>CM061267.1:88355000-98355000 GCA_030848825.1 Tadarida brasiliensis | reverse complement strand
TAACGAGTAACTATGTTGCCATTTCTCACTTGGACCCCTAACGAGTAACTATGTTGCCATTTCTCACTTGGACCCCTAACGAGTAACCATGTTGCCATTTCTCACTTGGGCCCCTAATGAGTAACCATGTTGCCATTTCTGCATCTTCTTGCCACAGCCTCATTCAATAGGGCTCTCCAACTCCTCTTCCCAGAGCACTCCACTCCCCACCAACTCTGCTCAGGCTCTTCTACCCAAGCAAAAGCCGAGTCCTGGCACCACCAATCACAGTCAATCCAACATGGCTTCCCCTGTACGTTCGTCCTGGAAGCGGAGCAGCATGGGCATCGTGGTGACTGTCCTCGGGTCCCCAGAGGGCCAGGTATCGTCTCCATCATCTGACGGGGGTCGGGGCTGGACACTCTAATCTCCTCTGAGTGAATCCGATTTTGAAATAGATTTCTTGAAACAAGATTGTCCTAACACTCTCTGGATAGTGACATTACATTCTCCCACTGACAGTGGCAGTTGGGAGGTATTCCTGTTGACTGCTCCACCCCCCAGTACCCAGAGCCACTCCCCTTGATTATATAACGTGTCTGAGTGGGAGCGGTTCAGGTAATATAGCCACCACCTTCCCCTCAACCCAACTCTGAAGATTCCAGGAGAGAGACAGCAGTTCATAACTTCAGAGCAATGCTAGTTAATATTTCTACTGGCAAAGATTTTCAAGGAATTAGCTGATAACTAGACAGTCAACCCAAGTGAAACAGGTAACATTGCGATCACCAACACGTATTATTCCATGATCTTTCAGAGAGGCTAAAAAAAAAACAATTAGCCCTGGCTGGTTTGGCTCAGCGGTTAGAGCGTGGCCCGTGGACCAGAGAGTCCCGGGTTCGGTTCCCGCCAAGGGCGCGTACCTCAGTTGCAGTTTGTCCCCGGCCCCAGCTGTGGTTGTGTGGGTGGCAACCAGTCCATGTGTCTCTCTCACATCAATGTTTCTCTCTCTCTCCCTTCTGCTCTATCTGAAGATAAATGCAAAAATGTCCTTGGGTGAGGATAAACAAACAAACAAAAGATTAAATGAGCTCAGTGGCTCTAAAGCCTGGTGCCCACATAAGCACCTCCAGTGTGCCCTGGGAGTTGGTTAGAAATGCAGGTTCTCGGGTCCCACCCTACCCCACTGAATCTGAATCTCTAAGGGTGGGGCAGACAATCTGTGTTTTACCAAACCCTCCAGGTAATTCCAAGGCACCCTGAGGTTTGAGAACCATAAAATTAGTTAATACACTAAGATTTAATGGAAAAGACTATTATAGTCAAATATATTTTTGTCTCAGTTTTCATGGTCTTGGATGAAAGACCAGGAATAAATATGGAACCTTCATGAAGTAAAATCACTGGTTGACAAACTTTCTCTAAACTTACGGGTGAACTCTAAGATCTCAGCAACTGTAAGGAGCAAACCTATACAGACAGAGTGGGAGGGAAGGGGGGAGGGAGGGAGGGAGAGAGAGAGAGAGAGAGAGAGAGAGAGAGAGACATCGACATGAGAGAGAGACACACTGATTGGTTGCCACCCACACAACCCCAATGGGGGCCAGGGATGAACCACAACCGAGGTACGTGCCCTTGGCTGGAGTCGAACCCAGGACTTTTTGGTCTGTGGGCCGACACTCTAACTGCTGAGCCAAACCGGCCAGGGCAACGCATTCTTAAGGACACAAATGAAATGACACCATTCTTTACACTTAGATGATCACATATGCGGTTGGTGCCAATGAGTGTCCTTGCTATTGAATGCTCTACCGAGGGGCAGGTGGTTTAGAGAGTGAGGAGTTTCCTCAGAGGTGACAGAGGGACCCTGCCTGCCCACTTTCACCACGGACAGATGGCCATTTGTCTCCCACTGGGATACATATTCGGTGAAAGATTATTTCACTTCCTTACACAGGCCTAGTGGGTATTTCCAAGTTTGGGGAAATGTTTCCTTCTTCCTTAAGAAAATGAGATTGTGTCCATCTTAAATATTTTCTTACCAATTCAAAGTGAGGCCAGCACAACAACAGAATGAATCATTGTAGAAATTCTCCCACGCGGACAGAGACACAGACTGCTTGTTGATCGGAGTTCTTTTTCACAGGAAGTCCCGGAATACATGTTGAAGAGTGTTCCTAGGGTCTTCTGGAGGCTAGTAGTAAAATAAAACACATAAACAAAATGAAGCTCATAAAATTTGTTTTAGTACCTCTTACAGGCCCTGGGTTCATTGCTTTATTCGGACCTTTCACTGCTTACTTACCTTAATATAGTTTCTTGTTTATCATTATTATTATTATCATTAATAGCAGTTTGTTTATAATTTCTCATTATTTTTTCTCTTCACACACACACACACACACACACACACACACACGGTTTTCTACATCACTGATTTTCTGTGTTGCCCAAAGCATGTTACAGAAACATACACTCAGAAATCACGCCTTCCATCAAAATAGACGCAGAATGACTGGAATCCATACTTTCTACATTCACAGAGATTCAACGAAACCTAATGAAGTTCAAAACAGGATGGATTTTGTTTGTTTTTTTTGTTTTTTGCTGAAAATAGGAGGTTCCCATCCTATGAGGTCTCAACACAGCTACCCTAATTTCTTTCCGATAAAGATGTGTTTAATTCTATGTCAGTGTTTTCTCTTTCTCTGTGTAGTGTTTCTCTACCACCATCAGATATAGGTTTTCACAGATGTGGGGTCTGAGTGTGGTTTTGTGGGAACGAGACTCGCAACCACGGCTGTGAGATGTCCTGGCCCCATGCGGACGCACATGGATACGGTTGCTACGTCCACTGTGAGAAACTGCGGTGCCTGTCATCCCCGTGTTACCCCAAACTCATTTCCTGCTGGGCAGACTCTTGAAATAGTTTAAGCAAAACCATTCTAAGAACACAAGAAATTGTGTGTTGATCTCATACGGGGAGCATTAAGTGTGTGGTTTGCCAAGAGTTCATTTCTAAGTAACAGTGATACACCACTTGCCAAAAAAAATTGCCATTTAATGTTTCAGTTAAGAAGTGATTTATTTCCAGAAACAGTTCCAGATGTTGCCATTCACCTTCACTTTAAAAAGCCCCGTTTTCGAGAGCGAGCGACCTTGACTCGCTGCTACCCCACCAAGTCACTTTGGGGTAACGTGTTGAAAGAAACACGCCTATTGATGTGGCCTCCTCCTCTGGGCTCAGGAAACGCCCCCTGGAAATGCTCCGCGGCGAGGGGACCGGCCTGCAGAAGCTGCGTGGGGGAGCGGGCCACATCTGCTTCCAGTCTGCGGAGGCCCAGCAAGGATCGCCCGCCTTCTGGGGCCCGTGAGAACGCCTGCTCCCGCCGCCTCCCACTGCCAGAGAGAGGAGAGGCCGGACTGCTGAGTGACCCCATCATTCCATACGGCTCTCTGTGTAAACACACTTCTGGGGGCGTCCATCGCGGCAGACGGGAGCGCCCACCCTGCCCTGCACCACACGGATGGGAGGAGAGCGCGTATCCGTCCAGCCAAGGCGCTGGGAAGCCGGGCTCTCGGGGTGCTGGGCCTGGCTGTCAGTGGTGTGGAGGTCCCGCTGGTTCCCGTCACAGGGAAAGGCCCATTCGAGGCAGAATTGGACACTGAATACAAAGAAAGTTCTACTCTTTCTGTCCATTAGAGATGTGCTGAACCTACTGCCTAGCAGCTGCTTAAAAACACCTTCACATTCGCTCCACTGGGCTCCTGGAAGAAATGAGCACTTATGGAAAATCAAACCTTACGAAATAATCTTTCTCCGCAGAAATCCAGCTAGCGATAGACGCTGTAAATGGGATTCTAACTCATTGGCATGAAGTACACACTGCTTTTGGAGTTCTATCCCAGTAGGAAGTCTCCCCACGATCAGCCCTTCACCTGCCTCCCGCACAGTCCCGGGTGCGTGCAGACACAGATGCAGTGGGGGGCGGGGCTTCTTCAGACTGTGGACCCTGAGAGGCTCTGTCTGGAGGCCGGTCTGAGCTAGAACCCTTGACGCAGTTTGCTTGGTGGTTAACACCATGGCCTGGGGGTGGGGCCATACCCAATTCAATCCTGCTCTCCCTTCCACTGCAGACTCCGGCGGGTAGCTATGTCAACTCATTTGTCAAGTGGAGATATTCGATCCTCACCTTCGCTGTGAGCAGTGGGTACCAACGTAGAGCCTGTTAGGTACAGAATCTTATCATCAATAACATGATGATTTCCATCATTGCTAACACCAACTCTGTGCATCTCGATGATCTGTTGTGGAATTATTCTAAGGGGGAGAGGGGACTCCCTGACTGAGCGAGTGATTGACAGGGGAAAAAGCAAAGTCAGTGTTTTTTTCTCAAGCTGCATCTTTATTCAGTCATTTTTGAAATAACATCTTCACCGTAAGTATGTTCAGAGCACACTTTTTCTGTTTTGTTTCCCGATCATTTTCATGCGAGACCCTTCTCTAGGGAGCAGATGTTCCTGGCTTTGGGAGCAGGCGGAAGTCTGAGCACCTATGAGTCCTGTGAGCCCAGAGCCTTCGGCCGAGGGGCGCGCAGCTCCAAGCTGGACACGCTTCCTACAGCCCTGCTCTGGTCTGTCCCCGTGTCCACAGGCCCAGATCTCACCTAGTCCAGGGGCCGTGTAGACCACAGAACACTGGGTGTGAAGGTGGAAGCTCACACCCCGAAACTTGCTGCCAGGGGCGGTAGCCAGGAAGTGAGCGGCGCCGCACAATGGAGATGCTGGTGCCAGGCCGGAAGCAGCCCTTCCTGCCAGGGGCTCCAGCATCCAGCCCCTCTCCACGTGGGCTGCAGCGCGGCTGTGTGCTCCGTCTCGCCTTCATTTCATGGCAGTTACGCTTTTCTGCAGCTTCTGGGAGACTCCAAGCAGGTATGTTTCAGAACGTTCTTCTTTCTCGGAGATGAGTTCTCCGACATCAAATCACCACTTGTCACCCTCCCTTCCCTTTGCTTCCCTGCTTCCTTTTGATGGGTCCAGACTGGCGTGTTTGTATCAGGGATTTTGACCCGGGGGAGACCTACCAGGCGCAGTCTCGGTGAGGTGACCATGTGTCCCTGTGTGCCCACACAATGATTACGCTTGCAGAAGTGACCCAGTGTGGAACATGGTCGCCTGCGTCTCAGACCGGGCAGGGGTTTCGTCTTTACCATGCTCGTGGCCTCTTTCCTACTTCAGAAGACTAGGAGGGCCGGGTGGGGGCATCTCCCTGGCTCAGTTGGTGCTGTCTCCCCAGCTGGACCTGCTGCAATGCCGTGGGATCTTCGTGTCCTCCCTTCGCCAGCCGCCCAAACTCCCACACGGAGTCCACGGCAGCCTGCAGTCCTTGCTGGGATCAGGAGGGAAAGCCTGCCCTGCCCGGAACATCTCCCGCCTCGGGCAGGAGTACACCGCGCCCACTCTCGGCCAGCCCAGCTTCCCCAGGACAGGCAGCTATACTGCCTGAGGCTAAGCGCCTGGGGTGAATGAGTGGACGTCACTAGGACCAACAACCCTGTCAGGCAGGGCAGGTGAGCCAGCCAGCCGCAGGTCTCTCCAGCCCTCCTCCTGCCTTCCAGTCACCGTCCCAGCGCCCCCTAGTGGCAGGACCTCGCAGAACCAAGTGGCAAAGGAGAAACTGAGTTTGCACATTGCCCCAAAAAGTCGCCAGAGCGGAGCGTCGATGGGCGAGTTGGATGTGGTGAGTCACAATTTAACAGTGGGCAGGTTCCTCCTGACTTATACATCCACGTCCTTTAGTCATTCCAGAACCCAAGTCTCCTTACTACCTCTGCTCCAATACCCCGCTCTGTCCCCCCCCCCAAAAAAAACCTGCATTAAATTCAAAACTCTTCCTCTGGAAGGAAAAAGGCACAGTGGCCCCCTCTCAGTCCTCATGCTCACTGTGCTGCCTTCAGTCAAAGAGGCTTCTCATCTGCATCTCAGCATCTTCCCTCATCTCCACTCCCAGTTATCTCCTCCCCCCTCTCCTCCCCCACCTCCCCCTTCCCCTCCCCCTCCCCCTCGTCCCATTTCAGTCCTCACATCCCTGACCTCTCAGGGAGTCAAAGCCCTGCATTCAAAGTCCCCTATCGGCCCGCAGCAGTTGGACATCGGGGACACTGCTCTGATCGTGAGGCTGCCTGGGTACCCGTCTGCAGGACGGTCAGCCGGGGGTGAGGGGGGGACTGCAGCTCCTCCCTGTCTCGCACACGGCCATCTAACCCTTGCTGGCACAGCGTGGGACTTCAAAGAGAGGTGTTGAATGGAACGTGCACAAAGCTAAGCCAGGTTCTTTGACTAAACTTTTTTTTTTTTAAAGGAAAGGACAGGTCCCCAGAGCTTCTAATGAGCTAGCATCCAACCTGCATGAGGGTAAGGATCTTCACGTCTTGTTCGCCCACGAAACGCAAGGGCCTGCCGCGTGGCTCCCACGGAGTCCACCTGCCCAGACACCACCTTTCACCGGGGGCAGCTGACTCCCCCGCCTGGCTGGAGTGCGGCTCTGGCCGAGGGGACAGATTAGGATGACCCAGAGCGCATTAGGGGTGACTCGTCACAGGGCCCGCGCAGTGCGGGGCTCTGCCAGTGACGGGCGATGGGGACCTGGAAATATTCCTCAGCCACAGCCGTGGCCAGGGAAGACCAGGTGAGGACCTCGCAAAGCTTTCCTCGGCTCACGATGAATTTGCAGTTTCTAATGTCACGGGTGCGAGCAGCTTCAGAGTTACGAGGCCCATCTCGCTTCCCTTGTTCTCTACCTTTTCGTAACTCTAACGATGACAGCCAGCCAGATGTGTGGGGACATTTCAGTTAGACAGCTATCTCCGCGTCGAAGCAGAAAGCAACGCAGACTTGCTCTTTGCCCGTGGAAGAGGCGCCTGTCCATCTGTGTTGCCTGGCCCCTGTGCTTCTTAGCAGAACAGCCCTGCGTGCCCTCCCCTTCCTCATGGGGGTCACAGATCCTGAGTGGATGGAATCTCAGGTGTCCAGGCCCAGCTGACGGTCCCAACAGCAAATCCAATGGTTGGTGTCGAGCAGAGTTTCATGAGTAATAAGAAGGGTTTTAGGTGACGGGACTCCGGAGCTACTTCACTCTGGGATGTATCCCCAGTGCCAGGTTGATGTCAACCACAGCGCGGGGATTTGGAAGGAGGCTCCCCGAGCCCACCCTCCAGTGAGTGCCGGTTCCCAATCAGCCCTGCGGCGCATCCTCGGTCCACACTGACATGTCTCGGACCCCACCTGCTCTCCGGCACAAGGTCAGACACCAGGACACACTGCAAATTACACCTGAGCGTTCAAACATGTGCCCCCCGTTAAAACGACCTGTCGAATGCCGGGCATCCCCGGGAAGTTTCTGGGGAAAACCACATGGCCAATCTGCCCACAATGCAGAAAAATCACTGCACACCCGCTCTCGCGAAAACCAGGCGCTGCTCGTAAAACAGGCCGTGCAACTCGCCGTGCACACCTCAGCTGTGAGTGTGCTCAGCGGAGCTCTAGCTCGAATCGCGAGAACTGCGTTGCATCCTTGCATCCCACAAAGGAAGGGCCTGCCGCGTGCCAACCAGCGTTCTGGGTCCGGGGGCAGAACAGTGAGCAAAAGACAAAATCCTTAACCCCATGGACCTTCCGGGGCAGGAGCAAGAAAATTAACAAAATGAATAAGAAAAACACGTGTCAATTTGATAATAAGCAGTGCAGG
The DNA here is from genome assembly GCA_030848825.1 of Tadarida brasiliensis. Lineage (NCBI taxonomy): Eukaryota > Metazoa > Chordata > Mammalia > Chiroptera > Molossidae > Tadarida > Tadarida brasiliensis. The sequence continues at coordinate 98,347,274 of CM061267.1, read as the reverse complement.
TGAGAAATAAAGCAAGAAGAGGGGTACGCAGTATGGGGAGGGCCTTCCCCAGAGGGTGGCCTTCCTCAGAGGGCAGCGTCACAGTCAGGCTGCGGCTCCTGAGTGAGGGCCGAGCTAGGCAAGGGGTGGCCTCCAGGGTGTTTGAGGACTTTGGCTGTCGCTCTGACCGAGACGAGACGGGCAGTCACCGGAGGATCAGAGCAAAGGAATGGCACACATTCTAAGCTCGCTTGGTCTGACGTTTTGACCTTTTTTTTTTTTAACCTTAAGACAGTTTGTTGCCTTTAAAAGAGAAAGTCAGCTAGTGTGTCGTGTGCCCATGACGTGCCAGGCCTATTGTGGACATCGTCCTGCGTAGTCCTGGCGCTGGGTTTTATGATGTCAGTTTTCTTGTGGAGACCACGGAGGATACACCGCCAGTCGGCCCGGAGTCACGTAGAAAGTGGTCATCGCTGGCCTGGGGTGGAACCCACCCACCTGGCACATTCCAAAGGCCAGGCTGTTCTCCCGGCCACACGGCCTTTCCCAGAGTAGAGGAGGCTCTCAGCAGAGCCCATGTCCGGTCTTGGGGACAGAGGCTCACAGAGTGTGCACACTTTACAGAGGACTGTGACCTCCATCGCAGCCTTTAACAAGCACCGGGGTAGGAAGAGCAGCGGTACCTCCATCGGAGAGGCGGCCTGCTGAGGGACAGAATGCAAATCTCAGATCACATGCTCTCACTCTTCACGACCTTCACGGTTCCTAGTGTTGAACGCCCCGGGACAAACCAAGGACCGGTGACAGAGGCACGGAGACAGAACAGCGCTGCAAACCCGTGTCACGGTCTTAGCTGCAAGTTGAGGATTAGACGCACGAGTCCTACAGCTGGGCTTGTGGGCCTCGTGAGCTGACCCCTGCGGAGGAGACTCTGGCGGATGGGCCTGGGGTCCCAGACATGTCTTCCGATCACTGACGGCTGTGCTTTGCTTGATTAGCGGACGTCTTACATCAGACTTGGTCTCCTCCTCAACTCTTCATTTTTCATCCAGACTTCTGCCTGCACTGGTCCACCCACACCCCGCGTCCCCAGCCTGACCCAGCAGCCGTGAGTAATCGGGCTCCACCCTGGGGATCACCTCCCCTCGGAGAGTTGCATCTGCGCTTGGCCTAGGACGTCCTGGGCCGGAGTCTGCCGGCTGCTGCCTTGCTGACCGGCCTCCGCTCCGCTCCATCACTTCCCTCGGTGGGCACAGCGGTCCGTCCCTGGCAGCTTGCTCCGTCCGCAGACCTGCTGAGTCAGACTCCTGAGGGCCCAAGGTGGGTCCGAATCACCTGCAGGGCTTGTTAAAATGCAGACTGCCGGGCCCCACCCAGAGTTCCCAGTTCAGCGGGTCTGGGGTGCAGACTGAGACTGCACTTCTAGCTGAGGCTGCCGGGTGGGGACCGCTGTGAAGACCACTGGCCGAGACCCACCTGTCGGCAGAGCAGGGCGCCGGTGCATGAAACTTACCTGCTGGGGCAGAGACCAGAGCCTGTTCCCCGACAAAGGTGTTAGAAGCCTGGGGTCCATTTATTTAACAAGTATTTATTGTGTACACAGTGCCAGGTGCAACCCACTGGGACCAAGAACGATGACAGAGAGCGTTACAGTGACGAACGAGGCGATGCGGGTGAACTGCGCTGTGCGCTGGCCAGGACACCATGGGGCCGTGGGGAAGGGCACCTGCCCGAAACCTGGGAGTCCGGCGAGGTCTCTGCAGGAAGTCATTCCTTAGTCAAGACCCGAAGCAAGGAATGTTCCACGTGCTCTCATAACGCTGGGATTGTGGTAGCTCTGAAATGAATAGTTGTTATTTTATATCCATGTTTCCAGACTATGCATGTAACACAATATAGAGCAGTTGACTTAAGAATTTTGTCTTCCAAGAAAAGTTTTTAAAAAGTCTTATGGAAAAAGCACAAAAGAGCAGAAAGTTCAGGCACAATTGGAACCCCAAGCCCCACCACAGTGTCCTGAGGGATCGGCCCCTCCAGGACCAAACGGTGTCTGCCTCAGCACACTTCCAAGTCCACCACGAAAACACGCTGGCGAGTTCAGAATAACAATCCCTGTCGTAGCTCACGTTTTCGGCCTCCTGACCACGTCCCAGATACTTTCAACATGCTGCTTCATTCCCCACACACCAGGCTGCGGAATTCGATTCTGCTATTTCCCCTCGTCGTACAGATGTTAGAGCTAAGACACGGAAGGGGGGAGGAACTTGCCCACGATGCCACAGGGAGGAAGTAGAGAAGCCAGATTCAAACCCTAGCCATCTGTGCTAACCAGCCCATGCACCCAATGACAGTGATACGTTGAACAACTAAACTATAGCCCTCGCCAGTTTGGCTCAGCAGTTAGAGCATCAGCCATCGGACCAATGAGTTGCGGGTTTGATTCTGGCCGAGGGCACGTACCTCGGTTGTAGTTTGTCCCCAGCCCCGGTCGGGTCGTGTGGGAGGCAACCAGTTGATATGTCCCTCTCACGTCAATGTTTCTCTCTCTCCCTTTCTCTCCCTCCGACTCTATCTGAAGATAAATAGAAAAATATCCTCGGGTGAGGATTAAAATAAAATAAAATGTTTTATTTTGCTAAAAATGAATATTAAAAATGTACAAAATATGCAAAAAGAAGGACAAAAACATTTTTTAAAAATTCAATTATAGCCGGGCCGGTGTGGCTCAGTGGTTGAGCACTGACCCATGAACCAAGAGGTCCCAGTTCGATTCCCGGTCAGGGCACATGCCCAGGTTGTGGGCCTGATCCCCAGTGGGGGGCATGCAGGAGGCGGCCAATCCATGTTTTCTCTCTCTCTAAAATCAATAAAGGAAAAAAAATTTTTTTAAAAATTCAATTATATCCCCACCACCTAGAGAGTTACTATTAATATTAACTTTTGCTGTATGACACGGTACCTAATCAAGACATACAAAATTGTTACAATAGACATTTTATATAATGACGCTTATACATATGATTACACAAAATGCATGTTCATTAAAAAAAAACAGATACAATACAGGAGGAAGAACAAACTAAAAATCATTAAGTACTTCAAGATTATAAACTCATACACCAAGAGGTTGTGAGAACTAAATTTCAGGACATCCGTGTAGACTCAAGCTAAGGGGAAGACGGAGACGTCACCACACCAACATTCTCTGCGTTCTTGATGTCTTCACATGGACCTTTTCTTTTTTTTAATGTAAAGCTTTTTTAAATTTAAGTACAGTTGACTACAATATTACATTAGCTTCAGGTGCATAGCATCGTGATTTGGTATTTATATACCTTACGAAGCGATCGCCACGAGAAGTCTGGTGACCATCTGACACCGCACACACTTACTGAGATACCGGCTGTGTCCCCATGCGGTACATCACACCCCCATGATTTATGTATAACTATCAGTTTGTACCTTCATCTCCTTCACATTTTTGCCCATCCCCCCTCTCCCCCACCACCACCACCATCCAACCCTCTGGCAGCTAACCCTAGGGTTTTTCTGTATCTGTGAGTCTGTTTTGTTTGTCCATTTGTTTAGGTTTTTTTAGATTTCACATGTAAGTGAAATGATACAGCGTTTGTCATTCTGTGACTGATTTCTCTTAACGCCCTCTAGGTCCCTCCATGTTGTCATGAACAGCGACATTTCTCAGTGTTCGTGTGCATTTCTTTACGCTGTTTTATTATTGAAGACAGGCCTCCAGATATTTTCCGTGGTATTGGAGTGGACCGAGGGAGGCGGAGAAACCTGGAGTAGTTCTGTCCTCCATCGTCCGATAGCAGTCTCCTTTCCATCTGAGCTCAGGGCAGAGAGATTCAGAGCTGGGATAGTAGAGGCTTCGCATACAGCTGGTAGACATGGGGTCAAGTTCTCCAGGGGGCCACAGGGAGAGGGACCTGAAGTGAGCTTTTACGCAGCTGACCTGAGGCTTTGTTTCATGTCTCACTGCGACCATTTCGCTGGGAGATTTCATCTCACTTCTTGAAAAGTAAACAGAGGCATTTTTGCACTGCTGTTCATGTGTGTTTACGGTCACGAATTCGGAAAGCAGTGCTTCCTACAGGTTGGCCCTGGACATCAGCCCTTCAAGGTGCTCCACAAAAGAAAAACTCCGGTTTGGGGGAAGCACCAGGCATTCTCGTCTGGATATTTGCAATATCTAAGAGCCTCTACAGAGGAAAAAACAGTCACTGGTATCACATGTGGTCATTTTGAATATTGCAGTTCGTTCTCGCTCCATTTAAAGAGTTGTTATGTCTGTCATACTCCTGCTATGTATTCGGGGGAATTTTAAATCACGTCCATTGCAAATCACTCATCAGCACTGGAATGAATAGGTCACACCCACCAAGTCCAGGAAGGCCAGTGAGCCTTAGCTTGTGTGGCTTTAGCAGAAACACTGACCTCTCTTTTCTTCCTTCCTTCCTTGAATTCATTGGGGTGACACTGGTTAATGAAATTATACGGGTTTCAGGTGCACGGCTCTGTAACACAGCATCTGTACACTGTGTGTTCACCACCTCAAGTCAAGTCTCCTTCCGTCACCATTTGTCCCCCTTCACCCTCTCCTGCCTCCCTCACGTCTTCCCCCTTTCTTAAGGGTCCTGGGGACTCACAGCAAACCAGGGAGTCTGCCACACCTTAGAGGAAGACAGGAGGTCTCAGAAACACAGGCTTCTCTGCACCCAGAGGAAGTGGTTGTTCTTGAACCAAGACTCACTTTTTCAAAGGATAACCACCTAGGAAAGGAAATCGTTTGAGCCCCCGGGTCTCAGATGCCTGGCCTTCCACCCTGAGGAGAGCTGGCCTGCGACAGAGTGACGGGCAAGGGCCTGCAAGGCTCAGCAGACACGAGGTGTCTGTGGTGACTGCGTTCGCTGCATTTCAAACCCACACCCCTTTGGCCAGGGGCTCCTCATCGAAGAGGGACCGCTGCTCTGCCCAAGGGGCAGGCGGGAGCGTCGGATTACTGCCCTCTGGGCAGTGCACGGAAAAATCCTTCCCTTCGCTCCCCGTCCCTCCATTCCCACACTGCAGACACGCCTGAAAATCCCATCCCCTGCACGAGAGAGAGCGAATTCTCTGGCTTGGCAGGGCGTTCTCCAGAGCCCAGCTGGATTCCCAGCAGCAGTCCTCTGTGGCTCTCTTCAAACACACTCGGACCTCCTGGCTCCCGGCTCCGAGGGTAATTGAAAGAAGATACGCGGCGGTGATGTTCTGCATCCGTGGGTCCTCGGCATGGATTGTTTTCTTTCCTGGTCACGATTTTACTAGTCTGCAGTTTTCTTTGGCCCCATGGGGGTGTGTTAATCATTCACAATCATCATTTTTGTTTTTGTTTAGCCATTTTTCTTTTCCCAGAATAATTTCAATGCTATTGCTACATACATAATGACATGTTACATACAAAAATGTCAACATAATGTATATGAGAGTTACATTATATCTAAGTATTTATGGCAGAAGCATCTACAAAGTCATAAATATATACTTAGGAAGTTCCAGGGAATTTAAAATTGTCAACCATATGTGAACATGTAACCTCATTTAGCGTTTTCTCTGTTGTTCCAAGTGAACAATATTTATGCAACCAGAAAAAAAAAATCTCTTAAAAATTGAGACTAACTGTAATATGAAGAAGAATCCATTTTTGCTTGGTAAAGATGTGGTTTCTCTGGAAAGACGACTCTGCACCCAGGTTTGAGAGGCGAGTACGTTCAGAGGGAAGGCCCCGCGGGAGTTTACCAGGTTCCAGAAAGCGTTTCTCCTGGGGAAGGAACACCGGCTTTGACCGTCGCTGTGCTGATGGCGGGAATAGTGCGTCTTCCTCGACTCGCGTGACGCAGTCTCGGAGGGGGGCCTTCTCAGACATCCACACGTGAACTGTAAGCACCCGAATGCTCTTTCCTCGCCTGGCACGAAGCACTGCTGTCACGTCGCCGCACGTGTCCTGGTGACGTCCCTAACAGGACCGGAGAGAGGAATAACTGACCCTCGCTGCGTGGATCAGCGGAACGGGGACGCCCCCAGGGCGGGGTGACAGGGCACTCGGTGTGCTCGTGTGCGCGCACCGGGACCCACGCTCCGCGCCCGGGGCAGGACCAGCCCGCCCCCGCGGGCAGCCCCGCAGGCCCGGGGCCCACGTCTCCGTCTCAGCACAGGGAATCTGGACACGGGTTAGGAATTTGCCGCAGGTCACAAGGAGTAAGAACGGTGTCCGGGTTCAAACCCTGACGGTCTAACTACCGGGGTTCCAAACACCCTCTGTCTTCAAGTGCAGTGCTCGATGGATACACATTTGCATTAATGTATGTGCGGCTCTCTCTTCAAAGCGCTCAGAGCAGCTAACACGTATGTGCTTACCTGCCTGGACTTGAGCAACCGGCCTTTCTCCAGGCAGGGCTAGTAATCGTAGCCAGACTGGGCACAGTGAGGGGTGCTGACCCCCGACCTAGGGTCCCAGGAAAGGGCTGTATGGACCGAAGGCTCCCCAGCTCAGCTGGGAACTGTGTGGCTGTGCTCAGGTCCCCTCCAGCTCGCTGCCTTAAGCACAAATGCATCTGATCTGTGAATAATGCCTGATTACTCAGGGCCAGCTGTCTACCCTTCCTGTCACTCACAGACCCGATGCCCTGACGTGATTTCATTGGATTTATTTATTTTGCAGTAGAGAAATATTGGCTATTTATTTATTAATCCTCACCCGAGGGTATTTTTTAAAATTGATTTGAGAGATTGGTTGCTTCCCATACACGCCCTGTCCGGGAATTGAACCTGCAACTTTTTTGGTGTATGGGACGACACTCCAATCGACTGAGCCACCCAGCCAGGGTATATTGGCTATTTACTGATGAATGACACCGCCCAGGAGAACAGGAAGCTGATGCTCAAAGCCCAAACTCCCCAGTGGCATGTAGGTGACACATGATACAGAGCAAAGTCACAAGACACCGTGGGTTAGGGGTGTGGCGGAGCTGATGGGTCAGAGGTGAGGTAAGGGTAGCGAGTCACCTCTGCGGGTCTGAGGCCTATTCCAGCGTCCCTCTGTCGGGAAGTGGACGGGGGCTGCTCCACCCTAGGGCTCCGGAACTGAACCGTAGCTTGGGTCAGGTGTTGTCTGCAGCCTGCGAGAGGCCCCGCCCTCACGACCATCACTCAGCCCGACTCCCGCCTCCCAGGCTGATTGTCAGGGGGAAGGCTGGTCTCTGGGGGTAGAGAAAGAGACAAAGAGATCGTTTCTAGAGCTGGGATTTAAAGCTGGGTTTAATCAGAGTCATCAGGACCCTCAGGTTCACTGGGGCCAGCAGGCTCTTGGTTCTTTCCTGTGGGTCTCAGTGGAAATGACCCTCTGAGTCCACGGAATTGTTTAATGCTGTCAGAAACAGTATTTCCTGCTCATCGCAGCCGCAACCTGGCAAGATATTTGAGATGATTTGATAACTTTTTGATCAGAAATTTGGGAAAACTGGAAGCTAAAAATTCATAACCCGATAGGAATTTCTTTTACGCCTCCTCCTCAAAGCGAAAATAAAATTATGTATCCAGAGGGGAAGAGGGGAATTAGGAAGATGTGGGTGGACGGGTAGATCAAGTTATGACATCACGTGACTTACCACCCGGGCCTTGGGGAACTGGAGCAACTGATCTTATCTCAGTCGTCTTTGCAAAACCAGAAAGGCAGCCCAGCAGCGGTTCAGAGCCCCCCTGTCCACCACCTTCAAGTCCTGTCACTGAAGGAAAAAACAGGCTCCTTGCCAAGGTCAAATACAAATCTTCATTTCCCCCAAATATCACTAAGAAAATGCCTCAGACATCCGAAGGAATAAACGTAACTTATTCCGACTGTTAGCAATTCGTGGGTTTGGGCCTTACTGTATCCTCAACTGATTTTAATTAGAGCTGTTCTAAAAGTGAAACAATGCAAAGAGAAGACATTTCATTCCCATTTCCGGGTAGATGACACAGGACAAGAACGCCTTTCGTCGTGAACAATGACTGTCATACCTGGAATCCTCCCTTGGTGAAACCTGGTGCCGTGGCTTCTACCTTTAATCCGTGTTCAGTGTTCAGCCACGTCTCAACCCTTTGGAAATCAAACCTCTGGCTCTGAGCACGAATCCAGGTTCCAGCCACCTCGTGCCCCACCTGGATTCCAGAGACCGTTTCTGAACGGCCCCCTCGATCGCCAGCCCGTCCACGTTACTCTCGGCAGCCAGAGTGATCCTCGGGAAATGCAATCCATTCCCTTTAGGAGATGTAATTCTCTTTAGAAAATATAACTCATGTCATACCCTTTCTCAAAGCCCTACTCTTTCTTTTTTTTTAACTTTACTGTCGAGAGTATTACAGATGTCCCCCTTCCCCCCCCACTGTCCCCCTCCACCCGGTTCCCACCCCACCCCAGGCCTTCACCACCCTATTGTCTGTGTCCATGAATCTCACTGAAAGGACTTACTCTGGGCTGTTAGGTCCTCAGGTCCGGGGACAGTTCTGGCTTGACCTCGTCTGCCATCTTGCTCACTCCACTCCAGCCCGTGGGCTTCTCATTGCTAAAATGGGCCACGCTCCCTCACTACCCCTGCCCCACACTTACCAGTCCCGTTTCGCCTGCCATGCTGTTTCTATAAAGTTGATAACCTCCAACACCTGATATAACTCACCTGCTTATTATTACGTGTTTGTTGTCGACTTCACCTGATCGGAATGAAGCAAGCGGAGACTCTTGTCGCTTTCTCTCGAACAAAACAGGACAGTGCCTGGCAAACTGTGGGCACTCAGTAAATGTTTGTCGAATGAGCAAATGGGTACGCGAACGATGTAATGCTAACAGCCAGACACGCTTCTACGGCTGAGCACGAACATTCGGTCAAATCAATATTTGTGCAAGATGTTGTTGGTCTAAAGGCAAGTGGTGACCGCAGAAAAGGAACTGGAATTAAGAATCAGGATCTGGGACTATAGGGAAGAGAAGATACGATGGTAAAAAGTGGCCCTGCCCTGGCCAGGTGGCTCAGTTTGTTGGAGTGTCGTCCCATACACCAAAAGGTTTGATTCCTGGTTGGGACACATGAGGGAGGCAACCGATCAATGTTTCTCTCTCACACCAATGTCTCTCTCTCTCTCTCTCTCTCTCTCTCTCTCTCTCTCTCTCTCTCTCTCTCTCAGAAAAACTAAATAAAATGGGCCCTAGAAACCTTAGTTAAAATCCTTATTCCACCACCTGGCAGTCAGTTGACCTTGGGCAAGTCACCTTAGCACTTACCCTCAGTTCTCGCACGCGGAACACAGAAGCTGTGGCACCTGCTTCATATGGTGGTCATGAAGACTACCTGCCCCCCAGCTATTCCACTTCTGGGTATTTATCCAAAGAAAACAAAGACACTAATTAAAAAAGACACATGCACCATGTTCATTGCAGCAATATCTACGGTAGCCAAGATAGGGAAATCACCTATGTGTCTATTGATGAATGAATGGATAAAGATAAGTGTGCAAGATGTTGTTGGTCTAAAGGCAAATGGTGACCGCAGAAAAGGAACTGGAATTAAGAATCAGGATCTGGGACTATAGACAAGAGAAGATACGACGGTAAAAAGTGGCCCTGCCCTGGCCTGGTGAAATCTTGCCATTTGCAACAACATAGTTGGATCTTGAGAGCATAATGTTAAGTGACATACATCAGACAGAGACAGACAAATACCATGTGATTTCACTTATATGTGGAATCTAAAAAGACAAAAATGAAAACAAAACATCAAACTCATAGATACGGAGAAGATATAGGTTACTGGAGGGGAAGGGGGTAGAACAAAGGGCCAAGGGGTCCATTGTCCGGTGATGGATAGTAACTAGGCTTTTGGGGGTGATCACTCTGTGGTGCAGACAGATGTCCAGTCACAATGTTGCACAGCTGAAACATGTAACAAGAGCTATAGAACATTAAGCCAGTTGATACATGTAAAGTGCTTCATATAAAGAAATTGCTCAATGAAGAATAATAGTGGCAGTAGTAATAAACACAACTATTTTTAAATGCATAGAGAGCCTCAGAACCATCCGAAAGAGAAAACATCGCCCTTAGTTACCATAAGCAACTAGTTCTGAGTCAATGACACCTGATGAACATTCGTTTTAAAAACATGAGCAAGTCTTCTAGGATCTCAGGGATGGAAGTTGCATAGCTGTCTGTTATTTAGTTAATGCTAAACCTGACATGAGAGCCTTGGTCTGTGGTCCCCAAACCTTCTGGTCTCAGGACCCCTTTACACTCCTAAAAATTACCGAGGATCCCCCAGAGAGCCTCCATTTGTGTGGGTTATCGTTGTTGGTGCTTTCAGTGTTCAAAATAAAAATGGAACTCCATAAAATTAATTCATTAAAAATATCAATAATAGCCCTGGCCGGTTTTGCTCAGTGGTTAGAGCGTAGGCCTCTGGACCAAGAAGTCACAGGTTCGATTCTGATCGAAGGCACATACTTCGGTTGCACTTTGACCCCGGCCCTGGTCCGTGTCGTGTGGGAGGCAACCAGTCGGTGTGTCTCTCTCACGTGAATGTTTCTCTCTCTCTCTCTCTCTCTCTCTCTCTCCCTCCCTCCCTCTCCTCCTCCCTCCCACTCTCTCTGAAAATAAATAGAAAAATATCCTCAGGTGAGGATTAAAAAAAAACACCAAGAATAAACCCATTACATGTTAAAATAAATAACACTTATTTTAAAAAGCATCTTTGCGAGCACAGACCGTGAGAAAGCAGTGCTGCGCGACAATTTTGTGTGTCTCCCCGATGCCGCGCACCCCGGGTCCTCGGGCCGTTTCTGCGGCGCCTTCTGTGGGGTCTCCGTCACGCAGACCCCGGGAAACCCGGCGTCGCCTCGTGGGGAAATGAGAGCGAAAGGAACACACAGCATCTTAGTGTTATTATGGAAATGATGCTCACCTTGCGGGTTCTGAAATGGCTTCGGGGACGTCTCCCCTCCCTCAGCGTCCCTGGAAGAACCCCTGGACTGGACTGCGGTCCTTTTCTCTTGCGCGTTAATACAAATAGAACATTGCATGACTGTCTTTCAAGTATCCTTTCCAACTTCGTGTTGCTTCGACAGCCAGTCTGATGAAAAAACAAACAAACAACAAACGTTAAAAGGTGGAGTGTAGGCCCTTGAGCCCGTTCCCTTACTCTTCAGCGGAGGAACCGAGCCCCACGCCAACCATTGGGGACCGGTCCCCTGGTGTGACCAGCACCCGCCCTCCCGCCGCGCGGAAGTCACCCGCACGGCATCCTTGCCTTCAGAGGGTTTGTAACAGAGCCCTAGGGAGCAGTGCCAGTTCTCTGAAAAACACATTTGCAAAAACAAAACAAAAAAACACCAAATTCAAAGCCGTACATGTTTTTCTTAGTTGTCATTAAAAAGAAAAAAAAAATAATAGTAATCCTTGGAAACAACAGTAGAGGTGTCACTCAGTTTCCAGGAAAACAGGACCAGGCCAAGGTGCCCAGGAGCCCTGGAGATGAAGGTACCGGCGGACGCACACCAGAGACTGGAGGCCGTCTGCTCAGCGAACCCCAGACGGGCCGATCGAGGAACCCAGTCCACGGCTGACACGGGCTGTGCCCCCTGAGCACGGCCTCTGGAAGTGAGAGCAGCCCAGCGCCCGGCCCGCCTCAGCTCGGCCGGGAAGGAAGCAGGCCCTGCGACCTGCAAAGGGCCTGTGCCCCAGCTGCGGGGCCCCCTTCGTCTCTGCAAGCTGGCCTCCAAAAACCCTGCCATCGTTACAAATGTAGCCAGTGTCTGGAAAAGCAGAGTTTCTCTGACTCCCTTGAAACAGCAAGAGCAGAGGCCACCTGCCAACCAGGCGGTGGGTCTAAAGGCACGCCAGCGAGATTGTTGCAGCCGGACCAACGGGAGCGGGAAGGCACGCGTGGGAGGTACGTGGGGAAAGGTGCTGGGAAATCCCGGAAGCTCCCCTTTGCCTTGGTGCTTCCAGCGGGCGGAGGGGCGGGGCCCAGGTCAGGATCTTATCTCCCCTGGATGTAGCCTGGATACTACCCCCTTGCCTCTGCCTCTCTGAACCCCAGCCCAGCCGCCGTGAGCCCCCTCCCTTCTCTGCTTAGACCTGAGTGGACCTCTGCATGCCTTCCAGAACCTTTGACATTGGGGCGATTCATGCCAGGGCCTCGGCCACACCCACGTGGCCTGTGAGGGAGCTGAGGAGGTTCAGTGTATGATGACTGTTTTAAAAAAAATGTTTGATCTGTAAGAGTTTCTCTTCATCCTAAGATAAACAAGCCTAAATAATCAACAAGCATGTCCAGACCAGACTGGTATGCCTCAGATCTTCCTTCCTGCCCATGCCGAGGCCGCCCGCCCTCTATGGAGAGTCTCTGTTGACAAACGGGCTCAGGAGAGCCACCGGGCTCTGCCTCCCTCTCTGATGCTCGCCTGGTTCCTGTCCCATAGGCTCCTACCAGACACTGCTCCTCCCTAACCTGTGGCACCAGTGACCCATGTCGTCGTGACCTCTCACATGCCCTCCTAGATGCCTTCCCCTGGCTCCAGGCTCCACAGTCTGTGAACAGGTTGGGCTTCGTCCTGGGGATGCTCACAGACTCCCATCTGCTTCAGGCCCAGGTCCCAAGGTACGCCCCGGTTCCCGGGAGGGCGGGGGCAGGATCACTCAGGGCAGGACACACAGGACAGGATAATAAAGAGAGGGAACCATGCTTAAGGAATGGAAGGGAAAACTTTCCCCCAAGTAGACCTGCTACAGTAAACTGGAAAATACTTTGCAATATATTTGTTCTGTGCTCTTCAGAAAAGACACGTTGGAACCAAGGCAAGAAGAGACCGCGTGGAAACCAAGTCATAGGAGCCAAACTGAGAGGTTGGGGGGGGGGGGGAGGAGCGAACTTGAAACTAGAGATTGTCCTCTCGTCGAACGTGGGGTAGCTGGAGAAGTGATCCCAGAACATGGAGCGAGGGCACGAAGATGGTGACAAGGGGATGATTAGAGACGGAGCCAAGCTTGCCTAGACCCGAACTGTGACGAATCGGTCCTCCCAAAGGAGAAAGCTGAGCGAAGGAGCAGATGAGCAATTCGAGGGAAAACAAAGAGCATACATTAAGGCGTACAGGAAGAATCTTTCCCCAACATTCAAAACAAGTCGGAGTCTGGAGACAGAGAGTCAAATGACCACGTGATGCATGAGAGAAAGACGACATCAGACTAGAGAACTTCCCCTCCCGTTTGTCTGCCTCCTCCCTGAGAACCTCCCGCCCCCGACAAAGCCCTTACGGAGCGTGACTCACACCTACCGCTGCCGGGAAGGACGTCCCTGACTTCCTGATCTGACACCTCTATCTCTCCATCTCCCGGGGAGTCTCACCGTGCTCTGCCAGGATCGGTTGTGAGAATGAAGCTTCTTGTGTTAGCTGGGGTCCTCCAGAAGCCGATGCCAGGATTAAGGATGCGAGACTCTGATTCTGGGGGAACACCTGTGAAAGAAGGTGGGGGAGGCGGGAGCACCCGGGGATGCAAGTCTGACTGGAAGCCAAGGAGCGGGAAGGAGGGCCCGGAGCACCCTAGAATTCGGGGCCGCACTTGCGTGTCTTCGTAAGGCTGTTGGAGGTCCTGCAGTCAGCGTTGCCCAGCGAAGAAGCAGCACACCTCCCAGGGACCTGCCCGGCCGGGGTCATGGCTGGGAGGGAGGTATCCTCCAGGGGACTCAGCAGTGAGCTTCAGAGCATGGCCCCTCAGTCATGCACTCTGTCGTAGGCCTGTCAGACACCGCTCAGCGCTGCCGCCGTGCTCAGCAAACAGAAGTTCAGCAATCGATCACCGAGCAAGGAGGCATCAAGCACCGTGCTCAGCACACAGACAAATCCTCTTGTTCCAAACCCTGCAGTGTGCTTGCAGAGCCCAAACTGGAATGGGGAAGACACAGGGAGATGCCCAGTTCCCACACACCACGCAGCTGTCAGGGCAGAAGCAGGTCCCAGATTCTGCAGGGACACAGGGGTCGAGCTGGTGAAGGTGGTGTAGGCCGTCAAGCATGCCTGGGAGTCCACCGGGCAGAGCGTCCACGCAGCAGGAAGCACCGGCGTGCAGCAGGCCGTTGTGTTGGGCTGAGATCTGTGCACCCCTCCCCGGGGCCCAGCCGTACTGCCCCACCTCGTCAGTGTCGGGCTTGACCACATGGAATATGAGCAGAACGGCACCTGGCACTTCCGGGAGGCTCTGGCTGCCAGCCTGCGGCTGCCGTGCTCTCTGTTTTCCTGGAGCAGACAGGGGCCAGCACCGTCCATCAGCCTGCGTCCCGAGTGCAGAGGGTGTGAGTCAGAGCAGCCGCCGGGCCCTGGGGGCCGTGTCCGTGAGCGAGGAACACACCTTTGTCTCTACAGCACTCTGAGATGCGTGACCGCAGCAGAACCCGGCGCCCAGCCTGCTCTGATGATGCTCTGTGCCCACAGGGGGCACGGAGACATGAAATAGAATCCGGTGTTCGGGGACTGCCCTGCCCCACCCTGTGGCCAGGATGTCGGCTGTATGATGGGCAGTGATGGAGAGGAGATAGAATTGTATAATAGAGTCTTTTTTTTTTTCAATCCCTACCCAAGGATATGTTTTTATTGATTTCAGAGAGAGAGGAAGGGAGAGAAAGAGAAAAACATCGATGTGAGAGAGAAACATAGGTGCCTTGCCCGGGGATCGAACCCTCAATCTAGGTATGTGCCCTGCCTGGGAATTGAACCCAAACCCACAGCCTTCTGGTATATGGAACAACGCTCCAACCAACTGAGCCAGCCAGCCAGGGCACTAGTCTTTTTTGATATGGTGGATGAATCACAGGCAACGGGGCCCCAGTGGAGGACTGTAACTGGGGAAGAGACATTAGCAAATGTTTGTGAAGTGTGGCAGGAAGCCTACGTGGATGTGCGTGTGGTCATCCAGAAGGGCCCTGGGGGGGCAGTGGGGGTGGAAGAAGGGGTGCATTTCAGTGACCTCCAGCAGGCAGACTGCTTGCAGGACAGAAATCTGTGAATGAATGAGGGCAGGGTGACGGACAAGAGGAGGCAGCTGTCAGCAGAGCTGATGACACGTTTGATTTGGGGAACATTGATTCTGATGTCACTTCAGGACATCCATGTGACAACATCCAGTAGGTTCTTCGTTTGTTCAGCTCTTTTTCCTGTTCTGAGGACAGGAGTTACGACTTACAACCAGTGTATATGTGGGCCGGAGACCAGAGCTGCGTGTGGCTTTAAGATACTGTAAGTATCTTCTCTCATCCTGTCGTTTCAATCGCCCACAGTTACCTTTCATTCCACAGAAATCCCCAATCAGCCTGTCAAAACATCACCATCATTTTTGCCTTTGGGTCTGTCCTTTTAAACATTTGTTCAGGAAGACTTTTTCTGCCCCTAGTTGAAAAGATATTTCTTCTTTATTTTTTTCTATTGACTTTGTACCTTTAACATTTGGGTCTTTGATTCCTCTGGAAGCCACCTTTTCACATTGTGTTGAGGAGTGATTCCGTTTTAGCTTTCTCCACGTCTGAGCCAGTTTCCCAGTGGAATCTATGGAACATCCGTTCTCTGCTGTTTGATCTATGGCACGTTAAGGTCCCCTCTCCACGCCCTCCTCTCTCCTAGGTCTCGATTCCATCTCGCTGGGCTACTTGTCAGCTCTTCTGCCAGCACCACGGTGCTTCAATACGACGTCAGCACCTCGTTGGACACACCCCTCTTCTTTCTTCTTCTTCTTCTTTTAAGTTGAATGTGTTCATCAGAAAGGCGCTCTTCAACCAAATCTCTTCTGTGTTCATCTGTGTGCTTTGTTTCTGCTGTCTTTAATACAAAAGCAACACAGATTCCCTTAAGTCAGTGTTTCAGACAAACAGACAAACGCTTTCCTTTGTGTGTGAGGACAGAGCTGTTAATCTGCCAGGACCTACTCTCCAGGCAGCCGCTCCGTCACGGGTCTGTCCCCCCTCTGCTCTTACTCTGCCGCCGAGGTGCCTGATGGGAAAGCAGGGATGCTCTGTGGGGAACCACGTCTTGGATTTCTGGGTGTCATTCTTAACAAAACGCGAGCCAGCCTAAAAAGGCTTTATTCTTGGAGGTCATCTAGGAGAACTAGATTGTTGCAGGAGAAAGTACTGAGGGCCCATGAGGTGAGGTTATTCACCAGGATCTCACGTTTCCTCTTCGCAGGCCGGGAGCTGGACCTTCTCGTTGACCGCCAGGTCATCGCTGCAACCATTCACTGCCCGCCCCCCCTGGCTTCCTTCCACGAGAGGGCAGACAGAGGCTCAGGGTGGTCCGTCTGGGGATGGGCCCCAAATAGCATGCCGTTCATTTCCTACACCACTGATGACGGACGGGCATCGGACATGGTCCAGGACCTTCTTCCCGTCACAAGCTGGAATCTGTTTTCTCGTCCACTGACAACTTCGGGCGTCTTGGGTTTTGGTATTTATGTAAAATAAGGTAGATGTCGAGGTCCGCTGCGAATGTTTTGAGGACGGCAAAGCTCTGAGAGCAGGAAAGGGCCGGAATGAGAAGCTGCAGCGACCTAATCCCGACCGCGGGCAGGTGACTCGCGGGTTCCGTACACACAGCTGTTCGCGCCAGCGCGTGGAGAGAAGCTGCTGCAGGTTCATTTGAACCACGCACCACTAGAAGGTTTTGTCCTTACGTTGGAAATGAGATCTGGGGTGTTTGTTTTTTTTAACCGAGAGGCTACTTTTCCATCACAGAGATAGTCATCGACTGGCAGTTGCAACAGAAAAAAATAGAGTATTATATTTCTTTCTATTGAAAAGGAAAATTAATTTACCAAGCGATAACAGTGCAGAAGACACCGTGTGTTGTATTTTTGTGAGTAATATTATTCAGGTATTTCTAACGTGTTATGATTCCTCCACCCTAAGAAAACAGCCATTGACGTTTCTTAGTTTTTCCTTATTTATGGAAATACATATTTTACGGTATCCAACAATGAGTGAGTCGACTGCTCTGAGTGAGTCGTAGACTGTGCGTGTGTCTGGATGGCACTTGAAGGTGGGTGAGCTCATTCCTTTGCAGCTGTGTTAGCGCTGACCAGTGCCACCGAGCGGACGCAGAGAGGCTTCGGCTTCGTCTCGACGGCCTTCCCTGTCAGGTACGACACCACTCCTGCTCACCGTCGGGGTTCAGGAGAGAGCCGCTCGGCAGGAGAGCCTCTGTGGGGCTCGTCCGGGGGCGTGTGGTCCCCTGGGGGTCAGGTTGGTGATCCTCCCCCAGGCGAGAGCTGGTGGCTGAGAAACCTTCCAGTTTAAATCCCGATCTTAAGGACGTGGCCAAATCCACGTACCAGGATTTTCGCCGCAGCACGCTTCGTGACAGGGAGCAATCAGAAACAGACACACAGCCACACAGAACGTGGTAGTATTCGTTCATATATTTGAAACAGCTACATAGAAGGTTGCTTTTAAATACAAACAATGACATGAGGAAATATTTATGTCAAATCAGTAAAACATTTGGATGCAGAACTCCAGCTCTCACAGAGCCTGGGTACAGAGCAGATTCAATACGTGACCAGTGTGGACTGAGGGGGTGACCACGTGTTGATGTGTGACAATCCCAGAGGAAAAGGTCTGAGTGTCACAGCACCTGGATTGTGAATGTCTGGGCTATTGTAACTTGTTTCTCTGCGTAATTCAAGGTTGACGACAACTGGTATGAATTACTTTCATAATCGGGGGGAAAGATATTGAAAACATTCTTCCTTCCTCCCTGTGAAGGTGAGTAGGGCCCGGAAGGGCCGGCAGACTGGGTTCCATGCGAAGTGAGGCCCAGTTTCACAAGAGAGCCTCACACTGGGACAAGTGTCATCAACACTGGATGCTGCTCAGTACAAGGACTACATGAAAAAGGAAAGGGGTTAACACTTCCTGTACCCCGGGACCCACGCAGGGTTATGGAACCACGTATAACCAGGCCGAAGGGAAAGTGCCCACGGCGGCCCACGTAGCACACGTCTGAATGTCTCAGACTGAGGAATCGGCGGACTGTTAAATGAGACGCACTCCCTTCTTCTGTCTTGACAGGCACAGCGCCATAATTATCTGAAGGCCAGGATAAACTTGGGAATTTTAGGATTCCCTGAGATTCTGAGACTGCACAGGAATGGGCAGTCCAGAGAGAAGCAGACCCCGGACTGTGGCCCGCCCCACCCTAAGCCTGTACCCTGGCCCAGACTCTCATAAACAGGCTCCCAAGCTCGGTGCCTGCCCGCTGTGTGGCTGCCCCCGCAATCCCTGACCCTGGGGCTGCACAGCGCTGGGGGAAGGGTCTGTGACAGACCTGTCCAGGCCCTGGGGCTGGTGTCCCAGGTACCCAGAGCCCTGGATTCTCAAGAATAGTCTAGAAGGCAGTACGTCCCCTTGGTTCTGCAGACCCCTTGCCTTAAGGTGGAGAAACGCTGGCAGAGGAGGGCCAGAGCGAGGATACGCACGGCTGATGTTGTTAACAGTGAGTGACCTCCACGGTACAGGGGACCGGTACACTCCTGCGCTCCGTGAAGGGCCGTCTCCGCTCCCACGCACTCGGAGACCCAGTCTGAGTGCAGATGTGGTCTGGTCTCATGTCCTCCGTGTTCGTTAAAGCATTTGAAAGGGCTTAGTGTAGGACCTGCTTTGGTAAGTGTTTCACGTGGGCTTAGCAGGAGTGTCGATTCTGCTGCTGTTGAGAAGAATGTTCTAGTGTATCAGGGAGGTCAGTGGTGGGCTCCTCTGTCCACATTCGTTGTCTGTCCACTTGGTGCAGTGACGACTCCTGGTAGTTCAAAGAGGACCCTCCGGCTGTGACCGTGGGACCCGTTACGTCTGCCTTCAGTCACATCTGGTTTCGCTCCGTAGCGTCGGAAGAGCAGGGGTCAGGAGCACGCAGAGATGGGATTGTTACAGCTTCTTGGTGAAATAACCTTTCTCATGCGATCTCCCTCTTTGTCACGAGTCAGATCTGGCTCCGAAGTCTGCTTTGTCTGATATTACTCAGCCCTCCAGCTTTTTGCGTTACTGTTTGCACAGCGTACCTCTCCGATCCTTTACTGTGACGGTCATCATGCCCAACGGGGTGGCTTTCTTGTATAGAGCGCAGAGTTGGGTCTCATTTAGCAATCAGACCTAACGACCTAATTTTGATACGTTTAGACCACTTATAATGAGTGTGATTACTGATGCTTGGATGTAAGGGCACCATTTATTATTGTTCTGCTTTCGTTTCTGTTACTCCTTTTCTGATTTTTTTGCACGATGTCAGTGCTTTTCAGTACTTCGTGTTATTTGTACAGGGGTTTGGGGCAATATGTCTTTTATTTTCGTTGTTATTCCGGGGAGTGTACTGTAGACCCCTGACGGTTCAGTCTGCTTCGCGTCTGGGTCGGGGTTCTTTGTCTTTTCCCCGCTGGGGGTTTGCTGAGCTTCCTGAGTCGGCCAATTTATACATTCAACTAAACTTCAGAAGTTTTCCACCATATTTCTTTAAATATCTTCTTGGAGCAGTATTTTTCCTCCTCTTATCTGAGACAACGACATAGATGGGCTTGGCTTTTACTCTTTCTCCTGTGATAGGACATTGTCCCCTAAAAGCAAAACACAAGTTTCGGACCTAGTCTGTCTCCAAACTCTGCCACCTTTACCCTGAGGCCGGCACGCCCTGAGAATGACCTATTTCATATTTACAATATCTTGTTTGCAGAATGTTGTTGTTGTTTTTATCAGAACCGAAGACCGTGTCCATCGGCCAGTGTTACTGAAGGTACAGTTCAAACACCCTCTTGGCCTTTTCCGTCTAAAATTCAGAACAGCCTCGTCCTATAATCCTGACTATAGTCACGGAGGGAAGTTATAAGAAGAACCATGAGTACTATTAGTTGCAACTTGAGATAAGTAAAATGCACATGAATCCTCTCACGTGGAAAAATATTCACGGTGGGTGTCTTTCACTTTCAGTCATTGAAAACAAAGGTCTGGAAGCCAAGCTACACTAGCCCGTTAGTCCCCTTTGTTCTCCGATGATTCAAAGAGAACTTGACATTAGCATTCTAACCGCCCTCTCTCAGTGAGAGCCACACACAGCTACAACCTACTGGGACTAGGCCTAGCCGTCAATCACGGACGGAGACCACAGAGGGAGGAGTCAGTGAGGTGCATTTCGGGGTGTTAAGCTTCATTGGGGCTCCTGTAGGGCACCCCAGTGAAGGTGCTCGTCACACAATCGAATAAATCCTTCTAAAGGTCAGAAGGCAATTCTGGATGGAAAGTACTAATGTGGCTGGAAAATACGTCTAAAGATCAATGTGTATTCTTCCTCTCTAACAAATGCATTCAATCCTTTCCAGCGTTCCCCAGGTCTCCGCTCGGTCACTCACCGCCTCGTGCCCAAGAACTGAGTCTATTGAGTGAGAACAGAGACAAAGGTCGTGACTGTGATGCATTTTGGAGCGTAAAGATTCTTCTCTGTGGGGGAGATCAGATCGAAGACTGAGAAGAAAGATACAATAATAATATAATAGCCCTGGCCCAGTGTGGCTCCGTTGATTGAGTGTCGTCCCTTGCACTGAAAGGTTGCCAGTTCAATTCCCCGTCAGGGCACATGCCCGGGTTGTGGGCTTGATCCCTGCTAAGGGGTGTGCAGGAGGCAGCTGATCAATGTTTCACTATCACATTGATATTCTTCTCTCTCCCTCTCCCTTGCTGTCTCTCTAAAAATCAATAAAAACCTTAAATAATAATAATATTATAATAATAATAAACCTTAAATTAATAATAATTAATAATAAATAATACAATAAATGATAACGATGGCAGAGTGGGTAAGGGTTATGGGGAGGAAGACATGGAGATACCTCAGTCTTCCGTGTTGGAAGTTGGTGGAGAACGCTTCTTGGAATGCATGGAGGAGTTGACATCATTCGGAAGACTGTCACCCCTCAGCACCCAGCATCTCATTTGGAGTCACACTGGCCAGGGTTTGAGAGATGCACGAGTCCTCTCCTGGAGACAGGCCCAGACCCAGAGTGTGGACTCCCAGCCCCCCACAGAGGATAGGGCTCCTGGACTACTTGGGGGGCTCCACACCCCTGGGTTAAAAGAGGAACAAATGGAACCCTTTGTCACTCTGACTTATACCAGGGCAATCACCATCCACAGCCCAAAACGGTGGCCAGTGCGAGCTCCAGCTTTAAAACCCCATCCCGAGGACCCAGTTTCTGAGCTTCCTTCGGACACACCTGTACTAGCTTGGACTCCCTCCCGAGCAGAGCCTGAGGCTAGAGCTCTCACGCTAGTATTTTATTGGGAAGGTGATCCCAGGACAGGAGGAGAGAGAGCAAGCCAACTGAGGAAGCTGCATGGAGGCGGCCCCTGGGGTGGACCCGCGATGCTCAGGCCCGTCAGACTCCGAGGGGCGTTACGCAGTGTGTTCCCAGGGGAGCGCAGAGGGGTCACGCAGCCATCTCCGTCACGCGTGCTCAGTGGAGGCTCCCACAGGCGTTAACTCCCTACAGTTCTGGGTTGTGCGTGGTACAGAGTAGGTTGGCTTGGGCATCCCGTCCCACCGTAGTGGGGGAGCTCGGGCAGGAAGTGAGAGGGGACGGGTGTGGGACCAGGTGAGGTGCGTCAGGTGGCACCTGCCCGAAGCGGGTGGCAGCCCGTGCAGAACTGACTGCTCCACCCACGCTACAGTCAGAGGTGGGCCTGGGAAGATCTGAGCGACACAGGAGATGCCCGGTGCGGACTTCGCCTTTGGACAGCCGTCTGTAGGGGAAAGGTCGGACCTAGGAGGGCTTATGTTTGTTCTTACAGATGCTGGGACACGAGCCCTTGATGACCTTACTCCTGTGCGAACAATGAAGGTGATCCCCGCCGCACTGCAGTCCCTGGTGAGTCCTACTGCCTCTGGGTCGCTGCGTGGGAGCAGCTTTTCAGGGTGTCAGCAGTCGTGAAGGGGGTTCACCAGATTTCCTCCTTCCTCTTGGGGGTCTTGCTGCCTCTGTCCCCATGAGCTGTTCTCTCCGAAACCAGCCAAGAACTCCTGGAATAAGGACCCCTACCTCAGGGGCACCTGGCTGACCTGGGTCCCGCTGTTTCCTGGCTCGGTGGTTCACTGATGGTCGGCTCTGTGAGGCTGCCCAGCAGACCTCTGGCCGTATCTTCTAGTTGCTTCTAGTGGATGAGTTTGTCCAACTGATTCATTTCACATCAGTCATCTTTTAAACCAAAGTCGTGAACCAGTAAACCACAACATAAAATAAGTTAGAAATGGTGATAAGCATTTGAAAGGTATCAGCTTCCTCGTTATAAAAATATTGCAATTAAAAATGAGATGATTGGAGCCCCACTGGTGTGGCTAAGTGGTTGAGCGTTGACCCATGCACCAAGAGGTCACTGGTTCGATTCCCAGTCAGGGCACATGCCTGGGGTTGCCGGCTCGATCCCCAGTGGGGGGCATGCAGGAGGCAGCTGATTGGTGTTTCTCTCTCATCGATGTTTCTTTCTCTCTCTCCCTCTCCCTTCCTCTCTCTCTAAAAATCAATTTAAAAATAAATAAAATGAGTATGACAGTTGTCATAACATTCCCAGCATCTTTAAAAAAAAATGAGATGATTTGAAATGTTAAGGCACAGTGATGAAAGAAAAGAGGGTAACAGACAGAGGTTCCCAGATGCCTCAGATACTGTGAGTGAGAGTCAAGCCAGAATTTCCCTGAAAAGAATTTGACAATATTATTAATAAGAACTCTGTTATATTTCATACATATTGACGCAGTAATTCCACTTCTGAGGGCTCTATTTCTTCTAAGGAAATAGTCTGAAATATGAACAAGTAGGTAAGCCAAATATATTCAACCTAGGGTTATTTTTTCATAAAGAAAACCTTAAAAATTCTTTATTATATAGTCAGAGACAATTAAATCACAATATATCAATGATGTAGAATGGTGTGTCACCTTTTAAAATTATGTTTATCAAGCCTCCGTCGGCCAAGGAAAAATGCTTTCAAATAACACGAGGTCTCAAACGCCAAATTTAAAGTGCGTGCAGTATGAATTCAATTACTCTCAGAAATGCGTAGGGAAAACTATTTCAGATGTTAATATTGGTTTTCTGGGTGTGGAGTTAAAGATATTTTTCTCTCTGCATTTTTATAGCTTTAACTGCTTGTCAAATTTTCTACTGAGTACAGCTGATTTTTTTCAGTAATTTCCTTCATGGCAAACAATATTTTAGCTACTTTACAGATGGGGCACAGGTTCACAGGGAAACATGGACCTTGGCCCGGTTTTGCTGTGAACCTGCGAGCCGGGACATGAGCCCAGCCTCACCCAGCCTCCCCCTGGCCCTGACCCCCGGCTCCGGCTCCCAGCACAGTGGGCTGAAACACTGGGGACCAGTAATTATTTGTTGGTTTAATATCATTTGTTTAGTCCCCAGAAGACTGGCTGCTGATTTGCATTTCTCTCTCTTTTATGCTGAGCCGTAACACACTCTGTCTTCTGCCGAATGGGTGTCTGGGCACGGACTTGTTAGAGTTGCTTTCCTGTCCTTTCAGGCGGGGTCCCCCCCCCCCGGGATCTCTGGCAGCCACCTCCCATCACTATGGCACCCCCTTCAGCGCTGAGGCGAGGTCATTAACAGCTGCACCGCGGCCTTGTTCGGCTCAAAGACAGCACCAACGGACTTGGCACGGAGCGCCCCGAGGGACCTGCTCCCCGAGCTGAGCGCATTTCCAGGGCCCGGAGCCTGGCCGCCGGCCAAGTGGGGAACGCCTTGAACTCGGCCCTGGACCTGGTTTCTTAGTTAACCGGGAGAGAGACAAAACAGAACCAGACCAAACACCCATCGGCACACACAGTGCAGTGGTGTGTCCTGGTGTCCTGGGAATATTCCAGCAGAGTGCAGTCCAGGCTCCCCAGGGCGCAGGCAGGAGGACCTCCTGCCCTCACAGCCCGGAGGAGCGTCCTGTCACCTCATCTGACCAGCGCCACCTGGACCGCAGGACAGCAGCCTGATAGCTTTCAAAGTCACGGAGGCCTGGCCGGGTGGCTCAGTGGCTCAGAGCCTTGTCCAGATATGCCAAGGTTGCGGGTTCGATCCCCGGTCAGGGCACATCCACGAAGCAACAAGTGTTTCTCCTTTTGCACCGCCAGGCAAAAAAAGGAGAAACATCTGTAACAAAAATAAATTAATTCATTTAAAAAAAAAAGAATCAACCAGTGAATGTATAAATACATAGAACAACAAATTGATGTTTCTCTTTCTTCTCTCTCTCTCTCCCCCTCCTTCTCTCCCTCTCCCCTTCTTTCTCTCTCTCCCCTCCTCTCTCTCCCAAAATCAGTAAACATATCCTCAGGTGAGAATTAAGAAACAAAGTCACACATGGGAAGAAAGAGATAAAGAGGCTCGAATGCGGGAGCGCGTGCGTGGGAAAGACAGCGGGCTGAAATCAAGTGGATTTGGAAAACGACAAGACTTAGACCTTCCCAGCCTGCTTTGCAACACGGCACACGGAGAACTAAAGATATCAAGGGGGCCCCTAGGATAAGGAGGCTGCTCGCAGGTCAGTAGATGTAGGGGTCAGACCTCAAGATGAAGCTGAGAAAATGATGGTTTAGAGCAAAACGCTGGAGAAATAAATAGGTATTTGCTTATATGTGCAAATATATTTTTCTTTTTTTTAATCTGTGTATTGTATTGTGCGTTCACCACCCCAAGTCAAGTCTCCTTCCATCACCCCTTACCCCCCCTTTACCCTCTTCTACCTCCCCAACCCCCTTCCCTCCATGCTGTTGTCTGTGTCTATGCGTTTGGTGGGTTTTTTTTTTAATCCCTTCACCTTTTCCTCCAGCCCCCGTAACCCCCATCTCTTCTGACAGCTGTCAGTCTGTTCTCTATCTCTATGAGTCTGTTTCTACTTTGTTTATTCGTTTATTTTATTCATTAGATTCCACATACAGGTGAAATCATATGGTGTTTTTCTTTCTCTGACTGCTTCTTGATTCACATAGCATAATACTCTCCAGGTCGATCCATGCTGTCGAAAACGGTAGGAGTTCCTTCTTTCTTACAGCTGCATAGTACTCCATCGTGTACATGTCCCACGGCTTTTTGATCCACTCAGCTACTGATGGGCGCTTGGGCTGTTTCCAGATCTTGGCTATTGTCAATAGTGCTGCTATGAACATAGGGGTGCCTATATTCTTTCGAATTAGTGTTTCAGGTTTCTTCAGATATATTCCCAGAAGTGGCATTGCGGGGTCATAAGGCACTTCCATTTTTAATCTTTTGAGGAAACTCCGTAATGTTTTCCGCAGTGGCTGCACCAGTCTGCATTCCTGCCAGCAGTGCACGAGGGTCCCCTTTTCTCCACATCCTCGCCAGCACTTGTCGCTTGTTGATTTATTAATGATAGCCCTTCTCACAGGTGTGGGGTGATATCTCATTGTGGCTTTAATTTGCATTTCTCTGATGATTAGTGATTCTGAACATCTTTCCATATCTCTATTGGCCATCTATATGTCCTTCTTTGGAGGAGTGTCTATTTAGGTCATTTGGCCATTTTTAATTGGATTGTTTTGGGGGGGGGGTTGGTGTTTAGTTTTATAAGTTCTTTATAAATTTGGAATATTAACCCATTATTAGATGTATCATTGGCAAATATGCTCTCCCAAGTATCTAAGGCAAACCAGAACACTGGTTTTATTTGGAAAGAGAAAATAGGCTTAGGAAGGACATGACATTGGAAGGCCACTTGTCACGTCTTATCTTTCTCCCATTTTGAATTTTGATCAGTGGGAAATATTATTTACCCACATAGATAAATACAAAACTCACACTTTGCCAGGTTGGTGGATAGAAAGGAGTAGAGGTTAGTTATCTGTTTAATTGTATAAAACTAAGGGCTCTTGTACTATTGTATGCCCTCTGGTGATATTATGAAGCATAATTGCTTACTGTAAGCCATTTAAACCAGTTATGTTTTAAACGGTTGACTGGACTGTCCAGTGCTATTTCGTTTAAGGTTTATTTGTCACGCTCCCATGTGTATGTTAATCACAGTGGTCAGGAAAGAACACCCTCAAAGATTCCAAAAATTGGACTGCAGTGTGGAAAAAAACCTTAGCATCTGGAGAAGAGCTTTGACCTTCAGAGTTTTGTTCCAAACTTATTGGCAAGATTTCACGACCAAGCCAGTCCCAGAGAGCACCTGCTTCTCCGGGGAAATGGGCCAGAATGGAGGAGGGGTTGGACTCGTCAGTGTCAGGATGTAAATAATGCTTCCAGAGAGGAGGCAGGCATGTGAGAGCCTCCGAACTGGTCTCTAAGGAAGTTACAACATCACCCATGCCTGAGGTCATCTTGTCCTCGGATCTCAAGGTCATTTTTCTTGTTGAGCTGAAGTCTAGGCTCTCCAAGGGAATAGCTGAGCAAAAATCATAGCAGCTGAAGATGGTCTCATTCAATCTCTTCATTTTGCAGCTGCAAAAAAAGAAAGCAAGAAAAGAAAATGCTCACGGAGGTTGAATAAATAGCCTGAATTAGTCGCAAAGCTAGACCAGAATGCAGGTCTCTGCATTAAACCCTGCATTCATGAACCCATCATGGGACAGGTAAGTGGGCAATGCCACGCCACCCACTGCCCCACAGACCCCAATAACTGGAGATAAAGTGGACTCGGGAGAGCTTTCAACCCACAGGTAAAAGGTGGCCCTTGAGAAAAAGGTTCCGCAGTCATATAAGTTTGAGAAGAGGTTGAATGACCTCGAGATAAACAGATTTTTCGCGTGGCTGGCACGATGGCTGGTTTTCCTGCCTGCGTCCTCAAGGCCGGGCCTCTCCGTCCACCTCTGAAAGGTCCATGTAGAAAACAGACATTCCAAATGCATGTGCTACAGAGTATCACCTTTATAAAACCCCTCTTATCTTCTTTCCATGGAACACTGCATACGAAATATGAGCTTAGAAAGTTCAAAACGCTTCATCATGACTTTACTATGAAGCCAGACTAGTATTTAAATCTGGGTGTTCAGACATTCCACGGATTCCTGACTTCCCCTCCTTGGACGTTCTCTCGGGCTGACCCGGCCAGCCCTTCTCCTCTGCAGAACTTCCTGTCCCTTCTTTTTTTTTTTTTTTTTTAAAATTTTTTTTCCCTTTATTGATTTTAGAGGGAGAGGGAGAGAGATAGAAACATCGATGAGAGAGAGCATCAATCGGCCGCCTCCTGCATGCCCCCTACTAGGGATCGGGCCCACAACTTGGGCATGTGCCCTGACCAGGAATCGAATCGGCGACCTCTTGGTGCATGGGTCGACGCTCAACCACTGAGCCACACCAGCCGGGCTTCCTGTCCCTTCTTTATGGAATAATCTCTAATCCTTTCAGTTAAAACTCATTTATGTTACTTTTTGTCATTCAGCAATCTTTGCTTTTATTTGACAAACATTTGAAAGTGACTGCCAGGTGCCAGGTATTATTCTGGGTCCTAGGGTTACAGCTGCGAACAGCACAAGAACCACTGGCCCACGGAGCTTGCGTTCTAGTGCGTATGTGGAGGTGAGGAAAAATATGTTGTTTAATCCTCCCCCGAGGATATGTTTGTCATTGATTGTAGAGAGAAAGGAAGGGAGAGGGAGAGAGAGAAACATCAGTGTGAGAGAGCTACATCAATCGATTGCCTCCCGCTTGCGCCTCGACAGGGGCTTGAACCCACAACCTGGGGATGTGCCCTGACAGGGAACCGAGCCTGCGACCCTCCAGTGCACAGGACAGTGCTCCAAGCAACTCAGCCACACTGGGCAGGAGAGGGGAAAGGCTTTTTAATTAATAAGTATACCTATAATACAGCATTTGACCTCTTACATGGCGTGTTTTTTAATGCTAGGTCAGGGTGTTTACACATTTGTCTCCTTTTAAGCTTGTTGAGGATAATACTGTCCGTCTGCTCAGGCTGGCATAACAAGATACCATAGCCGCGGTGAGGGTGGTTTCAACAGCAGACGTTTATTTCTCAAGTTCTGAAGGTTAGAAGTCCAAAGTCAAGGTACTGGCCAGCTGGGTGGCATTCTGAGGCCTCTCGCCTCGGCTTGTGGGAGGCCGCCACCTGCCTGGTGTCTCTTCCTCTCCCTGTGAGGACTCCAGTGCCCTCCTGGGGGCCCGACTCCCCTGACCTCTGTCAACCCGCTGACCTCCCGAAGGCCCCACCTGCCCTGCATCCCAGGGAGGCTAAGGCTCCAGCCACGAGCTGGGGGAGGACACGAACGCTTGGGTGGGACAATGCCACCGCAGCCGTTTCTGTCTCAGAGCTCAGCAGGGGCTTCCCACTCGGCAGGTCTTCGGTCCGGATGATGGAGCTGAATGGGTCCGAAGGAACCGTTTGGGAGCGTCCAGACAGGCATCGGCTGGCATGCCCCGTGCCCAGGAGAAACGGGCTGGTGAGGGCCTGTGGGCGTTGTCCTTGCAGGGGCCTTCTCTGGGGCTGGGCCGGAGGACGGCAACGTGTGGTAGGGTCGCCAGGCACCCCTACACGGCTCTTGCACCTGCGCTGACGTCATCAGGAGGCCCTAAATGTCTCGCTTCAGGGTTTGCCAGTGGATTACAGACTTTGGCAGTGAGAGCTATGCTTCCAACTTGTAACTGGGCATCCTGTATTTTTTTTTTTTTTTTTAGTTTGCCAACTATGGCGACTTTACGTTTTGGATCTACGAAAAGGACTCAGGCCCTCATTTCCGTACGCTCCTGGCTGGGAACAGAATCCCAGGACGCCTGCAGAGTGTGTTCTATTTAAGCACACGCACGTGTACACACGGAGTGGAGAGAGGCTGCTCTCTCCTTCCTGCACGAGAAGCGGGGGTGCTTTGGCTTAATGCAAACCATGAAGACAGCTTTTCCGCACGCCTGACGCTCAGACCCAGCTCTCTTCCCCGAGCGACAGGCACAGGAAGGGTCCCCTCCGTAGACCTGCTACACCAGGACTCACCAGCCGTTGACTGGACCAGCACCCACTGAGCTCCGAGGCGAGCCCGGCTCTCCCGCCAGGTGCCCAGAGTGTGACGGTGAACATGGGTGACATGCTGCGGATTCATTTTCCCAATTGATTATTTACTCATTTACTCATTTTACATACACGGTTCTCAAACTTGTTCCAAAACGTACCGAAAGCATGTGTGATACACTACGAGGTAATAAAATACATTCCAAAATAAGTGAGGGGTATGCAGCTCTAAACCCATGTCTCAAGAGGCTGAACATTTTCAGAAAAAAAAAAAAAAAAAAAAGTCTAGAAGAAACTGCAAGGGACTATATATATAGTTCTATAAAGTTACATATACTTTAAATCTTGTGTATGTTCTATAAAACCCACCCACGAAATTAAAAGAAAAATAAAGAGGGGGAAATACTTGCAATCCGTTTAAAATATAGGTGGTTAGTATGCTTTGTGGATAAAAGGCTTTCCTAAGTTGTAAGGAAAAGGCGAACACCCCACTCGAATGGTGCTGAAGGGCCTTGAGGAACACAGCGCAGCATGACTGTGGAAGGGACCCCCGGGAATGGCCTCTGTGTCCCCGCACACCCTGGTGCCCGCCTCTGCGGTGCCCAGTCTTCTGCCCGGATTTCTGTTTGCCGGCCAGGCTCACCTTCGGTGACCCTCTCGTGCTGACGACGGTGCTGATGCCCCCGTCTGCTGAAGAGCCTCCTGCCATGTGGAAGGCCACCGCCCCCCCCCCAGTCTGCAGGTCACTTAGCAGACTGTGACCTTCATCATGTGATCACACACATGCTCTCACACAGCAAACCCACGAGCACAGTACTTGGCACGCAGTGAAAGCTCCAAGTACGTTTTCTCCTCTTTTCAAGCTTTGTCTTAGATCAATATCCTGTTATTTCAGAAAAGACAAACCCGCGTGAGCTAGTTTAAGGAGGACTCGTCAGAGGAAGTAAGGATGTCGCAAAGAATTTAGGGACAGAAAGTGTAGCTGGTCTCACAGACAACTGGAACGGAACACGACGAAACTGTCTCGGGAGCAAGAAAGGAACAGGCTCCCTACGCAGGGGCTGTGGAGCCGGCCCGTCCTGGTCCCTCTTTCAAGGACGCTGCTGGGCCTTGGGAAGTGTGCAGGGCAGAGTCATGAGGACGATGTCATCATGCCCGCACCCCCATAACACTTGTCACCCATAATAAATAGGAGCAGTGGCCAGGAAGGCCAGGAAGGTTCTAATGACTCTCTTTCCAGAGGTGTCATCATTTTATCTTTAGACATTTCGTGATCCCTCATCCCACCACTTGGCTATGCCTCCTCCATAAGACATGTGGTGGCCGTGATGTGAGAGAATGTGGTGGCCTCTTGCTCGGGAGGATTGAAAAGCTGTAGGAAGTCTCCCGCAAACCCACAAATCAACCTCCTCCGCAAAGGAGGCCGTTCCAAAGCGCAATTCCGCTGATTTATCAGTAAACACATCCTATTGACTCAACTCTCCGGGGACGAATCCGCGTGTCGGGGCAGGACCCCGGGACCCAGCTCACTGCTGCACTGCGGGGCCTTGCCTCCTGGCTGGGACTCGACACAGCACGTATCAGCGACGGGGGAAATGGAAGATTTAAACGACACTCTCTTGGCTTCCTATTGGTACAGAATTAAAATGAATTCCACATGCAAGCAAGCACATAAAATATCTCCTGAGACTTGAGTTCGGGGAAGCCTGTCCGAAAAGGGAGCAATGAGCACGCAGAGTATTTCACAGCTGCCGTGAATGGCCATTTGTCCTCCTGCGTCCGGTGGAACTGTCCCGCTAACTCGTCCGAAGCGGTCCATCACTTTGGGTTTCTCCATACACACATGTCCGTTAACTAGGTCAAGTTTCCTCTGCTCTGCAGTTAGATAACCAGCACTGGTCCTGTTATCTGCCTTAGCCTTTCCTAGGAAAGACTTTCTCCTTTGCCTCCATCTACTAGGGGGAAAAAATAGATTTTGATGAAATTGAAACAA
Organism: Tadarida brasiliensis; assembly: GCA_030848825.1. NCBI lineage: Eukaryota > Metazoa > Chordata > Mammalia > Chiroptera > Molossidae > Tadarida > Tadarida brasiliensis. The sequence goes on along the minus strand of CM061267.1, from coordinate 98,316,218 downwards.
ACCTTTATGTGGAAAAAACTTCTACAATGAGCAAACAGCCATAAAACCAGCAAAAAGAAGGAAAATATAGGCTAGTTCCCCAGTGCAAAGAGCTACTCCACTGTTCTTAGCATGAGATCAAGTGACCTGATTAATTATGAAACTAAACTAAATGCCCCTATTGAAATTCTGACCTGCTTTTCCTTCTACTTTATATTAACATACTTAACTTTTTGCATAGAGAGGCTTTATATTAAAAAGGAGAGATTAATGTCCATGAAAGTACTACACTAACATTTGAACAAAATTTCCTTGGCACTTACAACAAGCCTTTGGGGAATCTATACGAGGGCTTCTCAAATTTTCTATTTTGGGGATTTTAAAAAATATTTTCATTTTTAAAATTGTGTTCTCAAATGTGTAATACATGCAGAAGAGGGAAGAGTGTGACGAACACATGTTTGCTTGTATGTTTGTGTGTGTTTGGAGAATAGCAATAGCACACCAAGCACACCATGTACGTATTGCCCAGTTCGAGAAACAGAGCATTCCCCGAACCTTAGACATGTCCCAGCTGTCTTTCCCCTCTGACGCCTCCAAAGGCCACCACTACGCTGAATGCTTCATCAGTCCCTTCCATAGTTTCATTAGTAACTTTTCGTGTCTACGTGTAAACATAATAAATGTGCTATGTGGATGCTTTGCAAGTCGGCTTTCTCAGGGCAGGGCAGTTACCCACAGTTAGTAAGGCTCCAGGATGAGAAGGGCTGATCTGCGTCTCTCCCACCATCACAGCTCTGTTCACCTGAGACGCTGCAACAGGGTCAGAAGTGAAGCCTGTGAAAGAGTTGGAGCGTCTAGAAAGTCTGTTGTGTGGTCCCGCAGGAATATGGGTGGGGATGGTGTGGGAACAGGGTCTGTTTTCTTCTTCTAAGCTCAACACAACCAGCCTCCATCTCCCTTATTCAGAGAAAAACAGTTCTTTGGGGTGAAATGAGTGAGCGCAGCTGATTCGGGCAGCAGGACATGGAAGGTGGAGCAGGGAAATCTGGATTTCTTCACTCTCGGCTGTGGTTGAAGTTCACAATCACCCTCAGTCACCCTAGAGTTCCCATTGCTTCTCTCGTCCATTGCTCCTTCTCTTTCCACTTCCCTGCGCCTTCTCCCCATTCTCTACCTCACCGGTCTTTGTTCTGTGCACCCCAGACCACAGAACTCGATCTGGTACACAAGGGAAGTTCAGGGCTGTGTTGACTCAGTGGCCAACTCTGTAGCAAGGGGTCGGGGAGATGGAACAGGAGCAGGGAACTATGCAAAGTGGAGTTAGCTGGGGCTTTCATTTGGACCAGCCGAGGTGCGAGTCTGAATATGCCGTCCCACCAAGAACCAAAAGGACATTTCTGAAACTTGAACGAAGCCAAAAAAGGGATAGTGGGCCCCAAGGTGCCCATTATTTTCTATGCAAGTCCAGACATCCGACTGAGTGGTTCTCAGGCTGCTCTGCAGACCACTGGATGTTAGCAGACATGCGCTGAGGGTCCCTGGGCTTCCTGTGCATTTCTGAATTTTATATACTGATTATATGGTGAATACCCAAAAACGCAGTGTTGGCCTCTCCTGGATCATCTTATCACCGAGGACTGCCTTGTAGTTCAATATCTGAGAATGCATTTGTGTTTACAGTTGTTCTGTCACCACGATATGTGTGAATCCCATTAAGTGACCGAAGACCTCGAGTTAAAATACCGATAATGGACCCCATCCAGGATGCACTCAGGTTACCAACTTCTGCCGCTGACGAACCCTGTCATGGGAGACCTGAGCTTTCTCCCATGCGATCGTGACCTGACATCATGGGAGTCCCTGCTGCAGGGGTGGTACGTGCTACTCTAATTTTGTGCTGCTGATGGAAGAACGGAGGTGCACTCCACACAGCACGATGTCCTTGAGCCAAGGGCAGCCCAAATGATGCCACAGCACATTGGGCAAATGGGGCTCCGAAGTGGCTGGAACAGTTCCCTGCAGTGGGAGGTCTGAGGTAACCCACAGAGCGGGTCCGCCGGAGAGCTGAGCCGTCGGCTCCTCCCTGGCGTGGGTTTGGCCACTGTGTGCCAGTCTGGACCCTGCCTTTAGCAGCAGGAATACTAGTGCATGAGCAATGGTTTTTATACATGAGATTTTAAAAAATCAATAATGTATTTGGAAGGTACACCTAAGTTGAGGATCACATCTAAAGAATGTAACAGACAACAATGAGGCATCACCTCACACCTGCCAGAATGGCCGCCATCAACAAACCATCAAACAACAAGTGCTGGCGAGGGTGTGGAGAAAAGGGGACTCTACTACACTGCTGGTGGGAATGCAGACTGGGGCAGCCACTGTGGGAAACACTATGGTGTTACCTCAAAAAGTTAAAAATTGAACTGCCATTTGACCCAGTGATCCCACTTCTAGGAATATACCCTAAGAAGCCTGAAACACCAATCAGGAAGAATATATGTACTCCTATGTTCACAGCAGCACTATTTACAATTGCTAAGATCTGGAAGCAGCCCAAGTGTCCATCAGTGGATGAATGGATAAAAAAGCTGTGGTACATACACACAATGGAGTACTATGCAGCTGTAAGAAAGAAAGATCTCTCATCCTTTGAGACGACATGGAGGGACCTGGAAAGTATTATCCTAAGCGAAACAAGCCAATCAGAGAAAGACAAATATCACATGATCTCACTTATTTGTGGAATATAATGAACAAAACAAACTGATGAACAAAATAGACCCAGAGACATAGAAGTAGGGTACAGACTGACAAACTTCAGAAGAGAGGGGGGAAGAGAGATCACAGAACTTATATGCATGTATGCGCAACCAATGGACATAGACAACAATGCTGGGGACAGGTGGGGGTGGAGGGGATTGGGAGGAGGGTGTCAATGGGGTAAAAAGGAGAAACATCTGTAACAAAAATAAATTAATATAAAATTTTTAAAAAGACTGTAACAGTGGTTTAAATGATAAAGGTGATGAGTCATAGGATGGCCCTGCTTGCTAGAAATCGAGTTGAGAGACAAGGGATGAAACACAAAATGTCATCTCCCAGCTATGACTTCCAGCAATGTTTTAGCTCGAGCAGACATTGCCAGTCACTATGAATCACTGTTGCTTTGGGTTGTTATGGTGCTTACTTCGTAAACGTGTTTGATTTTACAGAAGTATAGGGACTATACACATAAGGGGTTTGTACATATGAAAATAATATATCAACATAAGATACATTGAGGCTTTTTGTTCTTTTCCCCTTTTAAATCAAGTCCATGTTTACTGTGTTTCGGACATGCGTCAGCATCAACTCTGGAGCTTAGCTGAAAATAACGCACATCAGGCTCCCAGGACATAAATCAGCATCCCCTGGAGCGGGAACCCGGGATGTGTGTTCCAAAGCATTGTGGGTGAGTCTGGGACCAAGGTACACAATGACACCTTCCCCCTACCCTGGCCAAAAGGTTATGAGTTTAATTTATTTTATTCCATTTTCCCCTTTCAAATTAATTACTTTCTGTCTTATCACTTTAATTCCTTTCACCTACTTTCCTAGATTAGTTTGATTTTTTTTCTCATTTCTTACAATGAATACTTGAGTGATTTATATTCATTCCTTAAAAAAAAAAAAAGATTACTTTCAAAATGGCTTTTACATTCAAGTTTGAATATTTAGTATTTTTAAAGTGCTCGTTTCCTAAATAATTTGGAAGTGGAGTTTTAATTTTGTCTTTGACTTAATATTTACACAGGATAGTCGTTACTGTTGGGGTGTTTTTACTTTAAAATTTCCAAAAGTTTGGAGTTTGTTTTCGGTTGGCTAAACTTCTGTTCACATCTAGGTGTTTTCATTGTCGTTGAGAGGAACCAGTGATATGTCTATGCTTTAAAATTTATTCAAAGCTTTGATTTTTTAAAATAAATATTTCCTATGTATTTGCAGAGTAAGTTTCCTTTCTGCTCATCGGATACAAAATTCTAAGTATATCTAGCAAAGCAAGTTTATTGGTTACTTTTCTTTTATTAAATTTATTGGGGTGACATTGGTTGGTAAGATCCTGTAGGTTTCAAGCGCACATTTCTCTGATACACGATCTGCATATTGCATTGTGTGCCCACCCCCAGAGTCCAGTCATCTCCCATCACCATGTATTTGACCTCCTTTCCCCTTTACTACCCCCCGTCCTGCCCCCTGGTAACCATCATCTGTTGTCTGTGTCTACGAGTTTCCGTTCTGTATCCCACATACGAGTGAAATCGTATGGTTCTTCGCTTTGTCTGAGAAGAAAATAATGCAGCAGAGAGGAGGCTGGCAATGTGTCCCTCGTGATTTCAGCTGAGACCCATCCTGCCGGCCACACCTTGGACATACCTGGGCTGCGCAGCGCTGAAATGGGCGTGCCACCCGGTGCCCCAGAACAGGTCCAGGCAGAGGCTTCCTGTGCCCTATCCCTTACTGCTCGAAACCCTCAGGTGTCAGCCAGACCTCCTCACAGGAACGACTTTACTCACCGTGTGGTACACGCAGCTCCCCCCTTTCTCAGAGTCGCCCGCAGAAGACTGAATTCATATATATAGTCTATCTAATCCCTGGTAATGTCTGGGAAGGAGCTGGGGGCAGGGTGGGAAGGTCAAGAAGAAGGACGCGTGCTGTTTGGTTATCCGTATCCAGGGAGTTAATCTCTTTCTTTGAACAACTCAAAATGATTTGACAGCTACAATTAAAAAATGCCTTGGACTTGAAACTAGCTAAAAGTACATTTTCTGTTTTCCTGCTTGACTACATGGGGATCTACTATCTACCTTTTATTTTCACCTGTGTGTGCACATGTGCGCGTTCTCACTCACAAATGAGGCAACAACCATCTTTAAACTCCCCCTCTTGTTCGGTCGCACAGCAGTGGGAGGCGGTGAGGAGGTCACACGAGAATCTGGACCTTCAGGGGCTGCTCAGGGTTCTAGCACTCGCCCTGTGCTTGCGGGGGCCTCCTTGTTGGGCTAGACCGGCATCTCTGCAATGCACCCGTTCTGGGGGCCAGGGGAGGAGCACCCAAAGATGTGACTGTGTGTCCAGAGTATGTGGGAGCAGTTTCTAGCTCACTGGTTTTGACAAGACGTTTCCATTGTCCACATCAACTGTGTTGGAAACATTGATTGGGTTACTGCAACGCTTCGAACACCAAGCCTTCATGAACGCAGTCTCTAAACTGGGCGGCTTCACACAACCAGCAGCCTAATGCTGTAGTCATCCGTGGCACTAAAGATTTGCAATTACACGTATATATTTAGAATCCAAAATGAACTGAATGAGTGATGTCAGTGAAACTGGAAGAGTCGGGAAATGGCAAAGATTCTGTTCTCCATTAAAGCGACGACGACAACAGCAAAATTTGCCAGAGTTAACATGTTCGGAACTCATGAAATAAACCATAATTTTCCAGAAATCTTGGAGACATTTTTTTCAAGACAAACTGCTGAATGTCAGTAAGAACTGTGGGCTACGTGGATTGTCACACGCCTTGTTCCTGTCCTGCCTCCCAGCTCTGCGGGAGGCTGGAAAAGGGACAACCAGCAGCCTGGCAGCCGGTGGAGGGAGAACAACACTGTTGGATGTCCTTCACAGCCCCCTGCCCAGGTCACTGTCACTGCATAGCCTGCCTACTCGTTCCTTGGAAGACCCTACTTGCAAGGCTGTCTTCATTTCACCCGACTGGAGGATTCCCTGGTGCAAAGAGGCTTTTCTCCAGGGATGTTTGTCAAAACAATCAGTCAAAACTTTAACAGTGTGGAAGCCAAGGCTGTAGAAAACAGTTGGGGTAAACAATAGGGCAATCAAAGAGCTTAAAGGTAAGGCTGGGGCAGGGGATGTCCACAGGAGAGCAAATTCCAGAGAAGATAGCATGCCCAGGACAGAGCTGAGAAGACCCTAAGCAATCACCCTGGGCTAATTTTGAGGCTCTGCCCAGCAGGAAGTAAAGGATAAGACAGAGTGGTAAGGTATTTGGCTGAGTGTGGAAGCTGTGCTCAAACACACACACACACACATATACACACATGCACATATACACACACATACATACAGACACACAAACATACACACACATACACATACACACATGCACATGCATACACACATATACAGACATATATACACATACAAACATGCACACATACATATACACGCATACACATACATACACATATACAGACATACACACACATATACAGACACACACATATAAACATACACACATATACACACTTATACACATACACACACACATACACACAAACACAGTCCCTTGGAAAATACTGGGAGAGGTATACGTTTCCAGCTAACCAAGCAGAATACAGATTTTATACAATTAATTCCGAAAAGTAACTAAACAAACAATAGCAACCAAAGCAGGCCCTGGGGAGGAGAGAGACTCTGACTCCTAAAATTCCCACTTTATAGTATTTAAATATCAATTTCTCAACAAAAATTTATGAGATATACAAAGAAACAAGAAAGTTTTCATGCACAAAGGAAAAAGCAGTCAATAAAAACTTTCCTTAGCCGGCTGGTGTGGCTCAGTGGTTGAGCGTCGACCCATGCATGCACCAAGAGGTTGCTGGTTCGATTCCTGGTCAGGGCACATGCCCAGGTTGTGGGCCCGATCCACAGTGGGGGGCATGCAGGAGGCAGCCAATCAATGTTCTCTTTCATCGATGTTTCTATCTCTCTCTCCCTTCCTCTCTCTCTAAAAAATAAAAATAAAAAAATCATATTTTTATAAAAGCACACAAACTATCAAAACTGACTCTGAAAGGAATAGACAATTTGAGCACACCTATAGCAAGTAAAGAGAATGAATGAGTAACAAAAAGAACTGCCCACAAAGAAAAGCCCAGGTCCACCAGATGCTAACAGGTGGACATGGAGCAGTTCAGTGCCCAGAGTCCCAGCCCAGCCCGGCAGCAGTCGGCTCCTCCCTCTCTGTGCTCACAGGTGGATGTGCCATCCGCACACGTGGGCTCCTGGGGCAGCAAAGAGTGAACTGAGAGGTCCATCTTATAAATCACAGTAGGTCTAATGAATAAAGGTACATGATTCTGGGATTCAAATATTGGAGTATGTGGCATCCGAGTGGCTGCTTGGGGCTGGGACGGAGTGAAGTGTCCTTCGGGCTAGTCCCATGGACGTCAGGAGGGGGCCTGAAGGAAGCAAGAAGACCAGATGCTTGATGGCTTGTCTCATTTCAGGGAGGCTTTCATACCTGAGCTGAGAATCAACCTACATTTTAGAAGATATCATCAAACATTGGTCAAGAAATCTGTAGGCTTATGACTTTGGTGTGTCAAAATAAAAGACAGCCAACTAAATGAAATGAACCCTGAAGACCCTCGAATGAAACAGAACCGAGAATCGACGTGGAGTTATTCCAACGCCCTTAAACGTATCAGTTGCCCTTCATAGCCAAGGTGAACGTGTACCAACACTGTTTTCATTTACTTCTTTAAGACTAAGTTAATTTTAGCAAAGAGGGATCAAATTCCCAGGAAGTGTCTGGTACTTTTTGTATCCGAGCCAAATTCTTACATCTTCCTGGATCTACTGAATTAGTTTAATTTTTTCACTGTGACTTGTTATTCACAGTCCTGGCGGTGTATTCATCTCCCTAAACTACATGCACTGAACATGGACCCCAGTTCCGTGTGATATTACAGTGTGTGTGCGTGTGCGTGCGTGTGAGTGTGCGTGTGTGCGTGTGTGTGTGTGTGTGTGTGTGATCTTGTGTCTGTAATGCATAGTTATGGGAGAGAGAGAGATTGAAATACAAAACAGTTTAGAAGCCAGGCCTGGCCCCTGATTTCCTTTTCTCTGCGCTCAGCACCTTGGACTGCAGTCAACCCCAGCAGCTGGCATCCCAGACGAGTCTTAGTAGGTCAGGTTGGAATCCTGGCCATTCCCTCTCAGCCCTTCATCTGTACCCACCACACACCAGGGCCGTTTGAATGAGACCTTAAGAACCAGAGCTCTGCCTATTCTTCACTGTGGGCAAGACTCATCTTTGTTCCCTGGAAGACAATGTCTGTGCTCCTTTCCTCTGGGCTGAGCTCTTGGCAGCCTACGGAAGGCAGGGCATGTGCATCTGGGGTCTCAGTTTCCCACTGAGCCCACTGTGTTCTGGTTGAGAAATCCATCTGAAATATGCGTGGAGCTCTTGAACACTGCGAGCTCGGTGGCTGAGGGGCATGTCCCGTAGCTGGTGGGTTTGGGAACTGGTGAGGGCATCCTGGGGCCCCGGCAGGCCAGGGCAAGGGCTTCAATCAGCACACAGTCGGCATCGACGCGGCACTCCTGACCCAGCTCCCAGCCTGCTCCGTCGTGTGGACGCTCCATCGTGGAAGAAGTAGTTGGTGGGCTCCTGCTCCGAATCAGGGCTGTGTGAGGTGTTGGTGCTGTGGGTCAGGTGGGACAGGATCCCAGCCCTCCAAGACTTCTCAGTGCCGTGAAGAACATGCTAGAATTGAACACACGTGTACCATGCACCTGCTCCATGCCAGGCCTATGACAAATCATCTCACCCTCGGTGTCCTTCCCTCGTGTATTTGTCGTTCATTGCACCAGCGCTACCTTCGATGTACATTCAGAAGTCACTGCTTCTCGTCGCGACGGCCGCCGCCCTGCCTTGAGCCATCGGAGGCTCCTGCGTGAATTATCAGACGAATTCCCCAACCAATGGCCTCACTTCCGACCTTGTGCCTCTGTCTGTCCACACAGCAGCCCAGCTGGTTCTCTTAAACTGTGAGTCAGTGATGAGATGCCCTTGCCCATCTCAGAGTTCGTGTTTGGAATAAAAAGGTGTATTGTTTAAACTATCAAAGAACCACATTCAAAATGAAAACTCTAATCCTAGAGTTTCTAAAAGTTTAAACAAGCAGCCGGCAGGGCACAGGGCCAGGTGCCACCCGGGCAGCGAGCAGACTCTGGGTACCTGGCCCCGCAGCCGAGCCCCCCCCACCCTGCCCATCATGCTTCTCCCTTCCCTGGGCTCCGCGCTCAGGGCACAGACACACAGACCGCCCAGCTCCTGGCAAATATCTGGAGCCGTGGCAACATTTCTGCCAGCTGGAAAGGGAGCTGCAACAAAAGAGCCCTTGCCAGCCCCGAGCTCTAAGATGAAGAATCCGAAGAAACAAGGGGAACCCAGGTGTTCTCTCCCTCTGGCCGGCCCGCTCCCTCGCTAGCCACAGGGTCATAGGGAAATCTCACAGCAGAGAGCGACCGTGGGGACCGGGCAGCCGTCAGCGTTCTCACCGATTTTTGGAAGTCATGCTCCAGTCCGGAAGTTATCGCTGAGCTCTCTACCAGGAGCAGGTACAGTGGGCCGAAGACGTTGCCTAAGTGTGGGACCTGCTGCACCGCAGAGGGGAGACCTTGCTCCCAGCGACCTCGGACCCCGTCAGGATTCCTGGAGCAGCGGGGCTCCTGGTGTAAAGGAAAACGAGTGATGAGCATCGCAGGTGGGAACTGAAGTCCAACAAAATGTGACTCTGGATGAGGTTTTTAATGACAGTGTGTCTGTCTGTCACAAGGTGAAGTCTTGAGGTCTCACTGCTCACAGATGGCAGAGCAGGGATCTCAGTCCCGTTCCCTGGATTTCCAGAGTCTGCGCCCTCACTACGGTGCTGCTTAATCTCCGGTATCAACTTCACTGGGCCATGGGGTTCAATATTATGTCTGGGCATGTCCCTGAGGGTGTTTCTCAATGAGATGAACATCTGAATAGGTCGCTTGAGTGAAGCACATTGCCCTCCCCGTTCTGCCTGAATGTCCTGGAGCTGGACATTGGTCCCCTGCCTTCAGACTCAGGTAGGCTGATCCAGGTAGGCTTACTCAAGAGGGGTGAGCAATAGATAACTACGCAAAAAAGTAACCAAAGGTAACGTGTTAATATTCGAATCTAGGTGGAGGTATGTAAGTGTTCGCTGTAAATGTGTTTAAATTTTCTACATGTTTAAATATTTTCATAATAAGATGGTGTTGTTGTTTTTTTTATCAGTGAAAAAATATAAAGTATTTATTTTTAAATACCACTTTTCTCCAAGGAGCTCACAGCATATTAGATGTTAATGTATTGTATCTTTTTTTTTAAACTTATCTTTATTGTTGAATGTATTACAGATGTTCCTCCTTTTTCCCCTATTGACTCCCTCCTCCCAGCTCCCGCCCCCCTCCTACCTTTCCCCACACTGTTGTCTGTGTCCACTGGTTATGCATATTTGCACATAAGTTCTTTGGTTTATTTCTTCCCACCCCCCTTCCCTTTGAGGTTTGTAGTCTAACAACCAATTTGTACTTCTTAATCCCTTCACCTTTTTCACCCATTCCCCCAACCCCCCTCCCATCTGGCAACCAACAAAATGTTCTCTGTATCTATGAGAATGTTTCTGTTCTGCTTGTTCAATTGTCGATAGATATGTATTTATTGCCATTTTATTCATATTTTTTATCTTTTTCTTCGAAAACACCCTTCAACATTTTATATAATGCTGGTTTGGTGGTGATGAACTTCTTTAGCTTTTTCTTATCCGGGAAACTCTTGATATGGCCATCAATTCTAAGTGATAGCTTTGCTGGATAGAGTAATCTTGGTTATAAGTTCTTGCTTTTCATCACTCTGAATATTTCTTGCCACTCCCTTCTGGCCTGCAAAGTTTCTTTTGAAAAATCAGCTGACAGTCTTATGAGAGTTCCCTTGTAGGTAACTAACTGTTTTTCTCCTGCTGCTTTTAAGATTCTCTCTTTGTCTTGAACCTTTTGCATTTTTATTATGATGTGTCTTGGTGTGGGCCTCTTGGGGTTCATCTTGTTTGGGACTCTCTGTGCTTCCTGGACTTCTATGTCTGTTTCCTTCACCAAGTTAGGGAAATTTGCTGTCATTATTGTTTCAAATAGGTTTTCAATTGCTTGTTCTCTCTCTTCTCCTCTGACACCCCCATGATGTGAATGTTGGTACACTTGAAATTGTCCCAGAGGCTCCTTATACTATCCTCATTTTTTTTTTATTATTCTTTTTTCTTTTTGCTATTCTGATTGGGTGTTTTTTGCTTCCTTATATTCCAAATCGATGGTTTACTTCTTGGCTTTACCTACTCTACTACTGAATCTCTGTAAATTATTCTTTATTTTAGTTAGTGCATCCTTCATTTCTGACTAATCCTTTTTTGTGCTCTTGAGGCCCTCACTAAGTTCATTGAAGTTCTCACTAAGTTCATTGAGAGTCCTTATAAGCAGTGTTTTAAACTCTGCATCTGTTAGATTGCTTATCTCAATTTCGTTTAGTTCTCTTCCTGGAGTTTTGTTCTGTTCTTTCATTTGGGACATGTTTCTTTGTCTCCTCATCTTGGCTGCCTCCCTGTGATTATTTCTATGTATTAGGTAGAGTTGCTATGTCTCCTGGGCTTCCTAGGGTGGCCTATTGTAGTAGGTGTCCTGTAGAGTCCAGTGGCACAGCCTCCCTGGTCTCCCAGCTGGGCCCTTGAGGTGCACCCCTCATGTGGACTTTATACCCTTCTGCTGTAATTGAGTCTTGATTGCTGTTGGCACATCAACGAGAGGGTTTTACTCAGGCTGATCAGCTGCAAGGACTGGCTGTGCCCACTGACCACCGACCTCTGACTACCTTGGAGGATCCGCTATGCAGGGCCCACCACGCAGAGCAAGACTTACTTCAGCAAGGCTCTGGTACCCACTGAGTCCACTCATTTGAGTGTGTCACTTGTGGAGGTGGTTGGGTGGTAGTGCTTCAATATGGTCTGAAGATGTCCACTGGGTGTGCTAGCTCTAGGGCCAGGTCAGCCACTGCCTGTGTTCTACCCGGGGCCACCAGGCATAAGCTACAACGTGATCTGCAGATGGCTGCTTCTTGTGCTGGGCTTGGAGGGGCCCAGGCAAAGCCAAGCTGTGAACCAAGGCTGGCTGCTTCTAGTGCCAGGCCTGGGGCCACTTAGCAAGAGATATGGGGCTCACTGAGACCAGATGCTGCTTGAGAGAATTTAGGAAATTCTGAAGCAAGATCCAAGACAGGCCATTCCTATGGTAAAGCCACTGGAAACAGCTTGGGTGGGCCTGGAAGTTGGGTGGGGCAGGGCCTCAGGGAATCACCAGGGCGGGGCAAACAGTGTGAACCAGGTTGCTAGAGTCCCAGATATGGTGGCCTTCTGCCGCCCCAGAGAAGGGCTCACCAAAGGAACATCAGCCTCTGCCAGCACGTCTGTCCAGGAGAAAGCCATCTCTCCAGCCCTCGTCCCGAGGCCAAATAGCTCAGTTCTTCCCTGTATGTCTCTGGTGCCCCTCAAGCTGCCCCCTCTCCACGCTGGAACTCAGAGGGAGTGAGTCTGAGTAAGTCCGTGCACGGGCCCTTTAAGAGGAGCTGCCTGGGGCTCCAGCTGCCTTAGCCTCCCTCAGCCTCAGTTCCCGCTGGTCTTACATCCAGAAGTTATAGGGACGTCTCTTCCTGGCACTGGAGCCCTGAGCTGGGCGCCTGGTGTGGGACGTGGACCCCTCTCTCCTCAGGGAGGACCTTTCCAGCCGAGGTGCCCTCCTGATTTTTATCTGCCACATGTGGGTGTGGGACCAGCCCCACACCCCTCCTACCAGTCTCAGTGTGGCTTCTTTAATGTCGTAGTTGTGGGACTTCCATTCAGCTCGATTGCAGGCGGTTCTGAATGATGGTTGTTCTGTAGTTTAGTTGTAATTTTGATGTGGTTGTGGGAGAAGGCGAGACCGTGTTTACCTACACAACCATCTTGCCTGAAAGTTGTCATAATAAGATGTTAGAGAAAAAAAATTGCCTTTCTATGTAACAGCAAACAAATAAAAATCTTATCAAGATACCATTTGCAAAAGCATTGAAGGACATCAAATACCTAGGAATAAATCAAACAAAATGTGTACCATAGCTCTACGGGGGGGGTGGCGGGGGGAAGCACCACAAAGCACTGTTGTTATAAAGAAGAAATTCTCATGTTCCCGGTCTGGAAGATGAAACATTGTAACCTGTCAGTTTCCTCCGGTGGATTTATCCATGCAGTGACATCCCCTCGTTACCGCAGCAGGTTTCGGGGGTTGTGTTGATGCTGACAAGTTGATTTTAAAAACGTACTTGGAAATACAAAGGGTCAGGTCAGAGGAGGCAATTTTGAGAAATAAAACAGAACTGGAGGACTTCCACTACCGATTCTGAAGCTATCGGTTATCAAGACCGATCCTGCAGATGCAGCGATAAAGATGATGTGGTGTGAAGACAGACAGACTGGCCAATGGAATGAACATCGAGCCCAGGGACAGACCCACACAGAGACAGCACCAGGTCATAAGGGTTCACGGGGCCGGGCCAATAGGAGATACCCTTACGAAAAAACTTAATCTTGGCCCTTACCTCACATCGTACATGAAGAAGATCAGTTCCAAATACATCACAGATGAATACAGAAGGCGAACCATGGATCCTTTAGATTTTAGAAGAAAAAGTAGAACATCTTCAAGGTCTTAGAGAGGCAAAGAGTTCTTAGACAGGACACCGAAAACCCTTACCATATAAAGGAGAAAAATAATAAACTGGACGACATTAATTTAACAAAATCTATTCATAGGGATTAAGAAGTACAAATTGGTAGTTGGAGAATAGTCCTGGGGATGTGAAGTACAGCACAGGGAATAGAGTCAATAATATTGTAATCAGCGTGCACGGTGCCAGGTGGGCTCTGGAGATATCGGGGGATCGCTTTGTGAAGTATGTGCTCGTCCCACCGCTATGCTGTACACCTGAAACTCATACAAAGTAATATTGAATGTAAACTGTAATTGAAAAACAAAATTTAAAAAAAGGAAATCTATTCTTCGAGGTACCATTATGGGGAGGAAATGAAGGCTACACAGAAGAGAAGATGTTTGTGTTACTCTCTAGCACAGAGCTCTATCCACAACGTACAAGGAACTACAGCTCAGTAAGGAAAAGACACAAGTCCAGTTTTTCAGAACAGGGGTAAAACTTGGTCAGGCTTCTTCTTCTTCTTCTTCTTTTTTTTTTAATCCTCACCTGAGGATAGTTTTCTATTTATCTTCAGATAGAGTGGGAGAGAGGGAGAGAGAGAGAAACATCAATGTGATAGGACACATCGACTGGCTGCCTCCCACACGACCCCGACCGGGGCTGGGGACCAAACTGCAACCGAGGTACGTGCCTTTGCCCGGAACCGAACCTGCAACACTTTGGTCCACGGGCTGATGTTCTAACACTGAGCCAAACCCGCCAGGGCTGGTCAGGCTTCTTAAACTCGCTCACTCTTCTAGGTTAGCTAAAATTTATTAGGAATGTATCTTAGTATTATCACTGACGTTCCCTTCTGTCACTCCCGTTAGTTTCGTTCAGTCGCCCTTCTGTTCAGAGACTTCTCGTTGAGTTATAATTTTTTCTTGCCTGTCCGCTCACATGGCCTTTCTCTCTACCTGTAGAAGGTGTGTGTGTGGGGGGGGGGGGGGGATAAAACAGCAAGCAGTGTAAAAACTTGGACCCTTCGGATAAAATGTGGGGGCATTGGGGTATGGAGGTACTTCTCTTTCTGAGGCTTTTCCAGCACCAAGGAGAGAGAGGCAATAATTGACAGTCAACTGATTTAACAGGAACTCAGCTCAGGGCCTTTGAAGCTCAGTCCCTTTAACCCTGCTGGAGTCCGCAGGACAGGGGAGCCACCTGCCTCAGAGGATCCCGTACAGCAGACTGCTGTCCCCAGCCGGTCTACTGGCTGGTCTCTCTTGGGGAACCCTAAAATATGAGCCTTTCGCGGAGAGACACACCTTATACCTGACTCCTGGACTCAAGTTTCTAATCCCGGGGACACAGGTCCCTGGTGCTCTCAGCCACACGACGGTCCACGCGGCCCCGCAGGCCTGTGGCTGGTGCGAGCGCGCAGCCCGGAGGAGGGTGACGTTGCGCAGCAGGTGTGCCGGCCTTCTGTCCGCCCGGGCGGTTCCACGATGAAGGCCGGCCTTCGTGCGGACGATGCTGCCCACGGGCCAGTCAGCGAGCTGGCTCTTCACTCCGTCTCGCCCTCCGGCATCTGCTGGGTCTGCGGCTCTGGCCTGCGCCCTCCTGCCCACGGCCTCGGTTCTGCCATCAGCCGGCCCCTCCTACCTCCACCTGGGGCTACAGTCCTGCCTCAGCCCCCCGGCTTTGACACGGAAGCCGGGGTCCTGCTGCCCGCCCCCAGAATGAAGGGACCTGCTCCCCTTTATTTACTTAATCATTTTTTATTCCTCACCCGAGGATATTTTCTACTTACTATCAGACAGAGTGGGAGGGAGGGAGAGAGAGAGACAGAGAGAAACATCGATGTGACATCAATGTGATAGAGCCACATCGACTGGCTGTCTCCCACACGACCCGACCAGGGCTGGGGACGAACCGCAGCGGAGGTACGTGCCCTCGACTGGAATCGAACTGGCGACTCATTGGTCCACGGGCCGACGCTCTACCCGCTGAGCCAAACCGGCAGGACCCTCTCCCCTTTAGATCCGTGCATGTGAAGACGTCATGCACGTTGACCTTACGTGATCTGAACTGTTGGGTCCTTTTCCTGGGGTCCAGCCCTCCCAGACCTCACTCCTTCACCCTCCTGCTCGGCTGCAGTACCGGAGAGCCTCTGAGCAGAAGCCACGCTCATTCTAGTCGCTTTCTCATTGTGCTTTCCACCGAATCTGGGGAGTCGGTATTACTGAGTGTTTTGCTGTTGTTGTTAATCCTCACCTGAGGATACTTTTTCCATCGATATTTGGAGGGAGGGAAAGGGAGAGGGAGGGGGAAAGAGAGAGAGAGAGAAACATCCATGTGAGAGAGACACATCGATTGGTTGCCTCCCGCACGACCCTGACCCGGCCGGGGATCGAACCTGCAACCCAGGTATGTGCCCTTGACCAGGAATCGAACCCGAGACCCTTCAGTGTGCGGGCCGATGCTCTAACCACGGAGCCACACCCGCCAGGCCTGTTATTGACTTTTTATTGTGGAGATATATGTATATACCATAAAATTTGCCATTCTAACTGTTTTCACGAGTACACTTCACTGGTAGTGACTGTCCACAATGTCGTGAAGCCTTCAGCACCATCGATTTCCAAAACTTTCTTGCTACCTTTCTTGCTACCTCAAGCAGGAATTGTACTCATTCATTCGTTACTGATTCTGAATGATGAAAGTTTCGATGGTCTAGGTTACTGACTTGAGATGAGGTGTGTTTAGCAACCACTTAGTTAAAACCTCTTTCTTTCTTTCTTTCTTTGTTTTAATATTGATGGTTATTTTTTAAATCTTTATTGTTGAAAGTATTACAGGTGTCCTCCTCTATCCCCCATTGACCCCTTTTCTTATATTTAAAGTTTCGTGATAGGATACTTCTCTTGGGGGGGAACATTAATTCTAGACCTGGTCCAGAGGCCGGACGTGTTCCCCCTTATTGTCCTCAGGGAGGTCACAGCCCTGACCTTGGCATCGAGTGCGTCCTCTACGTCATGGTCGGGTTCCTCGGACACCACAGTCATATTCCACCGAGACAGACAGAAGCAGGCGGAGACGACGCACCCGGGAAGAAGATCTCATGGCATCTGAACAATGCCACCCAGCCACTGACACACACGCCCTGTCCCTGTGGGAACCTCTCCGCTGCCCAAGGCAGCGCGAGGCGGGGCAGAGCAGGGCGGAATGGCGACACAGGGGTGGCGCTGCTGAGAGACGTTCCGCTCGCGCTGTGACGCCCCGACGCCTGTTTCGACTTTGGCAAGTTTCATTTGTTGGCGTTGGTCGGACACCACCACAGCACGGTGGGTGAGGACACGAGCGGGCTCTGGAGTGAGGCTGTCCGGGGTCACATCGGAGCCCTGGCACTGCGAACTAAGGCCCGGACGTCCGAAGGCTCTCGCTCGCTCGGGCAAGTTCCCCAGCCTCTCGCTCTCCGTTCTCCAAGCTGTGTGGCCCACGTAAGGTCAAGGTTATGTCACGAGGATTAAATGACGTAAACCTCGATCGCTCCGCTCGGCGTCTGGCCCACACTTACAGCAGTTGTCGTAAGAGTAGAAGAACAAAAGAAACAAATCAATGAATACTGATCAAGAAGTGCCGTGCTGAGGTGTGCTTCTGAGGTAGAGAAGCATGGCCACGAGGGTTCTGATGAGCGAGAGTGTTCAAAACGTCAAGGTGACTGTCGGTGCACCTGGATGCCCGGTTTCCGCGGGGAGTGAGGTGGGTCCCTGTCACCGTCCCTCCCTTCCCGAATAAGGGGCCCAGTGTCAGGCAGGCACCTGAATTCCACGGGATCTCCGTGCACAGCGCTGGCGTGAAGACTGCCCGGCTGCTCGTCTGTCAACCTTGATCAGTTCATTCGTTCGGGGGAGGGACTTTGGCGTTCACCGGTTACGTGGGGACTTCACAGAAAACTGAGGTTCTGAGACGCTTGTACTTTGCACTGTTCGAGACCACGCTAGTCCCGTCTCGATGGATTGCAACAGCCCAGGGGATTGCACACCTGAGCGTGTCCTTGGGATGTGCCGAGCCGCAAACAGATGCCAATGACTCCAGCTGTGTCTCCACCGTTCAGCACACCTGCCTTCCCACCAGCGAGAACCAAAACGGCCATGGCCCAGGGCCAGGGGTGCTGGGGGGCCTGGAGCTGCAGTCCCTGTGCTCCGGGCGGGGCGGGTGGGAGGCCACGCACAAGGGTGAGTCAGGCTGGAGGCTGAAGATCCACGAGTAAGCGACCCAGGAGAAGCCGCAGTGCCCAGGTTAGAGTTTCTTGGAAATGACAGACAGAGGGCTAATCGGGTCCCCTCACAACCAGGTCAAAGACTTCCAAAGCCTAAATAAATAAATACATCCAGTGAGTGTGACAAACTAGACCTGTCTTGACTCCACACACAAGAAGAATGTAGGGGAAGCTGCCAGGATACCCAGGCGTGTGCAGGTGAGCGCGTGGGGTTGGGAGAGACTGGCACAGACATTGGTAAAGCCTTTCAATACCACCAATATCAGTCATAAGCAATCAAGTCTTTCTAATAGTATCTGCCACATTTAATAACAGTACATTGATAATTAATGCTTCCTTGGTTGTTCAGTTCAACTGATGCTACTATCCCAACATGACAAACGAGTTCCGTTTTTCTGTTGCAGAAAAAGAATAACTTCTGCCGTTACATTCCTGATGGAGAAATGAGTATGGGCTTTGCTTTGATGTCGAGCATTTTCATGTTGCACAGACTCCATAATTATTAAGTTCTGCATCCTTTCATTTATTTTAATTTTTTACGAATATTGAGCTTGATACCCAAATTTTGCTATTATCCAAATACTACAATGGTCTTTTTACGTTTAAGTAAAGTCCTCAGTTTAAATTCCCAGCAGTAGAGTTCTGATCGAAAGGTCCGTTTGTCTGTCAGTATGTATGTCTGTTTGCCATTTTTGCCGTGATAGATGCTGCGATTAATTGCAGGAAGCCCTACGTGAACGTGTGTGACGGGATGTGGGTGAGAACAGCACCCGTGTCTCCAACACCCCAGCTACTGTACCATCCCACTGAGCATCGAAGGCATCTCAGCTACTGTACCATCCCACTGAGCCTCGAAGGCATCTCAGCTACTGTACCATCCCACTGAGCCTCGAAGGCATCTCAGCTACTGTACCATCCCACTGAGCCTCGAAGGCATCTCAGCTACTGTACCATCCCACTGAGCCTCGAAGGCATCTCAGCTACTGTACCATCCCACTGAGCATCGAAGGCATCTCAGCTACTGTACCATCCCACTGAGCCTCGAAGGCATCTCAGCTACTGTACCATCCCACTGAGCCTCAAAGGCATCTCAGCTACTGTACCATCCCACTGAGCATCGAAGGCATCTCAGCTACTGTACCATCCCACTGAGCCTCGAAGGCATCTCAGCTACTGTACCATCCCACTGAGCATCGAAGGCATCTCATCGGCCTTTTAAACATCGTTTTATTTACGAATAACAGTGTTGACCATCATTCAGTGCTTGCACATCAGAAATATTTTCTACTGGGCAAATTTTCTGTCCTTAAATTTGGAGACCTTATTTAATCCTCGATCATTTCAATAACAAATGCATGTCTCCATATAAGCTGAAATACTTGCCAACCTATTTATTTTTCCTCTTGGTCATTATACTCTTGTATGTTTAATTATGGTTGTATATTCTCGTGACGTGTGAGTCAGCTGGAGCCATCCTGTGGCGCCCACACTCCCACACTTGAAAAAGTCCTTAAAAAACTCGGGATAAGTAAATAATGTGACAGATCATTTCAGGAATGTTGGAGAAATAAAATTGAGACAGTGTCAAACTGCAGAAGGACACATCTACAATCTCTCCTGAGAGAGAATGGCATCCAAGGGAAATTGATGGAGGGCGGGGCCCCTGTCAGTGCTGTTCCCTGCACCTTGGCACAGGTACGGTAGTGAGCAAAAGCCAATGTCACAACAGCTAGTCTTGAAAGAACACCCAGAGGAAGCCACAGAGAGTGTCCTCCCTAGCAGACCCACCAAAGCATCTCCTCATGAGACTTCCCACAGCCGATGTGTCCGCCCTACTCGCGCTGATGAACACGGGTTGTTCCAAGTCTGGAGCTATTCCGATGTTGCTGCAGATACTTTGTGTCTTTGGTGTGTGGGCATGGGTCCCCGTCAGGTCTAAATCTGGAAGTTAAATTGCTGGTTCACAGGGAATGTCTTTTTCAACTTTAACAGTTAGTTCCCACTCCCAGTGATTGTACCTCTTCGAGTTCCACCAGCAGCGTACCAAAACAGTTCCCTGCTTCATGCGTTTATTCTTTTACTTAGCATTCGTTAAGTTTAATAAAGTCTTACTCGACTCTTTGCACCCGAGACACACGGATTTCAGAATTCTAAACTTTGCAGTGATTTACCATAACTTGACCGGCGTCCTCAGAAAAGCGGGGCCCTGAGAGCACGCCTCGGGTGCTCCGTCCAGCGTAGAGCACAGAGAACAGTCAGTGAGAAAACTCGGCGATCATTCTGGAAGTTCTTGTGTTAATTCTTCCCCACGAAGTTCAATAGTCATTACAACAGTTAAACTCTGGCAGATCCTAGAAGCTTAATGGAAATAGCTCTCTTCTTACAACCCAAATTACTGGACCATAATGATCCTTTCATTTCAGCAATTTTCACAGAGGGAATGGATTATTTATGATCCATGTACTCGAGTTGTGTCTGGGCAATTCAGGAAGTGGTGAGACACGTCCAGGGAGGTCTTCACGGGTCATTCACTAACGGTTCTCAGCCAGCGTGGCCATGTCTCTCAGCTGACGGCGGCCACTGTCGTTGCCCTGATTCTGCCTACTACAGGACACTAGTTATTTGTTAATTTAGTCGTCTGTTCAGCCGTTTGCTAAGGACTATCCGGCTCTGTGTCAACGCCCCGCCCGGAGCGCAAGGTGCGGATGAGCTCAGAGCAGACTGCGGTGGGCATTTTGCTCCATTCCCCTGCCTCTGACCCTTCACAACAACCAAACAAGATGAACGAGGAAGGGAAAGCACCGTTTTTATGAGTCACAGTAAAATCCAAACCCCACATAACAAGTAGTGAGGCTTACCTGCTGTGCCCTCCGTAGCCGAGGCCCAAGTGTGGTGGGACAGGACCGGGGACCCTGCCGAAAGCCAGCAGGAGACAGGTGCAGCCACCACAGCGCTGTGGAGACAGGAGCAAGGTGCAGTGAGGCCGTGGGGACAGCAAAGTTTCCCATGAAAACCCACTTCAACACCGTGGAACATTGGGGAAGAAACATTGTATCAGCTGGCCACTCCTATTGGCCCCCGCAGGGAGGGCCTGCCAGAGGTACACGGACTGTTGTTCTGAGAACAGAACAGGAAGAAGTAACAGAAAACGTTCATGGCACAGCAAAGCTTTTCTGAAATAAAGAAATATTTGACTATGGAGGTTGACCCAGAATAAGCACATTCGAGAAAATGCACAGCAAGATACAGTCAGTGAAATTATTGTATTTCAACATAAGGAATCGTGAAAGTATCCAGGTAGAAAAAACAAATTAGATCGG
Source organism: Tadarida brasiliensis (assembly GCA_030848825.1). Taxonomy (NCBI): domain Eukaryota; kingdom Metazoa; phylum Chordata; class Mammalia; order Chiroptera; family Molossidae; genus Tadarida; species Tadarida brasiliensis. The sequence continues at coordinate 98,295,070 of CM061267.1, read as the reverse complement.
GGAGGGAGGGGAAGGTTAAGGGAGTCAGGTTATCTACAATAACCAGAAATGCCAAAAGACAATGGACCAATGACCATCAGAACTGTCACACACTCAAGTTGTCCTTCAAATATAAAGGACAAAAATATCTTCAACCATTTAAGAATCTAGAGACCAATCAGATTTGTAAACACACAACAAACGTGCTTAATAAAATCCATCCACCCATCTTAATACCGCATGCATTGTTATTGAGTTTTCCATCTATTTAAGTATATAGCTATGGGAAGAAGTAATAGTTGTAAATAGTGATTATAAGAAAAGATATAAATGTTATTGCCATGGACATATAAGAAAAAAAAAAGTAGAATATCAAGTGCTTGCAATGAGGCCAAGAAACGGAACCACTCACACACCGTCCATGGGGATGCAACGTGGTAGAGCCACTTGAGAGAATGGCGGTCTCTCACCAAACCACACATATGCTAACCAGCCAACCCAGCAACTGCATTCTCAGGTATTTATCCCAGAGAAATGCAAAGTTATATTCACCGGAAAACCTGCACATGAATGCATAGAGAAACTTTATTTGTGGTAACCCCCCAAACTGGAAACAACCCAAGTGTCTTTCAACAGGTGACTGGTTAAACGAACTGGGCTACATCAGTACTATGGAATACTACACAGTGATGAAAAGGAATCAGCTTACTGATACCTGCAACAGCTGGATGGATGTCAAGGGAGCTATGCTGAGTGAAAAAGCCAGTATCAAAAGTTTTCACAATGTATGAATTTATGCATGCAATGTTCTTGAAGTGACAAAAATTACAAGGGTGGAGAAGATTCTTGGTGCAAGATAAGAGGAACACTTGTGATGGAATTGTCTTGTGTCTTGACTGCCGGGGTGGTCACACAAATCTGCACATGTGATAAAATTCCGTGGAACTAAACACATGCACGCACACATTCCAGTGCGTGTGGACTTGGTGAGAGCTGAATGAGACTGGGGGGCTGGCTGCATCCATGTGGATTTCCTGGTGGCGATATTGTGTGCACGCAAGTTGTCATCTTTGAGGGAAACTGGGTGAACGGTACACAGGTTCTCTCTGTATTATTTATTACATTTCTTTGTAGATGTGAATCTACAATTATATCAAAATGAAAGTTGTATTTAATTTAAGTAATACTATAAATAAGAAAAATTGGGGATTATGGAAGAATGAATAACTAAATCCTAACATTGAAACATTCGGTTAACCCCTTGGTGAAAGTTGAAAAAAAAAAACGTTAAGTGGAATAACATGGACTTGGTGACCTAAATGACATTCATTTTAATGAAGAATGGCTTTAATAAAATGAGCCTTACTTAATTCATTCTCATCATTTCAACAGTCATTTTCTTCATATCTTTGTAAAAGATGCTTATGAAGTCTAACACCACAGGCTGCTAGTCACCTACTTTTTCATTTATATATAAAATTAAAAAAGAGCATTGAGATGTTCAATTTCTATGATTAGTTGGAAATTTTCCCAATCATTAAGGAGCAGATATTAATTTGTCACCTTATCTTAATCTCCACACATACGACTCATCTATTTTCTCTCTGGACTGGGCGCCACACCAAAAACCCTTGTATAAGCAGAGACGCATGCTTTGCACCATCCATTGAATCCATGGCTAATATTTGTACAGTTGACGGTGCATGTCACCATCTATTGACATGGCTTAATTGTGTCATAACATAATTGGCCATCATAAAATCATGGAGCTGGCACTCACCAGCCCAGCCTTGCCCGCAGTCCGAGCTGTCTGGACATATGGTCGCACAGTTCCTGCCGAAGCACCTCCTGCTTCAGGTAACTCGCCACTCGCCAGGTGGTCGATTTCCACGATTGCCCGGTCTTCACAGTCTCAACAGATGGTTATGGGTTGACCTTGCTACTCTGTAGACACACCGTGTATATATTTTATGCTAATCGCGTTTTTGTGTTCAAATAGCTTATTAGATCAAAGTCTATCTTGAACATGTGTGAGGAGAGAGAGTCCTGGGGACTCTCCTTTGGAGAGATGCTGAAATGAATCATTGAAGCCAGGAAATACTGGCACCACCGACAAACACAAAACAGTCCTTGGGATTTTTTTTTTTAATTAATCCTCACCCAAGGATACTTTTGCATTGATTTTTAGATAGAGGCGAAGGGAGGAAGGGGGAGAGAGAAAGAGAGAGAGAAACATCGGTGAGAAAAAGAAACATGGATGTGAGAGAGACATGTCTATTGGTTGCCTCCTGAATGACCCTGACCAGGGCTGGAGATCAAATCTGCAACCCAGATACATGTCCTTGACCAGGAATCAAACCCATGACCCTTTGGTCCGAGCATGAATGCTCTAACTGCTGAGCCAAACCAGCCAGGGCAGTCCTTGGGATTTTTGCTGCTCCGGTGGCCTTGGTGTTAGAAAATTATGGATCTCTCTCTCTCTCTGCAGGACGACCATCGACCCCTGACTGCACACCTCTCTCTGTTTTAGTCCAAATGAAACAGAGATTTAAAGAGTTCACTAGAGTCTGCCCAGCGGTGTGGCTCAGTGGCTGAGCATCAACCCATGCACCAAGAGGTCGCCAGTTCGATTCCCGGTCAGGCCATATGCCTGGCTTGCAGGCTCCATCCCCAATGGGGGGCATGCAGGAGGCAGCCAATCAATGTGTCTCTCTCCTCAGTGTTTCTATCTCTCTCTCCCTCTCCCTTCCTCTCTCTCTAAAATTATATATATATTGTTTGTTTGTTTAAAGAATTCACTAGACTCTAGGTTGCACAGTACATTCCCAGTGAGACGCCTGAGTTCTGGGGGAAGAGAGGTGGGAGGAACCCCTCAGTGTACTTCCACTGGATTGTCTATGGGTACCTTTAACCTCGCTGACTCAGTTGATTTTCCTTTTGTCACTGTTGCCTCGTGGAGTGTTAGCCAGACACGGGGGCTGCTTGCGAGCCGTTCGTGGGCAACACCTGCGTTGGCCCCACAGCCTTCCCCAGCGCCTGGGAGACACACCACACATGTGGGCACTCCGTGCCATTTGTTATGACAGAGAAATATGGTTTAAACCACTTTCACAAGTTAGTAACAAGCAATATGTAATCGTGAAATTGCCCACATACCACATAAAAGAAATGTCCTTTTGAAGATGGTCGGTGATGATGTTTGCGGAGCACTTAACTCAGAATACGTGTCACGTGCTGAGGACTGTTTATGGAAACCTCATGTTGCATGTCCTGATGTATGTAAATGCATGTCTGATTTGGAACTTACATGCTCTCATTTTTCAATAATGGTTTTGAAAAAGAAATGGAGTGGGATGGGAACAGACAGGGACCTGTCTCACCCTGAAGTGACTGGTTGCTGAAAACCACATTTTTACACAAATATTATTACAGAAACTTGCTGTGTTTGTCCAATGGGGACGATATTTGAGTTTCATCATCACAAGTGTCTGCTGTGCTCCCGGGAGAAATTCGGCAGCTTCGCATTTAGGAGACAGAACTGGAAATTACTCCAGGATGCTGAGATTCTCTCTCAGACAAGCAGCAAGTGTGACGGTGGGGAAACTGCTCAGCCTCTCTGAACTTTACTTTCTTTGTCAGGAAGAAATAAAATACCGTTGTAAAGAGTTAAAGACTCTACTGTGTGACCAACACTTGCACTTACACATGTCTAGACCTCCGAACAGAACTTCATCTGTCCCCCAAATGTTACCAACCTGCAGATAGGATTTTAAATCAAAGTCTAATGCTCAGTATGTCACATGGTATCTCAGCTACCAACACATCCCTACTCATCCCGACCTGATTAATTCAGCGAGACCCAAGGAACATCCAAATATGGCATCTGGACGCCAACTTTCCATGCCCCTGGCCACCTCCACTGTTACTTCCTGGGCTTCCCTTACTCCCCCATCTCCCTGGACATCACAGGTGCTGCTGGCCCTCAGTCCCTGCTCCTCTGGGAGAATGTAGCCCAACCCAGGACGTTTCCCCAGGACTTCCAAAGCTGCAGACTATCTCAACACACCCAAGCATTTTATACTCCCTTCAGGCATCTTCTTCTGCCTGCCCACTCTCCACTGCCAGAGAATTGTCATTTCGAATTATATTTTTAAGTTACAGTCAATATTTCTCTCTCTTTCCTGCAGGGACAGTACTCAGAGTATACATACAAATTCCTTAGCGAAGGACGTATCACGCCCACCATGACCCTTGTCTTCCTCTCCAGCTTTAGCTCCTGCAATTTCTTTGTTCCTGGCAAGTCGTGTTCTAACAATACTGGAAACCTTGCAAGCTGCCCGATGCGTCTCCGCCGCCGAGCGTGCTATTCGTGCTCTCTGTCCAGCGCCGTTCCAGAGGGAGGGCTGGTCGTCCACCTCCTCCACGCAGACCGAGAGGTTCTCAGAGGGGGACTTCATCGTCGCTTCCTCTGCACTCGACGGTTTGTCTAAACACAGGTCTGATGTTGCCTAACCAGTTTAATTGTTTGTTTGGCTTTGCTTTTAAGTTGGATCTTTTATACTCGTCTTCTCAAAGGCTCGGCCAATTTTTTAATTTAAAAAAAAAACTTTTTTTTTTATTGGTGTTTAGAGAGAGGAAGGGAGAAGGAGAGAGAGATAGAAACATCGATGAGAGAGAACACTGATTGGTCGCCTCCTGCATGCCCCCACTGGGGATCGGGCCCACAACCTGAGCATGTGCCCTGACCGGGAATCGAACCGGGACCTCTTGGTGCATGGGTCGATGCTCAACCACTGAGCCACACCAGTCGGGCAGCTTGGTCAATTTTTAAATTCCTTTGGAAATCCTGACTACCTACCAGTGTCTGGCACATTTCTGACATCCAGTGAACAACCGTTGAAGGAATGAATGGACAAATGATAGTCATCAACAGAGCCTGCCAGCAAGGTGTCCAGCACCACGTGGCCTGGGCTGAGGTGGCCCTTTCAAGCAGCTCCGAGCTCACCCACGACCTAGATAGAGTCCCCGTGCCCGGAGAAACATGGAGAAGCCACCGAGTTCCAAATGAGGACCGCGCTGGGCGTTCTCACCCGAGCCCCGGAGCTGGAACCCCCGGGGGACTCGGCCACTAGGAGCCGATGCCAGCCGCAGGTGGCACAGCAGGGCAGCGCCAGCCACTGTAAGAGGCGCCCAGAGGCCCTGCTGGGTGGGAGCTGGTGACAGGCTCCTGCTGCCAGCTCACTTCAGGGCAGTCTCCGTGAGGAGCAGGGGACGGCGGCCAGCTGGGCGGCCACCACGACTCGGGAGCAGGGGCCTCGCCTTCCCCAAGGCGTCGTCCCTGACACCCTGCGGGAGGGTGGAGAAGGTTCTCCTTACACCCGGCGCAGAGAGAGGGAACACTTCCCCACCGGAAGCCCGGGGGACAAGGGCTCGGGGGGCCTCCAGCAGGCCTGCCAGCGTGACCTGAAACCCCCACTTCCAATTGGGGGGGGGGCAGGCAAAAGGGCTTGAACTAAAAATAGAAGAAAAGAGCCGACTTTGTGTGAAATACAGAGTGAGAGGAGTGCTGAATAAGAACCAAAGTAAATAATAAAACACGAGCCGTTCCAAGCGGGACGAGGGTTTCATGACCCTTCGCGCTGCAGAGCTGGGCCCTGTTTCCAGCCGCTCAGCCCACAGCAGAAGCCAGGCCAGGGAATGCCTGACGCCGAAATCTCAGCAACTCGTCTTCACGGCTGAGCTTCCCGAGGGCAGGGCATTTCCTTTCCAAAAGGCTGATGTTTCCGAAATTCTGCTCAATCGAAAACGTCTCCTCCTTTCTCTGCCTTTACCGCTGGGGCCGTGGAATTCAAACAGGGACCCGAGTGGAAAGGTTTCTGGGAAGACTGCAAGCCTGAGCCCCGCCTTTGCCGCAGGCTGTCCTGTGGAAATCACGTTTTCGCAAAGAAATTAAGTATCTAACGTATGAGCGGGGAGCATTTCTCAAGATGCATTAAATTGTCCAGCATGCTGTAATAATTCCGCCATTGTTGTGGGCATTATTATTGTTGTGGGTGGGTACCAATTAGTTCAAAATAAAACAACGTTTATATATTGATCATACAATAGTTCACACTCGAAGAAAAACAAAAATACAGAGACATAGGAAAAAGAAAAGAAAAACACTTCTTTTAAAAATATATATGTTTTTATTGATTTTTTAGGGAGAAAGAGATAGAAACATCTATGTGAGAGAGAAACATCCATCGGTTGCCTCCTGCACGCTCCCTACTGGGGATCGAACCCACAACTCAGGCATGTGCCCTGATCAGGAATCGAACCGGGACCTCTCAGTCCGTGGGACTGGACTCAATCCACAGAGCCACACTGGACAGGCAAGAAAAACACTTAATTCCATCAACCACCTATAACTACATTTTCAAAAGAGTGCGTTCCATTCCTTTCCAGTCTTTTCCCTCTGAGTTATCGTCGACTCTATAAATTGTTATGATTTTATATGAACCATTATTGATTATTTCGATCATGAACATAACAATAGTGATGACAGTGACTGCAGAGGGGAACCTCTTCCTGCAGCGATCGCCTCATGCACACCACCTCTCACCTTCCTGGTCCTGCAACCCGCTCGGTGCGATGTTGACTTCGCATCCCTGAACAAAACACCTAAGTGGATTTTTAGGACTTCCATCGGTTCTGTAGATTCAGGCTGGTCCTAGAAATACCTTATTTATCCACAAAAGCAGTATTTCCAAGTTGGAAGAGTCCGTAACAATTATTAGAGTGCAATCTCATTTTTAAAATGACAAAATTAGACCCAGCCCTTGTGGCTCAGTGGATTGAGCGTCGTCCCATGGACGGAGGGGTCCTGGTCAGGTTCGATTCCCGGTCAAGGCACGTGACCGGGTTTCAGGCTCAATCCCCAGTAGGGGGCGTGCAGGAGGCAGCTGATCAATGTTTCTCTCTCACATCGATGTTTCTATCTCTCCCTTCCTCTCTCTCTAAAAAAATCAATAAAAATATTTTTAAAAATAATAATAATAAAATAAAATGACGAAATTAGGACCCAAAATAAATGATGTGATTTGCTCAGAGTTATACAGTGAATTCGTCTCAGGATCATCCATTGCCACTGGGCCTCTTGGTGGCTCTCTAGGGCTTTCCACAACACTCACTGCCTGTCAATCATTTGTCACCAAAATTAGTATCAAGTGGAGGGGCGTTGCTCTCTGCGCTTTCCCAGCCCCTCCCCCTCCTCAGTCCTAGGGCCAGGTTTTGGAAAGCTGTACCAGAGAGAGTGTGTAAATGCTACCTTTCCAGTGGTTCCTGCAAACTTGTCCTGGAACTCTTGAACCCTCTCTGGGCCTGAACTCTTCATTTTCTGAAGAGGGAGACAGTTTGTAATTCAACTACACCCCTGAGGAGAGCATTTTCATAGCATAAATAAAATCTCAAATCGACTCTGTCCTTTGGTCCCCTGTCTCTCTCCAGGTGGCCCTGACTTGGAGTCGAGTGAATCAGGGCTGCTGTCCTTGGAGCCGGGGAAACAATCTGGAACTAAGGAAAATGATCCTGCGTGTGGGATAGCATAACAGAAGGCAAGGAGCAGACTGGCTCCCACTTCTCCTTCGAGACACAAAGTCAGGTGAGGACTTGCTTCCCTTTCAACCCCCTCCAACACCAAGCTCTCTGGCAGGAGGGGAATGTCCATCCCGGAGGAAGGGGTGCAGACCCTGGAAGAGAGATTGCTCAGCACACACCCCCATTCTCTCTTCTGTGGACCTCGTCAACCTCAAATGCAAACATACAGAAGGTAGCCCTGTGGCTAAAACAACTCAGTGAGCAGCCATAAGCCTGACTCAGGGGGGAAGCACTCAGGCATTCCTCTCACCCTACTTCTTCCTCCAAACCCGTTCTCCCAAATTAAACTGGCCAGACAAGTGCAGAGATAGAGGTCCTAGTGAGGGGACACCTTATTCCGTGGCACACGTGACAGCCATCAGCAGACAGAGAACCACAGAACTCCGAGAGGACACTAGTCAGTCTGCTGTCGAGGTTCCCTCCCAGGTTTATCGTTAACCCTTTTGCTCACAGGGCATGAAACAGATTCAACTAGTCACCTAATTTACAAACATAACCCGTCGTAATTGCTTAGGATTGCACAGCGTCACCTCACTTGTCCAGAGGTCACTCACCCCAAACCCCACTTGTCAGAACTTAGCCAAGGACCCAGGAGCAAAAGTGGCCCCCAAGAACCTTAAGAAGCTGGTGTGAAGTTTGGGGACCTTACTCGTGGAGGAGGCCGCCTCCGGAGCTGATTTCATTTTCATCTCTATGTATTTCTAACCAGCATGATTGTACGAGTTCTCACCCCACAAACAGATCAGAAATAGCAAGCATTTGAGGATGGTTGACTTGATCAATGCAAAGATGGTGTTAGTAAATGCATAGTCACCAAGATGTGGTTTAGTTTAGAGGCTAAGACACCAACACATCTCATCAGTTCATTGGGTGTCCCCGTCCTACAGCCCAGACTCCCAATGAATGTCAAGAATGATGCGCGTCCTTGGCTCCTTCATGCCCTTCAGATGGCAGCTTACACATCGAAATCTCACGAAGACCTTCCTCCAGTGACTCCGCTTGAAGCAGCCCGAACCCACCATTCTGCTTCCCAGCATCCTTTATGTTTCCTGCCCAGCACCTGTCACAACTTATAATCACGTCATTTATGACTTGACTTTCATGTTACATTTATCTACCTGCTGCAGTGAATTTGGGGCTCCACGTGGCAGAGAGCCATGTTCTCCCTGCTCATCACTGACTGCCTAAAGCCTGGCCCTGTGCTTGGCACGCGAAAGGTGCCTGATCAGTAAATGATGGAAGAATCAAGAAATGTCACGAGGGAAGTAGCTACATTCCTTGATGGCAATATATCATTTTAGAAACACTGATTTGAATTTAGGAATCCGCCTTAGAAAGATGACTAAAGGGATGTTATGTTTTGAAGAGACAGGAAATTTGGTGGAAGGTAACCACCATTTATTGAGAAAGCATCGTGTGCCAGGAAGGTTAATGCTCACGATGACACAGTCAAGCAGACGATTAGTCCTCCTTCACTGGTGAGGAAACCGGAGTTAAGCAACTTTCCAATTTTGTGCAATTAGAGGTCGTGTCTGGGTTCAAGCCTGAGGCCCCTGTCTCATTGCTTAGATGGGCTGAGCTTCAATTCTCTTTGCTTACTGAAGAGCAAGTGCATTGTCTGGGTGCTGCATGGGCCTGAACCCAGAACTGGCTTCCAAAGGGACTAATGAGGAAGGGAGGAAGGTTGTGTAGATTAGGGCTGAGTCGAGTCTGAGAGTCAAGACAGGGAGACCAGGTTCAAAGGGCAGACATGGAACTATAAAAGAATCAAAAGTCAGGAGTCCTTTGAAAACAGGATCTGAGTCATTTTTCAGCCCACTTCAATCTGGCTTTCTCCCCCCCGCCCCAAACTTTCCCAAAACAGCTCTTGATAATGTCACCAATGACTTATACACCACCAAATCCAGTGGGTAATATTTATTCTTTATTGTGCCTGGCTTCTCAGTAGCATTTGACCTTCTGACCACTTCCTCCTTCGTGAATCGTCCTTTACCTGTGGCTCTCTTCCCTCCCCCACGCTCTCTCCTGGTCTTCCTCTTACCTGTCTGTCTGCTCCGTCTCAGTAGCATTTGCCACCCTCCTCTTGGAAATAAATGTGGTGTTTTCAAGATCAAGGTGAGATTTTCCTCTCTTTTGTCTCTCACTCTTTACTCTCTCTCTCTCTAAGTAAGCACATCCATTTTCAAGACTTTAAATATTAGTGACAGGTTGATGACTCCTTAAAATTTTATTTCCCGTTCTACCCTACACTTCAGAGCTCCAGACTTGATTTACCAATCATCTACTTGGCATTGCTATTTGGGTATTTTTAAAGCAGTTCAAATGGAATATATTCACATATAAACGCATCATCTCAATTATGATTTTTTAGTAGCTCCAATCTTGATGAATGAGCCCACCTACCCATTTGAGCAAGGCAGAAACTTAATATCTCCCTCTCCCTTAGTCCTCACATATAAACCTACCAATGATCTTTTCTTTTTTTCCTCTCCACCTACACTCTTTGTCCCCAGTTTCTTTTCTTTCCTAGCTCCAGGCACATTCTATTCTTCACTGTAGAAAAAAGAGGTAAGTACGACCAGCATTCGAATGCTTTGAGTTATAATAGCTCTCCAATCAACTGTCTAAATAACATCTGCCTTACCTTAAAATCCTCACCTATTCTTCGATATTCGTGATGCAGCAGCCAAAGAGAAATAAGGGGCAGTGAAACACGCTCGTGCCCTTCTACTCGGCGATTTTGGTCCTAGGCATGCACACGAGGTGGAAACCTACCTCCACAGAATGACTTGGGCACGAGTGTTCACAGCACTTTTATTGATACTGATTATAGCCAAGAATTGGAAACAACCCATGTCCAACAACTGGAGAATGGGTGAACAAAATGTAGCATATCCATCCGACGGAGGACTAACTCAGCAGTAACAATGAAAGAGGACAAAGCACTGACAAACAGCACTACATGAATGAATCCCACAATCACTGAAGGAGAAGGCAGAGCCAGCATGCTCACACTGCAAACTTCACTGCGACATCTAGATTCCTCTGGAAGTTCTGGAAAGCACAAACTAGGCTACAGTGAAATGAAGTCCATCCATAGTTTTGTAGGGTGAGGAGCAGAGGAAGGAGGTCTGCAAGAGAGCATGAGGGACGTCCGGGGCGCTGGACATGTCCGGTGTCTTGACTGTGGTAGTGAACTCACGGATCGTGTACTTCAAGCAGGTGCAGCTTGTTCCATGCACATTACACCTCCATCAGGCTGCTAATAAAGAAAAACAGACACTTTACAAATGGCCAACACGTGCATGAAAAAGGCCCAACACCCTAGACAACAGAGAAATGCGGATTTAAACCACAGAAAAACATCTAATGCACACATTTTATTGTTGTACATTATACTTTCACTTTTAAAGTGTCGATCTTAAAAAGAGAATACAACTTTCTTTTTTCAATCAGAAGCTAAGCACTCAGAAATTCCACTTGCAAATATGTGAACTCAGTACTGCGGGTTATTTATGTTTGAAAATACTCTCAGTGTCCTTCAGGAGGGAACTAGGTAATAAGTTACAGTACATCCGTAAAAGGAAAGACTATACTATGGCAAGAATGAGGAGCCGTTAAATACCAACACGGAATGAACTCCGTGGTGTATTATTACATATGTGTTTACATGTTTAACTGCAGAAAGAACACTGTAAATATACACAGTGCATCTGAAAAGGCACCAAGCTTGGTCACCTCCTTGGAGGAAAGCTGTCTGGCTGGGAGGACTGGGGGGGATGGAAGTTTTCCTCTACAGATCTTTAAACCTATTTAGTTATGAACCCTGTGAATGCATTAAGTACTCAGAGTTTAAAACAATAAATGAATTGGACGCAAACAGCCTACCACCTCTCTTCCTGCCTCCTCTCCAGGGTCCCTTGAACTCTCACCTCATTGCAAGCCAAGTCTGAGTGAACACAGCTCACCTTCCCGCTTCCTGCTTCCCAGCTCCTTCTGATTGGGGACTGGAAAAACAAAGGTGCGTTCTATGGAAAGTAACCTCATAGGGTGATCTGATCATAAATCCCTAACTGCCTGTAACTGCTTTAGTGACAGTTTTAAGCCAGCCCCGTCTATTGTTCTTATGCATCTAGGTTAACACACCTTTGAAATGCCAGAACCCTACCCCTGAGGGTACTAACCCTCCAGAGCACATTATCTGGTTAACTATCCCGTAATCTAATCTCTGCGCTGCTTTGTCCCATCTCCTTTTCTTCTTCATTCCCAGCGCATAAGAGACCTTCATTCTCTGCTCCCCACAGGTCCTCAGTTTGGCTCAAATAAACTCTTCGAAGTTTACATGACGCTCCCTTTGACACCCCGTCCCTCCCCGTGGGCACTGGTATCCCTGCTGGAGCAGCGCCCGCCCCTCTGTGCTCCCTCCACAGACCCCGTCCCATCCCTCTACAACTGTCACCTGATGTCTGCCTATGAAATACATGAGAAAAAAGGGGACCTATAAGTGAGAAAACATTCTCTTTCTGAATGTGAAGATTTAATATTACAGGGGGTAGAGAAAATATTGTAAAGATGTCGATACTTCCTAAATATCCCTGTACATTAAGACAGTTCCGAGGGAAAGCCGACCGACGCCCAGGAGACTCTGGCCCCACTGCGGTGACCCCTGGTCCTGGTAAGCACGCCTGTGCCTTCCGGCGCGGGTTCCAGGGAGCTGGTCGGCCCTCCTCTCTGAAACCTGCCGCCCACGTACCTCCAGGAGCAGAGACCAGGCTCCTCAGTCTGCTCCGCCCTTCCTCCTCAGCTCCTGGGCCTGGCCGTGTCTGTGCTCTTCTGATCCCTTGGCGGGCTCATCCCATCCCACCTAACGGATGCTCCCGCTCCACCTGGTGCCTGACCTCGCTCCTGAAGGTCAGACTCGAGTGGACTCCCCGTGCACTATCTCTGCCTGAAACACAGCAAGTCCATCCAGACTCGGGTTCCCCCTCCACGTGCTGCCCATCTTCACCTCCGTGAAGGCTGCATAACCAGCCTGCTGAGGGAGGTCACCCGTGGCTCTGTCTCCCTCTCACACCCACACCCGGGGGTTGTATTTTGTGGCTGCTCTTCCTTCAGAGAACATCTGGAATCGGACCCGTCCCACCACCTCCACGCTCCAAGCCAGGCCCGAGTCTCACCTGACCGTTCAGATCGCCCCTTACCTGCCTTCATTCCATGTGCACACAGCCTCGAGGGGGATCCGGCAGGGCCTCAGTCGATAGTGCCATTGACCTCTCTGTTCAGGCTTCTGGTTTCCTCCCCGCCCCCCCATCTAATTTTTAGTAGAAGCTGAACATACAGCAATGCCCTACCTAGGCTCTGTAGCTCCGCCCCTCGGGCACTCCCATGCCCTCCAGCCACACCAGCTCCTTGCTGCTCCCTGAAGGAACAGGCTTGGGCCCTGGACCGGAACCAACCCCCCCCCCCAGACCCTGCCAGACTCACTGCCTCTCCTCCATGCACTCAGCTGCCCCTCCCAGCGAGCCCCTCTCTCTGCACCCCCCCCCCATCTCAGGTAAAGCATTGATTTTATGACGCTTCCTCCCTCCATCATCCTGCGGGACACCTCTCCTATGACATCTACCTTCAGGGCAGCCTTCCACTGTCCAAACAACTAGGAACCAAAGGGTCAGCCATTCCCAGCACACAGAGGTCTCTCAACAGAATGCCTGTATCTGATATGGTGATGGGGTGGGGGGCAACTCAGTGCAGAAGCCACTCACCTCAGGACATGACCTTAAAGGTGCAGGGTCAGGACCCCCAGGGTGGGAGCTCAAACCCCTGCTCCATGCCCTGCTGCCAGCAGAAAGAGACCACCACCCTCCCCCACCCCACCAGCCAGTTTCCCAGGGACTTTCAGGGCGCCCCTCTCTGGGCAGGTGCTGGGCACAGATGTTGCAGGAACTCTAACTCAGGGTTTGAAAAGCAAACCTGAGAAACATCTGCAAGTCTCAGCCAAGGAGAGGCAAGAAAGGCCAACATTCCCCTCCGCCCTTGGGAAAACTCAATCCTCCGGGTCTAACCCACATCCAAGTCCTTATTTAAAAGTGAACGATTACATAACACACACACAAGCAAAAAAATTCAGGTGGGGTCAAAAAGATTAAAAAGAAGCAGTTACACACAAATTCTTATTAGCAAAATCACAGTAAAGGGCCCGGCCAAATCAGAGAGAAGCACCTCCCCGAGCACCGCGTCCCAAGCTGGGGGTCCCACCAGCAGTGCCAGCTCCCTGCAATCTCAGGAGAAACGACAGTGTCAAAACCTCAGGTTTCTGGCCCATCCAGGGCCAGGTCCCTGAGGGCAGAAGGCCAGGTTCTCCCTGAGCAACAGCCTCTGGTCTCTGCCAAGGCCCGCAGAGCAGAGAGGGCCTCCCCACACCGAGCTCAGCACGTAGCCTCAAAACCCCAGCTGCTCTGAGACCCCAGTACTGGTCTGGAACAGCACTTCTCCCTACCCCCACACCACGTGCAGGGAAGCAGACTCAAAGGGGGCCTTCGAAGAAAGGGGATCGGGAGCTATTGTGCAGAGGGGTGTGCAAAGCCCCCCCGGCCCGAGCCAAATGTGCCAGTGGATGGCAGACGTCGGGGTCCCCTTTCGCTGTCCATCTGCAGGCTGCAGGCGCGGGCTGCGGTGCCAGCCCGCTCTGGCCATTCATCACCCTTTTCTTCCTCGCAGCTGCTACAACAAACAGCAGTTCTTTTGAAGGTAAGGAGCAGCGCTGGTCCTCAGAGCTTAGGACTAGAAATCTCAGGGGCAAGTCAGTGCTGCTAACTTTGCCCTGGGAGGCTGAAGGGGTCTTCTTCTTTCTCAGTGTTGCATGATTGAGTCATTGTGTGATTAGGTTGCTCATGACCGTGAGGACTAAGGGAAGGGCTCCGGGAACTGTGCTGTACTGCCCAGTTGGCTTCGACAGTCTCCAGGGACGTGGAAGAATGTTGTAGCTGCAGCCTCCAGTTCCAAAAGCACATGTGAGCAGGAGTTTTGGTCACTGAGCTATGCACTGGCTGTTTCACCTACATTGTTTCAAGTTATAACAGTCCTACGTGGCAAGCATGGGCGACCATTTACAGAGAAAAAAACTAGAGCTTTAGGTTGGAAAGATGGAAAATATAAACATGCTCCAAGTCACACTGAGTTCATGGCAATTTTTAGATATCTGTTCATTTGGTTACTCCTGTCCCTTTAAATATGTGTGCGTATTATATAGGTATATACGCATTATACAACTATATGTATATATGTTATACACTATGTATATCTTCTAGAAATGTATAATGTGTGAATGTTTATATATCCAACATAAAGTAAATGAATACAAAGTATTCCTAAAATATATAATTTAAACATTTAGCTGGGGATTGAATACCTTCTTGTATAAATTAAAGTATGTAGGGTATAATAGAGCAAGAAACAATCTAGAAATCCTGGTAGTCACAGTCTATTATTTGTTACAGTTTGCATAGACAAACATGCCAGGCAAAACTTGCTGATTTGCAAGATAAACAATGCTATTTAGTCCTGCCAACCCCTAACCCGCCACTTCCTACCCCTGATTTCTTCCTGGGCCAGCCAGCCCTCACACATGACCATTGCAAGTGCTCCACACATCGAGAGGGCTCCTTCTCGCTCTCTTCTGCAGCGGGGCTACATCTGCCCCGGTAACTTTTAACTGAATATCGGTATATCGTGTCGACAACGATATGATAAGGTATAATTATGAGCTGTGATGAACACTTGTGTTTTTATATTATCTCATATTTGAATTATGCTAATTTAAAGTGAGTCTATCATGGTATTATGACCTCTGGACCAAAATCTAACAACAAATCCCTATGTACACACACACACACACACACACACACACACACACACACACACGAGATGAGCCAGAATGAGTTGGACAGAGAAAGGAAGATAAAGGCAGGAGGAAGCCAGAGGTTTAAAGAGGGCATGGCATAGCTGAACCAGGAAGGGTGAGGCCGCAAACTTAAATGCCTACAGCAGCTCGGGCCCCAGAACTGGAGAATCAGGTTTGGTGGTGTTGACAGGAGTGGAGACTTGCCTTCTTTTCTGAAGGGGACAGTTATCACCCACCCAGTTGCATGAAAACAGACCCAGCTGGCCAGCACTTCCCCTTTTTTTTCCCCCCAAGAGAAACAGAGAATCCACTTTTTTTTTTTAATCCTCACCCGAGGATATTTTTACATTTACCTTCAGATACAGCAGCAGGGAGAGAGGGAGGAAGAGAGACAGATATCGATGTGATAGAGCCACATCAGCTGATTGCCACCTGCACAACCCTAACTGGGGCCAGGGACGAACCGCAACGGAGGTACATGCCCTTGGCTGGAATCAAACCGGGACTCTTTGGTCTGTGGGCCGACGCTCTAACCGCTGAGCCAAACCGGCCAGGGCGAGAATCCACTTTTTAAATACGAAATCTCTTGTTTTTTTTCATGTTGCCACGAATTCAATTAAGATAAATGTCGAATGGGCCCCACAAAACCACGTCCATCTCCTGAACTTGGTCTGTACGCCACCAGCTGCAACCTTGCGGCTCCTGTTTCTGGTTGGAACTATCCCTAAGACAAGTAGTAACACCTTGGACAAAATCATTTCATCTCGGTTTCATACCCCAACGTGGGCAAAGCACTGTGCAGGGGCCAGAAACTTCCCCCACGACCCCCGTGCAAAGCAACGAACACAGGACGGAGCCCGAAACCAGCATTCCAAACTGCCTTCCAGCAGTTCGTACCTCCGGGCCCCGAGATGACAGAGTCCTGATGGCAGACAATACTAATAAAATGCTAATGACAGATGGCTGTCTCACCTGTGCACAGCACAGTCCCCTGAAACAGAAGCTGCTCCTCCCTACTCCGCCGTAACGGAGGAAACCCCAGCTAGGGTCCACAGAGGTCACTGACCTTCCCTTCCAGAAACAGGTGATGCCTTTCCACAGAGGTGTAAAAGGGCAGAGTTAAAAAAAATAAGTGTCCCTCCAACCCTGGACCCCCAGCTGCCTAGCTGTCCTCCCCAGCGGGAGTACACCCAGCACATTTTGGTGTCGTCTTAAAATAGCTTTAGAAGAGCCGTTGAGCGCGTGTCCATCGAAATGGAAGCCTGTTTCAGTCCTTACACGCAAGGCCCCCGCCCGAACATCTTTCTAAGGATGGAGAACCCCATGCCACTCCGAGACAGCACATGCCACTTTTAGATAGCTCCGGTGGTTTATAAAAGATCATTTTTTAAATTCTGAAATCCACCACTTTGATGTTTTTCCTCATCCCTTCTTGTTTTGACCTCAAAGGCCAGAGAACACAGGTGGTCAGATGCCCCCGGCCTAAGACAGAACTTAAATACGGGAAGGGCCGTTACCTTCACCCGGCCACACACCTGCTTCTCCTCCCCTTCCCAGGGGATTCACCGCACGTCCCTTCGAGAAACGATTAAACTCTTATGCAAAATACTCAAAAGCCTTGTCTAACAGAAAAACTGCTCATCAGAGGAGGACGCATGATTGTACAGAGGATGAACAGCCTGTGCTGGGAAAATCAATGGGCCATGTGAGATTTGATATGGGAATCCCAGAGCCTCGGCAACCCTTGTTAATACGCTGTGCACGGGGGCTGTGCCCGGGAATTTTCTGACCGAGCAAAAATTTGGGTTGTGCCTTCTCTACAAAGTTTCCAAGATATTCTGAAAGAAAATGTGAGGTCCCGGAGTCTCTGTTTGTCTCAGGTTTGGACAAGTCGCTTTGTGAGCGATGAAGAATGTGGCTGGGATTTGCGTTCAAGGTTGGCCTCGTGACTAGCAAGCGTGTACTGGGACTTAGGGCAAGTTATTTGTGTAACCCTTTCCAAGCTATGGCATTATCTCGCTATAAAAGGCAGACAGAAGTGTAACCTAGCTCACGGGTGGTCAGATCTGACCAGTTCTCAGCAGCATGGAGTCAGGGCTGCTCCCACTGGTCCTATGGCGGTGGCCTTTGCCCGGGATGTGGCCTGGGATGTGCCCGAGCTGTGTCTATGCAGGGCCCAGTCTGGGCAAAGCTCTGTTCTCTCAAGACGTCATCTTCACCAGCTCGCTCATAGTTTTGTACTTAACAATACCGCAGTTATTGGTACACTCCAATCTGTGCACTCCACGTAACCACCAAAGAGTACAAAGTCATCCTGCATGTCACTCCTGTGTCACAAACTCAGAGGAGGAACTCAAGCGTCACATAAGTGTCCCAGGAGGATGCTGAGCTCACCCATGCCTCCATTCCTGGGGGTCAACCCAGTGTGGGGGTGCCGCCACACTGCGTCCTCGAGTCATCTCTGTGTCTCGCGAAGTGTCATCAGATCCTGTGGAAGGGTGGTTAGCAAAACAGCCCCGTGAAGGCTGCTGCTGCGAAAACGGTGATTACTGAGAACTCTGAAGTCTTCACGCACGGTCTTCTCCTGGGGGGCGCACGGCAGAAATTCCCACGCACTCCTAACATTACTTGTAGCTTCGGTCGATTGGTGTTTTAACACGTGGACAATATGTGTCTCTTCACAAACTGCTTTAAGTTTGTCACGTGTGTTATGTACGTGGTGACCTCATTTGGAACCCGCGGCGGCAACCAGGCCATCGCCTGCTGGGTCCTCACAGCCTTCCTCACCCAGGGAAGATGGGTTCAGAGGGCTCCGTGGTGGTTGATTTGTTCAAACACAGGGACAGACACACGGGATCCAAACTGCGACAGAGGATACGGTTCTGCGGACGGTGAGGAGGCCTGTGCTCTGCACCTTCCAAAGGGGAAGGAAAGATGTTCCTCTCCTCCTGAGATAGGCGAGGGTGGCCTTGAACTCTCCTTACTTTAGTTCTGTAATTCCTGCTTCAACAGGGGGAGATCAGACTGACCAGCCTCCATGTCAGCAGGGGATTTTATGAGGACAGTTGGGGAACTGTTGCAGAATGGGGCCCAAGGACATCTGTCCTGTAGGGAAGGAGTGACTTTGAAGAAGTAGTCTAACTAACGTTCATGCAGCCGGAGAAAGCCCAGTTTCTTCTGGCCAAATCCTTAGTGAACTTCCCAGGTGCTGTGGCTGCCTCAGGGCAGGGGGCACCTCCCTTTTCTGGAAAAGCACCTACATTTGTGCTGGTGTCAAGAGCCTGTATTTTATTCTAAGCGACGACTTTCGCGGAATAATTTACAGCACACACTTGCTTTCCCAGCACCGGTGGCTGGTTCCTGGCCTCTGAGGGCTGTGGCCCCCCTGGGTACTCAGGCATTCATTCAGTTAACATTTCCCAAGGCCCGGCTCTGAGCCAGGAGTTGGGTGCCCGCATTTCAGCGATTTCGAGGATACTAGACGGGGTGTGAAGGACCCTTCGGACTTGAAAGCCGCCTGGCACTCTTGTCACCCGGGCTCAGCGAGGGACAACTTGGCTGCTAAGCCGTCCTCTGTCCCCACTCGGGTCCTGGGGTGCTGTGCAGGAGTTGGGCGGATATAAAGGGGTGCTTTTCCCATTCGTGCCATTTTCCAGCCTTGGCCCTAAGGCTGGGCCAACTCACCCGGAGCTGGTACCCGTTTGCTCTGCAAGTCGAAGGGAGACGGGGAAATGGCGACTCTGGCACAAATTTGGTTGGACGCAGGCTGGGTCACCGGGAGAGCAGTGCCAGTTCGCGGGCCCGGTCCTGCCGGACGGACAGCGCAGGGAACGACCTCTCGGAGATGAACTAGGGGCTCGGCTCCCGCACGCCGCCCTCCCGCCCGCCCTCACCCGAGCGCTTGGGCCCGCGGGGGCCACCGCGGTTCGCCACCTCCGAGCGGCTGCGGGCCTGCCTGCTTCGCGGCTGGTTCCTCCTCCCTCCTCCTCGCATTCTGCTCCTCCTGATCCCTCCTCCTCCGGCTGGTCCCTCCTCCTCCCAGCCCAGCCTCCCCGCGCCCCCGCCCCGCGAGCTAGACGTCCGGGCAGCCCCCGGCGCGGCGCGGCCGCAGCAGCCTCCGCCCCCGGCTCGGTGCGCACGCCCGCGGCCAGGGCGGCCCGAGTCCCGAGCGAGTCCTGAGCCAGCCCCGGCGGCCGCCGCCTCCCAGACCGGACGACAGGCCACCTCGGAGTCTCGCCTCGCCGCCGCCGCCGCCGCCAGAGCGCACGGCCGCCCGACTGCTTCCCGGACTAATTGCGGAGACCTGGAGCGAGCTCCTGGGGGCAGCGATGCGACCCTCCTGGACGGTGGGAGCCGCGCTGCTGCTGCTGCTGGCGGCGCACTTCCCGGCGCGCCGGGCGCTGGAGGAAAAGAAAGGTAAGGGCGTGCCCGCGGCCCCGCGCCCTGCGCTCCGGCTGCCCGAGGACGGCTGCGCCTCGGCCGGGGCCGCGGGAGGGACGACGCTGCGCTTCCGAGCTGGGCGAGCCTGCGGCGGCCGGAGCGGGGAACTGCGGGCGCGGAGAGCCAGGCTCGGGGAGCGGGCTGCGGGACTCCCCCGAGCGATCGCAACTTTCTTCACTTTCCTGCCCGCCCGTGCGAGGCCGGCGGGAGTCCCGGCACGTGCGTCCTAGGGGCTTCGGGAAGGACCGCGGGAATCCTTGTCACCCCCTGGGGACCTCCTGGGCCTCCTTGCACCGCGTCCCCCCCCTGAAACCGGCTCGCGGGTCCTTCCCGGGGTGCTGCTGCAGTCTCAGACCGGGAGGCCCGGCGTGATTGTCTCTGTCGCTAACTACCTGTGGCTACCTGGAAGGGACTTAGTGTCCTCTCTGGCAAAGGGGGGGAGGGTCGGAACCTCTCCTGGGGCGCAGACCTCGAGCTCCCTCCGGATTTTCTGCGCCCCTTGGGCCCTTGGGGTCTGGTGAAGTGGTAGCTTCCGGGAACTCCCGGGATTTGCTCTCCACCTGCAGGCCTTTGGTCGCGTCTCTAGGCTTCGTGGTGGAGCTGGACAGAAAAGTGCGACTAGCCACGGCGGGACAGCTGGGTCCCGGTGCCGAACTTCCTAGGGGTCAGGTCCGCACCGTTTTTTTTTCAAAATAGGGCTCATTGCAAACTTTCCTCCTGAAAACCCCGAGATTTTCACTTAGGGATCTTTCTTTTAGCTTTCTGAAGATTTTGACATTGGGCCAACCAACATATTAAATTCGCTTTTTAAAACACGGATTGGTGTCGATGGTTCACCCGTGCCAAATGTCCAAAGCGAACATGAGCGAGTCTGGCTTCGTGACTCCCGACCATAAACCCACTTAACATGAGAAACATGCCTCGGAAGGTTTAATTGCACAATTTCAAAATCGAGCATCGGGTTCCAAGTCAGGTCTGTACTTGCTGTTGATGTCATTGGCGCAGGGAGTCGGGGTTGGGTGCTGAACGAGTTTGTTGGGGGAGCGTTGGGGCATAAGCCTTGCTTCCCAAACTTTCTTGCAAATTAGAATCACTTGGGATTTTTAACCAAACCAAATAAAAACCGACGTCTGCCTCCCACCCCCAAACATTCTGATTTCCTTGGTGTGGGGTGAGACCTGGTCATCAGGAATTTTCAAAGCTCCTCAGGTGATTCTGCCAGCCGCCAGGTGTGGGGACTCATTGGCACAGAGGAGAGATTGGGAAAGACTTGGGGAAGATTAACTGGCGATGTAAAGCGCTCTTTTGGAACATCTGGAGTTTTAAGCATCTTGCAAAATAAGGGAAGGGGGGGAGCGGATTTCAATAGTAGTGGATTAGTCTTCTCACTGAAAGCTTGTCATTCCTCTAAGACGGTGGGCTCCCCTCCTCCCTGCTGAGCCCTGATGGCCCTGGTCCCTCCTGCTTCTGATTCAGGTGTGTCTCTCCCTTTTTGCTGCAGGGGCCCTTACCCTTTCTTTAAATTGAGCTCTCAGAGTTCCTTAAGCATCCCTTTTCTCCATAAATGGCCCCAGCTCCTCGCTGTTACCCTTTGAACATGGCTATTAGTGCTTGGAGATTTGTTTTGGAAAAAAAAAAAAAAATACCACTTAATTTGCCTGTTATTCCTGTATTTGCTTAAAAAATAATGGTCCTTAAAAAAAAAATAGTGAGATTAGGCAAGCAAATGTCATCCAGTTAAAGTAACATAAAAAGACCAACATTTAAGGGGCAAATTATTAAAAGTATAAGATGAGATGTTTTTATAAAAAAAAAAGTGTTAAAGACCTATGTCATGCAAATTCGGTCAGTTTTGTTCAAGAAATTTAACTTATTTTAGAGAGATTGGTTCGGTTCTATGATATGATGTCTCCTGTCCTCTTGATCCTTTTAATCCTTACATCAAGTGTAAAAAGTGGGTAATCTC
The DNA here is from genome assembly GCA_030848825.1 of Tadarida brasiliensis. Taxonomy (NCBI): domain Eukaryota; kingdom Metazoa; phylum Chordata; class Mammalia; order Chiroptera; family Molossidae; genus Tadarida; species Tadarida brasiliensis. The sequence goes on along the minus strand of CM061267.1, from coordinate 98,273,147 downwards.
ATTATATATGGGAAGCTGAGGTACAGAGGAGTAACGTGACTTTCCAGCAGCTAGAAAGAGGCAGAACCAAGGTTCAAACTTGGGCCTTCTCGCCCCAGAGCCCTCCCTCAAACACCTAAGGCCACTGCCTCATGAGTTCTGGGTTTAGGAGAGCAACTAGGGTCCGGTGCGGGAGAGGGAGGAACAGGACCAGGGACTGGGGTCCTTAGGGTGGTCCCTTGTGTGAACTTGGAACAAGTGGCAGCCCGGTCAGTGGGCTAGACTCCTGCTCCCAGTCACTCAGTGGTCCGTCCGGCTCCCTTTCCTGGAGGCAGCTCGGTCACCAGATCAGCAATGATTTGAGGCTGGCTCGGCATTCCTTGGGCGGTCTTTGGAGCTAGATCTTTGGGGATAGATCGCTCCAGGACTGCTGAGCCAGCCCCCTGCTCTTGCAACATGTAAAGGTAAAGACCTGGGTGGGATCCGGCGGAGAAGTGAGGAATCCTCACCCCAGCGGGCCTGCCCTGGCCCCACCTCTGAACACATTCTTGACTTTCGACTGTCATTTCTGGCTTCATATATTTAGTCTCAGAGTCTAGGTTTAGTGCACCACAAACCTATTCTGCACTTGGAAGAAGCCAGTTGCCAAGATCCATTGTGCTACCTTCATTAGGCAGTGCCCACGTGAGAGCACTAACATGTTTTAAAATGTTTTTGGAGGTAGTGTTCGTGAAGATGAAGGATCCCGCCCTGTTTAAAAAGAAAATACTCTCTGTTTTTCCTTTGATCTAAACTCCAGAACCAGCAACTAGTGTCTGAAATGTTTTTAACAGGCGTGGCAAGCCAACTCTAATATTAAATTGATGACTGTGGGCATTTAAGGGAAGGTAGCCCCACGCTGGTACCCCAGGCCCTGAAATGGGGGGTGGGATCAGAATGTCGGGGACACTCAGCTTGTTGAAGGACCCACCTAGGAAATCATGTGGCCCTCGCCATGGGGCTTGCTGTGAAAGTTGTTTGTTTTGCTTTTAAATAGGTTTTTATTGGTTTTTTTAGAGAGAGAGGAAGGGAGAGATAGAAACATTGATGTGAGAGAGAAGCATCCATCAGCTGCCTCCTGCACGCCCCCTACTGGGGATCGAGCCCGCAACCCAGGCATGTGCCCTGACAGGGCATTGAGCAGGGACCTCTCAGTCCATGGAAGGACACTCAGTCCACTGAGTCACACCGGCCGGGGTGTGGTTGTGTTTTAATTTAAATTTAGTACAATTGAAATAGACTTACTTAAAGCTGGGTTTTACTTATAGGGGTACGTTCTGAGAAAAGTTTCAAATTCTAGGGTGTGACTGCCCCATGCATGATTGCCACGTACACGCAAGGAAACCAGGTCGGGCTCCTCAGCTCTCTGCTGAACGAATTTTATTTTGTTTCCTCTGTCATTGATGGACACTTGGAATCATGGTAAGAAACCTTTCTGGTCTGGGTTATGACTGGTTGATTCCTGAGCCGTCAGCACAGACAGGACAGCGTATAAAGCTCATTCACGTAGCTCGTTCCCACTGGACAGCGGCGCTTCGGCTCGGGCCTCCTTTTTCATTTTCCTCCTAAAAAGCTGCCTTTCCTACGAAAATGGCAACAGTTGGCTCTTTGCACAACATTTGAGGATGGTCTGCCGTCGGCCCAGGGGTACAAGCAGGTTAGTTTGAACCTGGGCAGGGATCCAGGTTTTGACCTCCGTCAAACAACCAGTTTGACCGACGTTTTCACGTTTCCAGAGCAATGAATCCCAGCTTTCTTCCTACACATTTAGGCAGATACTCGGTTCAGGTGTCCAGAAAGTTCCCTGGGCCGGCCGGCCGGGAGCAGGCGAGGTGGAGGGGCTGGTGCGCAGGGCGGCTGGCCGTCGCAGCCCTGCGGGAAGCCGAGTGCGGGGTGGCACCTGTGTCCTTAGGCTCTGAGTGCGCTGTCGGAGGTCTGCCCCGTTCCTGAGCACCTGCGGATTGCACATGCTGAAAATAAACTCCACGCCTACCCTGTTTCAGCAGCTTGCGAAGAGCGTCGTGTGTGACAGCACACTGGGGGGTAGAATTTCCCTGTTCCACGTCACGTCCTGTCTTGGTGGCTTCTCACAGGAAGACCCGGAGCCCGAGTGTCCTTTCGGACCACATCTGGAACTTCTCACCAGCCAGAGCCTTGAGTTGCAGCTCGGGGGCCTGGTGGTTGGACGAGAAGGCCTTGTCCACAGCGCGAGACACTCCCACGATTGCTCCGTTACCGCCAGGCCTGCACATGGCCTTGAGTTAGTGTAAATAATGACGTAAGTTAACCAAGTTGTTTGTCCTTCAGTATGAGGACAAGTATTGCTACCTACAACTTCGGCTCTTGTTTGCATTTTTTTCTTCATGTTCAAACCACAGTGAGTGACTTGGGCTGTCCCGTCCACATTTTGAGCTGTAGGGATGAGTCACACACGGTACTTGTTCTCAAGTGTCTGGCAGTCAATTAGGGAAAGAGAGATCCACAGATAACGAGTGGGACACGGTCACCGAAGCGGGAACAGAGCCCCGTGCAGCACCGAGACGCCTTCTGGTCCCAGTCTCTGCTTTTCGCTCCACCTGGAGAGGGGCCCGGGTGGAGCCCCGCATGCGAGGGGTTGCTCACTGGAGCCTGCACAGAGCTCTGGTGTTTGCCCGGGATATTCACAGGACATGAGGGGTGTGCCCGAGGCAGCCCCGTTCTGCAGAGGCTGGGGATTCGGTGCTGTGAAGAGAAGGGGTGGGTGGGTCTCCAGTCCGTGGGGAGCTTCACCCGCCCCCCTGTGTGAGAGGAGGGTCACCGCGGGGTTCTAGGCTAGGAACTGGCTTGGGGTGTGTTTGGTGTTTCAGAAAGATGGCTGCAGCTGCAGTGTGGGGAATGGGCTGTCAGGGGGACAGTGGGATGGGGAGGTCACTACAGGTGTGCGGAGACCCAGAAGCAGGAGCAATGGGGGTGCAGAAGGAGCGACTCGCTGGGGCTGATTGGAGGGTGGAACCGATTGGTACGCATGTGTCACGAGTGTGATAGATACCGAGTCCCAGGAGGACACGCAGGCTGCTGACCGGGAGCCTTGATGGACACCGAGTCCAGCCAGAGGCTGCGTATCCTCCAGGCCACCAGAGTTGCTGGGGGGACTCGAGGAGCCAGGTGGGAATCCAGGAGGCTCTGGAACGGCAGATCTGGAGCCCAGGAGAGCAGTGTGGCCTTGAGCTGTTTTATGGGATATTCCCGTGGCAGGTATTGTCTTTGGCTGTACAATGACCCCCTTCCAGGCTGTCACATGCTCCTGTCGCCACCCCTACTGAGCTAGGCTGAGTTCTGGATTCCCAGCTGCTCTCTGGACTGGGCAGCTGTGGTCAGCAACCTGATTCGTTGCTGTTATCAGCTACTGATCAGTAATAAGCTGTGCCTATGAGTATGTGGCGGGTCATATTTGTAAATAGCTGCAAGTCCTCAGACAGGAATCCCCCTTTTCTTCGTTGAGACAGCATCAGATGACTTGGTTATACATTTGTGACTGAATGGAAAAGACTAGGAGGGGACCTTTGTCTTCTTTCGAAGCAGCAGCATCTGAACCTTGAACGTACCTTAGGATCACCCAAGGTGCCCGCTGCACCCCAGAACAGGTGAATCTGGGGGATGGAGCAGCACACGCCTTTTTTACAGGTCCTTGGGCGATTCCGATAGGTGGATTAAGAGGTGCCTGTAGCTTGTGGCAGAGAAGAAATTGCGTCTTTGTTCTCTGACTCCCATTGGGATCTTACTCATTGCATGAGCCTCCTCAAGGTCCAGGAACAGTTTCATATTTCATTAGTAAATCGGCCTCAACGTTGCATCTTTTCCCCATGAGTTAATCCATACAAGTCTACTACGGTAGCTCTCACGGTGTGCTTCCCAAGACAGCAGCAGCAGCACCTTGAACTTGATAGAATACACATTGTTGGAGCCCAAGCCGGGCCTCTGCGTGAGGCCCTGGGGGGTGGGACCCCGGGTCTGTGAAGCAGACTGTGCAGGAGGCTGGATGCATGCCAGGACTGGAGAGGCACACCCACCTTCTGCAGGGCTCTGGGTGTGTTGACGGGACAGGAGCTCTGTGCTGGTCCTTCAGCGACTCACGTGTTTGACGAGCTGAGCAGGGAGACACTCATGAACAACTCACTGCAACTTCTTATAATCGATGTCATTTGGGATTTCCGTGGGAGCCAGAAAAGGGGCTAATTCTATCTCTGGGATGGGGGAGTTTCTCAAAAAGAGAACATTTAGCTGGACCGCCAAGAATGAGAGTTCTGCCCAGTCTCTGGGCCGAGGAAGAGGAATGAGGAGATACCTGCGGGCCTGGTGCTCCTACGGGACGCCCACATGGCTCGTCCTGTCTGTGCATGTGAACGTCTCGTCGGAGCAGAGGCTGTGGTCTTCTGAGTCCCTGCTTTCTGTCTAAGTGACCACGGGGAAACACGGTGTCAAAAGTAAAATGCCTGAGAGGTGATCCATTTTACCTTTAAAAATCAAAATGGGAATTCGGTGGTGGTGCTTTTTTTTAAGTAACAACCAGATGTGAAAAATTGAACTAGAGTCTGGATGAGAGTTGATAGTTTTATTTATTTATTTATTTATTTATTTATTTATTTATTTTTTTTATTTATTTTGCACTTATCTTCAGACAGAGCAGGGGGTGGGAGTGGGGGAGAGAGAGAGACAGAGAAACATCAATGTGATAGAGCCACATCGACTGGCTGCCACCCACACGACCCCAACTGGGGCCGGGGACAAACCGCAACCGAGGTACATGCCCTCAGCGGGAACTGAACCTGGGTCTCTCTGGTCTGCAGGCCACTGCTCTAACCGCTGAGCCAAACTGGCCAGGGCAAGAGTTGATAGTTTTAACATTCTCCCCAGTAGCGTGATTTGTCCCTGAAACTTGTGATGAATAAGAAAAGTAACTACGTCACATCCTTGCGTCAGTTCCCACCACAGAAAGCAGAGAGAGAACAGAGGCGAAGGTCTGCGTGATCATAGACACAGGAATTGCGTGTCGAACGACACTGAACTCAGAAAAGGTCCCTCCGGTTCACTGGCCACCGGTGCATTCGCGGGTCTGCAATTCCCGAGTCACTGCTGAAACGTGCAGCCCCCTGGTGGTGTGCAGAGAGCCTCGGAAGCACACAGGGGGATTTGTAACAGGACAGTGTAGCTGTCGCCCTCAGCGCCCTGCTGCCGTCTGCCTTCTGCAAAAGAGAGCAGAGAGAGCGTCCAGACCTCTGCTTCCTTCGCGGCTGTCTGAGGCGCAGGGTGAAGGGTTTTATTTTAAAGGTGGAAACGTACCCCCTGAAGGGTTTCCTGCACACGCGGTGATGTCACGGGCCGTATCGGGGGTGTTTCCTTGTGCACGATGTCATCGTGGCACCTGCTGTAGTTCCTTTCCTTCAGTCCGGGTTCTGGAGAAAGCTGATGCGTCGCTCCCATGTGACAAAGCGACGTTTGCGTGTGAAAACTGCGTGTCTTTGCTCTTCGCCCTTATTCGTGAATTCGCCAGTATTTCAGTGTCTGGAATAAAAACCAGTCACTTGCTGAACCCATGCAGGTCCTCAAGGACCGGCGCGTGCGCCCGTCAAGTGTCTTATCACCGTGAACGGGATTTGAGAAAGTTCTTCAAGGAGGTTTTTGTATTTAATGTCAGAAAACTAGTTTTACTTATTTATCAGCAACATTGACTCTCTGAAAGCGGTGGGGAGAGCCCATGGCCACGGGGACTCCGCACTTGTCAATAGCTCCTGGTTCATTATCACGCATCATATGTCACCACAGATGCTTACAGCTGTCCTGGGCATGATCAGTCAGGTGCACGGTGTAAGTTTGTTCTGGTACTGACTGGCAGGGTCCTTTTTTTCCCCTCACTAATGTGCATTTTAATATCGTGTTAGACGTGAAACAATGATCAACTCTTTTATAAGAAAAGGGCTCCGTTTCATCTACTGTTGATCAAGGCCAGATGAATGACAGAAGAACAAACGGTGCTTGTTGAAGAATTTTATGGCACCTGTTGGCTTCTAAGGTATCGACTTTAAGGGGCTATGAAATAGGGTGAATTTTAGAACTTTTCTCGGCTTCTATTTGCTGCACAGTAATCAATCATCAGAAATCTTTTTTCTTTTTTTTTAATATGGAACACTTCACGAATTTGCGTGTCATCCTTGCTCAGGGGCCGTGCTAATCTTCTCTGTATCGTTCCGATTTTAGTATATGTGCTGCCGCAGCGAGCACAAATCATCAGAAATCTTATCCTTATGGTTCCTTCTTGTCTTTATCTGCCATTTCCTGGTCCTTCACTAGACGCTGTGCACGGGACCATTTCTGAGTGAGAATAATGTGTTATCTCTGTCTATGCTTCCCCCTTCCTCCCTTGCTTTCTGATTTGCAGTCTGCTATGAATAAACCTTCACGGAGAAAGAAAATTCTGGCAAGTGACTGCAAAAATAAGCTGCATAATTTTTTAAAGTTAGAGAGTATCAAGGACAGTCCGTCTTCATGATGTTTTCAAAAACAAATACGCCTCTGCACGTCTCATACCTCGCGAAGTGCTGTTGCTGAGGAGTTTCCTCAGGTCATAGCCGAATGTAACTTTCCCCTGGAATCTGTTGTTGGTTACAATAGGAGATAAAACGGGTTAGAATCTCCCTCCCCAGTTTTAGCATCCACAGAATAAACCAGATGCCGCCACGGCTCCTTGCAGCTGGAACATCAAAAGCAAATACAAACGCACGCGAGATGCGTATTGAAACGAGCCGGTAGTAAGTGCCTGCTGGCCACTAGAGAGCTGATTGTCCTGAAGAATCTGTTTGTATTTTTTCTGGCTGTGAAGTGGAATGTGTATGTCATTTATTAAAAATGCAGGCAATGTCCAGGCATTCCGGACCCAGAGAAGGAAAGGGGATACTTCCTCGGCCGGGACTCAGCTGCACTGGTGGGGTGGTGGGGACGCATGGGGCCAGGGGTCAGAAAGCCACCTGTGCCCACTGTCCAGGGCTCTTGGAATAACTGCTGTTAACACAGAGGTCACTGCCACTAGGTGGACGTCTCAGAGCTTCCAGGATTCTGCGAGTGTCCAGAATCATTGTGTCTGTGAATAATGTCCCCAATCTGAGCATTGTTATAATAGGCTAATGAATGCATCAGACCAGTGATTCCAGCACTAATCATTACTAAGTTACATGGCTGGCTCTTTTGTTCTAGAAGAGGCAATAATAACCTTCTCATCTCTAGCATCTATTTGATGTTAATTTTTTGATAAGTAGGAAAAAAATGTGTGCGGGAGGCTGAAATACAAATACATAAAACAAAACAAAAAAGTACCCCCAAAATTCAAGACCTGCCGTGTGGAGCCTTTTGGGGTTAAAGTTACTTACTGGGGCCTTTCCCTCTTCCACGTGTGCGGGAGGCACAGGGACGGGACCCGTCCTGGTGTCCTCATCTGCAGAACGAAGGGAATCACAGTGCTTATCACAGAAGACGGAGCTCAGGCTCTGTCCCTAGAGCACATCCAAGGAGTGCTTGGTGATCTCACTGTCCAAGTGCTGACTCGCCCTGGGACCTCTGACCCTCACCACGACCTCACCATCCCTGCTGTCCGTGAAGAACCTGGGGGTTGACATGTTCATGTCACTTGCCCGAGCTCCTCCGCCTCTGGAGGCCTCAGGACCCGGGAAGTGGCCAGCTCAGCCCGCCTCAGCCCATGGCAGGACTCCCCGAGCACACCGATGGGCCCCTCGTCCCTCATCTCGGGGCCCTTAGTTCCCTCACTAGGACCATTGTTCTTTTTTCCTGCGGAGCCGGGCCCATCTTTTAGATGCCCTTCATTTCATTGTGAAGCTACGGTGCTCTCCCGTGTTGTTCTCCTGTTGGGACTCGGTTATGGCTACCGCCAAGGCCCCGTTTCTTGCTGGCCTCCTCCTGCTCCTCCCGTCTGCCGTTGTCGCTGGAGCACACAGAGCAGGGGTCGCGCCCACTTCCCCAGGTGGCCTCACCTCCTCCTGGTCCCCTGGCTGCCCGGCCATCTCCCTAGCAGCCCAGCACCTGCCCACGGCCTCTGGCCTGCAGCAGCTCCCCAGAGCGAGGAGAGGACAGAGGTGTGTTCCCCGCCCAGGGCCGTGTCCTCTGCGGTGGAGATGGGCGGTGGGGCTCCTGTGCCCGGGACTGCCGCTGGCACCTGGGCCTCCACCACGGGGCTCGGAGCTTCCTGTTCTTCACCGGGTTGGTAATCAGAAGGCAGTGGGTGCTTAGATGGAACCATAAAAACGTACCACTTGTCTATCATCTGTCTGTCTATCATCGTTTTATTTTTTTCCTTTATTGATTTTTTAGAGAGAGAGGAAGTGAGAGGGAGATAGAAACATCGATGAGAGAGAACATCGATTGGCCGCCTCCTATACGCCCCTCACTGGGACCAGGCCCACAGCCTGGGCATGTGCCCTGACCGGGAATCGAACCCGTCATAGGCTCAACCACTGAGCACACCAGCCGGGCTGTCATCATTTTCAAATCGGCAGAGTAACAGACTGGTCGTGAATTAACACAGGCTGGAGACCTGCTGTTTCCTACCAGCAGCATATAAAAGTTATTTTTAAAGTTGTTTTAAATCGGTGAGTAAAAATAAATAGCTTTTGCTGCAAGAAACACCAAAAATGGAAAAGCTAACAGTTCAAAGATGATAATTTATCTCCCAGGCAGTGCTGGTAACGTAGTTGCTTTAAACAGGGAGAGGATTTATGAGACGTCTGCTCCCAGGCGGGCTGGAAGGTGGTCCAGCCTTCGCGCTGGCTGTCTCCGTCTGTGAGGTTTCGGAGTCCTCACGGCGGGTTGTGGGATGAGACACGTGTGTCCGTTTGAACACGTGGAGGACACAGAGAAGCAACAGTTGCTCCTGACATGTAAGGCTTTGGGAGGCAAACGTTTATTTTTTTTGGATGTTAACTTCATGGTTAGCATTTCTTCTTTAATGGTAAGAAGGGGAGGGAAAAAATGTGTGGTTAGAAAGGAAGGATTAAGGTTGTTCACTGTTGTGTGGCCCCTAGATAATGTTTTAAAGCATTAAGTTCACTTTCAGAACACATTTTAGAGTAGGTATTTGTGTGAACTTAATACTTTGACCTGATTTCTCTCAAGAATATCCTTTTACTTAATAGAGAAGTTAAGAAGACTTCTTTAATTGTTGTAGTTCTTAGGAAAAAGTCATACCAAGATGTAAGTATGAACAGTGGTTTGCTGCGGGAGCAAAGCTTTTTGTTGCTAACTGCTTATTTTTAAAGAATCACAGATTCACAGCAAGTTGTGAAACGGGCTTGGGGAGGTTCTGTGCGCCCCCTCTGTCCAGGGTGATGACATCTTAGTAGCTAAGTATTCGGTATTTAGTTTGACGTCCTATGTAATATTAACCGAGGCTCATCCTTTTAATCAGCTAGTGAGATGATCTTATAGAAATCGTAGCTGTCACAATACTGTTTAGAAGTAAATTTTTTTTTCTAAATGACATGTTTTTGTCTAACATTTGGAGGCCACCAAGACATGAGGAGGAAGGGAGAGCCTAGGTAGACAGACAAATAGAGAACTGGAGATTGATGGATTGGACAAACCCATGCCCTCTTGGACTTTTTGAATTCATTTGCACGTGCTAACTTTATTTTCTACTCGAGTCACAAGTGGTTAGTTTTCTGTGTGTCCACCTTGTTCTAAGTCTATTTTCATCTGTTTGGTCTCTTTGCCGCCGTTTTCTTAAGTACAGGTGCCTTAGATGAGAGTCTCCCGAAAAGCTGGTCTTGTTGCGTTTCTCAGTGTAGGTGCTGATGACACAGACACCGTCATCTGGCAAAGAATTCATGGAATTGTACATTTTTTATTTGCACACTTTTCTATGTGTTGGTTGTATTGTAATAAATGTCTTAAATCCTAGACTCATGGATAGACATGACGGAAGCCTACAAGGAAAGCCAAGATTTTATTAGAAAATTCAGGATCTCAAAGGAGGTAGGAGACTTCACAGTCGGGGCAGTGCGTCTGTTCTTTCCTGTGACATAAATGGCAATAAGAGTTCTCAGACTCAGAGAGAGGCTACTGTTACTTCGATTTACTCTAAGTTGGTTACAAAGTATCTTTAAAGTGGGGTTGAAAGAGGGTAGAAACAAACTGTCATCCCCTTTGTCCTTACCATGAACATATAAACCCCTCAGGAAGACCTCCTTAGCAGGGTCTGACCCTTGTAGAAAGACAGTGTCGTTGGTGGGGTAACCACGCTTCCTTCCCCATCACCTCCTAGAATCTAGGGTCAGGCTCTTCAGACCCGCACTGGGACAGAGGAGAGGAAATCGACTCCATGGCAAAGTCAGCTCCCTGTCCACATGGCAAATGCGTGCTCATCCACAGGTCCCCTTGGGGGAGTTTCCAGAGCCCGCCAGCTCTCAGCATCAGAGCCCCGATTCTTACGGACGACCCTGCACAGCCATGAACTCGGTTGGCTGTACCCGGGGGGGGTTTGTTTGAATAGATCGGTCTCACTGGGCAGGATCCTTGGTGCATGCTTGATCATCATTTTTCAGTTCTGTTCCACTCAGTAGCAAGCATTCAGTGTTTACTGCCTACCGTGGACCAAGGAGCTGCTGGGAACTGGGTTATCTACAAAATGTGTCCTCTGCCCATTGGCACCTGTCGCCCAAGGCCCCCTGCAGTCCGGCACAGTCCCGAGAGTGAGAATGTGGCCCAGTGTGGTTTGTGAGTACTTCGGGCTGAACAGATGTGGCAGGAGCCAGAGTGGGTCCAGGGCAAGGAGTGTGTGAATGTTCAGCATAACAGGGCACTTCCCACCTTCCCAGAGCCTTGGACACACCTTGCCTCATTTGAATAATCATGGGAGAATTGCCTCATTTCCCTTTTTGATCTCTTGATCAGGGTGGTGCCAGCAAGCCTCAGGGTTCCCTGCTCACAGGACCGAGCTGGTTCTGAAAGTCTGTGCACTCTTCACAGGTCTGTTGTTGACTGGCCCTGAGATCGTTTCGACCCTGGGGTACCGCAGCTCGTCCACTCAGATTTACCCTCCGCCAGACTTCTCTTTCCTGATCGAAAGAGTAGTTACTACTTTCCTGAGACCTGTCAGTCCCGAATGCCGATTCTGAGGTGCATGTTTGGACACGTGGATCAGGCGGAGCAGGGGGGCGCACGGCGAGGGGGGCCCCTTCCCAGCAGTGTTAGCGCTGAGCCAGGCCCTCTGTGTCCCTGGTGTGGCTCCTCCAGGGCTCTGCCCTGAGGCTGAAGCACTTACGTGTGACCACAGGCAAGAAGGGGATTGAGAAAGGGCAGGGGAGGGGAGGACCTGAGCCCAGGACACATTTGAGTGGGCGGGCTTTATGAAAGGGCACAGCAGGGGACACGACCCAGTTTGGAGATGCTCACTGGAGTCTGAGGACTCATTGACCAGGCAGGAGGGTGGAACTGGCAAGAGGAAAGCTTGGCCCAGTGAACACACCCACGTGGTGCCTGCTGCCTGATGGACGGCGGCGTCCCGAGGTGCACGGCGTACCCAGCCGCCTTTCACTGGGCGCCGACCAGGGGCCCCAGCCTGAGCGTGCTTCTGAGATGCAGATATGCCCTTGGTCCCCTCCCCTCCTCAGGGAGGCTACCGAGCAGGAATGGGACAGTTATGCATCTGCTCCAGTCATCTCCCACTGGCACACGCGTACCCAAATGTACACTTGGGGAAGGGCCTGGGAATCTGCTAAGATTTTTTTCCCTTTTTTTTTTCCATAAGATTTTAAATTTTTATTTATTCTTTTTGAGGATAAGCTGCATTCTCTTGAACTTATGTACAGACTGAACCATTGAGTCACAATCACCCTGTGCGTGTGTGTGCGTACACGTGTGAATGTGTGTACACGTGTGTGTGTGTGTGTGTGTGTGTGTGTGTAAACTCCACCTAACAAGGCTATTATTTTCAGCAGTCACTTACATCTCAAAGAAATGAAAAGGAGAAAAGGAACGCTGTTGGTTTATATTTACCCACATATTTACTGAGTTTTTGGCATCAAGCGTGGAATCTGGCCATGTGGAGGTCAGAAGGAAGATTTTTTTTAACCCAGGAAAATCCAAAAAGTGGATTATTTGCCTATAAACTTTCTGCAGGACCACTGTTTCTATATCCTGCCTTTCTTCGAAGAAATACTAATCCTGAGACCCATGGCTGAAGTCGAGTAGAATTCAGAGGCCCTCGAGAAAGGGGGGGCTGGGAAGATGGCGTGTGTCCTCTGACAGACTGAGAAATGTTCCGCTGGGCTGAAGCTTGGGTGAACACAAAAATGAGTGGGTTAGACCTTGGCCATGGTTTTACCCATTGCTGCTGTATTTCAGAACTGGTTTGAAATATTGCAAAGTAATATTTAAAAGTGCTCCCCTGAACAAGTTTTTACTCTGCATTTCACCCATGACTGAGGAGATGGAGAGAGACATTCTTTGTTTGTGTCTACTTATAAAACGTGGTTTTTGAACTGCCGCGTTTTGGGGACAGTGTGGCTTTTCCCAGAAAATCTCAGGTTAGCAATAAATAGGCTCTGGATGTTTATCTGATCTTGTTTATGGGCGCACGAGAAATTCAGTAACCTTTGTGTATACTTTGTGCTGTTAACTAGGCAAGAGGTCACTGGAACATTGAGAATTCCCCTGTAAACACCGAAGGTCACCAGGTGAAGGTTACTGCCTCCATCCCAGAAGATGTGTCTTATTCATCTACGAATAACATTAGCTATGTGAGAAAGAGTATGTCTGGTTCCACTTGGAAATCTCTGCGTCAGTGACAGAAACCCCGACTACTTCCTGGTCTTCCCCTGAGTGGCCATGGCCACAGGGACCCAGTCACCACAACGGACAGCCCTGAGGATTCAGCCCGGGCCTCTATTGCGGTAAAGGTGGTAGCTATACACCTGATGTCAGGGTCATTGATTAGGCATAGAAGTTGTCCATAAAAGCCCGGAGGGAGCCCGAGGCACTGGGTGCGTCTGCTGTGGCATTCTAAGCAGCGTGAGTGTGATGTAAGTTCCGGAATGGCTGTCTCAGCAGGCTGTGAACACGCCCACAGGCACAGTGGGCACTGAATGAATACCAGCTGCATGTATGTATGGAACATGTCTGGGGTATGATTGCATTTCATGTGAACCTCTGAAATCCTAACACACCTTGGCTCACTGAAAAGCATGCGTGTATTTTGTAAAGTGGAAAAAAGGGACTTTGTTCAGCCAGCAGGTGTCTGAAGGGGTGTGACAGTGTTTTCTTAACTTTTCACAGAATTCAGCTCTAGCGTAAAGAATGTGCGTTGGTTTAAAGGCATTTTTAAGGACTTAGTAGCTGGATTGAAATGGAACGATCAAGGAAAAGCGTGTCCCAACTGCATGTGATCGTGATGAGATCTCTGCATGTAGAAAGGTCTGCGGATTCTCTGCAGTGACCCCCGTCATCCAGACGACTCGGGGGTCCAGATTCGTTTTCTTAAAAATGTTCAGATCGGTCAACATGGGCAGGCAGTCCAGAGCAGTAGTGTGTGTCTTCAGAGCCCCTCAGTGATGATGAGAAAGCTGACTGTTTGCATGGGAACGATGGAGAGATTTTAAGTGCATGGTAGAAGGTCATAACCATGACAATTCTTAAATACTACATCGAAGAAAAATAAGCTAGACTTTCATTTACCTTGGAAACAACTCTTGACAGTAACCTCAAGAAATGCTGTGAGCAGAGAGCTCGCTCCTTGCCAGAAAGGGACAGTCCAGTGACCAAGGCAGACGCCGTGTCCTGTCTGTGTGTCCGGATCTGCCCAGAGTTGGCGCAGCGGTGACCTAGCTGAGGAGTTGTTAATGAAATAGAGCTGACCTCCCAGGGCAGGGAAAGCAGAGTTCACTTGATCCTATGACTCATATCCCAAGTAGCATGTGCTTGTTGACACTCCGTGCACGATTTCCCCGTTTTCGGTTTATCTTTCCGTGGGGCATGGATGCGGGGTGACAGTCTCCTTTATAAAGGGGGTTCATGCCGTGTACTTGATGTAAGCACATGAGGGAGTTATGGCGATCAGAAATTTTGAACCATCAACTCGATGATTTTTTGTTTTGTTTTTTGAATCCTCAGACCAGAAGACATAAACTAGAAGAAATATTAAAACAGAGTAATGTTAGTAGGTCCAGCGTGGCTGCCACATGTGGGTCTGGAGAGGAGAGTTGGTCTTGACTTCGCTCGTAAAAGTTTCGTGAACGGTTCTTTCCCATCCACCTCCGGAAATGGGAATTAGCCCTGCAGTGACTCTGCTGTGGTGTAGCAGCTGTCTGTGAACCTCCCTTCCTTGCTTTTAAAATAGACTCACATTTAAATGTCCAAGACGATAAATGGGCAAGAAACAGAAAGCACGCCCTCTGTTAGTATGTACTCTACCTGTTTCAAATCGAGTGGCATCCTTCAAACTGCCATTTAAGGACTGTCTGCTCCACGCAGGTACTACCTTCCAGGTTAGGACTGACAGCTCGGCCCAGGACTTGAGTCACAGATCAAGTTGCAGTTGCAGGAATATGGAACTTAGCCCAGGGGTTCTCAACTGGGGACAGTTTTGCAGGCGCGCATGCGTGCACACACACACACACACACACACACACACACACACACCCAGGACGTAATGTCTGGAGTGATTGCTGGTGTTCACACTGGGGTGTGTGACAAGCATCTAGAGGGCAAAGGCCGGGATGCCGGAAAGCATTCTTCAATGCACAGGACAGCCCCCACCACAAAGAATGCCCAGCCCCAGCTGGCAATCGTGCTGGGGGGAGACTCCCCGGGCGAGGCCCCGCCTGCCACAGTCAGCTCGGAGGTGTCTGTCGTCTTCCCGGCTCGCTGGCATGCACTCAGATTCTTGGTCCCTCTTGCTGTGGCGTTAATCATTCCTTAGCCCGGGTTTTGCATGCGCCCAGAGTGTAACAGGAGGTTGGCATTCCTGACGAGCTGCACTGGGGCCCACATTCCAGGTTCACCTGCACCAGCTTGTCCAACCTGAACGCTCACCAAGTGAAAGCAAGAGTCGCTGAAGACGCCTTAGTCACCCCACCCAGCCACTTGCTCCGAGAGCAGCCGGCGAGGCCCGGGAGTCAGAGTGGGCTCCTCGGCAGCTGGGAAACAACACGCATTTAACGTGAAACATCTGCTTTCCTTTCCCTCCGTCTCCCCTCCCGCTGGTGCCAGGGCGGCATTCGGTTAGGAAATTGTTCCCCACACCACTCGCTCCGAGCCAGGAGAAAGCCGGCTTGTTGGAGTCGGCTTTGTAGGGGACAGGCGGCAGCTGTTCCTTCTGCAGCCTCCTCCTGCGACAGCCGCCGGCCTGCCCCCAGGTGGAAATGTGTCCCGTGGTTTGAATGACAGCAGCGAGCGGGGGACGATGCCCGTTTCTGCTGCATGGTTCTCTGAAACCATGGTGTTTGTGCTAAGGTTGTACATGATTGCACCTGATGGTTGGCCAGGGGACAGGAAGGCTGCCAGCAGAGTTCACTGCGTCACCGAGTCAGAGTTGGGGCCCCACCCACCAGCAGCCCGAAATCTCCCAGAGGGCTGGCCAGCCACGACGCCTTTAGCCATACCTGCAGGAAGTTACCAGAACCTTGGAACAGCCACGCACCTGTGGATTGTTCAGCCTTGGCATTTGGGCAGGGCAGGGGACCGAGGGCCCTGCTGGAATTAGAGGCCAGCTTGAACACTGTGAGTCTGAGTCCAAGGACCCTTTTCCCCCTACTTTACGTGTCTCATAGAAACACAACATTTCTCGAACTGTGGAGTCAGCCCCGTACAGTGCCTGGCCTGCTACAGGGGCTTGCTACTGTGTGTTGAATGAATGACTGAGTTCAGAACCGAGGTGGGCCTCGGAACAACCCTGGTTTCACCGAGGAAGAAACCCCAGGTCCACAGACGTTCTGCTGTGGCCGGAGAGCAAGGCTGCTCATGTGGTTTGCGTGGCCCTGTGAGTCCTGTGCTGATACATGTGTCCCCAAAACATGGGACCAGCCACCTGCTGGCACAGGCACCCTGCCCGGTCCTGCTCCCAGCTTTCTGAAAAGGAGGTCCTGAAATTGCTTAAGCTTTGAGATCCATAAAATTCCAATCCTCCCCCATCCCCCCCCCCCCACCACCACCACCACCAGGTGAGAAAACCAAAAGAATGGTCACTGGGTTGAAGACCTCAATGTAGCTGTTCGTTTTGACACAATGAAACGATGGTTTCCAATACGTGACGCCATTGGTCAGATTTCTAACATTTGGTTTGTCATGTCCATCACTCAGTGCTCTCCCTACACGAAAGCAATGCGTCTTCCTCTCTGGGTAAACTACCTGAGAAACCAATGGGAATTTTTTGACGTTTGACACATTTTATCAGATTTAGTGCAACTGTACCCGTGTAGGACTGGTTGAAATTAACTTGAATCAGTGTATGTTTTTCCAGTAAGAGACCCCAGTTTCTCCATCTGTACAAAGAAAAGGTTCAACCACTAGGAGCTAAGGCACCTTAGCCCAAGAAAAATGACCTCCGGGAGGATTCTGGACAGTGTCCCGGGGGGTCGTGGAGCCCAGGGTCAGCGGGATCACTTAGTGGCTGTGTGATGTAGCAGGGGCCCCTCCTTGTGCCTGTTTCCTCACCTGTCAAACACCACCCTGATGGCACCTCGCGCGTGGATCCATAGTGAAGATTCCAGGAGGTGATATATGAAAAGCACCTGGCAGGTAGAAGCTGCTCAGTGAGCACGAACTGTTCCATGCTCCTGGTGCGGCTGTCATGGATGTAGTTTCTAGACTGTTGCCATCCGACAGGTGCAGATACACCTGTACGTGAGCCACGGTGGGGAGCACTGAGCACGGGAGGTGTGGCTCATTCAAACTGACGTGTTCTGTGAGTGTAGGATGCACACTGGGTTTGAAGACTTAGTACAAGAAAAATATGTTTTAAAAAAATCTCCTTAATACGTTTTAATTACACACATTGAAATGAAAATATTTTGGGTCTGTTGCATTGAATAAAATATATTAAAATTAATTTCAGCTGTTTCTTTTTATGTTTTTAAAACAATATTTCTATTGACTTTTAGAAAGAGAGAGAGAAAAACATTGATGTGAGAGAGAAACATCGATTGGCTGCCTCCTACACGCCCCCTGCCGGGGATCGAGCCTGCAACCAGGCATGTGCCCCGACCGGGAATCAAACAGGCAACCTTTCGGTGCACGGGACGATGCCCAACCAACTGAGCCACCTCCCAGGGCCCTTTTCACTTTGTTATTAGCGTGGCTACTAGAAAACATGATGCGTCTGGTGATACGGAGTTGGACGGACTGTGGGGAGTACGGGTCATGGGGGCCCAGACACGTGCTGTGTGTTTTGTTAAAACCTTCGAGCATTTCCTGGTCTCCTCCATTTCCAGCCCTTGCATCTTGGGCTCGAATCTTAACTGTTTGAGGCTTTCTTTCTCCAAAGGGCTGGCACTGACAGATTGAAAAGAATGCATCTAGGCAAATATGGATTAATTTAGTTTGCTTTCGGATCATTCTCCTCTGGCCAAGGGGAGGCACAGTTGAAGCATACATCTGCCTCCAGTGTGTCAAGCGAGATCCGGTTCCTACTCTTCAGACAGCCACCGTGACACTGTCACCACAGCTGCTGTGGCTTCTCCTTGACGGTGTTGGGCCGACATCCGGCACCATGGTCGTGGACCGCCACCGGCTCCGTGTGTCCTCCATCGGTGGTTCCCAGCCCTGCTCCTCAGACACGTGTTTGTGTCAACAGAGGTCCTTGGAAACCAGCATTCTGTGGTCGAGTAGGCTTGGAGAGCTCAGCAAGGCTACTTCTTATGCATGCTTCTTGTTAAAGGTTCTGAAAAGTCCGCCCGAAGGGCCCTGTTTAACACTGTCACAACCCCCAATTGCTCACATTTATTGGACCACAGAGTTATTCTGTTTAAAGACCGCCCATGAGACCCACTGCCCACCTGGACCGCCGTGTCAGAGACCCTGTCTCAAATGATGACAAGGATCCACTCACCTGAACAACGGTTCTAGGGACGGGCAAGTTGAAACAGTCCCTCTGAAAAGGATTGGGAGAGTGCCGTTGACTGATTGCCTTTGTTGGAAGGCATCACTGGTAAATAAGCTTCTCTTTAAAGACTGAAGGGAAAAAAATAGCAATCAATCACTGTTGAGCAAGTATGTCCTCTCCTCTTAAAACTGTCCTTATTCTTTTTTAATGAGTTTATTTGAGGGAGCAAGATCTCAAACTCCTCAGAACTGTCCTTATTCTCGTCTTGTTGGATGATACTGAAAAAGAATGCCTTGTTTGGATAAGTAAAATGAGGAGACAATGACGAAAGGTCGGCCTTACACATGTGCTCATTGATAATTATTCTATTTCCTGTAAAGAGTTGAGACATCTTATGACAGTTACCGATATGATAGAACCATTCCAGAGAAGTCGTGAAGCAACAATGATAAAGTCACAAGGGAGAGATGACCCTCCTGGAAACCGCAGCTCTGCGGGAACCCCAACTCTGAGCCCGCCGGCTGCGGGGAAGGCCCCGGCCGGGTCACGGTCCCAACTCCAGGCCTGGCTGGATTGCTGCCTAAGCCACAGTAGTATTGCGAGCTCTGGGGCACCTCCCCAAACACCCCGTGACCGCACATTTCAGTGTAGAGGGTTATGCATGCCTGGAGTATTGTTATGCAGAAAAAAAATTTTTTTATGAAAAAGGCTCAAAAAGAAACCTGCTTCATTCAATCAAAATGGTTTTTAGATGAAAAATGCATTTGTGTACTTAATGCGGCTTGCTGCTCTTACAAGATTAAAATTGGTGACAGAGATCTGTGTGCAGCCATAGAGATGACAAAGGGTCAAACTCACAACATAAGGAATTCATACAACTCAGTAACAACCACAAAACAAACAGGTCGTTCAAGTAATGGGCAAGGATCCAAGGAGATGTGTTTTCAAAGAAGGCATACGAATGGTCAACAGGTCCATGAAACGGTGCCCAACCTCGGAAGGTGCACATGCGACCCCCAGGGAGAGATCAGCTCGCCTCTGTCAGAATGGCTGTTATCATCACAGACGAGATGACAAATGTTGTCAAGGATGTGGAGAAAAGGGGACTCTCGTACGTTATTGGTGGGAATGTGAATTGGTACAGCTATTACGGAAAACTGGAAGTTTCTCAAAAAATTAACAATGAAACTGCCTCCCTGGCCGGTCTGGCTCAGCGGTTAGAGTGTCGGCCCATGGACCGGGGAGTCCGGATTCGATTCCCGCTAAGGACATGCACCTCGGTTGCAGTTCATCCCCGGCCCAGGTTGGGGTTGTTCGGGTGGCAACCAGTCGATGTGTCTCTCTCACGTCGATGTTTCTCTCTCTCTCTCTTCCTCCCTCTCTTCCTCCCACTCTTTCTGAAGATAAATGCAAAAATATCCTCCGGTGAAGATAAACAAACAAACAAATGAAAATGAAACTACCGTAAAATCCAGTAATCCCACTTCTAGGTATTGATCTAAAGACACTCAATCAGTATCTCAGAGATATGTGCCTTCCGTGTCTTTGCATCATGATTCACGACAGCCAGGAATGGAAACAACCCAAGTGCCCGTCAGTGGTGACTGGATAAAGAAGGTGTGATGCAATGGAATATTATTCAGCTTTAAAAAAAATAAAGGAATTCCTGCATTTGCAGCAACATGGGTGGACCTGGAAGACATTGTTCTACGTGGAATACGCCAGACAGACAGACAGACAGACAGACAATGACAAATACTGTATGCTCTCACGTACGTGTGGAATCTTAAAAAAAAAAAAAAGTTGAGCTTGTAGAAACAGCAGAGTGGTGGCTGGCAGGAGCTGGGGGTGAGGGAAGGGGGGGATGTGGTCACAGGCTACAGACGGTCAAGCTATAGGATGAACAGTCTCTGGTGACGAGAGTGAACAGTGCTGTATTGCATACTTGACATTTGCTGAGAGAGTCGATCCGAAGTGTCCTCAGCACACACACACTGAGGTGACTGTGTGGTGACAGATGGGTTTAAAAAACATCTGTGCGCTGTTATCACCTAAACACACAGGACGGCATGGCCGGAAAACCATAGTCAAATAAAAGTTTATTAACATATGCATTCGCTCGGAAAATACTCCGTGGGGGAGCAGAAACTTCTATCTCATCACTTTCCATTTCTTAATACACAACACACAGCAAGCAGTCCACTATATACATACATTATAATTAACTAACCAGTTATTGGGGGCATATTTTTTTTAAATGTCTTTTGCTGCCCTGGCCGGTGTGGCTCAGTTGGCTGAATGTCATCCTGTGCACTGAAAGGTTGCAGGTTCAATTCCCGGTCAAGGGCATAGGCCCAGACTGTAGGCTCAGTCCCTGGTAGGGGGCGTGAAGGAGGCAGCCAATCAATGTTCTGCTCTCATATCAGTGTTCCTTTCTCTCTCTCCCTCTCCTGTCCTCTCTCTCTGAAAACCAACAGCAAATCTTTAAAGTAAAATAAAATGTTTTTTGCTAACGGGGATGGTGGTGAAAACTCTTTAGCTCCTGCCGTCCTAGTCTAGTCTCCAGCTCTCAGTCCGTCTCGAGGGCCTCGTCCCTGACACCGGGTGACGTGCGGCCAGTAGGTGACAAGCTGTGTGAGCTGGTCCGGGGCCCTGCGTGGAGCGTGAGCTGTACGTGCTGATGAAGTCGGCAGCTGGGACTGCCCCGTGGCCTTTGGGTGATGGTGAGCGTGACTGTCATGTACCTTTGGCCATGTGAATGTCCGGACATCTTTGTGGCCTGGTAGGACCTTCCATGGTGCCTTTGAAGTGGTTTTGTCTGTTTGTTTTTTTGTTAATAGCTTTTCATGGAGCCCACAGAACACAGTGGTTCCAAGCGTCTCTTTATAGACAGATTGGGTCGTCCTGGGCCCGTGGCTGTCACGGGTGTGTGACCGTGGGCAGCATCCAGGGTCAGATTCCGCTCAGGAACGAGGGGGCCCTGAATGAACAGTGTGCGACCAGGTACAGATGTTCCTGGTGGCTACCTGCTCGTCCCCGGCACGCTTAGGTAGAAACACAGTGGCAGCAGTCTCCGAAACCAAATAAACAGAAAAACCGACTAAATGGCCTAGAACAGAGTTTCTTCCTTTGCATGACTAAGAATTCAAACAGCCTAAAATGCTGGTGATTTCCAGGAGGAAGCTGCCCGTCAGTCCGACTAGAGCTGTCCCTTCTTTAAAGAAACCCAGACCATTAGCACAAAGGTGCGAACAAGCGGTCAGACCCAAGCCCGGAGGCTCCGCTCTTCCTGTTCGTAAACAGTTCGCACACCTCCCTCGGATCTCGGATCTCGGATCTCGGTGCAGGCTCCCCGTGACCTGCCTGCCCTGCCCCAGGAATAAGCCCTAGGGACCCGGACCGGGAGGGAGTCTCTGGTGTGCTGGGCCGGGTGTTGGAATCACAGGACGAAGCAGAAATAAAATCGTCAGACCATTGTTGCCTGGACTCAGAGCTGCGACTGTGAAATCTCCACGAGCTCATCCCCCACGGGCCGTAGCCTGGCTGCCGAAGCCCAGCTGGGGGACACGCAGAGGTCACGCCGCCTTTCACACCCACGCAGACACGCCTGCGTCCCCCTCGTCTGTGAGGCACCCGCCGCACAGCCAGCCTGTGACAGTTAGGGTGAGTGGCCTCGCCACGCTTCAGCTCGTCCCGCGCTTCCCGCCGCTCTCTGGGGTTGCGGTCCACCGGAGCGTGTCGCCGCCTCCCAGGTGCTCGCTGTGTCGCCCCTTCGAACCAGCACACCTTTCTGGAAAACGTAGTCTCTGTTTAGTTTTCATTTTGTTTGTCTTTAAGCACTCTGTGTGAATGGGTGTTGTGTCTGAGACTGCTCCTCCTCGCTCCCTACGGTTTTTAAAGCATCGTGGTTACATTTGGGATGTGAGATAGTCAACAAGGCCCAGCCAGTACACACACACACTCACACTCGTAATTCCACAAGAATAGAAGTGCAAAAAGCCGTCTGAAATGCTTTGGTTGGTCGGAAGAAGAAGACTGTCCGCGTCACCATGCAGTGAGTGGTGCAGACGCCCGGCGGCCCCTGGAGGACGGGGCACCGGCGTCCCAGAGGTGACAGGGGCGGATGACCACGGGACTGCTTGTGCAGAGTGAGGATCACAGCTACATCTTTAGACCCAGGAGGACGGAAACCATCTAGGGAAATCCCTAGGTAAAGGAGAGGTAAGCCAAGCAGCTTAATTCCCCGAGGAGACGCTCCAGGCACGCACCCGTGGCGCACAGCCACTCGGAAAGTGACGACCTCAACATCCTCTTTGCAGATACTGTCAATCGTTTAAAGTAAGTGGAGGTATTATTTACTTGCAGTATTATGGGTGAGCTGTATGAAATAATTGCATTTTGCTAACACAGTACTATAGTCCATGACTTTTTATGCTCAAATTGGTAAAAGTAGGAATTCCATCTGCATTATAGATGAGGACACATGCTTTATAGATTGGCCAGACGAATGATGGTCCCTGATGAGTCCACAGAAAGTTCTGCCTCGGGCTTCGAACCCGAGACACAGATCCCAGGGCGCCGCGCTCCCCCGCCACCCTGCGCGGGCCGCCAGGTCTAGGCTTGTCAGGCGGGCCGTGTGTGCGTCCAACTGTGAACAACTCTGGAGAAGACAGGCAACACTTCCTTCAAAGTTCGTTCTCACAGCAGAGGCTCAGGGGTTCCTCAGCGCCAGGTCCTCACGGTCCTGCTCTCCTCCTGCAGACCCGGCCCCCGTCAGCTCCCACCGAGGCCACTCGCTGCCCCCGCCCGAGGTCACCCAGCAGGACCCTTCCCGGGGCTGCAGGAGCCAGGCCCCCGAGCAGCGTGGAACCAACCCCACGGGGTCCTGCAGGGCCGTCTCAGGAACGGGCCACCCGGGAGCAGGCAGGACTTTTAATTTATAGAATGATAAACTCAGACAAAATCTGCACGGCGGCCACAGGTCCGAGGCGCACAGAGCCCTCGCTGACCTGCCGCAGAGGGCCGCCTTCACGGGAGCCCGGAGGAACCTGGCCACCCTCGCAGCTGCAGAATCCCCACACTCTCTGAAAGTGCTTCCTGACTCTGTCCCTTCCCCCTCCCCGTCACTGTGAGCATGCGACAGGCTCCCCACGCACTCTTCCGCCTCCAAGCCTCCCCTGCTCAGCTCCACCTCCCCCCCAGTGTTTAATTATGATGAAATACACGTAACACAAGTTTACATCGTGACCACGTTTAGGGGTGCCGCTCAGTGGCATTACACCCTGTGGTGTAGCCGTCACCCGTCCATCCACAGAGCCCTTTTCATCTTCAGAACTGACGCTCCGTGCCCATTAAACAGTAAGGCTTTATCCTGCCCTCCCCCCGCCCTTGGCACCCACCGTTCCACTTTCTGTCTCTGAATTTAACTCCTCTGGGAACCTTGTATAAGTGGAATGGTACATTATTTGTCCTTTCGTGACTGGCTCATTTCACTCAGCCAGTGTCCTCAAGGTTCATCCATGTTGTGGCATGTTACAGAATCTCTGCCTCTTTCAGGCTGAGTAATGTTCCACTGCGTGTGTGTGTGCTTGGGGGGGGGCACAGTTTGGTTATCTATCCACTCATCAGTGCACACGTGGTTTGCTTCCTCTTTTTGGCTATCGTGAATAATTGTACTCTGAGCACGGGGTCCACTGTTCTCTCTCAAAGCCCAAATCTGATCTAGTCATCCCCCCTCCCCCCAGCTTAAAATCTTCCACAGCTCCCCACGCCTGTAGAATGAAAGCCGGGATCTCTGTTTTCTCCTGCCAGCCCTCTGCTGGGTCTCCTTGCCCATGGTCCTTGGCCAGGCCTTGCATTTCCCTCTGCCTGTGTCCCTGTTTGGCCCTCCGTCTAGAATTCAATGCCAACATCTCTACCTGGTGAAATCTTACTTCTTCTTTAGAAAAAAATAAAGTAAAACACCAATACACCCCAAGCGTGTCCCGGCCTCGCATAGCCTTCGGCACACGTCCGCTCCCCGTCCCCCGCGCCCCCTTCTGGGAGCCCCTGGGAGTCTGTGTGGGCTCCAGGGTCCGAGCTCCTGCGGGGTGAGCCCAACATCTGGTTGCTTTGGAAACCCTGGCCGGAAGTGTGTGCTGTCCTCTGATTAGTGCCCCGCTTACTGGAGAGGTCGCTGTAGCAATGTGGCCGCTTCTGACTCACAGGAGAGACCTCGCTGGGTGGTGACTTTGCAGACGTCATTGCTGCCAAGGCCACAGCTCTTTGCCTAAATCTCTGGTCACCAGAGAAATGGCCTGTGTGGCAGGCGTGGCCCTCGGCCCCTTTACACAAAGATGGGGTCCAGCCTTCTTTGGCCAAGTTGGGTCACAAACCTCTGACGTCTGCTCGTCTGCGGTGAAAGGGAATTTGAGAGCTGCTGTCATGGACTCCGGCCCCACCTGCTCTCCAATGTCATGTTACCCAACTGCCCCCGGCCACGCTCCCTGGGCTCCAGCCGCACTTGCCACGGCTGAGCTTCTCCAGCCCAGGTCTTACCCCTCGGGGCCTTGGCCCGAGCTGTGCCCTCTGCCTGGAGAGCTTGTCCCGGACCCACAGGAGCGTGTGTTTGCTCTGTTTGTGCCGCCCAGCTGGACGGTCAGCTCCAAGAGGGCAGGGCTGTGCCCGCGTCCATCACCTGCTCGCTCAGAGCCCAGCAGTGGCTGGCAGCCTGATGGACACAGTGCCCGGGTGAGCATGGAAGCGCCTGGGACCCAGCTCTGTGGCGCCTTCTTTCTCTGTGTGACTCCGGTCGAGTCTCTTATTCTCCCCGGGCCTTAGTTTCCTCTCCTGTAAAATGGGCTGAAAGGTCCTCTCTCTAGGGGACTTTGGAGGCGTCACAGGGAAGGACACGGAGCCAGAGCCTGCAGACCCAGCGCGAGGCACAGTCAGCTCTGAGCCTTGCAGACCAGACTCACACAGAGTTCCTTCTCACACACAGCTCATTCATTCGTTCGAGGCGTGTCGAGACGTGGATTCTCAGGAGGTGGTGTGTCCGTGGCCCCAAGGGCGCACTTGGTCTTTGATGTCCTTGCCTGGGCCCTCCACTCGTTAACCCATTTCATTCCCCAGATGTCAGACTTTCCTTTCAGTGGTTGCAGTACCAGTCCGTCATCACGAGTAATAGTAAAGAGTCATCCTGCCCGTGCTGCCGTGTCCTGCTCAAAGCAGCCTCCACACCGCCGTCCCCAGAACCTCAGGGCGATTGTCAAGCTCAGGTGTGTCCCTGAGAATGAGGAAAGGGGCAGCCAGGTAGAGAAGGACGTTTGCAGCTGTGATGGTTCCCGTCAGTGGCCAAGGAGCACGTGGCAGGCAGGGCCGCGTGGACAGGGGAGGCCCGTGGGGCATCCGTGGCTGCCCTGGGAACGTAATGCCGCAGACAGGGCTGGGAGCAGCTCTGGGAAGAGCAGCAGGTGCGAGCTGGGGCAGCGTCGCCCCCTCACGACTTCCTGTTCCTGGGTCACCCCAGCACCTCAGCTCTCCCTCAGCCTCCGAGACACGATGGCACCCTAACAGAGAGAGGGGACCAAGACAGGAAAACCTGGGTTCCCAGCCTTGGGGGGGCTCCCCGCCCCATCTCTAAGATGGTGCCCTTCGAACGTTTCAGGGCTGCACGTTTGATGAGAAAGGTGTTGTCTTAGCTCTCTAACTCGGCGCATGAGCCTTTCCCGGGTCAGGGAGGAGCTGCAGCCGGCACATTCTTCAGGGCAGACTACTTTAATTATTAGCAGTCTAATGTGGGTTCTGCTTATAGAGGGAAAATCCCTGCGGTTCCCCGGCATGCTTCAGTGGCTTCACCTCGGGTTTGAGTAAATAAGACTTCGCGGCCCATTCCGGCAGGCACTCCCTTCCCGCTCGGTCTGGGGAGACCCCTGTGAGCCGGGAAGGAGGGGGACAACTGTGGGAAGGAGACCAGCGCCAGAACCAAAGTCACCGTCTGCGGACACGATGCCGGTCTCCGCTCCGGGGTGGTGCCCAGTGTGTGCCCCTCGGACTTGAGTTTGCTCGGGGCATCCTGTCTAGACCACACTGCAACTTCTGAGTCCCTGGAGCCGCCCCCCTCCCGAGCGTGTTTTCTGTTCCCAGGAGTTTCGCTGAGCGATGACAAAACCACCGTTTCAGGGGAGCTCGGTGTACGCCGCTTTCCATCTAGAAGTGACACGGTCGGCCGGGGCCAGGGACGGAGCCAGCAGGCCGCACCCCGGGAGCCCTGAGAAGGCATCCCCAGCCTGTCCCTGTCCCCGCTGGTGGGCCTGGGAGGAATGTGGCTTACGTAAGGATTGGTGGCTGCCCAGGGCCACAGAGCAAAGGTTACAATTAAAATGCAAAGGGTGGTGAAATGGGAGTCCGAGCATTCCGGCCTCCCTGCCCGGCAGGCCTGCCCACTCCTGTCCCCGGCCCAGCCCCGTGTCCCAGGTAACCTCCGTGGGGTGGCACATTTCCTAGGAGGACATTTGATTCCCAGCCGTTCCCTTTAGGTAATTCACATGAACTCACACTGTTTTTTGTTGTTGTTTTTTTAAGCTCTTAACTGATCTGCTTTATAATGAACTCGTTCTGTCTGAAGCAGACAAACTGGATCCCGGGGACAGCGCGGGGCCTCGGGAAGAGCTTTCATTTTCCCCAGTTAGTGAACAAGACAGATTTGCTCTCCCTCCCTCCCTCCCTCCCTCCCTGAGGGTTGCTGAGCGAGGCCCACGTCTGGGACTGGATGTAGTGACTGCCTGTCTTGTTCATTCTCCACCCGGAACCCCACCCCCACCCCGTTCCGGAAGGACTGACATTGCAGTTACACCTGGCATTGCACCCCCCTCCCCCAGATACCCAGCCCGTGCCCCTCAGGTCCCCCGGGCCAAGCTCTCTCGATACCAGCTTCGAGGGCCCCAGCCTGTAGCAAGAACCTGGCCATTCTAGTTCCACCTGCAGCTTGACCTTGGGTGACCTCGAGCAGGTCCTCAGAACGTCCCCCCACGTGGTCCTCCCTGTGTCGGGTGCCGGACTTGGCTAGCCCTGGGTGGAAAGCACCACTTGTGGGTTGAAAACCCCTTTGAAGACGGCAGGAAGCGCTGTGTTTGCCCAGACAGGAGTGGCGTGGGTCCGGGCAGACGTGGCTGTCGTTGGGGCATGCCAGGAGTTGCTCTGCCGCCTGCCGCGCTTTCCTGGCTCCCCTCGGCACGGTTCCGGGAGAGGGAAGGGTTCCCGCACTGCTCTCGAGGGGTCAGCCAAGCCGGTGCTCCGGGCTGTTAAACACAGACCGGGGCGCCCTTTGTCCCCCACATTGGGATACTTCATCTGAATGTGCCCGATGACAAGCCCATGTGTGAGATCCGCTCAGGAGAGCCTGAGGGCCAGGTGGCCAGAGCCCTGGGCACGGCACGGGGCAGCGGGGAGCCCGGCCTCTGCACCGGCGCTGGCATTCTGCATGGCCGGGCCGTGGGTCCCTGCGATTTCCTCCTGGCGTCGGGGCTTTCGCTCTCGTGGCAGGGACCCCCAGCTCAGCTCCATCCTCGGCCCTCCCCTCCTGGTCCTCGGTGCTCTTCTCCATGTTTGTGGTCAAAGGGCTGCTCTCACCCACGGATGTGGAGCCCCGCCACCAGCCCAGGCCTGGCATCTGCACTCTTGTTCATAGAACCCCTTGGGGTTGAACTGGCAGCCCCGTAACCAGGTCAAGACCAGCTGTCCACAGGCACCCCCTGCTACGGTGCTCTGGGACATCCGTCTCCTTCACATGCACGGGGGCAGTCCCAGACGCCCCATTCCCCCACCTCCTCCGTCCTGGGCTTCGGACCCCGATCCTGACTGTCTTGGGCCAGCCCTCCTGGGAATGGACGCGCTTGCTTCTTTCTCACCTCCCTGCTCCGTCTTCGACCTTCCCAGAGCAGTCCCGAAGTGGTGCTTCTCGACCTTGGCTGCACATGGAACCCGCCTGGGAAGCTGTAAAAATGCCTAACGCTGGCCCCGTCCCCCGAGAGTCTGCTATAAGTGGTCTGGAATGAGGCCTTCTAGGTATCTTTTGAAAGCTCTCCAGGTGGTCATATATAGATAGAAGCATCTGAAATGTCAATCTGATCACGTTACTAGCTCCTTGAATTTTTTTTTAGGTAGTCCCCTGTAGCTGAAGTTCAAGGTTGGAAATGTCTAGAATCAGTGTGCGTGCACACTTGTGCGTGAACTCATTCAGCCCACGGGCACTGTTCAGATGCTACAGTTGCATGTAGCAGATTCTATGCATCATAGTACATGTGATTACTTTCCTCGTAAAAGATGATGTGTTCCGTCGAGTCATCCGACTTCCTCTCTCACCTCTTCTTCTCTTTCCCCCAATAACACACACACACACACACACATACACATACATACACACACATGCACACATACATACACACATACATACATACACATACATACACACATACATACACACATACACACACACACACACACACGTGGTCACGGTCAAGCACATAGAACGTCTTGAACTCAGCTGGGTTTGAGTTTTCGACTCTTTTGCTTCCCTGTGTTCTCTTCTCAGTTGCATTTCCACCAACTCGAGGTTGGTTTCTTCAGCTTCATGTATTCCCCTGGCCCAGCACGGTGCTCAGCGCACCTGAATGAATGGCGGGCACCTTCTGTGCGCCTCAGTGTCCCCATCTGTACGGTAGATGTTGGGCTGACCCGTTGGGTTCCGCCAGCTCTGAGCTTGTTTTCTCTTAACAATGAATTGGTTCTGCAGACGCCTTGAAACCAAACGCAGCAGGTGAGCTAGCTCCTTGGCTGCCAGCAGATCATGCACGCAGCGTGGAAAGCCCGATGGGCCAGGGCAGACGGAGTGAAGACGTCTTGGCGCTTCTCTAGCGATTTCGGCAGCGTAAGAGTTTCGTGGGAGACTCGTGCGTGTTTTCAATGTTGAAGTAAATCGCCCTCTGTTTACGTGTAGGGTGGCACCTGGAAAATTAAGGGACGTGTTTGGTGTGTCATAGTCAGGGAAGCAGCTACCAGGCTTTTACATAATTTCTAAGAATAACATTTTTGACCTAAAGACTTGATTTCCACTGGTCTTCAAACTGGCGATAGTCAGGATCTGACTCTTCCTCAGAAACACTCTGTGCCCTCTAAACAACCTCCTCTGAAGCCAGGAGGGGATGCCGTGGGTCTCGCCTCATTTGCGTGTCTGCTTCCCATTTCCATAGCGTGGAATCCTGCACGGAGGCTGTGCCTTGAACAGCTCACTAGTGGCTCACGCGCACGGGCTGACTTTGAGATGAACGTGGAAAATTTTAACGTCGGGTTCAGCTGTGGGTCAGAAGTCCATGTTTCCTTGGTCTCTTTGTTGTCCAGTCCTCTCATGGAAAATCGTCAGCTGTTGGTGTGGAAATAACTTTCCTGAAGGCGGTATTTGTCGAGTGACTGACGGGATGAAAACACAGCAGTTGCATAAGTGTGAAAAAGGATCGGGGTGTTTTCCTTGGCGGCAAGGGCGCCATGAGCCGACGACGGCGTGTCGCGGACGGCAGAGCGCGTTAATAGAAGTGCAGTGTCCTGAGTTCAGGAGGTGATCGTCCGGCCGTGCCCTGTGCTGGTCCGAAGGGGCGAGGACTGCACTGTGTGATTCGGGGCACATTTTAAAGGGACCACAGCGAGCTGGAGTGTGTGGAGCGTGGCCACGAGGGTAGAGAGTGGCATCTGTCCAAAGAGCGGGCGAAGGCACAGGCATGCTGAGCACAGGACAGGCGTGGGGGCCCCGGCAGCTGTCCTCAAGGGCGTGAGGTGCTCTGATGTGGGAGGGGAGGCGACCTGACTCTCCTGGCTGCAGAGTCCAGAACTAAGAAGAAAGGGTGTGAGGTGAGAGAGAGGCAAATTGGGGAGCAGCCTGAGAAAGAATCTCGGAAACAGGCTGAGCAGTCCTCAGATGGAATTTGCTGTCGCTGGGATGGGCAGTTAGCGATGTCTCCGCGGAGCAGATGCTGGCGTTCCCCAGGAACACGGCTTTCCGGCCACCCCGAGCCTCTCGCTGCACACGTCTCGTAAATGAGCAGAAGTTGGGGTTTCAGAGCAGCCCTTGTGTTTACGTGCAGCTTGGATTTCTTGGTGACTGTTCATGAAACCCACCTCCTCTTCTGCAGACGCTACAAAAACCCTTACGAGTTTTGGTTAGAACAGAACTGAGGTTTGAGAGAAAGCGTGGGTGTGGTTACATGTTCACATTTTATTGCACTTCACTTGGCACTGACGGTGTGCAGAACGCAGCCCTCCTTGTGGTGGGGCCGAGTCCCTTCATGGAACATCTCCTGCACTGGATTTTCTAACGTACGGAGAGGGTGGGGCTGGAAATGTTGATGTTCCCATGGGCTGCTCTCTGTTCTGCTTGGTCAGGAGCCCAGTAGGGCCGACTGTCCCAGGGAAGCCAGGGGGAGTCCCCCTGCCTCAGGACTGTGTTTGGGGGAGTGCTGTCTGGTGAAGAATGTGTAAAGATCCATGACATTGAAGTCTGATGTCCCTTCTGTTAAACAAATGTGTTCTTTTAAAATACGTGGTCAGAGTCACTCGGGAGCAGAGGTAGTTTGGGTGTTAACCAAATCCTGGGAAGCAGGAGACGAAATGTCCCATCTCAGTGAAGAATTCTGCTCGGTAAACGATGAGGCAGCTAGAAACTGTGTCTGGAGAGCTCCGGTAGTACCATCGACATCAGGAAGAATCAGGTGTTCAGTGCCGGCGAGGCTGAAATAAGTCAGAAGGAGGGGAATTTTTACCTTTCCTTTTTCTGTCGGGCTTGGTGTGGCCACCTGGGGGTTCAGATTTGTGGGGGGACATGAGCTCTAACACGAGAGACTGACGTGAACAAAGGATGAAATGGCACCTGTGAAATTCTGGGGTCCGAGCCTTTCGGCCACAAAGACTGAAGCCAGTCTCCCTGAGGCCCTCTGTGTCCTCTGAGTGGCAGGGCTCGTCCCGGGGTCCTCGGATGAAGGGCTGTTGTTGTGTCTTTGAGCACTTTCAGGTTTACAGAAAGATTGAGCAGAACGTACAGGGTTCCTGCACCCCCTCTGCCTTCCTCCCCTCCCCAGCCCCCCGTTATTAACACCCCGCGTCAGTGTGGTGTGTGCATGACGATAATGAGCCAGTGTCGATAGTTCTCAGTGACTAAGGCCCACAGTTCACTCTTGCTGCTGTATGGGTTTTGACGGAGGCATAATGACACGTGTCTACCATTTTTACAGTGTCACACAGAACAGTCTCACGGCCCTAAGACTCCCCTGTGCTCCACCTGCCCAGCCCTCCCTCCCTCCAACCGCCAGCCACTCTGACCTCGCGCCAGATGTGTGTATTCTTACGCTCTGTTACAGCACGCCTACCACCCTGCGATCATGTGAAACTGCTTAGTCTGTAGTCGGTGCTCCATCCATATTTGTTGAAAAAATATTTGCATGAGTGCATGAATAATCAGTTTTGCAAGATTGCTTATCTATTACATCATCATCCTGAGAAAACAGTGTTCTCCCAGAGATGTGCTGAGTGGACACTGGACAGGTTTTTGACCCAGATAAGGTCTGGGTGGAGGTGGAGATGGAGACAGAGGTCAGCACTCACCCCCGGGCACGGCTGGGCCTCGGCAACAGGGAGGGCCTGGGAGCAGAAGAGCGGCTTCAGGGGATGACACGCTCACCTGTGTCAACCACCTGGAAAACATGCAGGTGCTTCCGAGCAAGGCTTACAGGGAGACCCCCCACACAGAAGGATAACGTAATACTAATTTATTTCTCTCGTTTGAAGTTTTCTCACCTTTCCAAGTGAGCAGTTTGATGTGCTTTCCATCACAGACTGTCATTTACATTCATGGGATCTTCTTCCTTTAAACGAGCGGGTCCAGTTTGTTAAGTGTTTCTTCTCCTGGCCAGTGTGTGGCTTCCGGATCTGCTGGTTTGCACAAGGGCTTCAGCCTTTACACAGAATTATTCTCCTCTTTCGGGTGTTTCCCTGGGCACCGTTCAGGAAGTGTCATTGCTGTCAGCTCACAGTCCATGTTTGAATGTCACAGGTAAGGTCCGGCCTGTGTGGCTCAGTGGTTGAGCGTCGACCCATGCACCAAGAGGTCGCTGGTTCGATTCCCGGTCAGGGCACACGCCCAGGTTGTGGGCCCGATCCCCAGTGGGGGGCATGCAGGAGGCGGCCAATCAGTGTTCTCGCTCATCGATGTTTCTACTTCTCTCTCCCTCTCCCTTCCTCTCTCTAAAATCAATAAAGAAAAAAAAATTTTTTTTTTTAAAAAGAGCTGTTTGAACGTCACAGGTAAGGCTGATTTTTCAAAGTCCCACATTCTGCAAGGAGAGTGTAATAAGCACAAAAAATCTTTTTTTTTTAAAAAAAGGGGACATCTGTAATACTTTCAACAAGAAAAAAAATTTTTTAATAAAAATCTGTTCAAAAAAAGAAAAAGAAAATTTTTTTTTATTGATTGATTTTAGAAGAGAGACAGGAGTTGTTCCACTTATCTGTACATTCATTGGATGATTCTTGTACATGCCCTGACCAGGGATTGAACCCACAACCTTGGCGTATGGGGACTATAATCAACTGAGCCACCCGGCCGGGGCCAAAAAGAACGTTATGAACTGACCTTCCTCAGGGTCTCGCCCACCCATCTTTGTGTCTGGGATACCAGACTAGTTCTGGAACACGGGGTCTAACAAATACCTCTGCCTAGGTGCAGCCCCAGTGGCTTTCTCGTTCTTTTGCCTTTGATTCAGGAAAGCGCTTCCTAACGTTCCATCCTGTGTCTGGGGTGGTTATGGCAGGAGGCTGGCTGACACCATCATTTCGAGGATTATTCGGCCTGTCCCCAGTGTTGTAACGCAGCTCCCCCTGAAGAGTGGACGAGTTGGATCTGGAGCCTGTGGGGCCTGGACAGAGAGGCCTGGGCCTTGGAGCCAAGAGGCCTGGGCTCCATCCCAACTCTGCCAGTTACCAACTGTGAAACCACGTGAGCCTTGAAAGCACTGTGTCTGCTCGCTCGGCGTCACACGGGCGCTCAGCACCTTGTTACTCTCAGTCATGCTGCGCGGACCTGGCGGGGTCTACTGGGTGTCGACTTCTGCCGCACACCTGCCTCTCAGAGGGACCCTCAGGAAGATGTGCGGTGTCGGGAGATGCTGCTTGTGTGTGCTCGAGGTGCGGTCTGTGGGCCAAGCACCCGCACGGTGCTCTTGATTGACATTCCCACGGGCAGCATTTGGGTTGGAAACAGCGTGCCCACCGAGGGTCGTGTAAAGCGAATCCACTGGATTCCGTTCGTCGTCTTGAATAGGCCACGTGGTGGTGGACGTGGTGGTGGACATGGCGGTCGCGTGTGGACGGGGACTCTGTCTTTTCTGGAGGAGATGGACGCAGTGTGGCTCTCGGGTCCCAGGCCTGGGCGGGCTCACAGGCCCTTCCCCACTGGCCCACCCACCAAAAGGAAAGCGGTTGTCCAAGTGGAGATAACGTTTCTCCCCACTGTTCTCAGCTGCTTCCAATTAGACCCGGTATTCATAACCCCGGTTGTGTCTCTATCAGGACCATTCTCCCATGTCCATGCAAATTTCAGCCCACGGGGGTGGGGGGGGCGGTGGATGGCTTTCCTAACACAGCGCTCCCTTCTTGCGCGGATTAAGGCTGCTTCCTGGGCCAGACTTCCTGTGCTCGAGACAAACCCTTCCCTCCCCGGACGGTGGTCTCAACGGATGTCGTGTATAAATCACTACACAAACATAAACATCTCTCTGTGTGAAACTTCGTTTTCCACATGTGGGTTTTTGGAACCAAGACAAATGGGACTTAGCCAAGAGACTGAACATGGTAGACCAGCTAGGATCTCGTCTCCTTCACCCACCGGCGGTTTAGAACTTGATTGACATATTCTTTGCGGCACCCCAGGGATGAGTCTGTTGAAGCATCGCAGACACGGAAGTCACCAGATGGGGCCGGTGGTTGGAGATGAATGGCTTGGACTGACTGTTCCTCGGAAGATCACCGTCCGTCTAGGCTGGGACGGGGGAGGAGGGATCGGATCACCCAGCATCGTGAACTCTAATCTCAGTTCCAGGGGAATTTAGGGACCTGGAGGGGAATCTCAATAACCCCCATTATTAACCAGGAGAGGAAATATGCTGGGGGAGCAGTGAAAAGTCAAAAATATAGACGTCAGGCCCTGGCCAGTTTGACTCAGTGGTTAGAGCGTCAGCCCGTGGACCAGAGAGTCCCAGGTTTGGTTCCCGCTAAGGGCATGTACCTCGGTTGTGGTTCATCCCCAGCCCTGGTTGGGGTCGTGCAGGTGGCAACCAGTCTATGTGTCTCTCACGTTGATGTTTCTCTCTCTCTCTCTTCCTCCTTCTCTCCCTCCCGCTCTATCTGAAGATAAATGCAAAAATGTCCTCAGGTGAGGAAAAAATATATATATATAGATGTCAGAAGGAAGGACCCTCGAGGCTAGAAGCTAGAGGTGCAGTGATCAGGGAGGGAGGTGGGGGAGGGGCTGTTCTCGAGCCAGGTCTCAGCCTCCGCATCGGCAGCTCCCAGGACCTGACAGAGAAGGAAACTTTGTTTCTGAATGAAGATCAGTCTTCAAAGGCGTGACGGGGTGTTTGGCCTCGTGGCCTCTTGCACGTGTGATCCCTGGGCGAGAGGCAGGAGCTCTTGCTTCAAAGGTGTGTGAGTAAAAGTCGGAGAGATGCTGGCAAATGAAAGGCAGAAGGGAAGAGTGGAGGAGTCGGCTCCCCGAAGGCCCTCTTCTTAACCCTGGAATTGAGATCACAGCCTGGCTACAACGGACAAATAACTGGATCATTTCTGCTTCTGACCTCATTGCTTGAATGGACATATGTTTTCCCTCTCATCACTACCCATTTGCATGGAAAAGTGGGTTTTTAAGTATAATTCAGGGGTGTTCCTTTCCGTCCTGTGTGCCATTTGGATCGTGTTTGGTGGGGGGAGGCAAACGGCCACGTATTACTGTGTGTTCATGTTATTTTCTTACACGGAAGCGGTGGTGGGAGTTCTGAATTCCTCGTCGCCTTCTCTTCTTCCCAGTTCTTTGGAAATATCTGACTCGTGGCATCTCTGGAAAGCTCCTTATGTAATGCTCGGCTCTGAATTTGAAAATGTGCTTTTAATACAAAGTGTATGGCGCCCTCACTGCTCCGAGGAGATGACGCTCACCGTGCGTGGGTGCCTGTCCCACGCCAGGTGCTGTGCTTTGCGCCCGTGGTCCCCTCCTCTGAGCGCTCACGGTCAGCCTGCGGGAGGGACATCCTGGCTCCTCTCCTCTGGTGGGGAAGAGGAGGACCCGAGAGGCGCGGTGCTTCCTCCCGACTCGGCGCCAAACCCGAGGCAGAGCCTGGGCTGCCAAAGCCGGCCGCTCCAACGCCCCACGCTGCACCTCCGCCCGCTGCAGGGGTCACATGGAGAGAACAGACGGGGTCGCGTTTCAAACAGTAAGACGATGAAGCAATCTGTGCCCGGAAACAAGGCCGGGCTCCATTCCCCTCCTCTCCCGCCCTCCTTTTCTGCCTTTGGCACGTGTCTTTCCCGCTCTTTCCCTCCTCGATCTGGCTTGAACCGTCTTCCCTGGCGAAGTCATTAAGGCGCAGGCTTCATTTCCCTTCGGTCCTCCGCTTGGACGGCGCCCATGGCCCGCGGCGGTCGGAACATGCTGGAATTCTCCCGACGGCAGCAGCAGTGTGGAGGGGTTGAGTGTGTGTGTCGGAGATGAAAAGACCAGGTGTGGGGGAGGAAGGAGGACGAACCAAAAACATCCGTTTGTTTTTAAGTGAAAACTAAGCCTGCACTTACGGAAAATGGTTTCTTCCCACGAGACCCCCTCGGAGCGTGTGGCTGTGGGCACAGGTCGTTCCGGGACTGCCAGATGGCGGGACCCCGCGGCCGCGGCCGGGCTGGCCAAACGTACCTGCCCAGCTCGGAAGTGGGCGCTTGTTTCCCTTCTGGGTCTGTGCAGGAGAGGAGACAGCCAGCGGACAGAGCGATGTGCGAAGATAAGTCATCAACAAGGCGAGGCCGGGACGAGGCCAGTGGGGGATTCCTAGCTTGTCCTGGATTGTGAGTTCCGGCGGCTCCTCTTCCACTAAAAACAACCTGAACGAGGCCCCTCGTTCTGGGGCTTGTTTGCTGGTGCCACAGGGTTTTCTTGTTTTTCTTGGCTTTTGACCTCCACGTGCAGCCCTGTCATGGTAAAAAATGATACAAAAGATAAAGGTTTTAGTAGATTTCCCCCATTGGATTCCAGGGTCCTACTGCTGAGGAGGCAGTTTCTTTACACACTCTTCCCAGCGGTGTCCCGAGTACAAGAGAAAGAGTTGTACCCGGTGTTTGAGGTTTATTTGCCTGAATATAATACATCGTTTTTCTTTTTATGACTAGAATGATGAGTGTTCTGTGCACTGAAGGAAAACTCCCAACCCCAGCAAACATCAGTTTTCGATGTACAACAGCATCTATTTCTTTAAACTAGGTCCTTCATAGTTAGATTTAAATTTCAATAACGCATGCAGGTTTCCATACAAGCCTACATGTATAAGATGAATGTTTAACAAGAGAGGGTATTCTTCACAGGCCTGTCTGACTGTCAAATAGAAGTAATTTCGACTCGCAGTCACTGTGTCATGTTCTTTCCGGCCAGGAGGCCAACTGTGTGAGCTTGGCCATCCGCTCGTGGAAGGGAGTCGGGCGGAGTGCTCGCGGCTGTTCCACGAATGCAGAGTCGAGTCTTTCCCACAGCGGCCTGCGTTGCTTTGTTAAGGAGGAGAGATCCGTGTGCAGACATCCAGAGAGGGCCCCTCACCTTTCACAGTCCGTTTTCCTGTCTTTGAAGGACACTCCAAACAAAACAGATAGATCAAACCAAACAGAGATTTAAAAGTGATCCCATGATGCCCTGGCTGGTTTGGCTCAGCAGTTAGAGTGTCAGCATGCACACCGTAGGGTTGTGGGTTCGATCCCCAGCCCCAGTCGGAATTGTGCGGGAGGCAACCAATCAGTGTGTCTCCCTCACATGGATGTTTCCCTCCCTCCCTCCCTCCTGTCCATTCTATCTAAAAATCAATGGAAAGATATCCTTGGGTGAGAATATAAATAAAAGATAGATAGATAGATAGATAGATAGATAGATAGATAATAGATAGATAGATAGATAGATAGATAGATAGATAGATAGACAGAAGTGATCCCATGATGTTCATGCACTTTTTTTCTGTAGGGTCGTTCAGACTCTCAGTGCACATTTGCTCCGATTTTTGCTACAATCTGAAACCTCGTTAGAAACTGAAAGCTCTTCTATGTCCCCAAGGGATTTAAGAGCTTGCCAGCAGCCAGAGAGACAGTGAAGAGATGATACAGCAGGATAAAGGCTGCGTACCAACAAGGACAACTCTTCTCATTGACACTATCTCCCATCAAACTCTAAAACCCAGGAAAGGTCAGGGGTAAAGGTGAGAAGACTGGACACAGACCTACTAGGCTAGGTCACTTGTGTCACAGCAAACAACCCACACATACCAGCAGCCCAGCCAACATGTGTGTCCCAGCATTGCCTGGCCAGTGTGACCCCTCCGTGGAAAGGGTCATCCACACGCCATACCACCCACCAAATAGAGTGACATCAGAGGGCATGCAACCCATGTTTCGGAAATATTTATCCAGAAGCATTTAAACAAGCATTTCTTGAGGCTTGCAGAAGTCCACCTGAGTGTTCGGAAGGTGACAGGTCTTGGTGGTGGCTTGATCCTTCCTTCATGAGTGGGAGGGCCAGAGGAGTTCCCCCCTGCTTTCTCAGAAATGCAGTTCTGGGTTTCCTTTGTCTTCCTGGAGGTTCTTGCTGCATTCTGGGTTTTTCATTTCTAAGCACTTAGATGCTCTAAGTAAATAACTCCCTCGGGAGGCGAAGGGTGGCCGAGGAGTAAGCTTTGCTGGTGAGTCACGAGCTGTATGGAAACTCCCTGGGCGAAGGCACTGCACTGGGTGAGGCTAAAGAGTTAACGCACTTCCCAAAGCCTCCGACTAATGACTCCGGAAGAGTCTTTACTCACTGGAAGTATCTGGGTGACTACTCACATGTTTGTAGCCTTAAAAAGATCAGTTCTATTTTAAGACAAAAAGTACAAAGCAAAAGCTGGAAAGTCATTAGAAACTGACAGCCAGTTTCCCATTTGTGAGGGTACTTATTCATCGGTTCCTGTTGCAGGAGGAGTAAGACACAGCTTGGGGTCATGGCACGGGGAACCGCATCGTAAACATGTTAGCCCTGGCTGGGGAGGGGTCCCGGCTGCAGCCAGAGGTGACCGGAAGCGTCGCTAGGAGGCGTCGGGGGAGTTAGGGGACAGGGACCACGTTTTCCTGCCGCTCCTCTCCACTCACAGGTCTTTGTTTTATTTTTAATTTTTATTGAATGTATTGGGATGACATTTGTTAATAAAATATGTAGGTTTCCGGTGTACAACTCTATAAAACATCATCTGTATATTGCACTGTGTGTTCACCACCCCAAGTCAGTCTCCTTCCATCACCTTTTATTCCCCTTCATCCTTCCCTCTGGTAATCACCACACTGTTGTCTGTCTAGGAGGGGGTTTTTTTGTTTTTTGTTTTTTTGCTTATTCCTTTCGCTTTTTTCACCCAGTTCTCCAACCCTCCTCCTTTCTGACAGCTGTCAGTCCATTCTCCGTATCTTTGACTCTGTTTCTATTTTGTTTGCTTGCTTACTCTGTTCACAACATTCCACATATGAGTGAAATCATATGGTACTCGTCTTTCTCTGACTGGCTTATTTCACTCAGCATAATGCTCCCCAGGTCCACTCAGGCTGTCGCAAAGGGTAAGAGTTCCTTCCTTTTTACGGCCAAGTAGTATTCCACTGTGTAAATGTACCACAGCTTTTTGATCCATTTATCTATGGATGGGCACTTGGGCTGCTTCCATATCTTGGCAATTGTAAATAGTGCTGCAATGAACATAGGGGCGCGTATATTCTTTTGAATCAGTGTTTCAGATTTCTTTGGATATATTCCCAGAAGTGGAATTGCAGGGTCATAGGGCAGTTCTGTTTCTAATTTTTGGAGGAAACTCCATACTGTTTTCCACAATAGCTGCACCAATCTGCATTCCTACCAATAGAGCACGAGAGATCCCTTTTCTCTGCATCCTCGCCAGCACTTGTTGTTTGTTGATTTATTGATCATAGCTATTTTGACAGGTGTGAGGTGATATCTCATTGTGGGTTTAATTTGCATTTCTCTGATGATGAGTGACGTTGAGCATCTTTTCATATCTCTATTGGCCGTCTGTATGTACTTCTTTGAAGAAGTGTCTATTTAGGTCCTTTGCCCATTTTTTAATTGGATTGTTTATTTTTTGGTGTTTAGTTTTATAAGTTCTTTATAAATTTTGGATATTAACCCCTTATCAGAGGTATCATTGGCAAATATGTTCTCCCATTCAGTGGGTTGTCTTTTCATTGTGTTGATGGCTTCTTTTGCTGTGCAAAAACTTTTAGTTTGATGTGGTCTCATTTGTTTATTTTTTCTTTGGTTTCCCTTGCCAGAGGAAATATATCAGAAAAAATATTGTTATGAGAAATATCTGAGATCTTACTATGTTTTTTTCTAGAATGTACATGGTTTCAAGTCTAACATTTAAGTTTTTAAATCCATTTCCAGTTTATTCTTGTATATAGTATAAGAGGGTGGTCTAGTTTCATTTTTTACATGTACCTGTCTAATTTTTCTAACAGCATTTATTGACTAGACTGTCTTAACCTCATTGTATGTTCTTACTTCCTTTGTCAGATATTAGTTGATGTAAAGGCATGGGTTTATTTCTCTTCCATTGATCTCTATGTCTGTTTTATGCCAGTACCATGATCACTATGGCTTTGTAGTATAGTTTAATATCACGTAGTGTGATTCCTCCAACTTTGTTCTTCTTTCTCTAGATTTCTGTGGCTATTCAGAGTCTTTTGTGGTTTCATGTAAGGTTTTGGAATATTTATTGTGGTTTTGTGAAATACACCATTGAGATCTTGATAGGATCTATGTGGCAGAGCTGAAGGCATTGGGAACAACCAAAGAAGTGAAATAATTTTCTACCAAATGAAGCGGAGTCAGACAACCAACCTCAGCTCCTACATTCCTCTGGAGAGGGGTCCTACAGTCTCCTATTATGCATTATGCAAATACCAACTATCCTGAAAGGCTGTGAATTGTTTCTAGGACATGTTTTTCTAACAAGACAGGCATGACTAAAGCACAGCACAGATGTGACATCCAGATAAGGTGCTGCACAGGTCTCCCTGGACAGAGAGAATCACCCAGTGAAGCACCCCACACGCCTTTCTCGCCTCTCTTTTGCAGGTCAACCTTGTGCCTCAGTTTGGAAAGACTCTCTTACCTTCCCACAGGTGCTGTTCTCACCTGCAGAAATATCAAGTAACATTTGCAAATCACCATCATTGAGTTTGACTTTGGAGAAGTACAGCCCGTGTTTTAGAAAGTCACAGAACTGGTAACGAGAATGAATGCTGTGGTCCGAAGATTGTGGCATTGGGTAGAGAACCAGCCATTGCCACGCCTCCTCTTGTTCTCAGACTTTTCTGGTACTTCCTTTAAATACAAAGAATGTTCTATGTAAAATGTGCTCTGCCAGGTGGTGAGCAGAGGAGACAGGACTGGACGGGGCCCAGGTCACAGTGTCTGATGCGAGCTGGCCGGGGAGTCCACCCCCGTACCAGAGGAAGCCCCGTTCTAAGTAGCTACAAGGTAGAACCAAGATTTCCAGAAGCCAACTCGAGCAGAACCCACTGTAACAAATTACCATTTGTATCTCAGAGGCGTCCGTTTTCACGGTCAAGTTTGGTTTTCCGAGTTACAAAGCAGAGCAGGTCATAAGCTTTGATCCGTACATGGATATTAGGGAAGGAAGATCAGTTCTCCTTCCCACCGGGCTGGGGGCTGAGCTCGCACACGTCTGTCACTCCGTGGGATGCTATGGCCTCGCACGGCGGGAGCGCCTCCTCGGACAGCATGTCAGCAGGTGCGCGGCGAGTACAAGAATGAACAGCCCAGCTACTGTTCAGACAGGAATTCAGTGTCAGCCCACCGTCAGCAGGGTTGGGTAGATGCAGAGAACCCCGGACGATGTCTGAACACACTTCCCTGGTTTTTAGGGCAGAGTATTTACAGTGCACCCCAAAAGGTGGTACCTGCCACCCCCACCAGTCAGGGAGATTTGATTGCACCCACAACCCCACACCTCCTCTGTCTCTGACTCTCTGTATCTCTGTCTCACACACACACACACACACACACACACACACACACACACTCACTCACTCACTCAGTCGTGTTGCCTAACCCTCTGATATCTACAGAAAACTTTTCAGAGAAACAGCACATTCCCAAGGAGACACGACCTGCCGCATCTTTGGACACCACGAGACAGTGCAGGCCGAGCAATTGCTTAAACACCCCTCGAAAAGCACTTAAACACAAACACGCTTCCAAACCCAGATCTGAAACCCTTTCTGAGGAGAACAATGCTGCGTGCCCGGTCCCGCCTTCCTCTGACGGCGGCGTCTGCTCCCGTCTCTGCTCCGGCTGAGTGAGAAAGGGCATGTGCTCGGTCTCTGACTCTCTCAGCAACGAGGCCGCGGGTTTCCCTGCCTTTCCGTGCACGGGACCTGCCTGTCCTTCAGGCCCAGGTTTTGGCAACTA
Source organism: Tadarida brasiliensis (assembly GCA_030848825.1). Taxonomy (NCBI): domain Eukaryota; kingdom Metazoa; phylum Chordata; class Mammalia; order Chiroptera; family Molossidae; genus Tadarida; species Tadarida brasiliensis. The sequence goes on along the minus strand of CM061267.1, from coordinate 98,231,265 downwards.
GAATTGCCCTCCTGCAAGCCCCCTGACACCATGGACTTACTCCCGTACGGTGTTCAGAAGAAGCAGCAGCTTGCCTGCCTCACACAGCGAGGGCACCGCTTTCTGAAGGACTGCCGTGGCCAGAGCAGGAAAAGGACCGCGTGTTGAACAGCTTATCCAAGTCCTGTTTAGAGTTCTTGGATTTAAATGCACACGCACACATACACACACAGAAATACATAAACAAATAAAAGTAGCAACAGCCCGGCCGGTGTGGCTCAGTGGTTGAGCGTCGACCCATGCACCAAGAGGTTGCTGGTTCAATTCCCAGTCAGAGCACATGCCCAGGTTGTGGGCCCGATCCCCAGTTGGGGGCATGCAGGAGGTGGCCAATCGATGTTCTCATTGATGTTTCTATCTCTCTCTCCCTCTGCCTTCCGCTGTCTCTCAAATCAATAAAGAAAAAATATTAAAAAAAAAAAAAAAAGTGGCTACAGCCTCTTAAAGCCTGCCAAGGCCCTGGTGTTAGCCTGGGACCCTGCCGTCTCGGGTCCGGGAGTCTCCTCTGCAGACCAGAGAACTGTGGCCCAAGCACACATCAGTTTGCAGGTGATCCAACTCTGTCTTCCTTCACAGCCAGCGCTGCACAAGCGTGTGCAAGGAGGGAGCACACGTGCCAGGGCTGTATTCTCTCCTAGCCTGCACTTCCAGTCCGTGGACAGTCAGGGTTCTCCTTGCCCCACACCCGTCTTGCAGAGAGAGAAGGGGGTGAAGAAAAGGAAAAGCCAGGAACGAAGCTGATGGGCTTTCTTCCCAGAAGAATCTTCCTTAATCCCAGCTTTAGAAAGTTTTGCTTTATTCCATAGCAACCTGGGTGTACACCTCCCATTGATATCACTGTAGCTGGGGGCAGGTGGGGTCTGTGCCAGAGTGTTTGAGCAGGAGGCAGTGTGGAGATGAGCCCGAGTCCCCATGCCACCCTCCTGCCATCCGTCAGTGTCTCGGCCTCGGCTCTGATCGAGGCAGAGCCTCCTGACCCTCAGCGCTGCGGCCGAGCTGGTCCTGTGCGGGCAGCTCCCGGCGCTGTTAGGAAGGAATTTGGAGAATTTGTGTTATGTTCAAAAGCAGGAAGAATTCCATTAGTGCAGACGACAGCAGAAAACTCATAAAAGATGCAAATGCAAAGGCTTATGTCCAAACCTGACCTTGTTTGTTTTTGTGTGAAGGCTTTCGGGGCAAGAAGAAAGAAACAGTCGTTTTGAATATAGGTTTCAACTGGGCTTCTGCTACGTATAAGGATAAGGGCGTCTCACCTGTTCTTTTTATTTTTTAAAATTCAGAATCATCAAGAAATAAATAAAGTTTTCTGAGATTCTTTTTTTTTTTTTTTTGTAAAGAGAACGGACAACAGATAGCCTGAGTCTATTAAAAGATGGGGCCCAGGTCCTTGGCACTCTCCCCAGGGGACTCCAACGTATTGTCAGAGTCCTTGGCATGCGCAGGCTTCGTCCAGTCCATCGTCTCCTCAGAGAGGGATGCTCTTTCCTTCCAGACCGTTCTACCCGTTGGTCTGCGTGTGCACACACGTGCACGGCTCGAGAGACTCTACGAGGGTCTGTTTCTGCTAAAATACCGATACGTTCGGAATCTTCATTCCCAGTCAGGGCGGCATCACACGATTCTCTCCAAAGTGTATGTCAAAGAGGGAAAAAAAGCCATAAAAATATATTCGACAGAAATACACTCAGCACATTTAGGTCACGTATACGAAGATGTTCCAGAATGTGGCGTATCTCTTTAAAGACAATTAACACAGTTTTCTGGGCAAGGCCCGGGAAAATATGCAGTCACTTAGCAACGTAAACAGAACAGAGCGAGTACTGAGCACATTCTTCCCTGGCACTGGATTGGAAAGTGCCGCGGAGAAGACGGTGGCGGCCAGCCTCAGATGCCTGTGCTGTCAGCCTGAGCGGTGCGGCTCCCAGCTGGGTCCGCCCCAGAGTACACACACGGCGCCAAGGCCTGACCTGGACTTCGCACACGGCTCTCGTTTTGCAACTGACCTGCAGGAGGGTGGAAAGTGTGTACTTCATGAACGTGTTCAGTGCTGACTTCATGTGCATTTGCATATAGCATCACTTCCAGTGCCATCGCTGTTATGAGCAAAGCGATCGGGGACTTGCTTCTTCTCCAAGGGACTCTGCAGCCTTGGGCACATACAGCTGGGTCGCGGTGGCCTCTAGAACTTGATCTGTGGCGCGGACCACCGTGGGAGAAGCATGTCCGTCAGAGTCAGACGAATGAGATGCAGAGCCCGGCTCTGTCACTTCCCAGCCGGGGGACGTTCGGAGGGCCCTGAGCTGTCTGTGCGTGCGTTCTCTCGTGGGGACCGTGTAACGGGGGTGTCAGGGCAGAGGGCGGGTGTGTGGGGGGAACAGTGTGCGGCTGCTGTCCCTGGTGACGCGGGGGATGGTTTCCCTGTTAAGGAAGGGACTTTGCAAACACTGCAGCTATATGGGGACAGTTTCATGTCAGCTCATTTATTGGTGATTTCCACTACAAGGGCCAGGAATGGTTCTGCAGTTGCTGTATGGCTGCTGTCTGGGCCACAGTCGATGGCTTAGTTGTGTTTGGGTAAATACTGACAAATGCTTTTAATAATCTGCTGTTGGGTCTCCTCCTGAGGTCCTGAAAGAGACCCCTGGGAGACGACAATGCAGGTACAAAGGTGACGGGAGTCTCCGGACACGTCCAGGTGTGGTTGCCAGTGTCTGAAATGTTAGAAACAAAGGACTTTCATTGTCATTCGTTTGTTTTTAGATGCGTGGCTGCAGTTCTGTTCATTTCTCCATCTGGAAAGATCCCTGATATCAGGCCGAAATGGCTGATGTTAACGTCTCATTGCTTCCAGATAAGGTTTACCGGGGTTCGGCTGTGTCTCCTTGCCTGTGGAGGCCACGCCCTCAGCACCGACCGACCATTTTTGTCTTCCTCTCTCCCCCTTGGGAACATGCACAGATCTAACTTGCTCGGTCTTTTATTCTGTTATGTAACCATTTAACATTTCTAAGTACGGAAGGACGTCCCTCAGTTCAAACACATCCAGGATCAAGGAAGGGGTGACTGGACGTTGGGGGGCAGCGTGAGCAGGGGTTTCCGCTGAGCAGCTGGGGGCTGCCGGTGGCTCACCTCTCAGCCTGCCCCCTCGGCGGTGAAGTCGGAATAGGTGCCTCTCCAGTGGGATTTCTCTGAGAATAAGAGCAAAGGCTCCCCGAAAGACTGCAGCACGGCATGTGGATGAGACGTGCTGGGACAGGTCTGCAGGCACGGTGACCAGTCAGTGCCCGGGGCAGACGCCACAGTGGCATGTACCCATCGCCCCAGCGCCCTGACCGAGGCTTCGGACACAGCTCACATTTGTGCGTGGCCCATTGGGAAGTGAAATGCGTGTTATTTTCATCAAGTTCAAGTGTGAACTCGGTTTTGAATTTACATCATGCTGTCGGCTCTCTGCTGCTGTTAGGAGTATTTCTATCTACTTCATCCCCGTTTTCCCATGAGGGAACCACGGATCGGAAGCCAAAGTACTTTCTAGAGTCTTCTGATTCCATTCCTGTTCTTTTCCTGCCCCGTTCATTACGTCGGGACACCCACACCTACCTCAGGCTTGGTTCCCCACCTGGTAACATGTCATCAGGTGCGTAGAAAAAAAATAAAAGACGCTGTTGGCTCTGTTCCTTAGTGAAGCAATTATAACACATACTTTCCTTTCAGGACTTTGCATTCTCTCCAAGAAATAAATAATTTTAAGTGGATTATAATTGAAAGACTCTTTGCATCTTTTTCCCTTTAGAATTGAAAAAGTCACTTCTCAGATGGAGTTAAAGTAGCTTTTCCTGAGCAGCAATGAGTGTAAGCCACAGCCTGCACCCGGGATGGGCGGGCATCGTGTGGCACCCGAAGGTGTGCTGTGGCGTAGGGTCTGTGGTATGGCACGGGGGGTGGTGCCCAGGGGTCCCCAGTGGCTCTCATTCACCACCTCTGCTTCTCCCGGAGGACGGAACCCCATTCTGCTATTCCTCCGTGCCATGGCTCTGTGTAAGCTACGCACAGTTAAACCAGAGCGAAAACAAAGAGGCTGGCTCCCCGCCCTCCCTGTGGCTCTGAGTCATGCTGAAAATGTTTCGGAATATCTGTTTTGACAAGGAGTCCCCGTCCAGATCCATGAAGGCTTCTGGGAGGACCACATGTTTCCTGTGAGAGCTCATTTTGATTGCCCTCCTGGCCGATCGGTGTCTTCACACCGTCACGCGCTTGCTGTATGAACCTCTGGCTGTGTCCAGGTTAGAGCTGGGACTGGGCCCCTGTCACCAGCTAGAGCGTGGGTTGACAGCTGGGTCCCCTCGACTGGTCTGTGTACGAGATAGAAACAGAAAGTGTCAGGAGTGATGTCATCCTCTTTCCCTTGGTGTGAAGGGCCTCTCACAGTCTTTAGAATGAACTTTGAGACTCATACATGGATTTTGAAAAACGAAATCTCATTATTTTAAACATCTTCTTGCCTGTCCCCCAAATACCTAATGCTTTTACCTAGGACGAATAGTGGACTAAAGAATATCTAACGTTTAGGAGTGCGTGTTTTCCTATTGTAAACCTCTGCTACAAATCGGCCTATTCACTGAAGTCAAAAGAAATTTGTAACCATGATTTGTAAGCTGACAAGCTGGCAAAGTCCTGAGTGTGTGTGTGTGTGTGTGTGTGTGTGTGTGTGTGTGTTTTAAAGTAGCTGAGGAACAATGACTAACCTACGTTCTGATGGCTAAGTAAAGAGTTCTTCAGAAGGGTTATTTCAACAAAATATTTTCATCCAGAATTTGAACCTTGAGATTGTATTTTTGAAATCTATTTTAGGCATCTTACCAAAATAGTCACACTAGTGGAAAACCAATAGAAGAACAGTGTAAAGGAAACATCTCGCCCTGGCCACTGGCTCAGTCGGTTGGGCGTCATCCCATGCACCAAAAGGTTACTGGTTCAGTTCCCAGCCAGGGCACATGCCCAAGTGGCTGATCAATGTTTTGCTCTCACATCAATGTTTCCCTCTCTCTCTCTCTCCCTTCCTCTCTTTCTAAAAATCAATTTTAAAAATTTTAAAACAGAAGAAAACATCTCACAATACTCATGAAATTACTTGGTCACCTTCTTAAAACTAGTTGTTGTTTTTTTAGCTTATGAACAATAGACATTTATTTCTCATGGTTCAGAGACTTGGGGATCCAGGATGAGGGTGCCTGCACGGTTAGGCGAGGGCCGTCTTCCAGGGCGCAGACCCCTGCTGTACCCTCGGGGGTGAGAAGGCCGTCCCTTTCTCTGGTCCATGGGCCAACGCTCCAACCGCTGAGCCAAACCGGCCAGGGCGGCCGTCCCTTTCTCAAAGCTTTCAAAGCGCATTTGTAAGTAGTTAGAAGGTCAGGTAAGCGGGTGGCCGGGACCATCACCTAGCTGTCAGAATAGGGTCAAGAGGTTCCAGTCTTCTTTCTTCTAAAGGGAGGAGCAGATTGACGCAGTAGGGATAGAGCTAAAAGGAACAAATGTGTTAAATAATTCCGCCAACCAGGGGACGCCATCTGTGCCAATCTGGGCTTCACTGGTCTGTGTGCCCTCTCACCCTTGTCTTTGGGGGAGTGAAGTCCCCACCCCCTCATCTGCAGCCACCTTCCCTGTGTTCTGAGCCCTTCTTGGGAGGTCATTTTATCAGCTGCGTTGCAGACATGACAGAAGTTCTTGTCTTAGGGCTTTTATGCTAGAAACGGTTTACAAGGAATCTCAGAATACGCTCCCGAGACGTGAACTTGGCAACAACCGTAACACAAACAAGCAAACTAGGAAGAAACCCACTGCGTTTTGTAACAAATTTGTCAGGCTGACGTTTTCCCCAGATTTGGTCACAGCTGACACACAGCTGTGTCCCTCCCGGGTCCTGGGGACACATCTTCCTGAACTTGATGGCAGGGGGCTACCTGAAGCTCAGGGCCCGGAGCCGTGGACGCTGCAGGGGACAGAGCCAGCCACAGGGGCGAGGACGCACACCCCCGGGGGCTGCCACCGCACGCCGCAGCTGCCTTCTCTGGCAAGCTCTGGGCTGCACGATGTACTCTGGGATTGGAACTCTTTCTTCTTTTCAGTTGCTTTGTAAATAGGATTGTACAAAATTCCATGCAAATCAACTCTCCAAATCAGAATTCGCTGAGCTAAAAAGACCGTTAAATTAGGTGGGCTGGCTTTCAGTGGGTGGGGGTAGGGGGGCCATAATATAATGCTGAACAGTTCTTTAAAAAAAAAAAAGAAGACAATCAGGCACACTGCATGGTAATTTCCAGTCAACTGGAAATGTCCAAGCCTGTTTACCTCGATTCGTCGTCCCGCCTAGCACTGAGGCATGAGTAACGAGTAGTAGAGGGGACATTTGATATTAAAACGTGTCCTTTAAGGCACTGCCACTGTGGGTTATGACCTGCTGTTAGCCTCTTTCGTCAGCTGGAAGTGTATTCACGTCAAACGGAACGTGAGCCGTCTTCGTTCTCGGGCGGCATACCTTGCTGAAATTCTAAATTGCAATGCAATTTGCATAGTTGGAAAGGCCAACAGAAATCGTAACAAGCGTTCAGTATCCTGAAAACCCAAGAAAGACATGTAAGTTTCTGGAGTCTAAGCAAAGCAAGACAGTTCTGTTGCCAGGACTCCGGTATCCCAGGAAAAGCGGGTGCGTTCGGGCGAAGCCTAATCACCGCCGTCCACAGAGCGCGTTAAGACCGTGAAACTCTGCTCCGGGTGGTTCAAGTCTTCAGTAGCTCACACACGATGCACACAGCGTGCACTGCAGCACAGTTCCGTTGTGACGTCTCCTGGTCTCGGACTTGTCATTTACGTGGAAAGGGAAAGTCTGTCTCCTGTCGTTTTTCCTCTAACGGTGAAAATACACGTGTGGGTGCCCTTCCACAGGCCCCACCGCACTCTCTGGTCTGGCACCTGCCGGCGTGATTGCTACGGAATGAAATGACAGAAGTGCCAGCGTCCCCGTGGAACTAGCCCGGGCGACCCAGGTGAGGGTGGTGCGCCGTCCCACGCTCCCGTCGGTCCCGGGGAGAGCTGGAAGGCCGGCCAGAGCAGGGACCTGGTCCCTCGGGAGTGACGGGGACTTCTGGGAGGCCACAGGCACCCTTTGGTGTTAGAGATGGTTGCACGCTCCTACAAAAGAAACCTCGGACAGGTGCTTTCCCAGGCGCAGCTCGGCTTCTCTTTCAGACTGAGGCAGCCGAGGGCTGGGCAAGGTCCCGGGGCTGGGATGGACAGAGAGCTCTGACGCCATGGCGCTCTGTTTGGTTTGGCCAGCGAAGCTTGCAGAGTGGCGGGGTTCCACTGGTCAGACGCTGTCGGTGGTGAGCTGACGACACTGGGTGTGGGGGTGGAGGAGGGCGTGCCCGAGAGCCTTCTGGGGTAAAGTGCCCGGCGGCCTGGCTCTCCTCCCCAGGCAGAGGCACGTTCCAGTGACTCTAGTCCGTGGCCTTCTAGAGACGGGGGGTGTTTCCCCTTCATGACATATCCTGGTCCTGCTGTTCTGCTGCCTGTGGGCACTGTGGGGCCCAGGTGGGAGGGCGGTGAGGCCCCCCCTCCAGGTCCCATTCCTTCCCGAGAGCCCAGAGAAGTCCTTTCTACAGCTACACCCTGAGGTGCCCACTGCCTCCGGAGCCACCAGTTAGAAAGAAACCTTTTTACATTCTTCTTCCCAACGTTAAAGAATATCTTATCAAGAATGTATTATGAGCTTCCTCCCTCCCTCCTCTGATCCCAGCATCCCAAGGAGAGCTGTCTCTGCAGTTATGTGTCTTTCCACACCTGTAGAAAACTTTTGAACGGACTCGCCAGTTTGGGGACCGCACCTGTCAAGTTCAGTAGCTGCCGATGGGCACCTGGTGTGGTAAGAGGTTGGATGCCGTGATAGGCCCTCTGCACTGCTTGCGAGGACAGAGGTGTGGACAGCCAGGGGTCAATACTAGGTCTCTGGGTCCCAGTGTATCTGTCCATCACCCGCCCCTTCTCCACAGAGAAATGGGTAAGAAAAGGAAAGGATCAGGAGCCCTGCTGTTCTGTGTGGCCCCCACATCCATGTGGGGCGTGGAACATGGTAGCAGGCTCCCAGACTCCCGTCTGTCCCTCTGCCCACCCCGGGCATCAGGCGGGGCACCTCCATTCCGTTTCGGTTTCAGAGGGAAGAAGAGAAAGTAGTTCAGCCCTCAGGAGTCCCTCACTCATCCCCGAGGGACGGACACAGTGGGCGCAGCCGCCCAGAGACCTGGAAGCAGGAGAGAGTGTGCGCTGCGGGAGCCCGGCCCCCGAGCTGGACCGTGCCTCACGACACAGGGACGCCAACGTCCAGACCCAGGTCCCGGAGGAGCAAAGGCACCTCAGAGGGGCTGCCGACGGACAGAGAGACAGAGCTAGCTGTCTCCACTGCTGGTGGAGAGTGACAGGCGGGCCAGGAGGGGGCTGCCCCCCAGAGCTGGGCTGTGCGGGGAGGATGCCGGGTCCAAGAGCCGGGTGGCCGATGTTGGAGAAGGCAGCTCGCAGGCAACTGTGGTGTGCTGAGGGTTATTTGAGAAAGGAAACTGAAGGCGTTAGGACTGTATATGCCCCCTTTCCTCCCCCAAAGCTGTGTTCCTCCCACTGTTCTGCCTGCAGGACCAGGATTCAGGCGGTGAAAGAGGCGGGCCCCGGATCCTGTCCACATTTACATTTTGACATTTGGTTTAGCATCTATGTTATTACATTAACTTGGATTTTAAAAAATATTGCACTGAATGTTATTTATCCTGAGTGTGGAGTCTTTTGGTGCCCCCCCCCATGTTATACTCAAAGAGAAGATCCTTTGATCAGACATAGCACCCTCAAACCCAAGGACAGAGAGGGAAGAACAAGCTGATGGTTGGTGAGGAAGCATCCCCCCCGCTCCCGCCCAGGTATCTCCGCAAAGCTGCAAACACCGGGTCCTCGTAGTGAACGTTTGTGTACTTGGAGAGTTTTTCTGTGTTCTGTGTGTGAGTCCTCTGTCAGACCTGTGGTTTGCAAATATTTACTCCCCGGCTGTGGCTTATCTCTTTAACCCTTTAACGCGGTCTCTGGCTGAGCAAAAGTTTTTGATTATGAAGTCCAGTTTATCACGTTGTTCTTTTCTTTTACGGGTCGTGTTTTCGGTGTCCTGTCTAAGAACGCCACGCCAAAGTCTAAATCCTGCAGGTTTTCTCTCGAGTTATCTCCTAAGAGTGCAGTAGTTCCTTGTTTTAGACTGCGTGCTTTCTCCTGCCCTCCTGTGGTCCATTCTGAGTTCATATTCGTAGGGTGCATGAGGGTTAGTCGAGGTTCGTCCTTTCGGCCTCTGACGTAGTTGCTCCTTTTGTGGAAGAGACTCCGCCTGGCTTCGGCGTACTAGATTGAGGCAGGAACCAGGAGCTCATTTCCTTTTGTTTTGTTTTCAATGAATGTCAGTCACTGCAGCGTGGATATGGTGGGGACACATGTGCAACCTTCCTCCCTGTTCATCTATGACCTAAGGGTAACCCAGTGACCTCAATAGTTATTTATCGGGAGGTTGGGGTGCTGGTGGTGACTCAAAGCACACCCACCCCCATTTCCGCCACTACTCATGGAGGAAAACGCCCTGAGAAGGTGCACGGCAAAGAAGGAGAGCTCAGTCCTGGATTTTAAACAGGAACAGGCACACCTGATGGCCACGCTTGTGCCCCCCAGTTTTGCAGGTAGAGATTTGCTCAGGTAGAAGCAACAGTCATTCGATTTGAACAGAAAGTGCTTTTGGCCGGACTCCCTGCAGATAGGGCGTGGGAATGAATGACTAACAGGGAGGTTATCGGGAACATTCGCTTTTGACGTAGTGTGGCCCGGGACACGTACCTAGCCGTTCAGTTCTGTGGACAGTCTCCTTCCTTGTCTGCTGCAGAGCTGAGCGCGGGGACGCCCATCTTTTCTGGATCATCCCTGCTGCCGGCACGAAGCAGTCTTGTTTTGACTGGGTCCAGCTTTCTCCTTTGCAGACTCCCGACAAAGGCCAGGTCCTCAGGAAGCTGTGATATGGGAGAAACTGAGCCACGGGACCCGAGCTCACCTGCCCTCAGCCGCCTGCTGTCATGCAGAGGTAGCAACAGCCTCTGGATTCTGGGCTTCTCGGTGTCCCCATGGGTGAAGGGACACTGCCCTTGGCAGGCAGGCAGTGACCGAATTACCCACTAGCCTGGAGCAGATCGCTGTTCCTGCACCATTCTTTGGTGCTTGTGGGAAGGAGAGTAGATAAAGAGGGCATCGGCAGTAGTGAAGCTGCCACACAAGAAAGGCTCCAAGATCACATTTAGTTCAGTGGCTTTCAGTTTTGACCTGCCCAAAGCAAGAAATGCATTTCAAAATCATGCCATATACATATGGCCACGTATTTCGTGAAATAATTTCTGTCTTTGCAGTAGCATTCTGATGTTGTCCATTTTCTGTTCTTTTCGTCTCCTTATTTTCCTTTGTCTTCTTTGTTAGATACGCCTCAACTCCCTAAAATGAGGTCACCACACACTGCTGGGTTGAGACCCACAGTGCATGGCCATCATGGTACAGAGTAGGAGACTGAGGCCATTCGTGAATGCTCCATTAACCCAAAGTTGTTAAAAGCTAGCTACAAAGTGTCAGAGTCCAGATTAGAAAACTGTTGCGACATCATGTATGTGAAGAACTTGGCTCACTCTTAGTACCTCAGTGAAGAGGGAGAATCTTGAACCTCGTGTGTCTATAGAAGATGAATCATCTCCCGTGATCCCCCACTGTCCTCTTCTCCCTTCTGCCCCTCTCCCCTCCCCCACATTTCCTTTAGAAAGATCTTTGTTTTCCTTTCATTTCCTTTGTCTGCTACCTATGACTTTGTAGAATTCTAGCCACTTACACAGAAAGTTTATTTAAATTCAGCCGGTGGCACCAAGTGTAAAGAGATTGTGTAGACACAGAACCACCCAGGAGAGCAAAGCAGGACAGAATTTCAGTGTGGGTTTTTCCCCAGAACCTTAAACAAGGACTCGTTTCATGAAGGATTATCATCCAGGACTGTCAGGCCCTCAGTCTGTGCAACAGGCCACTCTTCCATGCTGCCTTGGAAGTCTCCTCTGTCTGAGACCCTTTGCAAGGTGTCTGGTGGGGGTGGGAGCTTTCGGGCAATCGGAGTGTCTTCGTTCCCTAGGGCTGACGTAACAAGTCACGACCAACAAGGTGGCTTAAAACAACAGAAATATACTCTTTCCCAGGTCTGGAGGCCAGGAGTGTAAAATCAAGGTGTCGGCAGGGCCACCCTCTCTCTGAAACCTGCAGGGGAGAATCCCTCCCTGCCCCTTCCTAGCCTCTGGTGTCGCCGGCAATCCTGGGGGTAGATGCATCACTCCAGTCTCTGCCTCCAGTCACGGCCCCTGAGTGTCTGTCTGTCTGTCTGTGTCATCACATGCTGTTCTCTTCTCTGTGTGTCTGTGTCAAATGTCCTTCTTCTTATAAGGACACTTGTTATTGGATTAGGGCCACTCTCATCCAGTAGGACCTCATTTTAACTTGATTACATCTTCAAAAGCCCTATTTCCAAATAAGTTCCCATTCACAGGTGCCAGAGATTAGGACTTGAACATATCTGATTGGGCGGTTCAATGCACAGCACAGCCATTTACACGCTCCTCCTTGGAGACGTGAATTCAGTGGTCTTCACCATGGCAACATACCAGAGAGCTGAGGCAGAGGGTCTCTGGAAGGCATGTAACACAATGTGTTCCCTTCCTTCGTCTGCACACAGTCAGCCCTGAACTCCGGGGAAGGGTTTCCTGTGCCCTTTCTCCATGCCCCACTCCACTGAGCCCTCGCCTCTGCCCAGGGCTACAGCCGATGCCCATGCCAATGGTCTAGAGCCCCCTGCTGGACACTGTCTCCGGGGAAGCATTATGAGAATGGCACACGGCAGGCCACCCCCACAGGGGCACGAAAACCAGCCTTCAGTATAACACAAGGAGTGACGTGGCGAGGCGCTCTGTGTAGGTCCTGAGTTCTAAATCCCTTCCAGGCAGAGTAGAGATCTCTGGTGGGTCTGCTGATGACAACTGAAGACCGAGGAAGGGGAATCCTGTTCTTCCCCCCAAAATGGACACTCATTAATCAAACCCGCATTCTAAAAATATGTGAACTAATATCATGCAGACAGGCATTAATATTTAAACACTCTGGGAAGTCTTCGGTGAAATGAAATCCACTGTTTCTGTGGGTTACTTGCATGGGTCAGTAAGGCGTCATGGTGGGAAGGAGTGTCCAGTTCCGTGAGCATCCACCTTTCCTTGAACGAGAAATGAGAGAGATTAGAATACACAGGTTGGCAGGATGGGGATCCCCACACCTGGGCCATGATGAGTGCAACGGAACTGGGGAACTTACCAATAACAAGGTCAAGGCAAAGCCAGACAGCCGGCTTAACAAATGCACCTATGAAAATAGTTGGTTTAGTATATTTCGATGAAGCAAGAACCCAAAGTATGAGGTCGTAACCAGTTTTCACAAATGCCACGGATGGAAACAACACACGGGTACCACCACACTGTTTCCGTGCGTGGGTTCTCGGGGACACCCAGGCTGTGACCCTGCTGGGATCTCGCCTCAAGCTCACAGTCATCCAAGCTCATCAGGGTTGCTGGCAGAAGCCCACGGCTTCTTTGAGGTCGTGGACTGTGGCCCACGGCCCCTCCCCCTCCATGGCCAGGACTGTTTGCTTGTTCATGGCCAAGGTGTCTCCGGCAGGAAGGGTGCAGCCATTCCTTGGGAACTTTTACCTGATCCAGTCAGCCCAACCCAGGTGTCTCCCTGTTGATTTGGGATCTTTAGGACATCTGCAGAATCCCTGCCCCTTTGGCATATAACCTAATCCCGAGAGTGACAAGTTGTCATGCATTTGGGTCAAGTTGCATTAAGGGATTAATAGCAAGAGCTATAAAGCTTTGTTGACTAGCAGTGCCCAGTTTCTGCTCTGCCCTGGGGTGGGGGTGTTTGCCAACTGGAACGGGCCAGAGGTTGGGAGGGCATTTGCGAAGAGTCCCCGTGACAAATGAAGACAGATTGAGATATTTTTCTAGGCGAAAACTCGGAGGACATCGTAGTTGTCTTCAAACATTGGAAGGGCTGTTATTGGGAATTGGAAGTGGACGTACTGACTCTCTGTCTTTAGAGAGTGCCGGGGTTCACCTGCGATGCTCTTTCCTGCTTCTCCCAGATCAGCTGTTTCTCTGAATTCTGGAGCAGTGCAGCTGGTCGTAACCTTCAGCAATCAGACGTGTATGGACACATAGTTTCCATTGGGAGGATCAGATCCGAGGACGGTGTCTCCCTCCCCTCCACTTCTCTGCCCCTCAGGTGGTCCCTGAGCCGCAAAAAGTCCGGCTACCTGAAGCCTTCAAACGTTTCTGGTGCCTAAGACAGCAGTCAGCCTCCCCAGAATAAAAACATGCGCACAGGTATTTTGTATTCCATCATGTAAACGACACAAACCAGATGGAAGACGGCGTTTTTTCCGTGGGATTCCTCGTGGTGGGACGGAAGCTCGTGGGCTCTGTGGTCAGATTGCCACTCGCCTGAAATCCCAGCTCCACGTGTCTCCTTGACCCCTAGACATCGGCTCCGAGTTACTTCTCTAAATGTGGGACGACTCTTATATCTAAGGGAACAAAAGAATAAAGTACACCGTTAGTGCTTCATAAATAATCCTCCTCCTACTTTCTGAAAATTACCTCTAAAGTAACTGGACAAGAATCCTTGAAGGTCGAGACATTAGCTGCGGTCACACCATAGCGTCAGCAGAGGGACAGCCTGCTAGTGAGCTGTGCTCCGCGTCCGGGCAGAGAGGAGAGCTAACATTTCAGGTGGACTTCTGTCCAGTGGCCCAATTCTCGGTTCTTCATCTCCGAGACCTCCCGTGTTCTAGATACCTTGTCTGTCTTTTACTGAATTTGTTGGGGTGACACTGGTTAATAAAATTATCTGGGTTTCAGGTGTACAGTTCTACAATACCTCATCTGTATATTGCATTGTGTGTTCACCACCCCAAGTCAGTCTCCTTCCATCACCATTTATCCCCGTTTACCCTCTTCATCCTCCCATACCTCTCCCCCTCAGTATGGTATTAACCATGCTGTTGTCTGTGTCTATGAGGTTTTTTTGGGTTTTTTTTGCTTAATCCCTTCACCTTTTTCCCCAGTCCCCCAGCCCCCCTCCCCTCTGACAGCTGTCAGTCTGTTCCCTGTATCTGAGTCTGTTTCTATTTTGTTTGTTTTAAAACCAATAATTCCAGGTTGTCAGATTTTTAAAAATAAAATAAAAATAAAAAGACAGTCTGTGGTTATCCAGCAGAGTGACTGTCCACTTTCTTGGAGAGAAGAAGGATGCTGGAAAGAGGGGTGGCGGGTGGCGGGTGGGGGGCGGAGCTGTGGCTTCCCGAGCCAGTTTCTCCGGCAGCATCGTGGGACCCCGCCCACTGCAGCTGAGCTCTCTGTTAATGAACTGCGGGCGCTGATTTTTCTCTGATGCTTTCATCCCTCTGCCCTTTCTTTTGCCACGTTAATTTTATGCCCTTGCCTACCCGACTGTGTACTGCTCGTGGTCACCCAACTCCAGTGGTCACCCAGGTCCTGGCTCCCCAGGCCACCTGGCTCCTGCTCCTGGTGGGATCGGCCGAGGACGAGGCGGCTGTGGCTGGTCAGCAGCCAGCAGCCCCAGTGGGAAGGACGCGTGGGCTGTGGGTTGGATGGCCCACGAGAGAACAGAACATTTTTCTCTTCCTTTTGTTTTGCCTCCTCAGCCCTGAATCGATGTCCATCTGGCTCTCCCCACCCTCCTCCGTCCCCCGTCCCCCTCTGCCCACATCCCCTGCGTGCTTGCATTCTTTGTACCCGACACTATCCTAATATTTCTCTTTTCTCCAGGCAGGAAATGAGCAGCCTGTTTGTGAGGGCCATTCAGGAAGTTGTCCAGAGTCATAATGGCCCATTATCTAATGGCCAGAGTTTATTTAACTTCCACTACTTCCACTGCCCACTTGAAACGGGGGAAACGTCCCCACCGCCCTGAGTGCGCTGTTTCCATGTGACCGCAGAGGCTCGGACGCTGGGCCAGCCACACTCGGAGCTGGGGCCCAGCCGGCCGTTGGTGTCCGCACTTATCCTCATTCTAAGAAGGTTCTCGCTGGTTTTCTTTAAAAGCTGTGCTCTGAGCTTGTGCTCACAGCCCCTTTATGTAGCCCAGCCTTTGTAAGAGAGTTGATCGGCACTTCCTCCTGGTGCCCGGCCACAGGCCCTGCCTGCTGGGCATCGAGGGGGGTTGTGACCGGGACTGTGCGTTCCTAGTTCGGGTCTGTGCCCCCGACAAAGGGGAAGCCTTTGCTTTAACGAAAGGTGCGTGTGGCTGACGCGTGTAAACCATGTAAAAGGTATGGCAAATGCTTTCTCGACACCAAGGACCTATGATTTTATTAGGGGCGGTCATAACGAGATCAGGCTTTGAGGGCGGAGTGTCTGCGGTGACGCCCTCTTGGGTGTGTTGGAGCGTGAACACCCATGCACCCAGGCGAGGCCCCACCCTCACCGCCATGCTCTCACCAAGGACATGACCGTGAGTCAGGCTTCCTGGCACCTGTGCAGGTGAGCCCGGGACCATTCCCGCCCCTGGTGCACAGAGGTCTCCCTCCCTCCTTGGCTGGCCTCTTGCACTTAGTGACATGCATTTAGGGTTCTGTGGCAGGCCCCAGAAAGGAGCCGACAGAAGTAGCTTTGGGTCTTTTTAATCCTTTAATCAAAAGAGAAAAAGAGGGCTGTGTGTTGGTGACAGAGGTGGACCCAGAAGAGGTGACAGATGGCAATGGTGATCTCCTTCCTCAAACCTGACCGGATGCAGGGCAGGAAGAAGCCCGTCCCTGGCCTCTGCCACACCTGCCCAGGGCCCATTCGTCTCCTGCCGGGTAAAGAGCCTCACAAAGCCAGAGGGACCCAGAAAGGATCAGGATGGTCACCTGCAGGGAGGGGACCTGCTTCAGACTCTGCGTTCCACTTCCACCTGCCTGGCCCCGAAGGTGGGATCAGTCGGGGGGGGACCCCTTGGCACAAAGGACCCCATGAAAGAGCAGGAAGTGTTCCCAGGACTTGCCCGTGAGCCAACACAGGTGCACCTGACGCCTTGGACTGAAGTGACCTTCACCAGCAGTCTGCGGGCGCAGCTCTCCCTGGATGAGGCCGCGGTCCCACCTCTGCTCGTTCAGATTCCACAGGGGTAATTTCAGAGCAATTGTCAAGTCAACTGCCAGGCATCTGCCCCTGCAAATTAAATGCCTGGCACGTGATTGTGCCCAGGTACGAATTCATTATAACAAATTACAGGGGCGCACCTGTGGCCCTGCCACCCTGACAGTCATCCCGACTTTCCCTGTGATTACCTGGGAGCAGGTGGCCTCGCCCCAGGCACTGATGAAAGCCTCTGTCATTCTGCTGATGGGAGCCCAGCCATGTCCTCAGCCCCATTTCTGTAGCGCTGACGCTGTTTTCTTTTCGGAATGAAAGGCCTTTGCTGATAAACTGAAACGCCTGTGTCTCTCCTGTCCCTCTGAACATGAAAACGCCCAGCTCGGGAAGGGGGCCGGCTGGCTTTTCCTCCGTCCTCCATCCCTTCTGCCTTCCTTCGTCTTTCTCCCCCTCCGTCATTTATTTCTGTCTCCATTTATTTATTTCTTTGGCTGGATTTTAGTTACATGACAGGAAAATACCTCCTCTCTAGGAAGTTTGAGGGATGCAGAAAGTTAGGGGGGGGCAACAAGAGCCATGTTCCCAGCCCCCCATGTCCCACTGATGCTGGAAAATTTGGGAGGGAAACCTCCAGAATTTGCTCCCTGTATTTTACATGGAAGTATAGATACAGATAAAAATAGATGTTTGCCCTGGCCAGTTGGGCTCAGTGATTAGAGCATAGGCCCAAAGAGTTGTGGGTTTGATTCCAATTAAGGGATGTACCTCGGTTGTGGTTTGGTCCCAGCCCTGGTCGAGGTTGTGCAGGAGGCAACCAGTCGATGTGTCTCTCACATCAATGTTTCTCTCTCTCTCTCTCTCTCTCTTCCTCCCTCCCTCCTTCCCACTCTATCTGAAAAGTATCCTCGGGCACTTTAAAAAAAAAATAGATAGTTTAGGTTTGTTTATATTTTTATACAAATGAGTTCATATAACGCCTAGTGTTTTGCCACTTACTGTTTTAACTTCATTTCACTTGAGCCCTTTCCGGGTGGCCGTATGAATGAAACCCTCCTTTGAGTGCCCCTGCGCCGTGTGGCCCGCCACTGCTGATGGGCGTCGGGCTGCTGTGGATCCGCTAGCCACACACGTGTGGTGGACATGTGTACATGCTTCTCCATGGACACAGGGAGGGGTTTTCCAGAGCGCGTGGGGGGGGGGGGGGAACGTACCATTACACGGATTTTTCAATTAAAAAATGTTCATGTCAGTGATGCACCGAAGCGCTCTACAGATCAGTTTCCGTTCACCGCCTCTCCTTCCGTCTCTGGAGTGTTTCACAGCCAGTCCCATGACATCTGTGACCGCCTGTGCGCACTCCGCACGTCCTCAGACAGCCCTAAAAACGGGGTGTTCTTACACAGCCCCGATGCCGCCGTCGCTTGAGCGCCGACCACGAAGCTTTCACGTCCTCCGACAACCGGCCTCGTGGACGTTTCTCTAGTTGCCGAAGCGTGTCTTTCCACGGTGGTTTGGTGGACTCACGATTCCAAAGGAGGCCCCCACCTCCCCTGTTATTATCAAGTGTACTCCTCGGTGCGCGTGGCGATTGACTTGTGGGGGCCGGTACGTTTCTTCACACCTATGCTGGGGATGTCCCGCCCGCTTGGCCGTCCTCCCCATGTGCTGGCACCCCGAGTTCTCCAGGGACTGACCAGTGCGGACTCCGCGCTCGGAGCCCGGCTCCTGCCTGGGTGATGCTTTCCACCCACAGCATCAGGGGTTACAGCGCACTTTAGTTTTGATGAGAGTGTCTGCTTCCTTCTGAAGAAGAGTCTTCAGAGCATCCATAAGGCGCTGCTGGGAAAATGAGCAGCTCAGACGAGGGAGGTAACCGACTAAGGACGCAGCCATCCCAGGCCCGGGCTGCGTCCCTGCCGCTCAAGGAGGCCTTTCTTCAGGGTCCACAGCCAGCTTTTCTCCAGCTGCCCAGATGACGTGGGATTCCGACATGATAATCAAACAGAAGATCAGATATAATGGAGAGGCCTTTAAAAGTACGGGAAGTATATGACTTCCTAAAACCCTCAACCTTGCAACTTGAAGGATTTCCAAATTTTTTAAAAAATGCACTTGGTCAACCCTGATTATAAGTCAAAGCTTAGCCCTGGCAGGTTCGGCTCAGCCGTTAGAGTGTCAGTCCGCAGACCAAAAAGTTGTGGGTTTAATTCCTGGTCAAGGGCACATACCTGGGTTGCAGGTTTGATCCCTGGCCCCGGTCGGGGTCGTGCAGGAGGCAACCAATTGACGTGTCTCTCTCATATCGATGTTTCTGTCTCTCTCTCTCCCTCCCACTCTATCTAAAAATCAATGGGAAAATATCCTAGGGTGAGGATTAAAAAAAAAAAGTCAAAGCTTAACGCAGATATACGGCCAGAGAGGCACTGAGGAGTGAAAGGCTGTGGGTGTCGGGAGTATAATACACGACTGAACTCTTTTTGTTCAGCACTGAAGAAATAGAAAATGTCATCATATGTGTTTCAAAGGATTATTTGGTGGTCAGCCCTGGATTTTTAAAAAAATCTTATCTTTTTAAAAATATTCTCTCAAAGGCGGCCATCCTGACTTAAAGGAACGAAGCCAGCCCAGGGCGACATTTTACCTGCAGGCGGCAGGAACCCGTGTGTGTGGAAGAAATCTCACTTAACTCCCAAGACCAGAAGAGCACGTTCTGATTTTCAGGGGCCTCACCTCCAGCTGGGTGTTTTATAAAAGACAAACTATACTTTTGTACATGAGGGATTTTTTTCATGTGGATTTTGTTTATTCAAGATAGCGAGGGTGTTCTTCCAAAGGTCAGGTGCTGTGCCCGAGCTCCCTGGCCGTCTCCACTGCAGTTGTAGACCGACTGCTGCCGAGACCACAGATCGGTGAATAACAGCCAGCACCTCAACCCCCGTTTCCAGTCTGGAGACGAGGGGTCTTTTCATAACACCGTGTCGCGGAGGGGGTGCTCTCGGCAGGGCCACGCGGGCCGTTTGAGCAGAAGGATCAGCAGTCTAGAGGAGAACTGTCCTGTAGGACGGGAGAGTAAGCCTTTCCCTGTAATTAGCTGCTGAGGGGCAGAAAGAGATGAAAGCGGCCAGCTCGGTGATAGCAGTTCTCAACGCCCAGGAAGACATGCGGGCGGAGAGACCGGTCCCAGTCCCGGGCGGGAGGTGACGTCACCCTGGGTGAGGCATGCCGTCCGCTGTCATCCCCTGCACCGTCCCTCTGACACATACTCATCTCCATTGTCACCCGTCAGAGGGCAGGGCCAAGGACAGGGGAGCGCTTTGAGAAATGCCCAGGCTGTTGGCCAGCAGGGCCCTTGCTCTGTCCTAAAATCTGGCCCTGACTAATGGCCAGCAGGAGCAGGACTTGAACCAGGGTCGGGTTCGGCTCCGCCAGGGCAGCTCCGCCTTCTGAAGAGCCTGGTCCGGCCCTCACTGGTGCTCGAACAGGACTGAAGTCTGGCCAGCGGTGCGCACCCTCAGGAAGCCTTCCTCAGGCCTGAGCCGCCTCCGCTCCTGCCCGGCATTCCTGCTGTGCTGAGAACAGGAGGGCCTGCAATGCAATGTTGTGGGTGACATTTTGTCACTGTCCCTGTCTCCCCTTTGCATCTGACCTGGCAGTTCAGTGGGATGCCAAGTCCTGCCAACTTCTTTGCGGCCGGGAATGCCCTAGAGGGTGCAGTCAGGTGGCTGGCTGCGTAAGGTGCAGCAGCCACCTGAATTACTGAGGCACGTTGGGCCTCCGTGGGACCAGCGCCAGCCTCCGTGGAGCCCCGGCATGGAGTGTGCCTCGTTCAGGTTCCGAGTTCCTTATTCTGGAGTATCTCGACCTAGAGCCCACTCTTACATTTTACCCTCCCCCACAAGTGCAGCGAATAAAATGACCCCGTGTTTCATTCCCCAGAACTGCGTTTTCTGTAGTTTTTACAGAGGAATTTGTTTGGAAGGATGTGTCTGAATGTTATATCACATGAGCTGTCTTTGTGGAATCAACTAGATGTGCCTCTTTCACCAGTTCGGAGCAGGCCGTCCCATCCAGGGTCACCAAGCACAGTGACGAGCAGGGAGATGACTGTCGGTCACCCTGTGCTGGGCTGAGGGCAGCTGCCTGCCCCGTGTCGGCCCTGGACGGGGCCAGTGGGGGAGGGGGGAGCAGTCTGCAGAAAACAAAGGGGATTTTTACTTTTTTATCGAATTTATTGGGGTAACACTGGTTAATAAAGTTATATAGGTTGCAAGTGCAAAATTCTATAATACATCATCTGTGTCTTGTATTGTGTGTTCTGCACCCCAAGTCAAGTCTTTTTTATCCGCATTTATCCTGCCTTCCCCTCTCCTACCTCCCCCACTCCCTTCCCTTCTGGTATCACCATACCGTTGTCTGTCTGTGAGGTGTTGTTTTGTGTTGTTTTGTTTTTACTTAATCCCGTCACCTTTTTCACCCAGCTCCCAAGCCCCCCCTCCCCTCTGACAGCTGTCAGTCAGTTCTCTGTGTCTGTGAGTCTGTTTCTATTCTGTTTCTGAGTTCATTTTGTTCATTGGATTCCACATAGGCGTGAAACCCTATGGAACTTGTCTTTCTCTGACCGGCTTATTCCATTTAGCGTAATGCTCTCCAGGTCTGTTCATGCTGTCGCAAAGGGAAGATTTCCTTCTTTTTGACAGCTGAGTAGTATTCCACTCTGTATATGTACCACAGCTTTTTTATCCACTCCTCTACTGATGGGCACTGGCTGCTTCCAAATCTTGGCTGTTGTGAGTAACACTATGGTGAACACAGGGGTGCGTATGCCCTTTTGAATTCGTGTTTTGGGTTTCTTCGGGTATATTCCCGGAAGTGGAATCGCTGGGTCGCAAGGCAGTTCCATTCTTAAAGTGGTGTGTATGATGCCGCTAAAACTCTGTCAGTTTGGAGACTGATTTCGAGATTAGGGACCTGGAGGGCTTTATTGCCGGCATTCCTCTGAGCAACCAGTTAGAGGATCGAGTTCTGGTCTGAAAACCTTCATGGACCCGCTTCGCGTGATTGGTGACCTTCGTGTGTCCCCTCCTCCAGACAGACCCCACCTTTTCACGTGGGCCTTTTCATTTCAATATAAAGAACCCAGACTTCAATGGGATTCTGAAAAATCCATTAGCCTCTGTGTGTCTTGATCTGGTCGACGGACATGCCGAGAGGAGGGGAGCTGGAGGGTCTAGTGGGTCCCTTTCCTGGTCGGTGCCTGTGGCCTCCTCCTGTGAGATCAGGCCTTTCCCGTACGTCTGTGGAATTTCGCCTTCTACTCTCGTGGTCTTACTCCGTGTCTGAATTGATAGAAGCCGTACGCCCTCGCTGTTTCAGTGGGATTCGCCTTGCGCTGTGGTTGTGCTGGCCGTTTTCACTCCGCTTCGACTTGGAGTCACTGGCCTGCCTGATTTGTAGCCAAAAATTGGTGACTCCCAGTTAGTCGTGAATCACACAGGTGCCTGTCGCAGCCACATGCAGACCCCTTTCCGCGGGTCCTGACCCGGTTTGAGTCCCAGTCACTGTTAAATACGGGGAGAGCACTGTGCGTCCCCCTGCCATGCGCCCCCCTGCGGTGCGCCCCCCCACACATCCTGTCCTTTCGTGTTACCCAACTCTCTCTTCTGCAAACACTCCTATTTCTCTTCGTAGCTATTGACCGTCAGTAATGAACTAGCAATGTTTGGAGGGGGAAACTACACGTGTACCCATTCTAACTGAGGGGAACTTTCCGCTCCAGTCCGGGCCTTTGTTCAGTTTCGTTTTGAATTTTGCCTATGAGAATTGTCCTCACGGAGGGGCACGAAGACATCTGTGTCTGCTCTCCAAGGGCGGCCTTGTCTCGGCTTCTCCCAGGCGGTGTCGTCGGATGCTCGGCCTTGGAGTTCAGGCTGCGCTTGGTGGCGGCGCGGCGTCTCTCGTCGCCTCGAAGCCCAGGCCTCTCCAAGCAAGGAAGCAGGGGTGTGGAGGTGCGGACGGACACGGGGCAGTTGGCTCCATCGGTGAAATGGCAGATGACGGCAAAACCATTCGGGGACAGGACGTGCACCCACCAGCCTGCAGCAGGGCCAGCGGGAGGCGCGTGTGACGTACACGAGATGGAACGCACTGTACAGAGCTGTTCGCGGGCTCTCCGACGCTGTGTTTTCCCCATTACAGAGGAAAAGTGTTTCCCCAAGAGGGGCTGCCTGACGGCATGACATCTGGTGATAACATTTATTCATTTGGAAGAAATTCATCTTAGAAGCGAGTTTCCACTGACTGGCGAGGGGAGAAACGAGTGGGCCCAGCCCAGCCTCCAGCCCTTATCCTCAGGAGAGGCTCTCGCCGGCCAGGAGAGGCAGCTGCCTCGTGCGCATGCCAAGGCTGTGAGGTCTGCGCGACCTTCCCCGAGGTCACAGTGGGCCCGGGAGCCGTGGGCCCTCCTACTGCCACCGTGATCATTTGGGGACGGACTGGCCTGTCCCGTCAGGAGGTCTCCGGGGTCTAGTTTGGGGCAGTCGATGGACCCGTGCTTGGAGAATCCTCAAGTTGGAGGCAATAGCTAGGTCATAGTTTTCTCCTAAGAATCCATAATGAACACGGGAGGATGAGTTTACCCCAGAGCGCTCTAACAATCCCGTCTGGCTTCGTGTCCCGCTGATGCGCGGCGCTCCGAGGCCTCGTACCGACGCCGTCATCTCGGTTCTCTCTGGACGCGGGGTGGAAGGCGTGCGTGCGCCATGTGCGGGGTGGGTTTGTGCCGCGGGCTCTGGCAGGTGCTCTTTGGCAGGTGAAGCAGGTGTCTGTGAAATATGAGGCCCCAGCTGGTGGAGCGGAAGCATTTGGGACCATTCGAAACCATGGCCCATGCTTATGCGAATTCACTGACTCTCACTTCAGTGAAGCAGGGTAACAGTTTTGGGGGCATCCCGACATGGGAAACTGCTTTGGAGGCTTTGGAGGACTTGGGGAGTGAGCCTTCTCCTGGAGTCCAACCCCACAGCACACAGCGGAGCACGGGCTCCCGAGTCCTTCCCCGACTGCCAGCTGGGTGCCGCGGGCCCGGCAGTCTTTCCTCTAGCTCCTGTTACCTCTGGCTTTTATGTCTCCTGGTAAAAGAGAAAAAACACTCATCATTTAAAGAAAGCAGTGACAGGGAGATTCCCTATGAAGCTGATGACGCTCACTCCAGGGCCCTGCTCCCCAATTATCCATTCATAATTAGTGTTCCTTTCTTAACCGCCCCCCACTCCCACACGCATAAGTTTCAGGCCCTACACATCGTGAATCCACTCCTGTGGGGAGATCTTGTCTTTCATGGCTCAGTTTTCTCTCCACCGTGCAAAATTCAAAAAGTCAAATCACTTAACCTTTCTAAAATTCAATTTCCTTTTCCCTGAAGTGGGAGGAGCGCTGGCCTGTGGGGAGGACTAAGTTAGGAGGCTGCCCGTGACGCACCCGGGAATGTCAGCGGCTGTCGGGTGATCCGTCTCCTCTGCTGTGTTTCACTGAAGCAGTTTGGGTGGGTGTGTGTTCGGCCCTGTCCTCTGGAGGGGCAGCCTGGTATGACCACTGCCCTGCCCGGCGCCACTGTGGGAGCTCGGGCCAGCTCAGCCTCAGCACCTCGGCCTCCTGATTTGTGCAAGGAGGGAATTAATACCTGACTCAAAGAATCACATTCCACCCACGGAGACCCAGACACACACACAGACATGCATACAGACATACTTACACATGCATACATACACAGACACACACAGAGACATACACAGAGACACACACACACACACACACACACATACACAGAGACACATACACACAGAGACACAGACATGCACACAGACATACATATACATGCATGCATACATGCACACAGACACACGGACACACCGACATGCACACAGACATACATACACAGACATACACACACATGCATACTCAGAGACACACACACACATACAGACATATACAGAGAGACACATACAAACAGAGACACAGGCATGCACATGGACATACATATACATGCATGCATACATGCACACACAGACATACACAGAGGCCTACACACACACACAGACACACACAGGGATGTCTGCTGGTCAGAGAGGAGCAAGGGCAGCTCATTTCTTTCCACTCTCACAGAAGGGAAACGGAGACTCAGTTGGAGGCTGATTAAGCACAAAAGTGAACGCAGGCCCCACCCAAGCCTCTGCTTCATGAAATTTTCTGTCAGTCACACTGAATTTCAGAAAATAAATACTGAAATATTTTGAATATCTTTCTTGGGAACTCGGTCTTGCGTGGTCTGATAGCAAGAAACAGTTATAATCTGCGGTTTCTCTCAAAGGGACAGTGAGCAGATGTGATGGAAGCGTACCAAAGTCTGAGGGAAACAGTCAGAGGACAGCGACAGGACTCGGGGCGGAGGGTGCCACGGGGCACACCCCCGTCTTCATAATCACGATGCACGCATCCACAGGGACAACCTGCTTTAAATCCTGAGCCCGGTTAGCACCTGGCGGAGGGGCACCCTGCACCAGCCACGCAGGATGACAGCCACGTGGCATGCTGGTGCCGCTGTGCCCGCACCGGGAATCCCTCCCCTCGCCAGCCTTCATGCAGCGGTTCCGTGCTGGCTGAGCCATCCCAGAGCTGCTCCGGGTGCCTGCCCCGGAATGCGTGCTCCGGGCTCTGCGGAGAATACTCTAACAGCCTCCCAGTGCTCTCCCATGACTCGAGGAGGATCTGCCTCCGTCGGTCCATAGTGTTCTCGTCTGTGAGCCCCGGCTTCCTGCCTGCTGTCTTCCGGGCTGGTCTTCAACCCTGCGTTCTATTTATAGCAGGGCCGGCCCTGCCATCCGAACCCACTCCTGGCCCCTTCCTAGAAGAGTGGAGGGCATCCGTCCCCAGTGAGGACCGAGGGGCGGATCTGTGCGTGAAGGGTCCTCTCGCTGTCTGCCGTTGTCTGGCGGCTGTGCAGTGAGGAGTTCTGTTTCTAACCAGTTTCCATGACGACAGATTGAGAAGACGTGTCAGCACACCCCGAGTTCCAGTTGGCGATGATCCTGGCAGATCCGATTGCTCCCCTCCCTCGTTCACCCAGCAGGTGTCCGTCAAGTGTCCGTTCGGGGTCAATTGACTCCGGGACTCATCCGGGCATCAGGCGTGAAGCAGGCACAGCCCACCTTCTCCCTCCCCCATCAGTCGGTCCTAACAGGACAGGCCCAGTCATCGTGTTCGGTGGCTTGACCACCCCTCTTGGGATCACGACAAGCCCTGCCTGTAGCTCCCTGGCCTGTCGTGGACGGAACCGTATCTTTGGGATCACTTTCCTCGTGGGTGAAATTTAAATGCTAACAGCGCTGGGTCCTTAACCTGTCCTGTGGCGTGTCTTGCCCCAGTCTGTGCCCCAAATCTCTATGCCCTCCCTGCTCTATGCTTCCACCCCTCCGACTCCTAGAGGCAGCCTCCCCCCTAAACCTTGTCCCTGTGTCTGGGGAGCCCAGTTCCATGTTCAGCCTTGAACCTCTTCAAGGACCCACTGCTGCCCAGCCACCTTCCTGAGGGGTGCCCGGCTGTCACCAGCGGTGTCCCCCTTAGAGAGCGGTCTCCCCCGGCTGGGGTGGGGGGCAGGCGGCTCTGCTGACGGCTCTGCGCCCTGTCCCAGGATCTGACTCGTGAGAAAGCACAGTGTGGATTTCACAACCACTCCCAAGGCTTCTGCCAACTTCTATGAACAGATGTGGAACCAAAAAAAAAAAAAGACAAAGGACCTCCATTCTCAACTTACTAGAACATATTTGAAGGAAGAGGATCGACTAATGACTTGTTTAAAACCTCAGCGCTAGAACGGATGCATTAAAAGTGCTGCTGTTTCCAGCTGCTCCGGGGTGGCAGCCTGGGATGGCTTCTGTCTCTCCTTCCTTCCTTCTGAGACACACTGGGCTGGGAGCAGTCCTCCGGGTTAGTGGGAGAGAGGTCGGAGCGCGTGGTGGGCTCGCGGCATCGACAAGGCCTCCCAGAGCGGCCTGCTCCTCCTGGGACCCCTGGCCGTGCCCGTGGAGCTTTCTGGAAGATCACAGAGCCGTCCCCCACGCCACCTGAGCTGCTTTGCTCACTGCGGTGGTGCCAAGTGCTTCCCAAACCGTGCTCCTGGGGCCGGTCCCGAGCTCACGTCCGAAGAGGGCGCCGGTCCCAGCTGTGTCGTGCAACAGCTGTCCTCTGTGACCCGGCAGATGTTCTGTGTAAACACTTGTGTGAGTTACATCTTGAAAACATCGTCCTGGCCGGTCCTCTCGGTTTGGGCGAAGTCTCGGTGGGCGGCGGGCCCTCCAGAGAGCGCCCTCGCAGGAAGTTCCCTCCCGTGGCTGTTTCTGGCCTGTCTTTGAGCTGCTCTCTGCAGAGGGACCCGCCTGCAGCCCGGGTGCCCTGAGGCTTGGAAGGGGTCTCAGCTTCCGCCCTCTTAGGTCGTCCTGTGGGGGGACCTCATCGTCACCCTCCCAGGTCCTCGGGGTCCTGTACTCAATGGAACGCACGACAGGATCCCAGCCACCTTGGCACCTAGGACTGGTGGCCATTAAAGCTGTGAGCACCCCCAGTGACGTGGAACTCACCACCACCAAGGAAGACCTGCGTTCCTTTTTATTTTTTTCATAACTCTAACCATCTTATTTAATTCGTTGTGATTAATACAAGGTCGGTGTCCCTGCGTCACCTTCATTTGGGCCCTCAAAGCCGCATACTGACACTTTGAACTCAGTTTAAAGACAGCTGACTGCTCTTCCCAAGGCTGAGCAGCCCCTCCCTGTGGCCAGCTGACAGTTCCTGTCACTTCGGCAGAGTGACAAGTCGGCTCCGGCTGCTTGGACCTGGTGCTGCCTGAACAGAGCAGCCCGGGTGGTAGGTGTCCACCGAGGCTGTGACCCTCCTGCTCCTGCCCGCGCCCCCTGTAGGGAGGGGGTGAGAACCCAAGTAGAGCCCGTGCCTCTTGTCCCCTTTGAAATGAATACTCTTATCAACATGTCTTCATTCCAGGTTCTCGAGGTCACCTCCGATCCGGTGCTCTCCTTCGGCACACACAGTCTTTCTGTGGCTTTATTTACCGAATCTTGATGGGAATACTGAACAGGGCTGAGCCTCCCAGTATGGGCTGCAGAACCCCTCATCTGGGAAGGAAGCAATCCACTATCAATAGGCTTTGTTGACCCTACAGAAACCTGTGAAGTCCTATCCGCCATCACTCTTTCCTTTTGCGGGGAAACTTACCAAATACATTGTATCTGGGTCGCACTTCAGCTGCCACCTGATCTATCAGCTTTGTGTTGCTGCCCGGAATGAAACAAGGTAACCACACATAGTCTGTGTTTACCGCACTCCTTTGAGGTCCGAGGACTGACTCCTCTGTCTTTAAATGCACATACCAGATTTTAATAACTGTCTGTGTCTTTTTTGCTGAGATGGGTGTTGATCTTCATCAGCGTTCCCGTTTTGGAAATGACAACAAGCTTGCCTGCCCACGCTTTGCACAGCATGCTGCCGTGTCAAGGACTCACGAAGGCTGAACCACAGTGCTTCAGCAATATTAGCTCATGTTCTTCTCATCACCTTTCCATTTCCTTTATATATCCTACATTAGGACTTTTGAAACAATTATTCAAATAACCCCTTTGTGCTCCTTGGTATATACCCGAAGGACTTAAAAACATGAAGACCTGCACGGGGATGTTTGTGGACGCTTTATTCATAATGGCCAAAACCTGGAAGCAAGCAACGTGCCCTCAGTGGGTGAGGGATAAGAAACCGTGGTCCCTCCAGACAGTGGAGTGTGAGTCCGTGCTGAAATGAGCTACCAGGCCAGGAAAGGGCATGGAGGAATCCTAAATACGTATCACCCCGTGAAAGAAGCCCACCAGAAAAGGCTGCACACTGCGTGATTCCACCTGTAGGACATTCTGGAAAAGGGCAAAGCTCGGGGGGGGGGGGGGTGAATGGGCGGAGCACAGAGGATGTTTTGGTCATTGAAACGATGCTGTGTGACACTATATAGTGGATCTGTGTGTCAGTACACATCTGTCCAGACCCACAGAAGCACAGCTCCAGGGTGAACCCTAGTGTGAACCGTGGACTCTGGTGACTGTGATGTGTCGATGTCAGTTCATCCACTGTAACCAGGGCACCCCTCTGGTGGGGGATGTTGGTAATGGGGGACACTGTGCACGTGGGGGCGCAGTGGGTATATGGGAAATGTCTTCTCCTCGATTTTGCTGTGACCTTTAGACTGCTCTTTTAAAGAAAGCCATAATAGCAATTATAATGTCCTGATAAAAATTTCCATGAGATAACCATGTAGCTGTTGGTTGATATACTTAGCTAGAGTAAACGATAAAATGAAATTTGCTTCCAAGCATGGAGGAACATGGGAAGTCAGCCCCTGCCGGCTTCAGGCCTTAGGGTCCAAGGAAAATTCCAGACACTGTAATCAAAAGGTCACAGGCTTTGACTCTATGGAGCCTTCATACCGCTGCGTGGTTTTCTTTTTCTTTGAAGAAATTGGGAAGTTCGGGGAGGTGGAGACAGCTAAGGAAGAGAATCCTCCAGTGGGTCAGGAGGTAGGTTTCTGCACCCGAGTTCGGGTCCGTCTCAGTGTGCTGTGCTTGGAGATGGTGAGCGTCTCCATGACACTGGGCACTGGGCAAGGCTGCTTTGTCCCTCGGTGCCGAGTGCGTTCTGGACGCATGAGCCTGGCTGGCACTTGTCACCGAAGACGCTCAGCGCCAGGATCTTCACACACTGAACTGCTCAATAGCAGTCCCAGCGAACACTGGGATTCCTTGTGAAGCCTTCCAGGAGGGCCAGAAAGTTTCACTGAGCCGATCGCGGGGCCAGGTCCGGACAAGCCCCGAAATGCCGCCCTCTGTGAGCACTCCAAATCAGGTGCTTAATATATGGCAAGGGATCTTTTTGGCTTGATTAAAAAAAAAACCCTGAAAAATAAAAAATAAAAGGAATACCCATTTGAAACCTACATGAGACTATTAACCAATGTCACCCCAATAAATTTAATTTAAAAAATTAAAAAATAAATTTAAAAAGAAAGAAACGAATGTACTAATTAATATCATGGGTTAGTTAACTAGCTGTGCTCCCTCTGGACGTCCACACTTGTCCTGAATGTGTCTTCAAACAGCTCTACCCTCCTAACACTCCCTCATGCCCTTTTGGAAAGATAACCTCCCCAGATTAATCGAACATCCCTGCACCTGGATTGTCATATTAAAAGGTGGCGCTCAAAGCTGGCATATTCGAAGCTCACTGCAAGGAGGAGAGTTGGTGTGGACAGAGCTATGCGGGTGGGGTGCTTGGGGAAGGAAGGGAGGGCCCCAAATCCGAGGAAGGAATAGCGTCAGGGGAATTGAGGCGCCAGCCTACGTTCTTCCAAACACTAGAGTGCGTGGAATCGTGTCCTGTAGAATAATGTCCTGAAGGGGACCCCTGGATATTCTGGAACCCGTCTCTTCCTTTTTACACCTTTGTATAGAATTCCACCTAAATGTGCCAGCCACGATTTGGGAACATTCCTGGGGGTTTGGGATGGAAGCCCCCGTCCGTGGGTTCCCGGCTGCCGTGGATCAGTGCTCTCTGGATGGATGGAGATTTGAAATCCCAGTGGATGCTGAGACAGGCTGTATGACTTAGCAAGGCCGTTTTCTTAGGCCTCGTCTTTCTCTAAGAAAAACTAGGGCCTGTTTAGGGCCTCCATTCAGGAACGCAGGGGTGTGC
Source organism: Tadarida brasiliensis (assembly GCA_030848825.1). Classification (NCBI taxonomy): domain Eukaryota; kingdom Metazoa; phylum Chordata; class Mammalia; order Chiroptera; family Molossidae; genus Tadarida; species Tadarida brasiliensis. The sequence goes on along the minus strand of CM061267.1, from coordinate 98,201,140 downwards.
ATAGATAGCACCGGGCGCCCAGTGTGTCCCGTGTCCACAGTGGTTAGTGATGCTCGGTGTGCTCAGTGAGGAGATGCAGGGTGTCAGTCATGAAGCCACCTTTGCCTGGCCTCACTGTGCTGGGTGACGGCCACCTGCCTGTCTTCCCCCAGGTCCCCAGCCTCCTGCAGGGAGACCGGGCTCAACCCAGTCAATAACTCTGCGGGAGCTCCGACTCCCTTCATTCAATACCCATGTGAATGAGCTTTTTTTTTTTTTTTTTTTTCTGTCTGTCGCTTTCCAGTGAAGTAGGAAGTGGTCAGCATGTCAGGGAAAGTGATCTCAAATGACTTATTGTTTACACTTAGGCTCCATTTGTCCTAATGAATTTCAGCTACTCTCAGAAAGCTACTCAAAAGGGAGAAAGGGGGAAATCTGGGTTAGTAACCTTTCCAGTGATAGAAATGGTATTAATAATTCATAACGACTTCTTTCGATTCATGTGTAATAGTAGTCCATTTACACTGCAAGGATGCCCCGTGAAACATCGCTCGTGCGATGGATGTTCGCTTTCGATTTTAGAATGTGGGGGACCGTCGCTATTTTTAATTATCGGATGCGTCTGTGGCGGTTGTATCTTTGCTTTTATTGCTTATTTTTAGCCTTCTCCCCTGACGCCGAATGCTCAGGCGGGGAGAAGGCGTGCCGTGGCTGTGTGGCTCCCGGGGAGAGTGACTCGCACTTTCTGGGGTGGTTTGTGGCTCAGAAGAGGGGACCGCACGTGGGGAACCGTGGAGGGCTGTGCCTTCACCACTCTGAGTCCTGCCCAGGAAGCCAGCTCCTTGGCTGACGTTTTCATCTCCTTCTAAGTGGTTTTGCAGGACAGTCCTAACTTTTTAAAATGGTTTTCTATTGTCAGGAGAGAGGGATCTACTCTAACTTTCTTATAAGAGTGTGGGAGATGTCGTCTGTGATCAGAGAGAATGTGGGTCTGGGGGGGGAGGGGAATGGGGAGATGTAGGTCAAAGGGTACGAACTTTCAGTTAGGAGATGAGTAAGCTCTGAGGAGCTCGTAGACAGCATGGTGACTAGAGCTGATAATACTGCATCGTACACTTGGAAGTTGCTGTGAGTAGATCTTAAGTGTTCTCACCACACACACAGAGTTAATTGGGTGAGGTGATTGATATGTTGATTATCTCGGTCCTGGTAATCATGTTGCAATGTGAGTGTGTGTGAAAGTGCACAGTGTACACTTTAAATATATACAATTCGATTTGTCAGTCCCTCAGTAAAGCTGGGAGGGGGACTGGCCAGTGTGGTTCAGTGGCTGAGCGTCGACCCATGTAGCAAGAGGTTGCCGGTTCGATTCCCGGTCAGGGCACATGCCCAGGTTGTGGGCCCGATCCTCAATGGGTGGCATGCAGGAGGCGGCCAATCCATGTTCGCTCTCATCGATGTTTCTATCTCTGTCTCCCTCTCCTTTCCTCTCTAAAAATCAATAAAGAAAAAAAAATTTTTTTTTTTTTTAAAGCTGGGATGGGGATGGAGAACCCGGGTCGAGTAGTTTCAGTGCCCAACAGGTAGACACTTGTTTCCTCTTTCCCATGGAAACCTCCTTCGTCAATGATCCACAGAGCATGCCCGTGAGCACAGCTCGGGGGCACCTGGGGGCTTGATGCAAGCCCCCACCACCTGCACCTGACTCCCAAGTGTGTAACATCTGGGGGCCATCACAGACCTCATTCGAACCACAGCCTATGTATAAAAACAGTGAAGGAACCCTGATTCAGTTCTATCTCTGTTGAACTTTAGTCCAAATGAATGAACTATTTCATTTAACTGTTTTAGTAAAAAGATCTATTTGATAGAGGAGGCATAACTTAAAATGAATCTTCCATTGGATGAGTAGGTTTTGAAAACCTGCTTATGTTTATTCTTTCCTCCGAATGGTGAGACTACGTGACAATAGTTTTAAGCATGAAATGAGAAAGGCTGACGCATAAATTTCCGGGTTCTTCCTTGAAAACAACAAAATTCAAGAACTTGAGAAAGCAGGTATTGGGTGGTAGATAGGGTCCCAGGAGACCCCAGCACCCAGGTCTGGACGCCCACGACCATGGCCGTTCCCAAGAGCCAGTAGCTGGGTCGTGCCAGGACCTGGAACCAGGGGCTTGGGGATGCCGATGCCTCAGAGCTGGCTGTTCAAGGCAGAGTGAATGCTGAGGCATCCCGGCCCCAGCGCCACTGTGGTTCGTGCTCACTCTCACCTCGGGAGTGACGGCATCAGCACCTCTCACCCAGACCTCGGATTCACCCTGGGTCAGAGGTCGCCGATGCTGCCACCTGACCTGTGGGCCACGCCATCTTTTGCCTTCATATTAGAAGCAGCATCTCTGTGATGAGTTTCTCCTTCTCCTTCAACTTGAAATTGATGTCGTTTCTTCAGGCATCAAATGGTCCAGTGGCGGTTAATTAGCCTCAGTCCTGTGTCCTTTACACATCCCTCTGTGAGTCCAGGAACGCCCTGTGTGCACTGCCATCCACAGGGCTGAAGGACAGCGCACCCTCGGTGTGGAGACTTAGGAAAACCGCTCAGATCAGTGATTTCCTGCCCAAGTCTGGATTCATACTAAGTACCTTTCCAGACTCTTCACTTCTACGACATTTCTTTCCCAAACTCTAGAATTTTATTGCGTCCCATCAACAGGTATGCTTAATGCAATCGTTCATTTATTCCCCAAAACCTGTGTTGCAGAATGTGTGTTTTAAAATCAGTGTGTTTTTTTTTAATGGTATTTAGTGATCTTGTTAAAAATCTAGGCGTGAAGACATGACCCTGTTACCCATGGGCTGTCTTCAGCTCTCATAACTCCAGTGTCTCGAATTCCTCGCCCTGACAGGCACGTGGACGGCAGCTGTAGAAGGAGACGCATCCATGTTATTTCTAACCTTCCGCCTTTCCTAGCAGAATTATAATACAAGAAATTCGTCTGTTTTACCAAGAAAAAAAAATAGTAAGCCTAATTTGACAGTGTCTGGTTTTATTGAAACTCAAATATTGTCATTATTTACACAAAATTGTTCATGTTGTCACAACAGATGTTTCTCTTTCCTGCCCACTCCCTCCCTCCTCTTCCTCTCCGTTGTTGTCTGTCTGATACTAGGCATGTAATTTTCCCCATTTCCACTGGCAAGCACAGGGCAAGCGAGTGATCGCTGGAAGGATATTCCCCCAATTAGGGAAAACGCCCGTTAGGATGTATTAATTCAGTACCTTCTCCTTTGCTGTTTGATTTTGTTCTCCACAGCACCTATAGAGTTAAGTGGTGCTTTAAAAATCTGTTATTGTAGGTGTTCATATTTAGTACATGTCATGTGGAATTGGCAGTATAATCCACAAAGGACGTGAGTGAGGAGTGGATGCCACGGGGCGTGTCTCGTTGCCTCTCATCATGTCCCAGCCATGTCCCGTGCACAGAGCACTTGTAAGGGACAGGAGTGGCCCCACTCGCCCAGAGTGCATTTGACTCCCACATTCTGGAGGCCGCCAGTTCGGAGGCGGAAGGATGTCTGCAGGTGGCATGAGAAAATGGTGTTCGCACAAGAGCCCAAAGATGATCTGGAGAGCGTTCGCCCACTCTCTCCACGCTGTCCCCTCCGTCATCCGAAACACTATTGAAAAGACGGGCCTACTTTTAAAATAAATGGTTTGGAAACTAAGAGACGCATTTAAAATCCACGTAAATGACTGTACGATGTGTAACCACGTCGATGAACAGAGGACAGCCGCAGACAGCCCCTCCCCCCTGCTGGGTACAGGAAACTCCCGTGACAGGACCCCACTGGCTCTCACAGAGCTGTGTTTCCTCGTCACTTAGTCTCCTGGAAAGGTGGGGTCGGAACAAACGTCCTGTTCTTTCCACTTGGCAGCACTTCTGAAAGGTGAGTCTTCGCTGCGCTGTGACTCGTTCCAAATGCAGAATTCTCTGACCCGGAGCTGGTCCGTGTAGGAGCTAGAAGAGCCACGGGCAGTAGGAGCTGGCCATGTGTGGACTCTTCCGTGGAGTGTGGCTCTGGAGACCCCGGGACTGCCCAGCATGGACGGCTTCATGGGAAGCACCCGTCCCCACCCTGAAAACTAGCACACACGTGTCCACTACACTTGGATCCCCTGAGAGCACCCCTTAAGGGTTCATGGAAGGACGTCTGGGTTCCGGAACGAAGGACAGAGCTGCCCTGATCTGCTCCTAGCAAGACCCCGTCTGAGTCACATGCTGCTTTTCTGATAGTCAACGTAATACGATGCTTACATGTACGTTTTAAAAACCTTCCAAATTTGCATAAATATATGCACAAAATAAAAACCCCTGTACATCTATCACCCTCACAACTGAGAAATAACAAGTTTATAGCTCTGCCCACATTTCGATATGCGTTACATGTATCCATCCACCCGTCCCCCCACCTAGCTGTGGGTGGATATAGATGTAATGAGCATCAACAATAGAACCTCGTTCATGTTCTCAGGCGTCATTTGGGGTGGCTTAGGGCTCATAACTCATGTCCATAATTGTACCCCGAAGGTTCCTTCTTCCTCCTCACTCCACGTGACAGTGGGTGGGTCTCCACGTCCGTTCATCGTGGCCGAGCTCTTGCCTTTACTGGCCGCCCTCGATCTCCGTGTGTGAAGGGGCCCTCGGTCTGTCCGGTCCTCTCTCGTTGAATGTTCGGGTTATTTCTGGAAAAGGTTGCGACGAGCCTGGTATCCTTGCTCCTACCTTCTGAGGCACGTAGATAAGTCTCTGTGGCTCACTCCTGGAGGTAACCTCTCTGGGCAGAGACCTGTGAGGGTTTGACGTGCTGCCCTTCAAGGAGAACTGCAGTGAGACGGAAGCAGGCAGCCCGGGCTCTGTGAGTGACAGGTACAAGAGCGGAGCCCTGGTCGGTGTGGCGCAGCTGGAGCGTCGTCCTGTGCAGTGAAAGGTTGGGATTTGATCCTCCATTGGGGCGTGTCAAGGAGACAACCAGTGATTGTCTCTGTCTCCTGCCTCTCTCTCTCTTTCTCTCCCTCTCCCCCCCTCTCTCTAAAATCCATTAAAAAATGTTAAAAGAGCTGAGGCCATTGAGTCATGACAGGCAAAATGGGGACCATGTTGCAGACACAGAGCCGCCCTCAAATTTTCCAAAGGCTGTCATTTAAAACCAGGACGAGATTTAATGGGTGGGACTCTGGGTGGCGGAGAATGAGGCAGTGAACGGGTGGAAGTGAACCGGTACCAAGGTCTGACGTCAAGTTCAACTTCCTCAGGCTGAGAATTACTCCTGGCAGGTCCCAGCCCTGCCGTCCGTCCGCGGCGGGAACACCGGCTGCGCTGCCCCGCTGCCCCGCTGCCCCGCTGCCCCGCTGCCCCTGGGCTTACGTCCTGCTGCAAATGTAACAGAAGATGCAGAAGTAAACAAACAAACAAACATAAAAGGCAATTTCCGATGACGCCAGTGCTCACTAAGAAATAGAGGGTCCGCCCTGGCCGGTTTGGCTCAGCGGTTGGAGCATCAGCCTGTGGACCAGAGAGTCCCGGGTTTGGTTCCCGCTAAGGGCACATACCAAAAAAAAGAAAAAGAAAAGAAATAGAGGGTCCTGTGATGGCGGGAGACTGGAAGGAAGGGGAAAGGGGAAGCGGGGCGGTGTCCAAGGGTAAGCCGATGAACAGGCTGCCTTATTAGGCAGTAAATTCTGCAGCCTTGGAAGTTAGAAATGCGCACAGAGGATTAAATGACGGCGTCTGCAAAGTTACTTAAAGTCTCTTCCACATAAAATATTGATGTAATCCAAACAAAAGCTATCAAGGATGGCTCATTCTTTCCAAGGATCAGATTTTACTGCCGTTAACCTGGGATGCTCTCCCCGTCAGAAAATCTGTAAGGAACCCGGAGAAGCGTAGGAGACGGGGTACTGGGGTGTGTTCCCAGGGAACGGTGACTTCAGGCTGACTTGGGCCCTAGGGTGCAGCCTCATGGCCTTCTTTAAAAAAAAAAAATCAAGGCTCAAAACAGAATGTTGGTTGTGAGGGATCCTCTTGCCAGAGACCGAGCAGAAAGCAAGACCGGACAGGTGGGGAGCAGTGACCTGGAGCCGTGCTCTGTTTCCCACATGAGTCACCGTGAGTCAGTGTTACCTCTGCAGACAGGCTGCATTCCAGGCCTGCAGGGATGCTCCCTCTGGGTCGGGTGCAAGCCTGCGCCTCCGAGGAGACTCCTGGGGCTCGTTTGGGCCCAGAGCGGTGGGCTCGGGCACGGGCGTGGCAGAGAGGCCTGTTTGGTATTTCAGAGCTCAGAAACAGACAACAGCATTCTCTTCTGATGCAGCAAAGAGCTTTTCGGCACGGCTCAGCAGGGCGAGGAAACCCGGTCCGACTCCGAGCGGGCTGTGCTCGGGCAGTGCGTGACCCCAAACACGGCTGTCGGGCCAACCGAACGGGAAAGGATGTGAGGGGCACAAGACGATAGGCAGCTTTGAGGTAGCATGAGGCAGACATGTTGCGGAGAGCTGTGGTGGTATCATTGTAAGATTCTGTTGGAGAAGGAGGTGGGGAGAAAGTTCCTATGAATCTTACGAACATTTCCACACACAGAGAAGTTTGCAGTTGTCATTAGGTGTAGCCATCGAAGCAGAAAAGGGTGTCTGTGAACTGACCACCAGTAATTGCAATAGATCGTAAAACAGAGCGTGTGCCTGGATCTCAGCAGCCACACCTCTGGGCCTTCCAGGGACGGGCCCTGGATGCGGCACAGCCCTCCCCACCCTCCGCCACCAGGAAAGCCAGGCAGAGGCTGGTCACAGCCCAGGTGGCACCAACCTCATTGACTTACAGGCCTTTGTGTTGAAGCTTAAGTGTTCTAAGATGATTAAATTATTTATAGCTCAATTAGCCATGTATCCATCACCGAGACATTCGTAAGAGACAACTCCTTCCTGAGCGGGTCAAGGCCCTGGGCAGCGCGCTCCGTTAATCACTGGGTTTCCGTGCCGCCGCGTGCTCAGATCCGGAAGTCGACTTTCAAATACTGCTTTTCAGACTTTATTTGGGACCCGTTTTCTCGCCGCTTCCCTTTTTCCTGCCTCTTGCTGGCCACCCGCCACCAGACTGCACAATGGCCAGCTGGCCCCTGGCAGATCTCGGGCCCAGGTGTGATGTAGCTGGAGAAGCATTTCCAAGCCAAGAAGGGAGTGATTTCATTTTCCATTGACAGTCTGCAGCAATGAAGGGGTTCGAGTGCCTTCAGAAAAGCTTCCTCCCAGTGAGTGGAGATTTGGGGGGTTTCCAGACGTCCACTGCTTTTATTCTTGGAAACATCATTGTTGCTTCCCCCCTTCCATTTATGTCCCAGGAACTGATTCAGAAACCATAGAAATTGGATTTGGAATCGCTGAATGCTAGCAGACAGCTGACTGCACTCTTCCCAGGAAGCCCTGCCAGCCGGGCCGGGGACCGCGTGGTGCCTGCCGCCCCGGGCTGGCCCGCCCAGGCCTCCGACTCCACCGGACTCACGTCTGAAGCAGAGTGCACTAGAACTAAAGTGTTTTGCTCCATTCTTCAGACAGTCTGTGGTTTGCGGCTCAATCAACCAGGGTATGATTTGCAATCCACAGGAACCGGTTCTGGGCAGCTGCTCAGCTAGGCAGGTTTCATCCTGATTGCTGGCTGGCTGATTTTTTTTTTTTTTTACTCTCACGCCTTTTTTTCCTTCTTTTTTTTTTTTTTTTTTTTTTTTAATTAGCCCCGCATTTCAGTGTCCTGAGCCTGTTGTTACCACGGATGCAGACAGGCTGGGGGCAGGACCGACCAGCCGTCTTGAGTAAAATGCAGTCGTGAGTGTGTCCGTAGGTTTAAAATCGCCCAGCTTGGGTCTGGACGAACACTAAAAGGACGGTTGCTTTGCAGAGTGAATAAGATCCCATTAGAGATGAATTCCTTGACTTGAAGTGTATGTGAGCTGGCTTTACTCCGGGAGTGAATGAGTTCGGTTGAAGGAGTGCAATGAAGATAAGATCGTAGACGGGCGTTAACCGGAGAAGTGGGGTGGACACCGTGGTGTCAGGGAGATCTCTGGAAAAGCCTGGACTTCCACGTTGAGCGGCCCCCCAGTGAAAACGGACAGACACCACACTGGGGGGCGTGGGGTGGTGCCAAGAAAAGGGACCATCTTTGAAGCAGGTGGGAGGTGAAGGGCATGGCTGTGTGTCAGGCATGGTGAGGTCCTTTGTCCACACTGTCTCGTTAACCCAGGCGTGTCCCCAGGACTGGGATTAGGATGGGGATACGGAGCAGGGAGAGGCTGAGGGCCGGGCTGGGGACGTCAGGTCCATGCAAGACAGAAGTAGGACTGGGACTCACAGGGAGCCTGGCACCAATGCCTGGCTCTCCGGCCTCCCCTGAAACACCCTCAGCTGCTCAGGGCACATGATTCGCAGGCAGCGAGGCGGCAAAGACCCTTCTGCCTGGTGCAGAAAAGCTGCCTTTGCAGACTCCCGCTCGGGTAGGAAAACACCCAGCGCAAGGGCCGCGAGACTCTGCCCTGCACGCTACAGCTGCCCCACGCAGTGTGGGAAACCTTCACCCGGGGGGGCCCTCCATCCCTTCGTGTTGAGGTCAGCGACGCCCTCAGGGTGGTTTGCTCGTGCCGCTTGGACGGCCACAGCTCCACGTTCTTCCCCCGTCCCGGCAATTGTGGTCCCGGTGCAGCCAGCAAAGAGCCTGGCGTGGCAGGTGACAGCATCCGGGCCAACCTGAGACACAGCAACCCAGCGACCGAGGCAGCTGGTGGGAGGGCTCCGTGGCTCAGACCCGTAATTTGGGGTCAAAGCAAACAGATGATTAGCTGGGGGCTGTCACTTTCAATCAAGGCCTTTAGCATCGTCTAGACGTGGCCTCAGAGTGAGGCCGGTGGCACTCCCTGGCAGGCGCGGCAGGCGGGGTAGTGTGGAGGCGGCCGACCCCCTTCCAGATCACCAGGGAGTCGGCCCACCGAGTCGGCGTGAGCAGCCTCACAGGAAAAGTGAGCCCATTCGAAATGAAAAATCGCAAGCAATGGATGGGAATGCTGTTTGAAATGTGACACGGCGACAATTGAAATTGCTGTCCTCGGGGCTTTTAACTGGCCGAGGTCACGCAGGTGCTTAGTGGCTCTGTCCCGGCACTGGAACCCGTCGCCTCGCCTTCAGTCCTGTGCACTGCCCATGACTCCACACAGCATCCCGGTCACACGGCGGCTGCCACCCCTGCCTGGGTCCCGCCCTGGTCTCCTACGACAGGGGGCCGTTTTATCACGGGGATCCTGAGATGCTTATCAAAGGAAGAGCGGGGTTTGCCCTGTAGACTCAGGATGTCCCTATAATTTTCTCTCCAAACCAGGACGCTTTTGAGAGTAAAAGGAGGGAGATAACCGGACCAAACTCTGCAGCCTCGAGCAATCAGCAGGACGCCTGGACAGGCGGACAGGGATTCCCACACCCTGCAGAGCCTCGGTTACTCAGCCTTCCGCTCTAGCACGTTCCATGACGAGAACACTCATTCCCGAAACATCTGACTAACGGTGACACCGTCCGATAGCACTGCCTGGTCTCGTGGTGTGGTGACTGAGGGACATAGCGCACCGTGCGTCCCCGGGGTGCAGTGAGCACGCGGTGACCACCTTAACCCCATGAAAGCAACCTCTAGTCCCATCTCCTAGCACCGAGCAGTCTCCTGTTCTTTCCCTGGTGAAATGTGGCTGGCACACCTGATAACCCTGGTTCTCCCTGTGTCTGCTGGAGGGTGGTTGCGGTGTTGCTCTGCCTCTGAAAGTGTGAAAAGTCTTGGCTGTGTATAAACGTTAAGTTTTCTACCACGTAGACCAGCAAATCCCCTCCTGCGTTCCCCATGGACCTCCCCCAGTGAGGCATCAGGGAGCGGAAATCCATTGACAACTTCAGTTACGTTCCCCCTCGATCCCCAAACACGGCTTGGAAATCCAGCCCCTGCTCCTTCACAGAAGGTCTGTTCTGACACAAACATCCCTGGACACGTCACGTGGACCGTGACCCCAGGGCGAGCTAATAAACAGGGCTGAGTTGGGCTCTGGAATTTTTTTCTATGTGATCAAGTCCCGTCCAGATGCCCACAGATCCTGAAGCTGGACATACTGCCTGGCCCTGGGGCCACCCAGGGAGCTTGAACCAACAGTCCGATGCCCTGGGCCTGGGCACTGCCTTGGTGGCAGAGGTTCAAAGACTCCCCGGGAATCTGGTGTGTGGTCAGGACGGAAAACACTGCTCTGAAAAGACCCCACTAACAGCTTCTTTCCCTTGTCACCGTACTTAACAGCTTCTCTTCCATTTAAAAAGTAAGGCCTGGCCATTCCTGAGTATTTGGAAAGCACAGGAAAGCATGCTGTAGTAAAGGAAAACCTCATTTCATTGACCTGTTAGTGTGTATTATGGCCTTTCACTCGTGGACAGCACAGCCTGAGATTTTTTTTCATTGCCATTTCGTATTTTAAGAAGATGTGGGTTAGAGTTCTCAATCTTATCTCTCTGTGCAATAATTTCTTTGATAGTTCCACATTGGACATTGGACATTAAATCTGCATTTCTAATTTTTTTTTTTTTTATCCTCACCCAAGGACATTTTTCCATTTTTTGTTTAGATAGAGTGGGAGGGAGAGAAAGAGAGAAACATCGCCGTGAGAGGGACACATCGAGTGGCTGCCACCCGCATGACCCAACCAGGGCCGGGGACAAACCGCCACCGAGGTACGTGCCCTTAGCGGGAACCGAACCCGGGTCTCTCTGGACCTCAGGCCGATGCTCTAACCGCTGAGCCAAACCGGCCAGGGCCGCATTTCTAATTTTTTTAACGAGGAACTTTTGGTTTTGATGTAATTGGAGAATTCATTCTCCTCTATGGTACGCACGTCCAATAGACTTAAAGTATTAATATATGTATTTGTGGGGGGGTTTCTGGCATTACAATGAAATATATTGTTATAACCTATGTAAATATTGGCTTTTGAGAGGATGGTACATAGAAATAATGAAATATTTTGCCGACTTTCATTTTTTCTTCTTTAAGTTCACATGAAAAGTTAAGATGATTTCCAAAAAGGCCCTAAGTTAAAATAACCGAGACTCCACGTAGACAGAGTAGAGCCCAATCAAAGCGTGTCAGGTACTTTACAAGTGTGGCCTCTTCTCCTCGACAGGCCTGAGGATGAGGGGCTTAGCCGCCAGGGTCCTGCGGAGGCACCGCACACGTCCACGCAAAGTCAGCGTTCGGTCGAGGGTGCTGCTCTTATGAACCCTGTTTCCTGACGGGCAATAAGCTGTATTTCTCGCTGCCTAAGAGTTTGGCTATCCTACCTTTTACAGTGCACTTCTGTCATCTGCCACAGCATAGGAGAGTGACTCACAGATCTCTCAGCCTCAGGGGGTTCCTGGAAGCCTGCTCCAAGGCTAGGGCTCAAAGGCAGGGGGCCGCTGAGACAGCGAGGTCATGGGCTTCGCCTCCCACCTCAAGTCTACTGCAGATGCTCCGGCTGCTGCTGTCAGGACCTGGTGATGTTTCCATCAAGCCTGTCCGTTGCCTGGAGAACTTCCTGTGTGCCCTTCCCGGGACAGAGGTCGGGTACTTGCTCTGCTTGGCCCCTGCGTTGCCAAACGAGTGGAGGATGACATGGGTCAGTCTGTCATCCTCGGAGTGAGCCTGTATTGTTACAAGGTCACATTTTCAACGGCAGTAGGTCATGTGTAGGAAGAGGCACACATACACGCGGGCACACGCACACACACGTGCACACACACACACACACACACACACAGCACTTCCCAAGTAACCTGGGTAAGCATCTGAAGTTAAAAACACATTGATCTGACTCCATTTGGAAGAGAGGGCAGAACAGGTCGGTCCATGGTCCTTATTATAACCTTCCTTGTCTGACACCTGAAACTCGGCCTAATCACAATAGAAAAGAAGGTCGCCCTAAGAAACGAGGAATCGAGCCTGTCACGTGTTGTTCCTGGGAATAGCTCTGTGCGCAGGTAGGTCCCCGAGGGCAAGCACTGGGAGACCCCAGGCCCTCAGCCCCGTCTGCTTCTGCTCTGAGGCGGGCATCGAGACTTCTGTGCCCACACTGTGCTCGGGCTCCACCCTCAGCTGTCCCCTGAATGCAGTTACCCCAAGCACCTCGTTTCTGCGGGGCTGTACTGAGAGGCCGTGAAGGGCCCTCGTGCTTCCCCAGTAGAGTCCTCCGCCAGCCCTTCTGGAAAGCTGAGTTCCTGACGGGGGTCCGGTCCCCACAGGCAGCTTTCCTCGTAGGGAGCAGCTATCCTAGAGTGTTTTCGGGTAGATTTTCAGTTCAAGCACGAGAGCGTCAGAAGTGTGCACACAGATCGAAGGTGTGCGGTTGGGTGAATGTCACAAACCAAAACCCCTCTTTGTACCCGGCACCCAGATCGGGGTAACAGGCCTCTGGTGCCCCTTTCTGGGATACGGTAACGCTCTCCTGAAGCTCAGCCCACGGATCAGTTCTGCCTGCTCTTGAATTTTGAATGAATGGAATCACTCCGTGTGGAGGCCGGGTGCCTGGTTTCTTTCGCTGGACAGCACGCGTTCAGAGCTGTCCACGTCGTTCTGTATGGTGTCCTTCGTTCTCAGCTGCAGAGTCCACGGTGGGAGATGACCGACTGCGTTGGTCCGTTCCCTCGCTGACGGCGGTGGGGTTGTTTCTCTTCTTGTGCTTTACTTGGCGGTGACTATTGCCACACCAGTGTCTGGGAGCACTTCTGCTGGGTGCCTAGGAGGGCCGTGCTCGGTCGAGGGATGGGTGTGCTGGGCTTCGGTAGACGTTGCCGAAGTTTTCCACACGGGTTTTAGCCAACCAGACTCCAGGCAGTGTCTGGAAGTGTCACCTGCTCTGGGCTCCAACACAGGTGTTTCCTGTCTGTTTCATCTCAGCCGTTCTGGTGAGAGTGTTCCCTGGAAATCTGATAAAAATTAATATCGGTTGGCCTTCTTAAAAATTAACTTTCTGAAACTCATAAAGGTAGCCTTGTATGCAGGGCGGCCGCGTAGAACCGTGGACGGTGTCCACGTCACACAGCCGGCAGGGATGGGCTGGGCATTGCTTCTGCCCCTGTCGGTTGCCCCTTTTGTAAAACTGGAACGGGGGACCTGGCGGGGTGAGGATGAAATGACCCCCAGTCTGAAGACAGCAAAGCCCGGAGGCCTACGAGGCTCGGTCGTGGTTTGTTGTTTATTTATTTATTTTAAACCAAATTTGTGTTCTGCAGAAAAGCTCACTTCCTCCAGCAAAGCGTGAGGCGTGGGCATGGCTGTGGGCCGACGTGTGGTCTCTTTTGCTCTGTTCTCTTCCTGGACAGTGTGAATTTTCATCGTTTTCCCACGGCCAGTCCCGAAATCATGGAGGACGACCTGAAAAGAGCTTGGAACTCACCCAGCCCCACAATTCACTGAAACCGTGACTGAGCCTCAGCGAAGCCGAGTGGGTCCCCGGGACCCTGTAGGCGGCCACACTCGGACCCTCTGCTCCGGGTTCTAATGCTGGTTCCGCAGCCTTGGGTACCTCTGATAACGACGACGAGAGTCTGCTATGATGCACTCGTGAAAATGAGGGTAACTTCTGACATGTGTGGATACGGTCCCTTCCGAGCTGCCGGCTGTCGACCCCCAGAGAGCGCGGTGGGCACCGCCGTCCCGGTCACTGGACTCCGGTCACTGGACTCTTAGCACACCCGCAGGGGGACGCATTTGCTCTTTCGGTTCACATGGTTATAGAGCAGGATGGGGATGTGGTTAGAGGTTTTCTTGCCACGTTTTTAGGTCCGTGTTTACTGAGTGAACGTGTGAATGTCTGTGACACCCTAGTGGCCAGCAAAAGATGGCACGGTCTGGAAGGGAGGGGCATTTCCTCTGGGAAAACCCATGCTTTCAGACTCCCACATGGAGGGAGCATGTTCCTGTTAAGCTGCAAAACGCAGACAGGGCAGCTTGTTGGAACAGAAGGACTTGGCTGTGGCTGCTGAGACCGGGGACATCTGATCCCAGGAAATGGTGGCAGCCCGGAGCCAGGGCTCGGAACCAGGGTGCAAAGCTCCCAGCTCCGGACCTGGCCCTGCCCTCTGTAAGAGCTCCGTCTACGACGCCAGGGCGCCACCACGGGCATCCCGCTGGCAGCGACCCGTTCCCCCTGTTCGCAGACACACCCCCGGCATTCTGCTCGTGCCCGCCCCAGAGGGGGCAGACTCTCACGGTCTCCACATTGGTCTGTGCAAAGGTGCCTGTGAGTGGCACCGGCCGGGCTGGAGAAAACCGCTGGAGAAGAGTGAGTTCTCAGAAATGTCGAAAGATTGGATTTCGCAGACGGAAACCGAGAAGGTCTCGCCACTAGGACCTCAGTGCTGCTGGCAGGGAGACAGAGGTTAGGGCCTGGGCAGACTGGGCCCTAGGGAGAGAAGACAGATGAGAAACGGGACCCGAATGGGGACTGACACCACCCAGCCTGGCGTCTGTCCGTCCGCGCCCGAATTGCATCGTGTCAGACTCGCCCAGTACCGGTAGCTTTAAAGTCTCCGCACAAGTTCAGTTGTTGTTAACGAGTCCTTTGTATCAGATGCTCGGAGGAAGTCCCCCTTCAGGTGTTGGGAGAAATGCTAGATCGTTTCTGGGGAGCCCCATAGGGGGCCCAGGATGCGTCCCAAAGCCCTCGGTGAGGAGAGCAGGTCACCCCGACATGCCCCTCCCAGCAGGTGCGCTCCGGAAATGTCGCGTCCATCAGGCACCGGGACAGGTGGCCTGGCGAATTCGGGGAGGGCCGACACCTGCGGGAAGGCTCCCGGGGCAGCTGCCTGTTGAAGGAGCAGATCGAAAGGCCCGAATCTTTTCCTTAAGTATCGCCTTTGTACCAGCCTGGCAGAAACATTGGGTAAGTTGTTTCACTTAAAAACCTCAAACTGGAAAGCTAGACTCTAACTATAAAAATACGTTTCAAACGTGTTTTTATTTTTAACAAATCCTACCTTTGTTTTAAAGTCAGGAGAAAAGAATCAGCATCCAGTCCGGCTGATGTGGCTCAGTGGTTGAGCATTGAGCGTCGACCCATGCACCAAGAGGTCGCCGGTTCAATTCCCGGTCAGGGCACACGCCCAGGTTGTGGGCCCGATCCCCAGTGGGGGGCATGCAGGAGGCGGCCAATCGATGTTCTCTCTCATCGATGTTTCTATCTCTCTCTCCCTCTCCCTTCCTCTGTCTCTAAAATCAATAAAGGAAAAAATAAATTAAAAAAGAATCAGCGTCCACTGGGGGTGGAGTGACCCTGAAGCCCTCGCCCGGCTCCCCTCCATCCTTCCATAGTGTCACTGTGTTGATCACTGCAAGACCTTCTCATTAGAAAGACCTTGAGTTGATAATATTGTCCAATCTGATAAGAATATGAACCTGTAAAATCCAGTTCTTTTGAAAGCGTTCTTTAATAATGCACTGAGCAGCCTTTTCCCTCTGTACTCGGGACATTGAACCACCTGCCAGTCCTTTTCCCAGGAGACAGAACCTAGTGAGATGAGGGACCCCGAGGTGACTCAGACACTCCCTTTCCTCGACACGGTGGGATCCGGCCTGAGTGCCTCCGGGGCCTTGAAACATCATGTGACTGGAGTGCACAAGGCTGGGTTGTACGCTTGAAATTTGCTAAGCAAGCAGACCTCAAGTGTTCTCCAAAAAGGGGGCGGTAACTGAGAGAGGTGATGGACGTGTTTATGAACTTGACTGTGGTGACCATTTCATAGCATGTATGTGTGTGAAAGCTTCTCACAGTGCACCCTAAATCTGCGTGATTTTTATCTGTAGGTTATACCTCAGCAGAGCTGGGGAAATAGATGGAAATCACTGGCTCCGACACTGTCCCCCTCCAGTGAACGTTTCATTCTTGGAAACTAAAGTTTCAGTGGAGTCTGAGGTGATCTTACCCCAGCAAATGCTGTGAGGAGAAATATCACTGTGCATTTCCTTCTGTTCAGTGTCCGGACATCTTCGGAATATAACCGTTCTCTTCTAACCACGCCACTGAAATCACCCGGGAAAGGTTCAAAGAGCTTACCTCCGTGCTCTCTCTGTAGCTAAGGCTGGCACCGGCTGTTATCCCCTCTTACTCGCCCAACCCTGTGGACAACATGGTGTCTGCTTTTGTTACCTGGCTGGCGGCCCCTGCCCTGCCCTGTCACTGGGATCGCTCCTTACTGCCTCTGCTGGCCTCTGCTGTGGGGGACACTCTCGGTGGCAGACGGTGACCGCTCTGAGTCCATGTCCCTCCTGCATCCCCTCTCCCAGAGCTCGTTAGACACGCAGCATGTCAGGTCTCCGGGAACCTCAGGATCCGCTGTTCAAAATCCCGAGTAATTCATATACCCATTGGGGTTTCAGAAGTGTCTCATGAGCTCCAGAAGGACAAATATTGCTGAGGTCATGGTTCTGACAGGGTGCTAGACACGAGTAGGGGATCTTTTGTTTCTCGTGAGCATGGATGGACCCAATACCTTCCACTTGGACCAGACCAGGCAGCTTTTTCTAGGTTTTTGTCTCGCTTCTCAGTGTGACTTTTTGTGAATTTAGGTGCCGTCCTCCCTGGCAGGGGGACCAAGACAAGATGAGCCCCAGCCTGCTCTCCCAGGCTGGGGCCCCCCACCCTCCTGCTTGGTGGGTCTGTCTACACACAGGATGGCCAGATATGGCTCGTCTGTGACCAGTCTGTCCTCCGTGGTATTCTGCAGAAATCACTTGGCTGCTGAGCAACTTCATGAAGTCCTTTCTTGGTTGGACAGGTCATCACTCCATCCTTGCGCCTGAAAGTTACTCACTTTCTAGAGAAAAGAATGTATGCTAGCATGCGGACGTTTATCTGGAAATCACGCTTCGGGAAAGGCATCTACTCACTTTCCCTTGAGTCAGCCGGTCCGTGCTGGTGTGGGAAATGCTCAGCTGTATTTACTGCCTATCCGCCTCCTTCCTAGGTTATCAGTTCCATGAGGGCAAAGACCCTTCCTTCGATTCTCAGCGTCAAACACAGGGCCTGGGGCACATCCGACCCCGTGGACTCTGACGAATGACGCATGAACTCATTCATTCTCCTAGGAACGTGGTCGACACATCTTCAAACACTGGGGGCCACTCACCAGGCTGCCTGCAGTTTTACTTCCCAGCGGTTATTATTTGACTTCCCAATGGTTACGGTGCCTTCAGACTTAAAAGGCATTATTGATGCTGCTTGGAGGAAGAAATGTGGATGGAAGTGAGTCAAAGGGCATGATGGTGAGAAACTTGCCAGGTGTCGTTTTTGGGAGATTAGATAACTGTGTTTTCTGGTCGAGTGAATTGCCTGTTTGTTGCAAGTTGGGACTTCGCTGGACTGGTTTCCAGGGCCGGGGGGAAGCGATACCGAGTCTTTTGGTGAGAGGTCATGTGTTTTGAAAGTGGGGAAGATTCCATGAACCCGATCCAAGTGTTACAACACAGGGGAATGGCTTGGGTTGTGCGGGGTGATGAGGCCCCCTGGCTGAGCGTTAAAACAAAAATTATTCTCGCTGTCCTCTTTGGAAAATCCCATACAACCCAGCCTCCAAGTGCTTAGCTGTGTATAGCCATCGGTAGATTAGGGGGACACACGTCTGAGACCAAAGAAAAAGTGAACTTTTTCCAGCAGGCGTCGGCAGGGACAGGCTGCCCCCTCTTTCCCTGCTTCTGCCCTTTCCGACCGAATTTCAACAGAGGGGAGCAAACAGACACACACCCTCTTCCCGGAACTGCCCACGTCAGGGGAGCGTCACCTGGACGGGGCATGCCCCTGCTCTGAGGGGACGGCTCGGCCGCTAGAAACGTGTCTCGGGCATCTTTGCGTTTTCCTTGATGGGAAGGACCAAAAGGTGCCCCCGTTCTAGAGATTTCACTCGTCCTCACAACCAGCTGGCTGGAGCCATGCCCTCTGGGACTGTCCTCCTCACACCCCGCCCCAGCACCTGCCCCGTGACTCCCCTTCTGTCCACGGGGTTTCCGAGAATTCCCACTAGAAACAGACTAGAAGCACAGCACTCCGCACTGTGGTGGGCGGTTGTTGTCTTTCGTTCCAGGTTACCCAGCTTTCCTGGAGAGCGCCCATGAACTGAACTTCTATTAGAAGGGCTTCCCCCTATGAGACTAAAAAGGTGCCTAAGGGACACAGTCGACCATTTGCTGTCATTGATTCGGTTCTCTGATGGTATATGTGCCATCCTGGTGGGACAGCTGACCTTGGCTGGGGCGGGAGCATCTGGGCAGTGGCTCCTTTCTGGCTGATTCTTTCCATTCATACGACGTCAGGCACTTACAATGGGCCAGGAGCACAGATCTCATGGTAAGTGTTGTGCCATAATAAGATTTTTAAAAATTAAATAGACACACTGTCTATTTGAGTCTTTAAAAGTCAATTCAGCCCTGGCCAGTTTGGCTCAGTGGTTAGAGCATCGGCCCGCGGATGGGAGAGTCCCGGGTTCGGTTTCCCGCTAAGGGCACGTACCTCGGTTGCAGTTTGTCCCCAGCCCCAGCAGGGGTCGTGTGGGTGGCAACCAGTCGATGTGTCTCTCTCATGTCGATGTTTCTCTCTCTCTCTTCCTCCTTCTCTCCCTCCCGCTCTATCTGAAGATAAATGCAAAAATGTCCTCAAGTGAGGATAAAAAATAATAATAAAATAAATAAAACTCGATTCAGACCATCCAAGTCTCTTTCATTCACGTTAGAGGCTCTGTACCATCCAGAAAGTATTTAGAGGGTGGATCTGAGCCTTCTTTCTGGAAGAAATGGTAACAGTTTAGGTAGTCTTTGTGAAACCAGCCTATCACTCACCAAAGGCATCTCCTCCTAAGACACCTCTGAGATTTGCCCACAAACCCAAAGGGTTCTCCTCCGAACCCCCAAACACCCACATTTTGCTCCCCACCCCCCACCCCCGCTGCCCTTTCCTCCTGGCTCTCAGCCTCCCTCCTGGAGGGCCCAGACCTCAGCCATCCCTACCTCTTGATAACCTGAAGTCTCACCTAGCAGCTCCTGCCTGGTCTCACCCAGCCTGCATGCCAGCCTTCCCACCCCCGGGGGCTCCTCCCACCCCTCTCACCGCCCAGCCCTGCGGAGCCTTCTGCCCCCGTGGAGGCAGCCGCCATCCTAGGGTGGCCCCTCCCTTCCAATCAGTGCCTGGTGAGCCGCTCTTCCGACTGGCGTCGGATCCTGACCCTTCAGCAAACGCACTTGGGTCTTCCTACTGCCTCCCGGGTCTGTCTCTTTCTCCTCTGCAAGTTATTCTTCACAGACCAACTCAAGCATCAAATCCTTTAGGAAGCGTTGTTTGGTTGGTTGGTTGGTTGGTTGGTTGGTTGGTTGGTTGGGGTTTTTTAGGTGCCCTCTATTCTCTCTTAGCTGAAAATGAGTGGTCTGAGGAGTTGCTTTAACTTCTCCTACAGCATGTCACCTTCTGTCTCCGTCCTGACCGAGCTCCTTCAGGGGCCATTGCGCCGTGGATGAACGGATTGGTTGATGAAGAGTTTTCAGCACACCTGCGATGCCAAGATCACATTAAAGTCACCCACACGCTGGGTTATTTCAGAGCTATCGCCCGGCTGGTCTGTGATCAGCAAATCACACAAGACTAGGTCACGGATTCCATGTACTGGCTTGCTACAGAAGATCTTGGAAACGTTCCCCCTCGTTTCTCCACTTTACCAGGTTGTGTCTTGAATGCCTTGTCTGGAAAAGCATGTGATGTATGCCCTAGTGAGCGTATGGAGTGATGTGACATTCTGGTGAGAGCTAGGGACTAATAGAGGTATTCTATCTGTTGAAGCAACCAGAAAATTTGTGTTTAAGTTTTATTTGTAGTCATTAGCAAAGGATGTATTTTCCGTACAGGGTTTTTGGTCTTTACTCCCTCTTTCGTAGAGAGTCCGTGGGGAAATGCACTTCTTCATCCTTGAAGTACCTCCTTGTACAGTGTCCCAGAGTCTGTGTGTGCAGGAACCATGTGGGCGCCATCCCAGGAGCTGCGTCAGATGTCAGCCCTGTGCTTTGTTCCCTGAGGCTTTGTCGGGGGAGCTCTGGAGCTGCCGTGTCTCGCCAACACGAATGGCAGCCCAGATCCAAGGTGCAGCTCTGGAGAAGGAAGCCTGCAGGAGCAGACCCAGAGGGGATCAGAATGAGGGGAAACGGAAGGAGAAACTACAACAGCTGGCCTTCCCCAGCTCAACGTGTGTGTGCGCATGTGTGTGCGTGTGTGTGCATGTGTGCATGTGTGTGCATGTGTGTAGTTGTAAAGTCTAATTAGGGGGAGTACATAAAGAGAGAGAGCTGTGAACAAGAAAGCTATCATTTAAGTTACAGGAAAAGGTTCTTTTTTGTAGCTCAGTCATGGCTTTAAAGTGTCCAGACTTGTTGATATTCCCCGTGTTCTGTCGGCACAGCGGTTCCCGTGGCGTTCTGCACCACTTCAGTCGAGCCTGAAAGCGTTGTTTCTGCATGTTTTATTGGTATCCGTAAGTTTCAGGTGCCCCTCAGGCTTGCAGTTGACTGAATTGTTCCACGTGCAAGCTGAGTAGGACAGAAGCTACGGACCAAGGCTCCGGAGAGTTGCTTGACGGTGTTGTTAAGTTTTCGGGTTTTTCAAAATTGAGAAATTAAGCTCTGCGATCACGGAGTTGTCTGTGATACGCTTCGGCTGCAACCGTGGTTGGCAACCAGAAGGGCTCCCAGGTGAACAGCGTGGATCTCAGGAGTGTTGTGAAATCTCCACGGTCGTTGTACACAGGCCTGGCCTGGGGTAACTCCCTCACAGGGTGGACTGCTTGTGGGCAATGCACTGGGTTGACTCCCGCCCACGTGGAGAGCTGGACTGTAAGCTTCGTGAGGCAGGGGTAGCGTCAGTCTCACCTCGCCGTGTCCCTGGACCCTGCGTGTTTCTTGGAACACACAAAAACTGGAAGGACAACAGTGATGCTGACGGTGGTGGGGATGATGGTGGTGATGGTGATGATAGCAGTAGCTTGCACGAGCCAGACACTGTGTTACAGAGATGAACACTTGTAACCCTTATGATGACCCCAGGGGGGAGGCACTCTTTACTTTCGTCTCACAGGTAAGGAAAAGGAGGCTCAGCGAGGAGAAGTAATTTGCCCACGGTGACACCACCCGTACCCACGGAGCGGGTTCAAAGGTGGGCCTCCGGAGCTGGAACCCATGCGCTTAACCAGGGCCGCACCTGCTCCGGTGGCCGAGCTCTGCGCACTTGGCCACCAGGCACACTGGGAAGGTGTGTAGCTGAGCGTCTGCTGCGAGAAGGACAAAGGGACACGTCCCTGAGCTGGCTCTGGTGATCTGTCTGCCTAGAAGCTGTGCATGTACAAAAATGACAAATTCTGAGGGGCTGCGTTCTCAGTACTTTCCCTATTAGGTTGATTTTTTTAAAAAATAGTGTAAGTATTATGTTGACATGAATTAGAAAGCCTAGATTATTTGCGAGTCTAAACCATACAGTATTTTGTAAATGTTATTTAATTTGTAAGTGGATGAGTACATAATGAATATAGCATTCATTATATGCAAAGTATTGTGGGATTTGGGGTTTAAAATGTACTTAGGAATTGTCCTGTGAAACAGCCACAAGCATTCAGCAAAACCAAACACCCCCATTGAACCTCAAATCAACACTAAATGCTAAGTGGATAGACAGACTTCTGAAGGGGGAGGCAAGTGTATTTCTAATGGTAAAACCCATTGCCCAGTGAAAATTAATTTATTGTCTAATTAATAAGGGTTCCCTTATTCCTTGGCACATCAATACTTACTCCTAATTGTTCCTTAATATTTTGGGTCTTGTATTTCTTTTACAAATTGAGCTAGCATTTGAATGAAGGGCTTGGTTCTACTCCCCAACTTTTGGACTATTTTCAAGCACAGAATTCCAGTTCCAGATAATCCTGTCACAAAGATCTGGACCTCTTTAGGAAGGAGATGGCCCCGTCTGGCCTCCCCCGAACCCGACAGCCATGGCTTTCTCTATTTGTTCAACAAATGATTTACATGTTTTAGTAATCCCACCAATTGATGTACTTTTTCCATGAAAGAAAGTGTTACCACATTTTCCAAGGGAGAAGACATCTATAACCTTACTCTACTTTATCCTCTCATCCCCACCCCCTCACCCTCGCCACCACCCACACAACATCTGTATTTCTTAAACTAAAAGCACAAATTATTGTGAAAGTTAATTGAGCTTACAAAGAAATACTTGTGTAGAAAACCTTCTCGGCTTCAAGGGGAAAAAATCTGGTTGGAGTGGCCATTCAACAGAATAGGAATCAGTTCATTGGAAGGCACTCCTCTGGCCCCTTAGGAATAACCCCTTCTGCTCCCACCCCACGCTTCTGAAGATCTGACAGTGGGCCAGAATAAACAGCTTAAGGATGAGTTCAGTTAAGACATAAAGCACACATTACAGTTTTTTCAGTTCTCTCCTTCCTGGCCTCTATAACCAGATCGTCAGCTTAAAAAGCCAGAAGACAAACAAACAAGAAAAGTGCTTTAGATTACAGATTACCAGCCTATTGAAATATGTCCATTGCTCCAGGCCCAGGCCTCCCAGCCATTGAAAAGGCCGTTGGACAGCATCCTCACACAGCACCGGCCTTGCAGGGACATGCAGAACCCGAGGTTGCCAGGAATGACTTTATCTCTGTGGACATGTTCTGTCAGATTGAATGGGACAGCAGAGAAGCCAGGGCAGGCACAAGGGCAAATGGAAACATTTCCCATCTCCTGGAGCGAGCTGCTGAGCCTGGGTTTAGTCCTTAGACATAGTGTGGGCTAGGCAGCTCTCGTGTGGGGTGTGTGTATTCCAGCCCCTTCACACACTCCTCTCCCTTAATTACCAGGAGTCTCCTAGACATACGAGGTTGTCCTCACCTTAGAGCATCTTGGTGAAAGCCTTGGAGCTTCTCTCAACAGTACTTGTATTTTGAAAGATACTTCTGATCATCCAAAGCAGCCTAGATGGTTCTAGAGATTATCTCTAAGTGTCTCCAAGGGGAAAAACCATCCAAGTAGTTTCTTGCTAAGAGGTGAAGAAAGCCACTCCCTAGAATTACTGTCACGATGAAGCCGGTTCCCCGTCATGGTTGCAGTTCAATGTGAAGGCTATAAAAGAAAGGCTAACCAAGAAGAGAGATGAAATTGTTTCCAGAAGTAAGATCAAAACACAAGAGAGAGGCTGAAGTTTGTAACTTTTTCAAAAGAAGATAAAAAAAAAAATCTGTTCTGTGAATCACCCGTGTGACTTACTTTCATGTGTTCAGTAATTAATAATGAGGCCACGAGGGCCACAATATGTTTTCTTGCCTATTATTCTAACAGACTCGTGTTTTGGGGGGACATCACTCTGTTTAAATCTCAAATGTATTCGATCGGAAAATGGGCTTCCAACTGCAGAGTTCTGTGTCTCCAGTCAGTAACAAATCTAATCCTGTGAGGCCAGTAGGATGCTATAGAAACTAAAACCGAAGAGAGACCAAGCAAGGAAAAATACTTTCTCATCCAGCTTGGGAGGAATTTACCGTCAGCCCTACTATTAATAGACACAGTGGGGATTCCATTTCCATTGCTCAACGGCCGTATGAGTTATTCAACCTCAAAAAAAAAAAAAAAAAGTGAACCAAGTCTGCTGAACACTTATATATGATGTTTATGCAGGGACTTCAGTGATTCGGCAGTCTTTATTCATCTTTTATTGCTTGCTGACCATCTCGGAGTAATACACTAAAGGGACATCAAAGGAAAACAGAATGTTTGCTGCTGTTCTCAGGATGACACAGCATTCATTGAAGAAACAACGTGTGCTGTGAGACCACAGAGTGCGTTCACCCCCCGAGGGCGAGCAGAGGCAAATCCACAGAGGCAGCCAGGAAGAGGGGCTCGATGGGGCCTCTTTCTGGAGGATGTGGCTGTGAAGGAAGCCACACACATGGACTTCCCGAGAGCACGGAGGTGGAGGGGGATTTGGAGGACGGCCCTGGGGTGCGGGGAGCGGTGAGACTCAGTGGCTGTGGCAGATGCCTGCAGGGCTGTGAGGTGAAGGAGAAGTGAGGTGCATCTGTGTTAAGCCAGAAGAAACGAGCTGTGGGCTGGCTTCATGGTAAAGAAGATCAAGGTCAGGAAGGGCTCTGAGACAGGGTTGTCAATACAAGCGTGGACTGTGCCACACACTCTGGGCAAGATTAAAACTCTTAGTCAGAAGGACAAGCCGACTTGACAACCATCTGCCATGGACGTGGAAAGCCAGGGTTCCTGGACATAGTGGGGACATTTGGAGTTGTATATCCAATTCTAAAAGTAAATGATGCCTAGCCCAGAACTGCAACACCCCAGACACAAAACCACACCTCAATAAGTAACAGTCCCAGCCCCCGCAGTTCCTATCAGTTCTCAGTCCTTTGTCTCTTCCATTCCTCTGTTGAGCTGATGATGAAAAAGGAGGATCATAACCCTGAGAAAACCCTTGGAGTTTGGCCTTGAAGGAGAGTGAATCACTTTAACCGGTTCATCTTCCAGAAAGGACAGGAGAAAGGGACTTCTAATCATATACAGGTGCTCCTCAGCTTACGACGGGGTTACATCCTGATCATTAAGTTAAAACATTGTAAGTCAAAAATGCATTGAATACACCTAACCTACCGAACATTATAGCTTAGCCTAGCCCGCCTTAACCGTGCCCAGAACACAATATCCAAAAACCCTGGCGACACCGTACACTGTCGCTTATCAGTTGTTGACCCTCGTGGTCACAGGGCTGACGGCCACCACTGCCCAGCATCACAAGAGAGTCTGCACCTCAAACCTCTAGCCTTGGGAAAAATTCAAAATTCAAAATCCGTAGTACGGTTTCTAGCAAATGCATTTCCCGCCATCGTAAGTTGAAAAATCCTAAGTCGAACTATGGTATGTCCAGACCGTCTGTAATTCCTGACCTCCTGTTAGGCCTTCCTCCAAAACAGAGGCTGGCAAAGTGCAGCCCATGGACCAGATCCAGCTTACTAAACTGCCTGTTTTTTGTAAATAAAGTTTTATTAGCATGTGAGGCCGTCCTGCCCATTCCTGGGCTTGTTGTCTCTGGCTGGTTTTGCACAAAGGCGGCAGAGTTGAGTGGCTGGGACAGAGACCATGTGATTTGCAAGCCCGAAATATTTATTCCCTGCTCTTTTCAGAAAAAGCGTGCCAGCCCTGCTCTGGGTTGTCCCAAAAGAGGCTTCAGGCTGTCTCCTGGACTTCGACCTGTGGCCATGAGAGGGCCACTCTGGCTGGTCCCATAGTCTCTTCTCATTCCAGGCAGGTGACCCACCTAATAGCAAATAGTTACCTGTGAGGACTGTTACTTTTCACTGATAGCCCTCTCCATGAGGGGCTAATACGTTCTAGAAACAATCGTATCTGAGCCAAAGTTAAGATTCTTCCACGGCAGAGACTTGGCTCGGGCTGCCCCCGAGTCCCCTCGTTGGTTGTCAGTGATTTTTGAGTCAGTCTTTCCGCTCAGTGACCCCAGGAAGCGGGCTTTGGGTTGCAGAGCTGACCAGGGAGAGAGGTCGCCTCCCAGGAGGACAAGGTACGTCCCCTTGTACTGCCACTTCCTGTTCCCATTTCAAAAGGAGACTTAAGAAGGATATTTAAATTAAGTAGGAGTACGTGGAAACGAAATGGTCACTTTAAAACGAGCACAAAATGAAAACACGTGTGTCCACCCAGCTCCACTTATGAAACCACCACAAAGGGTCAAGGTCAAAGGAGGCCTTTGTCTACAGGCAAAATAACAGCGTAGAGAATGTTCTGAGCGGCAGGCTGGGGGTTGGCCGCCTTGAGGGAATTCTCCTGAAAGGCCCCCGATAGGTGTGGCTTCCTCAGCGCTGAGTGCCCAGTGCGGGCTGCCAGGCGGGACACGGGTCCGCACGCCTTCCTGGGAGCCCGCGGCTCGTCCCCGGGACCAAGGCGGGCCGGTGGGCCGTGGTCAGCTCCAGCTGTCCCTCCCTCGGCGGCAAGAGCTCAGGGCTGCTTGCCAGACCACACACAACAGTCGAGCAGGAGGGCAGGGGGTCACCCTCGGGAGTGCTTGGAAGGAAGGAAGCGACTCATCCCCCTGGGAGCCAGTCCAGGTTCAGCCCAGACTCAGGTCACGGCGGCATTCATCAGGGTCTGCCGTGTGTCAGATGCTTTGACAGCAGAGGCTCCCATCTCACCGCGTCCTCCCAGGAGTAGAAGTCCCTGCATTACAGACGAAGGGGAAAGAGACCCCACGTGGAGAAGAAGTGGCCTCAGGAGGGGCAGAACCAGAGTTCTCCCCCAGCCACTGTGAGCCCACGGCCACCGGCCGTGGACAGATGCCATTCAGAGTTTGCTTATTGTTCTGTAGTCTAAAAAGCTGGGGTTGGGGGGTAGCTTTTCACTCTGTTTTTCCTGTTTTGACTTTTCAAATCCTATGTGACAGAAACTGAGGTGATGGTTTGAGTAGTTGTGCTGAGGCCCTGACGTGTTTCTGGGACTTGAGAGAAAGCACGCCGTGGCCTCCGCTCCTTGGTGGATCGACCACTAACCGCTCTCGGGAGGTTTTTCTCTTCCTTTCACTGCTTCTCATGGGTCCCCAGTGGCGCAAGGATGCACCGTGTCCACCAGGAAAGAGCCCCGCTGGAAGTCCCACCTGCAAGCTCAGACTCGGGAATGGCTTAGAAATCTGTCCGCTTGGTCCCCTCTGCTGACCCCACCCCATCTCCCAAGCCCACTGCGTTCCCAAGGGCCCCTGGCCTTCCTCCTGCCTCCCACCGGCTCCCCTTCCTTTGCTGGCTCCTGTAGGTGTTAGGAGTTCCATGCGTAGTGCTCGGGGGAGATTGCAGACCTGCCCTCGGTCCTGTGGGTTCCCGGTAGGAAGCCTCAGAAGACCTCAGGAATGTCCCCACGTGTCACCTTGGGCTTTCCTGTGGTTCTGCAAGAGCCCCTTTGGAAGGCCGTCCACAGCAAAGGCTGGCACCACCCTAGCTGGAGGACCTGGGCGTGGCCTTCCCTGGGCAGGTGCGGCCGAGGGGAGGGCGGCCAGGGCGCTGGGAGCATCCTCGTTCCCAGAAGGAAAC
Organism: Tadarida brasiliensis; assembly: GCA_030848825.1. Taxonomy (NCBI): domain Eukaryota; kingdom Metazoa; phylum Chordata; class Mammalia; order Chiroptera; family Molossidae; genus Tadarida; species Tadarida brasiliensis. Next base: position 98,173,932 of record CM061267.1, on the reverse strand, counting down.
CGGCGTGATGGCCGCTCCCGGTGTCTCAGCGATCACTCCCTTGCTCAGATGTTCAGTGTTGTCACTTGCTTTGGGTTTAGGTTTGTTTGGGGGGTGGGAGAGTGGCTGGTTATGTGTATGTTTTTTTCTAATGCTGATGGGTAAACCACTTAAATGTGTGTCTTTCCAGAGAGACGGCCTTGAAACACGAGTGTGCATTAGAGACTGTTTTTTAAAAAGATGGGTAATAATAGAAGAAAACACGTAAAAGAACATTTAAACCGTCTTGGGGTGGTGGGGTAGAACCCAAACAGAGTCCGTCTGCAGAGAAACACCTGCAGGGAAGCTTCTCCCCATTCTGCATCGGAAAGCGCTTACTTCCTGGCAAAGGACAGATCTTTTCCAGAACTTTGTTCAGTAGGAAGAATGGCTGGAGGAGTGAAGCCTGTAGGTACCTGTCAACAGACCCAGAGGGGTCACTTGTACCCCCACATTAGGCTGTGGGCAGTGACCCAGAGGAGGGGAGCGCAGGGAACACACCAGATGAGTGGAGGACAGCCCGTTTGCTTGGGGGGTCCATGGCCCCCCGCCCAGCGCGGACACTCACCGGCAGCTCTTTCTCTCCAAGTATGAACTGAAGCTTTCTCTCCTTCGCTGCATGACCAGGACTTGGAGTCCCCGCCCCAGAGAGCAGGAGGTTGGTGATTCCTCCTCTTTCTGACTCATGTTCCTTGAACACGTCTCTTGCGTGCCTTTGGGATGTCCTGTGATTACTCCCTGTATAAAGTCATCTCCCGAAGGGCCAATGTGTTCCTTCTGGGCAGTGAGACTTCCAGTGCATTCTTGACAGTGCCATTGTAGTGTTTTATTGACTGTGCCTTGTTGAATGAGTGAGTGAGCAGAAGCACGGACAGCCCTCGTGGCCCCAGTGCGGGCCGCAGAACACTCGTGGAGCGCACCTCACTCAGTGGCCACAGCAACACCTGACGCCTCCACCTCCCCCTCGTGCTTTTCGGCCACACGTGGCATTCGGGTGAATTCAAGGGAGACCCTCGGCAGCACATTGGCAGCCCAGAACGGGGACTATTATTCGGTCCTTAGGGAGTGACTCATGTGAGCCCGAGGAGAACGTAAGACAGAAGGTATGTGAGCTGGGCGGGGACCCTGTCCAGAGGAGGAAGTCTCATTGGCCCTGCCTCACCGTTTGCCCGTCACCTTGCTGGGAATCACATCGGATGTGAAGGCGTGTCGAGGAAGAGCAAAGCTGCCCTGTGAGAAGCTGTAGAAGAAGTAGCAGGTGGCCAGCCGAGCATGCTGAGGGCTGAGGGACTGTGGGACCGACCCACGGGCTCATGCTCCCTCCCACCAGCAGCCTCTCACCCGCTCTCTATCCATCAGGGTCCAGCAAAGCCAGAGGCGAAAGGGGTGGTCAGCAGTGGGCAGTCTGGAGTCCACCTTTAGTCAGGATTGGAGCCTGGTGGTCTTCACTCACTCCATTTGGCCCTTTTGTATGTCCCACTTCTTTGCCAACCCATCCCCCACACCACTATGCCCCGTTCTCTCAGGTCTCAGCTTTCCATGGTGTCAGCCAACTAAGGAGAGGGCAAAGCCATCCTATCTCAGTGGGGGCTGCTGTGGGAACCTCTTGCACACCAGGGGACAGGCAGGTTCCAGCTAGAGACCCCTGGAGGCGCTCTGCAGAGTGGGGGTGCCGGGATGTGAGGTGTGAGTGCTGTTCCTGGCTCCGACTGCCCAGTGCTCGCTGGAGAGAGCAGGTCTGGCATCGAGCAGAACTGACCCTGCGGTGGGGGCACAGCTGCTCCGTGCTGCGGCCAGCACACTTGGGACGGGAGGTGGTATTATTCATCCCAGAAGTATGCCCATGTGTGAAGACAGTCCCTGAACATGAGTAAGCATAGTCCCATCGAGGAGATTAGGGACACGGAGCCCAGGCCAGAGGGGAGGAGCTTCCTCGTATCTCTAGAAAGGAAAAACCAGGCACAGTGAATTCACTGTTTATATTTTGACGTAGAGAGTTTGTAAACCACGTCCGGTGTTCTGTCCTTTCTCCTGCGCGCCTGCTCCGCGTTCAGGATTCCGTCCGGGAATGTCCCAGCCACATAGGTACCAGAATCTGTGTAACCCAATATAGCCATGAGTTTTTGGTGTTCAATGTGTCCACATGTTTAAATACAGTTGGGCAGAGACGCTGGCCGCCAAAGTATGTAGCCAGGCACAGAGTAGATACGCAGAAGAGATTTATTGGCTTGAATGAATAGAAAATGAATAAATAATTGCTTTCTAAAATCTTTTTTAGTCCAAATCAGTTTGGAATAGTCCAACAATAGGTCTAATTCAGTTCTGATGTACTAGCCATTCAACCACCTATAAAAAACGGAGTGGACTGCCCGCCCTGTGGTTTAAGATGTTTTCATTTCTATTATTAGCACCATTCTTTGGACAGCATCCTATAATATTGAGAAGTGATACCGTTTATTTCAGACTTTTAAAGCATCCCGAGTTGCAACACAGCTCATCGATTCTGCTGAGTCCATTTAAAATGTAGAAATCCGTTGGGTAGGGGCGAGTTTGCTAGTGTCGTTGGAGACACATAGGTAGAAGTGGACCAGCAGGTTGGTTGCTGGGGATACTGCTACGGTAGAGAGATGTGTGGTCTTATTACTGCTCACAACTACCCTGCCAGATCCATGGAGCTGGTCCCGTTTTAACCAGGGAGAACTCTGAGACCCAGAGAGCTGAGACGCTGGAGACCATTCCACAATGATACTGTCTCACTGATAGGAGAGGTCTGATGATGTCACTAGAAACATATTCCACAGTCCCTCGTAGAACTGGCCTTTGTGGGTTCAGAGGCACCAGGTAACACCCCGAGAGAGGACACAATATTCCTCTATTTGGTATGTATATTTTTTTTAAATCAAAAGCTCGGCTTGGGATTATTTTAATGGCTAGGTAGAGAATCCTGGGGATGGACGTCAACCAGTGTTGGCATTCTGTTCCCTACGTCAAAAATAAAAGAGACGTTATTTTAAAGTCTCCTGCTCGTTAACTTAATGAGCATTCCTTGAGTCTGCAGCTGTGTTGGACGTCCGACTGGGCATATTATAATGCTCAGGGCAGAGGACTGAACATTGCAGGGGACTTCTGAGTATCCCGTGTGCATTTCCAGGTTGCAGTGCAGATCACATTCGGTTTAACGGCTGTCTTTGGACGCCTGCACGCTGAGAACCGATCCTTAGTGACGAAATCAAATACGACTCATCAGGAACTACTGACAAAACGAAAAGTTTTGGAAAATAAAGAAAAACCTTCACCTTTCTATTGAGACCTTTCCCACTCCACAAAGCCTTTGATTCGGCTCACAGTGAAGATGTAAATGCTACTTTGTATTTACTTTTATTGTTTCCCTAATTATTTCATGATGACTCAGCCGCACATTTTCTACTTTCCCATTATTACAAACTCTGGCGTGGGTTTTATAGGCTAGTCTGGTGCTGTCATCAGGATTTGTAACATTTTTCTGTGGGATACATTTGTTCTGTGTTCCCCAAAACCAACGTAAAAAAATGTATTTATAGACCTGGAAGCCGTCTCTGCGCAGCGCATGGTCTTCCCAGACCTACCGTGTGCAGTGATTCCGCACAGCAAGGGCGTGAATGAACCGCAGCCTCGTCCGTGCGTTTCTGACACATTCTGTATGTAGCACGTATTGTTCATCAGTTACTTCTAATCTGTAAGGCATGTTCACAAAGCCTTCTGACACAGATAAGGGACAACTTGGAGGATCTTTTCTTTTTTTTTTTTTAACTTGAAGGATCGATCTTAATAGTTGTGTGGGATCACTTCTTCATTTTCTTTTCTTTGTTAAAAAAATTATTTTATTACAATACTCATTTTCTGCCCTTGGTCAACACCGATTTCTGTACATTGCATCCTCAGTAATTTTTTTTATTATAAAGTCATATATGGTCACTGTAGAAAATTCAAGAAGTGAAACAACAAGGAAGAAATAAGAAAAAGATGCGATTTCTGCTTGCAAACGAGGTGCTCCGTGGACGGGGGGCCCAGACAGCCGGGGAGCCAAGGGAGGGTTTACGAGGGCTCAGGGGCCTTGGCAGCTGCTGATGTGGAGCCGAGAAAACAACAAATTAAAACAATTACACATTTACTCGGGCGATTCCAAGTGTCTGAGTGGATTTGGGGAAATCTGGAGAAACTTGTTTTGATGGTGCGTTTCAGTCAACAGCACATTTGCCCAGGCTTGTGGGCAAAGAGGGGTGCCTACTGCGTAATGCCGCAGGGAAGAAGGGGCATTCCGAGACTTACAGGAGGCAGATTGTTTATATTCTCAGCTCAGATAAATCGTAGGGTTCTTGAGAAAAAAAAAAAAAAACACAACCAGGCTGGGGATCAGCCGAAGATGTCCAAGGATAATACACAGATACCTTCTCATGACACACTTTCCTGAATCTGTCGCTCAAAGCCAAGTAAGTACAAGTTTTCAGCCTGGATGCATCTCCAAAGCACTGGCTGTGGAGTGAGCTCGGCTGAAGGGCAGTGTTCCGTAATCCCATTAACCCAAATGGCCATAGCGAGTGGAAAGCATCCGAGTGCTGGTCCCGGGCCGGGGATCGTCTGGGAAGGGGCTTGCGGGGCGCACATGCAGAACCCCACTGCCGAAGGATGATGTCATAGTTCGTGGGTGTTACGTCAACAGCAGCGGTAAACTACATTGAACGGGAAGGAAGCAGTTCCACCCAGGTGACGTGTGATACGTGGACCTTCCTTGAAAAGGCATCGAAGGTCGGAGGGGTAGGTGCGAGACGGGTGAGCACAGCAACACGCTCGTGGAGGCAGACGCGCAGCCCGGTTCCCTCATCTCTTCCCTGCGTCTGTGGAGCTTCATCAGCCAGTGTGAGGGAGCAAAGCTAAGTGCTGCATGGGTCCTCTGCTCTGGACTCGGTCGAATTTGTCTTCAGGTTTGCAAAGGGCGAAGCACATCACTGGCCTTTGGTGAGGAGAAGACACAGAGGCATAGCGCTGAAGTAACGTTAAATTCTCTTCGAATAAATTGCTTAAACACCTAACCCTAGATGCATATTTTAAGGCCATTCCTAAAGTATAATGTGTTCCTTTCTCTCTCTCTCTCTCTCTCGATAAAGATCCCACAAAGCAACTCTGCTCAACACTTAATGTTAGAGTTTGAGTAAGCCTGTCTGCAGATCCAAACACTCCCAGTTCAGACAGCACCTGAGGGCAGGTAGCCATCCACGGAGGGCCCCTAACGTCTGTCCAGATGCCCTTTGAGTTGCATTCCTGTTGCATTGCTCAGTAGTTAACGTTAACAAGGAAAAGTCAAAGGTTCCGCAGAGAGCTCCCAGGAGTAACTCAAGGTCACACGGTGAGGAGGGGGCTAAGCAAAAACGCTCTCTTGGCTGAATTAAAGAGCCTTTGCTCTTCTGAGTTTCGCCTTCAATCTGCCAGCGGGGTTTGTGATTTTTACTTTTTAATGAATGTACTGACTCTGACATTCACATTTTCTCACTGCTTTGTCTCATAATGTGAGCTATTTGGTATGAAAGGTGGAGGCAAGATTACGCTTTGTTCAGTCAAGAAACCTAGGCCAAGTCCTCCTGGCCCACACCCTGGGTTTCTCTGAGATGCTGTTGCTTCCTCTTGATGACAGGAGGAAGCCTCAGAAGAAACAGCCTTGTAATGATTTCTCCTGATACTTTAGTAATTAACCCTGGACCAGGACTCCAGGTGGACTTGCCTTACACTGAATCAAATACCAACGGCTTTCTTCCTCTCAGGAATAGACATGTCGCACATGTGGGCTTTTTTGGGTTCTTTGCCATGTTTTTTTCGCCATTATCAAGAAAATACATAAATAATGGTCAACATCTTGCATGATGCTTCTTTTCTATTCGGGTCTGTTTCCTCAAGTAGGTTTTCCAAAGTGGAATCGTCATCACACGGAAGTTAAGCACGTTTATTTATTTACAGGAGCTGTCCGGCGGGTTCCCCAAACGTTTTGTGAATTTACATTCGCGTCCACAATGAGTAATGTTGCTATTGTCTTCCAAATGGGATCTTTTTCCTGACTCTCGAAGTGATTCATACTCATTGTAAACCACGGAGATGCGTGATGGGTATTCGTCCAATAAATACATGTGGTGCTCACTTACCGTTTTTTTTGAATGAATGAAAGAAATGATATTTTCCTTGAATAAAACAGGCTGAACTCACATGGCACGTTTTCCTTTTTTACTGGCACAAGTGACTTCCATCGATTCAATAATAAAAATTCTTTGGCGTGGCGGAGAGAAACTTGCGAGCTGGTATCCTTGATCCCTTAAGATGAAAGCAGCTGTGGTGGTTTGTTCCCTCTGTATGCTGAAGAAACCCTTCTGAAATGTACTCCAGCCCTGAGTTCTCGTCGACACCATTCCCGTTCCCCTGGCTGACACGAGGGTGCGGCCAATACTTGTGGCTGCCTAGACCGTAGCCAATCAGTTAGGCTGGAATTTAGAGGGCATGGTCTGTCAGCCAGGAGAGCAGTTTTTGTGTCAAGGTGTGCCAATGGAGAGGTCACGCATCACTGCCGCAACCCTGTACCTACATCCGTGGTGGCGTCTTTATTAAGAACCTCAGAATTGGGAAATCGGCCTGGCCCTGTCTCCGTGTCTTGCAGCCAACCAGGTACATCTGTTCCAACTTGAGGCTGAAATCGAGCAGCCCAGACTCCTGGGCAAAAGCAGCCGGGCCGTGCTGGGTCAATCCAATGTTATGATTGGAAGGATTACGGAGTCCTGCCCTGCAGCCAGTCCATAGGGGCTCCATCTTGCCGACCTGTCTGAGTTCCCACGTGATCCTTCTCTCTACCACCAAATTTGAATGAGACACAAAAGGGGAGACGAGGGAAATCCCCACAGAATTAAAGGGGAGGTGAAGGTTGCTTCATACCGAACGCTGGTGTCAGTAGATTGGGTTGGTTATGTAGTGTTTGAACATGTGCTCTGCGCCCTGACACCAGAATCGAGGGCGGAGAATCCCATGATGCTCGTCAGGCAGTTCCCATGAGCAGGGAACAAAGGAGCCCATAAAAGAGCCTTGTAAATTAGGAAGAGCCCCCGAAGAAAGGCCCGGCCCGTTGACCTTGGCCTTGTCTCGGTGCTCGACCACCTGGCTGCCGGCTGTAGTCCTGCCTTGGCAGACTTGGAAGAACGTCGCTGGTCCTGGGTGTCACCTCCAAAGCCAGGCAGGCACGTCTCTTCACTCGTAGGATAATTTCGGTTCAAAACGTAGCCCCCTCATAAGCTCCCTGCTTCAAAAGCGCACGCCTCTTTGTTTGGTCATGCTTGCTTAAACACGTCTTCTGAAGCGGGGTTTGTAAACATGACTTGATTATAATCCTCTCCCTTGCTTTGAAATGCAGTCTGTCAAGTGCGTTTCCAGAGTCTAGCTCTGTCCCCTAATTGAAAGTGTTTTCTTATGTGAAGTTGGATACCTTCCAGCAGTAGGGAGTTGAGCATGCCAAGGTGGTACCCGCAGGGGATCCCACCTGTGTGGGCTGGATTCATGGGGGGAGGGGGGTAGACAGACAGAAGGACTGTTGGGTTCTCAGTAGCTGAGTCTTTTTTTAAATGTATGTTTTCATTTCATTATTTACTAAATTTTCTTTATAAGGCTCCCCTGAGGATATGTTATTTAAATCTTTATTGTTGACTCTATTGCAGATGTCCCCCATTTCCTCCCCTCCCCCCACCCAGCCCCTTTACCAAATCTTATATAATTAGACGTATAGTTTCTTCTTTGAGGCATTCGTTTTTTGAAGAATATTGTTAACCTCCAGCCATTGGGGTTTTAACTTACAGTCTCGTGGTTGACTTGAGGGCGTACAGTATTGTGTCAGAAAATATTGCTAGTGTATATAATGTTTGTAAATATCCTTTGGACACATGTGAGGTAGCATGTTCTCTTTTTGCCAAGTGAGAAGTTCATCACATAGTTATTAACTCAACGTTGTGATTATATTATTTCTGTGCTTTGTGATACGAGTTGTTTTGCCTACTGAAGCTCTTACAGACTATTTGTCTCAAAGGTTTTTATAGAATTTCATCGGTGTCCCCTTGAATCTTTAACAGGTTTGAACAAGTCCCTGCACGGCGGGGATCCGCCTTTCCTTCTCATCAACTGCACCTTATACAACTGAAACTTTGTCATCTCTGCCTTGATCATACTGCACGTCTCTGAAGCACAGAGCTCGTTGGCGTTTGTGAATATTGTTTGATTTGAGTTCTGCTGCCTTACTGGGCATTTCATGGGAATCTCCCTTGTGTTTTTTTTTCCAGTTTGCCAAGGCACCAATAACAAGCTCACGCAGCTGTCCACGTACGATGACCACTTCCTGAGCCTACACAGGATGCTGAATAACTGTGAGGTGGTCCTTGGGAATCTGGAAATCACCTACATGCAGAAGGATTACGACCTTTCCTTCTTAAAGGTGAGTTCCATGAAGCCGGTCGCCGTACCCAGAAACCACAGAAGTAAGCAGAGGTAGGTGGCGGCCTGGCGGCGTGTACCTGGACATGTGTTTACTTCTGCTGCTACGGCAGCTGCGGGTTTGATGAGAGGCCACTTCACCAGCTAGGGTCGGGAGATAAAAGAAGACCCAAGAGAAACAGGCCAGCCTGGCATTCCACTGTCTCTAAGAGGACTCTTGTAACCATGGCTGCAGCCGTGGTACCCCGGTAACTGGCTCTTAATTTTTAAAAAGTCTTGCTTTGTAGCATTTGCCCATTTCCTTGGTGTAAATAAAGACTCCCACCAAGGTTGGCTTCCAGCTACCGAGAGTTCAACAACCATTTCACAAATGGCCCGCCTGTTTCTCCGTGGGCCCTAGCGAGCCAGTAGGAACCAGTAGTGAACTTTGGATTTCAGTGGCCGCCTTCTCAGTTTTTGTTTTTTTTGTTGTTTTTTAAAATGAGAAAGCAGGCAAGACAGATACAAAATAAATTCATGAAACATTTCTGTTTTCACCTGAGTGCGTTGACCATCAAGTCAGACGAGAGTCACGGCTCAGAGGTCACACTGCCTTTCTTCCGCCAGCAGACCCGAGGCTCGGGCGGAGTGGCTGAGTCCGGTCACTGTCCACACCCTCACTGTGGTCACCTGCGTGCTTCACGTTTGTCAGCCACGCCTGTGCGCGGTTCATTTGGTGTCCTGGGCTCTGGGGACCCGTTTTAGACCTTGCGTTCTTGAGTGCCTCAGCGGAGAAGTGCCAAGTTCGTGTTTCATCTCCTTAGACCATCCAGGAGGTCGCGGGCTACGTGCTCATCGCCCTCAACATGGTGGAGAAGATCCCTCTGGAAAACCTGCAGATCATCCGGGGAAACACGCTCTTTGAGAACACGCACGCCCTGTCCGTCTTGTCCAACTACGGCCCGGGCGACGCCGGCCTGAGGGAGCTGCCCCTGAGGAGCCTGCAGGGTGAGCGGCGGGGCGGGCGGGCGCGGGCGCACACAGGGACCCCTGGGACTCGGCCAGCGCCGCTGGCTTCGTTCCACTCGGAGAAGACCCTGGTTCACCAGAGACAGGCATCGCGGGCCAGCCGTGTGCAAAGTGCAGTGGGTGGGAGTTAGTGGCAATGGCGGTAACCCGTGAGAGCAGGGAGGACCTCGGCCAGGTGCCACTGAGCCCGCGGCCGTGGGCACAGCCAGAGAGTTAGCGGGAAATGGTCGAGGCTCTGGGAAGAGAGGGTACGGCCAGGCTCCTGGGGCCAGGGAGAGCATCAAGTGCGGCCTTGTGCCCCGGGCCTCGGGGGTAACGGACACGCGTTACCAGTCTACCCCCGTCAGACCGTGTTCAAATGAGGGTGAGGAATGAAGGTGCCCAGGGGAAGGTGGAGTTCTTGTGACGAGGACACAGTGACAGGAAGCTGGTGGATGATCGGAGAGATGGGCAGGTGATTTTTTAAAAACGGAAGATAGCCGGGTTCATGCCCTCCTCTGGAGCAGGCACGGTGCCAGGCACGTTACCTCGGTGACTTCGTTCATGCCACGCCCTGTCTCTGAGCCCTGCTGGTCGGTCAGCAGCCAGGCCCAGGTGGGCCTCCCTCTGTGTCCCTGCCCCCTCACCTGCAGACACGTGGATGACGATGGTAGTACACCTCCTGGGCGTGGGAAGACTGAGTGAGTTACTGTAGGGAGAGCCAGCCATTTAATACCAGCCTGTTCCTATCGTTGGTATGGTTGACGTTGTATAAATCCAAATTAATATTGTGAAATAATTCTTCAAGGTGAGTTATTTGATAGTAATTAAGTACCGTTATTCATGATAAACACAGAGAGCCGTCATGCCATGTTGGAAGTAAACATAAAAGGAGGGCAGCCTCCAGGGTACCCCTCTCCCTCAGCTGCCAGGCAGGGGCTCCCGAGTCCGGGCACCCTGCTGCCCCCTTCTCCCAGGAGCTGACGGCAGGTGCCTCGTAAGGCCCCGCCCGCTCCGACGTCCCATCGTGGCCCCTGGTCTGCGGCCCTGGCTGTCACGGCTGCCTCGTCAGCCCTGTGCTGCGGTTCAGTTCTGACCCGTCATCAGAGCCCCATGCCCTTGGGTCTGGCTCCCTCCCGAGAGAATGCTTTCACTTGATGGGCCCTCTGTCACCTCTGGCTTTACATCCCCATCTCCACAGTTCGGCCCTTCCCGACCTCCCAGCCCACCTTTGTGATTCCTTGATTCTCCACCATCCATGAAGAAACCACCCACCCCACCCCCCCGCCTCCATGCCTCTGCCCCGTCTCGTCTGCCTGGAGCCCACAGTACCCTCCTCCATCTGCTTCTGTCCACGTCCTGGGAAACATTCTTTCCAGCAACCTCTGGGGCCCTCCCGGGGAGAACCCTTCGTCTCCACGCTGGTGCTTGTGCACAGGGCACATCCATTCCCTGCTGGGGGCTGTTGGGCACTGTTTATGTAGCTGCATTGAAATTGCGGACCATCACAGGACCAGTGCGAGCATTAACTCAGATAAGCATGTGAGTCGTGTCTCGTGTCCTCTGTGGACATGTGCTCGCCAACTGTGTGCCCTGTCTCCCCACGCCTGTCAGTCCTCAGAGAGAAGCCAGCAGGCCTCCTTCATCCTTCAGACCCCACAGCACTCGCTACAGTATCTTGTGCATAGAAGTCGCTCAGTAAATGTGTTTCGTGTCCCTTCGCTCCGGCTTGATGTTTCCTTATCACCCCACGTTTTTCATGTCCTATCACTTCTTCCTTGGAAACAGTCGTTCAGTCCTTTGCATTCCTGGTGTCCACCCCGTCTCCTCATCATACACACAGATTCTTCTCGATCCTGGTCACTCTCACACCCCTTTCTCCGCTGAAGTCTTTGCCCCAAAAGCACCGCACAGCATCCCCACCCTCTCCCGGCATTGGCGTCATTTATGCTGTGCCTACGGCCTCACACGTGGTCTTCCTTCCTCCTCATCGCTCTCCGTTCTGATCGTTCATTGTGCAGAGGCCCAATGCAGGGGAATCCAAACTCCTCTGTGGCACCATCCTCAGTTCATCTCCACCTCCCCCACTGAGGTTCTGTGGGGGGTCTCCTGGACGTGCCAGCGTCTGTCTTAAGGATGCAGCGTGTGAAGAAATGCACACCTGCTTCGTGAGAGCCTAGGAGAGACGGCGCGTGTGCTCACCGGGGCCCCTTTCTCCCACAGAAATCCTGCAAGGCGCTGTCAAGTTCAACAACAACCCCTCCCTCTGCAACATGGAGACCATCCAGTGGCAGGACATCGTCGACAAAAGTTTTCTGAGCAACATGTCGATGAACTTCGAGAACTCATCGAGCAGCTGTGAGTGTGCCACAGGCATCTGCCTGCAGCTCCTGGGCGGGGACAGGGCTGCAGGGGCTGGGGTGGGAGAGGGCCTGGCCAAGCTGGAGTCACAGTCACTTCAAACCAGAGGTGGTGAACAAGGAATCTGCCTCCGAAGAGACCCGTCTGAGACAGCCGGAGTTACAGGCAGATCATGAGCCCCCTGGCCGGCACACGTTTTCCTCTGTTACAGACAGATGCCTTTAAGCATTTTTATCTCAAGTCTTGTTCTTTTATAAATCTATCAGGTGCGCATCCTAGAAATTTGAAAAATATGGTAGAGATAAAAATAACGTAATAGCTCTAGGCAGACCATCACTTTTAACATTTCTATGTGTTGGTTTGGTCCTTTCTTCTCTGTTTCTCTCTGTCCCTCTGCCTTGGTCGGTCTCTCTCTCTTTCTCTCTCTCTCCACAGTGTGCAGCCCTGTCCCTTTGGGGTCCAGCCTCACTGTCCTTCACAATTCTAAGGAGCACCAGCATTACATTCCGGCCCTTCACCCCTGGGGGCGGGTGTAAAGAGTGTCAGTCACATTAACAGGTGTCCTGGTTGGACAGTCACTGGGTGTATCATCGGCTCTTCCATTTGCAGTCTGAATTCTCCAGAGGTGAAATTCCTCCTGCCTGTGGGACGCCTATGAACCCCTCAGGTTACTGTGTCTGTGATGAAAGAGCACAGGGCTGACCTCTCCTTAGCAGACGTGGTGGTCAGCCTGATCTCTCTGTGCAGCTAGGACGCTGTGGTCTTCAGATTCCCCGATGCTGAGCAAAACAAAATGCACCTGACGAGGTCAGGCACCTGTGTGGCTGTCGTCTGTGGTTGACCGTCGCTTGGGAAAACTGCCGAAACGGATCCACTGGAAATGGTTCCAGGCAGTAGCTTGCAAATTAGCAGCTGATGTTTTAGATACCCAGCAAAGTGATACACACTGTGGGTCAGGGCTCTGGTCCTCTCTCTGACTGGGTCCAGGGCTTTTTTTAATCCTCGCGCAAGGATATTTTTTCCGTTGGTTTTCAGATAGAGTAGGAGGGTGGGAGGGAGAGAGAGAGAGAAATATTGATGTGAGAGAGACACATCGACTGGTTGCCTCCTGCCTGACCCCTACCAGGGCCGGAGATCAAACCTAACACCGAGGTATATGCCCTTGACTGGAATCTTTGGTCCACAGGCCGATGCGCTAACTGCTGAGCCAAACTGGCCAGGGCGGAGTCCAGGAGCTTTTATTTAAGGACCCCAACTCCCCAGGGCAGCTGACCACCCAGTCACTCATGACTGTGCAGAGCAAGGCTGTTGTGGGTGCATGCCGCCCCACCAGGGTAGATGCTCTTAACGTCATTATGGAAGATACTGGAAAATTCTCCAAGCCTAATCAGATTTGAAATCTGGGTCCTTGAGTTCATTGAAATCCCAGTTTTCCTGGCCTCCGACAAGTCTATAATCACTCTGCCTCAGTTTCCAAGGCTGAGATGTAAATCGAACCAGTATGTGGTTCAGCATTCCCCCCCCCCCAACCCCGAGAGTCTTTTAAGTCATCTGACAACAGACCAGCCAGACAGCTAACCGAGAATAAGACATGTGAAGGCTCCTCCTCCTTTCTAGAATGTTCCTTTGCTCCTAGGCTTGGGAAGGGGGTCGTCAATTTCTTGTTTTTTGTTCCCTTTCACTGAGATATGAAAGTAACTCTGACTTTTATATCTTAGGCCAGAAGTGCGACCCAAGCTGTCCCAACGGAAGCTGCTGGGGCCCGGGAAAGGACAACTGTCAGAAACGTGAGTCCGTGAGCGGATTTCGATAGACGTGTGCCGCCTCCTCCCCGACCCTTGGCTGCTTGGGTTGGTTTTCCCTTTGAGGCTCCAAAATCCACTCTGGATTGACAGGCCAGACGTGAGGCACCCTGAGTGCCAGCCCTGCCCACCTGCCCCGGTGGGTGACCCGGTGTGGGCTGTTTGGGGCACCTGAGCTGGTTGGTCGTGAACGCCGACAGCCTCAGGTGCCAGTCGGCCCTGTCACTGTGTGTGGCAGGTGTTCCTGGGAACGGAGGCTTGTCTGCCACCCTTCCCCCTCACTTCGGGACCCCCTACGAGCAACATTTTTCAGGAGGGCTTTTCTGCAGGGATCCGAGTGGATCATCCCATGGATGGCCAAGGGATCTGGGGACATGTCAGCCTAACAGCTGACCGTCCGTCCTTAACAGACCTCCCGACCGGGGCACGACCGATACGTCCTTTCGAACACTGCTCCCTGGCTCACGCTTTTGCCGTCTGCGTGTGCTTTCATCCCCAAAAGCTCAGTTCTTACGAGCGCCTTATGACTGAGCAGGTCCGAGAGCCTGGACTTCACCTGGTCCGTTCTCCTTAGTGGTTAAATACAAAGAGGAGGAAACAGGCGCCACGAAGAAAAGTCACGAGCGGGTGTAATCCGGCAGAATGTGAACGTCTGGGTGTTTGAGCAAGCCTCGGGATTGCTGAGTTCCTCCCCGTTCACATCTCATTCACGGTCTGCATGGCCCCGGGGACCTGACCTCTCCGTCCTCCTTGCTCTTCCGCTCACAAGTGACCTTTGCTCCTTTTCAGTGACGAAAATCATCTGTGCCCAGCAGTGTTCTGGGCGCTGCCGGGGCAAGTCCCCCAGTGACTGCTGCCACAACCAGTGTGCCTCGGGCTGCACGGGCCCCCGCGAGAGCGACTGCCTGGTAAGGCCCACCTCCCGGGCACCGCCCTCCAGCCAGCCACTGTGGGAGGCTTCCTGGAGTCCAGATACAGGGACTCGTGTTTGTAGCAGCAGACAAGGACATCCCTTCGCCGGGGAACAAAGCATCCGTGATTGCCCTGCCTTCCCCACTTACTGTGTGACCTTGGCCAGATGTATTGACCTCTCTGTGCTTCGGTTTCCGCACCTGACGATGGTAGATAACAGACTACCTGTCTGTTACGTGGTCTAAATGACGTCACGCACGTGGCATTCGTCACTAGGCCCAGGCATAGGAGGAGCACTAAATAAATACAGGTCACTGATCATTAAGGGCGATGAGCCACAGGGATCTGGAGGGGACCTTCTGCCCCGAGGCCAGTCCCTCTAGGATGGCAGTGACGGCTCTGTCTTATGTTGTGTCCCCGTTTATACTATTCTCCCCGCAGGTCTGTCGCAAGTTCCGGGATGAGGCCACGTGCAAGGACACCTGCCCCCCTCTCATGCTGTACAACCCCACCACGTACCAGATGGACGTCAACCCAAACGGAAAATACAGCTTTGGCGCCACCTGTGTGAAGAAATGCCCCCGTGAGTCATCACGCACAAACCCTTTCTTGTCAGGCTCCCATTTCCTGTGTGTCTCCTGCTGGAACCCTGGAGTCCCCAGCTCGAGTGGTCTCTGGTCGGTGTGCTTGCTCATTGTCAGGCATGTTACCGGGGACCCGTCCGAGTGCAGATGACAAGGAGGTCGCTGCCCCAGGGGACAGGTGCCGGGGTGGCCAGGACAGGACTCACACCTGTTGGCCAGTGCCCGGAACCCAGGTCCCGCTGGGGTCGTCCAGAATATTCAGCAGTCTGATGGGCACAAACCCACGGCCACTGGGCCATTTCACTGTTTGGCTCTTGTCGCAAATGTAGCTAATAGGCCCAGCTGAGGGCACAGGGCCGAAGGCCTGCCTCCTGAGCGGAAAGGATCCTGCCGGAAGCTGTGCCCTCAGGAGAGCCGCAGAGGGTTTGGTTGGTTGTTCTGTCTGAATCGTTGGCTTTTGCTCATTTGCATTTGCAGTGCACTGGTGGCCACAGCGTCCACGGAAATGGTGACATCAGTTACTCCTGACAGAGAAAGCGCAGGGTTGTCTGATGAGATTTAGGAACCAATCTTGATTTCTCAAGGGGGAGACGAACCAAGGAACACATTTCTCAAAACACAGCAACAAAGGGCAGTTTGCCCTTCCAGACTTGCAGACATGAAAACTTTTAAATTCTGGACAGAAAAAAAATGACACAGTAATAGCCACTGTAAGGCAAATGACAACGCTAAGGAAATATTTGTCACAATTATGACACGGATGTCGTCGTTGAAAGAGGGCTGACCGGGTGGTTGAAAACCCAGGGGAAAACACGCAGAGCCCAGAGAACAGAAGCAGACGACGCACAGGGAAAGTGACCAGCGTCCAGTGGCTGTTTGCGGGTCTACTTGGGGAAGTCAAAGCGGGATCACAGAGCCCCTGCAGAATATTAACACGTGTGTTACTACTAACTCCAATACATGGGCTCAAGGGTGAGGGAGGGGGAAGGACCAATGCACCTGACCAGTGGTCCGAGCGCCCGCCAGGCCAGAGGGGACCGCAAGGCAGGGGCAGCCCCAGGGATCAAACACCCTCCAGGGTAGCAGTGTGGATGGATGAGGAGTCCTCGTTGAGGGTCACGTGTTTTTAATAAATACTCAAGCTTTAATCATCAGTCCCGGAGGCAG
The DNA here is from genome assembly GCA_030848825.1 of Tadarida brasiliensis. NCBI lineage: Eukaryota > Metazoa > Chordata > Mammalia > Chiroptera > Molossidae > Tadarida > Tadarida brasiliensis. Next base: position 98,157,614 of record CM061267.1, on the reverse strand, counting down.
AACCTGCCAGAAACAATGAGCATCGAAGAGGCGGTTTAAGCAGGGGGGGTGGTGTTCTCCCCATCCGTCCGCTCCCGCCTGTGATGACACATCTCTGTTTTCCACATCACCGGCTGGAAAGCTGTGAAAACTCTTCAACCCGACTCCTTTTCCGTCTGCAGCCTTTTATTCTTTGTCCTTCAAACAAACAAAACCAGAGGATTGCGATCCCTTTTCATCGGCCCCCTTTCAGGGGGACACGAACCCCAGAGACACCTGGTGCTGCTTTCACCACCTGCCTTTCCTGTCCCTCCCCAGGTAACTACGTGGTGACAGACCACGGGTCGTGCGTCCGGGCCTGCAGCACTGACAGCCGAGAGGTGGAGGAAGACGGCATCCGCAAATGTAAAAAGTGCGAGGGGCCCTGTCGCAAAGGTAGGAGCCTGCGGGGCGTGGGGCCGGCTTCCTGTGGGCGGGGGCTGGAGATCTGAGTAAATCTTTCTCCAGGCCCAGGAACACAGTTCCTTCTTTATACTGTGCCCTGTCCTTGGAGTGCCCTCAAGGCCAGTGTGTCTCCACTTACCCCTTACTTTATCTTTTGTTATGTAAACGTGCACACACCCCGAAGCAGAGCAATAATTGTGCAATGACCTTCACGTAAATGCACTGATCTTTCATACTTGGCCTTCACTGTCCCCATGTTTGTGTTCACGTGTGTTCATGCGTGTGCGTGCGTGTGTGTATTTATTCCCTGAACCATGTGATAGTTACAGACGTCAGCCTACTTTCCCGACAGACGGGGACCTCCTCTGAGGAGCGGAGGGCAGTTTCCCACACACCTCGAGTTTGACGTCGACTCGATACCCTTTTCCAGTCTTCAGGTTAACGTAAACTTCCCCCTGCTGTCTCGGGAAGTCATGTCTACCTGTCTTCCCACCCAGATCCAGTCAAGGCTCGCGGGCTCCGTTCGGACGTCCCGTCTCTGCATTCTTTGCTCGTCAAGAACCATCTGGCGGGGCCCCCCATTTTTTCCTTTCCTGTCCCATGACCCGAGGCTGGGAAGAGGCTATGCCGGGGGTTTAGGGTGGAGATGATGTTTCAGATGGAAATTCAGGAGTGGATATGAGCTAAGAAACCAGCTCAGAGCCTGGGAAGGGGCATTTGAGACGGGTGGACCAATAAGGCAGAGATCAAAGCATTCGACTTACATAAACACTGTGGGAGAAAAGTGTTTAACCACCTGCTGAAAGGTATTACAGAGTTCCCTACGATGGAACCTCCGACAGCCATTAAGAATCCCGCTTATGACTAGTTTTAAGAACCAACATTTACAGCATAAAAAGTGGGGAAGATACAAAACACGAACTACTTATAGAGGGTGGTCTGAGTGGCTTATCTAGGAGACGCTGCTAAAATACTAATGACAAGTAGCAGAACTGCTGGTCACTGCATTCCTCTTTATTCTGTGTTTTCCACATTTTCTTAAGTGGATGCATCTTTTCAATTTTTAAAAATGTGTGCATATTTTTTCTTTAAGCTAGAAGACAGAGCTGCAGGCCAGGTCAGGGCAACGGAAGGGCGGTGGAGGTATAGTCGGGGACCAGTGGGGGCGGTGCACAGGTCAGCGCCAACGGCAGGTAGAGCGCTCTGGTCCCCGTGGGAGATGAGGAAGAGGACGGAGGTCCAGTGAGGACGGCGACCCGTCTCCTCCTCTAACCACTGTAACCTCAAACCCCGCCATGGCTCCTGGTACCTCCGTCAGTGTTTGCGGAGTGAATGGATGATGATCCGGCGGTGACAGTTCCCAGGGGTTCCACGCCCTTCCTGCTCCCCTCTGCCGGCGAGACCCCAGCCATGCTTAAGTCAACAGACGTGAGTGGGATTGACACCTCCCTTCTCTTCGCAGTTTGTAGCGGGATAGGAATTGGAGAATTTAAAGACACCCTCTCCATAAATGCTACCAACATCCAGCACTTTAGGAACTGCACCACGATCAGTGGGGACCTTCACATCCTGCCGGTCGCATTTAAGGGGTGAGTCGCAGACGAGGTTCTGGTGCAAAGCCCTGCTTTCTCCGCAGGTAGACGTGGGGGGTCGGTAACTTTCTGTGGGTTGTTTCAGGGACTCCTTCACACATACGCCACCTCTGGACCCCAAGGAGCTGGACATTCTGAAGACTGTGAAGGAGATCACAGGTGAGGCCGGCCCCGGGCCCTCTCGGGGAAGGGTGCTTTGGAGAACTTGACACCTGTTTTCTTCTCCCTGGGCATAAACACCTTCTTCTGAAAGTCTCCCGCTAGTGACCGAGATCCTTGACATTTCTCAAAAATGCAGTGTCCCCAGCACGTGAGGGGTGAACACGATCCTCGGAGACTCGGGCCGACCCCCAGCCCAGGCCAGCGTCCTGGCGGCCGGGTGACGGTCCTGGGTCCAGGGAGAAGGGGGTAAACCAAACTGGTGAGGGGACTTCACGTCCCTGCCCCGACTGGTCCGTGACTGCCAGCAAAGGCCTGCTCTCTTCATTCCGAAAGAGGAAATAATTTGACCTAAATGACAAGATTGTTTTGAGGGTTGGAATTACATAAAGAAATATGCCAACATCCTTGTACGTAATAACAGCTCGCCACGTGGCTGCCCTCATCAAGGGCCTGCTTGGAGTAATCAAATACGGAGCGCAGCGAGGCCCCGGGGCCGCCACCCACGGGGACAGTCTGCTGATGGGGCTGGGCGGTGGGGACTCTGGGAGAGGCGGGGTGTACCCCAGAGCCTTGGCTTGCATTTGCATGTGTGTACACACTCAGTGAAGACAATACAAAGAATCAGACCAAATGTCCACCTGTCCCGCCCATGCTACAGTCTGTGGAGAATCCTAGAATAACATCTCCTACGAAAAAGAACTTTCTGCCTTGCCGGTGTGGCTCAGTGGATTGAGCATCGTCCCATGGACTGAGAGGTCTCGTTTGATTCCCGGTCAGGGACCATGCCCAGGTTGCAGGCTCGATCCCCAGTGGGGGGCATGCAAGAGGCAGCTGATCGATGTTTCTCTCTCTGTCTCTCTCTCTAAAAAAAAAAATCAATAAAAACGTATTTTTTAAAAAAGAAAGAAATCTCTAAGCAGCGTGTCTCTGCGCCTTCCTCCTGCCTTCTAGGCTTTTTGCTGATTCAGGCCTGGCCAGAAAACAGGACGGACCTCCACGCGTTCGAGAACCTGGAGATCATACGTGGCAGAACGAAGCAACAGTAAGTGGACCCGGCCAAGCCTGGCAGACCCTTCCTCATTTTCTTATTTGGAAATAAGACGTACAGAAGTGTAGCGGAGAGACCGCGGGACTTGCCGTCCGTCCTCCGGCCTGTCTGTGCTGGAGCTGACGTCTCTCATGGCGCGGTGCGGGTATCAGAACGAAGGGCTTGGCGTCGGCACCTCGCTGTTAACTCACCACACTTGGTTCAGGTCCCACTGTTTTCCGTGAGTGCCTGTGTGTCGCTGTCCAAGCCAGTGTTCACCCTGCGGTTAGTTGTGTGTCCTCCGTCCCTCGCCGTCTACAGCAGTCCTTACGTCTTTCCTTACCTTTCTCGGCCTTGACACGTTGGAGAGGTACTGTTCAGGCCTTTTGTAGAGTGGCTGATGTGTCCTCATGACGTGAGATGTAAAACATCACGGGGATGTAAAGCACAGGGAACATACTCGGTAATATTGTCATCACTGGGGATGGTGCCAGGTGGGTACTGGAAACATCTGGGGGATCACTTTATAAAGTACATGATCGTCTCACCGCTATGCCGTGCACCTGAGATGAATACAAAATGCTGTTGAATGTCCACTGTAACCGAAGGCATTAAAAATGGAGAACCTCGGACGCCGCCCGGAGGAGCTCGGACTGCAAACCTCGGTTTGCATTTTTAGGACGCTCACTGGCATCAGGACAGGGAGTGCAAACCTCCTCCCGTGGTTTCCTGTCATCTGCGAACAACAGCCCGAGCTCCTCCAGGTGGCGTCCAAGGTCTTCTGTGCTCTGGCCTCTCCCACCCTCCAGGGACCCCTCCCAGGCCTCCCTGCCTCCACACTTCTGTGCTCTGGCCTCTCCCACCCTCCAGGGACCCCTCCCAGGCCTCCCTGCCTCCACACTTCTGTGCTCTGGCCTCTCCCACCCTCCAGGGCCCTCTCCCAGGCCTCCCTGCCTCCACACTTCTGTGCTCTGGCCTCTCCCACCCTCCAGGGACCCCTCCCAGGCCTCCCTGCCTTCACACTTCTGTGCTCTGGCCTCTCCCACCCTCCAGGGACCCCTCCCAGGCCTCCCTGCCTCCACACTTCTGCTCCAGCAGTAGCGTGCGGTCGTTGGCACCTGCCACGTGCTTTCTGGCTCTCCTGCTTCTCCAGGTGGTTCAGCTTCCCTCCCTTTAATCTGAACAACTTCCACCTGTCACTTGATGAACATGTCGTGATCACCTTGTAGCACCAGCACCGTGGTGGGTGAAGAAAATAGTGTTGTTCCTACTCCGAGGTCCCCACAATGAGGCATCACCTCTTCCAGGAAGCCACCCTTCCTGCACATCCTTCCCCAGACGGGTTTAGGTGCCCCTGCTCTTTGCCCCCATGGTGCCCACTGTCACCACACTCATGGTGCTGGGTTAAAATTATCTGCTCATATGATTGTATCCCCACTTAAAAAAGGGGGCTTCTTGAGCGTAGGAAATATACACACAGCCTACATAGAATTAGTCACATACCGCCTCAGATGTTTGTTCAGTGGATGGATGGATGGATGGATGGATGGGGAAATGACCTGTGACTTTTGAAGTCTATTTGAGTGTTTGAGAGATTAGAACATGTTCTCAATGCCCAGGCAAAATAAACAGGCAGCAAATAAAATAGTGACATGGAGACCTTTATTCAGGCCCGAGTTAGCCACTGGGTTAAAGATACTCAACGAACAAGAAACTAGCTTTTCCCTGGAGGAACTCAAGAAAACAGTTGCAAGTTTCAAAAGTTACAATGCAGACCTTTCGCAACGGCACTGACGGCCCCTGGAAGGCAGTGGATCGGAAGTGGTCCAGAAAAACGAAATAAATCTTCCAGCGACGTTGTTTTGGTAATTTCTCACCGCGCTCATTCTCGTCTCTTCCATTTAGCGGCCGCTTCTCTCTCGCGGTTGTCGGGCTGAGCATTGAGTCCCTGGGATTGCGCTCCCTCAGGGAGATCAGCGATGGTGACGTGATCATTTCGGGGAACAGAAACCTGTGCTATGTGGACACAATCAACTGGAGGAAGCTCTTTGGGACCACAAATCAGAAAAGCAAGATCGTAGACAACGGAGACCGAAGAGACTGCAGTAAGTAGTCGCGTTGCGTGGCTTGCGGGTCAGCGCATCGTTTACTTTGACGCAGACTATCAAAGGGCCCTTCCCGAGCGCAGAAATCACTTTTCTCGTTCCTGAAGAGGCCAGGTGAGAGAAGCCTGTGTGTTCCTCATTGTGACGTTACCACGGGCCGTTCCTCAGCATTGCTTCTAGATCGTTCTCATTTCACAGGCCGAGTTGGCCTCAGGAGTCAGGCTGTCGGCTCTTTGTGATGTACGCAAGTAAATTCCGTGTCAATTCTGTTACATGTTAGCTAGAGGCTCCTCCCTGCTGGGTTCAGCCTCAGCACCTCACTCAGGGGGTCGTCCTGACTCGTCCCTCGGTCGCTAGTCGCCGCTCACCGCTGTCCTGTCTTCCCAGAGGCCCGAGACCGTGTCTGTAGCCCGCTGTGCTCGTCCGAGGGCTGCTGGGGCCCGGAGTCCAGAGACTGCATATCGTGCCAGAACGTGAGCCGCGACAAGGAATGTGTGGAGAGGTGCAACCTTCTGGAGGGGTGAGGCGCTCTCTCTCAACCCCTTGGTCTTGATAACGAAAATAAGACTTCTGTGGTTTTTATAGGGTCATAGTCCTTCAGTTTGACCCTTTCTTTTTTTTCCTTTCCCTTTGTTTTTGTTTGTTTGTTTGTTGGCAGCTGTTCATCACAAAAGGAAAGGACTAAACTCTTTTCATGACTTAATCCCATCTAATACTTTATGGAGTCTCTTTTTCTGGAAATACCTGATATTTTTCTAAGCTGCACCGAGTTACCAAGATGGACAGAATGGTCATCAGCGGTTCGTGGGGCCACGGTCATGGCCAGCTGGTCTGTCCTTCGCGGTGCGCCGTGCCTGGTGTGTCAAACTGGGTTCATCCAAATTACATCCCCTGGTTCATTTTTCTTTTGTGTTCAAGGAACACGAAACAGCGCAGATCACTTTAACTATAACCATGCAGAAAGAAAGAAACACCCATTTAATGCTTGTTGAGTTTATTCGCCATCTGTAAAAATCACAGTCTGTCGATTCTGTGGGAATCTCCATGTTGATGTGAGTCTGAATGACCACAACTAGTGACTGAAAATAAATTAATGAGAAAGTAAAATTGAAGAATAGAGATTGGTAAGGGCAATTTAAAAAAAAAAAAACTTTTTTTTAAGGGAAATTTTGTGAGAGGGAAGAGCCAGTGGCGTTCAGGTGCTGTAGGAAATCTTCCCTAGATTGGACCCAGAAATATGCATGAGCAGGATGACAGGACCAGGGTCAGTGCCGCAGGAGACCATCAGCTGACGGCTCGCTGACCTCACAGGTCATCTGCACACTTGTTTGTGCTGTTGAACAAGTAGGAAACCCCGGTGCAGCCGACTGCCACAAATAGACACTCATCTCCGTTTTCAGTGTTCCCTCCTCTTGAAAAAGACAAGGCACCCAGTCGGTGTGGCTCAGTGGTTGAGCACCAAGAGGTCGCCAGTTTGATTCCCGGTCAGGACACATGCCCAGGTTGTGAGCCCAATCCCCAGTGCGGGGCATGCGGGAGGCGGCCAGTCGATGTTCTCTCTCATCATTGTTTCTATCTCTCTCCCTCTCCCTTCCTCTCTCTCTAAAATTAACAAAGAAAGAAATATTTAAAAAATAAATAAATAAAAAGACAAGGCAATTCAAACAAGCATGCCGGTGGTGCCAGGTCTTCCCACTAGAGAACCCTGGTATCCGGCAGCACCGGGTCCCTTTGCAAAAACTGACTCCTTGTACAGGCGTGGCAACCCAGAGCAGAAGCACAGAGAAAAGCAAATGTGGCATCTTTGGTTTAATGGATGCGCTGTGCCCAAAGGGAAGACTCCGGGGACACGTTTTCAGGTGTGCCCACTCCTCATTCACCGCCTGGCCTGGGGACCCGGAGTTCATAACCAGACTGGTGCCGGTCTTCCTCATCGAAATCACCACGGTCTTCTTTCCAATCAGACCTCAGCTTCTTGCTTAACACGGACCCACACATCTTTGAGGAATGGTGAAAATATCCTAAGCACAATTCTGCACACCTGTGCTCCACGCTTACCGTTTGGGGTCCTAACCATGGAGCAGATCGTAAGAGCTGCTCTCGTTTCCTGCGGCTACTCTGCAGCTACGTGTAAGGAGGCATGACGGCGATGGAGGGGCGCCTCTCGGGACCAGTGCTTGTCCCACCAGTTGGCTTGCCAGCGCTCTGTACCAAAGCAGTGCCTGGAGAAGCACGTGGGGAGATGTTCTGGTTGTGAATGAAGCAGATGTGTTTGTTCTGGTGGAATGTGGCAAGCGATTCGGTTAGGGTCCGTTTACTATATTACAGGATAGTCCCAGGTCCTGACCGCTTGACTTTTACCTACAGCTGTTGTGAATTTCCGAGAGAGGTGATTTGTGTGCCCTGAAATCTCAGGCAGTGCAACCAGCCACCATTCTGAAGCAGGGTCCCCGGGCTGACACTGATCGCTTTCCTCTCTCCTTTCCCCCAGCGAGCCCAGGGAGTTCGTGGAGAACTCTGAGTGCATCCCGTGCCATCCAGAGTGCCTGCCCCAGGCCATGAACGTGACCTGCACGGGACGCGTAAGGAGCATGTTTCTTGTCATTCACCCACACGTCACAGGGGAAACCTCACAGCTATAGACCCACGACCTGACCCAGTGACCCTTAGCTGCTAAAGACAGCCACCTAAGCCCACTTCCCAGGCGGAGGCTGTGTGTCTCACCTGGGCCAGGGCAGTGATAGGGCTGAAGTCCTTCCATAGCCCCCTGGCATGAACATCCACCTTTCCTGCACCCTTGAACTTCACCACGACCGCTCTGCCCCCAACAGGGAAGCCAGGGGTGGGCCGGGTACGGTGTCCGCCTGTGTCCACGACTTCCAACATCTGTCATCAGGCTTCCTCCTTCTACTCAACCATCATCAGTTCTACGTAATATTAGTGTATCATTTTTGGAGAATTTTTAAAGAAAGGCGTAGCAAAACGTTCTGAAGTTCCGTTTCAGAGCTCCACGTTCAGTAATAAGATCTGAAAGCGTGTCAGTGAGAAGTGGCATCCCAGAGTCAAACTTAGCACCTCACACGGTTCGTTAGGCGCCAGCCCCGCCCTTACGTCTGCCGCCGCCTTCTCCTGGACAAGGTGGATGGGGTGTCGTCAATTTCCTTGGCAAGTCTAGCTTCCCACGAGCCCCCCTAAACCACAGATGTGACCTGCCTGACCGATGTGGTGTAAACATACATGAACGCCCATCAGGATGTTTTGACAAGGCAAGGTGCCCACAGAGTACCAGTCAAATGTCATAAACCACACAGTACAGTTTCTTTGATGTTTTTATGTATTGTATGTGTTCAAGGTCAGGAAGACTTTATGCTGCGCTGTTAACAGGGGTCAGATCAGGCGAACACAGTCCCAGATGCACTGGTTTTGTGCTCTAAGCACTTCTGCGTTATTTGACTTTTTTTCACGATCAGTGTAGAAGTAAAAAGTTGCTTCCATTTTGCAAACGAGAGCGATCCACGTGAGTGTCTTTGTCACCTTGGTGCAGGGACCGGACAACTGTGTGCAGTGCGCCCACTACATGGATGGCCCTCACTGCGTCAGGGCCTGCCCGGCCGGGATCATGGGAGAAAACAACACGCTGGTCTGGAAGTATGAGGATGCCAATCACATCTGCCAACTGTGTCATCCCAACTGCACCTATGGGTGAGTGACGGCCTGGCCCTAGAAAAGAAAATGCCGGAGAACGGAAGGTTCCCTAGCTTGCAAATTCGTAGACGGAAAACACCTCCGGGATTTGCAGGGGGCCCGGGAAGAGGTTTGTATTGGAGTCAGTGGTTCAGGGGGTGCCCATGGTCAGGTGGGGGGATACCACCACCTCCCGTGGTTTATGGGGACAGGACTCTGTTCTGTGACGCCTGCATGTCTGAACCCGAGCCAGTGACAGGTGGGATGAGCGCATTGTCCTGCCAGGTCTCCAGTGTTTCTATGTATTTCTCTAGGTGACTGGAGTTCACAAGGGAATTTTCATTGTTCTGCAATGTATAGAAGGTGACATCTCCTGGAAAACTGCTCAAAGACACTTGTTGCTTTTAGCTAGTTGATTGCTAAGCCATCGCTAAGTAAATTAAGACGATTTTGACGGCAATTAGCAGAAGCACGTTGAATGTATGTCTTATTTCCTGAAATGGTAAATTGGGCAGTCACACTGGACTGCTCCCAGCAACCAGAGAGAGAAGTGGAGTTGTCGTATATAATATTTCACATCTTGTGTACATCTCATCATCCTCAACTTTCCTTGGAACTGGTTCTTCTTTCTTCTCTCCATCAATCTCTTACTTACTGGCCTTGAGCAAGTACCTTAACTCCTCACTCTTCTCATCTCTAAATTAGGATAACAATACTGCATAGCTCACAGGATTTTTGTGATGTTGAGTGAGTATGTTTAAAGTATGTAAAGTAGTGCCTGGAATGCATGAGCCCTCAATCAATGGTTCAGCCATGGTGGGGACAGAGCCGGTGGTGAGCTGGTGACAACCTTGAGGGTGGTGGAGGAGGTGGTGGTGTTGCCAGTGCTGGTGGTGATGATGGTGGTGATTACAACTCTGACAGTGATGAGGGTTAGTGTTCTTGAGGGATGCAGAGCCTTCCAATTAGACTTCCAAAAATCAAGAGTCTTGAAACTTTTTCTGTGTCCTAAGTTTTCCAAAAAACATTTCCATTGCATTTATATGGAAGAGCCTGAGCCTGCAGACATGTGACCTGGATTTGGGAATGACGAAGTGCCCTGGTCAATGTCCAGCCTTCCGCCGGCCTGAGTTCCAGCCACCGGGGTGGGGTAAATGGAAGGGCTCCCTCACGCGGTGACCCTGTGGGCCAGAGGTCTCAGTCCTAGGTGACTGAAAAGGAAATCCCTAGCCGACCCGTGCGAAGTCTGGGTATTTCCTCTGTGGTTTGCAAAGGAGTGGCCTCTGCCTCCTGTTTTCGTCTAATCCACTGATTTGTTCCAAATAATCTGGCAATATTTCAAACAAATAAACAACGCCAATCAATTCATTGAAGTAGGGCTGACCTTTTTACAGTCTTGTGTGTGCCTGTTCAGCGGTCTTCGTTAGTGACTGTTTTTTGTCTTTGGCGATGTCGGTTTTCCTAGGAGATGACACTGTGAAGGGATGAGGTCCCCCTGTGCGTTGCTGTGCCTGTCAAAGCCGGTGTGTCTGGGGTGGGAGTGCATACCCAGACACACTGCAGGGGCGAGACCGCAGAGTCTGACACCCCAGGGAAGAGGGACCGCTGAGACCCTCCAAACCGAGAGGAGCGGAGTGTAGAAATCAGAGCCCTTGGGGTGAGGTAGGAAATGTTTGTGATCAGCCCTGGCCGGTTTGGCTCAGCGGTTGGAGCATAGGCCTGTGGACCAGAGAGTCCTGGGTTCAGTTCCCGCTAAGGGCACGCACCTCGGTTGCAATTTGTTCCTGGCCCCGATTGGGGTCGTGTGGGTGGCAGCCAGTCAATGTGTCTCTCTCACGTCCATGTTTCTCTCTCTCTCTTCCTCCCTCTCTCCCTCCCACTCTATCTGAAGATAAATGCAAAAAATGTCCTTAGGTGAGGATAAAAAAAAAAGAAAAGAAAAGAAAATGTTTGTGGTCAGAGGACAGTGTCACACAGGCACCCCCAGACCGTTTCATGTATTTGAACAGTACCTCTTCATCTTTCCCCAGGCTATAAAATGTCCGTCTTTTCCTTTTAATTGGAACCTTTTGTTTTCCTATTGACATTCCTATTGGTGACTGTTACTCGCTGCTCAGGAGCCCCATTAGGACAGATGCTGTCCCTGCTTCGTGTGGCCTTTCAGGGGTGTGGCCATGGATGGCTCCAGCTCCTGCTCTGGCTTTCTGAGTCTGCCATCATCATCCCACTTCCCTGCCACTGAGTCACAGCATGGGCTTCCCCCTGCCCCCCCCTTTGATCAGTGTGGCCCGGGAAAGGATTCTGTTCTGCCTGTGTTGATATCCGAGAGCCAGTTGTGAAACAGCTAAGCCTGTGTCAAAATTGCACATAAAAGCATTTCAACAATGAGGACCGGAGACTCTCTGCTTTGTTCAGTGCTAGGACAGCCCCTGTCCCAGAGGAGACTCTCAGAAATGTTTGCAGAGTGAATAAACAAATGAATACATGCATAAGAAATAAACGATTAACCCCAAATTGAGGAGCATTGTGGTTTTAATGCTTTGAGAGGAACTGGACCCATCTCCACTTCAACTGCATTGGACTGGGGAAGCCAAGTGTGCTGGGGGTCAGGAAGGGACAGAGGTTAGGAGCCCCCGTCAGTCTGAGTCTCTCCACTCCAGCTGTCATGACCTTGGGCATCTACCTAGCCACTGCGAGCTGCAGTTTGCTCCTGAGAGAGTAAGTGAGAGGTAGGATTCCCTTACGATTTAATAGCGGCTCTTCAAGAAAAAAACGCTAAAGAAGAGAACGATCAACATGTCTTTGTGTTTATATTCCTGCAGCTGTGAGGGGCCAGGTCTTGAACGCTGCACAGATAGGTAAGTGTGAGCGCTTTGTGTCTAACGGGCTTGATCGGAGATGACGAAACGCGCTGTGGGCAAAGACACTGAATGCTTGGCTGCATGGCTGACTCCTCTCTGCCTTGCCAGGTTCTCACCTCTGGGCCAGCCCAGCAGCCCCAGCAGAGACCACCTCCTGGGTCCACCTGCCATTTCCACGGCTCTGTGGGGTGCCACAGTGGGGTGCTGCAGAATGCGCATGCTCCATGCCCAGTACTTCTTCCTATGTGCCTTCCTCTGATTTCTTTGGTCACACCTACATTACGGGATCCTTCTCCTCCTCTGGCTTCCCTTGCTTCCTCACTGACCCAGTTGGCCCTGTCACAGACCTGTGTTTGAAGGACCTTTCTGTTCAATGACAAAGCTCCAACTTGGGCTTTTCTCCCCTCACCTCTTCTCTCAACATGACCTCCGTCCACATTTCAATTCTGTCCAATGTGCCATCTTTGCGAGAAATGCTGCACTGAGGTCAGCAGAACGGGGAGTTCTTGTTCAGACCTAGCAGGAAACAGCAGTGTCATCAATTAGTAATGTCTGGAGAGGAGCTGGAATTGTACACCAGACACCTGCTTGCCATCCCTATGTCCCCAGACGCTAGCCAAAATCCAGGAACCCCTGCCATTTCCGGTCATGTCTCCAGACTCCCTCTCTGTGGCAGCTGACTCTAACTGCCCCCACCCCCAGAATCAGTCATGATAACAGATCCCGCCTCTCAAGACAAGAAAGGAGGCAGTTTCTCAGAGATAAAGATTTCCTTCCATCCCTTCCTCTTCACTGAGCCTAAGAGGGCACCGCCAACCTTTTCCTATTTTTCATACCACAGTCAGCATCTTCGTAATGAGAATTTCCATCACCTCCCACCTTGGGACCCGTCAGCGACCATTCTTTGTCATATTTACTCTTAATTCTTTTTTTCATTCATTTTTCATGCACACGCCCTCATTACGACTCGTGGAACACATACTCTGTAACCAATTATTCTTATATATCTCTCAGTGTTCCCTTCAAGACAGTAAAAACCCATGAATTCCAACTGCATTGATTGGTGGGTTGCTACAACAGGAGACGACTCTTGCCCTCGCCAAGAAGAAAGTGTTGTAAATAGCATTTTCATGAAGTACATTTGACCCACTTAGGAGAAATTTGTAAGGATGATGTCCCTTTTTTATTTTTTTTACATGCAATTAATCTTTGATTTTGTTAGCATTTCTACCTGGAAAAGTGAACTCTGCCAGAAGCTGAAATGGCATAGATACTTAAGAATAATAACTTAATGTTCTAAATTCAGAAATCCACTGATTCAGATGGTTCTCTCCCCAGTGAGCTTTGGAACCTGAGTTTTGAGTTTTTTTCTCTCTCTGAAATCAGACTCAGCCGCATCCAAGAGGTCTGAGGCTGCAAGATGACACCAGCCATCTATGACAGTGATGCTTTCTCTGTGAAACCCTATCCTTGTATAACCTCCTCTGAGCTCATTCATAGCATTGCACGTGGCCTTGGTCCCATCTTGAAAGTGAAGGACCCTTTCAGGACTCTCAGCGTCATTAAAAGGGTCCCTCCGCCCATCCTGGCCAGCAGACAATGTCTCACGCATGTGGAGTGCTCTGTTTCCAGACACAAATTCATGTGAAAACTATTATTGAAGTCTGAGTTACTTTTTGAATTAATATGTTTTCTTAATTAACAGATTAATAAAATATAACCACTGCCCTGGCCGGTATGGCTCAGTTAGTTGGGAGTCGCCTCATGCACCAAAAGGTTGCTGGTTCCATTCCGGGTCAGAGCACATGCCTGGGTTGCAGGAGGCAGCCGACTAATGTTTCTCTCTCACATTGATGTTTCTCTCTCTCTCCCTCCCTCCCTCCCTTCGTCTCTCTCTTTCACTCTAAAAAAAAATCAATGAAAAATTTTTTTAATAATTGTTTTAAAAAATTGTATGTATATATATATATTTATAACCATTATATGGAGAGGTCCAGATGACACCTCAATTTAAAAATGCAAAGCAGGCAGGTGGCTGGAGTAGGGACGGGAGTCGGAGACACTGCCCTGGAATCCTTAGCTTTTTCTCCCTGTAGCAGCTGCACCGTGTTCCACTTTCTGCACGTTTTAAATGATGTCAACGCATCAGCACGTGCAGGAAATGTGTGAAATGCAAATGTCGAGAAATCTGTCGACAAATCTGACCTTCCCATGTGTCTGCACCTCGTTCTAGGCCCAAGATCCCACCCATCGCCATTGGGATCGTGGGCGGCCTCTTCCTGCTGCTGACGGTGGCCCTCGTGGTGGGCCTGTTTCTGCGCAGGCGCCACATCGTCCGGAAGCGCACGCTGCGCCGGCTGCTGCAGGAAAGGGAGGTGAGCGCGCACCTGCCCCGCGAGCCCCGCCCCGCCCCGCCCCGCCCCGCCCCCGGGGGACCCTAGCTTCCCCAGTCAGGAAGGAGGGCTCTGCGCAGACATTTGAGATATTGCATTTTAAATATGCCATTGCATCATTATGCTTGCTTTCTTGTGATGGCAAAACCAGAAAGAATGTGAAGATCCAGTTATCCAGTTGCTACATGTTGGTACCTGACACCCGCCTCCCGGTGCACGTAGCGTGGAGGCTGAGCAAACATCCCTGTCCCTCACCCTTGTCTCCCACAGCTCGTTGAGCCCCTGACCCCCAGCGGAGAGGCGCCCAACCAAGCCCTCCTGAGGATCTTAAAGGAGACAGAATTCAAGAAGATCAAGGTGCTGGGCTCAGGCGCGTTCGGCACAGTGTACAAGGTGAGGCCGCCCGAGGCGGCACAGGAGCTCGGGGACCGGGTTGGCAGTGCCGCACATTCTGGGTGACGGAAGCGAGAGTCCTCGGCTGTCCTCTGCTTGTGTCATCCACTCTTTGTGCTGCTGAGGGTTTGGGAAATCCCAACGTTTTTATAATCTTTTATAATCACCGTGCCAAATAAGTGGTCCTGTGAGACCTGTACACAAACATTTTTACAGAAGGTGGCATTGGCCTTTTAGAGGGGTGGGTAGCACAGATGGGGTCTCAAGGACGACATCCGAATAAAGCCCAGGTCGAAACGACTTCCTCTTAATTCGTTTTTTTTTTCTAGGTCTTCTTTGCTTAAAGTCTGATTTCAGTTAGACCTTGACTCGATATCTGAGAATTGTGGAAGAAATGACGCACACTGATTTTGTAATTGGCACCAGCGTAGGGTTATTTAACCGCTTTGATCCATGGACCGTGATCACCAAAGAGCTGCTGAGATGGGATGACTCCCAGCACCACGGCCTTGGAGTGCGGAGCTGGGCTCCTTTCCCTTGCCCTCTGGACCGTGTCCCTCATAACCCCCATGTTGCTTGGTACAATGACTGTCAGCTGATGTCTTCTCTCTCTCTCGGTCACAGGGACTCTGGATCCCAGAGGGTGAGAAGGTTAAAATCCCCGTGGCGATCAAGGAATTACGAGAAGCCACATCTCCCAAAGCCAACAAGGAAATTCTCGATGTGAGTTTCTGCTTTGTCCTCCTCTAGTTGCGCACAGGCCTAGATGTCAGAGGCTCCTTTCTCCTGGCCGGCAGCACGGTGCCCTGCTTTCGACTTCCTTCCGCACCGCGGTCTACAGGGTCACTTCTCGTGTCTTCTTTTCTTCTAGCTCTAGTTGGTATGAGTCCCCCTGAGGCCTTCTCTTATGGAGACGACTCGCCTTTTCCATTCTGTTATCGCCCCTACAATCGCCAGCTAGGCAACTCTAGTCTCCATACGAGCTTTACACCCACGACCGCACCTGGTGAACTCTGGTGTAGGTGTTCTGCTCAACGCTTTTTCGATGAGGAAATGGAGGCGTAAAGGAACGTGCTCAGTGCACAGGGGTGAGGTCGGATTGCAGCCCGCCGTCACGTCTGACTCTGAAATTCACATTCGCCTTGCTCCATCGAGCTAGCATCTCTCCGCAGTGACGTTTCGAAGATGCCTAGAATTAGCAATGTGATGCTGCAGTAACTCTGCGCACGGTCACCCACCTTCTGTGCCTTCTCCCAAAGTCATTTCAGTGCTCTTCGGCGTCCTCAGATTGTTACTCTGTGGAGGAGTCTTTGGAATGTTCCGCAGATTATCACGTTTTTACTTTGGTGGACGTAAGAAACGTTCAAACCTGCGGGGAATTTTTATGAGTCTGTTTATTGGAGCCAAACTGATGACAACTGCCAGATCTCAACGGATTGAGAAAACGCTCCTCCGGAGAATGGCGGTTTTGCAGCTTATTTTATGCACTAGGATTAAGGGAGGAGACGGAGGAGGATTACGTGAAGTCCTCTGGTGGTAGACGAAGGGGGCGGAGAAAGCACAGCTGGGAAATCTCTGGGAGTGGATAAAAGAGTAAAACGAAGAGACACGCACTTCTTTGACATACTTCTTTTATCCTGTGGGGACAGGATGGTTCATTAACATGTACACGACAGAGAGTTGTTATGGGGGAGCAAGGTGATAATGAGGGGTCCCATGGTCTCAGCTTCTGGGTAGGAGATTGTGCCCTGAGGGGTTTAGAAACAGGGGATCACTCTGACATTTCAAAGGCATGTTATCTTAGATGCAAAAAGACAGCGGTCAGCCTCACTTAAGGTGAAGACTGACCTTTGTCAAGGAAGCTACAGGCCTCGGCGTGACTGCCCGCCATGACTCGTTTTTAGTTAGGAGCTTTTATGTTTTGACCATCCTGTGTGGTTCCTCTCGGCCTCTGAGTTTGTAAGGCCTCCCCTGAGCTTGTCAGGCTCAGTGTGTGGCACCTTTTCGTCCACACTTTCAGTTCTGTTGAACTTCCCCCACCTTCTCTGGACCACGACTAGCCGGTGAGGGGCTGCAGACTCAGGTAGAGGCGGCTGTAGGGGCCGTCCTGGCGTTGGGCAGAGCCCTCTGCAAGCAGATGCTCAGAGAGCCCAGCGGGCAACCCCCCAGGGCCTGTGGGTCACAGCCCTGGCCTCTGCTTGCTGTGCATCAGTGACACCTTTCCCATGTGCCAAGGCAGAGCCTGTGAATGAGGAGAAGAGGCTCGGCGGTGGGTTAGGGAAACCGAGTCAAAGAAAAGGGAAAACGACTCAAACATCTACAGGATTTAGTTCGTCTTTCAGCCAAGCAGGACAAAGGTCAGAGGAGATAGTCCCCAATCAGGTCTCTAACCCACAGAATCGATTTACAGCAAGCCAAGCCAATGTGGACCTTTTTAAAACTGTTTGGATACAGTGACTGCCCAGTGGCAGTCCCCCCCACTTCACAGTCTCCAGGCAGCCGTCCCTGCCTCATTGTGGGGGGACAGCCCCCCCAGCACACCTCTCAACAGAAGACGCCACCTTCGTGCAGTGCGGTAGAGAGCTTCCCACATCAATGATATACTTATCAAAGGACATTATCCTCCGTTGTAATGGTTCACAAATTCATGTGAAGTCTTATTAACGTGATGTCAGCTCCTGTTAACAGAACCACGAGGAATGGAGTGGACGAGACACTTGCGAGGCACCTCCCCTACCTCTGCAGCGCCCTTACCTCTCCGGTGAACGAGGAACCCTTCCCATTCCACAAGATGAAATGCCAGTTTCAACAATGCTTGCAAGGCAGGGACAGGGTGATTTTGAAGCCAGTAACTACGCTTTGGGAAGGAAGCCGTTTTCGCTGAAAAGGGCCGCCCAGGACCCCTAAAATTGGAGGAAATATGCTTTTGTGGGACAGAAAAATGGAAGATAAAGACCCTCTGGGGCTCAGCACCTTCTTTCAAATGTCCAGGGGCACTTCTAAAGGGTCCCACTCACCTGTTCTCTCTCACCCCTGTGGGTCAGGCACCAAGACCCAGCAAGCAGCCCTGTGGCTCTGGCCTAAGTTGTTCCCAGTGGCTTAGTTAACTAGTAAAGTTTCAAAGTTGTCGGGTACCGCCCTGGCTGGCGTGGGTCAGTGGTTAGAACGTTGGTCCTTGCGCTGAAGGGTTGTGGGTTTCATTCCTGGTCAAGGGCACGTACCTGGGTTGCAGGTTTGATTCCCCAGCCCTGCTGTGCAGGAGGCAACCATTCTATGTCTCTCTCTCTCTGCTCCTCCCTCCGTCCCTCCCACTCTCTCTAAAATTCCATGGAGAAAGAATCGTCAGGTAAGGATCAACAACGACAACGGAAAAGGGAACCTACTCTCTATCCTTGAAGGGAGGCGTGCCCCGCTGAAGGAGCAGAACGTGGACTGGGACCCTTTTCCCAGAGCCTAGCATAAAGCAGCTCTCAGATGGGGAAGGCCAGCCAGAAGGAAGGCACCAGAAATCATTTTGGCAACTGAGACAAAGAAACAGACTTCCGAGGCCCCCAAGCCTCAGAGACACCCCTGCCATGTGCCTCGGACATCTGCCTCCAGGCCTCTGAGCGTGGGCTCTGCCCGTGCCTGGCGGGGCGGCCGCTCGGAGATGGCTGTGGAAGACCAGGCGTGCTTGCTGTGGGTCACTGTGTGCCTCTGAGATTCCAAAACCAACAGCAAAGAGCAAAGCCCGTGATTTCTGTGCACACTGAACAGGACACACGGCCCCACGGCGTCCCCATGCTGCCTGGGGGCGGGGCGGAAGGGACCACCCAGTTCTGTGGCTGTATCAGGTTTTAACGGGATCGGGACCTGGCGGGGCTCCAGGCTCTGTGTGGCCCGGCTCCCCGTGCCCGGGTCCAGGTTGGGTCCTCGCTGGCCCCGCAGCAGACTGCTCTGCCTGCACATTTGTCTCCCCTCCAAAATGAATGCAGCATGTTTCCAAATCTCAACCAGATCTTGAGAAAGCAGGAGCGCCGGAGGACCGCCCTGGTGTGATGGTTGTACCGGTGCCCAGACTCGTGGGAGAGACGTGATCTGTGCTTCTCGGGTCTGTTCCTTTTTCCATGGACTTCCCAGTTTAAATTTAGGACAGGCCGTGGAAGGAGAATGCGAAACAGATTGGCACACGTGCTGTGGGCCACAGCGTCTGGCGCTCTGGTCGCCGTTAGTCAGAGCTCTCGGCAGGCGACCCGCCCCTGGGCCTGGCTCCGCGCTGGGGACTGTGGTCTCCGGTCAGCCGTTGGCTTCTCTGGGCCTTGAGTCTCTCTTCAGACAAATACGGCCTCAGAAGAAAGGCACTCTGGGGCCCTCTCCTGCTCCAACTTTCTATAAATAGCCCTTCTCAAAGACAAAGGCGTGTTCGAATGTCCGTAAGTGAGAAACGTCTCTTTAGTGGTGTGATAGCAGGTCCACAAGCTAAAAGGAAAGAGACTCAGACGCTCCTCGGAAGGAGAGAGTCGAACCAGTCAGGAAGGCATGCAAACGGAAGTCCTGCGACCAAGCTGGACACCTACAGCGTTCTTGTGGTGGGTGGAGGGGCCGTGGTCTCTGGTCTGCTCCGAGTTTCCGGCTGCGCGCGATCTCGGGGCAGTTTGAGGCAGCTGTGTGCCTGGATGTCTGGCACCCCTGGAATGGGAGAGCAGGAAAGATCCAGGCGCTCCCGCCAAGTGCTGACCACACTTGCTGAGTCAGCAGGAGCACAGCGGGGTGCGGAGGGGGGAGAATCCCAGCAATAAATAATCAGCGCTTGGCAGTGCAGTCCCGTGGAGCTCTGGGCGTGTCCCGGGAGCTGTGCGCAGCCAGCCCTTCCTCAAAGTGCCTGGTGAGGAAGGAGGCTTTCCAAAGTGCCCATCGCTGTGGATGCTCCGAGGCACTGGTTCTGACAGTCAGGTCCCTGGGGCCCGCCGCCCTGCATCACACTGTGGCCTGAGAATAGGCACCTCTAACTCCAAGTTCCCAGGCAGGGCCCAGCCTGCTCCCCCAGGGAAAAGCTGTGCAGTGCCAGGAGAGTTTAACTCGGATTGGGGGTCAGGGGAGGCTTCCCTGCAGAGGAGTCAGCCAAGGGACAGGAGGTACAGGACATTGCAGGGGTAGGAGGGACCTGAGGGGGGATGGGCAGAACAGCGCAGGAGGACCAGAGGGCCTGTGCAGGAGGGGCCAGAAGGCGAGGCCCGCAGGCTTGCTAGGAACAGTGATGCCCGGAGAAGGGTGGAGGCTCCCTCACCTCCGTCTCCTGTCTTCCACCTCACATGCCCAGCAGCCCCAGGTGCCTCACTTCCCAAGGAGAGCCCGGCTGCCCCTCTGCCCACAGGAGTGGCTGAGATGTGCAAAGGAGCCTCTGAACTTTCTCCTGCAGACCATGATCCCTTTTGTATCGGAATAAAGAGTCCGATGTCTTTTGAAGGGAGAGAGGAAGAATTTATGGGTGGAAATCAAGGATTCCCTTAACGCTCACTGAAACAGAAGAGGGCCCATTGTGTGCGTGGTCATAAATAAGACAGCAGAGGGTTAAAATACAGTCTCTGTCCACTGTCCAGCAGAGGCTACTGCCTGACAACCAGCCCACTGGGTGGGGGCGGGGCTGCTTTTTGCAGAGCAGCCTGGTTTTCCTGTCCCAAGGCTCGGGCAGGTGCGACGCGGACCACCTCTGTTTAGAACGAATCCCGGGCGGCCAGCTGAGTCTGCAGTGCTGTAGATTTCATGCCCTCGGTGCGTTTCAAAGCCTGAGACGTGTGTCCTGAAAGGGCTTCTCTGGCTGCAGGTTGCAGAGGTAGCCCCAGGACCACAGCGGTGCCCACGGCCCAGGCAGGGACACAGTGCTCTGCTGAGACGTGCAGCCTCCCTTGGCCACCTGCTGGCTCCGGTGACCTCTGCTGGAGCTCCCACCATCACAGTTGGTAGTGCCTGTCTGTAGCGAAGGTTCAGGATTCATTGGGCAAGTCCTATCCGGGGTGTGGGGACCCTGACATTTTAAACAGCAGCATCTTTAGCTTCAAGGCAGAGGTCTTCACAATGAATGCCAGACTCGGAGACAGCAGGCCCCTGCTGCCTGGGGCTCTCTGTGAAGGGCAATCCCTGTGCGCCCCCAGGAAGGTGCCCGCTGCACAGTGTCTGGTCATTCCACAGCCTAATACATAAAAGACCCTGCGGAAACGTCTGTCTCGTGGGCTTGTCCTCCCCGAGTACACAAGAAACTCAGAATCGTGCTCGTGCTTTTTGACCTGGAGAGGGGTCTGCCCGCCTCTCCCTTGAGCCCCACAGGGAGCCTTTCTGATGCCGTCCTGCCCTCTCGTCCACGCAGGAAGCCTATGTGATGGCCAGCGTGGACAACCCTCACGTGTGCCGACTACTGGGCATCTGCCTGACCTCCACGGTGCAGCTCATCACACAGCTCATGCCCTTCGGCTGCCTCCTGGACTACGTCCGCGAGCACAAGGACAACATCGGCTCCCAGTACCTGCTCAACTGGTGTGTGCAGATCGCCAAGGTAAATCCGAGGGCACCGCCCGGGCGGGCGCACAGGCGGTCCCACCAGACAGCCTGTCCCTCATCTCCCAGGACGTGGTCATTCGCGGGGGCCCACTTTGGGGTGGAATGGGATTGTCTTCTGCCCCCGTCCACGCCTGCCCCATGGCACGCTGAACATCAAATGACCCAGCTCCATCTGGGTGCTCAGTGTGGTTTGATGTTAGTGCCTTTATTTAAGGTTCTTTCTGTTGAATACTGCGGTCATCTGTATGAGCGGAGATGTCTGTCCCCCATTTGGGACTTGATAACAAGGCACGCAAACCCGGCTGAGGCTGGGAGGAGGATTCGGGTGGCAGCGTGGCCGGGTGGACGGGCAGGTGCTGGGTTCGAGGCCTGGTGCTGCTTCGTTGGGGCTCCGTTCATGTCCCCTTGCTGACAGGCTTGGTCCAGAGCGAGGGAGGGCTGGCAGTGCAGACAGTGGCCGGGTGGCCCCACCTGTGCGCTCGGGACAGGAGCAGAACCGTGAGCCAGGTCGTCAGTGGCTCATCGGCCACAGGGGAGCTGCTGCCCGCAGTCCCGGGGCCGAGCTCCTGGGCCTGGCCGATTCCAGGTGGTTCTCTGTGGGTGTTACCACGTCACCTCCCAGCTACACGGCCTGCTGCCCCTCGCGCTCTGCGTGGCTTTCCTCGGCATGGAAGGTCTTTCGCAAGTGGCTGTGAGCTCTTGTCTGCGACACATTCGCTTTCCAATTCTCAAGAGACGCTCTGTCCCGGGAGCTGTAGTGACCGGTGTCTGCCCTGGAGGGGAAGGAAAATAACGGTTTTCTCAATCGCGAAGAGAGAAATTTGCTCTTGGGCTAGGGACTGTTTATCTAAGTATTAAACAAGTTTCTTTGTAAAAGTCTGAAGCGAAACTACCCCAGAAACACTTGGTGGCTGACCAGAAGCTAAACCCCTGGCCTTCGCGAAGTGGGGTTTATTGACTGGTACATGCCCTGCGCTGGCTCACCGAGGCCTGGGGCGTCTTGGGAAGTTGTCTAAATATTGACGGGAAGCTGGTTTATTGTCCTGGCTACCCTGCCAAGAGGACAAATAGAATTGTATCACCCAGGCGAAAGGAAAAATAATTTTTAAAAAAATAGAAATGACCAAGGGAGGAAATGGGGACAGGCCCGGGGAGGGGGGGATGCAGAAGGAAGGCACACCCCTTGCTGTGTGCGGTGGACATGGCTGCTGTTCTCCACGTTCAAGTCTCGGTCTCGGGGGCTTGTAGAGACCTCACCTGCCAACCAGTCAGAAAGGTTGTTTCCTAAACTCCTGGCTCATGAGGTCATGGGGGGCTGTCACTTACTGGGAGCAACTTAGTGACTTCAGAGCCAGGTAGCAAATCCCAAAATGTATCACGTGGCACAGTCACGTCATCCCACGGTGTGAGTCGTCACTTCGGTTGAGGAGACATCGCTGCTGGGCCGTACCCTTCCCCTCAGTGCCCTCGGCAAAGCCCGTCATCTCCCGAACCCCTCAGACGACAGGGCTTTCTCCTCGCCTCGCCCAGAGGACGCTCTCACACCAGTGCGTTTCCACACAGATGATGAGGTTCGAGGTCCTCGAGAGCAGGCCCTGGTGAGCTTTGAGAGCTGTCCGAGGAGGGAGAGGGTCGCAGAAAGGAACTTACGTCTGGCTATCCGTCATCCCCTGACCACAGCTGTATACGCACCAAACTGCTTAGTCCAACTTTTAGTTCAAAGGGTTCATTTTCCAAGTACCCTTGACCGTGGGGAAACTGAGGCACGGGGTGTTTCACTTGCCGAGGCCTCGAGCTAGCAAGTAGCAGACTTGGGATTTGACACCAGGCAGCCTTGTTCCCAGGTCCATGCTCTTCACCCGCACACGGCACCTCGGCTCAGGGCGGAGCCCACAGGCCAGCGAGCTGCGCCCGGTCCCCGCATAGTCCCTGTCAGCGCCCCACGAGCTCGCTCTGGAGTGGGACATCCTGACACTGTCCTGACTCTTCTGAGGGTAGGGCTCAGCAATGGGGAAGCTGTACTATTTTTTTTTCTTTATTGATTATAGAGAGAGGGAGGGAGAGGAAGAGAGAGATAGAAACATCCATGAGCGAGAACACCGATTGGCCGCCTCCTGCATGCCCCCCACTGGGGATCGGGCCCACAACCTGGGCATGTGTCCTGACCGGGAATCGAACCAGCAGCCTCTTGGTGCATGGGTCAACGCTCAACCACTGAGCCACACGGCCGGGCGGAAGCTGTACTATGGACTTCACTCCGCCAGGAGCATCTGCTACGCTGTCCGCGTCCTAGCTTCCTGCACCTCATCCCCACACGTCAGTGTGCACCCCGCTTCTCCACGTGGGGTTATCTCACTCCAGGCTCCTCCCAAGAGCTGTGGGATGAGGCAGCCCCTGGGAAAACAGTCTGTAAATGTCCCACGCAGCCACCCTGCCAAGAAAATCTTTCCGATCGTGGGCAGCATGTCCCTGGGCCCCTTCCGTGCGGAAGAGGCCGGCTCTTCAGATCCCCTTTAACCTCAGCATTTCAGAATTCATCCCAGCCGGCCCGCCATCATTAACGAAAACAAACACGTCGAGCTAAACGGAAGTGAGGCTCTCGAACCAGGAAATGAGTTTCCCACGGGGCCCTGCGGGTGCTCCTTCCAGGGGCATCTCCGTGGAGGTGCGGGGAGTTCACCAGCCATATCACGCCCTTGTCTTCGGGGACTGGTTAGAATGTAACCCTGCTGGGCACCGAGGTGGCCTCTGGAGTGTGGGACAGAGACCAAAGGACCTAGTGTTATCCGAGTTCAAACGAGCCTAATCTACTTGTCCCAAAATTATCTCGGATTTAAACTCCTCCGGCTGATTAGCTGCGGCCCCGGAATATGGAAACTGCCCCTCCCGCCCCTTTCCCAAGCCTGCTGCTGGGAGCACATCACAGTCGCTCCACTTGCTCTGGTCGTTTAAGGACCTGCCGAGCGGGAGTGGGGTGGGGTCACGTCCAGTTACTGGGTTCACACGGCGACATGACTGCTCCGTGGCGCAGGGCCAGCCGGCTGGGCAGCTGGTCTTTGTTCGGTTTGGTTTTTTACGTCCCAAGCAGCCCCTGAGCCGGAGGCGAGCTCACCGTGGAGGCCCCAGCAGGAAATTCGGGGCGCGGGCCCGGCGGTGGTCTTGGGGTGCAGAGGACGTGGTGTGTGAAGCACCACCCCAGCTCCTGCACCTTCTGGGTCGGCTCTCGGGGCAGCCATGTGGCTGCTGGGACTGCCAGAACCTTCTAGAAGAGGCTTGAGATGCCTGGCGTGCCCTGAGTGTTCGGAACCTAAATAAGAACTCCCGGGGTGAAAGTGCAGGCCCCCAGGCCCCGCTAGCTGCCTCTGGAGCAGGCACAAGCCCCACTGTTCTTAGTTCCTGGCACCTGAGAAGTCTTAGCGAGGGAAGCATGTAAGCCCGGCTGGTGTGGCTCAGTGGATTGAGTCCCATGGGTCCTGGTTTGATTCCCGGTCAGGGCACATGCCTGGGTTGCAGGCTTGATCCCCAGTAGGGGGCGTGCAGGAGGCAGCCGGTGGATGTTTCTCTCACATTGATGTTTTTATCTCTCTTTCCTTCTAAAAAATCAATCATAAATAAATAAAGTGCTAAAAATAAAAAGGAAGCGTGTTAAATCAAACAGCATCCTAAACGTCTATTCAGGAGCTTTCTGGATAATACCAGGGAGAAGGGAGACATGGGACTCAATTATTTTTTCCCAAGAAAACACAAACATTAAAGACCTCGAAAATAGCCCTGAAAGACTAATTCCTGGTGGTAGCTCTATGGAATCTAGTTTCCTGTGATGGCTAGTTTTGCTCTAGAAAGAAATTTTTTTAAATTTCACTCTGCTATGACAAGGTAACTGATCATTTTCACCTAATACCTACGCAAAAGGAAGCAAAGAATTTGCCAGAAAATTGGGGTGGGGGTTTCGTCCCCGCCATTGCACTATAATAGAGACCCTGCACAGCTACAGACGAGCCAGAGAGTCCAGCAGAGTCGGTTAAACCCGTCTGTACCCATTTCACGCGCTTCAGGCAGCGTCCTGCGGTGCCCACTCTCGGCTGCAGAGTTCCTGAGTATCAGCTCTAGGCGAAGAGGGCCACGGCCCCTGTCCTGGCTGGAGAGGAGGGGTGTGCTGTAAGTGGGAGATGTCTGCAGAGCCGGACCCTCTCTGCCACGCCCCGTCCCTCCTGCCCCCTGCTGACAGGAAAGCTGCCTGCTGTGAGCCTGAGCTCAGGGGGACTTGCAGGAGCTCAGGGCAGCGAGGCCGGCACCAGGCAGGTGGGGAAGAGGCAGGGTGCACCCTGCCTGCGAGCCGCGAGGAAGTGCGTGTGGCAGACAGCAAGAAGGCTGTGGGCAAGGGCTGGGGTTCGGGGGTCCCCGGGAATTCCTTATACGTCAGGCACTGTGCTAGGTGCTTCTCAGCCACATTTCCTGCTTTCTCTCACAGCAGTGACTCTGACTACTGCGGGATTAGAGGCAGCCAGGGGCCGGTGGAGCGGGAACCTCCTGGAAGCAGATTCGGTAGCCCCCGGTTTCCGGCTAGAATGAGAAGGAGGGGAGGGAGCAGACAGAGCAGGGCAGGTCTGCACTGGCCGTGGTCTGGCAGGTGCAGCGGAGCCCGCAGCGGCCTTCACCCCCCGGAAGGGTCACTGCAGGGCAGCTGGTTGCATTCACCGCGCGGCCCTGTGTTCCAGGGCATGAACTACCTGGAGGAGCGGCGCCTGGTGCACCGGGACCTGGCAGCCAGGAACGTCCTGGTGAAGACGCCGCAGCACGTGAAGATCACGGACTTCGGGCTGGCCAAACTGCTGGGCGCCGAGGAGAAGGAATACCACGCGGAAGGAGGCAAGGTGAGGCACCGCTTGTCCCAGCAGCGTCTCCCCGCCAGCCCACTGACTGACGTGGGGACGTTCTCGGGGCGTCCTGGGTGACGTGACAGCCCTGCCCCCCGCACCTGGGGCAGGTGGGGTCTTCTGTCCGTGCAAGCCGGGCGTCTTGGAGCGGGGTTTGCTGGGAGAGGGCGTCAGGGTGTTTCCGGCAGGACCAGAGCATGACAGGCAGGAGACGTGAGGTCGGCTCCCTCTCCGGGTTAGCCAAGGTTAGGTTTCAACCACCCTGCAGAAGGGCAGCTGGGAAACGTCACAGCTGGTTTGGTGGCTGCTGCTGAGAACATGTCAGAGACGCGGGGAGTTCCCGGAGTCGTTCCGAGAGCTCCTGGGGTTCTCTGTGTCGCTCACGGGGGACCCGCCGTGGCGGGACCTGCTCCCTCCTCTCGGACAGGTTTGGGGCTCTCCAGGGGACTCACCCCCAGCACGGAGGTGCACAGGTCTCCTGTTAGTCTTTCCAGAATTTTCTGCGTCAGATGTACCCCTCAAGTTTCACTGTGGCCTGCATGACCCCAACAAACACTCACAAACACAGAGTGGACAGGACCATGGGGCACAACCAGAGCCCCCAGCTGCCAACACCTGTGCCCAGCCCACCAGGACACCCACAGACCCAAGGCCCTGGGCTGCCAGCTCTGGGACCTAACAGACTGAACTGCTCCTCCTGGGACAGCATTTGGCCGGGGGGTGGGGGGCAGGGGGTGGCTGGCTTCCCCACATTTGTCCGTCACTCGTAATTTGTCCCAGCGTGAGTTAATGTTTTCAGCAGAGGGGAGCTAATGGTTGTCTTCTCACTTTCTCTCTCGTAATGCCAAGGTGCCCATCAAGTGGATGGCCCTGGAGTCTATCCTGCATCGAATCTATACCCACCAGAGCGACGTCTGGAGCTACGGTGAGTCAGAATCCTGGTGCCCGTCGACGGCTTTGTCCCGGGGCTGGGTACATCAGAGGCTCTGCCACCCGAGTCTTTTCTTCCAAGACAGTGACTAATAGCAATAGAACAGCTGCTGTTTCTCAGTTATACCGAGAGACCACGACACCGGAAATGAAGTCCAGCTACCACTCTCAATGTCACTGGCTGTCAGTGACCTTGTCGAGAGAGGACCCTGGGGGAGAGGGAGACCTTGACCTGAGGACATGCCTGTATCTGCGGAATCAAACCAAACTGGACCTCTTGAATGAATTTGACATGCACCCAGGGAGATGAGGAGTGAGGTTTCCCGGGAACGGTCTCCGGCAGAGAAATGAGGCTTGTGATGGACTGACTCGGGCTGGCGCTGGTGGAGTGAGGGGTGGTGGCCGCTGTGTCTCAGAGAGCGTGGCGGGCAGAAATGCCCTGAGGCCATGTCCTTAGGAGACAGTAAGAGCTGCTTCCAGGCCTCATCAGGACCCCATGTTTACTGCCCCTCCGATCCCTCGTGGCCTGCACTGGCCTGGGCTCCGTGCTCGGGGTGCTTCCCTCCTCCCCGGAGTGCCTCTCACCTGCTGGCTCATCGCCTTGGTTGGAGAGCCTCACCTTTTAAGAAAACATCACTAACGCATTTTCGCCAACTGCCATGCTGGGCGTGTTCCTGTATGATCACAAACCTGTCGCCCAGCCCTCCGCCGGGAGGCTCCAGACACCTCGTCTGTGTGGTCACTTGTGACTCGTCAGCCTGTCCCCACCTATGAAAGCCACAGGGATGAATGGGAGGAGTCACCCCACCTCCACAGAAATGTGTGTTTGGGGAGAGGAATATGGAAAGGAATTCCCCAGAGAGACCTAGTCCTTATCACAAAATCGTTCAGGACATCGTCCGTGTAGTTATTTTTTTTTTCACAGCGATAGTAACTTCCTAATAGTCCAAATGTATTTTGTTAGTGTCACGGGTCTTTGTCTCGTTCTCCGCTACAATGCAAGCTTTCCAAAGGGGAGATCTCGGTGAGGGACTAAGGAATTCTTACACGTTCTGGTGAGCTGAGCTGCTTGTCTAATGAATGAGGAAATTAATTTCTGATGCCTTGCTATTTTCCGTTGTTTTCGAGATAAGTCTACCCCCCCAAGACGGGTGGAAAGAAGTGCTTTTTTCCCCACTCCAGGACCCTGCCCAGGGTCATGGTCATTGACACCCCACTAGCCCAGGCCACCTGCCCTTGGTGACACAGCAGCATGAACCCCATGGGTGTCCTCACTTCCTGTGTTGTACACTCTCATCTGGTGTCCAAACAGGCAGAATATATATATTTTTGTTGTTGTTTAAGCACATCTGACTTTCCCTTCTCCGCATGACACCCTTCTTGGGCTCCCCAGTATGTTGCGAATAAAATCCGAGCCCCTAACCAGGACGCTAAGCTGGTGAAGGAATGTTCTGGTGCCTCCTGCCTCTCCAGCGTCACGGGTCACGTGGCCCCTGTCCTCGGTGCTCGGCCAGCCCTTGCCCACTCTCAGCTCACACGTGGTCCCCACGTGTTGAGTAACCGAGAACCCTTCAATCCAGGGACGTTGTGCGACGACAGCCAGTGTCAGAGAGCCCGCAGCATGTGGTGCTCACGTGTTTCTCATCCTGGAGGAAGCTTGTCTGTGCTCAAAGTCTGCGGTACCCTGGCATCCTGAGATCACGGGCCTGGATATTTAGTATAAAACACATCCTGGCCCTGGCCGGTTTGGCTCAGCGGTTAGAGCGTCAGCCCGTGGACCAGAGAGACCCGGGTTCGGTTCCCGCCAAGGGCATGTACCTCGGTTGCAGTTTGTCCCCGGCCCTGGTTGGGGTCGTGTGGGTGGCACCCAGTCGATGTGTCTCTCTCATATCGACGTTTCTCTCTCTCTCTTCCTCCCTCTCTCCCTCCTGCTCTATCTGAAGATAAATGCAAAAATGTCCTCGGGTGAGGATTAAAAAAACACATCCTGTTACTTCTCTCTCGTTTCCAGCCATGGCAAAATATTTAATGAATTAGGGACCTGTGTGTTCCACTTAGGAACTAGAAAGACAGTGTTCATACCACCGTCCAGTCCTACTCACAGCCGCGACTGGGTACACACACTCCCCTCCCTTCCACCGTTCGTTCCAAGTCCTGAAGAGCTCGCCTTCCCACGGGAATCCACTGTGCACGTAGAGACACACGTTCAAACCTAGTTAGATGAGAACTCACTGACCTCCTAGATCTGGGAAGGAGATGGCCTCTCTCTCACCACGTCCGTGCTGACCAGGTAGCAGGAAAGAACAGAAGAATCGCTTTTCTTGCCCCGGGACCATTGCTTTTCTCCATTTTCCAACCCTGCGTTCTGTCTGTTAATTCGGGTCATTTCGTTTGGGAGTGGCCTCTGAAAAGCCGAGCAGATTTGTGGCAATCTGTACCTAGGGCCCAGCTCTAAAGAAAATGGATCATCGGGCCAAATGGAGGTCAGGGTCGGCCCGGTTCCTGTGTCTGGTTCCTCCCTCTGGAGTCTGGGGACCGGACTTGGTCCACTGAGATTGTCTCTGGTGGCACCATGATCACTTTCACTGTCCCAGTGGGGACAGGCTCCCCAAGGTGTTGGTGTGTTTCTAGAGCAGAGAATTGGCACAGAGGTGGAAGGACCATCGGGGCCTAGATGGTGGGGTTCCCTTGGTTGAGCGTTGTCCTGGGCACCGAAAGGTTTCGGGTTCAGTTCCTGGTCAGGGCACATGCCCGGGCTGTGGGCTTGATCCCCAGTAAGGGACAAGCAGGAGGCAGCCTATTGATCTTTTGCTCTCACATTGATGTTATTCTCCCTCTCCTCTCCCTCTCCCTTCCTCTCTTTCTAAAATCAATTTTATTTATTTATTTTTTTTATCCTGACCCAAGGACATTTTTGCATTTATCTTCAGATAGAGCAGGAGGGAAAGAGGGGAAGAGAAAGAGAGAAACATCGACGTGAGAGAGACACATTGACTGGTTGCCACCCACACGACCCCAACCAGGCCTGGGGACAAACGGCAACCGAGGTAAGTGCCTTTAGCGGGAACCGAACCCAGGACTCTCTGGTCCACAGGCCGATGCTTTAACCACTGAGCCAAACCGGCCAGAGCTAAACTCAATTTTAAAAAACTTTTTTTAATTCAGATGCTTTAAAAAAAAAAGAAAAAGAAGAAAAAGATAGGAAAAGACCATCAGAACCGTTCAAAAATTACTCCTGCTTTGATTTCTTGTTTTAATCATGAGGCTTGGTTTTGAGACAAAAACTGTAAGGTTTTGATGTTTATCAAAGGAACATGGGGGGGATTTTGTTTCCAGTTTTTCTTTTTTTAAAACACTCAGTTTACAGCCTTGCCTGTAGTCTCCACGTTTCCGCTTCCAGCCGCTCCGGGCAGCCGCCTGAGTGCCTCTCCTGCTCCACAGCGTAACGAGACCTGTGTCGTTCACCCGGCGGTGGTGTCTCGGTTGTTGTTACCACAGTTTACCATTTATTGGCCACTCGCTATTTGCCCGGCGTTGTCTGAGCATTTCCGTTGTATCATCTTATTTGACCCTCCCAACCTCCTGGGAGAAACTGTCTTCACCCCACTTTACAGAGAGGTAAACTGAGCCAGCTGCCCGAGACCACAGAAACATGGGTATTTAAACATTAGAAACAGTGTCAACAGTGATGAGTAAGGGCAGGGCGTTGTGATCACTGACTCATAAAGCAACTTCGTCCTCGCAGGAGTCACTGTTTGGGAGTTGATGACCTTTGGGTCCAAGCCTTACGATGGAATCCCGGCAAGTGAGATCTCTGCCACCCTGGAGAAGGGGGAGCGCCTGCCGCAGCCGCCCATATGCACCATCGACGTCTACATGATCATGGTCAAATGTGAGTAACGCCGCCACCGTGGCCCTGGCGTCGCTGGGCCTCAGCACACAGTCGAGACCTCAGGTTCCCCAAAGAAAGGCAGGCAATCCAGCCCGGAGATGCCCGTCAGTCCCCTCAGACATTCCTTCGGATGCACTAGCTTGACTCGCTGAGCCATGACCTGACATTTGCCCATGGCTGCGAGCAAATAAGCACCCTCGGGTCTCCGTGAGCCGCGACGCCAAAGTCCTCTGTCGTGAGTTGCGCAATGGAAGGGTCGCCCCACGTTTTGAAGTCTGTGACCAGGGAGACTGATTGTTTCTGAATGCCTGATCACGGGTGACCACACGAGGCTAATAGAATCAACATTTCTGCTTCGATTTCAATCTTTCAAATAGCGGGTGTGCGTGCGGCCTCGCCACAGTGTAGCAAGTAAACATTTCAGTCCAGATACAAGTGTGTCATTCGCTCGGCTGTGCTTGCAGCCGAGCCCCAAGCTGAGCGGGCCCTGAAGGTGACATTCCGTGTGCGCTGAGCATGTACACGGAAGAAAACACAGGGACCGTGGGGCAAAGTCAGTGTAAATATTGATGCCTCACCGAACTTTAAACCACAGAGGTCATCTATTTTTAACTTCCTTGTTTTGAGGCTGAGGAAGCTGGGATTCTAAGGGGTTGCACGATTTGTCTCAGGTCACCTAGCCGTCTGGCCTGAAATAGCCTGACGTCTGCTGCTGGGAAATAAACGGGAACCCCCAAGAGGCACGTGGGTTTCCAGTTCATGGCTGTTCCTCCAGCTTGTTAATCCAGGCCCAGGTCACTGTGTCGCCAAAAGCACCAGCCTGGTTTGCAAAAGGTGTCCTCCTAAGGAAGGCGCTGAAGTGCCCCCTCCACTGGCCTATGAGAACAGCAGGGGAGGGACTTCCCAAAGCCCGAGGTTCTGAAGGAAAGTCCCTGCATTCCCCCAAACAGAGTCTGGTTTCAAGTTTGCAAGACTGCTGGGAGAATCTCGATGAGGTGACTGGAGGGAGGGTGATGACAGGCTGGGCACCGGGGCACCGGCCAGAGCAGCTCACCGCGGATCGCTTCCGGTGGCAACGCCAGGGGGCAGGCCCTCGGGACAGCAGGTACAGAACATCAGAGCGTGTCAGTGTCGCTCTGATTCACACAGGTCATGGTGTCGTGGGCTTAAGTCCATGCTGGTTTGCCAAGACCGGAAAGTCCATCACAAAGAGTTGGTTTCTCCATCATCTGTCTGTCGAAAAGGTCTCACCATCAATGCGTCCTTTAGGCAGGGCAGGGCCGTCTTGACCGTTACTTTCAGGGTCCCGGCGGCACCACTTTTTCTCTTTTGTTTCTCCAGGCTGGATGATAGATGCAGACAGTCGCCCAAAATTCCGCGAGCTGATCAGCGAATTCTCCAAAATGGCCCGAGACCCCCAGCGCTACCTTGTCATCCAGGTACCAGACCTCGTCTGCGCTCCCACTGGGGACAGCCCCTGTAATGAGCGTCAGACGTCACCGTGCTCTGTCCTGTGCGCCGTCCCCCAGGCCACGTCACCAAGTCCTCAGTGCGTTGGAGCAAGCCTGGCCCAAGGCACAGGCCGAGTGGGGAACCTCTCCAGCTCTATCGGCCACCCCCATCTGAACCCCCGTGTCCAGACACATCACATGTCACCTTCATATTGCAGCTGGCCAAAGCCTTGGCTCAGCCTGGAGGAGAAGCAGGGCTTTGGTGCTGGGCAAACCCCGCTTCAATTCCCTGCCTCTCCAGTTACCTTGTTCGGTAACGGAACCAAGCTCACGGCTGTGTTACAGATTCGGTGAAACAACGTAGGCAGAATCCACTGTGCAGCAGCTAAGATTCTGCTCAGCGCTCAGTGTGTGCTCACACAGGGACAGGGACAGGGGAGGCGGTTTCCCCACACCGCCAGCAAGCCCCTCTCCAGCACCAGTTGGGTGTCCCAACGAGTCATCTCCATTTTCACACTGTCCACCTGGAGATGATGTCCGATCCCGCAGGTTGAGGGCTCAGACCTCCAAAACCAGCCCCTCCCTCTTCAGATGCAAACGGCGGGTCTCGGCTGTCACCTGTGCTCTGACCTGGGGTGGGACAGAAAATTCCAACCCTCTGATGCACCTGGCAACCAGCCCCCCACCTAGGTGGGGTCCTAAGTCATCCTGTTAACATAACAGGACACCTCTGTGGCTCTTACCACTTAGGAAGTTCCAAGGGTTTTAGGAGCTCTGTGCCAGGAGGAGCAAGTGAGGACAGAATGTGCGTGCATTATTATCAATCCCAACATCACAGGAGCTAGCAGCGTGGCGCACGCTCCAGCAACGCAGTTGCTCCGAGCCTTTCTTTTTCCTCCTGAGCGGACGGTTTCGTCTCAGGGCGGGGGAGGGGAGGACGCAGCCTAGGTAAGAGGACCGGGGCGATTGTACGGGAGCTGAATTGGCAAACACACAGGCACCTGCCAGCGCTAGACTCCTGCGCCCCCATAGCCTAGAAGTGGGGTGACATCCCGCTGGGCCTTCCTGACGGTCTCAACCTCTCTGCCCCAGGGGGATGAGAGAATGCACCTGCCCAGCCCTACGGACTCCAACTTCTACCGCGCCCTGGTGGGCGAAGAGGACGTGGGGGACGTCGTGGACGCCGACGAGTACCTCATCCCGCAGCAGGGCTTCTTCCACAGCCCCTCCACATCCCGGACGCCCCTCCTGAGCTCTCTGGTGAGCAGTGCCCCTCTCTTACGCTGTGTCTGCCGTTTTGAACAACTGGAGTGTAGAGAAAACGGTTCCCGTCTAGTGGGACTCACCTAGAGACGCAGAAGCGCATGTGAGCACCTGACAAAGCCCAACCCAGGATGCACCAGTCACGTGTGTCCCTTTTCTGATTGCGAACTGGATTGCGATCTCTCTGGTTTACTAAGGAACAGAATTACATCAGAACTAAGCACAGTTGTTCTGAAGCTAGTGGGTCAAGACGCCATGAAGCACCTTTAAACATCTCCGCTCCGGGAGACGCCCGGTGCGTAGGGGGTGAGAACGCGCGAGCGTCCCGTAAACACCTCCGCTTCTCTTTCAGAGTGCCAACAGCAACAACTCCACTGTGGCTTGCATCGATAGAAACGGGGTACGTATGAAACCCTAGTGAGCTGGGACTCAGTCACACCCCCATGGCGTGGCTCCATTAAACCCAGAAAATGCCCGCGTTAACCCAGAGGATCCCAGTCTCCCCCATGGTATTTTCTTCCCTGCGTGGTCCCTCGGCCCCACCCTGAGGCCAGCGATGAGCGGGTACCTCGCTGCAGTGCTCCTCGGGATGGGGCGCCGGACCCCCTCCGCAGGTCCCCAGGCAGTGGCAGCAAATGAAACTGTGGGCCCGGCCCCAGACCAGGGAAGCAGGACCTCTGGGGATGGCACCCAGCCCTCCGGGTGGTGCTGATGCTTGAGGGCACGAAGCCTGGACCTAGGCCCCCATTTGTCAGTGTCACCCGTGGCTACTTACACGTAGTGTTCGTGAATTGAAATCAAATACAGTTAAAAACCCCGTTGCTCGCGCGTGTGGCCCGTGGCTGCCGTGTTGAGGAGCGCGGGTTAGAGGCGCTTTCTGCCGTCGCAGACGGCCTGCTGGGCTGCAGTGACAGCCTCGCCGCTCGCCCCGTGGCCTGTGGGCCAGCAGCATGTCACACGTGCAGACTCTCGGGCCCTGCCCAGCCCCGCTCTGTAGCAAGGCCGCAGGGGACTGTCGTACATGCTGAGGCTCACGTGACCTCGCCTGTCCCCCCACAGCAGAGCTGTCCCCTCAAGGAAGACAGCTTCTTGCAGAGGTACAGCTCGGACCCCACCGGCACCTTGACCGAGGACAACATCGACGACCCTTTCCTCCCGGCGCCAGGTGAGTGGCTCGTTCTGGACACGGTCGTGCTCGCAGCCGCCCATCCAGCAGCCGCCAGCCGCCAGCCCCAGTGCCCTGGCCGGTTGCTTCCTCCAGGCTGACCCGGAGGCGGAAACCGGGGCAGATTTGCAGGCACCGTGGAGGGAGGGAGAGGCAGGTGCACGCGGCCCGACGGAGCATGGCACGCAGGTCTCCGCGGAGCTCGGGTCGTGGGCGGGGGGGTTGTTGGAGATCTGTGTGTAGAATGAACCCGCAGATGTTCTCGGCTTTGGAGCAGACGGCTCAGACATACGTGTGAGAGTGTGTGGGGGGCAGTTGTTCCCCGTTTTCTCTCCTGGCTTCATTCTTGGCCTGTGAACCATGCATTTTTCTGACCTAAGCTTTATCCCCACCCCACCCCCACCCGCCTGCACGCACCCCCCCCCCCCCCCAGGCAGGCTGTCCTGAGAGCTCTCAGTGGGGGAGAGAAGCGCGCTCATTGTTTGAGTGCAGGAGAGACCACCTGGTTTGCAGCAGTAGGACGATGACCGTGTCCCCAGGCTCCCCGTCCTCCGTCCCCTCACGGAACAATGGTCACGGGGTTCAGAAAAGGCCACGTGTTCCGCCTGGACAGTGCTTTGCTGAGTGCCTCTGGTTTCTTTTCCATTTCAGAATACATCAACCAGTCGGTTCCCAAGAGGCCCGCGGGCTCTGTCCAGAATCCCGTCTATCACAACCAGCCTCTGAATCCCGCCCCTGGCCGAGACCCCCACTACCAGAATCCCCACAGCAACGCCGTGGGCAACCCCGAGTATCTCAACACCACCCACCCCTCGAGCACCAGCGCTGTCCCCGAAGGCCCCGCCCTCTGGGCGCAGAGAGGCAGCCACCAAGTCAGCCTGGACAACCCCGACTACCAGCAGGACTTCTTCCCCAAGGAAGCCAAGTCCAACGGCCTCTTCACGGGTCCGACAGCCGAAAACGCAGACTACCTGAGGGTGGGCCCCCCGAGCAGGGAATTTATCGGAGCATGACCCTGGAGGTAGCAGCAACCACAGCAAGTCCAGACTGTCCGGCCCTGGGACCAGCCACGGCAGCTCCTCCATCCTGATGG
The DNA here is from genome assembly GCA_030848825.1 of Tadarida brasiliensis. Taxonomy (NCBI): domain Eukaryota; kingdom Metazoa; phylum Chordata; class Mammalia; order Chiroptera; family Molossidae; genus Tadarida; species Tadarida brasiliensis. The sequence goes on along the minus strand of CM061267.1, from coordinate 98,121,769 downwards.
CCTACGACACAGCCCCTGGAGCCCTGGACTGGCAGGGCTTATCTGCTCCCCGTGTCTGACGGCCCCTTTCACCCAGGAAGCGCCCCCTGCCCGCATGTACTTCGGGAAGTCGCAGAGACGTCCCTCTCTCTCCACCGTGAGGTCCCACGAACGGCATCCAGAAAAGAATGGGCATCTGGGCAGATGTTCACTAGCAATGAGGTACACTGGGGGCGGGGCGGGGGAGCTACCTATATATAAGGAGTTGTCCTGCTTGGGGACCTCGGGGGTTTTTAACGGTCAATTACTGGTTTTGTTCTGAGTGGGCTTTTCCGATGAGGAAGAAGCTTGTCTGTGGGTAGCACTCGCCGCCCTGAGTTGATGGGGCCCAGCTGGGACCAAAAGCCAGGGCCAGCCTCCAGCGGACACTTGACCCACTGGCTCTGCTTCGAGACCCTGCCCGCGCCAGACAATGACAGACTAAAGTCCTCCAGGACCTAAGCTGCCCTGGCGGTTGCGGCGTCCCGTCACTGCAGGACAGGAGGCTAAGCCCCTGGGAGCCCTCCCTGGGCGAGGAGACAGACAGGGACCGAGTGCCCCCAGACCCCCTCTTCCATAAGTGTGTCCGTGGTACTTACTCTGCATCGGTCGACCAGCGTCTTCTAATTATGAGCATTAAGAGACTTCCGTGTTTATTTTCCATTCCACTGTTTTGAAACCCAACATGGTTCCCCCGTCAGCCAGAGGAGACGGCGCACAGCCCAGATCGAGTCAGCGGCTCGGACCCGAAGCCCCAGGTGCAGTCGTTCAGACAGGAGCGTGCCCCCAGACGGGGTCTCCGAGGAAACCCGTCAGCCCTCTGGGGCCCTGGGCAGCGAACACCTAGCTATGCTCAAAACTCATTTCGTCTCCCCCTAAAATAATTAGTGTAGGCTACTCATGGGAGATCGTTTTCTTACTTCATTTTAAACGTTCTTTACTCGAAGGGTACTTTGTTCCTCCCTGGGAAGCTGTCCCCAAAGCCCCCTCTCCCCCCGTGCCCTGTGTGAATCGAGGACCCGACTCTGAGGCGAGGTGCTGGCTCGCAGCCCTCGCCCCTGCGGCCCCTTCCCGGGTGGAGGTGATGGTGTGTGCGGTGTGGGATTCCGGCGGTGAATGTGGAACGTGAGTTTAGAACGAACGTTCACAACCTCTGCAGGCGCATGAGAAGAACAAATGTTCTTCCTTCTTTAAAAACATCTCTGTAATTGGAGGATCCAGCTAGGTGGGAACTGACTCCCCCGCTCTGTGCGCCCCTGCAGCCTCTCTGTTCAGGTGGGCCCAGCGACAGCGGGTCGCCCACTCTTAATCAGCACCCGCCCCGTCCAATCCAGGAAGACCCGTTTCCGACGACCTCTTTGACCCGTGGGTGTGTTCAGCCACACACACGTGCACAATTTTCCTTCCACTTTTGAATGACTGACAGACTCTCAGATGGTTCAGGGCCCCACAGTTTCATTACCAAAACTTTATTCTGTCCCGATGGAAGTAGAATCTACATTCGAGGTCATGCCGTCATGCTCTCAGATGCTCCCGAGCACCTATACCAGCCCAGCAAAGGTGCTCGAGGTACAAACCTCAATAAAACATAATCCCTGGTTCCAAGAAACCCACCACGTAGCAGAGGACATGGGCTCACCAGTGCTAACCATAGAACAGTGTGACACGTGACAAGCGAGACCTGGCAGCAGGTACTGTGGCAGGAGTGGTGGGAGACCTGGGGGGCCTGCAGGGAGGCAGAGGGGGGCCGGAAGGTGAGCGGGGTCGGAAGCAGGAGGAGGTGGAAGTGTGCCCCCGGCAGAGGGAACCCAGCCAGCGCCTTCTGCCAGAGGAACGGCCAAGTCGGGTCAACCCGCTGCCCCTTCAAGCCCAGGAATCCGGCTGGCCTCGACCCCACGTTCCCCCCTGGGGACATTGCATCCCCACCTGGAGTTTAAAAATGATTAGTGAGACGAGTAAACAACATTTCCAAGAATCTGCCATTTTATTAATATGTGATTGTCATGAAGCCACTTTCATTGCTCACTCACCTCAGAACCTAATCCTTGAGCCGGGTGTCTGCTCTGCGCTGGGGAGCGAGTCACATTCCACTGTCACTTTGCCGAGAAGCAGGTGACTGGCGAGGGAGAGCACCCGTAGCCAGTCACATGGTAGCGTTAAATCCTAGTATTTTTGTAATTTGAAATAGTTTACTATAACATAATAAAACAGCAAAAATCTCAGGGGCTCCCCATGGGGCTGAGATGGCAGCCAGAGCTGAAACCCTCCTCTCTGAGGTCACCCTCAGTTGTGCAAGCCCCTAGTCAGGACAGAATGAAACGTCCCACGCGCAGTAAAGACTCCCAGAGGCAACAGACAGGACCCTTTGCATCCCTAATGGGCCTGAGTCACGGCCGTTAACGGCCATTCCAGAAGCCTCGAATTCCTTGTCACCAGCAGCTAAATTATCCTGAAAGTGGCAGGTACCCCAATCTGAGCCTTGCTGGACCCTGGGACTGCCCGTGTTTTCTAAGAAGTGAGTCAGAAATGCGGACTCCTCCCCCGGTGAGCAAGCTGCTCACACAGAGGGGCAGCTGTGGAAAGTGCCCTCCGTGCCCCCTGAGCATCCCTTTCTTTGGAGAAGCACGTGGTCGCAGCCTCTGGTCGCTTCCTCGCCTGGGACTGTAAGCCCTAACCCATCAGAGGCTCCTCCCCCACACCTGCCTCGGGGGCACACACGTTTGTACCGTTCGACACACGCAGGCAGGCCTTGTTCATGTCGATCTATTTTTGTAACTTTTTCGAGGAATCCTCTCCTCTTATGTAGCACTGAACTTTGTAAGGTGTGTTTTTTAGGAGAACTCGTTTTTCTACAGAAGGAAATAGTTTACTTTGGAAAGGGCGGCCACGTTTGGAAACGAAGTCTCTGTTTAAAGGGATTTCATTGAAGCGAGAGAAAAGTCTCCTCGCTCTCTTACGGGAGGACACCATGTCATTGTCACTGCAGAGCTGAGCTTAGGTCGTTAGCCAGATGAAGAGGAGAAGTGTGTTTTTCTATTTATAACAGGTGGGGGAGGTGGAGAGCACATTTAGCTTAGCCTGGGTCTGAAGCAGGTTCCGTTGGGTCTGTTGGGGGCTGTTGCTGGAAAAGAATTGCTGTCCTGTTATCACAGACCCAACTGTGGGCCACACTCCCCTGCCAGCGTGACTCTGGAAAGGTCAGAAAAGCAGCAACAGACCATTTAGTTGCAAACGATTTTTATTGACATTTTTACAATCGATATGCATTTGATGCAAATTATTTTATTTGTCTGTCACAACTGCCAAGCATTTACCAGTATAGACTAGAAAAGCTGCAGAGCCCTAATGATGCTCAGCGTGTTTGGGTCACTCACTAGATGGATGAAGCTGAAGCCACCAACCGTCTGGCCAACCTGAGCTTGACCCCCGAGGGGTGGGTCCTCCACCCTGAGGTGTAGTGACATTACCGGGCAGCTTTGGGAACCCTGGAGGCAAGCTGCACCTCAGACCAATTCAAAACGGATCTCTAGGGGCTGAATCCCAGAATTTGTACTTTTTAAAGCTCCCAGAGTCATTCTGACGTGCAGCCAGGTTGAGAAGCGACGTCTAGGGCTCAGCCATAGGTGTGTGGACTTGCAGGCAAATTCTGCCGACGTAGGTGCCTCAGGACTGAGAGGGTGCTAAGCCACAAGGACCTCCATATCCATCGCTGAGTTCCAGGAGCCTGGTGGATGGAGGCTCCGGGACAGCTGCCCACCCACAGGGCAAAGGGTCTAACCTGTGATGAAAAAGAGGGAGCTAGGGAACAGGTACCATTTTCCACTTCCTCTGTTAAAGATGGATTGGGGTACAGTAAAGACTGAACACTCTTGCTGCCTGTGCGACCCACTTGCTGACCTCCCTCTGGCCACTCAGTCGCCTTCATTTCTAGAGTGAAAGAAAACCTGGACTTCTCAGTTCCATTCAAAGGGCAGACGTCAAGAGGATTGATTGCCTACGCAGTCGGATGGCTTTTATAAAAACGAGGATTCGTGCTTTAAGAAACATTTTCATATCCTTTTCATAAATGAGATCTGGGATCCAAACAAGCAACTCGTGTGGTGTTCTCTTTGTGTGTGGCACAGTTCCCAAGACTGTCCTTTCCGAAGTCCCAAGAAGCCCCACCCTGTCACCTGCCAGATACATTTTACATGCATTTACTTATTTTTTTAAAGAAAGGAAACTTTTTGACCTGAATTAGCTACAGAATAGTCTTGCTGTATGATACAATGTCTTAGAAATGAAGCGATCCCGTGGGGTAGAGGTGACAATGTAACAGTGGCTGGACAGCAATAACTTCCCTCTGAAACAAGCAATAATGTCGCAATACGGTACGTTTTAAACATTGTCAGGTTTTGCTATGATGAAAGCGGTATTTGTACAAAAGGAAAAGCAAGATTCTCTTTTATATGGTTTGTACGTGGGATCAGAACACGTTGATTGTATGCTGAGTATTAAACAATTAGATGTATATTATTCATTGTGCTTTATTCATGAGTACCTTATAAGAATAATGTATTCTTGCTTAACAATGTTGATGTTAGTTATTGATCATATCTGACCTACTGTAGATGTTCTTTCCTATTACTTTTTAAAATTCATTAATAAACTTTTATTTTTAGAGCACTTTCAGGTTCAAAAACTGCAAAATTGGGCAGAAAGGAGGAAGTTCCCAAATCCACCCTGCCCCCACCCCCACCCTCCCGCACTATTGCCATCTACACCCAAGTGGCCTGGTGACAGTTGAATGTCTGCACGTGTCCGTGTGAGAGTGGGCTCCGTGGGCTCCTGCAGGCGCTGTGCTGTGCCCATGACTCTGACTCGGGCTCTTGGTTCGGTCATGTCTCACCTGTCCCCCTCCTCCTGAAAGCTCCTTCCCAGATTCCCCTCTAGCTTCTCCTGCTCCGCAGAGCCCAGAGGGAAATGCGGGAGGCAGGAGGTTTCTCTGTGGCCCGCCAGGTGGTTTCCTGGGGACACCAAAGCCAGCGAGTTTTGTTGAGATTCTGCTGAGGGATTACTGAGCCGATGGCTGTGCTCAGGCCGGGGACCCAGCTGCTGGCCCGCCACCATCTACCTCCCTTACTTCTGGGCGGCTTTCCCTCTCCACCAGTGACTCTGTGCGGTGGGAACTCCCACGTGGCATGTTTCCTGTCAGCAGCTTCTCTACCGAGCGTCACAGCGCTGAGGGAAGCGGCTCTGTCGAGATGAAGGCAGCAGTGGGGTAAGAACCCAGGTGTAGGTGGAAACGCCAGCTCAGGTCAATGGTGAGAGTTCCCTCCCTAGCGGGTGAGAGCTGGGGGATTCAAACTCATCCCAACGACAGAAACAGCTCGTTTACTGACGGAGCAGGTGATGCCTCTGAGGAGGTGAGAACAGCTTCCAGGAGCCCAGCATCAGCCAAGAGCCCCTGGGATGCCCGGGGGAGGCAGAGGGCATGGGGAGGTGGCATGCAGCGCACGGAGCTGGTTCTCCAGGTGACTGGCACCTGGAAGCCTAATGGGGCAGTCCACGGGGCCGCCAGCTCCTTCGATGTCCCCGCAGGCTCTGACCCCAGGGAAAGGAGCCCAGCCCTCCAGCCCGGCTTTCTCCCCACCTGGTGCCCCATGCCCCACCTGGGTCCTGCACCAGGAGAGAAGAGGGCGGGGCTCGCGGCTCAGCCACCCTGAGGCGGGCAGTGTTAGCTCGTCATCTCCTGGAAAAGCACAGCTGTGTTCGATGGTGTTCACTCTGAAGGTCGTCAGCCACTACATGTGACTACAGAGCGGAGAGTAAAGTCAAATTCCTGTGGGGCAGGACTTCAGGACAACGACGTCCTTGAAGGACGCTCTCAGTGACCCCCGGGACCCCTGGTCTCCCTGCCATCGTGGTAGCCTCCACACCTGGCATTGTCAAGGGCCCTGGGAAGGGATAAGCTTCTCGGAGCCCAAAGCCTTCCATTGGGGGGTTAGCACCATCTATAGAAAGGCACGTTTCAGACTGTGAGGTATCACCTCACACCTGCCAGAATGGCCGCCGTCAGCAAATCATCAAACAACAAGTGCTGGTGAGGGTGTGGAGAAAAGGGGACTCTAGTACACTGCGGGTGGGAATGCAGACTGGGGCAGCCACTGTGGAAAACACTATGGTGTTTCCTCAAAAAGTTAAAAATTGAACTGCCATTTGACCCAGTGATTCTACTTCTAGGAATATATCCTAAAAAGCCTGAAACACCAATCAGAAAGAATATATGTACCCCTATGTTCATAGCAGCACTATTTACAATTGCTAAGACCTGGACACAGCCCAAGTGCCCATCAGTAGATGAGTGGATAAAAAAGCTGTGGTACATATACACAATGGAACACTATGCAGCTGTAAGAAAGAAAGATCTCTTATCCTTTGAGACGACATGGAGGGACCTGGAGAGTATTATGCTGAGTGAAATAAGCCAGTCAGAGAAAGACAAGTACCACATGATCTCACTTATTTATGGAATATCATGAACAAAATAAGCTGACAAACAAAATAGATCCAGAGACATGGAAGTAGGGAACAGACTGACAAACCTCAGAGGGAAGAGGTGTAGGGGGTGGGAAGAGATAAACCAAAGAACTTACATGCATATATGCACAACCCATGGACACAGACAACAGTGCCGTGAGGGTGGGGGGAGGAGGGTGTCAATGGGGGGAAAAGGGAGGGACATCTGTAAGACTTTCAACCATAAAGAAAAGGGGGAAAAGGAAAAAGAAAGGCCTGTTTCAGCAAAGGAGGCAGACACAGGGAGGCTTCTGGGGCAATGGCCACTCTGCCCTGAACTGTCGTCCCCAAGGGGAGGCCATGGTGTAAGACCCCAACCTCAGGGCGGGCTCCCTGACCACAGGGCAGACTCCCAGCACCGGTCTCCACCTGCCCGTCACTCTGGCAGAAGCTCCGTGTGGACGGGGCTGCAGCTGGGAGAGATTCTGCTTTGGGGCCAAATCCTGTCAAAGACCAGAGCTGTGAGGAGAGAGATTTCCCAAGAATAGGAGAGTCTGGAAAGGAGACAAGGATTCTTCCTGCTTTGGCTCTGGATTTTCCCCTGGTGCAGGGTTTGGGCAAGTTCTCCCAGCTTCACAGTGTCCCTGCTCCTCCTCCAGCCTCCTGGGGTCCTTCCTCCACACCCAGAAAAGGACACTGAACAACTTGGGTAGGAAAGCCAAAAAATCACATCTGAATGTCGCCCTGGTCTCAGAAACAGTAAACAAACACTAAGCCAATATTCAAACAACTACACAAATACATATGAATGAGAATGTTCACTAAAACACTATTTTAATACAGAAAATAATGGAAAATGTTTCATGTGCATTCAAAGGGAAACTACGAAATCAGCTGTGGGGCATCACACTGTGGACTTCCGTGGAGTTGCTAAAAGGACAGGATACACCTGGGGAACAGAGCTCTGTCCCCAAAATGTAGTTTTAAATAAAATAAAGCAAGCCACTGAAGAATAGTCTTGTTCTCCAAAAAAAAAAAAAAAAAGCTTACATTTGTGCATACACACACACAATCTGAAAATTATCTGGAAATAGCCATGTCAACTCATTCATGGTGGAGGCCTGTGGTGGGCAGGCAGTGAAACGTTGAGAAAATAAAGTGGCGAGGAGGGAATTTTTCTTTTTATTTATTTTCTTCTTATTTCCCATGCTGTTGGGATTTTTATAATGAGTGTGCATATTACTTTGGCAGTTATGTTGGGACAGAATTTCATGGAAGTCCGTTCATAGCTTTTCCCTCTGGTGCACACACAACAAAGCATTGAGCCATTTCTTGTTTTGTTTTCTCTTCCTGAGCTCCCTCCCCAGAACAAAATCCGTTTGGGAAAGTGTCAATGGCAGGAGAACGTAGTCAGGGCACCATGGGTGGCAGGGAGGATGTGGTGTGCAGGGGACATTCTGGGCTGAGTGCGCAGGTTCCTGGATGGGTGAGGACGGACGGACATGCAGGCCAGGATAACTGAGCCCTCCAGAGTGAGAGTCTTAGTCAGCTTGTGCTGCCCTAAGAAAATACCACAGGCTGAGCGGCTGACACAACAGGCATTTGTTTCTCACAGTGCTGGGGGCTGAGAAATCCAGGGTCAAGTGCTGGCTGATTCCGTGTCTGGGGAGACCCTCTTGCTGGATGCAGAGAGCCACCTCTGGCTGTGTCTTCCTCACCTGACAGAGAGAGGGAGAGACAGGGCTCTCTGGTGTCTCTCCTTATAAGGACACTAATCCCACTGTGAGGGCCCCACCCTCGTGACCTCACCTAACTCTGTCTCCCGAAGCCCACATCTCCAAATACGACCGCACTGGGGGTGAGGGCTTCAACTTCTGAGTTGAGGGGGACACAAATATTCCGTCTACACCAGAAAGGCTCCTTTAGTTTAAGATGCAAGAGACCAGGGAAGGACAGAGAGTCAGGAACTCCACTGTCTAAGTGAACTCCAGCTATTACTGGAATTTCTGTTTGGATCTTGGTTCAAGTGAGATTTTTTTTTTTTTTTTTTTTTTTTTTTTAATCCTCTCCCGAGGATATTTTTCTATTTATCTTCAGACAGAGTGGGAGGGGGAGAGAGAGACACACACATCGATGTGAGAGAGACACATCGACTGGTTGCCACCCACGTGACCCCAACCGGGGCCGGGGACGAACCGCAACCAAGGTATGTGCCCTTGGCCAGACTCGAACCCAGGAGTCTTTGGTCCGCAGGCTGACGCTCTAACCACTGAGCCAAACTGACCAGGGCTTTAAGTGAGATCTTGATCCAAGGCTTGGCCATTATAGGGCAAAGTTTCAGGACATCATAACACTTTAAAACTTGAGAAACCAAGCAGTAACTTAAAGTGGATTGGCTCAGGCACCAGTGACAGAAAGATTTGAAATGTGTTTTTAAAAGTGAGTTGGAGCACGAGGGGGTTAGGAAGAATTTTCTTAAATATACTCAGTGTATCCTGAAGCCAGCCTCACCCCAGTTCCAGAAGAGTAGGCCTGACATTCTTGCCCGGGGCGGAGCAACGGCCTGGTGCCCACCAGCCATCAGGGGCACGCCTGGGAGCCATCGGGCAGCCTCTGAGGGGGTTGGTGGGAAGCGGTCTCTGTTCTGGTCCGATCTAGCTGGGTCTAGCTCAAGGGTCCAGCAGCGGTCATCTCATGGCATGGCCTCTCCTCCAGACTCTTACTGGGTCTAATATTATCTAACAACGCCCAAACTTCCTCTCCCTCTTCATCGCAAACTCCAAGGAAGTCCAGACTCGACGTCATCTCCTGCTGGCCCACTGGATTCCCCCACCCACTAGTTTCCTTAATCCCAAAGATGGGTCCCTCCAATACGTCCACTACCCCACCATCGGTAATGCATCTAAAATCCAGCCCTGGCCATGCTCGCACATCCTTAACCCGTGGTGTTGCCCCTGACACTGATGTCCAGGTTCCAAAGCCCTCATGACCCAGCCTCTCCACCCTCGCAGCTCGTCACTGTCCCCCACATGGTGCTGTCCAAGCACTGCTGAGTGGCTCTGGCTGCCCCTCACGCATGCCGCATCAGGCCACCTCTGCCTCTGTGTCCACTGCTCTTCCCACCTCCTCCTGGGTCCAGCTGTCACTCACCAGGAAGCCACCTCTGCACCTCGGGTGGGCGAGTGCCCCTTCTCAGGGCCCTCACACCCCACTCTCTCCTTACCCCTCTCCTTACCTCTCTCCTTACCCCTCACACGGATCCTGAAAGTCCTACTGTGTGAACTGTTTCCCCTCCTAGGAAAAGGCTCCCTGGGATCGAGGGGTGAGCCGTCGTCATCGATGCTCTCTGGTGCCGGGAGCAGTGACTGGCACTTAATCAGGGCTCAGTAGTTCAGTGAACGGAACTAACCCAGTCCCTGCCTTCACTTAACCTGACCCTCCGCTCAATAGCAGGTCCCTCCCTTGGACCAAGAGCTGGGAAGCTCGGGAGTGACTGTCTCCTTGCTCGGTAAAGTTGGCGTCTCAATCATCAGAGGCATCAGCAGCAGGATGAAATGCCCAGCACAGTGCAAGCTGACCCCTCCCCACCTGCGCCGTCCGGTGTCACACGTCTCTTTCACGACCGGTATCGGGAACACATCGTCCCTTTTCCCTCACTCCGGTCCACAATGGGTGACTCCTGTTTCTCTCCCCTTCTGTCCTTCTATCTATGTGCAGTGCATGTATGTAATCTTTAAACTACATCCATGTGATATGTGCTCACATGAATTCATCCTTCTTCTTAAAAGCTAAAATATTGCAGATGGTGATGAATTGTTTTGGTTGGCGGTGATGCTTACTCTTGTGATAATTCTGCAGCTTGCTCTCCTCCCTCAGCAAGACTTTTTGGAGACCTCTCTTATTATGGCATAGAAATCTAGCTTATTCTACCTAAATATTGCACAGAGCTCCAGAGTGTGACCACAGCTTCACTGCAAAGCGGCTGTCTTCCCAGCGACAGACCTTTTGCGATGGACATGATTTTGCATGGTCCCTGCTGTGAACTCTTGCAAGGCTCTCTCTCTCTCTCTCTCTCTCTCTCTCTCTCTCTCTCTCTCTCTCTCTCTCTCTGCAACAGGAAATTGCTTTGTCAATGGTAAGACATTTTCATTTAAATAGATACTGTCAAACTGCCAGAAGAACATAAGGGACCCATTTCTTCACATCCCTGCCAATTCCTAATATTATCAAATTTTATAATTTGTGTCAATGTAATGGAGTTTAAATGGTTGGTTTATTTTTGCTTTGGCTTTCTTTGTTTTTGGTTTTGCAGTTTCCCAGTGCAAATGGGCATCTTTTTCATTTTTATATTTGCATATAAAATATACTTATGTTATATAATACATGATATGCATTAATAAATATAAAACCGAATATAAAAGTAAGTTTATTTTTCTTCTATTACCTATTCAACCTGGCTTGACCTTCTGCTGCTGGGATGCCTGTCTCCTTTTTATTGACTCACGGAAGTTCATTCTGCATCTTGGATTCTCACTTTGAATTTTCTAATCATATATACTATATACTGTAAATATTATCATCGGGGAAACATAATTTTAACACTTTTTATATTAAATGTATCTTTCCTGGTATTTGCTTTGGGCATCTTGTTTCAGAAGGTCTTTCCCCAAGGACAAGGAAGTGTTTTTCCACGTTCTTCTCTGTCTCCGGGGTGCTCGCCCTCATCTTCTTGCTCAGTTTCTGCCTCCAGTGCGGGACCACACACCCTCCTGATGAGACTGCTTACTCCATCCCGGATTGCTCCTCAGCTGGCACGTGCACGCCTCGGTCCCATGCCACCAGGTCCGCGGCCCTCACACCATCTGCTCACACCCGCCCTCACAGCCTCCTCGCGCTCCCAAGCCCCAGCTCTTGGTGGGAAAAGTCCGGGGGGACATCCTGAGTGGCTCTGATGCTTCCAGTTTCCCGGGCCTGACTCAGCCACCCACGGAGCCTGAGAGCCGAGGCGCAGCCCTGGCCCTGGACCGGCGGGGCTTCGTGAGGTCCCTGGACAACCCTGAAAAGTGCTTCTCTGGTGTTTCCTGGCAATCGTTAGCAGGAGGGGGTGGCAGGAGGGGTCTGAAATATCTTGGCAGCCTCTGCCACAGCCTGGACAGCCTTCCGAAGGAGGGCTCTTGGACAGTGTTGGCTGCCAGGGTGGTGCTCGGCCTCCTCCGCACTGCAGCATCAACCCCATAACCAAGCCCCTCGTCCTCCCAGGGCCGGAGCCAAGCTCCCGTCACCCGCGAGGGTCTGTGAGGTCCACATGGATTGCACACTCCTCCCGAGCCCGGCAAGCTCTCAGCGGTGCCCTCTGTCATCAGGAGAGACCGCCCCTCTGTCACAGACCCACCCGTGTGTCGGAAAACAACCCGAATCCCAAGGCTTCCAAGCCTCGTGCAAAGAGGAGTTGAACGTCCTTACCTCTGGCTTACCCGCAGGTGGGGAGCCGGGGCCGCTCAGCTTGCCTTTGGCGCCCGACTCTTCCTTCCCGTGCTCCAGCCTTGTGCTGACGTCAGTCATCCTCGTGGTTTGCAGATTGGCCGCTCTTCCTCCAGGTCACCGGCTAGAATTCCAGGCAGAGGGGGTGGAGGCCAAAGAGGTCAAGAGACATGCCAAACGAGTCCGGTGTCTTTGGATCAGGAAATCTAGGAAACTGGTTGTATAGCATTTGCCAGAACACTGGCCAAGGGCAACGGGAGTACGGGGGCCCTGGGGACTGGAGTGGTTGCTCGCCCTCCCGAAGCAAGGACTCTCTGCCGCTATCTGAATGGCTGGGGCACCTAGAGCGGAGCGTGAGCGAGAGGAAGCACCGGTGGACGGAAAACAGCCAGAGCGGGCACCGAGCAGACGTCTGTGGGGAATAGGACCAGGTCAAGGGTATACATTCACCAGTGGTATCATCACAACTCCATCAGACAAGGCGCAGGCTTGCTGTGGGCACTGCCCAGGTGGGCGGGGATGAGTTTCTGGAATGCTGGGGATGCCAGGGATGGTGGAATCCGTAAGTGTGGCTTCATCTCAAAGGGGGACAAGGAGCACACCTTCTCCTCCTCATCCAAGGAGCGCATCTGGGCTCTGCCACTCACTGCGGGGTGTGACCCTGGACAAATCCCGCATCCCCCCACAGCAAGGGTTGGACCAGAGGGTCCCTAGGGTCAATCATCTCTAAAGTCCCAAGAGCAAACAGTGTATCTAATAAAAGAAACGCATACAGCCCTGGCCGGTTTGGCTCAGCGGTTAGAGCGTCGACCTGCGGTCCAGAGAGGCCCTGGTTCGGTTCCCGCTAAGGGCACGTACTTCGGTTGCAGTTTGTCCCCGGCCCCTGGTTGGCTCGTGTGCGAGGCAGCCACTTGATGTGTCCCTTTCACGTCGGTGTTTCTCTCTCTCTCTCTTCCTCTCCCTCCCTCCCGCTCTATCTGAACAAAAAATGGAAAAATGTCTTCGGGTGAGGATATAAATAAATAAATAAATAAATAAATAAATAAATAAATAAATAAATATGAAACGCATACAGGTGCCTCCTTGGAGTGTTCACTGGACAGAAAAAGAAATTAGGGTTGGATGTTCCCTTCCTCCAAGTCTTGGGTATTCGCTGAGCCCCTGTCCTGTGCTGGACACAGGACGTGTGTCTTTCTACCTCCTGCCGAGGTCAGGATGTCAGTAACATTGTTCCCATTTCACAGATGGGGAGCGACCTCCCAAAGACAGCAGGAAACTTTCGCACTGATACTCATTAGTCACAGAAACACTGGGCGTCAGTGACCTGGGGCAGGTCATGCTGTTTAGACGATTGTCCCAGGATCCCACGTGCAGAAACTGCTCCTGCTCTCACGCGGGCCCTGGCGGAAGGGTGGGAGCCCAGCGTCCCCTGTGGGCATGCCCACTCCAGGCCCGCCCGTGCCCTTCCCACGATCCCCGCTCTAAAAGGAAGACAGCCCAGGGAAGGAGACTGAGGACGGGCTCACTTCGAAAGGGGCTCTGCTTAACTTGCTTTATGTTCTCAGGAAAAGGGAGGGTGCTGACTTCGGTTAGACCCGAGGAAGCACTTCCTGGGTGGTGGGTTTCAAATCGGCTATTGCTGTGATGTTTACAAGTTATCGGAAACCGGGCTGCTAGTCCTATCTGAAAATATGCAGTGGTTTTACAGAAATGTGCTTTACTATTTTTAAAAAAATTTTTTTTTCTTATCCTCACCCGCGGACATTTTTGCATTTATCTTCAGATAGAGCAGGAGAGAGAGAGGGAGGAAGAGAGAGAGAGAAACATTGACGTGAGAGAGACACACCGAGTGGTCGCCACCCTCATGACCCCAACCAGGGCCGGGGACAAACTGCAACCAAGGTACGTGCCCTCAGCGGGAACCGAACCTGGGACTCTCTGGTCCGCAGGCCAACGCTCTAACCGCTGAGCCAAACCGGCCAGGGTTGCTTTACCGTTTTTAAAGGGCTCGTCTTGAGGAAACTCAGACTCTTTTTTTTTTTTTTTTATCCTCACCTGAGGACATTTTTTCATTTTTTATTCAGACAGAGTGGGAGGGAGAGAGAGAAAGAGAGAGAAACATCGACGTGAAAGGGACACATCGAGTGGCTGCCACCCACACGACCAACCAGGGCCGGGGACAAATTGCAACCAAGGTACATGCCCTTAGCGGGAACCGAACCCGGGTCTCTCTGTACCGCAGGTCGATGCTCTAACCGCTGAGCCAAACCGGCCAGGGCGAAACTCAGACTCTTTAATACCCAAGCACCGCTATTCTGTCCATTCAGAGTAAATATTTTATAGAACGCCTGCACGCCCCGGCCTGCTCCCTGACATCAGGAGAGCCACAAGCCACAGGGGACCCCAAAGTGGTGCACGGTTACACTCTCTCTACAGCTGGGGAAGAAGTACACGTTCAAAGAACGTACAGCTACTCGAATTTCGATTTGGGGAGATGGAGTCGGGACCACTGAAATTCTGGGGGAAAGTGATCATTGAGCCACGACGGCAGAACAGTGAGCAGAATCAAGAAAAATCAGAAGCACTGGCTGCCTCCACCGGCCCTCTCTGCTTCCCCCTCGTTTGGCCCAGAAGACAAGGAGGATGGAGCAGAGTGGGGGCAGGCACGGAGGAGGCCGCGGGCCAACCGTCTTCCTGGGACCGCACGAAGCCATTGGCATCTTCCAGCTGGACTTCTGGCACAAGGCTTAGCCACGTGTCTGAAGGCAGGACTGTCTCGGCAAGGTGACAGGAGAGCCAGGTGGCCCTGTCTGCAGAGTTGGAGGCGCTGGAGAGGCCTGCCTGTGTCTCAGCGGGGTCCCGCCAAGGCCAGGCCTGCGTGCCCTTAGGATCTGCAAAGACCTCCCGCTGAGCGCCTGGAGCCTGGCGAAGGGTGGAACGCCAGGCCCAGGCCTCAGACTGGTGCTGCCAGTGCTGCCACATCTGTGCACGCCTCTGACCTCCCCTGTCTGCCACACCTGTGCACGCCTCTGACCTCCCCTGTCTGCCACACCTGTGCACGCCTCTGACCTCCCCTGTCTGCCACACCTGTGCACGCCTCTGACCTCCCCTGTCTGCCACACCTGTGCACGCCTCTGACCTCCCCTGTCTGCCACACCTGTGCACGCCTCTGACCTCCCCTGTCTGCCACACCTGTGCACGCCTCTGACCTCCCCTGTCTGCCACACCTGTGCACGCCTCTGACCTCCCCTGTCTGCCACACCTGTGCACACATCTGACCGCCCAGCACACCTGTCACTTTTTCTCTGCTTTAAAAGTGCCTTCAGCGGTTGGAGCGTCGGCCCGCGGATCAATGAGTTGCGGGTTCAATTCCAGTCAAGGGTACGTACCTTGGTTGCGGTTCGTCCCCAGCCCTGGTCGGGTCCTGCAAGAGGCAACCAGTCTATGTGGCTCTATCACGTCGATGTTTCTCTTTGTGTCTCTCTCTCCCTCCCTCCCACTCTATCTTGTAATAAGTAGAAAATAAATAAATAAATAAAAGTGCCTTTGCCCGGCCGGTGTGGCTCAGTGGTTGAGTGTCGACCCACACACTAAGAGGTTGCTGGTTCGATTCCCGGTCAGGGCACATACCTAGGTTGCAGGTTTTATCCCTGGTCAGGGCTCGTGCAGGAGACAACAGATGGATGTCTCTCTCTCTCTCTCTCTCTCTCTCTTCCTCTTTCCTTTCTTCTCTCTCTAAAAATCAATAAACACATATCCTTGGGGAGGATTTTTTTAAGTGGCTCAGATAAGCCTCTTTCCTTCCATTGTGCTGGGTCCCCCGCCCTGGAGGTCTCCCGCCAGTCTGGGAAATCACCGGCCACCGGAAGGCTCGCTCTGACTTTAAGACACGTCCAGCCTGTGACAGACTATGAACTCTTTCCTTAGGGAATGTGCCAAGACTGCCAAGGTCACGGACTCCCAGTCCCCTTCCAGAAGACACTGCGCACAGTGAGGCAGGACGCGGGACCCTCGCCGGGCTGCCTCGCCCCGCCCGCCTTCCTGGGTCAGCACAGGCCGAGCCCCAGATCCGCTTCCTCCCTTCCACGTCCCCCCACGTGATGTGGGGACTTCCACGCCTCAGGGTCTTTGGTTTTACATCTTCTTCGGACACACAGATGCCCACTTGTTCCCTTCGTCTCCCAAAAGTATACACAACCGTCCTTTGCACCCAGAATATTGGCTCTGGTGTTTGACGGCTTCTGGAAAGTAGCCCCTGTCTGGCTTCTGGGTTTGTGTGACAATGTCCAGTCACCACCGCCCCTCCCCAGCTCCTCCTCCAGTTCCTGCCCAGCTCATCAGCACCAGAGCTGTCTGCTCTGCCTGGGGTGGCCTTCGCCCCAGCTGGGGTGGCCTTCGCCCCAGCCGTGCTGGGGATGAGCTCACAGGTCACCTCAGACGCATCACAGGGGAACTTCCCCCTCCACGGCCTCCCGACGCGTCCTCGGCCTCACTCCCACCGGCTTCCGCTTGCGTCCCCTTACCTGGGTCCCGGTCACTGCAGGCTGCTGGCACCACAGTCTCCATACGTCACATATGCTTATCATGTAACCTGAGACGCTGGAAAGAGAGACTGTTCCGGAAAGGGGTTCCTTGGGGGAAAAGGCCGGCGAGCCAGAGAACAGAATCCTGCCTGTCGTTCACAGCGGAGGCGTGATTCTATTTCGGGTTTGCTGAGACGGGCATCTCCGAATCTCAGGATACCAGAAGAGGGAACACGAGGGCAGTCAGAGCCTCTTCACTCTGGTTTCTCCATCAGGTGACCGCAGAGCCGCCTCCTTCCAGAACAGGACCCGGGTTCAAGGGTAACGGAGGAGGATCTGGCCAAGGGACCTCTCCCGGCCCACTGAGATGGTAAAAACAGGAGCTGCCCACACCATCCAAGCTCCCAGCCATCGCTCCCCAGGGGATTCCACTGTGTAGGCCTCGGAACTTGGGGGCGGCCTGTAGTCCGTCTCCCGAACCCCATTCCCAGCCCCAAGGCAAGGAGTGCTTGGCCTGGGCTCTGAGCCACGTCCGGCTGGGCTCAGGCTGAGAAGGCAAAGCATCACACGCGTTCGTTGTTCGTGTCTAAGTGTGATGGGGAGTGAGTCAAGGCCCAGCACGCAGCCACCTTCTCCAGACAAAACCATTCCATCAGCTCGCCGAAAGGCAGGAGTAGGGAAAAGAACTGAGTGTTCTTCTCCCCCTACGAACCCCACCCTTTGCAGGCCCCCTACTCTTGGTTTCCTTTGCTCCTCAAAAGCTTCCGTCAAGGGAAATCTCAGAGTTCAGGTATTTTACAGGACGGCAGGGCCAGGTTCGTGCCTGGAGCATTTAGAGAGAAAGACACAGAGGGACTAAGTCTCACCTCCGCTGCCGGCATTCCGATACCTTTTTTATTTTTATTTTTTTACCAAAACAATGGAATATTTTAAGAATTACGTTATCGATTATTTTATTTTCTTTGATATGAGAATATAATGGAACTCTTAAAAGAGAAAGTGACATTTTAAACAGGCCTCAACTGGTGGAACTTGAGTATTTCTTTCTGGCTATAAAAATAGCGCATGTAGAAAAAATACAATCAAGAAAACGTAGAGGTTTTTCTTTGAATTTAAATAAAAGTTTGAGTCATCCATCCGGGGCCCCTGCTTTTCCTCTTTGGCTGCACCTGCCCTGCTCAGGACACAGCTTCTGCTTCTCAGCCCAAGAGGGTTGTGCCAGTTCCAGCCACAACATCCCCAGTGGAGGCGAAGGAGACAAAGGCAGGAAAGGCGTGTGCCTCCCGCTCAGAAGAACATTTCTGGAAGTCGAACCCACGCTTCCCTCCACCCCACTGGTCCTATGCTCGCCTGTGGCCACCACTGGCTGCCACGGGGGTGCTGAGGAATGAAGTCTGTTCTGGGTGGCCACGTGCCCAGCTAAAAATCCTGAGTTTGTTTATTGCAGGAAAATGGGAGAACAGACATTTTTCCTGCCAACAGCCTTTGGTACAGGGAGCAGATTTGACGGAGACTCCTTGTTGGGTCAGCAAAGGGCTGAATGTGAAGGTACGAAGGGAGGTTGCTCTACGTAGGAAACGAGCCGGGTGGTCTAGGAAGGCACGGGCGAAGCCAGAGAGGTTTGAATCTGATTTTCTAATGAGTGTCCACTGTCTGTTTTATATCCTTTTATAAAGCCAACGCCTTCAAATACTCTGTGTATATTCTTACAATCTGTGGATGCAAGATCCCCATACTATATTTTATCAAATGTTAATGCCCTTCTCATAATGCCTGCACCGGACACCAAGTTCTTGAAAACGCCCACAGGTTAATGGTGCCCTCTGCTGGTGGCCTCTGGCATGTACAACATAAAGGATCAGGCGGTTGTTCAATGGTAAAGATTCAGAAATGGCAGCGTGACAAGTGAGCACTAATTTAGACGTGAGGAAGCTGAATTCCAGCCCCGAGGCTTTTGCCGAGTGACTTACTGACATCATACACGTGATTCCCCCTCTTGGGCCTCCGTGGCGTGTTCCAGAATGGAGAGTTTGAAGGTCCACAGAACCTTCCAGGCGTCTGTGTTCCCAGAGAGTATGGGAATCAATCTCGTCCTTGTCAAGGTTTGGGAACTGACCCTTTCACACTCGGTGCAGAAGAAATAAAACCCCGGCACCTGCCTACTTCGTCTGGGCTTTTCCACTTCATACGAGACTGGGGAGAGACCCGGGACAAAGGCAACAGAGCGGGCTGGAATCTTCAAGCGCGAGTGACAGCAGGTGACGGTCTTTCCTGGGGTCTGATCCTTGGAGGCCGTGAGCTGCAGGCAGCCGAGCAAAGCCAGCTCTGGGCTGTGGCTGTCCCTGGCCGCTCTCTCCAGTTTCTCCCTTGCAGGTGTGCGGGTGTGGGCTCATCTAAAACCTGAGACTTCCTGCTGGTGTGGGCCATGGTCAAGCTGTCCTGCAGGCCCGGGGCTGAGTCCTGCACAGTGGGGTTTCTAATCCTTTAATGGAAGGACAGCAAATATTTTGAGCAACAAACCATTTGCCACCGAGGGTGAGGCTGGCTCGCTGTTCAACATAAAATCTATTCTCTCAGAATATTCTGTTTGAAAATATCGCAAACAGGAGAGGCTATCCAGAGGGCAGAGATATCCGTGATATTTATGCACAAGTAAACTCGCCGAGGTCGAGTAATAAATCACCTTTTGAAAGCCTGCAGTTACTTTCTATCTGCTGCTGCTGAAGAAGCCGAGTCAATCATCCTACTCAACACCGTTTCCCATAAGCTTTCGTTCTTCCAAAGCAGTGATTTCCAGCACTGTGCAATAAGGATCCCTTTTCACGAGGTGACTTCATTCAGACAGAAAGAGCTTCCAAACCAAGATCATTTGTTGTGTGTTTTAATATTCCGACTGCAAGTGACCAGAGTGCCTTCTAAGGGCAGTTAAAGGCCCTGTCTGTCCTGCTCTGTCACCGAGGCTCTGAGCAATGCCCAGTACTAATACACAAGGGGAAATATGGAAACGCTGGTTTTTTTCAGTGCAGTCTGGTTAAAACATGGGAGGCAGCCCTGGCCGGTCTGGCTCAGCGGTTAGAGTGTTGGCCCGCGGACCATAGAGTCCCGGGTTTGGTTCCCACTAAGGGCACGTAACTCGGTTGCAGTTTGTCCCCAGCCCTGGTTGGGGTCGTGTGGGTGGCAGCCAGTCAATGTGTCTCTCACATTGATGTTTCTCTCTCTCTCTTCCCCCCTCTCTCTCTCCTGCTCTATCTGAAGATAAATGCAAAAATGTCCTTGGGTGAGGATTAAAAAAAATAAAAATAAAATAAAACGTGAGAGGCAGCGCTAAGGACCCGGGAATACCTGGACCTCGGGGGACCGTGGCCTCCTCACACTGGAAGGCCCCATCAATCACCCCCTTTCCAGTTCCCAGTTCTGGGGAACACGGGTCAAGGACAGGTTCACACCAGGTCCTCCTGGCCCTGGGCTTCTCTTCCCAACACGTGTATGTATAAGTATAAGCCTTTTCAAACTACAATTATTTCTTTTCATTTTGGATACACTGGAAAGGACATAAAGGAACACGCTAAGTAATTTGTACCGGACAGAAGCAGAATTTTCCTGAGAATGTAGATAGCCAATAAGATCGATGGCTTCTCAAGAGTCACATAAACGAAGACGCCCGATGCGATTTTATTTAACTTTTGTAAAAGACCACCGTGGTGGGAAGTGTGTGTTCCACAGACGCTGAGGAGAACAATTGGAAGAAACATGTTACCAGATTTTCACAATGATCTTGGCGTTCACGTAGGCAAGTCATATAACCCTGTGAAAACTGTTTTACCTCTGTGGGCCTTCGTTTCTTTATCTGGGAAAGGAAGAAGCCTGATGAGACGGAACAAGTCAGAGACTGCTTCCCAGTCCCGGCTCTGCCATGCATCACCTCACTGCTCACGGCACGTCCCGGTGCCTTTCTGCACGGGACTGTCACGGTCGGATTCATGCAAACATCAGCAACCTCTCATGTTGGATCAAATGAGAAAATGAATGTTAAACTCCTTTAAAAATGGAAAAGTCGCGTACAAATGATAAGTCAGCTTACGTACTCTCATTCTCCAAAGTCCCTTTCAGATGGAATCCATTTATTCATTAAATATTTGAATGCCTACTAGGCGTCTTGCACTGTGCGAGGTCATGGTCAAGTAATAATCGATACGAACACAACACCTGTCCTCATGGTGCCGTGGGCTCCCGGAAGAGAAACACAATTAAATAACTACACAAATATGTCTGTGGTCCTGTAACACGCCCTCTTCTCTTCCACGGTCCTCCTTCCTCTACCACCACACAGCCTTCTCCACGGTGCTGCGAGCTGGAGGAGTGTTTTACCACCAACTTATAGTTGGATTTCCAGCATACAGTGGTAACAAAAAGCACACGGACTTTAGTCATTTTTATTACTGTTTGTAAATTCTCTTGAAACAGTACACCCCTTAGGATCCGCGCCAAGGATGGACCATGTCCCTACACATGGGTCCCCGTGCATGAATGTCTCATCCAGTCTCCAGCTTGGTTCACACTTTTTCACCTCTATTAGGCGAGTGTCTGTTTATTGTAGAGAAACAACCAGTGCTCAAAAATCCTATCTCAGCTCCAGTCCTCTCTCTCTCTCTCATACACACACACACACACACACACACACACACACACACACACAAATGCCTGCTGCCCCCAGAGGTTCATGCTGGACTTTGAACTCAGAAGCTTTCTGCTATTGGGCGGTACATGTCCTCTCAGTTCATTCAAGCACTTCAGTGCATATAGGCCTCTGGTTTCTCTTGTCTCTCAAGTAAAATGAGAAATAGTGGTGCTCCCAAACAGACTAGATTTAGGAACATGTAGACCAAGACAGATAGTAGTGGGAAGCCTGGCGTGGGAGAGGATTGGTCCTTCCCTATGCTGGGTGTGTTCCTCCATCAGCCACTGTTTATGTCATATCAGTGTATCTTGTTTAGTTCCAGAAAAGTATCCGTATCACATTGTGCTGTTATCCTTACCTTCCTCACCCACTAACTTGGGATCGAAGGGCAGAAACCATCATTTTAATCCCTGTTTTGTCATCACCTAGTACCATTTGGCATTCAATGTTTAAATGGGGGAGGGGGGGGCGGAGTAAGATATCTTCTACAAGGAGGAGAAATCATTGCTTTCATATGGCTTCACGTCTATTTGGTTCCAAATAATTAAAGAAACAAGAACAAAGAGAACCAATAAAGACTGTTAAATTAGCCATATTGTGTTTCCATAAATGCAAAGAAGGATTTGCTTGTGTCCTTTTATTATACATGTTATGCTCCTGGGCAATTAAATATCGGAGGAATCTTTGGGGCCAGATAAATATTTGGATGATTAAGTATGCTTTCACATTATGTCTTGTTAACAAAGATATCCGTTTATTCAAAACAAAGGGACTGAAAATAAAACATAAACCAAAAAAAAAAAAAAAAGCCGTGGCTCCTCCTCCAGACACCCCCTCCCAACGGTGATGAATAGGAGCGACTGTTCCGCTCCCGCCGGGAGACACTATCCTTGCAGTGTTTTGGGCTATTTTGCAATTTTATTTTTTTAGAGGGCATTTTTCCCCTTACTCTCGAACGGAGAGCTGCCGCGGTGCCAGCGGCGGGCGCCCCGGGGGCCGAGGGCGGCGGCGGCCCCGCCCGGCCAGAGAAAATGCAGGTGGATGACGGCGCGCGGGGACCGCGGACACCTTGAATGACGGCGAAGCCGCCCGCCCGCGCGCCCTGCGGGAACGTGCCCCGCGCGGCCTCCCGCTCTCCTCCAGGGCACCGGGAGAGGGGCTCGGCCGCAGGAGGCTCTCCCAGATCGGCCCTGCCGAGCGCGTCGCCGAGAGCGGGCCGGGGGCGGGCGGCGGACGGACGGTGCCGGCGGCCGTGACCGGGCGCTGAGCCGCCGAGCGCTCCCCGCGGGGCCCGGCTGCCCGGGCGGCGTCCGGCGGGGCGCGCCCCACGTGGAGCGCACCAGCTGCGGCCACATGTGCGGGCCGCCCGCCGCCGCGCCGGCCCGGCCGAGAGGCTCCCGCGCGCTCGCAGGCCCCGCTCGCTCCCGCAGCCCGCGGCCTTCCTAAAGGAGCCCGGCCGGCCGCGCAGGGTGCCGGCGCGCAGCTCCAGGGCAACGCCGCGCCGGAGGTTTGTCCCCGCGCGCACGCCGTACCGCGCGGCCCCGGCGCTGGGACTAGGCGCGCGGCGATGGGCGAGACCATGTCCAAGAGACTCAAGTTGCACCTGAGCGAGGAGGCAGAGATGGGAGAGCGGGCGTTCCCCAACCCCTTCCCGGACTACGTGGCCGCCGCCTCCGCGGCGCCCGCCTCCGAGGCCGAGGAGGACGAGGGTGCCGGCCCCCCACCCACCCGCGACGAGCTCAGCCTCCCCTTTCACGACGACGGGAAGGTGAGTCGTTGGCCGACTTGGGCCGCGCCGGGACGGGGGGGTGCGAGTGGTGGTAGCGTCTACCCGCCCCGCCCACGAGCGCGCTGAGGTCTCAGCCCCGCCCAGCAGCGTGCTGACGTCGCCCGGCCCTGCCCTAGGCGCGCTGACGTCACCCGTGCGCGCCACCCCCGGACCCGGCCTGATTCAGGGGGCGCGCCCCTGTCTGCGCGCCCTTGGCAGGTGCCCTGCTGGGTGTTTCCCTGGCGACACGGCCCGCAGGACTGGGCACTGCAGTCTGTCAGCCGCTCCCCCATGTTGGGCGCCTCGGGGCCCCTGGTGCCTGGGCAGTACCCTACTGGAGCGCTGTGGTCCTGGGCACCTGGCAGTGACTCTTCGGGCTCTCGTGGCGCTTGACACGCGCTGGGTTCCAGTCGATGCCCTCGGGCACACTCCGCCTCCGCACGCGCAAACCAGACCGGCTGGTAACCGGCCCCTGGCTCGCTGCCCTGGGCATTTACCGTAAAGAAAAAAAAAAAAAAGCATCGTTCACGAGCAGTATTGTCCTTTTAGTTGCTCTTGTCCGTGTGCCCAGGGCTTGGAAATGGGGTGTCTGGAATAAAGTTATCCTGGTAGGTAGGGGGAGGGTGGTGCTGACCTAAACAAAGAGGGAAACTGAAGCAAGCTCCCAAATTGGAGTTTATTTGGGGAACGCAGAGGAATTCCAATTCGGACATGCAGAATGTAGCAAGCGACAGGCAAATCCGGAGAGACCATGGGGAGGTCAGCCTTTTTTTAGGTTTACGAGGAGAAATGGCAAGGGTTGTTTCCAACAAAGGTTCGTTGGAGAAGAAGAGGTCAAGGTTGTGATGGTTAGTGCTGTTGCTGGCGCAGGAGGCATCTCCCTTCTTTTTTCCAAAAGCAGGCGATGAAATTCCATATGAAAAAGGCCCTCCTTTGTGAAAATAATTCCCATCTTCTCTTTCCTTGCTGGTTATGCAGGCTGTGGTGAATGGTACGAGTATGACGGCTTCCTGACTCCATTTAGAATGAGGTTTCCTTTATTAATATCGACAGTGAAATAAAGGAAGAAATGAACATCAGCATAACTGTGCTCGTGTTTGGTAAAAGTTCACCAGTTATTGTTGTTCCACTGACCTCAGGGATCCAAATCCCATTTCCCTGCCCTGGTTCCCCATCCGAAAGGTGTAAGTTTCCCAAAATTAGGAAGGCAGTTTGAAAGCCATTGGTCTGGATATAGAATCGGGCAAGTGTCTTTAAGCATCTCTTTTCTTACATGTGATTTTAACCCACATGGATGGATGTTAGAGATTGAGTTAGATAAAGGATATAAATTGCCCGGCACTGCCTTTGTGGTACCTAGTAAGCCTCCAGGAAATGTCCCCCTCTTTCTTCCCCTTGAAAATTCAAGTCTTACAGTTTAGAACTCATATGTTAATATTAGTTTTTCTCTATATTTCTTCTATTTTCACATATCTGTTATATTTGTGACTTAGAGTTCAAATTTTTATAGTAAAAATTTTACCTTTAATGCTGGCAACCATTAAAAATATCCATCATTCCTACTTAAACTAAGAGAAAGGAGGCTACTGTGATGTTTAGTGAAAGATAAGTGAAACAAACTCCTGACAGGATTTGAGTCTACATGGGAACAATAGAGAGACGGGTGCAGTTGAGGTTCACTTTCTGCCTAATAGAATGAGATAAACACTGATTCTGAAATTACTTTTTTTTTCTTTTTACCCTTTGTATCTGCTAAATGTGATTTTGACCCCAACTATATACCAGACTGATTCATATAAAAGAAAATTAAAACACAAATAATTAAAGGGGCTTGTGTTATTTCTATGCAGTTAAATGTGTCAGGGTGGAGACCGTGGCAGTGGTTGTGATTACTTGCTGGAAAGGGGAAGTGGGAATTGTGTTGTTCTTGGACATGCGGCGGGGGGTTGTGATTTTAAGTGGCAGAAAGAATGCTTCTTAGTTATATAAAAATCACCAGATAAAATGAATATGAGCCTGGCTGGTGTGGCTCAGTGGATTGAGCATCGTCCCACGGACTGAGAGGTCCCGGTTCAATTCCCCATCAGGGCACATGCCTGGGTTTCGGACTCAATCCCTGGTGGGGGGCGTGCAGGAGTCAGCCGATCAATGTTTCTCTCTCATCCCTGTTTCTCTCTCACATCCATGTTTCTATCTCTCTCTCCCTATCTCTCTCTCTCTCTCAAAAAATAAAAATAAAAGCATTAAAAAAATATATTAAGTTCCACCTTTCATACTTTATGATTGGCTGATTATTATATTTTTCATTTTTAAAATATGTCAATTTAATTAAGATAGATGATATCAAAGTATGAATTTGTTTTGATAGACATGAAATTTCATGAAAATGAGGATATTCTGGGTTGAATTATATCT
The DNA here is from genome assembly GCA_030848825.1 of Tadarida brasiliensis. Classification (NCBI taxonomy): domain Eukaryota; kingdom Metazoa; phylum Chordata; class Mammalia; order Chiroptera; family Molossidae; genus Tadarida; species Tadarida brasiliensis. The sequence goes on along the minus strand of CM061267.1, from coordinate 98,096,388 downwards.
CCCAAAAAGATATGTCCAAGTCCCCACCACCAAAACTTCAGAATGTGACCTTATTTCCAGAATGTGACCATATAAGGAGTGTAATTAGTTAGGATAAGGCCTTTTTGTAAAGGGAAAAGAGGCAACTGTGTCCCCTCCCCTTCTGAGAAAGTGTCATTGGGTATATTTTACTTTCAGTCTTTGGGATGTAAATGAATCTTTCCATGAAAAAGATAAACCCATTTGTTCTTAGTTCTAGGCAGGGTGGGAAACCTTTTTCCTGCCAAAGGCCATTTGGATATTGCCAGACAAAATTATCAACTTAAAAATTGGCCTGCTATAGTTGGTTATCCTTTCCTCACCCCTTTCTAGGGCCTCACCTGCCTTTGAAATGTAAACCGATAGGCACCTCCAGGGTTAAGTAAACCTCTCTGGAGTTCTCACACCTGGTACACTTGTCACTTAATTCCTAAGGTTTACATTCAGTAAAATTTGTCCTAGAAGCCGTAAATGTACAGTAACATAAAAGCATTTTCTTTTCTCTTTTAATTCCTTGGACTTTTTATTTGCATGGTGCAATGAATTTTTTTTTTTTTCAGTTGCATAAAAGAATTTTCTCTATTGTCCCACAGATGGACATTTCATTATGATAATGAGTCAGTCCATGAGGAAGATACAACAGTTGTACATTTGTCTGTACCTACTAACAGAACTACAAAATACACAAAAGCAGGGGGAAAAGTACAGAATTAAAGGAAGAAATAGATATTGGACAATTCTACAATCATGGTCAGGGATTTTAATACACCTCAACAGTTGGTATAAGCAACTAAATCATCAAAGACAGAAAAGTCTGAACAACTACACGTTTAAGAACATTGCTAAAGCTCCCTTGAGAAAGACTACCAGCAGTGAATAAGAATACCTCTTCCCTTAGCTGTTAGCAATGTTGGTACATAATATTTTTAAAATATTTTATTATTTACTTATCTGATAGGCAAACCATGGTACTGTACTTACTTGCATTGCGTTAATTGCTAAGTGACCATTTTTGCATATGCTTGTCATTTTTTTTTTTCTTTTTATGGGGTACATTAATGATTTTAGGTGTTTTTCTGTATTATTGTTTTTTTATAATGTTTTATATTACAAGTATCTTCCCTTTGCCATTAACTTTTTAAATTAAATTTATTGGAGTGACATTGGTTAATAAATTATATAGGTTTTAAGTGTACAATTCCATAATACATCATCTGTAGATGTATTGTGTGTTCACTACCCAAAGTCAAGTCTCCTTCCTTCACCACATATTTGACCCCTTTTACCCTTTACTACCCTCCACCCCCTTTCCTCTGGTAACCACCAAACTGTTATTTTTGGCTATAAGTTTTTGTCATTAACTTTTAAACCATCTTTCTTATGTTCTTTAACTTATAGAAGTTAAAATATATATGTAGTCAAATCCACCATTTTTTAATGTTTTTTTTCCCTTTGGTTTCTGCAACTTACTTTTTGTGATCCTACTTAATACTTAGAGTCTGTGTAGGGCATAATCGCATCTAAAAACTTACCTTAAAAAACCAAGGTACACGCTCCAACCAATGAAGCATTAAAATGGGCCAGGGAATGTAATTTCTGTGTGTTAACGTTCTTACGACTTAGACTGTTAAAGTATTTATTACGACGTTGTCCTTTCTCGTGCAGTTTATATTGATGTCTCTTGGTCCTCAGATCATTTCTGCTTTCACAAGGCGGATCCAAACCAAAGTCAAAGACCTGCTGCAGCAGATGGAAGAAGGGCTGAAGACGGCCGACCCGCACGACTGCTCCGCTTACACCGGCTGGACAGGTGGGGTGCGCGGCTCCGTCGGTGCTTGTCTTCCTGGGTTCCGACACGGGACACTTGGGTTTGAAACGTTTTACCCCTTTAAATGAAGTTTTGAACTGTCTTCGTGGATAAGATGCTTTGGGATTTTAGTTCTAAAGAAATTCTGCTGGGAAGTTTGAACTTTGATATGTAGTGTGTCGTATTTTTATACCATTATTTGACCTAACAGTTGGCTGTCTATGAAATGTGTCACAAGAGCACATTTGCCCTAGGGTCCGTTTTTCCTTTTGCTTCTTTGCTTCTGTTGCTTTGATCTTTGTGACAAGTTGTAGTTCCATGATTTCTCTGGTCCATTGTATGTAAAATTCATCTAATGCAAATTTAAGGGGAAAAAAATTCAACCGTTATATACATAATATTAGAAAAAGAAGGGAAAATCAAATGTTGTCAGTAGAAGAAAACACAATAGGAAAATCCCACTACAATGTGGAGAGAAATTACAGCACTTTCAACATTAATTTGGAAACTTAGTTAAGCAGTAAGTTCTCAAAGCAGAAATAAAGGAACTCAGAGAGGAGATGACAAGACAGTAAGATGATGTAAAATGAGAAATGACAGACTGACAAAAGAAATTGAAGGAAAAATCAAAATCACTTCACAAATGAAGACTAAATTACAAGGAGCTAAAGAAAGAACCGATACCACAGAAATACACTAAAAAGGGAAAAGGGAAAAAGAAACAAAAGTAAATTGAAGAAAGACTTCCAGTTTCCGGTCTGGCACATAAGGAGTGAAGTCACCACTGCCCTAACAAGTAAAAAGCTGAAAAAGCACCAGGTCTTCTTAGACTCCTCAGAAAAGTGTGGTCACAGGGCAAACAGCTGCAGGAAACATCCAAGAGACAGGGAGATTCAGAAAATCCGTTTCCTGGAGCAGAGACCCGCAAGGAGACACCTCGTGGGGCAGTGCGGGCCAGCAGCCGGCTGGAAGTGCCGAGTGGCCGGAGGCTGGGTGTGGACACGGGAGCGTTAGACACTCCAGCCGTGGGGAGGCTCCCACACTTGTCTGAGGTTAACTCGAGGGCCTCACTGTGCGTGTTGGAGAAATAGTCCCCTCCGCTGCTGGCAAGGGGAGAGCAAAAGGACCCATTTGAAATGTGCCAGAGCATCCTATTAACAGGGCGGCCCTCAGGAGAAGCTGTTTTCGCAGACTCTGACCTCCTGGAATGTTACCAGAGCCCGACCTGCCCGGGAAGGGAAATGTCTTACTGCCAAAGACACCCACTTACTTCGCGCCCCTTTCAGAGTACAGAGGTGATCTGTATGACTGAGGGGCGTAGAGAGGCTGGAGCGTAGTAGCCAGGACTCAGAGGTCAGCAGGGACACAGGTCCTGCTACCCACTTCACAGACTGCATCAGGAGGCCTGTCCCTGAGCCGCCGGGACACCTCGCCTTTGGATCCCTTCAGCTGGCCCATGGGCACCTTGGACACCTCATGCTGCTCCCTCACACCCTGCCCTACCCCAGAGTGTGTGTGCCCTGAGGACAGGGAGCGCAGACCTTCGTGGACAGTTAGTGTCTTCATCAAGTGAAACAATGTATGATTATGGGAGTCAGAGAGGAAAAAGGGAGAAAGGGGCAGAAAGTGTCTTACAGAAAGAATGGCTGACAGTTTTCCCAGTCTGGGGGAGAGGTGGAAGTCCCCTATTGTTATTGTATTGTATCCAGATTGTCAATAGGAAGCATGGGAGTTGAGCTGTCCTTTACATCACATGGATGTAACAGACACACACAGACGTTCCATCCATCAGTAGCAGAAGACACCTTCTGCCCGAGTGTACTTGGAGCCTTCTCCAGGCTCAGTCTCCAGTGTCGGGGCTCAGAACAAGTGCCACACGTTCAGGAAGATAGCACGCCTATCAGGTGTCCTTTCTGACCACAACGGTGTGAAACTAGAACCCACTAATAGTAGAAAACCTGGAAAATTCAACAGAAATACAAAAGGTTCTAAGACACTACCGTGACAATTACAAGCCAACAAATTGGATAGCCTAGCAAACATGGATAAATTCCTAGAAACATCTAACCTGCCAAGACTGAATTATGAAGAAACAGAAAATCTGAGCAAACCAGTAATGAGTAAGGAGATGGAATCAGTAATCAAAAATCTCCCAGAAAGAAAAGCCCAGGACCAATAGCCTTCCTGGTGAATTCTATCAAAAATGTATATACTGAGCTTAAGAATTAATTTGAAAGGGAAATAGGATATCTGGACAGAATTAAAGAAGAAGCTACCTATTTAGAGAAATTTAAAAAGCAAAATGAAAAATAGAAGTGGACAGCCCGGCCAGTGTGGCTCAGTGGACTGAGCGTTGTCCCATGGTCTGAGAGGTCCCGGTTCGACTCCCGGTCAGGGCACATGCCCTGGTTTTGGGCTCGATCCCCAGTAGGGAGCGTGATGGATGATTCTCTCTCACATCGATGTTTCTATCTCTCTCTCCCTTCCTCTCTCTCTAAAAAAAAAAATAGTGGACAAATAATAGAATATCAGAAACCCTTGAGTCAAACGTGAAATGTCTTGTTTGGCCTTTGTGTCGTCACATCCTCTGTCCAGACTTTTCCTTCCGTGCACTTCATCAAGTCTGTGCTACACAGGAGCACTTTTCACTGAGCTGTCATACTGCCTTCCTCAACCAGGAAGGAGCACATGCATCCCTCTTAGAAGCCATAAAAGTCATCCTCCGTAGCTTTTCAGAAAAAGACCCTTCTCTGGTTCTCCTGGATATCTGGCTCTGTCTTTAATCTAAAACAGGAAGGCTGGATCGGTGATGAACTGCACCTTCTGCAGTGTTACCTTACTCTGCATCCTGGGGCTGTTCCATCAGTGATGAGCTGGCTCACTGATTGGTCAGTCACTTAAAAAAAAATTGAAAAATTTTGAGGGATGGACTTCCGGTCAAGATGGCGGCGTAGGTAACCGCGGTATCGCGTCCTCCCACAAACACATCAAAGTTACAACTAAACTACAGAACAACCATCATTCAAAACCGCCTGAAATCAAGCTGAATGGAAGTCCTACAACTACAAAATTAAAGAAGCCGCCGCATCGAGACTGGGAGGAGGGCGGAGGCGAGACGGGCTGGTCCCACACCCACGTGTGGCGGATAAAAATTAGGAGGATACCTCGGCTGGGAAGGTCCTCCCTGAGGACTGAGGGGTCCCCATCCCACACCAGGCCCCCAGCTCAGGGTTCCAGTGCCAGGAAGAGAAGTCCCCACAACTTCTGGCTGGAAAAACCAGCGGGAACTGAGGCTGAGGCGGCTGGAGCCCCAGGCAGCTCCTCTTAAAGGGCCCACGCACAGACTTACTCGGACTCCCACCCTCCAGGCTGCAGAGTGGGGGAGGCAGCTTGAAAGGCACCAGAGTCATATGGGGAAGAACTGAGCTGTTTGGCATTGGAGCGAGGGCTGGAGAGGCAGCTTTCTCCTGGACAGACGTGCTATCAGAGGCTTTTGTTCCTTTGGTGAGCCCTTCCCTGGGCAGGCAGACGCCGCCATATCTGGGACTCCAGCAACCTGGCTCACACTGATTGCCTCGCCTTGGTGATTCCCTGAGGCCCTGCCCCACGCAACTTCCAGGCCCACCCAAGCTGTTGCCAGTTGTTTTACCATAGAATTGGCCTGTCTTGGATCCTGCCTCAGCTTTTCCTAAATTCTTTCAAACAAGCAGCATCTGGTCTCAGCTAGCCCCATACCTCTCGCTAAGTAATACATAGAAACAAACACAGGGAGGCAGCCAAAATGAGGAGACAAAGAAACAGGTCCCAAATGAAAGAACAGAACAAAACTCCAGGAAAAAAACTAAGTGAAATGGAGTTAAGCAACCTAACAGATGCTGAGTTCAAAATACTGCTTATAAGGATGCTCAGTGGACTTAGTGAGAACCTCAGTGAACTTAGAGAGGGCCTCAAGAGCATAAAAAAGGACCAGTCAGAAATGAAGGAGGCACTAACTGAAATAACGAATGGTATACACAGATTCAATAGTAGAGTAGGTAAAAACAAGAAGCAAACCATCGATTTGGAATATAAGGAAGCGAAAAACACCCAATCAGAACAGCAAAAAGAAAAAAGAATCCAAAGAAATGAGGATAGTGTAAGGAGCTTCTGGGACAACTTCAAGCGTGCCAACATTCGCATCTTGGGGGTGCCAGAAGGAGAAGAGAGAGAACAAGAAATTGAAAACATATTTGAAACAATAATGGCAGAAAACTTCCCTAATTTGGTGAAGAAAACGGACATACAAGTCCAGGAAGCACAGAGAGTCCCAAACAAAATGAACCCCAAGAGGCCCACACCAAGACACATCATCATCAAAATGCAAAAGGTTCAAGACAAAGAGAGAATCTTAAAAGCAGCAAGAGAAAAGCAGTTAGTTACCTACAAGAGAGTTCCCATAAGACTGTCAGCTGATTTCTCAAAAGAAACTTTGCAGGCCAGAAGGGAGTGGCAAGAAATATTCAGGGTGATGAAAAGCAAGAACCTACAACCAAGATTACTCTACCCTGCAAAGCTGTCATTTAGAATCGATGGCCATATAAAGAGTTTCCCAGACAAGGAAAAGCTAAAGGAGTTCATCATCACCAAACCATTATTATATGAAATGTTGAAGGGTCTTCTTGAAGAAAAAGATAAAAAAAAATATGAACAAACAAAATGGCAATAAATACATATCTATCAACAATTGAACCTACAAACAAAATGAACAAGCAGAACAGAAACATTCTCAGATACAGAGAACTTTTGTTGGGCACCAGATGGGTGGGGGCTGGGGGGGGTGAAAAAGGTGAAGGGATTAGGAAGTACAAATTGTTGTTAGACTGACAAACCTCAAAGGGAAGGCGGGTTGGGAGGTGGGAAGAAATAAACCAAAGAACTTATATGTATATATGCATAATCAATGGACACAGACAGCAGTGTGGGGAAAAGCAGGAGGGGGGCAGGAATGGGGAGGAGGGGGGCAATGGGGAAAAAATGAGGAACATCTGTAATACATTCAACAATAAAGATAAGTTAAAAAAAAAAAGAAAAATTTAGAGGGACAAAAGAGTATAAAATTCAGAAAAGTAATCATCTAATTTGGGATAAGATAGGGTGAAATGATTATAGATACAAATTAATTTAAGATATACAGGAGAATGAATGAAAGCTTGAAATGAGTCCAGGTAAATGGGAATGAGTGCAGAGGCTTGTGTCTCCCCTTGTCGGGGAGGGGTGGAATCCCTGTGTCAGAGCAATTGGCGTTTAAACCTGTGTTACGTTTTTCTTCTCTGAGTTGTTGTTTTTTTTAATCTACCCTATGTCATTTCTTTGATGTTGCCCTTCAGAAATAGAGGTTTTACGTGGGTTTCTCATGTAAACATAAAAGTACATCCTGAAGGTGAAAGGAAAGGTAATGATGCTTTTCTCGGGGCTGGGGGGATTTTTCCAGGCATAGCCCTTTTGTACCTGCAGCTGTACCGGGTCACCAGTGACCAGACCTACCTGCTGCGGTCCCTGGATTACGTAAAGAGGACACTTCGGAATCTGAGTGGCCGCAGGGTCACCTTCCTCTGTGGAGATGCTGGGCCACTCGCCGTGGCAGCTGTGGTGTATCATAAACTCAGAAGTGATGGCGAGTCGCAGGAATGCATCGAAAAGTGAGTGTTTGAAATTGGAAGTGTTTTCTCCAAATTCTCAGTCGAAGGTCTTGATGTTCAAAAAGGAAATCATTTTTTAATTCAGCTACCATTACAAACAGATCTCCAAGCAGTGAAGAGTTTGTGGGTGAATCTTGAGCAGAGTGTGGGATCACATGCTCCCTGTCTACCCAAGCTGTTTGGCCTTAATTTGGGGGGGTGGGGGAGGTATAAGCATTTTTTTTGTGTTACTTTGATTGTTTTTCTGAAGCAATTTTTGATTGCCTTCAGTGCATGAAAATTAGCTTATACTCCTCAGACTTACCGTAATAGTTATTCTCAGGCTCAGTTTTGGGACAATTAGAGTGTCGACTTTAATTGCATCTGTTGGTTTCTAGTACCTTCTGGGCAAGCAGAAATCAGCGCTCACGCCCATGGCTGCTGGTCTCCAGCTCACCCAGTCTGTCCCTGTGTGTTGAAAGACGGGTGACTCAAGCTAATTCCCAGGCCTTGGCTACATTGTACTACCATTTTCCTTTAGGTATTAAGTCACTCTCTTCTAATTCTGGATTTCAGCATTGAGTCTCTCTCTTACTTGGTGTAAGACAGATACAAGGCAGACATTTCAACCACAAAGATGTTTCGTTATTCATTGTGATATCTGAGAGAGAAGTTAGTGAAGTGGAAATGGTGGTTGTTGTTTTTTTTCCTGCTCTTTTTGTTTTAAATGTAAAATAAATAACAGGTCATTCCTAAAGGAACGGGGTTATTTACAGGTTCAGGAAGGTACGTTAGGCATATCTGGGAAAACAGGCGTGTTCTGGGGTAGACTTTTGCAGCTCCAGAGAACCATCGTCAGCCGCGACTCGGACCTCCCCGACGAGCTGCTGTACGGACGGGCAGGGTACCTGTTTGCCCTCCTCTACGTGAACACGGAGATCGGGCCCGGCACCGTGAGTGAGTCGGTGGTTCAAGAGGTACTGTGGGGTCCCGACAACTACGGCACCCTCTCCCCCCGCCATTCGGACCTCAGCTCTGCTCCTGGGCAGCAGTAATTCCTTACAGCATCTCACAGAATTAATACGTAGCTCTTTTTCGTCCTTTCTAGGAATGTTTTCTAAAAACCTGTGCTCCTCTTAGGCAGGATCGATTCAGCAGTCTTTACTAGAATCAAACGACCACAGCTTCAGAAAGATAGACTGTTTCTTTCTCTTTCCTAAGATGTCTGAACTGGTAGGCAGTCCTGGGAGGATGGCGAGGGACCCCTCTATGTTGTTCTGCCGTGTCCTAGGGGCGTGCCCTTGTCTGCATGACCAGAGCTAGTTGCTCACCTGCGCCCAGGGGACAGACAGGTGAGGAAGTGGAAGATGTGCAGCTTCCTTTTCAAGGCCAAGACCAGAAGTTGTCCCCTCACTTCCGCTCACATCCCACTTGCAGAACTCGGTCAAATGACAGTCCAGCTGTCTGGGCTCAGAGGCCGGTGCCCAGCTAAAACTTAGAGCACATTTACCAAAATTATGAAGGGAGTCAGGATGTTAGGAGCCCATCAGTATCTGCGCCACGGCCTCATCACAGACATGGGAGTCTTCTTTTGATCTAACTATAGCCCTGCACACCACAGCAGACTCGTGTCACCAGCCTCTCCACAGCCTCAGTCCCTCCAGCCTCCCACAGCCTCAGCCCCTCCAGCCTCTCCACAGCCTCAGTCCCTCCAGCCTCTCACAGCCTCAGTCCCTCCAGCCTCCCCACAACCTCAGCCCCTCCAGCCTCCCTCAGCCTCAGCCCCTCCAGCCTCTCACAGCCTCAGTCCCTCCAGCCTCCCCACAACCTCAGCCCCTCCAGCCTCCCCACAACCTCAGCCCCTCCAGCCTCCCTCAGCCTCAGCCCCTCCAGCCTCTCACAGCCTCAGCCCCTCCAGCCTCTCACAGCCTCAGCCCCTCCAGCCTCTCACAGCCTCAGTCCCTCCAGCCTCTCACAGCCTCAGTCCCTCCAGCCTCCCTCAGCCTCAGTCCCTCCAGCCTCCCTCAGCCTCAGTCCCTCCAGCCTCCCACAGCCTCAGTCCCTCCAGCCCCCCCACAACCTCAGCCCCTCCAGCCTTTCATGGGAGATCACCAGTATTTTGGGGAAAATATTGCAACTACAAGGCAACTAAATAGTCTAGAATATTTTTATAGGAAGCTTTTCTAGATTCTAGTAAACTCTTTATACAAAGAACTTTTGATTTCATGGTTTGACTTGTTAATGTCATTTTCTACTCTGAGACTGTCTTCTGATTTCTCTTTGCCTGTATTTATTACTTTACAAAACAAAGATAACAGTGTTGGCTACTCAGTGCTTACCGGTGTCTAGATTAAGCTGTGTGTCTGTAGGCATGAGGTTAGTGTTCCCTAGACTGAAACAGGACATGTTTGAGTTTCCAGACGCAAGCCGTCTCGTTGTCGCTAGGTCGTCACTGCTATCATTGAATCCGGCAAGGCTTTGTCGCGGGAAGAAAGGAAGACAGAACGCTGCCCGCTGTTGTACCAGTGGCACCGGAAGCAGTACGTGGGAGCGGCCCACGGCATGGCGGGGATCTACTACATGCTGATGCAGGTGGGTGAGAAGACTGGAACTCTGAAAGTGGCCATATTGTACAGGGTAGAGCAAGTAGGAGAATGGAGCTAAAATTTTGACACAAACCATGAAGGCTGAACGCAGGATCCTCCTTTGAATCATGATGCTTACAGTTTGCTTCATGCGCCCAGCAGTGAGCTCGTTCTGCAGGCGTTTCCCACAGACGAGGTGCCTCCACCCCCGCTTTTCTGTCGCGTCCCCCCGCTGACGGGAGGAGTTACTCTTTCAATAGGGAAAGCGTCAGGGAGCACATGGGCTGTCGTGGCATCTGCCACGCCCTGAGTGAGAAACAGACGCGTGATCCTTGTATCGCTCTCCACAGAGACGATGTGGTTGATATCTGAGGGGGAGAGCTTGACTTGCCGTAAAGGCTGTGGATTCATGACGTGGAAGATGTTTTTCAGCGTTAATTTTCTGTAGTATAAATTATTTTATTATTTTTTTCCATTTTTGTTCAGATAGAGTGGGAGGGAGAGAGAGAGAGAAACATCGACGTGAAAGGGACACATTGAGTGGCTGCCTCCCGCACGACCCAACCAGGGCCGGGGACAAACTGCAACCGAGGTACGTGCCCTTAGCGGGAACCGAACCCGGGCCTCTCTGGACCGCAGGCTGACGCTCTAACCGCTGAGCCAAACCGGCCAGGGCTATGTAAATTATTTATGTCAAGTCCTTGTTTGTGTATATTTCATAGAATGTGCATCGTTGAGCTTTACCATCGCCAATGTGTACAGAAAGAGAATAAAAATATAAAGTGTGTGAATGTAAAAAAAAACAAAAACAAAAACCCAGCCTGGGGCAGACTTTATAGTCAGGTCCCTCAGCTGGCAGTCATTTGTGTTCTAGACATTTCGCTGGTTTATCGTGGTTGTGACCTTGTCTCCCAGTCATCGCTGAGTCTGCCGAGCACTGACGCTCCCACCAGGTGGCAGAGGTCCTGTCCCAACTGCACTTCTGCTGGGCAGGCAGAGGTCCTGTCCCAACTACGCTCCCGCCAGGCAGCAGAGGTCCTGTCCCAGCTGCGCTCCTGCCAGGCAGCAAAGGTCCTGTCCCAACTGCACTTCCACTGGGCAGGCAGAAGTCCTGTCCCAACTGCGCTCCCGCCTGCTCCAGCCCCTCCTGCTCCAGCCCCGCCACCTCATGCCTGCGCTGCCCTTCCCTGTTCCATGTGCTGCCCTTCCCTGTTCCATGTGCCGCCCTTCCCTGTTCCATGTGCGGGCCGCTTGCCTTCAATTAGCCTTTCTTCCCACCACCACAACCGTAGCAGGCTGGTTAGTTAATTTGATCGAATCACAGAACTAGTCGACCAAAGAGCATGGATTCGAGTGTAGTTCTTTTGTACTAAAGCCACATATTCCTTTAAATTTACTTCAGGTTCTTCTTTCCTAAACCCACTGCGCCCTGGCCGGTTTGTCTCAGCGGTTAGAGCGTCAGCCCGCAGACCAGAGAGACCCAAGTTCGGTTCCCACTAAGGGCACAGTTTGTCCCCGGTTTGTCCTCGGTTGCAGTTTGTCCCCGGTCCCGGTTGGGGTCGTGTGGGTGGCAACCACTAGATAGATGTGTCTCTCTCACATCGATGTTCCTCTCTCACATCGATGTTTCTCTCTCTGTCTTCCCCTCTCCCTCCTGCTCTATCTGAAGATAAATGCAAAAATGTCCTCAGGTGAGGATAAAAAAAAACCCACTGCGTCATGCTGCTGTTCCCTAAGGGAAAACGGGGAATTTATATCTACAAAGGACGATAGCCCCCCCTTTCTGGTCATTAGTTGTTTTTACTTACTGTTGTAGAAGGTAAAACATCTATATATTTCAATTTGTGGATTTTCTTTATAGTCCAGACACTTTTTCCAAAGAACCAGAATTCTGTATTTCATTTTAAAGTGGCATTGCTGTTCTCGACAGCTGGTAGATCATGTGTGTCCTCTGTGTTTAAGTGGTAATTCCCTGAAGGGAAAGATGGTCGTGTAAGAACCATGCCAGTAAAAATGCCTCACTTAGCTTAGGTGCTTAGGTGCTGTGTTTAGCTGTCAGGGGTCTCCTTGGGGGAAAAACAAATCATAAATTCTCCCTTCAACTGTTTTTAAAGTGGAGAACATGGAAACACTGTTTAGTAAGGATTCTACTTAGACATTGTTTTCTTTTGACAACCTCTAGGCAGCCGTGCTCCAGAGCCAGCTCACCTGACCTGGCTGTTCACATCTCCTCCCTGCCCCACAGTCAGTGCTAGTCTAGAGGTGTGGCAGTGTGACGGTACGACTGTGTGATGGTGCGACTGTGCAACAGTGTGAATGTGTCGTGGTGCGGCTGTGCGGCTGTGTGATGGTGTGAATGTGCGGTGGTGTGACAGTGTGAATGCGGTGGTGTAACAGTGTGATGGTGCAGTGGTGTGACAGTGTGAATGCAGCGATATGACAGTGTGGTGGTGCTGTGGTGTGACAGTGTGGATGTGCAGCAGTGTGGCCGTGCGGTGGTGCTGTGGTGTGATGGTGCCGTGGTGTGATGGTGTGGATGTGCAGCAGTGTGACAGTGCGGTGGTGCCGTGGTGTGACAGTGTGGATGTGCAGCAGTGTGGCCGTGCGGTGGTGTGACAGGAGTAGATTCCACCAGTTTTATTTGGAAGACTGTCGGAACCATACACACAAAAACTCTTAAAATACCACTTAGAGCACCACTTTCTCAGTGGCAGAATACAGACAGTTCTCTTGAAAATTATCTGAGAACAAAAGACAGAAATCCGATTTCGTTGGTGAAACTAGGAGACACCGGGAGCCCCAGACTGCAGCTGTGCGGACTTGAGAGTCGGTGAGACATGGCAGATGCCGCGAAGGCCGAGGGGGGTCACACGTGGTGCCCGAGGAGGTGCCAGGCAGTGTCCCTGCAGGCCCTTGCCCTCGGAGGCGAAGGCGCCCTGTCTGCGAAGGCGGTGCCAGGCGCGCATGCGTGGGGGTGAGGGCCGGGCCGCGGCCGGGGCTTTGAGAGTCTGCACACAGCAGAGCACCGTGCACAGCGAGGCGGCCGCTCCTCTCCCGCTCCTGCTGGAGACGAAGGGAAGCTGGAGGAGGCCGACCCGTCTCTGACTCGGGAAAGCAGGTGTGGAGGAGAGGGGAAGTGCAGCCTGGGACTGGAGACGCCGTCCACAGGGTAGACCTCCGTGCGGCCACAGCGGCCTCTTCTCCCCTCGTCACCACCTCCACCGCAGGTGCGGCACTGAAGTCCTCCTGTGGGGGAAAACAGTTCAGATATCTGAAGAATATGAAAACACTGATTTGGAAAGATACGTGCACCCCTATGTTCATTGCAGCGTTATTTACAACAGCCAAGGAACCTAGATGTCCGTCGACAGATGAATGGATAGAGAAGATGGAGATATGTGTGGAGGAATACTCTTCAGCCATGACAATGAAGTTCTGCCTTTTGCTACTACATGGATGGAGCTTGAGGGCATTCTGCCAAGTGAAATAAGTCAGACAGAAAAAGACAAAAACCATATGATTTCACTCGTGTAGAATATAAAACAGAAAAACAAGAACAAACTCATAGACACAGACAAGTTGGCGGTACCAGAGGGTGGGGGTGGGAGGAGAGCGAAACAAGCGAGGGGTCAGACGTGGTGACGGACTGACTGGACTCTGGGTGGGAGGAGGGTGAAACGAGCGAGGGGTCAGACGTGGTGACACTGACTGGACTGTGGGTGGTGAGCACACTGGAGCGCGTGCAGATAACCGGTTGTAATGTACATCTGAAAGTTACGTAACGTTTTTAACCAGTGTTGTCATTAACCAATGTTGCCTCAATTTTTAAAAAAGATAATGCAGGTATTTGGAAGTCCCCATTAAAAAAGTCATCTACTTCCGGTCAAGATGGCGGCGTAGGTAGACGCGGTATCGCGTCCTCCCACAACCACATCAAAGTTACAACTAAACTACAGAACAACCATCATTCAAAACCGCCTGAAATCAAGCTGAATGGAAGTCCTACAACTACGAAATTAAAGAAGAAGCCGCATCGAGACTGGTAGGAGGGCGGAGGCGGACGGGCTGGTCCCACACCCACGTGTGGCGGATAAAAATTAGGAGGATACCTCGGCTGGAAAGGTCCTCCCTAAGGACTGAGGGGTCCCCATCCCACACCAGGCGCCCAGCTCAGGGTTCCAGTGCCAGGAAGAGAAGTCCCCATCACTTCTGGCTGGAAAAACCAGCGGGAACTGAGGCTGAGGCGGCTGAAGCCCCCAGCAGCTCCTCTTAAAGGGCCCGCGCACAGAATTACTCGGACTCACATCCACCAGGCTCCAGCGTGTCGGAAGGAGCTGAAAGGCACCAGAGTCATATGGAGAAGAACTGAGCTGTTTGGCATCGGAGCGAGGGCTGGAGAGGCAGCTTTCTCCTGGACAGACGTGCTACCAGAGGCTTTTGTTCCTTTGGTGAGCCCTTCCCTTGGCCGGCAGACGCCGCCATATCTGGGACTCCAGCTACCTGGATCACACTGTTGGCCCCGCCCTGGTGATTGCCTGAGGCCCCGCCCCACCCAACTTCCAGGCCCACCCAAGCTGTTGCCAGTTGCTTTACCATAGGATTGGCCTGTCTTGGAGCCTGCTTCAGCTTTTCCTAAATTCTTTCAAACAAGTAGCATCTGGTCTCAGCTAGCCCTATACCTCTCTCTAAGTAATACATAGAAACAAACACAGGGAGGCAGCCAAAATGAGGAGACAAAGAAACAGGTCCCAAATGAAAGAACAGAACAAAACTCCAGGAAAAGAACTAAGTGAAATGGAGTTAAGCAACCTAACAGATGCTGAGTTCAAAATACTGCTTATAAGGATGCTCAATGGACTTAGTGAGAACCTCAGTGAACTTAGAGAGGGCATCAAAAGCATAAAAAAGGACCAGTCAGAAATGAAGGAGGCACTAACTGAAATAAAGAATAGTTTACACAGATTCAATAGTAGAGTAGGTAAATCCAAGAAGCAAACCATCGATTTGGAATATAAGGAAGCAAAAAACACCCAATCAGAACAGCAAAAAGAAAAAAGAATCCAAAGAAATGAGGATAGTGTAAGGAGCCTCTGGGACAACTTCAAGCGTGCCAACATTCGCATCTTGGGGGTGCCAGAAGGAGAAGAGAGAGAACAAGAAATTGAAAACCTATTTGAAACAATAATGGCAGAAAACTTCCCTCACTTGGTGAAGGAAACAGACATACAAGTCCAGGAAGCACAGAGAGTCCCAAACAAAATGAACCCCAAGAGGCCCACACCAAGACACATCATCATCAAAATGCAAAAGGTTCAAGACAAAGAGAGAATCTTAAAAGCAGCAAGAGAAAAGCAGTTAGTTACCTACAAGGGAGTTCCCATCAGACTGTCAGCTGATTTCTCAAAAGAAACTTTGCAGGCCAGAAGGGAGTGGCAAGAAATATTCAGAGTGATGAAAAGCAAGAACCTACAACCAAGATTACTCTATCCTGCAAAGCTGTCATTTAGAATTGATGGCCATATAAAGAGTTTCCCAGACAAGGAAAAGCTAAAGGAGTTCATCACCACCAAACCATTATTATATGAAATGTTGAAGGGTCTTCTTGAAGAAAAAGATAAAAAAATATGAACAAACAAAATGGCAATAAATACATATCTATCAACAATTGAATCTACAAACAAAATGAACAGCAGAACAGAAACATTCTCATAGATACAGAGAACTTTTGTTGGGTACCAGATGGGTGGGGGCTAGGGGGATGGGTGAAAAAGGTGAAGGGATTAAGAAGTACAAATTGGTTGTTAGACTGACAAACCTCAAAGGGAAGGGGGGCTGGGGGGTGGGAGGAGATAGACCAAAGAACTTATATATATATGCATAACCAATGGACACAGACAACAGTGTGGGGAAAGGCAGGAGGGGGGCAGGAATGGGGAGGAGGGGGCAATGGGGGAAAAATGAGAAACATCTGTAATACATTCAACAATAAAGATAAGTAAAAAAAAAAAAAAAAAAAAAAAAAAAGTCATCTAACTACCTGTGCTAGCTGACTGTGCGTTAACCTAATGTTTAGTCACAGTGCTGAGACATTTGGTCACACTTTATTCTGACTGTTTCTGTGGAGATGTTTTGGGTGAGGTTTATATTTAAATGGGTAGACCTTAGTATTGCAGCCTGCCCTTCACGGTGGGCCTCCCCTGAGCAAGACGGGATTTTCCAGGAGATGCTCTTGGACCTTACCTGCAACGTCAGAGTTGAAATAAAAGCTCTGCCCTAGTCTTAAGTAACCAAATAATCTCATTCTAATCTTTACACTCCTCAGTATTCCAGGTAATTGATATTTTATTAGCCACGATACAGAGGTTCTTAAAAAAAAACTTTAGAGAAAATAGAGTAAATGTTTTATTTTTGTTTATTTAAAGCCAGCAGCAAAAGTGGACCAAGAAACCTTGACCGAGATGGTGAAGCCGAGTATTGATTACGTACGCCACAAGCGGTTCCGGTCTGGGAACTACCCGTCGTCGCTGAGCAACGAGACAGACCGCCTGGTGCACTGGTGCCACGGCGCCCCGGGGGTCATCCACATGCTGATGCAGGCGCACAAGGTCAGTGCCCGCGCCCCAGGGGTCATTCACATGCTGATGCAGGCACACAAGGTCAGTGCCGGCGCCCCAGGCCCTGGTGCTCCGCCGCTGGGCTGGGCAGCGTTTCCGCTTGTTCAGCCGTACGTTAGACTCCCTCCTGCCGCGTCCTGAGCCCGGAGGTGGGGAGCGGGCGGCAGACTGGCGAGGAGCTGCGGCAGGTGCGGCGGTGCTGGCTGTCCCGGGGCCCTCAGGTCCCTCCGTCGTGGGCCCTAATGAGCTGAGTGCTCACTGGGCACCTGCAGCATGGCGTCGCCTCCATCGCCAGGTCTTCAAGGAGGAGAAGTACCTGAAGGACGCCATGGAGTGCAGCGACGTGATCTGGCAGCGGGGTCTGCTGCGGAAGGGCTACGGCGTCTGCCACGGGACAGCCGGCAACGGCTACTCCTTCCTGTCCCTGTACCACCTCACACAGGACAAGAAGTACCTCTACCGCGCCTGCAAGGTAAGGAGGTCCGTCCGGACAGGGCTGGGCACTCCAGAGGGCAGAGTGCACATGCGGCCCCTCCTCCTCTTCATCTGCTGATGCCCCTGGACGGTTTCTGTTCCTGCACACAGCCTGTCGTGGCCTCTCCGCCCACCGGGAGGGAGCCCACATCCTGAGCTCACAGACCTGGGCACCTCGGCCCTTGCCTTTCTCCACCCTCCTCTCCCCCCCCCCCCCAGCCACCACACTGCACACCCAGCATTGCCCACCTCTCCATGAGGAGCGAGCCTGTGGTCCCTTTGAGCATTGTATTGGGTGCTTCTCCCATCGGGGCTGCTCTTCCCCAAATGCACGTGGCGACTCCTTACCCTCCAGTCTCAGCTTATGTGACGTCCTCAGTGACAGGGCTCCCAGCTGAGAAGAGGCGGCCTGCAGGCCAGCCCCGAGCCCACAATCCAGCCCCCCTGCTGCCCAGAGCCTCCTGGCTGTGGCTCTGCTGGAGTCCTCGCGTGTCTTGTCTGTTGCCTTTCCACCGAGTGAGCCCTGCAGCCATCTCTCCTCTCAGTTCGCAGAGTGGTGTCTAGACTACGGAGCCCACGGGTGCCGCATCCCGGACAGACCCTATTCTCTCTTCGAAGGTGAGGGGGGTAGAACTCTAGGTGCTGGGTGCGTGGACCTGACCCTCCTGTCTCTGTGTGACCGGCACTGACACCTTTGACCTTGCTTGCGTGATGACTCCACAGCTGTAAAGTAATTACAGCAAAGGAGTTCGTTGCTGAAAAGTACGTTGAGTCTCTCTACCGCGCCTGTTTCGTGGTCCTGTGAATGTCTTCCAAGTGTTTTTGGATCTCTCGTGGAGCAAACACGCAGACAGAATGCGGCGTGTGCACTGCGTGGTGACGGAGGAGATAATAAGCCTCCCGAGCATTTCACGTGCGGTACCGCGTGTGTGCTGTTGACCCGTTCACGGGAGACGTGTTCCTTCTTCACACATACTCAGCTACCGAGGGTACATAAAGAAGTGCGAGTAATTCATGCCAGTCACTAAACGGCGACAGTGACTAGACATTTTAGTCATTGGGAAGTAGTAAGAGGATATTGAAGAAAGTTCTGAAAATTAGAGCAGCACAGGAAACGAACGAGCACACCGCTCACCGTCCGCTGTGGGCACACGTAGCCGTGATTCAGGGAAACGGACTGGAAGCTCGACAGAGGCCGCTCTACCTTTTCTGTTTGGTGTGTGCGTGCGTGTGCGTGCGTGTGCGTGCGTGTGCTGCTTTATGTGACCTTGCGTAGGGTGTCTCCTGCCGAGGGGCGGTGGGGTCGCTTCCTGTCTCCCAGTGCTCCTTCATCCAGGGTCGCCATCTGACGTTGCAGGCATGGCTGGCGCAATCCACTTCCTCTCCGACGTCCTGGTGCCCGAGACATCACGGTTTCCAGCGTTTGAACTTGGCTTTTCGCAGATGCATAAAACGGTGTAAAAAGACTTCTAGGAGACCTGTTTGGACCAAACACCACCAGACTGCTCAGGCCGGATGGAGAACGCACGGGGACTCCTGAAAGAGGGACAAGAGGGGACCAACCCCTGTGTGCGGAGCCCCCGACTCAGAGCTGGAGCGACAGCTGCCCTGCCCTGCCCTGTACAGGTCCCTCGTGGTCACACGCTCACACCCAGTTCTCGTAGCATCTGCATGTCTCGTGTTTGTCTGTGGTGTCAGTCGTGCTGCAGAAAGTCCTTCCGTGCCTGCGGCGAGCCGGCCTGCGGGACACGCGAGGCAGCCCCTTCCCTGTAAATAGCCTTCCAGTGGGGTGTGGTCTGGTCGATGCGCAGGGAACGTGGGGAGGTGCTCTGGGGCCCCCGTGGTCACACCTTTCAGCACCTCTGCACCTTCCAGGCGAGCAGGAGAGGCCCCCGGAGCCTGCAGGGGCAGTCGGATCGGAGGGTTTGGCTGGAGTGTGGCGGGGCTGACCTCCCATGAGGCTGTTGTGCTCACCTCGATGTTGTTGTTGTTGGGTTGTTGTTTTACTCTTGCCTGAGGACGTGCTTTTATTGATTTTAGAGATAGAGGGAGGGAAAGAGACAGAGAAACACCCCCTGACCGGGGATCAAGCCTGTAGCCTTTCAGTGTCTGGGACACTCCAGCCAACTGAACGACCTGGCCGGGCCGCCTGGGCGTCTCTGAGAAGCCAGGGAGCGCATCACAGCTGTGTGGGGCTCCCGTCCTCAGCAGGGTCAGGCTCTTTGTGGGAAGTCCCCAGGGCTCCTTGCAGTCCTGGGCAGCAGTGACCTCAGGACACGGGGAGAGGAAACCTTTCCGTGACCCCATTGTGAGTTGTGTAGCAGCGCGAGCACCGGCGGTTCCGGCCTCGCTGTACGTCGCTGATGTGTTCTGCACTCTGTCTCCTGAACGTTACAGCCGTTCATCCAAGTTTGTGAATAAAATCCAAGGGTGATAAGCAGAAAGATCGTCAGCTATTCCCATGTCCCTGTGACCAAACGTATGTCAGAACTTGGGCCCAGCCAGTGTGGCACAGTGGACTGAGTGTCGCCCCATGGACTGAGAGGTCCCGGTTCGATTTCTGGTCAGGGCACAGGCCCGGGTTGCGGGCTCGATCCCCAGTAGGGGGCGTGCAGGAGGCAGCCGATGGATGTTTCTCGCCCACATTGATGTTTCTATCTCTCTCTCTCTCTAAAACATAAAAATAAAAAAAACATGTAAAACAAATTTTTATAAAAAACTTGGTAAGTTACTAAAGTATAAGTTTAGGATTAATACAGTTCTTATGTTTTGTCCACTATTTCGGTGTTGACAGCCTCACATTTGATGAAATGTATTAAGCATAAAAGTACTAGTCTTCATTTATACACACCGGAAACGTAATGTTCCAACAACAACATTATGGTCTCTGACTGACATTTTTCATTTTAAACGGGCATTGATCTGTATTGGCATACCCTCAATAATTCCATCACAGTTCAGTTTTTAGAAGGGTTTTCTCATCATGGGACGATAGGTCTGGAACTTCTCATCTTGCGAGCTGAGGCGTGGGGCATGAAAGACAAGCTGGGTCTCTGATGGCCTGACCTGTCTGAACCTCCATCGTGGAGGAGAAAAGACCGTGCAGAAGACAGGCCTCCACACACGTAACTCCTGGGACGTGGCCACGCCTCCCTGTGGGGCCACACTCACGGGGCCTCCGTCTCCCGAATGAGGGCCCTGGGTCTTCATCACTGACCCTCGTTTCTACGTCATGACTCCTCTCACGTTGTGTTGATGACCTCTGTGGCTACAAGTCCTCATGGTGTGTGTGTGTGTGTGTGTATATATATGTTATATATTTGAGGGAGGGAGGGAGACAGAGAGAGAGAGACATATCCATTGGTTGCCTCCTGCATGACCCCAATCAGGGCTGGGGATTGACTGCAACCCAGGTGCATGCCCTTGACCAGGAATTGAACCCAAGACCCTTTGGTCCGAGGGCCAACACTAACTGCTGAGTCACACCAGCCAGGGCCTCGCGGCTGTTCTAACAGGCCTCCTGCGCCTGCTCACATGCTTCTCGGCAGCCTGGGGCCCTGCCCCCTGCAGGTGATCCTGCCGAATGGGCTGAGCTCGACCACACCACGCGGCTCCCTTCCTCCCTGCCCCTCCTCCAAACCCCCGCAGCAGGTGCCTGTCCGGGGCTGCAGCCGGGAGGGCCGCCTGAGCTGCTGCTTGCCCAGGGCAGGCCCATGGGGCTGGGCAGGGATCCCCCGGGGACCCCAGAGCAGCCTTTCTCAGCCACGGGGAGGCAGCTCGTGGAAGCCCTGAGCCTGGCCCTGGGCCCCAAACCAGAAACAGTGAGGGTGACACAGTTCCATTGGGTTTGTTTCTGACTAACACGTGAGGGGAGGAAAACGCTTGTGGAGGAGATGTTACCTGCAAGTGGTTTGTAAGCCAGGTGGGTTGACACCTCCCTGCTTACCACTGGGTGGCAACAGGTGTGCGCGGAGCGACTGCATTGACCACTTGCCAGCATGGTCCCCAGACGGCGTGCCCTAGTGGCTCCAACTCGGTCCCTGAGGGCAGAGGACGCAGGACTCGGACATCGGGGCGAGTTCCACGTGCTCACACTCAGACCTCAGCATCTCTCCACGGTGTCTTGGACAGGGTGTGCCCTCCAAACTGTGTCTAAACTTAAAAACGTGGGCCCAGGGCCATTTTTAAATTTGAAAGAAAACAGTCGCTGTCCACAGTCTGTGGGTGACTTGTGGTAGTGAAGACAGTTTTGCGGTGATGACTCGTGGGGGCTTCATTTGCCCTCAGCGCCGCGGTTCGGAAGGGTCGCTCCTCGCTGGAAAGGCGCCCGTGGCTCAGGTCACGATGGACGGCTGGAGGTCCACGCAGGCACTCGCTTTGTCCCAGGCCCTCAAGCCTGGGTAGTGACAACACAGCAGCAGGTGGGGACTCGCACAGTGTGACAGGCCCCTCCCTCATGGTCACCCTCCGCGCACAGCTGGAGGAGGGCCTCGCCCAGGGTCACAGCTGGAACCAGGGACAGTCAGGTCCAGACCCAGACAGCTCTGGCCAGGCCTGAGACAGAAGCTGAGAAACAGACCTGGGAGAGGCCCAGGGACTTGACAGGACCATGTGACTGGGAGATGGGGAACAGGGACAGTCCCTGCCGTCCGCACTACCTGCCCGGGCTGGGGGCACCCTCTGACCATCTGCTGCAATCGTGGGCGGCTTTTCAGTCGACGAGGCGAGGTCACGCCTTACCACTGCATTGGCTAAGTGCACGGAGACAGCAACCCCAGTTCATCCTCCAGGTTCCCCAACTCCGCCCAGGCTCGGCGGCAGCTCCTGGGGGCCCTTCCTTCCATGGGCCTCGGGTGGCACGGGAGGGTGGTGCAGAGGGGATGGGCACAGGCGGTCTTCAGGAGCGGGCGCCCACTAAACTGTGCCACGAGTTTCATGGGCATGAATGTTTATCTGCAGAAGGTCAGTGTCCGGTTCTGGGATGGAGAAGGCCTGGGGGCAGTTTGGGCTCTAAGCAGGGAGGCTGTGGGAGATGGGCATGGCCAGGGAGCTGGGACCAGGGGCACCCACCCACTCAGCTGGAGTCAGTGAACAGAACGAAGACCTGACCTTGCAGAGTTTGCAGGATGACCGGGAGAGACAACGTAAATCACCAATTTCCCCCGGAAAGTCATGAGTAACATGGAAGACAGACAGCAGAGGGCGAGGGCGTGGGGTGGTGGAGAGGCACGGATTTGTCTGAAACAGGACGATTGAAATGGCGAGACTAAGGACAGTGGCGTTTGAGTCAGGACTGAAGACAAGGAAGACTCAGCCACATGAGCCCGGGTGGCAAGAGCGGGCAGACCAAGGCACGCCGCCGTGGCCAAGGAGCGGGGATGCAGGCGGACCAGCGACCAGGAGAGTGGAGGGCAGGAAGCCCGGCCTCCAGGGAGGTCGCGTCAGGCCAGGGGCCCAGGGAGGAGCGTGGCTGATCCTCGGGGTGAAGCCGAGAGCCGGTGGAGATCTGAGCAGAGGAAGGGCAGTCCTGATGTTTGCTTCACAGGGATCGTCCTGGGGACCACAGGGGGAAGCAGGCGAGGCAGAGGCTAGTCCAGGAGGGCACTGGGGGTGGCGGAGGTGGTGAGAAGGGCCTGGGCTCTAGGTGCGTTCTGAAGCTGAGACCGGGCAGAAAGGGACGCCTGAGCCGCCCAGAGGGGGAGGTGCTGGAGACAGGGTCGGGGCCGGGTGGGCACAGTGAAGAGGGGCAGGTGCTGGAGACAGGGTCAGGCACAGGCCGGGCCGGGTGGGCACAGTGAGGAGGGGCAGGTGCTGGAGACAGGGTCGGGGCCGGGTGGGCACAGTGAGGAGGGGCAGGTGCTGGAGACAGGGTCGGGGCCGGGTGGGCACAGTGAGGAGGGGCAGGTGCTGGAGACAGGGTCGGGGCCGGGTGGGCACAGTGAGGAGGGGCAGGTGCTGGAGACTGGGTCAGGCACAGGCCGGGCCGGGTGGGCACAGTGAGGAGGCGGCGTTGCTGGAGACAGGGTCAGGCACAGGCCGGGCCGGGTGGGCACAGTGAGGAGGCGGCGTTGCTGGAGACAGGGTCAGGCACAGGCCGGGCCGAGTGCGCTTTCCTGGAAGCGGTGAGGACAGTGAAGGGCTCACTGGCCGCTGTGGAGGCTCTGGGGAAGGACTAGGACTCGACCAGTACATCCAGCAGCCCGAGGTCAGCGGCGAACCTGTCGGCACTGAGACGACACTTTAAAGGAGTGTTGTTGAAAAGTGAGGAAAGAGATGGGCCGTGGTGAGAGAAACCAGATGGAGAAAATACTTTTAAGTTCAGAGAAATAACAGCGTGATTGTAGATCCATGGGCATGACCCAGTGGGCAGCTCTGGAAACGTGATGAGGCCCTGGCCGCCTGGGCTCAGCCGTAGAGCGTCGGCCCTCTGACCCAAGAGCCGCCGGTTCGATTCCAGCCACAGGCACATGTCTCCATTGCAGTTCAGTCCCCGGCCCTGGTCGGGCCGTGCAGGAGGCAACTGGTGATGTGCCCCTCTCATGTCGATGTCTCTCTCTCTCTCCCTCCCTCCCTCCCTCCCACTCTGTCTGAACATCAGTGGGAAGGTATCCTCGGGTGAGGATTGACAACAACGTGATGTGGAACCAGCGGAGCGGGGCGGGGCGGGTGCGGGCTCGGCCAGCTGGAGCTCCCACGTGGCACGCCCATGGCTCACAGACGGGCACAGACCCAGTGGGCGCGGCCGTGGCGGGAGCTGTGGAAGTTCTGGTTTCTTCAGTGTTCCCGGCGAGGCAGCATCTGCCGAGTGGAGGCGGAGGGGGAGGAGCTGGGGTTTGGAAGCGACAGAACCTGTGACGAGGGCCAGGAGAAAGGGAGAAGGAAGGAGCTCTTCTCAGACCAGTGAGCTCAGCGTCACTGCAGGGCCGCAGCCACGGATTTCTGGGCGGGCCTGAGAGTGTTTCCTAGCGAGTCTCGGGGTGACGCTGATGCTGCTGGTCTCGGGACCCCCATGTCAGGAACACATGCCCTTGGTTCTCCTCCTGGCTCCTCTGGTCACCCCAGGACACAGGGTGCCTGGCACGACGGCAACCAGGGGAGACCAGCCATGTTCAGCTTGCTTTTTAGTTCGGCTTCTCTGAATTGGATTGTCCTTCAGTTTCTCTCTCATGTTAGAGGGTCTGCTGGTTAGCTCCGTGCCGCGCAGAGCCCTACAGGGTTACGGGGTGCGGGCGGAAGCTGGTGGGTTTGACCCGGTTGGATCCTCCCACTGGGGAGACGCGGGGACCCATTTCTGGAGCCCATCAGCACCTGCCCAGCAGGTCCCCAGTCTCGGCTGCAGCTGGGGCACGTGAGCTGGGCGGCCATCCTCACCAGATGGCACTCTGACCTTCACCCAGACCGAGTGTCCTCTGGGCCAGAGACCACGCTCTTTCCAGAGAAGCTCTAGGAAGGAGGAGGGGGCTGGGGCACTGCTGGGTGGGGGGAAAGGCCTCTACGGAGCTGACTGGTGTCAAACCCGCCATTGACCAAACCCCCTCACTGCCGCCCGGAGCCCCCGGGCGCCCCTGTCCCCCCTCACTGCCGCCCAGAGCCCCCGGGGGGCCCCGTCCCCCCTCACTGCCGCCCGGAGCCCCCGGGCGCCCCGTCCCCCCTCACTGCCACCCGGAGCCCCCGGGCGCCCCTGTCCCCCTCACTGCCGCCAGGAGCCCCTGTGTGCTGCCGGGGCCGGGCCTGGCTAACTGCCCCGTGGCCCCTGCGTCCTGGCTGTGGGCTGAGGGCCCAGCTCTGCCTTCCAGGGCTGTCCCGAGGATGCGGTAAAAGAATCCAAGGAGAGCACTAACACCTCACACATACCCACAAAGCGAATGTCACACTTCCTGTGACTGAGGGACTGAGTGGCCGACTCAGGCCATGCTCAGGGGAGAGGGTTGTGATGGTGGGTCCTGGCCGGATCCTGGTCCTGGCGTCTGCAGCTGACACACCCCCGGGCAGCAGGCTGGCCCCACCCCAGGGGAGGCAGCTTTCATGGGTTTTCTCCGGCTCCACATCCCTGTTTTTTCTGGAAGCACGATCCTTCAGGGAGCTGCCCCCCCCCCCCCCCCCGTCGGTGTCGAGCTCCAGCCCCACACCCACAGGTGGCCCGCCTGCCAGGGAGGCTGGTGCTCAACTCAATCAGCACATGTGGAGTCACCCCGTGTTCCCAGCGGCCTGCTCAGGGGATAGCAGGTGAGTCTGCACGTTCCTTACTCCAGGTCCCCTGCCTTTCACAGGGAGAAGCACCTGGGAGCGTGTCATTTCTGACGAACAGCAGCAGCACCGGCATGCACTGAGCTGGGCACGGCGTGAAGTCCGTGAGAAGCACACTGCACTCAGTAGCTCTCACCGGCCCTTACAGGAGCCTGTGGTGGCTGCCCTGCCATTTCTCTACCTGTGGGCAGCTGAGGGTGGGGAGGGCACCCACCAAGGTCACAGGAGGGCAAAGTTGGGGGGCACGGATTCCACCAGACCCAGATTTACGGGAGTAGCAACATACATATTTCCAGGTCAAAGATGACAATGGAACCAATTCCCACTCTCACTGAAGGGTGAGGGAGATGAGCCATCAGAATGCAGTGAAGTGACCACATGTCTGGGGCTCAGTGGACAGACAGCAAAGATGTGCTCTGAATCTAAGCGTCGCATCACGCACCTGAGCGTCTTATCGCTGTGGCATGCCTTGTTCTCAGGGCTTCGATCTACAATGCACTTCAAGGGACAACGGGATGCAAATGTTAGTGCTCTGCCCCTAATCAATCAGTGAGCCCGAGCAATGGCCATCAGCGGCTACCAGAGACAACAGACACTGTGTTCCTCCGGATGGAAATACATCTCTGAAGTATTCCTTCAAAACAAAACGAGGACCCAAGTCTGATCCCACTTCTCTGTGTAACTACCAGTGTACAAGAAAGGCGAAGACCACCCTGGCCAGTTTGGCTCAGTGGTTAGAGCGTCAGCCTGCAGACCAAGGAGTCTCGGGTTTGATTCCCAATCAAGGGCATGTACCTGGGTTTGCAGGTTCACTCCTCGGCCCCAGTTGGGGTCGTGTAGGAGGCAGCCAGTCAATGTTTCTCTCTTTCCCTCTCCCTCCCTCTCCCTATCTAAAAAATAAAATCAATGGAAAGATATTCTTGGGTGAGGATTAGCAAAAAAAAAAAAAAAAATACCATGGAGAGATGCGACATTCCAGTCTGTGGCTATAGACAAAGAACATGGTTTCTTGGACCAATAAAAAATAAGCTAAAGAGATACGTAACCGCAGAACCAACTCAAAATGGTCCTGTCCTGTTACTGAGATACTGAGTTGCTTTTCAGAAATAACAGAACAAAACCGATGTCATGGAGTGAAAGCAGGTGCAGAGGAGAGAACTTGGACCTCCAGCTGCCCCCGGAACTGAAGTCCTGCCCTCCCCTCCCCACAGGACTGGACGCAGCCCGGAACTGGAACACTAACCGGAAGCAAGGGGGCGCTGTCCAGGGGGATCTGGTGCTGACGCCCCTTTGCCGCTTCTCCAAGTTAAATAATGATGTCAGTAGCTCCCGTCCCGGCACGCACCACGCAGAGTGCCCAGTCTGTGGGAAAGCAGGCTTCACGGTCGACTCCTGCAGCCGGCCGCTCGGCAGGTGGGCGATGGGTGGGAGCGGGGCACCTCCGGCCCCCTGGTCTTTGGAACGCCTCAGTTCATCGCCCTGCACCTGCCCGGGCCACTCCTGCTCAGCGTACCTGTAGGCCTCAGTGCGGAGCCTCGGACAGCTCTCATCCCCAGCCACCTTCTCTGCACAAACTCAGCTTCCTCTGTTCCAGAAACCACTCAAAATGCCTGTTCTTGCACCTTTGTGCCTTGTGGACTTTTTGAGGTTCCATGTGAGAGAGGCAGGTAAAAGTGAGCCCCTGGTTTACCATCTCAAGTCATGACCCTGGACTTGTAAATGACCCTGCTTCCCTTTTACTGGGGGACGCTGATGACCAGGTGGGCTCTCCAGGTAAGGTGTGTCAACTGGCACTGACACAGCCACAGCAAGCCGCGTGGCCTCTTCCGGCTTATTTCCTGTCCTGTCTTAAGGTAGTTGCATTTCGGATGAATTGATGGAGGTAACGTTGAAAAAGGAGCATTGTATAATGTGCGGTGGCAAATACATGCTTCCCTAGCTCTGTGAGACAGTCTCCGACCAGGCAGAGCGCCAGTGTGAAATCAAGGCTCACCTACCTGTGGAAGGCAGGTCCAGGCCCCAGGAGAGCTCATGTCTGTGTGCGCCGTGAGTTTGCCAAACGAATGCGTCTCCCTTCCCACCCGCTTCAAATAATGTTTCCGTAGCTGTATTTTAAAAATCTGTCGGTGGACCAAAACTTCCTTATATTCTTCGACAGCCTCTGATGCCCAGTCCTCCCAAGACTGGCTGCATCCCCGGCCCCGCCCCACCCCCACCCGGCAGAAGGAACCACCCCCTGCACATGCTTCCTCGTGAGGTACCCCACCTCTGCCCTCTTCCCCGCTCTCCAGCAAAACAGCCAAGGCACACATCCAAATTTACTTTTATTTTGCATACATAAGAAACAGGACCCTATCAAAAGAGAACAGAAGAGAGAAAGGAGCCAAGTGCTGGGAGTTCCCTCCTGACCACCGACAGCCGGGACACCCCCACCAGTGGACGGGCAGCTCCTCCCTGCCGAGGAGTTCCCGCACGGGGTCCGAGCCCCCTGGAGCAGGGTTCCCACCCAGGTCCAAGGGACAACAAAATGTGCCTCACACAAACAGGGAAGTATAAAACTGCTGGGCGCCACTGAAATCATCGTCTCTTAACATCACTTGCTATCAAAAGAGATGCTCCAGATTTTGTCACGGACACGAGGTGCCTCTTGAACGGCACAGGGTCCCGTGCCGGGGCAGCTCCGAGTGTGCTTCCTTATTTTTTTAAAAAAAGCAAAGGAACCAACTGAAGTTCCAAATGCAGAACAAACGACCTGGAGGAGGAGGGACTTTTTAGACCCCTGTTGTTGCGTTGGTTGTAAACAGCAAATGTTGTGCTTGGTGAACTCATTTCACTCAGGACCCGGGTGAGGGAGGCCCTGCGGCCAGGGTCAGGAGTTCACGGGTCACACGAGGGTGGTCAGTGGCACGATGTTTCTGGGGGAGGCTCCCAGTCTCCATCTTCACGTCTGAGCACCTCAGTGGCCCATCCTGACTCACCAGCGCCCCCTGGAGACAGCCAGGGGAACAGGGACACCAACACTCCTGGTCCCGGGAAGGGAAAGCACCCAGCGTCCACTCTGATGACATGTCTTGGTGCTTCCGTTCAACGAGTAAGGGCTAGGTCATTTCAAAAACAGGCGCCCTCCACCCCCCACCTGCACCATCTGACCACCACACATACAGGGATCTGAGCCTCTTGGCTACGCTGTTTGCCTCCTATGCAGGGCCCACCCGTCAGGCCTCCATCTGGGTTTAAACACTACACTAGCAGCAGTACTAACTACACAGAGCAAGGGACCTCCCCGCTCACTGTCATCAGCCCTGGGGGGGCTGTCAACAATCCTGGGGAGGACTCCCGAGTCCCAGGGTGAGGGGTTTGGCAGCCAGGGTCTGCATCTCCAGACACTTCTTCATTCCCATGTTGATGACGATGTCAGCGAAATCCATCCAGTGCTTTCTGCAGAGATCTACCCGCAGTCCTGTCTTTTTCTTAGCCAGCTCCTCTTCGGAGCCCGACACACACCCGCTGAGATCACACAGCCCACAGCCCTGCGGGCCATGCCCTGCTGAGACGCCTTGGCTTTGAAAGTGTCCTTTCTCAAAACTGCCTGGGAAAGGGTGTGGAGACCTTGGTCATGCTCGAAGACCAGAGAGCGGCTGGCAGTCAGTTAAGACACTCCAGTCAGACCCCAAACAACAGGACTCTACACGTATTTCCATAAAAGCACTAAAAGGGGGGAGACACAATTTTCCCCCAAGTCACACCAAGAGCTCCTGAAATGCAACGTCCCAGTTTGAGGCACGGAGCACTGTCCCATGAACTCAGAGAGCTTTCCTTCGTGATCGTCAGGCCACCGCAGACATCCACCTCGGGCTCACGCTGGATCCTCGGCGCTCCCAGCCCTGGCTGAACGGAGGGGCGTCGCTCTCATCTCCAGGGAGTGATGGAGACTGAAAAGTGCAGAGAGGCTTCTTGTCCACCAAACATCTCTCTAGCAGCTTCTTAAAGAGGAAGGCAGACAGGACAAGAGGCCCCAATCTCTGGCCTTGTGGGGGCTCCTTCCAGCCGGCTGCCTGTGTGCAGGGCTTCCCAGCTGGGGGAGGACCTCCCGCACACACCGGCCCTCGCTTGCCTCCTCCTCTTAGTCCCTGTCCTGAGGATCTGGGCGTGCCCCCCTAAGGTGTCAACCCTCGGGGGCTGTTCACACTCTGCCCAAACACAGAGTACATCGGAAACAGAAGGACACGGGCAAATTCAAATACTGGTCACCTACGGAGAACGTGAAGGGGAGCTATGCTTGCTTCGAAGGTATCCAAGAGGAACTTGCCCTGAGAGTGTCACAGGACCATCCCGGAGCGAGCCCTGCCGGGGACAGGGAAGGTGGCCGGAGGAGGCTTCTCCCCAGCCCCTCTGCGGCGGCGCCCAGGCAGGCTCTGGGCAGCACCCCCGCTACTTGGCCTTCACCACCTGTTCGTACGGGGGCGGGGGCGTGTTGCAGTAGGAAGGGGGCGGGGGGTAGGCCACGCTCCCCTGGGCTGAGCTGGGTTGGACTGGGAAAGCCATGGCCATGGGATTCCCGGAAGGATTCATCGCTGGTCCTCCGGGGTCCGTGTAATAGGGCAGCCCCGGCGGCTGGGTTCCTGAAAGACAGACAAGCAAGTGTGAGCATGGCACAGACAACCTGTTGCCCATCGCCCCAGAGCACTGCCAGGATGGGCGGGCCTGGAGACCACTGCCCCGATCAGTCAGCAGTGGACAGGGGTCGGGGCCCACACGCCCAGACACAGTGGGCACCTGGACAAGGCAACAGCAGGCCCTGGCCTCCTGGGGCTTCTAGCCTCCTGGGGTGCAGACCACTGGCAGAACGGGTAAGGCTGCATGACAGGAGGGGCAGTGGCGGCATGGGGCACGGGGTGGGCAGGGACCCAGAACCGGTTTCCGGACTCGGCTAGAATCCCCGGCAGCTGCACAGCCCTTGGAGAACCACCTCAGTTCAGAAGCCCATTCCCACCGGCTGGGCTAACATTTTATCCGGGAGGAGATGGCCTGTCGCCCAGGTGAGCCCACTCCAGACAGGGAGACAAGCTGTGGGAGGGCCAGCAGGGTGGGCTGCAGCACCTCGATGCTGGTGGGGCAGCAGCTCTTCTCCAAGGCGCCCCCCCGTGCCAGCCAGGGCACAGGGTCCAGACTGCACGGAAGGTCCTGGGAAGGAGCAGGCCGGTCACCCTGCCCCTCGGTCATCCAGCCCTAACTCTCGTTTTAATGGTAGAAATATCTGAGCTGTTCTGGAGCAGACATGTCAGATCTGCTTACTCTGGTCATGTTGACACGGACAGAGCCCTGAACATATAAACAAAGAATCAAGAAACAAAATGGGGCCTGGCCGGGGTGGCTCAGTGGATGGAGCATCGTCCCATGGACGGAGAGGTCCTGGTTCAATTCCCGGTCAGGGCACAGGCCCGGGTTGCAGGCTCCATCCCCAATAGGGGGCGTGCAGGAGGCAGCCGATCATTTCTCTCTCATATCAATGTTTCTACCTCTCTCTCTAAAAAAAAAAAAAAAAAAAAAAAAAATTTTAAAGAAAGAAAACGGGGAGCGTTGGGACGTCCCAGGTGAGGCTGACTTTGTGAGTGGACGCAGGCCTGTTGAGGGACCCTCCTGTACCCCGGGATACCGGGAGCTCAGAGGGCCGTCCCAGGGTGCGCACACGGCAGGGGTTCCTCCTTCCCACGCCTCCCTGCGCTAGTTTAACTGAGTGAAGGTCCAACTCCGGCAAGGCTGTCCACCGAGGTGAGCGAGGTGAGCAAGGTGTCTCACACTTGCGTAAGTCAGACCTGGGACCCCACAAAGGCGTTGATGAGAGAATGGAGAACAGAAACACGAGGTCAGAAATGCACCCCAAGGTGTGGGTGGGAGGGTAACCAGCCGCAGCCTCCTCTGACACCCGCACGGCTAACAGACGGCACCTGCTTCTCCTGGCCGTGTGTGTCCACGCTTCCTAAGGGCGGAGGTCACGTTTAATTTACCTCTGGATCCCGTTATCTTTCATAGAAACAGAAAGTTAAAGATTTAAGAAAGGCTACTGCAATAGTCCAGGAAAGACACACGGAGCCTCTGAATACAAGACGGAATGGGGAGGGGAGAGGAAGAGGCATGCGGGAGCCACAGCCCAAGGACCTGGGGACTGACTCCAGGTGGGATGCATGAGATGGAGAAGAGGTCTAACAGAAGTGGCCCTGGCTTCTGGTCTCCATGAGGGGTCCCACCAAGCAACAGCGGGGCTCAGGGGAGGGCGGGGCTACAGGGCAAGGGCGGGGCTACAAGGGAAGGGCGGGGCTACAGGGCAAGGGCGGGGCTGGGGAAAGGCGGGGCTGGGGGAAGGGTCCGGGCGGGACCTGCTGGCGCCAGGGCAGCTGTGGGAGTCTTCTGTGGAAGTAACAAAACACTGGGCCACGACCCCCAGGCAGCGTGCAGGGAGACAGGTGCGGGAGAGCGTGGAGGGAAGCGCGACATCCGAGACAGGAAAGAGCGCCAGTATTCACGTAGATGAGAAGAACGCAAAGGAGGCTGGGGGAAGCTGGGTGTGGACGTGGAGCTGTGTCAGCAGCAGGGGAAAGCAGAACTTTTAGGAAGGAAGACTTGTACTCTACAAGGTCGCAGAGAGGTCAGAACGGCACATTTTCGGTGAACATGGCATACAGCGTTTCTCGTCAATGTTTCGGCACAAAACCCCAGCTGCGGTGGGCAGAAAGCTATCCGAGGGGAGGGGTGCAGACTGGTCAGGGGGAGGGGTGCAGACTGGTCAGGGGAAGGGGTGCAGACTGGTCGAGGGAAGATGTATCTGTCTGACAGTAAACGCCTGCGCACCTGCACAGGGTGTGGGGACAGACGCACGGGAAGAGAGAGGGCTTAAGGGAGAACGTATGCTCAGCGAGGGCAGGGACCCGAGAAATCTGCTCAACACGTGGACCACATGGCAGAGCAGAGTCCAGGCCCTGCAGGGCACCCGGTCCTCCCTGTGGAATGGGCAGCGAGAAGCGCACAGGCCGAGAAGGCGGCTGCCTCGAGAGCCCCGCTGTGTGGGCAGCGGGACCAGGGCGCCCACCGCAGGCAGCCTCTGCCCTGAGCGAAACTGGGTTTCCCGTTGGGGTGGCTGGATTCGAACATCCTCCAAGAAGAGCCGGCCACAGCTGCCAGCAGACTCGTGACAAGGAGTGACCAAGCCCGCTGGTCTGGGACCCAGCGTGGTGGGGACGGTACGCACGAGGGGGGCAGGATATAAAAGTGACATCCAGAAGCCGAGGGGACACCAGCCTCACCTCACCCTCAGGGGGTGGAACATTCCACAGGGGAACTAGCCCTTCAGACGGGAAGGGTGATGGTGGGCAGTCGAATTAGAGAAACATGGCCTGGATGGCTCCTTGTAGCACTTTCCGTGGGGACGCCCTTCTCGAATGCTTACAGAGGACGCCCGCACGTCGGGAGGGGCGAGGGCAGAGGGTGGCTGACCTGGAGCGGGGTTCGGGGGCTGCCTGGTGTAGGACACGTTGAATACCGGCTCCTCGATCAGCGGCGGGGGGTACATGCGCCTCCGGATGAAGAAGCCAGCGCCGCAGCAGAAGAGGACCCCCATCATCAGGAGGAACCTGGGGGAGAGCACAGCCGTGAGGAGCCCAGAAGCTCTGCGGCGTCCCCCACTTTTGGGGGGTCAGAGGCTGCACGCTGTTGCTGGAGCGGTGGTCTGAACTTCCTGTGTGTAAGTATCTGGTTAGACATCTGTGTCCCTCAGGAGCCTGGCCGCCGTGGGGGCCTCTCCAGGGGACCCTGGCGCACACCAGTGGCACCGCTCACAGACAGAGGAATGCATGGAGCAGCACCGGGCACCCTGAGTTCAGCGGGGGCACCGAGCTCACACTCAGGTTTCTCCGGCTCTGTCCTCCATCTAGAACCTGGAGTCACACTCTCAACTCCAGCAGTTCACACAAATATCCTGGCGTCTGGCACTCCAACCTTGCGGGACTTGTCCTCCTCGGGGACCTGCTCACCTCACCGTGTGCGAGGTGCCCCGACTCGGAAAAGTGAGCCGGGCCCGCAGCTCAGAAGCACTTGCTGCCGGCTCGGGACACCCTCCTGGGACGGCCCTCGGAAGCTGCTCGGGGCCGGCCTCCTAGTTCTGGACTCTGTTACTTCTGTCATTTTAATCACATAATACCTGCACTTTGAAACGTTTGTTTTTCATTTCTTAGGAGTATGCCCACACCCTCACTGCCACTCCGGCTGCCTTAGAGCAGCCTGGCAGTTCTGAGCCCTTTCCCGATGCGTGCCCTGGACGGCCCGACCGCCTTCCCCCACACGGCCCCACGGAGGGGAACTGAGCCACAGCAGGCGCGAAGCTAGACAGAGCTCTGAGACGCCACCCGTCCCGGTCTTCCTCTCCCGACTTGGCACCAGACCCCTCCACACGGAAGTGTACACAGATGTGTTGACAGTCAGAAAATCAGAGGCTAAAGTCGCCTGTTACGAGAGTTTTAAGCACTAGCCCCTGTGAGGGGGAGGAGCTTATTGGTGGCTTCCTGAAGCAAGCATTGGGAACAGGTGTCGAGAGGGAAAGACGAAACCCCACAAAAAAAATTCAAGTGGCTTCTGCAACATGCTCGGTGAAGGTATTCAAGTCTCCAGAGGTCAGTCCTGTCAGCATCTTAAAGTCCAAAAGAAGCTTAAGTCTAGAAGCGCGTGCCATCTCAGCCCTCTGTGGGTATGCCTCGGTGGGGTATGCCTCGGTGGGGTGTGCCTCTGTGGGTGTGCCTGGGTGGCGGGCCCAGGGCAGTGAGCAGGGTGGAGGTGGGTGGGTCCAAGCTCGTCTGGTTTTAGGCAAAGCCTTTCCCGCCCGCGCTCCGTCAGCCCCATCATCGGAAGCAACAGCTGCTTTGTCTACAGTCAAATAAACCCCCGGACGTGCTCCCAAGAGGCAGCCCCTGAGACGGCAGCCACCCGGACCCCTCCTGCTCATGGAGACTCGCACCCCCTTCGAGGACACCGCTGGCCTCACTCCCTCGTTCCCGCCCACAGTCAATTTTACAGACGTCAGACCGTTCTGCCCTCTTCCCACAGGGGAGCTGGGCGGTGGACGGGGTGCAGCCATCCGTCTTGAAAGTCAGGATCCACTGACACGAGGTGGATGGGAAGACTGTGAGGCGGCAGAAATGTTATCATAAGGTCTGTGGATTCTAAAGACGGTCCCGCCCTGGCCGGTGGCTCGGTTGGTTGGGCGTCATCCCATGCACTGAAAGGTTGCGGGTTCAATTCCCGGTCGGGGCACATGCCAGCTTTTGGGCTGCATCCCCCTCTCCCTTCCTCTCTCTCTAAAATATCAATAAAAATATTTTTAAGAAAGACGGTCGCCTCAGCATCATCTCAGAAACGGAGGAGCCACTGCCCAGCACACCGTCGGAAAGAATCAGCCTCCTCTCTGGCCACCAGCCTGCGGACACGGAAGGAGCTCCCCACGCTCTGCGAGCTGAGATGCTGTCGTGTGGCCCACCCAATGTACCTGCTTGTGACCCTGGGGAGGGTGACGTGACTGTGGTCACCACAGGACTGCTGTGGGCAGAGCCCCTGGGGGCCCCGACAGGAAGGGGCGTGACCTACCAGAAGTACCACAGCCTCTGGATGGACAGGGCCCGCACGCAGCACCGGGACCCGCAGCAGTCCTCGTAGGGGCGGCATCTGCAGGAGAGAGGACACAGGTGGTCAGCGTGGGTCCCAGGAGGGGCCGGGCTGGTCACGCGATCCAGGCAGACTTCAGGGCAAAGGACAGAAAGCCACCGCCATGGAGCCCACGTGGAAGGTGCCGAGGCGGACACGGTCGATGTATCTCAAAGCACCCACTGCCTACAAGTGCCCGCGGGCCAAATACGACGGCTCCTTCTGGGCACTACGGCCCAGCAGTGGCACGAGCCCTGCCGGATCCTGGGGGCACGGCCCTGAGTGGTCCAGGAGGTTAAAGGCAGAGCTCACGGGCCAGACAAACCAGGAGGCTCAGGCCTGGTCTTGTCACTTACTAATGTGGGACTTCGGGGAGCTGTTCCAGCTCTGCGAGCCTCGGTTTCCCGAGCAAGATGGGCGGGTGGGCAGGACCCGTGCACAGGGCTGCCTCAAGTCTTAAGGCCCCGTCCTCGTCCTCGTAGAAGTGCCCACGGGGACTGTCCCTGCTCTTGCCACCCCTCCTCCCTGCACCCCAGCGCCGGAGGCCTCAGGGGCTGTCCTCCCCCAGAAGAGATGCTGAGAAAGGCCCTCACCAAGGACGGGACCCCTCCGGCCTGAGGCCCTCCTTCACGATCAGTGCCCCCCCCCCTTGTTTTTTGGAAAGAGAGACGTACGAAAGCTTCAGCCCCGAGTCTGCACTTGGGTCTCTACAGAGAAGCTTTGAGGACGCGGGCAGGGGGAGGGGGGACTGTTTCTGAACGTTAAATGGTCACATAACTGTGATCCAGGTTCCTGCCAATTCTCTTCTTAAAAAAAAAAAAGTAGTTGGGAGAAATAAAAATGTAATCCAAGATCTGGGACTTTGAGTTTGTAGATCATTTCCGTACGAAGTGGCTTGCTTCATGGAGAAAAAAGCTCCCTAAAAAATATCGGTTAACATGGGGCGTTAGGAGTTGGGAGGGAGGGTTCTGAGTGCAGATGGAACTCTGCAGATCTGAGCAGTCTGTCCTCGGGGGTCCCCCTCTGGCCAGGCTGGCCCCAGGGCTCGCTTCTGTGTCTTTAAACACCCAGCACGGATTGTGCTAAATCCTCTATCACTGCACACCGAAATGAGAGACGCTTGCCCCCCCCCACACCCACCCACCACACACACACACACACACACACACACACACACACACACGACATTGTCCGCAGGACACAAACGTTTTCACGTCCTCCCGGGGTCCGTGAACATGAACTTCTGCTCAGCACCCCAAACTGTCATGACTGCAAGGAGATGCTCCCATAAGCTGGCGACATAAGCTAATTTATTTAACTTGCTGTAACCAGCCAACATCCAGCAGAGTCACCCACGTGCTGCTGTTTGTCACATGCACCCAACAAACCGCCACCGAGGGGCTACAGGAAGCTCGGCCATTCCGGAGTCCTGGCTGGAGGAGCCCTTTCTAGCAGACAGAGACGAGAGAGCGATGCACTGTGGCCCCAGCGTGGTGAGAAGGAAAGCGGGAGCCGCAGGTCCGGGACATGGGAGGAGGCGGGCGGCACGATTTTTATCGGGGTGTTCAGGGAAGGCTCCCTCAGAAGGTGGCACTGAGCAGAGACCACGCGGAAATCCAGCCGGGCAGTAACCTGGGCCAGTGCAGGGGCCTCAGTGCTGAGCCGAGCGCAGGGCCCAGGGTCCCCCGTCACCCCCTCCTAGCTCCAGACTGTGGTCACACTGTAAAGAATGGCTGAGCACCAAGTGTGAGAGAAAATGAGATGCCAGTATGGGGGGCTCAGCGCTGCATGGACACCACCGTCTGCTAGTGCGACGCAGGACATTGTCCACAGCCACACCGCGGTGCCCTCGTCCCCACAGTGTGCGTGTGTGCGTGTGCGTGTGCATGTGTGTGTGTGTGTGCGCGCACAAACAAAAAGAAAGGGCACTCTTTCCTATCAGGAAGTTGCAGAGCCCTCAGCAATTAGGTCAGACCCATGACCACTGGGATGATGTGGCGGGCAGACCCAAGGACGGCTCACCGGGGGTCCTGGCCCCGCTCCCGATGTGGGCGCCGGGCACCGGCCATGAGAAGCAGCACTCGGTCACCCCTCTCCGCTGCTCTCTGCCAATGAACCTGCTAGTATGCTGGGCCCTGAGCACACATCTGCTGACATCCCTTAAAAGAGCATGGGACGTCAGACTGCTCCGTGACAAGCAGACCACAGCGGCAGTGGGTCTGGGGAACTAAACGTGCCCTCATCCTGGACGAAGGATGAAGGACGAATCAGGACGGAGACGACAGAGGGAATTCTCCTCCTTCTCCATGAGGCGGATTCCCCGACGTGCAGGAGCAAGGAGCAGGCCACACCGTTCATTAACCCGCCTCTCGACCCGTCTCATTGCAGGTCCAGGGACTCTGACCACGCGCAGCTGCTTCCAGTGAGCCAAATGCTTCACTGCTTGTGAGGTCAGAGGACGGGCTGTAATGAGGGACATCGCAGACAAGATTGGGGGGGGGGGGGCACGGCTCCCTCCCCCGTTGAGAAGGGTGAGGCCTGCCGGAGGAGGAACAGGAAGGAGGAGGCGTGTCTGGGAGTGTACCTATCACAGCGAGAAATGTGTCACAGCAGTAAGACTGCAAGCAGTACAGGGCGGCCCCTCTGGGAGTCAGATGTCTAAGAAAGCACAGGCCACCCTGAGCACTGTCCCGGAGGGAAGGGGGCCTGGCCACGCACAGAGGTGCCAGCACTTGGCGAGGAGTCCACTTCCCACCCGGCATGCACGTCCTTTTAAAATCTCAAAGTATATCGATGTCCCAGGTCTTCCCTCGCCTTCCCTATGGAGCCAGGTCACCTGTAATCTTCGTAACATTTCAGGGTCCCCCCACCCCGTTACAAAGACAATAGGGGGCACGTGGAGGAAAGCACAGTGGAGGAAGTGCCCGTGCCCCACCCCCACCCCTTTCCACCCTGCACACCCCCGAAGCCGAAGCCTCCGAGCTGACCTCACACAGAGGGAAGTCTCCACCAGGCCCAGGGTCTGACATGGAGCCAGGAGGGAGGGCACACCAGCGCCTCCTAGTGGCCAGAGGTGGCCTCGTGGTTCTCGGCCCCTGGAACTGGTCTTGGCTTTTCGACACTAGCAGGTGGGTCGGGCAGCCAGCCAGCCAGCGACTCTACCCAGCCTGCTGCGGGATCTCGCTCTGACACCTGTGAACAATGTTCTCCACTCACACCATTAATTATTCACAGAGGAGGGAGGAGCCCAGGGAGAAGGAGTTTCACACGCCAACGGGAGAGTTGGGAACGGGGCCTGGAAATGACCTGGTCAGAAGTAGGGCAGCACTGGGAGGGAAGGCCTCTGCCCAGCACTGGGAGGGAAGGCCTCTGCCCGTCACTGGGAGGGAAGGCCTCTGCCCTCTGCCCGGCACTGGGAGGAAAGGCCTCTGCCCTCTGCCCGGCACTGGGAGGGAAGGCCTCTGCCCAGCACTGGGAGGGAAGGCCTCTGCCCGGCACTGGGAGGGAAGTCCTCTGCCCTCTGCCCGGCACTGGGAGGGAAGTCCTCTGCCCTCTGCCCGGCCCTGGGAGGGAAGGCCTCTGCCCGGCCCTGGGAGGGAAGGCCTCTGCCCGTCACTGGGAGGGAAGGCCTCTGCCCAGCACTGGGAGGGAAGGCCTCTGCCCGGCACTGGGCACACACTGCAGGGGTTGGGGGTGGGGAGTTAAAGCAAGGCCTGGAGCTCCTGCAGGGTGGGCACTGTCCCCCTCGTCTCCACTTCCCCGGTCCCCAGAGGCTTGCTCCCCGCCCATAGATGCTGGAGCAGTTCAGTCATGACCCTGCTGGGTGCATTCACGGATCCTGCTATCGACTCTTCAATTCGTGTGTCCCAGCTTCCTCTACATCTGAGCAAAGGCCTTCCGCACACCTGTGCTCTTCCATCCTCTGCACTGAGCTGGGCAAGGCGCGAGGGTCCCCGAGTCTCCGCCGCTGAGAGGGGAGGTTCCCCCACCCTCCCCTCCGGCGGTACTTAGGTCCGGGCCCGAAGCCACAGTAAGTGCACAGACAGAACACCAGCACCCAGAGGCCCTGGACCCTGCTCCCATGCGGCCCCAAGATGTGACCCCGTGTGCTCAAGCCCCTCAGAGAATGGCTTCGCACTCACTGTGTACAACTAATCGGGATGGTCCAAAGAGTTCCTTAGCGTTTTAAGAGACGACAGATAAATCAAGGACCACCTCTGAGGTCAAACCTTCCACACCGCCAGCTCTTCAGAGGGCCACCGGGTTATTCTCGCTTTCAAACCACTGGTGCCCAGCTCAGAGGACCCGGCCCGCTTCTCACCCACCCCGATTTCCCAGGCGGAATTCCAGATGCATTTCCATTCATAAAGAATGGGCACCCCCAAGTCACCAGCTTTCTCTGGCTTGTTTAAAATCACGCGCAGAAAGTCACGGTCTCAAACAGTGTCCTTGTGCCTGACTGCTGGATGGCTCCAGCTCGGCCCCTCAGAAGTTGTCTCAGGAACCTCAGAACCCAGAACGGCAAGGGCCCCGGGCCCCTCGGACCATCTCCCCGCCTGGCCGCGACCAACACCCTCTGCCCACTGCTGTGTCCACACTCAGGCCTGCGGAGGAGACGGTCACCTCTCTGAAGGAAGCATTAGCTGTTGCTTTGCACCCGGCAGGCAGGTCGGAGCCTTCATGGGCTAATCCTTCTCACGCTTGTCTCAGCCACACCGTCGGCTGGGTCGTTCATCTCTTACTCCCTCTGCTCTAAATGACTCCGTGCTGCCAGCCGGAGGGTATCTAGAATGCGCAGCATCAGACCTTGAAGATTATCTGGCACAGGCAGCTGGGCCCAGAAAGGTTAGGAGATTTGTCCAAGATCACACAGCAAAGAGTGGGACTAGAGAAGGTCTCATGACCTCCAGTCCCTGGAACACTTCCCATCACCAAGCACATTGCCAGTCGCCTTTCCCTTCCCCGGCCCTCCCCTCTGGCCACGCGATTCTGCGTGTGTGCACAGTGCCTTCTTGTTAGCAGAGAAGATGTGAAAGTCACGGGCTCCTGCCCTCCAGCTCCCTGCCAGGGAGGAGAAGGCGGAGCTTTCATTTCCACAACTCAACTCGACGCTGGGACATGGTCCCCCGTTACCAAGAGGCACAGCCCCTCGGCGGGAACGGAGGGCAAAGAAGAGAGACGGCCGCTGCCCAGCTTTCTGGAGGGATCATTACCGTGCTCAATAAATGTTAGCTGTGCCCATTGTAGTCTTTGTGATCGCCAATCCCCCACAACTGCCCTGACTCCGTGGAGGGCCCCGTCTGGGAGAACTCAGGGACATACTCTGTGTTGGTCTGAGGGAGGCGCGGAAACGTGGGGGATCTTGGTGATGCTGGATGGCGAGCCGGGGCTGTGAGGACCGCCGGCCCTCCATGTCAGCTTCTTTCAGCTCCTTCGCCTTCAGAGAAGGCCTGGGGACCCTGGTCCCCCACAGTTGGAAATTCGCTGAGTCGCATGCCCAGCACGACCCCCTTCCCCCTGCTGCCTCCCGCCTCCACTCGTGGGGACATATGTCCTTCTGCAGATGGTGGCTTTGGACAGGAGAGCCTCTGGGACAGGCTGCTGAGCTTCAGCTGCAAATCAGCTGAGAGGGTGACGGGCCCTGTAGACAGGAGAGAATGCCCCTGACCTGAGAGGTACCCACTACCCACGAAGGGGTCTGTTATGGCTGTGGTGGTGCCCACTCAGGCACCAAGGAGTCCCCCAGCCTCTGGGTACAGCAGATGAGCTGGGAAGGGCCCTCCCAGACCACCAAGTGCACACCTCACAGTGACACACGTTCCTCCAGTCCTCCTGCCCCCCTGGTCGTCTCTGGACACAGACTGAGTGACTCTGGACAGGCCATACTGAGACTGCAAATATTAGTGATGTCCGAATACACAGGCACCTTCCCAGACCGAAGGCGGCAGCTACCGTGACCATGTCTGCTCTGTAAGGGGAGAACGAAGGCAGAAGGTCAGTGGCCCACTGAGTCGGCAGCCAGTGAGAGCAGGTGGGCCAGAGCTGCCCCCTCTGCACATCAGGACGTGCTCCTGTCACCCAGCAGGGGACAAGGAACTGCCGGCAGCCCCCTGCGCATCAAAGTGAGCTCGGGGTGTGAAACTGCATTTGGACTTCTCTCTGACAAACGCCACCTCTGTCCACAGTACTTTCTGAACTCGAAGGAACAGGGAGGAACAGAGAGAGAGCCACTTTTAGCTCTGAGCAGCCCCGAGCCTGTGGGACCCAGGGCGTGCTGCTGTCCGAGGTCCTGCCCTATCTTCTCACCCCAGCCGCCCCGCTCACGTGCGGTCCAAGCAGGCGACTGAGGGGGTAGCAGGAGCAAGCTCTCCGTGGAGAACAAGTCAGGCAGAGAATAAAAGCGAAGGAAGTGGATTGGGGGAGGCCACGTGACCTCCCTGCTATTTTTAAGTCACACTGTTGCTAAGAGGAGATACCTAGTAGCCTTGAACCAAAGCACAAACAAGGGACACGTTTCATTAAAAGCCTAGGGAAGGGCAGCATGTAGACAGGAAAGGAAGTTAGTGAGAGGAAGGATGAAAGAAAAAAATAACAGGAGAAAGGTTTGAAGTAGGTGTTGCTTCTCTGTTCAAATTCCAAAGGGCGTTTTTCTCCAAAAATAAGGAGACTATTTTTGGATGCCTATCCATAGCAGTCTTCCAGCTCAACACTGGTAGAATAACAAATGAAAGAAATCAAAAACCTTGATGCGGGAGAGAGCTATCATTTAGCATAAAAGAATCAAAACAGGTGGGAGTAATTTTGTAGGTCTGGGTAGCTCCAGTAGAAACCTAATTGTCTTACAAAAACATAGCCTCTGGCCCGGCCAGTGTGGCTCAGTGGTTGAGCATTGACCCATGCACCAAGAGGTTGCTGGTTCGATTCCCGGTCAGGGCACATGCCCAGGTTGTGAGCCAAACCCCCAGTGGGGGGCGTGCAGGAGGCGGCCAATTGATGTTCTCTCTCATTGATGTTTCTATCTCTCTCTCCCTCTCCCTTCCTCTCTCTCTAAAAATAAGTAATAAAAAAAGAAAAACATTTTAAAAAACGCAATCATTAATATATATATATATATATATATATATATATATATGGCCTCTGTTAGCTGATAACTGTAATGCTGGAATGACATTCAGGAACACGCAGAGAAACACCGACAAATGAAACAGAACAGAGCCTGGAAATGCACCCTCACATGTACTAATATTCGACCAGGGAGCCAAGAACACGGAATAGGGAAACGAGTCTCCTCCACAGAAGGTGATGGGAAAACCGGACAATTACAGACAGAAAATAAAACTGGACTCCTCTCTCACCGCACTCACAAAAATTAACTTACAGTGGGCGAAAGACTTAAACATTAGACCACGACTCCTAGAAATGAACATGGGAAGAAGCTCCTCGACATCGATCTTGGCGATGGTTTTGTCAGTACTGATAACACAGTGACCTGGCTTTGTTTTCATTGATTTTTTTTAGAGAGAGAGGAAGGGAGAGAGAGAATCATCGATGTGAGAGAGAAACATCAATCAGCTGCCTCCTGCACGCCCCCTGCTGGAGATCGAGCCCACAGCCTGGGCATGTGCCCTGACCGGGAATCGAACCAGGACCTCTCAGTCCACAGGACGATGCTCCATCCACTGAGCCTACTGTTTAAGTCTCAGGGCCCTTCCCCTCCCTGTGAGTAGAGAAGAGGGGGGAAAGAAGCCCAAACCAGCAGGTCTAAGTGACAAGAACAGGGCTTGTCTTTGTCCTCTCTGTCAAAACAAAAAGACTTTCAAACGATGTCACGAATTAGTACATGAGTAAAGGAACAAATTAACAAGTAAATAGGGACCAGCAACGACCTCCTACTGCAGCCTCTGAAAAACCTGGGAATGGTCCATCTGCCAATCTAGGAAACAAGATGAGAAAGGTCCGTCTTCGCAAGACCAGGCTGAACCATACCTGCGTCAGGAGCGGAATCAAGGAAGTCAAGCTGACCCAGGAAAATGCACTGTTCTAGGAAGAAGCAAACTGTTCTCACCCTGCTACCCCCACATCCATTCTTCTGCCACCGGACAACTCTGGAACCACAGTCCAAGTCTTCATGCTGCTGTGTATTTTCCAGGGTTCTGGCTTTTTGTAGCAGCAGAGGCTCTCTGCCAAGCCTCGCAGGTTCCCGGCCCTGGGCACCTGAGAGCTGCCCACCTTCCTGCCAGCCGCGCTGTGACGGCTTCCGGCTCTGCCCTCCTTGCCGAAGTCCCCGCTGTTGGGCTCCAGGGCCCAGATAACACAACGGCAGGTGAAGAAATGTTTCTAAGAAATGGGCTGTCACCTGGCCAGTGTGGCTCAGTGGATTGAGCATCATCCCATGGACTGAGAGGTCCTGGTTCGATTCCCGGTCAGGGCACATGCCCAGGTTTCGGGCTCCATCCCCAGTAGGGGGTGTGCAGGAGGCAGCTGATCGATGTTTCTCTCTCACATCGATGTTTCTATCTCTCTCTCCCTTCCTCTCTCTCTAAAATAAACAGTCAATCAAAAAGCATATTTTTAAAAAAGGAAATGGGCTGTCAAAGTCCAGTGAAAATCCTGAAGAAAAGGAAGACCAAGGCAACCCTACAAAGCAGTCCCTAGAGACACCACCAGGTCATGGTCGGTTGACATAAAACAGCTGATGGAAAAGATATCGCTCACGGCAGACACTGAAGTTCCCTGTGCTGCCTGGACCACTCCAGGCCCGACAGGTGACTCGCCGCGTTCCTAGGTCACCTGAGCTGAGCTGTTGGAAGTGGCCTGGACTCTTGCACAGTTAAGCAGAATGTTTTTTTTCCGTTTTGGGAGGAGGGAGACTTACAGCTAACGTAATGACAGATTTCTGCTGGGTCGTATTGGCTTAAGCCTCAGAAATCACATCTGTTTTATTTCTTGACGATCTAATTAGAGACTAAACATCATGTTGGCCACTGAATTAGCCAAAACACTTGTGAAGAAATCACTGAAATACCTCTGGCTTAGAAATGTTTTTTTCAAGCACACTGTTGGAATGCATGCTAATTAACCATACAGT
Organism: Tadarida brasiliensis; assembly: GCA_030848825.1. Classification (NCBI taxonomy): domain Eukaryota; kingdom Metazoa; phylum Chordata; class Mammalia; order Chiroptera; family Molossidae; genus Tadarida; species Tadarida brasiliensis. Next base: position 98,052,211 of record CM061267.1, on the reverse strand, counting down.
TGGGGGGGGGGGGATATTATGGGACTTTTTGCTATTTCTAGTAGAGAGAAAAATATCTGTTTTCCAAAGATAATCTAATTATACAACCTAATGTGTATTTTTTTCCTCAGTCTGTATTTAAAAATATGTTTTTATTGATTTTAGAGAGAAAGGAAGGGAGAGAGAGATACAAACATTGATGAGAGAAAAACATCGATCAGCTGCCTCCTGCACACCCCTTACTGGGGGTCAGGCTGAAACCTGGGCATGTGCCCCGACCGGGGATCGAACCGGTGACCTCTTGGTGCATGGGACGATGCTCACTCCACTGAGTCTCACTGGTCAGACACTCAGTCTGTATTTTCTGAGAAAAGTTTGGTTCTACTCCATCTTTTCTTTGTTTTCACTACACAGGGAGGTCATGGTTTCTGGGAGGCAAAATTACACCTTTCACCTTGAATCCTCCAGCTTGCATCCCTGGGATGGACAGAGTGACAGGCTGGGATGGACAGAGCAGAAAGGAGGTGCAGGACAGAAAAACCTTCCCTCTGACAACTTCCAACACTTTGTAAAAAAAAAAAAAAAAGATGTGCAGAGTCAAGCACGTTTAAATTATTTTATCAGGGCACTTATGTGAAAAATAACTTTGTGGTTTAAACCTTAGGGTCATAACTTCTTTTACGTTATTCGGAAGCATCCTTTGGTACAGTTATTTTGTTTTCTAATAAATACTGACAAATTATTTCGCAGACAAGTAAGTCTGTAACAGAAGTATTAATCGCCTACATTAATGTTAAGATGATTATTAAAGATTCAGAAGCTGGGGGGAAAAAAACTCCCACTATATGAGCACTCGGGATTCACTTATTAACACAAAATGAGGCAGAAGATGGCCCGTTTCCCTGTCACCTCCTCCCCACTCACAGCCAGGCCACCCTCCTCCTCCACGGGCCTCTTCAAGATCGGAACTGCCCAAGAATGGCTGGTAAGAAAGATGTATACACTGGCCAATTCAGAAGTCGCCCTTTCGGCTCCTCTTACATAGTTCCTGCGCAATTCTCCCCTGCACTAGAATACACAGCGTTTCTGCTAGGATATTGGATGCGTTACTAAAAAATCTCATGTTCTGCAAAATTCAATACTAAAAATAACAAAGGCTTGGGGGGAAAAACTGATTTGGGGCATTCCACGAAAAACTTACGGGGCTTCAAAATACAATCAAAAGCAGTCATTGATAATCTGGAGAGTTAACCTGGCCACCTGGGCAGTTGGCTCAAGAACAGCTAGCGACTAACACAGCGGAAATTAACAACACATACAAACAGGCAAGTGCAGTGAGGCTCTAATTAGAGCGAGACTGGTGGCCCCAGGGCACAGGAAGAGCCACGCGAGGCTGTGACGGCCCCTGTCTGGGGAGCGGACCCAGGGCTAGGTGATTGTTGAGACCACACACACACACACACACACACACACACACACACAGTCACAGTGTCACAGCGGCTGAGCTGGGTTGTTTTTCCTGCTCAGGGTCAAAGCCCACTCCCCCACCCTTGTTCCCGTGGCCCAGGAAAACCCATAGAAATGACATGAAGTTGGCCTGGCTCACACATCCTGCCCCTTTGGCCCGATGACGTGTGAGCTAACACGCACCATGGAACACGGCCCCGGTACTTCACGCTGTCCTCAACGGAACTGGCCTGAGCAGGCTGAGTGTCCTCAGGGCCGTCACCTGCGCACCCGTGCGCAGAGCAGGTGAATCCGGGGTGAAGGCCTCCCAAGACAGGGCTTTCTCCATCCCATAACCAGGCCTATTAAAGAATGATACTTCCCAGCCCAAGACATGTCCACAGCATCAAACCAACAGGAAAGGGCAGATACTCACATATAATATGTTGGGTAGAGTCCTTCAAAATACCAGCAGTGTTTTTTGGCCTCTGTGCACTGAAAGAGAAGAAGGAGACCTGGTCACTGGGGGACAGGCTGCAGGGGGTGAGGGTCTCACAGAAGGAAGCGAGGAAGGAGAGGGGCGGAGCTGAGGGTGAGAAGCAGGACCTCGGGAGAGACTGGTGACTGAGAGACGCACCCACCTGGACTTTTTCGTTAAGTTTTTTAAAAGGGAAAAGAAACACAGGAAAACAAACATTTCCCTATTACTTTTCTACCTTTCATATATCTAAATGCACTGAGCGCAACCCATGTATTAAAGAGGCAAACTAAAGACAATCCATTTTTAAATGCACATGGTATTTAGATATCTAAAGAATGCTAGCCTGGCCAGTGTGGCTCAGTGGTTGAGTGTTGACCCCTGGACCAAGAGGCCGCTGGTTTGATTCCCATTCAGGGCACATGCCCAGGTTGTGGGCCAAATCCCCAGTGGGGGGCGTGCAGGAGGCGGCCAATCGATGTTCTCTCTCATCGATGTTTCTATCTCTCTCTCCCTCTTGCTCTAAAATCAATAAAGAAAAAACACATATTTTTTAAAAAAGAAAGACCCCAGGAGCCCCCTGTGCTTCCCAAGGAAGTCACACACTTGACATTCTGGAGAGGCGGACCGAGCGGGAATGAAGCCACCTGGTGGCCTGACTATCTCACAAGGGACAGCAACCCAAACACCACTGCTGTGAGGATGCTAAGCAGAAGTGCCCCGACTGGCCCCGGCCGGCGTGGCTCTGCTGGCTGAGCATCACCCCAGGCACTGGAAGGTTGCTGGTTCGATTCCCCGTCAGAGCACACACCTGGGGTTTGGGCACGATCCCCCGTAGGGGATGTGCAGGAGGCAGTCGATTGATGCTATGCTCTCCCATCGATGTTTCTCTCTCCTCTCTCTCTCTCTCTAAAAAAAAAAAAAAAAAAAAAATCAATTAAAAATAGAAATTGTCTGACCTATCTGAACAAGGGTTTCCTAAAATCATTCCACTCATGCCATCACTTTTTTAAATTCACAACTTCCTGCCACCGTGATCTAGTTCACTGACCCCTGGTGTGTATATAACACCTTTGAAATAATCCGGTACAAAGCTACCAGCAGAGGGGAAATAGAAAGGCACGGGCTATTGTCTCGTCCAAGCACCCTCTCCCCCACCCCAGCCCTGGGCAGGGCTGCTCCCTCCACGCCTTTCTAGGAGGGGTACAGAGATGCCCTCCTGTCCCAGGACACACAGACCCCAGATCTAGAGCAGAACGCCCAGGGGGAGGTGAGTGTGAACGTCACGTGCTAAACTAGAGGCCTATGAAAGCGGGGGACACACTGGGGCTTCGTTTTGTCCCCAGTGCGTTAAGACACGTGGAAGCACACCAGGCAGCCCGAAGGGACCCAGTGTTACGAAGGGGGCATGAGTCTAATATAGATGACGGCAGTTCCCGTCCAGTCCAGAAATGAAGTTCAGGCAGCAGCAGAAATCCCTGTTCGTCAACCAACAGCAACTTCAGGTCTCTGCCCCAAGCAACTCATTCCACCAGGGCCTCCTGTGACAAACCAGGTCTTCCTCGAGCACGCATTGAACATGTCTCCCCTTTGCTCTCCATCGCCGCCGAAGACAGGCACGCGTTCTCGAACCTGGAACTCGAGGTCCGCACAATCCAGAGACAGCACCCGTGCCACTGACCCCGGAGCCCAGGCAACACCGGAAGGCAGGTCTGAACACCCTTCCCATCCCAGCCAAGACTCGGCCCCACAGACCGGGTGGGAGCCAGGGACCCCAGACCTGCCCTGCCCACAGCAGGGGACTCCCCTTGTTTAAAGAGTTGCTTAACCACAGGCTGCCACACCTTTGGGACCCCTGCACCACCCTAACTCTTAAGGTAACAACAAAATTAACATTAACGCAGCACCTCTGAGGATTTCGTTCTGGTTTGTAAATATCACAAATACCATTTTATAGATAAAAAAAAAAAGCCAGGGCCCCGAATGGGTGTCTTACTTGGAGTTCCAGTTTCTTTGTGGTGGCAAAACTGACAACCCTGGGCATAGTTTCTCCAAGACTAGTCACATTGCCCCGCGGGGCCCACCTACCCCCCTCCAGCTGCTCCTTGTCCTGACCACAGGATGGGGGAAGAGATCCAGACCGAGACATCGGACACCTGCTCGTGGCCCGGCTGCCGTCAACAGACTCTGGGGCAGGCTCTCCCAGCTCGGACCTCCCACGTGCTGGGCTGCCCGGGAGGGGTGCGTGTGATCTTTGGGGAGCACGGCGCTATGCCGGGACAATAACAGCCCTGCACTGTCACCACAGCTCAGCGCTGGCAGGCGCTCCCACACAGCCTGTTGGGGAGGAAATCAGGCAGTATCTGGGAAAGTCCTGTGCACCTGTCATCGCCCGCTCTTTCCACGGGTTACTTATCACGGCATTGTTTCTGACAGCAGAATCCCAGAAACAACGCCCGTGCCCACTCCCAGCAGGCTGTTTAGGCAACGATGGTGCACCCACAGTGGAGGGCTGCGTGGCCACAGGAAGGAGGTCGCGAACTGGTATGAGACGATTTCCAAGGTGCAGTGCTAGCTGAAAGAGCAATACAGCTGTGCCCCCTTAACAACGGGGGTTCGCTCTGATAGAGGCGCTCAGGCAGACCTGGACGCACGGCCCGTGCTCCCCGGGGCTGCGCGGTGTAGCCTGTTGCCCTGGGCTACAAGCCGGTACGAGATACTGCACTGAACACGTGGCAAGGGTACCACATGCTGTCTGTGTACCTAAACATATCTAAAAGAAAAGATACAGTAAAAATACGGTATGAAAGATAACAAATGGGCCCGCTGGTGTGGCTCATTGGTGAGCATCGACCCATGCACCAAGAGGTCTTGGGTTTGGTTCCCGGTCAGGGCACATGCCCAGGTTGTGGGCCCGATTCCCAGTGAGGGGCATGCAGGAGGCGGCCCATCAATGTTCTCTCTCGTCGATGTTTCTCTCTCTCTCTCTCCCTTTCCATTTCTCTCTCTCTAAAATCAATAAAGAAAAAAACAAAAATAATAAATAAATGTTAAAAAAAAAAAAAAAGAACAGATAACAAATGACACAGCTGTGTAGGGCACTTAGCGTGAATGGAGCTGCAGGGCTGGAGGACGCTCTGGGTGAGTCAGGGAGTGAGTGGTGGGTGAATGTGACGGCCAAGGACAGCCCTGTACACAACTGTGGACTTAGGAACACCGCACACTTAGGCAGTGCTGCCGTTATGAAACACCAGACTAAATCGAGCCCAAGAGAAAATGAGGCAATCGTGAGCTGCCGAAAACGCGAGATGCACGAGGCTGCCCCTGAGACAACGCGGCACATTGTCTCACAGCCGTTTCTTTAACAAGCAGAAAGCACACTCTGCAGCGACAATAAAGAGGGCAGCACAGTAAACACATAAAGCAAAGCACAGTCCCTCGTGCTCATTAGCGAGTATTCTGTACGGCACGTAATTGCACGCCATCCACTTCCACAGCCCGGCAGTGCAGTGGGTTTGTGTCCACCAGCATCACCACAGACATGTGAGTAATGCGTTGTTACAATGTTACCATGGCTCCGTCGCCGAGCAACAGAAGTTTCTGGGCTCCACCGTAATCGTATGGGACCACTGCCGAATGTGCGGACCGTCCCTGAAGCACCGTGAGGATGCATCGCCGTACAGGCAGCCCTCGGAGATGCCACGGGCTCGGTTCCAGACCACCACCGTAAAACAGGTTTCCCAATAAAGCAAGTAACGTGCACTTTTTGGTTTCATAGTGCATATAAAAGTTATGTTTACACTGCAGTGTAGTCTATTAGGTGAGCAATAGCATTGTGGCTGAAAAACAGTATACATTGAAACAATGTATAATTGTTACATTGCCTTAATGAAACAATGCTTTATTGCCAAAATATGCTAACCACCATCTGAGCCTTCAGTGAGTCCTCATCTTTTTGCTGGTGGAGGGTCTCCATGTTGATTGATCAGGGTGGTGGTGGTGGCTGAAGGCTGGGATAACTGTGGCAATTTCTTAAAATAAGACAACAGTGAAGTTTGCCGCACCGATGGACTCCTCTCTGTAGCACGTGCTACTGTTTGATAGCATTTTACCAACAATAGAATTTCTTTCAAAATGAGAGTCTATCTCTTCAAACCCTGCTGCTGCTTTATCAGCTAAACGTACACAATATTCTAAACCCTTTGTTGTCTTTTCAACAATCTTCACAGTCTCTTCAGCAGGGGTAGATTCCACATCAAGAAACCACTTTCTTTGCTCATCCGTAAGGAGCAACCCCTCATCCGTTCAAGTTCCATCACGAGATGCAGCAGTTCGGCCCATCTCAGGCTCTACTTCCGATTCCAGTTCTCCTGCTATTTCCACATCTGCAGTCACTTCCTCCACTGACGTCCTGACCCCTCAACGCCATGCCTGAGGGTTGGAATCGCCTTCTTCCAAACTCCTGCTAATATTGCTATTCTGACCTCTTCCCATGAATCACACATGTTTTCAGTGGCATCTAGAATGGTGAATCCCTTCCAGAAAGGTCTGCCACAGGAATCACAGTCTTGGAACAAATGATTTCCCGGGCTCGTTCTCCTGTGATCCCCTATCTTCTAAGAAGAAGCAATGTTTCCAAGCCTCTTGAGGACAAAGATTCTAAATATGTGATATCTTACATTTATTCGTGTGGTACTTTTCCAAAGCTCCCTAAATAGAGCAAACCCATCTCCAAAAAAATGTTTCAAATGTTAATAAACTAAGAAAAAAAATCAATGTCGGGGTTTAATGTCCACCCCTAAAAGTAGCTCTACCCACTCTGCAAAGATTATCACCACGGTTTCTTAAGAATTGCCCAGCTACTGAAAAAGAAAATGTATGTGTTAGGAGAGGTCAGGCCGGGAGCTTCCTGTTCCCCCCACCAGCATCCTCAATAACCAGGGCACTGTCCAGGGTTCTGAACGAACAGCAGCCCCTCAGTGAGCTCATAATGTGTATCATGGAAGCAATAAAAACATAGCCATCTATTTATTGAAGTCATCATAAGGAGTAGAAACATACAATTTACAAAGTATTAACAAAGCAGACTACGCGGGACTGTGAAAACCCATCCACTGTCAGGAGCAATGTGACTGGGGGAATCTAGTGTTTAAACCACAAAGGCCTGTAGAATGCTGGTACTCAGGGAAGAATACTGGTGGCTATTATTAAACAGCAGGCTATGTATCAATGTAGTTAAGCCCTCCTAAATATAGCTATCTGTATTTAGCCAGGATCTAAATAAGCCCCAAAGAACAAACCCTTGCTAATCCTCAATAGTAATCCCCATACTGATGTAAATTATTCTACATCTAGTCATATTCAAAACAGGAGGGCCCAGGATGCTACTGTTTGATAAAATGGCACATCCTCTTTCTGTTCCAAGTTTAAAGGACAGCTGTACCACAATCATTACTGAGGGGCTGTTGTTCACCCAGAACTCTGGACAGCACCCTGGTTATTGAGGATGCTCAGGGGGTAACAGGAAGCCCCCGATCTGACCTCTCCTAACAAATACATTTTCTTTTGCAGTAGATGGATAGTTCTTAAGAAACCACGGTGGTAATCTTTACAGAGTGGGTAGAACTACTTTTAAGGATGGACATAAAACCCTGAAATTGAATTTTTCTTAGTTTATTCACTTTCAAACATTTTTTTGGGAGATGGGTTTGCTCTATTTAGGGAGAGTTCAGAAAATGACCACACGAATAAATGTACAGTATTACATATTTAGAATCATTGTTCTCAAAAGGCTTGGACACATTGCTTCCCTGAGTACTGGCGTCTTAGAAGCCTTCACAACTTTGAGAGAACTTGAGTTATCTGTGGCTTTGGGACACTTGGGAACTAGGAGCTGAGGTCTGAGGTTCAGAACATTATGGATTTTATCTAAATTCCACCCCTTTTCCTTTTGTTCGGGGCGGGGGGCTGAGGTGAAATCTTTAAATGCATAGTAAACTGCCGAATTAATGTCTCTCCAACAGAGCGAATCCCACCATCTGGAAAGTGAGGATCTTCATTTCACGTACTGTGGGGACTACAGCAGTCAGTCTGTCCTGACCCAGGAAGTTCATCATTTGCCTCCAAATGGTCAGAAGACCCCGCGAGGATCAGCCTGGTGGCTCTTTGTCAAAGGGCGGAGGCACCCTGCTTGGCCTGGGTGCGGCTTTCTCATGCATCAGAGCTGAACCTGACACACACACCGTGAGATCCCAGCTGCGGCCAGCTCCCGCCCAGTCAGAGTTCACACGGACCCTGAACAAAGGCAGCCTCTCGGATGCTGGCAGATTTGGCGCTCAGGACCAGGGACAGAGGCACGGACAGGGACAGGTCTCACTGCTGTCACGGAAAATATGTATGGAGGAGTGACAGGTAATGAACTCAAGGTCTCTGAATTTCAATAACAGAAATAATCCTGCTGTAAATCCCGGCACTGCAATTTTAATCAATTCCCCAAGTACCAATTATGTAAGCCTCAGGCTTATGGACATTGTGTTTTTCTGGAACACCTCATCTCCAAGGAACCTTGATTTTTTTAGAAATAAGAGTATGAGGTGTCTCACAAGCAACATTTTCAAAGGGAAGAAAACAGAGAAACTGTTTAAACAAAACAAAGCAAAAAACAGAAATAAAAGGTCCTCCCGTGTCTTGCAGATGAAGCCACATCAGCCATGCATCTAACACCAGTAAACACCGTGGACTGACACCTCAAAGAGCCTGGGGACATGCAGCCTACAAGACATGATTAGCTTCCCTGGGAAGATCGGGTGAAGTCCCCTAACTCACTCTGAATAAAGTCTCTTTGTCTGCGTGAGCCACTGCAGTTTTGAACAAAAGAAGGGTAGAAGCTGATCTCCTCAAGGTCCCTATCAAGGAGGTAGAAATCCTCAACTCCAGGACATGAAAAGTAATCAATAACCAAAATGAAAAGGCAAACAATAGAGGAAAGTATTGAAATATAACAAGGTTGATATCTCTAAAGAACACAGAGCTTATATAACTTAATAAGAGAAAGATAAAAATCCCAATAGGAAAACAGTAAGATAGGAGAATTCTCCAAAGAAGAAACACAGAAGGTCAATAAACCTATTTTGGAAGATAAAATTCATCAGTAATCAAATAAAGGTACGCTGTAATGGTATGGTTTTATCTATCAAAACCCTAACGTACACTGCTGATGAGGGCCTGAGAGAGAAGACACCCCACGGTGTGCGGAGAATATAAATGTAAGGTCTCAGGAAGACAGTGTTTCAGTAGGGACCCAAAAGCGTGTAAAATGTGTATCACCTAAACAGGGTTATTACACTTATCCCAAGAAAAAAGAGTACCAATTGTGAATAAGTGCTATTCAGAAATAACAACTGGAAATAACCAAAATTTTCAAAATATGGGTTTGGTTAACAAATTAATAATACATCCAAAATACATATGAGTAGGCATATCCTATCAGATTGTAAACAAACGTATAACAAACAGTATGAGAACATTTTGCTAAGAAATATAAAGCAGTATATCTAGGAGAGTAAATTATCCATCAGAGAGAGAAAATAATGTGGAAAGACAGGCACCAAAATACTGACAATAAATGGTCTTTTTGGAAACACTGGAGATGATTTTTTTTCATTGTACATTCTGGTGACCAGTCTCCAAGTTTTCTGTATGGACCGCATACCATTTTGTTTTAAATTTTCTATTAAATTTTACTTTTAAAAAACACATCACTTATGGTTCAATAAAGAAATGGAGAGTGAATTTAAAGAGACATTTAAATTAAGGAAATATAATTGGTTAACTAAAGTGAACATCACCCAACTGTGATTTAAATAAAAAGTAACCAATGAGCAAAGTTTGTAAAAAAATAATATACAAGGAAAGGTATCACCCCTCAACACCTAGCACTATCATTTACTGGTTCTCCAAGAACAAAATAAATGGCATGGGTACCTAGCAGTTCTGGCAAGAAGTCTGTTATCTCTGCTCAGACCGAGTTACAGTCAGGCACCAAGGAGCCCGGAGCCCACCCAGGGGGCAAACCGCAACACCAACCTCTTTCTCAGCAGAGAGTTCTGAGCTGCTAAAAATACTCAGAGGTGCAACCTCAGGGCACAGAACAACTCGAAATGAATGCATGGGCTGCAGCCAGAAAGGTTTACGGGACAATTTTCCTAATGCCACAGAACATCATTCATTCAAACACTGACGACTGGGAGACTTAATTAGCAGGGTCTGGAAGCAGCCACAACAGATGGCAAGGGCAGGGCCACTGTTTGCGGCTGGCGCCAAGTGAATAGAATCAACCTTGGTGACGGGCCCGAGTCCAACCAAAGCACTGAGCCGAGACCAAGCCCTCGGCCGCGCTCCCTACGGGCTGCATCCAGGAGAGTTGTGCCTCCAGGGTCATGGCAGAGAGGGCCAGAACCCGCATGGCAAAGGTCACCGGCTCAGCTCTGCAAAATCGGGTCTGTAATCCGGGCACCCTGCTGTGATGCCATCACAGGAGGTGACTGAGAACAGGGCAAGGTCAGCTGTGTCGCACAGGGCCCCCAAATGGGGTAAGAGGCCTATCCTTCAAGAGACTGCTCCTTTCCAGTGGGGCCCGAGTCTCTGCCAGCAGAACCAAAACTTCAGCACCAGACTCAGGAGGAAATACCAGCTTCTCACCTTTTGTGGACAGAAATGCCCCGACAGATTGACAAGGACAGCAGCTTCAGGAGCAAAATGCCAAGGCACAGACAAAGACGTCCCACTGAGGTTGCCCACCACCCTCCCCGCTGGAGTTATATTTTAGGAGGAATGTATGTAACAGCACAAACAATAGGACTGCCCCCCTTTCCCGGGCCCTTGAGAAACCATCACCTTCCAACAGCGGCCACCTCTTCCCACTTCAACCACTCCAAACCTTGTCATCGAAAATCCAGCCCCCAAACCACACACCAAAGGGCATGCTCCCCAAACCCCTAAGCGCTGAGCACTCCGCCAGGCGCTGGACGGAGGCCTGGAGGAGTCGGGCCCTCGGCTGCCCTCATCTCCATTTTCCCCTCATCCTTAGCTCCTCTCCACAAGCCAAGGGGGAGGCCGAGAGCGCCCCACTGAGAAAGTGCGGCCCGGAGCAGGGAAGCCTACCCAGCCAGACCCAAGGTCCACGCCCAGCCCGGCTCAGTCCCACCACGCTGCCTGCCACCCTCCCCGCTGCCCCCAGACCCCTGGGCTGCCAGACACCTCTCTTCACCAGCTGACGTGCTAGAGAGCCGTGCTGCTAATCCACACTGGAGATCTCTCCGGGCCCATCTCCTTGGGAAAGGGTTTGTTTTGGAGCCTGAAGTGTTGGGCGTCTGTTACACCGGTGTTCTTGACAAACGCCGTCCCTTCCACAACCTGCACCGTGGACAGCCAGTTACCTGCTTGGGCCTGTCATCTCTAACCGAGCAATTCCTCAGTCTGTCTCCAAGCCCAGGCCAGCACTTAGCCACGGTGCTTCTAGCTTCCAGAGTAATACGAAGATGCAAAGAACAAGTTCAACACCCTGCAAGGAACCATAGGTTTGGGACTTTTTCTAACTGAGTGCTCAAGTATCTTCTGAAGATCAGACTACGAGCCTTTCTTACCAAGCTGCACCCGAGCCGCACACAATGGATCACAGGCAACCCAACGCCCCTGACAGGCACAGTAAAGGGTGACCTTTCACGGTCTGATGACAAACATAACAACCTGTCAACAGAGACTTGGGGGAGAGCGTAAGACAGACACTTGCCCAAGAGTGTCACGGGGCATTGTGTTCAACGGCAGAAAGCTAGAAGCTAGCTAAATGTCCATCAAAAGAGAGCCAATTACTGAGTCATGATCATTCATACAGAAGAACACTCTGTGATTCTGAAGAGAATGCAGTGGGCGTGTACATGCCGATACAGAAGCACCTCCAAGAAATACCTCCCACAAAACACAGAAGGAAAGAGGGCGGAACATTGTGTATCATAGGATCCCGTCTATGTACTTCTCACAAAGTTATCCGAGTGTATAGATTTTTTTAAAAGTCAGAGGAGAGCAAATGAAAATTAACAGTAGCTCCCTCTGCAGAGAGTCTAAGGTTGGGAGGTAAGGGGAGTGAGAGGCCCTCACATTCTGTATTATACCTTTTTTAACCATATACATGCATTCATTTTGTCCAGAAAATGAAAAACATCAACTCCATTAAACATTGTCTATGAAAAGTGGTAACAAGGTCAACACAGACGAATTCCTCTGATAATTTAAGCATGCATTTCACTTGGTCTTCATCCCTTTACAGAAAAGCTTCAAACAGCTGAATTCAGTTTCTCCCTGTCCCCCCTCTCTCCCGCCTGTCCTTAACGCAAAACCAATGAGCTGTGAAAATGGCCAAATGCAGGCCCAAAGGAAGAGAAACAGGCTCTGAATAACTCACAACTGGATAACGAGCTCTTCCAGGGGCAAGAGCCCTGCCTGGGATGGCACTCATGCTCTTCCCTAACAGACGGTGACGTCCTGAGGACAGAGGTCCCGGAGGATTCCACCTTCCAGCCATGATCCTGGCTCAATAAATGGCTGCTAAACCAACTACACAGAACACCAGGGTGTCAACTGAAGGTCACTGTCATCAATTCAACACCCACAGAAGTCCCTAATTTGGGGTGCAATGAGGGAGAGAGTGTATTCAGTGAAAACAGTACAAATGTGAAACAGCAGGGCTGTGAGGCAGCCAGGGCAAGGACATGCAGTCTTCCATGGAAACTGAAAGTGCAGGTCATGAAGCCGGCTTATATAAAATAAAAGTGCCCGCCCCCTAGTCCCTGATTGGTCCATTTCAATGCAAATGAGGACCTCACAATATGACTGGTCCAAACCGTACCATACTGATTGGTCATAATAAAGCTGCTCTGATTAGTCAGCGAAGATGCAAATGAGGCTATAGCTGTGCGGCTCTGATTGCACGGGAAAGACTCAGTCCTATTGGTGGGATTTCCACCCCAGGGGCTCCTTTATCATGGTTGACAGCAGGAGCTCATAAAATACATGAACTCCCAGCCTGTCCTTGAGTTTGGCGCAGAACCACTTGCCGAAGAGTCTGCACTCTCCCGCAGCCCCACCAAGCAGGAGAGAAATGACCGTGCCCACAGGATCATGCGGGGACAGCCATCAGGGTCACTTTGGTTCCATCATTCGTCGCCCTCAAGGACTAACATCCTGTCCCGGGCTGCCTCTCCCCTGTCCCGCCACCAACACAAAGCAGCACACAACCAACACGTGCTAGGCTTGGGCACAACCACAGGTGCCCTGGCCAGGGACGGAGAATTTATTCTTTCCTGCTTCCCCTTTCCGGCCTGCTGTGCATAGCTGCATTCACCCTGGAGGTACGTGTAGGTCTGATCTCACCCTGGTGTGACCAGGAAAATAAAACAGACACGACTGCAGCTGGCGTCCCAGCTTGGGGTCACCCTGGTGACACAGCCCACAGAGCTCAGGGGCGATAAGCTGTGCCTCAGGACCCCCTCTTCCGGTTCTGTTTAGAGGCTCCCAAGAAGCCTTGCACCTGGTTTAGGTCACACACCTTCTCAGCGAGCGACTCTGTCGCTGGGGGAGGGGTGGGGGGAGTTAAAGCTCTGGTGTTTAAAAATTAGTTCACACATGAATATATCGTCCCTCCCAGGAGATCCACGGAGTTTCGAGGGACTGTATAAAGAGAGTGCTCACAGAAAGGGAAAGGCCGTGGCAGGAAGCAGGAAGTTTTTGCAAGTGTGGCTTCAATAAGGTATCCGGGACTGGATCCTGGAACAGGAAGAGACGTGAGCAGGAAAACTGGTGAAATGCAAATAAAGCCTGAGGCTTACTTAGTAGTACTAGATCGATGCGGGTTTCGTTTTCAGCAAACGTAGTATGTCACATAAGATGTTAAGTCAGCCCTGGCAGGTTTGGCTCAGCAGTTAGAGTGTCAGCCTGCGGACAGGAGGGTCGAGGGTTTGATTCCCAGTCAAGGGCATGTACCCCTGGTCGGGGTCGTGCAGGAAGCAACCAATCGATGTGTCTCTCTCACATCGATGTTTCTCTCTCTCTCTATCCCTCCCTCCCATCCACTCTATCTAAAAATCAATGAAAAAATATTCTCAGGTGAGGGTTAACACAAAATAAAATAAAATGAAAGATGTTAAGTTAGTGTCGTTTGAGTAAGAGGTATACAGGAACTCTGTATTAGCTTCACAACTTTTCTATAAATCTAAAGTTATTCCAAAATTAAAAGCTGAGCCCGGCTGGTGTGGCTCAGTGGTTGAGCGTCGACCCATACACCAAGAGGTCGCCGGTTCGATTCCCGTTCAGGGCACATGCCCAGGTTGTGGGCCGATCCCCAGTGGGGGGCATGCAGGAGGCGGCCAATCGATGTTCTCTCTCATCGATGTTTCTATCTCTCCCTGTCCCTTCCTCTCTCTCTAAAATCAATAAAGAAAAATATTTTTTAAAAAGCTGATTACAAACACATTGTGCCAACAACAAATCCACAACAAAACCCAGAAGGCCCAGCTCTGAAGGGCAGAGAGCAGGCCTGGGATGGTGGAGGAGGCTGCCAGGACCAGGAGGAGGCAGGCAGCACAGGGCCTCCAGCCCCGGGGTAAGGATCGTGGTCTTTATCCTGAGGCTGACAGGAAGCCACTGGACACTTGAAAGCTACCGTCAGGCAGTCTCCCCAGCAGGCCTCGGGCACACGGGCGACGGGCAGCCTTTGGTGTGCAGACAAATGAACCAGCCAAAGCAGAGATTGCTCAGCGAGTGAGCAGAGAGAGAGGGGAGGAGCGGCCACCCTACTGACCCACATTATGCAAATTGCCAATCTGGCAGAAGGCCAGGCACCTCATGGTGCCCCCACCCTCGCTGGGCGTTGACAGCCCGGGTCAGCTGTGAGGACGGCACAGCTCTAGGAAGCAGTGGGGGACTGGATATTGTCCCCATGCTCTCACGTAAGGCTGACTCACAGCCTGCTCATACCTGGTCCCATCTCTGAGGCTGGGAAGAAAGTCAAAGAGACTGCAGGGATTTCCCAAGGTGACTTCCCTGCTACAGGGGGGAGGAGTTTGGGGAATAGCAGCGAGGTGATCTCCTGAGGCTCTTTTTTTTTTTTTTCTTTATTGATTTTAGAGAGAGAGGAAGGGAGAGAGAGATAGAAACATCGATGAGAGAGAACATCGACTGGCCACCTCCTGCATGCCCCCCACTGGGGATCGGGCCCACAACCTGGGCATGTGCCCCGACCGGGAATCGAACAGGTGACCTCTTGGTGCATGGGTCGATGCTCAACCACTGAGCCACACCGGCCGGGCTCCCGCAGCTCTTAACTCTGATGCCACATAAACACTGAGGCTTGGCAGGACATCTTGGCTCATTTTACAGGAAAGTCCTGTTCTTCTCTGACATTTCAGTACAGGGATCTATCATTTAAACTTGTCTCTTTATACCAATAAATCATGCCGGCTTCTTGGGAGTTACAGAATCACGTCAATTCGAGAAACAGCAGGGAAAGACCTTCACCTCCGAACACACAGAGATACGTGTGTCGGTTATTCAAGCCCTTACTGGAAAGTGAAGTCAAGCACGGCCATCTCCAACCAGCCGCCACGGACGCGTTTTTCTTACGGTAGCTTTAAGATAAAGAAACATTACAGGGAACTCTAGATGTCCAGCTTTTTCGTGAAAATTGTTTCAACCAAAATTAACTTTACATGGTAAATCAGAATAAAAAGCACTTATTTGAGCAAAAGGAGCTGCAGCCCAGGAGACCCAGACTTCGGTAGCAACCCAGCCGCACTCTGGAGAAAAAGCAAGCCTATCTGCCATGCTTGCAGGAGTCTGGGAGACCCCAGGTCCTGCAGCGCCCCCCCCCCCCCCCCCCCGGCAGAGTGGGATCTCCGTGTCCCTGAATAAGGTCTCACTCACAGAAGAAAGAGAAAAGGCGGCTAGGGAGCCCTGTTCTCCCAAGAGACCTCCCAGGGCCGGAGTCACTGTGCCAACCCAGACAGGTGACCGGGCACTGTAGAGATAAGTCGGGGCCCCCTCGACCATGGCATGGAGCATGCTGGTGATGAACCCTCGCACATTCTTGGAAAGACAGGCACCGGACCCAGGCCTTGCCCAGTTCTCGTCAAAGTCAGGGTGGCACGCTCTGTCTGGGTTTCCATGTTGTCGCTACAGTAAAAATGACAGAGGCTCGACAACATAATCACAACTGTCAATCTTCCTCAAATGAATTAAGCTTGGAACCCCTCAGGGAGTTAAGCGCACAGGCACAAGACTTAATCGCGTCTCGTAACTTCCTTCCCAAAGCCTGTTCCGCGGCCAGAGGCGTTGTTAGCGTCAAGATACTTCTGGTATACTGGGTATTTGTAAATGTGGGAGGCAAGAATTTTCTTTTTTTCCCCAAAAAGGAGGGGTGTGGGGTCAGTTCCTAGTATAGTCCCTAGCAATCAGTCCCACAGAATGTGATGGGAAGTATTTTCATTTGTAGTTTTACGGACTTGGGGGGAGGCATCTGGGCAGGCTCCTGGAATTCCCCCAGTAAAAACCTTTGTAAGGGGCCTGCTTCCAAAGCAGGGGAGTGGGGCTCACCTGGGGAGCCGCAGGAGTTCACCCACGACACGTCCCTAAGACAAGGTCACCTGGTTGGCTGTAAACTCTACTGTAAAAAAAAGTTAGAATAGCAACGTAGGCCTAACAATTTTGGTTTCGGTTTCAATATTTCCCTTAAAGAAACCAATGAGACAGTCTGCCTGGTGTGGCTCAGTGGTAGATTGTTTTTTTTTTTTTTTTTTTTTTTTTTTTTTTTTTTTTGATTTTTTTTTTTTTTTTTTTTTTATTAATTTATTTTTGTTACAGATGTTTCTCCTTTTTTCCCCATTGACACCCTCCTCCCCATCCCCCACCCCATCCCCAGCTTTGTTGTCCAGGTCCATCAGTTATGCATACATGCGTATAAGTTCTGTGGTTTATCTCTTCCCTCCCCCCCCACCCCCTCTTCTGAGGGTTGTCAGTCTGTACTCTACTTTCACATCTCTGGGTCTACCCTGTTCCCCAGACTGTTATGTTTATTATATTCCACAAATGAGTGAGATCATGTGATATTTTTCTTTCTCTGCTTGGTTTGTTTCGCTTAGGATAATACTCTCGAGGTCCCTCCATGTCGTCTCAAAGGATAAGAGATCTTTCTTTCTTACAGCTGCATAGTACTCCATTGTGTATATGTACCACAGCTTTTTTATCCATTCATCCACTGATGGGCACTTGGGCTGTTTCCAGATCTTAGCTATTGTGAATAGTGCTGCTATGAACATGGGAGTACATATATTCTTTCTGATTGGTGTTTCAGGTTTCTTAGGGTATATTCCTAGAAGTGGGATCCCTGGGTCAAATGGCAGTTCAATTTTTAATTTTTTGAGGTAACACCATAGTGTTTTCCACAGTGGCTGCACCAGTCTGCATTCCCACCAGCAGTGTACTAGAGTCCCCTTTTCTCCACACCCTCGCCAACACTTGTTGTTTGACGATTTGTTGATGGCGGCCATTCTGACAGGTGTGAGGTGATACCTCATTGTTGTTTTAATTTGCATCTCTCTGATGATTAGTGATGTTGAGCATTTCTTCATATGTCTCTTAGCCATTTGTATGTCCTGTTTGGAGAGGTGTCTATTTAGTTCCTCTGCCCATTTTTTAATTGGGTTCTTTGTCTTCCTTTTGTTGAGTTGTATGAGCACTCTATATATTTTGGAGATTAACCCCTTATCTGATGTATCATTGGCAATTATGCTCTCCCATACAGTGGGTTCTCTTTCCGTTTTAATGGTTGTTTCTTTTGCTGTGCAGAAGCTTTTGAGTTTGATGTAGTCCCATGTGTTCATTTTTTCCTTTATTTCTGTTGCCTTAGGTGATGTATCAGTGAAGATTCTGCTGCGTATGATGTCTGAAATTTTGTTGCCTACATTTTCTTCTAGGATTTTTATGGATTCACGAGTCACATTTAAGTCTTTTACCCATTTTGAGTTTATTCTTGTGTATGGTGTAAGTTGATCGTCTAGTTTCATTTTTTTGCATGTAGCTGTCCAATTTTCCCAACACCATTTATTAAAGAGGCTGTCTTTGCTCCACTGTATGCTCTTGCCACCTTTGTCAAATATTAGTTGAGCATAATATCTTGGGTCAATTTCTGGATTCTCTGTTCTGTTCCACTGGTCTATATGCCTGTTCTTATGCCAATACCAGGCTGTTTTGATTATAGTAGCTCTGTAGTATAATCTGATATCTGGTATTGTGATCCCACCTACTTTGTCCTTCTTTTTCAAGATTGCTGTGGCTATTCGGGGTCTTTTTTGGTTCCATATGAACTTTTGGAGTATTTGTTCTAGTTCTGTGAAATATGTCGCTGGTATTTTGATTGGGATTGCATTGAATCTATAGATTGCTTTGGGTAATATGGACATTTTAATGATGTTAATTCTTCCAATCCATGAACAAGGTATGTGCTTCCACTTTTTTATATCTTCCTCTATTTCTTTTTTCAATGTCCTGTAGTTTTCTGCAAATAGATCCTTTACTTCTTTGGTTAAATTTATTCCTAGGTATCTTAATTTTTTTGCTGCGATGGTAAATGGGATTGTTTTTTTAGTTTCTCTTTCTGTGAGTTCATCATTGGTGTATAAGAATGCCGTCGATTTCTTGATGTTTATTTTGTATCCTGCTACTTTGCCAAATTCATTTATTAGGTCTAGTAGATTTTTGATGGAGTCTTTAGGGTTTTCTATGTATAGTATCATGTCATCTGCGAATAATGACAGTTTCACTTCCTCCTTTCCAATTTGGATACCTTTTATTTTTTCTTCACGTCTGATTGCTGTGGCTAAGACTTCCAGTACTATGTTAAATAAGAGTGGTGAAAGTGGGCATCCCTGTCTTGTTCCTGTTCTTAAGGGAAATGTTTTTAGTTTTTGCCCATTGATTATGATGTTGGCTGTAGGTCTTTCATATATGGCCTTTATAATGTTGAGATATGATCCCTCTATTCCCAAATTGCTGAGTGTTTTTATCAGAAATGGGTGTTGAATTTTGTCGAATGCTTTTTCAGCGTCTATTGATATGATCATGTGGTTTTTATCTTTCATTTTGTTTATGTGGTGTATCACATTTATTGATTTGCGAATATTGAACCAGCCTTGCATCCCTGGGATGAATCCCACTTGGTCATGGTGAATAATTTTTTTGATGTATTGCTGGATCCGATTTGCTAGTATTTTGTTCAGGATTTTGGCATCTATGTTCATCAGGGATATTGGCCTGTAGTTTTCTTTCTTTGTAGTGTCTTTTTCTGGTTTTGGAATTAGAATTATGCTGGCCTCATAAAATGAGTTTGGAAGTCTTCCTTCTTCTTGAATTTTTAGAAACAGTTTGAGAAGAATGGGTGTTAGTTCTTCTTTGAATGTTCGGTAAAACTCCCCTGTAAAGCCGTCTGGGCCTGGACTTTTGTTTGCTGGGAGAGTTTTGATTACATCTTCAATTTCCTTGGTTGCTATTGGTCTGTTCAAGTTTTCTATCTCTTCCCGGTCCAGTTTTGGGAGACTATATGTTTCTAGAAATGTGTCCATTTCGCTTAGATTGTCGAATTTGTTGCCATATAAATGTTCATAGTATTCATTAACGATCCTTTGTATTTCTGTGGTGTCAGTTGTTACTTCTCCTCTTTCGTTTCTGATTTTGTGTATTTGGGTTCTCTCTCTTTGTTTCTTGGTGAGTCTAGCTAAGGGTCCATCAATCTTGTTTATCTTTTCAAAAAACCAGCTCTTTGTTTCATTGATCCTTTGAATTGTTTTTTTGGTCTCCATGTCGTTTATTTCTGCTCTGATCTTTACTATTTCCTTCCTTCTACTTGCTCTAGGGTTTTCCTTTTGTTTGCTTTCTAGTTCTTTAAGTTGTGAGGTTAGATAGTCTATTAGAAATTTTTCTTGTTTCTTGAGGTAGGCCTGTAGTGCTATGAACTTCCCTCTCAGAACTGCTTTCGCTGCATCCCACAGATTTTGTGTTGTTGTGTGTTCATTTTCATTCGTTTCCAGAAAGTTTTTAATTTCTTCCTTGATCTCCTTGGTAACCCATTCATTGTTTAATAACATGCTATTTAGCCTCCATGTATTCAAATGTCTTTGCATGTTCTTGTTGCAATTGATTTCTAGTTTCATGCCATTGTGATCTGAGAAGATGCTTGATATGATTTCAATCTTCTTGAATTTGTAGAGACTTCGTTTGTGTCCTAACATGTGGTCTATCTTTGAGAATGTCCCATGTGCACTTGAGAAGAAAGTGAATTCTGTAGTTTTGGGGTGTAATTCTCTGTAAATATCTATTAAATCCATTTGGTCTAGTGCTTCATTTAGAGTCTGTGTTTCCTTGTTAATTTTTTGTCTAGAGGATCTATCCAGTGATGTCAGCGGGGTGTTGAAGTCCCCTGCTATGATTGTATTGCTGTCGATTTCTCCTTTGAAGTTTTCCAGAAGATTTTTAATGTATTTTGGTCCTCCTGTATTGGGTGCATATATGTTTACCAAGGTTATCTCTTCCTGTTGGATAGATCCTTTCAATATTATGTAGTGGCCTTCTTTGTCTCTAGTTATGGCCTTCATTTTAAAATCTATTTGATCAGATATGAGTATTGCTACCCCAGCTTTTTTTTCCTTTCTGTTTGCTTGGAAGATTTTTTTCCATCCCTTCACTTTCAGCCTATGTGAGTCTTTTGTTGTGAGGTGGGTCTCTTGTAAGCAACATATATATGGGTCATGCTTTCTTATCCAATCCGCTACTCTGTGTCTTTTGATCGGGGCGTTCAGTCCATTTACGTTTAAGGTGATTACCGATATGTACTTACTTATTGCCATTTTTGTTTAGTGTGTTTCTATTTTCCTTTCTATTTCTTCTACTAATTACAGCAGTCCTTTTAACATTTCTTGCAGTGCTGGTTTGGTGCTAATGTATTCCCTTAGCCTTTTTTTGTCTGGGAAGCTCTTTATTTGACCTTCTATTTTGAATGATAGCCTTGCTGGGTAGAGTAGTCTTGGGTTCAGATCCTTGTTTTTCATGACCTTGATTATTTCATGCCATTCCCTTCTGGCCTGTAGTGTTTCTATGGAGAAGTCAGCTGATAACCTTATGGGGGATCCTTTGTAGGTAACCTGTTGCTTAGCTCTTGCTGCCTTGAGGATTCTCTCTTTGTCTTTAATTTTTGGCATTTTAATTACTATGTGTCTTGGTGTGGGCCTGTTTGGGTTCTTCTTACTTGGGACTCTCTGTGCTTCTTGAACTTGAAAGCCTTCTTCCTTCACCAAATTAGGGAAATTTTCTGTCACTATTTCTTCAAATATATTCTCTAACCCTTTCTCATTTTCTTCTTCTTCGGCGACTCCTATGATGCGAATATTATTACGTTTCCAGTTGTCCCACAGTTCTCTTAAGCTGTCTTCCTGTTTTTTCATTGTTTTTTCCTTTTGGTTTTCTGATTGGTTGATTTTTTCTACCCTGTCTTCTAATTCACTGATCCGGTCCTCAGCTTCCTCTACTCTGCTGTTTAGTCCTTCCAATGTGTTCTTCATTTCTGCTATGTCATTCTTCATTTCTTCTTGCTGCTGCTTCATTTCTTCTTGCTGCTTCTTCATTTCCAATTGATTTATTTTCAATATTTCTATGTCTTTGCTCATGGTGTTGATGTCCTTACATATGCTGTTGAGCTTCCTCAAGATCATGGCTCTGAATTCTAGCTCTGTTAACTTGCTTAACTCCATTTCATTTATCTCATCTTCATTGGAGGTCTCTTGTTCTTTCGTTTGGTATCTGTTTCGTTGTTTTACCATTTTGGCTAGCTCAGTGGTTTTTGGAGCCTGCCAAATTTTCCCTGTGGATGTTGGTGTTCTGCTGTTTGTGGCTCCCTGTACTGGGTTTGGATGAGCGTGAGAGGACCCACGTTATACGCCACTGTCGAGTCTTACTTTTCTGGGTAGAGTTGCAAGCCCAGAAAAGGTTCAGTTATCCTCTAGCTTTTTGCCTAGAGGCTATTAGTCCTGGTTACTTAAAGAGCCTTGGGTTCTCAGTTGAATGAAAACCTCCCTCAGGTGTTCAGCGTGAGAGGATTTCCCGAGGGTGGGGCAGATGCTGGTAGTTAATGAGCCTTGATTTGCATTTCAATGGCCCAACTGGGTGTGGCTGAATCTCCGAGGGAGGGGCTGCCGCCTCTCCCCAGAGCCCTGGGATGGAGTAAGTCGACCAGGCCACAGTCCCGCGTGGCTGAAACTCAGCAAAAGCTCTGAGCGCCCTCCAAATCCCGAGTGTCCCCACACAGTTCCAGTCCAGTCCGCCCTCCCTCTGCGGAGCCCAGGTGAGTGGCTGTGGCTATTTTAGCTCTCTGTCCTGGCTCTGTGCTGTGGAGCCGGCTCGGGCTTTAACCCCGAGGGCGGAGCGCTGCTCACGGCTAAGGCCGCTGCTGCCTGTGGGCTCCCAGCCCCCCTCTCGCGCCTCCGCAATCCTACCAGGATCAAGTTAGTGTCCCTGGTTGTATGGTCCTCGCGAGCTGCTTTTCCGTTGCTTTTTCCCGACGATTTGACTTTATTTTAGTTGTATTTCCAGTTTGGTCCTGGGAGATGATCTGTGTAGCTTCCATTCACTCCGCCGCCATTTTGGAATCTTTTCAGTGGTAGATTGTTGACCCATGCACCAAGAGGTCACCGGTTCGATTCCCAGTCAGGGCACATGCCCAGGTTTCGGGCTCGGTCCCCAGTCGGGGGCATGCAGGAGGCAGCTGATTGATGGTTCTCTCATCGATGTTTCTATCTCTCTCACGCTCCTCTCTCTCTAAAATGAATAAAAACATTTAAAAAAAAAAGAAGTACAAGTTAAAAAAAGAAAAATAAACCAACGAGACAAACTTGGGGATCAAAAGTACACACTTCCCTCTGCCTTGCCACACAGCACAGCTACTCATGCCATGCGTCACCGTAGAAGGGCCCTCGTGCCCCTGTTTTGTTGCACTGGTATCTCCATGGTCCCTCTCCTCCACCCCCAACACACACACACACACACACACACACACACACACACACACAAGTTCACGCACTCTCTTCCTAGGCCTAACGCCCAGGCATCATTTCCTTCCAGACCCCGGGACCCCACAGCAGGGCTGAGGTCCATCCTGTTCAACGTCACC
This sequence comes from Tadarida brasiliensis, assembly GCA_030848825.1. NCBI lineage: Eukaryota > Metazoa > Chordata > Mammalia > Chiroptera > Molossidae > Tadarida > Tadarida brasiliensis. The sequence goes on along the minus strand of CM061267.1, from coordinate 98,029,046 downwards.
GCTGCCCGCTGCACAGCTCAGGGGACGCACTTAGAAAGACAGTCGGTGACAGGCACATCCTAGAGGGATGCATCTCGGCAACCCTGGCCATTACCCACCTTGTTCAAACTTTACAGTCTGGGATCTCTTTCCCTCCCAACCCTTGCGATTCCTAAAACACAAAAGCTTACCCAGAACTGTGATCCCTGGTTAAGAAGAGAGAACTGGCCAAAGGCACTCCTCACCCATTCACTGCCGACTCAGAGGCACCAAGACTTGTAAAGCGGTCAGGTAATTCTCCGAAGATAAAACACACTTAAGGACGTGGGATGTTTGCTACCTCACTACCGGACACAGCACCTGGCCCGGGACGGCGTGGAGTCAGAGAGCTGGGGACAGTGCAACTCCGCATCGCCCTGCCCGAGGAGCCGACAGGGCACTGAGGAGCACCGTGACGACGCTGAGGTTGGCTGGAACTTTAGATCCGTCAGTGGATTTCAGGAAGGGACGTGACAGGTTGGATTAGGGTTTCAGAAGATCACATAGACAGAAGAACCCTGGGCTGAGGCAGGCACAGAGAAAGTGGAGGTCTGGGAGAGGTGCACTCTAGCGACCTGAAGGAGGGGGCATCAGCAGGACTCGGGGACCACAGAGGATGCAGGGAGGGTGGGGCTGGCATGGCCCCAGGTTCCTGGAGGGTGGTGGGGACACTGACTGAGACAGAAACCAACAGGTGGCCTTTGGGGAAGGGATCTGAGAGACCGCTGGGAGGCCCTGGCAGAGATTTCCATTAAACAACTGGATCAATGTGGGCCAGAGCTGCGCAGGGAATTCCTGGGCTAGAAATCTAGACTCTGGGTTCCTTAGCGCTAACGCTGTGGATGAAGATTTAGATGCAGGGGGAATTTCTCAGGCTCTTCAGAGAACGAGGAGAGGAGGAAGTCCTCAACCAAGCTTAGGAGGCATCAGCATCTAAGGTGCAAATGAGGGGCTTGGGCAGGTGATGGTTCTAGAAGGAAGACCCACTGAAGAGGGGCGCTCCGCTGAACACCGGGAAGGGGGAAACAGGCGAAGGCTCTCTTCCTGCAGAAGGGCTCTTCCCCGTTAAACTATTCACCCAAAGGCGCGGCTAAGCCAAGTGACGAGCCCACCTGAAACTTAAGTTACACAGAGAAATACATTTTTAAACAGCCTTTTTGAAGATTATCAATCTGTCTGCGGACTTCGGAGAAGTGGTAGAAAAGGGGGAAGGAAAGCAGCAACATGAGGGGGCCGGGAATGGAAGGGGGGCAGGGCGGCTCTGCGTGCACACCCACCTGTCAGGACCGCTCTCCCTCCCTCCTCCCAGCTCACACCTGCCCTGGAGGGATGACACGGCACAAAAGTTAAGATGGTGACTTGCCACAGTCACTCACCTTAGTGCCTCAGTTTCCCCACACATAGAAACTAGAAAGAACAGCTCCTACTACTTTTTTTTTTCACCGCACACACGACCTCTGATAAATCACTTAACTTCTCAGCCTCAGTTTGCACATCTGTAAAGTGGGGCGACAATACTGACCGGGTTCCTGTGAGGAACGCAAGTATGGTACTGTCAACCGATGGCTGTTGGTGCCAATTCAGCGTCAGCAGGGATCCCCAGTTTGGGGTGTGGTGAAGAAAGAAGCTTTATTCAGTGCAAACAGCTCAACTGTGATACAGCACAGCTGTGGGACAGTTCGGGGGCCTTACAGCTCAATTATGAAGCAGACCACTGGGAGGCAGCCCTGGGCAAAGGGGTCCTCGAGTGAAGCCCCCCCAGCTGGATGGCTCGGCTCTGCTCTGACGAGACAGCGTCTGTGTCTCAGCTCCAGCCAGGGAAACAGTCTTCAGTCTTTAGTGGGAAGAAAAAGTGTGCTCCCCACACCAGAGGGGGGCTGACTTAAATAGATGAAAGTCCCCACCCCCGGTCCCTGATTGGTCCATCCTCACTCAAATGAGACTCCAGTTTGATTGATCCAAAGGCGCTGTTCTGATTGGTCAGAATGGAGCTGCTCTGATTGGTCAGTGAAGATGCTGATGGGATACACTGCACAGCTCCAACTGGAAGGGGAAAGCTTCGGTCTACAGGTTGGAATACAATTCCAGGAACTCCTTTATTAAATATTTTTTCTTTATTGATGTTAGAGAAAGAGGAAGGGAGAGGGAGAGAGAGATAGAAACATCGATGAGAGAGAACATTGATTGGCCGCCTCCTGCATGCCCCCCACTGGGGATGGGGCACACCACTTGGGCATGTGTCCTGACTGGGAATCGAACCGGCGACCTCTTGGTGCATGGGTCGACGCTCAACCACTGAGCCACACCAGCCAGGCCAGGAACTCTCTCTCTCTCTCTTTTGTTTTTATTCTTCACCCAAGGATATTTTTCTGTTTATCAATAGATAGAGTTGGGGGCGGGGGGAGAGAAACATCGATGTGATAGAGTCATATCGACTGGTTGCTTCCGTGTCACACCACCCAACCAGGGCTGGGGACGAACCGCAACCGAGGTACGTGCCCTTGACTGGAATCGAACCTGCGACTCATTGGTCTGCGGGCCGACGCCCTAACCATTGAGCCAAACCGGCCAGGGCGCCAGGAGCTCTTTATAAAGGACTGGCTCAGGGTCCGAAACAGTGGAGGCAGGCAGCTCAGGGCAGGGTCCTCCCCGAAGTGCCGGTTGCACAAGAGGCCTGTGAGGAAACAGCTGCTAGGCTCTTTTTTATTTTAATCTGAGCCCCGTCAGTCCCAGGAGCCCTCCCTGACAGTCATCTCCGTTCCCAGGTCCACGGGAAGCATCTAGAACAGTGCCCAGCACACGTTAGTGCCAGGGAAGACCCAGCTGTCACTGGAGGCCATGCCATTTGCTTCAGCCTACTGTAGATGACGCTTTTCCTAAGTTTCAAAGTATCCACATCACTCTAGCAAGAGCTCTCCTCATTGCCCTGCCCCACACCTCATTACGAAACTCAGTCGTAATAGCCAGTTACGACTGTATTCACACAAGTCGCCGCCCTTGGCTGAAACCATAATTCTTCATGATCAGGTTAAAAAACAAATTTCACTCACATACCCTCTCCTTACAAAAGCCTTCCAAGCACTGTAATCCTGTGGATATAAAGACTGCTTATACTGAAATTCGTTCAGTGCGCTCTACAGATAAAACCGTGAGGGCACGGCAGGGGTGCCGGCTCCGAACCAGGCAATGGGCCCCCAGAACCTGCCCGTGCTGGTGTCCTGATCTCCCTAACCTCCAGAACTGGGAGAAATAAATGCCCGTTGTTTAGAAGCTTCCCAACGAAGAAACCATCCAAACATGAAACCTAGCTACCATCCACCTCTCCCCTGCGCGTCAAGCCCAGGACTGATCCATTCCAAACCTGATTTATTTATTTTTTATTTATTTATTTATTTATTTGTTTATTTATTTATTTTAATCCTCACCCGAGGACATTTTTTGCACTTATCTTCAGATAGAGCAGGAGGGAGAGAGGGAGAAAGAGAGAAAGAGAAACATCGATGTGAGAGAGACACATCGATTGGCTGCCACCCACAGGACCCCAACCAGGGCTGGGGACAGACTGCAACCGAGGTACTTGCTCTTAGCAGGAACCGAACCCAGGACTCTCTGGTCCGCAGGCCGACGCTCTAACCGCTGAGCCAAACTGGCTAGGGCCCAAACCTGATGTATAAAATACTTCCTCTTTGTTCTGGTCTGAGGCTGCTGTTCTCACGTCAAGAACTCTGAGGCGCACAGCTGAAATGATCTCTCTGTATGTATTCATCGCCTCCCTGTCTTCCCGAGCACTCGACTCCTTAACCCCAACAAGTGAGGGGCGCCACTTTCTCATCACCAAACACAATGGCCTGGCACAGGCTCCTGCTGGACCGCTGGGCGGTGTGAGCCCAGACAACTCCCACGGTCAGGCGTCTGCTCCTTGAGTTCTAGACCCTCACTTGTTGGATCTCTCCTCCACAAGGGCAAACCATCGAACGCTCCAAAACACTTCCCACCTAACGCTGGATTCTGACTTTCTAAAATCAAGGACACCCAGGGCTCCAAGTCAAAGTCACAGTCGTCGATCTCCGTCCAGATGTGCCTCCGTCTCTGATCTCTGCTCGGCCTTTCTACTCCTCAGGTGGACCAATGGCACGATAATCAAATCTGTACATGGCACAGAACCGTAAAGAACGCTGGACTTTTTAAAAAAATTTTTTTTCTTTATTGATTGTTTAGAGACAGAGGAAGGGAGAGGGAGAGAGAGACAGAAACATCGATGAGAGCGAACATCGACTGGCTGCCTCCTGCATGTCCCCCACTGGGGATTTGGCCCTCAACATGGGCATGTGCCCTGGCCGGGAATCAAATCGGCGACCTTTTGGTACATGGGTCGACGCTCAACCACTGAGCCACACCAGCTGGGCAAAGAACGCTGGATTTAAAAAAAAATTGTATTCAGACAGATGTTGATAGGCTTAAGAAAATGAGATGAAGGAAGTAATGTGAAATATAACTAAAAATCAATCTGTAGTTCTCAGGTTAGGTTTTAAAAGTTATAATAAAGAGCTCTACAACTGTTGTGAGGCTTGGTGGGTTACCAGCAGCACGTGTTAAAATAGATTTAAGGGTCACTGCACACTCAGTGCCAATCTCCTGGACTAAGTGACGTGCATAATGAAACGGTCCAAACAAGGGCTGGGACGGGCCAGAGAGACCACTCCTGGAAAACAGTGTCTGACTTGTTCAAGTAAGTCCCAGGGGGAAGGGAAGGGAGGCAAAGGCTTCATGACAAAATTCAAGCACTCACCATTGAGCTTGTTCCTTCTAAATCAGGGTACCAACACCCAGCCCACCTAGTCCGATAACAGGACCATAGATGGGGGAGCACAATGCAATACCACACAAACGGACAGCAACATGACCTTCGGGATGTCACAGCGATGCAGTGTCCCACAAAGTCTACGAAACAAGAATCTGGCACTTAGGACACTCATAATGACCCAAGAGATGCCCAAAGGAGAATATTCAGAATAAAAAAGACCAAGAGAAGCTAGAGGTAGGGGGTGGGGTAGAGGTTTGATGATCAATGCAAATAATTCTGGACAAAAAATAAAACCTCTACCATGACCATGCCACTGACTTCCAATGTCAACTATCCCATTATGCGTCATAGACCTCTGTCAGAAAAACTAATGTCTCCCCCTCACACTGACTCATAATTCTAAAAGTCAGTACTTAGGATAAACTTAACTTATTTTTATAATTTGGGCTTTGTTTGTATGTTTTCCGAAATAAAGTCGCGATCAAACTTTCCACTATTAACTATGAAAACGTGATCCCTGTTTTAAGTGAATTAACTTTGGCTTTCTCGGGCAGTTCTTCTCGGACAGGGGAGACTTCCGAGCACTGCGTAGGTGGCAGTTTCCTCAAAGGGCAGTTGTGAGGGTGGTGAGATTATTCCGCACCACATCCTGGAGAAATGAAGGAAGGAAGGGCAGCCCGGAGAGCGCAGTGGGGACCACAACGGCTGTGTTCAATGCCGAGGGGTCGTCACTGCGATTCTACTTCTTCGGGAAAGCCCAGGAGGACAAAACTAGGACCAGGTAAAAACAGTCGTTTCTCCTCGATATAACAGAAGACTTGAACAGCTGAGGTTGTCCAAAAAGATGACGCTTTGTTTGGAGATGTGAATTTCCATCACTAGAGGTGTTCAAACAAGGACGACCTCGACGTCCTAGCACAGGGGGCCCCCTTCAGAGGCCACAGCTAACCAACTACTCCTCCCCTGCAACAGACCTGCTCAGCTCCTTCCCCAGGGCCGGCACCCACAGATCTATGGACTCCCAAATATTTACTGAGGCCCTACGCTGTCTCAGGCACTGTTTCTAGGAGCCGGGGATATTTCATTTAAGAAAACAGAGCAAGCCCTGGTGGGTTTGGTTCAATGGTTAGGGTGTCAGCCCGAGGACCAAAGGGTCTCAGGTTCAATTCCCAGTCAAGGACGTGTACCTGGGTTGCAGATTCAATCCCTGGCCGGGTCAGGGTCATGCAGGAGGCAACCAATGGATGTGTCTCTCTCACACCGATGTTTCTCTTTCTTTCCCTCTCTCCCTCCCTCCCTCCCTTCCACTCTATCTACAAATCAACGGGGAAAATATCCTTGAGTGACAATTAACAACAACATCAAAAAAAAAAGGAGCAAAACCTTTGCCCCTGTAATGCTTAGACGGTAGAAAATAAACTCCACCATACTGTGCCGGTAACAGATATGGAGCAGGGAGGGAACTGGTCAGAGCAAGGGGGCCGGGGGAGGGGGTGGGGGTTGGGTTGGAAGTGTATACAGGGTGGTCAAGATAGGCTCACTGGGAGGGTGACATCTTAGTGGCCTCGTGGGGAACAGATAACCAGGAAAACTACTTGCCATCCACAGCTAGAGAGACCGAATGGCTACCTGGCTAATCCATGCACCTCTAGAGCCAGTAAGAGCCCAAGTGTGGGCACGAGGCTTGTCCTCCTGGCCCTCCTGGCACACCTGGCACACCTGGAGCCAGGCTGCCCCACTTTCCAGCAGAGTCCCCCCACCTGTTCACTCATCACACCACCCCTCCTCCCAGGCGCCGAGCCTCCCCTGGAGCTTCCAGAGAGAAACTCCCTACTCTCTTCTTTTTCATTCAAATTACATGTTGCCCAGATTCTAAAAACTCTACAGAGTGGGAGGGTGGAAAAGGATTATTGCAGAAAATTGGCACCCAGGGGGCTGCCGCATTCACTGGAATTCCAGGGCCTGGAAAACATTTGGCACGAGACAAAAAAGGAAAAAACAAAATCACTCTGAAACATGACTTGGTTCTAATTTCAAGACTCTTGGGTGTCAACATACACAGGACTCCATAAACATACTAATTAATCCTCTTCCTTTCCCCAGTTTTAAAAGATAATGTTCACTTTCCAACCCTCTCTAAGAGAAGACCACCCCTTTTTCCAGCCCAAGGAGGGCTGTTCTTTTGCCAGAACGACTCTGAAACACACCGCAGCCTCGCTTAGAGGCCCCGGTTCCAGGGAGAATAAAAAAGACACCGATGCCAGGCCCTGGGATAAAATAACAGAGCAGAGTTCACCCCCCGGTGAGGTGCAGCAAGCCCCCTGCACTGGGGGATTTGATACTAAATAGTACAGCACACATTTCTGGGCTCGCTCCCGTAAGGACAGAGCCCTTAGAACAAAGGCTACTAAGTCTATTACAAAAGCTTCCACAACCGACCTCTAGCAGGAGATTGCAGCGACAATCTCTAGAAAAAAAAAAAAAACACTTGTGGGGAAAGCCAATGGGAGGCACCTATGCCCAGGGCCTACTCCCCAAGTTCAACTAAAGCACAGTCAGGTCTGAAACCTCTTTTTCTTTCCATTTCTAAGGAGCTGCTGCAGCCCAGGGAAGAAGCTGGGCATCACTTCCCAGGACTCCTGGGAGCCACGGGTCCAGGACCTCACTGGAGCCCAGAGCATAACAGAAGCAGAGACCTTTATGATGCAAAAGGGCTTTGGGGTTCCCCCTTTTCATGGCCACATTCATGGCCCGGTGCTTGGGACCCAGCAGCTGGCACAGAGTGGCTGGGGGAGGGGAGAGAGGAAATAAGGGCCCTCACTGGCTTCTCCTGCAAGTCACAGGAAACTCCAAGTTAATACAAAGGAAAGGTCACCTCAGTAATGAGCTCACAAGAAGCCTCCCGGGGAGGAGGGTGCTGTCACGGCTGTTCCTGCTTTCAGCCCTGTCTGGGCTCCAGGGTGAGCACACCCTGACAGTCCTGTAAAAGCCTCCAGGCACACGTACGGCCTCCATTTCTCTCTCCAAGGCGAGTTGGATGTGACTGCGTTCCTAAAGGCCAAGTTGCTGGTTTCCCTGTGTGATGGGACGAATACCTCCCAGCTCCACCACCAGCCTCCGGACACCGGACACACTGTGTGCAAACATCTCCGTGTGTGCACCTGCAGCCAGGAGAGGCCACAGGCAGGCGGAGCCCCACAGCCTGGGCTGATCTCCAGCCCCCACGCCAGCAGTAACCCTCTGGACAAGTTCTTTAACACCTCCCATTGGAAATAAAAATGGGGAGAAGAGTAATTGCCAAGAGGATCAGCGAGTTGATATTTGTCAAGTGCTCAGAACAATGCCTGACAGAGAAGAAGCACTCTAGAAGTGTTTGCCGAGTTCAAAAACAAATACCCAGTCTTTATGTCTAACAGGTGTGGGAATTTCTACAAAGGGATAAGGGGTGGGGGGAGCACTTCTCCAAACAGCTTTGAGGTTCCCTCTACTGTGACCCTGGACGGTACCAGCTCGGAGCAGGGTGCTGGAGGGCCAGCCTGGGACAACCACTGTCACCGGGGACCCTCATTCCAGGTGGTTTATGATCAACTAGCAACTACAATGAAAGCAGCTCAAGCCGAACAGAGACAAAGACAAATATCCCAGGTTGCAGCTGGCTGTAGGAGCCATCAAACGTCTCCGTCAATTGTTTTGTGCCCTCAGATACAAGAGAGCCCTTTGCGCCCCCACACACGGAGCAACTGCAATGGCTCGTTTGTGTAGACAAAATCCAGAGCGACCAATCGAAGAGGAAAGCATCTCAGACCCAGCTCTCCCGTATAAAATTCCGCGTGATAAAGTATAAAGAAATCCCCTGAATTCTTCAGAGACACCTTAGGATAATCACCGCGTAAAAGGGGGCTACCCCACACCAGCCTGTTGGAAACAGAAATTACCCATCAGCTGGCTGCTCGGCTTGGGGAAAGCTCGGCTGAGTCATTTAGGTTTTAATGTTGTGCCATTTCTGCTTTCAAGGTCTGTCAACCTTTCAGACATGATCTGAACTCTATTAAGATGAGAAATCCCTACGCAACAAAAACAGCTACTTTGGAAAGAACCGAGTCCCTGATGCCCAGCAGAAGCAGAACCAACAGAATGCTGGATTTTCATCCAGCGCTGATTTTGAAAGGGGGTGGGTGTGGCCATTGCGGGGAGGTTCAGATGTTTGTTCTTTGATAAATAGTGGTCTCAGAGTCATGTTTCCCTTCTGGCCGGTGACTCATCCTGGGGAAGTTATTCCTAAGATTTTCAAATTCTGAACCAATGGAAAGAATGCCAGTGGGGAGTCCTCCAGGAAGACGGACAAGGACGAGTCAGGGAGACACCAAGAATTCCAACACCAAGTCTTTCCTGTGGCCACGCCTGGGGCAAGAAACTTTCCATTAACTTCCCTTGCAAGAGAGCTGAGACTTCCCCTCCCAACACCCTGTAACATTTATTTCTTAATAAGTTCAGAAAACCAAGTAGTCCGTTCCAGCATTAACACCCAACTATTAAACAGTTTTTACAACCCTCTAAAATATTAAAGACAGAGGCATAAGTTACTCTTTACCCATTTACCTTGACTTCATTAATTTCATGCAAATTTCCTTCAAAATAAGGAAGTTGAGCAGAGAGTTGGAAGGAGCCCTAATTCAGACTCGACACTCAGGAATGCCACTAGCTCACGTGTTGAAGAACCCGCTTCAGCAAGGGAGTGGCCACGCATGAGAGAATGCCACCCGGGACAGCCGGGTCCCCACGAAGGCTGGGGTCACCAGGTGCTTCCACCCTCCATCCTTCCCCAAGTTCCCTCTGGGTTTAGCCGCACCCTCGCCCCAGCTCCCGGGGGACGCTGCCCGCGCGCCCGGAGCCCTGTTCGCTTGCACCAGCACAGTGCTCCCTCCCGCCGCTCCCCACGATCTCCCCGGCACCCCGTGACATTTTCTCAAAACTCGCACCGCGACCCTCCCGCGGCCCACCCACCCCGACTCTCTGCGCCTGCGCCACTCCTGGGACTCCCTCCTTAATGTCCCCCCTCCACGGGATCCGGGTCCCCTCCGGGGAGAGGACAGGGGGAGTGTAGCGCGGAAAGGTCTCTCCTGGGTAACCCGGCCGGGCGCTGGAAGCCAGAGAAACAAGCACCCCCGGGGTTGGGGGCGGGGTTGGGTGGGGACCGAAGGGGAGGCGGGGGGAGCCTCCCTGTCACCGGGGTCCCTACACGTTCCAGCACCCGGACAAATGCCGGACCAGGAGGCAGCGGCGCTCGGCCACTCGACCTCTCGGGTTCTCGCGGAGGGTCTCCCGGGGCGCCTCCGCGCTGCGCCCCGCCTGGCCCCGCATTGTTCGCGCAGCCGGCTCCTCGGGTTGGCGCCCCGGGCGGCGCGGCCCCGGCCCGGCCCCTACCTCCACCAGCAGCGCCAGCAGCAGCGCCGCGCTCGGGGGCAGGCGGCTCATGGCTCCGCGTCCTCTCCCGGCGCGCCCGGCGCTCGCGTCGCAGGCGCGGGACAGCCGCACGTCCCCCGCGCTGGGCCACAGGCCGGCGGCGGGCGGGGACCGGGGACCGGGCCGCCCTCGCCGCGCTCCGCCCCGCGCCCCGCCCTCGGCCGGAACGCGCTGGGGCGCGCGCCCGCGGACACCTGGAGCCCGGCCGGGGGGCGCTCGGCGGCGACCCACCCGGCCCTGCGAGTGGCAGGGGAGCTGCCAGGGGTCGCCTCCGTCGGGGGAGGCCGTCCTGTCACCCCTGAATAAACCCGACAAAGCTTTTCAAAGGAGCACAGTATACACGGGGTGTGGCTCGTTCTGGAGGGAGCTGGCTGTCCCTGAACCCATTGCTCCTTCTTGCACCCGGTGCCTCCCGGTTCCTCCCTCTCTCTCTGATTCCTGCGAACCGAGGGGCCACGCGCCCTACCCACATGTGATGGCAAGGACAACCCAAGGACGTGGGAGGCAGACTGCCAACAGAAGGCTCCCAGCACCTCGCTTCTCACTTTTGTCAGGGCTTTTTATAACGGCTCCCTCTTGCCCTGGCCTGGCCAGGACTTCACCCAAATCGGCACCGCATTGAAGTCCCCACCCCCGGGGTTGCTGAGTGTAAGGTGTCCTTAACCTCTGCTGAACCCTCTTTCCACTCCCACCACCTCGCACCCACCATATGTTTTTCACGTCATGGCTCAGATCCCACCTCTTTCCGCAGTTAGTTATTCAACAAGCATTTATTGAATTTGTAAGATGTACCAAAGCCTCAGCCAGTATGTAGGGTAAGTAAGAACACTGTGCCTGGAGTCTAAAGGGAGGGGGAGTCACTTGCACAACTATGACACAGAGTGCTGAGTGCAGAGACCGCAGGGTGGAGGATAACAAAGGACAGGAACCTACCCACACGAGTTGGAGGGTGTGGGGTCATGAAAATAGATGTCACCTAAGGCGAATCCCAGACACTTTCCAACCTTCAGTGCAGGAACTCACCTGGTGACTGTACAACAGCACACCAGACTCTTCCGGGTAGAGCCAGAACTTCAAAGCAGAAAAGGTGCCCATGGCCTTGCTGATGCTAAGGCACCATCAGAGAAGCCCCCAAGGGTCTTTGGACTCCAGTAACTTTGACTATTTACAATTAGGGCATTTCGCTACTCTTTTAAGGGCAAAAGTTAACTCCTAGAAAACTAAGCCGCGAGCCTTGCTGTATAATAAAGTGGCAAATGTTTTTTTCCACTGGTGAAGTGAATGATCTCCTCCTGTGAAAATGCAAATGACCTCCTCTGGGAGCAGAACCAACCCAGTCTTCTACCTCATTTATCAATCTCATCCCAGGAGTTTCCGACCCACCCCCGCCGCATCCTTTTCAGTGGCTCTGTATCTTAGCCAGATCCGAGTTCCTGACGACAGGCCCAATGACCGGACAAGTTTCCCCCTTTCACAACAGATTAGAAAATGTGAACAAAGGTGTCTCCCTTCCAAGAAAGAGAGATAAATAAAGTAAGATTAATAGTAATGAAAAGAGTACAGGCCCGGCCCGGTGGTTTCGGGAAAGCTATCTCTTTCCGAGGCCGCCTGCTTGGCTTTTGACTGCTTTAGCTTCAGGTCACCAGACTGTGTGCAGGTCTAGTCAGGGTCTGGAACCTTCTTAAGACAGGACACGAGCCTCCAAGAGGCTACTCCCTGGACTTGAGCAGCGCAAGGTTAGTCCACGGCACCTGACGAGGTCCTCCCAGGGAGGCTGGAGGAAGTCTTCATGGAGGTGTCTGCCAGTAAACCCAGGTTGTAGAGTGTGGGTCTGGGGGTTTCATCTCCTTGGAGCGTGCTGTAAAAAGATCGTTCAACCAGAGCATGGTGATTTTCACTAGCAGTCGTTAGGCCTTTCCAGTATTAAAGTGTGCCTCCCTTTATCCCCCGTGAGTCCAAAGCAGCGGGAGCCAGAGGCATGGGGCGTCCCATAATTACCTCAAAAGGTGAGAGCCTGGGAGCCCAAAGCGGGTAGATCTCAGACTTAAAAGAACCAACAGCTATGACTTTGGCCAAGCTGTTTGGAGGGTTTCTACACATTTTGCCAATTGAATTTTAATAAAGTTAGGGCGTTCAACTAAACCTGAGGACTGAGGGTGGTAAGCTCCATAAAAGTGTTGTAGTGGTCAAACAGCACAGACCTGTTGAAGTGCCTGGCCGGTAAGATGGGACCTCCGTCGCTACGGACTTGGAGAGGAGTCCCAGGTCTTATCATCTTCTCTAACGAGACTTCAGCCACAGAAGCCGCAGCAGCCTATGGCCTTAACCAAGTCTCCGCTATGGCTCCGAGGCAAGGAGGGTCCAGCTGCTGACTCTCAATCCTTGCGGTCTATGGGGATCCCCCTATTTGGGGGTGATATCCTTTCTTTCATATACAAAACGAAAAAGGGGAATCTGCTCATTGGGATGCCCATGAGCGGCTGAGTTTATTAAACTCTCCTTTTAAATTAGGTCAGGACTCACCCTTATTTTATTGATGAGAGAGAGAGAGAGACCAGTTGGTTGTTCCACATATTTGTGCATTCATTGGTTGCTTCTTGTGTGTGGCCTTACCGGGGATTAAACATATAACCTAGCATATCGGGGTGATGCTCTAACCACTGAACAGCCGGCCAGGGCAGGACTCATTCATTAGTAAAACATACGTTGATTCTGTCATAAGCAAGAGATTCATTACCAATTTGAAGAAAATTTTCTCTGAGCCCATTACCAGAGAGGATTGGGGAACGCCTCTGTGGGTCCTCTGAGCCCCATCACTGGGGATGAGGAGGACCTCGGGGAGGCTGGTTAGAAGGCTGATCCAGAGGCTCAGATACCTGAAGCAAGTATCCCTTTTCCCTGGATCTTGGCTAAACTGGCAGAAGCGTGTAGTCTTTAGGTTTCCTGTGGGGGCTTTCATTTACCAAGGCTGGAAATTAAAAATCGGCCTCTCACTTCTATGTGGCCCGTCTCGGGTGCGGGTAAGCTGGAAGCCCTGGAGGGGGCTCTCTGGTCTCACTGTCAGGAAGTCCTGTCTGCACAAGGCGAACCAGTACTGTGCGGCCTCTGCTGGGACGCATCTTCCCCTGAATTAATAGGAACTTTGTTTTTTATGTTTGTTTGTTTTTTATCCTCACCTGAGGACATGTTTTTTTTTTTTTATCCTCACCCGAGGACATTTTTTTTTGCATTTATCTTCAGATTGAGCAGGAGGGAGAGAGGGAAGAAGACAGAGAGAGAAACATCGATGTGAGAGAGACACATCGAGTGACTGCCACCCGCACAACCCCAACCGGGACCGGGGACAAACTGCAACCGAGGTACATGCCCTTAGTGGGAACCGAACCCGGGACTCTCTGGTCCGCAGGCCCACGCTCTAACTGCTGAGCCAAACCAGCCAGCACCTGAGGACATTTTTGCATTTTTTTTCAGATAGAGCGGGAGGGAGAGAGGGAGGAAGAGATAGAGAGACACATTGAGTAGTTGCCACCCATACGACCCCAACCGGGGCTAGGGACAAAATGCAACCGAGGTACATGCCCTCAGCGGGAACCAAACCCAGGTCTCTCTGGTCTGCGGGCCGACGCTCTAACCGCTGAGCCAGACCAGCCAGGGGATTAATAGGAACTTATTAGTCACTGGTGTTTTTTCGCCATGAGGACATGCTTCCCTCGTGGAGCTTCCCCCTACGTGGGGGGACAAGATTACCACACAATGGCAAATCCAGAATAAGGCATGGTTAGGTACCCAACGTGGTGGCCCTGAGAGCAGGAGCTGGGTGGGGTGGGCGGGGGGAGGTTCAGGGTAGGAAAGCCATCTCCCTGAGCAGACAATAGGTGGACCAGCTGTCCTGGGAAAGCCCTTGGCACCTCCATGGTCTTCACCATTGTCTAGGTGACCTTCTAGCCTTGTAGCCACTTTCTGAAGATGTAGCCCCCCGTTGGCCCATGTCTGATGCAACTATTTCCTCTCCCTCCCATATCACTCTATCTTTTACCTCTTGACTTCTTCCGAAGCTTTTGAATTGACCTCCTTCCCCTGAAATAGCCAACTGCCACCAGGTGTCCCTCCTCTCCTATTAGTGAGTAGCGCTTTGCTCTCACCGCAACCCGGAGGCAATGCGGGCAGCCTGGAAATTCCTCCCAGCTTAGTTCAGTGACAGATTCCCATTACCGAGCCACGGACTGTGCCCTGAGGATGCCCAGAGCAGAAAGCCAAACAAAGTGTGCAGTGCAAGTACACAACTGCAAGGCAGAATCCGAGAGTCCGGTGAAGTTGCAGGCTCAAGCTGATCAGGGGACACTTATGAAAGATTCCTTTGTGACATCTACAAGTCATAGGGAAGGAACCTGGGATTTCTGTCATCTGTACTGAATGGAGACTTAAAACCAGGTGCTAGATTGCACCTCAAAGGGGCCTAGTGTCTTTTCCATGACTGTTTCTTCTGAGTCTGTAAGAAACTGTTTTTGAGTGCCCCTAAATGAACTTACAGTAATTCAGAAGTTGATGCCAACTCATCAATATTAAAGAAGTTTGCTAGGCAGGGGCCAGGGGGAGATGCAGAGTAGAATTCTCATTTAGTCTGTTGATGGCAACATTTGCAATCATTTTAGGGCATGGAAAATTCGACATTTTAGGGCATGGAAAATTCGACATTTTAGCCTTTGAGAAGCCATAATTGAATATTAACTGTTTTCCCAGTTGTTTGCCTGCTGCATTCACTAGGCAGTAAGTGCTCTGTGGCGGGTGCACACACGACATCCAGAAAGAGTATTCCTGCGGGAATGAGCTGCTTACCACCCACTTCTGAACAGTCATGCTTGAATAATGAACCATGTTTTAACATTTAAAAGGGAGCAGGAGAGGGCTTCCTGTCAAGACAGCGGCGTAGGGAACTGTGGTGCTCAAGTCCTCCCACAACCATCTCAACACTACAGCGGAACACAGAACAGCCATCATTCAGAACCACCTGAAATCGAGCTGAATGGAAGTCCTACAACTAGGGATTTGAAGACGAAGCCACATCAAGACTGATAGAAGAGGCAGAGATATGGAGCGAGGTGGTCCCACACCCACGTGTGGCGGATACAAATCGGAGCGATACCTTGGCTGTGGGATTGAAAAATTTACTGAGACCCTGGCTGGTCTAGCTCTGTGGTTAGAGCATCAGCCCATGGACCAATGAGTCTCGGGTTTGATTCCAGTGAAGGGCACATATTTCAGTCGAGGTTCATCCCTGGCCCTGGTCGGGGTCGTGCGGGAGGCGGTCAATTGATGTGTCTCTCTCACATTGATGTTTCTCTCTCTCTCCCTCCCACTCTATCTAAAGATAAATGGAAAAATATCCTTGGGTGAGGATTTAAAAAAAAATTTTTTTTTTACTGAGGCCCTGGCTGGTGTGGTTCAGTTGGTTGAGCATTGTCCCATGCACCAAAAGGTCGCCAGTTCGAATCCCAGGTAGAGTTTATACCTAGGTTGTAGGTTTGATCCTGGGTTGTGGCGTGTGGGGGAGGCAACCAATTGATGTTTCCCCTTCTGGCTCTCCCCCCCTTCCTTTCTCTCTAAAATCAATAAAAACATTTTTTTAAAATTTACTGAGAAGCCTTTATCTTCATCAAATGAGAATGAGTGAACACAGGAATGCCAATAAGAATATTTTCATGTTCCCTCCTTTTTAAAAGATGCACTTCCTGGTCCCGTGGAAGGCTGGCGCTCAGCCCTGACGCGCTTTCTCCTCGGCACAGCTGCTTTGGGGCGAACTCGGCACGGAGAAGGTAGATGAGCAGTCTTGTTTGATGGTCTAGCTCCTTCGCTCATCCTCAACTGAATTTAAACGGAGTCATTCTTCACGCTGGAAGAAAATTATTGTATATACCCTGACGCAGAGCAATCTTGTTTCCATGAACGTGATCTTCTAAGCAATAAAAATGGGCTGTAACAGCTGGTGCAATGTTTTCAGTTGGTCCCGATAACTCGCACATCGAAATTCTTCCCTTACACACACACACACACACACACACACACGCACGCAGGATGCCATGCAGCTGGCCAGTGTTTTAAAGCGGGGTCAATGGAGGCTGTTTTCTGTGGATCCCAATGCCAGGAGCCATGCTGACTGGAGTCCTCCAGGTGTGTGTGTCACAGGCACAGGTGTGACAGCGCAGGTGCAAAAGGATGGATCGCAAAAGGGGGATGAAATGAGGGACCAGACACAACTTTGTGTTGTAAAATCCACGCTTTCCTTGGAATAAAAATTATTTATTCCCGAGCATGAAATACCTCCACTGTGCAGGTAGATTTTTTTTAAAAGTGTAACGAGAGCAAACAGATTCTAGGAAACAAATGGGTGGTTTCTGAACAATGTCACAAGTCCTGATAATTACGCTGCCACGCCCCCTCAACAGGTCAGTAACAATTTTCCAGGAAACCCACATTTCAGATTTTTAAAAATATTCTGCTTGTTAGCTATTGGTTTTAAGAAAACGTGCATGGCCCTGGCCGGTTTGGCTCAACGGTTAGAGTGTCGGCCTGCAGTCCAGAGAGACCCGGGTTCGGTTCCCGCTAAGGTCATGTACTTCAGTTGCAGTTTGTCCCCGGCCCCTGGTTGGGTCATGCGGGAGGCAGCCACTCGATGTGTCCCTTTCACGTTGATGTTTCTCCCTCTCTCTCTCTTCCTCTCTCTCCCTCCCACTCTATCTGAACAAAAAATGGAAAACTGTCCTCGGGTGAGGATAAAAAAAAAAAGAGCATGCAGGACAAATGTTTTGAGTGTGAAGATGGATAAGTAAAACACCTTGTGTTTATTTCATTAACTATTTAGTGTCATAAAATGTGTGTTTGTGTGTATGTGTTTAATTGCAGGGTAAACCCAAATGTCTCTGATCAACCCAAAATGACAAAATTCTAACATTCTTCAATAGATGACCACACGTATTTATAGTGAAGATTTTCCGTGACTCACGTTCTGCATTTTAAGCTTGTTTTTGTCACACCATGTCTCTTAGACTGTGTGCCGCACCTTTTGTTCTTTTCTTTTTCCTTTATTGATTTTAGAGAGAGGAAGGGAGAGGCAGAGAGAGAGAGAGAGGAAGATCGATGAGAGAGAGAGAGAGAGAGAGAGAGAGAGAACATCGATTGGCCGCCTCCTGCACGCCCCCCCATTGGGGATCGGGCCCACAACCCGGGCATGTGCCCTGACCGGGAATGGAACCTGCGACCTCTTGGTGTGTGGGTTGACACTCAACCACTGAGCCACATGGGCTGGGCTGCCTCACCCTTTGTACACACAAGGCAGGTTCCAAATATTCCGATGTAGCAGTTCCTACTGTAGTTTAGTGAAGACTGCAGACCAACCAGATTTCTTCCAAATTAATTATGGGGTACTGAGGGATTCTTTTTTATTTCCGTGAGAAACAAAGTCAACAAAGCTTCTATATTTATATGTAATGACCCACCTTTTCTGTTTTGCACATGAACGTAAGCTTCTCTGCAGTCGGCAGTTTGCAGAAAGAGCTCAGTAAACACGGGTTGAATAACTGGGCTCCCCACCCATCCCACGTGGCTGCTAGTAAATACCAACAGGCAACCAGCTCGGCAGCCATCCCCCGGCCCTGGGGAAATAGCAGTCCGAGTTTAATCCCCCAGCAGAATCTCTTTCATGAAGAAGACTGTGACACAAACGCTGTCGCTCACTGCGGGAGTTTACAAAGGTGCAGGAGGCACAGGGAAGCTCTCTGGGACAGTGACCTTGTTCTGGTGACAAAGCACCTCTGTAAGAGAAGTTGTGTGTATAGGGGCGGATTCTCTTGCTTCCTGTGGGTTGTCCTTCAGGCCAGCCACCCCCTCGCCCCATTAAACAGAAGGACTGGGACAAAAAATGAGTCCCTGGGGCCGCTGTCCCAGCAGCCCCTTGCCTGGGAGCTGTGGGATCTCTGCAGCAGGGGCTGCCCCAGGGCGGGCTCGCTGTCCAGGGAGTGGCGGTGGCTCGGTTCCGCCCCCGCACACGCCCAGGGAAGTGGGAGCTGGGGGTGAGCAGCAGCCCCTGGAAGGTCACCTCGTTAGTTCCGGTCCGCGTCCAGCTGGTTGAGTCGCTTCACGATCATGCTGTTGAGTTTCTTGAGGTCCTCTATGTCCTTTCCCTCGGCTGTCAGTCTCCTCGACACGTCGTCCATCCCGTTTCCTGTTTGAACTTCAGGAGGGAACGCAGAATGTTACACTGGCGTCCAGCGTGTTCCGTGGGGACTCGCCAGAGCCCCATGTGGGTGCCCGCGGAGCCCTGAAAGGCCCCCTTGGCACCCCCTTGCTCCAACAGCCCAGAGGCAGGGAGGGAATGTCGAGGACTGAAGTTACTGGTCCAATGACTTATTTTACAACCTCCCGGTGCCAGTCTGTACGACCGTGGGCATGGATGTCTCTGGAGCCGGACAGGCCCGGGTTTGAATCCCAGTTCAGGTGGGAGAATATGGAGGGGGGAACTCTCTGGACCATAGTCTGCCATGAGTCAAATGAACTAGTAGGCACTACTTTGAGGGGCAGAGTAAGGGTCTGCGTTAATGAATTTATGTGCCTGGCACGACTGTCCAATAAAAAGACACGTCTCTATTCAAGTCTTCTTTCTATTTCTCCATACGACTTTGCCCTCAACAGAAACCCTAGAAGCGGACGTACCGTAGACCCTGTTCATACAGAGGAGCGTGAGATGGCACTAAAGTGCGTGATCGCTGACGTCTCCGAGCCCCACCTGGGCGCATGTCAGCTGTGTGACCTTGGGCACGTTCCTTTTTCTCTCTAACCCCGAGTGTCTGCATTGAGCACACAGACGTCAAGGGCTTAGACGGCGCCGGGGACAGAGTGAGCGCCCAACGCATCGCATCTTTTCATTAGCATTCTCCTGCCTCTTCCCACACATCAGCCCACAGAAGTCCCTTCGGGTGGCCCCCTTGCCGGTATGCCTGCACTTTCCCAAGGGGGTAACTAGTCCCTACGCCCGGTGGGTGTGGCAGGATCAATCTCCAAGCGTCCGTTCACGTTTGCGTAACTTCCGAGGAGGAATCCGTGCGAAGGAGTTGGACGCGGACCCTGACTCTATGCTATCGACCCGAACTAATGGGACAGGCCATGCATTTGGGCTAAGAAAACCCAGAATTAACTAGAAGACACCGCCTACCCCCTCACAGCTAGACGCCGAATGAGAAATTGGAGTGGTGTAGAAATGTTTGATGTAGGTGTCGGCGAACTTCCAGCACCGTGGGCTCGCTCTGCGCCTTTGCTGAGCCAGGTTCAACGACCAGCTCCCAAGTGAGCGCGTGCAACGAAGACACGCCGGTGGTACTTACTTATTAGAAATAGCACGAAGGAGACCAGCACCAGGCTGACGATCAGCACGACGATCAGCCCCACAAAGAACAGGCTGGGGCTTCGGTTTCCAGCGTTAGTGCCGACATCTGGGGTTTTCTCCTCTGGCGCTGAAACAAAACGAACAGACAAGAGCAGCGACCACGGGGCCTCAGCACAGCCGCCCGCAGAACCGCCAGTGCCCGCTCGGGGTGCGAAGAGGGATGTGCGCAGCTTCCCGCGAACGCTCCACAGAGGGACTGCGGGTTAAGGCTGGCTCTGCCCTGGGGGCCCTTTACCTACTGCTACCCTGGTGTTCCCAGAACAAGCAGGGCCCAGCCAGCTCCTCGCCCCAGCTTGGAAAGCTCTCTGGAGGTCGTGTAAACACTGAAGTAGCAGAACACGGGCTTTTCTTTGGTGGGTGGAGGGGATAAAGAAGTTAAGGGTTCGGAGTGGAGACTCGATTGCCCTTTTCCCAAAGTGACCCCAGAGTCCAACCAGCTGGCTGTGGGACCCCTGAGCGGGTGGAAGGCTGGCCGCTCTGGGGTGTCTCCCAGGAAACCGCTTTCACAGCAGGAGGCAACAGTTAGGACTGTACCCACATTAAGAAACTGGCCCGGATGTATTCTGGTTTCTTAGAGCGGTTTTCAGGACAGACATGCTCTGGAAACAGGGTTCTTTCCGACGGTTTGCCCTTGAGCAGCCATGCTTATAATGACCGTGGCTCTCCGCCTGCCAGGTAAGTACAGAGTGCAGCCACGCTTATAAAACAGCCCAGCTCACCCAACTGTGAATCGTCTGCATTTTGGCGTCATATTGGAGGCCTGCCTAATAACACCCAAATTAAACTGAATACGAGATATAGAATCTTGGGGTAACGGAGACCTTGATTTATGCTTTATTCTCTCCTGCTTTGCTTCGGTCCCACACGCTGTGATTATAGACAGACAGGTGGCTTATGTCACCCGCTCCACAGCTTTGCTTCCTAATCAGAGCGACGACATACACTGGACCCGGACACCCCCTTTCACTGACACTGACTGCAGTTGAAACAGGTGGAAGATCTGAGCAATTTGCCATAAAGAGAAAGGCAAGATTCAGGAGAATAAACCAGATATAAAATCGGGACGCTGGAGCTTAGAGCACATAGGAATCAAAGGCCAGGTGGACAGCCCACACCGTGTCTGAAGGTCAGCGCTGAAGCTGGAGAAGGAGGGCTCGGCATGAGCGATCGGATCGTGTACAAGATGGGGGGGACGAGGTACACATTTAATACTGAGCAGATTTTTTTGTTTGGCCTTCTCCCCCGCCCCTTTTTTTCCCTCTTTTTTTTATTAATTTATTTTTGTTACAGATGTTTCTCCTTTTTTCCCCATTGACCCTTTTTTTCCCTTTAATTGGGACAATTTGTCATTTGTAAGTAGCAAATGAAGTTGACTTTTTTGCCCAACAAAATATTAATGACATTTTTTTAAAACTAAATAAATGTGTGGGACTTTTCCTCAGCAATTCACAATGAAGTCAGAGGTCTCTAGGAAAGGGGGCACCCGCAGTGACCTGCCCATGGTCACTACAAGGCACAGCGGCCTCTGGGAGACCCGCCCTACAGCCTCCCCCCTTTCCTGGGAGAGAAACTCAGACTTCTGGAGCCAAGAAAGCCCATGTCTGCGGGCTACTCAGAGAACAAAAGCAAATACCACCTAATAACCAGCTGCAGGTCTGGTGCTAGCTGTCTCCCAGGCCCCGCTTTCCCCACACCCACGCGTCTGGATCAGCATCTATTTTTAGGTGGCCCAGAAGCCGGAGGGCCCCAGCCTCGGAGGGCACACGTACGGAGCAGATGCTGAGATCCCGAGGGGCAGAAGTTGAGCCTGTGTAAGTCGTTTATGGAATCCACCACGTAGAGCTTCCTCTCTTCGGGAATGTCGTGGGAGCCGGCGTCCCGGGAGGAGTAATTCATTGTCCCTGGAAGGAAGCACTGTCATCAAACACCAGGCTGGCCTGGGAGCTCCCGTCACATGAATGACAGCCCCAGGGAAGCTGGACAGTCACGTCAGAACCCCCCACACATCATAGTTCCGGCTGAAGGCCTGGAAAAGCTTTGCTCGTCCGAAGACAGTATTTCCTTTGGGGGACAACTTTGTACCTGTTCTTCTTCTTTGCTAGCCAGGAGTCTCAGAGCCTAGTGTGAGGCCCAATTTGGAGAACTGCCGGGCCCTGTCCACCTGCTTATCTGCATACCCTCCCTCCTCCTCTCGGATCGCTCCATTCTGCCTGTATTTTCCCTGGGCCCTCTTTTTATTTTGTAATTGATTTAAAAATATTTTCCTTTTATCACATTGCTCATATTCTGGTGAGATGACCCAAATTCTTTGTGCACGAGGACTCTGTCTAAACATCCAGACAGAAACAATGAAGCTTGTCAACCAGTGGCCATAAGATTCTGAGAGAAGCGAGCGTTACTGTGACCGGTTCTAATCGCATGCGGTTTTCATGTAGGGCTGTAATTGTTATGTTCTCCCTCAAGGTGGTGTCTGAGTCTCCACCTAAAATGTGCTCTTTATTTATTTTTTCCTTTTTATTGATATTATTGGGGTGACACTGGTTAACAAAATTCTACAGGTTTCAGGTGCACAATTCCACAACACATCATCTGTACACTGTACAGTGTCCACCCGCCCAGGTCCAGTCTCCATCCATCACCATGCATCCCCTTATGCCCTCCTCCCCTCCCCCCACCCCACTCTCCCCCAGGCAATCTCTACACTGTCTTTTCTTTTTTATTTTTTTTCCTTTTTGCTCAATCCCTCCACCCCCTACCCAACCCCTACCCCTGACATCTGTCAGCCTGCTCTCTAGCCATGAGTCTGTCTCTGTTTTGCTTATTCGTTCGGTTTGTTCATTAGATTTCACATATAAGTGAAATCATCTGGGACTTGTCTTTCTCTGACTGTATTCACTTAGCATAATACTCTCCAGGTCCATTCGTGCTGTCACGAAGGGTAAGAGTTCCTTCTTTTTTATGGCTGGGTAGTATTCCATTGTGTAAATGTACCACGGCTTTTTTTTTGTTTTGTTTTTTGTTTTTAATCCTCACCCGAGGATATTTTTCTATTTATCTTCAGATAGACTGGGAGGGAAAGAGAGATAGAGAGAAACAGCGATGTGAGAGAGACACATCAACTGGTTGCCTCCTGAACAACCTGACCAGGGCCGGGGACGAACCGCAACCGAGGTGCGTGCCCTTGGCTGGAATTGAACCCATGACTCTTTGGTCTGAGGGC
Organism: Tadarida brasiliensis; assembly: GCA_030848825.1. Lineage (NCBI taxonomy): Eukaryota > Metazoa > Chordata > Mammalia > Chiroptera > Molossidae > Tadarida > Tadarida brasiliensis. Next base: position 98,006,105 of record CM061267.1, on the reverse strand, counting down.
CGACGCTCTAACCTCTGAGCCAAACCAGCCAGGGCACCACAGCTTTTTTATCCACTCATCTGCTGATGGACACTTGGGCTGCTTCCAAATCCTGGCTGTTGTGAATGTGTTCCTTAGCCACTGGAGGCTGGCCGTGGTCCTCGGGACAAACTCTGACAAGCTGAGATGCTACAAAGAGAACCCTGTGATCGTGAAAGCTCGACTCCAGAACCTCTGAGGTGTCGTCCCCAAGTTTCCTTAGATTGAGGCCACCGACATAATATATCACTTATAAATTGAGGTTTGCATTTAAGGTAGTATTCCCTAATGACAGCCCAAATTCAAGCAACGCTGAAGAGCCTGAATGCATTGAAAGGCCTATCTTAAGAGTCTCTGTAGCAGACAGAGCTGTGGCTTTTGAATTAATTATGTGACATGAGGCTCTAGGAAGACACATTGCAATTCCCATCAGAGCTTTTCCTTTCATGGCTATCTCTTCCCTCATACTGAGCCTGATAGCGACACAGGGTTTTTCTTTGATCTGGAAACAGTTGGAGATACCCTCCGGCTAGCTCCGTCCTTCCCCTAAACAAGGAAAGTGACCTTGAGCTGGTGGCGGAGATGGAAGCAGCCTGAGCTCTGGGGTTCACTGGGTCTTCCCCTGGGTTACCGTCCTGCTCCACACCCCTCCCTGGTCCCCGTTCGACTCTCGGCTCAAACCTCACCTCCTCTGAGAATCAACCTGTCTTTCCTTTGTGCGCCCGCTGGATCCTGTACATTCTCCCATCAGCACGCGTGGAATATTTAAAGTTTTATGTGCTCACACCTTCGACTTCCCCAGTTGACTGAGAACCCCCATCCTGTTCTCCAAGTGCCCCGTGCCAGGGTTAGAAGCCAGTGACTTTTGTTAAGTCGGGACACCTAAACTATTTTATTTAGGATTTCAACCTCACTATTTTTTCAAACAATTTGAGGCAGTTAATAATAAGCCCACTGACAGAAATAAGACTGAGGGTAACAGTTCCCACGTGGCATCCCTCTGGACGCTCGGAGAGTCACAGCCTCGAGCCTGCCCGACCGTGGTGACGCACCTGTGCTCCCTGCGTGCGTTCCTTAAAGTGTCCTCCAGTACCCGGCTACAGAGAGCAAAGAAACAGTTAGGAGCCACGAAACTCCGAGAAGAGAAGAAGGATGTGAACACCTTAGAAGATCTGAAAAATCATCAGCCTTTTACCAAGCAGCTTAAACTGCACCGGGAAACACTGAAACCCGGCAGGCCCGCCAACACCCAACACCTGTGCGTACTTGCAAGAAACATGCTCCCAAAACCCTCCGGGAAAAATACGGACTGATACCTTTTTTTTTTTTTTTTTTCAAAGTTAAATACTTAAAGGGTGTTTCAGTTGTCCTGGAATTTTAATGACCAAGAACACATCATTCCTTGACTGTTTAGATAAAATACTTCTGAAGCACTTCGGATGTTGATCTCACTGAATTCCAAAAATAAATAAATAAATATACCTCGTGGGCATTCCTAAGGGAAAGACGTGAAATGACAAAAAAAGAAAAAAAAAGTAGCATCATATAAAACAAAGGTGTAAATTGTCACCTTTTTATAGACAAAACCAAAGTATTGACTGATGTCATGGTCCCAGAGTTCTAAACTATTTCTCTAGAAATATCTTACGCTTGATCATCTCTTTGTGCTTTATCATCCCAAAGGCGAATGTTGGATGAATGAAGCTTGTACGTGTCATAGCAGAGGACCGCCAGCCCAGGCACCGCTTCTATTTTAGGCGTGGTGACTGAGGCCGGGTTCATTTCTGGATCTCTGACTTCATACCTTGAGCCCTAGCTCCCCCTCTAGGAATGTGATTGCTGTGCTTAAATCTCATACTGAGGCTTCATGGACATTTGCGAAGCAGAGGACTAGCTAGAAAATCGTAGCCACAAAAACCAACTGAAGAGCACAACAGCTAATAAAATCTCCAAATTACTGGCCTCGCCACGGACTCAAAGGTGACTCAATTCAACTCCAAATCCCAAAGCACTAAGACCACGACATAGAGCAAGCTATGAAGTGCCCCAAGGAAGGTGTCACCCTGTAAACAGATGCTATTTCAATGCATTTTTAAATGAACTGCAACATGCAAATGAAAAATAAAGAGCCAGCAGAGAAAGCTGAGTTGGGTGTGTGTGCGGCCGCCAAAATCCTGCCAATGACCCTGCCCGTAAATGGATACACGATCACATGCCCCTGAAACCAGGCCGCACAGCCGTTGGACACCAGGGCTGGGAAGGACTTTAGGACTGGAGACGCCAGAGCGTCTAAATGCTGCACCACGGGAGCTTGACCCTCCTTCCCGCCTCCCGTGTGCAAACCCGTTCATCAAGTAAGATTGACCAAAGCAGCTTCCTTGTAATGGATCCCTTTCCAATATCTTGAGCTGAAACACGTAAGTGGTTTCATTTTCCTCTGGTTTGGGTCAATGCTAACAGCTAACTCTTTTTGTCATTGAGGAATTCTTTGACTACCTACAAATAAATATTCTGACAAATAAAGAGAGTTGTCAACGAAAAAGTGCTTTGCGCTTTATTGAGCCCCACAGGTCCGTGGTATCAGAGCCCAGAAACACGAACTCACAGTAGCATTTGCCACATCAGAATTGCTGTAACTGGGCTTAATGCACATCTAACAGGAAGCTTTATGGAGTGAGTTGCAGTAATTTGTCCTTTAATTCCATTTCAGAGTCTCTGCCTTGTCACATTCAGGAAGTACTGTTTAAAATCAAGTCCAAATCATTTCTATCGAAAATTAAAAGCACAGACACATGCAACAAAAAGCATGCCAGCCTCAAGAATCACAATTCAGCTGAGGAGCGCAGCAGCAAGCAAATTACTTACAAAAACACGAGCTTTCACGGCTACGTTACCAGAAAGAAAAGAAAAAAAAAAGAAAAGAAAAAAAAACAGCACTATTCAGAAGCAACGACAATAACACTTTCTAGAAATCCGAGTTCTTCCCTGGCCTCCCTTCCTGGAGGGGTGCTCCGGTAAGGCCGGCGACCCCAGCAGGAAACTGCTGGTTTATGTTAATATTTAGTGGTGATTTAGCCAAGCGTGTGAGATTCCAGATGCTGGCTTTCCTCTATGCTGGCTAAGGGGTTAGTAACTATGTCACTGAAACTCCGCTTGGGAAAGAAAGCAGCAGCCTGCCTTGACTCGATCGGAACTGACGAGGCTCTTACTGAAGTTAATGTCCTTATTTGGCCGCGGTGACCGTGGAAGCCGGCCGGTTTCCAGCAGCGCCGCCGGTGTGGTCCCTGAGATAAACATCCCGAGCAGGCTGCAGCCGCCGCCGCGACAACCGGCTCGCACAGGCCTGCAGACCGGCAGAGGGCTTCTGTCACTGGGACAGGGGAAGGTCGTGACATTGTAACTAGGACGATGGCAGGTCAGAGGACTCCCAGCCCGGCTAGTAGCTACAGAAACAATGGTGAGGGGGAGACGGCATGGCTGCAGACCCACTGCCGGGATGGGAGTTGTGTCTCGTCAGCTTCCCTGGCGAAGGCTTTGCCCCGCGGTCCCCGTTCCCCGCGGGCAGGGTCCCGTCTCGGGCACCGCGGCCTGTCTTCTCCATGGTTCCTCACACACCGGTCACGCAGCTCTGCCCCCTGGTGGACAGGGAAGGAGCCGCAGTGAGGAGGAGACCAGCGAGCCCACCAGCCTGACGGCCCCAGCTGGTGCTAAGGGCAGGTCAACTGATCCCGTGGGCACAGTCCTACCTCCCACTGCTGCGACCAGACTCGCACCATTCGTCCCTGAAACACACTGCACGTCCAGTACAGAACGTTTGCTCCACAACGTTTCTGTCACATCTACATTCAGTTTGGACCTCACTCTACTTTGGGGGAAAGGAATGGCCTTTTTGTAAGCTTCATCTACACCCGAGGAGAAATTCAAAAGCACGTTATACATGAAAAAGTTTTGCCCAATTTCTTTAAAAAAAAAAAGAAAATGCTCGTTAGCTAGTGTTTTAATTATCATGCTCAGTGTTTAAAAACAACCTCCAGCAGGGCCCGTGTGGCTCAGTGGGTGCAGCACCGTCCCATGGACTGAGAGGTCCCGGATTCAATCCCCAGTCAGGGCACATGCTGGGGTTTCGGGCTCGGTTCCCAGTGGGGGACCTGCGGGAGGTCTCTCACATGATGTTTCTCTCTCTCTCTCTAAAAATTCAATGAAAACATATTTAAAAAAAAAAAAAAACCCTCCAAACTACTGATCTGTCTTAAGCCGTCTGTGTTTTGAAGAGATCATGGGATGGTCTCCTGTGAGCACTGGCTGTGCTTCTCTCGCTCCAGGAACCTGGCAGCCCCGGGAAGTATTAACCCTGCCTCGGGGGAGAATGGAGACGAGCAACTCCTCACACCCAAGTCCGAATGCAACCAGGTTCTGCACAGGTGAGACGGTTGGTGTTTTATAGGTGGTGGCGGTCAGAGCACCGACCTGGATTCACCTGTTATGAACCTGAAAGGCCACACTGAGAAGGGTTTTGGGTCACAAGAAATTAATTCTCACATGAACTGGTTAATCTGGGGACATTTTCAAGGATTTCTTGCCTTTTTGTGTGTGTGTGTGTCAAATAGTGTATCTTACTGCATCTTGATTCAGCTTCCAGGAGATTCTGTAGGTGCCAAAGACTCAAGTCACAGATGCCAGCTGCTCCCACATTAACGATTGAGCCTCAAAATATTAGGCGCTGGCCGGGTAGCTCAGTTGGTTGGAGCGTTGTCCTGTACACCCAAAGGTGGTGGGTTCGATTCCTGGTCAGGGCACATACCTACGTTGCAGGTTTGATGCCCAGTTAGGGTTCATAAGGGATGCAACCAATAGATGTTTCTCTTTCTCTCTCTCCCTCCCTTCCTCTCTCTGAAATCAATAAACATACCCTCGGGTGAGAATTAAAAACAAAAAAAGAACGTATTAGGCAGGGACCATTTTAAATTCCTTTAAACCAGCCGGATTCCAGGAATGAATGATCTACCATTTGCCATTTACCACTTTCGAGAACACTCGCCTTTTTGGGGAAGTTATCTCTGAGACTCTTTCCTCCGGGATGATGAAGTCTCTAGGTCTTCCCTCCTTCCTTCCTTCGGGTTTATCTTTGAAAAATTACTCTGGGATTTTTAAGCAGAATGTGACTACTGGTATAATAAAAATATATTTGAAGACTCAAAAAAACCCCACAAACACCTTAAGCATTTTTATACCCTGACTCCCCAGCAACCCTGTCTAGCAACTACCCAATTTCACGAATACAAAGAACCACTCTAGAAATTCAATATGCACATTAACATTCATCTCTTCTCCCTCAAGCCCAGTAAAAAGGCAGACTAGAAATAAAAATGAGAAAGCTGCAAGCATGAAACCTGGAGGAAACAATACGTTACAAAGTTTCCACCAACGTGGTTGACTATGGAAAGGACAGTGGTGGGTCCCTCCCTGCCTTCCTGACAGGGCGATCCCTGGGGAGGGAGGGGCCAGACCTGCAGTGAAGTACGGAGCGGAACACAGACAGGCAAGTTCAGGTCAGCCAAAAATAAAATGCAATAGGAAGACAGACTGCAACACCATGTTACAGAAATCGCCCAGAAAGAAAAAGAAATGGATGCGAAATAAGGCCAGAGGCTCCATCCAGCAGCTCTGGCATCTCATGCGGTTTCCAGAACAAAAAACATATGGAGCAAGGGGGTGGGGGAGGCATGGTCAAGACCTGAAAAATTTCCAGCTGGTCAGAGCCCAAAAAACAGTATCAGGCAATTTTATTTATTTATTTTTATCCTCACCCGAGGACATTTTTGCATTTATCTTCAGATGGAGTGGGAGGGAGAGAAGGGGGAAGAGAAAGAAACATCGATGTGAGAGAGACACATCAGGTGGTTGCCACCGACACGACCCCAACCGGGGCTGGGGACAAACTGCAACCGAGGTACATGCCCTTAGCGGGAACCGAACCTGGGACTCTCTGGTCCGCAGGCCGACACTCTAACCGCACAGCCAAACCGGCCAGGGAAGTATCAGACAATTTTAGAATGACTTGAAGAGCAAAAGAAAACAAGGAAACAAATCAGAAATAAAATTGCATCAGATATAACACTTTATTTCAAATGTTTTCATGGATTTTTAGAGAGGGAGAGGGAGGGAGAAACATCGATTGGCTGCCTCCCATTCACACCCCAACTAGGGGTCGAACCTGCAACCTGGGCATGTGCCCTGACCAAGAATCAAACCAGCGATCTTTTGGTGCAGGGGAGGATGCTTAACCAACCGAGCCACACCAGCCAGGACAGATATAACACTTTAAAGAGAGCAATGCTTTCTAAATTCCGGATTGCCTACCTAGAACTTCATGTCCCAAGCCAAACTGCCTCTCAGACACGTCAAGTCTCAGAATGATTGGCATCTCATGCATCATTCCCAGAAGTTACTGAGGGAAGTGTTTTTCTTAAATGTTTTTTTTCTTTATTGATTTTAGAGAGAGAGGAAGGGACAGGGAGAGATAGAAACATCAATGAGAGAGAACATCGACTGGCCGCCTCCTGCATGCCCCCCACCAGGGATCGGGCCACAACCTGGGCATGTGTCCTGACCAGGAATTGAACTGGCGACCTCTTGGTGCATGGGTCGATGCTCAACCACTGAGCCACACTGGCCGGGCTGAGGGAAGTGTCCTTGTTTAACAGGACAGTCATCTAATACTGAAAACATGGGGTCCAGGAAAGGTGGACTCCACCCCGCGAGGGAAACCAGCCCCGGGATGATGGAGTCTCAGTGAACAGCGGCGTGCGAGGGTGAGAGGAAATTAGTCCACACTGAAACAGACACTGCAGGGGGCCACGTGGAAAATGGACTCGAGAGGTTTCAGACTTATTCGGGACAGTTCGGGAAGAACAGTGACGTGTACACATCCAGGTAAGTGAAATAGCTGTGGAAACGTATCACTTAGAAACTGGGACGGGACAAGGGGGTCAGGGAGCTTATGTTCTTCAGCCTGAGGTACTATCAACCTGCATGCACGCACCTCACTTCAACAAAAACTCGCTTTCATTTTAAAACATGCAGACATGAAATTGAAAATGTAGGATACACACACTTGCAACCTTTCCTAACCCACGGTACTTGCCACGCCAAGCTCCGGATTCCAAGTCAGCTTCCTACTCAGTGCCAGGGACTCCACAGGCCAGCCAATGCCTTTCATGTTTGGGGGTGGGCATCAGACCCGCCAGGAGTTGGGGACGAGGGAGGGACGGTCATTTGGGAAATACCTTCATTGGTTTCTGGACTTCTCTGGCGAGCCTTCTCAGGCCTCGGGCCTCTGGCCAGTTTTCGGCACTGACCTCAAGGTCCCACGCCTGTGACTTCAACGGCAGACGTTGCTGTGCAATGTCCTGCAGACAGTTTAGTAACAACTCCCGATGCATCGTCACAAGGCTCACACCTGGCATCCAGTGAAGACTCATCTCCCAGGGCAACCAGGCAGCAGGGACTTCGGTCAGGAACAGAATCCCACGGAGTCTCCACTTCTCACCAGGAACGAATCCCACGGAGTCTCCACTTCTCACCAGGAACGAATCCCATGGAGTCTCCACTTCTCACCAGGAACGAATCCCACGGAGTCTCCACTTCTCACCAGGAACAGAATCCCACGGAGTCTCCACTTCTCACCAGGAACGAATCCCACGGAGTCTCCACTTCTCACCAGGAACGAATCCCACGGAGTCTCCACTTCTCACCAGGAACAGAATCCCACGGAGTCTCCACTTCTCACAGGAACGAATCCCACGGAGTCTCCACTTCTCACCAGGAACGAATCCCATGGAGTCTCCACTTCTCACCAGGAACGAATCCCACGGAGTCTCCACTTCTCACCAGGAACAGAATCCCACGGAGTCTCCACTTCTCACCAGGAACGAATCCCACGGAGTCTCCACTTCTCACCAGGAACGAATCCCACGGAGTCTCCACTTCTCACGTTTTCTCCTTGTTGCCCTCCCTTCCCCCCTCCCTCCCTCCCCAACTTCTCCTTTGAACTCTGTAACTCAAACTCGTGACTAACGTTTCTGCTATTAGAAAACAAACACTGTAGTGTGAAAAGAATTTTATTTCCAAATAAAGAGCACAGGTCTTACACAACAGATTAGCGTCACTGCCCCCGAGGTCAAGGTCAAGGTCAAGGTCGGCACCCTTCTGCGTATGCTAGGACTCCCACCAGCTGGGCGGAATTCCCTTTGTTGATCCCAGTGACAAAGTTAAAATGGTTAGGTTCCATTTACAATTAAAAACATAGCAGCTTTTCCAGAACTAGCTCCCAAAGCTGTATCCAGAATTCCTTTCTCTAAGGTCTTAAATTAAATATCTTGCAATATCTCTATCATTAAATCAATATATCTGACAACCACAGTATATTTCATCTTGGCTAATAGTTTTCTTATCATGAAACAACATATTTTTGCTCTCTTCATAAACAGAAAAAGTGATCAAACATTACAAACACCTTATCCATGGTTTACTGTTGATATTTACAGAGAATATTCCATAATCAGAACTCATCCTTTACAATACTATACATTAAATTATAAATCACGTAACCCCTGCTACAAAAGCTACCTATGTCGGCCGAGATAAGCACTGCCTACAGAGGGAAACCGGAAGTGAGGACGCAGTCTTCCCGCGGGCTCAGAACAATTCCCCAACATCCGCTCTCTTATCGCGGCACTTGCTCCGAGCCTTTGTTCGCGCTTTGAAGGCTGCAGAATTGTACAGGTGCTGAAACGGGAAAGGAAAACACGGCTGTGACCCACAGAGGCGTAGACAGTCTTACAACATTTTCAAAAAGATACATAAAAGTGACAAAGGGAGAAATGAACTAATTTGATCCTATAAATCTTTTACATGTTTATAAAACACACAGAGACAAAAAGAACAAGGGGGAAATGAACACGTATAATAGGTAATGGTTAACTATAACAAGAAAATTCCAGTGAAAAAAAAAGTGGATCTATACTGAATCTGACCAAAGAAAAGGCAAATCATGAACTGATGTGAAAAAAATTTCCAACCACGCTGTCACTAACAACAAAAAAGGTTCTATTTTAAATGTTTCTTACTGATTTTTAGAGAGGAAGAAAGTGAGGAGACAGAAGCATCGACATGGATGGGCTGCCCCCTGAAGGCTCCCCTGTGCCCCGACAGGAACCGCACCAGCGACCTCTGGGAGCACGGGTCAACGCTCAACCAAGGAGCCACATTGGGGGACTGAACTTCTATTTTAATACAAATGAAATTAACAATTTTTTAAGCTATAAAACCCCATGCTGCCCAGTACGTGACAGCTACATGCTTCCATTTGTTGCTGAAAAGGATTAAAAACGAAAGAATAACTTCCGCAGGCCATTTGGCAACATGTGTCAAAGCCACGAGCCAGCCCTGTATTCCCATGCAAGGGTTACTGCTCCAAGAAATAACTCAAAAGAGGAAAGGATGTAAAATATTAGTATTTATTAAAAACCCAACAATCAATGATGTGGTCTTAAAAATGATTAAATTTAAAATTCTGTAAAAATATAATTGTTTCACACCTACTAGGATGGCTAATTAAAAAAAAAAAGAGACAGACAATGAATCACAAGTGCTGGTAAGGATGTAGGAACAGGAACCCTCCTGTACTGTGCTGAGAATGTAAAAGGAGGAAGCCACTATAAGGAAGTGGGGTGACTTCTTAGAAAAGTTAAACAGCCCAAATGCCCATCACGTGGGCACCGTACAAGGGGGTCCTCTTCAGCACCAACAGGACTGAAGCAAGACGCCTGCTCTATGCGATGAACCCGAGCAACCTGACACCAGGCAAGAGCCAGAGCTGGTGTGAACACCCAGAACAGGGCCGTCCACAGAGACGGAAAGCACACTAGTGGCTGGGAGGGGGCGGGGGACGGGAGGGGATGGAATGGGGGGGTGAATGCTTCATGGGGGTGAATGCTTCGTGGGGATGTATGCTTCGTGGGGGTGAATGCTTCGTGGGGGTGAATGCTTCGTGGGGGTGAATGCTTCGTGGGGGTGAATGCTTCGTGGGGGTGTATGCTTCGTGGGGGTGAATGCTTCATGGGGGTGTATGCTTCATGGGGGTGTATGTTTCATGGGGGTGTATGTTTCGTGGGGGTGAATGCTTCATGGGGTGAGTGTTCGTGGGGGTGAATGCTCCGTGGGGTGAGTGCTTCGTGGGGTGAGTGCTTCGTGGGCACAAGCCTCCTCTGGAGGAGACAGAACACTCTGGACCTGGACGGGGGGCAGCTGTGCAGCATCGTGAACGCACTAAATGCCACTGAACTGTGTACTTCCAAGCGGTTTATGTTATGTGACGTGAATTTTACCCCAGCAAAAAAACAAACAAAACAAACAATGTAATTAAGGAGTTCTGACGTGTCAAGTGAAATGAAATGAGTTCCCAATTCAGGATCTCTCTGGGAGCCTCAGTGTCCTTGTAAAATGAGTCTGGGACTTGTCAGTTATCTGGTACCAAAGAAACATGTGTCAGTGTTTATCCTTCACTGTAAAAACGTCACAGAATGAAGAAGACACAATGCGAAAACAACCCCGAGGAATGCAACGGGACGGGGCTAGAAGGCTGCATCCAAGCCCCCGCTCTCAACGCCGCCGAGCACCCCCACCGTCAGTACCGCTGGCCTGGGTCTGGGTCAGGAAGAACTAGAGCCCCACCCAGCTGAACACGGTCACCCACGGAAGACAGCGCAGGCTGTGGGCATTTAGTCTGTTGAACACAAAGAATAAAACCCACCCTTTCGAAACGAGAGATCTTCATCGTTTTCAGCGTCGCCGCATCAAGCATCACCGGCGGTCCAAGTTCAAACACGTTGCGAAGGAATTCGTTTGACTTTGGGAAAGAGAAAGGGACAAGGCTCGTATTACACACAGCTCTGTGATACGTGAAGTGACTGACGAACAGGAGTTCTGAGGCACACAAACGTGCACGGAGCCACGGCTCCTGTCTCCCTGTGACACTGGTTTCCGGAGCCGTGGGTGGGAGGGAGCTGCCAGCTGTTTCCACACCAAGGTATCAACTGTGCTCCACCAGGCGGACACAAGACAGAAGCAAGGGACACTTTCGTTTCGTTTCACCTTCACAAGTAAATTCGGTGTTCTGTGTCACGCAGAAAGCTTTCTGCATATCCACCTGGCCCAAGGCCACCAGGGAGCCAGTCACAACCGCTCCCTCACTGACAGGCCAGCAGCCAGGACGGCGCACTCACCTGCAGGTGGTACTGCATGCCCGAGCCCAGGACCTCCTTAAACGTGTCGTAGGTGTGCTTCTTGACCCAGGAATCAATATACATGCGCTCAGGACCAAATTTAACCGTCTCTGTGGGAAAATCCCGTTCCTGGCCAACAAAAAACCCAAAATTACAAGAGGAAGTAAAAGGCTGAACAGACACACACGTGGAGATGCGTGGACAGGGTGGTTGAGACGTTCTCCCGTCCTGACAGACTGGACGGCACCACTCCGCCTGGATACACAGTAAGGGCAAACCACACTGTTGTGAGAGTTTTTAAAATTCAACAGCACTCAACAAACTTGAGGAAAAAGTCAAGCACCTACGTTGGGCTAGAACTGAAGGGCGGGCAGGGGGGAGAAGTTCCAGGACAGTCAGAGACGCGCCGAGGGGAGGCAGGACCCAGAAGTGGAGGTAAGGGGTCCGAGTGTAGGCTCACTAAGTGAGAGGCGATGGCTCGAGATTTCAGACACAGGACAGTCTTACCAGGAGATGACTCCTGAAGTGTGACCACGGGAGGGGGCCCAGTGAAATGGAAACAGAGGCCACCAAACAGAAGAGCGGAGGGCTTTCCAAGCGGATGGAGAAGTCATGACCATGAAGAAGAACCAGGAAGGGAAGAGGCGATCACCACAGGGGCAGAGGAACCCCATGGGCAAGACCACCGCCCTCCCCACGTCCGCCTGAGCCCCTGCTCTCAGCAGACAGCACACCGAGCAGCAGAAAGAACGCCAACTCGACTCCACGATGTGCCCCTCAGTGCACGGGGCTGAGCCACACACCACAGGTGACCAGAGGCAGGACAGAGCACGTCCGCTGCAGCAGCTCAGAACCACACCAAACCGACCGGAAGGATCCTCTCGTTTCAGCCTTGCTGACTTCAGAAAACAGACGCCAGGAAAGAACTCTCCAGCCTCATCTGCATCCTCTACAGTCCTCTCTCGGGAGTCAGACCCTGCAACCCAGCTCCTGGCTGGTCATCACCCAACCTCCGCAGACTCCCAATACGTCCGTCACGTGTGGTTTCCAGTGCTCCTGCTCCATTGGTCCTTCTGCCCTAAATGTCTCTAGCACCTACACAGCAATCCACTCTTCCCCTTCCAGTCCGGCCACACGGCGAGGCCCAGCACCTGCTCGCCCCACTCCCCACCCAGCTCTCTGCTGCAGCTGCTCTCAGACAGGTTCCCAGCGACCCGACTTTCAGTTCCCGCTCTGGGCCAACCGGCAGCACCCGGCGCGGTGGGAGGGCCGCGGAGCAGAGGGCTCGCCTGCAGCTTTGCTCGCGGTGTTCTCTAGTCCTTTGGTCTCATTCTTCCTCAAACACACACTTCTACTGCTTAAGAGCTCTAAGGGGACTGACCCGAGAAAACCCTGTCACAGCACCTAACAAATGGAACGCCTGCAGTTTAAAGAACACGCGAGCTTCCAGAAGGCTCTCTGGATGAGAGCAGGCGGTGAGGGAGAAGTCTCCTCCAGCAGCCAAACAGCCTCCGTCCCAAAGATCCGCCAGGACGGCGACGTGCTGTGGGCCCTCAACCTCTGCTACCCAGAGAGGACGCTCAAGACAGAAACCTGAGGTCAGGTCTAATTCAGAAAATCCACAACACACCTCGTTCCTACAGGTGCCGATTTTCTTGAGTAACTATAAACGATTCCCATATTTGGGTCCTGTGGCTACTCTGGGACTACAGGATTCAAATACAGGAATGGTTTAGAATCTAAACCAGCGGGTCTCAACCTGTGGGTCGCGACCCCTTTGGGGGTCAAATGACCCTTTCACAGGGGTCGCCTAAGACATAACAGTAGCAAAATTACAGTTATGAAGTAGCAACGAAAATAATTTTATGGTTGGGGGACACATGAGGAGCTGTACTCCAGGGTCGCGGCGTGGGAAGGTTGGGAACCGCTGCCTAGATGCTCAGGAAAATGGCTTGCTTGATTTTGGCTTACCACACCAGTTAGAACAAGATGAATTCTGACATGGATGTCTGCTTAAGTTAGCCACTTTTTTAGATTATAAAACCGAGAGTAAATATCATTAACCCAAATTTTAGATCCCAGAGGATCTCTACAATAACTTAAGCCCCAGGTTTTACTTTTTTAAACGTGGACTCAAGTGAAGAAAGGAGCTAAGCCGGCTACACAAGAATCATGGGAACCCGTCACACCTGGGTCCGGGCAGGGCCTGAGCATGCGTGTGTCTTACTCCCATTCTAAGTCTCACGTGCGTGGCAGGTGGAATGACTTAGTGATATACTTATTAACAGAACCACCCTTCATATGCAGGAAACATTTTTACCCGGACACACACAGACTGCCAGAGACTCTGGTGCGCGGTAGGACTGCCTTACCCTACAGCTCACTGCCCGGTGCATAAACCCCGACGTCTCAGATCAACGGATCTGCCGGGCAGACCGGCAGGTTAGAGGACCACAGAAGGGGGCCAAGCATCAGATAAGGATTCTAGGCGATCTTGTTAAAACGCTGGATTCTGTCATTTCAGTTTTGCACCTTCGGGGTACTGAGGGGCAGGCGATAATTCACTATTCGTATGCATGTGCTAAGCGCCGCTGCCGAAGTGACGGCCGTGAGACACCTCTGGCACGATGAAATGTTGTAGTTCGTTTAAACTAATGAGAGGGTAACTTTACACATCAGAATCAAATTTTCCTCTGTTGAAAAAAATAGAACTCTTCATTTCTGTTGTTAAAAACCCGCTCAGGATCGAAATGAGAAAATTATTTTGGTCCAAGGTGAAGTTCAATCAACCAAATGACCAACGGTCAGTCTGGCCTGAAACACTAACTTCAAACAGTAGGCTGGCCCTGGCCGGTTTGGCTCAGCGGTTAGAGCGTCGGCCCGCGGACCGGAGAGACCTGGGTTCGATCCCACTAGGGGCGTGGACCGAGGTTTGTCCCCGGCCCGGTTAGGGTCACGTGGGTGGCAGCCAGTCGATGTGTCTCTCTCACATTGATGTTTCTCTCTCTTCCTCCCCCTCTCCCTCTCGTTCTGTCTGAAGATAAATGCAAAACTGTCCTCGGGTGAGGATAAAAAAAAAAAAGCAGCCTGACAGGGCTCAGAGGCTCACCTCCACGGCCCGCAGGACGTCTCTGAACACCGACCGCTGCTTCCTCTTGTCCACCTTGGCCCGGTGCTTATTTCCATCAGTGGCCAAAGCCCTAAGCATCTCAGTCAGAGACTCCATGTCTTCGTAAAGAAAGTCCTGGTGAGGAAAAGACAACTGGGTTAGTCTGTTATTGATTCTCTTTTCCCACCACCGTCTTCTAGAGCTAACCCAGAACCGTCCACGCTGGAAGAAACCCAGCAGCACTGCGCAGAGAACAAATCTCCGAGCTGTTCTACTGATCTCCGCATACATAAACACATTTTTATTCTCATGCAGAATTTAACCCAGAAATCCTGGCTACAAGACGCTACACCCCCACCAAACAGTCCCCACCCCCTTCCAAGCACACGCTGTGACCAAGACACCGCTGAGCTTCCAAGTTCAGCCAGACTCCGACACACTGCATCGATGCGTCTGCTGCCCTTCGGCCCCCCAGTTCCAAAGCATATCCATTCCAAATATTCTCGCTCCAAAAGTGCAAGCTGTCAGTGATGCTTTTCAAAGCACCTAATTCATGATGCACTGGCCATATTTCAAATAAGCTAGCATGTACATCACACACACAACTCAAGTGATTACTTCACTTTTTTATTTATTTTTAGAGAGCGAGGAAAGGAGAGATAGAAACATCAATATGAGAAATATCTATTGGCTGCCTCCTGCATGCCCCCTACTGGGGATCAAGCCCGAAACCTGGGCATGTGTCCTGACCAGGAATCGAACCAGGACCTCTCAGTCCGTGGGACAACGCTCAGTCCACTGAGTCACACCGGCCGGGCGTGATTACATTATTTAAGGTGAGAAGATATTTTCATCCCATTCGGAGGGAAGCCACAAAATGATCACTATCTGCTATTACTTTGAGTTGACTGGGGGTTTCTTTGTAACAGTTTAAGTGGCTATACTTTTATGAAGTCTCTTTATTTTGGGTGTTTTTATTCCCTAACTACATTTTACAACCACATTAAAAACTGAAAGAGGGTTCAGTTCTTTAGCTGACCAACTAGAGCAGACACTTCTAGAAGACGGAAGGCGAGCGACCTCCCGTCCTAGCGACGAAAGCCTGGTTAACACTGTCCGCATTAGCGGAAATAATCACTGAACTTATCCTATTAAAATACGCAGCTCTTATTCTGGGCTTCCTTCAAACTGTATATAAAATTGTTTAATCTTGAAAAGTACAAATGTGATTTTTTAAAATATCTGAAATGAAAAAGATTATTTACACTGGTGGAAAACGAGCTTGGAATTAACACAACAGACATTTTAACTTGTAGGTACCTAAATATTTTCTTATTGTCAATATCTTAGAGATTGAATACTATCAACTGTTCTAACAAACGTTTTCTTCAAATGTTCCAATTCAACCTCCTCTGTCTGAACCAGCTGGAGACGACACCGTTAAGATGTGCACCTAGAGAGGCCATGACCAAAGCTGACAGGGCAGTAAAGCAGATCCCAGTGGCACTGATCTCTATTTAAACCAGCACACCTGACTCCACCCTGACAAGGTGGGAATAATCTTACCTGTAGGAGTAGGTACATTCAGGCACTGGCAGCTTCTATGCATTTCATTGCCTGCTTGTTTTTTTTTATAGGATTCTCAAAAAATTGTATGGAAAATTTAAAAATACACATGGAAGAATGAACCAACAATTAAGCAAACTACGCCCAGCCGGTGTGGCTCAGTGGTTGAGCATCGGCCCATGCACTAAGAGGTCGCCGGTTCGATTCCTGCAGGAGGGGGCCAATCGATGTTCTCTCTCATCAATGTCTCTACCGTGCTCTCCCTCTCCTTTCCTCTCTAAAATCAATTAAAAAAATTTTAAAAAAGGAAACTATGCACCCCCTTAACTTATTCTAAGAACTGGGGACCACCAGCAATAGGTCTCCACAATCGCACCTCCCAGGGGACAGTCTTTCTCTGCGTCTCCCAGGCAGAACTCATCAGTGCTAGATCCCCCGGCTAGTAACAGCACAAAACACTTATGTCAGCAAAAGGCTCTGAATGACTCAATGCCACATGTTCAATATGAGGACCCTAATTTAAATCAACCCATGTATTCATCACTTGGTTTAATTTTTATACACCGTATAACTACCCCACCACCACCCACTCACTCCTTCCAAAAAGTTTATTTCCTTAACAAAAAGAGCAAACAAAACACTCAGTTCTGTTTTATAACCAGATCATTTTTGTCCTTGACAAGGACTGAGGTCCAATGTGACACTCCTGGCCATCTCACATGACTTACTGGGCAGAGAACACAAGATATGTAGGCGGGAACAGTATGTCTGCACCAATTTAAACAAATTGAACAGGTATAACTTAAATTTCAGTATTAGTTCACTTTTAAGGTGCATTTCAAGAGAAAAAGACCATTTCTAGCCAGGACAGAAATACAAGGTTGAAGGCTGGGACACGGTTCTGTGCCTTGAGTTCAGGAGCGTTCCCCAGCTCAGGAGATGACACTGACGGCCACATTGGAGTCTAACTGCTCACGCAGAAAGATCACTAGCTACTGACAGAATGAACAACGTACTTTTCACTCCTACCTGCTATCCTTCAAAAAAAGGAGGGAGGAGAGGGGGTGCTAGGAAAAGACATTTCCCGGATATAAATTTTAAGAGCCTAGATGTTTTAAATACAGGCCTAGAACGGACCGTGAAGGATGAAGGCAACCCAGACGTGTTCTGATCCCAGTGGAAATTATTCACTGTTAAATAATTCAACTGCAGAATTTTCATTCTGGAAATATGGTCTTTATCTTTAAATTAAAAAGGCCTGGTAAGTAACCCAAGATTCACAATAGAGGTCACAGTCAGGGTGACCAAATGTCCTGTCAGCCTGAGACGAGGGGTTCCTAGAACACAGGACTTTGCTAATCCGGGACTCCACCAGGATGCTGGGCTGCCTCCCACAGACGCACACGCCGCCAGAGCCGCCCGTGGGAAGGAGCACCCACGAGTGGACGGCGGGCGGGAGCTGCAGTCTGAGGGCCACGTCTGTTTCCATCTTCGCTTCAAAGTTAAACACCAGTGACCAGACTCATCTGATCTCACACCTACGCTGACTCAACGTGTCCCACGTCTGAACGACCTCCGCAGCCCCAGACTGCACCAGACACGGGTTTTCCCGTGTAGTCCAGAGCCCCTGACCTCGTGCGTTAAGTGTAACAAACTCCATCCATTCCCACGCTGCTCTACCAAGCCCCACCGGTTCCGGCTGTTCGAAGTCCTGCATCGCTGCTGCCACGAAGCAGGCGCTCAGTCCCCAGGTCCCCTAGCTGGCCAGGCTCCAGCTCCCACCCAACGCTGCGCTGTGAGGGTGACGGCAACCCCATGACCATCGGACACTTACACTCTCCATTTCTCGGGCCAATTCGAACAGAAGCGCCAGAGACTCCCCGGCCGCCATCCTCATGTTCACATCATCAGAAGACAGGAAGCTCGGAAGTTTATGGAAATGCCTAGAAAATATTTCATCATTGCTATGCGAACACAAACAACTATGTCGATAAATGCTTTCATAAAATAGGACGCTAAAAATACGTACATCTCCAGCCTTTTCTTCAGCTCGTTGACGGGGCATATGGTCAGCAGCAACGTCCACGAGAGCAGCGAGCTGATGCAAAGCACTGTGTTAGGGGAGCTGCCAATGACGTTAGTGTCTTTCTCTTTGAGATAGGACTTGGTGAAGATATTTTCCAAACATTCCAGAGTGGAACACAGCTCCTAAGGCGTAAGAACAGGCAACAGGGTAAGCGCCTGAAGTTGGAAATGGGAAGGTAGCTACAGTCAAAGGCTTCCTACTCACAGTGACGTCGTCTGTGGCAATGAACGAGCAGACGCCGAAGCAGGCTGCGCACTAGAAAAACGCAAAAGAACAAGAGACATCAATGTGCGACATTTCTTATTAACGCTGCGTCTTCCTGTTCATGACCCAATGTGAACGGGCTCTCAGCTACACGACAGCATTAGGCCGGAGCACGCGGTCAGGAACGTGACTGCGTGTCCCCGCCTGCCTGCCTTACCACTGCAAACCCCAACTCCAGCTCAGACAGACGCAGCTCGGACACGAGGGTTAAAGAAAACTCTCCCTATTAAAAACCTTTAAAGCATTGAGTTTGCTACAGGTTTTTAAGCTTTTAAAATCATTACATTCATTTGTTTTGATGATGTCTACTATGAAAACTTCTAAAAAAAAATGTTATCTTCCAAGAAATAAGCAACCAGGACAGAAATCTCATAAAATTTAAATCCTCATCTTTAAACTTCTCACCTAAAGAAGCATTTCATTCATTCAGATTTTACTTATTTGGGAACATGCTGAAGAGAGGTTGGGAATCCTACAATTAATTGCCTTTTGTTGGAAAAAGGGGGCTAAAGTGCATACACATCAAGACCACCGAGGCAAAGCTCACCTAGTGAAACGACTCACAGTAGGACATGAGACAGTCTGCCCGCAACAGAATCGAGGCAGCACTGGTCACCACGTGGCTCTGTGAGATTCCTTGTGCTCCACGTCCCCTTCCTCCACAGGCTGTCCCTCAAACCTCCCCGTGCGGCTCCAGGGATGCCCGAGGCTGGTCTTCCCTGCCACTGTTCGCATGCCCAGACACAACAACGAATTCAAAGTCCTCGGACTTACTGTTTGCCTGGCCTGGACACTAGCTGTTCCATCGCAAATTATCTTCTTCAGGATGGGTCCGAGAGTCTTCAGGACCTCTTCGCTCTCAATCCCGGGGCCCAGCTGAACACAGAGAACGGACGCCAAGGCGGCGGCTGCGCGCTGCTCATCGCTTTTCCCTGCGAGAAGCCAGGAGGCGGCTGTGACAGACTCTCTCCGTCGACCAACAGCAGCAATTTCCCCAGACCTCCCCACACCGATGAAGCCCACCACCTCCAGGACAGGCTCCAGGCTTGGGCATGAGCTGTAAACCTAGTGACTCAGGAGCCAGACTCTGGGTACGGACCGCGCTCGAATCCTAGACCCACTGCTTAGCCACGTGATCTCCAACTCATACTCTTCTCGAAACAGACTCCCTCCTCGTAAAAGGCACATCAACACCTATCTTGAGTACTGTAACTGTGCAGAAAATAAGGTGTTTCAAGCCCATGTGACCTTCCAAATCCTCCTGCACGGATTTCTCTCCCAAGCATTTCAGGTGCACGCAGCCCACGGGGTGCACTAAACCTTCAGGGTGCCCCAGTGAGAGATGAAAAGGAAAGCACCCTTTAAAGCCACGAGAATACACTGATATAAAGGTGAATGTAAATGAACTCTTTTGAGAACTGTGTGCACTGAAAGGTGTGGGCACACTGAACTCAGGCTGTCACCTGACAAATCAAAAACGTATGAAAATATGCAGGGTGGAATGGAATTTTTCAAGGCCACCTGAGCCAACTACCTTACAGGACGGAGTTTCCATGGAAACACCTTTCACAAAGCCATTACAGTATCTCAAAAAAGTTGGCTCTGCTACCAGTGACAGCACTAACAAAGTTCGAGAACTTGCCCGGCCGGTGTGGCTCAGTGGCTGAGTGTCAACTCATGCACCAAGAGGTCGCTGGTTCGATTCCCGGTCAGGGCACATGCCCAGGTTGTGGGCCTGATCCCCAGTGGGGGGCATGCAGGAGGCAGCCGATCGATGTTCTCTCTCATCGATGTTTCTATCTCTCTCCCTCTCCCTTCCTTTCTAAAACATCAATAAAGGGAGGAAAAAAAAAAGTTCTATAACTTGAGTGGTCTCCTGTCCCGGGCTTTCTTCATTCTGTACCGTGAGAGCTGGGTGAGACAAAGCACACACCCGGCAGGACCACACTTCACCTAAGGCAACGCGAGAACAGGGATGTACAGCGAATCTCACCCCACATAAAGGAACATGTGTGCTTCCTACATGGTTAGTGCTGGAAACATTTTGTTAATAAAGCCATGATAATAGAAGGTAATTATTTTCAAAACGTTCTTACTTGCCAAAATAATTAAGGTGGCAGCCCCAAATCTTGTTAATTTTGGTGGTTCCTAAAACTGAAAAGTCTGGTAATACCAGACTTAGTCTTTAAAGCCTTTCTTTATTCTTAAAAGTTCTACAATCATAACAATATGAATTCTAGAATCTCTATCATACAAAGATCTAGAATTCAAAAATTCCAAGGGAAATCCTAAAAATGGTGTCAGGCACAGGTCTGGTTGTTTTAGTAAGTACAAGGGGAAATGAGCTAGAAAATCATGATACTTTTTCTATTTCAGAAAAATGGCTTTTTTAACACTACTTTTTGTTGACATCTGATATATGCTTTCAAGCCTTTCTCATATCCATGACAACGCCATCACCTGGTCTGATACAACAAAGGATGACGAACACCCCAATCCGTCCTAGTGTCAAGCTGTTTGCTGCATAAACAAAACAAAGCTCCTAACAGGTCTGACCCTGAGTTTAACAAGCACACGTGTCCCACAGTGACAGCGTGTCCCACAGTGACAGCCGTAAGGGCGAGACGGTCTTCCAGAGCTGCCAAGCGAGGCTGCAGCAGGAGCGCGGTCCTTGCTGGTCCCGGCCCCTGCCTCAAACATCGGGACAGTACCTTTTTTCAGGCAGCGTTCAATGCTGTCAGTCAAAGTCATTCTTCTTTCCAGAACGAATTCAGAAAACAGTTTTGAAGCCAGTGCATTTCTAAGGCCTTCGAGGGCTGCCTGCCTTGTCTTCGCACTGTTGAAACCAAGACGCGAGAGAAAGATCCGGTTGGAACACACCACCAATGACTCTTAAAGCCTGGCTTATTTCCACCTCAGTTTTTCTCGTTACAGATTTTTTAAATCTAACTGTCATCGAGCTCTAAACATTTTTTCAATTTTCAGCTACAATTCACCTAATTACACAAAAGATTTTATGCTGCTGTCTACCACAGCGCTTTTCTGTTCGAAACCACAGCTGTCAAGGACTACATCGTATTCTACAGTTGCAATGTGCAGAAGTTCTCCTAGACTACACATTACATAAATATCGCCTACACTTAAAGTAAACTCCTATTTTTTTTTAACAATACAAAAGTCTAGAGTTTGTGTTTCATCTGCTGGGCTTTTTAATTCTATTTGTCTTAAGTGAGTTCTGGAGCTCCTGGGAAGGAAGAAAGCAACGTAGCTTTGATATTCTTCACTCCATAACAAAACTGTGAACAAGAGGCTTAAAGGGAAGTTTAGCTGTCCCTTCTAGTTGAACATTAACTTTTTTTTGGTTAACCCTCACTCAAAGATATTTTTCCATTGATTTTTAGAGAAAGTGGAAGGGAGGGAGGGAGGGAGGAAGGGAGGAAGAGGAATACATCCATTGGTTGCCTCCCACCGCCCCGCCCCGTATCAGGGCCGAGTTCGAATCTGCAAGCCAGGTACATGCCCTTGACCGGAATCGAACCTGCCACCCTCTGGCCCGAAGGACAACGCTCTAACTGCTGAGCCAAACCGGCCAGAGCTGAACATTAACTTTTAATTCAACAAATCCATCTCAGCTATAATCAAATACAGTTACATGCTATTACGCTAGAGCAACGACTAATCTGAGTCAATTAATCTAAATTCTAAGGCATGTTTCTATCCACATCAAAAGTCCAAAGAAACAAGAAACATTTAAACATCCAAAATAAACAAATCAAGCTTTTAGAAAACCACATTGTTAAATCGCGAACTGCACATGTCACACAGAGAAGGGGGCTGACGGAATGACCCAGAATGAAGAGCACCTCCAGGGTCTCCTACCTCTTATCTAGGGTCAGGTCGATGAACCCCTTCAACTTGTACTCCAAGTCTTCTTGAGTTCCTTCCTCATCAAGGACTTCTGGTCCTGAAGAATGACAGAAAGCAACCAACCACTGTAATTTAAGTGGGAAAAAAGCAGACAGGGAACAGGACTTGTACACCTTGGCTACAAGAATTCCTCCCTGAACGCATCCTTTTAAAGTTGCCAATGGAATGTAACAGTCATACCATCTTCAGCAAAACTGGAAGGATCGCTGTAACCACTGCAGTGGCTCATTGTCTCAATCGACGCATCCTCATCACTGAACGGTTGAACATTCCGATGCTGGCCACCTGGGAGGTAAACGAAGGTAGAGGTACATGATTTTGTAGCCTTGGATGCAAACATTTAACTAGGGAATTTTAGTACTTACTTTAGAGAAATCCAGTCATAAAAACCCAAAACTTATTTTACAAAAAATGGCATTCCAGATGAAAACTACTTCCAAGCCACGACTTCAAACCCAGGAGACAATGGAAATAGATCCAGAAATGAAGTATGATATCATAGGTCATCATAAGACCAAGACAAATATGTTTTCCAACACGTATGACTGGGCTTAAGTAACATTAACTGGTAAATAGGTTAGTTTTTAGGCTACACATGTCTTCTGTGAAAGAAATTCAGGAGTTACAGGGTGGTAGTTTTATAGATAACCTGAATTGAGAGGGGGAAAAGGCTTAAAACAGAAGTTTTGGTATTTGATACAATCTTTTAGATAAATTACCTGTAAAACAAAGGTTCTAACATAAGCAATGGTTTAAAAATATAAATACTGTTACTAAAAAATAAAATTTCCTTTTTAAAACTAGAATCTTTCTGTCAACTTCATTAACCCAAATAATAAATCCATATTCCTAGTCACTTTTATAGGAATTTCATATTAATAACAGGATTGCCCAATCATGAATTGAACTGAGCAACGAGTTCAAATAAATCCCAAATTCTGCTGAAAAAACGACCTTGAGTCACCTGATTTACCTCTAGGCCCCTATATTCAAGAAATCTGCGACATTTACTACTGTAAGGTAAGGTTTTAAAAAATCCTCTAAGTTTAAGTCTGTTGTTGGGTTATTTTTAAAAGGGAGTTGTCTTTTATTTTATTTTTTTAATTCAAAACAGAGAGAACTTAGCAGATTTTATATCAGCAAAGGAAGTAAGCAACCTTCCTATTTGCTTGCTATCCTAAAGGGGAAAAACAGTGCCAATCAAAGTAGTAAATCATACAAAATAAGCAATGAAGCCAAGACCTCAAAACTTCTTAGAGTGCTTAGGACAAGAATAAACCAATAAACAAAGATCTATGACATCACTCTCTATTTCTGGATCTAGCTTCATTTGTTTTCATGATCTGAAGTCATGGTAACAGTTGAGTCACCTGATTAACTTTTACTAACATTTATTCTCCAATCAATTTACAATTTTCATTTTTCATATTCAGCCTATTTCTAAACTGTCAAGAAGACTATTCCTATGCAGGATTTACTCAGTTTCCTTCTCCAAGTTTCAATGATTTCCCAAGACTTAAAGGGAAGAGAGATTATACTAAAAACAAAACAAAAACAAAAACACACACCAAGAAGAGCCCTGTATGAATGCCTCATGTCTAAGTCAGACTCATCCCCCTTGTGATCCTGAGTGCCATTAATGAGGTGGTAACTCCAGACAAGAGGTCCTTATTTCGTAGAGGGCTTACTTACTAACAAGGGTTTGTTCTTCCCTAAAAATGCTCTCTTCAAATTAAGTGCTATTACAAGTACCCACACCTTCGTAAGAGATCAGTTTCATTAGCTTCCTTGGAGCCCTCTGCTAACTTAGAAAATAATTTAAATGGAAAATCCATTAAAGCAACAGAAGTTGGTTATCTTTTGGATGTACATGTGAAGATCTCGTTTGGACCCCATTTCTTCTAGATGTCAGTTAAAAAGACCAATAAGGTAAGTGGCTTCTGGGTACAAGTGTGACAATTTTCCATCTCTTCTACTGAACTATTATGCACTCATTTATCAAATAAGTAGTACACGTAAGTAACTTGGTTCACGTGGAACCAAATTAAGATTTTATTTATTTATTTTTAATCCTCACCTGAGGATATTTTTTCCCCATTTATTTTCAGATAGAGTGGGAAGGAGGGAGGGAGGGAGGGAGAGAGAGAGAGAGAGAGAGAGAGAGAGAGAGAGAGAGAGAAATATCGATGTGAGAGGGACACATCAATTGGTTGCCTTCCACATGACCCTGACCAGGGCCGGGGACCAAACTGCAACCAAGGTACGTGCCCTTACCCGGAATCGAACCTGAGACTCTTTGGTTCTTGGGCCGACGTTCTAACTGCTGACCCAAAACGGCCAGGGCAAGAACCAAATTAAGGTTTTAAAAAAGGTAAATCTTACCCCACATCCCACTCTCCAGAGGCAGAGTTAGCAAGTTCCAGTGCAAACTTCCAGATATTCAAAGCACGTTAAGTTTTAATCAAAGTATTTTCCAATTTCTTACATATGCTAAAATACAGTTTAAATACACCTCTACTGAAAATAATCGAAAAGGCAGTAGCAGTAAGGCTGGTAAGAGGCCAAGAATAAGGCAAGAATTAAAAGGCCATCTTCCAGCACCAACTGAGGTTATTCTGTTAAGTACCAGGAAGGAAGGAGGCCCAGCAGGAAGCTCCAGATGGGAATCCAGGTTTTGTTTGTGATTCCAGGAGTCCATTAGCAACATTACAATATTCAAATGGTTTAGCTTGCTGCTGCTTCATTATTTGTTTCATCGACAAAAGGCAAACTTAAAGAATAAAATTAATAAGGACCTTCTAGGCAGAATGAAAATGTTTACTTCAGATGAAAAGCTGAAGGGCAGAAAGGTAAAGAAGTATCCTCTATGCACACAGAGCAACCAGATGCCACAACAAACTAATTCTGTATTTTACACTTAGATGATCAAGAATGAACTTCAGGAACATCAAGAGCATCCAATCAAAATAAGGAGCGAGAGGAAGAAAAGGAAAGGGAAAAAAAAAGCTGCATTTATATAACCCATTCCTATTGTCAATTAGTAAATGACTAGTACATGATCACAAGTTTTCATACTGCTAGAAATCCTACAGGAAAGCTTTTAAAATGCCAGTGTCCAATCATCTCTAACAAGAAGACTGGCATTGAAAGTATATCATTCTGAGGATCCCAGTGGCAACTGTGTTGACAAATACCTAGTGACTAGAAGCATTTCCGATGTGATAGTCCGAGGATATTCCAATACTTAACTTCAAAATCTCAACACCATTACTAAATGAGATGATTTTGCCCAGTTTGCTTTAATACTCGATTTGAGTTTAGTGTGGTGTCTCGTAGGGCTTTCTGCTTGAAGTCTGTTTGTCTTAACTGTGTAATTAGTAGTAGAGAATCATGAATTAGTTAAGCACCTACCCATCCTGGAAAAGCTTCAAACTTTGCAGCGAGGACACAAAAAAACTAAACTTTTGGCCAATTGCAACCTGAGCTCCCCACCGCCGCCCATTTCGGGCTCAGAGCAGAGAACCTATAGCACAAAGAGAACGTGGTTCCTGCCCCGGGGACCGGGAGGTCGCCCCCACTGGTCGCCGTGGAGCTGGGGGCCGGGGTTTCTGCAGGTGCCAGCGAGGGGTGGGAGCAAAGCCTGCGCTGGAACAGTGGTCCCCAAGCTGCACCGCCTCCGCGAGGCCAGGCGGGCACGCGGGACGCGCCAGGAGGGAGCGGAAGGGGATGCCACTCGGGCGCCTCTGCGTCACCCCGGCCGCGTGACACAAGAGCCCGTCCAAACCCGGCAGACGTTTGGCATTCCCGAGAACTCCATGTTGGAGCAGGCGGTCAAAGGCGACCAGGGACAGCGCGGACGCAACTCCCAGCTCTGCCCACCCGTGGTCACGGAGAGCTCGAGAGCCGTCACTGGCTTCTGAGGACAGTTCCCCCCTGACCCAGCCCCGCGCCACCCGGACCCCAACCCACTTTCCAGCCCAGGGACCCATTGGCCTCCTCCCCGCCCCCAACGCTAGTGCCCAAGAGTTCGGTTCGCATGCCAGATCCAAATCGCGCGAGGTGCGGCCAGCAGAGGACGCTGGGAATTGTAGTTCGCCAGCCCAGCCAGGCACCCGGCCGACGCACAAGTCGGGAGAGAAAGAACTACAACTCCCATCGTGCTCCAGGAGAAAAGACTCCCTAGCCCGGCCGGCAACCGGGATACCGGCGGCTGGGATACCCTCTTACCTGCTGTCGCCGCCGTCGCTGCAGCTGCCCCTGAGCCGCCGCCACCACCACTGCCACCGCGGTGGGCAGTGTTCCGCTTCTTATTCTTCGGCATCGTGGGACGCCCGGTGCCGTCCAGACTCGGAGCTCAGCGAGGATCAGCCGATGGAGCTGCACTTTTTACTCGTGCGTCTGTGCGGCGGGCGGCTGAGAGGCGAGGCTTCGGCTAACAACAGAGGCGAGAAGCGGCGGGGGTAAGAGTGGGCGCTGGCGGCTGCAGAAATCCCCGTGAAGAGCTGTGATCGGAAACGATACATGTTTCTCTCTAGCGCGGGAGCTAAGGCGGGGCGGACGCGGCCACGACGCCTTAAGTAGCAAGACCGCCGCCTGTTGTCACCGTCTGTGGGCGGGACTCGAACTCTCACTAGCCAATCCCCGTGCCTCTCCCCACCGGAGCCCACTCGGCGCGGCCGATGGACGCGGACTACAATCCCATGCCGCAGGTGTCCCCGCGGCGCCCCCGGAGCCAGTCTTCGTTGCCGCACTGAACTCTGGGAAATGTAGTACACTCAGGCGAGTCCTCTCCCGGCTCCTCCCAACGGGCTTTTCCGCGCCCTGGCTCCCGTCTCGTGACCCCGCCCCTGCTTCCGGGCGGGCCGGCCTGGAATGGACTTGGCGCGGGCCGGGGTGATGAGCAATGGGCCGGGTATGGGTGGTGACGACAGCCAGCTTCCCGGTGGGAGCGACGCAGTCAGCTGGCCCTTCTTCCTGCAGCAGCTCGCGTTCCCTTTTACCTTTTCCCCACTTCCCCGCGGCCTCGGCCCGGGGACAGCCGTGCCTGCCCTGGCCACATTTCCTGGGGTTGTAGTTGTCGAATTAGGTTAGCGATCGCCAGTACGTATCTAGAATTGAGTGTGGTTCAGGGCTGTGTGCCCTCTACCTCCAAAAAAAAAAAAAAAGGTGTGCTTAACCTGCAGTTCGTGTGCTCAACGTGCAGTTCGTGTATTTCTCGTATTCTAGACTAGAAAGACCTGGAGATGCAGGTGTCACACGTTTTACCTGCCAGTTCGGTCGGGCTCAGGGTTAGTTTCTGGGAACTTAACAGCTGCTAAAACAGACATGAGCTATAATTACCAATAACCGAAGTGTTTTGTCGTTTTCCTGTGCCCCCCCCCCAAAGTGCTCCTAGATCTCTGTCTTCCTTGCTGAATGTGTCATGTATTTAGGACCTGTTGTTTACATTCGTGTTGTTAGGCTTACCACAAACCAAACTCACGGACTCCCCTCAATGTAGGTGACCTGCCCCCCCCTCCACCTCTCTCCTGGGTTCCTTCTCTCATTTTCTTCTCAACTGCCTGTGGCACTTTGGCACCTGAAGGTTCCAGTGCCCCTCAGCCCACTTCCTGTCTTCCCTCTCTGTGTTCCCAGTACTGCTGCTCTCCCATGTGTCCAAATTCAAAATCTCAAGTTCATACGTGGTTCCCTCTCTGCAGAGCACCCCCCTCCCCCAGAATAGTCAGTTGTATTAAAAAACTCAAGTCCTGTTTTCCAACCACACATGGCCTCAGTTGGTGCCTGGACATTTTAAGGGATCTCCCAGTTATGTCGCCAACGTCTCAGGCATGATGATGTTGCCAGATTTATGTTACTAATTCACATGCTTTAATAGTTGCTTGAAAACCTCCCTTGGTTCCCTTTACCAATATACTGAATGCCAGTCCTCTTAGGCTGGCCTGGACACCCTTTCCAGCCCGGTCTCTCGCTCTCCCCCAACACGCCCTGTTCTTCAGCCACACTGTATGTGCTCCATTCCCAGTACACAGCTCCGCTCTCCTCCCGCAGTGTATCACTCACGTTGTCCCGTTCTTGTCATGTCCTTCCTTCCAGCCTCACCTTGCAAAAAGTTATTCATCTCTCAAGATGTAGCTCAGATGCCACCTTCTCCATGAAGCCTCCAATCAGCATTGTTTCTTCCTCCTCACAACTCTTAAAACTCTCTGTAACGCTCTAATGGCACTTACTACATCCGCACAGGCCACACGGCCTGTTGAAAGATGCTGTTCAGAGGGTAGCATTTCAGCATTGCTCTTGCTTTGTTTAATCCTGAAGCAGCAAGTAAACTGCACAGAGGGAGTGAACCAGATAAGGATGCAGGCCAGGGGACAGGCTCTCACTGCGTCCCTAGTGCCCCTGGCCCTGAGTCCGGCGGCCTTGGCTAACATTGAGTGAGATGAGTCTAGGCTGGAGGAGTATAGAACTATGTGATCACCCCAGGCTTGTTATCATCCAGAAGCAACTTAGGCAACAATTTTGCTACTCTGTGAGCCTCATCACCCAGGCTCACTGTCCGGGTTCCAGGCCTCAAAACGTGTGCTTTGCCTGCATTTGGGGCGCAGTCCTTTTCTCTGCACCCTATCATGGCCGCTCAGAGGCATTTCTGGGGCAACTAGCCATAGCCTACCACATCATGTACTTACTGGTTCGTAAACACATCTCAGCTCATGAAATTGTCAACTCCCTGAGAATAAGAACCTTGTTGTCATCTCTGTCCCTCATAGCACATAAAAAGTATGATCTTTGCAACTCTAGCTACTATATGTTAAAGGAACGTTTCGGAAATACTTCTTGATGAGATTTTCCTGGGCCCTGCGAAGGAAGTGATGTTACACAAATGGAATGTTACTTTCCTTACAGTGAACTCTGAGGTTCTTTTGATAAAGTCATCGCAACTGTATTTTTATGTCTACAGTTGCACTCCCGATCAGTACAAATAGAGAAAGATGTAGCCATAGACCCCATAAGACATGGTCCTTAACACAACATACTGGTTTTGCAACACAGTTGAAGAAATTAGAAGACTTCCAACAACACGGAGTCACCAGATAACGAGCAATACGAGGAAGACGGGAACAGGACAAAAAGGCATTCTCCCAACCAGGCTTTGCCTTTTATTCCAGGGAAGAACACCTTCCCCAGGGACTTCTGTCTGCTTCACATTGGCCAGACTTGTCACCTGATGACTCCTATCCACAAGGGAGTCTAGAAGACAAGTAGTTTGAGTTGGGATCTTCGATGATCAAATCTGAGGTTCTGTTGTGAAGAATGAAGGGGAGACCATGGATGTAAGGTAGGCAACAAGCTGTGTCCACCTCGTGGACTGTGAGGCAAAGTTCTCCTAGGCTCAAGTAAACATCACGTATTTCTTACCAACCTGACATCACGTGATGCCTGTCACCTCGTAGGAAGAGGAATCCTCCTATAAAACACAACCTACTCAGTCTGCCATCCCATCTCACAGATACACCATCATGGTCAGCATTTTCAGATGCTGCAGGAATGAATTTCACATGAATCTGAATTTGTGGACACATGGGAAGAGTTTTGACCTCTCCTGGGGTGTGCATAATGAGGACTTTGGTTCAAGAACAAGTAACACAGGTAAGACTTGGTACTCGAACCTCCCTTGAAGACAAACGAAAGGATCTCTTTCAGTGCCTTTAGTCGTGGCTTCCTTAGGGTTCTTTGCGTGGCAGTAAGAAGTAAATGTCTCCCAGGTCCTCCGGCTAAGACCTCTTACCAGCTAACAACATAGTCCCTCCCTTCTGCCACCTGGAACCCCTTGAAGGTCTCCGAGTTCACCGTGCTCAAGCTTCTGGGCCTCGCACAGGGTTGGCACTGCCTACCTCTCCACCTCATCTCCTCCTGTGCCTCTTCTCATCCCCCGCTCTTCAGGCTCACCTGTCTTCTTTGCCAACCCGAAGTACAAAGTTCATCCCCCTTAAGACTTTCTGCAACAGCTCCTCTGTCTGCCTGATGTGATAGCTCCTGAGCTTCCCACAGCTGCCATTCAGATCTCAGCTTAAACGACCCCTCCCTGGGAGGCATCCCCCACTCTCCATTCTAAGGTAGCCCCCTTCCCCCAGCCACCACCACACGCCTGTGTTATTCTCCTAAAGCTCACCGCACTACCTGATCTTTTTCTAGTTCAGTTCTTGTCTCTCTGTTAGAATTCTGAGAGAGGAGGTTTTGTTTGTGTCTTCAGTGCTGGAGCATAGTAGATACTCAGTCATGTTTACTGAATGAATACATGGGTAAATAACTGAATGTCACTCCTCGGCCTGGTACATGCTTCTCCACAATCCCCCTCCTATAAACCACGGGCCCTTGCCCCATCTAATGTAAATGTCTCTCTCCTGTGTTCCTATGGCACCTTCCCTACAGTGGCATCGATGATGTGCATTGTAATTCTTGCTTGTTGTCCGTTTCCCCATCAGACACAAAGTGGGCAAAGTCCAAGTTCACCATCTCTGAATCAGACACCAGGCCTTATGAGCCCGTGTGGCATGTTCGTGCAAACGAGAGAAGCCAGGGCACCCAGCTTGATGTGTGGTCACGGGCTGAATTCCCCCACCCTCCCTTCAGCAGGGAACAGCCTATGCATCTGTCCTCAGTGGCCCTGGTAGACAGTAGCTGTTAAATTAAACGAGGGAGTGAATTTCCTCTGTATATGAGCAGTTTTCTTAAAGGCAAAGACACTACTTTTGGGGGAAGAGTGAGACTTAATTATTGAAAGTCTACTGTGTCACTGGCATTGTTCTAAGGGTTATTTTATCTGTTTTTTTAACCACTTTTTTGAGGTATGGTCTACGAAAAGCCATACACGTTTAATGTATACGAGTTGAGTTCAGAAGTAAGTACACCCATGAAACCATTGCCTCAATCAATGTGTAAACACGTCCATCCCTCCCAAGTTCCCTCCACCATCTCGTGTGTGTGTGTGTGTGTGTGTGTGTGTGTGTGTGTGTGTGTGAGACACTTAATCCTAGGTTCTTCCTGCACATCTCCTGTACTCCTCATCGCCCCATGAAGGACGATTAGTCTCACCACTGGTGGGTGAAGAAACGAGCTCAGGGTGCTTTTGCAACTTCCCCGAAGTCGTGCTGTTGGTAAACAGGGAGTCCGTGATCAAAGCCCAGGCCCTCTGATTCCAGGCTTGTCCCTGGCTGGCCTTGGCCCCTGGAGTGTGACGGCTTGTTCCCGGAGTCACAGGCTCTGTTCCTAGTGTCCCGTGACCCCTGGTGCCGGCTGCCTGGCGACGCTGGGCACTGCGCTCCGCTGCTGTTTCCAAGGCCGTGTGATCGACCAGCAGTGCCGTCCAGCAAATTCATTGTTGAAAATGATGCTCGCTTGTTCGCCGTCAGGTCGCGTTGCTTTCTTACCCTGTTGCGAGTTTGGTATGACTGTGGGGACGCCCCACGCAGCCCGCCGAACGCGAAGCCCCTGGCGGCTCTCCTCGGACAGGCCGCGGGGCAATCCACCGAACGCCTGTGTTCACAGGCCTTTTGTTCGTCTTGCTGGCGTGTAGGAGACATTTCTTTGTGGCTTCCGGTCTTGAAATCGCATACACTTTCTCTCAGGGTTTCTGACAAGTGAAAGAGAGTAACGTTCAGCTGTCTAACAGAGAGCGTGGCTCGGCTCACCAAGCTACGTAGTGGCACTGACACAGGGTGAGGCTGTGCCACCCCGGCCGCCATCAGTACCCCGGCATGGCCAGGCACAGCTGTGTGACAGTGTGTTGGGAAAGCTTGTGGCCACGGCACATGCAGGAACGGTCTTTTGTTCTAAGGTAGAGGCTGTCACTGGACCCTCGTTTGGATGCCCTCGGACGCTTCACACCAACAGTCAAATGAACTTGTTCTTGACCGACCCTCGGCCTGCCCCCTGCAGCCAGCTCCCTCTCCCGGCTCTCCTGGGTGGGGGCACCCACCCTCCGCCCAACAAGCAGAGCGTTCTCAGAGAGAGACTTGAGGGGGATCTGCTGCAGACCTGTCTGACCCGGGAAACCCTGGGCAGCACGACTGACTGTCCCCCAGGTGCTCACCGCTCTGCGCCGTGGCATCAGGAGGGCGGGGCTGGCATCTCCTGTGGAGTGGAGTGAGGAACCCGTGAGAGAGCACACCTAGAGCGCTGGCCCAGTGCCCGGCACACAGTGGCACCCGGGAATGTGGCCCTTACTGTTGGCACAGATCTCTGTCCAGGGCGTCTCAGCTCTGCCGGTGCAGGAGTCCCCCGTTTCCAGACAGGGCCCCCAGTGTCGGACCGGCTCACCGTCCAGCAGACGTCCGCCCAGTGGCTGCTGTGCCACTCACTGTGCCCGAATGCGAACGGGCGATCTGGCTCGTGGAGTCCCGGGTCCAGCCAGAGAGCTCAGCACCAAGTGGCCCTTGGCTCTCCTGTCCCCTCAGCCCACTTGGAGACGATAGTCTGTGTCCCCCAGGGGTGCGACCAAGGAGGTCATGTACCCCTAAGTGACTAGTCCGCAGGCTCCCCAGGGAGTTCCGTCTTCTCTTCAGGAGCAAGTCACCTTGCCCTTGTGAGCCTCCATTTCCTTGTCACTGGGAGGAAAGCCCTGCCCTGTAATGTCACTGGACTGTCATAAAAATAAAATGAGGTCATTATGTGAAAGGCTTTGTAACCTGGAAGGTACTCTCCAATGACGCGAGGCACCTTGTGTTATGTCAAAGAAAAATGGTGGCATTTGAGACCTTAGTCAGCAAGGGGCAGTCTCTTGGCTGGGAGCTGACGGGGGGTTGGGGGAGCCGTAGCAACCCCCCACATCAGGCACACCTACGAGGCTGGACGGTGTCGACAAGCCATCCGGCGTGGCTCCTAGCGATGTCACTGGTGGCCGCGTGTTTTGTTGGAAGGTCACCAGGTTTTAGATTCAGACAGACCTTGACATAACGGCTCCTCTGCCACTTCCTACCTGGTGACCTTGTGCAAAATACTTCATCTACGCCAGGGCTTGCTCGTCTGTAAATCGGTTTCTCTCTAGTAGAACTGAGAGGCGTTCGGAGTCTGGACTCTTCTTTTGCACAGAGAAGATGTAATCTCGAGGAATAGAACGTGGCCACCACCTGCCTGCTCCAGACATGGACAAAGAAGAAAGCCAGTTCGCAGAGAGAAGACTGGAGCAGGACCGTGGGGCGGAGCAGAGGCCTGCGCCAGGCCTGCCCGGCCCTGGTGGGTTTCACTTGCAGGAGGCAGAACTTCTAAGATTCACCTGAAGTCCGGCCCCGGGTTCCAAGAGACACCCCAAACTTTAAAAATTAACCCTTTCTCTGTGCTTAAGTTCGGTCTGGTCTAGTCTCTATTTCTTTTAATTAAAAGTAAGAGAGAGACTGGCCTTTGGACACATTGCTAAAGGACTGAAATTTTATTACCATACATTTAGTAAATATTTTGTTCATTCCAGGGGTTTACTCCCAGTGACAGAAAGGCTTTTGTAATTCATTTTTAACAGACACTATTGAGTGCCTACCCCCTACCCATCTGACTTCCACTTCCTCATCACAGAGCCCCAATTCTGTCCAGATTTCCAACCTCCTTTCAGTGAGTTGGGTCCTGGTTGCTCCTATGATTGATCGTCCTGGAAATGGTTTAGGGTGGGCGTGCAGCACGATGCTAGCCAGTGGGGTGCGAGAGCTGAGGGGTTACGGGAAGGTTCCTCCTTCCCAATGGAACTACACGTGAAGAGGTGGTCTTTCCCTCCTCTGACGTGGCCACGAGGGCAGACACAGCCAACACACCGGGAATGGCAAGAGCGCTGAAGAACCTGGGTGAGACTTTTGAGTCACATAATAACCAGTGGCACCACCCACCTCTAGACTTCTCATTATGTGACGCAGTAGAGGCCCTGAATATGTGTCAGTTTTAACTGGAGATTTCTGGAACTTGGGGCTGAAAGCATCCCAAAAGGTATTATTCTATTTAATGATTTCTTTAAAACAATGGTAGCATTTAGCAATTTCTCTCATTTTTCTATGTGCTCAAAAGTGAGCTGAGCAAAAATAATCCCCCAACTATTCTCCTACAACCCTCAAAAGTCTCGTATGCTCCCAGAAAGAAAATGCCTTTGGAGTCCTCAGGCCCGCCATCCGCTGTGTGTGTGTAGACTGTCCCGACTGTCCCCTGCCCTTCCTGCTGCCCCCGCAGATGCGTCCAAGGACACCCCGTTAAAGCTCCGGAGATTTCCTTTCTTCCACTCCCACTGTTACTGTGTATGAGTGTTATGGCTTTCTGTCCAGCCTCCTTTTCTGTTTCCTTGAATAGTCCTTAATAGGGCCATTTGTCATCATTGTTCACTGGCATCAGCGTTTGTGTAGCTGAAACAGCTTCTAACGAGAGTCATTTTCTGTCCATGGTATCCCTGGTGGCTCCCTTTGGTCATGCTGGGGCCGATAGCTCATGGATGGTGATTCTCCTTCCAACAAGAGCTGCCCACCTCTCGATATTCCAGAGACAGAGGGACTAATATGTACTCTTCCCACATGATGAAAGGGTTCATTTGATTCTAAATATCTAGGTCATGACTGTTACTTCTTTAAAAGCTGTTTATTTGTTGGCTTGATTTCCATAGCCTAGTCTTTTTCACGAAGGAGGTATCTCCCAGTCTCGAGTTACTTCCGTGCACACATCCAGTGAAACAAGTTTGCCTTCGTCTTCTCGTTCTGATTCTGAGGAGGCACGTGCCTGGGAGCTCGTAAGTGTGAGCTATTGTTGTTGTTGTCACTCCATTCACTAACCAGTTTAGATTTTTCTTTCCTAGGCTTTCAGTTCCTTGGGTCGAATTCCTCTTTGTAGCTCAGCACCCAGCACTGGCCCCAAACATAGCAGACATTCCAGAAATGCTTGTTGACTGACTGACCGCATGACTCCTGGCTCATCACCCGTGACGGGCTCCTGGCCCCTGTGATGTAAAGCCCGTGCTCTGTGGCACAGTTCCCACGGCCTCTGAAACCGGGCTCCTGCCGCTGGTTCCGCTTCGTCGTCTGCGCTCCTAGGCGGGCTGAGCAGGACCTCTCGCAGTCCCCAAACAGACCCTTCCCTCAACCAGAGTGTCTTCTCAGCCCTTTCCTGCAGCCTGCTGAACTTCCTCAGATATTCAGGACCCAAATCAGGTATCTTCCTGGAAAGTCTTTCCTGACCCTTTTACAGGTGGCCACCAAGCCCGGACATAGGTAAGTGCATAATCAATGGTTTGTTGATGTATGACAAAACAGGGTGAAGTCATATAGCTACACTCTCAGACCTCATGGCCACCTTGTACCAGAACGGGTCCCCCCACCCCCATCCCATGTGCTTTGACCATGTGAGGCCCTGATCGCCCAGGACTCGCTCAGATGCTCCACCTCATCCATCCCCACCACCGCCTCACGATTGATGAGTCACTCAGCAAGTACTTGTCGTGAGGAGCCTCAGCAGATATTTATGCATCACCTGTGCAGAGCATGGAAGCCCGCCAGCCTCCGCACCGCTCCTGGTGACTATCACTGACGTAATTGTTTTCCTCCCTGCCACTCTGGGAGGGGAAGCACGCCCGGCACGCGCCCTGGGGACCTGCCCTGCACTTCCTGCATTCAGCTGCCACTCATGATTAAGCTATGGCTCTGTGAACACACGCTCCATTGTCTTAACAAAGGCAACATTTAAGGAAATATGCTCTCTTTTCATCAGTCACCATTATTTGACACCTTCGAAAAGAAAAACATTGATAAAGAGTAAAATAAAACATTTCAAAAGCAATGACACATTCAAGTCTGACTGTTCCTATTAATGAGTCCATTGCAACTTTATGAAGAGCCGTTCTCTAAGCCGACCCGGTAAGTCTGTCACTGCCAAGGTCAAGTTTAATTGGCATCAGCCGATGGAGTTCATCTGCGTGGCTGTAGTCAGAGCGTGTGGCGTTTTCAACTAGGGAACCCCCTCGGCCTGCGCAGATTTTATCTGGCTCACTGTGAGGATCCCAGGCCGCCGCCTCTCAGCAAACCCGCCACTGAAATATTTCTCAAAGATGACACTTGGCCAGAAAAATACCCCCTACGGGGCAGTGTCATGGCAGAGTGTGTGACGGGGAAGACAGCCTCCAGCGAGTGGCGGTCGCCGCCTGTCAGATGCATGCGGTACAGTCGCATGCTGGCTGTCTCTCTGCTTTCATGGTGACTCATTGTCCTGGGAACGTCACTTTCTGCAAGAATGTCACGGGCACTGTGGCAAGTCATCCGGTGGGTCTGGCCTTGAGGGCGTGTTGCAGTGGGGAAATGCCACCATCACCCCCTGAAGTCTGACGTGAAATCACTGTCACCCAATAGGGCCACTCTGCTCACCACGAGACCCACTGTGGAGGGCGCCTTGCACAGTGAGCCAGAGGAGATGTGTCCGGAGGGCACAGCAGCACCCGAAACCAGGGGTGCCATTCATTGACACGGGGCCATTCAGAAAGAATCAAACTCTCCCAGAATGGACTATCCTCAGTAAGCAGTAAACACACGAGCATGCTTTTCACACCGTGGGGGACCTCAGTGTCCGGCCAGGGGTGCTCGGCTTCGACCATGTTTGTTTTCATCAGACACAAATGCCACAGTTGTCGCTTCTGTCCCAAGCATTCTGAACATTGTTACAGGTGTACCCAGCTGAGGTCCAGCCCTGGCGTCTAGACGGTGTGTGACAACCTGTGTCGTTGACAGAGGGAGTTACTGATTTCGTGCCGCATCACAATGTAACAGCATGGAGTCAATAAAATCTTCATGAACAGATTGTAGTGATGTCAGGAATTAACTACTGAATGAATTTGAAACAATTTGGAATTTAGTGACCGCCTAGTGTTGAAGGTCTAGTGTAGACGTACAGGAAACACGTCGTCATGGTAAGCACGCTCCCGCCCCGGCTGCACCTGGCTGTGGGCCCGGGTCCCTGCGGCTCCACGAGATTTTGAAAGGCACCAGGACGCCCTTCCTCTGGGGGGGAGGCAGTCCTACAATGGGCAGCAGTGTTTGGCATGGGATACCCTGAACAGAGACCAAGCTATACTGTTACTTAAAAAAATAATAACCATATTTAATTGATTCTAAGGTCCATGTTTTTAAAACAATTTAACATCTCTGAAATGGAGAGGTTTCTTAACAGTGCTATACCCAGTCGGCCACTCAATGAATCGTATACCTTTGGTAAGAAAAAGAAATAAGGAAGTGAAATAACCCTAACTCCTATTCATTACGTTTTCACTCAGAGGAACAGATCACTTCGCTACCCTGTAGATGGATCAAATAGAGCATTTGCCTTGTCCTGTTCCCAGGGCCCTTAGACGAGCATTGTCCCTCCGCAAGCCCAGACGCCTTGTTCCCCTTCCCGTGGCCTCATTCCCCTGCTGTGCACTGTAATTGCCCTGTCCTTTCCATCTGCTGTCCTGTGAGCTCAGGGCTCTGTGGGGCAGCGCGTGGAGGCAGCAGCGTGGGCTCTGAGCCTGGCCGACCTACCACGTCAGGGCCTTGCCGTCCACTAGTGGTGAGATCACGAGCAAGTCATTAACCTTTGCCAGTGAGCGAAGGTGTCAAGGACCGGCACATGGCAGGCTCCTTCCAACCACAGTGTTTTCCGAGGCAGCCTGAGTTTCGGAGTCGGAGGGTCACCGAGTGTGTCCCCCGACTCCCAGTTACCTCTCTGAGCCTCAGCTCTGTGCACCGAGAAGGCCAGCGTCATGTGTCTCGTTCCTCAGCGTCTCTCAGAGCCTGGCAGTTGTGGAAGAGGCCAGTGAATGAACCAGCACCGAGGACAGTTCCTTACAGACCCCTAGTTAGGTCACAAGTACACACACTATGGAATCACAGATGATGAGCTCAGGACCAGGGAGCCTCCTGCTGCCCCAGACACAGCCCTCCCACCATTACAACAAGACAAGGGGGAGGACGACGCAGATATGAGCACAGGGCGGTGGAGGGCTAATCACAGCTGTCAGCCCAGAGATAAATGCTTACACCTCATCTCTGACCTGGCTGCTGGTGACCTCACCTGAAACATCCCAAGCAGGTACACGTCCTTCCTGCTCTCCTAGACGGGAAGTACCCTCCATCCAGTGTTGAGTACTACTATCACAGTGTTGAGTACTACTATCACAGTGTTGAGTACTGCTGATCACAGTGTTGGGTACTACTGATCACAGTGTTGAGTACTGCTGATCACAGTGTTGGGTACTGCTGATCACAGTGTTGAGTACTACCGATCACAGTGTTGAGTACTGCCGATCACAGTGTTGGGTACTACTGATCACAGTGTTGAGTACTACCGATCACAGTGTTGGGTACTGCCCACCATGGTGTTGGGTACTGCCCACCATGGTGTTGGGTACTACTGACCATAGTGTTGAGTACTACCGATCACAGTGTTGGGTACTGCTGATCACAGTGTTGGGTACTACTGATCACAGTGTTGAGTACTACCGATCACAGTGTTGGGTACTGCCCACCATGGTGT
The DNA here is from genome assembly GCA_030848825.1 of Tadarida brasiliensis. Taxonomy (NCBI): domain Eukaryota; kingdom Metazoa; phylum Chordata; class Mammalia; order Chiroptera; family Molossidae; genus Tadarida; species Tadarida brasiliensis. The sequence goes on along the minus strand of CM061267.1, from coordinate 97,967,335 downwards.
TGGGTACTACTGACCATGGTGTTGGGTATTACCAATCACTGTGTCGGGTACTACCGATCACAGTGTTGGGTACTACCGGTCACAGTGTCGGGAACTACCACCACAGTGTCTGGTACTACCGATCACGGTGTTGGGTACCACCGATCATGGTGTCGGGTACTACCAATCACAGTGTTGAGTACTGCTGATCACAGTGTTGAGTACTGCTGATCACAGTGTTGGGTACTGCTGATCACAGTGTTGAGTACTACCGATCACGGTGTTGGGTACTACCGGTCACGGTGTTGAGTACTACCGGTCACGGTGTCGGGTACTACCGATAACAGTGTTGGGTATAACCAATCAACGCGGGGAAAGCACTTTGAATTTTGTTGTCACACACTGAAGAACTTCAAAGACGCTGAAAAGAAGGGTGATGACAAGACCTGGTCGGAAGCCCCAGCACATGGTTCTATGGCCAGAACTATCTTCTGACAGTAACATTTATAGGATGGCCTTTTCCCACAAGTTACCATCTTACAAGAACACTGGAGGGCTGTTGCTGGAATTTTTGCCCAAGCTGCCATTTTGTAACAGGAGGCCACGCTGTATGTTCTTTTACGGGAAGAGGCAACGCCCGCCTTATCCCTACAGGAAAGGGGACACGGGGAGCCAGCCTTGGTCACTGAGACTGCTGGAACAGTGAGTTGACATTACGAGTTCCATTTTAGTGGGTCTGAGTGAGAGTCTGTTGAAGCGGAAGGGACATTATGGGGGAAAGCCGAGGAAGTGAAATGAGACTTTTCACACACGGAGTCACAGCGCTCAGATGGGGAACAGCCTCAGCAGTAAGTCACCAGGGGCAGGGCAGCAAATGACAATGAAGACAGCCCCTGTTTCGGATGAGAGGGTGGCCTGGGGCAGCTGTGCGACCTCTGGCAACTGCATGTTTGCTCCCAGACACGGGAACGACTGAGTGACTGATGTCCAAAGGCGTGAGCCCAGAACAACAGTCCAGAGGGCAAAGTCCTCTGACTCATCGTTGTCCAAACAGAATGTGAAAGTCACACGTGGATGTACACCGTGGCCACCGTGAAGAGTGGCACCTGCGTGTGCCACAGGCTTTCTGTCGGTACGAGACACCCAACACCGGTCCTCACGACCAAGGCTGAGTGAGCCAGGGGTTTGAGGCAGGGAAGCAAGGGGACTGGTAGCAACCGGGAAAGTTCAACGGAGTCACACACCTGCCGCAGCCCTACTCACAGGCCTTGGAGGACCGAAGACTCAGCACTGTGGTGAACACCTCCCTGCTCTCTGACAGACAGGCCGAGGTTGGCTTTCTGAAACCATAGCATGTGCTGGGAGACGATTTGAGAGAGAGGGCGTCCCAGGCAATCCCAGGTAAAACTGCCAAGTCGGTAAAAGGCTGCTGCCGCGGTGACAAGAGCTTTGAGGGGAGGGGTGACGTCATGTCAGCGTTTGTTTTTAGGGAGATTTGTCTGGTGGTCAGAAGGAGAAGCACTGAGGGGCTGGGCGGGGTGGACCCAGGAGCGCGCGTGTCTGGCGCGGAGAGAGGGACGGGTCCTCTTTAAGAAAAAGAATACAGATTTCAGAATGCACATCGCCGGGGCCCATCCCAGGGCCTTAGATGGGCCCGGGGTTCAGCTTTGCAATAAGCCACCCCATGGGTGATCACCCCCACTTACCAGCCACCCCAGCTAGGCACCCAAGGGATCATCGTTAGTGCCAACACCTCTGTCCTTCCCTTCTTAACACACCCTTGGCCCACTGCCTGGGTTTAATTTTTCCCTTCATATGATCACCTTCCGATTTTTGTTTAAGCTCAGTGAACTATTTTTAATCTCACCAGGCAGTTGAGGGTACAGGTCAAGGGCATGGACGCTTAAATAAAAAGCCTTGAGTTGAGTCTCCGTCCCTGAGCCATTGAGTCATTTCATTGACATCTCTAAGTGTCCGTTTTCTGTCCGCCAACGGGAATAATCCCTACCTTGCGGTCTGCTTCTGAGAGTTCCAAGGGAGGTCCGGGTGAGCTCTCCGCACAATGCTGGCACGTAGCTATCGATCGCCAATAAAGGTTACTTATTATTAAGATCGGGTAGTGTAGCTGGCCTCAGCCCAAAGCCTGCCCAGTTCAGGCTGTCAGCCCAAGTTTAAAAAAAGAAATAAAAGAGCATGAAACACTGGGATGAACTACACGTCCCTCTGAACACAGCCTTTTACTCCATAGACCTAGAATGAACCAGGGGCCAGAAGGGGAACAGCCCGTTTCAACAGCCTCGCCAGGCCTCTGGGGCTGGCCCTAATCACACGAATAGGAAGTGCTGAGTCATCCTGCCGGCGGGTGGGGACTGAGTCCCCCAGGGCAGGCCTCCCAGCGGGGCATTCCGCCGGTTCCCGATCTCCCGACCCACTTGCCTGACCTCGGCTCAGCCCTGTTTACGCCTCCTCTCTCGCCCGCCGATCGGGCTGCTTAGTTCCCTGCTCTGGGCACCAGCCCACGACCTGGGCTCCTGAGCCGCAGCTCTGACCGCACCTGGGGATCTCCGCCTGCAGTCAGGGCCGGCCTGAGCAGGAAAAGGCGCGGCTCCGCCTGGGACATCGCTCAGGTTCCTCTTCACTTAGTTGGAGGAGAGCAAGGAGGCGGCCAGCGAGGAACGCTCCCTCACCACGGGACGGTGAAGGCGAGCGCGGAACACACTTAGGTGTTTTCCAGAAGAGCCATGGGGCACAGGCGCTTGATTCAGTCCCTGCTCTGACCCGTGACAAGGGGCCTGCCATCTCGTCGCTGTGACAAGTCCTCCCCACAGCAGATGTCAGTTTGGGGACCTGCTGGACCCTGCTCTGTGCGCGGGGCGCGGGGCGCGGGGACGCAGGGTTTGCTGATTTTCAGGCCGCGGGCTCGCCACCGCGTGTGACGGAGGTGCCAGCGCGCCAGGGAAGGGGCCTCGCTGGAAGTGCACGTCGGGGTCTCCTTCCTGGGGGACCTGTACCCACAAAGACCTGAAGCGGAGTGCACACACCGCCGCCACCCACGGTCCCTGCTAACCCACTTCCTGTTCCCCTCGTTGTGAAAGGCCGTGGTCGGAACTGCCTCCTTGGTGCTCACCCTGATTACAGCCCCCGCGAGGGGCAGGAGGGCCGGCAGGCAGGTCCGAGCCGCAACCGCCCTCGGCCACTTCCTTCCCGCTGGGTGCCAGCCTCTGAGAACGCCCCTGCCGCAGGTCCTGCAGGCGCCCCCTTCCCCGGTGGGGCATGCACAGCGGGGCAGTGCCCTCTCCCTCCGCACCAAGGGGGGGCGTGCTTCGGCCCTGGTGTCCCATGCAGGACCCCCAGAAGGGCCACGGAAGGGGATGCCTTCCCCAAGACAGAGGGGCCACTCTTGATGGGAGACGGGCACCCAGGCACTCCCTGGGGCTCCTGGAGGGCACCCCGCCACGCCCTGCCCTCCTCTCAACATCGCTCTTCTCGGCAGTCGCTTTCAGGGACTTGCCATCTGCTCACCAGGTGCTCAAGGTTCTGACTTCAGCGTTTGTGATAAGATCTAGTCCTCAGTTTTTGTTCTTACTCATGTTTGTTTGCAGACTTTTTTTTTTTCCAGGCTGAGGTCTATGGGGTCATATTGATTCCCCTGGTTGTTAATAAAACAAATAGACACAACTTTTTAAAAAAATTATCTTTATTGTTGAAAGTATTACAGATGTCCCTCACAACTTCTTTCACTTAGTTTGATTTTTGCTGTGAGTTGTTTTGGAGAAACAGGGCAGAATCATGGAAGGAGACCTGACTATGAAGGGTTATACAAATTATTATTTTTCTTAATATTTTCTGGTCATAAAAGTACTGTACCATCAATTTACAAGATAGGAAAAGTCCAGGAAAGTTTAAATCACCAAGACAAAAAATCCAATAATCTCACCACCTCATGGCAATGACTGGACTATCCACATTTTCATGTATTTCCTTCCAATCTTTTTTTCCTACAATTTTTTGGAAATAGTAATCTTTTTTTTTTTTTCTTTATTGATTTTAGAGAGAGAGGAAGGGAGAGGGAGAGAGAGATAGAAACACCGATGAGAGAGAACATCGATTGGCCACCTCCTGCACGCCCCCACTGGGGATCAGGCCCACAACCTGAGCATGTACCCTGACCGGGAATCGAACCCGTGACCTCTTGGTGCCTGGGTCAACGCTCAACCACTGAGCCACACCGGCCAGGCAGTAATCTTATTTTTATCAGTGGCACCGTTCAGCAAAGAACTGGCCCTGTGCTACAGGTGTGTCATACCTGTTGGCTAGCATTTCCATCAACTTGGAAAGACAGGTGTTGCTGAAATTGTGGGAACTGAGTCCCATGAAGGTGAGTTAGTAACTAGTCCCAGCAAAGATTGAAATCCATATGTCTCACTCCTGGGGCCAAACTTTTAAAGAAGTGGACTCCTAGGCCCTGGTCAGGGAGCTCATTTGGTTATAGCATCATCACCATACACCAAGGTTGCAGGTTCAATCCCTGACCAGGGCACATATAAGAAGCATCCAATGAATGCATAAATAAGCGGAACAACAAATCGATGTTTCTCTCTCTGAAATCAATAAATAAAAACAGAAAAAAGTGGACTCCAAGCTGAAGCCTTTTAGTGGATTTTATGGAGAAATGAAATATGAGAGAGGAACATGGGGGGGGGTCGATGCTATTCTTTGTGAGTCGATCTGTCCCGTTTATTGCTAAATCCGACCTCCTTCTTCATCTGTGGACAGCCACTCTTAAAGAGAGATTCATTTCTCCACGAATCCAAAGTATCACTGCTTGCCATATAAGCGCGCTAGAAAGAAAAGAGAGCTCTGAACCAGCCAGAGGCAGAGGGGCCGGGAGCCCCCCAGGGAAGAAAGGTGAGCAGATCGTTGGCAGCCTGGGCGGCAGTGGACTCAGCAGGGGCTGGGCCGGGTCTTGGCTGGGGTCCGTCCGCTGCAGATACAGTCCGGGCAGCAGGGGCCAGGGCGGCTGGCAGGCAGGAATGAGTGGCAGTGGGCACCGCATTGCAGTCGGAGTTCTGCTAAACGCACCTGGGCTGGGGTAGAAACACGTCGTAAGCGATTCCTGTGCTACCCTGTGCTAGCTCTGGGGCAGGAAAAGAAGCATATACTATAAATGGCTTCCTTGCCCACAGGGAGTTGCATTCACCGGACAGCTCTGTCTTGAGCACCTACCACGTGCCAGACACCATTTGCTGTCGGCTGTCCGGATGCATCAGCGAACAAAACAAATCAAGGGCCCCTGTGGAGCTGACTGTTCTCTGCGAAGAGACAGAGGAGGAGCAGTCGGGGCCCGCTGTACAAACGCTGCGTCGCCTGCACGCTGCTCTGTCGCCATTCCGTGGAACCAGGATGCAGCTGAACGTGGCTGGGGAAAAGCCCCTGATCACGCCGACTGGTCTTCCTTTAAATGCATTACCACAGACCACAGCGGGGCCTTCCCGCTCCTCCGCGGTCACTCCGCCGCCCTCGGTCTCCAGCCCCCGCAGAGCGCTGTCCACGCCCTCTCTCTCTCCTCCCGTTCAGGCCATCGCCTTGTTTCCCCCGAAGAGAATGCCAGCTGCCCCAATTCATACCGACGCACACACCGTCCCCTTGGGAGAAAGTACACATTAATAAAGAGAGGGAGACAGCGAGGGAGAGAAAGAGAAGCTTGTCCCTTCGAAATAACTAGGAGACAGAGAATCTGCAGATTTCCATTTAATGTGAAAGGGAGCGTGGACACCCTAGACCAGCAGTCACTCCAGCACGGAAGAGAGGAGTGCACAGGGGGGTCTCAGCAGTCGGGGAACCTAGATCACATCGCTCGAGGTCACCATCAGCGGGAGAATGGGGACACAGGGGTAAGAGGGTGAGCTGGTTCTCCCTCCTCCACTGGGCCGAGCAGGGAGGGGCTGAGGTACCCAGGGTGTGTGCTCCGTCTGGGTCACTGCAGGTGGACTGGAGGGTGCCCGGGAATGCCGGGGTCACAGCGAGACCAGGTCCCCTCATCAGCCTTGAAGGTCGAGGGGAGGTGTGAGGGCTTCATTTCCATGCCCGAGGCCTCCCTGAATCCAGCCGATGGGGTCGAAGGCCTCCAGAATGGACAGTCACACTGGGAAAACAAGGCAGACACCAAAGCAATGAATAATGCAGACAGAATGCATTTACAAAAACACCTTGCACTTACACACTGATATCTCTACTAAATGATGCAGTGGAGACACATTCAGAATCGTACAGTACGTAATGAGGTGTTACTCATAGGAGACAGGGCGGTAAACACAAGAGACGTTTGAGAATGGATAGATCTCAGGAGCTGGAGTCACCGGGTCATGGACATCTTGACTAGAAGCAGGAGTCTAAGGTGAGGTTGCGTGGGGGAGGAAGAAACTCTCCTCTACCCTTCTAGGTTCTTCCTGCTGGTCTAGGAGTCAACACGACCTGGGACAGGTCAACAAGAGGAAATAACCACATGTAACGACAGATGTGCGGGTGGAAGCCCCATATACACAAGAAGTTCCGAGACAGAAAGGGAAAAGGAGGCACATGACATTTGGAGCCAAGGATGAGATAAGACACCTCGGGGCTTCTGAGGGGAGGAGGGTCATTCTCAGGATGATCAGAAGAGCAGAGTGTTCAGTAATCCGATGTTTGCCCTGCCACAGAGAGAGCTTACAAAGAGCTATTTCTGGTGATAACTCTTATGGACAAAGTCCCTAATTTAATTTCTTTTTAAGGGAGCGGTAAAAGGTTCTCTGAAGTCTGCAGGGTCCCGATTGCCTTCAGCTCGGAAGACTTCAAAGTGGTATGTCTTGGGGAGGCCTGTTCTGAACCCCTTCCATTGTTAAGGAGGCTTCTGCCAAATGGTCCTAAAAATGATCAGATTAGAGGATGACCATCAAGTGTCTGATTGACATGTTTCTTAGGAAGGTCTCAGTTCAGCCAGCAGAGGGCAAGAGGACACAGAAGCCATGGCCAGATTTAGGGTCTTAGATGTGAGTGTTTGAGATAGAAGGTCTACGGAAATAATAATAGAACCAATCATCACAAGTGTGGCTCTTTTGACAGAATGAGTTTTCATTAAAAACTGCACGTCTAAAGCAGAGACTGATGCTATTGCAACAAATTCTTGCTTTTTTTATAAAAAGTCAGGATTTCTCTAAATGCTATAGACTTTTCTTTATAGACTCCTAAATACTTGACAGAAATATGGAAATATGTCTCAATCATGTAACCTAACATTTGAAGAAACACTTTTATTTGAAGGTCCCACAGAAATAAAGTCTGAAACTTTAATAAACAGATATAGCAGTGATTAATTTTATACATCTTGGAAATAGATTTCTTTAGAGGATATGATGTTATTGGAAATATAACACACAATAACATTTGATAAATGGACTAACAAATGTCAAAATGTTGTTTATTAGAAACTGACATGAATTCAGTCGCAGGTAAGGAAGAGTGGAGGTGGGGAGGGTGAGAGGAGGAACTGCCCTTCCCCGGGCGAGGCCAGGGCTGGCCCAGACTTGAGCAAAACCCTGTGGCCACTGGCCTTGTCTGCTTCCTCCAGAGGGTGCCCGTCAGCTCCTCCTGTCATGCTGCTCCCCCTCCCCCCACACAACTGCAAAAAGTGTACTTACTATTCACATGAAACTTCAAGCCCACGGACTCCAGACCCGGCAGAGAAATTGCAGCAAGCTTCCTCCAGGCGTTTAAAATGTGCCCTTCAGCCCTGGCCGGTTTGGCTCAGCGGTTAGAGCGTCGGCCTGCGGTCCAGAGAGACCCGGGTTCGGTTCCCGCTGAGGGCATGTACTTCGGTTGCAGTTTGTCCCTGGCCCTGGTTGGTCGTGCAGGAGGCAGCCACTCGATGTGTCCCTTTCACGTCGATGTTTCTCTCTCTCTTCCTCTCTCTCCCTCCCACTCTATCTGAACAAAAAATGAAAAAATGTCCTCGGGTGAGGATAAAAAAAAAAAAATAAATAAATAAATAAATAAAATGTGCCCTTCACACACTCCGTGGGGGGGGGGGGGTGCAGAGAATAAAACCCGCGGGGCTGGAAGCCTGGAAACCAGGGATCTGGCTAAACCATGAACCCTCTCTGTTACATAATCTTTTTCATCTACAGAACAAATGTGTGAGGCTTGGTGATCTCCAAGGTCCTAAGGTCTGTTCATCTGTCCCCATCTTCCAGTTCTCTTCCTTTATTGATTTTAGAGAGAGAGGAAGGGAGAGGGAGAGAGAGAGATAGAAACATCGATGAGAGAGAACACCGACTGGCCGCCTCCTGCATGCCCCCCACTGGGGATCGGGCCCACAACCTGGGCATGTGCCCTGACCGGGAATCGAACCGGCGACCTCTTGGTGCATGGGTCGACGCTCAACCGCTGAGCCACACCGGCCGGACCCCGTCTTCCAGTTCTCTATCTCAGTTACCATGTGAGCTCATCGCAGTATAGGATGCTGGTCTCGCTCAGGAAAGTACAGTCGTCCCTTGGGATTGGTTCCGGGACCCCCACAGATCCCAAATTCAAAGGTGCTCAAGGCCCTTCTATAAATGGCATAGTCTTTGCATATAACCTCCGCACATCCTCCCGTGTAGTTTAAATCATCTCTCCATCACTTACAATACCTAATGCCATGTAAATGCCATGTAAATAGTCGATACACCGTATTGCCTGGAGAATAACGGCAAGAAAAGAAGTCTGTACATATTCAGTAGCCATGTAACCTAACAGTACACACCAGCAACAACGTAGCTCTTTAAAAACGATTTCTGATCTGAGAATGTGGAACCTGTAGGCTATATAATTTAGGAAAGAACTCTTGAAGACTCTGAGAAAATTAACCTCTTCCAATAGAATTTTATACCTGAAAGCAGGATATACGAAAATTATTTTGTTTATTATATTATATTATTATTTAATTTAATTTTAATGCTGGTGTGAAGGATTTTGCTGCCGTTCAAACCACACTCTCAGAGGCCAGCTTCAGGTCGGACACAGGACTGCTTTCACTCGTCCTCCAGCCTTACTGAACCCTAAGCCTCAGACTCTCAGGTCACTGAGCAGTCAAAGCAGCAGCTAAGAGAATGAATGGAACGCAGGATGGCCAGTTCTGATGCCGAACAAGTTCAGAGCTCGGCTCTCCCAGGGGTGGTCAGCAGCTCAGTGGCTTCACACGCAGACTTAACCCCTGCTTGTTCTAAGACGTCTGTTAGGTCCCGGGCAGCCCAGCCTCACAGAACAGCTCCATAAACACCAGGAGTGAGGTGAATGTAACTCTTCTCCTGAGCTTTGGCTCTTATCGGGGAGAAAAGCATTAGTCCCAGCTGACTTGCTCTTATAGTTCACTGGTCAGAACTAGGTCACGTTTATTTCTCACAGTTCTGGAGGCTGGGAAGTTTAAGAACAAAGTGCCAGCCAAACGCAAAAATCCTCAGCAAAACACTAACAAACCAAATTCAACAGCATAGAAAAAGGATCATACACCATGATCAAACGGGATTTATCCCTGGGGTGCAAGGATGGCGCAGCCTACACAAATCAATCCATATGACACCATGTTAACAAAATTAGGGATGCAATCATGTGCCCATCTTAATAGATGCAGGGAAAGCACCTCTTTTATAAGGGCACTAATCCCCTTCATGAGGGCTGCACCCTCATGACCTAATTACCTCCCAAAGACCCCACGCAAATATTGTCACACTGGACAGTAGGGTTGCAACATATGGATTTGGGGGGGATACAGACATTTAGCACCTACCAAAGGAGTTTTAAAATACTTTGTTTTTTGCTCTGTTGTTTATCTTATCTTATTTCTTTTCTGTTGAAAGAAGTCTCTGTGTTGAATAAACAGCCAGATTATTCCCAGGGAGGTGACTGGAAACATTTCCCCAGGAAGACTTTCTTGGCAGACAAACAAAATGCATCCTGTGTTTCTGCAGCGGCCCAACAGAGGGCAGCACTGTGCTGCTCCCTCCTTCTTGGGGCCAGAACTGTCCCAGTTGCCACATTCCTTTTTTTTTCTTTAAAAAAAAATTTTTTTTCCTTTATTGATTTTAGAGAGAGAGGAAGGGAGAGGGAGAGATAGAAACACCGATGAGAGAGAACATCGACTGGCCGCCTCCTGCATGCCCCTCACTGGGGATCAGACCCACAACCTGGGCATGTGCCCTGACCAGGAATCGAACCGGCGACCTCTTGGTGCATGGGTCGATACTCAACCACTGAGCCACACCAGCCGGGCCAGATTCATCTTTTCTTTCTGAAATGTGTCACACAATTCATTCTGGGCTTCTCTGTTCAAGAATTTAGAGCCAGACACTCAGACAAAGGGATTTTAATTACATACTGATCAAATGTCATAACTTTATACATAAAGCACCTGTGTGACTTTTTCAAACAAGGCCTCCAGTTTTACAAGAGAGACTTGCCCCGTGAGTGAAGTCCACTTTGTAACTCATCAAAAAATCTCCAGTTTACGCACAGCTTCTCACCGTCTCTTCTATGAGCTGCCAGTCTGTGTCTTCCCACCTTTTCCAACGCACAGGAATACAATATACTAGAATGAGTGGTCTGCACATTTGGCTAACCTATTTTTAACTCTAAGGGGTGGTTTTTACCTCCTTGTGAGAAACTTAATGCTGAATAAGGGTCGTTGTTTGCGAAAGTTGCTTATCTCACACAGCACAGCTGTTAGGCCTCCTGCGAAACCATGTGGGCTGTATCAGAGGTCACCTCTAACAGAGAGCTTTAAAAAGAAACACTCAGGGACAACAAGGCCGTGCTTGACTTCCAAGGTCACCTAAGGAGATAAGAGGGGTTGCTCTGAGCTAAGGCAGAGCTCGCTGACCAGAGCATGGAGGCACCGCTGGAACCCAGAGTAGTCAGGACGACCACAGCATCTACACAACGGTTGCTGAAACAGTCACTACGATCTAGAAATCCAGAATCATCTCTCCAAAGGCACGATTTTGTTTCCATTGGCTCAGACATTCCCCGAAGGAGGGATTTCACTAGCGGCGAGATACAGGTGAAAGGCACTGGCCACCACGTTCAGTGTTTAAGCGGTGAGGCAAAATATATCCATGTATTTGCGTTCACCCAGCTGCCTCTTCCGTCCAACTGGCTCTTCTTGATTTCAACAAGAGTTCATAAACATCTCCGTTTTTAAAAACCTGTTCAACAAGTCTGAAACTACAAAAGCAGAGAAGCAAATACCCCCCCCCCCATTCCTGTGATCCAATTACGAGAGTTCTTTCCCATGCTGCCCTTGACAACCTCTAATTCCCCTGCTGGACTCCTTAGGTTACACACAGGTCCTCCTTATTCTGGTTAATGGCTGTGATTGAGAACAGACCGCTGCCCCAATCTGATCCTGGTCCTTTGGGGCCAGGATGACCCACCACCATTATCACAGGACCCCTCAGCTGTTTCATTTGAATAATCGGTGGTGGTGATGAGTTTGAATGGATCCACTCAGCGCTCTCCTAACAAGCACATTTTGCAAGGCAGCCAGGTAAGCTCAGGTGGAATCAATCCACGGAGGGAGAGAACACACACGGATAGAGAAGCAATCATTATAAATAATATGTATCGAGTGCTTGGTATGTGCCAGGCCCCGTCCAGCGTTTTGCTCACATGCATGATCGCACCTACCCTCACCGTAGTGAGACAAGAAGTCTCATTCTCCCGCCCTGCTATGGATGAGGCACGGAGAGGTTAAGTGACTGTTTCAAAGCCACACGTTCTAAGGGCTGCCTCCTGGATGCTGCCCAGCCTGGCCTGCTGTTTTGTATTCATTTACACAATAACATCATAATTCCACGCTCCCAACAAGAACATTTTCAGTACTCAACCCATTTGCTCTGAGACATGCAATTCTAAAATTTCCCCAAACACCAACACCCCCTGCCAAGCATGTAGCTTTTTGAAAGCAGCTTAACAGAGCCAGGTGGGTCTGATTTCACAAACATCTTGAGAATGAGTTCAAGGTTTCCAGTTAATATTTCTGCACATGCACTGTTCTATTTGACATCTTTCTTTTCTTTTTTCTTTTTTTTCTTTTTTTTTTTTTTTGAGAGAGAAGAAGGGAGAGAGAGAGAAACATTGATGTGAGAGCACAACATCGATCGGCTGCCTCCTGTATGCCCCCTACCGGGGACTGAGCCCACAACCTGGGCATGTGCCCTGACTGGGAATCCAATCAGTAGCCATGCGTAGGAGAACGCCCAACCAACTGAGCCACACTGGCCAGGGCCTGTTTGACATCTTAAAGCAACAGCTGAGACTGTGTCTTAAGAGTGGGTCAACTATGTGATTTTTCTCTTGAAGACAAATGGAAAGTCCAGATATGTTGGTTATGGGCTATAGTTAAGGTCATTATTCAGTTTCCTCTGAGAATGACTGTACTGATCATTTTCCTGCATTACAATACCCACTCTTCAGCACTGGCTTGGACACTGGCTACATTTACACCAGGACTGCCCCAGCCTCCTGGCTCGTCCTGAGACTTCATCTCTCCCCCGTCCACGTGACCAGCTTGGGCATGGGGAGGGGTTCTGGCACTGTTTTAAATCAATTGGGACAAGTGACAGTGAAGAATCATGTTTCTGAAACAACAAACTGGGCCTAAAACACAGGCCTTGAGGTCAGATTGCTGTACTTGGAGCAGGAGAGAGAGGTCGGCCTGCGTCTGGAGGAAGTGCACGCTTGGCTGACCTCGGTGTGGGTGGGGCCTAGGGCCAGAATGAAATGAAAATCATTTTTTATTCTTGTCTCAAATGTTCCATTACAATGAAAAGGCAAAACACTAGTTATAATGAATAATCATCAAAATTTGCTTATTGTGGTTAAAAAAAGTAACTTCAACTTTACCATCGTAACCATTAAGTGTACAACATTGTTAATTATATGCACCTCATTGTGCCACAGATCTCCAGAACTTTTCCATCTTGCAAAACGGAAACTCTATACCCTTAAACACCCCCTTTCCCCTCCCCCAAAAAGATAAGAATGACAGCAAACTTCTCAGCAGAAACTATGAAGGCCAGGTGAGCTGGAACAATGTCTTTCCAGTTCTAAAGGAGAAAACTTTCACGCTAGAATGCTTTACTCAAAGAAAATATCGGGTAAACCAAAGCTGAGAAAATTCATTACCAGCAGATCTGCACGAAAAGAGATATTAAATGAAGTTCTTTGGGCAAAAGACAATGATATTGGTTGGTTTTGTTATGCATATTTCCTGCTAATTAATATAAACTCCTAGAGATTAAAGTCATGAACACACACACACACATCTTCTGTTTTATGAGGGACACATAACAATAGCCCAGTTATACCGAATTCTCACTATGTAAAATTTCCTTTCTGTTCATTAATAAAAAAATGGGAGTAGAAATTAGTTTATTATTCAATCTGCTGAAAGAGAATTTACTAGATGAAGTATATTGAAACTACAAAAAATAATATGTAGATTTACAGGCTCAGTACCAGTAGACAGGTAGGAAAACTTGACCTAACACCAAGCAGTTTTAACCTCATAGAGCCTCGTCTCATGAACAAATATCCCGGGTTTGCCACTACGTAAAAACAAATTTATTTTAATTATTATTATCCAAGACCACCTGCCCAACAATTATTTCAAAAATAGAAAACTCCAATTGTCACAGGAAGCCTCTGAGATCATCTCTAATGCTCCCCAGTGTCTGGTTTTCACGCCCTTTGCTACTGCCTCCCCTTGAGTGTGGGCTGGATTCCCTGGCTCTCTTTAAATGAATAGAATTTGGCGGAAGTGACAACATGTTACTTTTGAGATTACATTTTGAAAAGACTGGCTCTGTTTGGGGTTCTCTCTCTCTCTCTCTCTCTCTCTCTCTCTCTCTCTCTCTCTCTCATCCTTGGCCCTATGGAGAGGGAGCTCTATGTCATGAGGCCACCCTGTGGCAAAGCCCAGTTGGCATGGGACTGAGGTCTGTCACCAACCATGTGAGTGAGCTCTGGAGGGACCCCAGCATGACCCCCAGTCGGGCTATTAGATGAGACCACAACCACAGTCAACAGCTTGATTTCAACCCCTAGAGAGCCTTAAGCCACAGACACCCAATGAAGCTGTGCTCGGACCCCTGACCCACAGGGATTCTCAGCCCCTATGGGTTGGAGTCGTTACTTACACAGAAGTAGGTCACGAATACAGCCGTTACTCAGCAGTTTAAATGTCTCATTCATGAAGAAACCCTCTCTGTGTCATACGGGGGAAATAATTCTGCTGGCTGCCTCAGGTACCACATGGTTTTCTTTAAAAAAAATTTTTTTTCCCTTTATTGATTTGAGAGAGAGAGGAAGGGAGAGGGAGAGAGAGATGGAAACATCGATGAGAGAGAACATCGATTGGCTGTCTCCTGCATGCCCCCACTGGGGATTGGGCCCACAATCTGGGCATGTGCCCTGACCAGGAATTGAACCGGCGACCTCTTTGTATATGGGTCCGACACTCAAGCACTGAGCCACACCGGCTGGGCCCACAGTGTTTTCATGGGTCAGCAAACAAGTCCACACGTGGCAGCTACCACGAGGAGATGCAAACTCTGCAGTCATCAGGCACCATGACATATTCAACCACTGTCCCCAAGGAGCAACCTGGTTCAGAGGACAGAGCTGACCAGGAACCATAGTAACACTTCCATTATCCAACTCCTGTTACCATTTTATGATCTTAGTGAATTATTCATTTTTTTTTTAGCAGTGTTCCAGAGAGATGGCTTTAATTGCCAGTGCTGGGTTCAAGTCAAAAAACCTCCTACCCACGCAAATGGGTAGAATCACACGATGACTCACTGACTCTCCCACTGAACAGAGCTGCACCAGTCCTTTGCCATCTGGCCAAGGTGGCACCTTCAGGACTAATAGCTTAGGGATCCCTGGGACCTAATAATTATATCAGGCTGATACATGTAACTCCTGCTGGCTAAATAATAACGTCTGGGCTGGAGTCATGAGAAAAAGAAGATAACGAACATGACATTGGTAGAGCAGTTTAAAGCTTCTAATAGTACTTGTCATTCACAGTGTCATTTGTTTCCCACCAAAACCCGTGTGTTCTAGATGCTATTTTTATTATAAGCCCCTTGACCACGCTACGCCCTTTGCCACGCATTAGGACGAGGTTTGTCAAGGACAATTTGCTGCAGAATAGTCACCGATCCCTTAAACCACGAAATGCCTGCATGAAAGTAAATAGCTCCATCATAATGAGAAAAATCCTACTGCCCTACGTGGTCCCAACCTACCCTGGGCTGGACTGAGACATTGTTTCTATTCCACCTTGCTTAAGAATTTTTTTTCTTTTTTTGGTTGTTTGCTCTGGCTTAATGAGCCCAATTCTTTCAGCCAAGGACTACCTTCCCTACCAGCCCCATAAACAGATCTGAGGGTATTTGTTACGGGAAAAGGCAGCCCAGCGACATGGTGATGAGCGTCTATTGTGGGATTTTCATCTCCTGCTGGGATTTGAGGGCCCACTTACCACCGCCTCACATGCCTCCTAGACAAAGAAGTAATGGTGGTTTATTCCTGCTTAGGAACGGATGTGCTACGGGGTAATGTGTGCACATTCACACCTGCCTAGATAAAGTGGGGGGTAAACTGTGCCCACGAATCAGATACCGTAGGATTTTAAATCACACAGAGCCAGAAGTAGCTGCAAGAAGCCGGCTCTTGGAGTGAGACTGCGCTGTGTGTCTACCAGTTCACGTGACTATGAGGTTGTAAGATCGGTGCACCAGTTGGTCAGTGGGATCTTCTGGACCCTTGACATCATCTGAGATTTTCCACGGTGCTTTGGGTCAGGAGACATGGTTACAGGGAAGGATATTCCAGTGTAGCTAAGGCCGGCAAGAGGTCCTCCAAGTTAGTTGAGAAAGAGGAAATATTTGAATGAAAAAGAAAACAGGTTCCAAAAGAACATGTTTGGCAATGACCAAGAATAAGTGTTCAATTTCCACTCTCCTTTATGGTAGAACTCTTGATTTTATGCCGAGCACACAGCCATCTGAAATAAAGATATTTCTCAGAGGCTCACCAGTAGATATGGTCATATGCTTAAGTTCTGGCCAGTGAGATATTAGCATAAGTATTCTGTGCCATATCTGGAAAATGTCTTGCTGGTGGAATGCAGACAAGATGACTGGCGCACAAGTAGCCACTCTGGACCACGAGGTCAAACTTGTGTATGCTGAGGATGGTGTAGTAACAAGACAGAGGAGCCTTGATCCCTGACACCTCATAGCAGCTGTAAATTATCTCCAAACTCCATGTACACGACAGAGAAAGAAACTGCTGTCTTGTTTATATCACTACCATTTTGGATTTTCATTGCTCAGAGCAGAATTAATCTTGTAAGAATCAAAGCAGAAATAGTTACCTCATTTTAATAAAATGATGGTGTATACACATATGTGTATGTTTTAAGTGTAGAGTCCAGCCACCAAGCATCTGTTGTCCCATTTTAATACCATCCTGATTTCTGTTCAGTGAATGGATCCCTATCTCGCTGTGTGAAGGTGGACAGTCAAGAACAGGTGCCTGTTCTTTCTTTGAGGGACCTAAGGGGCCCCCGGGGGCTCCTTTCATCAGATCCTTCTTCTCACTGTCCTGTTTCAGTGGGACACAGGTAGAGTTTCTTAAAACTCAGTCCTAAGTACTCTCCATGTCTTGACGGCTCCCCCACAAAGGGCTTATCATCCATATCGACCTCTGCCACATCTATAAGCAGATGGCTAGAAGAATTTCAGTCATTACTGAATCCAGAAGAGATGTGTGTGTATGGGTGCGGTGTGTACACGGGGGAGCGAGGGGGGCAGGTGCTCTTCCTGAGAGCCCTCAGTCCCACCACTCTCTCTGCAAGGAGGGTCCAGGGCCTCTACAAGCGAAGTCTGTGTTAACTTTCTGTGGTCTTATTCATTAGAAGAAACTTCCCTTATCCGGAAGGGAGGGATGTCTGCATTCTGTGATTTGGGGATTGTCTTGAGGTTTTCCTCCAGCCTGCTGCCCTCTCCATTCTCACGCTTTCTGGAGCCTGCCCCGTGTGTACAGGGGAGTCACGTCCCGGACACGCCACCGCAGGGACCCGCCGGCCTGAGGACGCACTGGCACTGAGACCTCCTAACCAGGGCTGGTCCCTTCAGATCGCTTTCTTGTGCTGCTATTGTTCAAAATGTTTTTCTTAAAAAAAAAAAGCCATCCTATTGAGTATACAGTTTTAATCAAGGCTTTGGTAAAATCCTGTAAAACGAATACCATTGACAAGAACAACCACCACCAAAGTACCAGGGATTGACAGCAAAGTGAAGAAGGAATTCCGGTTGGTGCATCATTCGACCGTAATCAGTTTCCAAAGACTTGTCCCCGAGGCTCTGGAGAGCGGTTGCCTTGGTTATGTGGATGCAGCTTTCCTGTGACCGCCGAGGACACGCCAGCGTCTCCCACAGCTGTCCGAGGACGCAGGGGCTCTGGACCGTCACACACGCCGGTACGAGGACAAGTCAGCGCGGCCCCTCTGGAGGGCGATTTAGCGGGTAAGCGTCCGAAGACTCAACCCCACAGCGTCAGCCCTCAGAACTCACCCCGAGAAAATCACCAGAGACGCACGCAGAACTCACGCACGGAGATGTTCATCACAGTGTTACTGAGAAAAACAGTTGCTGAAGCCTTTACATCCTTACATCTTTGAATCTTCTTCTCTGTTCTGATCTGGATTTTCCAAATCTTCTATGGTTCCCTTATGTAACGTAAGCAATTCAAAATAAATGTTATTTCTCTCTCTCTCTTTTTTTAAACAGTTTATTCCTAAATGTTATTTCTCAAAACCTCCACTTCGTGAAGAGGGTCCAGTTCAAGGCTGCATCTTCCTTATTCTTTCCATGATCCCTACCTCCCCCCCCCCAGCCTTCCAGCTACCAGTCCCAGGTACCCCAGGCTGGGACTGAGGTGAGACAGGGTTTCTCGTCAAGACAGGTCTGCCACCAGTGTGACTTTTAAACGATTCTAACGATTCAAGAAACTGATTATACTTCTCCTGCATATTTAAGAGATACTTTCTGAGATTATCAAGGAAGGAAACATTTTTCTTTCTTTTCTCACATTAAGCTGTGGAAACTCACTTTTAACCAACCGCAAAGGGGTTAAGCACACCTGGGAGGCTTCCTAGGAGCACATCAGGGCCACTTCCCCACGTCGGCCTCCAGGGGGCACTGCTGGGTTCCTCCTTCGACTCAGGAGAGACCTCAGTGGAGGGCTCCTCTGTAGCGAGCTAATCAAATAATAACAACCTTCTAGTAATGGTTACATGCGAGAGCCATCCAACTTTCCAGAAACTGCTCATTAAACCTCGGGGCATTGCATGACTTCCCTGCCCAAATGAGCAGTTTCACTAACAAGTTTTAATGGATAAGGCTGAACATTTGCCTCATGCAGGGAGGAAAGTGTGTGTGTGTGTGTACACACATATACTCCTATAGAACTTGGCATTGTTGTATCATCCATACTAAACTGCTTAGGCAGACAGCCAACATGTTTTCTTTTGGCCCCAATAAATAATAATAATAATGGGCAACTTGAAAGAGTTCATTATATTGAATCATAATTAGTTATAGCCAAGTATAAGATTATTATGTTACATATTTCATACACTATTCAATCCACTGCTTTAATGATAATTTTAGTTATAGTTTCTACAGTAACAAGAGGCAAGTATCTCGTGTAAATGGTGAATTATACCAACAGGCATAATACTGTCTAGAAGCAATGAGCCCCGGAGTGTGAATCCATAAAGAAAATGTATGTAGACCACAGTCTGAGAGCACTTGAGGAAATGTCACATCAGTATATATTTGAATGGACTCATAATACCAGGCAAACAAGTACTAGCAAACAAACTGTTCCCCTGCTTGATGAAAATAACAATACAATGTCAATCAGCAAAGAACTTTGCAAAAGAGAGGGAGACACTCAGAGAGACAACCGGAGAGAGAAAGAGTAAGAGAACAGAAAGAATTTAAAAGACAAAATTCCAGGTGTCAGGTCCTAGAGAGAAATGATCTTAGAAATCTATTTTCTGGCTATTCCTCACGGTTCATATTTAGATTCATGCACAGTAACTCCATGTTTTTTTCAGGTTAATCCGCACCCGAGAATATTTTTCCATTGATTTTTTTCCTTAGGTAGAGTGGAAGGGAGGGAGGGAGAGAGAGAGAGAGAGAAACATCGATGTGAGAGAGACACATGGACTGGTTGCCTCCCGCACAACCCCGACCGGGCCCGGGATCAAACCTGTAACCCAGGCACATGCCTTTGACCAGGAATCAAACCCGAGACCTCTTGGTCTGTCGGCCGATGCCCTAACGGCTGAGGCAAACCAGCCAGGGCCCATGTAGCTATCTTTTTATTCATTTCCATTAGTGATTGGAGTTATTAAACCTTTTTCCTTTTTGCTGTAGGCACCAACTGAGCAGGTGGTAGATGTTAGCCAACCCTCCCTCGGGATGCTGCGTGTGAGGGACATGGCCATTCCTGCAAACACACCCCCACAGGGCTGTGCCAGGTGACAGTGTTCCCAAGGCTGTGCCAGGTGACCTCTGACCGGTGGTGACCTGTGTGCTGTGTACCAGAGGCCCTAGATCGATAAAGATGGAGAAAGACTGGGGAATTTGCTGAGCACACACACACACACACACACACACACAGAACAAGGATTTTCCAGAATCAGGGAGTGTTTTTCTTTTATTTAAAAAAAAAATTTTTTTTCTTTATAGATTTTTTTTTTTGCATTTATCTTCAGATAGAGAGGGAGGGAGGGAGAGAGGGAGGAAGAGAGAGAGAGAAACATCGACGTGAGAGAGACACATTGACTGGTTGCCACCCACATGACCCCAACCGGGGTCGGGGACAAACTGCAACTGAGGTACGTGCCCTTAGCAGGAACCGAACCCGGGACTCTCTGGTCCGTGGGCCAACACTCTCACCGCTGAACCAAACCGGCCAGGGCTCTTTACTGATTTTTAGAGAGAGAGGAAGGGAGAGGGAGAGAGAGATAGAAACATCGATGAAAGAGAACATCGACTGGCCACCTCCTGCATGTCCCCCACTGGGGATCGGGCCCACAACCTGGGCATGTGCCCTGACCAGGAATTGAACAGGCGACCTCTTGGTGCATGGGTCAATGCTCAGCCACTGAGCCACACCATCTGGACAGTGTTTTTCTTTTAAATGAACAGAAACAGAAGCATCTTTTTTGTTGTTTTTTTGTTAATGCTCACCTGAGGGTATCTTTTCCATTGTTTTTAAGAGAGCATGGAAGGGACGGAGGGTGGGGAAGAGAGAGAGAGAGAAAGGCAGAAACATCGATGTGAGAGAGATACATCGATCAGTTGCCTTCCTGAATGTTCCCCGACCGGGGCCAGGGATCAAACCTGCAACCTAGGTATGTGCCCTTGACTGGGAATCGAACCAGTGACTCTTTGGTGCGTGGGCCAACGCTCTAACCGCTGAGCGACACTGGCCAGGGCAGGACCATCCTCTCTGAGTCCCTTCCGGTTTTCCAGATCTGGGGTTTGGTCCATCTTGGAGCAGGTACCTCTTCTAAGTTTGAGGAACAGATGTCAGTAACAATGTCCCACGTATCGCGACGTGCCGACACAGCTGATGGGTCACTGCCCGAGGGGCCAGGTCTCACCTGCCCAGCTCTTCATATGTCCCTGTAACTGCGGGACTGCACCACAGATGGGTGGGAGGAAGAGCACCTGGAAGGCCCACCGCACCCCAGGCTGTCGCAGTCATCCAAGGAGAGCACCCTGCCTCAGGTGTGGGCATGAAGAAGGTGGCTATGCCAGCTCTCTCTCCGGCGTGGCTCACTGCACCCTGCAGGCGCGCTGCTCTCCTAAGGGACTAGGTGCTGAGAGGGCTCCGCTCTGACGACGGTGTGAATGAAGGCCTCTTACAACTAGGAAGATGGGGGCGAGCTCTCCTGCCAGTAAAACTTTGGGGTCCATCTATTGGAGACACCAGTGTGAGCATATGGGACTTGGTGTCTAGCCTGCGGCTAGATCTGAGCAGGTGGGCACAGAGACTTCCAAAGTTCTCATGTAGATTGACCAAAGTCTCTCGGGATGTGGCCCACTGCACCACCCCCCCCTCAGCGTGCCTGACCCTCACGGCCTTTCTCTTTAGGGGTGTCTCCTGGTTTCACTCTCTGCCTCCTGGCTCAGAAGTAATCTCTGAACACCCAGGTATCCTGAGCATCTGTAATTACTGTCTGTAACACCTGTAACATCTATTAATAGAGATAATACAACATCCACCAAAACCAAGCGGCGAGGAAAATAGCTTAGCCAATCTGGAGACCCCCAGGATTCTAACAAATGCAGGAAGTTCATTCCTAAAATAGTTAATGGACACACACTATTTGCTCAACACGGAGCAAGGCGCTGGGAATGAATTCATCTGTGCACACAGGAGATGAAATCCCTGCTGGAAGGAGCTGCATTGGCACCAAGAGCACCGCAGGGCTCAGGAGAGGTTGCCCCGGGGAAGTGCCACATGGGAACAGAGGTTAAAGAGGGGAGAGAGTCATGTCACACCTGGAGGAGGAGGGGTTCAGGCAGGAGGAGAAGCAAGTGCGGAGTCCCTGCGTGGGGAGTGTGCTGGCACATGCCAGGGTCAGAGTGAGATGGAGAGAGCCGAAGAGAACCAGGCGATGGGGGGCCGGGTCGTGGAGGGTCTCATAGACCTTGGAAAGGGCTGGGTGGCACCGGGCATCACTGGGGCGTTTTGGGGAGAAAAGAGAAAAGATCTGACTTACACCGTTGGGAACCCTCTGTCTGTGACTGGTCACTCACATCACGGTCATAGTTGGCCTGACGGTGCCCAGACTGAGAAGTGCAGGTGAGGCCTGGAGAAGAAAGAAGAAAGAAGAAACGGCTGCCACACGGGGTAAAGAGTAGCAGTGGGTCCCAGCAGTGAGGGAGGTTGTGATGAGGAGCAGAGGGAAGAATTCGGGTCCATGCTTCCTGGCATCAAAGGTGAGATCGCCATGACTGAGAAGCAGCTGGAACGAGCCCAGGTGTCAGGAAGTCTTCAGTCTGCGTCCAAATCCCCAACCCTCCTTCATAGCCCTGGAGGGCTCCACAGCCGCAGAAATTACGATTTTGACTCAAAGAAAAAGTGAAACTGTGACCAAAAGGGATGGCTTGTCGCGGGCAGAGAGATGCCGCCACACCTTCGAACGCTCCCACTTCTTGTCGTTCTCTCCGGGGATTTCCTTGTACACACGCAAAACGATAAATGTGGAAGTTCATTCAATGAAGCTTTTTTGTTGAAACTGTGACCAAAAGGGATGGCTTGTCGTGGGCAGAGAGATGCTGCCACACCTTCGAATGCTCCCAATTCTTGTCGTTTTCCCCGGGGTTTTCCTTGTATACACACACACACACACACACACACACACACACACAATGATAAATGTGGAAGTTCATTCAATGAAGCTTTTTTGTAATGATAACAGACTGGAAATCACCAGTGTTTTCCTCGACACGGGGCTAGCTAAATAATATTCATGCAGTGGAATGCCATGTAGCTGTTTTTAAAGACTGAGAAGCTTCTCCATATTAATATGGAAAGACTTCCAAAATGTATTAAGTGAAAAAAGAAAAGTTTAGGGTGATACACAGGAAGCAATGTTTCTGTAAAGAGGAAGGTGGTAGATAAGAAGCCACATTGCGTTGGTTTTATTCCTGTATAAGATACAAGAAAGTAATCAGTGTGGTCACCTGGGAAGGCTTTGCAGGCAGACGTGGGGGTGTGGTGGGTGGGATTAGGGTGGCAATTGGACTTTTCCATATTTGCCTTTTTTCTAAAATTAAAAAAGAAATGTCATGTCCAGCAGGTGTGGCTCAGTGGTTGAGTGTCGACCCATGCACCAAGCGGTTGCTGGTTCGATTCCCGGTCAGGGCACATGCCCAGGTTGTGGCCCGATCCCCAGTGGGGGCATGCAGGAGGCGGCTAATCGATGTTCTCTCTCATCAATGTTTCTATCTCTCTCTCCTCACTTTCTCTATCTCTAAAAATCAATAAAACAAAAAAAAAAATGAAAAAGAAAATGTCATGCATTATTTTTTAAAAAGCACGGAACGAGGTAGGTTTTCCTCCAGCACTGCTGGAACCTGGGCGAGAGGACAATAGAGGCCCACATACGGTAAGTCTGAAAGTTATAAATCCAGCTAACAACCTGCTAAATAACATGTTCACTTCTCCTACCTGGAAAAATAAACTTTATTTAAAAAGGAGTTTATTGATTGATTTTAGAGAGAGAGGAAAGGAGAGAGAGAGAAACATCAGTCTGTTGTTCCCTGTCCTTATCCATTCATCGTACGCGCCCTGACCGGGGTCGGAACCCCGAACCTCGGTGTGTCAAGGTGATGCTCCAACCAACCGAGCTCCCCGGCCAGGGCCAAATGAACTTTCTTAATGACAAAATAGATACATGTGAAATTCGAAAGTTGGCAAAATGTCAAACACAACAGAATTAAAGTATTATTGAGCATATCTATGTGCCCCACTGATGGTCTGTGATGTTTGGAAGAGGAACAAAATAAAGACAGGCACAATTCACAATGTATTTTAAATTTATCCCACACATTTCTTTTCCTTGCCTTCATTTCAGTAAAAACACTAATTATGTAGCTATAATCAAGATTTTCACATCATTTGAGTTCTATTGACAGTAATATCAAATTAGACACTCTTGAGTAAAGTTTTTAAGGTTTTTCTTTTTGCCTTAATTAGTTTCAATGTGAGGCAACTACTCTGCTGAGGCAGGAACAACTGGAATTGTCAATAACTTTTTAAAACAATACACAGCCGGGCCGGTGTGGCTCAGTGGTTGAGCGTCGACCCATGCACCAAGAGGCCGCTGGTTTGATTCCCGGTCAGGGCACATGCCCAGGTTGTGAGCCCGATCTCCAGTGGGGGGCATGCAGGAGGTGGCCAATTATTATTCTCTCTCATCGATGTTTCTATCTCTCTCTCCCTTTCTCTTGTTCTAAAATCAATAAAGAAAAATATAAAAAAAAATAAAACAATACATAGATTGGAATAATATTGAATGTCAGCTGCAATAAAAAAAAATACACAGATTGGAAACAAACTACAAAATTTAAATTTAGATGTCGTGTTCAAACATTATAATGGGGTCTTTTAGCAGAAGTTACTACAAAAGGCGTTCTATAAATCAATAGATCTTTCTTCCTCTCTCAAAGCTACATCCAGACTTATAAAGCATTTCTCAAATTCTTCTCATTTCAGAACTTTCGATGCTGAGCTATTATAAAGAAAACTAGGAATCGCACACCTCCTTCCATGTCCTGCTTCAAAGGACCCAGTCCTCAGACCCGAGTCTCAGAACTGGCCCAGGTCTTCCTGAAGCGTGAATTTAAAATTCAAATTTTCTTTAAATTGGGAGACTATATAAGTCAACCTTAAAGTAAATGGTGAAAAAAAATATATATCTGTGATACTTAAACACTGAATCATTATCACAGAGATTGAAATGTGGTTGAAAGGGAACTCGGAAATACATGGACACAGGGGAGGATGTGGTCAACATACTGTGTTCAGCAATGAATCACTCTTCTTCCAAAGTATCTCAGATCGTAACAGAACTGAAGAAGTCACACAGACCATTTCCCAGAACGTCTGGAAGAACAGAGGAAACCTGAGCCAGCCATCTAAGACAGATGGAGACTGGTGCACAGGGCTAGGCAAGAAAACTCTCTAAACAGTTACTAGGGGGAGAAAAATCTCAGTCTCAGAAGAGAAGGTAATTGATCCAATTATTTCGATGAACTTGATCTACTTGCTACAATGTTTCTAGAACATTCATTCGACTGGGACCTTGATAGAATGGTTATCTATTTATAATATGGCAACAAGGAGCTGATACAGAATGATAGTATCCCAAGAGCACTTTATTACAATCTTTATATAGCGTAAGAATTTGATATTCTGATCACTCCCTAAAGCAGTGGTTCTCAACCTTCCTAATGCCGTGACCCTCCTCATGGTGTGGTGACCCCCAACCATAAAATTATTTTCGTTGCTACTTCATAACTGTAATTTTGCTATTGTTATGTCTTAGGCGACCCCAGTGAAAGGGTCGTTCGACTCCCAAAGGGGTCGCGACCCACAGGTTGAGAATTGCTGCCCTAAAGGGATATGTATGAAAGTTAGCTGGATAAGGGGAAATCGTTATTAGGGAGCAAGAGGAACAGAGAAAACTGAGGGAGGTCTCTATATCGGAAGAGGCCTGGGTGGGCTGAACACTAAGTGGACTGACTTATCAAGGTTGACCCATGTTCATTCACCACCTCCATGCTCACCTCTCATAGTGTGTAAATCACACTGTGTTGCAAAGGCCTTTTCTGTGATTGTCTCACCACGGTACTGCACACTTCAGGATCCAGATGGAGAATGTTGTGTTTATTGTATGTCAAGTGATTACACAGAGTCTACCACACAGCAGGCACTGGAGAATGTTAACTGGATAGGTGGATGGAGGGGTGGATGGGTGAATGGGTGGATGGATGAAGGGGTAGATAGATCATTGGTTGAATAGATGGATGGGTGGGTGGGTTCATGGATGAATAGATGGGTAGATAGATCATTGGTTGAACAGATGGATAGGGGGTGGGTTGGTGGATGGATAGGTGGATGGGTGGATGGATGGATGGGGGATTAGCTCGGGCATTGGTAGGGAGCTGTGCATTCCTTGACTACAGTAAACAGAAAAGTTTCCTCTTATCCACGGGAACCTTGACTGCCAATGCCACAGCCACAAACATCTCTCAGACACCACTAACCTCTCCGCAACAGTTTGCTCAAATTCCTGGTGTTTACCTAAAAGAAATGCCAAATATCGTAAGAGAAACTTTAGAAATCCCAACCTAAAAAGTGGTACAGAATGTACCACCTTCTCAAACCGGCACCACCTTTCAGAGAGCGCTCTGGTCAGAGGCAATGCAAAGCAAACCTTTCCGGGTTGAAATATGTTTATTGTTTTAACAGTTGTATTGAGAAATAATTCACATTCCATATGATTTACGTATTTAAAGCAAACAACTCAGTGGATTTTTAGTACATTTCACAACATTTTACAACCACCACAATAAATTTTAGAACATATTCATCAACCCAAAACAGAAACTCCAAACCCATTAGCAATCTCTTCCCCTTTTTTTCTTTCCCTAGCAACCGGAAACCTCAAATCTGCTTTCTGTTTCTATAGCTTCCCTATTCTGAATGTTTCACATAAATGGAGTCATGCCATCTGTGGTGTTTCGTAACTGATCTTTCAACTAGCGTATGTATGCAAGGTTCATCCATGTTGTAGCATGTATCAGGACTTCATTCCTTTTTATTGCTGAGTAATATTCCACTTCGTGAAAATGTCACATTTTCTTTAACCATCCATCAGTTGATTGACATTTGGGTTGTTTCCATTTTTTGGCCACTATCAGTAATACTGCTATAAGCATTCATGTTCAAGTTTTTGTACAGTTGGCGCTTCATACCTGTGGGTTTTGTATCCTGGAATTCAACCAGCCTCAGATTAAAAACAGTATATTTCACATTCTCCACCATCCATGGAAAATACTGTTTCCAAGCCAAGGTGGGTCGAATCTGCAGATGCAAAGGACAACGTGTAGGGTCACACGTTATAAGTGGATTTTAAAGTGCATGCTTAACCCTGAGTTGTTCAAGGGTCAACTGTATGAGCTGTGGCTTCTGCCTGGGCATTTTGGGCTCTTGTGTCCAGGAAGAAGAGATGTTATCATCTTGGCTGAGTAGCTGCCTCTGAGCATCAGGAAGAGGCAAGCCTGTTGTCACACAGTGGGGACACGCAGGAATGTGGCTGCAGCCCACTCGGGTGCTTTTTGGCATTTCAGCGTAAGGAGGGCATGGTGAAGCCTCGGGGGATAAAGGTCTGGGTAGGTCATGGCAGCAGGGAGTACACCGAGGCCGGGAGAGGTGGCAGGTGAGGGCGGCAGGAAGTCAGAATGGATGGTGTAGAGGAGATATGAAGACGAGTTTGTCCACTCACCTCCTCCTCCAAGTTTCCCTCAGTAGAGAGGTCCAGGGAGCAATGGTGCTGCGAATGGGGTTGGAATGTGGCTGGGAACCCTGTGCTGGGAAAGTATGGTGACCACAGGGCCTTGTCACCGCGGGCTCACCCGCTGGTGCACTGTGTGCAGACTGGCTCAGCCTGGGCTCCTGAGCCCTGTAAAGGCCCCTCCCCTGCAACTAGGCCCCACCCCTTCCCTCGGGAGGCGGGACTCCCGCCAGAGCTCCCCACCTATTGGCTGAGGCTTGCAGGCCGCTCTCCTTTCACTCCCGCCCACTTCCCTCCCCAGGTGTGGATCACTGCCCGTTACCTCCCGTGCGCTCTCCGTGGTTGCAGTCACGCCAGGGCAAGCATGGTGGGAAAGTATTAACATTTCGCAGTCATGGACATCATCTGCTCCTGACGTCCCCCTATCCACGTGCTCACGGCTCCGTGGTCCAGATTCACCTCCGGCCAGCCTCGGCCACTGACCTGCTTCCTCGTCTCCAGGCACTGTCACCTCGCAGCATCGTGGAAGGGCGAGCTCAGCGCAATAAGGTAGTTGGAGAGCCCGCGTTCACGTGACTTTTATTGCAGTCTATTGTTATAATTGTGCTATTTTATCATAGTTGTTGCTACGTCCTTGCTGTGCCTCGTTTATAAATTACACTTTATCATAGGCATGTGTGTACAGGGGTTTCAGGCACCCACGGAGGCCTTGGAACACGGCACACCCCTGACCCTGCGGATAGGGGGCGACTGTACGCCGTTGGTGACTCAGACTGCGTGCTGGTGTCTGCTTCTGACGCGCCTCAATAATTCTGCAGCGCCCCTTGTTTTCGCCCCTCTCCCAGCAGCTTTCTTCCTAAACCTGACTGCCCCAGTGTTCCCATTTTAGAAGTTCCCCAAAGCACTCTCTTTCTCCTCAGGCCACACAGTTGACAGTGGGCCCCCCGACTTCACGCCCACATGGCAGAGAACCACCAGGCTTCATGACAGCTGGGCTCTCCCTCGCCCCCCTTCACATCCACGCAGTGCCCAGGGGAGAAGCCCTGGACACACACACATGACATTTTTGTTCCAATCACACATATCCGATCCGTGTGAACTGGTGCTAATATAAGGACATACGCTGCGAGATTATCTGCTTTTAAAAAGTGATTGATATGTTCATTATATTCCAGAAATAAGTGAGATCATATGATATTTGTCTTTCCCTGCTTGGCTTGTTTCACTTAGGATAATACTCTCCAGGTCCCTCCATGTCGTCTCAAAGGATAAGAGATCTTTCTTTCTTATAGCTGCATAGTACTCCATTGTGTTTATGTACCACTAAAATGTTAAAAAAAAAAAAAAAAAAGTGATTGATCCACAGAATAACTCTGTAATGGAGATTCTGGGCAATGATTACGTAATAACAGGGTTGCACTTTCCCTATATCCGCCCAAATGCCCCGTTCCTTTCCCTGCCTGCAGCGCTCGGCTCCTGAAATACCAAAGAGCATTAAAACAACACAAGTAACAAATGGCCGCATCCTTGGCACATGCTCGCCATCGGGCCGGGCCTTTGACGTTCCTCCAAACCCCACACCGACTTCATTTGGATAAATAGCTGAGGCTCGGAAAGGCTGAGCGGCTCCCCCGGGCACGCTGCTGCTGGGTGGAGGACTGAACATCCACTCAGCTGTTTGACGTCCGGTGCGGGCCTGAGACCAGCAAAGCCCTCCGCGGGCACGCAGCCGGCTGCCCTTAGCTCAGCTCACGGCGCACACAGAGGTCCGCGCACATCCGCTGGTGAGAAGGTTCAAAAGGCGTTGCTCACGGGTTAGGGTCTGAGAGAATATTCCAGACTGCGAAGACGTTCGGGTGGGACATTCTTGCATCAAGAGAGAAATTCCCAGAATTTTTAATTCTCAGATCAAGAGAGACATTTCCAGAATTTTTCATTTTTGGATTTAGGGAGAAATTTCCAGATTTTTGGAATACATTTTCTTACTTTAAAGCAGTAAGGAAGTCATCCACAGATATGCATGCTATTAGAAGAAAGGCCTTTCAGCCCTGGCTGGCGTGGCTCACTTTGGGTGGGCACTGTCCAGGGAACCGAGAGGTCCCAGGTTCAATTACCAGTCAGGGCACAGGCCTGGGTTCAGGCTAGATCTCCAGTAGGGGGCGTGCAGGAGGCAGCAGATCAATGGTTCTCTGTCACTGATGTTCCTCTCTCTCCCCCTCTCCTTTCCTCTCTCTCTCTCTCTCTCAAACCAATAAAAACGTATTTAAAAAAGGAAAAAGGCCCTTCATTTGGGGGTGGGAGGTGTCATGCATGGTGATGGCAAGCTGCCGTTTAGCTTCTTTCACTCCGGGATTTAGGTCCAGATCTCAGTGAAGGCCCGCTGTACAGACGTTTGCTCATTGGGAAGGAGGAGGCCACGCCTCCGGTCTCAAGGACCAGCGTGCTGGAGGTCTTGAGCCGGTTCGGTTCAGTGAATGTCAGCGGATGTGGGAGGTGAACGAGCCCGCTGGCCACCCCCCTTCCGATGCAGCATTGCCCATCCATGTGAACTCCAGCCCATCCGATGGCAGCATTGTCATGAAAAGGTAAAGAAGTGATATTGGAGTCTCTCACCAACCATCTCAGCAACTCCAAACCCTTGGTATCTCCCTTGTGAAAGTGGCAGAGATTTAGGGGCAGGGGAGGGTGGGAATAGTCAAAATATGTCAACACTATGGACCTACAGAGGCCATGCAAAAGTGACTCCTGGAGACAGGCAACAAGACGTTGCAGCTTTGGGGCAGCCAGGTGACAGTCCCCCTCCCAGGAGGGCTGGTGGCTAAGGCTGCTCTGGTAGCAGTAGAGGGAGGAGGTGGGACATGCAGGACGGTCTCAGGTGTGCAGGAGACTTGGCCCTTTCCAGGCTGCCCCCTTTAGTGCCCCCAGGTCTTCCTGGGGCCAGAGTGTCTGCAGTAGCACAAGGGCACCCAGGGAGCTCGGCCAGCGTCCAGTTAGCAACTGGCAAGGAGCATTGAACATTTTACGAATGCACATCGCTGTCCTGGTGGCAGCCCGGGGTGTGACACACGACACATGCTGCTTTCCTGAACGACACCGGAAGACCTCTGCATCATGCTGGGACCACACAATCCCTGATCATTTCTGCCAGGGGTCAGCCTTCTTCAGGAGCTTTCTGGACACCTGAGGACTCACAACAAATCCTCAGCAAAAGTTCAAAAGCCTTCCCTTTGGCCAAAAAATCCTGGGACAGGTGTCATAATCCAGGGCTATGGCTTAATCTCCAAGTGGACCTGAACCTGGAGGGATCAGAAGATAGCTTGTCATTGTGTCCGTTCCTTCTTGTGGGCCAGAGATAGTAAATGGGCATCAGCTCAGGCAGCCACCAGCGAGCAACTGGAGTTGGCCTCTGAGTAGGATTCTGAAGTTATAACCAGCCTCCGAGGGATGGAGTCCAGTGATGAATACAGTGGTGATGTCCTCTCGACCATAGTTCTCCTTATACCTAGTCAACACTTGCCAAACTCAGAGTCCATAAGGAAGTAAAGAAATGGACCTGAATTAAATGGCTGACATCAGTACGTAATATATAAACAGGAGGGCTGGGAGAGAACTGGTAATTATAGTCTGGCTTAGTGGTGATGACGATGACAATGACGATGACGGTGATGATGATGACAGCACATTTATTAAGTGCGTCCTTCATTCTGGAAACTAAGTTATTCCAGAGCTTTCTACTCTATTGCATTGGTTTAGGTGTCTCTATGCCAACACCACACTGCTTTGATTACTGTAGCTTTGTGGTATGTTTTGAAATCAGGACGTGTGAGCTCTCCAACTTTTTTCTTTTTTCCCAAGATTGTTTTGGCTATTTGAGACCCTTGAGATTCCATCTGAATTTTAGGAGAGTGTTTTATTTTTTATTTGTGCAAAAAAAAAAAAAAAAAAAAACCATGCTATTGATATTTTGATAGAGTTACATTGTGGGTACTGTTATGTACTTTAAATATATAATGTCATTTATGTATGACACCCTATGAAATAGGTACTATGGTTATTTCCCAAATACACGTAAGAAAGCAGAGGCACTAATCTAGTACCTTTTTACAAAGATCTTGGCACTGAGCTGTGGAAATTGGGTCATGTGCTTTGAATTTCTTTCCCAATAGTAATAATGAATGTTTATCTAGCTACATTTTTTTTTTTTTTTTTTTTTTAAAACCTTGTTTCTATGATCATCTGCTTTTGTCTATGGGGTGCGTTAAGTGGTGTTGGAGATCTGGCCCCAGGACCCAGGACAGGGCGAGATCTCCCAGCAGCGAGATCACATGTTGTCTGGAAACACCAGCTCCCACCGCCCTGGCCAACTGGCACTGCCTGTGCTTGGATGACGTTCTTCACAGAGTGCCATGCTGAGGGCATGAGTGGGCTCGTACCGTACACACATTGCGGGCACCAGCAGCTGACTCACGTGGGAGGCGTTCCAGAGCTGGTGCCTGACAGTCATCGCCCAGGTGTAAATTTCATGTGCTATTAGTCAGAGGGTGAGTTTGGAGCAGTTCGTGTGAATAGACTTGAAAAGACTTTTTATTCAGAAACATTTCAAACGTATTCATGGATTAGTATGATGAGCTCCCACATCCGTGAATATTCTTACACAGAAGAAATCAAGTTAAAAAGAACATCAAGGGCCGCTTTGAAGAGGCACAGACTTTGAGAAAGAACAGACAAAGGAGGGCAGGAGGAGAGGGAGGGTCTCACTCAAAGGCTCTAAGGGGGATGATGGGTGACAGCTGAGCTTGTCCTGGGGACAGTCCTGACACCTCCCACTGGACGTAAGATTCAATCCGTCAGAACAAAACAGTTCATATCCACGAAAACTTTCCCGTGTGCTGAGCAGTTTCTCAAACATACGAGGGAGTCGTCATTTCCACTTGACAAGTGAGGACATTGTGGCTTTGAGAAGCTAAGGGTCACGTTCTGAGTCCTGTAGCTCATAAATGTCAGAGTCGACATTTGAAACCAGGACCCCTTGACGCAAAAGTCTCTGCTCCTGACAAAATGCCTGTGTTAAGTCTGGACCATGGGCTTTTGGACTAAAATCATTAGGGTGCTTGTTAAAAGTCAGATTTCTCATTCCCGCCCTAGACTGGGTACATCAGAACGCCATGACCGAGGTCTAGAAATGTGCATCTGAGGCAGGTTTTGAATGCATCCGAGTTTTCTGTGACATATTTTTGGGCTACAGTCTCCGTCAGTTTCCCTGCACTGTTCCTGTCCCACGCCTTCATCCGTGAGGTAGCGTGTTCTCATTCTCCGTGGCAGTGGGCAGTTGTACGAGCAGGGACCTGAGGTGGACAGAGCTGTCAGTGGAGACAGTTAACCCGAGGCCTGGACGTAAGGAGACGCTGGTGTGGGCCGGACAAGAGCGCACAGAACACATGCGCGAACACGGAGGTGAGGCCGCGCGGTCTGTTCAGAGGCCAGGAGGCCTGGTGGCCGCAGGGTCGCGGGCACGCAGGGGAATGGCGTGGGGCAGGTCAGCAGGTGTGGCCGGGCCAGTCCCTGAGGGCCTTGCTTGGGAAGCCAGTTTTCAGCGGGGAAGCTTTCCCTGTGCGACAAACCGCACCCGAGTTTAAACAGGAAAGGCCCGTGGGACCAAGGCGTCCAGGGACTGCCTTGAGGGGAGGGCTCTGGCTCCGATTCTCAGATGTCCTCTCGACTTGCTCTCTGGAGTCCTTGGGCTAGCTCCTCTCAAGGTTGCAGGGTGGACTTGGCACGTTTCTCTCTCTCTCCTTTCTTTTTGCAGCAAAGAAAGTAGAGGGTTATTGTTTGCGGAGATGGTGCCAAGCCCAGAGTCACAGGTAAGAGAACAGGCCCCCGACGGCTTCCAGGGGACGGGTTATGTGGGGGACATCATTAATCATGGTGACTAAAGGAGTTGGGGTCAGGGCTTTTTCATGAGGAAAGGGAGAGTGTAGCTTGTCTGAGCCATTTAACCGAAGCCCTGCCCTTCACTCTAACTGGATCA
Source organism: Tadarida brasiliensis (assembly GCA_030848825.1). Taxonomy (NCBI): domain Eukaryota; kingdom Metazoa; phylum Chordata; class Mammalia; order Chiroptera; family Molossidae; genus Tadarida; species Tadarida brasiliensis. The sequence continues at coordinate 97,934,132 of CM061267.1, read as the reverse complement.
GCCTGACGCGCTCACAGTGCGCCTGGGCTTGCTCGGCGGCTCTGCAGTGAGCTCTTATCCCATCAGGACCCCTCCTCCTTGAACCCCAAACGGCATGGCTGCTACTCAGTGAGGGGACATGTCTCTCCCCCGCAACCATCTGGGAACTGTCAGGAAAGGAGGGAAGAGGAAGGAGATGCGGGTAGGTAACCAGGAAGGGGTTTTAAAGGTCACTGAGCAGCTCGGAGGACAGATAGGAGGAGCCCATGAGGGAGGAGGGCCAATCAGGAGGCTGTTGCTGTAGCTCCGCCCAAGACGCAGTGGCAGAGAACACCCAATACATTGTACAACTTTAGAGCCGAAATACAAGAAGCCCTCATTTTATTTTTTGAAAAAACAACAACAACAACAACAAACAAACAAAACACATTTATTTTTAAAGTTCATTGCAGCAAGGCCAAACCCCTTGCTGGTGTTCCGTGCACGCCTGTCGTGTCTGTCCGGTGGCCGGTCCCTCTAGCTCCTCAAGCCCTCCTGTCGCAGCAGCTGGTTCAAGACACTGCTTTGTTTCAGAGCGTGGAGCTGGGACGTGTCCTCACTGATGACGGTGACGTCTCCGCTCGGCTCCCGAGCCGCCAGGTCGCTTTCGCTGTCAGACAGTGTACACAGTAGACTGTCATTTTCGTAGGTTGGAAAATAGTACCTGAAAACAACCACAGAGACATCGAATAGGCAGATTATAACGTATCCAGGAGGTCTCCAGGCAGCCGAATGCACATGACTATAATTCTGCTAGGCTTCCTGGCCAACAGCTTCAACAGCATTTTGCAAAGGGTGTAAGGGAGACGTCTTCTGAATGACTTTCAGTTTGACCTTCCCTGGCTGACACCGGTCTTGCTAGGATTGTTGTTAGTTTTTTACCTTTCTGCCTTTAACAACCACCTCACAGGGCTAAAGGCAGCCTCCTGCGGCCTCGGGGGGCTCTGGTCACACAGCGCCTCCTCACCTGAAGCTAAAGGTGACGTCCCTGTCATTCCCACCCAAAGGTCCCCGTTCCTCCCGACTGCTCAAATAGCGGTCAGTTCCTTTTCCACACACGGGTCCTTCAAACATCGGCGAGAACAGCTGTCCTCCAGCCTGACCAGTACTGGCCCCTCCTTCTACGTGTCATTCTGGTCCTGGTCTGGACACACTGTGGAGCTGGTTCTGGGGAATCGCTAAAGATTCCGACCTCTGTAAGAAGGGTGACAGGACAAGGCGCCAGGGCTGATGCTGCCTCTCGCAGATCTGGGCTTTGTGGACAAACCAAAGCCGTCTGTTTGAAGGAGGAAACACTAAAGCATTTGGCTGGAGTTTTGGGGGACCTGACTAAACATGCCCCGGGACCAGAGGAACCTCCAAGCAGCCGGAACCTGGCCTGAGGTCAGCCAGAGTGCTGTGAGAACCCGCCCCAAGAGCTGGCTGGCACAGGATACCCGGGAGTCTGGCAGTGCCCACTGTGCACAGAGCCCAGGTGCTTAATGCCTAACGTGCCAGCGTGCGGATCCGTGCCCAGAGCGCCAGGACTGGCATCCTGTTTGGCAGAGTCCTTTCCAGTTCACCTGAATGCAATAATCAGATAGGTGTGCAACAATGTGCGGGCGCGTGGATGCTCGCTGGACCACTATTCGTAAGAGGGAGAAGTGACATCGAACAAGTTCGGATGTATCCAGGCAATGGGCAACTTGGCACCCAACTAAAAATGATACAGAAGATGTGTACTGGGTATGAAAAGATGCTTGCCGTATTTTGTTAACAAAACATAGTTTAAAAATCTATACTCTGTATCTAAATATTTACATAGATACCCATCTCCACAGCACAAAATCTGAAACAGTTGGTTACATTTGTAAGGCGGGGAGTTAGTTTAAAAACAGGTTTCTGAACTGTCCCCTTTCCCCATAAGCAGGATTTTCTTTTTTATTTAAGTTCCGTAAGTCCGCTCGGGGGCAGGCGGGCGCGGGGCGGGCGGCACTCACTGCGGCTGGTCCCACGTCTCCACCGCGGGCAGCAGGGCCGCGTGCTTGGCTTCCTCCAGGTGGGCCCGCAGGTCGGCCCTGGACGCGAACTTGGCGCGGCAGCCGTAGCACCTGCACTGGTGCACCTGCCGCCGGATGAAGTTGACTAGCTTCACCTGCTGGTAGAAATTCAGCCCTGGAAAAGGGAAGCAACAGAATCACCCGCCGAGCGCGCAGGCCGTTTGCACCGAGGTGATTCTGGAAAAGAGCCACTTCTCCGCATCAGCCAGTCTGAAGAGGCGGCGCGATTACGAGGCCCCACAGCAGACACGAGAACTGCAGCCGGCAGCGCCCGGGGCTGGCCTGCCTGCTGTCCTGTCCTTCACTGTGCACTGCTCAGGCCCCACAGCGCCCCTCAGACGCAGGGGTCTCCTGCTGTCCTGTCCTTCACTGTGCGCTGCTCAGGCCCCACAGCGCCCCTCAGATGCAGGGGTCTCACCTCTGCAGGGGACATGAGGGAGCTGTCCAAGGTCACACAGGACAGGACACGAGGCTGGCGGCTCGGAGCCCGTGCTGCTGACCACTGAGCCCGTCACACACGCGACACGGAAACACGTCTGTGAGAGCCGCGGGGTGCAGGATGGGCCCAGATCTGGGGGCGTGGCCATGAGGTGACGTGTGGGGGGTGAGCTGCCCATGGCCTTGGACCCAGAGCAAGTCTGGACTTCAGTTCTGAGGCCCGAATCTGTCACAGTGAGACTGAGAACGACGCACCGGTGCATCTACGGTGACGACCCAGCCGCCCCGAGCAGCCTTTGGAACTTGGTGTCCCCTGCCCATGCCCTGGACCCCTGCTCACCTGGGCCGGCGTCACAGCCAGCAGGTGCGGCAGCTGGAGCAGGAGCCCTAGTCTGGCTGCCTGACAGGGAGTAACCACTAACTCGCAGTGTCTCTGAAGCATTCATACGTGGGGAGGTGGAAGAGACTGTGTGAAGTCAAAACCGTATTTGAACATTAGGTTCATTGTGGCCGAGTCCCTCCTGTGGGCAGTGGTGGGGACCGCCTGTGGGGAATGGGGTGGCCGTGTCCTCTCCAGTCACAACTGCAGAACACAAGCGTGTTCACGGGAAGGCAGGCAGAGACGCAGCATCTGAGTCAAACTTACCGAGTTCTGACTTTATTTTGAGCAGATCAAATTCGTGCGCCTCCTGAAAGAAGGAATGGATACATCTGTGAGCAGTTGCAGATGTAGTCTTAGCTGAGGTTATAAACAACCTATTCACAGGACTCTGAATATGCAGACCCTCAGTCTCAGCTCATGGTCTTCTGCTGCTGAAGTCCGAGAACTCTAGCTACTCCCCGCACCTGCACACGAGCCCTGCCCGTCAGCTGACGCACTGCGTCACCCAGCCCGGACCCGGTTTCCACGATGCACTGCGTGTGACTGCAGTCTGGTGAGGTGTCCTCGTCTCTGGGGAAGACGCGGCCCTCCGGTCCCGTGTCCGGATGAGATTATGGACGTGGGCTCCTGGCTCCACAGCAGAGGTAATTTTACAAATTCTGCTTTTCGTTTTATGGCGTCGATACACTGCGTAGGCTGGCAAGTTCTTCACACGCATCTTCCCACAATCACACTGAAAATGTTTACGATGCAGAGGCTTCTTCTGTTCTGTCCCATCCCTGGAACTGTGCCTCTGGGTAAATGTCTGAACTTACACGCCCACAGAGTAAAGACCGCTGAACCCCTGAAAGCACGGAGGGAGGGGAGCACCACCGGCAGGACACGGAGAACTTCCTGACAGTTGTCACAGACAGTGAGCGGAGGGCGCGGCCACAGGTCAAGGAGGCTGCAAAGGGAACCCCTACACGGTGTGTGTGGGGGGACTCTAGGCTCCTTCCAGTGCTACCATCTGCCGTGAACTGCGTGTGCACCGTGCACCCTGCACACACCGGCAGCCTGGTCCAGAGAAACCAAGGCTGCGCTTTCATCGGGCGAGTGCCTGTGGCCTTCCTGACGCCGTCCACGTCCTGACTGCACAGAATAAGAGCAGTGTCTCCGAGGCGGGTGCAGTGATGGGGGGGTGTCAGACAGCGGAGTCTGCTCTGCCGGCCGGCACAGGGGGTGGGAACATGCCAGAATCGTCCTGTCCTGTCCTCCCGCTGTAGCCAGCCCCGAGCCCTGATGCTGTCCTGAATCAGAGCCCTCCCCCCCGGAAGTGTGGGCGTGTCCTCTCACACTGGCACGGAAACGGGCTCCGACCACTAGCTTCAGGCACCTCGAAAGGAACACTCTCTGGGAATCCTCTCAGGTTTCTTCTCTCCAAATCCCTGTCACTCTCCAAATCCCTGTCCCGGAAGGAGCTGCGGGACCACACGAGGCGCCCTCTCCCTCCGTGCCCCCACCCTCCCCAGGCCCCAGGGCTGTCTGGATGGCGCCTGCCCCTCCTGCTCTCCTTAGCCTCCAGCACAGAGGCGCCAGAGAGAGACTCGGAACCGTCCAGGCCCGAGCACTGTCCCTCGAGCCCGCACCCTCAGCCACAGTGACCTCGGACACGTTTCGAAGGCGGGTGGCAGCGCGGTGGCCTGTGAGGTCCCACCTGCCGTCTGCCTGGCGTCTATCAGCACCTCGGGGGACGGTGCTCGAGGAGCCAGCGGTGGCCCCGATGAGGCTGTGAGGAGGGTCAGCTGTCCCGTCAGAACAGAACTCAGAGACAGCACCTCACCTCCATGTGGACACACAGCTGCTCGACGGTCTCCGCTTGCTTTTCACAGAACAGACAGACCGCGGAGACGGGGAGCTCCTCCCAGTCCGACCAGTCCCTGTGTGAGACAGAAAACGCAAACACGGGGAGCCCTTCGTTAGAGGGTGCACCACGTGTGCCCCGCATCGTTCCTCCTCCCGGGGAGCCCTGCCGACCTCTGCCCCAGACTCGGTGACCACGGTCACAGCCTATGAGACTTTCGAAGCAGCATGACGTTAACACAAAGAGTGATGGGGTGCTGCTCTGTCTGTTCTCTGAGCACCTCCTCCACTGCGGACTCAGCGCCCCCACCCGCCCAGCGTGGGGTGCAGAGGACACCTGGGAGGCGGGCGCTCTCAGGAACACGCCCGTGAGGTGCGATGAGGGGTGTGTTTCCACGTGACAACTGGAGGATTTTAAAAGGCAACCCGTGCATCTCATGTGCGAAACAGTGACCGTTTTCAGTGGGGCAGGTGTTAGGTCTGGTGGGGGACTGCTAGGTGGAGAACTCAGAGCATACAGACATCCCTCACCCTTTTTTACCATTTCCTCCTCTCTTTGCATGTAATTTTCTGAGATACTGCCAACTTCTTGCCATTCCTAAACCAGGAAAATCAAAACCCTAGACACTGAATGAGAAGAGGATGGGACAGGAAACGCTTTTGGGTCGATGAGGACCCTCCTAGAGCTATTTCCAGCCAAGAGGCCGTGAGTGTTTTAAGTCAGTCATCACTGGGCTGGACACAGAACGAAGTTAGGGTCAAGGCAGGCGTCTCCACTGCAGAGACCGCAGGGCGGAGAGGTCGGAGACCCGTCACTGCAAGGTCGGGTGCCGCCGAGGCCAGGGCACCTCGGGAGGCACTGTCCTCTGGGTGACGTGTCACCTGCGTGTGTCACCTGCATGTCACCTGCGCGTGTCATATGCCTGTCACCTGCGCATGTCACCTGCGCGTGTCACCTGTGTCACCTGCGTGCTCAGTTTAGCTGCCAGGGCAGTTGCTCAGGGACTTGGCGGTCAACCTTCTCCTGCAGTCCAGCCTTTCCTGTGTCACAGGCAAGGCTGCAGGGCCCAGGGAGAAGGTTCCCTCCTTCGTTCTATCGCTCAGAATGACATTTTAAACCAAACCCAAGAACGGCCTGCTCTGCGAACACTGATCGGTCAGCAGGTCTTACTCTTCCTGATGGTCCAGCAGCTCCCGATCGTCTTCCAACTGGACTTCTTCCCATGACTTTCCAAGCTCCTTGGTAGGAAAAACAGGGATTAGCGAGACAGGGGAGGGGAGGGGAGGGACACAGAACTCAGAGACAAACCCACGCTCAGCAGTGTCAGACACTAGCAGGTGTTTAAAGCTGTGACTTTGAACACAAGGACGGCTCCGTGTTTCCTAAAATGCATTTTCTAGGATTCTCTTTTTGGAGAAGCAGCAGGACCCTTTCAATCCTTTCCTCCTAATGTCAGGAGATCAGTGTTTCTCAGCCTGAGCACACATTAGAATCTCCTGGGGCCCTGGCCGGTTTGGCTCAGTGGTTAGAGCGTTGGCCCATGGTCCAGAGAGAGCTGGTTTCGGTTCCCGCTAAGGGCATGTATCTTGGTTGCGGTTTGTCCCTGGCCCTGGTTGGGTTGTGCAGGAGGCAGCCACTCGATGTGTCCCTTTCACATCGATGTTTTTCTCTCTCTCTCTCTTCCTCTCTGGCCCTCCCACTCTATCCGAACAAAAAAATGGAAAAATGTCTTCAGGTGAGGATTAAGAAAAAAAGAATCTCCTGGGGATCTTTTTTTTTTTTTTTTTTTTAATCCTCACCCGAGGACATTTTTTCATTTTTTGTTCAGATAGAGTGGGAGGGAGAGAGAGGAAGAGAGAGAGAGAGAGAAACATCAAAGTGAAAGGGACACATCGAGTGGCTGCCACCCGCACGACCAACCAGGGCCGGGGACAAACTGCAACCGAAGTACATGCCCTTAGCGGGAACCAAACCCGGGTCTCTCTGGACCACAGGCCGATGCTCTAACCGCTGAGCCAAACCAGCCAGGGCTCCTGGGGATCTTTTTAAACCGCCACCGATATTTCCTGACGGAGACGCGGACACTGCAGGTCCCCTCAGGCTATTTCCCAGGCAGCCGAGCGGGTTCCTCCGCAGGACCGCCCTTTCCCTGTAGGTAGACACCCTCCCAGGTGTCTCAACCCAGGACGAAACCCCGGTCCCCGCCATGGCTTCAGGCCTCTGTGCGGCCCTGGCTCCCTCTCCACCGTCCCCACTGCTGCTCAGCCAGGCTGGTCCCTGGCCCAGGGCGAGCTCCCAGCCCAGCTCCTGCCTGGCTGCCTCACCTGCCCGAAACACCGCGGGCCACCTGTACGGCTCGGCCCGCAGCGTCCCTCCTCAGTCTTTTTTGGACGAGAGCATCAAAAACAACAGCCCTCTTCCAAGTCGCTTTTTACTCCTCTAGGATTTTGTACCTTTCTTCAAAGCCCTGGCCACTGCCTGACATCATGTTATCTATCTGTTTTCTCATTTGCTATGTGTCCTTCCCTGGGGAAAGGATGTCCCCAAGGACATGGCCTCTGTTCGCTGGCACACGTCCAGAGCCAGGCAAACAGTGGGTACTAGAAAGTACCGTTTCTTTAATTGAATGTACAAGCAAGTCTAAAGATTTGATGCCCATTTAGATCTGCCTCAAAGGGGCCGTGGGATACAGTGCAGTGGCTAATGTATCTGAAGCTCAGGGCACAGCGACAGCAGGTGCGCAGTGGGCTGCCCACACCGTCTCTGACGGGCCACGGGAAGGCCCACCTGGCAGGCCCACCTGGCAAATGCAGCCCTGGCTTCAGCATAGCTCGGGGAGGACCCAGCAGGAATGCGTTCTGTTGGCCCATCCGGTCTGTCTCCGTGAGCCGTGTGTTCCCGCCCTGGTCTCCCCACTGTGCCCGCAGGCACCCAGTGCACCCATGGGCACCCCTCCAAGCCGCTGAACTACAGAAACATCGATGTTCTGAAAACACGACCGACACTCACTCTCGGCTATGAACCTTTTCTCCAAGGAATCCATTCAAGTAAAAGCAAAGAATGGCAAGAGCCATTCTGATTTAGGGAGAAAAAGGAAACTCCACCCTTTGAACGTAACGACGGGTTTTGGAACGGCCGGCCTGCATCGGCTAGACACTGCGGGAACGCAGACAGGCAGGTTTGTCTCAGACGGCGGTCCGTCTCCGTGACGCACGTGCGGGCCAGGGCATTCTGCGCCTCCCTGCAGGCACTGGGCAGCCCCCACGCTGCCCACAGCCCTGCTGGCTGGAATCGGAGCTGTCTGCATCGCTGGGTCTCTCTGGACTGGGACGGCAAGATGTCACTCCAGGACGGGCCGTCGGGGGTACTACCGTTGCCAGTGCTCTGGGCAACGCTGCTTATCAACACATGTTTTTAGCTGAGAGTGACAAAGACTGTCTCCCACTGCCGAAACTCCACACTCGGAGCATTCTTTGCCACTCTGTCAGTGTTCAGGGCCACACACAGGGATGTGTCTGGGCGACAGCGCTGACCGTCCACCCGGAGAGGAGACGGAGCTGGGCCCTTCGCAGTGAGGAAGCAGTGGTGTCACGGGATGGTGGCCAGGCTCCCCGAGTGCCTGCTTTGTGCCGCTAAACACATGATTTATTACAGGGCTGAGACCCAGAGAGAAGACAGCACAGCGCGCAGCTCTAATTAAGACACTGTGCCTGCTAATGAGTCATGTCGGAAAGCAAAGACTGCGAGGAAAACACAGTCTGGAAGACGTGTCCGTCAAGATGTTCAGAACGCCCCCCGCCCTGCATAGATGGCGTATGGTCCACAAGAGGGTGGAAAACACGGGAAACAAGGTCCCTTCGCCCAGCACCCTCCGCCCCAAACACACACTTACATGTGCTCGCAAAAAACACCCACTAGAGAGAAAGTGCTTAAAATGTAAACTATGAAAAAAAAGGTCGAGTCTACTTTTGTTATAAACGGTTATGTATACTTTAAGAACACAACAATTGAATCAAAGAATGATAAACCACCGTAAAACTACTTCCCTTTAGAAAAGCTCAGGGCTTGACACCTGGGCACCTTGGGAGCATGTGGCTGAGGTCGTGACGATGAGTTAAGCAGCCTGTTGCCCTCCGAGGTCGGGTGTCTGATGGAGAGAGAATGTCTGAAGGAGGAGGCAGGGAGTCTGAAGAAGGAGGCAGGTGTCTGGAGGAGGCAGGTGTCTGAAAGAGGCAGGTGTCTGGAGGAGGAGGCAGGTGTCTGGAGGAGGCAGGTGTCTGAAGGAGGCAGGTGTTTGGAGGAGGCAGGTGTCTGGAGGAGGCAGGTGTCTGAAGGAGGCAGGTGTCTGAAGGAGGCAGGTGTTTGAAGGAGGCAGGTGTCTGGAGGAGGCAGGTGTCTGAAGGAGGCAGGTGTCTGAAGGAGGCAGGTGTCTGGAGGAGGCAGGTGTCTGAAGGAGGCAGGTGTTTGAAGGAGGCAGGTGTCTGGAGGAGGCAGGTGTCTGAAGGAGGCAGGTGTCTGAAGGAGGCAGGTGTCTGGAGGAGGCAGGTGTCTGAAGGAGGCAGGTGTCTGGAGGAGAAGGCAGGTGTCTGGAGGAGGAGGCAGGTGTCTGGAGGAGGCAGGTATCTGGAGGAGGCAGGTGTCTGGAGGAGGAGGCAGGTGTCTGAAGGAGGAGGCAGGTGTCTGGAGGAGGAGGCAGGTGTCTGGAGGAGGAGGCAGGGGTCTGGAGGAGGAGGCAGGGTGTCTGGAGGAGGCAGGGTGTCTGGAGGAGGAGGCAGGGGTCTGGAGGAGGAGGCAGGGTGTCTGGAGGAGGAGGCAGGGTGTCTGGAGGAGGAGGCAGGTGTCTGGAGGAGGCAGGTGTCTGGAGGAGGCAGGTGTCTGGAGGAGGCAGGTGTCTGGAGGAGGAGGCAGGGGTCTGGAGGAGGAGGCAGGGGTCTGGAGGAGGAGGCAGGGGTCTGGAGGAGGAGGCAGGGGTCTGAAGGAGGCAGGTGTCTGAAGGAGGCAGGGGTCTGGAGGAGGCAGGTGTCTGGAGGAGGAGGCAGGGGTCTGGAGGAGGCAGGGAGTCTGAACGTGAAGCTGCTGGGACCCTGTCCCCATTACCATCACTCTATCCACCCAGTCCTTCCGTCTGTCAGAAAACAAAGCAAGAACTCGAAGGAGGTCATGGAGACTATGAAGAGGCCCCTAACGGATCTGCAAGTCTGCTCTGAGTAATTATGGACCTGACCTCACCTGAGAAGGGAAAGGAGTCTGTCCACCTGCTGGGCTCAGAGGGAGCCCCAGCAGCTTCTGTGCCTTGGCCCCCCGCTGTCATGAGCATGGGGGCGGGGGCACTGTGGGTCTGGAGGCCTGCTGGAGGGGGCAGCGCTGTCTGCCCCGGGAGAGGTGAGAACACCGGCCCTGCACACGGCCCTGCACACTGCCAGGGGTGCCAGCGCGTGCTCGCGGGTCTGCCTCCCACACCGGCCCAGACTTGGAGCGTCGTGACTCCGCCCGCCACGTTGGCTGCAGTGTTTTTCTTCTGTTCCCCCAGCATCTGGTACCTGGAAGGCACTCAAATGTTTGTGAAACGCTGAGGCCAGTGCCGTCGTTTCGGAAGAGGAGGGATGGGAGGAACGGATGCGGACACTGGCCACTGGCACGACCTCCTTGTCTGTCCACATCCGGGCATGTGAGCCCCGTTTCTTTGTGAAAACAGCAACGTCATTATTCGTTGCGTAAGTACACTCTCAGGAGACTTTGTTCTTCACAGGACATATTTCCATTAAAGGGGATAGAACAAAACGGAGATGCGGAGAGGCGCAGGCCCTCGGTCTCCTCTGGCTGCACAGCATCCGAGACAGTCCCTGACACGCTCATTCTGTGCATTAGTCTGCGCTGCCTTCACAATTGTGTCCGAGGGTGCTGCTCGGGGGATGCCCCTGGCCAGCACTCCTCTCCTTTAGGACACTTACAATCTTTAGAGACTTTATTGGCTCCTTCAGTTCTTTTCAAAGGTAAGTTTCCATCATTTCCAAAACACTACAGAATCGTAACACATTTTTAGTTTTGAGAAAAACCGTCTTGTTGGAGAACTACCTGGGTGGAGAAGCGCACGGGGCTGAGCAGGTCGGGGCCCTCACAGCGGGTGCAAGTCGGCTCCCCGACCTCGGCTCACCCCCTGGTTTGTTAGGAGAGATGGCAAGGGAGGGACAACAGATCCCTGTGAACTCCGCGAGCCCGGACCCAGGAGTGAGAGGCGGGCACTGGTATTATCTCAGGTAAAAGGTGAGAAAAGAGGGAGGAAGCCGAGGCCCAGAGAGGGTAAGTACCAGGCGTGGCCCCGTCTCCCTGCACCTCGTCTTCTCCCTGTCAATCGGGGGTAATGATGAAGCCTGTGTCACAGGAAGGGGTCAAGTTAAATGACGATATAAATACTGGACGGTGCCTGCACAGAGCAAGTACTCAAATGCTGCTACTTAGGAAAAAAGACTTCCATCAATATTATCCCGCAGCAATTTAATTTCCATCTTGTATGGTTGCTGCAGCGCTGTCCAGGCCATGACTCATGCCATCCCGCCTGGGCGTCCGTGGGCAGGACGATGGGCGCTCCAGGCAGCTGGCCTGCAGATCATTGCGGCTCGGAGTCGCGCTGCCTGGTGCCCAGGGAACGAAGCTCCCGCTTTTCTGCGGTGCCGGCAGAATGGGGCGAGCTGCCCCTTTGAAGTCGCCCCTGGAAGGTGTAGGCCTCCAGCGACACACCTTCTCGCGGTCCCCAGCTGCTGCACGGTGGTTTGAGAGCCGGGAGGAAGCCAGGGGACTGCGCCCGAGCGCTGGGCAGCAGCTGGGTGCTGCTCAGAGCGGACACTGAGTCTGCGCCGCGGCCTGGGCTGGGCCCGAGGCAGCCCGGGGGAGGCGCTGGTGACTGAGCATGTCAGGGGAGCCGGAAGGACCGAAGGGCGCCTTTGCCTTCAGCTGCTGTAAAACAGCCTCCACAGCCAACCTTCAAACACGCGCTGAGCCTGCTTCAAGGGGACATTTCAGCACTACGAGGATTACTTAGAACAGACAAAGTTCCACCCCAGGGCGGAGATGTTCAGCATAATTCAGGATATGCTTGTTTCTGTCCAACAGATAAAATGGCTGATGATAATCAATTCTGCCTTCTGTGGCCAGTGGGTCTGAACTCCAATTCACTTACAGCGGGAGGAAAAGGACATTTTAATTTGCTTAAGAAGCGCCAGGAACAGAGCCCCCGTCTTTCTCCAATCCCACTGAGAGTTACTTAACCGTCTCTTTACACAAGTAGTAGTCTCCCTAATCTGTTATGTACACCCCCAAACCAGCAGAGTGGGGCAGGGACCCTGGAAAATTTCCCAATGCCCCCTAATAACAACAGCCTCCAACTGAATACCTTTCCTTCCCCCAAGGAGCTGTACTCCATGGAGGCCAGCCCGTGGGGTGAGGTTTCAGAGCAGGGAGAGCTCTCAGTGTCCTGAAAATCCTCACCCTGCTCACCCCACAGTCCGTCCTACAAGCCGAACACAGAAACGCCCTCTTGCCCAGTGAAATGACTTAAATGACACGCTTTCTCCAAAATTCCCATTAAAAATGAATTGGCACAAAAGAATAACAAAGATAATTTTGGGGATAGAGAAAAGGAGGATTTTTCAATGGGGGGAGAGTGAAGAGATTTTTCTTTTTAAAAAAAGAACGTAAAGAATGCAGCTTAGCCCCTAGCAGAGCCAGAGGTCAGCCAATACTTCTGACTCTGTACCGGCGTCTCTGGCTGCAAGTACACGATACTGTGAATGGGGAAAGTGCACGGATGTCCCAATGCTTTACGTCCGTTTACTTTTTCAGCCGAGATCACTGTGGTTCTCGAGACAGGACATCTTTACTGTACAAACAACTGGCAACCGAGACAATCAGATCAAGTTATGCCTCGTGAAGGGACCCTTTGGAAGCTGGTCACTGCTGGAAGCGCCCTCGGTCACAGCCTGGCCTCGGCACTGACCGCTGAGACGGACTGCGGTCCGTGGAAAGGCAACCACATTGTGAGTGACGGAGAGGCGGGCTTACCAAGTAGTTGATGACGTAGAACCGGTCGTACTCTCTGTTCCTGGGGTTGATTCTGCGATGCTGCTTCTTCCTCATGTGAGCGCGCAGCGTGTTCCTGTCCCTGAAGGTCTTCTCGCAGTACAGGCACTGCAGGCTGGGGACGGCACGGGTCAGCCGAGGCTCCCGCCCCGCCACCGCCACCCCGCCCGCCCCTCGTCACGTCACACGTGCTCGCTGGGGTCGCTGAGACTCCGGCGGGGACGAGCGCCCTCGCTGTCTGTGCTTGGCGTTGCGGGGCGCACACTTGTTTCTGAGCTGGCTAGGTTGGCCGGGCCGTTAAAACCACGACAAAGGTGGCCAATGTCCAAACTTCCTTGGATGGCTTACCCATCACATCGCCTGTTCTAAACCTGTAAATGTAGGCGTGTTCTTCAGAGAATGACAGAGACCACGAGCACCGGCGGTGCCCACCGGTAACGACCCGTCCTGAGCCATTCGCAGGCTGCAGCCCAGCTCGAGCACCTGCCAGCGGAGCGGCCGGCTCAGCTCCCTGCTCTGCCCCTTCACGTGCTGACCTCCCGACTGAAGAGGACGCCGATGTTTTAGAGTTCTTATGACTTACACACATGGATGCTTACACAACTATACATACGTGAACAAAGACACATGTGTGTGTGCATACTTTCTATATGGTAAATACAATCTCCAGCACACAGTAAGTGCTCAATAAATGGCCGCTGCTACCCTATCACTCTCGTGTACCCTCTGCCCACGTATTTCCACATCCTGGGAATTCATGACCAAGCAAGGCAGTGATCACAGTTATTACCAAGAAAATGTCTTTCTTGTACCAAACTCGACAGCGACCCCCCGTAACTTCTACCTGGCAGTCATCAGAACCTACCCACGGGGTCACACGGAGGGAGTCCACCCTCCCCTCCCCACGAACACTCGCCAGTGACTGAAATCAGGTGGTGTTTCAACTTGAATTCTTTTTTCATCTCTACTACACACCCTTTCAAGAAGTTCTTATGCCATAGAAATAGCTATATTCTTTCATAGTAAACAGTGTATGAGCGATAAGCTGATGGGGGATATTCTGGTATTGACAGTGAAAGGCCACTCAATAAGAGGGAAGGGGTTTGTTTTCAGGTGGTGTTGATGCCAGAACATGGATTCAGAACTTGTAATAATTGATCTTTCTCACTTGATCCGTTTTTAATGTTATTGACCCCATGCTGTGGGCTGAGACACCACACTCTTTAGTATTATATTTACTATCATATTTAAATTAAAAAAAAAAACTAGGTTTTGAGGAAAAAAACCTTGGACTCTTTCCTAGAAAGACAACTTGATAGATTTTTGAAAGTCATTTTGTTTTAACCTAGAGAATTTCTCTCTTTAAAAAAAAAAAATTTTTTTCTCCGGCTGGTGTGGCTCAGTGGTTGAGCATCGACCCATATACCAAGAGGTCGCTGGTTCGATTCCTGGTCAGGGCACATGCCCAGGTGGTGGGCCCAATCCCCAGTGGGGGGCATGTAGGAGGCGGTCAATCGATGTTCTCTCTCATTGATGTTTCTATCTCTCTCCCTCTCACTTCCCCTCTCTCTAAAATCAATAAAGGGAAAAAAAAATTTTTTTTAATGAGAGGGTTTGTTTTGTCTTCCATATACACAAGCGTTAATTCTTTTTGTTTTTAAATTGAATTTATTGGGTTTACATTGGTTAATAAAATTATCTAGGTCTCAGGTGTACAACTCTATAGCACACCATCTGTAGACTGTACTGTGTGCTCACCACCCGAGTCACGCCTCCTTCCGTCACCACTTACCCCCTTTACCCTCCTCTCCTGCCCACCCCTCCCCTCTGGTCATCACCACGCTGTTGGTAACCTGGAGAATCCCTTCCTCATTTCTACACGCTAAGCTCTAGACGCCCAGGGCTGCCCGAATGTGACCTTGGGAGTGTGGAGTGTATGGTACAGGAATGTAGATAAAAACAAAAAGGCAGAAGAAAGCACACGGCGTCTCATCTCTCACATAAAGCTGAATAACATACCACGATTTGACAGTATATTACTAAATATGTAAAAAAAGTATAGTGCAAAGCAAAGAGATTGTAAATCCAAGATTCAGAGCGGTGGTTTCCGGGAAAGTAGTCGTGAGGAGGGGCACATGGGAGACCGAGGGCGATCCCTACGTTCCGCTGGGTAGGTGGACGGTGAGGGTATGCTTCGCGCCGTATTCCCCAAATCTCATGTGGTGTGTGCGTTGTCTGGTGTGTGACATTTTTATTTAAAAACATTCAGCGCTGTATGATTTGCACAAAATGAGGACTGTCACACCAAATGCGAACCTCCAACATGAGAAACGAACGAAGTCCGTTTCTTCAGTTACTGCTATTAAGTTATCTTTTAAAAGTTCACAAGAGGACTAATAGCAGAGGGCTGTGTGTCACAAGGAAGTACTTACTTGTCCAGCTTTTTCTGTAACGTGCATAGAAATTCACTGCAGTTTACGATGTTGTCAGGCAGTCCAATGTTGAAAGCGTGCTCTCTGGTCATGTGGTTCAGAAGAACAGACCTAGGAAGGAAGTTGAGTCATCTGTATTATTTGTGCATCTTCTAGGAACAGACCCGGTCAGCAATAGCATTTGCATAATGATAAACAACACTAATTAGAAGTACAAGCAAGTCTTACACGCATCTGGGCTATGAAGACGTGTTATCGAGGACGTAAGCCGCACAGAACCACACGGGTCCTTAGAGGGATTCCAAGCCTGCCTCACCGTCTGCCACTGGACAGGGCACCCTCCACGGGTGAACAGAGTTTCTGTCCTTTCAACTATGCAATGCACTGTGCTTTGCCTACTCTTCCAATTCATCACGGAGAAGGGGGAGAGACAGCTGCCCAAGGCAAATATGACCAGCTGCGAGCCGGGATCCCAGAAATTCAGTGCCAGTTTTTTTCGGAAGTAAAACAGCGAAAGCGCGGAAAGTTGAGAGTCAGCACGTTCATATAGGACACTGTCTGCAGGAGCTTCGGTCTCGCCTGTCAGCCCATTACAAACATCTCACAACAGCCAGCACGAACTGCTTGTGGCATTTAAGGAATGCATTCCCCTGCTCTGCTCACAGCAACTACAGTCCATCTTTGATGTTAGGCGTGTTTACAAAACCACGGCTGATATAGGAAGGTCCTGGTTCAACCCATGGAACTTCCTTTGTATAGGCATCACTGAGGTTCCGATGTGTTTTCACAGGAAAACAGTCCCATTAAAGACACGCGTGATGGCAAACCTGTTTCCGAGGAATTCCTCACTGCAAAACATACACACGCCACGAAAACTGTTGTCGTTCCGTTCCCGCTGCTGCTGATCCAGAATTCCTTCCTGTAAGGCGGAAACAGATATCTGATCACATCTAGGATGAATGAACAGGGAGCTAATGGAAAACGTCTAACCTGGACGGGCGCGAACTGGGTCGGAGCACACAGGTGCACAGTATGGGGACCTGACGACATCACAGTTTCTCCCTCCCACTCGCATCACACCCCGAAGCTACCCTGGTAAATGCCCACAGACACCGCGTGGGGTGGCTATGTACCCAAGTCAGCAGGGTCTCACTGGCCTTCCCGACCTTGCCCTCCTCCCCTCTTCATCAGTCGTCTCTTCTCCTCACCCTCTGAGAAACAGAGATGTGGTGGATGTCTGGCCTGCTCCTTCCCCCCATTCTGTTTACTCTGTAAGCAAGTTCTGGTCAATTTCCCACTTGAACTGTCTTTCATATTACTGCTCTCCGCCATTCCCAGCGACATCACCGAGTCCCCTCTGCTCTAAGTACGTCTCTGGAGGGTCTCCCTGACTCAACCCTCTCCCCATCATGCCCATCCTCTCTGGCTGCTAGGAAACCTTTTCTTAAACATTGTTTACACACATGTGGCCTTGGGATTCTCCAGCTCAAATGATTTTAAGTCTTTGGTCACACCCTGCTCGGATTAGGGAGGCTCCACACATTGCCTTTCTGTGAGGTCATTTTGTTTCGCTTTGCTTTTTCACTCCTACAAACCTTACCCATCCTTCACGACCCCCGGAGCCCCAGAGCTGTCCCGCAGCATTTCTCCATGACACCCCGTGTGAAACCTGGCTCTGGCCTGGGCCCGTTTAACCTCTTCCATCCTCAGGCTTCTCGTTTTACAATGAAAATGAAAGTGCCGTCTCAGCACTGTTCGCAGGTGCAGCAGAGACTCTGTGCAGAGGGTCCGGACTGCGCCTGGCACAGTCAGTGCTGGGTGCCACGGTCACCCAGGAGCGCCAGCCTCCTCTGCTCTCCGGCACTCGCTCCCTGCTTTCTCTTCTGAAAGGATACGAGGGCCTTTGAAGTTATAAGGAAGTCTTTATGGTGCTCTTATATTACATTGGCATGCTGCTCTCCAGCTTCTCTCATGGCGTGGGGCTCAAGATAGGAACTTGATGAAGTTTATTGCTGACTCTATAAGTATTTATAGAGCAGCACAAAAATGAGCTGGGGTCTAGGAGCTTAACACAGCCCATGTGGCCTTTCTGGAAATATATCACCCAACATAGAGAAACATTATCCCACTGAAGAACTAAAAATTAAGAAGCTACCATAATAAGAATCAATTCATGCTCTTCTACTTCAGCCATAACGGAAGGATGGCTCTCACCCTCCCCTGTAAACTACAAAACAGAAGGCGGCGTATATTCGATCTGTTTTCAGACATCGGATAACAGACAGCACAGCGCTGCCATCCTTCAGGGGGAAAAATAACACACTGCCCGCTTTCTGCTGGGTGGTGTTTCCCAAATTGCACTATAGAGAAATTAAACCCCAAGGAACTACAGCTACCTCGCCGGGTAGAGAAAAGACGGGAGTTCAGGGCACCCCAGAGAGTGGACACTGTGGGACAAGGCACGAGAAAGGAGAGCTGCAGAAACCGCTGGCTTCCCTCATCTCTGGCCGAACACTGAGCTGCCCGCGTGCAGGGCGGGCCTCCGGGAGGCCCGGCGCAGTTTCCAGGGCCGGTTCCGGAAGCCCAGCTCTGGACGGGGCTGGAGGCCCCCACGCGGAATGAAGGCCTGGCTGGCCGCCTGAGGCGTGCACACACCCCAGCACCCGTTAGAGCGCAGGAGGCCAGGGCTTCCTGCAGGAGCCAGCGGAGAGGTGGGCGCAGAGGAACCCCATCTCTTACCCCAGGGGGGAGGCTGCCGTATCGGACACTCA
Source organism: Tadarida brasiliensis (assembly GCA_030848825.1). Lineage (NCBI taxonomy): Eukaryota > Metazoa > Chordata > Mammalia > Chiroptera > Molossidae > Tadarida > Tadarida brasiliensis. The sequence goes on along the minus strand of CM061267.1, from coordinate 97,916,133 downwards.
GTCACTGCTCGTGAAGTGACCTTCATGTAAAAACTGAAATTGACAGTAAAAGCCAAATAAAAGAGGTACCGGCAAAGGAAAACCGAACTTTCACACACACACGGTTTGACCAAAAAGAGAACACCTGGTTCCAGAGGTTGGTCAGCAGCGACCCCAAACCCCGCAGAGCAGCGGCGGCCCCAGGACGCTGCGCGAGTTCCCGCTCTGCCCGCTCCTGTTCTCAGCCGTGACCTGAGCGCTCAGTCCACACCGTCGTCTGGCTCCCATTTCTCAAGCTCGTCATGGACATAACGCACATTTGGCCAGAGAAACACCTTACTCGATATTTTCTTGGTTTTGACTCAACACAAGCAAAAGTGATCTGCGAGTCTAAACCAGAGTGACACTGAGCCATCTAAGCAGCGGTTCTCACCCTTCCTGGTCCGCGACCCTGGAGAACAGGTCCTCATGTGGTGGTGGCCCCCAACCATAAAATTATTTTCGTTGCTACTTCATAACTGTCATTTTGTTACTGTTATGTCTTAGGCGACCCCTTTGAAAGGGTCGTTAGACTCCCAAAGGGGTCGCGACCCACAGGTTGAGAACCGCTGAAGGTGTTCGTAGGCCAGATTTAAGCTGCATCAGTCGACCCTGAATTGCAACTTGAGTGTAGACTTGAGGGTGGATGCAAACTGGTTCTTTCCGGGAGGGCCCACGTTCCTCCCTGGGAAATTACAGGCAGCCTGGGATAGACGGGGCCATGGAGCAAGGGCTGCTTTCATGGAAGTCACCGAAACCACGCTGTTCTCTGTCCTTCCTTCCCCGAGTCTCAGCGGCTGTGTCTGCACGTCCCACGACCACAGGATCACAGGATCACGCTCGGGAGCCGAGTTGGCATTGACCTCGCAGGCTCCAGGCAACGCCTTCCGTCCCCTCTTCTCACCCACGCTGTTCCTTCCATCCCTTCTTCTCACCCACACTGTTCCTTCCATCCCTTCTTCTCACCCACGCTCGTTCCTTCCATCCCTTCTTCTCACCCACGCTCGTTCCTTCCATCCCTTCTTCTCACCCACACTGTTCCTTCCATCCCTTCTTCTCACCCACGCTCGTTCCTTCCATCCCTTCTTCTCACCCAGGCTGTTCCTTCCATCCCTTCTTCTCACCCACGCTTGTTCCTTCCATCCCTTCTTCTCACCCAGGCTGTTCCTTCCATCCCTTCTTCTCACCCACGCTCGTTCCTTCCATCCCTTCTTCTCACCTATGCTTGTTCCTTCCATCCCTTCTTCTCACCCACGCTCGTTCCTTCCATCCCTTCTTCTCACCCACGCTCGTTCCTTCCATCCCTTCTTCTCACCCACGCTCGTTCCTTCCATCCCCTCTTCTGACCCACGCTGTTCCTTCCATCCCTTCTTCTCACCCACGCTGTTCCTTCCATCCCTTCTTCTCACCCACGCTCGTTCCTTCCATCCCCTCTTCTGACCCACGCTGTTCCTTCCATCCCTTCTTCTCACCCACGCTCGTTCCTTCCATCCCTTCTTCTCACCTATGCTTGTTCCTTCCGTCCCTTCTCGCTTATGCTTGCTCCGTCATCACCTGCTGACTGTATAAAGGCTGTTTAAACTCTTCCCAGACACCCCTTCCCGGGAGCCACTGAAACCATTCTTTGTTTTCAATTTATTTCATGGGCATAAGACATATTTCTCAGTTGAATGCCATCAGTGAAGGGACAGCTCCATAGTCAGGAAGAATGGGCAGTGGGGCCAGGAAGTCCTTTTCAGGTGGGCTCTCCACCCAGGTGTTGAGCACCAGCTGGTGCCCTCGCCACACCTGCCTCTCACGGCTGCGACAATGCGAGAGCTCTGCCTACTCCTTCTTGGCTGTTCTCCTGTCTCCCCACGGACATATTCTACTTCTACTAGTTCATGGTCCTCTCCAGCGAGATCTCCTTTCTGACCAGTACTGCTTAGTACTGGCTTTCAGAATTCGAGGACTAACAGGGACCTCACTAAACTATTTACAATTCCCCATGAAGAAATCTTGGGGTTACTATTTAAAGCGACATAGCTACTTGGTGCCAAAGACGGTGCTATTGTTGGGGTCCCACATTTGCTTTCTTCCCCTCCCAGAAGGTACCCACTGGGGCATATGTAGACATGACATAGAACAATGACTGTTCTAGTTAGTGAACACACGAGTTCAGAATCCAGGGGACAGAGATCTGGGGAGGTAGGACAACGTAAAACTCTTTCTTATAACACGTCTGCACCAAAGCTTCACTTAGGCGAGTCTGCTGTAGATTAGCTACTTGTGTGAGGCTGTAGAACACACGAAAATACCAGGAGAGACATATACAATTGCCATGATGCCTCTTCCTGACTTAGAAAAAGACGTATTCTGGGTGAGTAGACTTTCTTGCTCGTAGAAGTTTTAATTTGACGGTTAAAGGGTCAATAGCTTTGCTCAAGATGGTTTCCAAGGCACCTGTCATGTTTTCTCTACGTCCCAAACTCAAGGTGTAGTCTGACTGTTGGTGTGAGGCAGGGCCCCGGCCATCAATGACCTGTGCCGTGCTGTGCATCTTACTTTCAGGATCACTTAGCCCTAACAAATGACTCTGAACGGCTGGCTCCTTGGGTCTGACTGTGGTGTGAGGCAGGGCCCCGGCTGTGAACGATCGTGCCGTGCTGTGCATCTTACTTTCAGGATCACTTCTCCTCCTTCATGGCCATCTGTGTTGACCTCCTCTGACTCACTGAAGCCTTTCATCACTGTTCGTGCGTCTACTCTGTGCCCACCCACTGGCTCCCCAGCGACACCTCCTTTCCATGTGCTATTTGCTGGCTTCTGTGTGGACCCCCTGTTCTCCTTAGCTTGAACAAAGTCACAGGAGTTCTCAGAATCCAGCTGTACAGAACCCAGATGATCACAGTCTATGAATGACATGAAGCCAAATGTCTGGTGCCGAGAACACCACCCACTCTCCTGCCTGATGGGCTCTGTGGCCATATTTTCATGTGATGAGGATGCTCTGTCTCTTGCTTCTGAGTTCTCTGCTACTTGGATCTACCAATTACCAGATACCAGATGGAGAGATTTATAGGAAAGACTTCCCCTGAACATACATTTTAAAAAGTACTTTTATAATGATGCATGACCAGAGGGATGGAATTCAAAATTTGATTGTAAATGGACCTTAAAAAAATCAGTCTATAAATATGTAACGACTCTATCTGGAAGAGAAACAACTAGAATTGGCACTTGACCAAGATGCAGGCAACAATGCACAGTTCCCTGTTTTCTTCTGAAGAAAACCCACAATCTTTAGCACCCACTCACAGTGCTGTCTCACCTTCATCTCCATCACTCCCCACAGAAACCCTGTTATTATTCTCAGTAGCAGTGCTTGATGACCTACTATGATTTCTCAAGCCACTCAATGGCCTGGAGTAACTGGTCTCTTTTTCCTCCACCAATCTTTGTCTATTGGAGTTCTCTACCTTACTCCTTCAGAGCTCAGCTCAAGTGCTACATCTCTATGGTGAGTGGAGATTGACTGGGACTCAGGAGACCAATATTCTCGCCCTGTTTTTGTGACTAACTGATTCTTCATGTGGCCTTGGGCATGCCAGTTCTCTGGGACTTAGTTCCTGGTATACTCTGCACCTCTTTAGAGACACTCTACAGGTCATGAAGACTGTCCCCGGCCACCTTTGTGCTAGAAGCCATCTACCCTCTGCCCACAGTCTGTAGCATTCCACTGGCATCTATATTGATTGATTTTCAAGGAAACTGTGCCTCAACCCATCTCTATGAACAGAGCATGAACTCCCTTATGCCCTATGCACACAGTTTCTCACGAAGACTCAACAAGTGTACGGCAGCTAAACACACCCCAGGTTCACCCAACATCAAGAGGGCGGGTTGGCTTCGGATGGAGTCACTTACGTTCAGCAAAGCAGAGACAGAGCTTTCCACAGCAACAGTGAAAGTCGTTAAGATACTCATTTAAACAAGTGCCCTACTGTAACGTAAAGTATCCTAATAAAAGGGGTTTATTATTGGTTATGATTTTAAAAGTTCTAAAGTTTTGTTTTTAATTCACAATTGATAAGTTTTATAAATACATGGAAATACATTAGAGAATTTTATATTGCTTTAGGGTAGGGATATGGGGAATATGTTTTAACAACATGTTACTCAATTAATCATTTCTACTTTTAATGCTGGCACATACTTTTAATAAGCATATCATCTTAAAAGAATAACTGCGTGTTTGTCACTAAGACCAGGTTTGAGAAATACAGGAGATACTAGTGAAGATAAGGAAATGAACCAGAGTGATCATTACTGGATCCAGTAATTAAGAAAACTAAGTACATTAAAGTAGAACATTACTTTTGTTTTCTTATTTTTAAATATGAAATAAAATAATGGCCAACTGCTTTCCACTTATTCACTCTAACAAAGCCATTATTTTTAATAAATGGTCTACCATTTATTATTTTTATGTGTCCATGCCTTAAAAACAAATAGGGAAATTTCCTAATTCCTTTTTAAAAAAAATTTATTTATTTATTTTATTTTTATTACAAAAGTCCCTTCTTTCTCCCCCAATGACATCCCGCCCCGCCCCCGCCTTCACCGCACTGTTGCCTGTGTCCACTGGCTGTGCATACATGCATATAAGTTCTTTGGTTTATCTCTTCCCGGCCCCCATCCCCCTTCCCTTTGAGGTTTGTCAGTCTGTTCCCTTCCTCCATGTCTCTGGATCTATTTTGTTCATCAGCTTATTTTATTCATTATATTCCACAGAAATTTCCTAATTTCTTAAAATAGGAACACCAAACAAATTACATGTACTTTTGATCAAGTTTCACTTACAATAAATCGTATGAAGATGAAAAAAGACATTCTTTTAATTCTGTAACTATGGCATCTGTAACAGCGTTCACAGTTACAGCTACTGATGTACGGTCAGTTCAGTGCATGAAGGAAGTTCCTATTCGCTTGTGGAAACTGGATTTCGATGAACAGAGCACATCCCAGTTTTGTCGTGATGTGCTGAATGAACTGGTAAACTGCAACCTATTCAGGTTGGGTAGTTTTCCTGAACTCGGTCACTGTCTCTTTCACTAATTTATTATTACAGAAAGTTTCACAAACACAAGGAAGTTAAGAGAATAGTATAATGAACATTCCTCTACCCAATGTCTACATTCAGTAATTGTTAACAATTTGCCAGTTTATCTCTCTCTGTCCATACACATGCACACAGACATACAATGCACACACATACATTTATGCATTACCCAGCTTTTTGTCCTGCTGAACCATTGGGAAATCAGTTGCAAACATCATGACTCGTCATTCCTAAATACTTCAGCACGCCTCCCCTAAGAATAAGGACATTCTCTCTCTGATGTGTGGAGAAGGGACTTTTTCCAAACTCAATTATGGCCTTCCACGGTCTATGGAAGACTGCTAGGAAAACCTTGTTAATGTTACTTGTTTTTTTTTTTTTTATATTCCTCACCCGAGGATATTTTTCTACTTATTATCAGATAGAGTGGGAAGGAGGGAGAGAGAGAGACAGAGAGAAACATCGATGTGATAGAGCCACATTGATTGGTTGCCTCCCACACAACCCGACCAGGGCCGGGGACGAACCGCAAGTGAAGTATGTGCCCTTGACCAAATCAAACCTGCGACTCATTGGTCCACAGGCCGATGCTCTAACCGCTGAGCCAAACCGGCCAGGGCTAATCTTACTATTTTTATGTAATCAACTCAAAGTGCACCCCAGCAGGTCATGAGCTGAGGACAGAAGCGCTGTACTCATCCTGCAGTCCCACTGCGCGTGGGCAGGTGCACACAGCCCCCGCTGCATGTACTCATCCTGCAGTCCCACTGCGTGTGGGCAGGTGCACACAGCCCCCGCTGCATGTACTCATCCTGCAGTCCCACTGCGTGTGGGCAGGTGCACACAGCCCCCGCTGCATGTACTCATCCTGCAGTCCCACTGCACGTGGGCAGGTGCACACAGCCCCCGTTGCATGTACTCATCCTGTAGTCCCACTGCGCGTGGGGCAGGTGCACACAGCCCCCGTTGCATGTACTCATCCTGTAGTCCCACTGCGCGTGGGCCGGTGCACACAGCCCCCGCTGCATGTACTCATCCTGCAGTCCCACTGCGCGTGGGCAGGTGCACACAGCCCCCGCTGCATGTACTCATCCTGCAGTCCTACTGCGTGTGGGACAGGTGCACACAGCTCTTGCTGCATGGACGTGCTCAGTTTCCTGTGGGCTTAGGACTCCAGGTGGAGGACACCTCATCATACTATCCCAGCACCCCGATTCCCATTGCGCTTTACTTGCTGTGGTTTGAGAAGACAACATGGAGCCTTAAAGGTTGGGGGGCTACTTCTGTGGCATGTGCTGACGGCTGCCGACCGGGCATTAGTGAGAACGTGGCCAGGAGCCGCTCAGGCAAGCACAACATACAGATTTTTCTTTCCTTTCTCTTTCCCTCTCTCCCCTCTTTCTCCTCTTCTTTCCTTTCTTCCTTTGTGAAGTACGGGATCTGGTAGCGTATGTTTGAAAGTCACTTATGAACAAAACAACATAGTATTAGGAGGCTATCCATATAAAGCTGTCCAAGGATGTGCAAATCAAAGCCGGCCAGCCTTGTGGTTCTATTGTCCTGGAAAACCTCACGCTGGGTGAGTGTACTACATTTTATTCATGGACTTGTAGAATGGAAGGATGGAGAGAGTGTCACAGATGTTATATATTTGAACTTCTCAAAGCCGCTGATGCAATCAGATAAAATTTTCATTGCAAATAGGCTTGGATACAAACCACAGTTGTAAGAACACAAGAGCAGCTTGTGTATTAGGCAAAGGGGTGTGATAACAGGCTGTGTGCTTGTCTAATTGGTTTAAATGTCCAGTTCGGCAGCAGACGGGTCAGTGCGCCGTCTCTCCCGACTCGCAGGCCGGGAGCAGGGAAATGTGGCCGCATCAGCAGACGGCACTCCACAGTCACAGGGGACGGGCCCGGAAGTAGAAGATGAGAATGTGAGTCAGGTGGAAAATTATAAAAATCAGCCAATTTAGGAAAAAGCAATTTAGAAAAATGTCAATCTAGGTAAGTATTTGTACACAGGAGAGCAGAAACTGATGTTTAGAATGACAAACCCCATGGGAACAGCTTGCACTAACATAAGGAGCTAAAACTAAGGCTGATGTCTTCAATTACCGATATCAAAGCGTCTGCTAGATTCTGACATATCGGGTCCGCATGGCTGCACGCGTGGCCAGGGGACAAAGCAGCTCAGCGGAGCCTGCAAGGAGCCTCAGGCCTTGTCCGGCGGGGACACCGCCACCCCGCCCACGCGGAGCAGTGCCCAATGGCTGGAGGCAGGGCCCTCCTCCCTCCCGGGCCCATCTCCAGAGCCCAGGCTACCGGAGGCCTTTGAGATCATTTCTCTCACACCTCTGTCCGACCGAGTGAGGGCTTCAGGCTGCTGCTAAGCTGTGCGGCATGAAAACGAGAGTAGGACAGAAAAACTAGGGTAGGGTGGGCATACATCGAAGACGGAAAATGAAAGGAACACGTGCCCATCTCCCCTCGTTCTTTCTGCCAGTTCTGGGTCTTCTGAGAAGTCAGCGTGGCCTTTCCATGTTCATCTCACTCAAGACCTATGGTGAAGGCTTATTCTTTCCATCACACCCTTCATCCCATCTGATGGGATACTCAGGAGGAGGAAATCAGGGTGTAAAAGCTCAGTAAATTTCCACGGATGTAAACATCAGGGACAAGTTGGAGGAACAAAGTGAAAGAGGAACGTGACTAAATGTTGTGCATAGATATTGATGTGCAGTTCCAACCGCTTTCACACAGAATCTGCCTGCAACTTACTTAAATCTTTGAGGAGCCCGCTCTCTGACCAAAACAAAAAGCCAGAGAGAGATTTCTTAACTGGGTGATATACTCCCCTAAATCCCTGATATTTGATCTGGTATCTCACCTTCTTGAAATACATCAAGTAAAAAGCTACCCCCTCTCCCCAAATAATACCTTGTAACTGTAACAAAAGTGTTAGGTAGTCCTGGGAAAGACCAAGCTGTTTGCCAGCATCTGATCACTTGAGCACCTGCTTATTTGAGCAAGGCACTCATATAACATACTCAATACACTCACACAAGAACACACTCTGCCCGCAGAGGCAGGAATAACTGCATTAGAACAAAGATTACTGATGGCATTATCCAGTTCGAAAAAAGAAATCTATAAAATACGCCGTTCTCAGCACTGTATGAGAGACGATGGAAAGTTAACTTTGACAACATCAAGGATCTTAATAACTAAATGAGAAAGATATGTGAACAACTAAAGAAAGACAACAAAACAAAACAAAACGCCCGAGAGATTTCTTAAGTGGATGATATACTACCTCCCCTTCTTGAAAGACATCAGTCCCCCACCCTTCTGAAACCACGATGACAAAGCAACACCCATCTGTTCTCTACTAGGGGAGGAAACAGTATTTTCCTCCTACTTGAGTCTCACTGAGGTGGTTTTTGAACAGTAAGGAAGAGACAGGATAGACAGAACATCTAAAAAAAGACTAGTACAGAAAAAATTACATAAATGTAGCCATTTACATGGAACAGATCATCACAATGGCAAGAAAAATATGGGTACAGAACAAAAATCAAAAACACATGCAAACGGCCAACAGACAGGAACTGGAAGCGCCCTATTGCTATCTGTGTTAAAGGACTCCGGGGGTCCCGCCCGGCAAGAGGAGGGGCCTCTGGCACGCTGCACGGCGGTCACGGGAGCTGCACCGAACCCCTTCCACACTCAAGGGGCACAGCATGGCATAAACTCCAGGTCACATACAGCCCTCTGTCTCTGTGAAGAGAGAGGAGACTCTGAAAACACACTCTCTTCAAGTTTTAAAAGAAAATATACGCTTAGGCCCAAAGGAGTAAGAAATTCCTAACTACCACTGACCTACAAGAATAAGAATTAGATTTTCTTAAAAAAAATTCTTAGCATTGGAAACAAAACACTCATCTATCCACATAGGTATTTGTGTCCTGTTCGTCCATTTTTATTCATTCTAACAAATGTCAATTTAGAAGGTGTCACATTTGCTTACACGAGAAGATGAAATTTGACAAAGGGTCCTGGCCCAGCTGGAAAGAGACCGGGTCTGGGGCTGGAAGAGTTTGAATTGCTTTCCCTCCTGTTTAATACAGGCTACAACACGGCCTTGAGCATGCCTCCTAATAGCTTTGACCTTGCTTTTCTGTCTAAGCAGAGGTAATGATAGCGCCTTCCCGATCTCAGGGAGCCAATGCATACTAAAATGTCCCCTAAAATTTAAATTCTGTTGGCGTTCAAAGTGGTAAACTTCCAGATTCAGTTTAGTATTGGTTCAGATTGGGTTTCCGTTTGTCTCCTAAATGAAAACATCAATTGATCGCAAGGTAAAACTCTTCCAGTGGTCACTCTAGCTCACCTGATGTCTGCTGCAGTGTTAACAATAACGTCGCATTGGACGGGAAACGGCGTCTTCTGTTTGGGAAAGTCATGCTAGGTGCAGTTAGAGAACATGTGCATGAAGCCAGGAATTAGGCAAGAAAAGCAGAAATGTAAAATGACTTTACTTTGAAGTCACTGATAGAAAACAGTCTGGTCCCTCCCTGGAAGCCACCACAGTCTGTAGAGAAAGTGGCGTGAGGACGACAATCTCAGAGAGATGTAATTTCATTCTGTTCTTGTTCTACTGTCAGGGGAGGTGGGATGTAGGAAGTAGCATTAGAAACAAAGACACACTCCTCCTCTCCAGAGGATCGAATTGCCAAGTAGGTTAAAATTTTCATAAAATATGTATAGTTATCATAAATGACCTCTCAGGCTGACATTTATAATAGTGATTAAAAAAAAAAAACCCTCCATGCAGCTAAATGGATGTTTCCCTTCATCCCAATTTAATTAAAAGTTACATCTTGCTACTGCGAGTTCTGACTGCCACATCTCTTCTGCAGACGGACGGGAAACTGGGGCTTTTCAGGGCTGATGGAAAGTGCAGCCAGGGACCGAAGATGTCACCTCGCTGTCTTACTGCCCTCGTTCAAACCGGGAGCTCCAACTCTGAGACTGCAGAAACACCAAGCCCACACTTCAGGATGAGATTTAAGCTGACACTTGATGAACAGGCTCAGAGAAGACACAAAAGTGAACTTCCCCAATACACACTGAACATGCTGTGCAACAGAAGAGTTCGACGCTGGAAGCTGCTCTGAAAGAAGGGGCGCATGGGCCACAGGCTAGCCAGAAAAGGACCGGGCCCTGGGACGCCACCTCAGCCGCCAGCGGCAGGGCTGGATGGAGAAGGCACCGTGTCCGCCATCCCGGGGCTGATGGGCGCGTTATCCATGACGATTTGGTCAAGGCTCCGAGGGACACTCCGGAACGCGCGCAGCCTTGTTAGCTGGCCCACAGCTATTCACTGTCCCCTCTTGCTCTCCGCCACTGTAACTTAACTTAGAATGTCCCAGAAATTTTCTCGTCGATTTAGATGCTTTTGCACTTCCTCTCCCCTGTCTACAACTCCCCGACTCCCCAAATCCTCTCATTGAGAGGAAAGCACGATGGTGACCTGTAGTAGCAGCGGCACTTATTCAGCATTTTCTGTGTGGCGGATTCTATTCTAAGTGTGATGCATGCATTTCTTCAACCTTCACAAGCACTACAGAGATTCCAGCATCATCTCCATCTCGAGGTGCGAACACATCGTGCTGGCCCTTGGCTGTGGGCCGCACACACCTCCGGACACACAACATGCCCCGAACCTCTCTGTCTGAGCCAGTTAAGCAGGAAGTCAACGACTGTGCACAAATCGAGTGGGATTCTGTCACATTTTGCCTTTTAAGCTGCCATAAAACTCTCTTTCATCAAATCTATCAATTTGTCAGACTGTAAGGCTGGCAAAGGTGATTCACAATAAGAAGTATACATTTGGCTTTTGCCTCTGTTCCTGGCACACAGCTCCTAAAACCCTTGGGATTCCCTAGTGTGAGAGCTCCACGGGCGTCTTCGCTATGGTGTTGAAGTAACTTTGGGAAGCGCCGAGGTAATGGACGGGTAGCCATGGGGTCAACCTCATCAGGGGACTGGAACTCTCAGTCCCAGCCCGACCCCCACCTCCTTGGGGCTGGAGACTGAGTTCAGTCACCAATGGCCAATGATTGAGTCCATCATGCTGAAGCCTCCATAAAGACCCCAAAGGGCAGGGTTTGGAGAGCTTCTGGGCTGACGGACCAGAATGCATCCACATGCTGTCTCCTGGGCCCCGAACTCCAGAGACTCCTCTGTGCGGGCCTTCCCCCGTGATTCTCTTCACCTGGCGGCATTCACTCAAAATCTTCAATGTCTTTGCCATACACCATAATCTAGTTAGTCAACGGGTTTCCTGAGTTCTGTGAGCCACTCCAGCAACTTAATTGGAGCCAAGGAGGGGGTCATGAGAACCTCTGATTTTAGCCAGTAGGTCGGAAGCAGAGGAGATCACCGGGATTTGCGCGTGGCCTCTGCAGAGGGAGCAGCCTTGTGGGACTGAGCCCTCACCCTGTGGGGTCTGAAGCTCTCTGGGAAGACTGTCTGAAGTGAGTGGAACTGTAGGACACCTAGTTGATGTTGGGAATTGCTTGGTGATGTGAGGGAACAACCCACAGGTGGGAACTGGTGTCAGAATCTTAAAAGGTCATCTAAATTTATGGACGTAGCTATTTCTAGGGCCTCGAGTCTACCTGTAAACATACAGTCAAGACTCTGGTACTGAGTAACAGCATTGAAGTAGTAGGGGTTGGGTTCTTACAAAGAGATCCTTGGGTATAGGATTATGACAGTTTGGTCATTCTTGATTAAGGCCACTGTGAGCAAGAGTGAGAAACTCATGGAAATAAAAAATTATGAATAAGTACAAGCAAACACAATCCATAAACGATGACAGTAAACTCATCCCTGTTTTGCAGATTTTAAGACAGCACAAGGGGAAAAGAGAAACCCAGCGAGTGCGATTCCTTCACTGGGTCTGCTGCAGGAGAAAAGCATTGTTTGTCTTACGTATAAACTGACAAAAATCAGCATCATCTCTCCTTGCGGGAGACATACTCATAGGGGATGTTCACAACATATAATGTGCCTCGGGGGGCTTTCTCAGATCATATGATTATGGGCGATAGGATTTATTTTCCTCTGAGATCTCTTGAGGATTTAGCAGAAACAGTGAAATCACAGCTCTCTCTCATAATCTATCTAGCCAAGTCCAAAGATCCAAGGTACACTTATAAGTAACCCCCGAAGGAAGAGTGAGTCAGTTTCAAGTAATAATTGCGACCAACCACAAATAGTAATGAAAACCCACATTTTTAAACAAAATTAATGACTTAAAAAAATTAATTTCTGTTCAACTTATGAACATTTTAACACTTGTATATGCTGTTACCTTTTTCTCAGAGACGACAGGCTGTGATTTTAGAATTAGCCAGCTGACGGTGCGGACTGAGAGGCAGGGAGGCTGCTGTGACTCAAGCCACGCGCTGACCTCACACGGCGGACGGAGGCCGAGGGCGCAGCGTGCATTCCAGTGCCGAGGAAAAAGCGTCAATCAATGCAACTCGATTTTAGCCGACGGCATTTTTCCACGACGGCTGAACCCTGGCATGTGTCAGGCAGCTAAAATTACACTTAAATGTGCAAGCTTTGTTGTTATTTTAGAGATAATCCAGGGAGAGAAACAAAGCCAAAAATTCCCTCTGCATTTTTAACATGGAAAGCTTTCATCTTCAATCACGCCTAGACTCTTTCTGTTTTAAGACCTTGATGTATGGTCTTCTCTTTTGTGTATGTTGGAAAGTCTCCAGAATAAAAAGTAACAACGGCAACAGAAAAAGAACAGCACCGACCACAGTGATTTTCGCACATATTTCCAGCTCACTGTCTGTCCTTTAAAACGATTCTTACCAGTTTCCGCCTCTGAAGCTCCTCCCTAAGTACTCTGTCTTCTGGCAAAACGTCGCATAACAAAAAATAATGGTCCTGTTCTTCTGTGGAGAGATTAGGCAAATAAACGAGAAATAATATTTATTATTTCTTCCAGGACTTATTCCTTAAAACAAACAAACAAATAAACAAACAAAAAATAAACAATAATAGACATAGATACAGATATCTGTATCTATGTCTATTAAGATCTCTCTTCTGGCCTGGCCGGTGTGGCTCAGTGGATTGAGCGTCTTCCCATGGACTGAGAGGTCCCGGTTTGATTCCTGGTCAGGGCACATGCCCAGGTGGCAGGCTCAATCACCAGTCGGGGGCGTATAGAAGGCAGGCAATCGATGTTTCTCTCTCACACAGATTTTTTTTTTTGCACTTATCTTCCGGAAGGGAGAGAAGGATGAACAGAGAGAGAGAGAGAAACATCGACGTGAGAGAGACACATCGAGTGGTTGCCACCCACACGACCCCAACTGGGGCTGGGGACAAACTGCAACCGAAGTACATGCCCTTAGCTGGAACCGAACCCGGGCCTCTCTGGTCCGCAGGCCAACGCTCTAACCGCTAAGCCAAACCAGCCAGGGCGATTTTTTCTTTTTTTTAATCCTCACCCGAGGATATTCTTCCATTTATCTTCAGACAGAGTGGGAGGGAGAGAGAGAGAGAAACATTGATGTCAGAGGGACACATCAACTGGTTGCTCCCACACGACCCTGACCAGGGCCGGGGACCGAACCGCAACCGAGGTACGAGCAACGAGCACTTAGCTGGAATCGAACCCACAACTCTCTGGTCTGCAGGCCGACGCTCTACGCTGAGCCAAACCAGCTAGGGCTCTCACATTGATTTTTATGTCTCTCTCCCTTCCTCTCTCTAAAAAATCAATAAAAACTTATTTAAAAAAATAAATCTCTCTTCTGGTATATAGGTCTCTTTTAACTTTATTGAACTGAGGCAACATCAACATAGCCATTTAATTTTAGCCACTAGAGAGAATTCTTATTTGAAAAAGTGAGATTATTCCCTTGAATTTCTGAATTCTGGGGACAAGATGGCAGCCACGATGTACGTACGCTTACCTGGTGGGGCCGTGGAGTTGATTCTTATCACACTGCAGAAGTCTGTGACAGGCTGCTCCGTGAACCTTTTCCTCCAATACAAAATGTATCTTGGAACAATAAAAAAATAAAAAAGAAAAGACTCAATACAGTACTTTCTTTAGAATGATAGAATTTTATAATAACGTTTAATTATCACAAAGCAGCACATCGAATAGTGACTGAACACTGCTAGAAAATTTAAAAATAGAAAGGCAGCAGAGCATTGTAGAAGTATGAAATAAATATTTAATAAAATGAAATTACCCTGTAAAGGCATGGAAATGATTAGACTTGACTATCCTCAAAGTCAATAAATAGACATGCAGGAAAGTTAAAATGAATTATTTTATGTGATAATGATTTTCTGAAATCACACCTAAATTTATATGAATTTAAAATGTATACATTTCCCAGCAAATTGAACATTGGGTGTTTATCTTACACATCAAAATAACAGAGGTCATAATAATACTGCGATGAGAAGTCACCTAAATCCAATGTCTATGTAATAAGAGAGAGGTTCGGGAAGGATTCGGTGCGTGTCTGATCCGAGGCAAACTCAGCCTTTGCAAAGACGGTCAGGCTCTGCGCCCTGTACCCACGAGCAGAGCTGGAAGCAGCACACAGGCCACCCCGAAACGGAGCCTAACACCCAGACCCGCACATCTGGTGGTGCGGGACAAAGAAGGCAGGACCAGCAGGCTGTCCGCCTTTCCATCAGCCCAGCAAGATTTATGCCGGCAATCGTCATCTCGTCTACCCGACGGCACCAGAGGATGTGCACCAGAGGATGTGCTCTCCTCCACGGGGAGGAGGGCCACGGAAAGGCTCACTACAGTTGACAGTGTCAGCAGGAACCCCCAGTCTGGGATGCAGTTAAGGGGGGGACTTTAGCCAGTGCAGACAGCTCGGCTGTGGGACAGCTGGATGGTAACACAGCTAGCTCGGTTACGACAGCACGGCTGTGAAGAGGCCCCGGGGAAGCGCCTGGTCAGGGCCGTGGAGTTAGAGCTCGGCTCCAACCTGGCAGGACAGCTCCCCGCTGGTCTGTAGCCCCACAGGGCAATGCAGTCTGTAATGGACACTGAAAAGCCACCCCACCAAGACAGAGGGGAGACTGATTTATACAGAGTGCCTGGCCCCTGGCCCAAATGTCTCCGTTTCTACGCCAACGAGGACTCCAAATCCTCCCAGCTTGATTGGTCCACACAGCCCTCCAGTTGACCTGTGAGCACGCAGTCAATGCTTGTACTGTTTTGGAGAAGAACTTTTAGCTTCCCTAAGTGGGAGGGCATCACCGAAAGGAGACTGGATATATTGGAAGGTACTGCCAAGGGGCAGAGTGTGCTCATGTACCTTCCTGGTCAAGTTGAGTCGACCACATCTCTGCTTCCTGCGAGTGAAAGCACCGTGGAATTAGGAGGACAGCTGAAAAGGAGAATCCAGTTTCCCAACCTAAAGCACGTGCTAACTACACGTTATGTATAAAGCACATCAGACGTGCATCCTTTTCTTTTTGATTAAAATGTCCATTTTATTACATAACTGCCTTTTCAGGGTGATTGGTCCCAACATTTAATTACTGACCCCTAAGCCCCGAGACCTAGTAATCACGACTGTCCTGCCCACGTGTGGATGCGACCAACACCAGTGATGGAGCAGGGCTGCGTACGCCGCTTCACCCAGCACGCAGCCTGGGGGGCTGGGGCACCGCCGCTCCTGGATGAGGAAGCCGACGCTTGCGGGGTGGAGTGGCTTGCTGGAGCCACGTGTGAGGAAGTCACCAAGTGGGCACTCAGCGTGAGGCCGGCCTGGGTCCACAGCCACTGCTCTGTGAGGCCCCACGAGGAAGGATGGCTAGCTAGCAGTGATGTGGCCCCCCCCACGAGGAAGGATGGCTAACTAGGAGCGATGTGGCCCCCCATGAGGAAGGATGGCTAACTAGGAGCGATGTGGCCCCCCACAAGGAAGGGGGGGCTAGCTAGGAGCGATGTGGCCTCCCCACAAGGAAGGATGGCTAACTAGGAGCGATGTGGCCCCCCACAAGGAAAGGGGGGGCTAGCTAGGAGCGATGTGGCCCCCCACGAGGAAGGGGGGGCTAGCTAGGGCGATGTGGCCTGGGAGGTGCAGAGCTTGGGTGCAGGGCTATTACAGTGTCTGGGCTCCTCTGTTTTGCAGGGGAACAGGACAGGGCATGTTGAAATGGGATGGTCAGATACATCAAATGTATACTCTCAGTAACTATATAAAGCCAGCACCTACCAAGATGCCGTTTCTAAGGAAAATGCTTACCAAGTTCCAGCTAATGGAGACATGAGCGAAACTGCTCCACGACAGCTGCTCAAGAGAAGGCGTTTCTCTTGGATAATCATTTCGAGGGAGAAAGAAATAACTGCCCCTGTCACTTGTCTGCTGGTACAGGCCATCTGAGTCAGGGGCTCGCAAGTGGGAGTCGAGCTCACTGGGGGCCGGCTGCACGGCTCAGGTTCCGACATCTCACACACTCCCTCTACCTGCTCATCTTCCTCACCCTCTTCCTCTCAGCCTCGAGCCACTAACCTCAGCAGCTGTCTACTCTTAAACCCTCTTGGCCTGTTGAATGGCTGTTTTTTGTTTTTGGGTTTAAGCCTCATCACAACACTTAAGCTGAGAGCTCTCTGGCCATCACCCTTTTGGTCTGAAAGGTGTCAAGGTTCCCCGGTGTCAAGGACTTTCTGGAAGGAGTGACTCAGCTAGAGCATGCCTAGGGCCTCAGACACGCAATAAAACAGCAGCCTGTTGCAGGGCCAGTGTCAACAACCGTGTCGGTGCAGCACAGGGAATGTGAGCTCTTCTCTGGAAAGCTGGTCTCTTTCCAGGATTTGTAGGACAGGAGACAGTGCGTGACGTTCTCAAACATGGCTTCCATGCTCAAGAAGACAATGGAGTGCAAAGATTTGTTTTCAAGTCTAAGGAGAAGCCTAAAGAAAAACGTAAATCGTCATCGTTGTATCGGAATAATTATATATATGTGATGCCTTTCCTCCCAGGAGCAATCACTTCAATCTTTAACGAACAAAAACAATGTCTACCTTGGGAAGTCGGCAACCAGCTTGACGTCAGCGATGACGACCTTGTGCTCGATGATCATGTGCTTCAGAAGCTGGTCCTGCTGAGCCACAGGAAAGCGCTCTTCACAGAAGACACAAGGCACGGGCGGCGACCCTTCTGGAG
Organism: Tadarida brasiliensis; assembly: GCA_030848825.1. Lineage (NCBI taxonomy): Eukaryota > Metazoa > Chordata > Mammalia > Chiroptera > Molossidae > Tadarida > Tadarida brasiliensis. The sequence goes on along the minus strand of CM061267.1, from coordinate 97,898,767 downwards.
AGCTGGTGCCACCTGGGCTCTCCAGCAGGGAGAGGGGCTCCAGGATGCAGTCCTTGCTGTCTGAGAGGCAGGAGAAGGAGAGAAAAGCTGAAACCAGCTCTCTGTAGGAGGAGGATTTCTCACGTCTCGCATGAAAAGGATCCTGAGGACATTTACACATCTTTGAAAAGAAACGCGCCCAGGGCCGGCTCGGTCACCGTTTCCCACAGCTTCTGCAGCCCAGAGGCAGAGTGTGGTGAACCAGCTCGACTCCCATTTGCCGGGAGTGGGGGATCCCGTTGGTCCGGCAGCTGTTTAAGCCTTCTCGGACACTGGCCAATGGCAACAATTCTGGGGCACCTGGAGGGGGGAGACTGCAACACGCCGGGTCAAGGTTCTAAGGCCCACCTCAGACCTGTGGCCGAGAGCCATCGCACGATGGGCAGTCCCCGCCCACACTGAGGCCTCAGGTGCCAGGCCAGCCGTTCCAGCCACTTCCTGTTCCGCCTGCAGTCTTTCCTGCTTCTGATAATTTGTCACGGGCAAAGAAGAAGGCCCTCACATTGGGTCGACACTGTGTGAGCTGGGTGGCCCACGTGGCCATTCCAGCGTTGATTTATGTCTACCATTTGCTTATTACACAATCATGTGTCACAAGTCAAGTTCTGCGAACAGGGAGAAGAACGCTCAGGGACCAGACATATGGCAACCCTTTTCCTGGCTGCACCACCCCTTTCCCAGCGTCTTAGCATCTCTCAGGGCTGAGGTGAGCACGGTCTGTAGCTGAGTTCAGGGCCTTGGACCACAGTCAGCTGAGGCAGGAACCCTCCGCCGTCTTCTGCGGTAGACCTGCCCCTCATGCAGGCTACTGAGTAGTCAGCAACCAGGCAAGAGGGCCAGGCATCGGAGGAAGGGCAGGGGCCTTCTTCAGAAAGACAGCTGTTTGGCAGATGAAAGTCTTTAGAATCAGGTTACTATGAATTCCACTGCTAAATTTTATTTCTTATTGTATCGTATTGTACCATATTTCTAAAGGGCCTGTAGCTGAATAATTCATTGAGCTGGTTACTGTTGCACTGCTGACCACAGCCTAGGAATTGGGGAAGTGATGTATGCAAAAGGGCAGCATCCATTCACTCCCGTCACAAAAGCCCGCTGAGTCTGTATTGGTGCTGGTCTTTCCTGCTCGGCAGGGCCCGACATGACCCTTGCCATCAAGGCTAAAGTGCTCACACTTTGTTTGAAGGTACAAATAAGTGAAACAGATAAAGAGATAGGAATGTGCAGGGTTAATGGGGACAGGAGTCACCTCACTGAGCTGGACAGGGAAGGTGACCCGAGGAGCTGTCCTCTAATACGTGGCTCATAATCACAAGTGACGGTCAAGTTTGCTACATCAAACCGTTTATCTCAGCCCATAAAACAATTTAATACCAGAAAAGGTAAAATCTGGGTAAACATGAAAATAGGGAGAATATTTAAAATATACAGGCGCTTTAGAGGCACTATGAACCAAATTGGTGCGTTAACCCATTATTTATTAAATTAGGCAAAGAAATCAAGGAGTTCTGGAACCCTGTAGTTCTACAGTTGTAAGTTAAATTCTGTAAAAAACAGATGGGAGAAAGAGAGAGAAGTGATACACATAGGAAACTCCCTAATGATATTTTACATTCAGTAAATAGGGGAAGAAAAGGCAGTGTATTCTAAATAAAGGTGACATCAGGAAACACTGCCAGCCATCTAGACACGAACAAGTACTGTATCACCCAGCCTTCTCCTCGGAGTCGACTGGGATATCTGACATTAACTTTGCTTGACTGCAGGAGACAAGCAGTGTATTGCAGTCATCACCGACAGCAAGAACTAACATTACTAGGTGTCTGCTATTTGTAAACCGCCAGCAAAATGCTTTAGGGGACTTTCTCAATGAACCCTGACTACCTTATTAGGTGAGTACTAATATAACCCCCACCTTCAGATGAGAGAATTGAGAATTGGAAAAGTTAAATAATCTTCCAAAGTCACAGTGCTAGCACGTGGCCTGAACATAGGAAGCTGAGCCTATTTCAGACACGACATTATTCTGCCCCAGGACCAAAGGGCACCTCCGCTCTGCGTGTCTCCTGTCACACGCCCTTTGAATGCGGGCTGCCAGTGTCTGCAGCCCCTCCTCCCCCCGCCCCCCAGCGTCTCCTCGGTGTCAGCAGCCCACATCCGCCAAAACCACTGGGCGGGGTATGTCTCCACCACCGGCTTTCTTCTTCCCTGGGCTTTCCTACCCCCTTCTCTTCTGTGGTTCATTTCTTTCCCCTTTGGCATGCTCAGTGCCCAGTTTCTCTGTTTTCAGATTGCTCCTAAGAGAACGGACCTGAACGTCCACACGTACTAGAACAGAATCCTGCGGTCACTGTCAAGGTTTATAAGGAACAAGATCATGAACACGCAAGTGTCGTGCCTGAGAAACGTGTGCTTCGGGAGGCCCCAGGTTAGAGTGTGTGTTTGGGAACCTGAGTTACTGTGTATTCCAGAAAATGAAAATTTTAACAACATTTTTTTTTTTTTATCCTCACCCGAGGACATTTTCTCATTTTTTTGTTCAGATGGAGTGGGAGGGAGAGAGAGGAAGAGAGAGAGAGAGAGAAACATCGATGTGAAAGTGACACATCGAGTGGCTGCCACCCGCACGACCAACCAGGGCCGGGGACAAACTGCAACCGAAGTACATGCCCTTAGCGGGAACCGAACCCGGGTCTCTCTGGACCGCAGGCCGACGCTCCAACCGCTGAACCAAACTGGCCAGGGCAACAACATTTTTAGACAACAAGATTTGATAGTTTTCTCTCTGACTCCCTAACTAATAACAGCATTGATCACATGAAGTAATCTATTCACCTATTTGTCTCTCCTTCCCCCCTCCAGACTGTCAGGCCCTGGAGGCGAGGGGTCCCGGTCTCTTCATCTGGCACACACCCACTCTGACCACCACCACTGTGTGGTTATTTTGTGCTGGGCATTGCTACCCACTTACATGTAAAGCATTAACTCAGTTAAACCGCACACTAACGGCACACTAACCCATGGTGGTGGAGATCCCACTGCTAGCCCTTATTCTCCAGCTGAGGAGATGGAGACACTGGGAGGCTCAGTGACTTGGCCTGGAGAGCCGGTCAGTGGTGGAGCGAGGATCTGAAATCAGGCAGTGGGGCTGATGCATCGGCGCTCTTCTTTTTTTTTAAATATGTTTTTATTGATTTTTTTTTTTTTTTTTTAGAGAGAGAGGAAGGGAAAGATAGAAACATCGATGTGAGAGAGAAACATCAATCAGCTGTCTCCTGCACGCCCCCTACTGGGGATCCAGCTCAAACTCAGGCATGTGCCCAGACCAGGAATCGAACCGGGACCTCTCGGTCCATGGGACGGCGCTCCATCCACTGAGCCACACCGGCTGGGTGCATCAGCACTCGTAAACTATACACATCACAGAGTCCAGATGCTGCCCTGCAGGAAGGAGGGAGAGTTTTCCACTGACTGGGGAGAAGGGATTGGAAGAGGCAAGTCTCAACACGGGAGACCAGCCCGAAAGGCGACGGCCGCAGATGCCCGGGTTTCGGGGTTTGTTTGAGGCAGCACGTTAGCAGTGCTTAGTGGGAGGGACAGGGGACAGGCCACAGGGATGAACGTGACAGCCCTGACTATTGCCACAGGGAGAGAAGAGAAAGGAAGCTGCCCAGGTTTCGGCCGGGGGGCCTGTCCGAATGGGGACGAGCCACCACTCAGAAGCACAGGTGGAGAAGCAGGTGTTTTGCTGCAGAAGCGGGAGTGGGATGAATAATGAGCTGAGTTCCAGAGGAGCCCAGCCCAGCCCAGCCGCTCAGCGGTCGGTGCTCCCGACACAGCTGCACAGGGTGGCAGCGACTGGAGTCTCAGGCGTTTGCGCAACCCTCCTGGGTTCCCAGGCCCTCTCCTCTGGTCCTCCTGGGGGTCTGGCCCACTCCCTCTCTCATGTCCACAACAGCAATGTGGCAGTGGTACTGCATTATTCACACGCAGGTCTCCGCCACCAGGGTCGTCTATGAACTCCTCAAGGTCAAGGACTACGTCTTCATTATTTTCCTATCTCTGATGTAGACGATTGCCTGAAAAACAGGTGTTATTTAGTGGGTGTCTGCTGAATAAAGAAATGAAGGAAAATTACTCCCCAGGAACCAAAAACAAGTGTTATTTGGAGTGCGGAGTACGTTATGCCTCCGCCAGACGGCTTCTATGGGGCAGACCTGAGGCCTGGACGTGCATTTTACTTCAGAGCAGTGGATTCCAAACCTGCTTGAATTTCATCACCTGGAGGGCTTTTAAAAGTACTGACTTCAAGGCCTGACTATGGACAGAGGAAATGCAATTTTTCCCACGCAGGAGCCCAGCCCCTGGACTGAAGCCTGGGGTCACTGGATGATCCATGGGGATTGTAGGGCATCCTTATCACACACGAGCGTGTGGGCATCTTGAAGTCACGGAAAGTCCACAAATGAAGTGACAAGGTCCTGTGGCCAAGCTTACTTGGTAGTCATTCTGTCCTAAAGAGAGCCCCAAACACGAAGCATGGGGTCAGCAGATGGAACCCAGTAAGATTGTCTAACCGACTGTTTATTTCCAGCTGCCGCCATAAGAATCATAGCTACACATCACCACGTGGTAAATTCAGGAGATGCCGACATACACAATTCTTTGCTACAGGGACCTGGAACTCCAAAAGGCAAAAGCAAGTAAATTATATCTAGCGTCTTACAGCCAAGAGGCAAAGCATCTTGGAAATTCTGTTTGGCCTCAAATCTGCTTCGCACATTTGCTACATATTAACAACAACAAATTATCTGCTCTAGTTCTCACTTTGCACAGCAACTCCATTCAAATGAACTGTGAAGAAAATCATCGTGAGAGATCTGAGTGTTTGAAGAGATTCCAGGATGATTATGCACAATTCTATTGACTCTGGATAGGATCCCCAAAGTGTCCAGTTAGTATCTGGGGACAGTGCTTCTCAGAGTTAGAATCACCTGGAGTTTTGGGGGAAATGCAGATCCTGACTCAGCAGGGGTAGTGGCCAGGAACCCCGCCAGTCAGTCTCTTGTCGCTGAGCCAGCCTGAGAACCCTCTCAGGGGCCAGGCTCTGAAATCCCACCTGCACTGAAGCCCAGCTCCCACGGTGGCTGTCAAGTCCATGCCTGGAGGCAGCAGAGTCAGGCAGACTCCCTCCCGGGAGGCGCGGAACTCCAGCGGCATGTGACGTGGGCTGCAGGACCCACAGGGGCCTGCCAGAAAGTGGCTTAGAAGTCAGATCCTCCTCAGCCTCCCTCCCCGTCTCTCCTCCACGGGGCCAGGTGGACACCACAGCCTCCTCTCGCTCCCTCTGCTTCCCTCTTCTGGTGTCTTCCCAGCAAAGCCCTCACACAGCAGATCCCGCCTTGGTGCGTGCTTCTTGGGGGCCATGAGCTAACATAGTGGGTCTGGGAGGTAGACAGGCTTGGCATGCTCGTGTCTGAGTTCCCATCGCATGCCAGTCAGCCCACAAACTACACTTTGAGGGGAGAGGGTCTACCTAGGAAACAAAGCTATCATGAATTCATAAAGTACCTCTGTGCAAACACAGGTAACCCTAGACTTTGGGATGCATTATTCCAGCCAGGTAGATGAAGGCTGGTGTGTTTGAAGGAAAAACAAGAAGACTTTGAGGTTTCTGACTCTGTAAGTCAAACGAGAGAAGGAAAGCCACATCAGCAAAGATGGATGAGGAGTCGTTAGCTTTCCATCCTAAGAACTGCGGATGCCTCACACATCACATCACTTCCCCTTTAAGAAGTCCCCACGGCTTGCTGTGCACTCTCTCCACCCACTACTGGATCTCTGAAAAAATAAAGCAGCAATTCGGTGCGATACTCAACCCAGATCAGCCTGGTTTAGCTGCTGCTCTCATCACACTCTGATAGTCTCATTAATTGAAAACCACCCAAAAAATGGGAATAGCAAGACTGCCAGGGTGTTTTGGTTTGTTTTTTGCTGTTTTATTTGGAAAATGCTGTAAACAAACTCCAAGTTTTCAAAGTAAACACTTCCCTTACATGTATTCTTATTTTATACTAGTGGAATGTATTTGATTATAGCTTTCTTAAGTATTTTATTAAGCCTGGACAATATTTTCAATCCTGTCCCCCAAGCTTTTAATTTGGCAGACAATGACTACATCTTTCCACAGGCCCCCGAGTCCATCTCACTGACTCCGTTCATTTTACCCTGACAACTACACTCCAGGAAGGTAACTTTGTTTCTGAATTCTTGAGGGCATTTCTCTCTCACACTACCAAATGCCTTCTACTTCCTAAACAAGCCCGCCCTTTGATTTCTAAGGCAGGGCTCCTGCAGACGCACTTGGAAAATGGGAAAGACCAGTTCTAGCCTTTCTAACCACAATCGATCTCCGAAGCTCAGAGTAAGAATACAAGGCCCTTATCTAATTTCACCTGGGCTACAATTTCATTTTGTAAATTATTGAGGCCCAATATTTAAAAGATCAATTTGCTGCACTCTTCCTAAGAGTGGGGCGTGGGGGGGATGGACCTGAATGAGCGCGCACTGAGACTGCTGAGGAGGCCGTACCCATTAGTGCCCTCACCGAGAGCTGGCAGGGTGGCCACTTCCTGTCGATGAGAAACAGGGTTATAAACACATTCAACTCTTAAACCTAACAACGATATGCTTGAAAATTTAAGGAGCTCATTTTAACACAAGCAAAAAAGCCATGAAAACTTTATTACAACATTACTGAGAAAGCAAAGTAACAGAAACAACCTAATGTCATGCAAATGGAAATCGGTCTATAAAAGATGACATATCTGTGGTGAAGAGTATTATGCATTTGCTAAATAACAATTATGAAGACACTGGAGAAATCCTGAAAACCGTGTTTGGCATTAACTGAATAGAGCCTAATTCACAATGAATTGCACACAATACTTCACACACAAACATACATGTATATACAACCACACACAAGATTTGAAAGAAAATATACAAAAGGAAAACAATGAGAGATTATGAATAGACTTATTTATCCAAAATTTTCTTTAATGTTGAATATTTTTAAGTGAAAAGCATGTGATCTGATGAGTTCCTCAATGTGACTGTCACAGACAAAATTAAGAAGTAAAACAAGCAGTTTTATCTGGTCATTTTCTAAGTCTTGACACTGAAGATGAAAAATTTGATTAAATTTACCATTTTAAAATTAAATGCCTACTATGTAGAAACTATATGTTACGGAAGCTCAAAAATACAAAGATTAACCTAAAATTCCTATCCTAAAGTAGTTGTTCATCTATAGGGAAATATAAGACAACTATACAAATGATTATGAAATAAGTCAACATACATGACGTCGGCCACATACATCAGGGGCTAAGGGATAGGAAGAGAGAAAATAACTCAAGTCAGGAGAAATGAAGGGAAGTCTTCATAAGGGATGAAATCTTTGAAATGGTAAAGAATTCCAGCAAGTAGATATGGGTAGTTAATAAATCAAAATAGTCCAGTTAGTGCTAGACTGTAAGTAAGAAGCAGTGGCAAAGGTAAATGGGCCACATGTCAGTGGGCCTTAATGCCAGCTCAAAGACTGATACTTAATTTGGAAGTCACGGGTAGATCCTGAAAGTTTTTAATCAGGGAAGTAACAAAACCTATTAGGTCACAAAACAAGTCTTAACAAAATAAAAACACAACATACCAGATCTTACGGGATGTAGCAAAAACACTTCCCTTTGCATGTACCAAAGGGAAGTTTACAGTGGTCAATGTCTACATTACAAAAAGGCCTCACATAAACAACCTAACTTTGCAACTCCAGGAACTAGAAAAAGGCAAACAAACTAAGCCCAAAGTTAGTGGAAGGAAGGAAATAATACAATTAGGAAAGAAATAAATGAAATAGAGAATAGAAAACAGAAGACAAAGATGCCAGGATGGCCCAATGGGAAAGGGAGTTTCTTCAACAACCGGGTGGATAAACTGGTGACTCATATGCAAAATAAGGAAACTGGACCCTTACATTACAGCACACCCAAAAGTCTACTCAAGATGGATTAGAGACTTAAGCGTAAGAGCAGAAATTCCTACAAGAAGCTGTGGAAAAATCTTCCTAACACTGGCCTTCACAATGGACTGACCCCAAAGGTTCTGGCAACAAAAGTAACAACAGACAAGAGGGCCGACATCAAACTAAAAAGCTTCTGCAAGCAAAGAGAACCACCAACAAAATGACCTGTGGAATGGGAGATACTATGTACAAACCATTTATCTAATAAGAGGTTAATATCCAAAATATATAAGGAACTAATACAACAATAGCACCCCCCCAATAACCTGATTAAAAAATGAACAAAGGACCTGAATAGACATTTTCCCAAAACAGACATACAAACAGCAAACAGGTGTATGGAAAGGTGCTCAACATCACTAATCACCAGGGTACTGCATTAAGAGAGAAGTGTTGACGAGAGTGAGGAGAAAAGGGGACCCCTGTGCATTGTTGATGGGACTATAAATTGGTATAATCACTATGGAAAACAGAGTGGAGATCCCTAAAAAAAATAAAAATAGAACTATCACATGATCCAGCAATACTAGTTCTGAGAATTTATCCAAGAAAATTAAAAAAGTGGATATTGAAGAGATATTTGCATGCGCATATTCATTGAAGCATTATTTATAACAGCCAAGAGGTGGAAACAACCTACATGTCTATTGATGGATAAAGAATATGTGGTAGAGATATACAATGGAATATTATTCAGTCTTAAAAAAGACAGAAATTCTGCCATGCGACAGCATGGATGAACCGGGAGGACATTATGCTCAGTGAAATAAGCCAGTCACAGAAGGATTCCACTTCTGTGAGATGTCGCAAGTAGTCAAACTCATAAAGGCAGGAAGTAGGATGCTGGTTGGCAGGGCCTGGGGCAGGGACGGTGGGGAGTATCTGTTTAATGAGTATAGCGTTCACTCACGCCAGATGAGTAAGTTCTAGACATCTATCTGCTGTATGACAGTGACAGTGTGCATATTTATTCTTAAAATGACTCTACAGTACACTCGGTCCCATTGCGCCTATTATCAATCCCCGGTAGGTGACTTACCCTCTCCCAGCCTGCTTCCACGGTGGGAAACGGATTCATTTCCATACTCCCCGGACAAAGCTGGGATAAGGGTTACAGAAATACATGGGTAACTGTGGTTACTGGATCGTGATGAGGGGGGCTGCAGGTCTGAGGACGGGAGACGGGCACAGGCTGCACTGATGTGTATTAGAACTTCCTGTGGGTGATTCAAAGCGCACATTCCATGGCTCTAACACAGATCAATGACTGACTGATTTGTGGATTTAAATCAAACAAGATCTCTACTGTTGAAAAGATGCTTTAAAACACACACGGTTGCCTGGCCAGTGTAGCTCGGTGGATTGAGCGTCCTCCCGTGGACTGAGAGATCCTGGTTCGATTCTCAGTCAGGGTACATGCCCGGGATGTGGGCTCGATCCCCATTAGGGGGTGTGGATGCCAACCCATTATCCAATAATGACAGGATAGAAACATGGCTGTTTCTATCTCTCTCTAAAAAAAAAAAAAAAAAAAATCAGTAAGCCCGGCTGGTGTGGCTCAGTGTCGACCCATGTACCAAGAGGTCGCTGGTTTGATTCCTGGTCAGGGCACGTGCCCAGGTTGTGGGCCTGATCCCTAGTGGGGAGCATGCAGGAGGTGGCCAATTGATATTGTCTCTCATCAGTGTTTCTCTCTCTCCCTCTCCCTTCCTCTTTCTCTAAAAATCAATAAAGAAAAAAAAATTTAAAAAGACATATGCAATTCTGTTTAAAAAAACAAACCAATAAAAACATTAAAAAAACACACATGATGAAGTACATGTAGTTTCCCAGAAATATTTTCTCTAATTCTAATGCTTACTGCCGAGAGGAGGAAGGAGCTGGAGCGGAGGGTAAAAGCCTACGATGTCACATGTCGCTTGGCATGGTCTTTCACGTGGGTGCTGTCACACGTCCTCTGCTACTCCTACTCTACACTGTCAGAGACACTTCAGAGCTTTCGCGTCAAGTACTGCCAATTCTTATTCCGGAAGGCCGGGGCTGCGGGTGCTGGGCCCTCCGTGTAACTCAAGGCCGGGTATTTTCATTCATTCTAAGACCTGGAACTAAGTCCTCAATGTCATCTCCCCTCCACCAGCAGAAGGCAGGAGTAGCCAGGGGGCAGGCAGCAGAGATTTGGGAATATTCATCTCGAAATAAACACAGAAGTCATTAATGTCTTAACCCCAGTTAATGGAAATTTAATTAATCAGAATAATGACAGGAGGGCCAGTGTAACAGAAGACTTTTGGGCAGGAATGATACACAAAGTGGACTGGCGCACGCTCTCATGTACTGAGACCCATGGGGTAGAGATGGAAAGGGAGGGTACATTCTGACTCAGGAAGATCAGAATGGTTATGGGCCTGCCTTACGCTTTCCAAATAAGTGGTGTCCGGTGGAAATTTCAGAGTGTATCCAGAGGTTGGATTTAACCTAATTTAATTGATTTGATTTGACAGGCAATTGCTTGGGAATTAGAATTCTAGTCAATATTTTAATGAAATGGGTTGGCAGCTAGAAAATTGTAAATTACCTATCGGATATTTCCTATTAAGTATAATCAGTGTTTTGGATAGAATCATAAATTTCGGAGTTGGGGAACTAATATTCCTCTATTTACAAAATTAAATAGCTACGTCATGTTTTTATTTCAGTGTCTGATGTTTTAATTAATCAGTATGAGTAATTTTTAGTACAATAGTTTTGTTTGTATTTTGTAAATATTAAGCAGACTAAAAATGGAAATAACTTTATTTATGAAATGTAATCAAATTAGTCTTTAGTGATACAAAGTGTTTCTTTAATGTGAGCTTGCTAATACACACTTGATAAACTGAAGAGTAATGTCAGTGTAAATGTTAGTTGCGTTGGTTAATATGTATTTTTTTTCCCAGCAAAACAATGATTTAATGCAACCAGGGCAAGCTTTTTGTATTATTTAAAGAAATGAGGAGCAAATTTATCAAAATTCCTGAGTACGCTGGCTAAGTTTTCCCGACCAGGAATACTGGCCCCAGAACTGCTCGCCTTCCGAGACGTTCAAGCTGTGAGTGCGGATGGCGCAGCGGGAAAGGTGTTCGTTGTTCCTGTCCGGGAAGAACACCTCACGAAAGAGTCTCTTCAACAAGAGGTGCTGGAGAAACTGGACATCCACATGCAAAGAACAAAGAAGGATCTAGACAAGGACTTCACATTCTTCACAAAAACTAACTCAAAATGTCAAGGTGGATCACAGACTCACGGGTAAATCTCAAAACTATAAAACTCCTAGAAGATAACACTGGGAAAGCCTCGATGACATCATTTTGAGTGTGGTGATGCCTTTCAGATGTGACACCCAATAATGATCCACGGAAGAAGCAACTGATAAACCCAGCTTAAGTAAAATTAAAAACTTTTGCTCTGTGAAAGCCAATATCAAGAGAATTAAAAGACAAGCCACAGACTAGGAAAAAAGATTTACAAAGACACACCTAATAAAGGATTGCTATCCAAATTATACAAAAAAAAGAAATCTTAAAACTCAACAATAAGACAACAAACAACCAAATGGTCAGCAATCTTAACAGACATCTAATCAAACGATACACAGATGGCAAATACGCATAAAAAAAGCGGCTCCACATCCAGCATGGTCCGGGAAGTGCAAATTGAAATGACGGAGGTCAGCACACACCTAACCTGTGAGAGCGGCCAGAATCCGAAACACGGACACCCCAAATGCTGGTGAGGACGCGGGGAACAGAAACTCCAGATGGCGCAGCCACCTCGGAAGACGGTTTTGTGGTTTCTTACAACACTGAGCACACTCTGAGCATACAATCCAGCAACCATGCTCCTTGGTATTTATTCTAAGGAGTTGAGAACGTAGGTTCACACAAAAACCTGTGCATGGTGTTCCAACAGCTTTATTCATAATTGTCAAAACCTGGAAGCAACCAAGATTGCTCCGGAGGCCCTAAGATTCGGCAGGTGATAGAGACACAAACTGTAGTCCACCCAGACAACGGATTATTTGGTGCTGAGAAATAAGGAGCTATTGGCCCAGGAAGACATGGAGGAATCTTAAGTGCATGTTACTAAAGGGAAGAGGCCAGTCTGAAAAGGCTACATACTGAATGATTTCAATTATATGACCCTCTGAAAAGGGCAAAACTGTGGAGACAATAAAAAGATCAGTGGTGGTCAGGGGTGGGGGGAGGTGATGATTAGGGGGGACACAGAGGAATCATACTCTATATCAGTGGTTCTCAACCTTCCTTATGCCGCGACCATTTAATACAGTTCCTCATGTTGTGGTGACCCCCAACCATAAAATTATTTTCGTTGCTACTTCATAACTGTAATTTTGCTACTGTTATGTCTTAGGCGACCCCAGTGAAAGGGTCGTTCGACTCCCAAAGGGGTCTCGACCCACAGGTTGAGAACTGCTGCTCTACATGGTATTATATTGACGGACCTATGTCATTACATATTTATCCAAACCCACAGAATGTACAACACCAAGAGAGAACCCAAAGGTGCACTGTGGACTGGGTGACTGTGATGTGTCAATGTAGGGTCATCCCTGGTAAAACATGTCCCTCTGGTGAGTGATGTTGATGATGGGGGAGGCTATTCATGTGTGAGGGTATGGGGTATATGGGAAATCTCTTCATCTCCCGCTCAATTTTGTTGTAAACCTAAAACTGCTGTAAAAAACAACAACAAAAAAACAGCTGACTGATAGAGGTCTGAAACTGGGCTTCACCAGGGACAAATGTCCCCAAGGAACTACACTTTGCAGGCAGCAGCATGAACCCCAGGGCTCAGTGATGCGAGAGTGAGCTGGGCTGTGGTTCTGGACACAAGCCCGTGGGGACGGACCCTGCTGGTGTTAGCAGAGCTGCTCTGGCTGCCAAGCCCCACAGGCTCTGAGAACTATCCTTACCCCTGCCTTCCCTGCAGACCTGTCCTTTTATTATGACTGCGTTCTGCAACGCAGTTTTTCAGGAGTGGAATACGGTTGCTAGACCAGAAACACCTGTGTATAGCGAAGTATTTTTAGGGCTGAATAGGTTGGGGCAGATGAGGCAGCTCGGGGCTAAGTCTGATAACATAGCTCAGCTCTGAGGCTCCTCTAAGCCCTCAGTGAAAGGAGGTGGGACTAGGGACCAGGGTCCCACACAGTGGCAGGTGCTTCTGGCACAGCGTCTCGTGGCTCTCAGCTAGCGAGGGCCTGGAAGCAAAACCTCACTTTGGAGATCTGAAAACTGTGACCTAAAGACTTTTTTCTCCTCTGCATGTTGCCTGCCTGGCAAAGCGTTACAGCAGCCTTCCCGCACAGGCTCATTATGCCAAGGCACCGGACGGGCGATCCCCACCGTTTCTGCATCAGCTGACAGCCCAGTCCGAGGAGGCTCTGTCCTTCTGCAGGGCGGGCACAGTCTTAGCCGCAAGGTGGTGAGAAAGCAGCACTTGTTTTACCCAAACAGCTTTACAACCGGTTTCACTGGAATGGATTTATTCCAGATCATCCAAATATAAAACTGCCATACAGGAAGCCAAACATGCCAACTGCAGAAAGATAGTATGGTTCCCCCAAGATTCCCAGCCTGTGGATCTGGGGTGTGGACTCGTGGACTGAAACCGTGCCATCCAAGAGATGCAGTCTTCAGAGTGAGGACACCGCCCGAGAAACCTAGCTCTGAAGAGTAAGCTCTCCCCGAGCAAACATCTTAATACTAAGTTATGACCAGGGACCTAGTTTCCCGCTCCTTTTCTTGACCATACAAATGTTATTTAAATACAGTATATGGTAATTTATTATTTCTCCTTTCTAATTTTATTACTTTTTTATGGACACTAAACGGGTAAGTCCCTATAAAGTTAAGTAGTATTATTCATCAACTTTTACAACCCAAAGTATCCATTTTAAAAATTGAAACACATTGAAAACATAATGATCTCTCAAATGCTAAGCTGTGAAGTTTCTAAATATGAATAGCAGCGCATTTTTGTACTAATAAGACAAAATATATTTTAACAAATATATAACCCTCTATATTGTTTACAAAGCATTCTCAGAGAGAACCCCATGGAACCACATTTTTGTCATTAAGTTACCTTTATTGATGTGATTAACATTTTAGCTTTTAATGTGTTGATATAGAAAATAATCATGTGCAGTATACTTTTCATAAATACACAAGTAATTAAGGCAAATAAACAAGTAATCTAAAAAACCTGAAACTCAGGATATGGTCTGCCCAGGGCACCTGAGGCCCAAAGCCCTGTCTGTGACGCCGATGCCCCCACCATGCCCTGCCCTTGGCTTTCTTCCTGAGCTTCCGGATAAAGCCGGGCATTCTTGGTTGGCAGCTTGGCCATTTTAAGACCCATAGATCTGGACAAGTGGTCTATACACATGGCTCAATAATAATCTTTAAAAAAACTTGTATTGGTTTTTAAAACGTCTCTGCGACCTGGAAGACGGAATGTGAGGGGAGCTGGCATCTCCCGAGGCTGCACAGGAGCAGGGCGGACAGAGGGGCCATGGGATGCGGGCAGTGACGCCGGCGGACCCGCACAGTCTGGAGTTAGGCAACACGTTTATGGAGAATGAGTGCACCCTGGTCCTCTATGCTGCAGACTGAAGATTAACGTCGAGACAGGTGGATACATGCTTGCTAGAGGAGACTAAACTTTTTGCACAGTGCCTAAAAAACTACGTAGACTTCTAAGATGTTTATTGCCTTGGACTAAGTCAAAGACTGCTATTTGAAAAGAAAAAGCTGACTTTGTTTGGAACAAACGGAAGTTCAGGTCACCTTGCTTTAAAGTTTTCTATCACAAACATGCAAGTAAAAGCGAGTGAAAGAGGCAGCCCAGACTGGAGGCTCTGATGTGCAAGCGGGTTAAACAATGAGCACGGGGTCTTTCAGTGGAGAAATGATCATTAAGGAACTCGCGCCCTGGCCCGTTTAGCTCAGCAGTTCGAGCGTCGGCCCGCGAACCAGAGAGTCCCGGGTTCGGTTCCCGCTAAGGGCACGTACCTCGGTTGCAGTTTGTCCCCGACCCTGATTGGGGTCGTGTAGGTGGCGGCCACTCGATATGTCTCTCTCATGTCAATGTTTCTCTCTCTCTCTTCCTTCCTCTCTCCTTCCTGCTCTATCTGAAGATAAATGCAAAAATGTCCTCGGGTGCGGATTAAAAAGAAAAAGAAACTCGTGAAAATAGACACAATTCCAGAGGGACCACGAAGGTTACAGAATAAAAGAATGTGGGGCGAAATGTTACACGTGGTGTATTCAGGCAAGCCCGAAAATAAACGAGGTGAGAGGCGAAACCTGAAAACGAGGTTCTGTTGCCATCTTCAATATGCGAGTTAACTTCTTGTCCCAGGAAATGGTTATCAGTAAGGGCCAAAGTGATGTCTCAAGGACACAACCAGAAAGCCATCGCTAGGCATCCGAAATGCCTGCCATTAGCCCTTGATGGGATTTAGCACATTTCTTTTGCATCCTCTCTCTCTCTCTTCTTGGTACCCAGAAAAGCAAATAGCTGGCTGTTAGGTAAAACAGACTGGACCACTGGTGAAACGAGGCTCGGCTGGTCTCCAGGGACATGCTTGTTAGTTTTGGAGGACAACGTCAAAGCTGAAAGTTCACTCCAGTCTCCAGGCACCAGCTGAAGCTGGTGACGCCCGGTACCTACAGCACGGAGGAAGCCCAGGAGGGAGTCAAAGAGTTGGATGCGGCGCCCAGAAAGATGCCTTTAAAGCCGGTGGAGCTGCTCTCTGCCTGGAGCTCTCATGGCGGCTGGGACCTTCCCGGGCAAACCCAGGAGCGGACAACCAGAGAGGCAAGTTCTACTTAGGGCCAGGTATTGGGGGTCAAGGTGGCTGAGCATCACAAGCTCAATCTCACGGGTCTGTGATTGGACATGAAATGACATTAACACTTCTACCAAGCCCGGAAGGAACTGTTATGACGAGCAGAAAAACGCTGCACGTGTGTAGGAAGTGCAGCCCGGTGAGAAGTGCAATCGCACTATGCAGTGACTGTTCCGGGCGAAGTCAGAGAAGACGGTGCCACCAGGGCAGGCACAGCTTGCTGCCTCCACCCTCTGCTCTGCGGAGCCTCCCCACCCCCCCTTGCCCTAGATTCAGAAGACGATGCATTCCTTACACTCTGAATGTAATCTGAAATGTAGTTTAACTGGTAACTAAGTCTAACTCCTGCCCAGAAATAACTGCCCTGTAAAAGTGAGACTGAGGGGTTAGTCAAGACCATCTACTGGGGTTAATCTAATGACAGGAAAATGCAGACATGGCCCCAGCCCCACAGTAAGACAATGATTACATGAATTCTGGAAATGAAACAAATCATGCAAAATGTGTTTTGAGAGGTTTAGTGGCATGGGAAAATATTCAGAAAAAAAATTATACAAAACTATGATCCCTACTTTTAAAAAATATATTTTTAAACAAAAGGAAGTACCAATCAAAGAAAACAAAAAAGCTCAGCTGAAGAGGGGAAAGGAATTATGTTCATCTTCTTCCTACTTTAGCTAGTCCTGAAGCCTTTAAACCCATTTCTCATTTGGTAATTTTTTTAAAAGACAGTTTTCCTTTAATGTGTCTGCAATTTGTTTTGTATCACTGCGTTGCTTAGCTCATATTATCTCTTGACTTGGTATCTGGGACACTGCATAAAATGGCTTTTTCCTTTTCTAGGAAGGGCATGTTAGGGGCTGAAGGTCCAAGTAGGACGATGCAGTCTGCCTGGGCTGTCACTCCTGTGCCCGCAGGGCACTGCCAGCTCTACCCTGTGCCACCCAGGCTCTCTAGTGAAGCCCGGACATTGCCCTCTCTCCAAAAGCTCAGCCCATCCTCTCTCCCTCCCTCCCTCCCTCCCTTCCTCCCTCCCTCCCTCCTTCCTTTCTCTTCTTTAAAGTTAAAAAACACTCACCGGATACTGTCTGGAATTATAATTCTTAAAGCAACCTTTTTAGTGGTTAATTAACTTATAAAATGCATCCCCTGTCAAAGTACTAAAAACAAACAAAAACCTTGGAATGCTTCTGTGACTTGGTTTCCTTCCCACAGATCTGAGGGTGATGCCCCTCTTCACCCCAGACTGTCCTCTGTACCCATGAGAGTTAGGCGCGCCTTTGAAGAAGGAAATGGATTTCCTTCTAATATTTGGAACACAAGGGTCACAACACTCTATATCAGTCAGCCTTTTATAACACATGATAGAATGACAAATCTTGATTTAGCTTAATTTACTAAAAAATATAAAAATTCACTGTATCTTATTTTATTATACTTTGGGAAAATGAAACAGAACCAGAACTTCTCTGGTATGTTAAACGTCTTTCTAATTACCTGGCAGTTGAATACATCACTTCATTGGCAAGAAGCCTGGTTCATTATCTCATTAATACAGATGGCTGACATCAGGAAGGAAAGGACAGGAGAACCTCAGAAAGTACAAAAACCCCCACCGAAGTGTGAGGTGACAGGGGCATCAGGGAAGATACTGTCTGAAGTTAAAGGGCTGAGAACTGTGACTCTGACGACCCAACGCGCTCACACGGAAAAGACGACGTTCCCAACAATACGTGGTCCCCCCCACACCACCACGGCAGGCTGGTGGCCCGGGATCCATATGCAGATGGAAACGTTCACTGAACCACAGAAAAAATACTTTTTGTGCCAAAATAAAACACGGTGAAAAGATTTTTAGGAGTTTATACATAAAGGCTAAATAAGGCTCCCCCATACATAGCTTGATATTTTTAAAACTTCCTATTTGAAGTTTACTCAGATTGAGATACAGCCATTACTCAATACAAATTAATTATTAATATTAATAAATAGGAAAAAGGATGAAAGCCTCCATTTCCTCACAGGCCACTTATTTGGCAAACGTGAGAGAGAAGCACAGTGCTAGGACCAGGGTTCCCGGTCACACACAGGACGCCCAGGTACACCTGAATTCCAGAGAAATGACAAGTATTATTTTTAGTGTAACTATGTCCCAAATACTGCATGGTATTGCACAGTATAAAGTATATCCTGTGCAATATTTCGGATGCATACTATAAAAATGATTACTTTACTGAAAATACAAATTAGACTTCATTAGTAATGACCACTTTGAATTAATACTACCTTCAGTTGATGTTGGAATAACAGGGACGTAACTGGAATAATAACTAACGTGTCTCATCCTTCTGTTTCATTTGCGTCCTCCGGTCATCCTGAGCAGGAAGGAAGCCAGGCAAGGCCTCGCCGTCCAAGCAGAGGCTGGAGCTCACGCACTGCCTCCCGGGGCTCGGGGCTCTTTCCCAGAGCCTACAGCTGGCAACCCCGTCAAACCTACCTCCCTGACACAGTCCATTTGACATGTATAGTACTTTCATTACCATTCAATTAAAACAGCACTGATTTTAAAAATGTCCAGATTCTGGTAACACCGGGAGCCCTTTCCGCCCGTCCACCACCCAGAACCGAACGGCTGCCCCTTCAGACAGGTGCGCACGTGCCCTCTGCCACATCGCCACGACTCCAGCACCAACCGGCAGCACAGCAGCTCACAGTGGTCACTATCCGTGAAGCCGAACACTGTGGTCATTAGGCTCCATCTAATCCCACCTCGACCCACTGCCAGCATTTCTGTTACCTGGCAGGTGCCTCGTAGGCTCTCAGTTCGTGGCCTGGGTTCTGCTATGTACATTCATCTTATAGCCAGTTCTCTCCACCACGGGCATGGAGCCAGCAAGTATGACACGGAGAGAAGGAGAGATGCTGCTGAAGCTATCGCTCTGGCTACTTTCTAAGTTCGATGAAGGTAGGAAGCATGGCCTACCTGGCACCCAGTCTCCTGGCACCCAGCCCAGAGCCCCAAACATAGTAGATGCTGGGTGAATACATGTCTGATCACCGAACAGGAGAAGCAAGAATAACTACAAAAACCAAAACCAAAGAAAGTAAAGCAGTTTAGGAATATTTGCTGTGGAATCAATAAGTAAAACTATGTGTCATGCTGACAGTCATCAGGACACAATGGCAGAAGTCAGTGATGACTCCGGACACACACTGCTTGTCAGGATAACCATCGGAACCCTGGTAAGCAACTCACACGAACCACCATACTGTTTCTGAGATGCTGCTGGACACGGTAAAGGACATTATGATCCATTACCCTATGGAAAGAAGCTAGAATTTTAAGACATTTTCCATTCTAACCACATTCCCCTAGTACTCTGAATTTGGGATGAGTGTGGAAAGGTACAGAGGAAAGACCAGTGGAGGGTTTCTCTAAGGTCTAAGGAATTCAGTCCAAGAAGTGTGGCAGTTAAACCTCTCAACAAGCACAGACACAGACTAACCCTCCGCCAGCTGCAGACTTCACTAATGGACTTCCCCGGAGAGTTTTGTAAATGGTAGCACACCCTTCCCCACGGAGGGATATACTCTTCCTCTTTCCAGAACCCTGGTATATGGTAACGTATTTACAGGATTTTAAAATGTCTGCATCTATAAGACATTTAGGAGATAAGTTTGGGGCACTGAAATAGCTGAAGTTACTGATAAGTGACAGAAAAAGACAAAAAATTTCAAATCGGAACTATTTCAGAAAAACCGTAATTGGTTTGCCACGGCTGTCACGTGTAAAAGTCTCTCATCCACCCATTCCAAAATATGTATTGAAAACCTAGTGTGCTAGGCACCAAGCTAGGAGAAAGGACTGGAGAGATGAAGACAGGGAGACTGCTCCCAGAGCACAGGCGGAGACACAGCCATACGGGGAGACGGCATTTGTTAGGAGCGAGTGCGCAAGGGTTAGGGAGGACCAGGGTAGGTCAGCACCCAAGTCTGTCAAAGTCTGAGAAGTCCATTATCTGAACTAAGACCTGAGGGGCAGAAATGAGTATACGAGAGGAGCAAACCCAGTCGGGGAGAGCAGGTGGCCAGGGGCACTTCAAGGATCAATGTGGCACAAAGGCAGAGACGGCATATTCAGGGAGCCCTGGATGTTAGTAACATTCAGGGATCCGACCCCAGTAAAGACACAACAGCAACAGCCCTGCTGAGACAGAGCGAGGGTCTGAATTAGGGCAGTGATCAAGAGGAAGGAGCAAATGCCAGTGTTATGGGTGGGGAGCTCTCCGTGTCCCACCTGTTGCCGGTGGAAGTGGGCTTCTTGCGATGTCACAAGAACAGGAATTTTCTGAGACGCCTGGGAGAATAAGGTATTGTATAAAGTTTTATTTCTGTGGACTCAAACCCTTGAGTTTCTAAGGTCCCGTTTCTCTCCATCCCGCCAAAGAAAAAGTCCCATTTTGCTTTCAGCAGAGCCAGGGTTAAAGCCACTGCCCAGAGCTTTGGTTCCATGTTGCAGCCCAGCCCAGCCCAGCACCAGGCTACCATCCATCGGTCCACAGCGTGGGGGGTCTGCATGGCCGTGGGCTGTGTGGCTTCTAGGAACGGGGCGGATGCAAGGAAGCAGGAGCAAAACCAGAGGAACAAGAGAGGAGCCAGAGCGCGAGAATTCCTGTGTCTTGGGATTTCACCCTTCCAAGACTTCGCACATTTGCAGCGGCTCTGGCCCTGCTGCCGATTATCTTCCAGGTTAGACTGACAGGTACCTTCCCTACGTGACCCCAATCATTGTGCATGCATCCATCTCCCCTTTGTTGGAGCCCAAGGCGCAGTGATCTGCAGGGGAGGGACCGGTGGTTCCCCGGGGAGTGTGAAGTAGCATCTTCCTGGTGCAGCTGCCCATATGGCCATGCTTACGATGTCTGGCCTCCCTTTGATCCTTTCCTATTAATATTAATAACTAGCTAATTATAACGGTATCACTAGGTGCTCATCAGTCTTTGGAGGGTGATCAGAATCACTGTGCTGCTTTTTCTTTGGACTAACCTACCTTTGGATTCCTGAGCAGCTGACCCAGATTTGACTTCTGAACCCCGTTTCGCTCTTTCTAAATGCCCGACAGTCTGGCTTCCAGGTTGGACCTGACCGCCACCAAGTGCAACTTCCTCAGGTTGTTCCAAAGCCCCGGTATACACATGGCTCTGTTTTTGTGATAACAGGTGATTTTAATACATTGACATTTACACGCCTCTGTCCACGGAAGTTTTTGACTGGCTCCCAGTTCCGGGGCCTCCCTTCCTCTAAAAACTTCACATGACGAGGTGAACTTGTCCTTTATGCGATTCCCTATTACATCTGCTTCCTCCTTTGCTGAGTCACGGCCTCCAGAATTTCCTTGCTTTTACTGCAGGCTTGTGACGGTTTCAGGATATAAGAATGAATCACTACAAGCAGAAAAGGCACTACTTAAAATACCTTTCAAAAAGGTGGATACTTGTCAGCATCCACAAATCACAACATAAGATACAAACAAAAAACCCCAGAAAACAAATAACGTTGAAAAAGGCTTGATAGTCTGAGTCATTGCTGATTGTAGATTAATGGAAATCACCTGTTTTTTTCTTAGGCTTGTTAATAACGGACAAAGGATTAGAAAACATTTCTTTTCAGTAGCTAAAATCAATCAGACACTCTCTACTGCTATATACTATCTTAGCACAAGTTGGCATTTAGCTACTATTTCACAGTATAAACAAATTAGGTGATATGATAAACAAACAGTCAAATGGTTTCCCGTGACGTTAGCGGAATCCACCCCACACTGGCTGCCACGCGGTCACCTACTGCAGTCCTTTATCCTGCGAGCGAGCGGCTCCCAGAGGTTAGTGAGCATCACCTGGGGGACCTGTTCAAGCAGGGCACTGGCCGTCCCCGTGGAACTGCTGATTCAGTAGGTCTGGGTGGGCATGCGAATGTGCGTTTCTGACAAGCTCTCAGGTGATGCGGCTGCTGGGGAGCCACATCCCCTTTGAAAAAGTAAGTGTCAGTTACAGACTCTGGTTCTAGCCAGTCAGTTTAGGAAGTTAGGTCAGATCATGGGGGAAATTCCAAAATATCGATTTCTTTTCAGGAAAGAAAATAATAAATGCAATGGTGGTTTCATGGCTATTTTCACAGAGATGCTCTGTGGGAGAGCTTAAGATGCTGCAGCTTCATTAGCATTATCCAGTGTTGCTATGGGGACCAACTGAAGAGGAGTCATCAGTACACAAGAAAATGAAGAGAGGGGAATTGATGAATTAAAAAAACAAAACAAAAAAAACCTTAACATTTCTGAAAATATAAAGCCAAGTGATATTGCCTATTTTCTGGCATTTCCATAAATTAAGGTGTAAACCCTCCTCTAACAAAGAGATACAGCCCCACACAGCTCTCCGTCTGCAGAAGCTGGATACTCCCTTTGCATTCAGGGAGGGAAGCAGAAACAAACCTTGTCAAAGCAGAGGGAAGTGGCACTGTGGGCTTTCCTACACAGGGCGAGGCACGAGGCCCCGGCGGGCCGTGTGGAGGGGCTCTGCCCACCTGGATTGGGTTTGGCACGGTGTGGGAGGCAGAGGCTCAGCAGGCAGGTGTGACACAGAGCACAGGTGGGTGGCTTGCTCTGTTTCGTTTCTCATGTAATGAAGCTGGGAAGAGCCAGAGAGGAAGGGATAACTTGAGAACAAACATCAACCCCTTCCTTCTTCAAGTCAGCTTCTCTCACTGGGTTCCTAAGATGCAAACCACAGTGCCCCGGACCTGCCTTCCCCACGAGTCTCACCCCTTCTCCCTGCTGTTCCAGCTGATACTCGGCCCACCCGCCTTCTCCCCTTCTCACTATGCTCCAGACGGGCTGTGCTCTTCGTTCCTTGCATTTCTGGTCTCCTCCCTCCTTCCCGGCTGTTTAGATCCCACCCGGCCTCCAACACCTTGTGAGGGATTAGAACCTGCGGCTTTCCTGGTCAGATCCACCGTGGACTTCTCCTCAGATCCCAAGGAGGCCCCCCACCATCTTTAACCAAGGGGGCCTACCTTTTATACTGAGATTTTGTGTAAGATAGTTTGAAAAATAGTTCTATCACTTAAAAAAATAAGTTTGAGAAACACTGTTCTCTAACATGCAAGTCATTTGTCACTCAACAAAATACAGTAGCTGGCCACTCTGCTTTCTGTGTACACGTGTTGTCCCGTAAATTACACTGGAAGTTTCCCATCAGCTTATTTTCCTTTTCCCTCCTGCTCTCAGCTGAGTGCTCAGCAAACAGAGTGCACTCTGTTGATTGATGCCTTTTAAATTCACTTTGCAAATGATCTGGTGAAAGTCACACTGAGGCGACATGCCGAGGTGAGTGACACAGGGTAGGGACTGCCTCTGTGCGAGGAACACCTCGCATCTTAGATTCCAGCTCTTCACCCAGGGCGTGTGGAACACAGCGGAGTGGATGGGTCAGGACAGGGTTTCGGTACAGGCAGTGCACCAGAGGCTGGGATCTGGAGCACTGGAGGCCTTCCCAATGCCCCTGCAAACGGGCCACCTACACCAGCAGTGAACTTGTGAGGCTGGACCGGTTTGGGCACGCACGGCTGACTTCTCAGTCCTGCTGGTGCTTTTTGTGTTTGCAGAGCTTTCTGTACCTTGATGCAAATACATGGACTGGTCATTTCACTGAACTGCATGCATTGCAAAGACCTGTCATTTATGTTTTTCCGATCTCATTACTTAGGAAATGCACCGCTAACGAACCACTCGCGGAGGTGGTCATTCCCTTCGGATGACAACTACATTTGAGATGCGAGGGTTAGCTTAGAGCAATCAGGAGGAAGAGGACAAGGTTGCGGAGTGGGACACTGAGCTGAGAATGAAGTCCCTCTGTCCCCGCAGAGCCTTCTGCTCTTCAGGCATTTCCTTCCGAGGGCGAGTGCATAGAGCCGGCCGGCATGCATCCGGGGCAGCCGGAGAGCTGTGCTTTCCCTGAGTCAACGAGAAAAACAAAACAATCAAACTCCCCTGGCAAAAGCGTACCTTAGACATATGTGCTCATAGTGTTTCTAGGAGAAAAACAACTTTGCCAGATTCCTGAAGTCTGTCCAGGGAGAAGAGTAAACCCAGAATCTGAGGACGGCCATGTTCTCTGCCATGCTGCACCTGGACCTCAGACAGAACATTCAACACCTCCCTGCTGTCCCCTTGTCCTTACAGCGGGAAGAGCACTCCTCAAATGAGAGTTCAGGCCTGGCCATGAGGTCCAGCAAGACGCTGAAGACACTCAGCATTTCCGGCTTGGTGAAGTCAGTGACGGGGACCCAGAGAAACAGATGCACGGAAGACCACTTCCTAAGCATCTAAACAGAGTGTCTCAGGAACTGGGCTGGCTCCTGGGGACAGAACAATGAACAAAACATCATTTCTGTCTTTGAGGAAGCCAGAGAGGAAAGCAGCCTGTAAACAGGCAACTCCCAGTGTGGTTGAACAGTGGTGCCTTGTGAATGCAGGCGATAGGCAGGAGTCTTGGACACGGAACACTCCTGGAGGAGCTGACTGTGATTCTGATGTTTTTACAGAGGAGGCAACTTTAAGGCTGTATTGCTAGGCATTCAACATCAAATTTCAGGTATAATACATCTTGGTCCCTTGCTGTATAAATACAATCAAGAATTTTGTAGTTAGATTTTCTTCTAAAAACAAATAATTAAAATCTGAAGTGGAACATGTGAAGAACTTTCACGGAGACAGGCATCCTTGCTTGCTAACATTGGGTGGAGTCTGTGTTTCTAACACAGGCCTCCTACTAAACCATAAGTGAACTGGGATGCACAGTCTAGTGCCCCCAAAGGCCATTTCGAATGACACTTGCCCCCGACGTCCTTCAGTTGTGGGAACAAGCGTATAAGAAAGGCGAGTGTCCCGGGTTTGGATGCTCTGCCCTGGCTGTTGCACGATGGCCAATGTCAGGGGTTGGATGTGTCCCCACAAAAGGACACACTGTGATCCTGACCCCAGGACCTCACAATGTGACCTTACTCGGAAGTGGGGTCTTTACAGAGCTGATCAAGTTAAAATGAGGTCATGTGAGAGCATGATCCAACGTGTCTGGTGTCTACACCAGGGGGAAGTGTGGACGCCGGGACAGACACACACAGGAACATCATGGGAGGGGACAGCAGAGGTCGAACGATTCTTCCCCCGACACTTAGTCCCAGCCACACTGACCTCTAATCCCCATCTTAATCCCGGGTCTCATTATTCACTTTTAAAATCATCTGTTGGTCTTTAACGTGTGACAGGGTGGCACAAAGGCTTTGAAACCACTTGAGTGAAGAGGGGAAACAAAAGCGTTTTCTGGTGGCAGTCCCTGGATTCTGCTGCTCTTTTCACCAAGGGCGCCAACTGGAGAGAACAACAGAATACTTTAAACTGATACTAACCATTTTTCGTAATAAGGTGGAAGCTACTATTTTGTCAGTTTTCTGAACTAATAGACTAGACTCCACTCCCTGTCCCCCCTTACCTATTTCAGGCAAATACACTTGATATTAGGCAGGAATACATAAGATAAGTTGCACACTGATCAACTGAAAAATTCTTTGAGTTAGAAAAGTTCTGTTGTCTTGATCCTAATACACTATGTAAAACACTACCCTACAGATGTTTGCTTATTTCAGAAATGAAACAAGATGTCATACATATTACAGAAAAACAGTAAAAACACTCACAGACAATGAAGTAATCTACTATAATAAACTATCAAAATGGAAGGAAAAAACACCCAGGGTCATGGTGAGATGGGAAGGAGCCCAAAAATAATCTGAAAAATTGCAATTAGGACCAGATGGCATTCATCAGAGACTTCAAAGTTAACTGAGTTACTCAGAAAAAAAAAAATGCAGTTTATCATTAAAAAGAAGTACTACACTAGAAAATTAAATACCCCTGAAAATCGGTAGAGGATAAGATTGGACCGTTCTGTTGTGTTAAACTAGAATAAAGCATTTGCAGTAGATACATATATAAGTTTTCCTTTCTGGTTTATCAGACTAAACTTCTCTCCAATGAACACATCAGCATTTTAAAATAGTGTATTACACACACGCACACAATCACCGTCCCTTGCAAATACTGTGGGGCCTTGTCTGGAAATTCTTAGATTTGTCCACAGTCTGGAGCTCAGTTAGGCGTATCTGGTAAAACTCACCACAGAGTGAAACAGAAAAACAGAACTGCAGGGGTGTGCCGTCACTTTTAATTGTGGAAATGATATCAGTTATGATACTTTATCTTTATTATGGCCAAGTAATATACACTTCAGATATACACACCACACCTTCTTTACCCATTCATTGGTCAGTGGACACTTAGGTTGCTTCCACATCTCGGCGACCGTGAATACTGCTGCAGTGAGCACAGGGGTCGATATCTTTCAGAACTGGTGTTTTCACATTCCTCAGATATGCACCCAGAAGTGGAATAGCTGGATCACATGGTAGTTCTATTCTTGATTTTTTGAGGAACCTCGATCCTGTTTCCCACAGTGGCCGCACCAATTTACCATCCCAGCAACAGTGCACAAGGGTTCCCTTTTTCCACATCCTCTCCGACACTTGTTACTGTATTTTCTGTCTTTTTGATAATAACTATTCTAAAGTGGAGCCACATTTAATGTGAGAATCCCAAAGAAATGGAGACCAGCCAGCTGGCTGGGAACACTGCTAACTAGAAGTGAATAACGACGGCCCCATGAATCTTTTCTAGGCTGTTTGAAAAAAACCTTCACTAAAAAATTCCTCCACATGGCTTTCAAATTAAAGAGATGCCTGGATTCAGTTTCATTAATAAACAGCAGTTCAGAAACTCTGACGCCTCAGACAATGACGCCACACAGCAGTGAAGCCCCACATTCCCGAAGCCAGTGAAAGCCGATAGAAGGATGTGAGTTAAATTTTCATAACCTTCAATAATGCAGTGAATAGCTACGGTTACCTGACGTAGTAAGCAGCACAGACTCGAGTGCTCTGGAAGAGTCGGTCAGAAATCGGTTACTTAGGAACACTTTCCCTTTTTATTGTTCAATTTTCAAGTCTTCATTCAAACACACCACAGAAAGGACATTAGAATAAAGAAACAAAAGGCACCGCTCTGGAGAGTAAAATTTCTCATATTTTGCTAAAGGGGTAGGTTTTGTTTATACAAGAATTTATTTCAATGTTACCTTGGACATTTTCAAAAGAACCTGGCTTTCTGGATAAAAGGGGAAAATGCACCTGTCACACCCCCGAGCCAGAACAGGCAGTTGTGTTCGCTGTTTCTGCCCCTGCTGAACCCACTCCACGGCTTGGTCCTCCGCTGAGGGCAGGGAGGGAAACAGCGCTGAAGGTGGGACAGTGGTTATCATCACAGTCGCAGGGTGGACAAAGCGTGTCCAGAGGGAGGTGCTCGGACCCTCCCTGCTCTTCATCAACACGCTCTGTTTCAGGGCAGACCTATTCCGCAGAACACTCATACCCCAAAAGGGGCAATTTGAGAAAAAGGTGTAGTCAAATATTTGGGAAACTGCAGTTTAATATGTATTTCTTGGACATTCACAAAAATTAGCATACCAAAGTCCTGAAGCAAGGAAGTTATTTAACTTCATTTAACTCAGTATCTGCAAATGATTTGATCACGAAATCCTCTTTGTATAAGAAGATATAATGACACTTTCTGTCCTATAATTCTATGGAGCCCTGGAATGCTGTCCTTGTAAACATCAACAGCTTACTAAATGTACGAGCCCAGCGACTTCAATCACAGAGATGAACAAAGCCAACGAGAACACAAGTGTCTACGAAAGTGTCTCCGAGCATGACTGCAGAGAAATTATTTCTTGTCAGTCCACTGCTTCAAGGTTTCCTTCATTTGTAATTCATTTCTGCTCTAAGGACATGTAAATGTGTACGGTTGGAGGTTCTCCGGGTTTTATGTCATGAAAGAAAAACAGGACTGTGCTCTATTTATAGGCAGAACTGTAACTACTGATTTGTAAGAATATCGTATCAACAGGGGAGAAATTATTAACAGGATAATTTAATCTCTTCTGTCAATGCACTCTAAGATGCTTCTTTCACAAGGAAAAAGATCAAGAACAGGAATCTTTCTCCGGCATCAAATTCCATGTAGTCTAGGGGCCATGAAAAAGAAAGGGTGTTATCACTTTATACTTGAGAATTGTGTTACAACTGGCTGATTATTCAGGATTAATGAGCTCAGGGTTAGGAGTTCAGCGGCCACATGGGCCACTGTAACGAGCCGCCTGGAGCTAAGCCCCGGCCGACACCACCATCAGCACGGCAGGGTCCCCAAGCCCACCGGTGGTTTGGCCCTGATCCAGCAGGCGGCCGCCTCAAGCCTGTGGCTCTGCACCGACCCAGTCCTCTTGGCCTCATCTCCATCTGGGTCTAAGGTGCCAGGCACTGGGCATGTGACTAATTTCTGGGAACCAAGCCTCAACCTGGATTCCCTTCCTAGTAATTGAGTCCTTGACTTGGTCCTGATTCCACAGCCGTCTGACTGATGCCCCCCACCCCACGTTCCTCCACTAAGCCTCTCGATGACTTGGGTCCTGTCCCTAAAGCCCAGTCCACTTGTGCTTGTGTTCCTGCAACTGACAAAGACTCTCCTGGACCAAACCTGCGTCAGGCTCCTTTGGGACCCTTTTCCTGGCCAGGCCTCGCAGACCTGCACAGCCCAGTTTTAGTGAGAACCCTGCTAAGTCAGTTCAGAGAAAATCCTACCTTCCATACCCTCTCCCACCCTCCCAGTGGTACCTTATCACCCGGCCGGGCTTCAGCAACAGTCTCATCAAGTCTGTTCAGCCAGAATCCCCCATGTTTCCTCTTGGTAATTTTCCATCACCCAGTGCTCCTCCTCGCCCACCAGCTTAAAACCCACCACCTTTCCTTGAATTTGTAATTGAGCCTGGTTCTACATGGAAGTCTCTTCCTGAATATAATGTTTTCACTGATGTAAGCACTGCTAAGCTCCGGTTTTCCTCTAACCCCCTCCCTACAAGACCTCTCCAGTCCTCTGTATGCCAAGTGAGGCCTGTCTTATCGTCTTTATGGTGTTTTCTGCTGGCGGTGGGCTGGGCCTTCCTCATGACAGAACCAGGATGACTCCAACCTATCAAACACAGACTCTTCCGATTCAAACTGCTCTGTCCCAGTATTTTTTTCTAATCCTGTTACAGGAAAGGGGACCCGACCCTGAGCGGGTCTGCCTTGGGCCGGCCGGTAGTGTGTGGGCTCTTGCCTTCGTGCAGGAAAGATTTCACAACACAAGCCCAGGTGATTTTGAGAGGACGTTTGTTAAAGTTGGGGACAGTGAAACGAGGAATGGCCTAGGATAGAAGAAGCAACAGGAGAGGCTGGTTGGGGCTGCTCTGGCTCACTGGGAAGTCAGAGAAAAGGGGACCAGTTCAGGGGTTAGCTCAGGATGAGCTGCTGCTGCCCACTGCTCCCCTGGTTGCAAGCCTCCTGGGGACCCTTAGAGTTTAGGTGATGCACAGTGGGGGAAGATGAGGAGGAAGGGAAAGGCATGGGCGTGCTCTGGGGAGAAAGAGCACCCCTGGGCCCTTTGTTTTGAGGGTTTTAAAGGCTGGGAGTTTAGGGGAGGATCTCCATAGAACATTCACCAGCTTTTCCAGGGGTGCCCTCTCAGGGCCGTGGTCTCCACTGATTGTTCGTACCAGGGCGGGGGCACTAGTCATTGCAGCTGGTCCTGGTGTTGTCCGTCTAGTTTTGCTGCTTTTCTGGGCCTGGAGCTGAAACACAATTGAGGCCTAGATGTCATCTCTAGGAAGGTGAACTTCTGTACCTGGCTGTAAATTGCCCGGCCAGTTTGTTCAGCTCTCTGTCTCAGTTTCCCCATTCCACTTGCCGAGGAATTTTCCTAGCTTCTTACTCTCCTGCCTCAATCTCAGGGATTTCCTTACAGGACTGAACTATCACCTGACTCCATTAACAAGAGCACATTACAGTCGGGTGGGGGGTGGTGTCTTCATTAAGCTTTGGCAAATACCCATGCCTCCTGACTCACCGCATTCAACTTGGATCTTGTTATTCTCTTCCTTCCCACCTTCAAGCCCCAGTCTGCAGAGTCAGGGTCTAACAGCTTCGATTTACCTTCCCAAACGCCTTCCCACTGCTCCCATGCACCAACCCTTAACTCAGACAAAACGAATGGCCGTGTTACTGCTGTATGTGCTCTTCGTGGCTCCTCATTCCCACACGTCCAAATCCTACTCAGCGTCAAGGCCCAGTACCACCTGCTGGGCACAGTCTCTTCCTTCCCCTGCTTTCTTCAAGTTTTATCAGCTTTTTATTTCACTTACTGCTAATTTCCCCCCTTTACTGTGGCTATTCTTTTTTTTTTTTTTTAACGTTTTTATTGATTTTTTTAGAGAGAAAGGAAGGGAGAGAGAGACAGAAACATCGATGTGAGAGAGAAACTTCAATCGGCTGCCTCCTGCACGCACCTACGCAGTCAAAGGGATGTTAATATAAGTGAATTCTGTCGTTGACAAACCAGGAAATCTTACCACAAGTGCAAGTAACTTCTCTAAAATCAGAGTCCCTCAGAAGCAGAAGCGAGATAAAAACCCAGATAAAAAGTGTCTCTGAGCAATGCCGCTGGAAAAGTCACCCCAAGTCCAGGAGGTCGTTAGCACTGGCTCCCTGCAGGTGGGTGCATGTTACAAAGCCTCCAGAAGTTGGTTGTCAAGTGGTTTGTAAGAAATTCCAGCAAGCTTTTAGACCCCCTCCCCACCTCCTTGTGGAAATTAGTTATGTGGCACTGAAGCGAAGACTGATGTTATGTTGCTGCTTGGCAACAGTTACTGCTATTAATTGCTTTATAATGGTAATTACGATGAGCGGATACAAGATATTTTCTTTTCTAATTGGCTATTACTTGTGAATAGAAGCTTGTTACATAATAGAAAATTGTGTTAAATAAATAACCACAATTACAATTCTGAGGGCTTTCTCTTAGAAAACAAATCCAAGTTTTCGGATAAAAACACTAACAAAATTTAGAACCCCTATAATCCCCTGGGGAACAGTTTATGTTTCAGCTCAGAAAACACTTGCAATGAGGACAGTGTCGGAGAGACCAGGGGGCGGAGCATGCATTTCCTTTTCTTTAAAAATAAGCACATTTAAAAGCTGCACGGTGCTGGGCTCCTCAGTCCATGCAGACAGATCACGGGCTCAAACGGATCCACTTCTCACACAGTGGGATACGGAAACAGGATTCTCCGGTCAGCTCTGGTCGAACAGGAGTGCTGAGCCCTACCAACTACCCTGAAATGTCCCCAAGGGGAAGCCAGGCACGCTTCACTCGGGTCCCACACAGCACCCAGCATGGAGCAGATTCACAGTCGCCACCCAACCAACGCTAAATGCCATTACAGAGTGGCACTGTCCCAGAAGATGAGGCGATCCAAGGTCTACGTGACAGCCCTGTCCTGGAAGGTTCGCACACTGTACAGTCAGGGATGTGTCTTCATTCCCATGCTAACGTGGATCAGTCAGTCCTTATTTTGAAGTCACACCCAGACTTTTGTAGCAGCAGCTGTCATAAATCATCATCATGAGGTTACAGGACTTGCTCAAGGTCTCGGGTTTTAACGGCAGCTCTGAAAGCAGTCTGTCCCATTCCAAAGGCCCAGCACCGCTTCTTGTGGTGAGCCTTCGCCATCAGCATCACCGGCGGGCTGTGTTCCCCGTGAGTCCAGGTGTACGGTGCCTTCACATCTCCTGCTGCACTCGACCTCCCAGGAGCACCGGCAAAGTGGCTGCAGCACTTCCACGATGAAACAGAGGCTGAGAGGCGAAATGATCTTCGCAAGCTCACGCTGCTACAAAGCAGCAAATTCAGGATCAGAATCCAGGTGTGCCAACTCCTAACCCAGTTTTCTCTTCCGCACATTCTTACTCAATGTCTGGACTAATTTAAATTACTACACAGGGGAAAGCCCAATAGTATCCAACATCAATCAGCTTGTATCACTTAAAAGACCTACCACTTCTCAATTGTTGACCCCCTCCCCAAGAATAAAGTGAAGGTTTAAGTCTTGTTTAATTCTAGAAAACTGTCCTTGGTTCCTAGAGCTAAAGATGGCACCCACCCAGTTAGTTCTCTTACAAAGAGATGCACTGGTCACCGAGTGTGGGCTGAGATGCTGGCGGAGGCAGGAGATGCATCACCAGGACACCACAGTTGCTGGAGAAAGCTGCCTTGCTCACCTTGGGTCAGTGAGGTCAGCAGAACACACCTGTCTCAGCTGGAGATGGCAGTCCTTTAAGGAACTGTCAGTGACATGCCAATCCAGTCAGGGTCTAATTCGTTTATTAAATAAATCATAGCAAAACAAAACGCTAACTTTGTGGCCAAGTTCTCGAAGGACAGCTACCAGAACAAACTTGGTGGCGGGAGATGGCAGAGAATGTACACTGCTCCCGCCTCTGTGCGCGTGGCCGTGTGTTCAGAAGCGAGCATAACTTCGCTACGTGACTCTGGCCAACACCACTGTCAGCCACAAATGTGAGCGATCCTCAGACTGCCGAGCTGGGACGCGTGCGCCTGTGCTGTGGAGGCAGTGACGGTCTACGCGTGGCGGGAGGTCTCTGTCAACACGGTGAGAAGTGAAGGAAACGCGGGGTCTGGTACCAGAAGTCCTCCCCAGCTCCCCCACAGAAACCTGCTCGTGAAGTGGAAAGGACACAGTGAGGTCGTGGCACTCAAAATCATCACCTGGATCACCCCTAGGACACATGCCAAGTTTCCCTACAACAGGACGGACACAACAGCCACCATGTGTTGAAGACGAGGCCACTATCTCAGCTCACGAGTCACTTCAACACCCCGGCAAGACTGGTGATCATCACCTAGCTTACAGAACAGAAACGGGGTTCAGCGGCTGGTTAACGTGCCCGTGGATGGCAAGTAACCGGGACTGGATTCTGTCGTTCTGGCCTCAGCCTGCACACGCACGCTCTCCCCACGCCACGCTGCCTCGCTAGAGCAGCAGGGCCTTTCGCACATTCCGGCGAAGGGAAGTCCGTTTCGGACTTCATCCAGGGGAACCCGATCGGAGCCATCACGTAAGAGTAAGCGGGTAAACGTTCTCCTGCAGTCACTGTGTGACCTCACGCAGGCTACCCTTCGCGTCGACTTCCTCAGGGCTGTGCGGACGACGTGAGACGAGACTGGCAGAGCATTTCATACGGCATTCGCACAGTTACCGCTCCACCAGCATCATCGTCATTATAACCCTTCCTTCTACGATGTCTCCTCTTGACACCCTGCACGCCGGGCCCCGCTTGCTTTCACAGGGAAACTACAGGTGTTCTGGAGGAGGCCCCTTCCGAACCTTACACCAAACCCAGCAGACTAGGTCTCTGCAATCGTTTTCTTCATGACATCCTCTGGCCTGTACCTTGCAACCCAAATATGCGGGACCATCTGAGCTTCTTGCTGACTGCGTGTGCGTGCACGCGTGGGGAGCTGGGAGCCGGAGCTGGGAGCTGGAGCTGGGTATGAGGGGCAGCGCTGGGCGGGAGTGAGAAGGGCATGGAACGTGATGGAAAAAGGCTTCCGAAGCACATAGTTACAATTCCAGTGCGGAGCACCAGCAGGCACTCCGTCAACCCCCAGATTCCACGACTGCATGGGCAACCGAACAGCTACCACCACACATTCCTAAGCTTCCCCCGGGTTACAGCGCCGCCCAGGTTGCTCCCCAAGTGCGGACAGAACAGAGCGCAGGCAGCTCTGGAAGCAACTAATTTTATTGAGATCCAGCTTTATTCAAGGGGACACGCTGGACTTTCATAATCGCAATAACACAGCAAAGTAGGCATTTTATCTGTATTTTCATAACTGTAGCAGCGTGTGCAATAAACTTATGTTACACAGCTACTCAGTGTCAGAGCTGAAATTTAAATAGTTTCTCCAAGATAGGGTCTACCCCTCTGCCCACTGTTCTGTCAAGTATACGAGAGCGGAGCTGCGCATTGGTGCCAGAGATAACACGGGGAAGCCGGGCACAGCCACGCAGGTGGCGGAAGGCGGACTGTTAGGTCTCTGCAGTCCTTCGTTCAGATCGGAAGTACTCTTTTCACCACTACCTCAACAACACTAAACTTCACTTAAAGAAAAGGCGGAAAGTGATGTGAAAATGCTCACTATGATTATCTCTGACAAATGCCATCTTCACGAGGATCTTCTGTATCTGCTGGCATGCATAACTTCCACAAGCATGAAATATCTCCTCGGCTTCTAATTCTAGTTCAATCCCTCTGCTTAAAATAGCTGCCGTTCTAAGTTCTGTGAATAAACTGCAAACCGATTCAAATCCCTGAACTGCAACAGTTGACTGGTGAGTTAGCTCCGGTGGGTACAAGCAGCCCAAAGCTGCCCACGAAGCCACGGTCCGAGTGCCAGTGTGACCGTGGAGGCTGGGCAGGGCAGCAGGGCCACTGAAGGCGGGACTGGAAAAGCAAGGTAGAACCTCAGATGCCACACCAAGAATTCGGACCGAAGTCTACAACAGCAGAGTTACCCTGAAGATTGGAGAGCCATGATTATATTTTCATTTCAGAATGTGGATTAGAGGGGAAATTAAGTCAGCGAGAGCAGTAGGAAGGTTCTGCAATGGTCCAGGCTAGAGTTCAGTTATGGTCAAACCTTTATTAAACCCTGACAATTACGACAAGGTTCTGGTCCCAAGAGCAGTTTGGAGGGCGGGGACACAGGTAATTTGGCAGTGATGGCGAAGGTTAGAAAGAGAATAGCGGCTAAAGAGGTGACTGGAAAGAACAGATTCAAAAGATGATTTCAGGCACAGAAGAATAAGACATGGTAACTGGTCAGACTCAGGACCTGAGGGCAGGGTCGGAATCAAGGATGCTTCCTAGGTTTCTAGCTAAGGCCTGATGTCCTTTACTGAAACAGGGAATACAAGAGCGAGGAGCTCACACCACCTGCTACCCCGTTTCTTCCAGAGACATCATAAATGAGTTAATAAGGTCCCCAGAGGAAAGGCATTATCAGCCCAGTAGCATTATCATGAGCCTCGCCTACTGGGCGTGCGTTTGCAGGGGAAAAGGTGACTGTCAGAACAGTACAACGTGGAGGCACAGCATCTCATTCAAAAACTGTCCTAAACGAATGGTCAATTAATAAACCATAGATGTGCTTCTAATTAAAAACAGCCAAAGAAAAAAATACCGATAACACAGCCCAAGTGTGGGAAATGCTGTGTCGATTTACTTTCTGTTCTTAATTTTCGGGGACAAAATGAAAGCTTAGTTACTGTTCGAATGTATGGAAAGCAGTGTCACCAAGACTAAGGACTTTCCTGGAGAGGACGGAGCCTCAGGAAGTCTGGCAGCACAGCGAAGGGGCTGTCCCCGCCTGCACACCACCCCGTGATTCATTCCAGTGGAGATCTGCTAGAATTGCAAGGATTTCTATAAAAAGACTCCCTAGTCCCTTCTGTCCCAGGATATTAAACACATAGATCGACATTTTAATTAAAGCTAGAGGAACACCTCTTTAAAGAGGCAGTTTTCAAAAAATTAATGATTTTATGGGGCAAGACATACTTGATAACCTAAGTGGCTGCTTAACATAAAAAACATGAATATACTTTCAAAATCATTATTTCCACCCAAAATTTGTATCACTTTGGAGGCTTTGAAAAGAATTGGATAAAGTCTCAGTCATAAGTTATAAAGGGGATTTTTAATGATAACTTTACTTCATAAGAACAACATAAAAACCCACCACTAAGCTCTCCCACTGACTACTACAAATCAGTGAGAACTCGGAGCAGTTTTGAGCCAGGGTGAGAATTTTTTTTTATGTTACAGATGCTGTAAACTCACTGCTGCTCAATACTTTTGTTGAAAACAAATTGGAACCTGCCCTGGCTGGTTTGGCTCAGTGGTTAGAGCATCGGCCCGCGGACCAGAGAGTCCCGGGTTTGGTTTCCGCTAGGGGCGCGTACCTCGGTTGCAGTTTGTCCCTGGTCCTAGTTGGGGTCGTGTGGGTGGCAACCAGTCGATGTTTCTCTCTCTCTCTTCCTCCCTCTCTCCCTCCCGCTCTATCTGAAGATAAATGCAACAATGTCTTTGAGTGAGGATAAAAAAAGAAAACAAATTGGAACCTAAAATTAAGATTTCTAGTTACTCAATTCTACCTACTTATCATTAAAATTTTTTTTTTTATCCTCACCTGAGGACATTTTTTCATTTTTTGTCCAGATAGAGTGGGGGGGGGGGAGAGAGAGAGGAAGAGAGAGAGAGAGAGAAACATCGATGTGAAAGGGACACATCAAGTGGCTGCCACCTGCATGACCAACCAGGGCCGGGACAAACTGCAACCGAGGTATGTGCCCTTAACGGGAACCGAACCCGGGTCTCTCTGGACCGCAGGCCGATGCTCTAACCGCTGAGCCAAACCGGCCAGGACCCTACTTATCATTTAAACATTGGTCCTAGATTGGTGAAGAGATGGGGAAAGGGGCACTTATATATTACTGGTTGGAAGGTACATTGATACCTTTCAAGAGGAAGATCTGACATCTACCAACATTTTTTAACATGTGTAAACTTTGACCTAGCAATTTGTTAGGAAATACACACCCAGTGGCCTAGAATATGCATATAAAGCTACATCATTACCAAAACACTAAAGTCCCACCATCAGCTCACAAACAGGGGACTGGCTCAAGTATGGTGCTCCCATAACATGCAGTACAGGGAGCACAGTCCTTTAGAAAAAGGGGGCAACAGTCTACAACAGATCATTGGGAGAAAGAAGATTGTAGCCTTCTGATCTTATACAGAACGATCCCTTTTTATTTTTAAAAATTCAATACCATTGAGATGTGTGTCTTAGGAATATGTCAAAAAGAACACACACAAATTCAAAACCATTGAGATATGTGTCTTAGGAATATGTCAAAAAGAACACACGCCAAACTGTTGTTAACACTTGTTACTGTGGGATTGTGTGGTGGAAGAACTTTCTTTTCTTTTCTTTTTTTACCTTACACACTTCTGAACGGTTTGAAATGTTTACAATAAAAATTTTTATAATTTATAAATAACTAATGATGTTTTGTTGTTCTTCAGTGCTTTTGAAAGGCATACCTATTTTCTTTCTTAAGAGGTAATCTGTGAGATAGATTCATCAAAGATTCCATCTGTAGATTGTAAACTGATAGCCCTCTGGAACTTGTGGAGAATCTGGAAAATGTTAATAGTCTGTTAACATTATATTAATAGCTGACTGTATGGCCACCCCAGGGATGAACTGTCTAGGATGTGGGTACAACCCAACATCTAACTCAGGAATCTACAAAGATTTTCTTGGTAGAGGTACTGAATTATTGCAGGGCCAGGTAGTTCCATTGATGGGAAGTAAGTGCACTTCATCCCTGCACTGTTCAGATAAAAACTTAAGACTAAATATCAGTTTAATCCCGAAAGCAGTAACAATGAAAGAACAAAACACCCTCAACAAGGGTTGAGAACCATATTTAAGCCCCAAACCATGTCCATCATACAAATATAACTTGCTGTGCTAAATTACCTATCAGGGCCAAGAAGATAATGATTAAAGATGGCCCAGGCTCCACACTCAATCCTGAACACCTGGGGGGGCAGGGAGGCAAAGAAACGGGGAGGGGGGGCGATGGACCAAAGGTAAAAGAATGGGGTCAGGAATTCTAAACACACCCCCCCTGCAGCTTTCCAAGACTGGGTTTTGATCTCACCGTGGATCACAGGGCAACTTAAAAGTCAGGTAGAGAGCGCCAAAGTAGCTGTGACATTCATAACAATCTCCCAGAGTGCAGATGACCACTTCTTTTCTCCTTTCTCTAAAGAATCCACCTGGGAAGACCTCCCGGGCTCCACCTTCACACCTTCAATCCTGAACATCTGGGGCCCTCAACAAGCGACCGGGTAGGCTGGGAGGGGCACACATACCCTCCAGAGGCCGCTCCAGCCAGCAACTGGGCATATCTGCAGACCCGACAGCAGTGACCAGTCTGCAACTGGAAATCAGCCCGAACCCCAATAAAACGTATCTCCCGAGGCCAAACCAAGCAAACCGAAGGGGGGGGGCAGGTTACCAGCCAAGAAAAAGAGCTGCTAATCCCAGAGTGATGATTGCACTCGAGCGAACCCGATTTGATCCACGCCCACTCAGCAGCGAACGCAAAGCTGGGAGCTCCAAATGCCCCTTGCTGCCCGTAAGGCCATGCCATCCATTTTTCTCTTCCCTCCCCAGACAGCAGCACCAACTAGCCGCCTCCGACCCACCCGTACCTCTGAGCCCCGTCCGTGGCCCCCTCCCGCCCAGGTGGCCCCAGAACGGGCAGGCTCCGGGGTCCGCCCGGCGGCCAGCTGCATGCTGGTCCGAAAGACGCAGATCACCTGCACCTCGGGGGCACCGTACTCACCCTCGCTACTGACAACCCCAGCTCCGCTGCGATTCCGGTCACCGTTCTCCTCCCCTCCCCGAGCAGCCCCCTGGGTCCTGGGAGCAGCCATTACGCCGCCGAAAGGAAAAGGGAGGGCCGGGGGGCGGGGCGGGTGCGGACAGGAACCAATCAAACGCGACTGGAGGCGCACTCCTCATCAACGCGACGTTTCCTTCACGCCCACGTCGTGCTGTCACGCTCTGGACCAATAGGACGTGGCGAGCGAAACCTAATCCCCGCCCCTAATAGCTCATGCCTCGCCCCCTTCCGAAATGGTGCGGCCCAGAACTACAATTCCCAGGGTGCCTCGGGGGCTCTGGGCAGGGAGGGCTGGAGCAGGCGCTGGCGGGCGGGGGTGCGCCGGAGAGTGCCCCGGCGTGTTCGCTTAGTTCAGTGAATCAGAACAATGACTGCGCCGCCGGGTCCCCGGGAGCGCGTCGGAGGACTGTGAGCAGCCGCCGCCGGCACAGCGGCGGGCGGCGCAGCCTGGGCCGCGCGGTGTCAACCCGGGCTCGGGAGCCTGCAGCGCAGCCCAGCGCCCGCCGCCCGCGCGGAGTCGCCGGGCTCCAGCGCTGCAGCCGCTCTTCGGCAGCTGTGCATTGTTGTGAGCTGGAGAAGGGGCGCGGGGAGTAACAGCCCGAAGCCCCGGGAGCCTCTTTAGCCATGTGGATACCTACGGAGCACGAGAAATACGGCGTGGGTGAGTCTCCCCGGGGCCAACTTTCATTCCGCTCGGGCCGAGCGGGTGCGCATTTCGCGTCCTTGCCCCCGCGCCCCTCGCGCTCTGCCCGGCTGCAAACGCCTCTTGCTTGCATCGTGCTGCGGGCTCGGGCTTTGGGGAGCCAGCCCCCGGCCGAGGGGTGCGCGCCGGCGTCTTGCTCCCCACCGCCCTCTGGGGCTCCGGCTACCGGGACGGCCGGGGGTAGCGCGCGGCCAGCTGCCCGCTGCGGGCTCTGCCTGCGGAGTTTGGAGTGGCGACGGGGCGTGTGTGTCAAGTTGGAAGAGGAGAGTGGACGGCGTTCCTCTCCTTCCCTCCCCTTCTTCCCTACCAGAGCTGTGGGCTGTGACGATTTCCCAGATTGGAGAGGGAGACAAGAACCGCCGCGCGGAGAGAACACCCCCAAAACAGAAGGGAGGCGCAAACCTTCCCTCTGGCTCCGGTCGACGTCCCCGGAGTGCGGAATGTGGCCCCGTGCTCTAGAGCCGCTGTGACAGCCGGAGCCCGGCCGGAGCCTCCCCTCCCTCCTCCCTCCCGTCCCGGGGTTCAGGGGACTGTGTCCGAGAGGCAGGGGCACTGGTACATGTCAACATCTGCGCGGCTCCGCTCTTTGCTCTTTGAAGGGGAACGGGTATTTCAGCGACGTTTTTACTTCTGGGCCCCCTCTGGCCCGGGCGGTGGGGGTGGTGATGGGGGACAGCTGTGAAGCGATGCTGGGGACAGGG
The DNA here is from genome assembly GCA_030848825.1 of Tadarida brasiliensis. NCBI lineage: Eukaryota > Metazoa > Chordata > Mammalia > Chiroptera > Molossidae > Tadarida > Tadarida brasiliensis. The sequence goes on along the minus strand of CM061267.1, from coordinate 97,858,716 downwards.
CTCGGAAAGCCCGGGTCTTCCCGCAAGGACACCGCTTTCAGGACGGGATTACCCAGACACCCGCGTTCGCTGGAAAAGGAACAGGGTAGCGCGCGCTGCTCTGTGCAAAGGTGAACAACAAAGGACATTAATGTTGACTGATGAATACAGGAGTCTCCCTTCCTTTCCCTCCTCCCATTTCGGGCCGATTACAGTTCCCGTTTTTGTTGTTTGGTTTCAGCTGGGTCGCCCCTTGACAGTTACTCCTTTTAGGGTTGTGACTATTAGCAAGCCAGGCTCTCTGACAAGCCCGCAGCAGCCAAAGGCAATTAGAACGTCTCAGAAGATTTCACAGAGAGAAAGCATTATGGATTTCACCAACAATGTTTATTGCTTATAACGCCTCATCCTGCAGATGGGCGCACTTTTTTTTTTTTTTTAAATTGGATACGGTGGGATCTAGTGATTTAGAAGATGTGTAGGTATTTGCTTATGTTCTAAATTCATTTGCCTGTAATTTAAAAGATCTGGAAAGCCTTTTCAGGGAGTTATAGGGGATTTTTTTTTTTCAACTTCGCCTAGGTATATGGGATTTTGGAGTCCACTGAGAGGACTTGTATGATTAAATACAGTCATTTCCGATTTTTATATTAGCTTCCATCCGGATTGTGACCTTTAGCAAGACAATAGTTTGTTCTGCATTTACCTTTGGCAAAGGGGTTCCAGATTTCCCTCTCTTCAAAGTGTAAGGAGTAGGTGCTGGTGGTTATTTTCCCTCCCCAAACCTTTTTGGGGGTAGATTAACCCTTGCTAGGAGAAGACAATGCCTTTGCTGAGCTGGTGAGGAACCGGAGGGTCCCTCTGTCACTGGCTGTAACACTCAGTATAGGAAGCTCAGACCCATCCAGTAACATGGCCCTGCTTGGAGCCCACCCCAGATGCTGCTTTCTTCCAAGTGTTAAATTAGACACATTACGGCTGGGATTTATTTTCTTGATTCCTGTACGTGCCAGGTCACAGCTGGGGAGTTGGTATTGATGAGCTCTTCTCTGGCTTTTCTTTACAAGCTGTGGGCTGAGGCTGAAAACCCACTCTGGGAGATGCTGGAAGGCAAACCGGATATTGTCAGTCAAGTGTTTGGGGCTGCCGTGGACTCCTCGCTTTGGGGTGTTGTGATTCGGTTGCAGAGCAGGAGGCGGTGGCCTGGTGAGCACATGTTTGGGGAGAGGAGGCTGAGTGAGAGGAGAGGCCAGAGCAGAGAGGGGTCTGCTGTGCTCCTTTATACGGGTCATCATCTTTTATTATTAACTTTTGTGCATTTGGCTTACGGAATGTTTAGTGCTTTTCGGAATCCATCTGTTAGGCGTGTGTGTGTGTGTGGTGAACATTTTGCTTGGATGCTTCTGTGTGGACTTCATTTCTCACCATGGAGAGCCCTGTTTGTAGCTGCCTACACTGCACGTTATTATTCTTCTTTTGAAACCTTGGTTAGTGTATATGCTTTTCTCATCTAGTTTTTATAAATACTACAGAAAATATATTTTCTGGGCACAAATCTTTGGCTAATATCAAGTCTAGTAGTAATTCAGTTTCCTCATTCTTTGAAATAAATTAGTCTTTGCAACTTGGAATACCTGAAGTTTCAATGCAAATTGTATATTTCTACAATGATACTTTTTATTTACCATCAATTATGCGTGAGATAATTATGTGTCTTTATATATTTATGTTTCAATTTCAAGCAACATACTATCAACATGGATAAAATTAGTTACTTTCTATCAGGGATTAAACCACCACCACTGTTTTTTAAAAATCTTCACCGGAGGATATGCTTTTATTGATTTCAGAGAGAGAGGAAGGGAGGAGGGGAGAGAGAAACATTGACTGGTTCTTTGCAGCCAGGGTATGTGCCCTGACTGGGAATCAAACCCGTGACCTTTTGGTGCACAGGAAGGGTCCAAACAACTAAGCCACACTGGCCAGGGTGAAATTCCTTTTCAATCCTGATGTGTGGGCACTGTTTCCTCCATTTAATTGATGAATAATCTTTAAACAATGTATATTTAATTATATACCTATGTTCCTGTTCTAGGAAATTAGAAAGGTACAGTGATAAAGCTTTAGTCCTGAGGGATAGGGAATCTTATCTCTTTAAAAACATGGTAGTAGGCACGATGATAGACATATTTTATCTTGAGAGATTCTGGTTAGTCTTGGTCCTAGTCTAGACAATACTGTCAGTTGTGTGACCTTAGGTAAGTCACTTAACCTCTCTGGGTCCTAGCCTCTGAGTCTAATGATATCCAAGGTCCTTCCCTGTCCTGATTCTGTAGAGCTTTTCCAAACAAATATATATTTTCATTAGAAAAACATCCCCGTTTTGTCAAGATTATTATAAGAAAGACACTTTTGCTGTGGCACCTGCTTTTAACTAAGATCAGAGGTAAGCAAAAGCGACCTGGCGAGATGCCAAAACCCAGGTGCTGGCTGCTCACTTTTTCAATCTGTTTGACTCTCTCTGGTAGGAACTCCACGGACAGAGACTGAAGCGTTCTCGATCGCCCCCTCACAGATTTCCGCGTGATCACTGTCTGCCTCGTGCATGCCCGCATCTGTCATACCCTCACCCCTCCCGTAGCCTGGTGGGAACTAGTCCCAGAGGAAGCAAAGACCACGCCACACGTATTTCTGTGTTCAGTTGCTAAGCGGCACGTGTGCCCTGCGTTCCCGGGTGAGCCAGTGCGTCTCACTGAGCACCTCTCGAGCCCGGCCAGATGTTGCGCACCTGCGAGCCTGGGCAAGGCTACAGCCAGCACGTGGGCTGGGCCGATCCGTGAAAACCCCGGGAGCCCTGCAGGGAACACAGCTCCCAGCAAGCTGACCTGAAGGTGACACGTGTCATTTTAAAATGAAGTCTTTTGGTCCTAGTATCACTGAATCCTCAGAAATGTTCCTGTGCTCCCAGCAGAAACGGCTCTGTCTTAGGGCCCTTTGTTTTCGGGGAAGAGGTCTTTCTACAGGGTCTTTAGAATGTCTTCTCCTTCCCAGGGGCACGTTGATGGCAGTGTGAGTGTGAGAGGAACGAGGGGGTGTCTCTTTCCTCTTAGCCCAATCCACGTTGCTAGCTAGCAGTGAACTGTAAGGGGAACACAACGGGGGTGTATTTCCAAGTCAAGTGCCCCTCAAGGGCTGTGCGGGTGGATGGCCGCCCATGGCAGTGGCCTCACCCAGGGTTCCCTCTCCTAGTCATTGTTCTGAGTGTGATTCTTTCACGAGGTCCCCACAGGAACACAGAAATGCTGCCCCTCCAATCTAGTCTTGGGTACCGCCCCCCGGAGGCCGTATGGTAGGCCCTACAAAGGAGATTGTAAACATTCAGGAAACTTGAGCTTTTCCCGACTCTCGCACTCCTTAGGACACCCCAGTTTCAGACCTCGCTTTCACACAGTATGTCCAAGTTGCTGGCCTGGTGGCTTTGGGCTGGGGCGTGTACTGCAGGAAACATTCAGCTCGAAGGAAGCGCAACCCAAGTGCTGTCACTGTAAAATAATAATACAGTGTTTTGTAGCTGAAAAAATGTTGTGAAATTCTTTTATTTGAGTCTACTCGCTGACACAGAATGATAGTGTCCTTTGAAAAGACGAGGGACAGTTTCCTAGAGGCTAAGCAACTTACTCTGGGTTAGTGGCTTTGCATCTTGACTGTCATTTGGAATAGGAAATACCTTTAATTTTTTACCTGATATGTACACAAACGCCACCAGCACCCCCCAGCACCCCACCCCACATAATTGAAACAGCATTTGCTCTTACTCCTTGTGATGATCTATTCTGTTTTCATTTAAAAAAATGCTCATCATTCGCTTGCCCGAATGACTCAGGAGTGGGTCCCGACCCACATTTGAAAAGCCCTGCTCTGCACCCCACATCTGCGCTGCAGGAAGGAAAGGACCTCGCTGGGTTTCTAGTCAGATTCATTCACAGCAATGCTTTTCTCCAACAGTGAGAGATTTGTGTTCATTGTGACTTAGGATTTAATAAACATATCTTTTTCCTCTTCATTGTAAGTCAGAGTCTGTCTTTTTGTGTGCTTTAATTTCTAATTAAAGATGGAATGCCCTGGTTAGTTTGGTTCAGCGGTTGGAGCGTTGTCATGTGGACCGAAGAGTTACGGGTTTGATTCCGGTCAAGGGCACGTACCTCGGTTTCGGTTCGGTCCCCAGCCCTGGTCGGGGTCGTGCGGGAGGCAACCAGTCGATGTCTCTCTCACATTGATGTTTCTCTCTCTCTCCCCTTTCCTCCCACTCTATCTGAAGATAAATGGAAAAATATCCTCTGGTGAGGATTTAAAAAAAAAAAAAGATGGAACTAATATCCAGGGCCACCACGTACGTCGCGGAAGCCGTCGCTCTGAGCGCCCGTGGGTCTCCTGCTAGGATATCTTGAAGCAGCGAGCGAAGGGAAGGAGTTGAGGCTGTCTTCCGGGTTTGGGGCTTGGACAGCAGGGTAAATACAGGTGCTGTACACCAGAAGAGGCCTTCGTGTAGGCAGGGCAGGCTCATGGTGTAAGATACGAGGTTTGCTTGGTCACCTAGAGTTGCCCAGACCTGTCAACCCCCCAGGTGGACACGTCCAGTAGGAATCAGTCCGGAGCGAAGGCCAGAGGTTCTGGATTGGAGAGCATCATTTGGTTCATGTGTGATGACCGGAGTGATCCACCTCGATAAGACTTTGCATTAATTGTATTGACTTTGATTATGTGGTCTGCTTGTCCAGGCTGAGTTTTAAAGTGACAGGCTCTAAATTCCCAAAGAGCAGTCATCTTGAAGCACTTTATTAATATGGGTATCAGGGTCTCTAAGGCAGGAAACATTACCTGTCCACGTACAGTGGGTAGTAAACTCAATTTCATGGTCTTTTCTTGCTTCCCACGAATGCATTGCCTGGTGAAGGCATTAGTCACTTCTGTTTCTGCGACAGCTCGCTCAGCAGCAAGGATCTCATGCCAGATAGTGCGTGTTTGTGACATTTCCCCAGCAGGGTGTGGAAAAATGCACAGGTAATATTTCAATAAACAAGATTTATACATTCCCCAAACAGCATGTAAATATGTACAGCCATCCCCAAAGTGGGAACATGCTCAGATGGCCAACGCAGGATATTTGCACATACAGACTGTGTGCGTGTGGTAAACATGCAAGTCCTGTTAGGGACCACGGGGCCAGTTTTCGAATTCTTGCAGTTCTAGCGTTGCATGCCTGGAAAATGCGTGATTTTGTGATAAGGGATTTCACCTTCAGATGGCCTTAGGGAAAGCCTACAACTTCCCACTGAAGTACTAATACATGCACACAAAGAGGCAGATGCTGATAATATTAAACATTAAGTCGGCTAGAAGGGCCACTGACGAAACTCAGAGGAATTTCTCCGCAGCAGGTGGAGCTGGACGGAGAAAACCAGTCGGGCACTTTGCTCTGCTCGCCCTTATTGCACAGAGCAGTGTAGTGACCTCAGTGACCTGGGAGGGAAGACCCGCTTCCCCTCCCCACTGTCCACCAGCTTCCAGGCCAGCTCAGGCCCTTCACCTTGGAAGGCGTCCTTCCCTGCCTGAGGCCTCTGGAGGCCTCCTTGTTCCACGCCATCCTGGTACTGCTGTTGAGAGATGACCACGTCCAGAGACAGCTGGTACAGGAAGGTGGGTGGGAAGGAGTCCACGGAGGATGCCCCTTCTCTGAGAAGTGTACTGTGGTCTGCATGAGCAAAGTGATTTCCTGGGTGCCCTGGATGTCCTGCAGTGACAAAGCGTGTGAGAGGTTGTCGTTTTCTAGCCGTCTCCTGGCGACACGGAAGGAAGTGGTAGGGCAAGATCTCGTCTGAATTGCCGAAAACCAGGGCCCAGAACTGGGAACTTGGCTTGCAGCCATGCACACTCACCAGTGTCTGCAGGAAGGCCGGTACGTGGGACCACATTCACACTCTTCACTTAGCCCGTCCACGAGTGGCACCAGCCAGTGGTCACCTTTGCAGCCCTACTGAAGAAGGAAGCCACTAAGTCTGGGACAGGCACCTGCTGCTTCGGACTGAGCTAAAGCGTGGCTGTTTGTCTGCTGGAGAGGGGGGCCGGGGGGAGTTATGACATTCACATGGAGGCTAAGGGGAACTCCCGATGTCACAAGTGTGATTGTTCTCCACCCCCACTTGTGTCTCTGGGGAGCGTCCCAGAAAGAGAAGTTCGGAGGTGAAGTTTGCAAATCTTCCTTGAATTTGATAACCAGCCCTTCTCCAAGTTGGGAACTGTTGTGTTCTTTGTTTTTTGTTTTTAAACCAGGCCATTTATCGTTTTGTTTCATGAGAGTATTAATTGGGCCTTACCTAAGTGTGTCTCCTTGAAATCTTTAAGCAGAAATGTGGAGATTGGATTCTGTGTCTTTTTTCCCTCTAAATGGAAGGATCCTGTCTGTTGTGGGTGACCAGAGGGGAATGTGTTTGGGAACACAGACACACATGTATGTGCGGCAACTAGCCATAGCCGAGCCTGGATTCTGGAGGAAACGCAGCTCGTTGTCCCAGGGAGGAGGGAGCCTGCGGCCAGTCTCCTGAGGTGTCCCCATTGCTGGCGGAGTCCATGGAGCTACACTGTAGCATCTTGAATAACCGCGTCTTTGCAAAGTTACTCACATTGTCTAAAGTTTGATTTCCAACCCGTGTGCTGCAGGAAACTGAAAATATGCAACACTCGAGTCCTCAGGGGCACTGGCCTCTTTCCCTTGGAATGTCAAATAAAAAAGTGACACCAGCCAGCACAATAGCCATCCGGTGTGAATGAATCAAAATTATACCTATTTTTTTGGTCGGATCGGCAGAAAAGAATCTATTTTTTGGTGTGCCGCAGAGTTTTAGTAATTAGTTTATATATGCCATGCGATGAGAAAGGTTGAAAATCATGGTCTTAACTCATCGAGTCACTTTGGGTGCCTTCAGAGCAACCCCCTGAAGTAGGAGCGTGAAATGCTTAATTTCTCCTTGCTGCAGTTATCTATACAAACCTGGGTGGCCGGTTGGACCAACTAGGTTAGCATTTAAAAGCAGGTGGATGGAGTTTTGTTATATGGGAACTTGGTTGGCGATATCAGTTTGGGGACTTGGGCCTGGAGACTGAATGCCACGTGCCTGAGGAGAAGAAAGCAATATTTGGGGGACATTTCCCCCCCCCCCATTTTCTATCCTTAAATCTGTGTTTCCTGATAGCAGGTAGGACAGTCCTCTAAGCATTTAAGTTGCTGCACATTGATGTTCTTGGTGGTGACTGTGAAGGCAGCTCCTGGGGCAGGTTGGTGGGAACCCTGTGTGGGTGACTCTGCATTGTGTGTGCCCCCTGAGTGTGGAACCCTGTGCCAGCCCGATGGGCACACAGAGATCTAGAACTGGGTCCAGGGACACACAAAGAAACCAGAAATGGGTCATAGTTTTATCTCGTTGAATTCACACATTTTTTCAAGGGGATGTTGTCTAATTTGTTGAAAAAGAATATTCCCTTAGTGAGGCTGTGGGTAAACATCACAGAGAAATCAGTGTGGAAGTTCAGACAGACATTTCCCCTCCAGCTTTAAAATGAAGATAAGGACTTGGGATGGTGACATTATTCACTTAGCCCGAGGAAACGAGGGAGTGTCTCATATCCTGAAAAACTCAGCCCTTGTACAAAAGAATGGAAGTTTCATTTTGAGATGCTCCCCGGAGAAGTGAGTCACCAGCTGCCAAGGTGTCCAATACAAGCCCAGTGAGTCGGTCCTTTAAATAGCTGGGAACCCTTCTTCCTCTTCCCTCTGGGCAGTGTCCACCCCACCCCCTGTCACCAGACCCCTGTGAAGTGTCTGAGACAATGGTCTGACTTTTTTGTGGTTTCCTTCTGAGATTGGGTAGAGGAAGAAAGATAGATCCTGTCTTTATTATTCTCCTTCAAGAGGTTTTGGGAGTGATGAATAAGAACCCTCGTGTATGTTTGAATTATTGCAAACAAGAGCGGGCAGGCAGAGGAAAACCTGACTTGCAGCCAGGCCGGTGTGATTGGCCCCGTGCATTCACACCAAAGCCTCCCAGCCAGCCCAGAGAGGGCGGGCGGTTCCGTCCAGGTGGCCCAGCTGGTAGGTGGCAGAGCTGAAATGGGGACACGTGGCTCTAGCCTGAAGCCTGTGGCCTGTCGTGGTCCCACACCCTGGAGGCTCGGCCCCAGGTTTTGGGGTTCCACGGACAGTAGTGAAGAAATTGCTCACCACACTTTATTTATTTATTTTTTCTAATTTTTTTTTTTCCTTTGTTGATTTTAGAGAGAGAGAGGAAGGGAGGGAGAGAGAAATATAGAAACATCGGTGAGAGAGAACATTGACTGGCTGCCTCCTGAATGCCCCCCACTGGGGATCGGGCCCACAACCTGGGCATGTGCCCTGACCGGGAATTGAACCAGTGACCTCTTGGTGCATGGGTCGATGCTCAACCACCGAGCCACACCGACCGGACACACTTTACTTTTTAAATAAGAGGCTGGCGTTAACACCAGGACTGTGTGAAATCGCGCCCACGCTGTGTTTCACTGCAGCATTAGTCTCTAGTGGCCGTGGTCAGCCCTCCCCTCCGTGTTTGGACTGTGGGTGGGGGACTCGGAGCACTGGGTGTGTCAGGAGATGGACCAGCCTGAGGATGGGGGAGGGGTGGGGGCCGAGGACCAGACAGGACTCCTGCGTGACCGGAAGGAAGTACATGTCTGTGAGTGTAGGTGGGCCTTACCAAGTCTGACCAGGACGAGGAGGAACCCGGGAGTCAAGTCCGAGTTCTCAGTGACCAGGAGCCTGGAAGGAGGCAAGCGAGAAGGGGTGGGTGGTCAGCATAGCTGGAAGGAGCGTGAGACCCTGACCCCTGCAGCTTGGGGTCCTGATGCCGGAAGCCCTGGCTGTGCATGTTCCCTGGTTCTCTCTGCCCCAGCATGCCAGGGACGCCTCGAGCTGGTGCCCTCAGCAGCCTTGGCGTGCTGGACGGGCCCCTCTCGGCTGAACCGCTGCAGTAGCCTCCGGCCTCGTCCCTACCTGCTGTCCTCTCTCTGGGACATGCTTTGCCTACAAGCCTCAAGTGATCTTCTTTATAAAGCCAATTTGTAATGCGGTTCATCTGGGAAAACAAAAAACAGTGTGCGTAATGTTTCCTTTTGCAGTCAGGATAGAGTCCAAAGCCACTTCTTGGCACACGAGGCCCTTCCTGAGTGGGCCCCATCTGCGGTCTGGGCCTGTGTCGGGCATTTCTTGCTCCTGCACCCTGAGCTCCGGCCCTCGGTTTTGCAGAGATGCCGGGCTGCTCTTGCTGGACTCGGGCTGCCTGCCCGTCCTCCTTCCCCTTCTTTCCCTGGAAAACCTACCTACGGAGTCTGTTCTCTGAGAGCTTTCTGTTCTGGCTCCTCCGGGCAGAAATGCACACCCTGGCCTCCGTTCCACTCTGTTCCACATCTGCACCTGCCGCGGCCTCCCAGGGCCCTCGCTCTGCCGTCCGAAGGGTCTCCCTGTGCTGCAGGGGCTCGTGAAGCCCCTGGAGGCAGAGATGCTGGCCGTTCAGCTTTGATTTCCCTGCAGGGTAACACAGAGCTAACTTTTGCTAGACTCAGTAAGGGGTGCGGGGATGAACGAATGGTATCTTAGCTGGTGCCAGCTGCTCTAACAGAGAACCGCAGACTAGGTAGCTCATTACCAACAGAAACGTATTTCTGACCGTTCTGGAGGCTGAGAGCCCGAGATCAGGGGGTCAGTCCGGTGGGGTCTGGTGACAGGCTTCTTCCGGGTTGCAGACTTCTTACTGTGCCCTCACCTGGTGGAAGGGATACGCGAGCTCTCTGGGGTCTCTTTTACAAAGACACTAATGCCATTCATGAAGGCTGCATCCCCATGACCTGATCACACCCCAAAGGCTCCACCTCCTAATGCCATCACCTTGGGCACACCTTCACCCCCTGTGGTTAGCGGGGACAGCGACATTCAGATCACAGCCCACAGGCTCCTCGGGCGAGGGAGAGAGCTGTACGCTTGGTGTGTCGTCCAGACTGTAACCAGGCTCAGAGGAGGTGTGGGCTGTCGGTCCGGCAGGGTGCCCTCCAGCTCCCCAAGTGGACCCAGAGCAAGACGTATTTGTGAGAGCAGTGACCGAAAGTGTGGCAAGTACGCGCGGTCACCACATCCATGCCGAGCAGCACGGTTCTGTCTGCGACCTCGTAACCCTGGCACTAAGAATCCAGGCGCCAGTGCTGTGTTGTGGAGACCTCCTCCTAAGTAACCACCGCACTCTGTGAAGACTGGGCTGGACTTTTTTTCTATTGTCGTCTCTGCTCTTAGCACAGTATTTTCTATATAATAAATTGTAATTTATAGTAAATACATGTAACGTAAGAAATAAAGTAAGTTTTATTGGAGTCAGTGTGGGCAGGTTTACCTTTTTCACGGAGTGTTTACCTGTGAAATTGTTCCCAGTCTCCACTTGAATGCCAGGAGAAAGACGCTCAGGCACATCTGTCTGTCACATGCTCTGGCCGCCACGTGATGGTCGCTGGAGAAAATCTGGCTAACAGTGTCTCCTAGACATGTGTAGCGTTTCCTGCAAGTTTGGGTTACTTTTCCAACATTTTGGTGGTTCCACTTTGGAACGGAAGTTTCCTAGCACTGCTTTTTCAGAAGGAGGGTACACCGAGGCTGCAGGACCAGCTGTTATCAAAAGTTTGAAGCAAGCCCTGGCCGGTCTGGCTCAGCGGTTGGAGCGTCGGCCCACACACCGAAGAGTTGTGGGTTCGATTCCAGCCAAGGGCATGTACCTTGGTTGTGGTTCGTCCCCGGCCCTGGTCAGGGTCGTGCGGGAGGCAACCAGTCGATGTGTCTCTCTCACATCGATGTTTTCTCTCCCTCCCTCCCTCCCACTCTATCTGAAGATGGATGGAAAAGTATCCTCGGGTAAGGATTAAAAAAAAAAAAAAGACTGAAGCAAGACTGCTACCCTGTATGCATTAGCCATGAGTGAGAAACAGCACTTTTATTTATTTTTGTTACTCTTCACCTGAGGATAATTTTTCCATTGGTTTTTAGAGAATGGAAGGGGTGGGGGGAGAGTGAGCGAGAGAAAGAAACACGGATGATGTGAGAGAGACACATCAATTGGTTGCCTCCCACACGTGCTCTAACCGTGGGGCTGGGGATTGATCCTGCAACCCAGGGACATGCCCTTGACCTGGAATTGAACCCATGGCCCTTCGGTGTGCAGATCGACGCTGTAACCACTGAGCCACACTGGCCAGGACCAGAAACAGCATTTCTGTTTGCAACATAGAACTCAATGGCGGGGTGGAGAGAGACGACAATGGTCTTTGACTGCTTCCCATTTTTTATTTTTGTTTTCCTGAGAACAGGCTTATTCATCAGAACATTTTCTTAGAAGCCATCTGCTGTGCCTCCCCCAGTGCAGGCTGTGCTCTGCCCGGGGCGACCAGATTCGGGGGGGTGTCCGCGGGAGGAAGGGGTGTCATTTGCGTGGTGGTGTGGCCCAGGCCAACCGGAGCCCTGGCGGTTGTTCTCACACACTGACTTGACGTGGAAAGGACGAAACTAGCAAATAAATGGATGAGGCTGAAATGCTGCTGTTGTATGTTGAGGTTCTATCTGAGAGTTCGTTCAAAACCACCACCACCAGAACACTTGACCGGGGACCTCTGCCATGCACAAAGCCTGGCCGCAAGGCTGCAACATGGCTGGTGAGCTTCGAAATTACTGTCTGAGTCCCCCTGCCGAGCCGACCTCTTCCTGCTCCTAGGGCAGGAGACGTCTCCTGGTGGGGGCGAGTCGCCCTGGAACGGGGCCTTTTCCAGAGCGCCTGAGCCAGGTGGTACAGGCTGCACCGTTCACGGTGATGCAGTGAAGCTATTCCTCCAAAAACACATTCGTGGGACACCATCATTCTAGAAGTGCCCCTGTGAAAGGGTGAGCGTGAGTTTATCTCACGAGAGGAAGGGCCCGGGATTCCGGTTTTGGTTCTCCTGCAGTCACTGTGCGAACTGAAAGCATGGCTCTCTCAGGGCCCCTCTGTGAAAGGGGAGCGTTGGAGGAGATGGTTTTCAAGTTTCCCCGAGATGCTATGATGCATCGTTGGTGAGGGATTTCCTTGGGCACTCTGACGGGATGTTGGTGGCATTTCTGGACTATTCTGTCTGTGAAATGTTTTGGTTTGTCTTTGGGTAACTGGAGGGGACGTCTGAGAGAGGAACTCTTGGTGGTGGTCTCCTGGGCCAGGCCGTTGACTGCTTTTGTAGCTGTGGGTGACCTTGAACTCATGAGCAGTTCCCTCTAGAATCTGGTTCTGTGAATTTTGGCAAGTGTTTGACAAATATCACGTACGCCCACTCTGTTGCCCCTAAGTCTTTCTATCCCTAAGTCATTGCCAGGGTATGGACACGCTCCGATGACCAAGCTGAACCTCGTCTCGCTTTGAGTCACATCGTTCCCATTCAAATGAAACACGCTGGTGGAAGGGGTCAGATTTGGAAATAATTTCTTATTTCTGAAAGGCTTTTTTTTTTTCTTTTTAAGTTGTGAAAAAAGAGCTCAGGGACGGATACACAATGTTACCCTCGCTTTGCTGTCAAGAGGTAAAGAATCCTCGCAGACCTCGCTCCACCTCCGAACGGCGGACCTGCTAGGATTCCACGGGCCGGTTGCAATTACTTCCCTAATTGGAAAAATTAGGACTATTAATCATAGTGACACAAGGCACAATGTCATCGCGGCATGACGTTCTTATTTTCCACCTGAGAAATGGTGGCTTCCTCGAGCAAAACCAAACCCTCCCCTCCCTCCCTCCTTCCCCTTCTGGCTCGGGTGTGGTTCTCTGAATCGCTCACAGGAGATGAGCAGAGTGGAGGGCACCGAGAGGAGGAGGAGGCTGTCCTCCGCTGCCACTCCGCAGAAACAGCTGTGAACGTGGACATGGGTGGGGGCAGAAGGAAGCCTTCGCCCACCAAGGCAATGGGGCTGTTGCAGAGGCATTTGAAATTATTTGCCTGTAGGTAATTGCTGGAGAAAAAGTCTCAGGGGGGTACCTCACAATGCCTGAACTGTGAATGTTCATTGTGTTCCTCCTAGATCCGCTCAGAAGGGAAACGTTTTAAGCCGTTTGCCAGGATTTTCTTAGGAGGAGAATAATTTTCTGACTAGAGAAGTAATTATGGCCGTAACACATGAATTATTTTGGTATCGAGTTTTATAAGTTCTTGGTGTGTCGGCATCCGTAACATTCCTTTGGCCACTGCACATGTTAAGTGGGATTTAAAAGGAAAAGGTAACTGACAAATGGCAGTGTGGCTCGTGGCTGGCTTTAAAACATGTCCCCGGTGCCCCCAGCATCAGTATTCACTGCTTCTAAAAGAAAGAGAAACAAAAGTGTGAAGTGTGAAGACCATGTCTTGTTTTTTGATGGCCCTTTCTCTGGACTTTTGTCTAATAAATGAGCAACTTTTTTATGTCCCTGAGATTGCCACCCTCCAGACAGAGTCCTTCTAGCACGCTAAAGGGGGTACTGACAGTTCTTATAGCTTAAATATTTTCAAAAAGGAAAACCATCGTGCCATATTTGGTGAACATTCGGTCCAAATCCCCCAGTTTTTTCGGGGGCATCTCACCACGCACAGTGGGGAGATTATTGTGTTTACACATCTGCCTCAGTACCAATGATAACTGGCTGTCGAATAAACGCACCATGTTCAGTGGTGATACAGAGGATGCAGGTCAGTACCTTGCTTTTAGAACAATAGCTAACATTACTGAACTCTCACTGTTGGCAGTGAAATGATATCCAGGGGCAGACCGGTGGGGTCAGACCGGACCTGCGTTCAGCAACCTCGGCCCTTGAGCTCTGGCTAGGGAAGAATTCAGAGCCAAGACTCAAACTGGAAGAGAAAGTTTATTTAGAAAGTCACAGAGGTAGAAGTGAGCCGTAGAAGAAATGGGCCCAGAAAACAAGTTCTAGAGGCAAAAGAAGTGTCCTTGGAGCTGAGGAGAGAGAGGCAAGGAGAACAGGCCCCAGGGAGCGGGTGGGGGAGGGGAAATGTGGGCGTGCTCCATGGAGAGCTGCCCTGGGTCCTGTCCTGAGTGTGTTTACCTGGAGGTCTCAGGATCCCAGAGAATAGTCCTCAGCTCTCCAGGTGTGCTCTTTCAGGGTCTGGTCTCTGCTGATGGGTCAGCACAGGGCAGGAGGTCATTAGTCCTGAGGTCGGCCATGGCTCACTTGTCTGGTTTTGCTGCTTTTCTGGGCCTGGAGCCGAAACACAGCTGAGGCCTAGATGTATTTGATGTGGTCAGAGCCTCACTGTCCTGGGTGCTTAATGCTGTTCCCTGGGGCCCTTGTTTGTGTCCCCTCCCCCCCCCCAAGGGCATCTAACCTGCCTGACTAGTGACATGTCAGGGGAGGGTCCAAACCACATGACCAGTGATATGAGAGGTCAGGGGTCTAAACCGCAGGACCAGGAGGTGCTAGGAGAGGAAAGGTTACCCTGGGGGGTGAGCCCTTGTTTTCCGTTTTGCCCTAGTGACCCGTCCAGACAGCCCGGCTGCTGTGAGTTTGCATAACTCTCAGTTTGTTCCTCAGTCTGCTGGTTTTCCTCGTCTGAAGAGTGCAGCCGTCGGCCACATCTCTGTCCGCGTGTGTCTGAGAGGTGGGCCGTACGTGGTCCAGGTGGGCAGTGCCCACCTGGCGATGAGAACACCAGCCTGCAGCGCGCCTCGCCTCCCGGCCGCTGGTGCTGTGTCCCGGCTCCTGTGTCCTGTGCATCCTTCATTTTTATAGTCCATGTCCGTGTCTTCTTTTTTTTTTAAGAGTAGGGAGGGTCCTAAACTTCAGTTTTCTTACTCTCTAAATAAGGAGAGAACACTCCCACTTTGCTCGTTCGTGTCTAATTATGAATTATCCCGATCCGATGCCATCATCCTTGCACAGCCCTGTCCATCACTGACAGAGGGCTTTCCGAGCACAGGAACCAGTACGGATGAGCCCGAGTCAGGAGGGAAGTTGGCACTAGTTAGAATAGTTGGTCATGATACTACCCACATTACCTTGAAGACCCTCTGGAAGCCCCCTGGGGAAGATGGGCTCACCCTGGTGTTTCTGCACTCGGGAGGGGAGGGGGTTTGGACCTCAGGAAGCGTGGAAGTCTACCCTTCCGTTAAATGTGTTAGGTATGTGCTT
Source organism: Tadarida brasiliensis (assembly GCA_030848825.1). Lineage (NCBI taxonomy): Eukaryota > Metazoa > Chordata > Mammalia > Chiroptera > Molossidae > Tadarida > Tadarida brasiliensis. The sequence continues at coordinate 97,843,480 of CM061267.1, read as the reverse complement.
TTGGCACGTGGGGTGCGCTGTGGGTACAGAGATGAGCAGCGAACTCCGAGGGGCTCAAACCTGCACGAGGACAGAGGGACCCCTGGCTGTGGTCCTGGGAGAGGCAGGTGTGCACAGAGCAAGGGCCCCGTGTATCTGGGCAGGCGGGAGCATCCTGGAGGAGGTGATGTCTGAACAGAGTGGAGAAGGAGTTGTAGGAGTTGGCTAGGAAAGAAATGGGGGACACTTTCCTGGATGAAGAAATAGTATACACAAAGGCAAGTGAGCCTGGAGGTGTCTGTGGAACGGCTGGGGAGCTGCGGATAGATGACCACACCATAGAAACCGCGTGATCGCACCAGCACCACCTGGAGCGGCACGCGGCCTTATTCTAATTGAGATCAGTGGCTCTCAACTGGTGGAACCACCCTCCTGTCACCCCCACGCCCATGAGTGTTTGGACATGTGCTCTTTCAGATGACCAGAACGATTGGGCAGCCCTAGTGGCGTGCACTGGTTAGGGCCAGGAATGCCTCATGCCCGCAGAAGGAGTGACCCTCCCGTTCCAGATGCCTGTGGCATCCTCTTTGCACAGCCCTGGTGGACAGAGCCCTGGCAGAGGTAACAAGGCCGTGAGCACGCCTGCTGCCTTCAGCTAAGACACAGAAGCCAAGGCCGCATAGCTTGTGGGCCATCAGTAAGGTCTGGGATGCTTTTTCCGTGACTATCTGGTGTTTGAGATTTCTTTGGCTCTCTCTGGTTTCCATGTTTTAGTGCTATTGTGCCTTATACAATCCTACAGAAAACCTTACGTTGATAGTATCTTTAAGAGGAAACACTTCATTCTGATCCTGTTCCCAAGTAGAGGAACTCCATTAAAGACACTGTGTGCCCTCTCTCTGCGCCTTCCCGCCCCACCTCCCTCCTTGGCTTGACCGGCAGTTGGTTGGCTCAGTCCCTCCTTTCCACGGGGACCTGCTCTCTGCGGAGAGGCTGGCCTCTGATTTGCGAGCTTAGTGGTGGTGCGGGAGGCCTGCATGCTTGTGACCCGAACTCAATGGCAGGGAGTGTTAGCTGGGCCCTGGGTACTGAGCTGTGGTTTGTGTCCTGCACAAAGGGGTCATGTGGCAGTTGGGAGCCAGCCAGAGCTGCACTGGGCCCAGCCAGCTGTGCTGGGCCCCACGCAGTTCCCTCTGCTCGTCTGAACAAGGACATTGTGTCGTCCAGTGGCCGCCGCCGTGCTGCCCAAGTCCAGGGGAGCCTCTGAGTCCTGTCTCCTGTCCCAGGTCGTACATGCACTGCTGTGGTCCTGAGCCAGTTGCACACCCGCGCTCTCCTCCCCTGCAAAGTCCACGCGTTCCCTTCTACCTGCTTCCTGTTTCTCCAGGGACTGAGGAGGGGGCTCTCTGTGACTCCACCTGGTGCCTTGGTGCCCCTGAGCTCTCAATTTGGTCTCTTTCTCTCTCACATTCAGTTTATATGTGGTTGTGATGGAAAGTTCAAACCGTATAGAAGAATGTAGTTTGAAGCTGATGTTTCCCTTTACCTTGTTCCCCCACTCTCCTTTTTTAAATTTTTATTAATTTTTATTTCTCTATTGATTTTAGAGAGGGAGGGAGAGAGGAAGGGAGAGGGAGAAACATGGATGAGAGAGAACATTGACTGGCCGCCTCCTGCATGCCCCCCACTGGGGATCAGGCTCACAACTTGGGCATGTGCCCTGATCTGGAATCGAACCGGTGACCTCTTGGTGCATGGGTCGATGCTCAACCACTGAGCCACACCGTCCGGGCCCCCCACTCTCCTTTTTATAAATGATTGCAATGCTGGGGGGGGGGGAAGTCCCTCAGATCATTTTCTATTCTGTTGTGTATTTTTTAACCTGCGATCCCATTATTGATGTTCTGCAACCTTTAAAGGTTTATCTTTCTTTAAAAAAAATTTTTTTTTTCTTTATTGATTTTAGAGAGAGGAAGGGAGAGGGAGAGAGAGATAGAAACATCGCTGAGAGAGAACATCTATTGGCCGCCTCCTGCATGCCCCCCACTGGGGATCAGGCCCACAACCTGGGCATGTGCCCTGACCGGGAATCGAACCGGCAACCTCTCGTTGCATGGGTCAACGCTCAACCACTGAGCCTCACCGTCCGAGCTAAAGGTTTATCTTCCATATACGGATATTATAAAACTAGCTGTCTTTTAAAAAGTATTTTAGAATTTATTTATTTGAAAAACGACCTGTGATAATAATGATGAAAACCGTAAGACTTAGCACTTGAGGCGCTGTGTGTCTGCCCTGCTCTAAGCCCTCTGCCCGCATCACAGCCATCCTCTGGCGTGTGCACCGCTGGGACGACGTCGCGGCTCAGGAAACTGAGGCACAGGGGCCAGGCCACTGTCTAAGACTGCGTAGAGCGAGGATGGAAGGTGGGTGTGTGAGGCCAGGCGCATGCTCCAGAATGCATGCTCCGAAATAGACTCGGCAGCGTGGGGCATAACCCAAAGGGAGCCAAAACCTGGTGACCTACCGACGGTGGAGGCTCCTGCCCTCAGATTATCGTCCCAGGGGCCGCCCTCTGTCATTTCCTGTGAGCCCTTTGGGGGCAGGTGCCTGTGCGTGAACGTAGGAACCTTTTTTCTCTGTACAGGTGAGTGACGTCGACTCTCCCATCCGTTTTAACCCTATTTATTTTTTAGTCCCTGGAATCTGCCATTCTCTTTGCTCTAGGTGCTGGAATATTCCATACATGGAATCGTGCGGTCTTTTTCTTTGTGTCCAGCTCATTTCACTGCCGTGACATGGTCGGGATCCACCCATGTTGTTGCAAACGGCAGGGTGTCTGTCCTTTTCAGGCTGAGCGATGCTCCCCTGTACGTCTGAACCACACTTCATTTATCCATCCACCCCTCAGTGTGTGTCGAGGCTGTTCCCGTATCTTGGCTATTGAGTCACTCCTCTTTGTGATAGTGGACTGTTCCCCAGTAGGATGTGTCGTAATTTATTTAAACACCTCTCTGTGTGGTTTCCAATATCACGCTGCCCTGCACTTTGCTACCTCAGAGATGTCTGCCTTTGTCATTGTGTGTAATGACATGCAGTCACGAAATGACATGTGTAAGGACCTCTGTGGAAAGAATTCTTGGAAGGACAGTCGTCACATCAAAAGGATTGCATGTTTATGTTTTCTGCAGGTCTTGACGAAAGTCCACCGTGTATACTCCTACCAGCATGTTGTTTCCCAGTCCCTGGCCACACTGAATGTGACCGCTTGTGTTTTATTAGTTTGTGAAGTGACGTCAGTGCGCCAGTGAGCCCGGCCAGCACCATCTGAAGTTGGTTACCTTTCGGCTTATCCAGTCTCGTGCAGACCGACGTGCTCAGATGAAAAGTTATGTAGTGCACAGGCTCTCACTCCTTTACGAAGCATCTTCCGTGTGTTTGCCTCTGAAATGCAGCTCTCGTGCCAGTTGCTGTTGTTGTTAACCCTCGCCCCGAGGATATTTTCCCATTGATTTTTAGATAGAGTGGAAGGGAGGGAGGGGGAGAGAGAGGGAAACAGATGTGAGAGAGACACATCGATTGGTTGCCTCCTGCACGACCCTGACCTGGGTGGGGGATTGAACCTGCAACCCAGCTCTATGCCCTTGACTGGGAATCAAACCCTTGACCCTTAGGTCCGTGGGCCGAGGCTCTAACTGCTGAGCCACATCAGCCAGGACTTACGGGCCATTTTTATCTACTGCAGGGAACTGACCTTCGCCACGTCACCAGCCTGGGGATGCTTCCTAGAGGGGTGAGCAGCTGCTGATTTGGGGGTTTGTGCTTACTGCCCTCTGGTACAGATGGTGCCCACTGACGATGGTTTGACTTAAGATGTTTTTTGACTTTGCGATGGTGGGGAAGCTGTATGCATTCAGTAGAAACTGTATTTCGAATTTGAACTTTGATGGTTGACCAGATGAGTCATACGTGATGCTGGACAGCGGCAGCCATAGCCCCCAGCCAGCCCCGCGCCACGGGGTCCAGACAGATGCCCTGCGGTGTACTGTGTGGCCAGCAATGCTTCTTGGACGTTGCATTTGGTGTTTTCATTTCCTATCATGTTACAAAATGCCCATCTGTGTCTCCCGCTTCTGGGGTGAAGAAGTAGATGAAGGCGATTCATCTTGAGATGAAACTCAAGGTCATGACCCAACTGGAGGCTAATGGAAGTGTTCTGAGCGCGGGTACGGTAGGCGAGGCGAGGCTGGGGAGCTCGGTAGGTTAGGCACATTCAGTGCATTTTCGACTTACGGTATTTTCCACTTTCAGTGGGTGTACCTGGATACAACCCCATCATGGCTTGAAGGGCATCTGGGTATAACCCAGCCCCCTTTGCCCACCCCTTCCCTGGGGCGGGCAGGTGGTCATAGGCAGAGTCCCTGGTGCACAGTGGGGACTCACAAACAAGACGCCACCATTGGGACTGCGTCAATCATGGGGCAGCTAGCTCCTGCTGGCATGGCAGAATGGAGGGGGCCCCGTAGTCACTCTGCAGCCTGTGCTCTGAGACTTCATGAGGACGAGCCGGTGCCCCAGCTCCACGCCCACAGATTTCCCTCCCCCAGGCTTCGGCTCCCCAGGAGTGGCTGGCACTGTCAATCCAGAAGAGCTGACTTCCTTCTGATCTGCCCGGCGGGTCACACGCCACCGTGTGGGCCCCTGCGGGGGGGTCCGAGGGGGGACTTGGGGCTTTTGTGTGGCAGGGATGCTGTGCCTCTTTTCCCGACGTCTCTGGTCCCCTGAGTGGTTCGGGAGGGCAGGGTTCTCCAGGAGGTGTTGCAGCCAGGGGGTATCCTGGGTCGAGGGGTGCTGCCTCCTTCCCCGCTAGGGGACGCCCCTTGTCTTGCACAGCCAGCTTTTCACCTCAGGAAGCCGGGCATGTGATGCAGACAACTGTTCAGTGGTCGACTGTGAAGTGTCAGGTTTCAGCTTTTACTTTGGAGTTCTGTTTTCTAGTCGTGTTCAGTTGTAGACCTTTGGACTCACTCTTACCACAGAACGAGGACCTGATGTGCCCATCACGCCCCTTGAGAACCGCACCGACCACCTGTCTGCGCCCCCACCTGCCAGAGGTGTCTGGAGGGGACGCTCACGCTCGTGCTCAGGTGACGCGTGTGGAAGTGTGTCCATCACGCGTTCTGGGCCCGTTCCCCGCGCAGGCCTGATCTCGAGGGTGCTCAGTAAAGCCCTCCTGATCCACCCCTCGTGACAGCAGAACTCCCCGTTTTATTTCCACGTTTCCTGCTAAGCTGGGCTTCCTCAGGGTGAGGAAGAAGGGGTTGAGAGGTGACTGTGTGTGTCAGTTAAAAGTCCCTGCTGCTTCTCGGAAAGCTGTCTTCTAAGCAGCTGTGACTCCCGGAAGGGCTTCTGGGTCCCAGGCATCTTTAACTTGCTTCTGGGTTTTAGTATGTAGGTTTAGAAGCTCTGTGTTGGGGCCCTGGTCAGTGCGGCTCGGTTGGTTGGGCATCGACCCATGCACCGAAAGGTCGCCGGTTTGATTCCCGTCATATGAGGGCACATGCCCGGGGTTGTGGGCTCGATCCCCAGTAGGGGGCATGCAGGAGGCAGCTCACCGATGTTTCTCTCTCTCCCTCTTCCTTTCCCTCTCTTTAAAATCAGTAACAAACATCTTAAAACAAAACAGAAGTCTGTGTGTCGGGGCCCTGGCTGGGTGGCTCGGTTGGTTAGCATGTCATCCCAACGCACCAGGGTTGTAGGTTCACTCTCCAGTCAGGGCACATGCAAGAATCAACCAATGAAGCATACATTGGAACAGCAGACTCTCTCTCCCCCCCTCTCTCTTCCTCCTTCCCCTTTCCTTCCTCTCTCTTTCTCTAAATATCAATAAATTGCCCTGTCCTGTTCGGCTCAGCAGTTAGAGTGTGGGCCCGTGGACCAATGAGTCACGAGTTTGATTCTGGTCAAGGGCACGTTCCTCGGTTGCAGTTCACCCCCGGCCCTGGTTGGGTTTGTGTGGTAGGCAACCAGTTGATACGTCCCTCTCACGTCGATGTTTCTCTCTCTGTCTTCCTCCCTCCCTCCCTCCTACTCTATCTGAAGATAAATGCAAAAAATGTCCTTGGGTGAGGATAAAAAAAAAATATAATAAAATAATAAATATCAATAAATTAAAAAAACAAACCTCTGTGTGAGCTCTGCTGCGGTTCCCGTGAGAGGGCCCATTGAAGGGGCGTGGCATGGAGGGTGGGTGGACACATTAGATTTTGGATTAATTTTTAAACAAAGCACTCAAAACCAGTCATTGCCACGTGACTCGGTGCTGCCCAGTCGCGTCCATGTCGCCGTAGTGCAGGCAGCTTCTTGGTGAGGTTGGGACTCGGTACCTGTTAAGTGTGTGTCTGGTACTTGAGGAGCGATAGGAGGGACCGGTCCCTTCTCAGTCCACCTCTTCTTCCTACTGTTGCCCGCGGCCGCTTTCTGGTGGGGATTTCTGTTCCTGGCTAAGCGGTGGGGGCTGGAAGCAGGGGTATCTTCTCAGCAGGTGTGGCTGGGAGGCAGGTGCTGATGTTCTCTCTCAGAGCTCCTGCAGCCCCTGGCTACTGTCTTCTGTCCTCCTCGACTCTTCTGGAAAGCTCTTCATGCTCCCGAGGTGCAGACTGAGTGACACGCCAGACCCCCCCCCCCACACCCTGCCGCGGGAACGCACCACGTTAACGTGTGCATTTCATCTGTAACTGATGCAGGACACCGAGACCAGAGGCAGCCTTCGGAAAGGTCTCGGGGGTGAGCGTGCTTCTGCTAGGAAGAGTGTGTTAGGTCCTCCTGACCTGCTGCTGGGCATTCGCGGTCACCACGGAAGTCCCGGGGGGAGTGGCTCAGGTATGTGGTGTGCATGCTAGCACGCACAGGGACACGCACACACGCGTGCAGCTTGTGCCCCGCAGATCACGGCGGGTGGCCATGGCCAGAGGACTGCCCTGGTGCCTCTGTGGCATGAAGAACAGCATTTCGCAGGGCAGCTGCCGGGCTGATGATCTCCATCTCCCCAAAAGGGTGACTCTCTTTATAACCTAGGAAAAGGGCTTATTTCAGATTTCTATGAAAAAAAATCAACATTCCCCTATTGCATTTGACGTGTCATCTAGGAATTGACTTCCCAAGAAATTAGCTTACAAATGGATGGTTAGTCTGACAGTGGCTCCTGTTCCGTGGACGGCTGTTTGTCAGGCCTCTGGTTCAGCACTCGTAAGCACACTGTTAGCTTGTCTGCTTCTCACGATAACCTGCATTTCAGAAGCACCCAAGGCCACACAAGTAAAGCTGGGCTGATACCAGGCTCTGTGCCCAAAGCTGTTTGATTCCTGAGCAAAAACTCTTCAGAGTCCTCAGCCTGCTCTGGCAGTGGGTGGTCTGATGTCTGTAACCCCAGGACAGACACCACCTTTCAGGGACAATGACATTTCCCAGCGTCTCTGCCTAACTCCTGGGTTTGGCTGGACGTGTGCCCTGGAGCTGGACTGTGGGACAGCGATGACTGGAATTGGGAGCTGGTTGGCAGGAGAATTGTGTTCCCTGCCACCCTCACCCTGCCTCCCTATTCCTGTGACCTAGGGCGACTCAGGCCACGAAAGGGTGACCTTGCCCAAGATCTTGGTGGAGGTGGTATGTGAGGCTGCTCACACCTGGATGGCCAACATCTGTGCGGGGATTGCTTTAAATAACAGACAGCCCCACCTCCAAGCTGGTTTTATCGTATGTGTGATCTCCGCACCGAACACAGCACTCAGAGAAAGCCCGCTGGGTTAGGAGAGGTGGGTGCTCAGGAGACAGCTCACCGCGCGTGTCAGTTCCCACAGCGCTCCTGCGCAGGGCTGGACGGCTCAAAGACTCGGGGGTGGGGATGGGGGTGGGGGGTAAACATGGCTGTAATTAAAACACAGTAATTGGCAGGTTTGTGTAGAACACAGGCTTTTCTGTTTTGATTCTGGAAAAGCCAAATAAGGGCATGCATGTATGAGATTTTTTCCGATACATTTTTCAGTGTCAACAAATGAAGCCGTGAAAATTTTGTGGTGTTCTTTTATTTATTTATTTACTTTCTTTTTTTTTAATCCTCACCCGAGGATATTTTTTCCATTTATCTTCAGATAGAGTGGAGGGGAAGGGGGCGGGGGTTAGAGAGACATCGATGTGAGAGGGACACATTGACTGGTTGTCTCCCGCACGACCCCGACCAGGGCTGGGGACGAACCACAACCGAGGTAGGTACGTGCCCTTGGCCGGGATCGAACCCGAGACTCTTTGGTCTGCAGGCCGACGCTCTAACCACTAAGCAAAACTGCCAGGGCTGTGGTCTGAAAACGAGAGATTGCCCAGCAGAGCCGAGCTGCTGCAGGAGGGAGGAGCAAGGCTGCCGACCCCGTGCTGCCTTTGGACTCAGGACAAGCAGGATATTGTGGGGTGAAGTGGAGGCCTTCAGGCAGGGGTGCACAGCCCCACAGGCATCTGCTGGGCATGGGGTGGTGGTGATGAGGGGTGTGGGTGGCCTTCAGGGAATCAATTCCAGATCGGAGCTGTGGTACATGTTCTTCATTAGATCACGGATTCCCCTTCCCCCCCCAGATCATCTCCCCCGGATCACCTCCCCCCCATCATCCCCCCCATCATCCCCCCCATCATCTCCCCCCTCCGATCATCCCCCCTGGATCATCCCCCCCAGATCACCCCCCCAGATCATCCCCCCCCACCTCCGATCATTCCCCCCCATCATCTCCCCCCTCCGATCATCCCCCCTGGATCATCCCCCCCAGATCATCCCCCCCCGGATCATCTCCCCCTCGACAACAGAAAGGCCGGTCTCCCACCTCTCATCTCACTCGGGTGCTCTTCAGACCCTGGTGGGAAAGCCCCTGGGGTCCAGACAAAGGGATGATGGAAAGAGTGGTGTTGGGATTGATGAGAACGAATGACTCTAAACGACAGGATAACAAATACTTTTGCAAATCAGGTGGCACCCAATTCTTCATTTTCCACAAATTAAGAGAGGACTTAATTGAGTTGTCAGTTGATCATTAAAAATAATTTTGATGATAGATCACCCTGAGATTGTTTTTGAAATATGTCCCAGAAGGAATTTAAACTATTGAGGGAAATTATTACAACAGATTGAAATTCCCATGTAGTTATTGGTGTGAACAAGTTTTCTCAGCCTTGAGATTAATGTAGGGGGAGTGGCAGATAGGAATAAAATTGATGCTGAATTTTGTCTCATTTTGGCAGTATTCATCCATAAATTTAATTGGAAAAAGGGGCTCATTTATCTCCTTAAATGATATATTTCTAAAACAACTAATTTTTATTTTTTATAATTATTTATAAAATATGTAATATTTGTTTTCATCAATTGTATACAATTGATAATTAACGTAGATCAATCCAGATTAAAAAATAGTGAGACTTATGGTCACAGGAAATGTAAAAATTCACATTTATGTTTTATGTGTGTAAATTTTTAAATCCTGTGATTACAGAATGTTTTCATTTATATATAAATTCTTTTCTGTCACCATATTTATATATATATGCAACATTTTTCTATAAATTAAAATATATATATTATTTATACTTAATTTGCAGAGGTATATGAAAGAATGATTAGTAAAACTTCCAAACATAAAACTATTTTACAATAAAATAAAATTCTGTGGGGATACTGGAATGAAATTCAGAAAGAACAAGGAACAGTGTAAAATTTCTGTTACACGAGCTTCTTCAGGTGTTTTTTAAATGAACAGTGGTAGATAGCAAATGGCTCTGGTGTTTTAATTCAGTTGGATCCATTTTAGGGAATCATGTTACAGTTTACTTTTCAAAGGTCATTAGATGATACCTTAGAAATTGGATCCTGTTTAACTGTTTAAACTTGAGATGAAACAATTTCGAGGTCAAGCTTGTGCAAGGGGAAACGATGTTGGCATACTTCTTTAGTAGGCTTGGGAGCAAAACACTGGAAAATACTGAGATAAAGGGTCATGTGATGAGAACCAGGTACCGGTCACCCGGGAATACGGTGTGGACCTGACAGAGGGCCCTACAATCAGAAGGTCTTTGCGCCCTTTGGGGTCGTGTGCAGAAAGGGGCTGGGAGGACCCTCTTCTATCGGGAGGTGGTGTTGCTAACTTTTAATTGAAATAGTAATGGTTATTCTTATTGTTGAAAAGGCCGTCTTTATTTCTCATAATCATGATTTATTTCCGTGTGCGTGTGTGTGTGTGTGATGATAAAGATTTTGGGGTCCTTTGGCTAGACAGAGGTAAAAATCAGCGAGCATGTAATTTTGTGCAAGGTGTCAGCCATGTGCCTTCCCTGATGGCATGTCAGCAGCCGACCCTTCAGTTGAGCCGGGCGTCAGGTCAGCGTCTGAGCCGTTAAAGCCACTGGGAGAGAAAAGATCCAGCTAGAAAAGACCGTTTCAAGGGTCACGGCGGTCTTCTCCAGGTTACGTGTGGGCGTGTGGACGATTTCAGCTGATAGGCGTGATCTCAGGATGCAGACTCACGTCTGATGGGATAGCACTGACTCTCCCAGCCAGCTGAAAAGTTGAAGGCCTTCAGCTGGTCAGGGGTGGGGGCGGCAGGTGGCATGGTCTTGGCCCCGTTTCACACCGTACCTGGCGGGCCAGGGCATCGGGAACGCAGGTGGAGAATGAGGAGGCGGTAGGTGCAGGGGAGAGCAGGGGAGGAGAGGCCAAGAGGAAGGGGAGGCTTCGGTTGGGAGGCCAGGGTCTGCCTCCCGAGGCATCCGTGCCCACTGCTGGGGCAGCAGTTGTGAGCCTGCCCAGCTGCCCTGCCCGCTCTCCTGCGTTGGTCACTGCGCTGATGGACACCAACCTGCTCAGGCAGCCCATCTCGGAGGCCATTTTCCACGTGGAGTTGCCCGTGAACGTCTCTTGCTGTGGGGTTTTGCTGGGCCAGCACCTGCCCGTGGGCATGTGCCAGGGTCTCTGGCAGGGCGCTGTGGAGCGTGCAGGCTGCACACTGGCCTCTGGGAGCAGGTGATTCCCAGGTATTGCCCCACGAGCTACTGGAAAGGCAGCGGAGGCCCCCGTGGCGCCCCTGGGCTGGCTGCCACTGCCCTGCGGAGAGCCACTCCTGCCGGCTGTCACTGGTCTGTCGGAAATGGCTCCAGGGAGCCGGGTAGGAGGGCCCGCTGCCTGCAAAGCGGCTGCCTGGCCACTGTCTTCAGAGAGACAAGGAAAACCATCTGGGGCGCCCAGGGCAGGTGTCCAGAAGCCACACTTCCTGCCTTCTCTCGAGTTGAATCCGTTGTGTTGAAACCTGGAAAAGTAATTATAAAGGGGAGGGGGTCCTCCCTTTGCTGTTTGTCTCTCACTCAGTGCACAAGGGACGTCATGTGTTTCCTCCCTGGGCTTGGGACAGAGGCCTGAACACCCTGTCACTAAATCAAACCAGGCAAGGTAGCGGGTGTCAGAGGGATGGCAGTGGATTCTGGGTAATCCCTGGTTGGCCCCTGGGCTGTTGACATGCCAGATGTCTTTGGTGTCAGGGAAATGATCAATGTCCACGTGATCGGACTGTGTCGTGAAGGGCTCGCAGGAGCTGATTCATCTTCTTTCCAGTTCCCAGGTTTGGTTCTGACCTGAAACTGTCTTTTGGGCTCAGGGGAAGGCCGGCCAGGGGGTCCTTCAGGACCAAAACTGTCCGATTTCCCTGTGCATCTATCTATAGAGCGGAGAACAGCGTGGGCGCTTCAGGGTTGGAGTGTGGAAATCGCAGAAATGTAAAGGAAAAGGATCACGATCTGTCCATAATCCCACTACCAGAAGTAGCCTTGCTGGTATTCTTTAAGGTTTTCCCTTTGCGTGTTTACATTTTTTTATTATTCGTGTATTTGATGTGTTTTTCTAATGACAGGATGAGATAATATTTACCATTTGGTATTGTGGTTTTTCCACTTAATGATAGATTGCAAGCTAATGGATTTATTTCTACTGCAGTAGACAAACACTGGGAAACGTGAATTACTGTAATTTGAGGCAATTAGTGGAGTCTGGCTTTGGAGGAAGCAGTCGCCCTGGTTTACCTCTGTTTCTGACCCTGGCAGTGAGTACCTGAGTCCCCTGATTTCTTCGCTGTAAGGGGTTACCTGGCCTCGAGCTGAGATCAGGTGCTTCTCGTGGTCACTTCCACTGGAGGGAGGACAGGCGCTGTCCGAGATTTGCTCAGAACTGACTTCTTGCAGGGAAACCGCGCAGGAGGGAGAGAGGCCGGCCTGTTGCAGTGCGCCCACAGAGAAGAGAGAACGCCCCTGGCTCTGCTTTTCTACAAGTATTTTTTTTCTCGTTTTTGTGGGCATTTCCTCTGGACAGAGGAGTGTCAGCCTTCTAGACAGAGGACGTGCCCTTAAATTGCTGCGAAGAATTCCAAAATGTGCAGCACCGGGAGCCTGCTGGGGTGCTGGCTTTGCATTTCATTCGGGCAGCGTGACGGGCCGAGCCATGTCCCCTGATGTTCCTGTGTGGCAGGCCTAACTTCCACCTCAAAGAGGTGGTCACACTGAAATGCGGCCTGTTGGGTGGCCCTGTTCCTCTCTGACTGGTGTCCTTATAGGAAGAGGACATTTGAACACAAGAAGAAACACTAGTGGTGTGTGTGCACTGGGAGACAACCCTGTGAAGACACAGCGAGAAGGTGGCCGTCTGCAAGCCAAGGAGAAGAGACCTCCGAGGGAACCACCCCTACCACCACCTTGATCTTGGACTTCCAGCCTGCAGCTCTGAGAGAATACATTTCTGTTGTTTAAGCCCCTCCCTCTGTGGGCTAAGGCAGCAGAGAAATCCATGGAAATATCTGGGAATGGATTTTCCAGCTAAAATAATATGATGATTGTGTTCATGTGGATGTGAAGCAATCGCTGTGGGGGCGGGGCTGATCTGGGGGAGGCGAGTCCTGGACAGGTGCAGGGTTTTGGGGGAGCTCTAGCTCTTGCATTGTGTGGTCGGCCATGCGCTTCATTCCATCACTGTGCTCTGTGACTTACATGTATTTCACAGTATGTGACTGCCCACGGGTCAAATATTACGTTCAAGATACAGGAAAAAACACTCATTGTAAAAAAGGGAATACACACGCATGGAATTCTACTTAGGGACCTAAGAGATGACCTGCCAGGACTTTCTCATGCCTGTCATTGCATAGCCTTCCTTCCCAGTAGCTGGTGTATTCCGTGGAGCGGACTGGAATCGTATTCGTTCGTTAGTTCTTGGTGGGAAACAGGTGAAATCTGCTTCCATCTGCTGGGGACTGCTGTCAGAAGTGAGCCTTCAGCCTCGCCAGCGTGATGGGGAAGTGCATACGCTCAGGCCACGGACGCGTGAGCCCGAGATCTCTGCCCCTCAGAGGAGGGTCGGCACTGCCGGTGAGGGGTTCTCTAACATTCGCGCTGGCTGCCTACCGGGCCTGCAGAGCCCACTGTGGCTGGTCAGTGGGAGCGGGTCCCATCTGTGTGCATGTACGTGTAGCCTTCTGTTTCACGGGTGACCGGTTGCCAGGTGGAACGTGAGTAGATCATTGTGGGGCAGAAAGCGCTCTTTTCAAGCGCACATCCCCCTGCTGCTGAGCGTGCTCTCTCAGAGGCAGAGGTGACAATGTTTCTGTGTATCCCAGTGCCTGGTAATTACTGACAGGAAGCATTTGGCTTTGAGGCCCTGGCTCCCCATTTTTTCTTAGATTACTTACGCACTCTATCAGGTTTTCTGGATAACCCAGATTCCCCCTTTCGCACCCCAATTAAGAATATTTTTAAAGGAAACTTCCGTCAAATGCGTTCAATAGCCTTTCCTGTTAGACCGCTCTGAACATAGCTTGACCTTTCATGTCAGTAGTCAAGGTCATCACTACGAAAGCACGTCTTGTTCTGCGATAGAATGTCATCTCTGGAGCTGTGGAGATGAGTACGGTTTGCTCCCGCAGTGAATAACCCTAAATATATGTAATTTTTGAATGTTTTCCTTGCCTTGTGTGCTTTCCCCCCGCTCTCCTGTCTTGTTATCAGACCGCCACTTGTCATTTTCTTTGCTGATTTCTGGAGCCCTTTCCCTCCGTGGACTTGCTGTGTCTGCCTGCTGTGGGAATGGAGCTCCTGGTCACTGAGCTCATCGTGGTCGTGTAGAACCCGGGCCCGAGGCCGTGCTCCAGGGGACGGAGGGAATGGGTCGGCGGTACCTCGCTGAGTTCTTACCTGTTCGGATGATAGGACTTCTGCGGGGTGCCGGTGCCGAGCAGCTCCCTGAATCGGGGCTGGGGGAGCACAGGGGTCATTGTGTTCCTCTTCCCTCCGTTATTGCAGTTGAGAAATCCAAGTTTCCACTTCCCTCAGCCTTGGTTTCCGCTTTGGCCTAGAGGCCAGAAGTCTCCACCGAGGCCACCAGAGAAAGGCTCGCGTGGTCCGCAGACGTGTAGTCGAGACGCCTGGGCCCGATTCCACATCCCTCGGCAAAATGTCGGCATGATGTTTCTCAAAAGTGTCCTCACGGAGTCAACCGCAGAGTCATTTATGGTCCCCACACACGCCCAGGAAGTGCTTTCTTTAAAAGATCGAATATTTGGGTTGTAAAATTCTCAGTTTAATCCTTCATAAATTTAAATGAGCTTGTTTTAAGTGGCATTTTAGTTCTGGTGTATGAACTTACATTCTTTTTTTTTCTTTATTGATTTTAAAGAGAGAGGAAGGGGAAGGGAGGGAGAGAGAGATAGAAACATCGATGAGAGAGAACATCGACTGGCCGCCTCCTGCATGCCCCCCACTGGGGATCAGGCCCACAACCTGGGCATGTGCCCTGACCAGGAATCGAACCGGTGACCTCCTGGTGCGTGGGTCGACGCTCAACCACTGAGCCACACTGGCCGGGCTGAACTTACGTTCTTAAAGCTGTGGTACCCCTGGTTTTGCTGGTAACCGTGGCTTTGGAGTGGAGGTGATCAAACAAATGTTCGGTTCATTTTCTAAAAAGGACCACCCAAGGTGCTGATTCATTTATTTATTAGCATTGCCGTGCCTAACGTCCAATTTTTCATGGCCCTCTGACCCAGACTGGGACCACAGATGTACCTGACTTTCCCCGCGTGGTTTGCAGATGGAGCTGTGAGGAGCCCGCCCTCCTCAGCCCGGTCAGTGCTGACCCTGCGCAGTTCCGTGCTGCTTGACCGGGCTTGTGAGGGAGCTGTCTGTGTGCGCTGGCGTGTCGTCCCAGTCGGAGAGCCTCTTTCCCCAGAGACTGACTGTATTGCTTCCAGCAGTGCATCCTGGCGAAAACCCGAGTGCCCGAATGGGCAGGCTGGGTATAAGGTGTAAAGACGCCTTAAAACGTGATAAATACTTGATTGTTACTGGTGAGTACCAGATGGCTTTTAGTCCAAAATGAGGGACTGTTTTCAGATTTTCCCGAGGAGTACTTTTGTACTTTTCTGCCAGAACATGTGATGTGCGGTTGTGTTCTGTGATTCCAAGAAGTGAAGAGGTGTTCCAGTTTTCAGTGACATGCATCACGGTGTGACTGTGTCATGCATCCGAGTCATAGGTTGCGACGTGTAGGATGGTTGTTCCTTAGAGGTGAGGAAAGTGGGGGTGGGGTTGGGGCTGGCGAGAAATTTGCTGGCAAATTTTGGTTTTATAATGATGAAATGGTGGGGGAGGAAGACATGTCCCTCTACCCTTCAAGGTTCTTTCAGCTGGTCTCATAATCAAATTGACATGAAGCAGATTGATAAGGAAAAACACACACATTTCATTACATGTGTCTGTATGGGAACCCCCACATACATAAGAGAGTCAGAGATCTCACATACGTGAGAGGTTCAGGGGAGAAAGTTAAAATGACATATGCCATCGGAGCCACGGAGGAGGTAGGAAGGCAGCTGGCCCTTCGGAGGGGAGCAGGGCATTGCAGCATGACCCTTGCAGGATGGTAAGAGAGCAGATGCTCGGTAATGGGAAGTCTGCCCCGCCATAGAGAGAGGTCGAAAATCTCTGATAATCTCTTATTATAGGCAAGTCCCCTCATTTAAATTCTTCTAGGTAGTGGGAGGAGGGCAGAGGTCGAGCTAGCTCTCAGGGTCTCTGTAGGGTCTCCGTTGCCTTTCGCTCAAAGTAATCCACATTTCACAGAGGCACGCCTCGGGGTGACTCGTTCTGAATCCCTACAAAATTAAAAGGCTGAAAATATCTTAGCGGTTATGCAGTATAGTCTCTTATTTTTGTTCCTGAAGAAAGAATCAGTTGACCACCCAGAGCGGTTAACTGGATTTCTTACGTCTACTTAGGGGGTATTTGAACCGTGACTCAGTAAACAGTGCCAAGGCCCAAGGGCGTTGACAACGAACTGTAAAGGACAATCACTGGAAGTGAGGGATGGACGGCTTTGAAGACTGATGTCTTGAATGTGTGTGATCCATCCCTACCAAGAGTTCCTGTCTGTCTGCCTTTTGCCATGAGCATGTTAAATGAGCGGGCTGGTTTTCTGAGTTCGTTATGGCACTAGCAGATTCTGTAATCAGCTGCGCACTTTCTTGGCCGTGCATTTTTCTTGTCTTTCACAAGCATTTTCAAGTTAAGGTGGGACGGGCCACCATACAGCTGTGCACTGGGGAGTCAGTGGTGACCTCGCCCAAGACTGAATTCAGGCCATCCGGCTACTGGCCGGGAGCGGTGCCCGGTCAGCCACTTGACCACCTGCATCGGTTCTTCGGTTCCGCTGACAAACGGAGGTTGTTTGTCCTCTGGCGTCAACATCAGCTTCAAAAAGTCCCCGAGAAGAACTTGCAAAGGGGAGGCCAGAGAAGGCTCAGGTTCCTGGTTTTGTTCCCTGAAGAACAACAACCCTTAATTGAGATCCTGGGACTTCAGCTCTAAGCCATTTGGCTGAATGGAATTTTGTCCACTAATGAATTCTTTTGTAGTTGAGAACTATTAGAGACGTGTCTGATGGGAATTCTGAAAATTATAAGCCATTTCACCTATTTTTTTCTCTGTCCCCTCCAACAAATATGCAGTGGGTTCATTAAAGTAATGAGATTTTAAAACAGCTATAACTATCCAAACTTATCATTCCAAGCGACGGCATGACCTAAGAGAAGTTACTTCAAACATTTAATCCATTTTCAGTGATATTGCCATTATTAAAGTCATAGGAATTCGTTACAGCCCAACACACTCACACTTTTTATTTTTATTTTGGACTTTAAGGGGTGTAGGCGGATTGTGACACCCCATTCTCTCAAAAGAATTGAGATTTAAATTTAAAGTCAAATCCACTCTTAAAGGATGTGATTTGAAATCTGTGTGGTCTGAAGGCATCTTCAGTGACAAGGTGCGGCCGAAGTAATAGGCAAAGTTTTCCAGAGTGGTTGCTGGTTTTGTTTTTGTTTTTGTTGTTTTATTTGGTGACGTGACCTTTGAGCTAGATCTTTTTATACGTCCAACATGCCTCTTAGTTTCCCGAGACACCTGGTTCAGGTTGTCTCGTGGACAGTGGTGTTTAAAGACTCCTCACTTTCTGTGTGTCTTTTAGATGTGATAGTAAAAGAAAAAGCAGCCTGGTGTGTGATTGTCATCTTGGAAGGAGGAGACATGACAGACATGGCCTGTTCACTTGCTTCTCCACAGGGGTTGTGACAGGGCTGCGGGTAACCAGAGGTGGCGGTCACTGCAAGGAGGGGTCCAGAGGCTTGGAACAGGGTGAGGAATGTGAAGAAGAACTCGTGATCTTTTTTTTTTTCCTGTCACTTTAAGAAATGCACTTGATAAGTTAATATCCAGATGAGAGAATGGAGTGGTCATTCTCATGTTGAGTTTATGTCCCAGGGAAAGAATTCACTTTATAGATGTGTAATGGACGATTTTAATTTGTAGGCATAGATTGAAGCCTAAGTTGATATTCTGCTTAATTTCTTTTTTCTTCTTTTTTTAATCCTCATCCGAGGATATTTTTCCATTTATCTTCAGATAGAGTGGAGAGAGAGAGAGAGAGAGAAATATTGATGTGAGAGGGACACATCAACTGGTTGCCTCCCGCACGACCCTGACCGGGGCTGGGGACCAAACTGCAACCAAGGTACGTGCCCTTGACTGGAATCGAACCCATGACTCTTCAGTCTGCGGGCCGACGCTCTAACTTCTGAGCCAAACTGGCCAGGGCTCTGCTTAATATTAATATGAATTAGTTCCTGCTGATGTTAGTACTTAAAAAGATGAAGTTTTTTTTTTCTTTTCACTTTTTAACATATACTTTTGTGGCACGAGGTAATAACATGTCTCTGGCCAATAAGGGACATTTCCCCACTAGTCCCTAGTGGAGCTCAGGCAGAGCTGGTTTATATTCTGGCTTCGCCTCCTAGTAGGTGTTTGAGCCTCTGCAAAAAGGATCAGTCGTACCACCTCTGGATGGCCATGAATATAAATGAAGTAAAGCAGGTAATGCATTTGCACAATGCATGACACAGTGCTCTGGAAAGGTTTTTAAAGTTAATTGCAAATGTAGAGCATGAGACAGGCTCTCTGGATTGTTCTGAGATTGACTGGGTGAGATGGCTCTCCCTCTGTGGACTTTTAGATAGAGCACATCAGCTTGGAATATATACAGGGTGGGGCAAAGTAGGTTTACAGGTGTTCCTGTGGGAAGTTCTATAATAATGAATAAATGATACAAGAATAAACTCTGTTTCACATCCTCACAACTGTAAGCCTGCTTTTGCCCACCCTGTATGTACAAACACATTCACGCACACTGGTATGTAGTTCCTGCCCCAGAATGGATAAGCAATCCAGACAGGTTAGAGAACAACGATGATTATTGTTTACTCGGTTTTCAAAAAGACTGCCAAATGCATACCTTATTAATTTGGCTATTTATAGACCATAAAACAATAATAAAAGTTTATACTTAGAGAACATTAAGTGTGCTATATAACCAATAAAGATTTGCAGGGTGCTCTTAAAATGTCAGAATATAAACCCCTTCACGGCAGGTCTGTGCGTGTGTTCACAGCAGTCTCCTCAGAGACGGAAAGTGTCTGGCGTGTCATAGATACAAAACTTGAACGAGGGGATGCATGTGTACCAAACCCCTTTCAGACATGTGCTTGCCCGGCCCCAGGCAGTCCTCACGGCTGATCAGGTTTTCTGTGGCACAGTGGTTAAGAGGATACATTCTGGCCCCAGACAGCCTCCGTCTCGTGGCCGTGGACCTTGGGGCAATTATTTCTCTTTGCCTCTGCTTCCTCATCTGTACAATGGGGCAGTCATTGTACCTACCCCGTTGGTTTCTTGCAAGTTTTAAATGGATGAGCATGTGTAATGCACGCAGGTCTGCCTTGCCTCTGCTAAGTTTCTGTGAGTGTTAAATAAATGATTAAATAGTGAAGAGGCAAATGCGAGGGGCTTCTCTTCGGCTCGCACTTGATTGTGCCCGGAGAGGACACAGGCCAGAGAGGCCCTCGTCTGCCGACGGTACCTGACACCGGCGGCGTGTTGCAGAGGAGCTGGGTCAGAGTCCTCCTCCCGGAAGGCACAGTGGGGAAGCTGAGAAAGTGAGCCAGTTAGCGTTGAGAAAGGCGACTGACTGCCCAGGTGGCCCGTTCGAGGATGCCCGAGGTAGGAGATGCCATGGGCCAGCCAGGGCAGTGGCCCAAGGGGAGCAGGTTGGCAGAGGAACAGGAAGTGGTGCGGCAGGGGGCGTGGGCAGGGGGCGTGGGCACAGGGCCAGACTGCTGGGGAGGCTGTGTGTGTACAGCCCACCCTCCGCCCTCTCCTCTCACAGTCTGTGTGTGTGTGTGTCTTGTCACTGGAGTGAAGCTTTGTTCCTGGTGACACCGACCACACGGTGTGGTTAGTCATCCAGAACAACCAGCGTGGCATGTCGTAGTGTATTCCCCTTTAGTAAGTGATTTCTTGTTTGGAAAAAGGCCCCTGTCGTCATAGACACGGCAGTGAGGCAGGAGCTGAGGAAGGTCACAGCGGGCCCACACTCAGGCGGGTTCACTCCTCACTGACGTCTGTGATGAAGTGGTGCCAGCCCCGTTGGGGGGGTCGAGTGTCCCCGCACGATCAATAGTGCTTGAGAACATGTGTTGTGATGTCAGTGACTCGATCAATAAGGAAAGGCTCAATTGTGCATTGTCTAGTGTGGCTTTTTTTTTTTTTTTAACTGCAGAGAAGCAGTTCATTTTGGGCAGGTTCCCTTTGACCTCAGGGAACGTCCCATCAGGTGCAGGTGGGACATCGTGTGAACCCATCGCCCTGGCCACGTCGCCTCGCGTGCCCAGCAGCTCAAAGGCATGGCCGGCGTGGGCGAAGTGGCATCCGGGAGGCTAAGTGGAATTGCTTAGGGCTCTGTTGCTTTTGCCCCGAGTCCACCTGGTTGAGGCTTTTGGATAAAAAAGAAAAGAGACCTCCTTCTTCTCAAGGTTCACGCACAGTTCATTAAGTGAACGCACGCAGGTCCTGCTGGGTCAGGTGCCTACTTCCAGAGGCATCACTGTATCCAGGGACTGGCAGCTGTGACTGGTCCAGTCTGAGTGACATGTGACCTTGGAGCCAGGGGCTGGGACAGCCCAGCCCGGCCAGCAGCGTGGAGGAGGGGAGGCGGCACAGGGGAGGGGTGCTGGCAGAGGGACAGACAGAGTGTTTGTTATTCAGGAAGCCACTCCTCTGGCCTCTCCTCTCTGGATGCCAGATAAATGAGGTTTCACACTATTTGGAGTCACTTACGCCTTTGGAAATGCGCACAATAAAAATGGTGACACGTTTAAAAAATTCCGTACACGACCAATTTTCAATCCGATGTTTCACACTTCCACGAGCCTGGGAGAGGGACCCTGTCTTCACGAGCTTTTCAACCCCCACAACAGTGATGCTGTGCCCCAGGCCAACCCCCGAAGACCACGGTGAGGTGAGCGCCATCGGACGGGGAGCGGCAGCTGTGAGTTCAGAGTCGTGTTTCCTGGGGAAGCCCAGGATGAAAGCTGCCTGTTACCCTTTATGTGCGGCCACTGTGGGAGAAATGACTTTGGCAGAAAGGTCCTGCAGCTTTGTTATGCCACATTAGGCAAGATGTGTAAATGTCGTTAAGTGAACTGTTGACACTGCTTAAGTGGTCCAGAGAGACCTCCGCCGCGGGAGTCAGCCCCGGGGGAGCTCAGCCCCCCCTTGCGTCAGTTCTCCGAGACAGTGGGCGGGGACTGCGTTTCGTCCCCCTCCAAGGCTTTGTGGCATGACAAGGGAAGGCAGGCAGTGAGCAGGTAGCCAGTCCAGCTGTCACACAGGTGGATGCCCCGATCAAGGCAGACCCGGGATCAAAGCAAGCCCTCTGACTCCCCTTTGGGTGGAGTGAGAATTGACAGGAAGGGCAGCCCCGTTCGTTTTCCCATGCCAGGCACGGAAGATGAATTCAGCCCTGCTTCCCGTGGCTGTGCCTCCCTCCCAGGTCGCTGCGTGCTCCCGGCTGAGGGCTGGGGACGCAGTGGAAGAGACCTTCTCCCTGGGGTTCTGCAACTCGTCTGCTCTGCGGTTTTCTAAAGGAGCAAAGGCGTCCTAGACCGTGGGGGTGTTCCCTCACCCTCTTCTGCCACAACACATCCGTTCCGAGTTCCAGAACAGTTGTTTCTGGGGTGTCCTCGAATACCAACGGGCTATTCCCAGGTGGGCACCATAGCAAGAAAGGAAACGGTAGGACATGTGCCACCGATCTGCCTTTGCAGCGAATGTCTGCTTTGGAGGCTGAGTTTTAATTATTAAAATCACACGACTCGCCCTGGCCGGTTTGGCTCAGCGGTGGGAGCGTCAGCCCGAGGACCGAAGGGTCTCGGGTTTGATTCCGGTCAAGGGCACGTACCTGGGTTGCAGGTTTGATCCCTGGCCCCAGTTGGGGTCATGCGGGAGGCAACCAATCGATGTATCTCACATCGATGTTTCTCTCCCTCTCCCTCCCTCATTCAACTCCCTCTAAAAATGAATGGGAAAATATCCTTGGGTGAGGATTAACAACAACAACAATGTAAAAAATCACAACTTGCTTTTTTGTTAGTTCCTTTCGTTGTAACCACCCCCTTCCTCTGCAGATATTAGTTAAGTGTATGTGTGGGGGCAGGAATGTCGGGCCACAGCTGGACTGTGACACTGGGCCCTGGGTGTCACGATCGCTGAGCCCGCCTGTCCAGGAAGCCGTGACGCACGCATGGCCGGGGCGGTGACGGCTTCTTGAACTGAGGCTGCAGCCAAGCATTATAAGTCGTTTAGGAAGATAAATGTACGGAAAGCTAAAGAGTAACAATCTACGGTGGTTCCTGCTGAAGGAACATTCTGCTTTCCTTCCTGCTGTGGCCGCGGACCTCTGGCTGGGGAAAGTGTGCTGGTGTCTGTCTAAGGAGACCGCCCAGTGCTGCTCGGGGGATTTCTGGGAACCTCTGACTGCAGCGTTCAGTCTCCGTATTCACGTCGGGGGAAAAGATGCTCTGCAGAGACCGGGCATACTGGGGAGGCTTCCTTTTCCTGGCTGCTTGTTGCTCCTCTGTTTGCTAATGTAGATCCTATACCACCCTTAGGCCTGGCTGCATCCTTTTCTCCAGAGAACATTTTCCTGGTGATCCTGGGACCCTGCATGGTCCCTGCTGTCCCTGAATCCTGGTGGCGGTAATCCCAGGACCCTGCATGGTCCCTGCTGTCCCTGAATCCTGGTGGCGGTAATCCTGGAACCCTGCATGGTCCCTGCTGCCCCTGGATCCCGGTGGAAGTAATCCCAAGACCCTGCTGGTCCCTGCTGTCCCTGAATCCTGGTGGTGGTAATCCCAGGACCCTGCATGGTCCCTGAATCCTGGTGGCGGTAATCCTGGAACCCTGCATGGTCCCTGCTGCCCCTGAATCCCGGTGGAAGTAATCCCAAGACCCTGCTGGTCCCTGCTGTCCCTGAATCCTGGTGGCGGTAATCCCAGGACCCTGCATGGTCCCTGCTGTCCCTGAATCCTGGTGGCGGTAATCCTGGAACCCTGCATGGTCCCTGCTGCCCCTGGATCCCGGTGGAAGTAATCCCGGGACCCTGCATGGTCCCTGCTGTCCCTGAATCCTGGTGGTGGTAATCCCAGGACTCTGCTGATCTCTGCTGTCCCTGAATCCCGGTGGCGGTAATCCCGGGACCCTGCATGGTCCCTGCTGCCCCTGAATCCCGGTGGCAGTAATCCCGGGACCCTGCATGGGTCCCTGCTGTCCCTGGATCCCGGTGGTACCCTGATGCTGTTGCAGCCTGAGGTTGGACTGGTTGGTTTCTAGTGCTGTGTGAGTGCACATTTGCTTCCTGTTATACTCTCCATTCGTAGTGTTTTCCAGGGAGATCCTCGACCTCATCTGATAGTCGCAGAAGCCCTTGCGAGAGGGACAGCGGGGCCTCCGTCTGCACGTGGATGAGGCCGAGACATGTCCCTGGGCTTGGATGTCCGTGGTGCGTTTGCTCCGAGTGGGGGACGTGGGTGTGGAGGCTGACCGCCAGGCAGGAGGAGCGTGCAGGCATCTGGCACGCGTGACGGCGTATTCTGTGGAAAGTGGGATGAGGGGGTTGTCGCTGGGAGAAGGAAGGCTTCTGGGGGAGAGGGGGTCACACACGTGCTGGATCTCAGCAGCTGGGGGAGACTCTGACAGACACAGGACGTCATTGTCCGGGGACAGTAGAGCAAACAGATACGCATGTACAAGCCATGTTTTGATAAGAAGTCAGACTGTGTGGCTGCAGTGGAGAGTTTGGTTTGAGAAGCGGGGACAGGCCAGGCTGGAAGGATGGAGAGCCTCGACTGGCCCACACCGCGTCTGAGGATGGGAGTGACACCACGAAGGTGTGCTGGAGACACAGTGGGAGCCACCGGGCATGAGGGGAGGGGCCAGGGACTGGACAGGGTCTGCCGACAGGTGTGAGCAGGGCTGGTGGGTGCAGCCGTGAGAAGGATGTGCGAGGAGAAAGGCCCAGCAGGGGAGGCGCTGGGGGGCAGGGTGTGTGTGTGTGTGTGATTTGAACAGTGGTTAGACTTGGAAAGGTGCGAGGGCTTCGTGCCAAGAGAAGAACGGATTTCAGAGGAGGCATGTTACAGGCAGGGATGTTCCGATGGGCAGATTCTGAGGGTCTCTGGTTGCACTCACAGAGCTAAACTGTGGACACTTCCTCTTTGGCGCCTGTGACGCCCAGTGTAGCACCCGCAGAGCCGGCGGTTTGCAGACACATATCGATTTCAGTAACGGGATCCTTGTAGTTGGCTTGTAGCAACTTAGATGGAGATGGATGTCAGTTCACGTGCCAGCCTGACACCCTGGTTACAGTCGGTGAGAACAGACCGGGAGTATTTAAAGTATTTATGGAAACAAATGGTTTTTAAAGCACTGTCAGGAGCTCGAGAAATATCCATTTATAACTGACGACTGAGATACTAATTAAAAGTCGTTTTCGGCCATTTACTGCAGAAGAGTCCCTAAAGACCCTTATTGGACAAGCCTTTGAACTTGGCTAAGTTAATCAAAAGTGATAGTTTCTTTGAAATTTCCTGTGTTTGACAGTTAGCCTCAATAGGAGAGAGATTTCTTATTTATGAATAGGGGTTCAGCATTTTAACGGTGGTGCAAATAGTGCTTTGAAATGCAAAGGCACGCTGTAAATCTTTATCGAGGGATATAACTGGTACCTTGAAGATCATTTTCTGAATCTTACAAAGACTTGTCATTTCGACCAAGCAGTGTAACCCACCGTCTTTAGGGGTCCCAAGACTTACCAAAAGAGAAAACAAACCAAAAACCAAAAACAAACAAAACACACAGCCCACCAAATGAAGGAATGACTTATCCGAGCAGAGAAGTACTAAATGAATTCACTGTTGTATCTGTACTCCTACTTCATTTGTTCACAAAGTATTGAATTCATGCTAGGTACCCTGCTACAGGGCTGGGGGGACCGGTCACCTAGGATTCCAGCCAGAGCCCCGGGCATCACCCTGTGCAGTGGCTGCTAAGTGCTCTGGGAACTTGGGATGCGGACACACCCTGCTTTAACAAGCCCTCCTGGTGATTTTTTTTTTTTCAATCCTCACCTGAGGACATTTTTTTTTCCATTTATCTTCAGATAGAGTGGGAGGGAGGGAGAGAGAGGAAGAGAAAGGGAGAGAGAGAGAAAAACATCAATTTGGGGGGACATATTGACTGGCTGCCTCCCTCATGACCCGGACCAAGGCCGGGGTCGAACTGTAACCGAAGGACATGCCCTTGACTGGAATCGAACCCATGATTCATTGGTCCACGGGCCGACACTCTACCGCTGAGCCAAGCTGGCCAGGGCTCTCCTGGTGATTCTGACAGGGGCCAGAGGTGGACCACTTGGGCTCCTCAGCGGGCTTCCATGCAGAGACCCGGATTCAGTGTTACTCGTTCCCCTTAATTCTGTGTGTTTTATGTTATGGCCTGAAAAACAGTTTGAGAAACATTTCTAGGCGCCCCTAGACTATACACATGGCCCGGGGCCCAGCAAAGCTCAGCCAGGAGCCCCGCTGGCCTTCATGCCTCCCTTTCTTTCTCGCTCTTTTCCCTCTCAGCCGTGTTTCACCAAATCCCGTGGATCCTCTGTCAAGGACTCTCCCGTCTGCCCGCTCTCTGCGACCCTGTGATCATCTAGCTGCAGGCTTATTTCCTCCTTGATCGCTCGCAGTCACAAGCTCAGTGCCCTCCTCTCAGCAGGCCCAGCCCTCCCCAGCCCATCCTCCCCCTGACGCTGAGGAGTCGTGCTTGGGTGTGAATCACGGAACTCCCCAACGTCATTGTTATCAGTTACGTTGGATGCAGGCCAAGCTCTTTGAACAGCTTCATGGTCTAGACCGTGTGTGGGTTTCCAAGGGCCCCTCGTCTGCTCTTCAGCATGTCCTTTGTACCCCAGTTCCTTGCCTGTACCACGATCTTCTCCACCTTTGCCTGGACGTCCCTGCACCGGGAATACCCCCCTTTCTTCCTGGCCCAGTCAGCTTCTACTCAACCTCGGTTACCTGCAGTCAGGCGCTCTCAGCAGCTGGGGTGGGGCTCTGTTCTTTGAGCTGTTGTGATGTTTTCCCTCCACTTGATCATTCCACAAATGATTGGACCACAAACTTCCTATTTTTTAAATCTTTGGAACCCAGCGAAGACCTTTTAAGCAGATTACTCTTGTGTTATCATTACAGGGGGGTGCTTCTTCACCTTTAAAATGTCCATACCTCAAACAACAAGTGCTGGCGAGGGTGCGGAGAAAAGGGGACTCTAGCACACTGCTGGTGGGAATGCAGACTGATGCAGCCACTATGGAAAACACTATGGTGTTACCTCAAAAAATTAAAAATTGAATTGCCATTTGACCCAGTGATCCCACTTCTAGGAATATACCCTAAGAAGCCTGAAACACCAATCAGAAAGAATACATGTACCCCCATGTTCATAGCAGCACTATTTACAATAGCTAAGATCTGGAAACAGCCCTAGTGTCCATCAGTAGACGAATGGATAAAAAAGCCGTGGTACATATACACAATGGAGTACTATGCAGCTGTAAGAAAGAAAGATCTCTTATCCTTTGAGACGACATGGAGGGACCTCGAGAGTATTATCCTAAGCGAAACAAGCCAAGCAGAGAAAGACAAATATCACATGATTTCACTCATTTGTAGAATATAATAAACATAACAGTCTGGGGAACAGGGTAGACCCAGAGATGTGGAAGTAGGGTACAGACTGACAACCCTCAGAAGAGGGGTTGGGGGGGGGGAAGGGAAGAGATAAACCACAGAACTTATATGCATGTATGCATAACTGATGGACATGGATGACAAAGCTGGGGTTGGGGATGGGGAGGAGGGTGTCAATGGGGAAAAAAGGAGAAACATCTGTAACAAAAATAAATTAATAAAAAAAAAGAAAGAAAAATGATGCAAAAAATGAATAAATAAATAAAATGTCCATACCTCTGGGGAGCGAGCCTACATGGGTGGAGAAGCTGGTTGGCCAGCTCTGTGGGCAGGAGGAGATGCTGTCTCCAGGGCAGGGAGGGTGTGCATGCTCGTTGTGGTCCCTCCCCGCCTGGTTGCCAGGCTGCTGGGGCCAAAACACGTCTGCGTTATTGTGGTTTGAGCTCTGGTCCTCCCACAGTGCTGTGAGCTGCTTTCAAATGAAGGGAAACCAAGATGACTGGGTTTCAGCCACAGTGAATACCTTGAAAAACCTGTGTGTCCCTCTCCCAGCACAGAAGTCATGCATACTCATCGGAATCTAGGAAGATAGGAGAAAAGTGTGAGGGGGGAAATTATATGTTGCACTACCTCTTAATGAAAATAGCTATCTGTTATTTTTTAAAAACCTTTTTCCATGTATATTTTTAATTAAAAAAACATGCTATATATACTTTCATGATCTTATTTCTTTTCTGTGCTATACTTTCCATCATAAACTGTTTTTAAAAACATTTTTTAATCTTTTTAATGCTCAAGCATTTTATTAATTTATTTTTGTTACATGTGTTTCTCCTTTTCCCCCCATTGACACCGTCCTCCCGATCCATCATAAACTCTTAATACCTGTTTGAATGGCTCTATGAAATTCCACTCTTAGGGAATGTTCAGGCTGTTGTCCATTTTATTTCTTTGTAAATAAGACTACATTGAGTATGTTGAATAGTGTGTGTGTGTGTGGTTTTTTTAAATGATCTTAATAGCCAGGTGATAGAATTAAGGATGTCAGTAATTTTTCTTGAACTTCATCTATTTTACAATCAAACATTCATTGAGCACTAGTACTGCCTACTGCTGGAGAGTGTATCCCTTCCACAGGAAGGTAGGGAGTCTCCAAATCTGCTACTTGTGAAAACTTCTTTCTCTAAGTAACATATAAACAATGTTACATCCTATAAGTAACATATAAACAATGTTACATCCTATAAGTAACATAAACAATGTTACATCCTCTAAGTAACATATAAACAATGTTACATCCTATAAGTAACATAAACAATGTTACATCCTATAAGTAACATTTAAACAACATTACTGTTTTTTATGGTCTCTTATAGGAAGTCATGCTTTATGAGCTAAGAGAAGAGCATGCTTTCTGGCTCATTAATAAAGTACAGTTGTAATTAAGCAAATATAAAAAATGAATACATTTTCTAATTCTTTGATGCCATAAAAGAATACCACAGGTAAAGCCCAGAAGTGATTTCTTTTTCTTCATTACCTTCTAAGAAACTCATATGTGCATAGATTGCTCATGAAATGGTACCTCCTAATGGCCTAAGTTCCAAGGGTACGTGCCTTTGAGCTGAGAGGGTGCGGAGGACAGCGGGAGAGAAAGAACTAAGCTGTCCCAGATGGTCTGTGTGCTCTGTGCAGTGAGAAGCCCCTTCCTCCCCGCTGTCCTGAGAAGTTGGCATTGAGATCCCCATCACAGAGATGAAGAACCTGAGGCCTGATAGAGTCAAACTTCGAGGTGGTGCAGCTCGTGCCCTCGCCTGTCAGGTTCCAAAGCCCACGCTCTTTGTCACATGCCGGTGTCTTGGGGTCCGTGAGACCCATGGAGTGCCGTCCGTGCTCTAGAGCTGGGCTGTCCAGGTGTGGCTCTTTAAATTTAAGTTAAGTCAGTTGAAATAAAATGGAAAACGAGCCACATTTCAGATGCTCAGGACTCAGGTGTTGCTGGGGTCACCACGCGGGGTCATGCAGATAGAGAGCAACGTCATTGTCACAGAGAGTTCCGCTGGACACTGCTGGTCTGGAGGCCAGTCTGAAAAAGTCTTTATTGGCTGCTGTCCATTATCATCATTAGACGCATCGCTGGTTGGCCTGGAAGTACTCATCCGGGACTCGGACTTACACTCACACTTGCAGCCTTGCAGTATGCACCCACACACCTTTATGAGCTCTGGAATCGAGGGTCTGCAGTCAGAGCCTCCTGCCTGGGGGCGGGAGAGGCCTGTCTACCCCACTGGCCGGTGACCACAGTCTGACCACAGTACTAGCTGATATGGGCTGTTACCTGGAGGATACTTTTTGTTTTGAATAGGTCAGACTGTGAGAAGAGAGCGCCTTCTCTTTCTTTGCATAACTGCTAAACTGTATGTCTTCCAGATACAAAGTATTCTTTTACGTTTGCATCGTGTCGGCTCAACACAGGGTCGTAATTCAGTTGGGAAGGATAAACCAACATGAGGAGGAATTCACGAGAATTGAACTTCAGAGAGGACTCTGGTGAATTTTGAGCATATTAAGTTAAAACCTTTTGTATTCTTCTCAGGGAATTTTTATGATACAGGGAACACATTTTTAAAGGACTTTTTTGGGGGAGGGGGTGGATACATAAAGGAGTATCAACCTGCTGTCTATTTTTATTATTGTGGCATTTAAAAGTAGTTGGGTAAAATAGGTCATTTTGAGCAGTGAGACAATGTCATCTAAAAAAAGAACGAGCAGCCTGGCCGGTGTGGCTCAGTGGTTGAGCGTCGACCCATGCACCAAGAGGTCGCCGGTTCGATTCCTGGTCAGGGCACATGCTCTGGTTGTGGGCCTGATCCCCAGTGGGGGGCATGTAGGAGGCGGCTGATCGATGTGCTCTCTCATCAATGTATCTCTCTCTCTCTCTCTCCTTCTCCTTTCTTCTCTCTGTAAAATCAATAATTTAAAAAAAAGCACAAGCACTTGACTGCAGATCTCCCCGAAGTCACTTAACCTGTGAATTTTCCCGGTGTCCTCATCCATTTCTCCATCAGTGTGCTGGAGTAGTCACGCCTCCCTTGCTTCTCTGAGTCTTGGAGACGCCGGTGAAGTCGTGTGTGTGCTAGTGCTTGGGAAGCTACCAGTGCTGCGCCAGGTCAGATGGCATTGTTCCATGGGTCCTCTGTACTGAACCTTTTAAAAATCTGAACAGCAAGGTATTGCTTCAGGCTCCGCTCTCTTTAAGCACACTGTCTGCTGTTTCTGTCTCTGGCGTGCACTTGCAGTGAGTTAGCAGAGGTGTGATTGACACGATGAGTCAGCAGTGCTATGATTGACATGATGAAAAACACTTCGTGTGGGGAGGAGGAGTCTTGATGCCATGAGTTATCTTCCCTTTAAGAATGCGTTCACCCTGAGCCATTGTTCCTGGGAGACGAGAGGACGAATACCAGTCTCCAGCTTAGCATGTCTGATATGCAGTAGGCCAGCGATTTTCAACCTTTTCATCTCATGGCACACATAAACTAATTACTAAAATTCTGCAGCACACCAAAAAATATATTTTTTGCTGATCTGACCAAAAAACAAAAACAAAAAACCACGATATAATTTTTTCAAATTAGCTTAATTGCAATGACTATTTTCTTTTTGAAAATTATTTTAAAATTTATCTTTATTGTAAAAAGTATTACAGATGTCCCTCTTCCCCCCCATTGAAAAATAGGTATTCTTTTGATTCATGCACACTGGACGCTATTGTTGTGTTGGCTGTTGTCATTTCGTTATTTGACAATCTCAGGAAAACGCGATCGGTGCCCCTGACTAAATAACCAGGTGTTGTGTGTTTTGAAGATCCTTGCCGTGCGTGGGTTGAAAATCGCTGCAGGAGACAGTCTCTTTGTATCAACTGCCATCGTTATTCACGAAGGGAAAGTTATCTAATTCTTGCACTCGTGTAGCCCAGAAGGACACTGTGACAGGGTGCAGAATGCTGTAGCATCTCCCATTCACCCGTACTTCGGAAAGCGAGGGAAAATCGGACGCTGTCTGCGCAGCGCGAAGAGGCTACCCGCAGGGGAGACAGCGGCTGTGGTTTTGTGATGAGGATTGTAGCTTTCCGAACGATCCTGTCCTCAGGTATGATGCCACGTCTAGGTGACTTACTCTTTCCACCCAAAGAAAACACAAAGGCGGCTGCATCACTGGATGATCTCGACAGGAAGTTGGCCATCTCTGTCACGTGCTTTATTTTTATGGTCGTAGCTTTTAAACTGAAGGATGCCGCCGAAATAGTGCTGCTTTCCGTCCTCCAAAGACCCTAGTGTGACATCGTGAGCACATTGCTCGTGATTCAGTGACTAGGGCTGGCGGAGATTGGAGGGGGTCACTGTGTTTTGCTGGGACAAGGTGTCCTTCACCCCCCCCCCGGCATTCTATATAGGAACTGGCGGTTTGTTTTCCACTTGGAATAATGGTATAAATAGGGGCTGGTTCCCAGAGTGGGCCACCAGACTAAATTAACCATCATATGGCTTAGCTGGTGGGTGAACATATTTGCAAGAATCTCCAGAGGGTCTCAAAAAACTGATTCAGAGCTAAATGTTACACAGCTAATAACTTCAAGCTGATAAGTTAGGAATTTATTTTTATAGTATAAGTTCCAAATAAGTATCATACGTGTTAAATGTTAAGTTGCTTCTGACTTCTCAGTGTATGTACCTTCTCCCTTCGTAGGTGCTTTAACCCTAAATGTAAAACCAGTCAAAATTTAGCAGCCGGCAAAGCTGAACTATAAACTTAATGTTGTCTGCTTATTTGCCAAAGTTTTTAAAAAAAATTGCCACTGTGGTTTTTAGGCTTTCTTCTTTATTTTGACTAAATGCAGGTGTAAAATGGCCTCATTTCATTGTTTTACACTTTGTTGTTGTTGTTGTAAAGAGAATTCCTTAAAAACTCGGCCGGTTGGTACATAGTTGTGGTAACAGAGGCGTAAATCCAAGAACTTATTGTGCTGCATCCTGCAAGGTCAGTACAGTTTATTGTAAATAATGTTGAAGTGTAACAGCGCTAATACAATACTTCCCATTTGCCGTTCCCAACTCAGCAGGCTTTCCATTGCTGTCGCCCCCCACATTGCTATCCGGTGCGATCTCCTTTGTGACACATGTTTAAAGTGGTTAAACGTGAAAATATGTCTACATTCTTACTGCATCATAGAGTTTTTCTACATTAACCCTCACAGGATCTTAGTTTAAATGATATTCTCATATTGTACTTCTTAAGACATATATCCTCTAGCCTGCTGGATGTAAACTGTAAGTGTATTCTTTATTTTCAGACTTTTCATAAGATTTTATTTAACTGATGTCCTGTGCTGGGGAGAAAGATCTCAAATGCTCCCGAGATGAACAGTTTTCCATCTTCACTTTTTGCATTTGAAATTAAGGACGGATGTCAACATATTCTGAAGAGTGTCTTTGGTGTGCTTTGGGCGGTGGAGGAGTTGGGTTTTTGTGACTTGGTCTCTGTGACGGACATTATGGATGCATGCACCCCATTTGTTTATTTGTAGTGGAATCGAGAAAACAGAACCTTCTCAATGCCGCAAGCGAAGAATCGCCCTACACACGGCCTCCTTTGCCTCTGTGACTTGCACCCCGTCACACCACTGAGCTCTGTCTGCAGGAGCCTGCGGAGAGGCCCGAGGGCCCAGTTATCCTCCCCATGACTGCTGCATTTGATGGAAAAATCTGTAGCAAATCAAGAATCTTAAGTCTGTTTGTTAATATTGAAGTTCTCAGAAGCCATCTGTGCTGTCAGTTGACTGCTTATGTTTATAGAAGAGTTTGTTGAATGCTGATTCGCTCTGCCGCGGGATGGTCTTATTGTCCCTTTCCCGAGCTTGTCACTGACATAGTAAATGGAAGTGTTATTTTTCTTCAGTTTTTCTAAAATAATAGTTGAGCATGTGCCTTATGGAAGTACAGCCCTTGGGAAAATAGCATTCCTTACTCATTTGTCTGTCTTTCAGTGGCTTTTATTATTTTCTTAGTTTCCCCGTCTCAGGTGTACTCAGCATCGTTATTGTGGGTTAGCCTGTGAGCTGCAGTTCGGGTTTAAACACGACCCGTGGTTGGTGCTGCGGTGGGGGGCCCGTGGCCCTGCGTCCACACTGTGACGCTCTGCCATCCATCCCACGACTCCACAGGTGCTTGCTGGATGGGCAGATTTGTGGAGGTGGTCGAGTCACAGAAATCTTTATGTGATATCACACCTTTCTCCCCCAAGTCTCTCCTTCGTGTTGAAGTTTCTTCATGATTGGAAAAGGACATTGGTTTGATAAAACGACAGAGCTCTCTGTAAGAAAATAACAATAACTACACGATGTGGTGGCCTGCTGTGA
Source organism: Tadarida brasiliensis (assembly GCA_030848825.1). Taxonomy (NCBI): domain Eukaryota; kingdom Metazoa; phylum Chordata; class Mammalia; order Chiroptera; family Molossidae; genus Tadarida; species Tadarida brasiliensis. Next base: position 97,810,333 of record CM061267.1, on the reverse strand, counting down.
CCTCGGCAGGGAAAGGGATTTGGGAAAGGATGCTCACTCCAGCCTATGACTCAGATGCGCATCGGTGACCAGCTCCAGACACCGGCTGTCCCTCTGAACTGCAGACGGGCCTGCCTTCCCCTGAACTGAAAATGAACTGGTCCTCTGCAGCCGCCTTGGTGACCCTAGCCTTGTGACGGTTGCATGTGCAATGACATCACTCCCCTTCTTACTACTACTACGGAATAGCGACTGTACTTTGAGGGTTAAGTACCTAAAGTGCATCATTTTATCGGCTCCCTGCAGCCCTATAAGGTAGGTATCATCACTGTCGCCATTATACATGTGAGGAAACTGAGGCTGTGGGCGGCAACGGGACTGCTGAGTGTGGGTTGCCAACTCAGGGTCGGAAGCCACAGCCCCGGGCTTCCGCCACGCACCTGTCCTAGCTGCAGGCACAGCGATTTCCTGCCGGGACCCTGTCAGAGACTGTGCATTCTGTGTGCTGGGAGCGGCTCCGGGTGTAATTCGAGTCTACAGAATCGAGTTACCCCCCAGCCGAATGTCACTTGCTTTCTGTGTGTTGAGCTTCAGAGATAAGGAAGGCGTGTTCCCAGCCTCCACTTAATGATTCTGGGAGACCAAACAGTTCATCAGACACGCCTTCCCCTGTTCTCAGCGTCCCCAGTCTGGCTGGGGCCACGCTGCCTTGTAATTAGGTTGTGGAGATGCCGGCGGTCTGGCTCACGCTGTAGAAGGGGGTGGCTGGGAAATGGTGTGTGGAAGCCCTGAGAAGGGCAGGAGTCATGCTTGGGGACTTTAAAGTCCTGGAAGGTCACCCTGCCGCTTAGAGCTGCGAGGTGTGCTGGAGCAGAGGGGCCCGGGCACTGTGGCAGAAGCCAGGGCGAGGGAGGAGCCGTAGGTGAGCCGGACAGACAGACGGGACAGAGCCGTGGGAAGTGGAAGCTGGGGTGCGGAGCCGCCCCCCATCAGGAGGTTCAGCAGGGGGAGCAGGGGGAGCAGGGCGAGCTTGCTGTCGAAATGGCGGACTTCGTTTCTGGTTTGGAAGCAAATAGTTCAACACAGGACTGCAGGAAGGGGTCCAACAAGGTGAGACGAAGTTATCTGGGAGGCTGAGCAGGGACTCAAAGGACTGCAACGGGCTGTCGCAGAGAAGGGCTCATTGTGGAAGTCAAGATAATTGAGCGCCTCGAGACTGTGTACCCAGAAATTACCTACTCGCTGGGCCGTTGGCGCCCTGAGACTTCTCCCAGCTGGAACAAAGCGATAGGCGCTCAGCACGGCGCTCCGGATGGACAGTGGGAGGTGCGTGGGTCGAGGCGCAGTTAGGGCCCTAGGAGGAGAGAGTCCTCAGAAGGGAAGTATTTCAAAGCGCTGAGTCTGACCTGGGTTCAAATCCAGGCCCAGGCTCTTACTGGTTTGTTATTTTTGGTGTTCCTTAACTTTTCGTGTATGTTTTCTTTTCTCAAACGTGGACAATGATAATAGACAACGTGTTCTTGTGAGGGTTCGATGGTGCGTACAGAGCGCTTGGAGCCTCAGCTGGCCCCTAGTAGGTGCTCAGTGAATGCCAGCTGCTGCCCCTTGCCCACCCTCCATGTCCTCAGAGCCCCCTGGCAATGCAGCCTGGCCCAAGGGGTCCCCTGGGGCTGCCCCGGGACACATTCAGAGAAGCTTCGGGTCCTCGCCTGTTGACCAGGCCAGCAGGTCAGATGGCTTTGCAGCACCACTTATTCCTATTTTCTCTGCTGGTATTTTTCATTCTTCTTCCAGACGTGCGGAGAAATGGTTCACGAGAAGCTCCTTCTCAGGCAGCGTGGATGTTTTCACGGCGCACGGGGACTTCTGTTCTCGGCCGCGTCGGGCGGCTGCCCTCCTCTCTTTGGTAGCCCTCACTTTCTGCAGAATAAGGAAACATTGGATACGTTTTATAATGGTATTCGCTCCTCCTTTACAACACATTGTCTTTATGTTTCTTTCTGCGGCGACGTTAAGAAGACTGTATTCTCTGCACAGAGGGGTCACCAGACCGCGTTGGCGCGGAGTCGGGAGGGTTGGCGCGGCGTGGGGGGGGGGGTTGTCGCGGCGTCAGGGGGGTTGTCGCGGCGTCAGGGGGGTTGTCACGTGGGCCCAGGATCTGTACTCTGAAAGGCCCAGTTCTGAAGATGTGATGGTTTCCTTGTTTTCTTCCCTGAGTGCTGGCTCAGCCCGGGGCTCAGGCTCGAGCACATTCAGGCGGAAGCCGGGCTGTCCTGGTGACGGGGGCGGGGGGGGGGGGGGAGCGGTGACGCGCCCTGCAGAGCCTGGCGGCGGCCTTGTCTCTCGCACCGTAGACATCGATGCGTCCTAAGTCCCTGTCGACCCACACGCACAGTGTCCACGCGCCATCTCTGTATCCACTTGCCAGAGACAGATGTGCTAGCAAATAGCACCTCTGAAAACGGTGAGAAAACATTTCGAAAGTGTTCTTCAGAGAAGGAGGAACAGAGCAAGACAGAGCAATGAGGTGTTGTGGGGAACGTGGCCCCTGCAGCCAGATGGCCCCCGAGACTGGGTAGTTGTAGGACCGTGAGCTAGCCATCTGGCCTTGCTGTGCCTCAGTTTCCTCTTCTGTAAAAAGGGCATGTTAGCCCTGGCTGGTTTGGCTCAGCGGTTAGAGTGTCGGCCTGCGGACCAGAGAGACCCTGGTTCGGTTCCCACTGAGGACACGTACCTCAGTTGCAGTTTGTCCCCGGCCCTGGTTGGGGTCATGTGGGTGGCGGCCACTCGATGTGTCTCTCTCACGTTGATGTTTCTCTCTCTCTCTTCCTCCTTCTCTCCCTCCCGCTCTATCTGAGGATAAATGCAAAAATGTCCTCAGGTGAGGATAAAAAAAAAAAAAAGGCATGTTAGGGACTGTCCCAGAGACTTGTCTTAAAAAATAACTGAGTCAGCATTTACAAAGCAGTTAGAAGGATGCCCGGCGCGGTTTCTGTGTTTATTAAATAACTGAGTACTGGCCGTTGAGGAGGATGGCTGTTTGCTGAAGGACGGGTGGCGCGTTTCTGCGAGACTGAGACACCGCAAATATGGTCTCATAGACTCCATGAATGTATGAAATCGGGGGGCTCTTGCTCTGACATTTTATACAACATAGCACTCCTCAGAGATCTCCAGTCTGAGCACGGTATTTCACGTGCTCGCCATAACTCAAAACCCCTTATGTTTTTATTCGGTTTTAAGTCTGAGGTATTCTACCTTTTCTCTGTGCACGTTAATATCTGAAAATTGTTCGTGACCTGAAATCAATGGTGACAGTTAATGTCGTGTCTCCCCCATCAAGCTTTTACTGAATGAATGTCGCGATCTTTAGAAAATCGATGTTGTCTTTGAGTAAGGGAACGCAGTGATCTGTGGTCCACACACATGTGCTTGTATGTCTTCTTTGTGAGAAGTAGGACATTGGAGTCGGGGGGTGAAGAAGGCCCAGAGGCTCTGCGGGCAGAGCCCTCCCCCGAGTGCAAGAGCATCAGACCCGAGAGCTTCAGGGCCCCATTGTACCCACACGGCATTGTACCCAAGGGGTTCGTGTTCCCCTTGGCCCGTGCTTGGGAACCCCATCACCACTGAATTGGATTTGTATTGCTGCAAACTTAGGGGTCATTTCCTTAAGGAGCCAGAACCATTATAGGGTCTGGGCAGATAACTGCCTGGGGTTCTTTACCAAGGAACCCCTGGAGAGAATTCCAGTCTGAACTCGATGAAGAAAGACCCTCATGTGCACTAACCCTGAACGCGTTTAGCCTTTCCTTCCATTTTGAACGTAGGCAATGAGGTTGGTAGTTAGTGTTTAGCATTTGAAATCACGGTTTCCTATGAAAAATGTCACTAGATCCTGTTATACTGTGTGTTCATGAACAAGCACACATACGACTGTACCAGAAATTTGTTTTTTAGTGTTTTGATAACAATATTTCAATATAATTGTGTTCCTTTGTAATCCTATCGTTTTGTGTTGTTGTTGTTGTTGTTGTGTGTGTGTGTGTGTGTGTGTGTGTTTTTCTTTTAAAAACATTGTTCTGAGAAGAGGTGTGTAGGCTTCACCAGATTGCCGAAGGATTCTGGGCTGAACACTTGGACAACCCTGCCTGTCTGCGTCCTGGTCTTCCTCGCGCCCTTTGCCTGGGCACTGCACGGCCGAGCGTGGCCCTGAAGGACTCAGATCCATTGTGTCGCTGGGTTCTGCTCCATATTCGTGACTCTGGCCACGGAAACTCATGGGCTGTTGCTGTGTATGGTTTTCATGTCTTAACCGAGGAGACTTTCCTTAGCTTTTCTGCCTCTCCAGTGCAGTACTGTCGACACAGACTTCCAGGGAAGGGTGTTGACTCCGTGACAGTGGATTGAAAAGCTGGATGCTGGGACACAAGGCCCGGAGGGCAGAGACCACGGAGCCACGGAATGTGCAGGTGGAGAGAGTGTGCACGCACCACGGATACGAGGGGCCTCGGCGGGCGGGGAGAGGCCGTGGAAGGAGAGGGAGAAGGAGGTTGGGGAGTAAGGAGATGGAAACGTGATTACACGGAGACTGCCACCTGCTCCGGCCGGAGGCTCCTGGGAGCCTCCTGTGTGGGTAGGACAGACTGTCGCCGGTCTCTGCTCAGACTTCAGCCTGCGGCTCCGTGACTCCAGGCCTCCTGGGCGCCCCTCACTCCCGGACCACGCCTCTGTTTCAGGTCAGGTGGCTGCCAGGACCTTCTGATGAGGTCGTCCCAGATTTCACACTGCACGGACAACCGTGGGCAAGCTGTTGACTTGCAGGAAATCTTGTCTGCTTTTGAGGGTATTTGGAGGCGTTGAGCAAAGGGTGAAAACCATTTCAAAAGAAAATATCTTTAGGCAGAATAGCCAATACCAGTGAGAGTGCGGAGTCTTTCGGAAGCCCAAGGGGAGCTGTTCCAGGTGAAGTGGGTGCAGGACAGTTTAAAGTGACAAGATGTGACGTTCCTACAAAGGGCAGTGCTTACAATTCCATTCCAGGGAATCAAAAAAATAGTTGTTTTTCTTTGGGAATTGTAGAACCTAGGTTGGGCTCTCCTCGAATTCGACCCTCTAAAACGTGTTTTACTTACCATTTGGGAAAAGCAGTTGTAATGAGTACCTGGACTTATGTGGACTATAATCTCTAAGAAACATAACTCACTGCTCACCTGTGTGTGTTTCTGGTGTCAACAGTGAATTGGGATGGAAGAGAAGCCGGACTGGGGACATGAATGTGTGTACACGTCATTGGACAGGAGCCGGTCGCCTTCAGATGTGCCCTGACACCCGGGTCTAATGAAACACACTGCTGTCTAGTATTGGTTACTCAGCGCTCAGCTTTAATAAGTCAGCGTGGTGTCTTAGTCACGTACCATTTGAAGGTAGATGTATTTAGAAAATGCTTTGGGGCTTCTTGAGAAAGACTCTTAAATACTTAAAAAAAAGTCATTTTTATTTGTATTCCTGGTTTCCCTGTCATATCCTTTCTTCAGAGAAAATGTTAAATGTATCTAAATGATCACAAATTCTTACCCACACTTGGATGGGGTGAGGGTACACCCAAGCCTGTCCAGAGTGTTGGTCCGTCATATTCTCTCTGTGTCGAACGAAGTTCTTCCAGTTACCCTGAGAACGCCAGCTCACGGGCCTTTTATTGGGTGCTCCTGAAATCAGGGCAGCCGGGCAGGAGGGGAGTCACACTTCGCCTTGACTAGGGAAAGCCTTGGTGGGTCCCTTGCAGGATGACTGAGTTCGCGGGCCGTCTGTGGCCTTGAGTGGGAGACTCTGAAACTCATCTTTCCAGCTTTCGGAAGGATGCAGTTGCCCAGAGTCTTTCTGGTGAGCCATTTCCCATCCAGCTGCTTCCCAGCGCCGAGGCCCTCGGTGTGCTCCCCTTGGGCTCCTGCGGCACCCCGATCTGTGTGGGAAGGAGCACACGGCCGTGCTGTGATCTTAGACGGCAGCGGTGGGAGGCACCCTTGGTCCTGTTAGGACACTGTGTCGTCCTGTCTATTCCTCTCACTTTCTGTAGCACAGATAAACATTCGAGCACGTTCTCATAGCGTAGGCAGTTGAAGAGGAGTTAGATGACATTGAACCACGGATGTCATAAGTATATTTTTACATGCTCTCTCGTGGACCCGCCCCTGCCCCTTTTCTGTTTCTTCTTCCAGGTCACTAAGTTCTGTGACTTGGATGCTGGGACCCGGACTCTGGACTTTAGAGAAGTCAGATGAAAGTTGGCATTTCCATGCAAATCGTGCTGGTGAGACCTGCCGGTGAATGGTGATGCAGAGCTTGCTGGAGAGAGGATGCAACGCGGTGAGCCCGGAGGAGGAACGCAGGTTCTGTCTGGTGACCTGTCAGGGGTTGGTGTGGACTGACTGTGACTGAGTGAGGAATGGGGTCCGCCTGGCATTTCTCATCTGCCGCGTAGCCAGTCTGGGCAGCGGGAAGCGTGTTTCATCTGGGAACAGTCGCCTGGCGGTGTCGCGAGCCCCGAGGTCCTTCTCCTGAGTGCGCATGCTTGCGTGCGGCTCACTTTCCATGAGCCAGGCCAGAGTGTGTGTGCGGCGTCTGTGTTCTTTGAAAGAAATCGTAGGGCCCTGGCCAGGTGGCTCAGCTGATTAGAGTGTCGTCCCGTACACCAGAAGGTTGCGGGTTTGATTTCTAGTCAGGGCACTTACCTGGGTTTCGGGTTCGATTCCTGTTTGGGGCATATACCAGTGGGAGGGGAGGTTGGGGGGTGGCGGGAGAGGTGACCAGTCGATATTTCCCTCTCACATTGATGTTTCTCTCTCTCTTTCTCTCTTCCTCTGTCCCTCTTAAAAAAAAAATCAGCAAAAACATATCGTTGGGTGAGGATTAGAAAAAGAGATTGTAGGGCCTGGAGCCCTGAGACAGGCCGGTTCCAGCATTGCATAGGCCTAACTCTGGACACATCTGTGTACAAAATGCCCGCATCACGGATCTTCGGGGCCAGGGTCTTTGGCTCATATGCCCTTTCCTCTCTGCGGTGCCCTCCCCCTGCTTGCTCCCTCGTGTCCCTGGCTCCTGCCACTTTTATCCCTCCCCAGGGCGCCCCGTCCCGCGATGGCACCTTTGTTGTTCCCTCTTCCCACAACACGAATACCGGTTCATCGCACAGGCAGCTGCCCTTACGGGGCGCAGGGAAAGCCCTGAGTTTATAGCTTATAAAGCGTAGCCCTTCAAAAAATTTTAACAAGCAAGAGGTATTGTGTAACTCAGTAGGAAAAAAATCTCTGACGATGACATCCAGACCTGTGGAGAAGGGGTCTGGGACGGAGTCCGTCTTTTCGTACCTCCCCGCTCGTCCCACTGGGCTCCTTGGTGGTCGCGAGCACCCCGGGCAGAGGGTGCAGAGCCCGCGTGCTCCAGAGCTGTGCATTCCGGGTAGGGCGCGATTCCGAAATGCCTCCAATGGAAAGACAGCAGGTTGCGAAAGCACCAGTGTGTTTTCTCAGCTGTGCCAGAAACCTGGGTAAGTGAGCATTCGATTATTGGCTTTGGCATCGGGGCCCCGAACCGCAGAGCTCTGCGGCCACTGCCTGGCCGCTCGCTGACCTGGCATCCTGGGGAGACCTGGGCCCTGCTAGACCGGAGTCAGGCGCAGCTGCGAGCCGGGTGCCGGGTGCCGTCGCACGGGCAAATGCCAGAAGGCCTGGCAGGTTTCAGTGTGGCCTTTGGATCCTCGCTGAGCCATATGGTGCCGAAATGTCAAACTGTTCCTGAGTGTGGGCCATGACTGCAGGCCAGAGAGAGAAAACAGACTTCAGATAACGGATCCCCTGAGGCCCCTCAGTCCCCCATCCCAGTTTATCACACTGCGGCTTGAACCAGCATTTATCAAGTACTGTTTGGTTGCTCGTGGGCTACTTAGATTGTGGGAGGCAGCAAAAATAAATAATCAGATGTTTCTTGTTGGCAAGGATTATACCTCCCAGGGTTCCTGTCTCGTATGAAATAAACGTCAGCGGAGGAAGGTCGAATGAGTGGCTGATTCACAAATAGAATTTAACGGGAGGAAACTGTCTTAGGAACCGAAGAAGGATGAAGAAACAGAGTCTCCCCAAAGACTGGTGCAGCCTTCCGGTGTGGTTGCAGACATGTTAGTAGAAACCAGGTCTCCCCTTGATTTCCTGTCCAGCTCCTGCCTTCTGGGTTCTGGCCCTTGGTCAGGGCGATGGATTGACATAATAATGACTTGAGAAGTTGACACTCTGAGTAGGAAGAGATAACATAACAGGGCCTTGCAGATGATCCCAATCAAAATATGGACGAGTGCTAAGTGGTTGAGGCCGGAGGGAATGTGGAAGGAGAGAGAAGAGAAGACGGTGGTTCAGCTGAGGTCGGTCCTGGCCAACTTCCTGGAGGAGGTGGTTGGGCTCCGGTTGGGCTCATGCAGCTCGTCTGGGTGCCACTCTCTGGGCCTTGACAGAAACAGGACTTGCTCATAGCACAGGGGATCTGACTGCTTAGAAAGAACAGGAGAAAAAAGATGTTTGAAGTCAAAGAAGGTTTTTATTTCCACTCATGCTTTGGGGGGGGGGGTGTCTCAAATTTCTAGATGTGCCCTTAAATATAGAATTAAGTATACCAGATTCAGTTTCAACCTAATAAGAAGAGAGGTCATTTCATATTGGATAGAAACGTGTTATAGCTAGAGAGAGAATTATCGACGCTAATGGATCTTGGCTGTCTTTTTAATTTAAATGACTTCTTCCTTGGTTTATAAATATGCAGAGATTTGCTTTGATTTTACTTAACTGTACTTGACCATATGTCAGCTCAGCTATCTGAGGCGTTCTCAGCAGACGAGTTCCTGTGGCAGTGTTGTGGCTTTCTGGGCTCGGGTGCTCAGCAGCCAGCCTGTCCCTGTGGCCGCTGACTGTGGGGGCCCCGTCTGTGCCTGGTATTCAGCCCAAAGCTTTGCAGTCCTCTGGGGAGTTGCTCTGAGTAGTCCCAAAGGTGTTCCTTTTCTCCTTTAAAGACAAAAACAAAAAAACTTAACTTTGAAGCAATTTTGAAATTACAAAAAAATTACAAAAATAGTGCAGCATTCCCTACACCTCCCCCCGACTCTCTTCCCCCAATGGTCACATCTCACATAACCATAGTATAATTGTTGCCACAGTTCAGCCACCCTCAGAGAAAGCCTCCTGCTTGTCCACACAAAGACACATGTAAGAGTGTGCTTTGCTGCACTGAGCACAGTGCAAACTAAATATCTAATAACAAATGGATACTGTATCTTCATACGATGGACCGTTATGCAATAGTAGGAATAAGTAAATATCAAATGCATTATACTGAGGCAACAAAAGCCAGTTGCAGAAGGGTGTGTCCACCTTCTGGTACCACTCACTCCAGGCTTACCAGCACGCAGAGCAGGTGCTATGTGTGCGTGTGAAGTAATGGTGCAAACACCAGCATGGTCATACATGAGACACAGAAGATCCAGGGTCCTCGTTCCTTCTGTAAGTGGTAAAGGATACGTGGGACCTTCCTTTTGTACTTGCGACCTTTAAGTTTTTATTTTTGTTTGCTTATTTTGTTTTTCTTTTCTTTTTTAGAAATTCTTTCATTTGTTTTTTTTCTTCTTTTTTGTGTGATTTTTAAAAAAAATGTTTTTAAATGGAATGGTAGGCACTCTGTAGTTCGCTCTGTTGTTGTCTACACTGTTCCAATGACTAAAATGTTTAATTTCAAACTTAGTAAATTATAACAATGCAACAGCCCAGCCAGGCCATTCATTAGAAACGCACTAGGGGTTAGCTTTCCTGAGACAGGGGGCACCTCCAAACTGCGAGGCAAAGGAAAGAGACAGCTGTGGCATTATGGCCCTTCTCCGCGAGTGAGACCTTCAGCTGGCCTTTGGTTTCTGTGTCCCAGAACATCTTCACAGCAACACCAGGGTTAGTGGGCGATGGAGGAACGGGGTGCTGTGGCCTCGCCAGGCTGACTTGGGAAACTAACCGTCACAGAGGGGGTCTCCATGAGCAGTGCTGTGGTATTTGGGGGGCGGGGCACCCGTGGAACTTTCTGTCCCTTGTGGTAGAGGATTGTGGTGGCATTTAGGAGATTTTGAAGGAGTTGAGCTTTGCCAGTATAGCTCTGTGTGTGCACTGGGATCTGAGAGGCAGCCCGTGGGTGATGGATGGTGCAGGGTGCTGCCTCCGGTGGTGGTGGTGGGGGGGTGACAGGGATGCTGGGCTTGGGGTTCTGGCTCTGCCATGCGGGGCTGGGAATAGCCAAGTGTAGACTCTCGGGGGAATCTTGGAGGAAGACTAGCTATTTAGGAAGAAGGTATTTAGATTTCTTCACCAGCTGGAGAGCCTGGCGCACACCAGGGATACAGGTGTGTGCTGCTCCTACCCCAGGTCGGACATTGATGCAGGGACTGAGTCTGTGTCTCCACCGTTAGCCTCGGTGGCTTTGTGCTTCGGAAGGTGACCAGCAAGGCTTAAAGGAATTTTTCCCAAACCCTCTGCGCTTCTCAGAGGTTTGTGCAGAGCTGCTATCAGGAGGGAAAGGCGAGACGAGGGCAGCCTTCCGCGTGTGTCTCCGCGTCGTTATTTCTCAGTGCGTCACGTAGAGGATTTTGAGTTCCATTTGTCGTTTTGGGGGCGGGGAGTAAGAGGGAGTTTGAGTGAGTCTCAGGATTCCGTCGTGCATGTCCTTTGAGAATGCACAACAGCTTCAGATGCTGAATAATTGTGTTTTATTTCCGTGAAAAAATAGACTGACCTGAAGATCCAAGTTGATCTTAAGAAATGGCCCCAAAATCTCAGCTGCTCTGCCTCAGAGTTTTAATCTCAAAAAGTATGTTCTGTGTGGAGCGTGCCGAGATGCCAAAGGACGCACGTCGTAGGAGCTGAGGTCGTGGGCTCTGGGTGCGGCCTGCACACTGCCCGGCACTGCTGGGCATTTCCGAGGTCCCTGTTCTGGGGGCGAGCACAGAACCTTGTACTGGCTGCTCGCGATTCAAACGGCTCCACTTTCATCCTCATCAGAACCGTGCAGATTCGCCTCGGTGTTTCTTGGGAGAATTCCAGCTGTGTTTGTTTTCATTCGTGGATGAGTTCACCAGCTTTTTTTTTTTCGGGAGGGAAGAGACCGAAGCTGAACTTGGGAGCTCTGGTGACCGACCTTGGCCCTGTTGAACTTGGCACAGCTGCGTAGCTGTCGACATCTCGCTTTTCCTCGTCTTAACCTCAAGGCGGGTTGAGAGGAATGGAAAGTAAAACTGCAGATGCTGTCTCTTACTCGCTCTCTAAATTGCGCCTGGGCAAAAACTTGTTGCTGGGTTGGAGGCTGCCGGGGTCCCTTGAGTTCTGTCCCTTTTCCTCTGCTAACAGCCACACTTCATTCGGTGGTGACGGTCTGTGCCACCAGCCGCCCTCACGCTGCTGTCTGAGTTCTGTTGGTCTTGGAGTCCCAGGCCCCCAGGCCCTCCCCAGGAAGGCCCTTACTGTCTTTGCGGCGTCTTTATTGGTCCCCGTAGTGGTGTGGCCTTGACTTTATTTTTTCAGAAAGGCTTTTAATGATCGCCCCTAATTTGCAAAGCACTTGCCACGTTGTCACACCTGCTGCAGAAGTATCGGCCTGCTGCTGAGTTTGTTGACTTGATACTCTCCCTGTTCCCTCTCATGTCAGCTTAGATACAATGTAACCCCGTTCTCACAGTCTGGAAGGCTAGACTCAGCTACGCCACGGATGATGCTCCCCGTGAAACTGCTGAATGCGAGACCCGCAGGAGTGCCCACCATGGAACCGATGTTACGGGGTGTAGACAGTCTTTCTCCTTGTGACAGTCGGCCTGGCTTTGGGGATGAATCACGTTGTTTCCAAAGGAACTGCCCCTTCTTGGGGGCAGCTATTGTGCTTGCTACTTATCAGGCAGGGGGGTGGCTGCTTTTTCAGTTTAGAGGGAGCCAGACCCCGTGGTCGGCAGTGTGTCTGAGACGCAGAGGCCCTGGTGTGTCATGTAGTGACTCGCTTGCAAGAAGCCGCTCTGATGCCCCAGCTTTGTTCTTTTTTAATCCTCACCCGAGGATATATTTTTTCCATTTATCTTCAGATAGAGTGGGAGGGAGGGAGGGAGGGGAGGAGAAGAGAGAGAGAGAGAGAGAGAGAGAAACATCAACGTTAGAGAGACACATTGACTGGTTGCCTCCTGCACGATCCCGACCAGGGCAGGGGACGAACCGCAACCGAGGTACGTGCCCTTGACCGGAATTGAATCTGCAACTCTTTGGTCTGCGGGCCGACGCTCCAACCGCTGAGCCAAAGCGGCCAGGGCGATGCCCAGCTTCTCGCAGGCGCAGCAGTGGCGGACGTGGGATGGCGGGATGTGAGTGGCTCCGGTCTGGACGTGTAAGGAGGGTTCCTGGTCTGTCTGCCGTCAGGGTCCCCTCTTGTCGCCTTGAGGACGCGTGTTCTGCCCTCTGTGTACCTGGCTCTGTAAACTGGGATTTCTTCTGCAAATCCTCTCTCGGTCACTGGCCTCAGCCCCACCCCCGAGACTGGAGCCATGCTCTGTGTTCAGTTTGAGGACTGAGAGCCAGGCCCGCCCTCCCGTGTCATCTTCGAGCCAAAGCACTGAGAACACAGGGTGTTCCTTCCTGGACAAAGCATTTTGAAGAGGATGTTGACCACTGGGGCGGCCCCAGAGTGAGCGAGTGTTTGAGAAACCAGGTCACGGGGGGCTGACTGTGGGGAGGGGGTGACTCAGTCCGGAGGAAGGTGGTGGGAGCGGCAGCCACTTCACTGCCCGTGGACTGTGGGCCGAGCACTGCGCACAGGCTGTCACACGTGTTCCCCGTGTCCCGCACACGCAAAAAGCCTGCAAGGCTGGTATTGACGTTAGTCCCATTTTACAGGTGAGGGAGCCGAAGTACACAGAAATGTGACCCAGGTCAAGGTCAACCAGCTAGTAAAGGGGGGACTGCTCTGGGGCCCAGGAGAGTCTGGCTTCAGGTCCAAGGCTTGTTACCTCGACTTTGAGGACCTTTGTGAAACATGGAAGAGAGAGGAGCCATTGGAGAGGAATTAAGCCAACTATTATTTGACCACCGTAGAATAGACAGGAAGATGCCGTTCTGCATTCTCCTGGATCTTGGACCAAAAGGACTAAGCTGGAGACAGAGTTGAGCTCGAGGAGACCCTTTCCAAGCTCTCAGAGTGCTGAGAAGTGTGAGCGCTCGACTCCTGGCAGGGCTGGGGGGTGGGGCGCACAGCCTTGTACGCCTGCGGACGGCCAGATGGTCTGTCTGGGGTGTGAAGGACTCAGTTGGGTAGAAGGTGAAGTAAATGACCTTTTAGGACCCTTCCAAACCTTAACATTTTAAATGGAATATAAATATAAAGTATAGCAGGTAACAAAAAATAAAAAAGGTGCTTGACAGTTACCTGTGTCAATTATCCAGAGCAATATACAACTCATTTTCTCTCTCCCTGTCTCTCCCTTTCTTTCCCTCTCTCTTCCTTTCTCTGTCTCCCTCTCTTTCTTATTTCCTCCTTCCTCCTTCTCTTCCCTTCTTCTTCTTATTTTTTTATCCTCACATGAGGACATTTTTCCATTTTTGTTCAGATATAGTGGGAGGGAGCGAGAGGAACAGAGAGAGAGAGAGAGAGAGAAACATCGATGTGAAAGGGACACATCGGTTGGGGTCCTGCTTGACCCCAACCAGGGCTGGGGACAAATTGCAACCAAGTTGCGTGCCCTTGACCGGAACTGAACCCGCAACTCATTGCTCTGCCGGCCGACGCTCTAACCGCTGAGCCAAACTGGCCAGGGCTTCCCTTCTTATTTTTCCCATTCAGAAGCAGAGTTGGTAGTCTCCTATGTTTCTCTCTGGTCGAGTCCAGACTTTCTGGCTCAACGCTGGAGGTACTGAACATTCCTTTACCCTCACCTCATCTTTCCTGCCATTTTGCTTCTAATTTTCCCGAATCCCATGGCTGAATCCTATGGCCAGATCCCACTGTGCTTCCCCGTGGAGTCGGACTTGTGCATGATCAGGGAGGAAAGCCAGGAGCCCCGTGTGGGCAGACACCCGAGCTCCGGGACCTGGGGGTGCTCTGGCTCCTCGTCTGCCACATTATCCGTCCAGCTCTGCTTTGCAAAATCCTGTTCACCCTTCAAGACAGTTTAAATTTGATCTCCTCCGACACATCCCTGCCCGATCACGAAGACCAGTGACTATGTGACAAGCTGTCTCTTCTGACCCCTAGAGTATGTTGTTTGTGCCGTTCTGATGACATTGACGACTTTCGAGCTCGAACTCTAGTTATCTGGGTCCGGCCTTTTGTCCTCCAGCTGATTGTAAACTCTGAGGGTGGAGACGTGACTTATTCGCCTCATCCTCTTCCAGCCGAGGGCCTGCCCCTGAGCAGGTGCAGCAAACGTGGATGCGTGTGTGGATCGTGGCCACGTGCCGCAGGCGCACCGGTCCCATGCCTCCGTGTCCCCCGGGGCTGCTCGTCCGTGGCAGGGAGAATGGTGGCATGCTTTTAGGCGGAAGACGTGCAGGCCAGCCTGGGACTGCACACGTGATAAACCCCAGGGAGAAAACTCCACCCGCGGACGGCGGCTTTTTCTGTTCGTCCTTCCTAGGTTCTACACTGCTTTACGAATTAAAACCTCGATGGGAGACATAACATGAAGCCAGCTTCTTCCTCTTCCTTTTTACTCCCCTCAGTTTCGTTCACAGCTTTGACATTTTGCAAGCTTTTGATTTGGGTGTTACACCACAGTGAGGTAAATGCTTCTGAGAGTATGTTGAATTTGCAGGGACATCTTTGGAAATGGGCCCAGTGAATTCTCCTTTCAACCTGTGGCGGTGGTGTATGACGTGAAACACACACACACGTACACACAACCACAACAAAACACCAAAATACTGATTAGTTGCCTCGCTTTCTCTTTCTGGCTGAAGCTTTAGATGATTATCTTGGGCAGGTGACCTGGAGTTGGGAGGACTATGGAAGGGATTTGTCCAGGATGGTTTGTATTTCTTACTATTTTCCGTATCCACTGGCCTTTTCAGTTGGCCTTTCAGATATTCTTGAAAAAACAACACATTTCCGCTTTTCATCAATCTATTTTGGGACACTTTGGAGTGGTTTAATTTTTTGGAGAGAGGTGCTTAGAATTGTATGTAACCCCTGGAAAAGAGAGGTAGGAAAAGCGTGTGTGTGTGTGTGTGTGTTTGCGCGCGCGCGCGTGCGTGTGTGCACGCGTGTGTGCGTGCGTGTGTGCGCGTGGTCTCTGATGTTGAATTTTATTCCAGAGGCTCTTCAATTCTGTCTGCAGGCAGCTTATTGAAGGCAGCAGGCTGTCAGCTGAGTGATGTAGCACTCAGTGCTTGGATTGGTGACTTTCTGTTGATTAACGGAGGTTATAGAGTTAACAAGAACTTGCTTTAGGGAATACACTTTAATAAGTAAATCGGGCTATATTTGGTATTGAAATACAGTTGTCTTGTGCAACCTTTCCATTCAGAAAATACTATTTTTTCTCAAGTACCCACTATATATGGTACTGTGTCAGGGAAGTATAGATGGATAGATGGATGATTGATTGATTGATAGATAGATAGATAGATTTTAATGTCCGCATTTTGAGAAAAGCATAAAGAAGAGAGAAAGGTGAAGCTTACCTCGATTAATAAAACGCCCTTTACTTCCCCGATCTTCAAGTTCAGTCCAACTTTATCGATAAGCTTGAGTCATATTTACTTGAAAAATAAACCGACTTAATTTAGCAATGTAAAAGAATCAATTTAAAGAGCTCCAACCAGAATAATTTTGTCTTAGGTAAGGCAACATTGATTGAGGATTTAGAAAGAGTCAATTATACAGAAAGGACTTCATTGATTAAGTAAATAAAGCTGATATTTTTATTTAAAATTTTGTGTATGTATGTTTTAAAGGTGAAATAAATTTTACTGACAGCAAGGGTGAATACTGACTAAGGAAACGACTGAACAAACGTTTTCTCATCATGACATATTACTGCCACTCTGAGAGAGGGAGGGGAGCTCTCTGAATCACAAGCCAGGCATTTTCTTATTAAAAAAGGTGAAGGGATTAAGAAGTACTAGTGGGCAGTTACAAAGTAATCACGGGGATGTCAAGTACAGCACAGGGAATATAGTTAATAATAATGTAATAACTATGCGTGGTGCCAGGTGGGTGCTGGAAATATCGGGGGCACACTTTGTGAAGTATGTGATTATCTAACCATGGTGTTGTGCCCCTGGAAGGAACACAAAACAATACTGAATGTCAACTGTAATTGAAAAATAAACACACGAGGTAATATATGAGGGTTTTGAAAAATACCTTGATATACTTATCCTTGTAGAACCCACCTCTTTATTTTCCTGGTCTTAGCTACTTTGTCTATTACACATCGAAGAAGTCATTTTAAACCATTAGTGAGAGCGCCCCCTGCAGGTGGCTGTCTCGGTCCCGCAGTTCCGTAGGTGAGCCATGCCCAAGGGCTGTCTTCTGAACAAGTGGAGAGATGGAGGACCTGGATGGTTCTGGATGATGGATTGACCTCTCCCTCGAGCCCTGGGTGTTACTGCAGACCTTAGGGAGGAGGAACATTGTTGCTGTTGTCAAAGCCCAGCCCTTTTTATTCTTCTTTAGCTGGAGACTACATGTTGGAGGGACCCAGTCTAGGTACATTTGAAGTGATCCGGAAACATTGTAAGGAAGTGGAGAACTAAAAGTAATATGAATAGTAGGAATAGAGCGCTCACCTTTTTTGAAATGTCAGGTTGACGAAATCCATAGTAGTGGCTGTTTGCTTTAGAAAAACAAACCCTGGCCTCCCCTGTGGCGAGTTTCCCAACCATAGCAAACCTGACCTACGCTCCAGCATTTCCTTCTCTGCTCTAGTCCATTGCTTGAAGACAGTTGGTTTCACAAACCTCTAGAGCAGTGGTTCTCAACCCGTGGGACGCGACGCGACCCCTTTGGGGGTCGGACGACCCTTTCACAGGGGTCGCCTAAGACCATCGGAAAACACATATTTCAGATGGTCTTGGGAACCGAGACACCGCTCCTCTATCCGTCTCCAGGCGGGTGCGCCCACATGCAGCTACGCCCACATGCAACATGAGGAACTGTGTTAAAGGGTCTCGGCATCAGGAGGGTTGAGAACCACTACTCTAGAGGGACCCCAAGTGAGATGTAGCTCACATTTAGAGAGTGATCCCTCCACTTGTCTGTGTATGACGCTTTTCCAAAGGATCTTCGCCCCTTGTCTGCGTCGGTCCAAGGAGCCTTTTTATACCGTGTTCCTTTTCATTCAGGCGAGGGGGTTGTAACATCCCACGGCCTCATCATAAGGCTGAACAGGAAAGCAGGGCTCGTTTGCTTGCGGAAGTTTAAGAAGGCTTAGGACAAAAACATTTATGCAATGAGAAGGTGCGTCCTGCCTCAGTAAGTCCTGATTCTATTTTGGTGCCTGTCGCGCCAGAAACAACTGTACGTGGATAGGCTTCCGCGTTTGAGAGACCCCGTGGCTCCCACGGGGACACGCATGGCCACGTCCTCTTTCTTGTCCCCTCCTCTCCCTCCTGCACTTGAGAAGAGCTGTGACCCTGTCCTGGGAGTGAGGTTGGAATGAAGACCCGGACATCTCAGGGGGACTCCAGTGTTAGAGTAGCTAGTTCTGGGGTTGTAGAGGTATGTGGTGAGTCTAAATTCGAAGGGACCCGGATACTGAGTGTCTGGGTTCATCACTCCCACTGCGAGCTCAGGAGTGAGGCTTGGAACTCGTGGCGGAGTAAGGGCTGCTTGTGGGCCGCCCTGCTCACTGAATCCTGGAAGGAGGGTGGGCCTGCAAAGCCGTGGGGGCAGGTGGCCGAGGAGAAGTCTAACCAGCAGTAAAATTCCCAAGGCTGGAGAGTGTTCTCCTCATCCTTCAACAGCCTTTGTCCACGTGTCTCCCGAGTCTTCCTACCCCGTGGCCAAGGATGTGGAATGTAGGTGAAATAGCAATGCTGAAGGTGTTTTTTCTTTTTTCTTTCGAGTATTCATCCAAACGCCTCGCTGTGTGTGTGCGTGCCCGCTCGCTGTAGCTTCCTCTCCCGAGGTCCTGTCGGGGAGGAGCGCCATCGGGCTCTGTGCTTTTCCCAGATGCCATCTCCACGTGTGGCCGCAGAGTCTATTTTTAACCTGCATCCTTGTGTGAGCGCCACTGAGCTGGGCTGACCACATGTCCTGTTTCCTCCCCAGGTCTGTCCTGGTTCAGTTCCATTCTTTGTTCGCTATACCTGGAAGTCATTTTGGGATGGCAATCTGTTCTGTAACTGTGAGTTCAAGAGAAAATGTGCCTTTGAAACCGTGTGGTGGAAACCTCTTCAAGGATTCCGTGTCGTTGAGACAGAACAACCACAGAGAAGAGGACCCTGGCTCTGGCGCAGGGGCTGATCTACACGGGGTTAAGGGATCCTGTCAAGGGATGTTGGTGGTGAGAGCGGCACCGGGTGCTAGACCGGTGGGGTCAGACCGGACCTGCGTTCAGCAACCTCGGCACTTGAGTTCTGGCTGGGAAAGAATTCAGAGCCAAGACTCAAACTGGAAGAGAAAGTTTATTTAGAAAGTCACAGAGGTAGAAGAAGTGAGCCGTAGAAGAAAGGGGCTCAGGAAACAAGTTCCAGAGACAAAAGAAGTGTCCTTGGAGCTGAGGAGAGAGAGGCAAGGAGAACAGGCCCCAGGGAGCGGGTGGGGGAGGGGAAATGTGGGCGTGCTCCATGGAGAGCTGCCCTGGGTCCTGTCCTGAGGGTGTTTACCTGGAGGTCTCAGGATCCCAGAGAATAGTCCTCAGATCCCCAGGTGTGCTCTTTCAGGGTCTGGTCTCTGCTGATGGTCAGCACAGGGCAGGAGGTCATTAGTCCTGAGGTCGGCCATGGCTCACTTGTCTGGTTTTGCTGCTTTTCTGGGCCTGGAGCTGAAACACAGCTGAGGCCTAGATGTATTTGATGTGGTCAGAGCCTCACTGTCTGGGTGCTTAATGCTGTTCCCTGGGGCCCTTGTTTGTGCCCCCCAATGGCATCTAACCTGCCTGACTAGTGACATGTCAGGGGAGGGTCCAAACCACATGACCAGTGATATGAGAGGTCAGGGGAGGGTCTAAACCACATGATCAGTGATATGAGAGGTCAGGGGAGGGTCTAAACCACATGATCAGTGATATGAGAGGTCAGGGGAGGGTCTAAACTGCATGACAGTGATATGCTAGGGGAGGAAAGGTTACCCTGGGGGCAAGGTCCTTGTTTTCCCAGTTTTGCCCCTTGCCACGCACCCGGGCCTTCCGCAGTGGTGACCTTCTGTGCCTGGCCCCTCATCCTTTCTGTTCGTGTCTGTCTACCACAGTGAGACTCCTAAGCCGAACACCAGGACTGTCCAGTTTTCTGATGGCGTGAGGGACTGCCAACCCTCCTCCCCATCCCTTTCATCTGCGCCCTCAATGCAGAGATGAAAACATCCTTCTGAAATGAGATTTTCACGGCCCCGTGTCTCGGATGGCCTTCTGCCTCCAGACCCCGAATGTTCTCCCCGCAGGACGTCGGCTTCTCTCCAGGGATAGGTTGGAAAGGAATCTCCTCCTCTCCCTGTACCAGTCTGTCAGCTTGAATCCATGACGTTTGTGACAGCCACACACAGTCCTCGTGTCCCCCTCCTCTTGTGGGGCACCGGGCCACGTCGTTCTCTCCATGACATCTGTGCGCCACGATGTTTTGGCCTCTCCCTCACTGCCTGGCGCGGGACTTGCTCACTGTGATAGAAGAACAACACGTCCATGGATAATGTACGCACCACATTCTCTCTCTTGCCCTGCACCAGCAGGCCTTCATCCTGCATTCACTCATTCGGGCAAACATTTATGGAGAGGCATCGTATCAGCGACTGAGAGTTGGAAGAGGAATGAGACATAGTTTTCATCCCCACAAAGCCCATGGTTTACTAGCTGTGAAGGTATCGGTGTCTTTCTCGTCTTAGAAAGCTGTGGGCAGTGACATCCTTGTGGAGGGGATGGCCCAGCCTGATGTTTGTCCAGGAAGTTGCTTTCCCTGCGTCCTGCTCCAGTCTCCTGCCTCCTCTGCCCTCCCCAGGTAGACAGGCCTCCCGTCACTGCAGGCGCTTGGTGCTGCAGTCATTGGAGGGGGAGTCATCCGTCACGTTGGACGTCATCTCCAGTGCCCAGGCTGGTCTCAGGCAGTGCACGGCGTGCATCTCAGGGTCAGGTGAATGCAGAGAGCAGACGATGCCTCGAACGGTCCCTGACGTGGGGTCCCATTTGTTAGTTTTGAGACGTATTTATGGGGTACGGCATGCCATTTTCTTGATGTCATGAAGGTCTTCACCATTATAAGCCTGAGCATTTCATAGCTACTTGACATCGGGAGCAATGGCTCTGTTTATTGTCTAAAACACTGAAAGTCAAAGGGATTTATTTTTGGTAACTTTTTACTGATGTAATGACTTGACATAAAACAAAGACTCTGTTCCGGAGATGGTGAATTACTGCCCGTGTGATTTCAGCTTGGCAGTGCCACTATTTCCCTGCCGCCGCGGACAGAGCTGTTAACACTTACATCCAGAATCATCGGCTCCCTTTGGGAGGGCGCCTCTGCATCTTCACTCGCCCCTGTACGTTCTACCTTTTTCCACATTTGCGAACTTAAAATACGACTTAAGTTTATTTTGAGAATATAGGTCAGCTTTGAGAAAGCGCAAGATTGAATAAAAATGGAAACGCTTGGAGTATGTTGCATGAGGGTCCTTTAGCTTCTGCCTATAATGGGGGTTAGTGATCTTGATGTTATTTATTATTGGTTCAGTTTTACTTCCCCAGAAGAAGCTACTTGCTTTGCTTTTGGTTAGAAAACAAAGGGCAGCGTGTCACTTTATCATGATTTTTTGGGAAAATTTTTAGAAGCATGATATCTTGTTTATATTAACTAGCAAAACAGATGCATGTAAGAAAGAGGAAAAGAATGTCGGTATCCTGAAGGAAACACAGAGAGTTTCCGGAGACAACCCTCCCGCCGCCCGTCATCAGTGAAGCGTGGCAGGCGTGTTCAAGGCTTCGCGCCTATAGCACACGCTGCGATCTTTAAGACCCGGGCTGCTGCTTTCCCACAGGTGTACTGTCCTGGCAACACACCCCTCCCCCTTGCAGCTCTGCAGACCTGGGTGCTGTCCCAGGCCTGGGCTTCCTGGAATATTCTTTCCTTCCAGTTCTGCCAGGTGACGTCCTACTCAACCTTCAAGCCCGGCTCAGATGTCACTTGTAGGGAGCCTCGCCTGACCTTTCCAGGCCGAGTCGGGCGCTCCCGAGTCTGGATGTACTCCGGGCCTCGTTCAGCCTGCTGAGGACACCCAGGCGCACCTGGCACACTGAGGAAAGGCCCGTCCTGAAAGCCGAAGGCTGGGGCTGTGTTGATACATTTCCATTTCCATCTTCCATACAAAAGGTGCACTGGAGAACTGGACTGTGAGGCCCATGACGTGAGTTCTAGTGTCCAGTCAGTGGCTAGTTTAAGGAACTTTGGGGAAATTGCAACCTCGTAAAAGGAGCAATGTTGCCAGGTTGTTTATAGGTGTCTCCATAAGGATGAGCTAAAAAGCTGCTTGAGATCGTTTTAATGTTTACTCTTGGAATAATTATGATGGACTCAGAGAAGGTTGCTCACACATGAAGAGTCCCTTCCCCCAGCTCCCGTGTACCCTTCCCCCAGCTCCCGTGTACCCTTCCCCCAGCTCCCGTGTACCCTTCCCCCAGCTCCCAGGTACCCTTCCCCCAGCTCCCAGGTACCCTTCCCCCAGCTCCCGTGTACCCTTCCCCCAGCTCCTCAGCGGTGACATTCTACAAAGCTGTAATACGGGTTCAAAGCCAGATCGTCGATACTGGCACACTCCTGCTCACTGGAGTACATGCTCTGTTCAGTGTTTACATGCACTAGCGTGTATGCATGTGGTTGTCTGCTGTTTAATCTCTGCTAATTACATGTATGGATTCATGTAGCCACCACGGTAATCAGGAGACACACTGTTCCATCACTATCAAGGACCTACCTCCCTTACACTGCTCCTTTACAGATGTACCTGTCCCTCCATGCCCCTGACCCCTGGTAACTCCTTATCTGTTTTCTAACTCTATAATTTTGTCAGTTCGAGAATGATATGTAAATAGAATCATACTGTTTATAACCTCTTGAAATTGGCTTTAACAAAAACACAACAACTAGCCCAGCCATTGTGGCTCAGTGGTTGAGCGTCAACCCATGCACCAAGAGGTCTCTGGTTCGATTCCCGGTCAGGGCACGTGCCCAGGTTGTGGTGGGCCCGATCCCCAGTGGGGGGCATGCAGGAGGCGGCCGATCGATGTTCTCTCTCATCAATGTTTCTATCTCTCTCTCCCTCTCTCTCTAAAAAATCAATTAAGAAAAAAAAATTAAAAACAAAAAAAACACAACAACTAAGTGTACTGTCCGAGATCCGTTCAAGTTGTAGCTTATGTCAACAGTTACTGTGTGCGGAGTACCGTTCCACTGTGTGCTTGTACCCGAGTTTGCCGAAGAACCAGGCACTGGCGGGAGGACGGTGGCTTGTTTGCAGGCTGGGCTGTAACACGTTACACGGCAGTGAGGGTTCACATACAGGTCTTTGTGTGCACGTAGTTGACTTTCCTCTGGGATGAACGCCCAGGTCACAGGTCCAGTGCATGTCTAGTTTTTTAAGAAACTGCCAGACTGCTTTCCAGAATGACTGTTCTATTGGCCATTTTCACTGGAAATGTATGAGCAGGCTCAGTTTTCAAGGTGGCAGTCATTTCACACGGAGAAAGCCACCTGGCTGCAGGCCTCGGAGCCCCCCGGATGCGAGCGCAGCCCTGGAGTCTCCCCTTGCCAAGAGAGATGAAGGCACTGTCTCCATTTATGTGTTTATGGTGCTATTCTTCTTTTTCTTTGTGTAATTTTTTTCCCTTTATTGATTTTAGAGAGGAAGAGAGAGATGGAAACATCAGTGAGAAAGAACATCGATTGGCTGCCTCCTGCATGCCCCCCACTGGGGATCAGGCCCACAACCTGGGCATGTGCCCTGACCGGGAATCAAACCAGCGACCTCTTGGTGCATGGGTCCACGCTCAATCACTGAGCCCCACCAGCCAGACTATGGTGCTGTTTTTCTGATGGAATGTTGTTTTACATAAACGAGCCATTCGTTTCGACTTTCCTTCCAAAGACACACGTGCACGCCCTTACTGGTGGGGCAGCAGTGGTTACTTTGTTGTTGTTCTGTGTTTTCGTTGGCAGACCTTTGGTGTGATGCTGCTGATGTCAGCTGTGAAGGGGAACAACCCGCTCTGACGTGCAGGTGTGGGCCTGGGCGCAGGGGATGGTGCCAGCTCACAGCTCTCCTGTGGGCACGGTCTGAGCCTCAGCTTCGTCTTCAGTGCGGAGCTGCCGCGTCCGATCCCCGGGCCGCCGCGAGGACTAAGGAGAATGGTAGCCTGGATGCGGGGTTGTGGGAGGTACTTCGAGATCCTCTGTCTTTAAAGGTTTCAGTGTCATGCCTTTTTGATTCATTTTTATGTGGATTAGAAATAGCTGACATTTCCACGGGCTCTTGTTTTACAGAAAAAACTCCATAGTTCTTTAATAATAAATAATAGCAGGGATGACGAGCCTTCCTTTCACTGATACCAGAGTGAGTGCAGTGCCCTGCTTGGAAAGCATGAGTGACTCGTCTCATTTCAGCTGCACAGCAGAGCCACGACTAGGGAGGGTCTCTGGTGATACCCACTTCTCAGGTGAGGGAAACTGAGGCTCAGAGAGTGAACTGACTTGAGGAAGGTCACCTATCTCGGGAAGCTGGAATTAGACGGTTTGTCTCTCATCATCAGCAGTACCAGTTGCTTTCTCCGGGGCGGTTTGTTCTCTGCGCAGTGTAAATGGTCCGGGACGTGAGGGTACACTTGCCGTATCTTTTGGGTCCAGCCTACGAAGTTCTGTGCTTTGTCTGAGGTCAGCGGAGGAGCCGCAGCGACAAGACCGCCTCACAGTTCAGAAGGCAGAACCTGCCTAACCTTGGTATTTTCTGTAAATAACTGGTTTGGACTTTTGAGAGGCAAGATAATTACTGTAAATGACATGAGAGAGGAGGCTTTGGGTCACCCCCACGGGGGGAAAGCATTGTCTCCAAAGCATATGATTTTCCCCACACGCTGTAATTTAATTCATAAAGATGTTCCAGAAAGCGGTCGATAGCACAACTGCCTGGGAGGGGCTGACTCACCCTCCTTCGCGGACACAGCTCCCACCGCGTGGAATCCGGTCTTGGGTGTGATTTCCGACTCGTGGCCCTGGGAGCCCAGGGTAGCTGCTTTCACGGGGAGGCCCAGTGGAAGTTGGTGCCCGCACATGAAGTTTCCTCGTGAAAAGATGTTTTCATTCTTGGAAACCAGACTCGTTTTTCGTCACAAATGTCTCGTCTGAGTCTGCTTGCGTCTTATCACTTTTCCGCACACTAATGATGCAGAGACAGCCTGTGTCTTCAAAGCTTCAACAGGTTATGGTTAGGAAAGTGATAAAAAGATGAAACAAGGTTATGCATGCCATGGACCCGTCAATGTATTGCTTTGAGGACTGTGGGTTTGTTCTTTGAATTTAGAACAAGGAAATTGATCAAATGTTATTTTTAAAACTAGTATTTAATGGGTAGCATAGGGCTGGGCACTGTGTTGAGCAGCTGATAATACATTATTGTGTTTTATCCTTAAAATGGTCTCATGAAATGGTTGGTGATAGTATCCCCATTTTATAAATGAGAAAAAGAGGTGTCCCAGGTCACGTGGCCAGCGAGTGACTAGATCACTCTTCACTTACTGCTTTTCTGTTAGGCCATGGTCTGCCTCTGTTACCTGGAAGAAGGAGAAACAGAGCTGGCATTTGGCCAGACGAGGGCTCGTGCCGGTAGAATAGCCCGTGGTGTGGCGGCGAGGTCAGTGGGTGGAACGCGCTAGTCCATTCATGTCTCATTTAAATGCCAACGACAGAGTGTCATGTGAGCCTTTTCCCACTTATTGGGTGTGTCACACATCAGAATGTGTTGTAGAGAGTAGTGGTCCCAGGTGTCACTGCAGCTGTTTTCTCCCTGACCAGGAAACAGATGTCCTATCCTGATGGCAGGCTCCCGGTTATAATTAGTACAGGCGGAGCAGTGGGGTGCCTCCTGTGTGCAGCCGGCCCGCTGCAGCTTTTCGGTAGACATTCTCTCTGGGTAGTTTCTCTCTGCTAGGGTTTAGAACGTACTCTTCAGGGTGGAAAGCAGATGTTCCTTCCTTGTTGTGGCTGGTTGAGGGAAGAATGGGAATTAGTTTGTCCAGCTGGAGTTCTAGCAGGAGGACCTGGTGAGAAGGTGGCTCAAGGCCACGCTGGAAGCAGAATGTAAAATCCGCCGTGAGGATTCCACGGGAGGTGGTGGAAATATATGGAGTCCATCGTTAATACAGTGGGTACAGTCATTTGGAAAATTATTTTCTCATCTCTGCAGGGGTAAGAGGCTTCCTATCTTGACGGTTAAAATTCCAGATACTGTTCTTTGCTTGAACTACAGAATTGATTGATAGAAAAAGGATTAGTTACCCAGATCTTTATCTGACTTGGAGTCCGAGGCTCGTTCATGGCACCACTGTTTACAAAGACAGCCGGCCACCCTTAGTGAGAGACGCCAAATTCCTTACCCCTGCATCTCAAAGGATTGCACGTGGTCCTGGCGTCATCATGAGAGAACTATGTGGTTTAGTGTGTGGTTGATACTGTAAAGATGGCCACCAGTAAACTAAAAACAAGATTAAACTTCCAGCCCTAGCCGGTGTCGCGCAGTGGTTAGAGCGTCGGTTGACGCACTGAAGGGCCACAGGTTTGATTCCTGGGTTGCAGGTTCAATCCCTGGCCCTGGTAGGTACGCATATGGGAGGCAACCAGTCAATGCGTCTCTCTCACATCAATGTTTCTCTCTCCCTCCTTCCCTTCCACTCTCTCTAAAAAGAAAAGAAAAGAAAAAAAAAATTGGAAAAAATATCCTCGGGTGAGGATTAACAAACAAACAAAATTAAACTTCCAAAACACTAACATAAATACAAGCAGACGAAATCCCAGTCTTTATAATGAAGTGGAAAATAAAGCAAATAGCATATAAACACACAGAAAGGATGACATGAAATATCAAAAATAAGTGCAGACATCTGCCATCTCAGTAAATGAATCTGGGTGAAACGCTGGAGGGTTCAGACTTGGACTGGGTTTTAAAAAGTCCAACTAAATACTGTTTGTAAGAAACAGTGTTATAATGACTCACCTCTCACACTCATGGAAATGGAAAGCAGGTGGTTTCCAAGGGTTGGGGGAAGTGGGACTGGGGAGTTCTGTTTAATAGAGAGCTGAATTCAGTTTTGCAAGATGAAAAAACCCTGGCAATGTTTCACAACAATATGATTGTACGCCACACTACTGACCTGTGTACTAAAAATTGGTTATGGTGGTAACCGGTGTTGTGTGTTTTTTTGCCACAATAAAAAATAAACAAATGTAATGACCCACCAAAATTAAAAACAAAAAGACAGGCTATACTCTGTTAGCAGTGGCGGATGATCAAGTATGACAGTATCAATGTCAGATAGAGCAGAATTCAGTTAATACTGTTTGTAGAATTTTTTGCACTCAGGAATAAATGTAAAGCAAATACTAATTGTGGATAAATTGATCAAAGTGTATTAGTGGAGAACTTTTATACTCTATTCAAGTAGAAGGGAACTTCGTCTGTGTTAAGTAAGAGATCAGTGATCACTTTCACCAGGAACATCATTAGTGACTTTGGTGTGGGCACTTTTGGTGGATGGGTGGATGCAAAACCATATCCGTTACATAGAGGAATGAAGGGGAACCATAAAGAAGGGGGCCAGGAGCCCTAAAATATCTATGTGTTGGTGTGTGAGTCTTCCTGTCTGAAGCTGTTTTTCTGCCGTGTGCACATGCATTCTACTTGGTAAAAGGTAAACGTCTTCAAACAGTGTGTTCCTATTCTCTCTCACTCTAGAATGGGTGAAGGGTTCCCAAACAAGGATGATGAGATAATAGAGGAGAGGAGCCTGGAAGAGAAGCTTCTAAACCTTCAGGGATAGAGCCTAATGCCAAGAGGTAGTGACTGTGAGAGTGTAAAGTGGACAAGAAAGAGAAGACACTTTGCCCCTGTGGATTGGCAGACACTACGCTCAACATTTTGTCAGTGGAGAGTGGATGAGGAGGGACCACCTTGAGGAGCACCAGGGACCTGTGATCCACAGAGTACAGAGGAGAATTCATGTCAGTGGAGTGTGGATGAGGACCACCTTGAGGAGCACCAGGAACCTGTGGCCCACAGAGCACAGAGGAGAATTCATGTCAATGGAGGGTGGATGAGGAGGGACCACCTTGAGGAGCACCAGGAACCTGCGGCCCACAGAGCACAGAGGAGAATTCATGGAATCTGGTCACAGGATAAGTCTGTTGCTCCAGAAGGAAGAAGACCGGCTCAGCAGTTAGAGGCTCTTTATTGAGAGACACAGAGCATATCACTTTGAGACAGGAGACAGGTGTGGGGTTTGGAGTCAGGCTGCCTTCGGCCCACATCCCAGCTTTATTTTCCACACATGTGACGTGGGACGAGTTGGTGAATCTTGCAGTTGGATTATGAAGATAGGACATACAAAATATCTAGTGTGGTGTCTGGGATTCAGTAAGTGAGAGCTACTAATTCTTAAAGGCATCCTTGGAAGGTGACTGCCCGAACCCGAGGCCACAGAGAGGTGGAGCTGGGATCTGAACCCAGGTTGTCTGACTTGGGAGACCACTCCGTCAGCACCCCACAGTGCTTCCTCACGAAAGGACGTGTCTCCAGAGCTCGTCGAGGACGTATTTGCTCGGGTTTGGCTCACACGTTGCCGTAGACGCGATGTTCCACTGCTGCTGGGTTCCCAGGCCAACCTTAATGCGCCTGAGGTTCTGAGGTGTCCGCACGCCAACAGCACCCTAGGCTGTCAATCATTCTGAGAGCCTGAGAGCACGTTGGCCTTTTAACTTCGGAAGGCCAGGAGCTACCTTCTCCTGTACCCGCCCACCTACTGCCAGGCTGGTGCTGGTCTGGACTGTGGTGGGGGTGGGGTGCAGGCTTCTGGCAGCCTCTGGGATTCTTCAGTTTATTCAGTTCTCTCTCCCTCTGCCGCTCCTCCCCCCGCCCTTGCTTTTTCTGCTGTGGTTCCCACTTCTTGTCTTAGAGCGGGACTCCCACCTCCTCTCCTGCCCTGGGTCCTGGACAGAATGACGTAACTCCTTGGCTGTGGTCTGAGGATGTTTTCACTGCCAGCAGCGGTTGCAGACAGGGCGCTAACGGGAGTGACTGGGTCTGGCTCCATCCCCGTCTCTTTTTTCACATCGATGCACAGCCTCATTGGGAAAAGAGCTGTTTGTGGGCACTGAGCATGCCGGTGTGGAGGGAAGACACAGCTCCGTGTAGGGGAAATGAGGGTTCTGTGCGTCCTCGGGGTCCTTGGTGTAGCAGCTGGGCTCGGGCCCCCGTGGGGACAGCCTGTGTGAAGTTCGGGAGGCAGCAGTGGGTGGAGAACTGACCATTTCCTGAGCTTTCTTCCCTTCTCCCCTGTTTCGCCAGACAGGCCTGTTTGATTCATGGGCTGAGGACAGGCCCTGGAGTGAGGTCCTAGGAGTTAGAAAAGATGATCTTAGCCTGTGTTCAGAGGGGAGGGGGCAGAAGGGGAATTCGAAGTAAGCAGAGAAGGCTTAGTGGCCACTGGTCAGGCAAGGTATATTAGGAAGGCTTCTTTTGCAATCATTTCTCTATATAATTATTTCTACATATAACAGAGAGCAATTGATTGTTTTTTACTCTGTTTTTATATAAAGTGTGAGTTTTATTTTGCTGGTATATCTGATTACATCGAGAGTCTGAAATCTCCCGTCCTTGCTCTGATCATCTTGCCTCTTCTTCTCTGAATGGTTTTCATTTGAAGCAGCCCAATTAAGTCTTGTTAAGTGTGGCCATAAATTACTTAATAACTCCCATAAATTGTCTAGCGTTCAAGAAGGAGAAAATTGAATGTGGCGTAAGTAAGCTCCGGGGAGTTTTAGAGAAACGATTCCTTCCGTCTGGTTTCTGCAGGATCACAGATTGTTGTGGGAAGTGGGGGTGATGAGACGGACATGCAGTAGCCCCGTGTCTCCTGAGGGAACTCTTTCCTGGACGTTTCTGACCGTGGTGGAGGACGGGGAGGCCCTTCCTACTTATGGTGCTGTGAGAACACGTTTTAAAGGGAGTTTCATGGAGAGAGGTATTTAATATGCGCCGTGACATCTTTGTTCGGGGCCAAGATGGACCAAAGGACAGGAGGAAGCGGACGCTGGGGCCTGGACCTCCGCTTCTGGTGTGAAGTCAGGGCCAGGCAGTCAGTTCTGCAAGGATGCAGCTTCCGTGTCCCTGAAACTCACCATGTTGCACAACGGAAACCACAGCTCTTACGGGAAGAATAGGGGTAGGGACCCCACATTCCAGAACGTCATCAGTGACACATTAAAAAGAAAAAGACAGGAGCCGAATGCGAATCATAGCTGGTGTTACACATGTGACATGGTTGAGAAGTACATACAGACGACAGTAAATATGACGCTATCACTTGCAGAAGGCCTGAAGTTGGCTGGTGAAGGTGGGTGGGCTTCAGGGGGCTGCAGCTGGTGAGTCACCGTGACGTGCCGTCCATGCCTGTGGCTTCCATATCAGTGTGTCTGTTCATTGGCTCATGTATCATATCGATGGTGTGTGGTAGATTATATCTAGATATGTAAGCCACACGCATTGACTTATATCTCATAGGTGTACAAAGTCCTGGATGTTGCAGGTCAGTGGTGACGAGGCACTGGGGAGGTAGGGCTGTGCAAGGACTGTTAATGGCCGTGGGTCTCCAATCGGGGTGATGGAAAGTTCTGGAACTAGACAGTGGCAACAACACTGTGAGTGTGCTTCATGCTGCTGAATTGGACACTTAAAACTGGGTGACATGGTACACTTTCTGTGATGTGTGTTTTACCACACCTGCACGCATGCGCACGCACACACGCACACACGTGTTGAATCTGTGTCCTGGTCGGAGCTCAGTGTGGCGCTGCGGGGGACACAGTAGGAAGTGCAGCAAGGTGCTGTCTCAAGGGACTGCGCGGCTCAGTTGGGAGATGAGGTCAGCGGACCAGTAGGTAGATTGCAAGGCGGAAATGAAGTGCACCCCAGAAGGAGGTGAGAATGGGGGGCTGTGGGGGTCCAAAGGCGTGCACCTGTCCTTCGGAGGACTCATGTAAGATGAGTCCACATAAGGAGAGCTCATTGGGTCACAGCCGAGCATCACCTGACACGCTGTAAGAGAGACCTGTTTCCAGGCCTGGCCCCATGCACAGCAAATCCGCATCTCTGCACGGAGGAGCTTAGGCATAGGTGCTTCGGAGCTGCCCCGATGATTCTCACACGGGGCGGCCGCAGGTCTGAGGAACGACTGGAGACTGACGGGCATGCTGGGCAGAGGGGTTACAGAAGCAGGTGCCCAGCCTGGGGACCCGTAGCGCTGCTGCCCAGGCAGAGGGTGTGAGTGCAGGAGACGGGGCCTCCCGGGCGTCTCTGGGGAGCTGCAGGGTTTTGTCGCCAGTGGGGAGGACTGGAAGGATGTTCATGGGGCTGGAAAGATAGGTTCTTACTTGTGTTGTAGGTGAACCTGGCAGCATTCTGAGATAAAGATGATCTGCCCTGTGGTTGGCTGGAGGCAGGCACTTCATGGTCCAGCCCAGAGCTGCTCCGAGCGGAGGCCGCGGGCTCCGTGGGGTCTCCCAAACCAGCGGTTCTCAACCTGTGGGTCGTGACCCCTTTGGGGGTTGAACGACCCTTTCACAGGGGTCGCCTAAGACCATCGGAAAACACATATTCCTGATGGTGTTAGGAACCGAGACACCGCTCCTCTATCCGTCTCCACGCGGGTCCGCCCACATGCAGATATGCCCCATACAACATGAGGAACTGTATTAAAGGGTCGCGGCATGAGGAAGGTTGAGAACCACTGCCCCAAACCCTTTCGGGGGTGGGGGAGGGGCTCTGCAAAGACAAAGCTGTTTTCCTGATAATGCTAAGATGTTATGCCCTTTTTCACTGGGTTTGGCATCTGTGTGAGTGGTGAGAAACGATGCCGGGGAACCTTGGCGTCTCAGCACACACCCAGGCGGCAGCCCGCTGTGGACCTGCGGTTGCCACCTCCAGGCCCCTGCAGGGCAAATGCCAGCTTCGCTCAGGGGTGTCCTTGATGAAGCGGTGAAAACCTCGACCCTCGGGTTCACATCCATTTAAAAAATATTGTGCGTGACCAAATGGAAGCCGCTCGTAAAACACGCGCTGCGCACCCAAGCGAGTCGGCGTGGGGAGGAAAACGCCTCCGCAAACCTCGGAGCTGAAGCCTTTCCGAGGGCAGCACTTTCCACGGAGCCCTGGCCGTTATCAGGCTCTGGGACCTGGCGGCCAGTCATCCCTTCTAAAATCCTTTGGAAAGGAGCTGAATTTACTGTTTAAACTTCTCTGTTTGGGGAAGACTTATGGAGTTAGATATAGAGAAATCCATTTTCTAAGATATTCCCCCCCCCCCCCCTTTCTTACTCAACGCTCAGTTTTCCTTTTTCCTGCCCCTGCTCTTAATCTCTGGTGCCTCGGAGCAGCCCATCCTGGGCTCAGGCCTGCGGTCAGAACCCCTGGGCGGTGCGCAGCTGGCCTCTTCCCAGCCCAGCTGTTCCACCCCAGCTCCCGTTCTGCTCAGGCGAGGCCTCGCTCCTGGGTCCCAGAGGCTGGCGTCTGTCGGAGAACGCGGGGTCAGATAGGTCTGTCCGGCTCTGGAGCTGCGAGAACTGGCCAACGCCCCGCTTTGCTGGGGAAGTCCCTGATGATGGCTGTGCTCCCCAGAGCCTCTGACCTCATCTGTCACTGTCGGTTTTTATTTGCAAGCTCACCTTATTGGCTGGGCAGCAGCATACTCTCTCTCCTACTGCTGATCTGCCCCTGCCCCCAGGGGCCCCCGCTGGGGAAATGGTTTGCTGAGGACAAGGTCCCCTCTCTCACAGTGACAGCCCATCACATCCACAGGGTAGTCTCCAGGACCAGAGGAGGAGGCGGACATGGGCAGGACTAAATGTTTCTGCTTAGGGAAGTGGTGAGTTTGAGAAACGGAAAGTGTCCCCTGAAAATGTCTTGATTTTTTTTTTTTTTTCCTGAAAATGTCCTCAAGGGAGGTACACAAGCCAATAGGGGAAGAAAAAGGGGACATCTGTAATACTCTCAACAAGAAAGATAGTTTTTAAAAAATGTAGTTAGCTAATTCAATGAATGAGAAACAGCCAGAGAGATACAGAGACATCTCGTGGAAGGCGAGGGGAGTGTGGGCAGGTTGGAGACCGAGAAGGAAAGGCTGAGAGCGGTGTGTGCGGGGCTTGGTGAGTCTGTGGGCTCGGCACCCCGGCTCTCCTCCCCAGGACGCTGCTCCCCACAGGGTCCTCTGAAGGAATGTTCTCGATGAATGTGGGAAATTCTTCTGGGTTCAGCTGAGGAGCAACATGGAGGCTCTGGGAGAGTTTTATGAGTCTGTCTGGACCATTCCTCTCCCTTCTCCATGAATGAAGAGCCGGTAAGAATTAAAATATCCAGTGAGCCCAGGTTAGACAGGCCGTCCTCTGTCCAGAACAGGGACCTCCCTCCGAGCCTTCCGTGAGGCCCCAGGACCTGTCTGGGTCAGGGCGCTGTCCCTGAGATCTGGGGGCGAAAGCAGGGATGGCAGTGGGTGTGTCACGGAGTGATGTGTTTACTGAAGAGAAGCTCCACCGGCGTGAAAAATGTTCAACGAAAACTTGTGAAAGATGGCTAACTGGTTAAACTAGAAATCACTCACTGGAATGAAAAATAAAAAGATAATAGCCCTGGCCGGTTTGGCTCAGCAGTTAGAGCATCGGTCCGCAGACCAAAGAGTCGCAGGGTCAATTCTGGTCAAGGGCACGTACCTCGGTTGTGGTTCGTCCCGGGCCCTGGTCGGAGTTGTGCGGGAGGCAGCCGGTTGATGTGTCTCTCTCACATCAATGTTTCTCTCTCTCTCTCCCTCCCACTCTATCTGAAGATAAATGGAAAAATATCCTTGGGTGAGGATTAAAAAGTAAATAAATAAGAGAGAACAAATGACTAGCAGAAATGCCTAGAAGAAGGTAGAAATTCAGTCTATGGTGAATGACGTCAATGTAAACTGGTAACTGTAAAATTAATGTTTTTTTCTCGGCCTGATATAGACACCACGGAGACCAGGACTCCCCCGTGTCCTAAGTCAGTCCCTTGTCTCCTCCACACATAGGCGGGGTCCTCTTGTTCACTGTCATGCCTCCAGACATCCCTGCCCAGACTGGGGACCGTGAGATCGTTCCATCCTTCCCCAGTGTCCACACAACGCTTCTTCGTGTCAGCTGGTCGATTGAATGCTGTCAACAACCAGCTGCTGAGCTGTGGCAGGACCGGGCACCCCAGTGTGCCAAGCTCCAAGGGCCAGCTCTTATGTACCTGGATGACGTCATCTGCTGTGGATGCTTTTTAGAAAGGACCACGTCCTTCTTCTGACGTGGGTCCCCTGCACCTCCTACACCCGCGATGTAAAGACCCAAGGGTGGAGGTCAGAGGGCTGGGTGGAGGGGTTTCAGGAGGAAAGTAGATGAGGCATCGGTGGGAATCCTCCTTGCTAAGGTACAGGTGCATTGTGAACGGGGAGGGTGCCGGCAGGTATGCCTGCTCATTGCAGTGTGGCAGGTGAACAGCACTGACCCCACGGGACAGGTTTCTCCTGCAGCCCTGAGCTACCCCACCCTCCAGCTGAGCCCTGTCTGGTTTCCCTGAGGCTTGGCGGGGGTCTGCAGTCGGGGGTGGGGGGGTCTGCTCCATCAGGAAGTCACTCTGATCAAGCAGGGGCCGTGTTCTTGGTTGAGAGATTCCTGGATGACCGCCACTGGGCATGGTTCTTGCCAAATGTTACCTTTACCTCGCCTCACCCACCGGTGGAGGTGGCTTCTCCCTGGACAGCCTCATGTCAGGGTTCGGATTCAGGGCTAATGACACGCAAATATTTTCCGCCCTGTTTGGTTTAGTTTCTTGGCATATAAGAGTTTCTTGGCATGTGTTTGAAGACTAAGGTTCTGAAATGGATGGGCAGGGAGACCTGTCACCCGGATGCGTCCTCAGAGCGAGGACCGAGTGGCATGTATGTCACCGCAATAACCTGTACGCGATGCTCATATCCTTGGACTTCTCGTCGTAATTCTGTTCTGCAAGGGTTGACAAGGTTTTAAGACAAGGTTTCCAAGTATTTAAACTTGTTTTTTACCTTTATTAAAAACGTAATATATTATATGTTAATTGAAGAAACTGAAACCCGCACCAGGAGGCGTGGAGGCTTGCGTTCACGGTCGGCATGTCGGCGCTCCGGGAGCACCCACGTGGCTTTGCTGCTGCTGCATGCTGTGTTCAAAGGTGACCCTCGCCGCAGCGACAGACAACGGCGCTATAAATAGAA
Source organism: Tadarida brasiliensis (assembly GCA_030848825.1). Classification (NCBI taxonomy): domain Eukaryota; kingdom Metazoa; phylum Chordata; class Mammalia; order Chiroptera; family Molossidae; genus Tadarida; species Tadarida brasiliensis. The sequence continues at coordinate 97,775,595 of CM061267.1, read as the reverse complement.
GTGCACCCTGTCGCTCACAGCCCTGGAGCATTTGTTCAGTAACCAGCCTCCCTCCAAACTTTCTTAAAACCCGAGGACCCTCCTTTTCTGCTGAGACACAGTATCCCTGAAAATCAATACATTCTTATTTTTAGTTCAGTAGTTTTACCTGGAGTGAGCAGACGGCCCGGAGTTAGCCGTGAAAGCCAGCTGCATCTATGGGAGAGGTGGAGTCCTGACTTTTTATAGCATTTTCCTCAAAAGAATGGCCTTGCTTTGTAAGCTTGAAGCTGACCGTCGCTTTTCGCCTTCTCTGTTTCTCTCTGGGGGACGCGGAGGAATGGGGTGGCCGAGGGCTGCTCCTGACTGGAGGGGACCAGCCTCCCGGCTCAGCAGACACCTTTCCACGGGGAGAGTCCCCGGTGTTCACCTCGGAGTTTTGTTCTTGGCTTTTTTAGGGGCAGGGATACGGCAGGAAGAGGGCTGTGGGAGCCACTGGGCGTTGCTCATGGATGCCCAGCCTGCCCAGGGCACAGCGCTCGGGAACCCCGCATCCTGACCAGGCCCCTGGGATGGCACCCGGGCCACGGGGCTAGTCTCCTTCTCCTCAAGGAAGGACACTTCTCTCACTGAGACTAGTCTTCAGGAGAGGCAGAGCACTTCCTCACACATTGATGGGTGAGGACTGGGGTATTTCCTTCTCCTTTCTGTCCCCTCCCTCAGTAAGTAGAACTGGGCTGAGCTCTGCAGGTGGCTGGTCACCTCACCTCCAGGTCCCGGGCAGCACTCAGAACTGAGGAGTCTGGCTTCACGCTGCCAGTGACATTCCCCAGTTCCACTAGGTTACATCCGGAAGAAGCAGGGTTACGACACCTATCTTCATGGTTTCTTCCGCAATTGTCGTGTTGTTTTACTTTTTTATTTTTATTTTTTTTACTGGCATTGAAATGCGATGAGGTAGGTGTTTTGACATTCGTGTATAACGAGTAGAAAGATACAATGAAAGGTCAGGTCCTGACGTGGGTGTTGAGTTTATTGTGGTGTCTGTGGAAACCTACCGTGCTTGGCCATCGTGTTTCTAATGATCCAAGTTTTAAATACCCTTTTCATTATCTATGTTTCTCGGGGTCTGAAATTAAGGGAGTATAAATAGATGTCGTAGTGCCAGGAGAATGATCTCAGTATCCGCATGGGCAAATAACATAATAAATAGTGTCATTAACAGTATACAATATGATACCGTCTTGTTTAGTAATTGAAGCAGGAATTTCGGTTCAGAGGGCGAGTGTCTCCTTGGCTTGTAGTAAACTTAAAGGCACGGCAGGGCTTAGAAGGAGGGGTGTGTCCCTGAAGGACGTCTGTCCCTCCATAACCTAACGGGGTATGGAATGAATATGAACTTAGAATTCAGGTTAGTGTCCCTGCCCAGAGAATGGCTTTTATTTTTGCATGCTCGCCAGAATTCACACTAGGTTGTAATGGACTAATATCGCCATAGACCTAAGGATATAATCGCAGAAGTGTTTGTATTATTATACTAATCTTAGACTCTGATAATAAATTTACACTTAGAATTTTAGTGTGTGCTTTTCTATTAGAAAAAAAAAAAGATGCTCAGCCGGTGTGGCTCAGTGGTTGAGCGTGGACCCACGCACCAAGAGGTCGCCTGTTTGATTCCCCGTCAGGCCACATGTCCGGGTTTCGGGCTTGATCCCTAGCAGGGGGCGTGCAGAAGGCAGCCTATTGATGTTGATGTTTCTCTTTCATCAATATTTCTATCTCTCTCCCTTCCTGTCTCTCTAAAACCAATAAAAAACATTAAAACAAAGAAAAATGAAGAAACTTTATTGACTTCATTGCCCTTACGAGGCACTTCTCCGTATCCTGAAAGTCATGCCCGTGGCACCTGAAGGCTGGGTAACGATCGTTTCTCTTTCCTGTGTAAGCCCGGCCTCTGCAGACTCAGGACACACGTCTCACGCTGACGTTCAGAGCCCTTTGCTGTATGGCTTTCACAGGGTCTCACTGCCTTTCCCGCGACCAGAATGTCACCAAAGTCAGCTGGCTGCATTCGAAAGGCTTTGCACCTTGCTCCCTGGCACCTTGGCTCGTTCCTGGAATACCCCCGCCTCCCCGCATACCGCCCCCTGCCCCCGCTCCTCCACACCTTTATTTCTCAGATCCCCATCATCTACTATCCCAGCAGCTTCTTCTGCGAAGTCTCTCCCGATTCCTTCGGTCAAATCAAAGGCTCCTTCCTCTGGTGGTGTGCCTCCTTGCTTCCCCTACAGAGTGACTGTACCCGTCGGTTAGGGCTGTTATAACACAGTATCGCAGACTGCGGGCCTGAAACTTTGGAAATCTACTTTCTCACTCTTCTGGGGGCTGAATGTCCAAGGTCAGGGTCTGTCCGGTCTGGTTTCCCCCAGGCCTGTCCCTCTCTCTCTGTCTTGCAGACTTCTCTTTGTGACCTGACATGGCCTTTTCTCTGGGGACATAGCTCCCGGGTATCTCTTCCTCTTCTTAGGAGGACACCAGTCAGACTGGATGAGGGCCCACCCATGTGAGGCCTTTTAACCTTAATTACTTCGCCCTGCCGGTTTGGCTCAGTGGTTAGAGCATTGGCCCTTGGACCAATGAGTCGAGGGTTCGATTCTGGCCAAGGGCACATATCTCGGTTGCGATTCATCCCCGGCCCTGGTTTGGGTCGTGCAGGAGGCAACCAATCGATATGTCCCTCTCACATCAATGTTTCTCTCTCTCTCTTCCTCTCTCTCCCTCCTGCTCTATCTGAACAAAAATGGAAAAATGTCCTCGGGTGAGGATGAAAAACAAAACAAAAACCTAACCTTAATTACTTCTTTGAAGGCCTATCTCCAAATGCAATCACATTCTAAGGTCCTGGGGTGAGGACTTCAGCACAGGACGTGTTTGGGTGGGCACACAGTCATTCCAGACAGTGCTGTGTGTGGCTCAGTGTCCTCCCCTGTCCCCTTTCCCTGACTAGACGGTGGAGTCTTCGAAGGCAGAGCCTTGTACAGATGGGCTTACTGGGTCTTAGTACACTGCCTCTTACATAATACATAGTCAGTAAATAGCTGTGGAATTTAATTTTAATTAAATCAACTCTTCAAGAATTTAGTGTAGCTATTAGACTTTTATGGAAGTGATCTATGACCAAAACATGGTACTTAAACTTTGTTTTATAGATTTGACCAAATGCTGCCAAGTGATGTACCAGATAAAACATTGCCCAGGACACTGTTCTCCTGGCCTTCCTTTCCTTCTGACTTCGGTAATGGTCGTTGTTCTTTGCGTACACTTCTGCTGTCGTTCTGACCAATTCACGGCAGAAACGGAAGTTGAGGCAGAGTCCAGACCCACACAGTGGTTGGAGTGTCGGCCCGCAGACCCATGAGTCTCGGGTTCGATTCCAGTCAGGGGCACATAGCTTGGATGCGGTTTGGTCCCAGCCCTGGTTGGGGTCGTGCAGGAGGCAACCAGTTGATGTGTCTCTCTCACATTGGTGTTTCTCTCTCTCTCCCTCCCTCCCTCCTACTCTATCTGAAGATAAATGGAAAAATATCCTTGGGTGAGGATTAAAAAAAAAAAAAAAAGTATTCCCAGCGAGGTTCTGCCCTGCTGTCTGCTGGTCTGAGCTTCCCTGGGCTTGGAGTTGCCCTCCTCAGCGCTTTGGGGTACCGGTCTCTGGAGGGAGATGAGTGTCCCCTCAACCTCTGGGCCAAATAGTTTTGATCAGAAACCAGCCTAAGAGAAAGGGACATTTGGTGTGCCTGAAGGACCTGGATTGCTGCCCACCTGGAGTGACAGGTTCTCACACATTCCGCAGAGACTCCCAGAGCCGGGCGTGAGCCTTGCTCTTCTCTCGCTGAGGGTGCACAGGTGTCTCAGTCTGTCCAGGCTGCTGTGACGCAGCGCAGGCTCGATGCTCATCCACGGTAGACACTGTTGCTCTCAGTTCTGGAGGGTGGGAGGGCCAAAGCCAAGAAGACCCTGGTAAATAAGAAGCAAATAACAGGATCCTGTCATTTCTGAGTTAACAGAACCCTGTTTCAGATCCCCTTCCAGGGTGACAGGGGCGAGCACTTTTTCTCCTTGGGTACAATAGCGGCATAATGTCCTCTGTTTGGTCTTGGACGTTTCTGATAGTGGCTGTAAGGATCCCAGCAGCATTTTAAGCACTGGGGATAATCTAAAATGACGCTTTAATCCCTTTCTTGAGTCATAATAGTTATTCTTGAACCTACCATCCCCCAGCATTACTGATCTCCCCCTTACTGCTGATTATTGATTTCACACCATGTAGCATTGGGTTACTGGTCTATGACCTTATATTTCCTGTCTGTTTTGTGGTCTCTGAAACTTCTGTCTTACACTTTTTATATCCTTTCTGTATTCCTTAACCCAACTTTAAATCGAAGGAGGTCGTTTGGTGTTTCCCCCCTAAACACTGGAAGTTATACTTGTGCATTCTACTTTGTGCTGTCCAATATGGGGGCGGGGTGGGGGTTCCTGTTGAGGACTAACTCTCCGAGTTTGGTTGCAGCTGAGGTTAGTTTGAGTCTGGGCACTTCCTGTGCAGTCAGCCGCGTCTCACAGCTGTGGCTGCAGTTCTGTGCAGAGGCTGAGACGGGCTGGGTTGGGAGGGTGCTTCCCCCTTGCTCTTTGAGTGCCCTCCTCTCATGATTGCTTTGCTCATGGAGAGAGATGGCTGGTTAATGAGGCGCTCTCTTCCGTGGTGTGCTTAAAAGTGATTCTGTAGTGCTTGCTGCATGTTACAATTTGCATTCCAGAACATACAGTAGCATGTTCTATTGTGAAGGCCCCTTCACAAGGCTGAGAGAGCATTGACCGGCCTAACTCCTGTTCTCTAGTGACTGCGATTCTCAGAAAGTCCCGACCAGTTTCTCTGCAGAGCCTGCCCTGCCAACGCTGGCCTTGCCCGGAGAAGAGTTGAGGATGGGGTGCGGGAGCGTGCGGTTTCTCTCGCTGCAGGGATGAAGCTCAGGCTGGTGAGGCAGTTTCTGCGGAGATGGTCCTGGGTGTTGTTCCAAAGGGACTCAGAGGAGGGGAAGGATTGTTTAGGGCTGCTCATAGGGCAGGAGCAGTCACTGGTGTGTCATTAAAAATAAACCCCACACAGATCATCTTTCGTCAGTCTACCCTACCCCAAGACTGAACGTTTGATCTTAGGGGCCATGGCCGAATTTTGGCTGCTCTGATGGCCCTGAGTGCCCAGGCCTCCTGCCCAGGCCTGGGAGGTTGGGGCTACTGGAAAGGGAGGAAGGCGATGCTCTGAATTGGTGGCTGTGACTTCTCTGCACGCCATTTCCCGTTTTGTTTCAGTGTTGCTGCCCCCGCAGTCTTGTCCGCAGAAGCCCATCCTGCTCACTTTCTGTGCGCTCTCGAATTTCGGGGATTGGGGTCATAAATTTGAAAAACAAATCATGTGGCATTTTCCTAAGATATTTTGGGGAAAGTGGGCATGATTCTTGCGTTTAAGAAATGGAACTCTTTCACATAACTTGAGTTGGTCTAGCAGCCACGTGGTGTGGGTTGTTTGTTATGATAGGTACACTCAGACGTGAGCCCAGGTCAGCGCCACCAGCGCAGAGGACTCGGCACCTGTCACGTTCCTTCCTTTCAGTAAGAAAACTCGTTCTCTCTCTCTTAAAAATAAGTTCAACGTCTTATTTATTTTAGTAATAACTTAGAAAGTTTTATGAGCGTAGAATAACCCGAATTCCTAAAGGACTAATCCATCGTGTAAATGTGAATTCCCGCCGCCTGCCGTGTTGAGACCGTGGAAGGGCACGCTGGCAGGTGTTTGACGTATAGAGTCCGTTGTTCCTCGTGGCATCAGGGAGGCACTTTCCCCAGGCCACACAACTAGCATGTGGCAGGGCTGGGGTTTGAACCCTGGCATTCTGCTCTGGAGTCTTTCCTCTTTCCCGCTAGGCTCTGCCTGCTTTCGCATTCACAGGGCCCCCAGCTCTCTCTTTCTCTTAGGACTCGCTCCTTCCCTTGCTCACTAATCTTACGTTTATTGAGACCTGCTTCTAGTTAGGTGCCGTGGCGACTCTACATCCTGTCCTCAAACACCTCAGCCTGGCAGGGAGACAGATAAATAAACAGCCAGACACACAGACCTGATGGGGTGTTGGAAGGGGAAGGCAGAGCCCCACTCTGCGGGGGGTGGGGGTACATGAGTCTCAGAGCATCAACATTTAAAGGAAGGGCAAAGAATAGGGCGACAGAGCTGAAGAAAACTTGGTCAGTGGGTACACAGTGTGGAAGGTTAAAGAATGAACCAAGGTCTATCTGAGGGCAAAAGGAAAAATGAGTGGGTCTGCCAGTGTGGGCAAGGCGGAAAGTGATGTTTGGGAAGTGAGGTATCGGAGTTAAAAAATACCCAGGGAGAGAGGGGTTTGGAGCGATTTCGTTGTGTAAAAAATCATAACAACAATAAATATCAAATTCAGCCGAGGGAATTGCTTTGGAAAGTTGGCTGTGGGTCACGGCTTTTCTGGGGCTGACTGGTGGCCTTTGGAATAAGCTGCTTTATTGGTGCCATTTGTCTTTTGACATCAAAGTACTGATGCTAAGCAGCCGTGTGTGAAAATCAAGCTTCTCTTCATAGCACGTATTTCGCCCCTCTGGGGACCAGCGTCACGGTGCAGGCAGAGTCCCCATCGTCTTGATTCAAAGAGTTTTGAGGGATATGGTATAGATGAGTTTCTTAACTAGCATGAGAAATATATAGTAGACCAGCGTAACCTCACACTGGGCAGTGGAGCTGAGTTTATGCCAAGGGAATGTCTGCCGGTGACGAAATTGCTTGTTAATTCCGAGTAGATGACCTGTTTTTTTTGGTGGGTTGTTGACCATAATAATTCTCATCTTTAGAATTGGTGCCAAAAGTGGACATCTTCTCCCTGTGTTTGTCCCCTGACCCTGTCCTTCCGTGATGACATCCATGTTCAGTTCCTAGGAAATGAGGGATGAGGGGCTTTTCCAAAGAAGCTCTTCTGGGTTGGCTTGTTTGCTTGGTTATTGAAGTCTGAATTTAAAGCTCAGAATTTGGAATATAAACCATTCTTTAAGGGTAGCATGCATCTTAAATGTTTCCCTTAGCCCTGATAACACTTCGATGATCTCTCTCTCTCTCTCTCTCAGAAATTTATATATATATATATATATATATATATATATATATATATATATATATATTTCTGTCTAGCTATCTGTCTATCTGTCAGTCTGTCTATCTCTGGAGATTGCTTTCACTAATCACAATTTATGACCTCATCTTTACCTTTGATAAACGTTTGCCTTTGATAAACGTTTGAATGTCCATCGTGCTGGGCGTGGGGGACATGGGGGTGAAGATGGCATGTTCTTGAATTCGCTGAGCTCTGAGTCTAAGGGACGAGAGAGATGTGAACAGATACTTCCACAGCTCTTTGCTAGACGCAATCTTGGATGTACAGAGAGTGTCCAGAGGAGGGAGGCGCTACCTCTTTGCTGTGGAAAGTCTTTCCCCATGAGTGGGAGGGAGGGTGGGGCCCTTGGGCGGGATCTTAGGGAAGAAGCTGTTCTCAGGCAGGATTGGTGGGGAGGATGGCGCCCTTCTCAGGCTTGGATGAAGAAATTGGAGCATCCGTGTCCACTTGCCTCCGCTGGGAGCGAGTTGACTTTCAATAGCTGCTCTGTCTTCCTCCCAAAGTGAACGGATAGCCTGGTGCACGGCATGAACTCAGCATCCAAAGCCAAGTGTATCCGACATTGAATCTCAGGGGTGTGCCAGAGATCTCAAAAGAGCAATCACCAACTCACTTATCTTCGGGTAAAACTATGTGTAATTTTTCCTTGGAGACATCTAATTTTAACAACTGATTTACATAGTTGCTAATACCTGAATTGTAACTGTATCACAATGTTATATGAGCTGCTCCGTGCATAATACAGTATTCCTTTCGCACAGTTGGAAGGAGGTAGGCGAGCTGGCGTGTGTAGGTTGGAAACACAGCTCGTTTTCGTTGCCAGAATTTATTTTTGTTGAAATGTTTCATGGAGTCTAAAAATAAAGATACGATTGTAAAATTGGAATAACATAGAATTAAGAAGATAAAATACTATTTGTGAGCCCTTGTTTAGCAAATATTTATCACTGTTTAATTTGTGCAATGAATCCACAAAAATAAAACCTGTGCATTATTTTTTAATTGATTTGATATTTATTTGATCTTACCTGCACGCGTGTCAGTAGGAATATATTAATGGGCTCAAGTGCCCCCCACATATTTATAAATGCGAGTGAGGGGTAGTTCTGTCTTCTGCTTTCTAGCGAATTGCCTGTATTCCTTCTCTTTCCTTGAATGCACGTAGTACGGCGTTTCGGGGTCCGCTTTATCCTTGGTTGATTGGGAAGGCAAGTCTTCCTGATTGATGTGTCTGTTTAAGGTCTGTGAACCTAAAAGAAAACAGTGTTTATTCATGAATTCCGTCAATCATCTATCAGTTTTCATGAATATCATGCTGGTGGCTTACTGGGGGACAGGACTGTCACCTTCCCTGACCCCTGGAACTGACAGGCAGGACTGGGGACAGGCAGTGAATGAGGACACAGGCGGGTGAGAACATAATTACCCATTATGCTACGGAAGACAAGAAACGGTTTTGTCCTGCGAAAGAGAATAAGGGGTTACTATGAAAGAGAGGCGCGTGTGGGGGGTCCCCCTGTGGACATACTCCTCGGGGTTGCTGTCTGCTGACATGTCTGTAGGCTATTATTTATTTGTGTTTTTGAAACTGGAAATGGTGGTAGTACGTTGTAGGAATTTAAATCTCTTCTGCATTTCTTATTCTTAGGTGTCGTAAAAGTGGTTGTTTTTTTTTATTATTGAAAGTTTGGTGTATATTAATTTGGGTCTAGTATTCACTTTTTAAAATTATGATATATATACACACACACATATACATATATATATATATACACACATAAAACTATTCACAGCTCAAGGAAATTCTATATATATTTAAATTATAAAATATATATGATTTATAGAATAAAAGTGTACAATTTCCTTTAGCAGTGAATACTTTATTTTTGGAGAATTTGATTACAGGGATGAGGATTATCTTTGTATTTTTTTTTAGTGCTTCCGACCTTTAATTTGGCATTTACTTACATTTAGTCTGTTTCTGATAATTGAGCAGTATAACATTTGAGACATCGGGTGCAAGAGAGTGTACTGTTTGTATGTGATATTTAAAGCCCTCGTGATGTGACGGAATTTCCATGCTGCAAAGCACAGCGGACTTCCTGGAATTCCACGGAGGAGTTTCAGCGTCCTGGGGGCGGACCTCTGGTGTACTGCGCTCTGTGAGGACGGGCGGTCTCTCTGGCGTTCTGACGGGCAGCCTCCCCGCTGCATCGCAGTCCAAGGACCGGAACGTCGTTAATGAGCTGTGCTCAGCTTAGGCGGTACCGGCTGGTCTTCGGTTCATAGGCCCAGGACGTTTCTGAAGTTTTGTCCATGTGTTCGTTCACCTGTGTGATCACTATACACAGTACTGATCAGAATGGCGAAAGTATGCGTGGCTAAGCATGCTGACATCAAAACAATGTTCCGGACAGGTGTGTAGTCTGCAGAAGGCCCATGAGGCAACTCGAATCCTTCTCCTTTCTTTACCTACAGCTTAAAAAAATATTACAAGTAATTCATTTTACTTTTTGATGGTGTTTTTTTTTCATTGCAGCTGACATTCAATATTATTTTATTTTAGTTTCAGTTGTACAACATAGTTGTTAGACAATCATGTACTTTACAAAGTGTTCCCCCAATATTTCCAGTACCCTCCTGGCACCATCCATAGTTATTACAGTATTATTGACGTCCGTTTTGACTATTTTGTGATGACCAATGGTACTTCTTAATCCCATTGCATTTCTCACCCAGTCCCCCAACCCCCCTCTCCTCTGGCATCCATCCGTCTGTTCACTGTATCTATGAGACTGCTTCTTTTTGATTTGTTCAATTATTTTTCTCTTTAGGTTCCACATATAAGTGAAATCATATGGTATTTGTCTTTCTCTGTCTGACTTACTTCACCCAAAACATGATATATTTGAAAGAATATATGCACCCCTATGTTCATTGCAGTGTTATTTCACAATAGCTAAGGTATGGAAGCAACCCAAGTGCCCATCAATAGACCGGTGGGTTAAAAAGCTGTAGCACGTTTACACAATGGAATACTACTCAGCCATGAAAAAGAATGAGATCTTAACCATTTGTGACAGCTTAGATGGATCTGGAGGGGATTGTGCTACTTGGAACTTTTTAAATCTTTCATTGTGTTCAGAGCTTTCCTGGATCTGGGACCAATCCTTTACCTACCCAAGGAAGTTTAAGACTCCTTAATTTGATGGCCTGATGGCTTCGTTCCAGTACCATTTCTACTACTTGCTGTTTTCTGGTTGGTTACTCAGGATCTACTGACTCAGCTTCTTCTCTTCCCATTTGGACAAGAGTTGGCTATAGTTGTGGTCGCCCTGACCGTGTTCCATTCTCACGCCCTGTTTGATGCACTCCAGCTGTTACGCATTCCATTTATTGTATCCATGACCTGCTTTCTATAGATGGGACGCCACCACCTCCTAGGGACGGAAATTCTGACCTGAGCCCCTGCCACTCTGCCTCTCTTACACAGAATATTTACTTCCCTGTTGCAAAACCAGTTGACTTTCTGTCCCTGCATCCCCCACTGCCGTGCCCTGCCCATCTCCACGCTGGCTTGGCGCGTGTCTTTCCTGTTCTCACTGGGGCCTTGACTCATCAGCTACGTCTTGGCCTTGGGGACTGGCCAGCACCACGTCTCGCTCATCCTGGAGCACCTCTCTGACATTTAACATTGTCTTGGCTGCTGGGTGGAATTCAGAGGCATTCGAGTTCTTTCTGGCGGAATAAACATTTCTTGAGCACCAACCGTGTACAAGGCAATGCTTTGTGTTGTGACGAAGCGATGAGTGAGACCTGATCCCACTGGCAGAGCCACGTAATCAGCCGAAAGAAGAGAATAAAATTCATACATGATACACGATGGGTAAAAGAACGGCCTAGAAAGGTTATGTGTGCGCGCGCGCGCGCACACACACACACACACACACACACTTTTTTTTTTTTTTTAAAGCCTCACCGAGGATATTTTTCCATTTATCTCCAGACACAGTGGGAGGGAAGGAGAGAAGGAGGGAGGGGGAGAGAGAGAGAGAAACATCGACGTGAGAGAGATACATCGATTGGTTGCCTTCAGCACAACCTCGACCAGAGCTGGGGACTGAACCTCAACCGAGGTACAAGCCCTTGATCAGAATTGAACCCGTGATTCTTTGGTCCGAGGGCTGATACGCTACTGCTGAGCCGAACCGGCCAGGGCCACACACACAGTTTCATATAATGGCAGAACTTGCTTCAAAGAGACCTGATCACACTCTCCTCAAATTTCTCGGTTTTATTTTGTTCCTCTGTACATCAGTGAACTTTATGCATGTTTTAGAAATAATGAAACCATTTGTTGATGGAGTTATCACTGCAACAATTAGGAGAAAGAAGACTTCTGTGAAATGCTTGCTTAATGCTCTGGCCATAGGATTCCTAGAGCCAAATCCTGTAGAAATGCCATGTCTCTGCATAGAGTAATTACATATTCTGTGTCTTCATAGAGTTAACACTTTGTGTCTCATGCATCATTTCTCCTTTGGTTTTAAAGTAAATCTAAACTAAATATTTCTGATCACAATCAAAATCCCTTACCCTCCCCCATTTTTTTCCCCCCTCTTGAGCCTTTTCTTCCTTTAGTAACTTCACGGCTTCGTTCATCCCTGGATGATTCAACCTCGCTTTCTCGACTCCTATTGTCTTTCTTGGACTCCAGCTTGTTCTTGTTCTATGTTCTTGTAAAGCAAGCCTAAGTTCACCCCTGTCCCATGGAAAGGCAGACCAATGGTAAGCAAAGTCGGGGGTTGTTTCTCCCCTAGAATCACAAGTTCCTCTTCTGTTGTGTACCAGAGTTCACAAACTGGCCCTGCTGTGATCACTGAAACACACAGTACCAGGGAGAGTTGGTCCATTTCCAGTTTCAGAACTTTGCTGCCGATTCTGTCATTTTCTATCACATATATAGATTTGATCCCTATCTATATGTTTTCTTGTAATAGACGGTTGTCCTCTTTCTGTCTTTCAAGTTGGCGACAGCTAAGTCGGTGTCATTTGAGAAAGGTGCTGTTTTCGAAGTGGCAGTGCTGATACACTAGAGATGCCCCAGGTGTGAACGCAAAGTCCTTTAGAGGTTCTGACCCACAGCCGTTGTCGTCTGGGGAGGGCTGGGCCTGCTGGCATGCGGCTCCCTCCTCACAGCCCCCTTGCGGCTGGGTCGCTTGGCACGGTGCCCGCAAGGAGAAGTCCCTGTGGCTCGTCCCTGAGCCCTGACCTGACATTACTGTCTTTTTCCTTGTGATGACTGTTAATTTAACCAATCACAGACCAGTGCTGTTGAAGTAGAGAGTATATTATTTTAGTGGGATTAAATGAATTATAAACTTTTTTTTTTTTTTGAGAGAAAGATGGCCTGAAAGTGCTTTGGAAAGAACATTTTGATGTAGATTTTAATGTAAATATTTTCAAATCAGTTGCTTGATATTTCAGTATGTTTTTCTACCTGCTTCAACTAAGTCAAATGGTCTTATCTAGACTCACTATGTTTTTCTAAGATAGAAACTAAATGTACATGTTTTGAAATTTCAAAAATAACCATTTGACACAGTTTTTTCCTTTTATTTTTCTTATATTTCAGAGAGTCATTAATTTTTTTATTTTTCATAAAGAACCCCAAGTTCTGGTGAATCAATTATTTTTTAATATCAAATTTTTAATGGAATCTTTCTTTTCCTTTAAGGCAAACTTCGTAAAGCTAACTTCATATGAGATGGGTAGAGGGCGTTCTGTTCCTTAACAAACGAGGATCAAAACCCCTTGCCTTTTGTGCGCTGGTCTTTGAGCTGGTGTATTGTAGGAAGAAGAGGTTCCTTCCGGGAAGGTGGCTTTGCTTACCCAGCATTTCTCATGTCAAAGAAACACCGTCTTGGCTGCCGACCAGCTCCACCGCAGAAATGTTTGGAGCAGGGGAAGCAGCCGTGCTTCTTGGAATTGTTGGTCCCCGTGAGTCACTCGGGGGAGGAGGGGGGTTGTCATTTGTCAACTCCAGAGTAGTACGTAATATTCTCCCCCTTTTGAAAATGTGCTCCTTTTCACTTCTCTTGCAGTTTTAAGGAGTAGTTATAGTTGGTGAAGAGTGGGTTAGAGGGTTGGTGTGTGCGCCAGCTTAAATGGCACCTTGAAGATGTTGGTGCCCAGAGAGAACTCGTAGAGGGGCAGTGAGAACAGTGATGGGAGGAGGAGGAGGAGAGGGCACTGAGAGAGCACATGTGAAAGTCACGAGTGTGCTTGGTGATCAAGTGACCAGTCAGCCACTCCGGTCATGGTCAGGGAGCACTGGGGCCACCTGCCCAGTTAGGGGTGCAGCCGCACGCCACCCCAGGTTCCCCTGCCTCCCCTCGCTGCCTGCGGAGATCGTCATCCCCACACGTGCCCAGATCTGCCGGAAGAATGTCCGGATGCGAAAGACAAAAGGAAGATCCTGTGTTGTGTGGGGGTTGGACTCCTCGGGACCCTGGAGATTCTGGGCGGGTAGGCATTTCGGTATTCTGTGCCCACGTCTGCCAGGTGCCCCCGGAGCCACAGCCTCTCCAACACCCCAAGGCGTGCAGGGTGTCATTGACTGCGGCCCGGGGCCTGCTGTCTGTGCATTTCCTCCAGCCTTCTTGGGGAAGGAGGACGGTGCCATTTCAAGACCGGAATAGTGATGACGGCGCTCTGATGCACAGCGCCTGCCCGGCGTGCTGAAGAGGAAACGGAGACGCGCTGAACGCACGTCGCGGTCTCTGGGAGGCAGGGTCACAGTCAGCAGCTTCACGCTGCCGTAGCCTTTGGAGAAAGTGGTTTTCACTTGAATGCTTTTGGGTGTGGCTTTGAAGAGACGCGACTGCTCGGACCCAAAGTAATGGCAGGTCCGAGGACAGGCTGGAGCCGCGGTGCTCCCTGATCTTGGACATCAGAAGCTTGCACGTGTCAGGTCTGCAGCGAGCTGCTCTGTGAACTTACCATTGTATTTCAGCCTCTTCCTCTGTTGGAGAGGGTAGGTAAAACATCTCACCGCGCTGCTGAGGGCGTTAAAAATAAAATGGGAGCCCGGCCGGTGTGACTCAGTGGTTGGGCGTCGACCCATGCACCAACAGTTCCCGGTTCGATTCCCGGTCAGGGCACATGCCCAGGTTGTGGGCCAGATCCCCAGAGGGGGGCATGCAGGAGGCAGCTAATCGATGTTCTCTCTCATCAATGTTTCTATCTCTCTCTCTCTAAAGTCAATAAATAAATAAATAAATAAATAAATAAATAAATAAAATGTGAAAACCCTAAAATAGGGTTCGTCCATGGTAGGCCCCCAATACTGATTTCTCCAAGGACGCCAGACCAGTGTGGCGAACACAGTCCAAGGTGGATACACGTGAGGCAGAATGGGAATATTCACGGCGCGTTAGGCAAGGAATCGTTCATGCCAACCCCTGGCATGTGCATATACTACAGTTACTACACGGCCAGCCTTGGTGAGGGCGTGGGTGTTGGGGAGCAGAGCTGAGTGAGCCCGACGGTCACCCCCACACAAGCCTCCCGCAGCTCGCTTGCAGCGTGCTCCCCTGGTCACTTTGAGTCACTGAGCACATCAGCACACCCAGGACAGAACACAGTGGGCTGCCGAAGTGGTCAAAAGGGGGAGAAGATAAGGCTGATTGGGTTGCTCTGATGACCCTCAGAAACAGATGAGCTTATCAAACGGATTTTCTGAGTTTGGTGCTCTTGAAGCCCCCAGGAGGTGCAGGACAGATTCTGGGTGTCAGTTACAGAGCGCCATTCATTTCGGATCTCAGGGGCACGTGCCTTGTTACCTGCAGTCGGAGATGGGTCGAGAGGCCCTCCAGGTGAAGCAAGACCCGAGAACATCCTCATGACCCTCTTCGGCTCTTTTTGGTACTGTGGAATTGCTGGGGTGGTGGGTGGCGATCACCTATTGATCTAATTCCCAGTACTGGAAAGATGTAAGGGGCGGATCTCTGATTTTAACGATCAACCTTCTAGACAGCCCTGTCTAGTAGAAATAGTCAGTCACACCTATCACTGCAAATTTTCTAGCAGCCACACCAAAAAGCTTGAAAAGTAATGCATTCAAAAAGGTGAAATGAATTCTGATAATATTTTATTTAATCTATTGTACCCCAAATATTATAATTTCAATATGTAACAACATAACATTTGGTGCAATATTCTACATTATTTTTTTTAGATCCGTGTCTTCAAAATCCAGTGTATTTTACATTCACAAGCACCCTTGGGCACTTACAGCCTGCCAGACGTCACTGCAAGCTCTTTAAATGCATTGACTTCATCCTTCATACTACCCCAGGTGGTAGATACTAGTGTTATCCCATTTTATAGACAAGGAAACTGAGACACAGAGAGCGTAAGGAACTTTCCCCAGGTCACAGAGCTGGTAAAGTGGCAGAGCGTAGGGTACAGTCTCAGTCGTCCAGCCCCAGAACCTGTGATAGTGACCAGTAGGTGATGCTGCCTCACCTAACTGCATCCTTCCAGGTAGGACACTGCGGAGAGACCAGGGCTGCAGGTGGGAACCTCAGGGGCGGCAGACACCCTGCACCGCAGCCCTGGTGTGGTGAGCGGCCCGCCTGCGCCTCAGAATGCAGAACTGAGAATCCTGAGGGCTTCCTCTTTCTCTCTCTGCCTCTTCTTCCTTTTTGCACAGGGTCTAGCATGCAGCATTGCCCACTGAAATCCTGTCTTTTTCTGTGTTTTTCTCCAGAGGGGTTCCAACCCTTCTGAGTACTTTTGCTCTCTTCTCCCTGTGGCTGCCCATGGAGACTGAGCTAGAACCCCTTTCTCAGCTGGGGGGTCCCCTTTCATTCCCCGCTCGTGCATCACAGTCTCCCTTGAGTCTGGGCAGCTTGGCCTGGGCTGCCCTCCACCCTGTCAGGGTCACTAGCTGCGACGGTGCAGTTGGGTCTTACTGGCACGATCCATGTCAAAGTTGACTTGGGAAATTTTGTCTTCACCACATCCTTTTTTCTGACCCCACTGGGAAGCTTACGTTTGCCCGAGTTTTAGCAACACTTTAACAAGGGGAACCTGTGTCATCTACATGACGTGTTCCCACAGCCATGGGCTTTGACTGGGAAGGAGCAAGTAGGAACTCAGCGAATACATTTTTTGGGCTCTCAATTCTGATTTAAAAACAAATTCTGTTTCATTGACTCATGCTATAGCAAATACCACCTCCCCCAAGCTTATTTCCTTAATGCAAACCTATAATTTCAGAAATAAAGAAAAGAGAGGGTAGGCATTAACCGAAACATTACTAATTATGCCCATATCTAAAAGGGCATCAGCTATGGTGGGTTAATTTTTCTTGATTTCCATTCTTGCCTTATTTTATGGTTGACATTTGAATACGTGTGTCCAAAGGCAGGGTAACGTATCTCCAGGTATTTTCTGAATTTCAAGAATTATTCACATTTTGCCAGTCTTCATTATCCAACACCATGCCCCCCACCCCCAACTGCTTTTCTGTTTTTGGACCCTGTGAAGGCAAATCCTAGACAGTATGTCATTTTACCTCAAATTCTTCTGTGTGAATTTCTCACTGAGAAGACAGTTCAGAAAAAGCCAATTATCATTCCATCATCACACCTCACGTAATGAACACGGGTTTAAGAGTCAAACGAACAGCCTGTATTTCTGCTGAGCTCCCCTCTGCTTCTGCCCCCACGCAAGGGCTAAACACAGTCTGTATTGTGCGGTGGTTATTGGGGCCCTTAAGTCTTTTTTTTTTGATATGTTTTTATTGATTTTTTAGACAGAGAGGAAGGGAGAGAGAGACACATTGATGTGAGAGAGAAACATCCATCGCTGCCTCCTGCACGCCCTCTACTGGGGATCGAGCCCACAACCCGGGCATGAGCCCTGACCGGGAATTGAACTGGGACCTCTCAGTCCATGGGGCGACGCTCCGTCCACTGAGCCACGCCTGCTGGGCAAGGGCTCTTAAGTCTTTTATTTCGCTGTTGTCCTTCCCCACCCTGCTGCTCTGGCCTCCCCCCCCTGCTGTCGATTTGTGGAGGAACCTAGCTCATTTGTTGGTTCACATGTGCCACGTGGATCTGGCTGATGGCATTCTCATGCTGCACACTGTCTTCTCACTTGTCCCTCCCCCACCTGCGTTTTCCGTAAATCAGGTATGAGGTCTGGAGCCATGATGAGGTTCAGGCTTGCTTGTTTATTTACTTCTTGGCGAACACATCTCATCTGGGGCACTGGGTGCTTCCGCCCTCCTTCCCCAGGGCTGGGACGTCTGGTGGCCCTTTCCCTGGCTAACTCGGGTGCTGTGAGCTCGATTCCATCACGAAGTCCCAGCCTCCTCGGGCAGGATGGGGTTAGTCCCCACTGATGATCACAGCCTAGATCCGTTCTTTCTCTTGGGGCTGAGGAAATGGTGACTTTTCTAATTCTTCATGTCTTCTACATTTACTGGCCGCATTCTTCTGTCAAGAAGAACTTTGATGACCTTGACATGCAGTTGGCACAGAAAAGACAAGCGAAATGCTTGCTTCTGCCTCATCTTTCAAGTTTTTGGAGGAATACATCTGTGTCCTTGCCACGTCCACTAAGGAATAATGCACATTTGCCCGTAAATATTATTACGAACTCATTTATTTTCATACATTGGTTATCTTTCAACCCATTGCCATCATTTTTCTTTTTGCTCAAATTGTCCCATCTCAGGCCACTTTGACCCCTGTGTCTTTGCGGCGTAACCCCACCCGCCTTTGCTCAGGTGTGGATTTTTACTCTCTAGTCTTGTTCGCTGGTTTCTGAAGGGCGTTTGACATGGTGCTCTGGGTATCCTGACTGATGACAAGTAAGCATGTGGGGTTGGAGAGGGAGCAATGAGGCATTTCTCCAAGTGTGACCATGTTAGATCTCTTCCGTGATCTAACGTGCGGAGAAGGTGCGGAGAAGGTGGCTTTGTAGTAAGATGCACACACGTGGCAGGTGCTGATGACCACGTGACCCTGGCACCATTTCTCCTAGGACAGGCTCTGCAAAGAGCACTGCCCTGGAGTCCGGCAGCCCGGCTCCAGTTCCTGCCGATCATCGCCTGGCTCGGCAGCCTGGTCGCCTTCCTCGTGCTCTGTACCTTTGGGGTTTTCATTCTCCGGAGTGCAGGTGGCCATAGGGCATACTCCGGGGTGCTTGTGTGATCACGGTCACTCCGCACAGAGCCTGCCCCCCGCGGGAGTGCTCAGTGACTGGTGGCATCAACATGGCAGACAGTCATGTCCCTGGGGTTTGGCACCAAATCGGAACCCGCTGTGTCCCTCTATGCGGATGTGGCAGGGGCGGGGTTCCCAGACGACGAGGGTTTTGTTCCATTTCCATGATGCTGGTCTGGAAATCTCCTGCATCGGTTTATTTGTGGGAACTGGTGAAAACATTTTCTCAGTCCCCCGTGTCACGTGTTTCTTCTTGCTGGTCAGCAGCGGGAAACCTCAGATGGAAGTTCATTAACTCGGGGTCGGGGACAACTGTTCAGCAGAGCTAAGCAGACTATGTAAAGAGAGGGCTTGTTCTCCTTTCCTACACGCACGAGTCCTGGGGACTGTGCACGCACTGTTCAGTCGCGGCGTGGGGGTGCTTGTCACACAGATGAATTTCCCAGCCAGGTGAACGTTACGCTCTTCAGATGCTTAACTTGAAACGATTTTAACAGCTCTGATAGGAGTTCAACTACAAATGCATCGCCTGGAGCAGAGGCGATGCCCCATCGCCTCATCTTTTCTCTGTGACGGCGTCGTCAGCTGTGGCTGCGGAACAAGTGGTCCCACGCTCCGAGGCTTCGACCGCTCTCCTTCGCTCTCACGTTGCAGGATGCTGATTGTCTAGGGGTGTCCGAGGCCAGGTTGCCGGCCCGCCGGGGCTCAGGTCCTCACTGGGTTAAGCTTAGGTCTGTTCCACAGATGTTTATTCTGGGGCTGCATCTGAAGGGGCAGAAAGCCAAGGGGGAGCTTTGCTTATGGTGCTGGAACGAGATGAGGGCCAGCCCACCTGTGCGAGCCAGTTCCCCGCCTCTCCTGGCCTCACGCCTGGTTCCATTCCGTTGTCAAAGTGAGCCAGTTACTGAGCCTGGCATCGGGGAAGGAGGGAGGCATGCCTGGTCTGTGGGGATGGGGAGGGAAAGTCTGCCCAACACCCAATTTATGGGAATAACCAGGGACACTGGCAGATGAGCTGACGGTTTTGGGTAGGTGCAGTCATTGGACTTGGAGCAGCCCATGGTGCTCTCAGCTTGCTCATTCCGCACCCCACGGTCGCCTAGGAGTCGTGGAGGTGAGGATAGACACATTCTCTCTGGGGACTGAAGCATGTTCGCGGGTATTTCGGACATCTGGCAGCCTTTGCCTTTCGTTCTCCCTGCACCGTCTGTGCCCCAAAGAATCCCTGGTGCTGCCAGAAATTTGACTCCTGGGAGTAAGGGCTTAACTCAGCAGGTAGAGGTAAACCTCTGGGAAACAGAGGTGGGTCCAGTTTGTTACAGTAAGTGGGTCATGCACTCTCCTAGAAACTCCAGATTTTCAGACTCTAATCTTCTACCTTCAACCAACTCCCAGAACAACAGGGGCAGATGGCCTAACCTCTGGGTACTCAGTGGCGATGGTGGATAAGCGAGCCTGAGGCAATTGTGGTGCTGTTCACATGTCAAAGAAAATTGTTTCCGTCTACCGTGAGATCGCGGTAATACAGAATTCCACTCATTCCTAATTCGTAGTCACTCTGCCTCAACTGCATTGGAATTTATATTACCTGAGTGCCATTGATGGAGAAGGAGCTTATTACAGAGATAAGTGTTACGAACCTACTGAAAAAAAAAGTACACTGCAACAATTAGAACATTTATTTGGGGATGTAGTCAATGCTAATTATAATTATGGCGCTAATTTCAAGTGTGCTTAATCTATTCACAAAGCAGACCCAGAGGACTTGAAATTGACAATCTCCATAATGAATTGCAAGTAACAAAGTGGTTTCTATTTAAATACGTTCTACAATAAATGCGTTCTTAATTCAAAATGTGTTTGTAACTAAACCACATGGGTAGGGTTTTGCCACGTTTAGCAAGTCACGTATTTTTCAGACGGAGGATAAGCGCTGCCGATGTCTCAGCAAGGGCGGTGCTAGGTATTATTCTCTTCCTTCTCGCTCTTTCATTTTTTATTAATTTTTTTCTTTATTGATTTTAGAGAAAGAGGAAGGGAGAGAGAGATAGAAACATCATGAGAGAGAACATCGATGGGCCGCCTCCTGCATGCCCCCCACTGGGGATCGGGCCCACAACCTGGGCATGTGCCCTGACTGGGAATCAAACCGGCGACCTCTTGGTGCATGGGTCGACGCTCAACCACTGAGCCACACCAGCCGGGCCCGTCTCTCTCTTCTAATATAAAGCCTAAATGTGGCAAAGTGTAATGTAATCTAAGTAGAGAGAACGATGAAGTTACCACTATCTGAAAGTGTCTCGCTAGTTCCATTAGTTAAGGGTTTAATTTATCAATACAGTCTCTGTAGCCTTTTCCAGTTTCTTATAGGAAGAAAAGTTAATTTTCTGATAAACTACAATTATCATGTTCGATTGGTTGGGAAATCCCAGCCTGCTGAGGGGTTTCCAATCCTATCATCCCCCAGGAGAGGGGGACAAGGTAGATTTGCTTCTAGCCATTTTTCTTCTCTCCTTGACTTGCCTGTGGAATTCCCAGTTCCCTCCCTGGCATATTCTGAATCTTCTGGAACCACAGAGGAGGGTGAGCAGGTGCCTTTCCCCACTGTAGAGGTTACTACAATTTATGAGAATGTCAAGGCGGAATAGTATGTGTTTGAGATCTCACAAAACCTGTTTCCATCAGCACAGATTTTCTCCCGCCCTGGCCAGGACATAGGCTTTTAAAAAAAAGAAGTTGTTCATGTTTCAATATTTTATGACTCCTGCTGGTTTGCTGATCCTAGTACATTTATTGAGTGTTTATTTCCTCCCGGGCACTGTGCTAAGCACTCCGCAGGGATAATCTTATTTAATTCTCACGACTCTGTGGTAGGTGCTGCTGTGGCATCTGCTGGACAGGTGGGTTCCGCAGCCCGGGAGGCTCAGCCACCTGCCCGTCGCCACGCGCTGGTAGGAGGCAGGCCGGGCTCCGGCCCATCTCGCTCCCTGCGGCGTCCGTTCCCAGGAACACATACACCACCCGCTGCTCCGTGGTCCGCCCCGTGCTCTGGGCATCAGGGACTCTGGTACCTTAGGTGGTGGTCCCTCTTTTTTTCTCCAGTCTCAAGTTCACTTACCGTCTCTCTCTTCTGTGTCTGCGAGAAAACAGCCGTGACGTATTCATTTCACTGAATAAACATGTATGGATCGTCAGCTGTGTGAGGGGTGCTGCGTTAGGAACTGGGGCTACCGAGCTTGGTTTGTTTTTACTACAGTCTACCCAGCATTTGAGGCAGGAATAAAATACATACAGTAGGAAAGGGGTGAAAGTAAGTCTGGAAGACCATCAGGGTCCAGTGACCTCCCGCACGGAGACTCTGGAGGAGTCCCACTAGAGGGCCGTTTCTCCGTGTCTTTTATTTGACCACCTGGTCTGTTCTGCAGGCCGTACCGAACACCCCGTGACTCTCCATCTCACTTCCCGGGTGGACGCTGCCCTCACCCGGCGCTGGACCCCAGCCCCTGACTGATGACCTTGATGACCTTGATGACCAGCGTCTCCTAAAGACTGTGCCAAGTGCGGATACTGTTGTCTCACCTGCTCCCCACGACCCTGAGAAGTAGCCGTCACGTGGAGACTGAGTCACGCAGGCCTCGCCGCTCCCGTGAACTGTCCACGGGACGGGCCTCCCTCTCAGACTCGGGTTCCTTCTTCCTGTTTCGGTTCTTCTTTCTGGGTGCTTTTCAGTCCACCACTCCCGTCCTCTCTCAGCTTCCCCGTGACTGGCCTGACCCCATGTGTCCCGCCGGCACCCCGCCACCCGCGGGGCCGTCCAGGAACGGACCTCCACGCGCACTGGCCTCCTGGTGAAATGTCTTTTCCGTTATTGAGCAACCGTCGGGACGGCTGCTTCCATCTGCTTTCTCACTCCTCACACCCCACGCATCACCCCGCGTGTGTCCAATGACATGAACATGCATGTGTGGGAGCGTCATGATGGCATGGGGGGCTGGCGCCGAGGAAGGGGCGGTGCGTGGGTTCTCGCCAGCGGTCATCTCGGGCGGTGGACACAGTGGCCGTGGAAACATTCCTGGCTCAGAGGAGCCGTGCTGTCCGTGCCCAGGAGAGTGAAAACAGAAATGAACCATAAGGCCCGTCTTCCTGCAGCCAGATGGGAAGTGCGGTCTCTTCGAGGTGCCCCAGGACACCGCGGACGGTGACCTCTTGTTGAGCAGTGAGGCTGGCACAGGAAATCTGAGATGTGACTAAAGGATGTGTCAGGGAGGAAGAATTTCCGAAGCGTGGTTTAAGCCAGGCATGGCAGACATGTAACTTTTTCCTACTGATGTTAGAAAACATTCTACATGAAAAATATCCTCCAAGAATTTAAGAAAACATTTTCGGTTCCTTTGAGTTCTGTTACCATTTATCCCCTGTGATGTCGAGTGGACATATGTAGCAAGTGAAAGCCCAGGGCACCCAGTTACATTGTAATTTCAGCTAAACAACAACAAAGCTTAAAGTGTGTCCTATACAACAGTTTGGAAAAGTTACACTAAAAACTTATCTATTATTTTTCTGAAATCTATATTTAGCCGGGCATCCTGTTTTTATCTGGAAATCCTACTTTGAAGAAAGCGTAATGAGCCATATTGACGTAATAGGTTAATTTATTGTCTTGTTAATGTAAATAATGTGTCTAAAGGCTATTGTTTTAACTGTAGCTCTGTTGATAGAAGATGAATTTTAATTAGCTACGGAAGCATAGGAGTTTAAAAGTGGACCTGCCTGAGGTCCCTGCAGCTAGATTAGAAATGATAAGGAATCCTGGGAATTGGAAAGTGGGCTTTCTTGTTAATATTCAGTCAATATCTGTTTTTCTCCACTGCTCCTGGTTCTGCCCCCTGGAGGCTGCAGAGAGTAATGGAGATGATGTTCCTAATGAACACCGCGGCGTTCAGTTATATGCTGGGCCCTGTTCTCCTGTTTGTCTGAATTCAGTCTTCACAACAGTTATGAGATAGGTGCTTCTAGGGTTAGTATTTCCAGTCAGGGAACTGACCACAGAGGGGCGGTGCAGCTAGCCCTGGCCACATCTCTCCTGAAGTGTTCTCTCCTGGAGCCTTCCAGGGTCCGTTACCTCTTACTCCTCATGGGACAGGTCTCTGGACCACTCCGTGTCTTCGCTGAACTCCAGGCTAGCGTGGCTCGCCGGTGCCCTTGACTAGATGAGGCCAAAGTGGAAAGCACACTTCACAGGTGACATCGTTTAGAGCGGGCTGCAGTGGGCGTTTCGATGGCTTTTCTACTGGATGCTGTCGTTCTGATAGTGGCCCAAGGATGACACGAGGTTTCATCTTCATGTTTAGTGGTCGACTCAGATGGAACTTTCCATCACGTAAAACTTCTAGGTTCTCATCTACGCAAAATGCAAGCAAACGAAGCCTCGCTCC
This sequence comes from Tadarida brasiliensis, assembly GCA_030848825.1. Classification (NCBI taxonomy): domain Eukaryota; kingdom Metazoa; phylum Chordata; class Mammalia; order Chiroptera; family Molossidae; genus Tadarida; species Tadarida brasiliensis. The sequence continues at coordinate 97,751,697 of CM061267.1, read as the reverse complement.
GTCTGTACACCTGCGGGCGGTTTTCTTACGAACGTGTAGGACTTCACTTGCATTCGTATGATTTTGGAAAAGTGTGTGTTTTACCACACTCTTCCTGCCTGATATCATGCTTCATAATATATCATAATAGTGTTTTTAGGAACAGAGGCCCAGGCTCTGCAGGGAGACCCACTGGGGAGTGCCTGGCTCCCTGCTTTTTAAGGGGAACTCAGATTAGATATCAACTAATTAAGCATCTTCTAACACCTCTTTACAAAACTAGAGGAGAGAGAAAATTATATTCCTACACCTGATAGCCCTTGGGTTGATCTATCAATATACCACTTAGTACAGAACAATTTTCTATGTTTGTCAACAGTAATTAGGGTAACCTCTATACAAATGTACTGAGTAAATATGACAGTCAGAATTTCACTCACTTTGGCTTATACTTTGAATGAATACTAACCACAGAGTGAATAGTGTTTGTGGTTATTTTCTTTCGGGGACTGCTTTGACATTTTTTAGCTATCTTTTTATACATTAAGTTTACTGATTATGGTTTCCATTTCCCAAAGGTATTAGAATGAAAAAGATTTTATAAAAATTTGAGAGCATTATGAAGAAAATTATGAGGATGACTCAGTGCTTTCCAACAGAGAATGTTACTGTGATACTGTAGCCAAATAACTGGCGTGTTAAAGAAATAGACACACACAGACACATATGAACACATTGTAGGGCCTTGGTGAATGCAGTCTGTGACACACCATAGTGTACAAGATGGCTTTATAACACATGACACGCAGCTCATCATCGAATGCTAAGAATGATTTATTACTGGAAGACTTTTCCTAAATACGTATTTCACCATTCTTAAGCACGTGACAGAACAAATTCGTAGTTTTCTCTGTTTTATAAGCAATACATGTTTGAAAGACATGTTCATTTCTATAACTATTTATAATATTTTTATACTAGAAGAAGTAGAAAATGCAAACTGTTTTGACCTGGTTTTCTTTGATAGGATTCCTGTTTTCCTGTTGACTCGATGTAAATACCATTTCATTTTTGTCATTAGCGTTGTGAAGGAGCCCAGACAATTTGCATTTTTTGCTAATAGAACATTTGAGTGACTTTCGTAGCATTTTTCCTTCTTTGGGTAGCTACATTTACCACATAGTCACTCGTGTTGACTGGGGAAAGATTTATCCCACAGGTTACTTTCATCAGAAGAATGTATTGCTTTTGGCTTTCGACCTTCTGAGTGCGGACAGACTTCTACCTGATTGGGGGAATATTGATGGCGTTCAGTTGTTCTGTCCCTGACCCACTGACGTTTCTCTCCCCTTTTCCCATTTTGGCTTCACATTGAATAAAATCAGTGGTGTCTAAGTAATCTCCTTAACCACACACACCTTGACATTTCTGTTTAACAGAAATCTTGGAGAAAAGAATCTCCAAACTCTACCCTTTGCTTTATGTGATTGGAAATAGTACCTGTACTTGTCAATCTTTAAGAAATAGTATGTTTAATCTCTTGAATAAATGTAGTCCTTCCTCCTGAGGAAAAAAAAAATCAATGTTTAGTTCTTACCCAAATTATATACAACAAAAGGAGAACAAATTGTGTGGTTCCAAGCTTAATTTCAATTTTAAGTGAAAAAGGAATTTTAAAAAATCTCATTTTGTTTTTTAGAGCTCTGAGCACACTTTCTCTACAATTTAGGACTTATTTGTGACCATAAAGGAATAATAATCAAACTTTCCAATAAAAATGAGTGTTGGGGGAAATGTGAATTAAACCAGCCACTTGGAAAATGTCCAAGTGTTGCAAAACATATTTTGAAAATACCAAGGGGGCCTTAGTGTGGAATTCCACAAATAATCAAAACAGCCAGCTGTCTTTGATCATCAGATAATCTGTGGACGTGTGCCAAGGTGTCCCAAGCTTTCCTCATCTGGTTTGTAAAAAATAGCCTCTTTAATATGAAAACGAGTTCCAAAAATTTAAACTATTTTTGCCAAATCCAGTTTTCCTTGTTAACTCCGATTGTCCAGATCCTAAATTAATGAGGAATCTGATTTCAAAATATTTTAAAGACCCTCCGTTCTCTCTCCCAGTCAACTCATTTCAGCAAATATTTATTGCCTGCCTGCTATGAGCAAAGCGTTATGCTTGTTTTCGGGGGAAATAAAAGTACATAAATCTCACTATTCCCCTCAAGTTACTGGGAGCTGTCCTAACAAAATATGATCATGTGTTATTTTTTTTCCAGAGTTCTTTAAGTGAATATCTGAAAATACTATATTTTTTGGCCTACAAATCAACACAGCAGTGAGATTTTTCTAGGAAATTATAGAAAAAGAATCACATGTTATACTTCCCCCTGACAAAGTAATTTTATGATCTAGCTTAAGAGAGAAGACAAAATAATGTGATGCAGGGGCATAAATAAGTGATAACTGTATCAAAATTATAAGTGTTCCAGGAGTCCAAAGAAAATCAAGTTAAGAAATCAGTACTCACTGCAGTTACTTCTGTTAGACTGTAAGAATTTATTTCTGTCATACTACTTATTTCGTTAGTAAGCCTTTCTTTAAAAACAACAACAATCAGAGGCAAAGTTCAGCCCCGCTCACGTGCATCATCCCAGTGTCAGCGTGGTTGTGCGTGTCTGTGCGGGCGAGTGGCTGGAGCTCTGTGCAGGCACTTGGCAATGAAAATCTTCGGTTCTGAAACTAAAATGGTCATACTGCGTTGACAGATTCCATTGCTGGCTGCCAATGAGTGTGGCTCAAAATTTGGGAACTAGTTACATTTAATTACACAGTATTTAGGGAGTTGAGTCGGAAATTTCTGCTAAATTATATAAATCTTCCGAGGAAAGGTTGTATCTTAGCATTAAGCTTTCTGCCGGTCTCCAGGCTCCCTCTACATCAGTGGTTCTCTACCTTTCTGATGCCGTGACCCTGTAATACAGTTCCTCGTGTCATGGTGACCCCCAACCATAAAATTATTTTTGTTGCTACTTTATAACTGTAACTTTGCTACTGTTATGAATCGCCATCGGAAATATGTGTTTTCTGATGGTCTTAGTTGACCCCTGTGAAAGGGTCGTTCGACCCCCAAAGGGGTTGCGACCCACAGGCTGAGAACTGCTGCTCTACGCTGTCCTCTGCACTGCCATCAGTGCTGAGCCATCTGAAGCAGGGAACTGCATGTGAGCCTCCAATAACTGTGTTCTCTACAGACAACATTCCTCAGTGCCGGCAAAAAGTCCTCCAGCCTTGCCTCCTTTCCCTCCAGCCTGCAGAAAGCCTTTTCATGAGCGGGCCCTGCATTTTCTGTGGGGCTGCTTCTGCTGTTTTTCTGCCAGAATGTCCCTTTTCCCCATTTTCTATTGGTGAATTCCTTTTTGCCATGTGAGGGTCTGGTTCAGCTCTTAGTCCTCAGTAGCTTTTATCCTGGTGGTACAGCTCTGAAGCGATTCATTCACCAATCAAGGGTGAACAGGAGGAGTTCGTGGGCTGGAAAGTAAAGGTTGATTGTTAAGGAAACGGCACTAAGTCCGGAGTCACAGGTGAGCTCCTGCTCAAAGACCTGCCTGCCCGGTGGCTTCTAGGGGATGGGCTGTACAGGGGACCGAGGGAGTTCGGATCACCGGCAGGGTCGTGGTCCCTACCGATGGGTGGGCACTAGGTGGGGTGTAGATGGTCACTGCATCTGGTGTTGATGTCAGCCACGACATCACTCTGGCTGCTTTCTCAAGGATGCGTCAGTGGGGTTGTTCTGCCTTTCTGGGCCCGGAGCTGAAGCACAGCTCAGGCCTAGCTATTATCTCTAGTTGGACTGAAACCGTCTCTGTGGTCGACAGACCCAAGACGTTGTTTCTAAGGTTATTTGATGCTGATGAGAACCTCATTGTCCTGAGGGCTTAATGACTAAGGGAGTGGACATGCAAAGGGGAGGGGGGGTGAGTCAGGATGCTGGATGAGGCCAGGTTGAATCCAAGGGAAAGAAAGGAGAAAAAGTCAGATGAAAGAAATGAAGTTTCTGCATGGTTGAACTGGCTTCTGTTAAAATATTTTGTTCCATAATTTGTGTTCCCATATTTATTATAACGTGTTGTGGGTCGTGTACCAGCCAGAGTCCAATGAGGGACAGTAACCACACTAGTTATGTACACAGAGATACTTGAAGAAAGAATTGTCAAGCAGGTATCCAGGTGTTACCTAGGAAACGAACAAGCAGAGGAGAGAACACTCAAGTGTCAGGGATGTTGCACCCGAAGGGAAGAGGGTAGGTGATTAAAACTGAAGAAACCTGGGCGGTGCAGGGGTGTAGACTTGAAACCAACCTGGGGACAGGTGCTGCTCTGGCGAATTCAGGAGTGGGACCCCGTGCCCCTGGCGCCCGCGCCCAGCCAGCCGGTGCTGAGGACTTTGGGTAAGGCTGTTCTGCAAGCATGGGGGCCTGGCCAGCTGGGTTCAGAGCTGTCGAGCCACCGGCTCCCCAGGGAAGCAGCGCTGCTGGGTGATGGGAACTGCCAGCCCACAGGAGGCAACCGGGAACATCCGCAGAGCAGAGGACTGTGTCCCTCCCTCTCCTCTGTCATCCCTTCTCCTGGAAACGTCCCTGCAGCAGACAGGGGGCCAGCAGTGGGCAGAGCAGAAATGTGGTTCAGGGAGCGCCAGCCCGGCATCCCAGAACACACCGATTGGGAGCTGATTGGCAGAGGCTCACTGACCGACTCCGAGGAATCCGTCAGAGTCTTCCTCCTGCTGACTGTGAACTCCTTAGTGTAAGGGTTGCATCTTACTTATCTGCCATCCCCAGATGTCTAAAGTCTAAGTCTGTCCATAACTCATGGGGCGGGACAACCTAATCTAACCTGTTGATGTCATAGTTATACATGCTGATGCAAAAGTAGTCACCTGGCTGGGCACCGAGCCCCATTTTCCTGGGAAGGTTGCATGATATTGCACCCACGTTACTTTTTAAACCCTGAAACATACTGAATTCCCCAGGGCTTAGGTTTCATATAAGGGACTCTGGCGCGCAGGGCCTGGCACAGTGTCTGGTGCAGGTGTTCGGTAAGATTCAGTGCAGGGAAATGATTGCTGACTGACCTCCCTCCACTGTCCGGTTATTTCCGAGCGGATAGTCTGGTCATGGACAGTGTTTCTTCGTGGAGAATTTCTAAAGAGGTGATAAATCTCTGAGCGCTCTGCAGTTCTCAAGGACATCGACGTATTATGGTTGATTAGAGCTTTGCAAATGGAAATGGAAGCGGTTTTGTTAGCGCCTCTGAGAGAAAACAAGGTATTTACAGTTCCCCGCGGCTGTGCTCTGGGGCAGGTTGTGGCTGGGAATTCATTTCCCTTCTGTTTCCAGCACAGTGAGCTGAGCAGGGGGAGGGGTGAGCATTTCCCTGCAACTTCGGAGGAATGCCGCCGACCCTGTGAACACGTGGGAGGGGGAGTAACTCGGGATTTTGTCAGTCTGATCTTTTTAACTGAAACTAGGAGACGAGGCTCAGAGATGAACTCCCCTTCCCCGAGTGCCACGGTGTTCGGGCACATTGTTCGAAAGCTGGTTCCTTTCCCAGTTTTCCATGCTGCGGGCAAGGGCGTGCAAGTCAGGAGGTGAGGATTCGGCAGGTAATTGTGCCCGAACAGGAACTCGGAGGTCAGGGGCGGTTTCAGATGATGATCCTGGAGAAGCTGGGAGGCCGCTCCGAGAATGGAGCCCTGTCCGGTGTGCACGGCCGTCCCGTCGAAGCCCAGTCCACCCCGCGTCCACTCCAGCTGGAGAAGTAGGAGAGCTGGAAAAAGCACGTTTTTTTTTTAAATGTTTTATTTGCTCCACAACAGTTCAAAAAAAATTTTTTTTCCTTTATTGATTTTAGAAACAGAGGAAGGGAGAGGGAGAGAGGGACAGAAACATCGATGAGAGAGAACATCGATTGGCCGCCTCCTGCATGCCCCCACTGGGGATCGGGCCCACGACCTGGGCATGTGCCCTGACCGGGAATCGAACCGGCGACCTCTTGGTGCATGGGTCGATGCTCAACCACCGAGCCACACTGGCGGGGCAAAAACACATTTTTACATGTTCGGTTTCAGGTGGTAGAGTGATGAAGATTTATCATTTCGATCTGTAGTGTCATTGTCATGTCCAACTATCCTTCATTCTGATGCTAAGGAATTTATTTTTCTTTCATCAGCCTTTATGGATTCTCTGACACGGTGAACCCACTGCAGGCGGGGGTGGGAAGACACCGGGGGCGGCCATTCCTGACCTTAGAGGACTGAAGACTGCTGGTGGGGGGAGGGGAAAACGGGAGCACTACGTCCTAAGGGCTCAGGCGAGTGGAACAATTGTGTGAGAGCTGTGATGTTCATCGTCAGCGTCAGTGAGCAACACGCGTACCAGATATTTCGGGAGCAGGGGAGCCCCGTTGCGGGCTGTGGTAAAATCATATTTTAACCAATGCTATGACTTTGAAAGCCTAATGGCTTTGCGGAATAAATGGTTTTTTCCTTCTGCCATGTAACACTATGGATTTGGTTGCAAGAATTTCTGTGCGTTGAACCAGCTTCTGGCTCAGTGATGGACTAGAAGCTCTAGTCTGCACGAGGTCAGCAGTAACTGCCACTCAGAGACGAATCCAGAGAGGTGTGCGACACCCAGCGATGCCCCTCCCTCCCTTCAAAGTTAAGAAACCCTGCAGGCAAATGCCATCTCTGGCTCCATCTTTCCCGCTCCCTCTTCTCTGCCTGGTGGGCTGTTTGCAGGTAAGGAGCTCCTCTTCCAGGAAGCCTTCCTGTTTCCTGCTCATGCCTTGGGAACTCTTCATCTGTGCTCTGACCCCAGCCCACACCTGCCTGTCATCGTACCTGCACAGTCACCACTCACAGTAACACTGTCTGTGCAGGTTGCTGTGATGGACGACCGTAGACTGGACGGCTTCAACACTGAGTTCTCACTGTTCTGGAGGTCCGAGATCAGGGTGCGGCATGCTTGGGCTCTGGGTGAGGGCCCTGTCCCCAGATTGTAGGGGGCTGTCTCCTTGCTGTATCCTCACACAGCAGGAGGAGAGCCAGCTAGCTCTCTGGACTCTTCTTACAAAGGCCCAAATCCTACTCATGAGACTGGCCAGTACTGTTTTCCTCATTTTACTTTATAGATAAGTATACTGAGAATTGGAGGAGTTGAGCCATTTTCTCCGTGTCTTCTAACAACAGGTGGAATGGGGATTTAAATAAGGTATTCTCACTGGAGAGCCTTCCCCGCGAAGAACACTGGGCTGCGTCCCTCCTTAGACCAAGAGCCTTGGGAAGCGAGACTTGTGTCTTCATGGATGGTTGGGCAAGTGACGGCTTGGATGCGAAGATGAGCAAAGGTGTGAGTGATGTACGTGTGGTTAGCCTGCCCAGCCAGAGAGAACTCATTCTTCTCAGAAGGGATGCCTTGAGCCATCATTCACGTGCCGACAGGTGCATTGGTCGATCCATTGTCAGGCGCAGGTGATGACCTGGGCACGCGGAATAGCCGGGCGGTGTGACTCACGGTGCTCAGTGCATGTGAAAGGCAGGCGCATTCCTGCTCTGAAGGGGGCCTCTTGTGTAGCAGTGAGGAGCAGCGGTGGACTTGGGGAGTCATCCTCGTGATACCCTTCTTAGTTGTTTTTAACTGTGCCGGGGACTTTCATGTTCACTCACTGAAGAAGTGCTTCCCTGGTGCGCCACTTGGGGGTGATCTGAGCAGACAGGTCCTGCTTCTATCAGAGGGTTCTTGGAATCCACAAGGAGGATCTGGGACCCCTGGTAGATCCTGTAGGACCCCGACCGAGTGTGGGGTCCTAGGAGATGCTGGGGATGCAGGGATGAGGGGGACCCCTCCTGTGTCTCTAGGAAGGTGAGCCTCCCTCCCACCGACGGGGATTCCTAAAAGTTTCTTTCAGGGAAGATTTGTTTTTCTTCAGGTTGCTTTGTAGGCTGGTCCTTGCCCAAGGTGGAGGCAATGATCATAATAAGAATTTATGTGTATGTGTAATATGTCCGGAACTGTGCGAAAAACACTTTATGTGAATTATTTAAGCATGTTTTACATAATAAGTCCGTGGGATAGATATGATCACCCCTGTCTCCCAGATGGGGAAACTGAGGCTGAGAGGGGTGAATTGCTTGCCCACATGCACACACCTAGACAGGATAGAGCTGGACTCGGACCCAGAGCCACTGCTCATCTGCCTTCCTGGACCCAACGCATCCTGGGAAGACAGAAGCGTCAGGGTTATTACAAGGTGCTCGAACATCACTTTTTTTTTTTAATCCTCACCTGAGGACATTTTTGCATTTATCTTCAGATAGAGCAGGAGGGAGAGAGGGAGGAAGAGAGAGGGAGGAAGAGAGAGGGAGAAACATCGATGTGAGAGAGACACATTGACTGGTTGCCACCCACATGACCCCAACCGGGGCCGAACTGCAACCGAGGTACGTGCCCTTAGCAGGAACTGAACCCAGGACTCTCTGGTCCGTGGGCCGCTGAGCCAAACCGGCCAGGGCCGGACATCACTTTTCAATGAGCCGATGAGGGAGATAAGACACTCTTCCCAGATCACAGTTGAAGAAACCGACCCAGAGTGTGCCGTCTGGACCGAAGTCACACTCCTGTGCTGGCTGGCGGTGGTGCCGTGATGTGAGCACAGCTGTCCAGTCCTCTTTGTACATCTGACTCCCAGGAGCAATGAAACAAACAGGAACAACTGCGGATGCAGGACCAGGGAGACTGCAGTTTGTTATATTTTCCTTCCTCTCATTGTGTGGGGCGTGCAGAGTCCTCTTGGCTCTGTGTGTTTGATGACCTCCCTGCTTTGCGACCGACACTCTCTAAGTGCAGCGATGGATGGGCAGGGGTTGGATGTGGCGGCCCTGCCTGTCACCCCGGTCCTTCAGTGTCTTTCACCAGAAACACTAACAGTCAAACTGCGGCTGGTCGCCAACCTCAGTGCCCATCTGAGGGGTGTCCGCTGTCGTTCTCCGTGGCGGGAACATGGCAAGTGTGTAAGAGCTCCTGGGTTCAAGCTGTGGCTGGGAAGGCACCTTGGGTACCTCTGTCCTGCTCTGAGAGCTCTCCTGTTCCCCGAGGTGCTGGAGGGGAGTCAGTGATGGGCTGGCCTGAGACCTGTCCCCGCCTGTTCCCTGTACAGCCCGCTGCTGTCCCAGTGATCACCCAGGGAGCATGGGAAAGACCTGATTTTCTCTCTCCCTGCGTGGTTCGTTCCTTGGAGACCTAGCTGGAGTCGCTTCTCCTCTGGGAACCCCTCCCTGCTGGTTCATGCCCAGGCTGCTCTCTCCGGCCAGACGTCCAGGAAGACTGCCGCCTCCGTGGCCTTTCGGGGGGCCCCTCGTGTGAGGACGATGCTGTGTTTTGTGTGGTTGCTATCAGTGTGGTGTCCAGTTCGCTTTTAGGAATAGGGATCTTCTTTTTCATTTATTTATTTTTAAGTTACTTGGTTATCTTTCCTAAATGTAATAGTGTTCATTGCATACCATTTTTTAAGGACATACAAAGAAAGGATATGAAATCACTCATGAACTCACCAGCTGGAGATAACCGGAGGTAACATTTTGGGCTGTTTGAGTTTAGTCTCACGTGTGAGAGTCAGGGTGTATGTTCGTCTGTCTTTGGACAGAGCTCCATGCTGGACACCTGGTGTCTTGTCACGTGATGACACTAATGCCACCGTCCTCCCTTAATTCATGTGATTCTTGGACAGAAGCTCTCCATTAGTAATGTCACCAACAGTGTTTGTTTGATCTTAGAATAGCTGTGATAACTCGAGGTGGGGAAAGTGTTATGAGGCAAACGTATCACGGAGATGAGTCCCTTGTGAAATGGATCTCGGAAGTCATCTCGTCCAGATACGAGTGAGAGCGCCTGGAGCTCTTGTTAACTCGCTACCATCCTAGGCCACCTGAATCTGGTCTTAGGGCTGGAGCCGGGAAGGAGAAGGTCCCTAGGCAGTTCTGGGGTCTGCCCAGCACCATTCGGTGGACTCGAGTTGGCAAGCTGGGCACTGACATGCCCATCAGATATCTTATCTGTTGAGCACCTCCTGGGAGACAGGTCCCCTGCTAGATGTTGGGAATACAGGGTTGACCCGGGTATATGTGGTATCCTCCTTCGTGGACTTTGTTTTATTAGGGGAGACAGCAAAATACAATTAAACAGAAAAATACCCATTAAAATCGTGGCCTGCCCTGAAGTCCACAGCTTTAGGTAGCCACTTCTCTGAAGACTCTGTTTCCCAATACAGTCACCTGTGGAGTGCGGGCTGACGGCTTCAACACGTGGACTTTTTGGGGGGCGCACGGTTTAGCCACAAGAGCTGCCTTTTTGTGGTTGACAAGACCCCCCACTTGTCATCGGAGCTGTTCTGAGAAGACAGAGTACCTGCTTCTCACCTTCCTGGGACCAAGATGGAAATCGTGTGTTACCCTCTTGGATCGAAATAACCCTGAGCAGAAGAGGGACTGGCTTGTGTCCCTGCAGCTCTCATCCAGACAGATGGGTGGCAAGTGGTGAGGACCTGGATTAGGAAGTTTTGGCTCCACTGGCCGGGATCTTTGGCGGTTTCAGAACCTTTCCTTTCCAGACAGTTCTCCACCTGCCAAAGCGCTTGGACGCAGATGATAGAATGTCCCCTGGTTTAAGCGGGTTTATTCTGGGACATTAGCCAGCGTATAGACAAGGATGCAGAGACAGATTCCAGGCTGAATCTCCATGGACATTTCCCGGAATGACCCCCAGGGACTAGTCCGACTCCAGAGCCCCACACCTCTGCCCTCCCCTGTGCCAGCCAAATGGACACCCTGGGCTTGGCTAGCTTCTTCACGCAGTTCCTCCCCAGGTCAAAGCCCACATCCGAGGGACAACCTGGTCCCATGGCTGGACTCCAGCTGCACCCAGCGATTCACAATGTGGGGCGCTGTCCATGATAGCCCCTTTCTGCCTCAAAGAAGACAAGAAAGAACGAGATGTTGGGTGCCCACAAATGTCGCAGGACAGATGTGCTCAAAGTCCTCTTTTCCAAGATAGGCTCACATTTCGCATCTCCCAACCCTCCCCTGGCAGCGTTATGGAACAGAAGGTGGGTTTGCCTGCATTGCTGGTTCTGTCTCTGAGAGGGTGCAGAGGAGATTCAGAGAGCGTGGGGACATGCGTGGGATGGAGAGGTGGGAAGGGTCCCTCCGCAGACACCCTCGATTTCACGACTGTGTGATGGCAGAAGGAAGAATGACGCAAGGCTGGGACAGAAAGGCCGGGACAGCCCTCGGGATGCTTCTCCAGCCTGGTCAGCGTGGAAGTATTGCAGATGTCATCACCTGGTATGGTTTACTTGATACCAGGGAATTCTGTGTGCGTTGTGTCTTTTAGGTGGACTGTCCCTATTCATTCGTTTTCTGCTTATTGTCTGTCTTTTGGGGGGAGGGGCAGCTGTGTGCAGACCCGTAGCCACACCTGAATCTGCACACGATGCAAAGGTGAGGACAGCTGTTGTACTATCAGGAAGGACACAGCCCAAATCATTGGATACAGGTGACAAGTGGTTGTGTGTGGGGGGTAATAAATATAAAGTGCCCATATCCCCCCCCCCCCAATAACTCGTTGTCAGCTCTATCTCCTGTGGCTGTTCTCTTTTTTTATTGATGTATCCATGTTTATCTTAAACTAATCTTTATACAATAAAAAATGATTGCGTTAGGCAGCTACCCTGTTAAATCCAGAGGAGACACTTCTTGGCAGAGACGGGGTTGGTTAGTCAGGGCTCTCTCTCTCTCTCTCTCTCTCGAGTTCTCTTGATGTTATTACATCGTGAGTTGGTGAAATAATTGAGGATCTCTCTTGCTGTGAAGTGGAAATGAGGGAAAATATGGGGTGATGACTATCATCATACCTTGATTTGACAGATGAAAGGAAGCAGGCTCCTGAGTTCTTCCGTGATGATTTTATAGTCATTGAACTGAAATCATTCGGAAATGCTCCAGGGTAGTGTGAGATTGCCTGTGTCTAGGAACGTTACTGTGATTTCATTTGCCTCTGAATGTCCTGAGTTGTTGAAACAGGCTTGCCCTCCTGAATCCTGTGAAATGTAGGCCAGCTCCAGCCAGGACGCCCCCTGGTGTCCCCAAAGCCAGGCCTGCCTCACCCAGATCCCCTGTTCCTGCCGTTCTCTCCTCCCCTTCCCAGGACAGCGTGATTCCTGGAGCTGTAGGAAGAGGAAGTAGGTTGGACCTTTGTCAGGACACGCCCACGGCACCCACTCCCAGACGCGGCGTCTTTTCTTTCCTTCCTCTCCCCACTCTTCTGTCTGGCTCAGCTCATTGTCTTCCTGTTCCTTGTCTGTCCTTGTCCCTACACGACAGCGAGCAGACCCATCATCAAGGCGCCTGCCTGGCCGCAGCTCCGAGAATCGGCCCACGGAGCGTTTGCTGGAGGGACTGAGCACAGACCGCGTGGCTGCTTGGGTTAGTGAAACACGGAGCGGCTGAGAAATGTGGTCGATGGGAACCCCATTCACGAGCGCAAGCGTTTGACAGGGCTGAAAGGACGGACCCGGGGCTCTCACCGAGCAGGGGGGTTCGGTGAGAGGTCACACGTGGAATCTAAGGTGACCTGTGCTAGGGCCATTCGCATGAAGAAACTAATTTAGGCATGTTACATGGTGGCGTCACTCCGTGCGGCTTCTGGAACCTTCGTGGAATAGAGGAGGCGACTTGCCGTTCCTTGTAAGAGAGGCTTTAATGACTTAGAAAAGCACAGTGACCTAGACCGCACACTGTGAAGACACACTGACCGCGGGAGAGGAATACGAAGGGGGGAGGGGCGAAGAAGCAAAGCTGAGGGGCTGTGACTGACTGCCCCTGGGCTTGTTTCTCTCCGGGCACCATCCACGCGTTTCTCCCTCGTACCGTTCATACCACATCTTCCAGGTCAGCGACACTCCATTGGCAGGATATTGGAGTCTGCGCTCCCCGAATGTGTGTTTTCACTTACAAATTAAATACATGTGCTATATAACACTCTTATTCAGCACTTACAAAGACACATTTTTTTGTGAGATAGATGAGATTAATGTGAAATAAACTTTGTCATTACATTTTTTAAATTGACATTTTAGAGAGAGAGGAAGGGAAAGATGGAAACATCGATGTGAGGGAGGAACACCAGTCGGCTGCCTCCTGCACGCCCCCTGCTGGGGATGGAGCCCGCAACCCAGGCCTGTGCCCTGAGCAGGAGTTGAACCAGGACCCCTCAGTCCATAGGACAGCGCTCCATCCACTGAGCCATGCCGGCTGGGCCATTGATTTTTTATCAATGCTGTAAACCCTCTTAATTGTATAATACAAGCATGTAATTTTAGCGAGAGCAATGTGATTAAATACGCCTCACTGTTTTCAACCTTAGCGTACTTCTTTGGGTTACAGGCACTGGAAGGTTGGTTTCTAAGTATCTTAGTATCTTTTGCCCCATTGTTTTTATGATAATTGATGTATAATCAACTGCACCCATTTTAAAGCATGCAGTTTGATGCATTTTGAACGAAGTTGTTTATTTTGATATTTGGTTTTAATAGCTGATTTTAATACGTGAGATACAGTTAGGACACAATTTATTATTAATAATAAGCATAAAATCCATATTTCAAATAGTTATCCTGATGATTTCAGCCTTGTGTTGTATTGTTTGATTTCCCTGTGATATTCAGATCTGATTAGATCTTTAGTTTTTACCTAAACATATTGCTGGTTAAGGTAAATCCACAGAAGTGTCCAGTTTACCATTTTTAGGTCTGGCCTTAATCCATGTTCTCTTTGCAGGAACCCTGTGAAGCCATTGCCCATCTGGTAAATGAGCTCAGTTACACCGACATAATCTTATTTGCAAATCCGCTTAGCCCGGCCCAGGTGCACAGCGGCCTTTGCAGGGAAGAACAGCGTGGACCCCTCCGCCCAGGGAACTCCCGCTCCTGTCTCCGGTGGCTCACGGTTGGGTCCGTTTCCGTGTGATGTAGGGAGTGCACCAGGGAAACTTCACACAATCAACACGAGGGGAGCTGAATTCATTTTTAAGGTTAAAAAATGACATGTACTCAGAGAATTCCTTCTCTGTACTCCCACGCCACCACGGCTCATCCGAGGGACCTAACTCAATCAGCGGTGGTCAGTTGTTGAAAGAAAAGCCACACAACCTTTATTTTCAAATGACTTCCTATAGGGCTGACATCTCATCTGCTCTCACCTGCTCATTCCTTTCCCGCCTGCACCCCTCCCACCCCCAAAGCTTGCAGAACACAGTTTGATTCAAGATAGGAAGGAGAAAATCTTCTCTGATCTCAGTGTGAGGTCTCGCTGCGCTTCCTCTTGGCTGTCCCTTCGTTTCGATCTGTGGACAGATGCTGGTCGCTGATCCCGTGACCCTCTTTGCCTGTCTTCAGGAAGAGCTTGGAGCCAGGTCTGCTAGGAGAAAGCATGCAGACGTTTGGGGTGCCAGGCCTCCTCCAGGCTCCCACTTACCTCCATGCCTTTATTTCCTTCCCTTCAGATTTCCCTATTTTGTGTTTTCTTTTTATATTAAGCAAGTTCAATTTATTTTCACTTCCCGTTATACAGGTGGCGTGTATTAATGTCTTTTGGAATACGTACAAGGGCGTGGAAAATATCACCTGTTTTCTCGTTGCTCAAAAATTCATTGACCTTCAGATTTTGGGAAGAAGAGTTCTAAATAAATGTAAAATAGGGAATCTAAAATGCAGTGACTGACTTATGCTTAATTAAGAGATTTGAGGGCAGAGACTGGTAAACCCAATGTCACCTGAAAAAAAATTGTTTTTCTCCCAAAAGCACTGGAAAATCCACAGTTGCGTTTCATCATTGTGTAGATGTTGTTGTCAGTAATACCCGGTCAGAGGTTACTTTACAAAAGAAGAACACCCAGGCCCTGTGGTTCTACATTGGAAGACAACGAAGATTGTTTTTGACAACAAGGCTAGGGTTTTAATTCTGGGATTACTTGAGAGAAACGAGGTTTTTCCCTTTGGAAATCGGGGTCAGCTGCGGTAGGGGCACACGGAGACTTCCCACGGAGTGTACTGATAGACCCGCTCCTTTCTGGGTGGGAAGCAGTGTGAGTAGCTCTGTCCCAGGAGGTTGTGCAGCTGCAGCTGAATACTGGGCCAGTCCTGGTGGTGTGACCCCGTGCAGAAGTGGGGATACTCTCCTTCCGAGCCTCACTGTTCTGAACGCATTGATTTGGTCATTAGTCCCTGTTCCGCAGAGGAGTGCTTTCTGGAAGGTGCCTGGAGCCTTCACGCAGAGGGAGCTGAGAGGCTCAGAGGGAGCCGCCTGCAGGGTCCTTGTCCGCTCCTGCACCCCTGCCCCATCCAGGCCCAGCGCCCGTCTTCAGTTGGCCACCTGTGCTTCCCTGCCCTCCCTCAGGTCGTGGGTCAGGCTCCAGCCCGGAGGATGGGCTGATCGTGGCGTTACTGACGGTGCCTCTCTCCAGACCTGCCTCCCACCGGTTCCGACGGACATAACTGGTGTTCCATACGTAGCGTTGGGTGGGAAAGCAAGCAAAATCCTGACTAAACCCTCACAATGAATCCTCATAACGTACAGCCCAAGCCGAGGATCGCCAAGCGTTTGGAAAGAGCCCTTTCTTCGTGATTACGATGTTTGTGACCCTTTGTATGGACGCCGGATGGTGCTTGTTGGGTTGTGCTGGGTAGGGGCGCTTCCCGTGAGAGGGGCAGGCTTCCTTCTCGGACTGTTGAGAATTGGGGATCAGTGTGGGAGGGAGTAGGTGGAATATTTTTTCTTAGAGAAAAATCCTTCTGAAGACAGGCACAGCCCCGAACTCATAACTGTGAGACGAGGGAGGACACTGTTCCTTGCCTTGTGCTCAGGGCTGGGGTGAGGTCTGTAGCCCGGAAGTCTGACTGTGGCTCCAAGCGTGTCCTCCCTTGAACTTCAAACCCTTGAACCGATCGGAGGAGCAGGATATAGGTAGCACCCTGGGGTCTTGCAGGTGGCCAGATACTGTACTATAATTAGTAAGGTTTATGGCCTGCCGTTGCCTTCCCAGCATGGTGGCCGGTGGGTGAGAATCCGTGCTTTTATTAGCTTGAGGCTTTGAATGGTCAAGAGAATCGAGTCTCATTATATATGAGACCTTTGAGATAACAGTAATTGAAATGCATAAACCCTGGGTGGGGGAACTGTAGCATTTAACTGGCTTTTTGGCTCCTTGGAGTCTGGTGCTGTGGGAAGCAGAACAAGAAATGGGAATCACATGGGTGTGCTCCATCAGGGATTCTAAACCAGAACGACTTTCTGTGTGGTGCAAATTATGCAGCTTCCATTGGGCCTGTGTTTGTAAAGGTGTCAGGTGAGAATGCTAAGAGGAAGAATTCATTGCTCACTCAATAGTAGTGGCAGGAAGTGTGAAGTCCGTGCAGAGAGAGATGGAGGGGAGTGGTGGGCGAGGGTGGGGGTCCACAAAGCTTTTTTTTTCCTTATTGTTGACATAGATGTCCCTCATACCCCCCTTATACCCACCTCTTGTATAGTTGTTCAGGGCTGGGTTTCAGGCTGGATTTGGGGCATTAGGACAGAATTTGGAGACCCAGGTGCTGAAATGGTGTGTTGGAAATAGGTCTGACCCAACATAGACCTGGGGCTTCCTCAGTGGAATAATGTAACCTTGGATCAGGAATTTGCCTAGAAAGGGAAAAGGAGGGGAAGTAATGTTGAATGAAAGGTCATCATCTACTGAACGCAGCATTGCTTGTCTTTGTAGCACTTTCTTCAAGAGGAATACTGGGATTTGGACGTTAAAAGGTGGTTTAAAATATATAAACTAATTGTCTCTATATACACACATATGTAAATACTGAAAGATCTCAAACAGACCTGTATGTATCTCTCTCGTTAGATCTTTTCTAGGTTTTAATTAAAAAGAAGTCTTCTGAGAAATAAATTGGAATAGTCTTGGGAAATGTAAGAGTTTTTTGTTTCTTTTTTTGCCTTTTGAAAAAAATGCCTGAATATTTTTTATAGCAATATCAAATCTCATATAATAATATCCTATCATTTGAGCAAGCCTCAGACATTCTTTTCTTCATGTTTTTATGGAAAAAATATTTGCAGCTAGGTGCAAATTAAATTTTTATTATTATTAGAAAATGCCATTGTTTTCTCTCTGATCTTTTCCTGACCTGTTAATGGTTTCTCTAAAAACAGATTGCAATCATTTTTAGAGACCTTATTTCTGAAATTAACGTCCAAAGGTGTCATGCATGCACGTTCTCTTCCCTAACTCCTTCCCTCTTCGGCCTCTTCTCTTCAATAAAAGAGGTCATGAAAAAGAATCTGTAATTCACTGTCATTGATGATTCTCCATCTTGAAAGTGTAAGTAGGCCTTTTGTAATGGTGCCACTGAATTTACGTTCTATCCTGTGAACACAAACACGTCCTGCTGCCAGAATGTCCCACCCGGTCCTCGCAGAGTTTGACCTCCCACCACCAAAGCCTTGAGGAATTTCCAACCCACTCATGAAACCTTTTGTGACAACTGCCAGCCACCCTGATTTTGTTAACCCATCGCCCTACTTCCTAGAAAAACCCTGCTGTGCTGTTATCCTTGCATTCATTATTCTAGGCGTGAGCGTTGTACTATATAACACAGTAGTATGTGTCTACCTGATACTCTATTTAAAAAAAAAATGTGGTCCGGCCGGTGTGGCTCAGTGGTTGAGCATCGACCCATGCACCAAGAGGTCGCCGGTTCGATTCCCGGTCAGGGCACATGCCCAGGTTGTGGGCCCGATCCCCAGTGGGGGGCAAGCAGGAGGCGGCCAGTCAATGTTCTTTCTCATCGATGTTTCTATCTCTCTCTCCCTCTCTCTCTAAAATCAATAAAGGAAAAAAAAATTTAAAAAAATGTGGACAGGGGCCTTATTTTCTTCTTAGAATTGTCTGCCTGCTAGACCCTTGCAAAGACATCAAGGACTGTCACAATTCTTTGATTCACCTGCCTCATTCTAATGCCATCATCGGAAATGCTTGATTTTGAAATCTGAACTAAACAACAGCCCGTAGGTGTTGTAGCTTCAGAGTTTGGGTTCTAGGAGGACTTGACAGTCTCCTTGTCTTGACACCACGAGATCTTGGGTAGACTTTGAAGTCAGCGGAAAATCCGCATCGACGCTAGCAGTTTCCTTATTGTGAGGGGCAATGGTGACGAGGGCGTCTGCCCTGGAAGCTGGTGCCCTCTGTTTACTAACGGGTCCCCAGGGAATTCCAACCTGTGGCTTCTGCTTAGCAAAGTGTTATCGAGACTGCTTTTGTAAGTCATTCATGTCACTGTCTACTTTATCTTCCATATAAACATTTGTCTGACAATGTGGAAGACTCATTGGTCATTCCAAAACATTTCTTTCTGGAATGTTCTATAACCTGTGTGGATTAAACAGAATACTAAAAAAAAGTTTTTGGGCAAATAAACATGAAGCTTTAGGATTTTCTGAGTCGTGTACAGTTTGTCGAAAGCCGAGGAATAAAGGCAGAGCATCGCAGCCAAGCCCCCGCCCAGTTCCCTCTCCGTCTCAGAGGCCAGCTCCCTCCCATCCACACAGGAGCGAACCTTCGAAGATGAGCAGTTCTTAGTTTAAACACTTCTAGGAGAGGCTTCTTTGCATTCTGGGGGAAATGCCACATTTGACATCGTACCTTTTTGAGTGATGGGTATTTTGAATTCCTGTAAACGTTCTCAACCTCCATGCTGAGATGCAGTTCACTGGACCCTTTGGGTCTTACTTTGAAGGTTTGTTAGGACAGAGTGGAGGTTAGCCTTGGGCTTCCTTTGCCCCCCTACTGCGGCCAAAGCCCTGTCTGCCTGACACCCCGTGCATGCTGAGGTTCCCCAGGCAGGCTGTCAGGAACAGGCTTCGTGGGAGTCCCGTGCTCCTTCTATCCTGTGGGGTGGTCCTCTCCCAGATGCCCGTGGTTTCCTGGAGTGCGTGCATTCTCAGTGCGCAAGGACCACTTCTCCAGACTTTGAGTTCTTTTTTTTTTTTTTTCAATCCTCACCCAAGGATATTTTTCCATTTATCTTCAGACAGAGTGGGAAGGAGGGAGGGAGGGAGAGAGAGAAAGAGAGAGAGAGAGAGAGAGAGAGAGAGAGAGAGAGAGAGAGAGAGACAGACAGACATCGATGTGAGAGAGATACATCGATTGGTTGCCTCCCGCATGACCCCGACCAAGGCCAGTGAATGAACTGCAACCGAGGTATGTGCCCTTGACCGGAATCGAACCCACGACTCTGGTCCGCAGGCTGACACTCTAACCGCTTAGCCAAACTGGCCAGGGCCAGTTCTTTTTGTGTGTAGCTTTCTCCTCTCTGCTTCCTCGACCTCCAGAGACTCAGCTCCATTTTCTCCACTCCAGGAGTTCTCTGGGCTCCCCTGGGCTCCCCGGTGCTCTGTGGCCTGGACTCTCACTCAAGGCATGAGCTGTGGCGGTCACAGGTTCACCTGTGTGTCCCCTCCTGTGTATGCCTCATCTCCACTGTCTGGAAAGCCCTTCTTACATATATTTTATCCCGGTTTTTGGTGGTCTCAGGCAGCACGTTAAACCCAGTTCCCACTTCTCCATCTGGGTCAGAAGCGGGCGTATTGGTGCAATTTCCCCTGAAGGCTGTGTTTCTTCTTTTCCAATCCGGCAGCTTCCTGAGAGACGGTTTCCCCTTACCTTGGTTTTTACTCCCCCACCCCCCTGGCCTTTATCCTTCATTACAAGGTATCATTTCCCTAAATCTATTTTTCTAACTCTGAATTTTCTTAAATTTTCAAGGTGGGACAAATGAGACAGACCTTAGGTTCTTGACTTGGTTCTTGACTTTGCTTCTGGACCAGCCCCAGACTTGGACAGAGGCTAACTGGGACCCACATCTCGCCGACCAACGCCTGATTGCTGTTAGTCCGAAGCCGTGCGGGTGCCCACTGCTTTACGGATGCTGGTAGATGTGCCTTTTATGTTGTCCTGTGCAGATTCTAAGGTATCATGGGCTGGGATTGTTTTTTTCCACCAGTGCTAATAAAAGCTCCGAAATCTGGCAAATAACAAGTCTCTCCAGCAGAGACACAAGCTCTAATGGTTTTCAGTTGACAAGTTTTTCCGTTTATTTTAAGTACAGTTGTTATTCAGCGGACAGGGTGTTGAACAATGATTTCCTTACGTGGTAGTTAGTTCCATATGCCGTGAGTATAAACTTAGAAATGATAGCCAAGGGGAGCTTGCTTGCTTTCTGTTCCGTGGCAAAAGGACTGTCATTTTCTCGACTTCACGTCAGGAGGCACGGATTCTAATACGCTTTTTAAGACACTTTTGGCAAATGGCAGTTGACATCTAGCCCCTCGCCTTTTAAATGGTCGCCTGTCCCACGGCAGATCCTTTGATGCGGACGAGGGCTTCTGTAGCCGGCGGTGTTTTCTCTTGAACACAGTGGTCTGCTGTCACCAGCCGGGCAGATTCGGAGATGTCACTTTTGAAGAGTTCTTCACCTGTCACAGAAAGGAGTTAGTGTGTCTCGGGGGAATTGCCCTTGTTTGTTTGATAGGGATTACTGAGCGATTATTATCTTTGAGGCAGTGTCTAAGTTTTGGGTCTGATGGATGAAAAGACTTGGCCCTTGTCCTCAGCCAGGAAGCTTTTGGTGGCAAATGGTCATGCTAGTCATGCTAACACACGCTAGCACATTACTGGTTTCCTTGTTGGTTTAATAAATATTTATTGGGACTCTGCTGTGTCCAGTACGTTCCAGTCTGTGTTCATAGCGGTAACCGTTCCCTCCTCTCATGGAGGTCACATTAATTGTTATTATTATTTTAATTAACTTGTTGGGGGATCCTGAGAAAGTGTGTTTTTTATCCTTCGTGTCCATGGCTCACATGCAAAAGAATGTAGCCTGTTCAACTTTATTTAAGGCTCTTATCTTAGAAAGAAAGCTGGGGGGCGAGAGGAAAGAAAGCTAAGAGCTTTTATTACAACGTTTGGGAAACCCAGAATTAGCTTGGCAGTGGGAGGAAGTATTCAGATACTCTGTGTAAGTCACATGGCAGTCCCCTTTTCTTGTATCCCTTTAACCCAGGGTTGTCTGTTGTCTCCCTGACATTTGGAGACTTGTAATTGTCCGGCAACAGACTCTGCTCTTTTGCGTTATTCTGTTCTTGCACTGGACTGTGCGCTGTGAGAATCGCGTACCTGCCTTCTCAGTCCAATTCTTGTTCTCTGATACTCCTCCTCCCCGTGGCTGGCCTTCCTGGGTGCCGTTTTGATAGAGATCTTGATCCTGCCTTTCACATTTCAGGCGATGTCTCGGTGACCTGTGCTGGGGCCTCTCTCTCACTGTTTCCCGTGACCATTGTGTACCGGTCGAAACAAGTGCGCTCCTGTTTTAAGACCCTGTCCTTTGTGGGGAAGAGTTGATTTGTGGCAGTTTCTTGAGGGAAGAAGAATTGAATGTGACACTGGTCGGTTTTTCAGAGGGAATAATGGGATTGTAGATTAGGATCTGTTTTGATTAGAAAGGAGATAATTTAATGACATTGTTTTGGGCAAGACATGTGAAAGACTGTCCCATCGGGTAGGTGATACACGGGCCATCATTGCCCACAGATGCTGGGTCGTTCATACAGCAAGCAGGCGGGCAGCAAAGATTTAATTTCCTATGGAATGCGCATAATCAACTCAATGCCTTTTCTCCCTGATCTTTTGCTCTGATTCTTATCACACGGCATTCATGACAGTTTCTCTTAGCACAGACTGGTGTCCTAGCCTTTGCCATATAACTGCACGTGTTATTTATCTTTGCCGTCTTGGATGCGAGTCTTACCAATAGTGTTTGGTAGCTTCTTGATTCTTTTTCATTGTCGATGGCCCAGTATCTTCTTTCACGTTTCGACACCATCGCCTGTCCTAAGGCAAATAAGATGTCAGCTTGGAGCACCGTGTCTTATCTCCTGGCCATCGTTCCTCTGGACTACAGCGACATCTGCTCCAGTGAGTGTCGCTGGGGGCCACGAAAATGATCGATAAACACCGTCAGAGATGATTACTCTCTATCACCTCATGACTGGCGGTTATTCTCATTGCATTAGGGACTGGAGAGTCTTGATGTTGAGAGCTGAGCTCCCCTCTGAGCTCGCAGTCTGGCACTCTTCACCCGGGGGTACAGCTCGGGTCTCCGGAAGTAGACTGTGCGAAAGGGGCTCAGGCTAATGTCTTCTCTTTGCCATCAAATCGGAAGTGTAGGGTTGAGAGGATCATCAAAACCATGTAGGTCTGGCTCTTCATTTTACGGACAAGGAAAGGAAACTCACCAATGGGAACTGTCTTTGCCAACATGGAAATTGATAGCGGTAGAGGAACCATCACTAGGAAGTCTTTTTAGTCCTGTGTCAGCCCACGGTGGGACGGACGGGACAAGGCGCAGAATGCTGGACTGGAAACAGGGTCAGGTGTGCAGCGTTGAGCTTGGGAGCTGTATCCCCAGGTCTGTCGCCATGGAGAGGTTGTACGATTTGGAAGAATTAACTTTTACTGTTCTTGAAATTATTCATTAGCCGTTGAACGGTGGGTTTGTTAGTGACCTTGCTTTTATCTAAAAGTGTCTGTTGTGTGTCCCTGTACACTGAGTCACACCATATTTTGATGCTTAACCTTTGCTCAAGGTTGTGGTTTGATGAAAAATGTTAACTGTATGGAAATAGTTTGTGACCCCATTTTCTTCTCTCCCCCATTTCCTTGAGGTCAGAGGAAATACTTTTTTTTTTTTTTAAATGCTTATGATTGTATATTCTTATTTACTCTGACAACTACACCTCAGGGGCTTACCTCTCCTGCAAAGAATGGTAGTGATTGGGCATTCTGTGACCTTCCTGTCACAGTGGAGGGGTATTTGAGACACCAGAGGGATTTTTATCAGTAGTGTTCATCAGTGTTTCCCTGTTAAACCCAAGGAAAATCGTTCATAAGATGTCTCAACTCCTGGCTTCACATCCTCACAGCCTGAGCTGGTATGGTGTCATTCTCTTACCAAAAAATAACATTTAGTTAAAAATGTAAAGAAGGAGAAAATAACCATTACTTCTAAATCCACCACCCAGAGATCACTACTTTACACCTTGTAGATACTTCCTAACTTTTTAAAGGCATGTTTATGGAATCTAACATATACAAATGTACATACTTCATGCACGTATGTGTAATTATATATGTATTTTTATTTACTTATTTAATTTTTTAAAATTAATTTTTAAAGAGAGAGGAAGGGAGAGGGAGAGAGAGATAGAAACAATGATGAGAGAGAACATCGACTAGCCACCTCCTACATGCCCCCCACTGGGGATCAGGCCCACAACCTGGGCATGTGCCCTGACCGGGAACCAAACCAGCGACCTCTTGGTGCATGGGTCGACACTCAACCACTGAGCCACACTGGCCGGACATTATGTATGTATTTTTAAAAGGACTAATACTGCATGTCCTGTGTTAGAACGTGCTCCTTCCACCGAGGGATACTTCTTGATCAATTTTTTCACGTGGCTCAAGTCCCTTCTGCAGCACCCTTCTTCACGCCAGCACCCCTCTGCGTGGAGCACCGTGACTTAACCTAACCCGTTATTGGACGTTTAAAGCAGAAATGCAGAGTCTGCCTGTGCCCTGTCTACCCCCTTTGTGTCACTTAAGCACGAAGACCTTTCCGTTTAGAATTCTAACCCGCTGGAAGATAAGATTTGCTAGTCCAGAACCTGGAACGTGCGTCTCTGTCGCTTGGGAACCCTGTTGGGGGAATTTCCATTTCATCACTCACTGTCACTTCATATTCATGTCGCCACGTTTTCTCTGTGCCACGTTTTGACCTCACGGTAAATCGGGTCAGCACACATACACAGAGAGATGCATATTCCCAGGTGGTGGGCTACGTAGAAGACGCCTGAGAGCGTGCCGGGTCACGTTTTCTTCGTGAGGACGAGGCATGAGTAAGGTGGTCGCAGCAGACACGCCTGACAAATGGTGCGTGCGTGGTGGAAAGGGCTGGGTCAGCAACAGGAAGCTTTCTTCTGCCTCTAAGGGGCCAGCGGTTTTTTAACTCTCACTTTTTAATGTGGGAAATAAGAGCCCCAAGGAACTGGATTCTCGGATGTTTTTCGAGGAAAGCTGAGAATTACATTTATTTATGAAAACTCCTGCTTCCTTGATGTTGGCAGTAACGCTGATCGTTTGGAACAGTGCAGATGACGCAGAGTCACCTGCGGGTCAGCCTCACCCACAGGTCTAGATAGCCGTAGCCCCAGCACCAATCTGCAGCTCTTGGGGGATGAGGAAATCCTTTAGAAAGAGAAGGCTTTGCTCTCTACACCCACCTTTCCAGGGTTATTTAAAGATAGCTATCACATACAAAAATCAGGAGATTTCAAGTAGGCAACTTCTTAGAGGGAAGAAGGATGCCTAGCAGTTTATAACAATAGTTTATGGATTTCTAAGGCCCCCAAGTGAAATCTTTAAAACTTTCAATTTTCTACATAGCTCAGTGAGTGTGTTGTATTTCCACCTTCTGAGCAGGAATTGTGGTCGGGGCCCTTCCGCTGCAGGCAATCAGTAAATACTTTCCATTGAACCAGTAATGCAAGGATTGGAGACGGTTCCAGACCACTCCCATGTAAGTGGGGAATGCACTTGAAGTGTGTGTTTGAATATGCCGGCTTTTCCTCCCAGACGATCTACACATTGTCACCCACCACTCTTTCCTTGCTGTCAGACTTTTTAAGCTTGCTATGACCTACTTAAGGGTCTTATGACGAGAGGAGTCTTTCCGGCGAGTCTGCGGCAGAGCGCGGTGGGTTCACACTGGTGCTTGTGTCTCCCAGTCTGGTTCCTGCGGAGACGATGGCCAGCCTGGGCCTGCAAACCCACCACCGCCTTTTTTAGGTGGACAAGCTTTTTGTTGTGACTCTCAGGGAACAGTAGCGTTTTGCTATTGGGCGTTCTAATGTACGCTGCATGCATCTTTTGGCATTTTAGCAGGAGACGTTTTAATTATATGTTCACCTCACTTGGACCCCTGCGTGCTAGCATTTCCCTTCCAAGTCTTCCAAGGGTCGGTGGAATAGTTTGCAGAGAGGCAAGGACTCAGCCTGAAGAAGGAGATTAGTTTGAAGAGGCTTGAATGGCGAAGTACACAGAGCAGATGCTCTTTGGAAAGGAGTCAGTCCACGACTTCCAGCTCAGGAGAGAAAAGGGAGCAGAGTGGGGGGGGTGGGGGGAGGCTCCAACCTGGCTGAAGGTTAGAAGGCAGAGCACACGTCGTGGAAGCCAGGCCAGGCTTCCTTTCTGAGGATCTGCAGGAAGATGTAGTCTACCTTCAACAATATGAAGCTCATATGAGGAAGGACTGATGGAGGGAGGGAGGGAGGGAGGGAGGGAGGGGGGAGGGAGGGAAGGAAGGAAAGAGGAACAGAGGGAAGAAGGGAAGGAGGGGAGGAAGGAAAGAGGAAGGAGGGAAGAAGAGGAGAACTATGAAGAGGAAGAGGGCGGAACTGAGGATTCCTGAAAAAGCAAACCCTTTGGTGTCTTACCTTAGACAGGCGAGAGAGGGATGCTCCAACTTCACTGGAGACCAAGAGACAAGAAAAGGAGTTGACGGACAGCATGAAAGATGCCTTAGTTGGATCAGCAATGGGTTGAGGTGAAGACGACCCTTATTTTCTGGAGATCGGTTATGGACTGAATGTTTGTGTTCCACTGAAATTTATATGTTGCAATCCAAACCCAGTGTAACAGGATTTGGAGGTGGGGCTATGGGGAGGTTATTAGGTCAGGACGGTGCAGCCCTCATGAATGAGATTAGTGCCCTTATAAGGAGACACAAGAGAGCTGGGTCCGTTTCTTCCCACCATGTAAGGATGCCGTGAGAAGGTGGCCGTCTGTAAATCAGGAAGAGGGTTCTCAACAGAACCTGACCACACCAGCAACCTGACCTCAGACTTCCAGTCCCCAGAAGTGTGAGAAGCAAATTTCTGTTGTTTATAAGCTGCTCAGAGTACCGTGTTTTGTTAGAGCAGCTGGAGCTGACTAGGACAGAAGCGAGCCAGCCCCTCCGCCCCAGCCTTGGATTCGCTCTTATCCCTACTTGCTTTTTCGTGGTTGCTGGTGCCCCTGATTCTGTGGCCTGGTTGCTGGTAGGTGATGGCCCTGTTGTACGATGCCTCTGCTATTCATGTAACGTCCCTGCTGTTCTTCCCTCTGCTCTGCTCTGGTGTGTTGGCACTAAATGAAGGGGACAGACAGGCATAGGTTCGCCATGATGAACTGTCCGTCACCTGAGAGCACACGCCTGTGACTTCTGCCTTCGAAGCTCCATTCCTTGCTCCGCATTGCGTCCCTCTCTGAGTATTTGTCAGAGAATGGCGGCCACTCTTAGTTACATGTGGCAGTCCCCCCAGATTCAAACTAGCTAAAGCAAGTTTATCACTGAGACACGTGAGGCGCTGGCTGTCGCTGCAGCCGCCGCTGGCCCCAGGGGCTCTCTGTGCCCCCCGTTCCCTTCGTCCCTCCGCAAAGGCTCTTTCTCCAGCGAGCTCCGTCTCCGCAGTCCAGGCTCTTCACATGGCTGAGGGCTCTGAGTCTCAAAGGAAAGAAAGCCGCCTGCTCATCGGCTCTGGCTGAACCTGGAGGGCAGTACCCGTTAGACCCTGCCCACTGCCCGGCGCGGGCGTGTACAGCGTGTCGGACCTTCCCCTCCAAACCGCGGGCGCTGGGCGGACTGGTCGGAAGAGGCGGGAGTCACGCTGCCCAGGGTGTGTTCACTCCAGCCACGCGGACAGTGTGTCGTGGTTTACAAACACCTGGGAAGTGTGAATCCTTCATGTAGCTGCAGGGGCACAGCCCGGAGGGCTTTCCGTGGTTGGCTGTGGACAGGGGCTGTCTCTGTGCAGTTAGGTGTCCCGGGTTCGAGCACTCACTGTTCAGACCACTGCGCTCTCACCCCAGCCGTCTCCTCCGCCCGCACCTGTGTTCTCCTTCGAAGCAGGCACCGAGGAGCTCGTGGTTCCACACCCAAATTCACGTCGACGCAAAAGGGCGTCTTTCTGCTCTCTGCACACTCGGCGGCCCGGTCCGCGCGCTGGTCAGGGGGAGTCTGAGGTCAGCGCCCGAGTCAGTGACGCCATGTGCTGGGAGCAGCGATCTCGAACCAAGAACGTTTTCCCTGCAGAGGGGCTGCACTGCTTATGCTAAGACAGCGAATCCCCGAAGCCGCGTTGACCCGGAAAGGTGCATGCACAGTGGTGTAGGCATGCGGGTCTCGTTGAAACAGCACAGCTATGGAATGGACATGAATGTTGAGCAAAGCCATGAATGGCGATAGTTTCGTTTCAGCCATACTGCTTACAGATGACTTATTTCCATGATGCATTCGTAGTTTGCCCTTGTACTCCCCAGGCTTACGTGGGATCAGCCTGGTGTATAATCATCTCCCTTCTGTCCACTCGAGGCGTCAGACCACCCAGGGAGCACCATCACTGTCTTCATTCACACCGCGGTCTGTTGGAACTAACGAATTTCCGTGTCAGCTTGGTCCTGTGCTGAGGAGGAAGGGTGACCATTTATGAATTATTTCCCCCATTTCCTTTCATCCCCTGAGGCTGCTTTGGATCTTTATTTTTGCGAAACAGATTTCTACCCAGCACCTCCGACGAAATCAGTGGTTCTGTGCTGTGCGTTGAGGGGTTCAGGGTGCTCTTCTCCCTGTGCTGGGCTGGGCGTGCTGGGGCAGGAGGGCCGGTGTGCGTTCTTCACCCAGAAAACTGTTGCTGAAAGGCTCGTGCTCCCCGACAGGGGCCATGCCGCCGTCCTGTGCACACACAGGCCCAGTGACGGGCCCTGGGGCCCCTCGATGGAACACAGAAGCGGCAGGCACAGTTTCGAGCTGGGTGCCACCGGCTTGGGCAGATTCTCCAAGGCCGCCGGAAGGTGCTGGGTGCCAAGGACAGAGGAGGGAAAACTAAGAATGCACCTTGCAGCATAACATTGTAGGACCAGCCCTGCTGGGTGTCTGATCGATGTTTTAGGTAGTCCGTTGGAAAATGCTAGACCCAGCATCATTATTTTTAAACAACTAAAGAGACGTCTAAACGAAACTCATCGGCTCACAGTCGGAACAGAGTTGTAGTATGATTCAGTGTGAAATGCGTGTCATTCAAGCAGAGAGAGAAATGGACCAAGGAAACCCAGTGAGACAGTGGAGTGTTTCTGTGCCAGAGAAAGGAGGGCCGCCGTGCCTTGCTTTGTAGATTGTGATGGGGGATGTCCGTTCTTCTCCTAGTTTCTATTTCTTGTGATCAGCTCTGCCTGGGGAAGGTCATGCTGGTGACCTGCGTGGAGGGAGGCTCAGGGGGGCTGAGGCAGG
The DNA here is from genome assembly GCA_030848825.1 of Tadarida brasiliensis. Lineage (NCBI taxonomy): Eukaryota > Metazoa > Chordata > Mammalia > Chiroptera > Molossidae > Tadarida > Tadarida brasiliensis. The sequence continues at coordinate 97,723,177 of CM061267.1, read as the reverse complement.
AGGCAGCGTGGGGTGGCCGAAAGGGAGGTCCTCAGACTGGAGGAGGCAGTTGTCTCCGCCTTGGCTGGTCTGATACCTGGGACAAAAAGGCCAAGAAATATGCAAAACAGCTCAGATGATGAGTCCTGCCACCCACAGTACAGGTCAAGCTGGCTCTGGTGTTAGTCACTGTCCTTGCCCAGGTGTCTCCAACTCCGCAGTCATTTCACACACACAGAGGGGCGCTGAACTGGGGACTCGGTGAGGAGGGCGCTTTCTCCAGAAGTGACAGCTCTGTCTCCATCTCCAGCCCTAGCTCGCAGCGTGGTTGGGCCCTCGGGAGGGCAGTTGAGGGTGTGGCTCACATCAGCATTCGGAAGACCTCTGCCTTGTCCTCCCTGGCACTCAATACTGTAGCTTGGTCTTCACATCTCTGCTGATGAGCGCTTCCTCGATGGCCAGCTCTGTTCTGCAAACCGTCTCTAACCGTGGAAATTTGGTTATTTTCTAAATGCACTTAGCAGCAGGACATCGTGAGGAGGGAGTTGTATTACTTGACTCCTTTTGTGAAAGCTTTTGTATCACCGTGCTAGTTTTCCATTAAGCATGGGTCAGAACCACGGGTCTTGATAGCGGCACTGTCCTTGAGAGCCCAGAACATGGGAAGAACCAGTGCACAGTGGCGGGAAGACATCAGGGAATTGTGAGCAGAGACGGGACAGGATCTGGGTTAAGTTGTGGAACAATCATTCTGATCAGTATGTGGAGAATCGACTTCTGAAAGCAAGGTTTTGGAAGCAGGGCGAGCCCTAGGAGGTGATTGCAATAATCCGGGTCAGTGATGGTGGTGGTGTGACTGGCGGTGGTGGAGGGAGTAGGAAGCGGCGCTCCGAGTGCACTTGAGGAGGTGAGAGAGGGCCCGGGTGACTCCCAGGCCTGGCCGAGCGCCTGGCGGGAGGCAGTGCCCTTTGCTGAGATGGAAGGCCGCAAGGGGAGCAGGTGCTAGATGGTGGAGCCAAGGAGGGTGGGGAAGAGGGAGTAGGAATTCAGTTGAATGGCGGTCTCGAGCCCAAAGTTGACAGTATGAATCTGGAGTTCAAGGAGCAGCCTCGACGAGACAGATCAGTTTGGGCACCGTCAGCATTTAGATGATAAAGCCAGAGGGCTGAGAAAGGGCCCCTGAAGCACCTGCGTTGCATACTCATTAGGCGTTGAGGGCAAATTGATTATTTGTAGGAAGTCATTTTATTAGAAAATTAAAAGCACTGCACCCTTGATTGTGTCTTTTCAAAGATGCGCACGTAAGTAATGTTTCTCGAGAAACAAGTCCAGACGAAGCAGCCTGCACACGATGAACATTTTCCAGCCCCCGGACGGCATGGACCAGGCAGTTCAGAACGAAAGCTGTTGAGCAGCATGTTACTGACAAGCGGAGAGAAAACACGCTTTTCTGTGCGGGGCCTCCTGGTCTCCTGGCTAGCAGGTAGCAGCAGTTAATAACAAAGCTTTATTTGTCTTCGATGACGCGAAAGAGCTAGGATGTAGGTGAAAGAGAAGTGTGTTACTGGGGGAATGTGGCTCCTCAGACACACATTGGGAATTTGATGAGTTGAGGATTTTCGTGGTGGATTTTCGAGTCGCAGAAATAACGCTTCGCAGGTATGTCCTGCATCACTCGGGAGGGAGGACAAGGTGCCCGGGGGCTTTCGTTAGTGTTCTGGCGGCTTCCAAGGACACAGTTCAGGGGAAGCAAGCCTAGGCTGGCTTTGCACAGTCGCACCGCAACCTGGAGCCTCTGCCGTCCGATTCGGAGGCTCGACGCCTCTAATGCCACACATTCTCCCTGCGGTTCTGCCCCTGAGAGCAGAGGCAGGTCCCCGAGAGGCCAGCTCCGCTTATTGACGCGGGGGCCGCAGGGAGACGGTGGGCTGTCCGTGCAGTCATGTCCCACAGGCGGGACTGCTTTGGGAATTACCCGAGGAATCCTGAGACCAGAGTGCAGGGAGGCAGTCCCTGTGGGGAAGTGGTGGAGGTGATGGGATCTGTGGGATGGGTCGTGTGGGCAACAGCACCTTAGCTGTCGCCCAGACCCTGGCGTGTGCTCGCCTGCCCGGCCTGCAGGGGGCAGCAGACTTCTCATGGGAGGCAGGTAGCCCTCGGTCCCACTCAGTTCACACGTGAGAACTCGTGGGAGAGTCCTGCACTATCCCTTCTTTTTTCTGAGCTAGTCAAAGGGTAAACAGGACTGATGTTTTTTTTTACTTATTTTTCATTTGTATCTGCCCCTTTTCCTGCCCGAGGTACAGGCCTTTGGACAGCACGTACCCGATCTGAGGTCTTGATCACATCGCATGTCTCTGGGACTCCCCTCGCCTCTATAGAACATGGCCAGGAACTAACAAGTAACTTTCTTTCTTTAAAAAAAAATATTTTTTTTCTTTATTGATTTTAGAGAGAGAGGAAGGGAGAAAGAGATAGAAATATCAATGAGAGAGAACATCGATTGGATGCCTCCTGCATGCCCCTCACTGGGGATTTGGCCCACAACCTGGGCATGTGTCCTGACCCGGAATCGAACTGGTGACCTCTTGGTGCATGAGCCGATGCTCAACCACTGAGCCACACCAGCCGGACTGACAAGTAATTTTCTGAGCAAACAACATAGGTTTGCTGGAGTCTGTGCTCTGAAGCCCACGAGAGTCACTCTGGCAGTGTATGGGTTCTCTTTTGTGCTTAAATCTAAAAGGCTGAGCTCTTCTGGACCAAAATAATTTGGAAGAGAAAAATTATAATAGCTGTGCATGTCAGCTTCGGCCTCAGTGTACCCTCCTGTGCTGGTTTCCCAGCGTGGCAGGGCGTGGCAGTGGGTGTCTCCCATCCTCATGTGGCCTCCCCCGGGGGTCTGGCTGGTGCTGTGGACCCTTTGAGACAGCTTTCAGTTCATCCAGACGGACTCTGGGCTGTCACCCACGCAGCCCCTGCCGAGCTGGCAGGAAGGTGCGTCTGTTCTCAGCCGCCTCTGCCACCCTCAAGGGGAAGGACTGACCTGGGACCGGAGGGGTGGAGATGAGCTTATTCAGACCCAGCTTTCCCAGGCTGCCATTTCTTCTCAGCTTTGTCACCCACGCAGTCCCTCCCGAGGACCACGCCATGGTGCGCACTGACCTCCTTGCTGAGGAATTCCCAAGGTTCATCAGGGAATCTGCGTGACCTCTCTCCCGTTCCTGAGTCCTGGGTCCACGTAGGATGCCAGGCAGGCCTGTGTTTGTGTGCAGCCCTCTGGTTGGCCTCTCTCCTTGTCCACTCCAGACTGGAAGGGATTTTCTCCCGCCCCTCTGGGAACCCGCTCTGCATCTCCCGTGCTCCGTGGCTCAGAGCAGACCCGAGTCCTCCAGGTCCTAACTCTCCATGTGTGAAGGACAGCCTGAGGGATTTAGAAACGCTTCCCCGACAGGCCAGGCTCTTGCTCGTGGAAGCCTTGGCCGGTGGAAGCGTTGACTCTCACCGGCGTTGGCTGGGAAGGGAGTGGGCCTGTTTGGGAAGAAGACTGAGCATCGTCTCCTGTGTTTGCTTTCCCCACTGGGAAGGGGGCTGACGAGCATAAGAAAGTACTGGGAATCAAAGAAGCAAATGATCTATAGAAACATACTGTCCAGCTGTAGGTCCAACGTGGGCCAGTAAGTCCAAGGGCCTACCCCCAAATTTCCTGATGTCGAAATTATTAATGACAGTGTTCTAATGAGTAGGGGCGTGTGGAAGGGGGAAGAGCCAGTCCTAACTTGTGAAAACTATACACGTTTACGGACACTGAAACCTTTAGGACCTAATCTCTGGAGAGAACGTTCTTTGAGACTCTGGCCATTGGGATCGGCCGCTGTGTCCGAGCTCCTTGACTGTTGCCCAGCTTTGGTTCACTCATGAAATTTCCTTAAAAGATTTAACTCGTGGCGTACAAGTGGGTCTTTGGCATAAAAAGCAAGGCCGCCCTGGCCGGTTTGGCTCAGCAGTTAGAGCGTCGTCGGCCCGCGAACCAGAGAGTCCCGTGTTCGGTTCCTGCTGAGGGCACGGACCTCAGTTGCGGTTTGTCCCCGGCCCTGGTTGGGGTCGTGTGGGTGGCAGCCAGTCGATGTGTCTCTCTCACGTCGATGTCTCTCTCTCTCTCTCTCCCTCCTGCTCTGTCTGAAGATAAATGCAAGAATGGCTTCGGGTGAGGATAAAAAATAAATAAATTAATAAATAAATAAAAAAGCAAGGCCGGTTTCCGCCTATTTTCTGTGCCGTATGATCTTACGAGGCCCTCGGGTTTGGGGTACTGAGGGTTTGATCACTGAAGCCGGAGAGCCTTCAGGAAGTGATTGCCATTTACTCATCTTCCAAAAACAAACGTAAATTCAGAAGTCTGTCTCCTACCGCCAGGAGGTGCAGGCGGGATCGGTGGAGGGCGCCAGGGATTCCCACGGAGGGGCTTTTCTTGTTTTTTATTGTTTTTGTGTTTAACAAACAGAAGGACCTGCCTCGGCGCAGGGATTGTTTGGAGCTGAATTTTGTCCCCTTGGGGGTTCGAGATGGGTGCACATTAGGTAGGCTGACGTGTGTTAAGTCTAACAGGACCCTGCCGGTCTTCGGGGAACGGACAGAAGTATCTGTTATTCCTGCATCTGTATCAGCAACCAAGGCTCAGTCTTGTGCAAAGAAAGAAAAATGTCAGCTCATGGAGGGAGGAGCGGGCACACTTCAGCTCATCTGTTTCGATGAGATCTCGGTTACTATGTCCCGTTTCCTTCTGAGCTCGTCGGAACCAGGCAGGTGGCGGGGAGGAGGTGACGAGAAGCACCAAGACTTCTCCCTGTCACACAGCTTCAGACACGCGTGGGAATGTTTTTCCCAGTAACTTTTAGTATTTTTAACTGTGCAGCCCCAAGTAGAAATCAGAATTTCCTGGCCTCATAGAACTTAGTTCTACACTTATCTCCTAGGTGAACACAAAAATAACCTTCCTGGTCCCCGATGTTTTTAGGAAGAACTCACAGCATAAAGCATTTTTTTTTTTAAACTGCATTCTCTAGCAGGCTAACCAGATACTCGGTTTTTATCGAAAAGGTTAAAAATGCACAAATATTTAGTATACAAAAAGACCTTAAAACCAGTGATTGAAATAACTTTGAGAAGTATCGTAATCTTTTGCTGATGTTTCACTCAGCTTTAAGAGCTCGAGTTAGAAGAGGTGGCAGGGACATTTACTGATATTTACTTATTTGTTTATGGTTTTGTTTTCGAATTTTACAAGATGTTGATAAATTCAGAATTTTAAAGCATATTATGTTGGAGTCTTACTAGCCTACGGTCAGTTCTTTGGTCCATTTATTTTTATTTAGAAATAGTTAAATGATTCACTTATATTGACTGCTTTTGAACTTTAAGAATTGCCTGCATTTTCTTGTATTTATTACTAAGAGTGAAACTTTCAGTACATTGTGAATACTTCATAAGGCATGACTAATATACGGCTGTTATCAGAGGCTGTAAAAATGCTTTTAAAAATCATAATTATTGCCCTGGCCAGTTTAGCTCAGCGGTAAGAGCGTCGGCCATCGGACCAGAGAGTCCCGGGTTCGGTTCCCGCTAAGGGCACGTACCTCGGTTGCAGTTTGTCCCCGGCCCCGGTTGGGGTCATGTGGGTGGCAGCCAGTCACTGTGTCTCTCTCACATCGATGTTTCTCTCTCTCTCTTTCTCCCTCCCGCTCTATCTGAAGATAAATGCAAACATGTCCTCGGGTGAGGATAAAAAAAAAAATTATAGTTATTAATAAAAGAAGAAACAGTCATGTCTTCTTCTGTGTACATTTCATGTAGTGTGACGTCTAGAGAGGCTTAGGAATTTCAGCTCCTAATTCTGCCTTCGGTTAAGTGGAATTATATTAGATTCCCGGTACCTGTGGAAGAACACATCCCACCTTCAATTTCATGTGTGTGTGTTGAGGTTATTTTGGGGAGTTTGAGATTCTCTTCTAAAAATAACATTTTCTGTGCTGCGTGAACTGTCTCTGTCTCTGGTCTAACCGTCTTGGGGCGCTCATCGCTGCACTCTGGTTGACGGGCCGCCAGAGGCTCTGTGAGTCAGCCCCAAAGGCATCCGCGCGGTCACATTTACTTCCTGAACAGGCTGAGTCACTCCAGTGAGGCTCAGAAAAATAAAAACAAATGCAAAGTTGTCATTCAAACCAAAGAATCGCAGGAGATGGGTTGTCCCTAATTACCATATTGTGAAATAAATGCCTGGTTCTGGCCCTAACGGCACAGTTGTTGTTTTTGAACCTATTTTGGAAAACTTATCTGATTTGTTTGACAAATTTCATTGTTAGAGGGGAAAGGATCAATATATTTACAAGGATTTTTAACCCTCGTCAAGCACAGTGATTTTTAATCTCTATTGTCAAAATGAAGTGTATTGAGGGGGCGGGGGAGGGCGTAGTTTCTAAAAGTTTCTTTTAAATACTGTAGCAATTTGCTATCAGAGAATCCAGATGTGCGTTATTGTAGACAACATCTGGGACCAGTAGTTAGCTGAGATGTACAGGGAGGGGCAAGGCAGAGGGAGACGGCGTCATTAGCTGATGAAATTGGAAGTGGGAGAACAGAGGGTAAGATCCCCAGGGGGACTTGGTGCCCTTGAAAAACCCCGAGGAAGAGTTTAAAAGTTTATTTATAATTGGTAAGTGCTGAGTCGGTAATGTTCATTTTTATCCTGGTGCTCTGATTGGGTAGTTTCATGAGTTTTGCCTTAACTTGCCATTAAAATCTCAAAGATAAAGTAGCAGCATTTCCCCCCTCCAAAATACCTTTTTTTTTTTTTCCCCTTTATTGATTTTAGAGAGAGAGAGACATAGAAACATTGATGAGAGAGAACATCGATTGGCCGCCTCTCACACGCCCCCCACCGGGGATCGGGCCCACAGCCTGGGCATGTGCCCTGACCGGGAATTGAACCGGCGACCTCTTGGTGCATGAGTCGACGCTCAACCACTGAACCACACCGACTGGACCCCAAAATATCTTTTACTTTTAGAACTAGTCATTGAGGGGAAGCAGGAAGGATTCGTAGAGAATGTACAAAGTGGGAGCGCAGGGTTGGGTGAATTTCTTGGGAAGTGTAAGCCACACGAATAGCAGGTGTACAACACCATGCGGATAGTAGTGCTGTGCTGATCCCCGTACGGCCCTTCCCTTCGGGTCCTCACACTAGGCGAGGTCTGAAGAATGGCTGGACGGGGCTCCTACCAGATCCCAGAGGCCGTGGCCCTTCATTCCCTGGGCTCCATGGGTCAGTGGCTACTGTGTCTGCCCTGGGGGTTGCGGTGGGAGTGGGGTTGGAAGAGAGATGGACCTCATGGGAACACGTTCTCCTGGGGAAAAGGGAAAGGATGGAAGACTAGAAGATGTGCTCCTAATTATGTAGTCTGTATTGGGGGCCCTGAGCAGTGTGGATAGATCACCAAGTCATGGCACAGTTGAGGTGTGGTGGCCCTTTTTGGGACTGGGGTTTCGTAGGAGACCAGGAAGGAGTTAGCCTAATCCCGTTCTCTGTCCACATTTGCCAGTGTCTCTCCTCCTCCCCCCACAGTATGCCTGCTCTGCTAGGCATCCCTTCCACCCCTACTGCGACATGAAGAGAGTTGACAACCAGAGGGGTAGGAGGGAGCCCCGGCAATGGGAGGTGTTCATGGCGGCTTGGGAGTCCAGGGCGGTTGTGAGTGCTAAGAGCTGTGTGCAGAGCTGGGTTGGGGGTCCGTGCACTTGGATCCCCAGAAGCATCGGCGGGCGGTACAGTACCACCGAACCACTGCGGGTGGCCGAAGGTGACGGTCACATCATGAGTGTCGAAGGCAATTCCGGGTGCAAGCTTGTTTGGAAGGCTTTTAACTTGTGATCAGTCTGTCTGTTCAGTTGCCAATCCCTTGAAAGAAGAGGGCCCTGAGCGTTATTTGAAGTAAGCTGTGAAGTATGGAAGTGTCTAGCACCTCAGCGGAAGGCCACGTGGCATTATGGTTATAGTTCCAACATGACCTCGTGAATTAGGGCTCACGCCAATGTCCTAACTGGGTCACTGTGTGGTTATTTTCCCCCATCTCCGGGACTTGGGTGACGTTTTCTATCCTGTGTTTTGGTTGCTGCTGTTAATTCTGTTGACAGACCACAAAGGGGTTTTGAACGTCTCGAAAAGCCCGTTCCTCACTGGCATCTCTTTATTTGTGACAGATCTGAGTGTTCCTTCAGGTTGCGCAATACGCTCACAGCAGGGGCAGTCCGTCACGGGGGGCGGGGGCTTGGGGTTGTGCCTAAATCTCCCTGTCTGAAACAGAAGTCTCACGTTCACTCCCAAAGTGTTGGCCTTTTAAAAAGCCAGCACTCAAAGCATTCACTGTCATTTTCTTTTAACGGAGCCTGGGAGTGGACGTCAGCATCCGTGGGGTCTAACAGACGGCTCTTCTCTTTTCATGCGCTGAGGGCACTTTTGTCGTTTCTCCAGTCTCATCTCCTTTCTGAGCCTAGCATGACTATCCCTAGGAGAGTCCCTGTGTTTCTTCTCTAAACGACCTTGAGTTGCCTGCGCGCCACTGACCTACGCCTTTCTCTCTGCTCTCACATCCTGGTCCCGTCCAGCCCTGCAGAATGTTTCAGAAACCCATCGATCAATCCCCAGCTGGTGGGCTAAGTGGTCCCCTCCTCACCCATTCCAAATGCCGTGAGCGCTCTGGCGTGTGGGCGTGGTGGCCGTGTGCTCAGGCCTGGGGGAGGAGTCCAGTCATGACCAAATAAAATGTCACCATTGGTCACTCCACGGAGACTGCTGGGCTAGGTCCTGGGCACAGCAGTGAGCAAAGGGACACCGTCCCTTCTCTGGAGGAGCTTGCGGTCTAAGGAGAAGACGTCCCTTCAATCCGTGTAGCAGAAACGTAAACCACGTTAATGCCGGAGTGAGCATGGCCGTGGATAAGTAGGGCACCGTGATCTAGTACATTCCACATCCTTGACGCTCATGCTTATGTGGCCAAGAAGTTGGCAAAGTGTGCAAGGTTAAAGGTGGACTCTTCAAAAAGACATGAAAGGAGAACGTGGCCGCGGGTCCTGGCTAGCAAGGTGCACTTCCTGGTCACGTCCCTTTGTCCAGCTCAGCGGTCTGTAGTGGAAAGCAGGGGAGTGACCGTCTCTCTGGGTGCCATCATCTCCTCTGTATCATTTCTTCCAGTCATTGCCAGTTTCCGAGGCACCGTCCCCTACGGCCTGTCCCTGGAAATCGGAGACACCGTTCAGATCCTGGAGAAGTGTGATGGTGAGTGGGCTGGGCGGGGCTGGGTTCACCAAGTGTGTAGACCGTCCCTACCTCTGCTAATCTGGAATTTTCCCAGGAGTCCCACTGAACCGTGTTTGACAAGACTTGTTTCTTGCATATTCGATGTTCGGCGTATGAGAAAGCATCGCTGGGTATTTTTAAGCTGATGGTGTTATTTCCCTAGTATTATTTCCTTATATTCACTGGATGCCAGTCTAGAAAGCAGTCGAGACGACTGTGTTTGTGGGAGTCGAAGGCCTTTCTTAGGCTCTCAGGGGCCTGGTCGGTTCCCCAGGAAGGAGGTGCAGAAATGCTTACCCATGGTGAGGTAACCACAGCCCCGGGGTGAGGACTGCTGCCCAGGAGGACTTTGCTCAGGCTGCGGCCTTCTCCCTCCAGCCCTCCAGGTTTGCACTGAAGTTACTCCATGCCTTTGGAACCTTAGTGGAATATATTACACGAAATTTATGATTTATCATTAATTTATGTAGCAGTAACTCACTACATCAAGATACCTAATATATTCTAAAATGTTTCCATTCCCGTTCTGCAAAGCATCCTTAAACTTTAGTCCTTAAAAAGATCCCAGATGAAATGACTATTCTTTGTTAATGGAATGAACACATTTTCAAGTCCCATCAGTATATCCCAAAATATTCATTTTCCTTTTAACCTTGTTGTCCTTATTAGGAATTTATAACGTCATAATATTCTCTCATTTCAAGGTTCATTACTGATGAAATTGTGTTCCCCCAAACAGAGCTATAATATTTAGAGGCTGGTATTAAACGGTGGCAAGACATGTATCCTGGCTACTGTAATGGACGCCTTCAGGAATGTAATGTTTTCTTTGTCATTGCCGATGCATTTGTCTATTTCTACTTTGTATACAGATAAATAGAAAATATGTTTGAATTGGTGCATGAAAATGGGCCCACAGCCAATGGGAGCTGTGTGGTCGTAGAAACCTTTCTGTGTAATATAACTGGACAGACCTCTCTGACATTTTGCAATTCTCAAAGTTTGGTTTCTGTTAGAATAATTATTTAAGAATGGCTCTATTTCTTGGATATGTCTTCAAGGGATTTAATAAACCCTAAGATATAGAAATTTCTGATTATTTATTCTCCTTTCTTCCGATTTTAAAACTGATTTTTTTTTTTTAACAGTATATCCTTTAAAAAAAAATGTACGGGGAACAAAAATATTTAAACACAAAGCTCAAGTGTTTCTTTTTGAAAATTCATTTAATCAAAGAAATTCCATTCAGTAGAACATTTGTTTGGTAAAGTAATTTGTTACCAGCAAACAAAATGGTTTCAATGCTTGAAACTAGAGGTTGAAAATAATACATTTATAGGGGGCTATATAGTACACACACACACACACACACACACACACACACACACACCCCTGGACTTACTTATACAGAAAGGTGTGTTGTAGACTTCTACAGAGTGAAAACGAGGCAGCTTGGTTGGTTGGCCACTGTGCTGGTGAAAGAGTGACCGCTCATTCCCTTAGTGGATGAGACCTGACTCACTCTTCCTTTTCCCCAGTTTTATTTTGTATTGGTTTCTGGGTACAGCCTAGTGGTGAGACAGTCATGTACTGTACAAGGCATTTCCCGCACCCAGCTGGCCCCATCCACAGTCACTACAGTGTATGGACTAGGCTCCCTGTGCTGGCCTCACCCGATGCTATCGGACGGCTACCCCAGGACAGTGGCCTGCGCACATGCACACTCGCCACATGACTGGTGGCTGAGCACTGTCCTTTGATGGCACAGTCTGGGCTGCGTCGTCAGGCCGAGAGAATTTGGAAATGTATTAAATCTTATGCAGACCCTTGAATTTCCCCGAGACATAGGAAAGAACAGATTGATTTGTAATCATTTCTTTTCTTTAAAATATCACAGTGGTTTATTTCAATATGACTATGATTATTTCTTCACAGGCTGGTACAGAGGATTTGCCTTAAAAAACCCAAATATCAAGGTAAAAAAATTATTACTTCTAACCACAATGATGGGATTTTTCAAAAGAGTTATGTTGCTTTATTTCATTATACAATTGAAAGTACAGTTGGGACTTTTAGCTGAAATGCCGATCGGCGATACGGATTTTCATAATTTTGGAAATTCCTTTGAACTTGGATTACAGTTAAGATATGCTTCTCAAGTGATAATCTGCTGTAGCTCTGGAAATTCGTACCAAGAAGACCTTAATAAGCTCATTAGATATCAACAAAATCTATTTGAAGTGTTAGTGTCGCAGAGGGCAAAATTAAAATCCAGGCAGAGGACATACATATTCCGAAAGAAATGTCGACTCGAGGTATTTAATCTTTAAGTTTTTCGCAGTATCATTTGTAAAATGTTGGGGAGACTGCTTTATCTGAGCAGTGTGTTAAGTGTTCCTTTGGGTTTGGCAGCTGAGACATGGGAAATCCAGGATGCAATGCACTCATGTCTCTACATTCCAGACGAAGCTGAAATCATCTCTAGATTTGTATAAATCTCCAGGAATTAGAGTAGGAAGTAATATGATTTTTGTTTTACCTTTCATTAGTATGGTTTATGATTTTGACACAAATCCTTACCTATATCTATATTTTTCTACTTTGTTCTAATCTCCCAGCTTTCACTCAGACTTCCCACATTCTCTAAGATTTTTTTATATGTCATGTTCCTCATTTTTTTTTTTTTTTTTTTTTGGTTGAATTCCGACTTTATTAGGAATGTAGACGAGAAATTCTGTAATTTCTCTTTTGCCTGTCTTTCTGCCTTTTAGGCTTTTTCTGGGTGCTATAACTTGTTTCCTGTATTTCATTGATTTTAGGTCATTCCAAAGGAGAGTCTGGGGAACCAAAGAGTATACAGATATATTTATTTTTAATACTTAGCCCTCATTTAAAGACATTTTTGGACATCTGCTACTCACATGCAAAGATAGCTTCAGCATTTAATTATCCATTTAGAACTTGCTTGAGAACAAAACTCTGTTAGGCTTCTGTTATTTCTGTTGTTCTTCCAATCTCAAATTCTAACCTTTTCCTTTTCCATTATAATTACTCTGTTAATCTTACCGAATTGAGGCAAATTTAAATTTTGAAGGGAAAAAAGTATTTTTAAACCTATATACCTCTTTACTACTGTTGTATATACAGAATTTGCTTATTACATTTTGTGTTATCCTTGGATCCACAGTGGTGATAATGTATTCAAAGGACATTTGTTTTCCTAAATATTTAATTGAATTTGTCATTTGATTGTGCATCAAAAATTATTCAGAGGATATTGTCATTTAATGGACAATAAAATTGACGTTCATTTATTTTTAATGTTGTTTCTTTCAACTTTGCATTTAGAACAAAGGAACACGTTCTTTGTCCTGTCTTCTTCCCTGCAGTAGAAAGCTATAATTTCGCGTGGCTCCTTCTGTTTAATTTTCGTCCCATCGGAAGGCAGCCTGGTGATTAATTGATGCTGTGTTTTCATCAAAGGTCTTCCGTAACACTTAATATACATGTCTGCAAATCCAAGTGGGCACTTTTTTAGTGTATATTTTTAAACGCACACATGAGCGTTTGGGAGAGAAGGAAAAAGAACGCCCCAAACAATCAAAAAGAACAACCTTTTTCCAAGACCATGCAATATTTTAAAAAAATTCAACAGAACATACTTTCTAGGCAGAACGCCTAACATTTTTTAAAATTTCTGTCTTATAAAAATATATTTTTGAGTGAGACAGTGGTTTGATGATACTTGCTTTAGAGAATTCTTAAATTTGTAAACCAGTGCAAAGTAGAAAGGGCGTGCATCTGAGCTGCAATAGATGTAGCCTCGTCTGGAATGTGGTAGAGAGATCGCTTTCCCCATTTCTGATGTTGTGGTCGTGGGCTGTGTTCTATGCGCACGACTTGTGAGACCGACCCTGCCTTGACAGACAGCTGGCGCCTAACCTCCACCTTTTCTCTTCCAGGGTATCTTTCCTTCCAGCTACGTGCACTTGAAAAATGCCTTTGTGAAGAACAGAGGGTAAGAACGAGTTTTATTAACAGTTGGAGGGTTTTCACAGAACCGTTGCTGTGTTTGAAATGTGAAAGGCTTAGTGATGGACTTGACCGATGAACGAAGGCAGACGCTGCCGTGTCTGTGCTGTTGGGTAGCGCTGGATGGCACTCTGGCATCCGGGGAGGAGCGAAAGGGCCCGTCTGGGAGCTGGACAGTGGTGGGGTCGAGGGCCTGGGGAGGGTCCTCACTGTCCACAGACCACGCAGCAGCCCAGCTTACACAGAAGGGGCTGGTTCTTGTGGTGTGGGTTTCCTGCTGTCAGACCATCGAATGCTGATCCTGTCTCGAACCCCAGGAATTTCCTGGGTTCCCCACTGATTGTCAGCGGCTAAGCCTGCCGGTCTGATCGGAGATCACACCATATCCTCGTGTGACCGCTTCACAAAGCCATTATTATACTTCAGAGAACATCATTTCTGTGGTAGTGTTTTCAGTTGAGTTCATTGACCACCTACGATTTTTCATGCGTTTAAGTTTTTCCAGTCTGTTTTCAGAAGAACTCGAGGCAGATCATTCAAATAAAACATCACAGGGTAAAAGCAGAGAACTTGCTTGTTGAAGCGGCGAACGTGAGCAGATGAGTGGAAGTGGCCACGGCTTTGGACCCAAACGTTGGCTGCCAATGTCACGAGGAATGTGCATTGGGTCACTGAGTATTTTTTGTTTTATGACAAAAGGAAGAATACAGGTTCAGCCATAAGAATTACATTTTCCTGCAAGTAGCAAAAAATAGCATTTTTTAAAAATTATGAAAGCAAATTTTAGAGCACAGTAAATGATATCTTCAAACTTGAGATTACCAGAAACAATTCCAAGGATGCTATTTGAATGGATGATTCTTTTTTTTTTTTTTATCCTCACTCGAGGACATTTTTGCATTCATCTTTAGATAGAGCAAGAGGGAGAGAGGGGGGAAGAGAGAGAGAGAAACATCGATGTGAGAGAGACACATCAACTGGCTGCCACCCACACGACCCCAACCGGGGCCGGGGACCAACTGCAACTGAGGTACGTGCCCTTAGCGGGAACCAAACCTGGGTCTCTCTGGACCGCGGGCCGACGTTCTAACCGCTGAGCCAAACCAGCCAGGGCTCAAATGGATGATTCTTACATCCACTCTCTGGAAAGGCAGGGATTTCCACCGTAGTTCAGTGGCGTAACTTCCGCACACGGCTGAGAGGCTATGGTGTAAATACTCTGAGTGTTCCCTGTATGGATAAAACTGAGAGTCTTGGAAATTCTTATGCTATAAGTGTTAGCTACTTTAAGTAATAGTATTGTTGCTATTAGTAGTAATAATAGTAATCGCTTAAAACTGTGGTTGAGAACCATAATAATTCCAGTGCTAATAATTACCACGGCTGCTCTTCTCGTAATAGAAGTGTGTCCTTCAGAAGTGCCGTGTGGCCCTCATGCCCTGGGAGGCCGTCAAGCAGGGTAGGCAGTCCTTTGGGAGTTCCCACCAGGCTAGGGTTGATCTGGGCCAGACATCGTGCACCTCCAGGTCTCTGCCTGTTCTCGTGTGGCGCCCACCTCGGCAGACCCGAGCACCGTCCTCCTTGCTACCTTTGTCTCAAACCCCACCCTGACACCCTCAGTGTTCCAGAGCAAAGGGCCACCTAGCCAAGTCTTACACTCTGACCAAGGACTAGAAAGGCGAGGTGTCAACAAAGATGATGACTTTCACCCAGTGGAAGTCCGACCTCTCCGAGCAGATTCGGGAGGGACATAGTATTAAAAGACATGTCTTCTTTTGCTTATTTTTTTTGCGTCCTGCTGTGTAACTGTCTCGTATCTGGCCGTCTTCCCTGAGCCCCGAGGAAGATTAAAGGTAGGGAAAGGTGACTCAGAGTTTGGTGAAGTGTAAGACTTGGCTGGCGGTGGGTTCTCCACCCGACACAGGCAGGATGGGCGTTATGCAATACAACTTGGAGGTAGAACCAAAATTTATTTTCTAAAGAAATATTGCTGGAATTGAGACCCTAGATTCTGGAACTGCTAACAGGAAGCAAACCTTTAGCCCGAAAACATTTAAGAACTAGTCTTACCAGGCTATTGCTTTTCCAGAGAGGAACGTCTTTGGGATTTTGATGTTACTTGCCCCATTTTCAGGGGATTAGCAGCCTGGTGGGCCACCGGGATCAAGCAGCTGCAAAGTACATCTCAGAACAACTGAACAGATTATAATTTCAGGAGCAACCACTATGGTAGACCGTTTGGATGTTGATTTGGGTTTTTGGTGTAATTAACAGGAAACAGCTGCCTTTCCTAAAATGGCAATTTTGTGCTCCTTGAAAATTTACATTTTGGTTGAACAAGCCCAAATCAACTTCCCACAGACTGAATTGCCTTTATGTTCTTTCCTGGGTCTCTCAAGGGTGGTGGGACTGGCGGGGTCCTTGGACTGAATTATAGTTTGCGAACAGAAGGGCCACTTCTGTGACGCTTCCTTCCTGCTGAGGTCTTGCCACTTTCTAAATGCCAGGCAGGTTGTAGGGTTTTCCCGGAAATGTGTTGTTGCCTCCTTGACCTTCCAGTCATTCCATCTTTTGTGTGTCCAAATAGTCATCGTGCAAATCGCAACAGCTACTGCAGAAGCAAGGCGAATGCCCTGCCGTTTGAAAATGTCATGGGGAGACTTGATGACAGGGTCTGTGTGTATCACAGTCCATGGGTTATTGTTGACTTTGCTTCTAGTGTGAAATCCAGTGTTACATGTTGAGCTGTGGTTAAGCTCCAGGCGGAAAGGAACTACTCACAGGGCAAGTATTTTAGCAGCAGCATGACCGAGCAGGTGAGGCTCTGTTGGTGAAGAAATCAAAACAAGATTTTAGTTCCCATACTTGCTGGCAGGAAGACTTTACGAATGACAGTTATGCACTGGCCACAGAGCATTGATTAGCCTCGTGCTAAGAAGTCCCTTTCCCTTGATCATCCAGACAGCCTGGTGCAGCATCTAATATGCTCTTACCGTCTACGTAGCAGATGTAGTCCTTGGGAAAAACTCGAGGGAAGAAGAGAATCCCCATCAGTGAAGTTGGTAGCATTCTTTTGAGAAGCAGTAGTAATAGCCACTTAACCACTGTAACCTGCATAAAAATGGAAAGAATTTGAAAAATGAAACTTGAGGCAAAGAAAAGGGTTATCATGTGTGCGGAGAACAAATGAGGTCTTCTGTATTTTTCCCTCCTATCTCTTTCCGTATCCACTCAGTGTGGGACCGGCATCCATGCCTTACTAGATATGGGGCTACTTTCCATGCATAGGTTCTGATTTATAGAGAGGAGACAGGATGGATGTATTGCCACATCATAGAGAGGGACATGTTACAATGTATACTCAGATATCTGTAGTGGCTTAGCCCTTAGTAAGTTTGCAAACATGATAGCATTGCTAACAGCTAAAACGAGTCGTTTTCATGGCCCCGTTTCCAAGCAATAGAAACGAGTGGCTGTGCCATCAGGTGGGTTCAGTCAGTACCTGTGTCTCGTTATTGATGACATGAGTGAGTTTGGATGTTCGCAGCATCAAATTCTGTCACTGCCTCAGAGCCCTGTGCTGGGGAAGAAAAGCCACCTGCCAGTGTAGGTGAGCCCGGTGGCCTCACGTGGCAGGGACGGGCTTTGGGGCTCGGAGGGGGTATGAGCTGCTGTGTCGTAGTGTCTCCGTGGCCGGAGCAGAGCTCTGATACTCCTGCCTTTCCCCCACACTCGGACTCCATCGGATGCGGTGCCTGTTCGTTCTGGGGCCGGACTGGGGGACCCACCCGGCGTTCCTCACGCCAGTTGAGAGCCTGCCCTCGGTTACTGTCTGCAGAACCCACGGGGGCGCGGCCTAGGGGTCCTGTCCCCCTTACCTTGTAGAGTGTCCCGAAGACAATGGTCGTGCGTGACATTGGCACATACGCGTTGTTTTTCTCTTAATTTCACAGACAATTTGAAATGGTTATTCCCACCGAAGACTCCGTCATCACAGAAATGACGTCGACCCTGAGGGACTGGGGAGCCATGTGGAAACAGCTGTACGTGGTAGGTTGCGTCCCCTCGGCACGATGCTTGGGGCGGGGAACTGTTGTCAGGAATGTCTGGACGGGGGTGCGTAGACCAACACCTGAGCATCTGCGGAGTCCCAGCTCCCCCGGGGACAGGGGGACAGAGCAGGGCAGTCTTCTGGGGACCCCCGTGTGCCCGAGTGTGGGTCTGACGGGTGTTTTTGTCGCCGTAGGAACGGAACAGATACTCTCTCTGCCATCCAATCAAATAGCGTGGAAAGAGTGGCATGCTTCTGGCAAATTTTAAGGGAGAAATAAACTTATTTTCAATATGATCTTGGTGCTGGTGGCATTTTATTATATTGTAACTCACTCTAAATGATTCAAGTGTAGTGAAAGGGATAGACGACTTAGCCAGAATCAATGAGAATTTTGTTATATGCCAGCAAAAAGAATGTTTCCTGAATTATAAAGGCGGGTCAGATTTGGGGGGTCTGTATATACGTACTTATTTACTTACTATAACAAGTTACATTTATCGAGCACCTGTTGCCGACCCCGTGGGGAGTACTTTCTGTGCAGTGTCTTAGTTATTCCTCACAGCCACTTGAGATTACCCCAGCTCACAGCGAGGGACACGAGGCGGAGTGAAGTCCGTGCCCTGGGCCACCTCCTTGGAAAGGGGCTGAGCTGGGATTCTGACGTGGGTGGAGCCCGAACCCCTGTATATGTGGAAATTTGGGGGTGGCCAAGTTTGAGGGAAAGATGAAAACTATTTCTCTTTTTATTTTCAAAGGCACAGATAGAGCAGCTTAATCACTTGCAGGACTGTGTTCAGAATACCAGGGGGTTCTTATCCTGGCAAAACTGAAAAGCCTGTCGGAGTGTCTGTCTCAGTGAGGACGGGCACAGAATGACAGTCCTTACCATGCGTTCCATAGAAAACACAATCGGGTATTTCGTGGAGGCGAGAGAATCTTAAAACGTGACTAAGAAAAAGCCTTTTGATTTTGGATTAATCTGACCAGGCCCCGCGGCTTTAGGACTCCGCCGTAAAATCCACGGACAATCTTAGATGAAACTCCCGAGTCTAAGCTTCTCGCTGGATCTGGGAAAGGCCGGGTCGAGGTGACGGACCTCGGGGGCTCTGTGCGGGGCCAGCAAAGGACATGTCGACTCTAGCGATTAAACACAGTGATGCTGGAAAGAATAGAAAATCCAAGTATTGTTTTACTGAAAATAGCATTGTGCAGGACACTAACATGGAGAATTAAACGATTTGAAATGTCCCCATGACTGCCTCATAATACCCGATGTCAGATGTATGGAAATGTGTTATATGCATCCCCTGGGCCAGCACGGCCCTGTTGTATGGGGAACAGAGTTGAATGTCCTCTGGGTGCTGCCTTTTTTAGCCATTTTTACCTGCTTTTGAGGTTTCGAGCATCTATTCTGGGGGCACACTCGACTGGCTGCCAAATCTGTGTGTTGCGAGTTCTTGGAGTAACCTCCTCACTGCGTATTCAGAACGATGGAGACAGAATTATTTTAAAGTTTCCCTGGACACTGGAAATGTCGTCAGTGACACTGGGAACACACACGAAGTTGACCCTGGAGATCAGATTTTTTACCTTGAGAATGAGGCTAACTTGGCTCTGTTGGACCTTTTGGGTTCCCTTGTCCTGATGTGGATGTTCTGTGGCCAGTGTTTTGGTTTAAGGGCTCAGTGCTGAGCGCACCGGGGTACCGTCCACGTTGTTTTCAACAGTTTTAAGGTACCTGGCTTCTCTGCTGGAAGATGCTTGACGAGGGCAGTTGTATCTCGTCAGTCGTAGGCAGTGCCTGAGAGCTACTCGGTAGAACTCTGAGCATCTGAGCCTCTGGAGAATGCTTCAGAAATGCTAGCTGCTCTATTTAATAACATCGGCAAAGGCCTAAATCACGCCCTTTAAAATATCAGTTGATAATCACCACTGATAGAGCCATAACACGTGCAGGAGAGGGTCAGCAGCCTTGTACTGGGCGCTTTGTGCAGGCCCTGGGAGGGCAGGTGTGTGTCTGCCAGTAGTTCTGACTCACAGATCTCACCCGAGACCATCTGTCCAGGGGCCCGTGCTCAGTGCGAAGGCTGAGTCCAAATCTAGGTCTGTCTGCTGCTCCAGAATTTACGCTGTTTTCATTTTAGGCGAATTATAACTTCCCCTTTCTCTAAAACACTCCAATTCTTACAATTAAAATTTTGCTACATTTCTGATCTATTCCAGGAATGTGTCTGTGTTGGTTTATTTCAAGTGTTTGTTATTAAACCTGCTTTTTCCCTTTAACATCAGACTAGAAGCACTTGTCGTGTTTCTGAGTTGTGTTCAGAGCGGTCTGATTTTTAAAACCCAGCTTCTAAAGAAGCATCACGTGATGACTGACCGTCAGAGTGGGCGGTGCCCTTTCCACGCAGTCAGGCAGGTGTGCTGGTCAGCGCTGGGGCTCAGCTGGGCTCCTGCCCCCCGCCGTCGGGAAAGCTGGCGGCTGCTTTGCACTTCCATAAAGGATCCGCTTCCTTCCCATCTGAGCATTCTTAAACTTAGGTACCAGGGGATAGCACTAGAAAATCAAGCTGATCCCGCCAGACAAATGCAGGGTGCCACCCACGGTCACCCTGTGACAGTAGTTCCAGAAGGAGCTGGCGGCTGTCCCTCGCTGCTTGCGATTTGACTTCTGTTTTATTTTCCTTACACACTTTCTTTGACTTGAGTTCACCGCTTCTACTGACCGTTGACTTCACCCGGGCAGGACGGCCCAGTGGAGACGTGACCTGTGTCTGCTGGGCAGTCTGAGCTGTGACGGTGGGTCCTCGGGGAGGGGAGCAGTATCATCAGACTGAGTGACAGGAGACAGAGCCGCTAGGCGTTGGCGGACACGAAGGGAGAGTCTGTTAAGGAAGACTCTGTCCTCAAGGAGGCGAGCACATAGGACACGGTCCTCCCTTTCCTCTGGGGTCCCCTCGGCTCAGCGTGTGGTCACCCACTGAGTCTGCCCGTTTGCGTGTTGCCAGAGAAACGAAGGCGACCTCTTCCACCGGCTGCGGCACATCATGAACGAGATCCTGGACCTGCGGCGGCAGGTGCTGGTGGGCCACCTGACCCACGACCGGATGAAGGACGTGAAGCGCCACATCACCGCCCGCCTCGACTGGGGCAACGAGTGAGTGCGGCCACCGTAGGCCCGTCTCTGGGGGCTGAGCACAGATAAGTGGGAGATACACGTGGCACCAGCGCCGGAAGGCACTTTCTGGGGCTTTCCCTGTCGTCCCCTTTCGGGGGTGTAGTGCAAACTGTCATTGATGGAGCCCAGAACCACATCCCCTGGGGCTGGGCTGGCGTGGGCACCAGGCTGCAGTGTGCTCACACGTGTCCCGTGTGGCCTGATGAAAGATCACAGGCGTATTAGGTATGGCTTCTGCTACACCAGCTCCGGGTTTCAGGGGGGCGTTAGGTGTGGCGTGTGCGTTTCCTTTGAACACGCGGCTCTTCCGCATCCTGGTCACAGGGCCAGCGCAATCCGTCAGGAGATGCTGACGTGAGCAGCTGCTGGGGACAGGCTTACCGCTGGGACCTTTCCCTACAGCATGCCTCATCCCCGGCACATCTGTTGGCCTCTTTGAGAAGCTGCTTGGCAGAACTCAGTAAAAAGCTTCAGTTTTTGGAGGACACAATTGAGTCCTTCACAGGGAGATGCGAAACCTGACACAGAGGAAACCGTTGCTCCCGCCCCGGCCTGTGCCTGTGCCGCCCCAGCACGGCCCCCTGCCCTTCCTGAGTTTCTCCTGATGACGGACACCAGGACTCGCTGTGAATGAATGACAGCTATGCACATGTCGCCACAGGGTCCCGTGAGAAACGTGTTAGCTCTGAACATCACTGGGTATTGTGGAGCCCGGTTAGTCCTAGAGGCCACACTTTCCTCTCTGCAACTCCAGTTCCCAGAAGGAACTTAAGCCTGGGTCTAGTCCCCACCCCGGCCAAGCTGGAAGGGTTCTTGGAGTGAGTGTCTGCAGGTGCTCAAGGCCCCCACTGTAGAACACCAAGGCCGCCAGTGACAGGGTCACCCCACTGAGAGTGCCAGTCCCTCATTCCTAATTTGCCTGCCCGTGTCATCTTCTGTTTCTCAGCCTTGTTTCACTGGGTGCCCCAACCATGGCAACAAGTTATACAAAGTAAAAAACACGGGTGAGAAAAGCATGGGGGCTGATATGTCTCATTTCAAAGTGATGAAGTGAAAAATCAGTATATTTTCTACAGGTGACTTTTCTCCCACACTTTTGCCATTTGTTTTCTAGACAACTGGGCCTGGACCTGGTGCCGAGGAAAGAGTATGCAATGGTGGACCCGGAGGACGTCAGCATTACCGAGCTCTACCGATTGGTAGGTACAGGAAACGTTGGCTCACAGCCTCATGACTGTGTCGTTTCCATGGCACTCTGTGTACTTGCTTCATTCGGTAAAAACAGGATGTTCCAGGTGTGGTGTGGAGCAAGGAAAGAGAATGGAGAGCTGAGGTGACCGTGCCTTAAGTACAGAACTAAGACACTTTAGCTGTCTCAGAACGACATGACGTCCTCGCTTAGCCCTCCGCTCCCAGGACTAGGGGGTAAACCCAAACAAGTGTTAGGTTCTTTTGCAAATCTTTGTATTTTTTGCCTAGTCTAGTGAAAGGCTAATGAGCCATGCACTTTTCCCTGTTGTGTTTCAGGACGATGCTCTGACTAATGGTGTCTAATCCTAGCTCACCAATGTGCCCCCCCCCCCCCCGCCCCCATCACTACATACAGACTCCTGAGAGTGTCTCCTTGGTCTGCAACTGCTGGTCTGACCCTAACCCTCCCACACCCCAGTCCACCCCTAAGTGCTGCAGCCTGTGCATAACCCTAAAATACTTGATCAGCTTGCCCGTCACGGCGTCACCCATGACTTGTTTGTTTTGTTATAAAAGCTAAGAAGTGGTGAGGACTTCAGTGTGCAAAGCTCCAATTGTTTGCTGGGCACCTAGGTTCCTCAGATCTGGCCCAATCTGCTTTGTACTTAGCCTTGTATTCTTAATACTTGTGTAAAATGTATCTAATCTCTTGATATGAAGGAAACTCTCTTAAAAACCCAAACTCAGAGAAGCAGGTGGTTGGGAAGGTTTTCAAGGGCCACGCCCCAGGTGGAATTTTAGTTTCTGTTGTATCTTAGCACGCTGCTCCTAGAAGGGCGCCTGTGGTAGATAGTGGACTCCTTTTCGGGTGACCCTCTCTTGGGGTAGCTTTCCAAGCCCACAGTATTTTTCATAGAACAGTGGGCTATTCTTGACAGAGATTATCTGTATGTGAAAATGTTGGGAAAAATCACCAGTAAGTCCATCAGGGCTTATGTCTGATTTGAGAAAACCATTCTTTTTTTCTTTTTAATCCTCACCCGAGGACATTTTTTCATTTTTTGTTCAGATAGAATGGGAGGGAGAGAGAGGAAGAGAGAGAGAGAGAAACATCGACGTGAGAGAGACACATCGAGTGGCTGCCTCCCGCACGACCAACCAGGGCCGGGGACAAATTGCAACCGAGGTACATGCCCTTCGCGGGAACCGAACCCGGGTCTCTCTGGACCGCAGGCTGACGGTCTAACCGCTGAGCCAAACCGGCCAGGGCGAGAAAACCATTCTTAATACCGCTTTCAGTTTTTCCCTTAATCATGGATCTGTTTGGATTATCTGCGCCTCATTATATAGGTTGAAATAAATTCTGTCTTTGTAGGTGGTTTCCTTTCCATTGAGCTTCCTAGAGGGACGGTTCATGCTGTGTGTCTTTCTGGCCACAGCGCTGAGCTGAGGACCTAGCAAATCGAAGGGACACAGTTCACGGTCAGCTGGAAGGAGGCAGGGAAGGAGGAAGGAATAAAATAATAGTATTCCAAATTAACGTCCTCACTACTTCTTAGTTTTTACAACAAATCAAATCTGTATAATTTTCTTGGTGGTCATATCCTCCAATGGGACATCTTTTTGTTGAGTATCACATTTGGTCTCTCTCTTTTATTTATTTTTATTTTTTAAATCTCTCACTCAATTTGAAGTTTCTTCAGAGTGGGCACTGTGTCTTCTATTTCTTCTAGTATATCCAAGATCATCTTGTATAGTGCTTTGCACTTAAGCAGTCAGCAGATTTGAGGTCATTATCCTATTATGAAAAGACCATGGGTATACATCCAAACAGCTAGATTGGGCTTCTGCCTCTCCTTTTTACTATCTGTGTGATCTTGGACTTATTGCTTAATCTCTCAGAGCCCGAGTTTCTTCATCTGTTCATTGGGGATATAATTCTTATCATGGTTTTTAAATGAATATTAAATAAGAAATGCATGTACCTAAGCATTCAGTCGATTTTCATTTTTTTCTCACCTTTAGTGAGAAAATAATAATATCCTTATTAGACAGGCAAGGTGGCCATAAGAATTGATACCTTATATGCTAAAGCTTAAGATTAGATTTGACTCTGTTTAAGGAAATAAATAATAAAAGCTTGGCTATGATAGAAATTTATTTCTCTCTCATAATATGCAAGTCCAGAGGCAAGAAGTTCTGGGCTTGTTTGTGGTTTCCTGGTGTCAGACGTGGATACAGGCTCTCATTTTTCTGCTATGCAGTGCATGGCTTCCATCATCCAGAATACTTCGAAACGCAACATAGCTGCAAGAGCGCCAGCCATTGCTTCTGCTCTTCAGCAGTAGGGAGGAGAAAGGTTCCTCTCAGTTAATTCCTTTCATTTAATGTCGCATGTGGGATGGTAAATCGATTTCATCTTTCGCCATTCCAGTTGGTTGGTGCTGGCTGGTGAGGGTGCCATGTTTGTAAGATTCAGGGGTCTCATTTGGGCTGTGATTGTTATTGATGGGAAAGAACTACCATTAATTAGCCATGGCTGCCATGGGAGGGTTAGTTTTTTTGTTTTTGTATTTTTAGTATTTTATAGCTCAAATCCTAGTCCACAGTCTTCAATTCACAGATGAGGAAACCAGAATGTTGTGATTCCACATGTCTCCTCAGTAGAGGTTACGTTTTTCCATTTCTAAAGCAAAGAAAGCAGCACAAGGAGAACCCAGATGACTCTCAGCTGCAGAAGGACCTGTTCTCTTCTTCCTCAAGGCAGCCTCGCGTGCCTGCCCACCCCCTGCCCCAGGACGCTCAGGTTGTCTGTGACACTTGCTCTGTGTTGTTAATCCTCACCTGAGGACTTTTTTTTTCATTGACATTTTTAGATAGAGTGGAAGGGAGAGAGGGAGAAAGAGAGAGAGAAACATCGATGTGAGAGAGACACACCAATTGGTTGTCTCCCGCACAACCCCAACCGGGACCGGCGATCGAACCTGCAGTCCAGGTACTTGCCCTTGACCGGAATTGAACCTGTGACCCTCTCGTCCGAGGGCCGATGGTCTAACCACTGAGCACAACCAGCCAGGGCGACACTTGGTCTTTCTCTCTGGGTGACATCAAAGTGACTGACAAGATCGAGTTCCCAGGGAGAGGTAGCGGGCCCTGCCACCACCCCTTGTAGTTTGGTGGTTGATTGTCACCGTGGATCTGGGACCATGGCGTGGAGCTACATGCCCCAACGGAAGACGCTGCCACTTCTCTTTTTCACTGCATCTTCTGTGTCGTGGTTCAAACACGGGTGTCAGCATCTCTCCGAGTCCATATTGCACATTTGAAGAACTCTTGCTTTAGGGCTGATAGCCCTGTTAGCAGACCTTCTCACCTGACGGATCCTCTAAGCCAGCGGTTCTCAACCTGTGGGTCGCGACCCCTTTGGGGGTCGAACGACCCTTTCACAGGGGTCGCCTAAGACATAACAGTAGCAAAATCACAGTTATGAAGTAGCAACGAAAATAATTTCATGGTTGGGGGTCGCCACACCATGAGGAACTGTACTAAAGGGTCGCGGCATGAGGAAGGTTGAGACCACTCTGAGCAGTGACTAGCTACCCCACGGTGGAACGTAGGTGCTCTTGGATGGTTTGGCTTACGGCCAAAGGCCAGGCCCCCATTTTCCTGTGAGGAAAGGGAACCGTAGCGGCCGGGTTCTCTGGTGACGTGAGCAGGAGGAGAATCTGTTCAGGAACCTTTCTTGGTTTTATACGATCATGTTCCCTGCTCGTTTTGTGATCCTTCGTGGGCAGGCCGGTGGTTCTCAAACAGAGCCAACCCCTCCCCCCGCCCCCCACAAGACCCTGGGCGATGTCTGGAGACATTTTCAGTTGACACAGTTGGGGATGATGTGGGGCGGGGTGGGGAGAGGTGCTTTGGCACCTGGCGGGTGGAGGCTACAGAAGCTGCTGAGACCCTGCAAAGCCCAGGACAGCCCCACGACAGAGCACTGCCCAGCCCGGACTGTCACTAGTGGGGCAGTAGAACCTGGTGGCAGGCTCCCACCCAGTCACGAGCGCCTTGAGTGAGGAATCAGCGTGTGCCTCACTTCAGCCTTCGGGGTGAATCTGTTCTAGTTCCTCGTCCGTGGTCTCGCTGAACTGTAAGTGCATTCTGAGTCACTGCTAGGGGCCTTTGCAACTGTCAGTCATTTCAGAGATGGGTCTTGTCTGTCGTCTGCCTGAACTCCCAAATTAGAGCTCTTCACGTGTGGGCCTGCCTTTCGGGTGTTGCTATTGTAGCGATATTTTCACAGAGATATTTTTAGCAGTTCCCCAAAGCAGTGAACTACCAAGAGAGCAACAAATAATTGTAACCTACTGAGTCCAAATCCTGCCCAGCCCTGGAAGAACGGTGGGGAGGGCGAGTGTGCCATCGGGAGGACCAAGGTCCCTGTGCAGAGGGTGGAATTGGCAGGCTCGTGACTAGGGCACGCGGAGACCGGCAGTTCCAAGGCGCTGATTGTACAAAAGATACGATGGTACCTGTCCGTTCAGCTTTGCGTCTGTGCGTCTGATCTCAGTCCGTGCTTCTCAACTCATCGCACACTCAAGTCACCCGGGAGCTTCTGAAAGGACCAGTTTGGAGCCCCATCCCCTAGAAATTCTCACTTCATTGTTCTGGGCAGGGTTTGAAGAGCCCTGTGACACCTGCCAGTGCCGAGGCTGAGGCCCCCGGTTCAGAGATGTTGGCATCTTTGCATGAGTGACGGAGCTCCTTTCCCCTCGGCTTTGAGGGACGGTCAGGATCGGTCTGGGAACTTGGCAGTGTTCCAGGTAAAGACCAGACGCCCCACTGAGGTCCGTTCTTGTCATAAGGATTCCATAGCTTTCTCCGCTCCCGCCTTTAGTGGTCATTCATTCCTTCAGAGTGGCGTGTACTGTGTCACCCTGCACGTCCAAGTAAATCAGTACAGAAGTTGGCAATTTCAGGGGGAAAAAAGCTTCTTTGTGAGTTAAAGAAATGTAGTTTTATGACTGTCTGATGCTGGTGAAAAGAATTTTCAAAGCAGAAAATAGAGCATCCTTCATAGAAAACAAGGCAGAATCATGCTTTTTTCCTACAGTTAGAAAATTGTTCTGTAGGAACCTTTTTCTAGTAATGATCGCCAACGCCTGCCACCACGCCGAGGTGCACTGGCGAGGAAAAGGTGCTTGTTCTCTACGTTTACACAGACGTCTCCGGTGCACCTGCGGAGTATACAGTGATTATAGCTAGATGCATTTGGTTAATTGCGGTGGGTAGCCATTTACATTTTGAGTGGTGCGAACGAAGAGACAAAAGCGTGAAGCATCCTGGTGATTTGATGCAGTTGCGTTTACAGCTGAATATTTAGATGACACTTTTTGCCTTCAGATGTTGGTCAGCCAGTCAGGAGTCGCTGAACTATACTTAGAAGCATACCAAGGAGGCGCGTGTAGAAATCGCGCTGTGCAGAGGACAGGACTCCGTTACCGTGGAGTTCAAACCCCTGCACTATAGTTTTCATTGCCAAGTGAGTCTGCAGGGAACGGCTCCTGGGCCGGATGTGTTCTGAAAGCAAGAACCTGCCACACCCTCAGCCCCTGTCCTGTCCACACACCGGCCTTTGCGTGTGGTCCTGTTCAGAAATGGTGAGTAAATGACTAGAAACGTTGATAACATTGATTACGTGGCATTTTCATTGTGCTTTATGAACCTATTGACATGTAGGAGGTTACAGGGAGGGACAACTTGCTTGTTTGCTGCAAGCAATTCTGTCCTGTGGTTCCTGATTCCCACTCACACTTACTCTGGGCTAACAGGTCACCTTCCCAGTTCAGGTCGCCCCGAAGAGTGTGCTGATCACCTGGTTCTTCTCGTCTGCTCATCACACCAGCAGTTTCATAGTCGGGTGTGTGACACTGTTGGTGATGTCTGTCCCCCGGTAGATAGCTCCATGGAGGCGTGAACTGTGTCTGATGTGACTCACCCTTGCCTTCCCGTGCTTGGCACATATAGACACTCCCCAGACGTATGTTGAATGAACAGTCAGTCCCACGTTCTCCTCACTTCTGGTCCTGCCTCCCAGGTGTAGCCTTGGCTGGCTGTATTCAGGGCGGAGGTGACAGGTGGGCACAGGTGCTCTTGCTACGTCAGACACCTACCTGGCTTTCGCAGGTCTGCACCCTAGAGCTCCATGGCAGCTGAGACACATTTTCCTGCTCTGGTCATGGAATATGGGTTACCACTGCCCAACTCAGAAAACCACCATAACTGTGCAGCACAGTATGCTTTAAAAGAACTTTAATGATGAGGAATGCGAAGTCATAGCTGCATAGTTTAGCTGCCGTCAGTGACATGACCAGTCAGCTGTGAGTCTGATGTTGAAGGATGACTCATACTTTGTTCTCCCCTGGGGGTTGGTAAGGAAGCAGTAGCCTCCTTGGGACGTCAGGCTTGAATCTGCTCAGTGCCTCGGTATCCTTTTAACATTAATGATTAAGAAAACAAATTCTTAAAGCAAGGTTCCTCAATGGTTTGCCAACTTGGTAGTTTCTTATTTTAGAAGTTGGAAGTAAATGTGGAATTTGACATCTGCTTAGATTCCAAATGCAGAGGGAAAAGAAAAAAATTACAGACGTTCTCCAGCTTCTAAAGGTTCAACTTTAAGGTTTCAACTTTGCGATGGGCCTGTGCACATTCAGTAGAAACCATGCTATGAATTTTGAATTTTGGTGTCTTCCTGGACTAGCCGTAGGTGGTATGATACTCTCTCGGGATGCTGGACAGCGGCGGCCACCGCTCCCTGTCAGCCCTACGATCACAAGGGTCAACAACCCATACTCTACAGTGTACTGTTTTGTCAGTGTTTTGGGATATTGTTTTCCCTGTATTCACACCCCATCACACCCTTCTGTGTCTCCTGCTTCTGGTGAGAAGAGAAAACGATTATTCTTGAGATGAAACTCAACATAATGGCCCAACTGTAGACCCGTGTGTGTGTTCTGAGCACATGGAAGGTGGGCCAGGCTAACCGATGATGTTCCGTAGGTTGGGTATAGTCGATGCATTTTCAATGTGGGATATTCTCCCCTGACGAGTGCATCAGGAGGTAACCCCAGCGTGGGTTGGGGAACGTCAGTATTGCACAGGACGTCATGATCACACCACAGCTCACTGGTTGGCCAGATCTCATTATTTTCTCGCTGATCGCATTTCTGTTGGGGGGTGTCGTTCAGATGGAGCATCGGCATCGGAAGAAGGACACGCCGGTGCAGGCCAGCAGCCACCACCTGTTCGTGCAGATGAAGAGCCTCATGTGTTCCAACCTGGGGGAGGAGCTGGAGGTCATCTTCTCGCTCTTTGACAGCAAGGAGAATCGCCCAATCAGGTAACTGCACCTGAGACCCGCCTTGGAGCTCCTCGCGTTGCCCTCATGGGTCTTGGTGACTGGCAAGTGTTAGACTGGATGACCTTGGGCACTTTTCTTCTGTGAGCCTCAGTGTTCTCGTCTGTAGAACCCTGTGATTTCTAAGGTCCTACTCTCCAGGGGTTTCCCTGAAAGTCACATGGGGTGATGTCTGCCAGAATTCTAGCAGCATGCCAAGGGGCTGTAGGACTGTGATAATTATCATGAAATGGAAATAGGACACTGATGTCAGGTCTATTCGAGGTGTTGCGTGTTGACAATTCAAGGAAGATATAACATCTCTAGTCTGTTTACTCATCAAAGTCAGCACATTGTATTTTTTTAAATTTCAATAAATAATTACATTATTCTTATCCTACCTGGATCGAATGATATGAAGAGATGATCAAAACACTTGGAAACCTTCCCATGAGTGTGCTAGAGCTGTGAAATGATAAACAGTTTTCATATATTATGTGTGTGCATATACTTTTTTCTCCTTTCTCGGTGCTGTGAGTCTCCGCTGGTGCCATTCTCTTCGGGCAAGCTTTCAGTGTTGGGGAAGACTTGTGGTGGGTGTTTTTGTGTGCTTTAAACTTTTTTATATATATGTATTTTTTAAGTTGAACATAACGCACACCATCTTCTACATTAAAAATTTTCCAGTCTAAATGTAGAATTTAAATGGTGTCATACAGATCACTCATAAGGACCCAACTGTACCATGTTTTAAAAAAATGCTTATCAAAATAAACAGTGACAATTTTAAGGGACACTGAGCCAAATATATTGGTGTTTTTTTAAATCCTCACCTGAGGATATTTTTCTATTTATCTTCAGATAGAGTGGGAGGGAGGAAGAGAGAGGGAGAGAGAGAGAAGCATCGACGTGGGAGGGACACATCGACTGGTTGCCTCCTGCACGACCCCGACCAGGGCCCGGGACAAACCGCAACCAAGGTATGTGCCTGTGGCCAGAATCGAACCTGCGACTCATTGGTCCGCGGGCCGACGCCCTAACTGCTGAGCCAAACCAGCCAGGGCAACAAATATGTTTTGTAAACACAAAATAAACCTGGAATCTTTCTTTTGTGGTAAAAAAAAAAAAAAAAAAAAAAAAATTTTTCCTAGGAAATATGCATGCAATTTATTTTTCATGAACTTATAGCCATAACTCTTTAGTGAATTAATTTTTTATATGTTAATCATTACCTATTAGTAATGCACGTTCTGTTTCTTGACAGTGGAATGTGTCCACAGAATTTAAAGGTGGAGGTTTTTTTTGCAGCAAGGACAGAATTTATGAGGTGTGGAAATAACAATGGTGACAGTTTCAGATCTACTCTGTAGGCTGTTGGAGGAAATGAATTAGTGAGTTAGGAAACTTTCACCTTTCACAAATCAACACCACTAGAATGGAAAGACGAAGGCATGAGAAACCGTCCCGGCGACGGCTCAGCGCTTGCTTCGGGAGTGTGGACGACGACGCGGGGACGTCTGCTCACATAGACGTGTGTCTCGGAGAGCCGGTGTCTAGGTAGTTTAGCGGAGAAACTCATTACCATCTGTCTGCTCTATGGGCTCCAGCATATTTAACCAACCGTGTGGATAAAAGGGATAAGCGAGGCCACTCTTGCTCCTTCCTGGGAAGCTAACGTTTTTGCGGAACCTCCCCTTCGCACTGATGTTCAAAGTGCATCAGTGGGAGGGTTGCATTAAGGTAGGAATAATGTTTTCTGGTGGTAAACACTTTCAGAATTTCTAAAATGGCCTTTTAGGTTTTAATCGACAGAATGCCCCTTGTTTTATTCTTGTTTACTTGGTGAAAGGAGGAAGTGTGCTTGGGTGATGCAGGGTCCCCTAGATACTGTCTCTGTGGTCCCCAAGTCCAGGCTAGGAGCTGGTGCTTTTCCTGCTCTGTACGTGGTTGGTGTGCCTGCCTCCCTCTGATCTCTCGTCCCCCCACCCCCTCCTTCCTTTCGCTCCCCCCCTTCGGTCACTCACACATCCTCCCTGATGCGTCACGACCGCGGGAGAAATCGAGCCTGAGTCCCACGCCTGGCCTTGCTCTCTGAGCTCGGCCACGTCTCCCAGCTCCCAAGTTTGCCATCACCGTGAGCGTGATGGGCGGAGGACGCCTCGGAATGAAGACGTATGCTCGCTGGGTGTCGTAACAGGCTCGGCTTCCTGAGGCCGGCGCAGCGCGGCGATTTTTCTGTTAGGGGTGTCGTAGCCTCGCGGGGAGCAGCCCTGACCGCCGGTCACAGGAAGTCACCTGGTCCAGGTCCGGGTGGGCGGGCCATCGTGTGCAAAGCCAGTGCAGGTGCAATCAGGTCCTCGAACAAGGCAGACAACCGTTACGACATGTTTCTCAAACACACCCCTTCAGCAAGCAGACGGCCCCTAGGAGCCCTGGCCATGTGCCGGACATCTGTGTGAACGTGGGAAATGCTGTGGGGACAGGAGAACGCTCCCCTCCCTGCTCTGTTCCTTTTGTCTGGTTGAATAATTGGGTTGACAAGAGACAGGTTAGCAAGACAGTATCCAATTGAATTTCGGGCGCTCGGGAACCCCGCCTGCGTGAGAGGCTCAGGCACAGAAAGGGGGTGAGGCACGTGGGGCATCTGGCTAAGGGTGAAGGGGGGCACCTTGGGGTTCAGAGGGTCGTCGTCGCACGATTCTGAGAGGAGCAGGTGTTCAGACGCTAGGATTCCCCCTGCCCTGTAGGAAAGGTCAAGGTCCTCTCTGAGCACGTCTCATTGTGGGCAAGGCCCTCATTCAGATTCTTCTAGGGAGGTGAGGGGTGGGCTCTTTGAGCCCCGAGGGTCTCGGTTGCCTTCAGCTCAAAATGCCCCGCGTCCCACAGAGCTGCAGTGTGGGGATTGTTTGGAACCCCGACAGTGTGTTATCAACACTGATTGTCCAAGTGAGGAAGCCCGGGCACAGAGAGGGTCGGAAACTGGCCACAGGCCCAGCGGGGCAGCGCCCTGGCCCCCGCCTACCTCTCCACGTGCCAGTGTCCAGCCCCGGCCCCCCGGGTGCTGCCGTCCGTGTGCGTCTGGACGTTTCCACAGTTGAGCAGGATTTGTTGGCCAGGGTCCAAGCTCCGAAGACAGTGAAGGGAACAGGGGCCTGGGAAGTGCTCTCTGGAGTGTGCTTGGGGAAGCGCCGAGTGGCTTCAGCTCTCACCGTGCCAGCCACACACTCAGGCTCGGCCCTCGGACGCGGACCCCGCTCACTCCGTGGAACAGTGCAGCTCCTGGTCTCCCCGTCCCAGGATGGGCACAGTTTCTGACGAAAACTTCAAGCTCGTGCGTTTTATCCCCAAACCATTTCTGCCTGACGTGGCCTCGAAGGTTGGCCTCCAGGGCGGGCGGGGACCCCTCTGGCTGGAAGTGGTGGGGATTCAGGGTATGTGGGCCGAGTCTTGCTGGTGTGCGCCCACCCTGCAGGTCCTCCCCTGTCTGCCTTCCTCGGCTGCTTGTGACAGCACAGCCCCAGCCCCCAGACGGAACCCCACTGTCAGCAGAAAGAACACACTTTTCGTAACTTGAGTTTTGTAGAGTATTTTTTTTTAATCCTCACCGAAGGATATGTTTTCATGGATTTTTAGAGAGAGAAGAAGTGGGAGGGAGAGAGAGAAACATCGATGTAAGAGAGGAACATTGATCAACTGCCTCCCGTATGAGCCCCACCTGGGGATCAAACCCGCAGCCTGGGCACCTGCCCTGACCGGAACCGAGCCCACAGCCTTTTGGTGCAAAGGAGGATGCTCCAGTCAACGGGGCACCCAGCCAGGGTGAGTTCTGTACAGTCTGGATACGACTTCTCACTATAAAAGAGAATTCATTAGTAAAAAACAGTTTGCCAAATTTTATGTGAGTACAATGTTTTCCGAGAGCACCTGATTGGTTATCATTTCCTCCATCCAGAGTGTGTAGCTGGAAGTCAGGGACTCGTTTCCCTAGATGTCATCTGTAGTTTCATTTTATTTGATTTGATTCACAAGCATTTATATAATGCTTACAATGTGCCAGGCACTGTTCAGAGCTCTTTAAAAAATATTATTTACTCCTTGTAACAATCCTATGAGATAGGTGCTATTTATTAATTTTTTTTAAACCATTTTTTTTTTAATAGTTGGGGAGTCTGAGACACAGAGAGGTTAGTAACTTGCCCAAGTTTGCACAGCTGATAGGTAGTGGGGCTGGTATTTTAACATGTTTCAGAATTCTGCATCACTATTCGACACCCATTCTCATTATCCTCAGTATTTATAATGTCCCGTTTTCTTTTTTTATTAAGTTTATTGGGGTGACACTGGTTCATAAGGTCATATAGGTTTCCGGCGTATGATTCTATGATACGTGGTCTGTCTGTGGCATTGTGTGCCCACCACCCGAAGGCAACCCATTTCTTCTTCAACCCATTTTTACTCACCCTTGTGTAGTACGGGGTCTGGTGAGGGCCTTTGATTTCTTTGCTGTTGTTTTAAGAAACTAGAGCGGGAGGCTTGAGCGGATGAAGAGCTGACAGGAAGGATCCAGGGACAAGGAAGAGGCCCCCCCGAGGGCGGGGGATCCATCGCCCATCCAGGTCTCGTGGGGGCGCCGGGAAAAGCCAGCCATCTGCAGGGGCAGGAAGTGAGAAGCGGAGATGTGCGTGTAAACTGACGGAGAGAATTGGGGCTGTCTGGGGTTCCCACATAAAGGAATCAAACAACTCTACGTGCCACGTGACAAATGTCTGCACGGCTCGCATTTTCATCGCACTGGTTGGTGGCAGAAATCGCCGTCGTGTCGACGCTGCCCACGGGCTGAGCGGCTGCGGAAGCCGGTGTTCTGTCTTTCCCGTGTTGGTGTATGTCACTTCATCGACAACAGGTGTAAGTTATGAGGGCCAGTGACAGCGGCACCGCCCCCTGGTTGGCCCTCCCCGGACCTGCCGGGACGTTGTTCACTGGTGCATTCTGAGGCTCCGTTAATTAACGTGACATTTGTCTCAGGCTGATCCCCCACGGTATTTCCTTCTCATCCGAGAATATATTGAATGGGACCCAAGTGTCACCAATGGCACCAAGCTCCTCACTGTGGGCCTGGGCTTTTACTTGGGAAGCCTGCAGGCAAGGTTCGGGGAAAAGACTAATCCTGGTGATTGAGGACAAAGAGTGTTGCCCTAGGCATTTAATTAAATGTACTTTCTGCGGGCACCTTATTCACATGCTTTTCTGATGTTGTGTTTCTCTGCCATCGTGTAGTGAAGCTCCTCATTTTGCTTGAAACACTTCCTTACTATGTACGTTGTAAGTTGCCTGTGGTGACCGTCCTTGGAGTATATGTCATTGCAGTTCTGTCACTTAAGGGAAACAGGAGTAGTGCGTGTTGTTGGAGAGGCACAGGATTTTCACATGTGCGCACACTGAACTGTGAGCCGTAGCCGTGTTTCTGCCCGTCCTCGAAGCACACACCTTCCTTTACCTTGTCCAGGGACCCCTGGACGGTATGTACGGGCCAGGCTGTAGAGCAGAGGGCCTGGGTTCAAATCCTGCCTTTGCCATTCAGTAGCTACATCAGGCCAGGCAAGGTGATTTTCTCTTATGGCTGTTAATTTATCTGCTAAATGAGGGTAATATTATTTCCTCATGGGATTAGTTAAGGATCAAATGAGATAATACCTGCACTTCATACTGTCATGCTGGACACACGATAGGATAATTAGTGAGTAAATATTAGCTATTATGATGATGACCTTTTTTTTTTTAATCCTCACCCGAGCATATTTTTCTATTGATTTTCAGATGGAGTGGGAGGGCGTGAGAGAGGGAGGGAGGGAGGAGAGAGAGAAACATCAACTTGAGAGACACATCGATTGGTTGCCTCCTGCATGACCCCAACCAGGACTGGGGACTGACCCACAACCGAGGTACATTGACACAACCGAGGTACATGTCCTTGACCGGAGTCGAACCCACAACTCTTTGGTCCGCAGGCCAATGCTCGAACCACTGAGCCAAACCGGCCAGGGCGATGGTGATGACATTTAAAAAACCCAAACAGTAACTTGAACGTAACCGGAAGTGATATGTGGTGTTTGGGTCGGATTCTTAAAGAAATCATGGGTTCCAAGGAGTTCCTGTTGATGTTTTAGGTGGGTGTTATTATCGTTATGTGAGATCGAGGGAGACTTATGAATGGAATGCCATCAGGGATACGGTTTGCTTTACAATATTTCAGCAACAGAACTAAAGAAACGGAAAACAAAAGGCAGAATGAC
This sequence comes from Tadarida brasiliensis, assembly GCA_030848825.1. Taxonomy (NCBI): domain Eukaryota; kingdom Metazoa; phylum Chordata; class Mammalia; order Chiroptera; family Molossidae; genus Tadarida; species Tadarida brasiliensis. The sequence continues at coordinate 97,687,708 of CM061267.1, read as the reverse complement.
GAGGTCGGTGGAGCAAACATGATACAGTCTCCTGCTCGTGAATTGCCGTGTTAGGTGTGTGGGCTCTGAGTTGTGCTGTCATACAGTCTGTATGGCTAAGGGGCTGGCTGCTGACGCTGATTCCTGTTTCGTGCATGTGGGCGGGAAAGCTATGAGAACAAGAATCACATCCCCGGGTTCACATGAACTGACAGTAATATTTTTGATAATGTATTGGGCGAAACGTAAGAGGAATGTTTTCCTAAAGGTCTAGGATGTTCAGTATTCTAGAACACAGATATTATAATTCACCTCCGCAGCGTAAACTCTGATTCATCTATCAAGCAGAATCGGCAGCTGTGAGAGGATTGATGTTCCACAAGAGGAAATCCCTCCTGTGCTTAAGCAAAACCCTGTGCGTCCGTAAGGACCACCTTCCCAGAAGCTGAATCAGTCCGGGTTGGTCCTCCCACAGGAAGGGAAATCCTACGGTTAGTCGTGTGAATGGCATGTCTCCATGAGCCGTGCCGTGTCCACTCACCGCTCATCGCCCGAGTGTGGAGGGTCACTGTCGTGTCCCCACAGCGCGAGGCCTGACTGGGGATGCACCCGCGGACCCTGGAGCCCACGGCGCAAGAGATCCGGGGCACAAGTGTGGACTCTCCTTTGAAATAGAGGAAGGACCCCGAGGAAGGGAGACGAGGACAGTGAGATGGGTGTCACTGTCAACGTGGAGAAAAGACTGCGTCTGCGGCTTGATCGTTTGTAAGTGAAGCGGGGAGACAGGTCGGCTGCTGTTGGGGAGCCAGTGGGAGAGGAAACGGAGTCAGGGCTGCAAGTGAGTTGCAGGAACATGGGCTGCGGACTCTAAGCAAACGTGCTAGGACGTGAATCCAGACAAATAGTAGGATGGCCGAGTCCCTCGGGCCCCACCAGCCAGAGTCGTGGGACAGTGGTAGTGATCCTGGCTCCCTAGCTTTTGCAGGGTGCGCAGGAAATGGGGAGCAGAAGCAGGAGGCTGGTGGGGTTGCAGACTGAAACCTCACAGCTGGATGAGAAGGAGAAGATCAGGAAGCCAGCCTCGTGATGAGGACAATCAAAGGCGTAAGGACCGCAGCTTCCAGTAGGTCTCTGCAGAGGCCGACGTGATCTAAGAGCCTGCTCGTGTATTTAAAGGAAATTAAAGAGCTCGTGCTTCTTTTGAAAAGACTCCGTTGCTGGGGAGTTTTTTTCACGAGCTTACAGAGGGGAGCTGTCAGGGAGGAGAGCTCTTCAGGCCAGACTGGGAGAGATGCTGACAGCGTGTGTGTATCGCAGTCCACAGCACAGAGAAGCGAGCAGAGAGGGTTTTCAGTTCTCCGCACACTGTGCCCGCGCCCCTCGTTCCATCGTCACTTACAGCTTGTTACATAGTGATCGCGCATGGTCAGCATCCCCACTTCTCCATCTGTTTGGAGCACTGATTGTTTTGAACACTGAGAGAGCTGGCATAGATCTCTTTTTACAGTCTTAGGTTGCACGACAAAACTGTAGCTACTCCAAAGCGAAGCAGTGCTGTTGGAGAACCTGGCTGACCACTCCCGCAGACGGCACAGCTCCAGGGACAAACCAGGTGACGAGGGCCTTCAGAGCTCCTCCGTGGATCATGGTGGTGTGACCCCCTCTGTACGGCCCTGAGTGTTTCTTGCTCTGTGTGGACATGCAGGATTCACCGTGTGCGTCTGTACCTCAGTGACCCCCCCCCTCATGGACTCCCCCGTGGCCTCCCTCGCGTCCTATTGAAAGGCCCCGCTGCTTTTCACCTCCCTCTTCTCCGTTAGATTCTTCCAGCAGGTGCGTGAAACTTGCGATGGTTGTCCCTTCGAAGTCCATCAGCTTTGTGGTTTGCTCCCCCTTTGGTCACACTTCTGTGTCACATGGCAAATACCCAAATAATTGCTTTAGAGATGTGGTATTGACGTTAATAGGAGAGATGTTAAGAAATGGCCCAGTTGCCCAGCCAGTGTGGCTCAGTGGTTGAGCGTCAACCACTTCAATGGTGACCTCATGCACCAAGAGGTCACCAGTTCAATTCCCGGTCAGGACACATGCCCAGATTGTGGGCCAAATCCCCAGTGGGGGGCATGCAGGAGGCGGGCAGTTGATGTTCTCTCATCGATGTTTCTATCTCTCTCTCCCTCTCCCTTCCTCTCTCTCTAAAATCAATAGAAAAGAAAGAAAGAAATGGCCCAGGAGGAAGATCTAAATGAAAACAAAGCAAGCACAGAACTGACTTTATCCATGCAGAGAACACCCAGTGTAGAAGTGATCCACTCTTTTCCTATGTAGCATTTTAAGAACCGTGCAATTCTGATTATTTTGAAATTGCAGATGACTGCATTATTATAATACGTGGCTGGGAATTCCAAGTGGCAGAACAGTGGACACTCCTAGAGTAACGGACTCAGAACTGTCTTCCTTTCCCCTTTAGCTCCAAACACTCATTCAGGCCACTGTCTCTTTTCACTTAGATCGTGCCCTGTTTTGGAATGTGACCAGAAATTTCACTTCTACTGTTGTGTCTTACAAGATGACCAGATTGTTATCTTTTCCCCAGGATTCTGGTCATTGCTGTGTCCTCCTCTCCTGTGTCCTCTGCCTGGGGTGAATTCAGAGTCATTTAGTTCTCCTAAACTCCCTACCGAATAAGTGACAGTCGCACACACCAGCCCCCCCGTAAAGACTGCTTTGGTACTCAGGGACATCTATGCAGAGAGATGAGCCCACACTGGCGGAGGAGTTGTTGATGATACACCCTCCTCATATCCTTTTCTGACGATCCAGCTTGACCCTCGCACCATCGCTGAGGCCCCCGCACCGTTCAGAGCGCGGACCCAGGCTGGGCATTGGTGAGCTGAGAGGATGCCTACGAGTGTCTCATTGTTGTTGAGGCAAAAGCATTAACCGAGCATGTCATCATTGTCCTAATCTCTCCTGTCATCCTTCCACTCCAGTGGGGAGGTGCTTATTAATAAGGGACAGGGTGTTGAGTGCATCAGAAAGGCCTGAGGAGTTGTTTTGTGAATCAGAACAGTACTTTCAGACCTGGCTCCAGGGGACCATCTTTGTGCAGAAACTGTCATGCTAAACAAAAAGTCAGTAAAAACGGGCACATCAATATAGCATGTTCTCCCCAGTCTTTCCATGTAGAGACTTCTGCCTACAAGTTAAATAGACTGTATCTTCTTCCCGTTTCCATTGAACACCATCCGTTTCTCACCATTGCTGTTGAATCATTGCTGTTCATTCAGGGAACAATTAGCGCTGTCCTCGGGGACAGGTGCTGATCGGGGCATCGGGGACTCACCAGTGAATAAAACAGGAGAAGAAGAATGCCCTCCCAGGACTCACATTCTGCTCATTAAGTCCTATTCTGCTTTAAGGCAAAAGATACTTTTAAAGGCTGGATTTCTACACCATCTCTTTGTGTGGCAACCACGATGCTACTTTCATGTCACAGACATACTTGCGGTGTGGAAAGCAATGCGTCCTAACCTTTCCAGTGCCCCAGGCTCCTTCCAGCCCTATGAAAACTGGAGTCCTGTACAGGAAGGATCGTACCTGTTCTCATGTGCTTTACCATTTGCCTATCAGTTTAGAGACATCGTAGCTGTGGGTCACAGAGAGGACTTGACCTTGTGCAAGTCCAGCTGCCTGTGTTGTCTAGTTAATAAGGACTACTTCAGCATGACTCTATTTTGATGTTTACAGTTGTAATAAATATAAAGAATCTTGCTGTTGGAAGGGAAATTTGATTCTGACTTTCTTTTAAAAAAAGAGAACCTCAACTCTTTGAGATAATGCATACGTGAAAGATTTATTATACTTAGTGTTTTTGCAAGGCTTGAATTACTTAGATCTTTATTATTTAGTCTGTTTCCATTTAAGGTTCCTTTGCCTTTGCAAAGAACGTCATGCTTTGACCCAGAGTACTTTTGAAGACCTCATGCTTGCTTATTCCTTATTGTAGATAATTCTGCTAACGAAGAGGCACCATTAGGAGGGTCGAAATAATTACCCTGTAGAAATCAGAGTGTTCCTCCCTTGTGAAATGTCAACGATACAGTGTTTACAGTGATCAGATTATGTAAATTCCCAGAAGAATAAGGACTGTCTGGTCCTAAGACCTGCTTCCTGCATATAGACCTGATTTCGCGTTGCCCCGATCCTATCATTGCCTAATTTTTGTTACTTCTCCGAGAAACGCGTTCCAGCGATTGTGCTATGAACACCCAATGGCAGAGCCCTGGGTGTGATTACTCAGAAGGCTGGGAGGACCCTCCCACCTCTGACCCGAGGCCTCCAAGACCCTCCGCAGGGTCTTTCCTGCAGAAGGGCGGCTGCTTCTGAGCAGAGGAGGGCTGGGAGCACCCTATCCTGGGAGAGAAGCTGCAGGGTCTCCAGTCCCCACCCTGCCTCCCACATGGTTCCTGTCCCCAGTGAGAACTTTCCCACAAACCGTGCTCTCCAGGGCCAGGTGTCTTTTTGAGGACCTCAGAGGGACAGTCCTGTAGCTGAGCCGGTGGGCATGGATATGTTGGTGGCTTTATTTGTTTTTCAGTTTCATGCATTTCTAAATTTTGTATTTTATTTTGTTGAAAGTATTGCACTAAAAACCCTCGATTCACATGGATGCTTAGTCTTCTTTTTTGTCTGTTTCCAAGGTTCTCTGTCCTTTAAAAAAAAATTATTATTTGTTGATTTTTAGAGAGAGAGGAAGGGAGGGGGAGAGAGAGAGGGAGGGAGAGAGAACATCCATTTGTTGTTCCACTTCAGCAGTCATTGGTTGCTTCTGGCATATGGTCTGACTGGGGATCGAACCTGCAACCTTGGCGTATCAGGACGACGCTCTAGCCAACTGGGCTACATGGCCAGGACCGGAGGCTCTGTTCTTTCCAAGACAGTGTAGCATCATGGGTAAGAGCTGAGACTCTGGAGTCAGATTCTGGATGTCACTATCCTCCTGGCTCTGTCCTTGACTAACAGTGCAATGGGCCAACTTGCCTAAAATCTCCAAGCCCAGCTTTCTCGTAATTAAAATGGGATGACATGGTTCCTACTTCATAGGGTGCTTGTGAGAACTTAATGAGAAAAGGCATGGAAAATGTATGACCTCGTGCCTGGCCCAGGGCGTATATTTACCTGGACTGCTTTTCCCCAGGGACAGTGCTGGGGATGCTTATTCATGCCCTTAGTTCATTACCTTGGTTTCCTCCAATCCTTGTTCAAAGGAGGCAGGTTATAAATAATCAATAATTGTGATTTGTTATTCCTCTTTCTAAAGAAGTAATTTGCCACTGTTGATTTATAACGTAGTGATTTACAGTGCTTCACATATGGAGTTCAGGTGGCCGCTAAATTCCTCCGGCTGGGAAACCTGGGAGGACCTGGGGAAGTCAAGCGATTTTTCTCTGCTGGTAATAATATCAGTTAGCATTTCTCAGTGTTTTTTAGAAGCGTTCTATTTGCTTATTCATTCCTTGACATTGAGGAGGGAGGCCTCTTCTCATCTACAAACATTACGTCATTGTAGGCTTCTCTATTGCTCTGTGTTTACTGTAACAAAGACACAAAATGTGCAGGGGCCCAGGTCACGGGGCACGACCGAGAATCTGGAGGTGCCATGCAGCTAAGTAGGTGAATCCATGTCTGGTGGCCAGACACCGTTGATTGAAATGTCTCTGGAGAATTTCATGCATTTCCCTCACATAAAGTAGAGAACATTATGGGGAGGAAAGGGAAAGTGGGAGGGCGTGAAAGCATCGGATTATTTGTGTTTTGTTCTGCTCTGTCCTCAAAGATGGCATTTGTCCAGTCTTATCAAACACCAAGGAAGGACCGAATGCTGGCGGCTGGGAATGTGCAGGCTAATGGTCCTGGACTCCCGAGACTCACGATGTCACGGAGAACACACACACACCTGTTAAGATTAGGGAAAAAGCGTCAGTGATGTAACAGCGGTGGGCACATCTTATCGTCAGACACTTTTAAAATGCACAAAAACTAGTTCTGTTTTCTGAGGCCACCCTTTGGTTGTAGGAGAGAGTCAGACTACCTGCAGAAGTTTGAGGGACTTTCGGGTGCTCCAGAAGAAACCGTCGTTGACTGGCTCGGTTTCCCAGCCTCGGAGGCGTGCATTCATTCTGGTGTTCTCCCGCCTGTGTGAGCGTGGGGCGGGCCTCTGTGACCCGGAGACCCGAAAGGCATCGCTATCTGTTTTCCTTTCCCTTAACCATCTGTTGATGACTGGACGCTGTATCGCCACCCAGGGAGAGACGTTGATCGAGTCTGCGTAACAATGTGTCACCAAATGAATAAAGAGGATTTTTAAACAACAGGCCACAAAAGTTTTCTGTTCCTTCTAAAGAAGTCTGATTTTAAAACGTTGCGCATGCCTTCTTTCTCCACAGGACCCGCCTCCAGTCTATTTTTATCTCCCCCTAAAGCACGCCTCAGCCAAGAGGTATGGCATTGGCTTTGTACGTATTGATAGTCTTTCTGGTAGGGTATGACCCAGCAGAATACTTGCATAATCAGAGTCTGTCTATACCAGTGGGATGAAAACAGTCACAGAGCCACAGGGATCTCTTTCGGAAGGAGAATACGTTAGGAAACATTGTTTTACCAGAATGTTGAAGCAGTTTGCAGACATGGAATAGTATTTTGTATCCCCATCAAAGTTAAGGTGTTAGTATCTAGAATGTCCCATTGACTTTCGTGTATTCATCTCATTGCTGTTCGTCATTTTAGACTGACATGTCGGAGGATAATGTAACATTTGGTTCCAGTGTTTCAGGAGGGATTAAGAGGAACATCTCAAAAAACCATCGAGCGTGCTGTCCACGATACAGGAGAGGGGAAAGGGTCACTTGTGTCTGGGGCTAAATTATAATCAATAAACATATATTAGTAGGTGATTGATGACTAAGAAGCAAAACCAAATGCCTGTCTTACGCTCAGGAGTTTTGACGAGCTGAAACTGAGTTCTTAAATGGTTTTGGAGTTCTTCATTTGTTTAGTAAAATAATTTATTTCCCACGTCATTTTTCTGGGTACGTTTCATTGAAGAAACCACCAAGGAACCACTTTAGTTGGGGACTGCTTTGCAACGGGCGAAGTCAACATTCCCACTCCTTTCATTCTTCCTGGGGGCACTTACTCTGAACTCTGGGGCCGGGTTTGGTTGGGTCAGTGGGTGTCCCAGGCAGATGAATAACTTCTCTTTCATGTGAGTATTCTGGAAATATTTGTCAATATTTCTACAGAACAAAGAAAGAATTTACCTTAGAGCACATTAAGTGGAAGGTCTTGAGTTAGTACACGGGGTAGACTTCCCTCCTCAGCCACTCACCAGCTCTGTGGTCTAGGGCAACACTGTGTACTTCTCAGTTTCCCCATCTATAAAATGGGTGTAATATACTGACTTTATAAGGGCATAGTGAGGAGACATGTAAAGTCCTTAGCAGAGTGCCCATCAAATGGTGAATTCCCCCCAAAATTATATGATTTTTAAAGTATATGATTTTTGAAGTATAATTCATCTATCCCAAGATGAATTTTTGCACATTTCCTTCTAGCATAGCTTACCTTTGAAAGAACAGTGGATTTTCTTTCACAGGGAAGACGGCTCCCATCCTTTCCCCGGAGTCGCGGGAAATGCCAGTTGGGTGAGAGGGATTTAGCTCCGCACCCCGGCTGTGCCTCCATTTCCAGCCTCCAGTCTGGAATCACGCTGTGTGGGGACTGTGGATTCACTGGAGAGCCTTGTCACCATTTATGTTCTCGTCGCTGAAACGCCATCGGCCGCTGCTCTGGAGAGACGTGTGTGGTGTTGACCCCACGGCAGCACGTCCCTGGCCCTTTCTCGTAGGAGACTCAGTGGGCATCGAGGGAGACACAGGGTAACCAGGTAGTCCAAGGCCTTAAACATCTCTATCTAGCTTTAGGTGGCAAAAGACAACAGAACGTTCCAAAACAGCGTGAAGTTCAAATCCGTAGGCTCCTGTAGAGATCTGAGTGTGGTTCTTATTTCTCCCCTCAGTGGGGGAAGGAGATTTGGGGTGACAGGGCCATTACTGGAGGCCAGGATCGAGTGGAGAGGACGCACCGACACTTGGTTGGCCCTGGGCTCTCCCTGGCGCCCTCTCACCTTGTCCCTGCTTGTCACCTGGGCTGACGCTGCGCCGACCAAGACCACGCGTGTGCTGACTCCACGTCAGGGCTCTGTGTTCTCTGCCTGAGGCAGCCAGACGTCCGGTTCGATCACAGGCACCAGGACATTGACATTGAAATGTTCCTGGTAGCTGGCAGATTAATTTGTCTTGGGTTGATACTTATTTTATTTTTTTGAACACACGTAAATAGTGTAACTGATTACCTTGGATGGAAAAGTTGTCCGCACGTATTTCTTGACCTGAATTAGTGTCTGAGCGTCGTGTGTTTGCATTAAATCTGGGTGGCCTGTCTCCTCAGATGCAGGTTCTGTGGGGAGCTTGAGACGGTCTGTTCCTTTGTGGAACCAGGATAATTCAAGTCTCATTTCTGGGGCCCGTTTTCTGTGTTTTGGATTATAGATTTCTGAGAGAAGAAAACAGTGAGACTTCCTGTGTATGCATAGCACTCAGATGGTGTCCTTGTATGATGTTAATGACATAATACGACACAGACATGAAAAAAAGTTAGATACAAACACACGAATCATGTCTGTGTTTTCTCGTTTAGGGCATCTGTGTCTGTTATTAAAATAATAACGACGACAACACTGATATGGAAACCTGTTCTTTTAAAAGTTAATTCAGTTTTTAAAAATTCAGTTTAGGGGGGTGACATTGGTTAATAGAATTGTGTAGGTTTCAAGTGTGCGGTTCTGTAATGTGAAGAGTGAATTTTGTCTGCACACACATTTACGTCGTCTGCTGCTGCGCTGGCCGCTTTGGCCGTGTGGTCGGAAGTGAAGCAAATGTTGGTTGTCTCGGGTGCGCGTCTTCTTCCAGAAGCACTCTCGATGTCAAATCAAAGAATCAGTCTGGAGCCTACCCCGGGGCGAGGAGCCCCCAAACGGTGGCATGTCCTGAGCTACTACACCCTTTTTATGACATCACACTTCTTTCTCTCTTGCAGTGAGAGGTTCTTCTTACGGCTGAACAGAAACGGCCTTCCCAAGGCCCCAGACAAGCCGGAACGACACTGCTCTCTCTTTGTGGTAAGTGGGTCCTGCTGCCTCCAGGAGGCAGAGTCTTCCAGGCACACTTTGTACTATTTGGGAGAAATAAATTATTGTGAGCGAACAGAGGGAGTTTGCTTAAACTTTGTAAATGGCACGCAAATGACAGGCGTGCCCAGGATTCTGACACCGTCCCTCACGGTCACCCGTGCTCCTCCGAGGACGGTGGCGCTGGTTGCTCTCTTGCCAGAGGACAGTGGGGATAAGGCTCAGCCTGGCATTTGACACTGAGCATGACCCGACACGTGTCTGAAGAACGAGTGAGAGGTTGGCGTGAGAACAGGCTTCCCTTTCACTGTCCTTTGACGTCAGTAAACGTGCAGTCAAGACGATTTTGTGTTTGTAGAACGGGGTTGAACCACACACGTCTGCTGCGGAAACACCATTAGAGATGTCTGTACCCGTGGACACAGGATGGTGTGGGGAAGGCAGGAGGGCCTGGGGTGGGGAGGAGAAGGGCAGTGGGGGGACATCTGTAACACATTCAACAATAAAGATAAGTTTAAAAAAATAACACTAACTGAAAAAAAAGTCTATGTTGATTTTTTTTTTTGCAATAAACACCTAAATTTTATTTTGAAAGGCAATGTAACATCATTTTAGAAAGTTTAGTAAATCTTTTAAAAGACACCAGTCATAATGCTATGAAACACAACTCTCATTTTTTGTGATGTCCTCTAAAAATGTTTCAAGCACCCAGCTGGTGTGGCTCAGTGGACTGAGCGTCGTCCCAAGGACTGAGAGGTCCTGGTTCCATTCCCGGTCAGGGCACAGGCTCGGGTTTCCGGCTCGATCCCCAGTAGGGGGAGTGCAGGAGGCAGCTGATTGATGCTTCTCTCTGACATTGACATTTCTATCTCTCTCCACTCTCCCTAAAAAAATCAATAAAAACATTAAAAAAATAAAATAAATAAAAATGTTTCAAGCTGTCTCTGTGGGCAACCGCAGTCTTTTGAGCTACTTATTGTTTGCTTGTTTCTGTTCTGTTCCCTTCTCCCTACCCCTCCCCTTTGGCAACCATCAGCTTGTTCTCTCTCTCATTTTCTGTGTCTGTTTCATTTTGATTATTAATCTGCTTACTTTTTTTTTAGATTCCACATATACGTGAGATCATACAGTATTTGGTTTTCTCTGACTTATTTTACTCAGCATAATACGCTCAGGTCCATCCATGTTGCTGCAAATGGCAAGATTTCGCTCTTTCTCTTGCTACATCATATTCCATTGTATGTGTACCACGTCTTCCTTATGTGAACGTCTAGTGATAGATGTCCAGGCTGCTTCCGTATCTTGGCTCTTACTAAAGTTCTGCAATGAACATAGGGGTGCACATATCTTTTTAAATGAGCATTTTTGCTTTCTTCAGATAAATATCCAGAAGTGGAATTGCTGGATCCTATAAGAGCTCTGTTTTCATCTATTATTTGCAGAAATAATGTGCTATGCCCTTTAAATGCTTCCGCATAAGGGATGAGTTCTACAATAACTGGACTTTATTGTTTTGGCAGGATTTGGGCAGCAGCGAGCTACGAAGGGACATCTACATCACGGTGCACATTATCCGAATCGGTAGGTGTGCTAGGAGCACGGGGGAGGGGTGCTGGGGTTTCTGTCGTTGTGATTGGTCTGCTGTCTGAGCCAGATCTGAATCTGAGAATCAGAGACTTTGGGAATTGCTCCCTGGCCTCCCCACACCCCCAGGCAGCCCACTCACCACCACACACAGATCCTTCTCCTTCCCAGCAAGTCCTTACGTGGTTGATTGTTTCTTCTTGTTTTATTGGACTTCCTGACCATATTTGATTTAACAATGTCATATTCCTCTTTTGAAAGTCTAATTTCTGTTCACAGCATAAACTAGACTCTTAGGGGCTGGATTTCCTGCGGGTTCATGAGAATGACCCCGGTTGGCACCTCCCCGAGCACAGCATGCTGCAGAGGGTTGTTGCAGGGGTGCGGCAGGAGGGGGTCCGAGGTGCTCAATGCCGTGTTTGCACCTGTAGCGTGTCATCCGCTTCTTAAAGGGGCCGAGGAGCCCCACAGGGAGAAGTTAGCCTCTCTGGCTTGGCCGACCCTAGCTTTGTCCACATTTGATTCCACTATGGGAACATTTACGTAATGTGACATTTCCAGCTTGCAGAATACACTTTGGGTGTCCACTCGTTTTCATACATCAGATGCTCCTAAAAGCAGGCATTTCATGGCAGAGGAACGAGGTGAAAGGAGGGATGGTGGAGCCAGTTTTTCCTGCCGACGCCTAGCAGACGATTCTGAGAACGGGCTCCCACCTGTCACCGTGGCTGCTCCCACCTGTCACTGTGGCTGCTGCATCGCTTGCTTGGGGAGGTTCTCAGCGGAGGAATTCCTCGCCGGGCAGTCCACGGAGGGATCTTTATTTTTATTGCCTTTTACTTGATGCACTTGATAACCACACGGTGCATCGTCAACACTATACAACATGTTGTTCCAACATAGCTTTTCCATATATAGTTTCTCCTAAAAAATCTGTTCTGAAAACCCGTTTTCGTTTTATGTTATTTTTATATTTGAGGGACAGTAGACATTTTAAAAAGCAAACTGTTTTCGGGTTTGTTTTAATTTTCTCTTTACAAATGAGCATGTGGGAACAACGTTTGAAAAGAACCTTTGAGAACCATAGGAAAGCGTTGCGTTGTGTCCTCGGGAGCTACACCTCTGTCTGCCCCCAGGACAGCAGCCATGCAGCCTGTTACGTAATTCTGCGTGTGTGTGTGTGTGTGTGTGTGTGTGTGTGCGTGTGCACGTTTTAGTTCACATTTACAATACCAATTGTTAATGTAAAATGTGGTTTTGGGTCTCTTCATGGAAACATTGCTAAGATTCGCATGTAATTGTCTTTAGCATGGAGAGAAAAAGTAAACCACTTTTGCTCTCAGGACTTTTAAAAATGTGTGCACAGGTTCTTGTGGTGCACACACGTGGCAGAGAGAGGTGGCCCGCTGGCCCCTGGTCTGCGGCTCTGTCCTTCACTCGCAGGGTTGTTGCCAAGGAAACCACTTCAGTAGTTTTGCCCGTCGCAGGGCTGCCTGCAAAGCCATGGCGTTTGATCGGTGACTGCAGTTTTTACTAAGAATTGTACTAAGATTTTTATGAACACCAAGTCGTCGGAATGAACGTGGAATCAGAAGTGACCTCCACGCCCCCCACCCCCAGCTTTGGTCAGGTCACTGCCCCCCTGAGCTCCCTGCCAGCGTCAGCCTGAGGTCAGGCTGGCTCGTTTGACACTTTGAGACTGAGGAGAAAGAAGTAAGATGGAAAGTAAGGCACTCTAAGAAAGCTCTCGAGTAAGTTGCTGCAGTGAAATTAAGGTGTGGAGGACTCTTGTCTCTCGGGCTGGTACTTTTACTAGAATGTTCCTTGTACCTGCTTTAGCAGGAAGAGGGTACACTGACCCTCCCTGGCTGCAGAGGCCAGCAGCACTCTGCCTTGGAATTTAAGCCCCGACCTTTGATGGGAAGAGGGGAGGAAAAGAAGAGAGATAATTTGTCTCGTAGCCTCTTGCCCGTCCTCCTTTCCAAATCCATCTGTCCCCTCTCGGCTTTTAGCTGGTTGCTAAATACTTTTACCTGCCCCCTCCTCCCTTCCTTTCTGCATGACAGTTTCCCTAGAAATGTGACCAGACCTGGGAACTGTTATTAATCCCAGAGCTCGCAGCACCAGGGCTGGCCTCAGACTGTCTTTTCAGTACGGGAGTTAGACCACGGGTCTGGGGTCCAAAACAGTGGGCCCACAGGGCCAGGAAAGAGGTTCCAGATCAAGTGTCTGCGGGTCAGAGCGGTGCAGAGGTTAGGGGTCCGAGACAGGGACGGAAACCGCACTGGAGAATCTTCCCAGGTCGTCCGAGAGAGCGCGTCCCCCATCTCCCACACTTTGGGGTTCCCGAGCACCCGTGTTTTTTCTTGACTGCAGCTCTAGCTGAAGGGGTTGGCAGAAGTGGGGCTGGACAGTTACACTACCTGTCAAGTCCTTGGGATTTAGCAAGAAGAGCCCACAGGACTCTTGAGAGTTTGGGTTTTTTCCCTAATAAGCTTCTTGTACGATGACACGTAACTTTGAAATACTCCACGCAGAACTCTCCTAACCACTTTGTCATCTTGCGTTTACGAGGAAAGGAATAAGAAAAAAAAATATATTTTTGAAATCATGATACTGATAAAGATTGGAGTATATATTTCATCCTGATACGATCTATAATCACATTTAAAAGAGAGATAAACTAGACTTTTTTTTCTGTTTGAGTGACCAACATTTTAAACTTGTTTAAGTCAATTCTGGGAGTAAAGATACGATTTGTTGATGAATAAATTCCAATATGACTCTGCAAAGTATTGGATTTGCAGATGAAGTTTATATTAAAATGTAGATTGAGATTTAGTCACATATTATAGCATCAGGTCACAAACATATGGTATTTGAAATGCTTACATTTTGTGCAACTAAAAAGCAAACTGACTTATTTGGACCATGTTTTAATTTTGATTTCAACTGACAGAATGAGAGCTTTGGGGGCTGCTATTTGTAAGCATTTCCGTGAAAATGATATTTTGGAGAAGCAGTTTTCCTTTGTGGCCCCTGAATCCAAGGATATTGCCATTCCTTCTCTCCTTCCTAACGCTGGACTGGGGAGAGCCGGAGCCATCTCCGTGTGCCGAGGAGAATTTCCCTCCCATGGAAACAACCTCCAGGTCCTCGCCAGGCAGCTGGGCACAGATTGGCAGATTTAAAAACGAATTCTTTTTCCTCGTATTAATTAACTTGCTATACTTCAGCTCCAGTGGACTTTCTGCTTTCTGTCTCCCAAATAATCCATTGGTAATTAAATGCAATAGTGCACGCAAACAGTGTCTTCACACCGTATTTAAGATCTCTAACAAGTCCAACAAGGGGAAACTGTCGACGTGAACAGCGTCCGCGAGACCTCAGCCACCGGCTGCCTTGTGAGTGTCCTCGGCGCCGACGGGGAAGGCGAGCTCATCTCGGCACCTCCTCCGGAGGCTCACACGCCTTTATCCAAAGGGGGACCTCTGAACTAGTCATTTTTAAAACAGAAAAATGAAAGAGGCACCTTTACTGCCTTTAGTGACCTGGGCCTCCTGGGCACCTTCACGGACCCTTGGGAGGAGGCTTTCCAGACATGGGCCCAGCCCCAGGCTCCATGGTCCCTCTACGGCAGCTGAGGCCGAGTGTGGGCTGCGGGCTCGAGGCCACACGGCTAGGTCGTTGTCGAGGAGGGTCCAGAACAGAAGCAGCCCCTTCTGTCGCCCCAAACCTGCGTCCTTCCCCTCGCCAGTGACAGTCTCGTAGCTGTGTGTGTCCCTAGTGATGCGGGTGGAGTCCAATGGCTCCGTGGGCCGTGTCTGCTGTGTCACCAAACAGGTCGGATGGGGGCCGGAGAAAAGAAGAACGCCTGCAGCGTCCAGTACCGGCGACCCTTCGGCTGTGCCGTGCTCAGCATTGCCGACCTGCTGGCCGGGGAGACGAAGGACGACCTGGTCCTGAAAGTGTACATGTAAGAAGATGCGCGGGGCGGGGCGGGGCGGGGCGGGGCGGGGCAGGGCGGGGCGGGGCGCGTGGACCCTGCCTGGTCAATGCCCCTTCACATGGTGGTGGGTGGGCAGGGGGTGGGGTGGGTTCCGGAGCCATCCCTCAAACACTCCGTCATCTGTGGGCTCTCTGCAGTGAGTGCCCGGGCACCCTGTGCCAGGCCTAGAATTATGAATCGAGAACTGAGAATGCAGGCCGGCTCTCAAGCAGATGGCCGTCCACTGTGTAAAGGACCTCCTGTGAATTTACTCCGACAGTCCGTTTGTGCTTTGAACATCTTAGCAGTGGTTTGTTTTTTTTTATCCTCACCCGAGGACATTTTTGCATTTATCTTCAGATAGAGCGGGAGGGAGAGAGGGAGGAAGAGAGAGAGAGAAACATCGACATGAGAGAGACACATCAAGTGGTTGCCACCCACACGACCCCAACCGGAGCCGGGGACAAACTGCAACCGAGGTACGTGCCCTTAGCGGGAACCAAACCCGGGTCTCTCTGGTCCACGGGCCGACGATCTAACCGCTGAGCCAAACCGGCCAGGGCTAGCAGTGGTTTTTAAGATACATTCATAGACTTAGGAGAAGGGAGCTCAGGAAATTCCCCCACGTCACACGGTGTTAGTTTGCGAGGGTCCCTGACAGCGCCAGGCACAGGGCGGCTCCCGCAGCGGAAGCTGGTTCTCCGGGTTCTGGAGCTGCAGTCCTAGGTCAGTGCCGGCTCCCTGCGAGGGAGGGTCGGTCCCCAGCCTCTCTCTGAGTCTGTGGACGTTGGCTGGCCCTCTCTGGCATTCTGTGACTTGTGAATACATAAGCCAGTCTCTGTCCTCACCTTCACAGGACACTCTCCCTGTGTGTTTCTGTCTTTGTCCAATTTCCCCTTTTGGGACAAAGGACATAGTTACATTTGGTTAGGGCCCCCTATGCCCTCATTTTAATTTCATTACCTGTGTAAAGACCCGACTTCTAAATAAGGTCGCCTGCTGAGGTGCCAGGGGCAGGACTTCAACACCGTCTTTTTCGAGGGGTGGGGACACCGTTCAAGTTCCGCTCATAGCACGGCACTGAGAAGGCACTGACTGGATTCCAGATCCGAAACTGAGTTTCTAAAACGCGCATGGTTTGGGGTCACCCACCCTGAGCGCCTCCCCGTGGGTTTGGATCTGGCTTTGACCCACCGTGGCATGTGCGTTCCTGGTCTGAAGACCCCGCCACGGGCGGCCGCCAGGAACCAGTGTGCGTCCGTTTCCTGTCCTGGCTGTGGAGTCAGCACCTGCATCGTGTGCTCGTAGCCGTTTCCTGTGTGAGGGGGCACGCGTGAGCCGCCGCCTGTGGGCGTGCCCTCCGGTTGTTATTGATCGCTGCGGCGTGGCTCCCGGATCTAGTTATTCTCCAGCCAGGGCCCCGGACCTAGGCCACACAGTTCTAACTAGGGAACAAGAACTGTCTGCAGCCTTGGTTTGGGACATGAAGCACTCTTGATCTCTTTGTACAGGGGTCACGTCTGGGACTTTTATTCTGACCGTGGAAACACCAGTAACACCAGTGGGCGGGCAAACTTGCTGCTTGTGTTTATCACATGACAGCCCTCAGCGTCAGGGCTTGGGTGGACATCCATGGTAACCTTATTCCCCAACCCCACTGGTAGTCATAAACCACAATTTACTGGGAGTGATACTGACGAAGATGGCCAGCATTTCCGGGATGCTTGCTGTGCAGAGAACTGTGTTAGGTTCTTCGCACGTGTCATGTGACTTTATCTTCACTGAAAAAAGGCCTCAGTTTTAGGACCCAGATTTCAAGCCAGCGCTGACTGCAGAAGCTGAGCTGTCAGGTGACCAGGCTGTGCGTTTCCAGGTGTGCGTCCACACCCCTGTCTAGCAACGACGACGATCTGTGAGCTGTGCACCCCAGGCGCTTGTGGCACGAGGTCGGTGGTCAGGCATCACACCGATGGGCGCACCCGCTCGTCTTGGGGCGGCTGTGGTGCCTGGCAGTCTCGAGCAGGTGTTGGGAGCTCCGAGGAGGTTTAAGGACCTACACGGTAGAAGCGACGCCGTGAAGAGCAGGCACACTGTCAGGGTCGTGGCTGCATCTCGTGCACCCTCCACGCTTAGCAGAGTGTTTGTGTTTTCCCAGGTGTAACACGGAGAGTGAGTGGTACCAGATCCACGAGAACATCATCAAAAAGCTGAACGCGCGCTACAACCTGACCGGCTCCAACGCGGGTGAGTGCAGGGCTGGCTGGTGCTCCCGAGACTTCATTCAGGCCCTCTCTTCACGTGACTGCAAAAAAAGGAGATGACCTGCCCTTTATCTTCCTCTCTATTCACTCCCTACCTGTAAAATTGCGCAGTCGACATTCTCGTCCACCTGTACGCTGTCCTGGGTTATGACAGGTAGGCGTGTTCTAGAACTCTCTCTAAGAAGTCTATTCCGTGCTGGTTTGAAACAAGGCAGAGTATCCACACTTGTTCAATAGCCACAAGCCTCGAGACCTCGAAGTTGTTACTGGTGGCTGAAAACCAAACAACAGATGCACTTGAGATCATGACGGTTGTGTGGAAGAGGTGTGATAAGCAGGAACCTGTCAGCAGGGCCCAGGAAAAGCTCGCTTCCCTGCCTGTGGAGGAAGCGACACCATTGGCCCAGAGAACAAGCATGCAGGCCCCGCACTCACACTGGCTCAGGATAGGGATGCTGGCTGCAGGTCCGACAACACGTGTGCACGCTTGTCCAGAGGGACCTGCAGTGTGGCCAGCGTTGCCCGTTACATGTCACATGGTGCATAGTCTTACACCAGTAACATTGTAGCATACACTACATTATATAGCACATCTCATAGTCTTACACCAGTAACATTGTAGCATACACTACATTATATAGCACATCTCATAGCCTTACACCAGTAACATTGTAGCATACACTACATTATATAGCACATCTCATAGCCTTACACCAGTAACATTGTAGCATACACTATATTATATAGCACATCTCATAGCCTTACACCAGTAACATTGTAGCATACACTATATTATATAGCACATCTCATAGCCTTACACCAGTAACATTGTAGCTAGCATACACTACATTATATAGCATATCTAGGTGATACAGTGTAGAAGTGATATCTTGAAGCTTGATGTGTAGACAAAAACTTGGTGAATACTGCTTGCTCCCTATCTCCCTTTCATACCCGCGTGGCGGCAAAAACAGCAGCAACAAAACCATGTGGTTGTGTGCGTTCTTTGATGCAGAGAGACTTCAAATGAAGGAAGTTGTTATTTGAGCTGAGTGCATTGTTTTTAAGACTGATTTCTAAAGGACCTTGAAGATAGATAGGTATGTGTGTTAGAGTCCAACTTGCCTGGCAATGAGAAGAACCAGAATTTAAATTCAGACCACCTTCTTTGCACCCCTGGGTGGTCGTTGTTCGGTGTCCTCTCGATCCAGCCCCCTTCTGGAGGAAAGGCAGTTAGAGGAACAGCGGACAGGTAGGTGTCCAGGAACTGTTGGGCTTCCTCGTTGAAAGGGAGGCTCTCTAATGACTTATAAAAATAGTGGGGGAAGCAGGACGTACAGAATTGAAGTGGGAAATTGGGGTGCCTCCTGTGCCAACCATCCAGTGGTTAGATACGTTGCTCTCCGCTGTTTTCTCCTTGGACCGTGGAATTGTTGATTAAAAAGAAGCGGCGCCATCAGATGTTTTTAAGAGAATTGAGTTCACTCCGCAAAGGAGTGTTTTTCACAGCTCTCCCCCTGCTGTTCTTTGGTCCTTGGCACTAAAAAAAAAAAAAAGGGAAAACTTGAAATTAGTTTTGGAAGGAAATTCTGCCACTTGATTTCCAGGCCCTCTGTGCGTCACTGATGGAATCGCATCTGTTTAATCCATAAAGGGATTCGTCGATTTAACTGGTTTTCCTATCCAACCTGAGATTCAAGTTGCAAAGGTCCATTAACCACTGTCTTCGTTGAGTTTAGAAACAGGGAGGAAATTGCTAGTGACCCACTTAACTTTTAAAGACAGAAAGAAAATCATTGAATGCACGTATCTCTCCGGTCAGATGTAGTTCAGTCACTTTGCTCTGGGGGGATTTTAAAACCCAAAAGTACTCCCGTAAGAATTTGAAAATCTAAAAATATTTATTAAAGTGATCCTGGTTCAGGCTCCGTGAGCAGATGGTTACTGTCGGTGTCACCTCTGACAGACGTGAGCCGGGACCTGTAGGAATGCGGGGTCCGACTGCGCCAACGTGATTTACGGAGGCAGACTCAGGTCTGTGACTGGAAATGCCTTATGTAACAATCATTGGCACTGGTTCAGTGTGTCCTAAGAGAAACTTCAAAATCTTGTCATATTATCTCTGTATTTGTGAAGACCTGTTTCCCGTAGTTGGCACGCGTAGCTGACAACTAGAAGAAATCATATTTTTGAATTAGGTCAATTTCTACAGTCTTTTTGTGTGTAGGATGAGTGAGTGTACATGGTGGCCACCCTGCTAACCCCCCCAGAAGTAAAGGGGATCACCTAGACAGAGCCCAGGGCACACAGGGAGGGCAGTGTAACTCCAACAGGAAGTGGGTAGTGTTTTTTATTGGGGGGAGGCTGTTGGGAGACTTAGACTGTATGGGGGTGGCAGCTGAGCACCCTGTCCTCACATTCCACTGTAGTCATTTGATTCAACATTGCTGAATTGGTGTAATTCTCAAGGATTGCATCCATGCTGGCGTCTGGAACACTGCCTTAGAAACTGCTGTCTGGCCTTGTTGAAAGTAGTACTTTTTGGCGCCACCTATTGGCTAGAAATATAGTATGCGATCTTTTTGCTCACCTTTGGAATTTTCTGATTATCAAACCTCTTTTAAAGGTTTTTGGTTGTTTTTTGTTTCCAATTAATTTTACTTGCAGAAATGTGAGAATAGTGCAAGGAATTTGTAATTTCTCAAAAGTGAACATTTTACTATACCGTGTGTTTGTGTGTGTGTACATATAGATATACGTATGTATGCATACTCTTCATATATATAAATATGTAGGGTTTTTAAAGTAGTTTTTGTATGCCCTGGCCAGTTTGGCTCAGTGGTTAGAGCACTGGCCCTCGGAACAAAGAGTCGCGGGTTCGATTCCGGTCAAGCCGTTCAGTCCCTGGCCCTGGTCGGGGTCATGTGGGAGGCAACCAATCGATGTGTCTCTCTCACATCGATGTTTCTCTCTCTCTCTTTCCTCTCTCTCCTTCCCACTCTATCTGAAGATAAATGGAAAAGTATCCTCAGATGAGGACTTAAAAATAAATACATAAAATAATTTTTGTGTGTATATATGTATATGCTCTATATATAGCCATTTAATATTACTCACTTGGTATAATCCTTAAGAATTATATATGTGTGTATGTACAAATCACACACGTGTACATATCTCACACACACACACACACACACACACACACACACACTTCCCACCCTCCAGTGTCAGGCATGGCGCCTCTGTACTCTGCTCACTCCGTCCTGTGGTGCACACACCAGTCAGCAGGCCCCAGGATGGACCCGTTCTGTTTCTTCATCCAGCCTGGCTCGTGTGTACACTCGGATCTCTTCCGGATGCTTCTGGCTTTCACGCCATGGACGCATTTCCCAACAGGGTTGTCTCACTCAACACCACTCCCACCAGACACTTGGCTTCCTTTCTTCCCTCCGCTCCAGAGACCCTGTCTCTGACCTCCTTCTGGAAACACCTCGCCTGACCCGCGGGGTTTGACTGCTTCATGCAGTCAGGAAATAGCCCTGAATGCTCTCTCTGGCTTTGAGTTGGACCCAAATAGCCTATATGCTTCTAGGCTATTCATCTTATTACAAAAAATTTTTATTGCTTTTTAGAGAGAGGGACAGGGAGAGACAGAAACATCGATTGATTGCCTCCTGTACGCATCCTGACCAGGGACCGAACCTGCAACCTGGGCTTGTGCCCTGACCGGGAATTGAACCGACAACCTTTCAGTGTATGGGACGGCCCTCAACCAATGGAGCCACACCAGCCAGGGCTAGTGTATTCGTTTTCAGCGTCAATGATCTTACCCTGTAGATACAACACACAGTACTCATAAAACATAAAATAGGACCCAAAGCAAAACTCTGGTGATAGATTTTGTAAATCAAGCACATGGGAGGGAATAGAAGTAACAATTTTTGCTCTGATTATAATGATGTCCTAAATATTTCAGAAATGAGCAGGTGTTACTGAAGATGATTTTTTGAAAGAATTTAATGCGATCATTTCTAGGAAGCTTTGCTGACATCTTACGATGTTTGTAATTTTGCCGTTCAGGTTTAGAAGTCCCAGTAATTGTGTTTTGCCCTTAACACACCCACCTCCCAGATCCAGACAAAGCATGCGAGCCCTGCTAGGAAGTACTGTTTTCAGTGTCACTGTGGGACGGCAGCCTGAGGAGCTGCGGGGACCACTCCATATGGGAACAACCCAAACTGGTAAAGGTCGTATTTTAAGAAGGCATTGAAGTCTGAAAATGTTCCTAAGAGCATACAGCAAATGAAGGAAATAGTTATTCAAGAATAACTACTAAATCTTGGTAAGAACAGAGAGAGTTGGTGGCCCTTGTGTCACAGGCCACTTCCTCCCTCCCACCTGCCCCTGCTCAGCATGATGGGAATTCTGCTCCAGGAGGGTGTGGCCGAGAAGATGGAACTCCGTCTCCCCCAGCTCTCAGTCCAGGGATGCTGCATCTCATCAAGGTGAAGGCTGCCAGCCTTTCTTGTCTCTCTTACCTCTGAGCTGCTGAATTCCTGGGAAAAGTGGCTGAGGTTGGGGCTCCCTCCTTCCACCCAACGCCCACTCATAGGGCAGGGACGGTACCCTAGGTGTAGCAGGCAAAGGATATTGGGGCATCAGTCACCCCAGCTCACTTACTCAATGGAGGTTCCCCATGAGGAGAGGCCAGCTGAGAATGCCAGGAGTTACTGCCCTGCCTCACACCCTGCTCATGAAGCAGGAGGGTGTCCCTCTAATCAGTGGGCCACTGTCCCCCCTCCAGCTCTGGAGCAGTGGCCCAGAGATGGCTCAGGGGGAGAGGCCATGACCCATAAGGAGAAAAAACTCAGACGCTCTCCTGAAAGGAACTGACCTTATTTGAAACAGTATGCCGAAATTTAAGCCTATAGAAACTCTTGAAAATAATGGAGATTTATGGGGAAAAAAGGAGGTTTTTTGTTGTTGTTAAAAAAAAAGAATGAAGAAAAATGAATAGAATCTCAGAAAAATGTGAGATACTGTCAAGTGCACCAACATATACAGAATGGCAGTACCAGAGGAGAGGGGAGAGGGGGTGGGCCGAGCAGGAAATATATGTGAAGAAACACTGACGGAGAACTTACCAAGTTTGATGACAGACATTGGTCTACATACCCAAGAAGCTCTGATTCACAGAAGGAGATCCACACCCAGACACATCATACTAAAACTGCTAAAAGACAGACAGAATCTTGAAAGCAAGAGAAAAACTTTTCATCATATACGTGGGAACCCCAATGAGAATATCACCTGGGTTCTCATAAAATAAAGGGGGCCAGAGAGCTGTGATGAGAGGGCTCATCTCTGTTTCAGGTAGATGATGGGGGTGCATGATTCTCCCATTAGACATCAAAACTCCAATTTCTGCCCTTAGCCTGAATTTCTACCAACTCAGTAGTTTGGAAAAACTCAGTCGTGTAACTCAGCGTGAAAAAGCAGGACCTAGTTTAGTAGCCCGGAAAAAAGTAACCGTATGATCACTCCAGGGTCACTTCCACACCCACAGTGCATGGGACTCCTGTGAAAAAGCCACACCCACTGAAGGTGGGTCCCAGTAACACGCTACTGTAATAATCGGCTATGAAATGCTGAGCCGTGAGGGCCAGGAGGCAGGTTCAACAAGCAGGAGCGATGGCCTCCCAGAATTTTCAGTAAAACTTTCACGGAACGACTAAACAGGAGGTAGTGAAATAGACTCACAATGGAAATGAAAACATGGACAAGGAGTGCTTTCAAACTCATGCATCAAAATGACTGATTGAGCGTCCGTATATCTGTCCGTATATCTGTCGTTATTTGTAAAATGATTCGGTGTTTAACAAATGGAAACCCTGTCTTCCACGGTGCTTAGATTCTTGTGGTTAGAAAGAACTGAATACAACCTCTAAAATTCTTGTAAAGAAGCCACTGGAAAAAATGAGTGGACTCCTTAAATACCACGTGAGCACAGTTGAAAAGAGAATCTAGAAACTGAAATTGTAGCTTAAAATATTAGAATGCAACACAGCAGGAAAATGCAATGGGAAAATCTGAACAACCATTCAAAAGAGAGAGGATTGAATGAAAAATGTCAGCAGGCATCCAGTAGGAGCTCCAGAAACAGCAAACAGAATGCATGTGAAAATGGCAACATGTGAATAGAAATGTCTGAGCATTGGCAGAGCTGGTGCAGAGGATGAGAGTCCTCAGATAAAAGGACAAATGTCATGAGCAGGATAAATACGGTAAAAGTCCTATCTACATACATTGTGGTAAACCCTAGAACACCTACACAACACTAGGGGCCAGAGTGAGAAAATTGATGACCCCAAAGAAATAATCCTCTCAGCAGCAGTCACAGGGGTCAGAATGTTGAGCAGTAACATCTTAAAATTTAAACCAAAGAACGTAACCAACAGACACAGACAATAGTGTGGGCAGGCAGGAGGGGGGTGGGAATGGGGAGGAGGGGGTCAGTGGGGGGAAAAAAGGAGGAACATCTGTAATACTTTCAACAATAAAAGATAAAAAAAAATAAAGTAAATTTTAAAAAGCTGCCAGAGTAATGGCCAACTTTGAATTCCATATATGCCCGACTGTTATTTAAAAAGATATTTTGAAATAAAGAAATTTTCAGATAAAGACTGAGCGAATTTAACACTCACTTTCACTGAAAGCACTAAACATATAAAAAACAGAAATGCAGCATGTATCTTCCAGAATGGTGGAGAGAAACAGGGGAACTAAGAAAACCCAGTTCATGTAGAACATAGAGTGGTGAAGAAGAAGAAGAAGATACAAAAAAAGAAAGAAAACTCATTACAATTGGCAAACACAAAATAAGAGAGTAGACTAACCTCTCCCCGCCCCCTCACCACCAAATCACATCCACTGTCTTCTCACGAGTATTTCGGATTCTGCCTCTTGTTCCGAGCTCTGGCTTATGGCTCTCGGCACAGAACCGGAATGCCCACGTCATCTGGAATTTCATCCTCTTCACGTGTCTGTCTGTGCACATTGCCTGTGATGGTCACTTCTGTCTCTGTCAGATCTCCCATGTTGGAGTACCACTCTTGATAGACCTGCCTTTGCAAACTCCTTGAGCCCTCGTCTTTCCGACGGCCAGGAGATTGGCAGGAGTTGGCTTACTCGAGTGGGGACCACGCCTGTGGAAAGGAACATTGTCTTTGTGTGTGTCTCTCAGGGAACGCTGAACCTTTCCTGGTGGGAGCTGATTCCCTGCTCTCCCTGGCAGGGAGGCACAGAACAAGGGTGCGACCTGGTCACAGGAGTGACAGTGTCCTTGTGACTGCAGCTGACGTTCTGAGCGCTTGGCCGGGGCCGCCCAGAGTATTTCATGGAGTCGGTCTCAGTAGTATCTTCACAGATACGAAGCCTCTGTTACATTGTGACAGGGTCACACAGCTGTGATATGCTTTTTAAACTGCACGCCTGATCATAAAGCGTCTTCGGTATATTTATCACTATTTTCCGTGTTTGCATTTCTGTAGCTGTCCCCAGCTACGTGCGATTGGGTTCATCCGTGGCAAAATGGCTGATCTAGTCTGAAATTAATTTAGTCAGCTACTTATAAATCCTGCTGTGCTTGCCGTTTTTATTTTATGGAAAAGTGCAGGATTTCATGAATTTCAAAGGATGCCTCTTACAGAGTGAGTTAGCTTCAATTCCTATGAAATTAGCGGTAACAAATATCGACCCCCTTTGGTGTAACAGATACCAAATTTTTCTTTCCTGTACTACCTCCAGTCAGTTTCCATTAAAGCAAATAAAAACTACTAAACTGCCCAGCCCATGTGGCTCAGTGGATGGAGCGTCGTCCCATGGACTGAGAGGTCCCGGTTCTATTCCCGGTCAGGGCACGTGCCCGGGTTGTGGGCTTGATCCCCAGTAGGGAGCGTGCAGGAGGCAGCAGATCGATGTTTCTCTCTCACATCAATGTTTCTATCTCTCTCCCTTCCTCTCTCTCCACCCTCTCTCTAAAAAATCAGTAAAAACATATTTTTAAAAAACTACTAAAATTAACAAAGAAACATCGAAGAGTGGATGCTGTTTCAATAAGATAAAAGAAAAACATAATGTAGCAGTGAGTTGATAGGGACCAGCCCACCAAGAGTCTCTATGACAATATTTCTCTTCAGTCACAGAAACTCCCGATCCTGAGTTGATAGTGGCCCTTAAGTATCATGACTATAGTTAACAGGTTGCTTGAATGGACACGGAGTTGGTGATTTGGGAAGAGCAGGTACCTGTGGCCAAGCCCTTGGTCCAGCTGACCTTTCCAGGTCTTGACGGTCTGTGCGTTCTTTATTCTGGAGAAATCAGTGACTTCAGAATGGCAATGCCTTCTCCTCTCCTCCAGATGTGTATCAGTTGGCTAGATCAGTGAGATCACGACACCTGGTGCTTTAATCTGCACCTTTCTAAACCTTCAGGGCGACGTTGGCATGCCTCATAATCAAATTTTAGGATCACTCGACTCTCAGTTTCCTTTGCACTCTCATCCCTGAGCTCTTGCTGTCGAGGACATGGATGGGTCTCTCCGTCATGCTTACCTTGCTGTGTCTCCCTAAAACATTCTTCTCTCTGTTTCCTAGCTGTAATGTTCTTCAGCCTTCACGTTGTCTCTGAATGCTTTCTTCTCTCATTGTCTTATCCTACGTATTCAGCTTACATAAAAAATTGTTAAAAAAAAAAAAAAGGTCACGGGTGGTTAAATGGACTCTGGCTCCAAGAGAGCAGAACGCAAACCCTCGTCACGTTTCTTTCCCCGGCCTCTACTCGAATGCCTGTTCCCTTTGTTTTCTTTCATTATCAGTGAGTTCTTTTCTCTCCTCACTTGACACACCACAGAGTGTTACTCGTTCTGATCAGAACCTTTGATGAGAAGCCCTAGGAAAATGATCTTCACTTGCAAACGCACACAGGCCCTCAGGAAGGTTGTTAAGTCCACCCGACTCTGCTCCGAGCACTGCGTAGAGCCCCCCAGGGTTCGCAGTGTGCCGTGGGAGGGGCTGTTGTTATGCTCTGAGTCTGGCTCACACCGCCTTCCACAAATACCAGCTCTCGCTGCTGTCGTGCTGGGACAGTGTGGGTGAGTATTTTGAAGGCAAAAGGACAGACGTGGGAGGAGAAGAGAGACACCGGTGATGGGGGGGAGGGTAGTGGGAGAGCGTGAGTCAGGAAGAAACCGCTTCGGGGACCAAGGACTGTAACACGGTAGTGAGTCTCCATTCTCCCACCTCTGGGTTTTCATGGAACCGGAAGTAGCACAAAAAAGGACCCCAGCTGTCGCCGTCACATCGTCTGGGCCACTTTTCTCCACCAGCTCAGTCCACGTGGCTTTCAGAGCACAGGCGTGCCTCCGTTCTGGTGCTGTCAGTCACCCAGCCCACGTGGGGTGGGGAGGGAGAGGTGGTGAGGGTGGGGTGCAGATGCTCCTGCCAGATGCATTTCCTTCTCAGCACGGCTCCCTGACCCACAGGTGCCTTAGACCCCCACCCCAGGAACGGAGGGTACAATGACGCAGGTGTGGCCCCTCCCCCTCGGTCCCCGCCCTTTGGCAGGCGGGCCTCGTCCAGGTCAGACCCGGACCCCAGGAAAGGCCCCATCTTCTCTCTGAACCCAGTGCTTTCTCTTAACACAGACTTGCTCGATGTTTTAACTGCTCTGTTGAAAAACACGCAAACAAACCAAGAAACCCCGCTTTTGTTGCTATGTGTTTAATCCCCTGGCTGAAGACCTCATGTAGACGGGCGTAGATGGGTTTTGCGTCTCTGCATTTCAGTACGATGGCCATGTCATCCCACCGCCTGTTTGTAGATAGCACGGTGGTCCCATAAGCTGTGAATGGGGCGGGGTAGCTTACACCGTGTCTGACCGTCTCATGCGGGCACCGGAGAAGAGAATGTCGGGGCTGCCAGCCAGACGTCCTCTTCTTAGTGTCTTGCTTAAGGGTTTTCCCAGGGCTGTGAACCTCCTTAGACACGGGAAAACTCGGGTACGCAAGCTGGAACAGTCTGAGCTAGAAATCATTCCTACAGATGCCGTTGGTTTTGTCTAAGTAGTAACCCTAAGTTTAAAATAGTGCCCTCTGGCCGGTGTGGCTCAGTGGGTGAGCGTCGACCCATGCACCAAGAGGTCGCAGGTTGGTTTCCTGGTCAGGACACATGCCCAGGCTGTGGGCCTGATCCCCAGCGGGGGGCATGCAGGAGTCAGCCAATCCATGTTCTCTCTCATCAATGTTTCTATCTCTCTCTCCCTCTCCCTTCCTCTCTCTCTAAAATCATTAAAGGAAAAAAAAAATTTTTTTTTTTAAATAAGATAAAATCGCAGTGCCCTTGGTTTGGGCTTCTGCGCCTGTGTTTCTGGCCTTGTGCTGTGACTGTGGTCTCGTGCGTTTCAGGCCTCGCCGTGTCCCTGCAGCTGCTGCACGGGGACGTCGAGCAGATCCGAAGGGAGTGTGCCTCAGTGTTTTCCCACGGACTGTCCATCACGCGGAAGCTGGGCTTCTCTAACATCATCATGCCTGGTAAGTGACTCGAGAGGAACCGCGTGATGAAATGCACATATTTGTCTGTTTTTGACATTTGAGAAATTTTTCAAATTTTGAAGAGTTCACAGGGGCCATGCCGAAGAATGAAGCAAGGTACAGTACCGCCTCACTGAATGTCATCGCTCATTCTGTGACTTGAAGCGAAATGACATGTAATGAAACCGGCTTTCCCACAGGCTCGTGGATATAAACTCAGTTTATATGCGACTTCTCATCAACGTTATAACCAAATGACATTATCCAAGGACCTGCTGTAGGTGATAATATCTTGACATGTTGATGATATGAGGGCAGGTAACTAACTTGTGGGGGGCTATGTGTTATTATGGCCACGATCAGAAGGAACACTAAGGTGATGTCCCGAAAAATGTTACCCTTCGGTGGAAAGTGGTAGTCAAGTCACTTAGAGGAAATCCTTATAGTTTTGATAAGAACAGTTATTGAGAAATAGCCTTTCTTGGAGGATTTTGTCACCAGAGATACATGTATGTGCACGTGTGTGTGTGTGTGTGTACGTGTACAACCAAAAAACACTCCAGGAAGTGTTTGTTTCTAAGTGGAGAAGGTAGACTCCCACTCTTACTAGAGGGGTGATCACGCTGCCGGTTATAGAAATGTCAAATCCCAATATTGTACACTTGGAGCTATTATAACCAATATAATATTGTGTGCTGACTCTACTTAAATGCTTTCAAAAAATGAGGGCGGGGGGAGAGGAGCTTCACACCCTAAAAGCAAATGCCACACAGTAGTATTCTCTCGGGGCTCCACATTCCCCTCCACCACCAACAACAAAATAGACCAAAGGAAGACGTGTCCTGTGGCTGGCAGTGTTTGTAGAAAGCAGACCCTCTCCGTCACTGAGTCAACCCCGGGGGCAGCAGCCTGAGGGGCAGTTACTCTGACAAGGCCCAGGCACAGCTGAGACCCGCAGTGACTAAGCACCTAACCCGATGCAGAACCGCATTGTCCTGGGCACCCTGTGACCTCCTGACGGGAATGTGTTCAGGCGGAGGCGAGGCGCGCAGCCTGGACAGGTCCTGCCCCCACCCAGCGTAGGGACGACCGGCGCATCCCACCCACTGCGGTCGAAACACACTGTTCGCGGAGCTGCTAGCTTGGTGGCGTGTGATTCCGCTGCTTTTTCCTTCTGTTGCTATAAATAACTGGTATTTCCTCTTTAACCAAAAAGAAAAAAATGCCCTCTCACTGGGAAGCAAATTGATGGGCAAATCTAATATCAAAAACATATTTGAGCACAGAATGCAGCCAGCTGCTGGAAGAATTCCTCCGCTCGGTCTCTGGGCAGGATGGTTGAGCAGTGGAAAAATTTAAAGCAGTGTGCCTTCAGGGGCTGAGGACCCGTCCGGGGTGCCCTTGCTCAGGCCGCTCTGGTCTGGCTTCAGGGATGGAAATGGACTTTGTGGAATGGAGCTCACCTCCGTCCCTTTCCTGCAGTGTGTTGCAATGGCGGGGTTCCCACTGTCCAGGGGATCTGTCCCCCCAGATGCAAGTCTGCAGTGCTGAGTACGCAGGGGATTTTTTAAAAAGAGCAATTCCTTCCTTTTGCTTGTTTGGCCTCTTCGTCTTCCAAATTAGACGGACAGGGAGAGATGTGTGCGTTGACTTCAACAGCTGAGAGCAACTTGAAAGCCAGTGGGGTTTTTCTCCGCGGCCAGCCTCCGGTCGTTGCTTTGTTTCCCTTTGTTATTTTTGGATTCTGTCCTTTCATTCTCACCCACGACTTGCGTGAAAACTTGAGCCGAATTCTTCCGTGAGAAAATGTATGTCCACAGCCTCTCGGACCCCCATGCTGCACTGCCGGTCAGCTCGCTGGCTGTTTCCATTCTTGTCATTGGCTAGACTTGACCTTCAGAGAGGTTTGTAGTCTGTTAGGGTCAGGACAGGTGAGCATGTGCTTGTGGCAGCAGGACGAATCATTCGCCGTCACGGCCTCTGCAGGACGAAGGCGCTGTGGTCCCCACACTGACAGGAGTGTGCACAGACTCCCGCGTGAGGGTCACAGAATGGCGCCAGTGCCAGCGTCTTTCAGGGGAGGGACAAGTAAGGACACACATGCTCACCTTGGTCCCTCCTGATGTTAGGAGGCGACCTGCCCACGTAGTGTCCTGCTGTCATGGGTCCTCTCACTGTCCCACTGCCAAGGGCTGGCATCGGCACTTGATGTCTTAGGGTGTCCAATTTCCAAAGGAGAAAAGTCCCTTTCCGTGACGCTCCATCCCTGCCACCTGTGAACCAAAGAGGTCTGCAGAAAACCCCGCGGTCTGGCCTCTGGGCCCCTGATGGCGAGCAGCAGCCATGTTTCAGGGGTTCCTCTCCAGCAGGAACTGATTGCCAGCCACAAACGTAATTCAGCCTTCTAGCAGCCACATGAACAAGGTAGGAAGAACGAGGGGAAATGAATGTTAACTTATCCATTCCACTCAGCACCTCCGAAATCTCTTCTCGATGGGTAATCCATCTGAAACGGTCTCAATGAGTCGCTTTTTACTCTCTAGTTCAGCCTGAGTCTCTGAAGGCGCTAAGTGTGGTGCGAAACCGGACAACTGGGTCCGGGCTCCCTGTCACTGCGTGAGCCAGTTAAGCAAAGACGAGGTTGAATCGTGTGTGAGCATTTGATTGCCGGCAGCGAGGGAGAGCAGCCAGGCCATCCTGCAGAAACCTGCTCTGCCCTCCCGTGATAGCCGGTTGCTTGTATTGGCTGTGACACGGGGAAGTAGGCAAAGGGAGTATCCGTGGGTAAAGTGGTTACAGATCCCAGGCGTGGGGAAGTCATGGGAGCTGGGGAATGTGGCCCGTCTCCAGTGCCTGCCTCCAAGACTCCAAGATTGTGAGTCTTTCCCAGATGAGGGGGTCTGTTCTCAGGTCAGGAGAAGGGACAGCATTCCTGAGGCAATGGCTTTCTTTCATCGGAACAAAGCAATCGTATTCACAGAGCAGGGATGGTCAACATTTCTGACAACTGGCTCGCACCCCACCTCGACCAGTTCTGCGTCATTCTCTCCTGCCCCTTTCCGTGCCGTCACAGCTCAGCTGTCTCAGCCCAGTGGCCACGCGGGACAGTGGTTGCTGCCGCGGACAGCCCAGCTCTGAGCGTCTTCACGGACTGTGCCGAGCAGGGCCGGGCTGCCGCTGAGGAACAGACGGACTAAGTTTCTGTCCTCCAGGCATCTCGGAGCGAAGCTGGCTGATGTGTCTGTGATGCCATGAGTCAGGCTGTCCCTCCCCCACCCCGAAGGTCTGTTCTGACTCTGTGTTTATGATTCTTTCTAGGCAAAATGTTCTTGACTTTTATCATGGTCTCCCTACTTGACCTTCCAGCCTGTCCCCTGTCCCCCTGGAGACTTGTTCTCACATAGCAACTGGTTAAACTGTCACTCTTTTTAAAATTCAGTGAACTCTCTTATGTCCCTTACCCCTCCCCTGACGGGTTCTGAATCCATTCCCCATATTTACAGTCTGGATGATCTCATGTCTGTCTGTCTCTGTCCTGGAAAGATGGTCCCTAGAACTGAAATATGGGCTTCAAGACTGGTCCGACCAGCGCAGAAAGCGGAGGACCGTCCAGTTCTTGCTCGGGCACTCGGCTTCTGACGACAAAGCCTGGATTGCTGGAATCAGCTCTGGAGGGAAGGGACTTTTCCTTCGATCACTGCTGAATCCCCGGGGCCTGGAATAACGCGGGGCACATAGTAGGTGCTCACGATGTATTTGCTGAATGACTGCATGGAGGAAGGATTCCGTGGCCCTGGCGTGCATCCCTCTCCCCGACCTCCGGCCCTCCTGAGGCCCAGCCCACAGACAGGAAAGCAGGTCCCCTTGCAAACCGCCCCCTGAGCCCTTACAACACATGAAGGAGGAAGTCCCCTCCCAAGAAACGTTCTTCCTTTCATCAGGCAGTTGACCCCCCTGTGGTTTGGACAAGCTGTGACTTTTGATGACAGACTCCTGAGGTTGGATGCCTGTGGCCACCGTCCCCATGAATCAGAGAGTGTTCCCCAGTCTGTTCTGACGAGGAGCAGCTCGTTAAGGGTCTGATGCGGAGGTTGGCCGCTGTCCTTCTCTACATCTCCTGCTCTCAAGCGCCTTGATCTGAATGTTATTTCACCTGCCAAATCTGTGCGTGGGAAAAACTCCTGTCAAGCGTTTCCTCCCAAACATGTTGTCGAAGGAGCACGTGGGCAGATGTTACTGGACCGGGCCTATTTGGAGTTGAAATGGATTGACTCAGAGGGCAAGGTTTGCGAGTTTGCTAATTATTTTTACAGTGACATTGTTAAAATAAATAGCATTAAAAATGCGTGTGTGCGTGTGGTGGTAAATATATATGCTAATTAAGTGAGTATAAAAATCAGGCAAACTTATAAAATTTACAAAGCTTGTAAAAAAAATGGAGATGGTTAAAAACAAAAACTTTTCAAAGCATTCAAATATAATTTTAAATGTGCTGAAATATGCCTCTTTTCTTCTGGAATTCCAAGTCATTGCCTTCCCAAGCTGATTTGTGTGAGCGAGTACTAGAAATCTATGACAGAGATCACTGGATGCATTGTTTCCACAAATGTATCCTTTCTGAGGAGATACCAGCATTGGCAACGACATGGATGGATCTTGAGAGTACTATGCTAACTGAAATAAGTAGGATGTAAAAGGACAAGAACCATGTGATTTCACCTAGACATAGGATATAAAACAGAAAAGCAATAGCCTGGGCCGTGTGGCTCAGCGGATGGAGCATCGTCCCATGCACTGAGAGGTCCCAGTTTGATTCCCGGTCAGGGCACATGCCCAGGTTGCGGGCTCCATCCCCAGTAGGGGGCATGCAGGAGGCAGCCAATCGATGTGTCTGTCTCTCTCTCTCTAAAAAATCATTAAAAACATAACAAAAAATCCCATAAAATTATTATTATTTTTTAAAAGCAACAAGCAAACTCATAGACACAGACAATAGAAGGGTGGTTACCAGCGGGAAGGGGTTGGGGAGGACAAAGAGAGTAAAGGAGGTCAAACATATGGTGACAGAAGGAGACTAGACTTTGGGTGGTGGGCACCCAATATGGTATACAGAAGTCATAAAGTTGTGCAACTGAAATTTATATAGCAACAACCAATGTTACCCCAATAAATGTATTTAAAAAATACATAAATGAAAAGATTTCATCCTATTTAGGACTTTTACAGTTTCTTTGTTTGGTGGCCCTCTGTTTCCTGGTCAGCCCCGGGCATTCGAGAATGGTGACATCATAAAAAACTGGTCATTATGGGGGAAGGTGACCAGGCACACTGGTATTCCCCCATGGTTTAGAGAGCTCGGGTGTTTTCTTTCTTTTTTTTAAAATGTTTTTTGTTGATTTTTTAGGAAGAGAGGAAAGGAGAGAGAGATAGAAACATCAGTTGGCTGCCTCCTGCATGCCCCCTACTGGGGATGGAGCCCGAAACACAGGCATGTGCCCTGACGGGGAATGGAACTGGGACCGCTCAGTCCACGGGATGACGCTCCATCCACTGAGTCACACCAGCCGGGCTCAGGTGTTTCCTTGTACATACTTTGGCCAGGAAGTTTTATAAATCTCCCAATTCTGTATAAGTGTATGGTTATTGCTTCTTCTAGTGATTTGCTTTCTTATCAGAAAAGTAAAGAGAATTCTTTTGAAAGCTGTGTTAAATAAAAGTAAATATAACCTTGCCAAGCTCACCAACATTTATCTTCCAGAACTTTCTAGCAGCATTTTGCTTATTTCATTCTCACTGCCCTGTGCGCTCACCACTTACGCCTAGTCACTGGTGAAAGCAGGCTGTTGGCGTGCTTGTCTACGTGTGTCTAATTTCTCCTTTTTCTTAGGGTAATGAGAAAGGGGTGGTATTAAAAAGCATCCACGTTTTACAAATAACCAATAGGGAAAACAATAGATGCCGTATGGGTAGGCAGAATACGTCCGCTGGAGTCCAGGGCTCTTCCATTGCTTTTAGCTTGACGGCAAAAGATACTCGGCAGGTGTGTCTGGGCGACTGAATTATTCTGCATCTGCGTTCTAAAAGCATTAATCAGGTTCTCCCAGCAGTGAGATCATTTTGTCCAGGAATTATGGAAAAGACTGTCATTGTAACTGTATCCTCTGTGGTCCTATCACGTTCTTCCATTTAGGTGTTTCTTCTACTCTAGGTTATGGCTCTGTAAAGTAACAAGACTGATTTTTTCAGCCACCCTGCCAGGCTGTCGTTTGGTCATCACACCTCATAAGAAATGAGGGAAATACTGAAAAATGGTGAAACTTGACAACACCTTTCCACCCAACCCCAGTTTTCGCCTCCTAAATATACACGTTCGGTATTGCACTCCGCCTAGCCGAGGCTGGCCTTGGCCGGTCCCGGATGCTGGCAGTGGGGGCGGGGCCCTCGTATAAAAGTATCAATCGACTCTGGTTCACTGTTACCTGCGTGCTATAACCTGTATTTGAGGAACTGCAGCTTTCCTTCACAGAGTACTTTATTACACTTCTGAGTATGTAAGACGGTTTTAACTTTCCCTCCTGCTAGGTGAGATGAGGAATGATTTATACATCACCATAGAAAGGGGGGAGTTCGAGAAAGGAGGCAAGAGTGTGGCCAGAAACGTGGAAGTCACGATGCTCATCGTGGAGAACAGTGGGCAGACCTTGAAGGTACGGTCCCTTTTGGTTAGACAATTCCGCATCGTTGTGGGTTCATCCGTGATACGATTTTCTAAATCACTAAAATGCCTTTCGGAAAGGAACGCCAAAAAGCAACAAAAGGCTTTTGTAGTGAATTGTTGATTCAGTGGTGTCAACGCTTTCCTCATAGCAGTTACTCTGTAAATACAGTATTTTCTCTGCCTTGGTTATATTTCCCCTTCATCTGCCGTAGTTCTGGAGATGAAGACTTTCTTTTGGTAATTGGTAAAAACAAAGGCAAAAAAAACAAAAAAAGTCACACCTTTAAGCCTATGTATTTTCATTTTGACCAAAATAAGGGGTGAAGATTGGGGTGCGTGTCACTGGGGAGATGGTCCCGGGTTCCTCTGTGTGAGCCCGGGCCGAGTGGGCTTCCCGGGGGCCCAGCCTGGGCTTTCGTGGCCGAGGTCCGGACTCTGCCTGGGACTTGACCTTCGCGTTGTGCAGGCGGTGGCCCATCTTGCCCACGTTACCGAGGTCCCCCCTCGGCCCTGGAGGCCCCGGGAGCCCGGCCTCGGGTGAATCAGCCGCAGCCGGTTTGCAGGAACAAGCCCTGGGGAGTCCAGCTGCGGATGAGTGCCGTCTGGGGACAGGCAGAGCCCGCAAAGCCATTGCTCGGCTGCCCTCGGCCGCCTTTCAGTGGAGCTGTCTGTAAAGGGCCTGTTCTCTCCGCCAGGACTTCATCTCCTTCGGCTCCGGAGAGCCCCCAGCCAGTGAATACCACTCCTTCGTCCTCTACCACAGCAACAGCCCCCGCTGGGCCGAGCTGCTGAAGCTCCCGGTTCCCGTGGACAAGTTCAGGGGCGCGCACGTCCGCTTTGAGTTCCGGCACTGCTCCAGTGAGTGCTTCCTGGGGTGCTCTGTGGGGCTGGGTGGTCGGCATCGCTGGCTGTGACATGGGGGCGCTCACATGCAGAATGTGTGCGATAGCCAGAGACCCCCCGGGAGGGGGCACGAGGGCCCGCGGAGTCCAGAGAGAGGAGTGAGCTCACTTAGTCACGAGGAACCAATAACTTCTGTGGAAACGGAGGGGGAAAATATCTACAGAACTCTACAGCGTTCTCCTTAAATGGATACTTTTATTAAAATAGTCCATCACTTTTATGGTCTAGAAACAGTAGACAGAACGAGGAGACACGTGGACAGCTGGCCTGTTGCTGGGGTCGTAGGCAGTTCTGGCCCATCACCCTAGCTGTCCTTCCGAGAGCGCATCCAGCTCTCAGCTCAGGGGACCTACCAGGACTTTCCTGGCCATGTGAAGTCACTAGGGAGGCCTGTGATTGGCTCAGATTTATGTCTGATTTGCATATATCTGCATCACCGGCAGCCTCAGACAGTATTCAGATGAGAAGCAAGTCAGGCCAGTACAAATGGGCCATAGAGCCGATATAAAGTAATAGCCTCATTTTACAGATCTGAGAAATCCAAGCCGTCGGCGTTACAGGATTTAACTGGCCAGTTCTGGACGTCTCTATTTTAATTCTGTTGTACTCACTACCACCCTCTCAAGTCCCCGCTCTGCCCCCACCAAGCCCTGTCTAGGGACCTCCCGGTGTTCCCTGAGTCACTGAAGTGTGTCTTAGACACGGCCAGGAGCAGCAGGCTCCTGTCCAGTCTGGAAGGAGTGGAGGCATGGCCAGTTCGTGTGCGGTGACCTCACCTGCGTGCTGCGTCATCCACCCGAGATGTGGGGACAGAAGGACTTTGTTCCTGGGACTACGGTGTGTTTCTGACTTGGCTCGGGGAGCTCCATACGCTGCTTTTGTGGACGTTTCAGAACGTAGGGAGATGACTGCTGGGTCTTAGCGTTTTCCAAATCCCCGGAAGGGTTTCGTGGGAGGCACCGGAGTGGGCGACCATAGAGGACCGGGAATCGTGCCGTCCCACGCCTTCCACCACTCTTGTTCTGAATTCCCAGTTGGGCTCCATACAAGCTTTGAGCTTTCAAGTAAGAAAAAGATAAAGGAAAATAAAGGCAAACTGGAGAAAAGAGAGAAAGAGCATTTGGAGAAAATTATTATACTCAGAACTTGGAAAGTGGAATAAAGGCTATTTTTAGTAAAGCCCGTTAGATCTCTGCCCTTGGTCCTTGACCTTCAAACATGTTCACAGGTTTGTGTGTGTGCTTTTTAATGTTCATAAAAAATCCCCAAATCTCATAAACTATCAATAGTCAATGAAATAATTTTATTGCTTGAGCTTCTAAATATTTCTCTGTGTGCATATATATTAATTTATTCAAAAAGTATCACTTATTCTTGAGACAAATATTTATTGAACATCTATTATGTGTCAAGCACTTTATGGGCCTTGAAGATACATCAGTGAACACTTCCAAACCCCTCCCCTCACAGAGGTTTTATTCTGGAGAGGAAAGACAGACAGACAGTACGTGTGAACAAATACGTACGTGTGTCTCTGAACCGAGTTGTGTAAGCAGGTGCGTAAATAAGCAAGTAAGTCTTCTCTCCTTTTCCTCCCACAGCGAAGGAGAAAGGCGAGAAGAAGCTGTTTGGTTTCTCTTTCATCCCTCTGATGCAGGAGGACGGCAGGACTCTCCCGGACGGCACGCACGAGCTGATTGTGCACAAGGTGAGGCCGAGCAGGGCTCAGTCATGGGCAGGGGTCGGCCATGGGCAGGGGTCAGTCATGGGCAGGGGTGGGTGATGGGCAGGGGTGGGTGATGGGCAGGGGTCGGTCATGGGCAGGGGTCGGCCATGGGCAGGGGTCGGCCATGGGCAGGGGTCTGCCATGGGCAGGGGTCAGTCATGGGCAGGGGTGGGTGACGGGCAGGGGTCGGCCATGGGCAGGGGTGGGTGATGGGCAGGGGTCGGCCATGGACAGGGGTCAGTCATGGGCAGGGGTGGGTGATGGGCAGGGGTCAGTCATGGGCAGGGGTGGGTGATGGGCAGGGGTCGGCCATGGACAGGGCTCAGTCATGGGCAGGGGTGGGTGACGGGCAGGGGTCAGTCATGGGCAGGGGTCAGCCATGGGCAGGGGTCAGTCATGGGCAGGGGTCGGCCATGGGCAGGGGTCAGTCATGGGCAGGGGTCGGCCATGGGCAGGGGTCAGTCATGGGCAGGGGTCGGCCATGGGCAGGGGTCAGCCATGGGCAGGGGTCGGCCATGGACAGGGGTCGGCCATGGGCAGGGGTCAGTCATGGGCAGGGGTCGGCCATGGGCAGGGGTCAGCCATGGGCAGGGGTCAGCCATGGGCAGGGGTCGGCCATGGACAGGGGTCGGCCATGGGCAGGGGTCAGTCATGGACAGGGGTGGGTGATGGGCAGGGGTCAGTCATGGGCAGGGGTCGGCCATGGGCAGGGGTCGGCCATGGGCAGGGGTCAGCGACGGCTGAGAAATGAGGCTGCATTACTAGCTCTCTGTCTGGTCATCACTCTGGAGGAGACAACTGTGACTGGAACGAATGTCCATCTGGAAGATTGCGGGCAGGGAGAGTGTTTTTCTCACGTGTTGTTTCTGTATTCTGTGTCGTATTCTCAACCATATTTTAAAGAGGCTTTATTTTTCATCTTAATTTAAGTGTGTGTATTTGGGAAAGCCCGTAGGTTGACCTTAAAGTCCTCCCCACTGCGATGACAGGATGAAGTGAGCCTTACAATGTACTTCTGTGTGTGGCTAACACAGGCTTTCTCATCGAGGTCTGCACCCCGCCCCCAGGTGAATGTAGCGGGGTCAGCGCTGCAGTTTTCCTGAGCCATGCTCTCACTCAGCAAGCAGGGAAGCGGCTGTACTTTGTTGTGACAGATCGGGTGGTTCTTTCTTTCTATTTTTTGCATCAAAAACGATCATAAAGACATTGGGAATGAAGTATACTATAGTAGGAAAATGTACAAAATGGGATTCTCAGACGTTATCTGAGAACACTAGTAACTGTGAAGTGTAGCCTAAAAATACTAGTAACTATGAAATACAGGATTAAAGCACAGTTTTCTCCAAAATATTTCTCCTCTGCGGGCCTCCATTTCTGGAACCAGGAGCTATTCCAAGCTCTCACCTGGCCCATCCGGTCCTCTGACCTGGGTCTTGTCTCACTCTAGTCCAGGTCTCACCCAGACATGAGGGTGACCCACCCACGGGGCACATCTAACCAGGACCCTTCCCAGTCCAAACACACTGAGACGCTCCCCGTGATGGAGATGATCCGTGCCTGGTTCCTCAGGTGTGCCGGGCTCCCGCCTCCCCACTGCTTCCCCCGGCACCCCTTCCTGTCCTTAACCTGATGCCACAGCCTCATCCAGCTCTTCCTGGTTCCTCACCCCTGCCTGCTGGTCCCCTCCCCCCACAGCTAAGCCCTGTGCATGCTCAGGGGCTCACCTTGGCCACAGCCTCTTTCAGGAGAAGGTCCCCACTCCCCAGCCCTACTCCCTGTACTCGCAGCTGGCCCCCTGCCCTCCTGAGCTCTCTGGATTTCTGCCTACTTCTCTTACCGTCGCCCTCATTCCCTTGTCCCATAATGACCCAAAGCTCCCTCTGCTGACCCCGGCAGATGTCCCTGTGCAGAGGGGTTCGGGCAGGTGGTGCCACACAGTGAGGGTTTGCTGAGTGGATGGAGACAGCAACCAGGAGCTGTCCTTGCCTGGGTCACGGCTCATAGGTGTCAGCAGAGCACACGGCAGTTTCTGCTTGGATGTGCACGGGTGTGCGTGCCTGGATCTCTGTGACGGCTTATTCTCCGCTTACCTGTTCAGCACAGTCACTGCCCACAGACTGCAGGCATTGTAGGTCCTGGGAAGGTAACGGACCCATCACAAGCTTCCGCTCCGCAGAGAACCCCACGCGTCTTAGGATCAGGGTTCGGTATTTAAAGAAGTGAGGCGTGCTCGCCGAGCACAAGCGCTCTCGTGGGGAGTCCAGTTGATGACTTAGTGCCGAGCTGATGAGTCCAGTGACCACGTAAGGCCCCGGCAGGTCATGATCCAAAACCATATTCCAGGCACTGTGCAGCTCCTTCCTCTGCACGACCAGAAGACACACAGCTGGCTGATAATGGCAGCTTTGAACGTCATTGTTTTTTAAAAAGTGGGAAAGAAAAGATAGAAGGAGAGTGGACTTCAAATCACTGGGCTAAAAAAAACATAGCCTGTTTTATGATAAGGGGTGCTGAGATGACCGTGATGGGCGTCGGGAGACAAGAGAGCTGGATTCAAATTCCAGATTCAGTGCGAAAAATAAAGCTGCCAGAGTCTTAGAAATGTGAGTGAATGTTCTTATAAGACTTTGTAAGGATGGCTCAAATGTTAGAAATAACTACAAAAATGTGTAAATTTGGCTACATGACGTCGAAAACTTTATTGATAAAACCATCGTAGTCGAGGCTGTAAGACACACGACAGACAGAGCTGGAACACATTCTCAAATTCACCACGAATTGTCACAGATCGGTAGGAGAAAGACAGGTTGATGAGTGCTACACACAAGTTACTAAAAAGTAATAAATGCAAATACATAAAAATAAATATATGACTTGTCAAAGAAATGGAAGTTAAAGAATAGGAAATATTTTGATCTGTTACGTTGGTAAAGATTTTTAAAACCCAGAATTAGAGAGTAAGATTAAGGGGAAATGAACACTCTCTTTCATTTATAGAGGAAATGTAAATGGTACTGGCTTTCTGAAGGGCGGTTTGGCAAAACATGGGTATGTTTGAATGTGGATATTCTTTGAATTAGCCATCCCACATCTTGGTATTTGTTGGAAGAAGATAATCAGACAAGGTGGGCAAAGATGATTCAAGGATGATCATTGCAGATTCCTTAAATATGGAAAATTTGAAAGTCATCTAAATTACCAAGCACATGGGCCTGGTTAAATAAATTAGTTATATCCATGCAATGGCTGAAATACGACATATTTATTGAAATAATGTTTAGTGGAAATTTTTATGTGCATAGAAAAATACTTATGCTATATTGATAAACCACATTTTATCAAAGCATATATTTATGTTTATAAATAAGTTACATGGGATAACCCTAATATGTATGTATTTCCATGGAGAGATGCTTGGAAGGGTGTCCTAAAATGTTAACAACTAACTTTAGTTTTATTTCTACATGGCTTATTTTTTTGTTAGCAGTCAAGTATCGTTTTACAACATTAAAGCTTTTATCCATTTTGGAAAAACAATGGAAGAGACAGAAAATTTTATACCATTTTTGGAGTTACATTAGTTATTAGTTATTAGTTTTGGAGTTACATCTAACGAAAGACCATTCTTCTGTCGTATAATCTTGACTTTAATGTTTATAATAAGGTTTTGAAGAAACATTAATTGCCTTAGATCTTTTTAAACCCTATTCTGTGTCATTCATTGTCTGACACATGCTGTCTATAAAATCAAAAGTTGATAAGAGATGGAAAAAGATGCTCTGAGAAAGTGTTTAATCTTACTGAGTTTTTCTATTTCACTGCATCCTGGTGGGATTACTGTCTTCTTTAACTGTGGTAAGGGTGTTTTTGGCTACTCCTCTCCAGCCACCTGCTGGAAAACAAGCTCAGAAAAGGGACTGAAATAATGAGCACAAGAGAAAATCATTTCCCCAAAGTCAAATCTCGTACAGAGAGTGATGTGAGGATCCAGAAAGCAGGGTAGGAAGTGAAGAGCTGTACCCTGAAGTCCTTCTGTCCTATTCCTGTGACAGATTTTTAGTTTGGAAATACATTCTTAAACACCTCCAGGTCCAGTGTATATGTATGAATGTGTCATAAACCTCTGAACAAGCAAACAGATGATGATGGTGATGCTGCTGCTGCTGCTGGTGATGACGATGATGATAAGAAGAAGAATACAGTCCACCTTTAAGACCCTCGGGGTTTGCAATTCCTCATTGTTGATTAACATCATCATGACTAAAATGGCCCAACTCAGCCAGGCTGGGGTTTTGCTTATTAGAGAATCGATTCCTTATGGTGGGATTTATTGGCCTCCCAATCTAACTCATCTGAGCAGAAGGGCCCGGTAAAAAACCAGCCAAATAGAGGATGATCCTGTTTCCTGGGTGGAGAGGGGTTACTTTAATGTGGTGGCCTGGACTGCCAGAGTCTGTGGGTAGCTATTTACTTTCCCATAATCAGCCTATCCCCTAGTTCAAGGTTGTCTTCTTCTGGCTGATCTGTCCAGTGCCACAATTTCTTGTTTCTTGGTCACATCAACTTCCAGTGACCTTTATCTGTGTTTTGCCTTTCTTGGGCCTTGCTTCACCCCCAACCAGCAGGACCTCCCACTTAGGTGCTGAATAAATACTGGATGGAAGGATGTATGGATGGGTAGATGGGTGGGTGGATGGCTGGACACGTGGGTGGATGGATGGGTAGATGGATGGGTAGGTAGATGGATGGAAGGATGAATGGATGGGTGGATGGGTGGATGAGTAGATGGGTGAGTGGATGGATGAAATCATCCAGAACCACTTCTAATAAAAAATCTTTAATTCCCAATATTCTGACCATGACCTTCAGCCTTCTAATTTTCTGACCATACCTGTTTTTTCAGTCTTCTCAGGAGACCCACCTCAGGAGACTTTACTTTCTTCCTTTTCTTACCCAGGGAATCCCTTGATCCTTAGTTCTGCTGTGCCCACATGGTCAGGAACACCAGCCCTGGACCAGCCTGCCAGCATCGCCCTG
Organism: Tadarida brasiliensis; assembly: GCA_030848825.1. Taxonomy (NCBI): domain Eukaryota; kingdom Metazoa; phylum Chordata; class Mammalia; order Chiroptera; family Molossidae; genus Tadarida; species Tadarida brasiliensis. The sequence continues at coordinate 97,645,671 of CM061267.1, read as the reverse complement.
TCCTGGGCCCTGCCTGGGCAGTTGAGCATCACTAGGGGAAATCGGACTGTTGTTCCAGGTTCGCATCAGCCCGATGGGCATAGATGCAGGACCGTCAGCACTGCAGGCAAACTGATCAGCTCCCCCTCTCAGGGCCCGAGAGAGCTGTTTCCAGGGTTTACCATTCTGCCTGCCCCAGCACGTCCTGTCTGCTTCACGGAGAAAACAGAAGCCACCAGACAGGAACTCCCTGAACTCCCTGTGTTCTCGCCCTCGCCACCTGCAAGCACAGCCGCATCCTTCCCTGCCTCCCTGCCTCCTGGCCTGCAGGGCGGGCGAGACTCCCTCTGCGAGGCCAGGTCCTCTACCTTCCTTCAGGGCCTGCCTTCCTCCTGCCCCTGAGACCCTGCTCCTCCCAGTGTCCCCTCTCCCTCCCTGTCCAGAACTATTTCCTCTCTTCCGGCCGTTTTCTCTCTGATTATAAACATACCCAAGCCTTTTTCTTTCAAGCAAAACAAATCTTTTTTAAATAGCCACCGTACTGTACCCTGATCCTTCCCCGTCACAGCGAGCCTGCGGGAAGAGGCCGTCTTCGTTCTCTGTCTCTCCTTTCTTAGGTCCTGTTTGTTCCTCAGTCTGCTGCTGCCCTCACCGCTCAGTGGGGTTTCTCCCTCAAAGTACTCAGTGTCCCCCAGGGGCGAAAGCCCCCGTACCCTCTCAAAGTCCGTCCTACTTGACTTCCCTGTGGCGTGTGACCGTGCTGATCCCCCTTCTCTGGAAAAGCTCATGTTCCTGGGTCTGTCGGAGTGTTCCCCTGAGTTCCATCCCTTTTCTCCTGGGAGGACTCTCTCTCTTCATCAGCGTCTTAGCTGGTGTCACTGTGGGTTTTCTCCTTGGACATCAGAACCATCTCATCCATGTCCCTGAGTTAACGTGCCACATCTCTCAGTGATGGCCAGGTCTGCTTTCCAGCCCAGAACTCTGGCCAGCCTGTGCAACAGCTTCAGTTGGATGAACCAGAGACACCTCAAACTCAGCGTGTCCCCAGCTGAGTTGTCTGTCCCGCCTCCGCCCACGGGTGCTGTGAGCGACGTCTGTGTTTGCCCTGACTGCTCACCTCGCCATTCGTGTGCAGACGTCGGTGGGTGACGGGTCAGTTCCACCTCCTTGATAGGACTTGAGGGGACTGAAACCAGAGGTGAGCATCAGCGTCACCCGAGAGTTCCTACGGAAGACGTCTTGGGTAGTCCTGAGGCTTCTTCGTGTTGAAAATCCCATGTTCTAGCCACATCAGCTTGCACACAGTTGTCTTAAGACACCTGTGCTTGTTTTCAAAGCTATTTCCGACTTCCAGAAGCATGGCGGGAAAAGTACAGAAAGTTCCCGTGTACCTCCACGGGGCCTCTCATGATGTTGACATCTGACGCAACCACAGCAGGTGTATTGAAACGAAACGAGCCTTGGTACAGTCCTGTTAACACAGACTCCGGGGAGTTCACAGGTTCTCCCACTGTGGTCTTTTTTCTGTTCCAGGAGCCAGTGCAGGGAAATCCACAGCACCCACTTGCCATGTCTCGGCAGCTCATCACACACGTGCCCCCAGCAGTGTCTTTCTCCCCATCTCATGCCTTGCTTGCTTGGCGAGCCTCTTATTCTTCCCGATGGAGGTGATGTGGCCCCTTTCCCGAGCCCCGGAGCCCTCCCTGGGAGCTGGAGCCCGGGCCTTCGCACAGAGGAGGGCAGGGTCAGGCGGGCGGTGCCCTCGGGCACAGGCACTGTGTTTATTTCCTTGATATGCTCTTAATGCCCACCTAAAGGACCGGCACAAAGTAGGAACTTAACCAGTGTTTAGTAATGACGTGAAGGATGGCCAACTGTATTGCGCGTCCCCCAAAGAAGGTGTTTTGCTGCCACAACAATCTGCGTCTGATTTCACTTACCTGGTAATACATAACGCCAGCCGGAGGATCTAACCCCTTCGTTTGAGTAGGAGACTATTTCTGTCCCGATGTGTTCTTGAATACATTGTAGACATTCATCTGTGCCTCACCCAGCTGGCATCACTGCGGCTACCCCCTTTGCGGGGCGCTGTTTATGGCCAACGGTTCCCGTTCTCCGTCACGTGTCTAAGACGCTGGTCAGAAATCACGACGCGCCATTGATCGCTGTACCAAACGCTTGTGACTCGGCGCAGAAGTGGACTGTAGGCAAGCCCCGAGATCTTAAAGAACGTCGAGGCTGTGACTGCCGCAGTCTGACCTCACTCTCAAGTGCAGGAAGGCGGAGGGCTGTTCTCGTCTCCCTCTCTACCGTGTCACCAATCAGCTTCGTGCCTCTGTGACGACGAGCACAGGTTCCCGAGAACTGTCCTTGGCTGTGACAGTGACATGGCTTCGTCCCCACGATCCAGTAGCCGCCCGAGGAGGCTGTGGTCGTGTTGCCTTGTTCTCCCAGAATGAGCAGCTCAGGTCATTGTTCCCTCATCTGTCTGTGACCCTCCACTGACCACGGCAGCAGTAACACCTCCGCGGTGTCGTGTCTGTCACAAGGGAATGGAGAGGACAGTGTTTTGTCTTCTCATGTACCCATATTGCCTTGTTCTATGCCTCCATTGGACTTGGTGGGGGAAAAAAATGGTCCCTATGTGAACCAAATAGTCATTTTGAAAGTGTTCCCCAGAATGCGAGGGGTCCACACTTAACCCCCCATCTAGTTTAGGGGTATAGCTGGCTTTTCCTGGGGTGACAGAATTGTCTGTCCACTACATGCAGGGTGGTTCTGTGTTCCTGATGATGGTATACCTGCTCGCTGTGAACACCCGCACACGAGTCCGGAGAACCTCTTTGCTCACCCCTTCTGACACCTGCTGTACCTCTGGGGCCCGCGTCTCTCCTGCAGGTCCTCTGGTCCAGGGGTGACCGCGCTCTCTGGCTCCCTGTTGTGTTCCTGAGCTCCTGCGCCGGGCATCGTCCCCTCCTGCCCTCCCACACCCAGGCCACCCGGTTTCAGAGCCCAGACCACCGTCTCTCCGTGGGACTCGTGGGCTCCTTACACAGGAGGCTCTCTGCAGTCCCACAGCCCACTGTGAGCTCTCTCCCGGGGGGCTCCCCCAAACATACCGTTCACTGGACAGTGAACTTGATTTGGTCTTTCTAAGCCATACCCACCATTTAGTATGTTATCCGTGAATCAGTACACTTTATTTATTTATTTTTTTGGTACATGCTGCTAGCGAGAACCAAACGCAGGACTCTGGTCCGCAGGCCGATGCCACAACCGCTGAGCCAAACTGGCCAGGGCAGCACACTTTAAATTGGTTGCAGCAAAACTCAAAACTCGGTTAAAACAGTAGTGGAAGGGGAGTTGTGAACACAAACTTGTCCAAATCCTGGCCCTGACACGGGCATCGTGACTTTGAACGAATCCCACCGACTCCTCAGGGACGGTTGGCACCGGGCTCAGCTGAGCCCGACGCTGAGGACGCCCTCCGTAGGGTCCCTCTTGGCGTTGTACGTGCTGTGGGTGTGGACAAATGCACAATGACATATGTCCATTACAGTGTCACACTCACCTAAAGATCCTCTGGGCTCTGCCTGTTCACCATTCCCCCCTCCCCCCGCCCCCGGCAACCACAGACCTTTTCACTGTCTCCCTAATTTTACCTTTTCAGAGGGTCGTATAGTTGGAATCATACACTATGTAGCCTTTCAGATTGTTTTCTTTCTCTTAGTAACATGTCTGTGAGCTGTGTTCACGTTGCGTGGCCTGATAGCACATTGATGTTTAACGCCGAGTAGCATTCCATGGCATGGATGGGCCGCAGTCTATCCGTCCATCTCCTGGAGGGCACCTTGGTTGCTTTATTTTATATCTATACATATATATGTTTTAATCTACTCTTTCGGTGAATGTCTCTTCCAGTCAGTAGAGTTTTCGCTCCTCTAGAACTTAGTCAGTGTCTAACTGTCAGGAAAACCCTCTCTGAGCAGATCTGTTTAGATCTGGGGCCAGACGTCACACCTGGCTGTCCATCTCTTAAGGGCCGTTTACTCTAGAACAGCGCCTTTGCTCCAACACTGGACCTGAGGAGACAAGGCCAGGCCTCCTGCGGGAGGTGGCCTCTGGGTCGGTCAGGTCGCCGCCTGAAGTGTTGTCCCTCGTACTTCCTGTGCGGTGCACGTGGGGTCCGAGGCGTGTGGGGTCCGGTTCAGCGCTGCTGATGGGAACGCACTGTGGATGGTGAGGTCGCTCTTTGCACCGCCCGCGTGGGTGTGAGGACAGCCGGTCCCCCACACACGGGGCCCCTCGTCCTCTGGCCAGTAGAAAGGAATTGTCTGCTTTCCATTGGCATCATGAATGTCCATTTCCTCTACCATTTTCCTGCTGGTTTTAGCACGGAACGACCATTCTTGACTAAAGAAAGAATTACGTCAGGGATCTGAAAGTATATATTTTTAAATCTGCAATTCTTTTTCCATTTGTTAGCTGGCCTTTTCTGGGAGGGGGAGATTCCCCTCATGGAGTGGGACATTGGATTCCCCCTGAACTATAGTTTTCTTTTTTTTGTTGCACATTTTCAAAGTAAAGAGCTATTTAAAAGCTGCACAGATGAGATGTTGGAAGAATGGAAGCATTTTTTTCCAAAATTCTATGCTCACTGCAAATAAGATTTCGTGAGCACTTGCAACGTTTCAGGCCCGGCGCTCGAGGCCTCCTGTGTTCCCCTTGTGATGACGCCAGGAGCTTTTAGGGATGGACAGGGAAGTCCCGAGGGGCTAAGGACCTCGGTACAGCCCCTCGTGTGGGGAGTGACAGCTGGATCAAACCCAGTCCGACCCCGTCCAAAATCCGAGCTGCATTCCTTTTGTACATTTTTGTTGCATTTTACTTAAAAGCCAAAATCTATGTGTGATGCTGTTTGGAATGTCTTGCAGTTCATAAACACCGGGAATGGACATTATGCTCAATAATTCTCATGAGGTCTCTTCCCCCTCTCCCCTTTCTATCTCTGTTTTTAACAGTGTGAAGAAAACACTAATTTTCAGGACACTACCCGCTACCTCAAACTCCCCTTCTCCAAGGGCATCGTCCTTGGGAATAACCCTCAAGCCACAAAGACCACAAAGGAGTCGTTCTGGATCACCTCTTTTCTCTGTTCCACGAAACTCACTCAGAACGGTAATGTCTGATGCTCTGCGTTTGAAAGGCCTGTGGTAAAGTGCTGTGGGTCGGGTAGGCACCATCCAGCGACACCAGCGTTACAGCTAGGAGCCCCGCACAGAGACAGGGTTGATCCCTCTGTGTGATTCCCAATAAAACGGAAGCACCTGTGACCCAGTGGTCTGTTAAATGCATGTCATCTGAGGACTTCATAATTATCCCAGTATTAGAATCTAAGTACAGGGCTCTTCAGATCAACCCTCAAAACCCAGCTGCTCGAAAAACAAACAAACAAAAAAGAGTAAAATGAAAGACAAAGACCCCCCCTCCCCCGCCTTCCTCTCTCTGGTTTTATGGCTCCATAAACAGTGCTAATTGCGGCTGGAGGATGAGGGCTGCTGTTTGTTTAATTAGGTGGATATTGCTTTTCTGGTCTCGCGTTCCTTTTTTATGTCTGTGATTGTTTAGCAAGTTATGATTAATGAAGCAAGACCTTCTGGGCAAACTGTCACGAAAACAATGTCTGTGACGCAGGGAGTAAATTAAACACGTTTGAGTTCTCCGTGGTTGCCGCACAAGTCTCCCGGGCTGCCGTGCTAATAAGTCAGGTTCCTGACTGCAGGGGAGAGCACTCGCAGTAAGGAATCCTGTCTCATAGAATGCCCCGTGCCTAAACATCGGCAAGAGCTTCTGCTCTTTCTTCCGAGGCCCAGGGCGGTGTTTGTGGGAGAAGAGGTGTTTCTTCCCTGAGGCGTCGGGCAAAGTGCAGCGGGTCAGTGTTGACCGGTTTCAGGGTGCCCCTCGGGTTCTCATGCAATTCTGTTTACATGGATATAGGACCCTGGGTGATTCCTTCAGGTTTATGTTAGTTTTGATTTCTCCCCTTCCACAGTGTTTTTGGAGATGTCTTTTTAAAAATCAACTGCATAATTTATTTTTGGGAAATCGGACTGAAGGTTGTCGTCACCAAGTGAAGAGATGTCAGGTCATCCAGACGTGATCCGTGTCCGGTGGCTAATGATTTCCTTAAGGCCTGCATGGACAGGACGCTGTGTTGGCTGGAAAGTGTTTACCAGAACTTGAGTGTTTTTTAGGGGGCCAGTCCACCCCCATGGAGGTTATAAAGATTATAAAATCAACCTATCATTGACTCCCTTAGACAGAACCTTTTGTTTTTTAAATCCTCACCCAAGGACATGGTTTCATTGCTTCCTCTTCCTCCCCCTCCTCCTTCCCCTCCTCCTCCTCCTCCTCCCCTTCCCCCTCCTCCTCCTTGTGTCTGCTTGTTGCAGACGAACGTTCCTGTGACTGCATTTCTTAGTTTTAGGTCCGTGGTGGAGTTCTCCTCTCGAATCTGTTTTGAGTGGAGGTTGCTTTTCTTTCCTCCTGAGACCCTTGTGCTTTTTCTCACCTCTGTTCACTGCGTGTTTTCTTTCTCGTCATGATGACTGCCCTGATTCCTTGTCCGTTTGTTTTTTAATTCTGGGGGTTTTGTCTCCATGTGGGTCTTTGTGTCCCTCAGGGAGTGAGTCCCTTCTGGGTCGCCCTGTTCCACCCAGAAAGCCCTCCCTTCTCTGGCTCTTGGTCGCTCTGGTGTCCCAGCCCCGCTTAGCCGGGGAGGCAGCCCTGCCGGTCCCTGCACTTGCTGCAGCCTCAGGCCTCGTCCCTTCCTCCTGTGCCCACGGCCTGCAGATGACACTGTCCCTGCTCCCTCTGGAGCCAAGCGGAGCTGGCAGCGTGTTGGGAGCCCTTCTGGCCTGGGCGCCGGAAAGCCCAGGAAGCCTTTGCTCCCGGTCCCTCCCCAGGTCCGGGCCCGTGTGCTAGACATTTCAGAAGGAGGAAGCCGAGGAGCTGGGCCTGAGCTGGCCCAGAATCTGGGATGCAGACAGGCACTGGCCTTCTCGGATCTGACCGTGCGGGGCTTGTCACCCGTGTGCCGGGACCTTCTAGTCCTGCCTGGTTTGGGTCAGTGTCAAGAAGGCTTGCATTGCTGGTAGGGTTGATTTGGGGGCAGTGCTGTGAGCTGGGACCACAGGCATGAATGAAGTGGATTGCCAGCACGCAAGAAACTTCCATTTTACTGGGAGGATGCAGAAAACGATTCAGCAAATACTTATCGCCTGCAGCCGTGTGGCTGCTCGGTTCTGGGTGCTGGGAGCACGACGGGGCCCAGCCTGGCACGGCTTTGTCATCTTGGGTTTCCAGTCCGGCGGGCACAGACCGACAACTGTAATAGTGACATAAGTGCCACTGTCACCTGGGAGCACACGTGAGAGGCTCTGGCTTAGTCTAGAGGTTTCAGGACAGGCTTCCTGGACAGAGCAACAGCTCACCCGGGCACTGGAGGCTGAGTAGGAGTTTGTAAGTCAAGAACATTGGGAAGGGAAGTAGAATCAGAGCACACTGATAAATGCCGTCTCAGAGGGCTGGTCCTGGTCGGGGGAGCCAACCACTCGGGTTAGGTGTAAGAATCCAACCTCCACCCGTATAACACACTGCTGGGAAAGACTGTCCTCCGGTGAGACAATGACTTTTCTGTTCCGTTTGGAAAGGTGACATGCTTGACCTTCTGAAATGGAGAGCCCACCCGGACAAAATCACAGGCTGTCTCTCTAAACTGAAAGACATCGACGGCTCCGAGATAGTAAAGGTACACGCTGTTCCTTCATCCCTCCCTCGAAGGTCCTGGGATGAGGACAGTTTGGGAGGGGGAGGGGCGAGGGGAAGGACAGCCGACATTTGATGGTTTATTTCCTTCTTCCACAGTTTCTGCAGGATACACTGGATACCTTATTCGGAATCTTAGACGAAAACTCCCAGAAATATGGGTCAAAGGTGTTTGATTCTTTGGTGAGTTTAAATTCGCTTCAGGTACGTCTTAGCAGCGTTGTCTCTCGGCCTCGACTTCCCCAAGGCCGTTTCGGAAACGTGTGCCTGACCGCTGCGAGTTCACTGCCGAAGAACAAGTCTGCCTTGGTTTGCTTCGGGGTCACAAGGCTCGATTTTCTTTGCAGGTTCACATCATAAACTTGCTGCAAGACAGCAAGTTCCATCATTTCAAACCTGTCATGGACACGTACATCGAGAGCCACTTTGCTGGGGCCCTCGCATACAGGTAAGGCCCTTCTCCTGTAATTGGTTTCGAAGAGGTTTCTGTGGTGCTTTTCTCAGAGGCGCCAGCTTCGTGGGGACATTTCAAAGGGAGGCTGTGAGGGTGCCAAGCACGACACCGAGTGTCTCTTGAGACAGCATCTTCCCTTCTCACACACCTTTTTTTTAATGGCTGGAATTCATTTTGAGCAAAAGAATAAAAAAGAACGTTCCGAAGCCTATTCCTGAATTCTAGTCCTAAAACGTTTTCTTCCTGTCTCTCTGTCACGTGATAGTCTTCAGTCGAAAATGTCTAGTTATTTTTCACTTTGGCCGCCGAGAGCCCCGTGTATTTAATCACCATGCTCTTTAATGAGTTATACAGAAATAAAAAGGGGAGACAGCCTTTGCCATCGGATCTTTTAAAAGACATCCATTCATCGTCTGTTCATATTTACTGAGGTCCACTGTGGTCCTGGCACTGTCCGTTGTGCTGAGCATATGAAGACCTGGTCCCTGGCCGCACGTGGTCCGGTCACTGGGCTCCACCCGGTGCTTCCAGCTGCCGTCTACCGGCTCGTCTGTTCCCACTAGCTCAGAGGTCGCCAGCCAGGCTGAGACAGGGGATGACATGCTCCATCGAGTACCTGTCTCCATACAGCCTCGCTCCTCCCTGTCCTATGCACCTTCTTTTCCCTGTCTCTGTCTCTGCTTCAACTCAGCCCTGGAGTGTACCCCAATGTCCTAGCTCCCCATTCCAATGCCGACCTTGCTGTTCTGCCCCCGATTTTAGCTTATGCCTTAGGCACCTGTAGGTACGCACACAGTCATCTGTTCCCAGAGGTGTGCCGCAGGCGCGTGGGAGCAGGGTTCTGCCCATTTTCCCATCCACGGGACATGGAAACGTTAGTAGGTAAGCCGATGAGGCGTGCCCCCGTGAACTTGGGCATTCCCTAGCATGGCGTGGGGAGAGTTATGCCTCCGATGTTTAAATGAATGGAGTGATTTTTGCAAGACCTGGTCCTCCGTGAGGGTGATTTTTGCAGAGGGAGAGATGTGACGGCTGAAGTGGCTTTGAAATGTGGGCTCAGCTCTGCCACTCGGCTTCTAATGTGGGCTCTCGCTGGAAGGGGTCCCTGCTTCCGACGGAAACTGTCGTTGATGCTGGGGACGAGAGCATCGTGGCTCACATTCCAGGGAGGCCAGGAAAGCAGGGAGGCCAGGGCTGATGAGACCACTCAGGCCTGTGGACTGTTCTGGGGCTGCAGGTGGTCAGAAGCCCCCGACATGATCTGCAGAAGGACACTCCCACAGCATCTAGCTGCTGGTATCCCTCCCTGACTGCGAGAACACAGGAGCATTTAAAATCGCTCTGTTTCCTAGAGACCGGCAACTGGGCAGAGCTAAAGGGAGCAAGACTGTAATCTGGATAATTTGCGGGGAGGGTGTTAATTCCATTTTTGTTTCTTAAGAAAAGAAAACTTGGCTTTTCTGGAACTTCTGTTACCAAGGCACATGGTGACAGTAAGCCCCGTTCTTCCCAGCGGGCCGGAGACCTGCGGTGGGGAAGAGTTGCCTCCCTCCTCTCAGCTCCCCGGCGCCTGCCCCCGAGTGTTCATCCAGCTGTGCCCGCGGTCACGGGGGAGGAAATCCCGATACAGTTAGTTGTCTGAGGTTGACTGTGACGGTCGTGCTTCCCGCCCTTCCTTGCCCAGAGCCCTTTTCCCTGGTGTTTGCATGCACCTGTTTGGAAGCACCCAGAAGCCGCAGGGCTGGGAATGTGTCCAGATTGAGAGGGACCTAGTTGGCAGGAAGTGTTTCTCTTCCCAAAGGGGTGCAGACTTTGTAAAATGATTATCTCACAGCAGTGTGGTAGAAAAGCATGGATGGGAATAGAAGCCTCCTCGTGATAAAAATAAGGGCTTAATTTGTGGGCGTTGCATTGAGAATGAGGCCAACTCTCCCTTCTGCTGTCTCCCGTGGTTTAGAGATCTCATCAAGGTGCTCAAGTGGTACGTGGACAGGGTCACGGAAGCGGAGCGCCAGGAGCACATCCAGGAGGTGCTGAAGGTAACCCCCATGACGTGGTCCGTCCGCGCTGATGCAGTGGCGCCTCGTGATCCGGTCCCCTCCGCCCAGACGGGCCCGGGGACGGCGTCGGCTGCATTGCAGTTCAAGGGTCTTTATGGCTGCCCCAGAGCTGGTGAAACGGAGAAGGGGCTTTGCCGGGCTCACCCCCTGGACCTGCGCAGGGTCGAATCCTTGTTCCTCTGGGCTCCTGAACACCGGAAGTGACGTCCAGGAGTGGCAGGAGGGAGGGTTTACGAGAGGACTGCAGGTGGGCAGTCAATCTTGGCAGCTCCTGGCTCTGGCTTTTCTCACCTGACAGAGGCCATCTGAGAGAGACTTGCCTTACATTTTCAGAGTGAATAGGGTGGCTTAGCAGGGATCACAGTGAGGAGACCCGAGGTCTCACCGGGTGTCCACCTCTCTGTGCCGTGGGCTCGGTCGTACATGGAGGGGCTGATACCTCATTTGCACACATGTCCACATTGAATCCAGATTCTTAAAGGGATCGCCCAGGAACTGCCCTGGTCCTCTCCTGATTCCTGCCACCCTGTGTGAGGTCAGCAGAGAAAAGTAGACAAGTATGCGTTTAATAAAACAAGCATTGTCATCGATTATAAATGGATCGTTTCGGTCTGATTGAAGGGAAAATACTAAATGGCGAGTGTTCATACGAGCAAAGCAAAATCATTTTTGAAAAACAGACTCTCTCTGCTCGTTTAAAAACCTCTGAGGATTAAAACACTTTATGTTTGTACCTCCAGAGAATTACATAGAATTTTTATTTTCATAAAGTTTTTTTCTTTCTCCAGGTACAGTTGACATTCAGTATTATACTAGTTTCAGGTGTACAGCATAGTGGTTAGACACTTATATAACTCATAACGTGGTCCCCTGGCAAGTCTAGTGCGCCCGCCACTGTGTAGTTCTGACAATATTGTTGACTGTTCCCTGTGCTATACTCTACATCCCCATGACTGTTTTGTAACAACCAATGTATACTTCTCAACCCCTTCCCCTCTTTCAGCCAGTCCCCCAGACTCCCTCCCATCTGGCTACCATCCGTAGAATTTTTCATTAGGCATCAGAGAAAGTCAAGTCTTCTCCTACATATAAATACTGTTCAGAAAATCTCCTGGGTCCTTCGTGTTGAAATCAGTCATTTAAAACCCACCGTGGTACCACGGCCTTCCTGTCGGTCCCAGGTAAAGAAGTCCTGTTGCTCTGCGCTGAAAGTGACGTCTCACACGTTTTGTCTCAGGCACAAGAGTACATCTTCAAGTACATCGTACAGTCGCGGAGGCTGTTCTCCCTGGCCACCGGCGGCCAGAAGGAGGACGAGTTCCGCTGCTGCATCCAGGAGCTGCTGCTGTCGGTCCGCTTCTTCCTGTCCCAGGACAGCAAGGGCTCCGGGGCATTGTCTCAGTCGCAGGTAATTTTCCTCCTCGCCCGGAGTCGAGGAAAGGGAGCGCGTGTGTTTAGACTGACCTAACGGCCTGAGCGGTGTTTCTCCTGCAGCTCCGCTGTGTGTTTGTACCTTGCTGCCTCTTTTTCTTTTTCTTTTTAATCTTTACTGGTGAAAGTATTACAGATGGCCCTCCTTTCCCCCCATGGACCCCTCCTCCCCGCCCCCGCTGGTGTCTGTGTCCGTTGGTTATGTCTATATGCACATACGTTCTGTGTTTGACTCTTCCCGCCCCCTCCCCTCTGAGCCTCGCTGACTTTGAATAGACTTGAATGACAAGCGCCCAGGTCCTGGGAACCAGAGTAGGAGGTGGGTGGTCTTTCCTCAGACCGGTCCTGTCTGAGTGGGGGGCCTGCGTCAGCCTCCACCCCAGCTCCCAGGACGCACACTCCTGACGAGACGCACTGTCACCTCAGCCTTGTGCGTGAACGTCACCAGGGCCACCTGTGGAGTCCCTCTCCCAGGCCTTGCACTGCCTTGTCTCTGTCCACACGGACGCGTATCGGACTCAGCGAAGCCGCGGGAGTTTCGTTTTACTTAACTTGACCCTCGTCGTCCTGGGACTGATCTTACACGACCAGTGCTGAGTGGCTGCTGTCAGAATCTGTCCCACGGAAGCTGGCTCCGTGTGTTTTGTTCAAGGACAGGATTCATCCACTTTGCAAACAGCAGGGCCTTGAACCTGTTCTGAGGGAGGGTTCTGAAAACCTTCCTCCACGTTCCTTAATTCTTCTGACACACTTTCCTTCCTTCCTTCCTTCCTTCCTTCCTTCCTTCCTTCCTTCCTTCCTTCCTTCCTTCCTTCCTTCCTTCCTTTGTTCCTTCCTTCCTTTGTTCCTTCCTTCCTTCCTTCCTTCCTTCCTTCCTTCTTTCCTCCCTCCCTCCCTCCTTCCTTCCCTCCCTCCCTTTCTTTCTCTATTTCTTTCTTTCATTCTTGCCCAAGGACATTTTTTCCATTGACTTTTAGAGAGAGTGGAAGGAAGGGAAGGAGGGGAAGAGAGAGAGAAACATTAATGTAAGAGAGACACATCGATTGGTTGCCTCCCGCACGACCCCGACCAGGGCCGGGATCAAACCTGCAGCCCAGGTACGTGCCCTTGACTAGGAATCGCTCCCTCGACTCTTTGATCCGCAGGCCAGTGCTCTAACCACTGGGTCTCACCGGCCAGGGCCTTCCTATACCCTTTAAACTCTAATGACTTGGTCATGAACTTGTCAGAGGCAGAAGCAGCCTCTTTGTGCCCACCCCCTGGAGACAGAGACTTATAATCATGGAGAATTGGGACATTAAATGGGAGATCAGAAGATGAAACTTGAACCCTCGGAGGATTGCTGTAATTTGGTGCCTTTGACACTGGGAAGGCATTCTCTGTGATGCCAAAACACCGGAAATAGACCAGCCTTCCCATAATAGCGCCCTGCTTTTCATGGCTGTTACTCTCTTTGCAGATGTGGGCTGATCTCCCCCCTGGGCAAGGATACCGTTCGGGCTCTTTTAATATCCTTTTGGCCTCTGTCATCAGTGGTCAGTCCCTCCACTTCAGGGACTTGCCAGAGACCTCAGTGAACATCCAGTTGCCTGAGACAAACCCTGCTTTCAGATACTTGAAAAGGACAGTCCAGCCGAATAACCATGTATTCTTTCGATCAAATTTCTCAGAAGTTCACTACACTTACAAAAACTATTGAAAATTCGAGCTTCCACTTTTCTTTTTAAACCTTTATCAATTACAGGGACAAAGCCTAATTCACATCTAAAAAACATTCTCTTACTCTCAAGAGTAACCTTAAGTCGCGATTTCTCGAGGAGCTGCCTTCCCAGGGCTGCCAGAGATTTCTTCTTTCTTAAAGTTAGAGAAACATTCTTTTCCCTTGAGTGTGTCTCCGCTGACTCCTGGCGGCCACCGAGGTGGCCGGTCTCCTGTCTGTTAGCACCGGCCTGATCCTCTACGCTCTGGCCCTCAATCCGAGAGCGAGGCAGCCTCAGCACCTTCACAGACTCACACTTTCTTCCCCATTTTGCCCTTAGCTTTGTATCAGGGTAATATATAAAATGTGCCCATAAAGACTCCGAGTGTCTTCACAAACTCTGTGAAGTCCTTGTCTTTTGTGCGGTCATCCTACCTGTCGGTTTTGATGTGATCGTGTGATTTTGGTTCGATGCTAAGAGAAAATTCGGATCAAATGATGAAGTGGCTGGTTCTCTTTATGAAGCAGCCAGGACTTGTCCCTCTGTGTTTCGAGAGGAAGGGGAAGGTGGCACACCTCCTCCCAGTCGAGGTTCCCTTTTCACCCCACTTTTCTTTTCTTTTTAAAATCCTCACCCGAATATATTTTTCCATTTATCTTCAGATAGAGTGAGAGGGAGAGGGGGAGAGAAACATCGATGTGAGAGAGACACATCGACTGGTTGCTTCCCACACGACCCGACCAGGGCCGGGGACCAAACCGCAACCGAGGTCCATGCCCTTGACTCAAACCCGCGACTCTTTGGTCCACAGACGGACGCTCTAACCACTGAGCCACACCAGCCAGGGCTTGACCCCACTTTTCCATTGCTGCACAGCAAACACCACCCATTTGGTAGCTCAAAGTTCCACAGGTTAGAAGGCTCGGTCGGATTTTTTCTTTTAATGTTTTATTTTATTTAATTTTTTTAGAGAGAGAGAAGAAGGGAGAGAGAGAGAAACATCAATCTGAGAGAGAAGCATCAATCGGCCTCCTCCTGCACGCCCCCTACTGGGGATGGAACCCGCAACCCAGGCCTGTGCCCTGACCGGGAATCGAACCGGGACCTCTCAGTCCATGGGACGATGCTCCATCCACTGAGCCACACCGGCTGGGCTCGGTTGGATTTTTTGCTTAGGGCAGTGGTTCTCAACCTTCCTAATGCCGCGACCCTTTAATACAGTTCCTCATGTTGTGGTGACCCCCAACCATGAAATTATTTTCGTTGCTACTTCATAACTGTAATTTTGCTACTGTTACGTCTTAGGTGACCCCTGTGAAAGGGTCGTTCAACCCCCAAAGGGGTCGCGACCCACTGGCTTAGGGTCTTCTACAGCCAAAATCAGGGGTTGGTTGTGATGGCCTCTTGGGGGGCTTTGGAGAAGAATTCTCCCCCAAGGTCTTTCAGGCTTTTGAAAGCAGGCAGTTTCCTTGTGTTGGTAAAACCCAGACTCCTGTTTCCTTGCTGGCTGTTAGCCCGGGGTGGGGAGGAGAAGGGGGCTCTTGGCTTCCCGAGGCCCCTCACACTCCTGGGTATGTGGCCCCCCATCCTCACAGCCGGCTCCTGTGTGTGAATCTTTCATCCCTCTGACTCCTCCACTTGCCAGAGGAAACTTCTGTTTCAGGGCTCATACTTCATGATCAACTCGTTAGTAACCGTCGTCATGTCTGCAGATCCCTTTCACCGTGTAGCACGGTGCACTCGTGGGCTCAGCACCCCGGGGCCCAGGCCGGAGGGGTCGTCTTGGAATTCTGCCCACCACATCCAGAGCCGAGCACATGCTCTGGCTGGGGTTCTCCTCGCAGGCTGCCTTCAAGGCCGAGCCCACTGTCCTCGCTCCCGCTGCATGATTTCCATGTGGGCGGCAGCTCACGGCAAAGTCCGTCACCTGGAAGCAGGCGGCCACCCTAGCAGTCCTTCGTGTTGGTCCGTGGATGGCGGTCCCGCAGACCCGGCCGTCCTGGTCCTGGGCAGAGGCTCATGCTGTCCTCCGGGCCTGAGCCCAGCTCACTCATCACTGACCTTGGTGCCCTGCCCTGGGCACCGCTGCTGCTAAATTAGCGTTGGAACCCCCTCCATGGACAGGTCCCTACCCCGGGGACCCCAGGAGGAGAGGAATGGCGGGCGGAGTTGAGGCCCCAAACCCTGCCTTAAACTCTGAATCATTATCTTTCTCATTTTTTCTTTGCTATTAGGAAGATCAAAATGAAACTGAACTTTTTTTTTTAATTTTTGCAGTAAAAATCCTTAGCTTAGATGTTTTGGTAAAACTGTCTTTAGGCCCTTCATCCTCTAACATATGCATCTGGCATTGCAGATACCTTCGGTGCTTTTGTGAAGGGAAGAGGTGTAAGTAAGGAATGAATGGGCGGCCCGGCTGGTGTGGCTCAGTGGTAGAGCACCGACCCATGCACCAAGAGGTCGCTGGTTCGATTCCTGGTCAGGGCACATGCCCAGGTTGTGGGCCTGATCCTCAGTGGGGGGCATGCAGAAGGCGGCCAGTCAATGTTCTCTCTCATCAATGTTTCTATCTCTCTCTCCCTCTCCCTTCCTCTCTCTGTAAAATCAATAAAGAAAAAAAAATTTAAAGAATGAATGGGTGAATTAAAGGATCCCCGAGGAAAATCAACGTGACTTTTCAATAATCAGTAAGCTGGGCTCATTTTATTTTATTTTTTAACTTCATCTGTACAACCCAGCTCTTTGCAGAGCGAAATGAAGTTTATATAAATGTGGTTTTTAACAGGGAATACCAAGTTATTCACTTTAAATTTATTCGAATAAATCTATAGTTATTAAGTCAAGAACACAGCTTTTGGATGGCCCTGGCACCAGAAGCAGGTCCTGGCCCTTCCGGGCGTTTCTGCTACAACAGTATAGATAACTTCCCCAATCCATGAATTTGAACTTGATTCCGTGTTTGGATCACCCGCACTTGTAGACTCGACCTACTTTCAGCTGGTGTCCGATTTTTGGGGAAGCCAGCTGGTGCTCGCCTCTCAGCACACGGACACCTGCCTCCTTCCCCTCTCGGTACAGGGGAGGCTGGGGGCCCTTCCTTCCATTGCCCTCCTTTTGTGGGATTTTAGAAGACCAAGTTTGCTTGTTTGTTTTGATGTACAACCCTAGCCCAATGTTTGAGGTACGCCCCTTAGGAGTTGATATTAGCATCTTTTTTTTTTTTTCCTTCTTAAAAAAAGGGTGATCAGGTTTCTTTCTTTACATAAAGAATATTGTTCTTGGTCAGTACACACAATTCTGGGTTTACAGTAAATCTTCAAGCAACCTAAGGGCTTGTTCTGATGATCTTTTCGTTTTCCGGGTGATGAAACGGAGGCGAATGTGACTTGTCCGAGGTCACAGGGTTGATCAGAAGCCAGCGCTACATACACTTTAGGTGTTCTGGTGCCCTGCCCTGGTTTTGTTTTTGTTTTTTAATCATAGATACATCGAGTGCTTTAGGGAATTAATGTGTTTGGTTTCTGAAAGGTCAGTGAGATTTAAATGAGCACTTCAGAAAGCTTCTCCAGAATGAAATGAAACGTTTAGTGAGGACTTCCCAGGGCTTGGTTGAACATTCTCTCCATCTGATCAGGCTGTATTTTGCTGATCCCGTGGGCTTTTTTGCCAATCACTTTGCTAATGTCAGTGATTTCCCAGTTTTTTTTATGTTGTACCTTTGCACGTTTCCAGAGATCGTCCTATTTGGCTACACTTTTAAATTTTAATCACATCAACCTTTTAGCTTTAGAAACCAGAAACATTTGACATTCATTTTCCTGCTGCCCAAACACGTGTGCCCCAGTGAGGACCTGTCCGGGAGTTGACTCGCATTTCTCTCGTTCAAGGCCGTGTTTCTGAGCTCCTTCCCGGCCGTGTACTCCGAGCTGCTGAAGCTCTTCGATGTCCGGGAGGTGGCCAGCCTGGTGCAGGACACGCTGGGCAGCCTGCCGACCGTCCTGCCCCTGGACGAGACTCTGCAGGCCGTGAAGCTCCAGTGCATCGGCAAGACCGTGGAGAGCCAGCTCTACACCAACCCAGGTGCGTGCGGCGCCGGGACGGTGCCTCCGGGACGCCGCCCTCCCCTCCGGTAGCCCCAGGTCAGCAGGAGCCATTCAGCAGAGGAAACTGAGAACAGCCTTCTGAAAAGGCTGCGGAATGGGATGGTACGATACATTGATTGAGTAGCCAGATACGAACTTTATTTGGCTAACGTTTGAAGTAGCTCTTCAAACTTTATTTCTAGAAGGAAGGAAAACCCTGACGGTTATTGATGGTACTCTGCCATCTCAGGGCCTGCCAGGATCAGTGCCACGCAATACACACGTATACGGCAATAGAGAGATTGAGATTTATATGATGAATTGGCTCCCGCCATTATGGAGGCTGAGAAGGCCCACGCTGGAGACTGAGGTGTAAGTTCCGGTCCAAATCCAAAGGCAGGAGAGTGACCCAGCTGAGGACAGGCAGAGAGAGCGCATTCCCCTCCCCTGCCTTTCCAGGCCTTCGTGGTCGGGTGAGGCCCACCCACATTGCAGAGGGCCATCTCTTTCCTCAGTCTACGATCCAGATGTTCATCTCATCCAGCAACTGCCTCACACACCCCCAGGGTAACTAACATTTAACCCGATACCTGGAGCCCGCCGTGGCCCCTTCAGGGCGGCCCCTACCAGCACCCTCAGAATCCCGGGGGGCGGGGGGAAGCGGAGGCGGCCTAGGTACCAGCGGGCCACGGAATGCGCTGCGGAAGAGCGCTTAGATGAGCGAGTGATAAATACACAGAGAAGACAGACAGACGACCGCAGACTCCGGGCAGGTCGAGCGGAGCCAATGAAAACTCGTTCAGGCCGCGTCCCATTTCCGCTGCCTCTCCTCCCAGTGGAACTCACGGTTTAGCTGGTTCCTTCACTCCCCAACACGTTTGCTGTGGGCAGACCCACTCTGAGTCTGGGTTAGACACGTTGTAGCCTACTGAAATGGCACAGTCTGCTTAGAGCCTAGCAGGAGAGCGGATTTAAACAAGCTAGTATATAACATGATAGGAGGGGAGGTGTGCTGGGGGGCGTGTTGGGTGCCCTGTAGCAGGGAGACCTGGGTGGGCCTTGGGGCTTGTTCATCCCAGCGCTTAACTTTGGCCCGTGGCCCCTGGGCCAACACAGCCCAGATCTGTATTTCTCGGCCAGATCTCTGAGCTCCAAACCTGTGTAGCTGCCTGTCCTCTGCATCTCCGCACGCTTTCCCAGTTGTGGGTACTTCGTCTTCTTTTCGGTTTTACTTCAGGAAGGATGCTCCATGGTGGAGGCACTGGGGGACCGCGTCCGGGCGGTGAGATCTGGAAGCTGCGCAGAGGTCACCCTTAGATTAGCCCTCTCCTAATTTCCTCTGGGAGCTGACGTTGTCTGCTTGATGTCACAGCCCCGGCTCACAGGCACTCCTTCCCCCGCCCCGTGGTCTGTCCTCAGGCTCTGAAGGCTTGCTGGCAGGTTTGCTGCTGTCTGTGACCTGGACAGTTCAGTTCCCGGTGGCTTTGGTCACCGGCCCACCCCGTGTCTGATCTCAGTGCCCTGCGAGGGGGCCGTGTCTGCAGCCAGCAGCTCCACACACAGAGCTGTGCACGGCCGGCGCGAACCTGCCCACTCGCTTTACACGCTCCTCCCGAGGCTGCCACGGAGCAGCCGCTGGGGTCCCGTCACGGCCAGCCCAGGCTGGGGCCCCGGATGTGAACCACGGCGGGCCACCCCGCGTGCCACCCCAAGACTCACGGGCCTCGCTCCCTGGGCACAGACGCAGACTTCAGGGACCCTCAGTTACATTGTGTCGATAGAGGAAGCAAAGATTATGATTTTCCTCAAAATGAACCTCAAGGAGACATCTGCCTGTATTTCTTAGCCCCACAGCCACCGAGACTTACACAGGGCAGTGGCCTTATCCGCTCAGGTGTGTCCCTGCAAAACCCACAGTACAGGAGAGTCACTCCTGTCCACATCCACACTCAGTGGGACCCGCCACGCCGCGGGCTCTGGGACAAGGACACACCCTGCACAGCAGACTCTCGTTCAGTGTTGTAAAGTTAATGTTTGTGCAACTGCGGGTTTTCTTTTCTCTTTCCTTTTGGAGTCCTGCTGGATGAGTCCAGATGTTTCCCTTTGGAGGTAAGAATTAGCGTCTGAACCAGTCAGCGTGCTGGGGATTTCCCTGCCCCCTGTCGCTGGCACCGGCTGACGGCCTGCGACGGAGCAAAGTCAGCTCTGCGGGCTGCCTGGTCGTGCATTTCTCTTTAGGGACACCACACACTAATTATTTGTCTCCTTACTTACTTTTCTGCAGTAGCTATTTTCCTAACAGTTGGTTGCAAATTGAATTTTTCAAAACGCAATCCCACTGGCAGCGGGGGCGGCTCAGATAAGCTTTACCTTCCTCCCTAATTAAACGTCACTGGCGGTGACTCCTGCCTTTTAACCCGTCCTGTCCTTTCCTTGGTTCTTCTCGTCCAGTAACTGATCTATAAATAAATATTGAAGTTCCTCGGTCAGGCTGTTTAAAAGAAGCCTGCAACGAATTACTTCAGGAGCTTGGATGTCAATGCTCCTGTTTCCTTTTCTTAAAGGCAAGACCGCCTCGGGCTTGTGTGGTCAGTTCGGATGGTAACCCTAAGGCCAGGCATCTTTGTGTTGCTAGCCCGGGCAGGCATTGAAAGGAGACTCCAAACCTCACGTCCAACAGAAATCAAGAAGTCAACAAAGAGGGATCCCGGGAGCACTGACACAGCCACCTTCCCAATTGTGACTGCTTTGTTTGCATCCTGTCTGACTTTTATTAGGATACAGAATCGTGTATTCTTTTCCCGGCGGTTACACCTCATTGCACTGGCTGGGAATCGGGTGCAGTGCGGAACCGAACGGGTGGGCTTGGCCATCCTGGGCTTGTCTTCCACTGTGAGGCATTACGTTAGCTAAAGGCGGCACCCCACTAATGCCCTTTGTCCCTGTGAGGGAATTGCCTTCACTTCTTCGTTGCTCGACCGTTTTCATCATGAACAGAGGCTGAATTTCTCAGGGGTTTTTACATCTTCTGTTAGTATTGTGAATTGTGTTGGTTGTTTGGCTTTCAAATGTTAAAGCTTGTGCTCCCAGGATACACTCTCTTTAACCATAGTGTGTGTGTGTGTGTGTGTGTGTGTGTGTGTATGTATATATCTCAACCTAGATTGATTTTGTTGAAGTCTTATAAGGATTTTTGCATCTGTGTTGATGAGCGGTATCAATCTATAGTTTTTCTAAATCTTGTGATGTCTTTGGCTGATTTGGGCCTCAGCGATGCTTGAGCCTCATTAAACGAGTCCGTTGAAGTCCCTGTCTCATTTTCTGGGAGGATTCACACAGACTTGTTATGATTTCTTCTATAAATCCTTCACACAATTCACAGAAGCCATCTGGGCCTGGGATTTTCCTTACAGGTTTTGAACAAGTTTAATTTCTTTGATCGGTATGCCGTTATGTAGGTTATCCATTTTTTCTTGAACGAGTCAAGTGGAATGATGATTTAGGCAAGCAGAAGACTCGGGTTTTTATAAGCCAAGACGACGTTGTCCGAGCTGTGGCCCAGGAAGCTTTAGGCCTGGAGTATGTGGATACGAGGAGCTCGGAGCAGTGGATCAGACCGGCTCCGCTGGGCACGAGGCGTCCCGAGGGGGACAGGGCCACACCCTTCAGCAGGGGCCCGCTGCTGTGCGGGACTTCGGGTTGCTGACGGTGATGGGTTTGTGCTGTCCGGGAGGAGTCTGGCAGGTTCCTCCACAGAGAGACTGACCAGCCGAGAGAAGACGTCGTGGCATCTGAAGCGTGGGGGTCCCCTGATGTGACAGCGGGCACCTCCCATCCTGCGTACAGCCGACGCCCGTTTTCCAGGGAGCCTGGAGCGCCTCGCGGTAAAGGCGAGTGGCAGTGGGGGTCGCCAGGTACTGGAGAAAAAGGCTCACGGGGAAGGCAGAGGCCAGAGGAACAAACAAACGGGGACTTGAAAGGAAAAGACACTTCTGTGAGAAAATAAAGCAAAGCCTCAAAGACAATTGCCTCTGATTTCCCGAGAGCAGACAGCGCGATTCTGAAGTGTGGGGGGAAGGTGTAAAACGAGATTGTTCCACGAGACGAGCAGGACTGGCCGCGTCAGGAACGTCTGGTCTGAAAGTTGCCCTGAGCTCCTCGATGGGACTGTTCAGGCTGCATGCCCGGGACGCCGGCCTCGGAAGGAAGACGGGACCCTTGGAGACCAAGTGTGTGACGGCATAAACAGGAAAACCGAAAGGAAGGCTTGGAGGGTCAAGGAAGGAAATTGTTCGGAACGTTGGACATACAAGATTTTTTGAAAGTTGGGAAAAGTAGAGGATAGTTTAAGAGATTTCATGATGTGGCCCTGGCTGGTTTGGCTCAGCGGTTAGAGTGTCAGCCTGAGGACCAAAAGGTCAGCGGTTTGATTCCAGGTCAAGGGCACGTGCCTGGGTTGCAGGTTCGATCCCTGGCCCCGGTTGGGATCATGCGGGAGGCAACCAATCGATGTGTCTGTCTCACATTGATGTTTCTCCCTCCCTCCCTCCCTCCCTCCCTCCCACTCTCTCTAAAAATCAGTGGAAAAATATCCTCGGGTGAGGATTAACAAAAAGAGAGAGAGAGATTCATGATGTGTATATAGGCACAGGACAGAAAAAAATAAAAAGGGAAGGAAATAATCGTAGAAATAATTCAAGGCAAGCTCCCCGAGCCGAAGGATATGAGTTTATGGATTGAAGAGACCAAGCAATAATCATGACATTTTTGAATTACCAAGAATCATTTCCCAAAAGCTTTCAAAAGAGATAAACAAAAACAAAACCAAACAAGTCTCCAATCATGTGTGAAGGGTTGGAAATCAGAATGGCAGCAAACCCCAAACACTAATTTCTCCAGAAATTGTGCTGTGACTCTCCGGAGGCTGGGGAGCAGAAGAGAGAGCAAAATGAACTCCACCTTACCCACCGTCACAGGAAGTCAGTAGGTGATCCCCCTCAGTGGAAATCAGGAAATAGCCAGAGACGCTTGCCGTTTCGACGTTTGGAGGTAAAACAAACAATTTTTTAAAAAACCGATTTCAGTAAAAGAGTGAAAAGCCTCTTGAGCTCAGGAATCTCGGGGTGGGAAAAGGAACTCCTGTGCTTTAACATCAACTGTGTAGAACTGGTGCCTTTCTAGCCACAGGTGTTTACAATGTAACAGTAATCACAGTCATGCTAACGCTGACGCGAGGTGAAGGGCCCGCGTGGGACTGTGCAGGCTGGCACTGACGGCTCTCTCTGCAGATTCCAGGTGCATCCTCCTGCCCGTGGTCTTGCATCACCTGCACCTGCACCTGCAGGAGCAGAAGAACCTCCTGATGTGCGCCCGCATCCTGAGCAACGTCTTCTGTCTCACCAAGAAGAACAGCTCAGTAAGTACACAGCGATGGGAACGGTTCCCATGCAATGGCTCCTGGCCATAGAATGTCTTCAAAGAAACCCCAGGGACGAGTCGCCCCCTGCCACTCCCCCTTTTATTTCCCGCTGGGTTGGAATTGGTGCTTTTCTTCTGGAGGAATTTTTTTTCTTTTAAACCTTGTGGGATTGCTGAAACCCCCAATAACCTGGGTTTCCTAAATGTGTGTTTCAAGAAAGAACTGAATCCCCAGTTAGGAAAATTAGAATGCTCAAAGCCTCCCACATGTGTCTTTAATCTTGCTATGTGAGGGCTGTGTGGCGAGAATAAATGGCTGCTTGCGGAGGGAAGCCTTCGGGGCCTGTTCTGGGAAAGGCTGCGGGATGCTGATGCTCAGAGCTTGGCCCTGACCCCGTGGACGCTGTGGAGGCTGAGGAAAGCCCCGGAGCCTGGGGTGCCTTGCCCTACGACCATTCCTCGGCCCTCCCAGGACTGTCAATTGCTGGGGCTGAGGGAATGCCATCAGTTCCTGACTCTCGGTGCAATGCTGCCACACTAGCGGTTGAGTGCCCTGGAGAAGAATCACATGCTTGCTTGTGAGTGGGGACAGCTCAGGGCGCGCGTGGTCACGGCTCAGGGGTCTGATGTGAAACGCACGTATGGAGCACATCCCGCTCCAGCTCCGTCCGTCTGTAGCTGTCGATCAGTCATCGTGCTCACCTGTCACATTGACCGAGGCTGAGACCTCTGTGGCTCTGCCTCCGTGTGACTGCTGTGCTGCAGATCCCCATTTTGTCACTCTTAAGGTGGCCATCTGAAGGGTTCAGTTGACATGGGACTCCAGTGGCAGTGACGGAGAGAAGGCCCCAGCCCTGTGGGAGCCGAGTTGGCACCTGAGAGAAGCTCTGATTTGGAAGTGCAAGGCCACCGGGCTGGGCAGGCGGGTGGATCTGTGCAGCCGCAGGGTCTCAGACCCTCAGGGTGATCTGGGACTGCATCAGAGTGGTGGCCAGGGGAGGGCTTTCGTTTTGCCTTAACCCTCCCTCTGTCCAATTCCATAAAGAGTGGGGACACTGTGCCCGGTGAGCACGTGTGCGCAAGTCGCAGATGCTGTGACGGAGCGTGGGTGAGGGGAAGGTGGCGTGCAGAAACCGCAGACAGGCGTCCGCCCAGGAGACGGTGCCTCTTCAGTGTCTTCCGTGGACGTTGCTGTCTGTTCGGCTCGCTGAGAGGGCATTCGGGGCAGAACTCTGCTCTGGGAAGGAAACCTGGGTCGTTTGCTCACACGTGTACGGAAGTGTATCACAGACATCTGGCCAAAACGCTCTTTCAGACTCGCACTTCCAAAACGCTTTCTTTGTGAGGGCCATCTCTTTGCAGGGAATTTGCAGAGTTCTGTCTCGGGCAGGCGGATCCAAATTCACCGCTCCCTGTCAGCGCAGAGCCGGCCGGGACTCTCACAAGCCCTGGGGGCTGGGACAGGGTTAGTTTTGCTTCAGGAAAGCAGTCCCCGCCTTGCTCACTGACATTAGCTGATGGTAATTGCCGAGTCTGAGTGCTGTCGCTATTTCCATGCAGGGCTCACTTGTATAGCAGTGGTCATTTGCACTTCAAGCAGAGTTTTGGAAAATGGCCCGTGCAATTAACGTGTTGAGCAGAGTAATGTAAGCACAATCTGAGATCGAAGAATTATACACTGTTAGAACCAAAGGGACTTGCAGTGAGGAATCAGGCCCAGAAAGACAGGCTGACATGCTCAAGGTCACGCGCCCTGTGAGCGGCCTGTCTGGGCTCTGGCTTCATCCGGCGTCCGTTCCAGGACCTCACCCCCCTTTTTACGTGTCTCGGGTACCCACTGCACAGCTGAGGTGTGTACTGTTGGGTAAGCTGTTCACTGCTTCATGCCTTTGTTTTCTGTAAAAGCAGGTCACTGACGTAGGTGACTCAGTGAGGTCCAGGCCCAGCAAAGCTCTCGGTTCTCTGAGGCTTTGACTTCCTATTTGGAAATGTGCTTGTGTCCCTCTCCGTCAGAGAGAGATTCACGTACCAGTGAAGGCAGAACTTCCTGAACACATTTTTTTTTCTCTTAAGGAAAAGTCTGTGTTGGAGGAAATAGATGTGATAGTGGCCAGCCTGCTGGACATTCTGCTGAGGACCATCCTGGAGATCACCAGTCGCCCGCAGCCATCCGGCTCCGCCACTCAGCTTCAGTTCCAGGATGTCACTGTAAGGTCATGGTTGTGCTTGTTAACGCTCTGGTCGCTTTGAGGGTGGGTTGCTGCAGGGACCTGGAATCTAGCCTTGGGCGAGGGACCCGTGAGCCTCTCAGAGAAGTGTCCTCATTGCAGCAGGGGACGGGGATGACAAGCATCTTTATGAAAAGATCTGGGATGAAGACATCTTTGATTTCAGAAAACCAGATTTGATATTAGCTGTTGCTTTGCCCAGTTTAAATTGACCTGTGGTTCCAGATGCCCAGTCATCTTGACGACTCTTCATTCTCTTTTTATCTGTCGAATTGCTCAAGGAAGTGAAAATAGTGACACGGAGCCAGAGAAGTCAGGGGTCCTGAGTTCTAATTCTGACCTTTTCTCTATGACTAGTAAGAGTCTTCATTTGAGTGGGTGGGGTCAGCTTCCTCAGCTATGAGGTGAGAAAGTTTGGCTTAGTCATCTCTAAGGTGCCTTCAAGCTCAACTGTTTTATGATTCTAATATAACATGACTTATATGAAATAGTAAGATATAATATATCTGACAGAATATGTATGTGTGTGTGTGGAGAGAGAGAGGGAGTGGTAGATGTGTGGATAGATGGATGGATTTCTATTTAAAGCTCACATTCAGTTGACCAAAAATATTTTTTTAGATCTAATTAAGAATATTCTACCCAACGTAATTTTCAGAAATGTCAGTAGATGCTGTAGTTTCTACATGTAGATTAATGACAAAAATATTGGCTTTCTGTCATAATTTCTACAAAGAGTGTACTATAGAACCCCTGTCTTAAGAATGCTTGCTTAGCCCCCAGTGAGAATAAATTTTGTTTTTACTTGAAAGTACAGCGTTCTCCACGGCTCTCCGGTCGCATGGGCTGTTTCCGAATGGCCACCTTGTGTCGACCTGTATTTCCTCTGCTTCCAGAGCTGAGGTTTACCTGCGGAAACCCAGCTCTGGGTTTGGGAAGTCAGCTCCTTCTTTTAGCAAACTGAGGTTAGAGAGAGTATGAAAAAACTTCCTAATATATAGAACGCTTGTCCTGCCTTATTTAAAGAAAAGAAACGCATCTGCTGGGCTTCTTGAGTCAGGTGGTACCCGACTCCTAAGGCAGGCTCTGTGTTTAGCACACTGCTCGGTACGTACATAGTCAGTGCTCAAAACATTGTCGCTGACACCACTGGAGCACATTATGGCTCTGAAGATGTGGCGTTTTTTATTTAAATTTTTTGTTTTGAGTTTTCTTTTTTTTTAAATTAAACTTTTTATGTTGCAATCATTGTAGCGTCACATGCATTTGTGAGTAATAATACAGAGATTATCTTGCGTGTCTTTACCCAGTTTCCTGGATGGTAATATCCTACAGAGCAGCAATACAGTCTCACACCTTAGGATATTGACATGGATACAATCAGAATACAGTATTTCCTCTACTCCAAGGTTCCTTTATCTTCAAACCACGCCCCTCCCTTCCCTGCCGCCTCCTCAGCCCTGGCAATCAAAAGTCTGTTTTCCGTTTCTACAATTTTGTCATTTTAAGAATGTTGTATAAATGGAACCATACACGTAACCTTTTGTGGCTTTTATTTTTTACCTCGGTGTACTGCCCTGGAGAGACGTCCAGGTGACCATGTGTACGTACAGTGTGTTCCTTTGGATTGCCCATCATTGGCATGGTGCGATGTACCCCAGTGTTTAACCGTCACCCCACTGGAGGCCATCTGGGCTGTTCCCAGATTTGGGCTGTTCCTTAAAAAGCTGCTATAAACATGTGTGCAGGTGTGTGGAAGCACATGTCTTCCTTCCTCTGGGGTAAGTTTCCAGGAGGGTGGCTGCTGGATTTCATGCTGATTCCATGTTTCATGTTTTCAAGAAACTGCCAAACCATTTTCTAGCGTGGCTGTATCATTGCACATTCTCTCATACACCCTGGATGAATGATCCAACCTGTCCACACCCTAATCAGCATTGGGTGCAGCCCCGGGGGGGAGGGGGGTTCAGATAGGTGGGCGGTGATCACGTCTGTGGTTTCGATGTGCATCTCCCTGCTGGCTGGTGATGCTGAACATCGTTCCTCGTACCAGTTTGCCGTCTGCATCTCCTCCGGAACCTGTCTCCTCAGCCTTTCCCCCATTCTCTGACTGAACTGCTTTCCGTGGCTGGGCTGTAAGAGTTCTTTGTATATTCGAGATACTAGCCCTTTACTGAATACGTGGTAGTATTTTCTCCCACTCCGTAGCTTGTCTTTTCTTTCTTTTATCTGGGTCTTTTTAAAGCAACATTTAAACATTTTAATGAAGTCCAAGGTATCAGTTTTTCCTTTTCTGGATCACACTTTTGATGCCAAGTCTGAGAACGTTTTCGTCCTGAGGGTTAGCTTCTAGTTTTTTGTTGTTTTTTCCTAAAATTATTCTAGTTTTATACTTTACGTTTAAGTCCATGAACATTTCGAGTTGTGTATCCACGCCATCGTCCCTCAAAGGGAAAGAGTCTCCATCATTATGGTTTGGATGGTAACATCTTTTAAAAAAAATTTTTTTTTCTTTATTGATTTTAGAGAGAGAGTAAGGGAGAGGGAGAGATAGAAACATCGATGAGAGAGAACATCAACTGGCCGCCTCCTGCATGCCCCCCACTGGGGATCAGGCCCACAGCCTGGGCATGTGCCCTGACCAGGAATTGAACCGGGACCTCTCAATCTATGGGTCGATGCTCAATCACTGAGCCACACCGGCCGGGCATTGGATGGTAACATCTTAACTGCTTCCTGGCAACGCAGCTCGAACATAATTCTAAAATTATAATGGTCCAGCAAACAGAGTCCTAGCACATGCTGCGTGGGGTTAAAGCCGGCCTGAGGTCCAAAGCTGAAACGGTTTTTCAGGCTGCCTTGCGTCCATGGGGAGGCTCTCGGGTGCTGGATCTCGTGGGGATGTGCGTGGCCTTTCCTCCTTCACACTGTGACAGTCGGTGCAGACTGGGAGGCCTGCGCAGGCAGGGAGTCGGGGTTGTGGGTGGATTTGGGGGTGATCCTCCACTGTTTTAGGAAAATCACACAGAGAGAAACCTTCCCCCGTGAGTACCTGCGCTGAGCCTCTTGCTGTGTGAAAACCAGCTCTCCAGGCGTGGGAGAGGAAGTCTGCTGGGCAGCGCGCACTTCAGTTATTTGGGCAACTTGGATTTTTCTGTGTTAAGACGTTTTCCGAGAGTGCTCAGGCAGACCTGGTTCGAATCCTGGTCTCTCCTTGGGCGGCACAGCTGCTGTATCGAAGCTTCTGTTACTCTGTGTGTGAAACAGAGACAACAGTCCTCGCCTCAGGGTTTGTGCCAGGGTGTCATCAAACCCGTGAATGTGTTTAAACACTGTCAGTACATTTTAGTCGTTAATAATTTCTTGGTGACGACCGTCGCCGTCGGGTCGTTATTACAGCAGAAGTAATCACCGTATTGGTGCAGTTATAACCAGTTCTACGGTGAGAACGATGCCCATTCACAAGGTCAGTTCTCTCTGGGCACTGAAGACCGAATTCCTTCATCATCTTCCCACAGAGAAAGCCGTCTGAATAGGGACACGTGGTCCGACCTCGAGCACGTCTCAGACTTGACAGAAAGCGTGGTCGAGTCAGTGGACGCGCCGGGGGTCAGAGCAGCTCCCCCAGCGCACGGGGGTGAAGGGCTCCAGCTCCCAGCACCCGCCGCCGCCCTGCCTCCCTGTCACCCCAGCCAGAGCACTGCCTCCCCACCCAGTCCTAGCAGACTGCAGCCTCGTTTTTACTGCTTATGGGGTTGTACTGGTTCTTCCACCAACTGTCGTTTGAACTTGGAGCTGCTCTCTCCAGCTGGAAGAAAACACCACTCTCGTAGCCGGTTTCTTAAAAAAATCAAACCGTCCGCAGAGGAAGATTTGATCAAGTAGCACGTGGCCATGTGTTCACACCCTCAGCTCCGTGGACGCCAGAGTCCCTTACGGCTTGTAAATGCTGCTTGTCTTTGCAGTTAGGTCTGCCCCACGCCGTGTGTGGCGCAGGTGACTGGGCTGAGCAGAGGCCGCGTCTGAGACGCCCTTTGGTGTGCTTCCCTAGCTTTCCGGGCACGCGGTTGCGGTTCGGAAAAGGAAAGGAAGGCAGGAGCATTCTGCAAGGAAGTTCTGGAAACGGTTGTGCTTATGTATAATAGAAGGTTTCTTGAAGACTGTGCCATGGCTATCTTATAGCTCTTTCAGTCACTATTAGAAATGCCCCTTATATGCGATCTATCCCTAACATGGATGTGAGCCACAGAAGCACGTACTGTTTTAAAGGTGATTTATACATCAAAAATCCCTACACTAAAACTAAGTAAATATTGGGCAGCAATTTTTTTTTTTTAATTTACTCTTTTTTTTTTTTTTTAATTTTTTTTTTTTTTTATCCTCACCCGAGGACATTTTTGCATTTATCTTCACATAGAGCAGGAGGGAGAGATGAAGGAAGAGAGAGAGAAACATCGATGTGAGAGAGACACATCGAGTGGTTGCCACCCACACAAGCCCAACCGGGGCCAGGGACAAACTGTTCCCTTAGCGGGAACCCAACCCGGGACTCTCTGGTCCATGGGCCGATGCTCTAACCGCTGAGCCAAACCAGCCAGGGCTAATTTACTCTTTTTAACAAATTGTGAGTCTAGGGTTTTCATATAGACATTTAACGTCTCTTAGAAAAACAAAACAAAATTACATTACAGATGAAAACTGCATCCGTGAAATACTGGGTGTCTCTGCTCCAACAGTGTTCAGTGTGCTAGGAGCTCCTACGCAGATTAGGTGAACAAATACACTAATGCTGTAGAGTAGATGCTGTAATTGACGTTGTGATAAAGGTTCCAAGACTAGATGTCAGCCATTGTCCATTGTCTTCTAGCTTGTATTATCTCCAGTGAGAAATCTGTCATCCTCCTTGGTGTATAAAGGATCTTTTTCCTCTGACTGGTGTTAAGATTTTTTTCTCCCCCTTTATTGCATGATGTAAACAATTTTATTATGTGCCTTGGTGTGATTTTTATCATTCTTGTGCTTAGGTTTGTTGAAATTCTTTGATACGTAGGTTTATCATTTTTCAAAGAATCTGAAGTTTCCTATAGTGTACTGGTGCATTTTTCTTTTCTTTTTTCTCTGTTTTTTTATTTTGGAGAATTTCTAGAACCCTGTCTTCAGGTTCAATAGTCTTTTCTTCTGCATTGTCCAATCTGCCATTAGTTGTATTCAATAAATGTTTATGTCACACATTACAGTCTTTATCTCTAGAAGTTTAATTTGGGTTCTTTTGATATCTTTCATGTCTCTAATTAACATGTTAGACTTTTGCCCCCGTTTTCTGAATATATAGAATACAGTAATAATAGATATGTTAATGTCCTTGACTGCTGATTCTGTTATCTGTCATTTCTGGTTCTCTTTCTATTGATCATTCTTTCTTCTTTGCATCATCATTTTTCACTGCTTCTGTGTGTGCCTGGTAGTTTTTTATCGACTGTCAGGCATTGTGAGTTTTACCTTGCTGGGAGTTGAGTTTATTTTATTTTATTTCTAAGCGTATGTTTGAGCTTTGCTATGGAATGAGGTTAAATTTCTTGGGAACTGCTTATTTCACGTCTTGCTTTGGAACTTTCCTAGGTAGGATCAGAGCAGCATTTATTCTAACAGTAATTTTCCCGTCGCTACCGAGGAATGATCCTGTTTGGCGCTCCACCTGGGGCCTGGTTAACAGTGAGGTTTGTCCCGTGAGCAAAGGCAGAGTTCCCATCGCAGTCCCGAGTGAGCACCATGCTGCTCTCCCGATCTTTTCGGGCGGTTTCTTCCTAGCCTTGGGTTGTTTTCTTTTACACAGCCACTGAAATATGAGTAGTTGTGCCCTTCCATTTTCTATTTCTTGTGTTAAGTATCAAGGGTTACTTTGTTCATTAATAAAGTAATATGTTGAGCTTGGAGGATATTTCTGCTAACCTAAACTGGTTAGTTTCTTAAACATTTTCCCTAATAAGTCTTTGGAGAAAATTCTCTTTCATGCGTGTGTGTTATAAATGATTTTCCACATGCAGGGAGTCGGGGAGCATCTCTGGTCACCCTGGCGTGGCCACGAGTAGCATCTTCAGGCCCCCTTGGCAGCTGGGGGTGAGGGGACGTATTTGACTATCCTGACTTAGCTCCTGCTTTTCAGGGCTTTCAGTTTCTAATTTTATACGTGATCCTGCCGTCTCTTTCCCTGTCAACTCAAAGACACCAGTTTCTAATTAAACTGCATTTCTGTGCCTTTACAGTCAGTTACCCCGATTGCTTCTCCCATTGTGCTTGTATTGTTTTCAATGTAATTAAAAGTGTTTCAGTGTAATTAAAAGCAGATAAATCCTTTGCTGGACAAAAAGGGTTGCATTGAAAAGAAATAGTTTAATTAGAAATGCATTAGAAAATTAAAATGATAGCCGTTTTATAGGTCTTCGAATCTCTGATGCTATGCATGTATTTTTCTTCTGCATTACTGATTTTTAAGATTTGGGCTTCGTAGGAGTCGATCACGCAGCACCCGAGCACAGCAGCATTGCAGCTGACATTGGGTTAAAAGGAGATAAAGCCAGCTTGTGCCTGGCTTTCCGTACACACTGCTGTTCGCAGACGGACACTCTGATGGGCCAGAGGAGGTCATATGAATTCAAAAATGGAGCATGAACTTCCAGGGAGAGCTTTGGTCAGAAAGACCTAGAGATGACTCCAGCTCTGCCAATGTCTAGCTGTGTAACTTTGGGCAAACTTTTTAGTCCAGCAAACCTACATTTTACCTGCTTTATACCATCTACCTCACAGCGCTGAGGTGAGGCTCCAGTGATACAATGAGGGAAGGCGGAGTAAATGCTTAATTCACAGCCTGGGGCCGCGTGGCCAAGCCCCCTTTGAGTGTTTAGAGTTACTTCCCTAGTGAAAAGCTTTCACCCAAGTAGAAAATTCCCCTCTGAATTTTAAAATTCATGTGTAACAAGGAAATGGTAGTCATCCCAGGGAGAAATCTTGACTGTCATATTATGGTTAATTTAGATTAAGAAGACCTCATAGGGTGAATTTGGATCATAGTGGGGTTTTTTTAAGTGCTCTATTTTAGAGTAGTTCAAAGTAAAAGTTATGTTTTTCTATGTCCTTACTGAAAAATATGCTTTTTTTTTTTTTTAATTAGGGGGAGTTTGTTGCTTGTCTCCTGTCCCTGTTACGACAGATGACAGACAGACATTATCAACAGCTTCTTGACAGTTTCAATACAAAGGAAGAACTAAGGGTAAGTGACATTTAAAAACTTTTTTGAAGATCTCCTTTTCACTTCTCTTACTCGTCAACACTGTTCAGACCGTTCTTTGACAATGGCTTTACCTGTTTCCATTAAATTCTAAGCAACTCTTTCTCAGTGTCGTCCACACGTCTGCTCCTCCGATTGGCTCTGTAAGATTTCCGCGCTCACTGACAGTCGTTAACTCTCACTGTGGACAAGAACCTAGGGTTGAAAACACCTGTCATCGAAATGCAACGAGCCAGAAACAACACCAGAGCTAAAGAGACCAAAGCAAATCGACTAAGTCCAGTTCAGTGGACTTGGAAATACTACCTTCCTGGAAGGAAAAGGTGCTCGCAGAAATACATGAGCTGGTCCCATCCCTCTGAAACCACAGTGAGAAACTCTGGCCACCGTGTGCTGGCTGGGGAGGCAGAGTTGTCGCTGATGACTACCAGCCGTAGCCTAATCAATACGCTTGCTGGCCTGGCATGCTGACATTCAATAAAAATGATTGACGCTGGGTTTCTAAATATCCAGTCTTTGCTGAGATTTAGGGAACTTGAATGCATCCTTCACGGTTTAAGTTCACTAAAAGCTTGGCAGTTGGTGGTCCTCGGTCGGAGGAATGGCCTGACATCCGTCCTTATCTACTTTCATTTCTTTCCATCTCTTCGGTCTTCCAGACACTTCATGCGTGAACCGTCGTAAGGGGAAGGTTGCTGGAATGCTGGGGGTGGAGAAGTCTAGGTCAGTGGGGACAGTCACCCTGTGGCGCTCCATGACTGGAAGCCTTCCCAGTTACTTTGGGGAAGATGTGTGGATTTAAAAGATTCTAGATAGTGTGTAAGGGTCACTTACCTTTGACCCTTAACTGGAGGACGTTGTATGAACTCAGAAGAACCCGTCAGTCGCCTTGGCGGTCGGCAGGCTGAGTCATGAAGCCCAGAAGAGGGCTGAGCAGCTGCAGGCTCTCTAGTGCTCAGGTGATTGGCACATACACGCCCAAGCCTGGAATATCGTGCTTTTCATGCTGACGTTCACTCGGTTTAGAATTAAGAATGGATAAAAAGTATTAGAACTCATCTGGCCCATGAGGCTCAGTGGTTGAGCGTCGACCCATGCACCAAGAGGTCGCCAGTTCAATTCCCGGTCAGGGCACATGCCCGGGTTGCAGGTTTGGTCCCCAGCTGGGGGGAGGGTGTGTGCAGGAGGCGGCCAGTCGATGTTCTCTCTCATCGATGTTTCTGTCTCTCTCTCCCTTCCTCTCTCTCTAAAAAATCAATGAAAACAAAAGCACCTCCTCACCCCACCCCTGCCGTTGTAGCACCCAGTGTCACTGCCCCTCCATGAAGGCGGATGCTGGTACCCGTCATCGGGAGGACTGGGAACCTCCTAACATCCGAGCTCTTGGCTCAGGCAGCAAAGCCATGCTTTAAAAAAAAACTTGAATAAGCTTTCCTAAACCAAGATCTCTGCTATCAAATTGCATAACATTTTATTTGTTAACTCATTCAGAGTAATAAGATGGTCGTAGTTGGGATGTCCGGGAAAGGACACGTTGGCAGAGGGATAGTTATTTGTTTTTTGTTTTTGTTTTTTTGCATCCACATTTAGGTTAGAAATGGAATGCATCAGGGAACTCACTATCAGTAAGGAAAACTACAACTTGATAGAGTAATATAATGGAAAATTATAGCTGATACTAGGATTAGACACTAAAAGTGTCCCATGATCCTAATGGTTTAAAGGAGTCAGTCAAGCTGTGTGTCCCTCTCTCTTCTAGCTACTGTTAACACCCAAGGGGTGTCCTCAGGCTATTTTCTGTGCTGTGCACACACACACACACACGCACACACACGCACAGTTTTTATTTTTATTAAAAAAATTTTTTCTGTATTGATGTTAGAGAGAGAGAGAGGAATGGAGAGGGAGAGATAGAAACATTGATGAGAGAGAACATCGACTGGCCACCTCCTGCATGCCCCCTCACTGGGGATCAGGCCCACAACCTGGGCATGTGCCCTGACCGGGAATCGAACCAGCAACCTCTTGGTGCGTGGATCGACGCTCAACCACTGAGCCACACTGGCCAGGCCACACAGTATTTTTGTTTTTGTTTTTTTTTTAATCCTCACCCGAGGAAATTTTTTGCATTTTTTTTTTTTTTGTTCAGATAGAGTGGGAGGGAGAGAGAGGAAGAGAGAGAGAGAGAAACATCGATGTGAGAGTGACACATCGTGTGGCTGCCACTCGCACGATCAACCAGGGCCGGGGACAAACTGCAACCGAAGTACATGCCCTTAGCGGGAACCGAACCCGGGTCTCTCTGGACCGCAGGCCGACACTCTAACCACTGAGCCACACCGGCCAGGGCGGCCACACAGTTTTTAATGGGCTCATACTGTTCATGTTGGTGGCACTTCCTTACATAACACTATTTCGTGGATCTTCGTCGTCCACCCCATCATTCATGCTTCTCAGTTCATCACATGACGAGCATTCAGGACCCTGTGAGCTTTGCCCTTGGGAAGGACACGGCCGTGCACCTGTGTCTTGGCACACACGTCTCCCTGGGACTGTGCCCTTTCTGCTATGGAGCCAGGGCCTGGGGCAGGGCTGTGGGGTTGTGGGAAACGCACATGTTAAAGCTCAGTGGATACAAATTATATATGGAGAATCCAGGCTGATATTTTTATTGTTCTTTATTCCCAGTGTCACTGCTTTTTTCTTATCGCTTCCAAGAAAGGTGTGGCCTAGCATCTCCCAGTGGTTCTCTGAATCAAAGTGAGTTAGAAAGTGTGTAGTTTTCAAGTATCTGCTCAGACGCCTAGTGTTGTAACTGCATTCTTGCTGGGAGAACCGAGCCGTCTCCAGGGCTCCTGTTGGAGTGGTTCTGAAATGGCCCTGCATGGGGTGCCTTTTGTCTCCGAGGTCCCCGGGAGACGTGGGCAGTGGGGGAGGGCAGCGTCCGCAGCAGAGCGGAGGCGCGAGGGCCTGAGGCTGTCACTCTGCCTTGTTGAATTCATTCCTTCTCCAGAACGTGGCGTTATTTTAGAAATGAACAAAAGCGAAAGGTAAGAAGTGATTAGGTTTTTTTTTCCCTCCTGTAGTCAGTAGTGTTTTATTTTACGCCCACCTGCCCCTGCAGGCTGAAGTGTTGTCCGTGCCCCTGGCATTTTATGTATACGGAGCGCAGCGAGACGTCTCTGTGCATGAGCTCACACAGACTGGGCGTGCTTTCCAGTGGGAGAGCGTACATGTCCTGAGTGTCCTGTACCACATGGTAGCCTTTCACTGTCCCATGCACGGGCCCACCAGCTTTCACAGTTCATTCTGATGAAGCCTCAGTCCCACTTGAAACCGTGAGGACGGCAGGTTACCCACAGGACAGAGCCCAAGGTCTGATCCAGTCTTCCCTGTCCTCAGTCCACCCTCCGTCCTCCGAGTCCTCCCCCGCCTCCCAGACCCCTCTCACTCCAGCCCTTCACATTGTTCGTCTGTTTCTAACAAATCATATGCAAAAGTTTGAATTCATCTGAATCTTTTCTGTCTGCTTACAAAGCCTGTCCCGCCATAACCTCACTGCTGTTGGCCAGTGTGTGCCCTTATGACCCCTCCCTGCCCTCAGCTCATGCTGTAAAACCCGCTCTGGCACCACTTTCCTTCCGTCGCCTCCGGTCCCCCCTCTGCGTTGTAATTATTTGTCGTTTCCTTGTGTTCCTGATGACCGTGGGCCCTGGGAGAGTAGGGACCGTGTCACTGTGCGCCGGACACAGTGTTCAGTCTT
Organism: Tadarida brasiliensis; assembly: GCA_030848825.1. Taxonomy (NCBI): domain Eukaryota; kingdom Metazoa; phylum Chordata; class Mammalia; order Chiroptera; family Molossidae; genus Tadarida; species Tadarida brasiliensis. The sequence goes on along the minus strand of CM061267.1, from coordinate 97,609,444 downwards.
TGCTGAGTGAATCGACTCTCTTAATAAATGTCTGCTGGTTTCACAAGCCATTTTTTTCCATACAATTATTTTGACGTATGGTCTTTATTTTATTACAGAAAGAGGGTTCTGTAGTTCTCAGAGACTGAAGACCATTTAGGAGTTATTTTTGCACGATGTGCTTAAGTAGTCAGTGTTAAGGACGTGCACGTCGGCGTGATGGTGATTACTGACACCCTTTCATTGAATTTAAACCCAGCGTCAAGGGTGTTACACATTGGGAATTTGGAGCACATTTTAAAATAACATTTGACTCTAACCTAAATCCTAAGTAAAGGAAGTGTGTTCGGAGAAGGCGCTGTCCTGGTCATCACCATGTTCCCAGGTGTAGGAGACTCTGTCCCGGTCTGTCTGCCTCCCCCACGAAGCTCTTTCCTGGGTGTCTCAAGTCTCGTGGTCTCAGAATTCCACGTGTCTCTCAAACTCTGTTTCATATACCAAATTTCTCTCTGTGCTACCCTGATATCATCATATCATGTAAACATGACAGTTTTTTTATACATTATTGTCAGAAAACCTTTGTAAAACACGAATTTGATCCTCTCACTTGTCTGCATAAGACACCTCCGTGTCCCACATTGCCCTCAGGATACGTTTCCCACTGCTGACCGTGGAAACGGTGTGAGACCTTTCTCTCTCTCTCTCTCTCTCTCTCTCTCTCTTTCCTTCCTTCCTTCCTTCCTTCCTTCCTTCCTTCCTTCCTTCTTTTTTTTCTTTCTTTCTGTCTTCTTTCCTTCTTTCCATCACTCATGTATTTATTTATCTTTAATTGATCCCCATTTATTTATTTTTCATTTATTTGTTTGCCTTTGATTGGTCCGTACTTATTTATCGTCTGTTGGTCCATCCGTCCGTCCATCCAGCCAGCCCTCCATCCCTCCATCCATCCTTTATCCCTGTATATCTTTCAGCTCCATTTCTTGCCACTCCCCTTTGCCATCCTGGCTCCTCTGTGTCCCCTGTCGCCTCTGAGGCTTACCAGGTGCTCTTCCGTCCGTGTGGATACCTGACCCTCAGACTCATCCTTGTGGGTGATGAGTGCACAGATCCGTGTGACTTTCAGCTTAACGTTCATCTCTGCCCCCCGCGTGTGAGCCCCAGGAAGGCAGAGGCACGTCCCACCTGGTCCGGTGCGGCAGGTCACAGACGCTCCGTCCGTACTCCTGCATCATAAGTTAAAGACTCTGTCTGCCCACCAGGTGTGCCCAGCCCCTCACACAGGGCCTGGCACTGAGGCCGGCACCTGGTACTTATGAATGAAGACACATCAGTGGCAATTACTCAAACCATTAGAGTTGCCCCTGCTTTCTCTTCTCTTTGAATATGGGACTTTTTTTTTTTTTTTGGAAGGTTTGCACATAAACTTTCTTACGTGAACCTCTTGCACAGCAGAAAAAGCGTTCCTGTGAAGTCGCGCCTCCCGGCTCCTGTTTTATTTTGAACCGTCATTTGAATAATACCCGGCAATGCCGTTAAATCAGCACGTCGCGCCGTTTCCAGTAAATAAACCAACAAAGAAACGGCTCCCAGGCTGCCAGTTTTAACGCGGTGGCCTATAAACTGCCTGATTCTCTGTGCCCTCCACACAGGAATATTATTATAGCAGTGTTCTTTTTAATTATAGAAAGAATCAGTTACTTATTGCTATGTGGGCAAAATAATGTCACACATCTATGCAGAAGCACGTATTCAGCGGAATGGTCAGAGCTGAAAAGGACTTAGGAAGACCCGGTAGGAGGCGCCACCCCATCTGGGGAGGAAAGGGACGTTGGACAGCCTGGCGGTCAGGTCTCAGTGCCTTGAGGTGTTGGAACTGCGTTTGGCATGAAACTTGTCCCACGGCGACTGACGACAAACACCTGTGAACCAAATGAAACGTGAGCACCTCGGTGGAAGGCGTCGGTGGTCTGACCCGACGAAACAGCCTACAGTTACAAATAGGGAAAATGTTTGCTTTCTCCAGGAATAGATAAATGACTGTATTAACTTTTAAGATCTCTAACTACAGGTGACCTGAAAGCCCTCGCATTTTTTTCAAGTATAAGGGCTCAGCTCCAAAGAGGTCAAATAAATTGCCAAGTTCATTGAGCTAGTTAATTGCAGAGCCATGATTAAAATCTAGGTTTTCTAATTTTTTTTTTTAGTACAATGTTCTTTTATTTATTTTTAATTTTTTTCTTTATTGATTTTAGAGAGGAAGGGAGAAGGAGAGAGAGAGAGAAACATTGATGAGAGAGAACATCGACTAGCCGCCTCCTGCATGCCCCCCACTGGGGATGGGGCCCACAACCTGGGCATGTGCCCTGACTGGAAATCGAACTGGCGACCTCTTGGTGCATGGGTCGACACTCAACCACCGAGACACACCAGCCGGGCTGTTCTTTTATTTTTATTATACATTTTCCATAAATGAATGTGTTTGGTTCTATAAAATTAGATGAAACTTGAATGGATGAGACACAGAAAAGTTCGTAGGGGAAATAGTTATGTTAACACAGGGTGGGGCAAAGCAAGTGTACAGTTGTGAGTACATGAAACAGTTTACTCTTGTATTATTATTTATTAATTATTGTATCATTTTCCATGCGAACAGCTGTAAACCTACTTTTGCCCCACCCTGGCCATAGGCGATGGCACAGTGTGACAGGTGGCCCTGCCTTTTATTTTGTGAGATCAGTGGGAACAGGAAACCCCTTGTACCTGCAATAACTTTCCCTCTGTCCCCAGAATTACAAAAGAACCACCAAAGTTGCCCATATGATGTCTTACCTCCGGTAGCCAGTTCTTTCAGCCATTTTTCCTCTGTGCAACTTGCATCACACTGCCACCACACACTCACACACATATAGATACAGTCACACACACAGACAAACACAGACAGACACACACACAGACATACACACAGACACACAGACACAGACACACACACAGCCACAGCCACACACACACAGATACACTCACACACAGACACACTCACACACAGACACACACACAGCCACACACACAGACACAGCCACACACACACAGACACAGCCACACACACAGCCACACTCACACAGTCACACACAGACACACTCACACACAGACACACTCACACACACACACAGACACACTCACACACACACAGTCACACACAGTCTCACACACACAGACACAGCCACACACAGAGACACACAGGCACAGCCACATACACAGACACACAGGCACAGCCACATACACAGACATACACACACACAGAGATACACTCACAGACACACACACATACTCACAGCCACACAGCCACACACATACAGTCGTACACACACTCACACACAGACACACACACAGTCACAGACACACACACACATTCATACACACACAGACACACCCCATGGCTGAGGGCACTCCCTCCAATCTCCAATTCTCGTAAAAGTTTTGAGGAGAAAAGGTGAAACTTCAGTGGTGTAGAATTTATTTAAACTCTTCCTAACTAATTATAGACTGTGAACCAAAGGCCTCCCTCCTTCCATGGCTTGTCTTTAGTGTCTGTCTGAGCAAACAGGCCCGGACAGGAAGCGCGGGCGGGTGTAAGGGAAGGGGAAACACAGGCACCCACTTTTGCCGGGTTGTATGTGGTTATGTCTGGGAAACCCACTTTTTCAACTGAAAAACCACCTAGAATAAGTTTTAGAAATGCATTAAAAAGCACTTCTCAGCTTTCCTACCCCAAGGGAGGGCTAGAATGTGAAGTGGTTCCTAAAATTATCCGCCCTGCAGCGGGCACCTTTGGGAAGCTGTGTCTGTGGCCCTGCAGACACGGCGGATGACCTAGTGGGCACCTGTCCACATGGCGCATACTGTCAACATCTGTGTTGGTGCCAGAAGTATTTACCAGCTCGATCAAAGCTGTCAGAGTATGCTCCACACACAACACATGCACACACACACACACACACACACACACAGCCACAACATGTTTCTTTGTCTGTCTATCATCTGATGATTTGAGTGACAACGATAATCTTATATTCAAGCAGTTTACATGTTGAACATAATGTGTTGCTGTGTTTGACAAATAAAACTTTTGTGTTTGGGGTTATTTTTTTTTAAATATTTTAGGCAACACCTAAAATACTGTTGCCTTCAGTTAAGTCTTAGAGAGAGAGATTTCCCTAGCAGCCCTTACGGTTACGAAAACGAATTCCTCACGGTTTCTAGTTGGTAAATCCACATCGAAGCCGGACGGAGCCCACGTCCTGTGAGTCGGGCAAGCTCCGTTTCATTCCTCCCCCGTGGGGTGCGACTGCGTGCCGTGTGCCGTGGCCTCTGGGCCCGTCCCTCGGAAGGCTTGAAGAAGAGGTATCTCCACGTCTGACAGTAGCTCCTGTCAAGAGTGCTCCCAGGTGGCCTGTTTAAAGAGGACGCCTCCCTAAAGGCCACTGTCGTCTGGCATGACCTCCCTGGGGAGATGCCGTATAAGAAGGGGATAGTTTTACACTCTCTCAGCTTCTGAGCCCCGGCCCTGGGCCCAGCTCTGCACACGCGTGTGTGCGTGGGATCTGCGCAGTGCGCGCAGCATCCGTCCACCGCGCGGGCCGTGGGTGCCGCCGCCGCCGCCGCCCGCGGAGAAGCGTGGGCTGGAGCCGAGGTGCTTTCCGACGCGCGGAGCCTGCACGGGCCGCCCTGCAGGGAAGCAGCGCTGAGCCCGCTGTCCCGCGCTCTGGGGAGTGGAACTTGCTGGCGTTTGGGACAGGGCAGCGGAGGGTATGGGCTGTGCCTGCTCGGCTTCTGTCCCCGCTGTTCCGTTTTACTTCTGAGACCTAAACGTTCAGATCTCGTGCAGAGAAGTGAAGAGTCAACTCCACGGCGCACGAGAAAGAGAAAGAACGGGGCACGTGGGGGAGGGGAGCCAGCCCACTGGGTGCTGAGGGGGGAGGGCAGTGACGCTCCGGGGTCACACACCCACGTGTGGCTCCCTCCTTCTGTCACTGCTTCAGACGTGGTGACGGCGGTGTGTGTGCACGTGTGAGCGTGTGTGCGTGCTGCAGTAACCGGTAACTCAGTGACACGGTGTGTTTCCTCCCCCAAGGATTTCCTGCTGCAGGTATTCACCGTGTTTCGAATACTGATACGCCCGGAGATGTTCCCGAAGGACTGGACCGTGATGCGCCTGGTGGCCAACAAGTAAGACGTTTGCGTTGATGATCCTGGAGCGCCACCTGGGGGTGGGGCAGAGTACAGAGTGCTGTCACTGAGTTCACGCTTGAAACCCCCAGGCCTGGTCCTTCCTCTCTGCCTCAGAAGGACCTTCTCTTCCTCTTTTAGAAAGTTCATGGCTAGCTTTATTCTTATTTTTTTATTTTATCCTCACCCAAGGACATTTTTGCATCTATCTTTAGACAGAGCGTGAGGGAGAGAGGGAGGAAGAGAGAGAGAGAAACGTTGATGTGAGAGAGACACATCAACTGGCTGCCACCTACACAACCCCAACTGGGCCGGGGACAAACTGCAACTGAGGTACGTGCCCTTAGCAGGAACCAGACCCAGGACTCTCTGGTCCACAGGCCGAAGCTCTAACCGCTGAGCCAAACCAGCCAGGGACATGGCTATTTGTTTTAAATAGGTGATACATTAGCCCTGGCCAGTTTGGCTCAGCGGTTGGAGTGTTGGCCTGTGGACCAGAGAGTCCCGGGTTTGGTTCCCGCTAGGGACACATAGAAAAAAATAAATAAATAAGTAGGTAGTACATTAATAGGTTCAGAAATCAAACAGTAGAACAGAGGGTGCACTGAGAAGGCCCCGCTCCTTGACTCTCCCCTGCCCAGCCTTTAGGAACCGCTTGTTCGTTTCTGACTTGTACTTACATGATCTCTGCATCAGGGACCCTGTATCAGAACCTCGCAGGAAGCAAAGTATACCCACTCTTCTGCACACGGCTCTTTGCTTCAAGATCCTGGCAATCTCTCCACAGTAATTCATACAAATCCCCTCATTCTTTTCTATTTTTTTCTTTTCTTTCACAGCTATATAATATTCCGTTGAATGGATGTACCATAGTTTATTTAACCAAGCTCTGTTCCTGGACACTTGGGTCATTTCTGATGTTTCTTAATTCATTTGAACTGAGCAGACTACACTAAGCGTCTGCCATGTGCTGAGCCCTGGGGATGATGTAGGACCCTGGAGTTGGACACGTGATGTTGAGGGGCCTTTTGGACACCTCAGTGGCGGGGCCCGTGGAGAGTCGAAAACCGTGCTCTGAGGGACGTTTGGAACTGGAGAGACACCTTTGGGGAGCTGGATGTAAAGTTGTATCTCTGGAGGGAGTTGATAAAACAAGCTTGTGTGAAGCATACCCCGCAAAAAACGTGCAGGGATCTGAGGTCGATGCTTGAGGGAGCAGGAGGCAGGAAAGGAGATTGGGGCGGGGCAGGGCCGCACGTCCCGGAGAGTGTCAGGGTTTCCCTGCTCGCTTGTTTCCTGCCTCCGTCATCTCAGGGTGCAGAACGAGGACGGGGCTCTGTAGGAGGCTGGCCTGGTGTTTACTTCCATGCTTGGAATTCACCCTATTTCATAAGCATTCTTTGTTTCAAGCCCATCACTGCTGTGTCTCCCTCCTCTCCTCCATCCCCAACACCCTCGTGCCCAGGGTGCAGGTGGGATGCTGCAGGTCTGCATCCACAGGCCAGAGACACCCGTGTCTTCCCAGGTGCCGGGCGGGATGGTGGGAAGAGCCCGGGAACATAGGATTTGGCTGTGATTAGATACGCCAAGCAGGGCTTGGGCTGCCGGACGCAGGTGTGGATGAGAAACTGTGGGTCCAACACTGTGACGTAAGGGATAGTGCGAGAAGCGTGTGGTATGCCACACGCGTGCAGCGCAGCTCTTCCATGGGGAGGACGCATGGAGACCCCTGAAGTGGTTCTCCTCAGAATTCAGCATGCTCAGTGTGAGACCTGTGAGGAGAATCAAATATGTCTTCGTCTGGGTGTTTGATGCTGCAGATTTACGTGGGAGTTGTCGGTCCCGTATCTGGGCTTGTTACCGAACATCGCCTGGGGACCCGGGGTTGGGGGCTGGGAGGTGATCCTGGGAGCCAGAGGGGGTGTCCAGGCGGCCAACACCGTCACCCCTCATTCCGCCTGTCCTGTGCGCAGAGGGACACTTGGACTTGAATTAGAATTTTCAGCGGCAGGAATTCAAACTGGAAGTAAATTTGACATTTTGTTTTTTACATACCCAGGCTCTGCTTCAGCTTCCTGAAACCATGGCAACCATGTGGCTTTTTTGATAATAAATGCCATCTCCCTCTGTCCCCCCCCCCGCCCCCCCGCCAAAAGATCTCTGCTCTGTTTATGAAACATCATGGTCCCACGAGAGGGGAACACACCGCGAAGTATAGATCGGGCTTTTGCGTAAACACGTTATGTTCAACATTTTCATCTGCAGTGTCACCAGAGAGGAATGGGATGTTGTTAGAGACGGGCTATATGTGATGCATCTCATCAGGGGCTGCTCCCATGGCGAAGCCCAGAGCAAGGCCATTAGCCGTTGCTAAAGGCAGTGATTTCATCCCATCGCCTCCCACGTCTGTGCCACAGGAATGGGGCACCGCGTCCCCACAGCGTGGCTGTGGCCCGGCCACCTCACTCACAGACAGGGCTCCAGGGCCTGGGGTGGCACCTGCCAGGTTGGAGCCGACCCCCTGCTCTGTGCTGGTCTGCACCCCTGCCTTCCTCTCCTCCTTCCCCACCCTGGCCACGTCTCAACCAAACCGTGGGCGCACATGAGACTTTTCTTGCTTCATAAATGGAATGTAGTCCAGAAATAACCCTTCAAATACTTGAACTTTATCTGTAAAAAATACTAACTTCTGTAAGATTGACAGAAAAGTCCATTTCCAAAACATGTTACAGATACACTGAACGTGTTGAAGAGCACGCACTGGAAGGAGAAGGCTCGCACTCTGCTCCCCGGGGTAGACACTGTGGGAGGGGCCGAGTCTCCTGGAGCGGACCACCTCGTCTCCCGTGGACATAACTTCCTCAGACAAACATGTGACCAGCCCCCTCAGAGCAGCATTTTCACGCCAACTCCCACTTGGCCCGTCCGTGTGCTTGATACATGTCCCTCGCTGAGAAGTCACCGTTGCCCTCCCTTGAATAGCTCATCCCTCAAAGTACATGTTATTTCATGTGATGGTTCTTTCTCCCTGTGTTTCCAAGCAAGTTCAATGCCTTTAACGTTCATCCAGAAACTGTGTTGTCCCCAACCCTGTGCTTCCCTGCTTAACGTGAAGTCCAGCCAGAAGCGTGACCAGACCCCTGGGCATAGCCTGGCCTTCTGTTCGGTGCCACCTGAGTGTCTAGGAGTGTGGAGGTTCACGAGGACGAGGAGCGTGGCTTCCCTCGTTTGCTTGCTCGCAGAGCTGCATCCTGCCCACGGTTAGCTCTCCGTCGATGTTTCAGATGAGGACAAGTAGTCAATCCGAGAAAAGAGGAACATAAGGGAGATAAAATCTAAGTACCAAAAATACAGGACACTTTGAGACAGGCTTCCTGCCACCCCCTTCCCATACACGTTGCAAAGTGCAGGACAGAAATAAAGTCTCAGCTTCGTGCCTGTCTCCAAGGAGCTACCCTCCGCAGCCGTGCGGCCGAGGCCGGAGACGCCCGCTGGCCCTGTGTGTGAGACGCGGGCCCTCGTTGGGTGCATCCTGGATGCCCGTGGGCTTCACACATACCATATGTTTCCTTTGGTGTTTTTTCCACCGAGCACTGGATTGTTTAGTTGACCGTTACCTTTAACCAATTTAGCTTTCAAATGGCATCTGTATAGCAAATAAGGATTTATGGAATCAGAGTTGCTTAGGGAAGCCAGCCATTCCTTCACTGACCCATTCATTCAACACATTTTGCCCAGTGCCTGATGTGTACAGTAAATGCCATAAGGAGAAAGAGCACCTTTTTACGAGATGTTTATGAATCATGCTTTGTTCTGGACTGCAATAGGTAGGGTCTTTCATGAGGGAGTGAAGCCTGAGCCCACAGTGATAGCAGGTTTTAACATAAACAGTCAAGAAGAAGGTTCTTGACAGCAGGAATAGCATATGCAAAGGCCCTGTGGTCAGAGTGAATACAGGACCTTCAAGGAACTGAAAGACTGCTTAGTGTGGCTAAAATATGAGGAGGGAAGGAACCAGTAAAGAAAGATGAGGTTGAAAAAAGGAGACCGGGCCCAGACATTGGAGGGCAGAGAGACAAGAGAGAAACCAGGAAGGACCAGTTAGGAGCTTAATACAGCAATCAGGTGAGAGATGATGATGGCTTGAGCAGGTGGATGTCAATGAAGATAGTGAGAAGATCCATTTTGAAGACAGAGATGACAAGACTTTCAGATGACTGGGTGGGAGAGAAAAAATGAAGCTGGCCCTAGGATTTTGGCCTGAACTGAAGGGCAGAGGGTGATGTCATTCATTTAGGAGGGAAGAGCTGAGACAGGAGCTGCTTTGGGGGAGGGGAGGTGAAGACTCCTCCGTTGAGCCTCAGTATGAGAGGATGCGAGATACCCAAGTGGAGGTGTGGAAGGGGAAGCCAGGCTTGCAGGGAGCCCAGGGAGGAGGTTAGGACGAGAGATGGGCGTCGGAGGGTCAGAAGCATGCGGACTGTCTGAGAGCACCCAGGAAGGGAGGACAGACTGAAAAGACAGAAGTCCTTGAACGGGGCCTTGGAGCATGCCAGCGCTGCAGAGGTCGGGATGCTGAGGGGCAGCCAGGATGGAAGGGGACACCTAGCGGAGTATAACAGCCGTGAAGAAAGGCTTTCTTGCAGGAAGGAGTGTGGGAGTCTGGGGATGATGCAGACTGACAGTTGGTCCCGGGTCTTGGCAGCATGGTGCAGATACTGGGAGCCTTGACCAGGGGTGGAAGGCGAAAGCCTCGCTGGAGTGGATTGAAGAACATACAGGCAAAGGGCAATTACAGGCAGCTCTGTAGAGGGACTTACTGTTAAAGAGAGCAGAGAAATGGAGCTTGAGTGAACTACGAGACAGGAGTTAGGAGGTGAGCTTTCTATATGGTGGACACAGTGTAGCTTACAGAGACTTCCTAAATCCCAGAATTGGGGGCACCTGGGAAACTTGGGGCAGTAGTGTTGATTTCCGGGGCAGCTGTTCCTTTTATGTATCCATTTGACCATGCTCTGCCCACAGTGTGGTTGTCCACAGTGATCCCTGTGCCTGCGTTCCTTTGGAGATCCTGGTCTTTCGGGGGTGGGGAACGTCCAGCCCACCGGCCGGCCGGATGAGGCCCTCGAAATCAATACCAGCTAACATCTCACGCCTCACTAAATTAGCCTGATCAGTACAGCAGGCTAAGGGTTAAGTTGATCATGTTGTGTGGCCCGTGCATGATGTTATAAATATCCAAATGGCCCTTGGCAGGAGAAAGGTTCCCCGCCCCTGACAGGAACAGATTGCAGCCCTTTCTGGCTGTTGGAGTGCTGAGATTTGAAATGTCCCTGTATTCAGAAACTGAGTCATGAGTCAAAGAAAAAAAACAAAGGAACCACATGGTTTTGGGGAAATTGGAACAAGTAAAGAAAGATTCCTAAACACCACCGGTATATACCACAATGAAGGAGCAATCATGTGAAAATGCTTTTAACTGGCTTGGGGACCCGTGGGCCAGGAAACTGACTCAGTGCCCGGTTCCCATAAAACATTGGGGGGCTGCCTCTGTGGCTGAAGTTATACGAGTCATTTCATGATCTTTCTAGCCGTGTGCAAGTCTCATTCTTAGAGGTCTTGCCCCTCATCCTGGCAAACATATTAAATACACCTGCCACGTTCCATAGGCGTCTTTTACTGAACAGGAGAAAGTGAAGAGCGAGGTGTACATTCTGTTTTTTGAATGATGGGTCCATGAGGAAATCAGTTCATGGCCAGGGGCTGTGATTTCTCAACGTTTCTGTGCATTTCTCGACCCTTCCGCATATCCTTGTGAAGTTATAAAAAGTGACCGATAGTTTTCTTGATGTAATAGAAGCTGCGTGAATACGAAATTAGACAGTGAAGAACGTTGGCGGCATTGATTCTGTGGACATGTCATTCATCGTTTCTCAGGTTTCGTTTTTGATCCTGTAACACTTTTGCAGGGCTCAGTATTTCTCAAGCCCCTGAACCGCTCCTGGGCCCCCTACCTCATGACTGAGCAGCGTGGTAAGAGCGTGAGGAGTTCCGTCCGCAGCAAGGACGCGGGCCCTGCTGAAGAACCATAAAAGTGGCCGTTGGATTACAGTTCTAGAAGCCGGGAGAATAGGAAGCAGAGTTTGTGGGAGTGTTTTTCTGACTCAGGCCTCTCTCGAGCCAAAGGGTGGGCAGTGGGTCAACAGCACGAGTGTCCCCTGGAGCTGGTTAGAAATGCAGATGGCAGGCCCACCCCCGGCCTGCTGATTCGTATTCTGCTTTTACCTAGATCACCGGGCGCCCGTCTGAGGCTGAGGAGCACTGCTCTGTCTAGCTCAGGAAGCCAGGACCTGTGTTCCGGTGTTTAGGGCCCAGCATATAGTAACTAGTTGGTCATCCCTGCCCCGGAGCAGCCTCTCTCGCTGGGAGGATGGAGCTGGTTGTCTCCTTTCCAGAACATTAGGCGTCCAAATCCCAGCTGTGTCACGTTTCACTGACACCAGGGATCGTTTCTGGACAAGAATCCACGCTGGAGCTGTGGGCCAGAGGTGGTTTTTTATGGAAAACTCAGGTGGAGTGGGACTGTGTGTATTTCTCTGTTGCATGTCCAAGCAGAAAGTTTGTCCTTATAATCACATATTAAGGATGCAACATTTCCTCCTTTAAACTTAGAGGGCCAATGATTTCCTGTTGGATGCCGAGCAAGGAAGTGCTCCCTTGCCCAACAGCATTCCGTTTTCTGATCATTAAGCGTCACTTTCATTTAGTAAGATTCTCATAAACTCCTTCGGGAGCTCCAGTGATTTGTTCATTATCAGCATTGATTTTGGCAGTATCGGCAGGAAATTGCCACTGCACACAGTTATTTGCGGGTGACTTGCCTCTTCGCTGTGAAATTCACGTCCACATTTTGGGGGCTTGGAGACACCACAGGGCTTGTCCGTCTCGTGGGCTTTTCTGGTCCTTTACGTTCGTGGGCAGTTTCCTTGCAAGCGGTAACTGACATGTCAAGTGTACACGCGTGTGCCACGTGCCCGCTCCCGGTAGAACAGCTGCCCACGGCACGGGGCTTTTCTTCTCTTTCCCTTTCTCTGCCCCGAACGTCACCATCTGCCTCCTCAGGTCTCCCTCCCCCGCCAGAAGCTGTCAGGGTGCGTTTTATAGCAGATAACAAAAATGTTATGTCCTTCAAAGACTATAGATATTTTTCTAATTAGTAAACACTCTTCTAATCTGTATTTTAGCAGTAGGATAAGCAAGGTGGGACGTTGGTGGGTGTTTTGTTCCAGTGTGGTTTACCGAGGGTCACACCACTGCATCCTTCGAGTCCAAATCCCCGTTTCTATATGGTGCTCTACCTAACGTGAAATGAACCATGGGAAATGCATTCAGTTTTAAATATATACACTTAGAGCTACAAGAAGTAGCAGATTTTGAACAAATTACATAACTCTAGAATTAATCGAGCATGCTCACCGATGCTTTTTTAAATCTCCCTAGAAGATGCATATGCCTGGATACGTCCCCTCCGCCAGACTCCCCCTCATTTCTCCAGCCCAGGGTGCCCCGTGCTGTGGGTTGCCGTGACACTGTCGGCGTCACACGGCTTGGTGCTGGGTTAGACAGTTTCACAGCCTGGCATCGTTTCTGTCAGGAGGTCTTGTCACCACCGAGAAGGAATCTGCCTTCCATAGCTCTCGCCCTCTGACACCCTCAGCAGGGGAGAGCAGAGAGCAGAGTACGTATTTTTAAAAAGTATGGTTTCTGCCCGGCCGGTGTGGCTCAGTGGATGGAGCGTCATCCCATGGGCTGAGAGGTCCCGGTTCAATTCCCGGTCAGGGCCCATGCCCGGGTTGTGGGCTCGATCCCCAGTGGGGGGCGTGCAGGAGGCAGCCAATGGATGTTTCCATCTCTTTCTCCCTTCCTTTCTCTCTTAAAAAAAAAAAAATCAATAAAAACATATTTATAAATTAATTAATTAATTAAAAGTATGGTTTCTTCCCTGTTAATCAAACTTGGGATATTATATCCATATTATATCATTTGCCTTGTTCAGAAAGTAATAAAAACATTATAAAACATCAAGAGGTTAATACATTTCCCATCTGAGTCGTGAAGTCAGCTCTCTCTGTGTATCCTTACAAAGAACCTGACCTCAGGGATAGGTTTCTTTTTTTCTTTCATTCTTCCTTTTTTCATTTTTGGCCAGGCATATCTTTTTAAATTTCAAATGTGCATTACCTAATCTTGTTTCATAGGCTTACTGAAGAAGGTTTTCTTTTATGTTAGTTGCTGTTTCTTCTTGTCTAATAAATGCTTTTCATTCGTGTGAAGTTTCTAACTTACTGTGTATTCTTTTTGATCCCTAGCGTCATCATCACCACAGTTCTCTACCTGTCGGACGCTCTTCGCAAGAACTTTTTAAATGAAAATTTTGATTATAAGGTGAGTATCACACAACTATTCGACGTGGGCTAAAAGGGTTCACATGGCACTCAGGAAACTGCCTCATGTATGTTTTTCCTCTTAATAGGAAGATAAATTTATTGCAGCTACCTAAAATTAATCTCGGGCCATCTAAGTTTTAATTGTGAATACTATTAGAAGAGTTTTCATTGTATTTGTGAACAAGTTAGGGCTATAATCTTGCTTGTCCACCTGGTGGAAATCCTAGTGCTGTCTCGTTACCATAATTCTTAATTCTTGTTCTTTGTATGACCCCCGTGCATGACCAAGGGGACTTAGAACATCATGTTTTGAAGACATATCTTAAGATAGAGTTTATGTGAAGAAAACATTTACAAAGTAATCCCATTACTTCCTGTACATTTTCATCTTCCCATTTTTTAGAATAAATTAATGAGAAGAAAAAACATGGAAGATTAGTAAGATTCTTTAAGGCAGTTGTACATCTGTAACACAATGTGATGTGTCTGGGTCTCTAAGCGTTCTTGATAGCCCGTTCGTTCCATGGCAGATGGCAAAGAGATGGGCAGGGTTGTGTGGGCGTTCCTGCTTAACGATGTCTGTGTTTGGGGCATCTTTATTTCTTATTCTTTTTTTAATAACATTTTTTACATTACACATTTAATAAAATGTCCTTGTTAGATAACTAGAAAATACAGAAATAAAACAACAACCCCACACACATACAATAAAAACAATGGATTTTAATGGTTCATAATATTTCTTTATATCATACCTTATAATAATTAACATTAATATTGCACAATCAGAGCTCTACTTTTTGATACTTAAGTTGTTTCTAGTGTCTTGTTCTTACAAATTACTCTTTTTATGTACATTCTTACAAAATAACACTTGACATATGTCCCTAATTATTTCTTTGAATAAATATTTATAAGTGGAATTGTTGAGGTAAAGGTTGTACCAATCACTTGATTATGTATCTATACCAACACAGGAGGAGACACCTTTTCTTTTGACAATTTGATAGAGTAAAATCTTATTTGCTCTAATTTGTATTTCTTACTAGTTATCAGTTATAGATTAGTTATTAGTTATTGCCTAAAATCCGTATTTTGTGAATTGTCATTCTGGACCTTTGTTCATTATTTTGCTAGGGTTCTGTCATCGTTTTTACTTGTGAGAGCTCTTTATACATGAAATATATTAATGCTTTTTAATATTTCTCCTATTTGTTTTTAAATTTTGCATGGTATCAGTAAAGAATTAGTTTCCTTTTGTTAGAGCCTACATGTTTTTGGTTAAGTTTATTGCCAGGAATTTTATTCTGATCTCTTTCTGATGATGTTTGGGGATAAGAAAACTTTGATTCAAAAGAATTGTCTGGGCAGGGAATTTTTATATACTGTCTGAATTTAAAGCAATTAGCATTTCCAAAGAAATGTGTGCTTTTCTTTTTTTTGGTTCTACATTAAAAGGAGTTCCAAAAATTAATTCACAAGGAATAAAGTAATCCATCTCATACCTCTGCCTCCTTGGAGACACGCAGGTTATAAGAAAAACAATACATCTACCATTTAGTGTATACCAGAGAGCCCATGAACCTGGGATACAGCCTGGAAGCAATGGAAAAGGATAGTATTTACTCAGTTTACTTCTTTGTTGTAGAAAATGTAAAGCATTTGTAAAAGTAGAATAGAATAAGAAACCCCCATGTAGCCATGTCCAGCCCCTACTGTTATCAACTCAGGACCAATCTGCTATCAACCATGTCCCATCCACTTACCACTTGGGTAGCAAATCCAAGTATCATGTCACTTCACCTGTAAATATTTCTGTAACACCATAGCATGTAAATATTTCGTTCTTGTTTTAGATCTGGGATTCCTACTTTTACCTCGCAGTCATTTTTATAAACCAATTGTGTCTGCAATTGGAGATGTTCACACCTTCCAAAAAGAAAAAGGTATTAGAAAAGTAAGTACCAGTGTGCAATCATGTGGGAACAGGAGGCATGGTGAGTGAGTGTGGTGCCTTCTAAAGGGTATTTCGTTCAAATGATTCCCAAATCAGACGTCCATAACTGGAGGTTACAATGGAGAGGTGATGACCGAGAGGCTAAGAAGCAACCTTTCCTGGGAATTTTAATATTTTTAACTTATTTAAACTTCTTTTTATGTCCTCAGTTTTTCAGGATTCAAAATTGCTACCAAAGTGAAAATTATGAGACAAATCTGTTTTTACTAAAGGAATTATGTGAAGATTTGAATTAGGGGCATCAAGACATGTACTTTAAGCATCTTTAATTATACACATATTACCTTTTAACTCAGACTGATACATTGTATCCTGAAGACACACAAATATGTCTTTGTTCTGGAGGCCTTGTGTCAGGTTTGATTTTTGTTCTGTTTCAGGTATGGTGACATGCGGGTAACCATGGGCTGTGAAATTTTCAGCATGTGGCAAAACCTAGGTAAGTGACGAAAAGAGACACCATCTGCATTTCACAGCTCATCACTGTACTTTTAAGTGTCCAAATGAAGAGGGCAATTTACCAGTGACAGCATTTGAAACCAAGTGTCTACATCAATGAAAGTATCTATGCAAAATAATGACACTGTGGCATTGGATAGGGTTACAACTAATTCTTTAAATTGGTGTCTGTCTGAAAAGAGCCACCTTATCTTTGTGAGTTTCATAATTATTGAATGATACATTTTATAATCTAGCATCGCTCCAATAATACACACAATTTTAGCAATGTGCTAACCTTTTGGAATTTCAGAATTTCTAGAACTCTGAATTGAGGCTGTGAACCATAACAACTTTAGATTAAACTTCGTGAAAATTGACTTGAGCATCACTACTCTTTAAAAAACATAAAACCGTTGACCTATATCATGAAGAGTATAGCCAAAGGATTAAAAAGCATCTGCGGTTGCTAAGAAACAATTAGATGCAATTTAGCTAACCAACCACAGCAGACAGAGTGCATTACTACAGGAAACTAACGACACAGGTCCGGTTATATAGAGAAGAATATATTTGGAAAATAGACTGTTTCAAAATCTCATTGGCATGGGGTTTTGATTATTTACTTATTTCATTTGGTATGTTACTTATTTCATTTGGTATGTTAACTGTGCACGTTTGCAGTATTCAGTCACTGCCGCAGCGTGGTAAACCCTCCTCATGGTTTATTAAAGCGATGAACCTATTTGAATTGAATTTGTCATGACCTGGAGGTATCTTGGCTCACGGGCTCATCCAAGCACAGCTTGGAGATGGCAGGGTGCATTTTCTGTAAGTGAAAATAGGAACACTATCCTTTGACTTCCATTCCTGTTACGGCGTGATGTTTCACCAGGATGTGTATAGTTCTCAGACATACACAGCGATTTGAGGAAGCCTTGTTATGCAGATAACTGAGCTTGGCATTCAGTGCTTGCTGGTAATTTCAGGGGCTCCAGCTGTATAAGGTCCATGAAGTCTTTAGAGCCGGCTCAAAAATAGCAGCCCTTTGTCTTATTTGAAGAGCTCTCCTCCCCGTGTTCATGTTCCACGGATTCTTCGTGTCCTCGTTTTTCAAAAGGGGATCGAGGCCCGTGGTGTGTCCGTATTGCACTCGGCATTAATTTAGGGAGGTGCTCTGCAAAGAACAGTGCGTGGAAACACTCTCGTGGCTGTTTCTTTAGCTCTTGTCCAAGCTCAGCTGAGAAGGCCAGGGCGGAGTCGTCCGGTACCAGAATGTTAGCGACACCGCGGTTTCCCCTCTGGGGTAAACCATAGCATCGCCATGTGCGGGTATTTGGGGTATTTCCACGTCAACCTTTTTTGGACCCAGGATACCTGTGTGTGTAGGCCCAGACTCCTGACTTGCTCAAGAAAGCTCTACCTTTAGTCCCCCTAAAGTCATTGTATACGTCATCCGTTTTGTCTTTAAAACACAAATATTTGTAACCCTCTGGGTTTAGGTTAAAGGACTTCTTCCTGTTCCCGGGAATCTAGAGACTAAACCTCCGTGCACATCCTGACCCGCAGTGCATTGTTATGTCAGTGCCCTGGGCGTGGATGCTCAATACCCAGGGAGGCGGTGCTCAGGAGACCAGCATTGTTTTGCTCAGCGCCCTGGGAGGCGGAGCTCAGGGCCCTGGGAGGCGGAGCTCAGCATCCTGGGAGGCGGAGCTCAGCGCCCTGGGAGGCGGAGCTCAGGGCCCTGGGAGGCGGAGCTCAGCGCCCTGGGAGGCGGTGCTCAGCGCCCTGGGAGGCGGTGCTCAGGGCCCTGGGAGGCGGTGCTCAGGAGACCAGCCGCAAGCATCTCCCAGAAGTGTGTAAACACCCAGGTGCTCGGTCCCACCCAGCCCTGCTGGAGCAGAGTCTGAGGGTGGGCAGGGCACCCTAGTTTCCACACTCTCGCCATGTCCTTGAAAGCTCTTGTTTTCAGATTGAAAAGCGCTGCTGTCGGCGCCTCTGGGCCCTGTCCTTGTTGTCCCTGCCCCGTCGACCGGCCCGGGCACAGTTCTAGCATCTGGGAGAAAAGGCCCATCGCCCTCATTACCCTCGGCTGCCGCTCCCCAGGACAGAGTTCAAGTCCAGGCGAGAGGCGCTTTCCACTTCCTCCCATGATTTCTGGTTGTTTCCCCCAGAGTCGTGTCCTGGCTCTTCTGAGGCGCCCAAGCATCAGGTGAATTTCAAAGGCAACAACTAGACCTGGAAAACATTCAGAAATGTGGAAGCCTCTTTTCCAATATATATTTTATAAAGTGATAAGAAACATTAAGCATTTGGGGTACGATTTGAATGCCCCTCTGGACCTTAAGTCAGCTTGTTACTGAGGAATATCAAAATACATTTGTCATGGGGGTGGGGAGGCAGGAGATAAATGGTGGATAAATGGTGACGGAAGGAGACTTGACTTGGGGTGGTGAACACACAATACAATATACGGATAATGTGTTATAGAATTTTACACCAGAAACCTATATAATTTTATTAACCAATGTCAGCCCAATAAATTGAACAAAAAGGAAAAAAATAAAATAAATACATTAGTTAAAATTTGGCTTACCTATAAATATATCATATTGATTTTTATTTTTTATAGATTTGTATTTTTTGATGGAACAGGCTAATTCAGTTGAACATAGTTCATGAAGCACTAGCTACATGCAAGTTATTTGGGAGGATACAGGAAAAGATGGTCTGTGCCTGTTCAGAACTTAGTTATTTGCCCAGCCGGTGTGGCCCATGGACTGAGAGGTCCCGGTTCGATTCCCGGTCAGGACACATGCCCAGGTTTCAGGCTTGATCCCCAGTAGGGGGCGTGCAGGAGGCAGCTGGTGGATGTTTCTCTCTCGCCTCGATGTTTCTATCTCTCCATTCCTGTCTCTCTAAAAAAAATAAATAAAAACATATATATATAGCCCTGGCTGGTTTGGCTCAGTGGTTAGAGCGTTGGCCTGCGGTACAGAGAGACCCGGGTTCACTTCCCGCTAGGGGCGTGTACCTCGGTTGCGGTTTGTCCCCGGCCCTGGTTGGTTGTGCGGGTGGCAGCCGCTCGATGTGTCCCTTTCACGTCGATGTTTCTCTCTCTCTCTCTCTTCCTCTCTCTCCCTCCCACTCTATCTGAACAAAGGATGGAGAAATGTCCTTGGGTGAGGATAAAAACAAACAAACAAACAAAAAACATATATATATATACATATATATTTATAAAAATAACTTAGGTATTAAATATTATATTGTAAACTTTCCTCCAATTTACATGGTAAAGGCTTGATATAGACACATTCACCATGTGTTCACAAAGCGGATACACTGTTATGATTCCACAGATCGAGATCCTCAATGGTTTTGGCAGAAACAAAGAGCACCGGCTTGAGAACAGGAAACGCTCAGTGCCACGAAATGCACTTGTTGCCCCCTGAGCCGGCCCAGTTATCTATTGGAAACACCGGTTTTATCTTTAAGTCATTGGTGTTGACCTCAGAAGTGTGGCAATGACTCGGTTTTGGTGTTCTGAGGACTGGGAAACAGGGGCACACCTAATTTAGCGATTAGTCTGCTTTCAGACAGAAAGCTGTAGGATGTTCAGATCTGATGACTGCTTAGATTTCCTGGGATCCATTGGTCGGGTGGTCGTTCTCTCTCAGTCTGTGGCTCCGCTGTGCTGCTCCCCTCGCTGACTGCCCCTCCCAGCTTCCACGCCCACCAGTTTCTCCACAGCCTCGCCAGCACCTGCTGTTTCTGTGTTGTTCTTCAGAGTAGCCGCCCTGATGGGTGTGAGGTGGTACCTCCTGGTGGTTTTGATCAAATAATTTATTTTTAAAGAGTAAACACCTAGCAGTGATAGGTAAACAGCTTTTTTTTTATTTTTTATCCTCACCCGAGGACATTTTTCCATTTTTTGTTCAGATACAGTGGGAGGGAGAGAGAGGAAGAGAGAGAGAGAGAGAGAGAGAGAGAGAGAGAGAGAGAGAAACATCGACGTGAAAGGGACACATCGAGTGGCTGCCACCCACACAACCCAACCGGGGCCGGGGACAAACTGCAACCAAGATACATGCCCTTAGCGGGAACTGAATCCGGGTCTCTCTGGACTGCAGGCCGATGCTCTAACCGCTGAGCCAAACCGGCCAGGGCAGTAAACAGCTTTTCTTAAATGTCACTCTTTAGTATTTTCATTTTCTTTTTTTTTTAATTTTAATTTATCACCCGGCTGGTGTGACTAACTGGTTGAGCATCGACCTGTGCACCAAGAAGTCACTGGTTCAATTCCCGGTCAGGGCACATGCCCCGGTTGTGGCCCGATCCCCAGTGCAGGGCATGCAGGAGGCGGCCAGTCATTCCCTCTCATTGATGTTTCTGTCTCTTTCCCTATCCCTTCCTCTCTCTAAAATCAATAAAGAAAAAATATTTTAAATTTTAATTTATCGTTTTTATTGAAAGTATTACAGATGTCCCCTTTTTTCCCCCCATTGAGACCCCCTCCCGCCCCTGGCTGTCCCCACACTATTTTCTGTGTCCATGGGTTATGCATATATGCATATATGTTTTTTGTTTAATCTCCTCCCACCCCCACCCCCTTCCCTCATTTTCTAAGTCTAAGGACTAAAAATGTTCTGTTGAGAGAGGGGAGAAGGCATACATGTCCCTCCCCCAAATTGTATACATTTGTACACACACTTTCAAGAATTGTCTGCCAGGAAAGAGGTCCGTCCTCACCACTCTGTCCCACATTCGGCTTTCATTGTTCTGCTAGGTTAAGTTTCTTCCTATTTTTAGTTGAACTAACATTCTTACTAAATATAAAGGAGGTGCTTTCTTCCACATTTGCAAACACAGCATCTTGTAACCACTGTGCAAACATCAATACTTCCCTCGCTGGCTGCTCTGTGTGCATAAATACAAACTCCAGCCGCCCCAGTCGTGGGCGCCCTACATACGTCCCTGCAGGACCACGTGGCTGGCAATTAGAGGAGGCGAAGGTGTCTGCCATTTGGAAAGAGATCATTTTAGTGGAGGTGATTTTGTCTTTGCCATGCATGTTTTGCTCAAGACTGTGCTTTGCTGATTGGGTAGGAATTTGGTGTCTGTGGTGGAGAACTGGACAGGTGTGCCCAGAGTCCTTGTCCCCAAAATGTGTTTTCAGCAGACCCAGCTGTGGTCCTGCATTCCTGGGTCGTGGTGGTACTATAAAGGCAGGTGGGCTGCCCTACTGTGATGAGAAAATTCTGCTGCAAAACGTAGCGGATGGACTCTGTCTGGGCTGTGACGGGAAGAAGACAGCTGTAAATCACACCTGAAGACAGTCAAGGGACTTTTAATATAAGCTGGGTTTTAGGTAATTCGCGGAATTATCGTTTGCCTTTGTTAAGTGTGAGAATAGCGCTGTGATTCTGTATCTATAAAACGTCCCGCCCGTTAAAGATGCTTACTGCTGTGTACCAGTACAATGCTGAGGTCGCAGACTTGGCTCACGATACCCTGGTGGTGGGGAAAATAGCTGGGGTAATAGGTGAACAAGATCGGCTGAAAATGTTAATTATTGAAGCTAGATAATGGGTAGGTGGGGATTTGTTTTACTGGTCTTTGTAATTTTATGTACATGGAGATTTTTCAGAGTGACAATTTTTAAAAAGAAGAAAATCAGACCATAAAATGTGTATAGATTGAGAAGATTATTTTTTTTTAAAAAAATATTCAAAAAACAAACAAACAAAAAAGTTAATCAGAATGTATGTAACTCCAAAATCAGCAGGTAACTCCAAACAGTATGATTTTGTGTGTATTCGACCCTTCTTACAAAGGTCACAGGTAGAAAAGAAAAATAAGGACGAATGATCTTCTGTCCTGAAGACACCTGACTTCTGGTCAGCTTCTTCCCAACCTGCTCTAAGGGGATGCTTTCACCCATGATGCGGAAGGTTCGCTCTTGAGAAATCGTGCCTTTTCCAGAGCACACAGTTTTCTGGTTATAAAAACAGAAACTCGGTGAGATTTAACACAGGTGATTAGGTTAATGGCCTGGAGTCAACACCCATCTGCCAGATGAAATGATCTCCATCCGCCCCGCCCTCCGATCCTCTGGACCAGTGGTTCTCAACCTTCCTAATGCCGAGACCCTTTAGTACAGCTCCTCATGTTGTGTGTGGGCGTAGCTGCATGTGGGTGGACCCACCTGGAGACGGATAGAGGAGCGGTGTCTCCTTCCTAAGACCATCGGAAATATGTGTTTTCCGATGGTCTTAGGCGACCCCTATGAAAGGGTTGTTCGACCCCCAAAGGGGTCACGACCCACAGGCAGAGAACCGCTCCTCTGGATTGTTAATTCCAAACCTCTGAGCACTTGCTGATTCACTGTTTTGAGTTCACTGTGGTCGCAGTGTAGTGTTTTCAGAAAATTGTTGCATTCTCGTTTTTTTTGGACCACCATTTAGATTTTCATTTAGGCTGAGTGTTTATGGTATAAACACACACACACACACACACACACACACACACACACACACACAAATACAGATTGGAACCACCTTTTTCCTATATAAAAATCCCCTGCAGCCCTGGCCGGTTTGGCTCAGCAGTTGGAGCGTCGGCCTGCGGTCCAGAGAGACCCGGGTTCGGTTCCCACTAGGGGCATGTACCTCGGTTGCAGTTTGTCCCCAGCCCTGGTTGGTCGTGCAGGAGGCAGCCACTCGATGTGTCCCTTTCACGTCGATGTTTCTCTCTCTCTTCCTCTCTCTCCCTCCCACTCTATCTGAACAAAAAATGGAAAAATGTCCTCGGGTGAGGATAAAAAAAAAAAAAATTCCCCTGCAATCTCACCACCCAGAGATAACCACTGTGGTTAACCTTCAGGGGTATAAGTTCTAGACTGTCATAGTTTTTAAAATGAAAGATGTACCTGTACATTCAGCATTACTGTACCTTACCTTTTCAGTTAATTATGTTGGAAGAGCTTGACCTACGTTTTCCTTCTTCAACCTCATTTTCAGTGGCGTCATAAAAATTCCAGTGTGTGAATGTTCAATAGTATATACGTAGGCAATTCCTGATGACTTATATAATTTTTTATTGTACCCTATGGCTTTTTTTAACTGTGAAAAACCAAATGCTCTAGTTTTTAAAAATGGAGAAGTGTTCATCAACACATTGAAACTTACTGTTTGCATATCTGCTTAGGGAAACAGTTCCTTGCTTCGAGGACAATTATGACTGAGACAACTATACTTGCAATAGCTTTAAACACATTGTATCATATTAAATATACTGAAATGCAAATATTTCATTTGATTTAGGAGAGCACAAGCTTCATTTCATCCCTGCCCTGATTGGCCCCTTCCTGGAGGTGACCTTGATACCACAGCCAGACCTGCGGAACGTCATGATTCCTATTTTTCATGACATGATGGACTGGGAACAGAGGCGGAGTGGCAACTTCAAACAGGTAGGCAGGTGGACCCTCACAGTGGGTGAGGCCCTCGGTTCTCTCTGAGCATCTCTGAGCTACCAGATTCGGCTCTGAGTTGTGAAATGAGCACCAGACCAGCCAGCAACAGACCAGATTCCAGCCTGGCTGGCCCTTTCCCAGCCAGGGGGCCTTGGACACCTCTCTGGTCCTATGTTCCCCTAAACCTCCATGAAGCCCCCCAAAAACCATTTCATTCCCTTTCAGCTAAAAAATCCTGCAATTTCCCAGTTCTATGTTTCAGGATGGGCAGCGACTTTCTTTGCTCGCAGTTGGGCACAACACGGGGGAAATCAGAAGGTTAATGAGTTTTAAAGCCCTTGAGCTCACCGTGGTCTGCACGCTGGACTTGGGGAACGGCTTAGCTCTGAGCATTGGATGTGCAGTGTGTGTTCCTGCTCTTTACTTGAAGCATTGAGAATCCCTTTCAAGGGGAGAGCAGTGGAAATTCCTGCAAAGGAAATTCCGAGGAGAGGAACCTGTCATTTCTCATTGAGTTAGGTTCTCATAGCTCTGGCCCATTTTACAAAGACGCATGTTCTTATTCCAAAACCAGATTACATAAGAAATCAGCTGCTCCTGCCCTGCCACGTCACTCCAGCTGGAGATACTAGGCCTACTTCCTATTCACACAGTCACTGCACTCACCTGTATGCAGTCACCTGTATACACTCACCTGTATGCACTTACCTGTATGCATTTAACCTGTATGCTCTCACCTATATGCAGTCACCTGTATGCACTCACCTGTATGCACTCACCTATATTCAGTCACCTGTACGCACTCACCTGTATGCAGGCACCTGTATACACTCACCTGTATGCACTTACCTGTATGCACTCACCTATATTCAGTCACCTGTACGCACTCACCTCTGGGGAGGACTTGTCCTTGGTTCATGCTTCTCCAAGTAAAGCCTTTCTTGAATCCTACAACAACCATCGTCCACTCCACCAGCAAGCCGAGAGCCACACAGAACCATCCTATGGCCAAAAGCACGCCATACCACCTCTATCACCATCCACAGTTGTTTTCAAGAAAGCTAATAGGTGACTGAAAGGCTATTTAAAAATTGTGTTGGGGCCCTGGCCGGTTTGGCTCAGCGGTTAGAGCGTCAGCCTGCGGTCCGGAGAGACCCGGGTTCGGTTCCCACTAAGGGCATGTACCTCAGTTGCAGTTTGTCCCCGGCCCTGGTTGGTTGTGCGGGTGGCAGCCACTCGATGTGGCCCTTTCACGTCGATGTTTCTCTCTCTCTCTCTTCCTCTCTCTCCCTCCTACTCTATCTGAGCAAAAAATGAAAAAATGTCCTCAAGTGAGGATAAAAAAAAAAAAAAAAATTGTGTTGGGGAAACTCACTTTTATTCCCTCTTGTCGTTCTCCCCTGATTGAAATTTGATTCAAAGGAACCATTGGGCTTAGTCCTGTGACCAAGTGAGATTCCGTGGTCCGGCCCTCGTACTTGCTCCTCTGGCAGGTGCTGTCGCCTCCGGCCTCTCCTGCTGGCTCAGATAGATAGTTCTCCCTCCCGATGATAGTCGAGCCCCAGCGCATTTCCAGTCTGGAAGATACAAACGTTTTGACTCCAGTTTTCAGGAAAGATGTCCTTTCTCTGCCTTGCTGCTTGCTGCCACAGTAGAGCATTTCCGTGGACCTTTCCCCTGCCCATGGTGGGGCGGTGTCTCACGTTCAGCAGACATCCCACACGACCTTGAACTGTTCTGAGGAGGAAAATAGAAAACGCATCAAAGATTTAAATTAATGTTTGTGGATCTGTTCGTTTACTGCTGTTCCTATATATGTATAGTGATTTTTTTGGGGGGAAAAAAAAAAGAAATTGGACTTGCAGTTTTTATAGCTCCTAAAAAAAAGAGAACTCAAACGACGAAAATGGGCTGCAAGGATTTGTGTTGGAATCAACAAATAGATGTTTTGGCAGCAGCCAGAGCAACCCCGCGGGGAGTTCGAAGTCACGACGCTCTGTCTAAATGAGTCCCTTAGAATCCTGTCTACTGTTAAGCATAGCTGATCTTGTCACTTCCACACGATCGACCGCGGCTCTTTCTCTCGCGGATATAACCATGTCTCCGTTTGCCTGGAAATGCGGCTGGTGAAGACTAAGATTTGGGTATGTTTCAGGTGGAGGCCAAGCTCATTGACAAATTGGACAGCCTGATGTCGGACGGCAAAGGTGACGAGACCTACCGTGAGCTCTTCAACAGTATGTGAGTAACGTGTCTCCCCGCAGTGGGTTCTGTCCAGGGCCGTGGTGTCAGCGCTAAGTGTCTGGGCTGCAGACGGGTCTCGCCGGCGCGCAGTGTGTCTGCGGAGGGCGAAGCACTACATCGCCACCTCGCCCCGGGAAATGGTGTTGGTACACTGATGATTAGACGTGTCGTCGTATTTTGATCTCCGACTAGGACAGGCCAGGTGTTCCACAGCAGATCGCACTCTTTTCCTGCCTAATAGTGTGAGAACCGGGGCTGGAGGTAATGCCTTGAAAGAGGGTGAAGAGTGGGAGGACCTGGCAGCGTGGTTATTGTGGGTGTGTGGTGTGCCGCGCTCCCCAGGGCCACATGCCCTCGGCTGCTGTGCTGTTGGGAAAATGAACCTGGCCTTTGTCTGTTCTTCAACGGTTGATCCCATTCTGCCATCCTGGGGCTCACTCAGCGGTAGTAATTGCTTCCTTTCAGAGTATCACAGAAGCAGCTCGTTCCTAGTAAGTTCTGCGGCAGGGATATGTACGGGGAGAGACAAGTGGTGCTACAAGGGACTTTGAGATTGTCCTTGTCCTAGAGTGAGGGCAGCCCCCGGGTGCATTGCTTGTGCCAGGTGCTCACCCACCGTGGGAAATGTCCAGCAGGCACACGTACGCAGGTTTAAGGCTTCAGCTCGAACACTGGCTTTCTCTGCTGCTTGCTACGGCTCTTAGTCCTTTTCAAGCCCAGTATACTTGCAACGCGTCTCTCATGCCCAGGTGTCACCTGAACGGAAGCGTCCCTGCTTGCGAGCTGGGAGCTAGGTGCAGAATTCTGTCTTCCATGTCCTGCTCGTAACTGCAGAGCCCTGGACGTATGAGTATACATAGGTTTGAAAAGTATTGTTAGTGACGGATAGGTTTCAGCTTGCCTGGTTCAAAATCATTCTCGACGCTTTTAAGAAAATAATGTATTGAAAAGACAAGCCAAGAAAGAAAGGGGCGCACAGATTTCTGGTGGTGAAATGCGCTCTTTGTGCTGAAGCCTGAACAGCACCCTTTTCTTCTGATACTGTAATTAAACTGGAACTTGCAGTAATTATTCACTGAGCCCTCCTTCCTTCTCATGCACAAAGCGTCTGTCTTTCCTGACAGCTGGAGTTGAGCAAGAATCCTGATTAAAACCTCATCCAACATAATAAATTGCTCGTGAAAACGCCGCTCACTTTAGTTATGAGTCCTTGGTTTGAACAAAGAACTAGAATGAGAAAGCACTCAGCGCGAGGAACCTCTTGGGGCGTGTGATTAATTTTTATAATAAATTCACAAGATTAATAAATACACACATGCTTCTTATCTACTTAAATAAAGGCCTGGTGGCGTGCAGTGTGGATCGCTTGTGTATAAATATGACTTCGAAATAGCAGATATGCCTTGGCATTAAAATCAAACCAATAATTAAAATGTTAAGCATCTGTAATTAGGACTGTTTAAAGTGCCTGGTTCGTTCAATGGAAATTTTTATTCTTTTGTTGATTTTTAACAGATTACTAGAAATGTTACTATGTATATTTTTCTTTCATGCTTTTATGATCAGTCTATCGGGAATAAGTAACACCTAACGTGATAATTACATATCATTACTACCTGGGCTCAGAAAAGGAAGTGAAAATGGAACTATATTTCGGGTAACAATAGCATGCTTTTGGGGCCGTGGAAATCACAATGAATTGGTACAGTCACAGTGAATCACACACATTATGAATTAGGCACACACGTCGTCATGGCACAGTCTCATTTGTTCTTTGCAATTCGTGTCTAAAACTTCTTAAAATGTGTTCGGAAACTGAAAACAGCTCCCTGCCTCCTGAAAATGTGGGACTTGCTAAACTAGCCTTCCTAAGAGACTTCCCGCGTGGACGGGGCCTTCCTAGGGACTGGAGTCATCTTCCTCTGACCCTAACAGCATCTTTATTTACCCACACGGCGTCTTTTTGAAATAAGTAAGAGTCAGGATATATTCCTCTTAATCACGCTGACATTGCAGATCACAGGCGCCAGTGTGATCTCTCAGAACAGAGTATCAGAACTACACTCGCCCCCCCCCCCCGCCCCGCGCGCCCCGATTCACTCATTCGGCCTGATTGGGCACCTCCCTGTCCCAGGACTCTCCTGGGGCTGGGACGCTGTGGCCAGTGTGCTGTGCGAACACCCAGCAGGGTACCTCCAGCCTTGGGGGTCCTCAGCGAGCTTTCCAGAAGAGGCAACTCCCGTGTCCGCTTTTTCCCTAGTCCCTGACTGTGCATTATCGTATGCTGCTCTCAGTAATTCAGTAAGACTCCAAATCACTGCAGAGATCTATACTGGGTGATCACACAGTTACAGTTCGGAGACGGGATTAGCTCTGGCGCCTCCTTCAGGTACGCGAGGCTTTTCTTCGGTTCGAGCGAGCATGCACAGACACGGGCGTTTTAGGTAGGCGTGATGGCCTCCGCAGAATCCTGTTAGGACCCAGAAAGAGGTAGATGGAGTGTCAGACGCCCACTCCCCCCAGTATTCCTTCATAGGGCAAAAGCTGAGCACTGTGTCCCCCTGCAGGACCGTGGGGTGTTCTGCAGCCCCTTGTAGAGCCCCGTTGCCTCTGTATTAGCAATGAGAGTACAGTCACCTTGTACTGTCCTTAGACGAGTCTCCTGTGTGCTCAGTGCGGGCACATGGACATGATTGTAGACCAGGTGAAAACACCTCGTCTTCCCCAAGTTACCTAGAGGGACTCCGCTCCTCTTGCTGATAGTCTGAGGTCTGTGTCAGGTAAAATTGGGGGGTGAGCTTCGACACGAAGAGCCAGCCTGGCTGCCAAAGCCCGTAAGCTGGATTGTGGACTCGGCCCCAACCTTTGGGTGTGGGGTTTGTCAGGAAGCGGGCTCCGCAGAACTTGGCCCCTTCTCGCAAGAGGATCACGCAGCTCTGATTCCTGGCTGCATCACGAGGCGGTGCAAAGTTAAAGACGGCTCCGTGTATTTTTAGAACGATTACTTAACTGGAGTGCTTTGTTTTCCAGCCTCTGGAGTATAGGAGGTGTGGGCTGGCACTTGGGGACGTTTCTGCATCAGCCCGCGTTGCTCTGGAGGCAGATTTTCATCTGAGCACTTGGTTCAGTACCAGTTTGGCATTTAAGTTTGAGACAGTGCTATCCAGAGGCTGTTTTTGTTTTTAAAAGAAAACACATTTTGGCCTGGCCGGTTTGGCTCAGTGGTTAGAGCATCGGCCTGCAGTCCAGAGAGACCCGGGTTCGGTTCCTGCTAAGGGCACATACCTCGGTTGCAGTTTGTCCCTGGCCCTGGTTGGGTCGTGCGGGTGGCAGCCACTCGATGTGTCCCTTTCAAATCGATGTATCTCTCTCTCTCTCTCTTCCTCTCTCTCCCTCCCACTCTATCTGAACAAAAAATGAAAGTCCTCGGGTGAGGATTAAAAAAAAAGAAAGAAAGAAAACACATTTTAATCAAACTAGGGGACCATTCCCTGGGGGATCAGTCAGGGAAAGCTCCATCCTTTTATATGCTACCCCCCTCCCTCACACACACACACACACACAATCAGGAAAGAACTCAGTAAACCTGAAACCAAATGATCAGGGATATGTAAGCAGCAGATCAGGAGATGAGACAGAGGCTGGGCACTGGGATGGCGATAGGCAGAGTGGAGAGAAGGGAGAGAACACGACCTCAGCCCCCCTCACCCCCCAATTAGCTTTGACACGACAGCTCTTTTCTTTACTGTTTCTTTTTCCACGAAGCACAATACACGGCAGACTTAGGTGGTACTTGTAAGACATGTTTTCTGTGTTATTTCTGAAACCAAGGTGACGGAGACACAAGATTTTAGACAGAGACGATGATAGTGCAGTCCGGAGGGCTGAGGAAGTATCTCCTCAGGGTCGTGCTCATGTTCTAACTTTCATCATCCGGGGCAAGTTCAGTGCTGCTTAGCCCAGTCTGCGGTTCCTCTGCGGAGAGGCCGGGATGAGAGTCCCACAGATGCTGGTTACTGTGGCTGAGAATTTCGTGTTTGCACAGCGCCTCTGCCCCAAGGTGCTCGAGGTTAGGGGCGGAGGTAGGTACGTGAGGTCGGTACCTGTCCTCTCTCCGCTGTAGCCACCACCTAGAAAACCCCCGTGATGAATGACGCAGCGCACGGAACTGTTCCGTGAGTGCACAGAGAGTAAATATGGACTGAGTGGGCAAATGTGAAGGGAAAGGGAAAAACACGCCCAGCGTCACTCCATTGGCACAGGGCTTCCTGTGCAGTGCAGGCAGAGCGCTCGGCCGAGGATGCATGCCACGGAGAGGTAGGAGCCTTGGCCCGGGAGCAGAGCAGGGCTCACCGGCGCACGGAGGTGCTGCTGTCTCCGCGGCGTCCTTGCTGTGGTCCGGCGCGCTGCTCCCGTGAGCCGGAGGCTGGGGGATGTCTGAGCCGCGAGGAGCCTGCCTGCTTTGACAATGTGATCGTGTGCATGTGTTTGTACCCTGATGACTTGGCTAATCTGAAAATGCGTTTGTTTTGTCAATGCTTCCGGATTAGAATTCCACTCTTTGGTCCCTACCCTAGGTAAGACCTCCTTTGCCTCTCGCGCTCCTTGTAAGATGTTGCCGTGGTTGCTAAGGCATTTAAGGTACTGATGCAAGTAAAATGGTCGTCATGGTGACCGATAAAAATAAGTGTTGAAAATGCCCCGGGTTCTCTCTTTTTTTTCCAGCCTGCTGAAGAAAATTGAGCGGGAAACATGGAGGGAGAGTGGGGTGTCGTTAATCGCCACGGTGACCCGTCTAATGGAGAGGCTGTTAGATTACAGGTAAGCCGAGCCCACGTTCTCCAGGTGTGCTGCGCCCCGGGTAGGGAACCCAAGCACAGTCCCCACCGCACCTGAGTTCTTCACGTGGGGAACTGACCCTCAGACACGGCCCGAGGCAGTGAGAGCCCGGACTCCTAACTCACTTACCTGGGTCCTTCCCCTGTCTTTCTGTTTCGTTTCTGTCTGCGGTTCTTCCAAAGCCTTAGTGAGTGGAGAGGGTTCTGAGAGTCCCGTTAGCAAAGGGATTCTGTTTGTTTGCTCTTTATCTGGACTCACCCATTAGAGCCAGTGAGCAGATCCATCCGTCGCAGGCTGAAGACAGTGTGATGGAGAATTAGACAACCGTGCTGTTTTCATAGACAGCGTTTTTATTTTAATGTTCAAAGGATCTCAACGGAACGAAACCTTCATTCTCCTGGTTGGTGGCCAGGCTTACCAGCTCCTTCCCACCCGCATTAGGAGGGGTATAATAACAGGCCTTCGCGCCGCCCCCAGAGCCCCTCACCCCCCCCCCCCCCATTGAGAGGGAGCGCCATCCACCTGGAAGTGAGATGCTCCGTCTGAAAAGCAACTTCCCTAAAGAACAACCTGTGTTTGCCCCAGGAAGGAGTCCCTGCGTTCTGACTTGCTTTTTGTTTCAGGGACTGCATGAAAATGGGAGAGGTGGACAGCAGAAAGATCGGCTGCACCGTGAGCCTTCTGGTCAGTGACCCACCCCCGTTCCTCGTCATGGCCTCACGTTTTGGGCTTTTCACAGAAACACTATGTTTTGTTTGGTTTCAATCCACCATGTGTTTTTATCGGGATGTTTCTTAGAAGAATTTAGACGTATATCTAAAAGATGCCTAGTGAGCTTCTGGTTGAATTAAACCTCAGGAAATTAAATTGCAGAATGCACCTGTGTCCCAGCGGCCCCTGGCAGACCTGGGAGATCCCAGTGGGTGCCAGCCGGTCTCCTGAGTCTTTCTTGCTCTCTAGGGAAAAGCGAGTACCCTGACAGAGGGCTTCATACTTCTGTGTAGACAGTGTCTTTCCATCCCTCCTTAATAAATACTAGAGATCCCTTCTTTTGTGACCAAATGACAAATTTCTGTTAAACACACTAATTTTCACTCTCTAGCTTCTTTGCAAATTAAACCTATAATACCGCTTTTGCTAAGGTTTGGATTATAAGTAGGATGATTATATAATTTGCCACTCAAACAGGACATTTTTGAGAGTAAAATTAAATATTATGTAAGGATAACGGGCTCCACCGGAACTGTTGGGAGAAAACTGCATTTATATGAAACTGTCTCATCACTAATGATTCCACTGAGTGGTGTTCTCAGCACAGGGCAAAAGGATGACTGTACATGTAGGTATTCATCGTCCAGTGTTCAGAAAGGGTGAATTCATGCGTTTGCTCGTTCCCCTTAGTCAGCTTTGAAATGTAGGGCGAGGTGACTGTTTCCATTCCTCAATGTGTGCGTGTGAGGGTCCCTTTGTCTTATTTGGAAGAAGGCGTGAAACCTCACCCTCTGTTCTAAGTACTTATTATCGTTCGGACTCTCCTGCACTTGGCTGTTCGGCCTTGGCCTGTCCCTCGAAAGTGTGTTCTGGCCTCCACTCTGATGCCGTCTCATCCAGTTCGTTGGCTTCAGCCTTGTTTTAATCGGTTCGGTTTTGTTTAGTCCCCAGACAGCCCCTCTTCAAAGCTCCGGACTTTTGCCCGGCCGGTGTGGCTCAGTGTTTGAGGCACACACCCAGGCTGTGGGCCCGATCCCCAGTGGGGGGCATGCAGGAGGCAGCCAGTTGATGTTCTCTCTCATCGATGCTTCTGTCTCTCTCCTTCTCCCTTCCTCTCTCTAAAATCAATAAAGAAAAAATTTTTTAAAAAACAAAGCTCCGGACT
The DNA here is from genome assembly GCA_030848825.1 of Tadarida brasiliensis. Classification (NCBI taxonomy): domain Eukaryota; kingdom Metazoa; phylum Chordata; class Mammalia; order Chiroptera; family Molossidae; genus Tadarida; species Tadarida brasiliensis. The sequence goes on along the minus strand of CM061267.1, from coordinate 97,576,904 downwards.
TCGCTTTCTTATGACGGCCTTGATGTCTCCCTAGCTTACTTTCTCTGCGCTGGTCTTCATCTCTGAGCACATGACTGCATTCTTCGCCACACCCCCACCTCCTCCTCGGCTCCCATGTAATTGTTACATCTCCGCCTCCAACATCAGTCTCTCAAAATAGTGGGACCTGAGCGTCCTCCGTCAGGCCCCACCTTGTAAATCACTGTCTCCCCTAACTTGCGTCACCAGACCCAACAGTCACCTCCAGGCCCTCGGGCCAAGCCCACGGGCCAGCCCATTTCCCTCCCCTCTTTGCCCTCGTTCCTAACCTTGAACTTAGCCCCCGCTTGTCTGTCTCAGTGTGTGTCCCCCAGTTTCTCACCAGCCTTTCGCCACGGTCAGTGTCCTTAGCCTGAGCCCCTTCCACAGCCCCTGTTCGTCTGGGGAGAGAGCCGAGCTCTCTGTCCGCTGTAGGTCTTCTCCATTTGTCTCCTTACTCCTGGCTCTATCCCAGCCCCAGGCACAGCGTCTCAGGAGTCACCTGAAAGGGAAGTCTTGGCCGTCTTCCCAAAGCTTCCTTGGCCGTTGCTGTACCTTCCTCCACAGCCCCTCCGATCGGAGGCAGACAAATCGCGGTTCCTTTTCTGCGTTCATTTCCTCACTCGGAAAAACATGGGAGAGCGTGTCACCGATGCAGGAAGTGATGCTCTGCCCTGAACGTGTTTCCTCTCGTCTCCCAGCGGCACGAACCGGAGACTCCGTAAAATCAGGGGCCCCGTCCGTGTCCACTTGAGACAAAGAATGTCTCCAGCTCGCTTTTTGCTGAGAAAATGTCACCACTCCGAAAGCTGTTCCAATTTCATCTAGCTCAGGAATACTGCCTATGAAAGGAGCAAGCACATAATGTTGACGCTAATCTTCCTAGCTCCTGCTCCGTCTGGAAACTTCTTGATGTTTTCTCGTGGCAGTAAGGTTCTCTCCAGACACGAACTTCCTTCCTCTCGGGGCTGTCTCTGCCCTCGGGGGAGATGGACCCCAGGTTGTCTTCGGTAGGCTGTGGCTTTCTTCACCGCCGGAGCTCAGCGGTGGGCTAACCTGGTACCAGCGCCGAGGTTTGGCCATGACTCATGCTAGGAAATGTAATTATCGCTTTGTTCTTTGTGTCTCAAGTTTCCCTGGCCATATGTGAAAAATTCTCATCTGCGGATGGGAGAGATCGTGTGTTTTTTTTTAAAGAACTGTTCACTTACAGAGTGAGCCCTTACTTGGTTCTCAAAGAAAATGGCTTCTTAGCAGAGAGCTATTAGAGCATATCATCCTTTAATAATAATGTAAAACCTGCTGTGGGGTCGTTAGGCTTGCGTTTATGCTACAACAATTCTTGCTAATTAAAATGATTTGGGTTATAATGGGGGCTGTGAATAGCATTGTTTACTTAGTTGTTTAAGGAATGCCACACTTTCCAGGACCCAAGAGGAGGAGGGGGAGAAAGTGGTGTAAATAGGAAAACGGGTATTTTTATATTCAACCAGATGTCAGTGTCTCCAGGTTAGAAGAGTCCGCAGGTTGAAGGAAGGGCACCTGGAGGTAGAATCCGGAGAGAACAGACAGACAGCGGTCCTCGGGCTTGAAGCTCAAGTGCACCGGAAGGAGCCACACTGGCTACTTTCGTCCATTCCCAAAGTCCTCTCTGGCTAATCAGCTTCAAACGCTTGGAGAATGCATGGCCTATGCCCCTTAGAAAAACCCGCCCCTCCTTCCGGTCATCAGATTTGTCTCCATCTCTACTCATTTGCCTTCTTCCTCGTCCCCAGTGGCACCATTCAGAAACCGGAGCGGTGATGGTGGGAGCGCAGGGCTGTGAGCGGGCTTTCGTGTCCCATGGCCTGTTCGGAAAGGGCCTCATTTAAGTCTCAGCGCTGTGCTTTCGCTGGAATCCACCTCCTCCCACATTTGCTCCCCCGTGTACTAAGTTCCACGAGGGCTAATGAGCCTTCTCATGTGGTGAGGACGAGAGGTCCTTCTGTGCAGATCACATACCTTGAAGTGCCAGGATTGGAGCCCAGGTTACGTTCAAGTTGAGTTTTTGATCACATTAAAATGAGTTAGTGGAGTTTAATAAGATAGAGATACTTTTTTATACATGAAATATGTTTAGTAAGCTTCTCTCTATAATAATCATGTGAAACAAAATATCTTGTTATTAATCCTGTTACGTTTTGTACACAAACTAGAAACATTTAAACTCCGGCACAGGTGAGAAACTCCAATAACATCCCAACAATAAAGAGCGTTTTCATTTCTCCTCTTTCAAAAATGCTTTTACATTGTTTTTACTCCGCCTTACTTCTGTGCCTTATTTTTCCTTAGAGTAAGTGTGTGTTTGAAACTTGAAAGAAACTCCTTGGAATATCACTAGTTAAAATTAATACATAGGTTAATCTGTTACATGTTTCACTGTTTTTTGGTTGAATAGGCTGATTGTCCATTGGCAGTTAAACTAACCAAAAAATGATAGAAAGTTACAAGAGAAATGTTAATCAGTGGTAATAACACCGCAAAAGTTTCCAGAGCATCCAGTGATGGCCAGGTCGTACTGAACACAGACAGTGCGGAATGAAAAACACATCACTGGGCCTCCTTACTTCAGGTTTTTAAAGACATTTATATGAAAAAAAAAAAAGTGCATCCATTCTCTGGGTTCGATTTCATGAAACTTCAGCAGAATAAAAGGCAGGTATTTGCAGGCCTGCCTGGAGGGATTACCCACACGTGCACTTTTTTTTTCCCAGAACTTCTACAAGACTGAACTGAACAAGGAAGAGATGTACATACGTTACATTCACAAACTCTACGACCTGCATCTCAAGGCACAGAACTTCACAGGTAATTGTCTTCCGGCTTAGGTTGGGAAGGGGGCCGGACACTGGTGTATAACACATGATAAATCCTCTGCTTTTTAGAATTCAGGCTCAAGCATTTCTACTTTAAATTGAAATTTATTTTTTACGAAATTGATCCGTCTTTTCTTGTTCTCTGTTTCCTTGCCTCTGTAATCAGATAAAGAACACCTATTTTAGACATAGAAATGTATCTTTAACTGGATTTATTTGTTCTTTTTTTATTTTTGGTACTTCATTGTAATTTATATATTGGCCTTTTAAACTAGATATATTTGCATAGATTTTTAGAGATTGTTTGGGGGGGTTACAAAATGCAAACCTATCTTTTCACGGTCTACTTAGAGCTAGTATTTCACCACTTCAAGTTAAATTGGAAAGTTTACTACCATAGAGGACACTTTATCTTCCCCACTTTATGTGGTAGCTTTCATACATGTATTTCATCTACATACATTGAAAGCCCCATGGGATGATGTCATTGTTTTTGCTTTCAACAGTCATACCTCATTTTAAAAAGGATAAAAATGGCATATTATATTGACACTTTCTACTGTTCTTTCTTCATCTACCAAGTTCCCAATTTCCCTGTTATTATTTTTGCTTTTTGTAAAGAATTTGCTGTACTGTTTCATTTAAAGCAGATCTAGTGGTGAAGAATTAGTTACTTTCCCCTGAGAATGTCTTTACTTTCCCTTCAGCCCTGCAGGATATGTTTGCTGGGTATAGAATTCTAGGTGGGCCCTTCTTTTGTTTCAGTTTCTTTGGAAAATGTTGATCCACTGTCATCTGACCTCCATGGTTTCTGATGAGAGATCTGCTGTCATTTAAATTGTTCCCCTGTCTGTAACATGTCATTTTTTCTCTTATTTTCAAGATTTTATCTTTGGTTTTTCAGCAGCAGTTTGGTTATGATTTAGATGGACATGGTTTTCTTTACGTTTATCCTGCTTGGGTGTGCTGAGTTTTTTGAATAGATAAACTTATTTCCTTCACCAAATTTGGGAAATTTTCAGGGACTGTTTACTTGAATATATTTTCTGCACCAATATTTCTCCTCTCTTTTGGGACTGCAGTAACATGAATGTTAGGCCTTTTGGGGTTGTTCCATAGTTTCCTGGGGTTAATTATTTTTTTCTATTTTTTTTCTTTCTGTTGTTCATCTTGGATGATTTCTGTTGGTCTCCTTTCAAATCCATTGACTCTCCTCTGTCAATGCCATTGAGCTATTGAGCCCTTACAGTGAAATTTAAATTTTTGTTATTGTGCTTTTCAGTTCTACCGTTTTCATTTGGCTACTTTTTTTATAGGTTCAATTTCTTTGCAGGGGAAAGAAAAGTGTTCATGGAGCATGGTTATAATAGCTGCTTCTTCATATTATTTGTCTATAATTCAAACATCTGAATCATCTTGTGGTTGGCATCTGTTAATTGCCTTTCATTTTGAGATTTGTTTAGTTTTCCTGTTTCTTTGAATATCAAATAATTTTAATTGTATCCTGGACATTTTTAATATCTTATGAGACTCTGGATTCCGTTAAAATCTCCTGGAGAATGTTGACTTTTTAAATTTTATTTTAGCAAACCATCAATCCAGTTTGTTTTAAACCTCAAATCCTGAACCACCTTCTGAAGGTTGGGATCCTACTGTCAGATTAGTTTTCAAAGCCTCTGCAGGCCCGTCCTAGGCTCTCCTTCCTGGGTGTCACCCAAGGGGATCTGGGACCTAGACAGAGATCTATACCACAGGTATTTCTCAAAGCCATTTTGTGTTGATTCTTATCTTTTCTACCCCTGTGCAGCTGGGGAATGAGCCCATGACGCCATCCACAGAATTTTAAAAGCCCTCTCTCCAGCTCCCTTCTCTCAGGGATCTTCCTCACTCTTCAGCTCTCACAGGGCTGCTTTCCTAGTACTCTGTCCTGATCAAAGCCAAAATACTCAAAGCCAAGGCTTGAGTCTCTCCACACTGCGATGTACTCCCCACAGTTGGTCTTCCTGGGGGCCACGCTGTGACAGTAAGACGCCTGTGGAAGCTGCTGCTGCCATTCACGATGGTCACCGTCGCTGGTTTGCGGTTCTGTTCCTGGGACTCAGAGTAGCCCAGAGGAGTCCCTGTGCTCCATCCCACAGAAGGTCCTCGTCCCTGTCCTCTGCCTAGAGGAGCTTTTCTGGGAGGATTTTCTGCTGTTCCCATTTGTATTTCCAGGAGACAGGGTAGTCTAAGCCAGGAGATATGAAAGGCAAAAAATAAAAGCAGGGAACTCACCACTCTAAAGCAATTCTCTAAGTATTGATTTTCCTACTCTAATTTATTTTTGCGAGTCCTCCAATGGTTGCTTTCCGTATTCTGTTGAGGGTTGTTCCTTGCGATCAGTGGAGAAAATGGGGTGGAATGTGCTTATTACATCTTACCAGAGCTAGGACCCTGGAACCGGATGTAGGCACCACCGATCTTGGTCTTTTTGCCGCAGTCTTCTTCCAAGAACTCCTGAATTGTGGCCACTCCCTCATCTTTTAAAGAGCAAAGGAATCCTTTCTGAAAGGGTGCCTATCCCCGGCTTTTTAGGATGCCTCCAGCTACAGTCCCACGCTGTCCACTGAGAGCACCACTCTGCTCAGTCGGGAGATCTCGAGGTGATCTTGGAGCTTTCTCTTCTAACCTGCCTCAAGTAACCATTCACGATGTCCTGTTGATGTCACTTCCTAAAACCTCTTAGAAACATTTCTGTTCTTTGTTTTTCCTTTCTCTGCCTCACGTGGGCCTTTCGCATCTCTCACCGGGACTGCTTACCTGTCACCAGAATTGTTCTCGACAACAGTGGTCAGCCAACTTCAGCCTGCAGAACAGCCGCCCGTTTTGGGAAAGAATGTTTTGTTAGGACCCAGCCAGACCCACTTGTCTTCAGATGGTCTGGGGCTGTTTTCGCGCTGACTGGCGTAGTCACAGCAGAGACCAAAGACCTGCGAGCCTCTATTATTTACTGTCTGGGTTTTAAGAAAAATTTGTCAGCCTCTCCCCTTGATACAATTCCATTGTGAATGTCTGTCTTCTGCAAAAGAAAGTCCCAGCTCTTTGTTCAAGGTCCATCGTAAGGGACCCAACACCTGTCTACTCAGCCTCACCTGCCCAGTTGGGCTGCCTGCCTTCTGTCCACCCTCAGGGCCAGCTCCTTTATCATGTTGTCCGTGAACTCTGCACCTGCCTGGAGTTCTCTTCCTTCTCTTTCCCTTATCAACTCCATGCCTCAGCACCCACCTTTCATGAGCTGTTTTTCAGGTTTCCATAAAAGCACTGTCATGCTGCTTTTATTAATAGTTATGTAAGGGGTGTGTGTGTGTGCATGTGTGAGTATGTGCCCGTGTGTGTGTGCACGTGTGTGTAGATAGGTGGATAGGTAGGTAGGTGGGTAGGCAAAAAAATAGCGTTATCTCCAGTTAAAGGGTACATTCCTTGAGGACAGAGGTGACATATTCTTCTTCTTCGTCTTCTCTGTTCTTAGAATAGTGCCTAGCAATATGAGCTTTAAATAAACGCACGCCTAGTGAATACACTCAATGAAATGTCAACACCTGGAGAGCAGGTTTTCTCCTTCAATGCTGGTAACTCCGTAACCACGAAGGAAGTCCCAGGATCTCTACACACATGCGCTGATATTTTGGTTCAATAGACTGGGGTTTGTGAGCTGCTCATGTTGCCTGAGAGTTTAAATGGTCATTTTTGAGTAGCTGGTAGCCAGATTTTGAGAGAAATGGTGAACCTACTTTCTATATCTGTGGGGGAAAAACCTGGTAGGCTTGTTTTTTTTCAAATCCATAAAAAAAGAAGTGAGAGGAGCAACTGAAAACAAGTTCTGCATATATGTAACAGCTCTGTTCTGGCTCTCTGAAACGGAGTCCAAATCCCTGTGAGTACACTTCGGAAATGGGAACGACTCTTTTCTTTCATTTATTTGCAGTTTTTATGTTCCCCAAAGTCATAAGAAATAAGTCCTTTTCCCATATACCATCGTCTCCATCTCTCTGTCTTCATTTTTGTTAGTTCTTGGAGAGAGCGAAAGTGATGGGGAAAGTCTTCTGTTTTCCCTGGGATTCGGCGTAGATGGCGTGGCCCTTTGCCGCCTTCTGTGACGCGCTCTTCATTGTAACTCATCTCCCTCCCCTCGGGTGTTAGCACGTCTCACGTCTTGTCGACGTCCTCACGACACACGTCTCGGGATGGTGGGAGGTGATGGCCCATACTCCCATAGTTCGTGGTGCCTTTTGTTCAAAATTACAAACACTTTTTAAAAGACTATCTGTTGGAGTTTTGGAGGTGACTCGTTCTTCCCTCTTCAATATGTCATATCGCCTTCTAAAGATACAGAAAAATAAGTAGACGGCATATCCCAACAAAACTCCTGCAGTTTGCTGAATGTTCAAAACCGTCCTCCAGCCTCTGCTCTGTCATTCATGCCTCCAAGGTCTGTCTGTTTCACGAATGAAAATGTGTATGGCGTCTTTTACAAACACTGTTGACCCCGATATCCGTCACCATTTTCCCAAATCAAATTCTTACCCAGGTGTCTTTTATTTTTGTGCGATCCCCATGTCCCCGTCCAGTCATGTGTCGGCGTCCTCTGATGGCCTGCCCGGGGCTACTTGCTTTTCCGCACTTTGCCAGGGGCAACTCACCCACACTTGACCTTCCAACCACCTCCGGGCTATCCCAGGGCAAGCATCCTTTGGAAAGCAGTTTGGAGACTAGACACCCTCATTGTCGCTTTCTTCTTCTTTTTTTTTTTTTGGTGGCAAAGTGTACATAATATAAAATTCACCATCGTAGCCATTTTTAAGTGTGTAGGTTGAGTACGTTGATATTTTTATGCAGTCATCACCATCCATCTTCCAGCCTTTCATCCTCCCAAACGGAAACCCTGTGCCTGTTAGACAACAACTTCCCACCCCCTGCCCCTCCCCCCCAAACCACTGGTTTTCTCTCTGTCTCTGTGAATATGGCCTTCGGTGTCCTTCAAGTCATTCCCTGTGGGCAGCTGCGGGCTTCAGCTGTAGAAAGACTTCCCTCTGTCCCCCTCATTTTTTTCATGTAATATGACCAGTCTCCAGGGTATTTTCTGGGTGCTCACAAAATAAATGTTTTTGGTTCATTTATCTATTTTATTTTTAAAAGATTTTTTTCCTTTATTGATTTTAGAGCGAGAGGAAGGGAGAGGGAGAGAGAGATAGAAACATCGATGAGAGAGAACATCGATTGGCTGCCTCCTGCATGCCCCCCACTGGGGATCAGGCCCACAACCTGGGCATGTGCCCTGACCGGGAATCGAACCCAGACCTCTTGGTGCAGGGTCGATGCTCAGCCACTGAGCCACACCGGCAGCACTATCTGTATTGTTTTATATTCAGTATTACTTTCAGGTGCACAGCATGGGGGTTGATGATCACGTGCTTTCCAAGGTGCTCCCCCTGACTTCCCAGAGCCCGCCTGGCACCCTGCATACGTTACAGTCTTATTGGCCACGTTCCCTGTGCTGTACCCCACGTCCTCATGACCACCGATCTGTAGTCCTCCATCCCTTCACCCTTTTCACCCCGCCCCCAGCCCCCTCCCCTCTGGCAACCACCAGTCTGTTCTCTGTGAGATCGGATGGCATTTGTCTTTCTCTGTCTGACTCATTTCACTTAGCAACATACCCTCTAGGTCCATCCACGGTGTTGCCAATGGTAAGATGTCACTCTTTGTTGTTGTTCATTCTCATCTGAGGATGTTTTTTCCACTGATTTCTGTTGGTTTAGAGAGAGTGGAAGGGAGGGGGGAGGAGAGCAACAGTGATGTGAGAGAGACACCTCGACTGGTATGCCCTCGTCACTAAGCCTTCCTGGCCAGGGCAGATGTCATTTTTTATGGCCAAGTAATACTCCGTTGTACATTTGTACCACCTCTTCTTTGTCCATTTGTCTGCGGATGGGCACTTGGGCTGCTTCCACATCTCGGCTATTGCCACTCATGCGGCAGTGAACACAGTACGGAGGTCCCCAAAACAATTAGAAATGGAACTGCCTGAGGACGCAGCAGCTCACGTCTGGGGATGTAGCCGGAGAAACCTGAAACGCTAATCCGAAAGAATATACGCACAAAAGAAGTCTAAGAGAGAAGGATACTAATTCCTGAGCTGGTTCTTTAAGAGGAGGTCGGAGCTCCTCACGGCCGAGGGGGACAGGCTGGAAGGAGCAGCGGTGGGGGCCCGTGGGCGAGTCCACGTGTGTGAGGACCCACAGTTGGTTCAGACGTGGCAGAAGAGTGTGGATGGAGGGACAAAGATAACATGGGTTTTCTTAGGTGCTCGGCATTTATGGTAAGGAGACATGGGGAATTAGAGCTCCGGAAACCATCTCAGGGGGTCACCGAGACACTGGAAGGCCATTCAGAACGGAGCGTGGGCCTGGTGGTCTGGATTTGTCACCATCCCGCCCCGTCAGCAGCATCTTCCATAGCCACCACCTGCAGCATGGAAGTTCAGCCCCGTCTGTGCCCACCAGGTAGCCAACACCCCTGAGTGGGCACTCGTGCCCCTCCAGGACGAGGTCGGCCAGCGCCCACGTAACCAGGCTCCTCTGTCCCCGTGGAGCGGCTGTGTCCCAGCTGCCTCTGCACCAGGACATGCATGTTTCGCTCACCAGAGCTGAGAATAGGGTCAAGGGCTCCACCGTGGAGCCTGGAGGCTTCTTAGAAGGGACAGTGGTGGCTCCTTTGTATCTGTACTCTCTGGAGGGACAATGGGAACTGGGAGTGGAGAGGTCGGTGGGGACCAGGTCATCATCGCCAGCCTTCTCCGTCACTTTGGGAAGCCTGAATGTATTCTGTGAGCTACTGAGCATATTAGCTAGTTTGAATCGGGAGCAAAGATCACGTGCACGGAAAGATCTTCCTGGTACCACTGGGCAAACCGAATGGAGGGGTAAGAGACCGCGAAGCTTTTGCGACGATCATAGAAGCCAGGGGACTGAGCTCACCGGTTGAAGAGAAGAAAGGCCAGAGTCTGTGTCCCACAGGACTGCCACATTTAAGAGGCAAGAGAAAAGTGGTAGGGACCCAGACCTTCCTTACCACAACTGTATTTCATATGTCGAGCCGGCCAAATCACAGCACTGGAATTAACGTGTCACTTGATCGCTTTATATATGGTTCCCCTTAAGGCAAACAGATGCAGAAAACGAAGGCCTGCCTCCCCGATAGCTCCGAAATAGCTGTAGCACGTCTCCTGCGACGGTTTTATTGTGCCGGTGGTGTATGGGCATTGTAGGAAAAAGAAGGGAAGGAGAGCACTGGCTGGTTTGGCTCAGTGGTTAGAACGTTGGCCCATGGACCAGGGAATCCCGGGTTCGATTCCTGCTAAGGGCACATACCTCGGTTGCAGTTTGTCCCCAGCCCTGGTTGGGGTTGTGCAGGTGACAACCAATCGATGTGTCTCTCTCACGTCAATGTTTCTCTCTCTCTCTTCCTCCCTCTCTCCCTCACGCTCTATCTGAAGATAAATGCAAAAATATCCTCGGGTGAGGATTTAAAAAAAAAAGAAGGGAAGGAGAGAGAAGAGGGAGAGAGAGAAAATGAATTTGAGTGAATGAATGAATGAGAATGAATACATACAGGGACCCAAACGATCAGACACAAATCTCTGATGAGTCCCTCTTCCGGGAACGTTGGCATTCATCACCCTGCTGTTGCACACATTCTGGGCATTTTCCTTCAGTATCACCTGCTATTTGTCACGCACCAGCCCCATCCCAGGGCGGCCGCTGGCCCTGTCTGGATGGTCGCCCCCCTTGACTTGCAGAGGCCGCCTACACCCTCCTGCTGTATGACGAGCTGCTGGAGTGGTCGGACCGGCCGCTGCGTGAGTTCCTGAGCTACCCCGTGCAGACCGAGTGGCAGCGGAAGGAGCAGCTGCACCTGGCCATCATCCAGAACTTCGACCGGGGCAAGGTGAGTGGCCCTGCGGAAGCGGCCCTGGTGTCTTCCTTCGTGTCCCGCTCATTGATGCACCTGCTCGCGCGGGGGCCCTTCCCATGTCAAGGTGCACTCAAAGCACCCAAGGTTGGTCCAGATCCGATTCCCTGGCCCCGCCCTAGACATCTGATCAGGTAGGTCAGGCGTGGGGTGGGCATCCTGTGGTTTCAGTGAGGATGTCGGGACCCAGGTCATTCGTGCTCTGAAACACCCTTATCACCTGTCACTCACCCCCCACACTGGCCTGTATTCTACCCCATCCACTCCCTAAGGTGAAATAAACGAAAATGAATTCGTTTGAAGAATTTAGAGATGCGCGGGGGAGGAGAAACCCTGTGACGCAGTAGTGCAGGTCGCTCACCACCTCCCTCCACCCCCTCCCTCTTAAGGGCTTGCCAAACGTACTCGTTGGGAAGTCTGCGAGTCCGATCACAGTTGTCTGTTTGGTTTGAACACTTGGATGCTTTGGTGACACGTCTCCGAGTTGCCAACATTAAGCAGAAAATTAAAGCACAACCAGGGCCTGTCCTGCTTCTACCGAACATATTGGTACACCTAAACAGTGGTGCAGGGGATGCTTCTCGCCCATCCTGCTGTGTTATTTATCCAGCCACACTGACGCATCATTATATTATCCGCAAGGCACCGCCTGTGTGCCCCTGGGGTGATGTTTCCTCCAAAGGATGGGCTGTCACAGAACCTGGCACGGAGGGCCCGTTCCCAGGAGCCCGGGTGAGGTCAGCGGCGGCCAACTCTGGCCCGTGGGTCCCTCGGCTCACCGCCTGTCTCTGCACAGCCCAGTCTAAGAATTGCTTTTCATTTTCCAATGGCGGGAAGCAGTGGAAGAACACCTGGCATGTGAAAACGATATGAAATTCGCCCTGGCCGGTTTGGCTCAGCGGTTGGAGCGTCGGCCTGCGGACCAGAGAGTCCTGGGTTCGGTTTCCGCTAGGGGCACGTACCAAAAAAAAAAAAAAAGAAAGAAAAAGAAAACAATATGAATATGAAATTCACATTTGGGGTTGGTAGGTTACAATTTGATTGGAGCACAGGGAGCTCCTTCTTGTCTGTGGCTGCTCTCCTGCTTGAAGGCCACAGCGGGTGATGTGGTGATGTGACAGGCCACTGTGGGGCCCACAAAGCCTAGAGTATTGAGGGTCCGGCCCTCTGCAGGGCTCTGCTGGCATTCCAGCTGGATGGGGAAGTCTTGCATTTCTGCTGAGAGTGACCAGCTGGGTTAGAGCCTCCCAAGCGACAGAATGGAGCCAGCAGGGCACCCAGCCGGCCAGGGCGGATAGGTGGGCCGTGGGGGTCGCTGGTAAGCCCCTCAGCACGGAGGGCCAGCTCGTTCATCTCCTTGGCCATTGGGAAACTGGAGTAATTTCAGGATGATGATTCTGAAATGATACCAGATTGGGGTGGATTGCCACTTCCAGCTTCCTGCAGGCTCAATCATTTACACGTGAATTACATGCTGTCTTCATGCTTACGTGACAGCGATCCTCTTACGGCCGGTTGGAGGGAGGAGGAGGTGGGAGTAGGCGAGGGGTGGGCCGCTGACCCCTGTCCCCGTTGGCCCGCAGTGCTGGGAGAACGGCATCATCCTCTGCCGGAAGATCGCCGAGCAGTACGAGAGCTACTATGACTACCGGAACCTGAGCAAGATGCGGGTAAGGCGCCGGGGCACGTGCCAGCCCCGCCGGGCGTCGGCGTCGGAGAGCTTGCTCTCCAGCGGGAATGAGCGCCGTGGTCCTCGACGTGTCTCCTAGGAAGCTGTCGGAGGGTTTTCCTCGGAGGCCTGCCCGCTGTGGCGCAGAGAAACAGCACACTGCTGTGTGGGGCTTTGGATGAGGGCGCAGCGAGGCCTTGACCAGGCCAGCGATTGTCGACCTTTTCCGTCTCGGGCACACACAGACAGTTAGTGAAATTCCGCGGCACAGCAAAAACTTATTTCTGTTGATCTGACAAAAAGATAGGTATACTTTTTATTCATGCACACCATACGGCATTGCTGTGCTGGCTGTTGTCACTTTTTTTATTTGACCATCTAAGGCAAAAGAGGTCAGTGCCCCTGACTACAAAGTCAGGTGTTTTGCATGTTTTAAAAATTCTTGTGGTGTACCCGTGGAAAATCGCTGATCTAGGCTAAATACCGCATCAGAGGGTACACAGTGGAGGCAGGATTCACACTGGACTGAGGGAAATCCGCCACTGGAAGGGCTTCCATGTGGATACAAACCTCTGTAACAATGTGTCATTCTCCATCCCCTGGGCAGCGCAGCAAAAGTAGAAATGGCTAACTGACTCATTTTAAAGTGTTTGGGGGCTAACTTCTATAGGAGTCACCTGCCTTTAGAAGAAATGTCTTTATATTTGCCAAACCTAAGGCCAGGTCTGCCCAGGAGCTCAAGGAGTTTCATGTTCTCTGCCTGTGAAGCAGGTCCTTACTCTGTAGTATCATGAACACCTGTGTCCTCTTGTCATCCTTAAGTTCTTCCAGGTTTCTAAAACAGGGTCATCAGCTTTTACATGTAAGAAACGAGGTGGTGATGTTGCCTTTTCATTCCGAGGCAGCAGCTGAAGGGATGGCATCGTAGACCTTTGACAGCCCATATCATCCTTCCCCCAAGTCACTCACTCAGCTGGAAGCAGCTGGCCCGTTTCATGTCAGCAGGTCATCGATAGTTCTCCTAACGTGACAACACCTGGTTTTAACTCCCGTCCGTCACGCTGGCTCCGGCAGGCACGACAGTTTCACAGAAACCACCGCTTGCTGCCCTTGGCATCCTGTCCCTGAAACAGAAGCGAGGTTACCATGTGTACCCAGGAAAGCCCTTGGGTGCCATCACCACTAAGATCTTTATAAACCCAAAGCGTGGCCCTTCGTGCCAGCTGCTCTTTCAGGCGCTGTGACGGGGGCCGGGGACGGGGGAGATTCCAAGTACAATATGAGTCTTTCTGTGGAACCCCCGGGAACAGCGCACCATGAGTGGGAAACCATGAGCTGTGTGTGCGTTAGAGCTCACCTTGTCACAGCCACAGTCGGGAGCGTGCAGCCCAGACATCCCCTAACTGTGGGCCTCTGGTCTGGGTGGTCAGTTCACCCCATCCAACCTGAGCAGAGTTGCACCTCCCAAATGCCCTGCGTCCCCGTGTCCGAGGAGAAGCAAACCCACAGGGCAGTACACCTGGCATGGAATTCTCCAGAATGGTTTGCTTCTCACAGTTCATGTTCATTTTTATTTAATTAGGAGGAAACTACTTCCTCAGTGCTGCGTGCATAGAAATCATTTTCTCGGGCAAGATCATGTCATGACACACATGCTCCTTTAAAGCCTGGTCCACAAACAGCCTGAGAACCAAAACGAAGTTCTCCTTCATAGAGGAAGTGTCCTCGCCTGCAAGTTGGTGGGGTGAAAGGTGAGAGAAATGATCGGAATGTCTCCTGCGCTTTTCCAGATGATGGAGGCCTCTCTGTACGACAAAATCATGGATCAGCAACGTCTTGAACCCGAGTTCTTTCGAGTTGGATTTTATGGGAAAAAATTTCCATTTTTCCTAAGAGTAAGTAATGCATTATTTAATTTGCTTTCACACGTCCAGTGTAGATATCCCAATCCGAAAGGCTGAGCTCTTACTGACACTGTCCTTGCAGACAGGTGAGGACGTCAGAAGACGTTCTTTCCACCTTTCGGCATGCAAAGCCCATACGTATCTAGAATGCCTTGTTTTGAATAATTGCCCAAGATAGCAAACAATCTTGTGATTTTGCTTCCTGAGTTTCGAAGTTCGCTACACGAATGAGCAGCCTTTGGTAATTAGAGTGGTTTTCCTCGTGGGACTGATGTCCACTGTTGAAGTCGGTCGGCCATCCACAGCGTTAGCGTTAGAGGAAGTGAGGGCCGGGGCTCAGGGTCCCAGCTGCAGGCAGCATTGCCGGTCACCTCTTCCCCCAGATCTCCACCCCGCCCCCCCACTCCCCACCCCGCCCCCCAACCGCTGTCAGTTTGTTCTCTGTATCTGCCAGTGTGTTTCTGTGCTGCTAGTTTGTTTGGTTCGTTTATATTCTGCCTGCAGAACAAGGAGTTTGTGTGTCGGGGGCATGACTACGAGCGGCTCGAGGCCTTCCAGCAGAGGATGCTGACGGAGTTCCCGCACGCGATCGCCATGCAGCACGCCAACCAGCCCGACGAGACCATCTTCCAGGCCGAGGCGCAGTGTATCCACCCCTGGGGGCCGAGTCCCGAGAGCGCCACCTGGCGGCGGCCGCGGGGCACTCCCGTGCCGGGCTGTTCCTCCGCAGCCCTCTCCGCCACCCGGCTCTTTTCTCCCGCTTTCTCATCATCTTACCTTAGCTCAGCGCCTTCTGAGCAGAACTCTTCTATTAGCGTGTCAGTTGAAAAGGAATCTCTTAAAGATTCTGTTTCGCTTTTTCCCCTTTTAATTTAAACTTTTCTGTGTCTCAGCCTTGCTTTTAAAGCTGTCTTAGGGGATTTCCTTAGAATCACTTTGCTCTGACATCACCTGTGGAAATGACTTCTGTTCAGGACATACCAGCCTGTGTTTACGGGAACATACCATTCACCCCCTTTTCACTTTCCATTTTCACTCTGGAATGAGGAAGGCAAGAAAGAGAGGTGCCCCATGTCTTTGGGGGGCTCCTCACCATGGCACCTGGGCAGCCCTGTGTAATTGTTATCATTGAAACGCCCATGGTCTAGACACAAACAGCTCAACTGAAACCACACGGGTTAGAGAGCACGGGATTCACCCAGCACTGAACTTCTGACCCCCTTTCTCCTCCTGAACCTGAGATTCTTAAAGAAGACCAGACACTCCCCTGGTCATCGTGGGTACCACTTCCAAGTTGAAACTAAAATGCCACAGAAGGAAGGAATTACATAGAGAAAAATACTTTGCTATCCTTCTTTGAATGAGAAGAGGAGGTAAAGGTACAATTATACGTAATTTAAAAAATATTGACAACAAGCCCTGGCCGGTTTGGTTCAGCGGTTAGAGCGTTGGCCCACGGACCGGGGAGTCCTGGGTTCAATTCCCGCTAAGGGCACGTACCTCGGTTGCAGTTTGTCCCCACCCCGGTTGGGGTCGTGAGGGTGGCAACCAATCGATGTGTCTCTCTCACATCAATGTTTCTCTCTTTCTCTTTCTCCCTCTCTACCTCCCGCTCTATCTGAAGATAAATGCAAAAATGTCCTTGGATGAGGATAAATATATATATATATATATCGACAACGAAACCTGGGGTTATCAGTACAAGAGTCGGGAGAGTGAGTTCCACACGTGGGGAGGCTGCGGCCAGGGAGTCGCCGTCGGCGCCCGCCCATGTCCGTGGTTGCAGTCGCATGGGTGTTGATACGTCATTAAACAAACATACATGTAAAAGGGGCCCTGGGTGGACTGAAGACAAGTGTATCTCCTACAGTGACTAAAGATAAGATACAAGGGTTAGAATCAATACAATTCTGCGTACCTAGGATCCAAACAATTTCCACCCACTCCTCCAAAAAAAAAAAAAATCAGTGATACATTTATGGGTCATAGAAATTTCAGACTGATACTTTTCTCAGAATCACGCCCTATAACTTGTTCAGGGCCTGTCTTTTGAGAAGTGATCGTTAGGAGCTGAGTTCTGGGCACTTTCTTGGGAACGTTTTAAAGTACTTGGCGCCGAAGGGGACTGAATGCCAGTCACCCAGGCCCGCTCCCTGTCACAGCACAGCCCGAGCCCGGCCTCCGTGGCGCTTGCCGAGCGGGCTTCCCCCTTGACTCTGCCCTCCCAGACCTGCAGATCTATGCCGTGACCCCCATTCCGGAGAGCCAGGAGGTCCTGCAGAGGGAAGGCGTTCCGGACAACATCAAAAGTTTCTACAAAGTGAATCATATCTGGAAATTCCGCTACGACAGACCGTTCCACAAAGGCCCTAAAGACAAGGAGAACGAGTTCAAGGTACGTGCGGTTCTGCTTACGGGCGGTGAGCCCTGTGAGCTCGGCTCAGCCCTCGCTGAGTGCTGGCGCAGAGTAAAGGCAGGTGACCCGGAAGGGCCCAGGCATCCTTGGTCCTGTGGTTGTCAGTGCTCCAGGTGCCAGAGTGACGTGGGCGCTTTCTCACCCAGACGACTCCTGGCCCCCAGCCCAGGAATTGTACTCAGCGGGTCTGGCGCAGGCCCTGGCGTCGGCTTCCCCTGCCGGTTCTGATGCCAGGGGCGCGGTCCTGGAGGTCTCCCGGTGCAGCTATTTCTCTGCTTATGGGTGGAGAGCCACCTGTGGGAGTGACGTGTGAGAATTACTAGCAGAGAGGGTTTCTGGGCAGATGCTGGTTGCGTGGAGGAGCTCTGTGCTGTCTCGGCTGCTTTTCCTTGTCAGAACGGGTGCAGTTCGGTGTTCGAGAGGCCCAGCCAAACGGCAGACCCTGGACCTTGGTCTGTGTGGAGTTCTCTGTCCTCGAAGTGCCGCCACACCTCTGACTCCGAGCCCCTGCCAGGCAGGGATGTGGTCTCTCAGCCCCTCGGGGCTGGGGCAACAGTTGCCCAGATAAACGATAATCTGCTCTTTCGTAATCTTTTTTTTTTTTTTTATCCTCACCCGAGGACATTTTTGCATTTATCTTCAGATAGAGTGGGAAGGAGAGAGGGAGGAAGATAGAGAGAGAAACGTCAATGTGAGAGAGACACATCGAGTGGCTATTTGCCCTGGCCGGTTTGGCTCAGTGGTTAGAGCATCGGCCCGTGGACCAGAGAGACCCGGGTTCGGTTCCCGCTAAGGGCACATACCTCAGTTGCTGTTTGTCCCCGGCCCCGGCTGGGGTCGTATGGGTGGCAACCAGTCGATGTGTCTCTCTCACATCGATGTTTCTCTCTCTCTTCCTCCCTCTCTCCCTCTTGCTCTATCTGAAGATAAATGCAAAAATGTCCTCGGGTAAGGATTAAAAAATTAGTTTATTTTTAAGATCTTTATTGATTTTTCGAGAGAGAGGAAAGGAGAGAGAGAGCAATGTGAGAGAGAAACGTCAACATCGATCGACTGCCTCCTGCACGCCCCGACCAGGGACTGTGCCCTCAGCCTGGGCATGCGCCCTAACCGAGAAGCCCGCTGGCAACCTTTTGGTGCAGGAGACAGTGCCCAACCAACTAAGCCACATGGTGCAGGCCTGCTCTCTCACAACCTTGACGACAGCAATGTAGTGAGAACAGATAGATCCCAGGTCATCTGTATTCTCCTCCCTAAGCAAAGAATGCAAAACCAATGTGTCATTGTGGGTAATTAGCTTCTCTCCTTTTCTTTAAAAAAATTTTTTAAATTGATTTTAGAGAGAGAGGAAGGGAGAGGGAGAGACAGAAACATCAATGAGAGAGAACATGGATTGGCCACCTCTTGGTGCAGGGTCGACGCTCAGCCACTGAGCCACACGGGCCGGGCGGGCTTGGCTCCTTTCATCGCAGAGGTCCCTACAGGAGCTGAAGACCTCACACTCACTGATGTTTCTCTGGGGTGAAGTCGCCTTGCCACCCATGCCCAAGCCCCGAGCAGGAACCCAGGAGTTACCCGCAGCCCCGTGGGGGGAGGGGAAGCTGGGGTGGTTCTGCAGTGCTGTGACCGGGCGGAGCAGACACCAGTCGCTGGTCCAGGAGCGTGGACGGGTGAAACATCGAGACTAGGAGACCACCAGCAAAGAGCTCGGGGATGTTACTGAAGAGATCTGTGGTTATCTCCTGGTTCTTTTTGGGACACATAGTTTCCTTCTTGGGCCTCCAAAACCACCTGCAGACTGAGCGTGAGAGCTCTCACTGCTGTCGCTGCGGGTGACGAGAGTCAAGCCCCTCTGGAGTCAGGCCATTGACTTGTTGAGTGTCCCATTGGAATTACCAGAGACCCCGCCCTAGACCCCGCCCCTCCTGGTACCTTCTCCAGCACCTGTTCCACCACATTTCCTCGTGGGCATCCCCTTAAATACCTATCGATGCCATGGTGACCCCCTGAGAAAACTAATAATGACAGTAATCAGTGCAGCTGCTCCTTCCCGCACACACCCCCGGACATCCAGCTCCACCGGCCCCCCGGCCTCGTCCTCACGGCCCCCACCCCAGCTTCTCTGCAGGTCTTGCTGTGCCCTCCCCACCCAACTCTCTCCCACCTTCACTCACCGTGCCCCCCGGGAAGTGCTGTCCTCACCCGGGATGGCGTGCCTTCGGCTTCCTCCTCTGTCCTCCCTGGGCACCCCCAGCGTCCCTTCCTCCCGTCCCAGCCCTTTACCTGCCGACCTCCCCGTCAGCCCTGCTCATGTCGGCAGGTCTTGGCGGGCTCAGAGAAACCCTTCCATTTTGTTGTTGCTGTTGATTCCATGGCGCTATTTCAGGAGTGTTACAGGTTTATTCTCCTCTTGGGAAAAGACTTTGTTTAAGTAAGAAAAGGGAGGCATGGGTGCAGAAACCCAGATGACATCAGCTCCTGTGGAAGGTGGCATCGTTTCCCGTGTCCCGGGGTGCTGGTCCTGGCCAGAGGGAGCCCAGGTCTGCAGTACAGACCCGCCTGGGTGACGGAGGTCACGGGCACAAGGAGCGGGCACCCTGAGGGAGCCGCAGAGCAGTCGGAGGGAGGGGGCCGGGCTCCGTGCTGGCCGGCAGGCAGTAAGAAGGCAGCTCTGAGCAGGCCACGGAGCCTCGTGGATCGCAGCCTCTTTCCCTTTAACAGATCCAGCTGAGTGATTGCTGAGGCCTTTCCTGCTTCCAGATGCTGCTACCTTCGTGGTGACAGGCTGGTGCGATGACCCCTTCCAGACAGAAATGGCCAGGCCCGGAGGAGTAGAGGTTCAGTCCGAGCTGTAGAGAAATAGCGAAGGGAACGCCCGACGGCCGTGCCTGTCCTCAGGCTTGCTGGCTGCAGTGAGAGACCCTCGTTCCACACACAACGTTGCCGCCGAAATGCGTGGCGTGACTCACACACTCGGGCGACGCGTCCTCGCGCTCTGACGGCGCCCTGGGTGGGCAGGGCTCGCCAGCACCCAGCGGAGAAAAGCTGATCAAAGTGAACGGCAATCGTGAGCCGGAGCTCAGCACCTAGAGAGCAGGGCGACTGGGGACTTACCGTGTTTTGTGTCTCGCAGAGTCTCTGGGTGGAGAGAACGTCACTGTTCCTGGTGCAGAGTCTTCCCGGCATCTCCCGCTGGTTCGAGGTGGACAAGCGAGAGGTGGTAAGGACCAAGCTTATTCTAAGTACTTTCTTTTTTTTTTTTTTAATCCTCACCTGAGTATATTCTTCCATTTATTTTCAGACAGGGTGGAAGGGAGGGAGAGACAGAGAGAGAAACATTGGTGTGATAGAGACACATCGATTGGTTGCCTCCCGCACAACCCCAACCAGGGCCGGGGACCGAACCGCAACCGAGGTACATGCCCTTGGCCGGAATCAAACTCGCGACTCTTTGGTCTGTGGGCCGATGCTCTAACCGCTGAGCCAAACGGGCCAGGGCCTCATTGTCAGTACTTGCCCATCGCAGCTGCTCACCTGGGGTCCTGCGTGGGCTGGCTGCTTCTGCCTTCGACTCCAAGGCCCTGGAAGCCCTCAGGGCAAGTCAGTGAGTGTTCCCGAGACTGACCACTAAGACCAGGGCCTGGAGGAGGACATTCGTGTCCTCGTGCAGCCGCCAGAGGGAGGCCGCAGAAGCAGCTGGGCCTGAGCAGACACAAGGCGCGGGCCCCGAGCCAGAGGAACTGGGACTCCGGCTCTGTCGTCGCTGCGGCCACGCGACTCCGTGACCACAGGCGCCAGGCCGTGCCAGGCTGTGCCAGGAAAGGCACTGCAGTGTCTGTTCAGTCACCACGTCCCAGCTGGGAGCTGTGTGCTCGCGCCCCTCCTTCCACAAGTTCCGAAGCTTTTGCCGGAGGTCCGACAGCAAAATGTTGAGGAAGGATAGACCTGAAGCCAGGTTTTTCCGACTCGAAGCCAAGGGGGTTCATCTCTTCTAGCCTCAGTTTCCTTCTCGGCAGCATGAGGCTCAGGGGCCCTGCCCAGCGGGGGACGCACAGGCAGTGCACGCTGTCCGGGTCGCAGGGTGCTGGACAGCGGTGGGGTCGCCCCTGGGCTCTCGGGTAAGATGTGCCCCCAGCTCCGGTCCCCGGTGTGGGACAGGGAGAGCAGCTGCCCACGCCAGCCACATCCCGGTGAGACCCGCCCGCTGCCCGGCTGCTCTAAGCTGAGAGCGCCTGAATGTCAGCCACAGCCCTGCGATCTCAAGCACCCTTCTCCCTCCCTTGGGACATCACTAGGGCTGTGGCCAGCTCTGTGACTGCCACCATCCTCTGGCTGATGGAACGTGTGCCCGTTGTGAAATGTCATTCAGCCTCTCGTTTGGCGAACAAGCCCGCTCTGTCCCTGGGTGGGTTAGAGCAGACCCTGCCCAAACTGTCGCGAGAATGCCTTGTCCTAGCTGACCTCTCAGCACGGACACCGCCCTCGGCTTGTCAGGTCCCGCTAGGTAAGAATTGGATGGTGCTTTCACTGGGCCAGGAAATGCGACGGCGCCCGAACAGTGCAGGGCCTGGGGCACAGGTCCCCAAGCTGGTTGCTTACGTCGTGCACTCTGGTGCTTTCCGGGGACGAGGACAGGCTGCCGAACACGGAGCTCAGAAGGTCTTGCTGTTGTGCTTCCTTCCGAATGGCCTGGGCTCAACCCACAGAAATGTCCCTAGTCCTCCCCTGGTGATCCAGAGAGCCTTCTGGCCACTCCTCCCCAGAGTGCTCGGTCCTGCAGTCTCAGCAGTGGTCTTCACGCTCGACATATCACACACGCATACATACGTGCATGCGCACACAGACACGCATGCATGCATACAATGCACACACATGCAGGCACATGCACACACATGCACACACCTCTAAGGAAAAGGAGCATGCTGATAAAGATGAGAGGAGCATTACTGAAGACAGCCTTTCGAGCAGCTGCCCGTGTTACTGGAACAGGCAATCTTATATTCTGTCCAACAGAACCAGTCACACTGGGCCGCTTTGTTCCCTGAACACAGCCCACTCCGAACCACCTGTCCTTCTCCTTCCTGTTGCCTGGCACAGTCCTCCCCTCCCCCTTGCATCGAAGCTCCTGGTTTCCTGCTTTCATTCCCGGCATAGAAGGTCTTCAAGGTCAGGGGCACGTAGTAGGTCGCCAGTGCCAAACGGAACTGAAACTCTTTATTACATGTAAATGATTCTGAAAACCAAAATCTAAAAGATTCTGAAAACCAAGGGGTGTTTTCAAAAGTTGGGCTCCAAAATAACGACCTTAACCTGATGGGATGTGAGACCATTTATGCTCTTTCCCTCACTCCGTGCGGAAAGTCAGCTGTTTTACTGAGAAATATTAAAGCATTTGATTATAAGGAGCTTCCCTGGACCCCACTGTCCCTATGAGACGGGTGCCCTTTGTTAGCTTTCTCAAACCCCTGGCTCCAAAGGTTTCAGAGGAGATGCTGGGCTTTTACTGTTTACTGCTTCTAAAACAAAATCTGTACTTTTTTCTGATTAAAAAGTAAGCTTATTTTTAAAAATTTAAACAAGATTAAAAAACTGTAAAATAAAATATACACACGATGATGGTTAAACTCCAGCTGACAATAATGACCACATCACACTTCACATGTATGTCCGTCGGAAAAGCCTGTGCTGTCCTTTCAAGACAGAGCAGCTCCTGGCCGACCCCGCGGCTGGCGCCATCTGCTGCCTGAACGCCACGGCCGCTCCTGGGCACAAGGGGAGAAAGGACATGATGACCCTGTTCGATCCGTCCCTTCGCTTCAACAACTGCCCCGAAGGCCAGTTTGGTTTCATCTGCACCTTGACCCTTCTCTCTCGCACTGGGTATTTTAAGTAAATCTCAGACACTGCATCGTTTGGTCTATTAACAACAACAAAATAAGCACAGTAGTATACGTTATCCCATCTAAATAATTAACAAGAATTCCTCGATCATAAATAACCAGTCGCTGTTCATTCACACCCCACCCAGGGGCTTTGTCCCATGTTGTGTGAACACAGAGCCTAATTAGAGCCACCTGTTGCCATTGGTTGACCTGTCTCCTGGGACTCTGGATCCACAGCAGCCCCGCCCACACCCCATCACTCTTTTTATCCTTGCGAGTTGTTGTTGTTTACCCTGGACTGTTTCCTTAAGTCCAGATGTTGCGCCCGGGGAACCAGTGGGGTAATTTAACCTGTTTCTTTGTCCCTCTGTTTTTTGTAAATTGGCAGTTAGACATAACAAAATGTATCATTTTGTGTTTGTTTCTGTTTTATTATTATTATTATTATTATTATTATTATTATTATTGCAAGATGACTTCATAGGCTGTGCTATGTCTCTTTTCCTGTGCTGTGAGCAGCTGCTGACGGCCACTGCCCCAGTCTGTTCGGCTAAACGGGGACGTGTTATTGCTCCTCTGTCTGTTCATGGGAATACTCTGTGGAGAGAGACGTCCCCTCAGCAACGGTTTGGAAAGGAAGGATGATGCTCTGTTCCTCCCCTTTATTTACCAGTTTTCAAACATGGGTCCCCAGAGGGCTTTTGTCCGGGCGGTTTTGTTTATAGCATGCACAGTAACCGTGGATTTAAACGTAACTGTTCGGTCCATCGGAAGTTATTTCTCGCACTCATTATCAGGTTGTTCCATTTTGCCCATTGGGAGACTCTCCAGATGAGATCCCGAGTCTTTTTGACAGCATTTAAGTAGTGTTTGTTTCGGACCCAACAGGGGACCGAATTGTCAAATCAGACATAGGACTGGCATCACGCTTCACCGATAACTTGTCAACCTAAGAATGTCCACACCTGAAAAAACGTTGTGAGTTTATTAGAGTTTGAGCCCAACAGAAAGTACGCCCGGAGCAAGAGCTCAGCAGACTGAGAAAACGCCTCGGAGAATGACAGTAGGCGGGAGGAAAGGCAGGGATGATTACAGGAGAGGGAGCAGGTTTTGTGCTCTCTGGAGGGTGCTTAGCTTCCTAGGCTTGATAAAGAGGCATTTCAAAGGCTGTTCCCCGAGACGCACAAGGACAATGGACAGGGCTTGCTTCAGGCAAAATAAACCTTTCAGTAGAGAAATGTACAGGCCTGGGGCGTGACCACCCACCTTGACCCGCCCAGTGAGGGGCCTGTGATCAGATCACCTGGGAGGTCCCCTTTGCTGCATTTATGACAGTGTCCCTTTTTGTCCACAAGCCTGAAGGCAATGGAGAGGCTCAGACAAGCAGGGACACATCGGAGGCCTCAAGCCTGTCCTCCAGGCCCTCTGTTCCCAGTCAGTAAGGATACTTGGGAACTACACGGGCGTCCCTACGGGAGTTCCCAGGGCTCCCCACACAGGGGCATTTAAGCTGTAAAACTGAAGTTATGAAACGTGCCCCGTTAGACTTCAGAGAGATGTGAAAACTTCTCTGTGTCAGGGTAAGAAACATCCAAACCTGTAAGAATTTTGTAGTTTATTTGAGCCGCACCGATGACAATTGCCAGGAAGCAAAACGTCAGATGCTCTGGAGAAGGAACTTCTCCCCCTTGTTTCATACACGAGAATCAGAGGGAAGCCGGGGGGCGGCATGGAGTCCCTGGGGGTCGATTAGGGAGAGGGGAGAAAGCCAAGGGGAAATTTCTGGGATTGGATAAAAAGTAAAAGGAACGGACTGAACTTCTTTACTTAGGTGGGTATAGGATAGTTGACAGTCAACAATGAACTTGATGGCCCTGGCCGGTTTGGCTCAGCGGTTAGAGCGTCTGCCCGTGGACCAAAGAGTCCCGGGTTCGGTTCCCGCTAAGGGCATGTACCTCGGTTGCAGTTTGTTCCCGGCCCCAATTGGGGTCGTGTGGGTGGCAGCCACTTGATGTGTCTCTCTTACACATCGATGTTTCTCTCTCTCTTCCTCCCTCTCTCCCTCCCGCTCTCTATCTGAAGATAAAAGCAAAAATGTCCTCGGGTGAGGATAAAAAAACAAACAATGAACATGATGACATAACAATGAGGGGGTCTGTGGCTGGTTCTGGTTGAGACTGTGCCCTGAGGGGTCTGGGAAAAGGGATTACTCAGACATTCCAAAGGTATATTATCTTACATATTTTTTTAAAAAGACAATAGACAGGCTCAGTTAGGTAAAGGTTGACTTTTGTCAGGGAAGATGCTAGCCTAGGACATGACCTCTTGCCATAAACTGTCTTTAGTTAAAAAGTTTTTATTTCAGACCATGCTGTGTGGTTCCTTGAGGTCCCCGAGTTTGCAAGGCCACCAGGCAGGCCTCCCCTGGGCTTGTCAGGTCAGCACGTGGCTCCTTTCCATCCACAGTCTCCTGCCCCAGACCCAAAAGAACCACTTCTCCAGTAACTCCTGAACCTTCTCAGCGGCCAGCAGTATTTAAAGATCACAGTCTGGGGGCTAGAGGAAAGCAACTCCTTCATAAACTCTTTTCACACATCATTCTTGGCACACTTCTGTGACTGTCTCCTTAGAACAACTTCCCTGGAAGCGAATCGGTCTGTCAGAGGGTCCACAGTGTGACCTTCGATGCACAGTCAGTAGTGGCATGTACCCCTGCCTGCCCTGTCTGGAGGGGTGACCGTTCTTGGGAATACCCACGTTCCCAGCGTCTTCTCCACACGGGACGTTGTATGTTACTTGACCTTTCCAAATAATAGACCAACTGTGATCCTGCCAGGGCAGATTTGGGGAGGGGGTGGCATTTGATGAATGCTAGTGAAGATGGTATGTTTTCACACATTTATTTATTCTTTCCATTTCTTTTGTGAGTGCCCTGATCATGGTTTTCTTCAGCGTCGGAGAAATGTCGATAATTTGTCTGGGATCTGTGTTGGGAATATTTCCCAAGTTGTCTATCTTTTGCCTGTGTTTATTTGCCTTAATTTTTTTTCCCCCCATTTTAATAGCCTTTGACTTTCTAGAGAGGAGCTCAGACTTATTTATTTTTAATTGTGGTCAAAACGACATAAAATTTACCCTGGTTACCCTTTCTCAGCGTCTAGTACTTCGGGGTTAACTAGAGGCACATTGCCAGGCGGGCAGTTTTCATCCTGCAGAACCGGCCTCTGTGTCCATCGAAGAGCTCCCCCTCCCCCGCCTCGGGCAGCCAGCTCTCTGCTTCCTGTTTCCAAGACGTTCTGTTTGCTTTCAACTTGGAGTTAGTCAAAGCTCTCGGACTGTTTTTCCTTCATGATATTTTGTGATCATAAAACGAAGGTGCAATGTCACAAATAATTAGAAAGGAACTTCCCATTTGCCCCCACTCAGGTAAAGAAACAAACCATTGCAATGGGGAGGCCTCCCAGGCCCCTTTCCCACGTACGGCTCCTCCTTCAACGTGGAGGGCTCCGTCATCCTCGCCATTAGGGTGTCCCTCCCCTTGCTGAGTTCATCGTGTATGTCCCGCTCAGCACAAGTCCATTCCGTCCTGCCTGGTTGTGAACTTGCTGCGACAGTGTCATCCTGTGTATACCGCCTTGTAACTCGCCTCTGGGACTCAGTACTCTTTGTGACGTTGGTCCACGTTACTACGTGGGACTTAAGGTAGTTTTCATTGCTGCGTACTTTCCCACTGCACGACCATGCCACAACACGGGTATGCATTCTGTTATCAAATGCACGTATGGCTTTGGGAGGCAGTTGTGAATATTTTTTACATGTTTCCTCGTGCACCTGTGCACACATCTCCTCCACTTTTCCTCAGACGTGTGCAAGGAGCAGACAGATGGCAGGATCATCAAATACCATAGATATTACCATCCTCTTTAGTACGGAAAGCCAGACGGTTTTCCAAAGGGACTGGAATGAGAGCGTCTAAGAGCAGGGATTGAGAGGCTCTGTGGGTCCCATTCTCACTCCATTTGCTAATGTCATGTTTATTTTTGCCATTTTGGCGAGTGGGGAGTAATAGATCCCCGTGGTATTTACTTTTTTTATCACAAATGAGATTAGGCACGTTTTCGTGTGTTTATGGGCCTTTGGATTTTCCTTTGTGAAGTGGTTGTTTCAGTCTTTTGCCTGTTTTTATTGGATTGTTTGCCTTTCTCTATGGGTTTGTAAGAGTTCTTAAATATTCTGGACTTGGGCTCTCTGCGGCTTCACTTGGTGCAAATCATCTTCTACCTTCGGGTACATCTCTCCTTCTCCTCAGAGTGGCTTTTGACGGATACACGGTGTCAGTGCTGACAGAATCAGGCTATTCCAGTAGTTTTCTGTGTCGGTTTAAAATGACCTAAGTGACCTTTAAAAACGCTCATTTGTTTCCTCGGCGGAAAGAACCCATACGTAACTGTGCTGACTGTGCGCTTGAGGTGCTTCACAGCCGAGAGCTTGGCAGACCTTCTCTCCGAAGAGAATGTCAGTGGTGGTCACCGCCACGATGCTGTGTGAGGGGCACGATTAGGGACCCCCTGTAACCGAGACTTTGCAGGTCATTGTGCTTCTGTTTGGCTGTCCTTCCGCAAGCAGCTCCGTAGCGGGTACGGGTACCCTGCTTTCTGCAACTCCCACTGTGGACCCTCCTGTGCCACCTTCTGGTGCTTAACATGGGCATATGTGGTCCATATGGGCACATGTCCCCTTCCCCAAGCAGGCTGGAAGCTCCTTAGCATCAGAGGGTCTGCGTGCATCTTTGTGTCTCCCATGATGCCTTGCATTCCGTAAGTGCCTGGACAAGTGACAGTACTAGGCCCCTGCATGTTCAGCCCTTCGGAAGAAAAGAAAAACAAGTTTTTAAAGTCATCAGATGGACTTTTTTTTCTTTCACGGATGACATTGGTTGTGGCAGTGCTAATAGATAATGAATGACTACTGATGAGCCAAACCGCATTCCACCCGGTGGCTGTGATCACCATCCCTTTCTAGACCTTACCGACGAACAGCTGATTCGTCTCCCACATCTGTCTGTCCTGCTGGGCGGCCCCTGGTAGGGAGATCGGTGGGGGGGCGGGGGAGGGGCACGGCTCGCTCAGAACCTGGTGGCTCTCCTCTGCCTCCCGAGGGTCTCCAATCCCGTGCCTGTCTGTGCTCCTCTGCTCCCCAGATAGAAATGACTCCTCTGGAAAACGCCATTGAAGTGTTGGAAAACAAGAACCAGCAGCTGAAGACGCTGATCGGCCAGTGCCAGACCAGACAGATGCTGAATATCAACCCCCTGACCATGTGCTTGAACGGCGTGGTCGACGCGGCCGTGAACGGCGGCGTTTCCCGGTATCAGGAGGTGAGACTCGGGCACCGTGTGTGAGGGTTTGCAGGTGGGATCTCTCGGGGTTTCAGAAACCCTGGTTCGAAATCGGCGCGTGGGAGCTAGCACGCACTGCCGCTGACGCGGGGGTCTGGGCGAGACGGAGCAAACGGGCACGTTTGTCACGCGTGCTCGTTCCACGTCCCGGTGTGATATTTTGAGGATAAAAGTTTGGGCACACACGTGTGTGTTCTTGGATGAATACAAGTGGCGAGGGTATTGTTTAACAAATGTCCACCTGAAACCATTTCTCTGAGCAAGGAGGTTCGTGGGCATAGAGAAGTCTGATCTCGTTGAAGATACTTGAGGGGGACTGTTGACCTGCCCGCCTGGTTTTCTACAGGACGATACAGTGGCCTGGAAGCCTAGGCCAGCCCCTCAGTCGGGGTGACCCTAAGGCCATTGCTTGGAATGCAGGGCCATAAAGCTTATTCATTTGGAGTTGCTACCTGCTTGTTTTTACCAGAAATACTTGTGCAGGCTCTGGTCTTCCTCAAACAGTACTGTCCCGGCATTCCCGGTCCGGCCAGCCGCCCACACCAGGGACTCCTCCATCGGCCATTGCTTTAAAGAGGCTCGTTGTTCAGAACAGTGGGTCTCTCGTGCCCTTCGCAGCTCTCCCGAAGTAGACCGGTTATTCCTTCTCTCACCAGGCGTTCTTTGTCAAAGACTACATCCTGAGTCACCCCGAGGATGGCGAGAAAATTGCGCGGCTGAGAGAGCTGATGCTGGAGCAGGTAAGGGGCAGGGGCCGCTCACCTTGGCTCTCCCGCGCCCACAGCCGCATGCTCCCCGGGGGTCCGTGCACGCGGTTCCCGTCGGTGCTCGCGAGGGTTACAGGGTCACCGTCTACCCTTTCCCCCACGTGGATGCAAAAACAAATCGGAGAATGAGTAGGCCCTCAAAACGAGCATGTCACGAATCTCCCGTGGCGTCTTCAGGGGCCCTGCCTGAGGACATGCTGTGGGCTCGAGGCCGACTTTCCACTCAGAAATGTGGGCTCACATACGTTCAGTCCAGCTCAAAATGAGGGACGCAGTGAGCGAGCGAATCAGTGAGAGTCTCACTTGAACGTTTCCGTTCAGGATGTGGGCCATCAGCAGACTTTGCTTCAGAACAGGACCGTGTTTTGCAGACCAGGCCTGTAGATTGGACAAAACTAGATACAGCCTCGCTGCTTCGTACTCCCAAGAGGCCTGGTGTGTTTTTGTTTGTTTGGTTCCGTCAAGCGCAGAGAACTGGACAGAGTCCGCTGGCGGCCGGCGGCCTGCACAGGTTGCAATCGCTCTGAGGGAGGTGACGGGGTGTGTGGGAGACTGGGTTAGAGGGGAAACACAGACATTTTACACTCGAAAAATGGAATGTGTATGATCCTGTATGACAAAAGCATCCTTTCCTGCTTGATAATACCAAATTAACAAACAAACAAACGAAAAGTGCCCTTTTGGATTAGAAAATGATGCAGTCATATCTGATTTTCGTGTGTATTTTATGCTCTGTGGGCTTAGTCTACACATCTTCCTTCTGGGGGCAGTTGTACAGCTTCTGGAAAAGAGAAAGGAGGTCCTTGACACTGGCCTTCAGGGAAAGAGAACAAGGTCAGTCCTCCCCGTGGCCCGGGGGTGATGTAGATTCCAGGAGTGAGCCGTTTAGGTTATCCAGTTCTTAGGGATGACTTTGGACTTTGCTGATTTTTGAAAATCTGTCTTGAACCCGAGCACAGTTTCTCCTGAGTGGTTTTCCTCACCCCAGGACTCTGACCGGTCAAGGTCCAGAGCTCCCCTACGTTTGTCCCCCCCCCAGGCAGTGACCCCACAGTGACTCCCCAGTAAACATCCTAATCTCTGCACCACCGACTACTTCCGGGGAACCCAACCCACGGCATTATGTGGACAAAAGGGATGTCACCTGATAGCAGGTGTTTAAAACGGGGTGTGGGGGTGGAGGCTGGAGGGTCCCACACGGAGGCTCACCCACCTCCCCCCACCCCTCTTCATCCCAGCGGTCCAGGGCTCTGTGCTTCAGACACCACACCACTCACTGTTCCCTGCACACGTGCCCTGGGGTTTGCTTCCCGGTGTTTATCTCTGTGCTAGTGTGCTGGTGGTGGCTGGGAGTGGCCAGGTGGTCCCCTGACCCAGGGTGCCCGAGGCTGTAACGGCCAGGCAGCCCTGCCTGAATCTCCACAGTGACTCTCCAGGGGCTGCAAAGAAGGAAGCCGCACTGAAGGGGTTTGCCTTCCTCCCGCCCAGGAAATTCTCCTTCCCTAACCCCTCTAACATGCGGCGGCTTTTTAAAATGCAAAAGACAGCTGCTACTCACCTCGAAGGAGTTAGACACCACCGATAGTGAGCAAAGGGGCCTCGGAGGGTTATGTTCCCCTCTTGTGGGGGTCCTCACAGCCAGAGGGGTTCTAAATGCCAAGCGTTCCTTGTTGCACTGTAAGTGAACGAGAAGCACACGTTTAACAAAAACAAGAAGCACAGCCACTCTCCTAGAGGTCTGTGCACTTTTTACTTCCTCCTTGGCAGGTTTTCAAAATCTGGGGACGGAGGGGTGGGCACAGAAGAACCTGAGGGAAGAGAGAAGAGTAACATGGAAAAGGGGTGCCCTCCGGAAAAGAGACCCCTCGGGGAGAAGCACCCGACCCTCCTCACGGGGAGCAGCCGCTGTCCCATCGGGGGAAATGCAGGAGGGGCCCGAGGAGCACAAAACTTCGTAGGAGGGCGGTTATCCCAGGCCTAAGGTCCGTGGGGAGGAAACTCGAGGGAACATCAGGCCTTTGGAGTCTGAGAGCCCTCCGTTCAAACCCCACTCGTGTCTTCCTATTGCAGGGCCATTCTGCCTGTGCCGCCCCCGTAGATGCAGGCTGTGCCTGTCTTGTTGGACGGAGAGGACTCAGCAGTGCTGTGTGGCCACAGGGCTTGGTTCTGAGCAGGTGCTTAGCAGAGTTGCTCACCCGTGTGGGTTTTCCCCCATGTCATTGCCCAGGCACAGATTTTGGAATTCGGGTTGGCCGTGCATGAGAAGTTTGTACCTCATGATATGAGACCCCTTCACAAGAAGCTGGTCGACCAGTTCTTCGTGATGAAGTCGAGCCTAGGAATACAGGTAGGTGCCCAGTGTCCGAGCCCTGGGCTCACGGTTAGGGCCGAGGAAGTGTTCAGTGGTGACACCTTGTGGTGCTTCTACCAAACTGCACCATCTTACCAGGGAGCCCACAGATACTAAAATTGCATTATTTTCTTTTTGCCATGCTCAGCTTTCATAAAAACAAACAAGGAAGCGAGAGGAAGCTTAATGATACTGAAACTTACCCTCATAGCCCCATGTAAAGATTTCACGACACTCAGAATGCACATCTGATAGACTGAAACATCTCATAATCACTCTGCCCAGGCAATTACCCTTCTCAAGGGTTTTCTGCACCCCTCCGCAGGACTTCTCCGCTTGTACCCAAGCCAGCCCAGTGCACTTTCCCAACGGGAGCCCCCGTGTGTGTAGGAACTCGGCACCTGCTTCCATGAGCCCGGATGGGACCCGGGTAATTCCCAGACGCAGGTGAGTCGTATTCTTGGTTATCGTATGAGTTGGCATCCCCACCAGGCGATCTGGAAGGGTCTTCTCGTTCTTTATGGTGCAGTTTGTCAGATCCGCTACTTCTTGATGAAATCATTAACCCGCTAGGCAGCTGCAGACACCTGCTGCTGGTGAACCGACAGCACGAGAAAGAAATAAACTCAAACATGCGGTTAGATCGAGGCTAACGGGAGGCGGTGCAGTGGGATGGAGGTCTTTCCCCTTTGGTTTTAGACCGGCCAGCACGGGACAGAGCCAGTTCAGAGACCCAGTTAACGACCCTGTCTCCCCTGCCCCCAACAGCCCGCTGAGCTACCCGGCGGTCAACCGGTATTCCTCCTCCTCGCTGTCCTCACAAGCCTCGGCCGAAGTGAGCAACATCACAGGGCAGTCGGAGAGCTCTGACGAGGTGTTCAACCTGCAGGTACGGGTCCTTCCGTCTGGTCTGCTCATCAACATGCAGGTACCGGTCCTTCCGTCTGGTCTGCTCGGGCCTTTCTGTCTCCGTCCCGACTGTTCGCCCGGCTGCGCTGGCGGACAGAGCCCGCGGGGGAGAACTTGACCCAAGGGCGGACTTGAATCACTCCTATTGGTCTCTGGAGTCGCAGGGACGGTGCAGAACTGCCCCACCCGCCGTAAGACAGGAGCAGGCGATGGGACAGCCCGGGTGCGGGGTCAGCTCTGAGCCCCCTCTAGTGCTCCACGATTGTTGTCACCACATAGCCGCCTCTCAGCGTCTCTAAGTGGCTTTTCCCCCCGTAAGAATACATGATTTAGGGGTCCATTAAAATATCTCCTTCGTGTGTATATGTCGGAAAATTTCTGCAATAGTTTTCTTGCCAAAGAAAAAATACAGTTTTTAGGGATTTGAGAGTCAGTGTAACTCTTGCAACAAAAGATTTTATTTAGATGCCGCTGATGTGGCTGGCGTGTGTAATAATTCAGTGAGACTAGCTGAATTCTCCTCTCCACTGTCTTGGAAAAAGAGGCCTGTTGCCACATACATGCTTTGGACACATTTTTGGAGAAAGTGGGAAGATGCACGCCTGCCTCTTAGAAGCACTCACCTGCTTGGCCCTCGGCCAGGGTCCTTCCGCTCGCCTCAGCCGGGGCTGCCTGCCGCGGTCCTGAGTCACCGAGATCGCCGGCAGCACGAGTGCCCGTCTTTGGCAGGAGTCAAAATCTCAAATTCTTTTTTTCTTTTAAGAGTTTTTTTCTTTTCCTTTCTCTTTGTATTGATTTTTAGAGAGAGAAGAAGGAAGAGGAAGAGGGAGGGAGAGGGAGAAACACCGATGTGAGAGAGAAACATCGATCGGCCGCCTCCTGCACGCCCCACTGGGGATCGAGCCTGCAACCCGGGCATGTGCCCTGACCGGGAATCGAACCGGGACCTCTCAGTCCACGGGACGATGCTCAGCCACTGAGCCACACCGGCCAAGCGAGATTTTTCTATATTTCTAAATGGCGTTTTTCTATTCTCTTGGCTAATTTGGCAATGAAACGCAGTGCAGCGTCAGTGATGTGTTCCGAGCGGGTGTGTCTTGTGAACGGTGTGCTAACGGCCTCCCTTGTTTCCAGCCCAGTCCGTCTACCTCAAGCTTGAGTTCTACGCATTCTGCTTCACCCAACGTGACCAGTTCTGCCCCGTCGAGCGCCAGAGGTCAGTGCAGGGCGTGGGCAGGCCAGCAGGGCCCAGCCCGGGAGCCACGGTTGTGGTGTCCCAACCTATGGCCAGGGCCGCGGCGCCCAGCTGTCTCCTGCGGACAGGGCGGGCCCCCACACTGACCCCTGCCTGTCCTCCTCTTCCCAGCTTCTCCGTTGTTGTCCGACAAACACAAACATTCCAGAGAAAACTCCTGCCTGTCCCCGAGAGAGAGACCGTGCAGTGCCATCTACCCGATACCCGCAGAACCTTCTCAGGTAACCCTCGGGGACAGAGACCCTAGGAAACAAGGCGGGTCTGGAGTGGCTTACCTGTCTCCGCGGGTACGCTGTGGCCGCCGGAGGCGAGCCCCTGGGCTGTGCTGCAGCAGGTCCCGCCGCCGGGGCGAGGGAGCCCTGTTCTGTGCCCCTTGTGGGCAATTCCCACCTGAGCCACTCTCTGGGCAGACACCTGGGGCGTGCCCGAGGAGGGCAGCTGAGGGGCCCCGGGAGGACTCTCCCTTCGGATCTGGCTCTGTGTTCCATGGCTGCGACTCAGACGTCACAAGAGGTGACGTTTGGTGGAGGAGCTGCCCTGGGTGTTGGTGTGTGCGGGGACGGAGGTGTGGAGCGTGCCCACGTGAGCAGGAGGCCGAGCAGAAGCAGGGTGTGCCCGGCGCCCAGTGCCTGACCTGCGCCTGCTTCCCGAGAGCGGAGGCCCTTCCCTCTGAGACACCCGCGCGCCCAGGGCCATTTCTGTTGGCCTTTGTCATCTTAAAGCAGTGAGGGAGAAGGGACTGAGTCCTGGGCTGGCCCTGGGCTGCTCAGGAGTCGGGGACCGTGGCCCTCACCCCCCCGGGGCTTGGATTTGGAGGGACCCCTCTCAGTCTGAGTGAGGCCAGGCCGAGGGCTTCGTTCTCCATTGAGGAGTGCATTTATTTTCTGCACCGTCCTGGCGTGGTCTGTGGCCGCCCTGGACACGGATGAGAGTGAGGGGGTTGGGCTGGGCCTATCTGTGTTGATCGTGTGGACTTCCAGAACGTCCCGAGACACCTCGTCTGGATGGCAGCCTGCAGACTGTTTCTGAGTGCGAACCCGCTGTCTGTCCCTCTGTCCCGCGATGTGACAAAGGACGGTCAGTTTGTCCTGGCTGCTCCAGGAGAGCACGCTGCCAGCAGGGGGGACTCTGGAAGCTTCCTTGATTAGCTCCCGAGTTTTCCGCTTGGGGTGGAATTTAGGGCATTGTGCGATACTGCTCGTCGCCGTGGTGCATCTGCTTGGACGGACCTGCACCTCTTTCTGTATTAGGGAGAACCGTGTGAAATTGGTTTTTTTTTTTGGCTTAAAGGTTGTGGAATGTTGACCGTGTCCTATGTTTTAACCTAATCTAATATTCAGAATGTGCAGTCCATTCACTAGAGATTGTTGAGCTAATATTTCTCTTTAATTCCTATTTACATTTCATATTCCCTGTCTAGCATGTGTGTGTGTGTGTATAATTAATTTTAGAGAGAGAGGAATCCGGGGAGAGAGAGGGAAAAAGAGGAGATTTTGTTGTTCCACTTATTTATGCATTCATTGTTGATTCTTGTAGGATTAAACCCGCAACCCTAGTGCATTGGGGTGATGCTCTAACCAGCTGAGATTCCCCGCCAGGGCCACACTCGTATTTATAAAGAGCACCATAGCCTAGCTGCTGTGTACTATTTATTTTTTCTCTGCATTTTATTGTGAAAGGTTATTTACCATTTTTTAAAAATATCTTTTCTTTATTGATTTTAGAGAGAGAGGAAGGGAGAGGGAGAGAGAGATAGAAGCATTGATGAGAGAGAACATCGATTGGCTGCCTCCTGCATGCCCCCCGACTGGGGATGGGGCCCACAACCTGGGCATGTGCCCTGACCGGGAATCGAACAGGCGACCTCTTGGTGCATGGATCGATGCTCAACCACTGAGCCACACCGGCCGGGCTTATTTACCATTTCTATTTAAAACCTAAGATGAACTTTTCAAACACTGTGTTCTCTCTCAAAACCTAAGGCTCTTCTTCCCTTTTCTCCTTAAATATAATTTAATTCTTTGTTTCTGGGGGCATCAGATACCATACAAAAGTTGTTTTGAACAAAAAGTTTCAGGGACCAGATAATCATCTCATTTTCTAGAAGGTCCCGCGTGTCAGCACCCTGCACCACAAAAACAGCTTCTTGTGCTTTCCAGAGGCTGGTGTTTAATCACGCCGGAGACGGGGCCTTGCCGCGCAGCGACCCACACCTGTCTGCGCCTGAGAAAGGTAGGCAGCGCCAGCTCCTGCGCCAGCCCGGGGCGGTGCGCGGGTCTGTGTTGTCTTCATTCGCTCCGGCTTCCACGTGTCCGCGTGGAGGGCGCATGTCCAGGTCTCGGAGGACCGTGACTGATTTGCCCTTGACGGGATTCATGAAAGACAGTCAATCATGATGCGGTGGCTGAAAGGTGCATTCCTGTCGGATTCAACAGCAGGACCTGAGCAGCTTGGGAGCTCCTGCTAGGTGGCTTTTGGTGTCATTCAGTGAGTCACTGGGGCAGATGCTGGCCTCCGGAGACAGGGATGCCAGGTGGGCTGTGTGTCCACACAGGGAGAGCAGCACCTTCCCCTCGGCCCTCGGTGCCCTTCGACTCCTTCGGCCAGCTCACTGTGGTCTGTGCTCAGATACTACTTAAGAATTGCAGTCTGGTGCATAATGGAGGGTGCTCTGTCCAAGGTCGCACAGAAAAGGAGAAGCACAGGCTTTGCAGGGGACAGCCAGTTAGCACCAGCCTCTGCAGCACAGCAGGGGGCTTCCTCCCACTTAGGGTCTGGGGAGCAGCAGGGCACCCGCTGGCCTCTCTCAGGGCCAACCTCACAAATTCCAGCAGTCCCACCAAGGAAATGTCCCGGTGAAGTGCACTTGAATCGCCCCCATTAAGAACTAGACTGTCTTGTCATTCGCGTATACCTGATACATTAGTATCAAAACTCCTTGGGAGATCAAAATCTGTGAGATCCTAGCCCAAATTATTTTAAGACACAAATTTTGCTTTCATGTTACGAGTCAGATATTGGTCTCTGTCTGGAGAATTTAGGAACGTGGTACTTTTCTCCTCCCTGCAATCAAAGAAAACCACAAAGCAAATTGAAACGGAACCGAGAAAAGGTATTTCAACAGTGGTCATTGCATCCCGTTAAACAGCGGTTCTCAACCTGTGGGTCGCGACCCCTTTGGGGGTCGAACGACCCTTTCACAGGGGTCACCTAAGACATAACGGTAGCAAAATTACAGTTATGAAGTAGCAACGAAAATAATTTTATGGTTGGGGGTCACCACAACATGAGGAACTGTATTAAAGGGTCGCGGCATTAGGAAGGTTGAGAACCGCTGCGTTAAATGAACGTTGTGATTTAGTGGCAAAATGTTGAAATCCCAGCCGTGTCCACCAGATGGCGGTGTCTGCACAGGCAGCAAGCTCCGCGAACTCGGATGCTTTGTAAACCTCATGGCATAGCAGTTATTTATAACCTTGTGTGTTTAGCCCATGTTCCTGTCAGGGTTGTTCCGTATTTCTGCATCTCACTGAAGCGTGCAACAGGCAAATTATAAAAAAGGAATGATGCCGTCAGCCTCCTAAATTATTTTTTGAGGACATACTTCAGTAGAATGCCTTGATTTGGGGACCAAGGGGTCCTTTTCTCAGGGCTGGCCCACAGGATGGTGTGCTCTGGCTGTTCCCTCCCCATAATTCTGCCGAACAGCTGGCATATTAGCTTATCATTGCCTCCCCCCTTTCTGAGTGCCACGTGTCCAGAGATTTCCACTAAAACCAAGTTTTAAAATAGTCTAGCGACTGCATCTTCCATCTGCTCTCCAGCATCTAAACACAGTTGTAGTTCTCGAGCCCCTACGCCGTACGCAAAGAGATCTGTCGTTCGTTTGAGCGCCATAAACAGACGTGGTATCACCTAATTAACCGCCAACTATAACTGTGAGATAGGCAATCAAATAAAGGTTTAGTATTTAGGAGCTTTCCTGTGTGGTTTTTTTGTTTTTGATTTTCTTTCTTTCATTCTGGATAATTCTTTCTTCTGAGAGCTCAAGTGTCGGAAGGGCAAAGTGTTTCTAGCTGTGTTATTCCCTTCCAGCTGTGATCCCCAACCCTAGCAGCTGGAGCCTGGACAGTGGGAAGGAAGCCAAGAGCATGTCGGATAGGGGGAGACTTCTCTCTCCCCCTGTCCCTCCAAGACCCACACAGACCGGTGGGTATTTGAAGCGTTTGAAGGATCACTTTTACTAACCGCTCCAGCTTGCGCGATGCTCAGGGCTGTGGGCTTTGGTGTTGGACACCTCAGTAGCTGCCTAACTCGTTGCAATGCTCTCTGCCTTCGCTGAGCTCCCGTTCCACGGAGTCGGACCACGCTCCGTCCCTCGGGAATTCCACAGACACATTCTGGGGCGCGTTCTCCCGGGCACTGTCCTCAAGGTGGCGGCTGGTACTAACCTTGCTTAAGCCACTGGCGTGGTCTCGCTTGAATCGCCTCGTTCTTACCAACTTCCGCTAACTCCACCGCTTCCTTCCTCTGACGGGGAGCTGACGGCAATGCTGCAGGCTGCCCCTAAACAGCAGCCGACCGTGGCTTTGAGGGGCTGGAGGACTGCTCCCCCCACACCCACCGCTGTCTGGTGCTTAGGGAGGGCCGTATTCGAGTCGTTTCTCAAAGTGCTGACTTCAATTTCGAGAACCACTGCAAATTATTCTTAAGAAATTCCCTTTGGGAGTTGATAGCATGAATAGGGCCCCTTTCCTCCTGCACAAGCCCTTTTCTTGGTGACCTACATACGGCGCAGTCGTAGGGGGGCCTCCCCGGCTCCGCTGACGCCCTGCCCTGGCCCCGGGGACAGCCTCTTCAACGCTGACGTGTGGCGAGAGAGGATGCGAAGCTTTCCACATACATCTGGCCTAGCGGGAGGAGAAAACAAGACACCGTTCCTTCATGGGTCCTGCTTCACTGGCTGCACGTTAGCATCTTTCTTTCTTGTTCTCTACTAAGAAGAGCAAAGTGACTTTCTTTTTACAATACACTCTGTGCTGCCCAGTTTGTTGTGTACTTG
Organism: Tadarida brasiliensis; assembly: GCA_030848825.1. Classification (NCBI taxonomy): domain Eukaryota; kingdom Metazoa; phylum Chordata; class Mammalia; order Chiroptera; family Molossidae; genus Tadarida; species Tadarida brasiliensis. The sequence goes on along the minus strand of CM061267.1, from coordinate 97,538,409 downwards.
CCGAAGCTAAACGTCACCAGCAGGTGTGGAAAAACATGTGAGATCTTTCTACAGCACTAGAACTACCTGGGCTTAACTGCCAAGCGCCCTGTCCATCAGTGTGCCCGGGAGGCCTCGGCAGCCGGGTGATCTGTGTTCGGCAGCTGAAACCTGGCTGTCGCTCAGGCTGGGACAAGCGTGTCCCAAGCAGCAGTCACTTTGGTGGCGATGGGTTCCTGGGCACAGACTTGTGGACAGCGATCCTAATAGGACGAGTTTCCGTTCCGTAGGGAACTGAATCCTTTCCAGAGAAACAGTTCTGTGAGCATGAGTGGGTAGGAGTCCACAGGGGGTCACTGAACCAAGGAGTCAAGAGGAAAAGGGCCCAAGCTACAGTAAACCTTGGCTGGGGCCACAGTGGCAGCCGAAACACAGCTCCCAGCCGGGATCTGCTGCTGTCTGCGTACATGATGCTCTTCCGTGACCAGTGCCCCAGAGGCTGGGCTGGGACAGCTAAGGCTGGTGTCTGAACATGACAGGCACCGGCCGTGGGCCCTAGCCTGCAAGGCGGGCATTGCACCCTCCTGAGGTGTGATATCCGACCCCTCTCGCTGATCCCTGGGGCTTGGGGCACTGGGGCGACCACCCCTCTGCAAGCTGACTTGGCGTGACTGGCCTCCCTTCTGCACAGATTGCTCTCAGGGTCTGTCCTGCATCATCGTCTGTGCTCACTGTTGGGATCTGTAACTGTCCGTCTTCGCTTCAGCCTGTCGTTCTCCTGTGATTTGTAAACCTCACTGTGGCATCTGGGACAGAGGGGGCTCGTGACAGGGCAGCAAACCCTGAACTCACAGACACTGTGTGGGTGGAGTTAGGAAATGTGCCCACACACACCGTGTGGACAGCGTCGCAGCGGACGGTTGGCGTGCGTGGCTCTGCTTGCGAGAGCTGCTCTGACCCCAGCGGACGCACGCAGAGCAGTCCCATCGCACCTGCTGCGTCCCAGACGTGGGGCTGGACGCGCCACTGCCCTGGTGACGAAATCTGTGGGGAACCATCCCCCCTCCGGGGACAAAGGCGGGACCTGAATGAGGCATCAGGGGGCTACACAGAAAACTTCTCACCTCTCCTAGGGACATGGCCAAGGGTTTCTGCGGGTGGGGCACGTGGGGGTGGGTTGGGGTGTGCAGTGGGAGGCTGGAGTCAGAATATCCCCCTGGACCTAGTCTGCACTGCTTGGGTGTCCTGGCCTTCCCCCAGATGCTCAGGCGAAAGTCAGCAACTTTCCAAAGGCTGCTCCCTGGTACCTCCCACCTAAAAGCACCTTTTCAAACACCTGAAGCATCTAGACGCTGGGGACATGGAAGGGGCGATGGGCCCATTCAGGGCCCTGTCACTTTGGTTAAAGCATCCCGCACGCACTCTGACTTGTCACTCCCTGTCCTGGTCTTGATGCTGCCGTCCTTCGGGCAGGCGTCATCCGTTTCGTCCCCGCCGCCCTTGCCCAGGGGGTCCTTGTGCCCCGGCGTCTGTGTGAGTGTGCACACACACACACAGGGATTCGCAGAGAGTCAACCTTCTGGTTTTCCTCAGTTGAAATGCTCTCTCTCTCTTTACAGCTTCCCCAGCGAGACACACGACATCGGCATCCCCCTCACCTGCCGGGCGGTCTCCGATGAAGGTACGGGCGGGGCTCTTACTCAGCTGAGGCTGGAGACGGGCCCAGATCCCCCTTTCCCCTAAGAGGCCCCTCTGGTCCTCAGCGAGGTGCTTGTCTGCGCAGAGCCGGCAGAGAACACAGGGAGCGGGGCTGCAGGGAGGTGGGTGAGGAACCGCCCCAGGCATTCCCTTGGGGGCCTGAACGCAGTGTGTGCAGGTTATTGGCCTCTTGGCAAACGGTGCCGATGAGAATGTGCAGGCTGGGGTGAGATACACCCCGAATTAGGAAACAGTAGGGTCCCGATGCCATCTCCTAGGGCAGCCTGGCCTCCAGTCCACGTTAACAACCCAGGTGTACGACACGCGGTCCTGGGCCGTTTGCCCTTATCCTCAGCCTCGCCCCTTTGGACCAAGCCGAACCCAATTTTTTTCTCTTTTCCTATTTTCTACCACGGCTTTCGAATACATGACTGAAAAGGCAGTGCCGTGAATTTGTAAATGTCCAGGGAACAATCTGGAAAGCTGTAAAGATCAGACGTTTGACTTGGTTTGCAGACACGGGCTACTGAGCGTCTTTAAACGCACACGGCCCCTCGTGAAGGTAGAGAATCCTAGCCGCTGTCCAGGTTGGACCAGACTGGCTGCAGGACGGTCAGGGTCGGGGCAGGGAGACCCGTGCGCCCTGCTGCCGCACCAGAGGCAAATCCGGGGCCGAGGGGACGATTTCGTCCCTGAGTGCTGCAGGCTGCAGCTCCCTGTCCCTTTGCCGATGAGCTGTTCCTAGGGATCAGGAGAGGAAAAGACAGGTTGCGAGCATCTGATACAGCGACTGCTCGCAGAAATGGAGGATCTGAGAAAGACGGAGCACGTCCAGGTGTGGTTTCGTTGGCACCGCCCACAGTTCTGACGTAGAAATCGGCTGGCGAGTGCAGGTGATGCGTCCGCGCTGCAGCGGTGACCCAGGAAGCCCACGGTCCCTGTGGGCTCTGCGGCCGGAGACTCGTCTCCACGTGGCCGGAGGGAAAGAGCAAGGTGGCGGCCGCGTCTCCGCAGCCTCCCACGCGCCCGCGCTTGCCACGAGCTCCCACGTGTGCTATGGAGTGCATACCTGCATTCCTCCGTTGATCTTGCAGAGTAGTGATAAGACGGTAACCCTTAGAGATTGGTTCTCAACAATAAAAAGGACTAACGGGATGAAAATGTGTAAACAGCGACCTTGAGTCCTAGTGAGCACGCCCGCATGTTCTCACTGGCCGGCCTTCCTGTGGCCACATCTTCACACTGGGCTTCGAGGAGAGTGGACGGCCGTGTGTTGTGACTCCTGGGCTCCAGGAGAGGGCGCTCTGCCACTAAGTTCCTCCCTCTGCTGTGACCTGAATGCAGTTTGTGGCCTTGAACCCAGATGGGTTTTTCAGCAATTCAGTGATGGAGTTAACCCCGTGGAGGAGGTTACCTGCCTTATTTTGGACCCGGGGTCTAAGTTTTGACAAGAACAGTGGTGACTTTGGACCTGTCAGTTGCCCATGCTAAATGAAAGGGTGTGTGTCTACCAGCTTCATTTGGGTTAAAGACAGACCACGGTACACCTGGTCCAGGATAACATTGTTCAGAGTGTGTTCCATAGAACTTGAGAGGTACAGGCCATCCTGTGATCAAGAGAACAAGGGTCCCTGGTCACTGCGTTTAGAAAGTAGTGAGCTGAGCTGTCATCCAGGCTCCTGTGTGGTGTGTGCGTGTGTGTGCATGCGCGCACGCGTGTTTGTGTGTGCGTGTCCATGGGTGTGTGTGTGGCCGAGTTTCCTCCTGTTCTAGGGACAGCAGTCAGATTAGGACTCACCCGGGCCTCATTTTAAGGCAGCCCTCTCCCCAAGGCCCTGTCTCCAAATACAGCCGCACCCGGGGAGCTGGGGGTTGGGGCTTCAACGTCCGGACTCAGTGGGGCGCGTTCAGCGGGTCTCGGGTTTGACGCCGCTGTGTACCCTGCGCTTCTCTCCCCGTGTGCTTTCCCGCTGGAGCAGGGCCCCGGGCAGTCGTTCACGCCCTCCCCCGTGGAGTACCACTCGCCGGGCCTGCTCTCCAACTCCCCGGTCCTGTCGGGCAGCTGCAGCAGCGGGATCTCGTCGCTCAGCCGGTGCAGCACGTCGGAAACCTCGGGCTTTGAGAACCAGGTGAACGAACCGCCGGCGCCCGGGTCGGGGTCCGGCTACAGCGGGCCGGAGGAGCCGGTGCGCAAGGACAGCAAGACGCCACCGCCCTACAGCGTCTATGAGCGGACTCTGCGGCGCCCCGTCCCGCTACCTCACAGCCTGTCCATCCCCGTCACCCCCGAGCCGCCCGCCTTGCCCCCCAAGCCTCTGGCCGCGCGCTCCAGCCACCTGGAGAATGGGACCCGGAGGACTGACCCCGGCCAGCGGCCCAGGCCCCTGCCCAGGCCGCTGCCCAGGCCCCTGCCCAGGAAGGTCTCTCAGTTATAATGTAACTGCGATGAATTCTTTGCCGTTTACAGGAGAATAAGAAGTATGACGAGAAGACATTTAGTGTAGGCACTTTAATAACTTAGATTTGTCTTTACAGGAACGGAATTAATACTTGCTTGTTAATACCATGTTGCACAATATTAAAAGTTACTGACCTAAAATGCCAGATGTTACATGGAGTGTGGCTGAGTGTCATTAAAACGTTTCTCATTCGGAAGTGGTAAATAGTGATCAGGACTTCTTTTGTATCTTTTTATGTTCACTTTTTTTTTTTTTTTTTTTTTTTTACATAGTTTAATGTTAAAACCAATACAGTATTGTCGGACAATACGACGCGTGATAATGTTGTATATTTTTTACCGAATACTTGATGCTCTCAGAAAGCTTAGTGATCTGCACGTCCTAACACAGCGGCCCTGACTCGAGAAGACTTTGGGGAACGGGGTGAGATTCCTGGGTCCTGGCACGAGCACCTTGCTCGACGCAGGTCATCAGCACCCAGAGCTAAAGCAGGTGTTCAGACAACATATTTCAGGGGTTGCAGGGATGGGACTGGAAATTGTTTTGTTCTTAAGACAAAATACTTCTTTGAGGTTGCTTCTGGCATAGGATAGCTGGTACATCCTTAAAACTCTGCTTGGTGAACTGCTTGGTGGATCCTTTGGTGCCCTGACACCATGGTACCTACTGTGTTTCCTCTCGAGGTGCAATTTCCTTTCAGACAAAGATGAAGCAGAATCGGGCAGATGAAGTGAAAGACGCCAGGAGAAATGTTTACCTGAAGCTCGGGCTTCCTTACTTGATAGTCCCCTCTACCAGACTTGTCATTGAAGAACAGCAGGTGTCCACATATTGGACAGGCACAATTACTGGGTGCCATTAACAAGAATTCAGGAATCGTTACAGGACAGTATTAAAGCAATAGCGTAAATGAAGAGAAGAAATCCTTAGAGAAAATGTATCAGCATGAATGAACGGCAAAAGGACTTTCCATAGGCAAGGGCACTAACTCTCAATCCCGCACAAAATAAAAGATTCCTCACAACTCTCCATCCTTACCAGTGGGGCTTGTCTTCCTGGCCGTCCCTGCTGTCCTTCTGTGGAAGGGGGGCGGTTGTAGACCGTGCTAGCTGGAACGTCAAGGGCAGCGCTTGGACCTAGGTAGGGATGCCCAGGCCGCGGTTGGAGTGTGAACAAGGCACCTTGTATGTAGTAATGTATTTTGTATCTTTGTCTTTCCTTTTACTGACTGTTTATAACACTCGATTGACAATAGAGATGAACTGTATTTTAAATCATACTGTTAAATATTTTCCCTCTTTTGTTGGGAAGCTCATTTTAGCTTAACTGTGTTTGTTGTTGATAGCTTACCTGGAAGGCAGTGACCACTTTTTTATACTCCCTTAATGAAACCATTCAGCAGGTATACGCTGTTGAGGCTGGTTATAGAGGTTTTCTATAATAAATGTTCAAGTATTTTTGTACATAACTGGTTAATTTTAATAAGAGAGACCATTATGTGTAAAAAAAAAAAAAAAAACAGTAAAAATTAAAGCAGACAGCTGTGGATGCAGTATGAGTGTTATAATTATGCCAAATACTTTATGTATGGAAAAGAATATTTGTACATACTGTGCTTTTAACAATAATTCTGCCATATTGACTTTACAATTTTGAATGTCAGAAAAATTAATATATGTTAAGATATTTATGTTTAGTGAAGGTATTCATAATTGAGAAAAGGAACATATACATTTTAGCTTTGTATCTTGCAAGTTTCACAGTCGGAAATTTCTTGAACTAGCTTTTGCTTTTGATGATAACACTTTGTGTTTGTAATCACACCCTTAAAAAAATAGAGACAGAAATATGTAGGAATCTCCATATTTCTGTTGCTTTAAAGAAGTAAACCCTTCCATTTAAATAAGGTGACGTGCATAAGATAACAAAGCTTCTTTGATTTCCTTTTCCTCTGTAATTTAATAGATTTGTTGACTAGTGCTTGGGCACAATATAAGTCAGTGTTATTTGCTCTTGAAGCCATTTTTTAAAACTTTTTTTTTTTTTTTGCAATGAACAGTTGATCATGTGTGTGTATTTCTGAAGCAGCTATATAGCAGAACACTTCAAGAGAGTCTATTAGCTCAGATGTTCCTATTGGTTGCTGCTGAATGGTAAATATTAAATAAAATTACCTGATTAATCTTGATTTCTGTCTTCTTGTCATCGGTGTATCTTTACCTGGAGGAGAGGCTGTCTAAATCTCTTGGTGATATCACAGTGAACTTTTCAGACTTCTTTGATGCTAGATCCTGTTTTGTTGTTGTTTTGCCTTAGTTGATACACTGTCTCCACCTACAAGGCTTATTTATGCCAAAGGAACAAAGGTTGAAAAGGTAACAGTGTAGGTTAATATCAGTAGAGAAGGGAACATTTACCAGGGTGGCTGACCATGAATTGGTCTAACAGGAACAATTTAACAAGACAAATTATCAAAGTGTGTTTGCATTAGAAAACTTGACACAACACATATTAATTGCCAAATGTAGGAAATACATTCTGGAAACACTGCACTACACATTGACTACAAAACATCTGTTCATAAATCCTGGCTTTTAATTTTGTGAGACGCCGTTAGGTTTATGGCATTTATGTAACTAGTGCTAAGCAAGCCATTGTCTGAAGCATCTGTCCCATTAAATGCCAAAACCCGTGTAAAGGCCATTGTCAATGTCTTCCTGATTGTTTCCCAACATTCACTAAGTGATTTCAGAGCATTTTCCGATCATCGTCGTTACAGCTGAGCTCATCAGTGTCTCGATTCTACAAGCATACTTACCTATGAATAGCTCTGCTTGCTCTCTAGGTAGTGTTCTCTGTGGATTGTTACTGATCTGCAAAAAAAAAAAAAAACAAAAACAAAGAGAATAACAAGTTGCACAGTTTGGCCTTCACTTGAGCCTCACACATTCAGAAGTGGCTTGTACCAGAATGAATTCTTCGTTATTGATTGAGATGAGCTTTGCCTTCATCACATATGAATACCATTAAAAAAGGTTTGGAAACTTGACAGAATGCCATTTCCCTAACATCACTGTTAGGTTTACATACCCCTTTAGTTTTTTCTACATCTACATATGGTATAGTTTCTCTGCCTTGTTGAGTGCTGGTTCCCCAAGTGTCACAACACACTGTTGACAACAGCTGAGTTCACTGCTCCCATGCTTTGGGGACAGGAATGAGGCAGGGAGTTCCCATTTTGCCCGATGGCTTCGCAGAAGGTACGCGTGAATGACAGTGCCCCAGGGAGAGTGTCCCCTCAGCACAGCCTTGGCAACATCCCCCGGGGGGAGGGCAAGACCAGATTTCATTGAAATTTGGGGGTTTTGTTTAATGAGCAGGCCTTGAGATTGGGTCAAGCTCATGAGGTCATTATTATGGGTGGGTGGAAACAGCAAGCCAGGGATTTTGAGTTCGTGGGTTCAGAGTCTTAGGAAATATACTGTTCATTGATGCTTTCTATCAGCGACTTGATGGGTCTGTTGAGAGGTTCCTGTTGTGAACAATAAAGTTATTTGCCTGGCCAAGAGACACGTGGAAGAGTAAAGCTGTTGACAAACATTGCAGTAGTGACATCCTGCTCGTGTAGACGTGACCTGTCTGGAGCAGAGGGTTTCAGTTCTCAACATGCACATTTTATACAGTTGTAATCACAATGTCCCTGGATGGTCTACCCTTGCTTTTTGCTTACTGTTACAGTAAGTATTTACTTTCATATTATTACATGTATGCAAAAAAGCAAGCTCTACATTACATTTTAGCCATTCCCCTACTAATGGACATTATGCTTTCTGTTTTTCATTAGTACAGATGGTACCATTGTGACTGTTCTCACATACAGCTTCTCCCATGCTTTGGTTTATTCCCTTAAAATGGATTGCTGGACTAAAACTGCAAAGGCGCAGGATTGGAGATTTGTGTCATTCTCTTGCATATTGACAAATTATTTCCCAAAAGTGCTGCGCCCACTCTGATCGCCAGCAACACTTTCCCAAGACCGGATCTCGGTAGGAACCTGTGTTTTCTGCTCCGTGTGAAGGAAATATTGCTGCCTTACCCCCAAATTGAGAAAATGTTAATAGCCAATTGAGTATTTTGTAAAATCTTGTGCTGAGGAAATCAGTATGCTCATAAAGGAAATGAAAAGGAGAGACGCGAAGACAGCGGAGTAAAGGCATTAGCGCTTGGTAAACAGTCATGAAAGTAGTTCGTTCCAGAGAACGAGATGGCCAGGAAGGCACTGTAGATCCTCTGTGTAGATGCTAGGAAACGCCCACATTCGGAGCACAGGTGCCTCCCCTACTCCGAGTCTGCCCGTCACTCACAAACAGGGAAGGAGCCAAGAGCCTAGAAGTGGGGCAATGCCCTGGACAGTCACAGCAAATCCAGTCGGCTGAGGGAACTGTCCCAAAGAAGATGAAGCTAATGAAATGCCTGGTGAGTCTGAACTTCCTGAAGGAAATGATACTTTTGTAAGAGCTGAGGGATGGATGAGATCGGTACCTAGAAAGCGATATAAGTGAAGAAAATAAAAAAACAACAGAAAAAAAGTTCATATAAGAAAGTACATATGGAGAGGGGTGGGAGAGCGGGAAGAGATGAACCAAAGAACACATAAGCACATATGCACAACCAATGGACACAGACCACAGTACTGTGAAGGTGGGGGGGGGGAGTGGGGAGGAGGGTGTCAGTGGGGGAAAAGAAGAAACATCTGTAACAAAAATAAATTAATTTTAAAGAAAGTAAATGTAATTATAGTATACAATGGGGTCAGCCACATATATTATTGACACAGACATGGAAATGAGTAACATACTGAGGTAACCCCAGTTATAATTATACTGGAAGGATGACGGTAAGGAAGAAATGTGTGTGGAGACTGAATTCTCATCTTCCATATAACACAGGCAATAGATAATGCCTAAAATTTCAAGGCAATCAAAAAGTAGCAATTTAAGATACTTTTTATTTAGGAATAAAAGGGTAAATATCAAGTAACAATGTTTACTTTTTTATACGTTTGTATTGATTTTTTTTTTTTAGAGAGGAGAAGGGAGAGAGAGAGAAACATCAATGAGAGAGAAACATCAATCAGCTGCCTCCTGCACGTCCCCTACTGGGGATCGAGCCTGCAACCCGGGCATGTGCCCTGACCGGGAATGGAACCAGGACCTCTCAGTCCATGGGACGGCGCTCAGTCCACTGAGCCACACCAGTAATAACGTTTAAAATGGAGACGCATTGCCTCTGGAAGTGAAGGTGCTTTGGGGACAGGAATGAGACAGGGAGTTCCCGTTTTGCCCGATGGCTTCGTAGAAGGTACACGTGGATGACAGTGCCCCACGCTGAGAGTTAGAAAGTGAGGTCTGCCATGTCCAGCACTCGGGCTGGCTCACCCCTCTTGCTTACTGTCCCTCCTCTGTAGGACGAGCCCGGTGGGTGCCGTGGGGAGCCGAGTCTGCAGCCCAGTGTCTGCTCCCGGCCTGTGCTGGCAGGCAGCGGAGGGCGGGTGTCGGACCCGGTGGAGCCCCGCCTGGAGGAGGTGAGGGCAGGGAACCGAGCCAGCGGTGGTCCGGGTAAGTGGTCTGCAGCAGGGTTCGGGGCAGACCCCCCTTTGCTGTTGAGCCGCAGCGCTAAGCAGCCAGAAGCTATTTCCAGACCGGGTTCTAGGAGGGACTCTGCAAGCATCACCAGCTTGCAAGTTCCTTTGGTGTCAGTCACGTGGATTTTCTCTTTCGGGCAAAAAGCACACACAAGTCTTGGTGTGACTTCCTTGCGGACGAACAGCAGTCCCGGGTTATTGCCCTCCGAGAGGAGAAAACTTGGTAACTACATGGTGAGCCTGAGCGGGCTTCAGTCCCACAATTCCGAAATTCGGCCATGGCACGCCCATCCTTCCTCCCCTCACTGTACCTCCATGTCTCGCCTCCCCGTCCACATCACCCACATCCTTGGTCCAAACCCAGAGGGAGAGGAACTCCCCTCCTCAGGATCAAGCTTCCCACCCATGAATTGATCCCATCCCCTCCCTCCCCTGAACCCTGCCTCACCAGTGAGGAAGGTGGGGGGGGGGGATCCAACTGACCTTTGACCTGACTCGGCCAACTGAGAGGCCAGGACGGCTGGGCTTGCAAACAAGAACAATATAACTGAATATCTGCCTACTTCAGATGACTTCCCTTTTCCATCTTTCTCTCCTTTTTATTCCTCTTGGTGCAGCAACTTTCTACGCTTAACCATTCATTAAAAAGTTGGCAGAATTCACCGTATTAAATTTTAAAACTTAGGTAAGTCAAAGAAAAATACAGTCAAGATGAAAGATCAAACAACGGGCTGAGAAACCCTCTGCATCAAAGGTGACAGTGTTGATATCTTTATAAAGAATCCATCTGAATTGCTGTGTAAAGTAATCAGACACTGTTAAGAGGACTACGCTTTGGAAAGGAAGGGAGGAAATATGTCACTAGGCAAATAAATAGGTAATTTACAAAAGACGAACCATAAATAAACATGTGGTAAAACAGCCACACTACTAATCAAGGAAAAATAAATAAAAGCAACAATGAAGGAACGCTTGTTGCTTATGAAATGAACTGACTGTCAAATGACAGCACCCAGGTTCCCTCGCTCTGAGCTCCATTGCAGGGACAGCAGCTCAAAAAGCACCAGCAACAGCCAGCCGGTGTGGCTCACTGGACTGAGCATCATCCCATGGACTGAGAGGTCCCGGTTCAATCCCCGGTCAGGGCACATGCCCGGGTTGTGGGCTCGTCCCGGGGTGGGGGTGGGGGGCGTGCAGGAGGCAGCTGATCAATGTTTCTCTTTCAAGAATGTCCACATCGATGTTCCTATCTCCCTCTCCCTTCCTCTGTCTCTAAAAAATAAATAAGAATGTCTTTTAACAAAAGCACCAGCAGCACACGCATGGGGAGGAACTAAAGTGACTGACTTCAGGGTGAGGCTGGAGGGGAGGGGGCAGGACAACTCTCTCTGGGGATGGGAGGCCAATATCCCTGATGCATATAGATGCAAAATGCTCAACAAAAATTGGCAAATAAATTCAGCAATACATTATAAAGATCAGATACCGTGATCAAGTGGTATTTATTCCTGGGATGTAAGGTTGATTCAATATTAGCAAATCAATTAATGTGATGCACTGCATAAATAAAATGAAGCATAAAAACCATAGAATCACATCAATAGATGCAGATAAAGCATTCAACAAAATCCAATGTCCATTTATGACAAAAACTCTCAGCAAAATGGAGATAGAGGGAACATACTTCAACATAATAAAGGCCATATGTGACAAACCCACAACTAACATCACACTCAACCAGGAAAAGCTGAAAGCTTTTTCTTTAAGATCAGGAATAAGACAAGAGTGTCCACTTTAACCACTTTTGTTCACCATAGTATTGAAAGTCCTAACCAGAGCAATCATACAAGAAAAAGAAATAGAAGGCATCCAGATTGGAAAGGAAGAAGTGAAACTGTCATTGTTTGCAGATGACATGATACTATAGATAGAAAATCTAAAGACTGTACCAAAAAACTACTAGAACTAACTAATAAATGAATTCAGTAAAGTAGCAGGATACAAAATTAGTATTCAGAAATTGGTTGCATTTTTACACACCAATCATAAATTATCAGAAAGACAAATTAAGAAAATAATCCTTTACAGTTGCATCAAAAAGAAAACATGGGAATAAATTTAAAAAGGCCTGTACTCAGAACACTGCAAGACTTGAAGAAAGAAACTGAAGATACAAATAAATGGAAGGATATACTGTGCTCATAAATTGGGAGAATTAACATTGTTAAAATGTTTTATTACCCAAAGCAATCTGCAGATTAAATGCAATCTTTATCAAAATACCAATGGCGCCCTGGCCGGTTTGGCTCAGCGGTTAGAGCGTCGGCCTGCAGTCCAGAAGACCCAGGTTCAGTTCCCGCTAAGGGCACGTACCTCGGTTGCAGGTTGTCCCCGGCCCTGGTTGGTCGTGTGGGTGGCAACCACTTGATGTGTCACCTTCGCATCAATGTTTCTCTCTCTCTCTTCCTCTCTCTCCCTCCCACTCTATCTGAACAAAAAATGAAAAAGTGTCCTCGGGTGAGGATAAAAAAAAAAAAAAGTACCAATGGCATTTTTCACAGAACTAGAACAAATAATCCTAAAATTTATATTGACTCACAAAAGACTCAAGACTTTCTCAAGAATACCCTCAGCAATCTTGAGAAAGAAGAACAAAGCTGGAGGTATCATGCTCCCTGATATCAAACTATACTACAAGGCCATAGTAATCAAAACACATGGTACTGGCATAAAAACAGACACATTGATAGATGAAACGGAACAGAGAGTCCAGAAATAAACCCACACCTATATGGTCAATTAATCTATGACAAAGGCGGCAAGAACATACAATGAGATAAAGACACACTTCAACAAATGGTCTTGGGAAAAGTGGACGGATCCATACAAAAATAAAAGATGAAACTAGACCACTTTCTTGCACAAAATCAACTCAAAATGGGTTAAAGACTTAAGTGTAATCTCTAAAACCATAAATCTCCTAGAATAAAAGGTTACGAAATTGCAGTATACTTTTGACATATCTCTTTTTTTTTTTTAATGTTTTTATTGATTTTTTTTCTTAGAGCGAGAGGAAGGGAGAGAGAGATAGAAACATCCATGTGAGAAACATCGATCAGCTGCCTCCTGCACGCCCCCTACTGGGGATGGAGGCTGCAACCCCGGCAAGTGCCTTGACCAGGAATCAAACCGGGACCTCTCAGTCCATGTGACAATGCTCAGTCCACTGAGCCACACTGGCCAGGCATAGATCTTAATAATATCTTTTTGGATATGTTTCCGCAGGCAAGGGAAACAAATGAGAAAAATAAACAAATGGGACTGCATCAAACTTAAAATTTTGTACACAGCAAAGCAAACCATCAACAAAATGCAAAGACAACCTACTGAGAGGGAGAAGATATCCGCCAACCATACCTCCCATAAGGAGTTAATATCCAAAATATATAAAGAGCTCATACACCTTAACACCAAAAAACCAAACAATTTGATTTAAAAAATGCCATTCTGAGGCATTTGGAGGAATGTGGCTGGAAGTTTGGGTAAAGCCAATGAGGGGGTGTGGAAGGGGTGAGAGCCAGAAGAAGAAGTGACAGGCCAGGAGTGGGGTGCTGGTGATGATCACGTCCAAGTAATCCTAGGGGGTCAGCATCCAGAGGCTGCAGGGGCTGTGAACGTTAGAAATCAAAACACATGTTTGCTGTAATACAGACGGCTGTTAGCATTATTTTTACCTATACAGGAAAGACTATTTCCAACGAGTCTTCGTGGTGGGTGTGTGTGCATGTTGAAAACACTTTAAAAATATATGATACCTTAAAGCTACTTTTGAAGATTACACTCTCCCCCTCCACCCCCCAAATCTAGGCTGAGCTAATTCATACCTCTAACCATCCAGACCAAACACAGAGCTGAAAGTGGCAGTGTATCAGATATTTATATGTGAGCTTGACGCGGTATCGCTGCTGTCGCCTAGCCCAGAGGATTTTAACTGAAACATTCTTTTAAAGTAGACACAACGTTTAGCAAATACTCTATGTAGCAGATTTTTGTGGTTTGGGAGGAATGATAACCCAGACTCCGATCTCGATCTCCATTCCCAGTGGGGGAGCCTCCGTGGCGGGCAGTGTTGGTGGGGGCGGTGTGGAATGCCCCCCTGTGTGAGCGAGAGTTCTAGACCCCATTGCTCTCGCTCCCTGGCAGTCAGAGGTCTCCGGCTGGATCCATCACCTTGGATTTGGAGTGTTTCCCTGGTGATGCCAAGACAAAGGAGCAACTAAAATTCATTCAAGGACTCCCTCAAAGTGACTCCATCTACCCCCCGTACCCCAGCCCCCAACCCTGTCCTGTGCCTTCTCTAACTTCCGAACGTGGAGCCACAAACTGTCCTAGGACTTGAACCTCTTTCCTGGACATTCCCTTCACTCCCTTGTCTAAACCAAAAGCTGACATCTCGGAGGACATGTCCCTTGCAAGCCGCTGCCCTCTCAGACAGAGGCTGTTGTCTCTCTCTGCCCCCCGCACCCCAGGACCAGGAGTTCGGTGTCCTTCACCATTTACTCCAGCAGGAGCCCACCCCCAACATTGTATAAACCTTCTTCCAAGGTCACAGACGACGTGATCTGGTTGACCAGTTGACCGTGACACCAGACGCACCAGCCACAAAATTAATAATATCAGTGGGACTTCAAAGGGTACCTGCCACTCAGAAAGTGAAAAGACAACCCACAGAATGAGAAAAAAAAATCTTTAAAATATTTCCAAGCCCACTTCTCTCTCTCTCCTCTCTCCCTAGATACCCCATCCCATTCCCAGGGTTTCATACAGCGGATTCATGCCGACACCCCCACTTCTTCTCCCTGTTCAGTGTATTCTGTCCAGGAGCCTCCTCCACCTCTCTGGCTGAATATCTTACAAGCATCTCACGTTGAGCTTGTCCGAAACCAAACTCTTCAGGCCCACAAAGTATACAAACTCTACGGGGAGCAAAACGATACCTGCGGGGAGCTGGCAGAGTTAGAGGGGACCCCAGGGGAGGGAGGAAGACGGGTACGCCGTAGAAGTGGACAGCTTGTGCCCTTGAGATCCTTGCCGGAATGTAGGAGTGTTTCAGTTGTATCCGATGCGAACCTCTGCCTGGAGGGTGAGAATACCGCAGGTGAAGGGCAGCCCTCACCGGAACCGTAGCCAGGATGAAGCGCCTGCTGGTCCGCGGTCTCCTCTGACCCCTCGGGAAGACAGAAATGTGGAATCTAAGCCTTAAGGCACAAAAAGATCCGCCTGGACAAGTCTGGTGTTTGTCTGCAAGCTCTTGTGACGTAGCTGTGCACTGTGGCTCGGGTGTCCAGGACACAGTCTGGCCAGGAGACCTGGGTCCGGGGTTTGGATTGGGGAACCAGGGAGCAAGACTGAGCAGAGGGAGAAGATGAGCTGGGATGCTCTGGCCAGAGCCTCAGCTGATCCCACAGGGAGCTCGGGAGCAGAGCTCAGGGAACCGGGAAAGGGGCAGCTCCCTGGGGCGAAGGGCCGTTCCTGCAGGAGGGGGAGGGGGACACATCCATCCATGCCGTCCTCCCAGCAGGCACGGAAACGGACCCCCATCCTGAAGGGAACTGTGGTGGGGTACGGCGGCCTCACTGCTGTGCCTGTGTTACTGGTCCACTGCCATTATGACACCGTGTCACACCCTGTCCCTGCAGCTGCCACCGGCCATCAGAGCCCAGCGAGCCCTTGAAGCCTTGGGATTCTTTGATACGAAGCTAGTTATTGACTGGACCACAGAGAAGGGGCCCCGGTCTCTCCCCTCGGGGTGCAGCAGGAATGGCATTGTGTAGATCCCCATCAGCTGGATTTGGGAAACGGTCTCCTGGTCATGGGGCTCTAAAGAGGGTGAGAGGTGCCCAGCCGCCAGCTGCTGACGGCGAAGGCTGAGTCCCCAGCCGGCTGGCTGAGCAGGGCCCCGACGTCATGTGCAGCGGACGAAGTGTTCCACCCGTGACGAGGCATGGCATCCGATGGGGGCCAGCTTGTCAGCTGCACTGATCTCGCCAAAGCCTCTCCACGTATCGTCAGGTAAAAACCAGCTGTCAGAAACCCCGCCTGGTCATAATGGATCTTCATGGAAAAGTCTGTTCGAATCTGATTACGACACGTGTATTGTGGGCGCAGCAAAATGTTGATGAAAACAAATGAGTCTGGACTTCCTATCTGCCCTTTGGAACCGAACTCCGTTTGGGGCCTTCTCTTGACCTTTCCTGAGACATCTTCATCTAAAATATCAACTGGCGTAAATCCGTTGCGTGAAATTTAGCCTCGACGTGCCGAGAGAGGAGGCTTGATCCTCGCTGTCTTCGGAGAGGTAAGGAGGACTGGTGATGTGTTTCTCTTTGGAAGGAGTCGGGAGAGCCCACAGGCTGTGCTTCACCAGTGTCTTCCAGACGGCACTGAACGCTTTGGTGTAGCCTCTCCACCCTCTTGCGTGACCCGGACACACACACGCAGAGCTTCACTGGTGCAAGCGAGCGAAGTCGGGACCCGCGTATCTGTTCAGCTGCCAACGCTCTGGACTGCACATTGGCTTTTACTTTTTCTTTTAGCATTTTAGTCTTTTTTTTTGAGAGAGAGAGGTGGGAGAGGGAGAGTGAGACAGAAACATCGATCAGTTGCCTCCCGCATACACCTGGACTGGGGATCGAGCCCGCAACCTGGGCCTGTGCCCTGACCGGGAATCGAACCGATGACCTCTCAGTGCATGGGACAATGGTTCAACCCACTGAGCCACACTGGCCAGGGCTATATATTTTCTTATATATCTTAACACCCTAGTATTTTACATGCGTATTGCTATACTTTTAAGTTATCATAGCTATTACCATGGGTGATTTCTCAGGAGTATGCCCACATAACTTTTCTTTAAAATTACTTAAGCAGTTGAGGCAAAGGAGAGAGACATTAATGCAAACTCACAGGGGAGGTGCACCTCTCCATATATGTATATTCCATCAGAATTTCCAGACATCAAGGAACTGAAAAGAGGGCCGAAGGAAGATCACAGAAGGGTAATATGCCTAGAAACCTCATCTGGCTGCTAAGGTAGGCAAAACTCCCTTTGAAGTCAAAGCAAAGGATTTAGTTCTCAAGGAATATCCTATCAAATGATTTAGCCTAAATTAGCTCTCAGTCAGTGGAGAGTGGCTATGCCTGTAATTGGCTTTGTCGTATAAAAATCACATCAGCCCAGACCCGAGAGCTCCATAGATTATATTTTCTAGTAAAGCAAATTTCTCAGCCTCTGAATCTGTTTTAACCCCACTGGGAGAGTTGTGATGGTCCCAGTGAAAGTTTCTCTGAGAAGTGATAGATGATTGATTATAAGTAAAATATGAAAGTTTAATGCTTTCTAGAAAGGACTTCAAAGACCTAATATCTTCAACAATCATTCCTGTTGCTTTTAAATTATTTTTTGGTCATTTTGTGGGAACACATTAGAAATGCCCACATAAGTGTCTCAGCCTACCTTATTTTACCGCAAATCCATGCTTGAGCTAGGGACTGTGTGCTGAACTCGTGGCCTTTTCTTTCAAATTTCTTACAAGTGGAATGTTTTGGAGAGAAATAGTATAATTACAATAGATCTCTGACACTATTACTGAGTTTAATAATCATAATCGTGACTTATTAATAGTGATCTTAGAAGTTTGTAATACTGTAAATTGGAACTTGGCTAAGTCACAAATTCGAATTCTGTGAGCTTCAAATCACCTACCTGCTATAGGAGCCTGCAGTTCACCTCCATGCAGAATCCCTATCGCAGGCCAACGATTTTGTGCTCTGTAATTGTAATAAGTCTAACTCCAACATTCACTGAGCAAATCCTCTGTACCAAGTACTGTAGTAAAACTTGCCATCACTTAGGTGCTTGCTCTGTTCATTAATTGGTCTCTTTGTCTGGGACCTACCTTCTATTTATAGAGACAAACTCTGAGACACGTTTCCACCATCCGCCACTGACCATGCAGAGCAGGTGTGACACCTGATCCAAGCTCAGCCAATCGGGACCCTCTGCCTGGAACTTAGACACCTGGACATGGCTCTGAGCTTACATCTGGACCTGTGAGGCGGCCCCGCATGTCCACAGCCAAGACAGCTCATCCGCAGCGAGAACGGTGAGCTCTGTGCTGATGAACACAGTGTAAGACCACGTGGCCACAGAGACTGAGATACAGAGAGAGAGAGACAAAGGCGTGGCAAGAAATGAGCTGAGTGGCCCTCCCAGCCTAGATTCATCAGATGAGACCAGACCTCTGCCTTGATTTTCTGAAGTAGCTGTTATAACTTGAGATAATTCCACATTTTCCTGTGCTGGTTTGAAGTGGATTTCCGTAGCTCACAGACACAAGAGCCTGGTTGTCCAAGCAGGAGGTTACATGGCCCCAGCTGCAGTGGACAGAAAGCCAGGTCAGGGTACCATGTCATTGCCCACATAGAGGTCTCTAAAGAAGGTGTAAATGTTTTTTCCAAGTTCTGGGTCACAGCTAATTTCATCACAGAGCAGAGAATGAGTAAAGGGAGTCCTTGTGGACACTTCAGTGCTTAACACGGAATAATTTGTTAATTGCATTGATAAGTGTTGTCACTGAGTCAATGAGTTTCAGAGCTGGAAGGGAGTTTCCTATGACTTCCCTAGCAGGTGGCCACCCAGCTGCCACCTGACTCACCTTGCCCTCGTGATACATTGTATCCTCTTGCTGAGGCGCTCTGGGCACGTTGATACAGCCTGTTCTTGGTGCAACAATAGCCCTTGAAGGTCTGCTCTCATCTGCTCAAGGACAGCTCTTCACGTGTTTGAATGCCGATTCATCTGCTCTGGTCGGACGTGACATTCCTCAGACATCCCGCCTGCCATGGATTCTAGTCCCTGATGACCCTGAGACAAGCTGAAGCAGTCATTCTCGTCCACAGCACGATCAGAACCATAGTGAGGTTCTGGGGTGCTCTGAGAGGATGTGGAGTGTCACAGACAGTGAACACATTTCAGAAGAGATTATTATGTACAGTGATCCGAACTCCCGGTACATGTGCACGTCTAAGTGCCTTAACTATTCTATTTTTTTAAAAATATTGATTTTATTTAGTTATGTGTTTATTTTTCTTGTGGTGAAAAATACATGAGATCTATCCTCTTACCTAATTTTAAGTATATAGTACAGTACTGTTAACTACAAGTATAACTCCCCCTTCCTCCTCCACCCAGCCCCTGGCAACCAGCATTTTACTTTCTGTTTCTCCAAATTTGACTATTCTGGACACCTCATGTAAGTGAAATCATGTGGTATGTACACACAGTGGTACACTGTTCACCACAAAAAAGAAGGAAGTCCTGTTTTATGCTTCAGTATGGATGACACTTGAGGACATTATGCTACAGGATATAAGCCAGTCACAGAAGGACCCCCAAGACCTGATTGTTTCACTGGTGAATTCATCCAAACAGGTATAGAAGAATCAAACTCAATCCTTCTCAAACTTTTGCAAGAAAATCAAAGAAGAGGAAACATTCCCCAGATCATTTTACCAGGCTAGCATTACCCTGATACCGAAGCCACATAAAAACGTTGTAAGAGTGGGTGAGAGTGGGAAGGAGGGGTCAAGGGGGGGAAAAAGGAGGGACATCTGTAATCCGTTCAACAATAAAGATACATTTAAAAAGAAAAAAAAAAGTCATAAGAAAAAACAACAGGCCAATGTATCTGATGAATATAGATTCAAAAGTTCACAGCAGAACATTAGCAAACCAAATTCAACAGCACATCAAAAAGACCATACACCATGATCAAGTGAGATTCATCCCTGGGATGCAAGGATGGTTCAACACGCACAAATCAAAAAATGTGATACATCACATTAATAGAACGAAAAGATAAAAATCACATGATTATCTCAATAGATGCAGAAAAGGTATCTGATAAAATTCAACATTCATTCACCATAAAAATGCTCAACAAAATGGATATATAAAGAACGCATCTCAATATAACAAAAGCCGCATATGACAAGCCCACAGCTAACATCATACTCAATGATGAAAGGTTAAAAGCTTTTCCTCTAAGATCCGGAACAAGACCAGGGTGCCTGCACCTTCCTACCACTCCTATTCAAGAGAGTAGTGGACATCCTAGCTGAAGCAATTAAGCAAGAAAAAGAAATAAAAGGCATCCAAGTCAGAAAAGAAGGTGATCTCTATTTGCATATGACATGCTTATAGATAGAAAATTCTTAAGACTCAACCAAAAAAAAAAAAAAAAGTGAGAACAGATAAACAAATTCAGTACAGTTGCAGGATACAAAATCCATATATAAAAATCAATTGTGTTTCTATACATTAACACCAAATCATCCAAAAAAGAAATAAAGAAAACAATCTCATTTTCAACAGCATCAAAACCAGTAAAATACGTAGGAATTAATTTGACCAGTAAAGTAAAAAAAAAATCTGTGTACTGAAAACTAAAGAAGACATAATGAAAGATATCTGTGTTTATGGATAAGAAGTCTTAGCACCTCCTCTCTCGAGGAGAAGTATCAAATAATTTGTAGCCAAGTTTTAACACTGCCACAGTTGGGCCATTGGTCGCAAGTATTTATACTCCTCCCATGTGCAAAGAACTCATGGGAGTCTCATCCTTCCACAAGATCAAGTTCAGGTTTGAAGTCCAGGATCTTCTTAATGAAATCAGGTCTGGATGTGGATGGGATTCCTGGGGGACAATGTCTCAGATCTGGTTTCTCTTGGCTGGAAGACCTGTGCACTAAACAGAGAAGTTCTCTCTCCTTATGTATGCAACCTCCAGGAACAGGGCAAGCACAGAATGACTGCAGTAGATACTCAAGATCAAAAAGAGGGAACAGAGGCACACAGCAGCCACCCGTCCGTAACACTCCTGAAATCACTCAGGCCCACCTTGCTACGTCCTTGATCAGGGCCATCCCGGAAATGGTTTCCTGTGACTCTAGGCTCTACTCTCCGGGCTCTTGGGTTCCCCTTCCTGTCATCCTCCCTTTCCTAAAACCAGTAGCTCATGTTTGCATCTGATCAGTATTCTCAGTTTGCTACCTGCGTTCAGGGTCCAAAGACCGACTTTCATTTTATACTATTTCGGTCTCGTCCTAAGCTGATAGAATTTCTTTAAAATATCATGTTTCTTGTTTATCCACTTATCGTAGATTTCAGCAGATATACCTAGAAATCTCTCCCAGGAAGACGTCGTTCTCTACGCCCCTTGGGATTCTTAGATTTGCCTGCTGACCTGAAGTCTGGTCATCTATCTTAGCAAGTCTATGCTTCACGGAGCGTGTCGCCGGGCACACACGTAAGAGCTTTAGGAGAATTTAGTTTGTTGGAAAGGGTCTCCTAGGCCACTCCTTACATTTTTCTGAGCTCTAAACACAGGATTCTAAGTCACACCCCAAGCTGCAGCTCTTCCCTGAGCCCACGTTTTCCTGACAGCAGGTAGAATTGGATCCTTTCCCTGAAGGTCTTTCTTACTTGGAGAACCCTTCCCAAGCTGGGAAAACTCACCCATAGTTTTTTTTCCTAAACTCGACTTTGTATCGCATTGCTCCTCTGTCATATGTCATTACAGGCAGAGAGGTAATGCCAGGAGAGACCGTGGATATTCTGCACAGAAATGCCTTCAGCTGGCTCAGCAAGTTCATTCGGAACATGTCCTACTTTCCGTGTTGTCCCAGATGACGGTGTCACCAAGCAGTTCACCAGAACTAACCAGGATCCTCTTTCCTCCAACTTCCCAGACTCTCAGTTCCCGTCAGTAAGTCACCTCATGGTCCTCAGCATCCAGCAGGCTGCCTTCTGCTGCCCGGCCCTGAAACCAGCCCCCCTGTTTCATGTCCCAGTTACCTACTGCCGATCAACTCCCCATCGTAGAGGCATGAAACCACCACGGTTTAATTGTGCTCGTGGGTTCTGTTAGTGGATTCCGACTGGGCCCGGGCATGGTGGGTTGCCTCTGTTCTCTGACGTCTAGTGTCTCAGCCAAGAAGACCTGAAGAGTCGGAGGTGACTCAAAGGACTGGAGTCTTTTTTGTAAAATATTTTTTCTTTATTGATTTTAGAGAGAGAGGAAGGGAGAAGGAGAGAGAGAGAAACATCGATGAGAGAGAACATCGACTGGCCGCCTCCTGCATGCCCCTCACTGGGGATCGGGCCCACAACCTGGGCATGTGCCCTGACCGGGAATTGAACCGGCGACCTCTAGGTGCATGGGTCGACGCTCAACCACTGAGCCACACCAGCCGGGCAGGACTGGAGTCTTCTTCACTCATGTCTGCCACCTTCTCGAGACTGGCAGGCAGGCTGAACTCAACTCCAGCTATCAGCTCGGAAACTGACATGGGGCCCCTCCAGGTAGCTGAACTTCTGTGTGGCGTAGGGGTCCAAGGTCACGTTCTTCAGCAAACAAGCATCATGGTCCTTTGCATCCCAGTGTCATAGATCTCCAGTGTCACTTCTGCTGAGCGCTATTGATGAAGCTTTTAAAACCTGCCCAAATTCAATGGGAGGGGACAGACTTCACCTGGTGATGGGAGAAGTGTCGGAGAGTGGAAGGCCATGTTGTAAAAGCTGTCAGAACAGTCGCATTTTGTTGTTATCAAGTTTGCCACAGATGAGAAATGGAAGTCTTCTGAGGTGGCTTTACTTGAACAGCACACACTCCTATCATGACCCACAATTTATTTAAAGCACATCTAGCTATTTATGAGTGGGATAGGACGCTGTGAATTGGAATTTCAGACGAACAACAAGTATCAGCACGCAGCTGGGGGAAACAGGTCAAGTAACTTTAAGAAGCTGCTGAAATTAGATCTTGACTCCACATTAACCTCCATAAAAATGACATATAACTTGGGGAACAATTGTATTTAACCTCATGAAATAAGATCAATGCAATTAAAGTGAGTTTTCTCTCGAGGTTGCCTCTCTTACTTCGTTTGCCTTTGGTTGGGGTACTTGAGAAAAGCAGAACTCCCCAAGAAAATACTATAATTTGGAGCAGATCATTTTTGTTTCCAGAACCAACATTTTTTTTTTAATGAAGAACCACATGCAAACACTAAACATAAAATATTCACATTGTGAATGGCTCACAAAGGTGACATAGTTCTGAGAGCTTCATCGTCTTCAATGATGTGTAAGACAGTTTTTGTAGGAAAAATTGCTTTCCTCACTCTAGATCACATGTTAACAATTTTATTTTATTTTATTTTTAACTTTTTTTCTTCATTGATTTTAGAGAGAGAGGAAGGGAGAGAGATAGAAACATGGATGAGAGAGAACATCGATTGGCTGCCTCCTGCATGCCCCTCACTGGAGATTTGACCCACAACCTGGGCATGTGCGCTGACTGGGAATCAAACCGGTGACCTCTTGGTGCATAGGTCGACACTCAACCACTGAGCCACACTAACAGTTTTAATTGTAACCTTATATGTGTGTGTTTTCATGCCCTTCCTGCCAAACATATTCCATACTTACAGCAAAAAACAATTTCAGGAGAAAGGCTTTTTATTTCCTTTGTATGGATATTGGAAAGTATGGCCTTCTCAGATACTGGCTAGAAGCCCATCTGCAAATGGGTATCTGGGGCCTCCTTAAGTTTAAGACAAAAGAAAAATGATTATTTTGGTGCTTTGAAAATCATGCATGCATTTTTTAAAATCACTTGTCTTGAATTCTAGCCAACAAATCCAACAGTGAAATTCTTAAGACAAACAACTGGAGTTGTTTTTGAACCCTGAAGCTGGTCTTCAGACTGGGAGGAGTGTTATCTGTGAAATGGAAATGGTTATGTCGTCATTCCCTGTCGGCCTTGTTCAGTCACAGGCACACACCCTGGGATTCAGGAATCGCAAGCACAGAAATTGGCAAAACCTTATTGGGTACGTTGTGAAATATTTCTAACAGATTTTAACATCTCATGGAGGCTACGGTCTCAGTGGCTGTTTTTCTGTGAAGGCCCTGCATTCGTTTATTCGATGTTGCCGCAGGTCGGTCGATAACACCGGGATATGTAACGAGAAGTCAAGTGTCCAGCATCTTCTCAAAAGTGGATTTACGTTTTCAAACTCGAGTTGCCAAAGAAGTCATATGAAACCCCAAAGACCGCTGCTCCGCTGTAGACACAGTGAGGAAACACAGAGCATGGGGACGCTGACTGGGAAATGACAGGGCACGTGGCGCTTCCAGACAAGGCGACCTTGGGCATGACATTGAGCTGCCCCGCCCAGCTCCAGCGCCAGGGGACACATTGCTAACTGGGCAGCCTGTCCTGCCAGCTCCGGAGCAGTGCCCCTTGCAGAGTGTCAGGCTGCATCCTTCTGTAGTTTGGCATTGACACTGGGATGGAACCTGTCTACCATCTCTGGATGCGATGGTCACAGTGATGCCACACTGACAATAAGTCATGGGCACGGCTGAGTTGATTTGGTCACGAGGAATGCAGCAGGTGGCACCCTTGGGGCAAAGCCGTCATGACACTGAGCCATGAGGTGATGACTGAGAAACCCCAGCACATTCGTGGAGACAGCGGGAGGGCGGTCGATGCACGGCACATTCAGATCTCTAGCTCTGTAAATCCAGGGAAGAGTTTCACATCTGCAAAACGGAGATCAGAATACCCTCTTCTCAAGGAGGGGCCAGTGGCTAGTACCTCTGCACACCAGCCACCACCACGTGCCCCCCTCAGAGGTTCTGGCCACTGGCACCCTGCCCCCCAAGCTGTGTTCCTAACTTTCGTCTTGAAAACCATCCTGGGTTCTCTGCCCCAAGCCCAAGCATCGTACACCAAACAAGAGTTTGATGTACCTCTTCCCTGAGGCTGGCACATGCTCGAGACTGTAATTCCTAACAAGATTGACACCATATTTTGGCCTGTTTTCTTGGAACCCCTCCTTCGATCTCACCCCTGGCCACAGCCCCTAAGCCATCCTGGGAATGTCTTGGATAAACAGCCCTTCCTGGGGAAAGGAAGTTACCAGAAAGCCCCGACTGCTGCACAACCCATCTGTTCTCCCTGCGGTGGGGGAGTTGTCCCAGAGCTCAGCAAGGGCTGGCCCTGGAGAGCTGGACTCCCACTCCTGCAGGCAGAAGCTGCTTTGGCCCCATGAACAAGCTCGGCTCCTAGCCTTCCAGCCCTGAGCCACACACTAATCGGGGTTTGCAAACCTTGGCTCCTGCGAATTAGACGGAATAATGATTCTACTTCATCCATTAGCCCCGAAATGAGAATTGATGGATAAGATTAACTTCGGACCAGAAGATGGGCTCGGGGGGGAAGAAACCACTACAAGTTATATGTTAATGAAATTGTGTTATCAGGTAAACAACTTCAGCACAGGTGCCCTGCTCCGGAGAAAGACAAAAACTAATAAAATGCAAGACATGGCTGATGTTGCTCCAGTTCCGCAAGAAGTCACCTGACACACACCCCGTGCGGCTCCCGTGGGCATCCCCGAGCTACGTGGTGACAGAAAGACCTCAAAGGAAAAGCGATTCCCATCTTGCTGGCTGGGGTGCGTTTCCTGGTTGCATTCCATGGAAAACAAAGGATCCTCCTAGACTAGGGCTTCTTGAGGAGATAGCTGTCATATAAACAGATTTTAATCTCTGTAACAAATGGTTTTAGTGTAGGTGGTTAGATGTGTACTATTATTATGAATTTAAACAAAATTAAATTGGGCCATGAAACTTAATACTACCTGAGATTTATAGACCACTATCCTTAATATAACTGCCCTTTATTCTGGGGTACTTGAAAAGTCAATTTACTTCTGTCTGATATAATTTTCGAAGTAAAGCATAAGATTTACCAATTAAATCCTCCTCCTCTCCTAGTAAATTGTACTGGCATTTCCCTCATGGTAGTCTTTTGCAATTACATAGTCATTTCTATATAAGGTCCTTCAAGTGTTTTCGCAAACATTAATTAAGTTTCGCAATACCCCAGCAAGGGACAAGACCGACATCACACCCAGGTGTCTTCCTCACGCTGAGAAGGTGGCTGGAGGACATTTGTCCCTGTCACTCAGAATCAGCACATGGAGCGCGAACCTGTGGGAAGAGAAGATGTGCTGATTCCGCCAGAATCACAAATGCCCCGCCATGCCTCGGCGCGCTCCGAGGAAGGAGGCTGGTGACTTTTCCCATCAGGTCACTCACTGCACGCCTACCCAGCATGCACAGATATATATTTGTATCTATTCTTCTGAATTTTATTAATGTTTTGCAATCGGCTTCAATTCCATGTTCTTTCCTGTTCTAGTCATCAATATTGCTTTGGCAGGGCAGCTTTCATGTCTAGATAGCTGAGCATTAGAAAATGAGACGTTATCCTACAGAACGTAGTGGGGCAGCGTCCGCATGTAGATGCGCCTGGATCTCACCCGCCTTCCGACTGTTTGTGTGCGGTCTCAGCTCCCTGGCTGCTGCCGAGGCCACCATGGAGACCCCGTCTGCCGGAGACGATGCCTCCTCGGCTCTCCACATCCACTGTGCCTTAGAACAACTTGGAGAGCTATTTAAAAATACTTCTGCAGCTACTCCATGCCCATTGAAGCGCAGTCTCTGGGGCTGAGGCCGGCTGTAGGCGCTCAGAGGGCCCGGTGATGGCTGTAGGCAGCTTGGGGTAACAGCCTTAGGGGCTGCTGCACAGCCTCCTGGAGTCCGATGAGGCAGCCAAGCCTCTTCCGTAGGACAGTGGCTGCGTGATGTCCACGCCTAAGAAAAGTGCTCCACGAAAGCCTCATAAGGTCTCCGCACTTGTCACACAGTTTCCGTGTTTCTCGTGGTGTAGGCAAGAACCCGGTCACTGGATGGAAACATTGGCCAGAGACAGAGAAGAACCACCTGGGCTGAATCCGCTCTGGCCTTCCAGTCAGTGGGTGCCCCTGCTGGAGCAGTGTCCCTGGTACACTGCCTGGTGCCCAGAGCGGGTTCTGCTGGCCACTCCCATGATCACGTTCCAGGCCCTGTGCTTGGAGCCCTGGGGGACCCCAGGAAGTGCAGCAGAAGGGAGAGAACTTAGCTTTGAAGAGCAGAAGGAAGATGTTGTGCAAATAAATAGGCCAGTGGGTCAAGAATACACACTCTAGTTTGCAGAAATATCGCAAAACAGGTCAGCTTGGATAATCCCAAAGGTGTTACCTAGGTTAGTGTTCAGTAAAGTGAGACATTTGTCCCTCCTGTCCCCTAGGTAAATCTTTTGATGAGACAGACTTTCTCCTTGGGTCTCGGTGGAGGGAGACAGGCAATGTGAAGCGTGTGGGAAGAGAGGAAGTTGCACTTCACAGCCGACACCCCTGATGGCTTCAGGTGGGGCCACAGGAACAATGTTACCTGTATGCTGAAGTACAACGAGAGAACGGTTTGTCCAGTATTTGACAGTATTTCTTTCTGACAAAGAATTTAGGGAACGATAGTAACCAGCAGGAATTTAAGAACAGTTTTCGTTTGTATTTGTGTGTTCTCTTTTATTCATGACAAGCAATAATGTTTTCCAACTCAGGGAGCAGTTTAGAGCTTCTTCATAAATTATGTGTATTTAAAAAATAAGTGAGTTGATTTAAAGAGATGACAGATAGTGTGCCTATACACAGAGTCGCGAAGGGGATATATTACTGTAGCTGAAAATCATTCCACCACTACCTTTTGTAGAGATGGGCTTGTTTTTTAAGCAGATCTCATTGCCAACTTGATTTGGGGGCAAATGTGAACAACATTTTGCCTAAACTTTAAAAATTAAGTCATTAATACTTCAAATTTAAATACTCCTCTGATTTAGCATGCACACCTATCACCGATCCCTAACTTTCTTTTCAAGTGGAAGCCCTTAATGGTGTCATATTTAGCCATTGGGATGATTGTCTATAATAATTTTCACTTCTTTTAGTACTCACAGTGAAACTAGTTTTTAAAAGTCTCAAAATAGATTTCCTAAAGGTCAACAGCTGTACAGTTTCATGATGAACACAGATGCAAAAATCTCAACAAAATACTGGCAAAACAAATTCAACAACACATTGAAAGAACCGTATACCATGATCAAGTGGGATTAATTCTGGGGATGCAAGGACGGTTCATCATCTGTAAGCAATAAGTATCATACACCATATTGTAAACTGAAGACTAAAAGTCATGATCCTCTCAACAGATGTAGAAAAAGCATTTGACAAAATTCAACCCCCATTAATGATCAAAACTCAACAAACTGGGTATAGAAGAAATGTACCACACAATAGTAAAGGCCATATGTGACACACCCACAGCTAACATCACACTCAATGGTGAAAGGGCCAAAGCTTTTCCTCTAAGATCAGGAACAAGGCAAGGATGTCTACTCCCATCACTTTTATTCAATATAGTACTAGAAGTCTTCATGAAAGCAAGTAAGCAAAAATAACAACAGCAATAATAATAGGCACCCAAATCAGAAAGGAAGAAGAAAATTGTCTTTATTTGAAGATGATGATTTATTATTTATAGAAAGCCCTAAAGAGAGTACCAAAAAAAAATTGTTAGAACAAACAAATTCAGTAAATTTTCAGAGTACAAAATTATATTAAGAAATCATTTGTGTTTCTATACACCAACAACAAGCTAAGCAAATGAGAAATTAAGAAAACAATCCCATTTACAATGTCATCAAAAACAATAAAATACCTAGGGATACATTTAACCAAGGAGGTGAAAGGACTGTGCACTGAAATCTACAGATACTGATGAAAGAAACTGAAGAAGACACAAATAAATGGAAGCTATTCTGTGCTGATGGACTGAAAGAATATTATAAAAATGTCCATACCACTCAAAGCCATTTACAGATTCAATGCAATCCCTATCAAAATTCCAATGGCATCTTCATAACAACAAACAAAAACTAAAATATATAAAACCACAAAAGACTCTGAATAGCCAAAGCAATCCTGAGAGAGAACAAAGTGGAGGCATCAACTTCCTGATTTCAAAGTATATTACAAAGCTATTGTTTTCAAAACAGTATGGTATTAGCATAAAAATAGACACATAGACCAATGGAACAGAATAGAAAGCCCAGAAATAAATCCATGTATATGTGGTTAATTAATTCATAATAAAGGAGCCATATATGACACACCCACAGCCAACCTCACACAAGAATGCACAATGGGAAAAGGATAGTCTCTTTAAATATGTGATGTTGGGAAGACTAAAGAGCTACATGCAAAAAAATAAAACTGAACCCCTATTTTATACCATACTCAAAGTGGATTGAAGACCTGAATGTAAGACCTGAAACCGTAACACTCCTGGAAGAAAACAGAGCATAAGCTCCTTGATAATGGTTTTCTTTGGATTTGACATAAAAATAAAAGGCAGTAAAAGCTAAATAACTAAGTGGGACTACATTAAACTAAAATGCTCTGCACAGCAAAGGAACCCATCAACAAAATGAACAGACAACCAAGGAACAGGAGAAACAAGCCAATTAAAAATGACAAAGGCCCTGGCCAGTTTGGCTCAGCGGTTAGAGCACCGGCCCACGGACCAAAGAGTTGTGGGTTCGATTCCAGTCAAGGGCACGTACCTGGGTTGCGATTTGGTCCCTGGCCCTGGTTGGGGTTGTGCACAAGGCAACCAATTGATGTGTCCCTCTCTCTCTCTCCCTCTCCCTCTCCCTCCCTCTTTCCCTCCCACTCTATTTGAAGATAGATGGAAAAATATCTTCAGGTAAGGATTATGAACAAACTATAGAAATGATCCCTGAAAGTATAGTCTTCTCAGGTGAGGATTAAAAAAAAATGAGCAAAGAACCTGAATAGACGTTTCTCTCAAGAGGACATGCCGATGGCTGACAGGTACATGAGAAGACTCTCGGCGTCACCAATCATCAGAGGGGTACAAATTAAGACCATGAAGAGATATCACCTCACACCTGTCAGAATGGCTATCAACAATGAATCAACAAATAAATGCTGGCAAGGATGTGGCAAAAGGGAACCTTCGTGCACTTCTGGGATTGTAAATTGGTGCAGCCACTGTGGAAAACAGCATTCCTCAGGAAATTAAAAATATGAGCCGGCAATTTTATCTCTGGTATTTATCAGAAGAAAACAAAAACACGAATTCGAAAAGATATATGCACCCCTATGCTCATTGCAGCATGACTAGTGAGAACCAAGACATGGAAGCGCCTGAATGTCCACTCACAGGTGACTGGACAAAGAAGGGGTACATATATACGATGGGCTAGTACCCGGACACAAAGACTAATGAAATCCTGCCATTGTGACAACGGGGATGGACCTGGAGGGCATTATACTAAGTGAGATAAATCAGACAAAGACAAATAACACGTGATCTCACTTATATGTGGAATCTAAAAAACGGAGAAACAAAACATGCTTTTATCACCCAGGATGCTCCAAGGATTTGAGCCCTGTACCAGGATTGAGGGTCAGAGACCAAATATTAGAACAAAAGATGCTCCTGGCCCCTCTTTCGCTCAGGAGTTTTTAGGGGTTTTAGGAGCTCTGGGTCAGGACCTGGGGACAGAGCCCAATACACACCTTTTTTATTTTTTATTTCATAGAAGGAAGCAGAGTCTAGCAGCAGTATTCCACCAGTGTCCATCTCCTGGTTCTGGTATTAGACCACAGCCGTATGCGATGTCAGCACTGGGGGAAGGCTGTACAATACTTCTTGTACCGTTTCTACAACTTACTCAAGTCTTCTGTAACTATTTCCAAGTAAGCAGTTTAAAGGCCACAATTCTGTCCAGAAATGCGACCAGAGATATGACACCTGCGATTGCCGCTCTACCTGCGGAAACGTGTGGAAGCACACGCGTGTTTCTGACACCGTGGAGGAGTGTGGGAGACCGTCTCAGCGTGGAGCCGCATACATACGCTTTTTGGAGAGACGTGGACAGAAGGCACTCCTGGGAGATGTAACAAAAATGTCTGCCATAGGCGTTAGGTCACGGGAGCTGGTCTGCAGTTTACCTGCCACCGTTGGCAAAAGCACTGATGGCCAAGAGGCGTTGAGAAGATGAAGAAACAGAAAGTCACGGTTCTTTGTGGACAGTGAGCAGTGGTCCGGCCCTCCCCAGGACACGCCCACGCGCCGGGCTCCCTGCTGGGCTGGGAACACACACTTCCTCTCTCTCAAACCTGGGGAAGCAGATTACCGGTTAAAAAAAAAAAAAGGAAATAGATATTGATCCACAGTGAACTGCGAATCCCCCATCCCGACACAGCTGACTTTGTTTTCTTCCGTGGCCTCGCAGCCACTCAGCACGTGGGCCCTTGGGGAGATGGGACACGGGCACTCTCACATGGTGAGGCCCCCTGCACCAACCCAAACCTCCTTTTCATCTCAAATCCTGGAGTTTCAAACTCAGAAATCACGTCTGGAGGAAAGTCACAAAGGAAGCATCATAGAATGGCTGAGCGCATCCTCCTCGGGCGCAGACAGAGGGAAAGAGGGAGCGATCTGCAGAGGAGCTGGTTCCGGGAGCAAACCGTGCTTTGCCGGCTCTGCGGAGGCCCAGGCACCGGGACGCCCCTGACGGGCTGTGACCCGTCACCGCAGTACCCGCGGGCCTGAGGGCTGCACTCTCACATAGAGACGAGGGAACTGAGCGAAGCGCTGGCCAGCGGGCGCCTCCCTAGACCCCTCTCACCCTAGTAGCGTTCCCCCTCCGCACAGGTGGCTTGTGTTGAAACAACTCGGTGGACACGCCAGGTGTGTCTCCATGAGCCGTTAGGGTCACCTGGTATTTGAGATGCATGAGTGTTTGTTTGTTTTAATCCTCACCCGAGGATATTTTTCTATTCATCTTCAGATAGAGTGGGAGGGAGGGAGAGAGAGGGAAAGAGAAATATCAACGTGAGAGAGACACATTGACTGGTCACCTCCTACACGACCCCGACCAGGGCCCAGGACCAACCGCAACCGAGGTACGTGCCCTTGACCGAATTCAAACCTGAGACTCACTGGTCTGCGGGCTGACACTCTAACCACTGAGCCGAACCGGCCAGGGCTGTTTGTTTGTTTTTTAAGAATTTTATTTTATTTTTTAGAGAGGGAGGAAGGGGGACAAAAAGAGAAAGAGGGAGAGAGACATCGATGTGAGAGAGGAAATCGCTAGGCTGCCTCCTGCATGCGCCTGGACCGGGGATTGAACCAGAACATAGGATGTGCCCTGATGGGGAGCCAAACCGGCCACAGGACGGTGTACAGGACAGCACTCCGACCCGCTGGGCCACCCGGCCAGGGCGCACGCCGGCTGTGCACTGGCTCCGTGGCAGACACGGGCAGACCGGGAGCCCACGGGCCCTGCGTGTGCAGCCACGGAGAGGCCCTCGGTGCAGACACAGTCCACAGGGCCCGGAGAGCCTCGGGCTGACTTGGAGGGTTTTTAAGGAAAAAATGTGGTTCCTCACTCACACATGGCCAGGAGTTAGGGCGCTTGTGCTGGGACCGCTTTCCAAGGCCACTGTCCCTGACAAAACTTTCTGTAGTGATGGGGCAGAGGTTCTGCAGACCCCGTGTGAGCGTCCGTTCCCTCGTAGCTGCTCCCGCACGAGCTGCCCCGCGGCCGGGGACCCGCGCCCACACTGCTCCTGCCTGTCCTGCACCCCAGCGCCGGGCCACCTGCGCCCAAGACGGCGACACCGGGCCTTCCTTCCAGCAGAAAACCAGCCAACCCTGAGACCAGACGAAACGGACAACGTCAGCAGCTTCAAACAGGACCAACGTCCCAGCTTGCACTTGGGCAGGTCAGACACTCCAGTCGTCACCAGGCTAAGTCCCGGCGTTGGCGGGCTGCGTCCCTCACCAGAGGCCTCGAGGTACAATCTGCCTCCTTACCTTGTCTGGCGTCCAGAGGCGGCCCATCCTCGGCGCCTGGAGTTCTGGCTCCGTCTTCGACCCACAAGTGGGCTCCAGTTCCTGTCCCCTGCGGGTCCGGTTTCCTGCAGCTGAGTGGTCCCGGCTCCCGAGGGTCCACCAGGGTGAGCCAGACTGCTCTCCCTCACATCCGGGTCCTTAACTGTAACCATATCTGCAGTGTCCCCTGCCACGTAAGGTACAGTCGCAGGTCCTGGGAGTTAGAAGACGGGCATCCTTAGGGGCTGTTATTCTGTCGGACACAGGCCTCCGGACAAGTCCGTGGGCTCGTGGTGTGTGCCATGCCTTAGTCCGTCTGGGCAGCTACACCACGGTGCCAGAGGCCGCGTGGCTTATGACAACAAAACCCACTTCTCACGTTCTGGAGGCTGGCAGTCCGAGATAAAGGTGCCAGCCGGCCAGGTTCCAGAGGGCCCTCCTCCGACCTGTGGACTGGCTGCTTGTATCCTCGCGTGGAGAGCAGAGAGGGAGGGAGCAGCCTGTCCATGTCTTATAAGGACCATAACCCCATTCGTGATGGTTCCACCCTCATGACCTAATTGCCTCCCATCACACCGGGGGTTAGGATTTCAACATATACATTTGAGGGGACACTGACACCATAATACAGCCCCCCCAGGGACTCTGCGTCACCAAAATACAGATCACTGAGAGCTCCTACGATGACTGAAGTCTGTGCTCAGCAGCTGATACTGTCCAGAGGTGTACGTGCCAAAGCAGGCACAGACTGATGAGAGCCCAGCTGCTTTGATGACAAGGCTGTGGCCCTTCTCTCAACGTGACAGCCTGGGGTGTTTAGTTCGTGTGTCAGGAAGTTCTCGATACACAAGGTGAGAGGCACAGGGGTTTGCGTCCATTGAGTTTCTGCTCTTCCAGGAGGCTCGC
This sequence comes from Tadarida brasiliensis, assembly GCA_030848825.1. Classification (NCBI taxonomy): domain Eukaryota; kingdom Metazoa; phylum Chordata; class Mammalia; order Chiroptera; family Molossidae; genus Tadarida; species Tadarida brasiliensis. The sequence goes on along the minus strand of CM061267.1, from coordinate 97,504,781 downwards.
CTGTCTGAGTGCAGGTGCCTGTCCTTGGGCCTTACGGTGGTTTGGTGAGTGGGGTGCAGGAGCAGGCTGGAGGGTGGCGTGCAGCTGGGGGATCTGTTCTGTGGCACAGAGTCTGCTTTCCTCTGCCTGAGGTCACAGCTTGGGTGGGTGTCTCCTCCCAGCACGACAGGTGTCTCAGGTCCCAGCACCTGCTCACCCCCCTTGAGCCTGGAGGCCCGGGGCCGTCGTGGCCCCCACTGTGGCTAGGCTATACATTCGGGAATTGTCAGTGCTCCGGTGGTTTACGTAGGTCATGAGACTGGATAAAATCCCCCAGGGGTAAGTGGAGAGATTGAAGAGACATCTGTGATAAAGTCTTGGGACACTCCGATGTTTGGAGGTCAGAAGGGGAGTTACATCGAGCCAAGGAGACCGAGGAGGGGCGGCCAGTGCAGCAGAAGAAAAGCCCAGAGAAGGCGGGGTCTCGGAGGACAAGCCAAGGGATTCAGATAAGGTGCAGTGATCCAGGTCGAGCAGAACAAGGGCTGGGATGAAGCACTCGCGTATGCATGTGGAGGGTCAGACCCTTGACCGTGGGCCTTTGAGTGAGCAGAGTGAACAAAAGCCTAGTTAGAGTCTATTCAAAGTGACTTAGAGGAGAGGAAGCCTAACAGGCATGTTAGCGAGCCCTGGCCAGTGGCTCAGAGGTTGGAGCATGGTCCCGTGCGCGAGAGGTGGCAGAACTGATTCCTGGCCAGGGCACAGACCTTGGTCGCAGGTTCGATCCCCAGTCGGGGTGGGTGCGGGAGGCAACTGATCGATGTTTCTCTCCCGCATCTCTCTCTCTCTCCTTTCCTCCCTCCCTCTCTACAAATCAATAAAAAACATATCCTGGGGTAGGGATTTAAAAAATGTGTATATTAGCAACTGCTTTCAGAGTTTTGAGGTAAAAGGGAGAAAAGAATGGAGTTCCGGCCATGTTAGCTAGAGAGGGACGGAGGGAAGGTTTTTAAAAAAGTTTTTTTCAGTTTTCAGTTGTTTTTAAGTTTGAGATTTAACGACATGCATTAACCTGACGGGACTGACCCAAGGGGGAGGGAGGGGCGCGGATACTGCAGGGGCGAGAGGGACCAGGGTCGCAGGGAGTTGGATTAGATGGAGGAAAGGCGCAGGTGCGCAGGGTGGTAGACCGGGTGGTGCCAGGTGGGGCAGCTCTCTTTCGACTGGCCGATTTATTTCAGCAAGAGACAGGGACAAGGCACGAGCGGGCAGGGGAAGGCGTGTTGAATGCCAGAAACTCCCTCCTCTGACTGGGGCGCTCTGTTTCCCTCTGTCACTTTGAGGAATTGGAGCAAGGCCTTTCTGTCTGGTCCTACCGCCAGGGATGTTTATAACGAGGACACCTGTGAGTTTGTTTTGGAGGAGAGTGACCAGAACACCGCCAGCTTTCTCACCGCTGCACCCGTCGCCCCTCTGCTTCCGGTCCCAGGGCCTGTCCAGCCGCAGTGCGATGGCAATGAGCAGTTACTAATGGGAATACAGCGTAAGACTTACCTTTTCTATCGGAGTCTAGAGAAGGACTTACAAACATACTGCATTCCAGATGTTAACCTGATTCGTACACCGTCCTTGCTCTCCAAGGAATATCTGGTTCCCAACAGGGCTAACGACACCTGCTTGAGAGTTATTAGTAAGCGCTGGTTTTTTCCTTTTCTTTTCTATTTAAATAATTTTTCTTTATTGACTTTAGAGACAGAGGAAGGGAGAGGGAGAGAGAGTTAGAAACATCGATGAAAGAGAACATCCACTGGCCGCCTCCTGCATGCCCCCACTGGGGATCGGGCCCACAACCTGGGCATGTGCCTTGACCGGGAATCGAACCGGTGACCTCTTGGTGCATGGGTCAACGCTCCACCACTGAGCCACACCAGCCAGGCAGCACTAATTTTTTCCCCCCAAAGATCATTCCTCCTGACAACTTCCAAGGCGAATAAACAAGCATCTGCTGAGTACCTACCACGGGCATGGAGCTAACCTTCGGTAACATCCACGAAGTAAGAGAAGCATCAATTCCACGACCCCCATCATTGCTCAAGGTCAATTTCTTAAAATTCTTATAACCACTAAGATGATTTTGAAACATCCTTGCGAAAGCATTCTACTTGGTGGTTAAAATATTCTTCGGGGATACTATTTCGATAAGCCAGAGGGTGCTTTAAGGGGCAATGCCCATATTTTTGTTTCTTAAAGACCCTGTCTCCCTTGAATGTCTGCATTGAGCCTAGGACGTCCCCCTCCCAGGGCTGGCCCCACTGTAACAAGAGAGAGAACAGGGAGAGACGAGGAGCATCCCGTACCTGACAGGCACTTTCCAGGGGTTCCTTGCATTTTCAAAGGCTGTTGTGAGGCATGCCTTGGAGTCCTCGTGTTTTGCAAATCAGGAAACAAGTGTGATCACAGTAGCGCTGAAGCACCTGGCATCATGGAGAGTCGTTAATTAACTGCAGTGCCTCCCAAACTTCCGGAAATGAAACACTGCCGAATGTTACTACCACCTGCCCTGAGCCCTCCTGCATAAAAAAATCTGTCCACTGTGTCTTGGCCTGGCATCGGACTTCGAGATCGACCCACTCCACCCGCCTGACTAAATCAAGGTCATTGAAAGCTAGTCCGATCTCGCCAAGTGTAAGGTGCCGCTCTCGGCTGGTGTTCTCGGCACATTTATTAGAGTTAGTCTCACCTCCATCACCCCGTGGATAACTCTGGCCTGCAACCAGCCCTTAGGGATGGACACCACGTGATGCCGGACCTCTGGATGACCAGGAGTCGATGATAGCTACTCTTTCATGGCGACTCTTCAGCCACCAGACAGCACTGTGATCCAAGCTACGAATCACCAGCCTATTGGGAAGAAATGTCCTGCAATAGTGTCCAAAGCCTTCCTGCAGTTGGATAGCTTATGTCTATCCCTTCTCCTCTGTTGGTGTGCCAAAGAAAGAAACTAAGCGTACTTGGCTGGCTTCTTACTTAGATCGGTGACTACCCAACGTGTCTTCTGTTGTTAATTCGCCAATCCACGGATGGCTTGTGTCTTGCCTCTCACCGAGGTCTTTGCATTTCATCTGACAAGTGTCCCTAACACCACCTTCGGAAAGTCTTCGGGCACTTTTAGATGGTCTTTCCTTCGACGCCATTCTGACTCTGAGGCGTGGGCATAAGCCCTCCGTGTCCAGGGAGTAGTGAAAGATGCCCTCTGTCCGTTCACAAGTGCTGTATTTAAGCTGACTCCAAACAAATAACGACTGGCCTCTGGACGAGGGCTGTCCTCGCACTCCGGTTCTGACTGCGGTATGTCAGTGCGAAGAAGGGGCAGTCTTCACAGGCTGGCAGCTGGTTGGGGTGGAGGGCAGCACTCAGCCACACATGGAGGGCCATGCAGAAGAAAGAAGGAGCCACGTCTCTTCGAGGGAAGGTGGATTCTGGCCTACCCCTACGTCTGTTTCCATCCCTTAAACAAACTCGGAGAATTTTCCTCCAAGTTTTCTACATTGTCAACAAGTCAACCTATACACTAGAAAACTAAACTTCACACACTTATATTTTGAAGGATAGATTTGGTTTTCTAAGTGTTCTATCCTCTGCCTTCTCTGACATCACTTCCTGTATCCTTCCCACCACCTCTTCCGACACCCTAGTCAACGTCCTACCGTTCCTGGTGGAGATAGTTAGCCTTTGGGTTTGGCGCCAAACCCACCCTTTTCCGTCTCACACTTCCCATCGTGCTGTTCCTACTTCTGGGGAAGGGGTGGGCTAGACTGATGTGTGTGTAGCACGCCGCCTCCATGGACATAGCAGACCTGGGAAAAAATCAGCCATGGCCATCTTTCCTTCTGAAACTAGCTGAGGTCCCAGCAGTCTTCCCAACATGATCCTCTATGGACTCAGCAAACACTGTTTGTAAAAGACCAGATGATAACTGGTTGAAGTTTTGTCCACCGTACAATCTCTGTTGCAACTACTCAGCTGTGCCGTTGAAGGGTGCAGAGCAAGGGCCTCGTGGAACGCGTGAGCATGCCGTACGCCCGTGGAGCGCCGTCACAGGACAGGTGGTGGCTGGAGCGCACCTGTGGGCTGTGGGCTGTAGGTTGCCTGTGGTAGGTGGCAGGTCCTTGCCCTAGATACCGACCACCAATCGGAGCTGCCATCGGAAGACAGAACCTACCCGTGTTCCTGGGCTGACGTACAAGATGCTGCGATGCTGGGTGTTGACTCTGTTCACCTGTTGATTTCCACCTGAGGAACACATTGATGTGGTTTTCGGCCTTCCGTGCTGGGTGTGTTGAAGTTAAAAGTCACTTTGGGACCAAGGAAAACAAGTTTCAGGCCCTACTCATTTTCATTCTCTCTAACGTTGTGTGTGAGTGGTGGGGCTAGCACGGAAATTCTAATTCTTTCTTTCAAACATATCAAAAGATAGGACATGAAATATCTCAAAGTCATTGCCTTAGAGTAAGTGCTGTTAAACACAGCAGTTCAAGCACCAAAAGCTTTTCCCTGTGGGATCAAAGAGAAGCAAAAAGAAAACAAAAAACCCAACCAACCAACCAACCAAACAAACAAACCTAAATTGCATTATAATGGGATAGGATGAAATGGAATTCAACAGCAGCCTAGCAACCATCAATTGTATCTCAATTATTCATGGGGTTTAAAATGCGTGGCAGTAGTTTAAACTGTCTCATTCTCCATCCCAGTAGGCTGACTCCTTATCCAAACAGACAACTGAAGAGGGGTAGATAAGGCTTTGAAAACCTAATGGGACGTTTAGGCAAAAAAAAAAAAAAAAAAAAAAAATGAAATAAAAAGAGAGAATAGTTTTAGTCTCTTAGTTAAATGAAATGTATTTCACATTGTCTTTCAGCAAGGATAATTAACGAGCCTCTTAGGAATGTGAAATATTATTGTGTAACACGTCTTTATGTTTTAACAAGAAAACTTGTGTGATTCAAATGATAGAAAGTCAACACGGACCCTCTCCTAAGAAGCTGTGTGACAGAATTCATCCTCCTTGCAGGTTGGCCCAACATTCTGCGTGCTTTCAGCTCTTCCCCAGACACGGCTGCAAGCAGAGGTCACAAATGTCCCCTTCTCAGACCATTATCCAGGAGAAAAAGCACAAAATACGTCATTGGATCCTTTCAAGCCCGACATTATATGAAAAGACAAGAAATCTATTTTTATATCCACTCGTGACCTTCCAACTTTCTTTAATGCTGCTCTATCAATTTGGACAATAAAACCTCATTAATTTGCACTTCATCACTTTGGAATTTGAGATAATTTGGGCAGGGCTAGCCTAAAGATGATCTGTTCAATATTTATGGGAAAATAAAATTATTCATGCTGCTGATTAATGCAAATAACTTACCAAAGCAATCAAAAGTTCAACTGAGATTATTGAATGAAGTCTGAGTTCTTGGGAGACTTTCAAGAACCTCACCGAGCTAGCCAGGAGGTACTGCTTCCGCTCCGTGCACCAACCAGCTCCGAGTAGCTTCTGCCATAACCAAAGCCCGGGATCGTCCTCAATTCCGTTCTCCAGCCTTGTTCTTTGTGTTGAGAATGCCCTTTTCTCCTTCGTCTAGTTCTGCCTTTCAAAACTCTGTTCCTCCTCTCCAAGCCAAGATGAAGCATCACCAGCATTACGAAGCCTTCTCTAATCTTGCAACCAAGAGCAGCTCTCTTCTGATATTTCCGCGACATGGCAACGCAGCGGTGTGCTGGTCTACCTGTGGGGTGGGGCACGAGACTTCACGCCCAGGTGCAAGCATCTGTCTGCTTCATTATGCTTTTACTTTGTCACGCCTGAACAGGTACATGTTGACAGAGATATTTTTGTCCTCACTTTCCTTTTATTTATACTTTATCTTACTATTGGGCCGTTGTGTTGAATTTTTTTTTTTTCCCATCACGTATATACGCAGGTTATACTGCCCATACATTTTCAGGGTAGTCAGGAGGTTACACATTTTTTGTTTTTTTTTTAATGTCTGAGAGGGTTAAGATCATCTGAAAGAGATGCTGGAAAAGATTTGTTCTCCTTTCGTTAATTTCTATTTCAAAGAACGATACTACTGGACACCCATTTGCCCAAGCTAAGCATCTTGTCGACATCACAAAGTCCTCCTTTTGCTCCCCTTTCCCAGCTGGTCAGTGGCTGAGACTTGTAGGTTCTACTGGGAAGGGTCCTGTCGTCTCCGGCCTACCGCCACCACCGCAGTTGCTCATCACGGTCTCACTCCCTATGAAGCAGATTATTTCAACTCCACCCTGTTTCCCGAGGATGTTTTCTTAAACCTGTGCATCTGATTATTTATATTCCCATTTAAATTCTTGGCTGCTGCCTATTGCATACAGTATCAGTGATCTGGGCCCCAAGGCTAAGGCAACTAGATTCCATTTTATGTAGGCCCCTTGGTTAAGGCGACTAAAAGACTCCATTTTATCACCAATAGACATTCCTCGATATTCTTCCAATAATAGGTTAATTACCCCTAGACGAGAAGGAATTTTGCCTAAGATTATAGTTACCCCATGTATTGGGAGGCATTTGCAGTTTCCTGAGTATAGGTATTTGCAGGTATTTGCAAGTACTTGTGCTGTAGGTGAATAATGCTAATTTTGACTTCTGTAGTCTCTGTCACTCCCACTATTGTACTGGTTCCCTGAGGGGAGGGGGGCAAAAGGAGGAGGGGGTTTCTGTCTTTAAAATGGGATGAGCAAGAAGAATTGGGGCTGTTGATCTGAGGGGAGACTATGCCCTCCGCAGCCCGCTGGCGAAATAAAGTGCTCCTTTACAATTCGGCTGTGCGTCTCTGGTTATCTCGCTGTCAGGCTATAACATCAGTACTGAGCTCCTTAGCCTGACAAATAGGACCTCTTATGATCTGGCCCCACAGCCCTATCTAGTCTCATCTCTGGCTCCTAGGGCCCTTCCCTTGCACTTCCCACTCCAGCAACACAACCTACACTTTGATCCTGGACCCTCTGTGCTGCCTGGACATCTCTTCTCTGCAAACAGCCCTGACTTCCTAAGGAACACTGTTTTGTTTTTTTAACAATTGATTTTTTTTTGTTTTTTGTATCTGTATTTCCACAGAGAGTAAGCTCATTGCCTATATCTTTCCTCCATAATGCTCACACTTAGCACGGCCCCCAACAATACATGTTTACTGACAGCGGCGATGGTGATGACAATGACAGCGTGATGTTGTGAAGGTCATGAGATCATGCGTGTAGATGTCTGAGCACCACGCCGTGCAGAGGGCAAACGCTACGGCGGGATTGGAGGCTCTCTGATGCTTGTTTTGGTTTCGGGGCTCTGCTGTTGTTGTTGTTTGTCATTATGACTTCAAAAGATTCCTGGAAGGAAACCGAGCATTGAAAGAAACTGAGACAAGAAATTGCACACCGAGAAAAATGGTTCTCTGAGGACCTTTACAAAACGCCCATGTCCTCTCCTGTTCACTGACAAGCAACTACTCTTCCATTTGGTACAGCGATGATACGTAAAATCATACTTAACTGTTTGATGCTATTATTTCAGTCTGAGGTTTTCTTTCTTCGTCAAATGTATGAATTTTCATGGTGTTTTGAAGTCAGGATTTATGTTGTGGAGGAATATAGAGCTTAAGAACTAAGTCAGTGGCAGAATAGGATTTGATTTTCAAAACTGTGGTCTTCTTCAAACTCCTCAAAATGTGTTACTGCGTACAGCAGGGTACACTGGTGTGTGGGGAGGGCAGGCGGCTGGTTCTCTTTCTCTGGCCTGGAGGACGTGTGTCCATCCTGTGGTCCAAAGGCAGACAGTAGCCCGGCCGGTGTGGCTCAGTGGATTGAGCCTGTACCATGGACTGAGAGGTCCGGGTTCGATTCCCAGTCAGGACACATGCCCGGGTTGTGGGCTTAATCCCCAGTAGGGGGCATGCCAATCAATATTTCTATCTCTCTCTCAAAAATCAATAAAAACATATTTAAAAAAGGAAAGCAGACAGTAAATACCGTGGCAGACACCCCAGCCAGCCCCCATGCTACCCATCTGCGAGGAAGTGGACTTCACGAAACGCAGCCGAGAGCACAGAGAGAGCCAGGGACTGGCAGCCATCAGTCAGACGGTTCCTCCTAGTCCATCTCCGATGACACATTTCGGAGCCCCAGGCACAGGCAGAGAAGTCCGCCACGTATAACCCAGCCTAGTCCTTCAAGACACTGCCCAAATGTCACAGCTGTAAAGGAAGGAGAGGCACAAGCCACCCCTTCCTCAGGTTCCTCAACCTTCTCCGCCTGGCTGCGTGGGGCCCCCGCCCTCGTCCAGCAGCCGCCCTGGGACGTGTCTTGGTTTCCTCTCCGAGTGTCCATCCTACGAGAGGTCTGGTCCAGTCTGGAAAACCATCTTCATGAAAGCACCAGTCGCCAAATCACATCGTACCAGGATCCCTTGTGGTCTTAATAAAAAGATTGAACCCATGTGGAAATTTCAGGCTCTAAAGTCAGTTGGTAGAGAAATGCTTGTCTTTTGTCCTGTTTTATATGGTGGTAGGGATTTTGGAAAAAAAAACATTTTATATTCAACATTATCGTTTTAATTTTAAAAAAACAAAGAAAAAACCCCATCATTTTTGAAATGTAAACTATAGATTATATAGCCCAATAAAGTGTCCTTGTCTGGAAAGGATTCAAAGAGAACACATGATCTTCTTCATTTAGGAGATTCTCACTGAGGGGGTGGAAGGGTCCCAGGTGAGAAATAGTTTTCCTGTGGGTGCGTGGAGGGGATGTTTAATGTTTTTGAAGACTGAGGAGGTTAGCTAATGTCACGACTCTCATTGGTGTGTGTGTCCGCTGATAGTCTCCTGTCTTCTTCTCTTCCTCTTCCTAAAATGTCAATGTCTGGCCCTGGAGAATACAGAAAACGGAATTCTCCAACTGAATCACCAAGCCCAGCCTGGTTAGTGTAAGTGGCCGACTACCCTCATGTCCTGGGCTCACCTTCAATAACCCTGTGGAATAGAATATTCATAGCATGCTTTTGAATCAGAATCCTGCTGATACAAATAATTCCTTCCCTTTTGGAGTATTACTCAAAAAAAGTTGAGGAGTTCCACTTCTTAAATTAAAGTAATTGAAGACACCGTATCCAATTGTTCTAGGGAAAAAAAAAAAAATCAGACCGTTCCCCAAAGAGAGCTGGCTTCTTATCGGCCAACTCTGGCTGTGCTCAGATGTCTTTTGAACTTGCCAAGTCATAAGTGAGTGATTTTTTAAGATTGATTTTAGGCTTCGAACAAGGCTCTTCTGTGTTCCTGTTTACTCCCTGAAATGTCACTGAGCTCGGTTCTAGGGTACGAGAAATCTCAGAAAAGACAACCCAGAAAATAGCATTCTCAGTCTCTAAGTGTTGATGCCACACTAGAGAGGAGAAATTTAATCACCTCTCATCTGCAGGGGTCTCAGATTGTTAAGCATTCTTCAAATTTTAGCAACCTGCCAATAGATAAGGATAGCAACAGACATGAAAAATGAAGACTTGTTATATCCTCAAAGTAAGATTTATGTCTTAGGATATGTATTGCTAATTAACCATCAAAAGGTTTAGGAACATCTGAAAAATGCTAGATAGAGCTAAAAAGCATTTTGCATTAGCATTCTTTAGCTGAGTTTATATAGTTTTATATTAGACAACAAAATACGCCAGCAGTCATTGCTTGACTGTGTGGAAACACATGGAAAGGAACTGGATTCTTTCTTCTTGGACATTCTTGGCAGAGTACGAAACAGTCTTGCAGAGAATAAATAATAATTTTTTCTAGCATGTCTAAAATGCACAGGTAAACAGAATTTAAAGTTGCTCTCTAGTCCCTGAAATATTTTGAATGCGGTTTGAACTGAGTTGTTCCCACTGCGTCTGAAACCGCACAGCTGGAATGACAGGGCGTAGCACGCTTAAAAACATCTGCCACAGAAAATCAACCGGAAACACAGTTGCGTGAGGTCCTGAGGACAGGGCCCACCTTTCTTATAACCAAGCCCTCAGGTAATCACCTCCCTCTCAAAATCCTTCACACAGGAAGGGGTGTGATCACAGACTGCTGCGAACACGAATATCTGGGCAACTTCTCCCTTGGCTGACACATTAAATAATACGAAACCAACAGGACATTACAAATGAGAGCTTCTCCAGCAGCTTCCAAGAGCCGGGCCGACCCTCCTGCCTGACAGTCCAGAGACAGTCCCCGTGCAATTTACAAACTCTCCGTCCGAGGAGATGGATGGAGGGTGGTGTGGCGCAGCCGGAGATCAATGGCCAAGGGGCCGCCCGCCACCCTGTTTATCATGCCTTTGTCTGGGCTTTTCCTTTCTTCTGTGGCATTCGGGCAAAAGCCAGTGGGTGTGTTCGTGAAATATTTGGAGATTTTAAATAAATGCACCACAGATGCTCTCAGGAAGTCCAGCAGGGTGTGTGCTGTCAGCTGCGCTCTCCTTAGCGGTCCCTCGGTCTGTGGCTGTTTTCCTCTATTCTTTCCAAGTCCTCGCAAAGCAGGACAGATTTTTATAAGAAGTGCTTCTAAGGACAGTATCAGATCAGGATATAAAGTTTTCTCAAAAGACTAAATTGGAAAAGTTTTAGAGAGAGAGTTGACAAGAAAAATAACAGCGTTGGAAGAACAAAATAACGAGAAAATGGCTGAGACGCGGATTCTGAAACTGCCTTTTGAGCCACTGATCCCTTTGGCAGTCTGGGGAAGTCCGTGGGCCCCCTTGTCAGTAAAATGTTCACATGCAGGAATCCACAGGTCCCTCTCCCTCCTAAGTTCCCAGACTGGCTCCCCCAGGCTAAGAGCTCCTGAGAGTGGGTGTCGCTGGCTCTGTTTGGAAGTATGAAGAGGGCCAAGTCTGTTTGAGGCAGTGCTCGGGGCTTCTTCCTCCCTGTACCCCCTCTTCTGCCTCCCCTCATCCAGGTACCACTGGAGCCCCAGTTCTGATGTCCTATCCAGGCTTACTGTCTCTGAGCAACACTGCGTCTTTAAGCCTTTTCTCTCTATTCTCACCCACCCCACCGTCACCCCTAATTCAATATGCCCCTCTCTCTGGGTTTCTTCTTATAGATTAGAAAGTCTCAAGAGTGGGGTTCATTTTCTAGCAAAGCATATCAAACTGGGAGGGGGCTGCAGATTTTAAGTCATACATCACACACACACACACACACACACACACTCACACGTGCACGCACACACATGCACACACCCATACAGCTCGGTCGCCGTGGGAATGCTGGGGGACTTGGCTGCCCTCCTGGGGAGGGAAACGGGGGTTCCGACGTCGGCCGTGTGTGTGGGAATTGTGTGGAGGCAGAAATGAAGCCCTGTGGCCTCAAGAAAGCAACTGGGACCTGTGAATTAATCAACGAATTTATACGAAAGTGTGTCCAAAGGAAATCCATTCTATTTAAACCAGGATGACCTTTTAAAGTAGAATTGATGTTCAATGCTGGTAATCAGGCCTGCAGACACCGGCCACTGGCCCCCGTGGCCCACAAGTGCTTGGCACACACCCTCAGTGAGGAGGGAGCACGCTTGGTGTCCCCCATGGTGTGTGGCCGGGACTCTGTGTGGCTGAACACAGGACTGCAGAGTGGGGAGAGTGCTCGGTCAGGTCCAAGATCTCAAACTAACACCAGGGGATGGACCAGAGAAGGGAGGGCTGGGTGGGCTGGGGGCAGCTCGAGGTTGGGAGAAAGGAGGGCGAGGGGCATGCCATCCACCGGGGACGTGGGTTCAGACGTGGGCAGTATTTACTGAGCACCTGCCATGGGCCAGGCACCATTCAAAGTGAGTCCTTGCCTTGCACACGAATATGATGACCTGAGGCACCCGCGAGGGCTGGAAGGAAGACACACCGGGGACTGGTGAGGCAGAGTGGCCGGGCTGCTTGGGGCAGTTGGAAGGGGGTGGTCCCTGAGGGGCAGCCCCTAGCCCCATGTGGCCGCTGAGCACCTGAAACGTGGCTGGCCCCAACTGAGATGTGACGGACATCCCCCCATTTCCAAGTGGAATGCGCAGAGTGGATTGCAAAGATATAGTACGGGGAAAAAATGAATGCAAAATATCTCATCAATAATTCCTATACTAATCATTATTAAACTGACTATGTCCTGGATGTATTTGATTAAATAAAACATGTTGCTACAGGTCCCAAAGAAACCAGAACGTAACCCACAGCGCCTGCCCACTGAGCCTCGGCTCGTGATGGAATACAGAAGGGGTCACCATAGCTGCTCGGGGTCTGTGCTTCTAGACGTGTCTGCATTTAAAAACACAACCCGGAGGCCAGCGTTCTCGATGGGAGCCTGGGTGGGCCTGGCCAGGCGGAGAGGACAGCGGGTGCCTGCCTGACGTCTGCCTATCGGTCAGCTCTCTGTCCAGGGCTACGGGAAGGTATGGACATCGTTTTCACATGTCCTATAGCTTAACTTCGGGCTCTATTTTTGAGACATACAAGAACCAAGTTTTTACTCTTATTTGTCTTTTCAAACTCATGCAATAACTCATATTTTCCCTGGTTCCAAATGACCACTTTTGGTTACAGGCTGACCCTACGCGGAGCTGCGTTCTCAGGATTCCGGTCTTATGTTTGCACGATTCTCATTTCGCTATGTTTCTGTTTTAATTTCTTCTCCAACTGGTTTTTTCAACATGTATTATTCAATAGGAGGCAAGGCAATGTGGAGGGGAAAGCAAACTATTTTAGTGGTAATACAGTAATAATAATTTTGTAACAAATTATCCCTGCGGGTTACATGATACATTCTAAAGCAGTGAAGTAAGTCAGCTGCAAGCATTCAGTACAGCCGGTGCCGAGGGCGGGGAGGCCATTCCGGACGCTGTGGGTCGGTGCTGGGGCCGCGGGCCCTGGGCTGGAGGCCATCCCGTCCCCTTGTCTCTGAAGGAGGGCCATGTTAGACGGGCTGTTGTGTGATCACATTCTCGTGCCCATTATGTCTTGATTAAGACTCCCCTGGATTTTCCTTTTTAATGGAATTTGAGGAATTAAAAATGGCTTCGCAGATCACTTTTTAATCTGGCGGAGTAAGCAGGGAATGAAAAACATCCCGCTGCCACCTTCAAGTGCCGGGAAAGTTGTAAATAAAGAAAACGAATTAGTGGCTGGTTCACACCTCATCGGCTACCTAACAACCTGTTACCAGTTAATTACACACCTTTAAAATGCATGTACAAGAGAAATTACTCAGAAATCCGCTTCTAACCGGGAGGGTGGCAGAGACGTAGCACAGGCTCTCTGACTAGTTAGATAACCAGCCATGAAGGGGGACTGTATTTTCTCCAGAATGACAGACTTTTTTTTTTTTTTAATCCTCACCTGAGGATATTTTCCCTTTTATCTTCAGATAGAGTGGGAGGGGGAGAGAGAGAGAGAGAGAGAGAGAGAGAGAGAGACATCGATGTGAGAGAGACCCATCGAGTGCTTGCCTCCTGCACAACTCGGACCAGGGCCGGGGACTGAACCTCAGCGGGGTACGTGCCCTTGACCAGAATCGAACCCGAGAGTCTTTGGTCTGCGGGCCGATGCTCTAACCGCTGAGCCAAACCAGCCAGGGCCAGAATGATATTCTTGAAAGTGCTGTCTATTAGGGGTCCAGCCTCAGTGGCCTCCACGACAGTAGTTTAGTCTAGACCCATACACACAGGGCGGGGCAAAAGTAGGTGTACAGTTGCGAGTACGCGAAACACAGACTTTATTCTTGTATTATGATTTACTAGTTATTTATTATTATCTCCATGAACGACTGTAAACCTACTTCTGCCACACCCTGTATTTGTTGGGGACAGTATCCCCTGTGGCCTCGTCCCACCTTGGGGTTGATAGGAGTCGTGTACTATGCTCAGAGCGCAGTCCTGAGCGAGGTGGGGGTGCTCGGAGCACAGTGACCAGGCCGGACACCACCGCCAAGAGGCGTGCACAGCCCCCGGTGCGCCCTCCGCCACCCCGAGCCCATCTCCTCGGCTCAGCCCGTGTGGATAGAAAGCGCTGGCAGCTCTGCATGTCGAACAGGTACCTCTTGGGGGGACTGTTGCCCACTATTAGTGTCTCGTTATACACCAGCCTTGTTAGGGACTTGTATGGGGACGGGTGGGATTTATTTCTCCAATATCCTTCTTAATAAGTGAAAGACTCCACAATGTGGCTTTGTAAACTCTGAAAAGGTCCCAGCTGTGCCGTCGCGATGAAGACTCCTGGCTCCTGGCCTGCACGCTGGCTTGGACACCCCTGGGGTCTGGAGCTGACCACTTTCTGGCTCTGAGCCCTACTCATTCCCTCTGAACCCAGGAGAAGGATGACCCACCTCACGGAGTGCTCGGAGGTGCCACTGCAGGAGGGATTTCAGCGCACTGAGCCTGTGGTAAATGTCATTTACTATTATTTTCCATGGTATTTATGGATAGTGAGCCGTGACATTGGTTTGGTTGCCTGATAAAATCTGTTTCCTATAGCGTTTTAGTGGAGCTTATGACCTAAAGTCTCAGAATGATAATACGCTACGTACCTACTAAAGGCTCCTCTTCAAACGAGCTGCTTTTGAAATGAGTAGGATAGCCATTTGAAATCAATTAACTCCACAAATATATTAATTAAAGTATATTCATTCCATTTGAATTACATTCATTCATAAGTGATTATTAACATGATGTATGTTCAGATCATTTAGCATTATTTCATTGGCCAGCAACTGAATTCTTTAATGGGCACCATAGTCGAAAGACACTCAGTTATTTTTGAGTTTAAAAATATATTTATTTGGGGGGAGTATTGAGCAATAAAACAAAAACAAAGAAGGGAAGAACTCATGGACACGGACAACAGTGGATGGATGGAGTTAGAAGAGGGTAGGTGGGATAAATAGTGATAGAAAATACACATACATGCACACACACATATACAATATATATTTGTATATATCACATATGTACACACACATATCATATATATTCCATAGTCCATAAGTTGCCCAGAATCACTTAGGTAAAATTCTCGTGGTCATTTGCCCAAAGACCTCTATTAGTTGGTTAGGGGAAGGGTCCCGATTGGTTTGGGCAGGGTGCATGGATCTTTATTAAACCCTTATCTGGACTCTGTGCACAGCTACAAAAAATCTTCTCAGAGAGCAACGACTTCTCCCCACCCATGTAGGGCAAATCCAGAATGCTGTTTATAACTGCCCCCACGCCCACTGATAAGCTTTTATTGGTGCATCAAAGAGATGAGTTATTTGTATGGTACAGTGCATCGTGGAACGGTGGAAAAGAGACTGCATCAAGGTGCCAAGATTGGACTCTTGTCGTTAGGTCTTCACTGTATTATTTTTGCATGTTGGGAAAGTAATACAAACATATAAAACCAAAATGTGCAGTGGAGACTTCCATAGTCCCATCCCTCTAAGATCACCATCATATATATATATATAATTTTTTTAAACAGACTTTCATTCTGTGTACTTTGTTCTGAAGCAACTCCTCATTGATGGAAATTTAGGGTGCTTCCAAACTTTCAATGATAAAAATACCAGAAATAAACACCTTTGCCATAGGTCGTCACACAGCTGTGCAAGTCTTTCCCTGACTGAATAACTGAACGCAGAGAGCTGGGTTAAAGAGCACAAGCTGATCTGAATGAATATCACTAAGTAGACCCCCAAAGAGTTTACAGTTACAAACTGTCCCGCCCAGCAGGGGTGCTCCTATTTCTGACACCCCCTTGCCTGCACGGGACAGAGTCACACTTGCCTGTCTCTACCATGCTCTTAGATAAGTAAAAGGAAAGTTCTTGTTTTATTTTATTGGGGGATTTGAGACCATTATGGGATTGAGCATTTACTCCCCTGTTTTTAGTCACTTTAATGGCTTTTTCCGTTAGTTACTGTTGACCCTTCACCTTTATCTCACCCCCAGGATCTGGTTCTATCCCTCTGGGAAATTCAGTCTCCCTGCAGCTTTGTCCACACATTGTCCAAAGGAGACTCGTCCCAAACCTGAGCATTTTGTTTGTCTATTTCTCTCTCACCTGGTTTCATCTCTCATTTTGAAAGGTTTTGTTAAAAAGTAATTATAAAAAAAAAGGTAAAAGCATGCCTCTCATACAAATATAAAAATACACATGTGCTAAACGTTTTACTGGACTCCTGTGGTGGGGGAACCAGGCGGACGTTGCACCTGCTCAAGGGGGATCCGTAATCCTTTCAACAATGAAGATACAAAAATAAGATCCAATACCAAAAACAGCGCTTTTTCCCCAAAGGGAGGAAGAAAGGAATCGACACGATGAGACAAGACAAAATGTGTCTATCAGTTTTTAAGTAGTTATAAAACAGCTCCGAGCCTCTCAGACTAGACTCTAGTCACACGGGACAGGACAGGATCATGTATGAAGATAATGCGTGGTTTTCCATTGAAACACAATTTTTTTCTATAGTCTCTCTCCCCTTTTGATAAAAAATAAATTATTTTGATTATAAAATAAGACTGATGTCGTGGGCGTGGCCTGGTTGTTTATATAGGTGCAGTGAGAATGCGACTTGACCGGAGAGGCCTTCTTCAGTTTGCTCTGCTGGATGTTTTTATAAGGGATCTCAGAAAGGACTTTTAAAAGCCTCTTGTTATTTGCTATTCTGAGGTTAGAGATTTTGTAATTTTATTTATTAATACTATCTGTAAGACAATAATTATACAATCACAGGAGGAGAAGCAAAGGCCTTTCTGAATTATAGTCACATACAGACAGACATAGGGAGGGAGAAAGCTCATAGCTCCCATGCTAAAATTTTAGCCTTGGGTCAAGAGTAAACACAGAAATATAAAACTCACTCGTCTAGATAACACTGTCCCAGTGGGCATGGAATTCTTAATTGATTTGCTCTCCAGATAGACAAACAGAAAAGACTAAGGTACCAGATTCTCTGCTCTCCCTCACCCAGAAGGGAGCTCTGTAAACTATTCATCCACACCCAGAGATCATCAAATAATCGGACCATAAAACCAAGTTCCCAACAATTACTGGGAAGTAACGAATGGCCATAAACAATCCGAAACCAAAACAGAAAACATAAAATTGGTCGAGAGGAAACTTAAAATTACAAAAGCAGAGAGTGAGCCAAGTCCTCCCGCCACTTTGGATCCGCCTTTGGGAGCCCAGAAAAGACCAGCTTGGCTATACACTGCCCGCAAAGGGCTCTCTGTCTGCTTACGAAGGCTTCCTGGCTCTGGTGGGTGAATCCACTGAGTATCTCTGTGGAACCATGAAAACTGTCAAAAGATAATTTTCTGGAAAGGGTAAAATCATGAGTCTCGTCTGGACATAAAAATGAGCATGTGTGAAAGATTTTATTTGATTCATTCAACGAGGAAACCAGGTAGCTGTTATAACTGGCTTAAAGGAAAAGTCGGAAGGCACACACTTCTGTGGGGAAAAGGAATTAGAAATGCAAGCAGAACTGGGTTTTTCCGCAGGCAGATGGGAAGTCAAGGGAAACTCGTCTACCTTAAAATAGTTCAAAGATTATGGAAGAAAGTCTTCCAGACAGAAAGTGCCTGTCTATCAGCGTACACAGAGTCTTAAAATAGATCAAGGATTAGGGGAGACCAGGACCTGCTGTATGTTCATGAGACATAGTTTCCATTGAAACGCAAGCTTATGTTTCCAGTCTGTTCCTTTGGATGTCTTTATACACATCTGCTCAAGTCTCCTGTAGACCCCATCAATGTTTCATTGCTCTTCAAAGAAAACCTGGCTGTCATGTGACTAGCAGTTGAGAAAACATTTCTACTTGTGGGGTAAATGCAAAGTGGTTTTTAAAATGCTTTTCTCCTGTATCTGAATGACACTGAGTTACCAGATCAACTGATTTGGTTTTTTTCATTTCTCTGTTAGTTGTTGGTGCACCATTCATAGATAATATGCAAAAGAAAATAAGTTGCTCATAGTTGGGAAAAATTGAAGTTATAGGCGGAAATGGAGGGGCCCAAGGCTCATTTAGTTCATTGATTGACTGATTGATTGATTCAAAAATCACTTATGGGTTGTTCTCTATGTGCCAGGCACCATATTTTAAGAAAATGCAGTTTCAGCTTTTAACAACTGTACACGTATCTGGAGTAACAGACAAGGAAATAGTCATCTACAGAGACTGGTGAGAGTATCGTAAAGCAGGCGTGGCAAGGATGAGCTGAGAGCGCAGACTGGGAGTCCAAGTCACCTAGACACCCACACTCAGTCTTCAGGGAGTTAGCAAGGTCAGGGATGTTTATAGAATGAGTAGCAAGTGCACGGGTTGCAAGGCAAGAGAACGGGCATCATGCTGGACATTAGGATTCCTTTTGTGGAGCTGGAGCATAGAATGTGAGAGGGAAGGGATCGCAAGAGATGAGATGGGAGGAAATGGGCAGCCATGGCGAGACCACTGTGTCAAGTTCAACAGCCAGGGCTGCCTGCTGCAGGTGAAACATTTTCAGCTGGGGAGTCCCCCAATCAACTTTGCATTTTAGAAAGATCCCCCAGGCAGGAGGGTGGGGAATGAATGAACTCTAATCTTTTCATGAATGATTCAGCACAGATTTTTAACTGAGTCTCAACCCCTGCTTCCCCCGAAAAACCCCAGTGTTGGGCCTGTGGCCAGAGCTTTGCAGCATTTTGAGCACAAGGCGGGGACTTTGTGGTAGAGGATGAATGCAAAGAAATGAAGGGAAAGAATGATGAAATGAAGCAGGAGTGAGCAAAGAAAAGCTTGCAGGCCCAAATCAGCTGCCTGTTACTGTAAATGACACCAGTCCACTGGTCTCAGTATTGGCTGTGCATGATGCAAAGGCAAATACTTTCACCATCTGGCCCTTCAGAGGAAAAGTCTGCGGGCCCCTGAGATGAAGGGTGAACATTTGTATAAGTTATTTTGCTTATCTGATCATGTATTATTTATTCCCTATATGCAAAACGATTTATGCGAATATCTGTGGCCAGCCCAGTGCCAATGTTCCAAGCTTGAAAGTTGTGCTGGCCACAATACTTATGAAGATGACTACATTAACACCCTGTAGAAGTTCATCTAGCTGACATTAATTCTTCTCAAAATCTTCCAAAACGGAGCAGAAGGCTCTGATTTATGTGCTATTGAGCCTGATTTATTTTTTTCTCAAGGAAGGGTACTTGATAACAGATGACATTTTAAATAGTCTGCATAACTTTTAGGACCTTGAATTTGAAAATCTCCAAGACAGTTAAGCACAAGTTTGGGGACTGAGTCGTGATTCTTCCTGAATTCCTGGTTTAATGTCTCTGGGCTCAGCACAGAGCTTTATTGGGTCATTGACTAATTTTAGCCACTTCTTAGAGCCCCTATTCCAAATAAGATGGCATCAGATGGCACCTGGCAGAGAGAACAGGACTGGAAGGGTCACACGCAGACGTCACAACTAGTGTCTCTGGCACCCTTCACCAGGTCCCACAAGCTGCCTGCTCAGCCACCCTGAGCCAGCACACACTGAACATTTGAGGATTCATAACAGAAGCAAAGCTCTTTCATGGTTAAATCTTCTCTAGGGTCTCCAGCACGCATTTCAAGAGATGGACTGAGATGCGCATTGGTAGCGTTTACTTAGTAAGAACCTCCTGCGACTAGTTTAAGGCCAGAGAACAGTGATATTCAACACACACACACACACACACACACACACACACACACAGCACACGAATTTCAGTCCTGGATTGAAATCATCCAACATTTTGGGAAAAGTCAATTTGCATAACAGTAGGTGTTGCCTCCTGGTGTTAAACCCATCTTCCCTGCCCTGTCTTTCTGGATCTGTTAATCAAGTTTCTTGCCTTCTCTAGACAGCAGCCTAATTGGTTATGTCCTGCAGAAACCCCTCACTGGGAAAGAGATTTCGTCTGTGCCTTGATCCAGTATTGCTCTGCAGCGTGGTAAAGCGCTATTAACTTGCTACAGCAGCCTTACCGTAAGTCTCCTAATAGAATCCCTTAGATCTTACTCTGACTTCCTGTCACAACTTCTGGTTTCACGGTTTGACTCAGAGTATCCTTTTCTGCCGGAGAGAAAGAAATCATTCTCATCACCATGAGACACATTGATTGCTGTCCACGGGGTTCCTTTCATCGTACCTGGTGCTGTGGCGTTTTACTGGGTTAGCTTTCTCCCCTGACACAGCAGAAGAACCACCACAACCAAAAACCAAAATATGAGAAACAAGCAAAGACCCTCCCCCCCCCCCCGCCCCTTGTGTCGTTCCTTCTATCTGGAGAAAATGGGAGTCAGTATTCCAAAGCCTGAACCAGTCCCTGACAGGGACCTGGAGCTCAGGTGACTGGACTGGAAGTGCAGAGCAGCCTGTGAGCCGTGAGGCCTGACCTCCCACCTTGCTGGGGTTTCTGCTTCCCGTCAGCATGACTTCCTCCTCTGTCGCCCCTTTCCTCCTGGCCCCCACCTGGCCTCCTGACAGTGGGGGGATGCGTGGTAGCTCTGCACTATCCTTTGACATCCTTCTTTTTGTAAAATTGAATTTCTTTTGATAAATGTCAGAGGGGACACACATTCTTCAGGGAAACGAGCGAAGGCCAGGGCAGCTTTGTCACTGCTGCCTCTCAGGTCATCTCTCTTGCTTCTGACACACACGGTATGTCCCGAGCCTGTCTGTCCTTGGTGACCTTAAAGAGATGGAAGAGCGATCCCATCCTTTAGGGGTTCAGCACTGTGGATGGTCGCAGGTGGCAAGTGAGAGATGATGAAAGTGTTTATATATTGTCCCTGTTGCTGTCCTCTCTGGGAACACGGACAGGAGTGTGGCCGAAGGAAGCCACCTAAAAGAAAGGCTCCATGTTAAATATGGCTGTTTTGCGTTTTGGTTTGGAAACTTTTAATGCTATAAAGATTCTATTAGTTTTGATTTCACAAATCCTTTTAGTTTCCCAGTAGAGGGATTGATTTTAAAAACAGCTGATTCTTCATCATTGCCTCTCCCTCTGTATGGATCATATATATACATATATACATACATATATATATATATAATTTTTTTTAAGATAGCAAGTTTTTATTTTTTTTTTCTTTACTGATTTTAGAGAGAGAGGAAGGGAGAGGGAGAGAGCAATAGAAACACCGATGAGAGAACATTGACTGGCTGCCTCCTGCATGCCCCCCACTGGGGATCGGGCCCACAACCTGGGCATGTGCCCTGACCAGGAATTGAACCTGTGACCTCTTGGTGCATGGGTCGAAGCTCAACCACTGAGCCACACCGGCCGGGCTCTAAGGGTCATATTAACAAGAGAACATTGACATGAAATAACATTCAGCTTTATGCCTGCGTAGGGGAGGAATAGTATCTTTTTTCCTCACCCTTCTAAGTTTTCTGTTGGGACCCCTGAAACAAAAGACAGATGAACAAGAGAAAAGCATAGACATCTATTGAATATAAGTTTTATGCGATACGGGAGCCTTCATAAGGAAATGAAGACCAAAAAAAAATGGCTAAGCCTGAGTGTTTTTAGGCTAGGTTTGATGAAGAGTGGACAGATGTAACAGACAAAGAGTGAGCTAAGTGTAGTAAAGTGTGTGTGTGTGTGTGTGTGTGTGTGTGTGTGTGTGTGGTGAGGGAAGGCTTAGCAAGACCTGTTCACTGGGATTCCTCTGTGTCCCGGATTTTATCTTTGGAGATAAGGCTACTCCGTGCCTTCAGGTGCAGGGAGGGCACCTCTTACATGAGGGTTTTGTGACCTGTTCCGGGGGAGGTCAGGAAGTCCTTCCTACACGTGACTTTTCTCAGTGCCTTTGGTTTATACTATTTACTACGCCAAGGCGCCGTATATTGGGGCAGCCTGTCCTGAACCCCGTCACCAAAGAGCAGACCGGTTTTTTCCTAAGAAGATGATGTTATTGTTAGTTATTCCAATGTCAAAACTGCCCTGAGAGCAGCAACGGGATAAAGAAGAGTATGTGAATGTCTAATGCATTCTTTTGTTTTCGGGCAGTTAATCCTAGAAACAGTAGGAAGTCCCTCTTTCCCAGATCTGCCTGGACGTCTGTGGTTGAAGTCGACAGCAACTCAGAACAGACTCGATCCACTGGACGCTGGCGCTCAGTCAGTCAGTGAGCGAGCCCTCCGTCAGAGTCCCGGCTGCGCTGGAATGTGGTCATGTCCTGGGGCCCGCAAAGCAGGTTTCAGAGGGTGGACTCTACAGAAGAATGGGGCCTGTTACCCATGAAGTGCACAGCTCTGTTCTTTCCTTCCTGCTCTTAAAATCACGTCTCTGAGTCGTAATCCCAGGAGGCCTTATAGACCTCGCTTTCTGTTGGGGGCCACCTGGTATAGTCACATAGGCCCAGACAGGAGCTGCCAGGAGCTGAATTAGAGCGCGCGACTTTGCTCCGTGAAATCTCTGGTCTGCCGACCATCGCCGAGGTCGGGCTTCTGAGCAACGCCGTTCCTGTTCTCCGTGCTCAGCGCTCTGCAAACACAGCCGCGCGAACGTCTCCACCGCAGGTCTCGTTGTTCAGGGTTTGGCTCGAGGTTCGGTGAGCTGCCAAGGTCTCAAGGCGCATATGCAGTAGAGCCAGGAGTTATCCCAGGTGGGCTGGCTCCAGAACCCGGCTCTTACTGCTACTGTTATTGCCATTCATCCAACAATAATTACATGAGTTACTTCAAGGGCTGAATGTTGTGCTAGGTAACTGAGATACAAATACGAATAAAAATGGTGCATTGCTGTCAAGAAATTCATAGCCTAGAGGGGGAGACAGAATGATAATTAAAACGCAGTGGGATAGCCCTGGCCGGTGTGGATCAGTGGTTAGAGCGTCGCCCCCCCCAGACTGATGGGTTGAGGGTTCGATTCCTGGCCCCGGTCGGGGTCATGTGGGAGGCAACCAATCGATGTGTCTCTCTCACATCAATGTTTTTTTTTCTCTCTCTCTCCCCTTCTCTCTCCCCTTCCCTCCCTTCCACTCTCTGAAAAAAAAAAAAATCAATGGAAAATTATCCTCAGGCGAGGATTAAAAAAAAAAAATGCAGTGGGATAAATGTAACACCAGAAATGGGAACGGATTACCCTCCGATCGCTGAGGGTATGGCAGCACTATGCCTAATGTTTATTGTTTTCTTAAAAAAAACGAACAGAGAGCAATCCTCCGAAGTTCAGAAGGTGCTGCTGAATCTGCTACTTAAGCAAATGGGAAATCAGAGCGCTACTAAAGACCCAAACTTAGTCTGAAGAGATTCCTTGGTCCTCATAAGCCGCACCCATTAACCTTAAGGGCACTAGCTCTCTCTCCTGTCCTGGCCACGCGGAAACAGATCAGGGTACTGCAGGGGAATGCTTGTGTTCACGTGGGCGACAACGCACTTTTATTGTGTTTTAAGTGACAGCCGATGGTTGCATGAAGTGTGCTTGTCTTTCCTCAACAGCCTCTGCCTTTTCTCGTTCTTCAAGCCTCCGTCCACCATCCCAATCCCCATCCCCATCCCCAACGTCCCTGCAGGACCAGTTCCCAAAGGTCTCGTAGTGAGTTCCACCTGTGGGGTTGCTGCCTCCCCAGGCTCCTATGCTTGGACGCTTCCTGTCCCCTTCACTCTGTGTATGACTGTCCTAGGGTTGCCGAAACCCACGGCCACAAACGGGGCGACTCCAAACAGCAGGGATTCATTTTCTCGCAATTCAGGAAGCCGGATATTCTAAACCACAGTGTCAAAGAGCCGTGTTCCTTCCCGAGGTGCTAGGGGTGGATATCACCTCGCCTCCTCCGGTGGCTAATGACTTCTGCTGTTCTTGGGTGGGACCTGCAGAACCCCGGTCTCTGCCTGTCTTCACAAGGCCCCCCTCACTTCGTGTCTGTCTCTCGGGACAAACTCTAGCCACCCCTGTCGTCTCCTTGACTAGACCTCAATCCTGTCTGGAAGAACTGCAGACTCTCAGCACAAAGGATTCTGTCCACCTCTCCCCTCAATCCCCACCTGCGCACAGTAAAAGACTTGAACAAACACCAAGGCTGAATCCCCAGATGACAGGTCCTGGCTTCTTCAGCCTCTCCCTGGGACAGCACAAGGCTGCCCAAAGAATTGGCGTGTTCCAGCCAGCACGGAGGCCAGGCCCTGTGGGGGTGCCCCCCGTCTCTGTGGGGGGCTAGGAGTCTAACTCTGATGAGGACCAGTCAGCAAACCCACATGGGTTTCACACACCAGCCCTCCTCCCCTTCCCTCTTTCTGTACATTTCCACTTCTCTGACTGCTCAAACCCTCACCCTTCTCCCTCCCCACTCCTTCACTCTTTCTTTAAAATACCCAGTCACCTCTGCACAAATTAAAGTGGAATTCATTTCCCTGGGGACCCTCCGCCCTACTGCAGCAGCGTACTGCTGGTGAAAACCACTCCTCACCACGTCAGTGTCGCCTGACACTTACAGGTGCAGGCCATCCTGATCCGGTGTGATCTCACCACAATCCTCACATTTATGTCTGCAAAGACCCTATTTCTGAATAAAGTCATATTCTGAGCTTCTGGGTGGGCAGAAATTTTAGGGGGACATTACTCAACCCACGATACCCCCTATATCCAATTAGTCACTGTGACAGACTCTATTAACTGTCTACCTATTATCGCATGCTTATTCCATGCTTATATATATATATATATATATATATATATATATATATATATATATATTTTTTTTTTTTTTTTTTCCAAAAGAACAATGTGATCAGCCCTTAGTTTGGGGCCATAATCAATCTCAGGCCATCAGGGTACTGCTACAGGCTTCCACGTGACCCAGGTCCGGGCAATGACCCCTGACGTCAGGCTGTTCAACGTCATGTGTCAAAAACCTAGAGAACTGAGAAGTATTCTTGACATCGTCCAGTCTCTGCACCAGCACCAGCAGCCACCCACCTGCATGGACTTGAGTAAAACGAGCCCCTGTTGTTAAGCCCCGTGTAGCAGAAATTCTGCTTCCTGCATCCAAATGCATTTCTAATTGATTTACTCACCAAGCTCAGTCAATTTTCTTTTTGAAATGTCTCTCCTATTTATTTCTTCCCTCCCATTCAATCAAGTCTTTATTATTTCTCACTAGACAATTAAAATATCCTAATGAGCCTCCCAGCCTCCATGCCTCATTCCAAGAATCACCTCTTCCCCATGGGCTCACGAGAGTAATTGTTCCGAAACACAGACCGAAAACTTTCCTCGACTCCCAGTTACTTAGAGGAAAATGTCTAAACTCGTTAGCACCAGTGATCTGGCCTCAATCTTTTGTTTTCTAGTCTCATTTACTTCATCCCCCGGGCCGTCTATACTTTTCAGTACCAAACTGCTCCCCTGGACACACTGTGTATCTCCACATCTGAACCTCTATCCTCAGTATGGAGTAATTTGTGGGAATCCTGCTGACCCCTCTGAACCCCGCTGGAATCAGTCCTTGAGCGCACAGAGCGTGTTGTTTGTCCCTCTGGTTCAGGCAGCCCTAGGCTTCAGAATGGCTGACTTCCAGTAATTTGCACCTCCATCCAGGGTACGTCTACACATCTGAACCCCCTTTCCTATGCTGGACATAGATTTTCATCCATCACTGATAGACTTCACACCATCACAAGGCGATTCTGCCTAACAGGTGTGAGAGAGAAGGGAAAATTTGGCTTTTCTCCTCTTAGTTCTTCTGGCTGGTCAAATAATTAAAATGACGTCAGGCAGATGGACAGGAGAGAACAATTATGAATGTATATGTGTATGTATGTATGTGTGTGTGTGTGTGTTCCATAAGAACATGGGGCTTGAGGACAAACTGGGTAGTCGGACCTTCTATATCACCTTGAGCTAAGGACAAATGTGGGGGTGGGTGGTAGTTGTGGTTTAGGATTTCAAAGGGCAGGAAGGCAATTCACATGGAGATGAAATGTTTGCTGGGCCATCTTTAACAACAAGACACAGAGGAGACTTGAACAAATGGCCTTATTTCCTCCCTGTTACACCTGGTTCGCATTGGACACGGCTATCCGTGATGATCGCTCCCTTCTGGAGTAGGTTCCCCATCTAAATTCTTTCAGGCAGTTAGGGGGAAGATCAAGGGTTTTCCCCCTGAGTCGTTCATTTCTTAAAAATAACCAGTTTAAAATAATCCATTTCCCGCAGAGGCATTTTGGGGAGGCCAGCTCCGCTCCCCTCACGGCTGAAGGTCTGATCTTGGCGGCTTCATCATCTCCATCTCTTTGTGATGCTCGTGGCATGATTGAAATGTCCTCGCCCATTTCACAAACATGAAAGTGAGACTGCTAGTGAAAACGTAATCGGGGCCAACATTAATATCATGACATTTAGCTTCAATCAGACATTCGTTGCACTTAAACTGGTCCGCGGGTGTAATTGGGAAGAAATGGTACAAAACTAGAGAATGTGTAGAAAATGTGGGAGTATACTGTTGAAGGTTCTGACCTGGAGTCCAGGCCTAGTAGTGAAGAAATGGAAACTTTAAAAAACGTATGGATTAAGAACAGCTGCAGAACACATTGTAATTATCCGAAGGCAGAGAGAAAGGCGTGGGGCCCTAAGGCTGTGGATTGGAATCCAATTTCGGAGGAATTCTCTTACCAAGAAAAGAATGAGGCTTGGTGCTCTATGCTTCTCAATTGAAAATGTCTAGGTTACAAAATAGTCACAAGGATGTAGAGTTCAGCATAGGGAATGCAGTCGTTAATACTGTAGTAACTGTATGGTGCCAGGTGGGTACTGGAACTGTCAGGGCATCACGTTGTAAAGTATATGATTGCCTAACCACTACACTGTACACCTGAGACTAATATAAAATAATTTTGAATGCTGACTGTAATTGGGAAAAAAATTTTTTTATGTTACGTATCACAAAGTCAGCATCACAATTTTCTGCAAATTCTCCATTAGCAAGTCCTTCTCCCCAAAATGAAAATAACTTATTTTCAAGATTCAATGCCACCTAAAAGTGCTGGAGAACTGTAAACTGAGGTAAGAAATTACTTTAGAATATTACTTTATAGTCTCTATTTAACCTACATTTTTAATTTTAAAAAAAGTTAAAATAATAAAGTACACATTCTGGGACACCTAGGGTTAAAATAAAGTAGGCATTCATAATAATCATAGATTGCAGAATTCGTTTAGCCTTGCATACGGAGGGTCCCCCACCTGGCTGGCACACCTTACAGGCACAGTACACACTGAGATATTAATTAATTGGGCTTCAAGAGAACAAAGAATTACTGATCAAATACGTTTAGGAATGTCAGTTTACTAAATCCTTCTTGGAGATTCAAAATGCATATTAGCATATTAAAGAAGTCCCACAGTTCAAAAAATCCATTCCACTTTGATTTATTTGTAAAGAATTTTTTTTTACCCCAGCACACCTATTAACAACCCTTTTCCAACAAAAACAACAACAACAACCAAAAGACATGTAAGACATTAAACGGTTTTCCTTTCATCTTAATTTAGGAAGAACTAAACGATGGATTTCAGGGAAAGAAAGATGCCTTACTTTGAATTTTCTGCTGTGCCTAGCACACTGTTGCATATAAAAGCTCTCAATAAATGCTTAATTAATTCACTTAATGAGAAAATTAGAGGAAGGCAATTTGGAGCGTTTAGAGCTTGAAAAGCGCTTCAAAACCTACTTGACTTTCAACCAATAGTTTTTTTTATTGTGGTAGAGCTTACCCTTTTAACCTTTCTTAAGGGGGGTCCAGCGGCACTGACCACATCCACACCGTGGCGTGGCTCTCACTGCCCGGCTCCACGATGTTCCCGCCTTCCCAGACAGAGTGAGTCCCATGTTCTGAACCGGCAGCCACTGGGCCTTCTTCTTTTGCTGCTACGTGGGCGTGTCTTCCCAGGATTGTATATTAGATGTGCTGGGGGTGGCTGAATTGGTAATTCGATCCATAAATTGTAAGAAGGTGGGAACTAAATTAAAACTTAATCAGAGGAGGAAATGGACATTACCTGGAAATCGTGTACAAGAGGGTCAGTGCCTCCAAGACATCATTGTTGGGTGCAACAAATTATCCATCCACTTCTTTGGGTTCATCTTCCACTTGAGAGCACATGTGAATGGGCGTGTGTGTGTGTGTGTGTGTGTGTGTGCATTTGCGGTTGGATGTGACATAGTTGGACCTTAATATTAAGAATATCTTCGTAACGTAGAGATGGAAGTGTACGTTCTGAATGCACTTTTGGGGACTTCTGCTGAGCCATCTCTGTCCAGGAACTGCCCGTCCATCCATAAGGGTGACCCCCTGGCAGCCATGTTTTTCCCTTGGGTGACTCTGTGGGATCCATTATTGATTGGATATAGGTGAACACCTGTGTCAAAGGGGCCACTTTCTTTCCCTGTCTCCAGAAAAAGGAATTGTTCATTGTGGGAAGGCTGTTCTCTTTCCACCTTCACATTCCTGCCTTGGTCCATCACACAGTATTTTTAATCTCCTGGAAATACCATGGAGAAAAGTTCTGCTCCTCTCTCTAGCCTTCAGCCCCTCATCGTCGGGGAAGCTGGTGGAGTGACTTAACTGGTGAGTTGGGGAAAAGGGTCGTTCACGTGTTCTGACCGGGCCCTTTGTCCCTTGTCTGTGTGGAAGTGGGGTGTGCTGACCTCCCGGAGCCTTCTCCACGGCTCGCCTGGCCAGGCCTGCCCCTGAGATGGAAGAAGTGTGGTTGCTCGACAGTGTGCTTGTGACTGAGTGAGTTCAGTTCAAGGGAAGGTTGTGGAAAACTTCATTTTGGCCCTATGTCCAGGTCACATTCTCCAAACCAGTTTCACTGTGGTTGTTTATCAGCTGACTTAGGAAACAGAAGGGAGAATGATATGATCAGCTGGTACAGAATAGCTGAGGCAGCCGATCACTGCGGGCTGGTCTCTTGAATGACAGCGACGGAAACCAGGGGACTGCAGAGTACATGCCTTCCACCCGTCGCATGGCTGGAAAGCACAGAAACACCTCTGATAGAAAACAGAGCAGAGGAGAAGACAAAATCAGAATCAAGCATGAGAAGGACCAAAGTGCCGCTATTGGTCTGATGATGGAGAAGGCCACGCAGGAAAGCATGCAGGAGGCCTCTAGAAGCAGAGTGGCCTCTGGGGACAGGCAGCACAAGAAACAGGGACCTCAGTCCTACAACCACAGCCGATGCATTCTGCCAAGAACTGTAGTGAGCTTGAAAGAGGGACCTGAGGATGAGGTGAAAATGCAGCCGGCTGACACCTGGATTTCAGTTTCATGGGACACTAAGCAGAGAACCCAGCCAGTTCCTTCCAGACTTCTGAGCTCCAGAAGTATGATATAACAAATGTGTGTTGCTTTAAACCGCACACACACACAAAGAAAGAAAACAAAGCAGTTTTGTAGCGAGAAGCAGAGTCAAGTCATTGAGAAGTTCTGATGGCTTCAGTCCCATCTGGGAGCCCAGCTGCATTACACGGGCCTTAGGTTCTGTGAAATACCACTCAATCTTACACTGTCTTTCTTTTTTGCTTAGGCTAGCTCAAGTTGCTTTTATAATTTTCCAAGAATACTGAACAATCCACTCTCTCAATTTCATTACTCTCATCTGTAAATGGTAGTTTGAATACTTGTCCTACATATCTTACTAAGAGAATAAAATGAGGTAATAGAGACAGAAAGAATCACAAGCTCTTAAGAGTCCCTTGGATAATACCCCCAGTAAGTAGCTGTCCAGCCTTTTTCCTTGACAGGAAATCACTGTTTCTTGAGGCAATCTGTTCTCTTTTCAAAGTTCTCTAGTTGCTAGAAAATGGATATACAGATGAAGTCAAAATTTTCTTCCCTGTAACTCCCCCTCATTTATCCTAATTCTGTCCTCTTGGGTCACACAGAATAAATGCAATCTCTCTTGTTCAGGACAGCCCTTGAAGTTTATGAAGATAGCTATCCAGTTCTCACCTAAGCCTTTTCCTCTCGAGGCTGAATGTTCTTAGGTTGTTTAAGCATATGTCATGATTTCCCTGCATCACAGTGCCTAGAATGAGCAAGTAGGTTTGGACATATGAGTTGGAGAGAGAAAAATTTTTAATTGTCTTCATCATTGAAAAAGAAAAAAATATACGTCGTTAATAAGGCAATCAGACAGCACATTCACATTTTTATGGTGTTTCCAAATTCCCAAGAGATATTTTCAGGATTCAGAGGGGAAAAAAAGGAATTACCAGGAATTCTCACATCATAAGTTATTTCATATTTTTGTAGTTGTTATGTGATTTTACATAATTATGAGTGACCATAATAAGTATCATTTTTCAATGATAGAGTTATACTAAAAGTTTCAGAGGTTTTCTATAAAAATAAAGACATAATATATACATGTTAAAAGAGCATATATTTCAAAAACATTTAAATGCTCTCTACCCAATAACAGAAAAAAGTAAAGAAAGAGAAAATTAACACTGAACACCAAATAAAACTGATTAAAAAAAATGGAAAGGCATTAAAAAATATTTAAAAGTTATCATTCTTTAAAAAAAATGAAAATACACAAAACATGAATTGCCCTCGCTGATAGTCTTTTTAAAAAATATTTTTTCCTTATGGATTTTAGAGAGAGGGGAAGGGAGAGGGAGAGAGAGCTAGAAATGTCGATTGGCCGCCTCCTGCATGTCCCTCACTGGGGATCAGGCCCACAAACTGGGCATGTGCCCTGACAGGGAATCGAACCGGCAACCTCTTGGTGCATGGGTCAACGCTCAACCACTGAGCCACACCGGCTGGACAATAATCTTGATCTTTGTGTTGCAACAAATATTCTAGATGTAGAAACATTTCTTTCATTTTGCGTTGCTATTTGTTGAATTAAGAGTGCATCCAATAGCATCTTAAAATTGAGCACTCTAGGGCTCACAGCTTCATATATGTGCCTTTATTTAATTTTATTTTGTGTTCCTGCCTTGATTTTGGAAATTGATATGCTTTTGATAGTTGAGATTTTAGATTAGTTTCTGATTTCATGTTGGAACACTCCGCAACAACTCATATCTTCTTTGCATTTCTTCTATTTAAGTATTTGGTCCTTCTTCTTATAACTAAAAACCCTGGGCATAACTCAACAAACACATAGGATACTCTGAAGGTTGAAAAGTGGAAGGTGGACTACCGAGTCACCTTGGGTCTTGAGGACTATGGCAGTGTGTTCCCTGGGTTTCCTGTTGCCCTCTTTTCTCTTTCTTTTTTTTTTTTTTTAAGTGGTCATTATTCAAAAAATGTTGTTTATAGAAACATGTACTGGTTTTTAATTTTTAAAATGAATTAAACACAAATTTAAGATTTTTTTGTTTTAATTTTTAATACAGTAAGTATGGACATATATATCCCACACAAACACAATCTCTTTAAAGTCCTCAATCATTTTTAAGACCGTAAAGACAGCTTGAGACCAAAAAGTCTGAAGACCTCTATGATACCTTGCACTATTTGCTTACTGATTGTAAGCGATTGTAAGCATGTATGGAGAGGAATAGATTTGAATGTAAATATATTCATAGGATTTGTAAGACATGATGTCTAACCATAATTTAATTTTGTACCTTAGGAATATGTGGTTCATTTTCTCCCTGATGAAACTGATGCCACATGGAGGGCTGCTCTAATATAAGGAGACAACGCATATTTCAACTACACACATAAAGACAAATAGTTTAGAATCGATGGATTTGAAGAAAATGAGATGTTCTGCAGCTTTACCACAGCTATTGCTTTTTTTTTTTATAGACTAATTTTTAGGGCAGTTTTAAGTTTACAGCAAAATTGAGCAGAAAGTAGAGTTCCCATATATCTCCTGACCCCACAAGTGCACAGCCTCCCCAGCTACCAACATCCCAGCACCAAGTAGCCCATTTGCTGTTACAACTGATGAACCTCATTGACAGATCAGTGTCATAAGTATTACTCCTCCCTCCTCCTCCCTAACCCTAGGCAACCAGAGACCTTCCGGTGCCCCTTGTTTTGATTCCATATAGTTGGAATCTAACCTCTTCAGATGACCTCAGCTTCTTTTTAAGTACCTTCGACGAATTTCAGTGAGAAAGTCAGGTCCTACTTAGCAACACTCTTCGTGTGTTTATTTACTTTCCACTATAATAAAACCCACACATACATGCCTTTGTTGCTTATTCTGCCCATTCCAGACAGTCAGCCACCAGGGTCCATCTCTTTAATTGGGGGTCACAGCGCGCAGAGTCCAGTCCAGTTTACAAATGACCCTCACCTAAGTGCTCTTGGAGTTAAATCCTTAACTGGCAAAAAAGAGCTTCCCCTACTGTAAATATTTCAGGGACAAATAAGAAAAACTATGAAAGTAGCGTATATCCTCAGGAGACTCCAGGAGTTGTATTTGAGTCTCTGTGTTGGTTCCCAACCCTGTAGATTTACAGTAACTTTGTATCAGATGCAATGCTCAGATTGGCGTTCACTGATTTGCAAACGCACAGAGTAGCCGGCCAGCAGGTATCCCAGGGCTATGAAGCCAGAATAAGGGAAACCTCGGGGGGAGGGGTAAGAAAACAGGGAGAACACAGTATTTTCTGTGTTTGGGAGTTCTAGCTTCCACTTTCTTCGTGGGTTGTAATAAGCCAATGACGTGTCTGTACATCTGAAGGCAAGGGGTTAGGCTTGCAGTTTAGTTTCTCCAAAGTCCAGCACCTGCGGTTATTCCTGTGGGCCGGCTTTGCACCGTGGGGAAAACACTCGGGGAGGAGCGCGAGCTCTGCCCACTACAGCTGCGCAGTCAGTGCAACCGCCAGGGCCCGGCCTCCGCCCCTTCCACGGGGGAAGCGGTGTCCGTCTCCGAGCCTCCGGCTCCACGTTGCCCTCCGCGTCAGGAGTGGGCGCTGAGTTTAGACTAAAGCGCTTGGCAACCGCTGGCTGAACGGTCCGTCGGAAATCCCGACCAGGTTTTGGTTGCCACGCGGCAGGGGCGGGGCTTCGCGCTGCCGCCGCGCGCCGGGGGGCGGGGGTGGGGCCTGACGCCGGCGGAGGGCGGGGCCGCGCGGGCCTTCCCCTGGGCCGAGCTGCGCAGCGGGTGCGGACGGCGGGCGGGCGCCCGGCGGCGGGTGGGGGGCCTTGAAACTGGCGCGGGTGGGCCGGTGCGCCGCCGCCAGGTGGGCCGCAGGGCCCGGGACCCTCCGCGGGCGGTGGCCCCCGGCGGGGCGGGCGTTGCAGGGGGCGGAGGGCTGCTCGGCCGGGGCTCGGGGGCATGTGGGTGCTGCGCGTGCCGATCAGAGGCCGCCTCTGCTGCCGGCTCCTCCGGCTCAGTGGGGCGGCCACCAGCACCAGCCACCCCGAGCCCCTGCGACCCGCTTCACCCCGCCCCAAAGGGAACGACTGCGGCCCCAAGTCCAGGCCGGAGGGCGCGCTGTGGGCACGCGCTGCCTCCTGCCTGGAAGTGTTGGGCAGGTGGTGGGAGTTCCTACGGCTTGAACTTCAGGATTTTAAAAACACGTGTCTGTCTCTGTCATTTTTACTTTTAGGGTTTTGGCCAAATTGGGCGAGGGCACAAAATATCCGCTTACCCCTTCTCACCGAGGAAGAGCGGGAGAAAGGGTAAGTAAGGAATGGTCAGGGATGGAGGGAGCCAGGACAGGCCCAGAGACAGAGCAGGGGACACGAGGGCTAGAGCCAGAGCTGCCCCTGGGGGATCTTGCTGCCCAATTCCACGTTTTCATCAGGAATCCGAGGCCCACCTTCAGGGGTCACATTCTCCAAGGCCAAGAGTTTTTTCAGGCTTGCAGCTGGAGTTGGCTGGACGTTTGCCCTTACCCTTCGCTTCTTTGGAACGCTGGCCTGCACCTCAGAGGTCTGACTCATCCCTGGGGCAGTGCTATTAAAGACTCCTGGTCCTCCTTGATAATCAGCAGGGACCCTCTCAAGGATCTTTGCATTTGAAAAGGGGACTCCTGTAAACATTCTTTAGGACCCCAAAGTGTCCAGGTATTAGCAGTATCACATGGATTGAATTTCTTCTGGGGTCTTCTCTCCAGCTTATAGAGGAAGGTGTCTTGGGGAGGAGAAATGAGCAGGCTAAGCCTTTCTCTTCACTTTTGCTTTGCTACCCCCTTACCAGCATTCTCTTCTTTCTGAAAAGTTGCCAAACAGCACATCGAAGTCCTTGGAGGTTCAAGGTGATGGTCACTGTGGTCTTTTTCCTTGGCCCTTTTCTGGGAATTTTCCATCACTCACCAGCATCTCACTCCCCACTCCTCATATTGGTGGGATGAAACCCAGCTCCTCCCAGAAGGTTGGGAACACCTGCATCCAGTGTGTCACATATAAACAAACTTTTTGAATTAGTTGAATTTCAGGTTAGCTACAAGCAAGAATGGGGGAAAATCATACTTTGGGTTACTCACCCAGGGATCTGGGACTGCTGTCTGCACATCTTGACATGGGCCGCCTGTGGCCTGAACCTACCTTTTTATCTGTTTGAGTCAAGTGGCAGGTGACCACGTAATTTACTTTCTGAAAACCCAGAAAATAGTTGTTTATTGATGATGGGTTCATTCACTGATTCAACAGATTTTTATTTACCTGTTCATAAGTGGGATGATGGAATGATGGGATTGTGATGGAGATGTCTGTTTTGGGTCAGGCCTTCACCAGTTTTCTGTGGGTTTTGTAATATTAAGTGTTCACGTACAAGACCTTCCCTATGCTACTGACCTTTTGGTGTGCGGGTCTGGTACTTTCAGTAATCAACTTTCAGGACTGACTGACCATGGTGATGTGTGTCCTGTAATGAATAGTATAGTCATTTCCCAGTGTAGTGAGTGTATTGTACCAGTATCATAATTAGATGAGGATAGTTTTTGGAATTCTTCCATACAGATGACCCAAGATGAAGAAGCATGGAGAGTGTAGGGATGATGCACTTAGGAATATAATTGCTAAGGTCCACTTGCATGGGTTTCTGTACATTAACCTCATTTTTTATCGAAGGGAAAGGGTATCTTTTTCTGGTTGCTAAGGTTTAAGAAAGTTATTTAAAATGGGGTCTTGCAAGGATACGAAAGGTAGAAAGTGAGTCTCCTCTGAAGTCACTCTCCCGTGACCGCTGTCAACAATTTGTGTTTCTTTCTTTGACTTTTAATTTCATAGTTATATATTACTATTCGGCAAAATTCTCAAGTTCTGCCTTTTATCTCAGTATTTTTGGCTATTGACCACCACTCCTGTTCCACCCCACATCCTCAGCAGAAGCAGCACGCCTTCTCATGCGGTCTTGTAGACATGAGCTTGATTCCGGGCTCTGCTCATTTCCCTCCCTGTTTCTCTGTATGATCACCCATCACTTTATGACCTTTCCTGTGATTGTAAAAAAGCAATCTAGTATTTAACTTTCCTAAAGGTGCTAAGCCTGCTGGGTTTTTGCATTTTCACAGCAATCACCTGTTACATCTGATCCTAGAATTTCTGGGACCAGGACTGACACCTGACGCAGCTCATCCCCCTCCCCCAGCTCATCCCCCTCCCCCCATCAGTCCCTCCCACAGCCCTGCCTGCATGCAGAGTGCCAGCTGAGGACTGGGGAAAGGGTGTCTGTCATGTGTTGAAAAGGCTCTGACACTGCTCCCCCAGTGAGAAAGACGTACTCCTGCTTTCAGCCGAGTGCTCCGGAGTTAGGATTCCTATTTCAGGAATGTCTGTGGCTGCAAGACAATAAAAATGCTGATGCTTCATGTCCAGACTGTCATGGTTTTGCCAAGTTGTGGGTTTAATAATGCAGCCCCACTGTGTATTCAGTGAGCCTAATGCTGCTGGAGAAGCCAGGAGAGACAAGTGCACAGACACCTGATTTCACACCAGACACCCGGCTGCACTTTGCTACGGAGTACATCTTGCCAGTAGATTACAGGCCTTCCAGCTGTATTCCTGCAGTTTGTGGCATTTCCATCATAAGTTCTTATCTGCAGGGTTTAGTGTGATGTTTTATTTAAATGACAGCCCACTGTAAACGAGCCCCTGGCCAGAGAGGCACATTTCCCACAGGCGTCTTCCCGTGCTGGTGTTCATACAAGTTAACAAGGCGGAATAGTTTCTGTCCTTGGTGATTTTTATTTATTTATTTTTATTCCTCACCCGAGGATACTTTTCTCTTTATCATCAGATAGAGTGGGAGGGAGGGAGAGAGAGAGAGAGACAAAGAGAAACATTGACTGGTTGTCTCCTGCGTGACCAGACCAGGGCCGGGGACGAACCGCAACCGAGGTATATGCCCTTGACCGGGATCAAACCCGTGACTCATTGGTCCGAAGGCCGACGCTCCAACCGCTGAGCCAAACTGGCCAGGGCTATCCTTGGTGATTTTAAAATTTTTATGTATTTATTTTAATTTTTTTCTTTATTGATTTTAGAGCAAGAAGAAAGGAGAGGGAGAGATAGAAACATTGATGAGAGAGAACATCGATTGGCTGCCTCCTGCGTGTCCCACAGTGGGGATCGGGCCCACAACCTGGGCATGTGCCCTGACCAGGAATCGAACCGGCAACCTCTTGGTGCATGGGTTGATGCTCAACCACTGAGCCACATCAGCTGGGTGGATTTTTTGGTGGAAGAAAAATATTCTTAAAGAAAAGTCTCATGTAAGAATGCTTTGTATTTCAAAAACTTATCTTCAAATTCATTTTGTTTGTAATGCTGATCAGGGTAATACAGTCATCCCTGGTTTATCGAGGTTAATCTGTTCCAGACTCTAGCAGTTGCACCTGGCGTTGAAGGATTCCTGGGGTGCTCGAATACATAGGCCTACAGTCCATACGTACAGTAGTTTAAATTTTAATTGTAATACAGGGGTGTATAATTGACTCAGACAACTGAGCGCGCGCTGTATCATTTTCACTGTCTCGATCAACTTTTTAATGAATATATTTGAAAAACCACCATAGAGTGAAGCCGTGAAAGTCGAAGTGCGAGGTGGCGAGGGACGACTGTATAGCTTAGATTTCTAGGTTAGGACCCCAAAGCCGTTTTAGCTCATTGTATGCCCATGATGTGTGAGTGGTCCTCTAGGCTCCCACCAGCACTTAGAATAGTGTTTTGGAGAATCATGCATTTGGAGTTCCAACCTGGAGTGGCTCGGCCACGCCCCCCTCTGTTTGGAGATGTCAGGGCTGTGGAAACACGCCGGCGGTGGCTGTCATTCCTGGGTTCTGGGGCAGGCTGTGCCATCCCAGCTCTGTGACCTTGGACACGGATGCCTCATCTGTAAAATGGGGTAATGACCCATGATCACTGTCAGATCGTGGGTTTGTAAAGTAGACCAATATCAGGTACCACGTATGTCCTCCTTACTTCCCCCACTAACCCCCTGGCCTGGCCTGGAGGCCCCAACCTGGGGGAAGTCCCCATGGAATCTGGGGTTTGGCTGTGGGGACCGGGAAGGGGCTGTGGAGAGCAGTGACAAAGGGGAGGAGTGGTGAGCTGAGGGGGAAGGGGCCGGCCTTCTGCTCAGTCCGTGGACGTGGGTCGATGAATTACATGACTCACAGGAAGAACCACCTTTGTTTCCAGCCTTCCGGTTGGCCTTTCGTCAGCTGCTCTGCTGAAGACTCTGACCTCCTCATTTCCTGCTGAGTCCAGCGATCAGTTTTTTTTTCCTTTGTCACTTTGATACTACCTGAATAATCACGTATTTCTGTCTTTTTATTTTTTTATTTTTATGGATGGGACTTTGGAATAGATATCTGTACTTCCTTAGGATCTGGATTTTTTCTACACTCAAAGTCCAGTGGTTATCTTCTCGACCTTTCATTGGCTTATAGTTCATTCATTCCTCTTAAAATTTTAAAAAAACTATATGCTGTGTGCATTGAATTAGCTAGAAAGATGAAAAATCACTGCCCTTGCCCTGGCCGGTTTGGCTCAGTGGTTAGAGCATCTGCCCATGATTGAAGGGTCTCAGGTTCCATTCCTCATCAAGGGCACGTACCTGGGTTGCAGGTTAGATCCCCGGCCCTGGTTGGGGTGGGGTAGGAGGCAACCAATCGATGTGTCTCTCTCACATCAATGTTTCTCTCCCTCCCTTCCACTCTCTCTAAAAATCAATGGAAAAATATCCTCAGGTGAGGATTAAAAAGTCAGTCCTTGCTCAAGGAGGTTATAGTCCAGTGGAATAAAAGGCATCTTTACTGCTACTTGGAGTGGGGTGTGCGATTCTCCATAACCGAGGCACACCTGCAGAGAAAGAACCAGGTTCAGAGGAGCTCTGATCCCTGGTGGAAATGCCAGGGAAGGGTTTTAGCGGTGGCCGTTTGAGCTGAGTCTTGAAAGCTGAGTGGAGTGGGCAGGTTGACAAGAGCAGAGAGCCTTTCCAGGTAGAGCTGATAGCACGAGTCGTTGGATGGCACTCTGAGAGCAGAGTGAGTTCTGGGAACTGTATGTAGGTCAGTTAAACCAGAACGCGAAGGGCAAAGTCAGGAGTGACAGGAGAGCAGCAGCTAATTCAGGGCCACTCTGTCCCACGTGTACAGTGACCCACTGAATTCGGGTGACACGCGGGATCGCTGAGGCAGCGTGCAGGCTGGATTGTGGTGGAGTGGGGTGTGGGTGGGATGTGCAGGCCTGGAGGCCGGCGCGGACAGTGCCTCAGCCTGGACGACGGGGTTGGGGAGACTCAGAAGTGAGAGGGCTTAGGGAGGACATTCAGGAAGAGGGAAACTGGCTGGTCTTGGTGACTGCACGCGAGAGGAATGGGAGCGAATCCTGGTGAGGGAGAGGGGGGCTCAGAGCGAAAGCAGGTCTGAGGGAGGCCGTGAGCTCAGGTTTGGACGTGCGGTGACTCAGGTGCTGGGGGCTCCTGTGGGCGGTCGGAGGTGTCCAGACGCAGGTGGCTGTCGGAGCCTGGTGCATCCCAAGAGCCGGGAGGCCGGCGCTGGAGATCTCGGGGCGCTTGCATCTGCGCGTGGCTGAAGGCCTGGGGAACCGGGAACGGCTCTGAGGGCTGATAGAGAGGAGAAAGGGGCTCACAGGAAGTCTCAGGGAATACTGGAGTTACAGGGACGAACCAGGAGAGGAGATGGAAGGATGCCGCAGGGGAGTCGCCGAGAGTCTGGGACAAGAGTCAGTTAAATTTTCAGGCCCATGGCAGGACTTCCAGCAGTAGGGCCCAGTTAAAAATGCAGTGCTTGGTCTCGAGCATGACCCAGATGGCAGCGGTCCCGTCACAGGCACTGGGCTCCGTGGAATCGTGGGGGCAGAAAGCACACTGTCGGGGTGACGGAGTGAGTCGGGGGGCCAGGAGGTACGAGTAGAGGAGGCAGGCTGGGGCCCTCCTCGAAGATTCGGACTTCGCTGGTCTTCAGTCCAGCGTTTGGAAAGCTCTCCAGGGATCTAACCTGTTCCCCAGAGTGGGAACCTGCAGCAGACTCCACGTCTTTGTCTGAGGGGAGGGACGATGTGCTTATATGCCGAGGGGAAGGAGCCCCCAAGAAAGGGAGATGTTGAAGGTACAGTTGCCTGTCATCACTGTTCTTTGGTTGTCACAGTTTCTTGGTAATGAAAATCAGGTTGTCCCTTTGTTGGCCTAATCCTCCCTTTTTTACAAACAGTGCATACCTGCCCCACCCTTGAGCCTATTCACCTGTTCGTTTCTGGCCCACAGTTCCAGTGCATTCTGCACTCTCCCCACCTGGCCTTTCTGCACACATTGTTCTAGAACCTCATCCAGTTGTGGGGGTAGGGTGGGGAGGGCCCCTTTTCTTCTATTAAAGGTTGCAGATTTTCAAAGCAGTGTCTACTGGGAGGCTAAGGGAGAAATAACCACACTGAACGTGGACAGGTGTTCCGTCTGGCAAGCACTCATCTGCGGCCTCCAAGGCTGGAAGAGAAAAGCTGTGTGAGAAGGGAGGGATGGAGAAGAGAGGGTTCCTGCCCTGACGGAGTCCTTAGGCCAGTGACAGAAGTGGATGTGTCAGTAAGTGCCTCGTGCCATGTGCTGTCACTGAGGTGAGCTCAGGGTAAGCTGGGTGTAGAAAATGGACCTTTTGATGTGTGTAATCCTGAAGGCTTCCCAGAGGAAGTGATACTGAGTTAGAGCGTGCCATGGGGTTAAGGTCTGGGGTGCTGAGGTTCAGGAGCTGGGATCATTGGTGGCCTCCTGATGGCATCAGAAAGGGTTTGAGTTGTCCACTCCTCTTCCGGCTTGTTCTGCTTGGTGTTTGCAGGTGTCTGTCTGAGAGGGAGCTCGTAGGCATGAGGGTGTCTCAGCTTACCCGTAGAGATACCAGCAGTTTCTCCCTTTGGGGTACAATCGTTCTGTGAATTTGCCACCACTGCTTTGTCATATGTTGATGACTAAAACAGATCAGAATCTCTGGGGACGACATCCAGGACCTGATGGTTTTCAGAGTGCCCCAGGTGTTCTAACGGCAGCCAGGTGCTTCGCTGGTTCTCAGTGATGACCGAGCAAGCATGGGCTCACCCCCCACTGCCGTTCCCGAGTGACTGTTTCAGAATGTCATTGAACTCCTGCTGGTTTCGTAACTCATAGCATGTTCTGGACTAAGAATGCCCAGAAGGTAAAAGGACCCATTTTTCTTTTATGTAATAAATCACAAAAATTTAATCTTTGCAATTTTATCCAAAAGTTTATTCTGAGAGCTAGGTCTTTATAATGGCGCTTTGACATACACTCTTTTTTTTTATATCTTTCTGTTGAAAAATGTTCGTAGCATTTAAGGTCAGCTTTTGAAAAATCGTCTTGCTTATGGCTGGAGGATACGTTGTAAACACATTACCCAGTCCTGGTTTTGGAATCGTGTACAGCAAAGGCATTTTTTAAAAGAGGGAAATGCTTGTAATACCGTGTTTTGGATTTTAGGGTAATTTCATCTCATATGATTTCGCATGCATAGACCGGTGTATTCAGAGCATCTCAGTGTTCTTTTCTCCTTTCTGCCCTCTCCTGCATATTTTTCTGCAGATGTCTCTCTTTCGGACTTCTTCATCCCCTTAGCCACACTCTCTGCATCCTCTGTCTGCTGTCTGTACCTCATTTCCTCCCTGTCTTTGGACTTAGTCTTTCGATGTCACCTTGGAGGTGAGTGCAGGCATCTCGAGGAGCAGAGTATGGAAAGAAGCATTCCCTGAAGCTTAGGGTTGATGGCCAAGAATGGTCTTTACTGAACAGGTAGCATGCACCTGTAAGCTGTAATCGGTAGGAGATTAGAGTTGCTATGGATAATTTACCTTAATTTTTTTTACTCCTCACCCGAGGATTGATTTTTTTTTTTTTTTTTAGAGAGAGAGAGACATTGATCTCTTGCCTTCTGTACGCACTCAACCAGGGATCAGACCCACAACCTAGTTATGGGCCCTCAGCGGGAATCGAACCTGCGACATTTTGGTCCATGGGACGATGCTCCAACCAACTGAGCTACCCGGCCAGGGCTACCTTAACTTTTTAATAGACTTTATTTTTAAGAGCAGTTTTAAATTCACAGCAAAGTTGAATGGAATTTCCCATGTTCTTCCACCCCGCCCCCACAGTCTCAGCCTCCCCATTATCGACACCGCTCACCAGAATGATACAGCTGCTACAGTGATACAGTGTTACAGCTGCTGAACCTACACTGACATATCGTGATCACACAGAGGGTGCAGTTTACACTGGGGCTCACTCTTGGTGGTGCACTTTTATGGGTCTGACAAATCTATAACGACATGTGTCCACTGTTATAGCATCGTACAGAACAGTTTCACTGCACTCACAGTCCTCTGAGCTCTGCTTGTTCGTCCCCCTTTCCCCTCACCAACCCCTGGCAAACACTGATCTTTTTGCTGTCTCCATAGTTTTGCCTGTTCCAGGATGTCATATAGTGGGAATCATATAGTATGTAGCCTTTTCCCCTTAATTTTTTGTTTTCTTGGTATAGCAGATTACTTATAAAGCATTTTGATATTTGTCCAAGAGTTTATGTGTTTAATAAGAGTTTTATTAGTGTCAGGTTCAAAGACTAAATAATTATTTAGTTTTGTTTAAAAAAAATAACTATTGCCCAGCTGGTATGGCTCCGTGGTTGAGCATCGACCCATGCACCAAGAGGTCACCGGTTCAATTCCCAGTCAGGGCACATGCCCAGGTTGTGGGCCCAATCCCCAGTGGGGGGCATGCAGGAGGCGGCCAATCAATGTTCTCTCTCATCGATGTTTCTCTCTCTCCCTTTCCCTTCCTCTCTCTCTCAAATCAATAAAGAAAAAAAAATAACTTTAGTGTTGTTATTATGTAAGGGTAGTTTGGAGCACTTTGTGAACTAACTAGCCTGCTATTTCTCATGTGTAGGAGAAGTACTGTGGTCTGAACACGTGGGTGGTAACAGCAGTTAGAAGATTAATAGTTTGAGGTGTGCCTGGTGTGTATGACTCTTGATGTTAATACTCCAAACATTTCATTAAACTTTTATTTAAAAACAATTTAAAAATAGGCATTAAAGATACATCTAGACATTAGAGTGGTCATGGGAGTGAAAGGCGATGGATGGAGTCATGAAGATGTTTCTTCCAGTGTTCGCTCTCCTGTTGGCTGTGTGAGATGAATATTGTGTCTCTGAACTTTCTTTCCTTTCTGCAGAAATGGAGATGTGTACCTCATAGGTTATTTTTGAGGATGATATGAGCTATTTGTAAGACTCTTATGTAAATTTAACCCATTATAAAGTAATGTAAGGAATTATTTGTTTAACACGTCATACTTGGTTACTGTCTTCAACTCTTTAATATTTTTTTAGTTTTGTAGACAAGAAATAAAGGGAAATAATGATGTGGGGTTAAAAAGGCAACACAGGAAGTCCTCACCATCATTAATACGTTTTTGGGACTTTATTGAAATGATGTAAAACGAAACCAATTTATGAAAGGCTAATTGATCTAAACAAGAGTTAAATTCGTACAGCATCTCATCGATGTTATAACAGAATGACATTGAACAAAATGTTATTCAAGGGCCTGTTGTCCTGCTGAAAAGATAATTTAGCTGAGAAAAGAATGACTATTTTTAGAAATCTGAATATGTCTCAAGGATTTACCTGCTCGTTCGTGTCTTCTTATGAAAGGTGTACACTTTGGGATCCTCCGTGTGTGCGCAGTTCCAAATCATATTTATTACCTAGTTGTCAGCCTGAGATCCTAGTCCTCCTTCCAGCAGCACGAATTATATTGCCAAATTCTGTACAGAGTCAGAGACACATTATTTCATGTATATGGTAAGGAAAGGCTGGATTCTAAAGCTCTTATGAGCAGTCTGTGTAGGTGAAGTCACCAAGGCAAGGTAGAGTTAGGTAGAAAGATTCTGGGGAAAGAGGAAAAAAAAATAGTCTTGTTGAAATCCTGAGGCAAGTAATATATTAACTATAATTCTATTTTCAACCAAAATGTCCCTCTTGTTTAAAATACCAGAGGAATCGCCAGTGACTTGCTAATGAATTAAAGTGATCGAGAAGTTTACGTTTCTGAGTTTGAGACTTCTCGGCAGTT
This sequence comes from Tadarida brasiliensis, assembly GCA_030848825.1. Taxonomy (NCBI): domain Eukaryota; kingdom Metazoa; phylum Chordata; class Mammalia; order Chiroptera; family Molossidae; genus Tadarida; species Tadarida brasiliensis. The sequence goes on along the minus strand of CM061267.1, from coordinate 97,461,177 downwards.
CAGTTGACATTTTTATTGTATTGCAATCTCAGCTTTTTAAGTAGCTACTTTCTTCTGTTAACCTTCACAACACATCATAGTGCCAAAGACAGAAAGATGGAATGTCCCGTGGCACAAGACGTAAGAATGACTGTCCTACCACTGGCCCCTAAAGTAGACACGGGCAGTCAGAAGGGAATCGTTCCTGCTGAGTGAGAAACAGTAACACACGATCCCTTTAGGTGTTATCTGACTTAAGATGCTGAGAAGGGAGAGAAGGACATTTATTTAACAAGCATTCTGGAGGAAGTTTTTGAATGTTTGTTTCAACAATGTGTCTTCTTAGCAACCAAATAGAACGTCAGTGTGGAGAGCTGCACGGGATGACCACATGGTCATATTCCCTCCTTGCCACGGGGGCTCCCACCACCTACCCAGGATAAATGTGGGAAATTCAGCGATGCTTACATCGCATGGAATCTTCCTGGATATTTAATCCCAGATCTTAAAAGTGGGATAAAAAGAGGTATGACTGTTTGTTTTACATGCCACGGAGAGTGAGATTGCTGAGTGAACGCACAGATTCGCTCCGTTGCAGGCCTTGCTTCTCTGTCTTGGGTCTCTGTTCATGCAAACAGGGTGGCAGAGTTGGTTCTGCTGCGTGGATTGTCTGGGTGCTCCAGGCTGACTGCAGACGAGGGTTGTTTGAAGCCCTTAGGCAAAGAGGTGGAGCAGCCCTTTACCTTCTATCTTTCTGCAGCCTTCTGCCCCACAGGTTTAAACTGGTTTATTGGATGAGTACAAGTATGTTTGTATTCGGATCAGTTTCTCATCTAGACACTTAAGTGCTGGTTAAGGTATAGACTGGAGTCAGTGATCTTGGTGACATTTCTGTTTGACTAGCTCACGCCCTTGCTGAAGTGGTTGTGGCTCACAGCTGCCCTCAGGTTAAGGCAGAAACTTGCGTAAATTGGCCTTAAAGACCCTCTTTCGCCCGGCCCTGTTGACCTGTCCAGCATTTTTCTTTTTTCACCCCAGCCTTGGCTTGTCGTACTCCAACCAGACTAACTTACAGGCCGTGGGTTCTTGTTTACCTAGACCTTTGTTTCATTTTTTTAAAAAATCTGGGTCACATCTTCTCATTTTCTAGGTACAGCTTAAAGATTTAGAGGCCACTGTCCATTTTAGGTTGAGCTTCCCTGCTGGGACCTCCCACAGCACAAAATTCACTGGATATACTTGTCTGTCTGCCTTTGTACACGGTGCTAGACTCTTACCAACCAGCCGTTGAATCAGTGTGATCTTGAGTGGTTGGGAGAGAGCAGAGAGGTCAGCTTGAACTGACCCCTGAAGGAAGGGAAGGACATTCAAAATATCAGATACAGTTTGAACAAAGACATAGTGGAAGTACCTTTATTCCTAACTTTAGGACCAAAGAGAAACAATTTGGCTACAGTAAGCGGCTGTGGGATACGTAAATTGAGGTTAGCTTGCGAATGACCTAAATATTAGATTTAGGAGTCTATAAATAGTAGGGAGGGGATAATTGAATGATTTTTGAAGGATTTTTGACTGGGGACTCAAAGGGGCAAACCCGGTTTTAAGAAGATTAATCTGACAAGTGTGTAGAATAAGTTGAAAGGTAGAGGGAATGATGAGAAGCAGACCAATTAGGAAGCTGTAATTTATTTGCGAGGTAGTGTGGATTTTTACTATGATAATTGTAGGGATAGGAAGTAAGAGCTGTTCAGAAACCATTAAAAAAAAAAAGAGTGATAAAATGTGACTGAAAATTCTGCATTGCCAGAAACAGAATAACATTAAAAAACTATATCAAAAAGCAGAGACAAACTAGGAAAAAGATTTGCAATTTATATTATAGGAAAGGGGCTATTTTCATAAATATATAAAGGACACCAGAAACAGAATGGGAAAAGACAAGCAATGAAATAGAAAGATGGACAGATATGAAGAATGTGAACAGACAATTCATAATGAGAGAGCTGCAAAATGAAACTTCAGTGAGATGCCATTCTCTTGTTAGCCTATGGGATGGGCAAAGAAACACATTTTGAAGACACTGTGTTTCTGAGGATACCGGGAAATAGGCAGTATCATCTTTGCTAATGGGAGTATGAATTCCTTTTGGAACCAATTTGAAAATAGTTACAAAAACTTAAAATACACACGTCACTTGATTACTATACCCTACTGATCTTGTACTTGTGTGAATAATGTTTATTTAGGGATATTCTAGGCAGCAACTGGAAACTTAAACGTTCATCCTTAGGGGACTGGGTAGGTAAATTACGGTACATATAGTGGAGTATTTAGTAGTTGTTGAAAAGGATGGGACAGTTTATATATACCAAAGTTGAATAGGTATTAAGTCAAAAAGGTGAGGTGTAGACCAGTGGGTATTAGTAGATTGCTATTTTGGAAGTGAGTAAAGTAAGATACGTATTTCCTTGTGTAGGCACAGAACGTCTCTGGAGGGAATTACGGAAAACAAAGGAAAGTGCCCCTGGGGATTGGAACTTGGTGGCTGGAGAACAGGGTTGGGAGGGAGTCTTATTTTCCATTGTGTACTCCTTTTTAGATATTTTGAATTTTGTATTATACAAAATATTTTAAAAGGAAGGAACATATTCAACTCAAAATGTATTTCTCTATTATATATAGCCAACTATGAAAAATTAGAAATTGGAAAAATGTATTTGGAAAGGACTCCATGGTTCATATTTCTGATAAGGGGTTAACATCCAGAGTCTATAACATCTCCTGCCACCAACAACAAAGAACAATCCAATAAAACACGAGCCAAGGGCTTGCATGGACATTTCTCCACAGACCACATACAGATGGCCAATGAGCACTTGAAAAGATGCTCGAGATCACTGATCTTTAGGGGAATGCAGATCAAAACCACAATGAGACACCTGTACCTCCCACTCACTAGCATGGCTGTTATTAAACAAAATACAAAATAACAAGTGTTGATGAGGATGTGGAGAAATTAGAACCCTTGGTCACACTTAGTGAGCATGTAAAATGGTACGGCCTCTATGGAAAACAGTTCAGCAGCTTCTCAAAAACTTGAAAAGAGAATTACCATATGATCCAGCAATTGCACTTCTGAGTATACACCCGAGTTGGAAGTAGGCTGCTAAGACCCATGTTCGTAGCAGTGTTCTTCACGGCAGCCAAGAGATGGGAGCAACCCAAGTGTCCATGGGTGGAGGAATGGAGAAACAAAGTGTAGTCCGGACATACAATGGGTAATTACTCAGTCTTAAAATGGATGGGAATTCTGATACCTGCTAAAATATGTATGAACCTTTAGGACATGATAAACTAAGTCAGTCACAAGAGGACACACACTGTATGATTCCATTTATATGAGGTACCTCAACTATTCAAACTCACAGAGACATAGAATGATGGGGGCCAGAGGCTGGGTATGGGAGGGAATGGAGAGAGCTATTGTTCTGTGGGTATGAAGTTTCACTTTTTTGAGATGGAGAGTTTTGGATTCTGGTTGCACAACAATGTGAATATAGTTATCACTACTGAACTGTGTACTTAGAAATGGTTAAGAGGGTAAATTCTGTATCCTGTGTGTTTTACCACAATTAAAAAACATATAATCCCCCCCCCCTCCTTCCAACAAAGGACCCTGTGGTAGAAATAGGGGATATAAATACACGAATAAATGGCTATGATTCAGAATATAATCTGAGATTCCCAAATGAGGTACAAACAAAGCTTTGCGAGGCACAGGATGGGATGTGGAAAAGGGAAATCGCTCATGACTTCACCAAACAGGTGATACTTTGAGCTGGTTGGTATTAGAACGCGGTATTTATGGAGCGGAGAGGGGTAGAGGTAATTTCTAGGCTCATGGGGGGCGGGTGGCATGCATGAAGGTGAGGCGTAGGATCTCAGAACAGAACACGACGATGCTGGAAAAGAATAGGCCAGGTTCTTGATGCCTCTGAGTGCTGGGCCACAGAATTCGGACTTGGTCCCTGTCAGGTCATGAGAGTTTTTGAGCAGAGTAGTATGGTGGTCTGCATTTCAGAAAGGTACATTTTTAGGATGGAGAGCAGTGTGCTCGGTAAGGAGATTACTCAGGAGCCTGTTGAGAGATTCTGTGGGCTCCTTAAGTGTAGTCATTTTGCAGGGCTCTGCCTGTTGGACCACAGTGGCCACGAACCGTCAAAGCAGACGGCATGGACTCTGTGTGGGTATGCCGTGTTTTGCTCATGAAGATTTGTCAAAGAGGCCTCATGGAGTTTGCTGGGAGCTTCCGGGGGCAGAGCTAATGGACCGGGCATAGTGGTTTTCTTCTTGGTTTTGTCTTAATATTATAAAATAATGTCCTTTTGCTGTGTGTGTGTGTGTGCACGCGCGCGCACATTCCTGAACCCTGGGTGCAGGCATCTTTGACCCTGGTGTTGTGTCTTACTCTGTCTCCCTGCTTGTCTTGTTTGGGGTGTAAACCACCCGGGGCTCCTGTGGTCCTCTTGCTGTTTACTTCTTACCCAGCTGATTTTGCCTACTGTGTTCTCAGGGTTGCACTTACGTCCCTTTCCCTGTAAAGAGCCGGCACACGTTATTTTGTGTACGTGAGGTGTACACCTCCCTGCCCACCGCTTTCTCATTGGGCCCTGCTTCTCTGCTGTCATAGGCTCGAGTTCTGTTTGCCTGCTGCCACAGAGACCATCTTTTTAAAGAGTCCTTCCAGTCGGGGGAGCAGAATGTGTTTAGCACTCAGAAACCTAAAGACATTGCATTCCAAAGTTCTCCCCTAAATAAACCAGGGTATAAAAGAAATTCCTTGGGCCTCATTGGTTTTCTCTGGGACAGGCGAGGTGTCTCATTCAGTAGCTTTGTCGCCGTCCCGCTGTTTTGTCTCTGCGCGGTGTGAGCTGTTTCACTCTTCACGTGGAAGGAGTGTGAGCAGACTCTGCAGAGTTGATGGGCACCATGCCCAGTTTTGAAGACAGGACCTGTTCCTTAGCCAGGTATTAGACTGCTCCGTTTGTTTCCTCCATCTCTTTTTCTCCCTGGGTCTCAGGTGTTAAAGGCCATAGGCTACCTGTGCACACCCCTTAGGAAAGGGGGCTGTGGGGGGAGGGAGGATTTTGAAGTCATTTGTCTTGTTAAAGTTTCTCTCCTGGGAGAGGTGCAGGAAAAAAAAATGCTGATTGAAAGTGTTTTCTAATCTGCTTCTATTGAAAATACTCAGTCCGAGAAGTCGAAAGGGAAAGATAGATCCCCAAGGATTGCTGCTTGATTATGGAATACCAAAATTGCGAGTCATTTGTCTGAAGTGTGATTTTCTCTCAGGGGGCGGGGGGGGGGAGGGGGTAGTTTGCCACCTTATTAGCATTGATTTGCATATCTTTTACTTTTCACAAATCTATGATTGCAGCTGAAGATGGACGTCTGCATAGGCTCTTACACACAAAATTTAATTCTATGGTACTGCCAACTACTTAATTATTATCTTTGCTTACATTGTCTTTCACTGCGGAGTCTGGCTGATGAAAAAACGTGCTGTTGACACACCAGCCTTGGGGTTCATCAAGGGTCATCTTGTTGACTCATCCCGACCCTTTGCCCAGCACGTATTTTTGTTCTCCAGCAAATGAGGAAATGTGTACATTGGGGTAAAATGTGAAATGGGTAAATTGGGTGAGAATTCGTCCTCCTGGTGGCAGGAGGTGATGGGTAGGGTGACACCGGTCACATCAGCTTTGTGTTTGAAAAGTGGAGCAGGCTGGCATGGTTATGGATGTTGAATAGATAATGTCACTACTGCAGAAAAACTGGTAGTTCAAAATCAATTGAGTCTTTTGGTTTTATAATGTGGTTGATTTATAAGGACTTTGTTCTGTGTTTGCTTTTATATTTACTGAAAATGTTACATACGAAGATTACGCTTTAGACACTGTGAGGTGCTTTCCTAGTGCGGTCGTGGGAAGTGTTCCCCCTTCAAGGTCACGCCGACCTGGCGGAGCCAGGCTTACCTGGTGCACATGCATGTCTACGGCCATACCACCCTGAACGCGCACGATCTCATCATGGTACACATGCAGTCCAGTTGGTTTAGCTCCCCTCTGCTGGTAAAGGTCCGGTGAGCAGTGAGGAAGGGAGTTGGCTGGAGGGCGGGATGTTCAGGAGTGCAGGACTCGCCCAGCTTCTGTTTTGGCAGTGCAACGTCAATTCTGGGAGGCGTTCAGGGGGCCCAAGGACCACAGGGCACCGGGGCGTCAGCGCTGGTTAAGAACAGACAACTCCAATGACACCTTTCTGTTAATGGATGTTGTGTACAGATTTGTGCTTTTCTTCCTGTCGTACCCCTGGCCCATGTGAAAAGTTACCAGGCATGAGTGAGACTTGAGCGCTTCCCTTTCGTGTAGTGGATTGAATCGACTGTGCATTCAGGACGCTTCTGGCAGCTGCGTCCGGATGCTGTGTGCAGGTGTGAAGGCAGTCACGCATGCCGCTGTGTCTGCAGGGAGTGGGGAGCGAGCATCGCGCGTGGCCGGTGGCTGGGAGGGGTGCAGACGGGCGTGCTCAAGGGCTGGGGTCACGGGGTCAAGTCACCTGGGTTTAGTCCTGCTACTGTGTGACCTTGCGGAGAAGACGCAACGACTCTGAGATTCCGTTTATACTTTTTAAAATGGGATAAAGATAGGGAAACTGTAGGGATTACCTGAGGTAATTAGCATAACAAAAAATTGTATTATAGTACCAATATAGTGATAGAATATTTTAGACAACACAAAATAATGAATATTCTTTACTGGACTGAAATTTTTATTTCATTGGTTTCACAATAAATTTGTTTTTTTTAATGTTTTTTTTTTCCCCTCCCAATTCATGCTTCTTTAAGAGTTTATAAATTTCATAATTTGTAGAAGACTGATTTTGGGAGTGGCCCATTATTCTGTCTTTATTTTAAAAATGCAACAAAACCTCACTGTACTGTTAGTCAAAAACGGTTATGCCGCGGCTACTGTGGCTCACTTGGTGAGCACCATCCCACACACCAGGAGGTCCCGGTTCGATTCCTCGCCAGGGCACATGCCTGGGCTGTGGGCTCGATCCCCAGTGGGGGGCGTGCAGGAGGCAGCTGGTCAATGGTTCTCTCTCATTGATGTTTCGCTCTCTCTCTCCCTCTCCCTTTTTCTCTCTAAAATCAATAAAAACATATTTAAAACAAATTTATGTGACTGTTAAGTATGTGTACTTAAGTTATCACACCAAATGTAGCAAAATATAGGTGTAATTTTGGTCAGTGAGAAATAACATTTTAAATATTCCCCGCAGAATTCTGTTTTCTACATCTCACTTCTAAAACTGACTTTTTGCCCTGGCCGGTTTGGCTCAGCGGTTGGAGCGTCGGCCCGCAGACCAATGAGTCCCGGGTTCGATTCCGGTCAAGGGCACGTACCTCGCAACGGTTGCGGTTTGTCCCCAGCCATGGTCGGGTCATTTGGGTGGCAACCACTCGATGCGTCTCTCTCACATCGATGTTTCTCTCTGTCTCTCTCTCTCCCTCCCTCCCACTCTATCTGATAATAAGTGGAAAAATATCCTCGGGTGAGGAATAAAAAAAAAAAATTAAAACTGACTTTTTATTTGTGATTTCATGATGGTTCTTTGTGCTAGGTGTGTAGGAAGAAGGAACATTGCTTCCTTTCTCTGTAATCAGTCGGATAACAACTAACTTGGCCAGGGAAAGGTCTTTGGGTGATATGCTTAGTCTTTTTGCAGAACAAAGCAACATTAGGCTCTGAAAACTTCTTCATTATTCAGACCTCATAGCTATTAATTTAAGTTGCTTTGAAATTCTGTATGGCTCATATATTTTTATCTGGCTCATATATTCCCTAAAATCTATCAAAATTGTTACTGGATTTTCTTTCTAAGCCATTTACTGTAACTACCATTGTGATGTTTCCTGATATCATTTGGTATTGAGGAGACAATAAAAAAAAAATAAGTTTCTTACAAAATTGAAAAGATCAGGAACTTATTCTCAGGGCCACTGAGCTGTTGATTAAGTTGAAAAAAGCCTCTTTGCTGACCAGTATGAAAATAATTTAGTTTTATTTATTATTACTGGTGCTTATTTGCAAATGGGGTGCTTATCTCTGATGCTGAAAGCAGGAAGACAGTGGGAGGTTTCCAAAGTGTGTATGTTATCCTGCACTAAGGACTAACATTACCTGTCCCATCCTCACCATCATCAGCGCACCTGTGCTCCAAGGCATTTCTGACCCAGTGCACCTGTGTCCGAGACATTTCTGACTCATTGCACCTGTTCCAAGACCATCTTTGATTTCTGCTGTAAGGTTAACCTACTCCGGAGACTGGGTTCACTTCTGCAGAAGACACTTCAGTTTCTTGTCTGTCTTCACTTCATACCTGTGTGCATTTAGCAGGCACAGGTCAAGTGGCTGGTTGGATGGGACTGAGGGGCCATTCCTTGGACTTCTGATGTGGAAGGTAAAGGCCTGAAGTTCAGCTCATGCGACCATAGGTAGCTGCAGTTGGAGCAGAGAACCTGCGAGGTAGTCTACTCAAACAGAAATCAACTGCCTGGCCACTGGCATGGCGAGGACTTGAATCCAAGTGTTCTGATTTCATACTGAGCTCGGGGAGAGGAGAAAAGCCCTACAACAAGGGGGCAGATGGTTCTTTGGGAGTGACACATGCTGGCTCACAAAGGGCCTGCTCTGGCCACCAGTCTGTCCCTCAGACTCTTGACGGGCATGGAATGGAATGGAATGTCTGACACAGCCATACCAGCCTCTGTCCACATTGGAAGAGGGTCAATGTGAGCCATAGGTAAACTTAAACAACCAGTCAACATTCATCTGTTTAGCTCCCACAAATGCTTAGCAACATTCTCAGACCTTTAGGGTCCATGGAGAGAAGGGAGACATGGTTCTTCCCTTTTGAGGCTACAGTCTAGTTTGGGAGAAAGATAACTGACAACACTGGGTTCCAAAGGAGGGTGTGGCTAGTCCATGCCGGGGCGCATGGCGCTGCCAGTGGGCACTGCTTGCTCAGTGGGCTTGTCTGTAGTTCAGGTAGATTATGCTGGTGTTCCACGTTATGAATTGTGAACTGGAAGATTGGTCCATAAACAACGCATTAAACCTTATAAGATAGATACATTCAGAAACGGCTGCATCAGAAATCACTGTACTTCTCAAAACCCATGTTGGTTTCTCTCTACCTGGGTGTTTCCTCATTCAAATGGTATTCGTCATTTTAGCACAGATAAGGGCCTATAGGCCCGATAGACACGACTGTCATCTACACAGGAACGAGGAAAGAGGTTGGGTTTGAATTAGAGTGTGGGCCTCCCTCCGCCACGGGGTCCGCAAGGCAGTGTTTCTCAACCTCTGCCTCGATTCTCTCTTTCTTCTTGGTTTAATGCAGTGAACCTCCTTCCAGGAGAATCTTTTCTGAAATGCGATGATTAGAAACAAAACGAGCAGATGGAAGCAGAGCCCCTCTGACTGAGGCGGGAGCCCAGGTTCGGAGCTCTGCTCTCTGTGGCCAGCGAGCCCTCAGACCCCAGAGCACGGACCGAAAAACACGGCCTTTAAGGGAAAACAAGCTAAACACTTCCCCAAAGTAAGCTGTTAATCGGAAAGAAGTCTCAATGCCTTGTAGTTGATGGGTTCTGAAAAATGACCCGACCCTTGTTATCTCTGCTGCCGTTAGACAGGAGTGCTGTGCTCTGACCTACTGAGGACCCCCTCCCCCCATCAACCTCTTGCTATTCAGTATACATACATATATTTACAAAAACCACTCTCTTCATAAGTATCTTCAGCTGCCCAGGAAAAGTATCAGATGAGAAGATGAGAGACGGGGACGTCGGACGGACACGCACCTGCTCACACGCACAGAGCAGGTTGTTGATGTGGCCGGGCCACGTCTTCTGCTCAGTCCACGCCGCCACGCACCCACGACATTCTGCGCATAACATAGATAGTTAGCATGGCTGGGACATTTTGAGGTTAGCTTACCAAAATACTTCATTAGAAGTTATTTTTAGCCCTGGCCGGATTGGCTCAGCGGTTAGAGTGTTGGCCTGTGGACCAGAGAGTCGCAGGTTTGATTCCGGTCCAGGGCACGGACCTCGGTTGCAGTTCATCCCCAGCCCCGTCAGGGTCATGTGGGAGGCAACCAGTTGATGTGTCTCTTTCACATCGATGTTTCTCTCTCTCTCTCTCTCTCTTCCACTCTGTCTGAAGATAAATGGAAAAATATTCTTGGGTGAAGAATTGAAAAAAAAAATGGTTTTTAGTATGAAGTAATTAGAAGTGATTTATTCATTTCTTCAATAAACTGTGTCGAACATGGACTCCTTCGGGGCAAGGCACTGAGTGTGGCGCGAGCCGGCATCTCCGCCCTTACAGAACACCGCTGGCTGGAGGCGAGGAGGGGCACGTCAGGGGTGGGGAGCGCTGTGCCCGGCGAGGGGAGGGTTACATGGGGCCACTGGGAGGGCATCTCGTTCAGACTCGGCCACCAGGCTGGCCTTCCTGGGGAGTGACAGCCAACAGCCGGAAGGATGGGTCAGAGTTGGCCAAGCCAGGGAAAGGGGGAAGAGTGATGAAGACAGAAGGGGGCACGTGAAGGAGGGCCTGGAGACCAGTGACAGCAGGACACATTCTGGAAATGGCACGTGGCTGGGTGGGGGGCCCCTGATGAAACGGGGGACCTCATCGTGATCAGACGTGTGTGCTGAATGTGTGGCACTGGATAGGAAAGGGGAGTTACCGAAGGATTGCAAGCCCTAGGAAGTCACCATTTATATTTTCTCGGGAGCGGGCACTTGGGCTAACGACCAACTGGACCGTGGGGCAGCTGTTTGGACGATGGTCATTCCCGGAGAGCAGAAGGGCCAGGGAGGGAGGAATCCCGTGCAGTTTGCCTGTCCGTAATCACATTCCCCATGGCCTCTCTCTTCCAGAAAATCTATCTTTCTTTATGTTATTTTTACGGCCCTCTTAACCTTATCACAAGGCTAGAGTTATACAAAAGAACAGTGCTTAATGTTCAGTATCTATGCAGGTGCACAGATATGTCTCCATTCTTTCAGGGCAGAAGCTGACGTGAGCCTGGCAGATAGCAGGCACTCAGTAAGCGTTTATTGACCCAGCAGGAGTCAGCCCCGGAGGGAAAGACACCGATCCAGATCTCTTTTTGTGGGTTACCATTTCTCTGCTTCTTCCAACATCCTTTCGGCTTAGCTAATTTCAACATCAGATGTTTCCTAACAGACCCACAGGGCGTCCAGCCATGGGATGCTAGGATTAATGGCGATTAACAGAACATTGTGCATTTCCAATAGTTCAGGTGCACAAACTTTGCACTTTATGACTGGACCCCCAATTCACTTAACAGTGGGCTGTGCCAAATATAATAATCAAAGAGTAGTGGAAAGCCTTATTGACTCAGCTCAACGGTTATATGTGGACATTGTTTAGAAGGATGCTTCGTTCACGGACAACCAGTTCTGTGCCTGCACGGGAACTTCATTTCTAGCGTCTCTCTGAGAATGATCCTTGAGGAAACTCATTGTAAAATAACATTTCACATTTTATTAAACGTCAGTTTATAAACTAATGGTATTAACACTAAATTAAAATCAGCACTGCCTAATTTACCCTTTGAAGCCAAATACCCAGCTCTTTAATACTATCGTTTAATTTCAGAAAATAAGCAAATCAAAAGTTTTTCAATGGTTGATAATCATTACTGACGTTAATTATTTAGGCGATCAAATTTCCCCGCATTTAGCCAGTAGGAGCACCTTCAAACAGGCCCCCTCTCCCTTTCGATGTGCCCTTGCTTTCTGAGGACGTCTTCCCTTGGTGGTGTAACACGATGTCCCAGGCTCCTCTTGGACCTTCCGTGCCCCAGCCCTGGAATGAACCCTCCTGAAGAGCCCAGGGACTAGAGTCGTCACCCGGGGTATCGTGCCTTTACCTCCAGAGGGTTCTTCCTTGACTCCCCCCTGTGTATTTATATCTCCCTTTTCCACAGAGAGCACCCTGGCTCCCAACGAACACCTGGACTCATTTGCTCAGTCCTACAATGTATCTAAAATAAGACTGCTTCCCTCCTGGCTTCTCCCCCGCCCCACCCCAGCCAAGGGTGTGTAACGAAATACTATGTTCGCAAGTTAATGGGATGAAACGAGGGCGGAAGGACACGTTGGGAGGTGATAGGTATGTTTACGGAATCCACTGAGATGATGGTTTCATGGTGTGGACTTATCTCCAAACTCGTCATGTTATATACATTAAATATGTACAGCTTTTTGTATGTTAATAATACAGCAATAAAGTGTTTTTTTGTTTTTAAATTTTTTTTCTTTATTGATTTTTAGAGAGAGAGGAAGGGAGAGGGAGAGAGAGATAGAAACATCGATGAGTGAGAACATCAATTGGCCACCTCCTGCATGCCCCCCACTGGGGATCGGGCCCACAACCTGGGCATGTGCCCTGACCGGGAATCGAACTGGCGACCTCTTGGTGCATGGGTCGACGCTCAACCAGTGAGCCACACCGGCCAGGCTGTTTTTTGTTTTTAAAAGGAAGATGACAGGTGAATTGCCATGGTCGGCAATGCAGCGTTAGTGTGACCTGCCCACTTCTGGAGAAATAATAAATGTCTTTTCCGTTTGACACACACACACACGCACACACACACAGAGTTAATTGGACGAGTCCCTGCTCCATCTACCATAGCTGCTGCCTGCGATCAAAGGAAAAATCACGTTTTTGCTCTTGATCTCTGTTTGTAAATTTGAGTTGATGTCTTATGGTCACCGAGAGGCACTTGTAGTCTGGCAAAGGAAGCCGTATATTCGAGGCATAATGAGTAGGAGTCAGGGTAGGATTTTCACAAGGTCCTGAAATCATGTTCTTTTAGAAATTTGTTATAAGTCTGAAGGTATGGATGCATGGAACAGACTGACAGATCTCCGAGAGGAGGGGGTAGGGGATGGGAAGAGATGAACCGAAGAACGTATATGCCTGTATGCTTAGTCCATGGACACAGACAATAGTGTGGTGAAGGCCTGTCGGGGTGGGGGTGGGGCTGGGTGAAGGGGGGCAAAGTGGGGAAAATGGAGGACATCTAATACTGACAACAATAAAAATAAATTTTAAGAAATATGCCTATTCAGGCCGAGGAACTAGGCTACAGCTCTCATATTCAGAATTCCTGAAATGATCTGTGGTAAAATCTAGTTATGCAAGTTATGTAATTCAAGGGTAACATTGTTACCTTAGGCCTTACATAATACTGTAACTTGCTTACATCCACCTCTGGGTTTGGGTCCACATACTTAGCCACCTGCCCATTGGAACTCACGGGCAGAGGAGAAGTTTGTGTTGGTTGTTACAGTGTCAGATGGCGAACAATGCTTTCTGAGCTTTGCAATGCACTGAGTTTGCTGCTGCTATTTTTACAGGCGAAGCAACAGCCTTGCAGGAAAATGAGAAAGTTTCATAATAAAACATTCAGCGTCCTCCTTAAAAAAGAAAGCCTGTTCCACTTACTGTCGAGGCCTAAGGAGACCCTTGAACAAATTGGCCCAAAGCAGGGTTGCTGTGAAAAGTAATTTAGAAACGAGTGTGAGGCCCCTTAGACGGTTGGCCCCTGATGAGGCCTGGGGTAGGTAAGGAGCGGAGTGGGGCTGGTACCTGGGATGACGGTGCCCAGGAGGTGGGTCACGTGGCCTTTTCAGGGCTGGTTTCCCACCTCTCATTGCCTGGTGCTCACTTTCTAACATTCCTCCTGCGTATTTTACATTCTTCTTCTCCTAGGTTCCCAGTGTTGCCATCTTTTTCTTTCCCGTCTCACCCTTATTTCTTAGTTTTGACTTTTGAAGGGTTTTGAGATTTTTCTTTTGAGAAGGATGATTTTTTTAAAAAGCCAATGTCATGCACAGCCTAAATGCTGAAGAATGTGTGTGTGTGTGTGTGTGTGTGTGTTTATTTGTTTTTTAGCTATGCAGTAAGTATTCTGATACTGGAAATACGTTCTTTTGCCAATTGAGAATATTATTGCTTCAGGAATAAATAGGTTTATGGTGAAATGATCCAGAGTCCTCGAATGGCTTTGTGGGGGTTGTAGACAAATACCTGGTTGTTTTATTTGCACGTGTATTTAAGTTGCTGCATTGTTAGCTTAAAACCCATCGTGCCTTTAAATTGCACTTAATGATGGCACTTATACTTTTCTATTACATTGGAAAAATATATAGTGTTGAAATCCAAATTTTGTGGTTATTACAGTTTAAAGCCTACCCAGCTTCTCCTTGCTAATGGTTCTCGTTTAATAGGATTTTTCTCATTCTATAAAAAGCTATTCACTGTCCTGTTAATTTTTATGGTAAACTACTTTTGCAGAATTTATGGCATTTTAATGGCTGAACTTTGAGATGGGACCTTGGTTGTAAATGCAGTCAGATGGTGTCTATCTGGAGGTAAAGGGTAAGGACAATTTATAGGATTCAGGTGGCCCGAACCAGCTGTTAGAGAGCTTCGGTAGTGTTGTGACTTTTCTTCACCATGGTTTACAGAAACATTGGAGCCATGAAGATTTCCATACCGCTAAGGAACAGAACAAAGTAAAATAAACAATCAGTACTGAGTTCAGTCTTATTTCTCACTTCTCTTCCTATGCGTCCTGCTCCGGGGACTGGCCGGCATTCTCACCGTCTCAGTAGTGTGTCCCTGTAATCCCACAGTCACAGCGTCCTCTTCTCTGAGGAGGTTACCAAATGCAATTTGTCCTTTTATTTCCAACATTTTAATGGAAAAGTTGAAACAGAACAGAAAAATTGTAAGAACTTCGCAGTAGACATTTTTAAATCTACCACCCTCCGTTCTAATTCATCCCCCCCCCCCCGCCCCAGCTTTTCTCATGAAGTTCTTGTAATTCCAGCTCCTTATCTTTCTTTTCTTTTCTTTTTCCCTCAATGACTATTATATAATTTATTCCTCTGGTCCAATTCTGGTGCTAAGTCAGATTTTTCTTTTATTCTGCTTTAGAAAAAATTCTCAAAATACCTAAGACAGTGCCAGTGTTGGCGCTCCACCGTTCTTCTTTGGCCGATATCAGGAAACAGGAGAGTCCTGAACCAGTGAAATCTTAACACAAGGTTAGGTTCCAGGCAGAGTGAACCCATCACCCGTGTGCTGGGTGGCCATCACCTAGAAGGCAGGCTTCACTGGCTTTATCGTGTGTAAGGGACGCCCTTCGGTCCGTTAACCTTTTGTGATTTGCTGCTGCTGAGGCCCCTTCTTCAGGCAATGCTTTTATCGGAAGGAATTCCTTTTATTGGATGATCTACTCATTGTCTAACACAGTACATGTAACGTGTTCAGATACTAGTTTTATGGGTGGTTTATTATTATTTTTTCTTCATACAAATGCTTACAAAAAATACATATGGGCTTTTGGAACCTCCAAAACACCCCTGCACGGTTTCTCAGATGAAAAATTCTGGCTCTGGAGCATTTGAGGTCTTGCTCCCTGGCATGTCAGTCCAGCGCAAATAAACTTATAAAAATTCTCCAAAAAAAAAAAAAATAAATAAATAAAAATCATGGCTCAGCAAGATGAAGTAATTTGTTCCAAGTGACATGAGTGGATCGTGATTGGAACTGAGGTCCTTTAGAGTCAGAGCGCACCAACCTTCCACTGACCTGCCCTCTTTGCTGATGCTTCTCCCCAGAGCTCTGACCTCGCACCGGGTGGGGGGCTCCTCTTCCACGAGGTGAGGGCGGTGGGCAGACACGCATGCCATTGACAAGCCGAAGGAGCCCTTACCAAAACCCCGGGAAGCCTTGATGAATTTGTACGTCCTGATTGTTTTCTGGTGTTTCCTCCTCTCTGTTCCCATTGTAGTAGAACATGTCCTTGGGATTCATTTGCTTTTCATTGTCCCTGACTTAAATATGTCAGTTTTTACCTCTCTTCTCAGTATCCAGAGGCTCGTCAGTTTACCAATAAAAAGTCACCATTATCTCTGTCAAAGAAGCGGTTTTTAGGTGAAGATAGAGGACCTTTATCTCCATCAGACTGCCAGTGTTGACTTTTTTATTCGGTGCCTTCGCCAGACACGATTCACTTGATGTCTAAGCCCATTACATCTCTCCCCTTTATTATTTTTTGGCTAGTTTTTCTTCATTCTCTTCTTGCATTTTGTCCTTTCTGAGAATTTTTGAGTGAGAACTGCTAAGCCAGACATGTTCAAAGAGAAAGCATGTGATGTTGGAGTTCACATTGTAAAGATGACCAGTTGTCTATTGTTACAAGATAGTATCTATTTATAATGTGAAAGGAGCAAGCTGGCCGAGAAAAACGTTTCTGAATGGGTTTCCATAGATTGCTTTCCCAGCTTCCAGTGGAATCGAAATTGTCCTAGTTCATCGGTTATTATGTTTCCCTCGCATTAGTCCAGATGTATCCAGATGCTTCCTGGTTTGCACCTGCTGAGGCCCTGTTTGCAGAGTGAGGCTGTGGGTGCAGGAGCTGCTGGAGAGCTCCACAGAGCAGGGTAGCCTCATCGTGGGTGGCCATCTACTCCTTTCTTGTGATCTTGTCCAAGTCCCTCTGGGAAGGAGCTATGACTCGTCTGCCGTAGCAAAGTGTCCAGTACAAAGCAGGCACTCAATGTAGACAGCATGAACATGCAAACGCCACGAGTCCAAGGACCACACCTGCCTCGTTCTGCGTTGTGTCCTCCTCCCTCAGCACAGTTCCCAGATTCACAGCAGGTGGTCAAGGAAGAGTATTGGGTGAGTCAGACATTGCGTGTCCGGGTTGTTTGGATCCCTGCTCTGAAATTGCCTGATAGTCTTGGCGTGAGTTTATGCATACAGTCTTGAGTTGGCTACCCCATTGTGCAAGTTCATGTGATCGAAAGTTTCCATTTTACAAAAGCTAATGCTTTATGATTTATTATTTTCCTCTTACCTTCCAACCTCCCACATGATTTTTAAATAGTTTTGATAATTAGGATGACTTCAGGGGTATTTATGTACCAGGTTGCTATGCATGAGTGATTGGTGACTGTACAGGATAAAATATAAGCAAGTTGAAGACTAATTTGAGATGAATTCATGCATGATCGAACCCTAACCACTCACGGGAGGCAAGGGAGACATTTGCAGGGCAAGTCATTATGTGGGAGAGGTCAGCGTCCCCCTGAAACCTTCACTCCCAGCTGTTCACCAAGTGGCAGATACGATTTCAGCGAAATCTGAAAGCTAATTTAAAAATACCCTCAGTTTCAGAACTTTAGCAATGAACCAGGTGTACCTCCTACTTAAGCAGTAATTTTCTCAGGAGCAATGTTTTGAACCGAAAGTGGTTACAGGAAGAATGAGGTTACTGATAAAAATTATTCCCTTTTGCTAGGGATGATTTTAGTACCACAGGGTAATTGCTTAAAGGAAATTTTCTCAGAGGAGGCAGATACCAGGTGCTTCTTTGCATGGTAGTTTTAAACATTGACGGTGTGAAGAAAAGACCACATCATCCCAATAATTTCTGGGCAATTTATACAGAAAAGGAAATGCATTAACTTTAGCAAAACGGGAATGCCATAGAACTCTAAACCTTTTATTTGTATGACTTGACGTGGAAATGTAATGTTCATATTTTCATTTATGTCTGATTTCTTTAGTGTTGTTGTTTTTTTTTTTTAATCCAGCTTTAAAATTTTTTTCTTTATTGAATTTTAGAGAGAGAGGAAGGGAGAGGGAGAGAGACATAGAAACATCGATGAGAAAGAACATGGATTGGCTGCCTCCTGCATGCCCCCACTGGGGATTGGGCCCACAACCTGGGCATGTGCCCTGACTGGGAATCGAACTGGCGACCTCTTGGAGAATGGGTTGGTGCTCAACCACTGAGCCTCACTGGCCAGGCTCTTTAGTGTTTTTTAAATAATAGTTAGAAGCTTTAAGAGTGTTTATTATGCCCTGGCTGGTTGGGCTCAGCGGTTAGAGCGTCGGCCTGCGGTCCAGAGAGACCTGGGTTCAGTTCGTGCTAAGGGCATGTACCTCGGTTGCAATTTGTCCCCGGCCCTGGTTGGGTCGTGCGGGAGGCAGCCACTCAGTGTGTCCCTTTCATGTTGATGTTTTTCTCTCTCTCTCTTCCTCTCTCTCCCTCCTACTCTGTCTGAACAAAAAATGGAAAAATGTCCTCGGGTGAGGATTTAAAAAAAAAACAACCAAGTATTTATTAGATGAGGTATAAGTGGCCGTCACAATCCAGGTAGGACTGGAGAGGACTGAGACGTTTGAGCCTCTGACAGGAGCGACCACCTGTTTGCACGGTAGCTGTTATTTTTGCCCTTGGCTTGGGGCAGAATCTGCACACCTTCGGGCCGCTCACCTCCCGCTTGCTCTCGGAGAGAGTCTCTGCAGGAAAACGCCTGTCCCGTCCGCTGTGGGACAATGCCTGTCCCGACTGCTGTGGGAAAACGCCTGTCCCGACCGCTGTGAGAAAACGCCTGTCCCGTCCGCTGTGGGAAAATGCCTGTCCCGTCCGCTGTGGGAAAACGCCTGTCCCGACTGCTGTGGGAAAACGCCTGTCCCGTCCGCTGTGGAAAATGCCTGTCCCGACTGCTGTGGGAAAACGCCTGTCCCGACCGCTGTGAGAAAACGCCTGTCCCGTCCGCTGTGGGGCAACGCCTGTCCCATCCTCTGTGGCAGGGCGGCAGCGCCTGGCCGTGTGGGGTCGTGGAAACCCAAGTGAAGGTCAAAGCTGCCAGGCCTGCAGACGTCCTGTGCGTGGTGTCCGCTGGTGGCAGCCCCTCTGTCTCCCTTGGAAAAACGGCTTGTTTACTAACAGCAAAGCCTTTTCTCCTTTGACACGCAAAGGCTCTTCCCAGGCAGAGTGCTCTCCTTTGTGACAGCATCTGCACCGGTCCTGGGGAGGCTGTGGAGACCGTGGGGATGCAGGCTGTGGCGCCCGGGGGAGCCTTGGAAGTCGAATCTGACACGTTTCTTTTTATGGAGGAGGAAACTGAGGCCCAAAAGTGAGTGGGTCAGACGTGCAGCTGGGTGTAGGCCGCCTCGGGGGCCCCTGCCTGCCACTGCTGTGCTCTGTCCCGGGCGACACAGGGACTGAGTGGAGTAGCCTGTGGAGGAGAGTGTATATGAAAAAGGGGAGGCTGGAAATGCTGGGAATCTGCAACTCTGCGACTGAGGTTAATGTCTCTTTTTTCCTTCATTTGTGTCGTGGTCATGCACGCCACCTCGTAACAGGGAGAGCGTACCCAGGGTACTGTGTACCCTGCAGGCACCCCTAGTTATTTAGTGAAGGTCTGTGCACACAGGGCACGAGGAACAGCAAAGAGAGCACTTAGGATATTTTCATTGCGTCACAGGTTTGCTGCTGTTATTCTAAGCCACAGATGTATAGAAACGTGTTTTCCAATTTGCATTTATCCTATCCATTTTTTTTCCCCTAGTCCTTCCAGTTGTCTAAGCCTATTTGACCTGATCATTAAAATACATTGTGGCTTAATATTTAAGCATGCCTAGGCTGGTGTGTTTAAAGGCGTTTTGTTAACTACCTAAAATAGGCGAGTAGTCAGGTTGGTTGTAATATGAATTGTCAGCGTTTTTTTATCCCCCTCTTGGAACTAAAGTGCTTACTGTGGGTGAGTAGAAAAGTAAGAATTTCTAAGTTCAAACTCTCAAGAAGTTGTCGAAAGCAGGCAGTGTTCCGTCCTAGCGTGCACTGGCCACACAGAACAGGTGCACTCAGGTGAGCGTGTTGATTGCCGCGTGGCCAGGGGGCATCTCTAGGTGGTTCCGTTCTGCGTCGAGCAGCAGAGACTGCGCGGAGGACGTGTGGCTTGTTCATTGTGAGGGGAAAGAGATCAGGGCTAGCGTTACCCCGTGGTATCTATCTACTCACGTGACTTCTTAGGACGACCTTTCTTTCTTTTTTAAATGATAGAAATGAACAGGAGTTCAAAGAAGAAGATGGCCGTCCTCTATGTACCCAACATCTGGAATTGACCACTCTGAGCCATTTGATTAGCCTGCTTTTTTCAATCTCTCTCTGTACTTTAATAATTCTGCAAGTGACAGGGGTATTTATTAAACACTTAAAACAATAATGCAAATAGTATTCTGTTTTAAATACTTTTATACGTATATATAAGTTTATAAAGGAAATATAAAGTAGTGTTTAGTAAGAGTTTTTTTTTTTTTTTTTTGTTAATCCTCACCCAAGGATGTTTTCCATTGACTTGTTTAGATAGAGTGGAAGGGAGGGAGGGAGGGGGGGAGAGGGAGACAGACAGACAGACAGACAGACAGACATTCATGTGTCCACATCCACTGGTTGCCTCCTACATGGCCCTGGAGCCAGGGATCACATCTGCAACCAGGTACGTGTCCTTGACTGGGAAACAAACCCATGACCCTTGGGTCTGCAGGCTGACGCTCTAACTGCTCAGCCAAACTGGTCAGGGCTTAGTAAGAGTTTTTAAATATTTTAAAAAATATTTTAAATATTTTTTTTAATTGATTTTTTTAGAAAGAGGAAGGGAGAGAGAGAGAGAAACACCGAAGTGAGAAACATCAATGGGCTGCCTCCTGCATGCCCCCCACTGGGAATCAAGCCTGCAACCCGGGCATGTGCCCTGACCGGGAATCGAACTGAAACCTCTTGGTGCATGGGTGATGCTCCATCCACTGAGCCACACCGGCAGGGCTAGTAAGAGTTCTTAAATGATGGAGAGCGATTTATCTCTCATTTAACACTGCAGGGCAGTTACAGGGCCTCCCCGGTGCTGGGGACCGGAGACCCTTCTATTCTGTTGCTCTGCCCTCTTTAACCTGAGATGGCCATGCCTGCTCCTAGCAGCACCCCGAAATCACAGGCTTGTTAAATGAGCAACAGAAAAGGGAGGCTACACTCCTGCTGAGGGCACAGTGTGGGAGCATGTCACTTGTGCTCATACACCATTCATCAGACCTGGTCCCAGGGTCACACTTAGCTGCAAGGGAGGCTGGGCAGCCACTAAAGTGTCTCCTTAGAACTTCTGTTACTGTGGGAGAGGACAGGTATGAGGGTATGAGGGGCATCTCCGTCAGAGTTGTCAGCCCCAGGAAAGCATTTACTTTTGGAATGCTTTTTTTTTTTTTTCTATCTTACTGCTTTGTGAGGAAAAATTTTCCACCGAAGTTATCAGGTGGACTTGAGCTACCGAAAAGAGTTAACCAAAGTGAATGCATTTGCCTTTGGGATTTTAAGTCAAATTTATTCCAATGGTTACAGGGATGAGTGTGAAATATATGGAGATGAGGTTGCCTCCCCGGGACTCTTGTTCTGTCTTGTGCTGCCTTTGGCATCTTCCTTTCTCACCAGTTTTGATATTTATTTTATACTTAATTTCACACTTGTTTTCTCTGTGTTGTCAGGCATGGCACAGTCTCAAGGCTGGGTGAGAAGATACTTCAAGGCCTTCTGTAAAGGCTTCTTCGTGGCGGTGCCGGTGGCGGTGACCTTCCTCGATCAGGTCGCCTGCGTGGCGAGAGTGGAAGGAGCTTCCATGCAGGTGACAGTGGGGCTCCATTCTGGACAGCAAGCGCTTCACTGTTTCTCAAGCACTGGGCGGGAGGGGCTTTCTCTAGTCACATCTGTGCTGGGACTGAGAGGTTTGAAGACCTGGAACCGAAACTTAACTTTATTAACTTGAGGGCCTTCCGCTGCAGTCAGCGTCAGAGGGAGGTGAAGGGACAGAGCGACCAGCTTGTTATCTGTGTCTCTCTAGTTCTTTTGGAATTGTAAATGGAGATTCTAAATGTTTTTAAATAAGTTTTTATTTTATTTTAATTTTTTATCCTCACCAAAGGACGTGTTTATTGATTTTAGAGAGAGAGGAAGGGTGAGTGTGAGAGAGAGAGAGAAATATGAACGTGAACCCATAACCTAGGTATGTGCCCTGACCAGGAATTGAACTCGCAACCTTTTTGGTGCATGGGTTGACATTCCAACCAACTGAGCCACCTGGCCAGGGTGAAAATGGAGATTCTAAAGAAATTTTACTAAATGACATCATATTCTGTGGCTATGGGTTGGTATTTTAAGATATTTTAATTATTCATGTTTGAATTCATACTTAAATGTCTATTTAAGATCAAGTTATTAGTGCAGATGGAGGATGGGTTTGGGTCAAATTCAGTTACTCTAGTGATCGATCGATCTATCTATGTATCTATCTATGTATCTATGTATCTATCTATGTATCTATCTGTGTATCTATCTATGTATCTATCTATGTATCTATGTATCTATGTATCTATCTATGTATCTATCTATGTATCTATGTATCTATCTATCTATCTATCTATCTATCTATCTATCTATCTATCTATCTATCTATCATCTATCTATCATCTCCAGTAGGTAGAAAGGTCTAAGTCCAGAGCCCTAGTCCCAGGTTGTCTAGTGTGTTCTTTACGCTTGTTGTTGACTGACAAGTTTAGATGAAGAACTTTGAAGGGGAGATTCCCAACAGTTATATGCAAACACTCTTCGGGAATAACTGAGGGAAAACGCTCTCGTTCTAAAGCTGATGTCTAGGACCGAGCTGTGTGTGTGTTTAGGCAGGTAGGAAGAGTTTGCGTTCTGTGATATGGTTTGTTTACTTCCCTTACTGTTTTAAATTCAGGCATTATGCTAAATAGCTGTGCAACACTAAGTGATAAGAGTTTAAACTTATACGGAGAATAACCAGGTTTTGTGTGTGTGTGTGTGTGTGTGTGTGTGTGTGTGTGTGTGGTTAATCCTCACCCTGGGATATTTTTTCTATTTATCATCACACAGAGAGGGAGGAAGGGAGAGTGAGCGATAGAGAGAGAAATATCAACATGAGAGAGACACATCGACTGGTTGCCTCCCGCATGACCCCGACCAGGGCCGGGGATGAACCGCAACCGAGGTACGTGCCCTTGACTGGAATCGAACCTGAGACTCACTGGTCCACGTGTTGACGCTCTAACCACTGAGCCAAACCAGCCAGGGCTGTGTGTGTGTGTTTTTTAATGTAAGTTAAAACTGGTTAAGGGCATAGACATCAGCTTTGAGCAGTAGCAAGGAATTTACTTTTTAAAAAAAATTAAGCCTATTAATTTTAGTTTGCGTTTGTCCTTACACCATTAGATATAGGTAGCTGATTTTGGAAGTAAGGACAGAACAGAACAGAAGACCTTGTTTTCCTAAGCAGAAGGATGTGCTTTGGTGGTTTTGGAGAGACGGGCTTCCTGAAAATGCCCTCATGATCTGAGTTCAAATTCGCAGGAGGAAGGCAGATTTGTCTCTCCCCACAGTGAGTCTGTGATACATCTGCTTTAAATGTTTGGCTCAAAGCTACCAAAACATTACCCAAAGGGCGAACCTCTCCTTCCTCTGGCTGTGAGGACTCCTGCTCCAGGCTAACAGGCAAACCCTTTGGGGTGTTACTCCATCTCATGGACGTAGAATAAAAGAGTCCAGAAATGATGCCGTCAACTTAGAGTCAGCGATTGCTGAAGCCCAAAGGTGGCAAAAAGCACACGCAGTTCAGTATTCACCGGAGAGCACGCTGGCGCCCAGCCAACGTCGAGGGTGCGTCTGAGGTCATTGAAATCACAAGTTAATGTCTAGGAATGTACTTTTTTATTGTATTTATTGTTGAGCGCAGCTGTCTCCGTGAGTCTGGGCAGTCAGTGTGGTCCACCGAGGGTGTGCTCTCTGGGTGAAGGTGAAGATCTAAAGCAGGGCTGTCTGAACAGTGACCCTGCGGCCATCATTGGAGGGTGCGTAGGGCCTTCTCCGGGGCAGGGGATTCTGAGCCCAACCCCGGTCTCTCAGGTTCCCTCCACAGTGGGTCACCAGCCCCATGCAAACCCATCACTTACTTTGAAAGCAAAAATATTTTGCCTGGCCCGTGTGGCTCAGTGGTTGAGCGTTGACCCAGGCACCAGGAGGTCACCAGTTCCATTCCTGGTCAGGGCACATGCCCAGGTTGTGGGCCTGATCCCCAGTGAGGGACGTGCAGGAGGTGGCCCATCGATATTCTCTCTCATCGATGTTTCCATCTCTCTCTCCCTCTCCCTTCCTCTCTCTCTAAAATCAATAAAGAAAAAGAAAAAAAGAAAGCAAACACATGTCACGGCAGGGGCACAGCACACAGAAGGGGCGGGACTTCCCGGTGCAAGCTTTATCCCTAAGGGCCGTGAGGCGCATTTACGCAGGTTGGGTGTTACATTTCCTGCCCCTCCAGTTTTGAGTCCCTGGCAGCCTCATCTTGGACCCCATCCTTAGGGAACGCTAGACCTTCTTGGTCGAACTTTTGAGTCAGACCCTTCAATGAGGTTAGAGCTGCCTGTCCACCACCACCCACGCCCGTGTCTGGTCCCTCCGGCCCCTGCGAACCCATCAACAGGGGTGTGTCTTTTGGGAACAGATGGTCCCGTTGATGACGATTTTCTCCACTTTCATTGGTGGTGCCTGGCTGCACAACCATCGCCCTCCTGGCAGGGACTTTCCCCAAACGGGAAGCCTCCTGGCCTCGCAGCTGATATTCCAGAGGGCCACATGGCCGGCAGAGAACTGGGAGCTGATATTCCAGAGGCCATGGGGCCGGCAGAGAGCTGGGAGCTGATATCCCAGAGGCCACGGGGCCATCAGAGAACTGGGAGCTGATATTCCAGAGGCCACACAGCCGGCAGAGAACTGGGAGCTGATATTTCAGAGGCCACACGGCCGGCAGAGAACTGGGAGCTGATATTCCAGAGGCCGTGGGGTTGGCAGAGAACTGGGAGCTGATATTCCAGAGGCCGTGGGGTTGGCAGAGAACTGGGAGCTGATATTCCAGAGGCCGTGGGGCCGGCAGAGAACTGGGAGCTGATAATCCAGAGGCCATGGGGCCGGCAGAGAACTGGGAGCTGATATTCCAGAGGCCATGGGGCCGGCAGAGAACTGGGAGCTGATATTCCAGAGGGCCATGGGGCTGGCAGAGAACTGGGAGCTGATATTCCAGAGGCCGTGGGGCTGGCAGAGAACTGGGAGCTGATAATCCAGAGGCCATGGGGCCGGCAGAGAACTGGGAGCTGATATTCCAGAGGCCATGGGGCTGGCAGAGAACTGGGAGCTGATGTTCCAGAGGCCATGGGGCCGGCAGAGAACTGGGAGCTGATATTCCAGAGGCCATGGGGCCGGCAGAGAACTGGGAGCTGATATTCCAGAGGCCATGGGGCTGGCAGAGAACTGGGAGCTGATGTTCCAGAGGCCATGCGGCCGGCAGGGAACTGGGAGCTGATATTCCAGAGGGCCATGGGGCCGGCAGAGAGCTGGGAGCTGATATTCCAGAGGCCACGCGGCCATCAGAGAACTGGGAGCTGATATTCCAGAGGGCCATGGGGCCGGCAGAGAACTGGGAGCTGATATTCCAGAGGCCATGTGGCCGGCAGAGAACTGGGAGCTGATATTCCAGAGGGCCATGGGGCCGGCAGGGAACTGGGAGCTGATATTCCAGAGGCCACACGGCCATCAGAGAACTGGGAGCTGATATTCCAGAAGGCCATGGGGCCGGCAGAGAACTGGGAGCTGATATTCCAGAGGGCCATGGGGCCGGCAGAGAACTGGGAGCTGATATTCCAGAGGGCCACGCGGCCGGCAGAGAACTCCAGTCTGCACATTGTTAGCCCAGTGTTTACCGCTGGGCATTTCAGTCATGGCCTCTGTTAAGAGGAAAGTTACTAAATTCACTAAAAAAAAGTTAGAAATGGATCGTCTTATGAAGAAACCGTTCACTAGTGTCATTCTTAAATGGCATGCTGTTGATTCATGCGAAGTTCACTTCAGATGCACTAGAATTTCTTACGGTGTTCCTGGACCTCACTCCCAAGAGATCAAATTCGTTACCTTGCAGTTTGTTGGATATATAATGTAGACTTTTCTTGGCTGCTAGTTACAGAAGAACAGCTTGAATTGACTTAGCTGCACAGGGGAATTTATCAGGAGGCTTTTTCTGTGCCCAGGAGGAAGGCAGGAGGGTGGCCGTCATCAGGGACAGGCAGAACCAGGGACTTGAGCTCTGCCAGGGTGCCCGGTCTTCCCTGTTTCCACCGGCTGTTTCTGTCTGCATCTTGGCTGTGTTCTCGGAGACCAGCTTTCCTCACAGTGCAGGGCACATGGCTGCTGGCAGTGCCCAGGCCTCCTGATGCCCAGTGTCATCGCCGCTCGAGGGAGAGCTCTCCTCTTGTCTTCATTCACTTTGAAACATCGTGGGGAAGGACTGTGATTGATTCAGCTCGGGGCATACGCCTGACCTGTGCAAGACAGATCGACTCTGGCCCGCGGGTTCCGGTGGCGTGCGTGGCCCAGCTCGGACAGGTGCACGCTCCCAGCCTGTGGCTAGGCGCAGTTAGAACATGACAACACCTATTTGAATCACATTGTCCCTTGGGGTTTCAGGGTGACATAGGGGTGACATTTCTCAGAAGAAGGGGTGGGTGCTGTTTTCAGAATAAAAGGGGAGAAAGGATATGCTGGGAAGAAAGGGAAAAAAATGTATGTTTATTACAGCGGTGACTATATTTTGGGAATTTTAGACTACTTCTAAGTACAATAGATAATTTATTTACAATTTCCGTAGATATCACTAAATATGACTTAAAACGAGGAGCAGAAATTGCAAGAATACGATATGGTTATTAATGAGTTCAGCATAGTTGAGGACACCTTTTCTACCGCACAGCCTGGGTGAACAGAACATGTTTTAGACTACGGGGTTCCTCAGAATTTTGGACAAAAAGTTGGAAAAAATTCCTATCTTCAAATTTGTCTAATGAGGCCAGTGCTCGAGTCGCTGGCAGGGCGTGGCGGTCTCTGGAAGTCCTGAGCGCCCTGCAGGGAACGGGCCTGCTTCCGTGGTGTCGGAGGCCTGACGTGTATCTCTGGGGGTGGCCCTTGGCGGCTTTGCCCTGCAGGGAAGGAGTACTCTGCAGGCGTGGTGATGTCTTCTGTACCAAGGGTCAAACTCTGAAAGGCAGAAAAGCAAGAGGCAATAATAATAACAACAGCAGCAGCAGCAGCAACACAGAGATGAAGAGGAAAGGAAATAACTTAGCTGAGTTGGGTGATAGAGGGTGGGGGTGGAAACTAGACAGCTGGGCAGCGGGCAGGAGAGTGGCCCCCAGGAGGAGACTCCGCACAGGAAGGGGCTCCGGTGGAGGGTGGAGAGGCCCCCTGCGGTCCCTTGGCGGGCGGCACGCGTCCGCCGCATGTCCCTGCGGAGCCCGGTGAGATACGTCACGCAGCCACGCTCCGCCTCTCGGTCTTCGCTGAAGGAACCTGTGTGCCATTGGAAGGACTTCCTATTGGCGTGGGTCATCCGTCTTGAGCATCCTTCATTGCAAAGTACTTTAGCTCACCTGTGTATCCAGGTGGAAGGATCATACCTGGTCATTTCACCGGTATGAGGAATTCTGTGACTCAGGTCACGTTGGGGTGTGGGCAGTACTGAAAAGCACTGGTAGCCGTGAATCGGAACAGGGAGTCGTTATCAAGTGGCTGATACGCACGAAACAGTATTGTAGGTGCCGTAGGGTGAGTCAGATCCAGGTTCTGTCTTCACGGCCCTTTGGTGTTAGCGGAGGAGGTTCAAGAATGACTGGGCTTGGGTGATGGGTCCATCGCCAGATGAAATGGCTAGGGATGACACCAAGCTGTCAGATGTTTGGCCGGTGCCTGGTAGGTACATCCAGACATGAAAACTCGTTTGGTTCCACATTCTATTTTGGAGAATGGACCTGATCACGTTAATTTGGAACAGAGTGGTACCAGAAAATAATGCCTGAGCCCTTGCACTGTTGGCCACTGGGACACTGTGTTAACTTGTAGTGTGACGACAAGCAGCCCACATACGGATCTTTCTGTCTTACTCGGGAGTCTGTGGATTGACTCTAGACCGTAGAGTTGCTTCCCTTGGCTTCGTTGTCTCTCACGGTGGGGCCCACACAGAAGGAGCCGTGGCCGTCTGGGGTGTGCTCTGCTCACGGGTGGGAGCAGGAGACCGGGGGCTTTCCCTCTTCTGTCCACAGTCCACTGGTCCAAGCAGGTCGCACAGCAAAACCCAAAGCCCATGAGACCAGGAAGCATCGAGCTCGCGCACAGGGGACACGGCAAAGCGGGGAGGGCAGGAAGAACTGCGACTGGGTAAGTCCATCCACGGACACTGGACTCCAAGGACATGTGGTTGATTTCAGAGGTCATCTAGACACTTGTTTTTTTTTTACCTTTGAGCCTACCTAGAGCAACGCTAGCCTTTGTCATCCAAAACGGACAAAATTGGAACAGACTGAAATCTGAGTCACTGAATTCTGGAATGGATTGATCCACTTTAGATGTCTTTAGGTTAGAAATAGTCTTGGGCCAATTGGACCGACTCTCTAGAGCGGCTTTTCTTTTCTTTTCTTTATTGATTTTAGAGAGAGAGAGGAAAGAAGAGGGAGAGAGAGATCGATGAGAGAGAACATCGGTTGGCTGCCTCCTGCATGCCCCACACTGGGGATCGGGCCCACAACTTGGTCATGTGCCCTGACCGGGAATCGAACCGGCAACCTCTTGGTGCATGGGTCGACGCTCAACCACTGAGCCACACCGGCCAGGCTAGAGTGGCTTTTCTTAAACCCTCTGCAACATATAGACATGTTATGTAAGAAAACCCAAAGATTGAAAGATTGAATCTCATTAAAGGGGCATATAATTCCAGTTCCTTGGCGTTTATTGAATAAATACTCTTACAGCTGCCCTGGAAATACACTTTGAATAACAGGTTTCGCATAAGAGCTGTGTTTGTGTCCTTTAAAAATTCTGTGGACTTAGGATTTACTAGAATCTCATTCTTAGGATTCCTTCTTACAATGCTTTACTCTTTATGTACTGCTGGGTGGTTCCTTTTGTAGCTTAGGCTCCCAGCATTAATTTACCGGTCGTTAGGCATCTGGCGAGAGGGACAGAGGTGATCAAACGTGGGGAGTCACAGCTAGCTGAAGGTGAGTCATGAATGAAAACAAAGTCTTTAATACTATAATTCAGGGGAAGGTAGGAGTTTATAAAACATTTGATTGTTTAAAAATAACGTTGTGTGGGCATACCCATCGGATTGGTTGAGCTGTGCCCTTCACCGTGCTCTGCACAGGGATGCCGGCAGAAATCGCTGGTTAATGACTCCACACGGCCCGTTCCCCTCCAGTGCCCATGACTCACTCCTACGGGTTGCTGAAGGGCTACTTTATTTTTTTTTTCAGAAGTGCCCCATTACTCAACCTTAATTTAACTCAGGAAATGAAGACCGATATTGCACACAGTTGAAACTACAGAGAGAATTTATGTCGGGGGAATGTCGTTACTCAAATTAGAAGCTCAGTCGCTTACAGAGGCTTTTAGAGTGAAAAGGTGCCCCAGGAATAGTTTAATGACCTCACACCCGAGTTTGGGATTTGATTTGAATGAAATGCCTGCAGCCGGTCCCCAGCTCTTGTCAAAGATGCCTTCAGAGGACGATCTGAGACTTGACAAAGTCAGGGAGAGAAGTAATGGCGAGCGCATTGTTCTGTGTTTGCTGCGGTTGCTACATGATTTTATACAACGTACCATTTTCCTCTTTCCATTTTGCACAGCCAGAAGGGGAATTACTTGAAAACACTGCTACATAATGCTCTCTCTAGCTCCGACTTCAGAGAAAGATGTATGCAGAGTATATTAGAAAATTAGAGAATGTGAGGGAAAATAGAGTTCAATCAGCGCAGAGGTCTGTGTTCATCAATAACGCACATTCATTGGCTCAGAATTGTCTTGCCTTTCCGCGACCTGCAAGTGATGCGCAGACACTGGTTTGCCAGAAGCCTCTTAGACTCCCACCTGGCTCCGTGCAGCCATTATCTTATTTCCCGCTGAGTTTAAAATTAAAAGTGCTGTCAAAAAAGCAAACAAAAGAGGCTCACGCGCTCTCCTTCTCTGTCACATTTATTCATTTTATTCTATTAAAAAATGGAAACCTACCGTGGGCTTAATATTCAACAGTTATTATAGATCGTAACTATTATTTTGAATTCTGAGAAGCTGGATGCAAATAGACTCCCAAGAAGAGAGCGATGTTGTGTTGTATGCGCCAGAATTTAACGCGGAGTTAGGGCGTGCTGCGTTACCTGCTGAGTTCGGGCCTCGGAGATGCCAGGAAGCGCCGGGCGCACGCTTTGCCTCGGATGCCCGCTGCTCCGGCTCCTGACCCCCTCCGTGGGCCGGGCCGCCTTTGAACGCAGCCAGGAGTTAATGCTGAACTGTTTCTTGGCTTCCCTGTGCGCTTTCCTCCCAAATTACCTTAGGCTTAACAATCTCACTTGAGGTTTTCACCCGTGAGGATGCCGCCTGTTTTGATGTCCTTCTGCAGCCTGTCATTAACAGAGAATTCAGAAAGATCAGTTGTATTTATAGCAGCCAGCAAATGTGATGCTGACACTTGGTGAGGGCTCACTTTCTGATGCCCCTCCGTGGATCCTCTCCACGGCCCGTGATGGAAGAACGGCACGCTCCTGTCTTATGCCAGGGTTCTAGCTGCTATTTAAACACTGACTGCGTCACACTCTTTTTAAAAATTTTTTTATGTTGAAGTAATTTTAGACTTCAGAAAGGTTGTAAGGGTACGACGGAGAATTCCCATGGGTTCTGGACTCAGATTCACCAGTTTTCAATATTTTGCCACGTTTATTGTATCCTTTTCCTCTTTGTCTATTTCTCCCTCTCCTTTCTTCTCTAAATCTATCTGTAACATGTGTATCTGTGTTTCCGTGTGCACACACGCGTGGGGACGTATACACACACACAAATGTGGACACTGAACCGTTTGAGGGTAGGTTGTATGCACCATGCCCCTTACCAGAGTCGCACCTTAAAGACTTGAGATATTAGCACTCTCAGCTATTGAAGGTCCTCAGTGTAGGCTCTGGCCGGGTGGCTCAGCTGGTCAGAGTGTCATCCTGATACGCCGAGGTTGCGGGTTTGATCCCCAGTCAGGGCACACACAAGAATCAACCAATGAATGCAAAAATAAGTGGAACAATAAATCAATGTTTCTCTCTCTCTTCTTCTCTGTCTAAAATCAATGAGAAAATTGTAGTTAGTTTAAAGAAATTAAAGAGGGAAGTGCAAATAGGAGAAAGCAACAGAAGAGGATTTAAAATGGTCAAAGTACCATTTGTTATCGCTTGTACTTTAAAATACTTTTTAAGGTATAAAAATGGTATCGTGGTTAGGTTGAAAACTCCTTATGTTCTCCATATAATGATATGCATGCATGAGACATATATGTAATGTAACGGTATTGTAGTTAGGTTTAAAAATCCGTTCATAGTATGGATTTTGTAGCATCTGCAATGAATACGGAATAGCTACGATTCCATGTTGCACAGGCCTGGGTCACGGAGGAAGCCAGACGGCCCGCAAGTTCCCCATCAGCGAGTCTGCGTCACGGGTAGCGTGGCGCGTCACCTGCTACCCTGTCTGCTTCCTAACTCACAGGTCGATTGGGGCGTAATTCATTCACTATCGGATGCACCCATGTGGGTGATTCAGAGATTTTTATTAAATGATGGAGTTGTACGGTCATCACCTTTGAGACTACTTCTGTCACCTCAGAAAGATCCCCCTGCCTGCTTGAAGTTCATTCTCCCCCCACCTTTGCCTCGGGCAACGACTGACCTGCTTAATGGCTCTGCCTTTCCGGCGTTTTCTGTAAACAGAACTGCACAGCGTGTGGTCATGTGCTCCGGCTTCTCTACTGACCCTGACGTGTGACCAGGTGCATCCCCGCTGGGCCGCGGGCACCAGGCAGCTCCTTTCCGTGCCCCGTGGCGTCCCCTCGTCTGGATGTGCCACATTGCGTTCCTCTGTTCACCAGCTGGTGAACATTTAGGCTCTTCCCACACTGCCATTCCTGGCAAGAAGGCGGTTGTGGACACGGGGCACCGGTCTCCGCGTACACCTGGTTTCATTTCTCTTGGGCAGGTTCCTAGGAGTAGAATTGCGAAGTTGTACGATACATTTATGTTTAAATTTGTAGAGATTGCCCAGCGGATACTGGGGCAGGGGAAAGTGTGCTGACCAGTGCCCTCCTGCTGTCTCTCTGTTGTTGGTTGGCGGGACTGAAGGGGACATGGCCTGCCCCCTGCTGCCAGGGGCGGTGGCTGTCCAGCTCGTCGCTCTGCCCACGCACAGAATGGTGTTGGGCCTGTTTGCCTTGGGTGTTGGCTGGATCGGGACGCGTATTGTAAAAAGGTTTCTCCTCTGGTTGGCCACGCTTCCTGTAGCCCTCTGGCCGGAGAGGAGGCTTGTCCTGCCTCTCGGAGTGTCTGCTGGCAGGCTTCTCAGCGACCTACCTATGGTATATGGGAAGCAAAAACACCCAAAACCAAAAAAAACCAAAACCCCAGGGGACTCGCCACCGTGTCCTTCCTCAAGGCCCCTGCCTCCAGTCTGTTTCCTGTCCACCTTTCAGGGCCTTCCTATAAACATGTTCCTTGTGTGATGTCCAGTGTTTTTATGGCGAGCGAGAGGATGAGCGACAGATGGAGGCACTCCGTCGTGGTCCTGGCTCTATTTGGTACCTTCTCTAGTGGTCAAATGTGACCGAGTTCCGGCCAGGGCTAAAAGGATGAAAAGGAAGGTGACATCCCCAGGCCCACACTGTGACCTACACTGTCTTTCTCCTGTCTGCCGGCTGATGGCAGAGGGTCCGTCGGGGGCTCTGGGACTGCAGGGGGGTGGTTCTGCAGAGCAGAAAGCAGCTGGGTTTCCGAGGGCCTGGGTGTGGTGAACCCACTCCCTGCTGGGGCGTAGCCCGAGCTTCTGGGGTCCCGGCACAGGCGGTTAGTCTAGTGTGGCCTTGAGACAAGACATTGCCGTACCTTCTCCTCTCTGCTTCTCTGCCACTCCCTTGAAAGCTAAACTCTGGCCCGATTTTCCTCACACAGCTTTTCCCAGTTCTCCCATTTCCTTCTTGGACATCCTACAGCACTGTAGTTTTAAGCCCTGATGATACATCTTTTGTACTGTCCTCTAGCCATTTCAAGGGCGAATGCTCTCTCCACTCTGTGAGCTTCTACGAGAAAGGGGCCCGTTCACAGGGGTGCTGAATACATCCTATTAAATCCATTCTCCGAAGCATCAAAGTGCCTGAATAATTAAACCCTGCAGAAATGTGATAAAATGAAATTATGATCATTGAAATTTCTTCCCTTGACTTTGAGGGTGTTTGCGCACTCTTCACCCGAAAACCTTTCAGCTCCCTGACGACTCCCATCACAGCCTCGACGACAGAGATGTTCAGACCTTCCTGCCCAGGCGTGACTCATAGTGAGCCACACAGGTTCTCCCTGCAGCCAGACACACGACACTGACACCAGAAGTTTCACGTAACAACCCTTACACCCCAATTAGCACCATGACCTGCAGTGCCCTCGGGTATTTTCCATTCCGCTCTCAGCCCCTGTAATGTGAAAAATGCAGCTTTATTTATTGCTGGAGGGAGGCCGGAAGGGGGAAGCTGCCGAGCTTGAGCTGCACCTCAGGGCGCGGAGGTGGGCTTTTGACTCACCCCCCCGTGCAGCAGCGCCCGGATGGCGGAATCGAGAGTGGTGCGTGGTTTTTGTTTTGAGTTTTGGAGTTTAGTTTGGCTTTGCGTTCGTTCTGTGGCAGTGGGTGAGTAGTACAAGGATATATGGTTTTGTCTCTTTCCTTGGCCACAATACTCTTCCATTCCTTTGGATAAGCTGTTTGTTTCCTACACAGGCGCACCCTTTAATTCTGGTAGCTCTGATTCATGTCCTTCAGGGGTCCCATAGACCACAGTTTCTGTCTGTACACACTCGTACTGCAGAACGGGGCTGCTGCTTTTTATTTTCCGCCGTAGGATGCCGCAGCAAATTCAACAAATATCTAGGCCTCACTTTCCTAGCTCTGCTCACAGACACTGTACAAGTGCAGTTGATCGATTGCTACGTGTGCACCTGTCGGGGAATGTGGTCTCTTTGGAGTCATGTATCTCTGGGGGACATCATCGAACAGCCTCCTAAAACCATTAGTAAAAATTCGATGGGCCACTTCCTTTCTGATGCTACACACCTTACGAGGAACTTTTTTTTTTTAGGTCAGGAAACCACATCAGAGAGAAACGTGGTTTCTTTTGGGTGGAGGAGAAGGACCTCCCAGTAGATCAGAACCCTTATTTGGTTTTATGAGCAAATTAAAGCTTTGTCAGTATACAGATGTATCCATGCGGATTATATTGCATACAGCAATCTGTCTTCTTATTATTTAGAAATGTTTATTTATACAACTTTTATATCTCATTAATTATACATGATCTGTTTCTTGTCATGATTAATTTGGGCTGTTAACTTGTACAGCGATCTCAAGATCTGTTTTATTAGCAAGAAAACACTAGACTCATATTTAATGGTTGCGCTGTACAGTTACTGCCCTCTCGCACTGAACCAGAAAGTTTGGAGATTTCAACCTTCCAGTCTAGCGATCTCAATTAAAGGGATGCTTAAACATGAAAGACCTTGCTAAAGAAGAAAGCAGCCTTGAAACATATTTGTAATAGAAGGATATAAAATTAAGATGCTTTTACCCTTTAAAAAATTAATTGTTTTTACTCTAAAGCATTGTAAATTGATTGGAAAAAACTTGGAAAATATAGAAAAATACACAAAATAACAATAATCTTGATTACCTTCCAGAATTAGTTATTTTAAAGATATTATTATATAACACCAGTAAAAAGTATTGAGTGGTCACTGTGTTCCAGATAGTATAGTATCATGCTCACTTTAGATGTAATAATTTATTCAGTAGTCCCACAAGCTGTGATGAAGACCACTGAGCAGATGAAGATTAATCTGTTGATGACTATACAGATTGAAGCCCAGCTTTTGACCTCAAAGTTTGCATTTTGAAACCATTATCAAATCTTCTCATGCTTTTGTGCACCATTTTCCCTCCTTCCCTCCCTCCCTCCCTCTCTCCTTCTCTAAATTGGATCACAGCAATTTTTTTTTATTGATCACATTTTAACCTAATTTATTTTGTGAAACATATCCAAATATCCTCAAATATTTTTCTGCAATGTGCTTTTTAATGGCTTTTCCTACCTATATATCACATGGTTTAACCATGACTAATTTATCTTTTTTTTTTTTATCCTCACTCGAGGACATTTTTCCATTTTTTGTTCAGATAGAGTGGCAGGGAGAGAGAGAGAGAGACATTGATGTGAAAGGCACACATTGAGTGGCTGCCTCCCACACAACCCCAACCAGGGCCGGAGACGAATCGCAACCGAGGTACATGCCCTTGACCGGAATTGAACCTGCGACTCATTGGTCCGTGGGCCGATGCTCTAACCGCTGAGCCAAACCAGCCAGGGCAACCATGACTAATTTAATCAGTTTCCTATTATTGATATTTAGGTTGGCTGGACTATTTACCTATTATAAATAATATATGATGAATATTTTTGTACGTAATTTTGATTGTTTCCTTGGGATAACTTTCTAAATAGGGCAGTTCCAACTCTAAGGATAGACTGTTTTAAAGTCTTTGGCTACATTTTGGCAAGTTACCTTTCAGATAGTTTATCAAGATTTCTATTTGTACAGCAATACATGAGACTGCATGTAAAACTCCACAGTACACAGGAAATACAATGAAAGATTCAGAGGATGAAAAATTAGAAGCTCAGCATACCTTCAAGTTAAATGAATAAGGTAGATGTCCATTTAAAGTTTTTATTAACATAGCTTTAAAGGCTTGCTTTTCAAAGAAAAATTAAGAAATTTAGTCTCTACAAAAATACAAGTATTTTTTAAAATTAATTTATTTTTTATTAATCCTCACCTGAGAATATCATTCCATTGACTTTTAGAGAGAGTGGAAGGAGGGAGAGAGAGAGAGAGAAACATCGATGTGAGAGAGACACATCTGTTGGTTGCCTCCCTCACAACCCGGACCAGAGCCTGGTACATGCCTTGTCTGGCAATCGAACCTGAGACCCTTCAGTCCACAGGCTGATGTTCTAACCGTCCAGGGCAATACAAGTTATTTTTATGTGAATACAATTTCATACAGAAATATCAAAAGGAGGAAGAAATCAGTGACCCTGAGCAATGCTGGAGAAACATAAGACTAAGGGGGTGAGATTAGAACAAAGTTTATTTTTTTTAAAAAGCTCTTAAACCTCTGAATAAAATGGGACTCGATCCACATTTGGATTGTCAGAGGTGAAGAATCCCCCTGGGAAGCACGGTGCCCGGCAGAATTGGATTTGATAGTTTTTCGACGATGAAGGGATGGATGCATGAAAGTGTGGGTGCGTGGAAGTGTGGATGCATGGAAGTGTGGGTGCATGGAAGTGTGGGTGCATGGGAAGTGTGGATGCGTGGAAGTGTGGATGCGTGAAAGTGTAGGTGCATGGGAAGTGTGGATGCATGGCAAGTGTGGATGCGTGGAAGTGTGGGTGCATGGAAGTGTGGGTGCATGGGAAGTGTGGATGCGTGGAAGTGTGGGTGCATGGAAGTGTGGGTGCATGGGAAGTGTGGATGCGTGGAAGTGTGGATGCGTGAAAGTGTGGGTGCATGGGAATTGTGGATGCATGGCAAGTGTGGATGCGTGGAAGTGTGGATGCGTGGACGTGTGGGCATGTGGAAGTGTGGGTGTGTGCAAGTGTGGGTGCGTGGGAAGTGTGGATGCATGGCAAGTGTGGATGCGTGGAAGTGTGGATGCATGGACGTGTGGGCATGTGGAAGTGTGGATGCGTGGGAAGTGTGGGTGCATGGAAGTGTGGGTGCGTGGAAGTGTGGGTGCGTGGAGGTGTGAGTGCATGGGAAGTGTGGATGCGTGGGAAGTGTGGGTGCGTGGATGTGTGGGTGCGTGGAAGTGTGAGTGCGTGGAAGTGTGGGTGTGTAGCTACAACTTCGCGTGCTGGGCAAAGGCACCCGTTTTCTCCGTGGCCCTTCAAGTGGGACGCGTGAAGAATATATCTCTGTTCCAGCTCCGAACTGTACACGTGTGAGCACACAGAGCTGCATAACGGCCTGGGCACGAGGGGGTGACTGTCTAGGACACACCTTGAAAGTGACTCTGGGAAGACGAGTATCTAATGGAAACTTGACGATATGGCCAGGTGCTCCTGTGGGGAGACTGTGGACGCTGGAGCAGGTGTGAGGAGCCCATTATTCTATAATTATTAATAAAGTACCAGATGTAACTAGGGCTTAATAAGTATAAATTTCCTGAGATGCTTCATGATGTGAATTTCCTCCTTTTAGCACTCGAGTGTAATGTATGCGTGACTCTAGGTTTTAATCACCTTGCCAGCTTCAGGGCCCTCCGGCCGAAAGGTGGAATAATTTTTGAATTAGATGGATGGTCATTGTAAGGGGTCAAGCATGAAGGGGTGAGGGTAAGTGCCCTTCCCCTGAACGCAATGCTGCCTTTCTAGCTCAGAGCCGAGTGCAGGCGGGGTCCAGCCATAGTCCATCGGGTTGTGCACCTAGTGAGACAAATTCGAGCATCCTAGGGACCACACACAGTGCAGACCCGAACAGCAGGGGAAGGGGGATGGTCTTCTAGACCATTTATCCACAGTCTTTCAAAAGCGTGGTGTCTGATGATGATAATGACTCTATACTCAGAATATACGTTTATTTTAACGGTACTCCACACTTCCTGGCCAGTGCTACAGTGCTACAAAGCTGGAAACATTGTACTGTTTCAGTTTCTTTCCTTCCTTTCTAACTAATAATCACCCCCCTTCCCACCTGCCCCCCGTCATTCCTCTCAGATGGTGGCTTTTCGGAAGAAGTCTGAGGGCTACTCTTGGTTCCTCATGGCAGCAGCTGGGAACCATCACTGAAAATCACACAATTTAATATTCAGACATTTTAGACTGTCTCCTGGCAGGGGTGGTGGTGCTCTCTGTATCTGAAACAGGTGAAAGCATCGCTCCCAAAGACGTGAGGCTGAACCAGCCTTTGTTGGGAGACTGTAAGTAGCAAACTGTAGGCTGTGAACTCTTTTTTAAATTAAAAAATTAATAAGAGAAAAAATGAAAAAAACATTTACAGACCCCCCCCCAAAAAAAACCCCCCAAAAACCTAGTAGAATAATATCATTTACTGATGGATGGCTGGGCTAAATCTTACAAGGTAAAAAAAACTATTATGTCTCTGTTTAATTCTCTAGGGGAGTTTTATTTTTCTAAACCAAGATGTAAATTATCCCCAAAGTGGCGTATGATTTTAACTTAGACACAAGCTGAGAGTTTAGGGTGCCTTGACAGTCATGTTCGTTCGGAGGAAGAATGAAGAGCGCTCAGCAAAGTCTTTGATTGGAGACAGCACGAAAGCCTCGCTTCCGTCTTGTACGGTTTCAGAAGCAGGTTGATATCTGCTATTTCTAGCTTTTGCATAACTTAATATCTGTTGAAATCTTCTGACTTATATTGTGTTTCTTAGAGTGAGTGATATATACTAGATCAGAGCAAAGCATACAATAACCTCCTTTTTTATGTAACTTAAAATTTGCCAAAGAAAAGGATGCAAAGGCAAATCGTTCTCTCATCCACCGGAACTAACAAGTTAGATTTTTATATCATTTTATATGTATATGTGTGTAGATTCTAAAAAAGAAAATTGAAAACATACCAGGCATAAGGTTTTCATAGAAGATATTTATAACTAAATACTTGTGCACATGAAAGTTTTTGGGGCGTTAAAACCCTAGAGGCAGAACAATTGAGATCCAAAATAAAGCACGCTTCCTTCACTTGCTTAAAAGAAATGAAGACACCCTCAAGAATGTAGAAATGAGCCCTGGCCGGTTTGGCTCAGCGGTTAGAGCATCGGCCTGCGGTTAGAGCATCGGCCTGCGGTCCAGAGAGACCCGGGTTCCGTTCCCGCTAAGGGCATGTACTTCGGTTGCAGTTTGTCCCCGGCCCTGGTTGGTCGTGCGGGTGGCAGCCACTCGATGTGTCCCTTTCACGTCGATGTTTCTCTCTCTCTCTTCCTCTCTCTCCCTCCCACTCTATCTGAACAAAAAATGAAAAAATGTCCTCGGGTGAGGATAAAAAAAATAAATAAATAAAGAATGTAGAAATGAGGGGTGGAATTTCCAGCCTGGAGACTTCCGGTGGAGTATTTAAAACGAAGAAAGTTCC
Organism: Tadarida brasiliensis; assembly: GCA_030848825.1. Lineage (NCBI taxonomy): Eukaryota > Metazoa > Chordata > Mammalia > Chiroptera > Molossidae > Tadarida > Tadarida brasiliensis. The sequence continues at coordinate 97,421,846 of CM061267.1, read as the reverse complement.
AGGCAGGAGGTAAAGGCTTCCTCCCTCAAGCAGACGCTGGACTGACTGAGTTTCGCTGTGTGCCTCTCGTTGCGGTCTTGTTCTGACCCTTGACCGCGGCACGCACTGTGTGGGAGCCTGGCTGGGTCCCCTCCTGGCGTTCTCACCCCAGCCCTGGGAGGGAGGTGGTCCTGCTACCCCATTGCACAGATGCGGCAACGAGGCTTAGGAAGGTCAAATAATTGAAGATCGTCTGGCCAGTCAGGAAACAGAGCCAAGATTTGCAGAGTGTTTGTCTTTAGAGCAAGGGGTGACCGAAGGACTCCTCTGAGTTTGGTTTCTAACCTGTGTGCTCCACGGTAGAGCCAAGGAGTAGACTGGGAGGAGGACGTCAGGAAGGACACTCGGCAGAACACCGGCCTGGTTTGGTTCTTCACGGGCGATTCCCTTGGTCTCCAGTGTTTTCCCTCTTACTACTGGGCTTCACCTTGACCGCTAGCAGGAACGTTCAACCCGTCGCACATTTTGAAATACAGGTGGAAACGCCTAGATTAAATATTCTCTGAGCTTTATGACTTCCCCAAACTTTATGATCTAAGCTGGTTGTAGTGGTGACGTAGTCCTGGGGGATCGAGGATTTAAAGTATTGAGAACCCGACGAGGAGATAAGGAGTCTGTGGTGACCTCAGGTCCCCGAAGGACCCCCGTTTATAACTGCTTCGGTTTGGAAAGATTGAGGCAGAAACGGCCATTCCCACAGGGGGAGCAAGAAGTACAGTTTCTGAGTAATAACACGATTTACTCGTTTTTCTAAAATAGCACCATCCAAATTACGTTTTCTTAATTTTTCCTATAAATTTTTCATTTTGAAGTTAGTGCATTCTTTTTCTTCTCAAGCGTTGTTTTAGAAAACTCAGGAATTGAAGTGTTTTTTTTTTCTTTTTGAATTGTTTAACTGACGCACACAGAAAACTATTTATATTTATAGTGTTGTAGACGACTCGTTTTCCAGTTCGAGAAAGGTTTTCTTCACGGTGTTAGTCGTATTCATTCGTTCATATGCATACATGAATAGTAAAGAAAAAATGGACTCAGTTGTGATGAGCTCTGTTTCATTATGGATGATAATAAAGCACCCTTCCACTTCATTCCTCACGCTTACATTGCCTAACTTGCTGCAGAACAAAATATTTCTTACTATACGTATCCTGTATATGTTTTCATGGAAAGAGATGTATACCTGGATAATGGACATTGCTGATGAAGCACTTATTTAAATATGCTTTGCAAAGACCTTTCCTCTTTCGAGCTTTAGAGTAAAGAAGCACGGTTTGCCAGCCACGCTTCTGGGCATACAAACAGGAATAAGACACGGTTTCTGCAATGGAGGAGCCCCAGCCGGGCGAAGGCGTCGTGTCGGCGGAGACCTACAGCCAGACTTCAACCATCAGTGCCTTGCTAGAGGAGCACAGTGAGGGGATGACTCACGGGGCTTTGTGGAGGAGAGGAAGGGCAAAAGGCCACTCTGTCATTTCCTTTATGAACGCAAACACAGTCTTCCAGGTGTTGACCGATGATTCTAACATGCTACGATTTGAAATTCGGCATGCTTCCTTCTGGATTTTTTTTTTTTTTCTTTTCCCCTGCATAAATCTTTTGTTCACAATGCATTACCTTTTGGTTCTCACACTTAGTGTTAGGAAATTGGTAGATGAGAGATTCTGTAAAGGACAGATGAATCCAAGTGTGACGATGTGACTCTGTGGGGATTTCTTCTGTCCCCAGTCTTGGAGCACCGGGATGTAATTACCTAATTTTCGCAGGGAAACCGAAGTATTTCTTTTTTTTTTTTTTTTTTAAGGATTCACAGAGAAGTCACCATCAAAGGTATTCAGAGCAGAGGGAAAGTCTGATGATGAGAGAGACTCATAGAAAGTTAGAAATTCAGGATGACGCAGGAGTCTTCTAGAAGGGCGGTTGGGAGAGTGGTGACTGTTAACTAAGGAGGGGGATGCAGAAGTATATCTGGGGGCTGGGGTGGAAAGTGATCTCTGTTTTTGGCATGTTAATGAGGGGAGTCTGGGAATTTCATTAATTAATTTTTGTTCTTCCCAGTTAAAATGATTAATCATCTTGTGTGCTTAGGTGTCCAGAACCCACCATAAAACAATCTATTCTCAAAATACTTGCAGACTTTTGGGGAGAGACAGGCGATGATTATGATGCACATTTAGATCGCTGTGGCGGAAACAACCACAGGTTATGCTGGGGACCTTGGGGAGTTAGGAAACAGTTCCTGTGGGAATGCCTCATGGGATCCAAGTTTTGAAGTGTGCGTTCTCCAGAGGGTGGGAAGGCGGGGAGAGCAGGAGATGACTCTTTGAGGCCTTGCACGGTGAGTTAACAACCTGTGTGTGGGCACTGTGGGTGGTGGAGTTCTGCTCGGAGGACCTGTGTACGTGGATGGATAGGGTCCGGTGGATCTTGACTTTTGTCCTGAAGACAGTCGTGTTGGTGGTGTTGGGAAACTAGGGACGGATTTCTGTAGGGGGGTGGCTTGATCCCATGAGATGCCCAGCAGCCAGTTAGAATGGTAACCAAAGAACTTATATGCGTGTACTCATAACCAAAGGACATAGACAGCAACGCTGGGCGGGGTGGGGGTGGGGTGAGGGTGGGATCGGGAGGAGGGTGTCTGGGGGGGGAAAGGAGAAACATCTGTAACAAAAATAAATTAATTAATAAAAAATGTTTAAAAAAAAAAAGAATGATGAGCTAGAATCTCAGAAAAGCAGTTGGGTTGGAGTATCAATTTAACTTGCAGTATAATAATGGCTAAAAAGTACTTAGCTGTGGAGACAGGCCAACAAAATTTACTTACGGTGTGCTGAGTGTTTTCGTACGAAGTACTACGCATTGCTTCAGAGTAGGAGGAAGGGATTTGGGACAATGCATTTAGGACTCCCTGGGATATGGGTGGTATTTGCAACTGAGAATATTGATGAGATTTTCTAGGAAAATAATTTCAAGACAGAGATGAATGAACTGAAGGTAGGATTCTGGAGGGAAAAGCAACCTTCCTAGGGTAATGGTTGAAGAAGAATCATCTAACATTGCTTTTAGCACTGCGCGTTATAACTTAATTAGGTTATAAAATCAATATAGTGGATGTGAAATTAATACAGTTGCTTATAGACATACTTTTAAAACACAGATTAGGGGAGAGTAAGAAATATGAGGGTGTATGTAGTAAAGGTAATTATTATTTTATGAAAGAAGTTATGAATAAAAAAAAAACCTTTAGCTTTGTGGCTGGTGGGCTATGACGTAAAAATATATCTAAGATTTTAAGCTGGTTGACTGGGAAAATGGTCATTAGGATGTGAGAAAATAAGGTAGGAAACGATGGAAAACTTTATTTCATCGTGTTGAATTTTATGTCACATAGTGAAATGATTAGCAGGGAATTAAAGCTGAAGATGGAGATGTTGGGGCGTCATCCATGGGGATTTGGTAGAAGTGGGAGTTGTGGGCGTGTTCGAGATCTCCAAGGATAACTGGTAGGAGACACGGAAAACCTGGGGAGTGAAAAATGAGATCATGATAATACCCCTCACCCCAATTTCTAGTGTTGCCCACATCTTCTTTGTAGAAAATCAACACGTAATTCCAGGAATCTTGAAAGGAAGAGATGGTCACTTCTGCTCCACGGACGCCAGGGTCTGGCATCCGCTGTCTTCCTGGTGCCCATCCTGGTGCTGAGGTTGTACCCTCCTGCTGCCCCTGTGGTTGGGCCCCTTCCCCTCGCCACAGGAGAGGATGTTTCCCCTAATGACGTTGTAAGAGGCCCCATGGAGTCTGTGGTGAGAAAACTCACCTCGTTGGTCTGTTTCCTCTGCCCCACCGCCCCCACCTCCGGGTCCCGGGTTCCGTCCTGTTGTCCATTGACTTGCTCTGCACCTGTGTCCACTGTCAGGTGTCTTGGCTCCGTGGTTCCTCACTCAGCGCTCATGATTCCTGACCTTCAGGTGAGTCCTTGTCCCATCAGTCCTCAGGCACATCAAGGCTTGTCTGCACCCGAGGGCTCAGGCCATTCACTAGGCTTCCCCTGGGACCAGGACCCTTGCTGTGTGCTCTCTCGGAAAAGAGGACAAAGTGGGAAATTTCCACGTGTTCCCTGGTTGCCCCATCCCAGGCTTCTTCTGCTCCCTTCACTTCTTCCTGTGGGTGTTTCCGGTCCATTTGAGATTGTCCTTTTCCCAGCGGGAACAGTGCCGTGTACCCTGGTGGAATTAGCTCCTACTGGAATCTTCTTTGGGGGAGTTTGATTTACTTCTACTTCTTGTCTCCTTAATCCTTCTTAAGGTTTTCCATACCTCTTGCGTGGAGTTTAGGAGACATTTGAATACCCAGCACCTTGTTCTTCCCAGTCAGTATTGGGAATGTATTTTTTTCCTGGCTCACCTGTGAAGAATCTCGATGAGCCTTCTGGAAAAGTCACTGCTTGCAGTTACGTTAGGACAGCAGTTTATTGAAAGCGACGATGTCGGAGGTGTTTTATCACACCGTGCAGAGCTAAGGCGTGCAGGGAACATGCAGACTGAGAAATACAAATGATGGACGTGTCTCTCTCCCTGTTTAGCCTTCGCTGAACCCGGACGGGAGCCGGTCATCGGATGTGGTGCTTCTGAACCACTGGGAAGTCAGGAATTTCAAAGTCCACCGCGGTGACATTGTGTCGTTGGTGTAAGTAGACCAGAAGTATGCTATATTTGTACGTCAATTGTAATGATCTGATTTAACTGGTAATCTGCCGCTAATTCATGTTGTCAATGATTAAATTGATTGGTACATTTGAAATGCAATGCTTTTTTTAAAAAAAAAATCATTTTTGAAGTGTAATGATGCTATAAAAAAGGGTTTTTCTTCCATATTTAAAAATGTATCCATTGATTGATCTACTTGGGTTTGGTAACAGGTGTTTAATGAAGTGTCGATTGGAAGTTACGAGACTGGTGATTTAGGGCACACGTGTTCAGTATTAGTTTGGATTATTTAAAAATTTTGCATCTTGGAAGCAATCTCCTGTTCTCACGTTTTATTAGTTTGTGTAGGTGCAAAGTATTTCTAGACTATGATAACTGTGACGTGGAATTCAGTGACATATCTAGGAGGAATTTAACTGAAAGAAACGTTTGGAAGGCCAGCGCCCTGGAGGCTTTTGTTTGGGACCAAAAGGTGGCGCTGTTTCTCTGTGAAAGTGGGATGGCCGGTCAGAAGCACACATTCCATCCCAGCCTTGATGCAGAAAGGGAATGTCCAAGTGGGCATGATTGACACAGTGATGTCGGATGTAGTCCCAGCACGTGCTTGAATGGTTTAGATTTGAGAGTTTTCTGTTCGTTTTAAAAGGGAATTATCACTGAGAATCCAACAGAACTTGTCTTATTTCTCCTAGTTTCAGCCACTGGTAAAAATGTTTCAGTGTGATTCCCTCGTGTGCCAGTTGGTGCCCGGGGACAGCCATGAGTGGAGCAGCTCTCGTCGTTAATTTTAACAACAGCAAAATCCCGCCGTTTGGGGGAGAAAGACTTCCTATCACATTTCTGATTCTCGAATCGGAATGACCGATCTCAGCGGACGGTATTTATAATTGTTTGGTGAAAGCAAAACCATTATCGGCTTGTTTAGACTTACCTTTCGCTCGTGGCCTGTGGAAATAGCTATTTTATAAGTGTGTCTCTGTTAAGCCTGTTCGACCAGGAGTCATTTGAAAATATATTCACTGAATCTGGTTAGTGAGTAATGAAATAAGTACATTTGAGTGGAGTTTTGTATGGCAGACATCCAAGGATGGGGATTAAATGCTTCTCATGTTCTTGAGTGCTTTCTGTAATATTAACCTACTCTGTGGAGTATACTTGTAGTTTGTCATTCAGAGCACCGCTTCAGCAACCTCCTGAGCATCCCTTTCCATGCTGGGCTAGCCTGTCACGCGCTCATTATTCTTTTGCCTTTGGTTTGACAAGGTTACGTCCTCACTTAGTCGGTGATGGAGAGGACACCCGCCCAAGTGAAAGAGGTCACACTATAAGCAGACAATTGTCTCTGTTTTTTTCCATTAGAAACATGCTGACTGTCTCTAAGCAAGTGAATTTGAACAGGTAATTGGAAAAAAAAAAGGCTCCTTGAAATGCAGGGCTGCATGGTTCATAAAATTACCCTAGCATATCCTATACTACTTAGAAAAAGACGAGAGAGAACACTGTTCTTTTATGTAAATATTAAAGTGATTGATATTTATTACGTAAATGAATTTCAAAAACAGTACATTCAAATTGATGTTGATATATTACATTATAACCGCTTTGGTTGAGTCAGTCATGTGCTATATCTGTCTTGCACAACGGACACATTTTTTTTTCATAGTGCTTGTTGCTAGCGGGAACTACTTATAGAAGAGAATGCTTAGTGATTGGCATTATATTATTTAACAACAAATAATTAAGTAGTAAGTGTTGCTTCCTTTGAGAAATAAAAAGTCTTACACTACTTTCTTCTTTAGCATGATGTAGCACTATGAGTGAAAATGCTTTCTAGACATGTCTTTATATTTTTATATGTTCTATAACCTTCCTTTGAAAAGATTGGCATTGGTTTGATTAGCGTTCATAATTGAATTCATGTCAAAAAACACTGAATATTTGCTTTTCTTACGAAATGCACGTGTCTGGTTTCAACTGAGATAACAGTTGTCAGCTACATCAGAGTAGCCTATTTAAGAAATGTGTGACCGATCCAGAAATGCATGACTAAAATTTGAATTTATGGCTAAATGTAAAATGTATAAAACACAAATTGATATTAGGAATACATTTCATTGATATATAAGTAATCTTTAGAAACAAGTTATTATGACAATTTTTATAATTTTTTTTAATTGATGTTTTTTTAGAGAGAGAGAAAGGGAGAGAGAGATAGAAACATTGCTGTGAGAAACATCAGTCGGTCGCCTCCTGCACGCCCCCTGCTGGGGGTCGAGCCCGCAGCAACCTGGGCATGTGCCCTGACTGGGAATTGAACCAGGACTTCTTAGTCCACGGGGTGACATTCAGTCCACTGAGCCACACCGGCTGGGCCATTATGACAATCTATATTTTAAATGATCCCGGGACAGCGTTTATGTATTCAGTGTATGCAGAGATACAGCATTTCTACTATAATATTACATATGCATTTCTCGAAAACTTTTCAGTTCGCAAATTCACACTTAAATTAGTCGTGCTTATGCAACTTTGTAGCCAGAATACTAACCAAAAGAAGAAAAAAATTCATTAAAATTGCTAGCACGTTAAAAAGACATGAAATTTCTAATTAGCAAACGCTACAGTAAATGTAGGATTTTACTTAAAACAAAAAAGATGACGGTAGCTTGATGGAAGGTGATGCAAGGAAGGGTTAGGCTCTCTATGTACACAGGGCAGTAGGGACCTTACCATCAGAAGTTGCAAGGAGAGAAAAGATAGCAAGCTTTTACGGAATGTACTAATACCAGGGGTGTACGCCCTTCTCATTGACTGTGTTACTTTGTATAGATATGTGCGTGTGTGTATAATCACACACACACGCACACATATGTAATATATGTGTTTTAACAAAGACTGACGTTAACTTTGCAATACGCACTTCTAAGGGGAGGGTTGACTGTAAAATGCAGACTCCTTCCTGGCTTACTGTGTTACGTGAACTTAGACTTCAGTTGCTGTTATTAATGAAACAAAACGTTGATATGGGAAAAAGGAAATCACATTTGTGAACCCATGCAGCTTCTGCTTTCTACAGAAAGCCTCTCTGCATTTGCCAGTTGCCTGTGCCTGTAACTCATGTTGCAGAAAGGAACAGTGCGGCGGAACAGCCCGTCCCTCTCGCAGGGGTTCTGTTCAGACCTTATGGACCAAGGCCGTGCCCTAAGGCAGGGATGTCTGGGTGGGGGAGGGGTGCAGACTGGAATAGGCTTCTTTGCATCTCTCCGTTATCTTTTCCTGACACTTTTCTTTCTGCGGAAAGTTGGTCTCCGTGGAGCTGTTGTTTAAGCATATTATCCAGGATTGCTAAAGCAAAAGAAATGTTCACTTAGTAACAGAGCTGGTCATGTGGAACATGGCTGCTGTCACCCCGTGGTCAGTGTTACTAAGCATGTAGGTGACATCACACTCTCAGTGGATTTGCAAACTAATAGCGGTGATTAAAGTGGATTTTCTATACCTTGGAATTGACTTTTCATTATCCCGTGTTACAGCCTTACTGCAGTAGGTTGACTAAGTAGCTCTGCTTTGCAAGGATGTATCAATTAGCCGTCTATGGGGACAGAGGTTCCTTCATAATAAAGTTGGAAATAATCCCATTTAAAAGTGTTAGCTTTTCATTTTGAGATGTCAGACTTAAAGAGAAGGTATAAACAGCGTGGAGAGTTCCCATGTGCCTCTCCTAAGCTAGTTGCTCGATGCAGAGCCGACCCCCAGAAACAGGTAAACACTGTGTTGGTGAGAGTGTTGGGGTGATCCTGTCCAAAGATGAGGAGAAAAACACATGCAATGTGCAAAGAGCAGAAAAGGTTTTCACAACAGTTTTTAATATTTATTGACCCCTTATTATTTTCTGGTCACTGGGCTAAGACGTCTATATTCATTTTTATTTATTCGTTAAAGAACCCGATACAGTGGAGACTATGGTAATTCCTGTGTGAGAGACAGAGCGCTGAGGTGTAGAGAGGAGGAGCAACGTCAAGGACATGCCGCTGGGAGCTGCAGAGCGGAGCCTGAGGTGCCCCCCACTCAGTCCTGGGTTTCCCCCTGTCGTGGGGCAGCGCCTCTGTCGATGGTGGTGATGGTTTGGTTGAGGATGCTCACTCATTCTCAACGAGGAAGTCATCCAGGTTCAAGCATCTCTGCATCCATGATATTGATCCCATGTCTGCAGTGAAACTCCTGAAACCGCGTTCCTGACACCTGCTCTTCGTTAATAGCGATAATACTTGGTCATAAACACGTAGTGTGCGTACCATTTTGACAGCTGGTTTGTGACTCGCTAAACTCATTGCCACATTCTGACAGATGGCCGCTGTGCTGCTCGAGAAGTAAATGTGAGCAGAGGTATGAAGAGCCAGGGAAGTAGATGGAGTAGAACAGAGCCTTTGAAAACAAATTAAAGGTGCACGTTCCTCTGTGTCTTGAGTGATTATAAATCCTTAAAGGTCCTTTGTCCACCAAGGGAAATTAATTGGAATCTGCTAAAAAACAAAATTCATGTTTTCAAACACATGCCCAGAGCAATAATGACCCATAATTATATTAAAAGCCAGTTATCTGTCAAGCTGGGAAAATATAATTGTGTATCTTATCTATTCTTTCTGCACTGATTCCTAATTTTGTGTATAGCCCAATATTTTTCTGAGTTTGTAGTTACTATTGTATATTTCAGGAACACAAGTTTTCAAAGATGATGACTTTCAAAAAAGAGTTTTAAAGGTAGGATGAAGTACTTGGAATTTTGCTTTGGGGTATTTAAAAAAATTAATTGTAAAAATGTTGAAGAGTGCTATCTGTGTTTGCAGCTTATTTTGAGGAGAGATTTATTTGTTGGCACTTTCTGTTATGCTTAGTAAGTTGCATTCATTACTAAGTATATTTACAAATGATACTTTAAAAGAAAACGAGAGGGTATACGTATTATTGCCATTATTTGACATAGATTTAACTGATTTTGTGAATGCTTTTCGTAGGCATAGAAAAAGTTGGTGCCCTTAAGGTTGTCTTTAATAACAGTTGGCTTTCTTTAGTAGAATAAACCGTCCTGTACAATTTTTGTACATTTAATTATGCGATAAAACATTTTCTTCGTTCAGAGACAGGCTGCAGTTTGGAAATGTTTCAGTGACCATACACTTCAGTGTTGAATTCTGGGGAGTTTATGGTAACGTAACCACAGGAGATGTCCACAGCTTCTCCTCAACCCATCTCACGAATCTCATATTCTTTGAGGGATGACTGGAAGTTGTCAGAGAACAAAGTTATATAGGCAACATTCTATGAAATAGTGTGTACTTATGTTTGTAACTGTTTATTTTTATGCAAAAAAAATTCAGCCTCTGTTAATTTTTTTTGGGGTGCATGGATCAACACTCAACCACTGAGCCACACCAGGTGGGCCTGTTCCAATCTTTTTTTTTAAGTTTAAGACTGTCTATACAAAGAAGGAGCCCAAATGCACATTATGTATTATATGTAAGGAGTCAGATCAAGCTGCCGAGGAAAAGCATTTTGAATATAAGTTTAAATAATAATTCTAAGAGAGAAATAATTAAATTTTAGAGAAGCCTACCGCTTAGGTTTCAAGCAGGAAATACAACACAGAAATATAGCCTGTCACATTGGTATGTCAACCTACCTTAAATACTTTTGGAACCAATAAGATGTAGATGCATACATAAAGATAGGCCACTAAGATCAGTCAATGTCGGATTTCCATGTTCAGTTATGATAGACAGGCTTATTTCAAACTGAAGCCCACACTGAGGAAAATGAGAATGTTGCATTAAAAAAACAAAAACAAACCTAATGGCATTTAGGCACTATTAAGGGGCAAAAATCCCAGCGTGAAGAGAAACACGTTGCAGTGAGCCCATGTCCAGTGCCATTTTTAACCCTGGGCTGTTTGTCACTTTGTAAGCAGTATTGGCCAGGAGGCTGAGAACCCAAGCCGTGGCAGCTAAGATATGAGCATAATTTTTTGCAGTTTCACAGTGCTAGGGAGTCACAAACCAGAATTCAGGGAGGAGGTGGCGGGACTCCAGTGAAAACACGACAAAGGTTTATTTATTTATTTTTATTATTAAAATTTTTTTTTCTTTATTCTTTATTGATTTTTAGAGAAAGAGGAAAGGAGAGGGAGAGAGAGAAACATCGATGAGAGAGTACATTGATTGGTCGCCTCCTACATGCCCCTCACTGGGGATTGGGCCCACAGCCTGGGCGTGTGCCCTGACCGGGAATCAAACCGTCGACCTCTTGGTGCATGGGTCGACCGTCAACCACTGAGCCACACCGGCTGGGCGAAAAGAACACGACAAAGATTTAGTTGGGGCCCTGGCAGGGCTATCTCGTAGGAGTTAGGGAAAACTAGAAATAGACACTAACTTAAAAAAAATGGAAATGCAGCTTCTGGTGAACTCATTCCTGGTTTGAAGGTGGTCTGCCTTGACTTGGACTGTCATTGCCAGAAGCAGGAGCCATCACTCAGAGTGTCTATAAATTTTGGCATACAAGACCTGGCAATCAATACAAAATGACTGTGCATATCAGAAGCCAAGACCAAGATGAAAAAGAAAAAAAAAAAAAACACGAGAAAAAGCAGAAACAATCTCGTCGTGATCTAGCTGTTAGAATGATCAGACATGGGCTATAAAATAATTATGATTAATAATGAAAACAATTGATGAAAAGATAGATCATGTGATCAGAGAATCAGATTCTAGGAAAAGAATTGAAAAAATGCTAGAAATGAAAACTAGTATAACTGAAGTGAGGAACTCAACAGATGATTTTTTCAGCAAACTAGGCGCAGCTGTGGAGAGGATGCATGACCTGGGCAGTAGGTCATCTAGAATATCCAGTGGAGTGTGGAGGGATGAAAGAAGGGAACACGCCGTGACTAGTGTGGGAGATAGAGAGGATATACTAAGAAAGCCTGCCCCCATGTAATTGCAGTCACAGAAGAGGAGAGAAAGAGAGAGCATAGGCAGGGGAGGGGTGGGAGAGCAATATCTCAATGGATAGAGGCCAAGAATTTTTCAGAACTCACGAAAGACAACCCGCCGATTGAAGAAGTGCTGCAAACCCTCTCAGGATAAACACGACGAGAAACCTCGTTTAGGGCACCCGGTGGGCAAACCCCTGGAAAACAAAGGAGGGAAGAACCTTAAAAGGAACAAGAGAGGCGTTACCTTCCAAGAAGCAAAACTATAGCTGACATGTTAACTAGTGGCAGGCAGGAAACAAGCGAATGCCATCTTTAAAGTGCTAAGGGGGAAAAAAAATCTCACCTGGAATTTTGTACCTGTTGGAGCTGTGCTTCCAGAAAGGAAGAAATCCACTTCCCAGCACAGGCTGCATTGTCCTCTTGGACTTCATTCACAAAACAAATTCAGAGTGATAAGAATTTCAGGAGGGCAGCTGCAGAGAGACCATGAAGTCCCAAGTGCGGGCAACTTCTGTGCTCAGGCCCCTGTATGGCCAGTGCTGGTCACTTCCCTGTGCCACTGGCCTGGTGTGAGGGTGGGCACCAGACTTCGGCAGCAGCCACCTGAGCCGTTCCTGGAAACAGATTTATAATGTTAGGGGTGAAAGTTTATATCATTGTAACTTGTTAAGTTTGCTCAATATGCTCTTAAAAAAAATACAGCAGTCGCATTGACTTAAAATAAATTGGCGCTAAGTGGCAGTAGGCAGGATTTTGGTCCCCAAGAAGATTCTGTGCCCCACTCCTCAGGACAATGGCTATGATGAGGTATCGTGCCTGTAAGTTACCTTGCATTGCTAAGCGGACTTTGCAGGTGTAATTAAGGTTGTCAAGTTGACCTTTCATGGACTTGAAATGGGGCCAGTACCCTGAATGATCCAGGTGGGCCCTGTGTAATCACAGGAGTCCTTAAAGGCAGGGCAGAGGGGCATGGGGGAGAGGTGGGGCAGCCAGAGGTTGGAACCGGAGGAGTCCAGCACCGCCGCTGATTTGGAGGTTCTGGGGACAGGAGCAGAGCAACCAGGCTGCCTCTCGAAACTAAGAGACTCTGACCAAAGGCCAGCAAAGAAATGAGGGCCTCAGCCCTATAACCACACAGAGTTGAATTTTGCTAACAACCTCATGAGCCTGGAAATGGACTCCGCCCGTGTCCAGAGGAGGGCCCAGACCAGCTGACCCCTTGATTTTGGCCTTCTGAGACCCTGAGCAGAGTACCCAGCTGAGCCTGCCTGACATCTGTCCTAGGTAGCCGTGGAGAAGGGTGAGATAATAAATGGGTATTATTTTAAACCCTTACGCTTGTTTTGATTTGTTAGAGTGCAGTAGAAAATCGTTTTAAGTGATTAAAAAAATGTAAAAAGTTCTAATAGTGTCTGAAAATGTATAAGGAAGTGATTTTTTTTACAAAGATTCTTCTTAAACATTTGAAACACTGATTATATTTAACTTCTTGACTAATTAATTAAACATTATTATATTCTTTGACACAAAACCAATCTGTAACCCTCGGCCGGCCAAGTCCTTGGTGCCCGAATGCAAGACAGGCTTTGGGGAATCTTATTTCTTTCAGCTGCATCACTTACTAACTGGCTGCCTGACTTTGCACAGGTTATCTTAACTACTCTTTGGGTCAGTTTCGGCGTTTACAAAATAAGAGGTACAGACTAGTTGATCTCTGAGGTCTCTTTTATTAAAAAAAATTGCACAAAAATAGTTTTAGGGATAAAGATGGAATATTTAGGAGCCAGACATAAGAACCAGTTGCTTAGAATATCAGGAAAATATGTTGCATACTCTTAAAGCTACAGTTAAAACTTGTTGCAGGTGTCGGTTACTGGGAAATGTGTCTGTGGCGGAAGGGAATGGAGTTGAAGCGACAGCCACCCAACTTGCTCAGTGCTTTGGAGCTCAGGAAAATATTTCTTTCCAAGAAGGGGATAGGAACACTTGTTCTCCCCCCCGGATAATTGTTTTTCTCCATTAATGAGAAGCCGTGGTGACCCGTCTCATGAACAGTTACGCCTCGCCTGACCTAGCGGCAGGTTGACGCGCGTTCAGAGATCACGTTCGTACTTACCGAAGGCGCGTGTGCGTGGGTCTCACGTCAGTAATGCTGACATCGAAGCTGGCTCAGTTTGGTTCGGCTGTGGAAATGATCATCGTAACAGGGCTTACTCTACTGTGAGAGGCCGTGCGTGACCTCGCAGACTTGAGTGCGATTGCTGGAGAGTGACTATAGGTATTATGACGACGCAGCTGGGAACACCTCAGTGCGAGTAGCAGGTCTCACATACATTTCACTGTAGACTTAAATAAGATCCATTAAAATATCCCAGGTTTATTAAAGATTCATTATTCTACTAGAGGATCTTTACAGAGCAATAAGAACTTGAAGAAGTAATAGGGAAGCTTTGGTAACAGTGACAGTGTGTTAATTGAGTTGAAAGAAGGTAAAGAATATATTAACAGAATGAATCCAAATTTGGCAAATCAAGGGGGGAAATTAGTTAATAAAGAGAGAAACCAATTATCAGTGAAGGAGGGGGTATATTTAATGATTCTAAATGAAAGGTTAAACTGTTCCAGTGAATTTCAGTTTAACAAAGAGGAAGAAAAACAATATGGATAATTAGTCAGTAATAAGATCGTACTGAAAAAAAAATCAGAAAACTGCCTTGGGTGTGAGGGGAATGTGGGCTAATGAACGGAACCTACTGCAGTTATCCTGGAATACTCAACTTTTGCTCTGGAAATGGAAGGAGTGATGTTTCCAATTATTTTCAAGTGATGTATCTAGGTATGATTCTTTAATGCATTTATTGTATGTGGATTTTAAAATGATACCCAATAATGAAATGGAGAAAAAGAATTTCTCAGGAGGATAGCTATCATCAGTAATTCGTTAAATACTGCAATTATAGCCATAATTTTTGTTGTTGATTCGTTCTTTAAATTTGGATTCTACTTGACTCATCTGTTTCATAATAGAAACACTTATAGAGACCGTCAACCTGATTGAATTATTCATAGACACTGCGTACAGAATGGTATAGTTTCTGTAAGCTTATCTCAGTGCAGGCCTTTAAAACATATATAGGTAAAAATTCTAAATGTTGTCTCAAGAAAGACTTTTCTTCTCTCTAATTTACCCAAGAACTTATGCCATTATTGCAATCTTATGAAGAGGTTGACAGGTTTTGGCCATTTTTACAGTTTTATATCTTATGTGCCTGAATGGTGGAAGGAGCTTGATCATCATTTCCGGAATCAACAGAAGGTCCAATTTTATATGACCTCCGTCCTAATGATTAGATAGAGGGGAGAGTGACAGAGAAAATTCAGTTCATAGATGATTCCAAATTTAAAGACAGCGTGAATACAGAATTTGGGTTAATCTCAGCTCCTACGATGCTGTGTGAAGAAAACGTTCATCCGATGCATCCCTTCTAATCACAGGTCTCCTCTTGTCACTGATACTCTTTGAATGAGCTTGACTTTTCTTTGATGAGATATCATATTACATGTCGTTCTGCATTATATATTCATGTGGAAAACCAATGGAGAAGTCTGCTTCTCCCAATGTCAGCAGCTTCCCTGCAGGTTATCAGCTCAAGAAGGCAGTAACCCGAGTGGCAGCCTGGTCATCTGCTTGGCAGAGACGTGGCCCAGATACCAAGAAACCTGGGTTCTAGGCTCACTCGGGTACTAAGGAACTGTATGCCAATTAACTTGTCAACGAACTTCTGCAGGTCTTTTTTTTTTTTTTTTTAAATAAGATGAAGGGATTGCATCTGATAATTTCTTTTTTTTTTTTAAATAATTTTTAATGATTTTTT
The DNA here is from genome assembly GCA_030848825.1 of Tadarida brasiliensis. Taxonomy (NCBI): domain Eukaryota; kingdom Metazoa; phylum Chordata; class Mammalia; order Chiroptera; family Molossidae; genus Tadarida; species Tadarida brasiliensis. The sequence continues at coordinate 97,406,235 of CM061267.1, read as the reverse complement.
TTTAGAGAGATAGGAAGGGAGAGAGAGATAGAAACATCGATAAGAGAGAGATACATCGATCAGCTGCCTCCTGCACGCCCCCTACTAGGGATGAAGCCCGCAACCCAGGCATGTGCCCTGACCGGGAATCGAACCGGGACCTCTCAGTCCATGGGACGACGCTCAGTCCACTGAGCCACACCAGCCAGGCACATCTGATAATTTATAAGCGACCCTGTAATTCGACAATTTCTTTTCTTTGTGATTATTTTATTTTCCAGATGTGTTGGTTACATTTACTTTACTTCTACTGAATACTTCTATAATATTTTGTTATATTTAAAAATATTGGCAATTTATGCATTTGGCAAATATTTTCTAAATGCTGACTTTGGGCCACAAAACTAGTCGCTGTGATACAACAGTCAAGAAAACAGACAGGCAGAGCACCTGGCTCATGGAACTTGCTACATACACTACTGGATGTATCTTGAATAAGACAAAATTGAAAATAGACATTTCTGAAACTCATAAAAAATGGGGCAGGTGGGCCCATTAGAAGGGACACTTGCTATTCGGTATATTGGTAAACGACCCAGCGTGGCCCGGGCTTGGACTGGCTCCCAGGAGCCTGTGTGCGCCTTTCTTCCCAAGCCTGCGTTTAGGGACTTTATGTTGGTAGCTTAAAATCAGCCACGTTTGAAACGTCTACTGATTCCACTCTCCCTGCCCAGGTTTAATGGGTTTGTAAGTTCACCCCTTCAGCTCCTCTTTGCAGCACCCAGTATTCCTTCGAAACGGCAGACAGACCCGGCAGAGGCCCAAGTTACATTTCGGTCCGCAGGGTCCGGTTCTCCGAGCCTCTGTGTTGCGTGGCACTTGTCCAAATTTGGTGCCTCTTTGTAGTCGGGGAACTTGAGATGTACCAGTGAGAAAGGCCTTTTCCCCTTCAAGGGGAAGAAAAAGCACTCCTTAAAACCCAGCAGACCAACGTCGAACCCGAGTCACCAGAAATAAGACAGTGATGGCTATAAAGAGAGGGGCCAGGAGCACCTGAGACACTCCCTTACCTCCCACAGCCACTGGAGGTACTACACAGACAACCACAGAAAGAACAGGTCCGCACAGTACAAGAGCTAGGACTAGAAATCCATTCATCCAAGGGCGGTGAGAGGCAGGAAGGGCCAGTGGGAGGGTAAACGGCTTGGGGAGAAAGGGTTCCGATGGGTCCAGGCACGGGTGCTGCCAGATGCCCCAAAGGAGCTGCAGGAAAACCTGTGGTCCTTCCAGACGCACAGGTGTTAAACATGCACACGCTGGAGTCAGGAGGACTGTAGTCCTAGACTGCTCTTCTGTCCCCAACGCAAGACATTTGTGTCTGTATTTCTCTCTCCTTTGAAAGCCTTGAAGACCTAAAATTATTTGAATGGTGACATTCTAGGCTTCTTAATGGTTAGTGAGAGAAACTAGGCATCGGATGTGGACAGGAGGCCTGACGGCGTTCCCGTCCTCATAATCAATGGGCAGGTGTATGGGGTGCTTTTTGCTCCCCTAGCTAAGTTAGCAAGCAGATGCCTTGGTTTCTCTGTAAAAGAATCCCTGGGTAGGCATTTCAGTTCCTCGGCAGCAAGAGTTAAGAGCAAACCATGAATGATGCATGCTTCATTTGTGGGTATGCCTTCCACACTTGGACACCAATATAGATAAATATCCTGGTTAGGTTGTGCAGCGAGGCTGACTCTTATAGGAAAACAATAGATCCCCTGAGGTAATAGTACTGTAAGTAGAAAGTCACTCTGACAGTTAGCAGATCTGGTCGGGGTGAGGAAAAATGGCTTTAATTGTTACCTATTTCTTAATATTTTTACAATTCGTTGTCTCCTGGCCTCTTTAGTTTTCTAGCATATTTCCGTTGGATGAGAATATTATTTCTTTATAACGCAACGATTTTTTTCACCCAGCCAAATCCCACTATTAACCTCGTAAGTTGCCCGTAAGCAGCACAGACCTCGATGCAGTGTGGGAGGATACATATTAATTGGAGGGTGTTACTTTTGGGAGACCTTTAAGAAATATTAAATGTGCCGAGGAAGTGATTTTTGCTTCCATTTCACAAATGTTTGTTTAAATCTAATTGCTTGATTTGCAAGAAAACCAGAGGTCATGAACAGCGATGCATACATTGTCAACAGGAATATGTTTGCATAGAGTAAGAATGTTTTGCCCTTTTCTCAAAAAGAAAACAAGGTAATAGCCAATCATCACATTTAAAGTGGTAATTAACCTTCTCTCCTCTGTAATTCCAACAAGTCCCGATCCAGTTCATTGTTTTCGGCGTGAACCTCAGTCATCGCTGAAAATTCATTCTCTCAAAGCAACTGGGTTGTGCACAAGTGTGTATGAGCAGTGTGACTCCTAGAAGCAGGAGAAAAGAAAGTCAAAATATTTAATTGTAACAAAGTATTCTCTTTAAAACGACTATCATCTTTTATAGAACTGTCTATAGTTCTGGGCTCTATATATACAGTCAGAAATTTCAGAACTAAAAGGTTTTAAAAGCTCAACTGTGTGCTGGGAATTATCCCAAATACTTTATATATATTACTTATTTTAATTTCCCAATAGCTGTGTGAGACAAGAACAGTTATTTTATTATGAGGAAACTGAGGCTCATAGAGGTTAGGTCAGTTGCCCAAGGTCACCCAGTACGCGCAGGAGGGAGGATTCAGACCCAGGCCTTCTCACCTCAGAGCTGTACTCCTGGCCACTTGTCTTCTCTGCCAATGAGGCTGCCAGTCATTCAGTCTGGGTCTGTGATCATGAACTCTGCTGCTCCCACTCTTACCACACAGCTCGAACGCTCATTTCTAAGCTGAACCTTGCTCCCCCAAGATCTAGATAAGGTATTTCTGATGTGTTGATAAAAAGTACACATAGAAATACACAAATAGAGTACATTTAAATGCACCTCAAAGCCATTGTACAGTCACAATCATCCCTTTTTGTTCATTGTGGTTATTGTAGCTGACGTATGTGCTGGTAAGCCAAGTAAGCAAATTTTTCATAAAGTTGTGTGTTTGTTTTTAACTTAAAAAGAAGGCTTATAGTTTGCAAAGATCAAGGAGGGTTTTTTTTTTCCCCTCCAGGTCTTCTCGCCAACTCCTTACCTTTCCCTGAAAAGGTACCAAATTTGATGATTTCTCATGTCCTTTAAAAGCAGTGTCTGGGCTCCAACACCTCTTATCCCTACAATGAACCGAAACCAGACGTGCACATGTTGGAATGAAGAGCACTGTTAGGACGATTTCTTCAGCTGAAGGAGGGGTTTGGTTAGTGCCGACTGAAAGCCTGAACAGAGTTTGGGGGAGCCAGGATCAGCCTGTGAGGGGGGGATTGATGAGAACCAAATCTCATCCGACAGCAAAGCCGTCAAAAGTGAGTTGTAAGGAAATAAAACTCCTGCGGATTGAACATGTTCTGCCAAATGGGGGTCAGAGCACCAGGTGTCGCAGGCGTGATGGGTCCCACTGACCTTTTCCACCATCGGTAGTTTGGATAGCGGAAGTTAAACAGTTGGCTGTTTTTATGTATCCCTAGCATTCGTTTCATTGGACAGGTAGGGGCCACATGAAATGATTGAGGCCGGATTGATGTAAAGCATAGATTGAGGGGAAAACATCAGAGGAAAATGACTAATAATAGCAGCTAGTGCTCACAGATCCCTTTCTATGCCAGATATTGTTCTAAGCACACACACACAGATGCACACACACACACATTAACTAATACACTTATAAAATGAATGTCAGCGATTTGATGTGTCTGTGCACAGCAACCCTGTGACCTGTACACTGTTATGTTCGTGCCCATTTATTTGTGTGTAGAGAGGGGCTTAGTTCACAGTCCAGTACGTGGAGGAGGCAGGAGGCAGTGTAGAGCGTCTGCCTCCGAAGTCCATGCCCTTAACCTCCCCACACTGCTCTCCAGACGAGGGTGTAAGTGAGAGAGAGCACAGCAGAAGGTAAACAATGATGTAGGACCCAGAGTGGTGCCTTCACTACTAATTATTCCAAGTGCGTTTTTGAGGTATGCGTGCCGGACAGTGAACTGCCGTTTGGGTGTTTGATGAGCAAATCATTCGGGTCATCTGAAGTAACGCACTGGTCTAGCCTGATGCACCGGACAGGGTCTTGGTGAGAAAGAGATGGTATGTTACTGGGGTGATGAAGAGAGTTTAATGCAGGGACTGTTTACAGAGGGGTGGGCAGTAGTGTGGGATTCAACCAAGGAGACATAGTGACATACCCAGGGACTGGCAACGGTGGGAGCTGATGATAGCCTCGTGCAAGGAGGGGCCAGGAGGGAGGATGGGATCACCTGTATGGCTGAGAGCTAGAAGTATGGGGGAGGGGCTAGTGGACGGGAACCAGGACAGCTGTGGCTGAATGTAGTCACTACCAAAACAACAGCCTGGTGGGGACAGGGCGTGGGGACAGATGCCCTGCCTTCTCCTTCCTATTAGCTCGTGACCTCCAATAGATGCCTCCCATTTGCTGAACCCGATTGGAAGCTAGAAGTCAAGGAAGTTTGGGTGGTGTCATTCACAGAAGTCAGCCTCGGGGGTAGAGTGCAGAAGAGATCAGGGAGGAAATCTGGAGGCCAACAGAGATGAACCAGCATACCACATGTTATGGGCTGAGTTGTGTCCCCACTCAAGCAAGTCCTAAACCTCAGCACCTCAGAAGGTGATCTTACTTGGAAATGGGGTCTTGACAGAGGTAATCAAGTTAAAATGATGTCGCTAGGGTAGGCCCTAATCCAATATGACTAATGTCCTTATTAAAAAGGGAAAATTTGGACATAGACCTATACAGAGGGAAGATCCTGTAGAAGGTGACCATCGACAGCCAAGGAACACCTGTGACTACGAGAGCCTAGGCAAGAAGCGTTGGACAGATCCCGCCCTAGCCTCTTCAGAGGGACCATGGCTCTGCGGGCTCCTTGGTTCATCCTTTGTCCTGACCGGCAGGACTGCGAGATTACAATTTCTGTTGTGCCAGGCCACCCAGTTCTTGGTACTTGGTTACAGCAGCTCTAGGAAACGAATACATTTTATACCACGAGGAAGCTTCTTTTTTGTTTAATTAACTCTTATTGAATTTATTTGGGTCACCTTGGTTAATAAAATTATATAGGTTTCAGGTATACAATTTTATATACATCAGCTGTGTGTTGTGTTCTGTGTTCCCCTCCCCAAGTCCACAAGATGAAGCTTCGGTTTCTCTTTAAGTTGCTATAGAATCATAGATCCATGAAGACCTTAGAACACTGACGTTGGAGATGGGTGCCTTGCTCCCAGGTCACAAAACTTGAACGGGTGTGAGATCGAGGGCCCTGTGGGCAACCTGTGTTAGAATTGGTAGAGATGGACACACGAGGGTGTCCGTCTCTATAAGTACATGGAAAGGTTGAATTTTTAGTCAAGAGAAGCCTTATTACTAGAAATTTACCAGTTCTAATATTCTAACCATTAATTTCTAGTTGTTAATTACACCTTATTAGTGCATTTGTTAATTTTCTTGTTCATATGAGTAGCTTTGGAAAATCTTTGGGTGTAAAACTCTGTTTTGAAAATTTAGAAGGAAAATTGTGTTACTTACGGATGGCACGTTAGCTATCCCATTGTGTAGTGATCATACATGCAGTGCATCAAGTTGGGAGACTGCTGATATAACTGAGCTGGAAATGGACCTGTGTACAAAATCAGTTCTCAAATATTGACGATTTTGAGTTACTTTAGTTGATAATTTTTAAAAATTATAGGTTTACAATATTCATTGTTAAAATGAAAGCATATACGTAAGGATAAAGATATTTATAAAAATCGCTTATAATATCAACCCCCCAAGAAGCTACTATTTTTGTTAGGACTTGTACCTGCAGGATTTTTTCTGTGTTTTGTGCACGTGTGTGTGTGTGATATTTGCACAGTGGAATTATGTCCTACAGACGGTTCTGGAGCCCACTTTCTAAACTCAGCAGTGCAGTGGCCGCTCCACTTGTTTTCGCACCAGTAAACGCCGTGGAAGGAATGTTGAGCAGCCCTGAAAGTGATGAGTGAACGGTGGCTTCCATTCCTTGCTCAACTCCATGATGTCGCACTTCGTCTTGCCTCGTGACCTACAGTGCGGTCTGCATCCCCGCAGGTAGAGCCTTGTGTCACCCAGCGCTTGCTCTGAGCGGAGCCCTGCTCGCCCGAGGAACGGCAGAGCATCGCAGACACAAGAACAAGTGTCCAGAATAAAGCGAAAGCCCAGAAACATATCGCAACAGAAAAAAATTGCCGCAGGTCAGAGATGCGCCAAAGTCAATGTGTAAACAAAGACTTCACAGAAGAGAGGAGTGGGAAATAGAGGCTTCGCCGGTGACCCTTGAAGCGGCGTTGGGAGTAAAAAGGATCACAGCTCTGTGGGGAAGCGATTTGGCAATGTGCTGGAGGAGACTGGACACTTTCATCTTGGCTCGAGTGAACGCATGCTTCAGTTTCCTTCTCCGATGCGGTCTGCTTTTCAGTTTTGTTTGAACATAGAAATATATACAATCTCTTCTCATCTGTAACTCCAGTCTAATTCCCTGCCCTATATTATTTTGTTACGGATTCCAGGCATCTTATTGCCTTTTAATTGTGATTGTGGTTTTTGATACATAGTAGTTTAATTTTGAGGAATATATTCCTTTTTTTTTTTTCAATCCTCAGCCAAGGATATTTTTTTTTCTTCTATTTATCTTCAGATAGATTGGGGGAGAGGGAGGAGAGAGAGAGAGAGAGAGAGAGAAACATCGACGTGAGAGAGAGAGAGAGGAACATCGACGTGAGAGAGACACATCGATTGGCTGCCTCCTGCACGACCTGGCCAGAGCCGGGACCAAGCTGCCCCCGAAGTGCGTGCCCTTGACCGCCTTCGAACCCACGACTCATTGGTCCGTGGGCCGACGCTCTAACCGCTGAGCCAAACTGGCCAGGGCTTGAGGAATATATTCTAGGTAAAGACTTTGAAATACTGGAAACATTTTTGTGCCTGATATGTTCCTTATAGAATTACTTATGATGTTAAAAAATAAGTGAATGTAATTACCCATCATTCTGGCAAAGTATAAATCGTGAAATGCTCACTGATCGAATGCTCTGTTAAAGCAAAGCCTGTGAAGAGTTTAAGGTAACACGAGTAAAAGCTTATGTTGTTAGGTTAAATAATAAAAAAAATAATAATAATTTAAAAAGTACGGAGAATCAAATGCACAAGCAAAAATTTGGCTTGGAAGAATATATGCCCAGATATGAAATAAAGACTCTTTGGATCACAATGTTGTAATATTTTCTTCCCTTTTGTCTGCCATTCAGTATAGTCCACATCTTCTGTAGTGACCATTAATTAGTTTGAGGATGGGAAACATTCAATGAACTTGAATTGTGATGAACCACGGAGCACCATATTTGGCTCCAGAGGACCGTGCTACCTGACTAATCATTTATGGTTCGTGTGGGAACTCATTATAAGAACAAATCATATCGAAGAAGGATATTGATAGCAATCTTCTGGATTGCACAATTTGCAAACGACTGTTTTCTTTAACTTTTTTAAGTTGTCTAAGGTTTTTTTTGACTTTCGAAACTATGCTTAGTAAAAGGCTCAACTGATAGATGATGTGGAAATAATTTACATTTTAATAGAGATTTACTCATACAAAGAAAATGTACAAGGAAAATTTGCTCCAACAAAGCTTTATGCAAAACAAAGAGTAAAAAAAAAAAAATCCACATTTTATTTATTCACTTATTGAAAAAATAACATATCTTAGAGATGGAATTAGATTACGTGGCCTTGAAAGCTGCAAAGGAGAAAAAAATATACGGGAAATTTAAGTTTTAAATCTTTTCGACAAAAATACCTGGGTAGCATGGCTCTATTTAGAGACTCCGTGATTTATATGCTGTTTCTTGAAGGGACTGGAAAAGTGGTGAACATTTTTCATACGTCACAGAGAATTTTACAGGGATGCTTTAAGGGACAAATTAGTGACCTTTGGAGACTTTACAATCACTCTGTGGGAAGAGCCGGGGCATTTGAAATGAGAAAAGTGTAGTTTTGCTATCTACACAAAAACGTGTGTTATGAGCTGAACTGAAACAGCATCTCGTGTACCCGGAAGGGCTGCTGTGGCAATCATGACTGCGTGGTTCCCGTTTATCCTCAAACCGTCAGCAGCCGTAACGAGGACAGACGGGGTTCTTCATCAGGCCGAGCGGTCGGTGTGGAGTTCAGTTTCTGTTGATGCATTTACGCTCTCGGTCCACCGCAGTCTGTGACAGCTAGGGTTCATAGTTTCCTCTTTCTCTTTCAACACACACAGGAACGACTAAATATTCAGAAGTAGAATTTAGCAAGAGATCCGATTGATATTATCAATAAGGGTTTAGAATATGAGGTTTTTAAATAGGAAAAGACCTCAGTTCACCTACACTTCAACTCACGTTTGCAAATGCAGAATTTGAGGCACAGGAAAATGAAATGTTCTGGTCCCCCTAGAAGCTGGCTGCCTGGCTGTCAGCATTGTATATTTCCAGTAGTCTATGCTGTGCCTAATTTTACAATATTAGAGCTGAAATGCAAGTGTAACCAGGTAGGGAATTACCGCATTCATAATGATTAACTTACTGTGGCTGTGGTTTCCGTAACTGAGCAAGCTAGCTTTTTGGGACAAGTACCATTTGTTATGTGAGGGAAGAGAAAGGGAAGGAAAGCTCCTAGACATGGGACATTAAATCTGTGATTGCAAGAAATGTGTTGGACCCAGAGTCACAAGGCTGGGGATTCAGTTTTGACAATGCCACTTATTAACTGTGTGACTTTGAGCAAAGTCCTCAACTCGCTAAGCTTAAATTGCATCATGTATGAAACAGGAATAATGATTGTTGTACTTACTTCCTAGGTTAATTGTGAGAATCAAGGCTATTGGGAGAAAGTTCGAGGTCAAGTTCACCAACATTTAGTGACTTCTATTCTAGGCCATCCTGCAGACCCCAGCAATAAAGAGGCCATCAAAACTTATTTACCTTATTATGGAAGGTCCAACGTTGGGAAGTACAATTTAGCAGGAAATCTGATTGGTATCACGGGTAAGTGTTTAGAGTAGTATTAGGTTTTTAATTTGGAAAAAGGTACCCGAGTCTTCAGGAGGGAACTTTGATTCCTTTATCCTCAAGGAGATAACATCTCGGAGAAAAGATCCTTTAAGCAAAAATCCTTATGATCTGTTGACTGAGATTATTGTTATAATAACGACAGTTTTACAAGCTGTTAATTAATACTAATTTGAAAATGGGAAAAGAATTTCAGCAGTACATCAGAAAGGGGGAGGAAGATTATTTCCTTAGGAAGAGGGGGGTGATTGTTCTTTTTTATTGATTGCTTTACTTGAACAAGCCCTCTATGCTATAACATCTCTCCTGCCTTCCTACGGGAGACCAAACCGCCATTGATAGTCTTTCAGTCAGCAAGAGACTGAACAACCTTGGTTCAGTCAAGGACCTCGCCTTGTATTTTGACCTCGAAAGGATTATTTGGCTTCACTGAGGTTTTGGCTCTTGGTTGTAAGGTCTGTACATCTCTAGCAGTCTCGATGGATTTAACCAGTTCCAGTACCTAAGCAAGGATGAGTATCTCGTGATAGGGTTTCTGACTGTAAGCTATTCACCACTTAAAATCATGTTATACATTTCTGCATTTATACCTGTGGTATTTTATGGCTCCTAGATGCACATTTCCCCACATATTTGAACTTCAGATGCACTGATAGCTATTTGAACTCAACTGGCCAGGCAGAGTAAGAAGAGTTCATTCATTCAGTACGTTGGTGAGTACTTACTATGAGCCGGGCACTATCCTACGTACTTGGCATGGGTTGGTGAACACAACGGTGTCTGCCCTGGTGAAGCTTGCTTTCTTCTAATAGGAAGAGACAGATCCCAGATGCAGTAAGGTGGGAATTACTTAGTGTGTTGGAAGCTGGTGCTGCAGGAAGGATCGGAGGGGAGATGGTGGCAGCTTTCTGTATTGCACAGTGACACGGGCTTTGAGTTGGAGAGCTGCAGCGACCTGCTGTGCAGATTTTTCTCTGCCCTGAGAACTCCAGAGAACTGAGAAACAGGACGTCAACAGCTGAGGATTTTTCAAGATTATAATAAAATTTAATAAGAAATACTACTAATAAAATACCGGCGATGCGATTTTATTCTTTCTTCTCTCTTCAGTGATAGAAAATAATAAAATATATTGTAGGGAAATAGGCAGAAAAGATCCACGTTCCAAACCTGGGATAATTGTGAGGAAATAAATCTTGCTGATGAAGGATTTGGGTCGCAGCTGCAGAGGAATTTTATGACAATTTTGTATACCTCTGGTTTGTTTGGGGAATTCTAAGTTTTATCTTCTTTTCAAAATTACCAGCACAAAGAATGTTACTTTGGCAAAAATGTGCATATCTTGACAGCTTGTTAAAATAATAGTTAGCTTCTGGCTTTCAATTTCAAATATGCAGACTGCATCATAAATTGCCTTACTGAAGCTGATGTCTACATATATCGTCACGGCAGATTATACAAAATTGTTGCTGATAAGAACCTTACAGCGAGGCTCAGAATCAGACCATAAACCTGCGTCTTGATTAATAGATAAATGTTACTAAAAAAAGATAAGCCTAAACTATTCCATGTATCACTAAGTAGTGTGATATTTCCGAGCGGCATCTCCCTCCCTCAGCCCCTCTGCTCGTTAGCGACGGAATTGTTTGACGTCTGCGTGGAAAGATGCTATCAGTTTTATATTTTCTGGCACCTGTATATTTTCTCTTATTTTCTGTTTGAGCTTACCTTTTTAAAACGTATTTATTGATTTCTTTCTTATGCTACTAGTGATAGGTCCGGCGAACATGCCGGGCTTCTGTGTGGACTACGCAGCATACAGGCATTTCCTCAGGATCTAGCGTTTCACTGGTGATGCTTTATTCATCTGTGGCCTTCATGCATTGGTCTGCGCGATGGATTTTCTTCCTCTAAAGCTAAATCCGTTTGCCTGGCCTCTCTGTCCTTTCTTTCCTCCTTGGTTCTCTTAGTCTTTGCTCTCCTTCCGTTGATCCTGTTCTCCAGCCTCGACCGTCTCGGCACTCCACAGAAAGGAGCATCTGATCTGAGCTGCAGACGGTACCTGAAAATGCTCGCGGTGTCTGAGCACGCTGGAATGCCCATCCTCTATTTGCGCTTTCACGTTTTTTATCATTCTTAGTCTTCACGTCATTGCTTCTTTTTTTTTTTTTTTTTTAATCCTCACCCGGGGACATTTTTCCATTTTTGTTCAGACAGAGTGGGAGGGAGAGAGAGGAAGAGAGAGAGAGAGAGAAACATCGATGTGAAAGGGACACATTGAGTGGCCACCACCCACACAACCCAACCAGGACCGGGGACAAACTGCAACCGAGGTACATGCCCTTAGCAGGAACCGAACCCGGGTCTCTCTGGACCGCAGGCCGACGCTCTAACCGCTGAGCCAAACCGGCCAGGGCACGTCATTGCTTCTTTATTATTCTCCACGACCTTGTATGGCTTTATTCCTTTGAAGGCTAAGCAGCTTAAACTCAGGCATGTATGGAAGTGTTTATGCATGTACGTGTCTCATTTAGTTTCATGCTTCTTCCAGGAAGGGGGAGGGGGAATACACTGGTAGGAAGGAGGAGAGAAGTGGGACATTTTCTCACTTCGGGGGAGAGTCCTCGCCTGAGCTGAGAGCGCCTATGGGGCCAAGTATAGGAGAAGTTGTGGTGTTTTTGGTGCCCAACGTTTTCCAGTCCCGGAACAATACACTACAGGGCGCCAGGGACCTGCGAGCAGAGCGTTTTCCTGTCGGGCAAGAGGAGGGTAGTTGTGGGAGGGGACATGGGCACAAAAGTTCCACTTGGGAGGCACTTTCTGACACACATCGGGTTTAGGAAAGAGTTTGCATGGAAGCTGAGGATCTGGAAATTGATTCCCTGCAAACACTGTGCCCTCAGAAACATCTCCGTGGAGTTCCAGGGGTGCATGTACCCTAGTTGGGAGAGCACGGAGTTATGCTCTGTGTTTCTGTACCCTCTTGGTTCTGTGAGGGATTCACATTGCCATGAGGCCGACTGCTTATTTTCTAGGTATACGTTCTAGGTATATCAAACCTAGAACGCTGGGTTTGATAGCTAAGCACTTGGTAGACGTTGCGGTAGAGATAGTGATGATGAAGACAAGGAGAGAGAAGAGGAAGAGGAGAAGGAAGAAAGAGGAAGTTAAACATAATTTTCAAAAAGGTCCCACATTATTTACAGCTATTTCCTGGTGCCAGACACTATTGTAATCATTCTACAGATATCAAATTAATTAGACATGTGTATACCCTGAGAAGCAGGGACTGGGATGATTTCCGCTTTGTGGAGAAGGAAGCTGTGTTACGCAGAGGTGAGGTCACCTGTCCAAGCTCGAGTGGTGGCTCTGGGTTTTCAGCAGGTTGAGCCAAGTGGCCTTGCTCACAGCCTCAGCCGCCCTGTCGTCTTTCCTGGAGCACAGACATAGGATGTGTCTGTGCTCAGCGCGTCCCGTCCAGGGACACGTGGACGTGTGTCTGTGTGCAGACTTGCCAGTGCCTCAGCCAAGCTAGAATCCAAACACATGCAACAACAGAGACGCGAATATGGAGATTATTTTGAAACATAGAGAAAGGACAGTGTAATGAATGGAGAAAAACAAATTCAAGACATTGATGAGGGGGGAATAGAAATAGTGACACAGTTCTCCCAAGTGACAAGGAAGCGGGTTTTTTAAAACAAAAATGCTACACTTACAAAATTACCTTCGTAGAAACAAAGCCCGGGTGGGGCACAAGCAGGTGTCCAGTTGTGAGTTGGAAAAGGATACATTAGTGAATAGATACTAATACAAGAATGGACTGTGTTTGGGTACTCACAACTGTAGACCTACTTTCGCCCTCCCTGCCCACGTACTGCTGTGTGTGATATTTACAGAGATGTAATCTAAAATTTTATTTGAACCTTTTTTTACATTTTGAAATTGGATGCGGTCCGATGCGCACACTGTATTCTTTACGGTTCTGTTTTCACATTTATTATGCCGTTTGACATTTCCCTCCCTCTATAATGGGCAAGACCCCAACTCCTCCCTGTCTCCCCACCCCTTCCATTGGGTCGAATGGAAAGACAGGCAAATACACTAAGTTTTAGAATATTTACAGTGATCCCCACGTTTGAAAATAGAGGGGACATGGGAAGCAGTGGAATAAATAATACATAACTATATTAATTACGCTGGAGTTAAATGGGATATTTCATTCATATAGTAGAATTAAATAGAATGGTTGTTGAGATTTTAACGACTTCAACCTTTACAGTGTTGATTCGGAAGCCCCTCTCCGGTGTATGTATTTTTATTTAATACTGAGTACTGTTTTATTTCGAGCACAGCTGACCCTCAGCACTGTTCTTCACTGGCTGTGGGTGTGCAGCATCGTGGTGGATGGTCGTGCACTCACAGGGTGTTCTCCCCGGTCTTCTCCGGCCCCACCCGGCCCCGTATGTGGTTGCTGAGTGTCACGGGCCAGAGTCCCTGTGCTGAGCCGAGCACCCCGTGACTGCTCTGTATGGCCCGCTCCGTTTCGAGGCGTGTTCTGTTCTGTGCCTCTTGGCCTGGGAAGGATCGCACGCAGGGCTCTGCGATGTCCCCGTGCTCGGCGGTTCAGAGGAGGCTTGATAAATGTTTGAGCTCTATGCCGAGGTGTGCCACGCCACTGCACACACACCAGGCTTCCTGGGAATTAGGTTCGTGTCCAGTCAAAGGCCAGGGGCAGGTTCTCTGTGACCCTCACCAGCCCACTCAGGTGTCCTCGTGGTCACCGTCCTCCGACGGTCTGAAGGTAGCACAGTACTTGGGTGAACTCATAAAACATCTTACTCTGTCGTCTTCTTTGAAAAAGGGACTGTTTTGTGGGGCGTAGGTGTGACTGACGAGCAGAGGATGCTTGTCCAGGGTGTTGTGTGGTCTTGTGTGAATCTCCCTCTCTGGGCTCAGTGTCTCACCTTTAAAATGGAGGAGATTGGATGAGGTACACTGCAAACCTCCTTCTTAAAAAAACAAAATACGATCTACGCTATTTGTGTATATATTTTTACTGACTGACTTAGAAGTTTGATGGATGTTCTGGAAAGGAAAAGTGCGGTGAGAAGCGCTCCGTCCTTCCAAAGCAGGTGTGAACGCCTCTCAGGTGGTTGTGTGAGGCCCGTGCTGGACGTCGTCCTGTCCACACAGGCTCTCCTCTGCTCTGCATTTATGTATTCATTCATTAATACTTTTAAATCCTCACTCGAGGATATTCTTGCATTGATTTTTAGATAGAGTGGAAGGGAGGAAGGAAGGAGAGAAACATCGCTTTGAGAGAGACACGTTGATTGCTTGCCTCCCACACGACCCCAAACCTACAACCGAGGTTTGTGCCCTTGACTGGGAATCGAACCCAAGACTCTTCTGTCCACGGGCCCATGCTCTAACCGCTGAGCCGAACCGGCCAGGGCTCTGCTGTGGTGTTTAAACGGTCACTGTAACCAGGTCCAAGCCGGCTCGAGTTGGCTTCTCAATGCACAGGTTGCCCGGGCAGCAGCAGTTAACTCCGTGGGGAACTGACGCCAGGCGCACTCACCCTGCTGTTACTGACGGAGGCCTGCCTGGCATGGGACTGTGGAGACCTGTGTGGGGATCTGTATTCAGCAGGTGTTGATGTGTGATCCGGCAGCTGAGCCCAGGCCTAGTTTCTCTGCACGCGCCTCCTTCCTTTGGGAGTCGGCCTTCAGCCGAGCTAGCGACACACACAGGGGACGCACAGCTGGACCTGCTCCTAAGCACGGGCCACCCCGAAGGCTAGGGGCGTACTGCAGCCATCCTTAATCTGACCGCTGCGTTCAGGGTGATTTTGTGCAATATCCCGGCGCTGATGAAAGTTTGTATTGGGAGCAGTGGGTCATTACAGGGGTGGAATCCAGCATTTGGAAGGTCTAGAAAATCAGTCAACTGCAAATGATGAAGTTCTCGAATATATCTCTCTAAAGCTACTTCCAGTGATTGAAACTGTTTTGAAAAGACAAAAACCTGACATGGTTTTTAACTCTATCTTCCTGTTACAGAAAAGTGCTGGAAGACGGTGTTGGGACCGATGTGGGGCACATGGAGGGGGCTCCCCAGAAGGAACCGTCCTCTGCAGTTGGGTATTCCGGTGATGACGAGCTCAGACTGCACCAGCTGCAGAGCTCTGGCGTGTTCTCACACTGCCTTGCTTTCTAGTTCTGTGACAGTGGCACGCCCGGTTTCCCTGTCCAGGTCCTCAGGACTGGGGATGCAGTTGTAAGGAGCGGTACTTGAGGTGGGGACATTGCCCGAGATGGGGACCCTCGAGTTGCAGAGTGGGGAATGGAAGGGCCATTGGGAAGAGCCGTTTGGAAAGAGCAGAGGTGAGGGGATTAGCTGTGGAGCTTGTGGGTGGAATAGCTCTGCAAGGAGAGAAGTTCCAAGGGGTCACAGTTGCAGGGGGGCGTGGACCTGGGTGCAGGACAGCGTGGTTTGAGATTCGTCTGCCTGGGTCGAGGCCCAGAAGGGCCCACTGGACTTGGCATCACATCCCTGTCCCTTCATGGCCAAATGATGTTCTCAGAGGAGTGTGCGGAAAGCCCGTCTGGGGCCAGGACTGTTTCTTCGTCATGTGTCACCCTGTAGGCGCCCAGCACAAAGTAGACAGACATTTGTTGAATTTATTATTTGCCAGTGGGGAATAGGAGTTATACTTTCTATTTTGTGTGTGTGTGTGTGTGTGTGTGTGTGTGTGTGTGTGTGTGTGTATGGGGGGGGGTTGTAGTTGGTATAAGAAGGTTATTGTTTGGTAGCTGATAGTCTTACTGGTCAGCATCTGTCTTCCAGGAAGAAGGACTAATCCCACGCGTCCCAGTCACACTGGCCTTTGTGTGCTTCGTTTTGGCCGTTTCATCCAGCTTATACACAGTAACCCACAGAGAAAGGTTTCCCGTTCCGTTCTCATGTCTTCTAGCCACAGGTTTGTGTGAACAGGGCCATCTCAAGGAAGGGAGAGAATGCTTTGAATTAGATTTCCCAGGAAATAGTTCTAGCCTTTAACTTTGATTAAAACTGGATTTTTTTTTTCTCCTAGAGGATTGTCGACATTATTATAAAAAGAACTATGTTTGGAAACTGTGTGGATGGGACTCCTGAATATAATAATACTTTAAACTCAGAACCCCTTATTCTTATTAAACAGACATGACCATCTATTTAAAAAGGTGGTTCTGTAATTTTAAAAAATTACATCTCCTTCCATGCTTAAAATTCTAATATGCTTAAAATTCTAATGGAGTAGGGGTGTGTGTGTGTGTGTGTGTGTGTGTGTGTGTGTGTGTATAAACAGTATTTAAAATCATTGGAACATTATCTTTAAAAAGTGATATACTCAGTAGTAAACAATTTGGTATTTTTTGGTTGAAAAATACTTCTAAGAACTTAATGTGGTCATAACTTATTCGGATTGGCCTTTAATGGGTAATTCTGCTGGACTGGTGTCTGCTCAGGAATATTTCGCTTTTATAAATGTCATGGAATAACGGGGTGCACGTTTGTATATGCTCCTGTGAAATAATGTCGAATAAAGGTAGGGAGTGAAACCTTTGGGGAGCAGCTTTTTCGGGTGCGCATGCCGAGTGGGGTTGCAGCACCACTAGAGAGAGGGTCTGGTTAAGATCGCTGGCATTTTCTCCACACGTGCTAACGAGTCCTCGGTGGGCCGCCATGAGTGGTGGTGCAGGTCGTGCGCTGCTTAACGGTAGTGATGGGCTCTTCACAAATGCAAGACCGGCTCGTCTGTGTGTGGAGACTCTGGCGGAGGTTCAGGCAGAAAACACTCCTTTGCCCTAGGAGTCCACTTTCTAGTGGGCCAGAGACAGGAAGGAAGGAAGGAAGGAAGGAAGGAAGGATGGAAGGAAGGAAGGAAGGAAGGAAGGAAGGAAGGAAGGAAGGAAGGAAGGAAGGAAGGAAGGAAGATAAGTGCTACATAAATAATTTAAAAACCATGATGTGATAATGGCCTAATGACTGGTTCAGATTAGTTGGTAGGAAGAAATAATAAAATGAAAGGAAATGCTAATTAAAAAATAAAATCTTTGATAAGTGGCCCAATTAAAATTTTTTATATGCATTTTTCAAGACCCTTATTTTTATACTTTTATTGCCAAGGAAACGGAGTCTGACCCAGTTCTTTGTTCTCACTCTGGATTTCTTCAAAGATCTATTTTGGCTGATTGTCATAGAAAGAATAAGTGTAGTTTTGCGCAATGACTTAACGTTAAATTCTTTGAGTTTAACTCAGTCATAAGAGCCCAAGTATAATAGAACAGTCAAAGAATTGGAGTGACTTTATTTGGATTTTTACACGAGAAAAATTCTTTTTTTCAGCATTTAGTGATATGGATATCTAAACGTAAGAAGAAAAGATTTGGAAGACAGCTCAGATACGTCTTCGTTAAAATGCATCTTTATTTAGTTTAAGTTTTCTAGTTTCTGTATGAAATATCATGATGACTGATTTTGCTTTTGTGTTTTCATGTTGTTTGGTTAATTAAAACTCTTCTTTTTTAGGGGGTAGTTTTCTTCCAGCTTGTTGTCTATTTTATTTTTTAACAAAGCATTTCCATGTGGCCGCTTGGGTTTTATGTCCATCATTTTGACGGGCTTCAACATATAAGATCAAGTGGGTATGCCACAATTTATGTAATTGTTCCAATTTTAAGAATGTTTAGTTATTTCTGGAATTTTGCTTTATAAATAAATTTGTGATAGACATGCAGCTTACAGCTTTTTCTCTGTGTTGTGGAATCTTAATATAGATTGTTTAATTGTGAACTTCTAAGTACTAATTCCTTTGTTGCCCAAAGAGCATAAACATTTTAAAATAAAAATTACGAACATTTTGATTTTGATTATTTCAAATTATAATTTGATGTTTTGTGAAGGTTTTAACTGGAAAAAAATTACTTCTGATGCCTGGCCGGTGTGGCTCAGTGGATTGAGCATTGTTCCCGAGAGGTTCTGGTTCAATTTTCAGTTGGGGCACAGGCCCAGGTTGCAGGTTCGATCCCCAGAAGGGGGCGTGCAGGAGGCAGCCAATCAATGTTTCTCTCTCACATTGATGTTTCTATCTCTAAAAAAGAAATAAAATCATATTTAAAAAAAAATGAAAGAGAAACTATACATGTATGATTTTCTATAAAGGTTAGAACTAGAGTTTTTGTAAAGTCTGACGGGCAGCTCTTTAATAAAATGGGTAATCAAACATTAGCATGACATATTTATTAAAAAAAAATTCTGTCTTAACTGATCTGATTTATCTTGTCATATCTTATTTGTCTTTGCAATCCTCTGCCAACCTCGTCTCCCAGCACAGAGGCAGATCATTCTTCAGCTCGTCTTCAACTGTGGCCCGAGTTTCTCTCTTCCGGTCTCCCATTCGTGAAACCCCCACATTTGTGTGGCTCTCTCACCCTCTTATTTGTTTGACCACATTTAATGGACGTATCCACTCGAAGATCAGACTTAAAAAATCGTAGAACTGAAGGTTAGACAGACTGCAAAGAACCTTTGTGACCCTGCGTTCCGCACGTCGTGGTTTGGCCACCTGTTTATGGGTGGACGTCACCGGATCATGGTCTTTGCCTACAAAGAGTTTATAGACGAACGAAACGAATAAGTAAAATACTTTATTATGTTTGAGAACACCGAGACCCAGCCAGCAGGAGGACTTGCTCGTGAGTACATCATTTCCTTTCCCGTTGACCAGGGAGATCTTGAGAGACTCCAAAGTGCATTAGTTGAGTGATGTACGTGATCGTACCAAGGGCTGCATTTCCTCTCTGATGTATCTGGATTTTGTTATCTAATGAAAGGGCTACAAATCCAGGCCACGTGAAATGGAAATGCTGCCTGTGTGGCTATTACTGAGATGGAGATCTTTTGTCCTCCAGATAAAACAGGGCACAGTATATTTAAATTTAATAGTGTCTATTG
The DNA here is from genome assembly GCA_030848825.1 of Tadarida brasiliensis. Classification (NCBI taxonomy): domain Eukaryota; kingdom Metazoa; phylum Chordata; class Mammalia; order Chiroptera; family Molossidae; genus Tadarida; species Tadarida brasiliensis. The sequence continues at coordinate 97,387,052 of CM061267.1, read as the reverse complement.
TCTGTTTACTTGCTGGAGTAAAAGAGGAAGCGATAAAAGTATTCACAAGCTGCTAAAGCTTTTAGTTCGTGCAGCCAGCATCCAGGAAAATACTTTGTTACCCTACTTACATCTCTTAAAAGAAACCTTATTATTTTTTAAATAAATAGTTTAAAATAGTTGTCCCACTGCTTTTCTAATAAATTTCACTTGCCTTGTTTGAGTAAGGCTTTTGGCTGGAGTTTGGAATACCCGGTAAATTAAGGAAGTTTTGGTACGAAGTATAAGAATTTCATCTATGATTTTATCTCCCATAGTTCTAGCAGCAACAGATACTCTCAGAATTATAGATCTGTTATAAACCCAGATTTTTTTTTATTGACTTTTGCAAGAGAGAGGAAGGAAGAGAGAAACAGTGATTTGTTGTTCCACTTATTTATACATGCACTGGCTGAGTCTTGCATGTGCCCTGACCAGGGACCAAACTGAAACCTTGGGGTAACGGGATGATGCTCTAACTAACTGAGCTATCTGGCCAGGGCCTCAACCCAGATTAAAAAAAAAAATCCTGGTCCAGGCTAAAAGGCATACTTGATGATACCTTTAGCTTTCCTTCAAGTTTCGTAAGTTCAAGTGCTTTTTAAATCATTTTTTTTTTCTACCAGGAAAGAAAAGCAGACTAACAATGTAGTGTGTGTTCTATTTAGATAAAGCAGCAGTCGATTTTGCACATATGTTATTTAGCTCATTCAGAAGCCATATTGCAGAAGTTGTGAAAATATCAAATGCATTTTCTCCACCTTGTTATGAATTTCGAATACCCCCTTCCCTGTATGCATTCTCCAATTTCACTTACGTTTTCAATTCCAATGTTCTAATCAGGGCCTCATACATGGCTTTGTTATTTATGAGATAAAGCCAGACAGACAAGAAGCTGCGTGGTTCAACAATATAATACGGTCCCGTATGTTGGCTTTGTGTAGGCGTGGCAGTAGCTTCTGGAAGGCACTGCATTACAATCATTCTTGCCCAGGGACTCACGTCCTTCCAAGTAGTTTAGAGCCAAGACTTTCTGCCTTCTGATTGGATACTGGGCCCGTGTACTCTCCACAGTCCTGTGCTGCCTTTCCCTGCTGTGATTTTGATTCTTGGATTCTGTTATTTCTCCAAGCATGAGCTGATACGTCCAATAGCGAAACTTATGAAATTATTTGCCACCATGATAAATGTTGTGAACAGCTCAGAGGGATGCCCGGGGAAATATCATTTCTCTAACATTCTGTTGCCTTTGAAAGGCAAAAGTTAGCTGCTGGAGTTTCAATGTCTAAGAAACAGACTGTTTCATCTGGGTTGGAGCTCAATTAGATGCGAATCTTGAAATCCTGTGCTTGATTCTTCTGGGCTATTGTGCAAAGATGGTGTTTGATGAATATGAAAGCAGGGATGCTGTGTTGATTTTTCTTGTTTTTAGCTGGCTTTCGGGGCTTTGGAAGGCACTGGGTAGTACCATCCCGCTGTTCGCAGAGTAGGCCCCATGCCTAGCGCCATCTGTGAGGACAGGATGGACGGGAAGTTGGCTTGTTCACACTGCCGACCCAGCTTCCTTGCTCTCAGGTCTTCTCTGGATGGCAGGTGGACACTCCAACCAGGTGGACTTTTAAAAAAGGGTAGGCTGATTGTTTCTGGAGATGAGATGGGGGAGTGGCCCTTTGTGTGTGTGTACGTCTGATAGAGAGAGAAGAGTCTAGGCATCTGCATGTACCCTGAGGCATCGTGGTGCCCAGGCCGTGCTCCGAGGACTCTTCACTGCAGGGTACCGAATGCTGGTGACTGAGAACGTTTGTGTCCCAACGTCAGTCTCACGAAAGGTCTGGAGAACTCTCAGGGCCCATTTTGGCTTTTAATTTCATATTAAAAAAAAAAAAAAACTCTTAGGTTAAGCAATGTAATTTCTAATCTCTTCAGGGCTAAGAGCTCCGTGGTGCAGTGAGTCCCCTGAGTTTGAGTCTGTCTTTCTGTTTCCTTGACATCCTCGCATGGCCTCCCAGCTGCGAGAAGACTACCTAGCATTGCCCTCACAGTTAATGGAAAACGCTTTGCAGCCTTCTTCCAGGTCACGACACCTTTAAGAGGCTCTTAATCCCTGCTTCAGAAATAAGTGGTCGGCTGGATGTCCACGCACTCACCTCCACTCTCTCTCACGCACATCCACGCACGGCCTCAACATCCTCTCCTCCGTGACCGCCCTGCAGACCCAGGCCCCTCCTGCCACCCCGGGGTCAGGGCCCCCACGGCCGGCAGGTACGTGAGCGGTGAAGAGGAAGATTCCCGTTTTATGAGATTCTTTCTATCTTCAAAACACTGTGTTTTCTTTCCCCTTTTCATTGCTTTTCTGGTAAAATCGGGAACTACGCTCCTTTGTAAGCACGTGTGGGAAATGAGAGACTGCCTCATGGCGACTGTGAAGCCGTTCAGCCAGGGACTATGTGCGTACCTGTGTGTGGCTGTGCAATACACTTCTGAGCATTCACAGGTTTGGGAAGGAGGTGTCATCGTTTAGCCGTGGCTTGGTTTGTCATCGACTTTTTTTGGACTTTGGAAAGTCTTCCTTTGTACCCTTTGTACTGCTCTAGTTTTAAAATAAAGCACACTGTCAACAGAAAGAATAGGGTTTTCTCGGGTACAAATAAAGTAGTTAGGCATCAGGCCATTTCTTGAGAAAGATACTCTATCAAAGTTGTTTTTTAAAAAGTTTTTAGTGTAGATTTTATTCCTTTTACCAAAATGTGTCTCTCTTCTCTTTAAGATGATAGATTTGTCTATTTTCCCTTATGAATCATTTTGTAAAGGTTTTTTTTTTTTTTAAGACTATAGGGATTCACCTAAGTATTTTACACATTCCATTTTTTTTTACACATTTCATTTTTTTTTTTATCTCAAATTGTTTTTCCTCGTCCTTATTACTTAAAAATACGATCGAAACATCTGTTTCTTTGGGCGTTTTCGGTATCTCTTCTTCTGTTGCTCTGTCTTCCCCATTCAGGTAGGAGACCGAGCACCTGTTGTTTGTGTGCACAGGGAAGGCCGGCTCACTCCTGTGCTCGATAAGGCCCTAATTGCCCCGACGTTTTCTTCAAGATTGAAATACCACATCAGGGAACAATAAAGGAAATCACCCTCTTAGAATATTGCAAATAGAAGAAGCAAGAGGAAGATTCAGATGTGTGCAGCCTGGGGCAGGACTTGGCCAACGAGGGGTGTGCCAGAGGGCAGGTGCCCGGCCGCCTGTGTCCAGAGCAGACCGCGAAAGACTGAGATGAAAATCAGTGCTACTGCCCTTCGGGTTTCTGTTGTTGTCGTTGTTAATCCTCACCAGAGGATATTTTCCCACTGATTTTAGATAGAGTGGAAGGGAGGGAGAGAGAGAAGGAGGGAGAGAGAGAGAGAGAGACAGAGAGACAGAGAGACAGAGAGACAGAGAGACAGAGAGAGAGAGAGAGAGAGAAACATCGAGGTGAGAGAAACACACTAGTTGGTTGCCTCCCGCACGCCTCTGACCGGGGCTGGGGATCAAACCTGCAACCCAGATAAGTGCCCTTGACCAGAAATTGACCCTTGGACCCTTCGGTCCTAGGGCTGATGCTCCAATCGCTGAGCCAAACCGGCCAGGGCTGCCCTTCAGGTTTTTCAGTGGGTACTGTGAACACTCTAGCAAAATAAGATTCATACCTGCATCTTAAATTCAACATATTTCGTGGGAAGAAAATGTCAGCGTGATAGACTTGCCCAGTGGAACTGAGCCTGAGGCCCTCTATTTGCCCTCTGGCATTAAGGAAGATTTAACTGTTTTTAAATCTTTATGATATGTTGGCAAGACTTGTAATTTAATAGTAAATATGAAGAATCCTTTATCTTTTGCTTAGTGGAAACAGAACATGGAGATTCATAAGCTGATCAATAGGAAAGATTCCTTGGCAAGCTTGCTCTGGAATTTACAGACTGGTCTGGCACTCCGCACAGAAATGTCCCTTTCTTTTGAAGATCTAGCGACTGGGATCCCTTAGCTGCATCTCAAAGTTATAGCTTCAAACTCTCACTTCTTTCGATCTCAAAGTGATAATGCAATGTTGCATTGCATAATAACAGACATTATTATTTGTGCCCAAAAATGAAATCAGATTTTATGTTTAATTTTTGTTTTGTCTTAGAAACCCATTTGCCTGGAATCTCTGAGTCACCCTTACCTTCTATTGTATGCAGTGTTCAGTCTTAAGAACTTCCCTGAAAGCACCTTTCCTGCCTGACTTTTTCAAAGACCCTCAGAACAAAACCCCTCATTCAGCCCGGGGATCGTTTGAAGGTAGCTATAGAAAATAGCTTGAAATAAATTACAAAGCATCTTGAGTCTGAACCTCTGGCCCAACTCAGTCATTGGGAATTTTTTTAGAGGATTATTTGAGGTGAAGGTCCAGTGATATTTCTATTCTCAGCCACTAACAGATAAATGATAAAAGAATGCTGAGGTCTGTGCCAGTGAACTCTGTGAAGAGTGCTAGTCTTGGGTGAGTAGTGAAGTCAGGAGTTTGGGTCTGAAAGGGAGCAAATGAAAAACGATCGTGTGTGGAAGTGGTCAGGAATGCAATGAGACTAAGCGTGAGGACTTTGTAACTAAAAACAGGTCCAGTGCATTCTGGCCCACCTTAGCTCCTGGCCCAGATCAAACAGCATGCCCGTGCAAGGCGTGACCACGTGTGTGCGTAATTATTATTATTAATTACGACTGTTCGTTGAACACTAGCACTCACTGCTTTTCATTTTCACAGTATCTGATTTAACCAGTACATTAAGCATGTGAGTAAATAGTGATATTGACATTTTGCAGATAACATGTATTGAAATAGGCCCATATGTACTAGAATTTTGCTTAAGTTCTTTGAGAGGGGCAATCTACTCATTAAAGGAAATGGGACCATCCATATGCCGTAAAAAAGAAGATGTAAAATATTTAAAATAGCTAAGACCGTGTACAACTTAGACAGTCCTCCGGTATTCGCGCTTTGTGCATTTGATATTGAGCCGAGTTGCTACGGGAGAGGCTTGTGTTTGTATTTGCTGCCTGGCCTAGGAATCCTTTCTAATCCCAGAGTATTCACTCTTGGGATTTCAAGACTTTACAGCAGTGTTTTACAAAGTGAATTCCAGGTAAAAATTGTCAGGGGAAAAATATTCCTATGAAGTAATAACATCAAATGTGGACACACCGTTAATTATTTACTATGGAACGCACCTCTCTCGGGCTAGGTGATACATAAGCGTTGCCTAGATGACACTGGTGACCGAGGAGTTTGCAGCATATGTAAGATAGCAAAAGGAGGGATCCAGAGTATGTGCATTGGTTTTAGATTGGTATGTTCACGGAGCAACCACCATAAGAATGTAATTTATGCCCGGCTGGTGTGGCTCAGTGGATTGAGTGTCCCGTCCTCTCATGAACCGAGAGGTTCGATCCCAGTCCGATTCCCGGTCAGGGCATGTGCCCAGGTTGTGGGCTTGATTGCAAGTAGGGGGCACTCAGGAGGCAGCCGGTCAATGTTTCTCTCTCACATTGATATTTCTCTCTCTCTCTCTCCCCCCCTTCCTCTCTCTCTAAAAAAATCAATAAAAACATATTTTAAAAAAGAATATAACTTTTAACTGTAATGTTTCTGCATTATATGCTCAATTATGCAATTTTTCACAGTCTGGAATGAACCTTTTCCTCCCTGTACTCCATCTGGAAAAATTTAACTCATTCTTCATGGTCCAGAACATTCCCTTCCATCCTTATTCCTGTCACACTTAACATCTGTCCCCCTGTACACCACGAAGTTGTCTGTCTTCATAGCACTTAGGGACATCTGGCACATCGAAGGTATCTGTGGCATGAACACGGTATACATTTAATTAATGTCACAAGATTTTTCTTTAGTTTCAACTGTTTGGATGATTGTTGTACATACCTGAAATGATCGGGCAAGAGGGTCATTAAGATCATGGTTCAAAATCTTTGGGAATACTGGCCGATTCCTTTTTTTTTTTTTTTTTTTTTTAACTAGGTGAATTTTAAAGTGAAAAGGATTATGAAGAAGTGACTTTTTAAAACATTTTATTATGGAAATTTTCAAACAGAGAAGTTGAAAGAATTTTATAGTGAGGACCAGTATACCCACCACTGAAACTTTAGCAAACATTTTCTATGATGCATCCATCCACCAGTTCGTTCCTCTACTCAGCCATCAGTCTGTCTTATTTTTTTACGAGGCACCTCAAGGGAAATTGTAGGCACTTCCTCCTGTGCACGTCAGCATGCACATCAGTGAGTCGCTTTCTCTCGCGAGGTAACATTGAAATACAGTGGACATGCGTTGTATCTTAAGGGAGCCTTTGCTGGGTGCTGATAGATGCATACACCTGTTTAATCCAAACCGCTACAAAGATGCAGGATGTTACCATCACCCCAGAAAGTCCCCTCACGGCCCGATACGAGCCAACCTCTCTGCCCTTACACCCCACAGGCAACCGTTTTCTTGATTCTTTCCCCCTTCACAACAGATTTGTTTTGCCAAAACACACCATCCTCAAGGAATCAAAGTCTGTAAATGCTTAAGTGGAAAGCATAGAAAAGTGACGAGAAGTCTGTGTGACGTGATGGTAAAATGACAGCTGGGAAACCTGAGAGGCAGTTGATGAAGGACAGCTAAAAGGACTTCCTGAAATGACCAGCGCCATGGGTGTACGCCAGGCGTCCTCACAGCTGGCATTCCATTAAGCTTTGTAATTGCTCATGATGGCATCAGGCTGTGTAAACCCGAGTCCCTTCACAGAGCCTTCTACCTGGTGGTCAGCGAGGGTGGCACAATTCTGTGACCCCAGAAAGCCCGTATTTTACGAAGGTTCTCAAATGGAAGTTTGGAAGTTGTTTCAGATGTTTTGCTTTGGCGATAGAATCGCTCACTATTTGGCTTTTGAAATGCTCTAGTATAAGCTGTTGATGAAAACACAGTTTTCGTGATTGTGCAACGCAGACAAAAACTCTGGAATGTATCAAATTACTTTGTGTTAATAGTCTTGGTATTTAAAATTTAGTTTTTTACTATAGTGTTGTTAGACATCACGCCTGGTTATATAGATCTAAGGATTCCCAGGTTTTATGCAGGGACTTTGTATATATAACTAATATATTTAAATTCTGATCTTTAGGCAATAGAGAAAGAAGTCATCCAAAAAAATCTACAAAATAGCAGAACATAGTCTGGGCGTGGGCCCTCCCAGTTTTTCAGCCAGTTTTGGTCTCCAGCTTCCCTTTCTTTCTCTGTACAGCACAGCCCAACACTGAGTGCTGGCTGGGAGTTGCTGGACTCTGCAGAGCCCACCCGCACACCTGCCCTCTTTCCCTTCTCCTCCTTCATTCTCGTGTTCCTTAAACACGGCTAGTTAAACAGGTATTTTCTGTCCACCTTCGACAGAACACAGTGTTGGATGCTGAAATCCTGTGATGAGTAGAAAGGACCTCACTGTGAATCAGGTCCTCCAGATGCTACTTGGATTCGTAAACATTAACTTCTAACGCGTCAGAACCACTTTGCAGAAGCTCACGCACCCTGGAATTGGTGAGCGGGTTTCAGAGGACAGGACTTGGCGCGTTTGACGACAGAGCCTTGGAAGCTGACTGATGTTCATACTGCTGACCGAATTCCGTCGTCCCCACGACAGAAACACAGGCTTGCTGTGGTGGAGACAAAGAACTGAAGTGTGATTGCTGTGGAACCATTATACTACAGTACACTCTACACACCAGAACAGTACACACTGTGACCTGAAATAACGTTCAGGGTGTTCTCCTGAGGTACGGATATGAAACACAAAAAGCCATTCGTTTATTCAACACGTACTGGGTTGTGCCAGGTTCTGTACCTGAGAGGTTACATGATGTCTGTGTTGGAAATAAAGTACTTTGCACTCTGTACAATGGTTCTTCAGAGACTGTTAGTTCAGACTTCTTTCCCCTCGGCCCTCCCGTGCGTATTTTGGGCACAGAGGTGGCTGTATGCACTGTCTCCGAGGAGCCTCCAGGGATCACTCTGTTAGGTGGGGTGTTCAGACTTATTTACCTTTGTATTATCAGAGGCGTATGTAGATTCTGGAACAAGTCTGAATCAAGATTTGTTTAAGTCTGTATTAATCTTCACCGAGTTTATGACTCTTATGTGCACACAGAGTATTTTATTAAATAACAAAGAAGTAGCCCTGGCCGGTCTGGCTCAGCGGTTATAGCGTTGGCCCGCGGACCAGAGAGTCCCGGGTTCGGTTCCCGCTAAGGGCACGTACCTCGGTTGCAGTTTATCCCCGGCCCCGGTTGGGATCGTGTGGATGGCAACCACTTGATGTGTCTCTCTCACGTCGATGTTTCTCTCTCTCTTCCCCTCTCTCTCCCTCCTGCTCTATCTGAAGATAAATGCAAAAATGTCGTCGGGTGAGGATTTAAAAAAAAGCAAAACAAAACAAAACAAAGAAGTAGAATAAATGCTCTTGAATTGAGACTGGTACATAAATTAGCAATGTTTATAAATGATTCTGGGGTTCCCCTACCTGGGGTCCAACCCAGCTCAGCCAGTAACTAGGTGTGTGACCTCCAGGAAGTTACTTACTCTTCCTGCAACTTTAACGTGGGGCACGTGGTGGGCAGAGGTGTGGTTTGGGAATGCCCGTGATAGGCCTGGCATGCAGTGAGAGTCAAGTAAATGTCAGTAAATACATCTTCTAAAAGTTGTATTGTGGTAAAAAGTGCATGACATGGAATGTATCGTTGTAACCATCTTTAAGGGTACAGTTCACTGGCATTGAGTACATTGTCACTGATGCGCACCCACCCACGGTCCCTCCCTGAACCCTTTTCTTCCCAAATTGAAAGTCTGTTCCCATCCACCGTAACTCAGTGACTCCTCTCTCCTCCCTCCCCATGTCAGTATGTTCTGTTCATGTTCTCTGGGAATAGAACACTTTTTTTTTGGTGGAGGTGGTGGGTAGGGAGGTAAGGGTGGCAAGTTATCTCTTTACTTCCAGTCTTCTTAGTTAAGACATTTTTGTTTTTCTAACTTCAGTAAGTGTATCAATCAGGGTGACCCACTGTAATATGTACATTCCAAGCCTAAATTCAGTTCTTGAACTTTTTTAACGTGACTTCTGATTTTTATTCAGCTGAAATCTTTTTGTCTCGACTGTCAATACATGGTTTATAGATTAGAATGACATTGGTCCACAGCCATGGCAGCAACAGTAGAGAAAATGTGCCCAGGCAATTATATAAATGCAACTGTTTAAAGCTTTAGTTAGTCATTTACGTGAAATTATGTTTCAATTGATTTCCACCTATGGCCACAGTCTTCAGAAATTTGATTTACAGTTTCTTTGATGTAATTTCAGGCTGACAATATCTTTGCAATACAATAACGACAAATTAGGTTATTTGAAGTGTGCCTTAATGAAATGTAAAGGGGATGAAATGCAATATAAATAAAATGTGCCTTAAGGAATGTGCGCATATACGACATTCAGCTTTGGGCATTTTTATGTGTATCTTGTAAGTGCATTTTCACGAGACACAAAGGTGGTTTTAAAATGTTGCTAAGACTGAGAACATTTTCTGAATGGAATTCGATGACAACTTCTTGTTTGTTTTTTATTTTCTTAAATGGATTGGTATTGTCAGGCCACCATTTGGTTCCATATATTTTGTGCTCAGAGAACGGTCGTGGCTATTGGAATAACCACAACTGAATTGCAGTAAGGACTTCACAGGCGTTAGCCGTTCACAGCTAAAAGGCACTCGGTGCAAACGACTGACCAGGAATGACCTTTGCATCAGTGCTAGTGAGCCATGAGCTTTTCCATGCTGAAGGTTGAACAGACTCAGATGAAGTCCACAGGGAGCTGAAGGGATGGCTTTCAATTAACCCTTAAATTTTTAATTTTAATTTTTTTATCTTTATTGTTGAAAGTATTACATATGTTCCCCCTCATTTTCCCCCATTGACCCTCCTCCTCCCCACTCCTACCCCCCTCCTGCTCTCCCCAAACGATTGTCTGTGTCCATTGGTTGTGCATATATGCATGTAAGTTAACCCTTTTAAATCCTGGGTTCTGTAACCATGATGTGCCTGGGTTACAGGATGTTGTAACACACGTGGGATGAAGAAACAAAAATGTAGAGATGGTTAATTGGTAAACACACTTCCCTAGCATCAGGGGAAGAGCAAGTTCTTGTTGGGGACCTGAGACCTAGACCCGGTGGGGGGAAGTCCCCTTTAACAAAAAATACAAGTACAAATTTATGTAGTCAGTATTTATTTGGAATGACAAAAGAAATCACAACAGATTACAAATTTCCAAAAAGATGGCCAATGACATAACAACTAAAATACTTAGAAAATTATCATGTTAAAACTGCCGATCATACTCTTAAAGGACTTTTTTTCTTCATCTATACATGTGTAGTCTTTGATCACATCTCTCCACGACAATGCTTATATAATACGGTTCCCAACAGTGATATTAGAAAGAGGAACTAGTCTTTCCTGAGCCTGGCTAATGAAATTTTGTTTTTATGATTGACAGTTGGCGTGTATAAAATATGTATCTTCCCTCCCACACGTGCTGTTTGTAGAGCTGCTGGAGGGTCCAGCTCCGCAAACACAGGGTTTCTGAGAGCTTCTGTTTCATGTGAATCCCATCAACAAGGAGAAAAGAAATGTATGCACTTGCAATTCTAAGTGCATCATGAACTAGACTCCTGGCAGGAGAAAACTTGATTTGACTAGGCATTGACTCCAAACTGGATTATCTGCTGCTGCCCTTTCACGTCTCCCGATGGGAAGAGTTTCCCACAGACTAGCTTCTAGCTGTGGGCATTCGGACTTCCTTTCTCTGCCACTCACCACATCCCTCTAGTTCTGGTTGCCACGGGACGCATCCGTGTCCCCATGGCCCTCCGACTCTGCACCTTCGTTTCATGTCTCCAGGTGAGTTGGCGCAATGGGGAAAAGGTGTAATCCTAGAAGCCGCTGGTTCACCTTCCGCCTTGCTGGACCCCCACGTTGCCCCCTGTGACCCACAGCATCCGACGTGGGAGGAAGGGTGGGGGAGGGGACGGCAGAGTGGAAAGGGAAAGGTCGTTATGCTCAAAACATCGTACTTTTGCCAATTTTATGAAGATGACATAATCATGAGAACATGGCTAGGCCCCTCCCAGCTCCTGAAGGGAGCTTTTCAAGTCAGGTGCCCCAGGCGGCAGCCGGGAGGTGGGTTTATGGTTCATCCACCCCTTAGGCAGGTGTTCTCGCTGCAGCGGTGCCCACCTGCAGGGTGCAGGGCGGTGGCTCCCAGGCAGCATGTGGCTGTCGGAGACCTGACATGTGGGGAGTGCCTCAGAAACTGACCTTTAGTTTTATGCAGTTTTAATTGCTTTCAATTTGAATAGATACATGTGGCTCATGGCTGCTGGACAACACAGGTCTGACATCTACTTTATTGACATTTAATGTGAGAGTGCTCATTTAATTCTATTCAAGATACTGTGTATCGTATCTCATTATGCTTAACTTAAGATGTCACTGAGATAGTAATCTCACTCGTGACCTACGTTTTATATTAGGCATGATATACATTTATTGCTCACTCAGTAAAGTAGGCAGTTCTCAAAAGTATGGACAAGAGTTATCTGCAGCTCTGTCTATATTAAGCTGAAAAAATCCCTTAAAATGTTCTGGTTAGAATACTTTGAGTCTTGGTAGAAAATAATCTTAAACCAAATTATGTTAAAATCTTAAATTATGGGTTAAAAATGTGTGCTTTCAAAGTGAGGGTTAAAAACTTTTGTATTTTTTTCCTTCTGGAGATTTCAGTGTTTCCAAAGATGAAAGGAAAGTGGTTTATTTGGTTGACATGCTCAGTATCTTACTTGACTAGTACATAGTTTACCAATCCGAGTGGCCTAAACCAGGTTCCAAAATCCGGACGACACTAGTCTTGCTGTGACAGCATTGGACACTAGCGCAAGATTGTCCCATTGGCAGAAACAAGAGATAGCGTGCATGTTGTGTGTTAGTGGGAGCTGCCACTAGGCACATAATTACAGATGATTTTCTGAAAAACTTGGCAAATTATATCCATAACATGCCTAGCACAGCATAGGGAGTGTTTAGGAGCCGTGCAGTGAGCAGGTGACGTTCAAGCACATGTATGGAGTTTCAACACATCCCTTCATGGGGTAGTTAACGGTTTTCTCTTCGTCCGCTAGTGATTTTTATTGGCAGAGCTAAGCATTGACAGAAATTGGGAATAGATGTTCTCCGTACATCTACGTGTAATGTTGTCATTAATACTGAGACAGACTAGATTCAGTTTTTTAAAATCGAGGTGAAATTCACATACTATAACACCAGCCACTGTACAGTGTATACGCACTGGTATTCACAAAGTTGTGTCCCTTCCACTAAGTTCCAGAACATTTTCATCGTCCCCAAAGGAGGCCCCCAAACCCAGAATGGATTTGCTATTCTGAACATTTTGTCTAAATGAAAAAATACAACATGCGGCCTTTGTTTCTGGCTGCTTTCACTTAGCATAATGTTTTCGAGGTTCATCCAATTGTAGCTGTGTTAGTACTCCATTCCTTTTTATGGCTGAGTAATATTCCACTGTGTGGCTGTGCCACGTTTTGTTTATCCATTCATCTATTAGAATAACGTTTGAATACAATCGAAACTATGTTTTTCAGTAATTTTTTAAATCAGTTCTAAGCCTTGATTGATCATAAACATTTTTGTACGTAGTTATTCAATATTCCTCAGGTTTAGCTTACTGAAGTATTACCAATATTTCATTTTTTCCCTCACTCCCATTTCTATCATTAATTATATATATAGATTTTGTGCTAAACATCACATATACACTTTAAAGTATTTTTAATGTTAATGCTACAGTCTACTGCACATGCTCTAAATTGAGTCTGATGAACGACAGAACGATAGGGCTGAAAGAACATTTGGTATCTATGGGAGTGCTTTATTTTTTAAACTATGGTTTGATAAGAAAAGAAGATCAACAGAGAAATCAAATACCCAATTCATTCACCTGTCCTAAAAACAAAAGTCCGCAACATCTTCAGATCTTAGATTTTCAATATTCTCTTCCATATCAGTGAATATACATCTTTTTAGAAGTGGTTAGCCTCACCAGAATCTTAAACTGTGTGTGTCCATCATGGTAAACAGGCTTTTTGTGTTTAATCTGTTCCACTTGGTTGGCCCTCACTTTTTTATATTCTAGAGATTTTCATATAGAAAAGCATAAACATAGACTCTGTTTTTGAGAATTATATAAAATCTCTATTCAGAAATTCAGGATTTCGGACATATTTTATTTGCAGATTTAAAAAATTTTGTTTTCTCTTTGTGCTTTTTTTGGGGGATCAGCACCTGCATGTTTGTTGGCTTGTTTTCAAATGGTCACTTGGTAACCATTTGAAAAATCCTAAGTGGCATTTTGAGAAGTTCCTTCTGATAGATTTGTTCTTGCATTTTATTCTTGTTTGTGCATTTTTTAAAACAGGCCAAGGTTGTGCCATACATGCTATTTGTCATTTGGCTTTTCAAAATGTCAAACACCAGTTATATGCAAAGTAATGTAATTTACATTTTTATGACTATGAAATTCACTTTATTTTTCAGAATAAACAGAACCCCAAATGACTTCTTTTAGCATAATTTGTTGACTTTGGTGGTCCGTCAGCTTGAAGGTCCTGGACGCTATTAGTTTTCTATTGTATGTAACACATTATCACAAAACTTGGTGGCTTCAAACGACACAAATTAATTATCTGTCACCATTTTCATGGGGCAAACATTATGCGAAAGGGCTCGGCATAGCTGGGGTCTGTGCTCAGTCTCTCACGGGTGAAAATGAAGATCTCAGCGGGGCTGCGATCTCCTGCAGTTCTCATTTATGATCATGGCTGGTGGCCATGTCCAGTTCCGTGGGGCTGCATGACTGACGTCCCCATCTTTTTGCTAGTCATGGTCCGGGGGCTGCTGTCATTCTCTGGAGGCCCAGTCAGAGTTCTGCTATGATGGCCCCTCACAAGGACCTCTTCTTCAAGGCCAACAGAAGAATCTCCTGCAGGCTTTGAGGCTTTTCCTTCAGGAAGGGTCCAGTCCCTTTGAAGGACTCTCCTGATGAGCCCGGAGTAATCTCCCTCTCATGAGCTCAGTCAGCTGCTTTCGGCCCTCAGTGATGTCTGCAGAATCCCTTCACACACAGAGAATAGTCGCCACTCTACTTCCAGTCTTGCCCGCACTCAGAGGAGGAGGCCGGGCATTGTGTGCCCTCCTGGAATCTGCCTACCACCCAGAAGTTACAGGAAACTTGGAAAGTGTGTGTGTGTTAAAAATTAATGGACGGTGTTTTTGGAGCAGTTTTAAGTTTAGAAAACATTCCAACAGAGAGTACGGCGAGCTCCCAGATAGCCCCCCTTTCTCTCCGCGCAGTGTCCCTCATTCTCCTTCCTTGGCATTAGTTAAGATTGATGAACCACGATTGATACAGTATGATTAACTCAACTCCATAGTGTACCTTGGGGTTCACTCCTTGGATTGTTCCACTTTATGGGTGTTGACAAATGCCTGGGTCCTGTACCTGCCGTTAGGGTGTGGTGTGGAACAGAACGGGTTCACCTCCCTCAACATGCCCCTGCTGCTCCGTCTGTCCCTCCCTCCGCCCCACCTCTGGCAACCGCTGCCTTCGCTCTCCTGGGCTTGCTTTGCCGCAGCGCGTGGAGGTGGGATCGTAGAGCGTGGAGCCTTTCAGACCGGCCTCTTCCACTTAATATGCACTCAGGGTTCCTCCGTGCCCCTCCGTGGCTGGGTGGCTCATTTCTCTTCAGCGCCGAGTGATGTTCCATTGCGTAGAGGTACCACGTTTGTGAATGACGCTGCCCTCTGGGTCCTGTGGAGACGGGCCGGGCACTGCAACTCCTAAGCCTCCTGCGTGGGTAGGAGGAAGCGGCTTGTCTTTCTGGTCCCGTGTGCTTCCTTCCCTTCTTGTCCCGTGGTGAGTGGTGGCGATGAGCCGGCCCTCGGGACCTGGCAGAAGTTACTGGGAAGATGCTCACGGAGGTGCTGCCGAAGCTGGTGTGTGTGCCACTGGGCACCCCCATGCCACTGGGCACCCCCATGCCACTGGCCGCCGGGCAGCGGGCAGGAAGAGGAGAAAGCACAATGGAACCACACAGAGAATCCTGTCCTCTAGCACCCTCTTCGGGTGCAACTCAAGGTCATGGGAGCTGGAAAGAAGAAAAGGTAGAGGGTCCAGCTTCAGGGGCACCAGGGGGCAATGAAGGGTCGATTTGGAGCTGACTGGGAAGAAGTTGATAACTGGTACACTTCCTGTGTCCATTTTGCTAAGAGCTTTTTTTTTTTTTTTTTTTTAAATCAGGAACGAGTATTGAATATTATCACTTGCTTTTCTGTAACTATCAAGATGGTCACATGGCTTTGCTTTCTAATCTGTTAATATGGTGAATTACACAGATTGGAGTTTAAAATGTTAAAACAATCTTTCCTTTCTGGATTAGCTATAGCTCGCTCCTGACGTATTATCCTTTTTTAAAAAAAAATCTATTGCTCGGTTTGGTTTGGTAATATTTTGTTCAGATGTTTATGTCTAGGTTCATCAGGTACATTGTGTCATTTCTTTTCCTGGTTTTGGTGGCTTCATAAAATAAGTCGAGAAGTGTTCCTTCTTCTTTTCTTTTCTGAAAAAGCTTGTGTAGGATTCGTCTCATTTCCTCCTGAAATATTGGATTGAATGTACCAGGGAAGCCATCTGGTTTTAGAATTTTCTTCCTGAGAAGACTTTGGTTAGAGATTCAATTTTGGAGATTGATGATGGGTTTTGTTTTTTGTTTTTCTTTGAGTCAGTTTTGTAATTTGTGTCTTTCCAGCAGTTTGTCCATTTACTACTCTGTTATCAAGGATATTGGTATAGCATTGTTCATAATATCCCTCACTATTGTTTTAACACTGAAACATCTGCAGAATATACTCTTTTATTTCTGGTATTTATAATTTGTATCTTCTCTATTTTATTTCCTTCATCGTTTTAAGTAGAGGTTTATCGTTTAAAAAATATATATCAAAAAGGCAGCTTTTCATTTGTCTGTTTTCTATTTCTTTAATTATTTACTCTTATTTTTTTATCATCTCCCATTTTCTATGTACTTTGATTTTAAATTGCTTTGCTTTTTCTACTTTCTTATGGTAGATAAAATTTAAAGATAAAAATAGAAGATTTTAAAGATAAAAAATATTCTGAGCCAGTGGCTCCCAAATTTGGTTGCAAATTTAAATTAAGAGTTTAAAAAAAATACTAATGTCTGTTTCCCAACCCTACATACTGTGATTTAATTGTTTCAATTGATAGGGTGTGTGGGGGGGGCAGTAGGATTTAGAACAACTTCCTAGGTGACTCTGATATGTAGCATATTTTGTGAGGTGCTGCTCTAAACACTGTTAGCTTTTCCACACAAATGCTGATACATTGTTTCAATTTTCATTCAAGACTTTCTTCTGTTTTTCAGAAGAGTTTCACATACTGGGCCACTTTTTAGCTTTTGTTACAATTTCCCATTGTCCTAAAGTTGGGCAGCCAGCCCTGGCCGGTTTTGCTCAGTGGTTAGAGCATCAGCCCGCAGACCAAAGAGTCACAGGTTCGATTCCAGTCAAGGGCATGTGCCTCAGTTGAGGTTTGTCCCTGGCCCCGGTCCAGGTCGTGCGGGAGGCAACCAGTCGATGTGTCTCTCTCACATCGATGTTTCTCTCTCCCTCTCTCTCTCTCGGCCTCTCTTTCCCTCCCTCCCACTCTATCTGAAGATAAATAGAAAAATATCCTCAAGTGAGGATTAAAAAAAAAAAGTTAGGCAGCCGGTTGTCAAACCATTATGTGAACAGGAGATGCGTGCTATGACGGAGAGGTAGTTTACTTGGTCTTGATTAAAGGCCATCTCCCAGTTGTATGGTTATAATTGATACGGGGGCTGATTTTTCTACAGGTTTAAAGAAGATAATATAAAGAAAACTCTTGTCAAATTTTATAAGTAATTTCATGAGAAATGGAGGACTTAGAGCATTATCCCAATTAAATTCCCATTTGCAGCAAGCTGTCTAACAGGAGGTGGGGTGTGAGTCTGGAATAGGGCACGAGGTGTAGTTCTTTGCCTGTGCAATGTCAACGTCTTAGATGGAAGATCATGAGAAGTTAGCTTTATTGGAGGAAAAGCTCCCTCTTAAATGTTGGCCTTCTGTCAGCAGAGTGATAAGTGCATTAGTTGTAGGTTTCCTTGACAGTATAATAAACTGAACTGAACTTTTCAAAGTGGAAAAGAAAAAAAGATATTTCAAAATCTCCTTTGTGATTTCTGTCTTTTCTCCATTGCTTATTTAGAATAGATGGCTTGATTTTCAAACATTCCAGGGCATCTCTTCTTTCATTTTTATTTTTTAATCGATGGTTTTCTCATGTATTTACGGAGAGAGAGAGAGAAACATCAATGTGAAAGAGACACATCCATTGGTTGCCTCTTGCACAACCCTGACTGGGGCCGGGGATTGACTCTGCAACCCAGGCACGTGCCCTTGACCGGGAATCGAACTCGTGACCCTTCAGTCCATAGGCTGATTCTGTAACTGCTCAGCCAAACCTGCCAGGGTGTTTTTTTTATTTATTTTTTATTTTTATTTTTTATTTTTTTTTAAGAGAAGGAGGGGGAGAGAGAGAGAGAAACATTGATGTGAGGGTGAAACATTGACTGGCTGCCCCATGCACGCCCCCTGCTGGGGATTGAGCCCACAACCCCAGGAGTCCTACTGGCAACCTTTCAGTGCACGTGAGGACAACCAAACCACCGAGCCACACTGGTCAGGGCTCCTTTTCATTTAAAACAATTAATTTCTAGTTTAATTCCGTTGTAACTAAAGAAAGCATTCTGAGTGAGTTTGATACTTTAAGATGTATTGAGCCTCTTTTTTCAGGCCTTGCCTATGATGTCACCCTCTTTTCTAGTCCCACACAGTTTTGGGAGGGTAATCCGTGGCAGTCCAGCTAGTGAATGTCATTGCTCTAAACATAATTATTGAATCCAGTTACTCTTAGAAATAAGCTTTATGATCCTGTGTATTTTTATTTTCAGATATTTAAAAGAATGGTTTTATATAGAGACCAAAAGATCACTTAATCAATGTTAAACCATACTAGTATCTTAAAAAAAAAAAAAAAAAAATGGACAGATTTTTCACAGAGGTTAAGAGATCCCTTAGGTCATTTCTTTTTCTTTTCTTTCTTTCTTTTCTTGTGCAAGTGGGCGATTTCATTCATTACATTGACAACATCTACAGGTTGTTTTAAAAATGGATTGGGACTCCAAATGAACCCACGCTGTTGTAAAGGTTCTTACCATAGTGTGTTTTGAATTATGAGCGTTACTCATGGTGATATGTTACCCAGGAGGACTGTTTAATGTGCTTGGTTATATAGATCTGCAATTTTTTAGCTATGGGCTGATATCCATATTGAATCATAAATTTATTATCGGTGCATTGCTTTCTAGGCAGACATTCTGCTCTAAGAGAATTAAGGCTAGGAATTAACTTTCTGTTACGGAATGGTTCCTTCAACTTTAAATAAATGCCCTAAATATGCACATCACTAACTTGGATAACCAACACAGGGAAAAGTTGTTTAACTATTAGTTGGGAACATAAATTAATTACAAAGTTTCCTAATAGAAATACCAGCAGAAACATTTAGGCAAAAATATGCCCACATAAAAGCAATTTAACTGAGAAGCTCCTCAGTGCTCAGACACGTTCATTCTGAGTTATAGCTGGCCCGTGTTTTAGCAGCGTTTTATTCTGGCTCTGCCTCGACCTGTCATTAAGACAGAACGCGCTGCTATGGATTTTCCCGTCTCAGCCGCAAAGGTGTCGCGGGTGAGTGTGGTCTTCGTTCCACGTCCCGTTTCCCCACGGTCTGGGTGGTGTGTGTCATTCGACTGTTTAAAACACATTGTCGTCAGACATTCGAGTCCCGCCGATCACTGACATGATTCTGTTTTGAATGTGAACCGTGTGCGTTTATCTGCGCTCTCACACAGAGCTGTCTCTGCATCGGAGAGGGTTTTACTGGAGGGCACAGGAGAAGTGATGTCCGGAGTTGCCCCTTCACGTGGGCTTACTGCCATGTGGCACGTAAACTTGAATATGGAAAGATCAAACACACCGTCACCTCATCTCGTCCCATTGTGCTTTCCAGTGACAGGAGTAAGGATATGCTGGCAGGTTGGTGGCGCTGGCACTGGAGAAACCTTAGTCATCGAGTGCGTGTGGCAGCACCAGTGTGTGTTGTGCGTGGCGCGTGCCGAAGGCAGTTCGTGCACTTATCCAGTGTTCTTCCTGTAGCTCTATGAACACGGTGACTCGGTAGGTTAGATCCTGGGTGTTCTTTGTCTTGGTTTACGATAATTATGTTTCCCAGTGAATCTGTACCAGTTACTGAGCAAACTGTCTTGTAGAGAACAGGTATTTGGGACTGATTTCAATGGCTAGTAGAGATATGATAACAAGTGTTGCAAATGGGTCTCTCCTTAGACCATCTTCGAGATGCTGTTTAGGGTCAGCTTGACATATTTATGCACATGTGATACTTCTTGTTTTTGGTATGTAGGTAAATGCTATTATTTAGCGTTTCAAGGTAGAATGATTTATTTTTTATGAGTGATTTATTTTTAGCATATTTACTTCTATGATTTTGAGCATGTTACTTAATTTCTTTGTGTCTTGGTTATCTTATCTTCTGAGATACAATGAAATAGGTCCTGTTTTATGGGATTATGGGTGGAATGAAATGAATTAATATGCATAAGACTCTTAGAACAATTCTTGACCCCTAACAAACTCAGTGATAATTAGCTATCATCATTGATATGTTTGCTAATTCAAAAGTCACTTACCCAGTTATCTGTTTTGTTCTTTCTCTGTTTATATCACTATGGATGTATCATTTGCACCCCGTACTAGTCACCTGTGTGTGCTAGGTGTAGAAGTCAGTTCAGAGTCGGAGAGCCATCCCCACAGCCCGCCTTTAGAACTTCCCGTCAGGCAGAAAGTATCCGTGTGCCTGGTGCAGCCACTGTTCTTTCCTGCCCCAGCCCCCAGCATCTGTTTCCTGATACCACGGACTTGACCTTCCTGGACCTTTCATTCATGGAATCACACAATACGTGTATTGGCTTCTTTCAGTGGACACGTTTCTGAGGTCCATGATGTTGGAGGAGGTCGGTGTCAGTATTTCACTCCTCACGGCTGCAGAGTATCCTCGTGTGTACAGAATGTGCTCCAGTTTGCATGTCCATTCTCCACGTGGTGGACCTCTGGGGGGTTTGCAGGGTTAGGGATCATGACAGCCGCAGCTGCAAATACTGTTTGACAAGTCTTTCTGTAGACGTGCATTTCTGTTTCTCTTGAGCAGCTTCCTAGATGTGGAATTGCGGGGTTAAGAAACTACCCAGCTTTTCCCGAAGCAGCTGTGTGTACCATTCTATGTTCCTGTGTGCAGCGTGCGAGGGTTCCAGTTTCCAGACCTCTGCCGGCGTTTGTTACGCTCCGACTTTCTGACTGTAGCTCTCCTAGTGTGCGTCAGCATCTCGCTGTGGGGCTCACCGGCCTCTCCCTAACTCCCCTAGAGCACAGTTCCGTGAGTCTTCCTCAAGGCTACGCTCCCTCTCTGGTGTACCCTGCATCTCATAATGCATCCATATGTGGGCTCGAAGACCAGCCCCCGGCCTCAGCTGGCACCGTTCTGAAGGGCCCTTCCCTCGAGGTGCCTGTGGCATTGGCTCCAGCTTGTCTCTGCCCGTCCTGCTTCCTGTACTTCTTTCCAGATGTCATCCCGCGAGCACGCCCCCAAATGCGTGCACATCTCACAACCTTGGCATCTGTTTCTCAGGGCTCCAAGTACAGCAGGGCTGGCATGTCGACAGGAGTTGCTAATTCAGAGACAGTGAATGAAGAAGACCTCCAGTTAGAATCAACCCGTTTTCGAGCAGAGACCTGAACCGAAGGGGGAAGGAAACCAACCAGGTATCCGGGGGGAAGCATTTTTCAGACAGAGCAGCAAGTGCAAAGGTCCTGGGCAAGGCCATGCTTGACAGGAAGGAGGCTCAAGTGGAGAAAACAAGGAGGGAGATGAGTGGAAGTACCCTGTGTGGTCTAGCGAGTACGTCAGCAGTGGGATTGCATGATCCCTGGCTGCTCTGTGGAAGCAGAATGTACGGGGCCCCAGAGAGCGGGGATGGGAGCAGCAAGGAGGCTCCTCCATCAGTCCGCGTGAGAAATGGTGGCTTGAGTTCGAGTGGTATGCTGGAGTGTGTGAGAAGGGGCCAGATTCTGGATATATTTTGAGGATATAATTTTTTGATAGTTGGGATTTGGAATGGGAGAGAAAGAGAGGAACCAAGGATGACTCTAAAGTTTAGGACTAAACACTTGGATGAATGGAGATGTCCATTTTCAGACGTGACCTGTGTACCCGCAGGTGGGGTGGGTGGTGATCAGAACTTCAGTGTTAGACGCATTGCATCCGCATGCCTGTTAGACATCCAGGTGTCGACGTGGCCCGAGAAGTTGGAGTGCAAGCCTGGTCAGGACCGAAGATGGAGTTTGGGGGTTTGGCAGGGTGTAGACTTACACCCTTATATCTGTGGATCTGAGTGAGGTCCCCTAGAAAGAGGCTGCTGAACCTTTTCCATAAAGGGTCGCGTACACCTGGTGATTTGTTTGTAGCAACTGCTCACCTCTGCCCTTGCATTGTGACAACAAATACATGGGTGTGGCTGCGTTCCAATAAATCTTTATTTATAGAAATAGGTGGCAGGCTGGAGGTAGCCCACAGGAAGTGGTTTGCTGACCTCTGAGCTAGAGAGTGAGTAGAGAAAGAGAGAAAGAGAAGAGAGCTTAGGCCTGAAACTCAGAGAGCATGTGTAGGTTGCCATTTATGTTCATCCTCATTTAACTTAGATTTGTAATTGGACATGTATTGCATGCAAAATCTGAACATGGAATATCGTAACTTTCTTTGGTCCTAGACATACGATTTCTCTGATATTATGCTCTATTAACCATTGTCTAGAATTTTTTGGCACAGTCCCGTGTGAAATGCTCAGAATTCTTTAGACATTGGAGCGTGAGGTGCTCACCAGAACTTTTAGTGCATCGTGGGGTTGTTGACACGCTGTGGTTGGAGCTTCGGTTCCTGAATGCTCGCTGGTCTCTGTGTTGGGGCATCTGCACTCAGGAACAGTGAGAGGAGACGGAGCGAGTTTGGAGATGACAGGTAAACCCCGTTAGAGTATTTCCACGTCCTGAGACTTCTGAAATCTGGCTTCTTGCACACTTGCTACTAAATAGCTGAAAAATGAGCTTTGTAAGCGTGTTTACTCACTAAACCACAGCGAACGGAATCTCACAGACGTTTAGTGTCGTAGCTCAGGAAGATGGCTGAGTAGACGTTTCCAGAAATCTTGGTTAAACTTGGATTTAATTTGTAGGATTGCGCCTCTAGCAAGCTGTGCCTTGTATACGTTTTTGTTTTCCTGATACTGTTATAAGCCACAGGTGAAGGCGAACTAGGAACTCACGAACCACTGCAGATGACGTTTTTCCAGTTGCTGCTTGGAGTTCAGACACCAGAGTGATTCTGAAATTTCTGTATCGCCTACTGACAGACATTATGTATAAAGAACTCACATTATTTTAGGTCACTGAATTAATTTAAGAAATACCAATTGACATCATTCCTTTAGGGAATTGTGGGCTGCTGTGTGGTGGTACTGTCTTTGTTAAACACGGAAGTTTAGAATGAGTTTTATTTACATGCAGGGACTTTAAAATGAAGTGATGCCCTCTTCAAATTTAAATGTTTTCAAATGGCTCAGAAGTGGAGTTTATAGACTTTCTACCTTTTTTTCCCCCCACGAAATGCTTGAGTTTTCCATGAACTGTTGTTATACGTAGTTGGTTATTCCTAAATGGACAAAAAAACCCCCAAAACCTCCAAAAAGCATGAAAAACACTCCAGGGTTTGCTCAAAAGTTTCCGTTCCCCGTTTTTGAAAGAGCCTGGTCATAACTGGTATTCCTTACATGCCCGTTATATTGGGATGCATTTATATTCTGTCAGATATAATGTGTTCCGGATGAGATCATCAAGAAATAAAAATTTTCGTTGTCATTACAGTAGTAGTCGGGCAAACCCTTCTTCGCTGAAAGGCTTACAGTAATTCCTACCCTCCCTGTATCGTAGCTCTTTGTGGTGACCACATTTAATTCCGTCACGCCGAACCTGATTCCTTGGTATACTAGGATGTTCTCAGATGAACTGAAGTCTTTTGTTCTCTATACTGTTTTAGAAAATAGATTGACTGCTATGAATTGATGTGGCTATTTGTTTTCTGGCCAAGTAGGTCAAGACCCGTGAGCTGGGGAGTGTTCAATGAGATGGGTGGGTCATGCCTGCACGATGAATCTCCTTGTGTGTTACACTGTCCCTTGATATTAGTTAATTAGTGTGCGTGTTTGGGGCTGTTCCAGGCCTGGCCATTACAATAATATGTCCGTTAATAAATACGAACAAAAACCCTTCAAAAGGCTTCCAAATAGCACAGCGAATTTTGCCCAGTTTTGACTTTGTACTTAACTGTGGTGGTAATTTCACATTCCGAATTCAAGCTACTTAAAAAAAATGTTTTTACTGATTTTTGAGAGAGAGAGGAAGGGAGAGAGAGATAAAAACATCGATGGGAGAGCGATACATCTATCGGCTGCCTCCTGCACGCCCCCTACTGGGGATCGAGCCTGCAACCCAGGCATGTGCCCTGACTGGGAATGGAACTGGGACTTCTCAGTCCATGGGACGACGCTCCATCCACTGAGCCACACGGGCAGGCCTCAAGCTACTTTTATTTTATTATTATTATTATTATTTTTTATCATCTCTCTCGAGGACACTTTTGCATTTATCTTCAGATAGAGCAGGAGGGAGAGAGGGAGGAAGAGAGAGAGAGAAACATCAATGTGAGAGAGACACATCGACTGGTTGCCACCCACACGACCCCAACCGGGGCCGGGGACCAACTGCAACCGAGGTACGTGCCCTTAGCGGGAACCGAACCTGGGTCTCTCTGGTCCACAGGCCGATGCTCTAACCACTGAGCCAAACCGGCCAGGGCTCAAGCTACTTTTAAACTCAAGGTTGTACTTGGTGGATCACATGTAGAACAGCAGGCTCGGTTTTCAAGGCATCTCAAGAAGATCATAATCTCACCACGTCACCAAATCCTTAAAAAATAAAAGCAAATCCTTTCAGTCCAAAGTGAAGTTATTCTGAAAAGTTATGGAAACATTTGAAAATTCTAGGCTAGAGCAAGAAAAGCAGGGAACTCAAAAAGAAACCAAAACACACCTTTCCTTGTTTGTTATGAGCTGTTGCGTGGGCTCCGACCCCCGGGGACCCTGTGACGTTCACTCAAAGCCCGCTCTGTGCATCATGGGTGGGCTGACGACAGTGTGGGCACCGAAAAGAGGGTGTCTGTAACAGCGCCCTCTGCTTTCAATTGTGAAACTTGTTCAGTAACGAATGGAATCGCGTCCAGTTTTGAAAGGAGGACATCACGGGTGTCCTTGGGGTGTTCTGCGCTGAGCCAGACTGCTGGCTTCTCTTTGTAATGAGGACGCTGCTTCTCTTACCTCGGTGCTGCGTGCGTGACAGCAAGGAGTGAAGGGGAATCTTGTGCTCTGGAGGGAAAGCACAGTACGGAATATGCTCGTACATAGTATACCCTAGATTTACAAAAGAAGAGAGTAACAACTCAAGCTTTGTAAGGTGTGAAAGGACCACTAACAATGCATTTGCTCTAAAGTGTTTATGGTTTTTTTTTTTAAAAAAGCATTTACGGTTTAAAGTTGGTGCATTAGAATAATTTTGCCAAGTAAAACATGATTAACTCTTTAGTGATCACAACACATTGAGAAGAAAGTGCAGATGAATATGCTGATGTTCGGATGAGGAAAACCTTCTTCAGTGTTGAACCAGCCCGGCTGGTGTGGCTCAGTTGGTTGAGTGTCATCCTGTGCTCCAAAAGGTTTTGGGTTCGATTCCCGGTCAGGGCACATACCTGGGTTGTGGGTTTGAACCTTGGTCGGGGCATATACGGAGGGCAGCCGATCACTGTTTCTCTCTCACATCAATGTTTCTCTCTCCCTCTCCCTCTCCCCTCTTCTCTCCCTCTCCCCTTCTCTTCCTCTCTCCCCTCTCCCTTCCTTCCTCTCTCTAAGCATGTCCTCCAGTGAGGAATAATAAATTAATACAACCAAAAGAAGATGGAACGAAGGAAAAAGAAGCCTGACTGGTCCAGCTAACCTTTCTCCTGGTGCCAACATATCCCTTGGTGAGGGCGCTTGAAGGATTAGAAATGTGTTGAATTAAGTAACTGGCCGTGTGATTGTTGGGCCAAGAACAAGCTCTTGTCTGAGGCCGGCCTTGGGTAGTAGAGGGCCCCAGGGAGAGTCCCGTGTGCAGACGTGATAGGCTGGTACTGGTGAAATCGAGTTGGTCCTCAAGAAGCCAGACCCGCCAAGCAGGAAGGGACGGTGGTAAGCCACGGAGAGCGCTGTCTGAGCCTCCACTGGCGACCAGGGGGGTGGCCTGAGATTGGCACAGTGCCTGTGGCAGTCCAGGCATTTGGAGGTCGGGGGGGCATGCTCAGTGCTGTCCCACAGAGGGCAGGATGCAACCAGGAGCGGGGCAGGTGCAAGGGGCGTGATGGCGTCGCTGTGCGGCTGTCTTTTCGGCTTCCCCGAACCCAAACTCTCATGTCACCAACTGTTCTGTATTTGCCACTTTTTTGGTGTAAGGCTGAAGCTTTTCACTTTATGAGTTGAGAGTTTTGCACAATCATTCTTGTATACAGCACAGACACAGTGCCTCATCTGCAATTGATTAGTTCAGTGTATTAAAAAGAGGACACATTTAAGATACAAGGCAATATGAGTGTAGAGTCCTCCTAGATTTGAATCATTGTTTCACCTAGTTGTCTACAGTGTATTCTTGCTTGTACCCAATTTGTTCATAATTTTAGTGGCTCATCTTTATCAAATCTTTGTAATGGGTGGTACTTATTTTTTTAGATATTGTAATTCTTCCCTTTTTTGTAGTTATATTTTGTCAGCTTGTGAACAGTTAAATGACACAATTATAACAACAAGAACAACTGGTAATAAGTGTGGGAACAAATCAACCACCTTTAGTGGGTGGCAGGGTTGGTGGAAGCCACGGGCAGAGGAGAGCGGGCCCCCGTGCCCAGGGCGTCAGCCAGCGGGACGCAGGGCCGGAGTCGCGGGCTCCCTGGGCATCAGACCGGCGCTCTGCCACGCGTTTCCGAGGCTCGGCAGCCCTCCAGCCCTCCGCTCCTAGGCTGTCTAAAGAGGCTGTAGTCCTTCGAGGATCTTTCATTCACAGGTTAACCATAAGCCCTGTTCTAACTGTTAGTAAAAACGAACATCGTGGAATGTATTCGTGATGGAAACGGATATGAGAGTAGATAATGAACTTAAACAAAAAAGTATAAAAAACCCTCAAATTTGCAAGTCAGTGTTTTTCTATGATAGTTGACTGTATTTTGGTGGTAATGGTCGGAGTGACACACACTGATGACTGGGATCTGTGTTTTCAGACTCATCCTATAATTAAATTTTCTCTCTCCATAGTTCTGTGTGCATGCTTTTGTCTCTCTTCTTTGTTTTAAAATGTGACACTAAAAACACAGACGCAGAAAGTGAAATTTAGTTCCACTGTACCCCCTAGTCTCCTCTGATCTTGTTCTGCTGCCAAATCAGAAATTCTCATTTGCTAGATTATTATCTATCGCCGTGGAAATCGTTCTGTGATATATCAGTTCCACCACAGGGACCCGCAACAGGGGCTACTGGGCCATTAGAGGGACATTTGTTGTTTAAACCATGGTGATCTTTATATCTGGCTAACAGGAAAAGGGGAAGGTACACTTCTCCTGTCACACGTCATGGCAAGGTAAGCGGATGGGAGTCAGAGCAGAATTCTCCTTGAGAAAGTTTACAGCTGTGTCCTGAGTCAGAAACACACCTCACCAGCTCATAAGACATAATTATAAATGTGCATAGAAAGCTATGGTTTCCCAAGGAGGGCCTGGCTGAAGGTTGGGTTCCCACGTAGACACAGCCCAGCCGACCCCGCGGGGCTCTGCAGCAGTGTGGCCGGCAGCCTGGTCTCATGGCACCCGGCTCTGTCCCCGGCGTGGGGCGCCCAAGGCGGGCTGGCTGCTCTCTGCAGCGGAGGCACATGTGCGCGCGGGCAGTGAGCAAGCCTGTCCCTGAAGCAGGATGTGGGTGACGCATCTCTGTCTGCCCAGGTCTTCTTATTTCATGAAGATCAGAGACTTTCTGCAATTTTATCCTTATTATAGTTAGCATTCCCAGGACATGTCACTTGTAATCAGCCACGTATTTCATAGGAATGAGCAGTTCACATGTTTTAGACATATTAACGGTAAGAGCCCTGTTAATGTCTTATTTTATTTGTTTGAGTACTCTCAGAATTATGTAGGCTATATATTGTCTCTAGCTACAGCAAGCAGATCTTTAAAAATAAAATTCAGCCCTGGCCGGTTTGGCTTAGTGGTTAGAGCGTCAGCCTGTGGACCGAGGAGTCGCAGGTTCGATTCCGGTCAAGGGCACGTACCTGGGTTGTGCAGGAGGCAGCCAGTCGATGTGTCTCTCTCACGTTGATGTTTCTCTCTCTCTCTCCCCCTCACACTCTGTTTGGAGATAAATGGAAAAATATCCTCGGGTGAGGATTTAAAAAAAAAATTCGTAGCAGATTGTGGTTTTTCTTAACAGTACGTACACATTCATGAGCAAACATTTCTTTAAAAAAAAACTTTGTATTTTACAATGATTTCCAGTTTAAATGATCCCCATTATTAACATTTTATTACAAGCGCCTTATTTTCTTCTCTCTCCCCTGTCCCCTTACTTTCACACGTTATTATTATGTTGAAGATTTTCTTTTTGTTTGACGGTGAAAAGCATGCATCAATGCCTTTGCACTTCCTTACGACGTTAGTATTTCTGAAAAGAAGGACGTTTTCCCGCATGACCTCCATAGAACCTCCAAACGGGAAATCCATATTGATAACCTATGACCGTCCAAGGCACAGATCCCACGTACAACCCACCTGCTGTCCCCATGGTGTCCTTGATGGGCCCGGAAACCAGGCCTCGTGTTCCGTTCGCCTGGCTGCGTGGTCTCAGTCTGGAACTTCTCCTCTGTCCGCCTTGTCTTCCACAATCAGGACGTTTGTGAAGAGCGAGGCCAGGTTCCGCGTCTCTGTTTGGGTTTCTCTGATGTTTCCTCACCAATAGGCTCAGACGGTCTAGTTCAAACAGAATTACCATGAGAGTGCCGTGTTCTCAGTTCGTCACGTTAAGGATGGTCTACCCTTAGCTTATGCTTTTCCTGCCCCAGCCTTGCAATTACTAAGGACTTTGGGTTCGTTCTGGTGGAGAGTGACATCTAGAAACCAAGATCTGGAGTCTACCGGCGCTCGTTGCTGTGGGATAGCTTTGCTTCCAGGTCCTCTTAGAGATTACATCTAGGAAATACAGGTTAATGTGTACACACAGGGGTGGGCAAAAGTAGGTTTACCGTTGTGAGTGACATCCTCTTGAGTTAGTAAAGCTATTGTAATAATCATAACCTGCGTGTCTTTTTTCCCGCGGAACAAGTATAAACCCACTTTTGCCCTCCCCTGTATGTATACACCATATACACACACACATATGTCTCTATCTATGGATTGATCCATCTGAAAGTATGCTCATACTGACATCTCCAATTCTAACCCAAAACAGCAGAGTATATTCTTCCTTCCCTCTTTTCATGTTTGTAGTCTCCTTCTCCAACATTGAAGAACACGGCTCCCATTATCCCCAGTGTGTCTACTTGGTTGCTCAGGTCCCGGGTGTCTCTTAGCCACGTGGGTCTCCTCCCTGGCTAGGTGCTACCATCCCCAGCCAGCTGGCTGCATTCTTGGTCTTGGCCTGGCAGGACACGCCAGCTAATTCCTCAGCCTCAAACACGGGTAAGGGCCCTGCAGCCTCTTGGCTTCCTAGCTCTCTTAGTACTTCCTTTGGATATAAAGTGCTGCGGGGATTCAGGTGATTCTCTTGAGCAGGTAGCATTTAGTTTGGATTATATCAAAAAATAAATTACTAAATCTGCCTGTCCGGTGTGGCTCAGCAGATGGAGCGTCGTCCCATGGACTGAGAGGTCCGGGTTCGATTCCCGGTCAGGGCACAGGCCCGGGTTGCAGGTGCGATCCCCAGTAGGGGGCGTGCAGGGGGCAGCCAATCGATGTTTCTATCTCTCCCTTCCTCTCTCTCTCTAAAAAAAAAAAAAAAAAAAAAAATCAATAAACAAAATAAAAATATATAAATTACGAAGTTAAGATGGAATTTTCTAGTACAGTATTTTCCTTTGTATTTGTTTTGTAATCTTCTTGTCAGTGTGCATGGTGGGATTTTAGTGCTCAGGGTCAGAGTCCAGCACGCATGGCGGTGACGGCCCGGGATGTGTGCTCGCCATCTGACACGAAAGATGGCTCCTGGGTCCGGAACCGTTTGTGTCTTCGGGCGATCTCGCTCGGTTCCTGCTGGATCTATTTCGTGGCAGATCCATAAGCGACAGCTACTAGCCGAGCCCGTTTGAGTTGAGCCTTGTTTATCGGTTTGCAATAATGAGAACCGGTATCGACTCCCATGCTCTTGGGCTTTTATTTTCAAGCACCAAAGTGTTCCTATTTTGTGATGATACTGTGGAAAAGGAGTTTCAGAAGCTTGTTTTAGGGGACTGGCGGCTCTGAGAGGCTATAACTCAGGACGGAGGCTCGGTGGCCGGAGGAAATGAGCCAGAGTTAAAAGCCTCTCTGCGCCTCTGCTCTGCAGCCGCCCCGGAGCGCCCCCCCTTCTGCCACGGGAATGCCCCGGTGCTGTGGGCCGTGTCACCAGCCGGAGCCTCTTCCCTTCTGAGCACAGCCCTTTATTCTCGAGCATTTGAACCGGACGTACAAATAATGGTATCTTTTCTTTTTGCAGGACAGCACATGGATAGAGGGATGGTTTTGCTAGTTTTGAATAAGTGCTTTGTGATAGAAGAAATAAAAATCAAATTAAAAATGAATGGATGGTGAGACGGTCATGTACAGGTGTTGTCTTGGCCAGATCTCTTTCTCTTGCCTCTTTTGTGAGCTGGGGATTAGTTCTCTCTCTCTCTCTCTCTTTTTTTGTGTGGGGTTGTTTTGTGTCTAATTTTTTTCTTTTTAAGGATAACATATACTTAGCTGTCAGCTGAAAGTCTATGGCATAGGTGTTTCTGCAAATAGCTGTAAAGGCAGGTCTCGGTTATGTGTCCCCCGTGAGGGACACAGGGAGCCCACAGACGAGAGAGCAGAGGAAGAGCGAAGAGAGGGGTTCCAGGGAGGACAGGCCCACTCCATTGTTTTTCTTTAAAGGTGTTTTCATTTCCTCAGGAGCCTTTTATGATTTGTCCTGGCCTTGTCTTAATGTACCTTTAGCTGTTTCTTATCCCATCCTCCTTCTCTCTGCCGCTCTCTCAGATGCAGGCTCACTCACACACATGCACGTACATTCACACTTGAATTTAAATAGGTGACATGCTTAGACATATTCCCAAATGAAGGTCGCACGAGGCCCAGGTATATAATTGGTGAGTGTTTTTGTGTATATATGCGTGTACACACACACACACACACACACACACACACCATTTTTAAAAAGTTAACCGTTGAAAGTACTTGGCTTATCGTCGGGATTCAGCTCGCATTTTCTTAAGTGAACGACTATATGAGTCTGGAAGGAGAGGTGATGTTAGGACTGGAGCAGACTGGGCAACGGGAAGGGCAGAGGCTCCTGGAGTCGTCATTGAGGCAGTGAGGGCTTCGTCTGTGCAGAGATGGTCACGTCAGGTAATCTAGCAATCGCTGGAGTCTGCCTCTTTGCCCCACCGTCCTGCACCGCATTCCTTCTGATTGGTGGGGGCTAATGAATCGAACTCTGCAAACGCGTCCCTGGAAAAGGCTGACATGTCCCAGATGGAGACCCGAGTCTGGAACCAGATATTTGTATTTTCCCCTCCTCTCGATGAGCTCTTCTTATTGTGGCTCGTTTCCTGTCCTGTGATGGCCAAGTAGCTCCGAGGAGAGTGAAATATCGAGAGTGAACCACCCACGACATTTTAAAAACAACAGTGGAAAGATCAAGCATCCTCTAGTTACAGCTTTACCGTTTTACCATTGGAATGGTCCTGCTGGTCCTGTCTAGGTACAGGACCACTTGGCATTTTTTGGGGTATCTCCATATTTCATTGGGGACCCACCTGGGCACGGGACAGTGCTCCGGGCCCTGGCCAGGAATGTTCGAACTACTGGTTTTGGTGCCTGAAAGAGCATCAGTAATGGAATCCAAGATTTAGGCTGCAGTTCAGATCAGGCACCAACCCCTTGGTTCTTCTCTTCCCCATCTAGTTTCTGCTCGAACGCCACCTTGTCACTGAGGCCTTCTTTGGCAATCTTATTCCAAACCCCTGCCTCGAGCTCACCCTGCCTTATTTTCCCATTAGCACCACTTGACAGATTATATATTTTATTTATTTTGTCTTATTGTCTGTCTCCCCCATAAGAAAATCTCCATGAAGGCAGGACTGATTCTCTCCCAGTGCACTGCACGTAGAAGGCATTTATTTAATACTCAGCCTTCCAGAGCTCACCCAGTTTATCGAAGACTTTATTTCCTCAAGTGTACAGTGGAAGTATTGGAAGTCCTTTGTGTGTGGAGATGTGCTTGATAAGGTGCTTTGCCATTATGTATTAATAATCAAGTTACAAGTTCAGGGTTTATTAAGCCGTATCTACATACTTCCTAACACACCTTGGCCGGTTTAAAAGTGTGTGTATAAACTACTCTTTGTGAAATGCAGGGGAGCAGCCCCAGACGTTGGCTGTCTTTTTGGCCTTGGTCCCGTTGACTGCCCTGTGACTCGGTTTCACTTCCTGTGGATCTTCCTTCAGTCCCCAAATCTCCAGGCCAAGAGGGCCAGTGGCTGGTGGAGGCATCAGACATCACTTCTTGAGTTCTTCTGCTCTGGGCAGTTGGATGAGTTCAGGTTGTTCATGATACAAAAGCCTTCTGGGTCTCCTTTCTTTCTCCTTTCAGGAAAAAAGGGGGACAGTGCTGATAGACTGCTGGCCCGGTGGAGTGGGGACCAACCTGGGCAGCGGGCTGAAGTCCGGGGGCAGGAAGCCGGATTTAGCAGCCTCTATCCAGTTTGCTAGGGGAGATACCATGAACTATACCAAAAGCTTAGTGGAAATATAAATAAGGCCTGCGAGAGAGGCAGTGATATTTAAATCTATCTGGGCAGGTCAGGGAAGACTTCTTGACAGGGTGACGTATGCATAGACACTCATGGACTTGAACATACAAACGAAGAAGGAGAGAGGATTTCGGGAAGGTAAGACTGAGGAAAAGAAAAATGAAAAATAAAGAGGCGGAAAAACTTAGTGCAGATATTCATTTGTGTATTGCTAAGGGCTTTTGGGGAAGGGAATTTCAGGGTGGGATTTTTCTCCACTTGCCCTTCTTGCCTTCTGGGGTCTGGACTGCAGGCACGGACGTCAGCGGGGCGTGGAGTGCTGCTCCTCGGATGTGTGGGTACGTGGTCCAGTCGAGGGGTGTTGACCCTGAGGCGTGGGTTGGGGGTTTAACTGTGTTTCTTACTCCGACGAGGCTCAGTCTCACTCTCCTTCCCAGTGGGAGGTGGAGAAATCGGAGCAGAGAGGAGATGAGGATGGCCAGGTCTCCGATTTTGTTTTTTTTTTTTAAGTCAAATGTTGTTATTCTTTCTTGGACCCCTGGCCCTTTCCACGGCTCAGCCTCCCCCTGAACAACCACAGGTCCTCCCAAGGACCAGCTGCCAGTCATACAGCAACAGCTCCAACTGAGACCTCTTACACCCCGAACTCCAGGAGCTTCTTAGCTAGTTCCACTCACACATCTTACAGGCCTTCCATGCTTGACACGTTCATGACGACAAAACTCTGTGTCCGCCTTCACTTGCGGTTCCAGCGGGTGGCAACAACCTCCACTTTGGTTCCCCGCCCGGAGCGCTGATCGGTGTCTCCGACTTCCGCTCAGCTCGCTGCGACACCGGCCGCGTGGTACCCGGCACATCCCAGGCCCGCGGGAAAGCCTGGGTGGTGCATGAATGAACATGGCGTGTGCCCCCCTTACGTTCAGTCACCGAGCCCTGTCTCCTCCACTTTCCTTTCTCCTCTGGAACTTTTCTCTCCTGTTCTTCCCCGTTCTTACTGTCCTGGATCAGGCTGCCCTCGTGGCTGTTCCAGGAGCCTAGTTTCGGCCTCATCACCGCGGCGTGTTGGCCTCCCTCGTTCATCCTCTGTGCCACCACCGCCCGGTGGAAATGTGCTCTGAGGACACGGATGTCTTCGCATGTTCCAGCAGCCACATTCAAACCGAAAGGAGGTGGACTGCTTTGAATTGTCTTAGTGACCCAGGAGAGCCAAAGTGTTTCCCCACGCGGCCCTCATCGCCTTCCAGGGGCCCGCCTGTACACACTCTGTTCTGTCTGTCCGGAAGCCTCCTGTCCTGCCCGGCGTCAGCCTGAAGGCTGTTCCTCCTCGAAGCCCGCCTGCCTTACTCCCACCCACTCCGTCCACTTGCGGCTTGCTGAGGCTGTTGACCGTACCTCGTCAAGAAGTGTGTTTTACATGGTACCGGATACCTAAAGGATTCCTATGTAAACCTGAAACAAAAGTTCAAAACGGTGTTTTATTTCATGAGGTACCTTTTAGTGCTTGCTGTTCTATTACATAAAAAAAAGAAGCTGACTGCAGCTGATGGTAATGAGTCCAAGGCTCACGAATAAGTCAGAGTCCACAGTTTGGAGAGCACTGTGTACACCAGCAGCGTCTTACACAGAGCCTGTTGTTACATTGACCAGGTTGTGCTACATTGTTTTTCCTGCATACGTCTTCTCACTTAAAAAGAAAAAAACTTCTGTGTCCAGGGACAAGCCCAGTGCCTGGTGCCACATGTGTGCACAGGATGTCTGTTGAACGGCTCAGGTCCGGAAGAGCTGTCCCCGCGGGTTCAAGGGCAGCACTCTCACCGTCCAGGTGAACCGGCCGCAGTAGCTTGTGTGTGTCGTCTGCACGGGGACCTCAGAGCGGCTCTCTATTCTGGCAGCTCAGGAAGCGGGTAGCCGTGAGAACAATTTCATGGTTTTGACTTAGAACCAACTCAAATACGTCGGAGAGGCCGGTTCTGTTACTTCTTGCGATGGGAGCTGAGTTAAAGTTTGTAGTCTGAGCTTGGCAACTTCTGCCTGGCACTTTAAAAACCGTTCTGATGACATGAGGCGATCTCGGAGTGTATCAGAGATAAGCCAGATGGCTCATTTCTAGACGAGTTTTACTGCTAATTAAAGGGCTAATTTTTCTCTCACACACTCAAGAGTGTGAACATATTTATTGCCAAAATATTCAATAGCTGGACAAGCTAAATTGGTCTGGGAAGACCTAATTGGGTATTTTCCATGTTGCAGAACTCTGGTGCATGTATTAAAGAGAGCCCGGGGAGCAGCTGTATGGAAAGGTATTGATTATATGTCTGCTGCTTTTTGATAGCTATGTATTAACTCAAGCAGTTAAGTGATAAGAAATTGAATTTTACATACAAATAAAAGTCCTCTCCCTTCTGCTCAGGTGACTAGTTTTGCTGTTATTATATTCTGAGCGCGGCTTTAAATATTTTTCTTTATTGATTATGGAGAGAGAGGAAGTGAGAGGGAGAGATACACAGAAACATCGATGAAAGAGAAACATCAATGGGCTGCCTCCTGCATGCACCCCACTGGGGATCAGGCCCACAACCTGGGCATGTGCCCTGAGCGGGAATCGAACCGGTGACCTCCCAGTGCATGGGTCGACGCTCAACCACTGAGCCACACTGGCCGGGGTAGGTGGCTCCTATTTTGACAGAGATCTTTATCTTGCTGGAGCATGTTCAGCGGTCAATAAGTATCTAATATGCGATTTCAGATTCTTTGAATAGATTAAGTACAATCTCATTTTGAATGTAGAAGGTGTCGCTTTATAAATGTTTCAGAACTCTCTTGGCAAGACCTTAATATGACAGCTAATAAATATACCATTGGATAAGTGTTAACAGGAAGGCATATTCCTGGGAAGTGCTTTCAAAAGACTCAGGTGCAATACTAAAGGACCATTTTTTCCTTGACAAATAAATTAGCAACAATTTAATTCTTTCGTGTTCATTTATGTTGAGGAGTATACACAGAAAAGTTTTTGATAGAGCAATTTTTACTGCCTCCTGGTAATTCATTTTTGATGTTTGTTTAGATAATTCATAATACTGAATTACCTGCAGAGAACAGTTGCAATCTATACATGGGTTTTATTTTTTACCTAAAGTTACACGGATGTATGAGTCCTGTTATTTATGTTAGAAACAATCTAACCGAGGTTGTCATTCAGGAAGTTGTTCGTGAATGTTATTTCTTCGAAAGAGTCCAGACTTGAACTGACTTGTGACTTTTCTTCCTTACTCTTAACATGAGTTCCTGTTTATTTGATGGGCAGTAGTTCGTGATTCCGTGTTAAGCAATTTTGTTACTTAGAGTTTGACAATAGGTGCCTTTTTGACATTTCTGGAATGCTTTGTTCTTCAAGGTGAAAGCCTTCAAACTTCGTTGTTTTTATTAATCATGTTATAACCATTATTTGAGAAAGTGACTGGCATTCCCCCCACCTTTCAGCGTGGTTCCTTTCCACGCACTCACGTGATCTGCGAACTGTGACCGGCTCAGGGAAATATCCAGGTTTCTGAGGTGCAGCAATGTAACCCGAGCTGCTTCCAAAGTGCAGTGTCATGAGATTTCATTTCATCTTGCAATTTAAAGATGATTTGTATGTAAATACCTAGAACAACTGTAATCCTGAAAATGAAGGTATAATTCATACTCTCTCATTAGATAGATTCTTGGATTGGAATATAAATTTTCTTGTACTTACCAGTTTAAGTGGGAAGCTGACATTGTACATGGTCTTTCTTTCCTCTAACAGGATTTTTTTTCCTGTAAGGTTTATGAATAGCTTTCAGTGATATTTTAATTTGAATTCTGGTCCTTTCTCACTGTGTACAGAGGTCACATGTCTTGTTTTCCAGTTAATAAACAGCTCGTATGCTACTGTCTCATTAGCTTTTCAGTAAATACGATTCAAAATAGTCTCATTAGCCTTTAGATAAATATCATTTTAATTAAATATGCATACATATGGAAAGACCTGTGTAACAATGTCTATAGTAATTATACTGTATTTTATATTATTTTTTCATTCTTAGGGCATTGTGTATCTATTTCTGACGCAGGACAGTTACACCATTAGGGGTCTGTACTGACCTGTTTTGTTTGTTTGTTGTTGTTCTTAAAGACCCCAAGTCTATCAAGTAGGTGTCTTGAATTAATTTGATTCCACCTTTATCAGAGCGCTAATGGAACTGATACTGTAGCTCTCATTGCCAAGAACTAAAGAGCTCAGGATTAATAACTCTTTGTGCTGATTCAGAAAACTGATTTGTTGCTTGCAGGATTTGTGTAACTATAGATTTTTTCCCTTATTTTTTTTATTGTTGATGCTATCACAGATGTCCCCCACTTTCCTCCCCTTTGCCCCCCTCCACCCAGCCCCCACCCCCTCCTCCTCTGGCCCTCACCACACTGGTGTCTGTGTCCATGGGTTACACAGTTACACATATATGTTCTTTGCCTAATCCCTTCACCTTCTTTCATCCGGTCCCCCCCTCCCCCCCACAGCTGTCAGTCTGTCCCATGGACCCATGCCTCTGGTTCTATATTGTTTTAATGCAACTGCGTGTTATAAAAGCTCTTCAATTCTTCAGCTAGCCGTTGCAATCACTGCTACGACACCACAGAGGCTGTCGGTTAAGAAAGGAGCTTTAGGGGTCGAAAGACCTGACTTCACTGCTCGGATCTCCCGTTCAGACTGCAGGAGGTCCTGGGCTGACGCCTTCCGCTCAGTGTGGTTTCCTGCGATGCTGACGAGAAAGAGAAATGACTCCCAGCCTAGGCCACTGTCTGAGTGGAGTCTGCATGTTCTCCCCACATCTTCGTGGGTTTTCTCAGGACTGGTGTCCTCCCACGCCTGGAAGACGTCCACATGGGGTCGGTGCGTCCATTGTCCCAGTCTGCGACAGTGTGGTGGGAGTGGCCTTGTGATGGACCGGTGTCCTGTCTTTGGTGGGGTCCCCACCCGGCACCCTGAGCAGCCAGGGTGAGCACCGACCACCCCAGACACCGAACTGAATATCGATTTGGAAAATAATTATCGTACGAGTTTTTATTCATTTTTCTCAAATGTATGCATAGTTCACATTGACTTCAGTGTCTGCTATCAGAAGTGTTTGGGGCCTTCTGATAGAAGTTTGGTGATGTTTTTGTGACCAGAAATATGCTGCAGGAACTTAAGCCTTGTGTATATCTATTAACGTGTGTTGAAATTGGCTTATTCGTCATTTCGCTTAGAGTTACTGTGCCACAGTGCCCTTGGGCTATTATAATAACAATACCTGCCTCAAAGGAGTGTTCTGAGAAAAACAGATAACAAGACTTAGTAAGTACAAAAAGTGTAGACTTTATTATTATAATGAACATCATAAACTATTTTTGTCCTAAATATATTTAATTGTCTGAAAATTTTGTTTATCCATTTTTGCATTTGTGACAATTACAAAATGTTGACAAAGAGGATAAGTATGCCATGCTGTAAACTTTTTTCAGACACCTCGAAGGCCAATATAATCAGCACATTGAAAAACATCACATAGTTGACATTTAATAAAATCAAACTGAATTTGCATAACTTCAAGGTATGAGGTGATTATCATGAGATTTTGCTTATTTCCTGACATATAATTGTTTTATGTTATCTGCCAAACTAAATTGTAAACAAAAATTAATTAGGAAAAAAAGAAAAAAATTAATTAGAAATTATTTTTGTGCTTCCTATATAAGGTATGTTAAAAAAATTATTTTTGCAATCATGAAATGTTTGTTGAATATTAATCTGACATATTTTTGATGGATGCTCCCTACTCCCCTTGATTTTAAAAGAAAAACAGATAAATGAAACAACCATTCATGGAAGAATGATAAATTAATTATGGTATAGTTGTGTCATATATAGTATTATGCTATTAAGACATATTTGTATATGTGGATATGTAACTGAATGTGCATAGAAAAATGTGTTCGAATTTATAGCAAATTATCGAGTCACTTCTGGAGAAAGGGTCAGAGCAGTTCTGAGTGGGTATCAAATGCAGCTTTGTGATTACAGGCAACCTGAACTGAGATCGTCTAAGCTAGGCAGGAAGGCTTTATTGGATAGAGTGTGGGTGTACACAGGATACGCAGTTGAATATAAGTAGGCCTCAGGAACCACAGAGACAGAAAGTGGCTGTTTCTGTGTCAAGTGGGGTTTGGGGACTTCCTCTACGGGACAGCGCCACTGGAATGCCACGGATGGGGGGCCGTGGCAGTTCACCAAAGGAAAGGGTGCCTGGCACAAAGACCATCGCGGAGTTCTGCCATAGAGGCATGTTTTCCTTCTTCATATATTTATATTAAAAATGACTTCATTGAGATTTAATCCACATTCACCCCCTTGAAGTGTATCATTCAATGGCTTAGTCACAGAAGTGTGCATTTATGAGCACAGTCAATGTAAAAACATTCTTATTACCCTCAAAAGAAACTCTTCGTTATCAGCCACAATGCCTCCCCCCAGCAACCACTATTCTGAATATTTCATATAAATGCATTTGTATAATACATGGTCCTGTGTAAATGGCTTTTTTTTCGCTTAGCACAAACATTTTTAAGGTTTATCATGTTGTAGCATGCATCAGTGTTTTATTCCTTTTTATGGCTGAATAATAGTCCATTGCTGGTATCTGTCACATTTATCCACTTATCGGTTGATGGACATTGGAACTGTTTCCACCTGCTGGCTATCAAGAATGATGCTGCTTGACCATCCATGCACAAGTTTTTGTTTGAA
Source organism: Tadarida brasiliensis (assembly GCA_030848825.1). Lineage (NCBI taxonomy): Eukaryota > Metazoa > Chordata > Mammalia > Chiroptera > Molossidae > Tadarida > Tadarida brasiliensis. The sequence goes on along the minus strand of CM061267.1, from coordinate 97,347,638 downwards.
TAGCTGTTTTTAGTTCTCTAGGGAATAGAGCTAGGCGTGAAATTGCTGGATCCTGTGCTAACTCTTACAGTTAAGCATTTGAGGAAATGCCAAACTGTTTTTCAAAAGTGGCTGCGTCAGTGTACATTCTCTCCAGTGCGTGGGGAGGTTTCAGTTTCTCCACTTTTTCATCATAGTCATGCTAGTGGGACGAAGTGGGATCTCCTTGTGATTTTGATATGCATTTATCTGATGCTAATGATGTTGAGTATTTACTGTGTGCTTATTGGCTGTCTATCTGTATTTTAAAGTAATAAGATTATGATGTTTTATGTTCATCATTTGTGTTTTTAACTAAAAACATAATCAGATTTATGCATTTTTTCCCTACCATTACGTATCTCCATTCTTTGTAATTTTAGGTAAGGGTTTAACACAAAGTTACTTATTCCTCATTTCTCTGTGAGCTGAATATTGCGCCCATAAAACATGGGACTTTTCTCAAGGTCACAGAGCTTGGCAGAGGTGTAGGATTTGAACCCAGAGCCTGATTTCCTAAGCATGACAGCATAGTGCATCCACTTCATGTATGTTCTCAAGTTTATTGTAGTGCTATTGCTGCAGCTGTGAGGTTGTTACTGTTTGGTTTTACCCACCTCCGTAATGTCATGGAAGTTGAATTTCAAAGGGACCCCATAGCTCGTCAGATGTCACTTTCACCAAATGCAGGAAACCGGCCCACAGGGGTGAAAGGTTGTTCAGCCCGATTGTGTGTGTTTTCCATCTGCATCAAGAGCAACTGGCTGCTTGTTAAAATGCAGATTCCCAGGCCTCACCCTCGATTTCCTGAAGGAGCCAGCCGAGTACCAGGCCGAGGAAACACCATTTTAAGCCAGTGGAATGAGAACCCCTTCTTGGGTGGCAGGCACCTCACTGTCCCTCAAGACGGTTATCTTGTTTGCTGCTTTTCCTCTGTAGCTTCTGCCATTGGGTCTGCCTGTGCTCTGTAGCAGCACTTAATAAGCCTCTTTCTCCGGTGCGTGGCTGAGGTGTCTATTGCGCAGACAGGGAGGACTTTGGTGTGTCGTTTCCCTCCTGGGAGTTCTGCTGAGTCAATCAGTTAAGAATCCTTTCTGAGCCCCCCCTGAAAAGGTGGGGACAGCACCAGCTCTGCCAAGCACGACCTGTGCGAGGAAAGATGCAGACCCCGGGAGGAATGTTAAGCGTGGACCCAAACTAGCCACGTCTTCTTGAGAGATCATGATATATCATCTTTAGACACCTAATGTGAAAGTTTCATCTTTTCTTTTCTCTGAAAACAGACGTCTAGTCCGTGATAGCAGTTTTGCCCGATTTCATTTAAGAAGTTTACTGAACCAAAAGCTTCGGGGAGTCTCCGATGCCGCCTCCAGCGTTGGCGGGTGATAGCCCCTCACCCTTTCTTTCTCCCGTGGGTTGTCAAGCTAGGAGGGAAGACTGGTACAGGGTCGGGCTCGTGTTCCAGCCCTAGGAGGTTTTGATTTATGACCAAAGCCATTTTACTTCCATCTCTACTTGTTTGACTCTCAGGACGGGGTTGTCCTGTGGTTTTCACGTGGTGAGAACCGCGTGGCCGGCTTTCTCGCCTTGCTCAGGACAGCGAGAGACGCGAGGAGCCGGGTGATGTGTGCATTAGGTGAGTGGTGAGCGTTCGATCTGAGGACGATGATGATGGGGACAGCGCACAGCACGGACTTGGGAAAGCTCGTCTTGTGGAATTTAGTCCTGGCATTTTGCTTTCTAATGTTGGGTTTATTTTTTCCCCTGAGACCCAGCTCCTATTATGGAGTTCTGTACCTTTTTTTAAAAAAAAAATGTTTCTATTGATTTTTTTTTTAGAGAGAGAGGAAGGGAGAGAGATAGAAACATCCATGTGAGAGAGATACACTGATGGGCTGCCTCCTGCACGCCCCCTACTGGGGATGGAGCCTGCAACCCGGGCATGTGCCCTGACAGGGAATCGAACCTGGACCTCTCAGTCCATGGGACGACGCTCCATCCACTGAGCCACACCAGCCGGGCTCTACAGCTTTTTGTTAGTCATTCTCCTAGGATGCCATTTTTTCCTTTCCATTTTCTCACTGGCGTCAGCCTCGTCCAGGAACTTATCAGCTTCAGGATGATCAATACTACGAAGGTCAGAAAGGTCAGGTGTGAATTTGTTGCCTGAGTACGCACTTGATTTATGCAACTGCGTGTCCACAGGTTCCCGGTTCGCGTCGTTCACCATTCGCCATTCATTTTCAGGCGCCCACGGCACCGCCACGCTCTCCGTGTGAGCAGTTCCGGAAGGCCTGGTTCTGCGTGGACGGCGCACGGCAGCTCTCGTTGAGTGATCTGGAGAGACTGTGATGAGGGTTTGCTCTTTCAGGAATGGGGTCCTTACCGAAGACGAGCAGGAAGAGTCAGAGAGGCTAGCATCAGGAAGAGGTGTTTGGCATATTTTCCTTCAAGATTAAAGAAAGCGGGGAGTACTCTATGATTTCACTCATCTGTGGAATTTAATGAACAGACTGAACTGCCAAGCAAAATAGAGACAGACTCATAGACAGCAGGCAGACAGCGCTGCTGTGTGGGTGTGTGGGTGGTGTTGGGGGTGGGTGGAGGGATTGAGCAAAAAAGAAAAAAAAAGAGAGAGAACTCATGGACACAGACAACAGTGTGGTGATTGCGGGGGGAGGGGGATAGGTGGAGGTAGAAGACGGCACAGAGGGGATAAATGGTGATGGAAAAAATAGTTTAGCCCGGCCAGTGTGGCTCAGTGGTTGAGCATCGTCCCATGGACTGAGAGGTCCCAGTTCGATTCCCGGTCAGGCTCGAACATGCCCTGGTTTCGGGCTCGATCCCCAGTAGGGGGCGTGCAGGAGCCAGCCGATCGATGTTTTCATTGCTCTCTCCTTCTCTCTAAAAAAATCAATAAAAACATATTAGAAAAAAAAAAAAAGCAGGGAAGAAAAAAAACCACTTTTAAACCTTGATTTGATTCAAATCAGTGTTTTGTAAAGCATAAGCCATTCTTGTCTTACGTGAGTTCCTTAACTTAAAAATGGGTTCATTTCAATCACTGATGCATTTCTTCAGGTTTTTTTCTTTATTCACGCTTACGGGGCAGGTGATTTATGAGCTACCTTGCTCAGTAGAGAAATTAATTTGCCACAGAACATGTGGAATCAAATCTTAGCTTATTTTTCCTTTCTTTTGGTGTTAGAATTCATTCTACCCTCACCCCCATCCTTGAAGGCATTTTCCTTTCATTTACAGTCTTCGGCAACCAGTTTGTCTTCTGTGGGCGCTGTACGTGTTAGCAAAGCTTATAATGAAAATGGTCACGAATGGACCTGAAACCCCTACCCCGGGGCGGTTTTAAGGGGAGCCTGCCCACATCGCTTCTTCTGCTTCCCCGTACTCTGAAGCTTTGAAAGGCAGTTTCTCTCCGTAGTGTTTTTCTCAATGTTGATGTTTTTGTTACTTGACATTTGCCAGGTATAATTTACAAACATCAGCTCATCCCGTTCTCAAGACAACACTGCTGGGCGAGTGGGACGGCCCTGTGCTTCCTGACGCCACACCCCACCCTCCGTGATTGCACCGGTTTGACCATCTCCAGTGTTCTTCCTTTTCATAGAAAATTTGTTGTTTTCCCTTCCCTGATTTACATTTTCAGTGAAATTTAAGAAATGTTCACCTAACAACCATTCTGTGGGAGGCACGAGATCTCTAACTTCCTCTACAGTTTTTATTATTATTATTTTTGCATCAATTATGCTCCTTTTAAGTCTTCTGAAGTAAGTCACTCAATCCTCTGGAATGAGCATTGGATAACTTTGCAGGCCCTTCCCCCCAATAACTAAAACCCAGGTGAAATCAACACTGGTTTGTCACTTGAATCCTGGCTTTGCTGTTCAACTTAAACGTGTAGAGGTATGTGTATTTGTGATCTCGTGAACTTGATCAGGGCGAGGAATTCTGACTGCTCGTGGAATTGTCTGTGTTTTGATACAATAGGGTGAATGAAACCAGCCTTCCGGCATCCTTGCTGGTTCCGCGGTATTCACCGCCTCCTGGGGGTCTCAGGGGCAGGAAATCGCTTTCACAGCTCCGTCTGCTACTCTGCCCCCCACCTCACCCATTTTCTTCCTTATGAAACAGAATTTGCTTCTAGTAAAAAAAACAAACAAAAACAACAAAAAAAACTCATCCGAAGATGACAGTATCAGTGCTCAATTGAAAGCTTATAAGCTGTCTGTTTACACCTTTGCTTATTTTTAAATTAATAGACCTTATTATTTTTTTTAATCCTCACCCAAGGATTTTTTCCCTTTTTTGTCTTTAGATATAGTGAGAGGGAGGGAGGGAGGGAGAGAGAGAGAAACATCGATGTGAGAGGGGCACATTGATTGGCTGCCTCCCGCACGACCCCGACCAGGGCCAGGGATCGAACTGCAACTGAGGTACGTGCCCTTGACTGGAATCGAACCCGCGACTCTTTGGTCCTCGGGGCCGACGCTCTAACTGCTGAGCCAAACCTTCCAGGGCTAGACTTTGTTTTTCAGAGCAACTTTAGGTTTACAGAAAAATCGAGGAGTATGGAGGATTTCCATGTATCCCCCCACCCCAGGGTCGCTCCTGGTAAGCACGTGCATTCCTGTGGACCAGCTGTTGTCACGGGTGGGCAGTGTGCATGCTTCCTTACCCAGCAGAGTCCATAGCCTGGCTGGGGAGCGCTCACGCGGCTGTGCAGTCCTGTGCGCCTGACAGGTGTGTCCTGCCGTGTGTTTGCATTGCAGCACCCTGCCTCCCCGCCCAGGGGCCCTGCTCCAGCTGTGCGTCCTCCACCCCTCAGGCCCCAGCAGCCTCTGAGCTTGTACCGGCTCCGCAGTTGTGCCTTTTCCAGAATGCCCTGTGGTTGGACTCACACAGGATGAACGAAGACTGGCTCCTTCCACTTAGCGATAGGCATTTGAGTTCGTCCGTGTCTTTTCATGGATTCCTAGCTCATTTCTTCTTAGCGCCCAGTAACATTCTCTTGTCTGGATGGACCAGTCTATTTATCTCCTCCCCTGCTGAAGGGCGTCTTGGTGGCTTCCAAGTTCTGGCGACTATGAATAACATTGCTGTAAACATTTGCAAGTTTTCTCAGGGACATATATTTTCAACTCATTTAAGAAAGTACAAAGAAGGTTTACACCTTTTCAGCACTTTAAAAAGAATGACTATGAAATTTTTTTCAGGCTTTAAAATAAACTATAAAAGATTAAAAAAACATGCTCATTCAAATGATTATATGTGTCTGATTTTGAAAACTATGTTGTGAATAATGGAAACCATTTCGGTAATAATTTGGAAAGCAATTACTTTTTGAAAATCATTATTGACTTGAAAATAAATATATATTTTGTATGAAAAGTTATTATAGAAATTAAAAGAGGCCAAAATAGCTGTTTTAGAGACATTGCAGGGTTGATAGACATAGTTTTTATTAGTTTTGTATGTGTTCAGTATATTAATTTCATGTATTAGAGTCCAAGACCTCTCTTAGCCCCGAAAGACTAAAACCTATCAAATCTGGAAAAAATAACCTTTCACTTGCCCCTGCCTTTTTTTTTGTTTTTTATTTTATTTTATTTTATTTTATCCTCACCCGAGGACATTTTTGCATTTATCTTCAGATAGAGCAGGAGGGGCCACCCACACGACCCCAACCAGGGCCAGGGACAAACTGCAACCGAGGTACGTGCCCTTAGCGGGAACCGAACCCGGGACTCTCTGGTCTGCAGGCTGACGCTCTAACTGCTGAGCCAAACCGGCCAGGGCTTTTTTTAAAAATAACTCTTTCGGATATTCCTTCTCTGAACAAATTCCTAATGAATGCTTGGATATGCTGGGGTTACTGCAGTTAACAACAGAGACAAAAATCTCTTCCCTCATGGAGCTGACATTTTCATGGAAGAAACACACGCACACAGAATTTGTAGTGCCTCCGATCTTCACAAGCAGTCACGGAAAGAATAAAGCAGGGAAGAGAGATAGGGTGGGGGGCTGGGCGGAGGTCCCTGGTGCCTTTGGGGCTCCCGCACTGCCCACAAAGCTGTGTGGAAACTGGAGATGACCTGGGGGTCCCGGGCTTTTCTGAGAGCTGATGAAGAGGGGGACTTCAGGACGAGTAAGCTTCTGATACTCCGCAGGACGATAAACACGGGCGGACCGTGAGGGCTGCAGCAGGAAAGACTTCTCAGTTTTCACTCCTGTCCGTGGCCTGCAGGCGCTGGGGGGACTGGTCCTGTGGGGGGGGGTCTCCCTAGATCTGAGAAAAAAGTAGTGCTGGGGCAGGCTGTCTGTGAGGCTTAATCGTTGTCTCATCTGTGCCCCCAAAGTCCCACTTCCTTGACCCTTCTCTGCTTTCCGTGGTATCTGCTTTGTCTACGGCAACTTCTTTCAGGTGTCAGATGTGCTTTCTGCTGCCCACCGGTGGCTCCAGTGTGTCGTGGACATGTGCGCCGTGAAGCCTCCTGCGTTCCCCAGTGTTCTTTGTTGTGTTGGGTTTTGTAGCTGGCCGTGTGCCCACGAGGCCGGGACAGACCCTCGGGCTGGCCGCTGTGCGGGGCTGGCTGCCCCTCCGGTCAGATTGGGAGGCCGAGGCTCCGGAAATCACCCTGGTGGCTGCTCTCCGCCGATGTTCATGCGTTCTGAGTTTCACAGCTGGGACACGCTCACTGATGCTGACTAGCCGCAATTTAAGACACGACGCCTTGTGGTGCGTGTTTGATGCTGACGGGCTCACCCTGAAACACTGGTTTGCAGTGTGTTTTGTTTGCATACGTTTTTGTTTTGCTTTGCTTTATGGAGTCTTTTTCCAAGCTGAGCTTATTGATGCTAAAACATATGCCCACCTCTTCGCACCTTTTTGAAGTTTGAATTTTTAGTATATGTCACGTATACGTGCCTCCGTGTGTTTAAAGAAGGGGCCTAGCTGGTGGGTGTGCCCTGTGAGGCCAGTCTCTGACATGGTCTGGGCAGGAGATGGCATCTCCGTGCACCGACAGGTGCCTAAGGGCTGCGGGGAGTACCTGCTGTGCCAAGGTCCTCTTCTGAAAGGTGCTTTTTGCATCCGGTACCAAGGTTTTTGTTTTTATGTTTCAATCATGGGACTCCCATCATCCCGGCCAAGATTACAGGAAGATGGGCAAAAACACAGTCATGGAAGGGGCTGGACATGAGAACTGTCCCACAGGGGCCCCGTGTGGGGGAGTGGCCACAGCCCCAATGAGATCTGCTCTCCAATTCGTGGAATGACAGAAGGTGCAGACTGTCTGAGGGAGGAGGCCGTGGCAGGGTGAAGAAGACATCGCAGGAGGTCGTGGGGAAGGGCCTACAGAGAAGGACTGGAGAGTAAAGGAGAGAAGCGGGCCGGGAAGAGGAGCCCCTGTGCTTCCTCGAGGGGCTGTGTTCTTCTGACCTCCCCGGGACCCTCCCGACCCCGTCTCCTGCCACGCGCCAAGGCACCCTCTATTCCAGAGCGCCCCGGCATCGCTGATGTCTCACAACGCTGATTGATTAACAAATCAGTTTTCGAAAAGTGGTGATATGTGACTCTCAGATGAAGACCTTGTGTCATAAAACAGTCTAAACCAAGCCCGGGAAGCACTGGGTGTGGACGTGGACCGCCTGGAAAGGAAGCGGGGCTTTCGGCTCCCGTGTTTGTATTTTCTCACCATGGGAAGATTTTATTTATCTTTAAATAACAAGTGCTTAGTTATATTCCAGCTCTCAAGAAACTGTGCGATGGTCTAAATGAGGAAGGGGAGATGACTCGGAAGTCCTGAATGGTTTAGAGAGCTCGTTGGGCCAGGGTCCTCTTCTGAAAGGAGCTCTGTGCATGATCCAGCGTAGATCTAGAGAAAAGTGTCCTCTTGATGGCGGTGTGACCCACCACTTCGTCCAAATTTCTCTTTGTGTGTCAATGTTCATAGTTGTTTCAAATTTATCAGGATTAACTATTTTATTTTTAAACATTTTGTTACAGATGTTTCTCCTTTTTCCCCCATTGACACCGGCCTCCCAATCCACCCCCCACCCCAGCATTGTTGTCTGTGCCCATGGTTACACATACGTGCATGTAAGTTCTGTGGTTTATCTCCCCACCCGGCCCCCCTCTTCTGAGGAACTGTTAACTATTTAAGAACACAGTAAGGCCCACAGGGCAATGTGTGGAACAAGGAGACAACACAGCATTCTGAAAGTTTTCCAGGAGACACTTTCGATCTAATTTCCATGAGATTTTGGCCTATTTTATTCAATACTACATCCTGCATGCCCAGCACAGTGCCTGACTCAGGGCAAGTCATCCAGAAATATTTGCTAAACGAAGACATCCAATAGAGACAGGAATTTTTATCATTTGATATAAAACATAGATTCGCGCCAGGACCAGTGGGGAAATTACAGAGTCAAAAGCATGACTGTGAGTCCTGAGAGACTAGGAAATTGAGGCCTCAGATCCCAACAGTGAGTGACAGGACCAGGGCAAGGGTCTAGGTTCCAAGCAGCCTGCCCCGGTCACGTGGCCCCGGGGTGTGACGTCAGGCATGCCTGACTGGGAAGTTCTAGCGGAGAGTTTATATTGCTATTTTCTATGTTTCTGTAAAGGTTTAACATGTCACCTTTTCTCTGCTCCCCAACGGAATCCACTGCGTCCTTGGTGGACAGCACTAGATTCTGCCCCTCTTCCAGCATGTACCACATTATCTTGAGTTGGTTTCGTGGCTCCGTGCACCCTGCGGCCGGGAACCCATTCTTATTCCTCTTTGCTGCCCCAGAATTTAGCCTGGTGACTTACCTGATAGATGACGTGTCCTGTGTTGAGTGTTAGTAACAAATAGTGTGTACAAGCGTCGGTCTAGGGAGGTAAAACTTTCAGGAGGAACAAAATCTCAGAGCATTTTATTTATTTATTTTTCACAGCATTTTAAATACAGCGAGTGCTTGCTCAGTGTGAATATCAAATCGTCCTTGGAGATACGATTGAGTGATTGTGAGTCTTCTTGGTTTGAATGGCTTTTGGAGGATGGCTTTACTTTTCAGTTGTTAAAGAACTCACAGTCGTCCTCTGCTGTGGCTGTCTCGGTTTCAGTATTGAAACTCCTTCCGACCTCATGATGTGACCTCCCGTAGATTCTTGCCAATTTATGGCTAACGCCAGTTTAAAGAATTCTGGCCGATGCGACACTAGTGATTTTAGATCTCGCAGGAAAATTGAACCCCTCGTACTGTTACGAATATATTTCTTAGTGAGCGCACCAATCCACTTTATGCATATTTAGCAAAACACGGCTATCAGACTCATCAATGAATTTTAAAAGGAATGATTTGTTCTCTCGAACTTGAAACTTCTATGTAAGGCTGATATTTATTATACTACATCTGAAAACATGAAGAAAAGCACATTTCAGGAGAATGTGATAGCAGAAAATGTAAAAATCGATAGAAGATGCTTTGCTTTGCCTGCTGATCTTACAAACATAATGCTCTTTACTGAGTCGTAATATTCCAAACCTTTTTATTTCTTAGGGATAAATATTCTGAACAGTGATGTCATTATCTTAGGGAAACAGTTCGAAGGTATTTGATGTCTGTTTATTTGTCATGTTAGAAACTACCATACCATCTGATTTGTATCAAAAAAACAACTACATTAAGCCCAGCTGGTGTGGCTCAGTGGTTGAGCGTTGACCCATGCACCAAGAGGTCACCGGTTCAATTCCTGGTCAGGACACATGCCCAGGTTGTGGGCCAAATCCACAGTGGGGGGCATGCAGGAGGCGGCCAGTCGATGTTCTCTCTCATCGATGTTTCTATCTCTCTCTCCCTTCCTCTCTCTCTCTAAAAATCAATAAAAAAAGAAAAAAAATAACATTAAAAAAGAATGGGAAATACTAAATTCAGTAATCATCCATTTCTTTCTTTCTTGATAGAAGGTGTATGTTACTGGAATTGTCATTAAGAATCTTTCTACACAACATAGTGTCTTATGAGTACCAGAAATCTTGCAGTTTAAACCACCTCCTTTAGAGACGAGGAAACAGTAAAAAAAAAAAAAAAAAAAAGCGAGTGACTTCTCCCTTCAGGTGGAAAGCCTGGACTAGATTTCAGAGCTTCAGGTTCTCTGGCTAGCACGTTTTCCAATCTGCCCAACCACTGGCAAAGAATTAAAGTCACCCAGAGAAATGCTAAATAAAGTGATGTGATTTTATGCCCTATGCCTCTCTATTTCATTCCATACATGCACTGCCTTTGTTGTGGATGTTGCTGGTGAGGGAGACGGCGCCGACTGAGCCTCGGTGACGGCATTTGCCCTGGTGAGCGGGATGGGGCGAGCTCCCGGGACAGGAGGGAGACTGCAGAGCTGCTTGGAGCAGAGGAGAACCGGGCAGGCACGCAGGGAGCAGGGACACTGCAGCAATGCCCGGCTCCGCTGCTGACCCGAGTCAGCCCTAACCGCGTCTTTGGCACGTGGGTGGACTCCTGCGAGATGGTGCCGGCTTCGCTGAGCTTGGCCGGTGTGCTCCCCAGCCGGCCCAGGGAGCAAGCAGAAGGTTCAGCCTCCCAGGGTTTCCAGAGCCGGAGAGCCTGCCTTCGGGTCTGTGCTGACACCAGGACTGCACAGCGGAGGAGACGATCCCCCGAAAGGGAGCCGGAGTGATGCAGAGCCCGGCGGGGTGCTGGGCGGCCGCAGAATGACCTGTGTTCAGTCCCTCCATCTGTCAGTGAGCACGTTACCCTGGGACACCTTCTGTATCAGTGAAGTCAGCCTTTTGCTGAGTAGGATATCCAGGATTTTAAAGTGGGGTCGTCTGGTACTGGAGTTTGAAGCGGTGGCAGAAGCTGTTCTCTCTCTGGCTTGCTCGGTGCCTACCTGGGCCAGGTGGTGTCCCATTTCTCCTGTTGTGACAGGTGGGCAGTCAGTGGGAGACCGCGTGAGGCCATGCGCAGACTCTGCTCCTGGTTGACATTTCTGCTCTTGATTTAGCAGCTGTTGGTAATCCTTGCCTGAACCAGGTTTTATGACAGTGGTTACAAAAGATGGTCCTCTAGTGTCAGCAGCGACTCGACTTGACGGGTGAGCTCTGAGCTTTGTGCTCTGTGACCCTTCCCTGGTGCCTCACTGCTTTCTGTCTTTATCATCGTCCCATTTTCCCCGTCATTGACTGCCTGAGTCCTCGTGACCCTCTTTTCACCGGTAACAAGATCCCCCGGCTCATCACGCCCTCCTGTGCCCAGCCCTCGAGTCGGCCACGTCTCCAAGGGGCCGTGATTCTTTCTGGCGAGGAAGGGCGTGCACCCCCACGTGTGGGTGTGGGTGTGGGGGTGCTGGCCCTGCACGCTGATATATTGTGGGTTTAGACCAGTGGCTGATTGTTTCCTCTCTTCATCCTCCAGCAAACTGGTTATTTATTGAGTTTCTCTGGCTTCCGTTAAGAGGCATCCTTCACAGCCGATGACGTTTTAATTCTCTTCAGCTTATTTATAGTCCTTTCTGGGTGTGCAGGAGCAGTCCTGAGGGCGTCGCAGTGGCTGCCACGTGGCAGGACATCCCACAGTGGCCCTCGTGTGGACTGAAAGGCGCCGCGGGGTGGGATTAGTGATGATACCTGTCATAGGCGGGTGACACAGAGCAGGGTCCTTGAAAAGGAGAAGCACGAAATATTTTCAATAAATAAAATATTCAGGACCCCAGACTGTGTGTTTCAGAAGCTGAACAATTCCAGCTAGTCACTTACTTTTCTACACCCTTCTCAAAGTACAGGGAACTCAGAAAGTGGAGAACTACGTGAGGATATGAACGTCACACTGAATTAAATAGTAAAGTTCAGTGGTAGGAAGGTTAGGACCTTCTCATTTCAAATTTATCTTATTTCCTAAGACACTTTCTGTTGGTTCAAAGTTCCAACCACTGGGATTTTTGCAATATTGGATATGATTTCAATAAAAACGAATCATTACTATGTATAAAATGTTTACAGTTTATACAAAATATTTCACAGGCATCCCTAATTCGATACTACTTGTCTAACATGATCTTGTAATTATGATTTCATTAATATAAAGAAGCTGTGGTCCGGCTGGTGTGGCTCAGTGGTTGAGCATCAACCCATGCCCCAAGAGGTTGCTGGTTCGATTCCTGGTCAGGACACATGCCCAGGTTGTGGGCCCGATCCCCAGTGGGGGGCATGCAGGAGGTGGCCAGTCGATGTTCTCTCTCATCGATGTTTCTATCTCTCCCTCTCCCTTCCTCTCTCTCTAAAATCAATAAAGGGAAAAAATAAAGAAGCTGTGACTCAGATCATATAATGTCACCAAAGTTGCATAGCCGTGTTCCATATGGGTACCTACACCCTGCCTGGTGGCAAAAGAGGAATTGAGGTCGATTATTAAAAACAATAAAAGCAAAACATGGAAACTGATGACATAAAACACCAAACGTACAGAGCAGAGAAGCGAATGTGCTAATTGCTCGAGCTGTTATGGTTCTTACGGTTAAGAATCAAAGTTTATTTTATTCAGTTTGACCCCATACTGGTCACCGGCTTTATGCTGTTCATTTTGTTGTCTGTTTAGGAAGACAGAGATCATTTGAATACGGAATGGTAAGTTCGGTGGGAACACAGAGAAAATAAACCTTGCCGTCGTGCGTGATGGACGCTTCCTGGAGGAGAGGACGCCTGGAATGGCCCTCGCGGGACGAGGGAGGATGAGCAGAGGATAAAGAGGTAGAGGGGGAGGGGCAGAGTGATAGACAGTCACCACGTGTGTGGGGAGCTAAAAGAATGATCACGGAGGGAGTGGAAGGTGGTTCTGAGATGAGAGGTAGTCACGTCCTCACATACTTCTATTTCGTTTTGAAATTGGAGGCACCTTGAAGGGTTTTTAAGTAGAAGTGCGCTGCGGTCAGATTTGTCACATGAGTTCTGCTCTTGCAGCCATGGGGAGGACAGATTGAGGAGGAAGGACACTCCAGAAGCCCAGAGCAAGGAGGAAGAAAGGTGTTTCCAACGTATTTTTTAGTTCGAGCCGTAGGGTCTCAGGAACTAAGCTGGCCCGCGCTAGCAAGCTGCACAGCAACGGAACGCGGGGCCGCCCCCCTTTTACGGTCAGAAAGGAGGAAAGGTTGTTTCTTCAAGAGGCAAGTGTTTCCATCACGTGAACTTTTCAAAAGTATTCCTCTCCTTTGTGGATCAGGGCTTGTCTGCATATACATCTCCTGGGGATTCTGTTAAATCAAATTCTGACTCTGGGGTTGGGAGGGGCGCCAGCTCTTGCCTTTCTAACAAGGTCACAGGTGATGTTTCTGTTGTTCTGAGGAGTGTACCGTGCAGCAGGGATTTAGAGAATGTGGTGGGGAAGACTGTGCCATCGTCAGCAGATTTATAATAAATACAGAGGTGGTCTTCCTATGACTGCTTTCTGTGAATGGGCTCTGGTTGCTGTGTGTGCGTGCGTGCGTGTGTGTGTGTGTGCGTGCGTGTACCTGTGTGCGTGCATGCGTGTGTGTGTGCGTGCGTGTACCTGTGTGCGTGTGCGTGCATGTGTGTGTGTGTGCGTGTGTGTGCGTGCGTGCGTGCGTGTGTGTGTGTGTGAGTATGTAGAGGAATCTAGGGAGGTAACTAGAGAATTTGAGCAGCTAAGAGCTGTGAAAGGATAGAGTGTCCCGTCAACCTGAGGTCTTCAATGCAAAAGACCCATGATTGATTTTGAAGGAATCAACTTCCAAGTTCTGAGTCTCCATACTCTTCCCTAAACTTGGTCCACACCAGAAAGCGTCTCTCAAGCAGGGTTTGCTTTTCTATCTCCACTTTCACGATTGCTCTTCTCCAATGTCGCAGAGGAAATACAGATGGACCCCTCACTCGTTCCTAAATCCCAGGGTGCCTCTCCCCAGGCTGGAAACTATCCGTTGCATTAAGCCAAGGATGTTAGAAATATCGGCATTGATTTTGAAAACACGAATGACCTAAATAATACTAGGTAGCAAATTCTTTTGGAACTCAGATGGTTTCCACTTCTTTGTTTTCAGGAAATGTGTAGGAAGACGAAACTGAGTTATCAGCTATATGTATGATTAACTATGTGCTTTTGAAGAAGTGAGTGGCATTGCTATAACAAACTCTTTCCCTTCTCGTCCACTTAAGTAAACCAGGTTTTCAGTCTGTTCATAAAAAGAGAAAATGAAGACCAGAAAAATTGATGTGGAGCCTTGCCTGATACTAGCAATAAGTAATATTCAGAGGCCTATGTAAAATTTTAGGAAGAAAAAAAATACTAGCCGCATCCATTTCATTAAGAAATACATTTCTAATATATATTTTTAGTTTGAATTTTGCAGTCTTAGGAAATAAAACCGTTTCAAAGCTCAGTTGTAAGATTTGAAGATAAATGTTTTTTATTGTAGAGAAGTATGATGGGGTGGTCAGTAAAAACTTTCAGAAATAAAAAATGTGTTACATTAAGGTAAAATTCTGTGTGGAAGTGACTGTAAATGAGTTCCCACAAAAACGTGAACCATGTAAAATTTCTTACTCTTAAATAATGTGTTTTAAAAATGGATGATGGTGTCTATCAAATTGCAGTGAATTTAGATTCTTTTCTTTGGTAAAGAGGGATACAACAGTTTTGTTTTCAGCATATGGAAAATGACATCCTTTGCAACCATTTAAACCTGTGATGAAAAATTTTAGATGTCAACCGAAAAAGTGTAATTGCAGAATTTTAGAACATTCTTTTGGGATTATGGGAGGGAAAAAAAAATCGAAGGCTATTGCTTTGGAGTACCTTCGTCAGACCCTAACTTTCCTCGACAAGACTTTTTGTAAAATTTAGATGACAAAAAGAGTTGAGAACTTGCTCGTTGAGAGCTTATTGTATTGTTGGTAACGGAGAGTAGATTTCCAGGCTCTGGACGCCTGACGAACAGGGTATGACAGCAGTGATTTCTGTGCTCAGAGCTGAGTGTCCCAGCCATCTCTGTCAGAGGAGCCCTTCTTCACTGAAAGGCAGGGGTGAAACCCGAGGCAACACCAGGACTCTCCTGAGAAATCTTTGGATCAGTGTTGGCGTCTGAAGAAGTAGGCATTTTGTTGAGACTCCCTAAAACAGGACAGCTATTTTAGGACACACTTTGTGACGGATTCAGCGATACACAGTTACCGTAGAATATATGACTCTGAACAGTGAGCTGGCTTTGAAATACACTCCCAGATAATTGGGTTGGTTAATGTAGGTAATTACATACAAATCACTCTGTATCGTTTTGGGTAATCAGATGTTCAAGAATGCTGGCAACACGCAATGACTTTAGTTTTGCTAGGCCAACTGTTGAGCTTGTCATGTTGGTGTGAGAAGAGTAGCGACCCACACAGCTGATAAGTTGTGCGCCTGGTATTTAAACCCGTGTGTTCAATACCGTGTTCTCTCTCCTATAGCAATTCGGAAGGCTGCCTAGCATTTTATACATGTGGAAAGCTAGTTAAATTTAAATTTATTTTATTGTTTTGTAAAAGGAATTCTGGCAGGATTCTAGGATTTTGCTAATGTGTTTATAGTTTATTAAAAGTCTTAAAAATTGAGGACCCCCAAAGAGCTTTTGTTTACGTGGGTTCGTTTTATCAAAATTTAGCACATTAGAAATTAAAATTGGCAAAATTAAAAAAAATACATTTATTAATTTAAAATCAGAATAAGCCAATTATATATTAATATAATTTTTTGTGTGTGAAAAAAATAGCTATATTTCCAAAACAAAAGTATCCAGTGAGAAGAGTGGGGCTGCCTTACATTGCTGTCAGTCTCTTTAATGTCCGGCTGAAGAGAAACAGCTGGATTTCCACATCTGCTTTTGCGTTCAATCTGTTGTGATATGTTGCTTTGGTTGAAGTCTATGAAGAAAATCTTCCCTCACACAGATAATGTACGTGGAAAAGGGGGACCTTCTGGAACCTCTGAAATGTTCTTGACCATCAGAGGTCTTTGGACTAGACTATGGGGACCGCTGTCTTAAAATACCCTCACTCGCGTTCTGTGACACCTTTGTGATTTCCGTGCACGTGGTAAAATGGGAGTATGGTTTTCGCATGTGCGTTATTTTGGTGTCTGCGTTTGATTTTAGCTTCATGTATTATGGAAGACTTTTCCCTCAACTTTTAGATGTATAATTAAGTTTATGACAAAATTAGAATCCTAACCTGAAAACATTTCAATAAAATTGTGGGGTATATCAGAATGTAAGTTTCAGTAGGATACAAATTGTGAACAAGTGTTTTTCTCATTCAGGAAATTCAATAGAAAAGAAATTCAAATATATTATTATTTGCTTTAAGTGGCTGTAATGGTACCAAAGAATTCTGAACTTCGGGAAATTATTTGCCCCATAAATCTTTTAAAATAATCTAGATTTTCATCTTTTTCAATTCTTCCCAGCCTCCACTCCCTCTTTCTCTTGGATTTTTATCTTCTTGGTCATTCATTTAGTAAATATTTGCTGGGCTGTTTGTCAGTGAGATTAAGCACTGGATTGTGAACGGAGATGAAAAGGCACAATAGTTTAGACACAATAAAACAGTGGTCCTTGCTGCATCCAATGAGCGTGTTCTGTTTGGGGGAGGGACTGCTCACTGCAAGAGGTGGCCATTTAAGAAAGGACCGTTTCCTCCTGTCTAGGGACCTGGAGAATTAGGAGGCCCCTCCCGGCGGTGGACTCCAGGACCACATCATCTCTGTCCACGATTTGCACCAGGACAATGGGTGACTGGTCCTAGCTTTTGGCATTCATGAGAGTAGGGATTAGGCATCAGGATCTGCGCTGCAGAAAAATCAGCTTTCTCTTGACTGATTTTGCAAGTCAAAGCAGCAGAGGAACGGCAGTCAGCCTGCCCTCTGCCTCACTGTGTTAACTCGGACTCCATCTGCCTGGCAAGATCTCGTCCCGAGTCTCGCTGTCAGGGCGTGGGGGAAGTGACCTTTAACTTCCCAGCTTAGCTCCCAAGCTTCCTAGCTGAGCCTGCACTGAGGAATGCCACTGAAATGAAGTCGAGGGAACCAATCTGTACAGATGGAAAAGAGATGGAAATGAAAAGGATTAGGAGTTGACAGCAGTGATCGCTGGGTAATTAAACCGCAGCACCTTCTCCCTTCAGCGTCTGGATTTCTGTCGTCGCCCATCCGAATCTTCATCCTTTTCAAAGAGCCTTTGCCTTTCTTCCAGTTCCCAGCACCTCCCGTGGTTTCTGTAAGAGCATAAGACCAGCAGCTGGAACCAACCGGTCATTTCCAGCAGCCACAGGAAGAACTGAGTTCCGGTGTGAAAACTGGAACTTCCAGCCTTCCTTAATTCTCGTGGGAATGGGTGTCATCCAGTGAACGGGCTAACTGAGCCTTTCAGGGTCACTGTGTGTATGTTGGAACATGTCAGTCTAGACCACTGCCACGTTGCTGCCTTGAATAGATGCTTTTTGGTTTCTGCCTCTTGACCGAGCTTGGGCGTTATGGTAACCGAAGGGTGTTGTTTTAGGGAGGAGATCAAGATGGTGTTATGCTTTGTGATTTCTCCCTGGGCCGGTCAGAATCACTCACTTTTCTCATGCCCTGTTATGCTGTCATTAATGCTTGGCAGTTGCCTAAGTAACTGGCGGAGCAAAGAAGTCATCTTCAACTTTGGGTGGTGTCCAGTCTTTGACCACAGGACACACATCCGAAGCTGTGGTGCAGGTGAGGGAAGGTCAAGGGTAGTCAGGAAGGAAGCCAGATCTGAACATACTGGGGTCTACAATGAAAGCATTCATTCCAGAGAGTGAGGCCCCCAGAGGTGAAGCAAAAACAAGCCAAATGCTTTTGCACTTCAATCTGCAAGGTGCGTGGGTGACAGTCCAGTGGAGAGTGGGTGTCGGGAGGTGTGTGTCCGGAAGACCAGGATAGCTCGAGGGGGCAAAGCTACGGCCTGTGGCTCAGAGATCAGTGAGTGAGGCGGCTGGGGTGGGGTGATGTGGGAGTCATAGCAGTAATCCCAACACTGGCTACTGCCTTCCTTTTCCTTCCGTTCCCCAGCTCGTGGGAAGATGAGTATGTTCCCAGTGGTTGGAGGTACCGGTCAGGAATGGACAACGCACGTTACTTTTCTATGGATTCTTCATGATGACTCGCGTTGCTGAAGGCTAAGAGTTTCTTTCTTAACACATTGCTCACCTCGTAAAAATCACTTTGACGGAGTTAATCACATTAATTTGTCTAATAAAAATATGCAGACATAATGGCTGGAGCTGGTGAGTGTTTCCAGTAATGTAAATGAAAACACCAAGTGCAACATTCAGATAAAACCAGTTAATTTAGTTGACACTATTCTGAGTTGTAAAAGCACAGGCCAGCATGTGAGGGGGATGCAGTTAGGGTTTTTAATGTGGCAGTTAAACATGGTTAGGGGGCTGTGGAAATCAGCATGTTTTTAACTGCCTTTACGGTCATCCTAATCCGATATGGCTGGCTTCATTTCACGGTCATCTGAGGATAGTTAATTCTACTTTATAGTTGCTTACCAGGAAATTATGCCTCATGCTGTGTGGTGAGGTTTTGTAAATGAATTGAAAGGAAATTGTTATTGTTGGGGAAAAAAATTCATTGTTTAAGCACCATCTAAAGTTGCTGCCTCTGAGGGAATGTTGCTGCATGGTATTTAAAAAAAGATTTTAAATGGGTTTTATAACTTGCCAATTTGAGTAGAAAAACAGAGATGTGTGTATTTAGCATAAAAACTTTAAATACGACGTTGGGCCAGTCTGTCCACATCCCCTTGAAGGGCCTAGCGATTAATCACAGGACGGAAGACTTTGCAGTTTATACAGTCCTGGGCCAGTCGAGACTTTAAAAGTCTTACAAATAAAGTATGTGTAAAAATGTCAAATCTCTCCCCCTCCCCCCCTTTTTAAACCAGGATTTTTAACCCAGCTAATCTAGAAAGTTAACTAATTTAATCATAAATAGTATTGCTTATATGCACATTCTCCTGCAAAATTTCAACTCTACAATAAGGCAAACATGCTGGACTTCATATCAGATAAGGCAGTGGACAATTTTATAGTTTTCTTCGTATAAACTTGGCATGTTTCTTGCTAGATGTATTCCTACTTGTTCCATAGATTTTTTTATTGCTCTCTCTCAAAAGATTTCTTTTCCCAATAAAATTTGCCATACATTATTTCTGTGTATAGGGAAGCGGTTAATGTTGTTGATTCTGGCCACCTTTCTGAATGTTCTTACTCATTCTTCTACCCTTTCGGATGATTATGTCTGTCTTTCTAGGTTGGCATGAGAAAAACCTTACACGGCTCATTTTTGCTTTCTTTCTTTGAATTAAACCTCCATGCCCTTCCTCTTGAAGTTCATGGGAACCCTTCTATTCTTTATCATTGAAAGCAATATTTTTCTTAGGCTCTTCGTATGGAATTAAGTGTTCTTTCTTCAATTCTCAGTTGGCTTTTTTGGTTTCTTTCTTTTTTTGTTATTAAATGTTTGTCTTAAAGTGGAGGTTATTAGATTTTAAGTATTTCAGCCTTTGATACTAGGGTTCGATCAAGATAGCAATGGTTATGTTTTGTATTTATCTGTTAATAGGGTGAATATATTACATCAATAGATATCTTTAAATTTGCCTGTCATGCATTCCTGCAATAAGTCCTATTTGATCATGAGGGGATATTTTTCACTATGCAATTGGATTAGTCAAGATTTTATTTGGAGTTTTTGCATTCATATTTATACACGAGAATTTATAGTTTTATCTGCTATATTTATTTTTTTGTATCAGAGATCATCTAGCCTCATATCTCTGTTACTCATAAATATAAAGCTCTATCCTTAATTAATTTCATGTCTTCCCTAATAGTATCTGTTCTCACACCCCAGTGACACAATCATACCATCTTACCACCTGGATCCTGCCAGAGGACCCTCTGTAGGCTGAATATGATATCTCAGATGTTTTCAGAAGAGGAAGAAGGGGGAGGGGAGGGATATTTATCAGAATTTGTAGATAAAACCATGTTTCCTTTTCAAAATTAATGTAACATGGGTAACTGACCACATTTGTGTATGTAGAATCTGCTACTATACAATGTAAATAATTTATCAAATACAGTTGATGTATAATATTATATTAGTTTCAGGCGTACAACCCAGTGATTAAACATTATATAACTTACTAAGTGATCACCCCGATGAAGCCAGAGCCCACCTGGCCCCATACACAGTGATTACAATATTATGGACTATATTCCCTGTGCTCTCTATTACATCCCTGTGACTATTCTGTGACAACTGGTTTGTACTTCTTAATCCCTGTCCCTTTTCCACCCAGACCCCCGTAGACACAGAGAACATTTTAATGGTTGCCAGATGGGAAAAGATTGTCTTTTGATATATTAACTCATGTGATTTCTCCTTACTAAATTCTTTTTTGTTTACATATACATATGTTTATGTGTGTATGTACATGTTTTTAATACAGTCCCTTTCCCATTAAATCCGTTTGAAGCTTATTACCATTAGAGTCTTACGTCTGAGACTAGAGTTAACCCTTTAAAGAAGAGTCAAATTTTTACTTTCTGAGTTCTAAGTAGGTTGCAGAAATCCACAGCTCACGCCATAGTCTGGAAGTCCACGGTGTTCGAGTTGGGATGGTTGTATGAAGTAGGAAAGGGTCTTGCATTTTTAAAAGCCAAGCACTGTAGATACCAGAGCATAACACTTGTTTATTGTTTAAGCCCTGGCTGGGTGGCTCAGTTGGTTGGAACGTCATCCCATACACCAGAAGGTGGCACATACCTAGGTTTTGGGTTCAGTCCCTGGTCAGGTACGTACAGGAGGCAGCCAATTGATATTTCTCTCTCACATCAGTTTTTTTTTCTCTCTCTCTCTCCCTCCCCCCTTCCTCTCCTCTCTTTAAAAATGAATAAAAACATCCTCTGGTGAGGATTTTAAAAAATGTATTTATGTTTTAAGTTTAAACAATGTATTGGAATAAAATTAGCTTAAAAAGTGAGACATTCTCATAATGTAGTAAGTAAGTGTTGCGTTGGCTAGAAGGGGAATTGTGTTAGAAGCAAGATTCAGTAGACACAGCTGTCCTGCTCTTGACTCTCCTCAGGCTGAGCTGGGAGGGAGGATGATAGAAACTGCCGCTAGGTGAAGAGTTGAGCAGGGGAGATTGGGGCTTCACTCTGCAGGCGAAAACCAGGGAGACAGCTCGACTTGGACGAAAGCACGTGTGGGCTGTGGTGTGGTCGCAGTAGCGATGACCGCTCTGCCCCTTCTGGAACTTTGCGAGGCAGCGATGTCATGGATGTGTCCCACACTAAGTGACCTGGGGTCAGTAGGGTAGAGATGGTTATGGGAGGAGTCTGGTGACGAAGATGATGCAATAATCCTGTTTCCTGTGGACCCAAGGAGGCAGTGAGAACTTCTTGCCTTCCAGGGCAGGGAAGTGGGTAGAGAGACCACAGCTTCAAAGTCACACTTAGTTATGACGAGGGGACATAGCTAAGCATGGCAGCTTGGAGGACATAATTGAAAGCCAACAAATATTTCACCAAAAACCAGATTGTACAAGTGCAGTTGACCAGAGACTTAGTGGATGCCGGAGCAGGGCATTGCCACCTGGATGCCTCCCACTGATGCCATGGGCTCCTGTGTGACCTGCCCCTCACTATGCAGCCCCCTTTTCAGGGAGAAGGAGGATGAGGACTTATGAAGTCTGCATCTGAGCTTATGCAGAAATTACCTAGGAGACCCAGAAGTGACTAAGTTTATCTCGAAATAACTGGATTATGTTTTCGGACACCAGGCAGACTAGCAGCTTGAGAGGTGAGATAATAAGTTACATCATAGAAAACAAAAATTTATACTTGCACATCTGATTTTGTGTTTTCTGAAATAATACAGACGCAATGTCAATAATATACTTTGGAATCCGAGGTTCTCAAAGTGTGGTTGAGACAATGCTACTAATCCGTGGCACCCTTTTAGAGAATCTGTGAGGGCAAACTGTTTGCGTGATAATATTAAGAACTCACCTGCCTTTTTCATTCTAATTCTCTCGTGAGTGTACAGTGCAATTTTGGAGAGATCATAGGACACGTAATATCACAACTGAACACTTCAAAAGCAGATGTGAGAATCCAGATGTCTCTATTAAGCCAGACATTAAAGAGATTTGCAAAAATGTAAAACAGTGCCACTCTTAACTATTTGGGGAAAAATAGTTATTTTAAACAAAAATATGTTTTTTTAAACATATAATGGGGTTGTTATTTTTTAATGAATTGACATATGTTTTAAATTGTCAGTTTTAGTTTCTAATATGGTATATGTTGAAAGATACAAGCCACATAAATAAAAGATCTTTGGGATCGTCAGTGAATTTTTTTTTGTTTGTTTTAATGCCAAGGGTTCCTAAACCCAAGAAGGTTGGACTAATTAGGGCCAGCACCTGAGTTGGAGATTGGAAAGTAAAGCGTATAGAGATTGGAACCTGGCTGGTACCTGAATAACACAGGGTATGTTTCTCAAATTTTCTGAGTCTCCCTTCCCTCATTCATAAAACTGGGACAATAATGTTTAATTTGCAAGGCCTTATGAAGGTTAGAGATAGTTTATGTACATTGCCCAGCCTCGTGCTGTCAATACTAAGTGCTGGACACTTGTACATGGAGAGGTTATTAATGTTCCAGATATCACCCGGACATCTTTGTGGAAATAGCCTGTCGTTTTATTTTCTGCTTACCTTGTCTTTTGAAATCCATTCAAGAGTTAGAAAAAGGCTGAGAAGATGATGCGTTTTCTTTCCTAAGATAAAACGAACACATTTAAAGATATAGATTTATATAGACAGACACATGAGTCTGCCTTGCCCTTGTATTTTGGAGCCATTCATCAAGTATTACGTTTCCCTATGTCACATGCTCTTGGTTCTTTATTCTGCATTTTCTCTACTGCCTTGCATGTCCGGGTTTTTGTGACCTGCATGCTGTGCTTCTAAGCTTCTCCTGCGTTGTCGATCACGTAGACGTCACCTTGTCTTAGACGTTTGTGCCTGTGATTCCGGCACCCAGCTGATTGAGTGCATATCGGCCGTTTACTCACAGTCTTGGTGTTCTACATACGTTGCCTTCGTGAGAAACAGAACGATATAAAATGCTACTAAAAAATGATGCGGAAATAGGAACTATTCAGTCAAGTGCCACGTTGAAGTCGGTGAGCATCATTCCTTTGAGGAACTCCAGCCTAATCAGATTCCGTTTTATGTTAATAAATCAAATGAGATATATTGCGGTACATGCAGCCACTGTCCAGAAGCACACAGGTCGAAAGTCTAAAGGGATGTTCACTGGATACAGGGTGCAGCATGGGATTGAGCTGGACCATGTGTCTGCGTTCGCTCATTTCAGAGACGTGGCCTAAACGTTAACATCACAATGAAAGAATTAGATGACAGTAAGGAACAGCGAGTGGGTGCTTTCCTTCTGCCGGCTCCGGTCACCACAGCTGTCCACTCAGCAGTTCTCACCGGGAACCCCCATTTGAAATTTACACATGTCAAAAAAGAATGGAGTTATTATTTTATTTTATTTTTCTGCCTCAGAATGGAAGCAGAATTGGGAGCAAAATGACGTTGGTGATGAATTGCTCCTGGTGCTGGCTCTCTTTTTGAATGGGGAGTTATCTACAGAGTGTACGAAGAATAGATGCCGTCCTCGTTCACCCTGATGTGATGGGTTGGTCGGTGCAGAGAACGCGAGCCCATTCTCCCCAGAGCTCATGCATGTGAGTCGACCAAAAACTGTGTTAAGGAAGCTTTTTAGTTTCACATGAAAATCAATACGAGATGGTTGTTGAAAGTTTTAAGATTATGATCTCCTCATCAATCCGTGTTGTACGTTCATCTCTTACAATGGAATAGTAGGCCATCTAACCTGATATATTCAACATAGCAATGGACAGTGCAAAGTCAGTTTCCCACCTAACTGGTCACCCCAGCGATCGGTGCTCATCAGTCTAAGTGAGTGGAAACCGGGAGGAACTGAGTGCGGTTTGGACTCACATACAATTCCACATAGGTCAGAGGGGAAACTCCTCTCGGTGGCTGTGAATCAGGATGGACGTGTTTGGAGTTATTTGGGGGAAAATGTTAAATTCTACATTTTCTATAAAATGCTCCCGAGGAAAGGCAAGGAAAAGGTTCCATGGCGTCGGGGAAGCTCAGATCTCCTGATCAGCCACCTCAGGCAACCTCTGTGAGTGTGGTGACTTAGAGAGAATAGCCGTGGGCAGTGCAGACACTGAGCGCACATCCAGGTCCCTGTGTTGTTGGAAGGAATACTGTCCCACTGTGGTGTGTTGACACCTACTCTGGACTGCTCTCGGCTCAGGGGATACTAAGATGACCCTGCCCTCCAGGAATCAATCCCTAATAATTTATAATGATAGAAGCCATCAGTGATTACAACAGAGTGATAAGTCCAGCAACAGAACTAGATATGCAAATGTAATGATATGGAATCCATCTTATTATTTTAACCATTGGCCTCAGGATTGCTCTCAGGAAGGAAGCATCTTTGAATAAATAACATAAAGAGTTCACATGGAGTAGAGGAAGCTATGATATTGGGAGGGGGGTGCAGAGACCTTTTTGCATCAGAGAAGAAGGGGCATTCAGTTTGATTTGGACTGGGAGACGGCTGCTGTGGGACACTGGGGAGAGGAGGAGAGGCCGAGGGCTGGATTGGGCAGGGTGAGGAGAGACCCTGCCTGGGAAAGGCCGTTCATGTCCCTGGCCTCTCCTCCTTCCGTTGCCCTCGGTGGCCTTCCTCGCTCTTCTTTCTGCTTCAGTCGGGGACTCCACTCTGCTCCCCTTACTCATGCCACATGGCCTCCCTTCTCCTTCTACAGACATCCTTCGTCAAAGCCTGCTGCCGAGGATTCCCTGGGAGTGCTCTAGCATCTACACACGTTAGGCTCTTAGGGCTCTATGAAAGCCGAGATACATTTGTTTGCTTTACTACAGTTTAGAGGGAAGAGCTGACTTTTGAAATTTGAAATTTAAAAACAAAGACACCTGTTATAAATGAACTGGCTGCACTTGTTGAAATCTTGCTCAAACTCTTGGTAGCAGCCAGGGCTGGGAAACATCCAGCCCGCGGGCCATATAAAGCCCTCGAAATCAATACCAGCTGGCATCACACGCCTCACCGAATTAGCCTGACCAATCAGAGCAGGCTGATGTTTAAGTTGATCGTTTTGTATGGCCCGCGAATGATGTTATAAATATCCAAATGGCCCTTGGCAGGACAGAGGTCCCCCGTTCCTTTGCCCATCCCTGTACATCTGCCTCACAGGCCCGTGCGGTCCCCGGAGGGCGGGAGGATGTTCCCTGCGGTTCGGCCAACCACCCAGAACCCAGGTAGCAGCTGCCCAACAGAGCTGCTTGTACAGATTTGTCCGATCATGTATTCTTACTCCTATCAGCAATTCCTCTTTCAGGCTTATTTCCAAAATTTTAGAGAAAAACAGAACGGAGAGAACTATTTCGTGTTCTGATCCTGGTAATGAGGGCTCCGGGGGGCTCCTCTGTTTTGAGAATGTGGCTGTAGGTCCAAAACCCTCCTTTTCCTCAGGGCACATGACTGAGATGGCAGGAAAACGCGATCTGGAAATAAAAGGGCCTCTGCTGCGTTCGGCGTGCCCGCCCAAGGTGACAAAGCAGTAAAAAGTACACGCAGAACTCCGTCCGCTTGGAAGAAAATAAATACTTGAAGCAGTTTTGATGAAGAAAAGATCTCGTTGGTTTAAGGGTGTTCTAGGAAGGCCCTCCGGAGCTGATGATATGCACATAGGGACCAGAGGGAATGTACCTGACTTTCAGGCGCCAGCCCACCAGCCTGGCAGAGTCCGCTGGTCGGTAAAGGACAGAGGTTCAGTTTCTACATACAGAACATCGAGGGCCGTGACACAGGATGAATGAGGTCATAGCATCCTCTAAAGACCACAGGTCTCGTTCCCGTCTCGATACTAGAAATGCCATCTGGGGACACTGGGAACAGCTGTGGGCACAGTGACCTTGCTCGTGAGGCAGATTCATATGAACTGTTGGCTATTAGGGAAAAAAGCGCAGATTTTTCTCACTTATTTTCTCACTTATTAAAAATGGCCCCGTTGGGTGTCTGACGCGCTACAATGCAGAGTCGTACGGGATGAGAGTGCTGTCCGAGGCTTTGGTAACGGCGTGTCTCATTCAGGGGACAGTGGGCACCCACTTTGGAGAGTGCCTGGGAATCTGGCATTGAACGGAACACGACCTAGGGGAAAGGGAAAACACAGACACAGTTTACCGCAGTGAGGTCTTTAACCAGTGGTGTACGAGACGTACATGCTCCATGTAGGAGAGGAGATTCTGGCTGAAGTGCGCCCCGAAGGTCATAGTACGCTCATCGTGGGAATGCTTTTTCTTTGTCCTTCACTCCCCCCCCTTTTTTTTCCAAATATTACTCTAAATCTTTGCCATTGTACTCAAGTCCAACTCCCTAGGCCCCAGCGTCCCCCACCCCCAGAACTGAGCTCAGGTGATTAGGAAATGAGAACATTGGAGACGCCCCCTCAGTTTCCTGCGAATAACGCTGCCCTCCAGCATCCTTCCTCCTTTCCCTGCTTCTCCAGGGGAACCAGGGCTCTGTTCGGTTCGAGGCTTGCGCTGTGCTCTGGGCCCGTTTCCTTCGACGGCTCCGAAACGGGTTTCACCCACTTAACCTTTTAATCATTTATACCTTCAATCCCTCCCTGTCTCGGGCTTTTCTCTCTCAAACCCGAAATGATTGCGTTATCCATGGAAACAAGCCATGTTCCTGCTGGGGACCTGGCGTCCTTGTCATTCGCAGCCATGCTCCTGGAAGAGGCTAGATTGACTGCAGCCCGGGGTGTACCCGAGAGCCCTTCCATCCCCTGCTCGCTGGCCAGCCGCAGCCTCCCCGGGCTCACCCTGTTCCCGCTGGGCTCGCCATCTCCCTCCGCCACCTGCCTGTGTCCCTCTCTGTGTCACTGTCACCTACGCAGGCCTGGCGTCACCTGGACTGCCTCCTCCCCCTCTCTTCTTGCTCCTCTTTGTCATCGTCACTACTGACCTTTCAGGAGCATTTGTGAGGTGACAGGGACTTTTCTGTGCTCTCTCCACCTGCCATCACATGACTGTCCCCAGCATCTCCCTGCTCAGCTACCCACGTGCCTGTTCTCAGCTGCAGACCCTGAAGTCTAGTTTCAATGGCACATGTCCAAGTGCTGGGGCTGTCGTTCAGATCCCGGGTCAGCCCAGAGCCCCGCTCTAAACCCCTTGTACGCGACGGCGCAGGGCTCAGCCATCCCCTGTGCTGCCAGCTCCGGTCTCCACATCGCTCTGGAATCCGTCTGCGGATCCCGTGCCCTCCCCACAGAGCGAACCCCGTTCAGACCCTGGTCCAGGCTTCCCGCGGACCATTGTGAGAGCCTGCTTACGGCTCACCGCTTGCTTTTTATCTGTCCGTGTCTCTTCAGAATAATCTTTTTTGTGTCTCTTTTTTCTTTAAAAATTTTTAAATTGAGTTTATTGGGGTGACATTGGTTCATAAAACCATATGCGTTTCATGCATCCCTGAAAACCCTCCATGGTCTCGTAGCTGTAAGGTCAGTTCCGTCTTCTTCTTGTAGCGTTAGAAGGCACCATCCTCGGCCTTGCTTGGTGTAGCCTTTGGCTTGTCAGTTACTTGAAGGAAAACATAGTTGGTGCTTCATCATGTAGGTGGCTTGAATTATATGGGTCAGTTTCTGCATTAAACGGAATCACAGGATCAGGATGTAGCAGGTGTTCAGAAGCTCCTCTTACCCCTCCCGCCTCAGCGCTGGGCAGGTGTCCCTGAAGTGATCCAGGACAGTTCAATTCCAGACCTTGTCACCAACCGTATAGCCTCTAGCAAGTACTTCTATTTCTGTAACCCTCAGTATCTTCATTGTAAGATGAGGATCATAATTCCTTCCTTATCAGGATCCGGGGAAATAAGGCAAGCAAAGCACTCGGTACGTACGTTGGTTCTCATTGTTAGGTTAGTGCATTTGGCTTCGATTACTGAAATGCAGCCATTGCGACAGATTTAGAAGAGAGTCGCTAGGTCATCGAAATGACTCAACCCCGTGTCCGACAATAAACTTCACCGTTGCATAAGCTACACTGGTTTAATTTGAAGACAAGGAAACTGAGGCATGAGGGTATGTCATAGCTGCTTCCAAATACTTGCGGGGATGCAGAAGATGACATGTTTGTTCTGTTGGTTCCAGGGGGCATAACCCAACAGGCATCAATTAGAGTTGAAGTCGATTCTTGCTCACTCGAAAGAATTCCATAACAGAGCCGCCTTAAAATGACTGGCTGGATCTGGCATGTGTTCCCATGGAGACCAGGGTTGTCCAATGGGACGTTCGTGCTCTGAATGGGAGTCAGACCTGGGAACCAGCACTCAGATGCTCCCAGGTCATCTCCATGGTGCCATCCGTCTCTGATGTTCTGCGAGTCACCTCCATTTTTGCACAGCAGTGTGTTATTTTCCAGACTGTTCCACCTGGGCCATTTACAGATCACAGTGTTTGTGGTAACCAGGCCCCCGGAATACGTCGCAGTCCTGCAGTAATCGAATACCATGCATGGTTTCTCCGTCTGCATTCGCTTGCTGTCTTTTCTGTTCCCCCAACGCGTTCACTGTGGCCTTCAGGAGCCGGCGTCCTGGAAACGCCAGGAGACAGTGTAGCGATGTCTGCAGCGTGGGCTTGTCGCAGACAGCTGTTCACTGCCGAGTGGCAGTTCGCGGATCGGGCCTCCGGTAGCTGCCGTGACCTGGAGCCGGCACGCTGACCGCCAGGGAGCACGGCTCCAGCAGCTTGCCCTAAGAGCACAGCTATGGGGCACGTGAGCAGTGCGACACATTTAGCGACGTGGGACTTGCCTAGGAGTTACAGAGGAATCGACCGACTCGTAAAATCCGGGCAGCATTCTGTGTGATCCTCTATGAAATTTCCGATGTTCATGCTGAATATTTCCGTGCAGGGAAAATTCTAGGGCAAACCATATGTGAAATGTGAAATAATCAGGACTTATCTTGGCCACTACCTCCCTCCCGGTCAGTTTTACTCCTGTCTACAGACCTGGGTTTCTGGGACGCAAATGTTGTTTTGCTTCCTTTGCCCCAGAACCTTGTCAGGTGACACTTTATTTTCAGAACTTAGTGGACTCGCTGTCTCATCAACACTCTCTAGTACTTCATCTTCTCTGTCTCCATGATCCTGTTCATCCTTCACTAAGGTGACGGCTGCCTGCTTGTGGGAACCCAGTGAGATCAACCCCTGTCTCATCTCGGGTAACTTGGCATTAACAGTAAGTAGTCTTCGGAACAGAAGGCGTTTACCCCGTCAGACTGTTGAAGCTGAAGTTCAGAGAAAGCCGGGAACCCGTGTTCACATCTGCATAGCTTGCTCGTGGTCCACTTCCCTGCTTCCCTCCTCCTCCTCCCTGATTTTCACTGTGCGCGAGCATGGCCCTACAAACAGTGAAGGGGGAGTGTGCTGGGCAGAGTGAAAGGCACGTGCAAAGGCACTGAGGCACGTGGCAAGATGTGGAAGGAGGCCAGTGAGCCTGGCTGCAGCTTTGTTAGGGCAGAGTTGGATGAGATGAGTTTGGAGAGGTCGGTAGGCGCCGTGTCATTCACAGGGCAGGAGGAAGTAAGTCATTGAGGGAGACGTCACATAGAGTGACAGTTCAATTTGTAGTTTGATAAAGGTTCTCTGACTGCTCTATGATGCATACACTGGATGGGGCAAGAATAGAAATAAAATACTTAGAAGTCTAGGAGAGGAACTGGGTTATTCTGAGGAGAGAAACAATGGAGAGAAGTGGATGGATTGAAATACCTCTTTGGAGGTAGGTACAGAGACTTTAGGGTTGGATTGGATGTGGCGGTAAAGGGGAGGGAAGAAACCAGGCTGATGACTAGTTTCCTGATTTGATTGACGAGTGGATGGTCACACCATTAACGAGCGGATGAATGTCCCCTACACACAGAAGAGGAAGATAAATCTCGAAGAGGTTAACTAGTTTTCCCAAGCTCACCTCCTTCTCCACTGTGCCTTTTCAGGTTTAAGCGAATATCTACTATGAAATTATTTGTGTGAGAAATAGGTTCTTCTTCTGTGTTGTGTCCCAAGGACCCTGCCCTTCTATCACTGGAATATTTGACATTTATATCATTCATCTGATAGATTCTGGTTCTCCAGGTGTCACTGGGTACAGAGTGGTGACCCAGAGAAATGTCCTCCCCTGCTGATGGTTGGCAAAGTGGGCCACTGAGCAGTGTAGCCCAGTGTGAGCTGGCTGTGGGGGATGGCACGGGGCATTCAGGGACCAGGACATTCTTCCTGGTGAACATCATGCCTTGTCTCGGGTGCATGAAGGCTGAGCAGAAGTTAAGAAGAAAGACCAGGAGCTTGTGTTCTAGATGGCCGTCTTTACAGCCAGACAGCCAAAAAGCTCCGAGGGCCTGAAGCCGCATCCGTGTGGTTGAAAAATGAAGTTTGGATGGAGCGGGGAGAAGAAGGCTGCATGAGTAATCAGGGCCTGCTGACTCCAAAGTCATTTAAGGAGCTTGGATGTGATCCCGGGGTTGAAGAGGACCCGTTTATGATTTTCAGAAGGGGCCTGGCTTGATGAAATTGTCATTTTAGGAAGACCACTGTAACTGCAGTGTGCAGAATGGATTGGCAAGGGGCATGACCATTCAATAAATACATATTTGTTGATAATGCAGGAACGTCTAGAATGTATAATAGGCAATTGCAAGGGTTTTCTGCTTGGTTGGATTTAACTGATGAAAGACCATTTGAAACCACTAGGCAGTGGCCATAACCAGGGCCTCTGTGAGTTCATTGCCGTTTTATGCTGTTATTTGAAATTTTAGGCAATTTGATTTTAGTAGAAACATAATTTTTTTTTTAGTTTGCTCAGTTTTTTTTAAAAATATCTTTTATACCAGAAAGATGCTAAAATAAATTTAAAACAAATATGTAACTTTTTAGAGATTTGTATATCTTTTTCTATTTAAAAAGTATGTATTTACTCATACAAAAAGTCTCACTAACAGCAATAACGACGGTGAAATTAACATATTTGTAATGCTTATAGACATAATCCTCAGTAGCAAAGGAACATAAAATTTTATCTCTGTTATGATTATACTATGTGTGATTATAATAGCATTTTTAAGACCTGTAAGATAATACAGAGAAAGTCAAATGTCTGTTTATTATGAATATAAGATTGCATATTCCTTTTGTTCTTTTTAATGGTATATATATATATATATATATATATATATATATTAAATATTTAAAATATAAAATATTTTAATATATTTTCAAAACTTCTAATTGATAATTTCTCTTCTTAAAATGAAATCCTGGAAGGGTCCTGTACCTCGAATCTAACCTCCCTCCAAATACAAGTCTTTCTCCTCTATAGACCAGTCTCAAGTTTCTGTTTTAACACCGTCTTTTTAAATGTTTTGATTATTTACAGTTCTTTTCTAAATACTGAACTATTTTCCTGTTTTTGAAAAATCTACCTTTTTGATTCTGTGGTTTCAGGTATGTTTTAATATTTTATGTTATCAAGACTTCTTTGTGAAGATTTATGCCAGAGCATTCACCCTGGGCAAGGATTTACTTCGGAGCATAAAGAAATAGTTACTTAAAGTTAGTTACCCCTTCACGTTTATATGTGTTCAGATTGGATTGAAAGTGTAATGTGTGTGTGTGTGTGTGTGTGTGTGTGTGTGTGTGTGTACACATACTTTTTCCTAATCACTGATTGCATTGTACATTATGATTCATTCATTCATTCATTCATTCATTCATTCATTCATTCATTTTGTTTGCTGAATAGTTTCTATTTCTCTTCACTAGACTGTAAGTGGCAGGTACCTCATGTAGTGTTCTATGCATAGTAGGCTCATGACAAATATTTTTGTTAAATGAATAAAAATAATTGAAACTTAAAAATATTGAATGCCCAGGGAACATATTTAAATTACTATACATGTACTTTATGCTCAGTAGTAATGATTGTTCTTACCCTATCTATACTCCAAAAATACTCTTGGATTTGACATTGGAAAAAGAAAATTTTTCAGATTGTTGTTCATTTCACGGAAAATTTTTTCTTTCTTTTCTTTCCATTTACTAGAGTCCTTGGTTATGTTTAACATGTTCCAGACAGTGAACTGTGTCTACAGCAGTCTGTAGTCAAAAGTGGTAGGGTCAGTGATCAACATTGGTTGATATCTCTTTGGCAATTACAATGGCTTTATAATGCCAAATTAGCACTTTGGGGAGAGTATGCAGGTCTCACCCTGTGTTCTAAAACAGAGGCACCCGTATTTAATATGGATTTTTAAATGCGATTTCAACCTCAGTTGCCTTACGTATAGGGTTTGAGAAGTATTTGGGTGTCTTGCAGGAGGCTAAGTCCTGAATTTTTACCGAATTCCTTTACTATGCACCTGTAACTCCAGGAAAAGAAGTGGAGGTGAAGTTTGTGCATGAGATAGAGCATGAACACATCACTAGTTCTCACACCTCCGTTTCCTTTCAATTGTATGGGATGGCTTGTTTAAAAAATTTTTTTTCTTTATTGATTTTTAGAGAGAGAGGAAGGAAGAGGGAGAGAGAGAGAGAAACATTGATGAGAGAGAATATCAACTGGCCGCCTCCTGCATGCCCCCCATTGGAGATTGGTCCCACAACCTGGGCATGTGCCCTGACCAGGAATCGAACCGGTGACCTCTTGGTGCATGGGTCATCCACTGAGCCACACCGGCCAGGCAGTCTGGGATGGCTTTAATGCAGCTCAGAGCAGTGGCACAGTTTACCCCACTTGACTTGGTGTCTTTCTGTCACTATGGCTGTGTGACTTTGGGTAAAACCTTTAGCCCACTGGTCTTTGTGTCCTTATCTGTTAAATGAATGTGTGGAACTAAGCTGGTCCCTTCTAGACATAATTTCTGGGAGTATGTTCTCTATATGAGAACATTAATGTAGGGTATTAGATGTATACTAATAAAATATTGCTTAGGTGGGCCTCTCTGGCTTTCTTTCTTCTTCCCTGCAAGTAGAAAGACATATTTTGGAGAGAGAACTCTCCTCCCCTTTGCAGAGTTTCATACAGGTGCTAAATGAACCAGGGAACAGAGAGTTCTGCTGAATCATGGATTGAACTTGGTGTTCTAAGCATTATAATTGCTGATGAATGGTGTCTCAGGAGACTTCTATAAAATGATCCATTCTGACATCCAGTGACCTTTTAAACTAATATTTCTATTATGTAATTCAGTTGCTTCTGTTTCCTGGAGGTAATAACATTAGTTTGTACTGAGGTAGATAATGATTTTGTTAGCAATTTCCTTTGTGGTAAGTGTTTTCACAGTAATTTAGTTTGAAGAAAGAATCGTTTGTACAAATAAAATCCAGAGGAACTCACCTGTAGTGTGCTGTGATCAAGGGGTGGGGGGGAGGGTAGTCATTGACTTCTGGAACAATATTCTTGAGACTCAGGGTAAATATCACATTGACTGAATTTATTTGGGGGAAAGCTTGCTGTCAGCTACCAATCTTACACACACACACACACACACACACACACACACACACAGAATGTTGTGGCAAGGGGACAGGAATGTGGAATCAGACCTATTGCTCATTCTCTCATTAGTAAGTATGTTATACACCTGGGTTTCTTAATCCATAAAGCAAGAATAGTAATATTGCATAAGAGTGTATCATAAGTATCTAGAGCAATGATGGCCAGAGCACACACTGTAGTACCTGGTATACAGTGGTGCTCAATAAATACCAGCAGTGTTTCTTCCCTTCGCGGTGCTGTAAGGTTCTGAGAGTTCTAAGGTATCGAAGACAATGGAAGTTATGTTTAGTCCACTTTGACTGTTAAGTGTATGCATGTTCTCCATCCCGAGATTCATGGGAGATGCAGTAACTCTTTTTACCAAAGTGATTGATTACTCAGAATACCTACTCGCCCTTTTATGCCTGACCACAGTTTGCTGTATCTGGAGTGATGAGGAGGGGGGTGGACAGTTGAAGTTTATTCTTACATTTGTATCTAAAATATTTACATTCCCAGCAAAACAAGAACGTGCCAGAGAGAAAGGGATGGCATTTGCTTCCTGCCACGGTTTGCTTTCAGTCTGGCACGGGGCACCGCTCCCACACCTGTTTCCTCGGGCTCTCTGCTGAACTGGTCTCCCTGCTGTCCGCCAGCCGTGTGTCTTCCCCTGTGCTTGTGGCTGGGGACCCTTCTCTTTACGGCAGCCCCGCTCCTGCCAGTGCTGCTCTTGGCTTCTTCCTGCGTCTGGCCTTGCTCTGTCTCAGCTGCCTGCTGCCTCGCCAGCTGCCTGGCATTGTAGTATGTCTTTTC
Organism: Tadarida brasiliensis; assembly: GCA_030848825.1. NCBI lineage: Eukaryota > Metazoa > Chordata > Mammalia > Chiroptera > Molossidae > Tadarida > Tadarida brasiliensis. Next base: position 97,313,032 of record CM061267.1, on the reverse strand, counting down.
TGTGTGCCTTAGCTCTCCGACTGCATGCGGCGCCGAGGCCGTCTTTTTTATTTCTTCGCGTCCCTGGTGAACTGGAGAGAGTCCTTCACTCGGCTGATTTTTAGTGGGTGTTTGTTGCTTTGGCTGCTTCTACTCCTGCTGATGCTGTTAAAAGGAATGTCAGTCTGCCCTGCATACATGGTGCTTGGTTTGGCCATTTCTCAGGTCACCTTGGGTCACTAAGACACTCCCGGATGGACACCTTTGGGGTCAGACTTGGTTCTTCCTACTGAATGGTTGATTTATTCCCATCTGTCTGTCTGTGTATTCGTCCATCCCTCCTTCCACCCAGATAATTTATTTAATGCCTTCATTTAGTTAGTGCCAAGCATGTGCTAGAAATCATGGGAAATGGAAAAAGAAATCAATCGCTAGGGGATGATTGCACTAAACATGTTATTGGCTATTCCTAAATAATTGTTTTCTATCTTCAAATAATTTCAAAAGACTGGTAAATCGATGTTTGTTACTAAGTTAAATGAACTATTTAATACAGTGTATTCATTTTTATGATTCCTTGCTTTAAAAAAAACACACCACCACGATATTTTCAATTAATTCACAAATGCCGATCCCTTCTGCATTCGTTGCCATTTCAATGCTGATGTAGAAAATCCCACTGAACCAGGGAAGCGCTGCAGGGTGTCTGAGGCTGAGTATGGAAACTTAAGGAGTAACAGTGTAGGCTTGCTTTTAAGTAACTTGGCTAAAATGTAAAGATGGAGTTTAAACCAGAGGTGACCTACCAAGGTTAGACACGCATGATGCTTACTGATCGATTTGGGCACCGGTCCCCTGTGTTTGGTCCAGCTCATCAAAGTGGTTTCTGTGGGCCACTTTACCTTGTCCACCACACATGACATAAACACGTGGAAGAAATCCACTTTTGAGGAAGACAGTCAATCAGTCAATCGTGCAAACTTGAATTTGCTTTATATAAAATTAGTTCAGTGTAGATCTTAAAAGTTGTCATCACAAGAGAAAAAAAGATCTGTGACCGTACATAATGTCGGATGTTGACTAGACTTACTGTGATCATTGCACAACAGATGCGAATATGAATCGTGAGGTACACCTGAAACTAATATGTTTTATGTTAATTACACCTCAGTTTTAAAAATTAGTTTAATAGAAGGGTCTGATACAATGTTAAAATAGTATGCTTGATTTTCATGGACATGAGTGGAGAAGTGACTGCCATTGAAATACAGCAAGAACTTGGGTCAGAACCCAGGCGGACCGATCATGAATGCATGGGTATCAGAAAGAAGAATTAGAAACTGTGGAATTGAACAACGCCAGGGAAAGTAAAACACCGCTATCGGAAGACAAACTGTAGAAAATTCACTGTTGGGATGTTTGAACCGGAAGACATTATCGGGGAACCAATCCCCAAATCAAAGATGGATGAAAAAATAGAAAAGTATAAAACTATCGTGGAGACGGAAAGATAAGCTGAGAAGAGCTGTCATGACTAAAAATACCAAAAACGCTTTAAACACATACTCTCTTCGTTTCTCTACCTCCCCGTTCACTTTAAAAATAACGTCTTAAAATGAAGTTACGCAGGTATACCTGAAAACATTCCTGACTGGAAAATGCAAACGTCAGTCAGTACATATTGAGTTAAAAAGTAGGAGGAACTCTTCGCTCTCTTTAGGCCGTCACGGCTCTTACCCCATGGATAACCATCATCCATCCAGCGTGCATCATTCCAGATGTTCGTTCCTGTGTATCGACATGAAAACATGTGCACACGTGTGGAAATATACCCTTTATTTTTTATGAGAAATCAAATTGTTCATATTACTACACATCTTAAAAATCAAAATTGTGTCTCTTTGCAATCATCTAGGAGTAGATAAGTAGACGTGGAAGTCACATGGTGTGCACACTTTTAATTTTGGTCGGCACTGGCCATGTGGCCCCAGGACATTTGCACCGTGTTCTATTCCCATGAATGTTGTATGGAAAGGACCGCTTCCCCAAACTCACAAACACTGGGTATTCTGAGACTATTAAGTTTCGTACTTTTATGAAAAGAAAATATTGACATTTTTTTATATTTCTTAACTTATTAGTGATATTGGACACATTTTCATGTTCTTATGTTTTTTTCTGTTTCTTCTGTTAGCTGAATGTTGATGACTTTTACCTACTTTTGAGTTGTTCTTTACAATAAAAAATGCTCACCTTCCATCGGTTACCTGTTCTGTCAGTTTTCTCCCTGTCCATCAGCCATTCAACGTGCTTATGTCTCCACTCTGTTGACATTCTGACTTTTCGTGCTGCCCAGCTGAGCTTTTAGAACTCTCCAGGCTCATCACATAGGGCCTTGGTACTCATCCTCGTCTTTGTTCTTACAGAAAGCTGTGCATCACTGCAAGCACAGGGGGAAGTATCGAGGACACCGGTTCCGACGGGAAGGCGGGGAGGCTGGCAGCTGTGGTGTGTGCGGTGAGGAGGCGGGCTCTGTGCCCTGCTCCCGCACCCGTGTTTCAGGGACGGTCCTGTGGGTGTTGGTTAGGAAGCGTGAACCTTCCCAGCTCTCAGGATTTGGCCCGCAGCCCGCTCCTGCCACTGGGTCAGAGGCCAGAAAGCGGCTGGTCATGGGACAGTCTATGAGTGATGTGGCCCAGGAGACAATAGGTGTGTCTCCCCATTTTGGTTTCTGTCGTTACTTGATCGAGCTTGCCTGAAATTGACCCAGCTTTCTCTTTCTGTTTTTTGTGTACCAGACACGATAGCAAAAGGGAGGGAGATGGAATAAATAAAAGTGAAGGAAAAGAACAGGAAACATCTAGTAGGCTGGGGTCTCACACACTGGGGCGGTCAGTGGCACAGTCCTCCCAGAGTTCAGTCCCAGGGACCGTGGTGCTGTGCACTCCAGGTAGGGGAACAGTGAGGACTCCCGACCCCCGGGTGCTCCGCGGGCTGCCCGCCTGAGACACCGTGCTGTGCGCACTGATTGTTGTTATCCGTACACCTTCGCGAGCCGGGGGCTCAATTCTTAAATTTGCATTCTTTCAGTTTCATTGGTAGGAATCTTTAAGGCTGTGAATTTTTCTCGGATCAGTGCTTTAAAAATATGTGATAGGCAGTGTTTGCATTATTATTTTTGAAATACATTTTTAGTTTCAGTTTCTATTTACCCTTTCACCCAAGAGTGATTTGAAAAAGATTTTTGAAATTTTCAGGGAAAAGAGCCTTTTACAAAATTGCTCGAATAATTACTAGTTTTATGTCATTGTGATCAGAGTTGCTTATGATATTTCTAATCAATGTTATTTACTGTTGTTTTTATCTGATCAGTTTTGTGGTACTCCATGCGCATTTGAGAGGAAGGCTGATTTTCTGTTTTCTGGGTGTAGAGTTTAATATACAGTAAAATAAATTGATATTATTATATGTTCTGGGTTTATGTTCAGGGCTTTAGTTTTTAATTTCTGTTTCATCTACTAAATGATGGTTTCTGGATATTTAATTCAGCTCTGAGTGTTATGTTACCATTTTCTTCTGTTTTGCCAATTTTGTGGAGAAGAAATGGACTTTTCATCAGCTAAATTGTTTAGGTTCTCATTTTCCAATTTCTTTTTAAAAAAATATGTTTTCATTGACTTTTTAGAGAGAGAGGAAGGGAAAGAGAGATAGAAACATCAATGTGAGAGAGAAACTTCTACTGGCTGCCTCCTGCACGCCCCCTACTGGGGATCAAGCCTGCAACCCAGGCATGTGCCCTGACCAGGAATCGAACTGGTAACCTCTTGGTGCATGGGATGATGCTCAATCCACTGAGTCACACCGGCCAGGCACATTTTCCAATTTCTTTTTGTAGTAGTTATTTTGTTTGATTTTGGGGGTGGTTTCATTGAGTTGGGATGGTGATGACATTCCTAGTTCAAGATCACCCTCTTCTGTCCTTGCAGGCAAAGTATTGCCTTGTTTCTTTACTAGTGTGGCTTTTGAATAGCCACGTGTCCTTGGATTTTTATATTTTCTTTTGTCATATGGGATTCCAAATGTTCCCCCTTCCTTCTTTACCTCGCTGTGCAGAGTTTCCAAAGATACCTTTTCTTTGGTTCTAATTCTCTTCTCCCTCCAGTGAGACCTTTCTGAGGTTGCCTTGTCCTGTCCCGTGTACCTTTTCAAGCCCCTCCCCTGACCCCCATGTTCATAGCAGCGCTATTTACAATCACTAAGATCTGGAAACAGCCCAAGTGCCCATCAGTAGATGAGTGGATGAAAAAACTGTGATACATATACACAATGGAACACTATGCAGCTGTAAGAAAGAGAGAACTGTTATCCTTTGAGACAACATGGAGGGACCTGGAGAGTATCATACTAAGTGAAATAAGCCAGTCAGAGAAAGACAAATATCACATGATGTCACTTATTTGTGGAACATAATAAACAAAATAAGCTGTCGACCAAAAGAGATCCAGTATCATGGAAGTAGGGAACAGACTGACAAACCTTAGAGGGATGGGGGTGGGAAGGGAGGGAAGAGATAAACCAAAGAACGTATATGCATATGTGCACAACCAATCGACAAGGACACTAGGCTGGGGGAGGCGGGGAGGGGGATGGGAGCGGGAAAGGGGGGTTCAATGGGGGAAAAAAGGGAGGATGTTTGTAATACTTTCAACAATAATTAAAAAAACAAAAATAAAAAAAAGTTCCTTCCTTGTTCTCAGGACTCTTACTGTCCTTTCAGTGTTATCGCCTACAGGACTGACCTGCTCCTTCTAGCAGAGGCTTCGAACCCCATTTCTGTCTGCTGTTCGCTCCCATCTCCTTCCTCCTGGTGCAATTGCTCCTACACGGCTCCTGGTCTTCGTGAAGCCTGGGGGGACGCCAGGCACACAGACCTCAATGTTTATTTTTGTACTTACTAGTCATTTGAAGCTGAGATGTTTCTGTCCTTTAGTTGCGTTGAGGTCATGAGTTGGAGTCGTTTTATTTGTCTGTTACTTTTCTTTTCCCAGGATGTGCTGGGACTCTGAGGTTTATCCTCTGCCACTGCCTTGGTTGTCCAGAACCTTCTGTGTCCACCAGGGTCACCCAACATCCTGCAGCAACTTGAGTGTTGCCTGACTTTGCTTCTTGTGAAATTCAAGTCTTGAAGCTAAGCGAAAGCTTTCCAAAAGATGAGAAGATGTTTTAAATTATTAAATGTATACACCACAGGCTTTATCAGACACACAGTCTGAGCAGGTTGGAAGAAAAGTAGATTCTGAGGTCTTACTAATGTACAAAGCAATGGCTTTTTTTCTCTCTGTTATTAATGTTTAAAGTCCCTGGCGTGTTTGGTGAGGCTACCTAATAAAAGAGGGATCTCCTCTTTAAGTGGGTTGCGCTATTGACCGCCGTCGATTTGCTCAGATTATCTGATGCAACTCTGTGTGTTTATTAAGTCCAAGGGCACGTGGACGTTTCGTGTGGAATAGTTACATGGGAATTTGCCGAAGCAATTACTCTGCTGTTTAATGACAAGCAATTATCCACATCACTTCCCAAGCTGTACGTCTTCCTCTTGCCCTTCAGCGTATGGACACGCCGCCCATCGGCATGCCTGTGTGTTCTGCTCCCGTGGCCACACCTCTGACTTACAGAACAGCATCTGAGCCTTGCTGCATGGGGGTTGGTAAAACCTAGAGCCATGCTTTTTCTAATGGCCAGATTTTTTGTCATCTTCGGACTTTGTAATGCTTTTAGAGCCCATGGCTTCTGAAATCATTTTTGTAGCAATTAGGAACAAGAAGGAACTTTTGCTTTCTTCACGGGGAACACTGACTGATCCCATAAATGCGTTCCTCATCCCCATTCCGTGGGCTCCCGCTCTCCTAGCTGCTGCAGGGTTCATGGTAACGTGTAACTGCAGTCGTGGTGTTTACTTTTCCTGAATTATATCCTTTTTTTTTTTAATCCTCACTTGAGGACATTTTTGCATTTATCTTCAGATAGACTGGGAGGGAGAGAGGGAGGAAGAGAGAGAGAGAAACATTGATGTGAGGGAGACACATCGACTGACTGCCACCCACACGACCCCAACTGGGGCCAGGGACAAACCGCAACCGAGGTACGTGCCCTTAGCGGGAACCGAACCCGGGACTCTCTGGACCGCAGGCCGACGCTCTAACCGCTGAGCCAAACCGGCCAGGGCAATTATATCCATTTTTGAAGCATTTTAAATATTCCTTTGTTGTCTGCAGCTGAGTTGAAAAGAACCCCCGCCGTAACGACAGTTTCGAAATCACTTTTGAGAGCTTGTGGTGGAATACTCGGAGGGGAGTGTTCCAGGGGTGCTCCTTGAGCAGGTCACACAGGTGCTCGAGTCCGTCGGTGCTCAGAGCGTCGGGTCTGTGATGCTGCCAGGTCGTGCTGGCCTGCTGTAGGACGGGCTACCTTCTCCAGCTTAGCGACGGAAAGACGGAAAATAGGTATGGTTCCTTGCTTCACAAGGCTTTATTCTCATGCTTATTCCCATATGTCATGTAGCGACTGCATGTTCTTCCCCTCCACAAACAGGTGATCACGTATGTAGTTAAAATCCCGTTTGGCCCTGGCCTGTTTGGCTCAGCGGTTAGAGCATCAGCCCGCGGTCCAGAGAGTCCCAGGTTCGGTTCCCACTAAGGGCACGCACCTCGGTTGCAGTCTGTCCCCGGCCCCGGTTGGGGTCATGTGGGTGGCAGCCAGTCGATGTGTCTCTCATGTCAATGTTTCTCTCTCTCTCTCTTTCTCTCTCTCTCTCTTCCTCCCTCTCTCCCTCACGCTCTATCTGAAGATAAATGCAAAAATGTCCTCGGGTGAGGATAAAAAAATTAAAAAAGTAAAAAAAGTCCCGTTTCACACTGACGTCAGGATTTTTTCTGTAGGTAACATCAGCACAGGTCATCGTTTCCCGTGTCACATGGCCCGTGCTCTTCTGCTTCCGTCTCTGGCCTCCAGCGGTTTGTGGCTCTCTCCTTCTGCCTCTGCATTCATCTGATGATAGCATTTAAATGATCAAGATTCGCCCGGCCGGTGTGGCTCAGTGGATGGAGCGTGTCCCATGGACTGAGAGGTCCTGGTTCGAGTCCCGGTCAGGGCACGTACCCAGGTTGCAGGCTTGATCCCCAGTAGGGGGGCGTGCAGGAGTCAGCGATTGATGTTTCTCTCTCACATCAATGTTTTTATCTTTTTCTCCCTTCCTCTCTCTCTAAGAAATCATTAAAGACATATTTAAAAAAATAAATTATCAAGATATCAAGCTTTCTAGCTTCTAAATTTCCAGCAGCCTACTGGGACAACGCTCCAACCAACTGAGCTACCCAGCCAAGGCTAAAAGTAAAAATGTATAGATGTGTTTAAAACTGTCAAAATTAGCTCACAGAATATATATATCTACACAAATGTATATACATTATTTTGTGACTAAAATCTCAGATTATCTTTTTTTCTGTGGATTTAACTGTGGTTGGATGTCATGCCCGTAAAATAATATTCACTAAATAGTGTATTCTCTGTGGGATGGCATTTGCAAAACTCATAAATTTAGAGAACACAATTATGTCAGTGAATTGAAATTAATGAAATGGCATCCCACACAGGCACCATGATTTGCATATTAATTTCAGTTCATGTTTTTATGGATGTGACAAACTTATCTGAGTCACATTTGATAAAAAAATAATAACAGATTGTGAAGCAGCCAAACACTGAGCAACTGTTCCTGTGGGTCCCCAGTACCCCCCAAAACTCCCTGGACACATCATTGCTTGGCACATTGAGTTTTGGTTTATTTGTCTCTTATTACTTTAAAAAAAATTGTTAATAAATAGGGAGGTAGTTGTTGATATTGAATATTTATTTTTAACTATTGAAAATTATCTTTTCTCTTTTGAATTGAAATTTCTCATTTAGAACAATTACACTTAAATTGAAAATTAATTACACGTGACCTTAAGTGGATCTTGGTATTTGAATTCTGCTACTGTTGTTAAAAATATTCAGTGGCTTTCTTTTAAGTGGACATGCCTAGACTCACTTTAAGGAACCTCTTATGAGTTATGGCCTGCAGGTGAGGAATTGGTTTTACCTCCTTTTCTAGGTGTCCTCAGTAGCATTCTCTCTGTTGCAGTCAATTTTGCCCAGTGAAATTTTATTTCATCCCTGTTTTCAAATCTGTTTGCATGCACAATAGACTTTTCTTTTGACGTATCCTTCATGTCATCTGTCTCTCGTTTTGCTTCATCTCATTTGATGATTATTTCTCACTTGTCCTTTCTTCTTCTTATGTTTTGGGACTTCCTATTCACTCTCCTCCCTACACCCTTTTTAAAAAATTAGGTTCTCTCTCTCTCTTTTTTTTTTTTTTACTATTTCCAAGATCCAGCTTTTTGATTTATTTATTTTTAATTAAATGTATTAGGGTGACATTGGTTGATACAGTTATATAGGTTTCAAGTGTACAATTCTGTGATACATCATCTGTATGTTGCATTGTGTGTTCACCACCCACAGTCAAATCTCCTTCCGTCATTATATGTTTGACCCCTTTACCCTCGGTTACCTCCACTCCTCTTCCCCTCTGGTAACCACCACACTGTCGTCTGCCCACCAGTTTGTGTTTGTCTTGTTTGTTCATTTGTTGCTTTCAAACAAGCAACACATGATTTATTCTTCGTAGTTTTTATTCTTATTAATCTGTTCCTTCTGCTTTTGTTTTACTTTCTTGATCTTTTTAGCTTTTTGAATTGAACATTTAACTCCCTTCTTTTGTTTTAAAAAATTGTGTATGTAAATAATGCTATGGATTCTCTTCTGAGAAGCTTTTGTTGTTACGTATAAATGTTAGTTAAGAGCTTGCTTTTTAATTTTCAGGTAAAAAAGTCTTTTATCCTTTTACATTATTATGATTAGACTGTCTTTGTTGCTTTCATTGTGATCAGAGAAGGCTATTAGTGTATTTGCATATTCGTATCAATATACTATAATATAGGATTGCATTAATTTACTGATGTTAGTATTAGTATATTTCCTATGTTTTGTTTTTGCTCCCGTCCAGACTTCGAGTGCCTTGGCTCCTGGAGATGTGTGTCCCTTAGTTTCAAATTTGGCTACATAACCCCATATTCTTCGGTTACTCCTTTCTGCCTCCGCGTTTCACTGGTTTGGAGCGGAAAGTGGGTGATGACCGCACGATCCAGGAGGAGACTGCGGAAGCCCTGCCTCTGTCTTCAGTCTCCGCGTATCTCCGTGATGCGAGTTACAGCGCTGACTCTAACCGGTCATGCGTCAGTTTGACCTCAATAAATATGTATCGAGGATCCATTATATGCCATGAATTATTCTAGTGGGTCAGGCATAAAGGAATTTCTGGGACAGCTTTTTACACTTTAGGAATTTCTCAGTGGATATAAGTCCTAAAGTCACGTGTCCGCGTCCAGAACTAATGGCACAGGCAGAACGACAAATGGGAAGTCATTATCTTACATTCCTGCAGGGATGTCTCTTGGCATTGTTTTCCCTCGCAGAAAATACGAAGGTTCACCAATGAAGGAAAGTACTGGAAGTGCTGTCCACGAGGTACCTGCTTACCCTGCTTTGCGTTTTATCATACTTTGGGCTTTAACACGGGCGTTTTAGGTTTTAGAATTGGAATCATCATGACCTAAGTTATTTTAAGGTATGTAGGTACTCGCCAAGGCAAAGGTGGAAGTAACATTGTAGAAGTATTTCCAGAACCTTTGAAAAGGTAAGCTGCCATTTTCTGGTCTGATACTCTTTTAAGTAAATAAACCACTGTTGCTGTTGTGTCCCCTTTCTTAGACTTCGAAGAGTGAGTCTGTTAGGATCCTTAAACTGAAGCCACATTCAAGGATTTCTGAGCTTGGAGATTTGGGGCATATTTGCACGGTAACTCCAAGCTTTGGAGTTAGGACTACGATTTTGATCAGAAATGTTTTTATCAGGTCTCTTTCATCGCTCTCAGGATGTGTGGTAAACACCTGAGAAGCTCAACCTCAAAGATAAATAATGTAAGGGAAAAAAAAAAGGTTTTCGTAGTTTGTTTTCCCAGTTGAGAATATTTATATTTAATTAAGGACAGCGAGTATATTTTCTCGAAGCAGAGATCTGAGCGGTTGTGAGCTTCTGAGGAGCACTTGGAATAGATGGGAAACATTCTTTGTAATTACTGTCATTTATTTAATCAGCGTGAAATGATTAAATCATGTAAGGAAGCAGGATTTTGATGAAAATCCTTTTCTTTCAGCCGAGTTTGTAATCTGCTGACGCTGAGCCAAGTGGGTGCTGACAAACTCTCAGTGTGGACGGGGTTATTGTTACGACGGGAGGTGAACGAGGGCCGTCGGGTCTCGAGCAGCGTGACTGTACGTTCTCCATCAGCCCTTTCCTGGCTCACTAGGAGTGTCCTGGACATTCTGGCAGACTCATAGCTGTTATTTTTGTTGGGACAGACCGGGAGAGTAGCCTACCATCGTGCATATACATTTTGGTGGCCCCTTTCTACTGAAGGGAGAACAGATTTGCGCCCCATCCCACCCCCATTTTTACTCATGTACTGCTTTACCCAGCAAACACTTCTTGCAGGTCTCATGCGTACCACATACATGTACTAGGCACCACGAAAGACAGATGAATAAGGTCGCTTCCACTTTTAAGGATTTCACAGTCAGGGATGGAGGGAGGAAGAGAAAAGGAAACAGAACAGTACATTGTGATCACTGGAACACAGGGTGGTTTTGGAACACGTCGATGGGTCACCCGGCCGAACAGGAGAGGTCTATGAACGTTGCCCGGAGGCTTACAACTGGATTTGGCTCTGAGAAATGAGCAACAGTGGGACTTGGTGCTGGCCGAGGACGGCCGATGGAGTTACTCCAGCCATTTGGCACGGCTGGGTGTGAAAAGGAGCAGCGGCCAGAGGTCAGGTCGAGGAGTGAGCAGTCAGAGCAGGGAGGACCGGGTAAGCTATGTGAAGGAGTCTGAGCTTCATCTGTGCGGTGGGGGCCACCTCAAGGTTTGAGGCAGAGTACTCTGGTTGCGTGGTGGAGCAGGGATTTGTGGGTCACAGATCCCGAGGCAGAGACACCAGTCAGGAACCAGATGAGATAACCTGGGTTAGAAATGCGGAGGTAAATGCTGAGGCAGTTAGTTGGAGAGAAATGAACGGACTCAGCATCGAACAGGAACTGGGTCTGATTGACCGGAATGAAAGGGAAGGGGCGGGGGTGACCCCCAAGCTTCCGTGGTGAGAGCAGTGGTGGGTGACGGCAATGCCACTGACAGAGGTGGGAGGAGCCGCACGAGAAGGCGCTGTGTGTGGACTTTGCACTGTTCAGATTTGCAGCAGAGAATGAGCTCCTGTCCTGGAATGTCAACCTGGCCAGGTGTTCTCTGCTTATCAGCAGGGTGCAGGCCAGTGGGGACCTGCTGTGTGGAAGCCTCGCATGACCTAAGGCTGAGGGTCAGTGACACTCATCTTCCCTTTCTGAGTAGGTGCCTTCCCGGGATGGAGGACCATGTGGTGACGAGGGTATCTGTTCTAAGAGGCCTTTATGCACAGAAATGAATAGTCAACAAGGGAGGACAGAATTTTGTTGAATAATAATAGAGTTAAAAATACAGATAAAAGAGAGACATAGAAGCAATTTTCATATAAAGTCACTGTTGTCATCTCCTATAGAATGTTGCACCCAAAATTGTAACCTTCAGTTACTCCCTGATAGGCCTTGGGTACTTCCTGACAGTGCATTTTCAGCCAAAGTACTGGTCTCCCTTTAATCTGTTTCCTTTTTTACACTATGGGCTATTTTATTTATTTATTAAAATATATTTGTATTGATTTTTTTTTCAAGAGAGAGAGAGGAAGGGAGAGGGGGGAGAGACATGTAAACGTTGATGAGAGAGAACATCAACTGGCCATCTTCTGCATGCCCCCCACTGGGGATTGAGCCCACAACCTGGGCATGTGCCCTGACCGGGCACTGACCTCTCAGTCCATGGGACGATGCTCAATCCACTGAGCCACATGGCCGGGCACCCTGTGGACTATTTAGCATTCTAGAAAACCTTAGGTTTTAAATGGTCATCACTGTCACGGAAGCTCCCTCTTTCCTGAAATACGCCACATCCCTACGGAATATATTTTTCCCTGTTGAAACAGATTGTGGGATTGTTCTTGAGGGATGGTCGTTGGGACAATCAAACATACAGAACTGGTGGAGCATGAGAATTCTGCCAGTTCTCTGTCCACCTTCTGTTCAGGCTGTCCTGCCCCACCCCATTCTCGCCCTCTCACCAGGCAGAGTCCTGCGTGGATTTGCTGCACTGTGAGCCTTCCCTGTTCCGGAGGAACACTGGGAACGCACGGGGAAGTCTGTAATTGTGCGCAGCAGACAGCACGCCGGGGCAGAGGGCGGTCGGCCCTGTGCAGAGCTGGCTTTGAGAGCCCGTGAGGACTTCAGCTGCGGTCTTTAAGCCGTAAATCACCAGGGTCGCGGCCGGATATTGCCGCACAGCTCTCTGGATGCCCTGAGGGCGGAAAAAGAATGCTCTCAGCACTTTGCTGTGTGTGACATGATTACAGATGACTCCTCCTGGAGTCCTGGAAGCGGAAGCGTGCCCTGAGCCTCGCCCTCCGGCACACAGCTTGCTGCTCAGATGGTCAGACTGGAACGTGGTCTTCCGTTAAGACTCATGGTGATTTTCTGATTGCTGGGATGGTCTGGGAGGGTTTTTTCCCCCCTCCATTTGTTATTCTTACAACTCAATTTAAGGTGATGGTAACAAAGAGTTGATGTAGATGGCCGACCTCTGGCAGAATAGCAGGCGAATCTTGTCGGAGAAGTCTGGCTCATGGCAGATCTGGTGAAGAACAGACAATGTATTTTCCCAACCAGAATCAAACCTCCTGCAGTTCATTTTACAGTATGGGGCTCCAGCATTTGACGCAATATGAGGTACAATAGACACAGTCTATGCTTACTGACTGTTCAGAAAGCTAAGGTTAGATCGAAAATGGCATTTTGAGTGCTTCTGTGATATTTGGTGTTCTTTACAGTTCCAATATCATTTACTTTTTAAAAATTAAACTACATTTAAAAAATGTTGAGAGTAGTACTGATGTCCCCCATTTTCCCTCCTCTGCCCCCCTCCACCCGTCTCCTACCCCACCTAAGATCATTACCTGCCTATTGTCTGTGTCCATGGGCTATGCATATACGTTCTTTGACTAATTATCATTTTCTTTTATACATGGTCAGGAAAGGATAAAAGGGTCCTACCTCAATTTACCCTGAGCGTTAGTTCCGTGCCCGTTGGTGCAGTCCGCTCTCGGCCCCTTCCTGCCTCGTGCACTCCCCGCAGATGCCAGGTTGCGACCTGCAGGCCAGATAGAGGCCCTCGCTGCTGAGCTGCTGTTAGGTCGGGCCAGAGGAGGGCAGTGGGAATGTCTGGAAGGCGGGAGAGAGGAGGAAGCGATTTATTTCTGTGCACTGGGGAGCACTCAGCGCGCAGCGAGATGGCAAGAGCTGACTCTGGCTGTGCGTCCCAGCAGCGCTGGGTGCTGCCGCGAGCTTCCCACCTGTACCGCGTCTGAGCACAGGGGCTCGCGGAGCAGGGGATCGCGGAGCAGGGGCTGAGCACAGGGGATCGCGGAGCCCCGGCTGAGCAGCCCCCGCAGTTCTCCGGCCATGCTTCTAGCCACTCAGCGATGGCTGCTGGCCTGTGGGCCGCAGCCGGGCTGGTAGAGCCCTTGGTTTTGATTGGCAGCCCTGTTTTTGTTCTGTCTCCCGTCTTCCTTTTGTTCTTCTCACCCCTTCAACGTCTGTATAATCAGTTTCTGTGTGACCTTCCGTGTGCTTGAAATAGCTAGAGCAGTTTCTGCTTTCCTGGGGACAGTAACCAGGAATGCGCTCAGAAAACAGATGTCTTTGTTTTATTTATTTCATTTCATTTTTTTAATTGACTCTGTTGGGGCGACATTGGTTGATAAAATCATATAGGTTTCAGGTGCACGGTTATATAACACATCATCAACTGTATACTGTCTTGTGTATTCACCACCCCAAGTCCAGTCTCCTTCCGTCACCATTTGTCCCCCATACTCTCTTCTACCTTCCCCAACCCCCTTCGGAAAATAGATTTCAAAGCTGAGAATTAGGGATGGTGATCTGAACTGATGGGGATCGAACACAGTGGGATCTCACTGCCTGTGGAAATGGCCGGGCGGGCGGGGGCTGCTCGGTTCAGTTCGCTACCAGCCTTCTCGCTGAAAAGGCGGTGTTCGCTGAAGTCAAGCTCTGGGAAATCAAGTGGAAGGTGTAATCGACTATGATGTTGAGAATAATGACTATTAGGGCTCTCAGGTGGCTTGGATGCTTTTGGCTGCATAGAACATTTTAGAGAGGAAATTATGAGTTCAGGGCTTTGAACTCTCAGTTCAAGTATGGTCAGAGAACAGAGAGCCCCGTGATGGGCCCGAGGTTGTTCTGTCTTTGTTGTTGCCGCGCTGATGGAGCTGAAAATAAGACCCCAAATTTGACCCTGAGAGAGGTAGAATCACAGTTTAAATTGAATTCACAGCCTCTGAAGCTTTCTTATATGAAAGATGAGAACTGATTGGCTAGACATGGGATCCTGAGAATTGAAATGAGTGCACTTGTGTGAATTCTGATGAATGTGAGAACTGCGGACCTCAATGTTGCTCTGTGCCTCATTGGCAAGTCCCCTACGCTTTATCATGGAACCAGCCCCACCTCCTGGCTCTGAGGAGATTAATTTCCTCGCCAGCTTGAGGACCCTGGAATGGCCTCGACCTGCCAGGAAAGAATCTCGGGAGACGGGAGTGTTGGGGTGCATGTAGCACGTGGTACACATGCCTCCCTCGCTGAGACGTCTGGGCATGCATCGGTGAAAGGGGCACTGGCATTCTGGAACATTCTGGATGGCTGTGTTCTCATTGCCTTGGGCCGTGGTGTCAGATGACACGGTTGAAGTGGGCCCTCTCCTTTCAGTGGTTTCATGGAGGCCTGGAGGGACAGAGGCTCAGTGTCTAGGTGTAACCGCCAGGGGCCAGGTGGGTACAGTTACTGCAATGGGCAAAAGTGCCAGAGTGACAGTCAGAATTGTGTGAGAACCAGGGCATCCTCAGTGATGGTGCAACGATCATTAAAGCCTGGCCTTCAGACCGTGGAATCGCCGTGGGCTGTGAGAGCAGAAACCTGACCTCATTCACCACCAGGGAGCACCCTGGCCCGTCACCAGCCCAGAGCCCTTCAAGAAAGAGGGAGAGCTGGATCCCCTTGAGGAGACATCACTACTGCTGACAATCCCCGCGGAACAGTGATCAGGTTCTCCCCAGTGGGACCTCAGTCATTTGCTGGAGTGGTTGTACATCGTGCAAAGGAGAGTTCTCAGCTCTTCCAAGTATTCCTAGACGTGGCTGTTCGTCGGTAATGATCACTTGGGAGATGCAAAACACTACCCGTGTTCTCGGTCAAAAGGAGACTTCCTGGTCACCCGATGCTGCATTCCCCTCCCTGCCTCCTTCTCTCCCTCCCTGATTTAAGCTCATCTCGCTGTCTGTGGCTCCACCTGGTGACGACCGTCCCAGTTCTTAAAGGTGCACTTTGCAGAATAACGTCTACATTGGCTGGGTGAGTCACTTAATGAGGGGCGTTATAGTTGGAGGCCAAGTAGATGGCCCAGGAACACCTTTCCACCCAGGAAAGTGAGGAGCATATGGGAACGGCATCTCAGGAAGTGCAGAGATTAGTGCCACCATGAAATACTTGAGATTCCAAAGTGGGGATTTAAAAAAAAATTTTTTTTATCACGTTCTCATTTTACTTAAAATTTTGACTTGTGCAAATGGGGACTGGGCCTTGGGAACGATGATGTTTTATTGTACACTTAATCGGGCTACGCGACTGCAGTTGTGACTGCCGTTCCAGATGGGATCTTCTTACCAGAACCAGGCTTGCTGGTCTGGCACCCGGTGTGCAGCCGTGGGTTTTGCCGATCCTTGCCCCCGCTCAGTGAGCCAGGACCACTGGAACGTGCTGACCTTCCTCCTGCAGAGAAAGCAGTGCCCTTGACTGTCAGGGCTATGTAACACCGACTCTCTCACAGTCTAGTACGTCCTGAAGTTATTTTTAAAATGGTAAGTAAGGATAAACAAATTTATACACTTTTTTAAACCAGAGAACATTTCTTAGAACCAATAACGGGTGAATGGAGAAAGTGCGTGTTCGTGCTTAAAGCGATATTTATTTGATTGGCTTCAACTAGGATGATTGTTCTCCCAAAATTAAAAAAAAAATAAAGCAAAGCTAACCAAAAGCTCGATGTTAATGCAAAATACAATGTTAAGCTCCAGAATTTGTCTCCTGATCTTTGCCCTTACCTTACCTGCTTGGTTAAAAATCAGAGATGCCTGAGAGGTTTTGGTGCCACGGACTCCTTGGTAGTCTGGTGAAGTCTGTGCATCCGGTTATAGAATGCTTTCACGGGCACAAAACTGATTGCATAGAATTATAGGGAAGTAACTTAAATTGAATTATAGTAATACAAATATTTAAAAATTGTCAATACAGTCATCCCTGGTTTATCGCGGTCAATCCGTTCCAGACTCTAGCAGTTGCACCTGGCGTTGAAGGATTCCTGGGGTGCTCGAATACATAGGCCTGCAGTCCATACGTACAGTAATTTCAATTTTAATTGTAATACAGGGGTGTATAATTGACTCAGGCAACTGAATGCGCGCTGTATCATTTTCACTGTCGCGATCAACTTTTTAGTGAATATATTTGAAAAAACCGCGATAGAGTGAAGCAGCGAAAGTTGAAGTGCGAAGTGGCGAGGGACGCCTGTAATTTTGGAGTTAGTGATGAGTATAACAATATTTCCAAGTCTCCTTATTTTCTACTGGTCACAGGTGCTATTAACACTACTGTCATTTATTGTCTTCATTCTTTTTTTGTTTCTTTTAAATCCTCACTCCAGGATATTTTTCCATTGATTTTTTTTTTTCTAGATAAGATGGAAGAGAGGGAGAGAGAGAGAGCTAGAGACAGAGAGAGAGAGATACATCAATGTGAGAGAGACACATCGATTGGTTGCCTCCCGCATGGCCTCATTTGGGGATGAAACCTGCAATCCTTTGGACCGAGGGCCAACACGGACTGCTGAGCTAAACCAGCCAGGGCTTCATTTTTCTTTTGTTCTTTGATGTTGACATTGTTTTTTTTTTTTTTAAATTGTTGACACTATTAAAATGTCCCTCATTTT
Organism: Tadarida brasiliensis; assembly: GCA_030848825.1. Classification (NCBI taxonomy): domain Eukaryota; kingdom Metazoa; phylum Chordata; class Mammalia; order Chiroptera; family Molossidae; genus Tadarida; species Tadarida brasiliensis. Next base: position 97,295,695 of record CM061267.1, on the reverse strand, counting down.
CCCCTCTTTGCCTGCCTCCACCCAGCCCCTGTCTCCCTCCTAAGTCAGGGAATGTTAGTGAAAATAAGCATGTGATCTCCATTGAAATATATGGACCACCCCCACTGAAATCGCTGTTGCACTCTTTGGTAGATGAGGGGTACGTGAACCCCACTTAAAGAACTGCTGCTCTAAATAGGTTTATATAACACAGTGGCCCACAAAATGAATATTTATTGACTTTTAAGCGTATTTGCTTAACCACATATTTTACTACAATATTTTATTTAGTTCATAGGGACATAAAATCTAACAAAATGGAAAAAGGAGACTGAGGCAGTCTATGTGAATAAGTATTAATTCTTTGGTCAGTGAGATGCCACATAGTAAATTGACTTCTAATATGCTAAATGGCACCTCGTGGACCTTTGAGTGTAAAATTACTTTGAACATACACTCTGTTCTCTTTGACTTTGTCAACTAGTTCGAGCTCACTTATTTGTAATGCTCAACTAGACGGGCTGCCTAACATTTAAAATTTTTGCTTATTTCTGAAAGACTGGGTGTCTGCAATAACTTTCACTAATTGCCCAATGTAACATTCTTACTGGAGTATTTACAAATGTATCATTTGCCGCACATCTGTGGGCACATTCAAATACAACTACAGATCATGAAAGCGGTTGCATTTTGCCCACCCACTATATTACAAAATAATTCCTGCAGTCTTTCTTTCTTGTCCACAACTTTAACCCCACATTATGACAATTTCACTAGCATTTGAAACATTGTTGTGTTTATTGGATTATTTGCAGGTGGGTCTCTATGCTTTTTGTCTACAAATCAGTGGCTAATTTAATGATGCATGAGTTTATATTTAGCAAAATGAAGCATCACAAGCTCAGCTGAAAAAATGATTCTTGTTTTAACCGATATCTCCACACAGCTATTTAAATACCATATTGTACTTGTTTTTTCCCCCTCTCTTTCCTTATTTAAGATGGCACATGGTGCTTGTGTGATCTTTGCTTATTTTAAGCTGGCAAAAACGAGTGGTTCTCATCAAATTGGAGGCAATTTGCAGAACTAAAGGATATTCTTGTGAATACAGGCCAAGTTAAATTATTATTGAAAAATCCCTCTTTTGCTCACCAAAATTTCTCCTGAGACTTTTTTTTTTATTATGCTATATTTCAAAGTTTATCACAGAGGTGTCTTTTTTCATTCTTTCCATGTAAATTTCATTCGTTTATAGGATACCATTAGTAGCATTGGCTAAGAAAAGTCAGCTGTTTTGAGACTGCAGGAGTTTACTCTTTATGTTAGCAATTTTTTAAAAAGTAATTTTCTGTATTGATTTTAGAGAGAGAGGAAGGAAGAGGGAGAGATAGAAACACCGATGAGAGAGAACATCGATTGGCTGCCTCCTGCATGCCCCAAACCAGGGATCGGCTGCAACCCAAGCATGTGCCCTGGCTGGGAATCGAACCAGAGACCTCCTGGTGCATGGGTTGACGCTCAACCACTGGGCCACACTGGCTGGGCTTTGTGTTAGCAATTTTATGATATCATTTTGCCTGGAAAATATTGTGAATCTATATATACGGATGGAAGTGCTCACTCAAAACATAACATTGCACCCTGGCCAGTAGTAGTTAGAGCGTCCACCCACACACTGAAGGGCGTCGGGTTCGATTCCCAGTCAAGGGCATGCACCTGGATTGTGAGTTTAATTCCCAGCCCCGGCTGGGGTGCATGTGGGAGACAGCCAATCAATGTCTCTCACATCGATGTTTCTCTCTCTCTCTCCCCCTCCCTCCCTCCCTCTTCCCTTCTCTCTCCCTTCCTCTTCCTCCCTCCCTCTCTTCCACTCTCTCTAAAAATCAATGGAAAAATATTCCTGGGTGAGGATTAACAAAACAAATCAAAACATAACAAAAACAACAAAAAAACTCACACATCACATTGCGATGAAAAGTTTCAGTAATTTTCCATAACCACATCATCCTGATGGCCTGTCTCCTCCACCCCCACCCCCAACATACCAATAAGATCCTGTCATTGCCTTGTGTACTTGCACGAAACACACCTTTCTCTTAGGATTTCATTATTTTACTTGCCCCAATATACATCTACTTCCAGATTTTCATGAAATGTACTGTCCTATCTTCAGATGGTATCGTTTTGTCACAATGCCTCTGTGAAGTGGGACCCAGTGCCATGTCTAGATAGTACATGTGCATTTCAGTGTGGGGTGCTCTCCTCTGTAGTTGCTGATGTGAGCAGGTGGCTTGCAGACTGAGCACGCCCACTGTGGGGAGGGTAAGGGACGCAGGAGCAGAAACAGATACATGAAAAGACTGAGTGGACGCACACTGACATCATTGTAAAACAACCCAGTCTGCGCCTCCATTCCCTAAAATGTAGTGTTGCTTAACATGTTCAATTACAGTCTAGATATTTACTCTGAATTCTCTAAATTTCAGGCCTGATTTTAGTCGATAGTACTGTTTTTTAATATTTTTTTCTTTATTGATTTCAGAGAGAGGAAAGGAGAGAGAGAGAAAAACATTTATGAAAGAGAACATCGATTGGCCACCTCCTGCATGCCCCCCACTGGGGATCGAGCCCACAACCTGGGCATGTGCTCTGACTGGGAATCGAACCAGCAACCTCTTGGTGCATGGGTGGATGCTCAACCACTGAGCCACACCAGCCAGGCTGAATTGTACTGTTTTTCATTTGGTAGAATGATTACATTTTTATTTTCTTCCTGGACTTAAATCCAACAACGAGAAGCACTATGCCAGGAGCTGGGATACCAATAAGAGTTGTAGTACTCTGGGTTTTCTAAGGAAGAAACGCAATGAGAACATAAAGGAAAAGGTTACACGTGAGAACAAGAACCCTGTCGAAGAACAGAGTAAGCTGTGTAAATCATGAGTATGATTAAGCACCGGGCAACTTGAGAGACTTGAAAATCATTTTCTTGAATTAATTTGCATATATAATTTGATGTTAGAGTATGTTAAGTTTTCATGCAAAGGTAAACTTTGTAGATTACGTATATTATGTACCTTTGGTACGTGAGTGTCACTCTGGGACCTTCTATGTTTGACCTGCTCTGAGACAGATCTAGAATAGCACATATATGAACATGTTTGCCACGAACTTCACGACTGAAATACCAAAGTGAAATGAGAAAAAATGGAACTAAAAAGCCAGACTCAGTGACTTGAAAGTAATGGTGAGTTCTTTTAAAATAAGAATTTAAAAAATAGTAACATTTATGATAGAGCTCTCAGCATCCTAAGCAAATGTTTGAAAACCTAAAATGTTTTGTTCTGTGGGTATTAACTTCGTTTCCACACGGGCCTGATGTTTACTGCTGTTCTTCTTCTCCATGCTGCCCCCGCTCGAGTGTTTCTGCTCTGGGACAAGCTGCCTCTGTAAATGCGTGGAATTCTTTTCCGGAAGAGCTTAGCTGGACGTTGTACTCGGATCTTGATTTCTCATCATCTGGCCGAAATGGCAATGTTAGCGTTTCAGGACCTCTTCTCTTCTGTTAACAATGTCTTCATCTTCTCATTGGTTTAATTCATGATGATAATCTGGACAAGCTTTGACCGTTCAATCCTGGTAGGCAGTGGAGTTTCCCAGAGGCCATCCTTTGTTTTTGAGTAATTAGTTTCTTCAATTCATTTTAGTGCATGAAGTTAATAGTATATGGGAATTCATTTTCTTTCTGATGCAATAAACTTTCCATTAATGTATGAGATTAACTTTGATGCATTTTTCGTTTCCCACAGAGCTGACTGTTAGAGTATCCAGTAGAGTATTTTGCTCTTTTGTGGGGGGAGGGGCGGTGGTTTTAATAGCTGTTCCCTCAACTCTGTCCCTTGCATCACTCCTTTTTCTTTTATTGCCCAGGAAACGATGAGGTCTCTCCAAACAGCACTGATGAAATCCCGGAAGAACCCTAGTAAAAGGGGCTGAGATTGATTTTTGTGTTTCCCTTTTAAAAAATGTTCATAGACATTGAGAAGTCCGTATCTTTGGGAAGCTTAATATTCAAAACTATCTACTCAGTTCTGAAAAATTGCCGGGTTTGCCATTCTTATTTCTGACAAATGGATCAGAGGTAGTTCCAAAAAAAACAAGAGAGGCAAACATCAATTATTTCTTCCTCAAATGAAGGTCGTTTCACAGAATACAATACAGGATACCCTAACCTTGCTTACTCAGGACCATAGAACTGAAACCCCGAAGCCCCCTAAAGGTAAGGAGAAGTATTGCAGAAACAAATCATTGAGACGGGCTGCTTCTAAACAGGGAGTGTATGTAAGTACATACAAATTTGCTTTATAAGGCTGAGCTTTTTGACTTACTCAGCCAAAGCTTCATTGCTTTGAATTTTAAGTGATTTTCTCTTGAAGGAAGGACTGAGAACGCAGTCATACTTCAAGAGTTGCTAATATTTACTAGTTGACATATTGATGAAATGACTTGTAAAGAGCAAATATTTTAATTTGCCTGATTTGTATAGTCCCCTTAGAGGAAAAAATAAAATAAAAAAGGAGCCCTCGGAGGATGCTGAGTGGAACAGGGCAAGGCAATCAGAGGTGGAAACTGTACTTAGAAATGCAATTGGGGTTTTACATGTTGTCTTAGATCTCCACACAGTTTCAAATTTCCAAATGTTGTTTCTAGAAGGCCATCTCTTGCTTTCTAAAACTTCAAGGAAGGGGGCAAAGGAGGCAGTATTATACACTATCTGAAGGCTGGAGAATACAATTATGTTTGAGACAAAATTTCGTGAGTGCTGTATTTGAGGTTCAGGTCACTGGAGTCAAGTGTAAAGCTAGGAATGTGGTAGCCCCGTCATTGCCCTATAAATGAGGAAACTCTGCCCTGCTGGTGTGGCTCAGTGGTTGAGCATCGTCCCATATACCAAGAGGTCACTGGTTACCAGTCAGGGCACACGCCCAGGTTGTGGGCCAAGTCCCAGTGGGGGGCATGCAGGAGGCGGCCCATCGATGTTCTCTCATCTATGTTTCTATCTCTCTCCCCCTCTCCCTTCCTCTCCCTCTAACATCAATAAAGAACATTTTTTTTTAAATGAGGAAACTTTCATTATGTTGAAAACTCTCCTTAGAGTTTATTCTGTGTCATACCCTTCCTAATATTTTTCTTTGGGGCCGAAGGTAGAAGTAATCGAATGCTGAGTGATGGATCTAGCAGCTAGCACTGTCTCCATTAGGGAGGCCAGAGAGAAAAAGGGGAATGTTGCTATTTCACTCCTCTTTGAGCGTGCTGACGAAGCATCGGGACAGCCGGGGCCCGAGTTCCTGCTCTGCCATCAGTAAGATGCAAAACCTTGTAGGTACGTAACCTGCCTGTGCCTCAGTTTCCTCATTTGTAAAGTGAGGACAGTGCTAACACCTCTTAGGATTATCGTCAGGACTCATGAGCGAGCCTGTGTGTGTAGAGAGATTTCTTAAAAGAGAGCTGCATCCAGGTATTAGTTGTTTTTGTCGTTACTATAGTTACGATTATTCATGCTAGACTTCATAACTGACTTCATACATTTATTTAGCAAATACTGACGGCACTGCTGTGTGCCAAGCACTATTCCAGGTGCTGGGCTTATGATAATGGACAAGACCGGCAAGGACTCGCTTCTCATGGAACTTGTGTTTGGGAAATCGAGGGAGAAAATTCAGTATGTGAAAGAGTGATAAAAATATCAGGTAGTGCTGCCGGCTCCATGGGAGTTAGAGGGGGTAGGATAGAGTGGGCGGCACAGGAAGGCTTTTCCAGGGAGGTGACATTGCAGCCCAGAGCTGAGGGCCCAGGGCCAGCCTTGTGAAGATCTGGGGCAAAGGCATCGCTGTGGAGGGTTTGTAAGGTGTGTGCAGGGAACACAGAGAACATTGGTAATACCAGTTGGCTGTGGCCTGGGGGACACAAGGCAGGCCCGAGGAGCTGGTGTGATCTGGTCTGTAGGGCCCCGTGAGCCTGGATAAGGGGTGGGGATAGCATTGTAAGTGTGGCGGGCAGACAGATCTCGGAAGGTTTTCAAGCAGAATACTGGCACGACCGAATCCATGTTTTAAAAGCTCTTTTGATTAAGGAATAGAGTCCTCAAGACATGTGGTGTTGGTGGAGGGATAGACACAGAGCACAGGCACAGAATATGGAACCCAGAAGCAGACCTACACAGATATGCCCAGTTGAACGTTGACAAAGATACGGAAGCAATGTAATGGAGGAAGGACAGGGATTTCAACAAATGGTGCTGGAAGGAATGGGTGTTCACAGGGAAGATGATAAACCTTGACCCAAACCCCACACCTTATACACAAATTGGCTCAAAAGGAATCATTGACTTAAATGTGAAACATAAAAGCATAACACTTTTAGGACAAAAAAAACAACGAAAAAGCAAAAACAAAACAACACAAAAACGATAACCACAGGATGCGCTCTCCAGGATCTAGGGCCAGTCAAGGAATTCTTAGACTTGGCACCAAAAGCACCGTCTGTGGGAATAGATGGAGCATTGGGCCTTGTATGTTCTGTGAAAGACCCTTGCTAAGAAAATGAATAGATAAGCTACAGACTGGGAGACATATTGCAAACCATATATATCACAACAAGTATCTAAGATATGTAAATAACACAAAATTGAACTACAAAAATCAAACAATCTAATTAGAAAATGGGCAAAAGATACGAAGAAACATTTCACCAGAGAGGATGGACAGATGGCAGATAAGCTCGTGAACAGAGGGTCAACATCATTAGCCATCAGAGGAAAGTGTATCGAAACCATAATACGGGATTGCTACGCACCTGTCAGAGTGGCCAAAATACAGAAGTACCACCACTGAGGAAGAGGTGAAGAATTGGGTCACTCACACACTGCTGGTGGAAATGCAGCGTGGTGCAGCCACTCTGCAAAACCCCTGGTGTTTTCTCAGAGCCCTAGACACGCCGTTCCCACACGACAGCAACGCCCAAAGACTCCTCTGCATTTATCCCAGGGAAACCACTTACACTCACATGAACATCCGTACACGCGTGTTCACAAGAGCTTCACTGGTAATCAGACCGAACTGGGCACACCCAGATGCTCTTTAGAGGCGGGTTGTTAAACGGTGACACCTCTGCACCATGGAATCCTACTCAGGAGTGAAAAGGCGTCAGTGAGACGAGAAACGGACTAGGTGGACTCTCCAGGGAGTTATTCTGAATGAAAGGAACCCACCCCCAAAGGTCACGTGCGGAACGATCGCATCTATAGAGCATTCTTGAAATGACAGAATTCTGACAGGGAGAACGTCGTGGTTGCCGGGTCAGGATGGGCTGGGGCCCCGGAGTGGGGCGAGAGGCCGTGGCTGTATCTGTGGGAGGACAGGAGGGGTCCTTGTGGTGACGGACGCGCTCCGTGTCTTCACTGCATCCAGTCAGGATCCCCGCTGTCGTTTTGTACTGTAGTCTCCCAAGATGTCACCCCTGGGAGAAACCGGGCAGAGTGCGCCTGGCCGCTGTCTGCGTTCTTTCTTACCGTTGCGGAGGAATCAACAATGATCTCGAAATGAAAAGTTTAATTAAAAAGCATTATTTTGGAAGATCAGTGGGGAATGTATAGCCTCCAGCGCTAGTTATTCAGATTTAACCGGTCAGGAGTGGGACCCGTGTCGTGTGCCCGTAGAAAGCCCTTCGGGGGATTCCCGCGTGCAGACGGGGCGGAGGAGCTCGCGTCCCCGCAGATCGGTCCGCCGGGGCCTTCCGCGCAGAATGCGACTCCTGCCTTTAAGTTCTGAGACTTGTCACACACTCGCCTCTGCAAGTCGGTGACCTGGTCCCGGAGGACCGGTGTCATGTTCTCAACCGAGAGTGTTGAGGTATCGCTGTATCTATAAATATCTTGGTATTTTCCCTTCAAAGTGAGTTTTACTCCACTGTTTTCGCCAGGGTCCATTCAGTGTTCGTTCCAGGCTCCCGCTGAAATAATTCCTCTCATCGCTTGTGGTGACTGTGATTTTGTGGGCAAGGACGCTGCCCTGCTTAGTCCTGTTTTCAGGCCGCTCTTTGTCTTCGGTTCCCCCTTCTCCCGAATGTGGGCCCAGGCTGGGCAATGCAATCCCAAGTGAACAGAACGCAGGCAAGTCTTTTTGGGTGTTGGGTGCAGGAGTCTATTAGAAGAACCCCAACATTTGGTTCACATAGGAGATGCCTCTTTGGAGTACGTTCTGCTTGAGATCAGCAACCAAAGCAGACTGGTACTTTATGAATACGTTTAATACTCTGCTTTGCATGAGACCTGCTTGCTTTGCCTTTTTAAATTACGGAAGCCCACATTTCTTTTTCTCTGCTTCAGCTACACTTCCACTTACTTATTTATTTATTTTTAATCTTCACCCGAGGATATTTTTTTCATTGATTTTTTTTTTTTTTTAAGATAGAGTGGGAGGGAGAAAAGGAGGGAGGGAGGGAGAGAGAGAAACATCAATGTGAGAGACACATCGATTGGTTGCCTCCTGCACGACCCCCACCGGGGCGAGGATCGAACCTGTGACTCTTTGGTCCATGGGCCTATGTTCTAGCCACTGAGTCAAACAGGTCAGGGCTTCAGCTACACTTTTAAAGAATATTCTGGCAAACCTCCACTGAAAATAGGTTTATACCTGCTCCTGAAAATTCCAAACCCTTGTTTGATTTTCGAACGACCACTTAATTCTGTGTTACATTTTGGAGATTATTTCCTTGACCCCGAGTTCAGCAGGGCCTGTGGCCGGCACCGCGGAGGCATTCATTGGTTTCTCCCGGGTGAGATGAACAGCTGTTTCAGGATCTCTGTTCTGTATCAGCACCGAGGACAGTTCCCTCCTCAGTTAGCTTTTGATTTTTGTGTCCAGAGACATATATAACTAATCAGAACTTGTTATGACAATATCCCACTTATTCGACAGGATGGAAACTTTTAAAATTTATTTGGTGCCTGTCTGTGTGTGTACTTTTAACAGTACACTAGCCTGTTGCCTCTGTCTTTACCTGTGTCTCTCTTCCTCTTTCTTATGTCTCAGTGTCATCATTTTATAGCTGTCATTTTTGATTCTGGTAATTTAGGACAGGAGTAAAGTCTCTGGGTTATTTCTGGAATCAAGTATGGTCTAGGTAGCTTTGCTTTCTGACTGTACTTTCCCCCTTTATGACGTGGAGTGCATGGGATTTGTTTGCTCCGGGCAGACAAACGCTCACCACTGGTCGGTGTGCAGCCCCCCCCCCCCCCCAGTTTATTACTTATTTCTCCTGTCTGCGCTGCTGTCCCTCCATCACGCATTGAAGTACCGTATTTAACTGGTTGCCTCTTTTGATTATGATGCAGTTTCTCACTGACCACAGGTACCATAATTTGTTTATCCATCCGTCTGTTGATAGACATTTGGGTTGCTTCCAGTTTTTGGTCAGGATGAATAAAGGCAGTATGAATATTTATGCACAAGTCTTTGTGTGGACGTGTTTTTATTTCTCTTGGGTAAACCCCTAGAAATGGACTTCCTGGGTTTTGTGATAAATACATATTAAATATTACAAAAGAACTGGTGAAATGTTTTACAAAATGGTTGTGTCATTTCACGCTCTCACCAGTAATAAATAAGAATTTGAGTTCCTCCACATGGGTGATAAGTCTTGGTATTGCTAATATATATATATATATATATATATATATATATATATATATATATATTAGCTTTTTATTTTGAAGTAATTACAGAGTCTTCGTTGCAAACATATCACGGGGAATTCCTTCCTTTGTACCGTCCACCCAGTTCTCCCCCTCGGTAACATGTGTAGCTAGTACATTATCAGAACCAGGAAGTCCACATGGTGCAATCCACAGCATCATTCAGATGTCACTAGGTCACACACACTACTTTCTGTGCACACGTTGTTCTGTGGCGTTCTGTCCCAGGTGTAGAGTCATGGGAACACCACTGGCATCAGGAGACAGCGCTGCCCGTCTCCACAGGATTCTCCCATCAGCTTCTGAGTCACACGCACCCCCTAACTCTCTCCCACGTCTTCCTGCTCCCCTGGAAACCCTGAAAACATCTTGTCCGTTCCCAGTGTCTCAAACTGTGTCAATTCAAGAATGTTATACAGATAGAATCAGACGGTATATAACTCTTGAGATTGGCACTTTTTTTTCAAAACTCAGCATTATGCCCTTTACATGCATGGGTGTGGTTCTCGTGTGTGTTCCTTAATTTTCACAGTGTTGAATTGGCGAGCTCAGGTAAGTGAGCTGATAATACATAGAATTAAGCACCAAATTGGGTGAAGATAATATTCTAGTAGAGTTATGAATGCTATATAATTTCAGGTGAAAACATATAGCAGCAGATGGTGATAGGAACACTACCTTCGGTACCAATACGGGTCACACCTTCAAAATCTCTTAATCGAGTAAAGGACAAAGCCATCATGTTATAAATATGCTGCAAAACACTGTACTGTGCAGTTTGAAACCTCATGTGTTATAAGAAAAATGTGTATTGAACAGATGTTCCCAGTCATAAGGATGGCAGTGTGAACCAGTTACATTTACATAATGAGCTCATAAGCTAAAATATTAGGTATCCTTTCACTGGTGGAAAAGTCCGTTCGCTGCTAAATAACATTTACCTGGGGTAAGAAATACCCGTAGTCATCTTCCCTCTGATATACCGACTGGGAAAAATTACACGTGAAAATAAAACGTCCTTCTAAAAAGTTTTCTTTGCTAAGTTCTTTGGCTGTTAATGCCGGGTAGGGATGATATTCATGGACACTGTCATTTGCATCCCCGGCGTGTGCATCTGTGCACGGCATTTCACGTGTCAGCCACTTAGACTCCGTCCCCGCCAGTTCCGGTATCGGAGCCAGAACATACCGAGAGACCCTGTGAACCTGTGACAGGGTCCTGATGGTCTCTTCGCTGTGTTTGCACGGAGTGTGTGTTTTGTCCTCCTCTTTCTCTGGTAGCTTAGTGTTCAAATTATGTAAATATCAACAAAAAAGGAAAAAAAAAACAGCATAGATATAAGGGCTATTACTTGCACATACATATTTATTTATTTATTTATATTTATTTTTAGTCCTCATCTGAGGATATGTTTTTATTGAGTCTGGAGAGAGAGGATGGGAGAGAGAGACTGAGAGAGAAACACTGATGTGAAAGATAAACAGGGAAACCTTGACTGGTTGCCTCCTGCATGTGCCCCAACAAGGGACTGAACCCACAACCTGGGTATGTGCCCTGATGGGGAATGAAACCCACAGCAGGACGATGCTCCAGCCAACGGGGCCACCTGGCCAGGGCTAGTACTTGCTTATCGCTTCGTGTGCCAATTCAAAGCGCTGCTCCTTATTGAAAAGAAAAGACTTCTGTGGAACTCACGTTTTCACCACGTTTGACTGATGACAAGTTTGGCTTGTTTAGCGCCGTATACCGTACGGTCCGCTTTGCTCTGGGCGATTCCGGTCTACGCCTGCATTCCTGGTGTGACGACCAGCAGCATCCCTTTCACTGTATCTCTGAAGTGAATTTCCTTTCCACGGTCCGGGGCTCTCGTCTGACACTCCCACCAGCTAGTCATGTGACCGTGGGTAAAGGAAGTCACCCGAACACTCTTGGCGTTTCTTCGTGTATAAAGTGAAATTGAACAGTAGACGATCCTGGAAGGCTTTGATGCTCTGTTTCTAGGCACGTCGTTTCGAGACGCGGTTTTCAAAGGATTTCATTATTTTCTATTTGACTGTTCATGGTCCCGTGTGGCGAGTCCAGTCCCTTGGCTCACTCTTGTTCTCTAGACCAGCCTTGCATCCTCCCCATCGGGGTTCATTCCGAAGAGGAGCGGACCTTCTCGACCTCTGCGCTGCGCCGTGGAAGGAGTCCCGTGAAGACAGTGAAATAAAACACGTGTCCGCATCACAGTGGAGCGCGGCCGGGCCCTCTCCATCATCGGCACAGCTCGTTTGTCATCTAGCCCCGCGAGGTGTGTGCCGTTATCCTCAGACACCTTCAGTCGTTGCCAGACGGTCCTCAAGCTAGTGGAAGGCAGAGAAGAACATTCCACCCAGGTGTGCCCAACTCGGGAGGTTTGTGGAAGTGGGTCTGGAAGAGTACCCTCCAGGTCCCAGTCTTTATCCTGGCGCTTTTCATTTCCACCAGTGTCCCCCAGCCATGCCAGGGCTCCAGGACTCTGGAAAACAGCAACCACCAGGAGGATGAGCATTCAAAGTCACCATCGCCACTTGGGAGACCTGGTGAACGCAAACAGCACAGCGCAGTGACATGCACGCGGGGATTCACACCAGCAGAGAAACGCATGCCAGAGCCTGGTACGAACAGGCTGCCAGGCGGTTCCCTTGCCCTGCAGCCTGGTCATGACTTTATTATGTAAACTTTGGAGAGCATCCAGAGGAATCTAACAGAATTTATTAAAAGGGTTGAGCAATGGGCTCTGTGATGAAAATCTAAAGAACTGGGTTTATTTAGCCTAGAGGAGCGAAGTCAGAATAGGGACTTAATTACAATCTTCAAGTTCAGTGAAATCGAAGACACGGAGGCCGCGAGTGATTCCCAGGAGAGCCACCTTTTGACAGGCGATCTCGAATGTGGTTGTTTTCCCGGTTTTCTCCGCGTGTGAGAGGATATCATGAGAATGAGGATAGGCCGCCCTGCTTTCTTCCCTGCAGGGGACAAACAGCGAGAGCTCACATCACTGGGGAGTGATGCGGGGAGAATTCTGAAACCGGCCTGGGAAGCTGGTGGGCATGCCTTCAGTACAGACTTTTCTTTCTTTTTTTTAAAAAACAAAAAGTTTTCATTTTGGGTGTAGGCTGCCAGGGATTCAGGGAGTTGGTTTGAGACTGGAAAGAAGAAATAAGTTGCATTGCCCCTTTTTCTTGGCTTAAAGGTAAACAGGCATTTTTAAGATCCCTTCTCTCTGTGCTGTATAAACGGGTCACACACGAGATGGGATGATGGACGTGTTCATGCTGTCGGCTGAAGCGTAGTTCAGTTCGGTAGAACCATGTGGGCTGTCCCCGAGGGGCTTGTGGCCAAGGCGCAGGAAGGCCCTGTGCTTTGGGAGAGAGGGCTTTGGGGTGACGTGAGCGTCCCTAACCGCTGGTCTCCCTCTGCCTTTGTTTCCCCCTCAGGAGCTGTCTTGTAATTGATTCTCCCCAGATTGCAAAATATTATCTATGCCTCTCCATTGCTTCTTTTTCTCTAGAAAAACCCCAAACATTTCCTCTGTGGCTAGTCTCGTGTAGGTTTTAAACAAGGGACAGGGAGATGGTTTTTAAATAAAGTAACAGAGGCATGATGTGCAGATGAATAGCTCCTATATGATCTTTTAAAAAAAAATTCTATAACATTTAATAATAAGACAATTATAGGTCTGAAATGCATGGTTTAACACGACACTCAGATCGCCAAGCTATTTTTTTTTCTTCAGGAAAAAAACATATTTATCAATTGAGTAATTGACAAGGTCAAACAGGAAAGGACATACATTCCAGGATCAAGAGTGCTTGTACAATAACTTTGCATATCAATATCTATATTAATATTTGTATCTATATGTGCAAAATATACCAGGTTATATAGTTTTTTTTCAATTACAGTTTACATTTAATAGTATTCTATATTAGTTTCAGATATACAAAATCTTTATTTGGATTTCCTTCCTTCCTTCCTTCCTTCCTTCCTTCCTTCCTTCCTTCCTCCCTCCCTTCCTCCCTCCCTCCCTCCCTCCCTCTCTCAAATAGTTACTGGAATCCCGCTGGATGCCAGGCATTATTCTAGGCATTGGCGTTATACACAAAATCTCTGCCCCGGAGAAGTGGATAAGAAATATCATACAAAGCGTGTTTGACAGTGATAAGTGTGATCGGGGAAATGAAGCAGAAGTCCCATGTGAAGCGGATTTGCCAGGAAGCCGCACAGATGTGTGCTGTGATTGTCCGTTCTTCCTCGATTTTGTCTGCAGTGACTAATTTCCTGACCAAACTTCCCTACCGGATGTGAGGACTTTCAGGGCAGAGATTCTCTCTCGTTTCTTTCCCGTGCAGAAGTGTCGAGCACAGCGTTTCACATTTAGTGGGCTCTGCATGAATACCTTTGCAGTAATAAGTATGCACTTACTCAATCTAGAAACTGTTGGCTCTGGAGATGGGAATAAAGTGTGGTTCCCCAGCCTTTGGACATTTATTTCCACTGTGAAGAAGCAGAGGGAAGACCGTCCCATGCTCTGGAAGTCTGGGGGAGGCAAAATGAATTCTGGTTGGTGAGGGTCTAGAGATGGTATCAGGCTGGTCTGGGAGGATGCACAGGGTTTCACAGGAGAAGACTGCCTAGGGGAGAAATGTTCTCAGCACTGAGAGTGGGGCTGTGTAAACACTCATGTAATTTTTGTATGACCCAGAATCATGTTCTTTCTCCCTTACGTGTCAAGGCTCCTCCGTCAAGCTGGTGTTCTGGAACTTACAGAACACTCCTTGTCAACGTCATGATTTCACAGACCTCGGTCTTCTCTAGTTCAGACTCTTGCACCTTAACCTTTGCAGTTTGTCTTGGTATATATTAACCTTTCCCTTCATTTTCAGGTCATTTTAAAAGCTTTTCTCTGGACCTTCTCAAGTTCAAGGAGCTCTTACCCAAGGAAACGTAGTTTAAGCCACAGTTTTGTTAAGTGACGATTTCTGATGACTTCATGTTTGTGTTTATTCCCCCTGCTCCCCCCCCCCCCCCCACACACACACACAGTGCATCTTATTTGGAAGGTCCGCTGACTCTGAGGTTATGCTTAGGCTGTGGCGTCTGGTCTCTCCACGTGTATCCCTCCGCGCCCTTCTCGTAACCACACTGTAACATGCTGTAGGGTCAGCCCTCAGCTCTTCCTGCTGCACCTGTTCTCCGTGCAAATCCTTCTCCCCACCCCACACCGCAGTCCCTGCACCCCACACCGCAGTCCCTGCATCCCCGCCGCTCCTGGCCCAGGCCCGTGGCTCCCTCCGCCCTCAGCCTGTTATTTCGGGTGTATTCCCATTTCCTCCCCTCTGTTAGACTCGGACTCCCGAAGGCTCAGGCTGCATTTCATCCGATTTCTCCAGCGCCTGGGGGAGTGAGTTCGTTTCTCCTGCTCTCCCACGACCTGGCGGTAAACAGACTCCTCCCGGACCTGCGTGCCTCCAGAGCTGCTGACCGAGGTTGAGCTGGGGCTTGCCCTGTGCGCCTCTGGAGAAACGTGGCAAGCCAGCATGGGCTGGGAGGGGCCTCTGCGGGCGTCGTTGAACTTCCCCTGGGACAGAAGACCCTGCACTACCGCTTTCGTCCTCTCCCTACGTTAATTATTTGTGATCAACATGAAATTAGGCAAATGCTATGAAATGAATTACTGGTTTGTGTGTGTGTGTGTTTTATTCCTTTCAGAAAACTTGACTTTTAAAGTTTTTTTTTGTGTGAAACCTGATCAGATATTTCTCTGTCTGTGGACAACCCCTTGAGAAATTCAGGTGGGTTAGTTAGACGTCGTGTTTCTTTATAGAAATCACAGGTCTTCCCTCCACACGTCAGACACGCCATGTGCGCTTAGGTATGTGTACTCGTACATGCCATTTACTAATGGGCAACATGGACTTCTAATTATTTTCGTATTTTGATTGTATATTTGTTCACAATAAACCTGGGTGCAAATGTATTCACTCTTCAGTTCTGTCTTTTGCCTTCAATTGCTTCGTAATTCAAAAAATGAATTCCTGTATAGCTGCGGGACTCTGCATTGAGCTAGAAAACCAGGACTGTGCAGATTCTTAAAATAATTGCTACATTTGGTTTCCACAGATGGTCCCTTGGCTTCAGGTCTCACTGAGAGGTAGACCCCTAGTGATCTGGTGGTTTACAAAGGCGGGCGATGGCTGGGAGCCCCGTGATGAGAGATTCTTTTATGTTATCTCCGTGCAGCATTTAATTAGGCGAATCACTTTATTTCCGTGATTATTGTTTTCTTGCCAACACGTTGGTCTTTGGAGCAACACGTCAGGAGGAACTGAGTGTGGAATGCTTTATCCCGTGTGTCTGGGATGATGGGAAGCACATCCGCCGGCATGAGCTGTGTCAGGCCAAGCTGGTTTAGTTGTATGCTGTCTGGTCCGCGGGCTGATGCTCTAACCGCTGAGCAACCCGGCCAGGGCCAGCTGTATGCTGTCTGGTCCACAGGCTGACACTCTAACCGCTGAGCAAACCGGCCAGGGCTAGCTGTATGCTCTGTAATCCACTGCTACTCACAGTGTGCTCAAAGCATCCGTACACCGGGGGGCTCAGACATGTGCAGTCTGCGGTCCCACTTCGGACCTACTGACCTGTCGTGTGCATTTTTACCTCGACTCCGAAGAGACTTAGATGCACACTGGCGTTTGGGAAGCACCCCTTTGAGGCACACAGGCGTCACCTGGATGTCGAAGGTGCTGAAATCTGGGTTCACCCTCCTCTACTGCGCGTGCCCTCAGCCCCGGGGCGGTCGGGGAGCTAGCTAGGAACCCGGAATCTCAGCTCTAATTCCTGGTCGGGCGAGTCAGAATTTTCCTTTTAAGATCCCCCGGTGACTTCTCTGGGCATTAGAACCCGAAAAGCGCGGGTCCAGGTTATGTGATCTTCCTGAAGCTAGCTCAACTGCAGTTCTCGTTTCAGAATAATGTGGTATTATTCTTTTTTCCCAAATACCTCTTTTAGTAGCTTTGGCCAGGACTTGGCCAGTTGGCTAAATATGGCCAGACTCTCTAAACATGTCAACAAAGGAAGACCCGCTCACTCTTTAATAGCTGCCATGTGTCTTCTGACCTTTGCCCTTGACACCTCTCTCAGAAGTCCCCAGGGGACAGTTCTTCCACACCCCTCGTTCTCATGAAGACAGAGGCGCACGTCATGCGTCCCCTTCTCGCGCTGGTCCCCAGAACATCGCTCTGCAAAGTCACTGAACAGTTCCCCTGAGGATGCTGCTTCTCAGCCCGTGCTTCTTTCTGCGTTCATTGTCCCAGCCTCGGCCCTGCTGTCTGCTCTCCTGGGCTTGGTTCCTCTCCTGAAAGGTAGCGCCTCCTCCCCGGTCTCCTGCCTCCCGGCGCCTGCTCCCTGTCTCATCTGCGGCATCTGTAGTGCCTCGGGCTCACCGCCATTCTCAACTCTGCTGACCCTTGTTTCCTCTCCACTCTGGCTGCCCGCGGGTGGAGGCAACGTCGTCACCGCAGCTGTCCCCCTGCGCCTCACCTCCCAGGACCTTGACTTGCCTTTCGGGTTTCCTGCCCGTGAGCTCCGCCCTGCTCTGCGGCCCTCTCCTGTTTTCTCGGTCCAGGTCTCAGCTTTGTTGTCCCGGCCGCCACAGCGCGCGGTGGCCACGATGCCTTCACCAGCATCTTCGGAAAGTCTTCCCGTCTGACTTTTCCTGGACCCGTGCTTTCACCCCCGACGGCCTCTGCCACTCGCTTTATCTGCGTTTGTCTTCAGGCTATCACGCTTTGCTCGAGAAAATGAGGAAACCAAGGCGACTGAGTCAGAGCAAATTTGGGCCTTGATAACCTCCGCTGCGTCCCCGTCCTGTGATGCTCCTTCTGTGGTCCCCAAGCCCACGTGCCCGGTCAGTGTCTCAGGAGAGGTGGGAGCCAGTCTTCCGGTGGCAGCTGGAGCAAAGGCTTTATGCTTCCGAATTGCATCTGCGGGGAGGCTTCTAAATCAGCGCGCTTTCATTTCATTACAGTTTTTTCCTAGAGCGGTTACAATGTCCTGAATCCGTTCGGCGCATTGCGGTGTCACAGGTTTATTGTGGTCTTTGGACGCAGAGGGCTGGCACCTTCTCGTGGGTACAGTCTCCAGCAGCAGAGAGCTGGTGTCTTCACTGGCCTCGTCCCTGGGAAAGCGTCACTGCTCTGAGAATCGCTACATATAAGGACGAGGAGAGGCGATTAAGACTTCTTTCCTTGTAGCGTTAAAGGGTAAGGAAACAATTCAGTTATAATTTGTTCCATTACACTGGAAAGTGGGCAACACTAACTAAATTACAAAATAAAAAGACATATTCTTCAGTTTATGGGCAACGTCTTCGCTCGGAATGGTGCAGTTTGGGCAGTAAAAGGGTTTCTGTTTTACGAAATCACAGCCACAGCCTTGCCCCATGCCGGTGACTCTGGCACACACACAGGAGCACAGGGCGTTTTAAAAAACGTGTCTTGCCCGGCCCGTGTGGCTCCGTGGATGGAGCGTCGTCCCATGGACTGAGAGGTCCTGGTTCGATTCCTGGTCAGGGTACATGCCCGGGTTGCAGGCTCGATCCCCAGTAGGGGGCGTGCAGGAGGCAGCCGATCAATGTTTCTCTCTCACATTGATGTTTCTATCTCTCTCTAAAAAAAAAAAATCAATAAAAACATATTATTAAAAAAAAGTGTCTTATATACTGAAGAGAAAATGGCCATAGGCATGGATACTGCGGGGTAGAATGTGACATAAAACACAAATCTGGCCGTGTCACTTCCCTTTTTATAAGGGTTCATGATGTCTCATTACCCCAGATCAAGTCTGTGCTCTATAGAGGAGTGGACATCTGGCCCTCACCTTCCTTTCCGGCATCGTCTCCCCCTGCTCCCCCTCCCCTGTGCCCTGCCTGCCCCCCAGCCTCTCCGATCCACCATGATTCCAGAATACGTCATTCACTCGAGTACCTTCCTGCTTCGGAAAGCTGCTGCTGTATGTTTTTCATTCTCCTTGTTTTTGCCACGTACATTCAGAGTCATCCTCTGGGGCCCACCTGAATGTTCTGTCCCCTGATCTGGGGAGCTTTCTTGCCTTTCCCTAGACAGAATTAGGATCTGCTCTCGTGGCTCCTTGCTGCCTCCCACCTGTCATCTACCACGTGGTTTTCCCTGAGTCCCCTTTGATTTCTTCTTTGACCCATTGGTTATTTAGGAGTGTCTTAGTTCGAGGGGCTCTGACGAAAACCACGAGCTGTGGTTTACAAACACAGAAACTTATTTCTCACGGTTCTGGACTCTGGAAGTCCAAGGTCAGAGTGTCACCATGGCCAGGTCCTGGTGAGGACCCCTTTCTCGTTGTATTTTCACATGGCAGAGAGCAGAGAGAGACAAGCTCTCTTATAAGGGCACTGACACCATTCAGGAGGGCACCACCGTGACCTCCAAGCCCCCACCTTGGAGACTAGGATTTCAACATATACATCTGGGGGGGGGGGCGGTGGGTGTCGAACATTAGTCCATACCAAGGAGTGTGTTGTTTAATTTCCACATATTTGTGAGTTTCCCAAAGTTTCTCGGTTATTGATTTTTAATTTCATAGACTTGTGGTTTCAGAACGTATGTTGTGCTATTTCTGTCCTTTTAAATGTACTGAGGTTTATTTTATGGCTGACCGTGTGGTCCATGGTCTGCCCTGGAGCGTGTTCCCTGTGTGCTTGAACATCATGCGTGTTCAGTTGCTGGGTGGGTGTCCGTCGGGTGGGCTGGTTTCTGCGGCTGTTCAGTGTCTTCCGTTTCCCTGTGGGTCTCCTGTCTAATTCTATCCACTGCTACAAATGCAGTATTGAAGTCTCTGACTGTTACCGTTGAGTTGTCCATTTTCCTCTTCATTTCTGTGAGTAATCCTGGCCCAAAGCCTGTGGGAATTCAATCCAGAATACACTTCCTTTTCAACAAGCTATTCCCCTCGGAAATAATTGACTTTGCTTTTAGAACTGTGTATACAAGAGTGTTTTACTGTTGTTCGCAAAGACAGTCGTGGGGGCCACGTGCACGTGTCGGTAGCGGGCTCCCCTGGTTTAGAGGGCAGTGCGGGCTTCTCGGCTGACGGCACTGGCCGTGGTCCCTGTCCCTCCGAGCACAGCCTCTCGGAGCCTCCGAGGAGTTCCGATGAACATGCTCAGTGCACTTGCATTTTCCAAACACGAAAGGATTCAAATAGCCTGGAAAGGTGCCCGGTTTAATTTTTGCACATCTCAGGATTAGGAGGTCTGTGTGAGTGCAGAGGCAGAGCTGTGCCTGGGGCTACCCCTTGGGGCCGGGAGGCCAGAGCTGTCCAGCAGACAGGGCTATAATGCTGGTGCCCCAGTGTGGTACATAGAGATGGGGGGGCTGGTATCTTTTCTCCTCTGCACTCTCTTCATTCTCTACATCATTATCATGTGACTCTCTCTGTTGGAAATAGCAAGAAAAGTGATTCCCTGTTCCTGGGACGTGTGTCTGTTTGCTTAAAGACGGGTCTTTGAATTTAGGGTTGCAAAACAGTTGTTCAGAACACAACCCAGCAGTGTACTTCAGAACACCCTTCTCTCCTTTGAGGTACAAGTGGATTGGTGGTTCCTGTCTGTTTGTTAATTGCAATAACGCTGCTATTGTAATTTAGAATGCTCGTTAAGAGCAGTCCAGCCGTCCTCTAAGGGACCATAGATAACCTGCCACGTGTCTTGCGTAGGGAGCTGGTGATTATTTTACTGTAAATGAACCTAACAATAGCTTATCGGCAAACCACGAGAGGGACAAGCTTTGAGGGGGGCGTGTTAAAATCAAGGCTCTGCTTTACTGACTTCATTCATCAGCCCAAATTACGATTCTTTGCAGTTACTGTAAAAAAAAATTTCGTATGCGTGCATCTTATTTAAGACTCATTTTAACCTTCCTTTTAATGGAAGGTTTAATGTTTTATATTATGTAATGGTGACTTTTTGCTTTTTAAAAGGCTGCCCTACCAGATCAGAGACTTGTAAATATTTCCTGTAGGAACTGCTTGGCTATTCTCACTAATTTTACATTTTAGAGCTACTTACTTCATTTCCTTTTGACTGATGCTATCTTTTTTTTTTCCCCTGGGGAAAACAGATGTAGGTAAAAGCCAGGTGCAAATAATAATTTAGGGTGGTATTGGCAGAATAAATAAAGAAAAAATCAGAGAAGCACATTTCTTCCCAGGTAAAGATTTTCAAAATGATGTCGTGGCTAAGGAAATGCTGGTCAGGTTACTAATTTTCAGAAGTTTCAAGAAACACATGTAGTGCCCTGAAAGCAAAATGGAATTTGTTACAAAGGAGGCTGAGGGTAGGGAGGTGTGCACCTCCCAGCGTTAGGGTTAAGCCTGCTTCCATCTCTACCCTCTTCTCTCCTTCTCTGTGTGCTCTGTGCACTAGCCAACTGATCGTTTGTTCTCAGAACAGTCTGTGCGTCTTCGAGGTTTTGGGTGTGATTTTCACTCTGCCTTGAACGTTTCTAACCCCAACCTCATGTGTCCATTTCTTAAGGCTCCTTCAGCTCGAGCTTCCCTAGCTGAGTAAACTCCCTGGGGCCGCAGAGTGGGAGCTCAGAGCCCTGTTCCCCGTGCCCCATGCCCACAGGAAGGTGGCTTCCTTCTGCTGCCCCGCCCTTCCCTTCATTTACAGCGTATCACTCGGCATTGCGTTGACTTTTCCAGCTCTTCCCTACTGGGCCACGGGTTCTGTCTGCTCACGTGTGTTCTTCTCTGTTTCCGTCGCCACGACAGTGAGGTCCTCGCCATCTCTCCTACATGGTGCAGCGGCCCGCCTTGTGCCCGCCTTGTGCCCGTACCCAGTCTCGCGGCCTCGAATCTCCTCCACGCTGCTCTCCAGAGATCTCTACCAAAGTGCACTTGGGCCACGTCAGTCTTCTCCGTGAGAGTTTACAATGGTGTCTGTTGCCACAGGACAAAGTCCAGGCTCCTCGATATGTCGCGTCAAAGAAGGCTGCCCCGTGATCTGACCCCCATCCTTATCTTGCTGTCCAGGTTCCCACTACCTGGGGCTTTGCGCCTTATGCTCCAGCAGTGCTGGGCTATTTTTATTTCCCAGTGAGGTGCCTGGTAGTTTATGATCATGGACTTTGCTCAGGGTGTTCCTCCGCTTGCAATGTTCTTCTTCAAAGCATGGTCGATGTCTGATCATCCATCAAGACTCGGTTATTGCCTCCTCCAGGAAGTCTTCTGAATCAGCGCTCTCTGCACTCAGAGCATCTCAGTGCACCCTGGTGTGTGATAATGTTAGTGACCCGTTCACAGGGCACAGGGCCTTTCTCATTTCTGTATCCTCATTCTCTAGCATTGTATTGGCGCCCAGGAGGTACCTAGTAAGTGTCTGAATGGATGAATGAGCAGAGATTAAGGATATCTCACAGGCTGTAGGAAGGCCAGGAGGATGAATCTGGGAGCAAAATCAAGATGTGAGTTTTATGGCAAAGATTCTGTTGATGGCTTTCAACTTAAGGGATGAACCTGTGGGGATAAGGACTAGCAGTGGAACTCTCGAGGAAGGCTTATATCAGTTCTGCATAGGTATTCGTTTGTGTAGGTAGATTCCCAGGAGGGAGAAGGACTACCTTCTGAGATTCAGATAGGTGGCTGTTGTTGCTAATGGTGTTGAAAGGACAGCCTGGATTGATCTGGGTTTGACTGGGATTTAGCAGTGTACTGGGTTTAGAGGCGGGAAAGCACTTCCTGGGGATCACGCTGGAACGCAGTTTTGCAGACTTCGTGCAGAGCTGAGAAGAAGGGAAACGGCACAGGTCACCTGGATGGAGCCTTGGCTACGGCACAGCTGGCTGGTGCGCTTAGCTGGTGCCAGAGGACTGATGAGCAACGAGAAACAGACATGGGGTCTTCATCTCTTTCTGTCAGTGGCCAGGGTTGCTCCTGGGCCCAACGAGGAGGGCTCCCGGAGCCCCGTTGAAAAGGTTGGGGTTATGCTGCTGAAGGAAGCCCGGGTGGACATACACTACTTTGGGCTTGGCCCGCCCCTTTCTACTTTGCTCATCTGTATTAACCTATCAAAATGTCAGCCAATCAGTGCTTAATTTGGGGCTCTACAGGGAACCACGTGACACATTTTAGGCATTGTTCTAATGGTTTTATAGAAGTCACTGAAGAGTTTTAACCTTGCCACGTTTATGTTTTAAAGTGCTCTCTCTGTCTGCACTATGAAAATCGATTGAAAGGGGGCGGAAGTAGGACTGGGGTGTCTGGTTAGGAGGGTACTGCTATAGTCCCAGCAGGAGATGCCACAGGTCCAGATCAGGGTGGTGGTGGAGATGAAGTGGATACATTGGAAAGATGGGTGGGAATAGAATGGACAGTTCGGGCCAATTGATTAGATGTAACCAGAGAGAGCGTAGTTAAAAATGACTTCTGAGCTTTGTACCCAAGCAACTTGCTGAATGGTGGTGCCATTTGTTTTCTCAGATAGGTTTTGGGTGGAGAAGCACTGTAGGGTGTTTTGTGCTCAGGACCCTCCAGGACATGCACACGGAGAATGGATAGAGGGGGGTCTGATGTGGAGACGGAGCTTTGGAGTAATGGAAGGCATCTGTGTGGATGCTGCTACTTGGGGCAGTGGTTTTCAAAGTGTGGTCCCCAGACCAGCCACGTCAGTAACGCCGGGGAACTTACACATGCAAGTTCTCAGGCCCCAACACAGACCTACCACATCAGAAACTCCGAGTGTGGGGCCCCAAATCTGTGCTGGTCAGCCTTCCACGTGATTCTGATGTGCAAGGGGCCTTGAGGACCACTGGATAAGGTAGTGAGAGGTACATGGAGGAGAAGAAGGTCTGGGGCTTACATATATGACGTATATTCAAAAGCAGTCTGACTTTGAGATGAACTTGGTTATTCTAGGTTGGCTTTTCCATCAGCTGGGCGTGTCAGGGGAGAACGAGACAGTCATAACAGGAGTTATGAGGTCTTGAAACTGTATATTCAGAATTTTAAAACTGTTCATGTAAGGTAAGGGGTAAGTGCTCCAGTTAGAGATGCCTTTTTTTTTTTTTGTATGCATAACATAAGTGGAATCCAATTGTTATATCTTTTCAGAGGACAGAGGAAAATGTTATGAGTAAGATGATAAGCAAAGAAACACTTGTGTTTTCATTAGATGGAGGTCTTTTCAGGTCAAAGTTAGAGTCTGTAAATTATTGAAATACCAGTTTCACATAGAAGTTACTTCGATTAAACTCTTTACCTTGGAAACTACTTTCCAAAGGGCAGAATGCGATTTGGTAAGCCTTTTAAAGTTGCATTTGACAGCTAATTTGTGCACATAATAGCATAAGGTTTCTTCTCTTGTGATTCATATTTTTTAAAAGAATTTTTTTCCTTTATAATGAACTCTGATGAATATAGGAGATAATTGATGGCCTACATCTGCATAAAAAGAATTCAGCTCGCTAAATACAATACTCGTGACAAATGGGATGCATTTAGATCCTTTGGTTCTGGGATTGCATTCTGTCACTGTGATCAAGAGTAATACTGAACATTATGAAAAAATGAAAAGGAGATCAGCCGAAGAGGTTTCTTTAAAGCAGCCCCGATGTTTATTTATCATAACGACAGACAGGTAATGATAACTTTCAGGTATTGGAATCTATGCCATACTGCATTCTCTTGACACATTTTCTTTGGATGAAGTAGTTATGTTTTGTTTTCTTTCAAGAAAAGGCAAGCTGGCTTCCTGTTGCCCCTCTCGATGGGCAGCTACATGGTAGGGCTAGGAAAAAGCAAATAGGTCTTTTTGAGATCAATGGGGGAGATACAGAGGGAGAGAGAGAGGAGAGAGACAGAGAGAGAGAGGGAGGGTGCAGAAGACAGGGGTTCCCTGAGGGAAGCAGAATGGACGGGGGCAGCACCCAGGTGGTGGGTGGGCAGCAGGAAGGGGTGGGGATGCTGGCCCTAAGAGACGGTGCAAGTAGCCAAGGATGCTGGGACGCCACGTAGACTTCCAAGCGATTACACACATTGTTATAGATGGTAGGGGGAAGCATTGCTATGAGGTGAGTTTGTATTCTCCCAGATGAAGCAGGGGGTTTAGCTGCATTTAAACTCACACTTCCATATTTTGATCATATAATTCCATAATGTCTTACCTCTTCTTTCATAATGTCAACATTGGTTGTCGTTTATTAAACTGCAATACATATACCCAGAAGGTAAAATTTGTAATTACCATCATATGCATAGAAAGGAAATACTATATTCATTGCATAATACGCATAGTGATTACAACCATCCTTTTAAGTAAATCTGTCTTTTTACTCTTAAACTATGAGGTGAAATGAGTGACTGCAGAGAGAGGCCACAGTACACATCACACCGCAGTCGCCTTGGTGTTTGTCACTTGGATTTTACAATTATTTGCACACTTGCATGTTTTTTTAAGATGATGTGTACGTGATTTAGCGTAAAAATCTTATCATTTGTTCAGACTTCTTCTAGGAATAATTTTTTTTTCCTGCACACATTGCATTTCTTAATGCATATTTATATATATTTGAGTTTGATGAGACAATATAATAATCCAGAAACTTGAGAAAGGTTGATCTTCGTTGTGACAAAGAGTCGAAACCAATAAAGGCAGCTGCTCCTCTGGACGTGAATTTTGCTTGGGAGCCTCCTCACCCCCGAGCTCTGCCCTGCTGTGTAACCAGATCACCGCGGGGGCTGTGGTCTGGGCACGGCTGTGCTGCAGACAGACAGCCCTGGCCGCAGCCGGGGTTCGAGCCTGGGGTCCTGCCTCCCCTGTGATCCTGCCTGTGATGCCCCACCCACTCCAGAAGCAGTAAGGAACAGGCAAGATTTGCAGATGCCTGAGTTTCCAGGGACCAGAACCAGAGGCGGCACAGACACGTGAAGTCCTGCTCAGCTCTCTGCCCGGGGCGTGCAGTTTCCATTTTCTGTTTTCTTGTCCAGGCCGAGTTTTCAAGACCTGCAAGTTTACCTTCTTGCCAGTGTGCTTCCCCACTGCCCACCACAAAGCTAAAACCTATTACTGGAAGCCTGCTCTGGGCAAAACCGTGAAATAGGTGCATTTGTCTCAGACGTCCACTGCCTCCCTTCCCAGGTCCGCTGGCCCCCAGACGCCGGCTCCGGGTTCTCCTGCCGGGGGCTGCACAGTGCTGACGGGCTGCATCCTAATACCCTGTATCTTCCAGGGGTATTGCTTTTTAAGACAATGTCTGCCGGGGGGGGGGCGGTGATAATATATAACACATAGGAGTAAATCTCTAATGGCAGAATTGAAAACATCATTGTGGGAGGGGGGGTTGGTGAGTGAGAAAACTGGGGGCAGAGACCTTCTAATTCTAAAGCAAATGTATAAGCGACTGTTTCCTCGGCTCTTTTGGTAAAGCTGGGGTTATTATCAATCATTAGTGCCAATTAAAATCCCTCCGATAATTGCTTAAATGTGATAGTATACGGATACTCTGTAGCGACATGAAGAATGAAGGAGACTGTTTTTACACAGTGGCTCATGAACTCATAGACAGGAGACGATGATCTTTGTTTACCATTTCAATTTGTGGTTTATCTTGGAATCATAGTTTAATTAACCCAGTCAATACCTTTGTGGGTGATAAGTAATATTATCTCGGGAAAATAGTATATAGGGGAAAAAACATAACAAAAATGTGATCTAATCTGAGAGCTTGAGAAGGGAAAAACTATATTTCCCTTATCAAGTCTGTTAAAGATTGGGTTGAAGAGAGCGTGCAAGGTCAAGGGCCTCTTGCTGAGAAGTTGCCCCGTGAATTGCAAGAACAGCATCTGAGCTTCTGGCCTTTTAGGCCCCGAGTCACTGTTGCTGTCTGGGCTACACTGTAATCACAGCCGGTGACCTCAGGAGACCAGTGTCCCCAGCACCGAGGCAGCTGGCGTGCTACCCCCATCACTGCATGGCTCATGAGCCCTAGGCTAACCAAGTGGACTACGGATGTTAAATAACAACAAATGAGGCCATGGTGAAATCATGGCCTTGAATATATCTCAATAACTTTCCGTTTCCAAAGGACTTTACAGTTATTTTTATAACCCGATCAAACTACTTAAAAGTCCTCTAATTCAGAACCTCTAGGCTTCTTCTTAACGCTTAAGAAAATAGCGTAGGACCACGCATATTCTGATGGCGAATTTGTATTTAGAAGGAAGGAATGTTATTAGCCCCACAACTGTGTGAGGTCCTGTACAAAGCTATAGAAACATGGCATGTTATCACTAAAAGAAGCCCTGGAGATTGGGAGGACATTAATTTGTCCCTGGGATCCTCAGACCGCGCTCAGCATCGCAGCCATCCAGAGAGCAGGGCGTTGCCTCCGCTGAGGGTGGCCTGGGGAGAAGCAAGGTCCCTGGAAGGTTGGAAAGTCAGCAGAGACGGATCAGGAACCCAGGCCTGGCCTCTGCCTTCTCCATCTGGGGGAGGCTGTGGCCTTGCTCACGCTGAGTTTGATTCAAGAGCTGGGAGAGCAGCGGCTTGAACATCCCTTCACAAGGAAGTATATCTATAGCAGTGTGAGTCACTTCTGGGTAAGTGATTTTGACCACACGTCGGTGGTGTGATAAGATTTTGGCCATCAGACTGATCCAGTAGGGAGATTCCAATCCTCGGCTCATTACATTGGGACTCAGTCTAAACTTCAGGCATCTTTGCCTCCATTTACGTATTCATTCATTCATTCATTCATTCATTCATTCATTCATTCATTCATTCATTCATGCATTCATTCATGCATTCATGCATTCATTCATGCATTCATTCAGCTAGCTCATATTTAGTACCTGCAGTGATACAGATATGGTGTGAACAAAAAATTGCTCCAAGACCCTGCCCTCATGACCCTATCGTCAAGGAAAACAGACAATAAATTACATCAGTAAGATGAGGTTCCAAGTGTGTTATGTTTGTTTACAGCATGTGCGATGGGGCTGGGCTGTGTGTGGGAGTGGGCTGCTGCGACTTTACGACTTTACGTAGGGTGGTCGAGGGAGGCCTCCCAGGCTGGTGCTGGATCTTTTTCCTGGGCATGTAGAGTCTACCCCTGCAATGTCCACAAAGCCTGTATTCTTCCTCAGCATCTCTTCTTGACCACAGATTCTCTCTATTCCCTGCCTCTCTCTCTCTCTCTCTCTCTCTCTCTCTCTCTCTCTCTCTCTCTCTCCCTTCCTCCCTCCCTCTCCCCCTCCCCACTCTATTATCCTACCTCCACTCTAATTTTCAAGAAATCAGGCCAGAATCCTATCACTTCCCCACTCGGAAGTCTTCAGTGACCCCTCAATGACCACGGCCTCTCCAGCAGGAAGTTCCGGTCCTTTGTGGTGTGACACTCTCTTTCCTCCAGCTTCCCCGCTGCTTGGGCAGTCAACCGGCTGGTCCTCTTCTCCACCTCGGCTCGTGGTTTCTTCTTCCAGGAATGCTCGTCTCCCAGTGAAAACTCTGGCCACCCTTCACAGTTCATCTCACATGACGTCCCTTCGGTACGTGTTTTCCTGATCCCTTCCTCCCCTCCCGCCCCCCATTCCAGTTGTCTCCGTGAAGGGAAGACATGGTCATTTAGTCATCTCGTCACCAGCACAGCTCTTGGCACATTGTACCGTCTCCACAGGGTTTGTTGAATCAAACTGAATGACATTTATCAGCTTTCTCCGGGAATCAAGCCTTCAATCTGGGTTCAATCTACTGCTCATGAAAATGCAGCCGAGCATAGGAGAAAAGTATTTAATAAACTCTATTTCAAACAGGAAGGCGCTTTCGGTAATAGAGCCTCATCTCTGTTCAGGGACAGTTGGAGAGAGAATGTACTCACGTGAATTTATGTGGGAAGCTGGCTGTCAGCTGAGCCATGTGGAAACAAATCTGCCTTAAACTGTTTTCTGCTCCAATAGGCAACATTTCAGAAACGCTGCCTATCTCTTTAGGTTGGTACTAAATTATCCCACAGCTCCCCAGAGTTCATCAAGTCCATCATTGTTTCCAGTGGTCTGTAAATAAACTTGCTTGAAGCAGCTAAGCCTTTTGCTTATGGTCTGAAAGACTCAGGTAACGAAGGATTGCAAGCGGACAGGCTCAGTTCAGGACATCGGCGTCCAGGCCCGTTGAGTCTTGTTCTGAGAACCATGAATGCACCGCTGTGGGTGCGGAGATGCGCCTCTGAGAGACTCAGCTGTTTCTCACCCCATCCATGGGCACCATGACCTGGGGCTGCTGCTTCAGGAGTGAACTGTGTGGGGAGGGAGCGCGGCTCCCACACCCCGTGTCCATGGTGTCAGGGTGGGGGGCAGCCTCCTCGTTGGCCCTATGAGTTTCCCCCGAATGCCAACCTTACCCTCTCATCTTCCCCGTATCTGCGTAGTGAATTTCTGGTCTGTTTCAGTTTCTGGTTTGTAACTGGTTCATGGCTAGTGCTGGTACCCAGGCCCACAGGTCCCACGCGTAGATAGGATTACTGTTGGGCAGAAGCATTAAAAACATCCTGCTCGGGGGATTAGTTTCTTCCGGGCACTTTTTCTTAAAGTGTGTGTGCCAAGAGGGGACATACGAAACAAAACACCACAAGCATAGTGTCCGTGTGCTGTTTCCAACAGACATGATGGGGGCGTCTTTCCTCCCCAAGGAGTGGCCTGCTGGGCAAGCTCCCGGACCCACATCGGGATCTCTTCTCTTAAAGGGACAGGCCTCTTAATCTTACATGACTTTGATGAGAGATGAGCCCAGGGCCTGTGTTCATGTGGTGGCCCTTAAAATATGTTGAAGGAAGGAAGCCCTAAGCCAAAAAAATAAAGGCCATGCCCTAGCTTTGAAAAAATAGTTCCGACTGGTCATACAAGAGCCAGAGAATATCTCGTTAATGGGTTTTCATAGCTGTCTGCACAGAGAGCTGCAGCTCAGTAGGTGACCCTGCTGGGACCACGCCCGGGTGGGACAAGGTGTGGGGGCTGGAGCGGGGAATGCCCAGCGGATGTTATACAGTGTGTTTCCTTCCCAGTGCTGAGTTTTGAGAAGGGGACTTTGAGGAGGAGACTTACTCATCTTTATCCCATACTCAGAGGCTCTGGAGGAATTTATCATAATTAAATCCTTGTCATGTTATTAAATAGGTCAACTTTAAGAAGTTAATGGGAATTTTTTGACCCATGATCTTGTTATATTATACTGTAACTCAAGTGTTAACTAGAGAAGGGTGTGTTTTCCACTGAGATTCACAGCTCTTGGCTTCTAGAATTTTATTCTTGTTTCCAAATATCTAAATTTATAGTTTCCAACACTATAGGTTTTTTTTTTTTAAATTCCCATGTGTGTTTACACTGACATCAAGACTAATAAAAATAATGATTTTGAAATTATCATTTGTCTACTGATTCATTCCTTTAGCCTGGTTTGTTCTTATTAAACCGATACACATGGGAACCCTGATAGGTTTTCCATATTGTCACGTGCTTTCAAATATAATTTACATTCCTGCAAGTTGTAATATCCATTTCAATCGCATAGTCCTTTAGGGAGAACAATGCCTTCCTCCTATAATTCACATAGAAACAACTAATTCTTATACATTTTAAAAAGTGATACAACCTATTATGATTGAAATGTTTTCGGAGATACACTTACAAGGTATGGAGGCATCTTGTCATGCAAAGATCCTTATAGATAGAGACCATCACATAGCCTCATAGGTGCTACCCCCAAGCATCAAGACGTCTTTGCTTCTTTCGTTAACACAGTCTTTTTAGATCAAGTCCCAAGATGACCTACCTTATACTATAGTCTGTTCTGTAGAGAACTGGCCAAGGGGCCAGAACTGCTTGATCTCAGGATTGTAAAATTCAGATGACAATTTAATTAATTAATTAACTAATTAATTATGTTGTTTCCTCAATTATCTGATAGTGGCCATAAATATAAGTATTGAAAAATGGAATTTGAACATATGCTCTTCTTCATTGGGGCAGCATTTTAAAGGGGACTCTTGGAGCTGAGCCATTATGTAGAAGATACACAAACACGAGTGAATGAAACAGAAGGTCCTGAGTGAGGAATCGGCGCTCTTGCTGCCGTTTTGTGGACATAGTTTATATTTTCCCTTTGACCTTCTTGTTTCCAGTCAATTCACCTTTTTTTCTTCACACATGTGCATTATACTTCTTTGTGACCAGCCACATCTGAGGGATGACGTTAATTGACTTGGAATTTATTTCTCCAGATATCTGCTACATTCAAATTTGTGATAGGAGGAAGCAGATAGGAACAACTCGTAGTTATCATTATTTTATTGACATTCTAAGAGTTTCTTCATTAGCCTTCATGCAGAGTTGTAGGGCGTAGTGATTGTACATCATTGTGCTCGATGCCACATGCCTTGTTTAATCACTGCGTCCAGTGTTCTTTGGGAAGAGGTGTTTTCAAGACGTATAGGCCGTATGTCTTGTAATAGTGTGATCATTCACCGCGTTGTTTAAACAAACACGCTGGTTTAAATAAGCTCATAATGAGGCTTTAATTTATAGAGAAATGAATCAGCAGGGCAAAGAGAGGTGCAAAGTCTTAGAAGAAGTCTCCTCGTCCAGTAATTGAAGAATCACTTGCATAAAATCCCCACTGAACTAGCTTTTGTTGGAGGGAAGAGTGCCCATTATATGGAAACTTAATGCTTTAGTGTAATAAAAAACCAATGCCCCCTGAATTCTTATGGGCCGAATTAGGCTGCTGTAAACGCGAACAACAGGGGTGACTGCAAAGGGAAGCGCTGACTTATTTAAACTTGCAGAGGCTTGTTAATGAGATGCAGTGGAAGCAGACACACGTTTAATTTAGTAACGGGTGACCTGGATCAATCTGTCCTCCAGAGCAACACGCTTTTGGATTAATTTGCAATGGAAACAAAACAACAGAATAACCTCCCCTGTTAATATATGAGATGGACTATTTCGTAGTGTTCCTTTTTGGAAGAGAAATGACAGGTTTCAGTGGAAATGAGCAGTTCCACGCCAAACCCTGCCGACTAAGTCAAGTCTCCGCTGGCTTTTCTTTTCTTTAGAGAATCTGAGAATGCTTTGTGTTTCTTTCTGGTTGGGTTGCTTGAAGAGCATAATCTAATAAAGACCTTGAAAGAAAAAAACATGCTTTGGTGTCTGTCTGGAATATAATTTTGTCATTCTCGTCTACTTTATAAGTTGTAAGTCATTTAAGATGATTAAATAAAAACGACGGACTCATCTCCTATTTAGAAAGATCTCTGGAGTGGACGATTTACCCAGATCTTTTTTCGTTAAGTACCTGAAACTGCTTCTCCCTTGTTTTCTGTGTTTATTGTGGAAACATCTTTCTCAGGTGTGAATTCACAGAGTGTGGTATTGTAATGTGGCGATTCAGGGCAAAGAGTTGAATTATTGGAGAGCCAACCTGCATCTCTTTAGGGGTCCCAGTCTTAGGATTATCCTGTGATATGGAAACACACTTTACATTTTTACTCAATTTAAGAAAACGTTCACTCTTGGCAGCGTGGTTCCCTAGGAAGAGCAGACACGCACAGAACGTCTGGGGTGGGACGAGAAGCTGCGACCCTCTTCTCAGAAGGACACGGCTACGTTGTGAACGTGGCGTACAGCTAACTGGCCCAGCCCTCCTCCAGTGGCCGTTGCCTTGATGTATGTGACTCACCAGGACTCGGTCTCCAAACTGAATTAGAAGAAACGAATGTGTACCATCTCATGCCATGAACCAAACTATGTCCCGAGGGTCACACTTGTGACCACTTTCGTGGTGGGAATGTGACGGATTTCTTTTTCACGTCTGAATTCTGCAGTTATGAAAGTGGTGTTTTTAGAAAATACCGAATATTGGATTCAGACATCATTTTCCCAATTTAAAAAGCAGTACTGTAGTTCCCATGCGTGTCGGTTTCAGACGTGGGGCCTTCAATCGGTCTGGTTTAATGCAGAGCAACATTTTATATTTCATATGCTACTTTGTAACTCTGTAACTTTGGTAAATAAATGTTTTTGTATTAAAAAAACAAACTATGCGTAGTACTTTAATAGAAGGAAAAAGAGCAGATTTTGTTTATGAGCTTCCTAGGACATTTCCTAAATCAAGTGACTAAATCTTTTGTTTTAAATAAAAGCAATTCCATTTTTCCAAAGAAACAGCATGCTATGTATTGTATACATTTCAGTGCTTTAGTTTCATTCTGTAGAGAGAATTTTTCCTGGTCTATTCCTTTAAATGACAAGAATGTTGCAGCATTTAATGTTTCTGGAACCATTCCTTGGTAATTGCGGCTCTGAGTGATAGAATACAGTTGCAGCTAGTATGTGGGAGTTCTTTTCTGGTTAGAAACAGCATATAGATAAACTTTCCTCCAAAAAAATTGTAGTGTTTAGTCAAAGCTCGGGCAGCAATGACTACAGCACGGTGTCTGTGCTCTGAGCGTTCTAGAGATACTGCGTCACAGAGCGTGAGATTCGGAACGAGAGACGTCAGTTCAAACCTTGGCACACGGCCTTGACCTTATTCTTTGGTCTTGGACATACTGCTTGCCTGTCCTCTGCCTCCCTCTCTTCTCTTCTAAGCTGTGTTCATAACCCATAGCTCACGGGGTTTTATTAGGGAATAATGACAGATATGTGAATGCTAGTGTTAATTGTACACTATAATATTTTTATAGATTATTTTTAGAAGGTTCTGTGTAAAGAGTTGCTATAACAAGTAGTTTTAAGGGGAGAAGTTCTGTGTAACTTAATGGTCAGCACTTTCCGTCCTCTCTTTTCTGACTCCCCCGCCACCCCTTTGTCCTCCTGGCCCTGTACTCTGTACTCTGAGATTTTCAAACACGGTTTAAAATTGTGTCTGTCAATATGGTCCTTGTGATATATATGATGAGAACATGTTCTCACCTCATGGAAAAGAAGGTATTCAATTTGTGGTTGAGATTTATCTGTTTCCTTTAATTATGATATTTGCAGTGCTCTTTGGAAGAGAAATTAAAATTAGTCTCCCAATATGGGCACCTGTTTTGATCATTCTTGGGAAGAAATGCTTTTATTTATTAAAAAAATTTTTTTTTCTTTATTTTAGAGAGAGAGGAAGGGAGAGGGAGAGAGAGATAGAAACATCGGTGAGAGAGAACATCGATTGGCTGCCTCCTGCATGACCCCACTGGGGATCAGGCCCACAATCTGGGCATGTGCCCTGACCGGGAATCGAACTGGTGACCTCTTGATGCATGGGTTGATGCTCAACCATTGAGCCACCCAGCCAGGCAGGAAGAAATGCTTTTATTTATTTATTTATTATTTTTTTATCCTCACCCGAGGACATTTTTGCATTTATCTTCAGATAGAGCGGGAGGGAGAGAGGGAAGGAGAGAGAGAGAGAAACATCAATGTGAGAGAGACCCATCGACTGGTTGCCACCCACATGACCCCAACTGGGGCCGGGGACAAACTGCAACCGAGGCACGTGCCCCTAGCGGGAACCGAATCAGGGACTCTCCGGTCCGCGGGCCGATGCTCTAACCGCTGAGCCAAACCGGCCAGGACCAAAGCACGCTAGTAATATGCATTGACAATTCCTCCATGTCTTTTCATTGCTTGATAGCTTGTTTCTCTTTAGCACAGAATAATATTCCATTGTTGGGATGTAGCAAAGTTTGTTTATTTATTCACCTACTGAAGGACATCTTGGTTCCTTCCAAGTGTGGGTGATTATGAATGAAGCTGCTGCAAACATCCATGTGCAGGTATTGTGTGGACATAGAGTTCAGCTCTTCTGGGTAAATACTGAGGCACTCGATCGTGAATATTTGCAATCAATCATGATGCTAGGTAGAACAAACTTTGCACCTCAATTAAGCAAAAGATTATTCCCCAATAGAGTTCTCATTAGTAGGCCTATATTACAAAGAAAATGTATGGAATTATTATCATATTTTGTTTTTATGTCAATAAAAATCTGTGGAAACGGGGGGAAACCACCATGGTGGTGGTGGTTAGAACAGTAGGGGTTGGTGGGTAACAGGGGCATTGCCACAGAATTGGCAGTCCTCGGTCCAGAACTACTTGCCGTGTTAGTTTGGAATGCAGATTACAAATGTTAAGTGGTGTATGTCTGACTATGGGGTCATGATAATTAAATTTGAAAGTTGCATATATGTTTGCTATGTAAAAATTAGCATTGATAGAAAGCTGAAAATTTTTTTCTAGAAACAAAATTTACAGACTAGATAGCATGTGTATGGAGCTTGATTTTTTTCTTTTTACTTAGAAAATGTCAGTGCATTGAGCTTTCCAATTGTCTAATAATCTATATGCTGACGGGCCACTCTGAGGACTAGCGTAGCACCTTGAGTGCCATATTAGATCATGAAATGTCTTATTTCCGAGGAGTTTTTCATCCGATGAAGTAGCGTTCTTGTGTTCATTTATGTTCACCAGATCAGGTAAAAACAAAACGTTTCTGTATTTGCTATGGTCCGTATTTGTAAGCTTTCCCCTTGTAAGATGTGCACTATTAAACGGGTTTTAGGATTATTCCAGAATGTTTAGGCCCATCCACTTTGTTCTGAGATGAGGAAAACGAAGCAAAGTTCAACGGGTTTCTGTTCCAATGAGAACGAGTCAGCTTGTTTTTCTCCACCACTGACAGCCCCAGAGCAAAGGTTATAGCCTGTATCCCCCAGAAACCTCCTCCAGTGAGGGACTTTGGGGGAGGGAGGGTGCTTAGCCCAAATCAGAGGTAACTTGATTCTGTGTTTAGTGAATTTGTTCTGAATGCCTTTGCACTCTGTAGAGTTAAATAATTTCCACCAATATTTTGTCTGGTTCTTCAGTGTTTTGCAAAACACTGGTGCAGTTGGGTGTTATTTGAAAATCAATATATTTCACACAGGGATCTTGAGTTCTGGTTTTCTTTGCATGTCAGGTGGGGCCCTGCTGCAGACGCACCTCTGACAGGCAGTGGCTTTCTAGGGTTGAGTGGTCATCATTCCCCTTCGTTCACTAAGGGCCCTACTAGAAGGGCCGGTTCACCCACTCACATAATTTGCCTCGCTTTGCGAACCTTGGCCTACATTCTTCGCTGACTTTAGATCAAGTGGTCTGCAGTAGGTTTTTGGGAGCCTTCCTACACTTTTATACATATTTTGTGATTCAGATCTTTGATGACCTTGGTCTTGCCTGTCTCTCAAGAGCATTATTTTCTGGCATTCCCCATGGCCAACCCGAGTCCCATCTGGCTCCCTCTCACCTCTGAGTTTTGCACTCTGTTGACAGAAGTGTTCTCTCGCCCTTGTTCCTGTGGCTCACACATCATCTCCCTTGCCCCAGCGGCCCTCCCTTAAGCGCACTCTCCTGGCACGTGCCCACACCCCCTGGCCGTGGCCCCCTGAGACCTGACAGGCTCCACATTTCCCTGTGCCTTCCACTTGCTCACGGTGCCTGTGAGTATTCTTCAATAAACGGTTCTTACTTTGTTTGTTTGTTTGATTCTGGTGTCACAGTTCTCTGATAGCACTGGGAAATAAATGTTTGGCTTTAGTGGAGGAATAATAGACTTCTCTCTCCCACCCCCATACATACTCTAGGTGAGATCTTCACCGCCTAGAATTTGGGTGGATTACCGTGAGTCTTTTATCTTCCATAGCCTCTTTCTTACCATATTTTCTACTTGTGATAAAATTGGAGACATTTGTAGGAATTAGAAGAAGCCTAGGCAATATTAGGAAAATCTGTGAAAGTTTTGTAACTTTCATCATGTCATTTTTCCTTTTAAAGAAAGCATTTTACATAGACACGTGCTAAATCTTTGTTCTTTTAAATAATGTCGTTGTCAATCTGGGAACCTAGCAACTTTTTAAATGTAGCTTCCGGCAAGACTTTAAGGTTTTAGACTAATACTCAATAGGAAACTCCATGTTCTAACATTCGAGACTTGAAGCAAAAAGACTTCATGCATCTGAAACAATATCAAAAGATATCTGTGAATAATTATCTGCCTATTATGTCAATGTTACTAATCTTAAATAGACTCTTCATGGGTTCTCAAAAGTAGAATTTTAATTTAAATGCCCACAAAGCCCAATTTAGTGTTGCCTTCGAACCTAATGCAACGTTCAAGCCACATGCTATTCACCAGAGGCTGGGACTCTTTGTCCCCCCCTGCCTTGGGCCCCAGATCGTTCCCTGCCCCTTGCCCCTTTCCCATGGCAGTGCCCACTCACCTTGATCTTCTCAACTCATGTGACAACTATTTAAACTATTCTTATGACAGTATGTAGGGTGCTTGTTCGTGTGTCCTACTAGTCTGTATCTCTGGAATCTGTTTGCCTGGCCTGAGTTTATACGGCCCGATTCAGAGTTTTGTTCCACTGGCATATTGCCCATAGTTGGCCTGGTATACAACATCGATGAACATCCTTGTGTGCGTGCACACACACACACACACACACACTTTGATTTTACTTTTCTTGTTGTCTGACGCTGCCTACCTTGCTCATATGCACCACCAGCTGAACTAACTGTTGCTCCCTTTGAAATCCTTCCTAGGGGAGGGCATTCTGCATGTGGGTTTCGAACAGGGAGGAGCGCCCCTCTCCATGCTCTTGAACGACCTACTTTAAGAAGTCACAATTGGTTGGATTCTGGGAAATGCTGCCTTCTCCCTTGGTTAAAGCAAATTCTGTTTCTCCTTTCTGTTCATGTTCCAGTTTTCACGGATGTGAGATGTTTTGGGAGGAGAGCATACACCCACTCGGTAGGCCTTCAGACCAGTTCTCGTTCAGGGAATGAAGCGCACGGAGGAGGACAGAGTGGCATCACATATTTGGAAGTAAAGTGGAAGATCAGTGCAAGTACTACTGTCTCCCAAATGGAGAGTTTCGTATTCTAGGAAGCAGACTGGAAATATTTAGCATCAAGAAACAGGCTGTCTGCAGTATCTTTTTACGTCTGTAAAGTTGGAAATGGGACTTTTCTAAAGCACAGATCTCTCCTGTCCTACAGGATTGCAGCCCAACATGTGGAGGACTTTCAGCTCTGCCGTCGTGGAAATTGCTAATTCATGAAGGGCTACCCACTTGGACCACGTGGGGGTCACCAGCGCCCTGTGCCTCCTGTCAGCGAGCTCCCGTTCTGTCGCGCCTTTTAACTCCATTAGAGCTTTACGTGCAGAATTACTAGTGATAGCAAACACTCGGAACATAATTATTTCATAATTCAATGCATTAATACGTGTTTAGTGTTCAGAGTAATAAATATTCCTGGAACGGCTGCTGACAAGGGCAGGATCACGCCGAGACCTAAAGAGGGTTGTTTCTTCAGAGGACAGCCTGTTTCCTTGGGGTAGAAAGAGTAAGGCAGCTCTTTTAGGAACGGTATTTTTCACCTTCAAACATTCAAGTCCCAAGAAAAGTACACAAAAAGAGATTTGTTATGTGATGGGAAAAAAAAATATCTTAGGTCTCCTTTTTCTTCCCCAGTAAAATACCGCTTAGCCAATAAAACAAATGGAGAATTAGTTATGAGAGGCCAGGTAGAGGTGGCTTCTAAATAACCGAGTCCTTACGAAAGAGTCCGAACTTAACTAGTTGAGTGATGCTTAGAAACGCCGTCTTTCTTTTGGGAAGCATCCTAACAGGCCTGCCTTCGGGCTCCCGAGCGCTCTCCTGAGTCAGCAGAGGATGCAGCGCCGAAGGCTCCCTCTGGCTGAGCTGGAAGAACTTGTAGAATGGTCCTCCAGTGCGTCTGGGTGGGGGTGCGCGAAGCCCCCAGGAGGAAGGGGGTGTGAGGAAGCCCAGCCAGCTCATGGGGCAGGAGGAAGGGCTCACCAGGCGCGGCACAGCCGACGTGCACAGTGCGTGGGCGGCTGGGCTCGTAGGTGTGCTTTGTGCCTGGACATCTGCCAGCACTCCCGACTGCTGCTTGACCAGCCCCACCCCACCGTGAAGTAATGATTGATGGGAGGCCCCGCCCTTTGCTTTTTGCTCCAGACTGGGAGACTTGAACCCCAGACCCATTTGTGGTTTAGTTGAACCAGAATGACTGCAATTCCACCAACAAATTGGACTCTGGTGGGGAGCACTTGGTCATAAATCATCTTGGAAGCATTGGGTTCTGTCCGAGTGGGCATCCTTCGGCTGCAGTGGGGACCAGCATCTCAGACGGATTCCCTGCAGACCCGAGCAGCCGCCTGTTCTCGGCCCAGTGGGTGTCCTTCGGCTGTAGTGGGGACCAGCATCTCAGACGGATTCCCTGCAGACCTGAGCGGCCGCCTGTTCTCTGCCCAGTGGGTGTTCTTCGGCTGTAGTGGGGACCAGCGTCTCAGACGGATTCCCTGCAGGCCTGAGCGGCCGCCTGTTCTTGGCCTGCTCCTCATTGCTGTGTCCCTAAAACGGTGTCAGCCAAAGGCTATGGCAAAGGAGGCCCGTATGCTGTTTTCCGAATTATTCTGTTCATTTCGGCCTCCGTTTAAGGAAGTCAGTTCTGTGATGGGCGACGCTCTCAGTGAATAATTCTTCATGATCTGGAAAGAAAACCTATTTCATGGATTGGTTAAGGGCATTTACCACGGTTGGGTCAGCTGAATCATATTTTTTCACATATAATGTTAGGACGTTTTTAAATTCAGCAACATGTTTTTGTTAGAGGCTTCCACTACTTCAGCAACATCTGCAGATGCCTCTTTTCATAGCCTTTCCAACGACGTCCTTGTTTTTCCCATTAAAATGTATTTATTTTCATTTTCAGGTACCTTCTTCATTTTCATTTGTCTTGACTAAATCTCTCACCCAGGGGCTTGAAATGTGGCAAACAGGTACGGGTCTGTTCCTCCCAACTGACTGTACGTTCTGCCCTCACTTTAAAAATCGCTGTGAATGTGTAACACTAACAGAGACGGCCTTTCCCCGTGTGGAAAAGGCCTTCTGAACCACGGTTAGATTGTGTGTTTGAATGAAATCGCAAACGTAAACGAGTCAAGTTATTGAATTACTCTTGCTAGAAGAATAGATTTTTAAAGGAATGATGAGTTTCGGGCCGTTTAAGTGCAGCTGGTAGGCAGACATTCATTACGACCCACTGTGACATTGATTTTGACTAGAATAAATGGAAACACAGCAGCGACTGTGTCTCCTTAAGGAAAGATTCTATAGTATTGACGTACTTTGTTTTTTCAAGAGCCACTACCAAAACTCTGTTCAAATTGAATTTTGATTGTGCTAATGAGGAAATCTATTCATTGTCAAAGTCAAAACATTCATTATTGTGAAAATAGGAGGCTCGTCCCAAACTGTTACGTTAGCAACTATTTTTACCACTCTTTCTTGGGGACACAAGTTGTTTTATGATAGACAAGACCTCTTTTTCTTTTAGGCAAAAATTGCAAAATACCACTTAATTACATTTAGGGGGAACACACAGGCTTTCTCATTGTGAAGATTAAATGGACCATTGAAACAAAATCAGTTGATTTGGCTTCTTTTTTTTTGTCCTATAGTCTCTCAAGTGATTACTGCTCTCAGCTACTTGCCAAACTGATGAGAGTTGGCAGGAAAAAGTAAGCAGTGGAAAATGAGATTAAGTTTTCTGGATTTCAGCGATCATCAGCAACAGAGGTTTCAGAAAGTTGGTCTCTCCTCAAGTCAGCCTGCATCCTGGGTCTGTTTTCAGTCGTCATCAACCAGGCTGAATTTGAGAACCCTTAGAGACTGTGATTTTTGTTTTCCAGACTTTGGTCAGTAGGGCAGATGCAACCAAGGAGGTGTTTGGAATCACTCCTGCACAGTTTGCCTTTGTCTCGTCGTGAAGCGTGCGAACACTGGATTCAAATTGTTTCAAAACTCTGAAAATGAACAGTGGAAAATGGTACACTGTTTAATGAGCACAATTCGGCCTGTTGTAATTAGTGCCTCGGAGATTGAACGCTGCCTTAGAGGTCTGCTCACAGTGGAGCTATAGGAAGGATGGGTCCATTTGTCTAAGGCCAGCGTGAGGGTGGTGGTTCCAGGAACAGTAGGTGGTATTTACTCACAGCCAGAGCTTAGCTAGCAAATTAGCTGCAGGAGAATGTTGACTGTAATGTGGACTTGAGTCCGTCATTCACTTTCCAATTGACAGGGAGCCCTGGAACAAGTCCAAATTTGCATATGTGGGAATGTTCTGAGGCCGAGACACCAGCAAGGCAGCTGTGACTTTGGGCATAACAACAACCAGCCTGGTTCATCTTCTTCCATCAGGGGAGGGTGTGTGTGTGGGGGCGACAGCTTGGTCTTCTCCGCTGCCCCTTCCCCCACTTCAGTAATGTCATGTGTGAGATAGACTCTTTGTGTGTGCCAACGTGATTTGGTTCAGTAACGGTTTTTATTTTTGAGAAGTGTTTTCTCCCCATTTCCTGTTTGGAATTGTCCGAAGGTTCAAATTGACTTCCCAGATAGCAACTGGGCACTCTTCCTTGAAGAGAAAAGGGTCACACTCGACCATGTCAAATATGATGTTCCCGGAGCAAGTCTCAGAGGGGTCGTTCAGTGGTCTTCAAAGTGCCTGTGCTTATAGAACTTCTTCCTTTTTATGAACGTTATAATTGATGTTTTTCATGGTCCTCTGACTTTATTTTACTCATCAATTCAGTCATTCGTTTATTCATTCATATTAACTCAGTAGGTATTTATTTAACATATGTGTTGCTCTTGGTAGATAAAATGCACATGAGTATTGTCCCCTGTGGGGCTTACACTGTACTGGGGGAGACTAATAGACACACTCAGTAGACGGCGGGTGGAGAAGCAGTGCGTCAGGAATGAGGCAGCGAGGGGGGAGTCACATTCAGCAGGGATCTCTGATGGGTGCTGAGGAGTTACTTAGGGGTGAAGACTTGGAAGGAAGCGGGCACGTGCCCTGAGGAGGGAAAGAGCTGGACCACTCAGAGGAGTCCGCGCAGACCTGCACGGCCGGTAAGGGTGACGGCTGCCGCCGGACGCCTTCATTTCCAGTGTGAGGTGAGGTCACTAGCATCCCTGCTCGGACCATGCTGGCAGGAGTGC
Organism: Tadarida brasiliensis; assembly: GCA_030848825.1. Lineage (NCBI taxonomy): Eukaryota > Metazoa > Chordata > Mammalia > Chiroptera > Molossidae > Tadarida > Tadarida brasiliensis. The sequence continues at coordinate 97,253,806 of CM061267.1, read as the reverse complement.
GCCCGGAGTAAGGTCAGGTGGGCTGCTGCCTTTGAAAAACGGAGACAGATCAGCGCTCCGCGTGCGGCCAGCTTCCCCGCACCTGCCGAGGGAGGCAGACCGCACACTCCGGGAGCTCCTAGGGCAGTGCTCAGCTCTGTTTCAGTGTTATAAATATTCTTTTCCGTCGAGTATGTATGTACGCACATTATTCACATATTCAACTGTTACTCTTAAAAAAATTTTTTTTTATTTTATTAATTTATTTTTGTTACACATGTTTCTCCTTCTTCCCCCATTGACACTCCTGTGGACCCCTCCCCCCCAGCATTGTTGTCTGTGTCCATGGTTACACATGCCTATAAATTCTGTGGTTCATCTCTTCTCCCCCACCCCCCACCCCCTCTTCTGAGGTCTGTCAGTCTGTACCCTACTTCTATGTCTCTGGGTCTATTTTGTTCATTGGTTTGTTTAGTTCATTATATTCCACAAATAAGTGAGATCATGTGGTATTTGTCTTTCTCTGATTTTAAAGAAACCTTATTGATGTGTTTCGAGAAAATCCTTTGGAAATTTTTATCTACTTACCATTTTATCTTTTAAAAAGCAGGGCGGAGTCAGCTCCCACCTGTTGTCTTTGTTGAGTCATCTCCGCGCGAAATGAAAACTCGTAGCCGGTTTCAGCTTTGCGCTTGGAACCCTCCGAAGTGAAACAAGACACGTTTCCTGTGGGCCCTTCCGTGTGCACGCGTCCGTGGGAACAGGGGTCCGTGAGCTCAGTGAGCTGCTGGAGGCCGGCATGGTTTTCATTCGTGTCCCGTGTAATTCCTGTGGCATTTCGTTGTCTGAAACTATTACCTGCTTCATGGCCAGAGTTATTATTATTATAGCGGGTTCAGCCGCACTCGTTTGTTACACTAACTCCTCTTCCACTCTGCCTCGTGGTCCCCCGTGTGGTCTTGAGGACGCTTCTGTCCCTTCAGGCAACTTGACATTCCTCGCTGCTGGGGCACATTATTCTCTTCACTGCTTTTGTCCACTTGTTTCATAAGTGGTGCTGACTCTAATGCAGAAAGTCAGACCTGACCGGCAGCATAACTGGTCAGCTGTGTGGCCCCCTGCGAAGTCAGGCCACAGAGCTGCCCCACCCAGGACGCTCGCCCACGCGCCCCGCACAGCGCGGGCCGTCTTCTCACCGCGTTAGCTGCGGGGACTCCTGGAGCTCGGCTTGTCTCCAGCCAGCTGGGGTTCGTCGTCATCTCACACGCCCGAGATTCTCCGTGCCCGGTTTTAAGATCCGCTTTATGCTTTCCCTGACGCAGACTAGAAATGCATTCTTTTCTATTCCTCCCAAATTCCACTGTGTGACTAGTTGACTAATCTGATAAACTGGTTAAAGAGGATACGTTTTCTGGTTAATGCCAGCGACTCGCACCTCAATTCTTTCATTGTTATAGCCCAAAGGAATAAGTTAAGTCTAATAAAATGTTACTGTGAGCTGAACTTAAGGGATCCAAGGGTGGGGAATGTCCGGCCCACAGCCGTGTAAGGCCCGTGAAATCAATACCTGCTAACATCACACGCCTCACCAAATTAGCCTGACCAAGTAGAACAGGCTAATGTTTAAGTTGATAATTCTGTATGACCCATGAATGATGTTATAGATAGCCAAATGGTCCTTGGCAGAAGAAATGTTCCCTACCCCTGCAATATTTCATAACTTTTTCTTTTTTTATTCTTTTTTTTCCTTTATTGATTTTAGAGAGAAAGGAAGGGAGAGGGAGAGAGAGATAGAAACATCGATGAGAGAGAACATCGATTGGCCGCCTCCTGCATGTCCCCCCTGGGGATTGGCCCACAACCTGGGCATGTGCCCTGACTGGGAATCGAACCGGGACCTCTTGGTGCATGGGTCGACGCTTAACCACTGAGCCACACCAGCCGGGCTCATAACTTTTTCTTAATTTATATTTCTTAAGTAGCTTTAAGGTAGATATATCATCTTCAAAAAGTGGCATTTGGACCATGCTGCTGTGTGGCCGACTGTCATGCCAGATTGCTCCTTTGAGTTCCATCTAATTATCTGCCTGTCAACCTCCCTTCTCTGTCTCAAAGGCACCTCGGATTCAACACTCTGAAACCTGACCCAGGTTCTCTTTCAGTCTTTACTCACTCAGGGAACACACCACAGCACGCCCAGCTGTGTAAGCACCGGGCCTCACGTTTGTCTGGAAGCCTCCTGCTGCATCCTTCCTCTCGTTCCTTCTGCCACAAAGTCCCATCGCGCTCGGTCCATCCCTCCCGTCCCTCTGCACTGACAGCGTCTGCGCCCGGGACTGCCGCAGGCATCGGCTGATGGGGCTCTGCCCGCTCAGCTCCCCGTAACCTTTTGCTCCCCTGCATCCAAAGTGATATTTTACAAATTCAAATTCACTGCCGTGTGAAAAGCCTTCACTGGTCTTAAGATGAAGACCAGAATTATTCCTGTGGCCTAAGCGTCCCTACAGACTCTGTTTCCCTGTCTACCTCTCCAGCCTCACTCTCCCTGCCCAGGTACATCTGAAATAAAGTAATACATGCAAAATACTGTCAGTTGTCTAGAACAATAAAAAACCAAGCCACCATGAATCGGCTCCCGCTTAAAATATCATTATCAGAGAAAAACGGAGGGAGAGAGAAAGATAAAGACAGAGAGAGAAACAGAGAGAGAAACTGAGAGAGAGAGAGATTGAGACATTGACAGTTCCTTATATACAGAGACATTTTTCTTACCAACAATGCAACTAACACTGTGTTAATACTGGGTCTGCTTGTATGACCGCTGAAGGTCTCTCTCCCCAGGAGTGTGCTGTGTCTGAGTGGAGGTCTTCTAGATTCATCTGCCCACCTCACCGTCTGCTGTCCAGCTGCATACACTTTTTATTGTTGTATTTTGATAACCTCTTGTTTTTTATCCGCCCCCAACCCCCACCCATCATAGGGCTTCTGTGTATTTAGTTGCCTTAGCCAGCGCTCACCCCCGACCTGTTAACTCCCACTCAATCTTTAGGTCTAGACGCTGGCATTACTTTTTCAAAGAAGGCTTTCTCTTATCCCCCTCTCAGGAACCCCAAGCCGAATCCAGTTTTTAGATTGTATCTCGTTTTGTAATTGCACACTTAGTAGTGTGTTTTATCTCTCTCTCTCTCTCTCACCGAGTGAGGGGTATCATAGCATTATAATATCTTTTGGGCTTGGTACAGAACTTAGCACCTGAGTGGTGGTCAATACATAATTGGTGGGAAAAAAAATGAATGAGTGAATGAATGAGTAAAGGGAAAACTCCCTCAGCCTAAAGTCTGGTACAGAACAGAGCTGAATCATTGTCCTACATTTATTTCTTTTAAGATGAGCTTGCAAGTGTAATCACTCAAATTTTTCTGAAATTATAAACACTTTTGTGACTATATTAACTCCATCATCATAACTGTCATAAAAGTAAGAAGAGTGGGAGGCCCAGGGTGCACTTGTGATTTGGAGTGTTTCCGAATATAGCATCGTTCTTTTCCTCTTTTAGTCAGATACCCTGGAAATCGCCACTGATGATAAGCTAGGCACTTAAAGGACTCACTGACCCAAGAGATGGAAGAAAGGAGCAGGGGAGCAGGGTGGGGTGGGAGGTGAGCAAATCGGGAGCAGCGGCCGCGCATTCAGCAGCACGCCTCCGATCAGACACCAGGCAGGGATGGTTCAACCCCGAGAAAAGGCAGCGACCTTGACCACCTGACTGTGATTTTCATACCGAAATCTGATAAAATCACAACTGGTACATACGTAGCACTATCCCAACCCATGGTTTAGATGCTTTTAATAATCTCAGTATTTTCTTTCAAACAGAAATTAAGGATGTTTTTAAAGAAATAGTTTTATAAGTAATTGCAAATGTCATTGTTAAAAATCATTTAATGTTTCCATTGGAGTACATTCCTGTGTCGTCAAGGTGGAGAGGAGATACTTGGTGATAAAGGTGAGTGTGTAGAGCAGCTGGAGGTTTGTAGACTAATATATATGTGTACATAAATGTCACAGGTCAGGGTTAGACTGACATGGATAGTAGGTGGTTAAAAAAATTGCTAGGTTACTGCTGTTTATTGATTTCCCCCCTCCTTTTTTTTCCATGGTGCCCTAATGTTTACTCTTATGTGTTGGTCATTTTTGAAAGGAATAATTCATTTTACCTTTTGTTCTCACATATACCTATTAATATTTTTACAACATAATAAAATGCCATTTACCTGAAATGGCTGAGGCCCTTTGTGAAATCTCTTTGTAAAAATGGATATCTATAAGAGCAGAGGCTATATTTAATCATAGTCTATCTTCTGCAAATACCTATGGAATATTTGTGCACTTGGGACAGAGTTGTAGGGGCAGAAATGGTGTCCTTGCCCCCGTTAGGAAATCTGATACAGAATTCACCAGACTGAGTCGATGGCCATTTCTGGGACGGATGCAGCTGTGACCTTCACCTTGTTCCCCAGCCCTCCCATGTTTCCACACACCCTGGAGAGGGAGAACCGGCCTGGACACCTGTGCTGGCCCTCACCATCTAGTCCTGACCATCACTGGGAAGCTTCCCGGTTCTTGCACTCAGAGCCCAGTGATTCTTGACTTTTGGGAGACAGTTCCAGACATGAGACCTTTGTGATTTTTGCTTTTTTTTTTTTCCTTCACATAAGAAAAGATTTTCTTTTAGAGTCTGATGTAAAAAATGATACTATTTGTCTCCTGAAGCAAACTGATCTAAATAGACCTGGCTGTCTCAGTGAAGTCCTCTGATGTCGCATACATGGACCCTGGCTCTCGTCCCAGGTGCTCCTGTCCCCATCTGGATGCCTTGCAGGTCTGTGCTGTGATTTATATGCTAGCATCGTGCAGCTAATACTGTTTCTTAAATGTAGGAGAAGGTAAATATTTTGTGTTTCCAGAAATTTTCTTTTTAATGAAAAGAAAGACTATTTCAATAACAGACAATCTCTTAATAAGAGGCTTCCTGGTTAGCTCCTCTGAAACCAGTCCTGACATTATGTCTGATAGATTTCTGTGGCCTGGGGCTGAGTTTCCATAGAAGTAGTTTAGGAATGTCACATGCTGTTTACGTCCAAACTTGCTGTGTCAGGCTCTCTAACAAATACAACTAATGAGAAAACAGATCAATAGCAGAAAGAAATGTTCAAATACCATTGCAAAGTATTGATTCACATGAACTAGGATGTATACTAATCTTGACTGACGTTAAAATGGGCCACCATGTCATATACTTCTCCTTGTAGATGCTAGAATAATGTTTATAAGAAAGCTTTATTGGTAACATTTTAAATGTGAAAATATGTCTAAAATGTATCTATTGACAAACATACATACTGAGTATCAGATTTCCGTGGCATGCTTGCGGTGTTGAAAGAGGTTTATTACTTGCCTTGGCTGGTGTGGCTCTGTTGATCGGGTGTTGTCCTGTACACTGAAAGGTTGCTGGTTTGATTCCCCGTCAGGGCACATGCCCGGGTTATGGGCTCGATCACCGGTAGGGGGCGTGCAGGAGGCAGCCGATCAATGTAGTGCTCTCTCATCAATGTTTCGCTTCTCTCCATTCCTCTCTCTCTACAAATTAATAAACTATTCTTTACAAACAATACAAGTAGTTTATTCCTGGCTTGTGTGGAATCATGAGTGAGACTTGATTGAATCTTTCTGCTGTTCTTGTCTGTACAAGCACCGACTTGCAGACACAGCGTTGCCTTGGGTTCCTTTTCCCGATTGTCTCCGAGGCGGGCAAAGGCAGTGTTCGGTAGATAATGGTTTGGCTCAGGCTGGGTTTCTATGACCAGCATTTCCTCCTGGGTGCTATGAGAAAATAGCCTACAGTCTAAGCCTAGCAGAGAACAGGTAGGAATTCTACAGCGCGTCTACCTGTCACTTTGCTAATCGAATTTTGGGAACTGGAGGCAGAAGTCTGTGGTTTCTTCACGTAACAATTTGGGGAGCCACTGGCATACAGGGAAAGGGGGGAGAGGCTAAAGAAGCAACGGTCATGGATGATGCAGAAGAATGAGCGAAATGCCTGTCGATCCTGGTGGAGGAAATGATGCTCTGGCTGTTTGCGAGGTGAGCCCGGACGGAGTGTGGTGAGCGCTGCTGTCTGTTACCTACACCTGAGACAGGTGTCTGGAACCGTGGAATGCTGTCTGCATACCTCACCCCTCCTCTCTGGCCCCCCAACTCCATGTTTTTCGTGTGTTCATTTTCCCTCTCCAGCGATGACCTCTTTCTCTATCCTGTCCCCTCCCATGTCATCAGGGGTATCACTCACTCACCAACCAGTCCTCTGCCATATTTTAATGGCATTTCCAGTCATTTCCTCTCCATCGATTATTATCCTGACCTGTGAACTTGCTCATGGGTTTTTCTATAGCTCTGCCCCTTCTATCCCATCACAGTATTGCGATATCGTTTTCGTTTTCTTCAGCCAGTTTTCCAGAAGAAAATTGTGGACTCAAAAATATTACACCTGTTAATACCTTTTCTGAAAAATAAATCAAAGACCATAACCAAAATTTGTTTCTTTGTCGGCAGAGTTAAGATTTCTCTTGCTTCCCTTCACATGTAGCTTTACTGATGTGGAGATGAAATGAAATTGTATGCTAACCTTCTCGTTACTGTGATAGTCAAATTGATCACCATTCACTGGAATTTCAAGGAGCAACATTGGACACCCTTTCCTGGCTATCTCATGTCGGATTTTCCAGAAGCAGATGCTAAGATCAGAACTTATGTGCAAATATTTATTGAGAAAGCGAGACACCAGGTAGGGAATGAGGGAATAGGAAAGGGCAGAACCAGAGTAGGGAGACAGGTGTAGTGTCCAGCAAAGTCTGTGCAGTGGCAGCTTCCGTTTAAACCTTCATGGGAGCTTGTAGTGTGAATTATGCCTCTGTTGCAGCCCACGTTGAATGAGCTGGACCTCCATCTTTCACACCTGTCAACCATTGACGGAGGACCCCAGGATGAGAGGGGAGGGAGGGATATTGTCACCACAGTTGGACAAAGTGGGCGTGGTAGCCTGAGAACAGAACACTTGCAGAAGCTGTTTCTCGGAAGCCAAATCACACTGACGCATGGAAGACACGACATATATTGTCACGTGCACACGTCTTACTGAAGAATCGTATGATGGAACTGGAGAATTTCCTTTCCACCACTTCACTCCACTCCTTTTTTTTGGGGTGGGGGAGGTTGTAGCCCACTTCATTGATTGGAAATGGGAGGAGTATTTTAATAGCTAATGGGATAGTTGTAGACATTCTTCTTTGGACCATACCCAAATTCAACAAGAGGTACTTTCTTAAAAATTAGTGACATGCCGTGGCCAGTGTGGCTCAGTTGGTTGGGACATTGTCCTGTGCACCAGAAGGTTGTGGGTTCCATTCCAAGTCAGGGCACATAGCTGGGTTGTGGGTTCGATCCCCATTTGGGGTGCGTATGGGAGACAACTGATCGATGTTTCTATCTCACATTGATGTTTCTCTCTCTCTCTCAAATCAATAAAAAAAAAATCAGTTACAACGTGGAATTTGAAACCATATTAATGAAGTTTTCTGTATTTTGTTGTTTTAAAATCCATTGATCCCCCTTGCACTTTGAACAGACAGTTTACCCATGGATAACACTGCCGCTTCGTGGGTTGGTCATTTGGAAAACAGCGACTCCCTGAGCTTCGTAGAGCCTTCCACGTGTTGATATGTCATTAAACGGCATAAACAAGTCCCCTTTGAATGTCGCCATTGATCTCATGAAACAATTGTACCGGCAGCCGCAGCGCTCCCTGAGCCTGACTTTCTCAAGCTTCCGATGTCTGCCTGAAAGCTTTCATGTTGCCATTGGCAACCAACACTATTAGTTTTCCTTGAAATGTCAGACTTGCTTCATTCATTTTTGGCGAAAATGCCTGCCAGGAACCCAGGTCTGAGTCACTGTACCTTGTTTGTTACTTGTTCCTTCAGGTACAAATGATGCCCCGTGAAAAAGTGGCTATTTCAGCTAGCAACTGAAACCCCGCTCTCCTGGGACCACCCTGGCGTCCAGCGTGGAGCCAGTGCCTTCTGGGTGTTCACCGTCCCACCTCACTGAACAGAACAAATAAACTGAGCTCAATGTTGAGATGTAGTAGAATTAAGATTTTTTTTTTCACTCCTGCATCAAGGACATTCTTGAAGGAAACAGGCTTCGTTTGTTAGTTTTAATGCAGGTGTTTGGCCGTGAACTGTCCAAGGGCCCCTCGTGCAGTCCGGTGAGTGGACCGGATTCGTGCTGGGGCACCAGCAACTGGCCAGTCAGCGCTGGGGCACCACCTGTGCGCATACCTACCCAGCCACAAGGGCAGAGGACATGGGAGTATGGTTATGGGAATAATTTTGCCTTTGTGCATTCCTGCAAGGATCCTGGGGACCCTGGGAGTCCACTGAGCATGCTCTGGGAAACCCTGCTTTAAGGAAAGCCAGGACTCCTGGCCTCCTGCCCCTCGCGGCTCCCTTTCGGGAGTGTCTGCTGGAAATTGTGCGCACATATCGGGATCACCATGTAACGTAGTCCTCGTGTCATTGTGGACACAGGCACTCCGGACATCTGTCTTCTCCTTCCTTGCATACTTCTCCTTCGAGCAGAGGTTCCCCCTAAGATACCATGAGCCATCGTTCTTTCCGGAGGGAGTTTCCCTGTCACAGACACTCACTCGCGTCCAGGCCCCCGAGGCTGCCGCATTCTTCTCACCGATTTGTTTCTGAGAGTTTTATGGCCTGCATTTCACACGTGTGTTTGTTCAGTGCCGCAAGGATCAGAATAGTGGCCCTCCCCGTCTGTGGTTGCGGGGTTCTTGCAGTTCACAAGGCACCCCACGTGCGTCCTGGCTTCCAGGCCCGACGCCTGTCCTGTGAGGTCGGTGGGACAGTGCCCTGACCTTCACGCGCGTCATCCCAGAGTGAGAGAGGGAATGCGGCCACCCAAGGCCACAGGAGGGAATGACGGGCCGACGGAAGATGCTGTTTCCTGTCTGCACTCGCCTCCGCTGCAGAGCGCTGCTTCTTTTCTTGTAACAATTTCAAAGGCATTTCACCCATTTCTCCCTAGTCTGTATAGCACGTGTGTGTTATCATTTCCTATCACGTGATGCCCGTACAGGCTGCGGACTTAGATAAAAACACCGTGCGATGGAAAAAGTGGCAACTGCCCGTGGCAGCCAGGGTCTCAGTGAAGGCCCGACGCTGCTCAGAATGCTGTCGTAACCATGCAGATTAATACCTTTTTAACCTTAATAAATGCCAGCCAACTTAGGTATGAAATTTTCAGCTGCAGGGACACCAGCAGGAAATCATTTAAATAAAGTCTACAGCCAATCCGGAGGCAAAACAGTGCAGGGAATGTAGATTTGCTGGGCAATTAAGCATGTTACAAAATAAAGTTGACTGAGTAATCTATAATCATATGCTGGGATTAATAATACAAAAGCTGAAGTACATGGTGTGAATGAATGAAAAAGGGTTTCGCGGAGTTTACAATAGCAGAGAGTGTTTGCACGTTGTAAAAATTAATTAAACATTGCTTTATTATATTTTTTGTGCTGTTCCTTTTGACCACGAAGGTTGAACTGAACTCCCTAGAGTTCGCTTCGTTTAATTAGGTTTTTAAAAATTCTTTAAAAATTTTTGTTAGAAAATATTTTGAAACACTGCAAATGGTAGAGGATAATAATAAATATCCATGCAGCCCCCATCCGGCGCTCACCCTAGTTTAACACTTGGCTTTGTTTGCTGCTCTCCTTAAAGAAGTGAGGTATTAGTCCTGGCTGGTTTGGCTCAGCGGTTAGAGCGTCGGCCTGCGGTCCAGAGAGACCCGGGTTCGGTTCCCGCTAAGGGCACGTACCTCGGTTGCAGTTTGTCCCCGGCCCTGGTTGGTCGTGTGGGTGGCGGCCACTCTATGTGTCCCTTTCACGTCGATGTTTCTCTCTCTCTCTCTTCCTCTCTCTCCCTCCCACTCTATCTGAACAAAAAATGAAAAAAAAAATGTCCTCGGGTGAGGATAAAAAAGAAAAGAAAAGAAAAGAAAAGAAGTGAGGTATTAAAGAGACAGTTGAAGTGGTCTGTGACCTCTCCCCGAGGCCACTCTGGTCACTCCCCAGAATTAATTCTTCTTCATTCACTGTTCAGTTTCATATTGCTTGTTTTTACATTTTGATCCATATATTTGGCTGGATAAATATATAGTACTTTATCACTTTATAAAAATGGGTATAATTCTGTACCACTTTGCAGCAGGTTTTTTATTCTCCCTCAGCCTCACTGTTGAGATTGTCCACATAACGCGTCACTGTGGTCTGGGTGTCAGCGCGTGGTGTTTGCTCATGAGTTGCCATAATCCGTGTGTACAGTCTGCTATTTGTGGGTTTTTAGATCATATCCAGGTCTTGCTCTAAGAAACAATGTCACAGTGAATATTCTTTTATTTAATATGTTCTTTTATTGATTTTTTTTTTTTTTTTAGAGAGAGAGAGGAAGGGAAATGGAGGGGAGATAGAAATATCAATGAGAAAGAAACACCCATATATCAGCTGCCTCCTGCCCGCCCCCTACTGGGGATCGAACCAGCAACCTGGACATGTGCCTGACCGGGAATCGAACCAGTGACCTCTTGTTGCGTGGGACCATGCTCAACCACTGAGCCACACCGGCCAGGCTGAATATTCTTATTTATACTTCCTTGGGCACATGGACATTCAAGTTTCTTCAGAGTCTATCCCTACAAATGAAATTGCCAGGCCTGGGGTTTATGCGTCTTCAATTGTCCTAATAACTGCAAAATTGTTTTCAAAAGTGATTTTGCTCTTTTACACTCCCTTGCATAGGATACGCGTGTTTCCACTTCGGCGCATCTCACAAACACTCGGTGTTGCTGGGTTGTCAATTTGAATCAGTCCAAATGTGCTGTTCCTGGAGGGGGACTGCACAGCCTTGTGGTCACAGCCTTGTGATCGCTGCTGAGTGCGCCCCTCGTGGGCCTGTTGACAGCTCCCCTCCGTGAACTGTTTCTTTGCATCTACTACTGTCTTTCTGCTTGGTCTGCCACTTTTCTGCAATGACTGTGGGCCTGCAGGAGCCCTCCTGTATTCTGGAGAACAGCCGTTGGTGAGTTAGGAGTGTCGAGATCTTCTAGTCTTTGCCTTCTCTTCATTGTGCCAGTGTGTCTTCTTGCACAGAAATGTTCATTTCACAGCGGCAGTGCTGTTTTTGTGTGTTTGTGTTTTGTTAGACAGAAGATCTTTTTCTTGGTTAAGAGAGATCCTTCCTCCCCTCCTGCTATAAAGGTACATTTTTTCTATGTTTTGCTTTCCGCATTCATGTCTAATCAGCCAGCAGTTGCGTTTGGGGACTGAGGACAGCTAGAAATTTGTCTCCTCCCATCTTCCTCCCCGATGGACCTGCCGCCTCTGCCGTGTGTCAGGGTCCAAGCTGGCAGGGATCTGTGCTCCGCTCTCTGTCCTGTGGTCTGTTCATCAGTCTCTGCCCCAAGCCCTACTGTTCTCACAGAGCGAGTCTTCCTGCTGGCAGGGGACATCTTCCTACCTTGCATAATTTTTTCTAAATTATCTTTGTGAGTTAAGCAAAAAGAAAACCATGTTAAACTAGATGTGATTTCGCTGTTTCATGAAAGTAAACATCCTCTGAGAGCTTAGTAAAAATATCTAAGCAAGAATAGATACTTACTTTGAATAACTTCATATCAGCAGTAGGGCTAATTTTTGCGTTGTGCTAGCTCTGTGTGTGTGTGTGTGTGTGTGTGTGTGTGTGTGTGTGTACAGTCAGAAAAACAACAGCTCAAACAAGTGAAGAATGACTTAGAACTTTTCGTTTCAACTTCGGGTCCTGGGCCTCCGTTCCCAAGGTGCTGGTCCATGAGGTCCTGGTATCAACATATTAGACGTGGCCAGGGGTCCGAGGATCTTTCAGAAACTGCCTGAAACAAAAAGCAGCTGTGATTTTATTGTAGACATTTCTGTAGACACACACTGTGGGCTAGTGCACAGCACATATGTAGACGGGGTCCCCGCGCACACTGGTGGGTGATGAGTGACTCAGTGGTCTAGTCTTTCCCACTCTGGCCTAATATCTGTATTTCCTTAAGTAGTTCCGTAGCTTCCTTGACCCCTTGGTCAGTTTTAGTGGCTTAGCATAGATGGTGTTTTAACTTGCGTAGGCATCCTGAGTTGTGGAAGTGTTTGTTATTTCCGCTTCGAAGCACAGCCCTGGGTGGTTTGTTTATTTACTATGCATTATCTTGTGTCAGGAGACACAGGCCACTGGCTTCCAGGATTCATTCCTCTTTTGCAATAACTGGCTTTAGCCAGGGGCCCAGATTTCAGAACTGTTCATAGGAAAGTAATTTCCGCTGGTGACATTGCTGAGTGAGTGCCTTTGACATACATTGCTCTGGCCTGCAACTGGCCAGCCTGAAATAATTAATGAGAAACAGTAACTACTTTAGTAACTGATTGAATTCAAACCTTACAGCTTTTAAACAGGGTCGACTGGATACGTTCCAACAGTCCTGGAGTGAGTGAAAATGGTTTGGGTTTAGCTGAATGTACAAACCTCGGACATTTCTGTGATTTCTTCCAAAACTGTGGGGAGCATTTTATGTGTGCTGCATGGGATTTATTGATGTACTTCTCTTTAACATCGTAATGGAAACAACTGATAAAACTTCTGAAAACAGGCTGGAAGTGTACCCCTTTGTTTTATTAAATGCAGCGAGTAAAGCATATAAAAGCACTTGTACGTGCATCTTGATTTACAGGTCGTTCAGGAGGAGGGCGTTTATTTTCATAAGCAATGTGACAAGGATCGAACAGCACAAAGGGTGTGCGCAGAAATCGGCGGACGTGTGAAACGGTGGTTAGTCCGGCCGGGGCCATTTCCGCGCAAGGACCCTTTAGATCAGGAGCAGAGACTTAGTTGCCAGCTTGGAACCTCTGTTTATATTTTTGGTATTTATTTATAAGCCCATACATGCTAGGCCAAGACAGTTTCCCGTAGCCAAAGAATGAAGAGATAAATTCTTATTATTGTGTTTCCGATTCAAGTTTTCTGTCCACCATCGTCTTTTGAATTTTATTGCTTATAGAAGTAGAAAAAGGCATTCACATTTTCTGTAGCTCATTATTTTGAAAAAACAAGGAAAGACAATAAAAAATACTGTTGCTTCTGAACATTCTAAGCCTCCTTCCCCCACCCCAGGGAGCCATTGCGGACCTTCAATTCATAGTCGAGACCCGAACATTCCCGAAGTGCTGGATTTAATTTCCTGTTACAAATAGGAATTCTAGAATATGCAGGGAAGGTTGATAGTTTTTCATCTCGAACAGTTCTTCCGCCTTGTGTTAGAATTTCAGTCACAGTGATCATTCTCCTATGTCGTGATTTGAAGTGAAGGGGTCCCTGCAAGTCCTGTGATTTTCTTCTAATCGGAATATAGCTGGTTTTGTTGTTTGGAAGCTGAAGGAAGTCGGATGACTCAGTCCCAGCTTTCATTCTGATGAGTGGACATTGGTTAGTGGCGTACCCTGTATCCACTGCCTTTTGCTCCTGCTCAAATGGCACCCCTACTTTCTTCATGTGCTTGTCTGCTCCCCTGTAGGCCTACTGCTTCTGGAGAAGGTGAGTCTAATCCTAGCACCAGGAGGGGTTTGAGCTGTCTCAGGGGACACCCTCTTTCTTACCTGCAACAGTTTCATGTGGAGAGGGTCGGTGACCACTTCATCCGACGGGTCTAGGGTTCGCTCTCCTGTGCCTTGTTGGAAAGGTCTTGGTTAGTCCACCCACGGGAGCCTCCAGGACTGATTCTCTTTCTGTCCTGCTCATCACTGGCTGCTTCCTGACCCTAAAAGGACACGTCACTTTAAGGTAAACATTTACTCTGGATCTCAGTGGACAAAAACATTCCCCTTCAGGAACATTATAACTTCACTGGGGGCAGTGGGAGGGAGTCTTTGGCACGGACCCTCCTGGATATGAATGTACCTTTGCACATTTTTTTTTTTTTTAGAAATTTACAAAGGGAACATTAAAATGTACCATTTGGGGTTTTCATTCGAATATCTGTGTGAACCAGAGCATCTGCTGCCTTTGGTAAACTGTCCTTTCTTCTGTTCCCTTCCCCTCAACATGCTTGATTTCCTCATTGAAAAGTCCAAAATGCTCATGTAGCTGACTGGATATAAAGTCATAACACCGAGCCTTCTGAAGTTGAAAGACTTAGTGCCTAAAATCATGTTCTTTTGATGATATAGTTGGTTTTTGAATATTTGCATATTTTAACACCTCGGATGGTGGAGTTTGACTTCTTATCTTCTGCCCAAAAGAATCTAAGAAACGATTTAGTTGCAAATTCTCACTGGTTAGAAATGATATTCCCCCACATTAAATTTCAAAGCCAGTCTAAAATGTGGGATACACTTTGAAGCACTCTTCTCCCAGGGAAGAAAGAAAATACAGGTATAGTGAGTCCTTCCACGTTTTCCTGCTTGTTCAACGTTTTAAAACAATTCTCTTGAAATGAGAATAGCTCACATCATATCAGCTTCGGACTTCACGGAGGGAATATACGATGGCAAAGTCGGTCATGTGTGACTCCATCCTCTAGCGACAGAAAGGCGTCTGGAGTGATTTAGAGGTGAATTGGAAGCTTCCAGAGAGAGGATAGATGCATTAGAGAAGAAGAAAGACAGTCGGGGGAAAAAGTTATTTTAGCCACATATCTGACTGTACATGACTTTAAGGAGGATGAATTTCAAGAGGACAATAAAAAAGAAATTACAGTCATCGAGATGGGAAATGATTACGGGACGGGAGGAAATGTCAGCTGAGAGGGAGCAGAAAGCGTCAGAAGAAAGGCTGGCTGACAGCTTGATGAGCGCCTTGCAGAGGGAAAACGCAGACGGAACAAAGGCCGACGTCCGCACGCGTGTGTGAGAGCCAGCGTGGCACTTGTATCAGAAAGAGTGCAAGGACACTGTGAGCAGAGAGGTCAGCTGAAAGAAGGAGAAAAGCAGTGTTTGGCCAAAGTCTCTTTCTGAGGCTTCCCTGAAGCTGGGCGATTTTTTCCCTAGGTGCCTGCTAATGGGGCGTGCTTTCTGGTCGGACTTTCTTTTATCGTTGGAGGAAATACAGTGAGAATTTAGACAGCAGAGGAGATGTTTAGTTTCTGAAGTTAGACCAAATGGATACCTGCTTCATGTTGCCCATAGCAAATGTGATCTTGTAAGAACGGCTATGTTCAAATCTAGTGGAGTATCGTCCGATTTCTGTTTGGGAGGAATGACTGTTGTACATCTGCGAGCCGTACTGTTGTGCCAACGCAGAACACTGGACTTCGAGTGTCAGGGGTCAGATTCAAGGCCAGGTCTCTTGTTTTTCAGTTTTCTGACTCTGTGCAGAAGGTCTGGCCAGGAGTGTGCCCGGGGGCACTGCAGCCACGGCACGGTGCCTGTGGGTGACCTGGAGGTGCCCTCGGTGCTGACATCAGCGTACTTTGGTCCTGTTCTGATGCCCCGTGAGGTCTCCGCGCCGACGCAACCTGGACACTTCTAACCGGTGGTCACAGTGCAAGGGCGATGACAAACTAATGTCTGATGCCCAACTGAAGTGTGTGTTTTTCATCCTCACCTGAGGATATGTTTTTCATTGACTCTAATTTTCTTGTTGTTGTTGTTAATCCCCACCTGAGGACATTTTCCCCACCGATTCTTAGAGAGAGTGGAAGGGAGGGAAGGGGAGAGAGAGAGAGAGAGAAACATCTCTAGGCTGCCTCCCGTACTCGCCCTGACCGGGATCAAACCCACAACCCGGCACGTGTCCTGACCGGCAATCAAACCCGAGACCTTCTGGTGCACGGGACGATGCTCCGGCCACCTGAGCCACCTGGCCAGGGCTAAAGGGTGTTCGTTCCTCAGCTCAACGTGACTGTTGACTTCGGAATGCAGCCCAGTTGTCAGAACTTCTAGTTTTTGTTTTGTTTTTTAGGAGAAGAGTGAAATTTGGATATTTTCTGTGACGGTTCCCATTTATCCATAAAAACAGTTCATAAAACAACAGCTTTGCCGCAACGGTGCGGGCTGACAGTGCGGGTCTCTGAGCCAGATCTGGCCCGTGGCCGCAGTGTGGGCCTTGAGCTGTGATCGCGTTTTCTTAGGCGTTTATTGAGATCCTGACACACCACATAACACTCTACTAGACTCTCTTCGAATGTTGAACAAAATGCCAGGACATTTCTAACATTTTATTTAGGTATTGTTTAAACCGTTACATATATTAAAAAAAGAAGAAGAAGAAGAAGAAGAAGAAGAAGAAGAAGCTTTGTTGGGTTGAAAATAAAGTTCCTAATAGAATATAGGCTATTGAAGATGAGAAGTACTATAAAGGAATGGATGATTGATTTTATTTCTTTAATATTATTGAGTTATTACCCTACACTTTGTCTTCAATGTTTCTTACAAAATGTTCTAAATAAGGCAGAAAAAGTATCCCCAGCCTTCAGTTCCCACGTGAAATAAACCCAGCTCGAACACTTCAAACTGACGAATCAAGTCCAGGTAGCCAGGTCATCAGGTGGAAGTTTGTTCCGTCTCGAAAGAACTTGTTAATTTTGAAGACAAACATCCGCAGTGACCTTCCCGTCAGGGGTCTCTGCCTATGGAAATGCCGAGGCTGAGGTCAGTTTAATTCAGGTGCAAACTGGAGTCAAGAACGTGTAAAACAGTCACAACCAAGAGGGTCTGTGGGAAGAGAGGAAAGAAGGGGTGATAGTTCACGCCCGGTAAGGAATACCTCGCTCGGAATCTGAAGCACGGGAACTCTAGCCCCCTCGGCAGGTTTAACAGGCTGATGTGCGGGTCGCATGGGGCCTTGAGGCAGGCACGGGGCTCCTAGAAGCAAAGCTCAGCTGGGTCGTTGTTCTCTACGAGAACCAAACCCTCAGGTCCACCTGTCCATGTCCTATCCCCCTATTTCTCAGTAGCTTTTTGATGTTACATCTGAGCACACACTAAAGATAATTGAAGGAGCGTTATTTTGCAGTTCAAATACTGTTCTATATTGTTGCTAGCGTAATCAGGTAGATACAGTCTTTAGAGGCTCATTCCATATAATGATGTCTTCTGAAACATTATTTGCTCTTAAAGGCTGATTGAACTAGGCGTCCTATCATTATAGGAGGGCGTCATATCCTGATAAAGGTGATCATTCTAAGCAATCTTGTTAATTGAATATAGCTAAATGTTTGGTATTTATGCTAAGAAATACCTTTAGGCTTTATTGGTATGTGAACGAATCGGAAATGAATATTATTTTTACCATTTTTATTAAGTGAAACGATGTATTAATTTTATAGTTTAAATGTAATTAGCGACTGCTTCCTTTCTGAAAATTAGAATTTCTGAAGAAATAAATAAATTGTGCCTTTTAGGTTCTCATCGCTCTATTTTCATAAATGCTATTAGTTCTAAACTATAAGTGTGGAACCAGCCCCCATGGCGTTAAGGTAGCGAATGTTTAAAGCGTTTCTGCGTAAATGGCCTCAAAGGATAATTAGATGATTATAATGGTACTTGGTTTGAGATAGCTAATTAAAAAAAATCTATTGCTCCCAAGTCTAATTATTTGAGTAATGATAACATATTAGCAACCATGAAACTTCAGTTGCAGCCAATCCTGCTAGAAAAAAAAAAAAAAAAAGTAACTGCTGACATTTTTCTACCAAGACCCAAGGGCAGCACCAGGTCGGTCTTTCCATTTTCTGCTCTGCCTTCCAGGCCCAGCTCCCGTACCTGCACCCGCAAACCACCTGCTCTGCGTCGCACTCACCTGCTTCTGCACTGTGCTTTCACTGGTTTTAAAACTCCCCTTTTGGCACCGGATAGATACTTTCTCTTCACTCTTCTCTGCCCCGTATGAGCCCCTGAAAGAAGGCTTTTGTAATTGGACTTCATAGCTTTAACAAACATCTCATAACCTGCCAGTAAAAATGTCAGTTCTCTGGGTCAGGGCCTGACTGAATGAATAAGTATCAGTGTGGCAGTTGGGTCACAAAGTAAAATAATTTAAAGGGGTTATTAATTAAGGACTTGCTTTGGTTTTGGAATTCTAATCACGAATGAGCTGTGTTATAGAGAAAAGGCTGCCTTGCCGTTCTCATTACCTGGACTATTAAAAAAATATCAAATAAAACCATGTCAATGAAAATTTTACTTTTCTTGAATGATTAATCACCTGGAAGAATTCTGATGACATAGCGACACATTGGCTGTGGTCAAAATGAATGTTGTGCTGTGAGACTTTAAAACGAAAGCCGAGCGATACAAGCGATATATAAAACGTTGTAATGGACTCTGTGTGAGGCCATTATTCCTGACTGAAGACTGAAAAACGAGTAAGTATTGAATTGTGGAGGCCAGTTGCCGTTTATTTAGTGGGAGGTCCTTGGCACTGGGCTAGTGGGAGGAAAGCAGTGTGTCAGTGATCAGTACCTGGCCCACCAGGCATGGTAAGGGTGGGTTAACCAGCCATCACTCTCAGACTAACAAAGAATGAAAAGCTGGTTTTGAGAACCAACCAAAAGGCTGTTGCAATAAAATTAATCTTTTAAAACAGAAAGGCTGCATCTTTTGCAAGGAATTAATTGGTTGGTTTTGTATATTTTTAGAGATCTATTTGAAGTCTAGGAATGATAAGGGTGAGCAGTGGCTTTGATCTCAGCATAATAATGACTAACATCAATTGAGATCTTTGTTCTAGGAGCTAAAGTGGGTGTTTTATGTCTATGAACTGAACTCAATTCTTCTTACGACCCTGGGAAATAGGTCAGTCTCCCATGAAGAAACTGAGGCATCAAGGTCATTTTATTAGTGCCTGAGAAGAGGTGTTTGACCTGGCAGCCCAGTTCCAAGGTCACAGTTGCTAGTGCTCTGTATCCCATCCAAGGTAAATTTTATTGATAGTAATGCTTTAAGTCTATTTCAACCCAGGGCTGTGTCTTGATAATGGTTTTCAAATGACAATTACCAAATGGAGGGATGGGGACTCTGCAGAAAGTTTCAGTTTGTATATCCCAGAGCCGAGAGAGACACCCCCAAGGTGAAAACATAGAATAGATTTCCTGGAAAATCTTAATATGTTATTTTTGTGAAAAGTATTTTTATTCAGAAACAGGTGAGGAGTGGTAAATGGCAATCGTTGGTCTTCTTGTATATTCGTCCTTGAAATATTTCCTTGGGGTGCCCATCTGAATCCTGAGAGTCAGGGTGAGCCTGGCCTGAGGAGGCTTCTTGTTTGTCCTGCTCCGTGTTACTGCTGCTGTTGTCCTGCTTGGAAGATGACAACGAGCTTCTAAGCCTGTGCTCTCATTTTATTTATTATTTATTTATTTATTTTTTTTATCCTCACCCGAGGACATTTTTCCATTTTTTGTTCAGATAGAGTGGCAGGGAGGGAGAGGAAGAGAGAGAGAGAGAAAGAAACATCGACATGAAAGGGACACATCGAGTGGCTGCCTCCCGCACAACCAACCAGGTCCAGGGACAAATCGCAACCGAGGTACATGCCCCAAGCGGGAACCGAACCCGGGTCTCTCTGGACCGCAGGCCGACGCTCCAACCGCTGAGCCAAACCGGCCAGGGCACCTGTGCTCTCATTTTAAACACCTGGACGCCAGAGTCACTCCAACAAGAACGTAGACATAGCCCTCACCTGTGCTGTTTGAGATGCTGACCCGCGGGAACTAATAGAAAGACTGGGAAAGCCCCACAAGCCTGGACTTTGGGAGCGGCCATTTGGAGAGTGCATGGGGACCGACTTGCGTAGAGTGATAGGAAGAGAAACACGTTGTTTGTGTCCTCTGGACGGATGGAGAGAAGATAGGCTCACGCGAAAGCAGGCAGGGTCTGGTGTCCTGAGTCCGGTCCAGTGAAACACCTCAGGACTTGGCTGGCAGTGGGATCCGACGGAGTTCATGGAGTGTTCTCACTCACACTTGTGTAAGAATAAGATGGTGCATTCGGTGAGTTTGCAGCACGGTGGTGTGCCATTGGGAAAACAGATCAGGGGCCATCGGGCTGTCTTTGCAGAGTCGACACCGCGTGCTGTCTGTCGCGCATTGTAGTCGCCGTATGCACTCGGGTTTGGAACTTCCTGTCCAGGCGATGCAGGAAGACCTCCGGCCTGGCTGGGCCTGTTACTATGTAATGGCATCGACTGCGAGCAGAGCACACGTGGGCTCACCCCGCTAGCCTGATTCCTGATGGGGCTCAAAGACGCCCCCGCAGCAGCAGCCTCCGCCTGTCCCCGTGGGGTCCCCGGGTCCCGTGGGGTCCCCAGAGAGCGGAGCAGGGCACATCCGCCACGGCTCTTGATCTCATCCTTAGTTCAGAGTCTAAAGCTCAGTTTTTGTTTGGTGGTGGTGGTTTTC
Organism: Tadarida brasiliensis; assembly: GCA_030848825.1. Lineage (NCBI taxonomy): Eukaryota > Metazoa > Chordata > Mammalia > Chiroptera > Molossidae > Tadarida > Tadarida brasiliensis. The sequence continues at coordinate 97,233,283 of CM061267.1, read as the reverse complement.
ATTTTTGTTACTGATTGTTTTTCTACTGCAATGGTTCGTTTGTACATTTCATCTGTGGAATCGAATCAAAGGGGTAGAGATGGAAGGAGAGAGCAAATGATGTGTTTGGCTAGCAGAAGTGACCTCTTTGACCTTGAATGTCCTGCGACATTCAGTGGGACCAATTTCCCCAAGGAGCTGGTAAATTGGCTCGGGGACATTCCCCCCAGAGAAGTTCTAAGTGCGGCAACGACAGTGCCCTTGAAGGTACATGCGTAGCCTGTTAAGTAAAAGGACTTTGAGGGCTGCTCTCCTTTGATGTATGAGGTCTCGATGCGTTATATGTATGTATTGTCTGTGATCTGTTTAATGGAAAGAATTCAGTCTCTGCAGTATACAGTCACCTCTTACATCCCAGCCCACCCTCCAAATAACAAAATAAGTGGACCTTCCAGCAATAATCGCTGCACCAGCAAGTGGATTTTTTAGCTAGGACAGAAAGACTTGATTATGTCAATTCTGTACCTTTGATATTTGCCATTATTCAAGTCAAAGCTTTAAAGGTTTTTTTTTTTTTTTTTTTTTAACTTTGTGAAGAAATTACAAAATGAGAGAGATGAAAGCAAGGAGAATTTGGTGCCATCGGGGGTTGGTTCATACATGAAGCCCTTGGGTGGCAGTGAGCTGGGCTATTTTAAAAATCAAATTCCATTCTGATCAGTTATTCCTGCACGTAAACACCCGAGCAGTTTTCTAAAAAAAAAAATCCTGGGACTGACACCCACAGGAGCCATAAAGATAAGGGGTTAATGATGGCCTTGGAGGGACCATAAAAAGAAAGAGATTAGTGATTGCCCTAACCCCTGCAACCAATCCCCCCTTTCCCTCTGGAGCAGTCTGTACCAGCCCTGCACCAATTAAGCGCAGCCAGGAGGAATGTAGGTTTTTTTCTTTGACTGTAGTTTTTTCTGTTTTTTGGTTCCTATATAAGCAAAGGACAAAGGAAGCTCGGGGCTGAGGATCTGGGGAAGCTGTACCCCCCCCAGCCCGCCGGTGTAATGAAGCACTCCTTTACAATTCGGCTGCGCGACTCTGGTTATCTCGCTGACACGTTACAACAGCAGCACGGGCCAAGCCCTGCCAGGGTGGCCGTCCAGACGCCGGGGTGCACTCTCTGTCCAGGGAAGTTTGCTTGGAGAAAATAACGGGGTGCAGCACACTCGTCGATGTTAAGGCCATTGCCACGTTCGCCCAGAATCTCCTCTGAAGCCGTCCGTCCTCACAGACTCGCAGAGGGCACTTCACATTTCATATTACGATTGTGTGTCCTTCTTGCCTTTTTCCCCGTGGTCTAGGACCTCTTCAAAGATAAGAACCTTGCTTTCATGTTTTCTGCTTGTCTTGCCTGGCCTTGTGCCTGGCCCCGAGAGGTGCTCAGAAAACTTCCTGTGTAGTGAACAGCTGACCCTCAGAGTCTCCCCACAAATACCTTTTGGGGGGGGGTGTTTGTCTGTATATATTTTTTTACCCTTTTCCTTTTTGTTTCTATAGAAATAAGTCAGATACATTATTTGAAGGCAGTAGTAGCTATGGAGGGTCTCTGAATGGATACCTAGGTAGAATTGAATCTAGATACTTTGAAACTTTTGAAGTATTTTTAAATTATTAATAAATTTTTTATTGTGGTAAAATAATGTAACATAGAGATTACTATTTTTAGGTCAATTTATAGATGTCTCAGGACTATATGATTTATAGTCTATAAAATAGTTAATTAAATAAGCTGTATTCTTTTTCCAGATTCCTTTAGCTGCAGGCCTTTGGTAAGGACTATAATCTCATATTATAATGAAAGTATTCTGTATGATATCTGCATGTAGGTGGTGGGCCAGAAGGGGTGTGTGTGTGTGTGTGTGTGTGTGTGTGTGTGTGTGTATTTGTGATCTAAATAGAAAACAATAGTATCATAGAATTTTCATGGGAAGAGAGAGCTTCTGGTTACCAGCTATAGCTACTTGATGCTTATGTGCTAAAACACATAATGTACATCAGTCAACATTATTGAATACTTAGTATGCATGGGAACTTGTACAGCACATTATGATTTAATCAGAGATCTTTATTTTATGTGTGTTGTGATGCAAAGGTGACTGTGTGCTCTGGGATTTACTAGAGACTAAGATCAGACTTTTGCTGTATGCGATGAAGTTCATACTGTGCTTTATGCGAACGGAAGGGGACTGTGGTTGTTTGGTAAAGGCAGGTACCGCTCATGGGACGTCTGCGCGGTGAGCACTGGGGACTGTGGACGCATTTTCAAAACTGCTCACGGTGGGATTTGTCTGAGTCATTGAGACATTCCTGGACAGGGCATCATACCTTCTCATCCACGAGAGAAACGATGTCATTTTAGAAGACTATTTTGAAATGCAGGTCCTGCGGAAGGTGGTCAAGGACTCTTCTAAAGTGAGATGATTTCTTCTGTGGCTGTGGACAGGGACGGTCCGACTCCCAGAGCACGGCGGATGCGTGGACCGGCTCTGCTCTGGTTCCACGGTGTGTAGGCCGCTTGCATCAGGAAAGCAAGCTCTGTCAGCGTGTTCCTTACAAAGTTCTCACGGGTCACCCACCTGGCATGGCCCCAGAGGCATGGGGATCGTCTCCAGGAGATTTAAGACTGCTGTGCGTGTTCGACAACCGGGAGCTCGCTTCTGAGCATCCCAGCCCTCTGCCGCCGGCTGCACTGTGTGCTCTTCCGAGGGTCCGCTCCGTTTTGCTCGTTCTTCGCATCAAACCATGTCCCTCCTTCTGGAACATGGACAGCAGGAAGCCAGAGGATCGATGATTTACCTCGTGTGCAGTCAGAGGCAGAGGAAGTAGCACTAGGAGTCCCATTTCTCGGGTTACTTCGGTCCTCCAGTTTTAATTTTTAAAAATCTCCTGATTTTTAATGACCTAATGTAACCCTAGCTCTTTCCCACACATTATTACTTCCGCTCCTTAAATCACACGTGTTGCGTTCCCTGACCCCTTACTTAGAGTCACCCTCTCCAGTGCTCCCCAGTCCTCTGGCTGCTTTCTTTTTCTTCATTAGAGCATTGTCATCGGACAGACTATATATTTTGTCTCGCTTACTTATTATCTGTCTTCTTTATTAGAGTAACAGCGCTGCAAGGGCAGGCGCGTGGGTCTGCTTTGATTACTGCTGCTTTCAGGGTCAAGACAGTGCCCGGCAGGTAAGGCCTGCAGTGTAGTTATTGCCTGAACGTGATCAAAACCAACCAAGCGACCCAAACCGACCCAAACCGAACCGAACCACACCAAACCACACCACACCACACCACACCAAACCAAACCAAACCACACCACACCACACCAAACCAAACCGACCCAAACCAAACCAAACCAAACCAAACCAACCCAAACCAAACCACACCACACCAAACCACACCACACCACACCAAACCACACCACACCACACCACACCACACCAAACCAAACCAAACCGACCCAAACCAAACCACACCACACCAAACCACACCACACCACACCAAACCACACCACTCCAAACCAAACCAAACCGACCCAAACCAAACCACACCACACCAAACCACACCACACCACACCAAACCACACCACACCAAACCAAACCAAACCGACCCAAACCAAACCACACCACACCAAACCACACCACTCCAAACCACACCACACCAAACCAAACCAAAGCCTGTGCCTTGCTTATTAAGATGATTGAGTAGTTCTTTTCATGAAAGCGTTCATTTCAAGAACCAATTCACCTCAGTGAAATATCCCGTGAAACACTAACCCTTTCCTTACCCTGGAATGTATCTGAGTAGTCCTAGTTTGGAAGGTTTTCATTTTTACTTCTGATTTCCTGGAGAGAACATGGCCTTTTTGAAAGGGCTGGATCACTTCCCCATGACCGTCCGTGTTCGCGATTGGATGGGAGACCACCTCTCAGGGTGTCTGTACCCTGCTTGGTCTCCCCATGGGGGGTGCACCCATGGATTCTTTATCCGTTTGCTTACTCGCTTGGTTGTTTCTACATCTCTTTTCCAAAGTGGGCCTCAGGAGGCCACCTGTCTACGAATCCACAAGGTCCCACACACACTCATCCCTGTTTCTACTCTACTAATCAATCAGTATTGGGTCAACGAGTTCATAGACTGAAATCGCTTATTATCTCTTTCTCCCATTTTGAGAGAGAAGTAGTTCATTTCCCCAAACTCCCTTCTTGCTCGGGTGATGTTTTCCTTTGATGCTATTTTTTGGCAGCGCTCAAACCCGTCGCTGTGAAGAGTCAATTGTACCTGTCCTCTCGACTGCCAATCATTAGAGTGCAGTCACCTGGAACAAAGCGCAGGCAGCCGAATTGCGGGCTGGGTTCACAAGGGCGGCTCACTGCGAGGACATTCATCTGTGGCCCGTTGAGTATATTTGGAGCAGATCCGTCTAAGTGATGGGCCTCCACGGGAGAAAGGAAGACACTTCTCTAACGATGAGTTCTGCATGGCAGGAAGCTCGGGGTGCGTGACAGGGACAGTGATTTCTGATTCTTGAAGCTTGTCATCAGAGGATTGTCAGCCAGGTGGACTTCGGGGCCAGCATTTCAGTGACTAGTTAGTTCCAGTTAGTTCCCTTTTCTACAAAAATAGAAGCTTCATGAATGGATTTGAATTGCATTGACTTTTTCTGCCGGCAGTGGGGATCATGGAAGTTAATAACTTGATATTAAAGGAAACAGACCTCACTTGGCTCCTGATCGTTCCTCCATGACAACTTTTTTTAATCCTCAGAGTGATGTATTTATCACAACGTGGGAAACATTATCGTAAAGAAGCTATCACTTGAAAGATGTGCTTTGAGATTAGTATCTAGTTTTCTTATGGATCGTGGAGAGCGTGGTTCTAAAAAAATTGCATCAAGATTGAGCTCCTGCCATTGACTCACTGCCTGTGCATTTGACATGATAAACGCAGGTTGGAGACGACACTTGGGTTTTCATTATGTAGCTGTAGGACATAGGCATGCCCTGCATATCCCTTTAATGAACTGTTTGCATTTAAAAGATGCCTTCGGACCCTCCAAGCACAGGTGTGTGACCCTAGAATTCTCAGGTGAATTTCTTAGAAGAATAGAGAGGAACTATTCCCAGACATCTTAACAAGCCAAGGTGGGAATCAGGATTGTCCGGTGGGATCGGATATTGCTTCGTGGAAGACTTCATCTAAAAACATATGGGGAAAAGTTCTTCTCTTGTTTGCTAGACTGTATCTGTGCTGAGATTGCCCTTGAACAAAGTGAATGAGAACTAAAATGTTAATTAGCGCAGATGTAGTAAATGTGTTCAGCAGTCACTGTTTGTGGGTTCTTCCTGTTTTTGCAGTGCCTTTCTGTCTTCTGTCTGTTGGGTGACCACCTTGTTATCTTTTCATTTCCAGAGAAAACATCGCCTCCAGGCAGAGTTAGTTGCCGTCCCTTAGTGGCTCCATTACTGCTCTGAATGACCTCTGATACGTATAGATCTCTATTACACCCATTCTGTAGCCGCAACACAGGGCATTGTCACTGTTTATGTCGGTCTCTTTTCTCCAGCAAGTAGTGAGTTTTCCATGGGCAGCGATAACACCTCAGTCACTATTTTAATATCAGCTCTTAGTCAGGACTCGGTACATAGTAGGTTTCTTGGTTGGGAGCATAAACAAAATTTCCTATGTCATTTGTAATAATCCCTGCTGTTGGACTTGCGTTAGACTTTGATGGTGGGAATAAAGCCGGTGTGAATGAAGGTTCTATGTGGCTGTGCTGGATATAATAGAGAGACTGATTAAATGCCCACCAAGATAAATTAGGGTTATACTCGCCACCGCACCAATAAGTCAGTTTAAAAGGAGTTTATTGTACTTGATTCTGAAAAGGCAATATTGAGGATCCTTTTTTTTATTAACACCTAACTATGTTCTGTACCTTGATGGAACCACTGATTGGTTTCCAGAGGTTTTGTGTGATGGAAAGGATGGATACAGAAGGAATCAGACCAGAAGGGGATTTTAATTTTCTATACTTTTCTCTGTAACTTTCTATATTTGCATCCCATACATGTCAGTGAAAAATAACTGTATCCCTTTATTAAAACTTCAATATCTTCATTTATATTTAGAGTGGTAGCAACATAAAATTGAAACCTGAGAGTTGTGAAGGATATAAAGTCATGTTTTAATAGAGAAACTAAATTGCTCCTTCAGAGAGCCTATAAAACTGAAAAGCATTCATTATAAATGTAATAAAAACTTATGAGTTCCATTTTATTAAAACTACACCCAGTTTCCTGAAGGGGCTGGATCATTTAGAGGTAAACCAGTGACACTTTATGTCTAGCAACACATTTTATGTGAGATAAGATATCTACAGAAATAAGGTTGGTGGTTTGAACATGGTCCCTATTGAACATCTATTCATGATAGAAGATTAGAATTTTTATTTCAGCGGAGTCTGCATCTTGTGATAATAATGCAGCCAGATCGGGTTAATGATGATCATTTATTACTATTCTAAGTTCCTTCAAGAAGCAGGACAATAGTGAAAGATAAAGCTTATGTTTCTGCTAATTGGTGTGTTACGTTATCCTATCATTCTGAAAAATTCTTACTCAAGTCCAGCTACATACAGTCACATTGTTAAAGGATGGTGACTCCTAGTGATTACCATCGACCTTTTCTTTCTTCCAGGTGAGTAGTATTTTCAGTGTGTTAAAATCATTCTCTTTTAGTCTTTGCTGCTTTTTAGCAATTGTAACTTTTGCATATCCCATATTTGATTATATTTTACATATCCCATACACATATTTCCATGTTATTTTAATGGGTTATGGTTATATTTGCGACAGTGTTTTTAAAATGCAGTAGGAAAGATGATGAAGTGCAGCTGGGTTGTCCAGTTTATCTGAGTCTTGGAATGAAATAGCTTTAAACAGAGATACTTGCCTGTTTAAATGAGAACGCTGAAGTACTTGGGTTTATATCCGTAGGTCGTAGTGATTGATTGATTCCAAAAGTAAGTCAGGGTTTCTGGTAAATGGTGGCAAAGTAAAAGTGTGTTTATTCCTGTTTCTTTCTTGAAACACACCCCACGTATAAATAAATAATATGATTAATTTTCCAGCTTTTCCACCCGATAACGCCTTTAAACTTTCTTGGAGTTGGTGTTCCTATGTAAGAAGTGTCGTCTCCATTTTTAACTGATCACACATTCCACTTTGGTTTGATAAAGCCCCACTTTATATTTCTCTTTGTTTACCTTTTTACAAATGTATGAACATTTCTTCATCCGATAGTTAATAACATCGCTCTGAGAATTATTTTCCTATACATGCTTGGTTCCTTGGCAGTTGGTTGGCTTATGGGACCTTCGTGACAGCGGCTGTATTTCCTCCACATTCTCAGTACTCCTCGGGTCATGGAAAAGGTATCTCACTGTTTCAAGATCTTCGTGAATTCTAGAGAACTCACGGAAGTTAGGGCAGCTTTGTAATAGTGAAAGACTGGAAGGTAGGTCAGGCCAAGCTTAATAGGGGTAAAAGTGATGTGAAATACCCATTCAGTGACATACCACAGAGCTGTGAAAGCCAATGAGAGAACTGTATCTGTGCTGTTAGATAAGGTTTTAAGTGGAAAAAAGTAAAATGTAGAATACAAATTGTATGAGTGCATTTATGTAAAAGTAAAGCAGTACAGATCCATAAATAACAAACTTCTATATAGAGAAAAATTCCGAAAGTTGTCCAAGGAACCATTAACAACGGTTACTTTTGGGGAAAGAAACTAGGAAAAATGAGCAAGATTTGTATTTTCGTGTTCATTTTCTATTTCTCTGCAGTGCTTTGATTTTTCCCCACTGTATTCTCTCTCCCCCTCTCTCTCTTTCTTTCTCTCTTTTTACAATATGCATGTATAACTTGGAAAACTGAAAAGCTCTTCAGAAAAGTACCCATTTACTGAGGAAACAAAGGATACTATGCTGTTCGTATCCTCCAAACCTTTCCGAGTGAAAATTCATACTCTTCTCATTTACAAAAATTGTAAGAAAGCTTGAGGAAAAAATACCACGTTGTTGTAGTTGAAAACTCCTAGTTGGATTTTGTGGATTGATTCTGAAAATGAAGAGCAGAGCTATGACTCTGTTTGCCTGGTCCGTGGGAGAATCACTACTGAAAAGCATTTCATTCTTTTGAATGAAACAACGTAATCTTTTACTTCATTCTAAAATAATAGTTATCTCGATTATTTAGTTCCTGTTAGGCCAGAATTAAACTTGGCTTAAAAAAATTATATTTGATTGCATACTGCAGCATTCTATTCATATTGCCAATGTAAATTTATAGATTTAGAGAGACCTCAGGTAAGCTTTTTTTTTAGTGTGCTGATTTTAATTTATTTTATATTTTTTTCTGATAACTTCTAAACATAGAATCCGTAACATGCTGGCAGGTACATGAGATCCGGTTTTGAGATTCTATGTGTTTGTGCAAACGTTCTCATAGGTAGTTAAAATGGAATTCAATGAGATTAAATGTATACAGCATCCCAGAGAAGGACTTGGCCACATGTTAGATTTCCAGCAGAAATATTTGTGTCTATTTTTAAACATAAAAATCCATTCATCATAAACATCTTATACAATATAAACGTAGTGTGGCAATTGATAAAATGATGCGATTGAAATTTGCACAGAATTTTGGCTCTTGCTTGAATATCCGTTGACTTCTCCCCCTGGGGACCTTCCGCACCTTCCAGCCTGGGCCCTTCTTACCCTCCAAGCCTGATGTGTGTATGAGATTCATCTTCAGAAACGCTGATAATGTCGATTCAGTTTGTAATGAGGTCATAGAAATGGGCATCACTCAAAACAGAACTAAGTTATTAAAACTTTGTTTCTAGCATCTTATGCCACCTTCCAAAGATATTAATGGGTTGTGGGTTACTGCTCATTTTATTACTTTAAATTAAAGTAAATGGTGGTAACCCAACAGGTTTAATAAAACCTTTGTAATTCTATGTGAGCATAAATGGAAGGCAGAAGTCTATTGTGTGGTGCATCTTTCTTGACAATGTAAGTTTTTTCTTTTTTTTACTTGCATTTATCTTCAGATAGAGCAGGAGGGAGAAAGGGAGGAAGAGAGAGAGAGAAACATCGATGTGAGAGAAAACATCAAGTGGCTGCCATCCACATGACCCCAGCTGGGGCCGGGGACAAACTGCAACCGAGGTACGTGCCCTTAGTGGGAACCAAACTCGGGACTCTCTGGTCTGCGGGCCAACACTCTAACTGCTGAACCAAACCGGCCAGGGCAACAATGTAAGTTTTATGTAGCACCCATTCCATCTTTAAAAACTAACATATTAGCCCTGGCCAGTTTGGCTCAGTGGTTAGAGAGTCAGCCCGTGGACCAATGAGTCTCAAGTTTGATTCGGTCAAGGGCATGTACCTTGGTTGCGATTCATCCCAGCCCTGATCGGGGTCGTGCAGGAGGCAGCCAGTCGATGTGGCTCTATCACATCAATGTTTCTCTCTCTCCCTCCCTCCCACTCTATCTGATGATAAATAGAAAAATAGAAAAAATTCCTCGGGTAAGGAGTAAAACCCCCCGAAAAACTAACATATTAAATAACATACCAAACATTGGCAGTTTCGTGTGATTTTAAAATAATTTCTTCTTTTTCAACAGTTCACTAAAATGCCCTATTCAAAGCTTGTGCTACCTACAAAAATATAAATGATATATTTCTGTGTATGGAATATCACCTCTGAAAATAATGTTAAAAATTGGTTTGCTGCAGCTTTTTGATGATTTAAGCGTATAGCCACGTGAGTGGGAAGTTCAGTGTCTGCCTGTGAAGTGCAGTCACAGAAGTTGGAACTGACCGGATCTAGGCAGATACACGCTGTGCGGGGATCCTGTGCTTTGTGACATAAGGTGAGGGTAATTCATAAAAGAAATTCCGTAAAGGAAATGTTTGTGTTTTAGGTGTTACTTTTTTGTTTAGAAACAAATACTGATTAACATTTTTTCGGTTACATGTGTGTTATTGGATGTGAAGAAATAAATCTGTTCACTTGCAAACATTTACTGAGTATCCGCTGTGTCCAGGCAGTGGGTATAGTGAAAAATAAGGCAAGGTTCTTGCATAGATGGAGCTCACAGTTATTAACAGGGAGGGGGCGTTAAAAGCAAATAATTACGATGTAAAGTAACAAATGTTGCAAACATAGGTAGTGATACAACGGAGGGATTGATTCTTCTGGGGTCTCAGAAGTCCTTCCCAGAGGCTGTGCTGCTTGAAACAGGCTAAATAAGACTGAGCAAGATGTGGTCATGGTTACCGTAGGTAGACCGAAATTGGGTAACTGTTTATTTCAATATTAAAAGCACAGTGAATGTAGAAGGACAACACTCAGTTCATTAAATGTTTGTTGCACAGCTACAAGGGTCAAGTTCTAGCCGCTGAGAGGCTGGAAAGCTGAAGAGCCTGTGCCAGCCCTAAAGGAGCTCCCAGTGCCGCAGGTGAGTGCCCGAGGGCTGTGCCCCAGGGCAGAGGTCTGACGAAAGTGCTCTGGGCCTCTGTGCCATGCAAGCTGGCCAGGGTAGAACCGCTCAATCCCAGACAGAAAGAAAGACAGCTGTGACTTTATAAGTAATTTGGCCTCTTGAGTACTGAGTTAAAAACAGACTGACACGGAAAGAGGAGAAAAAATTTTAACAATCAATAATATTTTTAAACTCATGCATTGAGTTGGATAAGTTGTTTGTAAACTTTGGATATTGACCCTTTATCGCATGTCTCGTTGGCGAATTTCTCCTATGCAGTGGCTTCTCTTTTCCTTCTGTGGATTTCTTTTGCTGTGCAGAAGCTTTTTAGTTTGTTGTAGTGACATTTGTTTATTTTTTCCCTTCCCCGAGAAGATTTAGTGACTAAAGTATTGCTTCAAGAAATGTCTGAGATTTTACTGCCTATGTTTTTTTCCCCTAGGATTTTTATGGTTTCGTGACTTACATTTAAGCCTTTCATCCATTCTGAGTTTATTCCTGTGTATGGTGTAAGTTGGTGGTGGTGGTCTAGTTGTATACTTGAGACCTGTATGGTTTTGTGAACCAATGTCACCCCAGTAAATTAAATTAAAAATAAAAGACAACACGTACGTGACAGAGTCCTGAGGTCTTAACGTCAGCTACTGGGTAGGATGCAGTTTAAACAATAGGAAGCTGATCCATAGTGTGGCCAAAGCGAGCGAAATAACAGGTACAATTAAATGGTACTAAAAGGGATCAAATTATGCTGTTTACAAGCACTATTGGCTCACCCGCCTGGAGTCTGTTAACGAGTTTGATCGGTCAGTAATGTACTGGGAGGTTTCCCGTCGATCTCTGTGTCATCGCCCACTCCTAGGAGGGGGTTCCTCCAGCCTGGCCCAGCACTCTCTGTTCAAGATCTCGGGGACAGAGACGGCCTGTGCTCAGGACCGTATGTAACACCCTCTTCTCCTTCAATTATAAGACCTGGGTGAAATAAGAACTGGATTTTCTTCTAATAAGGTTGGAAAACAGCTGCTCAATGTTTTCTTCTGTTTTTTTTTTTTTTTTTTTAACAGCATTTCTAGGTTTCCCCTTACAGATCTGCCCCCCGGTTTTTCACCATTGAATATCAATCCCCTCAATCTCATTTTTACTACATCTTTGGATTCGTCCCTGCACTCATTCATTCTTCCCTCACCCATTCCTGGAGTGGGAGAAGGGTGTCTGAACTCACCGTGGAGAGGAAAGCCTGCGGCGTGCTCTCTCTGCCGCCTTCCCACTTGCTTTGGTGTGGTCCTTCTTCCCCGTAGCCCTGAGACAGGCTAAATTGTTTTTTTTTAAAAAGAGGAAATTTCTTTCCCCAACGTTCCCTTTTTCTCTTTTCCATCTTGAAACGGTTGTTTTTGCTCCATAACTATTTATAGAGCATTTTCTGTTAATACTCCATCTATTGAAGTCTGCTCTCTGCCCAAACCATGCACCCCACGGAAGCGGAGCTCATGGGGGTTGCGTGGACCTCAGATTGCCAGACTCAGCCCACTCAGGTGCTGGGCGGCACCCAGTCTCCGTGGGCGGCCGTCCCCTCTGTGAGCGGCTCCCTGGACGCATCAGCGCCGCTCCCTTTTCTTACCTATGTGCCATGTCTCGGTTTCTTCTGCCCTTACCCTGCTCGTGTTTGATCTCTTTTTACACTTCGCACTCTCTTGGGCCATCCATCATTTACCTGCCTGATTAAACTGCCCACAGGACCCCCCAGCCCAGAGCTGCTGTCCGGAATCCACTTGAGCTCTGGACCCAGACCAGGCCCTCCCAGCTGCATCTGGCTACACAGGACCTTTTAAAAAGTCATCATAGGAAACAAAGAATTTTGTTGTAGTTTCTTATATCATAGTGTAGCAATGTTTATTTTAAAATATTTGCCTTTGACTTTAAATTAAATAGATGGGAGTGTGGGACCCCGTGATACGTTCAGGGCACCAGGTAATCTGACCGTGGTTAATGAGGGTTCTAAAAATTCATTGTTGCATTCTGAGTCAGTTTGCTTGCAGATCCTTCTGAAAGAAAGTAACTCCTTCCACTCGGGTATATAGTCGATCAGCCAAACTCTGTGATACCGGAAGTGAGGTGGGTCTGTGTCGGTGTGACTTCTATTTGTCCCAATTACTTTCTGCCCTACTTCAATAAACAGACTTCCTTCAGCCGCCTCGGTCCCGGGCCTCTGCCAGCAGCACCCCATCTGCTCCTGCCACAGAACTCCTGCTGTCGTTAGAACCAGGTAGCCTTGTCTCGCAGGAGAAATGCCTTTCTTCTTAAACAGCAGTGGGCGGGAAAGAGTTAGTGTGGGACGCAGGGTGGAAGGATGCCGATAGGGAGAAAGTGAGGTGCCCTTTTAAAACAGTTCCGTGCTTAGCTCCTAGATCAACTCTTGTCTGGCCTGACTTCGTCTTCTCAAGGCCTCACTGGTCCCGAGACACGCTCACGGGTGAGAGGTGCTCCAGTCGGCTTACCTTAGCAACAGGCTGTGCTGCTGACCTTGACCTACAAGGCTTCCAGGTCAGGGGAAGGAATATGCAGCTACTTGCCTTTGGAGCATTTGCGTGTAAGAATGCACCAGAAGTCAGTTCCAGTGCAGGCAGTGTGTTTCCCAATAAATCACGCGTGTGGCGTGTGTCTGTGCGTGTGCGTGTGTCTGCGCGTGCGCGTGTAAGCAGCAACGTGTTGCCTGGTTGCAGATTTTCAGTGTATTTCTGGAAGCGCCCTGTTAGCAAACATACCCGTGAGGGAGCCAGTGCGTTTTCCATGCAGCAGTGGTTTCTGTGGCTCTGCGAGGCCACGGGAAGCACTTCACCTCTTTCTGCCTTGGTTTTCTTACCTGCAGTTTGGGGTAAGACTGTTGCCAAGAATATTTAAAAACAACTTTTCAAAATGAAAAGTTTTACAACGTGCTGTCAGTTGTAGTAAGTCATTTGACTGCGATGAGCTGAAACCTGCTGAGCCCGGCCAGCCTGCGCCGCGCGAGCAAGCATCGAGCCCTGGGGCCTGTCCCTGTCACCAGCGCTGTGGGTTCCAGCTGGCACCTCGGGTGGGTTCGCGGCGGTGCGTCCTTCTGTTCTTCAAAGCCTGCTCGGAAGGAGGTGGCGTGATGGGCGTTCGCTCTGCCTCAGGCTTTGTGGTAGGTGTTTCCAGAGCGTCCCCATGTAGTTAACTGAGGTGACTGTCACACTGCAGACACCAGCTCCCCTCCCCCAGCTTCGGATTCCTGTGGTCAGACTGCCTGGTCAACACTGTTCTGTGAGTTGCCCACACCCCACTGTGATGTGCACAGACGCCTGCATACCTGCCCGCCAGGTGAAGCGTCCGTGTGAGGTTCAGAGCAGTGTACCCCTAGGGCAGCGATGGTCGACCCTTTTCATCCCACGGCACACGGAAACTAATTACTGCGGTTCTGCGGCACAGCAAATATATTTTTTGATAAATTGACAAAAATAATAGGTATAATTTTGATTGGTTTACAAAATAATAGTGATAATATTTACCTACGCTTTATACTCCAGAGTGACTCTTAAAATATAAGTTGCTGCCCTGCCTGGTTGGGCTCAGTGGTTAGAGCGTCTGCCTGTGGACCAGGGAGTCCTGGGTTTGGTTCCCGCTAAGGAAATGTACCTTGGTTGCAGTTTGTCCCTGGCCCCAGTGGGGTCATGTGGGTGGCAACCACTCAATGTGTCTCTCTCTCACATCGCTGTTTCTCTCTCTCTCTTCCTCCCTCTCTCCCTCCCGCTCTATCTGAAGATAAATGCAAAAGTGTCCTCGGGTGAGGATAAAAAAAAAAAAAAACAGTTGCCTATACTTGTATACAAGGATTTCTGGTACCAAGAGTGAACCAATCAGGTACAACCGTATTATGTGACATGCCCAGTAAGAGGCAGCTCCATCATATGACCTACATATTTATGGTTCAAGACTGGGCATCCACAGCAGACGGTCACTGTGGTGTTGTTGGCTGTTGTCATTTCTTTATTTGACAGTCGAAGGGAAAAGGGGTCAGTGTCCCTGACTAAATTGTCAGGTGTTGCATGTTTTGAAAGTTCTCGTAGCACACTGGGTGAAATCTGCTGCTGTGGGGATGACGAGCAGCATGACTTCTGGAGCCGGACTGTTGGAAGAAACCACGGCTGCAGGAGTGTCCCCTGTCCAAGGTCACATATCGTCGGTGACAAGTTACTCCAAGGACTGGGACCTGAGGTGGCTTCAGTCTCCTTTCTTTCCACCACTATGCCTTCCCCCGCTTTCCTGTGAGGGCGCGGGTGCCTCAGAGAGTGAGATATTTCCTGCAGGCCTGTGTTTTCGTTTTATATTTCACGTATTTTGTAGAAAACAGAAATAATTTTCACTCTTGGTGAGTCTACACCTACGTTTGACATGAACGAAGGCGCTCCATGACCCAGATGTGACGGCGTGGTCATGCTGGATTTCATGTTAAACCGAAGCCTGAAGGACTAGGAGTGTCAGTGGAAACCTTGTCCTTTTTCTTTCTTCGATGTCATTGTTTACCTTGAACATGAAAAATAGAGCAAGTGGTTAGAAAGCTCAGAGGAATAAAAAATAATAACCACCATGCTGCCCTGGAAATAAAAGGAAATGATAAAGCATACCCGTGCCAGCTCCGTGATCAGAGCTTTTAGCTGCTGGCCAGACATTTAATTTAGTGGGAATGGTGTGAGACAAGGCTTCACAATGGATAGCCACAGACCGTTTTTGTGTCGTCGTTATTTTGGTATACTGACAACTGGTCACTGGAATTTGCTCTGGAAACACAACTAAAATTACCTTATGAGCATATACATCAGTTCCCCTCCAAGGTTCGTCCTGTAAACAAAACCTTTTACACTCGTGCCGATACGTTCACGCTAAGCCGTGAGAGCAATGGGCCTGAACGAGCGTGTGGACGCGGAGAGGCACCCTTTTCTCTTACAAGCAGAGTGAGTCTTCCCTCTCGCCCCAGGCCTTCCACGCCCTGCCCCTGGGGTGGGTTGGATGGGGGTAAAGAAATCACCTTCAGCCTTGGCCGGGTGGCTCAGTTGATGTCGCATTGTCCTGTACACCAAGACGATGCAGGTTTGATCCTCGGTTGGGGCGTTTAGAGAAGGCAACCAATCTATGTTGCTCTGTCACATCGATGTTTTCTCTCTCTTTCTCTCTCTCACCTTCCTCTCTCTCTAAAAATCAATTTAAAAAAGTATATTCTTGCCCGGCTAGTGTGGCTCCGTGGTTGAGCGTCGACCCATGCACCAAGAGGTCGCCGGTTCGATTCCCGGTCAGGGCACATGCCCAGGTTGTGGGCCCCATCCCCAGTGGGGGGTGTGCAGGAGGTGGCCGATTGATGCTCTCTCTCATCGATGCTTCTCTCTCTCTCTCCCTCTCCCTTCCTCTCTCTCTGAAATCAATAAAGAAAAAAAATTTTAAAAAGTGTATCCTTGAGTGAGGATAAAAAAAAAGAAAAATCACCTACAGCCAAGTCAGTCCGAGCGCTGAAAAGCTGTGAAGAATGTCCCTCCGCTGAAACGTCACCGTGTGAAAAATGCCAGCCTGCTTGTGTCCCCCTCAGCGGCGCCTCGTGTGTGGCTGCAGATGCGTCGGGTGGCCCGTGTCCCGAGGGTCTGGGAGAAGGGGCGAAGGCATCTGTCTCGTTTGACTGCTTTCTGTACTTGGGTCATCAGCGAGAAAGAGTTAAAGGAGCACCTGGGAGTGGAGAGTACAAGCATGAAGGAAAGCCGCCGAAACACTGCCATGTTTGTTTGTGTGGACGCCGTGGTTCCGGTCACTAGTGGGAGCTCATGTCCTGTCTGCGGGCGCGGGGAGTGCTCCATGTTTTCCGTGAAAAAGGGGGTTCCACGGGAGCACTCATGCTCGTCAGCAGTCCAGAGGCCAAGTTTCTGCTTCGGAGACAGGTTTCTGGGCTCCTTTGACCCCCTACCTGCTTTTGTTATTTGGAGTGAAAGCTCTGATTTCAAGGAATGGAGCCCGGTAGAGCCTTGATGGGAGAGTGGCCACGGTCCAGGGTGCGTTTCCCCTTGTTTCTGAGTCTCCCCCTCAGCGTGCGGTGCTGAGCCCGCTGGCCGGACTGCTCCTGGTGGTCTCTAGGGGCAGTGAGGGCAGAAGCTCTAGAGGAGAAGACAGGGGTGGTGGCCTCTGGCCCCGCATTGATCTCCAGGGCTGACGTGGCTGGTCTGGCTGGCTAGGCAGGTGTCCCCCGCCTCCCTCACCGCTCACGTGTCCCTCCCAAAGCCGCACCTCTGGTGGAGGAGGACGACCTTCCCCCATCGAGGAGAGCACCTTCTTCCGTCGAGGGTACACACGGAGCTGAGCGCCCCTGCGAGAACCTCCAGGCGAGCTCTCATGGGGAGTGTTTCCAATGCTTGAGAGAATGAACGGAGGATGTCCTTGTTTAACAGAATGCGGAGACACTGAATACTTTTTTATTATCTCAGTGACTTCAAATTATCAATACATATATGTTTTGGGAATACTAAATATAATTTATTCTATGTAATATACTTTTTATAAGTAATAGCACCGTTGGGGCTATTTTCTATGGAAATTGGCACTGCAAATAATTTTAAGTAAAGATTAAAGAACATAGAGGAACATTTCTTATTGACTCAATTTGCACTATTTCCCCTCTATTACTTTTTGATTCCTAAGGCAGAATCCTAATTTCCCTCAGGAAGACTCCAGAGGACCGTTTGATTCCTCACGGCTCCTCTCCACCTGTAATAAGTGGTGAACCAGAACACGAGAAGAATGTAACTCATCGAATATAAAATATAATCACTACCATTTACGGGCACTTTCTGTTTTCATCAATGAGCCACACACCTT
Source organism: Tadarida brasiliensis (assembly GCA_030848825.1). Lineage (NCBI taxonomy): Eukaryota > Metazoa > Chordata > Mammalia > Chiroptera > Molossidae > Tadarida > Tadarida brasiliensis. Next base: position 97,215,834 of record CM061267.1, on the reverse strand, counting down.
CTATTTTCCCTGTCATTGTCACAACCGTGCGAACGAGGTGGTATTGTTTCCATTTTATACATTCAGAGAACGAGACGAGACGGAGAGAAAGGAAGTCGCTTCCCCGAGTTCTCACGGACACACCTCCCTACTGAGTGGCGGGACTGGGTTTTAAAAAACCATCATCCACCGACCTCCAGAGTCCTGTTCTTTCCTTTGCATCTGAAGCTCTGTCTCGTTTCATGGAAAATACGTCACAGGCATTTATTATTTCTTGAGTCAGGCCTTCCGCCCTGGAGGTAGCAGGGCCCCTGTGATCTGCAAATGTGCCCGGTGGAAGGAAGGTCTCTTTTAGCAGCAACACCATTCGTATACGTGGGAGGTCGTGCAAATGGGACACGCAGCGTAGCCGCCCAGGACCCTGCCGACAGCGTCCGCTGTGAGTGGAGGACACGGCTCCGCTTCGTCCCGGTCCAGCCTGGGGCCCACAGGCCGTCTTTTCCCTCCACAAGTGTCTGGACGGTTTGCAATATCCGATCCGAAATGAGGGGGTGGCTCCCGGGAAAATGAAGCCCAGGAATCTAAGGCCACGTAGATAAACTCCTTTTTTTTAAAAAAAAAAAAAAACTTGTTTCCTTACCGAGCTTGCCAATTTCCATCATTAGTCAGAGGCAATTAAGTACTTTAATGGGTTTGATCTTTATGGAATTTCCAGCCTATTTTTGTTGTGCAGTCAGAACTACATCTGAATGTTAAACTAACATCCCGTATAAAGGCTTACATTAGCATCCGTCAGAGAGGCGTACTTCCCTTCCAGCGTGGAGATATTTTATTGGCATAATTTTAACCAGCATTTTATAAAAACTCAGCGTTTGCACATTATCGCTTGTTTGAAATAGCGCATCGTCCGTCTGTAGGCAGCATGGGATTACGTAGAACGTAATAGCTTTTCTTCATTTTGTGGTTGAGATGCCGCCACGAAATAAACACGTAAGATGCGCTTTTAAATACTTCATGTGTCTCCGCATTTAATGTAAATGGCGCTTTAAGTTTGGGGTCTAAAAATACTTGTTAATATAAAGTTGACGTAATGGAGCAAGGCACCCATTTAAGAAACAACTGTCGATCAGTGTCTGGAAGATTTGCAGTCACGTCCTAGGACAGATCGAGGGTTGATTTGATTCGTGAATTCCTGGCTTCCATGTTTCAATTTCTGTACCACTTGAGGGAATCCAGACTGTTGAGAACAAACCTTAGTTCTCTTATTTTCTTCCGCATGTCCCTGCTTGTGAGTCCATTGGATATGTCGGTAGAATCAGGCTTTTTCTTTCTTATTTGCATCGGATCCGTTCAAAAAATCGCGACGGCCCTAGATTCATACTACACTCGCCCCCACCCTTCTCCACCTCCGAGTGCTTTTCTCTAATGAACATGATTGATTAAAAAAAAAAAAATTCCTTAACCCCATTTTTTTCATCCCTGGAGGAACTTTATGCTTTGTTTTCTAGTTCTCATTTTTCACACTTATTACCTTTCTTTCTTCTTTTTCAGTTGGTAAATACACCGACAAACTGTGTCTTGAATCCAAGATTCCTTTGGATGGAATGCGTCAGCGAGGTTGGGGCTGGGCTACGCAGCCCTGGGCTCCTGAAACAGTCCTGCCGAGACCTCGGAACAGCCTTAGCTCCCCAGATCTCACAGGACCAGAGTGGTTACTGCCTGGGTTTGGTTCCGCGGGTGCCAGGATAGCCCGGTAGAGGGGATTCACTTCCTCCCGGAGTCCCCTGAGCACGCTCAGCAGTTGGGTCCCTAGAACTTAAAAGTGATGGGTGCGTGAACAGAATCAGCTATCCTGAGGATGGGACTTGGAAGGGGAGAAAATAAGAGCCTGCGTTTTATATATCAATCGCACACTCATTTTCTTTCCCTCCACTCACGGGAGAGAAGCTTAAAAATCTCTCTGACTTATGTTTGTGCTTATTTCTTCTACTGAAGTACGGAATGTGTGTGTTGAGATGTTTATTCTTAAAGCTTTTGAATCCAAGGATTTGTATTCCATTCCTGTTCTGTATGTAAGCAAGGCTTGAGGATCTCTGCAGGGACTGACCGGCTAGCTACAAGAGGGTCGCTGTTGGCGTCAGCTCTAAGAAGTGCCCAGGAAGGCGGGAGGCGCAGTGAAGATCTCAGCGCCCCTGATGCTTGTGTGAGCTTTTCTCAGGCCATCGCAAGAGTTAAGAGCATTGTTTTGTTATTGTTTGCGATTATACAGCCAGATTAAATAAAGCTAGTCACTAGAGTTGTAGAAAACCTTTGCATGTATCCCAGTATCCACATTCAACATTGTAAAGTTCAACAGCAAGTGTTAGGGCAACAGATCCTTCCTTTGGGCTTGGACTCACTGCCGGGGTACCCCATAATAACTTTGTATGCGGGGCCGTGGCTGTGGCTCACGTGGGGGGCACCACGGAATGTACGCATTCGCTCCTCCCTGTCTCCCGTTCAGACCGTCACGGTGTCAACGTGGCAGGTGCGTAGGTACAGGGTTCACTCACTGAGCAGTCCTGATGTCTCAGGCAGTGTTAGAACATGGCGCCTATAAGGACGGACAGACAGACAAGGTCCCGGTTCACGGAGCTTACATTCTTGTAGCATCAATAAATAAGAAGATATCAGAATGGTGAAAAGGGGGACCGTGGTATAGAAATATTCATTAGAAGCATGTTCCATAGTACGTGTTTAGGGGAAATATTATCCATCCCTACCTTGGAAAACTCCGTGGAGATACTACTGCTTTATTTATTCTATAGCCAACCCCGGCAGGGGGAACTGGGCTCCGTGATCTTAAGACAGTCTACTATTTGGATCTTAAACATATGTACAGATTGTCTACTAGCAATAAACATATTGTGGTAATAAGGACATTGGGTAATGTATACTCCTAATTATATTTAAATAGGTCTACATATAGTGATAATAACGCTAAGATAATGCAGTCACAATGGTATAATAGATAGCGTGGAAATAACGGTACCCTATTCGGTGGTCGTAAAAGCTAAATATTCTTTTCTCTTTTCACTAGCATGAGCCAAGCACCATAATATATGCTATGTTAATATGCTGGATTTAACTTTAAAAAATAACATTTTTCTATCCTGGAAATATAGGAACCTAATATGGGGCATGTTGAAATTTTTTCTTAATTTATAAGTAAAGCACACATCCCATACGGAGCAGCCCCGAAATGAAGGAAAATATTAGTGGCATTGTCAGTCGGTGTGCATAATCGAATGGAAAATAATTAGTGCGTTTCACTGCAGCACGGTTTTATAATGTGGCTCTGTGATGCATGGCAGAGGTTTCTTGCGGGAATGGAGCTATCCCCCAGCTCGTCGGAAATGGTAATGTGGAGAGGAATTAGCATACTCCAGCTAATGTCCCACTCACGGTGTCAGGTGATTTCTTACCTCATCTGCTTGCCAGGGTGACCCCATTTTTACAGTAAAAGGAAATGAAGAGCCAGGTAAATGCACCAGGGGGTGTGGAAGGTGGATTCAGCCTCCTGCCCTCCCACTCGGAGTACCTTGCAGGCCTTTCCCACTCATAGCAGCATGGAGCCCCAGATCCATCTTCCTGTCGGATCTGATGGACCTACATGTGGATAAAGAAATCTCGCAGGGCCTGGCCAGTGTGGCTCAGTGGACTGAGCGTCATCCCATGGACTGAGAGATCCTGGTTCGATTCCCAGTCAGGGCACTGACCTGGTTGCAGGCTCGATCCCCAGTAGGGGGCGTGCAGGAGGCAGCCAATCAATGTTTCTCCCTCACATCAATGTTTCTATCTCTCTCTCCCTTCCTCTCTCTCTCAAAAATCAGTAAAACATTAAAAAGAAAAAGAAACTTCGCAGGTACCTAACTTTTAGGAACATTTTGGGACAAAGGCTAATCTAAGTAAATTACATTTGTGGGTCATCTCCAAAGGTCATTATAGTGCTTTTTTTTTTATTAAGTGATTACAGCACCTGAAGGAGCGATGATGAGGACACAGCTATACGGATCTTCAGTTGCACATTCTATCACTATTTGACACCTACGTCTTCTATATTTGGAGATGTGTAAAAACAGAAAATAATAATTAACAGTGAAGGGCAACGGAAAAGGACCTTTTTTCAAAAAGTGAGGCTGTTTGAAACTCAGTAATTAAGTCAAGTTTTTGTTGTGATGACAAACTTTCCCTGACCGTTTTCTTATGAATTTTTCATGCATTGCCCTCCAGATTCAGCATTTTTCTTATTATGTTTTTCATCCACACTCACCAGTGAACTTGAGTATTGCTAGTCATCAAAAAAGTGCATATTCAGGAAGAAAAGAATTGGATGAGGAAAGGGGAAGGCATGAAGGGACTCGGGTTCTCCTTGGCCTTCTCATTTTTATTGTCTAGAAAAGAAACTAGATGAAGCCAACGGCACTTCGTCCTGGGAGAGAACGCTTGAAAAGTCGTTGGTGACGGGAGAATTCAGGGACCATGCATCCCTTCTGGTAGAAACGAGTTTAAGTGACTTGATGTTATTTTTAAGGGGCGCATTTAAATTTCCACGTGTTAGCCGAAGGTGACCGTCGGATGCCTTTTTATCGCTGTACCTCTGTGAGCGGATCGACAATACGCTTCAGACTTAACAAGTGACATCCGGACGCCAGGGCGAGATTTCCCGACCCTTCATTTCTTATCTGACGCAGGCACGCTACTTAAAGAAGGAAAGCCCCCTTTTAGATGATAATGAGCAAATACATTTCTCCTTTTGACTTGTTTAGAAATATATTTCCCAAGATAAAGTCAAACATTCTGCTTTTCATAAGAAAAAAACCCCACACACACATATATTTCTTAAGCTTAAAAAATTCCTTCATTCAAATTATTCTCTGTGCTTTTGTTTTCGAAGTACCCTCGGGTCATTTCTGACACGGGACCGTGTGATTTCTGATGGCTTCAGAACTCTTGCAGAAACAATGGTAGGTTCCTCTTGACAGCAAACTAAGGATGGTCTATGTATTTCTCTCCCACCCCAACCCCTATGTTATATGGTCACTAAAATTGTACAGTCTTATAATTTAAGAATTAAAATGAGAGGGTAGATAATGTAGTTAAACTTCAGTGAGCTTACAGTCTGTGCATCAGGAAAGGAAACCCCCATTGAAGGATTTGACATATGAAGGAGTACAGTTCCGATGACTCAGACACGGGACTCAAATGCATACATCTGGGGACACTGCAGTGACGACCGTGATGCGAGGGAAGGGCTAGAGAAAATACTTCATTTCACCATTCGTCTCCCCCCTTTGTACCTGTCAACCTTTTTTTGCCTTCTTTCTTACATAAATTTGGCTTCACTCTATGATTTTACTTTTTTCCTCCTGCCTTCAAGAAAGCTTTGCACGGTTAAGTTTTCAAGGGAAACTTTTCCATACTAACTTGTTAATGATTTTTCACATAGCTTTATCGAGCTCTCATTCACCCACCATACAATTCACTCGTGGGATGTGTACAGGTCAGTGGTGTGAGTATATTCATGGGTGTGGACATCCATCACTGCTGTCCATACTAGAGCGTATTCTTTACCTCAGAGAGAAACTGGCACCTGTTAGCTTTCACCCCCTCATCCCTCCTCCTCCAGCCCTAGACACCCACCAATCTTTTCGTGTGTCAGGGTTCCCCTGTTGGGGGCACTCCATGTGAATGGAATAATGGAAGCTGTGGTCCTTTGTGACTGGCTTCTCTCACGTGGTGGAATGTCCTCAAGGCCATCCACATTGTAGGGTGTGCCAGAACTTCCTTTCTTTATGGTAAAGGTGAATAATGTTCCCTTCTATGGCTATTCCACATTTTGGTTTTCCATTCATCCGTTGATGTTCATTTGGGTGGTTTCCTCCTTTTGAATATTATGAATAATGCCGCTTTGAACATTGGTGTACAGGTGTTTGTGGAGAAGTATGTTTTCAGCGCTCTTGTCTAGGAATGGAATTGCGGGGTCATCCTGGAAACTCCAGGCTTACCTGTGGGGGGAACGGCTTTCCGAAGCAGCTGCGCGGGTCTACATTGCCACCAGCAGTGCGTGAGTCTTCCCGCTTCTCCACGTCACGGCCTGTATGTGTGTATTCCACCAAAGCTCATGTGTTCAAGACTTAGCTCCCCATGTGATGGGATTTAGAGACGGGCATTGGGAGGTGATTAGGGTTAGATGAGGTCACGAAGGTGCAGCCCCAGAGGTGCCCTTATACGGAGTGATGGGATGGGCCACGGGCTGAACGTTCCAAGCTTCTAACCATGGCCCGGTTTTTCTGCTGAGCAGGCTCCATCCTGAAGGCATACCAGAGCCCACCAAGAACAAAGAGTCTTCTCACACAGGAAACCCCAAGGGCTTAGAAGCTCTGTGTCAGGACCTGGGATTGAAGACCCCTGTGCTAGACAAAAGATGTTCCTAGCACTTTATCATGTGGGAAAATACAAAGATTTTAGGCGCTCTGACAAGGAGCTAGGACAAAGATCAAATATATATTTGTTATTATATCACAGTATCGCAGCCTTCACCTCCACTCCTTTAGGAGAGATAATCTCATTTTCTTCATTTTAGAGAGGAGGAAATCAAAACCTGGAAGTACCCAAGGGCTTGCCCTGATTGCCAGGGGAAAACACAGGCTGTTTTTCATTCAGGCTGAGTTTTGTTTATTCTTTATCTCTTCTGAATGAAAATGGGATTTTAAGTTTAACTTGTAAAATTCAGAAGTAGGAACGATTTTATGCTATTGCTTGTTAAGGTAATATTTTTAATCTCTTAAATATGAGTGGTGGCTTCAAGTACAGGTTTTATGCTTATTTGTTTGTTCATTTATTTTTCATCTTTTTTTTTAATCCTTACCCGAGGATATTTTTTCCATTTATCTTCAGATAGAGTTGGGGGGGGGGGGAGAGAGAGAGGGAGAGAGAGGGAGAGAAACATACATCCATGTGAGAGAGACACATTGACTGGTTGCCTCCCACATGACCCCAATCAGGGCTGGGGACCAACAGCAACCGAGGTACATATGTGCCCTGGACCAGAATTGAACCCTCGACTCTTTGATCGATGGGCTAATGCTCTAACTGCTGAGCCAAACCCATCAGGGCATTATTATTATTATTATTATTATTATTATTATTTTATTTATTTATTTTTTTTTATGTGCCAGAAGCCAGACATACCAGTGGTAACTCAGCTCCCCATGAGCCAACATACAGTGACCACCTGGCTCTCTGCCGCCTCCTGCCGGTGGGTGAGGAGAATTTCTTCGTTAGGATGGGCTCGGTCAGGATGGGGCAAGTGTTGGCTTCTCCAGTTAAATTTCCCTCGACCGTCTTCTGCTGGTTCTCACACTGAATGGATCAGACATGGAAGCAAGACATTTCCGGGGAGCTGTGTAGAGATGAAGGCAGTAGTTTGTTTTGATTTTCACTTGTTTCTGATCCATTTTTTTAAAAATAACCCTTTGCAGCCTAACAGAGCTCGGTATTTGCTTCCACAAAAGTAAAGGCTCTTCACGTCAATAAGAAACTACTGACTACTGTAGGCCTCGTGTTTCACCAGGGGTGTTATCTGTCTTTGATTTGTAGGCTTTTTATTTTTCATTGGAAAGTCTGGCCCACTTAGAGGAATTAGTCAGTGCTAAGCGTTATATATGTGCCCCTTCCCTGCCTTTACATTTCTCTGTGCTCACTTACCGCACATGGACTGATTTCAGAATATCTCGCGGATTCTTGCTCAGCAGTTTGAATGTGTGCGTCTTTGCCAAGAATGAATCACATTTGTTGCCATGCACACGCTCTATGGGGCTGTGTGTGTGTGTTTTTCCCGCAATAATTGTTTTACTAGAGTCAATAGGAGGCTGGTTAAAAGGTTTTCATACAGTGATAGAATTTTCTGAAGCGGGGAGAATGTAACAGTGAAATTTAAAAATAAGCAAACAAGAGCCAACAGATTTAAGCTGTCTGTTTGTAAGCACCGTGAACTTTGAAATCAGCTGCATGTTTCTCCATTGGGTGATGTAGGAGCTTCAAAGGAAAACATACGAGGAAAACATACACTGGCCGTTTTGGCTGAGTGGTCAGAGCGTCGGCCCGAAGACCAAAGAGTTGCGGGTTTGATTCCCTGTCAAGGTCATGTACCTTGGTTGCTGTTGGTCCCTGGCCCTGGTAGGGGTTGTGTGGGAGGCAACCAATCGATGTGTGTCTCTCACATCGATATTTCTCTCTCTCTTTCTCTCCCTCCCACTCTATCTGAACAAAATCAGTAGAAAATATCCTTGGGTGAGGATTAAAAAAAAATATGGATGCTGGTTGTAGCCTCCTGTGTAATTACAGCTGTGTGTACGCATGGTGACATGCATTGAGTCGGGAGTCAGAGAAAAGGTTTTGCCACTCCCCGCCTGGAGGAGGTCATTAAACCCCTGTCTGCCTCAGTTTCCCAATCTGTGCTGCCTACCTTGCCTGGCTCATTTGTAAGTATGCAATGAGACTGTGTGAAGGGACCGGAAGTCGTCAGGGTGTGCAATTATGAGACACGATTCTTGGAGGTGTGTGTGTTTCCAGCCAGCTCATTGTTGATTGTCGTATCCCTTTAATGAGACTGAGCCCGAGACCCCGAGGTTTTAGGATACGAGGCAGTAGGGAAAATTGAAGGGTGGTATTCCATACACATGGGCACACGGAAGGTTCACATTCATGAGAAGTGTTGGCATTTAGAATTCATTTTAAGAGATGCTGAAGATTGTGACGTTAATATATTTAACATCACCATAAGGTGGGTATTGTTAGAATTGTTAGAAGCTTTAGATTTGATTCCCTTTGGGGACGCGCAGGTCATGAAATGACGTAACAGGAAGGCTGAGCATTACTTGTGGTTCTCTTGAATGTTGTCACAGTCTTCTAAGCTCCTTTCTCCACATTTGATCTAAAATTTCTTGACAGATATGCTCTGTAGCTAATGAACCTTTGGCTTTTCTTATTCCCATTTGGTATCTGGATTACACTTCACTCCTGGCTGTTCTTCTGGCGAGATGCTCAACACTGCAGGAGGCACATTGTACCTGCGATTCCGCTAGGGACTGGCAGAAATGCATTCGTTTGCTGTCTGATGGGGGACATAGAGATTATGGTCACTGCTGACCAACCGCGAGAGAAGGAAAGCGCACAGGTCCCCCAACCGGTGTGGCTCTGAGCAGTGCAGGAAAACCCCACGGGTCCTCCGCCGGCTTTGTCTGTCGTGCAGACGCAGACTTCACATTCTCAGCCTCTGCAGACAGCTGGCTATGGAGCTCATCAGCCGTGTGTAACAGCGGGTGAGAGAGGCCAGGATGGGCCGAGTCATTCAACGACCAGGTCACCTCAGTTTGCTTCTTGCAACGGCGCCGTTTCCCCCTCGGGAGCACAGGTTGTCGGAGATGTTCAGACTCGTCCCCAAAGCCGTTCGCCCGGCCGAGCCAGGGTGCCCTGGGCGCCTGCGTGTTGCAGCCCTTGATTTCCAGGGGCGTCCGTCGAGTCACGGGGCAGGCGTGTCCTGTGCACGGTTCAGACGTGAGCTCAGTTACTGTCCTAGTAGCCACGGGATGTGTTTGCTGTCATTCTACGGGTGAGGCAGCCGAGGCAAAGAGAAGTAATACAACTTGTCACCTAGGTGGTAGGGCCCAGAACCGCACGGGAAAGTCTCGGAGCCCGAGCTCTCCTGTCGCGTCACCCGCTGTTGGAAAAGTGAGATGATGCTTCTCCTGGAAAAGCTGTGTGCCGTCTTCCATGACACCAGCGGGGAAGTGACAGTGGGCGGCACGCCAGGGATGCCCCTCAGTGTCTGCTGTAGAGCGATCATGTAGACGAGGGAGATCATGGCACCTTTGCCATTTTCCAGTTTAAATTTTGTTTGGAATATTGCTTGTGGGTGGGTGCAAATGGTATCCCCACCATTCTTTCTATGATTAAATAGCCTGAACAGAAAGACATTAAAAAATTTTTTTCTTTATTGATTTTAGAGAGAGATAGAAAGATTGATGAGAGAGAACATCGATGGGCCGCCTCCTGCATGCCCCCCACTGGGGATTGGGCCCACAACCTGGGCATGTGTCCTGACCGGGAATTGAACCAGCGACCTCTTGATGCATGGGTCGACGCTCAACCACTGAGCCACACCAGCCAGACAAGAGGAAGACGTTTTGGACAAATTTCGCATTGATCCTACTAATGCCAGGCAGGCAACATTCTTAACGTAGGGCCCGTAATGGAAATGGACACAATGTCAATGTCACTAGGCAGCTTAGACCCCAGTGGGGAGCAGTGTGGCCTTTGGCAAGGTAATTTATGTGGGTACAAGACTCGTAACTGGAGGGACTATTTTGCTCATATTATATTTTGTAATGTACAATACTTACTAACTATGAGTTAACTATAACATGACGGAATAGAATATAAGAATTAAGTGAATATGAAACACAAAAATAGAATATAAAAATTACTTTATTATGTAACCCGGATGCTTCTCAATTAGATAGCGAATCCTTTTCCCCCTCAATTTTCCTTTCTGCATCAATTATTAATTTTATATGGTGTTAACACTTAAAAATGTATTCCATCTATTCATGTAGAAAATTGATTTGGAAAACTCTTTCAAAAATCATTTGGTTAAAAATTACTTTGTCAGGAAAATGCAATACTTGACAAATAAGCTTGTATTTTTTCTAACGAGAGACTGTGTTGAGACACCATCACCTAAGGAAGTAACATTGTTGACATTCTGAAGAAGAAAGTTCAGGTTGTCAAGTCCTCCGACGGTGTGTCCTGGATGATGCTTGCAGAGAGCTCGCTACCAGGTGATTACCATCTCCTGCGGCTTTTATGACCCGAGCTCTCAGTTCTTCTTGGCTGGAATCCGTATCGACTGTGTGTGCGATTCATTTGTCTACAGCATATGGCACGCTAACAGTCGCTCGGCAGGTGGCATTTCCTCCGCCACGCAGAATGCAGGAGTTAGATTGTTCGCACGGTTTATGGGCGCCGTGGCTTCTCCAACATTCCACCACGCCTGCTCTGCCCTTTGATCATTTTCAGGTTGATTTTAATGAACACGATGGCATGTTGCCTTTTAAAAATACTTGCGTACTCTAACATTTATCACGCCATGGTGAAGAGATATTGACAGAGACAAGAAATTGCATCACAGAGTGCTTCTACTCGTAGATGACATTCAGTGTGGGATCCAACATCGGTAATAAACAAAGCTGCTGAGATCCCTCTCTCCTTTCGGCAGGACTTGGAGTGGCTTCTGCTGGGGACCAGCACATGCCGCATCCTTGTATTATAAAATTCCTTGCATTTTATACCACTTAGCAAATAACACATATGATTTATTTATCTTTAAAATATAGTCTCAGCAACAACTGGGTTCACAGTACTGAAGAAATTCTTCTGGGCATATGTCGTGGACATGTATTACTTTTGACTGACATTAATACTGGTTTCTTGTAAACCAGAGAAGAAATTACCAAATACCTGAGCCCTTGTTCATTAAGCCCATAAGATCCCACTCATTCTTCTGTTCAAATTACAGATTTGTTTGTTCCATGCCACACCCCTAACCTTTCTTTGTTACTTGGCCCTTATCTTCTTAATTCTTGATTTAATACTTTTTAGTTACATTTCTATCTGCTTTTAGTGTAAGATGCCTAATCTTTTTTTTTTTTTTGAAGCAAGATTGTAATTGGAAAGAAAAATCGTTCGTGTTACTACCTGTCTAAGGAGCATCTCAAGACATAGCCTCAGCAAATTGTGGCCTGGTCAGGATGTTGATAAGTTTCCTTCAGGATTTTAGCCGCCCCCCCCACCCCCTCCAGGTTTTTAAATTATAAACATTATGACTATAGTCTTTAAACATGTAAGGTCAGTGCAATCTATTTTTCATAAATGCTATGACCGTGTTCTCTTCTGGAGCAGCGTGGTCGTGACCTTGGAGGTGGAGACGAGAAAGCTTTCGGTGACTTCTGCTCTGCACTTCTGCTTGTGCCTCGTGGTGCTTCCTGCCTGTCTAGGTTTTAAAGACAGATATTTAAATGCTTGTTCTGCTACATATAAAATTAGGAGACTCAAGTACCACTTCCCTGGAGACCAGTGATTCTCAGCCTTGGTTTTATGCCACCCTCGTGACTTTCTAGTAATTGAAGGTGAAAATGCCTCATGGGAAAATTTAATGCACAGCAATTTAAAATATAAACATATGCCGTATGGCTCTCTCTCCCTCTGTGTTTTAAGGGCATAATTTTATTTTTGGAAAAGGGTTGTCGAAGTGTTCATGAAAAAGGTTGATTGTACTTATTGCTTTACACTTAGAAAAATTTTGGATTTTTATACTGATTCCAGAGGCAAAAAAGTACCAGTGAAGTACAGTCGAACACACACTTCAGACTTCTCTTGCTTTCGTAGCAACCAAAACTATTCACGGGAGGACCCACACCACCGCCCGTGTGTATGCTCTGATCGCGGCTCTCCAGCTGCATATTTCTGTTTTCAGAATCTTCCCAAGTACACGAAAGCCAGTGGGGGCGACAGGACACAGGTTGAGCCGGGGCCTCAGACCCTGCTGTGCAGATGTGCCAGTAACAGGACAGGTGTGTAGGGGTGTCACATGGGAGTGCAAACTATCCAGTTAACACAGAAAGAGGCCTTATTATTATTATTATTTTTTGGGTTTTAGGAAATGATTTGTAAAGTGAGTTTTTGTGTTTATTATTATTATTGTTTTTTACTTCCAAATGCTGATCCCTAATATGTTCCAAAATGCAGTGGCTCAGTGTGTGCAGGTCCCCCGGGAAACCCCGGGGTCGCCTCTGTACCCAATCCCGAGGGCCTTCATAATAAAGGCCAACATTGCTTATGAATGCGTCATCAGGAGTGTAGACTCTACGGACGTCTTTTCTTCTGAAGCTAAATTCAGTTAGATGCTTTTCTAATCTAATACAAGAAAGGTAAAATAATGACAACAAACAAAGGTGACGGAAGAGTCTGAGCATTTGGTGTGATAGAAATATGGGCGCACCAGTGAGCCAGGGTGTTTGCCTGTCCCTTCCTCATGAATTCATCTTGTTACAGGTGCGTCGCCAAAAAACACGACTGAAATCCTAACCCTCAGTCCCCTGTGAGTGTGACCTTATTTGGAAAAGAAAAGGTGTTTGTAAATGGTCAAGTTAGATGAGGTCACGAGGATGGGTCTCGCCCCAATGTGACTGTGTCCTTCTAAGAAGGGGAAATCGGGACACAGAGCTGGGGGCAGGGGCAGAATGCCCCGTGAAGACTAGAGTCTGCTGCCACAGCCAAGCAAAGCCGAAGACGGCCATCCCCCGCAGCCTGAGACCTGGGGAAGCGCTCAGAGCCCTGGAAGGAAGCAGCCCTGAGGACACCGGGGACTTCTACCCTTGCAGCCTGGGAGGCAAACTATTTCTGTTGCAGCCGCTGACCTTGTAGTAAGCTGGCCAGCTCATAGATTCAACTCAGGGCGCACAGTCTAGTATCCATTTCGAATGCCGGAGCCCCTTGGATTTCAGCGGTAGGTGCAGTGTCCAGCCGATGTCTTCAGGACAACGATTTCCTGTAGAAAGGATGCAGGGGAAGGCTAGACTATTTACACTCTCACTGGAAGGGCCTCCAAGTAGATCGTTAAGATTTTCTTTGGATCTGTTTTTCAAATTGAGGAAGTCCTCGTGAAGTCAAATCGTTATCTCCATATAGACGATGCTTCAAAGGCAGGGGTCAAAAAGCAGAGTGAATTCAGCTGAGGTCAGTGAGTGTGTGTGTTTGGCCAGAAAGACAGGGAAACTGGTGAGCAGTGAGGCTCCTTCCTTCTTCAGTGGTGTGCTGACCGCCTGTCCACCTGGGAGTCTGGCTGCCGTCCAAACCTCCTGTTTATAGATGCTGTTGGGTGGTTTGCTTAGCAACGTACTTAATGGGACCACGGGGAATTTGGTTTTCCAGCTAAATGGTTTGGAATGCTCAAATAAAAGCAAAGGTTTGGATTTACAAGAAAAGAAAAGCCCACGAGTAAAAACCAACCAATCACAAATAATTAGATCATATGTTTTTCCATTTTTTTTTTTTTTGGTGGTAAATCTATATTCATAAATAATTTCAACACTCAAATTTAAATCTATTTTTGGAGAAAACTTAGCCAATAGAAAATCAGTTTTCAGATTTTACCAGAAAGATTTCACTAGAAAGGTTTAAGCATCTAGTATTCCTTAAGTATATCGAAATGAATTTACAGAGAGGAAACTTTATTTCCACAAGCAGTCATTTTTTAAAATTACAAGCAGTAAATTCTCCTGGCAATGTTGAGTTTTCCCAGACGGGCACTTTAAGGGGGCACTGGGTCATCCTAGGCATGTGACCTTGAACTGTTATAATCAATGCTAGTGTTTGTTCAAGTCGCTTAGCGTGTATGTGTTTGTGTGTGTGTGTGTGTGTCGGGGCAGGGCAGGGCGTAGGGTGCTTTGTGCTGCAAGTCTGCAGTTTTCATTGGCCAAGGTTGAGGCCTAGATGACAAGGGGGTTTAGAGAAGCCTGACTAGAGTTTGGTCAAGGGCAGAGTCTCTGTCAAGGGAATGTCCAGTATTGGGGCTTGGCGAACACCCACGAGTGAGAAAGAGAACTGATAACTCAAGATCCGGAATCTTCTGTGCTTCACAAACATTACTGCTGTAAAGAACAAATCAATTTAAATACAGATAATAGATGAATCCCCATGGAGACTGTGTCTCTTAGCTGAGTACGACATTTCGTGACTCTAGTATATTTATGAAGTTTGGTATATTTGTGTTGTACTCACTAGCATTGTAAAATGCCACATTTTATTCATGTCCACTTTTTTATTCCATATGACTACAAAGAGCGTGTGGTCACTTGAGGTCGTTGCTTCTCGAGATGGTTTTAGGGATGAATCCCAGTCCAAATGTAATGAAATCAAAGGGTGTCAAATTTCTTCCAGTTTTATTTCTTCAGGTCTCGGACGTTTATAAAGCTCCTTGGAATCATGTGCATACATGCACTTAGGGAGAAGGGGAAGGCATGATACTTAATGAAGTGTTAGCAATCAAGACTTTCTTTACTGATAAGTGTGAAAATACGGGTGTGAACTTACTTTTGGTTTGTGATCATTGATTTTATGATTTTGACATAAACAATTGTAGTGTGCTGAGGATAAAGTTAAATATCTAACAGTTGTTCAACACACGCTTATCTGTGGTGGAGATCCAGCCTCAGAATATTTATTTAAAAGGTTTCTCTGATATGAAACGTAAAAATCTGTCCAGTCCTTTACTTTACGTAGAAACATATATTTGTCAAATTGTCTTAAATATAGAGATGTCAGAGAAAGTATTTACAACTCAAATGCACGAGTTCCTTCTTTGCTACCAAAAGACAAACCTTTTAATCGATAGAATTTTTAAAACACCCAGAACTTTGTAGCTAATATCTGAAGTCTGTCTACCACCACGTTAAGCAAATCGGTATTACTGTTAATGTCCCTCCATATTATCCACTTGTTTGGAATATTAATCACTCAGATTCTTCAGTTCCTCAGGACTAACGTCCCGCAGCGCCTGCAAAATTTGAAGATGCCACGATGGGATTTCTGACGATGCATTGTTCATACTTATTCCTGAAGGGCTGGGGTAGGCACTCCTTTCTTTTTCTGTTGTGCTAGGAGTTTTGGCCATGCTGGGTGTTGGATTTTATCACATGCCTTTCAGCATCTGTTGAGATGGTACTGATTTTCTCTTTTAACCTGTGAATGTGATGGATGATATTCATGGATCTTTTCATTCCTAAACGTTGAATTTCTTCTGTGTCCCTGGGTTTGGCTTTTTAATATTTTGTTTTCATATCGCTGCCTATGCACACAAGTGGGATGGGCGTGTTCGTTCCTGTCTCCTTGCTGTCCCTTGGTTTTGTTGTCAAGATTATACTTAGAGTTGGGAAATAAATCACTCTTTCCTCCCCACCTGGTTTTTTGTGTTTGTTTATTTTTCCATTCTCTGGAAAAGTCTACGATTGAAATGCCTTGTTTATGGAAAATCCGATAAAACTATCATCTGAAAATCTCTGATTCTGATATACTTACTGTGGATTTTTTTAGGTGAGTAATTCCAGTTCTTTAATAGTTGTAGATATGTATGATTTTTATTTTTATTCTTTGCTGAGATTGATTATATTTTTATAAAGATTCCCGTGTGCTGGCATCCAGTGTTACTAGCACTACTGTGCGCTACGCAACAAGGTGCCACCCGTGGAGCATTTGACACACCCTCGTCTGCATAGAGAGGTGTCTTCAATGTGAAATACACATTGGGTTTTGAAAAAGTAGTAGGCACAAAGGAATATGAAAATATCTTATTAATACATTTTATATTGGTTACATATTTTGGTTATAGTGGATTAAATAAAATATATGATCCAAATTAATTTTAGCTGTTTCTCTTTACTCTTTGATGTGGTTATTAGAAAACCTAAATTAGCCTGTGTGGTTCACCGTATATTCCTGTTGGACAGTGTTAGTGTAAGAGTTTATTTCTTCATGTAAGCCTTTGTGGCAAATTGGTGAGAAAATCAGAAACCAAACACAGGCCTACTGAGTCTCTGTCGAAGGCACTTGGCCTGTTTGGAAAGCAATGTGTTTCCTTCTCGTCCCTATTGTTTCGTGATCTGATCTTGGCGGGCTGAGTATTCTCTCGATTTGGAGAAGTTATAAAAGATCACAGGGAAGGCTATTGTGTCTTCAAATAAAACACATGAACCCGATAAAAGTTTTCAATTATAAGCATCATGAGTAATAATCTGAACAGAAAATATTCTTTCTTAGTAGAATGCTTCCAGAATATTTAAAATTTAAAACAGGTATAATTTTAAGTGACCAAGTTTAGAATTTCTGAAGGTACCGTATGAGACGCAGAGGAGTAAGAATCTATATATGAAGCATATGCTCATTGAAGAAGATCAGACTCTCAGTTTAATTGTGATCATGCTCCTTTTATCGATAAGAGCACCTGGAGGTGGTTCTGTAAAACCTGTGGTGGCGAAGGGCTGAACCAGCCTCCGATTTCAAATGAGATGTTGTGTTGTCCATGGACTGACGAGGGAGAAATGTAATTTTACATTCTCCGCTGAAGAAACAATTCTTTGTTCTTCAGTTTGAAAATTCTAGATCACCGGAATCAACAATCCTATGAAGTATCCCATTGTCCCACAGAATATGTATGTGTGCATCTTAGGGAAAAGGTGTACCCACTTTCTTACCTGTTTGGAAACAGTATCATTGCATGTTGTGTGGCGTCCATGGATTCCTGGGCAGGGTCCTAAAATAACTGAGGGCAGTGGGATTTAAAAGATTAGCATTTTGGATAGAAGTTAAATTTGCATTTCATAACAGTGTTTCATTCTAAAATTACACTTAGCAATTGTAAAAGCACATAATTACCTCCAAGCTTAATTGCTCCTACTCCCCGTGAGAAGTGAATAGTGTTTAGTCGTAATGGACTAAATGGATTATGCTACACAATTAAAACTCCCTCGTGCATTGTGTGTTGACCATCTGTCACTGGTGTGGGGTTGTGTGCAACACTGTATGGACAGTATCTGTGTGTGTGTGTATCTGTGTCTATCTATCCATCCATCCATCATCAGACTGCTTTGAAGGGTTGAAAATACTGGGAAAACGTTTTCATTGATGTGAAAAAAAATAATGCAGTGATCTTATTTTATAATTTTCTAGTTCTGTGCCAAAACACACGTTGGCTTCTTGAATGGTAAAAAGCTAGAATACAATGTTTATTCTGTTAGAAAGAAAAATTCTACATGATCTCACTTATTTGTAGAATATAATGAACAAAATAAGCTGATGAACAAAATAGACCCAGAGACTTAGAAAGGAGTACGGCTCAGACTGACAGACCTCAGAGTAGGGGGGCAGGGGGGAGGGATGAGATAAACCACAGAACTTATGTACATGTATCCGGAACCAATGAACATAGACAACAGTGCTGGGGGGGGATGGGGAGGAAGGTGTCTGGGGGGGAAAAGGAGAAACATCTGTAACAAAAATTAATTAATTAATAAAAAATGTTTCTCCTGTTATCAGAACACGGGGCCTGAGAGCGCTCATTGCTATGAGGAGTTTACTGACAATCGCGAGTTCTCAGCCATTAAGACTCAGGGCACCTGGCTGCATAGTCCAATGAAAACCCTTTTTTGTCGATAGTGTTACCTGTGTCGGTCCGCCGTCACCATCTTTCTCCTTTCTGAAGTTAATTTGCAAGTCAGGTCTACCAATGTGGTGATAAAAGGCTTTTCTTTTCTTTTTTCCCCCCCATGTTGATGTGTGGACTTTCTTGGTATTTTTGGGTTTTTATTATTTTTTATCATACTTTAAAAATAAAATTCTGTTTGTTGATGTGATGCTTCTAATTCTTACTGGGCAAACCCTAAATAATATTTACATGGTGGATACTAATGCTAACACCTCTCTACCGTGATTTGTGTTTCTAAAAGAACTTGAAAAATCGAAGTGAGATATAAGCAGCTAGCCAGTTAGTACAGGACTCATCAGACAACATAAGGCACTCAGGATTCAGAAACACCCATGAGAGGTACTTTAGAGTGGTTTTCATTTCATTTTTAATACTTTTTTAAGCCAACTATTGAATGTAATAGGGTGGCACAACAGGGCATACACATCTTCAATTCTAACAGACTAAGGAACGAGATTAAGTAATGAATGAGTCAGTGCACTGTGAAATGAGTGGGGAGCCCTTCGTTTTTCCTGAAAGGCAAGGAGCAGTGATACATGAGGCCCTTGTTAGCAGGCCTCTGACTGGGAGAATAATTTGATGAAACGGGAAGACTCTCTGCAATGCAGTTTCTAGTTCAAAGAATGTGAATAAGTGTTAGGAAATGTGAATTTGTTTCTGCTTCATCTAACTAGATTTGATCCAGTGGGGTGTGCAGTTAGGGAGAAAAGGTATTCAAAAGGCGATAATTCATGCTGAATGGATATAAGCAGGCATTCAATGAAAAATTGATTTTTATAGTGTCCTAGGCTTGGTAACTTTTGGAAATTGATGTGCTTATTGTGCAAGTACCGTAAAGAAAAATATATAGTTCTCCTTAAAAGGGGAGCATGATTTTTTTTTTTCTGCACTTGATATATGTTCGTTAAAAGTTTAAGTATTTTAAACACTATTTGTATCGATTTTTAGAGAGAGAGGAAGGGAGAGGGAGAAAGAGAAATATAGGTGTGAGAGCAGAACATCAATCAGCCGCCTCCTGCACGCCCCCTACCGGGGATCCAGCCCAGTAAACCAGGCATGTGCCCTGACCAGGAATAGAACCAGCAACTTTTTGGTGCATGGGATGACGCCCAACCGACTGAGCCAAGCTGGCTAGGGTAAAAGTTTAAGTACTTTTAATTTGAAAATTTAAATTCTCTTACTATGTTTTTAAGAAGAGTGAAGTGAAGAGAAATAACGACTCCAGAGTTCATGGATCTCTCTTAGTCAAGCTGGGTCTACACACAAACTGGCTAATTTCCATCCTTAGCAAGAGAGGCCAGGCATAGTGTCGTGTGCACTGCAAATCAAGACATCCTTTAGCTGTTCCGAAAGCTGCAAAGTCCCCTGGCCGGGTGGCCCAGTCGATTGGAACATCATCCTGTGTACTGAAAGGTTGCCAGTTCGATTCCCAGGCAGGGCACATGCCTAGGTTGTAGGTGGGTTCCATTCCTGGCAGGGGCCTGTGTGGGAAGCAACTGATAGATGTTTCTCTCTCTCTCTGTCTCTCTCTCTCTTTCTCTCTCCTCTCTTTCTCCCCCTTTCCTCTCTCTCTAAAAATGTATAAAAACATGTCCTCAGGTGAGGACAAAGAAGAGAAGTTGCATAGTCAAGATTACGCAGCAGAAAGTTAGACTGTTTGTGGGACAGGTTGTAAATCAGACTGTGACCCCAATTCTGCATAGCAGCCCAGCGCTGATCGTCGGAGCATGTCACGGCCTGCAGAACAAGGACTCTCCTTTAGTACGCGTGCTGCCCTGCCTCAACATTTTAATGACAGAGTCTGAGCATCTAAATTAATCTGCTTTGAAATCCCCAAAGTCATGATGACTTTTAGATACTGCTTTGATAAGAGCTTTCTTCTCAAAGCTATTGGCCGTAAGCCAGTCCTCCCAAACACATACAATCCTCTTTTAAAGAGAGATGACTCTTTTCCTCTTTTGGCATATGTAAAGTCTTTTAGAATTCCTTATAGTAAAACTGCAGGTTTTAAAAAAATGTATGTTTTTATTGATTTTTTTAGAGAGAGAGGAAGGGAGCGAGAGATAGAAATTGATGTGACAGAGAAACATTGGTTGGCTGCCTCCCGCACGCCCCCTGCTGGGGATGGAGCCCCTAACCCAGGCATGTACCCTGACCGGGAATCGAACCAGGACCTCTCAGTCCATGGGGGGATGCTCCATCCACTGAGCCACACCGGCTGGGAAAATTTCAGGTTTTTACATTGATATTTAACTCAGAAACACATACTCAAAATACTACTTTAGAGCTTGATGTTCACCCATCCAAATAAAAAGAAATGTTTTTTGTTTGCTTGTGGTTGTTGCTGTGATCTTGCCACCTTACATGGCAGCGTGTTCAGCCCG
Source organism: Tadarida brasiliensis (assembly GCA_030848825.1). Classification (NCBI taxonomy): domain Eukaryota; kingdom Metazoa; phylum Chordata; class Mammalia; order Chiroptera; family Molossidae; genus Tadarida; species Tadarida brasiliensis. The sequence goes on along the minus strand of CM061267.1, from coordinate 97,195,110 downwards.
GGATGCTAGGAAAACAATTGGTTCCTAGCTTGTTAGCTCACACTGCAGTGGGGAGAGATAGTTATTTAAAAAGAGAAATCGAAGAGGTGGGCTTAGAGGCAAGTAAAATTAGAGATAGATGATTTTTGTAGTAAAATGCAGAGAATGTGAACTAATGAAATTTGTCTGTTAGGAGGAGCCAGGTTGTGGGTAAAGGGGACAGAACACCTGCTGCCACAGGTTGGCCAGTCACTCCCTCCCTCCCTCTCTCTCTCGTTCTCTCGCTCTCTCATTCATTACAATTTACTAGTTGAAGAAACCAAGTTAGTTGTCCTGTGGAAAGTTTCTCCCATGCTGGATGTTGCTGATGAAATCTCTGCACGGTCATTGCACCAATTTCTGTGTCTCTCTTCCATGCAAGTGGATAGTTAGATCTTTCTAGACATTTTAGAGATCAGGGGAAAAAAGGATTAAAATATCAGCTGGATGGTCCCAGATGGATACCAGTGGAACGGAGACCTTCTGTCTCTCTCCATTACTATTAAGTCTAACCAATGCTGGCTGAGTCTTCCTCTGCAGAGGTACGTTGACGGGGCCCCGACATTCTACAGATCAGTAAAATCCAGGTTCTGCCTACAAGTGCGTGTGAGTCCCTGTTATACAGGCCAACGGCGGCCAGCTTGCTAAGACTCCCTGGGACTGTTTTCTGTCACATCTTGACCCTCGCACAGGCAGACGGAGCAGCTCTCGGGTGGGGACCAGGTGTTCCTGAGGAGTAAATGCCATCAAGTGCGTATAGTCTCCCCAGGCCGGAGGAATGGGCTGTGGCTAATGAAATGCACAGTTGGTCGGATGGAAGCCGTGCTGAGGAGCGGGTCACCTCGAGCAATCGGCCAGGAGACCACGGAGAAAACTGAGCTCGAGAAAGATTAGTAGAGTCATGGAAACACATGTGATTATTTCTCCGAGGAAGGAGGGGAATGAGGCTTGCCTTTCTGCCATAAAATGCATCTATACTGACGTATATCTGTAGGCACACACACACGTTTATATAGGGATTGCTTCTTCTTCAGGAGTGCAGAATTGTCTAGCAATGTATACTTTGAGGGCTTGGTGGAACATCGAAGCTCAGGAGACGTTCAAACCTGGCTCCGCCTCAGTTGGCTGCGTTTCACGTTTGAAATGCCAGCGCAGTGGCAGAGCCAAACAAAGCAGAGGTCTGTCACCGTCAGTGCCAAGGACTCAGCTGGGGGGATGGCCCAAGTTTGTGCCATCGAGATGCGTGGTTTGGTACATGATCTTAACGGTAATAGCAGATAACGTGCTCTTTAATGGCAGGGAGCTCGTTGGCCTGCGGGGCCAAGGGCACAGGTGTGGAGGGACTTTGCCATGGTGTCCAAGGAGGGCCCTGGACTGCGACTGCCTGGGCATGACAGCACCCGGGTCCGGGAGGTGACTGGGAAATTAAGGGACTGTGTGAAGAGGCGATGAAAGGCCTTGTTGGAAAGTTTGAAGTAGCATCTGTCCACGGTGGTTCGTGTGACATTTCACCCTGGAAAGAGATCACCGCAGTTTGTTCGGTTTTCAGGTCATGGATGAGATTTCAAGTCTTCTGGGCAGTGGCCATGTGTTAAGGGCAGGCGTGACAAAGTTAAGAACAGCAAAGTAGGGCAGAAGCTGAATTAAAAACAAAAAGGGAACGGAAATTCTGCTAAGGGTTGGCTTTGTGACAAGACCCGGATTTGCTGGGGAACGGGGGTGTATCAGGTCCTGGTGGGGGAAGAGCTGGAGGTGTCGTCGGGATGGTTTGAACAGAGACGTTGGTTACTTGTTTGTCTCTTTAACATAGTGTGAGCCCTGTTTTTTCATAGACGTGAGTGTAGGGGACCCAACTATCCATTTAACATTTTACTTCATCCATTTTGTTACAAGTTACTTCAAGTCAACTGTAATTCGTGAATTTAAATGTAGAGATCTTATTTCCGCTGATAGAGTTCATGAGGAAAGCTTCCGTTTTTTACACGCATCTTCAAACCCAGTGTTTTCTGTCATTTCATGTTTCAGAACACGTCTTTTGTGTCTAAGCCCAATTCCTACGTGACGCTCTAAGTGGGACTTGCATCCCAAGCTCGAAGTGCCTGTTTACAAAACGTCAGGGAATTGTTTTGGGCTCGGTTTTCTTTTTCATTCTCCCTGTGGAATACAGTTGCGATGTCTGCAGCATAGCTACTTATCGTGTTGCTTTCAACGTGCTGGGTGAAGGTTTTACTGCGAAGCAGCCCGGCCCGTGGTGGAGCGCAGTTTCTGGAGCCCGTCAGCCCCGGTTCACATTTCCGCTCCCTCACGCACTACACCTGTGACCTTGGCCTACTTATCCTCTCTCTCTCTCTCCCCTTTTTAAAATTTTTTTCCTTCATTGATTTTAGAAAGAGAGGAAGGGAGAGGGAGAGAGAGATAGAAACATCGATGAGACTGAACATCCATTGGCTGCCTCCTGCACGCCCCCCATTGGGGATCCAGCCCACAACCTGGGCATGTGCCCTGACTGGGAATCAAACCGGTGACCTCCTGGTGCATGGGTCGACCCACACCAGCCACACCAGCCAGGCTCTCGGTGCATAGGACGATGCACAACCAACTGAGCCACACCGGCCAGGGCTAACCTCTCTGTTTCGGTGTTGCTCTGGACTTCATAACACTACCACCCTCCTAGAACAGCTTGAGAATTCAGTGAGTCATTCCACATGGAACACTTAGGACCCATATAACTAAGCATAAGCATTTGATAATGAGTAAACTTATATAAGCATTTGGTAATATTGACACTCTACACACTCTCTCTCTCTCTCTCTCTCTTTCTCTCTCTCTCACACACACACACACACACACACACCATCTATAATTTCTAGAATGACTAAGATGGAAACAGGTGACCTCTGTTGATCTGAAAATCCAGAGATTATTTAAAATTTTCACGTTAATGTCTCTTCTTTCGGTGGTATTTTTGCCCCAGGTGAATACTATCATCTACTGAAATGTTTTAAAAGAATAATAACCTTATGGTGATAGAACTCCTATGCCATCAGTTTTGCACCTTTAAAGTATATAACCCAGTGGGGTTTGGAGCATTCCCAAAGCTGCGCAGTTGCCACCACAGACCTTCAAGCATTTTCCACACTCCACGGAGACGCCCTTCCTCTCTGCCATTTGCTCCTTCTCCCTTCCTCCCCGCAGTCCTCAGGCACGGATCTGCTTCTGCTGTGTTTCTGTGGGTCTGCCCTCTGGGCACTCCACAGGCGTGGGGTCCCACGGCCCCTGGCCTCTTCCACACCGCATACGTTCAAGGTTTCTGATGTTGCAATCCGTCAGAACTTCCTCCCGTTTCCGGGCCGAGTACAGCTCCGTGGCGTGCGTGGACCGCCTCGTATTTATCCACTCGTCAGCTGGTGGAGACCTGGGTGGTTTCTACTTCTTGCCCACTGTGAATAACGCTGTCACGGACACTGGGGTAGAGGTTTTGTGTGGATATTCCATTGCAGTTCTCGTGGCTGCGGTGGGGTTGCTGGGTCAGCTTGTTTTCCAAAGGGCCAGTTTCAGAGGCCACAGAGCTCACTGTTTTTAGCAAGGTTCATCTATTTTTGTTCAATACGCTCCTCTCAGAGTGTTGCAAGCCTTTGGTTAATTTCTAGAATTCCGAAAGTGTCTACTGTGACCGTTGTTCGTCTTTAGGACAGCTGTATGGAGGTCCTTACTTGGCCATTCCAGAAGCGGGTCCCCATTTCCTGACATTGAAGCAATTGGCCTGGACAGGGCTCAGGCCTCCGAGGGGATGTCCGGTCCCCGAGAGTGAGGTAGGACGAGGGCTGTGGGGTCTCTGCACCTCTGAGACAGCAGAGAAACGGGGGAACAGGTGCTGTGACTGAATGGCCCACGGCATAGATCCCTTTGTGCGCGGACATTCACTGGCCTTGCCAGCGTGCTTTCTGATTCGGCCTCGCGTGTTGACACGGTGCTTCCAGTGCTCACCAAATGGTACGTTACGGTCACTCGTAACAGGAATGGTTCAGAGCCACTCGTTTTGAATGACACGTTTTTATGTTTTGAGTCAACGTGTTTAGTTATCTGAAAGATGTTTTTAGCTATTACGTTCCTCTGTGGGTCTATATCATATTGTAACCTCTCTTCATTTCCTTTTACTAGTCCTCTGATTTTTTTTTTTTTTAACTCTTTAGAAAAAAATGATGTGGGGTTGGCATTCCCTTCGTCTCTCCCGGCAAGTTGTGGTAGCCTCATCTTGGCTTCCCTGCCTTGCAGTAACCATCTGAGCCGACTGTCAGTAAGGACAGCCAGCGTGTTCGGAGAGCCACTGCCCGGGCACTTGCCACCTAGTGGGCTGATGTGTTTGTTTATTAATGTGTTTTGAATTGCCTGTGAGTTTTACACATTGTTCCTCCTATTCTCCCAGATCTTGCTTCACAGAACTGTGCTCTTTGAATCAGAAGGAGCGCAGGATCCAAACGACCCCTGGCTACTGTTGGCCTGGCAGTGATCACCACGCCCAGCAGTCACCCTGTCACTCAGCGGACACCCTGACCACGAGGGGGAGCGCGCACCTGGTGACGCATCCGGGGGACACACCATCCCTGTAACACCTTATTTGGCCACCGCCGGTTTTGGTGGTCCAGCGGGTTCATACATGCGTCCTGGGAGGTTCCTTTGTTTTGACACTGAGCAGGGATATTTGCCATCTGTGCCTTGATTATAATGAGAGTCGGCCATCCAACGTCAACCCCACACTGACTCAACTCAGGGTGCCATTTGGTGTTCCTCAAGAGATTGCCTAGCTCCACTCCTTCCCCTTGCTACTGATGAGACTACCGAGACCAGCGTATGTTATTAGAAGTTAATTATTTCAAAGAAGAAATAGATCTTCTCAATTTAATGCTAATACGATAAAACCAAATTGCAATAGGGGATCGCTCTAAATGATAACGCTTCTACCCGGGGCTTAATCACCACTTACGTGTTAATGGCTCTCAGAGGTTCGACTTGAGCCCCGCTTCTCCCTCTGAGCCCCACTTTCCATACTTGACACCTCATTTGGGTGCACTCAAGGCACTTCAAAGGCCAGCGTGTGAAGAGCTGGTTTGCAGCCCAAATGTAATCATGTTTAAGTGTTTCCTGGTAAGAAGGATACCGCCATCCCTGCAGGTACACGTCCGTGCTCCGGGATTCCTTTCCGGCAGACTCTCTGTCTGGCCTTCGGTATGTGGTCCGTGAGGAAGCATTGTGGGTTTTCCCTTCTGACACTGTCATCCTGCCGACCCTCTTACTCTGCCCCCGAGGCCCACCCAGGCGCCGCAGTGGCCTTCCGCGGTCTCTTAGTGGTCACCCTGCTTCCAACCTCTCTCACAGTGTCAGTGATGCCGATGTGTTCAACATGTTTCCTTTTAACGAGGGGATAAAAGTACAGAGACAAAATTCAAAAGGCACGAGGTCGTCAGGGGGATGTACATCGTCTTCCTCCTCCCGTGTTCCAGGACCTCTCGGCCGTCCCCGCGGAGGCCCAGCGGGCCTTCCCTGCACACGCTCTGTGCACATATTAGCGAGACAACTTCCCAGTGCGGCAATTCCCACCTTTCTCATCTCCCGGCACACAAATTCCAGACAACAATTCTGCGCACGCCAAAACACCTGTTTTTTGCCGATCTGACAAAGTAAAGAAGGTATAATTTTGATTTATTCACACCAAATGGCTATTATTGTGTTGGCTGTTGTCATTTTTTTACTTGACAGTCTGAGGGAATAGAGGTCGGTGCCCGCGCCTAAATCATCGGGCATTGCACGTTTGAAAAATTCTTGGACACACGGGTTGCAAATCGCCGTCTTGGTGGACAAGACTTTCAGGCCTCACCTGGTACACCTGCGAGTCTATTCCCCCAGCTGTGTTTTTTGGCTTTCGTCCCCTCTCCCCCACTCACACTGTGACTTCCTCACCCCTCTCCACGCTGTGCACCCCGCCTGGCTTTTTCTAGTCTCCTCACACAGGCTGGGACTTCTGCCCCGAAGGTTCCTCTTCCTCCTCTTCATCCAGCCAGATTCTCCCTACTCTGCTTTGCCTTCCAGGTGCAACAGTACTTTCCCAGGGGTGTCCTCAGCGGACCCCCGTCCAGATCAGGCCCTGGGAAACAGGATCTCACATTCCGCCTTCATAGTATTTATCCGAGCTTGGGTTTTCCATCTAGTGACTGCTCGGTTCTTTGCCTTCTCCTTTGCGAGGCTGTGCACACCGTCAGGGGCAGCGTGGCCGGGGCAGCGTGGCCGGGTCTGGGCACTGGCGCCTGACCCCTCACACGAGCGTCTCGGAAGCCCCTCCCTCGGAGTCACCCACGCCGCCGTTTATTTCTTTACGCAGCCAGTTCTCGGGAATGTCGCTTGAATGCGGCCGCGGTGCATAACGACTTGGAAGTGTGGCGGGCGGAGGAGTAGGAGTTACTCAGGCAGACTCAGGCCCGCGTCACTGAAGGCAAAGGGCGGGGACGCAGAAAGAGGTGTCAGTTACGTTCTTGCTTGGGCTCCGCTTCTGTCTAGGAAATGCAGTGATTTCGTCATGACACAGTGGGCTCACCTGGCAAGGACAATTGTTCGTCCAGTGACCAAGTCTTACCATTTGACAAGGTTGCAGTGTGTACGCCAGGGTGCTAACACAAAAATGCCAACTTTTCTTTTTTCTTTTCTTTTTTTCCCTTTATTGATTTTAGAGAGAGAGGACGGAGAGGGAGAGAGAGATAGAAACATCCATGAGAGAGAAAACCCATGGGCCGCCTCCTGCATGCCCCCCACAACCTGTGGCTTGTGCCCTGACCGGGAATCGAACTCCCGACCTCTTGGTGCATGGGTTGAGGCTCAACCACTGAGCCACACTGGCCGGACAAAAGTGCCAATTTTTCAAATGTTTTCCAAAACAGGGTAAAGAACAACGAAAATAAAGTGATTTTCAAGCGTCACGGTTACATGCTTAGATCGCTGGTTTGTGCATAATAACTTTGATTACATAGTCTCTGGGTTGGGTTCTCTCAGGCACCAAGTGATTAGCGCTGTTGCCATTTAAACTGAGAATGCATTTTTCTGCCGGAGATAGTGGGGTAGATATCCCGAGTCTCGCTGGCTCCGCTGAGGGAATCCGTGCGTGGGAGTGGTTTTAGTCCACTCCTGTGCCCTTCCGCTGTGAAAGCCGTTTTCATTAAAGGTGGCATTCCTTCTCTTGGTTTCAGTAAGACGTGTCTGTAAAGAATCCTTTCCTTTAAAAGTCAGTGGAACAGGAAATTTGGAAGCAAAGGAAACTCAGTTTCTAAGAAATAAATATTTGTAAAATGATCCAGGGAGAATTTTTGAAACAGAAATGGGATAGAGCATTTCTGTTTTCGTTTTAAAACTTATAATCCAAAACTTGTGGGCTTTTCACAGAGAATTTCTTCTCAGTACTTTAGGGTAACGCATGGTGTCATGGATTTACCCCCGAGAGGGGTTAAAGGGGCAGGGTTCCTCAAACACGTGGCAGAAAAGTAATAGAGTATTATAATTTTATAATGTGCTATCTCGTTAAATCAGTGCTTTTGCTTATTCTTCAGTTGTGTAATAAAATAGCCGTTTCTAATGATGAATTTTTTATGACATTCTGATTTTTTTCATTGTGTTTGCAAACATGTTTCTGTCCTTTTTGACCTCAAAGCAAACATACAAAATAAAACATCGATTGGGATGTTCAGGAAGAGATTCGGAGTTTCGGCTACTGAGTCATTGTACTTAGAAAAGATAGATTTCTCTTAAACTTAAAAAAAAACTTTTTTTTCTTTATTGATTTTAGAAAGAGAACAGGAAAGGAAGAGAGAGATAGAAACATCGATGAGAGAGAACGTTGATTGGCTGCCTCCTGCATGTCCCCCAGTGGGGATTGGGCCCACAACCTGGGCATGTGCCCTGACTGGGAATCAAACTGGTGACCTCTTGGTGCATGGGTCAGTGCTCAACCACTGAGCCACACCGGCCAGGCTCTTAAACTTAAAAAAAAAAAAAAGGTACACAACTCTCCAGGGTAGACAGTAGTGTGGCATGAGATATACTGTGCTCTCTATCCATAACAACCAAAATGTCACAATCTAAAAATAAAATCAGAATGCTACCTTTCAGTGCCCACAAAAGTTTGGGGCCTGAGACAGTTGTTCACCTAATTGAGGCCACCACCTTCTCCTGTCCTCAGGTGCAGGATATTGTTCCGTTGTAAGCCATTGAGGGAGAAGGACTTTATAGTTTAATTCGCAAGCTAATAAATGCTTTTTTCTCATTAACACACAATGACCTCTCTGGTTGATGCGCTCACTACCTGGCCCAGTTTCTCAGTATCTGTTAATGACATTGAAAACCTCTGTTTTATGTGAATTGTTTTCTGACTGAATCCCTGCCAGTTCACAATAGATGTTCATTATAGTGATCTGCTTGCCCTGTGGAGGACAGAGAAATAGCCAATGAACCCTGCTTGTCGTACCTGTTCTGAAGTCTTCAGCACGTGCTGAAAATGGTTGCGTTTATGGGAATTGTGCAGGCGACTTCGTCTTGCTCCTGATATTAGCGATACTACATGAGTTTCTTCTTTCAAATAATAAGCTATTGGCTGTTCAAATAACAATTAGTGGAGCTGGAATGAGAAAGACAGATGAAAGAGAGCTGATAATTAAGCTTAGAGGGCTCTGTCCTATTTTATGTTCTTAATTTATGGTGGATTAAATATTCTCGTATTGTTTTGCCTTCCTGGACACAGATGGGTATGGAATTTGGATTTAACTCCAAATCTATAATGTCGGCAGTAAAACCCTAGAAAATGATAATAAATGTGTTGCTAACTCTGCATAATTAATTAGCAGATTTTGTTCATTTTTTGTTTTCGGGAATGGAGTTGAATGATATGCGCTAGCTCAAGACACGTTGGTCTCATGGCCTCACCAACACTTGTTTTTATCATGTGATGTGACTATTAGATCATCATTTCACCATAAATACCACAAACATGTGTGTGGTAGCTCTCATTTTGACCAGTCTAGGAGGAGGTAATTTTGGCCACTGACAAATCACTCTTTGATTAAGCAAATGAATAAGTAGATTTTATAAATTCATAGAATTATAGAATATTAAAGTCAGAAAGTGCTAGGGAGATCATCCAATTCAATCCCTTTCTGGTATCAGAGAGGGCATTGAGATCCAGTAAGATGCAGGGCCAGCCCAGCCGGTGTGACTCAGTGGACTGAGCGTCGTCCCATAGACTGAGAGGTCCCCCTTCCATTCCTGGTCTGGGCACATGCCCGGGTTGCGGGCTTGATCCCCAGTAGGGGGCGTGCAGGAGGCGGCTGATGGATGTTTCTCCCTCACGTCAATGTTTCTATCTCTTGCTCCCTTCCTCTCTCTCTAAAAAATCAGTAAAAACATATATTTTTAAAAAGCCCGGTATTTGTAGCTATATGGTGAGATATACAGGAGACTTGGTTGGTGACTCCTCTTCTGACAGGCTTCTCAAGTGAGGAACGTCTTGGGGGTGGCTGAGCTCTTAACCGTGTGGGGTCTGTGCTAACAGGAGTGGTTAGTGTGGGAACTGAAATACACTGCACAGCGCTGCTGGGGGTTGGTGTCAGGACAGAGGCTTTGGAGCAAATGCAGTGCGTGCCCTGGTGCTCCGTGCGACCTTTCTGTTTATTTATTTATTTACGTACTTACTTATTTATTTTAATCCTCACCCAAGGATATTTTTTCCTTTTATCTTCAGATAGAGTGGGGAGGGGAGGGGAGAGAGAGAGAAACATCGATGTGAGAGAGACCCATTGACTGGTTGCCTCCCGCACGATCCCAACCAGGGCCGGGGACAAACCGCAACCAAGGTACGTGCCCTTGACCAGAATCAAACCCGCGCCTCTTTGGTCCATGGGCCGACGTTCTAACCACTGAGCCATATCGGCCAGGGCTTTATTTATTTATTTACTTATTTATTTATTTTTGGTTTCAAACGGTGATATTTTCTTTTCTTTATTTATTAAAAACTTTTTAAAAATTTGTTTTCTTTATTTTTTTCCCATTACCATTTATCCCCACTCTACCCTCTTCCACCTCCACCCACCCCCCTCATTCCCACAATCATCACACTGTTGTCCGTGTCCATGAGTTTTCTCTCTTTTTTATTTTTCCCAATCCCGCCACCCCTGTGACCTTCTCATGGACGGCTGATTTGGTACAGAGAACTGGTTAATTGTAAAGATTCCCCAGTTGACCGTGTTGTATGCACAGCACTGACTTGGGATTCCTGTTCCTTCTCCTTTGGGGGGTATTTTGCTTTCTCTATTGAGGGAAAGCTCAAAATCCCGTTGGTAAACTTAAGATATATGCCAAGGATGTTTTCCACATTTGAGTAGGTCTCCTCTAGTTTCTGTGCTGCTTATAACAAGGTTAAATGAAGTTTTCTAAAGCCTTACTACTTGAAGTGTAGTTCTTTTTTTCTTTTTAAATATTTTTTCTTTATTGATTTTTAGAGTGAGAGGAAGGGAGAGGGAGAGAGAGATAGAAACATCAAAGAGAGAGAACATCGATTGGCCGCCTCCTGCATGCCCCCCACTGAGGACTGGGGCCCACAACCTGGGCATGTGCCCTGACCGGGAATCGAACTGGCGACCTCTTGGTGCATGGGTCGACGCTCAATCCACTGAGCTACATCAGCCGGGCTGAAGTGTAGTTCTTGAAACCAAAATCATTGGTATCATCTGGGGGCTTGTTAGAAATGAAGGCTTCATCATAATCTGTAGTTTAACAAGCTCCCCAGATAAATCATATGCACATTAACGTTTGAGAGACTTTAATCTAAAATTTGGAGATGGTGAGGGAGATTTATATTAAATTAAAATCCAAGCCCTTTACTTGAAAAAAAAAAAAAAGACAATTCTGGCTTATTTTTAGAGGCTATTATTCTCAACAATCAGAACCCATTTGTAAGGGATAAATTCTTCCACATCTACTCATGGTGATGACACTCTGTGTTTTATGACTTCTGGCATTTGTTAACATCTGGCAATGTTTCAATATTGCACACAGGTATTAAAAATCAATCTCTGGCTCCTTGTTCAATATGGTTGATTGAACAAATGCGTTTATCTTCTCTCCTTGAAATGTCACTAAAATACCAATAAGGAATAAAAAGAAAACATCAACCCACAGTGATAAAGAGAATGGGAAGCACACTGGATTAACCCAGAGATGTTGGCACAGTGGCGGCTGTGCAGAGAGTCTCGGCATGAGTTGTTTTAGGAACACAGAAAAATTAAGAAAGTGAAAAACGGAATGAGGCCGTGATTATCTGTGGGGAATGCAAAATTGTACAAGAAACAAAATGTAATCATAGTCACAGTATACTATGTGGTTCAGCTCTAATTAATCATAATAACGTATATATGAATGTTGATTTAACAAAAAGTGGTGGCCAAATTGTATTTGAGGAGCGTTTGGGAGGAAAAATGTGGAGGGTTGCAAGGGAACTAAATTCTCATTCTTCATAGTACTATTTCTAGTAAGTAAATCACATCTAAGACTGTAGCACACATATTAGTAGTATGGGTATGGAATGCGGTGTTAACAGCAACAAAGATAGCTGAGTTGGTGTTAGCTGTCTCTCCCTTGCTTTCTCCCGCGCTGTCCAGGCCAGAATTTGTGCATACTGAGTGCAGAGGTCATTGGATTAACAGTCAGAAGATCTCAGTGCTAGTCTTATTCTGCCATCAACTAACCATGTATTTTTCTTTAAAAAAATTTTTTTTTCTTTATTGATTTTACAGAGAGAGGAAGGGAGAGGGAGAGAGAAATAGAAACATCGATGAGAGAGAACATCGATTGGCCGCCTCCTGCATGCCCCCCACTGGGGATCGGGCCCACAACCTGGGCATGTGCCCTGACTGGGAATTGAACCGGCGACCTCTTGGTGCATGGGTCGACGCTCAACCACTGAGCCACACCAGCCGGGCTAGCCGTGTATTTTTCAATTAAAGGCATAATATTCCATGGTTCTTACACCATTTCCCCATCCAAGTATTTGTTGTCTATTGTAAGCGTAGTAGACAAGAAGAGACTCTTTCTAGCAGCTCTCTGAACAATATTAATTTTTGCTTTGCTTTGTCACTCAGCCATTGACCCAAGAGGCTTGAAAATTACCCTTTCAGGAGAAGATTAGGTGATTTTTCTCCTCAAGAAGCCAAACAGCCTCAATAACTTGGAGAACAGCATGCGATTGTCGTTAGTATGAGTGGGGAGCAGTCGTTCCTTTAGGCAGATGGAAACGTTTTCAGTTCTCACACCCCATGACATTTGTGAGAATTCAGATATTTCCAAAATTGCCCTAAGCCATCTGGTCAAAGTGCCTCAGCCTGTTGACTTAATGAACCCCTGCCCAGTTATATTTCTTAGCTTCTCTCATTTGTGTTCCAAATTTTTATTAAGTTTGTTGAACAGGTAACTATATAATGTCAAGTGAAGAATAGTGTCTTTGAAAGGCTATTGCTTTGGATTTCATTTAGATCAGAACCCTGCAGAGTAAATGTGCTAACAGGTCATAACCGTCCCGACTCATATGGGCTCAGGAGTACACAGTCCTGTCCAGAGGGTCCCTGTTAGCCAGGTCATTGCCACTTCATGGCATATCTGCCTTTGCCAACCCATTTCTTAAAGGGCAGTAGAGACAGCAGGTGATACTAGACACAAGCCAACATGTAATGAGGGCAAGAATCGAGCACTTCAGGTGGACAGAAGGGTCTGTGCCCTTACGTCCCCAGTCTCGGTCTGTCTGTCTCTCCCTCCCTTGCGGGTCCCTGCCCGGCTCGTTGTCTGTTTCTTGGTTCTCGCCTTGCCCAGCTTGCTCCATCTGTGTGTCTCCTCTTTCTTTTCTGCTCTTATTTCTTCCCCATTCCTGTTCACTGTGCTCAAGAAAACAGCATAAGTGGGAAATTGGACTGTCACGGTAACTGGGGTCCCGTAGCTGAGACAATAGAAAGCCTGGGAGAAGCGGTAGCAATGAAATCAGAGTTTCCGTTTTTGAAGAAGTTGCGATGCCAACAGTATCAGGCCCTCTTGTCCAGGAAAGGGTTCTTCTAGTTCTTCCCTTGACAAGGGAATCGTGAGGCGAACCAAATGTTCAGCATGCGCAACACACCTTAATGGGTGTTCTCCTTTCCTAGGTCAAAATAGGACTTTTAATTCGAAGGAAAAATGCTTTTTTTTTCCCCTGTTTTAGACAATGGAGACTTATTGCTGTTTTTATAAAGAGAAAAGGCCCTAGTTTATGTCTTCAGTTACAAAAAGAACAACTTTCTAGATAGGAGAGATGATTAACTTACATATCAGGACCCGGTTAATTACTATTGTTTTTGTTTCACAGAAACATCTGGAAGCTCCAGCATCCCCGTCTCTCTGTCTTTCAGAGTTTTTCTACTCTCGCAGGCTGCGTGGGGCCGTATCTGGTCCATCTTTGTACACCCTGAAGCTTGTAACATTTTAACTTCTTGATAAATACTCCTGGACAAAGAAGTAGCAACCCAGTCCAGTCTCTGGCCATTGTTCTCGTTTATTAGAAACTTTTAGGATTTTGGCCTCTGGGTAATGGTGCCACAGAGATTCCCAGAGCAGTAAAATTGTGTCCTAATTTAGTCTTTCATTAGCTCAGTTCCAAAAAATGTTCTTCATTGTACAGTGTAAATAGGGCAGAGATGAAAATGCAAGGCTTTTCCCTTCTGTTGGTGAGTGCTAGCCATCCAATGGACAGCATATGCATTTTTTTTTTTTTTTTTTTTTTTTTTTTTTTGCTCGCTTAGTCTCACAAAAGCCGAACGGAATTTTAAATAAGGGATCAACCAAGATAATTTCAAAAGATCATGTTAACTAAAACAAATATTTAGCAATCTGGTCTCTTCTGCTGTATTCGTGGTCTTGAAGGCATCCTCATTTTAAGTATTTAATATTGCAGCAGTTTTCCTTCCTCGAGGCAGGCGGTCTCTTTTGCCGTACAGAGTTTTACAAGTAAGTGACATCACATGAAGGGGCACAGATGCCACGGCCTCAGGCCGCCGACCACGTCATTTCTGGCATTCCCCGTTGGCAAAGCAACTGATGATGCTTTTAGGTTGGTAAGAACTGAATCTGACTTCCGATGCATTAAAAACCAGTGGGAGTATATGTCCGTGGAACCTTATCTCTGATCATTTTTTTTTTAAGCCATGTCCCACTGTTCTGACCCGACTACGCTAATTTACTGTAAGTAGCATTGCGGGGTTTTATCTACGTGACACTGGACTTGGAACAGGCGGTGTCATTTGTTTGTGGACGGCTATTAAAACGTAAGGTGGGCTGAGCAGTTATAGAAGAAGCAGTGACTTCGACGGGGTGGGCAGAAGTAGGTTTGCATACCACAAATAATACAGTAATCGGTGATACTACAAGAATAAGTTCTGTGTTTTGTGTGCTCACAACTGGAGACCAACGTTCACCGACCCGTGTATTGCCCATGTAATAAAAAGCATCTGTGTCTGGCCAGTGTGGCTTAGTGGTTGAGCATTGACCCCTGCACTGGAAGGTCGCTGGTTCGATTCCCGGTCAGGACACATGCCTGGGTTATGGGCCAGATCCCCAGTGGGGGGCATGCAGGAGGCGGCCAATCGATGTTCTCTTTCATCGATGTTTCTATCTCTCTCTCCCTCTCCTTTCCTCTCTCTCTAAAATCAATAAAGGAAAAAAAAAATAGCAGCTGCCGCAGCTAAACAGGAGGGCATACCGTTTCCTTCTGACTCTGGTCCCAGGAGTTCATGTGGGGCTGTGCCAGAGCTGGAGGGATGCCAGGTCCCTGGGCAGAGGGAGTGCCTCTGGGTATTTGCTCTGTGAGTCTGTTACCCAGTTGTGCCGGTGCTGAACAGACAAAGGCAGAGGCAAACCTTTAGCTGGAGGGATCTTGTTTCCTCCCGTAGAACAAAGGCATCTGGTTACTCCAGGCAATTTGACAGCGTCTCCGTTCAGCAACTATATTGAAAAGAATAAATGGGATGCCTCTTTTGCAGTTTAAAGTATGTTCCTACAAAGGTGCAGCAAATCCATCTGTATTCGCCGCCTTTTGTAGTGAGATTTTTAAAGAATAATTTCTTAACTCATTCATATGAAAGTTCTCAACAGAAATTCAACGCTGATGCCCGTTCTTCCTTGGCGAAGCTGTTGGAAGACCACTTGGTTTTAAGAAACTGAACTGCTTTCGACTGCTTTTATCATCCAAAGCACTGAGGTGGTAATTTAATATCTTTACCCCTCAAATCAAATTATTTTCTCTTCCTATCATTTGCTCGGCTTCTTGGATCCTGAAGCTTGATTACATTTGCCTTTTCTTACTTTGAGAAATGTGGTCTGAAAGTGTGAAATAGAAAAATCGATCTTCCTAAGTATATAAAGTGATATGCCAGTATTTTGTGTAGGGTTTGTTTTGCATGATGGAAAATTGTAATTCTGGCTTAACATCATTTTTTTGTTGTTGCCATGATTAGGAGATGGCGAGGTGAGTCACCAGCAACTAAATAAACCGAGTTAAAGAATTCTTGACTTGCATCAGGAAACAACATCTTTACAAGGCATCTGAATGGCTCTGCCAATGTGATGATTGGTGTACATGGAGTATAGAAGGAATCCTTCTTGGAGACCGATTTTAATTGTTTTGTTTGCATCTTTATTATACCATTGCAAATTCTGTCAAAGAGCCGAGAGGGAGGAAGCTGAACACCCTTCCTCCCATAGTCTGTTGCCCTGAGAAGCTGACCAGAGCCACATAACTTTGCGAGTTCCAACTTGACAGGAACTAGAGTTGACATCCTAGGGTTATTCGTGTCTGTCTGCTGGTAGTAGGTTGAGTTGTGTCCTCAGAAAGACATAGTCAAGTTCTAACCACAGTCCTGTGAAGGTGACCTCATTTTGAAATAGGGTCTTTACAGATGGAATCAAATTAAGGTGAGGCCCCACTGGAATTTGTCCAATGAGTGGCACCTTTAATTAGAGAAAGGAGAGGGATGTTTGGGGTAGAGACACAGTGACCTGGGAGGAAGGCCATGTGGTACTTTCTTCTGGTGGCCCTAGAAAACTAACATACTGTTTATCCCTTTAAATGAAACTCCAGGGAACATTCTCAGCTGGAAGTCATACACTCGACCAATGGGTGTTCTTGCTTAGAAATCGATAAGGAGATTATCGGAAAAATCTCCTGATTCTGTCATTTTAAGAGGTTTTTCTTTATAGTATCTTTGGACAGATGCATTTTTTAGAGATATTCGTTATATTCCTGTAGGCCATTCTCTGATCTATGGAAACATTAAGAAGGTTGGAGTCCAGATTTCGGAGTTAATCCCAACCCTTCCTCTGGGACAGGTTACTCAGCTCTTCTAAGTCTGTTCAAATGGAACGTGCTCCCCTTCTTCTCCCCTTCACGTAGCTCTCTTCAGGGACTGCCTCTCCCATCTTTCCTCTCTTCTGCTCCCCCTTATCACCCTGGACTGAATAGAAGCAGTAGTCGGCTTGGAGCGAATAACTACAAAAAAGACAGCTAAGTGGCAATGCCACGGCCATCGCTTGGCTGGCGGTTCATTTCTGATGATGGGTGTGCCAGTAGGTGCTCAATGGTCTTCCGATTGCAGGTCATGATCATTGGTAGTTAATGAAACCAATTAATAGATCATCCAGCATTTTCAAATACAGAACTAGGATAGAATGGAAAATACCAGTTTGCATTGCACAGAGTAAGAATACTTTTTGTGTGAATTTTTTTTTTTTTGCATGTGTGTGTTGCAACGTATTATATTTATTTTAATGTGAAACATAGTTAAACAGTTTAGAAGCCAAGTAGCAAACAAAAACAAGCTTTAGTTATTCTAATCTATATTCTCCTCCCTGGTATCCTGTTAACTCAAGATGGGGTTGGACAACTGTTATTAAGTTAAGCAATAGTACAACCAGTTTGTACAAAAATCTCTCTTTTCAAATTACTTTAAAAAAATTTTAATTACATGTATTGCGGTGATGTTGGTTAATAAAATTGCATAGGTTTCAAGTGCACAATTCTAGAATACATCATCCGTATATGGCATTGTGTGTTCACCACCCCGAGTCAAGTCTCCCTCTGTCACCATGAGGCGGAGGAAGGTAGAAAGGGTGAAGGGAGAGTCTCTTTCATTAGCTGTCTTCTTCAGCAGTTGGATTGTCTTTCTGGTTGTGCCAGATGCCTTGTAGCTTGCTGATTTCGCTAATGGCTGTGGCACCTACGTGGTGAGATGGCTTCGCTTCTCTTTCCCAGATCTTGGTGTCTGTCAGGGTTAATTCCGAAAGTATGCAATCAGTGAAGATCATTTCCAGCTACAGCGATTTCTCGTTCTCTGCTCTCGTGCTAATTGCTGGTGTTAAGTTATTATAAGACCCGCCCTGCTACCTGCTGAATGACATGTACCTACCTACAAGTTCATATTCGTTCTTAGGAGACATTTTGAGGTTTAGCAAGCTGTCCTATTGCTTTTACACAGAGACCAAATCCCGGTCACCACAGCCCATGGAAACTTACTAGGGAAGCCTTGGTTTGCTCCTTATACTCTCTAAACCTAAATGTTTCACCTGTAATGTTACGTATGGCTGCTGATAGACCCTTCCCCATAGGGGTTCAGTGAGTTTATGTGTATGCCAGGGATTTGCACGGGCTGCTTGCCGGAGATGAGGACGCTGGTGATGTTGCTAACCAGAGGGTTTGGCACCAGCATCCTGAACCTTGACTGCCTACAGACGGCCCTGCTTTCTCTTGAAAACAGTGCAGGGATTTAGTTAGCGTTGCTCCCCGAACAAAGAGGTTCGAGCTTAGCACACCTGGAGAGTTGCCTTCTGTGTCCTGTACTGTATTGTAAGAGAGGATTCAATGCCTTGGATCGTTTCCAGAGAAGACCCGACTTGCCTCAAGGACCTGGATTTCTTCAGCGTGGAGCAAGGAAAACATAAGGACATGACGGCATAGTGGACTTGCAGGGCTGTCCTGGTCCTTTGTCCCCTGACCTCAAGCTAGTGCGGGGTAGAAAGAAGCAAGTTCTCAGTTTAACATGAGGGCCACATGCTTTTAATCCTAGAACTTTAAAAAAATGGAATAGGCTGACCTACAAGGACTGACGTCGTAGAGGATGGGAACTTCTGTCAGTCATGTCACTGGGAGATCCTGGGGCCAGGTGAGAAGATGAAGCCTTCTTCCCCTCTGAGATTGGAGTCTTGGATGTCACTTTGAAAGTCTGGGAAGCTCTAGTCTGGTTGAAGACGGAAGGTAGCAGAGTCAGAAATAATATAAACTGTGCGGAAAGCAAAATACAAGTTCCTATGAGTACAAGTGGGGAACATGGAAAAGGGGAGACTGTATTTTCTCGAATTTTGCCTAGGAATCATGTGTTACTTTTATAATAAAATATATTCCGATAAAACATATAATTATGTCATATTGTATAATAATATATTGAGCAGAATGATGTGACATGATGATAAGCTTAGGATTTCAAGTCAAGGAAAATCTTAGGAGAGGTTTAATAGGAAATTCCCCTCTGCAGGCAGAGTACTTAAAGCTCACAGGTTGGCTTTTCCCAACGCAGCAAAAATCGTTATCGGTAAGTCCACTGCCACCGCGAAGGGGCCCACAGACGACAGTGCCCACTCTGCAGTGAAAGATTCAGTGGGTTTGCAGGTGTGTCTGATGACCGTTTTGTTTGCTATCTCCTTCTGCAAAGCCAACGATTCATCAAGGTCGGTTAGCGTAATTTCCCTGACATCACAGAACAGATGTATGGATACTACATTCAAATGCCTGACACAGCGTATCTGAAAATGTCTCATATCTTAAAAAGTTCTTTACAGATATGTATCAGTAGGATTTTACAGCATCCTCATAAGTTTAAGATTTTTAACTTTGGTTCCGAAATCCAGGGCTCCTGATCTCATCGTTCTTCCAGTATTTCAGATACTCTGGCCTCAGTGAAGCTAAGACCCGGCTTGGTCTTTCCAGTCAGTTTGTGCTGAGCGCACATGCTTCCTTCCCTGGTGTTCTGAGGACTCACCTAACAACCAGCTGGTCGCAGTGCCCAGCCTAGGGCCGGCACAGTCATGCTTATCCATACAATAAAATTCACTCCACTTAGTCATCACTTTATCTAAAGGCTACCTGGCCGCTGTCTGTTGTCTCTACTGGAGGGACATGGACCAGACCCGTCCTCCGTGCGAGCTGGAGTCCCAGCCACAGGCTGGGGGCCGGAATCGGGGTACTGGGGTACACCCAGACACCAACATTTCAAATACCGCGGGAAGGCGGATGTGGTCGCACCCAGCTTATTTGCTGTTTGGAATTTCCCCCTTGGTTTCAGGTGAAAATCTCCAACAAAGTTAAAAAAAAAAAAAATGATATGGAGGAATTGGAAAACAACTAATTGAATAGTCTAAGAAACACATTTTCCAAAACAGTTTTGAGAAAATTTGATAGCAAAAGTACCTCCACATTTTTATGCTAATGTTTATTTCTTCTATGATGTTTGATATTGTGTCTGCAGTGTTTATTGTGTGTGTGAATGCTTATTGCCTCTATCACTAGCCAAGTGCATCTTCAAAGTCGGACTTGAAGTGATCGTGGACAGGGCGCGGCTTGACTCGGAAACTGACATTACACTTCCTTTAGACCATCTTAGCACAACTCTTTCTTCTACTCGAGCACAGATGGGCTTTTCAGAAGAGTGTCTGATTCATCTGCCATTACTTCTACAAATACTCTTTCCTACTTGAAATTATTTTGAGTTCAAGGTCTCAATTGAAAAAACATACTAGAGGGTATGTTTTCCCCTCCATTATCGGAGGAAAGTGATGCCTGTGAGATCCAGTGAGAACTGTACTCGGTGTTGAATAGCCCAGGGAAATGAGACACGGCATTTTCCTGGCTTCCCTACATCTCTCTCTCTCTTTTTTAAATCCTCACCCAAGGATATTTGTCCATTTATCTCCAGATAGAGTGGGAGGGGGAGAGAGAGAGAAACATCAATGTGAGAGAGACACATTGATTGGTTGCCTGCTGCACGAGCCCGACCAGGGCTGGGGACTGAACTGCAACCGAGGTACGTGCCCTTGACCAGAATCGAACCTGCAACTCTCTGGTCCGCAGGCCAGTGCCTTAACTGCTGAGCCAAACTGTCCAGGGCCTGCATCTCTTTATACTTACCTACTTATTATACTTGATGTAAGAGAAGAAGAACAATGGACAGTGCGAATGGAATTAGACCCGTCTGAAATGCCAAGACACAGACCCCGATTTTACATTACATTTGGGTGTTTATGTACAAAACTGCCCAGAATACCTTGGGCCTCTTCCATTTGTCGCCCTTTGAAGAGAGCTGGCGTCGCATTTGACCCCCTGTTAATTTCACAGGAGATGGAGTTTTAAACTACCTGCCAGTCGTAGTTAGGAAACAGTCCCGGGGAGGTAAAGTACAGCGTGGGGAATGTACTCAGTGATATTGTAGGACCTGCGTACGGTGCCAGGTGGGCCCTGGCGGTGTTGGGGGGATCACTTTGTAAAGTATACGATTGTCTACCCGCTATGCTGTGCACCTGGAAGTAATACAGAGTGATATTGAATGTAAACTGTAATTGAAAAACAATAAAGTACAGTTTAAAACTGGGGGAAACATCTGAAATTAGCCTATCTGGCAAATACTGAACTCAACCTTGAACATGAAGGGTGTGTGTCTCAGTATATGCTTGTGAGTGTCTTGAGTGTGTGAGTGTGTCTTGAGTGTGTGTGTGTGTGTGTGTGTGTGTGTGTGTAGTTTCAGATTAGGAAAAGCCTGAGGGGTTAGAATATAGAGTGTACCTATGTCTATGTCCTTTTTTATTTCTGACTTCTCATCTTCCCAGCCTTGGAGAAATAGAGATTGGATGGGAGACGAGCTGGGCTACAGAGGGAGACAGGATTGAAATATGGAAACCTAACATTTGTAGCCTTATAAATTAACCTTGGTGTTTTAAATTTGGCCTAGTCGTTGTCCCTGGGATATTAGTTTCCATCATGGTCAACGACAAAGTTTGCTTTTGTTACCCATCTGTCTGTTTTCCTTTCCGAAGCCAGCTCTAGCCCTTTCTGCCTCTAGAACTTTCTCCCAGGTGCTTAGCCTCTGATGCCGTTCCAATTCTCCAGCCCATTGCCGCACTGCCCTAACCCGCTCCCAACATCTCTCTGCTCTCTACCTGGGACAATGCATAAAGGTAGTCTTAGTTGTTAGAATGCTTTATAATAAACTATAGCCCTCAAGTGAGTACATGTGTGCTACCCCTGCTTATCATCTCTTCATTAACCTACATCGTACATACCAGAGTCATTTGTTGATATCTGTTATAGTTGCTAAGTTTTATGATGTTAGAGATTTTGTCTATCACAGTCAATGTTGAATCTCTAGTACGAATATCACATCTGGCACATGGTAGATCCTCAATAAATGAAGAGTGCATGAATAAAATCCATGTATGGATGAAAATATTGCTACTTCTTTACTTCTCTGTTTATAAACTTTGCTACAATTATTTTCCAAATGTCATTGCTTGGATGGAGTTCTACCATAAAGATACTTCATTTACGCAAAATCAGGTGGGGGCGTATCATTTGGGTAGGGGCATGGTTCAGCATGATGACGTCCAAATATTTGTAAGGAAAATTAGTATTCATTGAATACTGAGGAACTTCTTTGCACAGGAAATTATTTTTATATGCCAGTTTAACCTCAGAGAAGCTCATTAAGCTATGAAAGTGTTTGTTCTGAGGGACCACCTTGCTTCTTCTGGGAAGTGTAGATGGCGACCACTTCCTCCATGGGCATCTGTAGATTTTGGTCATGTGGATAGGTTTGATAGTGTCAAGTTCTTTTTTTAAATGTAATATTTTTTGCTGCCCCATTAATCAACAAAGCATCCGTGTCATCTGACCTATATTAAATAGCTTGGTTCTCCTGGAACTGGTTCATTTACAGCATTCCTCAGGGCCAATCTTAAATTCCAATTTATGAAATAGAACTGCTCAGAACGCAAGGTTTGGAATAGTCGTCCAATAAAGCTAAACTCTAGAGAGAGAGAGAGAGAGAGAGAGAGAGAGAGAGAGAGAGAGAGAAGGAGGGAGAGAGGGGGAAAAGGGAGAGAGAGAATACTCATCAGTATGCCAGACACATAGCAAGATGGTAAATGTTCATTTTCCCGTCTCCTTTGGATCTGGAGGGGATTTCTTAAGACCATAGCAAATGGCCACTTGGCACATACGCAGCATTCAGCACACATTTCCTTCCTTCCTTCCTACCTGCTACTCAAGCAGATATGAATATGTATTTACTCAGCTATAATATTATGTTAATAATATATTTATTAATTGTATGCATTTGGTGTGCCAGGAAAATATCTCAAGCATCATGTTGTCGTTTTAAGACTGAGCTTAGATTGAAACACAGGTAATTCATTAGACTGGGAACCAAATTCCCCTTACCCTCATGCAGTTCTTTTTGATGCAGTTCCTTCCTTAAATGCAGTCTATGAATTCTTGTACATTTGGCTAGATAAAGATTTTGTTAGTAGGAAGAAATTAATGGTCTCTTCTGGTTTTATACATTGTTCTATATCATATCCATGGTTTAAAGGATTTTTACTTTTACATTTAAGTGTTTGAACTGGGTAGTAAGAATCACATAATTACATGTTTACACATTTTGTATGTAAATGTGTTTTTAAAATCTGATAAAATAAATGATTTAATATGAAAATATATATTATAATGTTGGTTTATTGATGAACTGACCGGGAAACAGGGATGGATATTTCAGAAACCTTTAAGTTATCTTGGAGACAAGGTTTCTTATTCTTTGTTGAATATGTGACTCCTCTCTGAAACCAGTATTGAAGTGACATTTACCAGAGGTACCTTACTTTAATCCCAATTCTGATAATGAATTAATTTTCTATACTATTCTTTTGAAGAACTCTTTGGTGCGTTTGACCATATTGCTTTAATAATGGCACCTCCGATGATTTGAGAATGATTTCTGTCTTTATCAGCCTTGAGTCTGGTCCCACAAATGACGAGGGGGTTAGTTTATTACGCTGTGGTTCTCTCCATGCCAGGATTGGGAGGGTGCATTGATGTTCCAGCCTCTCTTCATTGTCTGTCCAGACACTGACAAACATCATAAATGGATATCGCAATTGGCTTATTGAATCAGTAACTTCAGACATCAAACCGTATGTTCTAATGAGAAACTGAATTTTTCTTACAATGGTCACATACGCTATTCGCTTCTTGAAAATAAAGTTAAAAATATAAATATGAATATGCAAATTTCTGTGAGGTCTTCAAAGGCCATTCTAGTTCATTCTTCTGAAAGGCTTGCCAAGGTCAACCTCAATGCTTTTTGCTATGCTTTGTTGTTACACTGGGCACTCGACAGTAATTTTGAAATTATATGTGATGTTTGCTGTCACTTTATTACTTATGTGAATAACACAGTTTGATTTTAAGAGAATAGGCCAGTTCACATTTCTGTGGGCTTGTCTATTTTCAGTGGAATAAAAAAAGAATTGTGTTGTATTTCATGATATCTTCTCACCCGAGAATACTGAATTCTTACTAGTCAATTCAAGAGTACCTTTATTCCATCACGAATGCAATGTTTAGGCCAGATTTTAAAAAATAATCTGTGTTTTCCTAGACTAGTCTTCCTTAACATTTACTTTTTAATATCTTAGTCTAAGGTTTGGTTATATGGATTATGACTCTAGAATTAACAATGCTTTTGTCATGTCATTCCTGTCTACAAATAGTGTTTTTATTTTTCCCTTGCTTCAGAGGTATAAAATAAATCAAATTGGTGGTCAGCCTTAACTGTACATGAAGTCCTCACTTTTCAAAGGAGTACACAAAAGTAGCCACAATTGTGTTGCTATGAGTCCGTCTCTTTCTTTTTCCAGAACTCCTTGATACTGATTGCAGCATTTTGATTCTAGGCATGGCCTTTCTCTCCAGTACGATTCTGCCGTGTTCCCAAGCAATGACCTAGTTAGCAATACTCGAGTCAGGGTGAGAAGATATAATACAAGTGGGAGCTCTGGAACGAAACATGAAGATCATTGTCGTCTTTCTGTTTAGATTTATCCCCAAATGACCATTTGGGATGTTCCGTATCGTAAACATATCTATGACAACCATTGTCTTAAAAAAAAATCACCTTTTACTTATTTCTTATCATTTGTTTGGGGAAGTTACAAAGAAGGAATGAGAGAGATTGGATCAAAATGTCATAATATAATCATTATTCATTATCCCCTATCTCTTAGAATGTCAACATTGGGGTGAAGCCCAAGTTGCCACTTAATGGGGCACATAAGCAATGATAATTTTTTTCCTGGTATTTGTAATAGCTCTGGGGACATTTCATCAGAATTTTCCCTTTCTTTAGCAAATTTATACTTTTAAACTTTTAGTTATTTTTTGTTTGATTTATTGGTTACTGACATATCATTTCTGATTTTTCATGTAAAGGGTTAATCTATGGAATTTTAAGGTTTTTCTTCATAGTTGTTGGAAGATCTTATAAGAATTGATAAAGTAAGTTAGTTCTCTTTGTAAAACGTATAAACATTTTGTCAATGCTAGATTACCTTCTGGAATTTAATTTTTTATATTTTCTGGGTGATCGATCTCTCTGTGTTTAAAGTAGGAGAAACATATAGTTATCCATGGTTCTCTGCCTAGAAATAGTTTATGGTAAGTAGACATGCTTCTTGATTTAAGCAGTCTAAGGATGGCATTCGGCTAGTTTCTATATGTAGTGTATAATACATAATTGAATTCATTAATAAATTTGAATTAAGTTCCTATATCAGCATGATAAGTAAAATAATAGACCAAGAAAAATACCTATGATTTTCTGAGTATTATCACCCTTTGAAAGTATGGCTTGAAGCTGGGACTCTACTAAATAACATACTTAAGACATAATTGTGAAAAAAGTGATACACAACCAGAATGTGATCCAGGAGAATGTAAGCCCCATAATGGTGAAGAACTGGTCCTGTTCTCCTCTGGTTTTGCAGTGACTGGTAGCCATACAGTAACTATTTGTGGAATGTAAATAAAAGATAGTTCAATGAACGGACTAAGGAATTAAAATTTTAAGCTTATGCCTGCTGATAATGTCGTTTCACTTAATACTTTTTATTTAAGTAAAATAAAATTTAAGAACTGAAATCAGTATCAAAAGACTGATGTATGCACCATCAATACATTTCTTTTTCTTTTTTCTGTACAAAATGATCTGCATGTGATTGGCAGCATATTATTGCTTGGCTTTGCTGGCAATAACATTTCTTGCCACATTGTTTTCATGTACTTTTGTATTCAACTGGACATACTTATTTTCAGAAAATTTGAATTTTATTTTGTAGTACAAATTAGAAAATATATAATTTTTTTAAAAGTTATTTTTGTGAAAAAACTGTTTTCTTCCACACAAGCTGAGGGGATCATTGGGCATCCAAGGAGGTATAAACTTTAGAGGTTTGTTATAGGTAAAGTTTGGCATTTCGTCCATTCACTACCACTGAATTGTATGTTAGATGCCTTATTGCTTTGACCAGTCCTTAGTTGATTTTATGTGATATTTAGAGGATAGCATAAGAAGTACGAAATGCCATGCTTGTTATAGAAGAAAATTTCTTTTCTCTCTTACAGGCAGTTTAGATTAAAATTTAATCAAGTAAATATTATCATGTTTTGCTTTGAGTATCTGTATTTATTCGGCTGTAACAAAAATACTTCATTTTAATGCTCACTATTGTGTGTCTATTCAGTGCACTTATTTGCTACAATTTTTTCTAAGAAAATGTAGCTTGAAATGGATTCTTAGCTTTATGATATGGTTGTGATAGTTCTTTATGCAGATAGGTTTAAGAGAAACATACAAGCTACCTGAGAACGTTCTTGCTGACCTATACAATACCCGCATCCTAATAGGTCCTATTTCAGCTCCTATATTTTGACAAATAGCCCGGCTCTAAAAAGCTCTGTCCGTGGTGCTGAAACATCTCATGATGTATGAGCATGTCTTGCTGATAAATTCTAACGTCAGCCACTGTGCGATAGCGATACATCAGGTTGTAAAATTTGTGTTTGGAAAACACATCGAATTAGCGAGTCTCATATTGTGGTTGTGTTAAATTCACACAGTTTGTCCTTTCGTTTTAAAGAGTTCATAACAATTGCCTTCCGCGTTGTGAGAAACAGCTAGGGTTTAATTAGAAACTGTCAATGCAAATGTCTAGTATTAACAAATAAATTGACATGACTGTAGTACTGACAGTGTTTTCAGGACAGTGACGTGCTGATGCTGTGCAGAAAGCTATGGTCAGAGAAGTTGGACACTTGATTATGAACAGACACAGCAGCAATTAACATGGAAACCTTGTAGCTTTGTAGAGATGAGCAATTTGCCTATCAAAATATAGTTTATCATCTCAGATTTTTTTTTTTGATGTTTCAGGACATTTCCTTTGTACACAAATACATTTATTTTTGCAGGACTATGGTTCTTTGTTTGTAAATATGACTAAAACCCTAAAAGGTCTTAACTGTGTTGTTTTTTCCCAAATAAAATCCATACATTTACTACATAAGACTCTTAAATAATTAGCGATGTTATTAGCACTTCAATTCAATGACTCTCAATTTTTTAAGTTGTGTTTTTCAGGGGCCTTAATATAGTCATAGAGAACTGCACTTAATTTTATTTTTACCTCTAATTTTGTCTGAGAAGGTTGTCCTTTCATTGAAAAAACTGTCCTCTTCAATTTCTATTGAACTTTGGGATTATCTGACTCATGCCATTTTTTATTGGGGTGAAGTAAATAAAAGGGAGACTTTCATAAAATTGAACCTATAAACTTCTACTAATTCAATAGATTTGAAAGGAAAATTCTATACTTTTAGTCTTGGAAAATCCTAGTCTTCTACAATTCTAAGTTTTATTTTATTCTGGAGAAAAAGGCCATCTATTTTGATCATAACAGACTTCAAGTCAGCACCTATAAGGTTAGTTGCTATACAAGTATATAAATGTCCTTCTTTTGGGATTATGTAGAACATGTTTCATTGCTAAGTTTGCAACACAGCAAATTATTAGATTTTTTGCTTGTTATTGTGGTGAAGCACATTAAGTATTTAGAATCACAGATAGATTTGAAGATTACACCTACATTATAAGTCCTTCTGAAATTTGGCAACATTTTCTGCAAAGCAAGCACTTTAAAGTTGAGTTACTACTAATTATTAAAATAAGACCTTCAGTTCCTCAGATATTGATTTACATTATGTGAACTTAATAATTAAACCTACTACAAAAGATTCTTGTTAAGAAAAGGAAATCTTTAAGTGAATACATAATTTCCTAGGGGATTTCTTTTCATCACTAGTTAAAGGATTAAATACAATGTTATGATTGCCTTTCAATATTGATAAAGTGCCTACTCACATCCATTTTTGTGCATTATAAAAAAGTAGTTCCAGAACCCAGTAAAAGTGTCTTACTCTTAACATTTCAAATTTCATTATAGAAAAAGACTTTTCTAAATTGTGGGCATTTAAATGATATCTGGTCCGATGAATTATTCCCAGAAATTACTCTTTATTTAGAAACAAAAACAAGACAAAAGCAATTGATTTTAATCCAAAATGTATTTTCCTTATAAAAGAGGTCCACATACTCACTGTGTCTACTCTACAGAATTTGTCCATTTTATTACACCACGTGTCAATTCAAGTGTATCTGGTCACGGCAAAAACTCGTGGCTAATATGTGTGATACAACACAGTAGGAGGTATTGCTCAGTTCAACTACTCTTATATACTTAAAAAAAGT
The DNA here is from genome assembly GCA_030848825.1 of Tadarida brasiliensis. NCBI lineage: Eukaryota > Metazoa > Chordata > Mammalia > Chiroptera > Molossidae > Tadarida > Tadarida brasiliensis. Next base: position 97,167,091 of record CM061267.1, on the reverse strand, counting down.
ACAGAAATGTTTTTTTTTTTCCCCACTGTCACTGTAGTCCAGACATAAAAGTTACATGAATGTTCTAGAAAATGGAATTATTTTATTTGGTTGCCACGGTACCCTTTGAAGCCAGTGAATTAAAATGCTGAACTTGTACATATTTCCATTGGTCAGGAGCAGCATTGATGAAGCTTAAACTTCCTTCTAGAAAGTAATGTTCCTCTGCTTTTTTTTCCCCCCAAGCACAACTACAGTCTTGAGCTTCTCTTTGAAGTAGGTCTGGTTGGTTGTTGTTTTTTTTTTTAGGATATATTTGTTGGCACACCTATAACAGTTGCTTTCATTTCCAACGCTGTGCTGTTTTCTTTGCCTGCTTCCCAGAGATTGATCAGAGGAGGGTAAAGCTCACCGAACGTGAAGGTTGGTTTCTGTAAGTAATTGCTCACATAGCCATGTCCAACGTCACCATTCGTTTTTTGAGAGACACAACTGAAAAGACATAGCACAGCGATAATCCCCAGAAAGCCTCCAAGGCAGGCCATAAACTTGGTGGTGTTACCCTTTCCATACTCTTTTTGACCGGAGTCCAACCCTTTCGTGGTGACATTGACACACTGTTTTCTGTTTTTCTGATAGATGGTGGGGATATCAATACAAATGTGATACTCAGTTGATGGGTTCAGATGAGTAAGATTATAGACCTTGACATCAGATGGTATCCGAGCACTCTGGGCGGCGTGGGAGGTTTCTGTCTTGACAAAAGCTGTCCACTTGACGCTGGACTTGAGAATCTTAGAACTTGCTTTCCAAGACACCAGAACTGAATTGGCCTGAACATCTTTTATTTTAATATTCAAGGATCCATTGTCATCCTGGGGGAAAGAACCATCCACTCTGATCATAACAGACTTTAAGTCAGCACCCACCAGGTTAGTTGCTATGCAGGTGTATAGCCCCCCATCTGTGGGGGTTATACCACTTATGTCCAGCGTGCCTTCAGAATGGACGTAGAACTTGTCGGTCAGAGTGTTAGGCAAGAGTTTTTGCCCCGAAGGTGTTACCCAGTAGATTTCAGGCTGTGGCTCTGCAGTGGCGCGGCAGTGTAAGGAAATATACCTCCCAGCTTCTAAATCCAGATTAGAAGGAAAGCTCTCTGGCGCTATAAGAGGGAGACAGATTTCCATCATTTCCCGGAAATGCACCTGCCGGACATTTTGGCCTTGGAATTCAGGGGGGTCCACGCAGAACAGTGACTCTGGCTCCATGAACCGAATGTTGGTTTTGTTCATGTTAATCCAGCGGATGACGCAGTCACACCTGATGGGATTGCTGTGGATGCTGATTTCCTTGAGGTTGGGCAGGGACTCGATGGTACCGTGGTACAGGGCACTGAGGGCATTGCTGTTGAGCATGAGTGATTCAAGCTTGGGTAGTCTGAAGAACGCATTGGGGTGAATGTAAGACAACCTGGGGTTGTTGGTCGCTTCTATTTTTCTTAAATCTGGCAAGTTATCCACGGCAAGACTGTCGATGGAAATCAGCTCGGGCATGTTATTTATCCCCAGCTCCTTTAAGTGTAGCATATTGCTAAAGTCACCCCTCCGTATCCTGTTGATGGGATTTTTATTGAGATCCAAAAATTTGAGGTTTGCAACTTTTTGAAGAGCAACACGGGGCACTTTCGGAAGCCGGTTGTCGTAAAAAGAGATGCTTTCTAAGTTTTCAAGTCCAACCAAGGCATTATCCGGTATTTCAGTGAGGTTTATACCAGCTATAACCAGGCTGCGGAGATTGATAAGCGGCTTAAAGTTCATGTCTTTGATCCTGATGATTGGATTCTCCCCAATCATCAAAATCTCCAGACTGGGAAGGGCGTCAAACCACTTACTGTCGATCATCTGCAATCTATTTGAATTGAGATGAAGTCGAAGAAGATTATGGAGGCCAATAAAGGCTCCCGGTGAAATCGCAGAAAGCGAGTTATGGTTAATGTAGAGTTCTTGTAAGTTGCTCAGTCCAGACAGACATTTTTCCGGCAGCTCGGTGAGTTTGTTCTCCTCTAGGTACACAGATAGAAGCTGAGGCATCTTCTTTACGTTAATGTTGTTGACCGAAGATAAGTTGTTTTGCGATAAGTCCAGGCCAGTCAGGTTCACTGGAAAGTCTACGAAGTGTTCAATTTTTGCAATGTTGTTCGTCTGCAGGAGCAGAATCTGCGTGTCAGCAGGCAGCCTGGCTGGGAAGTGTAGAAGGCCCAGGTCGTTACAATCCACCGTAGATGCGTCCATGTAAACGGATCGGGGCGTAAACCACGGCCTGACTTCACACGTACATAACTGGGGGCAATCCGCTTTCTTATCTACAGCGTGTACTAGCGTCGTGATAGCAAGGCCCAGTAGCACATGCATTGGGAGTGGCATGTCCCTCATCATAGCTTTCCTCTTCAGAAAGGTAACGGGCCCGCAGGGATTCCACGGTCTCTGCTCGCAGGTTCGGTCGGAGCTGATCGAGAAGGGAAACAGTCGTCCTTATCAAAGGAAGAACGCCACAGAATGACAGGGTTTGTCTTCATGGATCTATGTCCTGGTGCCACCGTCGCCCTGTCCAGGAACGTCATACGTGTCGGGGGACAAGTTGCAATCACCTCTTGGATCAGACACTGACACACGTTTTGAAGATGGAGTGTGAGCAGATGGTCACAGGAAATTGAGCAAGTCATTTACTTCCGAGGATCCCTGCCCATTCAGTCCTTGCAGGAATAGCAGCGTGATGCCAACTAGAATAAAATAAAATATAAAGGAAAGAAGAAGCAGAATTAGTTCAAAAGAAAAAGAGCACCATAATTAATATCCATTAACTAAGTACGGTGATCTCATGTATGACATTCTGAGAGTTGACAGTGAATTCAATATGTTTTGGTGACTTTCGCCTTGATACTTATTGGCCCAGACATTGGACAGGCTGACGAACGCAATCTCTTGAAGGCTGAGATTACATTAAGCATAATGAACGTGCCGCCGTACTTCTGTTATTTTCAAATTTTACTTGCGTATACCTTGTCATTTTGTTCATTATAGCTGTCATTCTCTTTCACAATTAATGAGGGGGAAAAAAAACCTTTCAGTGGTAAAGGCTATTTTTTTCCCACTCTTGGACAAAATTAAAAGGTTATAAAGAAGTGGTCCAGTTTGGTTACAATCAAATGCATTCGCCTGAAGTTCCTCAGTTCCCAGGGGACGGCTGTACAATGAACTGAAGTCCTGGCTGGACTCCCGTTTTCATTCACACTTCTGTCCACAGCCCCCTCTTTATAAAGGGACTGGAATTTTGCAATCTTTGGAAGAGATGACGTCTCACTGGACGTAGATGTGCCTGCAGATTGTCATTCTTAAGTGAAATTCAGATTAATGTTGGACTCTTTTATTTTTCCCTGAAAATAACTTAGATTCCCTTAGTCACTAACAGGGAAAAAGTAACTTTATTGTAGCAGGAGAACAGGCACTTAGACATTTCTTCTTTTAAATGGACACTGATGTCTTTAGCACATAAACATAAGCAATGAGAAACCAAGTTGCAGTGTTGGTGTTACTTTTCCACGTTCACTCCCTCAGCTGGCGCTGCCTGCGGGAACGGCCGGCTGGGTGGGCTGGACCGCTCGTCCCGGAGCTCTGAGCTCCCAGCGCTCAGTCTGCCGAGTAATCGGGCTGTGAATACTGTCCTCTCTGTCCTCTCTGCCAACAGTCACGTTCCTGCTGCATTGCTGACTGACACTAAGTCCGTGACAGAGATAAATATATTTGGAGATGTGATCTCTGTGGAGAGACTTCTCTTTTTAGTAAGAAAAAAAAACCCTGTTGTTTTTCAAAACTATAAAACGTTTACAATTCGAAGTCACACCTAATGTTCCTCTTATCCTTCATTTTACGAGATGTGATTTTATCCTGAAGTCCAGATAAATACTAAGTTATCTTGAGTTAAAAGTGTCTTTGCTTTGCTTTTTCCATCATCTGTTGGCTTATCTACATTTCCTTAACGGAACTTTCAACTTTACTCCTAATTTGTTATTAATTTCATTTTTCAGTTACAGTTGACATTGGACACTGTTTTGTATTAGTTTCAGGTGCAAGCATAGTGGTTAAACAATTGTGTACTTGACAAAGTTCCCCCTGATATTTCCAGCACCCACCTGACACCATACATAATTATTACAGTTATTGACTGTATTCCCTGTGCTGTACTTTATATCCTTGTGACTATTCTGTAACTACCAATTAGTACTTCTTAATAACTTCTTTTTAATCCTCACCCAAGGATATGTTTTTTGTTGATTCCAGAGAGAGAGAAGAAAGGAGAGGGGGAGGGAGAGGAAGAGGAAGGGAGGGAGGGAGGGAGAGAGAGAGAGAGAGAGAGAGAGAGAGAGAGAGAGAGAGAGAGAGAGAGAGACATCTATTGGTTGCCTCCTGCACACCCTCACTGGGGATTGAACCTGCGACCTGGGTACCGGCCCTGACCAGGAATCAAAACCAAGACCCTTCGTTGCTTGAGACGAAGTTCTAATCAACTGAAATACACTGGGCAGAGCTCTTAATAACTTTTTTTTTTTTTTAATCTTCATCCTAGGATATTTTTCCATTTATCTTCAGATAGAGTGGGGGTGGGGGGAGAGAGAAAGAGAGAAACATCGACATGAGAGAGACACATCGATTGGTTGCCTCCCACATGACCCCGACCAGGGCCAGGGACCGAACCGCAACCGAGGTACGTGCCCTTGACCGGAATCGAACCCCCGACTCTTTGATCCGCAGGCTGACGCCCTAACCACTGAGCAAAGCTGGCCAGGGCTCTTAATAACTTTTTAAAGTAGTTTCGGAGTCCCTCGAGGAAAGAATCTAGCACAGACCCTTCCTCACTGAAGGTGCCTGAGAAATCCTCAGCCCACAGCACCCCCCCGCATCTGGGCTCCCTCTTTTCCTCTCTCTCTCCCCTCCGTGCCTCCTTTCCCTGCCCGTAGCCTCTCTCTGGTGGTAGAGCTGGGAGTGCCTCGTGCACTGAGAAATCCTGACTTCTGCCAATGAGTGGGTCCGATCCTCTTTGCCCAGCGCCCTCCTCCGTGCCAACTAGAGCACTGGAGATGAGAACGATGAAACGTGTGTGTGTGTGTGTGGGGGGGTAGAGGGGGTGTTAACAATGCCGTTTTTATTTTGAAATTATTCTTGTGTTTTCTGAAATGTATATCCGCATCTAATTAGAAACTCTTTTCCGACCTCATTTCATCATTTATGTAGCCAAATGCCAGAAACAGGCACATTTGAACGAGATTTATCCTGGAAGCTTTGGGAAACGAGAATTTTTATAGTGGTGAACAAATTCAAATTTTATTTCCCCAGATTGGGAGGGAGAAATTGTCAGCACAGGAAGCACACGAAAGGGTACGGACACTGTGCCTTTTTCCCCTGTAGTATTGATTTTTTTCTCTTGTCTTTGGAGCTGATTGCAATGCTTTCACTAATGGACTGTTTGGCATGGATAGTTTGCAGGAGTAAGGCAGTACTGATATCTTACATCGTAGTGCTTTATGGATTTCCAAGCCCTTTCTTATTCTTTGTTTATTTTATATTAATAATGACCTTGTGAGAGGGAGTGGGGAGGTACTTTAATTCCCATTTTTTAAGTAGGAGGTCACAGAGCTAATCAATAATGGTGTGGAATTAGAACCCAGGTTTTGTCTTTAGGACTCAACTCTTTCTAGTAATTCACATTGCACACACACGTGGAGAAGCGACTAAATAATTTTAACACAGAAAAAGTGGTAGTGTGATTTTACTTCTCAGCAGGGCTGGGAATGCCTTGATTTTCAGTTTTTCAAGTTCATAAAATTACTTTTATCATAATAGTGACGAGCATGTGATTCATACTAACCAAACTCACAAGGGACCAAACTCACAAGGGACCAAACCAACATGCCAATACATCACAGAGAGAAATATGACCATCAAGAGAATACAAGTACCTGCACCCGCTGGTCAGTGCTTTTGCTCCATTTAAGAAAATGTACTTGGAAATACAAATTATAAATTTGCTATTTGCTCTTGAATACAGACTCTAAGGCAAGGACCTCAGATTGGAGTTCTCAGTCATCATAGTCATGAGAAACCAGAGCCTGAGTTCTGCTGACGTAAATACTGTATTGTCACAGGAACTGGACCTCTTGAGCCCTGTGGCCCTTGGTGTGACCTCAGGCCCCAAGCCCCTGTGCTGGGAACCTGCTCCTGCATTTATTCTTGGCCAGCCCTCCTCTGTGTTGTAATCAGGTGTTTACGTTGCTTTTTGCCCTTACTGGACATCAAATGATTAGACGTGAGATTATTAGATTATGACTTCAATAGACATGCAGTTATTAGATTATTAGTCCCTTACTAGTTGATGAGTTTTTTTATTATTAGGGACTGTGGGACTGTGTCCAACTCACTTTTGATTTGATTATATTAGTACGTTTGCTTGGTTGACTAGTACCTCCAGGGTACAGGTCATGAAACACATGTGTACTGACCGGTAACTCAAGAACTGGTCTTTCTATCTGTGCTGGATGATGGTGAATGGAACAGTGATTAAGATGACTTTTTCTTTTTCTTCTTACGTAATTGACACAGAAGAAAAGAGAGAAAAAGGTATGCCTGCAGAGTTTTACTGGTTTTTTTCTGATGGCCTGAAGGTTAAAAGGTAGAGAAATATCACAATGGTTCACCTTACAGCCCCCTACCGCTGAGAGGTGGTTTCTGCGGTTGGCCATTTAGGGGTCTGGGTAGAATAACAATGATAATGGTGACATTTGTTTTAGAAGGACAGATTTCAATTTGTTTTTTATGTACCCCAGTATAAATTATTTAAATATAAAAATAATTATATCATTAAAAAACATATTGACCAGCTTAATCCCATTTGTACTTGTGGAGAATTTTAATGCCCGAAACCCTCTCCTTTTTAATCTCCCTCTCTTCCAACTGCACCTCCCCCACACTTCCTTTTTGAATACATTGAGAAAAATAATAATGCACGTGTTGAAAAATGTTTTCCCCCTTAGAAAACTTGGATTATATAATTATGGATATGTTTATATAATTTCCCATCATCAATTTGCTGGGGTGATTTTTTTTTCCCTTCTAAAATAGGAGTAGAAAAATTGTGCTTCAAAAAAGTCAATATTTCAAATTTCCTTTTCAAGGCTTTTGGACTCTTGCTTGGGAAGGTTCTCTGGAGCCTAGCATAGGGACTGGAACATGGTCAGACTCCAATCAGTATTATATTTGGATGGATGAGGAATAGGTACCCTGTGGATAAAATATACTGCTTGTCGTCCTTATATGGTAAATAAAGCATACACAAGCAAATGTAGCTAACAGCGTATACATCTTCATGAAATGACTCCCTGTTTTGGGGGTGAGTATTCATGGACGTGGTCATACTCTTGGGAGCTAGGAGCCAACTCATAACTAACTACTGTTGTTTTCAGTTGTTTCTTTTTTTTATGTAAAACTATTTGAGGAGGCATTTTGTACCTTCTTTTTAGTTTTAAAGGCAACAGAACCTTTCACCTATTAAAGCAAAATAAACTATAGTTCAATATTATTCAAGTTCAGAAGATGATGTTAATGACATGTCACCAGGAATGAAAACTGACATCTCAATGAAATGTATTATATAAAGGCTCTTTTAAATGGTTTGAATGAGTGACTCACACAAGTTCAGAGTCAGCCCCTGTTAGGCTTATCATTTGTCTTTCATTTATTCTTCCATTCAACCTTTCAATGAGTATTTGCTGAGGGCTTACTGGATCAGCCGCTGTGGTTCATTCCCAATCTCTTCCTTTCCTAAGCTTTTTTAAAATGGAAAGATTAAAAATTATTCTTCATTGGGAGTTTACTTGAGGCTTTTTTTTAAGTGGGTTGATTCAGAAGACTTTATTTATTTTAATACAACACAGATACTGTTTATTAAAACCTTTCTGGAGTACAGAAAAGGCCAAAAAAAGTATATTGTTAAACTAAACAATTATCATGTTTTTTTAATTTAAATTTTTTATTTACCAACTGTGGAATCTATTTAGCAGAATATATTTAAGGAAACTGGAAAATTTAGTTTATGTCTATTTTTTGTTGTTGAAAGTATTACAGGTGTAAAAAAAAAAGGGGGGGGGACATCTGTAAAAAAAATTTAAAAAACATGTTAAGATGTGGAATTATCTTAATATGTATATTCTTTTGTGCTTTCTGAACTTTTTTCACAGTACCGCTGATTTTTCTTATTGGCCCCTCATGTAGATTTTGCCTGAGGGGGCGTCAAGGACCTGCAATGTTGTCTGTTTTAAATTATACGTATAATATATGTAAAATTCTACTCTGGCCACAGCCTGAAACCTGCCATTGAGGCCATTAAAAAATCAAGTGATTTTAAGAATTCTTGTCTCTTATGCTATCCCTGTGAACACTGGTTGTAACCTGAGATTTCTTTCATCTAACTGTAGAAACTGTATCTGGATATGTGGAAACTTAGGACAAAGGCTTTTTATGTGATAAAAAGATCTTCATTCTTTAGCTTCATTTGCTTTTCAAAACATTGATTGAATACCTACGTTTGGCCGGGCACCGGCGTGGAGCCTGGAACAGCAGTAAATAAGATGAACTGTCTCCTCACCGAGGTCTCAGCCATCGGAGGAGTCAACGGCAGGGTTGGAGGCACTGTGGTTGCCTTACAGTCAGAGAATCAAATGCCCCCTCTCTGTGGATGTACAACGACGGAAGTACTCAGTTCTGTCCATCCGTCAGAGGCCTCCTGAGCGTTCTGTGTTCTTTTATGATGCTTATGAAAACCAACTGCAGTATACTGGGAAAACATGTGGGTGAGAGGTATAAAATCCACGGACTCTCAGATGAACTTTTACACCACTAAAGCTTAAGGACAAAATGTGGCTTCCTCCCTGCACCTTATCGTGTATATTGTAAAAACCTCAGAGTCTGAAGAAGTGAAACATTTGATCCTTGACGTAAGTTCAAAAATTGGGGAAGATAGGAAGTTGCCACGGCGACATTAGAACCCAATTTGTTTTTTTTTTCTTCTATAGCAAATTGTAGCTAAGTTCATTTGTATAAAGAACTTAAATTCTATTCTCCCATTATCTGATTTCCTATTCCTGTATTGTAAGACTCAGTCTTTCTTCAACTCGAATTGAAGGTTTCACATCCCAAAGGTATTGAGTTATACTAAATGCATTCCTATAAAAAGCTATCTTTCCCCTTGGGAACTGTTTATTTTCCACTTTTTAAAAAACGAATTAATTGTTTGAGTTTGTGTGTCAGCGTTCAGCAAGTGGATAATGGTAACCGTTCAGAATAGTTTGATGAATGCTATATTCATCTGTCAATAACAATTTGGTAAAGGGGAAGAACATTTGCTTTTGGTTATGAAATGTGGGTCAGGTTTACCAGATGTTTCTATAACTGTGGACAGGACGCCTCACATTCCTGTGCAGGAGGTTATCAGACATTAAACTTCCAAACGTGGTCATGTGATGATTAAGGTTTCTTCACTTAGATGACACTACTTTGTAAACAGGAAAGGTTTCTCAGAAGGTGTCTAAAAAAGGGCTACAGGTGAACCAGCTTCTCGGATTTCAACCTTTGCATTGAACTGATCACACGTTTATGTTCAGTATCTAGTCCTATGTCATTAACACACTGGGATCAGTGAATTTTAGTCATTATGGGGCTTTTGAATACAATCAGATTAATTAACTATGTTTTTCTCTATTTCATTTTATGTTTATATCTACACAGTAGTAAATGAAGAAGAGAGTTACTCCAGTCATCAAATTAAGGCAAACTAACCACTGGGGATGTAAATTGCCTAGATTAGGTCCCTTGATGAAATAAATGAAGCAAAAATGAGTTGTCAGTAACTATTAATAGTGATATAGGAACAATATATCCATTATGATTTTTTTTTTTTGCTAAATTGAAAAATATGGATTTTTGATAATATTCACGTATGAACCCCATGCATAAATTCAGTATAATAGAACATCAGCATGTTTCTGTGTCATAGAAATGTTAGCTGGAGCGAGCACACAGAGCCATTGCTTCTCACCCTCATTTCAATTGGAAAGCCGTTTGTTTGTATGTCTTCCTAGATTCACAGCAAGTCACACACAGGAAAGAAGATCTTTTCTGGTTAGCGCAGGAGGGGAGGGGATGGAGGGGGGTGTGGAGAGGCAGGTATCTGGAAAGATGTAGATGGTACCCAGCTTGGTCTTCTGCCCATAGCTGCTGATCCTGAGGGGACTCCAAAGACCTCAGTCCCCAAGCCATCCATCTGCTTCCACTGTCTCGGAAATGAGGTAACTGAGGCCTCAGAGGTCAAATGACTGACTCCAAGTGGTTCACTGGGAGGAGTGTTGAGAAGCTGGGGAAACCTCAGGCATTCTTTCTGATGTAAATTTCCCCACCATCATCTCAGTCCAGAGGCCCACCAAGGTTAGGTCTATTTTATTGGCCTTGACTGAATTCAGACTGGCCTCTGTCCCTTTATGGTGTGGAAGGACAGTTAAGTTCTTGTCGCACAGGGGACGGGGCAGAAGAGGAGATGCTCTGGGGGAGGATGGGTGTGGGAGAAGCAGTTCATAGCATGGTCTGTGTGCCCTGGTCTCACGCCCACACGCATTCTCACAGGCAATCCTCACACCGGCTCTTTTTGCAGGCACTGTTGTTACCGATGCAGCCCAAGAGGTTGACTTGCCAGGTCACTGTTCCTCAGACGTGGCTTCACGCCCCTTCATTAGGCCTCTGCAGCCCAGACATAAGCACTGCTAAATGAAATCACTTAAACAGGAGACCATGACGCTGAGTGGCTCCGCTGTCATAGGCAAACCCAAACCTAAGCCCGTGAAGGACTCCAGGCAGAAATGGAAACTGAAGGACAGCTGGTCCCAACAGCTAGCTGGGCTGTGAGCACAGCCTGTCAATAACCCCTTCTCCCTGAAAGCCTCCCAGCTCCTCCCAGCAGAGCCTCTAACCACATCTGCTTTGATTGGAACCAGTGTTTGCTCCAGCAAACACTTAAACATGCCATCTCTCCATTTATTGACTACCACTGAGCTCTGCGTCCTCCCAAGTGTTTGTTAACGTAGCGTCACTCATCTGGTGTCTTTCCAGAAAGGTGTTTCCTCCAGCCGGATGGGTACAACAGCCTCCACTGGTGTCTCCTCTGAGAGGAGGGTTTCACTCCGATGACAGTCAGAGACAGCTGAGTGACGCAGAGGGGGACTGGGAAAGGAAAGCCTGCTTTTGCTGTGTGGTTCAGATACACCCTATTGCTGTCAGTCTTAGGTCCCCATGACATCTTCACCGTTGTTTCAAAATTGATTGCTAATGGTCTAGAGACTCCCACGGAGATTTCACACGGCATCACCATTACAAAGAAGTCTATCTATTAGAGCCAAGTTATTTTTGTCGCCGTGCAGTGTGTGTGCACTAAAAGGCATGTAATGTACACCCATGTATTGAAGGGACACTATCTTTGAGAATGATTTCCTTAGACTGCAATATTTTCAGATTCTCAAGTCAGATATTTTGAGATCCTCAAACTGGCTAAGAGTCTCTCTTAGCATTATGATGGGAATACTATAGGTTAAAAAGAAAAAAAAGAGGGAAGGCTTGATATTATTGTGTGTCCTTGTCATGTTCAAGGCCTTACATTGGAACACAAGAGGACATTACTGAAGATCTTAACATAGGCATGTGGTCTATTTCCATCCTCATGAAACATATTTCCTTCCTTCCTATTAAGCTCAGCTGACTTCCTTAGATTAAAATGTAGTCCTTGCAATGAATTTCTTTTAGAGAAACCGGGAGTAACTTAAACAGCATAATTTTTTTTCCCCCTCTGGACTCTTAAAATACGTTTTGGGCAGATTTTGAGGGAGTCTTGGACTTTTTATCATTATTCTTCTGCCGTTTTCAGATTTGAGTCTGGTGCTATGTAGGGAGAATCACGGGGCTACAAGAAATAGGGTCAGGATTCTTAAAAAAGTCGTGTCCAGTGTGCTGCCCCGAGACATCAGAGTCGTGGAAGTAGTGATGGCAGAACTCCATCAGGAAGGGTAACTGCAGTGCAGAGATTCCTCCTCGCAATTCCTTTCAGAGTGGGAAATGAAATCTGGGTCTCAGGGGTGTCTCCTGTCGGTGGTGTGCTTTCCGTGTGCTCGTAAATTACCAGCTTGTTGTGATACTGTCATTTCTCATTAGGAAAAGAATTCTGATTTGTATTTATTTTTAATTATCGTTCTTGCTCAGCGGAACACTTCATTAATAGCGTTATATGTGAAGATGATGTTTGTACATGATCAGCAAAACAAATGGCATTTCCAAGCCAGAGGCTGTCTCTTTATGCTTGCGTTTGTTCTAGGAGAACTACTCCATGAATTGGGGAACTCTCATTTATAAGACGGCGCAACAGTGTTTCATTCAATGTTGTGTGAGAGCCAATGGATTCTGATTGCCTGATTAGCTTTTTTAACTTCCTTTTTATCATGTCCTTGTTATTTAGCTTGTATGTGGAGCCGAGTATAGGCATCTGCGGGGAGAGAGCACTCATTTAACACTCACTCGTCTTCGACTGAAGTATAATCATCTTATTTTCAAAATTGGGGAAGAAAATAATGGAAAATTTGCTTCATGTTATAATGAACTAGAGCTCTGTCTTTGGGTGGTTAACTTCAGCAGCCGGGCATTATTGCAAAAAAAAATGCAGACCCAAGGGTCAGGAGGAGATCTTGTGACCTTTGGTGACTTCAATTCTAAACTGAGAGGTCCCTTCAGGCTTGATAATTACCTAATTTTTAAAATAACCTTCAATAAATGAGTCCAGAACTGCTCCGCTCCTCTCCACTCCCTGGGCAAATGTAGTGTAATATCACTGACGGAATTTACGCAGAGACTTCATGGTATTTTCAGGGTTAATCATGTGTGTTCACATGTTTTACATGTGTGACAAACTATGGCATGTAGACGGGGTGCTAATTTTACTAGGTTCAGAACACGTCTATAGAAGGGCTCTTGGGACCTGTACAAATGTATAGAGCATTTGGAGATATCCCTTTTACTTGTATGTCAGGGACACTTTATGTGTGTTTTATAGGACAAATAATTATTCTCTTGGCAACATGTGTGGATGTGAGTGAGTATACTCAGAGCCTTTAATTCTGCTCAGAAAAGTCTCCATGTGATTGACTGAACTTAGGTACTCAAGTTTCCTATTTTTGTTCCAATTTTTATTTTATGTGTAGACGTTTGGGATAATCAATTTAGTTATGCATCACTTTGTATTTTTTTTAAATCACGTGGGTGAAGAAGAAGAGTCTTCCTAAATATGCTTTCCTTTCCTTTTGATTTCTACAAGCTCGTTCTTATTGCCCAGTCCTTTTATCTTCAGAAGCATCTCCAGCTCCATGGGGAGAGTTTCTCTTGCAAAGCCTCCATCTGAATGACGGGACAAATACTTGTCCGGCACTTTGCAGCACAATGGATTGGAAAAGCATGTCTCTCATGGACCCCTTTCAATGACCTTACATTCCAGATGAAAGCATTTGGGGTCATTACCCAGATAATTCAGGCACTTTTGAAATCATATTCTTCTTCATTGGAAGACAGCCAAGTACCCTAACCTAAGTCTTTGAAGCCTCCGTTCTTTGAGTCACCGGAAGACTGTCCATCTCCCCAGTGTAGTTAAAAGAGAAGAAATGAACAGTGATTCCAGGTGCAGTTGATTCCAGGTACACGTACGCTGCCGTGTGCTGTCTGCCCTCGCAGGCCCTGCTGTCCCCAGGGTCTTATACAGGGGAGGGCATGATAGGCATATAGACCGGAAAAGCCAAAAACACTGTGTTCTGGGTTGGTTGCTACAACTAAATGCTTTTGCACCAGTCTCAGGAGGGATGGTTTTGGAGCAGAGGTCTGCTGCAAATGCACGGCAGCAAAAACATTTCCATCACATCCGTCCTCCTGGGCTAACTCAGTTTGGCGGAACCGAAAGCCATCGGTTTATCAAGAAGATAAGGAAGCCGAGGACAGGAGTTCACTGATGGACTGGAGACAGAAGATGAAGAATATTTTAGCTACAGTATTATTGCAGAAAACTCATTTTTACACTTCAGAGAATAGTCCTGTGACCAGAACCAGTGTTGATGGTCTCCGGGTAGCTCCATTTCTGTTCTGCATATAATAAAATATTGATTTTCATGCTATTTATCAGTGTTTTATACTTTCACTGAGAATTGTGAAAATAAAACACATTTGGAAAGGAGTCAAAAGAAAATGAGCTCCTAGGGTCAAAGAATGAATGAATGAGTCATAGCAACACATTTCGGTGTGCCCTGGGTCAGCGCGTGCCCGCCCCCCCGGCCGGCAATGGCGATGCTTTTTTGTCGCAGTTATGGAGGGAGCGATGATAGTGAGCAGGGAACTGTTTGCCCATTTTTATTGGAAAAGTGTAGATTTTCCTCGTACTCTATGATCTCCCCTTCTACTCTTGACAATCTGCCTGAAACAACATTCTAGGGACTATTAGAAAGACTTTTTATAATAGAACAAAAGCTCCACTGAAAGCTTGAAAACACCGTCCTGAATTAGGGCTGTGAGTGTCAGCAGGAATCATGGAAACCGGGCACGGGGCAGTTTCCACGTCTGCGTGCACGTCTGTGTGCACGTCTGTGTATCTCTCCGTAAGAAGGAACGCATTGCTGGGCAGGCCCCGGGCTCTTGCCCTGACACTGTGCTGACGAGCGATGAACCTGCCCTGACAGGGTGGTGCTTTGAAGAAGCCTGCGGGGGCAGACACGTTAGCTCTTCCTACCCCAAGGTCACTGGAACTCGTCATTCCTGTGTGGAAATAAAGGGTCTCTCTGCACATGAAAGCTTTGCGCCTCTTTCTGGCTGCCACCTGAATGAGTAGCTGCTGAGCTTCACAGGACCTTCCATCCCCCCTCACTCGGGTGAATTACGTAAGACTGCCCTATGGAGACAACCATGTGAGATCTGGTTGTCTAAATCCCCCTTGAAATCACTTCAATGTATGATCAACCCAAGGACACAGTTTGTTCACGTCATACTTGCTCATAATGGGCTTTGCGATGAATTCTGCTTTACCAAGTTTCCGGTGATATTTGACCTCTATACCATTTAAGGATTAGGCTACATCTGGGTAACGGACAATTTGGGGAATGTGAGCTTCCCCGAAACTGGCACAAGAAAGACATATGTATTGCCTTTCAGTGGTGAACAGAGGGACCAAAGTTAAAGTCCTTCGCTGGTTCCCTGGCCATCCCGTGGGCACGTGCTGGTGTCCCCACTGTGTGGGTGGTCAGCTGAGGCCCGAGAGACGTGGTGGGCTGGCCACAGTGACAGGGCTGGTGAGAGATGGCTCCTGAGCTGGGTCCCAGACCTCTCGCTCAGTCATCCGCTATCTTTCTGGGAGGCCATGCGGCAGGGAGCTTTGCTAGCTCCGTGTGTCCTCACTGCTCCCTCCATTCGCTGTCCATCGAGGACCTTCAGGTCCAAGCTCATACCTTACTCCCTCCATGAGCATATGCAATGCTGAATAGTCTCTTTGCACCATGAAATGAAATAATAACCATTTTTAAAAACTTAACAATTAGGACATTGAGGTTAGTGACATAGATGACAGTGAGCATGTTCAATTGTATTGGAATTATTTCAGGCATTTGTCCTTTAAGTTGGCTTTTAGTTTCCCTACTCGGTGATCTTATTCAGAGATCGCTCTCCCAAAAGTCCCACTCGAGTCACTGCCCCTGTTTTGTTTTCCTTAGACAGCATTCGGGACGACCAGACATTATTTATTTCCTTCGTGTGTATTGCTCCCCCCCACCCCACCCTCACCCCCACCCCAAGGATATTAGCTTTATTGTAGCAGTTGTACTTTGTGCGTGGCTGTGTCTCCACCGCCTAGCGACAGTGTGCTGGGTAGTCAGGTGATACCAACTGCGTGAATGAGTGAAAGAACGCGTATCGGTTGTTTGTAATTATACATTTCCAAAATATTGTTATAAAAATATTTACTGTAAAAGACACTCATTCGTAACCTGGGTTTTGCCAATGAACGCCGAGTTCCTGACAACTGTTTGTATTCGTGGAATATTGAATGATACTATAAAATTGGCAAACTGAGAAACAAGTGTGTGTGTGTGCGCGCACACATGTGTGTGTGCATGTTTAATTTGGGAGACTACAAAACTCCCAAAAGCCAGTAGTAAGTACTAGCATGTTTATAAAGGGTTAGTCAAGTACAGATTGCTTAAATCAAATCTTAAAATTACCTCTCATCTAATCTCTACCCTTATCAGAATACCTTGAACAAATCTGTTGTGAGGGAAGTAATGAATATAGTATTTTATAAAGAGACCTTTTCGCTTATGATAGGGTTTTCTCCAGTTAAATTTTATAGATTATGTCTTCAGTAGTAGTCTAGTATAGTGAGGATGTGAGGTGCACAGATTATGTTCTTAAAACGTGGTATTTCGACTTGGAGAACATAGACAACCATGTAAATTTGCTCATAATATGTTCTTAATATCTGGAATTGCCAGTAACTTTAAAAAATACTATAAAATGCTGTAACGACAACAAAAATAGTAATAATAAACATTAAGATAATTGAATAGAAGTGTTGAGAAAAGTCGTCTAGAAAAGTGGCTGGGTGCGGCTGGGTGCCAGCGCCCTCCCCGCGATCGGTGCGAAGCAGTCAGTGCGTCTGTGGTTTGTGTCTTTGCGAAGCTGGAGGACAGTGCTTCCAGAAGCAGTGTGTTCCCCGAGTTAATTTGGGGCATAAAAACACCCTCATTAAGCAGAAATTCACGTACACTCTGTTAAGGAAAAAAACTGATGCAAACCAAAACAATACCTGCTATTAGTCAAGACTGGGCAAATATTGTCGGTACCTAGTTTCAGCAGAAGCACCCAGAACCCATGCAGAGCCTATGAAATGAGTAAAATTTCCTTAAAAATGTAAGCTCCATATAATAGGTTCTATATTATATACACTGTAGACTAGGTTCTGTAATAGTATCAGCAGAATTAGAAGTATTTAGTACAACTCAGAGCTTTGAAATGGACATTGTTGGAAATAAACCTTTGGGAGTTCATTATTATCCCACAAAACTATCGTTCACTGTCTCTGATACAACAGACCTATGGGCTGGATGTTTACTCAGGGCATGAAACACGTTCACTGCCTCTCATATTCCAGGTGATGACATCAGTAGTGCCCCAATTAAAGTGGGAGGGTTTCAAAAATTCCAAAGGCAAATACAAACGCTTGTCACGCCTGCAGTCTTTGTATTCATTGCCTCATGTTCAGTTGCCTTTTCTTGAACATGCTTATTTTGAGTTTTTAATGAACAGAAATGGTTTTAATGCCAGTGTGCAAAAAAACAACAACAATGAAACATTTTTTTTTATGTGTGTGGCCAAGGACGAAGAATGTTGAGACTGCCGTGTTCTCCTGTGACTGACCAGTTGAATGTAAACTATTTATAACAGAATGTTGAAAGGAAGTCTCTACCTGCAGTAGGGCCGGGATTGTAACAGGACGATTTCATATGCCTACGTGATTCGAATTCTTAAAAAGACATTCTCTTTATTCTGAGTCCAAGAAGAAAAGAAGGAAGATACAGCGGGGGTGGAGGGTGTAGGAGGGAGGGGAAAAACGGGAGGGAGGGAGGGGAGGAATCTCTGAATCACCATCCCCTTTCTTTTTCACTTTCTAGTGAGAGAAACTCTAAGTACTGTCTATTCATGAGCACCTGTGAGTCACATTGCAACTTGACTGTGTCTTCTCTGGTTTAATAGAAACTTTGATTGTTTTCTAGGATTTACATCCAGGCTAATTGTTTTTGCATGTTAATATAGTAAGAAGTAGATTTAATAAATGCATGACATATTAGAACTGCTATTAAGCAAATGATTCTAAGTGGGACTGTTGAATGGATGTTTGCCTTTTTTTCTTCTGAGCAAAACACAAATTTCTCCAATTATTTTTAAATTGATTGTTCTCTATTGCTGCCCAAGGAAGAGTGCAGAAAATCTATTCGTGTATTCATTCTGCTTTTTTAGTGTGATTAAGTGGAGCAGCAGGAGACTAACACCGCGTAAGGTCAGATACTTTTCCCTCGGAAATCTGTTCAGGGACACGTTCATTCGCATCCTGGGTGCCTAGTGTTTTCACGCACTGAGACGTGAGTTCCTGTTACCTTATTGTTATTTCTATTGTGAGTGCCCAGCATCTTTTAGCAGCCCTACCTATGACACCAATCCTGTCCCTGTTTACGTCCCTGCCTCAAAGTAGCAAGCCTGGGCTGGTGAGAGCCCTGGGAAGGATCTGCGCATGGCTGGGGGTGCGGGGCGGAGAAGACGTATGTGTGTCTGTTCTCTAAGTGGGGCATTTTTCTAACAGAGCTATCTACAAACCAGTGAGCATCCAGAGAGCAGAGACTTCTATTGCGGGAGGGGCTGATAACTGAGTTCTTTCAAGGAGGTGACCTCCCCACGTCAGACCAATGTCTGGAGAGCTTAAAGAGTTATCAACCTCGCCATCAAATAAGGAGAACAATGGCCGCAGCTTGTGCTGTTCCATTTTCAGGGCCTTAAATGTTCTACATATTGGCCTCCATTCTTTTAGGTCCCAATCGGGAAGCAAGTAGGTAAGAGAGGAATGTTCTCCCCGTTGTGTTCAGCACGGAGGTGTTCATTTGCTGGCTCCATTGTGCCCAGATGTTGGTAACAAGACAAGTTCCAACGTCCCGCAGGGCATCCTTGTGAACGGATCCTGTTAGGTGTTACTGAGAGATTAAGAATATGCTTCCAAGAAAGTGGACAAGCTCCTGTTTGCACCCCGCTCCTGTTTTCAGCCCAGGAAAAGGAGTTGCCCTTGCTGATGCTTTAAGAGGCCAGCTCTCCGTGTACTCCTGGGAGTGTCGCCCATGGCTGTGATACGTACATCAGTGCAGGTAAATGGGCTGAAAGAGCCATCGTTAGAAAAAGCGGGGGTGCTATAAAAGACAATAACCCTGTCCCGTTCGCGTGGCCCAGGCTGTCTGTATCCATCTCTTTTAAATTTCTATGGATTTTTCTTTCCATTTGCATCAGTTGGTGGTATACATAATAAAAATGCAAATGACAGACAGCAAGCCCATTTTTAAAGCTATGAAAAAATACCTACTGCCAGGAGATTTGTTCTCTTGGGGTGGGAGGGACAGTAAAAATACAGGCTGCGCTTGTGTCTTAGGAGACACTTGGGGGGCTTTTTCCTGGCTTCTCCCAGCAAGCTCCAGAGCACGTGACAGTTGCCACAGCAACCCATTTCTGTGATTTGCAGAATCAGGGTGCAAACCAGATGTAAATTGTCAGTCAATAAATGTCCGTTGTCACAGACAATGGTAACACGTGCAGTCTCATATGGCCAATTTATACCCTTTGGAGGTATATTGTTCTCAGCTCCTTTCCACGTGCTGTCCGGAATTGGTATTTCTGCCTTTGGCTGCATGATTTGAGTCTCATACACGATGTTAACTGGAATAACTAGCTGTCAGATTCCTAGAAGGCTGTTGCAAAGTAAAGGTTATCTGACAGCTGTGGAGTCATGTTTCAGCCTGTGGACACATGGGTTCATGGAGAAGAACCAAATTAATTTTTAAAGGGCAATTTCAAAAGTTTTTGCAGTTACTATTTTTTATTTTTATTTTTGGAAAATACACATTTCCAATCTGTAGACACGTGTACAGTTTTGTCTCCGTGATTTCTCTGCTGTGGAAATTGAAGGTGCTCTGCCCTGGAGTGATGGAAGTCCAAGGTCACGCTCCTGCTCCCTGCCTGGCAGCTAGTGTTCCCACAGTTTGGACCCAGCTCACCTCTAACAGCTGCTGTACCTGCCAAGTCCTCTGTCCTTCCTGTGTTTTCCTCCTGAGACTGAGCCCACCCCGTCCCTCTGCCTGCTTTCCCTCTCCTCCCCTGCCCCCGAAGTCACGCCTCTCGCTCTGACGGGGTTTGCCGGTTCCCAGTGCAGTGAGAGCCGGGGTGTGTGCGCGCCTGCTTTTAATTCAACAAGTAGTACAACTCACGGCTTATTAGAGTACATTCCTGACTCGCCCCAGCCCTGTGGCAAGTCCTCCACATTTTCCATCCCTCCTAACAGCCCTCCGACCCCTGCATGAAACGTATTCCGTCAGTGTTTGTTTCAAAAATCCCAAACCCAAAAAGGCCAGGTAGGGGGGTGCATGATGAGACTTTTTCGATTCTTAGCACTGTTTGAGATTGCTGCTGGTAACCGTGGTGTTTCACGTGTAAGGCCCCCTCCTCCCTTTCTAAGGGGCGTCAGCACCCACCAGTGAAAGAGACGAGTTAGTTACTAAACTGAGAGGGTGCCAACACACAAAGTTCACGAACCCGGAGCACTAGCCACCGAGGCGAGGACATTTCTAGAACAGAGTGGCGTTTGGTAAATCTAAAGCAGATGACCAAAGAAAGTGTTCCACTCTCTAGGGAAACACTGAATCGCGGCTTGCAGAACTGGACGTTTATGGGACAGCAGGACATGGGGAGGGGACAACGAGAATTGTGTGACCTCTGTCTCTCTGGATGTTGATCCTTTCCAGTTATGCAAAACGGGCTCCAGCTGTGAGAACCTAGCTATGGATGCAGGCGAAGGAGGGAAGGAAGGGACCTTTCAGCAGTCGGAGACATTCTCTAGCAAATTTGGCTTTCAAAGAGGTTGCCTGAATGTAGCCCAAACCCAGGTAGGCGTGGCATTATGCTTGGGAACGGAAATGATGAGGCAGCCCATCCCCCAGACCTGTGTTATAGGAATGTCACTCTCACAACTCCCCCTGGCTCCACCTTGACCCAGGACTTTTCCGTAGACATGCCCATGTTGCCTGTCGCCCTCTTGCCCTCCAACACACTCTGGATGGGACTCGGGAGAGGCAGCCTCCAGGGCAGGGGTCGGCCACAGACTGCTGCTCTCTCTGTCTCTGACCCCTCGCCTTCTAAAGGTGGGTGACAATGTGCCTCAGGGCGCCACCGTGAAAATGAAATAAAATAATGCATTTAAAGGTCTTAATACGAAAAAGGAAAGTTCTTAAGACGTCACTGGAGTTGTAGAAAGTAATCACTAATTGTTCATCACTATCAAATTAATCACAGCCATAGTCTGATTACAACTTATGGGACTTGGCGGGCCCTCGAACTTGGTTGGGCGGGGCAGAGGTGAGGAGGGGGACTCGGCCGGGAACAGCCGCCTGTGGGGTTTCACTCTGAGTTCCACAGACGGTTGGAGACTTTTACTTGACTAGTGGATTTCCTTTTTCTGGTTATTTCTATGACCATAACTCTTCAAATGCACCACGCTGTTTGTCTTCTCCATACATGGCGTGTCTTAGAAGAAGAAAAAATGATTGGAAACCAGGTACAAGTAAGGGTGGCTAGACTTCATTGCAATATTTAGAAACTGTTCAGAACTGTTAACAACTGGAAAGTGTTTTTCAAACAAAGCCCAGGGTTCGTGGGGCGCGGATGCAGGTGGGCATACGCCCTGGCGGGCAGTTGGCTTTGGACGAGCAGAGCTGTAGAAATCCATGTGTGAGCTATAAATCTCCAAACATGCCAGTGCAACGCTCAGGATGATGGACTAGGACAGTTGTCATTTCTAAAATACGGTTACATTTGGGGGGGAACAAAGGCTTCCAGAGATTGGTAAAATGTAATCGAAACATTATTCATAAGTACTCCCATGAAGGATTTTTCAAATGAGAGAAAAATGAATACACTCTCTGTAAGTCATTATGATAAATGGACTGTCTCTGGTCTTAAAGTCGAGCATGTTAGAGTCAGCAGTTTGAGATTTTTATTTTAGCATCTCAGGGCCTTGAGAGCTTATTATCCTACCCTCTGCATTCTTTGGGGAGAAACTTACAAGGTTTTTATAAAAGTTAAAGAATAAGCATGCAGTGAGATTTATAATTTCAAAAATTGTACTTATTTTGTGTTTGTTAGAAAGATTCTTAGGCCCCCAGCAAAGAGGATTAGGCAAAATGGTCCCAGAGCCTTTTAAATGGGGATAGAGTATCCGAAAGGTATAGAAATTTCCAGAGAACTGGATCATTCTATTTCTGTTTTGGATAAATATGAAACTTGCTCTCTCTCTCTCTCTTTCTCTCTCTCTCTGCCTGATTTAAAAATAAAACAACTCTTCAGCTAAAGTTACTTTAGGGCACACATTCAAAACCCCCGTTTCAGAAATTCACATGCTTGGTGTGTAGCAGATACTCCACATTCTGTGCCCACGATGCCAGCCGAGGGGCATCCTGAACAGTGACAGGGTGCTGTGACCCGGGCCTCCGCCAGACCTCCGCAGGGAAGAGATGGTCGGATACGGGCCCCTCGCAGAGAAGCTACCTCCCAGCTGCTCTGTGGGGCTGAGTCTGGGAACCTTTGGCCATAACGGTGCCTAAGGAAAGGAATGATTTACTAGGAGCATATGGTCCACTCTTTTTGACTCTCCCCTATCGCAGTCAATGTTCTGTGAAATAACTACTGGGCAGGTATTGAATCATCTGGTTTCTGGTTCCAATTATGTGTTGATGTAGGGAGGTCACTTTGCACAAGTGACTCGATATCTGTAAAATCTCTCCCTTTCACGATTCTGCTCTGCCCGTTCTGACCCCGTAAGTCATTCCACGACACCGTGGCCGTCAACAGTCCGCGTAGAATTCACTCATTCATTATGCCGGCGGGCGTTTCCGGGGGACCCTCAGTTGAGTCCCACATGGAATGTGGGAAAGTATTTGAAAATAGGAGTTTGTGAACATGTGAGGGAAAGGGTTTTGTTCCTGTCTGACAGACACTCCACCTATGGTTCCATAATCTGCCTCCGTGTAGGCGTCATCTGAGAGCCGAGACACAGCTGTGGGTGGTGGGCCTCTGTAGACGGTACCAGTGCCAGGGGCTCTCCTGCCACGCTCCACAAACAGCCACGTGCTGTCTCAGCCAGATCCCCAGCTCATTCAGCCCCAGCCTATCTCCAGCCTTCTTTTGGGAAAAATCAATTCAGTATGCCCACTGTACGCATATTCGCGCCATTGTTTATCACAAATAAAGGACTTTGCCTGCAGCCAAAACAAAAATGGCAGACAGTGGACAAGGAAGAAGGACTTGAATTTTTAACCACTAGGTCTGAAAATTTGTGCGAAAAATGACTAGGGGTTCTTAGGTGTCACTCTCAGAGATTCTGAGATTCTGTGTTAAACATAAGCACCCACGTGAACTTGATGTGGGTCATCACAGATACAGCTTCATAAATTTTGCTTTAGTGTGCAAATAAAGCTGTGTGTGTGTATGTGAGATATATATAGATATATATATTTATATCTATATCTATATCTATATATATATATTAAAAAGTCTAGACCATAAATGTGCTTAGCGAAACTTTTGGAATATGGTACCTTCAAAAATCTCGATAGAGTGGCACCTATTAAGATGAGAAAGTTAAGATAGCGATTTAGTTCTATTTGCTGTGTTATATGTACATTGTCCCTATCAGTATTTCAAGTTTCTATTCACTGACTATGGAAGTATCCATGGTTATTGATTAAGTGACCAGGATGTGGTATACCTAAATGAATGGTATATTGTTTTAGATTGTATTCCCTTTCTAAGCTTCATAGAAGTCTCTATCAAGTAAAGCATGGAGCAGGACATTGATTTATAATGAAACATAATGATGTCAGAAGGGAAGCCCCATGCCTAAGTGTGGTGTGGTTAGGAGTGGGGGAAGGAGATGGCAGTCAGGGAGGAGGAACTGGTCTAGAGAGGAAGGTTATGGGGCAGATTTGAACTTATAGGTGTTCATCCTTTTTCTTGGGTGTATAAAATATAGAAAAATTTAAAGAAGTTTCAAATATTCCCCAGATAAGGTCAGCAACATTCAGGGGTGAAGGGTAGGGTTGAGACATTTTTTGTACCTGTTGCATTTGCAAGGTATGGATGGAAGAGAAAAATTCTCTTATTTCATTCCCGATTTCTATTCCCTCAGAAGCAATAAAGATCTGAGATGTTCATAAGTCCTTCTGGAATTCAACCATGATCATTTTTTCTACACATTGTACCTCCGAATTTTCACAGATTAATGAGAATGTTTAAGTAGAAAGTCCGCAAGTCATAATTTTATTTTAGATTAATTGAATTATATTAAGTGTTCATTACATTATTCATGAAATACTAATCAGGTTGCACCATGTGGTAACACTGTAACGTTTGATTAATTATTACATAAGCTTTCCGGTCTTCGCGGAGGAGCTTAGAACTATAGAAAGGCTGGGTGTTTCCACAAAAGAAGTTAAATGCTTCCCAAAGAGGAAATGTGGTGTGCCGATTCTAAGAAATGTGTGATGTGGGAGGCACAACGCGTGGCTTTAAAAGGATGGGCTTTGGAGTCAGCTGTTTGGGGTTTAAGTTAGGGTCTTGCCATGATGGGAAGTTCGACGAATGCTTTCCGTCCTGTCCGTCCCCTCACGGAGCTGTGATGTGAGGTGACATGAGGTGTGCAAAGAGCTTGGCCAAGGTGCAGGCTGTGGTACTGGTTGAGTGACTGCTGGCCAGTAACCCTTCCTCCTCTTCCTCTTCCTCCTCCTCTCCCTATCCCCCCTCCCTCACCTCCTTCTCCTCTGCCTCTTCATTGTTGCATATGGATGTAAGAAGCAGCAGGAAATAAAAACCTAAAAGTGCCATTTAAAATTATAGGTCTTCTTTACTCCTGACATGGGTTGAGTGAGAATGTTCATGATGCACTGACATTTTAACCTTTTGTCACCTTCAACTTGAATTTTACTTTTCAGTCGCCTAATGACTTACAATTTTTTTTAAAGAGTCTTCATTCTGAAAAAAAAAAATGTATATGGACATGAGTTCTCTAAACCCCATTCCTAACTATTGGAAGAATCTTCAGTAACATTTTGTCCTTAATTTTACATTCAGCTTTTTGTATGTAGGACAGTCAACTTGAAGGACTCCCCTGATAGCTATTTGAGGGGATCACCCAGTGAGAGATGCTGAAGTTTTGCAAACAGCTAGTATGGAACACTGCTGCTGAAGTTTGAGGTTTGGCTTGGCACGATCAGTTTGGAAAAGGGATTACAGCTTTCATTAGTTAACACTGCAAAGCCAGAAGCTTATTAATACTGAGCGAGGTTGATGGATTTTGTGGAAAATTAATGATCCTACTAGCAGCGAAATATCCAGACTCTGTGACTTCCTTGTTTGAAAGAGAATGCACGAGGAAACAGAAGATGCACCGATGGAGTTAGACCCGCAGATGGAGTTAGACTGTGACAATAAGGAACCGAGACCTAGAAGCTACACTTGCAGTGCTTCCTGACCTCAGGCAGAGAAACAGGAGACTGGAAGGGGCCGGGTCACAGGGCTGTGGACCCAACCGCAAGATTCATTTAATTAACCAAATGGATGCTGGTACTAAACATAAGTAAATCGTCTCTCTTATCCCAGAAACAACAACCAAGGAAGAATCTGAGTGGATCCCACAAAGGGAGGGCGTCCTAGGATGAGCAGAGTGCAAGGCACGTGTGACGAGTGGAGTGATTGTGTTCCCACGGGGAGCCTGACCCCCGGAAGGCAGCGTGGGCTGGCCAGTGAGGCAGTGCCTACAGGAGACACTGTCGCCTCTGTACAGGCTTGTTCTTTAGAGCCAATGGCCCTGGGTCCCGCCTCCTCTTCTCCTTGAATTAGTTGAGGCAAGTTGCTTTCCTCTAAGCCTGGTTAAACGGGGCTAAGGGTACTCCTTATGCGTATGCCTGTTATGAGGGTTCAATGAGAAAATGCACGTCCAGTGCGTTAGCATGACGTTTGGCACGGAAAACGCTCGTGTGTAATACGAGACCTGCGGATGTTAGGATCATCCCCTTAGCCAGGAAAGGGTTGTCGCCGGGAGATCATGGGATTCGAACTCTTAAGGTCTCTGCTGACAGTGTTTTATGTCATTAAACATTTCATTCTTCATCCCTGTGACCACTGGGTCCAACAGCGGCATACTGTGGCCCATTTTTAAATGTAAAGGAAAAATGAGGCTGATATTTACGTGGGATTTGCTTGCTTGTTACAGGAAATGGTCATTTGGCCAGTGCCTCACTGATCTTACAAAGTTAGCTGAGCATGACCTGTAACACTCTGAGCAGCTGTGGTGTTTGTGGAGAAAGAGCCTGGGTGATAAACGACAGTTAGGGGAACCAACAGAAAGTATGGGTGTCACTAGTGAATCAGTTCAGCTGTTCACACAAGGAGAAGGCGTGTTAGATGAAGACAGTCTGAGCTCACATCTTATAATGACAGTCTATATGGTTCTCACTCAAGACTTCCTCGGAATAGAGCTTTCAGGTTTTATACGTGCTCAGAGTAGATTTCTTTTTCATAGGGCAATAGCATTGGTTTTCTCTTCGCGTCGGACTGTACTTTCTCGTCAATGGTACAGAGCTGTAACCTGGACTCAGTCCTGTATGTCTGACTCTCTGTTGTCTTGTTCTCAATGCCTTAGACGTCTGCAGTGTAAGGCCATTAACCCCTTGGGTTTTGGAGAAATCAAAATATGATCTGTGTTGAGGTATATTGAAATTACCCCCTACAATTATTAAAATTTCTACAAAGACCTTTGTGGTCCCACGTACTCTTTGGATAGAATATGTTCAGCATTTGGTGTTTCTGAGTGACAGACTTTTGATGACAATGGAATGAATGGGAAACCCAGGGACACTGTCAGCAAATCATGAGAAGACTATGCTGTGTGGGGCGTCTGAACGGAGCAATGGGGGAGCTATTCTAACGACATGAAGGCCAACATGAATTGTATCTCTGAAAATACAGGCCTGTTTTTAGCATTTTTTGAGTTTTTTTTTTTATTCTTAATCAAAGTGAACTGTAATTAGTTGACATGTCATTTAAATGCCTGGCCCGTCTGCGCTATGAGCCTGAGATACTATGGAGGCAATTTCACCGATTTCACGCCAGAGGAATGAATCTGCTACAATGTCTGCCTTTTGTTTCTTTATAGTCATGGTATTCATGTTGTAACTTTAGAGAACATTTCTAAGAAGCACAAATCAACCCTCTCTACCACAATGAAAATGAGGCCCCTTGAAGTATTTTCTGCCGCCCAAACATCCAATATTACCAATGTCATCGGAAAGTGTCCTGAGTCCTGCATCTTCCCGGAGGCCACAGCTCAGCCGCGGCCCAGGAGCAGGCTCCGACCCAGGGGACACATTCCCCCACTGCTGGAGTTCCTGCTTTGCGCAAGTCAGGAATCCCTGCCTCCCCCTCATTGCTCGGGGAATTAAATTCCAGGGTTTCAGGCCTCCTGATGGAAATGCTGCCTGTTGATGCTAAGCCTTTAATTGATTCCGTGGGTCTTTGGGGAGCCTGGGCCCTTTCTGTGCAGACCTGGAGTAAGTGGCGGTGTGTGCACTTCCTAGGCCCGGTGGCTGATCAACTCGGAGGCCTCACCTCCTGGAAGTCAAGCTTGACATGCCAGCTGGAGGAATATGTGTCAGACATTTTCATTTACTCCAAGGACAATATCACTTTTGACAGACAAAAGTCTCCCCTAGAAAGGGCTCTCAGAATAATTCGAATACATTTACTGGCATTTTGAAGTCTTTGTATGTCATTTTCTCCCCAAGACAAACAAACCAGGGAGGAGATGCCAAAGAAATTGCTTTTAGGTTGACACTTTATTTATTGGTGGTCCTTCAAGTGACTTTGAGGACTTTGTTCACAATTCCCCAGCCACCTGGAATGTGCCTGAATAATTTACTCATCCCATTTTTATCTGGTTTTTTTTTTTTTTTTTTTTTTTTTGAGACCTTTGCCAAGAATCTGTTTGTCACGGTGCTGATGCTGTCAGACAAGCATATGGATGAGGAGGGAGAACAACATGTAATCTTTGTCTCCGGGAATAGCTGTTGGTGTGTCTGTCTTGTTTAACGCGGGCATATCATTAGCTGGGGTTTAAATGAAGAAGTACAGAGTTTTCTTTGTGAAAATCTACCCACCTAGGGTGTGTACGGTGCGAAGAAAGTGCTGAGTCTAGAGATCTTGACTGACAGGCTCACCGAGCATCAGGTGGTACTACGATCACTGCTGTGCCCGTCTTGGGAATCAACAGACCCCCATGCCCCACCTGGTAGCCCCCCGACTGTGGCAACTCTCCAGTGTCATGGAACTTCCTTCTCCAATCTTCAAACAAGGGTGATTATCCTCCTGCCTACCTTACCAGGTTGTTGCGAGGAACAAATGTCATTGTGGGAAAAGTGCTCTGTGAACGGGGTCCCTCCAAGCAAGTCTTCACAATGAGTCTTCTGTTTTTGTTTTGTATCCTTCTTTACTTCCCCAAAGTTTTGAGTCAAGTAATGACTAGTATCTTAAGCAAAAATTGGGGAGCGTTTTACAAACGGAGAGACGCTTTCCGAAAAAGAGGAAATTGGGCTGTGAAGTGAAGGCGGTCGCTCCAGCTTTGGAAATGAAAAGGTAAGGCCGGGAGGGGGCGCCAGAGAGAGGGACGGATGCGATCCCGAGGACAGCCTCACTGTTCTCCCCTGAGGTCCTGAGAACACACATTGCTTATAAAGAGGGCTCAGTAAGCGCCTTAAGATATTACAGCGAAACCCAGTCAGGAAGGAGATGGAGGGTCCTCAGAATTCCTGGACAGACTCGCAGTAGATCAGTAGCTGACTCTCTGCAGGGGAACCGGAGCAGTCTACCACTACGGTGTCTTGGGGACAGGGCAAGGCTCTGCCCTGCATGGCTCTTACAGGCTATAGTGGATTATGTCCCAAAGCGGAATCGTGGGCTTGTGGTATTTGGTGTCCTGTACTCCCCAGATCATTCCTGCCTGTTGTTGGATGTCTGCTTTCGCTTCTAGATACTTGATTCTCTGGGAGGACATTTCCTACATTTTTTATTGTATTTTGGCACATATCTAAGAGCTACCCCCCCCCCCCAAATACTATCTTTGAAAAACTGACTAGGCAGAATTTGAGTGGGGTGCTGTAGGGAGAAGTCTAAGGCGGGGCGGCCTACCCCAGAACTCCAACATAGAGCGGTGGGATTTAGGGCAAAGGGGTGGTAAGGCCTTTGGGCCGCAGTCTCTTCACCTGGGAAGTGAGCGTATTAGACTATCTACGAAAGGGCCTTTTCAATTCTAAAATTTGACTAGGAAATGAAAACATGTTCTCCTTCTTCACTCCCCTTTGCTGAAGCTTTGTAACGTACTTTTATTAATTGCACCTTTAAAAATACAGCCCTCCTTCGTCATGGCCTAAAGATAAGCAAACATTATAGCAAGCAGTTGTATGCAAACTTGTCATGCAGAAATCGTAGACGGCTTGGCGGGTACTGTATTTCCTCACTAAGACTTGAGTTGAGCATTGTGTCTCCTTTGCTAGCCCTGTATTTAATGGCCTCTGGACAGCATCTATTGAGATCTTTTTCTACCCCTCCCACCAAGTTCAAGAGCACAGTTTGCTTTCTCCCTGTGACTTTTGCTGCCCTCTGGCACCACCTACTTTCTTTGTATTCGAATTTGATTTCCTTTCCCATTGCAGCCAAAGGGGTGATTGTTGTCATGGTCTACTTCCTAGGTGTCTCACCAGACATCCCTTTATCAGGAGAGAGGCAGGGAGGGACTCGCCAGCTCTGTGCGGGACACCTGTCCAGCTGCCTCGTGGCGGTGCTGCCCTGTGCCCCCCGCACAGCCAGTGCGAGCTCAGTCCCTGCCAGCTCCCGCGAGCTCGTCTGATGTGCTGCCTCACGTTGATCTGCTCTCTTTGGTTTCGGGGCACCAGGGAGTGATGCAGAAGTGGTTAAACCCTCCGAACCAGGTCTCCAGGCAACATTTGAGCGGCTGCAGGCGTGTCCGGCGTTTCTCCAGACTGGCTGGAGCTCTGTTAGCTTCAGTGATTCTTTAGGGGCATGCTTCCTGAGGCCGGAGGGACGGACCCACTTTTAGCAGGCGGGTAGCTCCCTTTCCGTGATCTCCTCCCCACTCCCCAACCCAGAGCTCATCTCCGACTGTCTTCAGGGGCTGCTAATTAAGCAACATTTAACTTACAGAAGCATCATTTTTCTAACTCAGGTCTCAGCCCCTTTTGATCAACTTAATCAGTTGGCAATAAATACCACAATGCCACGTTACATAAGGAATTTTACGCCAGAAAAAAAACTCAGAGTGAGGGAGGGGGAAGTAAAACCTCAAGCCCATTTTGTGGCCGTTTGGGGCGGGGGGCAGTAGGTGTAAACAAGAAGAAAGAAAGAATAAAATACAGTGAGTGACTCATAAGCGGATCACCTTCACAGGCCCCTAAATTGCTGGCCCAGAAGCTGATAACACTGCTTATTAAGCCATTAGAGGCCGCAACCACAACCAAAGAAAAAATTCCACCTACTCATCAGTATTCTAACTCAGCATGTCGCGTATGACAAGGGACACCCGGAAAGGATGGCCCTTTGAAGCCTGTCTTGCCTGAAAGCCGTTATTTCTGTATCCACGTGGCGGGGTTGGGAGGAGTGGACTAGGGTTAAGTCTCCCAGGCAGGCTCATGTGTCCATCATCGGGTATTGGTAGGTGTGGACCAGATCACCAGACTCATCGCCACACACCAGGTATCAGCTCCTGGGGCCTGGACTGATTGCGTTTCTCAGCCTGAAACGCACACATTATTGATCTCTATAATCCACAAAATAGGCATGTGAGCGTTACCATGGTTGAGGCGTGAAGCCACTGTCCCTGTGTGGGCGAGTGCAGTTTGATAATAGGCTGGGTAGGATTTAAGACTGTGTGTGTTCGGTGTGAAAAGTTTCCCCAGAAAGGTCTGAGAAACACCCGGTACTGCAATGCCGCATCCGACCGAAGTTTGAAACCCGGAGGGTGCCTGCCTCCCCCAGGCATTTCCTCCGGGTTAGGAACTCGGGGGGGAGGCGCCTCCAAACGCCAGGTCTGCTCCGTGGCCAAAGCAGCCCTGGGAATGAACAGCAGGAAAGCAAGTAAGACGCCGCTCCCTCTCTGCCATCAGTCATTCTGTGTTTTCCACGGGCTGCGTGTGTGTGTGCGGCAGCGTGAGAGAGCTGCCAGGGCCTCAAGCTAAAGCCCGGCCACCGCTCGTCTCGTCAGAGCAGGAGCCCTCCGTTCAACGTGTCCGCCCCGCACAGGGACGATCAAAGCCATCGGCACATTGTCAGGCTTCATTGTCACCACTGACAAAGGTCACCGGAATTAATTGGCTTCTTACATTACGTATTGTAAATCAGCTCTTTTTTTTTTTTTGTGACACATTTATGGTAAAGTGGCAGGATCTAAGCGGCTGGTTATTATCTTTTTTTTTCTGGCTCATCTCAGAAAGCAGGGAAGCAATGGTAACTCTGAAATCACAGTTGTAGAGAAACATCTCATGCGGGTTGAAAGAAGCTGACTCCATTAACTGCTGGGTTCGTGGGACCACAGGAAGGGAGACGAGAGCCCGGCATCTTTACAGGGCCCGTTACGGGGCTCTGCACAGCCTCAGTTGGCCTCGCCTGTCTGAAAGCATATTCTAAGTACCTGCGTCCTTTTACAAGACTGGAAGCATCAATGAACCCCACTGTGTTCCATAAATCATCACTCCATAGATGCCCAGAGTTTACTGAGAGTAATTCTGTCTCAAAGGAATTGCTCCTGAAACTAACGAGGAGACATGTCAGTTACAGGACCAGGGCACACTGTTTTCTAGGTGGCTATTTCGAATCCTTACTTCTTCCCTTCTTATTTTGCATATTATCCCCTTTTCACCAAATGAAGGAGGTTCTACTTATGTTCCTAAGCCTGCCTTCCCTGGAATTAGAGGCACGGAAACAGGACACATTGTTAAAAATGAATACATTGGAGGCGAAGCCATCTAGCTCAATACCGGCAAGGCAAAGGGAATTCGGCCGTGGGCTTGAATAAACAATCCTCTTAGCTGGAAACCAGGCATGCCAGCCACCCTGCAGGGAGGCTGCTCGTGACCAGAGAAGAGAGGAGCCCTCCTGGTTCCTGGGATTGTTTTACCAGCGCCTGTCACTTCCAGCTGCCTTAGCAATCAGACATGTCTCTGTCTGTCCCTTCCACCCAGCCAGGGATGTTATGAAAGGGAAGTCATTTACCCCAGCCCTTAAGATGCAGCCTGGCCGAAATTCAGTAACCCTTCCCGGTACGCTCTTTCCCCAATCTGCTCTGTGCTTTTAGCTCTTGACTTACAGCGGCATTTGCCTTCATCTGCGTCCACTGGGTGGAAGGCGGAAAAATGCCCCATTTGGGGGGATGGGATTCAAAACACAGAGTGATGGGCACTCTGCTTTTCATTACAAATACAGTGAAGAAAAAGGGGGAATCTGGCCAGCCCCCCTCCTCTCTTCTCCCCTGTCCGCGCTCTCTCTCTGCTCTCTCTGCTCCCCCCAGCACTGCCTTCCTCTCCCACTCACATCCTCTGATGGCAGAACAGCAAATGCATGTAGGAGAATCCGGCACACAGGGCTAGGATGCTCCGAGCTGGAGGGCTCCTGCCTTTCCATTTCTTCTCAAAAGTCAAAGGGAAAGAAAAAGCCTCTCAGCATTCAGACCGGAAGACAACATCAAAGCAGAATGAGGCGCAGAAACACAAGCGCAAGCCGGTAAACAAGCAGCAGAGCCCAGCTCCATAGAAAGGCGCGTTTTAAACTTACCTTGCAAAGCAGTTTCTGTGATGACAGCACCGCTGTCCCTGCGTGGGGATTGCTCCGTTTCTCAGTTGCGAGAATCACATGGTTGTGTTCTTGCCCGGGTGTGAATAGGTGCGTGTGTGTAATAGAGTATACACAGGCATGTGCTATAGGTGGGCACACGCTCCGGCACACATCTATCTCTGTGTTCTCAAATGGAAAGGGAGGCGGGAGGCTGCAGCTCGATCCCTCCTGGTTCCGGGAACTCTCTCTCTCTCTCCCCCTCTCCCTCTCTCTGTCTCAGTCGGCAGGCTGAGGCTCCCCATCCAGGGAGGACAGATCCCCAGGGCTGGCTCTCCTTGTTTCCATGGCGGTTAGTGGTGCATCGCTCACCCCATCAGCTATCACACTGACACGGGCTGTCTGCTCAGCGGTCATTAATAACTGAGCACCCTCCACTCCCAGAGAGGAGCCAATGGCTCCGGACTGCCGAGATGTAGCGCTCGCAGCTGCTCCCGTCTGGTTGGCTGAAGCGACCTGTCTGTTCTGTGCCACTGCTGCTTAGGATACAAATAAATGAAACAGGTTTGCACATTTTCCCAAGGATCCTCTCCCTCCCTCCCTCCCTCCCTCCCTCTGCCCCTCCCTCCCTTCTCTCCATCCTTCCTTCTCCCCTTCCTTTCTTTTTTTAGAGGGGGAGGAATTTTTGGACAAGTTTTTCCGTTTTTTTTTAGGTTATCAGTTTTTCAGAGGAACTGTTTTCTCCCTGAAAATAGCAGGGCACACTACTTATAAGAATTTCCCAAATGTTCAGAACACCTGGGAGGGACGCAGAGCCCCCGACTCCCTCTCCGTGGAGCCCAGCGATGGCCGGATCATTTAGGGAGAGCTGCCTGGAACTGTTTGACTGGCATTTGGGCTCTATAGGTCCTACTTAATTCAGCATATGTGCGTGCTGTTCAATAACATTTTTTTTCTTAAAGCAATGACATTTCTTATCTGGATTGACCAGATTTTAAAATAAACCATATATTCACTTCTCTCTATAATTCACAACATTGGCATAGGAAGGGGGTGTTTTGAAAAATATGTATTTCCAATTATATTCACTCACTTCTCCTTATGTGATGCAATTAATCTGCCAGCCACATATGCGTGGGTACATGTGCTGGTGTTGGGTGTGTGTGTGTGTGTGTGTGTGTGTGTCAGGGTGTATGTTTTACAATTCCGAGGGAGAGTTTCAACTGTAATATATTAAATACTCAAGAAGACAATTTTTCCTTATTCTTAAACCTATTAACTCTGAATTTATATTTTCCAGGAAAATGTACAATGTGCACTGCATAGGTAAAACATTTATTGAATTATCAGAAATTCGGAAAAGAATCACAGAAAAGCATAGCAGTATATATTTCTAAGAGAACACTTGTGAGTAAATAGATAGCTATTTTTAAAAAATGCATGTTTTACAACCTTAATTAGTTTAGTAGAGAAACATGTTATTGAGAAGAATGGAACATAGGATTAATTTATCAACAGGTCAAAAATAGGTTAAATTCATGATCCAGCCTAGTTTTGAGAGGCTACCCTCTAGTGGAGTAAAAAGAAATGACATTTTCATATTGTTAGATTTACTTGGGAGAAAGGCAAGCTTTGCATTTAATTACTCCATAAGTGTTTATTGAAATGACATAGACCA
This sequence comes from Tadarida brasiliensis, assembly GCA_030848825.1. Classification (NCBI taxonomy): domain Eukaryota; kingdom Metazoa; phylum Chordata; class Mammalia; order Chiroptera; family Molossidae; genus Tadarida; species Tadarida brasiliensis. The sequence goes on along the minus strand of CM061267.1, from coordinate 97,132,579 downwards.
GTAGTTTGCAGTGATGATTATCATAATACCAGGAAATTAAAAAAACACACAATAGTTTTGTTTCTAACAACTAAATATTTTCACTGTATAGTTTTCTCTAAAAAGTTCCCAAATGCTTTATATTTTTCTTATATAAAAATGTATGCAAATAGTTCCTAAACTTTGGAATACAAATAAATTCAAGACAAAGGTCATTTATTGATTAATCTAATAATAGTTATTCCAGACTGTTATTGTAAGGTTTTATATTTTACTAGACACTCTCGTGTTTATTCTGTAAATGTTAAGGATTGGTGGTGATGGGGTGTCCACGTATCACTTAGTGTCCTTGTGATGACAGAAATGCTCATCCTTATTACTCTTCCCCCAATTTTACTCTTTCCAGCTTCAACTTCTTGCATATTTCAGGTCACTTAAACAATTGCAGGGTTTTATTTCCATATGTGAAATAATTATGCTAAAATTGTGCCAGTTATTTGAAAAAGAAGTTTTAGTTCTCTGCCATTGGTTCCTTAAGCATTTCATTTTGGTTGATTGGTATTGATTGTATAATTGCCCAATCCAGTAATCAAATCAATTATAATGCACTCCCGTAATGAAGGTAAGTGGTGATAATCAAACAGAGAGATGATTAAACTACTTTCTTGGTTTATACATGACACCAACAATCATACCTAATATTTAAAATTTTGGTCTCTTTCAGAAATCAAAGAAAATATCTAAGTTTTAACTTAATGAGAGTTGAATATTTTATTATTAAAAAAATTTTTTTTTCCCTTTATTGATTTTAGAGAAAGAGGAAGTGAGAGGGAGAGAGAGAGAGAGATAGAAATGTCGATGAGAAAGAACATCGACTGGCCGCCTCCTGCGTGTCCCTCCTGGGGACTGGCCCACAACCTGGGCATGTGTCCCAACCGGGAATCGAACCGGCGACCTCTTGGTGCGTGGGTCGACGCCCAACCAGTGAGCCACACTGGCCAGACGAGAGTTGAATATTTTAAATGCTACCTTGTGCCATATCGTAGGAAGTTGTTTTAACTAAATGGTTACCTTTTTGCTTTTTGGCATATAGGGGATGAGATTACTTTTCTTGCCATTGTCTATATACACACACATACACATGTATATGATAAATTCAAAATATTTCATATTCAGTTTTTTAAATTTAATATCATGGAACATTAGAAGTGAGATGTCAGTGTGAGAGAAAAAATAACTGGTTTAGGGCAAAAAGGTGGAGAATTTTTGTTGACTGTAGCTTCCTCCTTTTGCTACAAGAGCTTCAGTGGCTTAATGGAAATCAGTTTCAGGTTTTTTTCACCTATCAGTCAGGTCTGTGATTTACTGGAAACATGAAAAGTGACGGTCCAAAATGATACATTAAAAACTTACTAAGTTATCACATCTTGATGAAGTACCATATGAAGACATGGAATTGTGACTGAATATGGATTTCAGGGCTTTTGCATTTGTACAACTATAAATAGTAATCAAACTAAAACCACCGAATCTTAAAAACCTAGTGCCTTGAGTCCTCCTACAAGGTCGAGAGACCAAGCGCACATAGCCGACAGAGGGGACAAAAACGGGACCCCAGGTCTTCCAAGCCTGCTCCCACTTACCACTCTCATCTGGACAATTTTAGATAAGTACGGATCTCTGCGTCCTCTTCTTTTCTTCCTTCCCTTTTCTTCTTACTTTCTCAAGTTTTCTTCTTCTTCTTCTTCTTCTTCTTCTTCTTCTTCTTCTTCTTCTTCTTCTTCTTATTATTATTATTCTCCTCCTCCTCCTCCTCCTCCTCCTCCTTCTCCTTCTCCTTCTCCTCCTTTTTCGATTCTACTAAACTTTAGAGAGGATTATCCTTGAAAATACACTGTAATACCTGGATGTACATGCCAGCTCCCTGTGGTCAGTGTCTGCGGAGTTTCCTGAAGGAGAATTCAGTTCTCATGAAAATGTATTCAACTAATTTTAAAACACAAATGAATAATCACAGTCCTTAGATTACATTAGATGTGGGTTGCCTTCTTTATCAGATAAGAAAATACATGGGTGCAGTGAATATTTATTCACTGATTTAAGGGTGAAGTTATTAATTCGTGAGGGTCATTGTTATTTGGTGGAACCCTGGGCAATGTGTTGCATTGTTGTCGTGTTGTTGTTGTTAGAGAAGTGGTCTGGGCAGGGGGTCAGAGTGCAGGTTCCGAGGACAGACGTCTGGGTTTGAACGCCTGCCTACCTTGCCATTTCCTAGCTTTGTGACCCTGAGCAAGAACTTAACATCTCTGCATCTCAGTTTCCTCCTTGGATGGTTCTGAGGATTGCAGTAGTGAGTATGTGTACGAGCTTAGAAAGTCCCTGGAACGCAGTAAGCCTGAATGCACGTTTGACATCACTGCTGTTGCCGTCATCACCATTGCACCGTGGTCGTCGATACATCTCATCACCATCGTTTGTTCCGGCGTTCCTCTGTTCCTCTTTGTTTGGAATGCCCTCTCCCCCTTCTGCGCCGGCGCCCCCTTCTCACCTGTCTACCTGGTCCTAAATAAATTGGTTTAGTTCAACAGCTGCTTCCCACATGGCCTCGTCTCTGACCCTCTACCAAGATAGGAGCTCCCATTTGACCCCAAATAGCATTCTTTATCTCATCTATGACTAATGGTTTTTAAATGTATTATAATTATTTCTGTAATTTGAATCATTTCTCTTTTTAGCTTATAAGATTCCCCTGGAGGGCGTCTATTTCATATTCATCTCTAAGCCCCACAGCACAGAAAAACAAGGAAAAGACAACATTTATTGAGTACTGACTGTGTATGTTTTTAAAGCTGTCTGCTCTTCATAACATCTTTATAAGATAGATCTTTATAATCTTCCTTTGACTGCATAGAGACACTGGCTCAGAGAAGTTAGGTTACTTGCCCAGTGCCCCAAAACTATCAAAATAATGGGGCTAAAACTTGAACTCGGTTCTGTCTGCCTACAGAGCCAGGGCTCTTTGTACTGCACCAGGCACTCAGAATTCACTTGTAAAATCAATGAATGCTTGATTGATGAGTGCGCCGACCAATTCCATGTAGTCAGCCACAGGGATGCTAAAAATAAAATACTGTTGTAAAGGAATGAATTTCATGCACTAGACAGCGGCTACCTTCACACGATTATGCTTATTCAGTGTTAATGGCAGAATTTGTATTGCTGGCATGATTTGAGAAATGGAGCCCTGAAGAAATGCAGCGCCCCTTGGGGAAGAGGAGCTGATATCCTCAGAAAGCTACATAACTGTGCAGGGCCACTGATGGTGAGGGGCGGACATTGTGCCAGGAAGAGCTGTAGTGACACTGTCCTTGGTCGTCTAGTTCTGATAGCAGATTCGCTCTCAATGACGAAACACGATGTAAGGGTGGCACTGGCTGTTTGTGGGATGGATGACCTAAAGGAAGTTGGATTAGAGTCTCATTTGCTTTTTCAAAGGAGATTTGGAAAAGTAGAACTGGAGGAAATGAAATGAAACTCTCATTTAACTGTAGGTTTTATTTTTAGTAGGGGATATGAGTCCAATTGTAGAGCATGAGTGATTACACCACTCAGGAAAATTCACAAACAAAAGTGAGAAAGATGTCAGGAATCAAGGGGATAAGCCCATGTCTCCCTTTCTGTCTGTCTGTCTCTGTCTCAGACTCCTTTCTCCTTCCCCCCTTTACCCCCCGTCTTTCTCTGTAGATCCAACTCTCATCTTGGTTTCTCTCAGTGCGTCTGTCGGAGGCTTGACTTTTACTTCTCTAGCCATGGAAATAGAGAAATAGTGAAGACATTTAAAAAAAATTTTTTTTTGTTGATTTTAGAGAGAGAGGAAGTGAGAGGGAGAGAGAAATAGAAACATCGATGACAGAGAACATCGATTGGCCGCCTCTTGCATGCCCCCCACTGGGGATTGGGCCCACAAGCTGGGCATGTGCCCTGACTGGGAATCGAACTGGCAACCTCTTGGTATATGGGTCGACATTCAACCAGTGAGCCACACCAGCTGGCATAAAGAAATAATATATATATATATATATATATATATATATATATATATATATATCAACCAACCATATATATATATATATATATATATATATATGTATATATGGTTGGTCGATAGGTAAGTAGCTAGAGAGATAAGTAGTTTGTCAGTTGCACAGAATTGATTAACAAGAAATACATCCAAAAAGGGTCTAAACCAAACCATTGGCGATAGTTATCTTTTATGGGAGAGAGGGAGGTTTTCTTTTTTTTTTTATTCTTCTCAATCTTTCTATAGTCTCTATGTATTAGTATTTTCATAATCAGAAATAATAGCTATTATTTAAAAAATAAGATATGAAATTCTTTTGGGTAGAATTTTCCTCCTATAACTGGTGCTATCTTGGTTAGTAAAATACCCGACCTTCTCTTCTTAGTCCTCAATTCCATCCGTGATGTCACAATGAACAGGGCGACAGCAACAACAGTAGACAGCGTTTATTCAGTGCCTGTCTGTGCCTCATCGTCTGTTAAGCTTTCCATGAATTGTCTCCGTCCATCCTCCCTATTGAAACACGAGGTAGCTCTCAGTCTCATTTTACTGATCAGAAAACTGCGTGTGCAAAAACGTACATAGTTGCTCATCGGAGTCGTCAACCAAACCACAGTCTGTCGGACCCCAAGGCTGACTCCACTGTGCTCCAGCAGCTCCGGTGTGTTTCCCAGGTGGCTGTCCGGGCATGCTCTGCATTCCCGACTCCAGCGCCAGCCGCCCTCCAGCCGCACCCAGTGCCTGGGCCTTTCCGAATGCATGCTCAGCGCTTACCGGTTGGTTTCTTCTGCAAGCACGCCCGTTCCACGAGACTTCTGCTCAAAAATCCATCCTTTAAGAAGCTCCCCCATCTCAACAAAAATAAGTATTTTCCTTTTTTATCACATTTTAAATATACTTTGTACTAGCCCGGTCGGTGTGGCTCACTGGTTGAGCGTTGACCCATGCACCAAGAGGTCACAGGTTGGTTTCCTGGTCAGGGCACATGCCCAGGTTGTGGGCCTGATCCCCAGTGGGGGGCGTGCAGGAGGTGGCCAATCGATGTTCTCTCTCATCGATGTTTCCATCTCTCTTTCCCTCTCCCTTCCTCTCTCTCTAAAATCAATAAAGAAAATAAATAAATAAATAAATAAATAAATAAATAAATAAATATACTTTGTACTAACGTATTTCACTTGTTCCAACATGTATTATTGCTTATGGTTTATTTGTGCCTAGATGGTAAGCCATGTGAAGGCAGAAACAGGTCCTCTTAACTTTGTATATCGAATAGTACAGTTTGCATATTAAAAGGTCAGTATTTGATTAATTAAATCTCATTGAGTGACTGGAGGAGCAATTTATTCTCTCTTCTGCGTGCTGGCTTTGTCCCAGACATTGAAGTAAAATCAGAGACTGCTTTTGGCGGTAAAAACCTGCCACTGACGGGGTCAGTCTGGTCGATCGTGACCTCAGTCACACCTACGCTTATTCGTAAGAAAGCTATTCTTTATGGAAGAAGAGTGTGTTTTTTGACTTGGCCATTTTCTCTGCTGACCACTTCCTCTTTTCATCTTCTTTGATTAGTACATATTAAATGCTGTTGGGTTCATATAGCTCCTAAAATTCACCTAAGTTCTAGCCAAAAATTAAACACCAAGAACCAAAATGACATGTGAGTTCATGTAAGTCCTAGGCAAACATTGAGGACCGAGGTAAGATTTCCCCGCTGTGCAGTATTCTTATCAAACTCTGTTGGCATTGTGTTTTCTGTTCTTGTGTTTTTGCTTTTATGTGGGTTCTTTTGTAAAAGTGGGCTAGTGAAAGTTATCAGTTTATACCTAAGCAAAAGACCAAGGCAGTGATTTCTGAGCAAGAGAAAGCGAACTCTCCTTGCCGGGAAAATATTGAGGATTCTATTTATACTGCACCCTCTAGAAGCTAAAGGGTCATTTGAATTTTCATGAATATTTTATGTCACTTTTGCTTGACTTCCACTAGATAGGAGGACAAAGGTGATTGTTATCATTCTGGTCTGATCGTCATCCTTCATTGCTGGCGAGCAGGGGAGGCCCAGAGCACAAGATCCCTGATCTTTCAGTGATCATTCATGGAGTCCCTCCTTTAGGATGGGGAAGGTTCTCAGCCACTTAGGGCAACTAGCAAGGGTGGCAGAACAGACGGGCCTCTCATGGTGTGACCCACACTGATGCCTCTACTGAATTTTCCAGCTTTAAATCTTAAAGTTATCTTCACTCCATCTCATCATCCTACTCTATTCTGGTAGGACTATTTAAAAATATCCTCACCGGAGCATATTTTTTCCATGGATTTTTAGAGAGAGTAGAAGGGAAGGGGGAAAGGGAGAGAGAGAGAGAAACATCGATGTGAGAGAGACACATCAATTGGTTGCCTCCCGAATGCGCCCCGACCAGGGCCAAGGACTGAACCTGCAACCCAGGTACCTGTCCTTGACCAGAATCGAACCTGTGACCCTCTGGTGCGTGGGCCGGCGCTCTAACCACTAGGCTACACGGGCCAGGGAAGGACAGATTTTGGCAGGTGCTCAGATCTTCGGTCTTTGGACTATCTTTGGAAATGAGATGACGAGGTGATTAAGCCGAGGTAATTCTGGGCACATACCAGGTACTCAATACAGATTTATTTTTGAGGGTTGCAGCTCCATTTATTATCGCTCCGTATACTTTGTTCAGGTCTGACTCTCCTGGGATTCAGTCTCTTCATCAGCCAGTTTCTAATTCAAGGAGCTGAAAAGGGTAAAGAAGTTCTGAGTAGTGCGAAGAATGCTAACATCAGGCCAAATGTGTAGAGATAAATGTGCGGACTGTGCTTGGTGGAACTCACATGCTGTCTGTCAACGACTCTTACTGACCTGTTCTCTCTTGTAAGAAATCTGTTCCCTGCCGAGAGAGGTTGGGATCGGTGCTCTGCCTCCGAGCCCGTGATACAGAATAATTGATCGGAATGGATGATTGAATAAACTGATGCGTGAATTTGGACTAGAGGTTTGATGGATAAAATCACCGCACGTTGAACACCCGCATATCGAGTCTTTACATCCGCAACTGTGGACGTGCGGACTTGTGTCCGTGAGGGCCAGGTTAGGCTTTGGTTGTCGTGTGAGACAGGAGCCACAATCCGTGGTTGACCGGCCAGAGGCACTGCTCGTGTTCATGCCGAGAACAGATGTGCCAGTAGGAGCCCTGAGGAGGAATCCATCCCGGTTTCTGGGAAGAAAGAGCGCACAGTGACATGTCACCGGTGGGGTACAGCATTCTGCTTGGTAGCAAGCTCGATATCGTTATTTTTGTTGTTAAATTTATCGTGGCCGTTGTTCAGGAAAATACAAAGGATTTTCCTTGAGCTATCCACAAAACAGTGGAATAGATCGAATTTGCAATATATATCACTCTGCAAATGCATGCTGAAATTATGGAAGTACCTCGAATAATAACAAATAGCCCTTGTTGAGTGGGAAGTACACGCAGAGCACTGAGATGTGGCAAGCGCTGGGTACGTCCAGGTTTATTTCTGCAGTGCTATGAGGCAGTTAGGCTGTTTCCCCTCTTCCCAGAAGAGGAAACTGAGGTTCAGAGAGGTGGGTTCACTTTGCAATTGCAGCGGTAGTGAGGAGCTAGGGTGGGATCGCAGGTCGGACCCCAAAGTCAAAACTCTCAAAACTGTGTTTTCTCCCCTTCGCGTATCATCCGAGCCCCTCGTCCTCCTCCTCTTTGCATATCCGGTGGCCCAGCTTTTGCTCCCTGTGTTTGTCGATTTGTGACCAGGTTCCCACGGCACATCCACAGGAGGACGCTAAGAATTCAGCTGTATCTCACTTTTCTCGCTTCAGATCCTTGCCTAGATCCCGGCCTTCCTAACTGGATGATTTCAGCGTAGTGTGAAGATAGCTATAAGCTGTTATCCTCAAAGGCGAGCATTACAGCAACTCGGATGACTTTTTTTTTTTTTTAATTTTCACGTTGGTTTTTAATCTAGGATAGTTGACTGTTTTTGACTGCTTTCTAGAGTCAGTATTTAAGATGAATAACAAGTGTATTGCTGTATTAGAGAAGTCAAATCTGTGTCGTCGTGTTCCCCGAAGTAAAGAAGCAAATGGCTAACTAGATAATATACATAAAGCTTCAACACTGCTGTACATAAAACTACCTTCCCACTTTATTTTTTATATATCTGAGACTATAAAAAGCCAAAATGCACTGACTTTCCCAGCAACAGAGTTCCAAAGCTGTGTCAAAGATGAGCACTATACAGAAAACTGGGAAGTCAGAACCAGCGGTCTGTAGGCAGAGACAGCAAAAGAATACGACAAGCTGAGGTGTTTCAGGTAAGGAACTGCTTTAAAGTACATTCGCACGAAAGCATCATGTGTTTCTTTTGTGAAATCCCCTATCTTTCTTTCTATTCCATAGACAGGATGCGGAAAATGAGCACATTAACCCTCACCGTTAAGAGTACTGCTTACATCCCTAACCGTTTGCAAAGGGTGGGTTTTAGTGCGATAATGCAATGGATTTTCAGACTTTGTGGGTTCTCCAGCTAGCTGGGTGGTGCTCACTGAGAGCCCGTGTGCGAGCCGCAGGGTGGGGAGAAACCCGGCTGGCTGGAGGGGCCGAGCCGAAGGCTTCTACATAGTTCCCATTACTAAGGAAACAGCTCATTTTGTCTGAACACTCTCTGAATAGATGTCTCATTTGAAGTCTGGTGCTCAAACCACGAGGATTGCATTATGGAGCCGAGAAAGGAATGAGGGGAACAAAAAAACGCTTGGAAATGCCACCTAGCATTCACAAAGCATCTTACGGTAATAACATTCCATGAGACAGAAGGTGCATTTATTTTTGCCGCATTCCAAGTTATTTTGGTGTTTTGAAAGCAAATTTCTTTGCCTGCCCATGTAATGAAAATAAGCAAAGCAGATGTTCTTCCGACCTGTTCTTAATTCCCGCTCTTGCCAGGGTCTCCATCAAAAGTGTGACACAGAGCACGGGAAGAATAAGACAGGAACTCTCACATTACTCCAGGTTTTCTTCCTTGGGCTTTGTAACTAAACGGTATTAGTGCTATGTCCTTGCCAATGAGAAAACACATGCTCAGAGTCAGACCTCAGAATCGGCAGCCTCCAAGCTGTCACTGTTGCGTTCAGAATGGCTAGACTGCAGACTGGTGCTCGGTGCTCTTGAATGAGCATCCGATGTGGGTTCCGAGTGAGGAAACACTGCTTCTGGAACATTCCCGCTCCCCTCTCTCACCCCTGCCAACTTATGGCAAAGAAAGTAGCTCCTGCTGAAAAGCCAGATGATCTTTCTCTCTTCCTCTCCCTGGAAATTAGACGTTTATGGGACTTTGTTTACTGTATAACCTTTATCATCGCCCTCCCCGTCTCTGATATGGGCAATTGACATTTTCCTAAGTGTACGGAGCAGTGCTATGAAGACACCCCAATCAGGAGGTGCCACGTGGGGGGCGGAGGCACGATTACCTCCATCGTGAACTACAGTAGCCCTTCATGTATCAATGCAGCAATTAATTTACAAAGCAGGAGTTCATACACAGGTATGGATCCGTGCTGCTTTACTGTTTAGCTGACCGGAGCAGCTCGGTGACCTGTCTGCAGGAGAGTAAGTAAGTGGTTGAGCGTTACCCTTGGATTCCTGGCACCCACTTTAGCTCTGATAGTTCCTGTGTGCAGAGGGGGCGCAAGTGTGTCCAGGGAGCACTCGTGTTCCAAAGACCTACTAACACGTCCAAAACCTAGAAACAAGCATAATAGGCAAGTACAAGTTTATTTCCTTCATGGATTCTTCAAGCCCAATAGTATCAAATGTGGACATGCAAAGCCAACAGCATTGTCAGAAAGACTTGTCGTTTTTTTGTTTGTTTTTATGTTTTCCTTTTTCCTCAAGTTATCCTAAATGTATTGGCCGTCATGCATTTTTCATAAACATGTATTTCAAGTGGCTGTCTTTTTCAGATTTTCTGCCTGACCAAGTTTGAGAAATGCCGTTAATCTAAGATGTTTTCCAGAATTTAATTGCCTCCCAACGCCACTTCAAAGGCCCTGGATTTGAAAGAAGGGTTGCGAACGCCCCTGAGACTTTCCCTAGAGACAGCATCCTCCCTAGTTCGGAGGGACTTCGCTTCCTTCGGAGCTGAGCAGCCTGACGCCGCCACAGCCTCTGTCTGGCTGTGACCACGGAGTGTTTCCTTCGAGTGTGGGGTAGAACTTTCGCCACCGAGGCTGCTGACCGGAGAATTCTAACACGGAGACTTCTTACGGGGTCCCTGTTCTCACCGCAGGTGTGCATCAGCTCCCCACTGGCTGGCCTGTCAAGGTCTGGCCAAGATGAGGATGCATGAGCCTGCCTGTTCTTGGTACTCTGCTCGATGCTTGGCAGACAGCAAGCATTCAGAGAGGACACCAAACGGGATTGTTTGAGACGGGAAAAATATGGCAAACTCGGCATTTATAAATGACCCTTAGCCTGGCTTAATTGAGTGTTAAATGATGGAAACATCAAATGTTTAACTTGATTTAACATTTAGCTAACACATTTGCCACATCCCTTCAATTACCCATAGCTCTTTTTGAAATGGTCTTTGTATGTCTATACAAGTGATAAAATCACAGTGAAAGGGTTGAGTCAAATCCGTCTGTGAAACAGCCTTTGCTTTGTTTCAGGTCTGTGTGGTTATAGTTGCATTTCATTCTCTTAATGGGGGAACTCTCAAAATGTCTCCAGGTACCATGAATCATCATTATAATTCTGTTTCTGCCTGTAGCATCGTATCTGGGGGCTGTTGGAACAGTCGTACATTTCAATTAACACCAAGCATCCTCTTATTTGGAGAAGTAAGTTCTGTTTAGAAGACCTAAATTTGTCAATAGCCCAAATGTAGTATATGCCCAGAATCATCACGCAGATAGATCAGTGGGCCCTCCCTCCAGTGTCATGGGGTTCGTGGAAGAACCAAATGTTTGTTTCCTAGAGAGAAATTAAATGGTGTCTGAGGGATCTCTCAAATGATCAGACTAGACCGAGTTTAAACTAGATAGGACATTTAGTTCCTTTGGTTTTCCTATAGTGAATGGCTGGGGAGAACAATAGCACTGCCTGTAAATAAAAGGAAAATGTTACATTGTTTCCCTCTGTGCATCCAGAAGAGTAAATTGAGCTTGGGTTGCCTTTTAGTCAGATAACAGCTGCATAACATTTTGGATGTATGAGCAAGGAGCCCAGAGGAGAGATGGGAGTTGAAACATGCATTTAGAAGTCATCAGCATGTCCGTAGACGGAAGCCCTGGGCAGAGAGTGGGCAGGGCACACGGAGGTCTGGAGAGCCGACCTGAGCTGCACTGTCATTAAATGTAAACCGAAAGTGGCCGAGGAGCAACCGGCAGGCCCGGAGCTGTGTTAGCAAAGCCCGGAGAGGAAAAGACAGCCTTTCCAGTGCCCCTGTGATTTGGGCACTGTGAACACACAGCACGGCCGTCAGCCTGGGCAGCTACTAATGCAGATTTATGACATATATTAATAAAACCTTTAAGAGTTTGAAGACGCGGTTTTAAAAAATGTAACTAGATTCTCCTGCTCCCTTTACAGTGAAACTTCTGAGAATGTTGCCCTCCCACCATTGTCCCTACTTCCTGGTTTCCCGGGATCGACCCTTGGTCTCTGTCCCTCCATAGAACGGTTCTCATCCATCACCTATGTGGTGCCAGTTTCTCCAGGATTTCTTTTCTTTTCTTTTAAGATTCTATACAAATAGATTTTCTCTCAAGCTTTGCAGCATTTTCATTTTTTTTAGAAACTTTATTTATAGTACAAACTACTACAAAGCTATCATTATTGCTGAGATTTGATATATGATTAAGATCTTGGCCAGAACCAGAAGTGGAAGGAAAAAAGCAGGCAATCAGATATTTTGGGAAGTAAAAAACGTTGTATTTTAAGAAAAATTGGGACTCTGTCACCCTCTTTTTTTGTAATCGAGCCCCATTAGCCAGCACATTGGAATGCTGATTCCTAGCAGTGTCCGTCTGGGTGAAATTTCTGGGAGCCCACTTGCCTTCTCTGGTTAGTTGGCAGGAGAAGAAGCATTTAGGCAGAACTATGTCCAGAGATGAGAGGAGCAGAGACATGCGCCAGATGCCCCTGCATTTCACAGGGGACCGAGATTCACTGGGTCTTGCTCGTAACCTTCCGAACTAAAGCTGTCTCAGCTTTGTTAGAATTGAACCTTGCTTTGAAAGATTACTGCAAGTGTAGTGCTTATGAAAAGCAAATTAGTATTCTGTAAATTCTCGCAGACATGTAAAGAAAGACCCCAGCCCGGCCAGTGTGGCTCAGTGGTTGAGCGTCGACCCATGCACCAAGAGGTCACTGGTTGGATTCCCGGTCAGGACACATGCCCAGGTTGTGGGCACGCTCCCCAGTGGGGGGCATGCAGGAGGCGGCCAATCAATGTTCTCTCTCATCAATGTTTCTATCTCTCTCTCCCTCTCCCTTCCTCTCTCTCTCTAAAATCAATAAAGAAAAAATATTAAAAAAAAAAAGAGCCCTGGCAGGTTTGGCTCAGTGGTTAGAGCGTCGGCCCAAGGACCAGAGAGACCCGGGTTCGGTTCCCGCTAAGGGCACGTACCTCAGTTGCAGTTTGTCTCTGGCCCCGGTTGGGGTCATGTGGGTGGCAACCAGTCGATGTGTCTCTCTCACATTGATGTTTCTCTCTCTCTCTTCCTCCCTCTCTCCCTCCTGCTCTATCTGAAGATAAATGCAAAAATGTCCTCAGGTGAGGATAAAAAAAATAAAAGACCCCAAACCATTTGATGAGGCATAGTAGGGGTGGATAGACCAGGTTTCTTATTCTAGCTCTAACTTCCATGTAATGTATTAGTTTGAGTAAACAGGTCTGGACCTTGTTTCTTTATGTGTGAACTGAGAGCATGAAACCTGGTTGTCACCGAGGTCCCTTCTAGCTCAGATATTTTATAGTTCCAGCCAAGAATAGTCCAAATTATTAGGTAGAATCCAGGAAATGTTTTCTGCGCACAAATGATCACCGCTTTGACACTGTTGGAGGCCCCAAGGACAGGCCAAGAGAGAGAGAGAGGAAGAAATTACTGGCCAGGCCAGTAAACATATATGTCCTTACACATAACAAGTTATCCCAAGTACAACATTTCTCAAATTTTCCTACAAAGAAGCCAAAGGTTAATAACTGAAGTAAGTTAGTGTAGAGACCATTACAAATAAGTGTTTTTCTTTCTGAGTGACAAGTTCTGCTGCAAAATTGGTAACACAACTGAGGACATGCGTAAGAGAGACCTCTATTTGAGCAAAAGCAGTTAACAGAAGGTACCTCTCGAAGGAAGTGGTGGAATCCCACACATCTGAGACTCCGAACAGTGGACCCAAAATAGCAGTGGAAGTGGTCTCACAGGAAACATTCTTGCACTGGCAAGCAATTAGACTCGATAAGCAAGTGGGATCCCTCATTTCTGCTTGCCATATTTTTAACAGGAAAATGGCAATTAAGAGAGAATACAGCTGAGAACAGTTTCAGGTCTGTACAGAACACAGGCTTGAACATAAATAAATGCATCTCATCTTGGCTGGTGTGGCTCAGTTGGTCGGGCATTGTCCCATACACCAAAAGGTTGCCAGTTCGATTCCTGGCCAGGGACATGGCCGGGTTGCAGGCTTGATCCCGGGGGTGGGGGGGGGTGGGGGTCAGGAGACAGCAGATAGACGTTGTGCTCTCATATCAATGTTTCTCTCTCTCTGTCCCTCTCCCTTCCTCTCTCTCTAAAATCAATTACAATTTTTTACATAAACTGATCTCAGAAGCATAGTTTTTAAAAATAAATCCGAACTTGTAGAAAAGTTGCAAACAGTACAATGAATTTCTAAATATACTCAACGATTGATGACATTTCGGTGCTCACTTGCTCTCTCTCATTTTCCTTCTACCCTTCTAAGTTTTCTGGCTGAACTAATAATCAAGTTAACATGAGAGATTAACAGGAGGATGTGACCAAGTTTATGACCTGTGTACACATGGGTCCACAGGCATATGGAGCCTGGAGCCCGAGGGCATGCCCACAGCGAACGCTCAGCCTTTAGCTAAGGAGAAGGGGAGGGGTGAGGAGGAGGGGTCGTGGTTTAGGACTTCAGAGGGCAGGACGGCAGTTCACCTGGAGACAGAAGAGCAAATGTTCTGTAAATGATTGTTTGCTGGGGGGACAGAGAGGACTTTGCTCAAAGGGGCCTTGCTGGGTTCCTCCCTAGCACACCTAGTTCATGTTCAACTGTGGTTACCTGTAATGACAGCCCCCTCTGGAGCAAATCCTCTATCTAAATGCATGTAGGCAGTGAGGGGGAAGGTCAAAGGTTTTTCCCGGGTCTTTCAGTTCTTAAAACTAACCAGCTTAAAATAGTCAGTATCCCAAAGATGCACATTTTGGGTTGTTTAACTCTGCTCCTCCTCACATATATGTATGTGCTATGTAGGTGACAGTATACCTATGTATGTACACACATTATTATCATTTTTATTTCCATCATTACTGTGGACCTACTTGAAAGGTAGTTGCAGATATGAAGACCCGTTAGCCCTCGATCCTTTTTAAGTTGGTTTCCTCTTCCAAAATCACAACCCAGCTCTCACATTCAGGATTTTTAACATCAGTACTGTGCTGTTATCTAACCTATAGTCCATGTTTATGTTTGCAATAACAGTTTTATAGCCATTGCTTTGTCCGAACTGATCATCCAACCCGGGGTCACGCGTCACCTTTGCTTGTGTTGCCTCTTCTGACTTTGTTTTCCACGACACTGACCCTTCTTGAATTTTGTACAATGTCCCTTATTTTGAGTTTTTCTAATGTTTCCTTATGATTGGTTTGAGGGTTTAGATTTTTGCAAAATAACGCCCGGTACGTCCGTCGTGTCAGGAGGTGTGCGCTGCCGGTTTGCCCCAGTGTCAGAGGCATCAACCTTGCTCCCTTCGCTACCGTGGTATCCACCAGGTTTTCTCACGCAGCGCTCACTCATCATCGATTAAGTAATCTATTTTGTGTAGATATTCTACTTTTATCAATTGTTACGCAATAGTTTTAGCATCCAGCGATGATTCTTGCCGGAATCAAGTACTATTATGATGTTGCAAAATGGTTATTTGTAACGCTGTCATTCCTTTTGCAGTTATTAGTTGGCATCCTGTTGTAAGGAATACGTATTTCTTCTCCCTTTTTGTTTAGTGCTGGTAAGGACGAATGGGTTCCTTTTCCCCACTGTGAATTATAAGCTATTACCATCATTATTCATTGTGGTTCTTACACTGTCTGAGATTTGGCAGTGGGCACTTCTCCTTTAGAATATTCTTTCTCTCATTTGTTATGACCCCATCATTTTTTTTTTTTTTTTTTATGGGCACTTATCAACACGGTCTTGAGAAGTCTGCTGTATGCTTTAAAAATGAATTGAAATTCACATAGCATTGCATTAATCATTTGAAGTGTACAGTGCACAATTCAGTGCCACCTAGTGCATTCACGGTGTTACACAGCGACCCCCATCTCACCTGCCATCAGACATTTCCACCACCCCTAGGGACACCCCGGTACCCCCTGAGCTCCTTGCGCCCCCTTCCCTTGAGCTCCTGGCAGCCAGCAGTCTGCTTTCCGTCTCTGTGAGTTCACCTGTTCAGGGTATTTCATAGAAGTGGAATCACATCATATGTGACCTGCTGTGTCTGGGTTCTTCACTTCGCAAAACGTTTTCTAGATTCCTCCACCTCATAGTTTGTATCAGCGCATATTCTTTTCACGACTGGGTAATATTTCCTTTTGCTTATCCATGTATCCACTTACGGACATTTGAATTGTTTTCACCTTTTGGCTCTTGTGAATAATGCTGCTACGAACATTCATGGACAAGTATTTGTTGGAAAACCTACTGTCATCGTCGGGAGTTATACACCTCGGAGTGGAATTGCTGGGGTATATGGTAATTCTGTGTTTAACTCTTTGAGGAACTACCAGACTGTTTTCTGCAGTGGTTGTACTAGTTACACTCCCACCAGCTGTGTATGAGGGCTACAATTTCTACAGCCTTGCCAACACATGATTTTCCTTTTTTTAATTCTCACCATTCTGGTGGGTATGAATTGGCATCTTATAGTTTTAATTTGCATTTCTTTAATGCCTAACTATGTTACACATCTTTCCAAATGCTTGTTGACAATTTGTATATCTTCTTTGGAGAAAAATATACATATTCGAGTCCTTTGCCCATTTTTTGAAGTGGGTTATTTGTTGTTGTTGTTTTTTTATTGTTGGGTTGTACGAGTTCTTTTTCTGTTACAACCTTTTAGTAATCCATAACATCATATTATTTAAAAACTAAAAATACATATATTTTTCAAGTCATGATTTGTTTCTGATCTGAAATTTAAGTCAAGAGACTTGAATTAACAATAGTGTCCAGGAAAATGTTTAAGAACTCCTTTTTAATGACTTAACTGAAATTTGAAGGTGTGTGTGTGTGTGTGTGTGTGTGTGTGTGTGTGTGTATTCAGGAAGTGTAGGTTTGTTCTGTCTTCAAGTATATTGGGTTCAGTGAAGATTTCATATGCTATCCCTGCTGTCCAAGGCAACTTCGGTGTGGTTGTCCTGGTGGAACACGGCCTTTGGGGATTGCCCGGTGAACCAGTTGTCCAGACTCAACAGGGAAATCATTTTACACTCAATTAGTATTTTCCTGCTGAGACTCCATTCTGCAGACCTGTAAAGTCTAATTTGCAAAGCCAACTTCACCTGGCTAAGTTTTTTACCAATCTTCCTTATTTTCTTAATCAAAAAGTCTCCAATCACCAGTTACTTTCTAGGCAGATACCGTCATTATTTCACAACAAAATGTCTCTCTAGCCATTATCTCCGTATGTAATTACTTCCCTCTTCTTCGTCATCCGGACTTTCCACATTAGCAGGTATTTTTCTTACTGTGGTTTTACATCTAGTCCTATATTTTTGACAAAAATGTGAACTACTTTTGCTGAAAACTGTTGTCTTTTCAACCTCTCAATCTGTGTTGTGAGGTTCTGGATAATACAGGGTGGGGCAAAAGTAGGTACAGTTGTGAGTACGTGAAACACAGAGTGTATTCTTGTATTATCATCTATTAGTGATTGTATTATTTTCCACACGAACAGCTGTAAACCTGCTCTTGCCCTCCCTGTATTTATCAACTCCGCTCTGTTACGCATGAGCTCTCTTTGGAGAAGGGAAGGGATGGCAGACATCCCGGATGTGAGTTCCGCAAGGCTGGCCCAGAGACTGAAGTCTGACTTGCTCCACGACCTATCTACAAACAGTGGAAGAACCGTTTGCCCCGGAAACTGGTTCAGTAGCACATTCTGGATAGATAGAGCCTGGGGGCCGAGTCTCTGAAATTGGTGCAGCTGTCTTGCCACCTTAGCTGTCTCTCCAGGAAGGAGACGAGTTCCAGCTGGTCCCACCTCCCGTGGGCATCTAGACCCTCAATGGTACTTAGGTGGGGCATAGTGAGAAGTATAGCCTAGTGTGTGTCCTAGGGGGATCATTGCTTTGTATATCTATGTGTCTAGAATCCAAATGCTACATAACGTTGGTCGATGTCATCATCAGTGTTCGTTATAGTTATTCATTTCCAAGTACCAATTCAGACACGTTTACATTTTTCTTCCCAGAAACATGGACTATTCTAGTTTTTTTTTTTTTTTTAATTTATTTTATTATTAATTTGTTTTTGTTACAGATGTTTTTCCTTTTTTTCCCCCATTGACACCCTCCTCCCCCTCCCCTTCTCCTTCTCCCCATCCCTGTTGTCCATGTCCATTGGTTATGCACCCATGCACATAGGCTCTGTGATTTATCTCTTTTCCCCGCCTCCCCCCTCCTCTGAGGACCGTCATCCCATACTCCACCTCCATGTCTCTGGGTCAATTTCGTTGTTCAGTTTGCTCAGTTCTCCTGTGTGTTGCCGGCTTCCTCCGTTGGTGGGGGGGGGTCTCCCGGCTCCCCCGCTCCGCCTGGGTTCCCCTTGGTGGGGGGGGGACTATTCTAGTTTTTAGAGACCCTAGGTATTGTCCATGACAACTTTCTAATTTTGTAGATGAAAAAACTCACCTCCAATGTTTTTTTATGGTCTATTGTTATAGATCAGTTCCTTATTATACCAAACGGTTGAGTTCAAAGGACAGGTAACAGTCATCTATCAAATAAACACCCCAGCCACCGCGCTTGCCCATTCAGACATTGCCAGTTGGTCAAAGTGCGCCTTCCCACCAAGCACCAAGCCACCTTCTTCATGCCCAGCAGTCATCACCAGTGAAAAGGAGCTGGTGCAAGGAAAGGAATCTATGTGCTTTACAGATCTAGTTCAGTGCCCTCAATTCAAAGGAGGAGGAGATCAAAGACAAATAATGGTGACGTTGTTTGCATAGAATGCAAAAGGAATGACTCGCCGTGCAGACCCCTGGACTCTGCCGGAGCTCATCTTCACACCCAGCCTTTCCTCTTCGCTGAGTCCACATGGAGTGCTGAGGAGAAGCAGCTCTCAAGGAATTCCTCTCTCCTTGTGACTGGCAGAGAGCGCTGGCGTCACCCCCGATCAGTCCATTAATTCAGTGAACAAGAGAAGGGAGTTTAGTTAGACTTCTGAGACGTCTTGTCTAAAATTAGAATGACCTCATCGTTTGTTCTGGGAAGTTTAAAATTCGGAGAATAGACAGGGCCTCTTTCAACATTGCTATTCTCTAGATTAAATTTTGGTTGGAGATTAAAGGGAATTTTACAATTGCTTTTGACTGCACTTAGAGGTTTTCCTTTCTGCAGCCTCAAGTTGATATATATGCTCTTACAAACATAAAACCGACAATAACTTCGAAAGATAATAATTTACTGATGTTTTCCTCAAAAACATCTTCTGTTTAACTACAGTATCTTTGCTAAGTTTCAGAGCCTATACCTTGTGCCTTTTGTCATTGTACACCCCCCACCCCAAATTCGAAGGCAGTACTGTTTTACAAAATATTTATAAAATGAAAACTTTAAGCTCATTTTGATTTCATGAAAATAGGAAGATCCATCATTCTTTTTCTTAGTGCTTTTGGCATATTAATTTATATCCGCTTGGAGGTGTGAGAAATTATTTCATACGGAATACATTTTTCTCTGCCAAAGTTAATTGTGAAGTGTTCCATTTCCACAATGGAAAATGCTGCCCATCAGTCGCAAACATATTTGCAAAATTATTAGTGATACATGAAATAAATTGAGCTATCTGTGCCCTTGCTCACTTTTCTTCTCTTATTCTGTGTTCTCTCTGGTCTCTTGACACACGTGTGTGTGTCTGGATGCAGGTCATTATGTATACTTACGCTGATACACTGTGTTCTTCGCCACAATGGACTGACCTGAATGATGTGTACCTGATTTTATGTATTTATTTCTTTCTTGCTTCACACTTCAAATGCTGTGGCGTCACACTGGTTTAATTAGGGGCTGCTGAGCACCCAGGCGCTCTTCTCGGATGGACGCTATATGGTTCTCACCTCTCCCCACCACATCCCGATCTCTTGCTGAAATCCTTCCGTTAGAGGCCGTGACTGCACATGTGCTCTGCCGATTTCTCCTGCCTTTCCTTCTTTATCTCCATTGTCAATGTTTCTCCTACCCGTAGTGATGGAGAAGGCGTGTGCTCTGCCATTAGACAACCTGGGTTCAGATCCCACTTTTACCCTCACTGTGTGACTTGAGCACATTGTGATCACCTTTCTGGGCCTGTTTTCTCATCTGTAGAATGATCCATTGTTTTCTGTAGACAAGGCTCCCAACAGGGGGTTCTTAACGTTTTCTCATAGTTTGTGAGAATGAAATTCGGCTAAATAAAATACCTCGAGTTCTAAGACAGTATTTGAATCTAAAGAGAGAAGGAGCCAGCTCTGAAACTATATACAAGAATCTGTTTTTCCCAACAGCTTGATGGTAAGTCAGTGGTCCATATTGATGCACAGTTAGAATGGATTTCATCGCGCCCCTACTGTGCCACAGACCTTGCCCTCGTGCTTCCCGTGAAGTAGTTCCTTTTGTCATTTGAAGAGAACAATAAGATGGGTACTAAAGGATTTTCATTTTGTAGCTTTAGGATGAGACTTAGGAAAGTGACATCCCTCGCCCCAAAGTCTTACAACCAGTAAGTGCTTGAGACAGGACTCAAAAGAGCTTGCCTTGGGGGCGTGCCCAGCGCTGGGGTGCCTGTTCTTGGAGTCCCCACACATACAGAGAATGCAGGTATGTGAGGGGGACACGTGAAATTCCTGAGTATTATTTTATTTTACGGATTTATGTCATCCGATTTTCCTGAAAGGTCAGAAAATAATAAGGCGCATGAGGAAAATAATGCGATTTCTTACATAAAAGCTGCAGGCACGCCAAAGCGAGGGCATCTTTATCCGCGAGTCGCGGTGCTCACCTGCGGCACAGTTCAGGTGAGTGACAAGTGCACGTGCTCTTTCTGAATCGTCCGTAATAGGCGTGGGTATAAAGGTCAGATTCATCGTGATAGCAAATGAATATTTATTTTTTTTAAATTTGCTTTTTTGGCATCCTCGGGTTGATTACATTGCTGTTTACAAAAATAAATCCGTGAAGACTTGGCACCTTGCGAAGTCTGTTTTCTAGTCGCCGAGAGAAGTGCTGGCGACATTCCCGTTCGCTCGCTGACTAATGAGACGGAGTTGGCGACTTTCGCAGGACTGGCTTCTGGCAAGGACAGCTCTTTTTTCACAATTAGGCATTTAATCCTAAAATTATTGCCACATGCTGGACAGCGAGCAGTATGTGTACACGTACCCACCCTGCAGGAAGAGGCTCTGCTTTCCCAGGGCAGGTAGTGGGTTGGACCTGCAGGCCTGGGAGTCACCGGCCTGAGAAGGCGAGTGGGACGTTTAGGGGTGGGGAGGGCCGCCCGCTGGTCTCCTGTGGAAATCGGTGCCGGTCCTGCTCCGTCAGCAGACCACACAAATGACAAATATCTGTGTCAAGTATGTCAAATCAACCCATTGAACTTTCAGTGGGTGCCCTGTTTCTTTCAATTACTATGTTAGACCCCAGGAGAGCAGAGGCGACTGTAAGATAATCTTCCTCTCCTGTAGCAGGGAGCTAGGTCTGGAAATTACTAAATACTCCAGGGGCTAAAAGCTCAGGACTGTGACTGTGGGCAGGAGAGAGGCAAATGCTCGAGGACCCCTGGAGCCATTAGAGAAGGCTTACGTTTTTCATCACCTTCTATTTGAATATATAAATCCAAATACTTTGTATAACATGCCTAACATGATTCCTCTTCATATGGCTGAGCTACTGCCTTTTTGACAGCTACTGATTAGCTGTGAGAAAGGGGATGAAAGGCAGGAAAGCATCAGGGTGAGAAAATATAATGAATTCTTTAAAGAAAAACCAAGATCATGATTTCAGTTATTTAGTTCAATTTTCAAGGGTTTCTTCTTCTTCTTTTTTTTTTTTTAAGCAAAAATTTGACAGTAGGGCTTACGTCAGTTCATGCCGGGTCATTTGTTGAAGTTGAATGTTTCTCTAAGACTTTTCTGAATTTCTCGGAAGGGCGGGGAGATGACAATGGTTTGGATAACTCTTCTTGGGTTTCTATCTGCTGATACATTTTGAGGGTTCTTAAAGCTTCATACTAAAGCTTCATCTTAAGACAGATTGGTCAGAAGGTAGTGTGGCAAACTGAACTGTGTGGATTTATTCTTCTGCTCTTAGTGGTCTCCTTTTCAGAGATACTGGGGAATTTAATTAAAATGTGTGTGTGTGTGTGTGTGTGTGTGTGTGTGTGTGTGTATCAAAAAGCATCATGTTCTCTGTACTTGTAATATTATTTGTGATTCCATCCTGAGTTCATATTTAATGGGAACAGACTGTGTCCTCTAAACACTAAGAACACTTAGTTTAAGCTTGTTTTTTATAAGAACTGTTTGCTGATGTGTATCTGAAGTTTGAGTATTTCAGATGGGCTAGCCGGTGTATCTTGGCAAGAAGTGTAAAATGCACAGCACGATTTTGTATAGCCACGGTGTCCATGTTTAAGATACATTTTTATTAATTTCCTATGATTGAAACTCATGACTGGACATGAACTGCGGTGGCGACTATAGTTAGAGAGGCTGTGTCTCTGCGCTCCGTGTCCCGTACCTGTGGCTTTTGTCGAGGAGCAGAGGCAGCCGTGGGCTGTGGACATTCAGGGCATTGTCATTTTCAGCTGACCAAATTCTGCCTTTGGCAGCGGGAAATGTCAGTCACCTCTGGCCTGCATATTGTGAGTGAGATGTGCTGAAGCGCCCGTGGAACACGTTTGAGTGGTCTGTCCTTCAGTATGATGTACACCCAATCGTGGCACATGTGTGCGTGAGTGTGTATGTATATATGTGTATATTAACATTATATATATAGCTGAAGACATTTCTCATGGGAAAGAAATGTCTTGCAGTGACCACAGGTTTTACATTAAGGAAGGACATTTTTACAGTGATTATTTGCTTATTTTCTTTCCGTTGTTGAATAATTAAAGGCGGCATTTTCTGTGGCTTCAAAGATCCAAATAAAACTTAATGAGCCTCCAGCCGATGAGCATTCTGACTGGAGGGTTAACCCTGATATCCATGCCCCCCAAAGTCACATTTATTCCCTTGGAGGGTACTAGCGCCCTGCTGGTGTTCCCGCACTGCAGTCTTGGCTTATAACTTGCCATCCATTCAGTTCCACTCACGTGGAGTCCTAGGAGTGGTAAATATTGTTACACCCTGTTTAAAATAAATACCCACAGGGTAGGAACCGAGGGATCACCTTTGTCCTGTTATTTTAAGAATTCTTAACATTTCTCTTCGGTGAGACTCGTTTCCATGTTAGGTTGTCACGAACGAGAATTACAATTAAGCAGATTATTATTTTCAAACCAGCTTGAAACCATCCTTTTGTTCTCCGAGGATGAGTAGCTCAAAGCAGTGGCAGTCCCTCCAATCTTCTGGAGATGGAAGAGGAGGTGGCCGATGCCTGCTCCATGGGGGCGTCACCTGCCGGTGAAACAGCCCTGAGGACGGGGCGGGGGGGTATGGCTCAGGGAGAACGTGCTTCAGTCGGGGGCTCTCACCGCCAGCCAAAATACCACGTCCTCCAGGAACGGAGCACAGAGTGTTCATAACCTGGAAACATTCCATCTGTGAATGAGAAGGAGGTCAAGGTGGTTACAGCAAGGCGTGCAATCCAGCTGAAGATGATCAACTGTGGTAACTAGACTGGGGGTTCTGGTGAAGTTGTTATGAAAGGTGTTCGCATCAAACCTCTCGAATATCTAAAAGGGAAAACGATGTAGAGCAGTGTTGCTGCGTCGGATTCTTTAGAGGTACCCTATGCGTGGCTCCCGTGTAAATGCAGTAAATATAAGAGCTTCCTTTTCTTCCACTTTGACAGCTCAGACTTCACCTTGGCTCTGGGCCCAAGAGGCAAGGAGGAGACATCACTGAGCAAAGTGACTGATGCTGCTGCCAAGACATACATGGTTGACAGAATGCCGTCAGTGTAGTGTTTTACGTAATCGAATGAGCTGGAGATGATAAAGCCTGCATTAGTGTTCTTCACTGTACTTTTACCAGAAGACTTCCATTAATAACGTTAATTCTGTTCAATGCTATGCCATGCTAAATAGGTAGGAATATGCTCAGAGACACACTGTCTCCTTAAATAAATACACAGCTTACTCTGAAATGCATCTTTAAACATGGAATTGAATTTAAAATAACATGGTTTATTGATAAGTTAGGCTCTAATTAATAAAATAAAAATCATACAAAATATTTCAAAACTGTTAAACGCCATGAGTTTTTATTAAATAGGCCAGTTCCCAAAGCAGTAGCCCACGTATGTTATTGGCAGACATACACCATCTAATAAACTTCTGGTGTTAGCATGCACTAGCCACAGAAGTTGCATGTCGTGTCCCCAGACTGCCAGAAGGCATGTTGAATATGTACCCAGCTGGTTAGACTGGGGTTCATGGGCTGACTAGCCATTGCTGTGTCTCCCCTGAACTCCCTCATTCCTCAGCCCGCTCTATCCTCCCAAGCCTAATGGAACCTTTTCGATCAGACATTATCATGCTTTCTTAACCATGAACAGCTCAGCCGTGCAGAGGAGGAAAGGGCTGTGTTCCAGGAGTCCAATGCAAGAAAGCAGCTGAGCAGCTCGCCAAGGCAGGCGGGGTCAGAGCAGAACCGGACCTAGCACCCAGCAGAAAGGCCATCGTGCAGAGGCCCAGGCGAGGGCAGGTGGAGAAGGCAGGTAGGGAAGCCCGCAGGGATCTTAGCACCAGAAAGCAGCTGCCAAGGAGGAGGTGTGGGCAGTGAGGTAGTAGAGCCCTTGCCTCCTGAGGGGGGTGCCTTCCAGGCCCGACCACATCCTGAGACAGACCAGCTCAGTGCGGAGAAGGGAGGGAGGGTGGGGTCCCTGCTCCTCCCGGGCCACCGCTGAGCCAGCCCACTCTTTCATTCCTGTTCATTTATTGCTGTTTTTCATTTTTCAAGTGGAGAAGCAATACATTGAGCCTGTAATTTTACTGATAATTCTATTGTGTCCTTTACCGTTTTCTCCTTCAAATTTATCACATTGAGAAGACGTTTTCGGAACTGTTGGAGAATTGTCCCATGGAGGGGAGTTGAGAGGCTGGTGTGGGGAATACTCCTTCCACCAGAGGGAGATGCTGGCAGCTTCTTTTTCCTCTGGCCACACAACCCCTCCCGAAGAAGGCACTTCTCCAAGTTGAGTTCAGCTTGAAAAGTCGCCTCCCTTCCGCAGTGGTGAGCCTCGGCAGGGATGGATGTGCTCGATTCTGAAGGCACAGCTTACTGCTAAAGCTAAGTCTGCACAAGGAGCCATTGGACATTTCTTGGGTACCCTTACATGGTATCACAAAGGCTGCACACAGTTTAATGGAGCCATTTGGTGTGCCCGATGCCAAGCATCCGTGCCAGCGATGCCCCTCTGATAATTTCTTTAAAATGAAGTATTTTTAAATATCTCCAAGACAGGGAAGCTCTTGTCATGGTTTAAAAAATTGCTAAAAGAGAGAAAAGGACATTTAAAAAGTCAAAACAACAGAATGATTTCAAAATCTTCTGTTCTAAGACAGATTTTTTAAAAAAAAAAAAAACCAAACCTGTGATCTATATATAGATGAATCTTTAAGTGCCTACATATTAAAAAATATCAAATAGAATTCTTTTTAAGTACACTCTTAAAAATATGTTTTCACAAAGAAGATGGTGGTTTTAAAAACTTGAGTGCACCAATTTGCTTCTTTCTCCAGTGACTTATTTTTTCTTTTCATTTTTTTTTTTTTTTTGCATATTACCACTCCATTAATTCTCCTCTTAGTAATGATTCCTATAAATCTGACTTCTCTTTGAAAATGGCTTGTCTTTTCCTGGGTTACTTTACTTCACTACCATAAAGACCTCTATTAATTTAAGTGAAAATACTAAACACAAAATGATTAATTTTATTTGGCCATGAGAGTTTCACTATTCTGCAATCTGATCTCGTCCCCTCTTGCTGAGTGTTGTGGAATTGGTTCAACAGAGACACATATTTGTCAGAAGATCATTGGACACATTTGGCACTGAATAGAGTTCCCTCTACATGGGGAGGTTTTTGGGGTTCTCTCTCAACCATGTTTTATTGTCTGTGCTCTGATACACAGCTGAGCTTATGTGGTGCTGAATTTTGGTGGAGAAAACAGAAGCCCATGAGGAGGAAAGAAAGGTCAGGGCAGTGAGCAAACCTCGAAGCTGGTTATGGCCCTAGTGTTGGAGAAGCACCTGTTGTGAAGGGCTGAGCAGACAGGCCTCTCCTTTCTCTGCTGGCCATTGAGACAGATACCTTTGTCAGCTATTCTAAAAAAGAGGCCTTTTGATAATATACTCAATCAGGATTGCTTTTTAAAATGGTACAATTAAGGTTTTTTTTTTTAAAAAAAGGATATTTCAATATATAACTGCTTTGAAGATTTTTCTTATTGTGCCTTCTGTGATTAGTCACAATTAGAGAGAACTCCTTTTTCTTGTTATAGCCAATTTACATCTGAAAAGGTAGACACTCCTCAAATGTTTTTCCCCAGGAGATTGTTAGGTGTGGAAGTATGAGTCCTAGTGAATCTCTGAGTATTTTTATACTGACGTAAGCAACCTTATATTTATAGAGAAAATGTTACTTAAGGGATGCGAGACACCGTAGAAATGTTTTCTGATGCAAATAAGAATAGATGTGACTTTTCAGAATGCGCGGAACCTAGACTGAGGGAAGATTTCTTCGTCTGGGTTCCATTTGCTAGACATCTTTGCTCAGGGAAGTTCCCTGGAGGCTTTCTCGGGCTCCCCAGGGGAAATCTTCCATGGTCGCAGAACAAAACAACTTAGTGACTTAGAAAAACAAAGCATGATTTTAGTGAAAATGCTGACAAAATAGAAATAAATAGTCCCATGGAGAAGATGCGTAAAAAGGCTTAAACCATTAAAAAAAAAAGAAAGAAAGAAACTATCTCCTGCCTTCCCTTTGCAGAATGCTGAGTATTTTTCTTCTACCCATTGTTTTCCAATAACTCTTAAGTCAGCCGTCTCATTTGTTAATTTCTTTTCCTGGAATCAGCTCACTCGGTTTCACTGGAGTTTTCCAGACAAGAGGCCTGAACTCAAGCAACCTGAAAGTGTCCTATGCTTTTCAATGAACCCAGTTCTAGTATCTTTTAGAGATAGCCCATGGCTACCACAGACGGGTGTTTTCAGGGATAAAAACTCTACTGATATGCTTTTGAAAGGCTATGGTTCATATTTGGCACAAATGTGGTTGAACCCAAAACGCATATTTTCTAGGCTCGCATCAGTAGTTAGGCAGTAATTAGGTTCAACATTGAGTCATCTATAAAACTGAGATTAAGCTACTGAAACCCACAGTAGAAAATCCACATATGTGGCAAAATTGCTTTAAGAGGGCTGGCAATATGCCAGGCAAAAAGTAGAAGAAAAAGAGGTTTTCACTTCAAACCAGGCTATACAACATGAACATTCCTTAAAAAAATAAATAAATAAATAAATAAAAATGCATCAATTGGAGGAGGGGAGAGAGGGTGGGCTCATGTTTTCAGTACAGTTTGGAATTATGTGGACATTTCTCATTGCTTGTTTTCTCTATTAGTCACAACCCTTTAATTAGGTTTTATTAGCCCTGTTTGGGAGATGGGGGAAAGGAGCTCTGGGAGGGTAATTTCCTTCCTCCCAAAATTTAGAAGGCGGAAGTGGCAGAGTAACAATTTGAAATATAGTGAATGTGGCTTCCATGTATGTGAGGTTCTTTACTGCCTCAGCAGCGTCCGTTTCTGTGTGGTAAAAGCATTCAGGGAGTTAGAAAAGGTTTTTGTGAATGGGCAATGCAGGAGTATCCAACAAGGGCTTATTGATTGCTTATTATATGCTTCATTTCTAGAAATGAAACTGTTGGAGCACAACCACTTTTACTCTAATAGCATGATTAGAATGAAATAAATCTCAGAATTTGAGAACGTACCCCTACCCCTTTCTCTTGAAGGGGTTCAGAACAGGCCTCCCTAAGATGTATC
Organism: Tadarida brasiliensis; assembly: GCA_030848825.1. Lineage (NCBI taxonomy): Eukaryota > Metazoa > Chordata > Mammalia > Chiroptera > Molossidae > Tadarida > Tadarida brasiliensis. Next base: position 97,104,781 of record CM061267.1, on the reverse strand, counting down.
ACGTTAGCATGGGAATGTTTTAGAGCTGAAGGCAGTGAGACCCTGTGGGGTCTAGAGAAACTTTTACCTCTTCCTTAAAGAATTTAAACTGAGGATCTTACCCATAATAGTTATCCCCAGAAATAACATTTTATGACCTATCAGTGTGTCAGGACAAACATCTAATTCCTGAACATCTGTTCTTCATATCGTCCTACAAATTACCCTCCTTCCCTTTGAAGCCTCGTGGCTCTTCCCTCATTCCTTGGCTCAGGATGCCATATGTGCCCCCTCCTATTCTGTCTCTGAACCTCTCATGTATGTGGGGTCTCTGACTCTCTCATATATGTGGGGTTCCCATATGGACATATGTAATTATATTTCATTATTTTCTCTTGTTAGTCCATCTCATGTTGATTTAATTATTAGACCAGCCAAAAGAACCTAGAAGGGTAAAGTAAAATTATTTTCTCCCCAACACTATCAATCTTCCTCACATCTGGTCCAGAGGAAACTCAAAACTCAAACTTTGACCAGAGAGAGAGAAGCTGTGTTTCTTAGATTTCTAGGTGGGGTATCACACCACTGCGTCCATTGTGCTCCCCAATGACATATTCCAGTGACTCCTTTAGTTCCCATCTTTCTCTCATGGAAAGGGATGGGTATCACAGGGTATCGATCAATTTTCCGTAAGGATCTAGTCTTTCTAATTTCTGCGTTTATCTCTTTACATCCTTGAAGTGGGTGTTGAACTTGAACTGCAAAACTGTGTTTTGACTACTTCCTTTGCAGTCCTGAAAAAGAGGGCTGGCATTTTCTGGTGCTCTGCAATTTGTTTTGGAAGTACTTTATTTGGGAAACACTTTGAGAACTTTTGTTCTTAACTTTTTGGGGCTTCAGATAAACTGGGATAAAGAGATCCAATGTAATATCCTGTTGTTAGCCACTACTTTACAAAGAAAGAACCCAAGTTATATAGACTTTAGATGCATCAAAGGGACCGGATATTCCAAGGTAATGATCGGCTTCTTACTAAAAGTGATCAGGTTATCAAGAATTTTAAAGGAACTGAAAAGTCACTTTACTATGGACCGAAGTTATAATATTCCATAACACCTTAGATGTATCATAAAAATCATGCCCTAAGTTTTAAATAGAGCAGTATCTTTAGTATTGTGATTTTAAAAGATGCCCTGGAGGTATTTGACTATCAGATATAATGGTATATATTTAAGTTGGCGGTGAACATGCCAATGCAACAACTCTGGATCTACTTAGCAGGCAATTTTTCTTAGATTTCAAACTGATGTATATAGTATTTGGATATTTCTGAATCTCCTGTGAGGACAGGGACCGACTTTGCATTCCTTATAGTACTTCAGAATGGTGCTTTGCAGAAGATAAGATGCTCAGGAAAGAGTGACTGTTTAAGTAAATTTATTTCTGGTCACAGTTTCCTAATATCCTGCTGTTGGATACAAGATGGCTTTGCATAGTCATTATGAAACACAAGTGTATTCTTCCTCAGAGATCTTGCTTTAATCATTGCAACATCTTGACCAAGTAGATCGCATTGTTGTATATGTTTTAAAATGTTATTTTGCTTGTTGATTTTTTCAACAAATATTTACTGACAGTGGTGGTCTTGCAGGTCTCACAAAAGCACCTGTCAATAATGAAAGCTAGTATGTTAAGTACCATAAATAAGGTGTAATTGTACATCAACGGGAAAACAGAGAAAGGAGGTGACCAGACTGACTGATGGAGGTGGTCAGCAATGACTCCACAGAGAAGGCAATATTTAAATCAGTTTCAGAAGGATAAGAACAGACATTCCTAGCAGAGGTAACCCCATTTTCTAGCTCAGAACTAGCAAACAATCATGTGTAAACAAATGACTCTCTACCACTTAGTATCTGACAAGATAGATGAACTTGACCATCTTCTTTAGCCTCGTTGAACTTTAGTTTCCTTATCTTTAACATGATGTTTATCTCAAAAGTCCTTGGATAATTAGCTCATGAGGCATGCAAAGCACTGGACCCAGTGTCTGGTACTCAGTGCTCAGCAAATGAGGCAATGAATAACGTTTCCAACACCAGGCCTAGCAAGTGGTAAGCATCCTGAAATGTAAATTATTATTCTTGTTGTCATTTCATCCTTTGTTTGCTTTCTCTAGTCTATATAGATTTAATTTTATCACTAAGATAAAATAGACAGGAACCTGTAAGAGTATTCTACCCCTAATCCAAGTTTGGGACATTGGACAAGAAATTATTTGCAGTAGGATGTTGAGAGACAGCAAAAACTGGAGTTGTTCAGTGACTCTGGAAAATTAAACAGTGACCCAATTTCCTCTTTGGCTAAAAAAATCACATTATGCCTTTAGTTTTCGAACTCACTTGGAGTGTTGACCATGAATCAACACAGAGAGTAACAGTGAGATCTCGGATGGGAGGAACCATTTTGTTTTGCAGAATTAAAAAAGGCTTGTGGGAAAAGTTAAATATATCAGTAGTGATTATACACTCCATGGTTGTGTAGGAGAGGAAAAGAACTTTCCTCTACACTCTTGGGTTCCATGCCTGGGACCTGTGGATGGAACTGACAAAAGACGAGCTAACAAGAGAAAAGCACACCAATTTTATTAGATATCAGTATTTTTACATGGCACAGGAGCCTTCATAGAAAAGAAATGAAGACCCAAAGAAGCAGAACGGCCTGAGAGCTCATATGCCATTTTAACAAAGAACAATAAATTGGTGGTGAAGCGGTAAGTGAAAAGGAAAAGGGGTATAAACTTTTAGGCAAATTGTAGAAAAGTGATTACAAAATATATGGGGGAGCCCAGCCGGTGTGGCTCAGTGGTTGAGCATCAACCCATGCACCAAGAGTTCGCCAGTTCGATTCCCGGTCAGGGCATATGCCCAGGTTGTGGGTGTCAAATACTAGTCCCCAGTGATAAAAGTGTTCATGTCTTCCCAGTACGGAGAAGGCACATGTATCTTGGTAAGTGTGTGATCTGTTTTAGGAGGAAAGGAGGAGGTAAGGGAACCCTGTCTGCATCTGTTGTCCAGTTCTTTCTGCTCAGAATGGTCAGTCTGCTGAAGTGGCGTATTTGGGCATGGCATGTTCTGACCCCCTTCCCTGGTATTTACCAGCTGTGTCATTGTGGCACAGCTTACATGGCCTCACTGAAGAAACATGGGTTTTGAGGTCAGTTTTCTATGTCAGTTCTGTGGTTGCTGCAGCTCCCCCCCCGCACCCCCATACTGCTTATAATTGATTGACTCAATGAGTTTAGAGGAATGTATTTTTCATAAAAAAAGACAGACTTCAACACATGACTCTACTCAAATTACTCTCTTTCTCAATGTTATCATAGTCAATTAAAACATCTCTGTTCTTTTTTCACTGATGGGATAGAGATGGCGGAAGTTTTACATCTGAGTGATACTGGGAAGATGTAGCATTGGGGTTCTTTGCTGGGGGACAGCTGACTGTCAGTTTAAATCCAGAACGAGCCCCCTAGATTGCAGAGTTTATGGCTGGGAATCATGAGCTGATCTGCAAATTCACTCTCTGGAAATGAAAAGGAATCGTTGATCTTTTAATAAGGGACGAGTCACCCTGAGATCACTGTTGATACTAATTCATTGTTGTCCAGATAACTTGCAAAGTAAAATATACCTCAATTTCATTTCTCTGTTCCTTTTTTTTTTTTTTAAGCATTATGAAGTTTGTTTGTTAATCCTCGCCTGAAGATGTGTTTTTATTGATTTTAGAGAGAGGGGAAGGACGAGGGGGTTGGGGGAAGGGAGTAACATCGATTAGTTGCCTCCCATACATGCCCCAATCAAGGATCGAACCCACAACCTAGGTGTGTGCCCTGACTGGGAATTGAACCCGCAGTCTTTTGGTGTATGGGACGATGCTCCAGCCAACTGAACCACCCGGCCAGGGCATTGCTCTGTTCCTTTTGTTAACCTCTGTGATACTGGCCCTCTTCTTCCTGGTCCTCTGCTTTTGCTCGGAGGGACATTGACATTTGAATGCCCCTTGTAAACAGCTAAGGGAATACCAGCCAGGAACCGGCGGAACACGAACCAGGTGCACGTGCTGACGTTTCGGAAGGAAGTGCTTAGCCACGGTCCAGTGCAATGGAGTGATGCGCCTGACCGCACTGTGTACACTTAGCGACTCTCAGGAACATCGAGGGGGACTCTTTATATGAAGCCCGCTTTCCGTCTCTTTGTCTGAAACCTCATGGAGATATTCCTCCACGACACGTGAGAGGTAGCCTAGTCCTATCTCCCTCGGGTGCTCCGCGCCCTTGTCTCGAGTCTGTTTCTGTGGGTGGTGGGTCTTTGGTGAGTTACCACTTCAGAGATCAGGTGATCGGAGAGTTTCACCAGGATCTGTGGTTCCCACACGAGTGCACACTGGAATCCCCTAGGGAGCTTCCAGAAATGCTGACGGCTGGGCCCTACTTCCAGAGGATGGTCTCGTTATCTGGTAGTGTGGTCTGTGGAATTTTTACAAAAGGATCCTCATGGAATTTTAACGTGAATACAATTCTGGCCATCTCTGCATTAGAAGCGACTAAGGAGCTTTGAAAAAATACTCCTGCTGAAACCTCCCCTCACGCCAGTCCCGCTGGAATATTTGGGATCGGGGCTTCAGTTGGGTGCAGCCGAGATTGCCAAGCACGGCTTCAGACAAATTCAGAAGTTGGTATTCTCCTTAAAAACGGAGGCTTTCACTAACACCATTAACTTGATTATTTACTAGTCCTGCAGTCAATTATTGAGTCGTTTCTGTATAGTTGGGTCCACGACTTGGTTTACTAAGCATTCTAACTAAACACGCAGTCCATTGTGAACATGGACTCCATCCCATGTCCAAGTGAACTCTTTGGGCTGGCTTACCGATACTTCCTGGCGAAAGACAACTGATAACAAGTGGTTCGATCTGGGTTCGCTCTGTAGTCCTTCTAACAGTCTGTCTTACTGAATTCCTTGTCATCTCTCCAAGTACCATGACTTGTGGCTATTTATAGATTTTCTCCCCTAAATGAGCTGAAGAATCACCTGTAACTACATATATTGTAGTCAGCGACTAGCCTTGCTCACAAGGATTCTCTGCCTCTGGAGAGGCTCAGTTCCTTGTTCATTAGTTCTACACATCCCATTAGCACTGTGTGTCGACCATGTACTGTGGCCGGTACTGGGAACATGCTTTATGAATAAGTGATATTCCCTGGCCTCAAGGAGCTCACAGGCTGTTCCAGTGCATCACGGTGAACCTAACACTGTGGTCCATGCAAGATGCCAAATATCTTTCTTTCTTTTCTAACCTGGCCCACCAGGCAGCGAATGCTGCGGTCCGACTCCTTCTGTTTTGAAATTGGAATCAGTGGGATCCTTGGCTGTCCTCGGGCAGACAGGAGGAACCCTGCTCTGTCCTTTCCCTCCTCAAACATCAGCAGTCCACCGAGGAGGGAGACTGAGCATCATCTCAACACGGGTGGCATGGGGTTGTCTGTTAATGTGAGGGTCCACGCCTCTTCTGTGCACCTCGTGAAGTCTGTTCTCTGAAGAGCTAGGCTCGCTTTCGTTGGCGGTTCTCCTTCAATTTATTAACAGTAAATCCTCTGAGGCAGGTCGCTTCATTTCATTCTCTGGCCAGGAATGGCAGGAATCCACATAGAAAGATTGGAGCAGGTGCAGGGGAACCAAGATTCCCTGTGTCCAGTGCAGTGCCTTTTCATCAGAGGGCACAAGGCATGAAAAGTTGTTCACGTAGGACTTGGTTCTGGGGAGGGCTTCCTTCGTATGGCGTGTGAAAGGCTCCCGGGCCATGCTGCTGGGCCCTGGTGATACTCCTCAGCTACTCTCCTCTGCACGGAACGAGCACCAGGGATACACCGTGCCCTCTGGTGGCCTGGGCATCTCTGCTCGTGATGGGTGCCGAGCCTCGCTCACCAGCTCTCCGTGGCCAACCCTAAGCGTGTGACCCACCGTGCTGACATGTACAGCCAAGAATCTCACTTGCTAAGGGAGCAAGTCTTCATTACTCCAAGATTATTAAAATATTCAATTACTAGCTGCCCCCTCTAAAAAAAAAAATGTGCCCGTGTTTGCTGTGTAAACCGTAAGCCTTGCTTCGGGAGGGCCGGGGATTTTGCGCACACGCACCGTCTTCTTCCTTACAAAGGCATTTATTTACATGTCCAAGGACCCAAGTTAATATCAACTAGGAGTTTTTGATCCATCTTTTTTTAATGTTATTTTTCGTTTATTAAGAAATTAAGGTGGGGTGTTCCTTTGGGAATAAGAAGACCATTCTTCCATCTTTTTAATACAAAATTTACTTATTTTTTTATACCCTATTACCAGTTAAGCATCTGAAAACATTTTCCAGTGTCTGCGTTTATTATTACTTCTAGTCCATTCCTTTCCCCGGGTTCATGCTGCTGAAGCCCGGGGCAGATCCAGTTTTGGGGAGCCCACAGCGAGTACACTTTGGAGACCTTCTTCTCATGAAATACAAAATTAGGAATAGATTTGCCTCTTATTTTAGACTAGGAAAAGGAGATTCAGTGACTACCGAAGCCTTGGAGATTCAGGTCCTTTCCTTCTGAGATCTCTGTGGGCAGTTTTCCAGACATGCCTCATGGATACGTGTCCCTCTCTGTCTGGAACTCTGCTGCTTCTAAAAGATCATGCTTCCAACATGACAGAAACAAGGGCCCCTGAGCTGAATTTTCACTAGTTTGTACTAAACACACCACTGATTGGCAGTCATCCTTTATGCGGCTCATTCTTGATTAATAGTTTAGCTGGTACAGAGCTCCGTTTCCTTCAGCATTTTGAAGATACTATGTAACCATCTTCTGTAATTGTTGCTGATGAGACATCTGCCCCAGTCTGATTGTCTTGTAGACACAGCCTTTTCTTTGGGTAGCCATTAAGTTTTTCTCTTATCTTGAAGTATTACAATTTCAGGTTCTACGGGTAGATTTATGTTTTTGTTTTCTTGCTTGGTCCTCAGAGGATAATTTTCCAGAGAACTTTCTGTAGTTCCAGAAACTTCTTATCCATGTTTTGTCCTAATGTTGTTGGGCTACCCTTCTCTCTTTGTCTTCAGTACGGGTCCTGGTGGAGCTCTGCAGTCTCTCCTTCTCAGAGTTTTTATTGCATTGTCTTACTAGGGTGCGTTGTGGGTCTCCTCTCAGTACCGTGGGAAATGTACTCTGTCTCTTTTTAGCAATGGTTCGTTTACAGGTTATTCAATCTCTTTTTTTTTTTTTATTTAATAACTGCATATTTTTATTTTCAAATTTCTAATGGGTTCTTTTTCATATGTACTTGCTGCAGTTTAATTTCTGACTGTGTTAAATGTTTTACGCTTTACGGTTTATTCATTCTTTTATGTCTTTGAGTTTTTAAACTATATTTTTGAACCACTGTAGATTATATTAAATTTTTTTTTCCTGTTACATACTTCTCCCACTTTTAAAAAATTTGATTTCCTTCTTAGCATTACTCATTTAAAATGCATTTTGGCAGTTTTGATGGTTCATGTTCTTACCTCGTGGGGAAAGTTTTAATTCCAGTCTGGATTAGTTTCCTGTCTCTGCCATAACAAATCACCACAGACTTAGCGACTTAACGCAACTCAGACTCGTTATCTTACAGTCCTGTATGTCAGAAGGCTGGCCCCTGTTCCGCTGGGCTGACCTCGAGGTGTCTGCAGGGCTGTAGTCCTTCTGGAGGCTCCAGGAAGGGGTTAGTGTCCTTACTTTCAACGCCCAAGGGGCTGCCTGCCCCCCCGGCTCCTGGCCCCTTCCACCTTCACAGTCAGCAGTGGGCCCGTGAGTCTCAGTGATAACGCATCACTCAGACTGAATCTTCTTCCATCTCTTACTTCTTCATTTAATGACCCTCGTAATTACACTGGGCCCACTGGATAATCTCTCTATTTTAAGGTTAGTGTATTAGCAACTTGACTTCCATGCGCAACCTAATTCCCCTTTAAAATGTATTCTAACATGTTCACAGGGATTAGGACATGGATGTCTTTGGGGGTCATATTCTGCCTAACACCCCCCTCCCCCCATGTTTGCTGGCCATCTAGTGCCTTTCATTGGCCTCCAGCCCGTCTTCTGGGTTCTGCTGTTAATTCCCAGCTGCCTTTACGTGCTCTGGCCCAGAGGCCAGCAGACCAGAGCCTCACTCCTCGCCTGCTCCGTGTTTCTGAGCCTGGCCGCTGCTTTGGACAGCTCAGAAGGGTACCATTTACACTTAAGCCCTGCAGCTAATTATTTTTGGCAGTGGAGATGTTTGTGTAGGTGGAAGGGTTAGGAGGGTTATGCTGAGATATTGATTTTTTTTTTTTCACACAGCAATTTTTTAAAAAAATTTCTTTTCTCATATGTATTTTTTTGCTGCTTTGAGTTTTTCACAGAAAAACGTGACCTCAAAGCCTGAGGTCAGTGTCGTCTTGGCAGGAAATCTCTTCAAAGTTGTCTTATAAGATACAGATTCGTCAGTCGCTCTGTTCAGCTAGGAATGAGAGTGAAGTTAGGTTGTTTTCTGAATTTCTGCTAGGGTAGACTAATTATTATTACTATTATTATTTAATACGTTTTTATTGATTTCAGAGAGAGAGAGATAGAAACATCGATGAGAGAGAACATCCATTGGCTGCCTACTGTGTGCCCCCCACTGGGGATGTAGCCCAAAACCCAGGCATGTGTCCTGACTGGGAATCGAACCGGGGACCCCCTGGTGCATGGGTGGACACTCAACTCCTGAGCCACACCCTCTGTGCTGATACCTGGCTGCCTCACAGTTACTTTTCATGTCTTATAAGCAAGCAGATTTTCAACCTCGTTGCTGTTCCTTTTGAAATCTTGTCTCAGAAAAGTAGTTTATGGGTGACGTGTAGTTCAGGGCTCGCTACAGACACTCTGAAGACCTCCTCAAGGACTGAGTCAGACCACAGAGAGCTGAAGGCCAGGAATGCGTGCACGGACACTCTCCTCTCCCAGAGAGCCCATGTCACTGAATTCTATACATGCATGTCATTGTTGGCTTATATTTTAGGAAGAAAATCTGTTCTTTATTGTGGATAAGTTGCTCTCGATCCCAGTATCTCCAATTTTCATTTGCTTAAGTTACAGCTATTGGGACTTTGTGTCTGGAAGCCAAGAATGGGATTTGTGAGTTGTTCTTAGTAATTTCTTCTAGCAGGGTTTCATTACTATAATTTGTATATTCATCTCATTATTTATTTATTTGTTTATTTTGTTAATCTTCACCCAAGGATATTTATTTCCATCGATTTTTTTTTTTAGAAAGAGTGGAGGAAGGGGGTGGGGAGAGAGAGAGAGAGAGAGAGAGAGAGAGAGAGAGAGAGAGAAATATTGATGTGAGAGATTGGTTGCCTCCTACATGTGCCTGACCGGGGCTAGGAATTGAACCCGAGACCTTTCCGTTGGTGGGCTGACACTCCAACCACTGAACCACACCAGCCAGGGCATATTAATCTCACTATATCTCCTTATTACTTTCCTATGTTTCTATTCTCTACTTTATCTTTCTCACTTAAAATGTGTTTCCCATTATATTATTTGCATCTCCATAAATCTACTTAAATCAAGGTTAGAGTATAAAGAAATTTTAAATAAACATAAATAAATTAGAATCGGAGGGCATCCTGAGTTGTTGAATATCCACAGCCTACATATGTCAACTTTAAAATGATTGTCATTCATTACTTCACTTAACACACATATATACATTCATTGTTGGTGGTGTAAAAAAGTATCAAATTTGAGTCCTGGCCTGTGTGGCTCACTTGGCAGGGCATTGTCTCATGCACTGAAAGGTCGCTGGTTTGATCCCTGGTCAGGGCACATGCCCGGGTTGCAGGCTCGATCCCCAGTAGGGGGCATGCAGGAGGCAGCCAATCAATGTTTCTCTTTCACATCGACGTTTCTATCTCTCTCTCCCTCTCCTTCCTCTCTCTCTAAAATCAATAAAAAGTATTTTTTAAAAGTATAACATTTGATCATTAGGTCTTTGTTCATCAGACATTCTGTTTTTGCACCTGGGTTATTTATCTGAATTTATTGTTTTTTTCTTGGTCACACTCTGAGCAATTTTAAAGTTAAGAATTAAGACACTGACATTGATGAACAGTTGATGTGGTTTGTTTATAAAGATACCCCACATCACAGAGTGTGTGCGATATTAGAGTCCACGTCTCTAGAGGTCAAGGCAGTGTTGGTTTAATTTTCTCCATTCTCCGCATTCCACGATATGAGAAGATGAGATGGTAATGCTTCCTTTAATGATCCTGGTGAGGAAATTTCCACACCGGTAAAAAAGCATCTGGGGAACAGTGAGTTCACTGTCCTGAAAAGGGTTCAGAGAACACAATTGCTTGACATAATATCTTTTGATTGATACTGAAATGCAAGCACTAACTTGGTGAATGCCTCCGTGTTTTATTATTTTTATTATAGGTTCAGTTCTTCTTGGATTATGAACTCCCTGACACATCTCTCTCAAATCCCCTTCCTGGCAAAACAGCTGACAAATAATCAGTCGTTCTCTTCTGGTTGAATGTAGAGAGATGATCTCTGTTTAATATTCCTGTCCACCACTGTTCTTTTGTCTCGTGTCTTCTCATTAAAAACATTGTATCCTCTGCTACTTTCGTGTCTGGTGCCTCTGAACGAACATGTCTTCATCGCACCTCTGCGGAGATGGCATGAAGGCCACAGATGTAATTATTTCTGTTTGGGATGGAAAAGACTATTCTATCTGGGTCACATAACAATGCTGGCGTTTTCCAGTATTGAAACAACTTTTTACTGTTCTCTTTGTCCCCCTCCCCACCCCCTTGTAAATATCTAATTTTAACCCATAGCACTCAACAAGAGAATGAGGTCCTACCTAAAGAAAAATCGCAAATTTAGCTGAGCTAGAGAATATAAAATTCTGCAAGACTGAAATGGCAGATGTCAAATTTGCATCTCCTTGAAAGTTGATGTGTTTTCCTACAGGCACTTTTGGGTACTTTATAAATAAACTGTTAAGATGTTAATGTTGGGAGGAGGAGCAAGAATGGACACCTTTAAGTAACCATGGCAAATTAATTATAATTCCACATTACTGTATGGTAGTAATGGTTTTTGTCAATTTCTTGTTGCTTTTGAAAAAATCAACTTGTTGAGAGACCTTTAAGAAAGGATCTTATAGGCGTATTCGTGTTTTATTTCATATGTTGAAAGTTAAAGGCGGAGATTCGAGAGTGCCCTGGCACTTCGTCCAGGTCGGGAGTCCACCGCCACCGTGAAGAATTGCGGGCGTGTGTGTGGGTGGGGAGCAGGGGCAGCAGCCTGGCACGTGGTTGTTTCCGAGGCAAGTGCTGTCATGGGAAGCAGACACAGAAACAGGAATTTGACTTCTCTTGCCTTGTTCACTTTTGAAATGTCCTTTTTATTTGAGAGATACTGCCCGCACTTCAGTTATACGCCAGGCCCTCTGCTGGTGCTGAGCATGGTGAGGAAGACCTGGTCTCACCCGCTCGGGCCCACGGCCATCTCCACTTCGGGTTGTGTCCCATCCTTGGAATGCCGCAGGATGGGGAGACACACCTTTTCGTGGATTGGAGGCACTGGAGGAAAGCTGAGATTTGTACGCTTCTTTAAAATCCCGAAATGCCAGTTTAGACGTCGGGCATCTGGGACCATCCGTTAGGGTGCTGGTGTCCTCACTGAGATCCTAGGCAGAGAACTAAACAGATCACGCCGTTACCTGGCCTGCCTCACCTCCTTGTTCTTCAAGCATCTAGCTTCCTGCTTGAGCGTATTGTTTCCCCAGAGGCCTTGAACTTAGATGTTAGCAGGGCTCAGCCCTTACAGGAGATACACTGTTTAAGTGTCGTGTATGATGGCCGATGAGTAATGCAGCATGTGGGTTTACAAATGCAGGTGACACAGGGAAATCACAAGGCATGTTTTAAGAATCATAAACTGGAATATTTCTTTTCTTTTATTTAATTTTTTTTCTTTATTGATTTTTAGAGAGAGAGGAAGGGAGAGGGAGAGAGAGATAGAAACATCAATGAGAGAGAACATCGATTGGCCGCCTCCTGCCTGCCCCCCACTGGGGATCGGGCCCACAACCTGGGCGTGCGCCCTGACCGGGAATCGAACCAGCGACCTCCTGGTGCATGGGTCGACGCTCACCCCCTGAGCCACACCAGCCGGGCTAGAATATTTCTTATTTAACAAAGACTTTAGTCAGCACTTACTATGTGCCAGGTCCTATTCTAAGCTCATTTCACCCTCATAGCAGCCCTATAAGGTAGATTATTATTCTCATTATCTGTGTGACAGGTAAGGAAACTGAGGCACAGGGGGTTAAATGACTTGCTCAACTAGTGGACACGGGATTTAAAGTCAGGCATCCTGACTCCAGATTCTACACTCTGACGTTAACGGCCTTAGCCACGCTAGACTGCCCCGTGTCCCTACAACCAGCTGTGACGTCCGGTGCCTGTGCCCAGCAGCACGTATGGGTCAGAGACTCCAGGACAAGCCTGGGCTGGGAGCGGGCAGAGTTCAGAGGTGGTGGTTGAAGCCACAGGAGTCCATACACCCCCCTTCTCGGAGGCAAACAGGCAGAGGGCTTGCGGTCTGGCGACACAGTGACCGGTGGACCAGAGTAACGGGAAATGTAGAGTGAAAGTGAAGAGAGCCCGGAAGAGGGTGTCTGAGAGCCAAGAGAAGACAGGGCTTCAGCAAGAGTTTAACTTGACCATGTGCCCGAGGGTGAAAAGAATGCGGACTGGGAAAGGCCACCGTCGGTGGCAGTTCAGCTGTCCTCACTCCCTTTCGCGAGAGTTGGACGTTTATGGAGAAGATAGATTAGCCCAGGCTGGTGTGGCTCAGTGGTTTGAGCATCAGCCCGCATGCCGAAGGGTCTCAGGTTCGATTCCTGGTCAAGGGCACATACCTCGGTTTGATTGGGGGGCATGCAGGAGGCAACCAATCAATGTGTCTCTCTCACGTCGATGTTTCTCTCCAAAAAAATCAACAGAGTCCGGCCGGTGTGGCTCAGTGGTTAAACGTCGACCCATGCACCAAGAGGTCGCCAGTTTGATTCCTGGTCAGGGCACATGCCCAGGTTGTGAGCCCGATCCCCAGTGAGGGGCATGCAGGAGGCGGCCAATCAATGTTCTCTCTCATCGATGTTTCTATCTCTCGCTCCCTCTTCCCTTCTTCTCTCTCTAAAAATGAATAAAGAAAAAATAAATAAATAAAAATCAACGGAAAGAATAAATATCCTCCGATGAGGATAAAACAAAAAAACAAGATAGACTAAGTGGCCACAAAGACACATTTTAAAGGAACACAAGTACATGCTTAGACTTTTTATCTCAACATACTTATTCCTCGCTTTGGAAACAAATTCAGTAGATTTGAAGGCTACTTTTTTTTCTATAAACTTGTTCTTCTGACCACCCCCCAGCTTAGTTTTGTGTATTTTGACCTTGGAGGCACTTCTGTATTTTATCAATAAAGGGGTATCAACAGTTGATGAGGGCAGGAAAACAGTCACGGAGACTTCCTCGGAGTGCATGGCCGTCAGGACCAGCCCCGGACCCTGGAGCGGGATCGTCTCCGGAAGATTGAACAAGCCTAGCTACGAGCTGTGAATCACAATTCAGAGCAGCCCCGATTACGCGATGACATTGTCCATTTGTCATCGAATTACCTGCTAAAGTGAGTGATTTCAATATTTCCCTTCAGTGCAATATTTGAATCAAGCAATGGCATCAGTATTAATTTGTGATACTTTTTGATGTAACTAAAACTTGATTTAGCACGCAGTGCTTTATTGCTACAGTTAAAGTCTTCTAAATCTTCTTTACGTGTCATTCTTTATTTTTTTAAATCCTTACCCAGGGATATTTTTTCATCCATCTTCAGTCAGAGTTGGGGAGGAGGAGAGAGAGAGAGAGAGAGAGAGACCAACTGGTTGCCTCCCGCATGACCCTGACCAGGGCCGAGGACTGAACCGGAACCGAGGTACGTGCCTCTTTGGTCCCCGGGCTGACGCTCTAACCACTGAGCCAAATCGGCCAGGGCATCATTCTTACGGAATATGTCCTCATATGCAGGAGCACTGCTAGACTCTTTAAACACGGAGAGAGCGTTTCACATGAAAAGGTATCTCTGGATGTAGAATCCAATGTTAGGTACATTTGGATAAATACTGTCTTTGCTGTAATTGTTTGGGGTAACACATTCCATTAAACTCGGGGGACAAAAATTCCCGGAACTGGTTGTTTGCTATAGTAAGAATGAAACTCAAGCTGTGTGAATGAAGTTTTCAGTGTCACAATTATTGTCCCTCCCCATATCCTGACATTTCTCAACTTGGGAAATGTTGTTGCTCACTTTGGTGACTCCCATAACTATGTACGAGATTTAGTTATGTAATTAAATATCAAGTTCTTTTCAAATAAATCACCTCAGGAAATTTGGTTTCGGTTCTCCTTAATGGAAGTGACCAGGTAGTGTGGTGGCCACACCCTTTCACAGGTGAGCCTGGGAAGTGCCCTGGCGTGGGGTGGCTGCCCCTAGCCTGCGTGGGGAGGTGGGCATCATCCCTGAGCGATAATGTACACGTACGTGATGTAGGGAGGAAGAGAGATGCTGGGATTACGTCCTGACTTCCATATTTTTGTGAATGCAGTAAAAGTTGATAGTTGTCGTTGCCATTTTTAAATTATTGCCATATTAATACTTTATTATGCAGGCCAATAAATACAACGAAGAGGGCTCATTGACCCGAATTTATGTGACTTTCTTTCAATTCAGCTATCTGTACTTTATGCTAAATATAATGTTTCACTTTCCAGGTAACGCCCACCTACCAATGAGCATTGCCAAACGCGGCCTCTGAACACACCTTTTAAAAAGTGCCGTGGGTTTAATAGGTATGCTGGTCATAGGGTCAATAGATTTTCTTATGCTATGCCCAGAGAAGTATATTCTGTTTTTCTTCAGAATAAACTAGGTGTTTTGGAAATTCCCTTTGTGGAACACCGTACTATATATTTTTTCACCCCAGTAGTCATTTGAATAACTGAGGTTTTGTGTTTTCTGAAATTAAAATGAAATACATGTTCTGAATTAATGATTGGAACAGATGCAAGTGACCTCATCTATAAAAAGTAATCCTGAAAGTTAGGAGATCAAGGTTGTCTTCATGTTACTGAAGCAGACCATCCTTTATGCGCATTAACAGAGTTCAGGAGAGAAATTATATTTAAAGGGAAATGACACCTGTTTCCCAAACATTTTAAGTCAGAGATGAAAAAGAAACACAAAATTGGAATTCCAAAGCTTCGAAATGTATTTCTGTTACCTTCTTATTTATGTGAGGTCACACATAGAAACCTTGGCTTCGGTTAATGAGGTAGGGTTCCCAAGTTTGACCTTGGCTGTTGCTTCTGCTTTGAGGTTGCCAGTATCCTGTTTTCCAGGTTTCTTCATTTGCCCTCTATTCATATCATGATCTATGCAGATGACCTCCTTTGACTTTAAACTGTGCTTCATTTTAACATATTTCACATTTAAAAAATTAGTTCCAGAAGAGTATTGAAAATGGTGCTCTCCTCCATTCATATTCAACTTAGAACAAGCATACCCTGTGACTGTTCATCCTGTTTCCACTGCGAGCTAAGTGCAGGGCCCTATGCCCAAGGGCTGATTCTACCGAACGGGACAGAGCTCCCCTTCTCTTTCCACTCTGGTTAGATGCTGGTGTCAAGGTTGCTGTGACTGCTCAAGGCACACCATGCGGGTTCCTTGTCGAATTAGTGAGCTTGCTAACCTAGGTTTGGGGATCATTAAACCCACCTTTTAGCAGGGTGGAAAAAGAAAATGATTTTCCCTCCCTCCTTTTCCCTCTCTACCTCCCTTTCATCGCTAGTTCCTGAGGAGGAGAGGCTCTTGACGATAACTAAACCGGGCAGTGCTGAGTGTTAACTGATTTCTATTGTTCTTCCAAAGTACCATCCACTAAGCTATCGTGTGTCTTTTCATTTTTGCTACCCAGGAATTCTGAGCAATTATACTTGGGTTTTGTGAAAGTAAGAATCTTTGGATCCTCACTCTCTTTCTTTGCCTTTTAAATTCCTTAAGTTTTATTTGGATGGATAAGAGCTCTTCTCTTAAGTTAGGGTGCGGTATTGTACCTACCTCTGATGATAAGAAAAATATTTTAATTTCAAATTAGGGTTCTTCACTGCAACATTGCTAGCTATGGTATGGTTGATGTTTTACCAGTATTTTAGCAATCTCATACCGACCTATGGGAGAGTTTTTCTGTGATGGGCAGATTTTTTTCAGGCACAGAAATTAGGTGGGGTGGCCACATCAAGACTTTCTTTACTTCTCAATAAAATACAGTGCATTGTAAACTGTCATCAGAAATACATACGGAAATTTAAATACCTCTCATTTTCTGCCAACGATTTGACTATTTTCATTACCCCTCTTTATTAGGTTATTTCAAGTTCCACAGAATTAATTACCCTAAATTGTTTCAGAAAAGTTTACTTTCTGCCTGATATTGAAAAGGCCAGAATTCTATTGCGTAAATCACAATACATGAAATATCCCAGAAAGTAAATGCTTGAATGGTATGGAGTTTATATCGTAAATGTTATTTCATAGTTCCCTCAGTTACCTGGCTGGGTAATACAGACCATGAAATTAAAATGACCCCTTTCGCAAGACTTAGCTGTACGTTTCATTTCGGACACAGCCACCCCCTGCCGACGCCCCGGAACAGGCTTTGAAAGCAGCCGCCCTCCTCAGTGAAATGAACGGCTCCGCTACTGGCCTCAGTGTGTCTTGTGATTGTCCTGTAGCACTGGGCTTACTTTTCCTGTTTCTCCTCTGACTTTACAATGTAGCTATTGATCGCATTCCAGATCTTTGAGAAAGCTCCTCTGCAGAAAGGGGATGTTGACAGCTGCCTTACAAGCCACAGTCTGCGCATCTGAACACACCCTCCTTCGGGCCCCTGTTCCATTCTAGATACAGCGGTTGAAGGTTGTCTTCGCCTTTCAAACATGGACGCACCTAACAGCTTGGTGCAGGAAATCAGCTCCCAGCAGAGCAGCGCAATGGTGACACAATGCTAATTAAAAATTTCCTGGTAAAATGTTTCATTTTCAGTCTGGGTGAGCTTCTAGTGCGGTATGACCAGCGAGGAGTGAGAGATTTGCTCAGCGGCCCTGACTGCTTATTACTGGTCCTTGACATTTGGTTCCCATGCAGATTTTTTCTGTTGCACAACATTGTATCCCTAGAAAACATTAAACGAAAATGTTTCCTTTTATTTGCCAACTTGGTAATGTCTTACCACAATACAGAGAAGTTTATAATCTTAATGGCTGCATTAGGACAATGTTGTACCAATTTTGAACGTGATAAGCCCTTTACTCACCTATCCGAAACTACAGGAACTCTAAAATCATCTGCTGTGTAAAATACTTTGAATAATACCCTTTTACACGGGTACGATACCCTTAAAAATACCCTTTTGCGTGATAGACTCGAAGAGCTTTATAATCAAGGAGTCGTATTAATAAAAGATAAGTGTAACACCTGTAAAATTCCAGGTTGCTGTGGAAGTGATGAGTTTATGAATCTGTTTCCCTCACTGAGCAGTTTTTAGCTAATGGTTTAATTTCCAGAGGGGCAAAGTGCTATGGAGGGAACGGAAGAAGGGAATAAATAACCTGCCCCAGGGGATCCTGGTGCTTGTAATCATTAAGTGTCGGGAGAGAAATTCTAAGGTGTCAGAAAGCCACATTTATAATGTCATATAAATATATTCAAGAGCACTAAGGGACTTATTGAATCAAAATATGAAAATTCGAAGGGCCCTGGTAACCCTCAAGAGCGAACACTGCTCTCGAAATGAGCCGAGCCACAAAAGGGAAGGTGACTTACCTGGGCTCACCGGCTGTGGTTCGTGCAGCTGGGACCAGAATGTGATTCAGTGTTTTCTCACTGGCACTAGGGATCTGGTGTGTCCAAGGAGAAGTTTCTGGAAAATCATTAACCTTGAGCTTAGAGGAAGTAGCATTATAAACAGCAGACCTAGAGATGTTAGCTTCTTGTGTTAGCTTTAGGTTTTTCTAGTTCTAAAATTCCGTATTTCTTAACTTAGATGGATACAAAAGGGGAAATGATATGAGCATATAATAGTGAAAAGTAGTAGTAACAATAATGACTAAAAGTTAAGAACTTCCTATGTGCTAGGCTCTGCGTTAAGCCCTTTACAAAGCTCCCTCAATCCTCACAATAACCTTATGAAGTAAGTTCTGCTATTATTCCCATTTAACAGGTGAGGAAACTGAGGTCCAGAGAGGCACCTTGTCCAATATCGAACCTGGAATGTGATGAGAGAATGACCAGCCAGTCACTGGCAGGTGACTCCATTTAGGAGGGGAATACTATGCTGAGAAATAGCGACAGCTGAGAAGGGCTTCTCCAATGAGAAAAAGAGGACAACCTGGTAATTCCTTGTCTTACATCATGGTATCAATATTTCTGTAGCGTGCCCCTCACTGATAAGAGAAATGATCAGTCATTTCAATAATCCTAGTGTCCAGCCATAGCTTGTGTCCGTAATGATGAGATATTATTGCTAGAATGTATGTATGTCAGCGTGTATGTGTACGTCAGGCGGAGACAACAAATACGTAGTCTGTCGCACCTGTAGGAACAGTCACTCTCGTTCAAGGTCTCATTCTAACTAAGCAACACCATCCCTAGTAGCCAGCTACTAATATGTGTGGCTCCAGATTTTTGCTTAGAGTTGTGTGTTATCTTCTATTTCGTGCTTGCTTTAGAAAATTTTATTTCACTTTCCTACTTCAGTTTATCGAGGATGTTGTTTATGTGGGAAGGTGTGAACAGGGTTAAATGATGTTGCCATTTGCCCAGCCGGTGTGGCTCAGGGGATGGAGCGTCGTCCCTTGGGCTGAGAGGTCCCAGTTTGATTCCCGGTCAGGGCACATGCCCAGGTTGCAGGCTCGATCCCCAGTAGGGGGTGTGTAGGAGGCAGCTGATCGATGTTTCTCTCTCTTCCTTCCTCTCACTCTAAAAAAAATAAAAATAAAAATATATTTTATTTTTTTATTATTTTTTTATTTTTTATTTTTTTTTGTATGTGCCCCTAGCAGGAACCAAACCTGGGACTCTCTGGTCTGCAGGCCAACGTTCAAACTGCTGAGCCAAACTGGCCAGGGCAATAAAAATATATTTAAAAAAAAAACGATGATACCATTTTATCCTCTCCTGGTCTTTTCCTTTTAGGCATCTGCCAGGACAGTTGGTCCAAGTGGTGCGGAAGATGGAGAAGGAGGTCCTGACTGTAGTTCTAGTTAAACCACTGGTTTTTGTAGGCTAAGAGAAGCTATTACCGTTTTGTGTTTTTTTTTTTAATTTATCATATTGTTGAAAAAGTATTACAGATGCCCTTCCTCATTTTTCCCCTGTTGACCCCCTCCTCCCGCTCCCACCCCCACCTTCGCCACACTATTGCCTGTGTCCATTGATGTTTTGATGCAGAACTTTATTTTATCCTCTGGAAGGAGCATCAGAGTCCTAATATCCTCTCATTTCCTTTAATGTCTTATAATTGACTTGACTAATAAAATGCTAAAAAAAATTCTGTAACTTTACATGATCCGTAATGGAAGTCCAGTTTAGTTATATATGCGTTTTCCTCTGCGTAGCTCGATGGACTTGAATCAACAACCTGTTTTGTTTTCATTCAGCCATATTTACTCAGCTCCTTTGAAGCACGAGGCGCGGGTGTAGGGGCTGGAGCTGCGTCTGCCACTGTGGTCCTTAGCCTGTTACTCCTGGAGGTCACACGCTGCCGTAGATAAGCTTCGCATAGGACCAGGTTTAAGTTTTTGCAGCTAGGATGAAGCAAATATGAACTGTTTTATAGCCTCAATCTGCTCTCTCTGTTCTGCAGCAATGATCAGACATACAACACCAGATGAATGGATGCGTATGATACAAACTGGAGTATTGCTGGTTTATAATACAGAATGTTGTCCAAAGCTGCTGCGGCCCTTCCTCCCTCTCCCCCTCCTTTGCTTCCTTTTTTGTTATACAATCATTCGAAAATATTTAAAAGTAGGTCTAGATGAATTAAACACCTTTCATAGTTCTAGCTACTGAAAAACTGACTATTATTCCAGCCATTTGGTAATATCTAGAGAACATAGTGAGGAAACTCTAAAAATCTGCTACAAAGTATATTTAAAGTTTGGAATTATGATTGATACACTAATATCAAAACAAATGGAAGTTTAATAGCCAGTTAGAGGTGGATGTACTCATGACGTTTGTTCTACACTGCTTTTCTGATGTATCTAAGGTGACCAGTTCTTCCCTGTTTGCCTGGAACATTCCAGGCTTCAGCACTGAAAGCCCACAGTAAACACTTAAGTCCCAAGCTACCAGGATTACTGTTCACCCTAATTATATCTAAACCTGAAGATTTAATTTTCTCAATTTCATGGATGAAGTAGTTAATTAACAAATATCATGCACAAACCTATTTAGCTGCAGGGTACATATTAACATATTAATGTTTATCTAAGTACAGTGATAGATCATTGAAAGATGAGGGAATAGGTGGGTAGATGGATGGGTGGATGGATGGATGGATGGATGGATGAATGGATAGATGAATGAATATAAAAATATGTAGGAAATATCTGTGTAATATATCTTCTGATTAGTTAGGAAATATCACCTGTTAAATCCTAATCACCTCTGAAGGCCCAATGTAGTTGTCATTTTTTGTCCAGGTTTCTCTGAAGCTTGTAGAATGAACCAGCCTCTTCTGTGCCTGCAAAATTTTGTTTAGACCTCTAGTATTAGACTTACCAGAGTTATGTTATTCTTAGTTGTATACGTATCTTTCTTCTTCCCTAGACTATGAATTTCTTGCGGAGTGAGAATTGTACCCTAACACACCTTTGAACTTCAACTCTCATAAACTGCCTTGTACCTACCAAGCAAAAATTGAATATGTTATTGCTGAATTCACCATTTATTTCCGCCTGATTTTGTAGCCCCTGTATTTTTAATCATCTTTATCAATATATAATTTAAGTACAATAAAATTCACCAGTTTTAAATGTACAGTTCTATAGGTTGTAACAAAATCAAGATAAAGAACATTCTAATCACCTGCAAAAAAAACCCCTGTGACCCTTTGTAGTTACTTGCCCCCTGGCCCTCTGGCCCCTGGCCCCCAACAACTACTGATGTACTTTTTCTCAGGATAGTTTTGTCTTTTCTAGCATTGCGTTTACACTTGCATGTTTGTCTTCCTTGGCTTACCATATTGCTTTTTGAGTCCTATCCATATTGTTGCCAGTGTCAGGAATTTGTTTCATTTTATTTCTGGGTAGTATTCTATCATATGGATATTAAACTGTAGGTGGGCAATTAGTTATTTCCAGTTTTGGGCTATTGTAAATAACACTGATGTAAATATTAACGTACACATTTTATATTGACATTTATTTGCATTTCTCATGGGTAGATATCTAGGAATGTCATATGGAATCTTATGGTAAATGGGTGTTTAAATGTATAAGGAAGTCTTCAACGTCCTGCAAAGTGGCCGTACCGTTTTGCATCTCCACCAGCAATGCGTGAGGACACAACTTGCTCTACAACCTTGTCAGCACTTGATATTGCTCAGTCTTTACAATTTCAGGCATTCTAACATGTGCCTGGTAGTATCGTACTGTGGTCTTATTTGCATTTCTCTAATGACTAGTGATTTTGAGGCATTTCTTTGTAATTTGTAGAGCTTGTTTGCCAGCGTATCTGTTCAAATCTTTTACCCATTGTTAAAATTCAGTTTTTTGTTTTCTTGTTACTAAATTGTATGAGCTCTTATTTTCTGGATATATCTTTATCAAATATATGTCTTACAATTATTTTTCTACAGGTGTTAATTTTTTAGTTTCTTTTTTTTTTTTTATCCTCACCCGAGGACATTTTTCCATTTTTTGTTCAGATAGAATGGGAGGGAGAGAGAGAGAGAAACATTGATGTGAAAGAGACACATCGAGTGGCTGCCTCCTGCATGACCAACCAGGGCCGGGGACAAATCGCAACCGAGGTACATGCCCTTAGTGGGAACCGAACCCGGGTCTCTCTGGACCACAGGCCGACGCTCTAACCGCTGAGCCAAACCGGCCAGGACAATTTTTTAGTTTCTTAACAGAGACTTTCAAAGAGTGAAAAATTTAATTTAATGAAGTACAATACACCAATTGTTTCTTTATGGTTTATACATTGTTTTCCATCTAATATTACCCAACATAATGTGAGAAAGATTTCCTCTTATGTTTTCTTCTATAGTGTTATAGTTTTAGGTTTTTCGGTTAGGTCTGTATCTCTTTTGAGTTAATTTTTACATATGGTTGAGATAAGGGTCATGGTTCTATTTTTTGACATATGTATTGATTGTTCTAGTATTATTTATTAAAAAGATTCTTATCCTTTTCCCATTTAATTAGCTTGGTTCCTTTGTAAAAAAGATACATTGACTTCATTATAGTTTTAATTTGCATCTCTCTGACAACTGGTGACATTGAACATGTTTTCATATGTCTGTTGGACATCTGTGTGTCCTCTTTGGAGAAGTATCTATTCAGGTCCTTTGTTCACATTTTAATTGGATTGTTTGTCTTCCTTTTGTTGAGTTGTATGAGTTCTTTATATATTTTGGAACGCTGATGTGGTCAGTGTTTTGCATTTTAGTCATTTTGTTGTGTGAATAGTGGTATCATTATCTTAACTTGCAATTCCCTAGTGACATGCATGTTGAACATCTTTTTTTTTTAATCCTCACCCGAGGACATTTTCCCATTTTTGTTCAGACAGAGCGGGAGGGAGAGAGAGGAACAGAGAAAGAGAGAAACATTGACGTGAAAGGGACACATTGAGTGGCTGCCTCCCGCATGACCCCATCCAGGGCCGGAGACGAGTTGCAACCGAGGTACTTGCCCTTGACCGAAACAGAACCCGCGACTCATTGGTCCACGGGCCGACGCTCTAACCCCTGAGCCAAACCGGCCAGGGCTGAACATCTTTTTATATGTTTACTTTCCAGACATATATCTTCTTTGGGGAAGTGTCTGTTCAGATCTGTTGCCCATTTTTTAACCAATTGTCTTGTTCTTATTGAGTTTTAAGAGATTTTTGTATATTTTGGATGCAAATCATTTGTCAGATATGTGTTTTGCAAATGCTTTCTCCCAATCTGTGGATTATATTTTTACTTTATTAACAGTGATTTTCAGAGAGCAGAGGTTTCTACTTTTAATAAAGTCCCATTTATCAATTTTTCTTTAATGGACCTACTTTTCATGTTGTATCTAAAAAGTCATTGAAAACCCAAGGTCACCAAGCTTTTCTCCGATCTTCTGACAGTTTTATTGTTTTTGTGTTTTACATTAAGATCTGTGATCTATTTTGAGTTAATTTTCGTGGAAGGTGTAATATCGCCGTATAGCTTCATTTTCTTGCAAGTGGACGTCCAGTTGTTCTGCACCCTTTGCTGAAGAGAATATCCTTTCTCCGCGGAATCGCCTTTGCTTCTTTGTCAGAAATCAGTTGACTATATGTGTGGGTCTATTTCTGGGCTCTCTATTCTGTTCCATTGATCTGTTTGCCTGTTCTTTTGCAGTATCATGCTGAAATGATTGCTATAGCTTTCTAGTAATTTTTGAAGTCGAGTCGTGGTTAGTTCCCCGACTTTGTTCTTCCCTTCAATATTGAGTTGGCTATTTAGGGTCTTTTGCTTCTCCACATAAACTTTAGAATTTGTTCGTTGATACCCAGAAAGTAGCTTGCTGTGATTTTGATTGGAGTTGCATTGGATGTATAGATCAAGTTGGGAAAAACCTCTTAACAATATTAAGTCTTCCTACCCATGGGCATGGAGTATCTCTCCGTTCATTTAACTCTTACTTGACTTGTTTCATCTGGGGTTTTCAGTTTCCCTTAAATAGACCTTGACTGTATTTTGTTAGATTGAGACCTCAGTATTTTGTGGGTATGTGCTCATATTAGTCAGGGTTCTCCAGAGAAATGACAGAAGCCAAGGTCTGGGCACTAGGTATGTTTATTGCCACTGGGGGCTGGTTGTCTCTGGATTCTCTCACCTGACAGAGCCAAGAAATATATCTATATACTACTGACAACTAGAAACATTGCTATATGTAACTATCTGTGTCTGTTAAGCTCCACATGAGTTCACACTACCGTCCCCTAGTGTATCTTCTACCGCATGCGGTGTTCTCATCACACCCAGCCCCAGCCTTGCTCACCTCTCGCCTCTCACTGCAGCAGTGAGAAGGCTGGTCCTCCCCTGCGTCATTCATCTGCTTCCTTGTTCAGTTCACGTGTGTGTATATGTGTGTGTGCACACGTGTTCAGTGTTGCGTTCATCTTCATTTGGACACATGTCCCTCTCCTAATTCTTGGTGTGTTGTAAGTGTACGCACCTCACTGATCAGCCTTCCCGGAGGAGCAGCCACCGAAATAGGCAAATGAAGAGTATCAGGTTACGTAGAAATGAGTTAAATGTCCAAGAAGATGCTTTTTCCGTTGGGAAGTACTCTGAAAAGATGAGGTTGTTACCGAGTTGTCACTAATACGATCAATATTTCTGTGTTGCCATTTGTCAAGTCAGTATTTCAGCAAGAGGGTCAGTTTATAAACTCAGAACAGCCTCACTGAAGACCCTCCTCTCCTGGTCTTGTCCTATATGGTGTAGCTTGGCGGTGTGTCAGTACAGTGGTTGGCTGTGCAATTAACCCTTTTTTACAAAGTAAATAATTCAGTATTATTCTTGGCAGTGACTCGAAGTTGATCCCTCAAGTAGGCCACCCCTGCTGGAGGGTCCTGGCCTTGAGGTACAGTGAGCTTCCTCGGAGCTGTAGCCCCGGATCCGAACCCGAGTCAAAGGGCACCTTCCCCGACTGCCCACGCTCGTCCCGCAGGTCCTTCCAGCTGCACAGCATCTGCGTGCGGAAAAGGGAAAGGATAAATATTTCATGACAGCAAAACGCATCGCATCATCTATCGACACTCCTTACACGCCCCGACGTCTCGTTCAGTTTGTCTGATGAAGGTGCAGAAAGCCTTTGAAAGGCACCGATTTTCAGCACATTCAGTTTCTGTGCCCTCACTTTCTTCACGTTAGATCATGGGGAAATTGTAGAAGGGGGATGATTTTTTTTTAACGGAATTGCCTTAACTCCCGCATTTCCTTCCCTCGATCAGATACAATAGTTTTCCTCGGCCCCTCCCTGTCTCTGCCATTGGGCTCCTGAGGTGGACTGCCCCTGGCAGGAACGGGCTGCCTCTGGGGGGAAGGGGCGGGATGCTGGCCCCGGGAAGACTCGGGAAGAGGCGCGGCCCTGGCCGGCTGGCTGCGAAGTCTGTCACTGTGGTCCTGGCGCTGAGCCATGGAGTGACCGCCCGCCTCTGCAACATGACCAGATACCTCGCCAGAAATCGCTCTGACACTGTCCTTATTTTTCTAAAGCTCTTCTTCTCTTCCATTAACCGATGATTTTCTTAAAGATCGGAAACATCAAGGCCACTCAGTTGTTCCAGAGACGTGTTTCTGGCTTGAAGTGGCTGAAATCACACTGGCGAGCAGTGAGGAGCAATATGTGCCAATAGCCAAATACCTTGTTTTCCAACAGAACAGGAATTTCATGTTCTTCTAACACGTTAGGCTTCAGTGTGTGTTTTAAGATCCGTGGCACACGCGTCCTAAGGTGTTTGACCTTGGCCAGTGGACTTCCGGTGCTGAGAGGGGTGATTTGGGTCTTTCGTTCTCTGCTGAGGCGAGGTGACTTATTTATAGCCTTTGGTTCTTGGGACAAAACTAGTCTTTGAAAGGAGATTATTCCTGCCTGCCGGGGCCCCCCGATACAGAGCAACAGGTCGCTCTGTCTCTTTAGCCACTTTTTGGTAGTTTGATCTAAATATGTCACGACCTCTTTGTATTTCAAATTTTCACCTCTAAAATGAAGAGAGCTCCTCGCCAGGGGGCCCCCTGCTCAGGGGAGCATTGGAAAGTGGGGAGACAAGGCTGCTGTGGCAGCAGTTCGGCCGGCGGGAAGAGACAGACTGCACGCACTCGGGGGATTGGAAAAGGACTGTTTAATGCGCACCGGTGCTGTCCCAGCGGAGTCACCTCCAAAGGCTGAACCCCAAGCCCAGGTTCCAGCCGCCTTTTATACATGATGAACCTCCGGGCATTTGGGGGCCTTCTAGTCCCTCTGTAGTGTAGGCGGTTGGCGGATGTAGGGGAATTACAGAAGCCAGGGGCGGGGTCTGTGCACTAAGGGGCTGCCCCTGGCTGGCCTTCTCAGGTCTACTGCCAGCTCAGGGGCCCAGGAAGCAGTGAGCTGAGAGCACACACTTCTCCCTGCCTGGCCGTCCTCGAACTCCGTGCCCCGGAAGTTGTTCAACTCTGTTCCGGCGCTAGGTTCTGCCACCGGTGTGTGGAAACGGGATCAATGTCCATGAGTTTTAACTCTGTTGCAAGCTCATGCGATGGCTGGCATCTGACTGTAACTACTTAGAAGAATCGTATTTGCTTCTTTAAAATGACTCCATCCGAATGGTTTCTTGGATAGCTTTTAAATAGTGATTTTTCAGAAGACTGTTTAAGAACAGCTGTTTATTGCAATTTACTGTATGAAACACTTAAAAATTTATTTAGCATTGCCCTTTAATACTAAAGAATAGTAGTTACTTTCTATAAGATTATATAATTTTAATTGATGCACTATGTACCCTAACCCATCAGGTATATCTCAGATTTTCTTAAGAGGATGTTTCAGATCCCAGTGACATTTGAAGAAGATTTTATTTTGCAACTTAGTTTTTACAGTACTGCTCAGAACATTTTGTTCCCTGTTTCATACCCAGTTATTTTAGATTGCAAATATATGTCGATGATTCTTTCTTAATACCTAGGTTTTTCCTTAGCAAATATTGTGATGTTGAGAGAAGAGAGAGAGCAAGGAAACCACGGAATGCTAACCGCAGCTTAGAATGTTAGCAGCATCCAGTACCTATTATAGAAACAAGTTCTCAAATAATGAGGCCCATATTGAAATAAACATCGTTTATTTATTTATTTTTTCCAGCGAGCCTCTTTTTGATATGTTTAGTCAGCGGTTTCACAGACAGTTGTACCATATTCATTACAAATAAAT
This sequence comes from Tadarida brasiliensis, assembly GCA_030848825.1. NCBI lineage: Eukaryota > Metazoa > Chordata > Mammalia > Chiroptera > Molossidae > Tadarida > Tadarida brasiliensis. Next base: position 97,077,403 of record CM061267.1, on the reverse strand, counting down.
TACATAGCTTTTCCATTGCATGAAAATTTTATCACAGACTTTCGCCATTATCTTTGTTTAGAAAGAAGATGAATATTAAGTATATTCAGCAATAATGGCAGGCAGAGATTTCTCTGTGCTGATTGCAAACACCTCATTTATATAATTTGTGGAGAACGCAGGGAGGAGAGAGACTCGGTGGAGAATAAGGAAGAAGGCACATGACAGACGAAGTATTTGCAGTTTATCACTGACCGCTCATTCAGCACGAGTGGGTCTGAAGTGGAAGCCAGTGGCCAAACGACCAGTTCATGGCTGCTGGACTTGATGAAATCCATGCTACCGAGCGTGGACTGAGGTTACAGAGACGTCTCATTTTCCATGCTGAATTTGGTGCTTATTTGCAAACATTAATAAAGAGTAGTTTTACCCATACACATGGTTCAGGAACAAAATATCAGAGGTTGGTTAACAGCTGCACTGTGGTTCTTTTTTAGTTTTGTCTGCCATTTGTTTTGGAGATTTAAAAAAATGTTAAGCATATGAAACTTTAAATTATAAACTTGAAGAAATTCTCTGCAAGACACAAGATTTGTTTTTGCCTCATGTATTCAAACCTATTAGACAAATATCTGTTTCACTTGGCTTTTGCCCTTTATTATTTAAAAACAATTTCCCCCAGTCTGTCTTTCTAAGTTGTCAGGCTTTTTTGTGATGAAAAACAGTAATACTGTGTTAGTCTGGGAATTTAGATTTTTTCTTCTATTCTGAATTTCTGCCCCATGAAATAAAAAGTTAGGATTTTTGCTTTTTTGGTCCTTCCTATGCATATATCAAAGTTTGTGTCTGAGAACTGTGTAATCATAGAGAAACAGGACCATGCTTCCTCACACATGGGAGATACTTAAAACTGTATGTGGTTTATCAATTGATGAAATTTACCATAGCTGTCATTGTAGTAAGCACTTCAGCTGTGTCTGTGTCGCCAGTGAAAATAGGTTCTTGCGGTGTCATGAAAAAGGAATTTCAAAGGGCACACCCATGGGAGAAGTTGAAGCATAGTGGCAAGATTTATTGGGGTGAAGGGAAATGGCAGCCCTGGGGAATAAGCAGGCTGTCCTTCAAACTATCCAACCTACCTCCTGGGGTTTCCAGGCTGGCTTGTGCTGGGCCCTCCCCCCAACCAATCCCTTTCCTGGACCTTCCAGGGTTCTGTACCCTTATCCAATCTGATTCTTTTCCCAGGCTAGGCTCCTCTCCTTTAGGGTCTCTCCTTCCCTCTCCCCCTCCCTCTGCCCCTCCCTCTCCCACTCCCCCTCTCAACACACACTGTTACTTGGAGGACTCTTTATTTTAGCCATTTCAGCTTGTGGCATTTTATCTGTGAAAGTCAGTGAACTAAATATTTTTAGACATTTACACAGAACAAAACAAATAATTCTGACATCCTTTGTAAAGTGTAAAACATCACCATGTGAGTAGCTAGCAAAAGTAGCCTCCTTTTCTCTGTGTGTCCGTCTAGACCCGCAGTGAGCGCAGATGAATCAGAACTTAGCACACACTGCCACCCACACGGTCTCCTCCTGCCGCCAGCCATGTCTGCCGTCTATCAAACCTGGTTGTGAAACCGCGGGGAAGTCCAAGGGGAGCTTTTTTTTTTTAATCCTCACTGGAGGATATTTTTCCATTTATCTTCAGATAGAGTGGGAGGGAGAGAGGGGGGGGGGGGAGAGAGAGAGAGAGAGAGAGAGAGAGAGAGAGAGAGAGATCGATTGGCTGCCTCCCGCACGACCCTGACCATGGCCGGGGACTGAACTGCAACCCAGGTACGCGCCCTTGTCCAGAATCGAACACGCAACTCTCTGGTCCGCGGGCTGACGCTCTAACCGCTGAGCCAAACCGGCCAGGGCCCAAGTGGATCTTTAAATAGGCCAGCGATTTTCAACCTTTTTCATCTCAGGGCACACATAAACTAATCACTACGATTCTGCAACACACCAAAAAATCTATTTTTGCCTATCTGACCAAAGAAAGGTATAATTTTGATTCATTCACACCAGATGACTACTGTTGTGTTTTCTGATGTCATTTTTTAATTTGACAGTCTAAGAGGAAAGAGGTCAGTGCCCCTGCCTAAATAGTCAGGTATTGCATGTCTTAAAAATTCTCGTGGCGCAGCGGGTGAAATCGCCACCGTAGACCGATACGTGGAGTGGCTGATCTGCGGCGGGTCAGTGGTTAGAGACTGCTAGTGACGTCATACTCACTACACAGTGTCTTCGAGGGGAGAGAACATGTCAAGGACAGGCAATTTCAGCCAGGTTATACAGACAGAGAAAAGCAAGTTATGTTAGAAAATGCATCTTGTTTCATGACATCTTTTATGAGGTGCCAGGTAGCTCACGAGCCAGCTCTGATGTAGACACGCAAAACCTAAGAGGAAATAGAAAGAGCCTGTATATCCCAGACCCCGAAACACGAGTCTGCATCACTGCTTAATCCTTTCTCTTTTCAGCAGAAAGACTAGAGCCATGCTAACAGGAGCCTAGACTGAGGGGTTGAAGAGCGGTGTGGGAACGATTTCAATAGTTTAAACAGGTGTTGCTGTCTGTAAGAAAAATTGATTCTATTTCTGTTATTTACTTGAATACATGCATGTGGTAAACACCTTAAAATTAAATCGAAATGCACCTAATTCAAGTTTGTTTGACCTACTTGATTCAGTGTCTTCAAGTACTTTTGTGTTGGAATTTAGAGCTATTTATATGTAAATGAAAAGTCTTCTGTAATTGGCCCAGAGAGAGCTGAGAGAAGCCCAGGAAGGTAATCTCAGTGGTGTGTCTTCCTCTCTGTTATACATTCATAATGGCATTTGAGGGCAGACAGGCTGATCCCCGTCAGCACCCCTCGCCTGGACCTTGAGGGGACCCATAGGGAAACTTTGTTTTCAGCATTAGACGGTGAACCGTTTCTGTGACACACCATCCGAGGCAGCCGCCAGGTTTTATAGGGGGCAGGAAGATATTAACTCCCAACTACTTGGAATAAGAATTTAAATCATTGGCTTCAGGTTCAATGAAAGTGGAATCGGACAGTTATTCTGGCTGTGATAGACTTTGTTTTATTGAATTTCTTTCTTTTTTTTTTAATGTGGTATTTGAGGCTTTGGTCATAATGGCACCAAAAGAATTTGTCTGTTTTTGCATTTTTCTTAACTTGTGTTTTTTTCTGGAGGGGTGGGGAGGGGGAAATTAGCCAAAAGATTTATCTGGTTGGCAAGAACATTTACCTATGTTAAACACTGTGGGAACTTATGTGCCTATTACAAATCATGGAATGTTTAAATTCTAAGGGGTCTGAGTGAAGGACACCTGAATCTCAAATTCTGTACTGGAGCAAGCAATGATAAAAACAAAATTAATATTAAACTAGTTACAATGAGATTTATTATGCATGCCTTCATTTAGCCATCCGTCCGTGTTTATCTATCCATCCATCCTTCAGTAAATATGCCCAGCTGGGCTGAAGCCCTGGGCTGGATGCTGGAAGTCCGATAGCAAGCAGGAACCTCACATCGCCCTCAGGGAGAGTTCTGTCTTATAATTACATCTGCAAGCCAGAGTACATAGTTGAATAAAAGCTACATTAAAAATTTAGCTATCTCCCACTTCCAAGAACTGCATGGTTCTGAATATTTTCCTTGTCTAGATTGATAAGAGTTTAACCATTTAAGCACAACCTATTTTAGATGGACAGCTTTCTGCTATCTTACCCCTAGGTAGACGGTATTGGGTATAATCTTTATGTTTTCAGGACCATGGTTTTGGGTGTCATGCTGACCTGCAGTTCCACACCTGAATACTCTCGGTGACTGAGTTATACTCGATTGTATTTGTGTTTCTTTTCTGACTGTGAGATGGTTGGCTGTTGTCTTCCTGCTGGTTGTGTCTGCTTCTGTAGCAGAACCTCCCTCCCTCCCCCTTTCCATCTCTCTGACCTTCCGTGGGTGTGGATACAGGCCCACTAGGGTTACTAAAATCATTACAATTATTTTTATTTTATTTTATTATCTTAAATCCTCACCCAAGGATATTTTTCCATTTATATTCAGATATAAATTCTAAGGGGAAGGGAGGGAGGGGGAGAGAGAGAGAGAGAAACATCAACATGAGAGAGACACGTCGATTGGTTGCCTCCTGCATGACCCTAACCCGCGCCTGGGACCAAACCACCACCAAGGTGCGTGCCCTTGACTGGAATTGAACCCACAACTCTTTGGTCCACAGGTTGGCGCTCTAACCACTGAGCCAAACCGGCCAGGGCTACAATTAATTTTAAAACAACAGTCCCTTTATAAAATAGGATGGCTTCTCCTGCGAATAAAATTCATCTTCCTTGCTGAATTTATTGTTGCTGTCTACAGATCTTCTTTGATCATACTCTTGGCCCTGTTTTTTAATAGATGAAACACTATTTTAACTACTTTTACCAGTTCAGGAAATCAAGTCAAAATGGCAGTGCTAACAATTCACTATTGATCAATGAGCCTAGTTCTTGGCGTTTGTGGTAACACACCCTGACTTTGGGAGATACCTAATGGTACGTACAACGCGACTTTTCTAGGGAACACCCGATTTGATTCTCATCATTCTTATTAGTAAATATAACTACTATTGGCACACAGCTTTAAGAGTTACCAAAGGCAAGCTGTTTGCTCGTTTGATCTTCACAGCAACGCTGAGGGGTAGACGCCATCACTCACCACATTTTACAGGTGCTGGAGGTGACCCTGGGACAGACTGGGTGGTGGCTCACTTTGCACACTTATGTCGCCTGCCTGCTGCCTGCGGACACCTGAGTCTGACAAGGGGTTTGTTCAAAGTCACACAGTCCGAAAGGGGTGCAAGTGACGCATGTCAGAGCGGTTTGGGTGGATAAGGTGGGAGAAGGGGAATGGAGAGGGAGGGCGCTGCCGGGATCCTGAGAGATGAACCTGTAAGTCCCAAGGCTGAGGTTTCAGAGCTGTGTTCATGTCCATTGGAGAAACGGATACATTGGGCAGGATGACTTACAGATAAACAAAACTTCAGTATTTCCCCCTCCCCTAAACACGCCGATTTCAATACCCACTGCGAGAAACCTCTTCATCAGTCATTTTCTGTTTTCTGAGAACCAGCCGTTCGCCCTGATAATGTCTGATAACTTGAGGAAAATTTGAGAGATGATTAAAAATAGGCAAGTTAGCGTCAGGGGTATCTTCTCTCTGTCGCCCATTTTTTCTTTCTCCACAGGGAAATAGTACTAAAGTGCTCTGTGGTTTGTGTGTGCCAGTGACCTGGTGCTTCCTGGAGGGGACAGGACATCTGGTTTAGAGCAGGGTGGAGTCGTAGATGACCTTCTCCGTGGAGAAATGGGCGGGGGCGGGGGCGAAGAAAATAAATGAAACAAGACACTGGGAATCAGGCCACTCTGGGAGGTGCTCCCTAGGAGGCGGGAGACAAACCAGGCAGCCGACCTTCGTCCCAGCTCACTCCCAGGACTCTTATCTCATGGGCTCTCGGCCCTGAGAAATACACGTGTGATTCTAGATGGTTCTATAAGCCTCTAAAGCCCAGATGTTGACGACCCAACACTGATGCTCATGAAGTTCAAGAAGCTGCGATGTGATTAAAGTGACAAATTCCTCTGTGTTTGAAAAGGGCCATTTCGAGCCATAATAATCTAGATGATCGGTTTTATGCATTTTGTTTTCACCAAGGCCATGAGCACTCGACGATTTAAGAATCCATTTTACAAGGGAACACTGTCATTTTATTTGCATGTGTGTTTAGCTGATACAGAAAACGTGTGGTGTCAAAAGCTTCCTTTCAGTGCGCCCTCACGGTACCGCACGTGCTAAACCAACCACAGACCTTGCCTTCAGGACGCTGTTCAAAAAAGAGGCGCGATCTCATCAGGCCCCGCTCCACGCATCACGCCCTCCCGTCCAAAGCAGCATCTTTGCTGGGTGTGTGTGACCACGGAGCCCCGTCCGCAGTCTCTCTGCTACATTATGCATGAGGCTGCCATCGAGGGCACGAGCCGTGGGCACAGAGCTGCGAGGGTGGACGCATCTGGCGTCTGGTTCCTAGCTCGGAAATGAGTTGCGTCTGCTTTGGGTATTGGCTGTCTTTCTCGTTCAAGTATGCAACGTCTTCCCACTTTAAAAAAGCATTAAAAATGAATGAAATGTACTTTTGATCAGAGTTCCAGGCTGGTTTTTTTTTAGTTTTTTTTTAAGGCCATCTCAGGTCTGTTACACAGGAGGTTGGGGAAAGAATCAGCCAATTTGATGATCCAGCAATTAGATGTGATGACATGAAGGGGTGACCTCTCTGCTTCTGTGTTCAGTCCCGAGCTGTAAGATGTATGGACACCCTTAAGAACAGCCAAGGTTTTCAATGAGTTCGTATCAATGTTTCTCTCTCCCCCGACCCCCAACACTCATGAGGGACATTACACATTCCCATCCACAGCAGCCAAGCCCAACACTGCTTAAGGTAGCAAGGTGTCGCAGACCTTCTGGGCAGACTTTGAAAGTCCTGCCTCCCCTATACCTCTGGAGAACCTGTTCCCCTCCACACCCCAGGCTGAAGAACACTTTATAGACTGACTCATGACACTGAATCTGTTGGAAATGATGGCAATGTAAACCAAGCTGTAAATGTGGGCGCTGTTTCTATTGTTGGGTTGGTGGGGGCCTGCATTCTAAGGATGCTGTTTTGATCCTGAAATTCCGCCGCTCGAGAGGTACAGGACTGCCACGCCCAACCTGCCTCTGTCCCTCTCACCTGTTCTGCTTAGGGGTTTTTAACGCTAAGCCCGTCATACTTAGGTAGAAAATATGAGATTCAGAAAGTGGCTCTATCTTCAGACCAGGGTGTGTTGGCTGGACCAGCCGGTTCTAGTTCGTTTGGGAGAGGGTAGCACTCATCACGGGACATGCTCCTTAAGAAGCGATGTTGATTGATTAGGGTGACTGCACAATCAAATTGTGAAGAATAGTGCTTATTTATATCCTGCTTGCTTTCAGAGAGAATTTTCTGAGGCTTATGAAAAAACCCAAACATTTGCAAAATAAAAGAGAAAAAGGAAATGAGAAGAGGGAGAAAGAGGGAAGATGGGAGGGATCAAGGAAAGAGCTTCCTCTCCCCTCAGGAAGTGGCTAACCTCTGCCTTAAGGGTTTTGTGGCTTTCTGGTGTAAATAATAACGAGCCGGAGACTCACAATCTGTCACGAGCAATATCTCAACAGTACGGTCACTACTAAGTGATTTACTGGTGACTTGAATGTATTAGATTTATTAATTACGCTGTGATTTCCGTCAGTGCTCTTGCCTGTTTTGGAGATTAAGTCAGATGAGAAAGAACTTGATCTATTTCGGTTACTGCAGATCATCACACTTTCCCGAAATGAGCAGGAATTTAAGAAATACCCCATGGCCCATCTTTTTAGATTCCTTTGGAAATAATTTGAATGATGTCTGTCATTGATTTTTAAAATCACTTCCTCTCTCCTTCTTAACTTTAGTAAACACTCCTTTGGGAAATAAGTGCTTCAAAATATTGTTAAAATTGTTGTTGTATCACTGTTAAATGCATTGGAAATAGAAATGGAATGTTCCCTCTTCTCTGACCAAGTATACGTGTTTACATTTTTCACGTCTAGAATATTTGGTACACTATGAGAATGTATGCCAAACACAAAGGAGAAATGTTCTCCTGAAAGTCTGTCAAAGGTAGCATGTTCCAATAAGATACAGAAATATAGATTTCCTATTGATTTCAAAAAGTTGAATTGATTTTTTTTTTAATCATTGCCTGCTCTATGCAAGATACTGTGCTAGGCAAGATGAGAATTCAAAAATCTAAGCGACATGAAGGATGGCTATTACAAGTTTATCGTCCACTAAGAGGCTGTAAAAATCTGTGATGCATAGTGTAAAAGCCCTGATTTAGTATGCAGTCAACTCCAGTAGAATGTAAGCCCCCTGGATGCTGCAATCTGCGTGTGTTTTGTTCATCACTGAATCTCAGGGGTCTAGACTGATACCCAGGACACGGGCAGACATGACACGAATGTGCTGAATGCGTGGCTAGCATCATCCCAGTGGTCAGGAGAGGCTTTGTGGCAAGGCGGCATTGGGGCTCCCACCTGGCGACGTGTGGCGGTGTTCCCCAGGAAGGCGAAGGCATGAACCAGGACAGTGGGGGGAGGAAGGTCACTGCGTTTCCTTTCCGTTTATACCCTCACTTCCGATAATTATTTTCAGGGAATAATGAACCACGTCAGCAGGCCAGGCTCCCGAGGCCATGGCCGTGTGTCCCCTCCCAAGACAGTCACTGCTGATACATTGGCACCGCTCCTAAGCCTGGTTTCACTCTCTAGGCATGAATCTGACTTTCTTCTGTGCCCCCTTCCGACCCTGCCTTTTCTTTTCTAAAGTTATTCTCCAAGGGAGACAGAAGACCCTAAGTAAGAGGAGGTGAGATCCTTTTCTCTTTCCAACTGACTTCTTGGTTTTTTTAAAAGGAGGTAGCGGCCCCTTGCTGCCTGCCCACCCCCCTTCCCGGATGCCTCCCTCGGGCCAGCGGTCCTGGATGGGTGGGTGTGGGACTCAGCCATGTGGCTTCCAGCCGAGGGCCCTCTCTGATTTCTAACTTCGCTCTTCTCTGGGCCCTTGTCCTGCTGCCTGAGCTCCCTTCAGGCTCAGTGAGGATGGGAGCTGGCCCTGGGGCTGGGCAGGGAAGGAAGCCCGCAGCAGAGACAGCAAAGGGAAGCTCTTACCCACCTGATCCTCTCCCAGGCACTTCCTCTCTGTGCCACCAGAAATCTCTATGCAACGTGGATTTATTTACCTTCTAGCCACATTCAACACATTTCATGAGTGTTTACACTTGGCTGGGGATGTTCAGAATACAAGGACTGTAATCTCTGATTCCAGACAGCAGAATTATCTGTGCAGTATCTAGACACCGAGTAACTAGCCATGAGTGGACCCTGCCACTTAGACGTTGTTTACACCCCCAGCCAGCCTGAGCTTGGTCACTGACTCAGGTGACTTCTTGTCTGAACGAACCAAGCGTGTTTATGGGAAAGACTGCACCATGTATATGTAGGTGTAGCCTGTGTAGTTTTTTATTTTTTATTTTTTTTTTAATCAGTGCCACTGTGAGCTGGCTATTTATAAAGAACACTGATACTTGTTAACAAAAAATACACGCTATTTTGTTTTATTGTTAACACTATTACAGATGTCCCCGCCCCCACCTTTGTACATGCTATTTTTTAATGGTTAAGAAATCGTGGACTCTGAAACCAAACGATTTTTGTACCTCCATTTACTGGCTGTGTGGTATCAGACACGTCATTTCAGCTCTCTGAGCCTCAGTTTCTTTTTATGTGGAATGGGAGCAATAATGTTACCTATGTTTTGGGATTGCTGGGTTGTTGTTTGAGGGTTAAAACAGCATGTGCAAAGTACTCAGAACAGTGGCTGGTATATGAAGTGCTGTGTAAGTGTTAGTTGCTATTAGGAGTGTTTCCACAGTTTTAGGTCTTAACCATAGAACAGCCTGGAGTGAAATTCCTCATCTGAACAAGAGAAGATGTCGCTTTTCTTTAGAAACTGCCCTGTGTTCCGGGGCCCTACCCGCGCACACCATTTCACGCCACTTCAGGGAAGGATCTAGAGATTCCTTCTCTTCGTCATCATGTAGAATCTGCAGCTGAGATCAAGGCTGGTTCCTCGGAGTTGCTAACACGGGACCCATCGCACCTGCTGCGGCTTGTGAAGAACAACCAGGCTGACTCTGCAGCAAGGAGAATTGTCTCGCCACCTTTCAGAATAGTGTGCTTGTGGGAAATGATTAGACGTTCCTACTCCTGAGAAGTAACTGGTGTTCAAATGATAGTAAAACAGTGATTCTACCTTAGAATTGAAGAACAGAAAAGCAAACAAGGGCAGTCGAAGAACAGCTGTAACTTTGTGTGACCGATATTCCAATATTAGTATCTACATGCTCTAAAGAGACCCAAGTCTTTCATTTTCCAACATGACTAACAGTTTGTCCATAAGATATTATTGAATAGGTTGGTTGCTTTGGAAAACAAGCCTTGTGTAAGTCAGAATGACATCTTTTCGTAAAGTCGGGTGTCTTTCTCTCTGCCTGGGGGTGTCTTCTCCGACACTGTTTCTGTAGGATCTGTTCTGGTGGCCCCTGCTCTGTCTGTCCACCATCTAGGGGGCTGGCCTAAACCTGCCTGAGCCCTGAGTGGAGCATTCCTGGCGGGGCTGGGCGGGGTCTCCTGTGGGGAGAATATGAGCCCAGCACCCAAGGTCAAAGCCAGAGAGGCCTTCACCTGTCCCTGTGACTGGTAAAGAAGGGATTATACCAAACATGAAGGCAAGTTTAAAGTGAGCTGGGTGGGGAGTAAAAAGAAAGGCCCATAAAAGGAAACGGGTCTAACAATTTCTGAAACCAGAACAGGGTGTTGAAGCCTCCCGCATTTTTGCTCACTGATCTGTGTTCGTTGGGTTTATAGACACAAGACTGGGATGCACGCAGCCCTCCATCTGCTGGCCCACATCATCATTTCTGTTAAAAGCAAGAGGTATTATATTATCTGGACTTCTGAGATTGCTGGAAAATAAGTAATAGCAATAGAGTTAAAAATAAGCAAGTATATTTAGAAAATACAATTTGAAGTTCTATTGATTATAAACATAATGAAATGGCTATTGAGATAAAGTGATTGCTGTCATCTCAGTGAAATTTCGACTTTATTTTTTCTGCTCAAAACGTTATTAAGGTGTAAACGTAATGTTTCTTCAAATCAGTTACATTATTGCAAGATGCTTACAAACTACTGAGCTTAATTTTCAAATTCGAGGGGTAAAAGAAGACAAGCATTCTTGTAATGAATCTTCTTCATACTCAGTTCTTACCTGGATGAAACGCTGGGCTTTTAGTGCAAATTGAAAACATGGTTTTAATTTTAGATGTTGAGGTAAGATGTCGAGATGTCTCATTCAAGCTGACTGATCCATATCATTGTTTTTGCAATGTGTACTGTATCTCAGGCAGGGGAATTTTATATTCTTATCCGTGAAATTCTCTGGCATTATCCATTGTTCTTAGTTATTAATGCTTCAATCTGGTTTATTGCCTTAGAATTCCTAGGGAGTTGAATGCAGTGGCTCAAAGAAAATAATTATTAAGATATCTGAAAGAACTGCTTTATAATATTTCTCCGTGTTGGAAAGGGGTGCCGAACAGTCTGGAATTGCTTACCAATGTTTGGCAGGGAAGAAAGCCCACAGAAGAGAAAGCACAAGTGTGTTGATCACTAGACATCAAAACGCCTTTTTTTTTTTTAATGGTACAGTTCAACATTTTAAAATATATTCATAGAGTTGTACAGCCATCACCGATACTTTACTCCAGAACATTTCATCACGCCCACCCCGAAGAAACCCTATACCCATTAGCTATCATTTCCACTCACCTCCAATCTCCTCAGCCCTGAGCAGCTATCCAATCTACTTTCTGTCTCTATAGGTTTGCCTATTCTGGACATTACAGAAATAGAACCGTAGCATATGTGGTCTTTTTTGCGTGGTTAAAAGCACAAAACAGAAAATTGACTCTTTAAAATAACCTTAACCATTTCAAGTGTACAGCTGAGTAGTGTCAAGTAAGTTTGCATTGTGTGAAATGAAACTCCATTTCCGTTGAACAACTACTCCCCTCTGCCCCTCCCCAAGCCTCTGCTCACCACTATTCTACTTCCTGTTGCTATGCATGTGACTACTTTAGGGACCTCTGATAGGTGGGATCATACACAGTTTGTCTTTTGTGGCTGGCGTATTTCATTGTATGTACCTACCACATTCTGTCTGTCCACTCACCGGTCAATGGACCTGTGGGCTGTTTCCACCTGTTGGCTTCTGTGAGTAGTGCTGCTATAACATGGGTGTGTGAAGATCTATTCAAGACCTTGCTTTCATTGATTTTGGATATAGACCCAGAAGTGGGATTGCTTGATCATATAGTAGTTCTATTTTTAAGTTTTGAGGAACCTTATACTCTTTTTCATAGCAATTGTACCATATTCCAGTCCCACCCATAGTGCACAAGGGTTCCGATTTCTCCACATTCTCAAGGACACCTGTTATTTTCTGTGTTTTTATTGTAGCCGACGAAACAGGTGTGAGGCAGTAGCTCATCATGGCTTTGGTTTGCGTTTCTCTGGTGCTCAGTGATGTTGGGCATCTTTTTACGTGCTTGCAGGCCATTTGTACATGATCATTGGTGAAATGTCTATTCAGGTCCTTTGCCCATTTTAAAATTTGATGATTTGATTTTGTTGTTGTTGTTGAGTTGTAGAAATTCTTTTTATTTTTTATTTGTTTTGTTATTCCTAACCCAAGGATATTTTTTCCATTGATTTTTAGAGAGAGTGGAAAGGAGGGAGAGAGAGAGAAAAAAAAAAAACATGGATGTGAGAGAGACACATCGATTGGTTGCCTCCTGCATGACCCCAACTGGGGCCAGGGATAAAACCTACAGCTCAGGTACAAGCCCTTGACTGGGAATCAAACCTGTGACCCTTCGGTCTAGGGGCTGACGCTCTAACCACTGGGCCACACTGGCCAGGGTGAGTTGTAGAAATTCTTTAAAAATTCCAGGTATTCACCGCTTATGAAATATATGACTTTCCAGTATTTTCTCTACTTCCATAGGTTGCCTTTTTTCCCTCTGTTGATTGTGTCCTTTGATGCACAGTTTCTGAGTCTGACGTGGCCCCGTGTGTCTGTTTCCGCCCGTGTTGCCTGCGCTCTCGGTGTCGTACTCAAGCCGTTTACAAATTCATGTGCAGAGTCCACATTTGATCATAAGAACTCACCGAGGTCAATAACTCAAACAAAGATTACTCCAGGAGTCATTCATATTCACATTTAGAATGCAATTTATATTTATATCTGATTATGAGTGTGGCTACAGTTCTGGAAGGTAATTGCCAGAAAAATAATGAAGCCTCGCTCTGAATTATGTGACTCGAGGAAAGCTGGAAGTCGGTCTGGTCTTCCTGGCTGGACCCCCCACCCCTTCCTTGCAGATTGTAGAAGGAAGTAAACATGATTTGTTTTATTTATTTATTTATTTATTTTTAAGTTTTTGTTATTTCTTTATTTGAAGAAGGGAGAGAAAGAAGAGGAAGAAGCGGAAGAGAAGTAGGAGGAGGTGGAGGAGGAGAAGGGGAAGAGGAAGGAGGAGGAGAAGGAGGAGAGGATGGGAAGGAGAAGGAGAAGGGGAAAAAATCTGATTTGTTTTATTTAAAAAGAAAAAAGTAAGCTGGTTACTTGACGTTTCATCTATTGAGATATAAGCCAAACTTGAATAAAAAATATGCTAAGTGAAGATGTAGCTCTGAGAATGCTCGTTAGAGAGGTACAGGCTGCTTTGCTATGATGACTTTCCCCACTCGGGGAAGAGGGTGTGTGTGTGAGTTTGGGCGTGGGCGGGGGTCGTTTGTACTGATGCATGTCCTACGCCCGGAGCGTGTTCTTCCTTCTCCGTGTTTCCCTTTCATGTGTGATGGCTTCCTGTTTACGCATTTATCAAACCAGGAACGTGGGCACCGCTCCTCAGTCTCTTCTCCCTCACCCCTGACCTTCAGTCCGTCACCACATTCTTCCGATTTTACGTCCAAATCCAAGGCCAGTCTCTTCGTCCGGGCTGCTGCCGTCCTGGTGCGGATGTTGAGTTCTGCCCCCGGGCAGCACAGCAGGCTGCTCTGGGTGTGCCCGCCTGGCGTCTGCCGTCAGGGGCATCTGTCCAAAGTACCATATGCTCATGTCTGTGTCGGATGCTCAGCTGCCCTCGGGACTAATACGGAACTCCTTAGCATGGCTCAAGCTCACCCCCAGGACCTCATCTGTCATCGCCTACTTACCCTCTTACAGCTTTATCTCGGAGTCCTCTAACTGCCTCTCTGTGTGTCTCTGTCCCTCAGTGACTGTGAGGGTCACGAGGTCAGGAATCAAGTCTAACCCTGGTGCCCACCTAGCCAATGCACGACACGGTGGTACACAGTGAAGCCCGTGTCGAGTGGACTGAAGCCACAGGGGATGCACCTGTATGGAACCCGTCCTGTTCCTACCTGCAGGTGTCCCTACGGCAATTTAGCGCATTCGCTATTTTCTCTCTTCCGAGGAGGCTTGGATACGTTCTGGGAAATCAGATACAGTGACTCCTCTAAGCTCCCATTCCTTCAGCAGTAAGATAAAGACTTTATAAAGCCTCTGCAGATAAATCTGCAATCTGAGTGGGTCAGGCAGGTCATCTCGGAAATTCAGCCCTGCGATCCTGTAGGCTTATAGATGCTCTAACCTGACCTGACTCCAGAGACGCTCATTTATATATATATTATATATATATATATATTATATATATATAATATATATATAATATATATTATATATATATGTAAAATAGCATAAAATATTTCACACTTACATATAAATAAAATTATACATATTACATAAAACACTTTCTGTTTTATATATGTAAATATTTTAGTTGTAAATATATATATATAAAATATATAATACTTTTCTTTTTATATAAATATTTCAGTTCTAAATCTGTATTTATTTATACGTATTTGTACATATATCAAATACTTTCTGTTATATATATAAATATGTTAGTTCCAAATCTGTATTTATTTGCCTCTGAAGCTTAATGTCTGTCAAGATTTGTTGACGTTTTTAATGTCCTGTGTCTTTTCAACTTGAGTTTGATCTGGGACTGGGTTGGTACCCTGTGTAAACATCACTGCTCGAACACCTTCACTGCGAACTGAGAGCCTGTAAAAGTGGAGGAAGTGACGGTTCGTGCCCCTCGGCCTCTGAAATACGCATTTGTTTTTATCTCACCGACCCACGAAGTCCCGTTGGCACTGCGCTGAGGCATTTCGGAGGGGAATTGCTGTACTGTATGAGGTCCCGGAGCTCCTGAGAGAAAGAACATAACATCCATTGCAAATAACCATAGCAGTGACTACCTGGTTTACTCTGAACACTCCTAGTACATCTCATCAGAAATGCACGTTAGAATTTGCTAGATCAAATATTCCCTGAGACAGCCAGAGAACATTTTTTATTCATTTCCCTCGAATCGACATGACATTTCAGCTCTTCTCCTAATAGAATCCTCTGTCCCTGCAATCGCGTCCCACTCTGACTCACTGGACACCTGCGTTGCCCCCCGCAGGTAGGGCTACGAGCTGCCGTCTCTCTGCTGTCCCGCAGGGGAGGTGGAGGTGAGTCTGGGAAGCCAGCTTCAGGGACAGATTCGGGCTGTCACGTCCCAGAGGAGCTATGGAATGGGAGGGAGCCGAGGTTGAGATATCTGCTCCACCTTCACTCCCGGGCACACAGCCGTCCCCAGCCTGCGCAGACCCATGCCCAGGCTTCCTCCTGGTGACAGATGCTCTGTAACCCACCCGAATCACTCCAGCAGGTGACGGCCTCTCCTTGCGCTCACCCGTGCATCCTCTCAGTCCTTCATGGAGGAAAGAGTCAGTTGACACCCTCGTCAGCCTCGTCAGTACAACACGGTGCTGGAATGCATCCCTTGCCTGGTCTCGGGAAAAGGGACGTCCTGTCTAGAAGTGTCTCTGCCCAGGAGCAGGAAACAATCGTGGTCCACAAAAGAAGCCTTTCGTATCTAAGTCTCCATTCTTGCTCCCTCCCCAGGCTTCATCTCAGACGGGTGGCGTGGCAAGACGCCTCTGTTTTTCAGCAGCCTGCTTTTCAGATGCCTGCGTCCCTGAGAGAAGATGTGCCTTCAGGGTGTTTTCATGTCTGCTTTGTTCTGGAGTGATGACTCGTGTACCCACCTGTCCATCTTGGGTGCGCATGGCTTTGGGAAAGGGCAGGGTGTCTCCAGGTGGACAGTCTGGCCAACGCTGGTTACCAGTGTTCCTGAATTAGATGTCCCTGAATACTCCTCTCAGCAAATGGAAGTCCATTCAACATTGAGTCTCAGTAACACAACGTGACTAAGCCAGGACTAGTGTGGCTCTCTCCAGGGGTGACTGGACCCACAGATTTGAAAACCCCCTTTGATGGATACTCTGCGCTCCCTCCGCAGGTCCTGTTAATCCACACAGCTCCACCCCTTGTCAGTGCCTTTCAGTTCCACTGCCCTTTCCTCCCTGCCACCCTCCTTCACTGGTCTCTGCAGCACTGGCTGCCTCCATGGTGATGGGACACTGGGCACATCTCATCCCGAGACGCGTTCAACGCTGGGCCTGGTCTTGCCTTTTTCGTGGTTTCTTTAGCTCTCATGGCTTCATTAAGTAGTCCACACGGAAGCATTCTTCAAACTCACCTTCGGTTGCCATGGGCTATATTTGTAGTCCTCAGCCTGGGCGCCCTTTCTCTGGCTGAAGTATGGCCTGTGAGTGTGCCTTTGTCCTTCCCCTGTGCTGCCCGAGTCTCCCCTGGACACTTGCATGAGCTTCTGTTGTCTGATTTCTCCCAGGGGACCTGGGCTGGAGACCCAGCTGGCTCTGGACCTTAGAAGTCCACTAGATAGCCACAAACCACAGTTCCGTCTGTATGACTAGTCCTCTGGCCTGCATCTGGACCCTCCCTTCCAGCTCCAAAACTCGATGCTCGGTGATCAGTGGCAAGGGTCCTTCGAGGTACGCATGCTAATGAGTCAAACTATACATTCTCTATGGCTCTAATATTAAGTATCCACATTCGCTCCCTTATACCTGTGAGGACGAGCTCCTTGATCATTTTGTTCCCTGGTCCGGAGGCATCTAAGTGAGTATACCGCCACGGGGATGGAGGAACCCATTACACGTGCTTAGTGACTCTAGAACGAAAAAGAACCGGGGTGACAGGAAGGACGTTCAGATCTGTCCCCACATAAATAACTGCGACTAAAATATCTGTTACATTACTGAAGACATAAGACCATGTGATTTCTCTAAAACCTTTTATCTGGTGTTAATAGAAACATTTATATTTTAAATTGCGGGTCTTTGAAAATATGTGTCAGAAATGAGAAGTAAGAAAAATGAGCAGAGGGCTCTGCTAAGCGTTCCTCGGCGTCCTGTCCGCCAAGACTCCCTTCTCTTGACTTGGCCCGTGAAATCCATGGGAAACGCTTGGGACGTTTATCTGCGGAACCCGCAGATGTGCTGAGTTCAAGCCGCAGCTGTTCAGTGAGGACGGGGCTGTAAATGAGCCGAGGGCTCGGCTGTTCAGCGGTGGGGACAATGACACGGGAGTGCGTTTCGTAATTTCCTGAGTAAGTGAGGGCATACGTTTAAACATAAGTGTTGCCTCGAAGCAGTGTTACCGAACACAAATAAGGTTCCGAGCCTCTGTCTAACTGCCCCTTTGCAGTCCTCTGCAAACCGCATGATGTCCTCCTCAGCTCCGACTCGGGCTGCTGCAAGCATCCTAAATCCTTTCTCCAGAGTGCAACACGAACACGAATGGCAGTGGCGTTGTGAGCCTTCGCTGCTGGTGTTGCCAAAGCTTGACTTTCTCTTTCTATTCACTTTCGAGACAGGCTGAACAGAAAGACAAAAATAAATGTGGCGAGAGCCGTATGTATATAACACGAACATTTTCAGTATGTCAACATTTTTCATTGTCACACACTTCCAGTTTACGTCAGAGCGATTTCGTCTGAAAGATACTCCTCGGTGGCTGTGGTTTGCGCCGAGGGTCATCGCTGGCACGTTTTAGGGCCCTCGCGAGGCACTTGGGGAGGTGCCCGGCGCGGCGTCTCTGCCCTGCGGAAGTCCGCCGTCTTCTGGAATTGTTCAGATCAAAGCTGAGGTGAAAACACAGGCGGAGAAAAGTGCATGTTCTGCATTGACGCTGCAGTTAACTTGGCTTGCTCCTACAGTGTGAATGAAAGCACTGCCATCATAGCTTTTTACCCGATCATCAGGACACCCAGTGGTCTGCTGCAGGAACGTGACTCGTGGACAGAATCTTCTCACGTACGACAATCTGATCAGGCCGGATGAGCAAAGCTTTTTATTCTTTTTAGGGACACGATGCACTGGCAGAGTGCTGTGTCAGGCGCATTGATTAGATTGAAAGGAGAGCCAGAGACAAATTGTAAAACGACACTGAAGCCAGTGCTGAACGATGTGTGTGGATCACACGTGCTGAGACATGTAGATACGCAAACGGTCGCTGGAAGCCGAGGCTGGTGAGTGGGAGGGCCTTCATGAGTAACGGACCTGAGGTGACCCGACGTGGCTCGACGTCAGTGCCGATGCCCGCGTTCAGAATATTCTACTCCATCTCTCGAAACCGCTAACTCATTCTGTACCACTCGAGACTGGCCGGTGTTGTATCTTTCTGCGATAACTTTGCCGGCCCTGCCCATGTGATCACATCCTCCTCGCTGCTGATACACCACGTAGTTTGAGTTCTGATTGTGCCAGGCCGTCACCGAGGCACCGAGGGTACAGCAGCAGGCCCCCCTGGCCAAAGTCCCCATCAGCCTGCAAGCTACTCTGTTTCCTGTGTAGGTAGCAGTGGGGAGGAGACACAACAGTAAGCAATAACAGCAGCTTTGTGTGTGTGTGCATGTGTGTGTGTGTGCATGTGTGTGTGTGTAGAGCCATATCTCCAAGTGCTATGGAGAAAAATATGGTTTACGAGGGATGGGAAGTGCCCAGTAGCCTGGAAGGGTTGCCTGTTATATGATTTTCAGGGTAGAGTTTTTCTAATACAGTGACATGTGACCAGAGACTTGAAGGAAATGGGAGAGGGAGCCACGCAGGGATCTGGGGAAGAGTGAGCCCGGCAGAGGGACCGTCAATGCCAAGTCCCTGAGACAATGGCACTCAAAAGACAGCTGGGTAGCCAGTGTCACCAGTCACGGAGCAGGTGGGGAAAGACGGAAGGAGACGAGTTCCCGGGAGTGCTGGGCAGTCACCTGAAAGGCCATTGTTGGATGTGAGCGGAGGAACATACCGGTCATGCCTGGTCCAGGGACACCGGTGCTGTGCTGAGAACAGAGAACAGGAGGGACAAGAGAATAGACAGGGGAAGGGGCGAGGAGTGATTCAGAGGAGAGTTGACCGTGGCTTGGACCAAAGGTAGTGGAAGTGATGAGGAGTTGCTGGACCCTGCAGAGATGTTGGCAGGAGAGCAGGAGAGATGTGCCGATAAATCGGATATAGGCGAGAGATAAAGAGTAAACGTGCCGTGAGGTTTTGAGGCTGCGAGGATGAAGCTGCAGGTGAAGCACGATGTGGAGGACTGGAAGGCTTGTGCAGGAAGCAGGGTGGAGGGTGGGGTCACACTTTCGGTTAGGCACGTGTTAAGTTTGCAATTCACGTGGTACCTCCCAGTGGAGATGACTCATGGGCAGCTGGGTACATGAACTTGAAATTTAGAGTATTTGGGAATGAATAGATATACATGCATGTATATATATGTATGCATTTGCTTACATCTATATGTACGTATGCACTTACATACATGTGTGTATGTGTGTACATAGACATATGCATATGCATTGTATGTAAAGAATGAGACGGGGTGAGATGAACTGGGGAGAAAGTTTGGGGTCTGAGCCCTGGGGAATTCTAACAGTTACAGGTCAGGGGAGGAGCAGCAAGCTGCAAGGGCGACTGCAAAGTACAGCTGAGGAGGCAGAAGGACAATTAAGGAAGGACCGTATTTCTGAAGCCCAGTGAAGTGTGCATTTCAAGGAGAGAGAGCCATCGGCTGTCAAATGGTGCTGACCCCAGCAAGAGCTGGTGTGATGGAATGGTAGGGACCAAAGTCCAAGTGACCTAAGGACATGGGGAGGAAAGTGGGGAACTCTGAACTAAGGTGGAGAGGTGGGGTCAAGAGGCATATTTGTGGGTTGATAAGAAGAATCCAGCAGACGGAGAGACATTGATGGAAGCAAGTGGGGAGAATTCCTGGAGTGATTTTCCTGCCTGTGTCAAAGGAGGCAGAGCTCAAGGCGCTCCCCTGGTGACAGCAGGCTTTCAGACACACAGAGGGACGTGGCGTCACTGGCCAGAGCCTGGTAGCAGTGGATCACATAGGGGGGTCAGCTGAAACAATCAGGTGCTCAGGTCCCGGAAGGGACCGGTGACAGCCATCCGAAGACAACAGGGACTTTGGAATCTGGGACACTGCGTAAAACTGTTGCTCTTGAAAGACATAGAAAAGCAGAGAAGTGTGCTTTCCCCAGCATAGCATCTGTCAAAGATACGTGCTTAATAACTGTCTCATGAATGAATGGATATTAAAATAAATAGCCGCTCTGGGAAAGCGTGCTTTTGCTGGAGGGGATTAAACGGGTTGCTTTTAAAAATCACTTTTCGTGTTGAACGTCTACGAGCCTATTATGAAAAAAAAGCCCGATACGCAACGCAGAGGCCAAATCAGGCGCTGCCAATGCTGTCCTTTCCTGTATCCGTGTCGGTCCCCGCGCATCAATTGTTGTTCTCTCTCTCTTTTTTTTTTTTTTTTCATACTGAGTCAAGAATTGTCCTTAGAATCTTTTTCAAGTCCATTATCACTACTTTTTTGTTTTTGTTCATTCTCACCCGAGGATATTTTTCCATTGATTTTTTTAGATTTAGTGGAAGGGAGAGAAGGAGAGAGAGAGGGAGAGAGAAAGAGAAACATCGATGGAAGAGAGACACATCGATTGGTCGCCTCCAGCATGACCAGGGATTAAACTTGCAACCCAGGCACGTGCCCTTGACCGAGAATCAAATTTTCCACCCTTTGGGCTGACACTCTCCGCTGAGCCAAACCGGCCAGGGCAGTTACCACTACTTTTTGATAGGTTTTGGCATGGGAGATCAGAACTATATATCAGCATTCGTATATGTTTGTAAGATGGGAGCAACAATTAAGTCTTTCCTAAACCACATGTTCACCCTAAAACGTGAGCATGGCTCCCAGGCCCAAGCCCCAGACCTGGATGGTCCCCTTGAGAATTGGTAAGGGGACAGGGTAGGGGTGGAGGGACTGAAGCAACTCAGTTTTCATCGGTTACACTTGACCAAAGAAGGGGTCTATGACTTCCAAAAAACTGAAAGGAAAAAACCCACCGGCCTAGCTGAAATTCGTTCCTATTATCTGCCCCCTATTACATTGTTCACCAAGCAGTGTTCCAACCACTAGGTCCATTTCCATGGTCCTGAAACAATGATCGTGGTGGACAGTCTTTAGCATTTAGTGACTAGGAGGGAAGACCTTTTACTTGCATTCTTTCTGCTGTCCTGAATGGTGGTCTTCAAAATCAAACCCAAATAAAGGAGTTAGTCCTTTAGTAACTGTTTAATTACACGAGACTGAACTTTCCCCTAACAGAGAGTAAACGAGCCATTCGCAATCGTGCCTCTCTTTACAGGGACATCAGTGAGTGATGAACTGTGTAGACTAATTATCTGCTTCATGGAGGCACCTGCGAAGTCAGGACTGCGATCTCATGTGATCAGAGGATGCTGGAGTAGTTACTCCGTAGATTGGTGATGTGTATGCTGGGTTTCAGTCGCTCCCCAAACTAGATCTCAGGACATTACGCTTCTGTGTGTCTATGTCTGTTCCCTCGGTGGGATTTGGGTCTTACTTCGCTTTACATTTGAGTGAAAGCAAACAACTCATTGATTTCCAAGAGCAACTTTATGAAATGGTAGGAGACGTGTTATTGCTGGTGAGGAATGCCGCACAGGGCTTTCTTTTTCAGCCTACAGGTGAGAGAGTATAATGATGAAATGATTTCACTGGATGTGTGTCCGCCAGCCGTTCCGGCTTGGCCTCCACTGAGACAGGTGGGGTTCTAAATGGGACCACCCATGTGGAAAGCAACAAGTGAAACACTGGAAGGACAGTCCCATGACTAGGACTCTTGGCCCACGCTCTTTGAAACTGGAAATACTAAGTCTGCACCTTCCAACCCTTCTGATGACCAAAGTAACTCCCTGAGGGTAGGCTCCCTGGTCAATCGTGACTTCGTTGCTGTACCTACCGTATGTTGGATCTTACTGCCACCTGGAACAGTGTGAAACCATTTGGCTTCCCTAATTTAATAGCTTTGATGTGATAAATGAGAATATTTTTGTTTTTCTTTGCACATGTCCCCTGAAGTTTTCAAAATCCCACTTTTATTTGTATTCCCAAATGCCCAGCTGTTTTATTAATGGGTTTATTGCTAGAAGGAAGGGAAATAAACGGCCCATGTAGCGTACACTGAAAGAAGAAGCACGCCCAGATGTAGGCGTCAGTGAGCATATAACCAGAAGCACACGCTTCCTGTCGAACCAGCACGATTTGCGTCCCTTGAAAGGGGCGGGTGGCCCAGCTTGCTCCGTGTTTCATTCAGCTCTGACGGGATCTTATGGGCCAAGGTATTGCTTTTGTTCTGGGGATAATGGTTCGTTTCTCGGATCTTAGAACACCTCTTTTGCAAGGAGGTAGGAGTGGAAACTGGAGACCATAATAAGAATCATATTAACTGACAATGATCAGATCTGGGCACAGGGACAACCCTCAGCTAAGTGCTTTATGAGAATTATTTTAGCCTCGTGGCAACCCTGTGAAGTTGGGGTATCATTTCTCTTTTTACAGAAGCTCAGACAACTTGCGCAATCACTGAGATAGAACGTGGTAAAAGCAAGCATGGAGACCTGGGCAGTGCGACCCAGGTCTCCACTGGCTGTCTCGGGGCGCACTGTTCTCACTGTGTCTTCCCCTTTCACTCAGAATCCGTGACGTTTGGCAATGATTCATCACGTTCTTTCTAAAATTTGTCAGTATGTGCTAGTCGAGAAAGTACGAAGTGGTATCTCTCAATTTCTTAAATGCTCATTTTTCTGAAAATCTGTTTTAAGTGGAATTTCCAATTAGATAATGAGAGGTGTGGTCTTTGGAGTGTAGGGGTGTGGGGGACTTGCTTGGCAAAGAATGACATTGAATCACACCAGCATCTTTCCTTATTTTACCAAATTTAGTGTTTATTTTGCACTCAGCTGTAAATCTGAGACCTACAAAATTAAGAACGCTGACATTTTAATTTAATTTTTATTTGCACAGTACTTTGTAGTTTATAAAGGCAGATGATTTGGGTATGGCCTCTGGCTTTATCTGAGCAATATTTTGATGGTGGTATGATCAAGTAAGTGAATGAGTGAGTATGTAAGTAATAAATAAGTATATGTTTTACAGCTTATACACTACACTCTTATAGCTGAGAAAAGTTAGGACAAACAAACGATCAGAAATTAAAGGGTTGGAGACAGGCTCAGCTCAGGTGTTCTAACTCCGTGCGTGATAAAATGGTGACATCAACTAAGAGTGATGGCAATAGTGACAGTAACACATGGTCGTGGAAAAAGTCCTCCCAGGGGGCATTATGACCTGCAGGTTCCGATGGCAAGGTCTGTGTCACCGAGAGCATATGTGGACCCCTTACCGCATGGCACCATTACCACGGCCTGGGAAGTGCGGCTGGGGAAACCTGGACCCACGTTCCCCAAGAAATTCAGTCTCCTATGCACTGGCTCACCCTCACCACACTCACAAGAGACAGTGAAAGCAGAATCAAGCTGTGTGTGTTATTTCCAAAAGGAATCTTCTTCCCAGGGGCCTAAATTGCTTGCGCCTGCTGTCCAGGGTGATTTCCAGAGTCTGGATGTGTGGAAACCGAAGGAGTGTCAGGAACACCGTGGGGCGAACCTGTCATCAGAACAGCAGAAGCAATTCAACCACGTCATAGCTTTCCATTATTTAATTATTTATTTCAATTTTGTTTTTCTTTATTGATGTTAGAGAGAGGGAGGAAGGAAGAGGGAGAGAGTGATAGAAAGATCGATGAGAGAGAACACTGATTGGCCGCCTCCTGCATGCCCCCTGCTAGGGATCGGGTCCACAACCTGGACATGTGCCCTGACCAGGAATTGAACCGGTGACCTCTTGGTGCATGGGTTGACGCTCAACCACTGAGCCACACTGGCCGGGTGCTTTTCCATTTTTTTGGACATGGATCCTTTGGTCAAGTGCAGGACAGATGAAAGCAGACCTGATCTCGTCACTTCATACCCCGCACCCCCTCCCCCCACCGCAGCCTCTGAAGGGCCACAAGGACTCCAGGTTTCGATTCGAAAGCACTCATCTAGCCACAGGGACGTCTGAAGGACAACATCTTCAGTGGAAGGGGGCAGGTGGCCCAGCTCCCACAAAGCCATCCTGTCTTTCCCAGACCACTGAGCTGGGTAGAACTGGGGTCCGCTTGGCGGCTCCCTGACTCTTCTCCTTGATCTTTATTTCTGACCCACCTCGGCCATCAGCACAGCCCTTCTCCTGGAATGTCCATGCCTTTGATTGGGTGGTGCCAGAGACCTGTCACAGTAGGGTAACTTTGGCCTACACCTTACTTCTTCCACTCTGCTCAGTTCCTTAAACTTACTTTCAGGCCCTGGCTGGTTTGGCTCAGCGGTTAGAGCGACAAATGAGTCTCGGGTTTGACCCCGGTCAAGGGCACGTACCTCAGTTGTAGTTCGTCCCTGGCCCTGGTCAGGGTCGTGTGCGAGCCAAGCAGTCAGTGTGTCTCTCTCACATCCATGTTTCTCTCTCTCGCTCCCTCCTTCTCTCTCCTTCTCTCCCTCTCAATCTGAAGATAAATGGGAAAATATTATTGGGTGATGATTAAAAATAATAATAATAATAAACTTACTTTCAGACTGCTGGGTCCTCACAGAGTGTCATCCTTTGTTCTCCTTGTACGTGACTCTTTTAATAGCAGGAGGTCCAGTTAGTTTTGCCAAATAAAGGAGAAGCTACAGCCGTCAATGATACTGTTGAGGTTTTGTGTACCAGTGGGCACTGACGTTCAGTTTCGGTTTGCTCTGCTTCGTTGTGATTCCTTGAGGACCTGTCGGCACTGTGTTGGCTTGGGGGTGGCCAGTTTTATAGCTGTTTGCCATAGTTCTCTACCCTGATTGTGTACTTCTATCCCTCAACACGAAAATAATCACATGCCTATTTGTCTCGGTGACTTTGTGCGTAAGAAGCCCGAGCACACTATAGATTGGGAATTGCAGTTTTACCTGAGTCTGCTACTAATGCTCGCCGTAACTGTTCGTATTTGAACTTGGACTGACACTTAATTCCCATATATATCATGTTTCAGTAATGAAGGATTTTAACAGATTATTAATTGTGAGATTCTAATAAGTTTTTCTTCGAGTCATGTGAGATATAATTAACTACCTTCCAAATTTCATACTAGTAATTATTCAAATACTTAGTGATAATGAAATGAGATCTGTTTTTTTTTTAATATAAAAGCAGCTGATTTTAACCTGCTCATTCACATTTTCTTTAATATCTTTAAAACCAACCTGTCAAAGCATCATTTAAGGGCATACTATGTTTATTAAAGAGTTTTGTATTTTTATCACTCTTTCATACTTGATTGGATACAATAGTATACGGTCTGAAAATATGTAAGTGGAAGTTATGCCTCAGTGGATTTTAATTATATTGGGCCCCTCATCAAAGATTGGCTTAAAAAGATGTTTGAAATAATCAAACATTACATTATTTCATTTCATAGGAACAAAATCATGTTCCACACAGGAACAACCGGCAGGTGTTTTGGCACCTGTGTTAGAGACTGGAAAGTGGCGTTTTGGCACATCCGGGGTGTCGCTGGAATCCTCACACGCTGATTTCCACAGGCAGAGGGTTACCTGTGATCTATTGATCCTGCTACGTCCACGGGTCACCACCAGCTGTGACACATCGGGACATCGGCCAGTGACTATCACTGTCTGCGTAGAACATCTGTACGCAGTTCTTGTTCAGGGCCCTGCCTCTAACTCTGGCCTTTGTAGCTCTTTTATTACCTTATTTCTACTTTTGCCAAACAAGCAGGAGGATATCAAAATGCTGGTGAGAAGGTCGATGTTTTCTGCCTGCCGCGGGGGAATCACCCATCTGATTTTTAATGAGTATTTAATAACAGATAGATTGTAAATGGTATATAATAAAAGGTATTGACAAAAGGAAGCCCCCTTCATCCAAATATGTCATCACCTCACTGCCTTTGTGTTTGATCATCTCCCGGGGATCCCTTGAAATGTGTACCTGTAAAGGCAAGCGCTGTCATCGTGGCTAAGTTGAGACTGAATATTAAAGATTAGTTAGAGGCAGTAAACCGGGACCCTTGTGCTTGCTTTCCATCCCTCGTGAAATACTTAAGGGGTACACCTTTAACCGTGGAGAGGAATTCTGGGCTGACAGTCAGCAAGGTTTGCAGGAGGGGTGTTGGTAAGCAGCAGCTGTACACGGGGATTCATTGAGAGTACTTCCATCCTTCTCCCCAGTTTCTGTTCTCAGAACAGAGTCATATGGTGAGTGATCGGTTAAAACGACGACACAGGAGCAAAGCAGATGGTTTTCCTGTGAACACACTGAGAGAGAGGGTGGATGGGGAGGCTGTGGTTCCTACATGGGTACAGGTGTTACCGGGAGAAGCAGTCGAGATCCTGAGTCAGTTGGGAGGGTTGATTAAATCTGCCAGGAGGCTGGCTCCCTGCTCTTTTATCTTGACCTACAAGTTTCCAAGTTGAACCCTTGGCCTTGGAGTCCCTCCCCCCTACGATGCCCGCCGCCATACCCACATCCCAGTCAGGGTTGCCACGCGAGGAAAAGCCCTCTGACACACCAGCTGATGCCACCTGCACCGACGATGTCTTCTTCCCACCCAGCAACAGGAAGGTAGCAGATCAAACGAAGAAGAAAGCTGGTCCCAGATGAAAATTCAGGGAACACGAGTATCTTATTTTTTATTCATCTGACTATTCAGAAAGATCTGAGAGCATATTGTATCTGCAAAGTAAGACGTCGGGGCGCTGTGGCGGAGGTGGCATTAGAGAACAAACACGTGAGCGTCGGAATTATATCGATCAAGGTAGAAATCACGGACAAAATCATGCAGAAGATAGAGGAAAAGGACAGATAGAGAGAAAGCGTCCAAAGCAGACCCGGAAGGCATAGGTGCCATGAGGAACAGTACAGGAATCTCAAAGAAGATATGGGGGAAAAAAATAAAAAATAAGGATTTAATGAGAAAATCATAGAAGACAATAACCCAGACCTGAAGAAGGACACTTGTTAGTTGAGAGCTTCTGTATAATAATCCACACCAAAGTATTGCATTTTTGGAGCACCACGGATAAGTATGCGATCATCAGAGCTTTGAGAGAAGAAAAAAATGCCTGAAAAAGAGCATGGGACAGAGTCACATCTGACTCCTGGGGCCCAGCACTGAGTACCAGCGGACAGAACCTTGTTTTCAGTGTTTTAAAGGGAACATCTCTTTCAGCTTGAAGTGGTGCTTGCCTTCTCTCCTGTAATGGGAGGCTGAGGACATTTTCAGATATTTAAGAACTCAGAATGTTTCTCTCTTACTCCACCCCAAACCCCGGGTGGATTACAGATGGCCGTGAGCTCTTGACCATTCTCCCCATAGAGAGGTGCCATCCTGACCCTCTCCACCTTGAGTCTGAGTGGGCTTTCCGCCTGCCTTGACCGTCTGGGTACGGTGAATCACACTGTGCCCGTCGCCTGAAGAAATCAGCTTCCACGCCCTGTCATTTCGAAAACTCGTTGTGGGGTCCCTGGGCCATTGTTAGAGGAGCCGGTTACCCCTACCCCGGGCCGCCTCTGGGAGGGGCCTTCCTTCGCATGCCAGCTGACGGCCCCCACTGAGCCGGGCCCCCCTCGTCCCCGCCGAGGGGACGCGAGTGACGCCGTGCTGGAATGAACACGGCTTTCCTGAGAAACACTGTAAACGTGAAATTTGAAAGAGCAGAGTGTGTATTGCTGAGCCAGTGAACTAAAGACGTTTGCCACGGAGCTCCGCTCTGCCCTTTCTCGAACATGTCGGAAAGTCTGGTTTCACCTCCAGGGTCTTGTATGTAAAGACTTTTTCAAGTTCTGAGCATTCCACACACATATCACTCTCCAATTCCCTGCTCCCGCATCCTGACGACCGTTTGCAATCACTGCTGAGACGAGCTAAGGGCTTGGAGGGATATCAGCAAAGCCCACGTCGGACAAAGGTTTTGCATCTGGAATGTTTGCTGCTGAGCAGTAGAAAGGAATGAGCCAGTGTGCATGCAGCCGAGTGGATGGATCCTAAGGGATTGTGCTGCGTGGAAACAGATAATAAAAAGGTGCATTTGATTACGATTCCATTTATAGCACATTCCTGAAATTACTAAGTTACAGAGATGGAGAAGGGATTAGTGGTTGCCAGGCTCTCAGAGACGTGGAGGGAGGAGGGAGGGTGGAGGGTGTGGCTTTCAAAGGGCAGCCTGAGGGCTCCTTGTGATAGAACCAGTCCTATCTTGACTATGGTGACAGTCACATGACTCTACATATAAGGTCAAATTACATAGAACACAATATACCCCCCCCCCCACACACACACACACAAGTGCATGCACACTGGTGAAATCTGAATGAGGTCGATGCATTCTATCAGGGGTGGTTGTGTGACATTGTACCATAGTTATGCAATAGGTTACCGTTGGGGAAACAAATGGAATGAAGGGTCGACAGCATCTCTCTGTATTATTTTCTTTTTAGAACTGCATGTGAATCTACAGTTATCTAAAAATGAGAATTGAGAAAAATAAGAAAAAGACCTGCATGTTTTTGTAGCCCACTCAGACAGAAAAAGGCCGTTCACGATGCTATTGTATGAGGAGGGACAGTTGCTGGTTCTCTCTCTTCTGGTCCCAGAGTCAGTGATCGTGAGGCAGTGTTATTTCCCAGCAGTGATGATACAGCTAATGTTGGCCGAGTGCTTACTATGTGCATGTCACCCTGCTACTTCAAGCCCTTGACTAGATGATGGCTTGCGGTGCCCTGTGTTGGCCGATACCTGCGTACACCTCCGGCTACATTATCCACGGAGCCACCCTTACCTCTGTGCTCCGGCTGCTGTTGCTTTCTTTTAGCTCGTAAAATATGCTGTGCCTTCTCCCACCACAGACCATTTCCCTTGGTCTTCTTTTTGCCTAAAGCTCTCTTTGCTGATCCCTGGTTAACCCTTTTCATCCTTCAGATCTTACCTGTAATATCACCTCTTCAGGGAAGCCTTCCCTGATTTTCCAAACTCGGTCAGGTGCCCTGTAACACCCTCCTACGGTATTTTGACTTATCACAGCACGTATCACAGAGGCAGTTGCATCCTTGTCTGTGTCATTATTTGATCTCAAATATGCAGTACAATGTTCCAACATTTAGAGATGTCTTATAGATTGTCCAACGTTCCACACCTGCTCCGGGGGGGAGCCGAGATTGAACCCCAGGTCTGTCTGTCACTGGAAGCCAGGCTTTCACCACTATGGCATCTAAATCATCCTATATGTTTTCCATCTGGAGGGAATTCATACTTCAGAATTTTATAAATGCTGCAAAAAGATTTATGGGGAATGACCTAACCTATAGAATTGTATTTCATTACGGTTGCAGTATTTCGGGTGGGTTACAGACAGGTAGGAAACACACACACAGCCTGTGATTCATTTGGCTAAGGATACAAAGACCAGCAGAAACCAGGGGGAGGTGTAGCATATTTTAGCCTGGCTTTCCTTTATCCAGGGTCCCTCATGGGGTCACAGCTGCTTGTGATGCCGCAAAAATATTTAGAGTCTTGCCAAATCTGGGAAACTGCCCGGTTCTTAGACACTTGAGCCAGAAAGAATTAAAATGCAAGATCTATGCACCAAACATGTCCATTGCAAAGGCTGTCTATGGATGTTGGACTCTCCCTGTCACTGAACCAAACTCAGTAAGAACAATGCGTCTCTTTGTCTCAGGGAGCAACCAAAGTAATTTCACTGTGTCGCTGATCACTTTCTCGGCCTCTTGCTGACCAGCATCTGGGACAAACAGTTTTCTCACAACGGTTCATTAACACAAACACAAACACGATCAGTGATTAGATAACCGTGAATATGTTTCCGTGGGGCTCAGGTAGGTATTAGCTCACGATGTGTCCTTGTTATAGAAATGATCACCTGTTCTTGCACCTGTTCGAGCCATGCTGGGTTCCTCACCTGTGTTCTTCCAGCTCCATGTGCTCCGCTCGGTAGACGCCCCCCACCCCGTAATGCTGGAACTCCATGCCCGTCTGCTCTGGCACCGTAGCTTCTGGTTTCCCTGACCCTCATCTCCAAGTCCTAAGTCGCTGAGTGAGCCAATGATTGATGTTCGTGTTGTTTTGCTTCCTCCGTTGTGCTTTTCCAAATACTTCCCCTTCTTTCAATGGTGTGCTGTTGTCGCTCTCTCATTTCCGTCCACCTTGAGTGTGCTGTAGCTGCGGGCCTTTCCCCGGGAAGATTTATTTTCTTATTAAAGCCAAACGGGAAATATGTCTCTCCGTCTTTGCACCATGTTTCTTCTGTGTAATCCAAGTAAAGCGTGCTCCTGGCGGGGAAGCCCAGGAGTGTGAGCCTGAACTCCTGCTCTGCGGGATCTGGGAGCCACGCTGCTCACGATGGACGGGTGAGGACGAGATGGTGTCTACTGATGAGCTAGCCTGTTGCATTGGCTACTTTGACAGAAACAAACTCCAAAGGCTCAAACAAGGTAGAAATGTGTTTCTCAGACACAGACATCCCAGTTGTAGGTGGTCTGGACAAGGGGGCGGGGCAGGGCTCTGCTCCAAAAGGTTCAGGAACCAGACTCCTTGTTGGTCCCCAGCCCCTTGGGGGTTTCTGGCATCTGCGTGGTCAGAGATGGAAAGTGGGGAGAAGCAGAGGGCGCACTTCTTCCTTTTAAAGATGGATGGAAGCCCAGCTGGTGTGGCTCAGTGGTTGAGCGTCGACCCATGCACCAAGAGGTCCCGGTTTGATTCCCAGTCAGGACACGTGCCCAGGTTGTGAGCCCGATCCCTGGTGGGGGGCATGCAGGTGGTGGCCAATCAATGTTCTCTCTCATCGATGTTTCTATCTCTCTGTCCTTCTCCCTTCCTCTGTCTCTAGAATCAATAAAGAGAAGAAAAAAAATAAAGATGGATGTAAAAAAGAGGGAACTCCTACCTTTTGTGACAACATGGATGGACCTGGAGATTATTATGTTAAGTGAAATAAGCCAGTCAGAGAAAGACAAATACCACATGATCTCGCTTATATGTGGAATCTAATGAACAAAATAAATTGACGATCAAGATAGTACCCTCGGCATGGATATGTGGAATAGACTGGCAGCCATCAGAATGGGTGGGGGGAGGGAGCGGGGACTGGATGAAAGAAGGTGCAGGGATTAGCCAAAGAACATATATAGCCCATGGACACAAACAGTGTGGTGAGGGCCAGAGGGCAGGGGGGTCAGGGGCTGGATGGAGGGGGACAAAGGGGGGAAAAAGGGGGACATTTGTGATAGTGTCAGCAATAAAAATAAAGTTAAAAAAAAAATAAAGGCACCGTCTGGGAGCTGGACGTGTGCTTTCTGCTCAACTCCCGTTGTCCGAAGTCTGGCCATGTGGTCGCTCTCAGCAGTGAGGGAGGGTGGGCAGGTGTTTAGCTGGGGACGCACTCAATTGTTTCTGTTGCTGAAAGAAGAACGTGGGCGTGGGCATTTAGGGGCAACTTATCTCATTTTGTTTTGAGGCTCCTGGTGGGGGAGGGACCCCAAGGACAGAGTTAAGGGTAGGCTGAGTTCCGATGGCGTGTGCAAAGGAAAAGAGAGCACAGGAAACTGACTCGGACCTGAGCAAAGGTGGACTGAGGTTGCTCAGTAGAAAGCCAGGGGGGTGATTTCTTTATGACAATAGTGACTTGACGAAAGAATAACAGTGACTATTTAAGGAATGAGTGACTGCCCAGGGCCACTTCCCAGCCTATTAATGGGAGGCAGGCATTAGAGATGGAGCCCAGGGATAAAGAGAGACTTTTTCTTGTTATTCCAGGACGGGGCCAGGGAGAGCTGGCTCCAAGTGCGGGTAGTGACCAGGCCACAGTCAGGACAGGCAGGAGAGACCCTGCAGAGGCGGATGGCCCTGAAATGGGCGGAGAGGGACAGCAAGAAGCCAACTCTGAAGCCGTGGTGGCCAGCACGTGCCTTTAGTCTAGAAGGAGAATGTCTCTAGTAAGAGAAAAAGGAAAGACAGGAGCGTCATTGTTTGGGGGTGGTTTCCTTTGTGGGTGTTTTGTTTGTTTGTTTGTTTGTTTTGTGGCTCAGGGCAGTAGGGGAAGAGAGAGATGTGCACTTGTCTTTTGACCCTTTGAGTCTGAGATGTACACACGATGTCCAGGTGGCTGTGTGCACGAGAATGTCAGACGGCTGGGCGGGGAGTAAGGAGACCTTTGAAAGGTGAAAGTCCATGGTCGGGGGTGAGGGCAGCTAAATAGCAATCCCAGAGAGTGATTAAAGAAACATTGGATTTATTTAAGGAAAAGGGGGTGGGGGGTGGGGACATCCAAAGGGAAGGGCTACACAGCACCGGGCATGAGGTGTTGGGTCGATGATGGCAGCACCTAGGAGCTGGAGTTCTGTCCTGATGTGTCCACTGGCGGGAGCTTTGTCCTCAGTGGGCTTTGGGGTCTTGGTTGGTGGGTTTGGGCAGTGGGGTTGGGTCTGCAGGCATCCGGATATGCAACGGGATGCTTCTATAGCAGTTTCAGTTCCTTATAGGGTTTGGTTCCTGGTGTCCGGCATTCCCTGTCTGGCCAGGTCTCCTGGTCCAGGTTCTCCTGTGGTGGGGAGGCTTCAACAGGGCTGTTAAGAATGATGTTGCCTTGTGAGTCCTAACAACCTTTATTTTATTTTATTTAAAATAATTTTTTTTCTTTATTGATTTTAGAGAGAGAAGAAGGGAGAGGGAGAAAGAGAGAGAAACATCGATGAGAGAGAACATTGATGAGCTGCCTCCTGCATGCCCCCCACTGGGGATCAGACCCACCAGCTGGGCATGTGTCCTGACCGGGAATCGAACCTGCGACCTCTTGGTGCATGGGTTGATGCTCAACCACTGAGCCACACTGGCCAGGCTTTTGATTTTTTTTTTTTTTTAATAGTCCTAATAACCTTTAGAACTCGAAGGGAAGGAGATTTCAGATCTTCATGTCACTTTTATGGGTCTAATACTTGAAGGTACAAGAACGCCAAGGCCAAGAGAGACAACTTTGGGGAGGACTATTCACTGGGGGAGAGCAAGAAGAGCTAGAAAAGGAACTAAAAAAAAAAAAAAGCATGAATTTTATTAACATTTGGTAAGATTTCCATGAAAGAGAGGCGCATCCGTCAGGGTAGAATTAATAGAGAAAACAGAGGTGAGGAAATAGGCCCAGCTGACTTTCTCATGGGGAAATCGTTTACCTTTTACAAGACCCGTTTTTGTAGAGTGATGAGCACAGAGGAAGGAGAGGCAGATGGTGTGCTGATGCCCCCTTTCCCTGTTCACTTCAGCCATTCAGATGGCACGTACCTGTCTACTGTGAGCTGCACGGATCGGGCAGAGGACGGGAGGTCAGAAGGCAGGAGAGCCTTAGAGACTCTGGCCTTTTCTCTTCACGATTTTGAATACGATACTATAACACGCCTTCTTTCTCAAGTAGTTGCATGACTCTCCCTGTGGTTACAAAATAAATATTCACTTTTGTTTTTACACAAGATTAGGTTGAGAGCTCAGTAAGTATAAGGAGGTTATTATTTTCTATATTATGTATCCCCTTCGAGGCAGTGAATTCTCACTGAAGAAGTGATCTTTTTCCCTCCTAAGTGATTGGTCGTTGGAGTCCAGCCAAGTTTTTTGACTGCGGGGACTGGAGACGAGTGACCTACAAGAACAACACGAATTTATTTGCCAAGAAAGTGGCAGTTCGAATAAGCGTTTATTATGGCATTATTGCTGAATATCTTCTTATTTATAGTGATAGAGATATTGGCTAAGTTCTGATCCATTTGGATGAACTTTCCAGAGGAACAAATGCTTGCGTGGTCTGATGAGGCTTCCTAATGAATCCTGCGGTATGTTAGGAAGTTCTCGCCAAGACATTCAGGAACTCAGTTAAGTTAAAAAACAACAACAACTGATACATCTTTATTTGAATTTCAAATATGGTTTTAATTCTGTTTGGAAAATTAAACTAGATTATGATTATGATGAATCTTCTTTCGAGGGCTGATCACATTATTGATGTATTACCATTATACTTCTTTGTTTAATATTTATGAACTCCAAGCTTTATGCCTGGTATGCTTGCTGTGGGTAGCAAATACATAATTATTATGTGTGTCATTTAATAACTCAGCTGTTATATACATAGTTGGATATTTAAGTTACTGAAACCACCAGAAATAGTCATATCACTAGGCATGTTGCCAAAAACCTGCGGCTATTGTAATTTCCAATTCCTATGTGTTTATCTAATGTTTACCATGTATAACATATGCCAGGGGACCCAGGTAATGCAGCGGTGAATACAAGATTCTCCTTGCCCTCAGCATGCTTGCAATCTCTTGGGGAAATAAAATAAATTCACATATAGGTGTATCATACATTATAATTTGTGTAATGAAAAATATATGAATTATGATCAAGGTTTTAAAAGAAAGCAGAAAGGTCAGTAACGGTGACAGTTTTGTCAAAGAGAGGATGTTTAAGAAAAGGCTTGGCCAGTGGGTAGGAGGTGGGGGCAGTGGCGGGAAGGAAGTGTGCTCCGGGCAGAGAGCAAAGAGGAGGGCAGCGTGACACTGACCGCAGGTGGCACTGCCTGGGTCGCCAGGTGCAGCCGCAAGCCTGAAGGAGAGGGACGGAGGGGCTGCGGAGCATGTTAGCAGGAAGAAGGTGCATGCAGGTGTTTCTATCCACGGACAACGGGAGCCCTAGTGATGGTTATTGTTCGAGGCGTGTTTCCTGTGCAGTTAGCAGATGCTCCTGGTTGTACGCCTTTCAAAAATTAAAAAAGATTAGCCAGTTGGTCTGTGTCTGGGGGGAAGAACCAGAACCACCACAGGGAGCATCAGGACGACCCTGCAGACCTGGGTATCCATTCAAAAAGGCCCGAAATGAGAGGTGTGAATGTTTTCCTATCGTAACAAAGACACGCAGACAAGATGGGGGAAAAAATGGTCATCAGAAAACTTTCAGCTTCTGTTACTGGACCACGCCCCCCTCAGGAAGCTGCGCAGCATTCTGTGGCGAAGCAAACCTTCATTCTCTCTGGTGGGTAGCACGGTTTGGCTGTATTGCAGTTTTAGATGTTGACTATGTTCATCTGTTACACATACATGTAGAACAAGCCACACGGTGTGTCGTCAGGCTTGGCCCATCTCCATTGCTGAAGATGCTGAGAGGCTCACACAGGGACGTGGCCTGGACCCCAGAGAGGCTTTGTCAGGGCCATAACATTTACATCATAATGTGTGCTGGCGTTATCCTTCATTCATCTTCTCCTTCATCACTTTGCCTCGAGCATCCGAGGTAGTCTGAAATACCGGTATGATGTAAACAGGTCATAGGATTTGTGCTAAGCCAGTGCAACTCATGAAATTTACTTTTAATTATAAAACACACATTGCCATCGTTGTGCCTGAAAAGTACAAAATTTTCCTTTCCAAGAGAGAGAAAAGAAAGAGCATCAAATGTGCTATGAATAAAAAGGTAACGCACTTGAATGAGTGAATTCTTGTGCAGAATCTTCCATTGTTAGGAACCTGTGACCCAGGACAGTGGGACCTGGTCTCCGCTGATTTACTTTCTGTAGAGCACGTCACTGGAGAACCGACAAGGGTTTTTAAGTGGAAATGATGTCCCCAGGCTTATGTTTTTAAAAGCCAGTCTTGGGAGTAGAGTAGCTAAGAGCAGACAGGTACTGGCTTTAGGGAGGTTGGTTAGGTTTATGCAATAATCCAGCTTCCAGATAAGAAAGGCTTGTGTTTGGAAAGGAACAGAGAAAGGCTTTCCAAGGCAAACACCCAAAGCAGCCAGTCTGACCCCAATGCCTCTGATCTTTCTGCTCTTCCAGGTTGCTCAGGAAAAATAAGTGGGAGTCCCGTCCCCTTGGTACTTACCTTCTAGTTAGAATAAAGCTAAAATAACTGAGGTGAAATATTTAGAGAAATGGTACTAGCTATGAGTATAGCGTGGTGATAAGTGTGGGTACACAAATATATTCTTTTGTGATCTTAAATGTGGTCCATTCAGATTTCCTATAAATCTACTGAATCAGAATATTTCAATTTGAATTTTGGGCTAGGATTATTTGTGGAGGCCATGGCCATGAATTTTAAAGTATTATTAAACAAGTTCACAAAGATAGTTACTTAAATGTTACTTAATGTTTTCGTGATTATGGGGGATAATTACAAATTAATTTATAGTCATAAAGCATTGAGGGTATTGTCATAGTATAGGTTCCTAAAATTCCTTATTCACATGGCTGTGTAATTTGGTATATATATTTGAATGGTCGCTTTATAAACCCTTATTTGCTACTTGTTCCCGGGCCTTTCTTATTAGGGTCAATAAACAGAAGATAATGTAAGAGCAAGGTTGTGGATGAAAGTAATTGCTGGTGTATCAGTCAACACAGATAACTGGTAGCACAAAATAGCATTGGCCTTGCCTACGTAGGTCATATTGAGCGCTCAGAAATATGTGACTGTGTGTTGAAATTATAAAATATAAAAGAAGATTCCAATAACAGTTGAACTTATTAACTTTTCCACTACCAACAATCACATCTACAATTTTTTTTCCGATGTCTTAGAGGAATTTACCCATCAGATGTTTGTGGGGAAAGAGAGAAAATATGTTTATTTTGTTTTTACTTTTACTATAAAACAGCTTCAGAATTTTGTCATTACTATATATTTAGTGGCATATAAATATTTTTGTTTAGAAATATTTATTTTAAATATATATTTATTTTCAAAAATGAGAAATTACAGGTGAAAATTTAAAAATCAACCTTCTGCCATCCCACCCAAGTATAAGGACTCAGAACCAATATCTCAATGTCTGTCCCCCAGACATCTTTCCAATATGCTCATGACCATGTCTATCTTTAGAAAAATTAGATCAGATCAAACATTTATACATCTTAATATACTGTGACAATCCTTCCAAATTTTCAGATATTATTCTACAACATCTTTCTACTGAGTACATACTACTCTATTTTAGGAACACTATAACTCATTTCATTGCTCCCTTATTTTTGATGTTTGGATTAATTTTAATCTTTTCAAGCATAGTTTTTGTTGTTTGTTTGTTTGTTTTGATGGTACAAAGAATTCTAAGGGGACCTCCTTACCTGACAGGGACCACTACAATTTTTAATTAATGTCTTTAACTGAATGTAACTCTTTTTAACCAAATCATTAAGCTGTCTCGTTCATACCATCTGTGAGGTGCTAACACATTTTTGGCAAAAAAAGATTCTGTTCTTAAAGAGACTCTAAGAAACCTTGCATAAAGAAATTCATCTTTTCTCTCTAACCTAGTGTTTCCAAACTTAAGTCCCCTGGATCCTGTGCATTCCACAGATAAGTGAGATCAGGTGATACGTGTCTTTCTCTGATTGGCTTATCACTTAGCATAATGCTCTCCAGGTCCCTCCAAGGATAAGAGATCGTTCTTTCTTACAGCTGCATAGTATTCCATTGTGTATATGTACCACAGCTTTTTTATCCACTCCTCTATTGATGGACACTGGGCTGTTTCCAGATTAGAAATTGTAAATAGTGCTGCTATGAACATAGGGGTACATATATTCTTTCTGATTGGTGTTTCAAACTTCTTAGGATGTATTCCTAGAAGTGGGATCACTGGGTCAAATGGCAGTTCCATTTTTAATTTTTCGAAGAAACACTATAGTGTTTTCCATAGTGGCTTCCCCAGTCTGCATTCCCACCAGCAGTGTACTAGAGTCCCCTTTTCTCCACACCCTCGCCAGCACTTGTTTTTTTGATGATTTGTTGATGACAGCCATTCTGGCAGGTGTGAGGTGATACCTCATAGTTGTTTTAACTTGCATCTCTCTGATGATTGGTGACATTGAGCATTTTTTCATATGTCTCTTGGGCATTTGTATGTCCTGTTTGGAGAGGTGTCTATTTAGATCCTCTGCCCATCTTTGAATTGGATTCTTTGTCTTCCTTTTGTTGAGTTGTATGAGTACTTTATATATTTTGGAAATTAACCCCTTATCTGATGTATTGTTGGCAATTATGCTCACCCATATAGTGGGTTCCCTTTCCATTTTGATGCTTGTTTCTTTTGCTGTGCAGAAGCTTTTTAGTTTGATGTAGTCCCATGTATTAATTTTTCCTTTGTTTCTCTTGCCTTAAGCATTGTATCAGTGAAAATTCTGCTGCATGTGATGTCTGAAATGTTGTTGCTTACATTTTATTCTAGGATTTTTATGGATTCATGAGTCACATTTAAGTCTTTTATCCATTTTGAGTTTATTCTTGTGTATGGTGTAAGTTGGTAGTCTAGTTTCATTTTTTTTGCATGTAGCCGTCCAATTTCCCCAACACCATTTATTAAAGAGGCTGTCTTTACTCCATTGTATGCTCTTGCACTCTTTGTCAAATAGTAATTAAGCATAATGCCTTGGGTCAATTTCTGGGTTCTCTCTTCTGTTCCATTGATCTATATGCCTGTTCTTGTGCTAGTACCAGGCTGTTTTGACCACAATGGCTTTGTAGTATAACCTGATATCTGGTATTGTGATCCCTTCTACTTTATTCTTCTTTTTCAAGATTGCTGTGGCCATGAACAAAATAAGGTGATGAACAAAACAGACCCAGAGACATAGAAATAGTGTTCAGACTGACAAACTTCAGAGGAAGGGGCGGGGGCAGAGGGAAGAGTTAAACCAAAGAACTTATGCGTACAAGCATAACCAATGGACATAGACAACAATGCTGGGGGTTGGGGTGGGAATGGGAGGAGGGTGTCCATTGGGGAAAAAGGAGAAACATCTGTAGCAAAAATAAATCAATTAAATAAAAAATAATAATAGAAAAAGAAAGCCAGCGTTCCCTGACGCTAGTGTTCCCGGATTCCCAGTTTGGGAAATACTATCCCAGAATAGTAGAGTCAGAGAAACCTTTGAAGTGATGGACACAAAAGCACATGGAAAGAACCATTACATTTTTACATGTAGTTTTAAAAGGAGAACTGTTGATGGTTCAAGTAGAGATGCCGTTGTGTTTTCGAACACAGGGTCACTGAGTTGAATACAGTTCATTGTCAATACCTGTCAACTCCAATTACCCTTTTCTCTGTCAAGGGTTTAAAAATAACAAGCACACTTATTTCTGTGTGAACTCAACTAGTATTTTCTTCCTTGACATCTTTATAAATATTATAGATTACTTAAGTCAGTTAATTATGGTGTTCGACCTCTCTTTCTTTCTTGCGTTTTAGCTTGTTGACCTGCCTGTGTACTACAGGTAGATGGGAAAATGATGGAGCGATCTTGAAAGGGGTCAGTTTTGATGATTTTATCGTCCCTTTGCACTAGTGCGATGTCTATTTTTCTTACTCTGCCATTGTCATTTGGGTTACGGTTTTTTTGCTGTGTCAGAGGATTTAACTGGTGGTCCTAACCATACCACTTTATTTCCCCACAGCAAAATAGGCAATCCAAGAGGAAAGATGTTTAAAAATTAAAGGTCATGGAGCATTCTAGAAAGTTCTAGGGTGTTTTCTTAAAGGGATAGTGTAACTGTTTGATTTTTTTTTTTTTTTCTGACCGCAGGAGGAACTTCAGCCCACCGTAGTCCCAGCACTGGGCCAGGGTGTGGGGGGCATTTACAAATAAACCAGCTGAGCCCAGAGAGCCCATGCCATTTGACGTGAAATCAAAACTCAGTGTTCTGACACCAACATTTGTGTTCTCTCCTCTTTATAGGCTGTGGTTTCTCATTTGTCTTTCAAAGATCCTGTGAGCTGGGGCGGGTGTCACACGGTGGCCAGGAGCTCTGACCTCGATGGCGGGGTTTTCCAGAGACCTGGGAGTCTGTGGGACCTAGCTGTCGTCTTTGTTTTCCAACGAGAATTATTTTTATTCAGAGAGTCACACGTAAACAGTAACTGTAACGAACCACTAACTTCAGAAGAGACAAAATGTCACTCAGGGAAGATTTAAGGGCTCATGAACACTTGTGTAAAATGCCCGCTGGTTTTTTCAAGTCGCCGTTACATCTCCTCTCGTGCAAAGTAAACGCTGAGCTCTCCTGGGGTACGTTCCTAATTCGTGTTCTGAGATGGAATCTGAGACCCCGCATTTGAAACACTCCTTGCTTCCCTTTGATTGCCCTAAATCTTGTCTTGAAGTTGATCTAATGGCAGAGGGCAGTCTCCCTTTACTGATGTTCCTTGGTCTTTAGGAATCCAGGCCATTTTGGGGATAAGAACGATAAACCGCTCAACGAGCTTAAGCAAAACGTGAATATGTAGAATTGATCTGATGCCTCATATACCCAGTTCTCTGTTTGCCGACAAAGTAGGTATCATGGTGTATAGATGCTATTACCATCCACGACCCCCCGTGGAGCGGCATTTATGTGGCCTCTGCTGTCACACAGGCTAAGTGCTTGCCTTACCCCTGGGCCCCCGTGGGGGGGAAATATTGGTCTAGTTTGTGTCAGGTGACCTCGACGCAGCCTCGCAGTGACTGGCAGGGGTCGAGTGTTAGACTGTGAATGTGGCCTCTGGGGTCCACACGTGTTTTACTCTTTGGGGTGGGTGAGTGATCGTGAACTGGGAAGATGGAAACCTACAAAGTTTAAATACTAAACTGGTAGTAACTCAATACACAACAAGGGAGGAGTCGCTGTCTTTCCCATTTTCTTCCCTTGGCACTGACGAGCCATAGCCAGGGTCCTCAGAAGGACCGATGCTCGACCAGTATGTGCTAGTGACCTGGACAGGCTGACAGCCTCCCGTTCTTCTCGTGGTCAGTGCTTTATCGGAACACTTGTTACATACTTTGCATTTTACCTCTAGTCCTTTGTACAGCTGTAGCGAAACAGGTAGAATCCAATAAATGTTCATTATGCCTGTAGGACTAAGAGAGAGTGCAATGGTACACACTGAGTGCATTTCGTAGGTGACGCTGGATGATAACACTGCACCTCTAGAGTCTGGTAATTAAATCTCCAAATGACGATGGGAAAAAACAATACGTAGAGGCAGCGATTTCTGAAATTAACTTTGAGAAGATTTTTTTTTCTACATAGATGGTATTTATTTTATTTTTTTCTCTATTTTTTTTTATTGTTGATAGTATTACAAGTGTTCCCCAATTTTCTTCCCCTTTGCCCCCTTCTACCCAACCCCTGCCCCACCTCAGGCCTCTCTCACACTATTGTCTGTCCCGTGAATTATGCACATATGCATATAAATTCTTTGGCTAATCTCTTCTCTTCCCCCCATCTCCCCTCTCCTCTGAGATCTGTCAGTCTGTTCCATGTATCCATGTCTCTGGACCTATTTTGTCGATCAGTTTATTTTGTTCATTAGATTCTACATGTAAATGAAATCATGTGATATTTGTCTTTCTCTGACTGGCTTATTTCACTTAGCATAATAATCTCCTGGTCCATCCATGCTGTCTCAAAGGATAAGAGATCTTTCTTTTTTATAACTGCATAATATTCCATTGGGTAAATGTACCACAGTTTTTTTTTATCCACTCATTGTTTTGAAAAATTTACTGCAAAAAAAAGCCATGTTTATTATCAATCTGCCAAATTAATAGCATTAAGACTATATCAACCGTACTATTGTCTATGTCCATGAGTTTTTATTCTTAATCCCTTCACCTGTTTTCAACTAGCCCCTCAACACCCCTCCCCTCTGACAGCTGTCAGCCTGCCCTCTATACATCTGTTTCTATTTTATTTTATTTTTTTAAATTTATTTTGTCCATTAGATTGCACATTATGAGTGAAATCATATGGTACTTGTCTTTCACTGACTGGCTTATTTCACTTAGTACAACCAATGCCACTCCAATAAATTCAATTTAAAAAAGGACTATATCAACCATTCTTTTTAGAAAGGAAGATAAGGATCTCGTCGATGTGTGCTTACCTTGACAATTAAGCTATTAGGCTTCCTTGAAATCCGGGGTCAAGTAATTTGCTTCCTGTAGTTCCTCTCAGCATTTAGTTATTTTTTGTTTCATGTAGAATAAGTGGCAGAAATTTCTATTTAATGGCAGAATTGGCCAATTTATTTACATTTCAAAATGAAACACACTTATTCATGTGGGACAAACTTATTCATCGATGTTTTCATTTCAAGGAGCATTTATTGACTGATAATTGCATGAGTATAAACAGAATCAAAATTTCATATGTGTGATGTTTAATGATGATATAGAATACTTTTAAAGACACAGTCCTAAATGGAGAGGGGAGAGTGTTAACAGGTTACAGTTAATGGCCTTTAATCTGTGGCTGTTTGTTTTGGGAGATTATGGGGTCATAGTGAATGGTTCTATTATATGACTCCTCAAATTAGATGAGAAAAAGTATGTGACTTAACGAAAAATCACAAACTACCATGTCCACAAAAGACTTACGTTGCAAAAATCCTCCATAAAAACAAACAAGAAAGCCTTTATCCACTCGATGAGTTGAACTGGATTGTTGAATTTATGACAATAAAGAAAACCTTAACTCATAAAAAATTAATGTGGTTGGTCTATTACTGTTCACGTCTTTTCAAGTACATGCTAGTTTTCACAAAACGGACTTGCGTAGTCACAGCAGAGTCTTTTCAGGTGGTCCATGGACCCCGATGTGACAGCGCCTTCACGGGGCCCACAAGCCTGCCTCGTTTAGACCCAGCAGGACCGCCTCCAGGGACCAGAGAGCCGCCAGGTCTGCCTGTCTGTTCAGCCCCAGCGTTCTCTACTGAGGTGGCCAACAGAGGGTCAAATGTTGATGTTCTGTGTCCCCCTTCCCCCCCAATATGAACACGTATGCAGCAGAACTCAACTGAAACTACTTGATTTTGAGTAACTGGTGATCCAGTGAGGGCCAAAATGTCGCCCTGAAGAGGGAGTCCCAAATCAATGGCTTCTTCATGGGGACGTGCACCTGCTATGTATCAGACCCGGTGCAGTCTGATACCTCGGTCTCAGTGACGCAGCAGGGTCTAGCTTTCAGAGGATGGTCGCTCAAATGGATCTGTAACATTGTCGCAAACATGACAATTACACAGGAAAATCGCCCTGTGGGTTCAGGTTCTCTGGCAGAACCTGGCATCAGATGCAGGTGTTCGTAAATGTGCACAGTGACTACGTGATCCGTCCTCACTGGGACATTAAAAAATGCCTTTGAAAAAGATCCCTCCCCCGTTTGACCTTGAACGCCCCTCTATCCATTTTTTTTTTAAATTAATTCCTTTATATTTAGTTCCCCTTTTCTTTTTTTCTGAAAAACAAGAGAACACCAGTTAAGAGCAGGTACTTCTATTCCAGACACTGAGTGTGGCGGCCCCTCTCCTCACTGGCCAAGTGGCCATTTTGCTTCGTGGTGGCACTGGCCATCAAGGGAGGTGGCCAGAGGGGCAGAGCACGGGCATGAGGCTGAAAGGTAGTGACAGCCCTCAAATGTTACTTTCAATGCCTTGTCATGCCCCCGGAGAGGAGTTACGATTGTTTATTTCATCAGGCCCAGTCTTGACGGTAAGTTCAGCGGGGCTTTCTCAATGGTGTGTAAAGCATAACCAACTGGTTTGATTGGCCAAACACAGAACTAGCTGTAGGCAAGAACTGTTAATTACCCCCATAATTCTAACAGTGTGACTGCTGCCAAACCCAATCATTCAATCCTCTCAAAGCCCTAATTTGAGTTAGTATCTCATTGACCAGCAGTATCGATAGAATTAATGAGATAATCACAAATCTTTCACTTTTAATTTGCGTTCGTTTACCTGAAACTTCTCATTCTTTGGAGAGGTAAGAACTGGAGAAAAATTGGTTTTAACAAACTATTAAATTTGGACAAAAGCAGATTAGAAAACATTGTGCATTATTTCATTAAAAAAAAAAAAAAGTGTGTATAGTTTTTTAAAAGTGAGGAAAGGTAAATACCGAAATGTTACTGGCAGTTATTTCTGGATGATGGGAACAAGGGAGATTTCAGAAATAGTAAAGACACAAATAGTCAGAAGCCGGAAGGACTGGGGAAGCCTTTGGAGAAATGTGTAGCGATAGCCGGACTGCACCGTGCGTACACTGCACCACCGGAAGGTCAGCGCGTGTGCTGTGGGTGCATATGGAGAACTTGTGCACATACTCGGGAAAAGTGTGTGCGAATCTCATGACGAGAAGCACAACTTATTGGACCAAATGGCTGATCCAACTCATGATCGTCTCTGAGTGTGATGCCAAGTATTGATTTCTAAAACTATTGATAGTAGCGGAAGGAGATTTGACTGTGGGTGGTGAACACACAATGCAATATACAGACGACGTATCACGGACTTGTACACTGGAAGCCTGTGAAATCTAATTAACCAACATCGCCCCAGTCAATTGAATTTAGAAAAATTATTCACAGCAGTCAACTTCTGTACATTTCTCTGTAGATCTTCCCATTAATTAATTCAAATTGCTATTAAGAATTACGCAAAAATTAGATTTATATATTTCTAATTATTTTCTCAAAGTCACACAAATATTAAAACAAATTGTTTTGGATTTAGCAAAACGATGGATTTTTTCTTTTTTAGCAGTGGGCTTTGTGTTTTGGACACGTACCCGAGAAAGGTCTATCCAAGAATTTTGACATCAAAGGGTCAGGAGTGTTCTACATGGAATTTATATCAATCACTAATCTATTCAAACTGAGATCAACTATTTTTTTCTTTCTCACATAAGAA
Source organism: Tadarida brasiliensis (assembly GCA_030848825.1). NCBI lineage: Eukaryota > Metazoa > Chordata > Mammalia > Chiroptera > Molossidae > Tadarida > Tadarida brasiliensis. The sequence continues at coordinate 97,032,421 of CM061267.1, read as the reverse complement.
ATGGTATTTTTAACGTAGATGATAATCTTATTTTAAATAGTATGTGTTTCTGTTGACAGTAGTGTGACCTATCTCATATCAAAATGTATTGGAATATACAGCTTTGTAGAAAGGATAAAAATAATTCTAGGCTGCCACCATTAATTTCTCTTTGGTTTTACTTACACGTGTTTTATATTGGTTTTTAAAACTGAAATCTCACACCCACAGTGCTGGTCTCAGTTCTAACAGTCTGATTTGTGCTTTTGAGAAAACATCCATTTGTCTGTGGCCTACGTTCCTCATTGTAAAATATAGATACCCAAATATTTCACTCTTTAAAAAATTTAAAATCCCCTAATTAAGTTGGAGCATTTTGAAATACTCAGAATAAAAGCCTGGAGAATATCCTAATAAATGGCCTCGCCATCATGTTAAAGAGAAAACACCGCGACAGGAATATGAGACTAAAAAGTGAGCACCTGTCTCCGCTTCTCCGCTCTCGAGGGGCTTCTTCTGAGCATCTCTGCGGCTTTGGGCGGTCTGGTTCTGCCTGTTTCCAAGGATGTCTATGAATATTTGCTGTATTTCCTGAGCATTTTTAATACAAATCTTTGTTTTTGTTTTGTTACCGAGTTGTTAAGTGATGAACAATTAATTAAAACAACCGATAGAACAATTCAATTCTTCACGTTTCACACAAAATTGGTTGATTGAACTTTTGCATTTCACTGGAGCAATTAAACTGCCTAGTAAGACTACATTGAGCTACAAGCTTAGCAGCTCATGAACTAATGGGAAAAAAAATCAAGAAATTACTGGGCCTAAAAGGGGCTTAGTCTATCTATACCATCTTTAATTGATTTTTAAAAAAAAGTCTTATGAAGAAGGTTCTAAGAAAGAAGAAGGCAGAAAGAGAAAGGGAAGGAGGAAGAGAAGAAAGGGGGAAGGGGGCGGGGAGAGAGAAAGCACTGGAAGTAGATCAAGCTTTCTGCTTGGTGGTGGAATGGTGACCTGGGTGTGACAGACCACAACCCGGGCATCACAGAATGTCACAGTGATCTTTGTAGTGAGAAGTTCATCTTGTGGTTTTAGTTCCAGAGATTATAGCTTCTTTCCTACTTAACGTAGGAATTGGACCCTTGGATCTCGCTGATGTAATTAATTATCTCATTCTGAGACTCAGTCTATAAAAAGTAGATGCTCAGAAGCTTGTGTTTAGTAGTTCATTTGATCCCTGCGGCAACATTTGGGGTCCAACAGTACCACCTCTCATCACCTCTCGTTACTCATGCAAAGCTAGATGCTAAGAGGGGTGAATGACTAGCGTGTGGGCCTGAATCCTAAAAATACCTCACGTGCCATAATTGCAACGAGGTCAGTTTTGCAAACTAGTGCCATACGGAGTATCTGGAAGCTGGTCGTCATTCCGCAAATGTTTGTTGAATGAATGAATGACTGTAGGAAATAAATTATTCTGTACCGTAGCCTTTGTGACATCATAGTTCCTCATTGCGCCTGTTGTGAGTGAGGTTTATATTGTGAGCAACCCTGGAAGCGGATGTTCTTCCTTGCTTACTAGTCATGCTCTCTCATACCAGTTGCAGGTCCAATCCCCAGGTGATGTTAAATATGGAATTTTTAGAACGTTGAGCTTTTTTCTAGCAGGAAATTCTGTCTTCCCACTAGTTGAAGATTCTGTTCATGTTTTAAAATCAGTGTTATTCGTCACGTTAATTTGGGAAATATAGTACGGCTTTTAGACGGCTTATGTCTTTACCGAAAGTGTGGGGACCCAATATGCTGGAATTCCCTGTGAAGGTTCCCAGTTGTGTCTGTCAGAGGTGAGGTAGGACCATCTACATCAGAAGCACCTAAATGGTTTTTAAAATGTGGATTCCAGATTCCCAGGGCTCAGCCCTAGGCTTTCAAGTTTTAGAACCACTCATCTACAGACTAAGATCACAGTTATTTATTTTCATGTCAGTATACATTCTCTTGGAAAGAATTGCGGAGTTACGTGTTTTTTCAAAGTTTCAGTTGATATTTTTAAATTAGAGTCTAAGAGATATACCAAGTAATTGCGACTAGGTTGATAAATCATTCTGGGTATTCATGAAACAATGACTAATATCAGTCGTGAAAACGATAATTAAGGAATGGAATTCAGATCTGTGCAGCAACACAGGGTAACCTTGAGGACATTATGCTCGTGAACTAGGCCAACCACAGACGGACAAGGATTCTGTGATTTCACTTCTATGAGATACCTAGTAGCAATGTGTTGGTATGTTTCTTATGCTCTAATGATCATTAAATACTTATTACTTGTTTTTCTTTTTTTTAAATGTTGATTTAAAGAAATTTCTTTTCTCTTTATTGATTTTAGAGACAGAGGAAGTGAGAAGGAGAGAGAGAGAGAAACATCGATGAGAGAGAACATTGATTGGCCGCCTCCTGCATGCCCCCACTGGGGATCAGGGCCACAACCTGGGCATGTGTCCTGACTGGGAATCGAACCGGTGACTTCTTGGTGCATGGGTCGACACTCAAGCACCGGCTGGATATTATTTGTTTTTCTTTAAATGCCAGTGACTGAGGTAGGACTGGATACAAGAAGGTAAAGATACTGCTTTCACATGTCATAGGCTCCTTATGGAGACAGGGATAGTCTATAAATAAACAAACACGAGGCAGATGGGCACTTCTAAAATGCTGCGTGTCTTAGTGCTATGAGAATTCAAGAGGAGTAAGGAGGGTCACGACGCCTTCATTTCAGACTCCCTCCTTCGGCTTTGTGGCTAGCTTTTCACAATCAAACCTTTACTGGTCTACTGTACCCCTCCATTCAAAACCCATTTCCACATTTACCTCAAGGTTATTTTCTCATTCTGGCTTGGTGTTTTAGGGTTTAAATATGCTATTATACAACCGAACGGAATGAAACTAAAAGAAACACTGAAATTCTGTAGGAGAAACCAACGCACTGTTGGCACACCTTCAGCTTGTACCGAAAGCATTACTTTGTTGTATTGGCTGAGATTTCTGATGAAGCCAGCGTTTCACTGTGACTGCGACAACGGTGCCCACTTCAGTGCTCATGTGTCAGCACCCTCAAGGGCCGACACCGCGCTGCCACCCGAAATGAAGTGGCCTTCCTGGGAGACGACATGGCACCAGGTCAATATGTAACGTCAGCTGACTCCAGCGTATGACTCATGGGGACCGTGGTCCTGAAAATTAGCTCTCTGGATCAAGATGGTTGTTCAGTTGGCCCGTAAGAAATTCTGCGTGCGTTCCCCAAAGCTGAGGTGAAGGTGATCAAGCCATTGAGCCTTTCAGCACTTAGAGGAAGGTGGAGGTGAAATGAAATAGCCATTCCAAACAGCAAATAATTAATTGAGTCTCTTTGTTAACAGGCAGGGAGTCAAGTACACAGGGCCACAATAGTGACAGAGTCTGCATTCTAAACAGCCGAGTCTTTGACTTGGAAGTGATTAGAATGGATTGTTGGGAACTAATTAAAATGTGCTTTTAATTTAGAAAGGTAGTGATATAGTTTGAAAGATACTATAAGAGATTCGAATGCGGTCATTTACCTTACTTTTTGTTCCGTGGCGTTACGACCTTTGAGCCCCATGTCCTTGCCTTTTCTTTTAATTCTGTTCAATCATTTGCAATAATTCTACAGTAGGGTATTGATTATCTGATTAGATTCATGCGGTTATGAGCATATAGACTTTGCAGTGTTCAAAGTTAATAAAAAGGAGCTATGGCTTTTCCAGAAACATTCGAATTAGCTGCTTCTTCCCCACAGGACTCCTCCACGCGCTGTATTTAAATCTTTAAAGCCTGGCATTATAAGCATTTAGGGGATTGTAATTGTAAACGATGAGCTGTTCAGAAAAGTTTCCTCTTTTGTGTAACACGACACCATACAATGGGAAATAATTGTGTTGAAAACAGGGCCATAAGCAAACTTGCTTATAGTCTCTTTGAAAGATGATATCTGCCCAGCCAGTGTGGCTCAGTGGTTGAGCGTTGACCCATGCACCAAGAGGTCGCTGGTTCAATTCTGGATCAGGGCACATGCCCAGGTTGTGGGCCCGATCCCCAGTGGGGGTCATGCAGGAGGCACCAATCGATGTTCTCCCTCATCGATGTTTCTCTCTCTCTCTCCCTCTCCCTTCCTCTCTCTCTCAAATCAATAAAGAAAAAAAAAATTAGGAAAGATGGTAGCTGAGAAGGGTGAGTGTGCGGAATATACAGGGGTGGTGTTGAAGACAGTCTGGACAGAAGCCCTGAGAGAGAGCCGGGCATGTGTTGGACTCTGCTGTAAAGCATGGAAGCAACCGGAGGGACGGGCGTGGTGCTGGACGAGGCCAGCGAGCGGATGGCTGTGGCAAGACAGACGTGATGACCAGTGGGAGAGACACGGTCTGCACCAACAAGGCTTTGGGGTACAGCTTTTAAATGACGTGAATCAGAGGATTTTGTGAGATGGATTTTGGTGAGATTGCCGCATCCTTTCAGAGGAAGGCATTTTGTTTTAGGGAGTTAAGCTTAGGTTATTTAAAAGTTCAAAACAGAGTTTAATAATGTTATAGAACTTGCCCAGCCGGTGTGGCTCAGTAGATTGAGCATCGTCCCATGGACTGAGAGGTCCCCATTCGGTTCCCTGTCAGGGCACATGCCCGGGTTGTGGGCTCGATCCCCAGTGGGGTCGTACAGGAGGCAGCTGATCTATGTTTCTTTCACATTGATGTTTCTATCACTCTCTTTTCCTCTCTCTCTAAAAAAAATCAATAAAAACTTACTAAGAAAATGATAATAATGTTTTATATAACTCAAAACATCTATGTGCCTGGTCAAGCCAAACATTATGCATCGCCCATAACCCCACCCTGAGGTCGATTGCACCCCTGAAAACATGCTTTGCGCCGGAGATCTGTGTTGCTCACTGATGCTGCGCCCTGTCTCCCGCAAAGCTCCGTGCTGCGGTGGAAGGAGACTGAGGTTGCTCCCGTTCAGAAGAAGAGCAGTGGGTGCCGAGCATATGTTCCTTAGAATCTGCTTTCCTCTCCATCAAAGCCTCCTCTGGGCGTGTGACTGCCGGGCGTGTGAGGCCAGTTGGAGATTGCCTTCCTTAATTCCGCTTGGCGTTACTCTACCCCCCCGGTCGGGGAGCTCGCGGGCTCTGGGTGGTGACACCTGTGTCCGGGAGGTACGCAGTAAGCTTCGGCGGCGGGAACCATATGGAAACCGGTCCCCTGTGAGTTTTTGGTACACACAAGGATGAGGGCTTGCTCTCACTTTGACTCCATAATCTCCCAGTGCTGCTGTGGTTTCGGGGAAAGCTGTTGATCGTGTTTGAACCTCGGAGCGGCTTCAGAGCCGGTGAAATGTGCGCGCAGAGGGACCGTGGACATGACAGCTGGAGGGTTAGAGTCCAGTCTGTGTGCAGACGAGACTGATGCTCCAAGACGCGGGCGAGCCTCCCACTTATCAGTGTCTGTCAACCGGGAATCAAAGTGACATCCTGTCAGGAACAACCCAGCAGACAGCGTGTGCTCCACCTTCAGTGGGTTCCCGACTATTTGCAATAAAATATTAAGGATGAGGAAAAAGCATCTCCCGTATGAATAGGCTAAAGGAGGATGATAGAAGGGGGGAAACGCCTGGCAGACTGCATCCCCAATAGTGCATTTGTGAAAAAGGCAAAGCTGACCGCACGTCACAGTTCGTTGCTGGCAGTGCGATCTTTAGCCTCGTGGAAGGATGCGTCACAGGCTGAGACACGGTGGGATGTGGGCCAGGGATTGCTTCGGTGTTCCCCACCCAGGACACTTGTAGCTGAGACTAGTTGGCCTCAGAATCTGCTTACAAAGAACTTTTCCCGGACAACCTAAGAAGGGAAAGGACAATCCAGGCATGTGAGTTAAAACAGAATAACCAACTTTCTCGGCTCTGCGGCCCCGTCGACTATCAGAACCCAGATTTTCAGCTGCGGGGCTTCTGTCTCCAGGTGAATGGGTCAGTTCTGCCCTTCCTGGAGACTCCTCGGCCACCATACACCCTTCCGAGGCACCCGGCGGTGTCGCCCTCTAGTCCCTGCCCTGTGCCTCTGTGACTTGCTTTTCCCTAGTAAGGTAACTTCTGCTACTCCCTGGGAATATTCTCTCCCGTTTTCCTTCCAAGTCCCCTTCCAATCTCTCACAATTCCAACTCCTCACCTTTTTAAAATTGTTTTGCAACTCTCACCTTGCCTCTTTTCACTAAAAGGTATTCATTTTTGACCACTCAAAACCCCTTCTAAATAAATGTAAGCCCTTCTGGCTTGTCAGCTATGGTATTCTCCCCACATTGGAAGGCCTTGTATTCCAGCTGGCGGAGAGGGCAGGTCATGCTGGGACGCCTGGAGAAGGCACATGCCATTAAGAACAAGAGTCAGACGTTTCATCTGATATTTGTGTATATATATATATATATATATATATATTTTTTTTTTTTTTGTATCCTCACCCGAGGACATTTTTTCATTTTCTGTTCAGATAGAGTGGGAGGGAGAGAGAGAGAGAAACATCGACGTGAAAGGGACACATCGAGTGGCTGCGACCTGCACGACCAACCAGGGCCGGGGACAAACTGCAACTGAGGCACATGCCCCCAGCAGGAACCGAACCCAGGTCTCTCTGGACCGCAGGCCGACGCTCTAACCGCTGAGCCAAACCGGCCAGGGCTAATATTTGTATATTTTTAAAGTGTTGATGTGCAGCCCAGCTGGTGTGGCTCAGTGCATGGAGTGTCGTCCCATGGACTGAGAGTCCCGGTTCCATTCTTGATGTCTGGGGTTGCGGGCTCGATCCCCCGTAGGGGGCGTGCGGGAGGCAGCCAATCTATGTTTCTCTCACATCAGTGTTTCTCTCTCTCTCTCTAAAAAAAATCAATAAAAACATATTTAAAAAATAAAAAAGTGTGGATGAATAAACAATCATAGTAGCAACTGATTTCAGTATAAACTACAGAAGTATATAGAAGAAGTTTCTGATGACTTAGCAACCAGAGCTGTGTACGGCTTCCAAGCCGAGCAGGTGGATACTGCTGTTCTCAAAGGTGAGCAGCAGCAGCTGCATTGCAAAACCCCCAACCACACATATTTTTTTCTGAAGACAATTTGGGAAGACTATTTTTATGGGGGACACCAAGTTGACATTTTCAAGGGAGTAAATTGTGTGTCGTTATTGGAACCTGAGAACTCACACGTAGAACACCCGTACTGTGTTTTAAAAATTAATCAGTTCAACAGGGTTAGAACAGAAACGAGCCATATTGTACTTGTATCCACCCTCTACGGTGTCTGCATTCTGCAGGAGATTGAGCATTTTAGAGAAATTAGGGACATTTCGGCATGGAATTTCACCTCTCCCCACACATAGACCTAGTTTTACTAGGAAATTTTGAATCCAGCCACGAAGTTGCAACATTAATAATGCATGTCACTGCATATTAATCCACGGATACACACACACACACACACGATGGAATAAAGAAATGGAATGGGTACAAATTCTCAGGCCATAAAAACCAGCTACACAAAAATATATAACTCTGCCATTACTGAATTAAATTTTCTAATTGCTAGAAAAGCTTATTCTTTTCAAATTGGGGTAAACTTAGCATTCTGAGGCAATTCAAGGCGAATTAATGTTGATGGGTGTCCATCGTGCCTGAGGAGTATCTGAGCTCTGGGGAGCTTCTGGTGCGGTGGCATCGGGGCAGACACCTGAACCCCAGCGACACCTCTCATGTCAGGACCCACCAAGCCTTGCAGCCTGTCTGCCCAAGCTGGCAACCCTGAAATGCCCCCTTCCCTTCTGACTCGTTCTAAGCTATTGCCTGACCCTGGAAAGTGTCACCTGGTTGTAGTCATGAGTTCACATCACATTATACCTCACATTTTTATCTGACCACAGAACATTATTTGCAGACATCCGGCCACACTGTTTGGAGTAGCGTCTCTGAAGGTCACTCGTTGGGCACAATGAGGCAGATTTCAAAAACTTAATTCACCGTGCACACAGTATTCATTTTTACATTTATAAGGGTAAAAGTTTGATCTCATTTTTCCCCTCCAGATATTTGCCAGGTGAGAAATGAATTACTGGGGACAAAGTGGGTGCGGGTTAAATGCTGTCTCCTGTAAAGGGGTCAAGACTGCCTCTGTTCTCACTCTCCTCACTCTTACCAAGACCCCCCCGCCCTAGGCTGGACACACACCCACAGCATGACCAGCACCCTGGAGAATGGCGAGTGAGCTCTGGGCGGCAGGCTGGCCCCGTGCCTTCCTTCCTGTGCGCTCTCCAGGTGGGCATCGGGGTCAACATCCCCACCTCAGCTGGTATATGCCAGGGTTCATTTGGCATTTCAGCTGCCCTGCCCTTTCTGTGCCACATCAATGGACGTGTTATGTCAGTTCTGGGAATACCAACCCCCGTGCTCTCCAGCTGTGCGGTGTGCGTTCTTCAAGCCCACCGCAGATTGGTGGCACCACGCGCCATCCTGGTTGAAGCTCCAAGTATCGAGCTGGTTAGCTTCATCCCACTGTTATGGTTTTGAAGCTAGACTGATGATTTTAATTCCTTTGAAGACCAGTTAATTTTGGTTTAATCCGTGGCCTTAATTGGAACTCTGTCTCAAAGGTGTCCTCAGAGGGAGAGCGTGGGTCGAGGGCAGAGCCTATCTTGACTACAGAAAAACAAGTCACAGTCCCGGGTGCGCGCCCCGCTTTGGGAACAGAGGAGTGGCATCTCTGTAAGCAGGTCAGCACTTTGGCCGTCTGTATTAAAAGAATAGTCAATATTTATATGTATATGTCTTCATCTCCTCCAGTTCCACGGAGATGCTCTCTTTCAGCCTACACAGTGTGTGAAAACCCGTATTTATAGAAAAAATAAATCAGGGAATGTGTACTTCAGCCCAGGAGTTTCTTGATAGGTCAGAGGTATTACATGAAATAGTGTGATTCCATACTGCATGGCAGAACCACATAGATCCAGGTATACATGTATTACATGTGGGCTATATATTGCATAGGTGTGCTGTTTGTATTCATTTATACACAGCCTGTTCTAGACAGTGAAGTAGAATCGCAACTGTGTTCACTACCAGAAGACTGCAGTAGTCTGTGTTTTGGAATGCTTGAATTAATAAACATTAGTAGAAATTAACTCGTTATGATTATACTAAATTCCTTAGATTTTTTTCATAGTTAAGACATTTATTTTTCAGGATCAAAAAACTCAACTACAAAACTATTTCATCTTTTTTCAATTACAGAAGTTAGTCATAATACACATTAAATTGATTTTACATAATCAAGGCTGATTTATTAATAAGACCAGTTGTCACTATTTGCTTATTAAATCTCTTTTAATCATAGTTAGTGACAGTGAAACACTGTGAAATTTAACTAAGAAATATTTTATCCATAAAACACTTTCATTTTTAATTTTTTTAAAAAATGTTAATTGAATTTATTGGGGTGACATTGGTTAATTATATTGGTTTATGAAATTATATAGGTTTCAGGTGTACAATTCTATAATACATCAATTGTATATTGTATTGTATGTTCACCACCCCAAGTCAAGTCTCCTTCCATCACCATTTATCGTCCTTTACCCTCTCCTACCTCCCCCAACCCCCTTTCCCTCGGTCATCTCCAGACCGTTGTCTGTGTGTGTCTATGTCTAAGGCGGCGGTTCTCAACTTGTGGGTCGCGACCACTTTGGGGATCGAACGACCCTTTCACAGGGGTCGCCTAAGACATAACAATAGCAAAATTACAGTTATGAAGTAGCAACGAAGATAATTTCATGGTTGGGGGTCACCACCACATGAGGACCTGTATTAAAGGGTCGCGGCATTAGGAAGGTGGAGAACCACTGGTCTAAGGAATTCTGGAAGGGACGTCCGAAGCCCGAGCTTGTTCCTGCTGCTACGTTCTCACATCATAGAACCCTGATGGCATCCCTCCGGGTCTCCGAAACTCTCTATTCCGCTGTTCAGTGACCTGATTCAGGAAGGGTGTGCTTTGAGGGAAAAGCCAAACTAGAGAAACCATCCCTTCCCCAGCCCATCCCCACGCCACAAAGTGAGCCTGCCCCAGAGCCCTGGCCCTGGTGCTCTGAAAATCTACTCCCTTCTCCTCCGGGGTTTCCACACACATCCCCACCGTCTGGCCCTGTGTCATGGCGACCCTTTCCCAGGCTCTCCCTTCCACGTTGTAGAAGACACACCTGAGGCGCTCACCTGTACTTTGGCCTCTGCTTCTGGACGGCACCTTGCCAATGCCGCAGCCCTTGGACTGGAGCGTTTGCTGAGATATCAGGCCGGACTGATTCTTAGGGATCTTAGCTATGTCATTTTCTGAATGAACCCAAAGAGAAACAGAAGTCTCTATCACTTCTTTTGCTGAAGTTTAAGAGATTCACATGAGAGAACGAGATGTCTGCAAGGAGCAAAAATGTGGCTGAAATACTAACCGAAGTAAAACGTTTGAAAGGGCTAATTAATAACACTGCCTTCAGTTTAGAAAATGAATCGTTAACAATGGGCTCTGAGCTAGCATGCAGAATCCAACACTGAAAATTACTCATTTTCATCTCGATTTTACAGGTAGTACCCATTTAATTTAAAATTAACCTGTGCCTTTCCAGTATGAATACAATTATATTTGGTTTTAATGTTTCTTCAGTTAATTGTGTAATAAAACTTGAGCAAACCTTTCAGATGCCTTTCTTGCCCTCTGAGGCGACTCTGAAAATCCTTTTCCGAGAGGATTTTTAAAATTAATATTCTATCTTCGTACGCCTTAAAAAAAAGGATTGTAACAATTTGCTTGGGCCCCGTGAAATGACCCCCTTTCTGGGTTTAGTTTAGGAAGGGTTGGCTCTACACTTTACCAAGTGCTGTCCACGTGTGTGTTCCTCGGCTAACGTTCCTTCATGTCTGCTCAGCGGTTAGAGGGCGCTGTGGGTGCAAGAAGCCTTCCAGACTGCTAGCAGCTCCCAGCCTCACCTGCCCTCGGTTTCAGACTTCCTGAAACAAGATGCTGGGATTGGGGTAGATCCTCAGCTTCCGCTTCTCAGCTCCAGTGCACGTCGTTCATGCGCGAGTGGGGACCTAGGGCCACCCGATCGTCCTCTTTGTTCCTTTTCCCAAGAGGAACAAGAAATCAGAATTTTGATGTGAAGTCTCCAGTTTGCTTGGCCAGCTCAAGATTAAAAAAATAAATCAATAAATAATGTGTGAACCAAACAAAACATTCCTACAGGCTGGATTTCATTGTCTGGCTTCCATTTTGGGACCTCCTATCCCGCCTCAGCTGCTGGAAAGGGAGACCCAGGCTGGTTCCCTAGCTTGCCTGCAGTCAGCTGCTCACCTGTGGCCCCAATGGGACAGTGATGGCCATTTCTGCTGTGCCCACGCTCGTGTGATTTGCAGGGCACAAGGGGACCAAGCAGAAGCCCTAAAGCCCTGGAGAAGGGGGAGATTACAAGAAGCAGGGGAAGGGCTAGGTGCTCTCACAGGCCTTTGCTAGTGCTATCCTATGAAAAGCAGGTCAAACCCCGAAATATTGTCCAAAATCACAAAAGCAACAACAAAGGAAGCCGTCATTTGATGCCTTTTTTTACAGGAGTTTTTATAACTGTGTTGTGTGGACTTTTCATTCTAGATCTTATTTTGATGATTAAAACAGCAACACTTGCATTTTTAAAAAATGTGATGATGTAATGTTATGTGGTTTACTGACCACCCTGAAGGACAGTAAAAATAGCCCACCTTACTATAAGGTACCCCCAGGATGTTAGTTCTTACTTTTACCTCCTTCATGCAGAGGTAAATTTAGACCTTGCGATAATGTATGCAATGCAATTAGTATCCTATAGATTGTGGTAGTTTGGAGGAATCAATGTTTATATTAATTAGGCTGTGGCTAAAGTGACCTCTAATCCTGAGAGTAATTCTATGACCATCTGGGCCAATCCTGAACCATGTAAGTGTAAAGACCTACTCAATGCGCAGAAGGAGTTTTGGTGATTTTGCTGTGAAGGAGAGAAGAGCCAGGGGCTGAGACACAGGGTGAAGGTATATGTTTGATATTAGAATGGGCATGGGGTCAGGAACAGAGCTGGTGGGAGGGACCCTTGCTAATCTCCTCATCCCCTCCAAACACAAGAGGGCCTCTCTGGAATATTCCAACGTTCCTTCCCAGGGGCGAAATGACCGCCTTTGGGAACATACAAGAACATGAAATCAGTTAGAAAGATGGTGAGACCAAAGACAGGACTCTGGCGGGTCACAGCGTAAACATGGCAACATTCCATCAAGATAGGAAGTGACATTGAGGAAGAAGAATATTAGGTGTCATCACTCCTACGGCCACGCTGGACTCCTTTCCCGCCCCACAGCCACGCTGATCAGAGACAAATCCGTCCTAATCCCCAGGCCTGCGCAGCGCAGAGGCGGTCCTGGGCCCCTTGGCCAGGCTGCTGCAGGACTCTGCCTAATGAAACCATCGGCAGGAAACGGGATGATTAAAACCCAGGTTCCAGAAATAAATATCGGAAAACAAGGCTTATTAGGAAAACACTGCAATGACAGATTTAAATGCAGATTTCAGCGTTTATGGGGCAGTTGGATCCCTGAAGGAAGGCCGCTTCTCCACTTGTTACTGCTCACGTCCCAGGGCTCTGCGAGTGGCCACGGAAATGCAGACAAAGGTAGTTCAACGACTTTTACAACGTAAATCTGTAATAATTCCCGTATCACTTCCACGTATTTCAGAGTAATGCATTCAGCAGCCTAATCATTAAAATATAGATTTTTTGAGCAGTAATGGGATTAATATTAGTAAGAGCTTCTTTTCATTTTGTCATTTGATTAGATCCGAGTTTAATATTACATTAAAATTTATAGATATATTTAAGTAGTCATTCATAAGACTTTAATTATATAGATAGCTCACTTTGCATATTTTATTTTGCTTTGCGATCTTAAAATATAGATTATTTTAAAATCTAAACTAGTTTTCAAGAGTCTCAGAAGCTGAAAGTTTGTTGCCATAGAATGCTGTTTTATGCTAAGGTTTGCTGTTCCTATTACTTCATTCACATTAATATTGCGTCCATATGAGATGGAGGAACAGGGTGCTGAGTTCAGGTCTCACCCCTACCTGGGACCATTTCTTCTCAGGTAATGTCACAGGACACAGGTGTCACCCGGCAATCACCACCCAAAATGCAGGTGTGTGTATTAACGCCCACAGAACTCGCCCTGCCTCACCCCTCCCTTTTGTTTAATATCCTTCCTGATTTTCCCACTGCAACTGCACGTCCTCACAGAGCTGAGGTCATGTACACGTAATCTATTCTAACTTGCATTTTTGATCTACGCGTTCTGTCGATGTTTCCATATCCTTAACATTTTTTTTTTTTTATCATATCATTGTTAATGACTTGGAAATATCAGGTGGATGGACTGTACTTTATTTAACCAATCCATACTTGTTGTTCTTTTTAAAACATAGACAGCATCCAGGTAGGTGACGTTTTGCAGAGGTTCGTAATCACTTCATTAGGATAAATTCCAAAGAGTGTAATTGTTACGTTAAAAAGAATGTAACATCTTGACATAGTCACAGGAAGGCCTGTCACATGACCACATACTTTATATTCAGATTGGCCATGTCCCTAAAACCTCAGCAACAAACTGCATCATTATTGTTTTTTGTCAATATGATGGGAAGACAGTACTCTATTGTTCTAATACGAATTCTTTGCTGATCACTGAGGTTGAATGTCACGTTTCTGGTCGTCTAAACAGAGAGACAGGGGAGGGGCGTTTCCTAAAAGTAGCCTTATACAGGACATGTGTTCCATCGTTTTGGATGTGCCCTCACTCTGGCTGTGCAGAATGACATTAAATTCATAGAAATGTAATGTTGAGTTCAGTCCGACACTCTGATTAAATTTCCTTTTAAAATAAAAAAAAAATAATGTGAAAAATTGTGAGACTAATTGTCACAAGTAGATGCCAGTGGTTTGGACGACTTCATTTTCTCTGCAAGATAGAATGTGAAATATTAATCTTGTTGACACTTCCTGTTTCCTTTGATGAAGTATTACAGTGTATTTCATCTTTTCAGTTTTTGTGCATTTATCTTTTCTTTAAAGTAATTCAATTCAAATGACACTTGAATTGAAAATATTTTTATCTATCCCTGATTTTCAAATATATATTAAATGATCATTTACATGGAACAGGTCTGTTCAATCAAGGGACTAAATGTTATTGGCAGGAAATGGGACCTATTAAGGTTGAGTTACCCGTTGCTGGGTAATAAATGACCCCACCAGCCTCTCATAGCTTAAAACAAACATTTGTTATCTCTCACACATTTTCTAAGGATCAGAAAGCAATACGCAGCAGAAATGGTGGTCTGGCTCAGGGACTCTCATGAGGTTGCGATGACCTATCGGCCAGGGCTGCACCCTGAGGATGGCTGGGGCCGAGGGATGTGCTTCCCAGGCCCTTCATGTGATGGTTGGTGGACCTTTGTTCCTCTCTGTAGGAAGGGTGGCTGGGCACAGCTTCCCCCACAGCGAGAGGTCCCAGAAATAGAGTGAAGGGGAGGGGAGCAGAGGGAAGGAGGCAGGAAGAGAGGGAGGGGGGATTCATTTAGAGTAAAGGGTGTTACTTCAAGTGATTATTTACCATAAGCTACTGGTCACAGCTTAAAATAAATGATGTCTGTGTGAAGTATGTCAGAGCCTATCCGTGTATTTGAATTGTCAGTAGCCTTGTTTTAGCACCTGAAATTACATCATCTTTAAGTGACTCAACCTAAATATACTTTAAAAGAATTTTCTAATTATTTATTTTTCTCAAAAAAGCGCCTCCTGTTCTCAGTGTTTTCTTGAGGCTGTCTATCAAATCCCTCTGTTAATTTGAAATGCAATGAAGAAATTTAAGTCTAGAAATGCCTGATCATTTTTTATGCATGAATCCTCTTTTCTTCAAGTACTTGGCTTTAATAATAAAATTCTTTATCCCTCTACTTTAAAAAATTTGTAAAGTTTCAGTATGACATCTTCCCCTCCAGAGAATTACTTGGATAGTAACTCCATCTCACTGGGGACCTAAGTGGGATCAATGTCATGGATTCATGATTCATGATACTGTAATGCCTTTAATATAGTCAATTTTGTTGTAGAATTTCTTTTTGTTTTCTTAAAACAACAGAGACATAACTGATTACATAACTTTATCTTATTCTAGGTCCCCTAAAAACCCAGGACAGAAGATCATCAAGAGAGTGATTGCCCTTGAAGGAGATATTATAAAGTAAGTACTTAACACTGTTGTTTTTGAGTTAAAGTCATAAATATCTGCATTGTTGTTGAGTGTGAAGTCACATTACATGGGAAGTACATTTCAAAGAGGACCAAAGCTTTGGAGACATTCCAAATGAGGTGGCACATTCAGTCATTTCAGGATGTAAGACATACATAGACTCACTGGTCATATGATTATCCTTGAACTGGGAGGCACAGGAGAAATAAACAGTAATTAAACTGAAATTAACCACGTTTTCTAAAATGACCATTAAATCATTGTTCTTCAGACATTAAAATCATCATGATTATTTTCGATTATGATGTAAAGGTTTATTTTAGAAACATTTAAGAATATTTTATTATTTTAGAAGCAAACACAGAAACTCAGGGAGAGCTTGTATTACAATAGAGACAGGAGGAAATGGGAAAAATGTGGACATCTGTGTAAGTGCTACGGGACATTTGTGTCCTTGGTAGAAAAATGTTTTCATTTCTATTGGGAATATACCCAGGGATGCTGGGTGTCATAGTTAAGTGTATGTTTAATTTTTTAAGGAACTACCAAGCTGTTTTCAAAAGCAGCTGTATCACCTTACGTTCCCCAGCAGTGTGCAAGGGTCCCCGTGCCTTACGTCCTTGCCACGCTCGGCATTACGGATATTCTTCGTCAGAGCCGCGCTAATGGGTGAGAAGTAGGACTCACTGTGGTTTCCACCTGCATTTCCCTGAAGGCTAGTGCTATTGAACATCATAGTTATTTGCTTTTCCTCATTAATTTGTTGTGACGGATACGTGTAGAAACACTGTTTTAGAAAAGGATAAAGCACTACAAAGTCCCAAAGTGCAGCCAGTCCATGTGAATGCCCCACAGTTGAAATTTCTAAGGCATCAAGCGTTTTCACTGGGATCCTGTATTTCTGCTTCACGGATTTTGTCAGCCCGACAGAAATGAAGCCCAGTGTCCTGCCTCCCCTCACTGGGTGAAATACACTCTGTGGACATTTGGAATCTGGACTTCCGTGTAGTTATTAACCTTAATGAAGAGAGTGCGTCATGCCCGGCCGGTGTGGCTCAGTGGAGTGAGCGTCCTCCCATGGACTGAGAGGTCCCAGTTCGATTCCCGGTCAGGGCACATGCCTGGGTTGCGGGCTCCATCCCCAGTAGGGGGCGTGCAGGAGGCAGCCAATCGATGTATCTCTCTCACATCGATGTTTCTATCTCTCTCCCTTCCTCTCTTTCTCTAAAACAATATCAATAAAAACATTAAAAAAAAAGAGAGAGAGAGGGTGCATCATTTTTTTAGTCCTTGGTGAACAGGATAACCATATATCACCTAAACAAGGACGTGTTTGAGAGTAAAAAGGGATGATATTAATAACCAACATTAACTGGGCTGCCAAGTCAAACTGTCACCAATGCCACCCACCAGGGAAATGTAATCTACTTTATAAGTCACTTCACATAATTTGATTTTGTTTAGACCGTGACCCTCCTTGCTCAGGAGAATTCCAACAAGTGGTCCTAGAAACCAGACTCACTTCCTGGCCCTGGAGGAATTAGGTCAGGCAGGGTCCCGCTCACAGCACAGCCGCCCTCGTGCTGGAGGGACTTTCTCTAAGGAGTACTGGTGTTGCCCAGCAGGTGGGGTGGCGCAGCATGAGACCTCTGTCACTGCCAGCTATTTAAATGACGATTCGTCCAGTCTAGGGACTCTATGTAAAAATGTCAAAACACTCTAACTTATTCAAAATAACTTTCTGGTATTAGCAAAAAAAAAAAAAAGAATCCATTGAATCACTAGAAATTAAACATTTTAAAGCTTGTTGATTTTAAATGTGCTCTTGGAGATACAGAAATCAATATTAGCCTGTCACAGATGTTTGAATCGCATTATGTCCCAGCAAATGATGAAGCTTTCTAGGAAGAAAAACAGAAGCAAATTGAGTTTTTCCCAGTATAACTGAAAACGATGCTTGTTTAATAACTTCCTGTTTAGGGTGGGTGCAGTCGCTTTGAACGCAGAAGCCTGACGTGTGTCCAGGGCCCTTGTGTTCAGGGCTCTGAACAAGATTGGTGCATAGGAAGTTTTGGACCGTGGAAGCTGATGGGAGTGGGTAGCTGGTGGGAGCTTGGACAGGAGGTTTTCAGAAATCTTGAGCCTGGTTTAATTTGAACTCTGCGTTTTTCCAAAGCAAATTGGCACATTCCTGTTTGGTACTTAAGGTCTGGCTAGGGCTGTCATTTAGTCAATAAGGGCTGGAGAGGTGAAATGAAGTGTCTCAGGGTCTGTCCAACAGTTCAGTTACCACTAACTAAGAAGTGTTTGTGAAAAAGCATCTATTTCCCTTTGATGTCAACCTGGGAAATTATTACTATTGTCAGGACAGTCTCACCTTCTTCCTGCTGAAGAATGATAATTATTTTTTTTTACTAAATAATTACAGATTGGTAGGGAACCCCTGTTTTTGGAAATATTTCTTTCTTTTATGTAGTTGTAGGTGATTAATTGCCGCACTACTGCTATAGCAGCGAATAAAAGTGGAATTGCTAATAAAAACTGTCTTAGCAATAGGTGTTTCTTGTTAAACATCAGAGAAACAGTACTCTAAATGTATAGGTAGACGTCTTAAAGTTGATTTTTTAAGGTCCGAATTATTTCTGTAATAAATTGAGCGATGTTGGAGCTGTCCAGAGGCACCGCCACCAACTTTCGGGGATTCAACAGCTGCTGGAAGTCACGAGGCCAAGCTGGGGTCCGAGTCAAGGCTGTCTGAAGTCACGAGGCCATTCCGATGGAACTGCTTTTCCCATAATGGTGGCGCCCGTGCTGGTACTCTCCCGTCCCCCACCAGTGGTCTCTCTGGTTTCATTTCCTGCCGTAGCCTACCTGTCTCATGAATAGGATTCTTCTCTAGACGTGTAAACCTTCCCTATTTACTCGTCCATGCACAGTCCTTCATTTACTCATTCGGTAAGGTGTGGAGGTCATGAGCGCCAGCTATGACTCAGACTGCCTTGACTCGGACCCCAGCTTGGCCATGTCGTGTGTTACTTTACCAGATGACTGAATTGTCTCAACTTGATTTTCCTCACTTGTCAAATGGAAAGTATAACAGCACACACTCCATAGAGTTTTCCTGAAATCACATGGAATCATAGGTGTAATTTGGTTAGCGCGGTGCCTAGCATATAAGTACGTTTTCAGTAAATATCATCATTCGTAGTCACCATGATTCAATAATGATGTATTTGAGTATTTACCATGCGCCAGACCAGTGTGCTGGGTCCTGGGGTTATAAACATTCAAAGCCATAGACTGTTCTTGTCGTCTGAAGCTCACAGTCTGGTGGAGAAACAGCAAAGGTAACAAAGAAATATAATGACACA
The DNA here is from genome assembly GCA_030848825.1 of Tadarida brasiliensis. Lineage (NCBI taxonomy): Eukaryota > Metazoa > Chordata > Mammalia > Chiroptera > Molossidae > Tadarida > Tadarida brasiliensis. Next base: position 97,013,654 of record CM061267.1, on the reverse strand, counting down.
GAAAGACTTCCATCTGGGAATGTGCCAGTGACCCCTGGAGCTTAGGAAGAGGAGCATCTGGTCAACCTGAGGAGGCGGGCTGTGTAGGAGACAACTTCTGGGTGGAAGTTTGAGATGAGTAGGCAGTCTACAGCCTCTCCCTCAACCACAAAAGTATGGCTTAGTGTGGAAATTCCAGCGATCCGGAACATACGAAGTAAAAAGGGAAGGTCCCCCGAGGTTCATCTGGTGAGTATCCTTCTCATTTATGTGTCATAGTGGGAGATTGAAAGGATTGGAAGAAATTGATCTAATGGCAGTTTTTTTCTTTGAATATCCCATAAAGAAAAAGTATGTATATACTTGAGATATATTGATAAGGATTTATGTTTCCCAATGTGTATTTTATGCAGGTATTACTAACTAGTATACTTGGTAGGTGTTTGAAAATATGGCAATTCCAGAATTGCTTATTTAGTACTTAAGTAATAAGTAATAGTCCTAGGAGTAGCATGCACTAAGGTACCATGGACATCATATTGGGCAGCCATAATACCTAGACAACCACTTATAGGACACTGAAGGCAAGAACGTGACAATGAATAGTAGAGCGATGTCCTCGGTATTTAATATTTGTGTATTAAACTCACTGCATCTGAAAGGAAGTATTAGAACTGTCACGTCCTCTCTAGGCAGTCCATGCACTGAAATAACTGGGGTGCTGCACGTGGGAAGCCCATTGGCTTAGCTTAATTAGGAAAAAGCTCTCAACGGGGAGCCTAGCAGGATGCTGAGACCCAGCTGCTGCGTCCAGGTCTCCTCGCTCCTCTCCGCAAAGCGGACTTCTATTTGCAATGTGGATGCCTGCGATCGAGCTCCTTTCTGTCTTCTTGGCTGGCTTTGGGGCTTTCCTCTAGTTCCGCCTGAGCCACAGTCCAGACAGATTACACGCAAAGCTCTCTGGGACCTGTCTCCCAGCAGGGGCACGTCACCGGGGCCCTGGAGCCGGCTGGCACATCAGCCTTTTGTGCTGCGGCCTTAATTACATTTCTTAGTAGCATAACTTTCTGAAGCTGTGAACTCCAAGTACAAATATAGAGAAATGCTAACTTTTGACGCTGCTTTGAACTAAATATTGATTTTTATTTTTTTTCCTCTGCTCACAGTAATGTAAGTCTGTCAAATATTTTGAAAAGACATACAAGTATAATTATTGCAGTCGGAAGCTGAAAAGGTTGTCTTAAAATACCATTTTAACTAAGCTTAAGAAGCATGCTAGAAAGATTCAAGAATATTTCAGCCTGAATAATTACTTAATAACTGAGGAACAGATAGCTCTTCCATTTTTGTGCAATTTCAGTTGACCTGGTTTAAACTTAAAGTTGACCCGGTTTCTCTTTTAAAATGTTTGCAGGAAGCATTTCACACAGGGAGCAGATGTGTGTGAAGTATTGATTTAATTAGTTGTGGACGCTCTTACGTTTTTGTAATTTGTTTCATATGAAGGTTTTTTTGGATGTCTAAGGAAGATGGTGTCATGGAGTGTCACTGTTGGAGTAAGATGACAAGAGCTTTGGCCTCAGCGCTGGTCTTCACAAGCTGTGTGACCTTGGGAAAGTTATTGAGCACTCTGAGTTTCCTCTTGTTTAAATTTCTCTCTTTTCAGGATTGTTTTGTAGACAAAATTAGGGAAAAAAAGCAACCCACAATATATGTACCGATTCTTTGCAAACTTTAGCCCACCATCCAAGTTTAATGTATTACTAACTAATTTTCTTGGTTAGCACAGAGCTAAGCAAAAGCATAGCAGAATGACTTGCCCACTTTAGATTCTCCATTTTTTAATTTAATTTTTATTTTTTTGGTTCTCGTTGAGATAGTTTGGTTATACTGCTAGGTGAGGACATAGGTCCATATTTTATGAACCCTAAAGTTGGAGGAAAAACACTTTTAGAATTTTCCGTGGAGGGTTCAGCCAGGGCTCCTGCACTTCGGGTCCTGCCCTGCTGCCTCCACACTGTTACCTGTGGGGAGATTCTCCGCTTGGTCCTTTCTGATGTTTGTTCCTTATTAGGTCTGCGGCAGGGGTCAGCGAGTATATCTGCGACAGGCTGATACTAAACAGCTTTGACTTTGCAGATCCCACTGTCTCTGCGAAAAGTATTCAAGCCTGATATACTATAGCATGAAAGCAACTGTTCAATGAGTGTTCCCATAAAACTTGACTTTAAAAACACAGGTAGGTATTTGGACTGGATTTGGCTTATGGTCCAGAGTTTGCCAATCCTTGGTCTGTTTTATCTACTTTTATTCCCTTCACTTGGCGATCAATAGAAAATACAAAACTCATTTCTCATCCTGGCCAGTTTTAAATGGAAGAGAAGAATTATCCTAAACACAGTTATGTATTGGTTGAAACAGAGGGCAGTGGGAGAGGGAATATTGAGCTGTTACCCTAAGTGAGGTCTTGGCTGAGTTGCTAGACGCCGCATGGGTGCATCTGGACAGGGAGATACTTGTCTTGAGCCGGATGGGGAGAGCTATTATACACTGCAGGACATGCTCACGGGGGAGCCCCCACGAGGCCCAGAAAGGGTAGACTAAAACTCACTGCCCAAATAGTTTCTTCTTAATACAAAGGAATAGCCCTGCACTTGGGGAACCTCAGAATACCGCCCATGCTATTTGTAGCTCCTATTATAAAGCAGACATCAGAACGCCAATTATCCTTTGACTGCAACGTTTTAGCTCAGTCTGGCTGTACTGGACCAAACCAGTAGTACAGAGAAGAAGGAGCTAATATCCTATAGGGGATCTTTTTTTTTTTTTTTAAGTGATTTAGTTCCTCGATTCACTCATTTTGTTCTGGAAAATATTCAAATGTAATCTAACTTACGATGATGGATACCTATGTACACAATATCATCTTAGGCACAGGTATTCATTATTTCCATATTTAAAATGTTGATTTTGACACTAACGTCTGTGTTTACAGTTTTGAAAAATTGGAAAATGTTTGTTGGCCACAATATTAATTGTAAATTGTTCATTTAAAAAAAAAAAAAAAGGTGCCATCCAGGTGTTTTGTTTTCTTGTTTTTTCCTGTGAAGTGGTCCTGCATGAGGTCCTGCTAGCAGAACTAATAACATCTTGAAATTGGTCATCCTTGCAGTTGTGGCTCAAATAAGAATTTGAGTGAAAATAATTAGTATTTTTCATTAGTAGGGGCTGACAGTTGTTGATATTTTCTTTCAAAAGAGTCAGTTGTGTGATGGGAGTTGTGTATTTGGGGTATGATGAATCGCAGGTCATTAATTTCAGGCTTCTGCAGCTGGACACCTGGGAAGCAGGGAGATGTTCTCCTTGGTTTATTACACAGATAAATTCTGCTCCCTGACCACGACGAGACACTGCTTGTAACGTGCAGCCCGGAGCAGGTGACGGACACTGTGCCCCTCACTGTGGCCCCTCTGGGTGTCGATGTTTCCCAGGGACATTTCTGGAGTCTGGAATTTGATTCTACATACATCAAAAAGTAAATGGCTGTTTAATCTTTTACTATAACACGAAGAGAAGCAGCTAATACATACTGGAATGGAGTTTAGTAGGAGAGAAAGCCAAGCCAAAAGATTTTCTATTGGAGATGAAAGTGTAATAAGCGGTAAGTTTTACAAAAGCCTGGAATAGGAGAATAGAAGAGGAAAGGAGTGAATGGATTAGAATTTAGCGTGTGTCTAGGAAAGCAAGGTGACCTTTCACGGATTTCTGAGGCTGTCTCTGGGGGATTATGTAAATCAAACCTGATTGTAAATCTAATACAACTATCATTAAAATCAAGAAAATGCTTCCTGCATGATGGAAGTTGAAAGGACTCCTACCTTTGTAATGTTCCTGAGCACTGGTAATCTCACACGACTTTCAAAAAAATAATGCTTTTTTTAAAAATTAAAACTGGCAACATCCTTAGCAAGAAAGTGGAGGAAATCAAGGAAGATGTGATAAGGAAACTTGTAGGGCAGTTTCACTTTCCACATTTTCTGCAAATATATGAAAATGTCACTGTAATGAGGATTCACATTATTTCAGTCTTCGCTAATGTGAAAGGTGAAAGGCGTGTTTCCTATTGTTTTCACTTATATTATTTTCATTGCTAATCTGAATAATGTTTTATACATTTATTAACCTTTTCTTTCCCTAAGGACTGTCTCTTCCAGAATTGTCCATTTAAAAATGGTATCCGATATTTTCTTCTTGGTTTGAATATAGTATGTATGTTAACTCTTTCTTAGATTTAGACCAAAGATATTTCTAGTTTGTGACCTGCCTTTTAGTTTTATTCTCATAGAGTATTTAAAAAATTAAGTTTTTTAAAAATCAATTTAATTTTGATGGCTAAGGGTTCATGAAAGAGAACTTTAGAAATTGAATTATTTTACATAATTTTTTAAAATGTCACTTTATTGATTTTTTTTAGTTTTAGAGTAAGGAGAGAGAGAGAGTTAAACATTGATTGGCTGCCTCCTGCACGCCCCTACTTGGGATGGAGCCCACAACCCAGGCATGCGCCCTGACTGGGAATCAAACCTGGACCTCTCAGTCCATGGGATGACGCTCCCTCCACTGAGCCACACCAGCTAGGGCAACATAATTTTTATACATTTATCTATTGTGAGTTAATGTTGCTAGTTGTTAATGCAAATTTATTCATTGTACAAATATGCAGAAACAAAAGTTCACTGCAAAGCATGTAGCATGTTTTTCTCAGTATTTTGAAGGTATGAAAGTCTAGATATTTTAGTGTAGAAGACCATGCGAATGTCTGTGTACATTCCATCGCCACCATGCGGAGGGTGCATCGTGCTAGGAGAATGTTTCTCAGAGTGTGATCTCTTGGTCTTCACATCTGTGATCTGGAACTTTTAAGAAATGCGGATTCTTGCTCTCATTCTTGACACACTGAACCAGAAACCCCTGGCTGAGACCCGTCTCTGTTTCAGCAGGCCCTCCAGGTGATTCTGACGCATGCCGGAATGGGGGAAAATGCTCTAGTGTTAGGTCTCTCACCAGTAGCTTTGACCTTGAAATGAGCGGTGTGTGGTTTAGGCTGTGGTCCAACCTGGTCTAACACGATGCTGCCTTCCCACGGGAGAGATGCAACATTTTAAGTCACAAATCTCAGCGTCTTCGTCATGTCGGCTGCCACTGCCTAAGCTTAAACCCAACGCTGGCATTGGCTTTGGGGATTTTGGTGGGAAAACATACCCCCTGTTCCTATGGGTCCGTTAATGGCACCACTGCTGCCCCCATCCTGTGTTAGGAGTTCCCGTCCGCTTTCTTTGTCGTCTCAGCCCTCCCTTAGAGCTCATGCCCTTAGGAAAATGGGAAGCAGGTCATCATCAACCTGAGGACCCTTGGACTGAAAGATTTCCAGTGTTTTCAGGCTCTTAAATTCCATAGTAGTTATTTATTATGTAGAAAAGAGGGAAGCAGTCAGCACGTAGCTTTTTGGAGAGGGTTTAGCGCCTGGAAGGCTGTTTCTCTATTCCAGAGTGGAGGGGTGGATTCTACCACTGGGTCACTCCCTACAGCTGCTCCTTACCAGGCAAGCAGGGAGGGCTTCCTGCCGCAGTGCCCAGGAAGACAGGCCGCCAGGCCTTCGTTATTTCCTCCCTGCATCCCTGGGTTTGAATGCTAATGCATCCCCTTTCTCACCCTTAGCCACCCATCCTGCACACTCCCCCGGGATGACTTTTACCGAGTGCTAGTCTCATGGCGCTTTCACCCGCAGGAGCACCCCGGTGCCTCTCCAGCCACGCTGAGAGCTGGCCGTTCCCACGCGGTTGCCTTTGCAGGAAGCGCCTTCCTTTTGTCGGGTTGCTGCTGTCCTTGCCTGGCTGGCCCCTGCTCGGCACGCCCACGTCTGGGACTCATGGTGGAGAGACTTGCACACGAGTGTGAAGGAGGGAGGCAGGGGCTGCTTACAGCCTTGTTTACAAAGCAGAAGACTGAGACCTTCTAAATGTCCATCAGTCTAGTTGAGGACATACGGTGCATTCATAAAATAAAACACCCTAGAGCAATGGAGAGGAAAAGGGTAGATGTATGTGCACACACACGCGCACACACACACACACGTGCGTGGACGTACGCACACACACACACACGCGTGCGCACGCTTGTATAGGAGTGCACTGTCAGCTCTCAGATCCTGGCCACCCACCACCCAGTCCACCCCAGTCATTTTCTAGGACTTCACTCTCGTGCTCTTCGCCATCTGAACCACGAGGAGGTGCTAATAAATGTGTGACTTGTGCCCCTAGAGAAGGGAGGAAGGGGGCTTGAGGGTCAGGAGTGTGAGGGAGGTTTTCCACTATATGCCCTTAATATTGTAGGATTTTACCTTCAGGAAAGAAATCTCCCCTCCCTTTCCCACCCCTTCCTTCTTCTCTTCTTCTTCTCCTCCTCCTCCACTTTCTCTTTCATATACACATACAATGTACACACGCATGTATTGTATGTAAAGATATATAATTCATATGCACACAAATACATGTGTGTTCATGTGTGTGTGTGTGTGTGTGTGTGTGTGTGTGTGTGTAAACCAAAGCTTCAGTTTGCACGTGTCTTTTCAAACCCCCTGTGGTCAGGACCGGATCCCTTCGGGCCCTTTGTACTATGCTCACTCTGTCCTAACACTTACCTCTTGCAGGGGGCAGTTTTCACCTTCCCCTTCTTCCCCTGCCTTCTCCTGGCTTGACACTTACCGTGGGCCAGAGATACATGGCTCCAGATTAAACACACTGCCATGTTCTTCTCTCTATGTGCGGGTTTTATCCTGAGCGTGGCAGCCCCTTCATCATCCCCACCCATTGAACACCGTCTGTATCCTCACCCTGGCAGAAATCAGTCGCTGTCCTCTTCTCGGTGTCCCTAGTGCTTCATGGATCCTTCAGGTGTCAGGTTGATATCAGACAAAGTGGGGGTCCTCTTCCCCCCAGGCGCTGCTGGGATGGATGTCTTATGATATCCCGAGGAAAATAATTTTCTGAGACTTGCACAGGAGAACGAGTGATTTTTATTTGTGTGGAATTCCATCCCTGGGTTTCCAAAGCCCCATTTCCCTCTGTCCAGTCATAGAAGCAGTGTAGCTGGGGTTTCAGTGGAGCTAGAACAAAGCCAGTGTCCAGAGTTTCCTTTCCTTGTTACAGCCGGGTCCAGTGCAGCATCAGGCTAGATGCAGTCCCTTAGTCCATTGTGTGTGGGTGTCCACGTCGCCATGGGCCACACAGGACAGTGCCAGGAAGCCAAGAGTGAGCCACGAGCCAAGCATGCCAAGAGGAACCAAGAGCACAAGTGAGTGAGTTTCTTTGTTCAGGGAATTAACTATCCCAAATGTCCCTGCACTTGCAGTGGCCACGCCCATTCTGGCCAGTGACCTCTGTTCCCAGGTGTGACTAACAGCAAGCACCTTCCCTCGTCAACTTTGCTGGGCATGCATCTTTCTTCGTTGGCCCCTGGGGAGTGTAAAGCTGGAGCTTCCTGGTGACGCTCTCTAAATGACATGCCTGTATTCTCTGGCCTTCCCTTTGCTCCTTTCCTTTTATTAATAACTAGCTAATTGCAGTGGTATCGAAGTCATCTAGCTGTGTTCGATCCGGTCGCACGCGCGTCTCTGAGCTCCCTGAAGCCAAGGCCGCCGCTCATGTCTGGAGCCCAGCTCTCTCGCAGCCCTGCTCGTGGGATCTGGCATCCTGAGCGTGTGCTCAATACATATTTGTCCAAGGTAATGACTGCAGAAAGCTCCGTGCAATATTTATAAAACTTCATTCCCGAACACCTCTCTGTGAAACGCTTCTGTTTATTCTGGAAATAGTTCAACTTAGACCAATTAGTATCAATCCCGATTTCCTATCTTTAAAAATGCAAACGCTCTAATTGGCTGAACAGAGAGTTTCATGTTGCTGAAGGTTAAGGAAAGCGAGTCTCGAAGAACGTGCGCCTCAGCCATCTGCTTCCTTTGCTCTCTCGGCAGAAAAAGGCTGCCGGGTTGTCCCTGCACAGTGAAGGGGGCGAGGACATGCCTGTTCGTTGTCGAAAAGGCGTCAGTGCGCCTGTCTCAGTCAGCTTAGGCTAACCCTTCTGTGATGAAAAACCACCCCCGAATCTCAAAGGTTTCTTGTGCTCTGCACCGTGTCGTATGTTTGTACGGGATGCATGCGCCTCCGCTCCAGGTTTTTCCCCCTGGGGGATGCAGGCTGGCAGGTATGAACCATCACAGGGGACAGGGAAAGCAAGCGTGTGGAACCAGGGGGATTTGGAGGCTTTGCTTTGGAAGAAGCACGTATCATCTCATGCGCCCATTGGCCAAGACAAGTCCCATGGCCAAGACTGATAGCACCAGGCTGGGGACGTACAAGCCTCCCTCGGGGATGGGAAGCACGTATTTTCAACAAAAATGCACTCTACCGAAGTCTCTGTTAGAGTCCTCTTGGAATGAATGGATTTGGGCTCTTGCCTCAATGTGTATTCTCAGCACACATTCGCTGAGCGTGTGCCACAAACACAGCACACGGTGGGAGTGGCTGAGCTGGAGACTCCCTTTCCAGGAACTGACTGGCAGAAGGGCCTAAAAATACACAGCATACGTCCCTGCACGCCTGTCAGGTCGGTTTGCTGGGGAGAGAGCTGGAGTTGGGATAGCACGACATCAAAGGCGTTGGCTGACATCTGAATGAATTTCGTATTTTTATTATTATTTTTATTTTTTTTAATTTTTTTGGCGGTTACATATTTTATTTTATTTATTTATTTATTTTATTTTATTAATTTATTTTTGTTACAGATGTTTCTCCTTTTTCCCCCATTGTCACCCTCCTCCTCCTCCCTCCCTGCCCCGTCCCCAGTTTTGTTGTCCATGTCCATTGGTTATGAGTACATGGGTACAAGTTCTGTGGTTCATCGCTCCCCTCCCCCACCCCCTCTTCTAGCAATTGTCAGTCTGTACCCTACTTCCACGTCTCTGGGACTACCCTGTCCCTCAGACTGTTATTATTATTATTTTTAAATTCTTTTTAATGTGTATTATGTAAAAGTGTACTGTTGGAGGATTCATTACATCTATTTTGCCCTTTAATTCCTGTCATCGTTGCAGATATTCTATTCTATCTGTCTCTCATACATACATATATAATTATTTAATAAATACATATTTCCATGTGTGATGATAAAGTGATAGCAATGATCAAAAATAGCTGGTGTCACCCAGCTACTCATACCGCTTGGGTGTTGGATGTGTGGAGTAGTATCCAGAAGTCTTACAAAACCCACTGAGTATTGTGCTTCTGTTGCACTTTATAACCTGCTGCCTGTTTTCTTGATTTTCTGTTTATTATTTGTTCTTTTATGTAGCTGTCATTTTCTTTTCAGAGAACAAAAATCTGCTCCAGCCCCATGTGGGTCTCAGATTTCTCAGCTTGGGGATTGCTTTCTTGTCTGCCCTGAATGCATGCTTCTGGTGCCCTAAGCTGTCAGTGTTTCTCTGTTGGTAGATTATTTCTCATCCTTTGCCTTTTAAATATATATTCAGAAGGATCATATTTTAAGAAAGGATTAAGTATTTCAAGGGAGAAAAATCATCCTGGTGTTTCTAAAGCGTACACAGCTGTTGAACTTTAATTAAACAGGTTTGTAGGAAAGGGGACCAGAGACCAAGCTCATAAAGCCAGACAGATATATGCTTTGCAAATGAAGAAGAAAGCTAATTAAGCCAAGCATAGCAGCTTAATATTAATTTTTAAAACACTTCTACTGTATTTGTTGTAAATCTTGACACTGCTGTTACGTATTTTTTTAATGAGTTATTCTGCAAGCTGAGGTCTGCACTTGGATAGAAAGGATTCCTAGTCAGTTGGAAAATTGTAAAATCTTTCCTCATTATGTTAATATTTATCGCAAGAAACTTAACTCTTGAATGAAATGTAATTCAGGGATGAAGACAAATGGTGAATTTATACTTTGGAAAGAGACTTTGTTATAGAAGCCACAAACATGATCTAGGGCAACCCACTGTTTTTAAATAAAGTATTTGATTACCAGATATTCGGTACACCAAACCAAGACTGACGAACAGATTTTATATTCAGCTGTGGTGTTTTTGAGCTTATTCTTAAGTCTTTTAACCAAGTTGTGATTTTTTTTTAAATCACTGAATGGTACCTACGCTATTTTAACAAAAATGCACTCACTGTTATGTACCCATAGTTCTGTAAAGGAGGAAGGAAAAAACCTAATAAATTAGAATGTGTTGCTGCACTCTTGGACCCTGAGAACTTGCAGATGTGTTCAATTATTGACTGCGTCCATGATTTCCCTTTGTGTTCTATTGTGCATGGGCTCTGCGGAGGAACACTTTAAAGATTTGGATTTTACCTTCTCAATAGGGAAGACCTGCAGGGAGAACTTTAAAAGCAGAAAGATGTTTAAATGAAGCCTGCTGAGCATGAATGCAGTAAATGGAGTCAAATTGTGACTTATTTAAATGATTCACAAGTTTAAACCTCTTGTTTCTCATTCAAGAATAAGTGTCCTGCTTTATCCTCCATAGAGAGCTATGAACCATACATTAAGCATTGACTACGTGCCTCAATGCATTAATGTCGTTATAAAAAGTTCACACCATTACTCAGTCGTAACTGAAAAGATCACTTTTGCTCATCGTGAGTGAAAGGATCACAGGTACTGTTCACTCCAAAGACCACTGAAGAACAAGAAGATGTGTAAAACCATCAGTCGTTTTTCGAGACAGTCACAATAGCTGCAAATAAATGAAGATTTAGAAGCAGATTATGCTGAAGAGCAAAGACTGTATAGCCACGTGGTCTCATGATGCTTCAGTCGATACATTGTGTACCAAAGTACTGTCACCAAAAGAATATCCTGAAAGTGGGCTGTTTCTCCCTGTAGAGCACTGGGTGCAATCAAATGTTTTACTGCGCTGGAGATGAGAAATGCACAAAGCATTCCACCTAAAAGGGTCCCTTTACCTCAGGTTCAGATTTCCATTTTAAGGACGGTGGTACCCTGATTATGCAGAACATGAGTCTCTATAGTAGCGGTTTCCTCTGTCTTGCTGGATGGATGGCGACAGTGATGTCTGGTCCCCTGAGCATTTTATCAGGCTGGCGTCCTTCATGCAGCACGCTGTCAGCATGTGAAGTAATAATGATCAGGACACCACTTACACGCATATTCGTCATAAAGACTTTCTAAGTCCTTTCTCATTCTTTAAATATACGTTGTGATGTTTCTTTCTCCTGACACAGAAGGCATTTCCTGGTAGTCAGGTGTGTTCGTCCAGGATGCTAGGCTTCTGCAGGAATCCTGATGAGTGGGCCAACACGTCGAAAGGGGTGTGTTGTCTTGGTTTCATTACGAATTTACTAAAATCGAGTGATACACATTTGTATAACTTCAGAGATCACGTTCAGTTCACGGATGGCACATGTGAAGAAATTGAGACCTGAGTAGTTACGTGACTTGCCCTGGTTTACATAGCTAGTTAATGAACAAAAACTCGGCTCTCTTAACGCTTGGTCAAGCTGCATCAGAGGCTACTCGTTGGAAATCTATGAACCTTCCTGTTGTCCTTTGTTTCATTGGGTGGATGGATGGTTGAACGAGATCTCTAAAGACCTTCTTTATTTCTGAGATTCTCTCACTTTGTGATTTCTAAGAAATAACTAGCAATGAAGCATATATGAAATTGTATTTCTATGTGTCTATGATAGTACATAAATATTTGTTATTTTTTTAATGTTGTAAATGTTCTCCCACTTTGATATTTCTGAAATGAGAGCTCCCTTAAAGAGAGACTTGGGGCCAGTGATGGACTTCTAATTCCAACTCCTGTTGTGAACGCATGAGTCTGTAAGTCAGGATCTCTTTACCTTCCCACAGAATTCAGTGGGGAATGCTGCGTGGGAGTCTGTGTGGGAACTGTCCACGGTCGCCTCTGTGTAAGATCTCTGACGCTGCCCTTGTGTGTCGGGGTGTCCCATGGCAGCTTTTCTAACAGTCTGCTGGATCTTTCTATTGTTGCTATAATGAGTAGGGTGAGATGGTCACATTGTATTTGAACTTAACCACTGTGTTGTACCCTAATGCCTGCTTACATGGCAGCATATTGTGGCCATCCTTTTCTAGAGCAGGATATAATTCTCTCCCCTTACATGGGGACAGAGGAGAAGTCCCGTAGCTTTGTCAGGCTGAGGGTTCAAGAAGGGGAGGTTTGCTCACCGCTTCATCATGTTGTCAACATTACACTCCAGGTAGCCCAGGAAACTGCGAGGTCCTTGGGTCCTCGGACAGCCTTTGTCCCGTAGCATGAGGATTCTTGGTACATTATGTTTTGACTCTCATGCATTATTAGCTTTATGATTTGGGGACCAACGGACTCTTCTTCAGTTTTGCATTAGATTGGTGGTGTTGAAAAGCTGGCCAAACATGGAAGCTCTTAGGACACTGTTAAAAACACATTCCAGCAAGTCACCTAAAATTAACTGAATTGGAAACACCGAGGAATGGAGCCCAGGAATGTATAATTTTTAAAAGCTTACCTGCGGTCTGGCTGGTGTGGCTCAGTGGTTGAGCGTCGACCCATGCACCAAGAGGTCGCCGGTTCGATTCCCGGTCAGGACGCATGCCCAGGTTGTGGGCCCGATCCCCAGTGAGGGGCAAGCAGGAGGCGGCCAGTCGATGTTCTCTCTCATCAATGTTTCTATCTCTCTCTCCCTTTCACTTCCTATCTCCCTAAAATCAATAAAAAATGAAAAAAAAATTAAAAAGAAAAAAAATGGCCGTGTCCCATGCCCGACCAATGACATATTCACTGATGGAGGTGATGCCCGCTCCCCGGCCAGCATGGCAGAGCTCCCCGGTGATTCTCAGTTGTAGCCCAGGTGGAACACCACTGCTCTGAAGTCTCTTCTCTCTCCAAGATGCAGCACTTTCGCTTTGAGGGTCTAGCAATGTAAGCTATGCTCTTCAGAAGCAAATAAAAGAATCGCTGCCTGCCCTTTGTGTGTCTGTGATTGGAGTGGTCTGGTAGTCGCTGTGTCGGACGCAGGAGCTGCTCGATGGGAAGCTTGAATTTAGTGGCACAGTGAGACACCCTGATAGATTCCAGGAAGCGGATTTACATATAAAATCATCTAAGATGCCGATCTCCATTCATTCTGTCTTACGCTGTGCTATCCAATCTTCTGGGAGAGCTGCATATTATATTTGAGGGTATTTTTCTTCTTAGGTGATCATTAGAAAAAAATCAATTTTCTTTTTAATCAAAACTCTATTGATGCTTCCCTTATTGAAATGTGCCAGCCATGGTTGGCCTACATATGTGAATTAGTTTTGGAGGGACTGTTTGGATTTCATGTTGTTTCATTGAAAGGAAGGGGTTTATTAGAAGGCTGCTGTTCAGAAAAGATACGTGTTATTATTTCCAAGGCAGTCAGTCTCAGAAAATGTGTCACAGACATGTCTCCGCTGCCCTGTAACTGTATTGCCTTTGTTATGCAGTTTCTGCCTGCCCAGCTACCCTGAATTCCTTAGCCAGGAAGTATTTGGGGCCATTGTTTCATACCCTTCGTCCCCGCCAGCACCTGGCACAATGCTGACCACAGGCTGGTCGATTGGTGTGCCATAAATGTGCGTTGAATTGGGTGGTGAGAACTGGACTGCAGTTTCAGGAGAGCAAATCCTGTTAGACGGTTTTGCCTCTGTCTAATAGATGATGGCATGGGAGTCGGGAGATGGGAAGTTAGGAAGAGCTGAGCTGAATCACACACGAGGCGGAGGCAAACAGGAAGTGAGGTCTGGGAGGGTGTGAGAGGACCCAGGGAGAGGGGGAGGGTCCAGGGCACTGAGGAGGTAAAGAGGGCTGGTCAGATGACAGGAGGCTACTCCACGGGACTCCCACGTTTTTCAATCCGGCTTTTAAAATTCGAATGTTTGGTGCATGTGGATGTCTCGTGTTGATGTAAGAAACCTCCAAACCTGTAGAGAATTTTTTAATTAGAATTTATATGAGACAAACTGAGAACATTGCCAGGAAGCAAGATCTCAGATGTCAAAAGAATGACAGCTTTGCAGCTTCTTGTATGCATTTGGAATTAAGGAGGGAACTAAGGATGATTACATGAAGGTGGGAGGAGGCAAGGTGGGGATTGGGTGACAGGACAGTTAAGGAGATCATGTGGTCTCTTGAGGGTGGTTACGCTTCCAAGGGGCCTGGAAAAGAGGCATTTCAAAGGTGTGTTCACCTAGATGCACAGAAACAGTGGCCAGGGCTTGCTTAAGGCAAAGGTAAACCTTTTACTAAAGAAGTTATATGTCTGGGACGTGACTGCCCACCGTGACCTGGCCAGTTAGGACTTTACCATCAGATCATGCTGTGAGGTTACTCTCGGTTGGATTTGTGACAGCGTCACTCTTTCGTCCACACTGTAGAACCCACACTGTGCATCCTGTCGGCACAGTAGAAACTTAGACGAGATTCCCTGAAGGAGGATCCCGAGGCTACTGTGAATGCATGAGATATCCCATCTGCCAGGACTTGGGATAACGTGTAAAATGGGTTTTGTGCTTGAACCAATGGGGAATTCATGGCAGGAGCCAAGCTGAAGCAGCTTTGCAAAGTATACAAGTCCAAAGGGAGCTTCCCACCTCCATCCCTACCCCTGGTTGTACGAGGCTGAGCCGTAGGATGTCACCACCTCGGAAGGCAAAAATGGTCAAACGTGACCCATTGCATGACACCTGGGTCATTTCCCCTGGAATCCTCTCTTTGTGAATCCGTTCACCGCACACTGCACAGTGGGCTCACTCCTCCCAATAACCTTCACAGCCTGAGAGGGGACATTTATCACCCATGCTTTTCCTTACTGTCTGTGCTCTTTGTGTTCGTTTCCATCATTCATTAGGGTCAGAAATCTGAGGAGGGAGGACCTGTCCTTTCTCCTTATTGAAAAAGCGCTTCTGGGGCCAGGGCACGCCGTATCAATAGTCAGTCCCAAGGGCCTTATCTGTGGAGATGAGAGGAAAAGCTGGAAACATCTCTTGAATCAACGTCACACGGCCTGGAATCTTAGCATCCGGGGCGAAAGCGTAGAGAGAGACTGGAGACTTGTACAAAGTCGTCTGAGCCCTGTGCTGAAAGAACCCATACTTGTTACAAAAGCACCAAGTGATTTCTCTCTTCACGAGAAGGCTTAATTCAATGAATTCTTTCCTGTGTATTTGCTGGGAGCAGAGAGAGGAATGGGTGGAGAGTGTCTTTAAAGGACGTGGGAATTGTTAGGGTTCCTCTTGGCCATAAGGACACCTTCCCTTGCGTTATCCGCCTGGGACACTTCCAGGTATTTCATCTCTGTTCCACCTGGTTGAGCCGGAGAACCCACTGTTAGAGCAGAAGCTTTGCCCCCTGCAGTCCGCGGGCATCTGACCGACTGCTCAGCTCCCTCCAGGTTCGGGCCGCCGTGTCTGCACAGGCCCTTCCTCCAAGTCCATGTCGGCGCCGCGCACGATGAGAAGGAAGGAGCAGTTCTTCCGAGAGTGTTGCATCCTTAACTGCACACGATGAAGTTAATGCAGCTGTTGCTTCCACACCTTCTCATTCGCGATTATGTTCCAAGTAAGCACAGTGACAGCCATCTCCGAACCCCGGTGGCAAAGCCGGAGAGAGAGCTCTTCCTGATGCAATATTCCGAAATAACATTTCACAGGTTATTACGGAGGGCGTGGATAGTGATAGATCATGCTAGAGATTTCGACTGCCTTCCCCAGAAAGGCAACGTGAGATTTTTACACTCTGCATTCCGTTATCTCTTTCCTCCTCACGCGATGATCCTGAGGTGAGAGTCCCGTAGGGAGGACCACAGTATTAAAAGTGTGGGTACACGGGAAATGTAGGTGGCACAACCTCCCCTTTCCGCTAAGGCAAAAATATCAACTGTTTTCTCAAATATCATCTGAGGATGTAAAAACTCCTCAGCACACTCAGAAAGTCAATTCTTAAGCAGCGTTTTCAGAAGGGGCTTAGTTTAAGCACACGGCTTTCAATGCGATGCATTCAGTTGTTCATTCATTCTGGAAAGAGTCACTGAGCTTTACCATGTGACCAGTGTTGTTCTGAGCAATGAGTGAGTCCGTCCAGTGTTGTTCTGAGCAATGAGTGAGTCCGTATGCAGCTGCGGTGTGAGGACATGAGGTCCGAAAGGGGACTTCAGGACAGGTGGCACACAAGTAAAGAAGGGACACCAATAGGTGCTAAGAAGAAAGCGGAAGAGGGTGTGGTGATGTTTACTGACTGGGCTCGGGTGCTCAGGGAAGGTGGCCCAGACCTGATTTGTAGAAAGGAGTGGACCTGTGATGAGACAGGGTCTTGAAGTCAAGGTGGAGGGAGGGACAAGGCCTTCAGGTGCTAGAGAGCTTTGCAAGTCTGAGGACGGAAAGAACGTCCCCTGTAGAATCTGAAGTGGGGAGCAGCAGAAGGGGCGGCCAGAGGAGGGGGCAGGGTTGGATCACAAAGGCCGTGGGCCATGGCCAGCTCAGGTTGTATTCCGAGTGAGATGGGACACCAGTGGAGTGTTCACAGCAAGGGAGTGACGTGATCTAATTAACATGCCTACATGAGCACGAGTCTGGTGTGTACCCGACTCTAACGGGAGGGGACAAGAAGCACAGCAGGACGCTGGGCCGTGGGGTTGGGGCATCACAGTCCGAACTCGGGAGGACGGTGACGCCCACCAGCGCGATAGGAGGAGGAAGGGAAGAAACCGCAGGAGCTGGAGTCGGCCTGTTTCCGAGGTCGAGTCTGAAGACTGGCCGAGAATCAGGTATCAAGGCTGAGGGCTAGAGAGGCCTCGAAGGTGGTCCCTGGGTTCTCGTGTGAGCAACCGCATCCCTGGTAGAAGTATTTATTGAGAAGTATTTACAGGATGGGGGACAAGCAGGTTAGGTGGGAATAAGGGCCAGTGGGACTGAGGTGTAAACTACTGGGACACTGCACTCGGGAAGGGTTCCCTTCTCTGCTGCCAGTGACATTTTCTTTTTCGGGGCTAGTGACCTCCTTTCGTGTTTTCACGGTTCAGGCCAGGGAAACCCCTGATGCTGGTTGTCGCCGTGGAAACATCGGGAACATTCCTGTGAACCGCAGGTGAAGCGAGGCGTATCTCATATGCATCTGTGGCCCAGGGCTCCCATCCTACACCCAATGCTCTACTTTCCATCAACCGCCTGCCGATCTGAGCTTTCCCGGAGCACAGCCCCCACCTCTCAGCCCCCACCCAGGCCCTCCTGGCCCGTGACAGCTCTCACTCCCATCTCTTGCTCCCCAGAACAATTCCTTTTACGTGCATAAGATTTTAGATCGTAAGTACCATGGAGGGCCCTGAGAGGGCACTTTGAGAGCACACGCTTTCTCGTTGGTTCAACCATTCTATATTGATCATTTCTGTGAATCCTGTTGCTTGGGTACGAAAGAAGACATTTAGCTGCTAAAAGCACGGCTGCTGCTCTTCATGAACTTGGGATATAATCGAAGACAGAAAACAGGAAGATGGTTGAAGACAGAAAACGCACTCCTGTGAAATAACTAAACAGCAATACTAGACAATGAAGCACGGTGGAAAGCACAGGGCTAAACTGATCATCCAGCCTGGTGTGGTTACTTCCTTCCTTCAGCAGGGCTCTGGGGATGCGACGGCAATTCTGCTTTTCTCTGATGAATTCAGACTTTACCAGGAATTCAAGTGATTAGTGTGGTGATTAAGTGCATTGAGTTTTATATCGTAGCTGAAGCCCTTACTGTGCCCCTTGTGGTGACCCTGGGGAAATTTCTTGTCTTCCGAACCTCACCGACCTCCTCTGTAAAATGGGAATAATAATAATAATATAACCTACTTAAATGGTTTTTGTGACAAATATATGAAAAATATTGTCTGACACGTGGTAAGAATTCATTAAGTATTTGCTCTCCTCCTCCCCCTTCTCTCCTTCCTCCTCCTCCTTCCTGTTATCATTATCATTCGCTGACTGGAGTGTCATGTACAGTGAGAGTTTCCAGGTACAGATCAATCCCTGGAGCAGCTCAAGCTGGGAGGAGATGGTAACCGAAGGTCTACTGCTGCCCAAGATCCTGTCACAGGGAAGGAGGATGGTCCTGATTGAAAAAGGTAAAAGAATCAGGAGATGGTGAAGGAATCTGGTTGGTGGAGGAGCTGGTCACCATCTTCCCAAGTAACGATACCAGAGAGGAAAAGGAGGTCAAGATTCCAGCACGGCGGTGAAGCTAGGTTGCAGCACCTGAGAGCTATGAGTCGACTTGGTGGGTTTTCCGGTTTACACTCTTGAGACCTACATATGATGAGACAAGTACAGCAGTGTACTCATGAACTCTAGAACCGGTGACTTTTCCTGAGCTAAGGCTTCGTCTGCCACCAAGACACGGACACACTGCTGTGTAATAGCAGTTATCGTCCCCAACTACCACCTCCTTTTCTGGTCATTGTGTTATGATTGGGAACTAGAAGAAATGTGCAATTAAACCATTTTTTGACATTTCTCTTTGTAAATGGCACCTTCTCTGTCACTTCTCGATGGGTGAAGGACCAGAAAGTAAGTGACTCATTCCTGATCTGTTAATGCAAAACCTCTTTGTGATTTGATCATTGCGAGACAGTCATGGGTGGTTATTTAGCTCTGCAGATTCTTGTAAGTCACGAGCCTGCTTAGGCAGAGGGTGTTGAGTAGCTGGTTGAATTATGCAAAGTTAGGTTCGAAAAGTCAATCCTGATTTACAGGTGTTGCTTGAACAATTCAGTGCAGGCTCAGTGAAGCATATTATCTGCAAATAATACTCTGCACTTGTAGAGAAACAGCCTCAACAGAAAGAGACTTCATGCTGTATGATTAACACACAAGTGCTTTGCACACTGGGAAGCAATCTACTGCCAGGAAACGGAACCCGTATGTAATATGTATGTGACCAGGGCTGGGCCTATCCGAGGATAAGGAGGAGCCCTATTGATGTCCGTGATCACAGGGGACTTTATTTTTGCAAACGAGGGTGAATAGCTGTGTTTTCCTGTACACTGCTTCAGATGTTTCCATGGTTTGTTGATTTTGGTGATGAAAACAATTTCAGTAGCCTTTAAATCCCATGGGCATTAAGAGCCAACCACTGCAGAGATCCACGGAAGTATAAGACGCAATACGTAAGAATTCCCAAGGAATTTTTTATCATCTCCTTTTCCCTTCTGTTTCTGTGTCTTCCTCTGTCAACTCCTGGTTTTCATTTGTTTCTTCCTTTATACTCTCTTCCTTAAGCAGACACAGTACCAAGCTGAAACATCATGTATATATGTGTTATGGACACATCTACACATACATTTCTCTTGTATTTTGAATAAGAAGTATTTATTTCTTCCTAAATTGAAAAACATGCGCGTTAAACGCTGTTTTCAGAAAATACTAAACTAAATGTTTGCTCCTATTCTTGCTTGATGTGCTCCACAGCTATTGAGCTCTTTTAGA
This sequence comes from Tadarida brasiliensis, assembly GCA_030848825.1. Lineage (NCBI taxonomy): Eukaryota > Metazoa > Chordata > Mammalia > Chiroptera > Molossidae > Tadarida > Tadarida brasiliensis. Next base: position 96,994,085 of record CM061267.1, on the reverse strand, counting down.
CATTCGGTTTTGATGGAGACCAGGAAAAGATACTTTTCATTCTGTCTACTTCATTACTTCTGGTACATCATAACAAATATATTACTTTAGTCCATTTTATTTGTTTGTTTCTGGCCCTGTTCTAAAAGGATTTGTATAAAAAATAAGCTTAACCCAAGAGAGGAGACAAATCAAGAAAAAGGGAAAACTTGGGTGGAGATGTGAGGTCCTGCAAAGTTGTCAGAGGTGGCTCACTGATGCGGTTTGAGCTTCCTATCGGCAAAAATGAAGAATTAAGCAAGATCACTGTTAGGACAGTAGATGGGAAAGCCCCCCTAAATTTTGAGGCTTGAAACAAGAGTATATGGTATCCTGTGGCTGCTATAATAAATTAGTACACCCTTGGTGACTTAAACACCCCAAATGTGTTATCTTCAAGTTCTGGAGGTCAGAAGCCCCTTACAGATCTTATCAGACTAAAATCAAGTAGGACCGCATTTCTGTCTGGAGGTTCTAGGCTGGAATCTCTTTCCTTGCTTTTTCTAGCTTCTTGAAGCTTATGGTCATTCCTTCGTCATTTCTTATGACACAGCCCTTGGCTTCTGGTCCCCTTCCTCTGTCTTCAAAGCCAGTGATGTTCATGCCTCTAACGATTCTTCTCTACACATATCTCCCTCTGACTCTCTTTGTCTGCCTCCCTGCTCCCCTTTTAAGGACCCTTCTGAATACATTGGCCCACCTGGATAATCCAGGGTAATCTCCCTTTCCTGGGGTCAGCTAATCAGCAAACTGAATTCCATCTGCAGCCTTACTTTCCCTTTTCCCTGTAACCTCACACTCAGACTCTGGGCACTAGGGTATGAACATCTTTAGGGGACTATTATCTAGCCTATCACACAAGAGTAATGACATTTATTCTGCTCATGGAGCTGCAGTTTGGGCAGAGCTTAGTGGGGACAGCTCATGTCTATACCACCTGGCATCAGCCAGCTTGGGTGGAAGGCTGGGGTTGGAAGCATCTTAAGGTTTTCCCACTCAAATATGTGTCTGTTGATGCTGGGAACACTCAGAGCTGAGGCTGGACCCATGGCCACTCCTTGAGACCATGTAATATGGTCTTTTAATGTGGTCTGTCCAGCACAGTGGCTCAGAGAGGAGAGTCTCCAGGGCATGGTGGGAGGGGTGGGTGGAGATGAGTAGGTAGGTAGGTGGGGAGACAGACAGGCTGACAGACAGATGTGGATGGAAGCTGTGTTTTCTTTTACCTTCACCTCCCCAATCATGCAGTGTGACCTCTATAAGTTTCTAGTCACTAGAACTGTCACTAAAGCAAGGCGTCTTCAAGGAAAGGGATCTTCATGGAGGGAGTGTCAACGAATTTGCAGACGTGTTTTAAAACTACCGCAGTCCCTTTAGATGTTTACAGTACAGCAAGTGAACAAAGTCTTGTTGATGGGTCTCAGGAAAGGACACTGTGTGTGATACAAAGGACGATGGCCTCGCCAGTATGTGTAAACACAAGGATTAAATTCAGAGAGATGTTTGTTATAGCATTTCTAAGTGCTAGCAGCAAAGAATATTTCAGGGGGAAAAAAACAAAACACAAGTCTACAAATTGCTAAAGGCTTTATTCCAAATATACAAGCCTCTTATGGATTAAAGAGAATCCAGGCAAAAACTTAAGACTGTGGAAAAATTAATGGATTATGTGCTTCCTTCAGCCGATCCTCCATGAATGGTACATTTTATGATAAAATATTTCAAAAAGATTTTGGCATCAAAGGGGTCAGGATCTATTCCTTGACAAGAACCAGGAGTAAAACTAATCTTTTGCTAGTTTGGGGCAGGTCTTTAGGTTTTTAAACTAGTTCAGTCTTTAGTTCATAGATGAAAGAAATAAGTGCTTCTCCTCATGCAGTCGCCAATTTCAGACAGAAATAAACACAGGGCATATTGTATAGATAGAAGATGAACACATATCAACTTAAAACTGGTTGTTTTCAAGTTTCAACCTGAGAGCCTTTTAGAAAATGTCCATTTGCTACTCTTTATCCTTGCACATAAAATAATAATATTAATTGATTTTCATCATTAATATTTCTTTGCAGATGTTTAAATCTTATGCGACTTTTTTTTTTTAAAAAATGGAGTGTGAATAAAAAGAGGAAGGTCAAACCTCGTTCTTCTACGACCTGTTCTTGAATGGTGTTTTACTAGGAGGGCGGTATACACTCACGTTGATTGTTGATTACATCACCCTATCTTTGCCCTCTTCGTAGTGCCTTCATTAATATTTTTTTCTCTCATGGGCTGAGAACAGGATCATTCAATCACGTATGCACTTAGGATTCACCCATACGTGAGCACTCTGCTCTTTCTCTGCAATTAAGGGATATAGGACACAGCCTGTGGAATGAATGAGTAAAAGACAATTAATAGAAAGTTGAGTTCACCAGCTTCTTAGTGTTCTTTCATTTAAGTATCCATACTCGATTATTGTTTTGTTGTTTTTCCTGCTGCTACCTAATAAAACAGGCAATTACAAAGAGCTTCTGAATGCCTGAAAGTTCTTACCTCAGACTTAATGTCAGAAGATCCGCATGGAAATTAAATGCAGCATCTACTGAAAAGCGTATGGCTGAGTGGAGCTAGGAGAGTATTTGGGGGGAGGGACCCTTTGAGGGGTTCATTTTCATTTTCAGAAACAGATTCCCATATGCTCTGTGCCTAGAAAGACGGATGTCATCGTGAGCGGTCATGCCCTTGAATTCAGAGTTAGGTCATGGAGACCTAAATACCCAAAGCAGGCACAACTGTTTATTTTCAGTGCACTCAACCTACTAAAAATAACATGGTGTACATGTCTGAGCATCCTGTCTAGAGAATAAAAACTGGTCTTCCTTGGCCTTCCCTTTTGACCCCTAATATGTTTCTTACCATCTTTTTCCCCACACCTTGTGCCATGATTTGATTGTTTACCCAGCAATCCAAGTGTTCAAAGACCACCTCTCCCTGGCCACTTCCCGTCTTCTTTCCTTCACTATCATGCGTAGCCATGAATGGTTAGATGTCCTTACAACTTTGCGGTTGTTCCTTTTGTTTTCTTCCTCTTACAGAAAATACCCTTAACCTTTTCTTGAATGATGTGTTGGAAAGAGCAGGGTCAGGGCAGGGGCATAAACAGACATTTCTCCAAAGGAGTTCATCAGCTGTATATCAGCTCTGCTTTGGGGTAATAAGGAGAAGACAGATGTGATAAAAAGGGAAACATTCAGCAACTATCTGTGAATTTTTCTCTAACTTGAGAATCCTGTTCTTGAAGTGACCTTATTGTCCACTGTTGGTTCACATTATTAGATTTCCCAGTGTTTAAAACAAAACCAGCCAGTCCAGTTTCCCACAGTGGCAGAAACATGCTCAGTGTGACGCCTGCAGCCCAGGGGACCTTGAGGGGTCCCCGTGTGTCATCCACAGGCCTCCTCCAGCACAGATGCTGTGGACTAGGAAGGGCCAGAGGCCGTCAACATCCCGGAGATCTTTTCCCTGAGGATGACTATTGCGTGTAAGGTATTAGGGGGCACATCCCAATGAATAAATCCTCATCCCCGTTCACATTATGTTGTCTGCCTGCAGAACTACAGACGCTCTCACCAGAAACCTCTTCTCAAGCCTGCTTGTTAATAAAGTGGATTGAAGAAAGACAGGGGAGACAAAGAACCAGTCCAGGTCCTCCTTGATCAAAACCTGGCTTCAGGCTGATAAAGGCTGGCCGTTCAAATAGTCTTACCACGTTGTAGATAGAGGATGGAATTTTAAACAGTCCTGTGAACTGTTCCTCTGTCACTCATTACACTCAATTAGGTAAAGGTGGCACTGAGGGGCCAGGTGAGATGCATGTACCTTAAAGCCAGTGAGGAAGGTAGGCTTCTAATTCCCCTGCGTGTTCACGGGGTACTGTTCCTGGGCAGGTGTGAGCCTGGGCTTCTGCTGTCCATCTGTAGAAACAAGGCTGCGATGTGAAATAATCTCAGGTGCACTGGGATAGAGCACTCACATTAAGCACGGTTCTGGGAAGTGACTTCCAGTGGATCTCAAAGGAATGCTGAAATAAATATTGCCAAGTCATGGTGATAGGAAGTCATGTTCCAACTTAAAAATGAGATCTTGGAGTCACAATTTAGATCAAATTAACAATGTGTTGACGACATGTTTCAGTTACTAACCAATAATTAACTGTGACCAAATATTTATGTGAAAAGTTTATTCAATAGATTTTACTTCATGAAAAAGTAATGCTTCAGTAGAATAGGCTTAGTGAAGTATTTTTAAAAGTCCTACTAATAAAAGGGTAGAATCTCCCTTACAAGTAAAATGACAATAAAGTTTCCTTTCCAGTAAAATCCATGATATCTAAGAGTTCACTTTTTATGAGTCCACTTTCCAGTTTCTTTTTCTTTTAAGAGTTCACATCTGTTTTTTTTCTTTTTTCTTTCGGTGGTATTGATAACACCAGATGCAGGTACTTTATTTTAATCTAGAAAGGTAATTTGCAGGGGAAATGACCCTATCAAATGCTTGATTTTAATTAATTCTCAAAACAGTGCTTTTCAACAGGAAATTATGTTTTTCCTGTATTACTGGTCAAGAGAGAAGTTTTCTCTAATAGTACAAGAATCACTTATTCTTGAAAAAAAATCAAGAAATGTCATTGTCATTGTTTATCACTGAAAGCTGGTGACCCATAAATGACTCACCTTTTATGTGTTCTTTTTCCATATTACAGTCAAAGAACTAATATCCAAAAGAGATGATCGTTGGTGGGGCAGTGTGTTTGCACCTGGGGACCTAGCCAAGGGCATGGTCACCATAGCAACTGCCCCAGGCTGGCTTCTGCCAGGAGGAGATTTGGCTTGGTGGAACTGTAATTATTGACTGTGCCATGCAGTGCGGCAGATCAGAAAGTCGATCACATTCCACCAGTTTTCAACCTCTATCTTGTTACACGTCAAACAAAGGTTTAGACAACAACCTAATGGGAAGAGCATGCATGCAGAATTTAGCTAGAAGCCTTACTGTTTGTCTGGGTTACACACCTGAGCAGGTGGCCACCTCCTATTCTCGCAGTGGGTGGTGGAAGAATTTCTCATAATTCTGAGCCCTGCTTCAAATATATAAAACAAGACAGTGTTAGACCAGGGTCTTTCTAATGTCTGCGGTCCCCGCAGCCGATCCTAACCAACAGAGGAATCGAAGAGGAGAAAAATGAACATTTTCAAGCTTCAAACCTTTATTATGGGTTTTGAGTCATTTCGTTTTTAAAGTCCTCTTCTAGGGCTATGCATATGTTAAATGGATTCAGATGGTTTAAGTAAATTATCAATTTTTAAAAACCTTCTAAAATATATCTAATTATACCAAGCTCCAACTTGATTGGGGGTTTTATATGTTTCTCCTGACTCGGGCATCTCTTTACACTCCCAAGGTCCTTTGGACCATATACTGGCGAACGTTTCAGGATATTTATATGCAAGAATCTGCGGAAGACATGAAGAAGTAGAATTTCATTGATGCCTGCAGTTTGCATTTCTTCACAGTGTAACATTAGCACAGGCATTCTCTCCTGAGCACTAGCCTCCCAACCACCTCTCTAATAAGAAACAGTTATTTTGCAACTTTATAGATGCTTCCGTTTTCAGAGCAGAGTGGAATTGTGCTCCTCGCACCTGGGTGCTGGGCTGTGCTGGAGGAGCGGTGGAAAACGGGCTGAGGTTGATGTCTTACTTAATCAGGGCAACGTCTGTGGCCAATCGTGTTTTCTTTCAAGCTAATGACCCAAATCTGTAATACGTTTGCACGTTCTGCGGTGCTGCCAGGGCTCGTCCGTCAGCTTAGAATGACACGGCAGGAGAACATGTTTCCGACTAACGCCGGTGACCTTGGAGGACTGGTTTCCAGCCAACTGCATTGAAGTAGTCCCCAGCTCCCTTCTAGGAGAGATGAAGCGTGTTCCTGGTACCAGAGCAATTTACACGTCCAGCTTCACATGTGTGTCCAAACGCTGTCCTTTGGGGTGCGCTGTGGGGAGTTAAGCACGTTTGTTATTCTGAGATCCACGCTTTCACATTACTGAACACATGGAAATAGAAGGCGACCCCGGCCAGCACCGCAGCCTGGGACGGGGGACGGAGGGAGAGCCAGCAGGGGATGGCACCCTGAGCATCTCCCGTCCAGGCCTGGCTCTGGAATTCTGGTGCGCGCTTTGCGGTGACCCCCTGGAAAGGGAGAGCAGGTGGAAATAAAGCACCTTGGCTCTGGTGGGTAATTGGATGAGACATAAAGGCCAGGAGACCCGAGGGCTGTGCAGAGGCGCTGGAGACACGGTGCCGCCTCTTTGACGGAGACAGCGGAGGAGTTCCTGTTAGAGGAAGGGGACCTCAATGCCGGCGTCTCAGCTCCGCCCTCCCTCCAGAGGGGGCCCTGGATGCCTCTCCCAGTGACACCTCCCCAATGGGCTGAGCCTTCGCCCCCCAGGAAGGAGCCACTTCCGGTTTTAAATGACAGGGGAGGGTACAGAGTAGAATGGGGGGAAATGTGTATTTGTGTATCTGTTACGTGTCAGAGTTCAGCTAAGGTCACACAGAAAAATCACGTTGAACAAAGCTTATGTTCTAAGCGTAAAACAAAAAAATATCCTTAATCACGAATGTCTCATTTAAGAAGCTGGCCGTTCTAATTCCTATTCCCCTTTCTCTCTCAAATAACTGGTTATTCACTAAATTCTTATTTTTAAAATGATTATTTATTGATTTTTAGAGAGGGAGAGAGAGAAGCATCGCTTCGTTGTTCCACTTGTTTTTGCATTCACTGGTTGCTTCTTGTATGTGCCCTGACCGGAGATCGAACCCACAACCTTGCCTATCAGGATGACGCTCTATCCGACTGAGCTGCCCAGTCAGGGCCTAAATTATTATTTTTTAAACGTCAAGATGTCAGAGGATAAAAAATACATCAGTGAAAGAAATGTTGAAGTTTGAATGAAGTTTGTAATTTAGTTACTAATAGAATAAAACCAGTATTAATTTCTGAGTTTTGATAATTTACTGTAGTTATGTAAAATGCCAACATTAGGGAAATCTGAGTGAAAGGTATATGGGAACTCTCTACTATTATTATAATTCTCTGTAAGTCTATAATTTTCTCAAAATGCTTTTTTTAAACAAAAACTCAGACCAGTTACTGGGGGAAAGGGTGGTATGAGTAAGAACTATAATTAGTGTGACCTACCCCACAGTGATCATTTCTGTTTTTTAAACCAAAAGTATAATGAGAGCTAGAAACTTAGGAAAGCATATTAAATATTAAAATACTTCTTTGAAAAATGTAAGAACACGTGATCAACTCCCAGCCTTAGTACTTTCAAATTTACCTGAACCCTTGGCAATCCCCTTAGTAACGCAGGATAAAACATGGGAGACTGTCTAAAAGTATCAAAAAGCCAAATTACTTCCAAAATCTTTAAAGCAACAGCCCTTCAGTGTCTTCCTATCTCAAAGACAGCTGTGAGATGCTCCTGAACTCTCCAGAATACGTCTGCTCCCCTCTCTTCTCTGCCCCTGGGGCTCGCCTACCCCCACCAGCTGTTACAGGGCCTGGCACAGCCCACTGTGTCCCTAACTGTGGTGCCCGCCCCTCAAGGCAGGAGGCTACATTTTCGTGATCTTCTCTAATGCCTTGGTTTACAATAGGTATTCGTAGATTTTTTTCCCCAAGGAATCATTGAATTTGTTGTGGGGGGGAATGTGTGCATGCGAAACCTTTTCTGCAGGAGCAGTTTGGGTCTGTCGTCTTCCCCAGAGTTCAAGTGAGGAATGAGCCACGCGTTAGACTCATCCTTGAAGCCCTTGCCACGTGGAGGGTGCCAGAAAACGGACCCTCTCTGCTCCACGCACTTAAATGTACACGGTCCTGAAAACACGTGGCGTCGCGCTGAGAGCAGCCCTGGGTAGCACAGGCTCTGTACATCCTCCAGTTCCGCTCGTTCCAAGTCCCGCCTGTGATTTCTAAGCTTGAAATCCTGGCACCGTGATGGTTCAGGTGAGTTCAATATACATCCGTCACAATGTTCTACCCCAGCCGGTTTCTGTCTCTTATGGCTCATTTTGGTGAGTCATACTAGGGCAAATCAATAAAAATTAATTGCCAGTAATCCATCTGTGATTTTAAACACTCTACTGAAAGTTAGGAAATAAAAGTTACATTTGGAAGTAAATACACTGAAAAGAGAAGGTCATGCAGAGGTCGGCAGACGGACATGGCCATTCTGGGGAGGCCCTGGGCTCACTTTAGCTCCGTCAACGCATCTCGTTCCCGTCGGGGCGTTCCGCAGGCACCCCGCCACCGATGTTTGAAGGGTATTACATTCGACCGGGATTTTATTGGTGTTCGCGCTAATCTGCTCAGTGATCTTTTGGGGTTTGCCTGCGTCTCTGGGAATGATGGAGCATCACCTTCCACGGGCATACTGGGTGGTTGTAAAGATTTGATAAAATGCAGATGGATGATAATGACAAATTGAGTGACTGCATTGAGAAAAATGTATTTCATTGTGTTCCTTTTTGAAACGTGTTAGAGAGATTGTTTTTTAATGAAAAGAGGAGCAGCTTATTAAGGAGGAATCCTAGGAAGAAGATATGTAACAGTAAGAATCCCCCTCTCACACATCCTAGGAGGATTCTGGGGAAAGGCATGTTAGAATTTCACGCTCAAGAATAGCCATCGGAAGCCATAAATGTTTCCTTCTCCTAATTCTAAGTCTAAATGCAAGTTACTCAGGACAGAAAGCCTCCACTTCCTTAGATATCATCCAGAGAATATGGGTTTATAAGTCCCTTGGTAATCATTTCATAAGCAGTGTTTGGAGACACCTACTTTCTACACTCTCTTAGTCCACGTTATCAAACTTTCCAGAACTACGACTAATAATAGAAAAGGAGATAAACGCCTGCGGGACAGATGTGTACACTGAGCGCTGGCATATCCCCTCGGCCCGTCGTCGGTGGCCAGGCGGATGCTTCTGAGAGAGCAGGTGTGAGCGTCAGGACACGGGGCAGGGCTGACTGTTATTTAAGGGACAGCAAAAAGGCCAGCACCACTCCAGCAGTCACCCAATACTTTCTTGACATGTTTTCTAAGTCGGATATTATTTTATTTATATTCCCCAAACTGTTCCTTTTGCTCATAAATTTACATGTTCACGTATTTCTTGTTATTCGCTTGTGAGTTAAATGTTTTCTTTCTCTAGGCTGGTGCTTTCTTCTGTTGTTTATTGTTTTTTTGTTTGTTTGTTTTATCCTTACCCGAGGACATTTTTCCATTTTTTGCTCAGATAGAGCGGGAGGGAGAGAGAAGAAGAGAGAGAGAGAGAGAAACATCGACGTGAAAGGGACACATCGAGTGGCTGCCTCCCGCACGACCCAACCAGGGCCGGGGACAAACTGCAACCGAGGTATATGCCCTTAGCGGGAACCGAACCCGGGACTCTCTGGACCGCAGGCCGACGCTCTAACCGCTGAGCCAAACCGGCCAGGGCCTGTTGCTTATTGTTGAAGAGGTAATACATGGACATGGTTCAGAAATGTCCAACATCCTAGAATGAGTGAGGCCCTCCCACCTTGCCCTCTGTCCTTCTCTTCCTTCCCCCCTTCCAGATACGTTTGTAAGTGAGGATGCAAGCCAAGGAGATTCATTTACTTGACACTGTCCCCTTTTCTCTCGTGTTTTCCAGTGGAGGAATGTGGACCAGAATCAGATTGACTTAGGTCTGAATTCTAGTTCTTCTCTTCTTCCTCTATGACAGTGGTTCTCAACCTGTGGGTCGCGACCCCTTTGGGTGTCGAACGACCCTTTCACAGGGGTCGCCTAAGACCATCAGAAAACACATCTTTCCAATGGTCTTAGGAAGGAGACACCACTCCCCTATCATCTCCAGGTGGGTCCGCCCACATGCAGATACGCCCACATACACATACGCCCACATGCACATACGCCCACATGCACATACGCCCACATGCAGATACGCCCACATGCAGAGACGCCCACATGCAGATACGCCCACATGCAGATATGCCCACATGCAGATACGCCCACATGCAGAGACGCCCACATGCGCATACGCCCACATGCACATACGCCCACATGCAGATATGCCCACATGCAGATACGCCCACATGCGGATACGCCCACATGCGGATACGCCCACATGCGGATATGCCCACATGCGGATACACCCACATGCGGATACGCCCACATGCGGAGACGCCCACATGCGGATACGCCCACATGCGGATACGCCCACATGCGGAGACGCCCACATGCAGATACACCCACATACAACACGAGGAGCTGTATTAAAGGGTCACGGCATTAGGAAGGGTGAGAACCACTGCCTACGATATGAGTTAATAATACTGTTACCTTCACGGGTTATCAGGCTGTGGGAGACGCTGTTCTTCCTCTTCCGGCTGCGGCTGGTGTCCGCAGGCATCCCGGGCGGTGTGGGCTCCCCCTCATCTCCGTCTCCAGTTCACATGCCTCCAGCTTCTCTCCATGTGGTTCCTCTGTGTGTCTCTTGTAAGGACTTGTCACTGGATTTAGGGCCTGCCCAGGTAATGAAGGATCTTACCATCCTGAGATCCTTAACTTAATTATATCCGAAAAGACTTTTCCCAAATAAGGCCCCATTCCTATTTTTTGGGTGGTGATCCCAGTTAACCCACTACTAATGTATTTTTATAATTTATTTTGTAACAATTAATGTATTAATACAAAAGGTGTTCTCGAGGACTATTAATGTATTGCAAACTGTAATATCACCAGTATGGAAATAATAGAAAATTATCAAACTGGTGGTAAAAAAAAAAAAAAAAAAAAAGCACAAAGTAAGAAAAAATACATAATTTTTGCAGTACAGTTGTTTGGTCTTCCTGCTCCCTTTGATGCCGCGTGTATTTGTGTGGAGAGAAGGAAGGAAATAGAGCCAAGGTTTAAAAAAAAAAAGAAGAATGCATTGATGGGTTTAATCCCACTTGAGAACAGAGACTTGACAGGCCTTCGAGGATTCACTTTGACGCTCTGTTGTTAATTTCCTATCCCAGTGGAGACCCTGTGGAATGGTGGAATCGCTTATTCATTCTGTGAGCACACAAAAAGGTGGACAATAGAGCAGCATCAGCTGTATTTTCTCTCTGTCTTTTGAACAAAAATAGTAGAGAAAATGTTAAATTTTTTGTTTGAAATCCCTATGGCTGCTTCAAAGAATCGCCATTTCTAAGAAAGGAAAGTCTCGGTTGCTTTACAAGCATCAAACAGAGGTACCTTCTGCTTCAAAGGCTTCCCTTTGTCCACCAGTGTCATCAGGGTGACTGCAGTGTCCTCTAATTTGTGTGTGACCAAACCTCGTGACTGATTGCTGATCCTGATTTTAATTCTTTTTCCCAGTTGATTGACCTGTGGTGCTAGAGACAGTGTATGTGATGTTGGCCTTTTAACGCACATTTCTTTAATTGGAAGAACTTCAAAAGTGTTGACTGTGTTCAACAATGAACGTCACACTAAGAAATGCCTTACTAGTATTTTTAATTCACTACTGAGCCTATCTGTTAGGACTCCTTTAGGAGGTGATGGGACGTTCACTAGTCAATAGCCTCCGATGTATTTTTAAACTTTTTCCCATTTTCCAAGTCCTTCGCAGAGATATGCTTCCCTCTCACACATGACTGTTCACTGATGCAGAGCTGTGTCGTGGAGTTGTGAGGACGATGAGTGCTGTAGTTTGTTCTGGGCCCTTCAGTGGTCACGGAATCTCACGGACATGTCTTAAGCCAAAGGGCAGGGTCATGCAGGGCTCTCAAGTGTTGTCAACACCCAGTGGTGATTGGTCTATCGGGACCTGGCTGGGCAGAAGTGAGGTATCCCCTCTTCCTTCCTTCCTATCTGATTACGAGGAAGACCAGACGTATCCTCTCAAGCTGAAGGCAGACGTCAGAGTTTCTTTGACAATAGAACATGAAAAACTACAGCCTTCTGACTTGACGGCTCCCGAGGTCCTTCTTGACGCTTCCCCATTTGTTTGTCTTTACTGTGAAATGCTCTCAACCTTCCCAAATGTCACCTGCCCCTGTCCATCCCCTCCCGTTGGCCTGTCTGTGCTGTGCACTGGGACATGTAGTCACCGCATGCAGGCTGGTACCGGGGCCTCACGGCGCGGCGTGGCGTGGTGTGGCAGGGGCTCCACTGATGTCCAGGCCATTAGGGCAGCAGGAGAGGTGCCACCTGTACCTCGGATGGTGGTAGACCTTGATCACCAGTCCAGGAACTAACAGCAGCCTCCTCCCAGAAAGTCTCTGGCTTTTACTCCACCTTATTGTTTGTTTTCTCATTTCTACGTGACATTTAAAAATCCCCAATACTGAATTGCATAAAATAAAGCTAAGAGTTTCACTTGGTGAAAATGTGTCCCATTATCCTGTTCCCATGAGGTGAATAACCTCGACGTTTGAATGTGCCTCCTTCTATAATGTCCAATCCTCACAGAAGCATATATGCATGGACCTGTATGCATTTTATTATTGTTTTTCTAAAACCCAGATCCATCATGAACAGCAGAGCACCAGAAAACTAGCTCGTTATCTGTAATCTACGCCCAGTGTCCCGAGGTTTAAATGCATTATCATTTTTTAACCATTTCTTTATTGTCGAACTCTGGCATTGCTTATCATTTTTTTGCTGTTACAGATAATGTCGCCATCATCATGCTCTGTCCTCGTGCGGTTTCAATTGCCTCTGCTGGATAGACCATCAATTCTTCTGGGCCAAAACATTCACACATCTTAAAATCTAATAGGCGCCGCCAAATTGCCTGTTTAAAGGGAAGGAGGGGAGGGGTGAACGACTCAGCCCTTTCTAGGTGTTTGAGAGTTTTTGTCTTTGGTTTGATGTTTTTGTGTTTTTGTTTCTTCCTTTGCATTTTAATTGGGTGCCGGAAAGGAGTATACTGGTCAGGGCTATACCTAAGTTTTGGGACGTGGATGCTTGACCCATACTTTTACGATTGCCTGAGCTACCCAAACCCTTCTTCTCCTACCTTCCAGGAGGAGAAATTTCTTGGCGCATTTACTGCGATTTCAATAGAGGAAACTATTTTGATACATATTTGCCATTCCATCACATGCCTGAAATAAATACACGAATTTTCCAGAAAATCTTGTCTAGAAATGGAAGGATTTGACAGGTTTAAGGAGATAGCAGTAAGAGCTGTCTCTTTCTTCCCTGATAAGTGTAGGTAAAGCTAGAGAAAATACTTTGTTTGTGTTGCCAGAGCAGAGAATAGGGATGTTGTCACGATGGGGAGGGAAAAGCACGTGAGTCCTGTCCAGTGGCACACAATGAATGCCCAACCTCCAGAGCTTCCGAAACTCCCTCTTCAGTCTCTGCTACCCAACGTGGTTTCTTAGGAGTATCCAGCATTTACACGTGTGAATTCCTTTATTTGTATAGTTCCCGACGTACTGTTTGAACGGGGACAAATCATTCATTCTTTTTTTAAAATATGTTTTTATTGATTTTTTTAGAGAGAGATAGAAACATCGATGAGAGAGAAGCATCGATCGGCTGCCGCCTGCACGCCCCCTACTGGGGATCAAGCCTGCAACCCGGGCATGTGCTCTGACCGGAAATCGAATCGGACCTCTCAGTCCACAGGACGATGCTCAATCCACTGAGCCACACCGGCCAAGTCAAATCATTCATTCTTTACTCTTCTGTTTTCATGTCCTTGAAGACAGAATCGTTTCCACATAATTGAAATCAGAGCACAACCGCTAGTGCTTAAGAAACCCCTGGGGGAGGGATGTTAGCAGAAATTAATGCCTTTTGATTCCCATTTTGTAACTATGTTTTAAATTTTACTTTTAAAGCTGAATTTGAATTTATGCATTTTTATAACTTCTGTCGTTTAGATTTAAACTGCTTACTATACAAGATAGCTTAGGTAAATAGTAGTGAGAAAGCATGAAATTCCTGGTTGAGCAATTTTCTTTCTGTGGTAGTGTGTATATTCCAATTTTAATTTCTAATCACTCATATTTATGAGGGGTCTTAAATAGCAAAAAGTATTCCAGAATACCTTTTAAATGTATATGTGGAATTATAGGTGTGGAGTTATATCTGAAGCGTGTCCTGAATAAATATTTGGGTCTCTTCTGCTGGATTCTGGAAAGTTCCAATATCAACATCTCTATGGGAAGAAATGTACATATGATTACATATGTTGTCTCATATGTGTGTGTGTGTGCGTGTGTTTATAGAGAGACATACACATTTATATAAAGATATATGCATGTATGTAATATATATACACATATATAAATGCATATATACATATGTGCACACACATTTATGTATAAACATATGTGGTCATGCATATTCATAAACATGCAAACATGCTTCATATATATTTAAGAGTAGATGGTAATGTTCTCTCCTAAAATAGCTTTTATTTTCATGCATCCTGCAATCCTCACATCAGTACCTTCTACTATACTAAATATCAGCAGCAGAATATTAAAGACTTTTCCCAAATCAAAAATATCTTCCCCAATCACTAGGTATAATGTCATGTGTCTCAACTACCAGAATTACGTTTGGTCAACCAAGACCAATGGGTGAGAAGAGTGAGTTATCAGTGCTACACCCGAACTCCATTTATCTGGGACCTCGCCACTTGACGAAATCACGCATCACCCAAACCTCAGATTTCACAGGTGAAATCCGTCACCCTCCCCCAAGTCTGAACCAGTTCTCTAAGTGTCACAACAGTTTCCTCTTCCCACAGACTTCAGACCATGGAGTCAGCTTCAGCGCCCTTCTTTCAGCCCCGGTTAATCTAGGATAAACTGGCCAAGTCCCTGGGAAACTTTCTTTCCTTTCACGATAGTGTCACCCTACATCCAACTTTGCAACATTTATATTAATGACTGTCCCCTTCCTGGTCTATTATCTACCCTCCGGCAACCTCGCGCCATGCTTGAGGGCATTCTGGGCATTGAGTAACTCTGTTGTATGAGTGGATACACACAAGATGTATTGTATTCATTTGTGAAAATACAACTCTCATCAAGTTCCTTCGCTGGGGCAGACTCCCAGTGGACCCACAGGCCGACGGGGAGACCAGACCATCCTCACTGTCGGCTGCTCTCCGTATTTTATCTGTATCACTGCTGTCTCTGGATGCTCTCCCACCGTCGTGCTGGTGTTTAAATGTACCCTCATACTTTCTGCTCCATCCCAAGTCCGGCATGCATCACTCCGTTATTCTGTGTCTTCCTGCCTTGGCCGCTCATCTAGAATGACCTAACCTGCCCGGTCTCCTCTGAGCCTAGGTGTTAACTGAAGTCCTCATACTTAAAGCTCCCTTAGTCAGCTTTGGCCTGCAGAGGTGTCTTCATCCTTGGCATTCCCATTGATTTAAGGGTATCACTCTTTTTTTTTTTTTTTTAACTTTATTTTTTGGATGTAAGGCTTTTGCCAACTCACAAGAGTAAGAATCTACCCTTTTCTTTCTGCCAGGAATTCAGATCTAGTTCATTGACTAGTGGGGACGGTAGGAGGAATTGATAAGCCCTGGGTGTGGGCAGGGGAGGGTGGGGGAGGGGGGCATGGCTGGATGAATGGATGGGAGGCTGGGGCTGGAGGGTTGCCCTAGACGGCCTGGAGTGGGGTGCTCCTGCTAGGCCCCAGAGTAGCCTCTTAAGGAAAAGACAGTTCATCAGAAAAGGTCCCACAGATGAATGCTCCCTTCTTCAAAATGCAGCTTTACCACCTCCTTGCCTGGCGTCCTGGGCTGCAGCAGGTCAGAGATTCCACGGCACTGCTCTGTGCTGTCAGCACACTGGAGCGTTTGTGAAGCACCTTTAGGTGAAATCATGCAACCTCACTGCACCCTGTGAGGCAGCATCGTCCTGTCCCACAGGTTCTTCATGTAGGGCCATTGGTTAACCCGACGTCTATGTAAAGCGAGCTCAGTTTTCTTGTGACTAAGGATATAATTATTTCATCTGCCTTGACTATACTTTATTTGGCACCTAACCGATGAAATCAATAAAACCATGGACTCATGGCCCTCATTCTCCCAGCAAAGTTTGGTCACTGCTCGCCACATTTTCCTCAGGCCACACCACCCTCCCTCTGTGCCCCTCGGACTTTCTTTTAGTTTCTCAAATGTCTCGGGTTTCCTCTGGACACAGGACTCTTGCACATGCTCTCAGTCTGCCTGAGACAAGCTGTTCCTTCTCTGCATGGACCCCTTCACCCTCTCAAACTAGGTCCAATATCCCTCATGTGTGGCTTCCAGATACCTGTCTTTGCTAGCCCTGAGCCTCGCTGTGTTACATTGTTTCTGTCTTTGCTAGTCCTGAGCCTCTCTGTGCTACATTTGTTTCTGTCTTTGCTATTCCTGAGCCTCTCTGTGTTACATTGTCTCTGTCTTTCCTAGTCCTGAGACTCGCTGTGTTACATTGTCTCTGTCTTTCCTAGTCCTGAGCCTCGCTGTGTTACATTGTCTCTGTCTTTCCTAGTCCTGAGCCTCACTGTGTTACATTGTCTCTGTCTTTCCTAGTCCTGAGCCTCACTGTGTTACATTGTCTCTGTCTTTCCTAGTCTGAGCCTCGCCGTGCTACATTTTTGACTGATTATTTGGTTAGTGTTCATCTGTCCCACTAGATTTGAAGTTGCTTGAAAAGGTAGATTGTATCTGTTGTATCTCATTTTTGTGTCCCAGGGTACAGCACCTATAGGGTACTCAATGAATATTGATTAAAGTAAGTGAACTGAGAATTTACACTTCACTTGTGAATCCTGTTATCTTACTACTGCACGGACACCGCTTTTTCTGCCACCTGTACCCTGTAATCCGAACCCTCTCAAACACAAGACTCCAAATGCACATGGAGGGGCCCCCACAGTACATAGTTGAAAGCAGGGCTCTGCAGTTACACAGTTATCTGTTTATTTAGCCAAATATTAGTTTTTGTCTTTTGAAGAGGGCATGCTGACAGTTCTGTAAGGATAGGGATCTTTCTCCTTAGGTGTGGTTGTTGGAAACCTTACATACATCTTAAGTATCAGTATTTGTCCAATTCCAGGGAAGATTATACGTAGAAATATCTAAAACCTTCTCAAAGCCATTTGTTTCAGTAGAAGGAGCATAATGAATGTCCCACTCAACTTCATTGAGCAGAATTTCCCCAGTAGCATGGACACAAAGTCAGTTATTCAGCAAGTTTATATTAAAAGGAAGATGTTCCAAGAGTTATTCCACCAGGCTTCTCATGCCTGGACCTGCAAAGGACACCTGCATGGTTTAGTGATCCAAAACCGTAAATGATTTTGAAGGGGAGAGAGGACTCTGATGGCTTAATAAGAAAGGGGTCAGATTATTCTGGACACTGAGGTTGCTGGATGCCGAGATATTGTTTATAAAGATAAGGCTTTTTCTCTGCTTGTAGCTGGTTTTGTGAATTTCCTAGAAATATCTGCTTTGACTTTCTTACTACTTTCTTGAGTTTAACAATAATCGAAAAGGCATGTAATCATTCAGTGCAGCTGTGTAGAACAAAGAATCCAGGCAGAAGGAGACTTGACTTGAGGTGGTGAACACACAACACTATATATAGATGATCGATATAGAATTGTACACCTGAAACCTATATAATTATATAAACTTATATCATTGACCAATGTCACCCCAATAAATTCAATTTTTTAAAAATGAATTTCTGAGATAAACCAAATAATTTATATGCATATACACATAACCAATGGACACAGACAATAGTTTGGGGAGAGCAGAAAGTGGTTGGGAGCAGGGAGGAGGGGGTCAATGGGGGAAAAGCGAGGGGCATCTGTAATACCTTCAACAATAAAGATAAAAAAATAAAAAAAAATAAAATACCAAAAAACAAACAAAATAAAAGATATAAACAAATATAAATAAATAAGAATTTTCGTAGGCTGAGGAAAAATAAAGAAAGAATAAAGCATGCACGGTAAAGGTCTTCCATTCCTCTGCTCACCCATGAGCCGCACCCAGTCGGGCACTGCCAGGCTCTGCCGCAGGAGTGGGTCTTGAGCCCACCTGTCCTCCACCTGCCTACGCTGGGGAGATCTCCGCTCAGCACCTGCTAAGCATTCTCCCACTCTCAGGTTTGGCCCCCACCCTCTCCTACTCATACTCCCAACTCACTCCCACTCATCCCCACTTCCACCCCACTCCCACTCCCTCCCCACTCTCACCCACTCCCACCCCCACCCCCACTCCCACCCCACTCCCACCCCCACCCCACTCCCACTCATCCTCACTCCCACCCCACTCCCAGTCCCACCCACTCCCACACCCACCCCCACTCTCACCCACTCCCACCCCCACCCCCACTCCCACCCCACTCCCATCCCACCTCCACCCCCACCCCCACTCCCACCCCCACTCCCACCCCACTCCCACACTCCCTCCCTCTCACGGTTGTTCTGTTTCCTTCTGGAATGCAAACCTGCTCACTTTCATTTGAAACCTTTAAATGGCTCCTAACAGCAATAGAGACAACAAATCAATATAAAAGTTTTATCACATGCTGGGCCCTGTTCAAGGCCTTCACGTGTATTGAGTCATGATTGTGGTGTGATAATAAAGTTACAATAATTCAATGTCTGTCTGAGCAGCCACTGTTCTAAGCACATATTTTACCATGTCAACTCATCCTAAAATCCCCCCAGGAATTAGGAATTTTTTCCCCAATACCGTGGGAACTGAATCACTAAGGGTTAAGGAAGCTGCCCGAGGTCAAGTCCAGTAGGTGAGGCGGCAACATTGAGCCCTGGCACTGGCTCGTCTCCTGTTGGGAGGCCGGCGCAGACGCAGACTGCCTCTCCGGGTGGGCCCCCTGGCGTGAGGGTCCCCCTCGGCGCTCCCAGCTCCCCTCTCCAACCTCAGGTTCCACGGGCATCGCACCCCTGTCACACCGAATGAGACAGGTGACTCCTTCTCCGGGATTGGCTCGGCTCACTCTCGCTCCCATTCCTTCTGCAAACCCCCGCCTGCGGCCTGGGACCCAGAAGGCTCACGGCCGCACGATGGCTGCGTTCTTCGTTCCCGCAGCTGAAAGGCGCGCCTGAAAACGTCAGCTGTGGTTGTTCCCAAACAAGGGTATGCTGTTGTACCTGCTACCGCACACATCCAATTTAACTAAATATTGTGCAGATCAGTGAGGCATGAGTGAGAGAAGCAGTCAAATGTTTTGAAGAACTAACATGTAATGAGTTCTTTCTTTGAAGTGGCTGTCAAATGTGGTGAGACAACTGTGAAAGCCCGGGGAAGAGTTGTAAACGTCTAGACGGATCTGTGCTCAGATTTTGTCGTGAATATCTAAGTTTCCACTCCCATGTGCAGAGACTGAAACTGGGACTTATACACAGTGTGGCATGACTATGGTGTACACAAGACCCTCAGAACTTCAATGGGTGGGTTTCTACCCAAAGAGAACACTTCCAATCTCAAAAGACGGTGAATTCATTGTGCGTTATGTTTTATCATACACTGATATGGTTTAGAAATGAATGGCCATCTTTTTGGTATAATTCCATGCCTTTCCAACTTAAAAAAATTAACGACAATAATCCATCTGGATTGCGTTGGACGAGAGGATTTCTGATCCCTTTGAGATATGGTACCATAGAGCTCATCACACCAACTGGCAAACCACAGTACCCTGGGCTCTTCTAATGGTAATTGATGAGGCACCTGATGGTGTCTCGTTTTCTGCCTTTGGACGTGTTTTCCTTTTGCCTGAAATGCCTTTTCCTAATCTTCGTTTTACTAACTTCAATTCGTCTTTTAGTGTTGGATTTTACCTGCTCTGCAGGGTTTTCCAGACCTCCCAGACTGTCCATCTGCTCCTCCCAATGTCTGTGAGAACAACTATGCAGAAAAACAGTAACTGGGATTAAAAACTTAGAGGAAATAATGAATGTAGTCATCCTTTTCACATTTTATTTACTTTCATGAGGAAGACATTATAGGTCAGTGTTTTTTTTTTAAGTATAATTATTAGGGTAAGTAATAAACTTTTCTATTCCTAGTAGTCTATCCAAAATAAATCTAGAGGGCAGTCACAAACTTGACCATGACCTGAGCACTATCATGGAACTGAGGCTAGGACCCATGTGACAAGGGAATCATGCAGAATTTCGATTTGGGGATGATCAGCTCCAAAAATGTTTTTGTTTGTTTGTTCGTTTTAGATATTCGGCCAAGCTATCATTTGTAAGATGGAGCATGGTCAGTAATAAATACGCAGCTGCAACAGGTCACTGAGTGTAAAACCACTGAGACAGTAAAGAGCAAAGCAGGTTTTCGGTGGAGGTAGAGGTTCCCATGCTAAGCCCACTTCATCTAATCAAAGCAGTATTTTGTAATCCTGAAGAGAATATAATTATAAGCATTTATTTTCTAAGTGGGATGGTTTTTGATTTCCCAGATCAGGATCAGGCCAGTCAAAGTTAATCGTTGTCTTAAAGGAGTATAGAGTAGCAAGTAAGTGTACAGGCTTTTGCGTATCTGGATTCAACTCGTCGACTATTTTCCTTGTTTGACAAGGCCTTTGTTGCAGTCATTTGTACAGTGCATGGTCCATAATAAGTAGGCAGTAGATAGTAGACCATTATCATCATTATATCTCAAGTCTAGGCTTTCGCACATTCTATGTTGTGTTATATTTTTGTGTACATGTTACGTCTCATATACCACTATAAGGTTCCTGAGATCAGAGACTTGGACATGCTTAACATTTTAATCCTCCTGAACCTTCCAAATTGTACATTTTAGAGGCTCATTTTAATAAATACAAATTGAGTTAAATTGATAGAAGTAGACTTTTTTTAACTAAATATTTTTTATTGATTTTAGAGAGAGGAAGGAAGAGAGAGAGAACATTGATGTGAGAGAGAAACATTGATTGGTTACCTCCCATCCAGTTGTCAAACCTGCAACCTAGGTATGTTCACTGACCAGGGATCGAACCCGTGACCTTTCAGTGTATGGGACAACACTCCAACCAACTGAGCCACACCAGCCAGGGTGATAGAAATGTACTTTACTAATCATGTTACAAATTACCATCAGCTGCAGTATATCCAAATACTGAATGTTTCAATAATACTTATTCCCCATATAATCTTGCAACTATGATGCAAATCAGTCTATAAAGTCTGTAAAATGAATCCATGCAGATAGTGCTGGTGCCCGGTATCTAAGTCTATACTTTTAATATTTTGAGTTGTTTTTTTTTTTAAGTTCTGCTTTTTTTTTCTTTATTGATTTTTAGAGAGAGAAGAAAGGAGAGGGAGAGAGAGATAGAAACATTGATGAGAGAGAACATCGATTGGCCGCCTCCTGCATACCCCCCACTGGAGATTGAGCCCACAACCTGGGCATGTGCCCTGACCGGAAATTGAACTGGTGACCTCTTAGTGCATGGGTCGATGCTCAACCACTGAGTTCATAATAAAAAAATTATTATCAGTTCTATAAATGATAAGCCATCAATTTCCTTGGAATGATTCATTTTATTAACTATGTTACTAAGTGAATTTTCTATATAAAAATCAAAGCCAAAATGATCTTGACGTAACAAGATGGCACCTACTAGCTCTTAAAGAAGTATCTTACACTCCATACCTGTGCCCACATTCAATTCAGAGTTTTCTAAAAATTTGATTTGTAATTGAAGCTTCCATCAATGTGGGTAAAATGCCTGAAATTTAGTTTTCATCATTTTGATTTTTAAAAGTCAAGTAATACAAAGTAAGCCGATCAGTGTTGACAAACTAACCTCTCCAGCCTTCAGATTTCTTATTTGTAAATTGTTGCCTGACGATTTCTAAAACCCTTGCCGATGTAAGACAGTGTAGGCTGCTACTGTCTACACGAGAGAAGCAGCCACCTCCCGCCGTGTACAGCCTCCAGAGAGGACTGCTCCCGGAGTTCATCCGCGTCCACCCATTCGGTCAGCCCATGTTTACTGAGCCCCCGTCGGAGACACAGGCAGGCACTCTCTTCGGAATTAGGAAGACAGTGTTGAACGAAGTCGTTCAAGTCTCTGTTTGTGGAGAGACTTACGGTCCAGTGCGGGGAGAGACGGAAATCAGGTAAACAGTGAGACAGAGTGTGAAGCCAGGGAGCAGATCAGGGCTCTGAAGAAAAGTGTGCTGAGGGTAGAAGGTGACAGGAGGAATTAATTCAGATGGAGAGAGGACATTTACACAGGAACGTGGGTCACAGATGAGGTTAGAAAATGAGCCTGGACGAAGAGCATTGCATGCGGAGAACAGCAAGGGCAGAAAAGAGTCCGAGTCAAGAGGGCATGGCGTCCCAGGGGCTGGTGTGGGTGGAGTCGGTGAGAGGAGATGAGGCTGGCACTGGGCCTGGGCACGCAGGGCAGTGATTCCCGGGGAGGTGATCCTGCCCCACAGGTGTCAATGTCCCCGATGTGTTTGGTTGTCACACCTGAAGAGGAAGCCACTGGCATGTAGTGGGTGGGAGCCAGGCGTGCTGCTGAACATCCCAAATTGCAGAGGCCAGCCCCTCGTGACTAAGAATGATGTGTGCAGAATGCCTGCAGTGCAGAGCTGAGAATCCCAATGTGAGAGCTTCTAGGTCACAGTGAGGACGCTGCACTTTCTCCTGTGTGATGGGAAGCGATGGGAGATTTCTCAGCAGCACCGGAGATGGCAGGACTGGACTTGTGTGGAATGTGACGAAAGAGAGAGGAGGGCAGACACAGGAGTCCAGGGAGGAGATGCTGCTGGCCTGGACCAGTGTGGGGGCTGCAGAGGAAGGAGTAGTTGTTGGACTCCGGGTGGAAATGCAGCTGAAACTGATTTTTTCCCTTTTACCTGTGATTTTTCTCTCTGGTTTCAAAGGTTCACAGGGTGATGGATATCATTTAAAATTCTACTTCAGAAGGACGGCCATGGGCCTGCACGGCAGAATAGCGAGAAGATGTATCTGTGAAGGACTGGCTCTTTAATTTATGTCTTCACAACAATATGAGAAATTAGACTTTTTAAAGATTGACTTTATCTACTTCAATCCGGTGTCTTACAGGTCAGACATTGACCGTACAGACTCGGTGGGTATCGAAGTCAGTTTCAGCCTTTTTATATTATTCTTGGTCATATCGAAGTTTAGTGAAACCTCACATTAAAAGTGATTTTCTGTTCTTCCTATCTGAATTGAACATCACCTGAATTTTCTCTTCCATTACGGAAAAGCCAGGCTAACCCTCAAGAGCACCTTTCTCGGAATCAGAGAGAATTGCTCTCTACTTACTTGAGGCTTGGGTCATTGATAGCAAATATTCAAGGACAATCATGAAACAAAATATCCTAGAAGTTTTTAGTAAACTTTATGGGTCAGCATCTAGGCTGTCTGATCCGTAACCTCACTCATGCTTTGTAGCCTGAAGAAGTCACTGTCAGGACTCTGCAGCATGGCATCGTCCTGTGGAGAGGGAAGGGACGATGAATTTTCTGACTTTGAAGCAGTTCAGTTACCTGTTTACATAAGGATGCTGTTATTCTAGACACAGTATGGGTTTATGAACCAGGTTCCTGAAGGCTGAAGCACTTGGGCTTGGATTAGCACGATCCCTTATTTGTTATTATATAAAATCAATTTTATTCATATTTGTGTTTTATGAAGAAATAATCTGTGGTTGTCAAATGTGTAATCTAGTACGGTAACTCTTAAAATGTCATTATATTCTCTATAATGCTATTTGAATGAAATGGTTAAAGACATACATAATAGCCCGGCCGGTGTGGCTCAGTGGTTGAGCGTCCACTCATGCACCAATAATTCGAGCTCGCGGGTTCGATTCCCGGTCAGGGCACATGCCCAGGTTGTGGGCCTGATCCCCAGTGGGGGGCATGCAGGAGGCAGCCAATTGATGTTCTCTGTCGTCTAATGTTTCTATCTCTCTCTCCCTCTCCCTTCCTCTCTCTAAAATCAATAAAGAAAAAAATAAAAAAATTAAAAGACATACATAATAAAGAAGACTGAGTTGGAAAAAATGATTGATGATTAAACTAACCCCTGCTGACTTCAATTAGATAATTCTACTATTTTGCACTATTGATCTTGTAAAATGAAGGATTTCAATGCAAATTTAACACATTCTAATTTGTTTTTGTGGTGTCGTTTTGTGTGGAATGTTATCGGTAGGTTCATTAACACTTGAAAAAAATGGCAATTAAAAAAACAAAATGGAAAGTTATGTTCAAAGATATTGCATCGTGCTACACCTGGAAGAGCAGAAGGCCCAAACTCATTAAATCATCAAGTCTGAAACAGGAGTACAAGGACGGGTATCCAGAACGTTCCACTCAAAAGAGGGTGGCAGGTTTCATTCTAATGACCATGTAGGGTGCCGCCTAAGCTCCTCCATTACAAGGAACCCAGGAAAACACTGATATTGCGATGGGGGGGGGTGCCTTCGGATTCTTCATGAATTTTGCCAGGAGGGACCAGAGCATCCTCAGCCCGCCAGCGGGTACCCCACTCTTACGACTTCTTCTCTTACAATCACAGGTGGGGAGCAATCCCTTGCCAAGTTGAGAATATGTTTTTTGTTGTTGCTCTCCTTATTATTGTCGCTGTTTTTGTGTGTGTTTTCTGTTTTTTGCGTTTGCCTTTGAAGGATGGCGAATATGCCGCCCCAAAATATTCCACCTTGGCAAAGACACCCTCTTCGTACTGGAAACAAAGTAGTATTCTTGTCACCAAGGACAAGAAGTCGAGACTGAGACTATTCTATACAAACAGACCTTCTAAAATAGTTTTTATGTTATTTAGCCTCCCCACATAATTCAGTTACTTTTCCATAATTGCTTCTGTTTGTTCGATCTACTATAAAAACATGTTGGTTTTCCTTGTCTTTGGGTCTTCATTCCTTTTTTTGGGGGGGGTCTTCTCTTTCTTATGAGAGCTCCCTTGACACATACAATTTATATAAATATGTATACATTAAGTCCTCATTTATCATCGTGGATAGATAGATTCTAAAACTTCAAGCAAGATAATGTATGACAAAGTCAATTTTACCATGCTAATTGATATAAACCAGAGTTAAGTGTCTAAGGCATCTCATTCATGTTATAACAAAACAGCGTGAATTCAACATTATTCAAGGAACTTCTGTGACTTTCTCTGGTTAATCTGTTTTGTGTCCATTTATTTCTCAGGCCTAGCTGTAACCCTTTCAAGGGTGGAGGTAAAAGTTCGCTTCCTCCACGCCTTCCTGGCCTGGGGAATGAATACCAGACTTTTTGGAGATCTGTATATGAAGACATTTCAGTAGCGTTAACTTCAGCAGAAATGATGTTCATAGGCTTCCTACTGGAACTGACATTTGACAAATCCTTTTATTAGTACAGTTCCCTGAACCACCAAATTTAAGCCAAGGAAAAGGGACATAATTTGGCAAATCATAAAAAAAAAAAAGTTGGTATTTTAAAAAATAACATAAGAATCTGGAAGCTACACGTATAAATGAGGATTGAGGAAAGGCTTTTTTTTTTTTTTTTTTGGTACGTGCCCCTAGCGGGAACCGAACCCAGGACTCTCTGGTCCTCAGGCCGACGCTCCAACCGCTGAGCCAAACCGGCCAGGGTGAGGAAGGGCTTTTTAAGTGATACCAAAAACCAAAAGAAAATAAAAAGAAAAAAAATCAATAATAATGTCTTTAGAATGAAATCATTTAAATATATTTAATTTTTTGTACAGTTATCATGACTGGATGTTTTCTTTACAAAGTGACTTATAAAATATTTACCTTAATTTATAATTTCATGCCTCCAGGAAATAATGCACTAAAGAAAAAGAAATATGTATGTGTGTATATATGTGTGTGTGTGTGTGTGTGTGTGTGTGTGTGTATGTGTTTGTATGTGTGTGTGTATGAAATGCGATTTGAATTCCACACTCCCTTCTTTCCTGGTAACTTTTATCTGTTCTTCATAACTTGACCAACTATTCATAATGTCTTTCCTGACTGTTCCAGCTTCAAACAGTACCATCCTTTGAACACCTATTCAGTTAGCAAAATTTGACATTTATTCATTATTTATTCCTCCATTCATCCATTATTTCCTTGCAGATACTTCCAACTTGTTAAATTTTGTCTACGGTAATTTAGACGGCCATATATATTTTATAGATCACTTTCTTGCTCATGTGTTGAATCATGGTCCACATTATCATCTTGGTGGAAGGGACAGCATCGTACCCTTTTCCGTGTCCTCACCCACACCGTCTGTACTGTTTCGCATAGTAGTCATTCAGTGATTGTTTATTTATACCAAGAAAGAAAAGACAGTTTCTACTGTCACAGAGGGCGTAAGCTTGTCCTCCTAAACTAACTGCAACACACAAGATACCCGGCGTGAGCAGCCTCCCCTCCTGGGATGGTCAGCAGAGCCCATGCCCGTGCTCTGCACCCACCTGATCCAGCCTGGGTGGAGTCCAGTGTTTGGTAAATGTCCTCTTTCTCAGATTCTCACTAACGTTACAGTGATTTTCATGGGCAGCCAGAGATATTTTTAAGATGTATGTTTAACAGGATAAAACATTCTATATATTAAGGAAATTGTCACACTGAAGCTCCTGTAATTCTAATTTAGAAAAAAAAAACTGTACTAAGAGCATTCATATTAAATTTATCAAATTAATTCTGAACTTTATTGTGAATATGTATAAATCTAACATTTAATTTAAATGAGCTAAATAGCTTTGCTCTGATCACCTAGCAACAGCCTACAATCTATTTAAAAAAATGACATTTCATTTTTTTCCGAGTGAAGAGATGTTAAGACCTATTCTTTGGAACCTCATGTAGTTCTGATCCACGGTGCTGTGGGAAGGAAGTTGCGGAATCTGGTGGTCTTTGCCCGTCCTCTAGCTCACCTGAATGCTTTTGCCTCTCCATTATTGTACACAGAGGAGTCATAGTAGATCACTGCTAGAGCCTTTTCAGCTGTGATCCTGAGAAATGGAATCACTTACAGGTAGCTACGGGTGATCCGCCTTCCTAGAAATGGTGTTACCGAATTTGTTTAAATTCACCTCTATGAATAGTATACATTTGAGTTACGACAGAAGGAGTACCAGGCTCCATGCATCTGCATTTAGAGACGAAGCAGACATACAGTTGGCAGAATTGAGATTCGAGAGAGCGGATGAGTATACTGAGCAGCGAAAAATCTTGCCGTGTTGTGATAGCAAAGAGATCTTTGGACTTTTTACAATACTGACTCCGACCATGGATGTTCAGAAACATCCTTAAAATCCTTCTGTAGGATAAAATAGACTTCGGTGGTGTTTTCATGATCAGGTCCCACAGAAACTTCAGTCTCATTTTAGAGACCTGCTCTCCTCTTGTCTGGTATTAATATAACTATTCCTTTCCTGATTCGTTGGGTTATTGTCATTATCAGAGTCTCTGTGTCCTTTGGTTTATGCATCTTTCTTATAAGCAGCATGTAGTTAGAATTTACTTTTATTATGATTACTGATATATTTCAATGCCATCTTATCTTGTACTCTCTATTGATCCTGCTTTTTCCCTTTTTTGTGTGTTTTCCTAAATTCTTTTGTATTAACTGAGATTTTTGAATTCTACTTTTTTTCTACCGATTAGGAAGTTATAGATTACATTTGTACTTGTTTTAAAATGTTTTAAGTGCATAGTGAACAAAGCCTAAAGGTATTAAATATCTCTGCTCTTCACTAGAAAAGTTCAAAAACCATAGAAAAAATATTTTCAATCACTTCCCTTCTTTCTACATGTTATTGGTGTAAGTCCTCACATGTCGAGGGAGGAGAAAACACAACCAAGCTCTTCTCTGGCCCCTCCTTATAAGGGCACTAATCGCATCCCGAGGGCCCCACCCTTAGGACCTCATCTATACCTAATTATCTCCCAAAGGCCCCATCCCCAATACCATCACACTGGGGACAGGCTTCAACATGTACATTTTGAGGGAGGAGACATAACTCAGATCATAGCACAAGGTAATTCAATGAAGAAAGAATCATTTTAAAAAAAAATAACACTAGAAAATTGGATATCCAGATGCAAAAAGAAAGAATCACGAACTTTCTTACCATATTAGCAAAAATTCTAAAACTATGAAAGTAGAAAACCTAGGACAAGAATCTTTATGACTCTTGATTAGGCAAAAATCAACATTAAAATGTTTGTTAGAAGAAAATAATTGCAAAAACACGTGTTTGATAAGAAGTCTTTCCAGACTATACATGAAAAGTCATACAACTCAATAAGAAAACAAACCACCAAATTTAATTTTTAGAACTTTAACAGATAGTTCATCAGAGAAGAAAGCAAATCACAAAAATTACATGAAAACAGTAGTCGTTAGGGAAATGTATATTAAAACCAGTGTATGCCCCTAAAATGGCTAACTCTGAGAAGGGGGTTCATTACCAAGTGTCGTTGAGACATGGAACACCAGAACTACTCCACGGTGGGGATCGTTGCTTTGGGAAACGGTTTGACAGTTTACTAGAAGGTGAAACGTTCAGTCACCCTATGGCCCAACCATGTCACTCGCAGGGGTTCACCCAAGAGAAATGAAAATGTGTCCACACAAATACTTATACTCAAATATTCATAGCTACTTTGTTGACAATAGCCCCAAACTGGAAACAACCCAAGTGTCCATGAATTATTCATTAAAAAACTATTGTAATATATCAATATAATAGTAAACTATTAAGAATAAGTAGTAAACACATTGCTGATACATGCAACAACATGGCTCGATCTCAGGCATTAGACTAAGTTGAAGAAGCCAGAAATGAAAGAACACCTATTGAATGAGACCATGTATGTGAACAGCAAAGCTATAGTAACCGCTCAGCCATGGTTACCTGGGGCCAAGGATGGAGGTGAGGGCGGGTGTACCAGCCGAGAGGCACAAGGACACTTTTTTCATCATTCAGGTGTTTTATAGCTTGATCGAGTGATGATGTGATTTTATAGATTTTAAAAACTCATTGAATTGTCTACTTTAAATGGCTGAATTATACTTCATGTAAATTATACCTTAACAAAGGAACTCTGCTTTGAATTTAATTATTTCCTTTGATGATAATCTCCTTTTTTTTCCCCCTCTGGCAGCTTCTCAAAAATATTTTTGGGAGGGGAGGGAGTCTTTAGTGTTCTGCAATTTCATAGCAGTGTATCAAGCTGTGATTTCTATTTATTTACTTGTGATTCACTTTGATTGCAGAATCAGTGAATTCATGTTCTCATCAATTCTCTACCCCTATCATCCTTGTTTCAAATATTGCCTCTTTCTTGTTTCTTTGTATACCCTTCCTTTGGGGCCCTGGTTACACTTGTTAACATTTTCTAGCATTGTTCTCCATGTGTCTTTATCAGCTCGTATACGGTTTCCAGTTCTCTACCTCTCTGTGCTAAATTCTAAGTACATTTTTAGATACATATTCCAGTTTGTGACTTCTTTTAGCGTACACTAATCTGCTTTTCTGTCCACCTATTTAATCATACATTTTAAATTTTAGAAGTCTACTTGGTTCTTTTTCAAATATCTGTCCTTTAAAAATAGGGTCATGTTCCTTGCGCATCGCTTTAATTCCCTTTTTTAACTGTAAAAATATTTAGATATGTCCGATTTACATTCTGTGTTTGACAAATTTACTATTTGAAGTCCTGGGGTCTATCTGCTCTTTGTTGTTTGTGCTGACTCATTGATACTGGCTATTGTCTTGTGAGTTCTGTTACTTGGAATTCTGAGTTCTTATTAGCTGGGACTTACCAATAGAAAGCCTGAAAGCTCTAACTGATGCGTTATTCCTGAAGAGTTATAGATCCTTCTCCCAGACACCCGGGGCCAACTCAGGTTAGTCTGTAACTTTCCCAGGTCACACGGGGAGTGGGGGCCTGAGCTCCCATCTCACCTGAGAGCAAGATGCAGACTTTCAAGGGGGATTTTCTCCTGTTGCCAAGGCCAACCCTAGATAGACAAGAGAACTTCTCATTGTCCTTTTCTGACGGTCAGTTCCCTTTCTGTTGTCCAGTCTATCAGTGATGATCAAAGAAATCTCGTTTTAATTTCTGGTCTTCCTGAGTCCCGAACCCTAGACTGCTGGTCTCTTCGTGACAATCAAACCTCAGAGGTCTAGTCTCAGGGATCAGTAAACAGCCTCAGGGCAGCAACGGCTTTGGACGATGAGAAAAATCAATGAAATGATTTGAATAATAAAGAAATAAAATACTCCAGTCAATCATGATTTATTAATACTAATTACCTAAGTAAAGAATGTGTGTGTGTGTGTGTGTGTGTGTGTGTGCACGTATTTAGAAAATTCTTTGGATATGAATTTCTTCCTTTATGTTGTATCAAGGATTCCATTGATAATTTTGTATTCAACTGGTGACACTCAAAAGATTCAGAGACTTAAAAAATAACCATTGTTTTCAAGGTCAGATCAAATTGGAGGCCATCATTCTTCATTCCATTTATTAGACCTAGGTAACTTGTCTTGGCAAAACTTGTACTAAAAATGCCTTTTTGTAGACAGGGAGTTAGAATACCATACGGAACTCATTTTTGACTGTCAAAACCAAAATTATTTGCAGGCCATAGATATACACAACCTTGTAGGCTGACACCTCACTTAACTGTTAAATCACCTAAAAGATTATCTTGTCTTTCTTTTATGTGAATTCAGGAGCACAAAGCTATTTAAAATTCCTCCTCTAGAGGAGTTTATTAGGAGTATTATATTTCTTTGGCAGTCCCAGACGGAACCAGCTCAATATTTTATCATTATATATTTTTAAAGCTACTTTGGGTTATTTTTTGAAAAGTTAGATTGAAACCTGGGAAATAGAACATGCACTGTGTATATGGTGTGAATTTCACCAGGGTTGCACAGCTCAAATAGTTCTTTCACGCCCCCCTGGTATCTAGGTAAACCACAGTACTAGTTCCTAACACGCAAATATGTAAGTGGTTAGTGGGTGGAGACAGTTAGGTAGACTGTGCTTTTACCTACTACTGCAGATTTAAATAGGCACAAACAGCTAGTGCTTTCACATGTAGGTTTTGGAGTGTCCCAGAAGGGCAGAAGAAAAAAAGAAGAAAAAAGATTCATTGTACCATTAAAAATAGTCTATAGTCCAGCGCAGCTGTGGGGAAAGGCAATTCCTGAAGCATCGCTCAGGAAATTTTAAGAAACTGAGGCTGATAGATAGTGGAGGCTTGAACACATTCTGAATTCTGAAATCAAAGAAATTAGTGGACAAAGGAAGACAATAGCAATGATAACTACCACGTATTGCGTTCTTACCATACATCAGAACTATAAGGAGGACTTACACACTGTCCCGATTCTCCGAGAATCCATTTATCAAGGGTTTAAGCCATGGCACTTTACCCAGAGGACACCTTTTGAAGTTCGGTTCTGGTATTTGCCCGGTTCTGCAGACGAGGGATCTGACACAGCATTTCATCCACTTGCCCAAGATCACATAATCTTGAAAGTCTCAAGTCTATGAGAGCCCATAACAGGCAGATTGCAGAGACCATGCCCTAGAGCACCCTCCCCATTATGTTCTAAACTAACTGCTCCTATTTTACCTCAACCCAGTCTTATCCATCCCGTTGTAAGGACGGGCAAATTAAAGTCAAAATTAGGTAACTCGCACAGTATTACTTGTGAGTAACAGTATCAAGGTTAAAACTGGTTAATCTGTTTCTAGACTCGGTGAAATTTCCACTCTATTATTCTGCCTGTTTGACAGTATTTTTCACATACTCATCATTTCTTTATTTACTTTATAAGGGTGTGTTGAACATCTTCCACTGTGCTTCCTTCTGGGCTCTGGGGATACAAGAGTGAACAAAGTTTACATTCTAGTGGGGAGAGACGGGTGATAAGCAAATAAACCAGTAAGTGAAGTGTTAGTGGATGCAATGAAGAAAAATAACGCCTTGTAAGAGACCAGAAAATGATGGGAAGATGGGCGTATTTAAGTTTCTTAGGTAAGATGGTTCGTGTAAGGAAAAATGTATAACTGCCAGTGGTCATTTGATGATACTGTCATTTTCTGTTGCAAGGATCTTGACTTCTTGGTTTATATGACCTGACCTTGGAGCTGAATCCGAGTTTTATATGATTTTCCTGGTCTATGTTTGACTTAAAACCTACCATTTCAGTGCAGAAGAGATTTTCTGCTGGTTTTATTTCATAATTCTGGTTGAATGAATATTCGAAGAGAAAAATGGGTAATTGTTTTCTTTATAAGTATTCATCCAAAATAGTTAGCTTAATAAGGTGAACAAATGTTTGGACTTACCAGGAGACTGTGCCTTGCTGACAATTAAGGGAAAGAATTAGTCTTCTCTTCGTCATTCATACTTGATGTAGGATATAAGTTCTTAAGAGTCAATCTCATGATAAAAGCAGGAGGGATGTCAAGAACTAATTGGCTGATTTTAATTGAACTCTTATATTACAGAGTATATGATGGTAAGATGTGTTCAACTTGTTTGTGCTTTCCTTGAAAAAGCTGAAACTCTTCTTCCCAGTAGTAATTAAAAATAAACAGCACTCATTAACTTACTGTTGGCTTCTAGTGGCCACAGCATTGCTTTCTTGCGTGAATGATTTACTGATCTAAAGCAAAGTAATTCAACACTGAAATTATCTTGAAAATTAAAAACCATTCTAGATAATGAATATTTCAATTTCTATAGCACCAATTTATGTTTAGTTTTTCTTCTTTATGTATTCTCCTGCACATATACAAGCCACTAACAAAAATGGTCTGAAAGGGGGTCCCCCTCAAAGAACTGTGTGCAAAGCTCAGCTTCTGGGCTTGACTCTATAGACTTGGGGGTGACATTCATTCATTCAGTTATCCAACTAACATTTATTGAAAGCTTCTTTGACGAGACATTTTCCCAAAGGCTTTGGGGAATGAAAAGAAGAAAAATAAACAGTCTCTTCTCCCTAAGAATTTATTATAGAATTGGGATAATATTTCATTCCAATTCTGACCCTTTAATTTAACTGGTTATATCATAATTGATTTAACCAACCTTGTGCTGTTGGATATTTAGAATGGATATGTATGTATGTATATGTGTGTGTGTATACACACACACACACACACATATATAATATATACATTGCTATAAAAGGTCTGTGTTGAATATCCCTCATAATAAATACTTGTTCTTACTTCTGATTATTTCTTTGAACCTCTACCAGTCGAATAACTAGGACAAAAGGGATGAACATTTTAGCCTAATTAATAAATTTTGAAAAAGTCAGGCAACATAGGAAAAATGGTGGCCACCTTCTCCATCGCCACCAGCGCTGAGCTCTGGCCTGTCCTTATTCGGTGTCCTTGTGAGGACACCACATGCTGCTCTAGATGTGAGTCCCTGACCGCTGATCTTCAAATGGTCTTCAGAATGGTTAGCCCTCTTCTCGTTTCCAGGGGTCCTATCCAAACCCAAATAGCACTGATCAAAAATTTTCAACTTACATCAGTAGTTTGCATCTAACATGAGCTAACTGAGGTTTCTTCTTGCTTACACATCCTGAATTTTAGAGAATTAGGAGGTCATGAGAGTGCTGTCAGATGGTTTGAGAAGTTTCTTTGACTAAAAAAAGTGAAGATAACACGGACCAAGAGTTGAATATTGACTTAAAAGCAAATGTTAGGGGAGAAAAATAGATTAGTAATTTTTTAGGGCTTATTTAATTTCATAAAAACATATCTAGGATATTGTGAATTAAATTATGTAGCAAAACATGATATTTGGTGCTAGTGCATTTAAAAAAATATATGTTTTATTGATTTTTTTTTTTTTAGAGAGAGAGGAAGGGAGAGGGAGAGAGAGAGAAACATCAATTGGCTGCCTCCCCTCACTGGGGACCGAACCCGCAACCTGGGCATGTGGCCCCCGACCTGGAAACGAACCAGTGACCCCTGAGTGCATGGGGCGATGTCCAACCAACTGAGCGACGCCAGGCAGGGCAGTGCATTTTATTTAAGCACAAAATTCCTACCTATAGAAATGTGGAGGGGGAAAAAAAAAAAAAAGGTAGTGTAGACAGGTTTCAGAATCCTGACCACATGCTACTTAAAAAGGAAGTTTTGGCATAGACTCAAGGTCACCTGTCATGATCTGTTGGACCTTTATAACAGCAGTTTCGCCTTCCGAATTTTGTGTGCCTAGGTGTTGGCTCCCTTTTCTTCTCTAAACTCATGGGTTACGCTGCTTCTTCCTAGAACCATGGGACACAAAAACCGCTACGTCAAGGTACCTCGTGGTCACATCTGGGTTGAAGGTGATCATCATGGACACAGTTTTGACAGTAATTCTTTTGGGCCGGTAAGTCACCTCGTTGCTGCTATCATTGGATGTCAAAGGTAGGAACAAGAGTATGTCAGACCGTTTGCTCAAGAAATCCAGCCAAGGCTGCTCGTGAACTTCACAGTGGCACCTAACATAGACAGGTCATCTCAGCCATCAGGGGTTGTGTGTGTGTTTCATAAGGAACATGGGCCCTTCATGAAGTATGAAAAGATGCTTTCAACCGATGGGCTGATCCCAGTGGGAAAGTCTCCCCCTCCCCCCCAGAAATGCTTTGAGCCTTGTGTTTTCAGTTAGTGTTTAACAGAATGTGTAAAAGACCTATGGGGTCAGTTTTCTATATCGTTTAGTAAAAATGCAAGTATTGTGGACATCCCATTGGTGAGCAACATTTTGTCACCATTAACTTTATAGCAGAAATACGGATGTTCCTTCTGCCATGTTTAGAGTACATAAAGAATGTGACCAAACGTATCTTTTATATGTAGATTCTTTTCATTTTGAATTTGTACAGAGATTCTCTACTTAGGAGACCCTATAATTAATCATGTAAAGTGAAGAAACTTTTAGTTAGTTGGATTTGCACCTGATTTCTGGTTACCTGTGTCTGTTTAAAAATGTGGATCTTCACCCATTAGATTTTCCTAAAGCGATTCGTATCTATACTTAATATTTATGTGTAAGTCAATATTGAACACCTTAGAATAGGTTTGCAAAAATGTGTGCCCATATAGTCTTGTCTAAAACTGAATGTTGTTGGTGTTTATATGACCATCTCCTTGCATATTATGAGGGATCACATTATTGTCACCTTTGGCTAAAAATACAATTATAGAGACACAGTTGGGTCGGAATTACAGGTGAGTGGAAAATCTTTAGGAGATTGCTCCTGCTTCTTCTTTCTAGTTGCAATGATGATGAAAACGTCTAAGGTCTTTCTTGCTTTCGAATAGTCATTATTACAAAATTACAATTTAATCTTTGCGGGGTCCACCAAAGACAGGATGGACAGGTTGGCAATATTGCAGGGTACCGTTAGTTCAGAACTGATCGCTGTGAGCAAATTCAGTAACACCTCGAAAGGGAAAATCAATCACCCAAAAGCCCTTCTACTTCTGTCTCCTCAATAAGAGTAAATCCATTTAATATGTCATGTGATGGACCAAGTCTACATGAAAACGTTAGTAAACTTAATTTGGGTTTTGATTGGTTTTCATTTTTAGTGACTGAAATGGAATGTTAGAAACAATTGTGTTGTTATCAGTTGTGGGGTGCGTGGCAAAAGTTTGCGATTGGTTTGTTTTTTCTTTATTCATAAATTAGTCAATGCAATATTGTTTATATACTTAATATTACTCTTAGTGAGTTGTAGTCCACATGCTTTCTTGCTGGGAGAGAAAAGGATTGAGTTCAGTTGCTCATGACCTTCGGCGTATCCAATCCACAGGGCCTCTCTTCCTGGGTTTTTTTTTTTTTTTAATCATTGAACTATGAGTTTACCTAGCAGAGTGCATCAGGTGTGGAAATATCCTGTTACCTGCAAAAAAAAAAAAAGAGAGAGAGAGAGAGAGAGGGCAAGAACCAAGTGTGAAGGACAATTTCATTTGTTGATTACAATAAAAACTACAGTGTGCTAAACACTGACAAATATCATGTATGTACCACTTTATTTCCATTTGGTTTATGTAATGCTTTGAAAGGAAATCTACTTTTTAATTATAACTTGAATCAGTGCCCTGGCCAGTTTGGCTCAGCGGTTAGAGCGTCTGTCCGCGGACTGGAGAGTCCTGGGTTCGGTTCCCGCTAAGGGCACATACTTTGGTTGCAGTTTGTCCCCGGCCCTGGTTGGGGTCATGTGGGTGGCAACCACTCGATGTGTCCCTCTCACGTCGATGTTTCTCTCCCTCTCTTCCTCCTCTCTCCCTCCTGCTCTATCTGAAGATAAATGCAAAAATGTCCTCGGGTGAGGATAAAAAAAAAATTATAACTTGAACCAGTCATATGAATCTGAGGCACAAAACTACTTTGAAATGTAGTGATTCTTTTCTTCCTTTTTAAGTGGAGATATATATATATTCATGGGTCGGACTATGCTATCAATTTTCATTCACTTAACTAGTATTTGGAGGGGGGTCAAAATTAGATGAGGAAACATTTTTTAGGATTAAGGAAAACATTTGTTACATATCTATTAACCTATTTATGTTTGATGAGTTATAAGTACATAATTTTACTTTAATCATGAGCTCTCATGTTCTGTGTTTCAACAGCATTTATGCCGAGGAAAAAAATTAAAAAATATTGATATTCAATATTAATATTGATACTCCCTAACAAGTTTTAAAAGGACAGAGGTGGGGGGGAGTGAGTGAAGTCAAGTCCCACAATTCTTATTGAATACTAATCTGTGATGTTTGAGTTCAGAGAATTCTTACTGCATTTTTGATTAATGAATGGATATCTGAATAATTTTTTAATTATTTTGAAATTTTTATAACTCTACAAAATAAAAATACAGTTTTATAAATCTAAAATTCAAAAATAATCTTGAATTTTACAATGCATATAGACTTGAAAATTATTATATTTTCCCAGTAATTTTCAGTTGAAATTTCTTTGGCTTGTCAGTAACACACTTGGAGATTGTATGTGGAAAGTCAATAACCTCCAGGCTCTCTACATGGTGGATTCTTTTCTCTCCTTGAAAGTGGGGAATGCACTTTTCCTGAATGCAAACAACCCATCTGAAGACAGCCAGGATTGTCTCTAGGATGCTTATCTTGACTTTGTGGATATTGATTGAAGACTTTACCCTTCATTTTCCTCCTGAATAACTTCGGCAGTGTATCCAAATACATTTAACATGCTTTGACTCTTTGAATGGTAATTATATTTTATCATAGAATCTACGCAGTTTATGTGAAATTGTTGCCTTCTGGTAATCATAATGCAGCTGACTTTTTCCATGTTGAAGCAGACTTATTGTCTAGAGAAGAATAAGAAAAAGAATGTCTCATTCTTTTTTTTTTTTTCTAGTTTGTTATTTCCTATTTATTTCTTAATATTTGAATTTGTGTTTCTGATTTGGCTTATCGCCACTATACGTAGGCTTTAGATGGGATTACATAGTTTTATGAGTAAAGGGTGAATAATGGAATATTAATTTAAAGTACAAAATTAAGCTCTAGTGATAGACTACATTGAAACAGAGCAAGTTCTAACACCTGTCCTTTTAACGTGCTGGGATGCCATTATGGAAAGAAACTAGTAGACTCTCTTAGATCACAGATGCTATGTTACAATAAAATAGAAAGTCAGGTAATCTTGATTATGGACCTCATCAGTCACTCAGTTTGCAAGGTTTACTTTTCTTCCTGTCTAAAAGGAAGTTTCCTTTTCTCTGAATCCATCTTAAATAAACAATTGATAAAATGAGCGTGTGTGGCCCAGCTGGTGTGGCTCAGTGGTTGAACTTCGACCCATGTACCAAGAGGTCGCCAGTTCAAATTCTGGTCAGGGTACGCGCCCAGGTTGTGGGCCTGATCCCCAGTGGGGGCATGCAGGAGGCGGCCAATCGATGTTCTCTCTCATCAATGTTTCTATTTCTCTCGCTCTCCTTTCCTCTCTCTCTAAAATCAATAAAGAAAAAAAAATTTTTTTTAAATTAGTGTGTGTGTGTGTGTGTGTGTGTGTGTATGATTGGATAGGAATGTTTCAATTATGAATATATCTTCATGGAATATCTTGGTTCTAAACCTCTTGAATATATATCTTCATTGCACATGATATAAAGTATCCTATCTTCTCATAATATAAATTCACTAATCTATTCATTTAGTTGAGATTCTTAGTATGGAAAATTTTCTTTAAAATTACCATTG
This sequence comes from Tadarida brasiliensis, assembly GCA_030848825.1. Classification (NCBI taxonomy): domain Eukaryota; kingdom Metazoa; phylum Chordata; class Mammalia; order Chiroptera; family Molossidae; genus Tadarida; species Tadarida brasiliensis. Next base: position 96,955,680 of record CM061267.1, on the reverse strand, counting down.
TATTTAATCCATTGTAATGTGCACTGTATTTACTGGATTATACATTAAAGATATCTGATGAATCTGATATGTAGGTTTATGGTTCCTTAGAATATTGGGGAAGTACTTCTCTTGGTAACTATTTTGCTCTGTGGAACAAAGTAGGGTCTTCCCCTCACTCCCTCCTTCTGTGTAGAAGACACTGAAGCGTTTTCTGTTATAGCTCTGTTGTTTTTTGCCAGCACACAGAAGTTAGTGATTATAATAAATATCGATGAATTTTCTGCTTGCTTTCAACTGAAAGCACATAAAAAGCAAACTCTGTATTTGTGTGTGTACATGCATAGCTCTGAATTTTCAAATAGTGATTTTTAATTATTCCAAATGAGCAGACGCTGCTTCAGTTAAAAAGCCCTGCCATAGTTCTTTCTTCCATGTACTATAAATACGCATTTCAGTGCTTACATTCGAAATGTTTCCATAGATATTCATTCCTTTTGGTAAAAACACAGACAGGACTCTTCCAATGGCCTCCATTTAGCTCGTGTATTTTCTGTCTTTGACATTTTCTGTCATTTTTATCTAGTTTTAAGTCATGAGCCACTAAGACATGTCATTGTTTGGGGTACTGATTTGTCGTAAGGAATATATGTTATCATAGATATTCTAGTTATTTAGTATCTGAAATGAATAATTTATTTTAACTTCAGCAATCAAAGGACATTAGAAATATAAAAACAAACAAAAAATTTTTGCCTTAAATATCTCAAGGCGAAGATAACCTTCCCAAGGTGTGTGGAAGTATTTGGACTCTTCGGCTTGTGATCATAGTGTCCCCTTGTGAACAGAGTGCTCAGGGGCCACGCCTGATACCCTGCCTCCGTCTGAGGATAGGAATTCTCCTGAGCTCCAAGTCCCTTGGAAAAGATCTAATCATTTATTTTATCGATACCTAATTAAGTAAAATAGTAGCCCCACAGACTGTTTTCCTGAAGCAAGTATGCCTACTAGATGATAATTTTAGAACAAATGGGTCTTAGAAATATCATTTACAATGAAATGAGCTGATGGTCTGAAAGCGATCATCTGTAAGAAAACATTGAAATGAAGATTAAAATTCCATAGTATTCCGCAGGAACTTAATGAAATTCAGAAAGTTTTTATTTAAAAAAAAAAAAAAGAGTGTAAAATTAAAGGAGAGGAAAAGTCAATTTTTTTCTTTTTACACAATGCAAGCCTTTCATTTATGCCTTCAAGACGTTTATTAGAATGTACTGATTTCCACATTGCTCGTGGCCGGATCCCGATGGGGGCGGGGCAGCAGGAGAAAGGCCTGCGCTGGCCGGGAGAGGTTGCTGGACTAGGCGACACGCGTGGAAAAGGAACGTTGGGGGAGGTTTGCTATCTAGTCACTCCTGCTTTTTTATTTTCCCCGACTTTATGCATTTTTGGTAAAGAAAAGAAATTCAGTAAGTGATGAACCAGGGCAGCGAAACAGTATTCTCGCAGAGGCAGGTCGTTGAAAGAAAGAGAAAGGAAGGGAAAGTTTTGACATTTTTGAGGCCACATGACAAAGGGCGGGATTGGGGTGGCGTTTGGGGGATGCTGAAAAGAGCCAGAGGTTCCAAAGGCAGAGATTTGGGTCATGGACAGTAAGGAGTACCCCGAACCCTCGAGTCTTCCCAATCCTTTGGTCACCATCGAGAGACGCCCTGGTACCTAGTCAGTGAGAGGGTCAGTGGATCAAAGACTGAGGGGTCACCCCTACCTGCGAGGGAGACATCAGACGGTTACAATCCAGTGTCCATCCTGCTTGGGAAGGGACCACAGAGCCTCTTCGAGGAGTAGACATTGTGTACTAAAATCATGCAAGAAGAAATCATGAAATCTACAGGCATCTGATAAAACAGAGTGTTCTGAAATGGGTGGAAAGAATGACTGTTTGGTAAAGTCTCATCCTGCAGGGAACACCGGATGCCGCGTGCTCTGTGGACAGCGTCCGGGGGCTGAATGGTTCAGCCCCTCTGAAACCAGCGGCTTTGCTGGTACCACGCGGGGGAATCTCGTGGACGCGTGAGAATGAACTGACATTTCCCTTTATTTATTTTTGAAGGGTAGCATTTTCCTTGTATAAATTCTCTCAAGCGGCTAGAGTAACTTTTATTTAAAATCAGCCATTTTCAAATAAAGAAAAAGGTCATTAGACTGTGTTGACAGGACCCGAATAAAGTGTCCTATTCACACTTCCTTCGAAAAACGACGCACAGACTATGACTGGTCCTCTTTTCTCGTTTTCCTGCAGGACGTGCTTTCGTCCATTAAAACATTTTGCTAGGACTTAAAATAATCTATATTTCATATACAACGCATGGTAACAACCGTCCCGTGGATCTTAAGACCCCCACGCCTCGGCGTGTCTCGGTTCCCGTGAGCCGTGCTGGGACCTGGCACCCCCACGTATTTAATTTAGGTGTAACCTGCACTCGGCGTGCATAGACAAAGGCGTGTGCTCTGTTCAAAGGCCAAAGTCAATGAAAAGAAAGCCGTTGTAATGAAAAGATGTGTATGAGCGAGACAGGTCTTTCCCGGGAAGACGTCCATTCTCTGGAGCAGCATTCAAAGAAGTGCCCGTGCTGCCGGAAGGAACCCAACGCCACTGACGATTGTCACTGCTTCTAGCCGGATGTGTTCCTCCACAGCTAGGACATAAACAGTTACCCCCCACCCCCAGCCCTGAGAACAGAGACCGTCTCAGCCTCCACTGTCACCAAATCAAAGTGTGCCCTGTGTCTTCATCCTTCTGCTCGTGGGGAAATCATTTCCACATGATTTCATCCTCAGAGAGGAGGCATGTCAGCAGAATTGTCGTTAGACCCCACTGCTGTGGCAGACTCTATTCCTTTGGGCCATTGAGTTACAGAATTAAGCACGTCCATTTTTCAGAAATGTATATTTGCTGACAGGGGGTCAGGAGCCTAGATTTAGTCCCATATATGCAGTGTTATTAACTTAGCAATTTTGTAAGATCTTAGATTTTTTTTAAAGAGAGATAGAAAACCCCTTATTATTTGTAAGACACAGTTGTTAACTACATAGAAAAATACAGTGGACCATATGAGGGGTTCACACGAGGAGAGAAATTGGCTATTGCTTTGCCTAGATAGCACCAGGAGAGACAGCCTGCCACAGAAAATACTGGGATTCAAGGTTTGAGATGGAATTGCCTCATTTAAATGGAGAGCTACTCAGAAAATATTTGCTGGGTAATTGCTCTCTACTTTTCTTAATAGGCAGACACCTGACTGTGTAAAGGACTTTGTCTTTTGACTAAGCTTGGGGGAGATAACTTTCTTTGGAAATTTTTAGTTTTCCTAAAGCTTATCGAGTAATCTTAAAAATGGCGTTGCTTTGTGTCAACATGTTATTGATTCTATTTACTGAAATGACTGGAGAATGGAGAATTTCTCCCCACTTCTGTTCAACGTTGTGCTGAAAAGATCGGGGTCAGGCAAGAAAGAGAAATCAAAGATGTAGCGATTGAAAAGAAAGATCCCAAACTGTTTCTTTCTCCCTCAAGTACGTTACTGTCTACTCAGAAAACCCAAGAAGAATCTGCAGAAATATCAAAACAGTTCTTCAAGTGTACTGAGAGCTTAGGAGCTACCATATGCAATGATCAAGCATGTCTGGACATCATCAACAAGTAGACAGTGCACTTTTACAGAATTTGCCGTTCAAAAGAGCTCTGAAATATTCAGGTAGTGATGACTTCTGGAAGGGAAGGGAATGAGTGTGGCTGGGGAGGGGGAGCAGGGACCCCGACTTCCTGGTGCTCTCTCATATCAGCAGGGTGATGAGTATACAAGTGTTTGTGATCTTATGCTTTCCACCTTTCATGTCTAAGAGAATAGTTTCCATAACTACCTAAGGAAAAATATTAAAAGTTGGCGTTAGCAGCTACCTGTTCCTCACAGCGGGTATTCCCCTAATATTTGTGGGGCCTAGGGCATGGGGGGTCTACATAACACATACCTAAATATTTAATAGCTATATCAAGTTAACAGACTGTCACATGAAATATGTTCCTTTCGCTTAACATGATAAATATTCCGTTATATGGCTAAAACCAGCAAATATATAAAAATGACTGAATTTAATTATTACCAAGTGTGAATATTCTACTGAAATATTCTGATGTTTGGAAGAGTAATCTAATCAAAGCACATATAATTCATGTTGTTATTTGTTTATTCATAAAATTTTTCTGGTCTCCATTTCTACAAAATCACTGTGTGGCTATAATATTTTCATATAATTTGCATTCAAATTATAATACTTACATAAAGGATTAAAATAATATTTAATTGCCTTTTGACTATAAAAAATAAGAATATAAGTTTAAAAAGTAAATGTAAAAAAATGACAAGGTAAATATTTTCAAAATTTTCTAAAATTGTAAAATATCAAAAGTGCCTTTTAAAATCCAAAGGTAAAGTAAGATGACTACTAATGAACATAAAAGTTACATCAAAATTATTTAAATAAAACTGAATTATTAAGTATTTAAAGAATTAATTACATCTTATCACATCTTTTTACAAAAATACGTCTGTTTACAGGTTGAGAGTTCAGTTTCCACATAGTTATTCGTGTAAAGAGTCAGTCTGTGCGTCATTAATTTGGTGTCTTGAGCTACATGCATACAAGTTAGAGGCACTGAAAGGCCTTTAGATTTTTGGAGGGTAATAAGAAGAGGCATATCAGCAAGACTGATTTGGGGAAATTATGAAAGATTAGCCTGTCAATAGGCTACAGGTAGAGAATGCAATTACATGATGATAGTGTTGGTTCAAGTGGGAGATGATTAGTCCCTAGACTGAGGTGACCATAATAAAAATATGAAGAAGTGGATTGATTGGAGGGTCCTTAGGAACCAGCAACTGATTGAATGCCTGTTAGATTCTGCTGCCTAGGACAACTCACCATGTCTCTCAGGGAAGCTCACCAGCTGAAACACTGAACTGCCTTCACGCTCACCTCTGAATGATCAAACTGCAAAATTAAGCATGAGCAGCTTAAATCATAATGATAGTTTGGTGATCGTTTTCTATGTGGAAGACCAAAAGACAGAGGTGACAAAATGATGTCCCCAAGCTTCTTTCGTGTGCAGGCTGCATGGACTGATACTTGAGTTAGCACCTGATGAGAACTGTGCTTCCTCCTAATGATTGGACTTGCTGTCCTGACCTTGGGAGGGATGACAGAGTCTTGTTCATGGCTCATTAGAACTTATAGGCTGGTATTAATCCATTAAAATTCTGTTCCCTTACACAGCCGATGCTCTTTGCACCCATTCACAGGCCCTCTCTGCTCTTTGTCTTAAGTTCTCACAAGTCGCAGAAGGTAAAGGTGATGCACGGAATACAGAGCCTAATGAGAAGGAAATGTACGTGGAAAAGTCAGTGTTAATAAACTGGCTGATAGAAAGCAGGTGTAAAATTTTTCTTTTTCATTATTGTTGTTATCTAAAAGTATTATTGAAAATGTACATCTACATGATATATTTTTAAATTAAAATATTTATAAGAGAAACTATTATTCGTTTTATTGGTGGAATGATGTAGAATGTTCACACCGATTTCAACTAACATTGATTAATTGCCCTCTCAATAAAATTACTGTATTAAAATAGTCATATTGGTATTGTGGATTGAAATTAGGATGTGATCACTGGAAGGAAAGGGGAGATTATAAAGCTTCATCAAGTTGGGAAACATTGGGCTCAGTTTTTTGATCAAGAAACCTAATTTAAATAAAGGTAACAATTATGAACCAGAATCTACCTTAGACTACAAACCACATACGGCTAAAGTTCTACTTAGAGCTCCACTGATTTTCCTGACAGTTGATGAGCTGCAACCAAACTCAACCCGCCCTCGTTGGGACACCTGTTTGCCCCTGTCTTACAAAGGCTTTAAACTCCATCTGCTCCTATTGGCTGGGCGAGGCGGGCAATGCAACATTCCTCTCCACTGAGCCATCATTACGTTTAGGTTGTTCATATAAATTGCTTTACTTCAAAACAATAACAATAAGATTGCAAATGATGTCATTTCTACAAGCCACTGTGGAATTATCTTCACTCTGGTCAAGGAAACATGCTAATCTTAAAATATTTGGTCCAAAGGCTTTTAAAACAAACTTAATTGTGTGTTTCTTCTGACATTAAAAACAAAACAAAAGGCATAGGTATTTGTTCGGTCTTTCAAACAAAGAGATTTGAAGCCCTGAACAGGGACGGTGGTGCCTTCAGATGCAGGAGTTCTCTCAGTCGGAGGTGTGGCTTCACTGGCCTCTGTTTCCAGATGTAGTGCTTTACCCGGAGCTGACTGGCAACTGACAGCACAAACGGGCAAAGCCATTTCAAAGGTCATTCATTCAAGTGCATGGCATTTAAATAACCTTTTTGCTCAGATGGACATGGCTGGTTAAACTGCTATATCTTTTTCAAATAGTATTATACTGTTGAGTCACAAAAGTATACTTTATAAGATCTCATATAAAGTTTCCTTAGTTCGTATTTGATTTTATTATAGTCACATAGTCCTTCTCTTTTTAATTTGGGGGAAAAGGAAAACTATCATGCTTTAGCTGAAGCATTTTCCCCTCAGATGAAACGACGGCTCGATTGCAGCAAAGTCTCTGCAACCTTTGTAGGTTTCATATAGCAATCGTATTTTATTGATTGATACTAGAGAGAGGAAGGGAGAGGGAGAGAGAAGCATCGATGACAGAGAACATCAACTGGCCGCCTCCTGCATGCCCCCACTGGGGATCGGGCCTACAACCTGGGCATGTGCCCTGACCGGGAATTGAACTGTTGACCTCTTGGTGCATGGGTTGATGCTCAACCACTGAGTCACACCAGCCAGGCATCATTCCTAATTCTTTTGGAGTTCATTATCCACAATACCTTTTCTTTGTCTCACCCAAAGAAATTTAGTTTTTTTTTTCTTCAAAATATTATGAATAAGGCGTCCTTTCATGCAAAGGGTTTACATAGGATGTGCCTGAGTATGATATGGACATTACCTTAATTGCTGTTTCATGATCCCTTACATTCAGGAAGATTGCTCTTTTTAGGATGTTATTTTTTTTATATTCTCTGTTTTTAATTCCTGAAAGGCTCTCACAGCACCATGGGGACTATTACCATGATCCTTTGATTAGAATATCTGTTCAAATGTGCTTTTCTCTAACTCCAGTCCAGTTTAAAAATAAACCAACCGAAAACATCGTGAATCATGCAAAGCAGATTCATTAACAGATGCAAAATATACTCTATATATTCTTCCTGCTCAGTTCAGAGTAAACTGGGCCTTGAATAAATTATAGTGTCTTCCAAGCTCATCACACATTCTGTGTTCTCAGCCCCTGATTTCTTTCACTCCTACTTGTAGCCCTTCCTTCTACCTTAGGAGTCCAGGTCTCTCCTCTCAAATTCTTTTCCTCTTCTGCAAAGGAGGAAGTATAATAACCTTTCAAACAGTGAGGGAGGGAAGAAGAGAGAGAGAGAGGGAGAGAGAGAGAGAGAGAGAGAGAGAGAGAGAGAGAGAGAGAGTTATGAATACCATCTCTTGCAAATGTTACTTTCAACTTTTTATAAATGTAGCATGAATCTTTCTCCTCTACTCAACATCACCATAGAAAGACAAAATAATAGCACCGTAGAAATCAGCTAGCAGGCAAAGGAGTTACCTGTGTGCTGGCCTCCCCAAAGCATCACCGAGTCCCCTCACTCGCCCCCGAAGGCAATGGGGAACAGTGCTTTGCGAGTGTTTTGAACCATGAGAGCTACAGGAGGGTCTTCCAGCCTCAGCTGGACCAGATGCCTGTCCCTCCCTCCGCCCAACCCAAAGCCTTCTGAAGCTGTGGGGAAGCCCAACCTCATGGCAGCCTCTCCGCGTTACGTATCACAGCTTGAAGAGGAGAGGAAACTCTGACCCTGGCTCTCCATGCCAGTCCTGAACCAGGGTGCAAGACCTAGGGAAGAAAGGACTGTGATTGGCCTGGCTTGAGTCAGGTGCCCATCCTGGAGCAATTCACGCTTGTCACTGGTGGGGCACTGTGGTAGCCATAGCTTGGATCAGGTACCTACCCCGACCAACACATGTGGCTGGGGGACATGGGTCTAGAAACGTGATGGCAGCTCCATGGAAACCTTATTCTCCTGATACCAATGTAGAGAAGGGGGCTGTTCTCAGCTTCTCCAGAGCGCTGGGCAGACGAATGAATAGACCACACTATCATGAATCGTAGGTAGAACATATGCATTTCATAACAGAGACAGAGAGAAAACCTGACGAGTTCATAGAAATGCTTCCAGCAGGAAAGGATAGGGGAGGCTTCCATGAGTGCAGCTTAGAAAAGACAGAATTGGGGCTTGTGGGCAAGTAACTTTCTAGAAATAGAGAGCAAATTAGCGGAAGCATGGAAGTGGAAGTGTTGGGGTATTGGGTATTAGAACAGTGTTTTGTCTTTGTTTCTTGATAAAAATCCAATGATGGGAAGGGCCAAGTCTGAAGCGAAGAGTAAGGACCTTGACCATCACACAGACAAGTCTGGACATCATCCTCCAGTCCGGGAAGCACCTGGGTTTTTGAGCATGGTGGAGAAATGATTGGCACAGCAATTTAGGAGCTGTTATTTGGCAGTGTTGTGTGAAATGATTTGAAGAATGAAGAAACAAAAGGGGGAAAAACCTACACACCCAGAAGTCCCAGAGTGATCCACAGTAAACAGACCAGGACAGAGTGTGCCCAGGAACCACCTGGGCACTTACTAAAAATGCGGATGCCGCCAGGCCGGTGCAGCTCAGTGGTTGAGCATTGACCCGTGCACCAAGAGGGCCCTGTTCAATTCCCGGTCAGGGCACATGCCCAGGTTGTGGGCCAAATCCCCAGTAGGGGGCGTGCAGGAGGCGGCCAATCGATGTTCTCTCTCATTGATGTTTCTATCTCTCTCTAAAATCAATAAAGAGAAAATATATTTTTTTAATGCACATGCCTGGGTCTGCCCCTCAGAGATGTTGGTGGATAAGTAAGTGTAAAGTGGGGCTTTGGGATTTGCACTTTTATTGTTGTTTTTTTACAGCATCCTTGACGTGGTGGTGATGGTAACAGGACCACATGTTGGGAAATGCCGATCTTGGGAAGTAAATTGGAGAATCCTTTTAAGATTTATTTGTGTGCAAGAGTCTCGTTCACCCTCCATCTTCCTGAGCTTCCCAGGCTCTGGAAGTCAGCCCTGGCCTCGGTGAAACGTACCAGAAACGTACCAGAAGCCAGAGCCTACCGCAAGGTTGGGGGCCAGAAGCTCAGGTCCCTCCACGGTTCACGTGGGCTCTGTGTCATGTGGTACCATCTTCTCTCTGCAGATAACTCAACTGAAGATTTTACAGTTCGACTCACCCTAAAAATAGCATTGAGTTCTGTGGTTTCCCCAGGGAGGCAGTGCCGGAAAAGGTGACTATATTCTGTTTTGAGACGAAGTGTTATCATTTGGTGGGGCTTGGAGATTCTGCTCTCTGCTAGCAACCGTGCAAGTTCAAGTGCAGTGCGATTTCAACAGCAAAGGGTGATTTGGGCCACTTCACATGGGGGAGGTTGGAATCCATCCTCAGCTCTTTGGGAGTGTTGCTGTGGAGGGAGAGGGGCAGTGGGCACACCTCACAGTGACTGAGCACAGGAGCTGTGTGCTGGGAGGCTTGGCTGGGCTATGCTCATTAAACAATTAATATAAGTCTTTTTAAAAATCTCCTATGTCTCTTGAATTAGGAGTGATGACATGGTTGTCCCCTGCTGTTCAATTCTGAGATCCTTGGTAGATTGGTTTAATAAGTGCATCAGATAGTATGTTATGTTTTAAAATAATTCTGTTGTTGGTTGTTCTTGTATGTGACATTTATGTCTCACCGTCGCTTAGCTAGGATTAGAAGCTTTCTAAAGTTCTGAGACTGTCGTAAGAGGTGCTTTGCTCCCTCTCCTTCTCCTGCTCACCGGTCCGTCTTTGGTCGCAATTTACTTCTGCAGCTCAGCTCGATAGATGTCTGGGCTTTGACGACATGACTCATTCCCGTGGCTCGGGGTGTGTCAGGGTGACTTTCCTGTTGCCAAAACCGTGGGCTCCTCCAGGTCTTCATCTGAGTCAGCCTTTCAGCAGCCTTTGGTGTGGTGGACCGCTTCCTCTTTAAAGCCTTTTGAGAATGTCCTGCCCTGAGCCTCTCTGAACCCACACACCACCAGCCTGGGGTCCGGGCCTCCTCTGCATTGTCAGCCTCTGCCAGACCTCTCAGTTTGGCCTGCCCCGAGCTCTCTCCCGAGCCTTTGTTCCTAGTTAAACTTCTCCCTGAGACAGTCGATCCCACGTCTTCAATGGTTGTGTCTAGGCCTTGGTGCCCAGGTTTCTACCTCCGGTCTTATCACACTCGGACGATCAGAAGCCTGTCTGAAATGACACTCTCTGTTCCCTTCCTTCCCACGCCCATTTCCTTTCCTCGGCGTTCCCCAGTTTAGTGGGTGGTAGCGCTGTCCACCCAGCTCCGAGAGTTGGAAGGCATCCTCGGTGTGTCCCTCTTCATCCTCCAGCTTCAGCCCACCGCCAAGGCCTGTTAGCTCCACAGGGCACTCACCCCGAGCGTATTCCTTCCTTCCATCTCCCCTGCTGCCTCCCGGACCCAAATCATCACGTCTCCCTGCCCTGGCTTCTGACTGGCCTACAGGCGTTCTTCTTAATCTTCGTAATTCCCGTATTTGGATAGCAGCTGGGTGGTCTTATCTTCACACCAGGTCCCCCTCCTACGTGAATCACTTCAGCAGCTTTCTTGCCCATGGCCTTCAGGGACCTCACACCACGTGCCCCTGCGTTTTCTCTTCTCTCTGCTGGCCCCGGGCTGGTCTTTCCGTTCCTTGAGCAGCCAAAGGTCATATGGTCTAGCTGGCCCCTCTCCCTTGAATCCTCTTCCCTTAGGTTTTCGTGTAGCTGGCTCCTTATTTTTCCTGTTTCAGTGCATCCAGCCTAAAATGGAGCACACACATACATGTACACACATGCACACACACATATACACATGTACACGCACGTACACACACCCCTCTGCCATCACTGTCATTACTGTATTAGTTTCTTCATCACTCTTTTCACTATCTTACATTCTTTAATTTATTTACTTTCTCTTTTGTTCTATCTCCTCCTCCGGTAGAAATGAAGGTTCATGAGATCAGAGACCTTGTCTTTTCCATTCACTGGAGAACAGCGGCCGCTCATACCATGCACTTCACGGACCTTGCTGAAATGGATGAGTGACTTTCTGTTCTGTGAATGAGCTTACCTCGAGGGAGCCTCCTGGTTCAGAATTAAGAAGTTAGTGAAAGTATACAAAAAGGACATCTTTGGCAAAAAAGAGACGAATGTCTGCTTCTAGTAGCTGGTGGAAATTGGAAGGAGGCTCCTAGCATGAGACACATTCCAGGAAGCATTTGATAAGACTAGAGAGTGAGATGTTTTCCACCTTAAAAAAACGTGATGATTACCCAGCAATCCCACTTCTGGTGTACATCCAAGGGAAATGAAGACAGGGTACCAAAGAGAGGTCTGCGCTCCCATGTTCATTCATCATTATCGACACCAGCCCAGACAGAGAAACACCAGCTGTCCCACAAGGACGGATGGATGAGGACGCATGGTATGGATGCTCAGTGAACTGTTATCCAGCCATGAGAAGGACGGTGATCTCACCATGTGTGTCCACATGGAAGGACCGCTTAGCAATTTTATTTGTCAGTTTTACCTCAATGAAGCTGATATTTTTTTTAATAGAAAAGATAATCAGGAAGAATAAAATAAAGCTCAGCTAAATAGGTCTTTGCTCTAAAAAAAGTTCATGCTCTAAACTGGCGAGAAAAGCTGATCAAAGGAATCAGAACAGACGAGGATTCACTCACAACAAACAGGACAAGGAGAAAGAGCTGAGCAAAGGGTTTCTTCGAGGTGGAGTGCAGGGCAGGTGTCGTCAGTCAGTAGACCAGGCTGGTGGAACCCGGGAGGAGGGCAGAGTAGCAGTGGGGGTGGTAAGGATCTTTGGGAACACCACAAACAAACAAACAAACAAACACAACCTTCCTTATCTAGACAGCCAGTGACAGACCTGTAAGGTATTGGTGCTGTCCAGATATCGGTGGATGTTAAGAAGGCAGAGTTCAGTTACTACAGGATGACCCGAAATCTGAGGGTAAATGAATCCCCCCTGGAAGACAGCAAAAAGAAGGGGCCAACGCTCCCCATTCCATTCTGAGGTCTCTAACAGAATCCTCATTATCCATGACTAAAATCTTACAGCAATGTTTGTCAAAATCGGGTGTACCTCCACGTCACCTGGGTGCTTGTTATAAACAGAGATTTCCCGACCTCCTGGAGACCCTGATTAGCAGGACGTTGGGGGAGCGGCATTTCAGCAAGTCTCCGCCACGTCAAATTAACGCCGTCTAATTCAAGGTCAGGCCAGGCCAAGATAAACACCGGCTTGTAGTTTTATCTGCTCTCACGTAGCACTGACACGGAGTTCAGGAATATCATGAATGCTGGAAGTTTGCTTTTTTAAATTGTTCATTATGTAGGAACAGTGGAAATCCAGACACATCTCAGTCTAAGGATTATACATTCTCATTTTTATTACGCTAGGGGCATACTCTGCCTTTTCTGTCTTCGGTGGAGTTTTGAAAAATGTAATTAGTTTCAGATAATGTACAAATTATTTGATTTTACAGAATTAGACTTTGAAGGAGGAAAGTAGATGGGAGAAATGAGAGAGCATGTTATTTAAAGACGTATTTTCTCTTGCGAGACGTTTTAACGGCCCTGCAAACCGTTGCTTCTGCTCACACGGTTTTCCCGAACTCCGGGAGCAGAGATTCCAGTGTGTGTTATTTCCTCAAGCAGTTCAAGTGTGAGCAACTGAAAGCGGAAGAAACTATGTACCCTGTAAAAATGGTACAAGTGATGGCGTTGCCTAGAGAGTACTCATGTCTTAGAAAAACATCGAGCTTCTTTTTCCAAGAGAATATGAAAATAAATGAAGTCTCCTTTACTCCCCCCACCCCCCATCTTTCTGGAAATTTTGGTTCTGTTTCAGAAGTTTGTCTTTGCATTCATTTCCAGAACTGTTCAAACTTGGCTATTTTCTGGAAGAAGAAATTGATTCGATTGCAGGAAGGAATAGAGATAGGGTGGCTGGCTGGAGGAGATTTGTACACGTACGAAGTACTAATTGCAGCGTGGTGGGGTATTCTGCATGTTACGAGGATGTATTTGGAGACAGTGGGTGTCTGACTGTGTAAACAGAGCACTGCCTGCCCCATGCTGGTTCATGCATTCCACTGTCAGAGCTTTCCTGAAGACAGCCCATGTCTTAGTAATCTTTGTCTCTCCTCCTTGCCTAGCTCAAAGCCCAACAGTCAAAGGGTTAACGAAGGTCTTGTTTAGAGTGATTTGGAACACAGCATGCCACGATGGCACTGTGATTTCAACTCCCTAGCTCCTGGGCCCAGATGTGATTATTAAACTTATAACTATAGAATGTACTGGACTACTGTTAGACTCGGGGTGATTGACTTTGGTTATCGCTGCTGAACTAGCTCAGAGGGTTGTCTTGATCCAACATGGCTACCACTGCTGTATTACTGAATCTACAAATGCCATGCTTCTTTTATGTCAGACAAAATAAATGGGCTGGGGGGGAAGAAGAAAAACGAAGAAGTCCTTAGCCAAAATAATACACGCCAGGTGTTCTTTTTTCTCTGCTTGATTCAGTCTTCCTCATTCCAACACCTCGTGCTTGTCTTTAGCACTGAATTTGCAAGTTGGTTGCACACATTCTTTTAACACACAGAACCACATACTCAAAATGAAAAGGACTGCAGATAGAAACTTTTCAGTTTGAGTGTGGGCCTCTCAGAAGGCCAGCCTTTCGTTAATTGCTCTGCGTTGTTGCTGGGTATGTTGCTTATTTTCATCTGGAACCCTAAAGACCCAGGGGAGCTCCTAGGGGGACAGCCCTTGACTGTGAGCGGCTGGGAAATGTCAGCATCAGAAAGCTCAACATGAGGGAAATGAGTTCAGGCATTTCAGAAACCAGCCAGCTTCAGAGAATGGCACTTGAGTGTAGTCATGCTTATTTTCGAAACAAGAGCTGGAGGCTGACCTGTGAACATAAAGAGCTTTCAAACGAAGCCAGGAGGAACCTGGGTTGGCGGTTGTTTTCACATGCAGGGGAAGGGCATTGCCATTCAGCTTGATGCAAAGTGAAATCCAGAGATGAGGGTAAAAAAGATATTCAGAAACGTATTTCAATAAAAATATATGGTAAGATTTTTGGGGGGAGGTAATAATTTTGTTCTTATTTCTCACCTCTCATGTCCCCATATAAACATGATTTTATTGTTTGTACATTTTACTGTAGAAATGTTTTAGCAGCGTTCTCTCATTGCTATGGACTGGACTGTGTCGTCCTGAAATCCCAGTGTTGAAGCCCTTGCCCCGTGTGATTATACTTGTAGATGGAACCTTTAGGAGGTAATTTGGGTTGGATGAAGCCAGGAGAGTGGAGCCCTCATGAATGGATTATGAGAGAAAGAGACACCCGGGCTCTCTTCCTCTCTATCTTTCTCTGCCATGTGAGTACACAGCACGAAGATAGCCCTCTGCAAGCCAGGAGGAACTTTCACCAGAACCCAACCAGCTGGCACCCTAAGCTCTGACTCCCAGTCTCCAATGCCATGCAAAAATAAATGTCTGTTGTTGAAGTCACCTAGTCTATGGCACTTTGCTGTGGCATCCTGAGCAGAGCAATATACTGACATAGTACAGGCGTCCCTTGACTTTCGTGGCTTCACTCTATCGCGGTTTTTTCAAATACTATATTATACTATATTTGGAAAAACCGCGATAGAGCGAAGCCACGAACGTCGAAGCGCGACGTGGCGAGGGACCACTGTGTGTAAATAAAGAATCTTACTTCGCGGAAATTCATTTATCGTGGTAGAGTCTGGAACTGATGAACCGCGATAAGTGAGGGCTGACTGTAATCATTAGTTGCCATATGAATGAGTTACTGGTTGAGGAGGGTGTGAATAAAAATATCTCATTTGAATAAAATCTCCTCTAACCAATAGTGTGCATAGAAGTATAATTGTTTTCCTATATGCAGATGTGCGGTTCTTTTCATTCATCTGAGTTTCTGTGAACATCTTGTAAAGGAAAATGCCGCCTTGGCTGGTGCACTGCAGAGCAAGGGCTTTGGTTCGGGGAACACCGGAATCTCCTCAGGACCAAGCCATTCGTGTGAGATGCCCTGGATTTGAGTTTCATGCCTTTAGGTTTGAGGCTTTGTGTCTCTGAGAAACCCATGGTAAAATGTAGACCTCCCTCAACGAATGATATATTGAAACTTTACTGTTATTTTCTCAGCACGGAATAATCTTTAAGACTGGCATATTGTGGTTTTAGAAGGACAGTTAGGACTCTGAGATGAAGAGATAGAATAGGGAGGTTTCACAGCGGGGGATGATGGGGAATGATGTTACTGGAGGAAGACCTTTCTGGAAATAGGCTCCTCCACATTGTTGCAGGAACGGAATTTCAGGGACTTTCAAATCCTGCTTCGTGATCGTGGCGAGTGTGATTAGAGCATCCTTGAGAAGGCTGCCTGCAGACACGCCATTGCCCGACGTCTCACGCAGGACCAGGCGGTCCAGCTCTGCTCGCCGTGGAAGAAGTCTAGCTTCCAGGGCTGCGGACCTGACGAGGGCCCGCCAGGTGCAGGAGGGTCAACAGGGCCAGCTCGGCATCACCCCAGGGCCCGAGTCCCTGTGCCTCAGTGCCTGTCTGCACGTCGCTGCCAGGGCTGGATGGCGCTCTGGCCTGGGTGGCGAAAAGAGAGATGGGGCCTTTGTTAAGCTTCCCTGCCTTTCCTTGGGCTTGGGAGAGTGCAGACTTTCTTTCCAACTATCCAAGCTCTTTCCTGGCTTTCCCGGGCTCGTGTCCTTGTCCTATCTGGTCTTTTTTCCAAGATGCTCCCAGGTTTGTCCCCTCCCCTTTGGGGTTGCCATGTCGGCTTCCACTGGGCATGCCTCAGCGCAGGAACTGTTCCTGGAGTGTCTGTGGAAATGTAGCTTCCCCATTTCATCAGGCTCAGCCAGTGTCCTCCCTTCTCTTTTATTAATACCTAACGAGCTGCCTATGCTAACAATGACATGCCCAGATGGCACAGGGGAGCCGCCGGGTGGCACCGAGTACCTGGAATAAGCCGAGAGGAGGGGGCACCCTGTCCTCTTCATTCTGTGGCTCAGACAGCCTTCCTTCCTTCTCTCTGTCTCTGCCCTGTAATCCGAACGTCCTCAGACCACTGCCTTCTTGTGATCCTTGCTCCCAACTCTGTAGCTAATTACAGACCTTTAGGTGACCCTCACATTGTGCTTCTCTCCATTTCTCTTTGTCACGTAGGCTTCTTGCTGAAATTGGTTCTCCTCTTTCCTTCTCTTTGCCCCAATGAGAAATTACTCCAAGTCCAAGGAAAGCAAAAAGCCTGAAATCGGGACCAAAACCACAAGTGCAGGGGATATTCATGGATAAGGATTTGTGATCAGGCCTTGCTATTAAAAAACAAACATAATTTTTAAAACCTGTCAATGATGTCCTTAAAATATTATCCAAAGGTCATAGAAATCTCTGCTACACAGAGTCCTGTCATTGGTTTGCTCAGATACTTTTGCTGTCTCTCTATCCCTTCACACCTGTAGTTCCCGAAACTTAAGATGCACCTTGACACGCCTTAGATGAATTTTGAAGTAATTCTCCTTTGTATTAATATTTAACTGATACTTACGTGCACTGATGCCCACTTACTCCTTGGAAAAAAAATAATTGGAGGAAAAAATGCAGGATTCTTACTTTATTTGCCCCATTGGAAGGGAACTGGAGTCAAGCTAAATGCTATAAATGGAAAACTGCCTTCACCGTGAACTTGCTTAATTAGCAAAGAGTGAAAAACTCAGACAAGTCTGTACCGAAGATGACTTTTGCTTTGGGTTCATCCGTGCTGCCTCGCTGACTGTTTTTTGAAGGAGCGCGTCTTTTGTGATTAAGTCACTTGTCAGGTTCACATTGATATGCAAAGCCTCGTCTTCCATCTCAAGAAGCTCCGCCATCTGTTACTAACATTCCTCCCACAGGAAGTTCAAGAGAAGAGCATCTGTAAGGTAAAAATGCACCAGCCATAGCTAGAGCCCCCAACAGTTCACAACGCAGGGCTAGCGCTGGGAGTAATGCTGGCTGAGTGTGGTCAGCGACAAGGAACCCTAGGAGAACACTGTCACGGCAAGATGTCGCAGTGCTGAGGGACAGGGAGTCTAGTTACCTTTCTTTTTGAAACATAAAATTTCTGAAAAATGTCAGTCTTCATTTTTACTTTAAGAGGATGGCGAAGATGTCGTGTTTGTCTTTCCACTCATACAGTGAACAGGTGCGGGCCCCACAAAGAGTAAAGAGTTGTGTCCATGCCCTTCTTGACATTTCAATAATAAGTAATGCAGGCAATAGCCACAATTTATTTTCAAATCTATACATTTCAAATACTGGAATATAAGCACTATGTTAAATGTGGATAAGAATAGTTAAATCATTGAATAGCCCGATAATGTTAGATAAATAACATGCTAAAAGATACATCTATTTAGATAATAAATATTTAGATATTTAAACATTGAGATCATTTAGAAAATATCCCTTGAATGGAACGCAGCCACATCAGAAGGATGGAGGTTATCAGCGAATCAAGGCACATGGGATTGTTAAATTGAAAAGAAAATAGTTAAGGGTACAAAGACTTGGTGGAATGGAATTGATTGACATCATTCTTCGAATTCCAAAATTAAGGCTTCAGATTTGAAGCTCGGCATATAGAGTCAGCAGATAATTTTTAATTGGTTTATTGGCCTCCAAATAAAGCATGTTTATTTCATGCCAAGTTAGAATCTAATACGCAGTGACGCACAGGTAATGAATTCAAAGAGATTATTCGATGGAAAGATGGCTACAGGAAAATTATGTCTGAAACAACCCAGGGTAAAAGTTATAAATTACCCTCCATACACCCTCTATTTCTTGTAGGTGATTTTGAGAAAAACAACAGAAAAATTCAAAAGGGAGTGTGAGGGATGCTGAGCACACTTGTAAAAGAATTCTTCTGGGAGCTTTTATTGTGATCACTAAGTGATGGCTTGGTCAAAACTTTGCATTCTGTTTATATCTATTCTCTGCATAGTCGCAAACCTTTTTCCTCCTCACTCCTCTTAAAGATGGTTTTCAAGTCCCTGTGTCCCTGTGCAGACCAACCCTACTTCATTCTCTCCAAGCCATAGACCAGCGTATGGAACCCATTGCTAACGCCAAGGTTTTAAACAATAATTATTGAACTTGTTATATTCTTTACTATCATGAATGTAATACAGAACACTTAGAGACAATTTTAAAACATGCAGATCTTTTACCTGTTTAGTGTGTCCTCACATAACTAGTTGTGGGCTGTCATGTCCTAAATAAGTGTCATTTACTGAGCATGCGTTATATGTGGAAGAAGGTGTTATCATTTCCATTATTCCCTCTCCCTCCCTTTAGGAGGACTACACCGCCTGCCTTTTCCTATGTGGGATGAGAATACTCTTCCTCTGAGAAGAGTGTATTTTCCCACCCCGGTGATGTCAGGTTTGTCCGTGTGACTTGCTTCAACCAATAGAGCGTACGTGAAAGTGATGTGTGCACGCCCAGACCAACATTTTAAAGGCCATCGTGTGGCTTCTCCATCACTCTGCGCCCTGTGCCATGAGAACTGGCATGTCCCCCTGGGGGCTGTTCTTTCAGCTTTGGCAGATGATCCGTGGGGCCGAGCTAGGATGACCCACAGGGACCCGTGGCTGACATGGGAAGCGAGCAGAATGTAAGGAAAGTGAGAAATAAACCTGTGTTGCCACAAGCTCCTGAGACTGGGACGCTGATGTCAAGAACTGTGAAGGCTCTGAAACGTCACCTACTTGCGCGTTAATCAGTCAGCCTGGGTAGGATCATGGATGTTGGCAGAGGATTCGAGACTCTTGGCCCAGAGACAAAGGACAGTTTATTATTCACAGCAATGCCGGAAGCTAACGTATCCGAATCTGTGCCGGGTCCCTCAGCTGCACGTTCCACAGGATGATGCTAAGAGCGCAAGGGATGACCACAGGACCCCGAGCTCACAGAATCTGAAAAGGGGTGGTAGGCATGCCAGCCCAAGTCTTCCGAGGGAAACAGCTCTGTCTTCTGAAGCTACGTTGCTAAAGCTGGAGAAGTTATCTTCATCTTCCAAGGCTGTTTACTACGCAAACATCCTAGAAAGATATCCTGGAACAAAGAGTCTGTGCCTCTGCTCACGAGATGCACAGTCATGCAAGACACCTAAGGGGAATTGTCTCCCAACAATTCTTCGTTGAGCAAAACCTACCAAAAGGCACCAAATGCATCAGGTGTTATGCGCTGTGCTGGAAGTTGACCTTTCACTGTTTTACATGGCTCTGATTTGTTTGAATCACCATAAGAATAACAACAATATATTGAGTGCTTATTATATACATGCACTGCGCAGAACTAGTAATCCTGTGTAACTTCTGTGAACACGGTAGTTATTATTTCTGTTTTATACATACGAAAACGAAACTCCAAAGAGTTTACATAGTTTGCCCAAAGTGACTCGGGTGTTTTGGACTCCAAGGCATGTGTCCCTCCAGCCCCCTCCTGGCCACCCTGTAGCTGTTACTTTAAATTGGATAAGTATGCTTCCGAGGCTTCACGATGAAAACATCAGCGAAGAATGAGCCAAGGAGAAATGCCTATTGTAGCTGACATCTGTCCATTCATCTATCAGTGCTTTTCGGCTACGAGAGTTTAGCTACCTATGAATCTACCCAACTGGACTGTCATCCATGTGTGACATTTTCGTTTTGCCTGTAGGGTGCTGCGTGGGCATTTTGGCCAGGCCACTCAACCTAGCCATCCAACAACTCTGTCACCAAATGGGATATGGGTTAGACTGGTGTGTCTTCATGTGCTGTTCTAATGCACACGTTTTCCTTCGTCATCGCTTGTCCAAGCTGTTGCATGTGCACCCGTAGTTTCTACAACCTACCTTTCCATATCTGTCATGTGCTTTGTTAAATTCAATTTGGGGTTTTTGAAAGTTGCTAACAGTTTGGAATCCACTTGGGAGACCATTGGTGCTGATCGAGGCAACAGAAGAGAAGCGAAGGTGTGGGTATTTGGCGTGACCCGATGGCCTCTCACAGTCTGCTTTAAGGACAAGATAAACCTTCATCTGAGTGGTGTGTGTGTATTGTTTTGAGAGGTTGTATGGAACATGAAGGGCCTGCTTCATACAAGTTAATTTCTGGCCTGGGCTGCTTTGGGGGATTAATGAAGAGACATGCTGAGCTGGGGGGCGAACAAAAGGGAAGGGGCATCTGCCTTCATGGAGCTTCCAGAGGGCAAGAGAGTCATAAGTAATCATACGGATAAATGTAAACGATAACTATAATTAATGCTATAAAATTCACCCACATCATGCCGAGAGGACTTATGAAAGGTGGAAATGAACCAGTCTTTGTAGGGAATGTGACCAGATTTAATTTTTAAAAATGATTGTCCATGGATAAAGAGGACTGGATCCAGCAAATATGTTATCGATAAATAATTTTTTTCCCCAAAGAAATACATATTCCAGAAAATCATCCATGTGAGTGAATATCAGCACGATTTCTGGGCAATGAAGAGCAAGGACTTTTTTCTAGCACCTTTAAGTTGTCAAAATAACTTGAACCTAGAAATCAGAAGGTAGAGAGACGTATTCTCTTGAGTCAACACGTATGTGTTGAGTGCTGAGGACCCTTCCAGCCCTCAAGGAGTGGCCGCTCCACTGGGAGACAGAGAAGATGACACAGACACATGATACGAACAGACAGGCGGTGATACACAAAGGGCATGGTGGACAAGACCTTCTCCCGTTCCTTCCAAGGAAAGGCCTAAGGACCGTTTCTTCCCCTTCACAGTTCCAAAGGCTGAGATCAAATCTCATTTTTTCTTTTCTATCCTCTGTTTTCTTTCCAGCTTGAGTATTGTCTTCCGCTTTCATGCATATTTCTTGCTTAATGCAAAAGTGCGGAGAGGCAGAGCAAACTAGGACATTAGTCAATTTAGGGAGAATACGTTCCAGATCGTCACCTTCTCGGGACAGGAAGTAGGCAGTTGCCTTATTTTGCATTATTATTCAGTGCATTTATAAAATGGAATTGTTGCTCTTTGCTGAAAAAGAGACTATCTGAAATAAATTAATGTATTCAGAAAACAGAAGTCTTTATGGGCAGGCACTGGAATTGTGGGTAAGGTTTAGTTATTTTAAGAATCCAATGTCAAGTTTTTCCTATTCTGTTGAATTTCACTTTAAAAGTGTACTTCTCTAAAGAAATTTCTATTACCTTCTGGGGAGTGTGGGCGTGTAAAACTCCATGTATATGTGTGTCTGAACATGTAACACATTGTTTACACACTCTCACACTTTCTCTAGGAAGACACTGGTGTACTGGAGATATACAACATTTCTAAAATAGATGTTAAGGTACATATTTGTCACATAAAATACATATACATTTTATGTGATAAATATTTTAGAAATAAATTATGCTGGTCATATGGACATAATCTATAAGTTTTGTAGTATAATAATGTTAATTTGAGTTAATAACTATGTTTTCCTCATCTTCTGAATCTGCTGTAGGCATTTGGATATTACAAGAAATACTTTGCTCTGGCCATTTTATTATTTTTTAAAATTAGAAATCTGCTTACAGTTGGTCAAACTCTTTAGAGTTACTTGAGAAAATTTAAAAACTGTATATTTCTCATTTTTTTTTTTCTTTCTGGCCTATGGTTAATCACAGGCTTTGGGGAATTTTGAATTGTAGCTCCAGATTGTAAAATTCTATCTCTTGATAATTAGAGTGAGAAATTGCCTTTCTAAAAGTTTGCCAAATTTTTGGTATATAAAGACTTTCCTAATTTTTAAAAAATGATATTTCTCCTTAATGACAACCACCAGAAAGCAATTTACTGATGGGAATATATTTGCTTTTCTCCTCTTGATGGAAACTAAATGAGCCAAAATGATTTGACTCATTTATCTGTTTTTCCTCTTATAGTAGATCCTGTTCCCACCCACAATGAATCCATCAGTGGCTCAGCCTAAAACGACTTTTGAGACTAGTCATTCTTTTTCTGCGTGGCTTTGAGATAGAGAAAGAAAAATCTCTTCAAATAATTTATTAACTCATTATAATCAGAAAATATATATTTACATAATTGCTTGGATCCATTATACACATTTTTTTTTTTTAATCCTCACCCAAGGATATTTTCCACCAATTTTTTTTCAGATAGAGTGGGAGGGAGGGAGGGAGAGCGAGAGAGAGAGAATCATTGATGTGAGAGAGACACATCCACTGCTTGCCTCCTACACAACTCCAGCCAGGGCCGGGGATCAAACTGCAACCGATGTACGTGCCCTTGGCTGGAATCCAACCTGAGACTCTTTGGTCCTCGGGCCAACGCTCTAACTGCTGAGCCAAACCGGCCAGGGCCCATTATACACACTTTTATCCCTTAATATTATTTGACTAATTCCATGTAAGTGTGACTATTTGAGTTTTCCAAATTAAAAGCACTGTTTTGATTTTTATTTTTCTTAACAAACAAGATTTTGTTAACCTCTGTTTTAATTTTCTTAGGTTTTCTTTTCTCCAAAATGGCTTTGAGAAATGCAAAGGCAGTAGGTGAGGTCACTGGCAAAGTGTGTGTGGCACAGTGTGGGTTGAGAACTGCTCAGTCTGACCTGCGTGTTAGTGGAATGTCAGTACAATCATAGCACCAGGGAAGGGATCCTTGCCATCTCTCCATTCGTGTAGAAAACCACACCAGCCTAACCCAGTTACAGGGATCTCAAAGCCACGCTTCTGATAATACTTTATTGTCCTGACTACACGGAATGACAGACATGCTTTCGAGGTACAGGAAATGTTTTCTTTGGCTTCCAGGAAGAACATTGTTTAATTCTTTAAGTGTGTCTGTCAACATTGAGTTGGCCAATAAAAAAATATACCTTCAAGTTGGCATTGCTTTTAGGGAATCCAAGAACACACTGTATATGCAAATAGGAAACAGTATTTACTACCCACTTAACAGTCTAGTCATAGCATATTCAAATGACTGGCCTATTTCAGGAATATGAAGGAAAGTGGAAAATGCAATATTTATGTTAGGAGGTTTAATCCGCTTATCTTTTCCTTTTGCCCCAGCCCAGTCTGATTACTTTGCCCAGTCTACAAAATGGAACCTCGTGCTGCCCAGCAGTTGGTTGGTTCATTCTGACCATCCTAAACATTGACATTGATCTCTGCTTACTCAATTCAGAATACACTGAATGGTGATTATAATAATGGCAAAAATACACAACGATACACGATGTTGCATGTTAGTTCATGAATTCCTGATACTTATATTGTAGGCTAAACCTAGAACAGCCGTTTAAGTTCAAAGTAGACAAGATCAAGTAATACATTTATTATTCAGAATTCTGTATAAGTATGATTATGAGGGATGGTCTCCAATAACTTGAATACGTTGCTTATTCCAAGTTTAGAACTGCACAACGACACCACTGACAGAGGAGAACGTTTTTAAGGTTTTATTAGCATGACATTTACTCCTAAAAGACATTTTTAATAGACTTTATTTTTAGAGTAGTTTTAGGTTTATAGCAAAATTGACCAGAGGGTACAGATAGTTTCCCTACAGCCCCTGCCCCCCACATATCCCCACAGCCTCCCTGACGGTCAGCCTCCCACACCACAGGGGAGCATTTGTTACAATCTTTGACCTACACTAACATCACCATCAGCCGCAGTCCACAGTGTACAGTAGGCTTCACTTTTGCAGTGGTACATTGACTATGAATTTTGACAAATGCATAGCAACATGTATTCACCGTTATCCTACAGAAGATTTCACTGCCCTAGAAATCCTCTGTGCTCTCTCTATTCATCTCTCACTCTCCACTAACCCCTGGCCACCACAGATCCTTTCACTGTCTCCACAGTTCTGCCTTTTCCTTAAGGTCATGAGGTTGAAATCTTACAGCGTGCAGCCTCTTGAGGTTGGCTGCTTTCACTTAGTAATATCCATGACTTTTCGTGGTTTCATAGGCCATTTCCTTTTAGCACTGAGTGATATTCCCGTGTCTAGAGGTACAACAGTTGATGCATTCACCGACTGAAGAACATCTCGGTTTCTTCTGAGTTTGGACAATTGTAAATAAAGCTGCTATCAACAGCCATGTGCAGGTTTTTGTGTGGGACAAAGTTTTCAGCTCATTTGAGTTAATACCAAGGAATGTGACTGTTGGACTGTATGGTAAGGGCATGTTTCGTTTCCTAAGAAGCCACCCACCGTCTCCCAAAGTGGCCGCACCGTTTCGTCCCCACCAGCCGTGAGCGTGCCTGTGGCTCCGTGTCCTCGCCAGCATTCGGTGTGGTCCGGGCTCAGGATTGGGGGCATTTTAATAGGAGTGTAGCTGTTGTTGCTTCGATTTATAATCCCCCAGTGACGTGTGATATGGAGCAAGTTTTCCTATGCTTATTTGCCATCTTCATTGGAAAGGGTCTGTTGAGATCTTTTGCCCATTTATAAACCTAGTTGTTTGTTTCCTTACTGTTGAGTTTTAAGAGTTCTTTCTCTATTTTGGATAACAGTCCTTTACAAGATAAGTGCTTTGCAAATGTCTTCTACCTGTCTGTGGCTTATCTTCTTAATCTTTTGAAAGTGTCTTTAACAGACCTCAAGTTTTCGTTGTAACGAAGTCCAGCGTATCACTGATTTCTTCCATGGATCATGGCTTTAATGTTATATTTACAAGTCTTCGCTGTACCCAAGGCCATGTAGATTTTTTTCCTGGGTTATTCTTCAGGAGTTTTATAGTTTTGTGTTTTGCATTTAGGTCTACAATCCATGTTTAGTTAAGTTTTGAAAAGGGTAGAAAGTCACAGTCTGGCTTCACCTTTTGGCAAAAATCAGTATGTGGCCGAAACATTTTAATCTCATACTTTACCTTGAAATATTTTCCAAGAGCTTTCTTTGAATTTCCAACATGTGTGCATTTAGGTTTTTGTGTGTGGCAAAGATATCAGACTGCCATAGTTAAAGACTGATAAAAGACTTCTGAAAGCTCTAAATTCTCGACTAATCCCGTTCTTTCCTTCAAAAGAACTTAAAGAGACTTTGAAATCCTCAGAATTTTGATGAGCATGCTGTTTTATCACAGAATCGTCATGTCAACCTACAGAATTAGAAAACCCACCTCTTCCATGAATCAAAGGAGCTAGTCAACTAGTCATTTACAGTGATAGGGAAAAGAAACAATGAAGAAAGAGAACGTCAACCAGTTGTTTACCTGTTGTGGGCTAGCTTTGCCCCCAAAGGGTGGATCTAATGATCTTGGAAAGATTTGATCAGAAAGCAGGAGGAGATGATTCGGAAGGTCTCTCAAGTTCAGACAGGCCTCCAGCAGATGTATTGCAGCCCATCCTGTAGGTTCCAGGGATGTCTCATACGTAGTGCTGAGTTCTGAGTCACGAATTTGGATTGGCAGTGGATTTCAGACTGATTGGTGGTTAGTTTTAATTCTGCTATTTCAAGGAATTTTATTTATTTTAGAATGTTCCCAAAACTTTAATCTGGAAATCATCATCATCTCTTTTCTCTTGAGTTCTTAGGGACTAAGGATGCCTTACGACTAATCTAGACCTACTATATTATGTCCAGAAAAGCGTGTGGAGAAAGCCAGAAGAAGCGGGTCCCAAATGGGTAGAAATGCGGATAAAAATCAGAGAGGATAAACATTATAAAGCTACTATAATTTTTATTTTAGATGCACAACAGTTGATGCATTCACTGACTGGAGAACTCATTCCAAGAGAAATTGGGAGTTTTGTTGTTGTTGCTTACAAAAAAAATGATTAATACAAATGTCATTGAAAGGGAGAAGAGAAGGGAGGAAACAATTATGCTTAGTGTGAGGTTTAATGACATCTGCTTGGGGCTGAGCTTCCTGGCATCCCAGGAGAAAAGGGAGATATTATGAATAACGTAGGTTTTGTAACTAGGAAGGGGAGTTGCTATTGTTTAGAAAGAGTGCTAACTTTGAGTGATGGACTCCAGTGCCCTTCTCCACAATTTTGTGGCAAAGCGGAAGCCGAAATGACATAGCTGTGACAGCAACAAAAATAAACGATGACGTTTTAACATTGAAACCCTCATAAATCAAGCCAATGTTTCGTCTGTGAAGCTGTCGGTTATCTCTGCAGAAGTTTAATGCAGTCCAGGAAACGAAGAGCCGCAAGTACCCCAGGACAGGCTGGATTCTGAATCCCTTACTTAGGCTAGTGGTTTTCAAGTTGAGTGTTTATAACAATCAAATGAATTCCTTGTTAAAATACAGATTCCTGGGTTCTAGTCCTGGAATGTCTCATTTAGTCCATCTGAGCTGAGACCCACACATCTGTGTTTTTGTTTTTGTTTTTTTTAATTTCCTGATATTCTAAGGCAACTACTCAAGCGTTTGAGAACCACTGTCTCCGGCTCTTTTTTTTCACTCTTCTTTTAAGGCAGTCAAATTTTTTTATAGGAATTAAATAACAAATGTTTCCATGTTGTACTATCTGAAGACAGTCCAGATGGCAGGTGTTCAATAGTGCTGATTTAGGGCAGATCTACAAGGAATCACACAGATGGTTGGACTTTCATTCTATTATGAACATTACAGAGACAGACCAGTACCCGAGGCTAGACAAAAGGTCAGCCACCCGTAGGCTTCTTCTGGTCAAGCCTAGATTTTCCTCCAGAAACAGTGTGAGTTTGCTGCAGCTCTTGGCTCACTGATGAATCCAAATGTCAAGTTTTTGTTTGGAAATCTTTGGAGAAAGCATCCCCCGTATCACACAGAGCGGTCCAAAAAGCCTGAAGGATGACCCTGCGCAGGCCTCCAGACACGTCTGCAAGAGGAGGAGCTGGGAAAGGTTCCCCAGACAGCTGTGCACACTGACCTGCTGTGTGCTGCTATTTCGTGTCTATCAGGGAACGCCAGGGAAGGCTTGCCAGAGGCCGTGGTTCTGTTTCATCAAGGTTAACGATGACTCATTCTTCCAAACAGCTGGTGGGTCCCAGAACACGTGTCTCTTAAGACCACTCCCGTTTAATGAACAGCAAGCCATTTCACTGGCTCTTAGAAGGCCTCAAATACCGAGTTTTTATTTCTCATTAATTAAAGGTCCCTTTTCCCAGCCTCTGTTGGCTAACTGGTAACACTCCAAAGCTTATCTTGCTATGCGTGTTCATTAAACGCGACTATCATTTTCTGGACCGGAAAGCAAGATAAAGTAGGCATTCTCTCTCTCTTCCAGATCAATTTCTCTTGAGGGAAGATTGATTCGACGTGTCAGGTCTTGCTGGCTGCTCAAGACAGTTATATAATTTTTGATCTTTTTTAAAGAAAGTAGCCTGATTTTCCCCTTTTCATGAATTTGTATCAGATAAAGTAATGTCACTTCCACTGTCCATCACCAGGCTTATGGACGGCTGCTCTTGTCTTGCCTTAATTTCCAGGTGGCATGTTCTAGGTGATTGGCTGCCCTGCTGGAAATTAACATACCCTTCCCACCTAGCCCTGCAGTGGCGTGACTCAGCCCTAACTAAGTGTACTTACAGCCTTTAAAATCTGGCGTACATAGTTTTTTTGTTTCTTTGTTTCTCTTTAAAGATTTTCATTGATTTTTAGAGAGAGTGAGGGAGAAGGAGAGAGAGAGAGAAACACTGATGTGTGAGAAAGACATGCATCGGCTGCCTCCCTCATGCCCCTGCCAGAGATCCAGCCTGCAGCCCAGGCATGTGCCCTGACTGGGAATCGAGCTGGTGACCTTTTGGTGCACGGATTATGCCCAGCCAACTGAGCCACAGGGGCCGGGGCTATACATGATTTTTAGCTGAGGACTTTTAAAAAGCACCCCTTGCCTTAAAAAAATGATAGATTGAATCCCTTAAACTGCCTTTACTTACAATTTTTTAAGCGTTAGTTTTGATGCATTTCTCACTGTTTTTACTGAACATTCTATAAATCTGGTAGTTTTGGAAGAAAGTACATTAGTTCAGAAGAATGGTTGGAGGTTAAGCAACTCACCCCTTACAAGAGGTATGTGGAAAGGGCACATCGAGACTATGTATATTTTCAAAACTTTTTCTAAAACGTATTTTACTATAAACACACAGCTTTTCATTGTTGGGTCTGTCACATTGTCCTATGAGCGGTGAGTTGATTGATGAGTGAATGCTGCTGTATTAAGTATAATTCGGAACGAGTTTGCTCAGACCGGTGCCCACATGTAAAGTGATATATAGATCGACAAGTGTGCGTCTAATGTTCACTGTGAGGAGGGGCATATCTAACCGAACTGTTGTGGGACTGATCACAGTGGTCAGGCAAAGGTGAGCTGTTTGGCAGGGCGTCTTGGAGAAGATGAGTTTTGGCAGGGTCCTGAAAGCAGGAGAAGGGACACGCTTGGACCGGGAATACAAGTTTCATTCAGGTTGAGTAAACTGACAGACGGCTGAGGGTACAAGGCACGTGAAGGTTCTGTTTCAGGTCATGGAGAATAGGCTTTCTTCCTTTGTAGTCTGCTTCTGCTCAACGGTTCTTAGCAAAGAATCAGAATGAGCGTAGACTTTGGAAGGCGGTCTCGTTCATCTGGCGCATTGCAGGTGGTGAAACGCAGCTCCAAGCGGTGGGCTGGCTTCCCCTGGGCCCAATGGGCGGTGGTGGGGGTGGAGCCGGAGTCGCCGGGGCCGGGAGACAGTGTACCCCACGGCTGCGTCCTCGACCTTCCTTGTCCTCGACATTTCGGGCAACATAAAGGGTCGAGCTGTCCAGTGTGCCGGGTTTAGGTTCTGTAACTTCAAGTACCCATTATTTATTTATTTATATTACAAGTTGATTCTTCTTGGGCAGAAACTGTAGCGATCATTTAAGATGAGAGTTCTTTCCAAAAGACGGTTGCCCTTGATTCTCTGCCAAGCAGGTGTATGTTGCCTGTTGTTTTCTTATCGTGTATTCTTACACGGACTGAATGTGTCTGACTGTTCTCATCTTGGTGTGTCTTCTCAAACTGTGATGGTGGCCATGAAAAACATGTGTAACTGTCCCTTTGTGGGATTCCTTGTTAACACGGGCTTGGGAATATCACAAGTATATTCTTTTTTTTTTTTTATCCTCACCCGAGGACATTTTTTCATTTTCTGTTCAGATAGAGTGGGAGGAGAGAGGCGAAGAGAGAGAGAGAGAGAGAAACATCGACGTGAAAGGGACACATGGAGTGGCTGCCACCCGCACAACCAACCAGGGCCGGGGACAAATTGCAACCGAGGTACATGCCCTTAGCGGGAACCAAACCCGGGTCTCTCTGGACCACAGGCCGACGCTCTAACCGCTGAGCCAAACTGGCCAGGGCACAAGTATGTTCTTTAGAAAAACAAAAACCCACAATCCTACAAAACTCCCTTTTCTCTATATTCAAGACCAAATATTTGTTTCACACTTGCTCCGTCAGGCATAGTCTAAGCACCGACAGTCGCTGACTTCCAGACATGAGCGTCTAGCCTGGGACAGACATGGTAAGCAGGCGAACCATTTTATTTCAAGAATGGGGTGCGCAGTTTGAGGTCTGATCATGTGACAAAAACCACTTTTTGCCGACTTTTATGTATGCTTTCTTCAGGGTCTATATGTTGGACAGTGATGATAATCTCAGAATCTTAGCATGTTCACATATCAGTTCGTCTTTGGCTAGATTAACTGTTCGTCATGGGACTCGAGGTCCAGTGAAATGGCTCTCTTTTCGGGAATCTTGCCAGTCTGCATTTGACGTTACAGGAAGAAAAAGCACATTTGTATTACTTTGGCAGAACGAACCTCGATGTAGAACATGTATAAAGACCAACATTTTATATCAATAATGGAATAAACTACATAGTCCCCTCCTGTGGGTTTTGGGAAATTACTCAAAGTATGAGTTCACTGTTATTCTTCCACAGGACGCATTCCAGGGGGTTTTGTAAAGCATGGTGGCTTTAGTGCTTAATATTTAATGTTAAATTTATTCTTTATGTTTCCCACTGATACATTACAATTGTCAATTATAAAACAAGGAAAATATAACTACACTAAATGGAAAAGTAGGCAGTGTTATTTCTTTCCAAATTTATGGTCGTATTATATACTTGTAGACTACTAGAATGCATATACTTATAATACATATGTACTTACCTGAGTAATAGCAATTAGTGGTAAGTACTTTGGACTTCTTATTTTATGGATGATTGTAAGAAATACGCTCTTTTGCTTCCATTTTGATTGAATATTCTTAGTAAATACTGAGTCGACACTTTTAAACAAGAAAACTGTTCTAATGTGAGAGAGCAGCATTCATCATATGAATTGCATTCCACAGATTTTTGTGGTTCTTGTTTACTATATAGAAGTTAGAGTTTCTTTAGATAACTCATGCTAAAGTACATAGTCCAATGAACTACAGGTTTGCCAGGTAACCTACAGAAATAGTCATTACAAATGACTATAGTCATTAATGACTCTATGAGTCAATAGTCATTACCGACTATTTTGCTTAGAAAACTTTCTTTCCTTGAATTTTTATTTCATTTATAAAGTTGGTAAAATTGTTATACTTACCATCTTATCTTTAACAATTGTGATTTCAAATGATGTATTTTTAGCATATTTTTCTTTTGGAATTTTCTTAAATCTGTTTTCAACATGTGTTGCTAAAGAGAACAATAGAACGTGATAGTCAGGGCTCCGTGGCAGCACACTCGCAGAACAAACACCGTCTGTCTTCACGCGTGGGGAGCACACTTTTTTCTCTGGAGCAGCGGTTCTCAACCTGTGGGTCGCGACCCCTTTGGGGGTTGAACGACCCTTTCACAGGGGTCGCCTAAGACATAACAGTAGCAAAATTACAGTTATGAAGTAGCCACGAAAATAATTTTGTGGTTGGGGGTCACCACAACACGAGGAACTGTATTACAGGGTCTTGGCATCAGGAAGGTTGAGAACCGCTGAGTCTTCCAGAGGCCCCAGCGGGGTCTCACCTGGTAACCCAGGCTGCAGAAGAACGCCTGGCATTTCTACTTTAGAAGGCCGGCTCTCACTATGGGAAAGCGTCCCCACCGGGTCCAGGTGAGCTCGCATCACTCACGCTCAGGGCCTATTCTGGTGGGGACCAGGAGAAGACAACAGAAGGGAAACCCCGAGCACATGCTCCGGAGACTAAGGCGTACTCACAGTATTGTGTACAAGCGAGACTCATTGTTTTCTAATAAAACTAACACATCTTTGTTTTTAAAAACATATCAGCGAGTGCTGGCATGTCTCAAGTAGAAGTGTCAAGTCCAGCAGAACGCGCCGTTTTGGAACACCGTCGTGTTTCGTGTTTCTGTGTGTCTCTGGTTGCTGTCTTCCTGTCCTGTGTCTGCAGGAATGTGTGTGCTCGGATGCACACGCTTCACCGAAGCGGTTACACATTTCGTCTGCACCTGCTCATGTAGCTGAATTGGCCATGGGCATTTTCTGGGTTATTCTCGTAATGCGTGCTGCTTGGCACACCCCTCAAACCGTCCCGGCTTAAAACCCAGCAGCGTCTGCAGTCTCGGGTGGGCTCACCCGTGACGGCCCACCCGGCTCCACGTGGTATCGGCTGGGGTGGGGTGGCTCGAAGTCCTGGCAAGTGATGCTGGCCCCTGGCTGGGCCTGTCCAGTGGAATATCTCCAGTGGGGCTCTCCGCGTGGCCTGGGTGTCTGTGTGGAGACCCTGCTCCATGAATAGTCCGTGTTTCTAAGTGGTCCAGGTCTTCTGAACACAGGCAACACTATCCCATTTAACATTGTCATCGGGAGACATTCCAGGATGGTACAGCTTAGAGATGCCTCCCTGCCTGGAGACGGTCCAGGGCACTAAGAGCAAAACCTGCCCTTGGCCTCCCCAGGGGATTTGCGTATGTTCCAGACAAAGCCAAGGGCTCTCCGTCTTGCTCTCTTCTGAGTGGAGGGTGGGCACATCACTGCAGCCCCACAGAAGACCAGATTCCTAATTTAGGGGCTCACCCCTCCCCTGTAATGCACCCCACTGAGTGTGCAGGTGCCTCTGGCCGTCACTGTGGAGATATGAAGGCAGCTCAGGTGAGATGCTTCTCTGGCTGCTGCCTTTGCTGTGAGTGATGGACTGTCTTTGCCTCTGACCCAGAGGCCTCATGTTTTCTGTGTGTGCGTGTGTGTGCGTGTGTGTGTGTGTGTGTGTGTGTGTGTGTGTGTGTCTACATATGTATATATGTGTGTGTATATATGTATCAGATAATATTCATAATATTATATCTCTCTGTGTGTATCCATGTGTGTACATACATGCACACTGTGTCAATCTAAGTCATTTACTTGCCCCTAAGGTAAAATCTCAGCCCTCTCACAGTTTCTGACAACAGTTCCCCACAAAATGAGGGCTGTGTTCAAAAGGCAAGTGTCCCGAGGGAGAGGCAGCAGCGGGGCAGAGCTGTGCCCCCTGTCCCTCGGGACCCCTGCCAGCCCTGCTGGGTTTCATTGGTCGATCACTCACCAAGTCTCCAGCTCTTACTAAGGGAATGTCAAGATTCTGGAAGGCAATGTGAGAGAAGAAATTTTGCTAGACCATTTTGGAAAATTCAACTGCCACATATTTCGATACAAAGCAAGGTATCTCGTGCTCTCCAACTTCTGCACAGTGTGAGTTTCTATTGGTGGGCATTAGATTTCCCACTGTTCTTTTCGCTGAGCATCCCTCACATAGCAAGGTACAAGGCAAAGGCTGTTGTGCCATAACTGTCTGGGTGAGTGTAATCCTAGGAGGTAAGTGAGAGCAAAAAGCAAGGGAGAGCGAAGGGCACGAGCACCAAAATGAGCGTGTTTACTGAGCCGACCACAGCTCGGTACCCAGCACAACCGTCCACTCAGTCTTGCAGGACCGCATTCTAAGAGGTGACATAAACCTCGTCCCAGGACAAGGAAGGAAGGAAGGGAGGAAGGAAGGAAGGAAGGAAGGAAGGAAGGAAGGAAGGAAGGAAGGAAGGAAGGAAGGAAGGAAGGAAGGAAGGAAGGAAGGGAGGAAGGGAGGGTGATTTATCTGCTGACCCCCATCTTCCTCTGGTCATTTTCCTCACAGGGCGTTCATTCCTCTCTGAGTCCAGCACCAGCTTAGATGGTAACATTCCTGCATTAAACTTAATAAAGCTGAAGTGACTTCCAGGAGGTGTTGAGTGTGTGTGTGTGTGTGTGTGTGTGTGTGTGTGTGTGTATCTTGAATTTTGGTATAAAGATCATCTATCTACATAAATCTATGTGTCCTTGCCAAATTATACACTTAAAATTAGTTATAGAATTGAAATCTCAAGATCATTGAATATATATATTTAAAATTTTATTGTCTATGGACAAATAATTTTTCTCTATAAAGTGTGTACACATTTATACTTTACCGAGGACTTTAAAGAAAACTTCACCTCATACTCTAGATGTAATCGGTGTCCTAGTTACTGCCAATCTAATAGGCAAAAGAAAACAATAATCTTTGATTGGAAAACAAAGGTTTTTGTTTTCCTAGTTTCTGTTTTTTTTGTGAGGATGGACGTCTTTTCACATGCCTATTGATCACCTTCAGTTTTTTCTTTAGTCAGTTGGTTTCCCTATCTTGTTCTGTTTTTCTCATGGAGAGTATTCCCGTTATCTTATTCGTGTTTTAGCTTGCTATGGAGATTCTAAATAAGAAGTGTTCTTCTAAGTGTGCAAATATGTTTTCATTTATCTTTTAATTTTGTTTGCATCTCTTTTGTCAAACAGAGGATGAAAATCTATCAGTTTTTTTTATTTATAGTTTCCCACTTTTGAGCATCCAATCGTATATTGTATTTTTATTTTATTTTCTAATTTGTCATAGCTGGTATGTATCTTTTTGTATGAATGTACTTGCTGATTAGCTATTGTACTATCTGGTTCTAGTGGTTTTCCTGTTGACCCTCTTTGAATTTTTAGGTAGATAATTATATCATCTTTAAACACAATTATTTTCTATATATTCATGTCTGTAAGTTGAATTTTTTTCTCCAAATAAAACATTTTTCTAAGTGTTATATTATGAACATTTTTCTGAGACCACTAAAACTATGACTTTAAATTACTGAATTACTTTCTACCTATGTAACATAATTGAATGTTGGAGTCTCCGTTTGTTTGTGTTATTTTAACATTTATAGATAATGCTATAATAATCATCTTTATCAATGAATCTTTCCTCATCTTTGATCATTGCCATGGAACAGATTTCTCGAGATAGAAGTAGTGGGTTAAAAACAGGACTCTTTTTAACCCTCTTCATATGTGTCGCTATATTGTCCGGTTGATTTCCGGAAAATGTCTGTTGCTACACAAGCCCAGTGGCAGTGTATGGAGATGTCCTGGTCACTTGTACCTTACTAGCTCTCAGTTCTATCGCACTTGGTGGCCACCGCTCCTGCCGAATGCAGGGGCGTCCAGGAAAGGGGCTTCCTCCCTCCAGGACACCCTTCCCTTGGCACTGGCCATGAGCTCTTTCCTCCAGCGTCACTTCTCACCTCACTTCTTCATCAGGGTCCTTATCCAGGTCACAGTTCCCTTGCATCACATCGGTGGATTTGTACATTTATGGTGTGTGTTTCAATGTGTAGTTTACATCGTCCTGTGTTATTTTTGTATAATGTCTGTCCTGTTCACTAGCCTTTATTCTCCATTATGGCAGGGACCCTGAATAGTTTGTCCTAAGTTGTACCCCACATGGTGCCTGGGGGTTATTTGCCCAACACACAGTATGTATGAATGAATGTGAGACAAGCTTTAGGGTCGTGCCGACTTTGGGTCTTTCTCTCTTTTTTTGCTCTCCCTTTAAATTAACCCTAATGCCCTATCTTTTAAATATAATTTTCTATTGCCTGTTGGGCTGGCCCCTCCAACCCAGACTATTGTCACCTTAGTAAACCACAGGACTTCTATGCATGTGTGCATAACCAATGGACATGGACAACAAAGCTGGGGATGGGGCAGGGCCTGGGGAGGAGGGTGTCACTGGGGGAGAAAGGAGACACATCTGTAACAAAAACAAATTAATAAAAATGATTTTAAAAAAGAATAACAACAGTTTCAGGTAAATTTCTAGCTCTTGAATAATAAATTGTAAAATTTGGTTTGTTTCATATAAAAATTTATATATATATATATATATATATATATATATATATATATATATTTGCCCAACGAAGTTAAAACTAAGTATTTCTTTGCTTATCTGTTTTGTATTTTTTCAAGATACTTTGTCAGGGGTCAGTTATTGAAACGTTTTCTTAAAACCTTTACTGTAAGGGCAGGAATACATGTCAGACTGTTTAAAGTTGGTGCTCACCATCTCCTCTGTCTGTCCGTTGTTATTACTCCCCATAAAGGCTGGCTTAGAATCACCAGCACAGTGCGATACAGGCTGTCTTGAGTAATCCAATAATAACCATGCACTTTATCTCAGATTTTTTTCTTTATCTGATTTGATAGAGCTAATTTAGTTTTTCTAAGCTCTGGTTTTAAATCTAATTAAGACATCTTAAATTGCTTAATTTCCATTCGGGTAGCCTGCTCTGCCCATAATTTTCAGGTTTCAAGACTTCTCTGATAAATTTCTCCCATTGTTTTTCTGCAATTAAGCTTCTTTTCCATTAAGCTCCATCAGACGTAGTCATAAGGCAGACTGCTAACCGACCGTCTCATCAAGTGAGAGCCAAGGCAGATTTCTAAGAAAACCCCTCGTATCCAACCTAATCTAAAGGAATGGCCCATCTTTTTACAAATGCCCACATGTCCTTTTCTCAACATACCGGGTTATGGGTATTTTGGAAACTGATTCTCCCTCCTCCCCTTATTTTGTGTCTCTGACCTCTCAATATTGCCCCTTCCCTGCCCCCTCCCACCCCCAAAGGTTAAAGACACAATACACAGCCACATACTAAGACAGAGCTGGGGACATGAGGAGGCTGGCGTCGGTTTGCCCTTTGACAGAAGAGGATGGCAGCCCCAGGCCTTCCTCGTTGAACTGGTCACTTCCACCTGCCACCTGGCTATCTTGTCTATGGACCTGAACTCAAGCCTCCATCCCCAAGGCACCGGGATAAGGTGCGCCATCTGCTCAGCTGGCCCAGCACCTGGGGAGATTCGGGATCACAGTGCAGAGAAGCTAATTATGCTCAGTAAGCGTTTCATGACAGGCCACTCTAGCCAAATAAACAAAAAGTAAATTATTGGAACATTTCCTTCCTGCTCTCCTTATTCATCCGATTCAAAAGTATGAGGAAGAGAAGAACAACTTCCCCAAACAGCCAGAAAAGTACTGGGGAAGTCTATTTTGCATAACTGAGCCTGCAAATGTTCTCAGGTGGAATCCTTTTGGAGCTGAGTCTGGTGAGAATAGCTGCCGTGTTTCTGCGCCGTGTTTCTGCCCCGTGTCACAGTGGACGGTGTCCATGCTCAGCGCGTTCATGTATGTCTGCACGGCATCCCTTGAGACTCTGAGTGTGCTTTATGGAGATGAGATTTATTGACCCAGTCTTTATTTTAACTAAGACATATTTATGTTTGCACCCATTTGAAAACCAGGCTATTGGGACAGAAGCACATTTTTACATCTTGCATCTGTTCTGAGACAATTTGATAATGTACTCATTGTCTTTTTTGCAGTTATTTTGAGCCTTTTGTTTGCCATCCCAGACAGAGTCCAACTTGTACTCCACAACTCTTACCTAAAAACTAATTTTCCCCTGAAAGCCAATTCCTAAAAGAAGACTTCAAGCAATAGTATTTCAATACTTGTTAATTCCGTCATATATCTATTGAAGTCGTGTAAAATTTGATTTGAAATGCAGTGTGATGGACAAATCTATTAGGATAAAAGAAAGCCAGGAAGCTGTGCAGCAAGCATGACACTATGCACGTGGGAATATTCATCTAAATTCTGATTAGACCGAATGATTCCAGGTTAGCTTTACGAGTGATCTGAAACCTATAGAGAAATGATCTCACTTTGTAACCTAGCATTCATTTTCAGGCATAGATTTCCCATTGTTTTTGAAGTAAGTGTTGTGTTGAGAAGTGTGTATTGTGTACTTGTTAATCCATCTGACATACATGAGGGCTTTAAAATCTAAAGCTAACTATGAACATGAAAGTGCTACTTTTTCCAGTTTATCTAATGGACGCTTGCATTAAATAAGCACTATTAAATAGTGGCCTTCCTGCTTGGAAGTTCAATGCCTTCTTACTACAAGAATGCAGCCAAATGCATCATAATTAGTAAGTTATAATTTAATAATGAAATTATTGCCCCAATGGAGCTTATCTCCACCAAATTGCTAAAATGTGTAAATCCGTTAATACTGGATACTTTTAATATTCTATGAAACAAATTTTTAGCATATGAGCTAGTATGCCGAAGTTTAAAAAAACAAATATTATATAGAAAATAAACAGATTTTTCATAAAACAAGTGTGTATATGAAATAATAATTTGGAGCCCATAATTATAAAAAATCTTTTCATTGAATTTTTAGAGAGAGATAGAAACATCCATGTGAGAGAGACATTGATCAGCTGCCTCCTGCACACCTCCTACCAGAGATAGAGCCCGAAATCCGGGCATGTGCCCTGACTGGAAATCGAACCGGGACCTCTCAGTCCATGGGACGACATGGAGCACATCATTTTTAATTGCCCTTTCAAATGTCACATTGCATTTACAAAGTTACAGAGAGATAGACATTTTAAGTCTTGTTAAAATGTTTCTAAATACAATTGCATTATGTTATATGTAAATTCAAATTATTTCAAGCCAGCATACCGATAACAAGTCATCCTATGGCATTTTCTACCTCCTCCCTGTCCACATTAATGTAACAGTGCTGTCACCTTCTCAGTTATATCTAAACGGACCTTAAGCGATGGTATCAGATAACCATTTATCTTCTATACCAGACTGTAAACCGTTTGAGAGTGCATCTATTCTGACAGATTTTTACGTGCAGTGGAGCCCTGAACAGATTCTTTGCGTATGTCTGTACGCGTCAGGATCCAGAAGGAAATCGATCTCACATTTCATTGGTGTAATTGTGTAGTGTTCAATGGGGACTGTCTACAAAGGCATGCGCACGGACAGGGCACAGGAGGATGGTGAAGCACCTTGGGTGAGCCGTAGCAGGGAACTCTGACCACTCCTCGGTCCACGGGGCAGAGGTGGGGAGAGAGGACCAGGATCTGAAAACAGCGTCCGCTGAAGTTGTCGCCGTAGGAGAGAGCAGCTGTGAAGAGCTGTGGCCTTGAGAGGAGGTCAGGATACTGCATTGCCAAAGCCCGGCGGAAAGGGAGACTCATTGCCTGATGCCTTCTTGTTCTTCTCATTGGCCTGATAGTGGCTAAACCCGAACAGAAGCTGGAAACTAGAGAAGGTTGTCGATATAATCCATCAAAGTCTGCATCGGTGAGCTCAGGGAAAGGAGAGATAGTATACTGAGGCAAGGGAGGGAGGGATGTACGCAACAGGGGTAGGTAGGTAGATAGATAGATAGATAGATAGATAGATAGATAGATAGATGCAATCAGGGACTGTTGAGTGAGCTTAGGATATGTTCAGTTAATGAGTAGGACAATGATGAAGTCTTTAAATGTTTCAACTTACTAAAATATATTTGTTCATTGCACTCTCTCAAACCATTAATGTGAACACACACACATATATATGGAGTTCAGAGAGACATACCCAATATACTTGATCTTTTTTGTCATAAATATGATTTCTGGTAAACCTATACCCAGGCCAACAAAGAATGACATCTGCATTAACCTAAATGGAAAATGAATGAGCTTTTCAGCCTGGATTAGTCTAATAAACATTTTTTTGTTAGCTAAGCATTGTTTACAAATCCTAATAAGTATCACTTTGTTTATTTGATGTCTTTACTGTTGCCTGTCTATAGCTAATGTATATAAATGACATAAGTTCGCAAATAACTAACAGAGGGAGTTATTTAAAGATATCCCAAGATTTTGTCCTTCACTGAACAAAAACACTTTTTATTATGTTATTCATTCTTTCCTGATTTAGCTTTTTTAAGCCCAGATTTTCATATGTTAAGATGGCTTAACTGAAGGGATCTAAGGGTCAGACAGCAGCACTGAAGCAGGTTGTTAGTGAAGTCGACGTGGTCCCCGAAGAACAGAGCCATGGTGATGGTCTGTCATTCAGTTCCGTGAATGAGGACATCTAGCAGATCACGTGTAGAGTATTCATGGGAAATAAGATCATTAATTCTTGAAACACTGACAGTGACATTAAGATCCACAATTGAATGGCAGTCACAGATTTATCCTCGTGATCTATTTTTCTGACCCCAATGAACGAACTGTTCAGCGTTTCTCATGGAACATACAAGTGGATTCAGTAAATGAAGAGACTTGTAGAACCGCAGAGCCATAGAGGAGTGCTCGCGTCGAAAGATGCACACACAACAGCCCACTGGGGTGCATGAAGAAGAAAAAAAGATAAAATACCTGCTATTAATGTTCATCGAATATTAACTCAAAGTTCTGATTGACAGTAGAACATATATTGGCTATAAATAAACATATCTATGTGGAGTGCATGCTCAAAGAATTTTTTCTTAGGAATATATAGTTAAAGGCACAGATAACTACTGGCTAAACTTTATTTAGGGGGCTATAAACTAGTCTGTTAAAAAATTTAGCTACGATTTCTACTTAATGCAATAAGTATATGTCTTAAGCTGAGTCTTCTCCTGGAAGAATAGTAGCATCTAATTATTCCATGGATTTATTAAGCAAAAACTAATTAGGTTCCCCTAGGCTAGTCTCAGAAGCAGTATGTTCTTCTATGGTCTATTGGTCTGTCCTCAGGAGTCTTCCCCAACCTATTCATTGGAATTTGTAGGTGGAATCTGAAGGCTCAAATGCCAGACTTTCAGGTATTCGTATGTCAAAAGTGTGCTAGAATTCCTGCTGGGAAGGAGAGCTTCCTTTAGCCTTCACCCTCAACTCCGCCAGTCATCTCAAAGCCTCATCGAATAAAAGAGTGGTTTCTTCTCACCAAGCAGTTGGAAGTGCCTACGTGGTCTACATCACACTATCTTCAAATTGTTACTAGTGTTTGTAAACAGCTGTGAACAACAGAGGATATTTATGTTCTGTGTACCAAACAAAACCCTGCAGAGCTGTGTAGAGAAACATTAGTAACTTGGCTTTTCCTCTGCCGTCTCATTCCTCTATGACCAGTGTTGGAGAGTTATCTGCAGCCTAGCATAGCATTGCTTCCCTATGCGCATGTAAAGATGGACACACACAAACAGATGTGTGCATTTCCCAGCACTTACCTCTTCCCTGCTCTCATTCCCCCTCTCTCTGTGCCTCCCCCCGCCTCCTTCCTCCCTCTCCACACTTTCCAGCCGTTTCCTAGACTGGAATGATTCTATATTGCTTCATTTTATACCATGTATCACACACATTCCCCTGATGTCAATACCTTCAGATCTCATTCATTCTTTTTCATGGCTGTATACTATTCTGTAATGTGGATATGTCATATTTTATTTAACCAGTCCTGTGCTGATGAACATTCAGACTATTTCCAGCTTTGTGTTGCACTAAACTACTTTTTACATACATCCTTATGTCTGTTCCTTTAAATATGCGTGAAAAAAATCCCCCAATTGGAGATCACTGGTTCAAAAGCTATTTACCTCTGAGTCATAATGTGTATCGGCATACCAGTTTCCAGATAAGTGCTGGCATAAAGAAGGCCATTAGCAGTGAATGAGAGTTTCCCTGCATCCCTGGGCATCCTTATGAGTACTGGATGTTACCTATCTCTTCCATTTTTTCCAATTTGATGGGTATAAATAAAATAAAATAGAAATTCATTCTATCCCATCAGCCACCTGAAGGGCCATAAACAGAAGGCCTGGGGTCACAGAGGTTTTTAAGGGGATTCTTTGTTGTTGTTTAAATTTTTATTGAATTCATTGGTTAGTAAAATTATGTAGGTTTCAAGTGTGCAATTCTATAATACATCATCTGTATATTGTATTGTGTGTTCACCCCAAGTCAAGTCTCCTTCCATCATCTTTTATCCCCCCACACCCTCTCCTACCTCCTCCACCCCCTTTCCCTCTGGTAATCACCACACTGTTGCCTGTGTCCATGTCCATGAGTTGTTGGTTTTACCCCTTCCCCTCTAATAGCTGTCAGTCTGTTTTCTGTATCTATGAGTCTGTTGATTCTTTAATAATCGATGATGTATGAGTGCTTATGCGTGTACCCCTTCTCCCCAAATTACAGTACTGCTTGTGAATTCAGGTCTTCGCCTCAGAGAAATCCTGGGAAACAGCCAGCTGGAACCTACGAATTGAGTAGGCTGACAGAACAATGAGAATACAGGGACCAATATTAACTCAACCTTGTCGTTTGTTAACTGCTAGAAGCAGGAATTCCATCCCAACAGGTCAGATGTTTACAAGAAGCTTCTTCCCGCCCCCGTCTATTCAATCCTGACTGGGTCCGTTATCCTATTAACTCGCCCCAGGATCCGTAATTCATTAATATCTGTCATCTGTAGGTGCTTCCGACTCTAAATGCGAGTGAACAATTGGTGTTGCCCTGGGTCTAAATGTAATTACAATGTTGCATTCAGCGTATGCCATGATCTACAAAGTCAATGACCCGTCGGGGCAGAGAGCAGCCCCCCTAAGGTGATGCCTTTGAAGAAAGATTTGTTAAATGAGAAGAACAAGAGAAAACAATGGGGATAATAAACAGGATTATTAAACGATTTTCTAACCTTCTATTATTTAGGCTTTATTGAATCCAGTTTTATATATGCAAAAAAGATACATCTTTCTACCCACTTAACGTCACCAAGAAAGAAAAAAAAAGATTTAGGAAAAAATACAGTTATTAAGTTTAGCACAAAACTATGTTTCGGGAGCAAAGGCAA
This sequence comes from Tadarida brasiliensis, assembly GCA_030848825.1. Taxonomy (NCBI): domain Eukaryota; kingdom Metazoa; phylum Chordata; class Mammalia; order Chiroptera; family Molossidae; genus Tadarida; species Tadarida brasiliensis. Next base: position 96,913,306 of record CM061267.1, on the reverse strand, counting down.
GGATGTCAGGAGAAATCATTTGAAATTTGTAACGAGGTAGCTTAATTGTCCCGGGTCCGCTACCTCGGGGTACATTCTCCAGTTTCTGGTTGCCGTGGGTCCTGGGGCTCTCTGGATATTGGGGTAGAGCAGGTCGGGGAGCCGGGGTGCCTTGCATCTCGGCAGCTTCCCAAGAGTCTTTGATAATCTGAGATTTCTGAGGACGCAAGTCTCAGAGTCTGACAAGCTCTGCCATACCCCACATCAGACTTTTGGTCTCAGGTATCAACACCTTTATTCCTCGGCATGCCCTGATGGATGATGTCACGTAACCTCCTATCCAGGCTCATTCTTCCCCATCTTCCCCTGAATGGGTCCCTGGGCCGTATCTTTGCGAGCCGTTTGCAACAAGAAATTTTCTTTTGTTTCTTTGGTGAAGTAAACATGTTGCCTTCTCAGAGCATGAGTGGTGATTTAGATGCCTGTTTACAGACGTACTCCTTCCAGAGATGCTCTCGTGGCAACATTATGAGCCCAGATGGCGCAGATGACAGGTCCATATTCTGGGAGAAATTTCCAGGTGAACACTTCCCCCAAAACCCTCCCCTGCAGACGGCTCAGGGTTTAATCTTTCTTCTGAGGCTGCCTGGTTCCGTGGGGAGTGTGTGGCCTGCAGGTCGCACAGGCCCCTGTGTCACAGAAGCAGCGTCTGCTGTGCCCCCTGAGGAGCTCGCAGCACTGACCCATCGGGGCTTTCTGCTAAGTTTGTATTAATTTCTACGATTCCTCCGTGTAGCAGGAGGCGACCCCGACCCCGTCAACTTCACACCCTGTGCTTTCGGGTGCTGCAGCCTTCTCTTCAAGCCGGCTGGCACTCAGACAAGTGTTCGGGTACATAATAAATACTAAGCCACAGACGCGGCAAACACACAATGTAGTTCTCTGCTTTAAGGTGGAACATGGCGCCCTGGATGGTTTGGCTCAGTGGTTAGAGCGTCAACCCGCAGACCAAAGAGTTGCGGGTTCGATTCCGGTCAAGGGCAACCTCGGTTGCGGTTTGTCCCCGGCCCTGGTCGGGTTGTGCGGGAGGCAGCCGGTCGATGTGTCCCTCTCACATGGATGTTTCTCTCTCTCTCTCCCCTTCCTATTCTATCTGAAAATAAATGGAAAAAATATCCTCGGGTGAGGATTAAAAAGAAAAAAAGATGGAGCATGGGGAGACCGTTGGAAGGAAGGGAGACGGAGCTTCTTCCTCCCCGTGTCGGCGTCTCTCATCGTTATGTCTCCCTCCGACCAGTTGCCAGAACAATGATTAGATACTTCCTTGCAGGACTGGTGTCGGCTAATTTGTACTAATTCGGCTAATATCATAGGAGAAAACTCTACCCTCTGCCCGCCTAGGTTCTGTGGCTGGACTTGAGAATTAAGCATCAGACAGACTAACAAGAGAAGCATCACAGTTTACGCAATAGTTTATGGGCACGGAAGAGCCCTCATACGGAAAGGAAGACCAGAGGAAGCAGCTGGGACTGAGAGCTGGTATACTTTTCAAACAAAGAATGATACCTTTGTGGGGGAGTGACAAGACCAAGGGGTTAGGGTTAGGGACAGTAAATTGTGGGACAGTGACCAGCATTTATGGGGAAAGTAATGGCCAATCGGGGTCATTTTAGTAGGTTGGTTTGTTAGATGCATTTCGCCGTGGGTTCCCAGTCCCCACCGCTAAGAATGTTCTTCTCTTTTTGGTACCAGGAGTCACCTCTCTCCTGGGGGATTTTGTGACCTGCTTTTAGGTAGAAAGGGGAGTCAGAAAGTCCTTCCATCTGTTGTCTTTTAAGTGCCGTCAGCTCAAAATCATCAATATGCCAAGGGGCCTATTTTGACGCATGTCCTGAGCGCCTCACTGTGGACGTGTGTGCAGGCGGAGCCCCGACCGTCTCTGTCCTGCTGTGCTGGGCCGAGACAGGACGGGCCTGAACCAGCCGCAGAGTGACCACACCTGGTACCTTTCTGCGGACGCCCGCCCCCACCCCCCCCCGAAGAATGCGGTTCAGGTGATTATTTATAAGGATGATTTGATGAAGCTTGAAAGATAAATTGCAGGCGTCCCCGTGAAACAGGTAGGGGACCAGCTTGTGTGCTGGAGGGACACCTCTGACCACTGGTGACGCCACATGGCACCTGTCAGCGGCTGGGACGCCCTGAGTCCCAGGGTGGCTGGCGATGCTCGGAGGTTATTTAGCAAAACCCGTGACTGTCCAGGAGAAAGACAGAGAGTGCAAGGTCGGGCTAGGTTCAGACTCAGAACGTCAGAGGGGCCGTGACGCCCGTGAGTCGGGAAGCCCGTGTCTCCAGGCCCAGCCGGGACCTCGGATTCCATCGGGGCCTCCCACGTGGCCTCCACCAAGCCTGGGAGCCGTCGGTTTCAAAGCACTAAGCGCCAGAGACCTGCCTGGGCGCCTCTCAGTCGGCCGGCGACCCCAGTGTCCGGAGAGCAGGTGCAGCCCGCGGGCTCTCTGGAGGGTCTCCATCAGGCCGGCGCCTTCCCGCAGCGTGTCTCTGCCCCCGCTGCCATTGCTCCTGGTCGTTTGGTTCTGGTCTTTGCGACGTCTCACAGTGGTCCCCTTCGGTGTGTTTCATCTGGTTTTTTGTTTTGCAAAATCTGTTTATTAACTTGGCTGCCTGTGACAGGCTCGATGTGCAGTGTACTTTAGGGGTACAAGGAAGTGTGTCTGAGCGACCAAGAACTCCTTCTTGCATTGAGGTGGCCAGAAAACCAAAGATGTCTTCCCGAGAGTCCCATCCCCATGTCACCCACTCGGAGGCTCACCTCGGCACTCCTGGGAAACAGATGGGATGAAGTTAATGCACAGTTGGCGCTGACATAGGGCGGGGGGCCCGGATTTTTCCAGGTGCGGCCAGAATAATCACAGGTGTCTTAAAATCGGGGGAGGAGGCCCGAGACTCAGAGATGCAGTGAGGAGGGCTCGACCCCCTGGCGCTGGCTCTCAGAGGTGGAGAAAGGGCTGAGGAGCCCCCGAAAATGGGTGAGCAGGACCCCTGGCCCGCAGCCAGCCAGGGAATAGGACCCGAGTCCTCCTGCTGCGTGCACCTGGCTCAGCCAGCAACCTGGGTGAGCTCACAGGTGGGCTGTCCCCCAGAGCCAGGCCACTGCCCCGGGATTGGGCCTGGGGAAGCCCAGGGAAGGGGACCCGGAGCAGCCAGGCCCACCTGTGACCGACAGAACCGTAAGATAATAGACCTCATTCACGGACCTAAGTTCTGCGCTCCATCTAAGTTTTAACATGTGTGGTAACTTGTTATGGCCGCGATGAAAACTGCTACAGGTGAGGTTCCGACTGCCCTGCAGGACCTCAGTGACCAGGGTCACTCGAATGTGACGAACAGGTCAGATGAGAGATGGGTGAAGGGACGGAGAGAATGAAGACAAGTTGAAAACAGTGAAGGTGGAGTGGCCTGCGTTCCTGGGGACCTTCTTACCTGTCGCCTGGGATGAGATGCTGCCAGACCGAGTGTGATTCCAGTTCTGAAACACTGAGTGGCTTTCTGGGGTACAAGACAGCCTTCTTTATTATAAACTGCGTACTATCAAGTGCACTATATTTCTGTGTAATTGTGGTATTGTATATGCAAAACCCTACCTGCTGCTTTTAGGAAAACATCAGGGTTCTTCCAGGACCTTTTGATTCCAGGTCATTTTTGCTTTAGAGGCCGATTTTGGAAACAAATGCCCACGTACGGCACACCACCACCGTCCTGTGTGCTGCGTCCAGGGCCACGGCCTCGCGAACTTGAGCCTCTGGAAAGAGGCGGTCCACGCTCTGGCTGGAGACGTGGAGAGACTCATGTGCACGGTTAGCCCAGGAGAGCCCTCAACTTCCTCCTTTCCAAGGACACTGGTCATCATTCCCTTTTCACCTTTTCTCACACAAGGTGACCTGGGATGCTAGTGATAAATAGTCTGAGTTACTCTGTGGGAAACTGGAGGTGAGGGAGGAACACCAGGCTCACGGGATTCCCCAGCCTGCCCCCCTTGGTGTCCTCGAGGCAGGACAGAGGAGCTGATGGAGACGAGTGTCCTCATCCCTCACACCCGTTCTCCCCGGGTGATCGCGCTGCTCCTGGTTCTGCTCCCCCAAATCTCTGCAGTTTCCTGGGGAGGACTCCCCCACACCCACTCATCTGAATGAAAACATGTTGCTCTGCCCTGAACAACCTTCAGGATCCTTCAAAGATGGATTTAATTATACACATAAAAAAAAAAAATCCTCAGAATTTTGACGATTTCAGTTCTAGAACCAGATTTATTATGTTCAAAGTTGCATCTGGATAAAAGGCAGTGTAACATTAAACTGTTAATCCATTCATGCTGCTTAGTGATTTGAATTATTCACAGCTGCTTGTTTTTTTTTTTTTTTTTTTTAAATAAGAAGACTGCTTTTATCTATGAGGCCGGTCAAATTGAAAGGATACCCTTTGCTTTTAGAATTTTTCTCAGTTGAGGTTATTTTAATACAGCACACCCCCCCTCCCCTGGTACCTTTTATGAACTGTATTCATAAAGCATTTACATTTGGTTGAAGCATTTCACAGAGAAACTAGGTAAATGTAACACGGGCTGCTAAAGCGAAATGCTAGGCAACTCTTTCCCAACGTGAAGTGCTTTGAAGCTGGTAAGCCATAAATGCCCCTCCCCCCAGCTCATTCCTCCTGGAATATAAAGGAGATGATGTTTTACAGAATATTTGGTGGTGTCCATTTTTAGTGTTTGGACTGCCTTGTCCAGGCTAATTTAGGAGCTTAGCTTTAACCCCTCCCCCTTTTATGCTCTTAACTCAGGAATCTTCCAGGTAGAGAATAATCCTTTGGAATTTCTGCTTCCTTATTTGTAAACAGGCTATAATGTAATGTTTATCTTTGCCACTCTCTTAGGGCCCCAGGAAGCTCAAACAATATAATACACAAAGAAGTAATCTCTAAATAGCTCTACAAATATAAGCGATTGGTAATGCTGTTTTTTCAACATTGTCATTAGGAGTAATTTTACAGACATAAGACACTCCAAAGATCCAGAAGGCAGAGAAGTTATACTTGGTCAAAAGCCAAGACTCAGAAATGTCATTTCAACCTGAAATATTTTATTTAGCTTCTAATCTTTGATGCCAAGTGTTTGAAAAGTAATATTATGCCCACTAAATGTCTGCTTTTCACTCTGCCCAGTTCATTGAAGCATTGTGTGTGTGTGTGTGTGTGTGTGTGTGTGTGTGTGTGTGTGTGGCGAGAAGGGCAGAGATACTTTGCAGTGATTCTTTGGATTGTAGGAAGGGCCGTTGTTGACAATAAAATATGGATACTTGATTTGAAAAAAGGAACAGGTGCTGAGCGGTGAAGCCACGTGCCTAAGATCACAGAGCTGGTTAGTAGCGAGGGAGAATCCAAACCAGCTGTCCTCATCCCAAATCCAGTGTTCTTGCCACCGCACAGTGAAGCAGAGGACACAAGGGGAAAGATGGCTTAGGGAACAAGTCAGCCAACCACGGTCTGTGGGCATATGTGGCCCGCTGCCTGTTTTACAAATAAAGTTTTATTGGAACACTGCAGTGCCTACTGTTGGTGGCTGTTTTCACACCACAAGGGCAGAGCTGAGCAGTTCGGTCAGAGAACATCTGGCCTATAAAGTATAAAATATTTACTCTCTGGTCCTTTACAGAAAAAAACAAAAACAAAATGCTGACCTCTGGCTTAGTGGAAAGATGACTAAAAAGTCTGGTTGGTGGCCAGCCTGTGTGGCTCAGCGGATTGAGCATCCTCCAATGGACTGAGAGGTCCCAGTTCGATTCCTGATCAGGGCACATGCCAGGGTTTTGGGCTCGATCCCCAGTAGGGGGCGTGCAGGAGGCAGCCAATGGAGGTATCACTCTCACATCAATGTTTCCATCTCTCCATTCCTCTTTCTCTAAAAAACCTAAAAAAAGAAGTCTGGTCAAGGCACTTGGTAACAGGCTCTTTCATTTGCACATTTGTTCCTAATTATAATTTGGAGTAAATTGTTTGGCTATTTGCAAAATTTTCTGGCTCTCTCACAATTAAGTACAAGTTGATATTAACAAATGCGATTTTTCTACTTATGAAAGAAGGATCAATACCTATGTTCAGAAGCATTTCCCATCATGTGGGGATTCATTTTTAATATTCACCTTCATATGTCGTTGAAGGCAGTGGAGATATTAGTGCAGGGTCGTGGAGACCTGCACAGGGCACACAGTGCCTGGACTCAGGCAGGTGAGAGGCTAATGTGTGAGTGAAGGGATTAGGTGCACCTGTCCTTCAAGGCTAACTAACAAGAGCACTTTTTCTGGGAGCCCCTTGTCTCCTCCTCCTCTCTTCTTTGGGTAGAATTAATCACTCTTCTGTGCTTCCAAAATACTTTGTACAGTGTACTATTATAGCATGTATCACGCTGCATTAAAGGTAGTTGTTTACACATTAGTCTCCCAGTCAGTTGTGAAATCCTTGAAAGTAAGGACAATACCTTACTCACTTTGGCATCTCCATCATGGGCACAGTCCCTGGCCCATAGCAGAAGCAATCTAAGTGCCTGATGAATGGATGTGAGCTATCATCTCAGAGGACAAAGCAAGGACCAGTGTGGAATCTCGGCAAAAGGAACTCTGTGACAGTCTGACACCCTATAGAGTGATGTCCTAAGCAGTGCGGCATAGTCGTCAGAGACCCAGCCCTGGGGTCGGAAGGCCTGGGCTTGCTTCTCAGCTGTGCTCCTCACTGTTGCTCTTGGGGTAGGCTACTTAATCTCTGAACCTCGGTTTCCTCATCTTTGAAATGGACAGGACCTAGGCAACAGGTTTCTCACTGTGGTCTTCAGACCCTTGGGGAATCCCCAGGACCCTTTAGAGAAGTGTGTGAGGTCAAAGCTATTTTTATAAGAATGCGAAGACATCACTGACCTTTCTCATGGGGTTTCACGAAGTTTCAGTGACAGAGCAAAGGCAATGGTGGGAAGACGCCTGGCACCTTAGCACACACGTCAGGGCACCAAGCCGACTGAGTAGTGATGGGTTTCTTCCCAAGGTTCACAGGCTGAAAATAAAAAACAAACATGCCATTTCCGTTTAAGAATGCCCTTGATGGAGTAAAGTTACTCAGTTTATTAATTTCAGCCTTTGGGTACAATGTCATCTCTCCTTTGTGTGATGAAATGGGAAGGATATATAAGTCAGTTCTGTTACATTGCAAAGTACAGTTGCTACCTGGAGGAAAAATCCTTGTTATTGAGTTGCCAGCTGAACTAGCCACTGTTTTACATGTAACACGATTTTTCGTTAAAGAATCACTGACAAACTGTAGTTTTTCAGGCTTTGGTATTCGGCAGATATGATCTCAAAAATTAATGAAGTGAACCTATCACTTCAAGGAAAACAACGGGTAGTATTGGTTGCCAATGATAGAATTAAGCTTTTAAGCACTGTTTTGAGTTTTTGAAAACTTGTTTCTTCCAGCATGAGCTTGAGACTGCCTCAGCAGACTTTTCTGAAAAGATTGGTGGTGAGATAAATGGGATTTTAAAATATTTTATAATGAAACAAGACAATCTTTGGAATAGCTGCATAACTTAGTGAATTGGTATATTCCAAATGACCAGGGCATGATGTTACAAAATCCTGCATAGATCCATTCAAAGTACAAGAAGGGTGGGCTCCCACACTAATAGACCTTGATGTAACAGAGTCATTACATTGGACGTAATGAATGTCTGAAACTGCGGATAGTACTGAACCGTATATATTCGACTTTCCCCCCTATACATACATACCTATGATAAAGTTTAATTTACACATCAGGCACGGTAAAAGATTAACAACAATAACTAATAATAAAAGAGAACAATTACGACAATATACTATAGTGAAAGGTACATGTGCGTGGTCTGTGTCTCTGTATCCTGTACTGTGCTCGCCTTTTCACTTGAAGGAAGCGCCTGCCGGCTTCTCTCTGCACGTTCGCCTTGCCAGCATCACTGCTGTCGTGCGCCGGGGCTGTTCTAGGTGAAACAAGGTTACCTGAACACAAGCACTGTGACTCTGCAGCAGCCAGTCTGATCACTCAGATGGCCACTAAGTGACTAGTGGAGGGGAGAGTACGCCGTGTGAGACGATGGACAAAGGGATGATTTACGTCCTGGGCTGGATAGCATGAGATTTAATCACGCTACTCAGAACGGCATGTGATTTAACACTGATGAATCATTTGTTCCTGGAATTTTCCATTTATTATTTTTGGACCACAAGAAGTGGGGTCTAAAACTATAACATAATAGAAGTGGTTAAGTAAGAACATCCATACAGGGAAGTTGTTTTTATTTTGCAGACGTTAAAAATAGTTGGGTTTGAACTGTGTGGGTTCACTTGTATGTGTATTTTTTTTTCAGTTGAAATCTATATATTTGGAGGGCTGACTTAAGTTATACATGGATTTTTTAGGCTAGGTGGTTGGCACCCCTGACCCCTGCATTGTTCAAGGGTCATCTGTACTTAGACATTTATGTGAAACTACGAAAATATGTCCAAGATAGTATTTTTTAAAGATGCAGAAAATTAATTTTAGTAAGATTCTATTGTGTGAATAATTAGTGGATCTCTGTTTATAGAAACAAATGCCTAAAAACTGGGGACCAGAATTATGTTGGAGAAAAAAATGAGTCAAGATTGAGGAAGGATGGTGGGAGGCATTCATTTTTCACGTTTTGTACTTGGCTATGTTATTATTCTTCAGCACATCCACTCTCTGGTTTAAAAAATTACTTGAGATGATAATACTTACAATCGTAATGAAAACTGGTTGAGATCACGTTCAGTCTCCCGGCCTATAATAAATGCTCAGGTAAGTATTGGTTGGACATGTTGTGTGTGTGGCGCCATCAGTGGGACATTCTCCAAGAAATTACTGAATGATAGGTTGACAGAAATACCACAGGCAGGAATTACGCTTCTGAGTATATCTAACTGACCTCTAGGGTTGAATTCTGATATTCTTCAATCCAGATATTCACAAAAGGATAGCCAAGTATCTTCCACTGAGAGGTTCTCTCTGAGTCACCTTAAAAAGCAACAGAGTGTCTCTTTCCATCCACTAGTGCTCATAGCATTCACTTTTCCTTCAAATTTGCTCTCGGTTTGAAGAGGCTACTGGGACAAATAGACCAATATTTACTCAGTTTGGTGCTATGCCACGGCAGGAAGCGCTCTGTCTTTATCCTCTCAAGACAAGAATTTAGTATACTTTTTGCACAATTGCCAGTTCTAGAACTGAAGTTTGTTTAGTAGAATACTACCATTCTTAGGATGAGCTTACCTTCAGGATACGTCTAGGCCAGCAATTTTCACCCGGTGCGCCACAAGAATTTTTAAAACGTGCAATACCTGTATTTAGTGTGGGGCACTGACCTCCTTTCCCTGAGATTTGCCAAATAAAAAAATGACAACAGCCAACACAACAATAGCCATCCAGTGTGAATGCCCTGTCGGGGACCATAAATAGGTAGGTCATATTACAGAGTCGCACCTTACTGGTCACGTCACATAATAAGGTTGTGTCTGATTGGTTAATTCTTGGTGCCAGAAATCCTTATATACAAGTATAGGCACCTGATTTTTCAAAAAGTCACTTTGGAGCTAAAAGGGTAGGTAATCACTATTAGTATTATTTTTTGTAAATCAATATAAATTATACCTATTTTTTTCTATATCAGACCAGCAAAAAATATATAGTTTTTGGTGTACTGCAGAATTTTAGTAATTAGTTTATGTGTACCATGGGATAAAAAGGGTTGAAAAATCACTGGTTTAGGCTAAGAAACAAATGCCACAATTTTTCTTCTTAAAATAAAGAACATTCCAGATTTTATTGTATTCTTTAAAAGTCACTTAGTGATTGCCAGGACTGCTTTTTGAAAAGTCAAAATATGATCGCAATACGTTTATACACAAATTGTATATGCAAATATATTTTTATAAAGCAGGGCTCAGGTCACTGTGCAAAAATGGATCTTTCTGGAAGAACAGAAAGTAATAACTTATCCTAACCATCTTATTGAAAGAAAAAAAGCCAGCTTGAATAATGTTGGGAGATAAAGCATAACAGCATTATTCTTTATGTCTTTTATTAATGAATTAAAATACAAAAACTCAATAATATAACATTAAAAACTCATAAACATTGTTCAAATCTTCTTTCCCCATCAGTCATGCTCATGAAACCGACATTTATATTTAAATGGTAGTTAATAACAATAGGATTTTACTTAGTGAGTCAAACAATACATGGGCTCATTCATTTACTCACCAAACATTGGTTGAGTGTCAGACTCATGCTAGGTACTGAGTCCTCAGTGTTGAATAAGGTGTATTTCTTGCATCTCAAGAGTTCAGTGGCCACCTTGGCCCGTGTGGCTCAGTTGGTTGAGCATCATCCCATGCACCAGAAGGTGGTCAGTTCAATTCAGTTCCCTGTCAGGGCACATGCCTGGGTTGTGGGCTCGATCCCCATTAGGGGGCCTGCAGGAGGCAGCTGATGGATGTTTCTTTTTCCCTCTCCCTTCCTCTCTCTCTAAAATCAATAAAAACATATTTAAAAAATAATTCAGTGGACAATGGATCAAACATAAAGGTAAATGAATAACTGAGAAAGCACTATGGTCAAGTGGGCGGAGTGTGGGTTTAGAGATCAACACATTTCATACCTGGGTTTCCTCACTTCTGAGTTATGGGGCTAACATTTCTGTGCTTCGGGAATTTCATCTGTAAAATGGGAATAATATTTTCATCCCATGGCTTTTTCGTGGATTAAAGAAAACATTCAGAGCACAAAGCCTAGAACTAAATTCCATCAAGTAGAATCTGTTTATTACCCTTAAACTACTACATGAAAAGTACTATCTAATATGGGAATGGACAAGAAACAGTGATTAATTTGGAGATGGGGAAAGGTAAGGAAAACATTCTTAGAAGAGAGAGTGTGTAGAATAAGGAAGTGTTCGTGACAGAGAGAATTCCAGGCAGAGAGATTTCCATGCACAGAGTCTTGGGACTGAGGCTGACATATGAGGACCCGCAGTCACTGGGTGAGGCTGCAGCCTTGGGTAGGAGAGCCGACATGGAGATCGCGAGTTAATGGTCCTCCATCTCAGAGGACCGTCTACATCCTGCAAATGAGTCAAGATTTTTAGCAACAGCAATGGGAATGAGATAAACAGATTAGAGCAATATTTTGAAGCAAGAATTTATAGAATTGAGTGTCAGTGTGGGATTGATGGAGAGAAAGGAAGAGACTTCTAGATTTCTGATTTAGGTTAGTAATGGTGGGTATCATTCATGAGAAGAAGGAATTTGGGAGAAAATGATAAATTTTTATTTTATTCTCTTAAATCTGATTTTTCAAGACCTTAGACAGGAGAGAGACCTGGGCTGGAGAAAAGATTTGAGAGTGCTGACCATGCGGACAGAGTAGAAGTCGGGACTCTCAGGCTCTGACCTGGCGGTTGAACACTGGCTTTGTGACTGTGTTTTTCCTCCTCTTGTTCTGTAAGGTACTGAGAGCAGCTTAACCTTGTAATTAGGAAGTCTCATACGTGTCTGAGTCCGGGCTCTAAACTTTCTCATAAATGAAATCCAAAAGAAAAACAACTCCTCAGTAGCCTTCCCGGGGTTGTTTTAAGGATCACATTTTTTTTTTAAATTTATTTTTCCATTGCAGTTGACATTCAACATTATTCTGGAATCGTTTCAGACGTACAGCAAAGTGGTTAGAAAATCACATACCTCAGAGAGTGGTCCTCCTGCCGCTTCAAGTACGCACCTGGCCCCCCCCCATACGTCGTTCTCTGGCCGTGGTGACAGTATCCCATGCTGTCATCCGCCTCTCTGTCACAGTTTCCTCTGTGACTACCGGTTTGGACTACTCCCTTCACCTTTTCCACCCGGCCCCCACCCCCCTGAAATCCCTTTGAAGTGTCGCATGTACAAGCAGGAATGCCAGGGACAGCGATGAGAGACAAGTTAGATCCTCGTCAGCAGACACGGAACGACTGGCGACTTCACTGGCGAGGACTGTTTTTGCAGCTACAGTGTAAAGCCTGGCCATTCGCTGGGAAGCCACAGAATAGGGGTGCGGGCTCTCGGACTGCCCGCGTTGGAGGATCGGCCGTTTATCTCTCGGATTTCGGGCAAGTTCTTTAACCTCTTTGCTAAAATGAGAATCATCAGCGTGCTTACCACCCAGGTCGCTGTGAAGATTTAACCAGTGTATATAAAGTATATAGGACAGTGGCTGGCTCGTAATTAGGGCCTCGGTAGGGATGACATTTTCACTGTCGTCACCAGAGGCAGGAACAGCATAATCACTGTCATTAGATGGCAGGGTTTCAGTGCAGCAGGGGGGTGTTGGAGGAAGCCACATCGATTTCATAGGTGTGCGTGTTAGATCGTAGAGGAATAATATCCCATTCCCAGTTTCATGCAGACATGTTCAGGTTACGTTGCTTAGTGATTTGCAGACTGCTGCCCCATATCCATTGGGAGACGAAACACCGTGAGTAATTCCCTGATGCCGCTTCAATTTTATAGTATTTTCTGATTTGTTAGGTAAATTAAACTCCTACGTTAAGAAGAGATTTTCCTGCGTTGTAAGTTTACAGACTTAAAATATTAGCCCTCAGGCTAAAGTCACTGAACACACGCACTTTCTCACCCAGCAGTGGAGGGGTCACAGAACCGTGTTTAATAGCACTTGAGTTTCATATAAACTATGTTCACCTGCAGAGCCCAGGGCATTTCATAAATATACATGCTGCTAATCAAAGACTTGAATAAATGGATGGATTTTGTATGATACCCTGAAGATAAGTGGATTTGGATTCTCATTAGATTTGTGCAGTCTACCTGAGGAGTCAGAGAGAAGTCGTAAACACAAGCACCCGTTTTTATCATCCGCCCAGAGTGAGTGGTGCCAAGTAAAACACTTGTGAGAAACAAGCAGTAACTGGATTGTCAGACCTGAAATACGAAAAAAAAAAATCTAAGATAAAGAATGGCAAATTAAGCAAAACAAAACAAAATAAGTTAAATATTAGTTAAATGGTAAGAAAAAATGGAAATGATCCAATAACACATTTATACAGTCTTAATTTGAGCACATCATGAAAATGAATAGTTATAGTTCTGCTTGGAAGATATGGTCTATCATTATTTAATTGGGAGTTTCATCTTTTCTTCCTTTTAATTTATGTTATTGGTCCTTCTTGCCCTTCTGAGTTCCCTTAGCTTTAAAACACATTTTATTTTTATTTTCTTGCAATGGGACTTTTTTTAAAAAAACACCTGAAAACTTGTTTAATCTTAAGCCTTACTAATTACATGCAAATAAAAATAATGAAAGAACATTTCATCACCTAAAACAATATTCACACATTTTCAAAACAGTGTTGCATAGAATGTGGGGAAATAGGTATTCCTGTCCTCTGTTGGTGCAGTGGGACATTTTATTTAGTAAAATCATGGGGCCTAGCTGACTAAAAAAATAAAAATAAAATAAAAAACCTCACATGAGGTCGTTTAAGAAGTTCATAGTGAATCTCTAACAACCTCACGCTGCTGTTGTGGTTGTTTTTGCTACTTGGTGATCTTGGTGCTCTGGATTTGAGCAAGTGCGTGAAAAAGTAAAAAAAAAGGTGGATGAAAGCAACCTTTCATCAGCACATTTCTGAGTCCCTTTCCTTACCTCTCTCGTGTCTTCACCAGTCTTCACGCTTCACCTGTCCCTAAATGGTCACCTGTCTGCATGTCAGCCCAACCATGAGCATCACAGGTTCACGTAGTGTCGCTATCTCGAACCGACTGCTTCTGTGGGAGGGCCGCTCTCAGTCCCATCTTGGCCTCATCTCTCCCCACCCCGCCCCCCATATGAAAACATCATGCACCATCTCTGTGACGTAGGACTGATTCTCCAACGAGGGGAAACGGGAGTGGGAGTTAGGATGTTGCTTGACCCTTCATGGAGCTGGTCCTGCAGAGGATCAAGTGAAACTGAAATGTAGCAGCATCCTGGTTAATGCCAAGCAGAGGGCGCCCAACGCGCCAATCAAATCAAGAGTGCTCTCTGTTTCATCAGGGATTGGTGTTTTTAGTTCATCTACACCCAAAAGCATAAAAATAGTTTATGTTCTGAATTAAGTATAGAAAACATTTTTTCTGTCTAGGAAGTTAGCTTAGATGAATTTATTTTATCTGAGGAAGCAGCACACTCAAATGACTTTCCTTTGGGTATAATTTTAGAACGTTCTCTTTCTCTTAAACTCAGATTTTAAAAAAGTACTAAAACTGTACATTAGTAGAGACTTGATGTTATATTAGCCCAGGGCAGTATCTATGTGGAAATGAAGAAATACTTCAGTGTTTACTTGAAATTTTTTATCTTTCCATACAGAAGGAAATTCTTTAGCTGCTTTATCTACAGTTAACTACAGTAATACGTTCTTCTCCCCTTGCCCCTGGACTTTGATTTTTTAAATGTTTTCACTAATCTTAAATCTACTGACACTGAAGAATGATTAGACTCAGCACAGACCCAGAGTAATTCTGAAAAATGTCTTTCCTGCTAAAATGACCCAATCAAAAAGTAGTTTGACCTCCCTTTTGCTCAAACAGGAAAGGGAGTTTCCATTTGAAACGAGAATTAGTTCTTGAATAAGTGCAAAAATCAGATGGGTGAGGAAGTTAGACAGACTCTCCAGGCATCCTTTTACTCCATATCCTTCGATTTGCCTGTACTTAATTCTGGAAAGAGGATGGTGTTAAAATAAAGGGACACCACGGCTGCAGAGGCGCTGTCATCACCCTTGCTCAGTGTCGCGCTGCCGGAGGTCTGCTAGGGGGGTCCCTTACGCGAAGCAGCCCGGGCAGGAAGAAGGCAGGACCACTGAAAAACACCCGTAATGTCAGGGTGCATACATTTTGCTATAATAAAAATAAGCTTGACATGTGTCTGACTTGCCTTTTTAAGGAGAAATGTGCACGGAAACGTAATCTACATATAAAATGGGGGGTAGGAATGGGGGGAAAACGAAACGGAGTTGTTGCTATCCGCTTCTTTTTGAACTGTGTGTTATTCTTAGTTCCTTCCATTTCGGGGTTGATGCCGGTGCCTAGTGGGGCGTCAGGACCTATTTTAACTGAGTTGTTCTGCTGTTTACAACTCGAGAGCCGTCCGGCCGATGAAGCACTCGTTGCCCTGTTTGAGAAGAACCGGTCACCTTCCGCGGTGAAGACTTGTACCCTTGCCTTTCTAGGAGGCTTGAGGAGACAGGAAGACAGGATTAGATTTACCCAACACCTCACTTACTTTATATAAAGTGATATCACCTTTTGGTTGGGACCTGCTTGTTATCAATAAAGGACAGAACGTAGTCTTTTAAATACCTTTTTATTATATAAATGGTATTTGTTTGTTTTAGAAAATCCAGAGATGATCTGACCCAAAACAAGTTAGTGAAGGAATCCCCGAGTACTAGCCATAATGCTATTGTTGATTCTGTCCACAGTCAGAAACTAAAGTGGTGTTTTGGCTTTCTTTCTAAATGCCTATGCCATGGTGTGTGTGTGCGTGCGTGTGTGTGTGTGTGTGTGTGACAGTATTTTTTTGCTGCCGTTTCTGTGCCCAGAAGTGTGTGACACACACAGGCACGGAGCCTGGTTGTTTCTGATGTTATTATCTTAGTGTTCTCAGTGGACCGAATGTGCTGTTGTTACCTGCTAGAATATGAACAGGCCAACTCCATTCATTGGTAGGATTTGCTCTTTTCCTACTCACTGACCAGTTCTCTTCATTTAAATATGACCTCAGGGTAGAAGAAATGCTGGGAGGTTGAAATGGTAACTGAACTTCACCGGGCGTTTTTATGTAAAAGGACTGTGTTCGGTGGCCACACCAAGGGGGAGGAAGGAGGGTTAACAGGTGTCTCTGTGATGTTCAGCTACCTCCTTTAGGGAAGGTGATTTCAGCTTCCCCCATCTCTGCCTATTTTCAGGGAAACCTAAACGTTTGATAATGTCGAGGAACATGAATGATGACACCCATAATCGAAGTTTCAGAGAGATGGAATTGGTACATTGTTACTTTGAAGAAAACCGCACAGAACCCTATTTAGGTGCGGTTTCAAGATCATTTCACTCAGCGCTCACGTCTCTGTGTTTCTTTCAACTGTCTGGTAAACAGCCCGCGATTCTGAATGCTTGTCTCTGATCGATGCAGAGCATTTCAGCGCACACTCAGCTGTCTGTTCGTTATGTTGCCCAACTTTTGGCAGTTTCTGTTTGGTATTCAGTGGGATGGTGTAAGGAAAACCATCTGCCCTCCAGCTGCAAAGGGACTACCTTCGGCTCTTTGTAAACGGGAGCAAATGCCCTGTGCACAGCCCGGAGCGTTGCTTGGGTCCTGCACCATATGCTTCCCCCAGCCATCCTGGACCCACGTCAAGCAGCAGCTCGGAAGATGCAATTAGCCTTTTAGTGACTGCAGTCGTTCATAAAGGGCTGCAGAAAATAAAGAAACTGGGTCCTCTGCCCTGTGAACATTGCAGACTCACCCTTTGCCACGCTGGCAGATAGCGCGCTGAGACCAGGCGCCCACGGCCGATGCCCCGGTTCACGGCGCCCCCGGCCACCACACCGGAATCCTCGCCGTGTGCTGAGATATTGGCACCAAACAAAATGGAATTATTCCCAGCGGCATGCATTTCAGTAGAATTTTACAGTCCTGGCCTTATCTCCAGATAGCTTTTGCCTCTTTCCAAAGGGATAGTTTGCGCCGATGTTGGGTGAGGAACATGTAGTGAGATGTAGCTATTACAGTGGAAATCCAGTATTTTGCAACTCACTGTCCACACCGTGGCAATCCTTTTTTTTTTTTTTTAAAGGTAACATTAAAACCTTTTGAAAATATCTGAGCAAACTTACTTGTACTTTCTCTTAATCAAAAGCCCCTTGGCCACGTGTGGCTCTGGAAACTGCTGGAATGGTGACTCGAGGATGTTCAGTAGGTGCGCGTTCTCCCCTGGGGCACAGTCCCACCGGCTCCCCTGCCTTGGATCTGCTTTGAAGGAAGGTCCAGACGGAGGCGGTGTAGCTCGGAGTCAGTTTTCTGAGGCAGACTACAGGACTCGCATATGGAATTGAAAATGGGCTTTCTCCTAGGTGGGACGACACTGTAAAGAACTATAAAATTCATGCGGTGGCATTAAAAGAATGCATGTAAAGATTTCTGTGCACAGAATTTTAATCATTTAAAAACATATGGATATATATTTATATATGTACATGTGTATTTAAGTGATTTCCTCAAATTCCTGTTTTGGGAATACCAGTTGCTTTCATGTCAATCCTAAGGAATCTATTTCAAGTGATCAAATACTTATTTGACAGAAATCTGACCTTGAGTCTGGATGACTCCAGGGAGAAAGTTTCCACCAATGGTGGGGAGTCATTAGGACGAGGTGGGCACGTTTGGTCCCTTTGTGTTGCATTCAAGGTGGAGCCGGGGAATACGGTGTTTTCTAGTACATGTCGGAAAACTCAGATGCACCTTCACATGCCTCCCGGGTTGAGAACAGGCAAGAGGATGGTGTATAGGACGGAACAGAGAGACTCTGCCAGCCTAGAACTGGGGCAGGACTCCACGAGGACCAAAGATCCTGCCCCAGTTCTAGGCGCCAAGAATAAAGCTGCCCAGAAAGGGAACCAGGGGAAGAGTCTGCAAGGAGCGTAGGTGTAACATTGGAGCATATTTTTGGCTTTAATATATGCACAGGCAACATTTTAAAGGGAAGAGAGGAACAGGCCTTATCAACAGTGACCAAGAAGTGATGCAGAGATCAAGACCGATGACCCAGTTATGGGAGCAGTTCATCCTAAGAACATAGTTAACTTTTTTTTTTTTTTTTTTTCCAAATGCTTTTTACCTGCTAAGATTCCCTGGTACTTTCTGGCAAGATTAAACATTTCTCACCTTTCACATCACCATTCTCTGAATGTGCCAGGAAGTTGGAAGGGGGTAAAAAATGAAAGCATTTGAATGGGACCCTATCTCTGTACTGCAGATTCAACCGGAAGTGTGCTCATTTTGTTCCCACCATCCAAAATGCCTCTGCAGTGCTGTCCGGCTACCTGTGCTGCTCCATGTGTCCTTCAGAACCCAACTTACCTATTTCAGGAAACCATTCCTAAAAACCACGAGGGAGCTGACCTCGACATCGTCTAGACTGTGGACTCCCTAAGGGCAAGGACCATCCCTTTACCTTTCCTTGAGCAGATAGCTGGCCCAGACTCCGCACCTGCTGCAGGGACCCCGCAATGTGCCCCTGGTGTGTGGTCATTTGTCTCCAGCCTTCCTTAGGTATCTTTGCACTTCTCTCTCTTTGCAAGTTCCTCCGGAACAGCCCTTGTTTTGGTTTTCTTCTCCTGGTTCTTAGTGCTGTGCTTTGAAGAGGACAGATGTTCCAGAAATACCTACTGAAGAAAGAAACCTTGCATAGTTAGTAGTTTTAATGGCCCATAACCAAGAACATGCTAATAATATATATTCTGAATCGGAGACCATATCTTGCAATTTTATTGTACATTTTTCAATATTTGGATGCTTATAGTATCCAAAGATAATATACTTCTTGTAATCTAAATATTTTATAGTGCATTTATAAATAATATCACAAAATAATGCGATGAGACATTAATTTGAAGTGAACTAGAGCACAGTGTGGGGAAAATATAATTTAAAAATGTGGTGTTACACCTACCAAGCCACACACACAGGTTGTCGCTCCATTCAAGAGGAATTTCTGCTTTAATCATACCACCAAGTTAACCTCAAGTCTTCCTGAATTTTTGTGAAAATTCAGAAGATAATTTTCAGTAACATAAGCTTCTTTTCGTTTTAATTCTAAATCATCACAATCGCCATCTGTGCTGGGCTACACCGAGGAGTCTTACCTAGATTCAGAGACGGGTAAGATCAGTGACTTGGCTGGAATTCGTTCATATTTGCGTGTGCTCTACTTCACAGCAAAGGATCTGTATTCTGAGGTACCAGGTATGTGCCCAGGGCCTCATGGGTTCAAGGAAACAACGGAGATTTGCTGATCTTGGCTGCCACATAGAATGAGACATCTCTGCCTCGTGCGCAGATCCTAAAATGACGGGCTCGCTGCCTTTCATCCCACGCAGTCTGTGAGCACCAGTGGACAAGTCCTGCTGGTCAGCAAGCTTGTCACCCAGCCCATACATGTCACCCAGGGTTTCAGGCTTGGACAGTCCTCTGCGCCAGCACTGGGAAATTGTTCTTGACTAGTGCCTGGGTACAGGGCCTAGGTATCTTCCATTCATATCCAGAATGGGACTGTTTTTATATGTGACTAGCCAGGGCCTACCTCCTTTGTAGTTTCAGAAGATTCACAATGGAAATGATGGAAGAGTGAAGTTGTTTTCACATTCTCCAGTCCTAGTCCATTTCTAATTCTAGCTAGAATTTTAAGCAGCATGCACAAACAAGAATGCCAGCTCTTCTCTTACCCATCCGATAGGGTCCTGTGAAAGGACATCCGCTGTTTGCTTTTTTTTGGGGGGGAGGGGCAATCCTTACTCAGAATTTCACTCAGCCTACTTAGTCATCATCAGAACAGCAGCAGCAAAGTGTAAACCAAGCACATAGTTGGAAAATCAGGTTTTGAGATGGAGATCTATAGAGCACACGTTCTAATTGGGGCAGTGTGAATAAAGTTCACACCAACAATATAAGGCGAGGCTCAGCCTGAGCCAAACAGTAGATTTAAACAGCAGCACGCCCCTCCAGGGCACGTGTGCCCGCGATGTAGATAGCAGGTAACGTGTGTGGGCGCTGTGTCCGCGGATACGTATGGCTCTGCTTCTCTAGCCAGACCTAGAAAACTGGTGGAAGCCTTGGACAGGTGACATTTTCAGCTCTGTGCAGCAGAGTCGGTGAGCTACAGGGAAGTACAGGTATCATACTGTCATCCATGTATAAAAATGAATCTACTAAATTATAGGCTATAAGCTATGCACTTTGATTTTATCTAATTAGGTTTTTTTTTTTTTAAGTACTTGACCCACTGGCCCTGTTAAGATCCCTTATGACTAGTGAGCCCGTTTATGAGGCAGCTGGATAGTTGGCCAAAGAACAGGCCACGTTCATCTTGGAATCTCTTCTTCACTCGACATCATTGGCATTCTGCCCTTACCAACTGCACCAAGTAAAGCAGTACCCCTTTTACAAACTGGGTCTAGCATCCTCTGATCTGGACCTGTATTTCCGAATTCTAAGCTTTAGGCAGACGTGGTAAGCATCCAAGGAACAAACACTGGGGTCTATATTCAGAGCAGTTCTCTGCAAAGACCTCAACCTTGAATTGACTGTCCAGTTCCTGCCGACAGCGTCAATGGAGGCAACTGGCGGTGGAGGCTGCTGGTGTTTACCACCCATTCCTCTCCCTTTTTCCCAAAGCTTATTTATGTTAGAAAAAAAAAAAATCACCAGAAGGAAATGATTGTGCCCAGATCACGCCTTTTGGATCCTCCCTGCAACCGACCTTCTCTGCTCCTCAACTCGGCTCTCAGGCCGGGCTCTCCCATGAGAAGTGGCTGGCAGGTGTCCAGTCGAGAGGCATTAGAAGGTATTACAGGACTCACTGTGCTTACCCAGATAAGCCGCATTCTTTGATCAGCTTTTTCAGTAATAAAGCTGACAGTTTGATCTTCTTTGTCTATCTCGCAGTTGGTTCCAAATCAGGAGATAAAAATCATCTTTAATTCTCAGCCACTGAAAGCCTCAGAAACAGGCAGGACAAAGTCCGGAGGATGGGGATATATCGATAAATAGGATATTTATCTATATGTATATTCTGATATGCATATCAGAATAATTATCACTAAAGATAGTACAGTAAGAGTTTTCATTTATACTTCTGGAAGAGAGAGGAAGAAAAGTCCCTGTCAGATATTTTAAGGACACTGAATGGGCAAATGTGTTGAGTTATTAACTTCGGGAGAGAAGAGCTGTGGGTGAAGCTTGCCTTTTCCGCTCGGGTAGCACCAGGCTGGTGTCGCCCGTTTTAATGGCTGCTCCCTACAGGGCTGCACTTCTTGCGATGTTTCAATATTTGACATTTCTTTTTAGCCCTGGTCAGCAGCTACCCTACAAGTCTGTTTTCTTTGATGTGCATGTTGGGAGAAAGACAGGTAAGTACTGAATTCCTTGTGTGAGTGGGTCCACGCTGGGGTTTCAGTGTGCCGTTCTTCCCGGGGTGTCTGTGGGTGTCTGAGGAGCAGTGTCCGTGGGCAGGAGGCTGCGTCTGGGAGTGTTCAGGTGGCTCGCCTGCCGACCTGTCCATCTTGAGGGTGCCCGGGGAGCCATCTGTGCATGGAGCCGTCAGGGCTTTTCTCCAAGACAGTGGCACACGCGGGTCTCCACTATTGTCACTGTTCATCTCTGGAAGTCTTGTATTCACGTTTAGGTACTGTGTGCAGGGCTTTCTGAGAATCAAAGAATTTATCCATTGGTCCTTGGACTTCCGTGTATCTAAGCCATTGGTCCTTGGGCTTCCGTGTATCTAAACCATTGGTCCTTGGACTTCCGTGTATCTAAACCATTGGTCCTTGGACTTCCGTGTATCTAAACCATTGGTCCTTGGGCTTCCGTGTATCTAAACCATTGGTCCTTGGACTTCCGTGTATCTAAACCATTGGTCCTTGGACTTCCGTGTATCTAAACCATTGGTCCTTGGACTTCCGTGTATCTAAGCCATTGGTCCTTGGACTTCCGTGTATCTAAACCATTGGTCCTTGGACTTCCGTGTATCTAAACCATTATCCTTGGACTTCCGTGTATCTAAGCCATTGGTCATTGGACTTCTGTGTATCTAAGCCATTGGTCCTTGGACTTTCATGTATCTAAATCATTGGTCCTTGGACTTCTGTGTATCTAAACCATTGGTCCTTGGACTTTTGTGTATCTAAACCATTTGTTATTTATGCATTTCCTCTCTCCCCATCAGGACATAAACTCCACCAGGGCAAGGATTTTGCCCATCTTGTTCATTGACCCCTTAGTGGCACCTAGAACCTGGATGTAGACGGTATTTAGAAAAACGTTTTGAGTGAATAGCTGACTGGAAGAGTGCATATTCTTAGATGAACCTCTTTGTTTTGGCTCAGAGCCTTTCAAAACCGTTTTTACAAACATAATCAATTCACATGTGATTTGTACATCACCTTTTAATTGGGGCAGCGTTTTGAAACTTCTGGGGATGAAAGCGGGACTTAAAGGGAACATAATTTGGTGGGTCTTATACTGCCTGGTGCTAAAGTTCATCCTTAGAAGCTTGATGACTTCTGAGAACGGATCTCCATTGGATAGACCCCTGGATAAGGAATCCGTAGGAAGGAAGTGTGTGTATCTTCCCCACCCTCCAGTGTTCCCACTGAGCAGTTCACTTGCTCAAGAGAAGACTAAAACCAAGAGATAAAAGCTATACGGAATGAATGCAAGATTCTTACAAAAGTACCTTTGGATACTCCAACTCCTCTTACCTGTTAGGAAAATGCGTGTGATAACACGTTGATACCTCACTGGGGGTTTATTGAAACTATGAATCAATGTCAGGGAAGCCCTTTCCAATCCTCAGATAAAGACAGTGTAAGTTCACAGTGACATTCTCATGCTAACCATGATAAATAGAAACACCCACTCCACTTTGCTCTCTTCTAAGTCACTTCTTATTGATTTCTCATGTCAAATAATACTGTATTTTCTTACACATTTCTTTTTTTCTGCTTTGGAGTGAGAAACCAGTCTTACCGTAAGGGAAGGATGTTATCAAGACGGAATATTAGGCTATACATTCTAAGTTTCTTTTATTTGAGGAGCGCTCCAAATTCAACTCTCGACTTACAGAGCTGTCATCTTTCATCGCGTTATGTTCTCGGCTTTCGGTGTTGGGGAGAAATACCTGATTAAAAGGAAGCCCACGTGTTAATTCCCAGCATGCCCTTTGGCAGCTGCCTCATTTCACTTCGAGGCGGGAGCAGGTGGCATCATTGCGCATTAAACACATCATGTCTCAGTTGTCAGGAAAACAGGATTCCATGATGACAAGGCCTGCAGTGGGTCTCGTCATTGTCCACCAGTTTGAGGGCCCTTCTTTATACCTGCACGCTGTAGCAAAAGTGCACTGAGGTGTCCTCTGTGTGGATTTATGGCGTTAAGTTCAGCCTAGAGCCATGAAAGGCCTTTGGGAGACGAGCACTGAGGGCTGGTGTGTGGGGGCCCATCCACCTTCCATGACAGGGCCCCCAAAGCAGGCTGTGTCCTTCCTTCCCTTCTCCAGTGACGGGACAGCAACGTCACAAAACTGGAGCCCAGCGTAAGCTCACTCTATTTACAGCGTCTTCGTTGTAAGAAGACAGAACAGGTCCCGTTTGAACTCTGAGGCATGCTACTCCGCCAATGACGTTGTGTGAAATGTCTTTACATGTCAAAGGGCAACTGGAAAATCTATCGGATGCTTTTTATCCAAAGAGGTTCAAGTAACCACGTGTTATCTTTCATGTGGTTTATTAGAAAAGTACTCTAGGTATATTAGATTAAAAGAAGTATTTTTTAAAATGTGCTGTTTTTATCATGGAATTTTTGAGCCAATATAAAAACTTACGTTCAAAAAGACATTTGTAGACACAAAAATATGGCAATATTTCTAGTAAGTATTCTTTTTATGAAGTCATCCTTTTTACCTACAAAAGGACTGATGTCAAGGCCTGGCCGGGCTGCCTCGTGGAGAGTGTGAAACACACCGTAGCCTATCTCTTTGAGGAAACCTGAAGTGTCTTGGAAAAACTAGACGTAAACATGTAGAAAAGAGAGAAGAATTTCAGTGTCCAATTGGGAAGCATGTGGTGCAAACACAAGTGTTACCATAGATGAGAGTGAAGAGGTTTCATTGAGTATTTTCTATTTTTAAAGGCTTATTACTTGTACTAAGAACAGACCGACGTAGCCTATGGATCAGATAAAACATGTTTACAATAAAATAAAGCCTGTCGGTTTACAGTTAGTACTTTGTATTGATCAATATGCATTCCTGTGATTGGTGACCCAACGTGTCATCTTGAACAGTCTACTGGAGTGGGAAATGGCAGACATCGATTCCAGCTTTGCTTCCACTCTTCCTGTAATTATGTGCAGTAAAGGCGGACGCTGCATGGAGCAGGTAATGCCTTGTGGCCTGTTTCTTTGTTCTTCTGATTGTGTGGTCCTAATACTGAAAAGATGCCTGGGGTTCTGTTCCACTGAAGAGAGTGAGAACATCTGATGTTCAAGTGGACCGGAACCATTTCTTTTTGTTGTTGTTGTTGTATTTATCTTCAGATAGAGCGGGAGGGAGAGAGAGGGGAAGAGAAAGAGAGAAACATCGATTTGAGAGAGACACATCGACTGGCTGCCACCCACACGACCCGAACTGGGGCTGGGGACAAACTGCAACCGAGGTACATGCCCTTAGCGGGAACTGAACCCGGGTCTCTCTGGTTCATGGGCCGATGCTCTAACCGCTGAGCCAGACCGGCCAGGGCCCGGAACCATTTCTAAGTCCATCCACAGTCATGCTGCGTCATCACCAACAGGATTGGAAATATTTAATAGGAAGATGTTCCAGTGAAAAATAACAATTAGAAAGTGGTAAGTAGAAGATTAAACTGGTGCAAAAATTTTATTTTATTCTTACGTTTTTCCTTCTTTTTCTGGTGCAAAATTTTAAAAGACTGTAAGCTGTGTTTCAAGGATATTTTACAGCTTAAAACACATGCTTTCGTTTTTATCTATTTGTATTAATAGCTTTTGGTAAAAAGAACTTCAGACATGGTTGAACATTCTGACTTCTTCCACTCTCTGTTGTGGTTTTAACACCAACATTTACTTATCATATCTGAATCGAATCTCCTAAAATGAATATATCATGAAATTAATGACAAATTATAGTTTACTTTATTCCTGATTAAATATAGCTTCTAATTCCATGTTTTAGAAAATGTATTACGCATATATTTCTAGTATCCTATTTTAAAGAGTATGCCCAGCTGGTGTGGCTCAGTGGTTGCGCATCGACCCATGCACCAAGAGGTCGCTGGTTCGATTCCCGGTCAGGGCACATGCCCAGGTTGTGGGCCCAATCCCCAGTGGGGGGCATGCAGGAGGCGGCCAGTCGATGTTCTCTCTCATCGATGTTTCTCTCTTTCTCTCCCTTCCTCTCTCTAAAATCAATAAAGAAAAAACATTTTCAAAAAAAGTATTATGATTTTATGTAAGTTGGAAAATATGATTTCAATTTTAAAACTTACATCAGTGATTTCCAGAGGGGAGCCGGACGTGTGAGCACACACACCAGGCTTGAGGGGAGAGCGTTTCACTTCCAGCTGAGCTCTTTCTACCTGGACGGCCTTCAGGGAATGACGTCATGTCGCAGACCTCAGACCTACCTTGCAGGGCTTTTGGACGAAGTTATCAGGTTACATACATGCAACCATGTACACAGCAAAACAAGCTTTAGTCATAAGAAAAAATAGTGGCCTCTATGAACTAAAGTATCGAAATAAAATTTCCACTGGGGAATTGTTTGCATAGTGTCCCTTTGAGGAGTCCACGGTTAATATTGTAGCATTCACTTTCCTTCGCCTAAATCAGGAGTCAGTCGACAAGAGCCCACAAGCTCAGCGCAGCCGACCGACCACCTGTTCCGTGGTCCAGTTACCCTGGAACCGGCCACCCTCCTTCGTGTGTGTACTGTCTGTGGGGCTTTCCTGACTAGTGACACAGATGTGTGCTTGCACAGAGACCGGGGGCCTCCGGTGTTTACTGTCTAGCCCTGTACAAGAAGAGTTTACTGACCTCTGATCTCAGTGATCATTTTTAGGGGAATCACATTTCATGGAGAGTAGTGAAAGGTCAGTTTTCTGTTATTCCAAAAGAAAATTTGAATTCTGTTCTTTGAGATGATGCGGGACCAAGTGTTGTTCAACTAGGTCAGCGACTGTGTCCCTTGGTTTGAGTCTTTGCCTTGAGGGCCTCTTTGGGCCCCGTGGGGTGTACTCTCAAAATAGGAACACTGGATCTCGGTAAATGGACAAGTCAGGAAGAAATAAAGAAGTCTTACACCTCGCTGGCCTCCCTCACGGAGACCCACTTTGCGACAATGAGGATCCAACAGAGGGATGAGTGTCTGAGACTCCTCAGCTTGGTTTGCTGAGTAGGGTGGGGCAGGGCGGGTGGGGCAGGGCCAGGGGGTAAGGAAGGTCTTACTAGCTTTTTGTAAAGTCTCTTTGCATTGACTATCATCGCGATCTCTTCAAACTAGAGTGAAAGCAGACTCTTCTTGAACTTCCCTCTCTCCAACAGATAGATATATATCAGATTACTCGAATTAACCATCCAAAGTGGTGAGCACAGTAACTCTTCCGTGATAGAGCGTGTCTCATTTCAGTGCAAGGACAGCACTGTATTGATTTTGTTTATATTTATGTTGTAATTGTTAAAACATTGATGTTAATTATTAATGACCATCCTTAAAAAGAACAGTAGAGGGAGGTTACTCAGATTTTACCCAAGCAAACAGAAAGGAATAATTTGTTAAAATGGTGGAGAATTATGCGCTTTCCACTTAGGAATGTTTACAGACGTTCTGAAGGATCAAGCAGCATTCTCTGAGATGTTTGCTTCTGGCCACGTCGAGAACAGTGTTTTTCTTCAGTATCTTTATAAATAATGGAGTTCCTATTGCTATGCTAAAAGCAAGTTTTTATTCCTATGATTAGATTTTAGCAATATATTAAAATATGAAAAGTAGCATTAACACAAGCATACATACAAGTGTGTGTATGTA
This sequence comes from Tadarida brasiliensis, assembly GCA_030848825.1. Classification (NCBI taxonomy): domain Eukaryota; kingdom Metazoa; phylum Chordata; class Mammalia; order Chiroptera; family Molossidae; genus Tadarida; species Tadarida brasiliensis. The sequence continues at coordinate 96,886,302 of CM061267.1, read as the reverse complement.
TTTGTGTATATATACAAACATATATATTTATGCAAAACACCCAAATATATGCAGTTAGCTTGCACACTCCCAGGGTATCACGGTGGGAGGAGGTAGAGAATATAAATATCCCAGGCCAGAAAGTTATGTAAAGTTTATTTTATGTATCAGCAATGGACTCTGTTTGGTACATGGGCAAGTGTTTGGTAGATTTACTGTTTCTAATGTGACCAGTTTGTTTCTTATATCAGGTCATTGACTCAGCAGGTATTTAAGTCCAAGTTATCCTACAGAAGCAGTATTAACATCTGTCTCCAGAGTGCTTACTAATAGAAGAAGTGACATTAGATAGTCTCAGAACTATGTGTGCCTGTGTAGGTAAGAGAGAGAAGGAGAGAGAGAGAGATGCCCACTTGAGGGGCACGTGCCTATGAAGGATAAGTTGGAGTTAACTAGAAAAAAGAAACAAAAGAATACAGACCAGGCAGAGAGCCTCCCTAGACCCTGTGGAGGGAAGGAGCAAACTGAAGATCAGAAACTAAGAGCGAGCCAGGGGCTCAAGCAGATGGTGCGGGAAGCGGGTGCTGGATGAGGCTCTGAAGCAGTGCTGTCCAGTAGAAACAGAACATGAGCCACACAGGTCAGTTAAGTCTCCATTAGCCACATTAAAAAGTTAAAGGAGCCCTGGACCGTGTGGCTCGGTTGGCTGGAGCATCGTCCCATACGCCGAAAGAATGGAAAGGATGTGGTTCAGTCCCTGGCCAGGGCACATGTGGGAGACAACAGATGGATGTTTCTCTCTCCCTCCCTCCCTCCCTAGAACAATAATAAATAAAGAGTTTTAAACAAGGGTGTGGCATGATCAGATTTACATTTTTTAAAGATCACTGTGGTGAAGTCACAGAGAACAGAGTAGAGGGAAATGACGTAGGTATACATCCTGGCCGATCCTTCAGGTGGCCTAGTGCGGAGGTGAGGGCTCCGTGGTAGATGGAGATAGAATGAGGAGTTATTTAGAAGATGAATAGTCTTGATTAGAGATTGAACGGGACGGGGGCAGGAGGGGCGCGAGAAGTGTGATGGAGGATGCTGCAGGGAGATGTATGGTTTGTGTGGGTTCTCTAAACATGCATTTCAGAGTTTAGAACCTGTGCATCCAGGTTCCCAATAAGTATGAAGTTCTAAACTGTAACCTGAGATCCCTCCATTGCTGAAGAAGCCCACAGACTTTGCTATCGAGTATTTAATTCATTAACTCTAACACTGAAGGATTTTAAGAATGGTGAGTTATCCAAGGGCAAGGCCAACCGGAGAATAATCCTTCTATTGTTGGACTCATGGCTCTTTAAGGTCCTTGTGAAGGAAATATTTCCTTGGTCCAGAGGTATAGCACACTACTTAGGGGTTCCCCTGTTCTCTGTGTGCCCTGGTAGCTGAGAGACATCTTAGACCCAAGACGGAGAGCACGGAAGCTTGTCACCATCTGCTCCTCGGGCATCCGTGTTCCTCCTCCCACCCCGTGACTCGGGTGGTCCCTTCTTCAGCCACATCCCCCTGGGAAAAACACCATCATCCTCTTCTAATTCCTCTTCCATGACTTACACTCGGAAACTTAGTTATTGAATTATATCCTGGGTGTGGTCCTTTCTGAAGCTGTATTTTCAGTCTTTTCTGTTCTTTCTATATTCCTGCCCTTTGAACCTCTTTATTCTCATAGTCCAAGGAGTCAGGAACTCCCACGCTCCTGCAAATACCACCTGGCCATTTATTCTGTCCAAGGCAGGTGATAATTTTGTACATAACTGAAGATTTAGTGCAACTCTGAACCAAGAATTTCTAAAGGACCCAGTCAATGCTCTAAAACAAGTTCCTATGGAGATACCACCTGAGAGTCTATTGTTAGTTTAAGTTTTAGGTGTATACAGTTGTAAACAAAACTTTCATGTATATACATAGATACATAGATGTGTATATATATATATAATTTATTTTTTATTTTTGAAGGGACTGAATATGTGCAAATAAATGTCTTAAAAGGAATACTGTGTCAGATTGCCTTAAAGACCTTTAAACAGTGTAAAAAAATAGTTCCAAAGGACGTACATAGTTCATACAGGTGCTTTTCCATCTGTTGCCCCTCTCCGACTAGGTTGCATTAACACATGTGAGCAAACGACATATTGTCAGACAAGGAAGCTGTCGAATTGAAAATGCTAACGAAAAGCCTTCTGAAACTGTCAGGATCACATGGAAAGTTAGACTCTTATCCTCTCTGATTTCCCCCCTACTGTTAATTCTGATTTAAATTAGTCACATGTATGGTCCTTCTTTGAAATCGAGAGCTTCTTGAGGATTGGAAATGTATTCTGTCTATTTTAGGCTTAAGGTATGTCTTCAACCATAAACTATAAGTCTAATGAATGTCAGGGAATCTCCTTTTTGTGGATGGAGGGATTTAAAGGCGGAGGGTGGCTAAGGAGTCCTGTCGAAGCAAGGCTCAAGGAAGCGGAGGCCTTCCCGCTCTGGACTGGCTCAAGCCCTGTTCCAGGAGCTCGTAGGGCCGACCATGGCTACGTCCTCTCTCTCTCTTCCACCCACAACTACGTTAGAACGAAACTGGGATGACAAGCCAGTCGCTTCTCACTTCATATTCAAAGGATAAGGCTATAAATTAATTGAATAAAGTGATGATTCTCTTTTATTAGAAAAGAGAATTTGATTTCTATTGCCTATTAATTTTTCAAAGAAGTTCAAGGTCTACATAGCACATCACCTTAGGTGTATAATTATAATGAAACTTTATATGAGTTTTTTGTTATTAAAATAAGGATAATTAGGTAGGCTGACTTCCCTTATAATTATCTCTTTAAAGTTTTATTTCAGGCACAGGCTATTGTTAATATTTTATGTGGGTCTATTTTATTTTGGATGAAGATTTTTGACAATTCATAACATGTTGTCAGATAAGTCCCATTTATATCTTGCCTAAATTATATTTGAACGTGGAAAAATGAATATTTTAGTTCATTTTAAGAATATATTCTGTGCATAGTTTTTTAGCATAAATTATAAATATATATTTATCTTAGAAACAATATATTGAATCAATATTTGATATTATTGAAAATTACTAATATCATGACAGCAAACTAAAATGCAGTAATTTACTTTGTGCAATTTTGAATTTGGGATGAAGGGAAAACAATGCATTTAATTCATTTTAAAATGACTTGCAAAACCTAATAATGTGCAGAGCTTAAATTTCCATATGTAGAATAAGACACGTTATACTATGCCGAAGATTTTCACTCAGCCTAGTGAATATAGATGTTCTACATTATTGGAGAACAGAGAGCACAATTTTTCAGCTGCTAATTTAATAAGTGGGTGATTCTTACAGCACAAGGTCAGGTGCAGTACTGAGGAGAATGTGCATACTTGTGGTCTGCCCTGTGCTACCGTCAGACATGGTGGGTGTACCTAAACGCCTCTTCACTGATCCATGAGCTCTTATAAAATTGTGATCAAGAATTATCCTTGCATTTTGCAAGGTTAACAAGGGGTACATATATATATCAACTCTTAACTCGGAGCATCTTAGTCTCCTAATGAAAAGCCTGTGCTAACAGATAAGCCCACACTGGTGGATCCGCTGTCTCCTGCAGCTCCAAACTCGGGACACAGAGAATGCAGATACGGAGAGGTGCAGGGACTCAAAGAGGGGAGGCTGGCACTGTGACCCGGGGCAGTGAGGAACCAGAGGGGGGTGGTGAAGGCACCTTTCTCTCTAGATGAGATTTACACACCTGAGTTTAGGTACAGAAAAGTGTCATTTCAATGCAGATGAGATTTAAGGTAAGACTTTTAGATTTTTTTAATCAGCCAACGCTTTCCCAGGAATTAGTTGACTCGTTAATGACAAACCACCGTGGGAATGGAACATGGAGCTGTCAGCCCGGGGAAGGGGTAGAGGGAAAGGCTGGGAGGGTTTAGGCAGGAGTGAGCTTGAACAGTTGTGAAATGAGAGGTGAGAGGGAGCCAAAGCAGTAGAATCCGTAGGAGTCTGAGCGTTTACCTCTGAATATACTCTTTGTTGTTTTAATTTTAGTCATTGTATTCTTTAATTGCATTTATTGGGGTGACATTGGTTCTCTTGATGCCTACAGGTCCCAGAGCATTTGCAGAGATAGAGGCATGGGGAGAATGTCTTCCTTAGGTAATACTTCTCTTCTGCCAGTGGTGAATTCTTAGTGCTGTTTTCAGCTCCAGGGTAAACCATAACTTTGGATTTTTTTTAACATGATTCCCCTTTGCCGTCTACTGTATAGAGAAATGATCCAGAGAGCTGGCTTCTAATTCAGTCACAGGACTTGAACCATACACTTCACTTTCTAATGCCGATGTGGCCCAACCCTGTTCTGAGGGAAGGCACTCACACGATCACAAAACAGAAAAGGAACACAGTGATCTCAGCGCTCCCTCAAGAGATCCTTGCCTCGGCGAACCAGATACGCCACTCGGTGTCAAAGTCGGCTTTTAAAGCAGTACAGAACGTAGAACAACATGACCTACTGATTTTAATTAGCATCAGAGGGTATGTTCTTGATAGCACTCGTGCTAAACGCTTGTAGAAAATGGTAATTTCGTGTATTTTCTTTATATCCAACCTGTGGTTTAAAAAAATATATCAACCTCAAAACCCAGATCTGCCATGAGCTTCCTGAGCAGAAAGTCCCCTAAGGAACCTGACTCCTCTGTTTCCCTTCCCGTGGAGAGAGCAATTAGTGATTATTGCTGTTCTCATGGACCACTAATGAATAGGATCCTGCCAGGAAAAGAAAGAAACAGCCACTCTTGCAGATCAGTTGAGTAACATTTATTTACTTAATCTCTGGTAGACTATTCTGTGGTGTCCTGGGGCCCTGAGAAGTAACAACGTATCTCAGTTTTCCTTGCTCCCAAGTAGAGCAGTTGGGAGGTACAAGAGAAGACATCAGGCTATCCCTAGGAAAGCTGGTGTGTGTATCATAGATTATTTTCAACACAGTGTTTGGAGTTCAATAATTAGCTTTGTACATTAGCACATGACCATATATGCCCAAGAGTCCGAAGTACCACACTCCCTGTGCCACGCCTCATTCCAAGCCATGCCCTTCTCAGTGGCCAAAGTGTTAGTGTCCAGATTTAATAGAGGCCGGCCCTGGGAACCAGATATGCTTTGCCTTCACCATGATGTATCTGTGGTAACTTACTATATCTTTCAGGTGTGGAATAAGTTTGAGTAGAAAGACAACGCATTACAGCCATTGCATATGAGAATTATTTTACCATTTTATTTGCATGTATCAACAACTATAAGGCTGACAGGTAGAATCTCTCACTGCACTTATCACTTGTATGTCAAGCTGATGCAAAAGAAAAGGACTCTTTTGGCCAATGCATCCCAGACCTGGCTTGGACTGGCTTGTGGGAACCAATTATTAAGACATTCAGGAATTTTGGTGAGTGGTTGTTATAACACAGCCATCATTAGAATTAAAGTTTATAAACTTAAAAATTAATAATAATGAAAAATGGAGGTCACAAATCCTCAAAACCTCACTTCCTAATTATTTGACTGGATCTTACTGTTTATATATGGTGGATCTAATGGTGTGCTACTGAGCGTCTTTCCAACCCCATGTCCGGTGATTTTACATTGGTAGGAAACACTGCGAATCAGCCTCAACCAAGAGCCTGTTGTTGAACATTTTCCAGCACACCACTTCTTTTTTTTTTAAATTTTTTTTTCTTTATTGATTTTTAGAGAGAGAGGAAGGGAGAGACAGATAAAAACATTGATGAGAGAGAACATCGATTGGCTACCTCCTGCATGCCCCCCACTGGGGATCGGGCCCATAACCTGGGCATGTGCCCTGACCGGGAATCAAACTGGCGACCTCTTGGTGCATGGGTCGATGCTCAACCACTGAGCCAACCGGCCGGGCACCAGCACACCGCTGCATACAGCTGAGCTTTGTTGGGAAACAAAGGCTAGGTGCTGTTACAGTTCTCAGGGCTGCATATCTCAAAGGGCGTTCCTATACACCTGTGTCACCGTCCTCTCCTGGGCTGATTTAAAACTTGACTGTCTTTTATCCCACCTCTGACCCTCTCCATAAGGATCTTTGGTCCAATTATTTTATACACTAACATTTGCGAGCCACTGTTCTAGAGCGTTCTAAATTATGGAGAAAACAATAATTTTGCTTTGTTCTGCGTTAGGTGATTTTTACATTGAAAGAGGTTAACTCTGATAGAAATAATGCTAGAGCAATAAGAATAAATTCATTCACCAACTTACAACAGAAGTAAATGGTGATTCATGTATGTATTTTACAATTTTAGCTTCACCTTAAATCCCCAGTGCTTCTCCCAGCATGTAGCCCCGCTGACTGAACTGCACAGTGTCTTCTAGTTGCCACATATATATTTTTAAACGGTGTTTTCTGTAAGGTCCATATTTACCACCCCTGTGAAAACACCCACCACATATCAAATCTATGTTTTTCTTTCTTACCCACAAAAGCTTCCTGAGTCTGTCTATTAGATTTCTCTACTGGAAAACTTTTATATGACAGAATACGTGTCACGTCCTACATTTTTGCCTTCGTTTGGTGGCTGTGAAGACAGATGTCCATCGTGGTGACGTTGTCCTCTCCGAGCCGGCAGGGCCCTGGGGGCTGCCCGGACGTTCTCAGTGCGGTGCTCGGGGGAGCAGGTCACTGCTGTCTGTCACGTAGGACCTGCTGGCTTCTGTTCCAGACCAGTAAACGGCAGCTCGGTCCTAGAACAGCAACGGCCGATCTTCATCCTCTTAAAATTAAACAAATTGCCTTAAAACAAGAGACTGCGTCTGTAACCACCAAGCTCTATCTTTTCTGAGTTTATTTAGTATCAAGGTGGTTTTTTTGTCTTGCAACGGGCAGTTTAGACGTTTTGATGTAGTCGGTCAGCAAGCCACCGCTGAAACAGATCCTCAGAAGAAGACAGATTGTAGCAAAGATCCTGCAGACAGACATTCCTGCCAGCGGTGTTTACGGAGGGAGCTTATCTGACACGAGGCGTCCCGTGCTAGGGGCAGAGTTCATCTCGATTCCGCAGCGTCCCTCAGTATTATTGGGGGCGTAGAATGTTCATATTAAATTAATGGGCTAAATAAACTATTCGATTTATGGGATCGCATTGGAGCAGTGAGTTTAAAATGAGCCCGGCCGGTGTGGCTCAGTGGTTGAGCGTCGACCTGTGCACCAAGAGGTCGCCAGTTTGATTCCCAGTCAGGGCATATGCCCAGGTCGGTCGTGGGCCTGATCCCCAGTGTGGGACGTGCAGGAGGCACCCAATCGATGCTCTCTCTCATCGATGTTTCTATCTCTCTCTCCCTCTCCCTTCCTCTCTCTCTAAAATCAATAAAGAAAAAAAAATTTTTAAATGATTCTTTTTCGGTAGAGAATGTAGGGTGGGAAATGTGTATATGCGGCAAGTTTGCTCCCACATTGTCCCTAATAATTGCATCTCGCTTACTCATGTTGCTCCAAACCCATTTTTCTGCTCCCAGGACACAGTAGCCTGTGGGGCTGTCATAGCTCAGAAGAGTCGCATCTTCTGTTTGCTTACTGCCCATCTCTTCCAGGTGTGGCCTGCCCAGGGACAGGCAGGCACACCTACTGAGATGGGTTCCTTTGACCGCCACACAGGGGTGCAGACTCCTATCCAGGAAGCCCACGGCCCAGGACGTGTGCTGATGAAAAGAATTTGAGACAGTCACAAACATTTACAGTGAAGCGAAGCCCTCACTCTTTTTTTTTTTTTTTTTTAAGCCCAAGTTTAATGTAGAGCTGTTGTCAAATTTATAGCTACAAGTATTAACAAGCACCGCCCCAGGAAGTGACAGGGATGAAGCTGACATGTCCCCACGCTACACTTTGAAGTGTATGGAAACACACAATAAGGGGAAGACATATATTTTAAAAAAAAATGCAATGCTTCGCAATATGATAGAATAAGTACAGGACCGGATTCAGGGCGAAGTACAAAGGAAGGAACAGTCTCTGCTACTTGCGGGGAGGGGAAGCTTGGCCGAGAAGAGCTGAGTTACACAGCTGGCAGGCTTTTTGGTCAAATATTGGTAACTTCCAGAAATTGAGGGTAAGTGGGAGATCTAGGTCTTTCCCCCATATGAAAATGAAAGCAAGTCTTCGTCTGAATCCTGCCATACTTTTGTTAGCACGCGGGCACAAGCCGGGTCTGTTCTCTGCCCTCTCCAAACACGTCGTCAGGCGTAAACAGTCTCAAGCAGCAGCAATCCTCAAAGGCAAAGAGCAAGTCATTTCGTTCCTGAAGATAAGCAAAGTAAACGTCCACTGCCAATGCCTACCTTTTTGGAATGGCTGCTCAGATACATTTTTAGATTCTTATCCCTAACGTTATGAGTTGAAACTCTCTCGCAAAATAGTGCAAAGAATACTAACTAGTGCAGGGACTTAAAGAAGAACATTTTATTTTAATATTTTTTCTTTATTGATTTTAGACAGAGAGGAAGGGAAAAGGAGAGAGAGAGATAGAAACATCGATGGGAGAGAACATCGATCAGCCACCTCCTGCATGCCCCCCACTGGGGATCAGGCCCACAACCTGGGCATGTGCCCTGACCGGGAATCGAACAGGTGACTTCTTGGTGCATGGGTCGACTGATGCTCAACCACTGAGCCACAGCGGCCGGGCAAGAAGAACGTTTTTAAAGCACACGCTGTTCAGTTGCCGCCGAGCACTTGCCCACACGCCCTCCGGGATGGTCCGACTCCCGGGTGAAGTGATGGTTTCACTGTTTCTCCTCCTCGTCGAGATCGCCTGTTTTCGATGGACAAGTGGCTAGACCTGGATGGGAACAGCCAGGCCAGACGCTGTCATGATATTATCATAGCTGTTTTTGTTGTGGCCATGCTTTTCATGTGTGTAGCTCTTGGGAAATCTAGTCTCGGGAAAATTGTTTTTACAGCTATCTGTTGCAAGATAGCATGTGGTCAGAGTTCTTCCTTATCCATGGTTTCATTGCTGCCCTGCCGGTTACCTCCAGTCAGCTGAGGCCTGAAACTATTAAAGAGAACATTCCAGAAGTCAGCAAGTCATAAATTTCCCATGGCCAGCCATTCTGAGTACCGTGATGAAATCTCACGCTGTCCTGCTCCGTCCAACCAAGACGTCAGTCGTCGCTTTGTTCAGTGTGTCCACACAGTACAATCAGGTATTTTGAGAGAGGCCACTTTCATTCACATAGCTTTTGTTATAGCATATGATTGTAATTGTTCTATTTCTGTATTAGTTATTGTTGTTAGCCCCTTACTGTGCCTAATTTATAAATTAAACTTTATCATAGGTGTGCAAGTCTAGGAAACATTGTGTACATGGGGTTGGGTACTGTCTGTGGTTTCTGGTATCCTCTGCGGGGTCTTAGGACATGTCCCCCATGGATGAGGGGGCACTGCTGTCACCTGTGTCTGTACCTGACAGTTAATGATGGGTTTTTTACCTCATCCATAGGACCCTCCATGTGAAATGTTCCGTAATATTAGGTTGAGAGGCTGGGTCCGAATGTCCTCAGAGAAGAGTGATCTAATGAATCATTTTTACTGTTTTCTGAAACACCTGAATTTTCTGTGTCTCAGCCAATTAGGAGGTAGAGTTAGTGCTCCTGGCTTAGAGCAGTTGCCACCGTATAACCCCAGGCAGGTTATGAGCATTTTATCTGTACAGAGACCTTGCAATAGTGACCGGTTCCACATTTCCTTTCTTTCTACAGCTGAAGATTCTTGCTTTTCTAGCATACACTGACCTGACTAATAAGACCACGTTTTCCTGCTTGATCATCTCTTATGAAACCTTGCTCCAAGAGGACGAGGAACAGTTTTTAAGGCTTATTATTTGGAACTTGTATATTGCCTTGGGAATATATGTACACGTGCATCTAGACACATGTACATAGGTATATGTGTGTATATATAAGCATGTGTATATAGGGTATGTGTTTATGCACATACGTTGATTTATTGTCTAAAGTTTTACATTTGCAGTTATTGTAAGAGTAACACACATTGGACAGGACCAAGAAAGAGAACGAGAACAGCAGGTAGAGCTCCTTGCCCTAAGTGGGGTTCTGTCTGCACAGTCCAGAGTCCAGGAGTGGACTGCAGTCAGCGCCCAGCATGCACCACTTGAGGCTCCTGCCAGCAACAGTGTGAGAGGGGTGTGAGGCCCCCTCCAGGGCTCTGCCCGCCAGGGAGAGTGTGGCGCTCACAGATGACCCCAGCAGCGAGGTCGAGACTGACTGACTCGGACCTTTCTCACCGCAGTCAAGAGGTCCTGGCAACTGAATAGAAACTGACCTTGGTGAGCTTTGTCCACAACCGGGAATGCTGAACCCACACGTGTGAGAGCAGCATCTTCACCTTCAACAGAGAGTTTGCTGACCCCTGGCATCACACGCACGGAAGGGGCTCTCAGCCCAGGTGGCCGTGGCTGGTGTGGGGTGAGACTATGGACGTGCGAGCTGTGGAGCCTCCGTGTCTTCGGGAAGCTGCCCCCAGGGGTCCAGCAGCAGGAGCTGATGCTCTGAGGCCATCATAGCAGAACCCTTAGGATGAACACAGAGGAGGCTGCACTGTGCTTCCCTCCCCCGGGGGCCTCGTGCCCTGCAGGCAGTGCCCGAGCTCCGCCAGGCAGGCAGTGCCCGAGCTCCGGCCAGGCAGGCAGTGCCCGAGCTCCGCCAGGCAGGCAGTGCCCGAGCTCCGGCCAGGCAGGCAGTGCCCGAGCTCCGCCAGGCAGGCAGTGCCCGAGCTCCGCCAGGCCAAGGAATCACATTCCTCCCTGGGAGACTCAACCAAGGCTCCAGGCAGAACAGCTCAGGAGCACCGGGCAGGGTCCGAGGAGTAGGGCTCAGGCCCCACCTGCCAGGCAATCCCACGAGGGACAAACTGGCTCAGAGCCGTGTCAATTACACAGTGCTTTTGCCAGAGGGGTTTTGCCGAAGAAGGAAACCTAGGTAATCTATCAGTTGGACAATCAATCCCAGAACAATTAGGAGTTAACCGAGTACTAAAGTGAGGCATGCTCTACAGAAGCCCCCAGTCTCCCTGGAATGCCTTTGGAGGGTCAGGTAACCCAGGAACGTGCCCCCACCTGACAGCACAATGCTTCAGGTGCATCTTCCGCCCCACAGTGGCCATTTCCTGCGCGGCTCTGATGTGATCATCACGCAAGGGAGAACCTGAGTACAACCTTCGGGGCCTTCCTGTGGAGACGCAGAGCGGCCCAGAGGGAACGTTTGCCATATCATATAGAGAAAAATAACTCTGCAAACATCTACGGCCACCAAGCACACCGAAAGCGTCCTGCAGGGACAAGACAGCGCGCGGATTTGGATTTCTATGAAGACGTTTGACGTTTGACGGGGAGCTGGGCGGGGAGGGTGCTGCCTCCTTCCTTTTCATGTATTCCGGAAAGCCCGGGAGTAAAATCCATCTCACTGGTGTTTTCTGATTCTAAACAAAGGCTAATTTCTCCTAAGCCTTTTCATATATTCACAGGAATGTTTGTGCATTCGCTAACGAGCACCGTCACGTGGAGGGGCGTCGGGGGTGCCCAGGAGTGCGCCAGGCAGCGGGACCCCGCACACAGACGGCCTCGCGGTGGCTCTGAGGCAGCTCAGGGTGACACCCTCAGTCTCCGGAGGTCTTCCCAGAACAGTTAGCTGTTGCTTGACTGGCGTGCCTGGGATTTCACAGCATTATTAGGTTTTTCTTGTAGATTTTCTGTAGAAATACTTTGACTCTCTGGGTCCTTTTTGGGTTTCGGCAGGCACCAGATATATGTCATCTGAGTGTGAGCACGTGGGTGTGGGTGGGTTAGTGTGAACATTTTGGACACCAGGCGTCTTCAGTGGCTCGTATCTACTGGAACAAAGAAGAACGTTTTAAAAGAGATCAGTCCAGACGGGCAGCGAGCTGGCTTTTCAGTCTGTAATGCGCTAAGTGGTCAGTCTGGCGGGTGTTCGGCTGCCTGTGAATTTGCTGTGTCCCCGTCAGGAGACAGAGCAGCTGCCTCAAAGGCAGGGAAGCCTCTGCTCGGTCTTTGGCTGAGCCATCTTGTGGCATAACTTCTCTCTCACTTCCAGCTCTCCCTTTTCTTACTTTTCATTCATGTCCAATTTTTTAAAATTAAATTTATCTAGTTTGTTTCCACCTTCTGCTCAATTTCTTTCCAATTATCCATGTTAAATGGTGACCAGAAATAGCACAGATAATGCCGTCCATAGACAGTTTATAAATCTCAATTGAGCCGATAATTTCAACCTTGTCTTCTACCAGATTTTTTTTTGATGGAAGCTGCTTGAAATGATCAAAATTGATTAACTTGCATTTCACGTCCTGTCTTCACCTCTGCGTATTATCCAGCAAAAATACCAAAAAGATAAAAAAAAAAAAGGCTGTGGCCAAAAGATGGACAGGGGGCGGATGAAGGAGGAGACCTAGGTAATCTATCAATTGGACAATCAATCCCAGAATAATTAGGAACTAGCTGAATAGTAAATTACAAGCCTCTGTGCAAAGGGAGAGTGGTTTGGAGCTGCGGGAATGTTCTGTGTGCAGGGAGCCTTCCCTGCGGTGCCCAGTGAGTACAAAATGGCACAGAACTGAGTGCAGGGAGCCTTCCCTGCGGTGCCCAGTGAGTACAAAATGGCACAGAACTGAGTGCAGGGAGCCTTCCCTGTGGTGCCCAGTGAGTACAAAATGGTACGGAATTGAATGGGGGAAGTTTATGAGCTTTAGAGGCTGGGGCTCAAAATGCAAGGTGCAACCAGGAAAGAGCAAATGCTAGTCTAGGTAGATTAAAAAAAAAAAGGAGCAGCAATCAAGAAAATAATTCAGGAAAATAGCAGAAAAGAATGGGAGTATGCAGCTGCACTGTAGAAATATGTGCTGAGAAAGTGGAAACACAGTCCAAAGATTGGACCACGGGGAGCAAGGTACGTACGAAATTGCGCCATCACCCAGAGTGGTACCAGGCCGTTTACAAGGATCTTAGGAGCGTGTCGTTTATGTGCTTTGACAAATTGTGAGCATACCTGCTTCCGGGCTTGCTTCCTGACTCCATCCCTGCCCAGTAAGCACTCAATAGTCACCTTCATGCATTCAGAAAACACGGAATGCCTGCTCTACACCAGGCAGGTGCTAGTGCTGGGTAAACAGAACTCGGCCAGGCGATGTTTTCTAGATGCGGAGGAGCCAGTGAGGGAGGCAGACAGCTCAGCGACCACAGCACGGGGCGGGAGGTGCTGTGACACTCAAGCCTGAAAGCAGAAAGGAGGGCTGCCTACCTGGGTCTGGGAGGAAGAGCAGGCTTCTTCCAGGCAGTGATGTCTGACTGAGAGGTCCAAGGGGTCAGTGCAAGCTGGCGGGGGGTGCGGGGTTGATGAGGACACTCCCGGCAGAAGGAATGGGTGAAGAGGCCTGGAGAGAGAGTGCGGAACTCTGTGAAGCCAAAAGTACTCCAGTGTGGCCACAGCGTGAGAGAGGAGGGAGAAGAAGACTGCAGGGAATTTATGGTGTGTAGATCCGCCCCCCTCAGTGTTATTGAGCTATGATTGACATAGAACATTGTGTAAGTGTAAAGTATACAATGTGATCATTTGGTACCTGTGCATCTTGCAAAATGTTTGCCATAACGAAGTTAGTGAACACATCCATCTCCTCACCTAGTTACCATGTTGTCGTTGTGTTGGGAACATCAAAGCTCTGGTCTCTTAGCAACTCTCCAGTATACAGCACAGGGCTGTTGGCACGAGTCACCGTGCCGTGGGGTAGACCCCTGGAGTGCACGTGTTTTATGACTGACAGTGTGTGCCCTTTGACCAACATCTCCCCAGCCCTGGGCAACCAGCATCACACTCTGTTTCTATGAGTTCATGTTTTTAGATTCCACATATAGTATTTATCTTTCTCTTCCTGATTCATTTCACTCAGCATAATGCCCTCCCGGGTCATCCATGCTGTCACAAATGGCAGAATTTTTTTCTTTTTTTTTTTTTATGGCCAAATAATATTCCTTTGGAGAGATAGATAGATAGATCTCATCTTCTCTATCCACTCATTGGTCAGGGGATACTTAAGTTGTATCCATGTCTTGGCTATTGTAAATATTTCATGTCACAATGTACATAGAAGAGCAAATATCTCTTTGATATAATCATTTCATCTCCTTCATCTGTATACCCAGAGTGGGACTGCTGGATCGTCAGGTAGTTCTATTTTTAATTTTTCAAGGAATCTCCATACTGTTTTTCATAGTGACAGTGCCAGTTTACATTTTCACCAACGATGTACAAGGTTCCCCTTTTCTCTACACCCTCACCAACACTTATGTCATTTGTTTGTTTATTTTCTTTCAGAATAACCATTCTAACAGGTATGAGGCGATCTCATTGTGGTTTTGATTTGCATTTCCCTTATGATTGTGATGTTGGCACCTTTTCATACACCTAGTAGCCATTTGCTTGTCTTTGGAAAAATGTCTATTCAGGTCCTTTGCCCATTTTCTAATCAGTTAATTTGATTTTTTGCTATTGAATTGTATAAGTGTCTTGTATGTTTTGTATATTAATCCCTCATGAACTACGTGATTTGCAAATAGTTTTTTTCCTTTTCCATAGGCTGCCTTTTTTCTTTCTTTCTTTCTTTCCTTCTTTTGTTTATTTTTTCTTTGCTGTACAGAAGCTTTTTAGTTCAATGTAGTTGCACTTGTTTATTTTTGCTTTTATAGCTTGTGCTTTAGATGTCATTGCCAAGAAATCATTGCTAATGCTATTATCAAGGAGCTTTCCCCCTATGTTTTTCTTTAGACATTTAATGGTTAGACATTTAATGCTTAAATGTAAGCATTTAAGTCTTTAATTCATTTTGAGTTAATTTTTGTGAGTGGTTTCATTCTTCTGCATGGGAATATCCAATATTCCCAGCACCATTGATTGAAGAGACTGTATTTTTTCCATTAAATGTTCTTAGCTCCCTTGTCCAATATTAATTGAACATGTATGCATGGGTTTATTTGTGGCCTTTTGATTCTGTTCCATTGGGCTACATGTCTGTATTTATGCCAGTAGCATACTGTTTTGATTACTGTAGTTTTGTAACATAGTTTAAAATCAGGAAGTGTGATGCCTCCAGACTTGGCCTTCTTCCTTAGGGTTGCTTCGGCCATTCAGTCTCTTTTGTGGTTCCATGTGAATTTTAAGATTGTTTATTCTATTTCTGTGAACATGCCATTGGAATTTCGATAGGAATTGTATCGAATCTATAGATGGCTTTGAGTAGTATGGACACTTTAACAGTATTAACTCTCCTGATCCACAAACACAGGATATCTTCTTTCTATTTATTTGTATCTTCAATTTATTTCATCAAAGTCTTAGAGTTTTTGGATAGGGGAGGGTTTTAATGTTAAAATCAGGTCACTCTTTTCTCTACTTAAAACCCTCCAGTGTGGGTTCAGTGGTTGGGCATTGACCCATGCACCAAGAGGTTGCTGGTTCAGTTCCCAGTCGGGGCACATGCCCAGGTTGTGGGCCAGATCCCCAGTGGGGGGCATGCAGGAGGCAGCCAATCGATGTTCTCTCTCATCAATGTTTCCATCTCTCTCTCCCTCTCCCTTCCTCTCTCTCTCAACTCAATAAAGAAGAAGAAGAAGGGGAAAAACCCTCCAGTGGCTTCCCATTGCAAACAGACGAGAATCAAAACTTAATAACTTGAACATCATTGTGCATCTTGTCCCTTCGTAACACTCTGGCTTCATGCTCTTTGCTCTGGCCTCTTTTTTTTTTTTTTTAATTTCTGTCCCTTTAACATACCAACATAATTTCAGTCCCAGGGTCTTTAACTTCAGGGCTCCCTCTGGTTTCCACATTTCTGCTGATCACCCAGGACTCCATTCCCATGCCTTCCCTTCCTGAGGACTCCCCGTCACTGCACGGTAAAGCAGCATTCCAAACACGCTGCTCCGTCTTTTCATTTCATGTTATTCACAGCGCCTGTGTGTCCTGAAACCGTTCAACGAGTGCATGTTCCCTCCCTTCATCCACTGACAGTAGGACCTGGTGGGCAGGGGCTCTGTGCACTAATTACTGCTGTGTTCTCAATACCAGAACACTGCTTGGCACATAGTAGGTATTCAGTAAAATTCTCTTTAAACAGGATAAGCAGAGATCATAAAATACCTTAACTGCCCTGCTCAGGGCCTTCCACGGAAAGCAGTGGTGTTAAGCAGAGAGAGAGGGTATCAGAAGTGTGGGTCAGGGGACCCGTCTGGCTGCAGCACAGCTCGTGAACGTGGGTCTTGATGGAACAGAAAGACTCCTCAGGAGGCTGCTGAGGTTGTTGCGGTCCTTCCCCACCCCAAACGCTGGCTCGAGCCAAGGGGATGGCACTGGGAAGAATGAGGCAGAGACAGAAAACATGTCCCTGATGATGAAGTAGAGAAGCCGAGGGGGGAGGAGGAGGAGCCAAGATGACATCCTGGTTTTTCTTTTGTTCTGTATTTTGTGCAAATGAGTAGAGAGAGGCGTGCCCAGGAGATCGTCATCAGCTAATAGGTGGTAAAGGAAACCGTGGAAGTGGGTGTAACGATGAGACCAGGAGACCATTCGAGCTGAAATCCTGACGGACACACACGAATTCAAAATCAAATTAAAAGGGAAAACAACAACAACAACAGTATAAACCCACATTGAAAGTAATTTTTTTTTTTTAATTTAGGTTTGAGAACAGAATTTCTCCCCCGCATAGAGTCCTTTCTGGTTTTGTCTGCTTGTCTGTCTGGTCAGCCTTTTCGACTTGGTGAGACCCGGTGAACTGCTTCTGTAGCAGATCAGGTTGCATCCAGGCAAATCTCCCGACTCCTCAACAACATGGTCTAATGGGATCAATCAATTATATGACAGGCTAACAGGCCTATTTTGCATCTTGCAAAATAAATGTTAGCACAGGAAATACTGGTAGCATTGTAATGACTCTAAAACGAATGGGTCCAGGTAATCATTAATCAAGTCATTTTAAATGCCAAACAAGCAGGGTCTTCTTTTCCTCCCTCAGCAGACAGGCTCCATGGTCCAATTAAGCGTGAAAAGTGCCAGAAGTTTCTACAGGAGCACCAGGAACTCAAAGGCCGGGTCCTACCCCCTGAGGATTTATTGCTGAAATTTCTGGTGACCACCTCTCCTCTTTCATCAGAATTTCTAATTAGTGATGATTCTGTCATCTTTATAGGAGACCAGAAAGCCAGATATTAGAGTGTTCTCTTAAAGAAAGAGAGTTAGAACAAATGTAGATTCTCAGTTTTCATAAGGGAAAAGAGAGTTCAGAAGGGAATAAAAAATAAAAATGTAATTCCATTCCCATCCCCACCATGCAATCCTATCCCCAAATAAGAAAGGATAAACGTATTCTTTTTATTTTTTATTTTTTTAGGTTATATACATTTATACTGTTTCACTAATACTTGACAAGTTCATGCCCTTCAAAGTTGGAGTGAAGTTTATTAAGAGCCAAAAAATATTTGGAAATAGCCTATCTTGTGTTTCACCAACTAATTCATTTAAATCCTCTCTATGTAATTTGGAAATGTTTAATTTATCCTATTTCTAGAAAACTCCAACACAGTCATAACAAATTTTAGTATTCAATAAAATCATGAAAACTGTTTCCAGATTTGAAAATCAACCATAGAAAGAGCCAAAATCTAAAAAAGGCTTCAAAATAGTTCTTTTTTTTTTTTTATTATTCCTCCCCCAAGGATTCTTTTCTATTCATCATCAGATAGAGTGGGAGGGAGGGAGAGAGAGTGAGACAGAGAGAAACATCGATGTGATAGAGCCACATCGACTGGTTGCCTCCCACACTGCCCAACCAGGCCCGGGGATGAGCCAAGTCCAAGACACGCGCCCTTGACCAGAATCAAACCCGAGACTCATTGGTCTGAGGGCCGATGCTCTAACCACTGAGACAGACGGGCCAGGGCCAAAATAGTTCTTAAAGACATTCTGATGAATGTGTAAGAATAATTAGGGATGGGATTAAATCAGTAATAATGAAAGTGAATCTCAACATTTGGATTTTGTTTTTAAAAAATCGTTCCCTAGGACTATGCAATCTGTTTTCTTAATAAACCTTAGTTGTCATGAAAGTAAGCTTTATAGAATGTAAATAATGTGTTTAGTATTTCTTGAATCATTTCTTGAATGATTTCTTAAAGATTTCTTGAATGATTTTTATCCCCAGTTGATTGTTACCTAACCATTTCTGCCATCTAGTGGCAGCATACCCTAATTACAGGCAAAATACTGACTGCTGAATTTATGATCTTAAATACGTAGGGTAATGTCACACAGGGGAAAGTCATTTCAAAAACATTTGGCATTTTCTCCCCTCTGTATTGCCCTCTCCCAGATTATTTTAAGTGGGTATATGTTGAGTGTTATGATAACGCCTTCAACCGACCCACGACTTTTGCAAATTTGAGATTTCATTAGTAATCTTGTCTTCTCTTCTGTGGTGTAAACAGAGCTATCATTTTCCTTGATGACCATTTAATTTCCTATGATAATGTTTATGGTTAGAAACTTCTATTCACCATTAACCTTGGCAATTTGATTTATTATTGGCATATAATATTTTATGAAGGGAAAAGAAAACTGTTCTTATTCCATCCGGTTTTGCATAGCAATTTTGCACCCTTCAAATATACACATCTCATTCCTTGATTTTTCACTCTATTACAGACATCAAGCTTCTCCTCGCAGGTTGCTGACTTAGAATATATCAGCACAATGTCTAGGTCAGCAGTATATCTTCCTTGCACAGATGAAAAAATTGAATTTTGGGGTTTGGGATTGAGTCTGTTACCTAGAGTGATGCAGCTTTCTGTAACTCTTCCCTTTGTCACCTTGAATCACTATAAGAAATGACATGATAATAAGGGGTTTTTAATGTACAATAACTTCAGAAGTAAAATAATTATAGCATTTGAGTCTGATGGATTTATGAGTATTGCATTCAAGGGTAGTGATGCTACATGTAAATACATTTTCTCCCCAAGTAATTTAGTAACAGAAATGCCCCCCCTCTTTGGGGTCATAACTCTCTTTCATTTCTCCTACATTTGAACTTTTTTATTATTGTAATTAAGGGCTACTTTATGAGCAATCATTTAAAAATAGATGTTGATTTGGTAAGTTCACAATTTCTTTTACACAAGTTTTCTTGAAATGAAATTAATTGTGCTTTATACAGAGAAGCCCCAGTAGCAATGAGATATGTTGATGTTGTGGAAACTGTTATGTGTAACCTTCTTGTCTCATCTACTCGTTTTATTTTTGGTGAAATAAATATGGCAGGGAAGGCTCTTGGGCTGCTTTATGACTTAAATGAAATAACAACCTGAAAATCAGAAAGCCTCTGTTGTTGTTAGTAAGCAGTGTGGTTGTACGCAGTGTGGTTGTACGCAGTGCGGTTGTATGCAATGTGGTTGCACGCAGGGTGGTTGTACGCAGTGTGGTTGTACGCAGGGTGGTTGTATGCAGTGTGGTTGTATGCAGGGTGGTTGTAGGCAGTGTGGTTGTACGCAGAGTGGTTGTACGCAGGGTGGTTGTACGCAGGGTGGTTGTATGCAGTGTGGTTGTATGCACGGACGTGCTATTGTGAGCTGCGCTGCCGCTAAGAAGAGTGTCGGTCTCTGTTCCTCCTGAGATGGTTGTACGGTTGGCCTTGTCAGTGGGTGGTCCTAACCCTCTCTCCTTTTGCCAGGAGATACACTTTGAAGGTGATTCCAGGGTTGGCAGGTAGTCATCCAGTTCCTCACCTGCACTCGGGTCAGATTTACATGTCCTGATTGTTATTTCCACTAAGTGGACACAAGGCCGTGTCGCTTCATCGAAGGCTCCCGCGAATTCCAAGCTCAATAAAACCTCATCAATCTGTACCCCATGTGTTCAGAAGATGTAATCATTTAGAAAAGGGCTGAAGTTTACTTTCATGCTATCTGTAAGGACCAGCTTGCTAACCCATTAGCCAAACCAAGATTGGAAGGAAGAATGGGATTCGGCCCCACAGCACCTAAGAAGCATCCACAGACCTAAAGACTGTGGACATTTGAAATTCAGAACATCCTCGGAGTTCTTTGAAGGACCACCTCTGTTCAGCCAACAGTGATGTGAGTGTAACATGGCCCTTATTTGAAATACTTCCCTAATTCGTTATGACCCTGCTGTAAGCCCTGTTACTCCAAAGCACTGAGGTTTGACGCAGCTTGACAGGCACATGGGGAAGTTTTTACAGAGACTAGGTTGCTCTGGTGTTACCCGGAGATGACTACAAAGTAGGGAAGACCCTTCCAGTTAGAAGCACGCAGGTGGAGCTTGGGGTCCAGCTTCTAGAATGGCCAGCCATTTGAGATGGGGGTGTTGAATTCATTCTGTGTACAATACTTACTTTTTAAATGTTTTTATTTTTTGTTTCATTTTTATTATTTTCTTTTCTTCTTTTGGCAAACAGATAATATGAACAAAACTATAATGCTTGCTATAGTTATACACACTTTTTTAAAAACTTTTTACAAGTTGTAAACATATATATTTATTGTTGAATTTATTGGGTTTACATTGGTTAATAAAATTATATAGGTTTCAGGTGTACAATTCTATCTGTATATTGTATTGTGTGTTCACCACCCCAGGTCAAGTCTCCTTCCATCACCATTTATCTCCACTTTACCCTCTTCTGCCTCCCTATCCCCTCCCCTCTGGTCATCACCACACAGTTGTCTGTGTCTATGAGTTGTTGTTTTTTTCTTAATCCCTTCACTCTTTGCACCCAGCCTCCAAGCCCCCTCCCCTCTGACAGCTGAGTCTGTTTCTATTTCGTTTGTTTTGTTCATTAGCTTCCACATATAAATGAGATCCTATGATACTTGTCTTTCTCTGACTGGCTTATTTCACGTAGCATAATACTCTCCCTGTCCATCCATGCTATCGCAAAGGGTATGATTTCCTTTTTTTTTTATGGCCAAGTAGTATTCCATAGTGTAAATGTACCACAGCTTTTTTATCCACTCATTTGCTCATGGACACTTGGGCTGCTTCTAAATCTTGGCTATTGTAAGTAAGGCTACTGTGAACATAGGGGTGCATATATTCTTTCAAATCAGTGTTTTGGGTTTCTTTGGGCATATTCCAAAAATTGGAATCACTGGGTCATATGGAAATTCCATTCTTAATCTTTTGACGAAACTCCATACTGTTTTCCATAGTGGCTGCACCAATCTGCATTCCCACCAACAGAGCATGAGGGTTCCCTTTTCTCCACACTCTCACTAACACTTGCTGTTTGTTGATTTATTGATGATAGCCATTCTGACAGGTGTGAGGTGATATCTCATTGTGGTTTTAATTTGCATTTCTCTGATGATTGGTAACACTGAGCATCTTTTCATGTTTATTGGCCATCTGTATGTCCTCTTTGAAGAATTATCTATTCAGGTCCTTTGCCCAGTTTTTAATTGGATTCTTTGTTTTTTTGGTGTTGAGTTTTATAAGTTCTTTATAAGTTTTGGGTATTAACCCCTTATCAGATGTATCATTGGTGAATATGTTCTTCCATTTAGTGGGTTGTCTTTTCATTTTGTTGATGGTTTCCTTTGCTTTACAAAAACCTTTTAGTTTGATATAGTCTTATTGTTTATTTTTTTCTTTTGTTTCCCTTGTCCAAGGAGATATGGCAGAAAAAATATTGCTACAAGAAATGTTTGTGATTTTACTGCCTATGTTTTCTTCTAGGATTTTTATGATTTTGAGTCTTAAATGTAAGTCTTTTATCCATTTTGAGTTTATTCTTGTGTGCAGTATAAGAACATGGTCTAATTTTATTTTTTTGCACATATCTGTCCAATTTTCCCAACATCATTTACTGAGTAGACTATCTTTACCCCATTGTATGTTCTTGTCTCCTTTGTAAATATTAATTGACCATAAAGACATTAGAATTATTTGTGGGCTCTCTATTCTGTTCCATTGATCTATGTGTCTGTTTTTATGCCAGTACCATACTGTTTTGATTACTATGGCCTGGTAGTATAGTTTGATATCAGGTAGCATGATTCCTCCAATTTTGTTCATTTTTCTCAAGATTACTGAGGCTATTCAAGGTCTTTGTGTTTCCATATACATTTTTGGAATATTTGTTCTAGTTCTGTGAATTATCCCATTGCTATCTTGGCAGGAATTGCATTGAATCTATAGATTGCTTTGGGTAGCATGGACATTTTAATAATGTTAATTCTTCCTATCAGTGAAAATGATATGTGGTTCCACTTATTTGTATCTTTCTCAGTTTCTTTCTTCGGTACCCTATACTTTTCTGAGTATAGGTCTTTTACCTCCTTGATTAAATTTATTCCTAGGTAACTTATTTTATTTTGTTGCAATTGTATATGGAATTTTTTCTGATAGTTTATTATTAGTGTATAAATGTTTTTTGCTTATGTTTTTTTAATTTTTAAAGACCAGTTTTTAGAGAAATTTTAGGTTTACAACAAAATTGAGAGGGCAGCACAGAGATTTCCCATAGACTCCCTGTCCCCACACATGAATAGCCTCCCCCATTATCAACATCATGAATCTGTGTGTGTGTGTGTTTTAAAACCAAGGATGAACCTACATTGATGTACCATAATCAGACAAATTCCATATTTTAAATTAAGGTTCAGTCTTGATACTATACATTTTATGGATTTGGACAAATGTATAATGTCATGTATCCATCATTATAATATCATACAGTATATTTTCACTGCCCCCCAAATCCTCTGTGTTTTGCCTATTCATCTCTGCCCCCTGTCCCAGTGTCCACTGGTCTTTTTGTCTCCATAATTTTGCTTTTTCCAGAAGGTCATATAGTGGTAATCATATAGTATGTACTCTTTTCAGATTGCCTTCTTTCACTTAGTAATATACATTTAGGATTCCTCAATGTCTTTTCATGACTTGATAGCTCATTTCTTTTTTAGCATCGAATGATATCCCACTGTCTGGATATACTGTACAATTTCCACAAGGATTTGTTATATAAATCCCACAGCCTAGCACACTGCCTACCACAGAGCTTTATTTACACATCGTAGGCACCCAGTGAATTCTGAGTGAGTGAATGAATGAATCTATTTCAGTATGTGCTGGAAAATGTGGCATAAAGGTAGAGAGTTCTTTTCCGCACCATTGAATAAGAAATGCATTTTTCATCTCTTCAGGGAGCTAAAATAAAGGATTCATTTCAAAACTTGAAATCCCAGAACCAGCTTCTTAACATTTTAAGCTTGGTCTGTCACTTGCCTGCATTCCCCTTTTTCCTTCCCAGTCACCTCATGAGATCATGGATTTCTCTCCCAGGACATTACCCCAAGGAAGGAAAGACATCCAGTGTGGGGTTTTATCCGCTCCTCTCCTCCTTTTCTGAACTGTGATCACACATAGAAAGCTCCATCCTCGGCTGAGGTTTGAGAATCTGTTACCATGGAGCTATGCCCCAGCTCAAACAGGGTTTCATTGCAGCCAGTGTAACAGGGAAAGAGTGTGATTAAAATTAGACTTAAAAAAAAAATCCTGATTAATAATAGAAATGGGAAAAATGTTTTCAAAATTAAGTATAGGGTGGAGTACAATCCGTTTTTATGGTTGCCCTTGCTCTCCTTGCTCTGCAAACATTGCCTCTAATTTATTTTATTTTATTTTACTTTCTTTTATTTTATTGTTGCTTTCTGTTTTGGGGAATTGTATTGCTTCTAAAAGACCCTGCTGTCCACTAGCTTCTGGGCATATGTCCAAAATACAAGTGGACATTAACTCAATTCAGCAGATAAGATTTCCTGAGAGACTTCCAGAAGGCTTCACTAGTCCATCTGCACCGCCGTGATCTGACCTGCGCCCTCCCAGACAAAGCTACTTAGAGCAAAACTAATGGGATTTGGTGCTTGTGTGGAGGTCAAGAGGATACGGGAGAGTGAAGGATAAATAAAAGATCTGGAGGCAGAGATGACTTGGAGGATGAAGGTGACCTTGGCACCAGGGTGGGTCCAGAGGGGCGTTGATGTTGAGGCGAAGTGACGCACTGTGCATGGGGAGGTCTGCGTCACGGAAACCTGCAGCCGCCAGTGAAGACGCCGCTGTGAAGTTGCACCCTGTCCCTCCGTGGACGGGCTGAGCAGGGCTGGTAGTCTTTGCGGATCCACCGATTTAGGATTCACTTGTCCTAATGCTCGAGCATAGTGTAATTTCCTTCTTTCTTTCTCTTTTTCTTTCTTTCTTTCTTTCTTTCTTTCTTTCTTTCTTTCTTTCTTTCTTTCTTTCTTTCTTTCTTTCTTTCTTTCTTTCTTCCTTCCTTCCTTCCTTCCTTCCTTCCTTCCTTCCTTCCTTCCTTCCTTCCTTTCTTTCTTTCTTTCTTTCTTTCTTTCTTTTTCTCTCTCTCTCTCTCTCTCTCTCTCCCTCCCTCCCTCCCTCCCTCCCTCCCTCCCTCCCTCCCTCCTTCCTTCCTTCCTTCCTTCCTTCCTTCCTTCCTTTCTTTTTATGAATTTATTTCTGTTACAGATGTTTCTCCTTTTTCCCTGCAGACATAGTGTACATTTTATAGCCCTTCGAAGCTTTTTCATGATGAAAGAAGCAGTGTGTTGACAAAAAGTCTCTTTTTCTGATTAAAAATTCCATAGTTATTTTTTACAACCTTTAGGATAAATGGAATTTAGAAATCCATTAGAAGGCAAACAAAATGAGTCACAGTGAGATATTTTAGATGCCTCAATAGGTCCATGATTCTGTGGTGGTAAAGAAGAAAGAATTGAAAGAATTGTCCGCCTGTAGGACCTTGGTCTGGATGGAAGCTCAGGAGCGCGCCGGGTGCTGGGGCTGGGGTGGGCCCCGCGTTGGCCAGGAGGGCTGTGTTTAGCTCTGGCACACACAGGACACTGGAGATGTGCCCCATAGACCTGACAGTTGTCTTCATGTCACCAGGTGTGAAGTTAGGGAAATGAGCAGGTTGTGACTTGCGGTCCGCGTGGCCTGCGGGGTAGGAGCCGAGGCTGCCGATGAACAGCTCGGTGTTCACTACAACTCCCACGGCTTGGGTTCCTCATCTGCCAACTGGCTTCAGATTGTACTCGCCGCGTGAGGTGGTTGTAGTGGTGACATTGGACTTGCCATGTACACGCTGTGAGTTCCCAGCCTGGAGTAAGCATCGGAAGAACAGGAACGGTTGTCTCTGCACGGATTTAAAATCTTGCTGGGTGCGTGTCAGCTTCAGGGTTACGGCGTCACGGATCTTCCCGTAGAATGTGTTGAACTCCGAGGATCCTTAGGATGGACTTGAGTATATTGTTCCTGATTTCACGTAACCAGTATAGATGGGTCTAATTCTACCCTAAAGTAGCTCTCAGTCTAGGTAAAGCGGTCAAGAGTTTGCTAACATGGAAATGACATCATTCACCATTTGAAAGCTTTTTTCTCCGTTTAACCAGCTGGGCTGATGTGAGGCAGGTCAAGAGGAGTGGCTAGCCTGCTTCTCGCTTGTTGTTACCACCTCCTGCTCAAGATGTCACGGTTTCTATTAGCCAGCCTGTTGTCGCTCAGGTGGAACCAGTATTCCCGACAGAGAAACCACCGCACAGGTCCCTCTGGGGTCCCGTCCTGATAGAGGTGTTCACCGAGGCCAGGAGGTTACAGTTTGGTTGGCTGAACGCTAGCCTTCCTTGGACTCAGCTGTCCAGGGAGAGAGCCACTCTGAGCAACCAACACCTTGTCCCCAACCCACCAGCAGGCGCCGTGTCTGGCAGTGGGTGCTCACTGTGGTGACCCTGCGGTGTTTGCTCCCTCTCTTCGTCCACCCCAGGAGACCCACGTATACAACTTAGAAGTCTACTTGGACTGTGCTCTGGTCCCTGTGGCTTGTTGGGCGCCGGTTTGCTCTGGGGTCCCCATGGTGCTCGTGAGTGCCGGTGGCGACGGCCACCTGGGGTGGGCCACACTTGCGAGGAGTGAGTGACCACTCAGAGCCACGGCGTCCGTCGACGCGCCTCTGAGATTCCCCAGGTCCTGAAGTGCCACGAGAGATTTCCAGATAAACGTACCCAGGCAACAGGAAAGCACACACAAAAATCCAATTCTGTTTTGTGTTGGGAGGAAAACAAACCCAGCACGTTCTTCTCCCATTCTCTGTGCGCCGGTGTCTTCCAGGCACGCCATCCCCTCCCGGTCGCTGGCCTCTGCGAGCTGGGGGACAACACAGTGTCTGTCTGAGAAGCTGAAGGCAGAGAGCAGCAGACGAGAGCCGGCTTCCCAGTGGCTGGTGTGAGCATCTCATTCTGACCTTGAATGCATTTACCTGCAGAAGCAGCTGCAAATGGAAAAACATCAGCTTCAAAGCCCTTCGCGGCCCTGCAACAGTTTCCTCTGTTGCTGACTTATTCTAGTTTCCTGAAGACAAATGGGATACAGATTATCTTTATTAGAAAATGAACGTGTTTCCAATTTAAACTAAATGGGGAGGGTGGTCCAGTGTTGGTGGTAAACAACCCGGAGGCAGGTACAAAGGAACACTAAGCGGAGGGGGTGCTTCTGTCTTTGGCCTGGACGTGGGGAGTGAGACTGAGTTTTCAAGGTGGTCCAAAGGCAAGTGAATGCGTAACCCAAGGCTGATAAATAGATAATAATTAGGAAAATAAAACCGTTTTCTTTTTTGATGACAAAACACAGATGTCTTCACTTGATTTCATATTAAATGCGAGGCTTAACTGCCATTGTGGGGGGAAAGGAAGCTTTTTCCCCCTTCTTCACAAAGTGCTGAAGCAGATTGTCTATTAAAAAAGCTTAATAGAGAATTAAAAAACAGAGACCTCACAGCAGGGGAAGAGAGGAACGAGGCTGGGAAAGAGCGACTGAACAGCGATGTGCGCCTTGATGCCGGGAAGCCCAAGGCTGAAAAGCCACCTAATGCAAACGCAGTTCGTGTGTATGCTTCCCGACCGGAGACGATTCGCGCTGGGCTGCCAGAGTTCATCGCTGACAGCGCGCCCCTGAAATAACAGCTGGGCGAGGGCACTTGTGCACTCTCTTAAGGAAACAAGCGAACCTTACGTCTGTATGACATGCATGTTCCCGAGACAGGAACAGCTCAGACATCCGTGTCTAGCATTCGAAAGCCTAGTCAATAAAATGTTCCCGGCCTCTGTTTACCAGAGCAGTCCTTGAAAACTAGGTTCTTCTTATGATAGACTCAGAATCGCTAAGCACACACCCCGGAGCCTCCGTCTCCCGGGAGCGCTCACAGACGCTTTCTGACAGTGTGTTCCTTGACTCCAGGTCTTTCCGTGTCAATCATGACATTGTATCTGATGAGCCTGCTTTCTGAAATGTATACATATGAATTCATTCGTTCGGCAAACATTTATCTCATACCTATCCGTGCCAGTCACCGAGAACGTGGGGAATGAGATGAAGAGCTCCGAGTCCGGGGGAGGAGGCAGAAACGCTGGCCAGCCGGTGTCAGACGCAGGTGGGAACAGAGTGTGGTGGGGACACAGGAGACATTCTCCCCTGGGGGGCCCAGGAACGCCTCCCAGCGGTAGTGACATTTGACCTGTGTCTCCAAGGATGGACAGGGTGCACTTAGAATCTGTAGTCAAGCTTAGCATGTGAGATTCTTGTGGAAATAACGGCAGCTAGAAGATGAAATGCGTGCTGTTTATATAACAGACACAACGCGTAAATATCTTTCATTTGGAGGAAAATTAAGAGGCGCTACAAAATAGGGATGATGCACCATGCAGAGGTCTCCACGTGGCCATTGCTAGGTGGACACAGGCGTCTGCAGTACCTTCCGTCTCGTTCCCTCTTTGGAACTCTGCAACAGCGAGCACCAGAGAGACGGGGTGCCTGTGAAGACCTGCGCACGTAACTCATTAGCTTGCCAGGCACTGCAATCACCAAGAGATACTATGTTTCATAATCAAAAGCAAACTAAGTCATAGAAAGACTGGCCGTCTTGTTTGGGGGTCGGAACTCATCAGTGACAAAACAGTGAACTGAACTTCCCGATCTCGATGGTTACTAATGCCCTAACTGTGCGCAAAGTGTGAGGGCGTTTTACTGTAGGAAGACTAAAAGCATCAACACTGATTGATTGATTGATTGATTATATACTATCTAGCTCAGTGTCACGAGCCCTGAGAACTGTCCTGCAGGTAGCTGAGGCTGGTCCCTACTGACTAGGTTCATCCCCTTTGACCTACAAGGACATCCCTCTAGCAGTTCTTACTCTCACTCCTCCATCAATATTTTCCTGTCTACATGATCCTTCCAAACACCTAACATGATGGTTTTTTCTGTCCTTTAAAAAAAAAAAAATCTCCGTACTCAGCCCCTACCTGCAGCAACCTCCTATTTCTCTCACTCCCTTCATTATCAAACGCTTTCAAACAGTTACCTATACTCCCGTCCACATTTCCCCTCTTCCCAGTCTCCATGAAGCCCACTGCAGCAGGCTCTCATCCACACCGCGTCAGAAGGACCGCCATCTGTGAGCTCCCAGGTGCTGACTTCAGTGGTCCATTTTGCAATCATCCTCATTGACCTTCAGCTACACTGACACCGTAGATCCGGCCTTTCTCCCTTCCTCGAAATATTCTCTTCCCTGACTCCGTGACAACACACTGCCCGTCTATCTCATGGCTACTTAGGTGTTTGATCAACATTTAAAGCTCACAGTATCTGAGACTGAGCTCGGAAGCTACATCACTCCTTCCTCAAGGTTCCCATCTCCTCCCATCGACTTCCCCAAACCCGCTGAATGGCAGTTCCTCACTGCCAGTCGCTCTTGTAAGAAAACTGTGACTCAGTCTCTCCTTCTCTCACCCACATTCAGGCCATCAGTGAGTCACGTTAGCCCTGCCATCGCGATCCACCGGGCTCTCACCACTTCTCTCGGGCTCTGTGCCGCTCCCTGGCGTCCTCGCTTCTTCCCTGGCTTGTCACGAGAGCCTCCTAACTGACCTCTCTGCTCTGTCCTTGCTGAAGTCTGTCCCTAAGACAGCAGCCACAGTTATCCTGGCGAAACTGAAGTTCTCTCGTCAACCATTCCACAAGGCTAAGGCCCTAGTCACCTGTGATGCCATCACCCCTGTGACGTCCTTGTCCATCACCGCCCCGCGCCATGAAGCTCTCGGCTCTCTGGCCTCCTCATGCAGGGGTTGGCAGATGGTTCCTGTCAAGGGAAAGACAGGCTGTAATTCAGGCTTTGTGGGCACGGTCTCTGCCGCAGCTGCTGAAGGCTGACGGTCGAGCATGAGATAACCGCAGACCCGTGCGTGAATGGCTGCGGCTGCGTTCCAGGTACACCCTGCTCACGGGCAGCGGACAGGACCACGAGGCGACACCTGCCTTAGAAGACTGGCCGTTTCCATGGGCTGGAGTCCGTTCTCTTCCTCCGGATAGCCACGTGGCCTCCTTCAGGAAGCTACTCCATGTCACCTTGTGAATGAGGTTCCTTTCATCGGAGAACTGGGAGGACACAGAGGGCGTGCCCGAATGAGGACATTTGAGAAAGGCTTCGCAAAGGGGTGGGCAGGGAGCAGGGAGATCCGGAGGGGTCCGTGCATGTCCATCTCTGTCAAAGGACAAAGGACAGGAGTGGCTGTGGAACCTAGACCACGAGAAGTGGGCAGAGAGGGCCCCTGGAGAGAAGCACTGACCTCTGAACTCCCGCTGAAGGCAGAGGGCAAAGGTCACCGACAGAGTCCATGTGGTCGGCCTCCTGGGTCAGAAGAGTTCGGAGGATGATGGAGGCAGCGTCGGCTGAGTCTGCTGAGCTGGCCCGCCCTGCTGAAAAGTATAACGAGGACCAACTGCGTGTTTGGAGGAACCCCTGGTTTAAAAAATGAGGAAGGTCCAGATGGCGGGGGAGGAACATTACGCCCACCACGGAGCCCTTCTGGACGCGAGGCTCTGTGACCACGCGGGCCGCACACCAGCCTTCATTCCTGCCGTTGCCCCAACACAGAATCTCTGTTCTTCTTCCCTACTTTGCTCCTCTCCATCACGCCTCACTCTGTCTCACATGCTAGATCATTGAACTGACTTCTTTTATTGTCTCTCTGCCCCACTTGAATGTCAACTCGCGGGGCAGAGAGGTCCTTATCTTTTGTTACAGACTGAGTATAATGCCTCCAACACTCCCTGGCACGTAGTGAACGCAGTGCCCAGGTGTAAGTGTACGCAACGTAAGTGAATAAAGGGTTCTCCTGGAAAGGGGACGCAGAAGAGCTGCAGGCAGGGGTCATCAAAGTCATGGGTTCAGCTCGGTTCCCTTCCCACGGCCTTACCCCCTCTCATCAGCTGTAACTCAAAGCCAGCTGTAGGCTACTATCTCCCATTGGAAAGGGTCGTTTTTTTAATTCTCAGTTTTTAAGATCATCTGTCTGAATAATTTCTTATAGAGACACAGTAATCAAAACAAGACCTCTAACTTAAATTAACTGTTGGCATTTAGAATGGAAATGTACGCACGAATATAATCTTTAAGTTCTCGGAGGATCATTTCCCTCATTTGAGCTGAGCTCTGCCATCCCGGGGTGATTGTGTCCCAGAGTTCCGTGCGTGGCCCACTTCTCACTGCGCAGTCTGTAGCAGCCTCGTCCGGGGCCCTGGGATCAGCACAATGCTTGGAGTCAATAGGACACTAACACTGTCTCTAGCCTTTATTTTCTACCTGGGCTTCAGAATCTATGTTACAATCCAACTTATGTCTGTGGATCATAACTTGGAAATCTCACAGGGATGTTGGCCCCACTCGGCAGGGCTTTAATGACGTGTCTCGTCTCCCACACCAGCCACCAGTCTGTTCTCCCTGTTTTGTCGCTGGGATGGCAACTTCATCTCCCATGATCCACACCAGAACCCTCGGAGGCCCTGGTGACTTCTCCCTTTGCCTCATCCACCATCTAATGGGCCCTTTGGCCTCTTGCTTTTACCTCTTAAACAGCACTCGGTCTGAGTTTTCCTTCTCATCCACACATCTGTTACCCTAATTCATTCTGACAGAGGTCCTTAGGTAGTCTTCTTGCCTTTAATAGTGTTGTTGAATCTGTCATTCGTGATGCCGCCAGTGCGGTTTTCTCACGTGCAGATCTGACCACGTCCCTGTGTGACGTCTGCTCAGTGGCCCCTCCTCACCTAAAGCATAAAACCTTCACTCCTGTGGCTGGCAGATGAAATCCTCCAGGTAGTGTCTCCCTCTGTGTCTTTCCGAGTCATGCCACTTTACTAGAAGACGTGTACTTGGTCACTAAATCTTCTGCATGCTCTCTAATGCCTCTCCCGGCCTTAGCAACCAAGAGAGGGCTTTCCCCAGTCTTGTAATCCCAGCAAACTTCTTCTCCCCTAAACCCACCTCCCTGCCCTCTGTTCCCATCGCATCTGTAACAGCTGTGGTGCAGCCTGGCATAGCACCTTGTAGCAACTGTTACAGCCTGGCGTGGAGAGAGCATTGCATCAGCTCTGCTGCAGCCTTGCATAGCACATTGTAGCAACTGTTACAGCCTGGCATGGAGAGAGCATTGCATCAGCTCTGTTCAGCCTTGCATAGCGCCTTGTAGCAACTGTTACAGCCTGGCGTGGAGAGAGCATTGCGTCAGCTCCGTTGCAGCCTGGCATAGCGCCTTGTAGCAACTGTTACAGCCTGGCGTGGAGAGAGCATTGCATCAGCTCCGTTGCAGCCTGGCATAGCGCCTTGTAGCAACTGTTACAGCCTGGCGTGGAGAGAGCATTGCGTCAACTCCGTTGCAGCCTTGCATAGCACATTGTAACAGTCTGTTTGGGTACCCTGTTCTCCCCTGGATTCTAAATTTCTTTGGAGAAGAGACATCTTTTTATCTTTGTATCCCCATGCCCAGCTCAGTGACCAGCACATACCAGGAATCCAATACATCGGATGAACAAATGCTACATTTAGATTTTTACTATCACACAATATTTATATCTACTCATAACTTTAGAATTACACAGTCATAATTTGAAATACTTAAATTATAGTCTTTTAATCAGTAATCTAAACAAATCTGGTTTTGTCCAGAAGATAGATACTAAAGGAAACTAGTTTTATTTTTCCTAGTGATTGTGAAAAAGGTTGCTTTTTAAATATAAAATAATAGTTCTAATTGTTAAATTTATTGAAAAGCTTTAGAACGAACACTACATTATTTCTCTGAATGAATACACACAAGTATACAATACTTAATCACACTTATGAACAAACATTTTAAGAAGTTTCTAAAAAAAATTATAGTTGTATAGTCTACACTGAGTATCAGCCATATTTATTTAAAATTAGTATTTTAGGCACATAATTTATGTTGTGATTATTATTTCTGTATTCACCCTATATCTCTGTAATTCTGCATCAAGTAATAATCTCTTTAAATTCAGATGCACACCAACTTTAAAATGCATTGTCAGAGCCTGATGATTAGATTAAAATTTGGCTCTGTTGTTGAAAAGAATAACATGTAACCATGGTTTTCCCTGGTTTTCTGAGGGACACACTAAAAAGACAATGTTCTTGTTGGAGGAATATATAGGCCAATAAACAGTTTTGTGGGTGATTAAACAGTGAAGTGAGGCTGAATCTTCCAATTACCAGCCAAAGACTCTTACTGCAAATATGTTATGGTACCATGAAAATTTCCTTTTGCATATTACTTTTTATAACATGTTATTTTATGAGCGTGAATATTATTAGCTTAATAATAAGCAGTAAGCGGATGTTTACACTTAAAAAATCCTAAATAGAATGTCTAAAATCCAAAACCCAAGTTAATGTCACTAGACCCCCAAAATAACTTTTCACTTTTCTATAAACTATTTCTGTGCCCATACAAAAGCAGAAAGGAGAGAAGAGAGAACTGACATTTAATCCAGAAAAGATGCCTTTGGGTAGAGATAGCTGCTGAGGAAAGCTGACAGATTTCTTAAAAAAAATGCAATTCATAGATAGAAAATCTGTACTCTAAATCTCTAGTTATTACATCGCAACCTTCTGAACAAAGACAATTGAGCTAACCCTGGTCATCTCCAAAATAAGGTATTATTTATCTTAGGTTAGCATCAACATTCACTGGAATATGATTATTTAAAAAGTAAAAATAGAAGAAGAACTGGAAAACCATTACATTACTTTTCTTCTTGGGTGCTATGAATTGAAAGTTGATATCTTTTACCCTTTGACCCCATTTTAAAGGACAGGCTTTCAGAGATACATTATTGGATGGCGATGTGTCAGCTTGGAGAGAAGATTGGAAAAATGCTAGCTGGAAGAATTTCCGATACGGAAATACGTGTGACGGTGGTTTTATTCTATGCACCAGATTTTGTAAAAAGGACTCAGGACTAGTCCCCCGGGAAGCTTGGATGGCACCCTTTGTAGCAGGAAGCCAAGAGAGTTGAGTCTCCATTTTCCCATCCACATCCATTGTGAAGGGACTCCAGGTCTACAACTGTACACGAGGGGGCCATTCATTCTAGTGATGTTTAGACACATTTTTTTTTTCCTTGCTGGCATTCTCTTCCTATTTATCTCTCTTCCTCTTCCACTCCCTACACACACACACACACACACACACACACACACACACACACACATACTTTCAAATGAGAGCCTTTTACCTCTATAACCATTTACCTTTGGCTGCTTACCTTTGAGAAATAGACACGATGTTCTATCACAGGTCCTTGGTAAATACCAGTATGAATGTCCATTTAAAGGCCAATGGTCATGAATAAGTTGTGATGCTGTGTGTGGCTGTTAGAAAATTGTGGTGTCTTGATGTTGTTTTGATAAGTGTAGGTCTCAACATTTCACTGAAACGTGGACTTCTTTATATGTATATAATTCCATGATAACATTGTGTGGGATTTTGTCATAAGAGTTCAATGTCGGAAGGCATGGGCCCATTTGCAGGGGTCAGTGATAAAAATACACCGGATCTCAGTTTCTTGGTCATGAATAATAAATGAAAAGGAGTATTCTCATCAAGGGAGCCTCCATGGGTCATTTATACTTCCCTCTATTCCATTTTCTAATATCGAAGATCTTTTTGTGTGGAGTCTTGTATTTGAGTAGGTAGTTTAAAAGCTAATTGGACTCCTTCACTAGACTATTGGAGGTAGAAAGGTTTGAGGAGATTCAAAAAGTAGTTGTTGATTTATGGAAAATAATGGATTTAGGGGGTCTTTGCAGTCTTCCCTTCCATCCCCTTTACCTTCGAGCCCAATCACGCATCTCCCGCAGAGTGTAACTGCTCTGGAGGAAAGGCCTATGAAATCCATCCCGGGCTCAGGGGGCCTCATGGGAACCATAATAAACAGTGTTGCTGTGGTGACCCATGAGAGCTTTTATGTTAAAGGACCTGATGGTTGGCTTAACCTCTCCCTGCTTTTGCTTCATCTCTGTGCTCCCCAATCTGCTCTAGCTTTAACATCCTGTAATCTGTGATGTTTGATTTGCTGCGGATTCTGTTCTTCTCTTTCCCACCGCTGGATCGAAGTGCGTTCTCAACCCAGGCTCTTCTGCAGACAAACTGCTTCCTCTTCTCTCACCCACACCCCTTCACGGCGTGGAGGTCCTCTCCTCGACTGGCTGAAGGTGGGCCTCCCTGCCACCAACATGCCCCCCTGAACTGGCCGAGAAATGTGTGTCAGGTGGTCTTCCTGATGCATGGCAGCGGAGGGCGAGAGCCCAGTGTGGAGCTCCAGTGTTGAAGGCAATTGTAAAGGAGAGAGTAGGGAATACAGTCAGTGGTATCGTAACAACTATGTTTGGTGCCAGGTGGGGCCTAGACCGATCGTGGTGACCACTTTGTAAGTTGCATAAATGTCTGATCATGGGGTTGGACATCTAAAACTAATATAATATTGTATGTCAACTGTAATTTAATATAAAAAAATTTAAATAATAAAATATTAAAAAATAGCAACATTAACAATAATGAGGCGTCCCAGTCACTTTCTGTTGTTTAACAGAATTGAGACCAAGATTAAAAACTAAGTAAAATCTTAAGATATATAAATATGTGTATGTAAATAGGGAAGAAGTTAGTAATAATAAGCTTTCATAATGGGGGACTCTGACACTTTCTAAACACCCTCAAAACACTGTCATCTTTACTCAGACGTTCTAAGACTCAGCTAGTGAGGTTATAGTCGTAACACACCGTGTGGGTTCTTCTCCTGCAGGAACGGCCAGTCACGAGGCCCAAGCAAACTACTGCAATTACCATCAGTCGACCTCAGTTCACCTGAATCAGAGGAGAGCTTGTATCCAATACATGCTTTGTAGCTGACCATTTCCATAGGGCTGAACCTCGACATCTATCCCCGAGCTATTTCCATCACGCTGATTTTTATTTGTATTTATTTATTTATTTTTATCCTCACCCGAGGACATTTTTGCATTCATCTTCAGATAGAGTGGGAGGAAGAGAGAGAGAGAAACATCAATGTGAGAGAGACACAGCAACTGGCTGCCACCCACACGTCCCCAACCGGGGCTGGGGACAAACTGCAATCGAGGTGCGTGCCCTTAGCAGGAACGGAACCCGGGCCTCTCTGTACTGCGGGCCGACGCTCTAACCACTGAGCAAAACTGGCCAGGGCCCATCAAGCCTATTTTTAAAAATCCAAATTAAGTGCAGCTGGTGTGGCTCAGTGGTTGAGCATTGACCCATGCACCAAGAGGTCGCTGGTTTGATTCCTGGTCAGGGCACATGCCCAGGTTGTGGGCCCGATCCCCAGTGTGGGGCATGCAGGCGGCGGCCAATTAATGTTCTCTCTCATCGATGTTTATATCTCTCTCTCCCTGTAACTTTCTCTCTCTAAAATCAATAAAGGAAAAAAAAACTTTTTAAAATCCAAATTAAAATTCTATACTTGGCTGTAATTCTCAAGCTTGGACATACAAGCATTGCCGGGGTGCTTCTTAAAAATGCAGTTTCTGGCGTTCTAACTCTGGAGCCCTGGAGACTGAGAAAATGTAATGTGGGATTTAGGAATCAGCAATTTCAACAATCTTGTCCCACCAGGGGGATGAGAATTGATCAGATGAGAATAGAGTGGAATGGAGCCCCTCAGAAGGTAATACAAAAAAAAATTGGATACATATAATCTTCTAAAGTCATATCCATCTATTCATTTATGTAAAATAATATTAATGCACTATTTAAAATCTTATATTTCATATAAAAGAGTATAAAATATTTTAATGTTACATGTCATCACTGACTTATTCATTCAGAGGTTACTAGAATGTAGCATAGGTTTACACAAAGTAGCCTTCAGTTCATTCAGTGTTAGGGTTTCCTGGTTATTCATTTGATGTGTCGCAGCTACGAGGGTCCCTTCCTCTCCGTGTTACTGTTGCTCAAGTTGCAGCCACCTGTCAGTGTTCCAGAGACATTCCTGGAGCCCTGGCTGGTTACCAGGGCGGCTCCTTTGTGTCTTCACCGCTCCTGCTTGCCTTTCTGCGCATGTTCATCCACTCCTCGAGGCCTCTTCCAGTTGCTTGAATGCCAGCTTTTGAAAAGACGGTTTGCAAAAGGCTTGGGGAAACGAGTTGAAAGGGCTAGACAATGAAGAAAAAGGATGTTAGCCAAATATTAAACACACATTTCCGAAGGAGAATCATAACGACTTAAAACAATTTTTCCCTATTTCAACCATCCATCCATCATATATAATGAGATTTGCTCTGTAAATATCAATGTGTTGTTTTTCCACGATGGCTTTTTTTCCTGAAGATCCATAATTTCCTCTGAGTCGCTCAGTGAGGGACAAAGTGGGACTGGTCTGCATGGTGTTCTGTCCCGATGTTCTCAAGGGAGAATTTTGTGAAGATCGTGAATCATGAAAAATGAAGACGTTCTGCAAAAGAGGCTTACCTTCTTTTTCGGTAAAAACATTTTTTGCTGTAATGTCAAAATACTTTTTTAACTTAAATAAAATAAAATTTAAGTCATTATTAAATATTTCACACTTAAACAGAAAATAATAGTCTGGGCAACCACTTACCGACTTTCTGAAGTTTAATGGTGTTCACACTTGGCCATCTTTGTCTCAGAACATTCGTTCTCCACATAAAGAAGTTGTTGCGACACACGTAAAGCCAGACGTCCATCTCTGTACTTCCCCTCTGCCGGCTTAGCCGTGTCCTACCATTAATGTGATTGCCAAGTGTGAGTGTATGCTTTCACTCCATGCATATATACCTTGGACTCCATATATATACACGTATATAACACAAGGCATCTTTTTTTAAACGGAGCTGTCATTGCCATATCACATTGCATTGGTTTCCGATGCACGGCATAGCGATTCTGTATGTGTGCATATTGCTCAATGATCACCTAATGTGTAGTTGGTGTACTTCACCATGCATAGGTACAGCATTTTATTCTCGTGATGGGAACTTTTAAGGTCTATTTTCTTATCAGCTTTCAAAGATGCAATACGGTATTATTAACTAGAGTGGCCATGCCGTGGATGACATCCCCGTGGCTGATTTATTTTAGAACTGGAAGTTTGCACCTAAAAACGCTTTTTAACATGAAATTGTTGCTGATCATTCCCTCTCAAACCAAGGAGTCGTCGTTACATGTTTTCTGACAGCTCGTACCTGTATGAAAATGAACGATATTTTCCTGTGTTTTTGCATTAGCTTTATTTTTGAAATAGTTCATTAAAATATTGGTCATCTTGAAGAACAAGGGGATTTCGTGTGTGCGCCCCTTAAATTTGGTGCCTGAGCTAAACATCTAAGTGGGCTCAGCCCAGACTGAGCCTATTCCCTACTGGCTGTATCTGTGTAGAGAGAAAAGACGGTATTTAGGGACAGCGTGGTGTCTAGCAGGGAGCAGACCCTCAGCAGTTAGATTGAAAATTTGGCCAGCATTCAATTGCTGCGAGTTTTTGTTATTTGTTATCTTAAATTTCCCAGAGTGAGTCTCCTTAATTGCCATCGATTTATTATTTTCTTAGCATCCACGTTCCTTTCTCTTGTTGCAAAATAGGAACGAAGGACATTTAGTGAAAAATATATAAAAGTAAACGCAAATATATATATATATATATAATTTATATATATATAATTTATATATATATATATATAATTTAAAATATAGGCTTTGCTTCTATTTGCAACATAGTTCAAAATGCTGACTTTTCCCAGAGTTGTCTGTTCTTCCCCCTCCCCCAGGGACTTCAGAGCTCCAGAGAATCATTCTTTTAGAATTTGCCCTTGAACGATCCCTTTCCGGGAGCGAAGTAAGCAGGACCGAGTCTCCTCTAATGCAGCGACCTTGCTTTGTATTGACGGAAAAACCTCCCCACAGTTCTTACGCACTGCATGCATTGATGTGTTTCTGAAGCCCAGATCAGGGAGGAGAAGCTACAACGCTAGACTCGCTTTGTAGATGTTTTTAAAAACACTCTTTAGACCACCGAGATGTTTAGCAATATCATTTCAGATTGAATTTGCACTTGGAAACTTAAGCCAGTTCGTGCTTGTGGTGTTTGTCTGTGGGGAAGTTGGTCCTGGGGACGTATTTATGCTGTTCCAGCTCGGTCTTGGCAGCTTTTCTGAGCAAAACCATTACTTTCTGGGAGCCGAGTTGGCTGCACATGGTTTCAGGTCTGGCTGAACGTGACGCCAGGTGTTCAATGTGACCGATGACGTGCACGGCAAATCCAAAGTTGTTCAACTCTCCTCAGCACTGGACGTTGTCTCTGAGCGGGACAGGTGTGACAGCTGCGTGTTAGACTCACTGCATTGTGTGGTAATGCCCTGTTCCTGCAATATGAATAATCGCTAAGTTATCACTTAGATGTTTCCTGTCACTGAAATAAAACTGACTATCTGAATGTTCTTCAGACTGTCCTGTCTCTGACCCGGGACCAGGTATCTCTCCTTCGCCTAGTGCTATATACCGATAGATCCCTTCTCAGTAGTTATTAATTTTGAGAATCTACCTACCTCTATTTTTCTGTCAAGATAACATCCAATAAGATTGATTTTCAAGAACACTGAGTTTTGATTATATAAATGGAAAATGTATTTGTGCTGGGGAATTTGGAAAATACAGAAAACTACAAAGAACAGTAAAAGACATCACGAATATAACTCCCTCGACAGCCCTAAAATTGGGGTGTGCTTTGTTTTAGGCTTTTACCTGCGTAACCTAGGTAGGAATGTGCGTGTGTGTGTGTGTGTGTGTGTGTGTGTACGACTGAATTCCTAAGTTGTTCTACCCCCTTAATATTATATCATAGACATTGTTTTCATGTCACAAAATAGGTTTTGAAAATGTGACTTTTAGTGGTTTATCTCTTCCCTCCCCCCCACCCCCTCTTCTGAGGGGTGTCAGTTTATACCCTACTTCCACATCTCTGGGTCTACCCTGTTCCTCAGACTGTTATGTTCATTATATTCCACAAATAAGTGAGATTATGTGATATTTGTCTTTCTCTGCTTGGCTTGTTTCGCTTAGGATAATACTCTCAAGGTCCCTCCATGTTGTCTCAAAGGATAGGAGATCTTTCTTTCACAGACCTTATGCGCATGTATGCATAACTGATGGACATGGACAACAAAGCTGGGGACGGGGTGGGGGGATGGGGAGGAGGGTGTCAATGGGGAAAAAAGGAGAAACATCTGTAACAAAAATAAATTAATTAAAAAAAAGACTAAAAACAAAAAAAAGAAAAGAAAATGTGACTTTTAGTAGTTGCATGATGTTCCATTGAATGGAGTATCATAATTCACTTAACCATTTTCCTGTTTTTGGACATATAAGCCATTGCTCATTATTATATTGTGTTATTATAAACCATTTTTTAATGAACATCTTTACTGATATACGTACTTATAAATATATCACCACATTCAGATTCTTTCCCTAGGGTTAATTCCTAGAAGTTTACTCATCAAATATAAACATTTGTAAAGCATTTAGATACATTTCCATTGTACTATTTGGAAACATTGGGATAATTACATTTTTAGAAAAAAGTTCCCATTTGAGGGAATATACAAAAATAACCTCAAAGTCTTCATGTACTAACACCTATTCATTTCTATTGTTTCTATTTCCCAGTTTTTTATTTCTATAATGCTGGTGTTTCACATGCGAAAGTTGGGTTCTCACGGTTGCACCCAAGCTTCTAGTCTTGCCAGTACTCAGCGTCAGGCCCGCTGTCCCAGGGGCCACTTCTCTCGGTGGAGACAGACTTTCCTCAGTAGACGGGAATAGCTCACATCCATAGAGACGTCCCGGAGTCTGTGACCAGCTCCCTGCCAGTCTGAGGAAGTTGCATCTAAGCGTTTTTGCTGACTGCTCCTGCAGCAGCGATCCTTCTAAACTGATTTCTGCATTAATCCCGAGGCTTGAAAGACAGTATCGAAAATTTATACTTTCATTATTTAACAAAATTCTTTGTCCACATTTTATAATGTCCATAAAATAATAGTATAATAGAATATGTATACACTTTATCAACAAACACACCTGTTAGGATTGCACACTCACATTTTTAAACTCACGAGTGTGAGTTTGAAAATTGCCTTCCAACATCGTGCTTTCTGCCTCCCTTCCTCCCTCCCTCCTTCCCTCCCTCCCTCCCTCCTCTCCTCCTTACTTAGAAAAACATTCTTTTTCATCTGGGCACCTTGCCGTTGACCTAACCTGACCTTTGTTTGTGGTTGGATGGAATCTGGTGATGAAAACGTAGCCAGTAAGATTTAAGTAACAGTTCCCAGAGGGCGTCTTGAAAGGAAGAAGGCATGCCATTCACTCCTCACCTTCTTCCTCCGTCTAACATTAAACTCCAGGCGTGATGCCTGGCGCTGCAGCAGCTAGCTTGGACTGAGAGGAGACTGTGAGGGGAGTAGGCAGATGGAAGGGGCCCAGCCCCCCATAACCCTGTGCAGGTGTGCGCACCGGCCAGCGGAGCGACAGCGTGTATCTGTGTAAACCACCGTTTCGGGGGCCGCTGTTTCTTGTAGCCAAATCCCATCTTACCTGACAAGGTATCAAAGAAGGTGAGTCCATTTTCTTGAGCGTGCGTCCTTTCCACTCGGCAACACCTGTGGAGTCCCTAGCGCTCTGCATTTAGGAAATCGCTGCTCTCAGTAAACCCAGACTGTGGCATGCTCCTCAGAGTCTGTTATTTAGCTGAGAGGACATTCATTTCCCCGTGGGCTCCTGGCATTCAGGGACACATGTAAGACCCTCATAAAAGCACACTGGTAAAAGGCCAAAGGAGAAGTCTCCTTTCGCCCATCGTTTCTCAGAGCAGGTGGATCTGGGACCAGATTCCAAGCTCTCAAATCCTCACGCGCACTGTGGAAGTGGGGAGAGCAGCTCTAAAGATCTCTTGATTGTTCATTAGAAAAGGATTTAGAGCGGCTTGTTTTAGGACTTTGTACTCTTCCTGTTTTGATTACATTTTGGAGCTTCTTTAAAAGCAACCAGCTATTCCTGCCCTGGTTGGTGTGGCTCAAGTTGGGTGAGCATCGTCTGTTCACCAGAAGGTTGCTGGTTCAATTCCCAGTCAGGGCATATGCCTGGGTTTCGGGCTTGATCCCCAGTAGGGGGTGTGCAGGAGGCAGCCGATCACATCAATGTTTCTCTTTTACCCTCTCCCTTCCTCTCTCTCTCTTTAAAAAAATAATAATAATAATAATAAAAATATTTAAAAAAATAAAATTAGCTATTCCTAATAACAATTAATAGTGGGAAAGTAATGAATATGCTTGACATATAGGGAAATATTTTTACTCGGTATTATTACTCTTAAAGTTTTTTTTTCCAATAAGTCATAGCTCCTAATACCTTTTATGATCTGTCCTGGTTACCTCTCTGCCCTCTCTCTACCTGCTACCAGCCCCTTGAACATCACCATCACACATGTCCCACCAGGACAGTGCCCCACCCTCTTAAGGATCAGCTTTGACATCACCATGCACAGGGAACTCCTCTGAATGTTCCCTCTTGTATGTTCCTGTAGCTCCTATATATAACCTCCCCATCTCTAGCAGATGTCATACTCCCTCCTTAGTGCTGGTTCATTGCATGTGTCCCTAACTAGTCTAAAAACTCCTCAATAGGGCTACTTTTCAATCCAACTCCCAATTCAGTACCTGCAACATAGTAGCTACTCAGTGGTAACAGAATGATGAATACATGACCTAAGATCAGTGGTGGCTCTTTTATCTGTCTCGTTCTGGTACCACAGGAGAAGATGGATTTCTCAATCTCGTACTCATAACATAAACCATGTTCGAGCAGGTCAGAAGTTCATCACCTAATTATTGCACGGTATTATTTTTAATGTCACTGTTCATGGTCATGCTTCTATGTTTGCCTATGCACTCACAGGGTGGGGGTGGGGGGTGCTATGGAAACAATAACATGAGTTTGAGTTCCAGATTTAGCACCATTGTCTTTTCAAGGTCCCCTCCCCAGGTTCCCCTGAAACTACAGAGGCTCATTATTGTAATGACAAACGTATGTGGTCACCGTCCACCTCATTTCTGAACGCTAGATCCATTGTTGCTGTTGTAAGGCTCTCTGAGCACACGTTTGAGCATCTGCTCTGTGTCAAGCACTGTTCACCTTTGGGCAGCCGGACACAGGTGGGCAAAAGTAAGTTCACAGTCGTGAGTATGCAAAACAGAGTTTATTCTTGTATTATCATTGATTAAGTATTGTATTGTTTTCCATATGAACAACTGTAAACTTGCTTTTGCCCCACTCTGTATTTATATTTAAACTTTTATTATATTTTATGTATTAGAATACAGTAAGATCTTTTATTTATTTATTTATTTATTTATTTATTTATTTATTTATTTATTTATTTATTTATTTTTTAGAGAGAGAGGAAGGGAGACTGAGAAAGAGATAGAAACATCGATGAGAGAGACCATCGTTTGGTCGCCTCCTGCATGCCCCCCACTGGGGATCTGGCCCACAAACCTAGGCATGTGCCCTGACTGGGAATCAAACTGGTGACCTTTTGGTGCATGGGTCGATGCTTAACCACTGAGCCACACCGGCCGGGCTGAGATCTTTTATAATACACATAAGTACTGACTTTCACAGCCCTATACACATACAATTTCCTTTCATTCTATCAGCAATCCCCATGTTAAGCTATCAGGGACCTGAGGCTAAGAGAAGTCAAAAGAAGAAGAAGAAAAAAAAAAGACTGCTCAGGAGAATTCACCTGATTGGATATTATATTTTAAATTCATTTAAATTGCTATCTTTTTCTATTCACACCCATTAAATAGTGACCCCCTCGGTGGCAATGTGTTTTATTACCATTTGGTTTGGTATGTGCTCCAACATGAAAATCTTCCACTTGAAATTGAAGGACAGTCTGTTTCATTTACTTCATAGTGTTCGATACATTCTAAAAACACACAGGACATGACGGAGGGAATATTGCTTCTTGCTAAAAGTGGCCCTGCTTTCATTTGAGTTTCTAGTAGTCTCTAGTAAAACCCCTCTGACATGTAGTATATTAAATAACTGACCCCCAATGAAACAAGTTTTCATTAACAAAATGAGTTTTGATTATCATAAGTTGGCA
Source organism: Tadarida brasiliensis (assembly GCA_030848825.1). Classification (NCBI taxonomy): domain Eukaryota; kingdom Metazoa; phylum Chordata; class Mammalia; order Chiroptera; family Molossidae; genus Tadarida; species Tadarida brasiliensis. Next base: position 96,842,510 of record CM061267.1, on the reverse strand, counting down.
AAATATTAACATGAACCATATTTCCTGGTTCTGTTACACACAGGTTGTGTGATCACGGGCAGGGTCCTTCACTTTTCTAAGTCCTAGTTTCTCATCAAGAAGATGGGATGCCCGGCCGGTGTGGCTCCATGGATTGAGCGTGGCCCCATGGACTGAGAGGTCCCGGTTCAATTCCCAGTCAGGGCTCATGCCCGGGTTGCAGGCGCCATCCCCAGCAGGGGGCGTGCAGGAGGCAGCTGATGGATGTTTCTCTCTCACATCAATGTTTCTATCTCTCTCTCCCTCCCCTTCTCTCTGAAAAATCAATAAAAACATTTAAAAAAAAGAAAATAGGGATCATAAGAATAGCCACCTCCTGGCGTGTGGGAAGAATGAATGAGATAATGTGCAGAGCTGGGTCCAGTGTGTGCTGGTGGCCGGCACGCTATAGACAGTAGCTGTGATTTTTGCTTTTGTTTATTTTGAGGCTGAACTTTTACTGTCTGTCGGATGGGAGGGGCCCCGGTGGCAGTATTTGGGTCTGTTCATTTGTGGTCTCACAGCATTTTCTTCTCTTGACCACCACCCTTGTCACAGGTGGGCCAAGGTGAGCGTTAGTGCATCACCTTCTCCACTGGCCACTGATCACTTCAAGGTCATTGTCTTTCTTGCTGGGCATGTACTTACATACAGGAGACATGATCAGCAAATGTTAATTTCTTCCCCTCATTCTTTTTTTTTTTTTATCCTCACCTGAGGACATTTTTGCATTTATCTTCAGATAGAGTGGGAGGTAGAGAGAGGGGAAGAGAGAGAGAGAAACATCGATGTGAGAGAGACACATCAACTGGTTGCCACCCACAGGACCCCAGCCGGGGCGGGGACAAACTGCAACCAAGCTACGTGCCCTTAGCGGGAACCGAACCCGGGACTCTCTAGTCCACAGGCCGACGCTCTAACCGCTGAGCCAAACTGGCTAGGGCCTTCCCCTCATTCTTTAGTGGATGACCCTAACTCTGAAGATCTGAAAATGAATTTATAATAACCAAAGAATATTATATAATATTATTTTAATAATTTGTAAGTAGAAGGTAAATAACCATGTAAATCAAAAAAATGTTTTTTATAATTAATAAAGTCTGCTATATATTTGCAATTGATTTAGACCAAGAAAACCTGCTCTGTTTTGTATAGATAGTAACAAAAGCCATCATTTACTAGAATGCTGACTTAAAAAAGTAGAAAAGGAAAATATTTAGAACAAGAATGTCTTTAGTAACTGGGTACATATTAATGAAAAAAAAATGTGAGCCTGGAGTCAGTTGTCCCGATATTGTCATCTCTGGTTTCCTCTCTGTGAAATGGAGATGGAGATGTCTGATCGGCGTCTGAGATGCTCTGCAGACAGGAGCGATAAGGTGAAATCAGGTATAATCAGTGTCGTTCCCAGAGCACAGACTCTGGCAACACCACGACTAGTTACAACAAATGTGCTGTTTAGACCGGTTCTGCCTCATTGTATCCGTCCACACACAGGGGCTAGGAGCTTCCTGTTCTCACGCTCCCTGGGTCTCAGACCTGCTGTCTAGCAGAATGGTGGAATTAAATGAATTGTACTTGGACACACTTGTACTTGAACCGAGGCCGTGAAGGTTTGAACATCTCCCAGCGGAGTCTGGGTAAGCCATTCCCAGGTAGATGACGCCCTTCATGTCAGCGGTTCTTGGGTGAAGAGGAGGGTCATGCGATTATTAGTGAGAGGAGGTTTAGCTTAGTTCTTGTGACTGTTGGTAGTCATTAAAATAAATCTGCGGGCTAGGAACCGTATTTATGAAAACACCTACACAAAACTACTGGAATGATTGCAATGCCTTTTTTCTGTTCTGGATCTAATTTTTAAAATGTCTGTTCTCTCTCTCACACACACACACACACACACACACACACACACACACACACACACAGGGCGGAGGACATTTTCCTTCATCCTTAGCTACCTTGAGGAGTCCACCCCAACATTCCTCAGGAACCTGCAGCCTGGCTTTCACACAGGCTAAGCAGTGTACCCCTGCACTGTAGCAAACAGAACGCCAGGATGTTCCTGAGTGCAACAGAGTAACGTCTCTCCCTAGATATGCTCTACAAAGTTGACTTGATCCGGTCTGGAAGTGCAGGTTAACTCTGAGGCTAGTTGTTCCCAATTTAAGCTCTTGGGGAGACTGGATATGGGATCGGACCTAGCTAGTAGCTCCCCTTAACTCTATGGAAGCATACTTCTATTTCAGATGGAAAATGACACCAACTGAACACGAAAACCAAATAAATGGTTACCATTTAAAATCTGTTTAAGAGTTATAACTCTCAAAATATGATTTATACCTAAAATATGAAATGATATTTTGACAGTCACAAATCAGTTCAGAGATCACAAGTGTTCTACAATATTTTGAGGGATTTCTGATAAGAAGAAATACATAAAGAATAGAAAATAGCTGGGAAAGGCAGTCAAAGTAAGATCTCACAATTTAACATAAATCTTTAATAAGTATCTATAATTCATATAAAGTATGTATAAGCTCTTTCTACTAAGCATTTGCAAATGTTTCTGCTAAATATTTCATAAGTAGTGTTTCCCTCTTTAAAGTCTTTGTTTTTGCTGTTCTGTAAGAGCTATTCTTCGGTGTGAGAATCACTTGAGATTATAGCTCCGAGTTACGTGGCATCTCTCCGTAATCACCCCTGTTTGTCATTCATTCTTCTCCATGGCCATAACCAGAGGCTATAAAATGAAGGTTCCAATTAGTATCTCTTAATATACTAATTGGGTATTTTAACTTTTTTTTTTAACAAAAAAAGAGTTTTATTAAAACATATTGCCAGACATATGGACTGTGTCTTTTTCTTCATTAGTCACTTTTGAGAACTGCTCCAATTGCTAATCAGCAAAATATTCATTAAGAGGATTAAAAAAATTAACCCCAAAGAATGAGTCATGCCAGTTACCTTTTATTCCCCTTGGTCAGTGAAAATATTGATCTCAGTGATTAGACCAGACACCCTCACACGTGGATTTCAGTTTCCTCGTGAGCACGTGTGCCCTGTGGCAAGTGCATCCCAGCTATAGGCTCAAAGACGTGTTCGGGGTTGGCATCCCACCGCTGGGAGTTTATTCCGTTAGCGGGTGGCAGCGACTTCCATTGTCTTCCTGGCTTGGAGGGGACTGTTTGCACTCGTGCATAGCTTGTCCCTATTGGTGGACACCCGAGGATCCTCGCCAAAATACACTTTTTCATCGCCACCTACGGTGCACTGCCGGAAGCTCCAGACCACAGGGCTCTGGTCATTTCATTATTCTTTATTACGTATCAAGAAGTCTGTTTAGCAGCTGATAGTTGGTAGGTGTTTTAGCAAGTGTCCTGCAGTATCCTAAGTACCAGGAAATCTTCTCTTTAAGGACGACTTGGAAGAGCAGGGCTTTGACCAGTTTGCCACAGAGGCAGGCTCCCCAGTGAGACTTTTTCCTGCCCAGGTTGCACCAAGCTGCAGATCTCCGGGGCCTGAGAAGCAGGCTGGTGCAGAAGACCTCTTCTTTTCGCAAACGTGCTTTGCCCACGTATTTCCTCCTAGATCTCCTTCCCAGGAAGGAGGATGTGTATTTTAAGTTTGCCTTTTAAACTTTTAACATTTACCATGGACACAAAAGTCGGGATACATTGTCACGTGGATTACAACGTACAGCATCTGTTTGCAAAAGAGAAAATGGATCCAACTAGGCGGAGGAGGTGGACTGCATGGGCTCTGGGTTTTCATTTCAAAGAGAAAATATTCATGTGAGTTCAGTACACGGGTTGGGAGTTAGAGCTGTGTGAGTCCTGCCTGGACCACCTCTCACCTGCAGGACTCCTGGCAGGTTTCGGAACTCTCATGCACCTGGCTTCTCATTGCTAGAAGCAAAGCTGGTGCACCTCTTAGAGTGTGGTGTTTGAGAATTAAGAGAGATCACGAGCAGGAAGCCTTAATGTGTGCCCGGTGCACAGCGGGTGCTACAGGGCATGAGCTGGGTAACTCGTTCCACGATGACCACTGTTTTGCCTGCTGCCGGACCCACCGCTCATTCTGTGTAGCTGTTGTTAGCCCACCCACTGCTCAGAACCCACAGGCTTGCCATCGCTCCGGCCTCTCCCTGTGCTGCTTACTCGACTCGGTTCCCTTACCTGTGCTTTCCGAGTAGCCCACATTCGTTTATCCTGGAACACTCTCTCCTTCCCCCTGTTGAAATCCTGTGCAGCTTTTAAGTGGCGGCTCAAATGCGTCCATAAGTCTTGATCGGTGCACCCAGGTAAAATCAATGCATCACAGAGCTGCTCTCACACCCAGGCTGTCGCCTTTACCGTAGCGCTTTAATTCCTTCTTATCTTATGGTTGTGGATCTCTCTCTCCCTCTGTCTCTCTCTCTCCCTCCCTCTCTCTCTCTCTCTCTCTCTCTCTCTCTCTCTCTCTCTCTCTCAGCATATTTGAAATACCTCCTCACTCTTTGTCCTCTGCCCACATCAGTCCTCAGTGAGCACAAGCCTTTCCGCACGGTCACAAGTCAGTCAATGCTTGTTGGGTGAAACTTGTCCAGAACTCTCTAGCAGCAAGGCTTTCCCCTCTTTGCTAGCAAAATGAAACCTGGTGGTATTGCAGATGACTGAGGAAACATGGGAGACAGAAACGGTCTCTAAATAATCAAGGCACGCTAGTTGGTCACCATGGATGCTAAATTTGTTGGCCGGAGCTGCCAAAGCAGAATCCCACGGGCTGGGTGGCTAAAACTACAGGACGTATCTCCTCCTGGCTCTGGAGGCTGGGCGTCTGAGACCCAGGTGCTGGCAGGTGGTTCCTCCGAGCTTCTCTCCTTGGCTCCCGGTGGCCTGTCCCACATGGTGCCCCCTGCACAACTGCATCCCGGCGTCTCTAGTCAGTTTGGATGAGGACCTGCCCCGAAGGGCCTCAGTTCAATGCAACTGCCTCTGGAAAGACCCTATAACCAAACACAGCCATGTTCTGAGGTACTGGGTTAGGACCTCAAAATATGAGCTTTGGAAGAAAACAATTCAGTCCATAACAGATGACAACTCATTTTTAACTAGAATTTGTATCTACCAGAAAACCTCATTTCCTGATATTAGTCCCCCTGACAATTAGTTGGAAAAAAAGAGAGAGAGAGAGAGAGATCTTTATTTCCTATAACTCTTGGTTATTATCGTGGATTTTTTTCATTGGATAAACTATTTGCAAGGGAAAATTGCAACGAACAGCAGTACTAGCAACAGTAGTACTGACAGCGGCCACCCTTCCCGGCACACTGATGCTCGCCGGGTAACTCACAGGGCGTTCTTTCATGTCGTCCTTAGAGCACATGAACGGGCTGAGACTTTGGGAGGTGAGAGCCTCCCGAGGTTATACTCCTAGAGATGGTGCCTGACTGTCAGCTTGTCTGTGGCGTGCCTGGGTCCATCTGATGCCCAGGTCCATGTGTGTGACCGGCATGGACGCTGCTGCTTAGCGATGCCACCAGCTATGGGGGTGGGTGTGGTCCCATTGGAGGGAAGCAGGGGACATCTTCCGGAAGCTGATTTTGTGTGACAAACACTATTTTCATATATTGTGTCTCCATCTAGATGGGGACTAGGGGGCGGGCAGCTGAGAGCAAGAGGGAGGGTTAGACCCTCCCGCAGCGCCCCTGGGTCCCACAGCTGCTGCCCATCCAGAGCCACCATGGAGAACTCTGTGTCTCTAGGGAACCTGGGAGTGAAAATTCACTTTTGAATTTCACCTGTTCTGGAAATCAGGGTGGCAAGAATCCAAACGTAGTTTGCTATTTTGAAGTAGCACTCACAACCATGAAGAGAATGCACTTAAAAGATTTCCTAAGTATGCAGCCTGAAGCCCGAGTTTCCCAGGCCTGCGCCGCAGGGAGCACAGGCCAGCTCGCATGAGAGCAGGAGGGCCACGGGCCCCGCTCCGCGCTCCGGCAGCGTTTTCTCAGCTGTTCGTGGCAGAGCAAAACCCAGATCACATCTCATTTTCCACAGTTTAAATTGCTTTAGTGCCTGTGAATGGATCGTCCTGTGGCATTATTTTAAGATAGTACTGACATAGCCATTTTTACTTATAAAATCGCAAGCAATTATGCCGGTATTCCCCTGTGGCAGCCAACTGTTCAGTGATTTGTTTATATTTTTGCTTTAGCTCCTATCTCCAGTCCTCTTTTATTTCTTTCACTAATTGTTACCACTGCCTTGAAGAAGAGCGATTACTTTCTACATAAATGTTGTGTTAGAGTAATTACCAGACTCAACTAGGGCTCTGGCTCTTTATCCTTCGCCGACTTTCTAGAATAAACACAGAAGATATCTCCATTTTATTGTTTTGTTCAGAGCCACACCTTAACTCCAGTTTGGGTAGCTCGTCCAGTTTTGTTCCTTGCTCTTGTTTCTTGGCTTCTTAGTTCACGGCCCCTCCCTCGGACTCTCCTGTGAGTTTCATGACATCATGAGAGTTCCAGAATTTTAGTTGGCGTCCATCTGGTCATCCAGAATTGTGATTTTTTTAGACTCCGAACACAGAGATGTAAAATAACTCTGTTTCCAGCTGTCAGAAGCATGCACATACTGAATTGGTTTAAGCCAAAAATATTTCATCTCTAACTTGATTCACGTGGTATTTTGGCCAGGAGGGCAGAGACGCCACGCAGTCACGGTAGTGATTTACAACGCAACGCCAGAAAAGAGTGCTGCGTGTCAGAACCATGGACAGAGCACGTGACGCCCGTGACTGTAATATGGCCAGACTGACAGCCTCTTCTCACGGAGGGCTGTTTTCTGTGACGATCACAGACCAAGGTCATTTGACACTGCAAATGATATTCTGCTTCTTTGATCATTCCTTCAAAGGCGTTCAAGCAGAATAAAGCATCTTATATTTCACTGACACACAAAAAGGTTATCCTTATAAACATCCCAGACTTAAAAGAACTTGCTGTTAGTTTGTACAATTACAGAACAGAAAAATGTTAGGCTACGCTTGGAGAACTTGGATTATTTTTTTCCAGGGCACTATTACTTTCTTTGTGAAAATTCTACGTGACCTTTTTTTTTTTTTTTTAAATTCCTGATTAGTCGCATGTGACACTTGGTTGTGTATTATATGAGTCATTAAGATTGGTGGAAGAAAGCCTTACCTTTTATCCCCTTAAAATACCTATTGCTGAAATCATGGACTCTGAATGTCACCTTCAGGTTTGTGTGTTTCTGTGCCGTCTCAGGCACGTAACGTCGGGTCCAAGTCAGACGCACGCTGATTTGTAACAAGTCCCAGACTTCCTTTCCTCCCGTCCTGGTACTTTCCTTGCAGCCCGGCCCAGTGTGTGCCTGGAGCCAGAGCCGATCACTTGTCTTGCACTCTCATCCTCAACTTCCTGAGCTTTGCGCAGTCATTCGGCTTCCCGGATTCTGGCTCCACTGTTTCCTAAGGCAGAGTCTTCCCGCGTCAGCGTGTCCTGGCACACAGGCGGTGAGCAGACCGGAGTAGGTGACAGGTGTGTCTGGGATGCATGTCAACCAGCAGGCCACCCCTTGATCTAGTCACCCACAGCTTCAGCAGCCTCATTCCTTTATTCCAGTGTGCCAAACAAATATTAGCGTTTTTAACATTCTGAGTGATCTTATGAAAACCTGACCGCCCTAGGGTGCTTCCTCCTGTCCTCTTGCTGCTTCTGGCTTTCCCGTGAGTACTGGGCTGACTCGTGTCTGTATGGGACCAACCCAGATCAGTCTGCCTCCTATTCTGGGTCCTTTCCTCGTACCCTGATAGAGGGGATTCAGGACCATAATCTCTTAGCCTCGAGGCTCCCACACTCCGTTCCTTATCAAGTTCAACCATCACCCTCCTCCCTCTCCACAGAGTCTAACTTCCATCCATTTCAGCTCCGTGGACTCCCTGGTTCCTGTCCATTCTGTCATACTGCTCTGCCATCTCCCAGCCTTGGAATAAACTTGGCATTCACCTTTCTGTTTCTATACCAGGACTGCCGAATGCCTCCAGGGGAAACCAAGCCATCGAAGCAGGTCAACACATTGTTTAGTTGGTGGCACCGATCTCCTCCTCATCGGACAGCAGCAGCCTTTCCCATGGATCCCTCTTAAATCCCCTATCTGGCACCAGAGTTTGCCCCAGATATCATCAAAATTCCTGCTTTAACTTGACTCTTCTAAAAAAGGTGGCTTCATTGCTGATTATGCTGAGTAGCTACTTATGCTCCTTAGGCTGAGACATTGGAAGGAGAAGTGCCCTCCAACGTACTATTTACACACCAATAAGTATTCCTGTATTTGCTGTTATTCTTACCAATTCGTAGAGGTAAGAGGTATAGATCACCACCTTACACCAGGAAGCCGGGAGTTCTCTTTTACAAGAGAAGTTCTCAATGATGTTTCCTCCTCTATTTCTATCTGTTAATTCCTGCTCTTCTCGGCCGGTCTTTTTGAAAGAGAAATCCGTCTTCAATATCTTATTCATTTGCTCCTCAGGGCATTCCAACTTGAGTTTTCCCACCCAGACTCCACAGGACTGGATCTTGATAAGGTGTTTCAATGACTTTGAACTGCCACATCCAAGGGTCACACCTTCATACTGCTGTGAATGGCTCCCCCTTGAAACGCTCTACGCGTTTGACTTTCAGAGCATTACTCTCCTGGTTGTTTTGCTCATTTACTTAACAAATGTTACCTGCTGCGTCCCGGGTGGTGTAATAGGTGCTGTGGATACGCACAGTGCCTGCCCTTGGAGGGCTTACACTTTGCATATTTTATATTTTAGACAATGCCTTTCTCGCCTCCTCATCTTTCAAATGTTTTTATACATTGCCAGCCAGTAGGCTCCCATCCTCTGCCTTCTTTTTCATTTCAAGTGGTCTCTTAGACAAACTCACCCAAATCTTCAGCAACATGCATTCCTCATGTTCTTAGGACTCTCAAATAGTTCTTCATCCAGACATCCATCATGGCCTTTCATTCCATATTTCTAAAGGCTTCTCATTCTGATTTTCCAGTTTCAGTAGCTAGCACCATCATTATTATTTTTTTTCAGTGTAAGATATTATCAGTCATTTGCTTTCTGTTCACCTGAAACATTACTAGAAGTCATTTAACAGCCTCATCCCTTCAACCCAGCCAGCCATTGAAAATAATGTTTGATGAGGTGTTGGAGGTATTTTAGCCAGCTCGTGATTATCCTCGGTAAGGGATCGGCATGGATGAAGACATTTACAGATCATTTTAAACTCTTTTCGGCCAGCAGCTATAAATTCCTCCATCACTAAATCCCTCATGATACCTGCTAATAAAGAACAGAGAGTGTGTGTCTGAGTCAATCTCCTTGTAGTTCTCAAAGTTTTTATATTCTCATGGTTATTTCTGATGGGAGTATTAATAATGAGCTGAATATATATATATATGATTACTGACTACTTATCACTAGATTATAAAATAAGTTAACTTTGTTTTCAAAACGAAAACATTTGATCTGATCTAAGCAAATGCTTTACTGGACAGTTTTCTCTGGTTTGGCTTCTGCTGTGGAATCAGGGTAAACAGTGGTAAGTAGCCAAGGGTAGAATACAGGGCAGAGGAACAGTGGTAGACAAACAGGATGAAGAGAGAATCTCAATAACCTCCCAAACTGGTTAATTAACTTAAAGATGAGTCTCACCAGTACTTAATTTTTTTTTTCCCCAAGAGACTTCGGAGTTTACTTTTCCTGATAGTCTTACTTTCTTATCTTTTCCTTGAAAGAGGCAATTTGTTCTTAGTCTAGCAAAACCAAGTAAAAAGAAATTAAGTGAATAGACATTGACATTTATAACACAAAGCCTGGACAAACTGGGTCAGACAAAGTTAATAGTCTAATGAACAGCTTACGAAGGAATCTGATGTTCTGCGTTGTCCTCTGAGTTTAGGGGCACTTTGGGGGATCACTGTCACGGTGGTAACTCTCCATGGTGCTGAATTCACTACCTATCAGAATGGTCAGGGTAGAGTCTCTAAGCAGTTAAAACAAGAGAACTATAAATATTACTGAGAATAGTTTACAGTTACACATTGCATTGAAACATTGCACTGTTTAATAGGTGTGATAATACTGTAAGAAAGGCTTGGAAATATTAGGAAGGAGTGGTATTCCTAGGGGTAATTATTCAACCTGAAGTAACTCAAGCTTGATTTTTCTTACTCAGCAATCTTAAGATTGTTAGTAACACATTAAATTGGTAATTTTCCCACTACACATACTTAACTAAATAGTTACTCTGACTCTTTTCTTTAGAAATTATAAAAACAATTGAGAATATTAAGAATTTGTGGAAGTTACTCTTAAAAGCTAAGGGGGAAAAACACTCTTCGGTTTAGGAGCAATTAGAAAACTATCCTTTTCTATATAATTAGAACGCAATAAGATTTTCACTGTATTGCACATTCTTTTTTGAAACCTACTCATTATATGAGCAATAGTTTTCACAAAAACTTATTTGAAAACAAAGTTTATTTTCTGAACACAGTATTGTTTTTTTTTCATTATTTTTGCTCCCCATGGCTTCTCCTAGCTCATACTTCCACTGAATTATTTCTACAAGGCAAACTGATTTTGTATATTGATCTATTTTAAAATATGAATAAGCTACACACTGAGGTTTTGAAACACATAAGTAAAAGGAATGATCTATGGGGGATAGATGTGTGGGGAAGTGAAGCAGGAATTATGCTGGTAAACTCTACTGAATTCTGGACTTTTATTTTATTTTTAAATACAACACTACATGAAAAGGAGGAGGGGGAGGAATACTTCTGGACTCATAGAGAAGGTGAGAACTACTTGATATCAAAACTAGACAAAGACATTACAAGGAAAGAAAACTACAGGTCAGTATTCCTATAGTCATAGACATGAAAAACCTTATGAAAACATTAGAAGATTGAGCCCTGGCTGGTTTGGCTCAGTGGTTAGAGCGTCGGCCCATGGACTAGAGAGTCCTGGGTTCAGTTCCCACTAAGGGCACGTACCTCGGTTGCAGTTTGTCCCCGGCATCGGTTGGGATCGTGTGGGTGGCAGCCAGTCAATGTGTCTCTCTCACATCAATGTTTCTCTCTCTCTCTTCCCCTCTCTCCCTCCCACGCTAGCTGAAGATAAATGCAAAAATGTCCTTGGGTGAGGATAAAAAAAAAAATATATATATATATATATATATATATATATATATATATATATATATTAGCAGATTGAATCCAACAGCATATTTTTTTAAAAGAATAATATATCATAAGCAAGTGGGGACTATCCCAGGTATGCAGTGTTGTTTAACTTTCATAAGTCAATCAATGTAAAATTTCATATTAACATAATTAAGAAGTGAAAACAAATGACTTTGTACAGAAAAAGCATTTGACAAAACTCACCATCCATTCATCATAAACATTCTGAGAAGCTGGGTGTGTAAAGGAACATCCTCATGCTGATAAAGGTATCTATAAAAGTCTACAGCAACATCATAGCTGCTCATAATGCTTTCATATGTAAAATACGATCTGCCATAGAGAGTTTGTTACATAAAGAAATTAGTGACATTGTTTATGTATGCATGCTTTAACTGTCACTAAAAGCATAAAATGTGTTGGATATATTCCTGTGATCAATAACATGATCTAAATTCTAAAGCAATCAATGTTAGGAAATACAGTTCATGCCAGGACTAATCGGTCTGTGCTGGGAGCTATGCTCCCTCAGTGATCCCTTCCTAAACGGGTCTTGTCTAAGGGAATGCCGCTATGTTTGACATTTTATTATTTCTTTGTGAAGAAAAGATTTGTTTCATGCCTACTGTGGATGAAATGTTACATTGAGTATGTTACATAAAGTATGAATTAGACATGTGCTCTGCCTTAGAGGACCTTGTAGTCACGTAGGGAAGATAGACCTATGGCTAAGGTAACAGGATAGATAGTAAACGGGGGTAGGGGCAGAGTCACTTGATAAAGGCTTTCTGGAACATGTTGCTGAAAATCCAGGGATGGGCAGAAACAGAATGTGGAGGGGGTGATGAATACCTAGAGCAGTGGTTCTCAACCTCCCTAATGCCGCGACCTTTTAATACAGTTCCTCATGTTGCGGTGACCCCCGACCATAAAATTATTTTTGTTGCTACTTTATAACTGTAATTTTGCTACTGCTATGTCTTAGGCGACCTCTGTGAAAGGGTCGTTCGATCCCCAAAGGGGTCGCGACCCACAGGTTGAGAACCGCTGACCTAGAGGAACGGCAGGAGCAAAGGCATGGATACAGAGTAACCAGGCAACCGCTGTGCCTATTTCAGTCTGGTGCTAGTTTAGGTCATTAGTTCTCTAGCTCTGGTGGGCACCGAAGTCCCCTTGGAAAACACGAATGGAGCTTGTGCAGGGTGCGTGGTAAAGGAGTAGTCTGAGAAACGAATGGAAATGTAGGTGGGTGGGCTCATACTGGGAACGCCGGGCCGTGCGCGTTTTATTTGTGTGGTTAGGCAGTGAGGGACCATCGCGGCGTGTTCATCGCGACCTGGGTGAATCCACACTGGAGAAGATTAACCTGGGACCTGTGTGCGTAGCCGCTGGAGCATGAGGCGGAGACGGGGAGCTGTGCTGAGGACGTCGGGCCATCTCTGGACGCCGCAGTGAGCGTGGGAAGGAGCCGAGAGGCAGGACTCTGGCAGCTGGAGGGCAGAGTGGTGAAGCAGACAGACGTCTAAGGCTCTAAGGCTCACTAATGGGCCAAAGGGAAGACCCCTCAATCGAGAAGCCAGGGTAAGGCACTCATTCGTGGGAGCCGATGATGAGATGGCGTGTCATGTGTGTAGAATGAGGAGGAAACCCCTCTGGCGATGTCCTTCAGGCCACGGAGCATCAGGTGTGGTGGTCAGAGGAAACACCGAAGCTGCAAGCATGGATTTGAGGGGTATTGGCGGAGTAGTGTGAGTTGAAGATACGGCCCTGGGTGAGTTCGCGAAGGAGAAACTTATAAGGAAATGAGAAAAGTAGAGAAGACACAACCCCAGGGAATACCTATATTCAGGAAACAGGTGGATGATTTTATGCCAGCAAAACATATTTGTGTTCAGAACACTGAGCAGAGAAGTCAGGGCCTCACGAGGGTGACTTTCTAGGAGGGAGTGATCAGCAGGCTGAATATGGACGAGGACTCCAGAGACTGAAGACAGGCCACTGGGGCTGTTGGTGACCTTTACGAGCATGATTCTGTTAAGTAGCAAAACGGAAGCCAGAGGGGTTAAGGAGTGTCATGTATAATGCAGTTATTTCCCTAAGAAAATTCATTCTTCCGATGGACCTTTGAACCATTATCGAAGAGCTGGGAGAAAAATCACGAAAACATTGCCCGTTTACCTAAAAGCAATGTCTCTGAGATCTGTCGCACAGGTGATTTAAAGCACCAGAGGAGTCCCCGACTCTACCCTTGTGCGTTACTGCAGGTGTCTTCACCGGAGGCAGAGGTTTCTCAAGGATGATACCTTAATCCAGAGGATTTTGTTTTTATTGAGCTCGTCTGGTACGTAGGAAAGCTCCTTCCAATTTCAGCTCTGCAGGAAAAAAATGAAACATAACAGCAACCATGTTTTATTGCTGTTGTACATAGAGTTCCTAAGAAGGAAATTTATTGGAACATGATTTCTTGCAACTATTCTTGTACTTAAAAACCAGGCTCACAAGCTGACCGAATACAGTTTTTCTCAAAGGCACAACTCCTAACTGGACAGTTAACGGTTCACAGCGGGATACCAGAGAATGTCGCTATTTGCACAACCTCCTTTTCTTACCTCCGGTTATGACTGCGTTCAGCTCAGGCCCCCTCCGTAGCCACTTCCTGCGGGGCTGTCACAGCAGTTAGCAAGCGGCGGGCTTCGTGCTAGACCTCTGCACACTTTACACCCTTCCATTCGTGGGGCGGCTGGGAAGAGGGGAAACTGCAACTCCCATTTTCACGGAGAGAACCGTAAGACAAAGAAGCCTCACCAAGGATGATGCAGCTATTTATTCTCAGAGTCTGGATCCCAAGGCGGTTGTCTGACGCCGAAACTGATGCTCTGGGTGCTCTGCTGGGACCTTGACTCCTGTCCTTGGGGCACGGGTCCAGGGCGAGCCCTGCGTACTGATGCCGAGCCCTCGGGGCTGCCGATGACAGAGGACACTCTCTTTGTCATTAGTCCGGGCTGAGATATTTCCTCCACCTCCTTGAGTTAAAAATACCTTTAAAGTAAGGAAACAGTTGTCTTTTCAGTTTAAAGAGGACACAGAAAAGCCAACTTTGGGGGTAGGGGAGACACTTAAAGGAAACATAAGGCTCATTGGAACTGTAGTTTCAAAGGCCAGTTGGTCCTGGGTGCAGTGGGCTAAATATGGTCGGAATTTGCCCAGAAAGACTTCATCCGAAGGCAGGGCAGGCTCTGCTCCGGGCGCTGTGTGGGTATTCCTCCGCTTTGGCGGGGAAATGATGAAACGATGCGTGACGGCGTCTGCACGCTGGGAGGGCGGCAGGAGCCTGCGTGACGACAGTGCCAGTGGCTGAAAGCCTCGCCACCGTGTCTGGGTGAGCACCTGGCAGGTGCCCGTGATCCAGGCCCGCTGTGGGCGCTCAGAAACAAAGCAGACACGCATTCATGAAGGGCTGTGGATGGCGTGCTGGGAAATCGGGCTGTCATTCTCCAAGCACCCTTTCTTTCCTCTTCTCCTGAACACGCCTGTGTGTCTCGGCGGCACCATTGCAGAAATCCTCCTGCGTTCCCTCCTCTTTTCTCTCTTCCGATTGCAGCGCGGGGTGGGATCTCCTGAGAGTGTAGCACCTTCTCTCTCCCTCCCCCTTCAGTGGCCTGTGTTACTCACCAGGTTACTCATTTCCCGCCACCCCCACTTCTGCCAAACACATCCCACGGGTCACGCTTCGGAGTTGTGAGCCCCTGAAGGCCAGAGCGCGTGGCTCACGCATCGCGGTGGATTGAGAGCAGCTGGCCCTGCGCTCGGCGCACAGCAGGTCTTACTTACCTGTCGTGCGGAGTCAGAGGAGAGCGCTTCAGGGTTTTCCCGGCTCTCTCCATGTGGCAGGGTCTGTCGTGCACGTGGACATGCCCACCTCCTGGTACTGAGCACTGGGTGTCTAGTCTCCGCCCGCCAGTGATCCTGCCAGCATTTGTCACATGCTCTCCCGCAGCCAATCAGCAGCAGCTCCCAGACAGGCTGCCATGGCTGTGCGCAACCCTCAATGTGCAACGTCTGCTCTTCCTGCAGAAAACGAAAGGCCTCGCTCTTCCCTGGGGTAGAAGCATCTTGGCCACTTGGCAGACATTCTAGCTTCCAGGGCTTGCCATCTGCTCCAGGGACAGGTAGAGTGCAAAGGGCCCAGATCTAGGAGCCAGGGCGAGGCCAGTCTAGCGCTAACTGACCAGGTGCCTGCGGTCAGCGTCTCTGGGCCTCGCTCTCCTTGCCTGTGGAGTGGGAATCAGACTTCCAATATCCACATGAGCGTGCTTCTCACTCTAGTGTTTGCATCTCGGCATACCAATTGGCTGTCTCAGTTGCAAACAACACGGACCCATCCTGACTTGATCTTTTTCGTCCTGACTAATTGAAGCAGAAAAGACCTCACTGCAAGGATGCTGGGAAGTTTCGCTAAAGGGCTGGGGTGGACACCAGGCTTGGGAACTGGGCAGTGACAACGCAGGGCACCCTGAGGACACACCCAGGAGCAGGACAGTGAGTTCAGCAGGTGGTGTCACTGGACACCTCCTGGCACTCACGTCTCTGCCAGGAATCTCCGGTTGTTTCTGTCTTTGCGTCGCCCACGTTCACAGCTCCACTGGCCGAGCCTCGCGCAGTGGAGAGGCTGTGGGAGCACCCAGCTTGGGGAGTGGGCTGTGGCGGGCACTGCGTCACCAGGCCGGCGGGCGGAGGGAGCTGGTGCTGGGCGAACGGGCTGAGGAGTAGCCGCGCGTCCTTGCACGCTCAGTGGCCGGAGTGCCACCCGTTCCGAGCACGTGTGCTTCCAGGGGCTGGTAGGGAC
Organism: Tadarida brasiliensis; assembly: GCA_030848825.1. Classification (NCBI taxonomy): domain Eukaryota; kingdom Metazoa; phylum Chordata; class Mammalia; order Chiroptera; family Molossidae; genus Tadarida; species Tadarida brasiliensis. The sequence goes on along the minus strand of CM061267.1, from coordinate 96,826,397 downwards.
GGCGGTGCTGGCCCAGACAAGGCTCCATGGAGCTCAAGCCTCGGCTCCTCTGCGGTCGCTTCTGGGCCAAGGACTGTCTCTGGCTCCAAACTGTGGGCGGTCCGGTCACTGGAGAAGTTTTCCTGTCCCAGTGGACTGGGCAGAACTATCAGAGGTTTCCCCTTAAGGGAAAAGGTTTCATGTGGGTTCATCCGAAAGTTGTAACCGGTACCCCGACGTACTCTTAGGGGCTCAGGTCACTCGTGGGCAGTCTTGGGGGCCACCTGGAGCTGAGATCTCCTAAGGCCTCCGCAGGGTGACGGGAGCCCTTGGGCAGGGAAGGGCACTCTTGGAGACGGGGTCACTCTAGCACCCATGTGAGAAGCCAGGGTCCGGGTGATCTGCCGTCCTGCTCATGGGCCGAAGAGACTGCAACGGAGAGCTCAGGGTTCAGAGATCACCAGGCATGCAGAAACGGTTCTGGATCCGTGCTCGGGTCTCTGTTTTTGCTCTCCTTTTGGGCTTGAGGTCAGAGCCGAATGGTGTGCCTCTGCGTGAAACTCTCCAAGGTTCTGGGGCTTCAGAAGCAACTCTGAACTCCGCTTCCTTCCTTCATGCAGAGTCTGGTGTTTCCTTTGCCCGTGTGTGGTTCTTAAATAGCTGATTATGAAGAGGGAGGGAGAAAGCAGTTATTTTTCAGGTCAGTAAAAGAAACAAAAAACCGCTGTTTTTCATATGTAAAGAGCACACTTACTAAGCATTTGCGATGCACCAGTCTTTTATACTTTATTTAATTATTGCAGTGTCGACATAAGAATGTCCAGACCCGTAGACACATGAGTTTATTTCAGACAAACAGCATACACCTGGACGCAAGATCTCAACAGACTGAAACATGCTTCCCAGAAGGACAGTCTGCAGTTACCTCCACACACGTGGAGTTAAGGAGGGACCAGCAGGAAGCTGACCGGGGGCTGGGTGGACGCAAGGTGAGGACTGGATCACAGGACAGGGAATGAGATCACGTGCTCTCTTGAAGGCGGTTACAGCTCATTTCAAAGGTGTGTTAACCTCGATTTACAGAAACAATGGACGGGGCTGCTTAAGGCAAAGATAAAGCTTTTAGAAGAGAAGTCATAGGCCTGGGGCATGACCTGCCCAGTTAAGAATCTAGGATCAGATCACCTGTGAGGTTACTTTCCCTTAGATTTATGACAGCGTCCCTTTCTGTCCGCAACAGTAAGTCCTTCGGATACTATTATGATTCACATTTTTGAGACTTGGAAACTGAGGCACAGAGATAGTAAATAACTTACCCACAACTACCAGGGGGGGCCAAGAGGACTCAGAATCTGTCCAGTTCCAAAGTGCATGTTCTTAACTGACTGATATTCTTCAAGTTCACGTTCCTGTTTGATTGTAACTTCTATTAACATAACAAAAGGAAGTTTCATTAAAATACTTTCTCATCTTTAATCTTCAATCACCTTTCATCTCTACTTTTAAAAACTATTCATTTTATTCTTCGCGCAGTCTCCCCTGTTAGCGGAACACCCACCACCGAGATTTTAAAATCGCTTCTCAGCAGAGACACGTTGCTGACTGGTGACTGTTCACCTGCTGGTCCCTGCGCTTGGGGACATGTCTGTTTGCGGTGTCCACTCCGTCACACTTTTGAGTGGGTTGTACACGTGTGAAAAGCAATCATTTGGGAATGTGTAGATACACAAGACTGGTGGTCCGCAGGTGCCGGGCCCAGGCCTCGAAGCATTTGGATGACGAGTCAGACCCTGCTTCCCGGTGCGCCTCACCTTGCACACCCCCAACCCTTCAAGTTCTCCCAGAGAAGCCAGCTCTGCTGGCGTTCAGACAGCTCTTTCCGTGGCCTTTATTGTCCCATACACCTTACTGTTTCCCTAGCAACACAACTCTTTGGAATTTGATTAGCTTCTGATAGGCAGAGGAGAACTGCCCTCAGAGCCTGACCACTGAGAGGGTTCCAGAGTGAGGACAAGGGCCACCAAGGCCCGCTCACCGTTCCCTGAGAGGCACAGCGGGAATGCGGGTCTGGGACGTCTCTCCAGCCACATGTAACACAGAGCCGCTCTTGTGTACCAAACACGTAGTTGAAAGAAATGATATTTATAACAGATCGTTTCGAGGGCGGCCTGTCTGTCCGTGCCTCCAGGTAATCTGAGGACTTACCTTGGGCCTAAATCAGGTCTCGGGATTACATACAGGATGAGGTTGCCTTAGTCTCTTGCGGAATAATGGTGATGTAATTGTGAGCAAGTTCAGTTGTGCTTCTGCCCTTGTGGGGAACCTACTGCGGTGACACGGTCCACAGGGATGCTTCCACTCCCCTGCAGTAGACCTCATGTGGAGAATAGCGTGTAGAAATCTGATCAGATAAGAACTTAGCTTCCCTTGAAGTCTAGGATGTTCTGCCTCCCTGGGAGAGGTGTGGAAGTGACCTGTCGGAGAGCCAAAGTGAGGAAGGCACGCCGAGGACCCCGTGTGGCACTGTCCACAGCACTGTCCTGGCCCTTGCAGCTGTCACGTGTATGTATCAGACTTTGTTCCAGGTGCATTGCTTTGTAAACCTCCTTGCTTTCATTTTGAAAGAAGGAATAAGAGGTTTGGGACGTGGGAGACATGGTTAGACAGAGACTGGAAGGCATATAACCACCCGTATGAACAAAGACGGCCAGGGTGGCTAGGTTGGGTGAGTATTGTCCCATACATCAAAGTCGCTGGTTCGATTCCCGGTCAGGGCACACGCCTGGGCTGCAGGCTCCGTTCCCAGGAGGGGGCGTGCAGGAGGCAGCCCCTCGATGTTTCTCTCTCACAGCAATAGTTCCCTCTCTCTCTCCCTCCCTTCCTCTCTAAAATCAATACAAACATTAAACAAATAAACAAAAAGATGACCAGGGCAGAAGAGTGGCTGTGTCCACCAGCGGCAGGGCAGGCAATGGCTGTGTCACCTGTCCCACATCCTCTCTTACCGATGGCAGCCCCTCTGTCACAGTGGCCGCCTGCCCCGTTGGCCTAAATATGGCTGGAAGCACCGTCAAGCCACAGTCGTGACTTTTCCACGTCTGTCTGCACGTATTTATATGAGCTGTTTCATCCCCGTGAAAAGAGCAGGTAGGACACCAGCGCCTCGGGGGAACATGTAAACCAGGAGACGTGGGGCGGGAATGTCATCCATCCACGTGGCTTACTGCAGGTACTGGGAGTTGCTGACTATCCAAATTATACTCAGGTATTTCATCGCCTACTTAATCAACTGTCAAGTAAGGAGTTTAGAGCGCTCCAGCCCCGGGGATTTGATTCTGTGGCACGAAGACCACAGAAACATTAATCCCGGGAAAGGAATTCATGAGAAGTAGCTGCAGATACCCCTAGAGGCCTGTTTTGTATCTACTTTTGCAAAAAAATGTCGAACTACTTCCTGAAGGTGTCTTGGGGGGCGGGGACTGGAATGATTGTGCCCGATTCTGTAGTTATCTAGAGAAAAGCACAACGAGGCCACGGAGTGACCTGAAAATGCGTTCTGATTAACGCAAGGTCTCGAACAGGAAACTGGCTTTGAAACGAGTCCAGTTAAAGTCGTTGGTAATGAAGGGACCTACTTGTCCTGGAATGAGGCCCTTAAGAGAGTCTCATTTTGAATGTTTTGTAAAGCCTGTGGTTTCACTATTTCGATGCAAACTATGAATTGTATCACGCTGTCACATTGTCTCCGTTTTGGAATTCAGGGGAGGGCAAGAGGACTAGGAGAACGTTCTAGATAAAAATCTGGCAGGGGCCCTCACAGGAGAAGTCCCTGCTCCTTGTGCCGCCGACTTGCATGGATCTGCTCAGTGGCGCCCTCCCCTCCATTCCGACCAATTCCCCATTTTCCTAGAACCTTCCTTTGCCCCTCCCCATCCATATATTTATATATACATATTTTGTTTACAGCTTAGCTCTTAGGAGTTTTGATGCTGTCCTTGTTTGCCCTCTGCACAGGTCTTTGGCCCCTGACCCTTATGCCTCTCATTCAACCAAAGCTTTGCTCTGACTGTTTGTCTTTGAGCGGACGCCGGGCAGCCCTCCCGTAGAAGGGAAGCAGCCTCTGAAGGCGATTGGTCTGGAGGAGCAATGTTTGTCTGCTCAATGGCTGTAGATGAGCATCTCAGGAATGTGTGTGGATGGTCAATAGGCCACTCCCGTTTCCTTGGGACCCTTGTCTACTGTGTCTATGTTGATGGCAAATTCAAATCCGGAGATGTCAATCCATGTTTTTAAAAGAAAGTAGGTAGCATCACTTCTATTCTTCAGTCTGTCTAAAAATCTATTTTTTAAAAATACTTTCAACAGTGCACTTGCTTAGTTTTCCATATATTTGTTTTTGCCTGCCTTTATTTCTAATCCTGTTTGATTTACTTAGACCATGCGTCTGTTTCTGCGACTATTTACAGAAGCCCTCCCTTTTATGCTGTTTGTGAAAGGAATTATTTTGCTCTCCTCTCTCTCTCTCAGGTTTTTTTTGAAGATGTGTGTTTAGTGTGGTTGCTATTGTTGACGTTAGAAAAAGATGGACCACAGAGGTGGTGTCGGAAGGTCAGGACCTTTCTCTGTGGTCCCCCGACGCTCTCTGTCGAAGGCGATCTCTGTCCCCATGAGGGTAAAGCTTGCCCCCACCTGTGATTCACTGTGTTGTTTCTCTTGGTGACTCTCATACTGTTCCGGTGGCTGGCACTGTGGTGGTCTTTGCTCTCCTCCATGTGGTTGGAGTTGTCTCCTGTCCCCTGCCTGGGACTGGCAACCAGTTCACAGTCCCCGACTCCCTCGGGGTTGATGACTGCTGCATGGCCCTTGGCCGCAGCAGCCTGGGGAAGGCATGGACCAAAGCAGAGGCAGGGTCAGTCCCTGTCCCTCCTCAGTGGCCAGCTCTCTGTGTACCAACCCCATCCCTGGGCTCAGCTGGGGTTACTAGGACATGCCCCTCTGTGGTACCCAGTCCGGGGAGAGCTAGAGCACTCTGTCAAGACAGCACTGAGAATGTTCCCCGGCTAATCTGGGAACAAACTGATGTTGCACTCTGGGAAATTCTGGTGCGGAAAGAGGACAGAGAACCAGAATAATGGTCAGTTACCCATACGACCACTGGGATGCATCCAGGGAGGCTGGGGATCCGTTTAACAAGTTTCTCTGTTTATCATTATCGTTCATTTGTGTTGGAGGTCAGCTGGAGTCACCACCATTGACTTTGCATGTGCAATCTATTTCTGAAATTTGTAAGAAGATGCAGGAAATATGAAAAAGTTCAGTCTCTGCATTGCATGTACATATGTTTTAAATTCTACTCTATACCTCTCATAAACTCTTTTGGGGCTACATCAAAGAACCGTGCCAGTTCTTTGGGAGGTCTGGTTCCCTGTCATTCCACTGTGGCCCGTGCCCCATGGTTACGGAAGCTCTGGTGTCACTTACTGTTGTTTCCTGAGGGGCGCCCGGGCTCTGCGGAAGAGGAGGACAGTCCGGGGCAACACGGGTCAGAAGCAGGGAGGTGGACATGGCAGGTGCTCCGGGGTCCCTGATGGCAGGCCCCGCCCGCCCTGCCCCCACTGAGGAGTCATGAGGATGAGTTTGGGAAGATGTGGTTGTGAAGGGCCGTGCATGTCACAGTGGAAGGCTGATGACTTCAAGCTTTGGGAAGCCAGTACTTCTTCTAAAATTGTTCCTCGAACTCTGAATATTGTTCCCCTTGGATTAGACTTTCAAAAATAATGGGAGGTAATTTAATATATGGTCAGATAAATATCATCTGACTGCTGCTTTGTGTGTGTGGAAACCACGCTTCTGTTGCTGCTGAGTCGATCCATCAAAGACTTTGTTTGCTGCAAGTGCACACAACATGTGTTCGTATTTCCCTGTCAGAAAATACTGTCATCGACGAACTTGGACGTTTGTGGTTCATCTCATCTCTCGCATCGGGCCTCTTCTGGCCCTGGCTCTGGTTCTGGACATTTTACTAGATAGGAGTGTGCTCCCAGTAACAGGCTTCTCTCTTCCTTAGCTCCTTCCCTGTGCTTTCCCTCTCCTACCTCTGGACTTGTGCCTTTACTTGTCCTTTCGAATGAGGGTGTCCTGATCCAAGAATCGGAAGAGTGTTCCTTGGACTGTATGCCTGTGAAAGGGGATGCAGGGGGCAGAGTTACCCACACCTGCGCCTCTGGTACTTGAAGGAAGGGCAGGGCTCAGGAAGGCTGTCTACCAGATGCCAGAGTAACTTCTCCATGGCGCCAGTTCAAAGACAGGCAGTTTGGTGTAATTAGTCCCCGTGGCTCCTTGGCATTGTCGACACAACACAAACCAGTTGATTGATAGCTCTTATTACTCTCCAGCCCATAATTCTGGTGTTTCCCAGAGCAGTGGTTTCTAAAGAGGGCATAGGGGTGTGCAGGGGTGTGTATACAACGATCCTCTGGTGCAATGAATAAGTGAATAGAAGTTTGCATCTGAAGAATAAGAATTTGAGCGTTAGTCTACATTTGGTTTGAAGGAGTGTTAATATTATACATGTCACTTTTAAATATATAAATATGGAGGTAAATTCTCAAATATTTTTGCTGATAGGGTACAGCACAGTGTGGTGACTATTATTCTAGATTATTGATTCCCAATCTGTGGGTGAGTGACTTATTGGCAGAGGCCCATGGGTACATGTGGAAGGACCTGTTTCTTGGAGGAGATTTTGTTGCCTACATTTTCTTCTAGAATTTTTATGGTTTCACAAATCATATTTAAGTTTTTTATCCATTTTGAGTTTATTCTTGTGTATGGAGTAAGTTGGAGGTCTAGTTTCACTTTTTTGCATGTACCTGTCCAATTTCCCAATACTATTTATTGAAGAGACTGTCTTCACTCCATTATATGCTCTTGCCTCCTTTGTCGAATATTGATTGTGCATACTGTCTTGGGTCTATTTCTGGGTTCTCTGTTCTGTTCCATTGATCTATATGCCTGTTTTTGTGCCAGTACCAGGCTGTTTTGATTACAATGGCTTTGTAGTATAACCTGAAATCTGGAATTGCGAGCCCTCCAACTTTGTTCTTCTTTCAAGATTGCTGTGGCTATTTGGAGTCTTTTTTGGTCCCATATAAACTTTTGGAGTATTTGTTCTAGTTCTGTGAAGTATGCCATTGGTATTTTAATTTTTTTTCCCTTTATTGATTTTAGAGAGAGAGGAAGAGAGAGGGAGAGAGAGATAGAAAACATCGATGAGCAAGAACATCGATTGGCCGCCTCTTACATGCTTCCCACTGAGGATCTGGCCCACAACCTGGGCATGTGTCCACACCGGGAATTGAACCGGCGACCTCTTGGTGCATGGGTCGATGCTCAACCACTGAGCCACACTGGCCAGACTGCCATTGGTATTTTAATAGGGATTGCATTGAATCTATAGATTGCTTTGGGCAGTATGGACATTTTAATGATGAACATGCTGTATGCTTCCACTTATTTATATCTTCCTCTATTTCTTTTTTACAATGTGCTGTAGTTTTTTGAGAACAGGTCTTTTACCTCCTTGGTTAAGTTTATTCCTAGGTATCTTAATTTTTTTGTTGCCATGGTAAATAGGATTTTTTTTCTCTTTCTGATTGTTCATTATTGGTGTATAAAAATGCCATTGATTTCTGGATGTTAATTTTTTTTCCTGCTACTTTGCCGAATTCATTTATTAAGTCTAGTAGGTTTTTGGTGGAGTCTTTAGGATATTCTATGTACAATATCATGTCATCTGCAAATAATGACAGTTTGATAGAAGTGGACTTCTTATGCCTAAAAATACTGAGAATCCTTTGAAGGAGACACAGGTGCACATGGGACACAACAAAGAAAAGACAGAGGAGAGTCGAACCCCAATAAAATATCAGGTTGGTTGGTCAAAGTATTTAACCTATTGAAAATCGTATGTGCTTAAGATCTCTCTCTCTCTCCTTTGAATAACAGAAATGTGTTTTTCCCCTCAACATGTTCCTTTGTTCTCCAGTTTTGAGTGCGTGTTGGGACATCTCATGGGGCTGGCTTCTAGCACAGTGTTCCTTTTTGTCCACATCTAGGCCAATTTGCTAGGGCTGCCATAGCCAAATACAAGACTGTCTGTCTTCATCAACAGACTTTTCTCAGTTCTGGAGCCCAGAAGTCCCAGATCAATGTGTCAGCGAATTTGTTTTTTTGTTTTGTTTTTTCCCCTGAGACCTCTCGTAGTGTCTTGCAGGTGGCCCCCTTCTTGCTGTGTCCCCACCTGGTCATTCCTCTGCACACATGCACCCCATTGTCTTTTTGTGTGTTTTAACCTTCTCCTCTTACAAAGATGCCAGTCAGGTTGGGTTAGGGCCCACTCTAATGGCCTTATTTTAACTTAAGTTCCAAAATGTGTCTTTATAGCATGCCAATTGTTTTGAGCTAAGATCAGCTTTAGCTGCAGGCTCAGGAGAAACTTCTGCCCCTCCCTTGAGTACCTGGAAGAACTTGAATTAGATGCCTTACTCATTATCAGAGATGATCTCTGTTGACCTGTCTGTAGGGCATGACAGACTTCTATTTACTAGTCCTATGTTCTTACCATTCTGTCATGACTCTTTGAAGCCCCCAGGGCACTTTACCTCACCCCTAGCTCAGAATGTCACACACCCATGTTCCCGCTCTGTCTCTGAACCTCTCCTGCATGTGGGGTTCCCGTACATATGGACCCTTGTGCTTTCACTTGTTCTCACCTTGTCCTTTCAAGGATGTGGTTATTTTCTCTAATCTGTCTCATGTCTATTTGAATGTTAGACCAGTGAAAAGAACCTTGGGGTGGAAGGAAGTTTCTTCTTCCCCCACAGTTGGGGCTGTGCTCAGGAGAGTTCACCCTTCTTAATTGATCTGACTCAGGAGCAGACAGTTGCCGTGTCACAAGGACATCAGGGTGGTAAATGTCTGTGATGACGGGTCAGTTTTGCAAAAACAGAAAGGACTCTATGCACATACGCCACAATCTGATCGAGTCGATCTTTCTAGTGTGTGCCTCAGTTTGGACAGCAGGTGTCTTCTCTCAGATACCTAGGAACTGCACATAATTTCTAGAACACCTATAACATACAAATACAACATCCTCGGTGTTACTTCTTTGACATTGCTTTCTATGTCATTTCCACAACATAAGCCTAAGTAGTTTAACATTTCTCTGTTAAGAGGAGAGAAAACAAATCTTTTGAGGTGTTCCGGGGGCCCTTCTGGAATGCCTCAATGTTATTCCCAGGTCGCGACTCTGTTATTGTGTTATTGTTATTTAAATTCTGGGAAGCTTGTCAAAATATATAGAAAGTTTTGGACATTTGACTAAATAGACAAACTTAGTTCTTACTGTGGAGATTCCGTTTTCTTTAATAATCGGGGACCTTAGGACAGCATAAATCAGAAAAGTATTTTGATGAAACACAGAATCTTTGCTTTCTAGGCAGACGATTTCTCCACGTTATCAGTAGTAGGTCATAGTCCTTTTTAGTGAAAGGAGAGAACCCAACTCTAATTTTACATCAGCTTACTTGATATTTAAATTCACTTATTTGATTACATTTATTTTAGTCTTATTCGGCTTGACCATACATAAAATGTCCTTTCTCGAGACTCACAAACCTTCCACAACTTCCCTCTTTATGTGCATGCTTTCCTTTCCCGTTCTGAAACAACCAGCCTCACTCTGAGACAAAATTAATTTCCTTTCCCTCGAAAATGCATCACCTTATCTCATACCTTTTATTTTCTTGGCCAAAACATATCCTATTTTTCTTGTAGCTTTAATTACATAGGTTAGAATTATTAACCTTAAAAAAAAACTTAATTTCTAGTGAAAACTAAGAAGTAAGCAGTTTTGAACTGTTAAACCAAATATTTAGATGGACAGGTTTATGAACACACCATACATCTTAGAAAAATTCTTGGAATGTGACACATGTTTACTAACGGACCCAGATATCTTTCATTTCTCTACAAGAAGCAAAAAGTAGATAAACTGAAGTTTAGTAATTAATGTTTCATTAGGTTATCATATTTGGTCATTCCAGAATATATTCAAGGGATTCTTTAAAATTAGTTAGCTTTACCCCCAGAGAAGGGCAATCTAAGTGGCAGGTTCAGATCTAGATTCCCAGAGGGCTTCATCAGAATCTCTTAGAGTGGTGTTTGCAGGGGGGTTGGGGGCAGGGTTATAAAAACCACTGACTTTATTGCTATGAAATAGTTTCCAGGACACACTGTTGAAAACAAGAGCAAGGTTCAGAAGGGAACACATAGTAAAGAACCTTTGGTATGAGACAAGAAGGAGGAAATAAGAATGTATGTGTAGTTGTGTGTGTGTGTCTGTACGTTTTTTGTTATTGTTGTTTGTTTGTTCCAAAAGAAATGAGTATAAACCCAAAACTAATGGAAATAGTACCCTATTAGAGACAGGGTGGGAAATGGGAATGGAACCTCTGTGTGTATTTTGTTGTTGTTGTTGTATGAGTTTCCTCGTGCTGCTGTAATAAATTACCATAAATTAAGCAGTTTAAAGCTACATACATTTATTTTACAGTTCTCGAAGTCAGAAGTCCCGTATGGGTCTCACTGGGCTACAATGAAGGTGTCAGTAGGGGAACATTGATCCCGAAAGCTCTGGGGAACAATCCGGTCCCTTGCTTCCTTCTTGCATGCCTGGCTCTCGGCCCTTTTCTCCAACTTCACAGCCAGCAGTGAAGTATCTTCCAATCTCTCTCGAAATCGGGCCCTTCTGCCTGGCTCATCTACATTTAAAGACCCTTGTAATTACATTTGGTCCATGGGATAATACAGTCTCATTATCTTAAGATCTATAACCTGAATTCCCCCTTGCCCTGTAACATTACATAGTCACACCTTCTGGGGATTAGCATAAGGACATCTTTGGAGTGCTGGTGTGGGTGTGTGGGTGGGTGGGTGGGGATTATTCTGCCTACCACACCTTTAAAGAATACTTTTAATAATTTTGACTTTTGAACCACATAAATGCTGATCCATTCAAAAATAAAATTTAATCAGAAAGGATTACCAAAGCAAACTCTGAAGTGGGACACAAATAGAAAGAACAAATGAACCTTGCTGTCTATCAAATGACTGCACGGGGAAGGAAAAACAATAAGCATTCAAATAGATTTTGAACATGGGACTCTGCCAACACATCCTTGAAATGAGATCTATTTTACGGACCAAAATAATTGCAAAGAAATCTTGACTTTTTTACTCGGTGAGTTGGTCGTTGGTAGTATACTGACCTCAGAACTAGTTTGTGCGCGTCTTAGGATCGTGTGAATGTGTTGTTGTGGGGAGATAAGAATGTGTGGGGGGAAAGGCGAGAAACATGTGATGTTTCATGTTATCCCGTGAGAAGGCACAGAAGAGGAACACCCCCAGGAGTGATGATCCCATCTGGGACCAGACCTCGTGTCCTAAACAGCATCCTTTGGTAAAGGAAACCAAGGCTCCTTAAAGAGATGCGTGATTGCAGGTGGAATCAGTTACAGAGCACAAGGCAAGCCCACAGCGTCTAGTGGAGCCAAACAGGAGAGAAGTGCTCAAAGGCTGGTGGGGACATGTCCAGAGTAAACACTACTCCCACTGCCCAACTTGGGATATTCAAGCGTCACACAAGCCAACCGTAAAAGAGTAACCGATCTTGAATTTACAAAGAATCTTTGATATTGAAATAGAGCATTTGGGATTGGGAAGCGAAGCACTTATTTTTAGAGAAGAATAAAAGATAATAAATATAAAAGAAATGATGAACTTGGAAAATCTATTTTGTGGTCCTCGGTGTAATCATTGGTTAAGGCAGGATCGTGAACGCATGTCAATACTGTGATGTGGTGTAGAGAGCAGCTTCCTTCAGCAAGCGGTGAGATGAGTAGATGAAATGGTGATGGCACACAGGATATTTACATATTTCCAAAATATCATCCCACAGGTTTATTCCTGGGATACAAGTGTGGCTCAATATCCATAACTCAATTAATGGAATACACCACATGGACAAATACAGAAAAAGCATTTAACAAAATCCAACATCCATTTATGGTAAAAACTCTCAGTAAAGTGTGGCTAGAGGGAACATACCTCAGCATAATAGAGGCTATGAATGACAACCCACAGCTAACATCATACCCAACTGTGAAAATTTGAAAATTTTTTCTCTAAGATGAGGAATAGGAAAAGGATGTCCATTTACCAGTGTTATTCAACATAGCACTGGAAATCCTAGGCACAGAAATTAGGCAAGGAAAATAAATAAAAGGCATCCAAATTGGAAAGGAAGAAGTAGAACTATCCATATTTGCAGATGACATGATACTATACAGAGGGAACCCTAAAAAATCCACCAAAATCTATGAGAACTAATAAATGAATTCAGTAAAGTCATATAATGCAAAATTAATATTCAGAAACCAGTTACATTTTTATATGCCAATAGAAAGAGAAACTAGGAAAACAATCCCATTTACAATTGCATCAAAAAGAATAAAATACCTGGGAGTAAATTTAACCAAGGTGGTAAACCTCTACTCACAAAACTATAAAATATTGCAGAAAATACAAATAAATGGAACGCTATACCATGCTCATGGATAAGAAGAATTAACATCATTAAAACATCCATACACCCCAAAGCAATTTACAGATTCAATGAAATCCCTATCAAAATACCAATGGCATTTTTCACAGAACTAGGACACATAGTCCTAAAATGTGTGTGGAACCACAAAAGACCCCAAATAGCCCAAGTAATGTTGAGAAAGAAATACTAAGTTGTATTTATCATGATACCTGATATCAAACTATAATACAAGGCAATAGTTATCAAAACAGCATGGTACTGGCATAAAAACAGACAACTCAATGGTATGAAATAGAGGACCGTATATAAACCCACACCTATATGGTCAACTAATCTATGATAAAAGAGGTAATATACAACAGGGTAAAGACAGTCTCTTAAATAAATGGTATTGGAAAAACTGGATAGATGCATGTAAAAATATGAAACTAGACCATTTTCTTACAACATATACAAAAATAAACTCAAAATGGATGAAAACTTAAATGTGAGACCAGAAACCATAAAACTCCTGGGGGTGGGGAAAGGGGGACAGGCAGTAAACTCTTTGGCTTGCTCTTAGCAATATCTTTTTGGATGTCTCCTCAGGCAAAGGAAACAAAAGGAAAAATGAATGGGACTACATCAAACTAAAAAGTTTTTGCTCAGCAAAGGAAACTATCAATGAAACAAAAAGACAATCTACTAAATGAGAGAAGATACTCACCAATGATACATCTAGTTAGGGGTTAATGTCCAAAATATATGAGGAACTCGTACAACTTAACACCAAAAAACAACAATCCAGTTAAAAAATGGGCAGAGGACCTGAGTAGACATTTCTCCAAAGAGTACATACAAATGGCCAGTAGACATATGAAAAGATTCTCAACATGACTAATCAGGGAAATGCAAATTAAAACCACAATGAGATATCACCTCACTCCTGTCAGAATGGCTGTCATCAATAAATCAGCAAATAACAAATGTTGGTGAGGGTGTGGAGAAAAGGGAACCCTTGGGCACTGTGGTTGGGATTGTAAATTGGTGTGGCCACTATGGAAAACAGTTTGGAGTTAGCTCAAAAAAAAAAAAGGAACCACCATAGGAACCAGCGATTCCACTTCTGGGTATTGATCCGAAGAAATCCAAAACTCTCATTCAAAAAGCCATATGCACCCCTATGAACACTGCAGCATTATTTACAATAGTCAAGATAAGGGGACACATAAGTGCCCATCAGTAGACCAATGGATGGATAAAAAAAATGGTACATGTATACAATGATATATTACTCAGCCATTAGAAAGAATGTAACGTTGCCATTTGCAACAACATGGATGGACCTAGAGGGTATTATGCTAAGTGAAATAAGTCAGAGAAAGACAAATACCGTATAATTTCACTTACATGTTAAGACTAAAAAAAAAAAAAAAAAAAAAAAATGAACCAACAAAGCAGACTCATGGATACAGAGAACAAACTGATGGTGTTACCGGATGGGAGGGAGGTTTGGGGAATGGGTGGAGGAGGCGATTAAGAACTACAAATTGCCATAATTATAAAAACAGTGCTGGGATGTCAAACACAGCACAGGGAATATGATCAGTAATATTGTAACAACTATGTGTGGTGTCAGATGGGTCCTAGACTTCTCAAGGTAGTCACTTTGTAAGTCATATACATAGCTAATCACTATGTTGTACACCTGAAACTGATATAGCAATATTGTATGTCAGCTGTGATTGAGAAAAAAATATCCGACAGAATAATTACTAATTACAAAAGGAAAACGATTCGTTTACTGTGGAGAAATGTGCTCAATATCACCTTAATCAAGCGATCCAACTTTACGTCACAACAGTGGAACTAACTGATATTTTGTGCCCCGACCTGCCAGAATGGGAAGAATATCAATTCTATAGTCTTCTTGCCAAGAACATTCAACTTAAATCTGTCAGGAGGGGGGAAATCAGGCAATCACAGACGTAGGACATTTTACAAAGTATTATAGTTAGCTGGCCTGGAGTCCAGCTTAATAGGAACTAAATGTAAACGGAGGCAAAATAATGGCACCGATGATACAATTTGTGATCCTTGATTAAGAATTAAAAAAATAAACAGTAGGAATTATCAATCTTATGTACATTTCTGGAATTTAACTTATAACAAATATATTTTGTTAGCATTCAAAATGTTTTTACCTTACTTTGAAAATATTACACATGTAGGGATGTCCGTAATGTGAGTTGTCGTTTAAAACTGACATGAATGCATTCTTATTCCACTAAAAACAAATAAAATAAGCCCTGGCCAGTTTGGCTCAGCAACATCGGCCTGCGGACCAATGAGTCATGGGTTCGATTCCGGTCAAGGGCACACACCTCGGTTGCAATTCATCCCCGGCCCTGGTTGGGGTTGTATGGGAGGCAGCCACTCAATGTGCCCCTTTCACGTTAATGTTTCTCTCTCTCTCTCTCTCTCTCTCTCTCTCTCTCTCTCTCTCTCTCTCTCTCTCTCTTCATCTCTCTCCCTCCAACTCTATCTGAACAAAAATGGAAAAATGTCCTCAGGTAAGGATAAACAACAACAACAAATCCGAATAATCAGAATGATGTACACTTATTAGGAAGCAAGTTTAAAATTTCAGAATATTTTTAAAGTGCTCAGATTCGGAAGAGGACTACCTTTAAGCCTGCTAACCATACCTTATTTGGAACACAATAAAAGACTTTAAAACTCAAGTTTAGAAAAAAAAAAATAGAGGTTTTATGAAAGGAAGAGTATAACTAACATTTACCATTGAAGAAAGAATTCAGGTGGAAACAAACAGCACCACAGTGAACTGCACTCAGGTGCTAAAGCGGGTCCTTGTTCCTTGCAGAGCGAAAGCTCCTTCTGAAATGTATCTCGACATATAAATGCAGTTGTTCGATGGTTACCATTTGGTTCATTCGTCTACAGAAAACGGCGTTCCTTTCTGGTTCACCATATTGAACAAACATTCAAATTACTGACGTATACATAAAGTGACATAGTTTACATTTTATGAGAACAAAGTTTGAAGGAATATTTTTAAATGTCACCTTGAATAGAAGATGACAAGTGTCAAGGGACTTCCTGTCTCCTAAGACATTTAATTTGTTAATGGTCCAGGAGTGTTTCAGATGTAACAATAGATAGAGATATGGACATATATGCATATATATTTCAACAAGAAGTGTAAAAAATTTTTAAAACAAAGCACAGCACGCATAGCTGTTTTACATAAAAAGTACTGAGGGTCCTTAAGGTGTCAAGCTATTACACGATAACATGTATATTTTTTAAAAGACTGAAAATGGCACATCAGGAAACTTGCTGAGATCCCTGTTAGAGGCGCATTATATTATATCATTTTCCTGATGTGTCAATTCAACATACTTCCCTTTTCTTCACTGAAAGGATTTGCCCCTTCTACGAGACTTCACTTGTGGGGTGCCTGCATCCTCCTGCATTCCTCGGTCAGAGGGCATCACTTCCCTGTCGGTTAAGATCAGGAAAGGCTCGGGTCTTCCTGTAGCCATCAGTGTGGTAAAGATGGAGCCGTTTGTCCTATCACAACTCCTGAGAAGTCACAGTGGCTGTGGCCGCAGGAAACACAGGGATATCTAGGTTTACAGGAAAGACTAGAGGAAGCGTCATCTGAACAAATTCTCTAAGCTTGTTAAAGTTTTTAATTCTTACCTTTTTCTTTCGTAAAGACTAGTATAAAGAGATGATCTATTCCAAATGTCTTTTATTTGATCATAAAGGACATGCAAATGTCAGTATCTCTTATGATGGTGAAAACAAGGAGTTACTAATGCAAATACACTTTTCACATTAAACTTTACAAAATGTGCCTTTTAATAAAAAAAAGAATTTAAAAAATAAAATAGCTATAAAAGACATTGGGACAATAGGAAACATTTGAATAGGGGCTTATATTAAGAAATAGTATCGATGTTAAGTATCTTGCAGCTAGTACATTGTGTTCATGTAGGAAGTGGTCTTACTTCTTAGATACATGTTGAAGGGTTTCTTTAGGGGTAAATTCAGCATGATGTCAACAACTTTCAACTGTCAGAAAAAAATATATGTGAACAAATACACGCAATCACACACAAATGCAGCAAAATGTAAATCCCTGGTGAATTTCAGTGACGAGAGCTATTTTCTGTGCCACGTTTTCAAGTTTTCTACAGGTTTGATTTTCAAAGTAACAAGTTGAAGGAAACTCTTTGTTGGGCCCATGGCCGCCTTGGTACTGTTTGGGTTTGTTTTGTTTTATTCCCAGTTGTGAAGCTTTCTTTTCTTTTCTTTATTTTAAATGTGTTTCTGGCTATCTTTTTGGAGTTTCTCCCTTGACACTCAGCTCTTTCCTCGGAGTCTCTGGGCAATGTGTTTTTTTCTGAATGCGTATTCTAGTCAATAGAATAACTTGAATGAAAGAAACATTGTTCGTGAATCTCCACGGAGCTCCAGTTTACAGGAAAAACATTTGAAAATGAAATGGACACGTCATATCTGCTTTATAGTTGGCACTCAATAAATATGTGCTAAAAATACGTGTTTTATAAGCTTCTAAACATCATCAGAATATCTGATGGCAACAGGAGCACTGCAGGCCCTGCCTGACCCGTCGAAGGGTCAAGTCTGAGGAGAGGGCCTGGATCTATGTGTTATGTGTTTGCCACACTCTTCTGTAAACCACAGGTGACGTCCCTAGCAAGCCCTTAAGGGCCCCTTCCTTCCCAGGGCTCAGCCTCAAGTTCTCAGAGAAGAGTCCCCTCCTCTCCCTCCGGGTGCAGCTCTGCTCGTGGGGGTTCTTTGCCGCCTGCCTGCTCTTGGTGCTTGACTCCTGTCCGCAGCTCCCAGCCCACCTTGCTGGGTTTCCTCCGGGTTCCCACCTTCCCCTTGGGCACGACTGTCTCGTTGCCCAGTGTGCGTCCATGGGGGCGTCCCACCTGTTCCCACGTCTAACTCTTGCGGCTCCTCCAGTAGGTGGGACAACGTTCTTTGCACAATACATATTTTTCCATGTCTCTCTGAGATACCGGGAACTCTAGAAAATTCTGACGCCACCCGGCTGTGTGCTCCAGGGGTCTGTGTGAGGCTAAGGAGGGGGCGCTGGGGTTGCACGGCTGGAGCCCCACGGCGGCCACGGAAGCCGCTTCCGCCGCTCGGCAGCCGTGGGCCTGGGACACGCTCTTGAACCTCCCTGGACCTCGTTGTCGCATCTGCAACATGCAGACGCTGTCAGCACCCATGTCAGTGTTTGTGAGGACCAAGGTGTTCACAGGTGGGCGGCACCCAGACAGTGCCCGTGTTTTCCACGTTCACCCTTCAGCGTCGCCGCGCCCTGGAGTACCAGTGCTGTGGCAAATTCTGTGTCAAGATATGAACGAGGACCCTTAGAAAATAACTTCTTCTCTTTTGGTTTTCTCCGTGTCTCTCGCGGATTCAGGTCTCCCTGGGACTTCTGCACGCACACGCCACGCACATCCTGTGGCCGCCGGAGCGCTGGCGGAGACTGGAGTCGGTGCTTCCCCCGGAGCGCCTGCCCGTCCAGACGTTAGAGGAGTGACCGCGTGGACCTCCCTGCCCGGGCCGCGGGCCAGCCGCCGGCCACAAGGTGACCCCGGGCAGGGACCGCTTCTGTCACATCAAGATGATGAAAGAGTCTAAAAATGTTAAACGATATTCAATGGCACCTGATTTTGTGATAAATTGTAACATCTGTTGTTTTATGCCAAAAAAATTATATTCCTGTATGTCTTCTAGGGGGTAAATGGGAGATTTTGCTGTTGATTGTTGGGTTTTGATTTTGGTGTTTGCTGCTGAAAGAATGTGAAAATGAACATTTGCTTAAAGCAGTTGCCTGAGTAATGTCACTGACGCTTTAGATGGAATACGAAGGAACATATGATACAGACTGATGGGAATTGCACTGTAACTGACATCTACAAGGAGGCGGGCCAGGTGGGATGAACAGTAAACTGTGATGTGAAAATAAAACACTGATTTGCTCAGGTGCTGTGTGCGGAGCTTGTCCTTTCACCTGTACCTCCATTCGTGAGGAATATCTTCTCTCTTTTGGAGGACCAGTTCTATCGATACTCCCGTACCATCAAACCTTTCTTAGTGGCCCTTTTTAATGAAAACTTCCGAGCGAGCTCATGGCTGTTCACATTGAAGAGTAAACCCACTTATCAATATCTGGTCACTATCTGGTAAAACGTTCTAAGTGAAATGGAAGGAAAAAAAAAATCCCTCCAGATCAACCAAGTCTGATTTTTACCGCAGTGATTTTTCATTGTTTGTGTCTGCAGTACTGAAATCACCCATTGCCAAGCGTTGTAACGTTAGCACAATGGGTTCTGTGATTGAAGAGATAAGAAGGCACACTGCCCGCCCGCAAGTCTATATTTTATGAAGCTTCTCCTTCCCATTGATTGGAGCTGATGGAAACTAAGTCTCTGAACCAATCTCCTCCGTATGCCGAGTCTCATTTTCTTCTGTTTCATCAGCAGATATAACCGCAAACAAGGACCGGCCATCTTGCAAACTCATTAGCTCGCAGGGACAGCAACAGCATGTGCCTATCAGGAGCATATGTTACTAGCAATAATGTGCTATCCTCGCAACAGCGTGTTCACCAAACACCAGTGAGTTCCTCTGTGCCAAGGTCGGCCAAAATTAATGTTTTAAAAGAAGATATGCTTAAAAATCTTTCAGTAGATCTTCATTACCTGTATCAATTGCTCAATTCAAACTCACTGTCTTCCCCGACTTGAATTTCATGCTCAGGCCTTTAACTGCAGTTTGCCAAATACTCATGGCTATTTCAAGCTGGTAATTTTTTTTTTCTTCTCTTGGCAAAGTGCATGCCCTGGGATTATGTGTCAAATATCGAGTGCATAAGGGTATTGGCGCTTTACTTGCTGGAACACAGGAAAGTCTGGGGACCACAGATGAGTGATGCCGGAGGACGAGGTAGACAGCAAAGGGAGGGGTACTTGGAGCAGCTGATGTCCACCACTGTTATGGAAGAATTTGACATTTCACCAGGCAGGCGTCCTGGGGATCAGCCAGCTTACTGACTACCCGTGTGACCCTACTCAACTATTAATACAAGATTATAAATCTTCGGAGAGAAGATACGTGCTCTTTGTATTTAATTTTTATCCTTTAGCCATCTAGCATATCACCAGCAGAGTTCATACTTGATGTTGGTTGAACCACACAGCTCATGAGTTACTTCCTCGAAAATGCACCTCCAGGCTGAGTTAACCACTGTACTGCCCGGCATACACTTCATGAGTGTACCAATCACTTTCAATATTAACCAGTGGAGAAAGGGTCCTTAACTGCTACCACCACCAGGACGTAGCAAGAAACAGCAAACCCAGCATCCCCATCTTTCTGTGAAAGAGGCCGATTAGCTTATATTCACAGCTGCGACCTGAGGGGAAGACCTCTAATTAAACACACATCTAAGGTCTGACTGGAGTCCTTTCCAGGGACCTCAGAAGGTGGACACCACCTTTGCACTCTCTCTCCCCTGCACTACAGAGTACCACTCTCTCGCAAAGACGAGGCTTATGAGTGTCTGGTGCCCTGGTTTTTATGGCTGCCAGCCAAGGAGACACCCCTTGATCACCCAGCGTTTGTGGCCAGAGGGGCCAGAATTCCTGGGTCCCACAGGACTGTAACAATTGGAAAGACAGTTCTTGGTTCGCTTTTACCTTAGAGCACTACATAGACAGCAGACTGAAAGAAACCCCCATCTCTCTGTGAGAGAGACCAACTTTCTTATCCTGGAGCTTTGCTGAGGGGCAGGTGTCTGGTATGGCACGTATCTAGGGGCCTACTGAGGCAGGGACACCAGTGATGGCGGTCCATGGATGCCATCTTTGCACTTACCTGTGCCTCACTCCAGGTCACCAGCATCTCTTGGAAAGGAGCTTATACACTTGTCTGGTGCCTGGTTTTTGTGACTGCCACCCAGGGAACACCTTAGGCCACCTGGTGGCCAAGTCGGACTCACACTGACAGTCCCGCAGGACTGTATACATGTGCATTCTTTAAAAGCTCCTGCCTCACAGTCTGGCTTCCAAACTTCCTGAATCTAGGTGCTGACTAGGACTCTCCCCTTCGGGACCCTGACAGGTCTTGACACATCCTTAACTACTGGGAACCACCACAAATAAAATTGGCTGCTTGGACAATCACAGAGCTTTGAGAGACAACCAAGAGCTAGAGCAGGGGAGAATGATAAGTTTCACCTCCTAAATGAGGCTACTCCTTTAAGACTAGGAAAGGTGGCTATTTTATCTAATGCATAGAAACCAACAAAGAGTCAAAGAAAATGAAGACACAAAGGAATATGTTTTAAATGAAAGAAAAAGATAAAGCCCCAGAAAAAGTCCATAGTGAAACAGAGATGAGATTTGCTTGATAGGAAATTCAAAATAATGGTCATAATGATGCTTACCCAATTCGGGAGAAGAAGCGGGGAACGCAGTTGGAACTTCAACAAAGAGATAAAAATATATAAGAAAGAACCAAATGGAAGGCACAGAGCTAAAGAACACAATAACTGAATGGAAAAATACACTAGAGGAATTCAACAGCAGCCTAGATGAAGCAAAAGAAGAATCAAACCCAAAACAGCAGCAGAACTCACACAATCAGAGCATCAAAAGGAACAAAGAATGAAAACAAGGAAAGATAGTTTAAGGGAATTATGGGACAACACAACAGAGACCAACATTCTCATTATAGGGGTGTAGAGGGGAAAAGCAAGAGAAAGAGGCAGAAACTTATGTGAAGAAATGTGGCTGAAAACTTCCCCAACCCAGGGAAGGAAGCAGACATCTAGATCCAGCAAGCCCAAAGGGTCCCAAAGGAGATAAACCAACGAGTCCTGCACCAAGACACATTACCGTTAAAATGTCAAAAGTTAAAGACAAGGAGAGAATCTTAAAAGAAACAAGAGAAAAATAACGTGTTATATACAAGGGAACCTCCAAAAGACCATCAGCAGATTTTCAGCAGAAATTTTGTAGGGCAGAAAGAAGTGACATGCTATATTCAAAGTGCTGAAAGAATTAAAACTTTCAACAAAGAATACTCTGCCTGGCAAAGCTGTCATTCAGAATTGAAGGGGAAATAGAGTTTTTCAGACAAGCAACAGGTAAAGGAGTTTATCATTACAAAACTGGCCTTACAAGAAATGTTAAAGGGACTTTTTAAAGATGAAATAAAGGGTGCTAGTTAATAATAGAAAAACATATAAAGGTATAACTCACCCGTAAAGACAAATATAGAAAAATTCTGAATGATCTAACATTATAAAGGTGGTGTATTAATCACTTAGAAATGCAATATGTAGGTTAAAAGACAATGATACTAAAAGTAACTACAGCTACATTAATTAGTTAAGGGATAGACAAGATAAAAAGATGTAAAATGTGACATCAAAACTGAAAAACATAGGGAGAAAGGACAGAGAAAAACTGTAGCTTTGGAATGCATTCAAACTTCTGATCCACTTAAAATAGATTGTTATAAATATAAGTGGCTATATGTAAGCCTCACAGTAACCAAAACCCAAAACCTACAGTAGATATACAAAAGAGAAAGAGAAAAAAGTCTAAGCATGCCACTACAGAAAATCATCAAACCACAAAGGTAGAGAGAAAGAGAAAGGAATAGAAGACATACAAAACCTCCAGAAAACAATTTTTAAAAATGGTAGTAAGTACATACCTATCAATAATTATATGTAAATGGACTAAATTCTCCAATAAGATATAGATCGGTTTAATAGATTTAAAAAAAGACCCATCTATAAGCTGCTTACAATAGACTCACTTCAGAAGTAAGGACACAAACAACCTTGGTCGGTTTGGCTCAGCGGTTAGAGCGTCGGCCTGCGGTCCAGAGAGACCCGGGTTCAGTTCCCGCTAAGGGCATGTGCCTCGGTTGCAGTTTGTCCCCAGCCCTGGTTGGTCGTGCGGGTGGCAGCCACTCGATGTGTCCCTTTCATGTTGATGTTTCTCTCTCTCTCTCTTCCTCTCTCTCCCTCCCACTCTATCTGAACAAAAAATGAGAAAAAAAGAAAAAAAAAAGAAGTAAGGACACAAACAGACTGAAAGTGAAGGAGTTGATAAAGATAGTCCATGAAAATGGACACCAAAAGAGAGCTAGGGATCTCAGACTCATATAAAATAACTGACTTAAAAGCAAAGACTGTAATAAGAGGCAAAGAAGGACATTACATAGTAAATAAAATAAAATCAGAAGTGAAAGAGATGTTACAACTGATACCATAGAAATACAAATGACCATTACAGACTACTATGAACATTTATACAAACTACAAGAAATGGATAAATTCCTAGAAACATACAACCTACCAAGACTGAATTATGAAAGAAATAGAAAATCTGAAAAAACCAATTACTAGTAAGGACATTGAATCAATAATCAAAAACTCCACCAAAACAAAATCCAGAACCAAACAATTTCACTGTTGAATTCTACCAAACCTTTAAAGAATAATTAATACCAATCCTTCTCAAACTCTTCCAAAAAATATAAGAGGTGGGAACACTTCCAAACTAATTTTACCAGGCCAGGATTACCGTGATACCAAAACCAGACAGGAACACTGCAAGAAAAAAAATAAATTACAGGCCAATATCCCTTATAGCTACAAAAATTCTCAGCAAAATACTAGCAAATCAAACACAACAATATATGAAAAGGATCATGTGATCAAGTGGGATTTATTCTTGGGACTCAAGGATAGTTTAACATCTGAAAATCAATCAATATGATATACCACATTAACAAAATAAATGATAAAAATTTTACAATCATCTCAATAGAGGCAGAAAAAGCATTTGACCAGAACCAACATCCATTTATGATAAAAATTCCCAACAAAATGGGTATAGAGGGAACATACCTTAACAGAACAAAGGCCATATATGACAAGCCTACATATCACATCACACTCAACAGTGAAAAGCTGAAAGCTTTCCCTCTAAAATCAGGAATAAGACAAGGATGCCCACTCCCACCACTTTTGTTCTGCATATTCTAGAAATCCTAGCCAGAGCAATTAGGCAAGAAAAATAAATAAAAGGCATCTAAATAGGAAAGAAAGAAGTGAAGCTAATTATTTACAGATGACATGCATTACATATAGAAAAACCCGAAGACTCTACCAAAAACTATTGGAACTGATCAACACTTAGTAAAGTAGCAGGATACAAAATCAATATACCCAAAGCTGCTGTGTTTTTAATCACACTAATAATGAACTATCAAAAAGGGAAATTAAGAAGTGATCCCATTTGTAATTTCATCAAAAAGAATAAAATACCTAGAAATAAATTTATCCAAGGAGGTGAAAGACCTATCTATACACTGAAAATGAGAAGTCATTATTAAGAGAAATTGAAGAAAACACAAATAAATGGAAAGATATCCCATACTCATGAATTGGTAATATTAATATTGTTAAAATGTCTGTACTACCCAAAGTAATCTACTAGTAAAATTCCAATGGTGCCCTGGCTGATTTGGCTCAGCAGTTAGAACATTGGCTCAGTGACTAAAGAGTCTCAGGTTCAATTCCAGTCAAGGGTACGTACCTTGGTTGGGGTTCAGTCCCCAGCCCTGGTCAGGGTGATGCAGGAGGCAACCAATTGATGTATCTCTCTTACATCAATATTTCTCTTTCTCTCTCTCTCTCTCCTTCCCTCCCTCCATCCCTCTCACTCTATCTGAAGATAAATGGAAAAGTATCCTCAGGTAAGGATTAAAAAAAATTCCAATTATATTTTTCACAGTAATAGTGCAAGGAATCCTAATTAGCCAAAAGCAATCTTCAGAAAGAAGAACAAAACTAGAGATATCATGCTCCCTGATTTTAAACTACATCATCAATATATAGTAATTAAAACATTGTGCTACTGGCATAAAAAAAAAGACACATAGGCCAATGGAACAGAATAGAGAACCCGGAAATAAACCCACACATACATGGTCAATTACTTTACAAGGGAGCTAAGAACATACAATAGGGAAATGACAGTCTTTTCAATAAACAATGCTGGGGAAACTGGACAGTCACATGCAAAAGAATGGAACTGACCACTATCTGACACCATACTTAAAAAAATGAATTCCAGATAGATTAAAGTCGTGAATGTAAGACCAGAAACCATAAAACTCCTAGAAGAAAACTTATGTGGTAAGCTGCTTGCCATTGGTCTTGGTCATGATTTTTTGGATTTGATACCAAAAGCAAAGGCGATAAAAACAAAAATAAAGAAGTGGGATGACATCAAACTGAAAAGGTTCTGCCCACCACAGGAAATCATCAATGAAGTGAAAGGCAATGTACTGAATGGGAAAAAAATACTTGTAAACCATATATCTGGTAAGGTTTTAGTATCCAAAATATATCAAGAACTCATACAACTCAATAGCAAAAATAAATAAATAAATAAAAAAGGCAGAGACTCTGAATACATTTTCCCTCAAAACCAATAATACAGATGGCCAAAAGGTACATGAAAAAGGTGCACAACATAACAATTATCAGAGTTGTGCAAATCAAGACCGCAATGAGATACACCTTCACACCTGCCAGTGTGGCGATTATAAAAAGACAAGGAGTAACCAGTGTGGGTGAGGCTATGGAAGAAAGGGAACGTCTGTACACTGTTGGTGGGAATGTAACTTGGGTTAGCCACTAGGGAAACCGTAGGTAGGCTCCTCACAAAATTACGACTAGAACTACCAGATGATCTTGCAATTCCACCTCTGGGTATTTATCTGAAGAAAATGAAAGCACTAACTCAAAAAGATACATATTCACCCTCCTGTCTGTTGCAGCATTATTTACCATAGCCAAGACAGGGATATAACCTAAGTGTCCACTGATAGAAGAATGGGTAAAAAAAAAAAAAAATGTGATATATAGATATGAATATTACTCAGCCATAAAAAAGGAAATTTGGCCATTTTCAACAACATGGATGGACCTTAAGGGAATTATGCAATATGAAATAAGTCAGAGAGAGAAAGACAAATACTATATGATCTCATTAATATATGGAATCGAACAAGAAAGAGCTCAAAGACACAGCGAACAGATTGGTGGCTGCCAGAGGCGGGGGTGGTGTGGGAAGGGAGTAAATAAGTCATGGGGATGTTATGTGCAGCATGGTGATTGCAATTAATAATACTGTCTTGTACATTTGAAAATTGCTTCAGAGAATAGCTCTTAAAAGTTCTCATCACAAGAAAAAATGTTGTAACTATATATGGTGATGAACAGTATCGTGGTGATTATTTCACAATATATACAAATATCAAATCATTATGTTTCACACCTTAAATTAATATAATATGTCAATAATACCTAAATTATATATAGAAATACTTTGGAGATGCCATGTCTCCAATTTGGGTCCTGATTCCTTGATATCCTGTGAATTCTCTTTTCTGCTAAATCCAAGAAACATAACTGAGTCAAATGACAAACTTCTTACCAAGAGCTACCCTCCCCCACTGGCAGTTTCCCCCTTAAATACATGAGAATAAACTTGTCTTAAAAACATGGATCTGAAGAGTCAGAAATCTCTTGAGAGTCAGTCTTCACAACCATCTGAAAACAAAATCCTCCCACTGTCATTATCTAGCCATAGTCACTCCTTGATTAGTATGGGAGACACTTCAACAAAATCATTCTTCTCTTTTTCCTAGACCTACCTCTAAGTTATATTTTCCAGGTTCCTTTGCAGTTAGTTATGACCATGTTTCTGAGTTCTTGCCAACTCAGATTATGATTGAAAGTGATTTATGTCCCTGGCCCATAAAACCTCTCACGAGCACCTCTAGGTTCTTTTTATGGCTTCCAAGGGGATGCTCATGATTATAAGGCCCTAAGGTAACACGCCATGGAAAATGTATGGGTCCCTGGATGATCACCTGAAAATAGCCAGCCCAACTTGAACATTCTCCCAGGACTGTTCAGTGAGCAAGAAACAAACTGAAATGTGTGTAATGTCACTGAAACGTAGGTTAATTAATGTAGAAGTTTCTGAAGAGAAGGATTCCGACACAGCTTACAGGATGTCTCTGGGTCAGCTCTGCTTTGGTCCAGGACTGTCATGTTCGTCTTTATTTAATAGGTTAAGACCTCTATTTGCCAAACTTGAAAACAAACCTTATATGCATTTCAGTCTCAAAATCAGCTGATAACTCAATTTTTGAACTTCAAACATGCAAGACACCATTATGAACATTTTGATACATAGCCCATTGGAAAGACTATAGGATGGGAACTTGCACTTGATAGGTCAACCGGGAAAGGTATCAAAGTCACCTGGGAAAATACAGGGTGGGCAAAAGTAGGTTTACAGTTGTTTCTATGGCAAGAGACTCGCAGGTGAGGATGATTACAATAGCTTTACTAACTCTGTGTCTCGTGGGCTCACAACTACATGCGAAACTCGGAGGAACGGAGCCTGTGTCAAATAGTTTGCATGATAACAGATGCAGCTTGGGTTTTCACATTAATTTGATCTCATTGACATTTATGTTGAAGCTTTGTGTAACTTTATTATTGCTTTATTCGCCTTTAATCATGAGGTTAGCAAGTCTTTATTCAGTCCTACTAAGAACCTTAAAGGAGGGTGATATCCAATCCCCAGCAGCAAGAAAAAAAAAAATCAAAATCAAAATTCACCCACTAGAGAGCTGGAAGTACACGGAACCGAAGGACCCTAACAAGAGAGTTCATCCCCAAACAGAGCATCCAAAGGCTGACGGTAGTCAGGTGCTACTGACCTTCTCCAACACAAGCCTCTTGTTTTATTTTTTCAGTCTTCTCACAAAAATGTATATCCTCTATTTTTAGTGAAACATTACTTCTCCAAGGTCAAAGAGGAGAATGGGCACCCTAAATATTCATATTTTCCCCTCAGATCATCCCAACCCCCATCTTTCCTTCTGTGGGAACAAAATTCAGCTCACCAAATTTCTCAGATTGATGCCATTTCTGCATTCTTTGTACAGAACTTGTCTCTCTGGAGCGAGGCCGTAGATAAGAATGCAGTCTCGATTCAAAAGCACAGCACACCTGTAGTCTCCCCCCACCACCATAGTTATCTAATTCATCTGTTCACCCTCTTAGAAGATTGGTTCATACTTTCTCTTCCCACAAACATGTTATACCTTAGCCTAAGTCTCACCCTCCACTAATGACGTTGCTTCCAGTTTCATGGGACTACGTGAGGAGTAAGAAGAGGACTTCACCAGTCTTCCACCATCACACATGACCTGTGTGTGCCTATCTCCGTACACCGTGCTTCCTGCCTGCTCGTATGCACGAACGAGTTAAAATGCACCTTTTCATTTCAGAAAACTGAATTAATGACTGAGAAGAGAAATTTAAATGTATATCCAGGCTGCAAATTACTTGAAAAAAATGTATATGTAAAAAAGTCTCTTGTGTTCAATGTGTATAGATCCAAGCCCTCGTGCCTCGTCCAGGGAATTTCTCCAGTAATGAACCCTGTTCTCCTATATTATCGGTTTTCCCTTTTTCATAATCATTTCCATCAGCACATGAATGTGCTGGAATTTTCCCTACCTAACAACTCTTTCTCTGGACACATGCCCCTTCGTACTCGGGTTACTACTTTCTTGGATCGCTTCTCCCTTTATAAAACACCCCCAAAGAACTGCCCACACGCTCTGCCTGCAGCCCCCCTGTTAATATTCCCTTTGAAGGCAAACCCATGCAAGCTTTGGCCCGTCCCACTCAACTAGATCTTTTTGTGCGTGAAGGTCACTAAAGACTTCCAATATGCCGAAGTAAATTCTCAGCCCTCATTTTCCTTGACCTTTCAACAACATTTGATGCTTCTCTCCACCTCTCCCTTATCAGTTCCATTGGCATCCTACCTGGGAAGTAAGTATTTCTTGGCATCCCTGTCACTTCACTAACAACTTAGTAGCCTGGGAAGGGTCCTTCTCATCTTCTCAACTTCCCACTATTAGCATCTTCTACGGATCATTCAACAACTTCTCTTTTCTACCTGCAGTCATTCTGTTGATGATCCCTGAAGCCTTTGGGAGAAAAGAATTTCTGTCTAGGATGCTCTGAGTCCGGGAGCTATCTGAGAATTGCAGCTAGTAAAAGAATGCATAGCAAACCCTTTCTCCCAACCCAGTGGTTGCTTTATCATTTGGTTGACTGTTTCCTTTGTCATGCTCACACTTTTCAGTTTGATGTGGCCTCACGTATCTTTAGTTTGATTGTGATACTCAATTTCCCAATGCACTACATATGAAATCATCATGTGGTATGCCTGAAATATATACAACTTTTATTTGTCAATCATGCCTCAATAAAGTTGGGGGTAAATGGAAATGAAAATACAGCTTTCACTTTGCAAAGCTCGATATGAGTATTAAAAATCACCTGGAAAATATTCTCAAACCTTATTTACAGAGGAAAATAAAAAGCTATTTCAAAATGTTCTTTGAGTGAAGAAACTTGAAATTCCCATTACATTTTTAATTTCAATTAAATGTATACTACCGACCCCTTCTTGAGAAGCGTACCTTATGTGCAGAACAGAGAAATGGGCCTAATTCTGTATCCACCCCCCCCCCCATTCATTACGATAACGATGATGGTGATAGACATATTGGGACCTTGTAGAAAGATGTAATTTTTTTTTTTGATTTTTGTTTTTTAGAGAGAGAGGAAGGGAGAGTGAGAAAGAGATAGAAATATCGATGAGAGAGAACATCGATTGGCCGCCTCCTGCATGCCCCCCACTGGGGATTTGGCCCACAACCTGGGCATGTGCCCTGACTGGGAGTTGAACTGGTGACCTCTTGGTGCATGGGTCAACGCTCAACCACTGAGTCACACTGGCCGGGAAGAAGAAGATGTAATTATTTTTAGGAAATCTATGCTGAGGTCTTTATGGTAAAAGTTTCCTACAAAAATGTTTACATTGTTGAATATAAGTGACGACCATTATATCATTTTCCCCCCATTTTCTGCAGGTTTGAAAGTGTTCAGAATGTCACAGCTGGGAGCAGGGAGGAGGACCCATCTTACTCCTTACGTAGTCCCATGAAACTGGAAGCAACGTCATTAGTGGAGGGTGAGACTTAGGCTAAGGTATAACATGTTTGTGGGAAGAGAAGGTATGAACCAATCTTCTAACACGGATCGAGTAACACGGATAGAGCAGGGCTCCCTGCTCCCCGCTTCCCCTCCAGTCTCCCGGGAAATGGGTCCATGACACCAGGACCAGGACTCTGCGA
The DNA here is from genome assembly GCA_030848825.1 of Tadarida brasiliensis. Taxonomy (NCBI): domain Eukaryota; kingdom Metazoa; phylum Chordata; class Mammalia; order Chiroptera; family Molossidae; genus Tadarida; species Tadarida brasiliensis. Next base: position 96,796,375 of record CM061267.1, on the reverse strand, counting down.
TCTGTTCAAGTTCAATCTCCACGCTGCCGTTTCAAGAAGTAGTTTATAATCTGGCATTTTCTTCTCCTTTTAGAACAAGAAGTCTTCCTAATTACTTTCATGTATCACCTCCAAGAAAAACCAAGATAGAAAAGAGGGAAGCAGCTATCTGTTGTGACACTTTTAAAAAATGTTTTTTATAAAAAGCTTCCAAGAGCGCCTTGGATTCGTCCCTCTGTTCAGATATGTCACCCTCTTGTCTGGCCTGTTGCCGTGACTTGTCCGGCGGTGGCTGGGGCAGGCGGGCAGAGCAGTGCCATCACGCGCGAAGGACAGAGCCCTGAGTGGACGCAGCGAAGGAGGAAAAAGGATGTGGGAGAAGACAACAGATTCACAGACACAGTCAGAGGGAAGGTGCGTGGTTTTGGCAGTGTGTACGCCGACCAAGTCTCCCTTTGCCAGAAGAGATCTAGTCCCCTCGGCCATGAGGCTTCCTTCTGCCCTGAAGTTAGTGCTCCTGTGGGTAAGGGCTTACTAAGGGGAAGAGGAAAAGAGTTGAGAAGACCCTGGGAGTGAAATTACTCGAGAGGTTGTTAGGGGGGAGGGAATGACGCCATGGAAGAAAGTCAGGGGTGCTGGCATTAAACACCAAGCTGTGAGAACTAAAGTCACCATAATTACCTGGTCCTGGGTTCAACACACCGAGACCAGGCACACTTTCCCGGTCCTGCGTTAAACAATACTGAGACTAAACAAAAGTAACCTAGCTGCAGTAACTTCTGGAAGTTAAGGCTGAACCAACCAGACAACTAACTCATCAAGACCAACTCTGAGACTCTCTCCTTGTTCTGCCCATCAATCCAAGCCCCTCCCAGACGGTCCCCCCAATCAGCAACGAGCTGCGGCAAGGCATGACTCATGTTATCTCTGAATCGTGAGGTTCTAGGTCACGGGTTCCAGCAACTGAGCTGTGCGTTGGGCTCATGGATCCACACGTTTCACAAACGCTCATGGAGTACCTGCTATTTTCCAGTTCCTGCCCTGAAGGACTCCCCGTCTCACGAGGACGATGTGTGAACAGGTAACTACAGGGACACGCCTTGCACTCTGGGACAGAGAACGCGTAGATGCTGTGGACGGACCAAGGAAGAAGCCACCACCCTGCGGAAGGTGCACCCGGAGTGGAGGGCAGCACGGGAACCGTGCAATCCCCACGCTTTCTTCCCATGCAGCAGAGAGAGGAAGGAACAAAGTGGGCTTCAGTAACACTGCCCCAGTTGTTTGCCCCGAGGTAGAGATGCTCTCGGTGTTAATGAGCAGTCCAGTAAAGATCAAGCCTGTCGTTAAAGACGGGTAATTGTCTGGCACAATACGCAGGAAGCATCAAACCAACAGCAGACGGAAGAAACCACTCGGGGGAAGAGGCCGTCTGCCCGCACCGACGCCAGACCGCATAGGGTCGATTTTGCGCCCTGGTCTCCTCCTCGGGGGGACCCAGTGCTTCTGCTGCTTTCTCATCACTCTTACTTTCGAACCCTGAAACAAGCCACTCCTTGCTACGCTTTCTGAGGTTTCATGTCTCGTTTTCATATCTCCCAAAACACTCTCCCAGCCTTGCATACAGAAGTGCTCAATAAATATCGACAGAATGAATCATTCATACAGAAGATAACGCTGGAATTCGTAAATAACATTATTCACTAGACGGACGGCCTTTCTTTTTAGAGTTGAGAGAGTGAAGAAGTAACGTCACAGTGGAAAATGAGACAGTCAGGACAGGATGTGAGGAACACACGGGACCAGGGCGCTGAGGTCGCCAGGCTGAAAAGGTTGACAGTCGCTGGGAGAAAGGTCCCGTTTCCTTTCCACGACCCCCTTGAAGTAACTCCGAGATCATGGAGATTTCTGCTGGAAGACGCACTCACAATTTATGGTGTGTGCGTGTGTGTGTGCACAGTTATCGCGAGGAGCTGGGCTTTTTGTCACTAGTTCCCAGGCACCATGACATACAGAATATTAAAAGACTCAAACTAGCCAAAATCCAGGGGAGAGCAGACAGACTGAAGAGATAAGGCAGGTAGTTAATCTTCTGGAAGGTACTGCAAGGGAAGACAGGCTTGTTCACCCAGCTAGCTGTCGCAAGCCTGCTTTCGTATGATTTGTTATCTTACCCAGTGGGAAATCGAGGTTTTGACATTGAATCACAAAGCAAGGAATGCCTGGATCACTAAATGAGGTGAGCCAATGAAAGAGAAAGAGAGAGAGAATAAGCCTTTCGTAAACCTTTGTGCCAGAACAAAAATCTCCGCAAAATTTGGCCCCATGAGTAAATGTTTCTCTAAGCACATTTATTATGACTCCAGGAAAAGAGAACCCAATGAATTGGCAATGAGCCTTATTATTACAAAGCAATCTTTTTTTTTTTTATCATCATCCAATAATGACTCTAGATGGATATCTCAGCCAGAAAATTGCACTTACCGCAGAAAATTATATTATATATATTACCATAAAGATAACATCTCAATTGTCACAATCATTAAGTGCCACCTAGGTGAATAGCGTAGCTACTACAAAATCCTCAAATGGATGACTGTTTCGCCTTCATTGTCTGATGTGTCTTTTCTTGGCTTGACATAAGCAAATGTAGTATTTTAATAGAACTACTATTATGTCAGCTTGAAGGACAAGCTTAAATATTTTTGTCATCTTCGAAAATGTAGATACTCGAATGGTAGAATGGCTTTTCTTTCTCCAAAAATGTGCACAGGAAAAGGGGTTTCAGTTGTACAGCTGATGCTGTAGTTTTCTTCCCTACGTCTGTTTCAAAGTGGGCCGCTACCTGTAAATCTGCTCTTGGGGGATTGACTTCCCGATCTGTAGGTAAACTCTGATTAATCTAAGGCAGTCAGGATAATCTTATGGGCCTTGGGAAATCTTTAGCTTAAGGATGCATAGACTTGGAGTTTCCCTGTACACAGGCTTTGGTTGAGAAATGGAAATGGGACTCATTCCAGAACTCTGAGACCCAAGGAGAGGTTTCCTGGGTTCTTCTATAAAGGATGATTTCTCACTCGGATGGGAGTTTATTGAATCGACTCTTTCTCTTCCTCTCAGGGGTATGGTGTACCGTTGTAAAGCCTTAGAAAAACAGCTACCACACAAGCAAAGAACCCCAAAGAAATGGAGCTAAAGCCATGGAAGTTTTGCTGATCGCAAACCTTATCTTTTAGGCTGGTTCCCAGGAGTAAATGATTCTGGTGCTGAAGCTACCACCTTTCTGATACATGCTAAATAGATGGTCATTTAAAATAACTTCAGTGTGTGTTAGAGTTACTTAATAACTCTCTGCCCAAGACATAACCAAAACGAATGGATGAATCTTGATCACAAAGGAAAGGAGAAGAGAGGAGAGGGAAGAAAGGAAGAGGGTGGGGGAAGGAATGAGGGGGGAAGGGAAGGGTAGGAAGGAGGAAAAGAGAGGGAGAAAGATGCTGTGTCATACGGCCAGCAAGGCAACAAAGTTGGTTTACAGTCATGAGTACCGAAACACAGAATTTATTCTTGTCTTATTATTTATTGATTGTATTATTTTTCATATGAACAACTATAAACCTACTTTTGCCCAACCCTGTGTGTGAACATATAAACTCATGTATGCTGTGTTTCTCAACTCTAAATTGAATATGGGCTATAAGCTGTCCCATTTAGAGCCTACACTTTGGCGATGTATCTCAGTTCTCTAGGCGTCAAATTGGGAGGGTCAGTCCTTGAGATGCGTCAGCCGTCCCTCCCTCCTACACCTCGTGATTTCTCAGCCAGGACGACGTTTTAACATTGTGTAGCTGCGTCACTTTACCAGTCTATTCTATGGCTATAACTAAGTCTACGATCTAACTAAATACACTCTGTAGTTTGACTTTAGAACTTAAAATCAAACTAATAGGCTTAAAAAAATAGTTACATTACTCTACAACATTGTTATCCCCATAAAACACATTACAGCACATTTCAAGTGTCAAAGTAGCTATGGTTATTATCTCACTTTAGGAGCGTCGGAGTGGAGATTTAGGAATGTGAAACAACTTACATAATTAGCCTGGTAGAGCAGGGTGAAGAACAAATTCTGTCTGCTCCAAATCGGCTGCTTCTAACTACGTGTGCTCAACCGCGTACGTCAGGAACACGCCACCTAGCACCTGGGTGTGCGTCTGCTCCAACAGTGTGTAGCTCTCACCCATGGCTTATTCTGACTAAGAAACAGTTATTGTGTACATACTGCTCTCGACTATTGATGCCACAAGAAAGAATAGCTCCTTGGAAAGGCCATCACCACCACAGTAGTGTTTCTTTGGCCTCATGAAACACATGATACATAGTTGAAGTGTATACTATTTTACAGGCTATCTGTATTGCACTAATATAGCTACAAAATAATTCTTCTTATCTCTACCTAACTGCCAATTACAAAAATATATATATTATTTTTCCCCAGATGAAGGATCAACAATAGATTACATATGAAACTGTATAAAAGAGACACATTAAATCAATGGTCAATTTTTTAACATGCAGACTATTAGATCTTTTGTATATTTTCCTGTTTTTTAAAAATATGTCCCCTTCATAGATGCCACATCATTAGAATTTCCGTGGATACAGTTCCATTTCAAGATGGAAGACCGCGTGCAGTGACAAGAATACTGTGTGAAGCACAGAGCTGGCGACAGGAGCTGGAGGCGTGATATGAGCGGGTCGGAAACTGTCCAATTCCTGCAAGAGTGACAGCGGATAGGACCCCACACAATCGTTGTTCACCTTACAAATGTATGCGCATTTTGCCCTGGCCAGTTTGGCTCAGCGGTTAGAGCGTCGGCCTGCGGTACAGAGAGGCCCGGGTTCGGTTCCCACTAAGGGCATGTACCTTGGTTGCAGTTTGTCCCCGGCCCTGGTTGGTCGTGCGGGTGGCAGCCACTCGATGTGTCCCTTTCACATCGATGTTTCTCTCTCTCTCTCTCTCTCTCTCTCTCTCTCTCTCTCTTCCTCTCTCTCCCTCCCACTCTATCTGAACAAAAAATGAAAAAAATGTCCTCAGGTGAGGATAAAAAAAAAAACAAATGTATGTGCATTTTGTGTCTGGCTTTGTCATATAGTTATGGTTCTTTTCATATATATACACATCTGAAATCACAGCCAGATAAACCGACCCTTGGAAATCGTGTGCTATTGTACATTGTGTTTTTATTCCAGAACATCACAGGTGCATTGCAGTTTGAGAAACACAGAACTAGGACCAAGAGTAGTTGTTTCACATACAATTCATGCTTAATATTTGTTTGCTAAATACTGTTTTAAAAAAGAGTCTATTTCACCCAGATGGTGTGGCTCAGTGGTTGAGCATCAACCCATGCACCAAGAGGTCGCCGGTTCGATTCCTGCTCAGGGCACATGCCCAGGCTGTGGGCCCCATACCCAGTGGGGGGCATGCAGGAGGCAGCCAATCATGTTCTCTCTCATCAATGTTTCTCTCTCTCTCTCCCTCTCCCCTCCTTTCTCTCTAAAATCAATAAAGACTTTTTTTTTTTAAAGAGTCTATTTCTTTGCTTCTTCTTAAGGGACTACATCTCCCAGCATTCCTTCCCCTTCCACGAGCCTCAGGGATTCTGTGGCAAGAACGTTCTTGTCTAGTCCCTACTGGTAACCCTGAACTTCACTGCTTTGCTGCTATCAGCCCCTGAAACTCGAGGTTAGCCACATCACGCTGCCCTCCCGGACCCTGCCCTCCCGGACGCTGCCCTCCTGGACCCTGCCCTCCCGGACACTGCCCTCCTGGACCCTGCCCTCCCGGATGCTTCCCTCCTGGACCCTGCCCTCCCGGACCCTGCCCTCCCGGACACTGCCCTCCTGGACCCTGCCCTCCCGGATGCTTCCCTCCTGGACCCTGCCCTCCCGGACGCTGCCCTCCCGGACCCTGCCCTCCCGGACCCTGCCCTCCCGGACGCTGCCCTCCCGGACCCTGCCCTCCCGGACCCTGCCCTCCCGGACCCTGCCCTCCCGGACGCTGCCCAGGTCGCTTTTTCCTTTTACTGCTTTATCCTCACAATGTAACTAACACAGAGGTACAGAGAGTGTAACAGATTGCAGGGAAGGTGTGGCAATTCCTGGGGGATTACCGTGTAGTAAAAAGAATACTCTTCACCCTGGATCCTGAATATAACTTCTCATCTAGTCTAAAGGGAATAAACTCAATTGATCAAAGGTTTCCCTCTTCGGAGCCTCTGTGTTCCTCTCTCCAGTTCAACCTAGGTCCCTACCTCCCTAGCTCTCTGTGCCAAAATAGGAAAAAAAAATAATAATCTTATGTGTTTTCAGACTTATTCTTTGGTCTGCCTTAACAGAAGATGGCTGGGTGCTCATCTACGTGTAGGTGAGCCCTCAGCCCTCGTGAGTAGGTTGAACCATGTGGAATCCCTGATACTCGGCCAGGAGTGATATAACAATATAAAGGACACAATTAAGAGGAAGGGCAGAAGAGGTAATGGAACTGTAATAAATTCTTCAACCTAATTCTGACCATCCGTTTAGATACAAATGCATTCCTGTTAGGAATGTGACCTTCAAAAATTGGAGAGTGAAATTGGGAGGAAGAATTAAAATGAGTGTAGGGGAGGCTTTTCCTTTTTAACGTGTGTTTTCCTACATTCTTATACCTTTTTCCCAATTGCATCTATTACTTTTATAATAATTTTCAAAAAATTAATTTCCTTCATATTTCATAATATATTAAATCCATACATGTTATAGCAAGCATGAAGCATTTAACTATTGGAATATATATTCTCATAAACCTGAAAGTATTCCTAAATTGCTCCTGTAGTTATGTTTTCTACATATACTTTTACACAACAAATTAATCTCCCTTTCCATGTGAACTAAAATTTTATTTCTCTTTTATTTGTGCTGACGTTTTCTAACATTTTGAGGAAAAATATTCTATAAAAGTATTGTTGTACAAATCTCTTCTCGTTTCAAATATGAAGTAGATACTGGGCTAAGATATAATAAATCTAATCTACAGCCAAACTTGAATTTCACTCTTCAAATTGTCTGAATTGATTGCCTTACTAAGAAAATCATAGTCTTAGAATGTGTCTCTTTCTCTTCACTTTCATCATCAAATTAGCATTTGCCTTTTATTTATTTACTTATTTATTCTTTGAAGTGGAGAAAGGATAAAATGGGTTTTAATTTAAAAATTTTCTCATAAACAGATTATTTTAGAGAAGGTTTAGGTTTACAGAAGATTTGAGTGGCAAGTACCCGTATTTGCCACATACCCCTCCCCCTGCCACTCACACAGTTCTTCCTGTTATCGATGTCTGGCATCAGTGTGGTCCATTGGTGTTAACTGATGAACTCATGAACGAGATTCATTTATGTTTTATTTAGATATCTATAACTAGCTTCTGTATTACTCATACAAGTCAGTTTCTGAAGACGGAACCTGCCCTTGACAGCCCGTTTGCCCAATCTACATGTATACACGCCCAGTGTAAGGCTCTGCTCCACACGGTCCCTTGGGGACCCTGCCTGGGAAGGTGCTGTCATCCTGAAGGCAATGCATTAGGGTCCTGCTGCTTAAAGCACGGTCTGAAGCTCAGCATCACTGACACCATCAGGACCTTTGTTAGAAAGGAGACGTCTCAGGCTCCACCTCAGCCCCAAGAATCTGCATTTTAACAAGTTTGAGGAAGAGATGGGTAGAAGACACGCTGAAATCCACATGCCGGGGATGTATGGGAGATATAACACACAAACGGGCGTTTCATTACTTCAGCCCAGAAGTAACAAAATCACTTCCATTCCAAGACCACTGACTGGAACTAGATATACGTGGATGCATCTAACCACAAGGAGGCTGGAGAACACAGGTGAAAACCTGAGATACCTGATGAATCACTATGACCACACAGCGTCAGTGTCCTAAACGGATCACAGATTGCTTTTGAATGAGTATGGGCAAAAGCTTTCAGAGTCCTGAGCATGAAGGCTATTCACCTTAACATATCAATTACAAATGTATCTTTTCCATTTTTGTTAATATGGATAAGTAATGTAACGGCTGCACACCAAATGATGCAGTAAATTTGATTAATCCGTGTGCTTGATTCAGATGGTCTAGGAAAAATTCCAATCCCACTTAACTCCTTTTTCATCATAAATATTGACGTTCGGGATCAAAATTGATGTATAGGTGCCACAATATTTACATACCCCAGGAAGTTCCTGGATCGTTCCTACACTTCACATTCTTTGAGCAAACCAGTAACATCAATTACAGTCCTCAGGCAATAAACTTAACATCGATTATCATTTTTATTCAAAGCCAATCTTATAGTTCGATTTTTTTTCTGAGCTTAACAGAGTCCTTATGTGCTACATGTTGGACATCACACAGTACCAGAGGCGAGCAGGTAAATTTTACATAACCTACAGGTGCGAGAGCAGAGTCTAGGAATGAAGGAAGGTCCATTGTTCCTCATGAGGATGTAGGGATTGAGGAACACACGTAACAAGGAATGAAGGTCTGAGCAAAAGATCATGGGCCGGTACAACATTATTTGGAATGCAAAATCCTAAGAATGATTTGGGGATGTTTTTTAAAGAGCCACCACAAAATATTAAACCCATTCATTCACTCAACTGTGTTTATTCAAATTTTTGCAATGAGGAATTTTTAAGCCACTTCAATTAGCTTCATATAACCCAGGCTCATCACGAACTTCTTCACACTCTGCAAAACGGAGAACTAGAGGAATAGGACTTGTAGGAAGACAGAATCGGGGCCCTCTTGGACATCTGTGACCCGAGCCCGGACACAACAGCAAGAACCCTAACAGAGGCTCCCGGTAAAGTTCAGTCTCTGCCGGCATCACCGTCAGAAAACCCTTTGCGATGTCATACCTGTGCTTGTTGTGTCCACAGACATTCTGGGAGGCATTCACATGAGACTTTCCATCAGAAATCTTTACTAAGTTGGTTTAATGCAGGAGGAAATGTCTCCGCGTCGGCCTGGTCTGTACTTCCCCAAACAGCTGCCCCTAGTGACAAGCAGTCATTCCTGAAGCTACTTCCTGCTCTAAACTGAAGGAAGGCACCTCAGAGACTTTCTGCCTGTCCTCCCCCCCCCCCCGCCCCAGCTCTTCATATATTGCAAAGATGGTCTTTTTAATTTTGAGAGGCTCATGCCAGATTAACAGGCTGGGCGCAACTGTGCACAAACCAATATAAGCTGCCCATTACTTATTCCACCAATAAGCCATGAGGAGGTTGACAGGTGACAGTGCCAGGTATCTCAGACCCTGGGGATCTATGTCTCCGGTGCTTTTCACCTGCCGCAGGACGGAGACCCGCAGGGACAGGCGGGGGCTTCAGTCCTGGGCCGATGGCACTCCTCTAAAAGCACAGAATGGACTTAAGACGTCTTTGAGGTGAGCAGAGGCATTTAAAAATGTTATTTCTGTGAGATTTGCACACCACTTACTTCCCGAAACGAATTCAGGTAACTGCCAAAGAGGAGGGGCCCCGTGCCAAAGAGAGTTTCATGCTCTATTTGTTGTCATAACATGTCCGTCAGGCATAATTTCTACCTACATTGAATGGACTGAGAGCTTCATGATTGAAAACATAGTCTGGACTCCAGCAAATCTAGGTTTGAATCTTGGCATGTCACTCAAGAGCTATGCGACATTAAGTGAGTTCCCTTCTCCAAGCCTGGGTTCCTTCCTCTTTGAAATGAGGCCGTTATCTCGCCAAGTTTTCACGAGCGCTGGGTCAGACCACCTATGTAAAGCGACACAGCCAGTGAGAACTAAAAAAGGTTTGTCACTATTGATTTGTGTTTTGTCAAGAGTGGGTCTCCTTCGGTGACTATGGATATGCTAAATGGTTTCAAAATTTTTAATTTACAGGAGGAATTTATTTTATTTTATTTTATTTTATGACATAATTTATTTTTGTTACAGATGTTTCTCCTTTTTCCCTCATGGACACCCTCCTCCCGATTCCGCCCTCCCCCTTCCACGGCACTGTTGTCTGTGTCCATTGGTTTTGCTTGTGTGCATGTAAGTTCTTTGGCTTATCTCTTCCCTACCCCCTGCCCCCTCCTCTGAGGTTTGTCAGTCTGAACCGTGCTCCTTTCTGTGTATCTGGGTCTATTTTGTTCATCAGCTTATTTTGTTCATTATATTCCACAAATAAGTGAGATCATGTGACATTTGTCTTTCTCTGCTTGGCTTGTTTCGCTTAGGATAATACTCTCCAGGTCCCTCCATGTGGTCTCAAAGGATAAGCGATCTTTCTTTCTTACAGCTGCATAGTATTCCATTGTGTATATGTACCACAGCTTTTTTATCCACTCATCTACTGATGGACACTTGGGCTGTTTCCAGATCTTAGCTATTGTAAATAGTGCTGCTATGAACATAGGGGTGCATATATTCTTTCTGACTGGTGTTTCAGGCTTCTTAGGGTATATTCCTAGAAGTGGAATCAAGTATGATGTTTCCTCAAAAAATTAAAAACTGAACTGCCATTTGACCCAGAAGGAATTTATTTTTAAGGCTCCTGAGGACCGACGTGGGTTTTAAATGCTGGCCCAAGCCGCCGATGGACCGGGGCACCTGCCGCGGTGTGGAAGGGCCCTGGAAACGCGTCCCAGTCACGTGAAACCAGAGAGTAGAAGGTCCAGGACCGAGGAAGGCAGGGACTCACTTTGTTTGGTCAGTAAACACGGTTGGACCTGGTTACCTCACCCCCCTTTCATGAGCCCAGGAGACATTAGGGGGTTATGACTAAGCTGTTTCTAACTCGAGATAAAAGAACCTCTTTCCACGTGTTAATATTTTAACAACTAGCTGATGACCCTCGCTTCCTAACTGCATGTGTGAGAAAAATAAAAGGACCATTGACACTTTTGATGAGTTTCAAGCTGAAGCTTTTAGTCATGATTCTGGTTTCTTTGTGAGTCAGGAAAACACATCACAACCCAGGAAAAAAAAAAAGAAAACATGCCTCGTACTGGCCTGGTCCCAGGGGGCCTCTTCAAATTGCTACCTGTCCTTCAGGCCTTTAAAGTGTCACCACCCCGGGACCAGCAGCAAGTATCACCTGGAGCTTGTCAGAAAGGTGAGACCCTGGGTCCCACCCAGACCTCCAGCACCCCCATTTGCAGTAACAGATCCGGGCCTGATTCCAACACCTTTCGGCGGTGAGAAGCCCTGCTTTCCTTTCCTTTTCTTCTACCCTCTCCAAACAACGTTCCAGACTCCCCTACCAACACCGGGGTAACGTTGAACATAATGTCTATGGCACCCAACGTATGGACTCCCCACCAACGCACAGTCTTCAAAATCACACCAAGGTGACAGGATTGGTGGGAACACTGGGCCAGGAAGGCCATGCCGATGCTAGGCGACTCGGTAGCCAGAGGCACTTACCAGAAACATCACCGGTGCCCCCAGAGACAACCTGGGCACTAGGCACTCAGGGTGACTGGAGGATGCATTGAAAATCCACAATGACAGTGACGTGGAAAGGCTGGCTTACAGGTGCAGAGACGGAGCAAATGGAAGTGGGGCTCTGGACGCGGGGAGGAGGCAGCCAGCTTTGGGGGGGGTCGCGATTCCCTTCCTCCGAAAGCAGCGACGAGCCGTCCCCACGATTCCGCCCCCCAGTTTGACCCGTTTGATGAATTCCATTCCACAAAAACAACAAACAGTTCTGGCCTTCTGTTAGTCACTTGAGGTCTGTTAAAACCGATTCATATAAGGCTATTTCTACCTTCGTTTTGAATTTGTCACAGATATATATCACATTCATAACATTTTCTGGCTGACGGGATAGTTTTGCATCCTGGTGGGTGAATGGGAGGCTTTGCCTCAAGGAGGACTTGGTTCTCTGCTGAAATGATGGATAAGATGTTCTTTCAGTTGCTCTAGGGGGACCGGTCACTGGATGTGCAGGCTCCTGCCAGGCCCACTCTCCATTGCCCTCCTCCCCACGTCTTGTCTGTTCCACGGCAGACCAGGCTCTGCCTCCTCCAGGAGGGTTCAGGTATCGGCCCCGAGGACATCTACCACTTCCATGACCTGGGCTTCTAATGCCCCGCACAGACTTCCTATTTACCATAGTTTCCCAGGTTCCCACTTCAATTTCTTCTGCCAGAACCGGGGCGTGTAGAAAGCACAGCTAATGAACCAACATACACACAAACACACACACACACATACACGTACACATTGGTGTTCTTCACTGGTGTGTGTGTGCTCACACAAAGTGTGTGTGTGTGTGTGTGTGTGTGTGTGTGTGTGTCTGTGAGCATATGTGTCTGTGTGTTTGATATGAACATAATGAGAGAGAGTGTGAGACTGAGAAGAAATGAGCACAGAGCTCCCCGCTTCGTGGTTGGGAAACTCATGTTGTTTTGGAAAGTTTCAATCAAAGAGAAGGTGGAAAAGGTGCATATACTCTCAAAAACATTTATCAGTTAACCTGGTGTGAAGTTTCACCAAAGCCAAGATTGATACATGCATACATAAAGATTAGCTGAGCAGTTGTTAACTGCTTACCAAAAATATCAGAGGGAAAGGCTTTTCAACAATAATTCATCACTACACAATTGCTGTCAGTGAATACAATCATCTCAGCACAACAATGCACTTATTAAAAAGTATAATTTGCTGTTTCATCATACCTTCTATCCACCTTGGATTTGAAATGCTAATCATTCACGGGTTGCTGCTGTTGTTTGTAACGCCTTTAAAATTCATTACAAACTATACCAAGATTGTAAACACCTGTGCATTTCTGCATACATATGTATCGAAAATCAATATGGCTATGCTAAAGTGTTTGAAAAAATATTGCAACTCTCTCAGCCGTTCTACCAATCCATTACTACTCTGATTTCCCTTTATGGCATTTTTTTATGCTTCTGCAATATGAGAAAATATATGGTTCCAGTTTATTTATCCTTCTTGTTGGGAGATAGTTCACCAAGTCAATTCAGATTTATTTTGGATATGTATCTTCCAAAGTGTAAAACAGTCTTTATCCAGATGTTAAAATGAGCAAATGAATATTTAACATAATTTAACAGGTCCCTTCACAGGATCGCTCCTACACAGTAATTCTCAGGCCCCAGATTAAAAAATAAAAATAAGAAAGAGATGGAGAGAAAGGGTTTCCTTGGAGACAATACTGAATACACCAACCAACCATCCTAAGCTTTTGTTTGGGTATTTTTCAGATGTTTTAGAAAATTACCATAGGAGTCTATTCAGTCTTCCTTATGAGAGCAAAACATTGGCTCGCTCTCAAATAATTCTGTGAATTTACAGTAGCCGAAACGAGGGGTGTTCATTCATTTGTTCATTCACTCATTTGTGTGAATCTAAGGACTCTTGGTCGAAAAACAATTTTTAAGAGGACAGTGTGAAAATCAGGTGAAAACAGGTCCCTCCACTTTTCAGACGACACCAGCGATTCACATTTGAATACCAATCTTCCAATAAAATGAAGTACCAGTCACACTGTAAATATTTCTACTTGGTTTAAGAGAAAGAGAAGAGGACATCGTACCGAACGAGTTCATTCCAGTGGAACTTATCACCAACGTGATTTGGGGTGAATCGCTCTCTCTCTGTTAGTTTCCTCATCAATGACATGGGACAACTTTGCCTACCTTGGGTAAGTCCTGCCATATAGTTGACCCTCATGAATATGATTTTATTCTAAATTTAGGGGAAAATAATATCAACACGGAATTCTATGGCACACTTCCAATTAAACCTCACAGTCTACTGAGAGGTAGGCAGAGCGGCCGTTGGGATTTGGGATCAGCAGGAGTGAGCCCAGTTGTCAGAAACGTAACCTGCCCAGTGTCACACAGCAAGCTTGGTAGGGAGCAGTGCCTGGACCCGAACCCACTTTCCCGAGATAAACCCAGAACACAGCCACGCTCTGTTTCCCAGTTAAATGGACGCACGATAACTGCTCACGAGGTTCTGTAAATCATCCTAAATCCAAATCGTTTGCCTAGCTCTCTGCTTTTGTCCCTACAAAATAAGTGGCATATTCCCAGCCTGAGTGCAGAGCTCGTCTGTCTAAGCCACACGGCCACGGAGACTCTTTCCGTCTCGTCTCTTAATAGTTGGGTGAATGTGCGCGTGTGTTCCCAGGAACGCCCAGACAATGAAAGTCATCCAAATAACAAGGCAAACACTACAGTATTCCTTCCATAAGAGCGAGTCCTCCAACAGGGAAGGGAACTTGCAGGACACTCAGGTGTTAGAGAGCCCGGTGCCAGATGGCCAGGTGCTGGCCTTCCCGGGAGAGCCTGCGGCGTGGGGCGAGGGATCTGCAGCACTGCTGGGGCCATGGAAGGGACACTGTCAACATCACAGGGAACCTGTGGAGCAGCCTGGAGAGGCCCCACAGTGAGCAAGGACCCTGAAGCTCATGAAGGCCACGGCCACTCCATCTCCCGCACAGCACCTATTCATTTCTTTCACCACTAACTACCCTCTCTCTGTTTAACATCACCTGTACAAATCTCTTCCAGCTGCCACTTAGAAACCCGAGAAAGCCGAGAGCAGCACCACACCTGTGGTTTGCCCCTGCCTTCTCAGCACTCGCAATAATGCTGGGTAGAGAACAGGCCACATGATTATCGACTTGTGGAATGAATGGATGGAGCTCGGAGCCTGTCTGGAGCCCATTGCATGAGTCAGAACGGGAGGAATGACCAGGGCCTGTGAGTGAGGCTACGGTCCTGTGTTTTGTTGATCGGGGATATATATCCAAGAATAGCCAGTTGAGAAGCACGGTAAATGAAATGTGTTTTTTTTTTTTTTTTTTTTAAATTGAAAATGAGATTTACATTGTGCCATAGAAACTATATCAGCTTAAAAGTTTCCGCAACCTGAGGATAGATGGGGTAGCACGATCTCACCTGTTTCGTGTTTGTTTGTTTTCACCTGCGATCTACAATCTGGCACGTTCTTCTACTTTATCAGAAAAAGAAAAAGTTACCAGTTACCTTTACCTGTGCAGTTAGAGGTTTGGAAGACTGTGGGGGAGGAGCATCTATGCTTTGATGGTCTTGCTGCTGGTCGAATAAGCAAATCGACATCAGACAGATTAGCAACAGAAAATAAGCAGATTTAATTACATACGTCTGTATGGGAATCCTGAACACATGAGAGTCAGAGACCCCCACACATGCGAGGTGCAGGGACAGAACGTTAAAACGAGCCACATGTGACATTCCTGAGGATGAGAAAAGACCCTGGGCTGCGGGGGGAAGGTCATTCACAGGATGATAAGAAGAGCAGATGGTCAGTAATGAGATGTTCGCCCTGCCCTAGAGAGAGGTCATAACGAGTTATTTCTGGTGATAACTCATTACAGGCAAGGCCTGGAATTTAATTTTTTAAGTAGTGAACGGAAGGACAGAAGTTTCTCCCGGGCCCTTGGGGTCTCGCTGTGCCTGTCGCTGTAAATAATCCACAGCCGAAGAAGCCCATCTCGGGGAGGCCTGCTCTGAACCCCTTCAGAAAACACAAACGAGCTGAATTAATTCAGATTTTAAAAACCAACTGCAGTCAATTCACCAGGGATCGTCAGCAGCAGACACACATTTTCATGTGTATCACAATGTCACGCTTCCCTGGTGACAAGACTGTGATGGATGGACCTACGGCCATCGCCAGGATCCCATGGAAAGTGCCAGGAGTGAAAATGTCCCCTATCAGTGCGCTGCGATTCGGAAAGGTCTACATTCTCAGTCTCGCATTTTAAGAAATGGCTCGGACCCCCGGAGTCCACAGTCGGTCTCCTCTGGTCATAACGGAGCAAACAGGGGCGATTGCAGGGCTGGAAGCTCCGCACGGAACCAAGCTGCCTCTTCCTTTCAGTGGAGCTGTGCCCTTTGCCAGCACGTGGTCGTCAAGCGCACTCCCCACCCCACAGCAGAGCCTGGTGCCAAGCCCCCTTTCAGTCACGCTGATGGGCTCTCATCAGGAAAGAGAGGATCAGGGATGTGTGTTCACCATCCGAGGGTGCATCGATTGCGGCTGCATTTGAATTACAGAGTAATTAGGTTTCTCCTTTCGGGAGTATTTTCACATATGTGTTTAGAAATCGTTGTTTTAATGGAGAGTCCAAATTGCCGTCGGAAGCCAATCCTTGGCAGACAGCCATCCAGCCATCGCTTCGGTCACGCGTGTGTGGAGTGCCTACCACGTATCAAATGTTAACCGGGGCTGGGGCTTCACAACGGGAAGTCAAAACAGTTTCCATCCACAGGGCTCTTACTATCTGGTGAAGAATTAGACAAATCAACCAATCCCCGTAACACTCGGAGTTCATGATATAACAACTGTTAAACGTTGGCCAGAGACGTTACATCGTAAATTCAGAATTTAGGGGGTGAAATCCAATAGTTTCAGCGACCAGCGGCCAAGCGTATTAGTAATTTTCTATGATGTTGGGGCCGACAACCCCACACTATGACCACACACTGAGGTTCCTCTGATCTACGTATTGCTCTATTCTCTTCTCAATTAGTTCGTATCTGTCCTATTAGAAGCAGAGTCCTAAATACATGCCCGTCCACGAAGGCTTGCGCTCTCGGGTCTTTCTCGAAGGTCACTCCTCTGACAAGTCAGGAGGGATGCTGAGGGCTATCACTCCTTAAGGAAAGACAGAATTGGCGGACCCTGAAAATAGAGAAGGCGTCCACACGGAATAAAACGAAGAGCGTTGATGTCATGAGAGGAGAAGAGTTTGGTTGGACGTGTCTGGAACAGCAGAGTGTAGCACCCGGGTGATGAGAGGACAGGATAGAGGGTCCTCCCTGGAGCCGGCAATGCAGAGATCCGTGGTGAGAAAAGCAGTCTCAGCAGAGTGTGCAGAGGGAGGTGGCTTTGACAGGGAAGAGGCGGCGACAGCTGGAACTGGGACGTCATTTTGAGAGAGATTTTGTTTGTTTTGGATTGATTTGGTTTTTATTAGGCGATCACGGAGCATAATTAAATGCCCAGAACAGATTTTAAGAACCAATCTCCATGTGCCCGCCAGCCTGGGAATGACCGTACTATAGCTATTTGGCATCTTTATGCTG
Source organism: Tadarida brasiliensis (assembly GCA_030848825.1). Taxonomy (NCBI): domain Eukaryota; kingdom Metazoa; phylum Chordata; class Mammalia; order Chiroptera; family Molossidae; genus Tadarida; species Tadarida brasiliensis. The sequence goes on along the minus strand of CM061267.1, from coordinate 96,779,211 downwards.
GGTTGACAAAGTAAACTGAAGCGCTCCAGTCTTTCCACCCTACAGAGCCAAGAATCCTTCGCGCCCTGGGTGCGGCGAGTACTCATTTGAGTCAAAGGCTTGCTGACTGTCCAGCCATTCTTTAGAGAACTAACCCGTCAGTGACACACACACCAGGTGTGTCTGAGAAGGTGTGGGGGCCACACTGGAGTATTACAAATAAAAGAGAAAATTGAATGTTTTGCTGGTGATTGCAGCAAATTAAGTTTGTAACAAAATTCACAGAATGTGAAATAGTTTTCAAGAGACTTAATAGGATTCACAGCTCATTATGGACACAAAAAAAAAAAAAAGAGGAGAGAGAGAGAGGAAGACAGAGCAAGATCCTCAGTGGGACCATTTAGCACAGTTAAAGGATGAGAGTGATGATAAAAATTCATCCATTTTAGATTTCAGCAGATAATGAACAATTCATACATTCAACTCTGGTTTGCAAAGGAACCTGGATTCCAGTGTAAGGGACATTAACCTCATACTCCTGAAGAGTTAAAGAAGATAATGGAATACTGTCATGTAAGAAATGATTTTCAAGTTCCGTGGTAATTCCTCTTATGCATATAGTTCAGTTGTGTAGCCATGACCTCGTTGTTTAGTTCATCTTATTTAGAAGAATGAATGAGTTGATAAGAAAAAGGTTTGAAATCCCATGTAAAGCTGTTCTTGATAAACATTCTCAAAATCATATATGAGCCATTCCATGATGGAGTATCAGATATATTCACTCCGATCATCTAGAAAGCAAATAGCATGTTCTACACACACAAAATAGAGTTGAGCATGAGATATTTGAGTCAAATATATAAATTTGAGTAAAAAAATAAATTAGTAGATAGTTCATAGGAGATTAAATAAAGATACTGAATTAATACATTGAAAACTGATAGGATTTTAATACTTTCAGGGATCTGAAATACTAAGTTAATCACTCTCATGTCACTGCAGAAAAAGCCAAGTTCCTGGTAGGATTTTCTTCTTCTTCTTTTTGATATCCTATTTTTAATATGCTCATATTTTAAAATTTCCAGTAGGACAACCTAAATGATTTTTTGACAAAAGGTGTGTGTGTGTGTGACACAGAGGAGGAGGGAGAGAGAGAGATGAGCAAGGGAAGAGGAAGAAAGGGACAAAGAGGAGGGAGAGACTCGGTCTCATGTTTTAGCTAAAGGCATCTTCTCCCCTTGAGCCCTAAAACCCAGGCTAATCCACTGCTCAAGTATGTGACTCCAGAAATTCTCCCTCTCCCCGCTCCTGTGACACCAATATATCCATCTCTCCTTGATAATCAGTTTGTATTCACAAATATTTTTCTCATCTCAAAAAAGCAGCAAAACCCTACTGACGCCAGTTCTCCAGTCCAGGCCTCTTCCAGCCATTCCTCTTTATAACAAAATTCTTTAAAGGAGTTATCGGTAGTCACTGATGCCAACACACCCTCTCCTGCAATTCCTCTTAGACCTTGGCCTCGGCCCCACCATCCCTTTGAAATGGCCGGTCAAGGCCACTGAAGGCCCCCATGTTGCTCCGTGATCGAGTCTCGGTCCTCATCTCTCTTGACCTTGATTGTTGGATACATTGATCTGTCCTGAAAATGCTCACTTCACTTGTTTCCAGACCACCACTCGGCTGAATTTCTTCCTTACGTCATAGCTGTTCATTTTCCTTTGCTGGTTCCTCCTCATCTTTCCCATCTCTGCACAGGGATGGAGCTCCCCTGGCTTGTCCTAGGACAGCCTGTCTACTTACACTCATTCATTTAGATGCCAGGCAGAGGTAGATGAACCCGAAACAGATCATGTCTAGACCTCAACCCTGAACTCCAGACTTATAACTGCCTTCTTGGTGATTTCACCTGGACCTCTCGTCGGCATATCAAACTTAAAATTCCTAAAGCAAATTCCTGACCTTTGTCCTCAGACCTGTCCTCCTGCAGTCTTTATTATCTCAGTAACGGGTACCACCAGCCTCCTAGTTCTGACGGCCCCAAACGCTGAGGTCCTCTTTGACTGCCTTTCTCACAATCCACGCACCGTCCTTCAGCACGTTCGGCCAGCTGTACTTCAAAGTCTTTCTGGCAGTCTCCCCACCGCCGCCGCTGACCTGGCGACGATTACACGTTCGCCTGTGTTACTGCGCTAGCTTCCCAGATTCTCCTGGCCTCTGCTCCTGCCCTACCCCCAACAACCGTTCTTCACAGGGCAGCCCAAGCGATCCTTTTAAACGGTGAGTTCATGTCACTCTTCTGCTTAAAAGCCTCCAGTGGTTTTTCGGCTGCTTAGGGCCAAATCACCACCATGTTTCATATTTTTTTAAGTAAAAGTAGTATTTGTATTGAAAAATATGTTCCATAAATTACGGTACCTCCATCATTCAGTGCTTATACACGTTGAACGAATTCAGTCGCAGGGTCGCTCCCCATCATGCTCGCTGCAGCGATGGGTTCCCACAACACCAAATTCACCCGAAGAAGAGGACCAGAGGGGCACACCCGAGACAGGGAAACCCAGGAACGCAGCGAGATAAGTCTGTGCCAGTGCAGTGTGGGGAACAGCAAATCGCTCAGCAGTTCTGTGAAATGTCGTCTTTTAGGTGTGACAGAGACCACAGGGCAAAACAGCGGCCAGTCTCTAGATCAGAAATGGGAACTTGACCCCAAACCAAAGAACTATGCTCTCCAAATGTTTCCAGTGACCCCGAAGCGAGACACGTGGCAGCTGGGTATAGACTCCAGCAGCCTTAACTTCCCACTAGGTGACTTCGGGTGACGCGTGTTGGTGCCTTGCTGCTGGTTATGAGTCGCTATCGCAGGCTCTGCGTCCTCTGCGATTCCCGCAGTGTCCCCCTTTGTAAGACAACTTGCTCACACTGAAGTAGGAAACCATTTCCCGTGGCATAACCAGGCCCCACGCACCACACTGGCCTGAGGGCCTCCGCGGCCTGTCCCCACTACTTCGCGGACCCCATCTCCGCCTGCTCCGCCTCCCTACTCGCTCGGGAATCCCTCCCCTCCTGCTGGTCCTCACGCGACGTCCTGTTCCCGTCTCGCAGTCCCTTTCCTCCATCTGCAGTGCTCTTTAGGGTTTCCACACGACTTGCCCCCCAACTCCTTTCACACCTCTGCTCAAAGATCCCTTCATCGGAGATGTCCCCGATCTCGGTCATCCTGGTGACAGCTGCAAACCCACCCAGCGCTCCCGGCTTCCCCACCCCGCTTCATGTCTACTCGTCGCGTTCATTACCATTGAGCACACCAGCCCCCTCCTTCCTCTGCGTGTGGTCTCTCGGCTTCCATAGAGCAAACGCTTGTATCCACTTTATAAACGGTGAGGACCCCGGCACTCAGGACTGGGCAGGCACAGCGGGCGAGCGACGTCCGTGACCGACCCGTGTCTGACATCCTCTCCGGAACTGCGTAGACAAAGAAAAACATAAACAATAAAGTAAGTATCTGGGGACAAAATAATAGAGTACCGTCTGGAAGGGTTCTCTCTCTCTCTCTCTCTTTTTTTTTTAAACAACAACAACAAACATACATTTATTTATTTATTTATTTATTTATTTGGAATTTTTTTTCTGTATTGATTTTTAGAGAGAGAGGAAGGGAGAGGGAGAGAGAGATAGAAACATCGATGACAGAGAACATAGATGGGCCGCCTCCTGCACGCCCCCCACTGGGGATTGGGCCACAACCTGGGCATGTGCCCTGACCGGGAATCGAACCGGCGACCTCTTGGTGCATGGGTCCACGCTCAGCCACTGAGCCCACCCGCCGGGCTGGAAGAGTTCTCTATGGAGCTCGTCTGGGTTTGCCCGTTTGAACAATCCCTTGCGTTCCATCCAGCACTGCTGAAAGCGAGGGGAGAGCTCGGAGCACCCGCAGCCTGGGCTCTCAGAACTCACGCATGCACAGTCACTTCTGCTTTATTTAATGCGAAGAGATTCAAAACGAAATTTTAAAAAATGAACAGGATGAGCTGACATTTGTGTCTAATAGAGGCCAGTGCCAAGTTCAGAGCCTGGTCAAGGCAGTATTTAGACCAAAAATGATCATCGTATCTTCTAGTTTATGTATATGCACATTCTAAAAAATGCCGAAGAAAATTCTATTTTCTCCAATTATTCGGATTTCATATGCATTTCTGAAATATCGAATTCATTTTTAGAACATATTCAGCACACTTGCGATTATGGATTAACTATCTGTGCCCCCCACCTTCCCCCCAGATTCCTGTGTTGAAACTGTCCCTCCTGATGTGAGTCGTGTCCACCCAGGCCCCACCTCCTCCACTACACCTGGTCTGAAATCCGAGTTCGAGTCCTGCGCCCGCCTCCTCACTCTGCTCCCTGCCCCTCCCTCTGCCCCGTCCCCTCCCCTGCAGCAGTCTGAGAGGGTCTCTAACACGGGGATTGTGCAACTCGCTCCCCTAAAGCCTCAGTGGCTTCCCAGGATCCTCACCATCGCCTCCTGGCTTCTTCCCTGAGAAGTGCTCCATGGTGGGCCTCGGCCCAGCTCTCTGGCCTCCCCTCCAGCCCGTCTCCCTCGTCGCTCAGTCCCCGGGAGTCTTTGGTGGCCCCTCCAGCTCCCAGCTGCGCCTCAGCCTGCAGCGTTGGGCTCAGACTCTGCAGACTCCCTCACTCACCTCCTCTAAGGCTCTGCCCAGTGCCACCGCTGACCACGATGGCCGGGTGTTCCCCGCAGCTTGACTCAAGTGTCCATGGGTTTCCTCCCGACCAGAGGTCTCTGACCTCCCTTTTCTGAGAGCATTTGCTTTAGAAAAGTTGCCATTGCAAATTCCGTCTCTGTCCCATTCGAGAGGTAAATCTTCTTCCAGCCTCGTGCCAGTTTTCCAACCCAGGAATGTCTGTATCAGGGACCTGGAAACCACCGCCTTGATGTGTACCCATCAAGTCAGACAGCCCGCTACCTGCCGGCTCTGCGGGAGGTTGGGGGCCAGACTTCCAGAAGGGAAAGTGGCAAACCCAGACGGCCAACTCACTGAGCACCTACCCCGACACCTGCCAGTGCTCTTCCACACGCTCATCCATTGCTTAGAAGTTCTCCACCGTTTGTGTCAGCAGAGTTGAGTTCAATCTCTTTCCTCTTCTGCAGAAGTCTTGACCCTGCCGCAAGAGTCCTGAACAAAGTCTCCCTTGCCTGTTGAATTCTGTCCAGTACGATTTGATTTTGACATCTTTTCAGTCTGCTCTGACCCCAGGTCTAGAATAGCTATTCCCATCACCCCCACCCCCCCACACACACCCCTAAATCTAGCCACTCTTTATGCCCTGCTCTGCTTTATTTTTCTTTAGAGCACTTGACATTACATTAAAGATTTATTTGTTTATTAGTCAGTCTCGCCAGTAAAAGATGAGTTCCATGAGGCTGGTGATTTTGTTTTTACTTCATCAGCATTGAATCCTCAACACCTAGAACTGTGCCTGGTGTGTTGTAGACTGACAATAACTGCTCGTGGAAGGACAGAGGGAAGGAGAGAGGTTGGAGGGAGAGGGGAAGGGAGGGAGGGAGGAAGGACAGGATCAGGGATTTTAAAAAGAATGAGTATGAGAGAGAAATTGTAAAAGATTCCGTATTTTTAGTTCTGTCAACCCTGCATTCTTTCAGTCTTCTTAAAAGCTTGGGTCTTTTTGTCCAAATTTTAAACTGCCCACGAATTCTACAGAGTCCTCTTTGATTGCATCGGCTTGCAACTAAGTTTCCTATCCCATGTTCACCCCTCCCCCCCATATGAAGCTTCGAGCGCAAAGCCAGGAAGGGGGCCCTGCTCCCCAAGTAGCCCAGGCTTCGCTACTCCTTCTCTCCGAGGGACACACGGAGACATCTCTCATGGCACTTGGCCAACCACTCCCTCTTTCCAGGTAGGCATGGAGAGGGAAGCCCACTCTCAGCTGCCACGTATGTATGGCCCTGGATCCCAGAGCGGTAGAAAATGTGATCCATCCTTTCATTCAACAAACGTTGGAGTCACGGATACACGACGGTCAACAAAACCTGCAGCCCTTCCCGGTCAGAGCCAGGATGAGACGTCCACTCTCACTGTGCAGATGCTGACATGGTTACAACCACGTGCAGAAACTGGTTATTATTTAACAGGAAAGGGGGAAAGGGGAGATTAGCTGATGTAATCCTCCAGGTCCGTTCCCTGCTGATGGCTGGGGAAAGGGACTGCACAAAGGCAGGTGAGAACAATGCCCAGTGAGGTCTAAGTGATGTGGGAGGTGCCTACCTGTCTGTCACACCTGAGGACCAGTCAGTGGCCAGAATAGGAGTGGCCACTGCAAGCATGCAAAACCGGAACACTTCATCTCCCCCAGGAAAGCGCTCTTTCTTGTTTGGCGCAGACTCCTGGCCTGCGGGCTCCCGTGCCCAGCATTCCCCACGTGGCTCGTGGCCGTGTGGGACTCCTTGAATGGATTCATGGATTAGTCTAGCCTGATGCCTGAATGGGGCCAGCTGCAACACAGAGGGACAGCTCTGGACCTGGCCCCATCCCAGCCTTGCTGAATCCACACCTGCCCCTCTTCCAGGACTGAACTGAGGGACATGGGACTTGACAGCCCCGGAAGTACAACTCCATGCCAGTAAAAACCACCCATTCCCCTGGGCGATTCTTAGAAAATTCGTTTTCTAAAGATGTCGCAAGACACCCACTCCCAGGAGTGCTGCAGTCATCTGGCCCCCTCATCCCTCCAGCCACGCGATGAGGGTTGTAAGGGAAGAAGTAGGGGGGCCTGACCAAGTCCAAGGAAGACCGAGACCTAAAAGAGACGTGGGAGCAAGTCAGTGAGGCAGAAATACCTTACCGGAAAGGGACCCGAAGGTCAAACGCAGGGGCAGAGGTGGGAAAGCCTGGGCGTTCAGCTCCCTGCAGAGACGGGGGTGAGAGGTAAGGGTGGGGTACAGGTGGGGAACAGGCATTGCCGGCCCGGCAAATGGACCTGCAGGTGGCTGGGCTTTTGAAGACACTAGCCGCACTGAAGATTAAAAGGACCCCTCGCCTTTCAGCAGGAGCGTTCTGGCTGCAGTGTCCAGCACACATTGGCAAGTTTGGGGAATCCAGGCGAGATCCGTTGGTGTGAGTTAGGGGGCGGGATGGAGGGGAGCCTGGATGAGTTCGTTAGGTTGTTGACGTTTGGAGATGGAATGGGAGAGAACATGGGAGACACAGAAGTTACCATGTTTCCAGATGACTACTGGGTCTCCCGTTTCTGAGACGGATCACACTAAAGGAAGAATGAGGTGTGGGAAAAGGCACGAAGCTCACTCAGACTGTTCAGGGCATTTCATTAGGACCCACACCCTCTTGCTCCCCAGCCCAGGAAGGCAGCACTCATAAGGTCAGGGTCACACAGGACTGTACCCTAGTGTGCTCAGGCTCCGCCCAAGCTGCCAAGTACATTTTCTAGGCTGCGTCCGGTGATCTGTTGCCGAGATCAGAGCAAGGACGGAGGTTCTGATCCCAGACATGGATGGGGAGGCTCCCTCTGGATGCCACAGTCTCAGGCACCCGCTCACTCTGAGAGGAGCCTCCCCAGGAGGCCAAGTGTCCTCTGTCCTACTAGCCGTTGGCTAATGAGGTACAGATTCCAAGATGCAGTTCACAGTTGCATTTCACACTTGTCTGTTGTCCTCCTCCCGTTCTTTCTCCGAGGATGGAGAACCAGGAGCTCTGCTTCCACGGAGAACAGATGAGGAGGTGTCAGCAGCTGCATCTGCAGCCCGCGTGGGCCAGCTGTGGGTTCTAGTCCACTACAGGGTGCTGGTGGGTACAGCGTGAGCTCGCTATGTCCTCTCTGGAACACTGGACTTTTCATTCATTCTGAAGGGCTCACCATGGACAAGGGTTAGGGAGCAGGAAGAGGGACAGTAACTGAATGTCCCGTTTGGAACACAGGCCGGTCACGGGCCACATGGGAAACCGGCATCCGTGCTCAGCCCACTTCCACAACCCAGGAGAAGCTGCTCTTGAGGGACTCCAGAGCAGATGAAATGGTTGGAGCTGTAGCTTTGGAGAGATGCCTGTGTGCACTGCGTGGTGATGAATGAGAGGACGACGTCTGCAGAGAACGGAAAGAGCGACCAGCAGCAGGAGTCGCCAGGTCACTGTGGGAGCTTCAGGGCACAGGCAGGATCGCAGGGCTGGGCGCGTCCAGCTGCCACGCACGCAGTGAACCAGCCAGGAGCCTCCAGCGAAACTCACACTGTGCCTCCTCCTGTTTACACTGAGAACATTTCTTTTTCTTTATTGATATTAGAGAGAGAGGGGAAGGCAGAGGGAGAGAGAGAGAGATAGAAACATCGATGAGAGAGAAAACATCGATGGGCCTCCTCCTGCATGTCCCCCACTGGGGATGGGGCCCACAACTGGGCACGTGCCCTGACCGGGAATCGAACCAGCGACCTCTTGGTGCATGGGTCGATGCTCAGCCACTGAGCCACACCGGCTGGGCTGCACTGCAAATATTTTAAGTTCATTTCAGGGATGAATAGAAGAGAGAACGAGGGTATAGAACATATTGCCATATACAGGGTCTCTAGAATTTAGTATATATTTCTGGGCTTTTAAATTTTCCAAATGGCTCTCCCCATTTATTCTAGGCTTTCAACCCAAGTAACAGAAACGTGGCTACTCTTGCTGGTGCTAAATAAAAGGATTTGCAAATTTCAAGAGAATAAAATCTTTTTACTTACAGTAATGTAACAGTTCAATAGTTCTAATAAAAAAAAGCATCAAATTTTTCTCATGCTAGCTTAGAATGGTTTCTTGTGGTAGTTATCCTCAAATAAAAATGTAGGAGTGAGGGAAAGAGGCTGGACCGAAGCGAGTGAACTCCTATCCATTTTTAATCTTTATTTGTAAACTGACCTTGAATGACATCAAGAGATAATTCAAGGTAGTCTGAAATGGAAACTGAGGTCATTGTACAAATCCAGGAAATCTAACTGCTGTTCAGCAAAATAGTGCACAAGTGTTTTTATGTTATCTGCCCATTCTATTTTTTAATGAACAACCAAAATCCTGTCCGACATAAATACTTCTTCCAGGCCCACCAAAGCTGTTGGGGAGTTTCCCTCACAGCATCGCCCCCGTAATTAGAGAAATATATAGCATGCCTGAAGCCCTGGAACTCCAGCACTGTCTCCCCAACTTTGAATTTGCTGATTTTGCTCCAAATTCAGTTTGTATTTAGCATGCAGAAATTGGCTCCGTTTTCCAGGTGATGTATCCTGGGGCAGGCCAGATAGAGTAAAGAAGTCTGAGTTCTCTCATCTCGAGGGTCACCCAGTGATGTCACCTCATATTCAGTTTGTATTCAGGATACAGAAAGTGACCTAGGTTTCCAGGTGAGGAATCTGGGGGCAAGCAATTTAAAGGGGCATCTCAGGTCTCATCCTTGTGACCACAGCTAAGTCACCTGAGCTAATTATGTGAATGCCTGATTCTTAGAGAAACTCTACTAGTCTGATTGGTTAGTCCAGACAGAGGCTGAAATTCTTCTTCTTAGTAAATGACAACTTGCCCTTTGTCCTCTGTGCTTTCCTTACGCATGCACACTGATGCATTCACACCGATGCGTGCACACTGACGCGTGCACACCAACGCATACACACCGATGCATGCACACCGATGCATTCACACCGATGCGTGCACACTGATGCATGCACGCTGACACATGCACACTGACGCATACACACTGATACATACACACTGATGCATACACACTGTGTGTCTCCGTGCAGTTATCTACACTCCGTAATGTTTTCTCTCTCAGTGCCCTAGGTCAAATTACTCAAACGCTCTCTCCAGCTCTTTCTGCTGAATAAAGAATATTCACCCTCACCCGGCCAGTGTGGCTCAGTGGATTGAGCATCATCCCATGGACTGAGAGGTCCAGGTTCAATTCCTGGGTCAGGGCACATGCCCGGGTTGTGGACTCGATTCAGTGATTCAACCGATCAATGTTTCTGTCCCACATTGATGTTTCTATCTCTCTCTCCTCTCTCTCTCTCTCAAAAAAAAAAAAAAAAAATCAATAAAAACATATTAAAAAAAAAAAAAAGAATACTCACCCTCAACAATGACCTCCTTGGGTTTTTTTTCTTGTTTTTTGTTAGTCCTCACCCGAGGATATTTTTCCATTGATTTTTAGAGAGAGCTGAAGGGAGCCAAGGAGGGGCAGAGAGAGAGAAACATTAGTGTGAGAGAGACACATAGATTGGTTGGCTCCTGCACGTGCCCTGGCCAGGGCTGGGGATCAAACCTGCAACCCAGGTACTTGCCCTTGACTAGGAATTGAACCCGCAACCCTTAGGTGCACGGAAAGATGCTCTAACCACTGAGTGACACCGGCCAGGGCAGCAATGGCCTCTTAATTCAGAGTTATCCTTCTCTGTCCCAGAGTATTTTTACCCAGTCACTTCTTTGAGCAGACATGTCTATATACAAACAGAAGATCTGCTTTTTTGATGTTTTGTAAAAATTTCCCAGGCTTTATTGAGGTATAATTGACAAAAACTGTATCAGTTAATATGTACAACATGATGAGTTGATATACTGCTACACTTTAAATTACTACCACAATTAAACTAAGTAACACATTCATGACCGGACACATTTATGTTTGTGTGTGCTGAGAACCCTTGAGATCTACTCTCTTAGCAAATTTTAACATTACAATACAGTATTAGTAACTTATTAACCATAGTCACCTTGTTGAACATTAGGTCTGCAGAACATATTCAAATTAGGCCTGAAGTGTGTACATTTTTACCAAAGTCTCCGCTGGTTAATTATAATATAAAGTCCATATTACACAGAACAATATAACAATTGCTCTTCTGTTAATAAACCTGAGATGACTGAAATGGATATGGCTCTGACCCTGGGGCAATTCACCGCAGTGACTATTTTATAAAATTAGGCAAATCCATCATTTCCCAGGGAAGGAATTTCCAGCAAACGACCCCTATCAGTGTTTAGCACCATTCAGCTACCACGGGCAAATTACACAGCCTGTGATTTTGAGTGAATTATGCTGCTATCTCCAGTTTACTGAACACAGAAAGATAAGTCCATGGGTGTAGTTTTAAGAATGTGCAAATGAGAATTCAGTTTTGAGAAAAACACTTGTTACCAACAGCCCTGACCTAGGATGGATGGACCGAATGCAGAACAGTTAAGAAAAACAAAGAAGGGACAGAGGAAGAGAAAGAGGTGGGGAAAGAGGGAAGGAAGGAAGGAAGGAAGGAAGGAAGGAAGGGAGGGAGGGAGGAAAGAGAGAGAGGGAAAGACAGAAAGACAGAAAGACAGAAAGACGAAAGAAAGAAAGAAAGAAGAAAGAAAGAAAGAAAGAAAGAAAGAAAGAAAGAAAGAAAGAAAGAAAGAAAGAAAGAAAGAGAAAAAGAAAAAAGAGGGAGGGGAAATGAGTGGGAAAAAGGGAGAAAGGGAAAGGAGAATAAAGGATGTTTAACCTTAAAAGGAACAGGAGAGTCAAGCTGAAACATTCTGCAAGAAGACACGTGGAAGCAAGGACAACCCTTCAGGGTGCTGTGGCTCAGTCAGACAGGACAATATGGTTGTAGGCCAAAGATACATTCAGAGGAATTAAGACCCAGGAAGTCTGAGTGTAAATAATTTTGTAGAAAAAAAAAAAAAGATAGCAAGATGGTTCTTAAGTTTTGTGGCCAAATTGGAAGTGACACACAAACACAGTAAGAATTTTACCACTGAGTGAAATACCATTGATCTGTTTTCAATAATGAGCGTAGATGTAGCGAACTATTCTCTATGCTGTTTGGACACTCTGGGGCGACACGCTGTCCTTTGCAGCTGGGTATTGGGCCTTGTGCTGACATCAGTTCAGGCTCATGTGCTTCCTCTCCCATGGCTGACATGCAGATGCTGTTATTCAGCTCTGTCATTTCCCAGTCTAAAGGACCCTGGGAGGTGAGCGCAGCCAGAGCAGTGCAGAGAGGGAATGCAAGGCATGAAAGCACTCAAGTGAAAGGGAACGGATAACATTCGTTTTGAGGGACATAGAGACTAGGTCTTTAAATGATATCTGAGCTGGGAATAATGAAAGCAGATTAGCTTTGACAGTACACCATGTGAGAAGATAAACGATCACAAAAGCAAACACAAGCCATAAAAGTTTTAAGGTTTCTTAAAATGTATTAACTTTTATGGATATGCTGTCTGCATTTAAATGTTTTAATACACAATACTGTTTCTATTCGTATTTCATTAATCTTCAAGATGACAAGAAGAAATTGTCTTCGGAATATATCCCCATCGTGTATTTCTTTAAACATAACCAACGTGTGTCTTAATGCATCCTTTTGAAATAATTTATAATTTTTATAGGAAAAGTTAGACTCTTGATTAATTTGTAAATGTGGTTTCAAATACATTTGTTTTAAGGGTCAAATGCTTTGCTATAAAAGCACCACAATATTTAGCTATAGGCATATCCTGAAACTTTTCAATTATTATATATGTTGACCATATCTAATGGTTTTACTAATAGTCTACGGAAGTTTCATTTGTTTCATTACTTTGGAAAATTGAAGATTTCTGCAAAGAGATAATATGTTTGCTCTTTCAGTAAAGTTCAGTCTGGCTGTATTCCTGGAACTCTCTTGTGTTTTGCATAGGATTTGAATCTGGTTGCTCATGCAGTTCTGTGATTGATATGAAGCTAACCAATGTCAAACCACTAGAAATAATGCATCACATACAGTGGTCCCAGCACAAAGAATGTCAATTATCTCTCACAAAGTAACTGAGATAGCAAAATTGATCCAAGAAGGTACAGCAAATTATCTTCTATACATAGCATGAAAAGCTAGAATCTGTGGCATTCCCAAAAGTTGCTTCCCTGAGCATATACTGTGTTCATGAATAGGGAGAATTAGCACCATTAAAATATCCATACTATCCAAAGCAATCTATAGATTCAATGCAATTAGTATCAAGATACCAAGGGTGTATTTCATAGAACTAGACCAAATATTCCAAAAATTTATATGGAACCACAAAAGACCCCAAATAGCCATAGCAATCTTGAGAAAGAAGAACAAAGATAGAGGAATCATGCTACCTGATATCAAACTATACTACAAAGCCATAGTAATCAAAACAGCATGGGACTGGCATAAAAACAGACATATAGATAAATAGAACAGAGTAGAGGGCCCAGAAATAAACCCATGTCTTTATGGTCAATTACTATTTTACAAAGGGGGCAAGAACATACAATGGGGTAAAGACAGTATATTCAATAATGGTGTTGGGAAAAGTGGACAGATACAAACAAACAAATAAACTAGACCATCGCCTTGCACCATACACAAGAGTAAACTCAAAACGGATTAAATATTTAAATGTTAGACTTTAAACCATAAAAATTCTTAAAGAAAACATAGGTAGTAAAATCTTGTCCATTTCTCATAGCAACATTTTTTCTGATATGTCTCCTCAGGCAAGGGAAACAAAAGTAAAAAACAAAACAAAACAAATGGGACTACATCAAACTGAAATGTTTTTGCACAGCAAAGAAAACCATCAATAAAAAGAAAAGATAACCAATGGGAGAACATATTAGCCAATGATACAGCTGATAAGGATTCAATATCCAAAGTTTCTAAAGAACTTATACAACTCAACACCAAAAAATAAATAATCCGATTAAAATAAGCAAAGGACCTGAATAGACGTTATGGTCAATAGACATATGAAAAGATGTTCAACATCACTAATCATCAGATAAATGCAAATTAAGACCACAATGGAATATTATCTCGTACCTGTCAGAAGGGCTATCATCAATAAATCAACAAACAGCAAGTGTTGGTGAGGATGTGGAGAAAAGGGAACCCTCGTGCACTGTTGGTGGGAATGCAGATTGAAAGAATATGCATACCCTGATGTTCATTGCAGCACTATTTACAATAGCCAAGATTTGGAAGCAGCCCAAGTGCCCATCAGTAGATGAGTGGATAAAAAAGCTGTGGTACATTTACACAACGGAGTAATACTGGGTCATAAAAAAGAAGGACATATTACCATTTGCAACAGCATGGATGGACCTGGAGATTTTTATGCCTAGTGAAATAAGCCAGTCAGAGAAAGGCAAGTGCCATATGATTTCACTTATATGTAGAATCTAATGAACATATTAAACTAACCAACAAAAGAGCAACAGACTCATAGATACAGAAAAAGACGGCAGCTATTAGAGTGGAGGGTTTGGGGTCTGGGTGAAAAAGATGAAGGGATTAAGCAAAAAAAAAAAAACAACAACAACAACAACACAAAAAACCTCTTAGACACAGACAACAGGATGGTGATTACCAAAGAGAAAGGAGGGTGGGGGAGGGTGAAGAGGGTAAAGGCGGGATAAAAGGTGACGGAAGGAGACTTGACTTGGGGTGGTGAATACACAATACAGTATACAGATGATGTGTTACAGAGCTGTGCACCTGAAACCCATATAATTTTATCAACCAATGTCACCCCAATAAATTCAGTAGATCATGTTCTAAGTTGCCACCCTAAAGAAAAGCCAGGTGACAATCTGCTGGAGAGCACACCAGGCACAGAGACCTGAGGTCCTGAGTGACAGCCTTCACACATGGGAAAACCCCATGTATCTCGAGTGGAAGCATCCGAGGATCACGCAGAGGTGAACAAAAGCAGTATCTCTCGGTGCGAGCTCAACTCTCTTTCCTGTTGGCCCACTGAGACAGGATGCACCGTAGTTTTCCAACCGAAGAGAGAGAGAGAGAAATGGCACCCATCTAGGGTGTTCTCTTATTCCTGCTTTATATAAGAAACCCAGCCTCTCACATGTGGGATTTAGGTGGATGGAGTATGACCGAACGTAAAACAAAACTTTCAGCGACGCTTCACGTTGACAGTGCAGGTCAGTTGTTCTGGGTCAGCACAGGAAAGAACAGGCATGTAGTTATCTGCATAACCACGAGAGGCCAGACGTTTACGTTTAGTTTGGAATCTGGATAATTGAGTCTGAGCAAACAAGGTCAGAGACACCACGTAGTTGGTCATGTTTACTGAGCATCTATTTACAAAGCACTGGACCAGACAATGAGATGCGGTCACGCACAAGCTGGGAACGGCTGTGACCCTCATGGAGCTTACAGTCAGCAGGGCCTGAGTCTTCAGGAACACCGGACATCCCTGCTGTGGGGTTTCTCCTCTGTGTGGGGGTGATTACACGCCTGCTTCACTTGTTGAGATGCCCCCCTAACTATATTAGTGATAAAAAGGGCCTTGTCCTCATGGGGTATAGTCACACCTAATCGGATTGCAGTTATTTTGCAAGGCCAAATTAAAAACAAAAATAAGAAGTAAGGGAATTTATTTATTTATTATTTATTTATTTTAGTCCTTGCCATTGAATTCTATATAGAATGGAAGAGAGAAAGGGAGGGAATGAGGGAAGGAGGGAGGGAGGGAGGGAAGGTAGGAGGGAGAAACATTGATGTGGGAGAGACACATTGATTGGTTGCCTCCCCTACAACCCCGACCAGGACCAGGTTAGAACCTTCAACCCAGGTAGGTGCCCTTGACTGAGAATTGAACTTGTGACCCCTCGGTCCGTAGGCTGACGCTCTAACCACTGAGTCAAACAGGCCAGGGCAGAAGTAAGGGAATTTAATGAAATTCCCCTTTATTAACCGATCAGATGGAAAGCAAACTTTTGTTTAATTTTACTTAAGGTTTAATAATTCCCACAGGTACCTTGGCACTTAGAAGTGAGACCCTGAGAGACCCTTTACCCATGTGGGTTAGCAAAATGTATAAATTAGAAATTCAATGATTATGTACAGTATGAAATGTAGAAACTGCAAAATGTATTTTGTTTATTTTGACAGGTGCAATTTGGCCTCAGTTAAGTAATTTTGGTAGTGTGTGTTAACGGGTCTTGTAGAACACTTCAGAAAATTGTCTAATTCTTTCCTAGGAATTGGATAACATTGATGAGCAATTTTATGGGAATGACTGCATTTTCAGATAAACAAAATAAGAATTATTGAGTTTTTATGCAATATCTATTTTATTTCTTAATCTGCCAATAAATGACCAAAAGACACTGAACAGACTGCTTTTTTCCCCCCAGGAGATGAGTTTTCTGCGCAGGTAAGAAACTAGGTACTCGGTCATGGTTATCCCATGGTCATCAGTCAAGACATTGTGACATTGCTAAACTGTATGATGGAAAAGGGGTGGGAGTGGAAGGAGGAGTCAGCCCTTGAACCTCATTGTCTGAGCCATTTTTATGCAACAGAGGAACCAAATGTTGCCTCAGCAGAGCAGCAGACCCCGGGGTGCTCAACTCTCAGGCTGAGACCCGTATTCTTAACAACTATGTTTCATGAATAAACAGGATATTACGGTTTCCAGTGACCACCGAGGAAATGAACGTGCAACCTCTTGCCTCTATGCTTCTAGGCCCTTGATGTAGGACCCAAAAGATGCCTCCAGGAAGTCCTCCCGCCCAATGCACGAGTCTGTGGAGAAGCAAAGAGGTACAGAATGCACGTTTGACCTTGGTATTTTGAACACTGCCAACAGCAATATCCCCTTACATTTTCTCCTCCTAATTAGTACAAGCTGTCTCTTGCTTTTTATCTCTCTCCATTTAAGTGGAAATATGAGTCAAAAAAAAAAAAAAAAAAAAGACAAATTCTTCTTTGCTCCTTTCCTAGCTGCCACCAAGACAAACGACGCTCCTGTAGGTTATGGGAACACTTCGAGTCGCTAAGAGCCCTTTATTACTTTATTACTTTCCCTCGTGCCACGTGTAATAAAAGGAGGAGGAATCAGCGGGGCAGCGCGTCACTTAGGTAATGAGCACCTACAGAATGTGAAGCATGACATGTTCCTTAGGCCAGCTCTGTATTGTCACTCCTCTGAGCATTTGGAATGGGCAAGGTGAACACAGGGGAGCCGTGTTGGGGGCACGTGTGGAGGAGGGTGGGTGCCAGAGCGTGTGCGTGGGGGCACGTGTCTGTTCTGTTAGGCAACGTGTAGGTGTGGATCCCTAAAGATAATGCCAAGGTGACAAAAGGTAGTGACAGTCTCAGGAAGCGTATTTATACTTACATAAGCTATAGATAGATATTTTTTAAAATAACCACCGCTGCTTGAGAAGACTGCACGCTTCTTCACGGGAGAGCCAGATGTTAGTTCGAGCACGGATTTGGAGGGGATACTCTGAGAAGAGCGTAAGCATAAATGGTGTTTTCTGGATGACGATGTATTCCAGAGAGTGAAGAAGAAGATTGGGGGCTGGAGGAGGTGGGAGGCAGAGGCTAATTACAGAACATTCCAAGCTGCTTGGGAACGAGCATCCATGCAATGAGATGACTCGGGTGTCTCGGGCTTCTGGAGTGACTGACGGGAATCCAGACACAGGGCCCGATGGGCTTGCCGCTGGCGTTTCCTAAGGGGTGGCAGTGTCTGCGCTGTTGGGTGGAGGAAACCACTCGGCAGGGTACAGGGAGCTGTGTCTGTCACTGTTTCATGGGCACCAATGCGCGTGGAGGTCAGAGGAGCATCAGAAGCACATGGGGACCGTCTGAATGCTTCCTGTTAGATTCCTCATGATGGTGGGCTGGGAGAGGGTCAGTCTTCCTTGGAGCTCATGGGCCTCTTGGCTAGTATTCCCTCCCCCTCAAGAACTTTAGCACCCGGGACAGCAACCCAATATCCTGTAACAGCGATCTGTACCGAGCGGCTATTATTTTTTCTACCAAGCACATTCCCACCAATGTCCCCCTCTCAGCCAGTGTGCAAAGCTGCCCCGGGCGTTATGGGTAGAGAGTGAACTCATCACACTTGGACAAAGGGGAGACGGAAAGCTATGCCCTGGAGAGACGTTTTTGGATCTATAAAAGAAACAGAAAGAAGAGAGCAGACGCTAAGCAATATCCGAGGGCCTAAAATAAGATAAATGGACCAGGGACATGTCAGAAGTAAGAAAATAGACAACGGCAGGACATTGCCACCATAACCACATGTCTCGGTTGCTGGTGGTCCAGAGAGCGGCTGAGTTAGAGAGAGGAATGTCTCAAGCTCTTTTGGAATCCCCTGGTTTAGATGATTTAAGCGGGGCTCGTATCTCTCCTCTGGTATACAGCAGACCCGCCTGATCCTCAGGGGATATGTATCAAGACGCCCAGTGGATGCCCCAAACTGTGGCTAGCACCAAACCGTGTGTACACGGTGTAATTCTCATGCATACGTTCCTTTCCCCTAACGGAAGCACTTCATGGCTTCTCTTGGGCGAATTAGAAATGCCAGCATCACTGCTCCTGTGCCTGATGTCACTACTAAGTGAAGTCAGCTCTGCACTAACGGGACAGTGGGCCTGATAACCTACGTGCCACCGGGTGACTAAGGGGTGGGGAGCGTACCCAGCATGGGCACACTGGACAAGGCATGGGTGGGACGATGCAGACTTCAGCACATTACTCAGAGCATTGTGCAATTTGCAACTTTTGAATGATTTATTTCTGGATTTTTTTCACTTGATATTTTCAGACCCTGGTTGACTGTGGGTGACTGAAGCCACCGATAAAGGGGGTGACGACCGTATTCAAATAGAAACCACAATAAAGCAGTGGTCACAAGTGGCTTTCGTTTGGGAACTTTGGATCCTTTGACAAAGCCGAACCACACAAAGACTACCAAACCAACGCTTGGATGGTCTTTGAAAAAACATGAACACAAATGGTCTGTTTCTCTTTTTCCCACAATCAAGGTTTCATGGGATAGACTGAGATTACGTGAATTTAACTGACTTCACAGAGCACACTGATTCAACCAGAAAATGTTCAATGGTCATTCATCGTGGGTAGGACAGAAAGCCCAGATTAGGATTCAGGAAAAGGAAGATGATAATTTTACATCCTTGAGATCTCCAGACATTCCTAGAGTACCTCCTACACTTCCACACCCACCACAGTCCCAGTCCTCGCCCCTCTGAGATCATCACGAGGTCCCGCCACCACTCGGGGTATCTGTTCAGTGAGTCATCTCAGAAAAGCTCCTTATGTGGCATCGCGGATGTCGAGTTTGATACAACGTTAACATTTGTATTTCCTGACTCGCAAATCTACATTCGCAGTTTAGACATTCGATGCCGTAGGTGTCTCATTGTTTTTATGTACATTCACATATGTAGATAAAAATATATCACGTCGTGTGACTAACCAGTTCCTCCGGGCTCAGGAGTATACATTTCCCACAGACAGGAGTTTGCAGCTTGCAATGTTGCAACTATTCTGAATAGCTGTTATTCTGGAAATGTTACTGTAGCATCATCAAAAGCAGCAAGGAGAAAACAGACATGACTCTGGCATGCTTAATTTATTACATTTTAAGCAATTTTCCGGGAAGTATTCTGTATTTGAAGCAAATTTCCATTTTCAGATAAATAAAATAAGTTTCCAGGTATCAATTTAGCTAAATGATTAGTTCCTTAATGTTTTGTGGTTTTGTTTTTTTTTTTTTTAAACTGCATAATTCATTTTAAGGGACTTTTTTGAATCCTTCCTCGAAATGTGTCTATATTCATTCTATTGAAAGAAAAACAAAACACCTTAATGGTTACCTTTGTAAAGCTGCCAAATGACTAGCATAAAACACGTTGGTCTTTCACTGCACTGAGTCATGAACCATCCTCCTTTCTTAAGGATTTAGGGGAACTCAGTGTATAAATATTTTAAAATTATTTCCTAGAAGTTCCCTTGGTCTTCCAGCGATAATGAATTGCCCTTTGGGGTCAACCTCATTCCACCCATAGGTCCTAGATAACATAAAAAATACAATCTACTTAATCCTCTCCTATCATAAAAAAAAATCACCACCCTATGTCCAATACAACGTGAGCATTTTCTTCTTAAATCACATATTTGTAGTAGCACGCCAAATTTTCCCAGTGAAACAAATACATTTAAATACAGCTAATCTCCACCCTTTGTTTCATTTCATTATCAAGCCAAAAGCTATCAAAGCAGATGTTCAGAGAAACAAACCATTAAACAAAGAGGTTTGCACATTGTTTTTCTTATGTGTAAAATTCCAAATCATTCTATAGAAATAGATAAAAATATAGACATCTATTCTTATTTTCCTCCCACAGTCAGCAGAAAGAAACTAAGAGATCACCAGCTAGAATGAGGAGGCCTGAGCTCTGGTCAGTGTTCTGGTATGTGCTCTATGAACTTGGGGACCCTGAGCCTCAGTTTCTTTGTTGGTAAGGGGATAATAGCCACTTCTTCTGTGTACCACAGGGAGTTGTTGTAAAAATCCATCTTTTCAGACACCTTAAATGCATAATTTATTAACAAACCTTTGTAAATTGAGACGTTAAATATGAGTGGAAATCGTTGTTGCTACAATTATTGTGTGCACAAGACACATGAAGGGATCCAGAAGATAAACTATTTTTAAGTACTTCGTTTTTCCATAACATTTGCTCTAATAGCTAAAGACGTATTCGTGCATGAGTTTAGACTATATCGTTTTAAAAAGAGAGGGCATGTAATGACACCCTCAGAACTCAGTGCCAAGATTCACTGCCCTTCTCCAACATGCCCCACTTTCTCCTGCTCTTTTCTCCCCACCCTTCCAAAGGGCAAGAGGTTTTGAAATTAGAAGCAGGTGAGTAATAGATCATTTCATTCTCACTTGCAAAGAAAGTCTGACGATTACAGTCTAATAGGGCATGTACAAGAATCTGCAGTCTTTTATCTTTCATGACTAATTTTTAAAAAGTCCTTTGAAACACTTAAAACAACTTCTAATTAATTGTTGCCAAGATGGTAAGATTTAGATGCCCAGGCGGCTCTGTTACCATTTAGAACGCCGCACAGGTTGTTCACAGATACAGTGAGCAGGTGAGAGGGGTTGAGTTGATTCCCTCGGGACAGTCAAGGCTAGCACAAGCATTCGTGGGGCTGGGTTAGAGGCACCCAGGGCCTGCGCTTAGGTGAGAGAGATCCTATCATTGGCATTGGCAGAATCAGAAAGAACAGCAGATCCTCAAACAGTCATTCCTTCCAATGTCATGTCATTGTCATGTTCATGAGATGCCATTGGAACTTAACTTTTGTTTATCAAGTAGCCTGTGGTCGAAATGGTTCTGTAATACGTTGTTTTGCTTCAAGTTGCAGAGTCTATAAAGAACATTGAGTGAAGGTGTACTGTCCCTTTCCTAGAGCTGCCATAACACACCACCACCAACTGGGTGGCCTACAGCAATATAAACGAGTTCTCTCATGGTTTTGGAGACCAGAAGTCAGACATCAGGGTGTCAGCAGGGTCACGGTCCTGCTGCTGGCTCTAGGGGAGACTCTTCCCTGGCTTCTTCTAGCTTCACATGGTTCCTGGTGGTCCTTGGCTTGCGGTACAATAACCGCGATCTCTGCCTCCAACTTCACGTGACCGTCTTCTCCAGAGCTCTGTCTCTGCCCCTCCGTCCAGGCTGGTGATGTTTCTGCTGATATAACATCCTCAAAAACCTGGTAGCCGACCATCTGTGTCGAGGGGCTCCATTAGACGAGAGGGTTCTCCACATCCTTCCCGGATAGCCCATCTTCATTGCTGGTGTCTGCTGAAATGACCAGCTGGACTCATGAGCCACAAAGCGGATCCCTTCAGCGGAGGGTTTCCCAGCCATACCCTTGGCTTCTCTCCAGGGTGTGCTTTCCCAACAACGGGTTCCCCAAGTTCAGCATCCTTTGCAGTCTGGGCGCACCGAGGACCTCCTGAGTCCCCGCGTGCTGCTTCCTTCGCGCTCAGCATTTCCCTCTTTGGTTCTCCTCTTTCCTTGTTCCTTTTGCTATGAGCAACAGGGAGAAAGGAGGCCGCACCTTCAACAGTGTGCTTGGAAATGCCCTCCACTAAATATCCAAGTCCATCCCTTAAAGACCCGCTTTCCACCCAACCACAGAATATAACTCAGCCCCTTGAGACAAGGTTCCCCTCCCCCCGGTTTCCAGGAACACATCCCTCACAGCCCGTCCGAGGCATTACCAGAAGGATCTCTAACCTGCGTATTTTTAGCAACATTCTACTCACGACACTGTGTTCTTTAATGGATGATTTCTCTGCGGTACTCCTCACTTCCTTCGGGGCCCTCACCAACACCACTTTCAGTGTCCATACTTCTCCTAGCCATCTCTCCGACACAGTGAGGGCTCTTTCTATCATGCACATCAAAACTCATCCCGTCTCCCCCATCACCCGATTCAGAAGTAGCCTCCGCGTTTCCAGGTGGTTGTTCAAGCAGCGGGCTGCTCGCTGGTCCACGCTCTTGTGCGTTTCCTGGGGCCGCTGTCACAAAGGATCACGGACTGGGTGACTCTAAACAGCAGAAATGGGTTCTCGCTCAGTTCCAGGAGCCAGAATTTGAAAATCGGTGTGTTGACAGGGCCACACTCTCTCCTAAGGCTCGAGGGGTACATCTATCTTTCCCACTTGTAGCTTCTGGTGTCCTGAGTGGCTCTTTGGCTTGTGTCTGCATGACCCCTCCCTCCATCTTCACCCGAACTTCTCCCCTGTGTGTCTGTCCTCCCCCTTCTCATAAAGACACAGTCACTAGATGGAGGCCTGCCCTGCCCCCAGGAGGATCTCATCTTGAAGTCCTTAATGAGAAGGCTCTAACTCCAAATAAGGTCACAGTTGCAGGCCGCGGGGGTTAGGAGCTGGACATGACCTTTTGGAGAACAGTATTAAGCATGCTACTGACGGAAGCTTATGACTGTCACCCTATTGTCCACCACCGTCTTGGGTTTCTGCTCCAGCCCTTGAGAAATATGGCGAAGACTGTCCCAGCCGTCCCTGCAGAAAATGCCAGCGTTTGGTGTAAGAAATCCTAGTCCAGAAGTTCTGGAGAAACCAGACTTCCAAACTGGACAAGAGAGAGTCAGGACTATGCCCACGAGGCAGTTGGCTTTAGAAAGGCTTTCAGTGCCCCCAGTGTGTGAAATGTGGATGCTCACGTGTGGAGTGAAACGGGAGGCGGGGAGGAGCTGGTGCCCGTGTGTCCGAGTCTGGAGAAGTTGGGCCAACAGCAGCTGTGGCTGCGTCCTTGCTGGCTCCAGCTCTTCAAAGAACACAACCCGTTGCATTTGACTGTCATCCACTGTCACCACCGTCAGACAAATCCTTTTTGTCTTGGTGCTAATCTAGTGAACCCATCCAAAAAAAAAATTTTTTTTTTGAAGAGAAAAAGATAAGGAAACCTGACATTACAGACTATATTGACAGTGACACATTTCTTTGCAGCATGCCATCTGCTCCAGCACTGTCCCCGTGAAGCCGGCACGCCCAGCATTTAGAGACAGGTGAGGTTTCCAAGCGGACCGAGCGTGCTCGGAAGGCGCAGAGCAGCGCCCTTAGACAAGGAGGAGGAGCGGGACTCGTGTCCGATCGATTAAAAACCCTAACATGTGCTTCCAGAATGTCACCAGTAGTTTCATAGCTAGGACCGTCATTAAAAAACACAAAACAACGAAACCACATTTTACGGTGTCTGGGATTCGCTAGCGCCATGCCACCCCCCGCCTGCGGCCCCGTGGAGGCGGAGCATCTGCAGACAAGCCCGCCCCTCCCGCGGGGATGTGTTGGCACAAGCGAGCAGAGAGATGCCAGGCAGCTTATGGCATTTGGACGGAGAGGGGGAGTAGCTCCCTTTTTAACCCAATATGTGGTTACAGATGACTCCTTTTTAAAACTGAAAAGTAGATCAGCATTTCTGACGTTAGAGAAGTCTTTCGTGCTCACTGAAGAGAAAAATGCTAATGATTTAGAAATCCAGAAAGTGAAAGCCCAGCCCCAGTCGTGCTCCAGATCTGACCATTGACAATTGCCTTTTTCCAATCTCTGTGTGCTGACACTGGCCTTGGTTTTGAGGGGGGAGGAGGAGGGCAGGGTTGTCTGTTTGCTTTTTCTATAATTGATGTCCTGTAACCTTCCCACAGAGGGACAGGATTGAAGTGTCTACCAGAAGTGCAGAAGCACAGGAACCAGGGTTCGCCTACTGCGGTAAGCTGTGCCTGCCCCCACTGCTGTCTCCTCACCCCTGCCGCCTGGAGGAGGCACCTTTCTCAGTCCCACCGCAGCACCCACACGTACGTGCCTTTCTCACTGTGCCCACAAGGCTGTGAAATGACGTCCTTCGAAGGTGCTAGCTCCCACCGACCTCTGAGCATCCAGCCAGGAGATGGCACCCTGGACAGCCTCCCCACGCCTAGGCAGGGCGTGCGCGGAACAGGTGACGGCCAAGCCTTAGGACAAGCCGCACGGGCGGCGTGCATGTTGGAATGACATCAGTTCCTTAACCCATACTCTTCGATCGTGATTTTCCAATCAACTGCCATTTCTTATACTCACGCTCCCACGTAGCCCTCATGCTTCCCTCCTGTTCGTGAGGGTGTCGTGGGGAACACAGCAGTAGTACATAGCTCATGCCCTTGATTTGCTAAGCTAGGAAACCCACCCCGGAGAGGACACGAGTTCAGGCTGGCATGACGGCTCGTGTTAGAACCACAACAGAGTGACCCCAGGAGGACGAACTCCTCAGGGCCTTGGAGGGTCAGGGAGGAAAGCGACGGGGGGGGGGGGGGGGCCCGTGGGGTCACAGGGCACCTTGGAGAAGCTACTGTCTTTCCATCCAGAGACAGCACAGGCTGGAGCAGTCCCTCCTCTCACGAGCACCAGAGGCAGACGGACAGGCATTTCCACAGCGTGCCTGAGCCCTTCCTGCACTAGCATGCCTTAGCCCTGAGCCATAATTATAAGAGCAGGGATTGCCCAGGAAGTTAAAAATAAATAGTAGATGAAGACTATAAATAATGTGCGAACCTCATAAGCGCATACATATTCTTTGCAATTATATAGTACACGGAGTGACATTTCAGTGCTCACAAAAGATGTTAGAGAGAGGAAACGAAATTAGAATGAAAAAATCTAGGGACATGACGAGCACATCTGTGGAATCAGATCTATCCAAATACAGAACCAGTTCTTCTGTGAGTAGGAACGAGAAACGAAGGCCCCGGACATCATTAGACTATTTGTAATCCAATGCAGAGGGTTGTGAGGGTTAATGTTTTGCGTCCACTTGGAGGGTGTTTTTAGGTGAGACTGACTTAAATTGGTGCACTTTGAATAAAGCAGATTGCCCTTCTTAATGAGGGTGGGCCGCATCCAATTCGTTGAAGGCCTGGTTAGAACAAAAAGACTGTCCTCCCAGGGCAAGAAGGGGTTCTTCAGCACCCTTGATTCTCCCATGTCTCCAACCCACCAGCCAATGCCGCAGGTTTTGGACGTGCCAGCCCTCACAGTCATGTGTGCTAGTTCCTTCAAATAAACCTCTTTCCCTCTCTCTACGCACACGCGGTTGGCTCTGTTTCTCTGGAGAGCGGGGGCCTACGCACACACATCACACATATTGCCTTCCAGTGAACAGTTCAGTGAACTGCTCATAATGTAGGCACACGCAGAGACATGTTTGTACTCTTTCTTGAATAATCATGTCTGTTGTTGAGACTGCTTACACGGTCGAGCATATGAGCTTTCCCAGTTGAGTCTCCATCACCATTCCGCTGCCATTCGTTCTGCGCCCCGGATTTCGTCAGCCAACAGAAACATTTCCCTCATTGTCACACAGCCCTCTTCCTCCCCACAGTGATCCTGGTTTCTAACCACCGATCACTTTGGAGGTGTTGGGAGCTCACACAGACGGAATTGCAAATTCCATGCTTTCACTCCTACTGTGTCTGTAAAAGCACGCATATAGTTACACATGCCTGTAGTGTGCCTGTTTTCATTGCTGCATACTATTATTATTATTTTTTAAATCCTCACCCAAGGATATCTTTTCCATTGATTTTCTAGATAGAGTGGAAGGAAGGGAGGGAGAGAGAGAGAGAAACATTAATGTGAGAGAGACACATTGATTGGTTGCCTCTCACAGGACCCCAACTGGGGCTGGAGTTGGGGATCAAACCTGCAATCAGGCATATGCCCTTGACCAGGAGTCGAACCCGCAACCCTTTAGTCCACAGGCTGATGCTCTAACTGCTGAGCCCAACCTGCCAGGGCTACACAGTAGTTTATTGTATAATTCTATCACCGTCAACTTATCCATTCTACTGTTAATAGACATTTAGATTGTTTCCAGTTTCTTATTCATTACAGGGACTCTAAGAACATTCCTACCTAGGTCTGTCAGAGCACGCGTGTGTACACTGATGTTGGGCACACACCTAAGGATGGAATTGCTGGGTCATAGGATGGACTTAAATCAGCTTGAGCAGAGAGTCCCTTTGTCCCAAGTTCTTGAACAATGTGACTTGTGGCAGCACTTCAGAATAGTTTTAAATGCCTTGCTGGGGGCTGTTCTCCCCTCTTCTCACTACCGCTTGGTCACGTTCAGGCAAGTCAGCAAACCCTCTTCATCAAGTCCACGGCTTGGCACTAAAATGGACTCCCGCCATGATGCCGGACAGAGACATTTTTTAACCAACGGTGACATATTTTATCACAGGGAAGTCTCCTTTAAAAACCATTGATGTGATAAACAGTAAATCATCCAGAGGCTAGGTAAAACATAGGAACCAACACCTTGGCTTTACTGATGGTGATGCAGATTATTAAGATTTTATTCAATAACAATCCACAATGCGCTACTTGACTGTAACTGTGAAATTCTGCCCCTTCCTACATATTCTTGGGGATCGTTTGATCTCCCTTTTATTAAAGATTCCCACCCTTCAATTTTCTGGTACATTCCCAAAGGGCTGCTGTGCTTCTCACTTAAATATGTGTTGCTGAAAGTATTATTTTTGCCTCCAATGTTTAATTTGCCTGTTATTATGTATCAGTAGCAGGTTTGCATTGCTGTGTGTTTAAAAGGAAACTGTAGCCATCCTGGCACAAGGACTGTGACCCTCCTCCAACACAGGGCGGAGACGTCACGGGCAGGACAGCCCCGTCTGTTGAAGGCACGATCAGGGGCTGCACTAGGCACCATGCTTGCACCGTCTGGGTCAACGCTCACAGCACCCTGAGACGGAGACACTACAAAAACCAGAGGTGACTTTTCCTGTGTATCTTTGCTTCTTCTCTCACACACCTTCCTGCAGAGCCTAGCCCCGCTTTGAATATTCCAGGAAAGAACAAAACACAAAAGGCCACTTACGCTGGAAGAACAATTGAGCAGCATTTGGTCAAGGTGCCACGGAAGCCACAGGGGGGCGGGGCTCCTTGCAGCCTTGTCTGACGCCTGTCCTGATCCATCTGATGCAGGGTGTTACGCTGCCCTCTCCTCCGTCAGGGTCCTGACTGTGCAGGTCGGTGTCCTTCCCCCAGAACCTAGGCTCGCTGGGGACTCTCTTCTATTCCGCAGTAATCTGAAAGTCTCTCCTCACCAGCTACTAAGGAAAAGTCTCGGTTAGAGTTGCAAATCTCATCTGACCGTGAGTCAGCCAAGGGGCAGAGACAGGAAATGGCTTTACCTGGCAAGTGGCTGCCCCAGGGGTCAAATCCAGGGGGGCGTGGTTAGAAGCCAGTCACTGCTGTCCCCTCCTCACACCCAAGGGAAGGGGGTTAAATAGGGATAGGGTCACTGAGGGTTAACACAGGGTATGCCCGTCATGTCCACAAAGAAGCTGAAGAGTTTATGCCCGGCGGTGTGGCTCAGTGGATGGAGCGTCCTCCCATGGACTGAGAGGTCCCGGTTCGATTCTTGGTCAAGGCACGTGCCCGGGGTTATGGGCTCGATCCCCAGTAGGGGGCGTGCAGGAGGCAGCCGATCGATGTTTCTCTCTCACATCGATGTTTCCATCTCTCCCTTCCTCTCTCTCTAAAAAATCAATAAAAACATTTTTTAAAGAGATCGGCAATTGAGACCTCCATTGCTTACTGGCTTTTAGCAGGTGGAGGTGCTTTGTGGTTTATGTGTCAAGTCAAGCAGATAGAATTACATTACTAACTCTAACTACACTGTTGAAATGCCCCAGAAGCCTTAGAGAGTCCCACTGTGGAGCAATATGTAATGCACTCTATTGTTGGGAGGGGCTCTCCAAACACGGGAGAAAGTGATACGGTGATATTGCCAGATTTAACAACAAGCCCAGATTATGTAAGTAATCAAGAAGATGACTTAAAATAACACACTTCAGAAGACACTGGAAACATTTGATTGTATCCATCTAATTATAGGACATCCATAAATATTTCAGGAGCTCTAACAATTAGCTAGATGGTGATAGAAGTAAAGCTAACCTCTGCAGTCCTCTAGCAAATTCCCGAATTAAACATGCTTCCCCCAGGCAGCCTCGCTGTGCCTGTTTCATCTCCTGACCGGCCCAGTCTACTTCCTTCAGCCCTTCCTTTCTCCTTCCCTGTGTGAGCTCCCTAACATTTCCTGTCTGGGCCAGTTCCCTTCCTCTACCACATTCCTCCATTTATACCTGAGCACTGTCTTCTTCCTTCGTGGCCAGACTATGGCCAAACAAGTTATTATCTGATAGAGTAACTCATTGTGATTATTTCCAGATGTTAAAGCTCTCTTTATAGTTGTTCTTATGTAAACCCCAGATCTAGGAGGAAGACCTAAACTGAAATCAGGAGATTAAAAAGGAAGTTTAAAAGCACAGCCAGGTCCGGCCGGTGTGGCTCAGTGGTTGAGCGTCGACCCTGCACCAAGAGGTCACCAGTTCGATTGCCAGTCAGGGCACATGCCCAGGTTGTGGGCCAAATCCCCAGTGGGGGGCGTGCAGGAGGTGGCCAATCGATGTTCTCTCATCGATGTTTCTATCTCTCTCTCCCTCTCCCTTCCTCTCTCTCTGAAATCAATAAAGGAAAACAATAAAAAAACTACAAGCACATCCATTCCCTTTAGATGAGAGTTCAGAGCAGTGCCATAGGCAATCCAAGGACGCCACAAGCATTGTGTGTGTGTGTGTGTGTGGTGGCGGTGGGGGGCTGGTTGTATGGCACAGGGAGAACCAAGGACCCTGAACACAAGTCTCCCTGAGAAACATTCATTTTCGTGGAGTCCCTAGTGATGTAACTTGAGGGGGGATGTTGTCATGGAAAGCCATAGCGAGCAAAACTGCCAGAGAGCCGAGCCTGGAGAGTGCGCTCTCCGAGGTCATGTCAACCCCTCGTAACAGGCAGCGTCTCACTGGGTCTGTGGGTGTGCCTGGCTCTGGGTTGCCACCTGGATCCCATGGTCCGTCTGTTCAACATGAACTCTCTATCCGTGATGGCTCTAAGCCAGATGGGTCTGTCAGCTGGAGCAACTCAGCAGCCACCCAGGGCTGCGCTGGTGGGAAATGGTGAGTTCCTGGGGGAGAGGCACGGATGGATGCTCCCAGGCCACAGTTCTAGAAAACCTCCCCTGACCTGGGAGAGGCTAACCTCCCCTCCCCTGACGATCTAGCAAAGGAACAAGATTTACATCAGCAGGACTAGGGCGCCGTCTCAGAAGTAGTCCACAGGCAACCGTTTCACGATACAAAACACTGCATTGCTACAAGTTATAATAAAATGTGGGTTGAAGTCAGCCAGGAAATAATTCGTGTCGTTATGGATGCGGTTCAACCCTTGTGGGTGAAATTTCAAAGCAGCCCAAGGGGATCTGACAGCCTAATTCCCATAAATGCTTTGAAAATGTACTCCTGGCCAAATAATCGTGCAACAGGAAATAAGTGACAACCCGTGGTCACAGGCTCCTCCGTCCTGCGTTCTCAGATGATGGGAATTGATTTATAGCAGAAACACTTGCTCCCAGGCCTCACTGAGCCCTGGCCTGTGCCCTGAGGTCAGGAGCTCTGAATTTCACAGCCTCAGGGTCCTGTCAGGCTTGAGTCTGAAGATGTCTTTGAAAGAAGCTTTCATAAAATAACACGTGGACAAAATGTTATAAATCTAAAACCTAGAAATGTCTTATGGTGTTTGGAAAAAACAACGACAAATGTAACATTTCCTTTCATCTGTCCTCAATTATAAAATAATCCTGTTTCAGAGAGATTGATTTTTCAAATGACATCCTAGAATTGATTAAACCTTTAAATACAATGGGCTGCAGCTCCAAGTGACTTAACAAGCTATCTTTATATATACGCTATTTAAAATTAGCATGCATTTTAGGGGGCTCGCCAATCTACATCCCTTTTTATACCAAGCATGTGCCCTGGGGATGCCCTCTGAAATGCCTCTCAGTCTGTGCACCAGTCTCCTCACCTGCTCCACCCAAGCCCACGCACCCCCTCCAGCCTGGATGACTGGATGGCTTCCTAACTGGTCTTCCTGCTGTTATTCTCGTTCCATGTCCCATAAAGCAGACAACGGACAATGGATCCTTTCAGTACCCTCCGGCTGCCCTTACACCTAAATCCAAATGCCTCACTGCACCTGCAGCGACTGGACAAACCTGCACCTGCCCTGCTCCCGCTCCAAGCTGTCCCTGGGTCACTTTCTCCCTCTCCACTGCCCTCCCATCATGTCCGCCTTCTTTCAGCCGATACTAGATCAGGTCAAGCTTCTTCCTTCCTTAGGATGTCAAGCCGGGGGACTCTGCCTGGACGGCTTCTCCATGGACCTCCATTGTCATCACTGTTTTGTCTTTAAAGTCTCAGCCTGGATGTTACTTCCTCCACGAAGTGGTCCCCGGCCTCCAATTTGAAATAGGTCCTCTTCCATTGTTCTCTCTCAACTAACCTCCCTTCATTGCCCTTCCTCATAATTTACAACTATAGTTATTTTTTTAAACATTTTTATGGTCGCCCTGGCTGGTTTGGCTCAACGGTTGGAGTGCTGGCCCAAGATGGAAGGGTCTCGAGTTCAATTCCCAGTCAAGGGCATGTGCCTGGGTTGCAGGTTTGATTCCCAGCCCCAGTCAGGGTCATGCGGGACGGAGGCAACCAATCGATGTGTCTCTCTCATATCAATGTTTTCCTCTTTCTCTCTCTCCCTACCTCCTTCCACTATATTTAAAAAAAAAAAAAAAAATCAATGGAAAAATATTCTCAGGTGAGGATTAACAATAACAAAAACAAACAAACAAACAAAACAAAACATAAATGTGTAGCCTATCTCCTTCCCTAGATAAACAAGCAGGACTCAGGTTGGTCTTGTTTAGTGTTCTGTACCTGACACCAACCAAAATAGACTCCTCAGGAAATACTGACTGAATAAATGAGTGATTTCCTCCCACTACTGCCCACACCAGCCACATACCTCCTTGTCCTTCACGACCTCACCTTCACGGCTGAGCACACACCTGTCACAGCCAGGCATCATCTCGTTTACCATAGCTGGGAAGACATCGCTGCTTTCTTCCTGTGTGCTAACAGGCACGGGGGTGGGGGGGAGGGTACCCTCTGCAGGTTCTCACATCTAAGTGATGGTCAAGCAGGCAGCTTCATTCCTGTCCATCTTCTTCATCACTAGACTGTGAGCAACCCCTGTAACAGGCACTTTGGTCTTACTTGTTTGGGGCCAAGGGTGTGCCCCAGGAGGCTCAGAGTTAGCCTGCAGGCTTACTGATGACCAGCATCCTCAGAAGCATAATTATACCTATGTGTTCATCTTGCTGTGTCTCTTCAGAGCCTCAATAAAGGGAGCTTAGGCCCAGCCGGTGTGGCTCAGTGGTTGAGCATTGACCCATGCACCAAGAGGTCGCCGGTTCAATTCCCGGTCAGGGCACATGCCCAGGTTGTGGGCCCAATCCCCAGTGGGGGGGCATGCAGGAGGCGGCCAATTGATATTCTCTCTCATTGATGTTTCTATCTCTCTCTCCTTCTTCCTTCCTCTCTCTCTAAAACTCAATAAAGAAAAAAACATTTAATGAGTTGTTTTTTTGTTTTTATTGATTTTTTTTTTAAGAGAGAGGAAGGGAGAGAGAGATAGAAACATCGATGTGAGAGAGAAACATCGATCGGCTGCCTCCTACACCCCCCTACTGGGGATCGAGCCTGCAACCCAGGCATGTGCACTGATGGGATTCGAACCAGGACCTCTCAGTCCATGGGATGACACTCAATCCACTGAGCCACACCGGCTGGGCTAAAGAAAAGACATATAAAATAAATAAATAAATACATAAAGGAAGCCTAATGCCACCTACATGGCTTCTGTTTGGTCTCTGCAGTAGCCGATTGGCTCAGAGATAAACTGGATCACGTCTGCTTGGCGGACACGCCCAGAAGGTCTGCTCAACCCCAGCGACTCCTCGGACATCTTCATTGATTTCTGCGTTGCTCCTGGCTTGTTTTCCGCACATCACTTCCGTGTCTTACTTGACAGCCCTCTGACCTCACTATTGGATGGTTGCTCCGGAATGTCCTCTCTTGCCTGCCTGCACAGCAGAGCTGAGTTCCTCCAACAGTCTCGTCAGCTTGACACCGGACAGGGTGCTCACGCCAAGGGGGTTTCCGCGGCCAGGATGCAGCGATACTTTGCAACACGAATCTCAGAACGAGGAATGCATTTATTTTCCATCCTTATCCTTTGATTGCATCTGTATTAACTGGCCTATTTAGTTCAACTACCAGCTCTGATTGAGTGCGTGCTATCAGGCCTCCACGGTGCTGGAAATACAGCTGCAGATTACAAATATACGGCGCTCTTGAAGAATGTGAGAATGTGCAACCTTGTGGACAGAAATATTTAATAACCACCTTAGACAATTTTCCAGTAGAGTGTAGGATCAAGCACTGGACTGAATGTCGCCAACCATGTGTGCTTTCAGAATTAAAAGACAGCAGGTGACTGTGGACAGGATGGACAGTGGAGGCTTTCTGGGGCATGTGAGGGTATTCGGTCTGTTGTAGGACACAGTGTGTGCAATGGCTGTGCGCGAGATCACATCTGGATTTCTCCATTCACTCACTGAACGGCCTTGAGCACATCACTGGGTGTCTATGGCACCGATTTCATTGTTGTCAATTGAAAATGATACGGTTGACCTTACATAGTTGTGATCAGGATTAAGGTTAAGGATGTATTGAAACATTTCACTCAGTGTTAAACACAGAAAGTACCGTGGAACTACCTACCTTTGGCTCATATCTGGAAGTATGGATGGTGTTTTCATGGGAGGAAGGGCTGGGAAAGAATCTCAGGCGAGGAAATCGCATTGCTGAGGCCAGGAGCCGAGAAGGCGTGTGGTATATGCTCAGGGAGGAGAGGGGACAGGCCTCAGTGGGTTAGAATGGCAATCTCCAACCTTTTTCATCTCACGGCACAGGTAAGCTAATTACTGAAATTCTGCGGCACACCAAAAAATATATTTGTTGCCAATCTGACAAAGAAAATAGTTATAACTTTGATTCATTCACACAGGATGTTTGTATTGACTATTGTCAATTTTTAATATGACTGTCTAAGGGAAAAGAGATCAGTGCCCCTGACCAAACAGTCCGGTGTCGCATGTTTTAAAAATCCTTGCGGCATGCGGGTGAACATCGCTCGTTTGTACCATCTGTCAGATACTCTGTTCTACCATTTGATTTGGGACAAATAACAAAACTCATGCCATTGCAGTTTACCACGTATCGCCCTCCCTGGTCCCCAACCTCGCTTGGAAGTGTGTATTCGTCTGGCCAGCACAGGGCTCCCTTCCCAGCCCCGCCAGGTCTCCCGGAGAGGCCCTGAGTCCCTCCATGCAGGTTGTTACCTCTGCATCCTTGCTGTGCGGATCTGGATACAATGTTTCTCTGGCCCTTTGCTAGCTTAGCGATCCCTCATCAGGACCCACTAACCTGCCTCTGCCCTTCACCAGGTCTATGGTGCGCAGAACAATTTCTTTTTATTTTCATGAGACAGCTGTGTCCTTTACAGTGGATTTTCTCAGCAGCTTCAGTGAGATGTCAGCTTCAGTCAGACTGTATCTGAGCCCTTCGGTGGAGGCACGGTGACAAACGTCCGGCTACTGCGTGACAGGAGGGGCCCAGTGAGCTGCACCCAGCTGTTCCCGTCACGCGAGAAAAACGACCCTTATTTCTTCCTGCAAACAACAGGGACGTTCTCCCACCATTCCCACGGAGTCTGGAACGTGGCGGTCAGTCCGCAGGGCAATGAGAGAAACAGGGTTGTGTCCTCAGATACTCTTCCCTGGGGCTCAGGATGCCTTTGGACAGTCTCATGGCTCACAGACCCTCCCAGCCAGGCTGTGCTTTAACCCTTCCCAATGCTCGCAGCGCCTCTGTTCTGTCAACCCCATGCTTCCCCTTGGGTGCAAAGCACGTGGGCACAGAAGCCCGGGTGCAGGGATGCTGTGCCTCCCTGCCCTGTGCCACTCGGAACCTCCTCCTCCCACACCTGTGTGCTGTGGCCCAGGAGAAGGAGGGTGCTACCGGCTTGCTGTGTTGCTATGCACGGGCTTAAGGGGAGAAAGAGGGGACAAGTCTGGTCGCCCCCACTAGCAGTCTGGGCTTCCCGGAGAAGACACGTGATCAGCTAAGGCGCGGGGGGTGTCCTGACACTCGTCCTTAGGTTCAGAGGCCTTAGATTGGCACATTTGGCCACATTCGTCTACTCAGAGAAGCAGCAGATCGCAAACTAATCATCTCAAACTCCAGGAGTTTGGAGTGAGGTTGACATAGGGCCGCGAGCTCGAGTGAAACGTTGACTTTCCTTTGGGACTTGCTGGTGTCCCAGGTGAGGTGGTAGCTCCTCTGATGGCCGAGCAGAGGAAAAGACAGGGAGCACCCACCCTCTTGGCTCCTGGCTGGCACATGTCTGCGTGCAGGGCTTTTAGGCTTAGGTGGCCTTGAGGAGCCCGTGCCTTGGCATGGTGGCCCATCCCCCTTCAGGCGCTGACAGCCCTCCGCCCCACAGGCTGTTAGGCAGTGTCCACAGACCACGACATGCCCACAGACAATGCCAGAGAGACAGTGCCCCCCCATCTCAGTGCCACCCTCGGGCACTAAAATCCCATTTTGAATAAAGCCAGAGAGCCTTTTGATGACTTATCAAATCATCATGCGACTACCCAGTCAGGGGCATCTGAAGACTGAGTCAGCACCTGCGCTTACCCAAACCCACTCTGCCGAGCCCCCACTTCACAGCCCTGCAGGCAGAGGAGGCTGGGAAATGTATGCAGCACGAGTTGGCTCCCGGGTGCTTGAGCACAGTGACGAGGTGCTCAGCGTCCCAGCCCACCTGCATCCCAGTGGCCCCACGCCATGCCGCGGGCTCAGCGCGCTGACAGGAGAGGAGCTCGCTGGCCTTCAGTGTGCAGTCGGAGACGCGGTGCTGTCGGCACAGACTAGCAATGCTGAACCGGAGAGCGTTCCAACAGCACCCGGAGGGGTGCCAAGCCAGAGGCCGCAGGCGGGCTAGTGCCTGTGGCGCTCCTGGCAGCTGTCTCAGAGTCCTCACTGGGTGCAGTCCTGCGGTGGATGTGACTGAGATGGTCACGGATAACACACGGGGCAGGGAGAGCCCGCCGGCGCCCTCCAGAGTCAATGGCCATGCTTCTTGTTCTCCACGTCCCACTCCGCCTCCAGGTGGCCTCCCGGGCGCTAGACGCAGCTTTTCTGACGTCGTGGGGGTCCTAGAAGCATGACTGGAGAAGAGCTGACATCTGGCAGCACAGCTCCCGTGGAGTTTACAGAATGACAGACGTCACAGGCAAGAAGCATGCTTTGCGCTGGACGCCCAATGGTGGAACAAAAAAAGCAGCTTTTCCTGCAACCTGGAAAGCAAATGTCAACATCTCGTTAACATGCTCAAGCAACTCCCTTCCACTGTGCACGAGAAGGTTCGCTGCATTCATGCTGCAAGTAACACTGAAACGTGTCAGATACTGAATCCGGAGAGCGGTTCACACAAAGCCGACTTTGAGAACTAATCTCTTTTAAATTGACCTTAGAGTTTCTTGCCCGGCTTTTAAACCGGAAACCAGGGAATGGTTAGTTTGTAAAGAACAAAATAAGATCTAGTGTCCTAATAGCCAGCATGACATTTTTATGGTCCTCACTAGCCCTAAGTTTCTTCTTCTTGACACCCACGGGACAGCAGAGCTGTCTCAGGGATTCACGGGTGGGCACAAATGAGCCTGTGTGAATGCAGACCACTGTCTCTCCTTGAGAGTGCCGTCAACTTGTGTGGGATGGCCCGGGGCATAATTGACACTCATTAAAGAAGGTCTCTTTCTGTTCTGAAAGCCTTAATGTCTGGAGAGAGCAGAAGATGCAGGGCCCAGAGAAATCCCTTTCTCCTTCCTCCCAGTGTTAGTTATGTCTTGTAGCGACTTGCCACCAGGGCCCAGTGGGGGAAAGCACTGCGCATGCACATCTGTCACCTACATCTGCTTTCACTTGGCGAGAACTTGTTGAGCGCCTACTGCGTGCCCAGCTCTGGCTTCCACACTGCAGGTACGAACCTGAAGAAAGGACATCTCGCCCCCTGCCCCTGGCACTTTCATGCCAGCAGGAGAGATAATAAGCAAGACAGCTGAGTAAATTGGGTGCCTGCTAATGATAAGTGTTGAGAAAAAGAAGAGAGCCAGGCACGTTGGGGTAGGACCAGACCTGAAATTTTAGGTGGGATATCCAGGAAGAATCCCTGGGAAAATAATTTTTGAGGAAATAGCTGCAGGAAGTGTAGACGCGAGCCGTGCAGTCATCCAGAGAAGGACCACTCCAGACAGAGAACCAGCGGGTGCCAGGTCCCGGGCACGGCACGCTCAGGACGTAGAGGAAAGACCAGCCAGCATGCCGAGCAGAGCAAGCGGTGGCAGAGCAGGAGGAAGGCCCTGGAGACCACACTAAGGAGTCTTTTTACTCTGAGTGAGGCGGGAAGCCAGGAGGGGCTTTTAAACAAAGTAGCTACCTCATCTTACTTGCATGTTAATGGTGTGACACTGCTGACGTGCTGTAACCAGACTATATGAGCAGCAAGGTTAGGGGGCCAGATAAGAAGCTACTGCGATAATCCAGCCGGGAGATGGCGGGCTTTGTCCCAGAGGGCGGATGGCACGGACGTGGGAAATGGGGAGGGGTTGGAATCGGGACAGGTACATATTTGCTGCTTTCGTCCAACTTAATACGAGGTCAAACCCACTACCAGGAAGCTCTCTGTGATGCTCACGCGGTGCACAGAATATGTGCTGCCCTCTGCAAACACATGTCACGCGGTGCACAGAGTATGTGCTGCCCTCTGCAAACACAGGTCATGAAAAGATACACATACATTCGCATTCATTCCCCACACACCTGTGTGATCCCTGCTCAGACTGCATATTTTTCCTAGTTATCCCATTACAAGAAACACCTTGAATCAAAATATTTGATGACTTAACTGCTGAGTTCCTTAGGGAAAGTATATTCTGTCTACACAACATTTTAGAATACGTTTTCATGCTTAAGTGCTTTTACTACATGGAAACTCAGCACTGGCACGGGAGTCTCAGCTCTCTACACCACTCTCACCAGACACCATAATCTGCTGACAACATTGTGAAATGCTGGTTCTATGCCATACCTGTTTCAGAGTAGTCGTGTTTACCCCTAAACAAAGGATCCCCAGCTCTGCGCTTGGAAGTCGTCTTTCGCAGAAGTGAGCTTCCTCATTGAGTGTGCGTCCTCCCAGGGGTGGCCCATATCCAACGACTGGTCCACTCGGGGACAAAGTCACAGCCACCTGTTTTGTCTTCAATTCTGAAGGGCATGCCAGCTCCTGGGCAACCTGTGGACTTGGCCCAGGTCCCTGCTGCCGCCGAATCCCAGGTCAGCTTCTCCTTCTGCCCGTCCTGGCTTTCTGACTCCTTCACAGGTGTGGCTCCTGAGAAAACTCACCCAATCCACTTACTGCACGGAAATCTCTGTCTCAGAGTCATTTCCAGGGACCCAAACTAAGACATCACGACCTTATTCGTACAACCATTGTTCAATGAAATTGAATATTGAAGCCACAGATACAACCAAAGTTTCAACCACCAAAACAAGAGCAACAAATACTCATCAAAGGGCATGATTATCAACTACTATCATGTTCCATTTTCTTTCTGATCTAATCTCCCAAATTGCTTACTATGTCATTCATCCTTAAAAGAAAAGGCTTTTAAAATGAGCAACTAACTTTCAAGAGAAAATCCTTTGCCATTGTACAAAATGTGCCCTGCTCTTCAAATTACAGAAAACACATGTGAAGAATTTTTTTAAAAATAGCTGTCATTAGAAGTCAGTGTACCTGACATAATTACCTGAGCGTGCATACATCTTGGAAGGAGACAGTTGTATTTGAAATTGTTCTCTAAGCTCCTCAGCTACTCAGCCATTAAGGGAATTATATTTCTATTGTATTATGAAAATATAGAATATATATAAACATATACAAATTAAGTTCATATTCACAAGGTGTGTCTATTCATAGGTGAATATGCTTAGATGTGCACTCTGGACTGGGGAATCTTTTGTAAAGTATTGTAGACACAAAGAAACGCTACCTGCCATTGGAGACATCAGCCCATCACTGTTAGTTCATCTCCCTGGAAACAGAAGAGAGCTTTATAATAATGCGTTCTGGTAATAGCAGTAACCCTGATAAAAATGACACAGATATAGCCATTATAACTGTGCACCACAAAATATTCTGTATATGCATTAATAAATACCAGTGAAACTGAAATACCGTGAGTGGGAACTATTTCTTTCCTCATTTGTTTGACTAACAGCATCTCAGGATCAGAGCTTCCCTCTCTCTGGCTCCTGTTTTGGTTTGGAAATGATTTCTGTTCTTGCTAATGTTTTTACAGAAACCAGGTATACAGATTGTTCTTTGGGGAGCTGAGAAATTATTGCATGATCACAATAAATCACTATAATGAGACATAAATAACTGAGAATAATGATGTGGGAACAGTGCATTATTGCTATAAGATTTTACTTGTCATACTTGGGACTATATCATTCTATTTTATAATGTTAGGATTAGAAATAATTTTTTAAAATCACCTATTTCAAGTGACTAATTTTTCAGAAGAAAAAAAAATCAAGCTCAGTGAGTTACAGTTATTTATCTCAAGGTCATCAAGCTATTTCTAAGCTAGAAATTCGGGTCCTTCCTTTCCAGAGGAGCTCAGCACAGCACAAGGTTAACTTCGTTCTCTCCCCAAACACCACAAAGTGATGAAAATAATATAAGAAGCGTAAGTGTGTAATTATGCTAAGAACCTAGAGAGGACGTCATCAGAACAGAAAAGCTGAGACATTTCTGGGAGACAAAGGAGGGCGTATCTGTGTCCTAAACCCAGCTGGCTCATGTGGAGACCACTTGTCTCCTTTCTGGCCCCACCAAGGGGGACCTCCCTGCTTAGAATCAAGGGGGTGGTTTTCCAGCTTCTCTGTCTGCTATCCAGTAAGTACATTTACACGAGTGAGAGAGAGGTCATTCTGCCAGTTCACTCTTACAGTGAGCCAGCTTCACTAAGACAAGTCCGAGTGCCACCTGGAGCCACACTGCCTGGGTATGGAACCGACACTTGTAATGATACTGCCTGTGAGGTCCTGAACATATTATTTGCTCCCCCGGAGACTCAATTTACTTCCCTGTCAAGAGTCGATAATAACGGCACCTGCTCACGTACCTATAGTTGTTTAAATTATCATTTTTCTCCAAGTCTCAACTATAAACAATAAACATTGTTTTAAATTCCAGGTAGACTCAGGTTGCCTGCTGAGACGGAGCGAGTACCATACACTCGACAGCAGGCGCGGGACCAGCAAAGGCGTGCGCTAGTCCTCCTGAGGACGCTGCCCAGGAGCTGCATGCAGAAGCAACGATGATCAAGAACTCGAGCACAAGCTGCAGTGATGTTCAGAAGAACTACTTAGAAAACGATCTTCCAAAGAGCGAAGACAATCAGACCACTTCCATCCCCACAGGTAACAAGAGCGGACTGGGCTTCGTCTTCAGCGGGAAGCCAAGGCAGCTTGTCCAGAGGAGAAGCTAATTTAATTGATCCGGGGTAGGACTGAGACATCCAAATCTTTTCACAGCTCTCTAGGTGACTCTGGAGTTCAAGGCCGTTTTTCTAAGCTAATGCTTCTCAAAGTGTGGTCCCTGAAATACCAACATCAGCATCATCTGCGGACATAATAGAAATTCTATTTATTTGAGGCTGTGCTAAGATGGCTACATCAGAAACTCTGGGTGTGGAGCTCAGCAATTACTGTGCGAACAGGAGCCCTGGATAATTCGGATGCACTTAGTTCCAGAACACGGCTCTTAGGGGAGTGGAGGAGCTAATTTAGAGGACCCTGAGTGGCCTGGGGGCTGGGGCCAGAGCCTAAGATCAGAGAAGAGGAAGCTGGAACTCCAGAGTTCTATGATGGAAAAAGAGACAGGGACGGAGCGGAGGAAGGGACGACAAATTAACTCTGTTCGAGGAAACAGTGCTTTGGTAACACCAAGTGTTGCTAGTCACAGGCAGCTCTCCCCTTCACGAGAAGTTAATGACCCAACACAATCAGCTCTCTGACATGTGTATAACAATACACGTGCATATTCGTGTATATTTAAAGACTTAGACTCAAAGACTCTATCTGAGGAAAGTTTTATTTTATTGTTCAGTTTTATCTTTATTGTTGAAAGTGTCACAGATGTCCCCCATTTCCCCCCATTGACTCCACCCCCCCCAAGGCCTTCCTGGCAATACTCTCTGCATCTATGTGCTATTCCTTGTCAGAAACTATACTTTGACATGAGATCCGGATATTTTGAAGATCTAAATGAAAGTAAACAAAAAATAACCCCAAAGACTAGAAAGTTCTTGAAACCACTAGAAGAAATTACAGACGACACTCTATGCCCTTGACATAGTAAATAAGTTCTTCAACAGGACACAGCACAGTCAGTTAAGGAAACAGGTTGATGAAGTTGACAACAACAAACGTAAACATTCCACTTGACTCCATAAACAGAGCTACAAGGCATCTTAAAGAACAGTTGGCAATATATACAACAGTCCAAAGATTTTCACCCAGAATATCAATGAACTATAAATCAATGAGAAAAGGTCAAATCAATGAGGAAAGCAGATGAAGCCACCATTCACAGAAGAGAAAACCAAGTGACCAATACACTTATAAGATGCTACATGTCATTAGCAACGAGGGAAATGCAAATGAAATGATAAAGAAATAGCAGTGATTGCCCAAATAAAAACATCCGAATGACCAAATGTTAAGGAAGCTGTGCCCACAGGAACTGCCCCGCTCTGCTGGCCGGACTGTCCAATGGTCCACTTTTGCGCAGCAACCCAGCCAGAGCTGAGGATGGGGGCCAGGGGCTGCTGGGGAGGACGGTTAGTCATAACTACCTGTCTGTCTCCAAAACTCATGCTCTTTCCTTTAACAAACAAACAGCACGCATTTCTTTCTGTGTGTCCCATGAAGCTAACCTAATCCCATACTCGCCAGGGCTCAGTAAATACTGTGATGCAGGTGGGAAGGCGAGGTAGGAGTCCCAGATGAGCTGTCATTCTGGTCCTGTGGGCCCCCTCTTCAGTATTCTTAGATTAAATCAGGGTCTCTGGGTTGCATCTATTTCTAGACATTTCAGTCACCAGCTCCAACAATGTACATAAAACAAGGTCGTCTTGTCAACTGTAACAGAACAAACAATTGGCAGTTTATTGTGTAACTCAAAAGAGAATTTTCACACACAGGACTCGCGTGCCGGTGTCCATACCCACTTCGTAATATCCCGCCATCACTTAGTTTCCAGAACTGGTTTGGTTGGCTACAGACTTTTCTTTTAAATACCTAACTCGGCCCATGAATCAACCAGTGAGAAGTCGACTACCTACTGTGTGAATAAGCAATTTTTCATTCCTACTTTAAGAATGCAAAGGAGATAACATATGATTTAACTAATAATGGAAAATAACCAACTGCTCTCAAAGTATTTTTCTGAATTTCACTTGGGCAAAGAAAAATAGTCCAAGAAAATAGAGCAATCTGGGAAAACTAGATTGTTAATATTAGCCTTAGGACTTCTGCAAATTTAAACCCTCCACTCCTGTATGTGAAACACTTGTAAAATAAATAGGCATGGAACCATAGTACAGTTGATTAAGGCATTCTTAAGAGGCTAGGAACCAAGGGACCTGGATTTCTTCTCTTTTTTAAAAAAAATGTATAAGAAATCAATATTTATGCACCTCTTACCCAGAACTGACGAATGCTAATGTCATTTTGTTAAAGATTAATAATATGTAATAATAAAGAAATGAAACATAATAGATAAAGTAGAGTTCCTGTTTCATGGTCCTCCAGTCCTTCCCTTCCCACCCTTAAGGCAACCTCCCTGCTTATCATTCACCAGGTGAATATATCACCAATAATTTTTTTTTTTTTACCATTTAATAACATACATATCTATAAATCACACCCAGTGTGTTAGTCTCTGAAACTTACTTTTTCAGTCTCTACTATGTTTTTGAAATCAAATTCATGTTGCCCTGGTAGACTCATCTTAACCTGTAGACAGCATCCCATTGTTTCAATGTATCACCTTTATCCAGGACTACTGGTGGCTACTTGGTTTATTTCCAGTTTTTTATATTATAAAACGCTTCACGTTTCAAAAACTGCAGTGACTATCTCTGCGCATGTCTTCTGGTAAACACGAGGAATGATTTCTCTGTTAGAGATCTGAGAAGTGGGGCTTGGAGACTGGGTCACGAGCATTTCTGAACTCACTGAACGTTGCCAAAAACACTGCGTGGGGAAGGAGGCTTTCTCATCGGGGATGGTGAGCAGTGAACACTGGTGCCGTCTTCGTGATAAGTAATTTGGCAAAATAAACCAAAATTAAAAATGCATGTAACCTTTGGCTGAGGACTTCTAGGTCTAAAAATAGAACTTATCAACACACTTTTTCCTGTGTGCATATGTATTTCAGAACATTGTTAACACAGCATTTGTAACAGTGAATAATTAGAATAATAAAATCTGATGCTCTTTTTATAACATTTTTATAAGAAATAGTATACATAATTTTAAAGTCTACAATTCCAACCTCTTACACACACACACACACACACACACACACACACACACACAGAGTGGTTGAAGGAAAAACACCAGATTTTTTGTCTGGTCCCCCTGATTTCCACTGACTCTTTAGTTAGCTCAGGCTTAACTAAATGTCTGGGGTTTCAAATCTCCTGCCCTCTACTCTGTCTTGCTCATGATGCTCTCGGGTGTCTGTGGAATTACTGTGACCTCGTGGTGGCTGCAGGGACGGTGGAGAGGAGTTTGGGATATGTGAAGTGATCTTGGTGCTAGTACCCACCTTAGCCAGGTCTCTCCTGCATGTCCTGCTGGGAGAATCCAAAGTCTTGTCTCTCTTTGTCGGAACGAGTTCAATTTCCTCTCTGACTCCGATCATCCTACACCATTGCTCCCTGGCCCTGGGGAAAGA
This sequence comes from Tadarida brasiliensis, assembly GCA_030848825.1. Classification (NCBI taxonomy): domain Eukaryota; kingdom Metazoa; phylum Chordata; class Mammalia; order Chiroptera; family Molossidae; genus Tadarida; species Tadarida brasiliensis. Next base: position 96,735,673 of record CM061267.1, on the reverse strand, counting down.
GGCCTCCTGTTCTCTACACGTCCCCGTGTTTCCATTATCCTAGACGGAACATGTCACAGAGTGACCCCAAATCAACGTGCCTCTCTTCATGGTGGCTTTGAGGACTCTCCACTCTCTCAGTATGGCTACTCTCAGTCTTGTTGGCTGGTTGTGGGAAAGGGGACCCCAGATCTAACCTACAACATGCAGCTGTCTCACACTGCTAAGTCTGACCTCTCTCCTGTCTAACTAGACTGCATTACTGAATCTACTTTGATGTGGTCACCCCCGCACCCTCACCCCACCCCAGTTATTGCTGGAGGTCCCACTCGAGACAAGCTGCCCCTTAAACATGAACTGAGATAAAAGGTCTTGGTATTTCTCTCCCCTTGTCTAACACTGCTCTGACGCTCCAGGTCAACCTGTGGGGGAAGGGGACAGGGAGCCCGGCCTTGGTTCCCCTTCTGCTTCTCTCCTCCTTCTCCACGCCGTAGCGTCTGGGTCCTGCTGGGTTTGATTTTCTCTTAATTTTTCTACTCCCCTAATGTCATTTTCTCAGATACCCTGGCCAAAACAGACAGAAGGGTATTATTGCCACACTGTGCAAGACTGTGTCACCTGAGTCCCTGTAACTTGACTCTTAGTACAAAGAATTTAGAATATCCTCGCTACACAATGCCTGGCTCTCAAGCTTGGTGTTTTGTTGTAAAAGTCTATTTTGGAAGTCAGCAACTGGAAAGGTTCTCATTGGGTCTTTGCCATGATACTTTGTTCCAACCACCCCATCCCCCTCTTGCCCACCTTTCCCATCCCCCTTCGGCCCACTGTCCCCGAACACACACACACACACACACACACACACACACACGGCCACCAAGATGGGCAGAAGAGTGCCTTCAGCTGACCAGAGGAGAGCATGTATAGAAAAAAGCAAAAGAGAAAAGTGTATTAACATGTTTCAGCACATTACATTGACTTCTATACATACATGTAACAGGATGTTGAGCTAGACTTTTCCTATAACCACAGAATCGCCTGCTCGGGTGAAACGAGAGGACGGGACTCCAAGCACTTCACTTTCCTGAGGGAGACACCCACGGGTGTGTCAGAACCTCCCAGGGTTTGCCAAGAGATGACGTGGTAAATTCCACTACTCCAACCACTTCCCTAGCTCCCCCACACCCCATCTGTATAAGCGGAAGAATAAAAAAGAAGGAACAAAAAAACTATTACTGGCGTTGAAAGAAGTCAGTCTATTCATCTCCCTCTTTCCGGCCCAGAGTAGAAGACTCTCCCTACAAATTCCCAGGGCAAGAATGGAAAGGAGGGGACTTGAGCGTGGGTACACGTCTCACGGGGGGCGAGAGCATGGACAGAAAGGCACCAAGAGCACAGCAGCTCTGCCCACGCCTTCGATCTGAAACCTGGCTGGAGACGGGGCCAAGACCTTGTCACAAGGTCTGAGACGCGGTCTTCACCTGGAGAAGACAGCGGTCTATTTTTGTTTCAGCTTCTTGTTGTTGGTTTGCTTTAATAATTGGAAGGGACCAGAGAGTTTGGAATCTACACAAGTTTCTGTTAGGGGGCTCAGCAACAGAGTCTAGGAGATACGTTAACAACAGAAGGAAAACGAAAGATTCCATGGTCGTTCTCTGTAAGGTTGGGCTACTCGATAAATGGCTATATGCGCGTAAACCCTGAAAGACTAGAAGTATATATTCCAAGAGATGAACAGCTATTATTTCCTGTTGGTAATACTACGGGTGATTATTTTTATTTATGCTTTCATGAATCTTTCATAACTTGTAGAATAAACTTTAAAAGTTAGAGGAAAGCTCCACTCTTAAGAATGAACAGATGGGCAAAGGTTATGAGGGCATCAAGAATGGTTTGTAAGGTATACAGCTTGTGAGTTAGTCTTCCACTTAATTCCCAAGAGAAAGAGCAGTGAGAACCACAATTGTCTCTGTATATTCAGAAATGACTATGTTCTGAACCCAAAATAAAACAAAAGACCGTAAGACTGATCAGAACCTTGGATGTAGAAGAAGAGAAATGAAAGGGGTTACAACCTTTCCCTTGACATCCTCGAGACCTGTCTGATTTCCTTCAGCTTTGAGAGAATCTACCTGAAGGTGGACCTGAGGCTCAACACGGCTTCCACGACTGTCCCCCACGTTCAGTCCCACACCTGCTGTTCTCAGAGGTAGCCCTCCTCGGGGCAGCCGGGCACCCCAGCCCCTCTTCAGAAGGAAGCTCACTGATGCGGTGCTTTCACAGACGTTGGCCATGGCCTCGCTCTAAGTATGCTTCTGTTTTTGTAACCAAAGGGACCCTCCTCGACATTCTTACTACTGAAGATCATAAAGTATTCAGGAGCCCAAGCACAATTTGGAGATTTAATTCCAAGGAGATTATTTCCTTAATTATTATTTTTGGAAGCATACGTTTTGGATATTGTGCTTATAGATGGATTACACTTTATCAAATATTTAAATGCTTAATTTAGCCACTGGATCACTTTTTGTAGAGCCAGACACTGCCGTGCAGGGGAAGCAGGGTGGGGAGGGAAACCAGATCAATGACTAAATCATTATTTTGTCTTGAGCTAAAAAATCCTTGAGGCAAAACTATTGAAAGCACAGGGCTGGCCCTGGCCAGGTAGCTCAGTGGTTACAGCATTGTTCTGATAGGCCAAGGTTACAGGTTCAATTCCCTGTCAGGGCACATAGAAGAATCAACCAATGAATGTATCAGTAAGTGGAACAACAAATCTGTTTCTCTCTCTCTGTCTCTCTGTCTCTCTCATGCCATGGCACCTGATGTGGACACTGGAGAAGGAAGAAAGGCTTCCAGACCCACCAGTACCTCTCTGATTTAACTGGGTGCCAGGTAGGGAGACAGGTGAAAATGTTTTGTCACCATGTTCACATCCGCCCTACAGATGGCATATTAGCTTTGCCGTAAAAACAATAGCACAGGGCCAAATTAACATGTAATTTACTCTTTTCTTCTCCATTTGATATTATATCTCTTTCTTTTAGCTGCACTTATTCAATAATAGCAAATTCTGGGTCACTAATGAAACAGTAGATGTTTGCTCCCAATCCTACGGAACATAATTAGATGTTGGGGAAAAAAAATTCTCATATTCTTTTTAAAAGATATAAAGAGAGAAAACACAATTTCACCAGTGCTAGCAGTTTTATGTATTTGGAAGAAATTTGTGGAATTAACTTCTCCTTTTAATGGCCACAATCATTTTCAGTTGGATTATTGAAAGAGTTTCGCTTTGGATGAAAGAGTCCCTTTGTGAACCGAGATGAATCAGAAAGGAAATTTTGGGGGGTGCAGCCCCATCCTGAGCCAGAGGGGGGAAGAGAGAGCGAGCAGAGCGCACGGCCTCCCTCCCCCTCCCACTCCCCACCCTACCTGAGAGCTGCAGGCTGGACGGTCATGCTGACCCTGCCCTGGAGTGCAGGCTGCTGGCCCTCAGGCAGAGCCACACGTCAAGCAAGGCCTGCAGGTACGGGTTAAAGCTTAGCATTTGAGGGACGCTCCTCCCATGCAGCTCATCAGAAGTGGGCTCAACAATGCCACAGCTCCGAACCCCAGCTCTGGAAGTCCATGGTGGGGCGGGGGTGGCAGAAACAGCAGTGTCTCCCTGCCTCTTGGTCACTCCAAGTGCTTATCCCACGTTCTCTCGTCTCTGCTTTGAAAGGAGCCTAAGAAAACCACAGTCCTGCCTAGGGAGGATGTCCCTGGGCCCTGCGAGACATCCCACGCCCCTCGAGCCAGGTTCAACGGCAGTCCTGACCGGAGTGTTATGATGGCAGTCTCTGCACTTCGCTGATAAGTCTCACTTTCTCGTTTCCCTCTGGCTTGATGATCCCGAGGGATGGAGAAATGCTGGCGAAGCAGTCAATGCCAGAGGTGCTGACCCTCCAAGAGCTGATTTCTTCCCAAAGGAAGGAGGACAGAGGAGGGCGGTCGAGGAATTAAAATTGCCACGAGGAAGAAAGCGTGGCCATGGCACCTGATGTGGACACTGGAGAAAGAAGAAAGGCTTCCAGACCCACCAGTACCTCTCCGATGTAACTGGGTGCCAACTAGGGAGACAGGTGAAAGCGTTTTGTCACCACGTTCACGTTGCCCTAAAGATGGCATATCAGCCTTGCCCTGAAAACAGCAGCAGCAGCTCCTGTTCGCGGTGGCTTCTGTCCCCAGGTCTTCACAAGCCACATCTCAGTAATTCTCACACACTGTTCTGATGCGAGCACGACTGCCTCCCATCTTCAAGAAGCAGGGGCTCAGAAGGATCCAGTGACTTCCCCCAAATCAACGAGCAAGTCAGTGGCAGAGCTGGGACCCGACCTAGTGACTAAGTGCAAGCCCTCTGCGCCATCCCGCCTCGGTCTTGATGTCACCAGGATCACCGAGCCCTCTGTCACACTTGGTCCTTCAGGCTTCTGAAAGGCCAAAGAGACTGCCAGCAAACTGGCCAGGCTGGTTCCGACGGGCACGACTGAATGAGCGTCAGTGTCTAGCGTGTGTGCTGCGGTCGAACCCCTGCCCCGAGCACTGCTGAGGAAGGCTGTAATTAAACATCCTGTGAAGACCAGTAGATTTCATTTCAAACAAAACTTTTTTGTCCTGCTCTGCCTTTTTCATAAAGAACTCCCAGGCTCCTCTGTGATTTCTAACAACCCCGCCAGTCCTCAGCAGGCTGCGGGAGCTGACTGCAAAATCTCTCCTTCCAGGTTTTAACGGGGACGCTGAAATGACAGCCCTGGGCACAGTCCACTCCAGGGCAGAAAAACCTGCTTCTCTCTCCCATGTGCTCTCTTCAGCAAAAGTGATAAACAAACGCGAAAACAAAAGGATTTTACCAGGCCATGAGAGAGTGAGCCAATTCAATTCTCTACTGTTTCGGAGAGGAGAGTGTGGAAAGTGGGCACCCAATATTTACAGGGAGCATTTCTCCAAGTGGAAGGTTCCAAGTTATAGCTATGATTTAAGGAGCATATACTTCAAATTAAAAGTAAGTAGCAAATATTTTGAGCACTTGTGATGTGCAAGGCCCTGTGTTAGTGTCAGTAAGAAGTATAAGGCACCACGTGTCTCTCCCTTTCAATATCTGTGATCTAGTTCGAACGCCCACGACTCAATACACAATGCAAATAACTCCATAAAAACGTGGCCAAAATATTTGAACAGACATTTCCCCAAAGATTAGACAAATAGCCAAGACGCACCTGAAAAGGTTCTCAGCGTCATAGATCATCATGGAATTGCCACTGAACACCCCAGCGAGGTCTGGCGACACAGCCATTAAACTGAAGAAGTCTGCCGAGACCAGAGGAAGACGCAGACCAACCGGAATTCTCGTGTGTTTCTAGTGGGAATGTCAAGTGCTGTAACTGCTTTGGAAAGGGGAGGTGTGGAGTTTTTTGTTTTTTTGTTTTTTTTCTTTATTGATTTTAGAGAGAGAGGAAGGGAGAGGAGGAGAGATAGAAACATCAATGAGAGGGAACATCGATTGGCCGCCTCCTGCATGCCCCCCACTGGGGATTGGGCCCACAACCTGGGCACGTGCCCTGACTGGGAATCGAACTGGCGACCTCTTGGTGCATGGGTCGACGCTCAACCACTGAGCCACACCGGCTGGGTGGAGGTGTGGAGTTTTCAATAAAAATAAACATACATATATACGCTATGGTCCAGCAGATTCCACCCCTCGGTGTTTTCCCAAGAGAAATGACAATGGAAGTCCCCATAGCAGCTTAACCACAACAGCCGGGCGCTGGAAACAGCCAGAAGTCCTTCCAAAGGAGAATGGATAAACAAACCGGAACTCACAATGAAGAACAAAATATTGATAATGTAACATCAATAAATCTCAAAACGTGCCGAGGGAAAGCATCCTTATACAAAGGCATATTTATGTTCCCGGTTATAATTAGGTCCAGAACAGCTGAAACGAATCTGTGGTGGGAACAAACTGGAAGTTTTCTCCGGGACCGTGGCAGAGGGGTTGGATTGGACAGGAACGTGCGAGAACTTCCTGAGATGATGGCAGTGCTGTGTATTTTTTTTTCTTTATTGATATTAGAGAGAGAGAGAGAGAGGAAGTGAGAGGGAGAGAGATAGAAACATCGATGAGAGAGAACATCGATTGGCTGCCTCCTGCATGCCCCCCACTGGGGATCAGGCCCACAACCTGGGCATGTGCCCTGACCGGGAATCGAACTGGCGACCTCTTGGAGCATGGGTCGATGCTCAACCACTGAGCCACACTGGCCGGGCAGTGCTGTATATTTTGATAGGAGTTTGGGTTACATAGCTGTGTGCACATGTCAAAAATCTGCAAGAATGCATGTATGTGTTTTTCATGTGTGTAGATTTTATCTCACTAAGACTATTACAAATTATGAATTCTAGTTAAAAGATACTGATGCTGAAGTGTGTAACAGGAATTGAACTGATATCTTGAATTTACTTGAAGTATATCAAGAAATAAGATGGACTGCAGGTTGATAGACGGATAGATATAAAGTGAATAGAACGAAACAATGCTAAAACAGTAAGAACCCACTTAATGGTGGACATACATGTGGTCACTGCAAAATTCTTTGAACTTCACTGTCTATCTGAAAGTGTACTAATAAATGTTGGAAAGAACATGCTTCACTCCTTCTGTCTTTATCTACATGAGATGATGAAAGAGAAAGGAATCAATTCATCAAGAGTGTCTATGAGACCTAAAGAAACACCGTTAATAAAAGAGCTTCAAAATGCATGAAGTATAAACCTCAGAACTACAATGGGAAATAAACAATCCATAATTATAGCCAGGCATTTAACTATCCTTCTCTCAGATGACAGTATAAGTAGATTTAAAAGTCAGTACGTGTAAGATAAAACTTGAACAGCACTGTCAGCCCACTTGGCCACATTGACATGATAAAATTCTTCCCCACACAATGACTATTCCAGGATATGAAACAAACTTTAATAAAACATTCAACTCGAACAAAATCTATTTTTAGACCAAATGTAATTAAATTAGAAAGCAATAGCAGAAAAATATTGGGAAAAAAATCCCCAAATATTTGAAAACCAAACAACACATTAAAAATAACTCAGGGATAAAAGGAGAAGTTTTTTTTAAAAAAAATTTAAGTTTTTAAAAAATTGAATTAAAATTAAAATACAACAAAATTTGTGAGATGAGACGAAAGCAATATAGAGAAAACGTTACGGCGTTAAATACCTACATTAGAAAACAGATCTTGAATCAGTAACTTCAGCATCCATGTTACGAAACTAGAAAAAGAAGATCAAATTAACTGGATGGTAAATAGTAGAAAGGAATAAAAAAGGTAAGAACAGAAATCAATAAATAAAAACAAATCAATAAAACTGAAAACTAGTTCTTTGAGAAGATCAATATTTGTAAACCTTTAACCAGAATAATGAGGAAATGGAGAGTAAACATAACATTATCACAAATTAGAGAGGTGAGACGTCATTCCACATTCCACAGATATCAAAAAGATAATAAGGAAATAGCACAAACAAACATACACCCAAAACTCAGTAACCTGGATGAAATGGACCGATTCCTTGAAAAGCACACACTGCCAAAGCTTAGTCAAGAACAAAGCACACAGTGCAATGCACAGATGATGTACCATAGAAATGCACACTTGAAACGATACAACCCTATTAACCAACGCCACCCCAATACATTTCATTAAAAAAAAAAAAATAGCCCTATACACTTGACTTCCAGTTTAAACCCTTCCCACAAAAAAACTCCAGGTACAGATGGATTCAGTTGTGATGTCTACCTAATTTAAAGAAAGAAAGATCAAATCTATATAAACAGAGAACTGTAAAAGAAGGAATATTCTTAAATTTATTCTAAGAGAACAACCAGGCCCTGATATCAAAACTAGATCAAAATGTTACAAGAAAGTTACAAATAAAAATATCTCGTGAACACAGATGTAAAAATGTAATACTTTAGTAAATCAAATTCAACAATATATAAAATATCTACTACAACATCAAATTTGGTTCATCTTAGAGGTATAAGGTTGGTTTAATGGTTGAAAAATCAATGTATTTTATCATCTCAAGAAACTAAAGGAGAAAACAAATGGCTATCTCAACAGATGCAGAATAAAACATTTTTACAAAACCTAATGTCTGTTCCTCATAAAAACTCTCAGGCAACTAAAAAAGAAGAAAACTTTCTCAACCTGTAAAGGGCACCTTAGATAAAAACCAACTAAAAAAAATAAATCATCATCTGAATATTAAACCAAAAATTAATTTTCACCTTCCTACAGAACAATAGCAGTACATTTTTGTGACCTTGATTTATGCAAAGATTTCTAAGGTATAATACCAAAAGCATAATCCATAATATAAAATATTGATAAAATGAACTCAAAAATTTTGCTCTTTAAAAGATGTCATCAATAAAATGAAAAGATAAGTCACAAACTGGGAGAAAAGATTTGCCAATCACATTTCTGAAACAAGAACTCATATTTGGAATATATAAAAACTCTCTGAAAGCGATATTGAGAAAAAGAAAAGTCAATTAAAATAAAAAATAAAAAGATCTGAATAGAAACTTTGCCAAAGGTCATATGTCAATGGCAAGTAAGTAAAGGAAGATATGTTCCACATCACTAGTCATTAGGAAAATGCAAACTAAAATCAAAATGATATACTACTACACATTCATTGAATAGTCAAAATTAAAAACTGACTACACCAAGTGTTGGTAGGAATGTGAATTAACCGGAACTCTCAAACATCGCTGGAAAAAAATGTAAAATAAAACACTTTGGACAACAGATTGACATTTTCTTAAAAACTAAATACCTATCATACTGTCCATCTATTTCATTCTTAGATATTTTTTTTCTTTATTGATATTAGAGAGAGAGAGGAAGGGAGAGGGAGAGAGAGATAGAAACATCGATGAGAGAGAACATCGATTGGCCGCCTCCTGCATGCCCTCCACTGGGGATTGGGCCCACACCCTGGGCATGTGCCCTGACTGGGAATCGAACCAGTGACCTCTTGGTGCATGGGTCAACGCTCAACCACTGAGCCACACTGGCTGGGCTCATTCCTAGATATTTACTCAAGGGAGATGAAACCATATTTGCACACAAAATTTTGGGCAGGAGTATTGATAGCAGCTTTATTTATAATAGCAATAACCCACATGTCCATCAATAGATAAATGGAAAAACAATTTGTGGTATATTCATACAATAAAATAAACAACATGGATGAATACAAAATAAGTACACTGAGTGAAAAGCTAGATCCAAAAAATATACATACTTTATCATTTTTTTTAAAATATAAATTTCTAGAACACGCACATTAATCTCTAGTGAAGACACAGACTGAAGGGGCAGAAGAGACTGTCTGGGTGAGGGGTATGCTCATTGACTGTGCTGATGGTTTCGTGAGTATATACATATAAGGCAAAGTGCTGAGGTCCCAGCAAACCTCAGCATCTGGTTTGTGGATTCCAAAGAAATCACCCAGAGGACAGTGTGAAACACATGGGTTTATCAGGACTTGTGCTTGTACCGGTGGCGGCCGACCAGTGAAGTTTTCCGCCACACCAAAGTTGTCCCCGTAAGTCCCCACTGGCGGGCTGCCCCAGGCAGCCAGCTGGCGCTGTTGTGTTGCTGCCACCTAGACTCTCCCAACAGGAGAGTTATCGAGTACAGAAAACCGAGGGAAACAGGGCAGCGAGCGGGAGGAGGGCATGCCCGTGTGCGACCTGTGTGAGCAGAACATGAGCTGTTTACAGTCCGGGCTCTAGAAGCAGCTTCTCTCTGGCCAGGGTCCCAAGGCCTCACAGCCCACTTACAGGGGGCACACCCTGTATCCCCACGGGGTGGGAGGGGGAGGCGGGGGCCCATGTTCCCACTCACCATACAATACATCTGTGAAAAATTGATCAAATGGTACATTTTAAAGACGTGTGGTTTTTATTACACCTAATAAAGATGATAGGTAAATAGATAAAGAGGGAGGTGGAATGCAGGAAAGGGAGAGAAGGGAGGGAGAGGAGGAGGGAGGGAGAGGAGGAGGGAGGGAGGGACAACCCCTAGTACCTTCCCAGAGCTCTCAGGATAAGATCTAAAGTCTTTAAACCATATTCACGCCCTTTCAATCACGAAATGGCCCCTGTCTCCCTCTGCAGTCTCATCCCTTATAACTCTAACATCTCTTACACCTCTAACTCCATTTTGTTTTCAGTTCCTTTCACCACACCCTCTACGTTCCAGTTTACATGATCTCAAAGCGTGCGATCCCCATGAGCCCCGCGACACCTGTTTGTCTTTCAATGATGAGCGTCAGCCGTCCTTTCCCTGACACCCCATGCCCAGGCTAGTCGGTGGCCCCTGGCCTGCTGACTCAGTCTCTCTTGTACTGAGAAATCCCTGAGGAAGAAATCGTGGCGCTCATCCCTATTCTCCCTATTCCATACGGTGCCTAGAACATAGCATGCACTTAACCTAACTTGTTACAAGAAGAAATGAACAGGATTATGTCACCGTATACTCTGTCCCCGGTGTCCTTTCACAGCATATTAGCAGAAAGTCCCAAAGGTAGTCAGAGCTATTATCCCAACATTTGCTCCTATTATGGGAAAAGAGAGAAAACATTAAAACGAATCCCAAGTGCATGAGACCATCGAAACTGCTCACCGCTTCGTAGGAAAGCATCTCACCTCCGAGGTTCGCGATGGGCCTCGCTGCAGAATGACTTGCCAGACGAGTGGATGCCTAGGAGGCTTTGAAAACGGATGTCTGCTTGACTTTCACCTGTGTTCAACAAGCACGGCTCTAACAATCGTGGCTCGGTGGAGGAACCCACGCGAGAAAGAGCTAACAGATGCTTCTTCATTTCGAGGGCAGGGTATTTCCCTCCGCACTCTGAAAAGCTGGAATTCCGTCCTGCGCACAACGTTGCTGTGAGAAATACAGGAACCCAGTTCTCAGAACAACCCCCGTGGGAATTCTAGGGACGTGAGAGGAATTCTCTTGAATGAACACGTGTTTTTTTGTTTTTTGTTTTTTTATCAGAATGTTTTCCTGTCTCTCTGCTTTGACAGGGCTCATCAACTACTCACCAAACACGCCATTGGCTGTAAGAGGGTCCTTGGTTGCCCACTTAACGCTTAGGAACCACACCTACTGGAGCGGGCTGGAACGAACCCAGTTGTGCTGTCTCTGCAGGACCCCAAATTGAAAATCAATATGAAAGATCTGAATGTCATTGGACTGGATGCTAAATGCAGCCCATTGTGAAATGCACCTGGGAGTGCAGCCACTTAAGATATTGTTCTGTGTCATTTAGGTCAGACAACAGAAGCAGAAAAAAGAAATGCAAGCAAAGAGATTTGTGTGTGTGTGTGTGTGTGTGTGTGTGTGTGTGTGTGTGTGTTGTGGGGTTTTTTGTGTTTTTTTTTTGGTTTTTTTTTGCCAAGCTTTTAAACACAGATAAGAAAACTCGAGTGAGGATGTGTGAATTCCCAGGCATGGGTGAAAATTAAAATCTAGCCTGTAATTCCCTCCAGAAGAGGTTGTTTCTGCCTCTTGAAGAGCACAGAGAGGAAACCACGCAGCGAGGCAAGCTGAATCCCTTTCAAGCGTCTGTTCGTAGCAGGTTCATTTATTTTTCCCCTGAGCAAGAAGCATCATTGGATTCAAATGAAAGGCTCGAGGCATGCTTCGTAGATGATAATCAATGATGAAGACTCTATCTAGTGAAGCCACAGTGGAAAATCAGGATGGTAAGGTTATTTTTACAAACATTTATTTAATAAGGACATGCACAGAAACCGGAAGGCAGAAAAGGTTGATGGAAAACAATTATGATATACCTAGGGGCATCTTTCAACATCTATTCCAAACTGATGAGAACTGGAGGAAAAGAGTAACAGCAAATGAAATCCTCATCCGTCAATCAGGAGAAACGTGGAAAGCAGTAACGTGGAACTCGCACTCATCTTCCCCATCCGCGGAGATAAGGGGGAGTCTCCTTTGCAGACTTTTCTTTGCGGTCATGGCGATAAATTTAGGATAACTGAGAAGAAAGTGACAAGACTTCCAGACTGAAACACAGGCCATTAGATCCACCTGTTACCTGCTTCTGAATGGTTTCTTTAAACAAGAAATTTGATAGCAATTGAGCTGTTTCATCGATTCCAGACATGATTAAAATATAGAACGGATTACAATTGCCCTGTGGTGGAAGATGAGTATGTGTTCACAGTTGAATCACATTAAGCGATAGCAGTGTGTGTGTGTGTGTGTGTGTGTGTGTGTGTGTGTGAATCACCACTTCCGTTCATCATGGATTACCTTTGCTCCTGAATTTATGTGCCTTTCAAATTATAGGAGAAAAGGTTGCAGACCTGACACACGCCGTCAGGCTTATTCTCCAACCACCAAGTTTAGAGGGAAGGGAAAACATTCTAAATGCTGAAAATTGTCAGGAGCAATTTCAGAAGCCTGTGCTTTTTGAAGCATTTATTCTTCGCCCCAAAGGGCATGAAGTGGCAAATTGTGAAACAGCAGCACCTTAAAGGTGTGTTTTCAGAAGAACAATCTCCTCTTTCATGAGGCTGAGCCAGAAACTAGGCTTTCCTTCGCCCAGCATCATGGGCTTGAGGCAGGAGGGGAAGAGATGACACAAGAGTCTTCAAATAGCTACAATACCTACTTTGGTATCTGGGGCACCCTGAGTCAAGTGTGATCACTGAGGTTACATCTCTCTAGCCCAAGGTGACCCACTCGGTAAACAGTGGGCCGGGAGTAAAGCCCCGTCAGCCTGACCCCAAAGCCAAGGTTCTTCACTCTGCAGCAGCCAACTTGATTCTGGGTCCTGGCTACGTTTCCAGCGTGGTTTTATTTGAACAAGTCAACTGTCAGATCAACTTCTACAGGAAGGTGTTCCTCCCGGGTTCCAGACTGCACCTCTCTGCAGTCCCACGTGCCCCAAGCAAATGTCAATCAAAATACCGAACGCATGCAATTGTGAAATGGGTCTTCTCTAGACAGTGAGCCCCTGCAGGCTGGAACCCTACCCACTTGCCTCCTAAGTACGTACTAGCGTGTCAGCAACGGAGGAGGTGCTCAGCTAGTATCTGGTAAATTATAACTGAACTGAGAGAACTGGTTAGATCAAGACTTTCCAAACGGTGCCCCCATGGAACTCTGAAACGTCTTTAGAGCTTGCTCGATGTAGGGACAAGGGCTGGCGTTGTAGGGAGAGGGTGTTGACTGTCACCAACATCGCATTGACCCCTGCCTCAGTGGGAGTGCCTCCTCTATAATCCTTTTTCTAGCAAGTGTCCACATGACATCTTTGAACAAAGAAATACATGGCTAAAAAAATTTAAAGCTATTGCATTAGCTGATCCCATCGTTCACTTCCAAATTTATGTAATTTTCTACACTGTCTTAAAAGTCCACAGCTGGGACCCAAGTAAGGGGATGCATCCCACACATGATGTAACTGAAGGTGCTGTGGGAAGTCAGCGTTGGTGGGCGTGATGCATGAGGTGTGTAATGTGTTCCAGAATCTCGTGGAAGGAAAGGGTGCGATAATCCGACATGGGAAACTCATCCGGTTCTAGAATGTGGCCCTTGGGAAAGACTTCCTCATCTGATTTTCAGGAAGGCTGAAAGGGCGTGAGGACAGAGGAGGCAATGTCACCCCAAGTTGGGGGTTAATCACTATGATTTTTCCTACCAATCACGGACAACAACAACATCTATTAGCAATTATTCTCTGAGGGGACATTTCCCAGGATCCTTTGTGGCCAGAGGAGGTTGAAATCAGACCCAAAGGACCAGCCTGTGGAAGCAGCTGCCCTGGGTGGTGCTCACAGCAGGGGAGGGGGGCGCCTAGCCTGAGCCAGAGGCACGGAGACTCGCCCATAACCACTGAATGTTAGCCATCGGTAAGTGGCAGGCGGGGTCCATCACGAAGGCCAGGAAAGCCCAGGGCGCGGCTGGGGTCTGCCGGGACGCAGACGGGGGTCTCGGCGTCCACAGGCCAGTCTGTGACACTGTCCAGGCTCCAGGCCGTGGCGCTGGGAGGAGACTCGGGCAAATGGACTGAAGAGTGATCAGAGGCAGAGTCCACGGCGGGGCAGCCACACCACAGGGTGGCGGGCGTTGATGAAAGCGAGGAGAGGAAAGTCGTGAACGAGACACTGAGTCAGCGCCTCCGGGGCTCCCAAGGACCGGACCCGGGCGACGTGCCCCCTGAGTCAGGGCAGGGCGGTCAGCAAACACTGCGGTGTCGCAGCCGAGGGGTCGCTGGGCAGCAGGGCTGCTGCAGGAGGCCGAGGACCCGCTGAAGGGACACTCCCTCTCCCTGGGCCCGGGGCCCACGCGTTTGCCAACCACCTTGCTGCCGGGGTGCGGGGGCCCTGGCCGTCCTCGCTCCCCAGGGGACGTGCGAGTGGAGACTCACGATGACTTCTTTTGCTCCTGACTTTGTCCTGGGCCAGAAGTATCAGTGCCATCCACATGGCTTACAGAAGAGCAAGCACGCAGAGCTTGGCTGACCTGCCGAGTCCCAACACAGCTGGAGTGGTGGCCAGGACTTGTTCCGTGCGCCCGACTCCAGGGCTCGGATCTGACGACTGCGCCACCATCTCTCCAGGCTGCTGGCTGCCTCTGGCTGTCAGTCTTGCAAGCGGTGATGCTTCTAAACTGCGTGGGAAGCCCCGGAGCCCAGAGGTGTTGGGCCCTCCCCTGAGGAGGGCACAGCTCTGTGGAAATGGTCTGGGCCGGCACGGGCACACGCGAGCTCACGCCCGCGGAAGGGGAGCCCGGGACGTGGACGGGCCGCGCACAGCAGGAGCTGCGGGATCGTGCGGACCAGCTCAGGCCCCGCCTCGGCTGCGCGTGTCCTCACCGACCTCGAGAACGTGACTCCACTTCTCCATCCAGGAAAACGTCACCGTCTTGCTGTAAAAGTGACCTAAATAAATGATGTAAAACCTCTCCGCAGGGCCTCGTACATAGTAAGAGCTTTATCAATGCCAGCCATTATGACTGGGGTTGCTGTTATTGTATTGGCAACCATGTTTCAATATCACAGTCTTTTTTTTCTTTTCTATTAAAAACAGGTTTTGCCTATTCACTTCTTTCTCATCCCATAGCCTACAACCGAGATTTTAAATATATTCACAACGATCGCTTCTTGCTAGGGAACTCTAAATAGAACATTAGTGGATTAGTAATGAGTCACCACCATACGTACTTGCATGCACCAAAGATACTGATATTCTAGCACAACAGGAAAGTGAACAAAAATGGAAGAAGAGAACTGCTAATGCTAACTGTCCTAGGAATGGTAGTGGCGATGCGGCCATGTAGAAGAATGACCCCATCTCAGGAGAGACACATCAGTCTTTAGGGACCAAGTGGGTGCTGCCTGCCCCCCTCTCACGATGCAGTTCTCAGGGGGACTTGCACACCTGTGAGCAGAGACACCAGCGGGCTTTTTCTGCAGTGTCTCCCTCTGGGGCAAGAGTTTGAGGTTCCTTAGATGTGACACAGCCACAGCGGCCACCTGGATCTATTGGCCCCGCATCACTCCCAGAGGACTGGGGACAAGGGAAGCGATGTGAACACAAAGCTCGTGATGCCTACTGTGCCATGAGTTTAGATAACATTTTGGCTTCTAACCCAGGGGGTGTGCAACTTTGGCCAACATCAATGACACTAGAGCAGCCTATCTTGTTGGTTTTCAAATAGGGTAAACATCTCAGACCCTGGACAGTTCCTGGCCCCGGCTTTCACCTGTTTGAGCACGTGGCATCAACGTGTACGTTTATGTGTGTACACTGAGATGGTAACAGTCCAGGGCTTAATTAGCAGCCTTAAAAACATGAATAAATTAACCTCAGGTACAAATCACAGAACTCGACGCTTGTCCATGGTCCCAAGTGACAATGGAGAGAAAGCAGGTGTTCCCTGGAGCCATGTGGGCGTGCAGGCGAGCAGGGGCCCTTCCTGGGATCTCCAGCTGCTGCTTCAAATACAAAATTAAGAGAAAATACTCAAAGGGGCCTCGGGGGATCTGAAGAAGCACATTTATCTGACTTACCACTTCGAAACCACTCAGGCCGATATTCAGACAGATAGACATTATTTCCACCCTGCTCGACACTTCTTCCCTTGTACACATGTTCGCCAGCGTTTCTCGGACATGGTTAAGGACCCAGATGGTGCCGAGTACCACAAGTCAGAATAACCCTGTGACCAGTGGGCAGGAATTACTATTAAATCTTGTCTGCAGGACATGGAAGTAAAGCAGCATAAAGTTTAAAGACTTGCTTGACACTCAGAGTGAGAGGGCTGGAATGTGAATTATAATCAGATCTGGACGTATTCCTGCAGTCCACACATTTTATATTCTAACACATACATCAGCAACATTATCAGGATCAACAGTACACTCTCCTTTCGGATTAGAATAATTTAACATGGAAAAGATCTTTTATTATTGATATCTTTTTACTGATATAAAATCTACAATCTACTATGTTTTAAAAATGTATTACCCCCCCCCACCAAGCATTATTGTCTATGTCCACGGTTACACATACATGCACATAAGTTCTGTGGTTTATCTTTTCCCTCCCCCCTCTCTTCTGAGGTTTGTCAGTCTGTACCCTACTTTCTATGTCTCTGGGTCTGTTTTGTTCATCAGCTTGTTTTGTTCTTTATATTCCACAAATAAGTGAGATCCTGTGATATTTGTCTTTCTCTGCTTGGCTTGTTTCACTTAGGATAATACTCTCCAGGTCCCTCTATGTCATCTCAAAGGATAAGAGATCTTTCTTTCTTACAGCTGCATAGTATCCCATTGTGTACATGTACCACAGCTTTTTTATCCACTCATCTACTGATCCACTCATCTGGAAACTTGGGCTGTTTCCAGATCTTAGCGATTGTAAATAGTGCTGCTATGAACATGGGGTACATATATTCTTCCTGATTGGTGTTTCAGGCTTCTTAGGGTATATTCCTAGAAGTGGGATCACTGGGTCAAATGGCAGTTCCATTTTTAATTTTTTGAGGTAACATCATAGTGTTTTTCACAGTGGCTGCACCAGTCTGCATTCCCACCAGCAGAGTGCTAGAGTCCTCTTTTCTCCACACCCTCGCCAGCACTTGTTGTTTGATGGTTTGTTGATGGCATTGGGAGGAGGGTGTCAATGGGGTAAAAGGATAAACATCTGTAACAAAATAAAATAAAATAAATTATTTAAAATAATAATAAATAAATAAACACATCTGCAGAGATGACCTATGCTGATTCCCACTTAGGCAAACCTAGATTTCAGGTTGTTATAGTCACTTTGCTTAAGGTACTCATGTCCTTACGCATTAAAATGCTGATTTGGTATTTAAAAAAAACATATATATATATATATATATATATATATATATATATACACACACACACACACACACACACACACACACACCCCCCACACACATATATTCTCATTTTATATACATATATTTAAAGGCTAATTTAATAATGAGTTCCCACCTGGTTTGGACAATCTAAGTATGATTGCATTATTTAATACTTATTTTGAAGACCTGTCAAAGTATTACTAGTCTTCACTTACTAGCATGTTAAGCTTGCAGAAGTTAGTCGACAACTGTGAATCCATGGTGATTTGACTGGATTCAGGTTTGTGTTTAATACGTGAATATAAGTGAAACTTTCAGTCATGAAATGACTAGCGACAATCATAATCTTTCAGTTAGTTCATTTGGGGAACTGCAAAGAAAGACAAATTGAAAACATAGCAAAAAGTTTTGTTTCGTTGGCAATATGCCATCTTACCTGGATACACACACACACACACACACCCCTTTAGTCAAAATAATCTTTTTGAGCATATCCACGTAATACCTCTCACTGGGTACTATTTTTCATAGTCAGATTTTTATCTGTATGTGAACTATGGCTATTGGGTTATGAAGTATGTTCAAGTTGATGCCGACCTAGTTTATTCACAGGTTGCCTTAGATTTGAAAATGTACAGTTCGCTCCTGAGCCAGCTCTCAGCTCCTGCGTCTTTGTATCTATCATGTAGGACAAACCAACTTGAAAAGACAGACTTTATTGTATGATTTCTGATATTTTTTCCATTAAAAGGCAAGAAAACAATCTCAATAGTGTTTCTTTTGCTGTTGCATCATATCTAAAGCAGGGTACACTGCTGAAAACGAATGTGGGGTAAGAAGTAAGTCAACACGCAGTGATGGAATATACACAATAGTTGTTTCTATGCGAAAAGAGAGATAGAGGAAGAGAGAACATCTCTTGAATCAATCTATCTCTGCTATTTAGATGATATGTTTAGTGTCAAACCCAAAATGTGAAAAGTAGAGTGCCTGTCTCACGCTTATAAAACTGTTGATCAAAGAGATTTGGGCACTTTGTACCTAAGGAATTTTTTTTTCTTTTTTTTTAAGGAAATAAGATTGTGAGCTTCCTTTCTTGATATAAATTCCATGATAATTGTTTTGTTGTGTTTTGCTTCTGTATGCTCTGCAACCAACTGATAGCCACGCACATATTAGGGGCAACCTATGTGGTGAATGCTTTGATTAACTTACAACTTCTCAACCATCCTCTACACTGGCTTTGAATAAGCATAAAAATGTCATGAACTCTTAGAGATGTACATGCACCATTTAGGAGGTCACCCCTTTATTGAAAATCCATCTCTTCTATGTAAGCCCACCAAATCAAAAAGATGTTTGCCCAGTTTTACTGCCAGTGACTTCCCTTATGAAACCAATAGACACGCGTTCCTTTTTAACACAGCAGTGATATAATGTTGATTATGCTTCGTCACACTGCACCTTGACTCTTCCTGCTAGACATTCTGACGAGCTCTAATAGAATGGTGCGAATGGAACAGGATTCTATTTGCTCTTTAACAACTGCCAGACACACGGAAATGGCATTCTGGAGGCGACTGCCTCCCACGTTAAGTTTTAGTGGGTTCGTACTTTTATAATTGGTCCAGTGTTATTATTTGATAAACTGTCCTTATTTTTGGAGAAATAAAGTTTTAAGTAGCTTCACAAATGTTAATGGCATCATTTCCCAAGCATCCACTGGGCACCTGCTGCTCTGAGAACGCATGAGAAGAACTAACCTCGCATCTGAGAGGGCCCGTGTTTAACTGACAATGCTGCGTAGTCCAGGCCGTTTTAACATGCTCACCAACGTGAGAGACACGCAGATGTCATGTTCTGGATGCATAGCTACAGACACAGATATGCAAGAAGCATGAACTATATAATTGAGTCAACCTAATAGAATGACTAGGAATTAAAAAATGATATTATTATGCTGGGAAAAGTTATAAAAGAGTTCGCTAGATTTTTTTTAAAATTTATCCTCACCCAAGGATATTTTCCCATTTATCTTCAGACAGGGAGAGAGGAAGGGAGGGAGGGAGAGAAACATCGATGTGAGAGAGACACACGGATTGGTTGCCTCCCGCATGACCCTGACCAGGGCCAGGGACGAACCACAACTGAGGTACGTGCCCTTGACCAGAATCGAACCCGTAACTCATTTGTCTACAGGTTGACGCTCTAACCGCTGAGCCAAACCAGCCAGGGCAAGTGAGAAAATTCAAATTCTCTGAATTTTATACCAAAATGTATAACACTCAATAGGTAAATACAGACATATGCAAAAAGCAGTTTTAAAATCAAACGTTCTTCTCACAATACTGATGGACAGGAAATAGAGGGTTCTGTTCCACCCGGGTCCAGACGGACAGGCACAGTTCTTCACGACTCTTCCCGGCTTTCGTAGGAGCGCACGTCCCGACCACTCTGGACTTCAGACATTTTGCCTGAGGAATTAAACTGGATGATGTTTTCGTGGGGCTCGTTCTGGTTCTGGTCGTATCCTGCAGTTCCATGAAGGCGCGCAGAGTTCAACCTCTTCAGATGCCAGGACCCTTGGCGCCGTGAGGAAGAAGGCATCTCCACGGTATTCCCACTCCCTGAATTTGGCCCAGTTTATTCTGAAGCAATAATGCAAACTTTTACCTAAGCTCTCCTTTCATTTTTTGAAAACTAACCAGAGACTACAGATGTGATTAAAAATTCCTCTTTGTTTTTAGTTTAATCCGGGAATCATGTCATTAGCTACTACTCTCACTTGGGGTACACTCCATGCGTACATGGACGGATAAATATTCACTTGAATGCTAGTTTTAAAAGGCTGACTGTCACCTTGACCCGTTTTCTTGGTTTGCCAGTGAGTTAAGGTCTGCCTTCTCTTATGTAAATACCCATGGAAATAAAAAAAATAAATGGAGGGAACAATCTTTTTGAAATGGTTCTGGTTAAATAATACAACAGTAGAACATAGCTTGGGAAATGTTTTTCTCATATATAACCAAACATTACAGAATGGCAGAAAAGGAAATGATACTTACAAAAATGCAACACAAATACAGACAGCACTTTGCACGAATCTACGTATTTTGTCTGCCCTATTCTATGCCTGCGCCCATGACGGGGATTGTTCCTAGCACCTGGTGCATATTTCTTCTTCTTTATTGATTTTAGATAGAGAGGAAGGGAGAGGGAGAGAGAGATAGAAACATCGATGAGAGAGAACATCGATTGGCTGCCTCCTGCATGCCCCCCACTAGGGATCAGGCCCACATGTACCCTGAATGGGAATCAAACTGGCGACCTCTTGGTGCATGGGTTGATGCTCAACCACTGAGCCACACCAGCCGGGCGCACCTGGTACATATGAAAGCCCAGTGAATGTCTGCTGAGTAAGGAGTGATCTTTCTCAGTTCATAGACATGGCCGTTGAAGTAAAGACATTACATCACTGGTTGATGTATGGCTAATCTAAAATTAGAATCTAGGCCTTCTGACCCATACTAGAGTTGTGCTTTTTACATTATACAGATGTGAGAATTTTGGTATTGGTTACCTACATAATAGAGAGGAATGTAGATACAGGAGAATGCTTATTTAGACGGACGGCGTTTCCCATTCCTTAAGTCAAATGGAAATGTAACCTGGAATTCCTTGCTGTCCTGTGCGGAACACGGCCAAGGGTCAGGGGTTAGATGACCTGGATGACTGACCAGTTCCCAGAAAGTGCTGCTTCCGCTCGTTCTGTTCTGCGGAGAGGCAGCCTGTGTTCCGGTCCAGGGTCCTCGGTGTTGGTAGGGGCTCTGAAATCCAGTCATCCTCTGGAATCCCGTGTGACCTGGTGAGACTTCCTAGGACCTCAGAAACTGGAAAAGACCTAGAAGTTAATCTTACCTAACATCTCATCTCACACAGGAGCCCTTCCCACGCAGCCCCTGCAGAGAAGCAGAGGGAGCTTCAGCGTGGACAGGCCGGACATTCACCAGGCGGCTGGGAGTGAGGCGAGAGCCGGGGCTTTGGACGGAAAAGGTGCGACAGACTGCGGTAAATCGATCAACGTTCTTAACTTTTTGAGCCTCCATTTTCTTAGTTTTTAATATCTGCCTTGCAGGTTATCATAAAGATGAAATCAAATGAGTTATGTAAAACTCCCTCACACCGCAGGCAGTAAAAAGGACTCTTCTCACCCACAGATGCTCTGCCAATGCCTCTGGGTGAAATCCCTTTCTCCCTCCGTGTGTCGGCTTACTAGGGCTGCTCTTGGGAATGGCCGGAACCGTGAGTGGTTTAAGGGAGCAGAAATGCGTTCCCTCACATCTCTGAAGCCCAGCAATCCCAAACCAGGGTGTCAGCGGGAGCATGCTCTCTCTGAAGATGCTAGGGGAGAACTTTGGCTGGCCTCTTCCCAACTTCTGCTGGTGGCTGACAATCCTTGGCATTGGACTCTCACATCGCACTGTCCTGTGAGTCTCTGCCTTCAGGTCCCCTCTTCTTGTAAAGACACCACTCATATTGGACTTAGGGCTCACTCCAACCCACTATGAACTAATCTTAACTTGATCACATCTGCAAAGACCCTATTTCCAAATAATGTCTCCTTCCTAGGTTCTAGGGGACATGAATTTGGGGAAGGACACTATTCAGTCCAGGAGAGGGGTTATGACAAATAAAACGTTATGCAAACTGTAAACTGCAAGCTGATTCTGTTTCTTAAATCTCTGGTTATTGTTTTTATTTTTATGTATACCTATGAAAACAAATTATTCATTTGAGAAAGAATTACTTTTAGGCGTAGTTAAAAAGCAACACACATTTACCAATTAGAAGAGAAATGAGATAATTCCTACCCTTAAATAACAAAATTATGAAAGAAAACAAGAGTTTTTATACCTAGTATGCCATTTTATTTTATAAAATCAACCATTTCGGAAAATCTATAGTCATAAGATGTATTAAGGCTGGAATTACAACACATCAAACATCGTATTTAATTTTCCATTAGCTTATGGTGATGATTAAATTAATTTGATATGAGGGTTATTGTGCCTTTGAGCCAAAACTTGACAGTCCACTCACAGTTCTTTAATTGAAACTTCTGAGGAATGATGATTCTGCCACATTGTAACAGCAGAAATAGACCCAGTTCAGTGCCTATCCACATATTTAAATGAAGACCTTATGGCATGAGTCATCTTTTATAATCCTTCGGCTGGGTTACATAACGACATCTTGGGAGGTCTCACTCATGTTTAAATTGTGAGCAATGTAAGCATCAGCCTTTAAATTGGCATTAACAGAACAATTGAGTCGGGTGAAATAGTTTCTTCACAGGAACCTGTACCCACCAATCCATGTCACTTGAATTGCTGCTCTTGGACTCCCCGTAGCAGGTGATTTTTCACTCAGGGGTACTGTGTAAAATACACCTCAAGGACTATGATCAGCCCTAGGAGAAACCAAAAATGAGACTTCTTTTGCAAAGACAAGATATGATCATGAGAGTACTTCCTGCATAGAAATAGAGAAATCCATATAAACAGCAGGAGCTCTATATTTGTATCATGAGCTATGGCATTTATGTATGGAATACTTAAAGACACATTGGCGTATTTCTGATATAAATAGCCTATTAGAAGATGAGAACTTTTTAAATTATCTAAAAAAGAGAGTGAGGAACACATCTAAAATTTTTTTTGAAATCTTTAAACATGTTTCTTCTCTAGGATAAAAAATATATATATAATCTCTCAAGGTTGACAAGTCTCTTTTTAGAATAGGGATGGTTGTCAGGCCTGTACAATGACACGTCAACGGATACATATCTGATCACTCACATTCTCATGGCTGTCACTGAGACGGTTTCCTTCTCTTCCTGATTGTCCTCCATGCACAGTTCTTCCTTCATTAACCCGACCTGCTCCAGGTTTCAGGTGGACCTTCCTATAACCAACCTAGCTTGGCTCACGCCCTTGCTCTGATGGAAAATCCGCGTGGACTGTCCCTGCGGTGACATCATCACCGCCTCATTCCGACCCATCTGACATGTGACCCAGGCAGTTTCTCTGTCAACACTGCACCTCGGACAATGCAGCTTCTTCTCTGTTGTCTGGAGCTAGTGAACACTGTCCAGTCGCTCTGCCTCCTCTCTTTACTGGACTCCAGCCGGCCTTGCCCACCCAGATCTTCTCAGACTGGCCCAAATGTCTCAGATGCACCCCCTTCCTCGCAATGCATTCCCCGCTCCGAGGTGCATCTGCTATCCTGTTTAGTGCACTCTGGCTTATCGTCATTGCTTCTTTTCCTCCCTTACTGGCCGTATCCGTGCAGTCCCTGAGAGGAGGGGTCATTTCCATCATGTAGGAATCATCCCCAGCAACAAGCATAAGCACCTTTGCGGATTAAGTCAAATGAGTTCCTCACGTGAATTTCTCCGAAAATTCCACGTGAGATTATCGTCTCAGAGGGAAAGCTCCGTGCAGGCTCCTTCGCAGATTACCAGATGAGGATGGCAGAATTAACAGAGGAGGAATTTGAAGTTGTTACCAACTTATCAGTTCTCAGAAGATAGATGAAGGGGAATTACATATGGTGACTTCTTAACAGCATGCTGTCGGACTGTCCTTAAAATAAAATCGACACATTCTGTCTTCACTGTGTAATCACAGCCCTCATGTCTTTATATTCCGGGTTTTCTTTGGCAGATGTTGCTATAATCCTAAAATACAAAATGAAGGTGAGATTTGGAAAGTTTTCGAATTTTTAAGTTTATTTGATTGGAGTCGTCACAAACTGACTTTCGGGGGGTGGAAAAGAAATCTCCTTTACATAGCGACCCTAAGAAGAAGACATAAAATAAGTAAGAGCAAGCAGCCTTTCTCCCAGGGCTTATTTGTGAGGCAGAGACAGCACTCTGAAATGAAGCCTGAGTTACTGAAATGCCTTTTAAGGGTGCTGGGATGTTTGAAGACAGTCCCTATAAAATAGAAGTTGCGTTTCTTTTCACCGGGCCGTCATTCAAACACTTCTCATTTTGTTGAGCTCTTTTTAGCAAAGCCTCCTGATGATAGAAAATACAACTCATTCTGCCCGTGAATTTGCTTGGCACGAGAATTCTGGCTGGATGCTCCCCTCTGAGAAATTCACTCTAAGTGGGCATTGTTGAGCGTCTTCCTGTGTATTCAGATAAAGCTTTTATTTCATGATTACTTAGTTCTTCTTCTTTATGAATCCAGGTATAGTAAATCAGCGATTTTAACTTGTACCTTTTAATTACAGCGATAGTTAAGAAAGGATATTAATGAAATCCTTCCTTCCATTGACATGGAGGTCCAGAGTGGCGTGTTACCGCTTCTCAGGGAGTTTCCCCAAACTGCAAGGAGCAGCGAGCTGTTTGGCAGATATTAGGCTCTGGAGAATGATTAAACTCTTCCACATCTTGTTAAAAACAAAACAAACAAACAAACAAAAAACCCAACAAACGAACAAAAGAGAGAAAAAACCACACTGTCTAATAGAACATATGGAATGAAAAGGCTTTCTTAGATTTCAAACTATTACATAATGTCGTATTGTCTGCTGCTGTTACAAAAACGGTTATTCATAAAAACTCACTAATTGCTCTCCTATGGAACCTTATACTACTCATTTGTGTTGAGAATTTGAAGAAATGGTTTTATGCTTTGTCTTGGTATTTAGGCACACTGTCTCCTCCATCAGATGTGATTCCTGCTTGTTTTAATTCTATACGTGATGAATCATAGCACATAGAATTGTGAAATGTAATGTTCTCTGTCACCCAGATTTCTCCCCCAGGACCAAAATATGAAAGCACTTGTGTTCCCCATATTTATCAATATCTTGAATAGGAAGTATTTGATGAGATGCTCACGTGTAATGAAGGTAAGAGGGACGACAATCCACACAGTATCAGAAGACTTGAAATACCAAGTGGACCGCCCCACAAGTCTAACAAGATAAAACCCAATTAGGTTAAACATCCTTCACTTAACGTCTTTAAAGAACACTGCCCAGGTGCAGAAGATGAGCTACACATTAAAGTAACTCGTGCAGACACCACATGAATAAAAACAATCTAGAGACATTCCAAGTGCTGTGAGTTTAAGAAAAGAAACATCTTAATGGCAAGAGTGCCTTCACTATGGAAACTCGTCACTTGTGCTGCCCAGCCCATCACACGAGGTCCCAGCCTCATGTCAGTGAATCGCACAGCACCCCCCATGGGCCAACGACGGGGGAGTTTTATTTGATTCTAAGCTCAAACATATGAAGGAACTGCAGAAAACAGCAGTGTTCTTCTAAAGCAAAACTGAAGAATGACGTCCAGCACCAAAGAGATCACATTCTCTAGTGTGCATACTTCCGATGGGGTTTTGCAGAGTTCTCGATACCGGCTTTTGACTCTCAGCTCAGTAACGCATCTTATGCTAACATCCTTGCTTCCCTTCCGCAGTCCTTCAGCCCTGGTCCTTGGGCTCACTTCCTGAAAGGAGCAATTGGCTGCTACATCCTGTCCTGGGTTTTCACTGGGGAACCCTGCAAGGACACACAGTGAATCTGCCACAGGGGAACACAGTATGCTGGATTTCAGAAACTACTTCATAATAAAATGTTTTTTAAATTTTTTTTTTTTAATTTTTCAGAGAGAGAGGAAGGGAGAGAGAGATAGAAACATCGATGTGAGAGAGAAACATCCATTGGCTGCCTCCTGCCCACTCCCTACTGGGGATGGAGCCCGCAACCCAGGCATGCGCCCTGACCGGGAATCGAGCTGGGACCTCTCAGTCCATGGGACGGTGCTCATCCACTGAGCCACACGGGCTGGGCAATAAATGGTTTTTTAAAGAACATTTCTCATCTCAGATGTCCCACATGATATACTCAGGGAAACACAGGGCTGGATGTGTCCTCTTCTAGGATGGAATGAAATCCCACTTTCCTGTGTCGGCCCTCTCCAAGGAAACATGAGGCCGAGATGGGACCGGCTAGTCTGGCCCCAGCTCTCTTTCCACTCCCGTCTTACCCTTCTCCTCCCCTCTCTGCACTCTGGTCCCACAGTTTTTATTCTTCTTCAAACATGCCAAGCCTGCCCCTGCCTCTGAGCTTGTGCCCTTGCTGTTCCCTCCACCAGAAACAGATGTTTGCCCACAGAGTGGCATGACCCACTGTCTCACTTCCTCCGGGTCTCCATCTACCTGTCGCCCCAGCAGGAATGCCTCCCACGGTATCTAAAACATCACCTCCAGTCCCTCTTCCACACAGCTTTCCGTTTCTTCAAAGCACTGATCTCCATTCGAAAGCACTTTTCATGTGTTTCGAGGTCGTCTCCCCACCAGAACGTGCGCTCCATCCAGGCAGAGACCGTGCATTGCGGTATCCCCGGTGCCCGGGAAATCGGCGAGTCTTTGAGAGAGGCCTGTGTGCTCTGGGTCATCCTCACTCTTCTCATTTTGTTAGGGACCCGTGAAAACACGACTCCAAACCGGCTATGGGAAACCCTGCTCTGTCACACTGAGCAGTGTCCTTAGCACAACCCAACGCCTCCACGCTTCTCCTTTGCCTCTGTGGCTTTTCCTCCTCACACTCGACTCGACAACGTCCAGGCCCTCTTCGGCGCTCCGAGTCAGCATCCCACCCTCTGTGAAACCTTGTGCACGGCCCACACAGGTGGGTGCTCTGCCCTGTTAATGCTTCGGCCTGTGCTCTGTGTGCTCGCTGGTCTTGAACATGTCCCACGGTGCTATGGGGCCCAGATCACGTGTCTGCACCACCAGCTGTGGGTTCCCTGAACGCAACGACGCCATCCTTGTTGGGCATGGTGTCTGTGGTTCCTAGAACAGTGCCTCTCCCAAACCCTTCACCACCACCACCCTGGGCTGACTCACTGGCTGGTGCGTGGAACAGATAGAAGCTGCTCGTTTTGCTTTCTGCACCGGACTTCAAAGTTACTTCTCTGTGCATGTGGTTTGTCCCTAGGGCCTTGAACATTGCAGTCTTTTACACTTCTTTCCTTCTTCTTTTTTTTTTTTTTTTTTTGCATTTCTATGTTCATGCTCTGATTAAAATGGCCTGCAATAAAACGGCATGTTATTGGACAGCTTTAACAACAGTTTTCATCTGTGTCATCTCTGGGGCTCACTACAGCAGGGATTTCACCTCCAACCCTGGGAAGCTCAGAGCTTCAGGACCTAGAGGCCCATGTATTTGGCTCCCTGTCGCCAGTGTGACCTTGTGTAAATGTGAGTCTGATCAGGCACACATGCTTAGTGCTCACAGTCTTTGCCAGTATGGGTTCCTTTTCCGAAAGGCCCTTCCTTCCCCCGCCCCTTCTCAGGCACACATTGACTCATCTTCCCTCTCACGGAAGCCCCTGACACTCAGCGGCTGTTACAGGCATTTCCAGCACTAACCCCCTCTCCTTCCAGCATCTTTCACATTTGTTATTTCTCTGTCCCCCAGAGAACGAGCCCCAAGAGGAAAGAGGCTACAGGATTTGTTCATCCAGTGTGATGGACGCGTCGTAGGGGGTCAGTAAATATACTTGGGGTAAGTGAATAAATGCAGGCACAAAACCACTTAGAATCTAACTGAGTTTCCAATACACAATAAAAGGATTGCTATGGAAAAAGAGGATACTTTTCAGTTGTCTCGAGAAGATTTTGGTTTCTAAATTCTTACAGAGTTGAAGAAGGAATAGCTCTGTGAACCTGGTCATTTTTGGAATGCTAGCCTACTCTGTAAGACAGAGAGAGTAAGCTGAACATTCACAAACCCCGAGGGGTTAAGGGCCAGATCTAGGGAACCTGGAAGCAAAGTCTGCCACCAAAGCATTAAAAACCTGGTCTAGGAAGACTTTCTATCCGGGTCCACTTGTTAGGGATTTTAAGTTTTACAGTTTTAATTGCTCTATCTCAGATTACTTGGTGACTCCATTGTTTCCTCAACTAGAAAGAACATGACTTCACTTTTTTTGGTTCAGGTGTTGAGTGAAATGAATAAAGAGATTAATTAAAGTAAGACAGCACTGGTCAAGTTTGCTCTCTGCTGAGTGCATTGCCTTCATCTTAAATCTTCTTAAATCTCAGGCAATTAATTCAAAAGCCTGAGGGCGCATTCATGGAAAAGATGATGGGGTGAGACTTTAAATGGTAAAAGTTCTTAATCTGAAGTCTCTCTGCTGTATTGGTTTATGTTCACACCTTACTGATGCATCGTGTCATGATTAAAGCTGTTTCTATTCACAGACAGCAGACTGACTGATTCTACTCTCGTTTAGGTCACTCAAAATTCTCAGTCACCACACAACTGATTCATTGTATCATCTAAATTATCTAAATCTTAAAACTGCAGAAAGTATCAGATTGGTCATTGCTTAATCCAATGGATATCACCGACATATATATGTCCATGGAAGCTTCATCACACAGGCACCACTGATCACCAAGTCGATCTCTAGCCGCTCTCCTCTTCCTGGAGGATGAGGAGGATGTGGCTGGACATTCCAAGCTTCTCAGCATGGACAGGTCTTCCCGGTGACCAGCTGCTACCCTGAAGCTAACCAGGAGCCCCCCAAGAGACACCCTTAGAACAAAAGACACTTCTGCCACTCAGGAAATTGCAGGGGACTTCGGAACTCTGTGTCAAGAATTGGGATCAAAGACCAAATAGGAGAACCAAAGGTGCCTTTAAGTGCTCTGATCACTTAGGAAATTACAAGGGTTCTAGGAGCTCTTCACCAGGAACTGGGGGCAGAGACAAACATCTATATTTCCTGTTAGCTCACTGTTACCCAAATTTCTTAGAACACTGTTGCCCCTTTTTCGATGGGAAGCCAAGTTGGTTCAAATGGGAAGCGCTGTCAGTTCACCCACCTCCTCAACTGCAGGTATAGCCTGACTACGTGTCCTGACTTTCTGTCTTGCTGAACACCCGTGCTTTGTGAGCCCCCTAGAATTCTGTGCTCGTGGGGCATCACCAACGCGCTGTGCAAGTGAGGTGGCCAGGTGGGCACACCTCTTTGTGTGGATCCCTGCACTCGCTCGCATGCTCCATTTCCCCATCACATTTCACTCACAAAATACAAGTGCAAAGATAAAATTCTTAGAATTTCAAAATGACCTCACCAGAGCGTGGAGGTAAAGGCAGGCCCTTCTGCTCACAGGTCCGCTGCGGCTCTCTGGGTTGTACATCCGAAGCTAGCTAAAGACATTTCCAGGGCACCCAGCAGCCTGTAACACCTGCATATATAATGAATGACATTTCAAGTGGCCAGACCCAGGGGCAAAGACCAGGACATGTGCACACAGAGCTCTACACAGAAGGCTATGAGGACAGACTCACAGAAACAGAGAGCCGGCGAGCACCATGATCTGGTATTCACGTGACAGAGTATGACTGGCTATGTCCCCCAAATCCTGCTTCTCACTGTACGGATAAAGCTGGTGGTGGAAGAGGGATCAGGGAACAGAAAAGAAGGGATGCGTGCTCACTGGCTGTTTCAGACGTGGTCCCCGAGCTGGGCCGGGACACTAATTGGAGAATCATTAAATGAGAAGGCACAGTCCTACATATATCAAAGATCTGCTTTCTTTCTGGTTGACAAAGTGAACAATTCCAGGAATCATGCTGAACACTGTAATCTGATAATTAAGGAAGGGCTCAGTGGAGCAAGTAAAGGAAACAGGAAAATTAAATTTAGCAAGAAGCTGATGAAGAGCCAGGCACCAGCTGACACAAAGCGGTCCATTGAAGATGCCCTTAACGAGAAACTAAAAACGCTCTTCTTATGTAAGTTCAGGGGCGGGGGCGGGGAGGGCTCTGTAAAATAATACTGAGCCTCTCAAGGCAATGCAGTTCTTTTTATTTTCCTTTTTCTCATTAAACTTTGTGCTATTGGGTCTCAAAATTCTGTGACAGATTTTTGGTCAAGTTGTTTCCATTAAAAAGTACTGATTTTAAAAACTAGTAACATAAAAACTGCTACACACACACACACACACACACACACACACACACAACCAAACGGCCCACAAACCATTCTTCTTTCCTCCGGAAGCTCTGCCAGTGCATAGCAATTACTAGCCGTTCTTTTACTATCAGCGTAAACGGCCAAGTGAGGCAAACAGTTTTGAGACCCTTCTTGCACCACTGATTAAGACTGGGGGGGGGGGTATTGGGGAGCATATTCATTTAGCCTCTGAGCTTTCTGGGCAGACCTGGTGACTTTTCCAGCTCCAGCTGCCTTCTTGTCCACCACTTTGATGACACCCACAGCAACTGTCTGTCTCATGTCACGAAGAGCAAAGTGGCCCAGAAGGCAATGCATTTCTTAACCAAGCAAGTTAATGCTGCTTCTACCTACTGGGTGCTCCAGGACGGACGAGGTCTGCCTTATACCACAATCAAGTCGAGTGCGGTTTAAGTGAACCGTTTAGGTACGTGCGGCAGCTGCCACATACATAAAGTGACTCTCGCATCATTATATCGGGGAAGCAAGATTAACCAAAAGCCTTTTGCTGGACACTGGTTCGGCATAATTTCTACCCCCGTTTGCCTAGTTTCCTAGTTCTCCAGCCCCTTCTAGACCTGATGTCCGCACAGAAGCCACATCTTACGTCTTCCCTCCTAACGATTTTCACTGGAGCCAGATTCTGTCACCCATGGCTCACAGCGGGGAACAACGGCCAGATGACACCTGCCTGAGTGATACACTGGACACCATCGCATAAATCCCACTATGTTTTCAGTGCCATCATCACCAGATTCGAGTTCTGGATTCAGAGGGTCCAACTCCCAGTTCATTCCTAACATTGTGCCCTGAACCACCCAGGTCACAGTTTTGAGATCAACCCCTGTATTTCCATCAGCCCTTCAACACACAGACTAAGAAAGGTATCTCCATTGAAGACTGCCTTGTTCAATTGTTGTTGGCCCTAGGTTGTCAAGAAATCAACAGATCTTCAGTCTGAGTTCCCCTGAGATGCTAAATGAGTCTCAAGGCCACTGAAACGTGGCATCCCAGTACTTGGTATATAACCCCGTCACTAACTCAGATCTAAGCCTAGAGCTGGGGAGCACCGCTCTTCCCTGTCAATGTGGCTGGGTGGCCAACTTCTGTGTCCTTGCATCCCACTGTAACTTGGGAGGAGGAAAAAAGTGTAAATCTAAGACCACAGAAGCATTGAAAGGCTTCTTGACCTCAAAAACTGTCCCAATCCAGGTGCCAAACTATTTACAATATCATCGTTCTAATTCAGCTCATTTCAACAGAAATACTTTTAGCACCAACTGAAGAAGACACGGTGGGGGGCTCTATAAAGCAGAGTCCTGCCCTTGAGAAGCTCTGGGTGCAATTAGAAGGAAATAACATGTTGTACTAGATTATGGTCATTTTATATACGCACATAATGGAAACATTTGTGAAGTGTCAGGAGGACACAGATTGAAGATCGTTTGCTTTGGGTTAATCATTGGTCTCTTCCATGCATTATTCAAAATGTCCGAGAGGTGATATATCAGTTATTAGAACTACCAGGACCTTGCACGTCCCCAAGTTGTGAAGTAAAGGTGATGAGTGAGCTGGGGGAAAGTAGAGCAAGATAAGAGGTACAGGAAACTATTCATTCATGCATTCAATACAATAAATCACAACTCTATGACAATTACTATGCGGGATGAGGAGCTCTACCAGGCGTAGTGACTATCTTCAAAGGAACACATATTCCCACCTATTCCTTGACGCTGACAAATCAAGTTGGGATTTTTGTAACTTGGAGTTGAACAGCTGAACTTTTAATATTTCAGGGCTTAATCCGTATCCCATTGCAGAACAAATCCTTTAATCCACTGAGTTGTCTATATTTCTATTTATTCCTCTTATAGTCATTCCGCTTTATTTCTACCATAAAGAAGTGTTACCTTTTTTTAAAGGAAAAAATTAATTGCTTAGACCTGTGTTTTACAGAATGAAGCCACAGTTGCCTCCACTGGAAAGAATCACTTGGGTAGTCATAAAAATGCAGAAAATGCAACTCAGTCACTGAAGTCGAGGGTCAGAAATATGCATTTTTTAAAAGCATCCAGATTATTCTGATTAACACTAAAGTTTGCGAACTACTATTTTATAACATCCTTTCTTTTGCCGCCTTTATTCTTGAGGATTGAGGTCACTGTCCTCCCCCCCCCCCCCTTTTAAAGTAATATTGCCTCCTGGGCTCATTTAAGCACCTTCTATAGATATGAGATTACAATTAATTAGAATGTGTGGCTACAAGGCACAGCCCTGACCTCAGCCCTCTCTGCCAAGCCCGCCCGTGCTAACGCCAGCTGTGCTTGGCCGCCGCCGGTCTTCTGCTCGCTCCTTTCAGTCGGCCTCTTTCCGAGCCCATGTTTTATGCCTGAAACGTTCCTCCCCACGCTCTTTGCC
The DNA here is from genome assembly GCA_030848825.1 of Tadarida brasiliensis. NCBI lineage: Eukaryota > Metazoa > Chordata > Mammalia > Chiroptera > Molossidae > Tadarida > Tadarida brasiliensis. The sequence goes on along the minus strand of CM061267.1, from coordinate 96,702,724 downwards.
AAGCTAACCACTTTTCATTCTGCAGATCCTTTTTATAGAGAGACTTTCCTAACCACTCAGAGTTAATTAGGCCTCATCTGATATTCTTTTATAGAGCAGTTCCTTGCTATCAAGGAACTTATCACAGCTTATTTTTATACATTTGCATTTATTTTGCTTGCTGCATAGTTCTCCTGCTGCTCCACGCTGCGTGACCGGGGGACCAAACCTGTTTACTTCACCTGTGGACACCATCTCCCAGCGCATGCCTGCACAGGTCAGAGATCTAACGCATGCTTGAATGAATGAGCAAACAAGTGGATTGTAATTACCTTCATACACATGAAGACAGGAGCAAGAACACTGCATAAATTAAATGATGTGTAAAATATGTAATGAATTAATATGTGATCAATTATATACAATCATAAAATGGTTTAAGAATTCAGAGATCACTGTGCACTGAAGTGGTCAGGAAAAACCTAGCAGGTGAAACAGAACCCTAGCTGAGCCCTAGATGGTAATTAAAAGAGGCAAAGTCAGGTCTCATAGCCAAAAGTTCAGAGGTCAGAATCACAGAATCCTCAAGTTAAATTATCCGAGATTTATTCCAATTCAGCACATTCTGTTTATAGATAAAGGTGGTGAGGATTTTTTTTTTTTATTGATTCTACTGTCCCTGGAGGAATGTTCTACAGAAAAGCAATATTCTACATTTCTCAGTGATTTTTATTGATCCCATCCCCAAACCCCAGAGATAATAACTTCGTGGGATTCAAAGTATAAAGAGAGGTTAAAAGAGCATCAAAATGTGAGCAGACATTATGAACTTGGCAGAAGTGATGTAAATGTTGAAACAAACCACATTCCACTCATCGGGGGATTAAACCAGAACACGAAGGAGCTGATTCTTCGAATACAACCCAGGAATCTGCGGGCCCATCTCCCCCGAATCTGCGAAACACCAGCGTGGCCACTGCACCTTTATTTCTGCTCAGACTGCTTCCTCTTATAAATGCAAATCAAGAAAGAATTTCTGTCTGCCCAGTGTGGCTCAGTGGTTGAGCGTCGACCCATGCACCAAGAGGTCACCGGTTCGATTCCTGGTCAGGACACATGCCCAGGTTGTGGGCCCAACCCCCAGTGGGGGGCATGCAGGAGGCGGTCGATTGATATTCTCTCTCATCGATGTTTCTATCTCTCCCTCTCCCTTCCTCTCTCTCTGAAATCAATAAAGGGAAAAAAAATTTTAAGACCTAGACATAAAATTACTTCATTTTTCTCTCCTCTGTTTGAGGCCAAAATATTTTGAAGGTGCCCCCTTCCGACAGAGCCCTGATGTCACTTCAGACATTAAAAGGAGCCTCTCAGCTTGTCACTGTGTGTCCTCTTCCAAGCTCCTACCTTATCGAAGTAAGTAATTTGGTTTTGCCCAGCCCCTGTAAACAACCAGAGCTCTGGAAAGCACATCTGTGAAAGAACCACTTGTAACTTGAACACTGTGATCTCAGAGGGCAGAGGAACGAACGAGGCGCCCTCCAGTCCGCCTGGCTTTGGGTCCGGAGGAACACGCTCCCCGGCAGCACGTGGAAGGGAAGCCAGGCTCCGAGGAGGAAGGTGTGAGCGGAGATGGACACGCCACAAGACCCTGCCGTCAGCTCGAGGAGGTCATCAAAACGCATTTCAAACCACCTCGGGTGCAGCTACACTGTAACAGCTGCCACCATCAGACAGTAGCTAAGTGAAAACAGGAGTCGAATGATATTGATGTTAAAAAGTGTAAGAAAATGAGAAATGAGTCCAAGAAAAATGAATGTCAGACCATAATTGTACATTTACTATAAACCCAGAAAAAAAAATCTATTTAGGGAAAGTATGTAGGTTTGATTAATCAGATTCAGAAGGCAAATGACAAGCAGGGAAAAATGGCAAACTCCAGAAGGTTTAACAAGGTAAATATATATTTTTTAAATGTAAGGGGAGTAAAGGAGAGGAAACATTTCTGTGCAGAGAAAGTTACTAGAAATACAGAATACCTGATATATCTTACATAAAGATGGCTTTATTGTTCTCAGATAAATAACATGTTACAGATTATATTTTTCAAATTAGTAAGGGAGTAAGAGCAGACTGCAGGGACTCAGGTAAAGGATGACATCTAACTAGTTTAGAATTAACCGAGGCCTGACATTAGTCTGCCTACCTTTCAACCCACGAAGAACTGGTGGGTTTAATGATAATCTTGAGGAACTCTCAGACACTCACTTACAAAAATAAAGGATTAAATTCTGTGTATTATATTTTGCTAAGTTTAAGTGAATATTAAATTTAGAAAGACTTTTGCAAAGATGTCCAGTGACCGGCATTGAACCAAGAGGAGATTCTGTGGAGCCCGTCCCCAACCAGACCCGAAGGAGACAGAACGGAGCTCAGAGAGAGTTCCTGCAGTCGGACTCCCTGGGTGCTTACGCCCCACCTGCTTCCTCGCACCTTCTCGGAAGCCTCCGTGTTCCCATCTCTCAAATGGAACCAACAGGAGTACCGACCCCATGCATGTGTGGTGAGGTTTTCATTAATTCTCACCACCGTCTTTTGCTGCGGGTACGTGATGAGGTCGATCGACATCAGCTGTTTTATTATTACTGGTCGTTGTCATCACCTTGCAGTTGTGGTAAATGAGCCTTCGTTTTCTATTGCTCCTTTAACACAGGACCATAAACAGCACTGACTTCTTATCTTACGGTTCATCTTCCCAAGCGGGAAAACAGATGTGAGCAGGTGAGGTCTAGGAGGGGCCCCACTGCCCTGAAGTCCAGCTGTTGGCAGGCCAGCATTGCTTTTGGGAGCTTTGGGGGTGAAGCTATTTTCCTGCCTTTTCCAGCATCTAGAAACCAATCACATTGTTTTGCTCATCAGCGGCTTCCAAGCCAACTGTGTGTGTCTCTTGACCTTCTTCCCTGGGTACATCTCGCTCTGACTCTCTCTTCGGCCTCCTCCTTCCACTGACAGATTCCCTTGTGATTTCGGGGGACCCACCATGAAATTTCAGCAGAAGCTCTGCGTCTCCAACCACTTAAACTTAATCACATCTGCAAAGTCCCTGCTGCCCACATGGCAGTACATTGGCAGGTTCAAAACGTTAGGCCATTGGCATTTCTGGGGCCACTGTCCTGCCTGCCACAGTAAGTCCCTCAGTAGATGCCGCTCAGCCAGCTAGCCAAGAGGTCATCGAAGCAGACAGAGAGTGGCACGCTAGCCTAGGCCGCTGCTGTTTCAAATACAGCCACCGCGGATCATTCCAGGCCCCCTTTTAATTCTGCTCTGGGCGTTCGTTACTTTCAGTAAACACCTACACAGCCCAAACTTAATCACAGTCCTGCTTCTATCTACTTACATTTTGTAATATGTGGGCTTGTCTTTGTTTTTTTTTTAAGCGACATATTCTGTCAAAATGTCAATGAAATCATGAATACCAGGAAAAATGTTGCAAGGAACAACTAGAAATCTTTCCCTTCCTTATACGCCTCGATAAAGATTCTGATCTTCGACATATTAATTCATTAATCCCACTCAATTGGATTTAAAGGAAGAACGAACCCCTGAACGCATTTCAAAGGCTTGTGCTTGGATAGCAGTTTCATTTGTAAACAGAAGGAGAAATGGATTCTTATGCGTCATGGTTCACCTACAAATACAGCATTTTTCTAAACGTAGAAATTCACTGATCAGAAGTAACAAAACCACCAAGTAGAAAAACTTTTATGAGTTCATCAGACATTACGTATATGAAAAAGAACTATTCAATGATGGTCAGGTACGAGTACATTAAAAAGTATAATTTGTTCTGTAACCTAATTATACAAATATATTCTTCTAATTAGAGTAGATTGATGAAATTCAAGGGTTTAGAATGACTACCCAGGAGAAAAATGGCATTCAATTAATGCAGCTCACAACAGCTTCTATAGCTCTCTGTACTATGGATTATTTCTTTATGTGAAAGATTACTCATGAATAACTCATATGAAAACAACAGCCATCATAAATATGATTGCAGGGCATATATAGTAAAAAATATTTAGCAATTTACACAAAGGAAAGCTATTTTATTACTCCTCATTTCATAATAATTCTTAGTACTGGACGAAAACAAAACAGAAAAGCACATTCTTCCTGCTCTTGAAAAATGCTTATTTTTATGCTAAGATTCACCAAAAAAAAAAAAAAAAAAAATAGACAGATGAGAATTTGAAATTATCTATAATTAAATGATAATCTGTAATCACTCACCATTAAGCAAAACATATGTTAATTAGAGAGTCTAAACTAATTGCAGGCTGTCAAATGCGTATGTGTAATAAAAATTTCTTATTTTCATAATAGTCTATAATTATATATTTCACAATAGACCAATGGATTTTCGGGAGCCATCACGATGAGCAGAGCTCATTCTCATTAAACAACAAGATAAATAATTTAGGAAGAGCTGTTTTCTTTATGCTATCAAAACTTAGAGCCAAATAAAATCCAGGTCTAGGAAACCATAACCAATGTATATTAATAATCTGAACAAAAAAGGAAAAGCAGAGGGTTCCTTTGTCGGACTGGTTTTTAACTTTTTAACAAGCGGGTAGTTTAAAGGATTGCATTTTGGTACAAAGCACATCCTTCTTGAACCCCATGCAGTGGGGTTTGTTGGTGAAAGTAATAAATAAATAGTACATTCATCACTTTTAGTAATTTTCCAAAAGATGATGGACCCTAATCCTTGGTGACCTCTTTATAGCATTTTTTGCTCCTGAACAGAGTTAATGCAAGTGAGAAGGAAATCATGTAGAATGATAAAAGTAACTTCAGTGCACTTGTAAATGTCTTTGGCGTGGGTTTCTCTAGCCTTACGTCAGATTCTGAATGACTTTACACTATATGGGCCCTGTCTATACTAACTCAGCCCAGCAGGCCCCGGATGCAAAATTGATCGGGCCGAGCGCCATCTGCAGAGGCAGTATCCACAGGTGGCATGGAGGCCACAGGTCTACCGAGGACTCAGCAACCCATGTCATTTGTAAAACCGTAACAGCCATTAAACTAATCCCCGATTCTCCATGTCTTTGTCACTTCTGTCCTATAGCACTATATGAATAATAATAAAAGAAAAGTCAGGCAGTACACACCTCATACACTTTTAGGATTTCATCTTTCCCAGAAGAGTAGAAGTCAGAGGCCATTATTCCTGTATCTACATTTATTTGGCACTTACTAAGTTCCAGACCCTGGGCAAGGTTCTTTCGCTTATTTCATCTCATCACGTAGTTCATGTAGGCTTCAAAGTGGAAAATCTAGGATATTTTGCAATTTAAAAATACCAACATTTCTGTTTTAATAAGAAAAAGTTAAAATAATGATGTAATTTTTTTATTCTTTAATTATTCTAATAATTCCTCTCTATTCAGACCCTTATTTTACATACATAAACATAGTCTGTGATTTACCTTAAATTCTCTTATAATTATTTTTTGCTTAATATTTCTATATTTTTTCATGTTCTTATTCATATATATATATATATATATATATTTTTTTTTTTTTTTTGAGAAAGAGAGAGAGGAAGGGAGGGGGAGAAACATCAACCGGCTGCCTCTTGCACACCCCGACTGGGATCGAGCCCACAACCTGGGCATGTGCCCTGACCCGGAAGTGAACCAGCCACCCTTTGGTGCGTGGGACGATGCTCAACCACTGAGCCACACTGGCCAGGGCTCTTTTATTGTCTTTAATTGCTAATTATTAAAATTAACTTTTCTTTAAGAATAAACAAATCAGAAGTGAGAATAAAACAATCAGTTCTATGGTTCTCACACACTGGTTCTGAGGACTAAGTCTGTGAAAATATAATGTAATGATGAATAGAAAATATTAGGGTTTTTCTGACACAGAAGGGGAGGAGAGAGCTAAGAAAACAGGGACGAGAGTGATGCTTGTTTCTCCACCAATCTCAGCGTTAGCTGACTTACTAGACAGGGAGGGAGTGAGAGCAGCTAGTTCATGAGACTCGGGCCATGAGCTGGGCTTCATAGGCAGTGGTGAAGACTGAGGTCATTTCAGATATATTTTTATCGTTAATTAAGTGGCATTTATTGTATTACTGTCCCCATGAGCTGTTTCTTAAAATTTCCAAGATTTTTGCTAAGAATCATCACTTTCTTTCAGCTTCTAATTAGAACCAGCCCTTTCTCCAAATCATCGGGGAGCAACCGAGATGTCCTGGTGTTCCTACCCCCACAGAACAGTCACTTCCAAATGACAGTAGTTCACAGTACCTTACTGGGCTGAGAAATCATGTCGGATCCTTGATGACGGGTCAGAGAATTACAGGCAGGCCATTAGCAAGGACTTAAACCGCAGGGACAGGATCGGCTGTCTCCATGGCGCCCCCTGTAGGGCAAAGGCCCTCATTGGATCAGCGTGATTGCCTTTCCACCAGGCCTTGCCTGTCCTCAGAGGCAACCCGAGACTCCCTCTCCTGCTCCTCACCAGCAGCACAAGCACCTGCTGGGTTCTCTCCTTGAGCAGATGTGTCAAGGAACAGGAGAAGGGGGCCTGTCAAAATGACAGTGTACATTGATTCCTCTTATCTTGATGTCTTTGGGAGGACAGCTTATCTCAAATTTACAAAAGAAGGAACTCACTATATCAGTGTTTCTTCATCAATAAATGACAATGGCAGGCCTGGTTTTTAACTAATTGCCTGTTTCCAGAGCAACATTTAAAATGTAAATGCAAATCACCACCCACTGTAAACTGGTGGGAAACTGCCTTTGCTTTTGAACAAATAAAGACACATTATTTAGAAGGGATAAAAAACATGACATTGCTAGGATAATAGGATAAAAATGTACATAATTTGAAGTAAAGACTTTGGAAGAGACCTAAGTCCTTTCAATACAAATAGGATCTGATGATCTATAACATTGTAACACCAGTATTGCTGCCTTTTTATCGTGTGGGAAACATACAATTTGCCAGAAAAGGAACATTTGCGAAGAAAGAACAGGAAGAGCACGATTCCTGGACCTGAACGAAAGGAGATGTGGCCCGGAGGCCATGAAGAATCAGCGTGTAGTCTGATCCTTAAATACTACGGACCGCGTCTCTGTCCTTTACTGAGAGTCTAAATGGTCATCAGCACATCACTATGCACATATGCACTCATTAATGTTGCAACACATTATTTAATTAAATTGTTAACATACACTGGGTCCCGACACCCCATCCCCAGAAAGCATTTGCCCAGGGTTCCACATGCCTCAGAGGCAGCCCTAAATGGAGCATCCTTTTTTTTTTTTTCTTTATTGATTTTTAAAGAGAGAGGAAGGGAGAGGAGAGAGAGATAGAAACATCAATGAGAGAGAACATCCATTGGCTGCCTCCTGCATGCCCTCCACTGGGGATCGGGCCCACAACCTGGGCATGTGTCCTGACTGGGAATCGAACCAGCAACCTCTTGGTGCATGGGTTGATGCTCAACCACTGAGCCACATCGGCTGGCCAAAAAATGGAGCATCCTTTTAAGAATACTAAATGGATGGGTCTCTTCCCCTGTGGTGATATCATTAGTCTGCATATTCTAAATTCCCACTGACAAGGAGATTTCATTATCCTCTCCAGCATTCATCTACGGAGCTTGCCATATAGTAAATAATAGAAACATTATTTAGAGAAACCTGGGACACTTCATGTAGTGAGAATTCACACTGGTGATTTGTGATTGCTCTTTGGATGTGCTTTTGGTACCATTAGGCCAGGGCATATGTGCCTGTATGCAAATTCGGAAAAGGTTCCTGTTGAGCAGATCCAGTGAAAAGCAGAGCCTTCCTGTGTCACCCCCCCCCCGCCCCCCCCAGGCTCAGGACCCAGCACACAGAGCGGGGAGGAGATCCTCACGCCTCAGCAGGCGCCCTGTGAGGACACGCCTGAACACGTATTGATGGAAGCTTGGGTGGATTTTTAACACAGACTGGTTCTGACTTTGAACAGTATACTATTTGAAACAAAAGTTTAAAGAAAAACAGCCTATGTATTTTTTTTTCTGACTGGTGTTTCTGGCTTCTTGGGGTATATTCCTAGGAGTGGGATCACTGGGTCAAATGGCAATTCAATTTTTAATTTTTTGAGGAAACACCATAGTGTTTTCCACAGTGGCTGCACCAGTCTGCATTCCCACCAGCAGTGTACTAGAGTCCCTTTTTCTCCACACCCTCGCCAGCACTTGTTGTTTGATGATTTGTTGATGGCGGCCGTTCTGACAGGTGTGAGGGGATACCTCATAGTCGTTTTAATTTGCATCTCTCTGATGATTAGTGACGTTGAGCATTTTTTCATATGTTTCTTGGCCATTTGTATGTCCTGTTTAGAAAGGTGTCTGTTTAGGTCCTCTGCCCATTTTTAAATTGGATTTTTTGTCTTCCTTTTGTTGAGTTGTATGAGCACTCTATATATTTTGGAAATTAACCCCTTATCTGATGTATCGTTGGCAATTATGCTGCTCTCCCATATGTTCATAGCAGCACTATTTACAATTGCTAAGATCTGGAAACAGCCCAAGTGTCCATCAGTAGATGAGTGGATAAAAAAGCTGTGGTACATATACACAATGGAGTACTATGCAGCTGAAAGAAAGAAAGATCTCTTACCCTTTGAGACGACATGGATGGAGAGTATTATGCTAAGCAAAATAAGCCAGAGACAGACAAATATCACATGATCTCGCTTATTTGTGGAATATAACGAACAAAACAAACTGATGAATAGAATGGACCCAGAGACATGGATGTGGGGTACAGACTGACAAACCTCAGAAGAGGGGAATTGGGGGGAGGGAAGAGATAGACCACAGAACTTATATGCATGTATACATAACCAATAGACATGGATAACAATGCTGGGGGGGGGGAGGGATCGGGAGGAGGGTATCAATGGGGGTAAAAGGAGAAACATCTGGAACAAAAATAAATTAATAAAAAGTAAAATAGCCCTGGCCAGTTCGGCTCAGGGGTTAGAGTGTCGGCCCACAGACCAGAGAGTCCCGGGTTCAGTTCCCACTAAGGGTACATACCTTGGTTGCAGTTTGTCCCCGGCCCCAGTTGGGGTTGTGTGGGTGGCAGCCAGTCGATGTGTCTCTCTCACATCGATGTTTCTCTCTCTCTACCCCCTCTCTCCCTCCCGTTCTATCTGAAGATAAATGCAAAAAAAAAGTCCTCGAGCGAGGATTAAAAAAAAAAATTTTAAATAAAATAAAAGATGGAGAAATAATTTTTAAAAATAAATAAATAAGTGAAAAGAAAAAAGAAAAAGAAAAACAGCCTAATCCAATCATTAACTATCTAACTGACTACCCCCACCACATTCAGCACCAAACAAACGGGAGCCCTGAGGCAGTGAACGTCCAAGCAGTGATTTCTCACACCTAGCCCTTCTCAGAACTGGTTACGGTTACAAATCTACAGCAGGTCACACGCACATCACTCCTGCTCAGGATTCCGCTGGCTCGCTCTCCGGGAGCTGGGGGTGCCAGACTTCCCCCAGCCCTTACCACTGATTCACTCTTGTGCTTTCAGACCTCAGTTTTGGGTCCGAAGGTTGTTTTGACCCCACTTTCCAGACCTTAACCTTCCTTCACACTCCTGATGAATCAGCAATTATTTCATGTTCTAACTATTGTTCATTCAGCATCTAACCTATGCTTGGTACTGGATTAAGTGTCGGGAATACAAACAAGATTAGGAGACATTGTTTACCCTGGCCCTTCCTCTTATGCTATGTATAAACACATTAAAATATAGCCCTGTAAGTGCCAGCATGGAAGTAATCAATCGTTCAGACGATGCAGCTGAGGCTACACGAGAATTAGGGCACCAGCCGAAGAATGGAACTGAATCCAGTAGCCGGCTCTCCTGACCCTAATCTATTGCTGCAATTATTATTTTAAGGTAATAATTTTCAGATAGTGCAGCTATTTTCATTGAACTGATTTGTTCATGAAATGATTATTTTATTTCCTTATCTACAGAAATATCTGAGTTATTGTGGCAAGAAAACTGTAAGATGAAAATCTAGACTGTGAACTCCAAATTTATAAATTACATGAAGAAGCAGAGAGAGAGGGAGAATGTAATATGCTTTGATTTGTTTAAAGTAAATGGCTCAGATTAAATTCCATAAATCCCCTACACCTTTGCCTACATTTTCTGATATTCACGGCATACTATTTACAAGGATTTCTAATCGACAAATATGAAAGGTCGTGTTGAGCATCTAAATTTGCACATATATTACATGTCTTACTTTGACGTTGTTAAAGTATGCTCTTTTTATGTACCGTGGAGATATAGGAACGTTCTGTACATTTTATAATTTTAAAAACAGTTCCATTTCCAAGTAATAAAATGGGTCGAGATATTTCTCCACAGTTTACTTCTTACAAAGAACACACTAGTCTGGACATCTGTTTTTAGCTAATGGCCTTTACCTATTTATCTGGTTGACCAAGCCAGGACTGGGGAGGTTACAGCAGACCTTCCTCCTACGCATCTCCAGATCCCATCAATCAATCACTAAATTAAGTGGAACCTCCTTTGGAAACCACCCACTCATCTTCAATTACCACAGCATTTATATAATTTACTCCTAGACTATGGCAATTGCCTCCTCACATACCCTTCCACCTCTGGCCTTGACCCATTCCAATTCCTCCACTATATTGCTCTAAGAGTGATTTTTTTAAAATATGTTTTTATTGATTTTTTTTAGAGAGAGAGGAAGGGGGAGAGAGAGAGAGAAACATCGACGTGAGAGAGATACATTGGCATGTGCCCTGACCAGGAATCGAACCAGGATCTCTCAGTCCATGGGACAACGCTCAGTCCATTGAGCCAACACCAGCCAGGCTCTAAGAGAGGTTTTTATATAAACCAAGTCTCCAGGGCTTAAGTCTCTTTACTGGTTTCACTTTCCTACAGAAAACAGTTCCACCTCTTGTGTATGTTCCTCCTGATGTTACCTCTACCCGCCTTTCCAACTTAATCTCTCCTTTTATCTCTGAAACGTTCATTTCCAGCCATACAAATCCACTTGAGTGTCTTCTGAACGCTGCTGCTTTGTGAACACACACCTTTTCACATCCTGTCCTTTTTTCTTAGAATGACCTTCACTTTGCTCACTTGACAAAAATCCATTATTCCTCATTCTTACCTTGAATTAGACCATCATTGAAGTATCCTTCGAATAAACACTGCTTTTTTTGTTGCCGTATATTTTTTCCTGCTAGCCTATCAGATATTGGCGGGGAAAAGTGACTCACTCATCCTCACGTCTCCACATTTTACTGTGATGTCTGACACACAGCACTCAAACAATGGTGGCTGAACTCAGTACCCTGCTGTAGAGTGATCCTAAGGATGACAAGACTTCTAAGAGTGTGGGCATTTGAAAAGCCATGTCAGGGACAGGAAAGAACCAGGTGGCCCTGGATTGTTTGTTGGCAGTTTGACATGAGTATCACTGTTTCCACTCAAGTGTGGGGAATGTTTCATGGAATCCTCTTCCCTATGTGGTTCCAAGTGGGAGTTTGCCAAGGAGAGGCCCCCACAGTGGCTTGGGAGGTGCAGTGAAGCCTTTGTTCTTTGGAGGCCATGGGACTCAAACGTGATGACTTCATTCCCTGCGGCGCTTCCTCTCGGAGCTCTTCAGCTTCGAGGTTTCACGTGCTAACGTCACGGACACCTGGCACGACTTTTCACTCACGCCAGGGCTCTGAATGAGATGATTAATGAGAGTTTCTCTGGTTCTCTAGCTGCAGACAAATAAATGACCTTAGAAGACTCTTTAATATCCATTGTTTGCATGTCAGGAACGACAGTGGGTGAGGCTGTGAGTGGCACAGACTCCCAGAAAACCACAGGGGCAGTGGGATATTGAAGCGACAGGAATCACATGATGCGTGTAATTGCTACTAGCACTGACCTTCCAGGGGCCAGGTGGCATGGTTACCATCATGGGTAGCAGGGATGGAGCAGAAGGCACGTAGTTTGACAGGTGGAGATCTGGGTGTGCGGCTACAGAATGTTATCGCTGGGACTCACCCAGAGGGACGGCCTGTGAAATCGAGGCTCCTTGATTTGTTCAAGCAAACCCTGCAGGACTGGTGACTTGTGTGGCTGAAATGGAGTTGTGGTCCCTTGTCTCCTCCCTTGACTTGAGTGGTCTGTAGACTTAGAGCACCACCTTAAATGAAGAGGAGACTTGACCCCCTTGAGGAAGGCTATCGCTATGCTGCCAAAGTGTATGTTGTAAATGATCCATCTAGCCTTTTCCAAAGGAACATGCAGCCATCCCCCAGGGCATCTGTGCTTCAGGGAAAGAAGTAACCCAAAACCTTAGGGATTACTGGACACTAGCTCTGAGCTAACACAAATTATTGGGGATACAAAATAGCACACTGATGCACTTTCCAAAAAGGGGGCTTATGCGAGCCGATGATTGGCGTAGATGTTTAACCTTCGACAGTCCCTCAAGCAGTCGTGTGTTCATGGTCCCAGTTCTCCATGAAGAGTTGGAATAGACACATGGGTATCCACTCAACAAGGTCGATCACGCGGTATCAGTGCTGAGTGCCCAACCTGCCAACAGTAGAGACAAGCCACGAACCCCAAGAATGCCAGCATTCCACAGGGTAACCAGACAGCTGTATGACGGCAGGCCGATCCACTTCTTTCACGAAAGAGCAGCACTTCTTCGTGAAATAGACGTTTAAGCTGGCTGAATTTCTTTCCATGCTTAGATTTCTGCTGGTTAGAGATCTTAGTGTCTGAGGAAAGAATGATTCCACACAGAGACAAAACAATGGTTCCATTAAACTAAAAGATGAGACTGCCACCTGATGACTTTGGGTTCTTATGCCACGGAGTTCACACACACACACACACACACACACACACACACACACACACACACGGTGACTCTGGTGCCCGGTGCAACGGATCGCTAACACAAGAATTGTGCCTGATGTGGTAGGCGGACTCTACGACCGCCCGCAATGATCCCCGCCCTTTGCTATTAATGCCCTCTTCAACCTGTTCCCTTTGACTACGGTCTGAACTTATTGACGTGCTTGTAACCAGTAGAGCACAGCTACGGATTCAGTTTGTCACGGGACATGATGCCATTTCACGATTAGGCTATAGAATATTGTGATTTTTGTCTTGTTACACTCTGTTGTCTTACCGGCTCGTGTAGTTTGTGGAGGCAAGCCACCACTATGCCCGCTTGGCAGGAAACTTAGGAAAGAAAGCCCCTAGCCAAGAGCCAACAAGGAACTGAGGCCCACAGCCCAGCAACTCGGAAGAACCAACTCTTGACAATAACCCCATGAGCTTAGAAATGGATCCGTCCCCATCTGAGCCTGGAGAGAACGACAGTCCAGTCAACACTTTCATTACAGTATGGAGAGACCCCGAAGCAATGCATCCAGCTAAGCCGTTCCCAGACTCCTAACCTACAGAAACTACGGGATAAGAGACATGTGCGGCTCTACACGGCTAGGCTGCGTAGGAATCTGTTACGCAGCAGCAGCTAGCCAACACACTCAGAATTCAGGAGATTCCTGGGGCACCCCCTCACACTCCTGCCACAAAACGGAGTAGAAAACTGTAAGTTAAGCAGGACTGCCGATGGCTGAAAACTCCTCTGGAATAAGAGTTTTGGTCACCAACTGATCCAAGAACCACAAACAAGTGAGGTACTTGCTGAGAACACAGTGGGTATGTCATGGGAAGTAGATGAAGATATAGTCCCAGTTTATGGCCGTGTGACCACATGCAGAAATAAGGACTAAGGACTCTGACACTGATATGCATTTTCTTGCATGTGTATATGTGTAGGGGGGAATTTGCATCATGTTAGTTACTGTGCCTGTGTCGTTGCATTATGCCACTCTGAAGCCTGCATGATGTGGTTATTATCTTGATTTGAAAGTGTAAACAGATTGTACGAATGCCAAGCTGACAAAAGGGTGGACTGTGCTGGAGTGTGCTCTGCCAACTTGGTGAAGCTTGAAACTGTGTCTAACAATAGCTTTATGTGGCTGAAAGACTTAGTGTTCAGATGAGGCAGAAATGAATGAACAACATTTGCTATGGAGATCACGGGGGACCTGACTGCGTGGTTTTGCTATCGTGGCTCCTAACTTTCTGTGATCTTCCAGAAGCAGCCACACAGAGCAGTGCCCCCTCAGCTCCTTCTGCAGCCTGGTGACATTGACTTCCTGCGCTAGGCCCCTTATTCCTGCACTGCGTGTGCCTGTCATCCTCACCAGAGCCAGACTGATGCACTCAGTGGTACATCCATGTCCTTCTTTTTCTTTACAGTTAGCATATTTGATATTTTCAAACTACGATTTTACCATACGCTTGAAAGTAGTGAAGAAATAAAAAGATGTATAAAGAGAAAATATATCATCTGCCCCGTGCCTCCTCCCCCACCCCATCCTCTGAGTCAGCCCATGGTAAGTGTATCGTTCCATGTATCTCAACTTGCTTATTCAAACTTATACAAGTATCTCCACACATGTAGAGGGAATTTTTTTTTAAAGTTCCTTTGCTCAGTTGTTTACTTTGCTATAAATAAATGGTACTATAAAAAGAATCTGCAATTTTGGCAAACTAGTAAAGTAGATGCAAGTATTTGTTCTTTCCACGTTTTTCCAAAATTTGAATAATATTATATACATACTTTTCTACAGTCTGCTTTTCATAAATACTTTGTGGCAATCCCTCCAAGTCAACCAGCATAGCTCTAAATTCATCTGTTCATGTAAATGCGTGCAAAATATTCTATAGCTTGGCTATTGCATAATTTATGTCAGCGTTTTCCTAGCACTGAGCATTGACTTTAACAGTTCTAGGCCATCATCATCCACGCACACACCTTGATTTGCTTTTGTTTGTATCGGATACATTGCAACACTGCGTCATCTAGGGCTGTGGCCTTGTGGACTTTTTATGTTAACGACTGCTGGCAGGTTGTTTTCCCAAAAGGTTGTAACAATCTATATTTCTACCAGAATATATACGAGTACCCAATTTTTTGATATTGATTTTTAAATTTTGTTACTTTTCTTTGTATCACCATAACTATTAGTTCATTTAATAGTTTTTCATGCGTGTATTTGCCATTTGATTTGATTTTTGTGAACAGACTGCATTCCCGCTGGCTTATTTCTGTCTAGTCTATCAGTAGGACTTTTTTGTATCGGATAGAAAAGCACCCGTTAGCTGTCATCTAGGTTGCAATGGGTATTTCCAAAAGCTTAGTGTTTTAAGAACTCCAATGGAACAGGAGAAAATATGCACAGACAGATGGGTAACAGAAACAGAGATGGGAACACTAAGGACAAAGAAATGCCAGCAGTCAAAGCCAGCGTAAGGGACATGAAGACTGCCTTCAGGGGACATCACCAGACTAGACATCAGTTCCGAGGAAAGAGTTCAGGGGCATAAAGAAAGATCCATAGAAACTTCTCACACTGGAATGGAAAAGGAATAAAAAGAAGAGATCATTCAAGAGCTCTGGGATCATGTCAAAAGATGTAACATACACAGAACTGGAATACCAGAAAGAGAAGAGATAACAGACCAGAAGAAATATTTGAAGCAATAATAGCTGAGAACTTTCCAAAATCAATGACAAACATCAAACTGCAGATTCAGAAAAAGCTCAGAGAATACAAAGCAGGATAAATACCAAACAAAAACAAAAATAAAAAACACATAGGCAGCCCTGGCTGGTTTGGCTCAGTGGTTGGAATGTCAGCCCGCAGACCAAAGAGTCTCAGGTTCGATTCCGGTCAAGGGCATGTACCTCAGTTGCAGTTCGGTCCCCGGCCCTGGTCAGGAGTGTGTGGGAGGCAACCAATTGATATGTCTCTCTCACATCGATATTTCTCTCTCTCTCTCCCCCTCCCACTCTGTCTGAAAATAAATGGAAAAACATCCTCGGGTGAGGATTTAAAAAACAAAACAAAAAAACACCAAGGCATATCATATTCCAACTGTAGAAAACCAAAGACAAAGAAAAAAATTTGAAAAAGCCTGGGGCATGAACTTTCTTATGCACAGAAGAACAAAGGTAAGAATTACAGTGAAATTCTCCTCAGAAACCAAAAAGGCAAGAAGAGCAGAGTGAAATACTTAGTGTTGAAGCAACTGTTTTATCAGAAATTTGTATCTGCACCAAAATAATAATAATAGTCATAGTAATAATCAATCATACTAACCCTGAGAGCATCAGGGAAAGATAGAGGGAAATATCTTATGTATTTATTCTTAATTAATCTAAAAGGTATCTGCTGGTCTGTAGCAAAATTAGTAATGGTGATTATAGCATATGGATAAGTAAAAACCTAATTCTATTTTTATCTTAATTAAAGTTATTATTAGGCATCACTGTTGACTTTTATCAAAGGACTTTTCAAAATCTACAGGGTGGGGCAAAAGTAGGTTTACAATTATTCATGTAGAAAATAATACATTAATAAATAATAATACAAGAATAAACTCTGTGTTACGTGTACTCACCGCTATAAACCTACTTTTGCCTCACCTTGTATTGGTGTGATCACATTATTTCTCTCTAACAATAGGGGTGATATTCTGAGTTATAGTGCCAGATTTTCTGTGATTGAACCACCCTTGCAAAAAAGTTGTTTATATTCATCATATAGTTCTGTCTATCCATTCTTGGGGGTCATTACATATATTTTAATACTAAATTTTATACTAAAGTAATTGAGTTATTCATCATTTTCAATAGTTTGAAATAGTTTAAGTCACATCGAATATATCTTTAAATTTAGATACAAATTAGGCATGAATCTACTTGTGCTTTTGTTTCATTTCGATGGTAATCTTTAATCATCTTCATAATCTCTTTTATGGTCATTCATCTAGTCAACTTTTCACGGTTATGTTTGATCATTTCCTTCAGTGTTCTAAGTTTCTTGCCATCAATCTTCATAGTCTTACCATCTATTATCTTCAATATTTGTGAGTTTTCTCATTACTTAACAAGTGTCTTTTTCATTCTCTTGCTTTTTAATTCTTCCTTAATCAACCTAATATGGTATATACTAGGCGGCACTATTACTTAATATTATCCATCTCTTTCTTTATCTCTCTACGAGTGGGGAGATGGGTTCTTTGCCCTTCACTATTTCTTCGTCTCTTTATCATCCCCTCTCTTGGTGTCCCCACTGAGATTTGTTTGTCACTTGGTTAGAGTATTTTCCCAAGTATTTTTCTCATATAGGGTTATATAGTTGATATAATTTTTGAGTATTGTGTATTAATATCTTCCTCTGCCCTGGCCGGTTTGGCTCAGCAGTTGGAGCGTCGGCCTGCGGACCAGAGAGTCCCGGGTTCGGTTCCTGCTACGGGCACATACAAATAAATAAATAAAATAAATAAATAAATAAATAAATAAATAAATAAATAAATAAATAAATAAATATCTTCCTTTTACTTAATAAGTGAAGGTTACCAAGTAGAATAATGGATTCCTGTGTTTCAGAACTTCTCGGGAAAGAATCTAGTAGTTATTACTATGTGGTCTTCTAACTTATAATGTACAAATGAGAATTCTAATTCCAGCCTGGTTTTCTGTTTAAGTAATCTCTTCTTTACATCTGGAGTCCATTTTATTTTTTATCTTGGAACCTGAACTTTTTCCAGGATATCTCTGGTAAATTCCTCAATAGTGCTACCTGGGGCTCTTTAGCAAAGAACATTTTTCTTTAATATTTTGTAGGCATTACTTTCCCTCCCTCTTTCCTTCTTCTTCTTTTTTATTTTTATTTTTCTTTATTGAATTTAGAAAGAAAGGAAAAGAGAGGTAGAGAGAAATAGAAACATTGATGAGAGAGAACATCGATTAGCCGCCTCCTGAATGCCCCCCACTGGGGGTTGGGCCCACAACATGGGCATGTGCCCTGACCGGGAATCGAACCGGCAACCTCTTAGTGGATGGGTCGATGCTCAACCACTGAGCCACACTTGCTGGGCTCCTTCTTTATGAGCCTGTTATTGGTCAGATGCAAATGTCTTCCTTGTGTTTTAAATGTCACCTCACATTTTCTTGGAAATAGTCTGCTAGTAAGATACATCCTCACCATATCTTTGCGTCTCCTTTCCTTCCTCTGGCTCCCCAATGGGTTGGGATAGAAATGGAGGGAAAGAAAAGATGGGAAGAGATGGCATCCACTAAAAAATGGCTCTCAGATACTGTAAGGAACACCTATGCATTCTTGTGGGAGGTCCTTTCCACTGCCCTCTCCCTGGCATGGGAGATACTCTCCAGCTTGACCACTTCTCTCTCCTCTGCTGGCATACCTTACCACATCTTTCTCAGGGCACATCCTCATCCAGCCCAGCAGTCAGCTAGCTCTCTTAAATGACATACCTGCAAAAATGAATCCAACGCAGCTTCCTTCTGCCATGTCTACGTGACTCATGGAGAGTTCTATATTCCTACCACATCAAGCCTTAGGAGAGACCAGCCAGCCTTCTCCACAGCTGACCCCAGTCTAGACTGCTGTCTCTCTCCACACTGTTTGTTTGTTTTTACCAATTGAAGGTTTGTGGCAACCTTGTCTCAAGTCTGTTGACACCATTTTTCCAACAGCATTTGCTCATTTCATGTCTCCAGGTCACATTTTAGCAATATTTCAAACCTTCTCATTATTATATTTGTTATGATGATCTGTGATCAATAATCTTTGATTTTACTATTATAACTGATTTGGGGTGCCACGAGCCGTACCTATACAAGATGGCGAATTTCATCGTAAATGTTGTATGTCTGATCGCTCCACCTACTGGCTGCTCCTTTGTCTCCCTTCCTTTTTTCAGGCTTCCTCATTCCCTGAGACACAACGATATTGAAATTAGGCCAAGTAGTAACTTCACAATGACTTCTACGTATTCAGGTGAAAGCAAGGGTCACAGGTCTCTCACTTTGAGTCAAAAGGTGGACATGATTAAGTTCAGGGAGGAAGGCATGTTGAAAGTTGAGAGAGGCCAAAAGCTAGGCTTCTTGTACCAGTTAACCTAGTTGCGAATGCAAAGGAAAAGTGTTTGAAGAAAATTAAAATTGCTACTCCAGTGAACACATGAATGATAAGAAAGCAAAGCAGCCTTACTGCTGATATGAAGAAATGTTTAGTAATCAGGGAAGAAGATCAAACCAGCCACAGCATTCCATCAAGGCAAAGTCTACTCCAGAGCAACACCCTAACCCTCTTCAATTCTGTGAATTCAAAGAATGATGAGGAGGCTGCAGAAGAAAAGTCGGAAGCTGGCCGAGGTAGGTTCAGGAGGTTTAAGGAAAGGAGCCACCTCCCTAACATCCAAGTGCAGGTGAAACAGCAGGTGCTGGTGTAGAAGCTGCAGCAAGTTCTCCAGAAGATCCAGCCAAGAAAATGAACGAAGGTGGCCACACTCAACAACAGAGTTTCAATGTAGAAGAAACAGCCTGATATTGGAAGAAGATGCTAGCTAGAACTTCCATAGCCAGAGAGGAGAAGTCAGTGCCTGGCTTCAAAGCTTCAAAGGACAGGCTGGCTCTCCTGTGAGGGGCTAGTGCAGCTGTGACTTTAAGTTTAAGCCAGTGCTTATTTACCACCTGAAAATCCCAGGGCCCTTAAGAATATGCTAAATCTAGCCTGCCTGTGCTCTGTAAATAGAAAAATAAAGCCTGGATGACAGCACATCTGTTTACAACATGGTTTATTGAATATTTTAAGCCCACTCTGGAGACCAACTGCTCAAGTAAAAAGATTCCTTTCAAAAGATTCCTGCTCATTGGCAATGCACCTGGTCACCCAAGACCTCTGATGGAGATGTACAATGAGATCAATGCTGTTTCATGCCTGCTAACACAACATCCATTCTGCAGCCCATGGACCAAGAAGAAATTTTGATTTGCAAATCTTATCACCTAAGAAATACATCTCATAATATTCCTTGGATGGATCTGGGCAATGTAAATTAAAAACCTTCTGGAAAAGATTCACCATTCTAGATGCCATTAAAATCATTTGTGATTCATGGGAAGAGGTCAAAATATCAACATCAGCAGGAGTTTGGAAGAAGATGATTCTAAACCTCAGGCATGATTTTGAGGGGTCAAGATGTCAGTGGAGGAAGTGACTACAGATGTGGAAATAGCAGGAGAACAAGAATTAAAAGGGCAATCTGAGATGGGACTGAATTGCTACAATTTCATGATAAATCTTTAATAGATGAGGAGTTACTTCTCATGGATGAGCAAAGAAAGTGGTTTCTAGAGGTGGAATCTACTCCTGGTAAATATGCTCTGAAGATACTCAACTTTCAATTCTATCACCCTACATCTCTATTTAAAGGTCCAAAGCCCGGTTCCCTGACCCCTCAACTTACTCACTGGATAAAAATGGTAATCAGAATAATAATTATAGATACTTTGGGACCTATTACCATCACTCCTCCTGAATCTACAAAAGTGCACAAGGCTAGATAGATACATTCATACATGTCACATAAAGTTTAAAAAAAATTGAGAGACATTAACAAGACCATTTCTCCCATTTTTAGTTTATTATTAATAGAACAAAGCTGCTGAAAAAAATGTACAACAATTTTTTATATTCACACACACTTGATAAGCATTTACAGTACCGACATAAGGATTAATGTCACGGTCGTCTTGACATAGAAGCATATAATGTCATGGTTGTAAGTTGCGAGAGCAGAGCCTGAGTGAAGCCCACGGTGGGGCAGGGCTAGGTGCCTCCGAGGATTAGTCAGAACTGTTTCCACTGAGATACACTGATCAGTTTTCACCTTGGAGTGCTGATTCCAGTAGTATGGTCATTATGGAATGCAATGAAGACAATGCAAGCTATCTCCATGACGAGGAAAAATCAGGTTGAATACAGTAACACAACATTGATGAGTGCTGCTCGTAGATGTGTGGTATGGAGCCCCGCTGCAGTCAGCCAGCTTCATGATGGTGTGTGTATGATGGTTGGTCTGCAGACCCAGCAAGATGCCGGAGGCCGGCACAGTGTGTCCTTGAACAGGAAAGAGCAACTGCCCCCTTTGCCCACAGGCATCCTCCCTTCCTTGGGGTTTTCCTTCCCTTTATTTAGCATTTGCCTCCAAATCCCCAGCATCTGCCTTCACTGATCAATGGGCTCAGCTTTCAGACATCTAGCTCGAGCTGAAATTCTTTGAGGGCAACAGGAACAGGCTGCAACTTTTTTTTTGTCCCTGGAACAAGAATAGTGCACTTACAATGCTTGCTTCAACACCCTGGGAGTCACAACCCACCACCATACTCTCCTCATCTTTAGAGAGTGTTCCTGATGTGGAAAAAAAAATAGAGCTGGAGAAAGGAGCCCCGGGTGAGTTGTTGGCAGACACCATTAATGTCAGCCACACTGTGTGATTGATTGCAAAGGTTATCCCCTCCCCGAGGAGAATGAGTAAGGGCCACATCAGTGGGTTTTCAAAGTCTCTTGTGGATGAGAATTATAGTCGATAATGTCACCCACTTCTGGGAATTAGAAAACTCTTGGCTATCATTAAAACCAGAAAGAGATCCTACTGGAAAGACTTGCTGGTCCACCCACAGGGGACCCAGGGAAATAGAAAGATGAAGCTGAAATTTGTGTCAAATATAAAGGAATTTCCTGAAGCACACGCAAACCCATAACAGTGAGAGAGTCTCAGAATGACTGATTTATTTTGAATAGTTAAGACTTTCGTTTACCCTGATACAGTCTTGGGCAGTAATTACAGGCATCGTGTTGTAGGTCCCCACTCAACAACAATAGCAGAATTACGAAATTCAGTCCCCGAGGAAATACAAATCCAGGGGCTCGAGTAGAGCTCCCCGGGGCTTCCGCAGTCTACTCTGCACCTGCTACGTGTCGAGCCAGCCAGCTGTCTATGGCCCTGCGGTTTCACACCTGCACGGGCTAGGTGCGACGTGCGTATAAATAAATGGCCACTTAGAGTATGACATCTAAAGGTTGCTGACACTTTTTGCACATGTAAATCATACTTTAAAAGATTGCTATTTAAGCCCTGGCCGGTTTGGCTCAGCGGTTAGAGCGTCGGCCTGCGGTCCAGAGAGACCCGGGTTCGGTTCCCGCTAAGGGCATGTACTTCGGTTGCAGTTTGTCCCCGGCCCTGGTTGGTCGTGCGGGTGGCAGCCACTCGATGTGTCCCTTTCACGTCGATGTCTCTCTCTCTCTCTCTCTCTCTCTCTCTCTCTCTCTCTCTCTCTCTCTTCCTCTCTCTCCCTCCCACTCTATCTGAACAAAAAATGAAAAATGTCCTCGGGTGAGGATAAAAAAAAAAAAAAAAAGATTGCTATTTAAAAACAAATGTATTGCTACAAAGAGGTCAGCTGTGAAAACGATTACATAAAGAGAACAAAGGTTTCATTTAAATAGGACATAGATTTATCAAATCAGCTTTAACATCTAAATAATGGAAGATGCAAAAAGAAGCCACGTGGAAAGTAAAAATGGCCACAAAGAATATTTAACAGAAAATTTCCACTAAAACGTAAACAGTTATCTTCCCTGGCCCGTATGGCTCAAGTCTGTTGGAGTGTCGTTCTGTGCACCAAAGGGTTCAATTCCCAGTCAAGGCACACACCCAGGTGGCAGGTCGGATCCCCAGCTGGAGACATGCAGGAGGCAACTGATTGATGTATCTCTCTCTCTCTCTCTCTCTCTCTCTCTCTCTCTCTCTCTTCCCCCTCCCTCTCCCTTCCTCTCTCTCTAAAATCAATAAATACATATCCTCAGGTGAGGATTTCAAAATAAATAAATTTTAAAAATAAACTAAATAAAACATAAAGAGTTATCTAAAAATTAAGTAAAAAGAAGTAAAATAAATGAAATGTGGTCAGCCATAAACATTTAATACAGCACCACAAAATAAAATTGTCCCAAGTCCAAATGCATCAAAATGCATCCCAAGTCCAACCACTTCTCAGAACAACTCAGCGTGCCGTTCGTCCCACCCACAGGCATTTCTCACCAGACGCCTGCCAGAAGTCCAATCTGTTCTCCTTGGTCCCAGCGACTCCAAACCGTTCTCCCTGGTCCCAAGGACTCCAAGCCGTTTTTCTTGGTCCCAGAGACTCCAAACCGTTCTCCTTGGTCCCAGCAACTCCAAACCGTTCTCCTTGGTCCCAGCGACTCCAAACCGTTCTCCTTGGTCCCAGCGACTCCAAACCGTTCTCCCTGGTCCCAGGGACTCCAAGCGGTTCTTCTTGGTCCCAGCGACTCCAAACCGTTCTCCTTGGTCCCAGCGACTCCAAACCGTTCTTCTTGGTCCCAGAGACTCCAAACCGTTCTCCTTGGTCCCAGGGACTCCAAACCGTTCTCCTTGGTCCCAGGGACTCCAAACCGTTCTCCTTGGTCCCAGGGACTCCAAGCCGTTCTCCCTGGTCCCAGGGACTCCAAGCCGTTCTCCTTGGTCTCAGGGACTCCAAGCCATTCTCCCTGGTCCCAAGGACTCCAAGCCGTTCTCCTTGGTCCCAGGGACTCCAAGCCGTTCTCCCTGGTCCCAGGGACTCCAAGCCGTTCTCCTTGGTCTCAGGGACTCCAAGCCATTCTCCCTGGTCCCAGGGACTCCAAGCCGTTCTCCTTGGTCCCAGGGACTCCAAGCCGTTCTCCCTGGTCCCAGGGACTCCAAGCCGTTCTCCTTGGTCCCAGGGACTCCAAGCCGTTCTCCTTGGTCCCGGGGACTCCAAGCCGTTCTCCTTGGTCCCGGGGACTCCAAGCCGTTCTCCTTGGTCTCAGGGACTCCAAGCCATTCTCCTTGGTCCCACTCTGTAGCTCTCACCCTGCGGGGCTATGGAGTGATTTTTATAATACCCAGCAGATTGTGCTACTGCTATACCCCAAAACTCTTGTGGCTTCCTACAATATTTTATTTTTATATCCGTGCATTGGGGGACAGGATTTTTAAAAATGTCTCGAAGACTGAATACGAGGATAGATGAAGACTCCTCTTCGGGGGATGTGTTGTGAGCGGGTCAGGCAAGGGTGGTTTTATAATAATTTGAGATGCTCATTAAGGAAACAAACTAGGGGGTAAACAACACATTAATTAAAGTTACTGTTCGTGCTAAAGTAGAAGTGTGAGCATCAGTAGAGACAGGTTATTACAACTAATTGAGGGGGAGTGAGGAAGTTAGGGAAAAATAACAGAGAGACCGTTATTCTGGTAACTGCTTATGCCCATCCAATGGAGAACGATGCATAGTGAAAATGTAAGAGCAACCATCAATAATCAGTGACAGGAACCCAGGAGTAATATTACTACACATGTGCAAACAACGGCCTCCCTTCCTGCAAAAGATTCCTTTAACAGGTCCTTCCCCATCGAATGTTCCCTGCATGTGCAATAGAAAGAATCACATTGATTTATCCCCTGAAACTGCCCATGGATGGAATGCTCTGAGCTGGCACTAAGTATGTGATAACATCTCTTAGGAAAGGAGGAGGATAAACAAGGAGACGTGTCTATTTGGGTCCTTTGCCCATGTTTTAATTGGATTGTTGGTCTTCCTGATGTTGAGTTATATGAGTTCTTTATATATTTTGGAAATGAACCCCTTATCAGATGTATCATTGGCAAATATGTCCTCCCATACAGTGGGTTCCCTTTTCATTTTGATGGTGGTTTCCTTTGCTGTGCAGAAGCTTTTTAGTTTGATGTAGTCCCACTGGTTTATTTTTTCCTTTGTTTCCCTTGTCCTACAAGATGTATTAGCAAAAATATTGCTACGAGCGATGTTTGAGATTGTACTGCCTATGTTTTCTTCTAGGATCTTTATGGTTTCGTGACTTACAGGTGTCTTTTGTCCATTTTGAGTTTATCCTTGTGTATTGTGTGAGTCGGTGATCTAGTTTCTTCTTTTTTTTTTTTCCGCATGTATATGTCCAGTTCTCCCACCACCATTTGTTGAAGAGACTGTCTTTACTCCATTGTATGCTTTTGCTTCCTTTGTCCAAATACTACATAATCTCACTTATATGTGGACTCTAATGAACAAAATACAGTGATGAACCAAATATAACCAGAGGCATAGATACATAGAACAGAGTGACAGAGATTAGAGGGGAGGAGAATGGGAGGGGACTGACTGAAAGAAGGTGAAGAGATTAGCCAAATAACATATATGCATAACCCATGGACACAGAAAACAGTGTGGTGATGGCGGGGGGTGCGGGGGCTGGGGCTGGGGCTGGGGCTGGGTGGAGGTGGGTAAAGGAGGGGAAAATGGAGGACATCTGTAATAGGGTCAACAGTACATAACCAGAAGAATAAACAAGGGATAGAAAGAGACTGGTACTACATCTTGAAAGAAACTGGTGAGGACTTCAACAGATCATCTTGACCCACCCATCCAAGACTCTGCCTCTCATCCTTCAATCAGTACCAGCCTTAACCAGATACAATGAGGTACTAATAAGGTAGAGTTTTGTGTGTTTTTAAATACGTTTTTATTGATTTTTTTTTTTTTTTTTTTTAGAGAAAGAGGAAAGGAGAGAGATAGAAACATCCATGTGAGAGAGAAACATCAAATCAGCTGCCTCCTGCACATCCCCCACTGGGGATCGAGCCTGCAAGCTGGGCATGTACCCTTACCAGAAATCGAACGGGGACCTCTCAGTCCAGGGGATGACATTCAATCCACTGAGCCACACCGGCTGGGCAAGTTTTTAAAAATTATGCCAGATCTTGATGTAGGAGTGGTGGGTAGAGGCCACACATGTAGCATAAGGAGATAAATGTAGTGTCCATGAGGATTTGTTGACATGAAAGAATTACAGGGGACTCCCCAAATTACAGAATTCCATGATTTCCAGGTAGAAAGAAACTAAGAGCCAATCCAAGCCAAACTTCAGTTTCATAAGGAAATTGCGCCCCTACAAAGTAAAGGGACAGGCATAGAGGCATGACCACAGTTGGGATCTAGGTCACCTCAAAGCCAGAGCTTCTCCCAATATCACCCCCACTGTGCTCAAGTCAGGATCACTGCCTAGCACAGTAGCTGAGTGGTTACCTTGTCTAAGCTACAGAACACTCTGTCTCTGCTGAGCCACAGCTGGCCTGGCACTGGGCTGTGATCGTGACAGATGTGTTGATCTTTAGAAGGCGGGGTGGACAACTAATAGCACAAGAAGATTACTTCTATCCTAAAGGAAAACTCTGTTTAATGATTAAGTATAATCATCATCATTCCTTAATCAAAGGAATGAACACGTAATTTGAAAAGAAAAATTCCAAAGGTGAACTACTCTGGCACTAAAAGTAACAGAATAAAATGAAGTTGGAAATATATATAGTATGCTAATCCACCATTGGGTTGTTCACTATGGAAATGACAGAACCAACCTCACTTAAGCTCTTCAAAATAATTGAATAAATATGGTGACTCATGCTTTGATTACACTAAAATATGTTTATATTCTTGGAATTTAAGATGCAATAAACTATATTGTGAATATTTAAGCAAGTTGTTCTTAAGGCAGGAGACCTCTCAGTAAAATATGTTCAATATTCAAGTCTTGAAAATTCTCCTGAAAATTAGCAATATAGGGCATTGGTTGAATTGGGAGAATGTATTTCTACAGATTTAATATCTAAGAGTAAGAAAAGAGACTTAAATAGCTCAATAGCCCTGGTGGGTTTTGCTCAGTGGTTAGAGCATTGGCCTGAGAACCAAAGAGTTTCTGGTTCTATTGTGGTCAAGGGCACGGACCTTGATGGCAGTTCAGTCCCCGGCCCTGGTTGGGGTCGTGCAGGAGGCAACCAGTTGGTGTGTCTCTCTCACGTTGATGTTTCTCTCTCTCCTTCTCTCTTTCTCCCTCTTTCCCTCCCTCCCTCCCTCCCTCCCTCCCTCCCTTCCTCTCTATCTGAAGATAAAGGAAAAATATCCTCAGGTGAGAATTAAAAAAAAAATTAAAAATAAAGTAAATGTGCAGTTCAGCCGCATGCTCTGATAACTACAAGCCGAAGCCTCCAGTGTGTTGGAACGTTTAGTGACAGCATCAAGCAGACCAGAGTTCCATCACTAAGCAAAGGTTAAAGCAGGTGGTCTTCTAGCTCCTTGCTCACTGTGAGTCTAACAGACTTCATATACACTTTGGTACACACCGGTAGTGTTCTTCTCCAAAAACACTTTATACCTGCTACTGAAATGCATTTTGGAGTGCGACATCCCAATTGTCATGTTGTGCATCAATCACGCAAAGCCCCACCAAGTATAAATAACGCCAAAGAGGTTTAAAAAAAAAAAGTCTGGTTTTCTGACCCACAGAGGCTATATCTCAAAGATTCAAAACCTTGGCCCCAAGGAGAAAGGCTGCTGGCCTGGCCTCTCATTTTGCCTTTGAACTTCATATTCTTCTTGCATGTTACAAGAATATCATAAATATTTTGTCACTGTAGCATTAAAAACAAGTAAACAGAGAAAACGTTGGCCCTTCGATGTTTATACCGGCAAAGATTGCAAGGAGCTCAGTCACCTGAAAGAAGCCGTGAATCACTTCGGTCCATTGATTTATTGCTACTTCTGGATTAGACGGAGGGTGATAGGTGCCTTCAGGTATAAAGCCAGTGGGCGGACATGCTAAGCAGATCAGTGTAAAGGTGAGTCAATTTAATGAGAAGACAGAATAGAAGATTTATGGAAGCAGCAACAGAACATCTTCCTCTATGATTTCTAAAGAATGGTTTATGCAAAGATTTGTGGGAAGATTATCTCATGGCCTTAAAATTCTTTCTTTATTTTTAGAATAGAATTGAACCTACAGACTCTTTTTTTAATCTAATGCAGAGATCACACTGTTTCTTTTGGATCTACTAGATTAGTATTATAGATTTCCCTTAAGGATGTCAAACCTAGCTGAAAAATTTTGAATTATAATACTCTTTGATCAGTAATGGTCTCCTGCTTTCTTCTAGCACAGAGAACATCTACCTTACATATATACATATAACTACATGTATTTTAACTCTTTTTGGCAGCTCAGTTTAAATAAGTATAAATTGGATCAGACCGAACTTTTAGGTCATATCAGCTTAATGCAACATATTTAACTAGGTATCTGGATAGAACCAAGACCCTGTCGATATGTTAGGTTCTAACAAAACTGAATGATGTCTTGCCTTTCTGTGAAAATCCCCCATGTGATTGAAGACAGATGTTTCTCAAACTGTGATCTATGGGCTACCTGCAATGAAATACCTGGGCAGTGGTTGTTAAAAACGCAGATTCTGGGGTCCGTCACCAGACACAGTGAATCAGTACGGGAGGTTGAGGGCATCCCCAAACCTGCATTTTAAACAAGCTTACCAGATCATTCTTATGCACTGTAAAGATAAAAGCACCGCACAGATACTGTACCCAGGGATTAAATGGTAGCTGCTATATCAAACTATGACGAGAGCCAAGTACACATGCAAAAAACCGCCTTTCTTGTTTATCTCCAAGATGAAAATGGTAATAACAGTTTATGAACCTTGGCATAATTCAGCCCTTGCCTTGTATAACCTTTTAGAAGTCACTTCAATCTTCTGAAATCTTCATCTCCTCATGTTAATAATATCGACAGTACAAGAGTGTTCTCTCTCTGCCTTTACCTTATATTTCTCTTTAATCCCATGTGTTCTCACTATCTTGTATATTTTAAAGTTGAGAAAGCTGCAAGCTAATAAATATAAGTTATTTGTTTAAGGCTCTTCAACCAAAAATGTATGCATTCTGCCTGACTGTAGTACATGATTCAGACTCTATGTTGCAGTTACTTTTTACCAAATTTGCCATAATTCTTCTTTAAAAACTTCATCACTTTTTTAGATTTTTTTTTTTTATAAATGGAAAAATGCAGGAAACAAACTATAAGTTGTTCCATAGTTGACTTTAGTCACATTGCAGAAGGGAGTGTGTGCCATTAAAAAAAATTTTTTTAAAGTGTTCGTTAAGTTTGATATTTGTTCACTTATCTCAGGAATGTCTGATCTTTCTACCAGACTGCAGACTCACAGAGGGTTACCTTCTCTGCGCCACAGACATGCACAACAGCACTTTGCACATAGACAGATTTCAATAAATAGTTTAAAGTGAATAAATGGATTTATTTGTTGCATCTTTTTATGTTTTGCTGTTTCCTCTGGGTAGATGTGGCATACGGTGTTCCTTCTGTAGTTACTTTGACTAGTTGTTTATTTGTTCAAGCAGCGTATAGCTATATAAATGGCAAAGATTACAAGAAATTTAGTGGAAATAATTATTCAGCAATCTATTTATTACGCAGGTAATAAGTACTCCCAATTATTCAAGAGGTTTCGAGAAGAACTAAAGTATTTCAAGAAATACATGCATAAGTGTATAATAATAATGAGCTGCCACTCACTCGGCACTTACTGTATGATTAGACCCTGTGGGATAATATTAAGGGCCCTATTTTACTAAGTCACACTTTGTTTTGAGTCTCAAAGGGAGTAAATGACTTGCTTGAAGTCACAGAAGTGAATCTTTGTAATGTGGAGACTCTTAGGAAGGTGTCACGGGCCGTTGGGCCGGCCTAGCACCTTAAGTTAGAAAGGAACTTTGGAGAAGATCCAACCTGTGCTCCGATTGCTATTTATAGATTACATTTTTCTTAGTCTGAGATAGAATCTCAGGCTCTTTTCACCTTCTGATACTTCTGATAATTTAAGCATCTCTCTCTGGAAGTAACATCCAGGACTTGCAGGTCCATTTTCCAGCTAGTGACCATGTGAACGGGCTCCAAGTGGTGACCTTCGGCTGTACAATCCCCCCTGAGCCAATGGACTTTCAACTCTGTTAGGCCAAGTCCTTTGCCTGTGAAACAGGGTTCGCCTTCCAGCTCTGGGGAACTTGTTGTGCTGAAAAAGATCATCAAATATAATGGTATCTACCTCTTCCCTCTAGAAGCGTTGCTTTCGTAATGACCTATTGATGTCTCAAATGACCTAGTGCCCTAGACACTCAGGTCCTTAGCTAAACATTCATCTTCAATATATATGTGAGAGGATGGAGGCATCATCTCCAAGTAAATGGAGTCACGACCTGGAGCTCAGTGAAGGCCTGTCCTACTATTGCCCAATCATTTTTTTAGTTGGGCTTGTTCTTCTGGGGATGTAGACTGGCTGGTTTTGTTATGGTGGCAGCATAGAGTTAACCCATGAAGTCAACCCTTCTTAATTACACCGAAAGAGTCCTGGACATAGAGGTGCTTTCATCAGTCAAATATGGATGTATCATTGGAAAGAAAGCCAAAAATGGGTCCGCTGCTGAAGTCCTTCGTGACTCCACACCGAGGACATTATTTTACTCTACCCAGTAAGCTAGAGACTTAGAATACTAATCCAGGGTCATGAAACTATATGAAAGAAAAAATCTCTTTAGTCGTATCTGCTTCAATCCCATGAACTAAACCCACTGAGACTTAATTCACACCCAATGGAATTTTGGAAATCTAGAACTTTCTCAAAGCCATGCCTGCGTGTACCTGGAGGGATTCCTCAGAGCTTTGGTGAAAGACTTTCAAGAGACTCATTTTTAGGATGTATTGATTGTTTGTATGTTTATTGTTTTATGAACTCTTAACTCTTGTGGTATAAAATGCCCTGGTTGCTTTTTGGTATCATATGAGGTTTGGATGGTTATAAATCTGTAGGATATAGAGAGAACACAATGGTCTCAGCTGGAGTGGGGAAATTGTCCCAATGCCACTACCATACAAGGTAGAAATGGACCCCCCTGAAAAATTACAATGAAGTAATCATTTCCATCTTCCATGAGTCAGACGATATTAAAAAATTGTTAGGATATTGAGGCTCTAGAAAGTTCATATATTATATGCAGAGAAATCTGCCAGACAGACTTTTTTAAAGAAAATAAAACATAAAGAAAGATTTACTATTTTATTCAATGTCTTATTAATTATAAATTGCATCTTCAGAAAAAAATGCTTATTGAGCACTTATTGAAGCTGGGCCCTGAATATCAACTAAGTTGTCAATATACTATAATTGCATGGTCATTTGTCAACCTACTATAAATATATGTCAGTCTCGAATGATGTAGAAATAGGGGGTAAGTCGCCAATACAGCTAGTGTCATTCACTTACTTAAGAATCTTTTTTTAAAATGCTCTCTCTGTTTCTGACAGTGTCCTAGGTGCTAGGAAGACAGTGTAAGAGACAAGCAGACTCATACATTCACTCACATGCCGAGTCCTGGCCCTCAGGTTGTGTTCAGTGTAAGACAGGTATAGAGCGTAAATACATATGAAACCACGTGATGGGGGCTGCGAAAGAAGCACAAGATGGAAAAGCATCTAACCTGTGCAGCATTCAGGCAAAGCTTCCTGGAGGTGAGGATGCATGAGCTGAGCCTGAAAGGAGGGCGAATGTTAGCTAAGCAGAGAACACGGGCAATAGCATCCCAGAGAATAGCGCTTACACAAAGATCCAGGAGAGAGAGTAGTTGGCACCTGTGGGCACCTCCTTGGTTTGGAAATATGTGATTAAGCAACAGGAAGAGGAAGAAGCAGCTGCAAAGGGTAAAGCTAGAGACAGTGGCATTTGTAAGGCGTACTAAGGAGTGGTTTTATCTCAGAGACCATGTGCATTCATGAAAAGGGGACGGGTAGACTTGTTCACATTTATACTTTAGAAAGATCACTTTGGAGGTAGGACATAAAAATGATTGGAGCCTGGCCAGTGTGGCTCAGTGGATTGAGCGTTGTCCCATGGACTGAGAAGTCCAGGTTCAATTTCTGGTCAGGGCACATGCCCAGGTTGCAGGCTTGATCCCCAGTGCGGGGAGTGCTGGGGGCAGCCGATCGATGTTTCTCTCTCACATCGATGTTTCTATCTCTCTCCCTTCCTCTTGCTCTTAAAAAAAAATCAATAAAAACATATTTTAAAAAAAGAAAGATGATTGGAGAAAGTCACAGGTCATCAGAAAAACTAGGCAGACTGCAGTCAGTAACAGCAGAGACAATAAGATAATGAACTCAGGGAGTGACAATGTGGACAGTGGGGGAGGGGATTGAATAACAAGATAGTGAGGGAATTAGTTAACTTTATTTGACCATAAATTGAATAGGATAAGTAAAAATAAATAAGTAGCTAGCTAGCTAAATAAATAAATAAATAAATAAATAAACAAATAAATAAATAAGTAAAAGGTCAAGGGTGGCATTCCGGTTTCTGACTTAAGCATTCACCAGGATAAGGAGCTCAGGAACAGGAGCAGGTCCCGGACTGTGGGGCCCAGTTTGGGCATCTTGTGTCCTGGTGTCTGTGGAAATGTCTCGTAGGCACATGAATACATACGTCTGGATCACGGGCAAGAATTCTGGGATGGACATAATCGTGATAATAATGAATAACTAGCATTCATGAGCACTTAATATGTGCCGAGAACAATAGTAGGCATTTTATACGTATTTAAATCTTGAACGTGATTGGATTATTGTCTCAGGTGATGAATTGCCACGGCGACCTGAATCACAGGTGCGTTAAGCTCCTAAAGGCCATACAGACACTAAGCGGCACACGTCTGGTCCACCAAGATTTCACTGGAGTCCTTGGTGAGCTGTTAAAACGCAGAAGAAAGAGAAAAGGAAAGGAAAAACTCCAGTGTGTCACATGGGTGAGAGGTGACAACCGGAAGCAAAGGGTACAGCTAACTGTTGTCTCACACAAATATCCAGGCCAGACTAGCCATGGAGGATAAAATAGGACGACATTAACCTTCTTTGTTTTATTTGTTTATTCCTACATAACCACAAAACCACCAAAATCAGGAACCTCGCATCGATATAATACTCCCATGTAGGGCTCAAACCTCATCCAAACTGTAACAAATGTCCCAATAATGTCATCTGTAACCCAAGACAATCCAGTCCAGGGTCACACACACTTAGTAATAACATTTCTCTTCAGTCTCCCCTCTGAAACAATCTGTCTTCCCTTGGTGTCCAAGCGCTTGATGTTTTTAAAGATTGTGGGCCAATTATTCTGTAGACTGTTCCTCAGTTTGAGTTTATCTGCTGTTTCCTCATGATTAGATTCAGGTTATGCATTTCGGGCAGGAATATCTCAGAAGCGACATTATGTTCTCATTGCATCAGTCAGTTGGTACATAATTTTAATTTCCCCATCATTGCGATGTTAACCTTGATCTCTTGATTAAGGTGCTGTCTGCCTGGATGGCAACTGTGAAGTTACTCTGTGTCTCCTTTAATCAGCCAGTGTTTTATGGAGCGGTATTTTGAGGCTACGTGAATATCCCATTCATGATCAAATATTCAATTTGGTCACTTATTTATCAATATGAACTCATGGATTATTGCTTTATCCAATGGGTCATGGTCTAGACTATCATTGTTACTCTTTTTTGATGCTCAAATTATGCCTGTTTGACCCTTGGGAGCCATCCGTGCTGGCTTCTCTGCCCTTTGACAGGTATCCACCCATCTTTTTATTAGCACATTCTTGCTTCCTAACAAGTTCTCTGGCTCATCTTGTACTTTCTCCGACCCAGTCCTGAAAGCAGACTTTCCCCAAGAAGCCTTAGTTTCCTTTAGCGAATGGGTACGTAGCAACCAGATGACGCCACCTGTACTGCGGAGTACGCCGGCTCCGCCCTTAAATCCCCACTTCCTGTGCCACTGTGGACCTCGTTCTCGAATAATTGATGGGGTGATATTTTCCAACATCAGAGAATATGTTCTCTCCATTCATAGGAACATAGCCTTTCCTTATGGAAAATTTATCCAACATCAGTACTTTCTGCATCAATCAGACTTACATAACGTTGGGTATCAGAACCAGTCTGTTTCCTTCTCTCACCCTCCCTTCGGTGTTAGGTGAAGGTAAAGTAGCTGATGGTGATTCCATATCCCTTCCACGGGCATCTACCTGCCTCGCTTACGTATCTCCTTCCTTAACCTCTTGAATAAGAATGCCCACAACTGCCCCCAAGAACAACAACACATTGCGATACTGAGCATTCTAAATTTATTCAGGGCCCCAAAACAGTTCTCATCTCCTCCCACCACATAAACAAACACAAATAACATCTCAAAGACATTAATGTGCTCCAGAAGTATGTAATGATTTATATTACCAAGAGAATGCTTAACTCCTCTGTCTTAAAACACACACACACACACACACACACCAGATTTGGATTAATACTGTTCTGTTCTCTACAAGAACACCAGGTGAGTACTTGCTTTATATTTATCTAATAAAAGGGTCTAATTAAATATCTTTTCCAGAACAAAGGAACATTTTATTCCACCTTGAAAAGAATCTGCTTGTAGTTTTGAAACAGCTGGGTTTCTAGCCTCTATTGTTGAGGTTTTCAAAACTCTCAGTGCTAAGGAGTCTCAGCCAGAATATCCCCACACAGCACGTTCACAGATTTTAGACAGTGAGAGAAAAACAAGCTATTGGCCGGTAGTTCATGTGGATTAAGGATGGGCTGAATCTTGGCGACATGTGTGAGAACTAAGCGCATTTACAGGCTGAGGGGGAAGAGCCTACAGCGTGGGAGAGACGGATCACAAGAGAGAGAGAACACGGTCGGCCGTTGGAGCAGCTCCTGTGCGGATGGGAGGGGCGGGACCCAGAGGGCAGGTGGAGGGGTTGGCATTGACCAGTAGAGAAGAGTCGTCTTCTTCTGGAAGCAGAAGGGAAGAGGGTGATAAAGAGGAGGGCAGATGCAGTAAAGCCTGTGGATTTACGAAAAGGAAGAGGTTCGTGGCCTCCAGTTTCTCAATAAAGTATTAAAGAATCGTGGGGAAGGTTTGAAATTGGTTGGTGAAATAAAGGGAGGTAGCCTAGGCCATATGCAGGGCAACAAGGTGAAGCCAAGGCCCATCCAAGGTCAGAGACCACACATTTGCAGAGTGCAAATCTGTTAGTCTGCAATTTCCTTGGGCTGCACATCGTTTATTCCAGAGACCACGGGTTGCAGGGCAGATACAGTCTTGGATGAGGAAAGATTGGACTTGGGTGGATGGGAAAGCAAATGCATTTCTAAATGGGATGACAGATTGCATGAAATATAGTGAGCAACCCAGGACCTGGAACTACCAGTGAAGGAACGCAAGTGAATTGGGAATAACAGAACAAAAGAGTAGGGAAAAGTAGGAATGAAAGTTTAAGGTCTCAGAGCTATAGAGATGATGGTCGATAACCAGGACCAGAGTGGAAATAGCGGGAATGGACTGGCAACAACAGTTCCTAGTGTTGAGAAGCTCAAGGAGCTTTGACTGGACTGTCCACATGGACACAGAAAAACGGTGAGACGGAGGCTGCATGCCAGGTGTAAATTTGAAACATTCGGGGAAGTGGTGACCAAAAGACCAATATACACAAGTAAATATATACACACAGAAGGTAAACTACATCATAACCAAATGGCACTGACTTCAAAGAAGATATGATTTTCACAAGAGTGTTGAAGAGAAATGACTTATGACCAGGATTGTGGAGTTAGGAAAAGGATGAGGATGTAGCCTCAGGAAAATAACCTTTCAGTGTAGAGATACTCAGGAGAAGCTGTGCTCCTCGGGTGTTCTGGGCCCCAGGTAGAGCAAGAGGCCAACCGAAGAGATCAGGGCTGTGTAGGTGTCTTCACCACTAACGGAACATTCCAGAGGGGGATGATATGAGAGATGGTAAGGGAAGAAATCAGTTAAAGGTAAACTCAGAGAAAAAGAAAAGCATAGGACATGAAGATGAGATTCTAAAACCTGATAGGTGAGCCAAGGGAGCTACATTCTGGACAGTGGTTCGATGATGCGATACAAGGGTCTCAAACAAGGGATTCCCTAGATCAAGGCTGGATATGTAACTTGGGCATTCACATTTTCTCAGCGGTGATGTAAGCTGAGACTCCAGGTAATATCTAAGCCTCATCACATGGGTGTGCGTGAGTCTCAGCTCAGATCCGTAGAGCATCCCCACAGTGTTCTGAACTGGAAAAGCTCTGGAGCCCCTGAATTTTACAGCACATGGAGATTTTGTGGGTGCATGACTAGTCAGTCACTAGTGAATCATAATCAGACAACTCACCTGAACCCCATTTCCAGGCCCCTATAAATCTCTTGGGGAACTGTATATACCCTGGGGGAGTTAGGAGTCCCTTCAACACAACTGGATGATTGGACAGCAGTAAGGTGCTTGGTCAAGGAGTTCTTCCCCTTGAAGCTTTTTTTCTTCATTTGCAAATTAACTCACCCCTCCTTTTTTTTTCTTTGAATACTCACCTGAAGACATTTTCCCATTTATCTTCAGATAGAATGGGAGGGGAAAAGAGAGAGGAAGAGAGAGAAACATTGACATGAGAGAGACACATCAATTGGCTGCCTCCCGCAGGACCTGACCAGGGCCGGGGATGAACCACAACCCTTGACTAGAATCGAACCCGTGACTCTTTGGTCCGCGGGCTGATGCTCTAACTGCTGAGCCAAACAGGCCAGGGCTAACTTCCCCTTCTTACATAGTACCTTACCCAGAAATGGAGTCATGCTATTTCTTTGGGAGCTCAATGTTTGGTCTGACTACAGGACAATTTAGCAGATAAACAAGGTGACTAACTCCTTGCGCTAGCTATATGGAAGGGGCTTATTACAGAATTTCAAATGATTTACAGAATTACTGAGAGTGTTGAAGACTCTAGTTTGAGCTTCTAGAAGTTAGTCCCAAACTGCGTCACAGAATAGGACCATCAAAAGAGCTTATGCCCCCACTTCTCTTAGAAGCTGCCTGTGGAAGTAGGGTGTTACCATGACAACCAGCTGACTCTAGAACCACATTTCTCTGCTACATTCCTCCCAGCCTCTCCATCGTTCCAAATTCGAATCTCATGAAAGTACATCTAATTGGGAGACTCCACAGAATTTCCCGATTCCTAGTACTGAAGGAATGCTTACTTTCCAAACTCTGAGGTACAGAAATGCACTAGAAATAGGTTAAATGGGATAATGAATGGGCTGGTACCTACCACAATGTCCCACCTCTATTCTTGTAATAAGGTCAATGTTTGCCTCCACCAGGGATATTGATTCCTTGTCCAGTGGTTGTCAGAAATTAGTTACCACCCCCCATTCTTAATGGGTTATTTCCTGAGCCCTAACACACCTTCCAAATTGAAATGGGGAAGGAGCAACTTCAAGTTCAAATGTCTTACTCTAGCTCAACAGTTGGTATTTTATGCAAGAAAGAGGCATAAGAAGGAAATCCATCATTTACCTACGACTCTAGCCCCCAGGTCATAGTAAATGGATCCTGAGAGTTGAACTGTGAGCACAAAGAACCAACTACATTCCCAAGGTCTCAAACCTGACAGCCGTAAGTCTTAGTTCAAAGAGACAATGATGTTGCATTTGCTAGAAACACGTAAGAAGTAAAAATCAAGCCACGGGTCTAGAAGTGTTGATGCATTCCCAAACTATTTCTTCCTCATAAAATTCCAGTTTGAGTTTGAATGTGTTCGGTGTCAAGCACAAAAGCAAAATAGTACAAATGACTGAAACTAAAGCCTGAAATATTGAGGAATGTAAAAGAAACGACTGTAACACATGCGTGGGAAGAGGCTGTGCTTATGCTTCTGGGTCCGTGGAGATGCTAGCATTGTGTTATATTTTAAGCTGCGGTCCTGGTGAGATCATAGAATAAGGCCAAGCCTGGCGAGCAGTTGGAGCCTTTTCTGAATGGTATAAACATCCCCATTCTCACCCCCCTGGGGAACACATGGAATGCTCGCCAAAGATAGGAAACTCAGAGAACAGAGCGTGAGGCAGAGGTCACGTGACGCTGGTCTACAGGCCAATGCAGTCAATGAATGGGTTTGATTGCGCCAGAACCACGCAGGGGCTCCCGTGTTCTTTCTAAACTGAGACTTTCTGCTTTGTAATGTGCTTTCCTTTTCTCCCTGACTGTCACCATTTCCAGATACTGATATTTCAAACAAAAATCCAGTTTCCATCTTTCTTGGACGTTCTTGTAACCGTAGCCCCACATTCTGTAAGGGTCACGGGAGGCGTTGGCTGTCGCAGTCCCGTTTCCCCGGACCCCACCGCTCCCTACTCTCTCCTTGCCTGGCCCATTTCACTTGAGATTTTCTAACATGTCCTTGTATACGTCTGAGTTGGTGATTTCTGCCTAAAGAAGTCAGCAAAGGGAAGTCCCTCCTTCGGTTGGGGTCACTCTCTTGGACATGTCCTTGAAGGACTCCAGATGGGGCCGATGCTCGCGGGGGGAAGAGGCGTGGAGAGCTCCACGGGGCACTGCCAATGCGCAGGGCGGGCGCGCTAGCTCGGTGCTCAGAGATGCCAGTGGAAGGAAGGAATACACGAAGCAAATAGAACACTAAAATGGAGAAAAACGGACGCTGGATTTGGTTATAACTTCACTCATTTAAAAGGCGATTATCGTGTCTTTCAGAATCTGGATTCTGTTCTTACCTGTGGCAAGTGTTCTTACATTGATTGAAAAAAAATGTTTATTATCTAGACTAGATAAAGCACTGTGATAATAAGTGTTATGAGAATACACATTTAAATTCAGACTGACAGCTGTCGGAAGGGAGGGGGTTGGGGGCTGGGTGAGAAGGGTGAAGGGATTAAGGAAAGAAAAAGAAAGACTCATGGACACAGAACAGTATGGTGACTGCCAGAGGGGAGGGGGTGGGAGGTAGAAGAGGGTGAAGGGGGGATAAATGGTGATGGAAGGAGACTTGACTTGGGGTGGTGAACACACAATACAATATGCAGATGAAGTATTATAGAATTGTATATACCTGAAACTTATATAATTTTATTAACCAATATCACCTCAATAAATTCAATTTAAAAAAGAAAAACAATCAAAACATAGATATCATTGCCTCCAAGAATATAATTAAAAATATCTATGTCCGGCCGCTGTGGCTCAGTGGTTGAGCGTCAACCCATGCACCAAGAGGTCGCCGGTTTGAGTCCTGGTCAGGACACATGCCCAGGTTGTGGGCCCAATCCCCAGTGAGGGGTATGCAGGAGGTGGCCAATCGATGTTCTCTCTCATCGATGTTTATATCTTTCCTTCTCCCTTCCTCTCTCTCTAAAATCAATAAGAAGGAAAAATATTTTTTAAAAAAGTATTTATAAAATGGCAAAAATTACCCCTTTGTCCTTTTCAGTAAATGGCAATTAAAAATAATTTAATAGAGTCCTTATTTACACCATTCTTAAGACTAATAATTTGTTTGTTTTAATAATAAATTTTTTATTTAAAAAAGTAGCATTCTGATATAAATGAAAATGCACTTGAGTATTACAAACATATTTAAACATCACACTTCTCTGTTTTATGGTAGAAGGATTAGCTGAATCAACTCTTACTTTCATTGATGTGCAAAATGCACCTTAAGAGAAAATAAAAGTGAAGCATGCATTTTCTAAGAATCAATTCCTATTATGATGCTTATATATCCTTTACATGGATATCAATTTAATAAAAGTAGTATAATCATGGTAAGAGTTTCAGATTATAGAGTCACGCTGTCTACTGTGTGTGAGTCAAACTGATCTTAGGCAGGTCACTTGATGTCCCAAAGTCTCAGAGGTCACAGCTGTAACAGCAGAGCAGACCTATCTGTGTCATTGAGGGGATTAAATAAGTTGAGAAGTAAAGGCTTCAGTACTACACAGCTACGTAATAAGTGTTGTGTAAAAGTTACAGAATATAATGAAAGTATTAAATAAATCTTTCTAGGTCATTGAACAAACCACAAAGAGCCAGATGTCAAAAATGCCTAACTAGAATGATCTGAAGTAAAATGGTTTTTGTTTTTCCTTGGATAATTTAAAAGATATGCATTTCAAATCCAAGGAAATGGTTTGTCCAGTCATTTCATTTTACTTTTAATCTTTAAGATTGGTTTCTAAATTTAATTTTGTTTGAAAATTATTTAAAAAAAATATTTTGACATTTTAAAAGTCAAATCTACAAAAGACGACATATTCAAAAAAGTCGAGTTACTACCGTGGTGTACTCCTCATAAAGGTAGCCATCCCTCCCTCTTTCTTAGATAGTGATAATAAACTGTACACGCTATTCTCCACTGGTATTTTTTGTTTACGAGTATACCCTGGGGATACATAGAGATGTTGTATGTAAACAGCACAGTGTATTCAACCAACCCCTGTAGATGGATACTGGGTGATTTCTGCTTTGGCAGAGCGTGCTGCGGTGGATAGCCTTATGTATACAATAGACTCTACTGGATCTCAGCTTGGAACTCTGTGACCATTTCTAACTAAACTGAAACTTAAAGACATCCTGTGAAGTCTAGGAATTGCAATCCTGCGTGAAATACAGTGCTGGGTTCATGCCTAAGTGACCGGCCTCCTCTTGGCTTTATAGGTTATTACACAGCATAGGAAGTCGTCCTTGCCTGTGCAGGAAATTAGAGCACTCGCTGCAGTGTTTTGCTGTTACTTTCCTTCATTGTTATTGAGGGTAGCTTGCATGTCTTTGCTTTTCTTTCCATTCCCTCTTTCACCTTTCTTTCTCCAAATGTTTTTGGGAAAAAACATTTGTTTTTTTTTCATTACAGCTTTATTGAAATATAATTAACACAGCATAAAATTCACCACCCATTGAAAGTCTACAAAGAAATGAAAAGATATTTTGTGCTCATGAATTGGAAGAATCTATTGCTAAAATGTCCATGTTACCCAAAGCGATCTACAATTCAATGCTATCCCTAACAAAATTCCATGGCATTTTTTATAGAAATAGAACAAACAATTCCAAAATTTGCATGAAACTACAAAAGACCCTGAGTAGCCAAAGAAGTCTTGAAAAGGAAGAAGAAGGCTAAAGGCATATGCGCCCTGATTTCAAACTACATTACAAAGCTATAAAATCAAAACAGTATGCTACTGGCATAAAAAACAAATCAAACAAACAAAAAACAGACACGTCAGTCAGTGGCACAGAATAGAGAGCCCAGAAATAAACCTACGTGTGTATGGTCAATGAATTTACAAAAAAGGAGCCGAGAATATACGGCGGGGAAAAGACAGCCTCTTCAGTAAATGTGCTGGGAAAACTAGACAGCCACATGAAAAAATGAAATCGGATGCAGATGTACCACACAAGCCAGCAATTTCACTTCTGGGCATTTATCCAGAGGAAAGAAAAGCACCAACTCCAAAGGATATAGACACCCCCACATTCACCACCACATTATTTACAATAGCCATGTTATGGAAACAAGTATGTGTCCATCAATGGATGGATGGATGGAAGAAAAAGATGTGGACACACACACACACACACACACGCACACACACGCACAGGAATATTATTCAGCCATAAAATGAAGGAAATCTTGCCACTTGAGTCAACATGGCTGAACCTTGAGGGCATTATACTAAATAAAAATAAGTCAGAGATAGAAAGACAAATTCCATATGATCTCACATATGTGAAATCTTTAAAAAAAAAAAGAGTTCATAGATACAGAGAACAGACCAGTGGTTGCCAGAGGCAGGGGTGCAGGGTGGGTGGAATGGGTGTGAACAGGGTCAAGCAGTTATAAAGTAAATGCCATGGGGTGCAATAACAACAGTGTAGTGCATAGTTTAAGTCACTAAGAAAGTAAAGCTTAAAAGGTAACAAACGAAAAGATATTTGTGACTATGTATGGTGATAGGTGCAAACTAGACTTATTGTGGTGAACATTATACCATAGATACAAATATAGAACGATTAATGTGTACACCAAAACAAATATAATGTTTTATGTCAATTATATCTCAATAAAAAAGAAAGTAAAGTAATATAAAACAGGCTTTTAAAAGCAGCTGTAATGTGTATCTGCAAAAGAAAAAGATGAGCTAGGTAGGAGACAGCTCTGGTTCAACTGAGGTCCAGTTTAAAATGAATCTAGGCCCGGAGGCATTGTCAACCTGCAGAACAGGACATTTTCCCCAAATTTTGCATTTCACTGTGAAATTTCACATTTCACAACAAATCCCAGAATGCTCCAAAAAATGTTACCAAAGAGAGCCTTCTAAATTCCCAGAAAACGTCATCGACACCTCTCCTTGGACAGTCAGAGATCTGGAAATTAATTATTTCAACCCAAAGAGCTGTCTCAGGGGCACTGGGCTTGCTTTTACCCCCTTAATCATCCGCTACTGGGCTTAGGAGGAAAAGTCAAATACAATCGTCATTCAGAGAAAATTTTTCTGAGCCACTAAAATACCTCGAGACTCAATCTCTATCTGAGGATATCAGAGCTTACTTAGGGAGAAAATAGAAAGACTTGTGGAGATATAACTATTATTCATTCTAGTATGTGCTAATATATAGGAACATGCAGCATTAAGAAATCCCACAAAATGGTCCAGCCGATGTGGCTCAGTGGTTGAGCGTCGACCCATGCACCAAGAGGTTGTGGGTTCGATTTCCGGTCAGGGCACATGCCTAGGTTGTGGGCCTGATCCCCAGTGGCAGGGAGGGCATACAGGAGGCGGCAAATGGATGTTTTCTCTCATCCATGTTTCTATCTCTCTCTCCCTCTCCCTTCCTCTCTCTCTAAAATCAATAAAGGAAAAAAATAAAAAATTTAAAAAAAAGAAAGAAAGAAAAGAAATCCCACAAAATGGTAACTGAGCTGCCCGGAGGAGTTTGACAAAAACACAGACCCTGCCCAACTGGGTCCTGACGAAGGAATGGACCCCCAAAGGGACAGGTGCGCTTGATCTGTGGCCCAGCAAGATCTCCAGGGCACATCGAAAAGCCCGAGAAAAGGTCCGACACAAAATGTGCACGATGATGCACTCACATAAAAAGGCGTACTTGGTGCGCACACACATGTAAGTGAACACGTTAGAAGATCAAAGCGCTGGCATCCCATCATGCATCCCGGAGCAGTGACTCCTGCAGAGGGAAGGGGAGGGATGGACAGAAAAGGAAGGGAGGCTGACTGTGCTCGCTGCCTGCAGGCAGGGGACCATTCTCAGCACACACGTGGCGCGTCCAGGACCCCCCAGTGTCAGACCTGCGGGGCTGTCATTCACCTTGACGTGGAGGCGAAGCTTGCCCACGCGAGTCGTGTGCCGAACCCTCCACCCAGTGAGTGGAGGCCTGGACTGCTGAAACCTGGCCACGATTCCAGGTGTGATGTTCCCCTAAGTGTCATCGACGACGAGGGTGCGGAGAGGGGGCCGGGGAGCCCGCGGGCCCCCCACACGGAGGACTGATGGGCTTTTAAGCACGAGGCCTGTGCCCAAGCCGAGCGCCACAGGAAATGAATTGACACACACAGGTCGGGCCGGATTACGAGGGCGCGTTAACTTCATTTAGTTTGGGGATGTTGAATCAGGAGGGCGACGTGGTCAGCTCGGACTTTGAGAAAGATACGTGGCCACGATGCGGAGGCTCGGTTCGGAGAGGCAGAGCCGCTGGCAGAAACAGCGCGCTGTCGCAGTCACTGAAGGAAGGGGAAACACACACTAGACAAGTGGCAGTGGGGATGACTGGGACACATTCGATGACTATTTAATAAATAATGCACATAAGCAGGGAGAGAGAGGCACGTCAGGGATGACCCCACGATTCCATATCAAGATGTCAAGCCAGCTGTCTGGGAAAACAAGCTTTCACGCTGACCGTAATCGTGGCCTGGGTCAGATGGGGTTTCAGAGCCCGGGGTGGGGTGGAGCCTGCCAGTGGGCACTGGCTAATTGGT
Organism: Tadarida brasiliensis; assembly: GCA_030848825.1. NCBI lineage: Eukaryota > Metazoa > Chordata > Mammalia > Chiroptera > Molossidae > Tadarida > Tadarida brasiliensis. The sequence goes on along the minus strand of CM061267.1, from coordinate 96,658,822 downwards.
CCCACGTTGGATACACTGAGTCAGACAGGTCACTGCCTTGTGTTGAGCCAGCTCATGTTCCTCCAGCTTATTCCTGAGGATATTATAGCTTTGTCCAATTCCTTGCTGAAGTATGTCCACGGCATCCCCTTCATCTGCCGGTGACATCACTCCATAAAAAGAAACAGTCCACTGAACTTGGCTGGACTTGTTCTCCGTGAACTATAGCTGCCTCTTGCTAATAACATTCTTTCCTTCCAATCACCAAACCCATTTAATGCATCCGTTAGTTTTTCTGGATATTTACATTAGGACTCCAGTTTTTCCAATCTAATTTTTCCCAATTAAAAAAAAAATCAGTATAGCGCTCAGCTTAGTTGGACCAGCACAGCCCCATGCACCAGGAGGTCACTGGTTCAATTCCAGGTCAGGGCACATGCCCAGGTTGCAGGCTCAATCCCCAGTAGGGGGTGTGCAGGAGGCAGCCAATCCATGCTTCTCTCTCATTGATGTTTCTCTCTCTCTCTCCCTCTCCTTTCCTCTCTCTGAAGTCAATAAAAAAAAAAGTATTTTTAAAAATCAGTATAGCATTTGCCAACCTTCCATCTTCTGGAACATCTCATATTCTTTGTAATTTATCAAACACCAACTACCCTATCTCCAGGCTTTCTGAGGATCTTGGGGTGTCAGTCATCTACATCTTGAACTTTATAAGATGCGGAAGTGGGATCCCCAGGAGTCCAGCTTAGGGTCCTCATCCATTCTCAGAGGCAGATGTAAAGTGAGCGTGTGTAGACCAAGGGCCAGAAGGCCAGTGTTTCTGGAATCCAGGAAGCAGGCTGGAGAGCAGATGATGGACGAGGGAGGTAGAAGGGGCCGGATTATCTGAGGCACATTAGCTTCGACTGAAAAACCAGACACATCCAGGGCGCCATCATATCACTGATGATTTCAGTCCCACCTGAATAGATGAGTGTCAAGAACTAAATGTCTGTGTGACTCCAAAGTCCATATGTTGAAAGTCTACCCCCCAGTGTGATTGTACTGGGAGGTGGGGCCTTTGGGAGATAACTATAATTAGATGAGGTCCCGAGGGCAGAGCCATCACGAGTGGGATCAGTGCCCTTTGTATGAGTCATGAGAGCTTGCTGCCCTCTGCCATGTGAGGATACCGTGAAAAGATGGCAACCTACAAGCCAGAAAAGGGGTCCTCCCCAGACACCGATCTGCCGGCACCTTGCCCTTGGACTTCCAGTCTTCAGAACTGTGAGAAATATTTGTTGTTCAAACCACCCAGTCTATGATAATTTCTTCTTCTTCCTCTTCTTCTTCTTCTTCTTCTTCTTCTTCTTCTTCTTCTTCTTCTTCTTCTTCTTCTTCTTCTTCTCCTCCTCCTCCTCCTCCTCCTCCTCCTCCTCCTCCTCCTTCTTCTTCTTCTTCTTCTTCTTCTTTTAATCCTCACCCGAGGATATTTGTTTTCCATTTATCTTCAGATAGAGTGGGAGGGGGAGAGAGAGAGAGAAAGAGAGAGAGAGAGAAACATTGATGTGAGAGAGACACACTGATTGGTTGCCTCCTGCATGACCCCAACCAGGGCTGGGGATCGAAATGCAACCTAGGTACGTGCCCTTGACTGGAATCAAACCCAGACTCTTTGGTCCTCAGGCCAGTGCTCTAACCACTGAGCCAGGGCTATAGTAATTTCTTTTAGCAGCCCAAACTGACTAAGACAATGAGCAAAAAGTCAACTGTCAGTTTTCTACCCCCATGCTGATTTTCTTACCAGGTGTTTACCTAGCGTTAGAGCACAACAATAGTAATAACTACTTGAGTTCTTTCCTGAGTACCAGGCACTGTTAAGATTTTTACAGGCCTAAATTCATTTATGTCTCACAATATGCCTACAAGGCGGCATATTAGCATTCAGTTCAAGGACAAAATCCATCCTAACTAGATTACATGAGGCATGTTTTCTTACAGCATATTCTATGGCTTAGAGAGTCACTGAGAAGGCAGGAGACAGAATCAGGTGCAGTTTACAGGGAACAAAGGCCACACCATAGACGGTGCTGCCTCTTCTTTATTTTATTTTTTTTTTAAATTTATTTATTTACTTTTAGAGAGAGAGGAAGGGAGAGGGAGAGAGAGAGAGAAACATCGATGAGAGAGAACATCACCTGGCTGCCTCTTGCACGCCCCCCACTGGGGATCTGGCCCACAACCTGGGCATGTGCCTTGACCGGGAGTTGAACCGGCGACCTCTTGGTGCATGGGTCGACGCTCAACCACTGAGCCACACCGGCCGGGCGGTGCTGCCTCTTCTAAGATCAGAAGCCACGAGCCTCAAAATGAATCCCGGCCCAGAGGCCACAACAGCCAGGTGGCGGCCGCCAGCAGCACAGTGCCACGCATCAGAAGCTGCTGTAGCTTCAGGCCGAGAAACCAGCCCATGCCAGCGACAGTCTGCTCCAGCAGAGTGGGTGTCCCACGCCTGCCCCTTGGCACCTGCAAAGCCAGTGACTGGACATGGTGAACCCAGGGTGATGTTGCCGCAGAGCAAGTTAAATGCCTCCACTTCCTCTTCGCCGAAGCCCAGCCTCTGTCTCACTTAGCGTTTCACATTTTAAGAGATGTATCTTACGGGTTCATTTCTACCAGACCCAGAGCCCTGGCTCCAAGGGAGACCAGGAGATGGAGTTTTCTCATTGGTTGTAGTGGCGTGTCATTTACATAACAGTTTCCCACTGTAAGCGTGGAGTTCGGTGAACTTTGAGAAATGTTAAAGCTGTGTAACTACCACCGCAACCAAGATACGGAACACTGTCACCACCTCCAAAATGTTCACTGCTCCAGCAGTTGTCTGTCCCTCCCCAGTCAGTCATCACATGCCACCCAAGGGCCCCGGCGATCATGGGTCACTTTCTATCACTATCGTTGTGCCTTTTCAAGAATTTCATAGAAATAAAATCATACATTATGTTGTCTTTTTCATTTAGTATAAGACTTTTGACTTTACATGTTGTTGCATAAATCAGTAGTGGGTTTTTTCTTTATTGCTGAGAAATACTTCATTGCACAGATATAACAATTAGTTTACCCAGGAACCAAAAGGGACATTTAGGTTGTTTCTAGTCTGAGGCTACATCCTCACCATTTTATATTATGTTATTCTGTGATTTAATTTACATTGTCCTAATGACTAATACAGAACATTTTCCATACAGCATTCACATACCTTTTTGGGTGAAGTGTCTGTTCAAATGTTATCTTCGTTTTTTAAATCATGTTGCTGGTCTTTTCTGAGTCCCATCTAAAAGATCTTAGCCTAACCCAAGGTCACACAGAATTGTGTCTAGAGGGTTTCTAGTTTTAGCTCCTGTGTTTGTCTATGATCCATTTTTAGTTGTTTGTATGTGGTGTTAGGGAAGGACTCGGGTTCGTTTTTCTAAGTATACCTGCCCAATTGTTCCACACCATTTGATGAAAAGATTATCTTTTTTTCCCATTAAGTTGTCTGTACTTCTGCTCAAAATCAATTGAATATATTTATGGGTCTATTTCTTGACTTCATTCTGTTCTATTGGTCGATATCAGTAGTTTCCAAAGTGTGGTCTGGGTCCCAGAGATACTTTTAGGGATCACAGAAGTCAAAATTATTTTCAGAGTAATACTAACCCATTTATCTTTTTACTTTCATTTTCATAAATTTTCAGTGGAGCATTCTAGAGGCTAAATCATTAGGTGATATTGCAACAAATCAAATGTAAAAACAGAAATGAGAATCTACCTTACTTTTAATAAATCAAACATCAGAAAGATCTTCAAAAATGAAAAATAATGCCTTTCTTCTAATTATGGAGGGTCTTGGGAACTTATAGTTATTTTTCATCAAATATATGTTGTTCAGTAATGAGATTATTATAATTATTTTAAAGTGAGTATTTAAAATAAATAGTTCAAAAACATTTTTTTAAATTTCTTAATTTTTTTTATGTTAAGTATGATTTAAATATATAGTAGATAGCAACAGGTATAACCATATAACTCATGTAAGTGCAAAGCAATTTAGGATCTTCATAATTTTTAAGAGTATAAATGGGTCCCGATACCAAAGTTGAGAACTGCTTGTCCAGAGAGTAACCCTATACCAGCACCCATGCTATGTCGATAATTCCAGCTTCACAGTGAGACTTGAAATCAAATTGTGCCAGTCTTCCAAATATGTTCTTCTTTTAGAATATTGGTATACCAGTTTCTTATTACTCCTGTAACAAGTAGCTTAAAACAACAAATTCGTTATCTCCTAGTTCCACAGAATGTCAGTCCGACATAAGTGTCATCGGGTTAAAATCGAGGTGCCCACATGACCATGTTTCCTTGTGGAAGTCCTAGGGGAGAAATCATTTTTTAGTGACAGCATTCTTGTATTTCTTCTCTCTCGTCCTTTCTGCTGCTTCTTTTAAAGTATTTTTAATAAGATACTTTGATTAACTTTTTTTTTTTTAGAGTGAATGGAAGGGAGAGATAGAAACATCGATGAGAGAGAGACATCCATCGGCTGCCTCCTGCACGCCCCCTACTGGGGATCGAGCCTGCAACCCAGTATGTGCCCTGACCGGGAATCGAACCGGGACCGCTCAGTCCATGGGCCAACACTCAGTCCACTGAGCCACACCGGCCGGGCTGTTCTGCTGTTTTATGTATTTTACTTTTACATGTGCTGTAAACACAACAGTATATTGTTAGTTTTTGCTTTTAAGAATGATCTTTTTATCTTTTAAGAGATCTTCTAAACGAGATAAAACATATTTTATATTTACCCACATATCTACTATTTCTGGCAACTCCATTTATTGTTACACATACAAATTTGATCTGGAACCAATTCTCTTCTGCCTGAAGAAATTCCTGTAACATTCACTGTAGTGAGGTCGGCTGCCAAACTGTTCCCCTAGCTTCCAATTATTTATAAAGTGTCTTTATTTTATCACTTTAAAACAATACCTTGTGTCTTTTCTTTGGCAGCTTTTAAGCTTTTCTCATTATCACATTTTTTTTTTTTAATGACAATTTGATTTTGGTGTGCCTTGGTGTGGCTTTCCGTATTTTTATTTGGCTTGGGGTTCTCTCAGCTTCCTTGGCCCAAGGGTTTACGCTTTCATCAATTTGGAAAAAATGTGGCCAACGTTAACTTCCAATACTTCTGTCTTCTGCCCTCTCCTCCCACCTTTTCCTTACCTTCTAGGACTCGAATTAAATGTTAGACATATTGCTATTGTCCCACAGGTTGCCGATGGTCTTTTCTACGCCCATGCTTCGTTTTCAATAATCCCTTGTGCTATGTTTTCAAGTTCACTGATCATTTATTCTACGCTGTCTAGTTTGTGAGTAATCCTCTCCAGTTTATTTTTCATTTCAGATATTTTATGTTCATTGCTTTAAATTCTACTTGGCTCTTTCTCAAGTTTTCCATTTCTCTCAAACTTTTTTATATCCTTGAACAAATGTATAAGCTTCATAACAGCTGTTTGGGGCTCTTTTCTGTCAATTCCATCATCTCTATCATTTAAATATCTTTTTCTATTGATTTTTCTCTTGGTCATGGATCATGTTTTCAGGCCTCCTCGCATGCCAGGTGATTTTTTCATCGATGCCAGACATTGTGCATTTCAAATAACAGGGCTGGATTTTATTACATTCTTTTTAAAATGTTCGACTTTGTTCTGGCCTACAGAAAAGCGGGGGACTTTCAGTTCCATTTGACGCTTTTGAGGCTTTAAGGTTTTGTGCTTTTGGTTTGGTTTGGTTTGGGGTCTTTTTTTTCTTCTTTTTTTTTTTCTGGCATATACATAACAGTCTTCCCTCTGTGATAATCTGTCTCCACCACGAACGCCACACCTTTCTGAGGACTCCATCCAGTGGTTCACGTGTTGCAAAGTGTAGCCACTCCACTGGAAGAATGTGAGGTGTTCCTGGCATTATGTGCTCCGAGTGATATCTGTCTTCTGACTCCCAGTGTCCGGCAATGCCCATCCCCTGCCCAAGCCGCGTAACAAATCAGCAAAGACTAAATGGAGCCCCTCTGCCAGTCTCTGGAGTTCTCTCTCTTTAGAGCTTTCTCCTTTCTAACCTTTGCTCTCACAAATTATAGGGCTTCCCTAGACCCTAACCTCTGTCTTCTCAAATGAGCAAGGCCCCCAGGCTTTCTTTTCTGTCCCTGCCCATGCCATGCTGTGACCTGGGCCGTGGTCCTGGAAGTCGTCTGGGAAACCGTGGGGCACTTCACTCGTGTCCCTTCTCTCAGGGATCAGTCTGTCGTACCCGTTGTCCAGTTATTGAAAAATTCTGTTTTATAAAGTTTGTCTAACTTTCTAGTTGCCTATGATAAAAGAACAGTTCCTGGGAAGGTTAATCCTTCATGGAGAAAAGTAAACAAGCTCGGAAATACAGTGTTAGCTTTCCACACTGCAGAAGGAAGGCAGACGAGAGAGGGTAGAATGCTTTTGGAGGACCAATCCCCCATACCCATTCGTGTTATCCCCACGCTGCAAAGAACCTGGGTAAACAGCTCATGGAGATAGTAAGTGGCAGAATTAGGATTGGAAACACAATCTGATTTTAGAGCTGATGCCTTCAGTCACTCTTTTCCATTTCCTCCTTAATTCTCTTATTCAAAAATATTTTTACTGCCCGGCTGGTGTGACTCAGTGGATTGAGTATCGTCCCATGGACTGAGAGGTCCTGGTTCGGTTCCTGGTCAGGGCACATGCCCAGGTTGCGGGTTCAATCCCCAGTAGGGGGCGTGCAGGAGGCAGCCAACTGATGTTTCTCTCTCACATTGTTTCTATCTCTCCCTTCCTCTCTCTCTAAAATATCAATAAAAACATATTTAAAAAATAATAAAATAAAATAAATTATTTTATTTTTTATTAAATGCATTGGGTTGACATTGGCTAATAGGACCACATAGGTTTCAAGCGTACATTTCTATGATACATGGTCTGTATGGCATTATTAAAAGAGATTGAAAAAGACACAACGAAATGGAAAGATAGTCCTTGTTCATGGATTGGAAGAATCAACATAGTTAAAATGGCCATATTACCCAAAGCAATCCCCGTCAAAATCCTTAATTTTTTATATCCACATCTATCCATGCCTGACTCGTATTCTTTTCCATGTTGGAACTTTGTAGATCCACACCCAGTCTGATATAGTGGAGAGAAGGCCCTGGTACACGGGATAATTCGTAAAAGGAGTAACCACTCGTACAAGTAAACAATGGTCCTTTATCTCCAGGGCAACCTGACACTCAGGAGAACCGAATTCTCATCCGTGCTCAGGGTGTACCCCTCATCCATGCTCAGGGCGTACCCCCTCGTCCGTGCTCAGGGTGTACCCCTCATCCGTGCTCAGGGTGTACCCCTCATCCGTGCTCAGGGTGTACCCCCTCGTCCGTGCTCAGGGTGTACCCCCTCGTCCGTGCTCAGGGTGTACCCCTCATCCGTGCTCAGGGTGTACCCCCTCATCCATGCTCAGGGCATACCCCCTCGTCCGTGCTCAGGGTGTACCCCTCATCCGTGCTCAGGGTGTACCCCCTCATCCATGCTCAGGGCGTACCCCCTCGTCCGTGCTCAGGGCGTACCCCCTCATCCGTGCTCAGGGTGTACCCCTCATCCATGCTCAGGGCGTACCCCCTCGTCCGTGCTCAGGGTGTACCCCCTCATCTGTGCTCAGGGTGTACCCCTCATCCGTGCTCAGGGTGTACCCCTCATCCGTGCTCAGGGTGTACCCCCTCATCTGTGCTCAGGATGTACCCTCTAAATGAAGCTCTCAGCATCTCTTTCTCCTGTTTAACACTTTCTCCCCAGTCATCTACTATTTGTAATTCTTCTTGACTTAAAATAACTAAATAGCGGGGCCTAAATGTTTTGCATTCCAATAAATGGGAAATTAGGGACAAAAATTCATGTAATTTAATGTCTGGCCAAGAGACTCTCCCCTAGAAAGGTGTTTACGGAGCTGACGTATTCAAGTAACATTCTGCTATTTGTCATTATAGTTGACTCTCTCTCAACCAACAAATACCGCTCCATCCCTGGGACCACTGCTTTACAAATCACGTAAGGCAGCACAGAATCTATTTATAAACAACTCTCAAAGGCCATGCTGTGCCCCGATTCCCATGCCGAACTCCCACTGCGGCCGAGTCATGTGCAGAGTAAGGTCACATCATGGATAATACGCTCACTTTCATCTCACGTGGGAAACCGGGGTGAAGGCATCAGTATTTCCATCAGTGAGGTTCAAGCTCCAGTGTAATTAAATGGGGTCCAAGGCCAAGCACAAAGGCTGGTTTTTAACAGAACCGTTGCCGTGGCTTGGTCACCTCACAGGTGTCCATGCCCCAGGCACACACCGAGACTGCTCAGATCAGAACCAACCAGAGGCCTGCCGCTCAGAACCCAGCCACATCACTGCCCGGGAGCTGCCACACAATAGGCTATCGATCATCCAGAATCAATAGCTGCCCTGCTGCCTCCCTCTCACCTGCTCAGCTTCCGGCTGAGATGATCCAGGCGAAATAATATAGTCTAAGAAAAATGGGAGCCCGTGAAATTGCTACCCCTAAACCTTCCTGCAAAGGTAATTCTCTACAAAGGGTCTTGGCTAATTACATGATTTAGAAACTGTATCCTAATTTGCCCCTTGTGTGTATCAAGCAGTACATTATTTTCTTTTCAAGCTACAGGGATCACAATTTCCCTGTTTTGAAGATGGAATGCATTCTTTATTACTTCAAGCAGCACTTGATACACTGTGTATCTCAAGTATCCAAACAAGTCAGGTGAAGGAGACCCTGCGACAATGTGGACATTTCACTCGGGTGAAAAGGTGAAGACACGTGTTCAGTGGCTGTGGACTTACGAAGAGATTCAGCCCCCTCCCCCTGAGGAAACATCGCGGGGTCATGGTCCCCCGTCTTCCAGAGGCAGTATTGGAGGTGACCGCCCATTTCAGGCCACACCAACAACAAACCGGTCACCCTGGTTCTGCGTAGGTTTGCTAGAAGATCAGGAGTCAATGTTGCATTGTCCTCATTTTTCCTTTTTATGGCAACAGATTTCCCCCCTGCTTCTGCTGTTCAATGCAGGCTTTACGCCAAAACCATCTTAGGAAGTTTGTTATGCCAGATGTCACCCTCTTGCCCCTTTGCTCTATCTACAGATTTTCTTTCAAAAACAGCTGAAGCCCGAGTTAGCAAGCATGCCTTTTCCACAGTAAGAGAGGAATTCTGAATAAACCGTGTGTACTTCGAATAACACCCACAAAGAGCGCGGCACTTGGTTCTCGCGCTGCATCTTTAAAAGCGGATTACTGGGGGCCCGTCAGATTCAAAGGAAGAAGGTTCAGGTCTTCGCAGTTTAAGATCGGCACCCTCAGTAGTGGTAGAAGCGGATGGTAAGGTTTTGTGTACTGATTGGTTTGTTTTTGCCTTTAAACGGATTCATTCTAGGAGAGAAAAAAGACTGCTTTCTCAGGAAGTGCCTCTGTCTACTGGGTGCTGCCCAAACAGCCTGGGGACGGCGCGCACCGTCCCCTGCCCAGAGCCAGTGCCTGAGGGCACACACCTGCCCCACCCATGCTTCCATCAAACACAGCTCCGGTGGGTGAGGGGCCCCTGGAGAGAAGGGCCGGGCCCCTGGTTTAGTACAGCAGGAGGAGCTCGTCCCTAAACTGGTCCAACTTTCGTTTCCCTCCTTCTGTGTATTCTGTTGACTCCCGGCTTTGGAAGCTTCTGTCTGGAGGACGGTCGACAGTCTAAGAGCTGCATGGGAGAGAAAATGTGCCACTGCAGGCAGAAGGTAGGACATCCGCTATTTGTGTTTCAGAAGATGGAAAAGGTCTGAGAGAAAGGGAGGTTCCGGGCCAAAGAGTCCCTCCTCGCAGGGAGAACCTAGTCTCCGTCGGTGTGCGGACCCATCTCCGACCTACTTCACACCCCAGAGGCCTAAGCGGTACCGTCACAACCTCAGTCAGTGTGTGAAGCCACCGATGATGCTCTGCGTTTTCTCATTTTCTTCTAAATATTGTTAAATTGATGTTTTAGAGAGAGAGGAAGGGAGAGGGAGGGAGGGAGGGAGAGAGAGAAACATCGATGTGAGAGAGAAACACGTCACCGCCTCCTGCACGCCCCTACCAGGGACCCAGTGGGCAACCCGGGCATGTGCCCTCAGGTCAGTAACATTTCCCTCATTCAAGCTTACCCGTGGTCCCCTGGGTCCAGTACCCCCACAGTCCAGTCCTTGTGTGCTCTACCAGCTTCTTGGGGTGTAGCTCCATCATCCCCTCATCAGGCCCAGCTTGTCCTTAGCTGGGTTAAGCTGTAGCTTAATCCTCATTATTGATCTGGGGGTCAGAAGTGGAAGTAGGGGGCCCCGAGGGGGATTCGTGTTGCTGAGGAGGACAGATGGTCTTTCCCTGAGGGATGGGGTAGGTTTCAGCTTTCCTGCTGCAGGAGTTGCAAGGGGCCCCTGAGGTCTACCGAGGAACCTTCTGGGCTGCACACTTCTTCACTGTTAACTGTCCTCGGCTTCTCCTTGATCCTTTGTAGGCAAACCACGAACCATCCAACCGCCAATTCCACTGTCTGTGTGAGCGATGTTCTCCCACTCGTGTTCGCAGCCTAAAGTGCACCTTCAAGTCTCCTCCGCCAAGACACCCCCACCAGGGAAGGCTTTCGCAGTTGGGCCATCACCTGGCCCAGGGACGGTGCCCCTCCACCCCGTGTCACTGCCTGCTTTCCCCGACCACCGGCTCTGGTGCCAGCAGTCCCCCCAGAGCAGACACCAGGACTCTGAGGACGGCAGACATGGGACTCTCTGAAAGGAATGAGAGAACACGGACCCGCACTGCAGGCCTCTGGTCTGCCTTCTGCATCACAGACACTTCCCGCGGGCAGCAAGGGCCTGACCCTTCCTCACAGTCTCTCTCGGTCACTAGCTGGGTCCACCCCGAAGACACGTGAGTTCAAAAGTGAAGCATCTGAAGGGAGGTAACAGCTGACCCTCTCCTCCGGCGGGCCCACCTACAGGGCGGGGCAGGGCACACCTGTGCCCGGCCACCTGCTCCTCACTTCCCACAGCACAATGCCGCTGCACACAGCTGGCTGATGTCCACCTGCCCGCACCTGAGGTCCCTGGCGTGGTGACACCTGGTACTGCTGTCAATGTTGAGATGGTTTCGGGCTTTTGTTTTCCAGTCTCTGTTTTCACGTGGGGAGTCGGGAAGACCCCCAAACTGGGCTGCCATCGATGCCACTTTCCAGAATCACCGAAGGGGGTTGATTTTTTTAATCTCCATTTTTTTTCAAAAAAAATCCTCACCCAAGGATATTTATCTTCAGATAGAGTGGGAGGGAGAGAGAGAGAGAAACATCCATGTGAGAGAGACACACCGATTGGTTGGTTGCCTTCTGCACGACCCCGACCAGGGGACCGACCCCCACCAAGGTATGTGCCCTTGACCAGAATCGAACCTGAGACTCTCTGGCCGGTGGGCCGGCGCTCTAACTGCTGAGCCACACCCGCCAGGGCTGCATGTCCATTTGTAAAGGAAGATGTAGAACACTCCAGGAGAAAGCGGTATCTGCACTGTCACTTACATTGACTCAAGCAGCCGAAGGACTGCCATCGGGAAAGAAGACATTTAAAACAGAAGATTAAATTGCCAAGTTATCACCTAGATCTTTCTTTTTTTTAAACCAGGGAAGTGATGTACCTGAAACAGATTCAAAAATAATGAAATGACCTTGTGACTTCTTTCTACCTGTCACATTCAATCGCTAATAACATCAAGTCTGAAAGACACAAATTACGCAGAGATGGGAGACTCGAGTGAAGCATGAATACAGCGGGAAGAAAGACAGTCTGAATCTGCACACATGTTCGCTTCGGAAAACGGAAGGAAGTTCACGCTTGTTATTGCACAAATGGGTACACCTAACCGTAATTACAGGCTCTAGCCAATTAGAGTCGTAATGAAACGAAAGACAGCCAGCTGTGGAATGAAGAGGAGGAGAGCAGTCCTCCGAGCCTGGGAACTGAAGGTTCCACCCGGCTCCGTTTCAGACCTCAGACCCAGAAAATAATGAATCTCAGGGCGTTCACGGTTTTGTACGAATTTCTTCCATTTTAGGATATTTTCATCCTTTTAAGAACCTTTTTCCTCATGAATATGTGCAATGAGATATTCAGCGTGTGGGGTTCCCACAGGAAATAGCCTTGGGGGCCCGGGGTGCCTTTCCCCACCCAGGCCCGGGCTTTCAACGCCTCTCACTCCAGTAGGTGCCAGGAGGGTCCCGTGGGAGGGGAAGGGGTTTGGGCCAGGCTGGGCCCACCTGGACTCAAAACCAGCTCTACTTCTTAACAGAGAGGCGCTGGGCAAATCGCTTAAATTCGGAGCCTCGGTTTACTCTTCTGCAAAACGAAGATTATCCTAATCACCTTTTAGAGGGATTACGGTAATTAGAGAGACGTATTTAATCACCGACATATAGAAGACGTTTAATAGATGCTTATTATCTTGGATCATTTTATCTCCCATTAGTTTGGAATAATATTATATATAGTACCTCAGATTAATTCTATTTCTCTGTCAGGAAAAACATGCTACATTTCTACTGAAAAGGTGCCATCAGCTGGCTGTTTTATACCTGGGCAGACGACCTGTCTGGGGAATGGTCAAAGGAGGAACAGAATCACACGGGGTCTGCCTGCCGGAAACTTACCCTGGGCAGGAAGAGGTCCCCAAAGCAACAGAACACAGAAAAATACAAAGGCCTTTTACCCTCTTCTCTCTTTAAAATATCTGAAGAGCAGACCTAGGTGTCTGTAACAGAAGGAAAAAGCAGCAGCAGCAAAAATGTCTGTTTGTGTGTTTTGTTTTTCATTTTAAATAAGTCCTAATGATGTCATCTAAATGAAACTGATCATCCAGAATAGAGAGGCTTATCCCTAACGTTAGCTCCCACCAAAATATGCAGACCTATCACCGTCGAAGTTTTGGTTTTCAGGGTTTTTTTTGTTTTGTTTCTTTTTTGTTTGTTTGTTATTTGTTTTTTGTTTGTTTGTTACTTGTTTTTTGTTTTAGTAGTAACTAAACCTCATGATTCAATAAGAAATTCATCTTTACAATCATGAGAGTACACCGATTCAAAAGTGTTTTATACCAGCGCAGGTCATTTGTCTGCTGCTGCTACTTTTATGTGTGTGTGACACTGTAGAAAAAGAAAGCATTGGAACAGTGTTGATCCCGCTAAAAATACATGTCAAAGTGCTATCTGCAGGAAGAACACTGAGCTTTTCATGGAAGGCCAGCTGCCAAGTGAAAGTCAACACCTCCGGAGAAATAGCTGACAATTTCTCTGAATATCAGTATGCACATAAAGGCTGATAGATTCATATATTAATACATGAATAGAGTACGAGAGATTCATATATACTTGGGCATATGGCATGGTAGTAAAAACAAATCTCTTTTTGAGACTTTGAGATTAAGTGTGGATTTTAATTTTTTTAAATTTTATTCAATAAATAAATAAGTAGACATTGATTCCCCACCAAAGCTGTGTACTGCTTAGGGCTGTGACAACGGAACGGATGCCTTTTGGAGGCAATAAGCACACTGCTGCAGAGGGTTTACCGCAGAGCTGGGTGTGCACCTGCTAGGGGTGTGAGGGAAATGGATGCATTTGAACAGAGACGTCAAATAGATCTCTAGCCCGAATTGATTTGTGGGGACTGCCCAGACCTCCATATGGAGACTATTTCTCAAGCTGCATCTAGGCTCATTAAGGAAGACTGCCATCCTCTCTCAGCAAAGTCTGCCCGAGACACAGGAGAGGGAGCCCACGTTGCTTATTCACCAGACTGGCTTTCACTAGCATATCACATGCACAGATATTCTCAGTTATCTCAGTCCAGCAGCAGATCTCGGTGACAATAGTTAACATCAATAAATGTCATCAGTAAATGATCTAAATAAATGAATACACGGCACCGACTGTGTATTCTAAGCACTTGACGTGTATTCGCTAGTTAAGTCTTCTTGGTACACCTCTAACACACGCGCTGTGATTAAGCCTCCCTTGTGCATAGAGGAAACTGGGGGGCAGAGACGTTAAATAATCTCCCACGTGAACAGGAAGTGCTGCCTGGAAGATATGAACATCGTCTGCCTGGGACCAAGGCCCTGCCCACTTGCCGCCTAAGAAGATCAACAGGAAACTGAGCCCACCCACGACGTGCCCTGCTTTCTTGTTGGAAAACAATGGCCAAGACCTCGGGGATCAACCCCAACACTCAGCCCTGAGCCACATTTCCTGTTTTCCTGGCCTCAGCCTGCACTCCTCTCAACCAGACCCGACTTCCAAAACCTTCATCTATATTCTAGAATTGCTACCTAGATCCCTGACCCGTTCCCTGTCCCTGAGTCCCTTGGTAAGTGGTCCTCACCCTGGGCTCATCTTCTTCTTGCTAGATTCTCCCTGTACGAAACCCCTGACCCCAAGCCAGTGTCTGTGGACACTCCAGCTGGACCTGTGTCCTTGCTGCGGGCACCACCCCAGAGGGCCCTGTCCTACCCTGCCCCATCTGCAGACCGCCTCGCCCACAGCAGACAGCTCGGCATCCTGGGCTCTGATCCCAGGGGTGAGGAGACAGCCTCCGGAAGCATTGGCACGTCCTGGTCTACCACGTAAGGCTGACGGCTCACAGAGTGGGGTTTAAGATTTAAAATATGTTTTTACAGAATGGAAAAGGTTGATCTTGCAATTCTAGGCTGCACTGAGTAGAGGCAAGGGTATGAAGGAACAGGTGTCTGCAATTAAAACAGCACAAGGAGCCCTGCTCTCCCCTCCCCTGGGGCCTGGGCAGGTCAGGGTGAGAAGGGGCACCTCAGCCCAGACTTGCCAGGCTGGAGCCAGGAGGCAGCCTGAGAGCATTAGCCTGGCACTCCCTGGGTCCGGGGAGTGTTTAGAATCCTCATTCTCTTTGACATTTCTGTACCTTCTGTGACCACCTCCTGGAAACTGTTTTTCTGACTGGTTCTCACGAGACTGTATCATCAGAACCACCCTGCTGTGTAATCCTTCTTCCTTGATGGCCCTCCCCCTCCTCCGGGGCCCCACACGTGGCTGATCTTCAGGATCGAGTCCTTTCCCTTCCTCTGGGTCTGTACAGTAGCCCTCGCGTTTCATTCCCCGCCGGCTCCTGTACCAGCACCCTCAGCAGACGTTCCCAAGCTCAGCTCTCTGCCTGCAGCTTCTCTCCCAAGCCTCACACCTGCATTTCCGACTACCTTCTGAAAATATCACAACGACTCACCCAAACCACAGACTCAACAGGTCGTAAGTCTCTCATCTATTCATCAGAAAAACCTACGTGGCGTTCTCATTTTACACTCTAAACCGGGATCAAACTTCGGAGTTCCCTTGGACCTCCCCTTGCCATGATACAGAGAAACCTGTTTCTAAATCCTGTAAAATTGGTTTCCTCATTGTATCTCCCTGTCCAGCTTCCGTACTGGTCTTCCCACTGTGGGTGTCCAAACCTGCCGGGCACAGTACGGTCAGGTAGCTTCCTGAATCACAGCACCCACCACAGTGCCCATCGTGAACAGAATGCTCATCTGCTTTGTACAATGACCAGCAGCGTCTGATTAGAGCCTCGTCACTTCTGGAGGTAGGTAGCAAACTCATTTTTTTATTGTTAAAAAAGGACATAAATGTTCCTGCAAATTTAATCTTGCTCGAGGAAATGCATCAGATAAGGAGCAGAGTATGGATTTACATCATGGTCTATCAGACACCCGCACCCAGGAGCTGAATCTTCTGCCTGTCAAAAGCCACCCGGGGCTCCTCTGCTCACTTTCCTCACCTGGCATTCATTCACGCATCAGCAAAGCCCCAATATACCTTCCCAGCCTTGCCTGTCCCTATAGCCTAGACTACAGTCCAATCAAACTCTACACTGAGCACTCTCAACCCTCCCCATCCACTGTAGCCCATACGCTCTGTTCAGACTCTCCCCAGTATAACGCTCCTATTCAGAGCTTACCTGTCCTTCCAGACCAATCTCAAGACCCCTCCTCTGGAAAATCCTCCTGGTTCTCCAGGTTAAGTAAAATCTCTCACCGCTCCAACTGCATGCAATACTACTTCAATTCTTGAGACATTTCTCATGTTCTGCTTTATATCATTTAGGGTCTTCCCTTCTCTTCTCCTTCAACTAGAATGTAAACTCCTTGAGGGTCACAGACTGACTCTGACCCTTCTGGGTGCCACTGTGATACTTACACCAGCCCCTGGAATTGTGCACTTGGTAAGCCATGAAAAGTTCTATTCCACTGAATTAGATCCCAGGGACTCTAGATTTTGAAGCAAATGGACAATGTGGCTGGTTCCTGATTTTATTTTAGTCCTTTTTTTTCATAAAGCAATGCTCTGTTCTCTTTAAAATATCCATTGTACTTCTACTATTTTTTTCAGCATTTTCTCCCCCAGGAGACCCTGTCTCAATTAATAACGTCATTCCAGCCGCAGAGTAAAGGGCTGGCACTTTCATTCCAAAGCCCTGATGTCTCTTTACATAAAGCCCCAAATAACCTTGAACTCCCTTTCTGACATGTCATGCCGTGATCCTTTCCAATGCAAACAGTAAATCAAAGGGAAACCATTTTTAAAGTGCTTATCTTTTAAGGTGCTCTCACTTTGATGGAAAAAAAGACACTGATTTTTTTTTTTCACTACTCATGTTCTTATAAGCCAGAATCCCCATGGAATTCTACTATATATAGTTCAGTTGTGTCTTTTTGCAACTTAACATCATTTAAAATCTCTATAAATAATTCTGAATTAAGTACGCAAAGTATATCAAAATATCTTTCATCCTTCCGTTACATAATGTTACAATGTTTTTCCAAACTGTGCACCTTTGCCTAGAGGCGTGCTGCTCTGAGATGAGCCTGGACGGCAAGGATCGCCCTGTAGGAAACTCTGCAGGTGGCCTGGTTCTTGGGTAAGCGAGAACACAGATCACTCCACTGCTGGCATTTTTATGTAGCAGTACCATGGTGAATTCAGACCAAGTGTTCAAAATATTACCCCTTTCCCAGGCTAGAGCTACTCGTATGGATGGATGGGCCATTGGGCTTAGCTCTCTTATTACTAATCCCCACTAGCAAATGGGTTTTAGGATGGCGATTGACTTGTTAGTAAATAAACAAAATGGTCAAGCCAATGTTACCCAGTTTTTCTTTTCATAACTTCCTTTGGGGTATTGCTCTCCTTTCGTAACAGTGACTTTTCCCAAAGTGTTGATTACACATTTCCATTTCCTAATGCTATTGAATTTATGAATGTGACTCATCTTTCTAATCAATGCAATCGTGGTATAGTTTGGCTAAACAGCAACTAAAGTTTAATTAAGCTTTCAGTCTCTGTGAAGGGAAAGTCATCATTCTATAAGGAAAAGAAAAATTGATCACCTGGGAGATTTTAGGAGATTAAAACGTACACAACGATGTGACTGATATCATTTCTTTGATAAGCTGGTCCAAACCGTCAATATAAGGGCATGGTATTTCTCAATGCCAGGGTTGGGCTATGAAAACAGGGCAGCAACCAGCTGGTGTGCCGTGTCTCCGTCTCTTAAACTATAAAATGGCAAGGATACCTGTTTCACTGGTCTGAGAATCACGACTGATGTACCTGCACATGTTGTAACATAGAGTTCCATAAAAATAGGAATGACATCCCCGTTGTCAATCATTCTGCAGAAATGGAAATTCATTATATTTAGATGTATAAACATCAGTTTGTTTTTAAATTGCTACTTCCAAAAAGACCTTTACCTGTTTGGACATAATGAAGAAATACATAATTTTTCATGGAACGTTGCCTAATATTTGCTAGCATTTTAATATTTAAATCTTTTTAAAAATATTTTTTATTGATTTTTAGAGAGGGAGGGAGGGAGGAAAGAGAGAGGGAGAAACATTGATCGGCTGCCTCCCTCATGCAACTCGACTAGGGATGGAGCCCAAAACCTGGGCATGTGCCCTGACTGGGAATCAAAGCGGCGACCATTTGGTGCATGGGATGATGCTCGACCAACTGAGCCACACCGGCCAGGGCAATAGTTGTATTTTCTGAAGGACCAATTTCACCAAATGCGGATGTCAAGCTGGCGATAGAGAAATCATGTGCACTCCCTGGAAAGGTAAGTCAGGAGTCACAGGGCAAGGGGTCCACAGCTCAGGCCTTCGTCAGACCCAGGGTCAAATTCTTGCTTATGCACTGACAGGCAGTCTGAGCAACTATATATTTCATACTTGTGCTATCCATGAATAAGGCAATGGCGTTTTCGCTTGCTTCGCAGCTTAATGGAAAGTAGTTCCTCTTAACAAATGGTAGTTCTGTTTTCTTGATAGGTTTGTAAGATATAGCAAAACTTCAAAAAAAAAAAAAAAAGCAAAATGCCTAGGGTTTCTTTGGCGAGGAAAATCTGGCTTTTTGACCAGTAATAAAACTTTGAGAGCACAGTCTGCTGACCAGGTCATCTAGATCAATGCATTCCTTCATAGGGTAGATATACTGCCAATAGGAATATAAATAAAAGACTTGCCAATCAGAGCAACTGTAACCCTGGGGTGTGTACACACACACACACACACACACTGACAAACAGCTTGTAACAGTCAAAAGTAACCATTTTCCAGATACTCTTTGATCCCTAACTCATTCATTGTAGAACATAATGAGTTTTCATGATTTGATAGATTCTCCTAGGCTGTCCAATGAAGGGTCCGGCTTCCTGTCACTCTGAATGCTTTCCTTAAATCCCTCTTTGTTCAAAGAGCAGAATTATGGTGAGGTTCATCCTAAAAATCACTAAAATCCCATCTCTTGGGCGTGAAGCTAGAAATAGAGGGAAAACGTGCTATCAAGTGTCTGAATATTAATTTTACGCACTAATTGCAATCTTTAGTTGATTGCTGTGTGGGATCCACAGACTTTGATCAAGAGCCTTAGAGTGAAGTATGGCTGACAGACTGGCAGATGCCTCGATAGATAATGAAAGTCAGCCCGGCCTAACGGGAAGTGGGGTTTAAGCTAGCACACTTCATTTGACATGGAGACTAAGATGCAAATTCCAGTAAATCCAACAGATGCTATCAATGAAAACCTCCACGAGATGGTTACACGTGTCAAACACAGCCAAATACGCAACAGACACCAATATATAACTGAGGATACTGCCCAGAACACAGCACAGAGGAATAAAGACTATCATTTGAAATAAAGATGAAAAGACACAAAGGACAAAATAAAGCTTAATAGCAAGCTAAATAGGAGACACAAAAGGAAAAAAAAACAAAACAGAAAAGGAGGGTATGATGGGAAACAACAATGAACAAGAATTTCTGAGCTGATGGACAGCGTATGTTCTCCAATTCAGGAAGCTCACGAGATCCCAAGGAGAATAAATTAAAGTAAATTCACAGTATGGTTAGAGTGAAACTGCAGGAGATCTAAAAGCAGTTAAAGAGAAAGGAGAAAGTACTTAAAAGGAGTAACGATTAGAATGACAGCTGACCTAACAGTGACAAAGAAAGAGGACAGCAGAAAATGCATCTTTAATGTCCTGAAGACAACTGTCAACACTGGAGTTCTATACACAATAGACTAGGGATTGCATTTCTGGTGGAGAAAGTTCAACACAGAATCAAAGAGTAGAACGAAAAGAAGTGAAGGAATTGAAAGTATTGTAAGTAAATCTAAATTCAAAAACAATAAAAATTAGGATGAACCCGATTAGTAAGTACATATGATTCAACCTAACCCTAGTGACCAACTCTGGGGAAGTCAAAAATCAAACGGATAGGTATACACATATTCACCCTAACTCACCCAACTGTATACTTAACTTGCATGCATTTTCTTTCATATAAAGTGTAGCCCAGAAGTTGATATTTGAAACAAATAGAACTAGAATACTAAGAATAAGTTAAAGACCAAGTATTGCATTTGAATGTTTGTGTTGTTTGGGAGGAGGACAGGGATAATGGATAACGTTAGACTGTCTCAAGACAAGGATGCATGTCAAACATTAAAGGAAATACTAAAAGAACGAAGGCAGGATGTAAGCCCAAGAGTACAGGGACAGTGTGTTTCTCATCCTTCCTTTGGGTAACTTTAAACATATAACATAGGCATCGAAACCTTATTGCACTACCAGTGATGAAAGGCCACCTAGATAATCCAGAAAGCTTTTATCAGATGGTGATTTAAATGAAGACAGAAATTAAACAACAACAACAAAAGGCCATCCAGCCCCTTAAGAATAGGTCTCCAGGTCAGAATTTGAGGGATATTTTTCTGATGAAATAGAATCTCCAAGAGATTAGCCATTTCATGGAACATAGAAAATGAGATGCAAGAGAACTGGAACAGGGGCGTGCGTGGAGGAGCTGGTGTAAAGGAAGTCAGTCTTCGGGGAAGGTACTGGCTCCTGCAGATGAAATGAGTTATAGATTACAGCTCCTAGATGCACGATTGCAAGACTTTAGACAAGTGGTAAACCTCTGTAAATTCCTAGGCCAGGCACTTGATTTAATAGATGAAGACATGGGGGTCTAGAGAAGCTAGTGTTCATGCTACATTTGTATTCCTGAACAATCAACTGTTACCATATAATTACATTTTTCACACCAGAGACAAAGATTTATGTAGCACCTTGAAAAATATCTTTAAAAAATGTGCAATTCAGGACAATTATTTCAGTTAAGGTAGCTAATTGGGTACTTCAAGTAGTTAGTGTGTTTGCATGCCTAATTAACTATAATTTATGTAAAAGTACTCTAATACCAAATTACTGTGGGATGCATTTGAGGCTAGATTATTCTTTTAAAAAGTTTTATTTCTGTCCATAGCTTTTGCAGTACAAAGTAAAGCTGAAATTTTCTACCATTAAAAGAATATCATCAAGTGGAACTAAAACACAAAATGAAAAAGAAAAAAATGAGTAGGCATAAAGTGTTGAGACTAAATCAAAACACATCACTGATGACCCATTCAAGAACTACAAGATAAACAGTTTAATTCAGGTAAGGATAATTCACAAATAAAATAACAGCAGTGGGGTATGGTAGGAATTGTTACAAGCTAAGTTAGACTACGTGGATTTTTAAATAGCCCTTTATCACCGACAACTCCTTAATGTCTCTTGATCTCAGTATTCTCACCTGCACAATGGGTTTGTGTGGTTACCTTCCGATGCTAAAGTTCTAAGATTCCAACAGATCGGATTTCATTAAGTGGAAGCACGCGTTCAGGGCCGGGTTCATGGCAGCAGGTGCTCACTGCCACAGGCCTCAGATCTTGTCCGTGGAGCCAGGGAAAACAATGGGAAGGTGCGTTAGCTGCAACTGACATGTGTGTGTCTGAATGTACTCACTCTACCAGGTTGGGAGGTGGGGAGAGCTGAAGCCTCTCTACCTTCATGTTTAATGTAGCAAATCCCTAAAGGAAGTGCCTCGTACGCAGTAAATGGGACTCTGTGCTCAGGTCCTTAGCGTCTCTGGAATCCGTTCCCTCCCCCGCCCTTCTTATTGACTGTGTTAAGTCTGGCCTCATTAATTCTTGCCTGGGGGCAAGCCCCTGCTCATTCCTCTTGCCTCTCCACTGCCCATTCCCCACACAGCTAGTAGAAGGATCAAGAGCATATGTAAACGAGATTGTGTTAAAAATCTTACTGGCTGGCATGCTTTTAAGTAAAATCCACAGTCCTTAAGAGTGGCATCCAAGGTCCTTGAAGATCCAAAGCATGCCAATTTCTGCGGTCAGCTGACTACTCCCATTTTAATAACTCGATGCTCCGTCCACCCCGAGCCATTTTACTCTCAGAACCCCGAAACCTGTGCTGGGTGCTGTCCCTCTGATTGCCCGCCACTCCCTGCAATTGCCACACTGTACATTCCTTTTCTGCTTGGTTCGCTCCTAGCTCCCGAATCTCCTGCTATTTGGGGAAGATGCCCAGGACACTGTGTTGACAATTATTGGAGCCATCACGCTGTGCTGTCATCATTGACTTTCTGAAAGATTTTCTCCACTGGACTGTAAACTCTCTGAAGACATGAGCCATGTTTTCATCATCTGTGTCCCCCGTGCCCAGCACAAGCTTTTTGGAGGGCAGAAGGTGTATAACACGTGGTGACTGAATAAATATCTACTTCTAAATGTTGTCACAAGAGGGAATCCTCTCTCCTCAAACACAAAAGCCTTCATGTAAGATTTTACAATACCCAAGTTTTAAATCTTTATATGTTTTATGCAACTTGGAAAATCCCGAATTATATATTTATGAATAATGGGTCCACCTGAGTTAGAGAAATAAAAAGAAAAATCTAACATTTGAATGATGAGCATGTTTTCTGCAAATACAGCTTTTCATGAAAACTAAACGATATTTCCTGAAAACTGTTTCTGATGATAAATGAAAATTTGTCAGTAACCATTATTATTCATTTAATGTATTGCCTTTACTGGTACAGCTGTATTTTTTTTGTTCTATTATAAAATGTAACAATATCTATAAGACGTCCTCAAAATATTGTTTAGTGAAAAGAAGCTAGTTGTGAATAGCAGGTGGAGGACGGCACCCGAGACTCTAAGATCAGGAATAAGAGTAGGTACTAGTTAAGACATCAGTTGTTCTACTTATTGTTATTGTTGACACTGAGTTACACGTTTCCATGACCAGATACACTTTCCAGAAATGTTAGCTGTCAACTTGTCAGTAACACCTACAATTCAGTTATCACTTATTATGTGTCTAACACTATTTTAAATACCTTACACATAAATTCATTTATTCCTCATGACTTCCTACAGGGCAAGTAACAATATTTCCTCCATTTTAATGTGAAGAAACCGAGGTACAAAATAGTTAAGTAAGTGCTAAAAGTCGTGTAGCTAGGGAGCAGCGAGCCTGCAACAAACAGCCTTCGTCCAGCCTGGCTTCAGGTGGTCTCCGTTATGCCGACCCCCAATTTTTTTTTCCGACCCCCAATTTTAACAGGTAAGAAGAGTATCCACCTCACGACACTGTTGCCAGAATTAATCCCTGTAGTAGATCCCCGGCCCTAATTCTTCTGCTCTCCCTATTTTCCTGCCTTTTCACGCTCTTTGCCATGTGACATTTCAATGTCTTCCTCTAGCAGAGTAAGTTACTTCTTCACCCAGTGCTTTGCTTGGGTTTGGCCACAGGGCCCCTCCTCTGGCCCACTGAATCGAGCGAGTGGGATCTGTGCCAGTGGGTTTGCTTGTACTCTGCCATCGCCAGAGAAGAACATGCCTGGGGTAGCCCCGGTCCCAGGAGAAAGACGAGAGACACGGGACACAGAGCTGTCCGGGTGGACCAGCCTAGATCAGCCAACCCCAGCCACCCCGCAGATGTGGGAGCTAAATTAAGTGCCCATTTCTTTTATCCCGTTGAGATCGTCCTGTGTGAGGTGCAGCGACATGTGAAATGCAGCACCTTTGAAAGGGTCTAGACCGGTGGCTGGGCTACGGAAGCTCTCCAGGGGTTCGGTATTATGATGTTCTGCGGTGTCTCGTCTTCATCGTTCTGTTTTAAACAAAGAATGCCACGAGGATATGTAAGGAACAGGCTGGTCGTTTGAGTGGTTGAGTCCTGGGGGAAATAAAACTGCCCCACTGAGCTCAGGTAGAATGTCTCCAGAGGGCACTGTGACCAGTGGGCTGGGTTGTGCATTTGTTTATTAACTGTACGTTTCGCAGGAAGATGACATTTTAATATGGAAAGAATTATAGATAAATAGGACAGCAGAATATGAAATGCTGTGAGACTCCCTTTCGCACTCTGAGTATAAAAAAGAAGAATGAATAAGAGGAAAGTAGAGCTAAAAGGACTATTTAGCATTTCCAGTTTTTCCTAAAATGTCTTCAGCTCACCTGTCTCAGAAGTGCCTGTGGTTCTTGATTTAAAATGTGGGTCCTCAGAACTGATCCCATGGCTAGTGAATCAGGATCTCTGGAGGCCCGTGGATTTGCCCTTCGGAATCCCAGACATCCTGGGGGATTGCTGAGATGCCGAGTTTGGGAACCTCTCACCTACCCACTTCCTAAAGTAAGAACTCTTGGGGGGGAAGGGGCCAGTTTGCAGACAGATGGCAGGGACCAGGGCTCTCACTTTTCCAAGAGCCCAAATCAGAAAGAATCACGTGCTTTTTGGTAGGTCTTCTTTCACTGGGAATTTGAGGTCTGGAAAGAAATAACTATGAACACTCAGACTTTAGTTTAGAAAGGTGGTGTTCTTTGAGAATATGTCCTTATTCTCCTTAAGGAATATCAATAACACCAAAGCTCTTCTATTTGGTGGGAAAAGACTCATATCCTCAACATAACCAAAACCTTCGCTCCCTGACCAGAAGGTTTCTTTCCAATGGGGTGGAGAGGGGGAGGAGAAAGCCTAGGGAGAGTTATTTTGTGATGATTTATGGAGTTATAAAACTGGGTTTGGGTTCTTTCACTAGGAGCGGCATAGCTTCACATGTAACCTGTTGCTGATTTCTAAACCTCTGTCTCCCAAGCTCTTCTTCTGAAATCCACTGCCACAACTCCAACTAATATACCCCAAACTAAGTTCATCAGATGATACAGGATGAGAAAAGGGGAGAGCTATCTCCATGAACACCCCCCTTCTTCCCCCACCCATCAGAGTGGGAACATAGGAGGTGTCCCAGACTCATTAGTCATCTGAGAAATGCAAATTAAAACTGTCAGAATGTAAAAACACTAACTAGAATGGCTAATTACAGTGTCGTGAAGAGTCCATGGAGCAAAAGAAACCCTTATCCACTATGTATAGGAACGTAAAACGGTACAGTCACTTTGGAAAGCTGTTTGACAGTTTCTTACAGAGCTTAGCATACACTTACTCTGACCCAGCAATCGCACTTCTAGGTGTTTAAGCAAAATGAAAATGTAGATATATAAATAGATTTGTACATGAATGTTCAAGCAGCTAAACCTAGAAATAACCCACATGTCCATCAACAGAATAGAGTTTTAGAAATAAACCCATTATATTCACATAATAAAATACTACTCAGCAATAATAATAAACAAAATATAGATACACAAGGCAGCATGGGTGAATCTCAGAAACACTGTGTTGAGCAAAGAAAGTCGGATATAATTCACTGTATTATAACAAAGATCCCACTTGTATAAATTTCAAGAATAGACAAAACTTATCCATAGTAATAGAAATAAATATTTAAAGTGGAAGATTTATTAGAAAGAGGTGTACTTGCTAAGGGTTGATGAAAATATTCTATATCTTGATAGAGGTGTGGGTTACATGGATATAGACATTTATCAAAACTCATTGAAGTCTTCATTTACGATATGTGCATGTCAATGTATGTGGATTTTATCTCAAAAGTACTACATTAAAAACTAATGGCAGAAATTATTTTCTTTGTTCTTGCAAAACATATAAGAGTAGGAAGAAAAATATATCTTCTTTGGATTTCATTCAGGACGCAATTATTTTTTCATGTACGGGACAGTCATCTGGAATACACTTAGCACTCCCCAACTCTATTTGCATGTTCTGCATCAAGCCCTGTGTTCTCATTTCTTTAGGACAGATAATATTTACCCACCTAGAGCCATTTCTCTTCTCTGTCCTTGAAAGCTTCTATTTTTAACTGCTGGTTTCTAAGTTCACCAGGGTCCATTAGAGACAGATTGAAGAAGCAGAAAAAGAATCAAGCACCAGGTATAGGAAAGAAACTAAAATGCCCTGACAGGTATTATTTTTTTTTTTCTTGGAACTAAAACTGCTTGCAATGATACTGGATGGCAAATAATCTACCAGCCATCGACATGCTGCCCTGAGCCCTTCGGAATAAGAAATACCAAACATGGGAGTGCCTAATTGCAGTGACAGCCCCTGAGGACAGAAGCATCCCTTGGTTGAACTTGAAACAAAGCTGGTTCCTCATGTATGCCCTCCAGATAGATGAGGATTCAGCTGCAGTGGAATGATGGTCAGAGTTAATGAAGACTTGTCAGGGCTGGAAAACGTTGACTTGGAGTTTGCAGTTGACTGACTCTGGCATAATGCGAGCCAATTTGTATGAGAGCCAAGCACAAACAAAATACCTGGTAATTAGTGACGGCCAGTGCAGCTGGGGTTGGACTCCAAACCTTGTCACCACTTGTCATTCATTTGAAAAGCCATTAGGACTGTGAGGTCTGCTTTATTACTGCCGCTGTTTGTTCATTCTGTGAGCTGTCTCTCCCCCTTGCAGCCTCCTTTCTGACACTGGAGGCCCCTTACCAAGAAGAGACTTGTTTTCCTGCTCTACATCAGTTACAGTCAGAAGCTTGTATGTTTTAATTTCCTGGACAACAGCATTTTCCTGCACCTTACCAGGTGCTTACCTACATAACGAGTGGCGAAAGGAAGTGAGGCATACTTTGAATCCAATAATATGGTGTGGTTCTGGGGCACCACAAAAGAAGGACCCTGTGTCCAGGGCAGAAGGCGTGGACTTTCCTTTAGAAAGTCCCTCAGAGCACTCCGGGGTTCTCAATCTTCCTGCACGTGAGCTACAAATCTCGTCATATTGACTGAGAACACTGACTTTTTTTTTTTTGTTCAGGGAAACATGAACTTTAAAAAAAATTTTTTTTATTAATTTATTTTTCTGACAGATGTTTCTCCTTTCCCCCCCATTGACGCCCTCCTCCCGATGCCCCCGAACCTCGCTCCGTCCCCAGCATCGTTGTCTATGTCCATGGTTATGCATACATGCATATGCGTTCTGTGGTTAAACATGAATTTTTTTATAAATAAAGACTTGAAATTGCCTGATGTAAGTTCTGATCAGGGTTTGTGGCAAAAAGAGTTTGCTGCAAACTTTCAATAAAACGTGCCACGTCCCAGCGTGTTCTGGATTGGGGATTTACAGACAACCTGGACTAGGCGTGTGCTTGGCTTACACACAGATTGGCCAGCACGGCTGACTCCTCATTGACTCTGATCATCGTGTTCTTGTAGCGGAACCCTGGTCTACCTAAAGGTGCTACATGAAAAACTAGTCTTGTTTCAGGTTCTACTGAGCCATGAATTTTCATTTTCTGGTCTGAGGAAATTGAAACCCACTGTAAGGCGAGGAAGAAATCCCTTTTACAGGGGTTTCCAAATATATTTGGACCGCAATCTATTTCAGCATGACAACGAGCTCCCTGGGCCCTTTCCCTCTTCTGCTTGCTAAGACTCTCTTACCATCCATTCCTTCTAAGAAAACATGTAGAAACATTTTACTCAAATGAAAGAAAGGGCTGGTATCCATCCCTTAGATGCCAGATGTGGCTATACATAATTTTCCATGCATTCATTCATCAAAATTTTATCGAGCACTTCGTGTGTGCCAGAGACTACTGGTCCCTAGGGATACTGCAGGGGCAAGGCAGACGAGCACCCTGCGCCCACAGAGTTTATAGTCTGGGGAGGTGGGTCCATGGGGATGCACGGATGGAAAATAAACAGCAAGTAGGTAATTCCCGAGAGTGTCATGTATGAAGGCTATAAAGACGTTGGTGACAGAATGGAGAATAACTGGGTAGGGGGTAGATTTCAGATAGACTAGACAAATCTGAAGCATGAAAGAGAAACAACAGTGTACCAGCCCAGGAGTCAAGCTTTTCGAAGAGAAGGGATTGCAAGCGCGAAGGATAAAGTATGAAAATGTTTATGCCCTGGCCAGTTTGGCTCAGCGGTTGGAACGTCGGCCTGCGGAGCGAAGAGTCCCAGGTTCAGTTCCCGCTAAGGGCACATGCCTCGGTTGCAGTTTGTCCCCAGCCCCGGTCGGGGTCGTGTGGGTGGCAGCCAGTCAATGTGTCTCTCTCACATCGATATTTCTCTCTCTCTCCTCCTCCCTCTCCCCTCCCGCTCTATCTGAAGATAAATTCAGAAATGTCCTCGGGTGAGGATAAAAAAAAAAAAAATTGGAAAATGTTTGGTGGTTGTAAAGGCCAGAAAGGAGGGCAGTACACCTAGACAGTAGTGCGTTAAGGGCATCGTTGTTGGAGGAGGTCATTGAGAAGACGGGACCACCGGTTGACCCGGGAGCTGGACCAGGCACTTGGAGGCTCCTCACCCCCTTCCCCTGTCATTGGAACGGATGCCATGTTCCCCATCCTCACAGTGGGAGCTCTTTCAAGGACTTAGCCTTGAGAGAGCAAGGGCTTGTTGAGACCATATGGACTGTATGCATGACTGAACTCAGCTCAGGCCTCTGTGTAAACGGTGAGATTTGGTGGGTAGGTGTGGACATCTACTGGTCTTGCAGCTGCCCAAGACAAGCCTGGTAAGTGAGTTCCCTTGTGTATTAACCCGCCACCTACCCACCTGGAGCGGGCAGCCTCTGTCCTTGGTCTCTCCTGGCCCTCTGTGTGTGGGGCCAGTTTGTGAACCAGCAACAGCATGACAAGCTGTCACCAGCGAGGCAGGCAGACATCAGATCAAGGCCTGGAGACCATGTATTTCACTCTAGTTCCCATGAGCCGGTCGAATATTTTCAGCTGGAGAGTTCGGTAAATCTAATTACACTTTTAACCACTCTGATTTCTGTGTGGATGTTGGATGGCTAGAGGTCATGAAAAGTCAAAGGAAGAAAACATGTCAGATTTGCAGAAGCTTAGAAGAAAGAAGACGGTGTTTTCGGCTCGAGTGGGGAAAGCACGCAGAGAAGTCGCAGCGTTTGCCCGTGGATCCGATGCGGGTGGGAAAGATGAGACTTGCTAGACCCGGGTTCCAGAGTGAGCCACTCAAGGGAGCAATCCGAGCTGAAGACACAGATGTGTGAGCCAGGGGCATACAGAAAGGATGCAAAACCACAGGGCACGATGAAATGGTACAGGACGAGAGAATACAGAGAAGAGAGCCTAGACAGCGCCCGAGCACCCTACAATAGGTACAGTTCCAGCCGAGGAAGAGAGGCTAACAAAGAGACTAAGAAAGGAGGTAAAAGAGAGAGAAAAGTATGGAAGCATTATCACAAAAGCCAAGGGAAAAGTATCTCAAGAAGGGAACAGGAAGTTAACTAAAAAATGGGCCAGAGAAAGTCCATTAGATGTGGCAATTATATAAATCATTATTTAATTTCATAATTCCATTAGAATCTAACACAGCATAAATACTGACACTAGACCCTACTAGCAATCACTACAGTAAAGGAAGAGATTGCCACGATTTCCAGAAAACCAACAAACATTTATTTCTCTCTCTCTCTCTCTGCAAGTAAGTTAAGGGACAGACAGAGTGGCATCCGAGTCTTCTTCACAGCTCTGGCCATGTAAATGCAAGCAACGCCAATTTCTACCTGGACAGGAGGAGAAGGTGCATCAGCCAGTGGACATCTTCTCTGACTTTCATATCACACATCCTTCTTAGGGAGCAACGGAGAGGGACCCGGCCAGGCTCTGGCTAAGGCTTACCGTGATCAGGTTGGGATGCACAGAAGGGAGAGGAGAAAATCTTGAGGCTGTAAAGACTCGCAAAGTCAGCATAAGGTAAGCCATACGTGAAAACCGGCTGGGAGGAGAGAAAGAAAGGAGCATGCCCAATCAGGCCAGGAGAAGGCAGCAATCAAATGACCTGTCTGAATCACAGAGACTAGAGAGGACTGGAGTGAAGACAGGAGCAATTTCTTAGGTTGTGCCAGCTGCTCTGAGCAGCAGAGCCTTTACCTGCTCGCTGGGTCGGGTACGTGTACACAGACAGGAACAGCACAGCCAGAGTGCTGCCATCTGATGTCCCCTACCCCCTTGCTGGACCCAAACTCAGCATAACTCTGGCCTTTTCTCCCTCCTCGTCCTCCTTCCCAGGGAAGCTGAGACCGAGGATGCTGAACAGTCTGCGTAGATAGCGGTCCCCGTCTGACCCCAAGGCTGCTCCTCTAGAAGGGGACTGGTGACTGCTCTCAGATCACTGTCCACACAGGAGCATTTTAAGCATGAAAACCTTGAGCAAAACCGTGGCCTCAGGACGGCTAACCACACTTCCGTCAGAAAGAGGTAGAAAGCCAACCAGTGGATTTTTTTTTTTCAAACCAACTCTGAGATGCAAAGAAAAGCTCAACACCGTCAAGACAATTTAATAGAAAAGTCGACTTCAAGTTCCGAAGTTTGCACATACCGTATGGTATACTGGCTGCTCTAGCAGAACGTCTCGCCGCAGACGAAGACAGATTGCTAAGGCTCAGAACCCAGCTCTCCGGCATCATCCGATGCTACCCCCTCCCTGGCTGGACCACGGGCAGCCCCCCGCGGGGCTCCAGGGTGCGGAGCCAGCAACACCCGGTGTTCTCAGCCACAGCCAGCCCTGGGGCAGGAGCAGGGGGACCGAGAGGATTCTTGGAGGTCTTGTCCAGCCTGAGGAACCAGCTTAATTTAGACAGGATTTGGGTAAATATAACCATTCAAGTCTTTCCTGGTGACCTCTCTCTACTCCATGAGGAGTCATTAGAAAGTCCAGGGCTCCCGAGCGGGATTTGCTCTAAGGGAC
This sequence comes from Tadarida brasiliensis, assembly GCA_030848825.1. NCBI lineage: Eukaryota > Metazoa > Chordata > Mammalia > Chiroptera > Molossidae > Tadarida > Tadarida brasiliensis. Next base: position 96,628,175 of record CM061267.1, on the reverse strand, counting down.
ACTGACCCTGTTCAAAGCGAGGGCAGAACCACCAAGGACAGACCAGCTGGGATGGGCTGCGAAAGCCTGTGTCAGTGCGGCCGAGCAGCGCACGGACTCTGGGCCGCACGGCAAGATGACTTCTGATAAAACCAAGATGGACCGAAGGCGTGTGGTTCTGAGCCACTGGATGGGCTTTGTGTGCCCTCCGCAGAGGGCAGTGCCCGCCGCGTGGCAAGGTGCAATCGCTCGAGAAGAACAGGGAGCTGTAGAGAATTGTGGGGCTGTGTTCCGGGGAGAAACAGACAATGCGGATCTCAGTGTCTTCATCCGGAAGAAGGAGATAAATAGGGACAGTCAAAGGAGAAGACCGACCGGGCGATCTGTCAGGACACCGAAGAGAGCTTCACAGGGTGTGCAGTTACCCAGCAGAACTAGGTAGACACCGTGCTTGACCGTGTTTGGGAAAACAAGCCCGGAACAGCCTGCTTTTGTCTCTCTAGGATGGCTTTAGAAAAAAAATGCATGCCACGACTTAAAACAGGATGTGCTCTGTTTCTGGGAAGCTGCAAAGTGGCTGTAAGGCAATGTCTCAATATCTGCTATACACAGAGGTCATCAAGAATATTTACAAATATCCACGTCACAGATAACAGATAACGTCAAATTTGGACCTTTGGTTTATATGTGACTTGTTAATTGCATATAGTATCCGTACACACTCAGAAGCTTCGATAACCAATATGTTTGACAGAGCAGTGCCACTCTTTGTTACTATAATTCAGAAGCAAAAATAATATTAGTTTCCTGTTTCAAAGGCGTGGCCCCGTGTCAGGCATTATGCAAACAATTTGTGCTTTGTCATTTTACCTTAATGGACTCTGCATTTAACTGGTCTACTACCTGCCTCTCAATCACCCAATATTTTAAGCATAATCAAATAAGCTTCTTAAATTCCCAAATTCTTCTGTTATATTAATCTAGTGGTTTTGCTCAAATAGAACCAATGCAGAATTCTAAAGGTGTATATTCACTTATACAAAATACTTTTCACATTGAGTCAAATTTACTCAGTTTCGGGGGCACATGCCATTTTGAAGGAATTATGCTAGGTCCTGAAGTGTTTATACTGAAAATGAGCCAAAGTCTCTGCTCTAATAAAATGTTGGTAACAATTTCTATCAGAATGATACACTCTATCTGCATCCATTTAGGGTCATGAACCCAGGCTGAACCCAGAAATAGGTGCCAAAGCGCCCGCAATCCAGAGGCTAGATCACTGGTGGCAGAGAAGGAATGAACCACCATTCCAATCATCAATGAGGCAAGAATGGTCGAGAATGCTGACATCTAGGTGAAAGTTGACTGGGGATCAGGATATTCATACTGCTAAGGTATAAACTACCAGATTGCCTAGGAATTATAAAAAGAAAGATAACTGCCCAATAGACAGATTTGGTAGGTACCCTTTAATCAATAATACAATAGAGCATCCTTGATAATGAGACCGAGACCAGTGACATTATTGTTTCCTAGTGTGATGTCACAGAAAGTACACACAATTATGTATGGAGTGCTCATTTCAAAGGGGTTTACTTGAAGCTTAACATGAGAAAATAAAACAAGTCCAGACCACTGGCCTACAAACCCATACAACTGGCCTTCTAAAATGCAATGTTTCTTTAAAAGGGCGGGGGCAGGGGGGGCAGTAGGAAGGAGAGTGGTAAACTGTTCTCCAGTAAAGAAGATAAAAAGTGATCTGACAAAATTCAGTAAGTGATATGTTTTTATTATATTCTGTTTTCTTTAGGGCAAAGCGAGAACTCTACTGGGAATTAACAAATGTGAATTTAGGCTGTGTGTTACGCAGCAGTATTAGATCTGTGTTGCATTTCTAGAGTGTGAAATTGCTCTGTGGCTGTGCAGGAGACCAGCCTTGTAGACAGCAGGTATGTGAAGTATTTTAGGACAAGGTGTCATGAGGTCTATAAATTACTCTCAAGCAGTTCACCAATATAACAACGTAGATACATAACATGTTATTTAACAAAGATGCTATAATCTATATAGAATATGACATATCTATATAGAAAGATGACAATCTATAGATATTCATATGTATAATATAGCATATGTTATATGTGATATATCTAACATATTGTACATAAATCTATTAAATATATGAGTATATATGCTGTTTGTAATATATACTACATAATATATATATACTGAATATACAATATGCTAAGTAAAATATAAAAAGGATATAGCATATACTATGTAGCATACTATATAGATTATATATATAACTAATGCATACTACAGCTTATAGATAAGTTAATCTATATCTAAATACATATCTACATATATGAGATTATATACAAATCTAAATATATTCTATCCTATAGAATATGAGATATTTTTTACATAGAGAGATTATACAGAAATACAGTGGAGATTATATATTAAGAGATTTACAGAATACAAATAAAAATGAGAGAGAGCTTTATACAGAAGGGTCAGTCTATGCTGCTACGTGCTGTAAAGGGCGCTGGTGCGGTATGGCCAGCCTGTCCCTCCACTTCAGGGCGAGACACCTGCCCGCTCACCTTAAGTCAGACCGAGGCGCGTTAGAACCCCTGGCGCAGCAGCGAATACGTTCCCACCACGCTCCCCTTGGGTGACTCTGCGGGAGGTGTAGCTGGAGCGAATGTGCCGACTGAACCACCCACAGCACAGGTGTTCACGGTTCTCTTGGGCCCAATTCAGACCCCGCGAAAGGCCCTGAGGGGGGCAAAGAAGCCCTCACAGGGAATGGACCTACTAGAATCCCAAAGGCCGGGACGGATGACTCTTCTGGTGTGCAGGCTAGAGGATGCTGAGTCAAACAGCAACAACAAACAAGGTCCTTGTCCTCATGTCTGGCATCTAGAAGAGCAGAAGGTCATTTATCATACGCTTACATAACTAAAGCTAACAATCACAATTGTGCATTTTGGTAACCAAGACAGAATGTATTTTATTATCCATTTCCCTCCCTTAATACTCACCAAAAACATACACACACACACACACACACACACACACACACACACACACAGAGAATGAAAAACAGGGACCCTTTCTCAGATGTAACATGAACACGACCATAACTCTCAATTGCCATGTATGGAATTCACTGGTCACAGACCACAAAATCTGGGGGAGTCAAGAATGGACACGCCGATCACCAACACACATCTGGAGCCTCAGAGCAGCCATCAGTCCTGGAAGTTGTACACAGTGGTCTTTTGGAAGGGGAGATGTCCTTGCAGAGAACAGGTCTGAATAGCAAGAGAGGAGATGATGGAGGAAAGACAACAGACTGAAAGGACAATTCATATCGACAACCCTGCCTCCAAATGGAGGGGACTACAGGAGGGCAAGGGAATGACGGAGGGAGAGAAAACAGGTTCTAAGTGGCCACCAAGTGCTATTTATAGACCCTGAGATCTAGAAGGCTCTGCTGTGACCCACAAGGGGAAATTAAAAAGAAATGCACCCCTAAGTCAAAAGAAACAGCAGATTTCGTGACAAGGTCTAAGAGACAATAAACCCAAGAAAAGACTGCAGTCTCCAGCTAATCTTCCTCCTACCCTCTGCCCACTGCTATTTTTCAAAGAATAGGCATCTTCCATTTAAAGATAAAGCAATAGCCACTTAGGAATAATTGCACATAAATTATTCCTAAAAAGACCTACACGTGAAATCTTGGGGAAAGTTAAGTTACAAAAGTGAAAGCTATAAATACTTGGGTATGCAGGCAGAGAAAGCCAGTCACCTGGGAGGGGCACACGCAGGAAATCAGGCTGGCTGCAGACTCCCCGAGAGCAGCACAGAGCCGGCAGGATGGAACCAAGCCCTCCAAGGGCACAGGGAAGTAGGACCCTGGGCTGAATGCACCACCAAGTATGAAGCCAATAGAGAAACATATTTAAACATCCAAGAACCTGTGAGGACAGCACTTTGATACCATATAGAATTTATCATATGGATGGAGTTTAGATATGAATAGTTTTCCTTTGATTTTTACATTAATATGGGCAGTCTTTTTTCGTCATTGTTGTTATTCCTCACCCAAAAATATTTTTTCATTGATTTTTTTTAGATAGAGGGAGGGAGAGAGAAAGAGAGAGAAACATCAATGTGAGAGAGACACATCGACTGGTTGCCTCTGCATGACCCCGACCAGGGCCAGGGATCGAACCTGCAACCCAGGTACTTGCCCTTGGGAATCAAACCCGAGACCCTCTGGTCCTCAGGTTGATGCTCAAACAGCTGAGCCAAATGGGCCAGGGCAAGATGGGCAACCCTTTGAATCTACATTCTCAGATATTAGTTAGCTCAGGCAAGTACTTTTCAATTGTATTCTTAAATATTGTTTTTATTCTAATGTCTAATTCAGGAACACTTGCTAATGTCTAGATTGAATCTTAGTTCTCCATTGTTGTCTCTATCATGACATGAAACTCCTTGTACTTTTCCTTTATGGTCTTGGAGAACTTTATATTTTATTACAGCTTTCATTTCCCATGTCCATCCTCTGTGTAGCATCTCAAGTGCAGGTTTGGATTCTGCTGTGCACGCTCTTTGCAACCATCTCACCGTCTCCACTTTCCCCTTTAGTTGAACTTTTCACCAGAATCTCTTCTCTTCTTCCAGTACACTCCTGAAGAAACAGAACATGTGGATGCCCTGTTTCTAGTTCCTGTGTGAATCCTGGAAACAGCTCGCTCGGCGGCATGTTCTCTTCCACGGATGGAATTATTCCCCGCTCTCGTACTCTGCAGTTTTATTGTTTTTGCCATTTTTGTAGGCACAGGTTGTTACTTATTTACTTGTATTTCCTATTTACTTACCTGTACATTAAAAATTTTTATTATGAATAGCTGAACTCATTTGAGCACTGGTAGCTTCCTTGTTAAATTATTATGAGAGTAACAAAGAACATATGTAACTATTCTTCACCCTCATCGTTCTTCGTAGGTCTCCTAATGCCAAGTGAGCCTATTTATGTGGGGGGCATACATGTGTTTATGGGTAAGGGCACATGTGTTCATGCATAAGGGCAGGTGTTCATATGTGAGGAGCTCACAGATACAGAGAACCACCTGATGGTCGCTAGATGGAAGGGAGTTGGGGAACTGGGTGAAAAAGGTGAAGGGATTAAGGAGTACAGATTGGTAGTTACAAAATAGTAACAGGATATAAAGTACAGCATAAGGAATACAGTCAATAATATTGTGATAACTATGTATGGCGTCGGCAGTGGGGTGTACTAGACTTATCAGGAGATCACTTCGTAAATTATATACATGTCTAATCACCATGCTGTGCACCTGAAATTCATAGAATAATATTGAATCTCAACTTTACTTGAAAAGTGAAAAACTAGGGTCGACAATTTACCAGGATTGTGCTCAATTGCCTCTTAGGAGCTTGTGGTCCCTTTCAAGTCAGAGGCAAATTCGTGGGCCCAGACTGTTCTTCATTCCCGGTGTTTATCAAGCTTTCATCTTTATATTTCTACTACAAAGCTGACTCTTCTAAGCTACTAAGCAGAATCTTCCCTATGCCTGTTTTCTGGATCTCTAAAACACTGCAATTATGAAGTACACAGAAACTCGACATTCTCACTTCAGCACCTACCTACAGCACCATATGTGAGGTGTTCCCAGTTGCCACACTGCCTCAGCACCCCTAGTCGTCCCTACGTCCCCCCCTGCTCATTGACTGAAATTAATCTCCAAATGGAGTTGAGAAACAGAGGTGAATCTGAGGTTGGCGACCTGTTTGTTAGCTTAGAGCGGCCTGTCTACCATGGACAGCGGTCTGCCCAGCTTCCGGCTGGACCCCAGCCTGGTCTATGCGTCAGGACACTGATGCCGAGAAAGAGAACGGTCTTCCTGGCTTCCATTAAGTAAGTGGGTCATTCTCTTTATGAGGCAAAGCCTGGGCATTTATCACCTCTTTTTCTCCATGCAGTGTTACTGCCCTTACGGTTAGTGGAAGGGGACTGAAGCAATCAGTTGCCTGTCAGTCTTCATTTCTTGGTTGTTTGTGTTGATCTTTTCTAAAAATTGGTATTTTTTCCTCTGCTTGTTCCTAATCACCATCTTATCATTGCTTCAGATAAGACTGCACCAAAAGCCTCAGTGAAGTGTCTCTGCTGTTTCCAAGACTTTCTGACACTGTCTGAGACTTCTCTAAGGTCAAATGATAATCTAACCAGGACGCACCCCCCACCATGACAGAGGCCTCAGCAATTTCAAAAATAAATAAGCCAGCCATCAACGCCTAGTTGTAACCCTTTTCTAGCCCTAGGATTCTCTTAAATATTACCATGTAGAGCTCTGATGAATGCAGGCCATCAGTACTGTGAATGGTGGTGGTGTGTACATGCATGTGCCCTCACACTTGAGCAATGTCCTCATGCATGAACACATGTGCCCTTACATGCAAACACATGTGTGCATTAACACATGAACACATGCCCTCACGTGTGAACACACATGCCCTCATATGTAAACATGCCCATTTGTCACTAGGAGACCTAAGGAGAATGATGAAGGTGAAGAATAATTACATATGTTAGTCTCATAATTTGGCAAGGAAGCTACCAGCACTCAGATGAAGTCAATTATTCATCATGAAATCAGGTACCTACTACGAGGTCAGCAGAGCAATGGAGGCTGAGAAAGGTAATTTCTGGTAAACTTGAGTCCGTGACATGAAATCCAAGTCTAACTACACTGTGTGTGTGTTTTCCACCACTTCCAGATGAGATGCAGGACTGAGTTATTTTCACACGTGACTTTTCCACAGAGCACTATTCGCACAGAAATTCTCTTCTAGCGTATTCCAATAGAAGCATCACTTTACCTAATAAGACTCTGACGTACCGTTTTTGATGGCAAGTTGCCGCCGAGTTTTTCTATCTCGGGAATGCTGAGTAGAACCGAGTGTGAAATACCGGCGTGGGAAAGGATGCTGTCAGGCAGAAATTGTCTATGTCAATGCCACCCCCTCCGTGGTCACTGACAGCAAGTAGAAAACTAAAATCAAAACCTCACAAGGTTTTCGTGCAACAAAGTAGCTGCATGCTGCCCCCGCCTGAAAACACAGGGAGAGAGGCAGCAACTGTAACAAGACCCAGAGGGACCCGCAGCTGGAGGAGCGAAAACAGGAAGAACAAGAGAAATTCACATGCCCTCACTCCCAAAAAGCGAACAGTACTGGTCAAAACAGTCCACAGGCCACGCTGAAAACGGCAGCCAGCAATGCCGGAGACGTCCATGGCCCGAGTCACAGGACAGTGGGACAGGACACGACAAGGCCACATGGCGGTGGAGTGGTCTGGGCCTGTTCAACTCTGGCAACTGACAACGGAAGCTTTCTTCTGCAACAAGGTCCACACTGGGGAGAAACGATTGGGAGTAGAATCCAAACTGAACACAGAAGGGACAGCAGGGACAGAGGGAAGGCCCAGATGCAGATGGGGGTGAGCACAAGGCCCCGTACGACAGCAGGCACAGGGCCGTAATTCTTAACCCTTTGTGAACGTAACGAAGTGGTCATTCTGAAACGAGGGGTGAGGAGAGCTCCTGGCCCCTCTTCTCGTAAGAATGGGAGAAAAACAATCCTATTTAAACAGCAGTACAGAGAAGGGCTATGAGAAAACCCTTCAAAGTTGATGTTTAAACAGTAGAATAAGGTGCCGATAATAATCCTTTAAACAAATGGATACATCATACATGTATACCAGAAAAGATGAAAGTGATGGTCTAGCACTTCAAACGAGCTTAGAGAAATTAAGATAATGATGAAAGAATGGCATACATCTGATGTAGAAAAACTCGGAATTTAGGTCAAGAAAAGAAAGACTTGAAAAATGTAGGAAAGATTTAGAAATAAAAAGAAGAGCTATCAGAAAGAAAGAATTAAAAGAAACACATGAGTCAACACTAGTGATGACGTATGAAGAGAAATAGCAGAGGAAAGGAGAAAGTTCTAAAAATCAAATGAAGGTGTATAAAAATTTTAATTAGCCCTGGCTGGTTTGGCTCAGTGGTTAGAGTGTCAGCTCACAGACCAATGAGTCACAGGTTCAATTCCGGTCAAGGGCACGTACCTCCGTTGTGCTTTGTCCCAGGCCCTGGTTGGGTTGTGCAGGAGGCAACCAGTCGATGTGTCCCTCTCACATCAATGTTTCTCTCTCTCTCCCTTTCTCTCCCTCTCTCTCCCTCCCACTCTATCTTACACGTTGTTGACCGCACAAGAGCTAACTCGTGTTTGCACTTGCATTAGCTATTTCAATTTTTGAAACCCAGGATAATATAGGATTATTGCATTTGTGACTCTTTGCCCTGAGGGTCGAAGTTCGAAAAACAGCACACCGTTCTGTATTCTTGAAGCAGCTAGGGAATGGATATCTGCTGGTTCAAATGAGTGCAGCTCAGAACCTAACACTTCTTCTGGTCCTTCTAAAAGAGCTCCTTACATTGATTCACCTTTTAGGCTTTCAGGGCAACTAAAAGACCACATTTAAAAAAAACAGTCACTGGCATAAAAAAAAAAATCCAACTAGAAAGTGTAAAGTGTGTGTTTTAAAAGGTGATTGCTATACAGTATACCACACCAAAAAAATTACTAAAATATATAATATGTATAAAATATAATATGTAGCAAATATGTACAAAGTTTCATTTAAATTCATTTTGTATAAATAAAGTATACTGAAGTTTATTTAGATTGTTTCGCTTTCATACGCAATTATGAAAAAATCGCCGATGACATGAGATAACTTCTGCGTAAAATTGCCGGTCAACAATGTGTTAATTAAGATAAATAGAAAAATATCCTTGAGTGAGGATTAAAAAAATTTTTTAATTATAAAAATAGTGGAAGTGAAAGTAAAGAACATTATATATATATATTATCTGTGTGTGTGTGTATATATATATATATATATAAAATCTATATATAAAATCCACAATGAAAAAGAATACTAAAATTTTTAATTTGATAAACTGTGAAACAAACAAAAACTGGACATTATAACCAGAACAATCGACAGAGAAAAATACACTAATATGACGAAACAAAGAAAAAAAAGACAAAAATTCATGGGGTGCCCAGGCAAAAAGACCAAGTCACTGAGAAGAGAGAGAAGATGAGATTGTCATCAATCTGTCTCCCTAACACTGCATGACAGAAGACAATGTGGTAACTAAGAACCACGGGGGAATGTGAACCAAGGATTTCACATTTAGCAGAAATGACATTACATATAAAAGTCATATCAAAATGTTATGGAAATTCAAGAGTTCCAAGAATACTATGCCTACTCTTCTTCGGGCATTACTAAGAATGGGATTTCGGTAACCAGAATAAATAACTAGAGGGGCCATGAGGACTAGTGACGGATATTAAATGAACATGTACCTGGATGGTGTTTATCATAGAGAAATCATAGGATATAATGGCTCTGTGTTCTTACGTATAGCTAACAACAAACTGAAGAAAGAGGAGAGCATATGAAGAGCAGATAAAAATTAATCAGCCCTGGCCGGTTTGGCTCAGCGGTTAGAGCGTTGGCCTGCGGTCTAGAGAGACCTGGGTTCGGTTCCCGCTAAGGGCATGTACTTCGGTTGCAGTTTGTCCCCGGCCCTGGTTGGTCGTGCGGGTGGCGGCCACTCGATGTGTCCCTTTCACGTCGATGTTTCTCTCTCTCTCTCTTCCTCTCTCTCCCTCCCATTCTATCTGAACAAAATATGAAAAAATGTCCTCGGGTGAGGATAAAAAAAAAAAAATTTAATCAACACCTAACGATTATTAACTGAAAAAATAATAATAATGCTTTAAATTAAATGCCAGGGAGGGAGAAGTGGGTTATTAGCTACTTTCAATAGTGCTTATGGATAGGAAGCCAAAAGTCAACGATATCCAGAAAGAAATTGTGGTTATAAGGATATTAGTATAAAATAATCATTAGAACAAGAAAAAGCAAGCCTTCCTAAGTACCACACCTCCAAAAACAAAAGGCCTTTACAGGAGGATCAATTCGAACGTTTCCAAAGTGTTTACTTACAGGGGAGACAAGGGACGAGGCCAAGAAGACAGAGATGGAAGCAGGACTTCCCTGATCATACCTTGTTTATAGATTTGACATTGGAACAAAAAAATTATTATGCATAATTTTAATATTTTAAAAAGCAAATTTTAAAATGTTAAAGCAAAGCAAATGAACCCAACTAGGTACTGAGTTTGTGGCAAAACAGGAAAACTATTTTAAGTGACTTTGAAACTCAGCAACTTTTACTATGCCAGGTGAGACATAACCTGAGCATTAAAGAACTGCCCCCCTCAAATATATATATCTGTCTTAAGCTGTATTAATTATATTGCCAGTGGCAGTGTTTGTATTTTATTCTGAGTCCATTGTGTGTGTGTCATGGGGTAAAACAAATGACTACGTTGGTTTCTCTGAGAACTGAGATTTTCAGCATGAATCAAGACGCATATATAAGATCAATGCAGTTATATAAAATCCTGTAGTCTTCCAAGTGAGTAGACCGTATCAATAAGAACTCACGACGTCACTTGTTAAGACACAAAAAAAGCGCTGTCACTGAGAAACCTAGCCACAATGACCAACCCAACAGCAATCAATAGCCTTTAACAATAAGCAGCTACCCCTGCACCCAAATTGTTACTTTGAATGCCATTTCGTGGAATTCTGGAGAAATGGCTGCTTCCAGGTGTCCAAAGTGATCCAGACACTTCTTGTCACACCAGGAAGCCAGGAAGCTGCTGAGAGTATTCCAAATGGGTCAGAACAAACCCGCTTACAGGGGCTCCCTCCGGCTGACATCAGTACATCGAATACCTGCCATGGATGGACATCAAAAACATATAAAAACGTGGTAGAAATAACAAAAAATTTCACTGATTATATCTAGAAAATGCTGGGAACAAATCTGTTATTTTGAAAAGTAGTACAAATAAAGGGACAGAATCCAGCATACTGAATCTGTATACAGACTGCACCCCGGGGTAGATAAGCAGTTGATGAGAGAAGCAGTTTTGTTTTACAGAAGTATCCCAGCTAATAAATAAAGTGATAGAATTTTAATATTTTAAAACCACGGACAATGGGTCTAGGCAATAATCATTAATGGCTGTTGTTAGCATAAAGAAAAACAAAAGTTAACCAGATAGTATCTGCTGCCTGATGGATAGAAATACAAAATGTTATTTGAAGTATTCTGTCAAAAACATAAAGCTAAATCTTATCACTTCTCAAGATCTTACTACCAATTTACAGAAAATAGCGGGGGAAGTGGAATGTGTTAATTGTTTGTCACGTTGCAAAGCAATTAGCAGAATCCAGACTGTAAAAAACTGTACAGAGTAAATGACCTGGTTTCTTTATAAAGAAACAGTGAGAAAAAATTAGAGATGGAGAGGAAACCTATATAGCGAAAGAGATTTCAGAGTTACACAACTAATTGTAAAGTTTGAGTCTTATTTAAATATCAGTTTGAATCAAATAAAATAATTTGACATACTTAGAGAAATTGAACACTTCCTGGGTAGCTGATGCTATTAGGAAATTATTGTTAATTTAAGTATAATAATAGGTCTGTGGTTCTGTAAAGAGATCTTATAAAGGTACATATAAAATATTTACAGATGAAATTATATAACATTAAAATAATCTGGGTGGGATAGAGAAAGTACGTAAGACTGGACATGAGATGATAGTTAATGAAATTCAGTGATCGATTCATAGAGGTTTTATCATCTTATCCTTTACACTCTCTGGTCCGCAGGCCAACGCTCCAACCGCTGAGCCAAACCGGCCAGGGCCATAGTAAGTTTATTTTTAACTACAGAAAAGAAATGATCAAAAATAACACACTAGTTGGGGGGGTGGGTAGGAACCCTTGCTTATTCAAATAAAAAGAATATTTTGTTTTTCAACTTATAGTATTTGAGTAAAAATATTCTGAATACTTAAAAAGTATAAAAATGACAGTCTTAAGTTTAACTACAGAAAATACAAAGTGGAGAGTCCTATGCCTATAACTGGCTATTAATCTATTTTGTTCTGTTTGGAGATTTCTTCCTTGGTAATTTCCAATAAAACACTTTGTTGGAAATAGAAAAATGTAACTAAAAACCTCGTGGTTTATATCTTTAACAAGCACCTTCTACCCAAGGAAATATATTTCTGAAGCACATCTATTTTCCCTCTAAAAGCATGAGGAGTCTCACACAGCCCACTTCATTAGCACGAAAATGGATTTTTATATGTAATTTACTTTCCCCCCCATGTATTACCTTATAGTTCTTTTCCTTTTAAGAAGCATAAACACATTAAAGAACAAATTCTTAAACAATATAAGATTTAAACCCCTGTATTGGGATTAAAATATATCAGTTATATAGTAACAAATTGAATTAATTTAAAAGCAAGAAAATAATCATAAACTCAGAAGGCCCTATATTTTATGCATTCCTGGGAGGTTTAACCCACAATTACAGAAAATGGAGTAAGCGCTCATTTGTGAGTTTATGACACTGTTTGGAGGAGTCATGAGCTTAGCTCCGCACGGCAATGTATCATTACATGACCAACTGGTGATCACAGTGCTCGATGGATATTAAAGCATCGTTCTGGTCTCCAGAAACGATTTACTGCTCATGTACACCAGACTGAGAAGAATACACGTGCAATAGGAACGACAGTAAATAATAAGCAACTACCTAATTCAACTCTCACATTTCTATGAGAGAATGCTGACTAGGGGCCCAAGAAAGAACTCATAAAACAGCAAACATTTCGGCCGCATCACATACAACCAAGTATGGGGGGAGAGTAGTCATAAAGATGGACCGATGATCTGGACAGCACCCAGTTCCTCTCTGACCCCAGCAACTGTACCTCCCAGAAAGTCCAAGTCACACCATCGAGGCAAGTTTCTGTCGTAATGGATGCTTCTGGACGCTTCTGGAGGACCCGAGAGTATCTGGACACGAATCCTACAATGACTCTACGCTGGCATTGGCTGTCTCATGGTAGAACATGAAAATCACAAACCACTTCGGATTCTACCCTAAATTTACCATTTAGAGAGACTGTGTGCGTAGCGAAGGCTGTGATGCACCACCCAGATCCCTCTCCAGGAATAAGGGACTCTTCTGCCGGCCCTCCTAGGGATTTACCTCGGCTGAAGACAGCCACCGCACCAAGGTCATGCCCTACTCCTGGGACAGCCTCTTCCAAGATGCATCCCCGTGGGGATAGAAAAGCCTGGTGACGCTGCCCCGAATCGCGGCAACTCTAAAGGGATCTCCCAGGTCAAAGCTCCCATGGGCTGGCTGAGGACGTCAGGGGACCATACCCAGCCCAACCTTCCCTTCTGCTCTTCTCATCCTGCTTTCTTTCTTCCCTTCTCTACCCAGTCTCATCCCAAGACTCTCCCAAGTAAGTTTCCTGCCTGCTAGTCTCCGCGTCGCATTCAGATGCTCGCTTCTCAGGGACCCGTGAGTCGGCATCAGAAATGTGTGGGGGAAGGGGGCAAAATACACATGGGAAGGAAAACAAAACCAAGTCGACCCTGGATGGAGGTCTGCCCCCAGGTGCCATTTGCTCGGCTGTACATCTTGAGTACCAAAGACCTGGACGACTGGACACATTTTATTCACGGGGAGTGTCAAGAAAGCAGCAGGTATCTCAGTTCCAACGAGGAGGAACACCTCCAATAACACCAATCGTACAAACATAAAGGCGGAAACCCTACTGCGAAGGAGGTGCAGTCCTGCCTGATGCATTAACTGGGTACCAATGGTCAGTTTACTATGACTACGGTGGGAAGCTTTGAAGGTTTAATGACTCAGTACAGAAGAGAAAATCTGCATAATACCACTGGCTCGTGCAATTGTGTTGGAAGAGGTTGAGGGTATTTCTTCTATTTTATATTTTCCTTGGGTTACTATGATTGAAAATAGCAGCTAATGTGCACCAATGAACACTGCAGACTTGCTATGAGTCAGGAACTGTGCGAAGTATTCCCTATAATTGTATCTGTCTTCTCTGCTGGACTGGAAGCTTCTAGAGGGCAAAGCTGTATCCAATATGTTTACCTCTATGTCCCCAAGCCGCAGAGGACCTAGAACTAAGGGCTCAAAAGCCTGTTGAATGAATGAAGAGATCCACAAGGAATCTTCTGAGAGGCCCAGAAGTACGTGCTAGCGTCATCGTCCTTTTATAGGACAGACCTGAGACTTAGCAAAAGGTCACAAAGCCATGTCACAAATGACAAGCAACAACGCAACCCAACACCATCCAGGCTGCCTCGCTGATTGGCTTGTTTGCCCGGCTCAGGGGTAGGTGCCACATCGCTTCTCCTGTTTGCAGAACAGCACGGAGCTAAGCACACGGGGCGGGCCTTCTGAGGCCACACGGCTGACAGCTAGATCGGCGGGGCCACGAGTCCACGGATAAACACCAGCAGCAGACCAGGGACATCCTCCTCCTCGCCAAGTTCCTTCCACTGTCACGCTGACCAGTGCGCACCCAGCCGCCTTGCAGGGACGTCCGAAGGCGCCGGCACACCAGGGAGAGCCCGGCCACAGGCGATTGCAGGAGAAAGGGGATGAAGCGCTTTGCCCTCCGGGGAACACTTGGCTTAATTCAAAAAGCATTTAGTTTTTATTTCATGAGAGACCATGGCCTCCCACTTCAAAAGCAACTCAGAGATTGAAGTCAGCAAAGTTCCTGTAAAGGAGAACATGAAGAAGCTTCAGAGACATTTAATGCATCTGAAACGAGAACGGCCAGATTTGCTCGCACTTCCTGGAAGAATTAGGAGGGACCCTGGCGAAAACTGTCTACTTTGTTCCAAGAATAGTGGGAGGCTGTCCTGATGCCAGAGCGACTATGTAGTTAATTGCTCTAGAATGAGTATAACCCAGTTTCCAGGTCCACACCACACACTTTGCCAAATGTGATTGGACTTACGGCAGCCGCCGCTGCAGCCCCAGCGGCAAGGGTGACCAGCAGTGTCTGCGACACCTCGGGACCCTCGCACACCCCAGGCTGCAGAGAAGGAGCACAGGCAGGGGAAAGAAGAAAAGACTGAACGCCAGCCACCCGGGGCCGAGGAGTCCAGGAAAGGAAAATGAAGAAAGGGACCTGTACAGAGGGAAAGAGAGATAAAGGGAAATGAAGAGAGGAAAGTTAAAAATAAGTGTGGTGGAGAAGAAGGGCCTTCCCATTGGCCCTGAAGGAATACAATAGGTTTGGGCACTGTATATGTTACTGTTCCTTTTTTTAGAATTAAATGAAATAAAGTATATAATGAGCTAGGCAAAGTGCCAGACACACAGTAACAAGGAGAGGTATTTTCCTTCCCCCGCAATGGGGTGTCTGTGTGTACTTTGTTGTAAGTATACAATGTGGCTACTTAGGATAACAATAATGATAATAGCTCTTTAATTAGGGGGTGTGCCTTGACTAGTCTAAGCTTCCAAGTAAAGCCTCCTCCTGGTAGATATTTGAAATATTCAGCCCGGCTGGAGTGGCTCAGTGGATTGAGAGTCCTCCCATGGACTGAGAGTTCCCCGTTCCATTCCTGGTCAGGGCACAGGCCCCTTTTCGGGTCGATCCCCAGCAGGGGGCGTGCTGGAGGCTGCAGATTGAAGTTTCTCTCTCACATTGATGTTTCTATCTCTCTAAAAAAAATCAATAAAAACATATTTAAAAAAATAAGCTGTACTGGCACTTAGGCAGTGGCTCTTAGTGTTTAGTCCTCTACTAAATAAATTTGGAAATCAAGGTTGTACACACACATGTATGTAAGAATCGTACATCTCCTAACTCTCAGCTCTTCTTTACTTTTCAAACCTCATCAAAATCTGAAATAAATTCCCAAATCTCATTGTAATCCAAAGGTTCCAGCCCACCCCCACCCCCGCCCCCACCGCCCCAAGCCCTTCTCTCAGAGTTCTAACTAGGAGTCAGATGGCCTTCTTTCAGATCCTAAGTTATCACCGCCCGAGCCTGGGGATAGCCGTGAGGGCTGCAATGGCCCCAGAGCGAGCCGCAGAAGGAAAGGATAATAATCAGAAACCCCACACCTCATCAGCTGGCTAATCGGCCTCTAAGTCACTGAGAGTGAACAGACGGCATTTCTGATCAACACGTGCAGGTCTTCACCTGGCGCTGCCATCGCTCGGGTTTGTCAAACCTGCGATCTTCAGCGTAGACTTGACCAACCCAACCCGTTCATTGTACAGACAGAGGGACCGTGGTGGGGACACAGTGCCACCCACCCGCAGCTCTGGGGCGGCTGCCCCAGCAAGACTGAAGGCGTCCGACTCCAGGGTGGTGTGTCCCATGCCTCGCGCCACAGCCGTCCCCGTGGTCTGAGGTCATCCCTCCTCAATGCTTGTTTTCAAGAACACAAACATCGAAAGAAGTTCATGGAACGTGAATGACAGTCTAGTACTTGCTAGGTCCCCTCTGCCCTTTTCTGTTGGCGCGGATGACACCTGTGGTTGGAAGAGCAGAAGCTGCCCAGGAACTGCTCTGTGTAGGGGACAGGCCGGTGGCCTGGAGGCTGGGTGAGGCCACCTCTGGAGCACCTGGCCAGCTGGACCGCCGGCTGCTGCAGAGCTGGGTCACGTTCCACGCAGAGAAATAGAGACAGACAAGAAGAGGGATCTGCATTGGGGACATCAACACTCTGCTTCTTACTGTCAGTTCCTACTCACTGTCCCTCTTTTCCAGGTGCTTGTTTAATGTCGAATGTAGGCAAACACAAATAAACCAACCCAGGAAGAGAAAGGCTGGCCGCTGACCCATGACGCTGCTCAGCAAACAGTAAGCCAACAAACGAGACAGCGTCCACGGGTGGCCGTGCTCCAGACTCCAATTCATTCCCTCCCCTCCCACGATGGGAGCGAGAATAGTTTGCTTAGATGTGGGGAGCTCGGAGAAGAGGAGCCTCATTGCGCTTCAGGATGGAGCGCGACCCCTTGTGATGGCGGTGGTGGCAGGCGCTGCCGGTCACACGAAAGACAAGGGCTGGAGGATGACATGGGAGCTGAACGGGGTTTTGGTGAGCCCGGCTCTGACCACAGTGACTAGGGTCACTATGAGAACACACCCTGAAACCAGACCTCCGCACAGCCACACATGACACTCTGTGACCACTGGACACTGAGAAATAAGCTTCTTACAGACAGACTCGGGACAGATGCCCAGAGCGGGATGCACGGACCAGAAGACGGAGCCCCAAAGCCCACTGCCACTGGCTCAAGCCTACAGGCTCTGCCGAGCGGGGGACAGGGAAGCTGTGAACGCACCTAGGACACTGCGTAACCGAGAAACTGCCTCCGTGCAATTGTTTACTTTCCCCTTATTATTTCTTTAAACCCTGCTACGGTCGGGCACCGGCCTCTGCCTTACTGACGTGATGTAACTCTCTTTCCATAACAACTATTATTTTCCTCATTTTTAAATGGAGACACTGAGGCCTAGAAACAAAAAGGGCTTTCTTGCCAAGTAACCATTTTCTATAAAGAGAAGAGAGCGTTATTTCAGGAGAAAACATCGTGTCTCTTCCTGCGGGAGCGGAACACACGCTGCATCAGAGCAGATGGAAGATGCAGGCGGCTGCCAAGAGGTCCACAGCCTTTCTTCAGAGGTTTCCAGCGAAGTGCACATCTGCAGCGCCCTCTGTCCCTGGAACAGGAACGAATGAACTGTTTTCCTATTATTTATTTAAAAAATAATCAGAACAGCTGAGCGTCAACTAAATTGTTCATCCCCTACGATCTCATCTGAGCTTGGAAAATATTCAGAAAACAATAGATTCCTCCGCCTGGCCGTTTCCACCCTCCGCAGTGTTGGGTCCTCCCTGGAGACTTCGGGCACAGTGTTCTGTCCCTTCGGGTACAGTGTTCTGTCCCTTCGGGTACTATTTGCAGAAGTCACTCATCTGTTGGCCCCAGTGTTGCTGGTCTTAGCTCTGCCAGAGATGAAGGAGCTTCAGTGCCCACAACGGGGACTGTGATGGGAGGTGGCAGACCGCGCCGCTGGCGTGACGGCCCTCGGGCCACCTCCCGTGACGCCGTGGAAGCCACGCCTGGACTCCACGTCTCCTTCCACTCAGCTCTGCGGGAGAGCCGTCGGATGTGGCTGCTCGACTCTGGTAAAGGCTTGTATTCCATTACAAACTGGAGTGATGTGTTTTCAACTGGCCTCTTCCTGATATAAATAGCCCCTTAGGGACAACGAAACACATTATCAATTGGAAAATGCGCCGCCGCTTAACAATCGCTGTTTCAGAGGAAGAAACCCTTCACTGAATGGACAGATCAACGTAAGAAGCACGGTCGTATCCGAAACAGTTCAATGTGTGAAAATACGGATATTGGAATTGAGGTATATGTGTGTATATGTCTATAGTATGTCACAGACAGACATAAATTTATATTCATAATATGCATAAATATACTGAATACGTATAATAGAAACAAGCAGAAAAAAAAAAGAAAAAGAAAAGAAAAAGGTCACGGGATATTTTTATCTTTACATCTATGTGAACACACATTCCACCCGACATTTCCTCATTTCAGGTTAATGTCACACAGAGGCCATGGCATCGGGGGACTGAAATGTAACCCACATCCTGCTTTAAGTAGGAAGAAGATGGAA
Source organism: Tadarida brasiliensis (assembly GCA_030848825.1). Lineage (NCBI taxonomy): Eukaryota > Metazoa > Chordata > Mammalia > Chiroptera > Molossidae > Tadarida > Tadarida brasiliensis. Next base: position 96,609,427 of record CM061267.1, on the reverse strand, counting down.
ACCCATCTGCTCACGACACTAATTAGTGCTACTAATTACTAAGGGATTGTTTTGTGTTTTCACAAAAAGGTGACAAACACTGGGAATAGATTTTTTTTCTACCTGGTATATCATCTAGTGAGACTTTAGAACAAGCAATGCTAAGAAAGATCTGGAATGTTTTAGATAAGCCAGAAACAGGAAGGAGCCCCGCTCAGGGCCTCCGCAGGAAATAATGCAGGAAGCAAGGCACAGGGGAAAGGGGGCACCCAGCCAGCCAGGCACGGAGAGTGTGCACCCCTCACTGCAGCAGCAGCACCGGACCCCAACCACAGCAGGACTGTCTGAGACGCCCTCTTCCCCCGGGATCCCTGCGTCTCCCTTGCCTGCTCCTCTAAGCGTGAGCTCCTTCCCCCTCGAGGCTATGATCCCTGATACAGTTTGTGCTCTAACAACACACAGAGACAGGTAAGACGCCTGTCACTGCCCAAGGGCGTTTATGGCTACCGCACTGAGTCACGGATGCCTAATTGCTAATTGGTGTATTGCTTAGTTTGTGAAACACTCTGCAAATAGCAGCGGTCACGGAAAACAGGGGTTCGGTTTGGATAGCAATTCGAGTGCGAACAGACCCCTTGGCTGGAGAGACTTCCTCCTGGAAAGCAGCACTTGGAGAGCAGAAAGGAGCCGAAGATACCTGGTTGCTTGTCCTCATGCTTCACTGAACCCTTAGAAGTTAAATATCAAATCAATTTTAACTTTTAAATACGGAATTGCACGCACACGCCAGTGTTTTCAGCACCTGCATTCACTGGTACTCACTTTGCACTTGTTAAATGTCTCATGTGCCCTGGCCAGTTTGGCTCAGCGGTTGGAGCATCAGCCCGTGGACCAGAGAGACCCGGGTTCGGTTCCCACTAAGGGCATGTACCTCGGTTGCAGTTTGTCCCCGGCCCCAGTGGGGTCGTGTGGGTGGCAGCCACTCGATATGTCTCTCTTGCATCGATGTTTCTCTCTCTCTCTCTTCCTCCCTCTCTCCCTCCCGCTCTATCTGAAGATAAATGCAAAAATGTCCTCGGGTGAGGATTAAAATAAATAAATAAATGTCTCATGTGGCGTGTGTCATCCCTTCCTCCCCACACCAGCATGTAAGCCCCGCTGGCAGGAAGCACGCCTCACTGATCGCTGCATCCTTTCTCCCCGCCCCAGCGCCCTCCTGCCCCAGGCCTGTCAGGACCCTGCAGCGACCCCACCGCTGCTCTGCAAAGACTGTGCGCAGCGCGCTGCTCCGTTAAGAGGAAACACGACACTGTGAACTTCCACTGCTCTGTCAAGCAACTCCAGGAAGCCAGACCCCGTGTGTCTGGAACTCGAGCCCAGTGATTCCAGGCTGCAGACTCGGTCGGAAAGCGTGGAGCCCTGACCACGTAGCTTCCTGCCTCCAGCAAACACTTTTGAACAGCTAGCCGCTCTGTCAAAGACCAGGCACCAGCACCTTCCTAAGCCAGTGCCTGTGAAGAAAAAGTGTTTCATTTCCTTCCTTGCTTTTCTTGGATAGCCATTATTTAGTTTCTTTTTTTTTTTTTGGCCTAACCATGTGAAAAATTGTGAGGAATTAAAAAAAACAACTCTGCTAATTCTCTCCTTACAGAAGAAGGGAAGAGTCAGCATAGAGAAGTGTAAGGCGACCAAGGAGTGAGATCAGATGGCGTCTGTCCAAATAAACAAGACGAGGCATGCAACATTTTTCGCCTGCGGCAGACTCTGCACTGTAACTATTATTATTTTGCCAAAAAGTTAATCCCCAGGCCCTCTTTATGTTGAGGGTTCTAATACATGTTTACAAATCTATTTATAAAATTAGATGACATAAATGTTTTTCATAAACCTATCAAATGTTGAAAGTAGGCAACACTTAAAAATTGAAGGCATACGAACTCATGAAGGTGAGGATTCCATTAATTAAATATAGTGACGATTGTGAGAGGATATTGACAGCTATGCCCTATACACTCATGCAGAATTAAATGTGTACGTTTCTTAAAATATGAACGAACTGAAACACGGCCTCCAGAAAGTTAAAGTGTCCGAGGATGTGAGATATGGGACACAGACGCTGACTTCCTGTGCTGAGTGGGTCCCCAGGCTGCCCTGGGGTTGTGGTCATACGTGTGTAGCGTTTGATTTCTACCAAAACTGGCCCCCCAGCGCTCCTAACTCCTACCGAGCGTTGCACGCTCACGTCTGTGCAGGAGTCCCCGGTAAGCACAGCACAACGTGCAAAGCTTGCTTCCTGCGATCGCAGGCACAGCTTCTCAAAGCAAACCCCCCAGCGGAAAGAGCAGTTCTGTCCTGTGCGAGAATTGTGTTGCAGACCTTCGGACACCGCAAACGCCTGTGCGGTCTGGGTCCTCCGCAGCCGCTTTCCCAGACCGAGCTTCGGAGCCCAGCGCCCAGCGCAGCCTGATGGGGCTGCCACGGACAGATTCGCAGGTTGGCCTTAAGACAAGGCGGTGCCCAGCCGCCACCCCAGGATCCAAAGTCAAACAAACCAGAGAGGAGAAGTCAGCGACAATGCCTTGAGAATCCAAAGGGTTTGTTCTTTTTAACAAAAGGGATCAGGTTAAGAGTTACAAAGTTATTCAGTCTCCTCCTCTTCCTTCTTAAATGTAACCGCACCTCAGCTGGTCTCCCATTTATCCCTCCAGGTGGGAGACCAGCACCTTCCCCCAGGGCCAAACTCTCCATCGATCCCTGTGTCATTGCCCCTTCTCTCTCCTGATGTACTGGGTCCTTGCATTTGATTCCTCTTTTCTGTACATTTAAACCCTCATTCCTACCAGCTCCTTCCCTTTAGCCAACAAGTGCATTAAATTCCTCCACGAACGCTATTTCTCACTGCCTGGTAAGGTCCTGTCCTGCACCAGCCACAGGCCAGATGCAGTGAAAACACAGGCGGTTCTCACCAAAGGAAGGGGGGGCGCGGGGAAACTGTAGTTTAGTCTGCCTAGGGGGACGGCATCCGGGAAACGTACAACTAGAAGAATTTGGATTGAAGATTGAAAACTGCTTAAGAGTTGGATAAGTGGAAGGAAGAAGGAGACAGCAGAGAAAAAGAGGAATCAAGTCAGGGAGGCGAAGGTTCGGATGAAGGAAGGGAGAGGAGACTGGACCTGGGGCAGGGGGCATCTAGTGATGAGCCGAGTGTACCCAGGGCGCCCGCACTATTGTGGCTGATGGGAACCCATTAACTATTACTGAGAAGTCTAGCCTGTGCGCCTGAAGAATCTCCAAGGCAGCAAACAGGTTGGATTGGAGGGAATAGAGACCAGAGTGAGCCAGGCCACCGAGGCGCCTGAGTGTGGTTACGAGACCATCTTCAGGGACTCAGTAATATTTGTGGGCACCCCTGGAGATACACAGCCAGAGAGGAACGAGAAACCTGGGGTAAGGGTGGGGTCTTCTCACTGGCTCTGATTTTATGTAAATACTGAAGAAAGATCTCATCAACGCTGTGGAAAAGCATTATATAATCCGACGCCCTTATTTCCACTCTTCAGAAGAAAGCTGCGTAGATGTGGAAGGAGAGAGGGAGGAAAGAACGAGAAGAGCGATAACGGGAGGGAAGAAAGGGACCAAGAAGCACGGTGGGCAGACGCGGTGTGCAGAGAGAGGGAAACCACGGAAATGGAGCAAATGGGGCAGATGTTCCTTTCCCAATGGCTACAAAATAACCTATTTCTTTCCTCCAAGGTTTTGGAAAAAAGAAATAGAGACTTAATACCATTCACAAGTTGGACAGGTTGCTTCCATGAGCCCGTCTTAGGATATTGACACCTTGAACGTGGTTTCCTCTGACCGGACAGAAGTAAACTCGGGCTCGGCAGTGCCCATGGTTTCCCTCGGGTGAGTTTTGGTCCTCTTTGATCAGGACGCAACTACTTGTTTACCCTCCAGTTTAACAGCTTGCAGAGGAAAGTGTTCCTTGTGGAAACATTTTTCTATCTTCTAAAACAAATATTCAAATGACAAGTGAGACGGGAAGCTGGATGGAAAAGCGTTGAGTGCGTGGCACCGTGGGCATGAGTGCGTGGCACCGTGGGCATGAGTGCGTGGCACTGTGGGCAGGAGTGCGTGGTACCGTGGGCAGCAGTGCGTGGCACTGTGGGCATGAGTGTGTGGCACCGTGGGCAGGAGTGCGTGGCACTGTGGGCAGCAGTGTGTGGCACTGTGGGCATGAGTGTGTGGCACCGTGGGCAGGAGTGCGTGGCACCGTGGGCATGAGTTGGGCGCTGCTGGCCTTGGTACCCTGAAAGCTCGCTCCTTCCCTTGTAACCCTGGACCACGGACTTCGGACACTCCGCTGTTGTTTTCAATGATATGTCCTGCAGACCCCGAAAACTATGATGACCCCTCAAAGACAAAGGGCAATTTCTTCTCACTAGGAGATTTTGAACAAGTGACTCTGGGTTTTAACATAAGGCTATGCGTGTTCGTTTCCCAGATCTGAAAGAATGGAATTCAGTTATAGCTTCAATGACAATGATCCCATTAACAGATTGAGGTGGAAAAAAAAAAAAAAAATCCTGCGGAAGGTGAAAGCTTTCTGTCCTGGCAAGATTTTCCCTTTTTCCCTTTTGGTCTGGAGCCTGGGGAGCACTTTGAAGTGCGATGAGTTTGTGGGGTGCTTGAAATGGTTCCACTGTTTGAGAAGACAGGGCCTCTCTGCTGCCAGCTTCCCGAGGCATTGCCACCGCCTGTCATGACCAAAGGCTGGCGAGGCAAAGGTCGTGGTTAGCCCGGTTACGGCTCATCGAGCTTAAGTTCTGAAATTTTGTCCTGAGTCCAAGACTAAAATATTTCTTAGCCATAGAATGCATTTGAGAGATTCATTTGGACATTTTTCAGAAACCACTTGCTGGTGTTGCCCATCGCTGGGTTCCCGGCACAACCTTTCTGGGCGCAGTCAGTGCTAAAGGCTTTCAAACCAAATTCACGTCCCTGTTCTGAGGAGATGCCCACAGTGTCCCCAGGCGAGGCTCGAGCGTCTTAATGAAGTTGTCTTTGCACACCGCTCAGTTGCTAAAGCCACTACCACAAGTAGGGTGAGTCACACACTGGAGGTCCAGTTCCAGAAGGTACAGGAAGCCCTCTGACGGAACGGGAGGCACCCACGCCGCCCCCCCCCTGGGGTCCCTTTATTGCAGGCATAGAGAATACCGAGATACTTTGACGCTAACCTTTACGTGCTACCACCCAGTTTAATATGCTCATAGGTATAAAATTAGGCCTCAGTAATAAAGCGATGGCTGCCACCAAACGACTATTCTTTTTTTAATTAACAGAAAACGTGCATCCTTCCTGCCCTTCCTCCGCCTCTGCCCCTCTGCCCCCCTCCCCACACCTCCCTCACCGACCTGTCTAGGGGTGATGGGACGAGGAGGGTGAGTGAAGAGAGTGAAGGATACATAATCAAGTGCAAAGCACTGCGATCAGTACAGAGAATGGATAGGGGGACAGGGAAGTGGGGAGCAGACAACAGTTAGGAGCTCTGAGGACTCAGACGATCCGAATTCTGGGATGGGGTTGCCGGGGGTGAGGGCAAAGACAACGAGACTGTCACTGACTTTTAAAATACAAGGGAAATGTCAAAAACATAACCCAAAGGGTGAGGAGCACCTCTACCCCCCCCTCTGGCCCCTTGGACAGCCAGTTGTCTCCCCCACCCCACCCCAAGGACCAAGGGGGGCTGAAGAATATGCTACCACATGGATGAACTGTGCTGAATGAAATAAGCCAGTTACAAGGACAAATACTGTCTGGCTGTACAGGCAGGAGGTACTTGGAGTAGTCAGAACCATAAAGACAGGACGGACAGTAGGGGCAGGGCCTGGGGGAGGGGAGATTGGGGCGCTCTTGTTACAAGCTGTGGAGTTTCAGGGTTACAAGGCGAACAGAATTATGGGATGGGTGTGGGTGATGGATGCACAACAACGTAACTGTATTTAATACCACTGAGCTGCACACTGAAAATGGCTCAGAGTATGATTTCATGTTATGTGTATTTTACCTTCACTTTTTTTTAAAAAAGGCGATACAAAAACATTAAAACAAGCAAGAGAAATCTGCTCCATAATCTAACAACAAGAATTCAGCAGTGAAACAAAACAGTATAAACCACTGACGGCAAAAGAGGGGCACTTCAGACAGATGAGCGATCCCTACTCATATCTAAATGGGCCCGGCCGGTGTGGCTCAGTGGTCAATGCTTCTCTCTCTCTCTCTCTCTCACTTCCTCTCTGTCTAAAATCAATAAAGACGCCCGGCCGGTGTGGCTCAGTGGTTGAGCGTTGACCCATGCACCAAGAGGTCACCAGTTCGATTCCCGGTCAGGGCACATGCCCAGGTTGTGGGCCGATCCCCAGTGGGGGGCATGCAGGAGGCGGCCAGTCGATGTTCTCTCTCATCGATGTTTCTATCTCTCTCTCCCTCTCTCTTCCTCTCTAAAAATCAATAAAGGAAAAAAATTTTTTTAATAAGTAAATAAAATAAAATCAATAAAGGAAAAAAAATTTTTTTAAAGTATCTAAATGACTGAAACAGGACACGCAGGTGGTCACTGATCCTCGCCTGAAGCATCAACCCGCCTTTCGTCAGACCTGAGCCCAGAGTTTGAGACCATCGCAAAGACGTGATCAGTGCTTACCGTGGCGTGGCGGGAGGAGCCCGGAGAGTACGGTGCTCTCTGAGAAGGGATACTCTCAGCCCTTTTAGAACACTTCCCCAGTGGAAATCCTGCGGGATGCATCTATCACCGTGGTACCGTGCCAACCATAACGAACCTCAAAGTCTAGGGAGTTCTAGAAAGAAACATTTGCCTTCAGACCTCGGTAGAGGAGATGTCGGGTCGGGCCTCCAGGGACCAGCTCCAGAAGCCCAGGGGCTGCCTCGGGCCGTCTGCTCCTGGACGGCCAGCCAGTGAGGCCAGCCGGGCTGGGCCTCGGCGCCAGGGAGGGGAGGGCCTCCAGGAGGAGGGGTTTGCCGGGTAGGTGGTGTGAGCCAGACTCAGGGATTAGTCTGGAGGAGGGGCCTCGAGCCTCTGAGGATGCAGGTGTTTCTCTTCACTGCCCCTTAGAACCGACCCCAGATCTGGCTTCCTCTGGGGAGAGAGGTCAGGGGACAGTGCCTCTGGCCGGATTCCACCGTTCTGTCCTGAAAGCTGCGTGACACCTTCAGGCCTGTGAGAGGTTCGCGGGTACCCAGCAAAGAGGAGCGTCACCAATGTCATACTTTTAAAAAATATATATGTTTTTATTGATTTTTTAGAGAGAGAGGAAGGGAGAGACAGAAACATTGATGGGAGAGAGAAACATCGATCAGCTGCCTCCCTCACGCCCCCTACTGGAGATCAAGCCGCAACCCGGGCATGTGCCCTGACCAGGAATCAAACCTGGACCTCTCAGTCCATGGGATGATGCTCAGTCCACTGAACCACACCGGCCGGGCACCAATGTCATACTTTTATGTTTTTACAAGGTTTATGAAATTCCAAATTGCTGCTATACATCAATATTAGCCTGTACGCTTTCATTAGAGAGGAAGGGAGGGTGGGAAGCAGAGAGATGGAGGGAGAAGAGAGGAAAGCATGACAGGGGAGGGATGAGACCACCCAGAGCACGCAGTGGGCTGCAGAAGATTCTGGAGCAGCGCTGCTCCAGGCAAAGGGCAGCAGCTGGCGCTGCCCACGGGCCTGTGTGCGAATTCGGGGTGCATGAGCAGGGATCTGAGCAGCTTGAGGAGATTAGACTCCTACTCACCCGTCACTCCTGCCACTCATTCCAATCAAATTCCTAATCCAAGAGCTGGGAATCCAAACCAGCTGATACCGAGAATCCAAATACAGTGGGTTTCACTTTATCGCAGCTGTGGTCATTTTTACAACTTGAAGGCGAGAGCCACACCCGCAAACCTTTTAACTCGGGGTATGGGGACCCGCCTTACTGCGGCCTGGAACCGCCCCCGCGGGGTCTGGGAGGTGTGCCTGTCCTGTGGACAGTTCTTCCTTCTGGCTTCAAGACGAAAGGCTAACCTGTGCTCAGTACGTTATAATGTCATTCCAATTGTGCTTTTCCGATAGGAGAACAGTCGTCCTTAGGGTGGCTAATGCGCCCAGCCGGGCTCTATTCCAGGGCATTCTACACAAATGGTGACGAGAGCCTAGGGGAGCAGGGTGACGTTGTTGAAAGTGTCTCGATAACGAAATGGAATAGAAGTCATTTTTCCTCCCTCACATAGCAGACAGAACCGCCCTCCAGTCAGAAGGTCCGCTGCAGATCTCAAAGGTGCAGGGCATACACCCCTAACTGAGGCCCCGGGGGCCCACAGCCCCGACCCATGTGAGCATACAGCAGGCCCCACCTGAGCCTCCCGGACCACTCCGCGTGAGCCAGACCCAAACCGTCTAGAATCCACATAACATCCGAGTGATGGTGTTACCTTGGCCAAGACCACCTGCCTTCGAAATCGTACATATAAGTATTCACACATTTAATGTAAAAAGCCCAGACATAAATGGAATCCTTAAACATTCTAGAAGGTGTGGTCTGCAACATCAGATGTTGAGCTCTTGCACAGAGGAGGAGGATGAAGGGTACAATGTGAGAAAAAGAAGACACTGTCAACAGTAAGACCCTCAGGTCAGGGCAGCTTCCTGTTTATAGACAGAGAAATACATCAACATTTATTCGGGTCTTCAACAGAGCCATATACACAATGGGTTCTCTTGGTATAAGTGGTCAAAAAAAGAATAATTTTGTGCATGTTATCTATATTTAGAAAATGAGATAGCTATATCTCAGGATTAAAAGCCAATAAAACAAAACAAAACCAAACCACCTAAACAGCCCTGGCCAGTGTGGCTCCGTGGGTAGAGCGTCAGCCTGCAGACCGAAGGGTCACAAGTTGGATTCCCAGTCAAGAGCACGTACCCGGGTTGCAGGTTCGATCCCCAGCCCCAGTCGGGGTCCTGCTGGAGGCAACCAATTGATGTGTCTCTCTCACGTTGATGTTTCTCTCTCTCTTTCCCTCCCTCCTTTCTGCTCTCTCTAAAAATCAATGAAAAAAATCCTCAGGTGAGGATTAACAACAACAAAACCACCTAAACAAAGAAACCAGAGGCGCACGCCAGCAGCCAAAGGCAGCTTGGTCAGACTCCAGGGGAAGGAGTTTGGTGTGTACGTCTGGGGATATGGCGCTAAGGCAGCTGGACCACATACTAGTTTCAGAGCTGGGCTCGTGATGTAGAGTCTGAAGTGTGGCATTGTCAGTGAGTTTATCACGTTATTTGCGGTAATGCTGGGCTTTCCAAATGCAGCCAGAATTGCTCCATGGCTTTGCAACAACAGGTGGGATGCAAACTCTTGCCAAAGTCTCAGTCCACGGGCAGAACCTACCTTTCCTTGAAATCCCACTGAGAGGCCGGCAGGAAAGAAAGCTCACGGCCCTTCTCATTGGCGTGCTCAAAAGTCATTTCCAAAAGCTATTTTTCTTTTGAATACTTGCAAATCTTCATCCATTTAAAAAAAAACAACCACATCAACTTCCATATGTTTTCCTACATGCATAAATTGAGTGCAGACTTTAAAACGTCTGAAAATCTAAGGATTTAGGGTCTCAGCCTCCTTTAAAATTCTGGTAGGACAGTGGAACCCCTTAAAATTTAGTAGCGGCTATATTTATAGTGGGATTTGCTCTCCTTGTTCCCAAATCAGCCCTCATTTGTGTGCAAACACATTGTTCTCTATGGGTGCCCATCAGCTGCAAGCTCGGCCCAGGAGAAATCCATTTTTCCCTCTGGCACCCTTGTGACCCATTCACCCTGATTTTATGGCACAAACACACCCCTTCACATATAGGACCAGTCTTTTGCCTGTTGGATGCTCAGACCCATACTCCGTCCTGTCTGGTAAGACCACTCCATCTCCCTTCCTTTCTTGTCAACTGGTGCCCAGGGAGGTTCAGGCAGAGGGAGACAGCGAATGATGGAGTGCGGGGGGAGGGGAGAGGCCAGGTGTCGCCCTTGGGATGAGGTGGTGGTCCCACAGCAGCTGCAGCCTCTCTGTGCTGACATTAGACAGCCTCTCCCGTCCTTCCTGATTCAGCACTGTCCAGACAGCCCTCCCCAAGGGGCAGCTCTAACCAAATAGTCCAGTGGGGGGTTTTGTCCTTCACTCCCTCCCTCTCCCTTTAGGGCTTGGGGGTGCCTCTTGTCCCTAAACTCGGGTTCCTCACAATTTCATATTTGGCTTCCCAGCTGTCCCAACACCCATGGTCCCTCTGTGTGAAGCACCTAGCGTGGTTTCTGTGTGCGTGACCGGATCCTGTCTCGTCCTGAGGGCTGTGTTCCCTTTCCTGGCGGAGAACTCCTGGAGACACTTGATAACGTCTTTAGTCTGACATTCTGCCTCCAGTCCGAACTCCCTCTAATCTATCTTGACAGAACTACCTGTAACATCTTTCTCAACTACAAATAGAGTCTATTCATCACTCTTCTTAGGAATCTTCAAGGGCTTCTCCTCGCCCACACCATTTTAAAAATTTCCCTTTCCTTTGTTTCTCAACCTTCTTTTCAATGAAGTGGGAGCTGACAAAATATATTAGTAAAGGGGGAAACATGAATATAAATTCATATTTCACTACAGAAAAAGGAAATAAACTGATTGCACCAGGAGATTTGGGACACCGACATATTTCAGGAAAGTTGGCTGCAAGCCTTTTGGCAATTAAAAAGGGAGACACTTGGTGACATGACTCTCTGTCAGAGGGCCAGCAAAGTGTTCGTGGCATTTCCATCTGATAGGAGCTGCTCACCTTCTCAGGAGGAAGGGCAAGTCGAGCAAATAGGATTTAACATTTCATGTAAAGAAAAGGTTCAGCGGTTAGCAAGGTGTTTGGAAGTCACAGTTTGTGAGAGATGGATGTATTGCCTGTCATTCAAATGATTTTTCATAATTACTAGTTGTCGCTGAGATTTTTAATAAATGGGAACAGGAGAGAATTAGCTTTGTGCACCGGCATTTGCTAATGCTATTAAGAGTTTCATATTCTTTAAAGACCACAAACAGCAGACAAGGCTAATGTTACTGGATGAAACTTCGGAGCTAAGACTCTCTCCTGAATATATGGTCTCCCAATTTCTTCACTGACATAGCCAAAGGAATCCCTTCAGGCAAGGTCAAAATATCCCCACTCCACCCCCAAATGAACAAATATAGAGATACATAGTCCCAGCGATGAACAAATGATTGATCAAATGTTCCCAAATTATATTCTATAGTAAATAGTGTGGAATATAATCTAAGGGGATTTATACATTTTCCACCAAGTCCATAGGAAAAAGCATACCTAATTGAGCAAGAGAGTCCCCTATTGAAATTGCTAGAAAGAATTAGTAGGAATATATGCTTCTAAACAACAAACCAAATGATCTGTTATATGGAAGGTTGTGTTTTTTAAAATATAGATGGATTTAAATTTAGAGACTTCTGGAAAATGTCATCAGTTTCAAGAAAACTGATTTTAAACCATTCTTCCTAATTATTATATTATAGCAAAACCAATTGTTTTGAGTCCACTTCTGGTTTGAAAAAAAATTTTTTTAAGAAGATTTGCATTTTTTTCCCTTTATTGATTTTAGAGAGAGAGGAAGTGAGAGGGAGAGAGAGATAGAAACATCAATGAGAGAGAACATCGATTGGCTGCCTCCTGCATGCCCCCCACTGGGGGTTTGGCCCACAACCTGGGCATGTGCCCTGACCGGGAATCGAACCGGCGACCTCTTGGTGCATGGGTCGATGCTCAACCACTGAGCCACACCAGCTGGATGAAAAAATATTTTTAAATGAAAGTATAGGGAATTATTTTAATGATAATGTCCAAGGTTGATAAGTGTGCGGGGGGAAACACTCGTATAAGCAGCTGGTAGAGTGAAATCAATAAAACCCCTCTGCCGGTTAACAATATATATCAACATTCTTAATATATGTATAGACCTTATGATTCAATAATATCAGTTCTAGGAGTTTATTCTAGGAAAAGACTTATCGGCATGCACTAACTCTTCTGCATGGATGCTCATCACAGCATTGCTTCTATAACTAAGAAACTGAAATAACCCAAAAGAAAGTTGTTAAATAAATGACCATATATTTCCACAACAGAACGTGATGCAGCTAGTAACAATCGTGTAGTAGAAGAATTTAGTCATACTGGAAGTTCTCAGTATGTCATACAAAGCAACTGTTGCTAAGGAGCCTTCCAGGAACACATGGAAAGGCAGGCTGAACACACCTGCTGGCCCACTCCTGCCTGGACTCTGACGGGGACAGTCTACAGGTTTTCTAAAGAAATAAGCCCGCAGACACAGACAATAGAGGAAACAATGGCAACAAGATTGTGGCTGCTTGGAAGCAGATTAAGTTGTGGTCACAGAGCCACGAAAACTGAGCCCCAAGTCCACAGTGCGGAGAACCAACAAGAACTTTGATTTCTGTTCTGGTCCAGAACGTGAGAGGCTGGAAAGTGACAGCACCCAGCACTGTGGGAGCGGGCTAAAGGAGGGACTGGACAGCTAAATCGGACTGGGATTTGGATTAGGAGGCGGTGAGGAAAGACAGCTTTCTAAAGACAAAGCGAAAACAGGGAAGCGTTTAGAGGCCAAACCTCAAGGTCCCTGGGCTCAAGAGCATTTCTCGGACTTCATTTTCTTTCAGTGTCATGAAACTAGCAAGCCCCAGAACAGGACTGGAGAAGTTCCAACCCACTGAGAATCCTTAAATGATATATCTGGCAAGGGACTTGTATCTAGAATATATGAAGAACACTTTTAAAAAGAGAAATAGCCCTGGCCGGTTTGGCTCAGCCGTTAGAGCGTTGGCCTGCGGTCCAGAGAGACCCGGGTTTGGTTTCCGCTAGGGACATGTACCTCAGTTGCAGTTTGTCCCGGGCCCTGGTTGGGTCGTGCGGGTGGCAGCCACTCGATGTGTCCCTTTTGTGTCGATGGTTCTCTCTCTCTCTCTCTCTCCCTCCCACTCTATCTGAACAAAAAGTGAAAAAATGTCCTCGGGTTAGGATAAAAAAAATAAAATAAAAAGACAAATAACCCAATTAAAAATGGGTAAAAGATCTAAAGAGACATTTCTCCAAAGATATATAATATATTTAATATCTTTATTGTGGTGACAGATACACCAATATACACATGTGAAAAAATATTATGGAATTAAATACACACCCACACACACCTGAAATACAAGTAAGACCAGGGAATCTGAACCATATCACTGGATTGTATCAATGTCAACATTCTACTTGTGAACATGTATATTGCTTTTCAAAATGTTAACATTTGGAACTGGGTAAAGAATATATATAAAGTGTATACAGAACATCTTTGTATTAGTTCTTACAACTATCTATAATTATCTAAATAAAATTGCTACTAAAAATAAATATAAATAAATAAATAGCCTTTCCCCCATGTACATCAATGTGAAATTTCTAAATTCTGGAAACCAATAAAAAAAAGTCCTACAAGTTTCCAGGGAGGAGGGTATGATATACATAAATTCATACTAAAGATCAAGAATAAGAATGACACTGAGCTTTTCAGAAGCAACAATAAAAACCAAAAACCAATAAAGCAATTTCTTAAAAATGCTGAAGAAAATGTCCTTACCTATCAAAATCATCAATTAACTGTGAGAGTAGAAAACGCTTTTTTTCAAACATTCGGCGGCTCAGAAACGTCTGCTGTCTACTTCTTGACCACGTGGCCTTTCCCCAGCATCTCCTGGAGGCTGTTCCAGCAGAGCGAGAGAGTAACCAGGGAAGAGGAACATGAGATTCGAAAACAAGCCGGAACACAGAAGCGGTGAGTGACACTCCAGGTAACGGTGAAGGGAGACCGCAGGACAGGATGTCCGCACGAGGGCGGAAGGCGACCCACATGGCTGGAGAACCCCAAAGCTTCACTAGGCCGTGATTCATGACCTGAAGTGGACACAATGCCTAAGCAAAGAGCTATCCTGGACAGGAACGTGACTCAGAGCAGAGGACACTGGCTTGGTTGTGAATGTTTATTTTTATTTATTTTTTTTATAGTCTTAATACTAGAAACAATAAAGTGATCTAACCAAAATTAAAATACACTTAAATTGAAAGGATAGAGAGATGGGATGTGTGTGTATTTCCTGGAGGTTAGGACATAGTGAAAGAGAATTAAATCCTTGGATGGTGATGGGGATGGGATGACCCTGAAAGTCCTTTGTACAGTTTGGCAAAGTACCTGAAAGAGTCTTAGGACTTAAAGATGAGCCAGGTGTTCTTTCCCACACATTCTCTCCAGGGTGACAAACAGAGGCATGTGCCTGGGGCGGACACACTGCTGATTTCTGAAAGCCACGTCGCGTCACTATTTTTCCCTCCTGTCTTTTCGGAGCGAGGGAGGACCTGTAAGTGGGTGACTGCACACCCTGATGTAATGTGAGGGCAGAAGCCAGAGCCTGGTTCTGGCTCCTGAGACAGAAGGCAAGTTGAAAGAGCCTGTGGGTGAAAAGCAGTCTTAGGAAGATGTTCCCTTCTTGGACAAAAAAGAGGCAAACGAGGAAGCAGCTCTACCTCTCGCCAGCCCGGGTTCCTGCTTTGATCCTAGTTTTGGGAGGACGTGACAGACATAAGGAGCAGCCATGGGGAGAGGCCAGAGAGTCGCAGAGAAGCCGCCCAGGACCCTGAGGCCGGCAATCGAAGGGTGCAAGGAGCCCCGTCGTTGTAGGCCAGTGCTAGTCAAGCTCTCTCCTTATCTGACCAGAATCATACGAGTCCAAAGGAAGAACAGTTGCTTCAGCAGAATCCAGACTTATTTGTTAATGATATGCCTGTTCCAGCATTAAATAAACCAACTGCATGAAGTACGAGTTCTGGCTTATAAATTATTCTTGGCCAATACAGTTGAAAGAAGGACTCTACTGAATAAATGTATGTAATTGCCACTTCTAAACTTCAAACTCACAAAGAGACACAAATGATTTAAATCTAATGGCATTCCTCATTGCCTTCTATGAAGGCTAATATGGTCCCAGTCAGCTGGTTAAAGATGTCTGTGATATTTGCCCACGATTTTTAATAAATGTTGAGTAGGCACCTGATCTCTGTCGGTAGACGGTGGAGACATCAAGACACATTAGACTGGGCTTCTGCCCATAGCGATACGTAGCTACTCTCCAAATGAAGAATATTTAGGTACCTTCAATCAAATCTGGAATCTGCCCTTGGCCATGATTACACATTGTCCCTCCTTGCCGGGAGGACAGCCACAGAGGCTCGAAGATGAGGCAGAAGATATATCTGGTGCGAGATCCTTGTGACTCTTTGATGTTCCTGCAGACTTCACAATCAGGAGGCTGTCAGGTGACTTCAGGCAGGATGTATTTCTGGTTTTAAAAAGAGAATGTCTTTCTCCTCGTAGAGACATAGGAGCGTCAGTGCCATAAAACACGGAGAACACATTACTTCATGTTCACCGTAGAAGCACCGAAACAAAGTTTCTGGAATCACGTAGGTTAAACCAGAATGAACCAGTCCTTAATTCCAAACGAGAAATAATAAATGACCAACGACCAACGTCTCAGTCAACGATCCCTTCTCAAGTCAAAAATTGACATGTGCTGGATCTTAGTATCAGTGTCTTAACAGTTACTCTACTACCAACAATATAATTAACCTTGTTACAATAGTAATAATTAACAATGATAAGGAAATCCATCATGAGCTATTGTTGGGAGCAATGTCACTGGAACAGCGACCACCACGGTTTGACATAGTCCCTGGAGATACGAAGACCTCCATGGTTTGACATAGTCCCTGGAGATATGAAGACCTCCATGGTTTGACATAGTCCCTGGAGAAGTAAATTCACTGCGTGGCAGGAATCAGGAAGAACAGTGACTGAAGATGTGAAGTAGTGGGAAAATAAAAATGCAGGATGGCAACTGAAGGAGACGAATCTTTGCTTTCTCTGTCTATCTGTGAGCTGTCTGTTAGGAATCATTATAGAAGTAACATGTAGATGATTAATGATGTAGAGGGTAGAAAAGATTGCAGGAAGAAAAAGCAAGAAAATAATAAAGATTTAGGATAGGAATGTGGAAGCTTAGAAGGATCTTAGATAGGAGGAAAGGTCAGGAGTCTAAGAGGATGTCTGGGTGAAGGATAAAAATAATTGGTGATTAACATGTAATATACCTAAGAGTTGGGTAAACAACCAAAAAAATGTCTGTACTTATTTGCCTAAAAGGTTTAGGGGAAACAATGTAACCTGCAGATCTATATAAATAAAAATTCTGCTAGTTTTAAGCAGAAGAAGAAGAAGAAGGATCAAGCACCTTCTGTCTCACAAGTCTTTCTCTCGCCAACACCGTCCACACCTTTGGGAACCCCTGGACCTGCCGAGGCTGGACCCTGGCAAGCTATTTTTAAATTTTATTCTTCTCGGGTTTAATTTTCTTTTTCAAATTAGGATTTCAACCAAATCCTCATGAATCAAACCCTGCACCTCTGTCCTCTCAGCAATTTTAACTTCAACAGAAAATTAAATTAATGGCTTTGGATCAGACCAAGGCTTACATTCTCCCATTCGTATATTCTCCTTTGACTTCTCTGACAGTGATGATCTCAATGAGTTCTCTCCGTGTATAATAACAGGACTTCCTCAGCGGAGGCCGGTGTCTGCTGGATCCGTCTGACTGACAGAGATGGGCTGGCATGTGCTTGGAGGAAAGGGGGATTTTAATTAGCACAGTTCCTCTACAGCGTCTTGGACACTGTGCCCCGAAGTTGATGACTATAATAAATGTGACGGGAGAGCCCTGGTCTTTGGCGAAAGAGGCTCTTACGAAATAGGGAAGTCATTTTAAAGCCCTACATCCTTCAACCCAGAGTCTCAAATCATAGATTTTTAAGCTTTCATTTCCTACTCGGGGCCTGAGAACCATTAAATCGACAGTGCGGTGAAGGCAAGTTAATGGAGAAAGGATGATCTTTTTGAGAAATGGCGTTGAAATCCAGAAAACACACACACACAACTTCAATCCATTTCTCACACCATATAATAAATTATTAACTCAAAATCAGATGATAGACAAAAATGCAATACATAACACTTTCAGGGGAAAACATTGTCCCTGTACCGTTGGAAAAACTTTCTTAGATACAATATGAAAAACCGTGATCCAGAAAGAGGATGATCAATCACAATGAAAAACTTCTGTGTTTTAAAAAAATCACTGTTAAGAAAATGAAAATGCAAGCCAGAGACTGGGAGAAAATGATTATAAAATATAAGCCCATCACAGGACTTGTATATAGAACATATAAAGAACTTTTATAACCCAATAATAACATGATTGCAAATCTAATGTAAATATAAGCAAAGTGTTTCAACAGACATTTCAAAAAAGGAGATAGGTGGATGCCTGCTAAGCACATGAAAACGTGCTCTGCATCATTAGTCATTAGGGAAATGCAAATTAGAACCATAATAAGACTCAACTCTACATGGACTAGAGTGGCCAAAACTGAAAGATTGACGAAGAAGTTCTGGCAACAGCGTGGAGCAATTGGCAGGGCCATACACTGCTAACGGGAACATTCAATATTATAACCACTTTAGAAAACAGCTCAATAATTTCTTAAATGTAAACATATCCCTACCATATAAGCCAGCCATATCACCCCTAGGTATTTACCCAGGACAAAGGAAAGCATATGTTCATATACACACTTGTACATGAATGTCCACAGCAAGCTTATTTGGAATACTCCCAAAATGGAAAAAACTGAAATGTCCTTCCACAGGTGAGTGGGTAGACATATGTACTATTTCCATACAATGGAATACAACTCGGCAATTAAAAACAAACAACTGTCAATATTCACTACAACTTGAATGAATTTCCAAATAATTATTGAATGAAGATAGACAAGAAAGAACATATCCTATGTGATTCCATTTATATAAAGTTCTGGGAAATGCAGACCCGTATATGTAGTGACAGGAGTCAGAGCAGCGGCTGCTTGGAGATGGGCATTGGGGGTGGTGCAGGAGGGGAGGGTCGGGGGAGAAAGCATAAAGTAGAACAAAGAAACTCTTGGGGGTGATGGATGTATTCACATTCTTAAAGAAACACAAAGTACTATATGTTTACTCTGCTCAGTTCTGGCTCAGCCCTGTTCAAACATTATCTCATTTGCCCTGGCTGGTTTGGCTCAGTGTTTAGAGCGTCGGCCCGTGGACCATTGAGTCTCAGGTTCAATTCCGGTCAAGGCCACATACCTTGGTTGCGCTTTGTCCACGGCCCTGGTCAGGACATGCGGGAGGCAACCAGTTGATGTGTCTCTCTCACATCGAAGTTTCTCTCTCTCCTTCTCTCTCCCTCCCTCCCACTCTATCTGATGATAAATGGAAAAATGTCCTTGGGTGACGATTAAAAAAATAAAAAAAGAACAAAAAACATTATCTCATTCGATTCTTAGAACAATCCTATGAGGACTGCACTGTCATTGCTCAGCCTACAGACGAAGAAACTGAGGAGTTAAGACGCCAGCCTAGGGCAGCACAGCCCATGAAAGCACAGTTGAGGTTCAAACCCGAGTCTGTCTGGTCCAAAGCCCAAAGCCTGCCTTTCGGACCAGAGCATGCTGCTAACTGTTCAGATGTCCTCATGTAAAATGCACGCTCTTCTCAGACTGCTTATCAGTCTTTTTTTCCAAATGACTTACTTTAATAAACCGAATTATCTCCATTATAAATAACTTTAAAGCAAAGGCTTGATATCCAATAATTTTTGAATCCAGAAAAAATGATGTTAGAATCTCATCTCCATGATAGAGGCCCTTCCCTTTCCTAAAATGTAATTGTGACAGCAGTCACAGAAGCTGTGAGAATGGCTGAAGGATAGGCCTTCTAGAATCTTCTATCAAAAGAGTAATACTCACAAAAGAGTTTACAGACGGGATCTATCACTCCTTTTTTTGTTGTTTTTTTTATGGCTCAAATAGCAGGCATTTATTTTCTCATAGTTACAGAGGCTAGAAGTCCATGATCAAGGTGTCAGAAAATTCAGTTTCTGGTCAGAGCTCTGGACCTGGCTTGCAGGCAGCTAGCTGCTTCTTCCTGTGTGGCCGGGGTAGGTGTCTCCTTCTTAAAAAGGCAATAATCCTATCAGATTGGGACCCCCACCCTTATGACTGCATTTCACTTTCTTTTTTAAAAAAATGTATTGGGGTGACATTGGTTAATAAAATTACATAGGTTTCAGCTGTACAATTCTATAATAATTCTATAATACATCATCTGAATATTGTATTGTTCACCACCTCAAGTCAAATCTCCTTCCATCACCCTTTATCTCCCCTTTAACCTCTTCTACCTTCCCCCCACCCCCTTTCCCTCTGGTAATCACCATACTGTTGTCTGTGTCTATGAGATATGCCTTTTTTTTTTTTTTTTTTTAGCTTAATCCCTTCACTTTTTACACCCAGCCCTGCAGCCCACCCCCTCCCCTCTGACAGCTGGAACGATCACTCTTGACATGAGTAATTCTATTTAGGATTCGTTTGCCCCTGTAAAGTTGTCAAGATTTCAAATGGGGGGAAAGCTTATTGAACTTTCATTTAATATATATTTGAAATAAAAATAAGTCAGGTTCAGGTTGATAGTTCTATGCCACCAAAGAACAAAAATCTTTTTACATAACACGCAACCTCGTTATATGAGATTCATGAATTCTCTTTGGTAACCGCCAGCACAGTTAGATAATGGATCCCGAGCGCTGCCCCCGGGTTCCTACTGACTGTCAATTAAGTTTGTTCTTAATGTTGCTGCGTGGAAATCCCTACAAGCAAAGACAGATGACGCTACTGCTGCAGGGTGATGGGATTTGAAAAACATCACGACAAATGCTGCTGGCAACTCACAGCAGAATATTCAGATGTAAATTCCACTTTACATCAACAGGGTAATATTTATCTTTGACAGACCCGATTGCCTACCAGGGAGGACCTATTGAGAAAGTAGGTTGAGTGAACTACTGTTTTAAAATGTTAGGGGTTTTTTTGTTTGTTTGTTTTTTGTTTTAATTAAAATACTCATAATTAGGAATAGCAACAATTTCTTGATCACTTCATTAAAGTCTTGTGGAAGGTTGTTTGTTTTTGCTTCTGTGTTTGCAGACAGCAGCAGGTCCGTGGTGGAGGCCATGTTTTATGTATTTGGATTGAAGGTGCGTGAAGGCAGTGGCCCCCTCATCCTTCCGTTGAATTGCTGCCTTATTAATGGGATGCATCAGTCTCTTCCTGTTTCCAATGACCAAAACCCCAAGTGAACCAGCTAAAGTGGACGGGGGGGGGGGGGGGGGGGCGGATTTATTGGCTCATAGAACCCATCTGCTGAAAAGGCAGGAGTAACCTGAACTCTGGGTCTGAAACCAAGGACTCAGGTCTCTGATTGGGTGTTTTACCTCTCGAATCTTCCTGTTGGCTTCCTTCCCTCAGATCACCTTCTTCATGTGGGTTTTTCTGGCTCAGACCCCGAGAGCTTATGATTAGAGAGAAAAATAAAAAAAAGGGCTCTCTTTTCACAACCTGAACTTGAAAAGTCCCCACACAGAACCTGGACTGCCCCAACTCGGACCATCTGCCCGTGGTTTGCAGTGACGTGGGCAAGAGCTGAAAACTCCTGATGTGGACACCCTCCCCAAGTCACTGCCCATCACAACAGCAGGGGATCCATTTCCGTTGTCAGAAGATGAGAGGTCTGGATAGATAAACACAGAGATATTCCACAGAACAGAGATGATTTGGGTAGTGTAAAAAAAAAAAAAAAAAGGAAAAATTACCATCTTCCCATTGCTTATGATAACAGTAAACAATCATTAATGTAGTAATATATGTTTTCTTTTTTGGGGATAATATTGAATTGGAGTTAGTCATCCCTAAGTTCACCTTCAAGGGCCACTGCTTTTAGGTGAGCTAAAGGGAATATCACATTTCCACTTCTCCCTTTTTATAGATAATTTGTGCCCAAGATTCTCATTGGCCTAATTAGAATTGTTTTTCAACCAACAGGGAAAAGCTACAATCATTTTTTTTTTTTTCAATTACAGTTGACATACAATGTTATATTAGTTTCAGGTGTACACCCCAGTGATTCGATGTTACAGAACTTATTAAGAAAACTACAATCTTAACAACATTATAATGGTTACTTTTCCGTCCATGGGGAGGCTACATTAAATTTTTAAAGATCTTCTTTGTACAGATTACAGCCAGGTTGCTTGTGTTGAACTACTGCTCAGGCAAGGACACGTGTTTGGGGTAATTATGCAGTATTCCCTATTTATTTATGAAGTGTCGCATTAAAGTTTAAACCAAGATTTATCATTGAGTATGGATGCCCCATGCATAGCAAACAGCCATCGCCTCTTCTGGCTGGCTGTTGAGAGTTAAGCACATTTAGCTTTCAAAACCAGCTCTTTAGTATTTAAAGATAAAGCTAACGAATTCAATAGCACATATCTTGAAATGGATATTGCTGCCTCTGGCTGAGTCAGCTTGTGGAGTGGAGTTTCCCTGAATGGTTAATAGAAGAATCACCTGAGTTACTCGTGATAAAGTGCTGGGTGTACTTTCACTGTATTCCGGCATTCCTAACGCGGATTCTTGGGATGAGGCTGGATTCTGCAATACTTCTTGAGTCCATTGACACAGCAGTTTGTGAAATTCTGTGGAAATGAAAAGTATAGAACAATTCAACATTGAGATCTTTCAAATGCCCAAATATTCGATTTCATCCTTCACTCAATGTGCCAAATCACCTGCTTTTCTTGCTCAAAACGTGGAATATGTGCAAAAGTCGGCTTGGCTCGCTAGGAAATCAAGCTGAGAGGAAGAGGGGGTTTCCGGTGGGGCTCCCGGGAGGGGCGGCAGGTGCCCGCACCCGACCGCGCGGAGGGTGTCTCGGCAGCAGGTTCCCTGGCAGCGTGAGCAGCCTGGCCGGGGAGCTCTCTGCAGCTGGATCCGAACCCACAGCTGCAGCCGCCTCCCAGCGCCAGGCTCATTTATTCACTTGCTTGCTGACAGTCTGGCAGACGCGCCAGAGATAAATCAAGCAGTCACACACGGAGATGCTCTGAAGGAAAACAGAGCGAAACGACAGGAGATGCAGCAGAAACACTGCGTAGAAGCAGCGGGCGGTGGCAGGACAGCCAGACAGGAAACCCCGGGACCAGGACGGATGCCTGAGCCGGAAGAGGGAAGGACAAGAAAGATCCTATTTATTTTATTTCAAATTTTTTGAGTAACCACGTTAAAAGGGGGCAAAAATCATTTGATAATATATTTCACTGACCACAATACCGTATCCAAAGCAACATAATGTCACGCTGTCACAGTACTGAACGTGATGGGTGTGACGGTGCATGTCCTCTGTGTGCACCCGCTGCCGAAGTGTACTCCGCACCTTCAGCTCGTCCCGGCTCGGACGGGTGCATTCCAAGTGCTCAGCGGCCTCGCAGGGCGACCCTACGGGACAGCACCGCTCTGGGAAAATAAACACGCAGTTGCAACCCGTGCTCAACGCTCAGGAGGTCAAGGCCAGAGAACACGAAGGTGAGAGAAAGGGGAAGCCTCTTTGAAAGAGTAACATTTAAGCTGAAGCCGAAAGCATGGCTGGCACTAAGGTGGCAGAACACCCACAAGAGTTTTTCCCTGCAAAAGCCCATGGACAGGAAAGGCCCAGTGTACTACAGAACCACTGAGAAGGCTAGTGCAGCAGGGACTCACCATTTGAGGGGAGATCTTGGGGGGCTGGGGGGACAGGAGATGGGGGTGGGGGCTCAGGGGTCACCTAAGAGATCCAGATAATAAACCACATTCAGCTGGAAGCCAGAGAAGGGATTTTAGCAAGTTCGCTTTCGGCCACCCATCTCCACCCAGCTCTGCCCTACCAGCTCCACAATCCGAAGCAAAATTAATTTTTTCCGAGTATAATATACAATAAAGCATCACAGCGTACATGAATCAACGGTGTCACTTCTGAATTAATTACCAAGGGTATAGCAGGATTTATAATGAGAGCTTCATCTTACTAAGAAGTTCAGAGGCTATAGAAACTCTAAGTGATACCGTTGTAATGAGCTAGTTATTAATAATAGGAAAGGAGCAAAGGGGGAGGCCAGACATTACAGCATGTCATGTGGGCAGCTTCACCAGGAGGCTGCAACTTCGCACTCCCCAGGGAACCGCCCGCCCATCCCCTGACGATCACTGGGGGAAGGGGTCCAACATAGGGGAGACAGGCGCATACAAAGTGAAGTTGAGGTGACTAGGGAAGGTGCCTGCCAGTCACACCTAGGAACCAAGATCACTGGCCAGCATGGGAATGGTCACTGCAAGCCCACGAGAATTTGGGAATACATGATCCCTTGAACAAAGGTGTTCTCTCGCCTGGCTCTTGGCCCGTGGGGCTCTCTGGTTCCTGCTTCCTTGCATTCACTCGTATGGCCCATGGCCATGTGGACCCCACAGCTGTGGACTGCTAGTCTGCAGTGGGGAACACAAGCTAACCTAGCCTGAGGCTGGACTGGACTGTCCCAACCTGGAAGGGACACTCAGGATGCTATGACTCTAGTCCCCCTGAAGCCACAGCTACGCTTCTTTTATGGTGGAACAAGGGGAATGGGACCTGGGCAACTTAGGGATGTAATTCCACAGAAATAAAAATCACTCGTTTTCCTGGGAGAGTCTCAGGAAAGTCTTTTTCTCCAGATACCACAAGAATTCCACTCCCAGGAGCAGCAGTCTGGGACTAGGACCTCTCCCTGCTGGTGACATAAGCATGACATCACTAGAGGTTTAGCTTTCAACAGTCAGCTTTCAGAAACGACGATGCTATCATCTCTGTGCTCTCCCTTCCATCAGAACTTGCTGGATTGCACTGTTTAAACAGCATGTTCCCGGCCGGACATATGTTTACTTCTTTTATGTGTCGAGCTTTTCATTACGATGCCAATCTCACTTTTTAAATTTAATATGTAATTTCAAAGCAGAAAGTCAACTCAAGTTTCTAAATTAACTGTGGGAATCACCCAACTCTTCTTTAAACATCAACAGGGCCTGCAATACACCAGCCCTTTGAATGAGCCCCAGAAGCTTCGATGGTGATGAAAGGCTGTGCTTTTCCCCCGGTAGCTAATTAGTTTTATTCCTAGAGCCACCTTTTGTCCATGCAACTGGAAAAGAAAAGAAACGTGTCTGAACCAATGTAAGGACAGGGTGACGGCTCCCTGTAAATACATTGCTTTCTGGGTTCTGTTAATGGAATATTGGATGAAGGGTTAGAAGTGCGTCCCTCTGAAAGTTCATTTCCTCCATCCCTTTAAAACATTTCGAACCTCAGTTCTGACATGAACTAGATTCAAGGAATTATACTCCCTGCTTATTTGTCAGTTTCCGTTTCCCTTTTGAAAGAACATCATTACTAAATACAACTAACACGTGCTACCGGAAAACCAAGAGAAGTGACGGAGGCCGTCAGCAGAGTCAGCATCCTCTCATTCAACCAAACACTGAACGTCACTGATGTTCCCACTGACAGCCCTCCTCACCCAGCACCTGTTACCTTTGCTGCAAAAGGAAGCGTGCGCGCATGCACACACACACACACACACGCACGTGCGCACACACACGCACACGCGCACACACGCACACACACGCACACACACACGCACACACACACACGCACACACACACTCGTACTTCCGCTGGTCGACAGAACAGTCTAATGGATGAGAACGATAAGTAAGAGTCATGGAAAAGATGTGCCTTCCCAAGTATGTTTGAATGCAAGTAACCCGCCTGTTCTGGTTACTGTTTTGCCAGCAGTCGCCACTCAACTACCAGCACTATCATTCGTGGAGGGAAACTTGAACATTAACATTTCCCCCGAGAAGTCTTAAAATGGTTAAGAATTATTTTTTATTTATTTATTTTTTAATCCTCACCTGAGGACATTTTTCCATTTTTTGTTCAGATAGAATGGGAAGGAGAGAGAGAAAGAGAAACATCGATGTGAAAGGGACACATCAAGTGGCTGCCTCCCGCACGACCCAACCAGGGCCGGGGACAAACTGCAACCAAGGTACATGCCCTTAGCAGGAACCGAACCCAGGTCTCTCTGGACTGCAGGCCGACGCTCTAACCACTGAGCAAAACCGGCCAGGGTGGCTAAGAATTATTTTTAAAGGACTAGCGGGAAGCGGGAGATACAATCTGATCCTACTTAAACACACAGATATTATTCTTCGATAGAAATTGGCAGAGAAATAGGATACAGCCTTTGCTAGCAACCTATTCTGACTTGTTAAAGCACGAATGCTCAAGGCTTTGTAACTTTTTGCAAACCCTTATACATTAATGTAAACTCAAGTTCCACTCATGACCTAAAGTGTGAAATAAATTAAAAAAGCCATTATCCTCTGCAAAACAACACGTTCTGTATTTGAAGTCAAGACTTAAATTCCACCCAGCCCTCTCATCTGAACCTAGAATGCTAATAGATTTCGCCAATTTTATTGGCCATTGATTTTTTTCCCCTCTACATAATAAATGTCTCTCTTTAAGTTTAAAGGGGAGACACTGTCCCAGTGTCTTCTGGCAGCATTAAAAGTACTGACAGGGTGATTATAAGGCCCTTACCCGTCCAACATTTGACACTGGATCTTCCTGGAAGTTAGACTTGTTCATCTCAGACAGTATGGTTACCTGTGTCTCTCCCTCGGGTGGGCATTTGACAGTGAGGGTGGAGAGATGCATTTCCCTATCCTCACTTCCCTGCTGTCCTTTCATGAAGCAGGGACTGAATGACCTAGAACAGAGGCACATAGAACATTCTCGGGTCAGCAAACATGCATTCTCCATAGATATGCTATTCCCAATCAGAAAAGAAGGTGTCCATTTTGTTTTGTTTTGTCCTAAAGGAGAGAGAACCCAGCAGCTATCCCAAAGTTATTCCAATTCCCGCCTTCTAGGCTTGGGAACTGCTACCAGCGTGTACATCCATCACTTCCCTCCCGGCGGCAGTGGGCAGCCGCCATCCCCAGTGCTAGGCAGCCCTCTGTAAACCTTTCAATTGCTTTCTGAAAGTGCTTGTGTCTGTTCCCACTTGCTACTTTATTTTGAACAATACTGAAATGCAAATCAAAGCTAGAGCTGAAAATTGGTCGCCTATTCAACTGCCATTACTACCTACTCAAAAGCAATCTTTGCTAACAAGACAAAGCTTGCAACACCATTTAGGTACCTGGAGGCCTGCGTGGCTTGTAGGCCAGTCGAGGTCCTCTCCCTGGCGGACTGAGAGAGACGGGGCGGGGGGGGGTGTGCACTGCATTTAACATGCTAGTGATCAGAGTGGAACAATGGAAAGAAAACAAGTCCCAGATGACGTCATCGCATGGCTGAATTAACCGATCCAGAAATGCCTCCAGATCTCTGGTTATGTAACATAATAAATCGTCTGTTATTTAAAACACTTTCCGTTAGGTTTTCCATGATTGCTGCCTGAAGGTCCGTAACTTATAAAAAGCAGTGGAATCTTCAGGCATGGATGACAGACGGTCCCGGAGCACTCCCAGCCAGGCCCAGGCTGCGGCCACCTCCCCAGCCTCACACAAGCCTCCCAGCTGGGCATGAACCCCCAGGGCACCAGGGGACCAACACAGCCCCGGTGGGCGGTGCGGTGTGGGAGCCCACGCTGAGCCCGGCCGGCTCTCACACACCATTTGCTTTAGCATGCTCTCGAGGTTTGGGGTTTTTTTGGTGGATATATAAAGGCCAAAATGTTATTGCAGACAAGTATTTCCATGTCAATATTTCAGCAAAGACCAAACATGTGTCCCAGGGTCAGGCTGTGCCTCTGCCTGTCATTCAGTGCCCCTAACAGTTTGCACGGGGCACACTCTTGCCTTTAGGAGTTTGCGGTCCGAGCAGACGTTCCCCCGAGCAGAATGGACCTCATGCCCATCACATCCCGTGTGCCCACAGTCTGCCAGCCACTCATACTCTCTTCCCAAGCTGGCATCTCACACCAGCCTGCTGCTCCCAAGGGGCCATGGTGGCTGTCGGCAGGACCTTTGGACCCCACGTTGAAGCCACCGAGCTGGGCCACATATTTTTGAGAATATCTGCTCGGCTCCTAACAGTCACAGGAGGCCTGCTTTCATGTTTCAAACAGCGGCTAAACCTCACAAAGCAAAGACTCCATTTCTGGAAATGAGAAAACTAATGCACAAATGACAGACAGTGTTTAAGAACAATGACACATCTATCTGACAATGTTTGAATACGAAATCCTGAAATGCCTCTCAGCTGCCCTTGCTAAACAGGACTGTGTTCTCCAAAGGTGGGTGCGTGGTCCCCCTCTTGGAATACTGCAATAATTCTTTGATGTCCTCGTAACAAATCACGTGGAACGGTAATGCCAGGAAGAGTGTCAACTATCACCCATCCATCAACGGCACATTAATGTGATACCAAACACTTGTCTCCACCGGCAACAGCAGCCTGGCTCTGACGGCAGGGACACACCTCTCAAAGGGCCGCGATGCTTTCTGTTCTCCATAAAGTACTGGTAGTCACAATGCATTCAGCAAAGTCATCTGAAGGTCACTGGCAAATCTTGAGATATTCTTACGGACTAGATGGAGAAATGAAAAACAATGGCTGAAGAGCAAGCTACTGGCAGGTGCTTAGTGGAGTGAATGATCGTAATCAAAGTTTCCAATCAGTTTATCATTGTCCGTTGGAATGTTTGTTCTCTCTGCTAAACTGGAAAGAACTCTGAGGACGAGCCCCATCTGACACCCTACTGCATGCCAGTTACTAACTACCCAGTGCTGTCCTAAGTGGTGTACATGTGAGTATGCAGACATGTAACCCTCACAACCCTAATAATTCCTGTTATTATTATTTTAATCCTCACCCGAGGATATTTTTCTATTAATCTTCAGACAGAGTGGGAGGGAGAGAGAGGGAAACATCGATGTGATAGAGACACATCAACTCGTTGCCTCCCGCATGACCTGACCAGGGCCGGGGACGAACCGCAACTGAGGTGCGTGGCCTTGGCTGGAATCGAACCCTCGGACCACGCTCTACCACTGAGCCAACCGGCCAGGGCAATAACTCCTATCATTACCACCATTTCGTAGACGAGGAAAGCGAGGCACAGGGATAGGTCATGAGAGCTAGACGAGCTGAGAAACGGGAGGGTCGGGGTTAAAGGCAGCCAGCCTGGCTCCCGGTCGACCCCACAGAATGACCACGGCCCTGTGCTGACCCCTGCCTCAATCACTGCCGAATCCCCAGCAATTAGCCACTCAGTCTCAGTGAATGAACAGTACCTACTAGCTGTTTTTATTATTGATGCCAAAATCAGTGACATGAACTTACTATCCAGTCATCCTAGCATCCAGGAAATGAGGAAGAGTGAGGCCTGCAGACAGGAAGGCCAGCGGGGCGGAGTGACTCAGCAGACAGGGAGGCCAGTGGGGTGGAGTGACTCAGCAGGAGGGAACAGCCCTCCTGGGCTGGCAGTTGGGTGTTATTTTCCACGAGACAGATCAACGAGTATTGCCATTGGTATTTCATTATTTTTAAGTGCCAGAACTCGTTTTTGCAAACATCAGAGATTCCATGTCCTTAAAGCATTTCAAATGTGAAATGTATAAACACTGTCAAACATGCCTCCGGCCTCCCCAGGCTCCCCTGACTTCAGCTGCAGGTGCCCAGGGACCTCAGAGCTGCGGCTCAGATGTGGCTGTTGTCGCATGGGATTCCAGCACCGTCCTGCCCTGTGCGGCTCCCTCAAGGGACCTTTTAGAGGCACTGCCTCTGGGAAACTCCTCTGCTTGGGCTGGTGGCCATGAGTCGGAGCAGTTTTAATTATTCTCCCTGACACAG
Source organism: Tadarida brasiliensis (assembly GCA_030848825.1). Taxonomy (NCBI): domain Eukaryota; kingdom Metazoa; phylum Chordata; class Mammalia; order Chiroptera; family Molossidae; genus Tadarida; species Tadarida brasiliensis. The sequence continues at coordinate 96,580,378 of CM061267.1, read as the reverse complement.
AAGGCGGCTAGTCCCCGGCCTGACTCCTGCCTGTGCCCAGGAGCTATCCCCTGCCTCGAGGGAGCCTGTCAGGCCCGGCCAGGTTTTTTGCTTGTTTGCAGGGGAGAAGGAGCAATCAGGGCACTGAGGGCTGGAGAAGGAATGGGAAAGACTGGAGTGAGGGGAAGGAAAGGAGGAAGGACCAGGGAGAGAGCTCAAATGAGATGAAATGAAACTGCAAAAGTAGGTCAGATGTAATGGATTACGAGTGATAAAAGTATCATATTTAGTAATTACAAGTAACATGTTGTGAAGGGAATGTAGAGGGAACTTGCTACTAAGGAAGGAACTTGGGCCTCACACATAAAAGTTGTCACCTCTTAGGAAAGGTCATAGATTTTCTCTCGCTATTTCCTGGGGCAGAGAAGAAACTTTCAGACCACTATAATGAACATTTTCAAACAAATACCCCTATCTGAAAATTAATGGGCTGTCTGACAGCAAACTTTCCATCAACGGAGGCGCTTAAAACTTAGGTAACAGCCTCTCAGGAATCCTGCACTGATGAAGGCCCCCTAACGTCCTTAAATCAGTGCCCAACAGTCCTTCCTCCAACCCCCGCTGCAGCTGGGAGACTCCATTCCTGAAACCCCATTACAAGAGAAGTTTAAGTCGGAGCACTGAAAACCTTAACGGGATAAATAATGTTGACATAGCCAAGGTCATGAAAGAGAATCTGAAAATGTTTTGGACATTTGCTAAAACTAAGACAGAGGACCTCCACACACAGCAACACAGGTGCGGTAGGTCACTTCCACGTAAACAGTGAGGACCGCTCCTGGGGTGCAATTTCACACGCTCCTTTGCTCAGGGTCTTCCTTTTATCTGTTGTCAAAGAAATAGTTGCAATCAGCGGTGCTTTGTCACAGAATCCGTGACTGTGAAGGCATTTTCTCCCACCCCACGTCTCCTCTGGTCTCCTCTTCCCTCCCGGGCATCGATCTCTTTCTAATTGTATGAATCAAGGTGTCAGCGTCTGTCCCCCAAGTCCAACCCCACCGCACGGCTGCAGAAGGGCGTCATGCCACAGATACCACGCGTGTGTCGTCTCACACATCTGTCTTCACAGTCAACGGGGGGTATTTCAAATCCCTGATCACAGGCTCCTCGGCCGAGGGTTCCGGAACGCAGCGGAATTCTCCGATGCGACTCCGCCAGCTCCTTGCAGGGCCCGCGCTCAGCTCCTGCACCGAGCGAGGGAGGCTCGGAGGCCCGCGGGACCGGGCGCCGTGCTCTCGGAAGCCGCCGCCGCAAACCGTACTCCTGCTCACCAGGAGCTCGAGCCCCTTCTCGTCTCCCAAGTCCCAGCTCTCCCTTTTTCTAATTATCTTCCATGGTGGGCGGTCAATATTTGTTCATTCTCTGAATGAAATTCTCGGGATTACTAAGTTCAGGGGAGTAAATTTGACTATGCTAGAATTCTGCTTTAGGGAAATCCGTGGTCCGAAAGAATTAATGTATATATATGCTTTCCCAAGGAGATGCATTTCAATTATGTTCTTTATTATGTTAAAAAAAAAAAAAAAGACCATTAACTGTGGATTCTAATTAACTTTATAACAAGGCAGTTGCTTGCCTTTAACAATAAATTTAGTATGAGTTAAATGTTAACTCACATTTGTTTCTTTAAATTGACTGAGAATAAGTGACTGATAGAAAAATGACAAGTCAAAATGTTTTTTTATGACTTTGGAATGGTAGTATGGAGCTCCTGGCATAGACTGCAGAATCCCCTTCCCACCACCAGGGGGCCAGAGGCAACACGCTAGAAGCTGGCATTTTAAGGGGCTGCCATGACATGTACAAATACTCACTCCAGAAACACTCTCGAAATAGGCTCTCATCAGTTCAGGCCAGGTTTTGCCCCCAAATGAGATCAGATCAGGAGAATTTTGCTGGAAAACAGGTAAAAAAACAACCGACCAACCAACCAACCAATCAACAAAGAAATCTCAGCCATGAGGACACTTTGGATTTGAACTGTGGATATGTTGAGGACCTGTGGCATGAAGAGGGGGCCATGCAGACAGGCGAGAAAAGGCTTTCGAAAAAGTGAGAGAGCAGAAACAAAAGTAGCAAAGAAATGTGTCGAAGGAAGAATGGATGAATGACTGATCCTCGTCCCTGTAAGGGAGGAAGGGGTAGCAATGCAGAGAGGAGGGAACCGAGGTGGGCTGGTTCACCTACCGCCAGGCCTGGGAATGTGGGTAATGCAGGAAGAGCAGCTGACAGGACCCAAAGTACTGGAGAAGAAGGTAGAGGAGATTCGGGGGTGGGGGGAGTAGGGGGCTTAAGCCCTGGGTCAAAGGCAGGCAGCTGGGGCCAAGAGGATGCTGGTTCAGGAATGTCCCATCACTTGAACAGCCAGGAGCGAGGACAGTGCAATCTCAGTGTCAGGAGGTGCTATGGTTGCATGTTTGTGTCCCCCTAAATCTGTATGTTGAAACCTGACCCCCCCCCCCCAGATGGTTTCAGGCGATGGGGACAAGGAGAGGTGATTAGGTCATAAGGGTGGGGCCCACATGAAGGGGATTCGTGCCCTTATAAAAGCTGCCAGAGAAGGCTCCCTGCAGTGAGAAGGCAGCCATCAACAAGGAAGGAGTTCTTACTAGACCCCGAGCCTGCCAGCCCTTGGCCGTGGTCTTCCCAGCCTCTAGACTGTGACAGATAGGTCTCTGTTGTCTTATACCCAGCCTCGGGTGTTTTGTTATAACCGTCCAAATGGATTAAGACAGTAGGGATTTCAGTTTCTGTACTGGTCCTGCTCATTTAAACTTCCGTATATGCTAGTGAACATCCATCTTCTTATCTGTATGAAGAATGTATCTTGCTGTTTGATTTTTCATATTCATATTTATTAATTTTACCCTGAATATACACTGAGTCAGAGACAGATTTCTTACAACTTCAAGGTAAATTGCTTTGGCCCCTCTTTCCCTAGTCCTTACCCCTACCGCAATGTGATGAAGTGAGGTCCGCTGTCCCGCGTGGGCAGCAGGACACACCATCGGTGAGGGATGAGGAAAAATAATTCAAGGGAGAGAACTCTCAGGAGGTGAGGGCTTTTCACAAGAGCACTGAGTAATCCAGGGAAGTTTTATTTCTCCACAATCACATAGTTTTAATGAGGATTAAATAAGAATTATGGAAGACATTAGCGTAAAGTCGAGCCTTTTATTCTCTATAATACCCTAATTAATTTTGTACTTAGCGTGAGTTGAACAAATATTTTCTATCCTGTATAACAAATATTCCCATAAACGCCAGGACAATGATGTGACATTCCTTGAGGCTACCTTGAAGACTTGGAAGGAGGTACATTGACCTAGATGTTCTACTAGATTTCCTTAAGAACTTATGTCCCAGTTCAGTGCAATGAGAGGGCTGGAGATGCTCTCTCCCTCTGCTTGGACATGCCGGAGCTGCCCGAAGTGCATGGGGTGAACCACAGGGGTGGCCCTGGTGACCTGAGCATGGTGAATACAATTGCAAAGTAGAAATTAAGTTGTTTCTATTAAGAGCAGTCTCAACTTTACATCCAAATACAGTTGGTTTCATTTTGAGGAAATAGATCTAAGGAAGATATGCAACTCTAGGATAAATATCATTTAGGGGCAAACAATTACAGAATGACAGAAAGACAAGGCATTTTTTTTTTTTTACATAAATGTTCCCACTAATTAGTGTGTATATTTATCACATAGCTGAATATTTAACTGAAATTTATAAAAATGTTGGAAGTGCTAATTACTTTGCCATTATATCGTTTTATATATTTACAGTAGTTTCTGATAAAAATATAGCACCATATAGAAAAACATATTTATTACTAATTTTATGTTGGAGTCATTAAAAACCAAATTCTTCTCTGGGACATTGAGGAAATGCTGGCCTGCATGGAGTGGAAGTTATAAAGGGGGCTCATAGAGAAAGACAAGTACCCTGTGATCTCACTTATCTGTGGAATCTAATGAACAAAATAAGCCAACGGGCCAAACAGACCCAGAGACATGGAGGCAGGGAACAGACTGACAAACCGCAGAGGAGGGAGGGGGAGGGGAGAGATGAACCAAAGAACTTATATGCGCATATGCACAACCAGTGGACACAGACAACACCACTGTGAAGGGGGGATGGGGGTGGGGAGCAGGGTGTCAATGGGAAGAAAAGGAGAAACACCTGTAACAAAGATAAGTTAATTAATTAATTAATTAAAAAAATAAACAATAAAACGGGTTGCCCTTGGCCGACTGTGCCTCTCAGGTGACACGTGCCAGGCAGCGGCACTGGGCTGACCAGTCGGTGAGTCTCTGCTGCGTCTACGCCCGCTCCCCTGTGACCCCGGGCCGGTTTCCACAACCCTACGCCACGCCAGGTATGTTGGTCCAGCATGTCGGAAGTTCGTCCAAAGGAAGATCAGAAAGAATCACACCTTACTTATCTTCGAAATTCCAGTTGCTGGTGCAGAGTTGGTTCTTAATGTATATGTGCTTAATGAATGAAGAAGGAATACAAGGAGGACAGAAGGAAGGAAGGAGGAAGGGAGGAATGAAGGAAAGCAGGAAGAAAGGAAGGAAAGAAGAAAGGAGGCTATATCCGTGTGAGGAGGAGCCCGATGGCAATACAAGGGACCTCAGTGTGGTCTGACTTCTGTGTCTCTCAAGCCAGGGTCTATCTAGATCAATGGGCTCACCACTTGCTTTTGTAAATAAAGTTTTATTGGAACACAGCTACAGCCATTCATTTACACATTGCCTGTGGCTGCTTTCATATTACAACTAGAGTTGAGTAGCTGCAAATAAAAGACCATGTGCCACCAAATGTCCAATATTTACTAACTGGCCCCTTACAGAAAAGGTTTGCCAACCCCTGATCTGAAATTTCACCCAGCTCCTGCCCGCCCCAGAGGATGTGTTTCAGAGAGTGTAACGTCGGAAGCCTCCGCCGCAAACCTGGACACGGCTTTCGGGTTATGAAGGACATTGCTCACAAGGCAGCTGCGTCCGCGACTTTTGAAACTGTTACTGACTTTTCAAAACCCGTTCCTGATAACTGTGGAGATAAGAGTTTCTGAAAGGAGCCAGGACATGTACGCAGCAGAATTGTCAAAACCACTGCTGTCGAACAATTGATGTTGCCCTAGCACCCGTCCTCCCAAGAGTTAGGGTGAACACCCCTGTGTGCGCTCAGAACAGTCCCCCTCTCCATCTGGAGTCCTGGCGTAATCACCAGGTGTGCCCATTCTCACCATCACACGCCCAGGTCTGGAGAACCTGTCTGGGCATGGCCACACTTTCTGTGGTTGATTCTGAATTTACTGCCTTCGCCCTTGTCAAACCCGAGTCTTATCATCTTTTGAGTTTCTTTTGGGCTCAGAGCAGTTGATCCATGTTTGTTTGTTGTTTTCAACCATGGCTTTCATTTCACATGCAAAGTCGCCTTAGCTAAAAAGACCACAGCTCATAGACCTGACTCTGTTTTTGAAAGAAAGAATGGGGTCACATAGACGCACATCTGAATGCGCTCCAGGTATGACTTCCTCCCAAAATAGGGAAAAATGGAATTCTCTTGAAAATACTGTTTGACTATCAGGTTCGACTATTTCTTCCTCAGTTCCTATGAGAGCAGTGGCCCTGTGGCATCGCTGGGGAATCACCTGACTTCTCTTCACTGGTGGTGTTGTCTAAGAATCCATGTCAAAGTGTTTTTGAAGTCATATCTGAATCAGTGATCATTCAAATGCTCAAAATGCCACCCCTGCGAATGGAAGTTTAGCTCTGGGCAGACATCTCCCCTCTGGGACACTGTCGTTGCGACACCCCACCGGGAAAATACTCGGAAGCAGCAAGCAGGTGTGCTGGTCGGCTCCGTGTACACTATTTAAAAAGGAATCGATGGCCATCGGTATAGAGTTTAACCTGAAGCCAATTTCACAACAATATGAGCAGGGAGGTTCCCTGTCTAAACTGTCTCAAGGGTCCAAGTGGCCGAAGACTTTCCCTGGTCCCACCAACATTTTTTGACTTCAGCATAGATCTGCACTGTCCGGTGCAGGAACCACGGGTGTATGGCTATTTAAATCTATGATTCATTGAAATTAAACAAAATATAAAACGTCATTCCTCAGTTGTGCCAGCCACATGTCAGGTGCTCCGTGACCACGGGAAGCTGGTGACCACGGGAAGCTGGTGACCACAGCGTCAGACCACACAGAAACAGAACATGTCTGCCATCGCAGAAAGTGCCAGTGGTCAGCAATGGATAGGTGGAAGGACAGGAAAGACGAGTAGGGTAGTTCAGCTCAGAGATCTAGAGCAACACGCCATCTTCCTTCTAATTAGCAAACGAATGCCACACTGTAAAGCTGTATTACTGAATCACTGATGTATCGGATTCAACATATCTATAACGCATCATTCTTGACAAACACCACGCTAATTGCTGTGCAGCGTTAAAGAAAGAAAAACGGCGCAGCTCAGGCTGGCTGACGGGAAGAACTGGCTGTGGACAGGCATGCTCGGGGCTGCGGCATGAGATGAACCACTACACATAGGAGAATGGTCCCAGCACGCGCGGGTAGCAGGGAGGACAAACCACTTCCAGCCCACCAGGCTGCTGGGAGAGTGCGCGGAAGAGGAAAACCATTCATGCATTCATTCGTTCATTCATTCACTCACTCACTCACTCATTCACAGCAACGCTTGACGAGGGCAGAGCGAATCTGTCGGTTTCAACCATGTCAGGGTCTTGCCCAAGAGCAAGGCCTTGGGTGCCTTTTCTACGGTGCGGCAACCTCACAGCCTGGAAGTTTTAAACTTAAAGAACTGGGGAAAGAACTGTAAATGGTAACAGGAAAACATCAGCTTTCTAGAGCACTTTTTCATTAAGGGGAGAGAGTTTGCTTTTGTAAGGACACAGCTTGAAGTTTCCATTTTCTTCTCTTCTACTATTTCCATTTCATCTAAAGGTCTGAGGAAAATATCATTTCCCAAAATGCTGATGATGCTTCCGTAGGCCATGCAGTTATGACCAGCAGGCACGTTTATGTTCTAGTACTGTGGATGTTCCAAAAGAGGGACTCAAAAGGCCTCCAGGGCGCTGAATCCAGTCCTGGCCTGGAAGGGGGACGCGCGGAGAGGGGACGCGCGGAGAGGGGCTGTCATTTGGAGACTCCCCAGCTCAGCACCTGGCTCAACGCCCTCGTGATCGCAAAGGGCGGCCAGGGTGGCCGAGGTCTCGCATCACTATGCACATTTTAATAAGGCTCCTTCTTCACGGAGTCGCCTTCTAAAGACTCCACTTAATCTGATAGAGAATGTGCGGGGTAAGTGCACTTTGCGAATACATATTTGTGGTAATATAATTTCTTTTGAAGGACACTAGGCTGTTTCTGTCTCAAAGGTGACAGTCATTTCAAACCATAACTGTGTGGGAGCCGGGTACAGAGGCAGAGTGATAGCTCACTACCCAAATGCCCAGCGGCCCTAAAATCCGGCTTTCCGGTGACCACACTGTAGTAATGGTTCCATAGCTCTGCTTTATAGTCTTTTCTTAGTGCTTTATCTTCTCCCTTCAGGCTGAGATATTTCCACCCTGGGGTATAAAGCAGATAGATAACGGTGGCCTTGGTCACAAAGAGGCCATAGATCTCGACAAGAAGGAGCGAGGGGAAAAGAAAGCCCTGCTCAGGAGGAGAGGCGAGAACGAATGTGCCCTCTGCCACGTGCCCCTGCCTCTCCCGAGCTCATGCCCACGCTCGCCCTGCTCCTCCGACGCACCCGGCGCCAGTCGCCCTGACCTTGCTGCTGCTTGAACACCACGAGCTCACTCGTTCCACCGCACAATCGTCACCCTTGTTCGTCCCCCGCCCCGAGCTACTTTTCCCTTTGGACTCTCACATCAAAACGCACCTTTCAGAGAGACCTTCCCCTCCCCGTTGCATCCCTCCCTGCCTCTTCTCCCTGCACTGTTTTCCTTCAGAGCATTTAGCATGCAGGCCTCGAGCTTCATCCTCTCTCCCAGGTCCCCAGCCGCACCCCACGCCGCAGCAAGAGCGGGACTCGGGGCCCACGGTAAGCACGGACCAAATATCTGTGGCATGAATTGATGGAATGAATCACAGTTACCATAGTCACTGGGCCCACTTCATGTTCCCAGGTGAACATTTATCTTTCCTGTTTTGCCTTAGGAAGTGACAACTCGGAAATGCTGGCTGAAGGGGGCAGTTGGGAAAGGGGAAGGGAGCTATGTAGTTCTGCCTGTGATCTGTGTGATTCAACGGACGTGAGGACGCCAGCTGACCTCGTGTGCGTGGGACTCGGCAGAAACGGGTGGAGGGGGACATTTCTGGGCTAAGGGAGAAGACCCATTTGCAGATGGAAATCCGCCTCTCTTTACTCAGGAGGGTTAGCCACCACCTCTGCGTCTCCAGGAAGAGAGAAGGAAGTATTTGAGACGCTGCACTTTTTCATCCCTCCAGGGCCCCTTTATAGGACAGGAAGTAAAGAGTGAGAGTCACAGATTCCACGGGTATCCCAACAAGGTGATGGGAGTCCCCACAGGTATGGGTCCTCCGGCCGATTTTGAAGATTTGGGGTTATCTTTTCCATGGCCCTCAGAGTATCCTGGAGGAGGACATCTCGTTATCTTCTGAAACAGGGCCTTGTCTTTAAATGTATCTCAAGTCCTTAAGTGCTGCCTCTTCCCGATCTAGTCTCCAGGAGCATTTTTATTTTCAGCTTTGCTTCTTGCCACCGAAAAGTTTCATTCATTCCCCGAGGAAACGGAACAGCCTTTTCGCTGGGAATGAACCCTAGAAACACGTGTCCCGAGGGCTCCGCCTCCTGGTCAGGGTGTGCGCACAGATTCTCCGGACCCGTCCAGGGCCCGTCTGGCGTGCAGAGGTGACATGCAAATGGAGTGTATGGGACCTCTGTCACACATTAAAGTGCTACGAGCCATGCCTGAGCTCAGAGACACAAGATTTTTGATTTCTCCCCAGCAAGAAATTATACCCCGTAGCATGTGCCTGGTAATTACAAATCCTTGCGTGGGCACGGCTGCCATATGTGTGACGCTCCCCGGTGGCGCCGTTCGCAGGTTGCAGACTCGCACTGTGTAGATGAGTCATTTCGAATCACCGTGCCCCTGCTGCGTCACCTTCATACTCAGCTCTGCATGGCTGTTTGTATCACACATTTTTAAGTTGCTAAGTGATTTAAAAATACATATATACGCTAATGTCAGTGTTTTTGAGATATTTCTTAAGAAGCATCACCAAATGTCACCATGTACCTTAGAGAAGGAGTGGACAATGGAGCAAAAGGGGTGCCAGGCAAACCCCTTTCATGAATTATATTATTGGTCTCTTATCCTAACAGGAGAACAGTCTTGTAAAAGCCACGGAGATGTGAACGTGTTCTTACTGTCTACCAGGGCAATTTGCCTTTTGCATGATAAAGAATCAGATGAGCCCTGGCCCGTTTGGCTCAGCGGTTAGAGCGTGGGCCCGCAGTCCAGAGAGTCCGGGGTTCGGTTCCCGCTAAGGGCACACACCTTGGGTGCGGTTTGTCCCCGGCCCCAGTTGGGGTCGTGTGGGTGGCAGCCACTCGATGCATCTCTCTCGCATCGATGTTTCTCTCTCTCTCTCCTTCCCACTCTATCTGAAGATAAATGCAAAAGTTTCCTCAGGTGAGGATAAAAAATAATAATAAAAAATAAAAAATAAAAAAAAAGAGTTTGGGCCTCTTTTATAGACAGTAGCTACGAGGAATACATGGAATAAGGTGTTACAGAGACTCACGGTGTCAGAATTGTTACTGGAGTCACACAAAATATTTTTATTATATTTTTTCAAGTGAAATCTTGGAAATATTTGAAGAAAAATGATCACATCATTCCTGACGCTTCTCTCCTTGAGTCTGAAATATCACGTATCTTTCCATGATTCTTCGAGTGGCGTTATTTCAAGCTTGCCTATGGTTCTGTGCCAGGCGGGCAGCGTAAACCCGTGTGGTAGGTACAGTGTGGACGATGGCAGAGAGGAAGTGCCATGCTTAGTACAAAGAAAGAAGCCAACATTCAGTTGATTGTTATCGGGTGGCAATATTCAGCAGGCTGGGTCTTCCAATTTTTCAATTGAAGGAGGCAATCAAGATTTATATGTAAAACCGCTCGATCTTGAAATGTCAAAAATGAATTTATTTTTTAACATTGACCTGGAGGCCTCTAGCTTATAAAACTTTGCCTCAAACTTTTAGGCCTTGATACGCATATTTTCCGGATCCCACGCACAGAAATGTGTCCATCTATAGATGGTCCAAATCTGAAAAACCATCTATCAACTATCAACATGCTCCATTGTTTTTGAAAGATGAATTCTAGTACTGAAAAGGAACGATCTCTGTTTAATTTACAAGGGACAGATTCTATATATGAATCAAAATATCTATGCATATATTACACGCGCTAATCACGTGGCAGTCACCTTGCGTGTCCACTTGCCGGAAGGAGCCTCTAGGCTCAGTTGCAGTGTCAGAACAGCTTCCCCACAGGAAGAGTCACAGCACGGAAGAGCAGGAGGCAGTGCATCGGGCGAGGGTTCTGGGGATCTCAGGGTCAGGCTTGTCTCACCAGCCCAGAGTCCCGGGATGTGCTGACCTCTAGGTCGGAGCCATCATCTGCCTGAGCTCCCGCGGAGCCCCTCTGTGCAGGAAGCCCAGCGTTTGTTCGTGGTGGGGCCGCTGACAGTGAGCCGGTCACACAGGCAGGTGACAGCAGTGTGACCAGTTTTAACAGGAAAAACTCCCAGACTCCACTCGGCACATCACCTGGCTCACCCTGTGTCATGACAACGCACAGACAGTGGTTCCGGAAAGGGTCTTTAGGTGAATTATTCCATAGCACGGACACGAGCTGCTAGCAGGCTTCAGAGCACCGCTACCCTGCAGTGTAGGCATACACTCAGTGCCCCTGCACCGACCCATGCTGGACTCTCAGCGTAATGTCAACTCCCTTTCACTTCTCTGAGAATGGACTGCCCTATTTTTTTTTTTAATCCTCACCTGAGGACATTTTTGCATTTTATCTTCAGATAGATGGGTGGGAGAGAGGGAGGAAGAGAGAGAAAGAAACATCGATGTGAGAGAGACACATAGACCTGTTGCCACCCACACGACCCCAGCCGGAGCTGGGGACAAACTGCAACCAAGCACACGCCCTTAGCGGGAACCGAACCCGGGACTCTCTGGTCCGCAGGCCGATGCTCTAACCACTGAGCCAGACCGGCCAGGGCGCACTGGCCTATTTTTGTTGGACTTATTCAACAGCCCAAATCACATTTGCTATCACTGACCAAGACAAGCTAATATTCCCCTGAACTTGTCTGAACCGACAGGCAGGTTTCCTCCTGACTCTAGGTCCCGACCTCCCTGCTGTCAGCACGGTGACTTCAGACAGCTTGCCATCGCAGATTCTTTTCTGTCCCTCCGATGTCACTCTGTTTGCAAACTCTTGCCCATTTTACAATTCAGGAATGTCTTTCTTGGGGACCTAGCAGCCACTCCTCTGGAATGCAGTCATCAGGAAAGATAGTGCTATTTCTCATCTCTGTAGGACAGTAGAAGCCTGACTTTCATAAAAACCATCAGTCAAACACGGGTGGTCTAAGCACGCAGGTCACCCTGCCCGCTAACATCTTCTGGTACTTTCCACAGTTTACCCAGTGCTTGAAACCTCTCCCATCTGTCTTCTGTTTCAAAGGAGATGAGTGTGGTCTCTCCCCCGTTACAACAGCGTTTACTCCGATCACAATAGTTTGAAGAAAGTCTTCCTTGTGTGTTTAATTCCATCTGTCACAATTTTTCTCTCACAATGATTATGTCATTAAATAAACAAATGAGCACCCGTATACATAGCCACATAAGAAATAGTGTTATTTTAAAAAATACGCTCTGGGAACTAGCATGAAATACCTAGGTTTTCTATATTTTATTCTGCAAGAAACAATTTGATTCTTAGTCTTACTAAGGGGATATCTTCAATGACTCAGACATAATCTTCGGTAGAGAGTAGCTAATTTCAGCAAAGCTAACTTTATCCTCAAGTCCTTTGTTTTCAGGTTTTTAAAAATATGTTTTTGTTGATTTTTTTTTTTAGAGCAAGTGGAAGGGAGAGAGATAGTAACGTCAATGGGAGAGAGATGCATCGACGGGCTGCCTCCTGCACGCCCCCCACTGGGGATCGACCCTGTAACCCGGGCATGTGCCCTGACTGGGAATCAAACTGGGATCTCTCAGTCCATGGGACGATGCTCAGTCCGCCGGCTGGGCTTTTACTTTCAGCTTTAACAAAGTATTATTAAGACTGTCCTTTTGGTAGAGGTTTTTGTTTTCATACTAGCACTGTGTCTATGGTGTTCTTTTAAAATGATTATAACAGGAACAAAGACCTTTTGGAAAATGACTTGGTACAATTTGAAAATGTCAATATATGTTTCTTTCATATTAGTATCACTGCCAACAACCAGAGTAATTTAGAAGATTTCAGGTTGAGGAATTTTCATTTCTTGATGACACTGCAGACATGTTGTTCACATTGTTAAGTGGCTTTGTACTTTTTGGTAACAAATATATATATATATATGATGGTGGTTGACCCAGTGCCAGTGACTGTGATCATGGCAATTATGGAGCTAAATTGTGACAGCACGGAGGGACCTGGAGAACATTATGCTACGTGAAATAAGCCAATCAGAGAAAGACAAGTACCATATGATTTCACTCAAATGTGGAATTTAATGAACACACTGAAGCAAAATAGAGACAGACTCATAGACAGACAGCAGGCAGACAGCACTGGTGGGTGGGTGGGTGGCTGGGGTTACTGGGGGAGTGGAGGGATTGAACAAAAAGAAGAGAGAGAGAGAGAGAAGCCAGGGGCATGCACAACTGTGTGGTGATTTGGGGGGCAAAGCGGGTGGGTGGAGGTGGAAGAGGGCAGAGGGGATAAATGGTGATGGAAAAAAATACATAAATTTCAAAAATAAATAACAGTGCCAAATGGTAACTGAATTGTACACAAACTCTTTGTCACTGAACCTCTGGAATGTCCTTGAATTAACTTGAAAATCAAATGCCTTTCCGTCTAAACAAGTATAAGCAGCTGAACTACAGACCTTAAAGATTCCATGAAATTTTTCCTGTTTTAGAACCATCACTAAACTTCCGGAAATATCGATTAAAATGACATATAGATAAATGACATATTTACTTTATTTCTGGTAACCGTAGACTGTGGATATTAATAAATATTCTGAACAAGGTATTTAGAACATTTACTACTAGTACACAATTAAATCAAACAGTATTGTACAAATTTTCATAATTGTTAAATTTCAAAAGTAAAAATTTTTTGAAATGCATCTTTGAATCAGCTGTATAAGGTTTTATTTTCAGCTATCTGTGTACAAATAATATTGGCAGAATGAGACAATTTTCACCACAAATTCAATTTCTGTTTTTCAATTTATAAGTGTTAAGATTCTGAAACTTTTCTCACATAAATAAATAGATGGGAATGAATTTTTTTTTTAGAGGAAAGAGTTCAATTCTTTGAACATCCAAGTTATAAGGGAAAAAATGATACTGTGACCAGTCATTTAAAAATAACTGACAACTCAGTTAGCCCTCGGTTTTGTTGAAAGAATTGGAAATGACGTCCTTCAATGTTGTTGAAAGAATTGCAAAAAGATGTGCACCTAGCTATAGAATCATTCACTTTCCAACACCGAACATCTTCTGTCTTTACATTCTTCGGCCTCAGGGTTTTACAGTGTGGGGGAAGGTGCCGTGCTGACGGAGACTAGGAGGTGTGCCTTTCTTCTGGGACAGAGAATACGGCGAGCAGATCAATTTTGGAAGGTCTCGAATGGAAAATGATCTCTCTGAAACTACCATGCCCCAGGCCTCCTGGAAAACCTCCATGTGTGTCCAGGGGCAACCCAAGGACAAGACAGCAGCTCCTACCAACTCTGGGAGAGAGAGCTCCTTGCTCCTGCCTCAAGCACCTCCCTCCTCGACTTGGAATCCATGGCTGAATTACAATCCATAGGTAATTACATTTAAATAAATTATCCCCAACAGACTGTGACATTGATTCAAGTTGGAAAACCGCTGACACTGAGGAGAGACAATGAGTTCTAGGGTCAGGCGGACACTGGGTTCCCACCTTGGTCCTACCAGCAGGCAGCTATATGACCCTGGGCAAATCTCCCCTTCCCACCTGTATGATAAGGAGAGCAACCTGCCTTTTACGGAGGTCTTTCTGGGAAGTTTAAACAACAGAGCAGGTGCCAGTCACTGCCAGTGTCTGACACACAGTGGCCTTCAACAGGCAGCCATGTGTACCACCACTTTTCTGGCCGGAGTTACCCCCAGAAGCTCTGCTGCATAGCACCGTGATGTCATGGAGACTGAAGGGGTGTTAGAGGCCCAGCTCCCCTTCACTGTGCTCTGCCATGGACGTCACTGTGGGGGAACCAGACTGATGCACGAGCATGAGAGAATTGCTTAGGAGAGAAGGCAACACTTTAGGCAAACCTCAAGACTTTCTCTCAACGGGAAAATTAGAAGTAATGAGAAACCAAAAATTCAGACATAAAAAGCCCCAAATATTTAAATTTTCTCACCCACTGGACATATGTCAGACCATCGTATAATTTCGGCGATTTGATCTCATTTAGGAGATTTAATGACCTTACTTTAAAAACCACATAAAAATTAAATTCAATAAAAATTAATGGATGCTCATATCTACCCAACTTAATGAGAAAAATAAGGTTTAGCTAGGAAGGTCTCTGAACTTGATTTAAAGTATATGTGGCAGCCACAGGACATGGAGAAGTAGTAAAACATCTCTCGGTCTTAGGAAGAGGTAGCACTTAAATTTAGAGACTAAATGGGAGCTAAGGGAAATCCATTTCTTTAATTAGAATCTCATCAAAAGTACGTTAATCAAATGATAGCAGCACGTGAAGGATTTAGATTTTTAAATGCCAAAATACAGGATTAATAAAACCACAGGATTATTCAGTAACAATTTATGTGCAGATGATATCCACTCGTGATCAAACAATAGCCAGGAAGAAATTCTCAAAAGGAAAAAATTCATCTGCTATTTGTTTCATTTATTATTAATATGAGGACACTGAACAGTCAGAGGATAATTCAAAGTAATCCCCTAAAATGTAAATTTCAACTATATTAGAAATGTTTAATTGTCATTCAATTGGAAACTAAATGGTCAAAAAATAAATAAAACATAAAAGTAAAGAAACCAGATGGCGAGAGGTTTGGAAGAGAAATTGCAGACTGACATGGCCATGATGACTTCGGAGGAAAATGTGCCCCTGACACAATGTATCAGTGGTTTAAGCTTGAAAAGCAAAACAGAAATCTCTGAAGCATCCATGTTCGGCAACGTGGAAGTCAGCGTATGAAGGTAAGTGAGCAAACGTAGCTTAGTAGCTGGAGTTTGCATAGTCCAAAACATAAAGAATAAATGACTCAAATTTCTTCTATCATGATATAACCCAGAGTAAGTTTACACGCTTTATTAGTTCATGCTTCTGCCGGTTTCTGTAAGATATTTTTGCAATATACCTTCATTGAAGTCGAACTTATTAAGCAAGAACCCCTTAGTGAGTCTATCTAAAAAAATTGCTCTCTAACTTTTATGATAGAAGAACTATATTAAAACCTTTTTATTCGGTGAATTGAGTTAAAATAATATTTCTAGACAAATAAAGAACTCCTATGGTGATATGTATATAAGACTATAATTCAAGTATTAGGGTAGGCTCTGACATGAACTTAATAAAAGTATTTTATTGCTATTAAAACTATATAAAAAACAAAAGCTCCTATCTTCTTTGGGCTTCAACCTATGGAAATTTAGAGTTGTAATAAAGAGAAGACTATCAATTGGCATGAAGCCTTCTTAACATGGTGAGAATAAAGCTGATAACTTGGCAGTCTTTGAAAAGAACTGGCCTCTGACTGTGTGAATAATAATGAGGAATGGACAAAGAGAGTGGATAAGGTACCACGATGCAAGCACAATCACTCATTGTGTAATACAAGCGGGGAGAGAACATCAGCTCATTTTGATAAAAGTCCCTGAGAACCTATAGGCATTGAGATAAATTACATTTGCAAGGACTTCTGGGAAGATGCTGGAGTGAAGGTGCCAGGAATGCTGTTACTCAGCACTATTTTTCTAAGGAGTAATACATTCGAGAATGCACTTTGTGTTTGTTAAAAGATTTTCTGCAATTTTTCTCCATTTATGCTAGACTCACTTACTTACATTTAATTTATAAGAAGTTTGATGTTCAATGTATGAAATCAAATATTTATTATTATTTTTAATAACTTAAAAATATCATTTGATACCTGTGAAGTAGAATTCAAAATGCTAAACTATTATTTAATATAATACTTATATTTTTCCATTGAACCCAATATAAAGCATTACTTACTTCCACATTCTCTCCCCCCCCCCACTCAGAAAACTCTACATCTTAAAAGTTTCTTATAGTAAGTGGGATCCTTGATTCTCTCTCTCTTTTTAAATCATTATTATCTAATTATTATTATTATCATTATTATTATTAGAGTCTGACAGACCTGAGTTCATTTATTTTTTCCCAGAGGCTTTTAAAAATCAATTTATTTTTAATTATAATTGACATACAGTGTTACATTAGTTTCAGGTATAGAACATAGTGATTCAACATTTATATACCTTATAAAACTTATCACCCTAATAAGTTTGGTAACTGTCATCATACATAGTTGTTATGATCTTCATTCCTGCTTTACTACTAGAAAAGAATTGATGAGTTGGAATACACAGCACAAAAAAAAAACATAATGACCCATGAATGAACAGTTTCAATTACTCTGTCCTCTGCATCACTCCGCCCTCTGCATCACTCCGCCCTCTGCATCACTCCGCCCTCTGCATCACTCCGCCCTCTGTACTACTCAGTCCTCTGCATCACTCCGTCCTCTGCATCACTCCACCCTCTGCATCACTCCGTCCTCTGCATCACTCCGTCCTCTGCATCACTCCGCCCTCTGTACTACTCAGTCCTCTGCATCACTCGGTCCTCTGCATCACTCCACCCTCTGCATCACTCCGTCCTCTGCATCACTCCGTCCTCTGCATCACTCCGTTCTCTGCATCACTCTGTCCTCTGCATTACTCCGTCCTCTGCATCACTCCGTCCTCTGCATCACTCCGTTCTCTGCATCACTCCGTCCTCTGCATCACTCCGTCCTCTGCATCACTCCGTTCTCTGCATCACTCTGTCCTCTGCATTACTCCGTCCTCTGTATTTCTCCATCCTCTGCATCACTCCGTTCTCTGTATTACTCCACTATAGATATGCTACTCCACTATATCTACTCTAAATTTATTAGGAACTGTGGTAAGAAGAAATAGCAGCCCTGGCTGGTTTGGTCAGCAGTTAGAGTATCGGCCCGTGGACCAGAGAGTCCCGGGTTTGGTTCCCGCTAAGGGCACGTACCTTTGTTGCAGTTTGTTTCCGGCCCCAGTTGGGGTCGTGTGGATGGCAACTGGTTGATGTGTCTCTCTCACATCGATGTTTCTCTCTCTCTTCCTCCCTCTCCCTTTCCTGCTCTATCTGAAGATGAATGCAAAAATGTCCTCGGGTGAGGATAAAAAAAAATAGCAAATAAGAATTATTTACTGACACAAATTAAAAATATTAAATTTTGGCTTCTGCCTCTCTTTATGTCCCTTGACATTTCCCCTACTGGTTTTAACTAACCATTATCTAATCATTTCTGGCACATATTAAACATTCACCTGTAAGTCAAATGAATGACTATTTGACCCGATTTCACGTAAAACCAAAGGAATGTGGAATTGAATCAATAAATATCTGCTAAATATGTTTCCTTTGATTATCTGGCAAGACATAAAATGTGTGTAAACATCTAGTAATTTTTTGAACATCACATTACATCCAAATATATATTGTTCTTATAATTGATATGCATTGGACAAGACATAAACAAGTAATATGAATTAAAGACAAGATTCCAAAGTGTTCTTCTGGATTGTAAAATTCTGGAAAGAGGTTCTGACGTGGCACACCGCACACCAGCCATCTCCTTAACCCACGCCTTCATCAAGATCACCTAAGAGTCCAGCCTGTGCCACAGCAGAACAGCTTCTTTGCACCCACCTTCCCGCCAACTACACTGGCAATCTAAGAACTTCACTTTGGTGAGCACTACCAAAAGCTTGCAGGACCAAGGTTCCAAACACGAGAGAAACTAAGAGATGGTTATAACATCTGGCCTGCCCTTTTCCTTAAAGCACTTGCCAATGTGAATGTAGTAGACACTTAGACGCTGAGAAAAGGCTGCTGTGGGCTCCAAGAAGAGGAGGGGCCCAGTGAACATTACAGGGTCAGACCCAAAAGGGCTACAACCTGGAAGGGTAACAAAAAAATATAAATCTTCTCTGGTAGATGTTAATATTAAATTATCTCTATTATTATTTCTAAGTAGGATCCTACTGTTAAAAATTTTTTTCAAACACATATTTTTTTCAGACAATTTAAAACAGGTAAGTATACAAAATTGCAAGAATTGACCAAAGTCCAAGAGAAAAAACAGGCAATAGAAACAGACACATGAGAGATCCAAATATTGGAATGATTGTGTAAATAGTTTAAAATAATGATTATTAATATGTTTTAGAAACATATGCTAAAAATAAGGAACTTGACAGGAAACTGGGAACTATAAAGAGAATCAAAGGCATATTTCAAGACTGACAAATATAATAATGGATATTAGAAACTGAATAAATAATTTTAACAGCTCTTCAGACACACTGAAGAGAGAATTAGTGAAACAGAGGATAGGTCAGAAGAAAATATCCAGATTGAAGCAGAGAGAGAAAAAAGATTCAAAACCAGAAAAAAGTAAAGGATACATATGTGACTGTCCAAGATCTGTGTAACTAGAGTTTAAAGGGGGGAGGGGAATGGAATAACATGAAAACAATATTTGAAGAGATAACAGCTGAACATTTTCTAAAACTTATAAAAGACATAGCATAGATTCAAGAATCAACTAAAAACTGCAAGCATAGTAAATTAAAGGAAAATCATACTTAGAGCTCAGTTCTATTTGCAAAAATGGAATCCTCCTGCAGATAACAATTATAACTCTGGACAACAAATTTAAAAACTGCTTGGAATCATTAGAGAATGACCAAAACCAGGCAGAAATAGAAGTGTGTTCATCTTTTTATTACTGAGGTATAATTGACATATAATATTAGTTTCAGGTACACAATCATTCAATACTTTTATATATTATAAAATGACCACTTCAAGTCTGGTTAATATTTCTCACCATATACAGTTCAAAATCTCTTTTCCTGGGATGAGAATTTTTAAGATTTATTCTCTTAGCAACTTTCAAGTATGCAATATAATATTATTAACTATAGACATCATGCTGTACATTATATCCCCATTACCCATTTATTTTACAACTGGACATTTGTAGCCTTGGACTCCCTTTTAACCCATTTTGTTCACTCCCAACCCCCACCTCTGGCAACCACCAATCTTCTTTCTGTGTCTATGAGCTTGCTTTTTGTTTTATTGTGTTTTTAGATTCCACATACCAGTGAGATCATGTGTCTCTCTTTGTCTGACTTACCTCACTTAGCATAATGCCCTCAAGTTCCATCTGTATTGTCACAATTGGCAAGATTTCCCTCTTTGGGAATAGCATGTGGCTGAATGCTATTCCATTGTGTATATATGTCACATTTTCCTTATCTAATCAATAGACAATTCGCTTGTTTTATAACTTGGCTTTTGTAAATAATGCTGCAAAGAACACGGAGGTGCAGATACCTTTTCAAATTCGTGCTTTTGTTTTCTTCAGATGAAGACCCAGCAGTGGAACTGATGTATCGTATGGTGATTCTGTTTCTAATTTTTGGAGGAAACTCCAGTGTTTTCCAAAGTGGCTGTACCAAATCACATACCCACCAACAATGCGCAAGTTTCCCTCTTCTCCACATCCTCTTCAAGGCTTGTTATTTCTTGTCTTTTTTATCATAGCCATTCTAACAGGTATGAAGTGATATCTCATTTGTGGTTTTGATTTGCATTTCCCTGCTGATTAGTCATGTTGAGTTACCTTTAGAGTAATATTTCATCCCCCAAAATGTTTGATGGGAATATATTAATATAATGGGTGAGCATTCATACCCATGGAAATGGGTGGGATTTTCTCATTCTAAATGTGATTTTTTTTTACCTCCGCATGAGAAAAATGGCCATCTTTTTAGTGGTATTTCTCATTGCCATGAAACCTTAAGATGAGAGATTGCCAAGTAAGCAATCAAGCGTCAGCAATACAGTTGTTTTGTTAGGACCAGTTGAAAAGGCATTTAAGGAAGCAGTTGGGACTTCACAGCCTGATTATAAAATAGAGATTGCACGAGGAAGAAGAAATGTAAAATAATTGTTTTATCTGGAAGAAAGGCTCAGGCTTCAAGCGCATCTGACCCTTGCAAGTGCAACATTTTGTGGCTGAGTTACAGATTGAGGAGAGTGAAAATGTACTGAAAAATCTCAAAGTTCCTGCAGGAGTCCCTGAAATCTTTTCTGAAAAACTAATTTAAATGACACCCTACTAAGACAGAATCAGAGATGTTGAGATACAGAACTGGAGGAGGCATTGTGAGAGCCTCAGTAACCTTCACTTAACATTGTCTTGGCCTCTGTGGACTCAGAACATGACTGCGGCCTTGAAGTCAGCCCTTTGAGGGGGCAGAACGGACCATCGCTTCATGAATGCCACAATTCCCTGTGTGTTTCAGGTTATCCTGCAGAATCCCTATTCAGCGTAGACACACAGGGAGGCTTTTACAGGAGGTAGCATCAGGTCTAGTGTATTTCATGCAGCCTCATCCAAGGCTTTTTATGATGCTTTCTGCCCTCATGAATACATTCAGATATGCTGAGAGAGGCTCAGGGAAGCTTAGCGGTCCCATGATCAATTGGCTGCTCGTTGAAAGCAGTAACCTTGAACCCTTTCATGACGGAATGGAAAAATAAATGGCTTAACTCATCTCTCAATCTCATTCATCTCTGTGGGGGAGGCTTTCACCAAGTGCATTGCAGGAAGAGATTATTTGGAAAAGAAATAAACAAAGGAGAGTAGGAATCTAATATTTCCTTCCTTTCCACACTGCACAGATAACTCAGGCCTTCAAGCTGATACCGAGGAGGCACAGCAGTCCATGAAGACACTTGGCCGCGATGTCTTAGATCTGTGAAGAGGTTTATGAGAATGAGCTTGGTGAATGATGTGCAAATTTCCTTAAATGTCTTGTCCTTCTGTCTACACTCAGATAGTCTGAGGCAGTACCGGACAATTTCAGTGACGGTTTTAGTCAGCCGCCGTCCCTACTTCCCAGTTGCTGTGATGGAGTATTCCTCCCAGTTTCCTACTGGCTATGTGGGAGAGGTGTTCACATTTTTCATATACACAATGGACTGCATACAGGTACAGATCATAAATGTCCGATAGCAGCATTTCCCAGGATTTGCAGGTGCCATAATATGCCCTGATGTTGAAACTCCCAAAATGTTGGGAAAATGACAGAAAATAAAATTGTATAGCTTATTTCAAGGTCTTCTGTCAGCTTATCTCTAAAGAGATGATGGCAAAGGGAACCTTCGCTGAGCAGATGCCACATATATCCTACTCAAAGAGCCTGTGGTATATTTTCCATGCCTCGGGGAATTTTTCCTGGCTTCACTTCCCATTTCCATCAGAAATCGCCTCATGTTCCCTGGGTTTCATACTCAAACACATATCTTGATCTTATCTTCCTACCCGACTTCCTGCTTTGGTGGCTTGTCATACCCATTTCATTTTGCCTTTCGATGCTTTATCAAGCATTAATATTTTGATTTATTGGCACAGAATTTTTGAGCCAACTGAAGCATAACAGGTAATGCTAAAGTCCCACATGCACACCTCCTGGGTCCCCACTGCTTCCTCCAAGCAGTAGCTGCTTCCTTGGATCGGCTATTTGTCATCCATGTTTGAGGTCAATACTAAAGTCAAATGTATCTATACACAGTCATGTGACTTTGTTTTACTGAATCCACTGCTAGGCAACATGCTTTTCAAACTGAGCATTACGCTTTCGAGATTTATCCATATTCATTTATGTAATTTTACTTTAATGGCTGTATTCAGTATTACTATATCATAAGTTGTCCTTTTTTCTATTAAGGGACATGTTTAAAAAAATATGTTTTTATTGATTTTTTAGAGAGAGAGGAAGGGAGAGAGATAGAAACATCCATGTGAGAGACATAAATTGATTGGTTGCCTTCTGCACGCCCCCTACTGGGAATTGAGCCCAAAACCCAGGCAAGTGCCCTGACCGGGAATTGAACAGGGACCTCTCAGTCCATGGGATGATGCTCAATCCACTGAGCCACACCGGCTGGGCTGTTCATGGACATTTTAAAACACTGTTCTGTTATTATGAAATAATATGGCAATGAAAATTCTTGTGATGGGCTTCCGCGCACAGATGTGCGAGAGCTATGGGCATAGTACACCCAGAACTGCCCGATGGACGGGTAAGCACATTAATACACATGTATTATACTTTGTTATTTTCAGAACACTACAGTATATTTGTGCCAGTTTCCAAACATGGAAGCACTACAGAGGATTTCCATTCCTCCAAAGCTTCTCCAAAACTTTGTTTGTCTGACTTATTTTTGCTTATCTGTGGCCTGAAAAAGTGTGTGTGTGTGTGTGTGTGTGTGTGTGTACATATACATATATATTTAATTGTGTATCGCAGATTCCTCATGAGGTTGAAATTTTTGTCTTTTTGAGTTCTCTTTTGTATAAATGGCCTGCTTTTATAACTTTCAAATTTTTCTAATGGATTGTTTTTCTTTGTTCTCTTATTGATTTTAGGAGTCCTTTATAAATTCTGAATACTAATCCTTTGACAGTTTTATACTAGCAAATATCTTCTTCTAGATCAAAGCTTTGCCTTTTAATCTTTTATGCTGTATTTTTAAAAAAATATAAGTTTAAATTTTAAGGCAGTTAAATCTACAAATCTTTTTTCCCTATGTAGAATTTATAATTTTTACATCTTGCTTAAGAATTTTTTTTCTATCCCAAAGTCATAAAAAATATGCTCTTATATTTTCTTTTACAAGTTTGTCAAGTTTTGCTTTCTACATTGAAGTTTTTAACTCACTACAATTTAATTTTGTCCATAGTGTGAGATTGAGACAGAGGTCTGTTTATCTTCATATAGATAAGCAATTGTCCCTCTGCATTGTATTAGAACTGGTTTATCTTTTCCACATGCTTTGCAATGCTACATATCAATATTGCCACTTGTCTGCACATTAAGCTTTTATCGATGCAGTGGTGTTTAAATAAAAATTTGGTAGGATTTATTGGGGTGACATTGGTTAGTAAAATTATACAGGTTTCAGGTGTACAATTCTCTAATACATCATCTGTGTATTGTATTGTGTGTTCACCACCCCAAGTCCAGTCTCCTTCCGTCACCATTTATCCCCTTTATCCTCTTCTACCTGCCCCCCCTTCCCTCTGGTCATCAGCATACTGTTGTCTGTGTCTATGAGTTTGTTTGTTTTTCTTAATCCCTTCACCTTTTTCACCCAGCTCCCCAAACCCTCTCCCCTTGGACAGCTGTCAGTCTGTTCTCTGGATCTATGAGCCTGTTTCTATTTTGTTTGTGAGTTCATTAGCAGCCCGAGTGCCCATGAGTAGATGAGAGGATAAAAAGCTGCAGTACATTTACACAGTGGCATACTACCGTGGCCGCAGAAAGGAAGGAACTCTTACAACTTGCAGCAGCAGGGATGGACCTGGAGAGTATTATGCTAAGTGAAGTAGGCCATTCAGACAAAGACAAGTATCGTACGATTTCACTCGTGTGTGGAATCTAATGCACAAAACAGACATGTGGACCTTTTCCTATGTTCCAAAAGCACGGCTGTGCTTGTCTATGGCGACCTTCTTAGAGTTTAGAGCAAGTGAGCCTTGACATCTGCTTGGGGAGCTGTCCCACATGGATGCCTAGTGTCAGGATTGTGTGACTGTTCTGTCCTTCATTCTTCTACACTAATGTAAGGATCCACAGTAAGCTGAATACATAACTGTTGGAATTTTGATTAAAATATTAGCACTAGCCTTTATAGGTTACTTTGGGGGAAATTATCATTCTTTACATATATTTCTCCATTTCTTCCAGCTTCTTTTCTGCCCTTCAATAATCTTTATAACATTTCTGTGAAAGGGCTTGTGTGTTTTTGTTGGATTCATTCCTAGGTACTTTAGAGTTTTTGTTGGTTCTTTGGAGAATGGTATCATTTTCTACTATGTTTTCTGTCTGTTAATCACTTGGGTATAGGACACTCTTCATTTTTGTGGTTGGTTTTGTACTCAGTGAGCTAGCTAAAGTTTCTTATCAATTATTATATGTTTCCCCTCTGATTTACTTACACTGTGAATATAAATACTCCCATCATCTAGAAATAAGGGAAAGTTCCCATTCTTTTACAATGATTACACCTTTATTTTTGTTTTCTCATCTTATTGTATTGGTTAGGACCTCTAGTATAATATAATATTGAATAGTTATAAAAATTGCTAACATCCTCGTCTTGTCCCTCATTTAAAACGGAATGATACTAATACAATCTTGGTAAAGAAGAACAAAGTCGGAGGAAGTACTGTACCCATGTTAGAGTTACAGTGAGCCATGACAGTCAAGGCAGGGTGGCATCAGCTAAGTGAAGACACAGATCCATGGAACCCACACAGACATAGACTCACGTGATATGCCAACCGCTTCTTGACAACAGTGCACAACTGCTTTCATATGGGAGGGACAGCTTCCCACAAAACAGAACTGGAGCAGTTAGACATCGGGGGGGGTGGATTCAGCCTTAAACTTTACATCTTATACAACATTAACTGAGAATGGCTTATACACTTAAACGTAACAGTTACAGGGAGGCAGGAGGATGAGTTAGACGAGGTCACTCCATGAACTCTACGGTAAGATGACAATTATTTTTCAGGTTCCAGTCTCCATTTGGACAGAGTGCCTGTGACACTATTACGAATAACTAAGTAACTGAAAAGATGGAATGCGTGGGTTCACAGCGTGTAAATAACCTACAAAGACTACTGGTATACCAAAAATCCAAACTAGTTCAATACAGAATGCACAAAAGAAAAGACGAAACTCGAAGTTTAGACGGAAGCATGCCGAAACCCAACAGCTCACGCCACAGGGCTGGCCTCTGGCTCAGAGACTGGAATGGCAGACAGTCAGTGAGGAGCGTGTCCTTCCTGATTTTATAGAGAGGACATGGGGGAAATACAGAGTCCTTCGCATTGTGGGGCTTGAGTGAAATCTACTGAAAAATACCAGAGTGAAGCTGGCTGCACGAAGAACAAACAATCTCCAATAACAGAGACGGATTAGAACATGGGGCTTCCTGTTTCCTCCTGTGCCCTGGTTCTCAGGACACGCAGACCTAGATGTGATGGTCCATCACTGGAGATCTTTAGGTTTTCATAGTTCTTTCATTCTCCACAGTCCTTTTACGACCATGATTTTATATTTTGTTAAATTACTTTATGGTTTTTGTATATCATAAATATTTTAAATTATATGTTCAATGAAGTAGACTATAAGTAACAAAATAAAATATACATGCCACAGATGGCTAAAGCTCTTAGTGTGGAAACAGGGAAATCATGAACAGCACAGGCTAGCAGAAACCACCCGGAACGGGGGGAGACACGTTTCCCTTTGTCAACAATGTGTTAGCTATTTAATTTAGATAAATAATGATGTCTACAAAACAGTATTCACAACACACTGGGCAAGGAACATGTTCCGCTGAAATACTGAAAAAGATAACTGACCTGGCCTTTTGGCTACATGTTTCCAAACCATATGTTTCAGTCTCATATCAGCTTGAGGAAGCCTTACATTTTCTGTTTCTAGAGGCCACCGTACAGACATCATGTGGGCGTCGGGTGGCAAGGTGGCAGTACTGAGAACTTTGTTTCCATCTGCTTTCTAAAATGACCACCCATATAATAAAGAAAGCAAAAAAAAGAGAAACAAATACAAAGTTTATCTTCAATAAAACTTGGAAACAGGATATGGGAGCCATTGGAGTTATCAAGTGACTCAATGAACAGAAAATCGGACTCAGTGTCTATGCAGGGGTTACCCATGAAGTCTCAGAAAGACTCGGACGTGGGGCTACCATCAGACACTTGGGGATCTGTGTTCTGTTTTGTTTGTGAAGGTCTGTGCAAGGAATGGTTACAATCCTGCTCTCCGTTCTCCCTTCTTCTCTCCTGTCTCCAGAACAAGGTGGGCAACTACCCATCCTTTATCCTTGGGGATGTCAGGAGACAGACTGCAGAGACAGAGCCAAGGACATCTACATGACTTGTGGAGCCCAGGGCAAAATGAAAACGTCAGACCCTTGTTCAAATTTAAGAATTTCAAGATGGCTACTAGAGAATGAAACAAAGTACAGGGCCCTCCTCAGTGCCCTGTGCGACCATACAGGTGGCATGCCCAGGAAGCTGGCTCTGCGGAAA
This sequence comes from Tadarida brasiliensis, assembly GCA_030848825.1. NCBI lineage: Eukaryota > Metazoa > Chordata > Mammalia > Chiroptera > Molossidae > Tadarida > Tadarida brasiliensis. The sequence continues at coordinate 96,553,562 of CM061267.1, read as the reverse complement.
GCCTCCAAACAGGGAACCAAGCAGAGAGAAGGGCAGGAGTGAGGCATGGTACTGAAAATGAAGTTACATTGATATCTACATAACCAATGGTGAAATACCAACCCCATCATCCTTAATGACAACCTTACTGTCTTTTAGGCCATGCATGCCCTTGAGAAACCTGGAGGACCTACCTACAGAGAAACCGAACTAACTCAGAGGAAGACACTGGCATTTGGTAGTTCGCAGCATAAGATCTACCTGATTGCCCAAATGCACACACTGACAGACCATCTGGAAATAATCTCCATCCACCTGGAAACAAGCCCCACCCATACACAGAGTTCAGTGTTTCACCAAGAAAGACTCACCAGGCATTTGAGGGAATAATAAAACAGCAGCAGCAACACAAAAAATAGGTATAAACAGAGAGAAAACAGAGACAATAGAGGGAGCACAGTAACTTTTCAAAGGGAAAATGTTAATAATAAAAAACAGTCACAACCATAATAGTGTCAGACTGCCTTTCGGCAACACTTCCCCTTCGTGCTTTCTCCTGTCACATAGGAGCTGCAAGCTAGGGAACCTCATTTCTCAAAATCTTTGCCAGCAGCTTGAATGCCAAGGAGAGGTACTTCCATGACTCAGATTCAGAAAGCAGAACAACTGAAGCTGTTATGCCTGCTTGAGGATTGGAAAGCCTGTGATTTTAACAGGCAGCAGGTGGGCAGTTTTGCCAGTGGCTTTCGAGCATCCTCTTGTGAAAATTGATTTGGTGTTGCAGACAGCAATCATGGTTTTCTGAGATTCCCATATATTCCTTATGTCCTGAAAGCTAGGACTGGCTTTATCTAATCTGTTTTATAGTCCTTAATTTTAGGAACCCCTGTCCTTGAATTAAATATGTTCCTACTTGAAATATCTAGTGAGGTTTCTGTTTCTCTGATAGGTATCTGACTGATAAAATAATAGATAACATTTATATGGTGTTTGTTATGTAACAAGAAGTGTATTATATTTTATGTTTGAAATATATTTTAGTTATTTTTAACTACAGTTTTTTATATTATTCCAATGTTAAACCATTAGAAGGATACATATACATGACAATACAATGATACATATTTTGTCTTCCCATAATCCTTATTCCAATCCTGACAATAAGTAACAATTTAAAATATATTTTTGTTTATCCTTCAAGTTTTTCTATTTGGAAATAACAACACCTTTAATAAAAATAAAAGAGATAAAAATAGAAGAGAATAAAATGATATTTATGGTGTATGTTTGATCAAAAATCCATCTAATAGTAGGTCTATAAAGAGAAAACTAAAAAAATGGATGTAGCATTATATAAAACTAACACCCCAAAAGTTTTCAAGAACTAAATGATGTAGTTATACATTCTAAAAGGTTCAGCACAAAGATCTACCGGAAAGCATGTGAGAACACCAGAAATAAACACCAGGGATATAAAGGTCTCATAAATTTCAGAGAGAAAAAAAAACGAATCACATTCAAAAACGAGGAATCATAATGGCATCAGACTTCTTGAAAGTAGTATTGGAAACTAGAAGACAATAGAATAACACCTTCTATATTTTAAGTGAAATGATTTTAACCCAAATTTTTATACCCAGCCTAAGTATCAATCAAGTGTGAAGGTAATATCAGGACATTTTATTAACATCAAATTCTCAAAAATATCACATTTCTCTGTATTCCTTCTTAGGAAGCCACTGGAGTATATGTTCCATAAAAATGAGGAGGAAAACAAAAATAGAGTAAAATATGGGGTCCAGGAAACAAGGGATCCAACACTGGAAAGTGAAGTAAGTATTCCAAAGGTTATGGTTTTATAGAAACAGACTTGGTAGACAATTAGGCCAGATAGGAACATGAAGACAGAAGGAAAGAAATGGAACTGATAGATTGTCTGAAGTTTAATGTCAGAACTATGCGAGAGATTTGGAGAAAAATAGCAGATGGAAAACGCAGGGGAAGTTATTCTCTCTGAGACGTACAAAACTCACGTATAGAGAAAACAGAATCATAGTGCACAGACATGGACCAACAATGGACCATATAGGCATAGTCATAACAGTGAAAACAATGGATGTGGGTATAACAACAACAAAAGGACATGCTAACAATAACAGGAGAAAGGAAAGGGGACAAGGGGGAGGCGAAGGGCTGCTGTTTCCATAATCACTATTTTGACAAAGGTTAATAAGAATTGATTGAGAATGAGATCAGTTATAAACACTCTCATAAATTATGCATTTATTTCACTTCTCTAAATAATTCAGAAGATTATGAATGTTGATTCCTAATCGGCTGCAGATTCTAGGCTTTCAAGATCCACTTAGGGAGATTGTTTCCTGACAAGGATGCCTGAGAAAGTGAGGGTCACATCAGACGCTCCGTAAACATGCCTCTCACCATCTAGGACCCCCTTTTAGGTACATTCTGCACTTGGACACTCTGGTTATATATTAGAATATTCCTTGGCCCTGGCATTTCTCTTCAACATCAGTTTCATAAAATAATGCAATGCATTTAGGCATGGATACATTTGTCACACATTACCTTCATATTCTGCAGGCTACTTCTTCCAATTCCAAGCACATTCCTAAATGAAATGCTGCTTAGCTAGAGTAAAGGTCAAACACTCGAAATTCTGTAAGAGTCCCTAGGATTAAGATATTAGACAATAATGATTCTATAAAGTCTTTTACCATTATTTTCCTTCCAAAACTATATACATGGATTGCTTTGACCAGTAGAAATTATATATATATATATATATATATATATATATATATATATATATATATATATATATGCTAATAAATGTATTATCTTAAAAATAAACAAATACTGATATTTTAAAATGAAGTGCAAGGATATGGCTCCTCTGAATGCCTTTCATGCTTGGGATACATTGGAACACAGTTTCAGGTGCAGGATCAATACAATATTACTCTTTTGTCAAGACTTCTCACTAATAACTCTAATAACCTTCATCGGTCCCCAGACAAATGATTTGTACATGCCTCTCATTACTTTGCTAAGCCCTCTCTTTCAGTCACAGGGAAACAAAAGACAGAGAAATTTGAAGGACACACTCATAGAAATCTGATTCATGGAAAGTAAAAATTAACCCTTTCTGTCTTCCTCTTTGCATCTAAATATTGGGTGGGACCCCAATTTACGAAAGAACAAGACCTGCTTAAAACATCGCTGCATTTACTCCTAGCCTCCTGAATAGTACCTCTCACACACAGCCCTAAGATCACGTTTTCAGTGCAATGCCCCTGCAGTATGGGAACAGTGGTTTGGAATGGAAATGTCCTCACTGCTTTCCCAGGCAGCTCGACTGGTCAGAATTTAACTGTCTCAGTGGGAACTGCTCCATCACTCAGAAAGACCATAAACGAGTCATCTGAGCTGTCTGCTTAGCTCTTTGCCCTCTCTCTCAGCTTAGGGATCATGAAGCTTGATAGTAATGTGCTAAAATCATTTCTCTCTAGGAAAGCTTTGAGATCTTACCCTATAAACTACATTTAATGGCCTTTCAAGAGTTCTTCAAAAATGTTGCATTGAGCCAGCTATGTTTTAAATTTTTCCTATGGTTCCTTTCAGACAATTAAAATGCTTTTTCTCCCTGGTGGATTTAAGTAAATATTTCTTAAGATGCTGTGAACCATTTGGTGCGATTCAAGAATAAACTTTTAATATTAGTGTTGGCTTATGACTAAATATTAGCTTGTAAATTATCTGTTTATCACAAGGTAAAATAGAAGAAAGATTTTGAATCTTTTCCTATATTTTTTTCATTTTCCGTATGCAATCACAACTGTTTAAATCACTCTACCTCAGAATGGCTTAACTTTATACTCCTCCTAAGTGATTCTTTCAAAAAACACCATTTTCCTTCCTTGTTTTGAAATTCAAACAAGCCAGCCTAACATTTGTCAAAGCTCCCCTGCCGGACAGGAGAGCGGAGCAAGTCACCTGGCTTCATTCTTCAATTTGCAGGCAGGAACACGCTGCTGATTGTATTATCGAATGCAGCCGGCTGTAGTTGGAGATAGCCTATTAGTGAGAGAAGTTGATATATCCAATCAACAAATAAACAGGTAAAATTCTTCTCATTCCATTTCATGTGATTCTGACAAATGAGAGGAATGTGACCCTATTAGCATTAGGAAAAATAAGGTAGAAAACCACTCACAGAAAAATCAGCGAGGCAAAATGAGATCACGGTCAAGTTGCCTTCCCTCCTTTACAACAGACCTTCTACTCTGAAACCACCTGTCTGGGAGTATCAGAATTCTGCAGTAGGTTGACATAGTTATTGCTGTCATGTTTTTACTTTCTCAGATAAGTTTGTCTTCAGATGCTGAAAGACCATCCTGTTGCTGACAGGAGTCTGGGGCAGAGATGGATATTGACAGTTTCACTGAGCAGTTGCCTTTACTTATTAGAGCAATAGCTGGTGTTCTCTTGTTATTTCAGAATCCTTACAAAGATGTTCATACCCAAAGCCAGCAGGGGAAGGGTACAGGTGTGCAACTCTTCACAGAGTTATAAGCAAATATGCGCTGCTTTTATATTTTCTGGACAACATTGAAAACAATTGCAAAATTGTAACAATACATAAACTGTATCTAAAATTTGGAATTGTTACAAGGATATCTTGCTTTAAAATTGTAATTAGAGAAGCAACCCCTCTTAAATAAAATATGTAGGAGGAGAGGAGAGGTATGATTCTGTCTGGATGGATATGACTGTCTTTAGGAAGCTGGACAAAACTCTGAAGTTTCAAACAGATCTGAGCAGCAGTGAGCAGAAGCAGAGCTTCTGTGATGGAAGGGACTCCGCTATTCTTCTAGACTCTTGCCGTGGCTCTGAGGCAGTGTCTATTCTGAGATTTATAGACACTTCAGCAGATTTTGATCACTGGTCAAATGGTCAACGGTTGATGATGAATGAGCATCTACACTATGACAAGGAACCTATTAAGCACCACAGATGATACAAACATAAAGGAGGATTTGTGGGATTAGAAAGCGTCTATAAACTTTCAGCATAACGATGTGTACAGGACTAAGCGAGTTGATCTAGGGCAGTAGTGATCTATAATCACATCATTGCTCCTTGTGGACCAACAGTCCTTCCCTGGCTGTTGATTCCTGCTCGGCTGTCAAGATTCAGCAAGGTCCGTCGTGGCTGAGGGCCCTTCCGGCCCGGGGCTCCTCCTTCCTGCAGTGTTCTCTACTTGGCGTGGCTGCAGTAGGCCAGTCTGACAAAGCAACATTTCCCAAACTCGCCAGATCATAGTAATCACTGGGGCACTTGGGAAATTCAGATCCCCAGGGTCTATCTCTCTGAATACCGAGCCAGTAGGACAGAATATTTAACCAAAGAATCTCCCCTAGGTGACTCCTGCGCTCAGATCAATGCAGGACACATGATGAATGGAAAGAATAGGCTTTTCTCATCCCAGATAAAATATGTTTATTTCAAGGAATGAGTACTTCAGCCACTCCCCCCAACCCCACCCAAGTAAAGACTGCATGGAAGACTCTCTACGTTATCCAATAGTGTTAACTATTCTCAGGTCCTTAGTCATTGCAGATGTGTCTGGGGGAAAAGCCACAATGTAGTCCTTGGCTTCAAGGAACTTGTGAGGGATGTTCATGGTTGCACAAGGCTCTGTTATTACTTGGAACCTGAGTGAGAAAGTGTACAGGCTGACACAGCTTACTCAGACGCGCTACGCAGTGCTTCTACTGGCAACGTCGTGATGCCTGTTCACTTAGATCATGTGGTGAACAGAGGATGCTCGAGGTGTCCATCCAAGACAAGAATGTCCGAGCACAGGGTTCGGTAGACACGCTGAGGAAGTTAACTCTGGCATAGCCGCGGCTCAGTCAGTGGTTCAGACGGGTTGGATATAGTTGTAACAGAAGGTGAAAGTCAAGATCGATGGGTAATATATTTTATAAATGATAGACTTTTCTTCCTTTTACAATTCTGAGTCAAAGTATTTATTTTGATCTCGATAAAAGTATTTATTAAGCTTATATAACTGATGCCCAGTCATTAAATAATCCTTCCTACTCATTGGCTGAATTATTTGTGTGCCAATTGTAAATTTCACACATGGACAGAGCCAGGTCTTTCTTCGTTCTCTACCCCGAGATGATGAAAAGTATACACAGTTGCTGGCTTCCACCTGCTTTTTCTGGGAGCAGAGACAAAGAGCCTGAGTGTATGAAAGGCCCTGGAGCATTGTGTGAACACGAGCTAGAAAGGAATTATGTGCTCCTCGCCTTCCTTTATTTTCCTTTATCTGTTTGCTGAAGACGAAAGTTTTCCTTCCCCGAGATTAAGTCAAAGATGCCAGGAAGAAATAAGTATGCTGTCAAATACGAAGAAAATTAAGACACACTTAGTCAGGGCCGAGGATGAGGCCTCCGAGCAGATGCTGGGCTGTGGTTCTCAGAAGAGGCATTGATGATGGTATTTATGTATTTATTGTTTTGGGTCAGCTCAGCAAAAAAATATATTTTCTGGTGCGCCACAGAATTTTAGTAATTAGTGTGTGTGCCATGAGTTTAAAAGGTTGAAAACTGCCGGTCTAGATGGCCCGTGTGAAAATCCAGGTCAGTTTTTCTTACAATCTCGCACGGTCCAGAGCGCTAAGGGCTTCAGCTTCGGGGGCACAGGAGAGAGCTGAGCAGGGGCAGCCAGCAGTGAGCGGGGCGGTCGGCGTCCAGGTCCGCGGGCAGTTAAATCACCCTGGAAGCATGACATCTGCCGAGCTGGGAGGATTTATGTCACAGGAAAAAAATGCAATGAATCAGGGATTTTTTTGTGTGGGGAGCTGGGGGGAGGGGAAACTCGCAGTAAATATTTGCCAGCAAAACACTGTCAGAGCAGTTTCCTCATCTGCATACACCTGGGAGCCATCCATCTGTCCTGAAGGTCCACACGGGGGTCTCCGCACAGCCGAGCGACAGTGGCGAGCATTAGCCAGCTCTGTTCCTTTGCTGGTTGTGCGAGTTGGAAGAAAGCAGCATTAGTGGCGGTGGGCAGTTCAGAGCACTGTCATTCCCATCCAGCTCCGGGATGTCACCTGGCCCTGACCACACCTGTGTGGGGTATAACCCACACTTCTGTCCGACCATATTTGGGGGGCCCCTGCCAGACAGTTGCCAAGCCAAGTTCTCAGGATACAAAACGAGACCAACAGAAAGGCGACAGCTGTCCCTGGGACAGAAAGGATCCATAACCAATGAGTCCCCCCAAAACAGACCCATCAGTCACAGTTCAAAGATCTAATTCTTACAGATGTGTTCTCCTGCCAATCTGAATTTGGAAAGAAAGGTGTCCATCCAATGTTACCTTCCTCTCTCAACCAGCCATCACAGATAAGAGTTTCTAAGCTCTGAGCAAATTATAAAATTCACCTTAAAATGATACTATTATTTCTGCTGGTTTCTCATGGACAGAATCATTGTGCATAGTTTTGATATTTTGTAAGTATTTCTGTCCGTTTCTGTAAAATGGACTATTTATTACTCCTTTTGTGACTCTAAAGTGACAGGTTTCCACGCTAATGCATCGCTCTGTGTTGCGTTCAGTGTCTCCCGTCTGCGGCACAGGCGTCCCCGTGCGGTAAATAATCCGCGGTTCTTTAAGCCCCGCTAACTCTTCTTAGGTAGATTTCAATCATACTTTAGAGACAATGCCACCGCGATGGTGTCCTCCAGGGTAGGGTAAAATATCACGGGAGAGTGTTTCAGAAAGATTGCTAGTGCTAATTACAAGTTTTACCCTCTCAAAGTCAGAAGACTGCTGATATCTGCAACGTTGTCAGAAAAGGCATCCCAGTCGTTGGCTAATACTGTAGGGAGGACAGGTAACTGGCCCACGGAGTGTTTGCTGCTTCTAAAAAGTTTCCTTTTGTCTCGCGATTGTGACTATGAGTCTGTGGGGTTGAGAAGCTGCTGCATCTCAGGGAGGGCTCGCCTGGCTCCCTCGACCCCTCCGCAGGGGGCGAAGCTCCAAGGCCCATCAGAGCGCCTCCCTGGGGCTGCAGCTGCGGAGGTTTAAGGCGAAAAGTTAAATCACCTCAACTGGTCGTCCTCCCACTGTACATCCAGTCGAATGCCACCTTACTTTTTCTTTCTTGTTATTTTCTAAGGTTTAAACCCATTTTAATTGTTCGTCACCATCTCCTGAAGACACAAAAATAAAATGAGCGCCGTGTTATTCCACGGCCTGCCTTTTTCCCTCCTTCAGCCACACAGCCTGTGGATTGCTAATGAGAAATGGAAAGGAGGAGCAGATATTTCATAACATTTTTGTCCTAATGTTGTTCGAAAATATACATGCTCAAAATCCCAGTGTATGCCAGACATAGGGGAAAAGCACACGCTACTTTTCTATGTGTGGGTGTGCTGTTTTTGTTTTGTTTTGTTTTGTTTTATCCTCACCCGAGGACATTTTTTCATTTTTTGTTCAGATAGAGTGGGAGGGAGAGAGAGGAAGAGAGAGAGAGAAACATCGACGTGAAAGGGACACATCGAGTGGCTGCCACCCGCACAACCAACCAGAGCCGGGGACAAACTGCAACCGAGGTACGTGCCCTTAACGGGAACCGAACCCGGGACTCTCTGGACCGCAGGCCGACGCTCTAACCGCTGAGCCAAACCGGCCAGGGCGGGTGTGCTGTTTTGTAACTCTAGCCTGGGCTAGTTTGTTTGCATTTTTTATTTGTTTACTATTATTTATTTTTATTTCCTTAAGATGAGAATGCCACCAGTAAGTCCTCAATGCTGAGTCCCATGTACATGAGAACACGGGGCCTCTTCACCTGTTTCGTTTCCCTTTGCCCTTTGGACACTGCTCCTCCCTAGTCTGCGTCCTCCTCTCCCGCCCCTGAGTACGCCTGACCGGGGTCCACACTGGCCCTCCCACGTGGACACCTCTGTACTCTCTGCCTCGTGGGCATTTCATGGCTACACCTTCTGCTATGACTTCCAGGCGTGTGATTCCCATGACCACAGACTGACTGATCCCATCTCGTTTTTAAATTTCAAGTTGGCAGGCTTGACGTTTCCAACAGTTTGTTTTGAAAGCTCCTTAGCATCAGCAGCGCGAACACTGCACGCGTGGTATCCTCACACACTTCCCTTCCTCTGGCCACCAGCGTGCTCTCGGGAAGCCGGGCTCAGCGCTGGGCATCGTCTGTTTCCACACTCTGCCCTCCACACTCCAACCAGTTCCGGAAGTCACACACACATGACCTATGCTTCACAGGTCCTCCTTTTGTAATTATGTCACCGTCCTGGCTGACCTCCCTTGCCTCCACTGGCTTCCTGGTCCCCCCTCTCTCCCTGCGCTGTGATCCACGCGACCACCTGACCTCTTCAGTTCCCGTCTTCAGTTCCAGCCTCCATCGTCTGCTTCCTGTGATAAGACTCCTCAGTGACTCCCAATCCCTCTGCTGGGTATAAGCTGCTCCTTCTGTCACTCAGGCCCTGGTTACAGTTTCCTTTGTGGTTTAATGTTTACTGCTCGAACTGCTCTAAGGGTCCTTCCGTCATGACTGTTACCTCAAAATCTTTCTGCATTTTCTCTCCTCTGCCTCTTTACTCACAGCTTCCCATCGAGCCCAAACTTCCCCCTTCGCCACTTGACGGCCTTGTCAAAGCCAGATCCTATACCTAGCTTCCCTTAGATGCCACTCCTCTCCAACCTTCTGATGCTCTGGACATCGACCTTACCTGACCTCATGGCATCTATCTACCTACCCACCTACCTTACCTACCATCATTTTTATATCATACTTGTTTTACCCTCTGCCTGTTTGAGAGCTCTGAGGGTGCCTTTGTCTTCTTCCAAGTACTAAGCACCGTGCAGAGAGAGAACCAGGCAGTACTTATTTTTCCAGAGCGACTATGACCTGGGTTCCTCCACATCTGCAGCGGGGGAGGGAGAGAATACTATCAGGGTGCTGCAGGTCTCCTACCCTTTCACTCCTCTCCCTCCTGCCCGCTTCTGAAATTTGTCGCCATCAAGCATGACAGACCTGAGATTTTTGAAGGGAAAGACAAAAATATATATATATATATGGCATGAAGTATGTATGAAGATCGATAATTCATGAGCTGCCGAAGCCAGGCTTTCCCCGCGGTTGAAAGTGGAAAAGGGGAGCAGGTCTCAGCCTGAGCGCCGAACAACGGCGAGTTTGACAGACAACAAGAATTCCCTCGGGACAGTGGGCACCTGGCTCTGTAATTTTGTTTCTTTCTCTCTGAAATGAATGTAGGTAATTTTCTTGCCCAGAAAATGTGCCCACTGGGAAGAATATTCCCTTAAGTAGTCTGATAAAAAAAAAAAAAAAAACAAGCAGAAGCTACTGGGCAGTGTTACTCCTGCCCTTATTCTCCAGTTACTGGGAAACAAGGAGAGGTTCTGAGATCTCCAGATGCAGGGACAGACAGCGGGGACGCGGAAATGTGCCTCATGCAGGGACAACACAGTACTGTGTTCACGTTGCTGTCATTTTTATAAGTACCTATGTCATATGTAAAGACCAGAGACTCAAAACACACGGGAAGGACCCTCGTTCATTTGACTTGAGTGAAGCTGGGTAAAGTGTGTTCCTATAAATGCCAGTTCTGTGCAAATGAACTGAAAATGCTCGTCAGTATCTAGAAAGGTGGTGGTATTTCTGGTCTCCTTGCTCTTAGCAATTCCTTAGCTTTGCTTACAAGAATTCAGAGGTTCCTTTGCTTTGCATTCCATTTATGTGACCTACAAGTTACCTCCTACCAGCAACAGTTCTTACAGCCCAGACCCTAATTAGAAAATTTGTCTTCTTGGCGGTGCTAATAGGAGACCAAATATAGTAGTGTTTTAATATGTAGCAACGAATGCTGTTTTCTGGTTTAAATCACTGCACTCGTTATTTTCATATAACCAGATGTTACCTCCCGAGCATCACTGGAAACACAGAGTTCAGGCATGCGGGAAAGTTCCAAATGCTAACAGGCTCATTTCGTGGCTGTTAAAATTGTGATTTTAATGATTCTATGAAAAGGACAAGTGGTACGATCATTGTGGTTCCATGGGTTTTACGTCTGTTTCCATGATAACGGCTGACAGGCATCCCCTTGTATTCATCAAGCTTCCTAGAGTAGAAACTTCTCAGTAAAGGTTCCGGCACAGGTTATTATATCAAAAGTGTTGGCTTCTTCTGCAAGTGATGACTTCTGGCGCCCTGATGACCAACGACCATTCATCCGCAGCTACACTGGTCAGCTGGAATAGTTTTGACCACTGAGCGTGAGTCTATCCCCAGAACACATGCCACTGAGGGAAAATGAGTCCATTTCTTCCAAGCAGCTCTTTGGTTTGACCATGTACTAGTGAAAAAAATAATGTACATAGCAAGTGTCTCATTCGCCCAGATTCAGGTAATAAACAGCTTCGGTGCCTCAAGCTAACATATTATTCCTGCAAAGGTCCCAGGTACAACTCTCAGCCCTACTTTACGAAGGACCCTGGCTTCTGTGCAAAGCAAGATGCTAGGTGTGTTGTAGTTTCTTGCTTCTTGAATGTAAATGTAAGAATATTTTCAGTTTGTTCCAATAAACACATATATCAACAGAATAACAAATGTTCTCTCTAAATAAACATGAAGACAGAAAGTAACAGTGGAAAACATATTAACCAAAGTTCTGTCGTTTGCACTCAGTGTCATAAGACTAAGAATATTATCAACCAATAGCTACAGATCTTTGAGAAGGAATTTGTTCATTCATAGAATGTTCTTTTCTTCATGCATTCTCAAATAGCACATTTTCTTTTTTTAATCTTTTAATTTAATGTAATTCTTTTCATCTTTATTGCTGAGAGTATTACAGAAGTCCCCCCTGTCCCCTTTCTCCCCCCACTGCCTCCTCCACCCGGTTCCTGCCCAGTCCCAAGCCTTCACCACCCTATTGTCGTTCTACTTCTTTGTTTTAGACCTTTTACAATTTAAAATTAATGGGATAGTGTATGGATGAATTAAAATGTGCTGCCTTCACGAACAAATTGAGTATGGAGTTAATCATTACTTTAAAAGGATGGTGTGGATAACTCTTTCATAGCCTCATAACTCTTTCTAAGATTCTTTTTTGAAAATTCTTATTGAATTTATTAGTGTGATATTGGTTGGTAAAATTATATGTTTCAGGTGCACAGTTCTATAATACATCATCTGTGTATTGTATTGTGTGTTCACCACCCCAAGTCAATCTCCTTCCATCACCATTTATCCCCGTTTACCCTCTTCATCCTCCCCCCATCCCCTTTCCAAACTCTGGTAATCACCATACTGTGTCCGTGTCTCTGAGATTTTCTTTTTTTCTTAGCCCCCTTATTTTTTTTCACCCAGCCCCCCGAAACCTCCACCTCTCTAACAGCTGTCAGTCTGTTCTTTGTATCTATGAGTCTGTTTCTATTTCATTTTTTAGCTTATTTTGTTCATTAGATTCCACACAGAAGTGAGATCATATGGCATTTGTCTTTCTCTGACTGGCTTATATCACTGAGCATAATACTCTCCAGGTCCATCCAGGCTGTTGCTAAAGGTAAGATTTCCTTCTTTTTTAAGATTCTTAACACATTTATCTTATCAGGTCTAGACACAGATCTGCCTACTCCTGTAGCTGAAATAGCCTTGCATTAGGAAATGGGACCTTTTAGGGTGTCGATCTCCTTCCCCCTAGCCAGACAACATGGAGCTATAAAAACCTGTGTTTCCGAAGCTTCTTTCTTGCATTCCTTCTGATCATAAGTTTCCTTGCCCACCACGTTGAGATTCGGGCAGGTGAGACAGGAGACAGACACAGCCATGACAGAGGGTTACTGGGCGGGGAGAGGTGCTCTCGGGAATGGCATCTGTGAAGAAGTGAGGCACCTGGAGGAGCTGAACTTCGACACAGTTACAGGGACCTGAGCCCGTTTCACGGGGGCTCTGAGCTAGGAGTTCCTTGAATGAAGGGGTCTTGAGTCAGTGACTCTGGCCTCTGTACCTTCGCATCAACACGTCACTGGGTGCAGGCTGCCCTGGATAAAGGGTATGTCATTTTGAAGGTGACAACTATTTAGCTAAAGGAAATTTCTAGGAAGTAGCTTAAAAGTTAACCCTCTGGCCCTGGCCAGTTTGGCTCAGCAGTTAGAGCATCGGCCTGTAGACCGGAGAGTCCTAGGTTCAGTTCCTGCTAAGGGCACGTGCCTTGATTGCAGTTTGTCCCTGCCCCGGTTGGGGTCCTGTGGGTGGCAACCAGTTGATGTGTCTTTCTCACATCAATGTTTCTCTCTCTCTCTCTTCCCCTCTCTCTGTCTGAAGATAAATGCAAAAATGTCCTCGGGTGAGGATTAAAAAAAATTTAAAAAGCTAACCCTCTGGTCACTGGTGAATACCCTGTGTCTGAGATGGGGTCTGGGTGGTGCACTGAAGTTGTCTTAAAAACATGGACCTGTGCGCATATGCTAGCAAACGCTTTACACACTGCAGCTTCTGAATAAACAGTAGCTATTATTATTATTATGATTTATGAGGAGTCATAGAATATTTCTGAGGAGTCCATGGGATCACATACACATCATTTAACACATTAAATGCTATAATACTTACAATTAAAATATAAGGTGGTTGCTTCCTTTTGAGGCCGATTTCCAGCAAGTGATTTCTCTGCATACATACTGAAAAGAACAGATGGATCATTTCAATCATTGTAATAATCCCTGGTTTACAGAGTCCATTCCTTCCTGCTGGTGTTGCCTAACATGGAACACACTCCATGAGGTTGAATTCACAAGCCAAATCTCGACATGCATGGTGGCCCAAAGCAAGTGTTTCGAAGGGCCTTCCTTAAGCATTAAATTTTTCATTGGCCAGTTAACTGGCTTTGAATTATTTTTAATGGACAAAACATTTTAGCAGCATTCTCTAGAGACTGCTCTGATTCCAAATGGAGCATTTCCAATTAATCTAAGAAAGACATTATACAAACACAAGTTAACAATCTCATGGCAATAGATGATAACAATATTGCTGCACATTATTATAGCTTTATTCACTAAGCAATTAGAGAGTTATTCCAGACATAATCAAACCCATCCTTGCATCTCCACAGACTCTTTGGATGCAGGTATTATTGCCCCATAATTAACCCCGAGGGAAGATGTTTAGGATGAATGATCATTTAGCCTTTTCTAAGCCTTGAATTTCCGGAATCCATTGACTACTTGGTGGAATTATTTATTAGTTCTACAGCTGTGTGTGTGTGAAGAGTAGCAGAGTTGCGGAAATGACTTTTGGAGAAAGACATTACAAAACCCAAAGAAGAATAAATATTTTTCATGCACCATTTGATATGGGGTATTACCTGCCCTTATAACTACATATATATGTCAGATTCGCGAGTGTAAAGGTCTAACACTCCTGGTTTAATAACCTCTCCTAATAACATTTGAATGGATTTCTGTTAGAAGAGGAGTTTATCTTAAAGAAGGGCTTTGTTTTACTGCAGTGATTGAAATATATAATGTCGAGGCTCTTTTACACTATTTCAATATAGGGCACAGAGCCTAGCATTTAGTATGTCTCTCAATAAATAATCTCTGAAATCAAAATCTAATATGTATCAAAGTAGAACAGAATGAAATGGAGATGCCAAGACACAGAATGGCTTACATTAAGATTTGCCATTGGCTGGTGCACTGGGCTTCTTTTGCTATTTCATCAAATGCCATTTGCCAACAAGGTGGTTAGAGTGAGTCCCCGTTATAAGCATTTAAGTTGTGTTTCATGAACGAGTGCTTATGGGGCTTTTATCTCCTTAATCACAATCAAATGTACTTTGCACAAAGTAGGATCACGTGCACCAAGGGCAGAGCTGGCCACGGAAACAATAGCAGGTACAGGCGGGCCCACAGGTAGGAATGAGGGCATGGTCGAGTAGCAGCTGGATGCTGGACACATCTGTATATGCTAATAAGCATGTCATACACCAATAGGTCATCAGAAACCAGTTTGGACATAGTTCATTTATTCTCCTCATCATCTGAGATAGGTGAGTTCTTGACAACACAATAGCTCAGAAAATCTGGCTCTGAAGATAAGGAGTGCTCTGGTTTAAGAGAACTGTAGAACGTTCTCTTTCTTCCAAGGGTTACTCGTGCTCAGCCGAGGTCACGTGGTGCTGACATGAGTAAGCGGGAAGGTGTAGGCATGTACCCCACATCCTGCAGCAGCCACCGAGCTCACTCTCTTCAGCACCGTGGGAAACCGAACTTGAAGACGATTGTCCGGGCATGTTGTTAAGAAAGATAGCGAGTATTTCAGATGTATGATGTTCTAAAACAAAAGCTACCGTGCTTGAGAAAAATTGCTCACATTACCGCTACCTGCTGCAAGACAAATGGAATGTGAGTTTCAAATGTTCCCTTCTCGCAGGGGAAGTGAATAACAAAGATGATGCCACAAGGATACGTTTGGGGATGGGCCAGTGTAAATTAATCAATGGTTCATTCATTTAGCTTTCATTGAGGATCAACTCTATGCTAACTTCCACTATGCATATTCTAAAATTGCGGTCCCTTTGAGTGTCTCTTGGGTAACCATATAACATTAAAACAACACAATGAAGATCACAGAATCGGGGTCACTTCTATTTTTTTCTGCCAATCAGGATAGGCACAAAGTAAAACTTTTTATATAGTAATTTAGAATTCTGAGCACTGACTCTGGTCCCCTTGAGCCCAAATGTCTCCCGTCGCTTCCTGTTCCAGACTTCACATTACCATTAACGTCAACACAAACACAGAGCCTTTTCTGAGTGTGTCTGTTACAGGTGATATGAAGTAAGGAAAATAAGAGATGCTTTATTTCTGGGAATGCATGACCTGCAACTTGATTGAATTGGATGTGACTGAAGAATTTCAGTTTCTATTTGCTCTAGTCCTAGTTTATTATTGTGGCCCTGCAAATAATAAAAAGAATAAGAAATACTGAACTCAAAAAAAACACATCTTAAACCATGGCAAATCAGTTAGATTAAATGCTGAATGATAACCAATTTGCCTCTCATCCAGCAATATCTTGTGCTGGGTGGAACTGTGTTCAATTGAACATTGATTTATTAAGAACCACAAGGGCTACAAAGGTCTGTAAGACATGGTGAGTTCTCCGTCCTGTAACTTACTTTCTAATAGCAAAATACAACAAGAATATAAACAACTACTATGGGCGGTAAATTGTGGCAAATTCAACAGGAGAAATATAAATGAAAGACTACAGGCATTTAAAGGAAATAAATACTACCAAGAGCTGAGTGACCCCAACTGTGGGGCCGTTGATGGAGGCTGTGAATAGAAGGAGACACCACAGAAGCGAGGGCTGGAGGAGGCTGAGCCCTGGGAGAAGGTGCTGAAGAGCGCCGTGGGTGTCCAGGAGACAGTCACCACAGACCCTCGGATGCGCATCTTGAGGCAGGAAGGCTGTGGAATCACAGGGAGCTGTGATGCTGGAACCAGTTCTGTCCCTACCTGGGCGACCTTAGGAAAATGACTTGAGATAATTGATTAATGGGCCTCATCTGAGAAAAAGAAATGGCTGGGCCTGCCCAGTCATCTCCAAGGACCTCTTCAGCTCTGAAATGCTTTGGTTCCCTGGGTATTGGCAAACACAGTTGTCACAAACACCACTTTGATGCCCACATAATTAGGAACATGGGCCTGTCCAGGTCAGTGAACATGAAGAATCTGTCTGTCCTTCCTGTCACTGCACAGAGATCCTCGCGGCATGTTCGGCTGTGACAGTCGGTGCAGGTGTGGAGTCGGGAGACACGTGGGCGGGGCTTTGCGAGGCTTTTTCCGGTGAGTGGCCAGAGCAAAGGACTCGGGGGACCACAGAGCAACGGATCAAGACTTCATGTGATGGCAGAGGGGAGTGGAAATCACCACTCACCACGGTGTTCTGGGAAAGGATGGGGTTCAGGGAGTGCTGGAGGGCAAAGGACTTGGCTACTGGAGACTGGGACACGAATGGGAGGGGAGGGTTCGGGGGGAGGGCAGGAGCTCGTACGGTGCTGGCCTTGCCGTGGAGAGAGGAAACGTGGCACTCTGAAACGTGGCTTTGTCGTACCCAGTCTTCTGGATGGTACGGACAGTGTGAGCAAGAGACACGGCATTGCTTCGGGTCGGAGCAGCCAAGGGGCTGGCAGAGAGCACGAGAGGACTGGGGAGGCAGGCGGCCCGCAGTATTGCTTAGTTATTACAGTTTTTATGACCAAACGAACCGTACACTGTTATATCACTTTTCACCTTAAAGTTTACTTCCGTTTTCACCGCCTATTTTCTTAATTTATTTTGTGGCATATTTATGGCTTCCAGTTTTGTGTGGTTTCCCTTAGCTTTCCTTTTTGATAAGTAATTTGGAACCCACACGACATAAAAACCGCTCACTTGCGTTAAGGAAACACGCGTGGCGGTGGGACGAAGAGAGGCCAATGTTGGCGTTTTTAAGGAATTTCTCCCCCTCCATCCACCGATGTCTCCACACGGGAGGTACCCGAATAAACACGCAGTAACGAGCAGCACGGAACCTGGAGCTTTGCTTTGTACACGCAATGAGCAAAGCTATTCAGACCTGAGAAGGCGTCGGGGGGAGTCAGGAGTTTATCATTTAGATGTTTTCCCAAATGACAGGAAGCTTCACACGGGACGCTCATCCATTCCTCTGACTGGCTGCATCATGCTTTTTGCTCTTTTTTTTCAGTCAGGCTTCAGTTACATCCCATTTTACAGACAAAATTAAATGATGCCAGACAACTTTCTGCCCTAAGCTAGCTGACCTGCTACTTACACTGGAAACGCCTCAAAACCATAGCTTCTGGTTTATGAACCTAGTACGAACATGTATGAACTCATGCACAGGAGTGCAATGTAGACTTGTGCAACTGAACCTAACGTGTGTGTGTGTGCCATACATGATCTCCATACATATTTTTTCACATCAGTGGGAAAAATACATTTTGTCTTTTATGTGAAACACCTTTGCATTCACGGCAAATGATAACGAGCCGAGACGCAGGGCTCCAGAAGTCCTCCAACTTCAGGTGTGTTTGACAGACCTGCAGGGAGGTGAGAGCCGCCGCCTCAGCTGTCTAGATAGAACCAGCCAAAAAGCCAGCTGTCGCTGCTGGAGACCGCGATGATGCGGCTCGGCCTGGGGTGAGTGTCCTTGTCGGCAGCAGCTCGGATCTGAAAGATGGCCGAGAGGCTCAGAAACTCCGGCTGACCTTGGGGGCAGGAGAATGGGCTGGCACACAGTCTGGGAGAGCCTGCAGAGGCCTGGCTTAGGGACAGTGGGGAAACACTCCACTCACTACGGGGTTATTAACAAAGAGAACATCGACCTTCAATTTCACTTTCAAGGGATTATTTTCTGTAAAGGTTTCATCTCCAACAAAAGACCATCCGACCTGGATTCTCGTCCTCACTCACATGAGGGGCATTCATTTTTGAGTCATATAATATTTTCTCTTTCCTTATCTGTAATTAAAAAAGAAGTTCAGTGGTAATATTTCCTTTGTTTCAAAGAATTAGTAAATAAGAAATAAAGGCTACAATGTGCTAGAATGACATGTAAGTCTAACCCATTTAGATATCACTTCCTTTTCTTTAGGCAAAAATGGATATGTGGCGAATATAATGTAACACACACACACATATAATATTATATATAATATATTTTAATCATTTTATGTAATACACACTATATAACTTCGATTTTGCATAATTATATATAATACGTTACATGCATTATGTATGTGGTAGATATAAATGACTTTCAGCACTCCTGAAGAAACAATAACAGAGCACGCAGCGGAATATTTCAGTTAGGGTAACTGTGTAACATAATCTTCATATTGCATTCCTAGCCTGTCTTGTTTCTGTAGCAAAAATATAAATTAGAACTCTCCCTATAAAAGTGACCTAAATCCTAGTGATTCTGCAGCTCACAAAGTCAAGGAGTGTTTAAACTTTTCAGTTTACTGATAAATAAGCTGCTCATTTATTATGAATTTGCTTCTAGGAGTAGCTCATCTACTCCTAGATTAAAAACTAATTTTGTCACATGGATTAAAAACTAATTTCTCTCTGATCGTAAATTCCACCACTTGAGCGGAAGAATGGCGAACTGGAAGCCATCAGACGTCCTCTCGTACCCGAGCTCCAGGACTGCTGATTTTCCCAGTATATGCACCCGTTTCCTACCTTCACCCCTGCCATTCTTCATGTCCACAGAACATGTCATGCTTTCTCGTGCCTCAGTGCCTTTTCACATGCTGCTCAGAAGCAACACCCGGAACTCTGACTGGCATTATTTTGGCTTAAGAAGCAACGTCACGTTCACCGCACCAGGCGAGTGTGGCATCAGGCCAGATTCCGGCGCTAAGCCTTCCGGGCAGTGTGCTGTGGATGCCCCTGACAGGGCAGCGTGGGCGTCTGCCCGCTAGGGAGCAGGAGACTGTGGCGCTCCACTCTGCTGAGCCTGGCACCCTGGCCCTGGAAGGACGGTGTCACTGGCAGTGGACTGCATGGGTACATCTCTGCATCCGGCAGAAGGCTGTCCCACCCCCAGGCTGTCTGCTGCCCATGGGGTAGTGACTAGGGCAAGGCTTTCCTCTGTCTTCTGTCCAAGTCTTCGTGTACAATTCATGGTCAGTGTAATCACAGGTCCTTGAGTGCTTGGTATTTCCCCATAGTTCAATATCATGTAGCGTCAAATAGTTTATTGATAAATATAAATATTTTATATTAAATATTGGCAAGTATTTGGCAAAGTCAGAGTCTATACTCTAATAGAGAGCATTAAAAATGGGCAACACAACTTGTGGAGAGATTCCGTTCACCTCCCTGCCTGTTCCTTCCTTTTCATCCCTGTAACAACCACCACATTTTGCCTTTGGTTTTCTTTTTCAATTTTCACAAGTGGTGCATGAGTACTTTTCTGTTGTAAAAGAATTTAAAAAAACATAAATGTAGTAAATTCAAAAGTTCCTTTCCCTGAAAATGCCTTCTTTTCCTCCTCCAGTCTAACCGCCCTTTCTTCCCGAGAGGAGGTGAGTCTTGTCCACAGTTCGGAGTCTGCTGCTGCCATCGATTGGTTTTGGATGACAGAAATGTTCTACACTTGCTCTGTACAGTGTCTGAGACATGCTTCGTGTGATTAAAGAGCTGAGTTTTAAATTGTATCTAATTTTAATGAATTTCAACCTACATTTACATAGTACATGTGACTAGTCGCTCCGGTATTAGCCGGCACAGGTTTTCATTTGTCCCCAGGGTCGTTGCAACAGACTCATCAGTGTCCCTGCACCGGCTTGTTTTCCTCTTCTCCAGCATGAGCCCTGTACAAATACGATCACCCTTCCCTGCTATGAATCCTTCGGCGAGGGCCCTGCCACCATGACCGCATTCTGAAGTTCTCTGCAAGATGTACACAGCTCATCAGGACCTGGTTTTTGCGCACCTTTGCCTCCTGCCATTCTTCACGTCCGTAGAGCACGTCACGCTTTCTTGTGCCTCAGTGCCTTTTCACATGCTAGGTCTCTCTTCTCTCAGCTATTTGTCTAACACATTTCATGATGTCTCGAGTTACCCCCTTAACCTTTGTTGCCCCGAACTACTCCTCCAGTAGCTGTAGGTGCTATTTATCTCTGTATCTCCCAAAACGCAACACAGAAAACCAGTAAGTGCTGCATTAATCCTAACTCCTTTCTCCCACTGTCCAGTATGATGGCATGGAGGATGCCTACTGTACTTTCCTATCAAACTTTGTACAGTGTCACCAAGGGAAGAGAAGAAATCCAGGAGGAAGTGATTCTGCTACAATGTAAATTTCACAGGGCAAAGATTAATCTCTTCAGTTCACAAATACTGCAAACTCTCAGAGCAAGGCTTGCACACATCAGGAGCACAAGGAACATGTGCAGAATGGATCAATTATCAAATCATATTTTCATATTTTCCACGATCATTCATTTTGACCATTCACAAGTACCTAAAGTCTGCCAATCAACTTCCAATTTAAGATCATTTTTGTGAATTTATAAAATATAGAACGACAAACAGCCAGGAATCTCCAAATCTGCCAACTCTTTTATGGTTGCTGCTTTCCCCAGGCAAAGAGAGTGAGACACACAACCCAAACATCAACTCAGA
This sequence comes from Tadarida brasiliensis, assembly GCA_030848825.1. Taxonomy (NCBI): domain Eukaryota; kingdom Metazoa; phylum Chordata; class Mammalia; order Chiroptera; family Molossidae; genus Tadarida; species Tadarida brasiliensis. The sequence goes on along the minus strand of CM061267.1, from coordinate 96,532,277 downwards.
GAGATGGAATCCCAAGCAACACGTGTGTAACTCTCCTGATCCCACACCTCCAACTTCATTCCCACCAAAGCCCAGCAGAACACCCCGTCGTTCTCCACTACGCTTCCTTTTAAATATACCCAGCAAATGTGAAGAGATCAGCCAAGGAACATATATGCATAACCCACAGACACAGACAACAGCCTGGTGATGGCCAGAGGGAGGGGAGGCGGTGGCTGGGTGGAGGTGGGCAAAGGGGAGTTATGGGGACATCTGTAATAGCCTCAACAATAAAAATAAGAAAAAATATATAAATATACTCAGCAAATGTAATTAAAGCTTATTTTCTACCTATTAGTAAGCGCTCAATTAAATACTTTGTTTACCATTAAACCCAATGCCTTCCAATGCAAAAGTTCACGGCTGTGCGGGCTGATTGGAGACGTGTCCAATGGGCTCCATTAATATTAATTTGCAGTTAACTTTTGCTTAATCTAAAAATCAGTTTCCCATCTACAGGATTATATTCATATGCACACCAATTTGTGTTAATTTTGGAAGTTAAATATCAGGGGACATCGTGTCAAAATCATTAATGAAACCTTAACATAAAACATCTATTGTATTCTGTTCATAGTCACATCTTTTAATTGGGTAAAGCTTTTAAGTAAAAGAAAGTCTATTAAGAATAGCTTTGTCACATTACCAGATTATTGCTCTTGATTTCATTACCCACTCTCCAGATACATGGATATACAATCTCAATATTTTTGTTCTATTTTGATTGAACAATCATTTATATGAATAGGCATTTTATCTCTTTAAGGGAGATGCGTTTTTTATAAGTGATTCAGTGTTTTGGTCAACCATGTTTTTTAAGACACAAACCAAATAGTTGTGCTATCATGAATATTATTTATTCAGAGTTCTGTATCAGTTGTGTCATTAATATCTAGTTTTAAAGTTTGAAGTACTTTCTAGTTGCTCACCTATATTTTCCTCTCCTATTAAACATAATTTAAAAAGGGAACTCCCGGATTGAGAAAAACACTAGTGGAAAGTGTTTCAGTTTTATATTCTTTACTTAGGATGTTATTTTTATTAAGACTCTTTATAACCTGATAACATAAAATGCTTTTGTTTCAATATTTGTTTTCACCCCCTGAAAATTTCTCATGGTCACATGTGAAGAAAGCATGTTCCTTTTTCTTCGCTAACTACCTCCACTGTAGGTTTTTCTTCAGAGATACACTCAGACTTTCAGAAACCCATCTTAAGGCTTATTTTGTTTATGCTTACCATTTCAAAAAGAAACTACAGACATCTTAATTATAACATCATAGCACAATCTCACTCATTAGTGAAGATTAGCATCCTTTCTCAATGCCACTGTCCATTATTTTTTAATTATCTCAGATGTGGCTTGTACCCAGAGTTTCTCATTAGGACGGATTCACATTTTCTTTATCATTGTTTGTAGTTCACGCAGAGACCACTCGTGAGGAACGCAGGGCTGTCGTGACTTTCTAAGAGCTGTTCGGAAGGTTGAGGTTGGGTAGGAATCACTATTTCATAACCACATGTTATCTGTGGGACTTTTTTGTAACTTGATCCTGGTATTTTGTGTTGAAACCCTCTGAGGTATTAGGGGAAATTCCTTCTACTTCTGTATTTCCACAGATGGACTTATTATCAACCAAAACAACAACAAAAAGTCCTGAAGAGACAAACCAAAGAACTTATGCATATAAGCATAACCAATGGACATAGACAACAATGCTGGGGGACGGGAGGAGGGTGTCAATGGGGGAAAATAGAGAAACATCTGTAACAAAAATAAATTAATTTAAAAAAATAAAAAAATACAAAACCAGAGGAATCTGGGCTCTTCCATTTGGTTTTAAGAGAGTGTTACAGGCCAAACTGTAGATTTATTACATAATTTCTCTGTTCATAGACCTAATAGAGAAACTACCTCCAAAATTCAACCCTCTTGCATGTGACCTTTAAGTTTGTAATTTTCCTTTGAAAAGTAAAATAAAAATTGACTTTTAAAGGTAACAGAGGTAGGGAATAAAGCAACACATAAAACAGTAGGTAAGAAAGTGAAAATTCTTTGAATCCCTACAACCCAAGGGTGACCGGTATCAACATCTTGGCATAGTTCCAGCTGTCGCTCAATACATTGACAACCATTCACTGTCATTTATTCAGCAAGTATTTACTGTGTACTTACTGTAATCTAGTCATGATTCTAGACCTAGAGATGCTGTGGGGAAAATAGCCCACCTCTTTGTGGGGCTAATTTTGGTGATGGAAATTATAAACGATGAAATACACAGCAGAAGTTCAGGTCAGGGTGAGTTCTGTGGGGAAGGAAGCAGGCTAAGGGGCCAAGAATGATGCGGTAGGGATGTGTTCTCCTCGGGTATCAGGGAGAACTCTCTGGGGAGGAGGTTGGAGCAGGGCCCTCCATTGAGGGGAAAGCCACGAAAGTTTAGAGGATAAACAGATGAGGACAAGGCTGGCGCCCTCCAGTGGCGAGGCAGGGATGCGCATGGCCAGTTAGAGGGACCGGGGACACGAGGGCCTGTGAGGCCACACTAGAGAGACAGCAAGGATGCTGGGTAGGGAGGAGGGCAGGTACAGCGCATGCCAAGGTACAGAACTGAGTTTTTCCTGTGGGTGTGACGAAGCCCTTGAAGGTTTGAGCCGGGAAGCGATGTGATTCACCCTCCATCTTTCAAAAAGACAACTCTGGCCACCGTGAGAAGAGCAGACTCTGGTACGCGTGGATGCAGGGGGATTCACACAGCCACACAGTCTCAAAATGCCATATAAAGGTGATCGGAATAAATGCAATTTTTCACTGAACAAAATGCCATGGACCATTTAAATGTTGCATGGAGTCAGGTTAGGCTTGGCCAGGGTTTCTCAATAGAGGCCCTATTGACATTTCGGCCCAGGAAACTCTCTGTGGGGGTGGGGCTGCCCCGGGCAGTGTGGGATGTTCAGCAGCATCCCCGGCCTCCACCCATTAGATGCTGGCAGCACCCACGCCCCATGCTGACAACCAGAAATGCCTCCAGACCGGGGAGAACGTCTCCACTGGCACAAACTCACCCCTCCCCAGAGCGGGGACAGCAATGCCACGCCAGCAGAACCCTCCACACTTCAGCACTTAATATCACGCGCGGATTTCTCACTCACAATCTCACGAGTCCAGCGGTTCTCAAGTTGTGGGATCCAGGTGGCTTCTACCAGGCAGAAACACCACCTGGCCCTCGGCGACCAAGACAAGAAACAGAGTTAGATCCCAACGCTGGTGCCCACAGTGACTCTCATCACTCTGCTCACCACCTGCTGGCTACAACTCAGAACGCAACTTCTTTTAACTGCCAAGGGGGCTGGGAATGTACGGGACATGCAGACTTTGGTGACCAATAGGTCTCTGCTTCACCTCTGGGCTCCAATATCCCCAGTCTAAAGCCATTCTGTCATTCTCTGGGCAGAGGTCGGGGGTGTCCTGTGGCTAGGCTCCTAGACTTGCTCTTGAACCCGAGGCTCCCAGAATCCACTCACCATAGGTTTTTTCTGTCCATTTTTGGGCACATTTGATGTGGGTGTCAGCACTGTCCTCTCCACGGTGGCTACATGGCTCTGGCCAGCTAATTCCTCCCCTTGGAGAGTGTGGGGCCAAGGGTTTTAAATGTTGAACAATCACAGGCATTTTAAGGCAAAATTTATTTATGTATTTTTGGCACTATAACTCGCTCACAATCGTAAAAGGCTTCCTGTCTTTCAGGTTACTCTCCTTTCCACGTGCCAGCAGCCTCCCCTATAATTCTGTCCTAGGCACAGTCTGCCCATCTGTTCTCCTTCTTTCTTTTCTGCCTTCAAAGGTCTTGCTCTGTCAATTAAAAGCGTGCAATGTGACCCTATCTGGAACAGCAAGTAGAAAGGTCATACCTACTAAGTCTTTAATACCTATATTTATTTGTATTATTCCAAAAATAGTACAAGGTTTCGGAGGCAGGGAAATGTTAATTATTACGTATAGCAATGACTGTGATGCTTCCTTTTGCCTCGGTTTCCCCCCTACTTGGGTGATGTGATGAAAAGCAGACAGATGTCCCCTTCCGGCATTCCTCCAGGTGAGGAACACCGAATATATGGAACTGAGAGTTTAGGTAGGAAGAGAGTTGTTTCTCTCCTCCTGAGAGGGACAGTAATCTTTACTCCCTGTTGTAAACAGAATTTCCTTGGAAAGAGGAGAAGCAGCCTTGGTTCTCACCTTCTAGAACAGCGATTTTCAACCGTTGTGCTGCAAGAACTTTTAAAACAAGCAACACCTGACTATTTAGTCAGGGGCACTGACCTCTATTCCCTTAAACTGGCAAATAAAAAATAACAACAGTCAACACAACAATGGCCATCCAGTGTGAATGAATAAAAATTATACCTTTTTTTTTTTTTTTTTGGTCAGATGGGCAAAACTATATTTTTTGGAGTGCTGGAGAATTTTAGTAATTGGTTTATGTGTGCCCTGAAATGAAAAGGTTGAAAATCGCTGTGCTGGAATGTAAATGACCACCTGGAGGCAAGGGGGTGGGATGGGGGAGCCTCTCCAGCTCTCAGCCTTGGATCTCTCCACAGCCCTGGCTTTAGGAGATAACCTACCTCCAGGGAGGTAAACCTCTAATCCCACCCTGGAGTCGTTGTTTGTTCGTGTATCTCCTAACTTCCGAGTCTTCTCCTTAACCTAGGTTTCAGTAAAATGTTTCAAAAACTTTAACATGAAAATATTCACTTTCTGACAATGGCCTGGACCTAATTTTAGCCCTGAAACTTTTCAATTTGCTGATATGTTCTATGGAGTATTTTTCACACAAAGTCCTTTTTTTGGCAATTGACCCCAAATAATAGTGTTTTTTGTTTGTTTTTGTTTTTTATTGAAAGGACAATTGAGTTATAAATGTCAAAGCTAAATTTATATTTTCCAAGAAATAATAGGAGAAAAGTGTGTGGAATGACAGCTTACACTTCTAAAGTGTTATTTTATTTCCCACATATATCGTACCATACTGGTGATATTCATGTACGACATCTTGATAAATGCATGCTCGTTAAGATATTATTTACTATATTAATTTTGTGGTCGTGGTCATGTTAGATTAACACAAGGTCCAATAGCGTTCTAGCTTTAGTTAGATAAACCCTCTCCATCACAGGGAAAGTCTGTATGTACGCTAACATACATTGTCTGATATTGAAATTATCCAACTGCTTTGGAGTAGCGTCACACTCCACAGTGACTGAACTTATTAATAAAAAATTCTATAATTTTTCCCTATAAAATAGTAGGTATTCCATCTGGAACATCACCTACAACGTAAGATTATATCTAAGAGCAAAGCTCTGTCTCCCCATAACATCGTATTTAATAACATTTCCCGAGTGTGAATTTCTTGATATGTGTTTTGATTTACTGCTGAACAGAGTCACACTTTCAACTGTTCAGTGTCTCACTCCTATTTGATTCTCTGCTGTCCAGGAGAGCTGGCATTTCGGTTCCTGCATTCACTGCCTTCTCGCTGGGACGATGCATTCCTCTGGGCCTGCAGCTCACAGGCCCCTCTCCCCAGAGCCAGCATCCTGCTGCCCTTCGAGGGGCATTTCGTGAGAGCGTGTGACATTCCACAACCCAGCTCTTTCCCTCAGTCACCAGAGGGCGTACACACTGTCAGTGCTTTTTCTGATCGGAGGCCAGACCTGAGACCTGGCCCTGGAACCGGCTACTCGGACAGGAGGTGATGAGGCCTGAGGGACAAGGAGCATGTTTTGGAAGGGATGCCGCAGGCTTTGGGTGGATCCTTCGTTTGGTTCTCTGGACTCGCCCCATGAAGAGACATGGCTTGAACAGAAAGAAGTACCAGCCTCACAGGTCTAAAGATGCTTTCGGTGTGAGTGTTCTGAGAAACAATGGAGCTTTCTGTTGAAAGTGTTCCCACATTTAGTATTTATAGCACATTTCTTCCCGGGTGCGTGTTCTCTTCTCTAAAGTGACATATGTGACAGGCTTCATCACAATGGTTATTTGTACATTTGTGACAAAAACTGAGGACTGATAGTTGGCAGGTTCCCCACACATGTTACATCACAGGGCTTCTCCCTAGCGTGCACTTGCTAACTTTTACTGAGCTGGGGGTCCAAATGGAAGAGTTTCACTGCTTTTATGACATTCTCAGGGTCCGTCCCTCTGTATTTTTTATGTTCCCTGACAATCAGTGAGGGCTGACTTTAGGTAACAGGGTTCCCACATTCATTACACTCACAGAGTTTCCCCATTATCTGAACTCCCTTAGGTGAAATAAAAACTGTTATTTTCAAAGCCCTTTTCATGTTTACCGTCAAGGAGATACTTCAAATTTTCAATCTTATGATGACAAATAAGGTTATAATTATGTACTTTCTTATTGTATTGTCAGGTTCTAGTCAGGAAAAGAGAAATCATACAAGTTGTTTCTACGGAAAGAATTTTAAAATGGAAATTGGTTAAAAAGGTATTGAGGAGACTGTAAAACCAGAAGGGAACACTGCCAGACCCTGGAGATAACAGCTGCAGGAAAACACTACCGTCTCCAGGACTGGGGACAATGGGAAGAAGCTGAGAACATCGTAAGTTAGAAACACGAAGGAGGGGCCTACAGAGCGGGACGCAGACTAAGGAAGGAATGCTTGTCGCCTGGCTGCTGTGGGCAAGATATCAAAGGATGAGCCCTGCAAAGCTGGGGCTCAGACCTGTGAGAAGGGGACACTTTGGCCGCTGCTGGTACATCTGATGGTCCGGGATCAGGCTGGTCCTAAGAACGCCAAAGAAATCAGGGACTGGGAACTAACTGCTTCTAGAGCGAAAGACCATGGCTAGGATGACACTGATGAATAGGAAGCCACCAGGTCCCTTTTCCATCCTCTTACCTGGCAGTCTCCTGCTGGTTCCCCTTATTGGTGGATATCTTAACTTCAGCATCATATAGCAGAGTTAAAAAAACCAACTTGTCAAAAGGTATCTGGCCAGTCTTCCACACACCCCCAAGGTCAGTTTTGGTCTCTGATGTTGGCAGATTGAGTTTGCAATAGTAGCAATAAAAGGTTCGGATGAGGGGAAGTTCATTTGTTGACTGCTGAAAGCAGTCCCATGGAAAGAGGCTGGTAAGAATAGAACATCTTATCCTTTCCATCTGAAATCTGAAACTCGCCTCCACAGTGGATGCTCTTTAATGGGCATGAACATGGGATACCAAGATCTTCATACTCTGTGCATATTGTAAAAGTTCCTCCACACATCTCCTCTCGGGACTATTGCGATGTTTCTATGTTTCTGACAATCCAATCAAACCATCAGTCATGGCCCACGCATCAGAATAGAGTCATACCCTGACTATCTCTTGGTCCAGACACATTGGAAAATCAAATGCATGGTTCAAAATTCTTCTCCTGGGAGAATTTCTTCTCCACACTGTTTTTCCAAGGACATTTCTGGATGGAACAACGATGCTGCAAACTCCTGTTGGTTCTAGGAATATAGTGCTAAAACATCTATAAAAGTCTGTTTTTTCCTCCTCACTGAGCTTGTCATAGGAACTTCCCACAAGGACATAAATGTAGCTTGACGGAGAAGAGACAATGCAGAAGGAGTAGCTGTCAGAGAAATATATATATATATATATATATATATTTGTAAGAGAACCATGATTTTATTCCCCAGATGAGCTGAGATCAGGCACGTCTAGGGTGGCATGACTGCATTTTCTTACTGGAATCTGCCAGAGCTGTTTTCAGACACTGTGAGTTAAGCATAGTTAGATCTGCCACGTCAACAGGCTCAAGAAGCAGAGTGACTTGCATTAAAACCAGAGTCAACTTCAGGCCCCTTTCTGGCTCTGTCTGGGTCCCACTCAAAACTTAATCGTATGGGTTAACTCTGTAAATTGGTCAGGATAGCATACTCCAAAGTGGCATACACTGTCTCAGGAATCCGGAGACCTGCAACCATTGTGCCCTTTTAAACAGTAAAAAGTGGAAATGCAGTAATTTCTCTGCCCTTGGAGGGCACCTCTTAACCAACTAGAACCAAGAAACATCATGAAGTCATCAGCGCCTGAATTTTCATAGGATTTATCTCCGCCTCACTTTCTGCCTCACATGTGTCTTATGAAATCATCCAAGGTTAATGCTGTTTCCTCCTCATCAGGTGCATTTTCATGATGCCCAGGTGTAGTGATGAAACGTGGTATTGCACAGGACTTCACCACGATCCAAAGCTGGGCAGACTGGAGTCTGGTGGAGAACCCGAGGGTTCATTTGGTTCCAAGCAACTTTCAGCCCTGGTGCGTAAAACCTGACTTCTCGAGTTTCTTCACAAGGGATGAGGAGGCAGAAGCACCTGTCCGACCAATGGCTGCCACCAGGTACGCAGGTCAAAGCGAAGCCCAGCTCCAACTCAGGTTCCGGCCAGACCATGACTCCGGAGGCGGAACGGGTCGCCAGTCTGTCTCTGCTCAGCGTCTGCGCTTCATCCGGGCACACTCGCCACTTCCTGTCCTGCGCACGCACTCACCTCTGTGGGTGGAGCCACGCCCGCCCCGGCTGGCCTCGCGAGACCACGTGCCACGCCCCGCTCCTTCCGCCGCCTTCCTCTGGGGGCACGTGTGCGATGGGTGCGCTCAACCCCGATGCACAGACCGGCGCTTCCCTTTATCTGCGGCAGACAGGCCCAGGGAACACGCGGAGGCTTTGTCGGAAACACTAGCCGAGGGGCAGAAGCGAGGGTCTGTAACTTCTGTGCATTCGCCATTTAAATAAACGGATGGACTATTTCAAAAGGCGAAGTCCAGGCGGCTGGGAGTGAGCGGACCGGTGGTTCCGCAGCAGGCAGTGCTCCGTGGACTTGGCGCGGTCTCCCACCAGCCCTTCCTTGCTGCCAGGTTGAAGCCCGCAGCCTGGCTGCCCGCCCTCCTGCCCTCCAAGCTCAGGTCTGTCCGCTTTCCAGCAGAAATCAGCCGCATGCCAGCATACTGCTCCTCGTTGTACAGGAGAAGCAGAAGGCCGTGGGGCGTCTGTACTCTGCTCTGTGGTGCAGTCCCCGCGCGTGAGCGCAGGAATGAGAAGGGAATCTGGCTCCCTATGCACCTGTCCCAGGAAGCCTAGCTGCCAGGAGCCAGGGCACCCGAGGGAAGCTGGGCAACGTTCCCCAGGTCTCAGCTCACACACAATTGCAACTCCTCCTTCCTGTCACTTGTTCTACTGCCCTAAATGGCTTCATACATCCCCACCTTCCTGATTTTGGAAGGAGAATGCATAGAAATTGGTCCATACCAGCTGCATCCAGGTATCGGACGCTTTGATCATTTGCTCCAATAACAATGTACTATTTCCAGAATAGCAATTGTAATTAGTGTAATCACCTGATTAAGGTTATAATAGTGCACATTTATTTGCTCAGATTCATCTGCTTTCTGCTGGTGGCTCTGTCTCTCCAGTTTCCCTAGACATGTGGGATAGCTATGATTTACTATTCTAGTAGGGATTGGAAGTTCTAGGGGGTTCCACTGGTCCTTTCTGTCATAACCACATTTATTGCATGACATGACATAATGAGTCAATGTGAGGATTCTGCCAGTTGCTGGGTAGGTTTTTTTGTTTTCGTTTTTTTAAATTATGTATCCAGAAAATGGGAATATAATCACAGGATGGGTCCTTGGACCCATTGTGATACAGACTTGAATGAAAACACCATTGATCAAATTACCACCACATACTTAATTTTGATTTGCAACATATCCTGGCATTTTGGATCTCCTGGGATGAACACCAACTCTGAGGTATTGAAGAGGTGGCATAATTTGACAAGTATATTCTATCAGAGTTTTGATTGAAAACATTGGGAAAACTTCTGGTCAGTTTCATCAACATTTATGAGACTCCTTGCTCACTGATGAAATAGATATGACAGAATAATGGCTGGTGTTAGATGCCAATCACACACACAGATATCTGCAGCCTTCATTCTGTTTCCGAAGAATCTGCTGTGTCCACCTATAGGGATAGTTTTCTCTGTGCATTCCAGTTTACTTTAACATATGTGTCTTGCTGGAGAGAAAATGTTTTCTCTTTAAGATTTTATTGTGGTCTGACATGTATTTACTTCCACTATTCAAAATGGGGACTTAATTTCTTTGGTAAAGCCAAAGAAGAAATATTGTAGGGTTCAGTGTAGCTACCCCATATGCATTATATTCTGATTGGTATAAACATCAATCTAATTCCACTATAAATCCCCAAAGATTTAGCAATTCGAGTGAGTAGACAAAGATTTTCGATGGCTCATTTAGGTACCTCCATTTCAAATATTAGGGAGTAGATGGTATCATCTATCTCTTTTCCTCTACACTTATAAAAATGCCCACAATACTTCTACAAAATATGTTTTCTTAGAGCACAGATTTACCTCCCTTATGTATTGTACTTATTTTTGCCAGACCTAATTTTGATGGATTCCTTTGTATGTTTAAACACATATGGTGCTATTTTGTCACATGTTATTTACCAAGTGTAACAGACAGCCAAATGGGACTTTATATTTAGGCAGATGACATTTTCGTGTTGTGCATGTAAAACATACTGGTGGTCTGTGGGAACCTCAGTAAGTCACCTTGAGAAAAACCACATGATTTCTTTAGAGGAGGAGCTAGAGTGTGTGTGTGTGTGTGTGTGTGTGTGTGTGTGTGTAACTAGAAGATCTTTCTGATACTTTCAAGTCCTAAAACTGTGTAATTCCATTATACTATTGTTTTATAATACTCAGGTCTTCCTAGTGTTGGACCAAGTCATCTTCCTGAAGGGTCCATATCCTACTGATCAGTCAGAGAGAATCATCCTTTTAGACATTGTGAGCTCTCTGAGAAACAGAAGCCAGAACAGCCTCACCAAGGTTCCCTTTCTACTTCATCCTCTTCCCTCTAAGAGGGACCATCTTCTTAAGAAAGGTGTATAGGGTGGAGACTTGAAAATTGGTTATATTGACATGAGCCCAAGAGACATGTTTGTGTATATTATGGAATATAATTAGTTTAGAAGATCACCTCACAAGAGAAAGACAGCTTGGCTTGGTTAATATAGAATTGCTTTTGTTGTAATGTTGAGGACTTTGATCCATTTTGAATTAATTTTTGTACATGGGGACAGACTGTAGTCTAATTTCATTTTTTTCAGGTGGCTTTCCAATTTCCCCAGCAACATTTATTGAAGAGGCTATCTCTTCTCCATTGTGTGATTTTGGCTCCTTTGTCAAAACTTATTTGTCCATATACATGTTTTTGTTTTTGTTTTTTTTATAATTAATTTTTTTTCCCTTTATTGATTTTAGAGAGAGAGGAAGGGAGAGGGAGAGAGAGATAGAAACATCGATGAGAGAGAACATTGATTGGCTGCCTCCTGCATGCCCCCCACTGGGGATTGGGCCCACAACCTGGGCATGTGCCCTGACCGGAAATCGAACTGGTGACCTCTTGGTGCATGGGTCGATGCTCAACCACTGAGCCACACCAGCCGGACCATATACTTGTGGTTTTATTTCTGGGCTCTAAATTAGGAGCTGCCTCGTTACCTTGGGTATACATGGTATTTGATGATTCCTGCTCTGTCTAGGCATCTGTGTAGGAGTGACACTTCTCTAGTAGATTGATAAGAAGTGTTTCTATTGGTTTCCAGTAGGTGGCGCAGAATCACAAGTTTTTTAACTCTCTTGCACTTTTCTGGCTTTTCAGATCTCTGGGAAGTGGTGGAAAAAGGCTTGTGCTCCTTGGGAAGATGGGGGCCTTGCCTGTGATATAATCACCCCAGTCCCAAGGAATGCAGTGGAGGGGTGTGGCTCCAAATCTGGGAAATCCCAGTGCTGTCCTCTGCAGACAGATGCCATTGGCGTGTAGCCACCATGTGTGGTGGTGGGATGAGCTTGAGGAACCCAGCTGCCTCTTTTGTCACTTTGCCCTCCTGGCAGTGGCGACCAGTGGCCCTCGATGGCATCCTCCCTGTGCCTCCACCTGAACCTGGGATTAGTCACAGAGTGCACCTGTCGCTCAGGCAAAAAGTGATTCTGTGGTCCCAGTTCTCGGGTTTGCAGATACTGTGCTCTGCACCTGACACTGAAGGGTGAAGGGAGGCAAGCTCTGGGAGATTCAGGGGTGTGGCCAGGCTCTGCAGCTTTGTCTGTCTGTCTGTCTGGAATGCTGATTGCCAGATAGCCAAGGCCACATCTCTATGCTTCACCCCTGCCCAGGTCACTGGGCTCAGCTGTAACTCATACTGCCCAATCCTGCAGGAGGGCTCACTCATCTCTTTGCTCCTCCCTGCTGAAGGCAGTGCCAGCCACAGCCTGGTTCCTCCCTTCTGCAGGCTGAGCCCTGCCATGAGCTCCCAGCGGCGGGGCTGCGTCCATGGCTCCTTTCCGCTCTTCTCCTCACCTGCCCAGTTCGCTCCTACTCGCCCACCTTGAGATGTTTCAGTGCGCAGCTCTCTCAGACATGTTTGTGCATTGAGCAGGGCATCCTTTGTTGAATGATAGCTGTTCACATTGTTGCAACTTTAAGGGGAGAGACTAAGGGGACCACTCATGCCGCCATTCCTCTGATGTCACTGAGTTTGTATCCTGACATTAATATTTTTATATGTGCTGTTTCACTGAATCTCCACAACAGTCCCTCCAGGCAGGACGTTGGAGGCATCACAACCAAGCCAAGGTGGCGTGTGAGCTGCCTCAGGCTCTGAGCAGCGCTAGGGTGGTAGAGGTGCTGGGATGAGAAGAGAGCCGCAGCCGAAATGGAGGACACAGAGAGACGACAACACGGCGTTTAGTATCCGACTGGGCTACTTCAAAAGGCTTTTAAAGGCTCTTAAAGCCAACCATTCGATCTCATGGAGGAAATATGTAAATTACAGTTATGGAAAAGTTTCTTTGATTTTTATGAAAAGGAAAGGGTGAGGAATGAAGAACGAATGCTTTCAAGCTTCAGACTCTTTCCAGGAGCAAAAATATATAAACCTTGTGAATATGCAATGAATTCTACAGAACAGTCTGAAAAGGCAAAAACACACTATATAGTAAAGGAAGATGAAATAGATTATGGCAAAGCAATAAAAACAGGTCTGTGTGGAGTTAATTGGAAAGTACTGTGCAATGTTTGGAGGATTTGTATGGGTCTTTGTTAGAGAATCATTAATATGTATCATATGTAAATACATTTAATAAAAATCTGTGAGGATCAAATGAATGATGGACAGGGAGACATCTGAAAGGCTATGGAAGCACTAAGCAGATGTAAACTAGTTTTAACCCCGCTCTTCAGTGAAATCAGTTATTTGATCAGATATTGTAAACTTTTAAGAATTAGTTTTAATTTACCTTTAAAGAGACCAAGAGGTTTCCAGTAGGATGTGAGTGTGAGTGTGAGTGTGAGTGTGTGTGTGTGTGTGTGTGAGTGTGTGTGCTGAGAGAGAGAATGCAATCTATAGTGAAGGAAAGCATATTACTGGTTGCCTGGGGATGGTGGAGGGATAGGGGTGGGTGGGCTGAATTCAAAAGGGGCAAGAGGTATCATTTGGTGGGGGCATGGGAATGTTCATCGTCTTGATTGTGGTGATGTATACATATATTAAAACTTATCAAGTGATACATTTTAAGTAGATGCAATTTATTTTTGTCAATTATACCTTGATGAAGCTATTTAAAAATAGATGTCCCCAGCTGACAAAGGACGCCTCCATGTTAATTCTCGAGGGCTTCTTAGAGAGTCCCAGTTCCCCTCTGCACAGCATCGCCCAGCCTGTATAGCACAGGGTCTTCTGTTGGGCGTTTCTCCATTTGCCTTTTACATTCTGTCACTGAAGCAGGCCGTTTTCCTTTTGTTTTTATCTCATTCAGGCATTTTTAAATTATTCTCCGAAATATTTAATTAATGATTTAGTCTTGATTCTAACCTACTTTCGTCAGCCACTGGATCAAACTTGTATTATGGTTAACTACTAACAGAAACTCCACGCCCTCTTTGCTACTCCTTATTTGCAATTAAGTATTCACGGCCAATTTATTGTAATAGTGAGAGATCCCTTCTGAGGAATGTATCCAGGGCATCCTAGGGGAAAACAGAATGGGAAGACACCACTTGGGTGTGATTTGAGAACACCAAAAGGCCCCCAAGTAAAAGTATCAGAAACATTTCCCCGGGCTGATACTGTCCCAGGGGCTGAACGTCCCAGGACTGGCATTTTCTCCGCACGCCATCCCTGGAACCTGTGCATATTAACTGGCTAAAGCATGGTGCTCTCTGGAAAATGAAGTATACCCGGTACCCCTTAGTATAAGGACATTTATGATATAGGAAAATAATAACCCACTATTGCCCACATTTTAGCAGAAAAACACATATTAAACAAGCTGGACACCCCATACACACATTTGCACAGCTGTTAATTTCTTTTGGGAAGAAATTCCTTTTTATTTCTTTTGGGAAATATTAAAATCACTTAGTACTTGATTATAGTTAGGGACAGTATTTGTACATGTTTTGCAATCAACTATGTTAATTTGAACTCTATCTAGACGAAAAAAAAAAAGACATTAAAATGATAAAAGAATGACCCATGTAGTTTAACACCTGTGTACTGTACATGTTGTGTGTCACATACACAACACACACATACATATACGATTGAAAGACCAATAAACGTGAGTGTTATATTTGTAGACTCAAATTTTTACTTCGAAATCAATACTTTCAGAAACATGTTTGGTGTGATAAAATAGGATTTCATATTAACTTATGGAATGTACCCCCATTTATTTCCAAAGAGGTTGTGAATTTGTTACTGTGCCATCAATGAGTTTTTGTCTCTCCCTCCTGGGGATACAGTGATGCAAACGGGCAAGTCGAGCCTGAGTACAGAGAAGGAACACATCACATGTATTATTAATTGCTGCTGGCTTTGGTAGGTTTATTGGCTGGTGAGACAAGAAAGGTCAAGTCTGAACACAATGACTATCCTGGGATCCAGGCCTGTTAGCATTCTCTAGCTTTGGGGGTCATGGAAAGACACTTTTAGGGGACAGACCCTTGGCCTTTTCAATCAATTATATATTAATTACTCATATACTATCTAACTGGAATCTTTGGACAACAAAATACATCTCTTTTTCTCTCATATAGCTTTTCCTCTTGCTAAGGAGCAAAAGCTACTTAGGGAGTTATCAATTTTCCCTATTGATTTCTTACTAGGTATCGGAAGTGCTCTCAGTTTCTGTAAGTACCACTCATACGGCCGAAACTGGAAGAAAGGTGAAGGATTATTTTATGTTTGGATCTGTAAGCTTTCACAGTGAAATAAGGAGAGAAATGGCAGAGAGAGTTCACAGGTATAAATATTTGCAGACATTTGCACTTAGGGTTGATCAATAAATTGCTGTGCAATAATAACACATGGGAAGTACAGCAATGAATAAAACATTCTCTTATTTCTCACCAGAATCGTATTAAAAATGTCATTATTTCTCAAGTTTAGGGATATTTTTGATATTAAAAATAAAAGTAACAGCTATGGAAAATACAACACAGTGATAGATCTGTTAATAAGTTATATGAGCTCCTTAAAATTAACATGAAGTTTAGTTATATGTTGAAATAAAACTAGAAGAAAAAAAGTTGCAATGTTTTATGCCTTGTGCTCTGGGTACCTTTAGGACGAGTCATTGCTTATTAATTAGAGGCTAGATGGTTCTTAAGTTATGACTGTGCACTAATGAAACAGAGTTATTTTTCTGCAACTGATTTTTATTGAAGAAAAGCCTAAGAGTCATATCTTTTATCGGTTGAAAGTGACAGAGATTAATTTAAATGCATCCAGCAGCCCAGCTGAGATGACTGTGGTGAGTGAGATGGTCGTCATCATTTATCTGTCCTCTGAAAATGTTCTGACATTATTTGGTTTCCAAGCTATGAATGTATGATTTCTAAATGGCTCAGCATTCAGGATGTGTTGGCAAGAAAAACCCCATAACATAGGAGGAATGATGTGAAGGCAGAAGTTTAAAGCCGAAGTCCACAGCAGGGACACTAAGTAAGAAATTGCCTGTTTCATAGCATTGATGCTTAATTCTCCTTCCTTCCCTCCCTTCCTTCTTTCCTCCTACTTTTCCTCCATCTCTTCCTCCCTTCCTTCCTCCTTCCCTCCCCTCCCTCCCTCCCTCCCTCCCTCCCTTCCTCCCTCCTCTCCTCCCCTCCCTCCCTCCCTCCCTCCCTCCCTTCCTTCCTTCCCTCTTTCTTTATTCCCTCCCTCCCCCACTCTCTCTTTCTTTCTTCCTAGAACCAACATAGCCTTTAGCTTAGACTTGATTCATTTTTGTAAACAGTATGTGAAAATTATTTTCATTTTAAAGGAACCCCCATTTCCAGAGGAAGTGGAACAGTGGAGTTAGTTCTAGACAACGTATGAAAAAGAACTTCCATCTTATTTTTTTATTTCGTTAGGTAGTTTTACTTCTCTTTTCTTGTACATTAAATCTCATGGCCATCTGGAAACAAAATCGTAAAACATTCACTTTGCCTTTCTTCTCCTGCTTTTCAACACCTCTCTCTCAATTTCTGTGTTTCCCACCCTGACGCCAGGTGCCCAGAGACCCTTTTCTGTCTTTCCTTATTTCAGTGAAGCCTTTGTGTGTGGAACGTGGATATATCCCCTTTCCACCCAAGGAAAATAGAAGAGCTTGCACGTTGCTGGGGCAAGTAGCTTTAAGAATACATGCAGTTGCTGTGTAACATGGTGTTTTCAATGCAGTGTAGTTAGAAATGTCGTCACCTCCCAACACATAAAGAAACTCAGCTCAGAAAGGTCAAGTGACATAACCAATGCCAGCCAGTCAGTCAGTGGCTAAGGTTAGAACTAAAACCCAAGTCATGTGACTCAGACATCAGCATCCTTTCCGTGGTACCTGTTTGGAAAGGCATTGGCTAGTTGAATCCCCTGTGGCATTTATGTATGATCAGAGCTCCCTTTGGTTTTTATCCCGGATACATTGTACTGGGACAGTTTCTAAACCCAAATGGAAGACTGTCAAGTGGCAGAATGTCAGCATTAGCAGGAGAATATTGGCTGTGGAAATATTTTAGGAAAGGTCTTCTTCATATCCATGTGGTCACAAGACAGGTCTACTGACTTCACCAGACAGGTCTACAGACCCTTGCAAGTCTGATTATTTTCTTATCCCACTTTTTGATAGAAAAATTGTATAATTCTTTTTATCATTTCAATGTTGGCACTAGATGTAAGCAAGAAAGTTCTTCATACATACCACGATTAATTAGAACACAGGGTTTGCTAGGAGACAGAATTAGGGTGAAGTTCTGACTATATCTTACTACCTGTATGACCAGGATTTGGTTAATCACCCTCTCACAATCTCGCCTGCCTCAGTGGAAAATGGGAGTGATTAGCTCTAATCCTCGGCTCTGTATCCCATGTGGTACTGATGCTTAACTCTTCAATTATTGGAGAGTCACAATGACTCTTAAAAAGTTATACTACTTTTCAGATGACTTCTTTATTTCACTGTGATATTTTTTCCATCCAACAACTTACTAAATAAATACTTTATATTAAACAACATATTAATACTTTAGTTTCAGGCAAAGATGTGTTTACTAATTTTTCAAAACATCGGCTCTAGTTAAGGAATATTTTATAAAACAACTTCCAATCACGGTGTTAGCATGTTTGCTGTCTACTTAAAACAAGCGAGAGGTATGGAGAGGTGGCTGCCCCTTTAACACGTCAATCTGTTGTGAGTCTGCACTAGTTATATTTATTTAGAAGTGCTCTCAGGTTTTTCATATATTTTATGCTTTAAGTTTGTTTTTTCTACGTTGTAACTATTTTTAAGTCCAATTTAAGTGCAGAATCACCGTATCCCTCCTGAAAGGCTTGCCAGTCTGAGAGCCAGTCAGCTTGGCTCTTTAGTTTTTTATTTCCTCGCCCAGCGTGATCTCTTTGTACCGTTTCCGCCTACCTCCACCTGCTGTTGGGTGCCTGAGTCATCGTTCCCTCCTCTGATGTGTACAATAAGCTTTTATGCCGCTGCATGTTATTTAAATTGTTCACGTTTTTCTACCTTTGAAAATTGTTTGAGTGCCTTGAGTTGGGATGAAATGCGTCATAATTTTATCTTATTAAAATTAATGGAAATATATGTGTATTTTATTATTTAAAAGCTTTGCAACTAATGGTAAGGTTTTTATGAACACATTGAAGTCATTTGATGAGGAATACCACTTGGCCAATAATTAATGCTCCGAGTCCTCTAAGTGACCCCTCCCATCACCCTTCCACCTGAGTCCTCCAGGGAGCCCTCCCCAGATCTGCCCCAGCACGTCACTGGACTCAGCAACAATGCTTCAGAACCCAGCTCCATCGTGTCTGGCTTGCATTCTAAATGGTTTATGTTCTTAATGCTATGCCTGTTACTTAATATTGAAATAGTCCTCCCAGTGGACATAACAATAGAACCTATCTCAAAGGTTTGTTTTGGGAATAAAATTATAGAATGCATGCAAAGAACTAGCATAATGTTTAGTATACAGTAAATACTCCATAAATATTAGCTATAGCTATTACATTATTGTTCCAGATGTGACAATTTAAACCTGTATAATTGTATAAGTAAACACTTAAATATATCAATTTTATAAACATGTTGTGGTAAACACTGCCTACTAAATTTGGTCTCTTTAGTTATGAGGAATGAGATATTTAATTTTGAATTGGATATATATTTAATTTTGAAGTGGATTACATAAAGTCCAAAATAAGTAAAGACATAATTAAAATTAGAAATCTTTACAATCGATTTCTTTTTTTTTAAAGAACTTTATTCAAGCAAATGTTAATGCAGAAAAATCCTCTGTGTGTAAATATATGTGTATGTAATCAAACATTTACCATTACAATCAATGCAAGATTGTACTTCTATTGATAACACTTTCATGGAATCGGTGAGTCAAGATTAGATATGTATCAGTTCTACGGGATGATTTAATTTACCTATGATGCTTAGATGACTTGTGTCAACCAGTTCACACAAAGCATGCACGTATTTTGCTCCCTAGTACTCAGAGACAGCCTCAGCAACCTGCAATCACTGGCCTTCTTGAACCGTGACAAGAACAGCTAAGCCAACCGATCCTGCCTCTTTGTGGGCACCTATATTCTTACCAAGTCACTTGCTTTGTCTACTCATGAAGTGAGTATTCACTGAATAAAGAGCACCTGTCTATCTCTATAGACTACACGTTTTTGAGCTTCTCATATACGCAGCCTCCAAATGCTCGTTGCCTGGGTCTGAGATGACCCTGGGTTGGTGACTCTGTTGCTTGGATTGAGTAACCCCATAAAAACTACTCAGGCTCTGTGTCTCAGTTTTCTCATCTGTATGAAAGAGGATAAAATTAATACATACCTCCTAATGTCATGAAGACTTATTCAGTTAATATATTTAAAACTTTTAGGATAGCACCTCGCAAAAAGCTAATGTTCTATTAAGTGAGCTATTTTTTTTTTTTTAATAACTACTGCCATTTTATAGCCCACTGAGCAGAATTAAGTGGTGTTAGATTGGACATTGAAGAGTGTACCTGACTACATGTGTTTCTGATCCTGATATTTTAATTTTCATAAAAGTGGATAAGCTGTGAATCAAAAAGGCTCAGTATATTTTAAATTCTTTAGTGTTAATTAGTATTATTTTATTGTTCAATTAAAAAAAAAACAAAAAAATCAGCTTCTTAATGAGGATGATTATATTCTGAGCAGTAAGATGAAAATAATTGAGATAGGGTGGGGAGTTACTGAAGATAGGCGATCTACCGTAAATTCCAGATTGATATTCTTAAATTCGTTAACTGACTGTCCATCCGAAATGGAGAAAAAGCTCAAGTCTGTGGAATGTGTGAGAGATTCCTGTACAAAGTCATCTCTTCTGATGGCAATTATAATACAATCAGATGTGGCCTCGTGAAGAAGAGGACACGGAAGTAGGGTCCTACTTACACAGAAGTAGAGTTTTGAGTGGGAGGAGCAGGAGCCTCTGGTGAATCGGGAAGGGATGCAGGATACGGGGAAGAACTGCAGGGTGTAATGAAGGTGTGATACAGGCGTAAGAAGATGTGATGGGCCACGTGGAGGAAGTCAGAGAATAGAAAAGCATCACAGGAAGTAAAACAGGAGGAAGTTGAGGAGAACTACACCAAGAAGAAATGAGAAAGAGGGAAAGGATGGGAGAGACATTGCAGGATCTGTGGGAACAGGAATTATAACAAACGACATGGACGGAGCACAGGGGGAGTCTAAGTTGAAAATGTGCATTTTCAGAAAGAAATGCTACAGAAATCAAGGAGGAAAACAAGGGAAAATATAAGGAAACACAAGATGATGACACAATGCTATATTGAAGGCTAACTGAAATGTCAGTTTCTACCAAAAGTTTCACTTCCTTTACTATTTTAATAAATTCATTACTCATTCTTTAAAAAGATGACATGGATTAGCATTGCCCACCAATTTTCTAGTTTGAGAAGCATTCTTCCTGGGTTAATCTATTCTTTATTTGTTCAAACACTACACTAATCAACAAGCAATTATTCTCTTATTCTAAACATATATGTTAATCGCTTCCTGAGGTCACCTTTTCAGAGTATTACTAGGAGTGATTACAAGATTAAAGAATGAAAAGAAATTAAGCCAAGAATATGCAAATGAAATTTATATTAATGACCTTGCAATGACAAGGAAAATTTGTCTTATATTTTAAAATCAGAAATCATTCCTGAACTAGCAATCCACCATTGACACTTATTGTCATGATACTTCTAAAATGACATTTGAAAAGATTACTGTTACAATGTATGCATATGCTTAAATACAGACATAGTATTAGTATTCACTCAACCTTCCAACATTTTCACACATTATCAAGTGATATGTTATATGATATATCACTTGATATGTGTGAATATTTTGGAAGGTTGAATATATATATATATATATATATATATATATATATAGAGAGAGAGAGAGAGAGAGAGAGAGAGAGAGAGAGAGAGAGTTTATTTTGTTGTCCAGGCATTAGTTGAGGATTTAGGAATACAAAGAAAATAAGACTAAATCACTAATCCCAGTAAGCTTCTGACTTAATGAGACAAATATCTAAAACAACGTTAGTAAAATATATGTATGTGCTATCACAGCTTGGTGAGGGTAAGACAAGGAAACATGAAAACAAAGAGTTAAGAAAGGCTCCTTGGAGCAGGTGATCTTTAAACACGCCCTCAAAGTATAAAAATGGAATGGCTAAATGATTCCTCACAAAGGAAAAGCAAGCAGAGGGCATCGCCTGCAGGAAAATACCTGCCCCCCCCCAAAAAAAAAAATCACAGGGTATTTGCATGTAAAAGTGGGTCAACCAATGACAGTGGAATTCTTATTTCTGAGGTGAATTGTCAGGATTCCAAGATTCTGGTTGGCTTCCATATAGGTTTATAGCATGACCCAACCGGAAAAATTAAAGGACTAGAGACACGGAGTCACTCGCAGCAATGTAACATACTGAATTCTGCAGCATGACATAATTTTTTACATCTCTTGAAGATTCACTGGGACCTTTACATATCAACACTGGAAAAGATGATACATCTGGCCAAGACCTATGCAGACCACGCTCAGGGGAAACAACCGGTTTTGGTATTATTTTAAAGGAAAAGTTTAAGCATTTTTATGTTCAATTACATCTACGTGTAATTGAATCAAATTATAATTACATCTCATTGTACAATCCAGTGGTCAGATTGACAGCATTCACACTGACCATCTCATACACAAAATTTTTCAGCCTGAAGGGAGACAAGAACCTCTCCAGAAATAGTTTCGTTCAGCATACAGCTATTGAGGATCTGGCACATGGCCTTGACAGTGACAGATGCTAAAAGGTGGGCATGAACTTGGACAGAATGCTGTCTCGTCACATTCTTCAAAGGAAAGAATGCCCAGAAAGCTGTGGTAGAAAACGATGCCTGTGTATGAGGGCACAAGAACAATAATAACCTAGTCAGAAAGGGAGCATCAGGAAGAGTTGTTTCCAGAAGCTGCATTTGAATAGAAAACTGTCATTTATACTTACAGTCTATGCTTATTTTGGAGGAGAGAAATTTGGAAGGGCCAATGGAGGTTTATGGGGTTAAGGTCTTCCCTGGATGATATCGCTGACTATTATCAAAACATTTACTTAAGGGGAAAAAAAAATCAAAGAAGAATTACATTGGAATTTCACTTGACAAGCCTAGGACCAATGCAAAGGCATCCCACGGTGAAATGTTGGCTAGGCAAAACAAACATTTAAAATAAGTCCACTGAAGATTCCAGTCTAGACAGGGAAACACAAGTGTGCAAGAAACATTTCACAAGAAGAGACAACAATGTCAATTTATTAGGGATTCCTAGGAGCAGAGGGGCACTATATGTAAACAAATGATACCCTGAATGGCTACACATCTTTATCTAAGAATCATACAGAAAATATCTCACAATCAAAACCCTTCAATACAGAGGCCACAAATACATTTCACTGTGTACAGTTCAAAATAATTATTTAAAATGTATGAGAAAGATCAATAGCTTTAATAAGCCAGAGATGGACCTGGATACGGAGGTAAAATATTGAGGAGAAATACCAGACTGAGTAGAATAAACTTTGCAGAGATCAAGTCACGTTGAACACTTAATCCTAAAAGCTAGCACAATACTCCACCCAACTCTTGCATACATGTCAACTGTGCACTAGAGAGGAACTGAGCATCTGTCCTGAGGCAGACAGGAGTTTTCTGCCCCCATTCTCACGAGTAATAACAGCTGACACTTTAACATTTTAATAAGTCATAGCGTTTTGGTGCAGAGATGCTGTAATAGCTTCAAAGCCCTTGCTTCATGATGGACCGCAGTCCCTCTCTAGACCAGGATCCCTCCCTTCAGATGCTCTGAATAGTAAGTGTATACAAGTTAGCATTTAAAACACTAGCAGAAACAAAGGAATTACAATATATATCTTGTGGCTTCTTTTGCATTGCCCCTCTCTGCGGAAGGTGATATACTGATTAACAAACCAAGAAACAAGTTCAACAACTGTTCTATTTAGGAGAAGACAATAAATGATAGCATTCTTTTTTGAATTGAATTTATTAGGGTGACATTTGTTAAAAAGCCATATAGATTTCAAGTGTACGACTCAATAAAACATCATCTGCATATTGCACTGTGCACTCACCACACAAAGTCACGTTTCTTTCGATCCCCATTTATCCCCTCTTTGCCCAGTTCCACCCCCTCACCCCCCACCCCCCATTCTCGATGAGAAATGAAGAATATTGTTACCACAAGTAAGGCTTTAACACAGGACTAGAGCTGTCTAGGTCTATACTGAATTCTTATCGGATGATTAGATGTTTTCTATTTGTTTATTTGTTCTTTTTTTCTTCTTCTACTTAAAAGTATATCTATCATATCAGACATAAATGCAGTCTCATTCTTTTAAACTGAGAATGAATTGATTGAGATATGTTCTAAGGCCCATACATTCTTCCTCTTTTGTAGGAATATTTGTGATAATACACGACATACTTCCTGAAAAAGAATTCAGTTTAAAGTTTAGAAGTATTTCCTGCCTTTAATTATCCTTTAGAATCCTATTTGCCATTCAGCAAACATTTATCAAGTGGTTATTGTATTCCTTGTACTGATCTAAGCATTATAGGGGAATACATAGTGTTTGCTTTCAGCTGGATTTGAGAGATAAGAGGACAACACAGGGAGTCATAGAAAGAGCTATGGGAGGTTACAGGAGGGAGAGATTAGTTTCCACCGAGAGGTCAGGAAAAACTTCAAAGAGGACATAGCATTTGAGTAGGGTCTTGAAAGATGAGTAATTCTTGGAATTTAGAAAAATATTAATAGTGGGGGATTCCTGGGGGAAGTTTATATGACCACAACAGAAGGCATAATATAAAAAAAAAAAAAAAAAGCTGGGAGACAGAAAACAGTATATGTTCTTGACTTTGCATTTTTGATTGCCTGCCTAATTTAAGAGTCCTTCCATGGACATAGCACCTGCCTAGAGTCCTACTGTTGGTTGGCCAGTTGCCAATAAGACTCTATTTCAAAATTTATAAGAAACAAAGGCATTAAAATAGGATGGTGAAGATAAGTTTACAGAACTATCCTATTAGATTCAGGGCACTGGAAGCTATATTTGGTAAATTTGCTACTGAGAAGTAAAGAAAGTTACAAGAGATTCTCTGAATCTTTAATAGTTTTCCCAAGTCTCATCTTCAGAGTTCATGTATTTTGGTCCTATTTAAAGATCCTTTGCTCTTTTAAAAGACTCTCCTTTATTTTAACTAGCTTGAGTGGGTAGTGGGTTTCTGTTCCTTAAAGTCAGTCTTGACTAAAATATTATAATCACATGGTGAATCTAGATTGATTGGTAACCAGAATGCCTGAAGTGAATCAGTACAAACTGTAAGGTTAAATAGGGCTTGTAACCAAATGCAGATTCTGCTGCCTGCTGTAGCAAAAAGCCAAACTCGTGAGACAAGGTGCTGGTGAAAAGGAAAGCAGTTTATTCAAGTGCTGGCTACCTGAGAAGGTGGGGGACTCTAGTTCCAAAGCCCATCTCTACGTCTCAGTGCACGCAGAGATTTTTATAAGGAGGGAGAGGCAAAGCAGAACAAAGAAATCGGGGGGAGGAGGGTTGAACATTCTCTACATGTAAATCAGCACAGTCCACTCTGATGATTATCTCAAAACTGGTCAAGTGGAGGTTTGGTTTTTATGGTTGAGAGTCAGCAAGTCTCCCAGAGCCAGAATGTCTGGTTGCTGGAGTCAGCCTCCTTCCTCAAAGTTAGTTCCTATAATATACTCAAAAGGCTATTAGTGATTTATGGCAGGCATGACAAACCAGGCCTTGGCTTTAAGGCATATATCCTATTCCCTGATTTGGGGAGAAGCATTGTGCATTATATGTTATTTAATCAAGAAGGTTATTTTGTCGGTTAACGTAAGACTTCGTATATTCTCTGTAACAAATTCAAATGATAGAATTCCCTAATGCCAATCAGTTTACTACTCTGGGAACAATAAAAGAAAGTTCCTGAGCAGGATGGCGGTGACATGATCAGAGCTATATTCTTGAAAAGTTAACTCAGCTCCAATATGCTGAATGGATCGAGAGAAGAGATCAGGTAGACAAATCAAGAGACTAATCAGGTGATGCGATTATGAAGTGCTGCCAGTGGGAATGAAAAATACTTTGTGTAAGTAGAATCATCTCAGTGGGGCAACTGCTGTTGGCAAGGTTAAACG
The DNA here is from genome assembly GCA_030848825.1 of Tadarida brasiliensis. Classification (NCBI taxonomy): domain Eukaryota; kingdom Metazoa; phylum Chordata; class Mammalia; order Chiroptera; family Molossidae; genus Tadarida; species Tadarida brasiliensis. The sequence goes on along the minus strand of CM061267.1, from coordinate 96,506,789 downwards.
AACAAAATTAACAAACAAAATAGAAACAGACTCATAGATAGAGAACAGGCAGTTATAGGCAGTGGGGGTGTGGGGAGGTAGCAGGGCTGGGTGACAAAGGTGAAGGGATTAAGCAAAACAAAACAAAACCTCACAGACAATAGCATGGTGATTACCAGAGGCCAAGTGAGGTAGAGAGGTAGAAGAGGGTAAAGGGGGGATAAATGGTGATGGAAGGAGATTTGACTTGGGGTGGTGAACACACAATGCAATATATAGATGATGTATTATAGAATTATACACCTGAAACCTATATAATTTTATTAACCAATGTCAGTCACCCCAATAAAACCAATTTTAAAAAGAATGTTTGGGTAGTTCCTGCTTAAATGACTGCAACAAAAGGAGGGACTTTGGACTATCCATTTAGGGAGTTCTTTGAACTTGACTCTCCTTCAAGCAAAGGGAGATGACAAGATAACTTGTCTATTTTAGGCAGATTCAAGATGGGAAAACAAAAACTTTAAGAATTTGTACCATTTGACAAGGTAAATCTCTAATTTTCTGATCATCCCAAATATAATATGAATAAACTCTGGACAAATGAAAAAACAAAACAACAACAAAAACCCCAGCTACCCGAGGGCTCCACAGAAGGAAAAAAAGAGGGCGGATTTTGGAGTGAAGTTGAAACTTGAGGAAAGGTAGGTGAGTTTCAGTTGTTTTGATTTGCCCTGTGGGTGGGCCATGTTCACAGCCCAGGGATAGAAGCTGAAGCTGTAATTAAACTTTCATCAGAGAGAATTAGAGGAGTCTTCCAGCAAGGAGGGAATGTAGAAGGAGAACTCTGTGTTGTGTGAATAACCACTACCTAAGTCTCTGTCTGATCCATAAACAGCACACACAGGCATCTGGCTAAAAGGCTAAAAATTAGTTTTTCATCTTGAGAATTGGGTTGTTAGCTATTTCAAGTGAGACAGAGATTGCCGTTTGAACCTAATCAAGGTAATGAATTGCTAAAATATAGATCCTCACTTTTGAGAGAAATATAACAACATCAATAAGTCATATAATTTATTTTTTAAATCTCTATTAGTACATGTTTCAAGTCTTTTCCACTGACATTACTATAGCTATACCAGCTTTCATTTATTCAGTTTATACATGTTTCTCGTTTTTTGTTCTTTTTTTTCTCAAAATTTAAATCCCTGTATTTTGTATGTCTTGTGAAAACTATTTTTTGTTCATTGTTAGCAGATTCTTACCAACATGTTTGTATTTTAATTAGAATATAGAGAATTTTACATTTAATACAGGATGATTGATATTTTTACATCTAAATTTGTCATGGCCTGATTTAAAAATGTTTTCACCTGTGCTATGCTCCTTTTTCTTTCACCTTTATTAACTTATTTTTAGTTCATATAAAGTTCAAAAATAGGTAAAATATTTAGTTAATGTCTCTAAAAGGAAATTTTCTTCTTCAAGTGGGATGAAATATAGACAGTTTTGTAGATCCATCTCCGTGGGGAGGAAGTCAACATCCCTTCTAGTGGTTTCTCTCTCTCTCTCTCTCTCTCTTTTTTTTTCCTTTATTGATTTTACAGAGAGGGGAAATGAGAGGGAGAGAGAGATAGAAACACTGATGGGAGAGAACATCGATTGGCCGCCTCCTGCATGCCCCCCAATGGGGATCGGCCCACAACCTGGGCATGTGCCCTGACCGGGAATCGAGACCTCTGGGTGCATGGGTCGATGCTCAACCACTGCGCCACACCGGCTGGACCTAGTGGTTTCTCTTTCCAGAGAGTCTGAAAAGTAAAGTTTGCAGATTCTCATCCTGAGTCTCAGAACAGAGGGTGTAGGAGTTGCCTTTCAGTAAATAATCAGTCCACCAGGGAAGGTTTTTTTTGGTTTAATTTTTTCAGATGATTCTGCTTCCCAGTCACACAGATACACAGACTATCTATAACCTCCTCATCTCTGACCATTCATAATAAATGAACTTCTCTTCCTCCCTAAACAGATTTTAATTTTAAAATATTTAGAAGTACCTACTGTGGGGAACAAACAAACTGTGCTATGTACTGGGTAAGAAGGATTATAAAGTTAAATAAGATATTGACTGACAATTACATTTTAAATTGTAATTCATTCCATGGCCGAATCCAAATAGCATTACTTGGTCCCTATGAAAAGCAGCAACACGATAAACATTTATCTTAAACTTAAAAGTTTTCTGATTTTCCTAAATTAAGAAGAAATCCTTTATAAAATACTTTTCGAATCCATCATCCTACATCTGAACTATGAATACTTTTAATCGAACATATTTTGGTACCAGGCAATGCATCTTAAAGGAAGTGCTGTCTTCATAGTGATATAAATTTCCAGATGGAATTGTAAATGCAGATTCTAACACTCACTTTTTCTCACTTTCATTGCTCAAGCATGGGCAACGGGCCTTCACTGACCTCTCCGTTCTTATCACCGGGGTTGCTTCCTCTTAGGAATGTGTAGTAGGAGATATAATTGTGAATTTATTTTGCATGATGTCTCATAACGTTCTGCCTATAAACACATTCAATTAACGAAGATACTTGGTGATCTTTTGTAAATCACAACTTAAACTCAATTAGAAATACTAATGAACATTGAGCGTCACTAAATTAAATTGTTCTTGTTGGTATGGAATACAAAAGGAGAGGATATGTGATAGACATGTAAAGATAAAATGATACATACATTATATTAGAAAGGTATTAACAAATTGTTATATTGGTCCACTAAAGAGTGAGCCTCTGCCCGTGCGCGAGAGGAGGGAAGACTGCACGCAGGTCCATTGGTGTGGTCAGTGGCGGCTGTGGCCTCGAGCGCAGCAGCGGCTCGTCACTCAGAAACGGTCATAAAGTATGAACCCAGGGAAAATGCTCAGAGTTCTGATTTTGTTGAAGTCCCACAGCACACAAAAGAAAAGGAAACAAACAAAAATCCCAGGGCTGTTTTTCACTACTATAGATTTTTTCCCATTTGCCAGTATAGAAATTTCTTTTATTCGTTAGTATTTATCTTTGAAGCATGTGTATAAGGTATTACTTCACCTTTTTACATTTTAGTGAGCATGTTATGAATAAAGTATTTTCCCTGCCTTCAATTTTATCCTCAACTATATTTCTAATGGGATAACTAATTTAAACTTTTTCTTAACGTAAGGCTCCCTTTTACAGTATGATTGGAAATCCCTTAAAAGTCACTTTATAATTTCCAATTCTTTCATGTTATAAGGGAACTTCGTCCAGCTCTTCTTTGTGTTAATCCTTAGACTTAGGAAGAACACAAGTTATCTCATATTTTAATAATCTCTTTTAAGCAGTGTTATGTAAGAGAGTAATTTTAACTTAGTAACCCAAAATGAGACTGCCAAATGGAAAAATTAAGAGACCATTGAGAATGACGAAATCTATTTATATATGAAAACAATGATACTTAAACTTTACTGGAACATCTGATTTTTTAAAGTCTAAAAGTTTCAATCATAATAATATTAATTATTATGATAAAATACACTGCATTTTGAACATAAAACATTTCAGAATATGAAACATTTTTACGGTTTTTTCTCATTTGAAGGTTTTGTTAACAATGCCCTTTTTTTGTTTCTCTTTATACATTTAAAAAATTAGCTAAGTTTAGGTTTTTTAAATGGTCCTTCCAATGAGAATGAGGAAAATAGAAATTCCAGTGATTATTCACCCCCATTTTTATTGCAGTATTATGTACAATTACCAAGATATGAAAACAATCTAAGTGTCTGCCAATGAATGAATGGATAAAGGAAATATTTTATATAGATATATAGATACACACACACACACACACACACACACACACACAGTGGAATACAATTCAGCTGTAAAAAAGAATGAACTTTTATCTTGCAACAGCATGGATGGACCTTGAAAGCATTGTGCTGAGTGAAATAAGTCAGAGGGGGAAAGGCAAATATCACATGATCTTACTTACATGTGGTATGTAAAAACAACAACAACAACAACAACAACAACTAATCAAGCTCATAAATACAGAGAACAGATTGGTGGTTGCCATGGCTGGGGGTGGGGGGAGGGGGCACACAATGGGTGATTGGGGTCAAAGGTACAAAGTTCCCATTATAAAATAAGTAAATCAGGATATAATGTACCACAAAAATGAGCTAAGCTTAGGCTTCTTAAGCAGTCTTTCCGATGACAAGGAGAACAACGGAAGCTGCAGGGATTAGATTGTAATATATAGTAGAGCGGTTGTTCTGCTCTCTGTAGGAAGGGGATTCGGTCTCCACTACAATGACCTTAGATGTGTGTTCCTAATGCAAAAAGGTGATGCTGAAAGTGATGACGTCTTTTTTTTTTTTTCTTTCCAATTCTCACCTGAGGATATTTTTCTATTTATCATCAGATAGAGTAGGAGGGAGAGAGGGAAACATCGATGTGAGAGAGACACATAGATTGGTTGGCTCCTACACGACCCCAACTCAGGCCAGGGATGAACCACAACTGAGGCACGTGCCCTGCCCCTGACTGGAATCGAACCTGCAACTCGTTGGTCTGTGGGCTGACACTCTAACCACTGAGCAAACTGGCCAGGGCAATCATGAAGTCTTTTATCCAACCATGGAATTATGCTTTACGTCTATGGGAACTACTTTTGAACCTCAGAATGGGCTGGTTCTGAAAGGGGAGAGGAGGAGAATGGGTGAGAACCCAGGGATACAGGAACGGCGACACAGCGCCTGCGAGTGAAGAAAGGCGGGCTGTGTAGGAGTAGCTCCAACATAAATGAAGATGCTGTTGGAGAAGGAAGGAAATAATGAGCCACCTTCAGTGATGAACTTTATTATTTTTAGTCACTGTAGCTTTTTCAAACTTCCCATCTTGAATAGTCTTCTCTAGTTACTATCATAGACACCTGCACAGAACCCAAACTTTGGTATCGACGGAGAAGACAAGGGCAGAGCTTGCTGAAAGGGAGACCTATGTAGTGGTAGGTGATCATGGTCACTCATTCAAAGACAGTGCGAACATTTGTGGAGGAGAATATTCAGTGTGGAAAGGCAGAGGAAGGGGCAGAGATTTTGAGTGGAACGTAATGTACAAGTGGAAGAATTTTGAGTTCAGCTGAGAAATTTAAAGAAAAGATACTAGTTTATCACAATCAAGAATTCAACAAATTCTAACTGAAAAACTTCAGTTCACTTCCCACATTGTCAGGAATAATTTCAACCAGCCTAATATCTATTTTCTATGACTTCAAAATCCTATGCTAAATGAATAAAATTTGTGTATTGTGGTGATCCTTACTTTACACTCACCCAGCAAACCATTAACTTTCACTTATAACTTGTCGAAATACTTGGAAGTATATGTTTTCATTAATTTTTTTTTAAGAAAGAGAGAGGAAAGGAGAGGGAAAGTGAGATAGAAACATCCATAAGAGAGACATCCATCGACTGCCTCCTGCACACCCCCTACTGGGGAGCGACCCCAAAGCCCAAGCATGTACCCTGACTAGGAATCAAACCTGTGACCTCCTGGCGCATGGGATGACACCCAACCAACAGAGCCACACCAGCCTGGCCTTGGAGGTTTATATTTCCTCTTAAATACCCTCCTTTTGGGTCAATGTTTGTTGAGACTATAATATTCTTCTTCTTCATTTTTTCCTAATGAGCGTTCTCATGACAATGTACATATCCCACATGGCTTCATTTTCATGTGCTTGTCTGGACTCTCTGTAGTATGGTCACACCTGAACTATCAACGTAATTAGGGTTAGACCATCTTCTAACTTTCTGCAGTGTAGCCTATGAACCTTGTCAATAGTTCAAATGTGTATCATCTATCATCTGGTAAAATAATGTTGAATTCTAGAGAGATCTGTATCAAGTAGAATATTGGTAGGTGTATTCCTATTTTCACCATTCCCTTCCCCCAAGAATTATAATGCCAAGCATGTTTTACATGCAAATTGTGAACCATCGGGAAAACTTTTGTGAATTGTACACTAACATGGAACTCTTTCCCAGGAGAACTCATGAGTTTGCATAAGGAAACTAATTCTGATAATAGAAATTTTATTTTATTTTTTTGTTTGTTTGTTTTTGAGTTTATCATGGATTGTTTATTTTTTTTATTTTTTTTATTAATTTATTTTTGTTACAGATGTTTCTCCTTTTTTCCCCATTGACACCCTCCTCCCCATCCCCCCACCCTGTCCCCAGCTTTGTTGTCCATGTCCATCACTTATGCATACATGTGCATAAGTTCTGTGGTTTATCTGTTCCCTCCCCCCCCACCCCCTCTCCTGAGGGGTGTCAGTTTATACCCTACTTCCACGTCTCTGAGTCTACCCTGTTCCTCAGACTGCTATGTTCATTATATTCCACAAATAAGTGAGATCATGTGATATTTGTCTTTCTCTGCTTGGCTTGTTTCGCTTAGGATAATACTCTCGAGGTCCCTCCACGTCGTCTCAAAGGATAAGAGATCTTTCTTTCTTACAGCTGCATAGTACTCCATTGTGTATATGTACCACAGCTTTTTTATCCATTCATCCACTGATGGACACTTGGGCTGTTTCCAGATCTTAGCTATTGTAAATAGTGCTGCTATGAACATGGGGGTACATGTATTTTTTCTGATTGGTGTTTCAGGCTTCTTAGGGTATATTCCTAGAAGTGGGATCACTGGGTGAAATGGCAATTCAATTTTTAATTTTTTGAGGTAACACCATAGTGTTTTCCACAGTGGCTGCACCAGTCTGCATTCCCACCAGCAGTGTACTAGAGTCCCCTTTTCTCCACACCCTCGCCAACACTTGTTGTTTGATGATTTGTTGATGACAGCCATTCTGACAGGTGTGAGGTGATACCTCATTGTTGTTTTAATTTGCATCTCTCTGATGATTAATGATGTTGAGCATTTCTTCATATGTCTCTTAGCCATTTGTATGTCCTTTTTGGAGAGGTGTCTATTTAGTTCCTCTGCCCATTTTTTAATTGGGTTCTTTGTCTTCCTTTTGTTGAGTTGTATGAGCACTCTGTATATTTTGGAAATTAACCCCTTATTTGATGTGTCATTGGCAATTATGCTCTCCCATAGAGTGGGTTCCCTATTTGTTTTGATGGTTGTTTCTTTTGCTGTGCAGAAGCTTTTGAGTTTGATGTAGTCCCATGTGTTCATTTTTCCCTTTGTTTCTGTTGCCTTAGGTGATGTATCAGTGAAGATTCTACTGCGTATGATGTCCGAAATTTTGTTGCCTACATTTTCTTCTAGGATTTTTATGGATTCACGAGTCACATTTAAGTCTTTTATCCATTTTGAGTTTATTCTTGTGTGTGGTGTAAGTTGATGGTCTAGTTTCATTTTTTTGCATGTAGCTGTCCAATTCTGATAATAGAAATTTTAAAATAAATGTAAAATATTTTTTAAATGGTTGAACCTGATCACAGCAGATAGAAATTTCTCTGTTAATTTGGACTCGAATTTTCTTATGCTTCTCAAAATACATTTTACCTTTTTTTTTCCCTCCCCAAATTTTCATTAGTGAGTTCTCTGTTCAGTTCTTGAATTCTTGCATCAACATTTCAAGGGAGTCTGTAAGAACTCTGTGAGGAGAGATGAGTTGTTTTGTCATTGGAATGACTAGTTCGATGATACAGTTGTTTTTGTTAACTAACAGAGAATGGCTTCTTACTATGCTGTCATATGGTATACAGCGTGTGTGTATACCCACGTGTCGAGAGTGGTTGGCAACGCTGAGAGCGCGCCCGTCAGCCTCCAGTTCCATAACCGTCCCCATCGAGGAATTTTCAGGAGCATCAGTGTGCCACCAGTTTACTTCAGAAAGCTCCGTCATACTTTGTTTCCAGATTTCTGGAGGTGGAGTCATCACTGGCATTTTCCACAATTTCGAAACGATAAAACATAGTAACCATTTCCGTGATACTATTTTCTCTATAAATGTCACTCACCCTTCTTTTTCTTCCCACAGTCTTTTTCTAGTTCTCTCTTTTGCATTAATTTTCATTTGAAAATATTTAATGAAGCTCTTCTTTTTTAAAATTTTTTTTTCTTTATTGATTTTAGAGAGAGAGGAAGGGAAAGGGAGAGAGAGATAGAAACATCAATGAGAGAGAACATCGATTGGTCGCCTCCTGCATGCTGCCCACTGGGTATCGCCCACAACCTGGGCGTGTGTCCTGACCGGGAATCGAACCGGCGACCTCTTGGTGCATGGGTCAACACTCAACCACTGAACCACACCGGCTGGATGAAGCTCTTTTTAAATAGCAATTATTATTAGCTGGATCAACAGTACGTGACTGAGCTTAATGTTTAATCGAAACAGTGAAGGTAATCTGATTAACATGTGCTTAGTAAGATTTGCTTGTGGTGAACACTAGCTCTTCCACACATTTTATACCTGCACTAATGTATAGAAACAAGATAACTACAGTCATTATTAAGCCATGTATTATTTTATAATGTTTCTAAATCAAGAACCCTGTCATTTAAAGAGGCCGTCTCCATTTCTTTCTTTATTTTCTAACACCATTGTATTTAAATTTTCCTGTCTAATATACTGGCTGCAGACTGGATTCTAAGGGAGGCAGAGGAATAAGAGGAATGAAATGAAGGAGAAATGGAAAGTCAGGGAATTGAGAAAGTAACAATTCTAAGGAGATGGGAGCACACAGGAAAAGAAGCTAAAAGAAGAAAGACGTATTCCCTGGGGGAAAGGTGGAAGCTGCACCGTCATCAATGACAGTTCCGTTCCTCTGGGAATCTGTAAAGCACTTGTGCCATCTGCCACTCAGCTCCAGTGACCTGATGGGCACTGCTGTGTGCCCAGGGGGTTTCTCTGAACAATTCACGATGAAAGAATACGGCAGGATACTCGAAGGAAAAGAGTCCCTCTGTGGGAGAAAATTGTATTTCTCAGTGGAACACACGGTCTCCAGCATCCCAGTTGTCTATTTTACCACTCGGTAAGAAGCCAGTAGAATTTGGTTATGTCCCATGCACTAGGTGCTCGTTTGATTTCAGGCAAATAATGCCATTGAAGGAGTGTGTGTGTGTGTGTGTGTGTGTGTGTGTGTGTGTATTTATAGTGATTTTGAAATACTTTTTATTTAAGAACATTATTAGCAAGAATGACTTTACTAAATCTGATTTCTAAATATGTACTGAGCACGTTGTATTTATATTATAAATTATAACTGATAGTAATTGATAGATGACACACATTGTCTCAATAATGAAGCAGTTTACTAAGTGACCTAGGTTCCTGTGTTTTCATTAGCATGCTCTTGAGAAGGTTCTCACTGTTGAAAGAACTATTAATAAAAGAAAAGCACTCGACATAAAATGTTTATGACGGACATGAAACAATGCTCTTTCGTTTCTCACATTCTTGTCTTAGTATATTTTGTTTCTGGTCATCTGAAATTACTTTTATTTTAAGGTGTGCACTTTATTGAACTGATCTCAAGTCAGTGTACAGGTAAGCCCTGGCTTGGCCGCCTCCACACCTCAACCCACTCCCAAGGGGGACCAAAAGCCTTCACACATCTCAAGTTGGGGACAAGAAGTACTTTTAAAAAAAATATGTTTTTATTGTTTTTTTTAGAGAGAGAGGAAAGGAGAGAGTGATAGAAACAGAGATGTAAGAGAGATACACCCATAGGCTGCCTCCTGCACGCCCCCTACTGGGGATTGAGCCCACAAGCCAGGCATGTGCTCTGACCAGGAATCCAACCGGGACCTCTCAGTCCATGGGACGATGCTCAATCCACTGAGCCACAGCTGCCGGGCAAGAAGTACTTTTTAACAGGATGCTTAGACTGTATATATCTTACTTTCTGAAAGAAATGTATTTGTCCCCATAATTTGTGAAAAGGATATCTTTCAGAGCAAGTCCCCCTGTGAAAAATCAAGGGAAAAGAAGGGCTTTAACTAGAATGACTGGCCCATAAGCCTGCACCTCAACTTTCTGCCAAAGTCAGTTTAAGTCCACACCGGGCGAAGGTTTTCTGAACACCACTATATTCAGAAAATTGGGTCCTTTATTTTTTTAACTGCTTCATGAGTGTATCTCTGATCTCCTTAGGGGAGGTGGAAGCATCATGAGGGCAGAAACTGTGATAGTCTCATTGTTCCATATCCTGCCTCCCTCCCCATACTTTCTCATTCAACCACAAACACATATGGGGGGGGGGGGGAAGTAGGTTTACAGTTGTGAGTACATGAAACACAGAGTTTCTTCTTGTTACTATGTATTAGTGATTGTATCACTTTCCATATGAACCGCTGTAAACCTCCTTTTGCCCACCCTGTATACGCATCCAAAGTAACCTTCCTTGATGAGGCTTGCATGCCATCTAATGTTCTGTCTGCTGTTGCTAACTTGGTGTGTGTGCACATGCATTAGAGTGTATGTGTGGGTCAGACATACGTACATAAATTCTAAACCTCCAAATTATTACCGTTGTAGATAATGTTTTACTTTGCTGAGTTTCTTTTCTCTGGACTTCCTATACGCGTTGCTTTCTCCCTGCTATTCATCACGCAGTGACAGCTTCCATGAGCTCCATTATGAGTTTGAAGCTGACATAGTTGAAGACAAATAATTCAATAGCAAAATCCATAATAAAGAGTCCTGTAGCAAAAGTTGAATCCAAGCCTGTAATTCCAAAATCTAAATAACTGAAACTTGATGGTTTGGCAGGGGTGTGGAGGTTGGTGTGTGGGGAGGGGTGCAGCAAACTTGACTTGATTGAACTACTTGGCTTCAAAATCTGACTAGAATGATATTTATGTAGAGTCTTTATTTCTCCCTCTCACTTGGACCATGCATACAACTTCTCACAGCATTACGGTGCTACAGTGTGTTGGATTTTGGGGTGTCGCCCCACATCATGCTACGGTGCTGTTTAATAGGCAGTGAATTTATTTTATTGCCTTTTTCGTATTTAGAAAATGCTAACATTTGAAAACCCATCAGACCCCAAGAAGTTCAAATGAATAAAAGATTGTGGACTGAACAAAATCTGGTGAGAAAAATCAGCCATATATTTTTCCATTGAGTATTTAATTGAAGTGACTTTAATGCCTCAGTATAGTCATGTCAGAACTATTATGCTCCTTTCCCTTCTCATTTTAGAGTAGGTAACATCTCAGCATCAAGTGCAGAGAAATCTCTTGCCTAGTGGAGAAAAAGGAGACAGAGTAGAACATCCTCTACAGAACAGATTGTTTTCCCTTTGTTATTCCTTTTCTCCCCTTATCCCAACTTTTTATGCTTTATAATGGAAAGAGTATCCATGGAAACAACACTGAATCAGATTGGATGTTGTTGTAATGTACTGAAAAATATTAAAGTATAATCAAACAAAAATGTATATTTCCTATGTAGTTTGATCAAATTCAATTCAACATGTTCCAACACCTGTGGACCTTCCCTTCAAAAAAGTGTGTGTGTTGGCATGCGGTCTCGTATGCATTAAAAATTAGTCCCAGTGAAGAGAGAAAAATGGTGGTAGAGTGAATGGAAGCTACACAGACTGTTTCCCAGGACCAAACTGGAATTACAACTAAAATAAAGACAAATCATCAGGAAAAAACAACTGAAAAGCAGCTGGAGAGAACACTTATAACCAAGGATGGAAAGAGGACAACAAATCGAGTCTGGTAGGAACTGCAGAGGCACGAGAGGGCAGGCTGGGAGCCCACGGACAGCAGCTGAAGGCTGTTTTAGCTGTGAGCAGTCAGTTCCCTGAAGGGCCAGAGCACCAAATCAGCTACAGCCACTCACCTTGGGCTCAGGCAGAGGGAGGGCGGACTGGACTGGAACTGTGTGAAGAGAGTCCAGGGCTCCTGGCTCAGGAGAGAGGTGGAGGGGAGGACACCAGGAGTTTTGTGCTGAATCACTCCCTCATGGGTCAGTGGCCATTTTGCTCAAAGAGCCCCTTCCCAGAGCCCCAGGGAGAAGCAACAGCCCCTCCCTCAGGAATTTAACACCACCAGGCCAGGGCAGAGAAATGCATATTGAGGCTCATTAACAGCTAGAGACTGCCAGCAAGCAACTGCCCCACTCACTGGAAATCCTCTTACTCTGAACACCTGAGGGATTTTTCATTCAGCTGAGGGCTACAACCCGAGGCTCATCAAGTAACTGAGACTAATAGCCTTCAGGCAAAAGCTAGATGATAACTGAACCTTTGCTTGGCCTTCAAATCAACCCAGGAAAGTAAGACTTGACAGTGGTGTTTAACATGGGTCCTCCTACACTCATCCAAATTCAGTAGAGGGAGCCACAATCAGCAGAACACCAGCACCCACAGGGAAAATTTGGCAGGCTCCAAAACCCACCGAGAAAGCCAAGAGAAAGCCAAAATGATGAAACAAAGAAACAAATCCCAAATGAAAGAACAAGATAATTCTACAGAAGATGAGATAAATGAAATGGAATTAAGCAAGATATCAGAGGCAGAATTCAAAGTAATGATTATGAGGAAGCTCAATAGCATGAGTAAAGATATAGAAACATTGAAAATCAACCAATTGGAAATGAACCACCACCAAGTGGAATCATCAGAGAGATGCAAAGTAAAATGACTATTAGATATCACCTCACACCTGCCAGAATGACTGCCATCAACAAATCATCAAACAACAAGTTGCTGGTGAGGGTGTGGAGAAAAGGGGACTCTAGTACACTGCTGGGTGGGAATGCAGATTGGTGCAGCCACTATGGAAAACAATATGGTGTTTCCTCAAAAAATTAAAAATTGAACTGCCATTTGACCCAGTGATCCCATTTCTAGGGATATATCCTAAGAAGCCTGAAACACCAATCAGAAGCCTGTACCCCTATGTTCATAGCAGCACTATTTATAATAGCTAAGATCTGGAAACAGCCCGAGTGTCCATCAATAGATGAGTGGATTGGTACATATACACAATGAAATACTATGCAGCTATAAGAAAGAAAGATCTCTTATCCTTTGAGATGACATGGAGGGACCTGGAGAATGTTATGCTAAGTGAAATAAGCCAATCAGAGAAAGACAAATATCACATGATCTCACTTATTTGTGGAATATAATGAACAAAATAAGCAGATGAACAAAATAGACCCAGAGACATAGAAGTAGGGTTCAGACAGACAAACTTCAGAGGGGGTGGGTGAGGGATGGGGTCGGGGAGAGGGAAGAGATAAACCAAAGAACTTATATGCATATATGCATAACCAATGGACATAGACAACAATGCTGGGGGGCGGGGATCAGAAGGAGGGTGTCAGTGGGGGGGAAAGGAGAAACATCTGTAACAAAAATGAATTAATTAATAAAAAAATAATAATAAAGGTGAAGAGATTAAAATGTAAAAAAAAAAAAATTCATCCTAGTGAATCCTTCCAAGTAATCCTTGAAGAACCTTAGTTCTAAAATGTGTCTGAGATCTGCAAAGGATTGGGGCAGGCTCTGCACCATGGTCCTGGTTGTTGAAATATTTGAATAGGAGATACAAAACATTAAACATATGACTACAATGCCCAGCAATGATTCTTAGAATCAACCTAAGTGCAAAGTGATATTGGACCACAGAGGAGACAATGACTGACCCTCTACAAGGCAGTTTTCCTGGAGATGACATTTTAGTCAACAATCACGGGAGATATATTATCAACAGACAGGAGGAAAGAAGTCTGGAGGAGGATAGAAATAGCTGCTCCCAATAACATTGTGTACTCGCTCCAAACACAATGTTCTGAATGCCATGATTATCTTTGCAGAAACAAAACAGAACAAAATTTTAGTTTTCAGTCTGGCTCTCCGGAATCCATTCATTTGTTCGGTAAATATTTGCTGAATATCTTTCCTGTTGTCTGCTAGTCCTTAGGATGTGGAACAAAGGGACACAGTGTTGTTCAGGAGCTCACTGTCCCACCAGAGAGACAGGCAAGCAAACAATCAACTGCAGCATGACTTACAGGGACTGAGGACTCTGGGGACATTTTGGCTGATGAGCAGTGCCAAGCCATCTCCTGAATTTCCGTGGACGTAGCCAGGAGATAGGTACACAAATCCGGGCAACAGCATTGCAGACTAAAGAGAAGAACTAAGTTGGTGTCTGGAGAGATTTCTGGACATCTCTGTACTGTATCTGCTCCACCTTGTGACTTAGATCACCCCAAATTGTTGCCCCTAAATCTGGGACTCGAGGATGTTTTCATGCAGAATTGCATTGGAACTGTCTCAGCTGGTCAGTATTAGACTCTCTCTCTCTCTCTCTCTCTCTCTCTCATATTTTTATTGTTCTATATTGGTCTCAAGACTGTGACTCCTAGGATTCAATATGTATTCATCAGTGTTCTTAGTGGCAATCAAGAGAAACTAATTCTCTTGTCTTAGGCAAAGAATTTATTAAAAGCAGAGTGTACAGAATTTTCGGGAAGGCTGAGAAACTCGTTCAGGAGGTCACAGTGCTCCCACCACACTTCCAAACTGCTGCTGCTAACAGTGAGCACCTGATGCGGCAGCTTGTGCCCCCGACGATGACGAGTGGGGTCGTGGCACCATCACCAGTACTAAGACCCACACTAAACCCACGGCCTGCCGGGGAGGGTCCTCTCCTGTCCTGTTCTCTCTCTGTCATGGCAGCAGCGACCTTTCCAAAGTCTGGAATGAGTGCGTGTGATTGACGGGTCCTGAGACACAGACCTACACTCCAGCGGCAGGAGGCTGAGTGAGGGAGTCAGTCAAGGTCTAGCCTCGTTTGTCAGACCAAGAAACTGGCCTCACAAACACAGTGGGTGGGTGAGGCCGGTGACGGAGGGGCAGAGAAGCCAACAGAGATTAGACAGTGACACCGTCCGGAGATGAGCAAAAGGGGAAGCTCCGATCCTCTCGGGACTAGGGGGAGCTGGGTGCCACGAGAACCCAGGAGAGAGGGAGGTTAAGTTGAGGCATGCCTAGAGAATGTTGGGACCATGAGGGACAACCCGATCCGGGAGACAGAATCCTGAAGGAGATACATCAGAGACGTCCCCTGGACAGAGAGATAATACCTTGTCTAGCTTCTCCACCCTCTGATGTTCCGAACATCCATCACTGCCTTCCATTGACCCAGCCTCCCCAGCAGCCTGGCCTAGTTCCCTGTGAAACAGAGCTGAGCAGAGAAAGGGAGCAAATGGGTCTGGGAGAAAACAGGTGAGTCATCTGAATGCTGGGAGAGCAAGAAGCTGGAACTGTCACTTTCACCAGAAGATGTGGGCTCTGCCTCTCAGGATTCAAAAGCCAGGGAATTCCCGTTTCCAAGAGGGGTTGCAAGTATAGGCACACACACAAAAAAAGAGAATAGTGTATATTCGCCACACAAGCCACCACCAGGGACCGAAACAAGGGGTAACGCAATGGCAAGGCCTCGCAGGAGGGAAGGTCAGCACCGGCAGGAAGTCAAGGGGACTTGGAGCCGTGTGACTGGGACGCGCTGCACTCAGGTGAGGCAGAGGGGAAGCACAGCTGACCCCTCCTGCCTGGCTTGAGAAGTTGCTCAGCATCACACGTCCACTCAAGATGCAGAAGAGCCAAGGCCCAGGCGGACAGTGAGGAGGCCAGGGGACCCTCCGCCTTCTGAGGTCTGTCTCTGCGCCTCACTGCACAATGAACTCAGCCAGAGAGCCTATCCTGACTCTGTTGTACTAGCGAAAAGAAGCATTTCCCCAGAGGACTGAAAAAAAGAACAAGCCCCTGAAGACGATTTTTAACAATACAACGTCCCAATCTGCCAAATCCTAGCATCACTTTCGCTTACAGAACCCATTTCTGGCTGAGGCTGAACTGCCTTCTCCGAACTCCACTCCTGACGCCGTGCCGTGTATTCCTCTAATACTCGATCTTTCTCTTTTCTGCTCTGATCCTTCACTCCCAGGTTCTCCCAGTTACTTTTTTCTGCTCATTCCTCTTCTCATGTGACATGCAATTCTTGAAAGATATAATTTACTCGCATTTTGAATTCACAGACATTCCGGTGACGTCCAAACCGGAAACCCGGTTCGTCACTTTCCATCCCGAAGGTCTGCGGTCACAGGAACTCGTTGAACACTCTCATTCTGTCCCACGTCAAACACCTCCCACTGGCTTTCCTGCATTCCTTCCCTCATTCGGGGGTTTGCTCTCCTCACTCAGTCTGTCAACCTTGAACCCTGCGTGTCTCTCGTCCCCAAGTCCAGTCATCTGTGAGCTCCTACCACTTCATCTCATTCCAACACGTGTTCCGCTCTCCGATCCTCCAGCCGCTGTCCCAGTGCAGCCGTCACCGTTGTCACCGGGCCACTGGGCACGGTGGAGCAGCGATGTGGATAGACTCTTGCTATCCTGGCCAACTCCTAGGCAGTCCTCAACTCATTCCAGGATGACAGTTTTCAGTCATCCTTTTTAATTAGGTCACGGTGAATTCAAACGCCTACCATTGTTCACTCCCTCAGAACACTGAGTGTATTTCTGACGGTGGACTGTGAGTTCTGGAGGGCAGAACATACCTCGTTCATCGTCACATGTGCAGGTCCTACCAGGGCTGGTGCACCCAGAAATGTTTAGTCTGACACCTGTATGTGTGTTCTGCTTCTGATATTTATCAGGTAAGTGGCCTTAAGAAAAATAACACTTACTTCCTATAACCTTCATTTTCTTATCCACAAAATGATATAATAATATCTACTGACTCATAGTGTGTGGTCGTTATGAGGATCAAATGTGATGTCTATTGATATTTGTTATGTACTACATGACATATTCATATATCGTTTGTTTTATTAATAGTGTGGCTTTACCTAATAATACATTATTAAGAACTTGAGGTTAAGCACAGCTTTTTAGAAAAATTGTGTAGGTAGACCTTCCATGGGGTAAGAGAAAAAGAAGGGATATTGTTGTTGCTATAAAGAGAATCACCAACAAAAAGTTGATACATGTAACTGATAAAAGGGATATGTAAAAACATACTTACTTTTAGATCTCTATAAACGTCCTGGAAAACTCATGACAAAATACAATTTATAACTTGGTTAAGTTAGATTTCAAAGAATGATTTAATTTTTCTTCTCCTAAGGTGACAAAGAACTTTAGAGAAAGAAGCCCAATTGTGAGAAGAAATGGAGCAAAAAGAATTTTGTTTACTTGACCTGCAGCCTTTGAATAAGAGCACAATTCATCATTGTGATGGTCAGAAATTAATTCAGCTATCTATTTACATATCCTGGAAGCCACTGGAGGCTTTGCAGTACACTTTCTGTCATCCGTTTCACTTTTGTGTCTATGTAAAAATGCACGAACAATTTAGGAATGGTAAAATATCCATGGGATCATTGTGAGGAACCAAATAAACAATCAGAAGGTATCCATTAAGAAGCAAAATAAATTAAAGATGCTATTTGAAATAACATGCACATGTGTCCAGTTTGCAACAGTCTCAGAATAAAATCGTATACTTTCAGAGGTGATTACAATGAGAGTTGGGGAATTTTTATTTCCAAAGCCCTAGTGGACATGTTACTACCATGATGTCCTTGGTGGACCATTTTACTGAGGTTGTTTGTACAACAACAGGAACAAGAAGAGAAATTTTATAATTTACCTGTTTTATCTGGGAAAATCCAGACTGAAAAGCCATTTCATTTGTATTTTTAAGAGAATATGGACTCAGGGTCACAATGCCTTTCTTAATAAGCTCCACTACTAATGAATTGGTTTCAGAAAATGTTCCAAAGCAATTTTCTTAGAAAATGAGGACAAGGTATTCCTAAGTTTTTTTATTGAGCCACTTTGAAGTCACAATTCAGCCTGAGGAAGGGGAAAAAAAAAAGAAGAAGCTATTCTCACTCTCACCAACGCTGCTTTTCGTTTTATAACCTTCTCTCCCAGTAATGAATTTACAGTGACATAGAGAGCAAACAAGGGAATAGAAGGAGTAAAGGAAGGTGGAGGGAAAGGAGGAAGAGCCAGAGCAATCGGACAAGTGGTACAAGACATGACGTCAAAGAAATCAAGATCTACGGGTTTTAATGCCTCCGAGCCAACGAGTCCACTTTCTATTCAAGCTGCAGTTTTGAATCGTGATTCCTGGACCTTGTCATACCCACCCCCACTGCCAGTTGTCTCAAGTGCACGTTTTTCTTCCATACTAACTAAACATGCAGGCGCAAGCTCGTCTCTGACTTCGTTTGTTACAGAACACCACATCCTCATTCAAACAAACTCATCCTCCTCATTGGACCTGCTCCCTGCTTGAGTAGCTGAAAGAACGGTGTCGCGAAAATAAACACACTTTACAGTAATAGCAAGGCTGTTAGAAACCTACTTGCCCTGCTGAGGCAGTGCCCAGGCCCACAGGCCAGTGGATGGGGAGTGGATTGGTCAGGAGAGATCATGTGGTCACTCCACAATAAAACAAGGACTCCCAATGAACAGGGCAGTCACCACTTTTCCATGATAACTGGAATCGTGAACAGACGGATGGAGCCCCCAAACGACACTGGTCAACAACGGGGCTTGGTTGGGAAGGACACTTTATACATCTAGCCTTTTCTGCACATTGCAGGGTCCTCTCCAACTGTTACCAGGCATCTACTTGTCCTCCCGAAAAATCCTATTGCCTGCCGCCGGTTTCCCGCGTTGCCCTTATTGGCTGGAGTCCGTGTTCTCGCTGTGGCTCACACAGCGCTCTCGACGAGCCCCTGGTGCCTCTGCAATTATTTCTGTTAAAAATAAGGCTCTGCCTGTTATGTGGAAGAGTTTTTAAATTTCTCTGTGGGGCACATGGCAGCTGAGAAATCACTGCATGCGAAAACAACCACACAGAAACTGTGGCTTCGGAACCCAACAGCCTTCTGAAAATGAATTCAATAAAGAGCCACACACACGCAGAAGGGAACCCTTCAGAGGAGTTGACTCGTCTGAGTGCTATGGATTCTTATTTAAAGAGGGAAAGGGAAAGGAAATAGATCCTCTCTATAAAGTCAAGAGGAAGCTTGCGAATTTGATCACCGCCGATGATCTTTCTGTGGCATCTCTGAAGGACTGAAGGACGTCAGATAACCTTTAGGAATTAAAGGAACTGTGGCCCGGGACCCAATCTCTGTCTTACAGAGCCGTCATCCCACAGGGCACAGTCAAATACCACGAGGGAGATGGTCTCATGAGAGGCCTTGGCACTGCCCAACTCCTTTGGCAAGGCCCTGAGGGTGTGAGGACCACCTCCCTCTACACTTTCTGTGGCATTAACAGGATTAACACAGAGGCCAGAAGGTTGGGGAATTTGGGCAAATTTTTGCTTATTGGCCCAAAATATACATGTATGCCACTATTCAGAGATTAGAATTGAGCTGATTTCGAATGCTTCCACTTATTCTAATTTTCTTCTTACTCATGAGAGCGTTTGCATTCTAAGACGAAACTGGGAGAACCTTGTGAAAAGCTGGATTTTTCTTCACTGAACATGGACCAGATTTCCCAAGACCAGATCCAAATGGTGCTAGGAAATCATAGTTCTTATAGAATATAATGGAATCAATGTTTTTCAAGACATTGTAATGATTTTTTAATAACTTATTGTATCTTCTTTTAAATATGTTTTTTTAATTGATTTTTTAGAGAGAGGAAGGGAGAGAGAGAGAAACATGGATCGGCTGCCTCCTGCACGCCCCCTACTGGGGATCGAACGGGAACCTCTCTGTCCATGGGATCACACTCAATCCACTGAGCCACACGGGCTGGGCTAGATGGATACTTTTTATATATGTGTTTTGACTGTGTCTTGGTATCTTCATTTGAAGAACTTATGATTATTCAAAAATTAAATTTTCTTATAGCAAATTAGATATTTGAGGTAGATTATTTTTAAAATTCTAAACTGTCAGTCTGTTTCTGTAATGTGATGACATAAACAATAGATTATCCCATTATCCATGTATTACTTTAATTTTTTGTACAGAGTATTTGTAAACAAAAATGAGGTGGTTAGTAATTCTAATGCTGCAGTTGTTTACAAAAGGGGGATTGATAAGATGATAGAAAAAAATAGGTCTTTTTCACTCTCCAAAGAGATGATTGAAGGGTTTTAATTTAAACAAGATTTACTTATAAATCTTAGTTCTCTCTCAAGTGAAACCCTAGCAATACATTTACATATTGGCATCTGAAGTCTATTTATTTGTTTAGATAGTTAAAAGAGCTGATTGGATCTTGGCTTGTTCAAGGGCCAGGCGAACATACTAGGCTTAGTATGAAAATGAACCCAACTAAATTTAAATTCATAAAAGTTTATAGAGACATGTTAAATATGGGTATTTTAGGGTTATCTCCAATAAGCCATCATCTGCATTCATCCATTCAATCTCAGGATAATATACCAGTGACAACATGGACTCAAACTGGAACATCACTTTCATCCATCCCTTTGCCAGAGTCATTGCACAGGTTAAAGCAAAGACATTGATGATCAAGTTAAGACATAAAAATTGGGCCAGCCGATGTGGCTCAGTGGACTGGGCGTCTTCCCATGGACTGAGAGGTCCCGGTTCAATTCCCAGTCAGGGCACATGCCTGGGTTGCAGGTTCGATCCCCAGTAAGGGGCGTGAAGGAGGCAGCCGATTGATGTTTTTCTCTCTTACGTTGATGTTTCTATCTCTCTCTCCCTCTAAAAAAAAAAAAAATTAAAAAATCGGGGGTTCTTTGAATTATCATGGGAGACTGTTCTTAAGCAAAGAAAGAAGAATGTGTTAAAATAATCCAGCTTCATCCATCCTGCCCGTCATTATGGAGCGCCAGGGTCCTGGGAGAACAATGACCTTTGCTGGGGAATCCTCCCTCTCTCTGTGTGCTTGAGCTCCAGCAAACAGTGCACTGTTTAGTGCCCACCCCTCGAAATATTCTTACACTTGGTCCCTTACATGGCCACCTAAACTTTATAATGGGTACCGCTATTTACTCTTTCTACTCATTTCGAGTACAATGACTCTAAGACTAATCCTTCCCTAAATGTGGTCTTACCCGCCCTGCACCATTTAGTAGGAACACCTGTGGCCGGCAGAATTCTCAGACGGCCTCCAGGATCCCCATCCCATGGTGTACACGCGTTATCGAATGGTCTCCCCAGTGAAGTGGGCAACACCATGAATATGATGGGATGTCACTCTTATGACAACATTACTAATCGTTTGACTCGGAGTTCAACAAAATGAGATTAACTCGGGCGAGACTGACTCACCAGGCAAGCCCTTTTACGAAGATGGGGCACCTGAGAGACACTCTTCTGCTGACCTAGAGTAAAGGGGGCAGACGTGGTGTGAACTTTTGTAAACTCCCTGTAGAGAAGGTCCAGGATCCAGGATAGGAGGGTGGCAACATGGATAAGCTTGGAAAATAAACAAGGCTTCAGAAGGAAATGAAGACAGGCTGACTCCTTCTTAGCCTTGTGAGACCGACAGCAGAGAATCCCATCAAGCCAGACTTGGACCACAGAGACCATAACACAGCAAACGGGTGCTCTTTCAAGCCCCCATTGGTGGTGAGCTGTTACGCAGCACTGGGAAACTAATACAGTTGACCTTGGACAACACAAGTTTGAACCGGTCCACTCACATGCAGACTTTTTTCAATAAATGTATTAGAAACATTTTTTTGAGATTTCCTTACTACCATAAAGCAATCATTTTGCTGTGTCTTCATTCCCAGTGCATGAATCATTATACTTGTAAATAAATATGAATTTCTTTTTCACATTGTCTTTTCATGTTTGATGTCTAGTGTTAGTAATATGTGTAACATCTACAGTGTTTTGCATCATACAAGACAATATTGATGTAGATACAGACAATTCATCTTGTAAATAGACAACATAAACTTTTGGTATCAATAAATACAGTACTGTAAATGTATTTTTCTTATGGTTTTTTTAATAGCACTTTCTTTTCTCTAGCTTGCTTTGTTGTAAGAATACAGTATATAATACATATAACATACAAAATATGTGTTAATTCACTGTTTATGTTATCAGTAAGGCTTCTGGTCAATAATAGGCTATTAGTCGTTTAGTTTTGGGGGAGTCAAAAGTTATACTGGGATTTTCAACGGCATGGGGTTGGTACCCTAACCCCCGTGCTGTCTGAGGGTCAACTGTACAATACTTCACGTGTTTGAAAAGTGGATGGTCCTCCTTCTTCACTTAGAATGGCTACACAGACTCCCCTCCTGTTTCATTTCTTTAGTGACTTCAGTGAGAATTTCAAATAAGTGATGACTTGAAGCAGATCACTCGATTCCTGGTGATCTTTTCCTTTAATTTTAAAACTCTTATACTTAAAATTCATGACAAGACCTGGTTGTAGTGATGAAAAACATTTAGAGTTTAAACAGATGCTCCGTGTGGTAGATTACCAGACAAGTTGCTCTGTGTTGTCACAACGTCCTGACCACGGTGACAATGAAAATGTGGTTCTGTGAGTTTTCCTACGTAAAAGGGGCTGCAGCAGTCTCCATCGGTTCTTCCACCAACGTCCCTTGGAATAGGGTTTGAGGAACGTAGACGGCATATGGTTTGTCAGATGGTGAGCATTAATAGGCTGTATTGTTCTCTTTTCCCCCCACAATTTTCAAACAATGTTTTTGATAAAACCACTGATCTTCCAGGAAGCCAAATGTTCCCACCATCGAGATAAAAGTAGTGTCTGCGATTTCAGGACATACTGGTGTTCCTTGGCATCCTTTCCCAATCACAAGGATCCCTCATCCCAAACAAGCCTTTCATTTTAAAAGCATCTGCAGAACCCTGCGATTTATCTTGCTTAAATTATCTAGAGAGTGAACCTACGTCTTCTCGGACTTCTCGCATATTGTCTCCCGATCGACTGTTCTATCTGCATCTGTGCCAATTTCTAGTTTGACTCAATAATTTTTCTTGGGCAAATGTAGCAAAGGAGTCCATTTGTATAGTGCTTGGACGGTGCTTCGATAGGAATGGACGTTGCTGTTTTCTGATTCTGGGGCTGTGATCAGGCACGTACATCCATGTAAAACATGTTGGTATTCATGAAATCTTGGTAATTTGGCAAGCCTAAGTTGTGTGTTTCTGGGGTTTTAATTGGAGGTAGAAAATGGAATATGGAAATTGTGGAATTTGATTGAATATTTTCAATCATGGCTTCTTTTCTTATTTTTCTACTGTCATTTTGTATTAGGACATTTTATATATGGATAAAGCCAAATATGCCATATTTTTTCTCTCTAGAATTTTTAAATATTAACAAGAGGGATCAAGGGAATGCTTAAATGTCCTTTTATAATGAGTTATAAGTACTGATAAGGAGGCTCAGAATGATATTAAACGCTGTTGTTTTCCGATCCAGGCTAATATTACTCTTGTTACTTTCTTCAGGAGAACTCTTTTTGTATGTACCTTGCCCTGGGGTCTTTGCCTTTTTTCTTCAAACCAACTTCATTAAAAATTCCCCCCTGTATATTTTCTTTATGGTTCTAGGGTTACTGTAGCTTTTCAGATTTTGATCACATATTGAATGTTATTACTCCTAAAAGCACTTTTATTTATTTTTTAAAGTAATAACAGCCTTATTATATGTCCATATATTAATTTTTGAGATGAAATTCACATAACATAAAAGTAACTATTTTAAAGTGGCATTAAGTACATGTACAATGTCATGCAACCACCACATCTATCTGGTGGAAAATATTATGTTCACTCCTAACTAACCCTATATCCATGAAGCACTTGGTCCTCAGTTTACCCTCTCCCGAGTCTCTGGCGACCACCAATCTACCCAGTCCAGATATTTCAAACAAATGGAATAGTACAATATGAGACATTTTTCAAAATTGGTGTTAGACTGGTAAAAATTAGATCTCTTTTATTTCTATGCCCCTTCCACAACTCAGAGGCATCAATTTAATTTAGATATTTGGGAAATCAGATAGTATAAAAGCAATAATAATAAAAGTTCACTTTCACCTTCCTTAGATTTCTCATCGAGCATATTATTATTCAACTTCATTCCCTGAAAAATACCCTGAATAATTCTTATAGTCACATCTATTTATCCAAAGAAAAAATGATAATTCTTAACACAGGGACTAAAGGTCCATCCAAATGCATGTTGCTTAGGATCGGGGGTATTCTTAATAGACAGAGCATGGATTTATAGGAGTCAAGGCAGCTAGGATTTCTAGGGTTTGGGATCTCAAAGAAGAGGAAAACATGGAAATGGACTCAAAATACTGTTCACAATTTTTCCTGGCATATTTGTTGTTTTCTGCATATGCAAGGGGACACAGTAAGAAAGCAAGTAGAAAGCAGCTAGTACCTGGATAAAGATATGACCATACATAGAAATAATCTCACAGTGTTAGTAATGCATAGGTTGAGTGTCAGGGACTCTTCACATCATGGAAGTCTTCCTAACTACCTTAGGGTTTTAGCTCAGACTACAGAGCTCTGCTCAAAGAGTAACTACTATGTGTTAGAAGTAAGAGCAGCATTTTTAAACATAATTTTTTACACCCAGACTAGACATTATATTGCTGTTGTTTAAAACAGTATATATTCATTTTGAATTAACCCCATATTTACTTGTTCTTTTTTAAATTAATTTTCTTTTACAGATGTCCCTCCTTTGCCCCCCGTTGACACCCTCCACCCCCATATTTTCTTTTTCTGTTTCTCTTTATTTCTTACTACGGTTCTGTGTTTCCTGCAAGGCTCAGTTTCTTTATTGAAAGAAAATCCTTTAATACTTAATACAATCAGGCTTTCTGGTGACATATTCTCTTAGGTTTTCTTGTGTGGAAATAGAAATAAGGTTGGATGTTATTTAAGTGCCTGAAATATGTGGTTCCATTGTCTTCTAGCTTTCATTATTTATGTTTAATAGTCTGTCGTTTGTCCAGATGGACTTGGGACTTGGCATTTCAAGACACTTAACGTTCTAAATGATCACTCTTTTGGTGGAGATTGTCAGCTTTTCCTATACAGGTCAGCAGACCTGTGTGGTACCCTCCTGCAACTGGAATTTTGTTAAGTGACTATTTTTTTTTTTTTTACAATGCAATGAACTGGCTGTAGAGGATGTGGTAAGGGCCTTCCTCTCCCCTCATTTCCTGATTCCATGTGGAGGAAGAGTAACACTCTTACAACCTCACAGCATTTTTCCCCAGGGGAGAAGGGGTGTATCATCTGTTTGATGAAAGCAAAGTTCGTGCAGCCTTCCTCTGAATTTTACTCTTTGATCATTTTATTTTAGAGAAGCACCCCTTTTCTCTTCTCTTCCAGCCTAAAATTTGCAGAGGAGACTCTGTCCCTGTTTAAAGGGTCCCTGAATTTTGTCAGCGCTGCCTGTGCCTGGGTGGATGAGTGCCTCTAAATCTGAGTTCAGTACTAGGTGCTCGTTTAACTGAGCATCTCATTCAGGTCCTTTCATGTAGCTTTGGTCAGTAATAAAGCTCACATCCTGAACTCTGTCTGATGCTTGTTTTGACTTCTCAATTCATTTTGAACCTAAGAAGAAGAATGCCCTTTCTTGAACCTTCTTTGTCCCATCATTATCCTATGTATTTTTGTTGATTAGTCTATAAAGTCTTTGTAAGGAAGGGAGCAAAGGAAGAATGAAATTGACAGAGTTAGCGCCCTGTTATTATCCTGCAATCTTTCTGTGTCAGATATCATCCTGCATCATGTCTTCTGCTATTCAGAGTTTGGAATAATATTTTTGTTGTTAATCCTCACCCAAGAATAGTTTTCCATTGATTTTTAGATAGAGTGGAAGAGTGGAAGGAGGGAGATGGAGGGAGAGAGAGAGAGAGAGAGAAACATCAATGTGAGAGAGACGCATCAATTGGTTGTCTCCCGAAGGATCCTGACTGGGGCAAGGGATCGAACCTGCAACCCAGGTACATGCCCTTGACCAGGAATCAAACCCACGACCCATCTGTCTGTGGGCTGACGCTCTAACCATTGAGCCAAACTGGCCAGGGCCAGAGTTTGGAATAATCTTAATATGATTTTCAATTGTTTCCCTTTTCCAAACGCAGTCAATTTTCATCATTCAGGGGGATTTTGTTCTATAAAGTAATCAGAATTAGGTCCCTGTAAGCCTCTGATCCTAACATGTTTGTAAACAGATCAACACATAATCTTATTGAACATCACAGCCCTTTGGGCATGGTAGCACAAGGAGGCAGGTCAGCAACAGTGAAACAGTGAAATCACTAACAAAGTTCACAAAAAGTGTGAACAATGTAGCACTGAAGAGACTGTGAGAAGGATACTTGTTACAGAATGAGAGCTGCCACAGGAAGGCGGAGTGCTGCCCTGTCCAACCTCAGCTGGGACGTGAAGTCAGGCAACTCAGTTGTCCATTAGTCTGGGTATGCCCAAGAATGCCCATGAAAGCGCCTTGAGTATCTACTTTTGGGTTGTAAATAAATAACGAGTAGATTAGTTCACAAATATGGACTCTGTGAATAATGACACTCTACTGCATGCTAGGACCCACCCCCTAATGATATACTTTCTGAGAGTTCTTTTCCCTCCACCCAAAATATTCTAATAGAATTATAAATATACACATTGGAAGTGCTTATTATTTTGGCTCAGTGCAGAAGCCCGTCAAGTGAGGCTTTTTATACAATTCTCTCTTTCTGACTTTATCTCTGGGAAAATATACAACTAGAGAAAACAAAACTACCTTTGTATGTGGAAGTGAAATCCCAACACACTGCTAAAACTAAAAAGAATTCTGCGAGGTATTTAAACTGGCAGGTTTATATTTCAACACATTTTTGTTGAATGATGAAAATGAAAGAATTTTTATAACAGAGGTTTTCTCTGGTGACTACCCCTTTTTATTTTCACAGTTGTGCTGTAGTTGAATTACTTATAACTATCATTTTCCATGAGGTGACAGTTACCCTCTATCCTCTCTCATGATTCCTTCCATTAAACATTTCAATCAAACCCCTGTGCTCCAAGTGCTAAAACAAATATAATATCCCCAACCAGTCACCCCTACAAATCAAAACAAGAGTTAGCAAATCACTGTTTTTACTGCTGATTCAGGAAGTGTTCCCCCTGTGCCTGTTTGCTCTGATCATTTATTCATCACACCTTGAAAAAGCAGCAGGACTGAGTTGTCTTATTTCTCATTTCCCAAATACAAATTCGTCTTCATTATTATCAATGACTTTTTTGTGTTTATCCTTTATTAGTCTTCATGTCAGGCTCAACCTTTAGGTCATTTCTGGGATTGCCTGGCACCTTCTCAGCTTCCTTCTGCTTCGAGTGCCTAGGCTCAACCTTTAGGTCATTTCTGGGATTGCCTGGCACCTTCTCAGCTTCCTTCTGCTTCGAGTGCCTATCCAACTTCTTTGGGCCCAGAGTTTCCACCAGCTAGGGCTGACCAGTCATTTCCTAGTAATGTTTGCCTGTTCTCCGTAGCTGCTCCCCTTGTAGCCAAACGGCCAGCCACATGCCCTGGGATGCTGTCACCTTTCACTTCTCCCGGATTTGGATGAAACAATGTGCTGCAGAGGATGAGACCTGGCTCTTTGAAATCACAGCTGAAAGGGCCCAAGGATGCCCCATGGAAGCGTAAGGAAATGCCTTCCCAGCGGCACAAACCTCCACCTGTGGGAAATGAGAAAATCGGGGAACCAGGGAGGTACAACACTTTCCTTTTCTCCTCTCAAGGACAACAGTGAGGCCTAGTGGGTGTCTCTGCCAGGTGACCTACTGTGCCCCTCTTCATGGCTCATTGTAAAGCCTAGCCAGCAATGCAGCTCCTAACCGCACATGGTATTAACATCCTTCCAGCAATGCAGCTTCTAGCCGCACGTGGTATTAACATCCTTCCAGCAACGCAGCTCCTAGCCGCACGTGGTATTAACATCCTTCCAGCAACGCAGCTCCTAGCCGCACATGGTATTAACATCCTTCCGCAGCTCATGTTCCCTCGTTCACGCTCTTGCTGTCCTGGGTTTATACTTTCCAAATAGAGTGTCAGCCCGTCCATTCTCCTGTCCAGCTCTGATTTCCTGGGAACCCAAACCAAGACAAGTCTTAAATGTGAAACTGCATCTTCTTCTTACCAAGAGATCGGGCTAATAAGGGTTTATGATTTTTCTATTTATTATTTCTCTTAAAAACAGAAAACCAGATTGTGTAGTCAGCTCAGAAGGCTTCAAATATTAATAGGGGAAAAAATCTCTTTGGAACGGAATGTATGGTTTATATATCACATTAATACATATTTCAATTTGTAGCCTTTCTGCCTAGAATAAAAGAGGAAGGGCAGTTCATTTAGCCCAAACCACAGCCAGTACATATACGGAGTGAGGCCTTTCATAAGGATCTGGTGGGCATTGTATGCCACTCATGCATTATTCAACGCAGCTAACGCAGAAAATCCAGCTCAGGTGACAACTCCAGCGACAGTCATGCACACTTCCAGCCCCCTTTCTGTATCACCCTGTGACATGCTTTTCTCTGAGCAGAGCTCAGAGAAGCAAAACAGCAGGGACGCCCCGCCTTCCGACAAGCTCCCAAGGAGACATCATGCCACACACTTCTCATTTAGAAATGAGAAATTTGGAATAAATCCATGGAAGTGAAATCCATTAGATAATTGCTGCTAAATGGCAAGCATTTTAATTTGAGGAGTTTCAGTGTCACATTGCCTTTGAAATGGTGGGTGCGCCTTGCAGACCTCTGTCTGAATCTTGATGGATGTGAGCTTCCAATGGTCACACTGCTCTTTTCCCTGCGTGGAAGGATCCATCAGCGCCGGGCATTGTTGTTTGCCATTACGGCCCTTTGTCAAGGTGCCTAGAGGTTCATTATGAATTTTAAGAGGAACATTTAGCGGCAATTTATCCTCGTTTTATAACTAGTTTCCATGGGACCGAGAAAATTAGTAGTGGATTTACGGGTTCTGCCTGGACAGTAATCCATCTTTAGATTGAAACATTCTCTTTGCCTACAAGCTTCTGCCCCTTTTTCCTGCTAAAATTTCAGAAGTGTCTGAGACTACATTCTATCGTTTCCCCAACTGGGCGGTCACTGCTTCTGTGTATGTCAGCGACTCCCCTCGTCTCCACTCTTCATGGCCTTCTCTCATTCTGCACTATTTTCCCATTCCTTACCGTAAATTAGTGTACCCTTGTCCCTCTAGCCAAGAGATAACTGCTTCATGTTTCTAAGGACCAAAAGATGCCTTTTCACTTTCTCCACATTGTTTAATATCTATTCCCAATTCCATCCAAACACCTTCAGTGTTTCCTCCAGCATCCCCGGTCTCATTCAAAATGGCCACGATCTTCAATTTTTAAAATCATTTTTTCTTTTCACTTACAGTTGACATACATCCTCATGTTAGTTTCCAGTGCACACCCCAGTGACCAGGCACTTAATTTAATAAGTCTCACACCCATCCAACACCATGTGTAATTATTAGAATATTATCGATCCTATTCCCTATGCTGTACTTTACATTCCCGTGACTATTCTCATTTTAAATCAAATGAATTAAATAAAACCTTCTTCTTCTCTACATCTTAGCCTCCATTTTCTCCCAAATATGATATTCTCTACTATTTGTTCACTTCGGACACTTCAAAAAATAACAGTCTATTTTCTTTCTTGGCTGTCACTTGTGATAGATTTCAGAGGTTTCATTCTCTCAACAATGTGATTAAAGAGTTAGATAGACATGTGCTATTTAATATGTATTATCTATTTGTCCTTAATGGTGTCCCTATAAATGTGTTGCGTCTCTTCCCTTGTTGGGAGTTCGCTTTGGAAGTCTGGATCTGGAGCACGGCGCTCTCATCTGCTCTCTACTGCACGCCTTGAGCAAGTTATGCAGCTTCTTTCAAGACCTGGATTCGCCATCTACATAAATATTTGTTTTTTTGGGGTGATTTGGAAGATTAAAGATATTTTAGGAAAGCTCCTGGAACAATGCCTGGGACCTTGTACTCCCTTGGGAAGTGAGGACTGTCATTCCTAGAGGGCCCGCTCACACAGCCCTACAGGCAAGGTGTCTGAGCTACCCCAGGTAAACGCAGGTGTGGAAAGAGATGTCGTGTATGGGTCTATACCATGCCATTTGAAGTGGCTAAGCACGGTTTACCCTGTTTTCTTGGAGTAGACAACGAGAAGCCTTGAAATTGCAGAATATTTTGCCCTCAGAAGTTTAGTAGGTTCACTAAAGAACAAAAGAGAAATGTTATAGAAGTGTGAGAAGCAGGAGAGAAGCAGTTAGCTGGGAGATCTTTAGTCTCTGCTTGCCTTCATTGACCTCTGAGCTGTGTTTTGGTGTAACCTTGACAATAACTCTAAATGCTAGAACATGTCGATTAACTTCTAGAACACATAGGAGTTAACACTATGGATTTGTGTGTATGTATGTGTGCAGAATCTTGTTTCATTCAGATCACTAGTTCTGTTTCAGAAAGACCTAATACATACTTTAGTATAAGTTTTCTGAAAAGATTCTTTGTTGCTAAACCTGAACAAATGAAACAACCTTTTGTTTTATCATGTATTTCCTTTGTAAACTTCAATCGCTTTTGAAAAAACTGAGCTGTCTCATCAACAGCACACGTATAACTGGACTGCAGTGAGCGGTGATTTATTTAAATTACTAACCGGGAGACTCCTTTTATTTAACTTTACTACTTCGTTGGCAAACTGGAAGGATGCCAGATGGTAACTTTTGCTACTTAGTTGCAAGAATATAATAAATCATTGTTCACGTTTAGAAATGATCATTTTAATAAGCCTTGTGATACCTTCTGGGTCCAGGAGAATATTTCCATCTATTCCTTCATAAGCAACGCGTGAGCTAGAAAGATATTAGAAACAGGTGGGGAGAAGCCTCCTCACGTGACAGGACGTGGTGCTGTGTGTGCCGTGCTTCCCGCTGTCCTTCCGAAGGGCGGGGGGGCAGAAGATGTCCTTGCTCTCTGCTTCTCTTCAATGAATGCACCCTTCTAGTTCCAGGACCACAGTGCGCTCCGGAATTACATTTTACCTTCCTTCTGCTGTTCTCATGACTATCATAAATGCATAATTGTATGATTATCTGTTTAACGATCAAATCTAAAAATCCATAAGCACAGAGATTTTACTATCTTACTCAAAACTCTATTACCAGTGCCTCAAAAAATGTCCCATGTGTGGTAGGAGCAAAGGAAGTATTTAATTCATTAGGCTGAGGAGTAACACTGAAGTTTTTGAAGTTGTCTGAATGTATTTTGTCACATTACCTCTGAGAAAAAAGTTGCTGTGATCGGACACTTTGGGAATGCCATTTGCTCTCTGGGACAGTCTATATCTGGATATTTGAAATTTGTGAGACAGAGCTTTTAGGATATTTGAAGGTACAAGTCAAAAGGTGTTATGTCTCTTTGGTTTTTCATCAAAAAATTACTCAAGCAGAACCTAGATCGTGCATGTTCTGCTTTTGGTCCTTTGCATGATGGTAGAATCTTCAGTGTTCTAATATGTCATGGCATGATGCTGGGGGCCGGTGCAGGGGATGGCTGCCCTCCAGCTGAGGTTTCCTGATACTGCTTCCAGATGAGAAAGGGTTTCCTATAGCATATTGGAATTAATTTCAACTTCTGCTTAATGTGAAAGCACATGATTTTGGTGAAAAATTATAATTTTTGCATCATCAGGCATACAAATGTATGCACCTACTTAGTGATATATATATATATCACTAAATATATGCATATGTATCCCTATGTGTATGTGTGTGTGTGTGTATATATACACACACACGCACACATATTAAGAGCATATATAGTTAGGAGGATATAAAGTTACAGATATATTTATAGAGGTCCAGAGGTAGGGCTGCTTAAAGGTTGATTGAGCAACACCTCAATGGTATCATCAGGATCTAGTAACTCTTCATTTTCAGTCTGGTCAGTTTTCAGTGCTGGCTTCAGTTTCAGGTGCGTAGCAACGTGCCACACACACGTCGAGCATTGGGTTCAGATAAGACTATTTTTAGAGGAAAACAGTGATCACTGTTTCCTTGATTTTCCCTTAGGGACTGGGAAACCCCTCTTTAAACTTTCACATCTCACTGGTCAGCATCGGGTCACATTTTCATTTCATCAAACGTAGACCGATACAACACACTTCCTGAGACGCACGTGAGCTCGGATGCCCGCGAGGCAGCGTGGGAGTGGGTCCACGTCCGTAAAAACCGGCTTTTTAAGAAGAAGGATGAGAGGTGGATGGATGCATCATAAGAAAGCAATGATATTTTATATACGCGTACAGTTCCGTATTTCTGGAATACATTTGGCTTAATCTCAGATGACACATTTCTATTCATTTTGCAAAATGTCTTCTCCCTGTGCTGTCTTTCCTGACTTCAAGTTACTTACTCTCTCATCTCGGATCAGCTAGGGTTTAGTGAATGCCTGTAAAAAATCGTTTATTTTTACGGGACATTATTTCTCTGTCTTCCCATCCCGAAGCTCTCGGAGAGTACCCACTGTGTGGTTCATCTTACTTACTCGGCGCAGAGCACAGCGCCTCTGTTTAGAGCAGTAGCTGGATTTCCTTCAAAGTCCCCAATATGTATCATAATATGTCAACTTTAAGTATGAAAACCTATTGGTTCTGCGTACGATTTTTATACTTTTTCATGTGACTGGCTTTAACATAGAAGATAATTTACTTAGCATGTAATAACTCAGAACTTGAAAAAAAAAATTCAAAGGGCCATATGGATGTAAAATACTTCAGTCATCTGGCATACACAATAACTTAACAGAGAAAATGTCAGACAAAATTACCCTTAAATGATTCTGAGTCCCCTATGGAAATCATGCGACTCTATTGCAGCTCTTTTTAAAAAGTCCACGCCTGGCTTTGATGAAATATTTATTACTAAATAAACATCTTATGTAGAATATCATTAAGAGTCTCTGAATATATCATCCAAACTTAGTCTGAATATAGTTGATCTTTTCAGGTGACAATTCTCAAAGAAATGTTTAGATTTTTAAATTCATTCTGAATAAAAATGCCTAAAACATTAATTGTTCATTGTATATACTCTACACACACAAAGACTTTGATGTCCTTCGGGTTAGTCTCTGAGATGAATTATTTGACTTCAAAGATGCACTCTATACATTATTTCAATGAATAAGAAGTTATAGGTTGTGGCATCAGGGACAAGAGCAAAAGAAAGACCCCAGAAAGGTTACTCCTTCAGGCAACAACAATAAAAACCTGGCACGAATGGTCAGCATGAACTCTTAGAGAATCTGGACATGAACTGAAGACCTGGAGCTACCCAAAGAGCACTGAAGCAAGAAAACTGGTTGAATTTTGTTAAAAACAGAGAGCTGCGGTGTTTTAACTTGTTTTAGTCCAATGCCTTGGGCTCAGCTCTGCAGCAGCCGTGAGAGTAACACCCGTATTCCGGTCCCCGGAGAGCACAGCCCAGCTGGAAGTTTCTCCAAGCCTTACGCAGAGACAGGAGTCATCACCTGACCTGTCTTGTGGTTCCCTGAAAGTTTCCACCTGAAAGAACTGCCTTTATTTGACTTCACTCACATTCGCCCAGTGTTAAAAGCTTCTCCTGTAGGGCTTTTGTGGATTGTCTTGACATTAAAACCTATGAGCCAGAGAGGCACACAATAGACTAACCCAAACCATGAGAAGGAAAAGCTGAAGACGAGCCACACACGCTCAGGAAAGATCCGAGAAGCCTCTAAGCTCGTACTTCTGTCTGACCTGGGTGTTGTTTACGAGCACAAGCAGAGGCTATGGGAGCATTGGAAATTACCTGGTTGAATATGGGACGCGTGTCCCGACACCCACCCGAGCCCCTTGGCAAAGACTCCGAGACTCATTGGTTCTGCATATTTAAGGGGATCTCTGTCCAGTTATTAACTGACCACTAGGCAGGGTGAGTACATACATCAATGGCCACACCTGACAAGCATACAGTCTCTTCAGGAGTGGTTCAGAAATGTCACTCAACAAACAACAACTGCAGTAAGTAGCAACAAACACCGAGGCTGGCTGGGGGAGTCTGATTTCCTGAGCTGCCACATTACATCACTTAAAATCTTCAGTTTTCAACAAGATTATGAGACATGCAGAGAAATAAGAAAGTCTGATCCCTAAACAGGATACCCAAGACAATCTTGAAGATGAAGAACAAAGTTACATGACTCACACTTGCCAATTTAAAAACCTACTGTAAAGCTATAGTAACCAACACAGTGTGGTAATGGACTAGACACTTAGGTCAATGGAATATAACTGGAAGTCCAGGAATAAACCCACCTGTGGTCATTTGACAAGGGTGCTAATTTCCTCCAGTAGGGAGAGAATCGTGTTCTCAGGCAGTGGCACTGGGCTGTCCGAAGGCATAGGAATACATTTGAAGTGCTACTTTACACCTTGTGCAAACACTTATTCAGAATGGATTAAAGACCTAACTGTAAGAGCTAAAGTTGTAAACATATGACCCTGAATTAGCCAAAGCTTTCTTAGATTTGACAGCAAAGACAAAAGCAACCAAAAAAAAAAAAAAAAAGGTGAATTAGACTGCAACAAAATTAAAAACTTCTGCATTTTAAAGGTCATCATAAAGAAAGTGAAAAGACAATCCACAGAATGGGAGAAAATATTTGCAAAGCATATATCTTATAAGGATCTAATACCCAGGTTATATAAAGACCAGCTACAAGTTAATAAAAAGACAAATAACCCAAATGTACAATGGGCAAAAGGTATGAATAGATATTTCTCCAAAAACATACAAATTAACAATAAGCATAAGAAAAGACACTCAACATCAACAGTCACTAGAAAAACGGAAATCAAAACAAGGAGCTAGCACTTCAAACTCACCAAGATGGCTATAATAATGATAAAAACATAAAATAAGAGTAAAGAGAAAGGTGGGAAATTGGAACCTTCATTATTGCTGATGGGAAGATCAGTGGTGTCCACTGTGGAAAACAGTCTGGAAGTTCCTTGGAAAATTATACATTGCCCGGCTGGTGTGGCTCAGTGGTTGAGCGTCGACCCCTGCACCAGGAGGTCGCTGGTTTGATTCCCAGTCAGGGCACATGCCCAGGTTGTGGGCCCAATCCCCAGTGGGGGGCATGCAGGAGGTGGCCAATTGATGTTCTCTCTCATCGATGTTTCTATCTCTCTCTCCCCCTCCCTTCCTCTCTCTCTAAAATCAATAAAGAAAAAGAATTAAAAAAAAAAAAAGTTATACACAGAGTTTTCACGGGACCCGGCAATTCTACTCTGAGCTATACACCCAAAGGAATCAGAAACAGGTGCTCAACACAAACTCACACACAAAGGTCCCTAGCGGCATTATTCAGAATAACCACAAAGTGGAAGCAATCCAGTCCAATTGTTCATCAACAGATTACTCGATAAACAAATGTGACATAGGCATGCAACGGAATACCACTCAGCTGTAACAAGGAATGAAGCACTGGTACATGATACAACATGGATGGCCCTTATAAGTCGTGTGCTGAGTGAAAGAAGCCAGCCCTAAGCCACACATCGTATGATTCCATTTCTGCGAACTGTACAGACAGCAAATTCGCACAGATAGAGAGTAGATCAGTGGTTGCCAGAGGTCCACAGAGTGGGAATGGGAAGTTACTAGTAATGGGTAGAGGTGTCCTTCTAGGGTGATGGGAATATTCAGGAATTAGAGGGCGGTGATGTTTCATCTTGTGACTCTACTAAAGAACACTGAATTGTACACTTTCAAATGCTGAGGTCTATGGTATGTGTATTATATCACAGTAAATTTAAGTTATAAAGGCTTTTGTCTTTCAAAAATAGCTCTCTCTCTCTTTCTATATATATGCATATATATGGAATAGTCTTTCTGTCCTTATCTGGCTCTTTGACAATATAATCTAATCATCTAATATGCACCCTTGATAATAACATCAAATGTCTGGCTCCAGGGCAATGTGCTGAAACTATATTTGTTCAATTATCAGTACACCGACGTCCAAATGACACACACACAAACTGTCGACAAAGACCTCCACTCAGATTGAAGACGGTCAACCACAGTGACTTTTGCCAGCAGAGGGGCAGATACAGGCATTTAAAAATAGAGAAAATGGCAACATGCTTCCAAGGGCGACCCCATCCGCTCACACGGAAAGCACTGGACATTTGGAGTCTCAGATGTAAAACGGGCATGGAATTCAAGCTGAACCAAGCCAGGCTGAAAAATCCCAGCCACATCGTTTTGATGACAGGATGCCAATGAGAAAGAAAGCATCGACTGTCATTCAGAGACCACGTCTTCCAGTGAATTGCTTGCTAGCCAAACTGGTGAGAGAAAGAGTTAACTTGTGTCTGTGACACAAGACGCACGGAACTGACGTTGTGACTAAGGTCTGAGTTCTAATGGAGGGGGTCTCTGGGACAAAGGCCGGAGGAGTACGGCTACAGAGGACAAAGTGGGTCAGTCCGGTTCTCAGGAGCACCGTACCTGGTGTCACTGTTGCTGTTCCCTTTTCTTACGGTTTTAGCCTATGACGAAAGGACCCTTATAAATGTTGAAACCAAGACCAAACCACTCAAAACCAAGAATATTCCGTAACACGTAGAAGGACTTGTTACGGACGCTGGGACAGATAATAATAAACGTGTGGGCTGTCATTTTTTAATTAATGCTCTTCAGGCAAGTGGGCTTATTGATATTAGCATGCCAGTGGGAGATCATACTTGTCCCTTTCGACACGGCCGTCATCCTTTGTTTCTAAACGGCTGCATCCCCCGTGTTCTCAGAGCATGGGCAACACTGAGTCCTGCTGGGGACGTTGTGGGAAGAAGTGTGGCAGCTGGTGTAGACTCCCGGGGTCCACATCCCCGATGGGCAGCTGCTGCCAGGTCCCTAACCGTGTTTGTAGAGCCTTTGGTTGGGGGCCGGGGGTTGGAGGGATTATGTCTCTGCAGAAGGGTGGCGATGTCAGGCAGGGACATACGCCATGGCATAAAGTAAGTTAAGATTCACTGCTCTCTTGGCGTAAGCGCATCAGTAGCATTAAGCTAAATGTGCCGCGTTTGCTTTGAAAGGATGGAGGCTGCTGGAAGCCTCAGGTGCTTCAACACGGAACGCTTCGTGCTGAGCAAGTCCAGACGGGAGAAAGCGGCTATAAAATATCTTTAACATGACTTCAGGTAGAACAATAGTGGTGTCATTATTGTAATACACTATTTTATTAAATGAGTAGAAATAAAACACACACAAGGGAACTGCATTCCTAAAAATGTCATTTAGCCATAACATCTTAGCAAGATGCAAAATATACGCCTTGAAAGGCTCCTACGAATACCTGATTTTGTAATCACAAGATTCTTTAACATTCTCACAACTTAAAAAAATAAGTCTTTTAAACTGAATTTTGTAAGTTGTTTTGAAGAATGGATCTCAGTAGTCCTCATTCTAGGGCACGGTTCTTCTAGCCAAGGCATGGCCTTTCGGTCTTAGTTGAATACGTGGTGTGTGAAAAGGTCTCAGCTCTGGCCCGTTTCACAACACGGATGATCAGAGAATCAAATCAGACTCACAACAAAAGAGATCTCACAAAATAACAAAGTGTGCTACTATTTTAAAGATACGGCTGGCGTGAGACTGAGAGACAGCATGGAGGTGTCTGGAACCCTAACCCAGTTCCTCAAGTCCAGTTTTGCACCTTGAAATTGCTCTGCTTGGGTTTAACGTATGAGGTCTCTCCATAACGCATGTTGGACATCGATGGCATGAAAGGGAGCTCTAGCAGTCAGGAAACATCTGCCTTTTGTAATTGCATAGCTGACGTGACATTTACCGAAAGCTGGGACGCAGACCGTGCTTCCAGCGGTCAGAGACAGGCTCCCCTGCCAGGGCCCGCCAGCCGCATGTCGGGGGAAGGCACCCTCGGGGGGAAGTCTGCCAGCCTCCAACTGCACCCGTTTGAGCGAGCTAGTTGTCAAAATCAGAAGCTCTAGTCACAGAAGTGTGTTACCATTTGTTAGTCTCTAAAACTTGTGATGGTCTCTGCAATCGATTCTAAGAACATGTGCCAATAATGATTAATCAGATGTCTGCTGATATCCTCCGTAAAGTACCCTCACATTCACCATGATACCCTCAGGGCTCCATGGGCTTTGGGCTGGGGCTCCCACAACCTGTATAATATTTTTTTTGTTTTTGCTTTTGAATTCATCAGCGGTCTTGAGTTACTTTGTGAGTGAGAACGTCACCACCCAGCCAGCCACTGAAGCACGCAGACTTTCCAGGGGTGGGAAAACTGCCTGTACTCTACTCTCCTCACTACTGCAGCTTCTTACAGCTGGGGTCTAGGTTTCATCAGGGCTGCTAGCAAAAGACAGGTAACAGAACAGTCACCGATTCTCCTCTGCCTTGTCGCCGAGTATTCAGTGAGCCAGGCCTCTGTTTCTAGGTCGTCTTTCTCAAAATCCCCCTGGAAAGACTGTCCCCCAGTCTGCCTCTTTAAGATCTTGCTAGTCGAAACAAAGGATTTTGCTACTTTGTACAAACAATAGCTACACAGCCATCCTGGCATCAAAGGCTGATTTTTTAATCCTTTATTTGTATTTGTCAAAAATGCTTAGCCATTATGAACCCTGAGACATAGAGAAACTTCTGTTCACAGTGACAGTTGGAGTTAATACGAAGACGGGACTGTCGGATCAGATTCCCATGGATCAGAAATTTCAGCCAGTACCAAACTGGCTTTATCAGCTCAAGGGTACAAGAGCTGGGACAAGGAGGGTGGACACGCCCGGCTGCCTGCGCTGCTCTCCGGATCCCTTCTTGCTGCACGAGGGTCCACCCGGGCCCAGGTTCAGTGCATGAGGTCACTCAGGCATGAAGGATGTACTTCGATAAAAGGGAACTAATTTGGTCTTAAAACATCCCCATCTTGTTCACTACTAATGACAACCCTTAAGTAACATTATTGTAAGAAGACATCTCCCAGAAATCCGTAGATTTCAGGCTGTTTTCCTGACCCTTCCTAGTACATTCCGTGTACATTCTGCTAAATGTGTTCCACAGATAAGGACATGCCCATTCTCTGTGTTCCCGGAGATAATACTAATAACGTGTTTGCAGGGGATTTAACCAGGGCATCGTTCTTTCTTTTCTGCAATGTCCTGTCATCCAGACAAACAAACAAAAAGCAAACAAAAAAACCCTCTTTGATTTCCCAAACATCAACATTTCCCATCACTATACCACCTCTGCTATTTCTGTTATTCCCCCAACCTGGTAACAGCTTATCCAGTAGACTTTCCGGACACATACGACATTCTTTCACTCTGGGGACACTTTCTGTAATTAGAACTGTAAATATTTATCATGAAGATGATTATCTCATAATAAGTATGCTGGATTTTCTTATTTTACTTCACATCTTTGGTATAATTTTTCTTCAAAGAATTCCAAATTATTTATGTGAATTTACCTTTTCTTCCTTTTTATTTCATTTCCAGCAACTATGTATCTGACTCCAGCGTTCAGAGGTGTGTGTTCTCTGCCGCCCCTTTCAATTTCACTTTCGGCTCCTCCCCTTCGTTCTGGAGCTGCCAGTTTATATATTAATTATTTATTCAACAAATAGAATAATGTCCGCAGTATTAGTATGCATTCCTCATAATTAGTGTTTATAACAAATTTAAAACAACTTTTGAAATCAGTGGCACTGTTTGGGTTCTGTGAAGTCAACAGGAATTGAAAAAGGCACTTAAATAAATCTTTAATGTAAAATTGTTTACTTGTCGGAAAACTGAAGGTAAAAGCCAGAATAGATTTTTTTCTCAAAGGATTTTCTTTGAGCTGACACAGCCTTGATTAAAGTACATTGAATTCTAATTATAAACACCATATAGGATTAATTGGTACATTTTATTCCGTAATCTTAAAATACATTAACCCACATTTATTTAATCTAGTGAAGGGATTTTCTTATGGAAGTAAGATAAAATGCCCAGAGAGGTCCAGTGACATAACAGAAATGGTTCAGTAATTTCACAAAAGAGCAAATACAAATGTCTACTACTGTATCGAATGTTTTAAAGCTAATAATTAGTCATTAATATCTATAAGTGTCACAAAGATAGAAAGTGAGAGAAAGTTGTATTATATAATAGCCTGGACAGGAGTGTTTATTTTAAAACTAGTCCTTTCCTACACTGCATCTGAAACTGCTGATTACAGACTGGATTTGAAGAGCTGGTCTGCGGTTTGGATACATTCCTGTGAACCCCAGGCTAAGAAGGTTAGAATTTCTAACCCTACTTTAGAATGCCAATTATGACCTCTAAGCTTCAAATTTACTGTAACTATATAAAATGTCATTAACTTAAATGCAAAATCTAAACAGAAGTTTGTATTTTTTTTCTCCTTAAAATTCCCGAAGATAGAATTGGGGAAATAATAATTTGAGGAAACTAGACCATAGTAGGAGACACGCTTTTAGGGTACAGGAATGCTGAAAAGTAGTCAACTTCCTAAGGAGAGGTTTAACTTTTGAAATATAAAGAGATTGATGAAAGTGAAAATAAAATTGTTTAGTAAAACAATAAAGTATTATGATGTTAGGATATAGTATATTTTCTAATACATAAAATATCTTAAGGTTTTTAATGGAACACACTTCATATGTTATTTATAATAGTATTTGAAAACTAGTTTGATTTTCATAAAACTGAAGCACAGGAAAGTTTTATTGAAAGGCCACTGGGAAGAAATTAGGTTCAGCTCTGTATTTTGTACACAGTTTTATTTGAAAAGAGCACTGTGAAATTACAACAAAAATTTCCAAAGATTGCAGGTCTACTTAATGATAAAAGTAAAATGCAAAGCTCAAAGCTCAGATAAATAAGTTTTCACCAAATACATTTTTAGTGAATTGATTTTAGAACTGTATCTGGTGATACTCTGAGGTATCTGTGTGGGTGTGTATGTGATAATCTTATACTCAGGGCTATTTCATTAAACAATATTCCTGTAAAAACTGTGGAATGATGTATCACAAGTCTTCCAGGGTTCACTCAACAAATAAGCATCTTGTATGTTCCATTGGAGGCTCTTAAATGCTTCAAAACATTTTATAAACC
Organism: Tadarida brasiliensis; assembly: GCA_030848825.1. Classification (NCBI taxonomy): domain Eukaryota; kingdom Metazoa; phylum Chordata; class Mammalia; order Chiroptera; family Molossidae; genus Tadarida; species Tadarida brasiliensis. The sequence continues at coordinate 96,465,518 of CM061267.1, read as the reverse complement.
TCAGTAGGACCAGTAACCCGGGAAAATAAAATCTATTTTGATGTTAGGAGGGCTGTCAAAAAGTGATTCAAATGTTTACTGTTTCATCTTAAAGGGGAAAGGACTAGCTGCCTCAGAAGTGATAAATAGCAATCCCTTAAATATCAGATCATAAAGATCAGGTCACTCTCTGTCACTGTCTCGGGAGCCTGGCCGGACTCCCTCCGCCCACCTGCAAGACCATGCTGAGAAGGCGAAGGCGCTGAAGGGTGCGTGCACCTGTTGACGGAGGTCGTCCTAACACTTTGGAGTGTCACTTGTTTACATTTCAAAACCATATGCCTTCAAACATCTCGTCTCTCAAATAAGTGGCAGATTTTAAAAGCCCCGGCATCTACTAATTTACTAATGCATCTTTTAATCTACTCATCTACTACTATTTAACTAATGGATCTAATCAATCATCTATATCTCCTGCTGATGATTTGGTATGGAGGTCAGTGGTGTGGGTCAGGGAATAATTGTGCTGCCACTTGAAATGAGTTTGGGTCCTGTGTTAATGTTTGCTAGGGCTGTCATAACAAACATCACCCAAAGTACCAGTGGGGCAGATGACTGGAACGTATTGTATCACAAGTCTGGAGGCCAGAAGTCTGAAATCAGGGTGTCAGCAGGGTTGACTCCTTCTAAGGCCTCTTTCTTTGGCTTGAATGGCTAACTTCTCCTGGTGTCTTCACATGTTTGTAACATCACAACTCTTAATATAATGTTACAACAGTAATACATTACTACGCTTTTAAAAACTATTTTCTTTCTTCCATCACCATTTATCTCCCCTGTGCCTTCTTCTACCTCCACCCACCCCCTCCCCAACAATCACCACACTGTTGTCCATGTCCATGAGTTCTCTCTCTCTCTCTTTTCTTTTTTGCTCAATCCCTCCCCCCTCCCTGACAGCCACCCCCACCCCCAGCTCTCTGTCTGCTCTCTCATACATGACTACTCTTAATACCTATGCTCCTCTTCTATTCTTAAACATCCGAATACTCCAGGGAGTTGCCAAGTCCAAGAACCTTCTTGACCATGCCAGCATGTCCCCACAGTCTACACGTCTATCAACTCTATCAGTCATGCAAAGTTATGCACACTGTGTTTCCTACAATGTTTCTTCTTCACCGTGAAGCTCCAGTGAGCGTGTGACCTGGTATTTCTTCTGCTCTGATTGCTTTCCAAGTAAAATACGCTTCATAGGTTCTCATCTTCTATTCCTTACAGAGCAGGAGAGGTAATAGTCACAAAGGAGAAGAAAAGAATCTGAGAACCCTCAAATATTAACATTGTATCCTTCAACATGGATGTAAAATATAAAACTTCACATACATTTTGAATTCAGTTGTAGCTCTCCACTCGGAGGTCTGGGCCACAGTTGCTCTGTTGCCTTGGGGACCATAAGGGAAAGGCTGGGACCCTCAGATAATTTATTTTTCACCAGTATCAGTAGAGGGAGTTACAGATATTCTCATTTTACACAGGAGAACCCAGATTCTAATTGGTTTTCCAACATATCCAACTGTATGTCATTGAAAATACAACCAAAAGTTGCACTCAAATCTACTAGACTTTTCAGACCAGGTTTTCGTTTTACCAACTCGCTCTCCATACTGGGAAAGACAACAGGGCCCCAAGGAGAAAATAAACATAAGTCTCACCATGATTCAAACAGGAATGACTTGGTTCTGTTTTTGAGTTTGTGTTTGTGCTGGGGTGTGTGTGTGTAGCAAGAAAAGTGGAAAGAAAGAATACAATAAATAAAATATTTCACTATGAAAAGGTCTCAGCTTTACTGACATCAAGGTGTTGAGGACGTCAAGGGGAAACAATCACACCGTTTTCTAAGTTGAGAGCCAATGAGCTTGGAATCAGCGGAAGTGAGGGCACACCTCGGCCTCATTTCTCACGAACAAATGGGGCCTATTTGAAAATACATCTCAGTGCAAACTAGAATCATTTTTGTTGCCTTGAATGGCATTTTATAAATTCACAGCAGACAATGAATGCAATAACCTCGCAGTACTTTTTTAAAAAATGAATTGAAACTGTTTAATGTTTTGCGTTCTGTCAACAACATCATGAAGCTGGACATTTTAAATTATGAAAGACAAGGCCTAAGTGAGGTTCAGAAGACGAGAGATAGCTAAGAGAGACAGTGAAAGATTTGTCTAGTCGTGTAACTTATGTATTAAGCTTTTAGTTTCTTTGGCCAGAAATAATTTTTGTTAGCACATAAATATGAAGGAAGATTGGGAAATCAATAATAATGATTTTTAAAACTCCATCTGCTGCAGAAATTCTTGTGTGAGACTAAACACAAATAAAGGCTGAAAGTTTTGAGCAAAATGATTCTGTCAGGACCTTGGCACAATTATTATAAATATTTCAAAGTGGTCAGTAACCGAATGGTGAATTATATGGCATCCTACATTGGCCAAGAATGAGTGAGAGCTTTTAGCTTCCAATTAAAAAATATATTTTTTATGATGTAAGAAAATACTTGCCAGACAACCTCTCCCTGATTCAAAGAATTGGTAAAGCAAAAATGTGATTTGGGATGTTTACATGTTGGTCCATCGTTTCATAAATTCATGAAGTTCCTTAAGTGACAGCACATTCTAGAAGCTGGCATGCTGAGTGATTATAGAAAGATAAGTCTCTGTAAGTTTCCTAGATTGGAACAGCCATCAGGAAGCATTCAGGAATCAATCGTTCTGGATTGATGTATTTCATATATACTTATACATTGTTTTAGAGCAATGGTTACCAAGTATATGGCATATGCTATTCCAGTTGCTATGACATTAGAACTCTCAGCCTCCCTTAAGTTTTCAAATCTCCTAGTGCTTCTGAGTCACCACGACAAGACTGATTGCTGGTGACTCCCTGTTGCTTCAGTTTCTCCTGCCATGGGAGATAATTCAGAATCCTGGGTCTCATTCCCAAGCTGACATAGTGCGTGAGCAACCTCTTAAGAGAGTTCGCCATCTTGAGATCTACTTAATCACTTCGACCTATGGGCCTAAACAATGGTCCATCTTCCCCAATGAAAACATTTGTATTTTAATCAGTTCTTACGTCCTTTTAAGAGTTTTCTGGGAGGTGTACCCTAATGAAGATTGAGATGTTAAGGGGCCTAATGCCATAGTTACCTCCAAGAAGTACTGTTGCTTTTCTATCTAGAGCACAAAAGTCAACCTCTTAGCACGCCCTTGCAATTCATCAGAAGCTAACCGCAAAGTAGGTGTCTGCTTCCTACACCACCAGTCTCATCACTGCACCCCTGGCTCTTTCCTGAGACGTGGTCCTGGCTTCTCAGCCTCTCTGCCTGTGCCTGGTTGCTCCCTCTGCCTTGGATCCCCTTTTCCCTCTACGTCAGGTTGTCACGTTCCCCAATGACATTTCTTACACAGACTCCTCAAGGACAATAGTTTGCTTTGTGATGCTCAGAACTTCTAAACAGATGTCTGTGTTGGTGTTTTTCACACCATTTTGTAAAGGCTGGACGACTGCATCTAATGTTCTAGGTGAAGCATGAGTTTCCCGAGACAGAAACACTATCACATGCATGGCTTTTATAGCAGAGCTCATTACCAAATCTCTGACGGAGAGCTGTTTTTTTTTTTTTTAATTTCACAATGAAAAAATGAAAGAATTAAAAGTGAAAGTCTTTATTGATTTAAGGCCTAATACCTATATGAGATAGAACCTGGATTGGAACTAATTTATAATGGAAGACGCTCACTCAGTTATCAGCATGTCCAGGTTATCCTCGTTACAAGGGTGGGGCTTCTGGGAGCAGGAGGGGCATCGGGACCAGGAGTGGGAGAGGGTCCGGGAGAATGACCCTCTACAGCTACACTGACTTGGGACAATTTTCAGAACGGTGGTTATTCCTGCCCAAAAGATGATCATTCCTAGAACATCGTATAATCAAGGAATTACCCCAGACAACAGCTTTATTATACTTAAAATAAAATTTAATAAATTTATTAATTCATGCTTTGAAAGCTTGGAAAGCAGCAAGATTAAGGTAAAAAGTCCTATAATCTCACCTCTAAGACAATCACTAGATTAGCATTTTGGCTTCTTTACTTCCCACGTTGTGAATTAACTGTTTATTTAATCTTTATCAATTTGTTAAGTGAAATGGTGTTGCCTAACTATTGTGATAGTTAGAGAATTTCAATTTCCAAGGCACATTTGTGTTTAATTAAATTATTTCGCATACATCGTTCCAAATTATCCCAGTTTTACAAAATTATGACTAAATTGCTACAAAATATTCTAGTAACAACATTTTACTTATAAATCACCTTAAATTAGGTTATTCTACAAGACAAAGACAATTGTTTACGTTCTTGGAACTGCTCTAAAGTTGAGCTTACAGAGCCCAAAAGTGAATCCTAAGAAAGGCATGCTACACTATGTTTGCAACGCAAAATGAATGAGAAAGTCACAGGCAGTTATGCCTGGAGTGTTTTACCTCCTACCTTTCTCCTCTATCCCAAAGGCTCAGTCAGGACTTCCCAAAGCATGTGTTCTAACGGTCAGAGGACAATATTTGATTTAAAAAAAAAACAAAACAAAACTAGAAAGATTTAAGATTACTTACAGGGCCATAAAAGTGAGAGGCGAGTAAAGCAGGAACATTCGGTAACCCCCAAATGCTCACCAGTTTGTGGCGGAGTCTGCCTAGGTGTGTTCACCACAGAACAGGTGGTCTGGGATTTCTATGAACTTGTTTAGAAAGGAAGCAGTGTCCTCTACTTTCTAATACAATGAGTTCTAATTCATTAGATGGGATCGTTGCAGACCCTCAGAGAAATAAAAAACAAATATCATATCTTCACCTTGAATTCCGAATCGTTTCTAAGCAAGAAAGTAACTTGAGAGTCCTACTTCGAAGACCAGGTTGGTGTTGCTATCCTCCAGGAAAAGACTAAAGCTTTGCCAAGCATAACATTTAAATTCTTCCATGTGTTGATATTAGGATCAGGACTGAAAGTGAGATAAATCTCAGTTAAATCTTCTGATTTTTTGAGTTAATAGGGGCTACGTGAAGAGCAATATTTAATGTCTCACATAAAACTAGATACACAAATAATTGATAACATTGGTGGTTCAGTGACAATTCCTATACTATTCTGGATGGTAATAAGTTTTTTATGTACCATCATTTTTCTTTTCCCAAGGGAAAATAATTCATGACCAGGAGTTATATGTCCATTGATGAAAAGGTCAAATGTGAAAGTACCTATTAAATTTGTACAAATGAAAATCAATCAACAGTATGACTGACTGGCATTTATAACTCATTTAATCAGTTCTTGAAAATCTGGATCATCTGAATTCAGGGTATTGCTCTTGATGATGATGTTATATGTAGTGCTGAAATCATCTGACAATATACCACATTCCTAGTATTGATCAGATTCTGTGAAAACTGTAGACAGAAGAACTAAAGATCTGTTAGATTGAATGGAGAATATTCCAGGGACTGAGGAATTTTTGAGGAAATTCCAGGGCAATACACCATACAATCTTCCTGGCATAAAATCGTGTTGAGGCGGTATGGGCATGAGGCATGCAGGTGAGGGAAAGAGAGAGAGGATCTGAGAGTCTTTCCCATTTTGCTCTGCCTGTCACCCTGTGGCACACTGAGTAGCAGGCCAGGCAAAGGGATATAATTGAAAAGCACCGGGCCAGCAAATGTAATGTTCTGCACATTAAATGTTGAGAGGCCATGAAAAATGGATGGAAGGGACCATCCACAGTGGTGTCACTGGCGGGATCTGACTCTCTCTCACAGCATTTCCCTGTCATGTTCACTCTTCATGGAAGGACAGGTTGTTTTCTGATGATCTTATCTAAATATTTTGCATCCTTTGTTGAATTTTAGAAGGTAAAAGAGGTAAAGCTTAATTTATGTTCTTCATTCATCTGCTGGAAATGTTGTCTTTAGGTTAAGGTAGTGGTGTTTTCTTTCTGAACTACCCAGATGTCTTTACAAATTATTTGTTTATTTATTCATTTTTGCATACAATCCCTGTGACACATAATATATGCATGCAATATTTTCTTTTCCTACTCTTTTCTGGTGATAGTTTTCAGTTGCAACTGTATTTTTCTTTAATGTCCTCAGGCAGGACAGTAACAAAACCTGTGACTTTCCCACAAGGAAGCCATGAATGTCACTGGAATGTAAGGAAGGAAACAAAGTAGACATTAAAATAAAATTATGTCAGATTAAACATCATAGGGAAACAAGTGTACAGGACTGTTTATTCATCGTTCCTCAAAATTGCTGTGCATGTAAGAACTTTCTCAGTCTGCCAAAGTCACCTTATTTTTGCCTCATTTTTGGCAAGAAGGTTCCCACAATGACAGCATTAACAATTTTAAAGTATAATTTGTAGTACAGTGAAGACCTCAAGGAATTGCTTCATTTGAAAAGTTTTGAGATTCTTGCTAATCAGAAGGAAAATCTACTATTTTAACAGTTTTTTTCCTTTTCTCTCTGTGTAAGTCTCCTTTGTGAAAAACTACATTATTTGCTTCGTCATATTTTTGTGTTTCAATGTGTCACAAATTCATCATTTGTTTTTTCTTATGAAACAATGAAAACATAATTATTGCAAATATGCCAATATAATAATTCAAATAAATGTAATATTTATGACTTTATATGTGTATATGTTTGTATATATGTACAAAGGTGTATATATGTATTATACATACTTATATATGTGTTTATATATTTTAATTTATATACATTTATATTTTTATAGTTTTATATATATGTTTTTTTTTCATATAGTCATTCTGTCAATCTAAATATTTTGGGACTGCTCTAACTTAAAAATTCTGTCAATCTCAACATTAAGGATAATGACACCGAAGTTATTTTCATTATTTTGTAGTTAGAGCGCTTTTTTATTACAAACATTGACCTTGCTTCCCAAAGTGAACTTAAAGTAGCTGTTTATTGTTAAAAGAGATCAACTTCACTGTTAAGTTCTAAAACGGTATCAGTTAATAGTCTGGGCGATGCGCTCTGGCTGAGATGGCAGAAAGAATAATTTACACTATGGAGTAAGATGCCAGGGTGTGGTGTCTGTTTGCATGGTCTCACTCGTGACTTCGAGTCAGACAGTTCCCTTCTCTGCCCAGATTCCTCATCTGTACAAACAAACAACGTTGCATCACACTGATGCATCCACTGACCTTTACATCCCAAGTTTCTAGGATTCTAGGGGTCTCCTAAAAAGCACAATAGGCCCGTGATATAACCCCATCTTGTCTGCATTCTAGAATCGTGTCCGTGATGGCCACGCTGCCCCGGAGGTGAAATGCACCCTCACAGTTACTCGTGTCCACACGCTGCTCCGTTTCCCTCTGGGGGCGCCTCCAAACGCGCAGGAAAGGAACATCCCGCGGCCACGATGGGACGTTTGTGAACCAAGTTACACATCGTCATATAGCATACTGCCTCCTTTTTTCTGGTGAGGTGTCAAAATGCACTTTTAAATCAATATTTCTCTTTGGCTAAAATACTTCACTTTGCCTGGTTAAACTGAATATTTCAGCAATCACCGAGACCTTGGAGTAGTCTATCATCCACTCACCAGATAGATCCCGGCCTCTGTAAGAAGACGTACGATTTGTACTGAATCACTGATCTACTTTTATCATGAAAAGGCAACACTATTAACGTGAAACCCTGACACTGGACACCGAGCTAAAAATAAGGGAATGTCCTAAATGACACACACGGTCCTCACCCCACCATCTATAAACAATAAAGTAGACTAGCCAAAAACAAAGGCTTTTACTAATGGGGTGCACAGTCAAGCAATTTGGAGATGGCTGTGATGGCGAATGGAGATGAATGACACCCCATTTATAACGGCTAGCAAGTGAGAAGGAGGCCGCCAATAAGAAGTCCATTTATCTGTTTCCCCATGTCCGCGACGAAGCACATTCGCCTGGAATGTCATACTCCGGAACGGGCGGCGATGCTAACTGGGCACGGATGCCTGCCTTGTACTAAGTAGCTGCATCGATTTCAGAGGCTCCATGAAGGCAATTGCCTATGTGTAATTATTGTCTTTCTTCCAAAATGTCTAACCTTGCACAATGCCAAGTTTAAATACTTGGAGTGTGTGCTTTTTATTAAATATGTTCAATATTGTTGAGCCTTTCTTTCTGTGTTTGATCTATAAACAAATGAATAGAAAATGAGCTTAATAAATCATCGGTGGCGGTTCAAGAGAGCCCCGATGTTTCCTTTGGCTGAATGCTAAGTGAATACGGTTTAAAATGTAAAAGCAGCAGCAGAGGAAGGTGGAGGAAGAGGGTGATGGAGGCACATTAGAGCCATGGACTGTCTTTGACCTTCGTAGTTCTTTTATAAGTTGTAAAGAAAAGCCGTTGCCACATTTGTCATAGTGAGGTCCTTATGATCAATTAAACTGCACCCAGCTTATATTTCCCCGTCAGGTGTCCACCTGCCTGGCGCACGATCCGTTTTCCACATGCACATCTGTGAGAGGGCTGCGCTTTGTACCCCTTTGAAGGGTGATTTATTGGCTTCTACTTCTCTGTGTTAACATCTCCAGGGTGGTTCTATCAGATCTGCTAATTCATGTTTTTCTAATCTATTACGAAAAACGTAATGTTTCCACTTTCAAAGTAGTGTACATCTCAGAGCCATAGTTGAAAAGAATTGCCTCCAAGTCTCATTTCCTTGTTATTTCAAAACTGCATTATGTTAAAAAACAAAACTGCTCCCCGAACACACGCCCTGAGATTTTTAGTTGCATAGCCGTTACTTCAAGTCACTCTTCATCAATTTCCCTTTTGTGCCATTAGTTATTTTTCATTCTTTGAACTAAAGATCCTGTTTACTTTATATATAGTATTTTGAATTCTGAACTCTCCAGCATAACAAACAAAACAACACAGATTTTTCTATGTTATTTTAACATATAGTAAGGAAGGTCAAGGTTTTTCTAATCGGATCTTTAATTACAGATTTAACATTAAAATGCGGATGAATAGCCCTGGCTGGTTTGGCTAAGCAGTTAGAGCATTGGCCTGTGGACCAAAGAGTTGTGGGTTCGATTCTGGTCAAGGGCACGTATCTTGGTTGCAGTTCGATCACCGATCCTGGTCAAGGTCATGTGGGAGGCAACCAATTGTTGTTTCTCTCTCATATCAATGTTTCTCTCTCTCTCCCTCTCCCTCTCTCTCCCTCCCACTCTATCTGAAAAGCAATGGAAAAATATCCTTGGGTGAGGATTTAAAAAAATAATGAGGATGAATAGCCCAGCTGGTGTAGTTCACTGGATTGAGCATCGTCCCATGGACTGAGAGGTCCTGGTTTGATTCCCAGTCAGGGCACATGCCCGGGTTGTGAGCTGGATTCCCAGTAGGGGGCGTGCAGGAGGCAGCTGATGGATGTTTCTCTCTCACATCCATGTTTCTATCTCTCTCTCCCTTTCTCTCTTTCTAAAAAATCAATAAAAACATATTTAAAAAATTAAAATAAAATGAGGATGAATAATTTATGCTATTGCTTAAAATACATGGATAAAAGAAATAATCTTTGGCAATGTGGTATGATTGTGGAAACAGACAGTGAGGGGGTGCTCCTTGAATTCCATGTTTCCCTTGCGCTTTGAGGTTATCACAGATTTTTACAGCATGGGACCGGGTGGAGGATGGGTTAGAGACAATATTCCAGACTGAGGGAAGAGGATAAAGCAAAAGATGAGTATGAGGCTGACATTTAGGAAAGTCACTTAATTTTGTAATCTAGAATATATATAAAGAGATGAGCTTAGACTCATTTGTGACTTTAAAATTTTGACCCATTGACATTAGTACAAACCACGAATAGAAAGTCAAATACAGGCCCTGGCCAGACAGCTTAGTTGATTAGAGTGTCGTCCTGATACACCAAGGTTGTGGGTTGGATCCCAGGTCAGGACACATACAACAATCGACCAATGAATGCATCAATAAGTGGAACAATAAACTGATGCTTCTCTCTCTCTCTCTAAAATCAATCAATAAAAAAAGTCAAATACGAAGTTAAGTAGAACACAGAAAAGTCAAATGATCACTGTAAGATAAAGGGACATTCTGGAAAAATTTTAACTCTCATATAGATAACAATTGGCTGAACCAACTGTGTACACCAATATAGACATGCATTAAATGTATGTATGTTTGGATCATTGTCAACATTTGCTAGTAACAAGTGAAAGGAAGCTGTACCCATCACCCATACAACCAGAAACATGAGGAACAGACCCTGCAGATATAGCTAATGGAATGTCTGCCTAATTTGACATTGAATTTATTTGAAGGCAGCAAAAAGAAAAGTATCCCTTGGAAATTCTTAATTGTTAACCTAAACTTATGCTCCTTTGAGAAAGAATCCCATGACTGTGTTGTCTGAAAATCTTGAGCAAAATGCTAAGGAGACCCTGCATCGATATTTTTCCTGTACAACAAACAGAAGCAAATTAACATGTTAAACTTAGTCCTAAAGAAAAAATATCCCACAGGTCAAAGTCCAGAAGAATGAAATCAATATCAAAAAGCACTAACTATGTGAGGGAACAAGCCACCGGGACTGGGAGTGAAAATACAAAGCCTTTGGAATCAGCCTCACAGAAACTGTGGATATAGGACAAATGGGATGCTAAATATTAAATGTGGCGTTTGATACAATTAAAATAATAAAGTAGGATATAAGAACCAGAGAATACCAATATGTCCATTAGATTTGAACAGGAACTAAACAGTACTCCTAGAAAGTAAAAATGTGTAATTAAATTCAGGTTTAATTGGTAGATTAAACAATGATTAAACATAGGCAAATAATGTCATTAAATTTTAATATGTCTATTTATGAAAAAGTGATCCAAAATAGAGATACTAAGAGATATTAATTAGGGGAGAAGGATTTAAAGACCTGGAAAATAGCATAGTGATATCCTATAAAAATTTAGTCAGAATTCTATATGACAGTCATATATATATATATAATATACATGTATAATTATATCTATTTATAATTTATAAGTGAGTTCATCAGGCTATCTAGATATAAGATCCATGCCCAAGTCATTTGCATTTCAGTGAGGCATGTATAATTAGAAGATGCAATTAAAAATGCCACTTTCTATAAATATAATCGAAAGCTGTCTAGGAAAAAATTCATTGTAAGAGTTAGAAGATATAAACAATATAAAATGGATTAAAATATAATAAATAGGCTTATATCTGCACAGCATACTATTTATGGACAAACTATTAAAATACGAGATGCATAAGATCATGATATGCAATTATCATGGAATTTAATTATCTATTTAACTTAATTGAAAAAAAACTCAAAGAGGGTTTTTAAAAAAAATCTTGATGAATAGATTTTAAAATGGATATGCAAATAAAGGAATAACAATTCTTCAATCAGCAGTAAAGAACTAAGTGAGCACACCAGGCTCATCAGATATTAAGACTTAATGTAGACCATTTACAGTTAGTGTAATTAATGACATGCTAGGGGTTAAGTCCGCCATTTTATTTTTTGTTTTCTATTTTCCTTTATTTGAAAATTTCTCCATTATTACTTCTTTTTTATTTTATTTTTTTTTATCCTCACCCGAGGACATTTTTTCATTTTTTGTTCAGATAGAGTGGGAGGGAGAGAGAGGAAGAGAGAGAGAGAGAAACATCAATGTGAAAGTGACACATTGAGTGGCTGCCACCCGCATGACCAACCAGGGCTGGGGACAAACTGCAACCGAAGTACATGCCCTTAGCGGGAACCAAACCCGGGTCTCTCTGGACCTCAGGCCAATGCTCTAACCGCTGAGCCAAACTGGCCAGGGCTCCATTATTACTTCTTTACAGAAGGATACTTCACTAGATAAAAAACAATGGATTGACAGGATCTTTTTTTTTTTTTTTTTTTTTTTGCACTTGAAAAATGTTATACCACTGCCTTCTGGCCTCCATGATTTCTGACAAGAAAAATTTTCAAATCATTTTAATAGTTTTTACCCTGTAGATAAGGTGTCCTTTCTCTGTCATGGATTTCAAGATTTTTTCTTTGTCTTTCATTTTAAAAACTGTGACAATTTATATGTGCTGGTATGGATTTCTTTGGATTTATTCTGTTTGTTCTATTTATTTCTTATAACTGCATATTAATATAAGGCTATCTCAACAGATAAATCTTAATTTGAAATATCTTAATATTAAGAACACCTGCTATCAAAATATACTATAAAAATGTTACAAGACAATGCCCAGTCTGTGAGAAGATTCTTGTAATGCTAATAATTGACCAAGTATTGTACCAAAATATATAAAGTATTTCTACAAATCTGTAAAAAAATAAAAATGGCTCAATAGAAAACAGGCAACAGGTACAAATAGGAAATTCACAACAGAAACACTAAAGTCTAACAGAAAAGGGGTAGAGCTTTAGGCTCATTAACAGCAGTGGTGCCAATTAATAATGAAAAGACATGATTTCACCTCATCAGATGATCAAAATGTAAACCGTATTTATCATTAAGCATTGGTGAGGAGATGACGAAAGGGGAAGATGCACACCCTGCGGTAGGGATGGAGGGATGTATGTTCACCACACTTTGGGAACACACTGTTATCACCTGAGAAAGGTGAACACGCACATATCCTGCAACCCAAATTCCACTCCTCGAGGAACTCCTGTGCATGGTACCAGAAGATACACACGTTTGTAGCAGCATTAAATGTAAAAGGGGGAAATCAACTTCAAATACTCAAAACATCATTGGCAGAACTAAAAAATAAATTATAATATATTCATGCAATGAATGCGATACAACACTGAAAATGAATCAACTGCATACAAAAACACGGATGGATCTCAAAAACATAATGTTGATTGAAATACAAGCACCAGAAGGATACATGCTGTGTGATCCCACCTTTAAAATCAGGCAAAACTAAATGATATGATGTTTAGGAGCACAGATATGATATGATTATAAAAAGAAGCAAGATAATAATTTACACAAAATTCAAAGAGGAGAAAGAAATTATGAGGAAATAAATTGGTATTTTTAATATTTTAGTTCTATTACTCTTTAGTCATAATTATTACAGATTTAAAATCTTTGTAAAAAGTATAGATTGCAATTAACATTGTGAACATTAGTGCTGATTAATTCTTAAAACTTGACTTTTCTTTTCTCTTTAAATATTCTGTATTTAGTTTTATTCGGATTTCTCAACAAATATTTTTTTCTGTAGCCATGTGTGTATTTCCATTAATCAAAAGTTCATCCTCCTTCGCAATCTCCCATTTCTTTTTTGTCTACAGCAGATTAAATATCTTCTGTCTGAATCACATTAATAGGATGATCTTTGTGTGAAAATTTAACATATTTTCTATGAGCTGTAATTCATCATTTTAAAAACAACTTTGTGACTGTGGTTGGAGAGGTAGAATAAAAAGCAATTTTATTTTGGAAAATTTGAAACATGTATTAATATACTTATTTACTTTTAAAACTTAGATTTCTTTACACTTACACCAAATTGTATCATAAAATAAAAATTTCATGCCTGGCCGGTGTAGCTCAGTGGTTGAGCATTGACCCATGCACCAAGAGGTCTCTAGTTTGATTCCCGGTCAGGGCACATGCCCAGGTTGTGGGCCAAATCCCCAGTGGGGGGCATGCAGGAGGCGGCCAATCGATGTTCTCTCTCATCGATGGCTCTATCTCTCTCCCTCTCCCTTCTTCTCTCTCTAAATATCAATAAAGGAAAAATAAATAAATACATAAAAAATTAATAAAAAGCCATGCATAGTTACAACTTGGACGAGTGTTGTGCAGAGAATATCAAATAAGCACGGGAACGAGAGGGATGGTGTTCGTTGCTGTATGAGTGTGCGCATCTCTCTGCATTTCTGTGTGTTTGCCTGTTTGTTTTGTTCTTTTCTTGTTCATTTGTTGAAAGACTTCTCAGCAAATCTATTACTTGGTTTATTTGGTTGGTTTATTTCTTGAATTATTCCAAAGTGTTTCCTTTTGTGAGTAATGTCACAGGGAAGTAGGAGTGTTGATAATCTTTTTACTTGTTTTTAATCAGGAAATTGCATATTGTCACTCAGATCCTTCTAAAACTTTCAAAACCTCTCCCAATGGTACCTGCGAGTCGACATAAATAGGAAACCTGGATCCCATGGTTACCTTCTTCAGGGTATAAGAAATGAGTCCAAGTTCATGTCGTGTTAATAAACAGTAGTGCTGGGAGAAGTAGGGGCCTTGTTTAGTGTGCTTTTCCCCCCTTTAAGAACACAGAACAGGAGTGTAGATTTGAGACAGAAATTCTCTCTCACCCTTTTAAATATATATCCTTTATTCTTTGTATTGAGACTTCCTTCCTAGAGCTTGGTAAAAATCCTAACAGATATTCAAGTTCAGTCTATTTTCAATATCTATTTATTTATTTTAAAAAATATGTATTTATTGATATTTTTGAGAGAGAAAAAGAGAGAAACATCGATGTGAGAGAGAAATATCATCGGCTGCCTCCTGCACGTCCCCCATCAGGGATCGAGCCCCCAACCCGGGCGTGTGCCCTGACCAGGAATCGAACCAGGACCTCTTAGGGAAGCTCAGTCTATTTTTAAAGGAAAAGTTGCATGCTCGGTGAACATCCATTCCTGCAGAAAGAGTTTAACCTTTCCAACAATTTAAAGCACGCCCACTAATTTCTCACATTAGCTCTGACTTAAATCCAAAGCATACAGCACTTTAAGTGAAAGTTTTAAGACTCTTCATCATTCTGCCAGTTTCTCAATAGTTACATTCCGAAATGTCTCCATTTTCTCCTCAAATATTAAATTGATTTACAACTTGAAGTAGATTTTTTTTTTTTTTTTACCATCTTTCTATCTATCCAAGTATTAGATGGAGTGTTTCCAACGCATGGGGAAGTGACGGTACCTCTGTGCCTTCCCATCCCGGGCAGGACGAGGAGGTGCCGAGACACCTGCCCAGTTCTGGTGTGGCCATCAGACCTGCTCCCTCACCCCATCTCAGGCCTTCCCAGAACCACCCGCCAGGGCATCGCGAGAACTAACAGGGTTACGTCCATGATGTTGTTTACTGTTATCTACTCAGTCATCTCAAGAAATCAAGGCTCCCAGGTTACCTTCCTTTGCTAGAATCCCATCTCCATGTGGCTCTGTGTACAAAGAAGCGTTTCCTGCCTCCCGTCACCCACTGCCTATCCTGCTCCCCTGCGTTCATTCTCTCTGTAACATGTTTCACCCTCTGACATTCTCTGTTTATCTTCCCACCCCACTCTGCTGGGATGTGCGCCCCGATAGTGCAGCGATCTGTCTTTGTTCCCTGCTCTATCACCAAAGCTTAATATAGCTGCAGACACATCGGTGCGAAGTAAATGTTTGCTGGATGCAAGCAGAAGTGAATGAACATGTGAAATACAGAGAAGATACATTTGCTTCTTGAGCGCGGGTTTGAAATTAGCATACCTTTCCTTTAGCCTATTGTTTTACATTGAGAAGATAATTCGCATCCTGTTTTCTTTGTTAGGGTCCTTAATGCTAGTATTTGCCCCCTGATTATGTGATGTCTAGTTATTTATTATACTGGGTCAGAAGACTGTCTTTGAAGCTTAGACGAAGAACTCAGGATGGGAATTTAAATGTAGCAGAGACAATGTAGATGGTTTAATGCCTGTGTGATATGTACCATTTTGTCTGAAATAAAGGTTTCTTCCTCCCAAATTCTGATGCAGATGGACCGTGTTCTCTGGTATTTATTTCTATCTATTCAGTACAAAAAGGGACAGTATTGTGTTGTATTCAATGAGAAACTGTTAGAGTGATCCCTTTGTGAAGCATTTATTATTAGTAACCTCACAGGTGTGCTGTGGCTTACTTATCAAAGCAAAAGCTAAAATGAGTTTTTGAATGTAAGATTCATTAAGTGTGAAAATTCTAGGCCATCTAACGTATCTGGATTGATAGTGTTAAAAGGAAAATAACCAAGATTATTGCTGTTCTGGTAATCAATGGAGATTAGCTTCAATTTGACTCAAATTTGGCCATACCTTGTAGCCACTGAGAAATCGGTTAGATAATTAGGGAGCTTCATTAATTTTGCCTACAGTCCGGGCATCATTTTATTGTTTGTTGACGTTAACCAGGTTCTTAATACTTATTTCAGATGAGAAAGACCTTGCTTGTTTATAGCCCAAGGAGCTGAGAAATAATTAAGATAAATGTCCCTTAGTATTCCCATGGCATTTTCATCCCAGGTTATTTTTTTCCATTAGAAGAACTATAAGGATAAGACCTTTCACAATAAGTCTCGGAAAATGAGTACACAGTACACACAGCTGGGGAAATGTGCTCCACGCTGCTGGTTCTGGGGAAATGAGAAGGGGATGATTCAGGCAGTTTGTCTGAGAGTGAGAGGCTAAATTGGAGAATGAGGTCGATCAGAGGTGGATCTTTCCACTCTCATCAAGTAGTTCCGTAGCATTTGAGTCATTTAATTATTTTGTCCTACCCTTGTTTTTCTTTCCCAAGAAATGGGGCTAAATACATCTAATATTTAGGATCTCTTAAGGATATGAATTGTATCTTATTTATAATCCTTAAAAACCAATCAATGGTTATTAGATATGTTATTACTAAATTAGATTTTTATTTGCTTATCAGACTTATTTATTGCTAATCCAATTTTTAATGGTTTATTAATTTTTCTATATTGCATCCCATATATTTCACACATTTCAATGACAATAAATAGATGGTGTTAGATGCTGAATAAAAAAGCCAGTTTTACTTGATAATTAGCAGATGCACCTAAATCAACAAGTCATCTTAAAGCGGTTGCATTTAAAGGAACGGGCATTGCCAAGGTGCTATATTGAAATGCATCTGAAACGTGTTATTGTATTCATCTTTAATTTGGATGAGAGGCACCTCCTGACAAACGTGGTTTCTAACTAAGAGCAAGCTACCTAAATGAAGCTCAATAAATCAATCCCTTACTTTGTGCTTAACAGGCATTAGGATAAATGCCCCATATACTTTATCTCATTGAATTCTCAAGAGAAATTGTGTGAGCTAGAAGCAGCAAGGTAAGACACTGACGTATTTCTCTTCATACTGTCCCTGTTTGCAGAACGTCTGGTCCCTTCTAGCATTGTCTTGAGAGGAATGCAATGAAAAAGAAACTACTGTTGTTTATGTGTTAAAAAAAAAAAAAAAAACCATCTAATTAGGCTCTTGCGAATCAAAAGGGTAGCCACAGAGGAATTTGGTAGAGGAGACTGAAGATAAAATTCTAGATGGACTATGGTGATGATACCCCTTTTCCCATTCTCTTCCCTCACCTACAGAAAATGAGGGCTGATGAACCAAAGTGTGGATACGCCTGGAGGTTCGCTTCCTCTCCCTTTCAGAATCTGAGCAAAAGACTGTCCCTGCAGGTTTGAGTGAACTCAAGGGAGTGAGCAGGCATCTGAGGGTCGGCACTGAGGGTCAGCACCACCCTCCGTGGGTTCTTGGCTTCACACGGGAAAGAATTCAACCGCAAGGCAGCACCAAGTTGAAAATGAAAAGTGAGTTTCTTACTGAGCGGTGAGACAGAGTGGGATACTCCACAGACAGTGCAGTCCCTGTAGCGGAATTTGCTTCCTTTATTGAGGTTTATTTACTGGGGGGGGGGGGGGTAGGGCATTGCATGAAGGGGGGGATATTCAGGATCTTCCCGGGGAAAGGGGTGGAGATTTCTCAGAAGTGCTCCATCGGCCATTCTGTGTCTTTTTATGCAGGTCCCCTTTCCGATCAAGTCAAAGCCTGGTGTGTCATTAGCTTGCTAATGTATGACAATGAGCACATAATGAGGTTAGGGGTCACCGTGTGGGACTGAGCTGGTCTCTGCTGGTTTGAAGCCATCAGGTCGGTGGAAGGTGGTCCCACTGTCTTCTTGACAGTTCCTGCAGCTTTATGGATGGCAGCTGTTTCCCCGCGGACCCTGTCTCAGAGGCACTGCAGACTCCCTTTCTGATCTCAGGCTCCGCCTTTCAAACAAAGCCAGTTCCTGCAGCAGGAACAGTACAGCCTCGCAGACGCTCCCTGGCACCTGTTCCCACAAGTATGTGGAGCATTAAAGTAGTTTCGCCCTGAGCAGCCCTCTCTTGGTATCTCCATTACAAGGTGACCTCATGGAGACATGCCTCTCTGTTAGAAAATAAAAAAATGGAGTGATCGTCAGCCGAGGCTGCTTTTCTGCTTGCATATATTTGTGTGATAATTCTCCGGATGCTTACTCGACAGGTTTCTTGTGTGCCCCCTTTGCTCAGCAGAGAGGGAAAGGGGAAGGAGTTAGCTTTGGAGAGACTGATGTTTCGGGAAGGAGATCTGGAAATTAAGTGGAAAAGGGGAGATAACCTACAAGAATTACCTCCAGAACGTGCTTGAAAACCTAGACACCTGCCAAGATGCCAACCTTTGCTCTTTGAGTCCGATAAGCTTCCTTCTCCTTCTCAGGCTAGGACCTTCTAGAGGGCTATGGACCCCGTCTGTCTGTGTGTCAGGGTGTTGCTGCACTCCAGTCTGAGCTGCCCGGTGCTCATGCGCCCCCATGTCTCTTCCCGAGCCAGCACGGAGCTCCTGGGTGCCCAGAGCAGCAGTGGGGGGGGGGGGACAGAGAGGGTTCCCACATACTTGCTTTGGTGGTGATGCACAGTATGAAATCTACCCTCGTCGCTTGTCCCTGAGCTATCACAATGATTCTTCTTTGAACCAAAAAAGAAATTGAAGATTAGGAATATTAAAATAACTTGCCTGTGGGCTTGTGTAGAGGATTTTTCAGAACTAAGACTTCGATTTCCATTTGTATAGAATGTTTTATAAATTAATGACAATGGTGAAGAAATGGTGACACGGAAGCTTTAGAATGTAATGGAGTAAGCCACAATGTGCCCGTCGGTTTCCCTCTGCAACATGAACTCTATCAAATGCAGGCTGTTCTCCGTAAGGATGCCCCGCGTGGTTGTCACCAGCAGCCAATACACGGTGCTGCTCCCCCCATCCCTAGAACGCACAGGTCTGAGAATCAGGAACTGGACCCTAGAGAGTCACCTGTGCAATCATCAGTTCCTCTTCTTACAGTTGTGGCCTCTGTTAGTTTGAAGGTCACTTTTAACACCGGGATGAGTTGGTCCTCCAACCTTTACTTCAAGAGAGAAGAAAAGATGTGTTGGAACTCGGTCGCTGGCGTGAGCCCTGCCGAGAGCAGCAGCAGCGAGATCTCAGTTGTGATTTATGAGCACGCAGAACTCTGCCTGGCGCACAGTAGTTGTTCAATAAATATTTAGTGAGCAGATGAACTGTGCTGTGAACATGACTTTGTTCTTTTCATAATTTAAATCACCCTCAGATGACCTGGAAGGAGTGATCAGCCGACGGTGCTGAGCTTTTTATCTTGCTCACCTCTGTGAGGCAGTGTCACAGAATCACGAACACATCACCACACGTGGCAGTGTCACTGAGCAGGTGCCCACGTCAACCCTGTCTGCGGGAATAGCTGGGAGCTGGTCTAGAAGCGACATCCGTCAGGAAACCGGACACGCATCTGTGCGGTGCCTTCTTTGATCATGACCTCTAAAATTACACATGGAGGAAATTCTTGCTGACTAAATGTGAACATCAAGTAGTCTCATTTGAAATAAAGTGAAAAAATGACAACAAAACCACACGTGTAGCAAGAAGATGAAACGTATTTTTGTGGGAAGCGTTAAGGACTTTCAACGTTTCAAGTTTACCTCCTTCAAGCTTGCTGTCCTCATGGAGGGAGGATGACAATGGTAATAAATCACGTTTAATATGAATTAAACCTTATATCCCTAGCTTATAATATACACTTGAGAGTGATTTGCTTTCTTTAGGAAGTTCCAATAATTCTTTCGATTCATTTTAGAGCAATAAAACAATAATCTATTAAGTGGCAGCTTATTTAATGTACCCAAATTATGTGATATTTTATTACTGGTAATGTTTTTAGAAACAAATTTAATTCTTAGTAAAAAGTCACTGTTATTCCAAATGATGTAAACACCTTAATTGTTTTTAAATGCATGTTTTAATCTATAGACTTAAAATTTTTTTGAATGAAATATTGAAGTTCGCTTGAAGCAGTATTTAAAATTGATTTTTAAAACAGGGCTTCTGAATGAAATACTTTTAATATTTCCCTATAGCACTGGAAATTTAGTGTTGTTTAAATAGACACTTATTATTTTTATACACTTTAATAAATGTTTTCATTGTATTTGTGCCTTAAGAAAGTATCACAGAGGATACTCTTGAAAAAAGACTGAACAAGAAATAAAATGACAGAAACACTTCTAGTAACATTCTTATATTGAAAAAAAAAATAGCGATAAGCTGTTTACATGAGACATATTTAAACCGAAGTGTTATGAATTGAAAATAAGGGAGTTGACAAAGAGTTTCTGTGCACAATCGAACAGAAAGAAGGCGGAAGTAGAAGCATTAATAGCAGACAAGGTGGTGTTCAAGGTTAATGGCACTAAACAGGATAAGAAGGAACATTAGATTACGATACAAGATATGAAGGCTGAACCGTTTTAATCCTGTAAGCCACAAACGATTTAGCAGGAAAACATCAGGACAAAACCTATTAGAAATGCAAGGAGAACTCGTAAAACGTAGTTATAATGAGAGGCTTCAATGTATTTCTTTTAAATATGGACAGGACCAATACAGATTTTTTAAAAGTTAAGTGTAGGGCTGGAGGAATTGAACCACAAGATGAGTAGAGTTGACTTGCTAGATACATGTCGACCCTCCTATTACTGACAGAAAGTAGGTGTTCTTTGTGTTATATCCAAGGAACTGTTAAAAATTGATCAAATATATGGCAACCTTAGTAATATTCTAAAAGTAGAGGCTTTCCAGGGTTTATAGGTTTATCATAATAAAAAGAAAATAGATATATGTAATAAAAAGGTGACTTAAGTCTTTGATTACTTGGAAATAAAGAAACACATGTAGATAAACTTTGGATCACAAAGGAAATAAAAATACAAATCATAACTTTCTGGAAGCAATGAAAGGCTATCACTTCAAAACGTGTGAGGTCCTGGGGCAACTACCGCAGGAGAAACGGCCCTGAAGGCCTTTATTGTCAAAGAGTAAAGAGGAAAACGCAACAAAGTTTATATTCAAAGAACAGCAAAACAAACAAAATACATAAAGGAAGACATGGTTCCGATAAAAGCGAAAACAAACGGAATGCAACAACAAAAGTAGTGGAAAACTGTTGTCTTGAAAAGTGCAGTAAAACATATAAACCTCTTTCACACCCAAATAAGGAAGAAAAAAGAATAGAACAAAAGTAGACAGCATTAGGGAAGGAAAACAAGAGTAACTACCGATCTGTATGAGAAGATGAAATGATTGTAAGTGCACATGGGAACTATTCTATGGCAACACATTTGAAAAACTCAGGAATGGGTATTTTCCTTGCTAGATCACCCAAGAAGTGAAAAAATAAAATAAAATATACCAATTATCAAGGAAAGACCTTTGATGCCAGGATAAAATGAGTTCATAGCAGAACTTTCTTTAAATTTTAATATCAAATAATTCCAATATTATTTTAATTATTCCAGGAGGCTGAGAAATGTGGGAAAGCAGTTAATTTTATGAGTCCAGTATAGTTTAATGATAAAACATGATATAGGAGAAAAGAAAAAATTATAAACCAGCCTCACTTAAACTGCTAAACTGTAACTGAAATGTAAACCAAGGAATTTTAGTAATGTATCAAATAAACTCTGACCCGCTACGGTTTATTCCAGGAACGTAAGGGTATTTCAAGATCAGGAAACCTATGTAATCCATTATATCAATAAATTATAAAATAAAAATTACATGATTGTATCAATAAATGGTGAAAAGCAATTCAATGAAATTCAGTAGCCAATTCAAAAATAAATATACATATATAATGCCATTTCAATTGGAATTCAAGTTAGATATTGTGAGAAATCTAGGCAAATAAGTTACAATTTATATGAAATTAGAAATTTTCAAAAATAACTAGGAAAAGTTTGCAAATAACAATAGGTAAGAGAGGCATAATTTAACAGATAAATAACATACACACACACACACACACACACACGCACACTCAACCCTATAAAGCCACTGAAATGAAATCAAGATTGTATTGGTTTAGGATTAAAGGTACAGAAAACAGAATTTGTCAATAGAGCCTATGATATACAAATGTAATAAATGACAAGAATGGCATTTCAGCTCAGTAAGACAGAAAGGTTATGTCATATGCAGTGCTGGCACAACTGACTAGGTATCTGAAAATAAAAAATAAAAAATACTTTGCATGCAAGAAGATATAGAAAATCTGATATACAATACAAGGATAAGAGGTTTTGTTATTGTTGTTTTACCAACTGAAAATTTAGGATCTGTGTGGGAAAAGACATACACCGTTGATTACATCTTCTTTAGGAAGTCATACATGGCTCTTTTTTTAAAAAGTTTTTTTCCCCTTATCGATTTTAGAGAGAGGGGACAAGAGAGGGAGAGAGACATACAAACATCGATGAGAGAGAACATCGATTGGCCGCCTCCCGCATGACCCCCACTGGGGATCAGGCCCACAACCTGGGCATGTGCCCTGACCGGGAGTCGAACTGGTGACCTCTTGGTGCATGGGTCGATGAGCAACCACTGAGCCACACCGGCCGGGCTCCACAGCTCTTTATAGCCTCTGTCCTTATGAGCTTGCAGCCCTGCTAGGTGCTACCCCAGCACTTGGTGGGCATCTCTCCTGGCATCTTCCCCACTCCGTGAGACAGGGACTGTTACACCTCCTACTCTGTCTGTGAGGCAGACGAAGCTGGTAGTTTTTAGAGAACTGTCCTACATGTCACACAGCCAAGTGGAGGTCTCAGGACCTGAACCTTGTTCTCCCGATTCCTAGATTCCCAAGTTCTCTACCTCTTGCAAGAAACAAACCAGCGAAAGACAAACACACATCTTTGTAAACACTGAACACTGTACAAATTAAAGATTCTGCTGCAGTAGTCAAGTGTTCGTCCTGTGTTTGCCGTCAAAATGCTGTCTACTGGGATAAAAAGAGGCACGTTACAGTGTTGATGAATCTCAGCTCTAAAGAGAGACATCCTAAGGATGTCTATTATTTTACTATATGAAAAAAAAATTCTTTCCAAATAGAAATCAGATAATTCATCATAAAACTAGGTTTCGTGTTCTTAGGAAGAATTCAAGATTATGTAAAGAAAATAAACAGGATAAAATGACTGCGGCGGTTTTTATATTGAAAACAATTTGAGTATGTTTTTAAGGGGCACTGGCATTGACAAAGTTTTGAGATGAACTGACAAAGGTCAGGGGAAAAAATGTTTTAATTGTGTAGTATGTGTGGTGTGCCAGGGTAAAGGACCTTGGACGATCACTGCAACTTCGGAGAGCCTGCATTTCCAAACAATTCAAAAGATATTTTAAAATTTGGGCTGGATCATGAGCTTAAGTAAAAGTTTTCTTAGGTTAGTGAAATAATTAATAAGGGAAGGAAGTGAGGGAGGGCAAAGGAGACGGGGGCTGGTTCTGGAAACACTTCTGCAGGTAAAGCACGCGGCGTGGAGAGCACCACCCAGCAATCATTTAAGAGGGACATGTTTCTAGTTGTTTTTAAAATGCAGATCGAGTACTAATTTCAAGCTGTCGCCAATAAAAGTTAAACTTAATAGAAACACATTTCAATTTCCAAAATGCTAGGCCTTAAGTAAATGCAAAAGTCACAAAGAAGAAGCCCCAGGCTAAGCGGGCAAGTTGCAGCTGCAGGAATTCATTTGCGTGGAGACCATCAGGCCTCCTCCTGAAATGTCCCGCGACTCCACTCCCAACCACAGGGCAGCGAGTCTTCAGAAAGGGGGTGAGAACGCAGGCGGCCGGCGGTGTTGGCAGCTGGATCGTTTGTTTTTCAAACCCCTGGTCATGCATGGCCTGCCTGCTAGAGATGCGGCAGGAGAGGAAAAGAAAAGTTGATGAAAGAGACAGCCAGAAGGCCTTTAACACCTTTTTGCAAACCTACTGTTCAGATGTCCTTGAATTTTAAATCAGAATCCTATCAATGGAAATTAATTTCATGTCATTAAATTACCCAAATAAATATTCCCTTTGGTGTAGCCACATCACCTAAAAAAAATGTACAAAGAGAATTTTAAAGTTTTAATCAATTATAGAAAAGAAAGGACTCTAATTTCGTGGTGCTTTTGCAAAAACACTATAATGCTAAAGTTTGATTAGCTTAGGGCTCAGTTCTTTCATTCTGTTGAAAAGTTATTCACTGAGAGCTGGCCAGTGTGGCTCAGTGGTTAGAGTGTCAGCCTGCACACTGAAGGGTCACGGGTTCGATTCCCAATCAAGGGCACATACTTGGGTTGCAGGGTCGATCCCTGGCCCCAGCTGGGGTGAGTGCGGCAGGCAACCAATTGATGTGTATCTCTCACATTGATATTTCTCTCTCTCTCCCCACCCCCCACCTCCCTCCTTTTCACCCTCTCTAAAAATCAATGGAAAAAATAGCCTTCAGTGAAGATTAACAAAATAATAATGATGATGAAGTAATCAAAGTTATTAACTGAGATCCTACTATGTTTTAGGTCTACAGTGGACACCTACATTGACTGAACTGTCGTCCAAACTCTCAAATTGCTTGTGTTTACTTTCATTCTGCTACTTTGATACAACATGAGGCTGTATCGAAGGACGGGCTCCTCCCCTAAGGGCCCCACGGCTGCGTGTTTCTCCACAGGAGAGGTAATGTTGGCAGGTTATTCCGGGATGTCCTGGACTACCTCGTCAAACGGGCTTCTCAGGTCCAAAGAGTCACGACTGGATCTCAGGAGCATCTTTTTAAAGTTGGTATCACATGGCTTTTCTTCTTCCTCGACTCACCTGATGCCAGAGTTAGGTCAATGCTTCAGTAACTTCTCCTAACTCTCTAGGAGTATTGATACAACACATACATACATATCTGTAGATGTACATGCACACATACAATTTTGGTATGTTTATATGTTTAAAGAGTTTCAACACTGATAAGTTATTTTTCCTGGCATATCACTATTCTTAAATTCTGGATTTCAGGTCATCTTCATCCATTCTGAAATTTCAAATGATATATTCATCAGAGTATCTGTATTCTGTGTGTATTACAAGACCTTGCATGTATGAGAATGAACTTTTTTTGGTCTTCACTCATGAATAACAATGTGCACTTAAAATATATCTCTTCTCACATTTTCAATTATTTCTTCTCTTCGATGTTGTTAAAACACAATTGATCGACATTGCCTCCCCCTTTTCTCGTTGCCCCAAATCTGCTCTGTCTTTCACCGCACTGTGGAACCTGCAATACTGATCCTCACGAGTGATTTCCCACTAGTAACTGCCCTCCCTTTTTATTCAGGCATCATTACCCATATGTATCTATGGTTCTGATACCCAGTTCTGCAAGTTCATCTTTGTTCATAATAATGTCCCTTTGGATAATCTTTTATGACCCCAAACTCAACTTTATCATGCAGATGTTCTTACCTCTCAAAACAAACATTATTTCTTTATTAATGATGGAAGCATGGCCCTGGCCAGTGAGGCTCAGTTGGTTGGGGGTCATGCAGTATACCAGAAATTTGCTGGTTTGATTCCCAATCAGGGCACCTGCCCAGGTCGGGGGCTCGATCCCTGGTAGGGGATGTGCAGGAGGCAGCCAATTGTGTTTTGCTCTCACATTGATATTTCTCTCTCTCTCTCCCTCTCCCTTTCTCCCTTCCTCTCTCGCTCAAAACGAAACAAAACAAAACAAACAAACAAAATGGTAGAAGCCTGTTCCTATCGCCAGGATTACAATCTGAATCATTCTGTTTTTCCCCTACCGTTCTAAATCCTTTCCCGAGACCTGCCTAGGTCACTTTATGTGAAATCAGCTGTTTACAGTTGGGGGTGTGAGAGAGGTGTGAGGGGATGTGATCACAGCTTTTCGGGGGACTCTTCATGAAACGGTGTCCTGAGCGTGCTGGAAACAGGTGCTGGATGGATGCTTCGGGCACAGCTACAACGGGACTCCTACTGTGTGGACTGAACAAACTGAGTCAACACCGTTCAAGTAGGGTACACAGTCTGTGCCTTTCTCCATCGAACTCAGGTCTGTTTCTGTGTGGCTTTTACCTTCCACCAATGTGCATTTTCTGTTACTTGCGGGTTAAAAGCCTGTGATTCTCCCTTTGCTCTGGGGGACTCATCTCTGTATAAAATGTGAGCGACTTCAAGCAGCAATGGTCAGGGGAGGGAGCGCAGGGTGTTAAAGCGGTGGGACTGGAGGACGAGAACGGGAGGCATGCTGGGGAAGAAAAACGTGACTTAGTCCTTTGCCCTCTCTCCAGTGTAAACATGAAGGTATTTCATTAACATGTACTTGCATAATTTTACATTCTTATAGTACATATTTAAATTTGGATTTGGAAAAAAAAATTACCTACATCACAAGATTTTGCATCATCTGAAAGAGTATTTTAATTGATCCATCTGGCATTTTAAATAATGCTCTACTTATTATAAAGCAGGTGTTAGACACTTCTGAATTTTCCATCCTTAATTAAAACTTAAAGAAAGTAAGATTACATTTCCTATTTTAAAACGTAAAGTTCTAATGTTACTAAAAATGAATAACGAAATCATACGATTTTGCAGTTTAGATAACTAATGATTAGGTATTCTTTCTCGAACTTTAATTCTTGACGTAAGTTTGTTTTGAATTTGAGACATGTACTAGATAAGAGTCAATATTTGGAGATCATTTAAATTTAAACTTTGCTTATTTATCCTAATTGAGAAAATCAAGTATATTCTTCAGTATCATAGCTCAGCAAGCACTTCCTTTTGAAATGAGAGTTCACCTTAGATGTGTGGTTTTAGGCATGTTTTTACTAGAAAATGAATCTATCATTTTATACCTCAAAGCAAAAAATGCATTAAAAATATGTAGCCTGTATCAATAAATAAGTGGTTTTAAAAGGTTATCTTGGGTTTCTTTAAGCTCAGATTTTGTCACAGTTTGCAAGGATCTTGAAAAGAATTTAGTGATCATTTGAAGAGTCTGTATCATCCCTATGAAAATGAAAGTGAGCTTTGTTTGAATCTTGCTTATAATGTGTATGGAGAAGATCGTAACGCTGGAGACGGTCGGCGGCACTGTTATTGGGTATATAAGAGGTTAAACAGCAATGCATTAAGAGCACCTGTGAATCAAATCTAGGCATATGGAAATCTCTAGTGGACGGCTCTAGGTTTTTTTTATTGGCCAACTCCATTCAAAACATCTATTAATGTTTAGCTAAATAAATGGAAAAGAAATTGAACAAGGACCAGCTCCAACGTTGAGGAACGATGTTAGCACTCCAGCTGGCCCCTGTGCGTGCATTCCCTCGGCTAACACACGTACCGACACGGGACCAGGGCAGGGTGGGAACAGCTCTGCAAAGTCCCAGTGTTCCTAGAGATTGTAGTCAACTGAGGGAGACAAATGGTAAAACTACATTCAAATGTCAACAAATAAAACAAAACAAAAAACACACATATGGCTTTTTAGGCTGTGATAGCACAGACTGATTATATTTTGTGTGTGATGAGAAGTACCTGAGGGGTTACTAAAAAAAAGATGTGATTATGAGTAAAACATATGAGGAAGTGTCTAAGTAAAAAAGATATTCCCAGCCCAGCCGGTGTGCCTCAGCGGCTGAGCATCGACCCATGCATCAGGAGGTCGCCGATTCGATTCCTGGTCAGGGCACATGCCCAGGTTGTGAGCCTGATCCCCAGTGGGGGGCGTGCAGGAGGCGGCCAGTCGATGTTCTCTCTCATCGATGTTTCTATCTCTCTCCCCCTCTCTCCTCCTCTCTCTCTAAAAATCAATAAAGAAAAAAATAATTTTCCAAAGATTGGCCATATATCCCCCCAAAACACAGTCCTGATTTGTAACAGCAGTTAGAGCACTGATACATAGAAATGAACAAGGACGAGAACCCATTGCCTTAGGCAAGAGGTCAGCAGGTGGCTGGTATCTGCTCACGGCCTAGGCTGTAATCCTTTGCTCACCCAAAGTGGACTGCAGACTGAAAGTCTGACTTAGGTCAATGACAATAACTAACGACTGATTATAATCAGAATGCTAGCTTACAATAAATATGTTTCACTTGAGAGCTATAGAATATTAAAGGCCACTTCCACGTAGGGGGAAAAAATCAAACCAAGATAAAAATTGTGCAAATTGATACAGGGAGCCAATAATAGGTGTACGTGGAATTAAATGTATACAAGGGGCAGTTTGATGTGTTTTTCAATGGCTAGAGGTGCTATGCTATTGATTTTTCTATTTATATGGCCACAGTCGCACCTGCACGCGTGGCAGTGGGGGACCTGAGCCACGCCGGGAGAAGGCTCCCCACTCTGAGGCCGCCGCGCTGCGAGGAAGCCACACCCAGGTGCTACCCGCGGCCTTCCTGGAGCGTCTAGTGTCCCAGCCTTGGCCGGGCGTGGATGTGAGTGGCCTTCCTGTGGTTCCAGCCCCAGCATCCAGTTAGTCACAGTCGTAGTCTTTCTGTGAATTATCAGCTACCATGAAGCAAAGTAATATACGTGCTCCCTCTCTGCCCATCTGAGTTCCTGACCCTCAGGATCTATGAACATAATGGTTTCTTTCAAGCCGCTAAATTGTAGGGTAATTTAGAATACAATAAAAGTAAGGGGAAAAGCATAATAAAGATTGTTTCCATTTTTTTAATGAATTACTGTGACTATGTTATGGCAATACAGGATGAATTTTTACAAGCAACTTGCACTTAAAGATATCCACCAATTAAAGAAAATAAAAGTGCACGAATAAGATCATATATTAGAAATCTCTTTATCAAAAATAGTTTATGAAAACTGCTTCTGTCTTGCACAGCCCACATAATGATCTCATCTTTCTCCTTTGTTTAAAAAAAATGTCTAGTACAGTGCATGACACATGATAGAACTCAGTACATATTTGAGTATTCTTTCATAAAAAATCAGCTTTTCTATTCACATGGTGAATACCACAAAATAGAGCTAGAAATGAAAAGGCCAGGCTTACAGAAAAATGGTTTCTACCTTTGGAAATTATTGAGAAACCTCTTTAATAGAATAGATAATTAATTTTTTTCAGGTATTAACTAAAGTATTATCTACATCTCTCCGCATTACCGAAGTGTCACTGAACTGCAATTACACTGATTTCCCACCTTTGAAAAGGAGGAGAAAAGCCTTATAGTATCTGGAAAGAAATCAGCTGTGAGCATACTATTCTAATTTGCAATCAGAAGAAAGAGACAACCTTTCTGAGTACTTAATATCAGGACAAAAGCAAATTATACGTTTTAAATTCAATTGAATTCGCAGGCAAGGTTATATTTGCAATAAGGACAAAGATGGTCCAGTCCCTTTAAGTACCGTCTGAGGTTTCCCTGTGACAACATTCTTAAGCCATGCCGAGCTCATTCCCTGGAGGCCGGCAGCTGTGCTCAAAGGCTCGCGGACAGGCTTCGCGGCAACAGCAACCTTGATTACGGAACCCTTCATGCGACTCCTACTTACCATTTGTACCACGTTGGAACTATTTTAGGTAGTTCCCCTTTTCGTTTTCCATAAATAACGGTGACTATGTTATCGAAGGAGTGAGTGAATATGGAAAAATGGAGAAGATGTTGCTTTGGTTCTATTCATAGAGAAGTTAAAATTGCAATAGTCGATGAAGTTCTCAAACACACTGTTCCCGGCCAGTTTCCAAGCTGGATACCTGCAATCACTGAGGCCTTCCTGCGTCTCCTAGGTTTCCCCAAGGTTGTCGAGAGCAGAGGTGAAGTTGGGCAGAGTACCTTCCTAGGTCCTGTTTTCACTCCAGGAGAACCGGGGGGTGAACCAGCCGTCACACCCCCACAAGCACAGGCCTTTGCGTGTGGAGGGACAGCATGGTGCATCTCAGGCATGGAGTGCCAGTCTCGCCTTGGTGCTCATTCCCTTCTTTCGGGCAGCTTTTGGAAAGCGGTCTTTCCTCTGGATGCATTTGCTGACTTGACGGTGGACATTCATGCCAGCCTGTGGGGGCCCTGTTCCCTGTCCTCTCACAGACAGCACGGGTGCCATGACACACGGGGAAGTGTCTGCTGGGGACGCTGGTACTGTCTCGGTTCAGTGAGTGTCTTTACCGGAGTCTAAGACCGCTCAGGAAATTTCGGAACCCTTGCCTCTATCTCTCTCTGTCTCTTTTTCTCTCAATCTTTTACTCTCTCTCTCTCTCTCTCTCTCTCTCTCTCTCTCTCTCTCTCTCTCTCTCATTCCACATTCACTTGAACAGTAATAGAAAAGCAAACTGTTTTTCCCTGTTGAAAGTCCTGATCAGACATGCTCGTGTTAATTCTGCAGTGCAGCTGGAAAAGAAAAGAGCACAGAACCGAGAGGTTGGACTGAGCCTATTCTTTTGGTGATGAAGAATAATTTGCAATTAAGCATCTTAAAAGAAACTGCCTACTGCTTCTACTAAGCAACTTTATCAAGAATGAGACTCATTAACTGCCCAAAGCACCCCAGCTTTAAAATGTGTCTTCTAGAATGAACAAAAGACTGTGAAGTATTAAAAAACAAAGTATGCACGCAATCCCTCATTTGTTCACAGGAATGTTAAAAGGTAAGGCAATGGGAAGAGAGTTTAAGAAAAAGGCTGCCAGGCTGCCTCACCCTGCTGGTAATCGCTATGTTTATTGCAACAGAAATCTAAGCTGCACTTGCTTGAAAAATTACTCACTGTGGATCTTTTCTGAACTCACTGCGCCACGCGGGCGTTCCCGGACTTAGGAGAGTCACTGGGACGTACAGCATCTCATAAAACTAGCCAACCAAATGCTCCCCTTGCTCAGAATCCTATTTTGTTTTCATAACTCGCATACAATTTCTCCCTGTATTTTATTAATTTCATAAATCGATAATGAAAATAGAAAAATGGTTTTACTTAAAATATCAGCTTTTGGCATATTGAAAAAATAACCTTCAATAAGCAAAGTCCCCAGTTAAGGACAGAGAGGTCTATTCAACTATATTCTTCCCTTGGAGATGGCAGTAAAAAAACAAAACGAAAACCATAAATTCCCTACATTAAGATAAGCAAGGGAAAGGAACGGGAAAGAGCAGCAGTGAAGATTAAACATTTTACTTGGTAGAAATGAAAAGAATGTGCTGTGTTAGCCCTGGCTGGTTTGGCTCAGTGGTTAGTGTTGGCACATAGACAGAAGGGTTGTGGGTTCGATTCCCTGGGTTGCAGGTTTGATCCCCAGCCCTGTGCGAGACAACCAAGCAACGTCTCTCCCCTCCCCCCTCCACTGTCTTCCACTGTCTCTTTAAAAAAAAAATCAATGGAAAAAATATCTTTGGGTGAGGATTAACCGAAAAAAAAAAAAAAAAAAAGGAAGAAGAATATGTAATATGTTGTGTTAAATTCAAATATTAGGATTTTATTTGTTTTTGAAATAATCAAAGGGTAGCCTTACTATTATAGATGGCCTCAAATTGAAATAATAAGTATCCTGTAAGGGGAAAAGGAAACATTATTTGCTACATATCATTAGGATGGGGCCATATTTTGAGAAAGATAATTGTCCTGTGTAGTTCTGATGTTTGCAGTGTAAATCAGTTGAGTTACACGAAAGATGTCTCCGTTGTGCTGAGCTCCTCCAAGCCCCTTGAAGGTCACAGTGACATGCTGCATGTGTTTTCTGCACAGGAATACGCTGGGATCACAGTCAGCAGTCGCTATAAATGCCATCAGAGGCTCACCATGTTTTCGGAACGAGCTCATGATTGGGTGCTCGGTTAAACAGCGCTGGAATTCCAGCGTGGCTCTGTGCTAAGCTTCCATGCGTTTGTATGTATCATAATGTTTCATTAGCCCACGTCATGTTGTAAACAACACCTCCAGTGCCCCATCCCTTCGGTAATGTGTGTCTTCACCCCCGTAAGAGAGCTCTGGATGCCTGCTGGGAAACAGAGCTGTGTGTCAGGGTCTCCCACCGGCCTGGCCACAGCGGGCTGTGCTCAGGGTGCCAGGGAAGAGAGCATTCTGTGAGGTTAAGGCCAGTAAAAGCCTCTGGATGCTGAATGCACTCGGGGCTGCTCTACCCACCGCCCCGCTCAAACAGCTTTTGTACTAACATTCGTTTTTCATTTTGACAAGGATGGCCCGATGGGGAAGTGGATGCCTGCCTTCATAAGGAAGGGCAGTTATGTGTTTACTCAAATGATGAAGGTTGAGCCTCCTTAGTCTGCAATGATGTGTTTTCTTACTAAGGAAAAATATAAGGTCAGCTTCATATATTACCATGCCACACCCTCAATAAACTGGCATAGATAGCATTTTGAAACATACTAACTCTGTTAGTAATGAGGTATTTAAATTGTCATTGGAGAGTTCAAGATACTGTGAAGTGAGCATATACTCATTATGAGTTAATTACACTGACTTTGATTTATTTGGAAAATTAGTAAAATCTAATGATAGCTTTGTCCTAAAACTTGGAATACCAAACGGCTTTTATGCTCTTTAATAAAATGAATTGGGCTAATAAAATGTGTGCATACATATGCCCATGCTAAAGTTAAGTAAAAGCGCTCAGCATTTCCGTGGCGTGCCTGCAATTTGCATGCACAGAAAGCAGAGTTCAGTAATGCATGAGCCCACTCTCATCAGTCTAGTGTTGGGGGCTATCTTTCCAGCTGCTTCAGACGGCCTCATGGCAGAGTCAATCAGTTATGCATAAAATGACCATTCATGAGCTTAAATACCATCCTTGTGCTGCGGCTAATTGGGTTATTTCTTAAAAACAGGGCTGAAGTTAACTCGCAGTCATGTTGAATGATGCCTCTGCTTGCTCTCTGCACTGTTCTATGGCTGTGGTGCCCAGCGAGGGAAGAGTTCACCCTCCCCGCCCCCAGGAGACATCTAGAGGAAATTCTGATTGTCATTCACCGCTGGGGGTGAGTGGTGGTTCTGGCATACAGTGGGTAGAGTCCTGTGATGCACAGGACAGTCCATGGTGACAAGCAACAAATTATCCAGCCCAAAATGTCAAGAGTGCCACCACTGAGAAACCCTGGCCCTCCGAAAGGATTTTGTGGAAGGAAACCTAACTGTAACTGACCAGGTGACTTTTTTTTTTTTTTTTTTTTTGCATTTATCTTCAGATAGAGTGAGAGGGAGAGAGGAAGGAAGGGACAGAGAGAAACATCGATGTGAGAGACACATCGACTGGTTGCCACCCACACAACCCCAACCAGGCCGGGGACAAACTGCAACCGAGGTACATGCCCTTAGCAGGAACCGAATCCTGGACTCTCTGGTCCGCAGGCCAACGCTCTAACCACTGAGCCAAACCGGCCAGGGCGACTAGGTGACTTTTTGAATCTCCATTTCATTACTTGCAAGATGGAACTAGAAATTGCCTCAGAGGGTGTTTGAAAAATGTTTAATAGTCATTATGTCAATCAATCATTTGTTTCTTGCTGTTTTTCAAGCATTCCAGGCTCAGTCTCATGTCAGAAAATGTGCATTTCCTTTTCCTTCTGCCTGGAATGCTCTTGCTACAGATTTTGCTATGTTTTTGTGCAAACATCATTCACTGTCTTAAAGTGACCTCAGTGACATGCCCGTTGACAATTCCATTCTCTCCCTCTTGCCTCCTGTATTCCCTGTCTTCTCTCCCTGCTTACGTTTTCTCTATAGAAGTCATTACTGCCTGATACATTGTATAAATATTCTGTTTTGTTCTGTTTACACCCAAGCACTCAGCAACTTGGCACAGGACTCGGAATATGGGTGTGCTTCCAGTTTACTAAATGCAACATTGTTGAGTGTCTGCTCTGTCCAGAGATAGTGCTGGGAAGAAAAGAAGTCCCTGTCTTTATGCAGCTCACATTCTCCTGGAACATTATAAATTAAATGGCATGCTCCCACCCCACCTGCCCCTCTCCTCAAGACAGCCCTCGAAACACCATTGGCCTGCATGTCGTGGCATCTGCTGGGTGAGTCAGGGTGCTGGAGGAGGCCAGTTTGAATAAAAAGGAAAGAAAGAAGAAAAGGTCAGATTAAAGAAACTACATTTCTACGAGGTTATACTGCTAAGGGAAGATGCTCTCCTCATTCATTCTGAAGATAGACACTTAACCCCGATTTTTAGAGTGGAACCTCATCAGCTATGGCTGATGTTGTCCACAGCAGAGACCAGCGTCTCTAGTTCAGCTTCTTCAAAGAATAAGCCTGTTGGCTGGTGTAGGGCAGAGGTAAATAGCATGCCATGTGAATGGGGATGCGAGGGATGTCAAATGATGACTTAGTGGGTTTTGTTGCTTTCCTAAACCACTGTATTTAAAAAATACGACCTGAAAGCATACTGTTTAAAGAAGCATTAAATGAAAGAAACTGGAGAAAAAGGTGTTCAGGCAATACTCCCAAGATAATGGGGCATGAAAGATTCTGGCTGGAGGCCTAACACCGAAGGCCAAACTGACGACTTCTCATCGGAATGCTCATGACTATAGCATTGGGATGCAGTGATCTATGGACCATTGATTACAATTTTCCCCTTGGTTGCATTGAACTGAAAAGATAGAATGAAATAGCAACTCAATGCTGTTATTAAATAAATGAATGACCCTCCGCCAATGGGGAAAACAAACACAACCTCTGAGTAGTAAGCAAAATGAGAAAACAAGCTCCCCAAATTTCAACATATATTTTAAGAAAGCATTTCTGTCACAAAACCCGTTGTATAATCAATCACTGAGCTAAAGCTTTTTTAGAAGACTGGATCTCCACTGGATCAGAAGGCTTGATTTCCTGCCTACTGTGAGGAAGGGGAAAGGGCCTCGGGAAATCTGCCCCACACCTGCCCTTGGAGCTCCGACAGCAGCCAAAGTCACGCCTGGGGTCCCCAAGAAGAAAAATACTTCCATTCTGATGGTCATGCATTTGAATATGTATTGCTCCCTTCTATTGCACTGAAAACTGTCAGCCCAGTTGGGTTTGGGGTCTTTTTTGTTTGCGTGGTTTTTACTGAGAACGTGAACTTAGTACTCACACTTTTTCATTCATATTGATTAAAATATGTCAGTTAGTAAGTCTTGGAAGTGGACCTAGTTTACTGGTAC
The DNA here is from genome assembly GCA_030848825.1 of Tadarida brasiliensis. NCBI lineage: Eukaryota > Metazoa > Chordata > Mammalia > Chiroptera > Molossidae > Tadarida > Tadarida brasiliensis. Next base: position 96,430,075 of record CM061267.1, on the reverse strand, counting down.
TTTTATTACAGTGGAGACTAAGCTGGTGTAAGTAGAGCTGGAAAAGAACCCTGGACATGTTCAGCAAAGTATTTTATGTAGCTTGATTTCAGAATGGCTTTGGATAGTGAAGTGATGGGATTTGCAATGGAAATACAAAATAGGTTCCTCTAATGAATTCTTCCAATATAAGTCCGGGTACTTTACTAGGGCAGTCAACTTCCTCTGTGTGCCCCAAAGATGGCAAAATCTTACTGAAAGGATATTAGATTTGTATTTTAGAGAAAGAAGGTAAAAACACTGGATCATAAATAACCCTGAGATAAAATGCTTATGAGGTCCCAGCAAAAGTACCCATTCAGGTGAGTAGAATTATGATTAGATGGCATTTATATTGAACACGATTTATGCCTGATCTAATAATACAATTAGAATTGTGCCTGAGAGGAAGCTACTCTAAGGAGACCTTTCACCTGTAACAAAGCCGGAGATGGTTGGTGGAGAGAAACTCCAGTGTCCAGTGGTCTCCTGAGCAACCCGGGGTGTCCAGGGAGGACATCTATAGGGACATGGTCTTTAGCTCTTTCAACATGATCATCGGTATGGCCCCATTTTCCTAAAATATTTTCTCTCTGTTTGATTTCAAATGCAAATGCAATTAATGTTCATTTATCCCTGCTTCTTTTTGATTAGCTTGTTAAGTAAAGCCTGGTTCTGATAATCCCTATAATGTTTATGTGACCAGCGATCAAAAAAATAATGTGGGATTTTTTTGCTCTTTATCTTGTTTCGGTTCATTTATGCTCCTATCAGCCTTTTAATTTGACATCTCATAAAGAAGTGAATGAAATGCTTTATTCAGTTTCATTTACATTGCACATAAATGGAACTCCCATATTATTTATCCTATTAAATCGATGATGAGGAAAGGAATTTATTTGTCTGGTAATTTAGTTTAGCTACACGACTGTCTGCGAGTTTTGTGTGTGATAAGCAACATGTCACATCAAAGCTACAGCTCGCTCTACAGAGGATCTGCGGGATGATCCTCTGATCATTTACTTCATTTTCTAGATTTGCAAGAGGGGGGTCGGGTATTGGGGGTGGGTCATGGTTAGATTTCTCAGGAAACAGACCCCGAGGCAGGGATTTGCAGGAAGTTCATTGTGCAGAACAGAGGATCCACAAAGCATGAATGTACCGGGGAGAAGGGGACCTCACTGCTCAGCTGATAGGCGGGAGCTCCTTGGCTGGGACGTCCCTTCAGAGTTATCCAACATCAAGGAAAGGAGGCACTCTTTTAGGCCCTACCCTGACGGGTCTTTAGAGCAGGCTGCCCCCAGGGTGAGAACTTGGCCCTGGCGAAGTGTTCTCTGCAGCTGAGGCTGGACTCAGTGAGAGCCCTCAGAGTCACACTTGCAGTAGCTGGGAGCATGCGTGCTTCAGCCCTGGGGTGGGGCGGTAGCCGCAGAGCTCACCACAGCTCCAACACCACCCATTCCTTGTCCTGTGCAGCTCCATGTGGGACAGAGAAGTCCCTGGGGACTCCCTTCGGAATGTTGACATTTTCTGGAGAAGCACACAAAAGGAAAGGTTGGGTGGATAAACTATGGACCATCTACCCCCACCCACTGCAGCTGTTTCTGCAGCTGCTAATGATATTCTTTATGTCCCTCCTTTAGTCTAGATCCCCTCACCCTGTCCGTCAGCTCTGCTGAGCTAGACGCCCTATCGGTGGGTGACCCAGAATTGTCCATCTATGGGATCTGAGTCACTGGGCTGAATCACCACCTGCGTAGGCCATGGCTACTCCATTTGTCTGTTTACAGCCAACATCGGGCAAGCGCCATCACCAGGGAGCACTGAGAGGCCAAACACGTTCTCTGCCCTGTCTCCTCCTGATGGTCAAGATCAATCACTGCTCCCAAATGGAGACTGCTTTGCTTGCCTAGTGGCCTCTTGGTCTGAGGATCTTGAGAAAAACAGGCTGCAGCCATAGCTTAAAATACAACGGGAGACCGAAAGTGTGCCCTCGTGGAAGCGGTCACCATGTGGGACCCCGGGCCTCCAAGCAACCCACAGAACGCAGTTTCAGGAGCGATGAGCAAAAACAGCTCAGGTGGCTCCCTGGGGAGCTGGTGAGTGCAGCCACTGCATTTCTCCCGTCTGTTTCTGGACGCGGGCGTTCCACCTCAAAGGGACACAGCACCATGCTGTAGGCGAGTGTCTTTACTGCATTCTAAAATGATGTCCTTCCAGGGTGTCATCTCTAAGTGGTGCTGCAGCTGGACCTTCCCAGGATGCTTTCCTCTCTCCCAGGCCAGCGTTTCTGCTTGGAGCAGGACTGACGGGAGCAGTGGGTTCTGTGGTCGGCGGCCATCAGCGCGGCTGCTTCCCCACCCAGTGCTCTTGACGCAACGCTCTATGGGAACCGGTGTCAGTGGGTCAGACACGTTTGAAATCCTTTCACAGCAACACTGGCTGAGGCCCTGGGAGCAAAACCGGCAAAGCTTTACCTTGAACGCGTATGTGTACGTTCTGGTTCAGATGAATCACTGCCCCCTGCAGGTGGAAGGGGCCCTGTGGAGTCAAACTGCCACCAAACGGCTGGCCGGGCTCCTCAAGACACGTCCCCATAGGCAGAGCTGGGTTTATTTGGGAATTGTTTGAAAGCGAAACCTCTGTTGGAGTGGTAGGCTGAGTGACTACCCGTGGACCCCAGACTTTAGTTCTACACAGAGCTTTTATCCTGGTCACCACACTGCTCCATTCGTGGCCAGCGACAGAGGCTGGCTGGCTGCTCCGAAGACCGTCCCACCATTCCCATGGAGTTGTCCGTGCGCTTCTTCCTCACCCCTTCTCATCCCTGATCTCCAGTCTCTGTCCTTGCAAGCACTTGACTACACAACGAGGGCATTAAACTCCGCCAGGACACAGAACAGCTCTAGCACAGGCTCCCCCTCCCTCCATGAAAAGTGGATTATTAGGAACACCACCCAAAGTTCGTCCCATTGAGAAGATTTATCTTGAACCAAATTGTATTCCTCAGCTGAGTTTGGCCTGTCTCTTTCTGCATCAGCTGACTCTAGAGGACTCCCCCATAGGCCCTGGTGTGAGCCAAGGGGAGGGGAGGTCTGGCCCGCTGGACCATCCCACCTCTGCGCCTGCTCCTCTTAGTGCTTCTGCTCATAGTGATCTGTCATTTCCACTGAACTTGTGACTTGGTGTGTGTGTGACAGAAAACGGCTGTGAACGAGCAATTTTGGCTACATGGTCCCTTGATGGCCCGTGGTTATGTGCTCCATTTTTCCAGGCCCCATATCTCACTAGGAGCTGTTTCTCAAAAGGTTTGTCATTCCTCACTCTGGGAGACCCCATACCCTGACCCCTGTGCGTCCGTGCTGAGAATCTTCAATGAGAGATTGCCATAAATTCAAACCTGTGTCTGTCCAGGCTGCCGGCTGCACACACTAGACCTGTGGCCCCCCTCCTGCTCCGGGTCCATTCAGAGCGGGAGCCTTTCCCAGGGCTTCAGTGGGGCTGGCCCTCCTGGTTCACGAACCATGAGCCGTCACTCCTCTAAGCTTCTAAGAGCCGTCCTAGTAATACCTGGTCATTGCTCCCTGCTCCGGGCTGGGCGTGGGATTCTGGGTAACGGGAGAGTAGTCCAATACTGCTAAACTTTTTTTTTCCCCTTTATTGATTTGAGAGAGAGAGGAAGAGAGAGGGAGAGAGAGATAGAAACATCGATGAGAGAGAACATCGACTGGCCGCCTCCTGCATGCCCCCCACTGGGGATCAGGCCCACAACCTGGGCATGTGCCCTGACGGGGAATGGAACAGGTGACCGCTTGGTGCATGGGTTGACGCTCTGCCACTGAGCCACACCACCGGACCTGATAAACTTTTTAAAATCCAAACTTCACGCTCCCCTCTGCACTCTCAGCACTCAGTCCCGTGCATCCCCAGGCCCCACTGGCACAGCTCATCACCTACTGTCGCTGCCTCTTCATGTTTCTACAGACCCGGCACTTTCCCGACAGGTTATATGGGACATGCTGGTGGCCAGAGAGCAGGTGCCAACACATTCCGATGCCACTTTCTCTGGCACATAGATGTTTTTCTTTCAGCGTTGCAGTCTCCCACACTGACGCAGTTACACCTGCTGAACTCATCCTTTGCTAAGTGTTGAAAGAAAAGATTTTTTTTAAAAACCCAGTATTTTTCCAATAGTGTTTGCATCACAAGGGCTCCTTTTCATATTTCCTCTCTACAGAGAAATTATTTTTTTCTCGAATTTAGGGAGCCGAAGCCACCACCACTGAAACCGTGCAGATCCGTGGCCTTGGGAAGGAACCAGTAGAGAGAGATTAAGAAAGACAGAGAAATGGAGAGGTTCAGAGAGACTGCGAAAGAAAGAGAGAGAGAGAGAGAGAGAGAGAGAGAGAGAGAGAGAGAGAGAGAGAGAGAACAGGGATGTCTACTTTCCTTTCTAGCTCATGGGGGCTTATTTTCCCAATTCTTCAACCAGGAGGAGGGGTTTCTCCTGGATGCAACTGATTTCCAGAGTCATGTGTGTGTTTATCACAAGGGCGCCGTGGGCTCCCTTCATCACAGCCTCTGTAGGAACCGCTGACCCCCTGTCCACCCAGGATCACTGCCAGCAGCATTTTGCTCCTTGGTCTATGCAGCTTCCCACCGTGGGGCCACGTGGGGTCCAGCTCTAGGGCGGCATGCAGGCGGGCCCAGGAGGAAGGCTGAGCATCCACACTACGGTGGGAGAGCACGTTCTCTCCAGCCCACCTGCTCCACCTCGGCTCTGCAGTCAGCTTCCGTGCCTTCTTTCAGCCGGCGCGAAGACATGCTTAAATGTTTCTATTTTTCTCTAATTTCAAAAGTAACTTTTAAATGCTAACCAACCAGTTCGTTTTCATCTAATATCTCCCATAATTATATATATTTTAAAGCTGGATAAAAAAATAACTTAATGATGGATATGACTTTATAATTATTTAGAAATTATGTCCTGTAATATCACTCCTAAAAAAAGAATATGCAATTAAATTAGTTTGCAAATGTCACCATGACTGGGAATGTGTCAAAAGCTAAAGGTGAACGCATGGTCAATGAGCTCGGATGAGCATTTAATTTCCTGCCAAACTTTTCTGAGAAGTTCTCCTGTCTTCCCTCACATCATTGTCTTTTATCATCTGAGGTCTCCTGCTCTATTAGAAATGAAAGCACTCCTTTCCCCTTTTAACCTGACATCTTTAATCCGAAGCTAAATAGACCTCACCCTTTGAGAAGGTGGTTTTTAAATCTTGGTTCAGGAGAGTTTAGAAAGAAAGGCTTCATTCACGGCAGAGAGGGAACAGCCCATCTGCCCTTTTATCGTGTTGCACATATCAGCACATAGCTCATCCACGGAGACAAAAGCACAGGTGTACCCTTTGGGATTTTCACGGTACTTGGGAAAGCTGACATAATCAATCACATGCAGAAGAAACATGTTAACAGTCGGTATACTACGATCATCTCAAAGAAACTAAGGCATACAACAAACAAACAAAAGAAAGCCCTACCTGAGTAGCCACGGAACCCACACGACAGATCAGGCTGTGCTCCGTGTTAGGTGGCTGGCTCTGGGTCAGTATCTCTGCACCCCTTTTCAACACCCCAGAGCACCCATTGCCCTCATGCTTCCTGTTCACTGTCCAGGAAGACTTACTCCGTGCCTCCTGTCCGCTGTGGTACTCCACGCGAGTCAACTGCTCATCCTTTGATATTGCCTCAAAGCAACAGACTTTATGTTTGGGTTCAGTGTTTATTTGGTGAAGGGGCACAGGGAGGAGAAATAGAGAAGGACATCTCTATTGGCTGAGTTTATTTCTTCTATTCATGTGATTATTTGAATCACACGATGGGATATAGATCCCATTGCACCCATTCCTGGGTGCAAGGAATGTAGATCTGATCCCAATTTTGTTTTTGTTTTGTTTTTTATCCCCACTAGAGAACACAAAAGCACTTCAGGCGACAGGAGTCATCTGTGGTGAGAATGAAGATTCAAGGTTGACCAAGCAAGAGACAGGACCCTAAAAGGCAGTAACACAAACTTGACTGGGCAGTGCTTGGACAGGACTATGAGACAGTGGAAGTCCCTCCCAGAAAGAGACCTTCCGGAGACAGAAACACAAGGCCACCGCCCAGAGGGGAACTAGGGCAAGGTCTCCTGGGGAGACTGGGAAGCGGAGAGGGGCACAAGTGTGTAGGTGACATCACTCAGCGGCGAGGCGGGGAGTCCCTGGTCAGAGAGCTCCAAAGGGCAAGAGCAGTTTGGGGTCTTTTGCAGCAAGTGCTTTTCTTTTCCTTTCTTTTTTATCCTCACCCGAGGACATTTTTCCATTTTTTGTTCAGATAGAGTGGGAGGGAGAGAGGGAGGAAGAGAGAGAGAGAAACATCGACGTGAAAGGGACACATCAAGTGGCTGCCTCCCGCATGACCCAACCAGGGCCGGGGACAAACTGCAACCAAGGTACGTGCCCTTAGTAGGAACCGAACCTGGGTCTTTCTGGACCGCAGGCCGATGCTCTAACCGCTGAGCCAAACTGGCCAGGGCACAGCAAGTGTTTTTCTAATGTGTCGCCAGCGATTTGGGTGCAGCTTCAGGGTATGTAAAGGAGGCAGGCTTCGACCAGCTGAACTTAGTTTATGGACTCTGCGTGAGGCAACGGGATTGTGGGAATCTGACTTTGGTACCAGGGTACTTTGGGTTAAGGTTTCTATCCTGCTGTAAACAACACAGGGGCTACTTTAGGCCATTGTACAGGGACCACCTTTGGCCTATTTTCGTAACGTCTCTCTCCTAAGAGTTCAGTTACGGGCATGCTCCTGGAAAAAGTGTTGCTTCCCCGCCCTCACCCTCCACCCTAAGACCCAGACAGCTTTGAAAAGTATCCCTTCCATATGAGTGAGGGTGAGGGGGATTGGGTGAAAAAGGTGGAGGAGGAGGAGGGGAGGGGAGGGGGAGGGAGTTGGGGAGAAGAGAAGAAGAAGAAGGAGGAGAAGGAGAAGAAGGAGAGGAAGAAACCATTGACACAGAGGACAAAGAGTGTGGTGATGACCAGAGGGAAGGGAGTGGGGAGGTAGAAGAGGGTAAAAGGGATAAATGGTGATGGAAGGAGACTTGACTTGGGGTGGTGAACACACAATACAACATACAGATGAAGTGTTATAGAATTGTACACCTGAAACCTATATAATTTTATGAATGAATAAAACCCCAATAAACTCAATAAAAATTAATAAAAACAAAAGTTATCCTTCCAAGCACACATGCTATTGTTTTGCAAAGAGTTCTGATAAATGCGTTTCTCCCACAGTGATGTTTTGGGGTCTCTTAGTTATACTCTGGGCCGTCTCTACTCTGTCTCACCATTGACTCCAAGCCTGAGCTGACCCCCTCGTCACCATTGTCATCTCCCCAAGGTCTTTCTGGCTGAATCTGCTGGAGTGTACTGTGAGTCATCACTGCGATAAGGGAGAGAAGGTTTGCTCTGAGTCTGACATTCCTGAGCAGGGCAACTTTAGAGAAGTTAATAAAACAAACAAACAAAACAGAGTTCGCAGATCAATCTATTCAGTGAATGAAGACCAGAACTTTGGGTGAGCACAGAGATGTTCACAGGTGAGATGCAACAAGCATTTATTTAAGATTAAAAAAAAAAAAGAAGAAGAAGAAAAAAAAAGATTGCAATCGAGGGTATAGATTCAGGCAGAAACCCAAATTATGTCCCCATTATGGGGTGAAGGCGTGGGGGTTTTTATGAGAAAAGAAAGGGAAATAATCACATGAATAGAAGAAAGGATTTTCTATTGGTGCTAATAAACTAAGTTATTCTTTTTTAAAAAATATATTTTCATTGATTTTTTTAGAGAGAGGAAAGGAGAGAGAGAGAGAAACATGGATGTGAGAGAGGAACATCGATTGGCTGCCTCCTGCACGCCCCCTACTGGGGATGAAGCCCACAACCTAGGCATGTGCCCTGACCAGGAATCGAACCGGGACTTCTCAGTGCACGGGACGATGCTCAACCACTGGGCCACACCGGCCGGGTTAAACTAAGTTATTTTTTAGCTCTCCATGGCTCTTTGCTGAGTCTAAAGAATGTCCATCATTATCCATCCTGTGGTCAGGAGGTCGGCACTCCTGTTAGCCTTCTAGACAGCTGTTTGTAAGACAAGGCTGGTCTGGCCCAGTCCAGAGGTTCAAGGAGCCAGATGTTCAAGGCCTTCCCTCGGGGTGGCAGCTCCAGCTCCACTCTGAAATGGCTCCATTTATTATCAATTTCTCAAAGACATATTTATTTTTCACTTGGAAAGGAGCAGTAGCAGTGGGAAGAAAAACCCTACCCTGTGTGCTTCAGGTGCAAATCTTATGTAAACTATTAGGGGGACCGGAAAGTAATGTCGTTTTTTTAACATTAAATTCAAACAGATAAATTTTTAATAAGTTTGTATTTTTAATCAATGATGTAATCACCCTCGTTATCAACAACCTTTTGCCATCTAGTGTGCAAATTTTCAATGCCGGATCGATAAAAATCAATTGGTTTTTGAGCAAAATATCTGGAGATGGCATTTTGGACATCATCCAAATTTTCAATTTTTTTGCCACTTAGAAAATGTTGTAGCGATCGGAATAAATGGAAATCCGATGGCGCAATATCGGGCAAGTATGGTGGGTGAGGCAATACCTCCCACCACAATTCATTAATTTTTTCCAGGGTTCGTCTTGCGCAGTGCGGTCTTGCATTATCACGTTGCAGAATAACGCCTTTCTGTTTGCAGTTGCTGGGCACTTTTCAATTAAAGATTGATTTACTCGATCCAATTGTTCACAGTAAAGGTCTGCATTCACAGTTTGTCCAGGTTTCAGCCTTCAAAATGAACGACCCCGTGAATACTCCACCAAACACACAAAAGTGCCTTTTTGGGGTGTAAACCTGGCTTAGCTGTACTTTGTGGCGATTCATTCGGAGAGAGCCACTGCCTTTTGCATTTTGGATTATCATAGAGGACCCATTTTTCATCTCCAGTGATTAAGCGATCAAAAAACGCTTCTGTATTGTGCCGCTGAAGCAATTAAGTTGCATGTGGTGGACCGGTTAGCTTTGTTTTCTTCAGACAGATTATGCGGGACCCAAACACCCGCTCTGTTTACTGTACCAATCTGCTGCAAATGTTCTTGGATGGTCGACCAAGGTTGGTTAAGAGTGTTTGACAATTCCTCGATTGTCTGACACGGATTTGCTTCCACTTCCACCCTTAACATGGCATTACGTTAACGAGATTACTTTCCGGTCCCCCTAATATAAATATTCTGAAGGGCAATTTTATATACTACATAATTCAGAGTTTCAGAAAATATATATCTTTAGTATAAAGATTATGGTATATCCTGTCAGAGATAAATATGTTAAACTAATTAACGAGGATTTTTGTAATCCTGTGAGAATTGTTAATATTGACTTTTAACAAGTTCATGCAACTTATTTTTCCTTTTTTTCTTTATTGATTTTAGAGAGAGAGGAAGGGAGAGGGAGAGAGATAGAAACATCGATGAGAGAGAACATCGATTGACCGCCTCCTGCATGCCCCCACTGGGGATCGGGTCCACAACCTGGGCATGTGCCCTGACCGGGAATCGAACTGGCGACCTCTTGGTGCATGGGTCGACGCTCAACCACTGAGCCACACCGGCCAGGCAGTGCAACCTATTTTTATAGCTTGCTTCCATGCTTAGAGAACAAAAAAGATCTACAATACCATTTATTGATTTAAACAGATTATTGTTGAACAAAAGTATCCCATCTTTTATAGCGGAAAAATTATGGCAGAAAAGTTAATAACCATTAACTTTCTAATAACCACTGGCACCAGCAGCCTGATGTCCAGGAGAAGCGATCTCTCCTCCAGTTCTATGACTTCCTGGAAATACACGTGGACAAGTGACTTCCTGTCTCTGAGGCTCAGCTAAAATAGCACCTACCTTCCAAGGGTTACTAGGATTAAATGAGATCAGGCATTGGAAAGATTTAGCATTTCTCCTGGCACAGAGTAAGGACTATATACACGAACTACCGTACTCGGATGGACAGGACTGTGCTGAGCAGACATGGGGATGCCTCTCTCAGAGCCGCAGGGGTCTATCGGAGTGACACTGACAGAGTCAGGACACACTTTCCTGAAGGCCCGTGACCGGCGCCCTCATACCACTCAGGAATTTTGTGTTTCTGTTTCTTTGATAATGGACATTCACAACCAAAGAGACCCAGAATAAATCGTCTTACAAAAATCAGAGGACCCTAACCACATATGACTTCTTGGTGAAAAGAAAACAACAACAAAAAAACAATTGTCAAAGAAGACTAATAAGTTTACTGTCAGCGAAAGGGCTACTTCATCTGGTTATTATCTGATCCTACGCTATGAACATACCCTCGGGGAAAACATATATGTTGGTATTCTGAATACCAAGCCTTATTTGGGTTTTCTAATTTATCGTCAAAACGTTAAGCAAAACAGACAGTAATTTCATTTAGCAAAGAAGTTGCTTCGTGTTTTCTAGAGGAGACATAAATTGCTGGAGTAATTTTTCTGCTACGAAAGAAAGAATACGTTTGCCGTTTGCCACTAAAACTACAAACAGACCTACTCTGTGCAGCTGTTTCTTTCGTTCTTTGAGGCTCATCAACAGCTTGAGACCTGGCTGTGCTTAAATGAAGAGGGGTGTGTGTGTGTGTGTGTGTGTGTGTGTGTGACTATACAACTAATTATTTTAATGTGGTTCAGCATGATTTGTAACTTGTGTGAAAACTAAAGGGAATGAAACAGTCAGTGGTCTATCTTCATTCTTTATGGACTGCAACAGTGTGGGGCACTGAACAACTATTAATTAAGATAATCGCTCAATTGGCATGTTTCAGCGACCAGTAAGATATGCAAATGAGCATAATGTGCTATTTCATTAATTACTATTGTGAGCAAGACACTTTTTTCTCCCAATGAATGCACTCCATAATGGATAGTATAATACAGCAATACTTTCAATAGGTGGGGGAAGAAGTCTACTTATCCACGCGTGCATGTGCATATTTTTAGAGCATGTAATACTTGGCGTGATACTGTGAAGTGTTGTGCTCACAATTCCATAGAAGGCAAACACTTGCTGAGGACAGAGACAAGAGGCCGATGCGGTTGGGACGGGCAGGCAGGCAAAGAGTAGCGCCCCAGGAAATCAGATCCCCGCCAGGGTGGCGCGAACACACACTCCCACGGAAGAACAAATGTTGCAACATCTAGAAGGGGCGGATTCACAGGGACGCGGAGATGGAACGTTACCCGAGGCTGGGAATGGGCATGGGCGGTTTTTGTTGACTGGTCACAGAGTTTCTGTTTGGGGTTATGAAAAATTCATGGAAATAGGGCATGATCAAGGCTACACAAAATTGTGAATATCATTAATACTACTGAAGTATAATTTTACTAAACGGTGAAAATGGCATATTTTATTACACACACACACACACACACACACACACACAAACTAAAACACAAAGCAAAACACCCGTTAGCATGGCTCCGGGAGCTGTGAGGCCTGTTGGGTGCTTTATCTGTGACATGGTGTAATCGGTACAATGATCATACAGGGAGAGTGGCCGAGGGAGATCAGCAGTGCGGATAAAGCCCTACTTGCTTCCTCTTCCTGAAACAAGGGAGAGAGCCCTGGCCGGTTTGGCTCAGCGGTTAGAGCGTCGGCCCTCGAACCAGAGAGTCCCAAGTTCGGTTCCTGCTAAGGGCACGTACCTTGGTTGTGGCTTGTCCCTGGCCCCGCATGGGGTCTTGTGGGTGGCAAGCACTCGATGTGTCTCTCTGACATCGATGCTTCTCTTTCTCTCTTCCTCCCTTTCTCCCTCCTGCTCTATCTGAAGATAAATGCAAAAAAAAAAAAAAAGAAAGAAAGAAAGAAAGAAAGAAACAAGGGAGAGAGTCGGGGGAATTGACTTTGAATCTAAGTACTTCCCTGTTTCCAAAGTTTTGAAAAATTGAGGAGACCAGGTCCCTCCTGCCCCAAACTGAACCTTTGGGGAGGAAAAGTGACCTGTAGCAATGAACGACCTCTTTAACACGCCTTGTGCTTTGTGGCAGTAACAGATGCTGTAACAGGGGTGTTATTTTTTTTGCACATGTTAAACGTAAGTATTTCAACTCTGCCCTCCACAGCGGTGGCTCTGGAGCCTGGCTGCATGGGAGAATCCCCTGCAGAGCTGGGACCAGGGTGGACCCCAAGCCGTGACATCGCAGCCTCTGGAGTGGAGCTCAGGTGTCAGGACCTTAAAAAGTCTCCCCGGTGATTCCATTATGCAGGAGAGGTTAAAGCACTTTGGAAATAGGTTTTATCTCATGCTCTTAAGCTTAAGGGGTATTTAAGGATATATTTAAGACAAATGAGGATGAATATATTTACTAGATTATCATTTTTAAAAAAAGCCTTGAAAGCAAATACTAAGGAGAGAGAGGATTTGCTAAATTATTTTATCTCTTTAGCATAGCAAGGGCCTGACCTGAAGGCCTCAGCTCACACAGTTACTCTGTGGTTAGATCCTGGTAAAATTCTTGCCCACCAATGTGGTCTAGCCAAAACTGGGAAGAAAGAGGTCCATTTAAAAAAATGGGAATGAGAATTTGCTTTTTTCTTTACCCCTCCTTTCCCCCCGAAAGTTTTCCTACGCTCCATGACTTTCGTAAGTGTCAGTAGTAAACCTTAAACTGTGTGTGAAGTGTAGTCCAGATTCAGCTCTTTGCAACGTCTTTTCACGTGTGTGCACGGCGGCACACATGGGGACACAGCGGACACTGTCATGCGGCTGAAATCTCCCTGGATTCCTCCCACTGCGTTCAAACTGCCCCGCGTCTGTGCTTCCCTGCAATGGCGCACACCTGTGGCTCCCTGCGGGCAGCTGCTGCTTTCGCTTCTTCGCCTGCTGGCACTCGGAGCTGGAAGTTCTGGGGTTTTCCTTCCCGCCGCTCTGCCCCCAGGAAGCCCTTAGCCATGACTAGTCAAGGCGCTTTGTGAAAGACCCGCTTCCCTGCCGTAAGCCAGGACAAACTCTGGAGGCATAATTTACACTCCAGGGTTTTTCTGCAGGATCAGACGTAAACTAGACTCTCAAGACTGTCAGAAAGCACACTTTTGCTCGTTTGGCCCCTTCCTCTCCTCTGTCATCATTTTCCCCTTTGAGTGCATTTTCTTAAATCATTTTATGTGACTTCTCAACATTTTTTTTTTATTTGGAAGAGTATTCGATCAAAAAAGTTCAGAGAATATTGGTGTAGAGGAGAGAAATCAATGAACTATTAAGGCTTAGATAGGACAGGAAGAATCGTGAAACAAAATAATGCAAAACCCACCCACAAAAACCCCCTCGCGTCATCATTGTCAGCCATCAGCACCACCAGGACCTCAGTTGCATACGTGTAGTTACAGCCCCTGGAGACGGGAAGAGAAGGGAAGAGAGGCAGACAGACGTGTGAGAGGGGCAGACGTGGGGCCCAGGTTTCCCTCTTTGGCTCTTGAACAAGGGACTATTCTCTGCAGAGCACACCACCCAAAAGCATATTGGCTGACAACAGTGAGTACTGAAAGTGACCTTTGGGTTGTAGGACTGGTGGTCTCAGCTGGATGGTGCTCCCGCGAGGCTGCCACCGAGTGAGTCTGAGGAACTGAAAGCTTCTTCCCCACGTGCCTGGCCTGGCCCAGGGTGTCTGGAAGTGCTGAACCTGGTGAGCACTTCCTTCCTCGTGACCCCTGGGCATGGGTGGCGTGGGCTTTCTCACAGGGCACTTTCAGGGGACTCGGATATCTCCCAGGGTGGCTTTATGCTGTGGAAAAAGAATCCCAAAGGACTGGGGCAGAAGCTGCCATGCTTCTTGTGGCCGAGGCTCCGGAGTCTTGCTGTCCCTCTGTCCTTCTGTCCCTGACAAGGGAGTCACTTGGCCGGCCCTGAATGAGTACTCTGAGGCACAGTTCGTTGGGGACTTCTCTGCGTGGGTGTTGAATAAACTGATGGGCGTACAGAAAGCACGGAGCCCTCGCCTGGTCCCAGGACGCCAGGGGAGACCCTGAGTGGAGGCCTGCTACAGAGCGAGGAAATGCATTCTGGTCCAGCTGCAGTGGTCAGACCCCTCGGCACAGCTGAATTCCCCACCCACCCCGTCCCTCTGGGACTCAGCAGTGACAGCCTCTGCGTCGTCAGGGGCCTGCTAAGGTGGAGCTAAGATTCTGCAGCGGGAGTGGAAGGTGGACAGCGTCAGCAGAGCTACACGGAGGACACGCCATCCTCAGGTGTCTGCAAACGAGTAGGAGTCAAGGGGAAGCACATTCAGCAACGGGATGACCTCTGCTTCCCAAGGGCATGGCCTGGTGCAAAACAGCAGCCCAGCCCAGAGGGGAGGGCAGGGACCCAGCAGCCAGGAGGCGTCGCCTCAGCATCAGGAATAGCCCCGAGTACACACACAGACAGCTAGAGGCCCAGTGACTTCATCTCTCTGTGTAGTGAGATCCTCAAAGGCACGGATCCCGCCCTCTATGCCCACTGCACCCACCCCCATTATTTGGGAATGCAGCATCCTAATTCCCATGCTTGGCTAACTGGATTGCTTCTTCCTGAATGGAAAATGGAGTTTCTGACTGCCCTGGCAGCCTGGGTTGAGTGAGAACGTAGTTATATTTCGTAGATAGACAGTGTGGGGTTTGGACGGCTGACCCTCCCTGGTCAAAGGAGCAGCAGTCGGGTCTGCGGGCCTCGCCCTGGGCCTCCCCGTCGGCCACACTGTCTCCAGTGCTGAGTCTGCTGGAAGGGGCACTGAAATACAGTTCTTAGACACCTGGCATCTTTCGATCTTCACTTTTCGCCAAGTGTGTTTTCTGGCTGTGATGACTGTCATCTGAGAGCCACCGACCTGCTTGGGTGTCTGTGTGCAGTGTGACGGATGCAGCGGCGCGCGAGGCAGGGCAGAGAAGCCCTGTGGCTCGTCAGCAGAGCACACAGCGGTGATCCCTGTTGCCCTCAACAGTCACCACACACACGACACAGACTGCGGCGAGGGAGCTGCATTTGAAGGAAAAGCAGGAAGACGCAGAAGGCTGGAGGTGGTCGTAGAAGAGACGCAGACAGTCGAGCTGTCACGAGCTCACGTGGATCCCCACAGCTGTAACATCGTGCGTACGTCTACGACGAAGCAGAGTATTTGCCACGATCTTCCTGCTTCTTCCACTTCAGAAATCCTTCTGTTTCACTATCATTTGAGTAATATAAGCGGTCAAAGATGACGTTTTTAAATTGAATTCATTAGGGTGACATTCGGAAATAAAAACTATACAGGTTTCAGGTGCACAGTTCTACAAAACATCATCTGAATATTGTATTGTTCACCACCTCAGGTCAAGTCACCATTTATCCCCCTTACCCTCTTCTACCTCCCCACCCCCCCTCCCTCTGGTCATCACCACACTGTTGTCTGTGTCTATGAGGGTGTTTTATTGTTTTGCTTAATCCCTGCACCTATTTCACCAGCTCCCCAACCCCCTCCCCTCTGACAGCTGTCAAGCTGTCAAAGATATTAATCACAAAACTGACTTTAGGGATATTTTCACAATGCAATATAGTAGTTTAATAGCTCACACTTAATAAGTACTTTCTATGTACCACACATCACACAGACCTCTTCACACTGACTGATTCATTTAATTTCAACAAAACTTTTATGAAGTCGGTTACTATAGTTATTAATATTGCCATATTGAGAAACTGAGGCACAGAGGGGTTCCATCAGCCGTGTAAAATGACACACGTCCGCTCAGTGGCGGAGTTGGGATGAGAACTTAGGAAGTCTGACCTCCGAGTCCACTCTGCTAACCCACCGAGATGGGTTTCCCTCCCACGTAGACCGGAGCAACGCTCCAGTGTGCTTTCTCCCTAAATCCAATCAACATATGCATACACACAGATAGGTAGAGATTTTAAGTAAAAATTATTTTCTGCACCATTTAAAATAATTATTGTGCTAAAAATGAAAGTCTTGGGGAACAGAGAGGGGAACAGAACGACGGGTCCAGGAGACAGACATGTGAGCACACAGATGTGTCAGTGAAGAGCCCACGCCGTCTATGAGAGCGGGAAAGCCAAAAAAGCACTGCTGTTAGTGTCTTTGGATAGGATGTCTGTGAACGTAAAGGAAACAGCCTTAAAATGTGTGGTAACAGTTTTGACAGGCATCCAGCCAGGCCTTCTTTTGTGACCACTAGACAGGTTCTCACAGAAATTGTTGCACCTGCTCTTGAGAGATGTTTTCAAGAAGGAAAGGCTGATGTCCGAACCGTAGAGAAAGGGGTGGAGCTGTCGTGTCAGGAAGACAAGCCCTGCCAGTGCTGTCTCAAGAACTATTTGTGATGCTGAGGTGAGACGGACCTCCGCAGTAACTACTTGTTTTACCTGTAGGTGCAACTGTCGTTGAATTGCATATTCACAAATTATTACTCTATAGAGTCTTAGGACTGCCAAAGTGGGTCTGTTTCTCATTTTACTTGTGGTAAGGACCACTGCTACTTTACAAATTATCAAGAGAACATCTTACAACAAAAATCCTGTCTTCAAACCACTAATCCATTCATTCAGCACATACTCGTCGAACACCTGCTGGAGGCCAAGAAGTGTTTTTTGTACTAGGAAAATATCAGTGATCAGAGACAACAAAAGTATCTGCCCCCATCAAGGTTATAGTCTAGTATGGAGAAGAAAACCATCACCAATGAAATTGCATTTTAGAAGGTGAAACTATATTAAAAATAATAAAGTTGTCCTGAAGGTGGGGGGTAGAAGGGATTTTAAACAAAGTGGTCAGAGTAGGTCTCACTCGGTAAGTGATGCTGAGGCAGGTAAGGCCAGCCCAGAGTGAGCAAGTGGAAGGAATAGGCAGAGAAGTTGGAGGGAGAACAGGAAGCCAGGTCATAACATATCTTGGGAGCTTTGTAGGATCCTTGGTTTTTGCTCTGAGTGAAAAGTAGAGTCATTGGAATGTGTGCACAGAAGGGTGACTTAAAACCGTAAAACTTCTAGAAGAAAACAGGGAAAATCTTCTTGACATTGGTCTTGGCAAGACCAATGGATATGACACCATTTTGGATGTGACACCAAAAGCACAGACATAAAAGGTAAAAGTAGACAATAGGATGACATCAAACTCAAAAGCTTCTGCACAGCAAAGGAAACTGTCAACAACATGAGAAGTCAGCCTACAGAAGGGAAGAAAAATATCTCAAATCTTATATCTGAAAAAGAATTAATGTCCAAAATATATAAGAAATACTTTCAGCCCTGCCGGTGTAGCTCAGTGGTTTCTGCACAGCAAAAGAAACAACCATCAAAACGGAAAGGGAACCCACTGTATGGGAGAGCATAATTGCCAATGATACATCAGAGAAGGGGTTAATCTCCAAAATATATAGAGTACTCATACAACTCAACAAAAGGAAGACAAAGAACCCAATTAAAAAATGGGCAGAGGAACTAAATAGACACCTCTCCAAACAGGACATACAAATGGCTAAGAGATATATGAAGAAATGCTCAACATCACTAATCATCAGAGAGATGCAAATTAAAACAACAATGAGGTATCACCTCACACCTGTCAGAATGGCCGCCATCAACAAATCATCAAACAACAAGTGTTGGCGAGGGTGGAGAAAAGGGGACTCTAGTACACTGCTGGTGGGAATGCAGACTGGTGCAGCCACTGTGGAAAACACTATGGTGTTACCTCAAAAAATTAAAAATTGAATTGCCATTTGACCCAGTGATCCCACTTCTAGGAATATACCCTAAGAAACCTGAAACACCAATCAGAAAGAATACATGTACCCCCATGTTCATAGCAGCACTATTTACAATAGCTAAGATCTGGAAACAGCCCAAGTGTCCATTAGTGGATGAATGGATAAAAAAGCTGTGGTACATATACACAATGGAGTGCTATGCAGCTGTAAGAAAGATAGATCTCTTATCCTTTGAGACGACATGGAGGGACCTGGAGAGTATTATGCTAAGTGAAATAAGCCAAGCAGAGAAAGACAAATATCACATGATCTCACTCATCTGTGGAATATAATAAACATAACAGTCGGGGAACAGGGTAGACCCAGAGATGTGAAAGTAGGGTACAGACTGACAACTGTCAGAAGAGGGGGTGGGGAGGGAGGGAAGAGATAAACCACAGGACTTATACACATGTAGGCATAACTGATGGATATGGACAACAAAGCTGGGTATGGGGTGGGGGTTGGGGAGGAGGGTGTCAATGGGGAAAAAAGGAGAAACATCTGTAACAAAAATAAATTAATAAAAAAAAAAACCAATGAGAGGTCATCTCACATCATTTTGGATGGCTAGTATTATTTTAAAAAACATAGATAACAAGTGTTTATGAAGACTGGAGAAAAGGGAACCCCAGTGTACTGTTGGTGGGAATGTCAATTGGTGCAGTGACTATGGAAAACAGTACATATTCTTCTGAATATATTAAAAATAGAACTATTATATTATCTAGCAATCCCACCTCTGCTCAAATATTCAAAGGAGTTGAAATTCGGATATTGAAGTAGTACCTGTACTGCCATGTTCATTGCAGAATTATTCATAATAACCAAGATGCGGAAGAAACCTAAATGCCCACTGATGGGCGAATGGATAAAGAAAATGTGGTGTATACATACAATGGAATACAATGAAGCCTTAAATGATAAGGGTGTCCTGCCATTTGCAACAACATGGAGGAATCTGGAGGACATTATGCTCAGTGAAATACACCAGATATAGAAGAAAGATGCTACATAATGCTGTTTGTATGAGGGATCTAAAATAGTCAAACTCATAGAAGCAGAGGGTAGAATGGTGGTTGCCAGGGGCTGGGGTGGGGAGGGGGAGCAGGGAAGTGTCAGTCAGAGGATACAAAGTTTATTATACAAGATCATTAAGTCCTGGAGATGCACTATACAGCCTGGTGCCTACAGTTAATTATAGCATTATACTATCTACTTAGAAATTTGCTAAGAGAGTAGATCTTATGTTAAGTGTTCTTATGACAAAAATGCAACAATAATAAAGAAGGAAGGAGGATACATTTGAGGTTACAGATATAGGTGTTTATAGTACAGATTGTAGTGATCGTTTGGGTCATGGACGCACATACCTCCCAACTCTTCACACATGTGCAGACTTTTGTATGTCACTCATGTCTCAGCAAAATGCTCAAAGATCAGAATAACATTATCTTGCCTATATTTAAAAAATATGACTTTCCTGTGATTTGAGAATAAACCAAAGGTCCCAAGACTGGAAAGATAACACTAAAAAAGCTATTTAATAATCAAGGATGAAGGTGATGTAGCTTGGTTAGGTGACTGGAGTCAAGGAGTTCAGAAATAGTTGGTTCTTGTACATATTCTGAAAATGGAATCTTTAATTTTTTTAGAATTATTAAGTTGCAATTGATGACCAAGCAAAGAAACAAAAATAGCTCTAGGTTTAGTCTCGTCTCGTAGAACAACTCTGTGGCTGCTAAAACCACCTGTTCTTAGAACACATCTCACCACTCGCCGGCACTCGCTGGGATGTCTAATAGTCATAGGAAACGTAACACAGCTAAGACAGAGTCATAATTCACGTGCACATGTGCCAGGTAGATCCAGTGAACCCTTCGGCTGTAATCCCCACTGCTGTTCTTCCTGATGTTTTCCCCTGACTTATGGACGACGTCGTGCTTGCTGTTTCCTCCACCTGGAAAGCATTCGCTCAACATTTGTTCACATGGCTGACACCCTCCCATTATCCAGGCTGTTGCTCAGACATAACCGCTACAGAACACCCCCCCAACTGTGGCAGCTCTCTCTCATTACCCTGTTAATGTGGGTAATGCTTCAAATGCTTTACTCTAGTCGTGTTCATATTGTTTATTGTGTGATATAGCTTTTCTTTTCCCACTAGAACATTAGCCATATATGATCAGGTGTCTTATGTTTCTAGGGTGCCTCTGTTCCCACCCACAGTACCTGGGGCAGGGCAGATCATGGATGGATGGATGGATGGATGGATGGATGGATGGATGGATGGATGGAAGAAAACATATCATGGAACAAAAGACTATTATTTCACTCTGCATCTAATGGGCACTGATGCCTTTTATTCTCCTTTAAGATGATAATATAATCTCTTCATAACAAGTATGGTAGTGAAATTACTTTTTAAATAAAACTCTCGTCAAAGTCCATTATGATTAAGTCACATAAACACAGTCAGAATTGTCACCCTCCTTTCAGCTAAACGTTTTCCTTTTTGATACATATTATCAGAAACATGTGGACACATTTGAAAATATCATTATGTGCATATAGTAAATATACACTAAATTTACTTAATAGTACATTGGAACTATCAAAAAATGGTTGAGGACTTTAACATTATAAACATTACAAAATTTAATTTCTAAGTCATGTCTAGAGATGTGATTTAAATCAAACTGGCTGCGATAAACAACTTTACGAGATGAATGCTTGTAAGTCAATATGATTAATGAATATTTATTGCGTATCTACAATGTGACAGTTACTGTAATAAACAATTTAAAATGATCGCGATTAGTCTTCGCAAGGATCCATCTTCCAGGTGGTTCTGAGGAAACAGTCTTAGTTAGGTGATCTGCTCACAGGTACAGATCCGTCAGGTGGTATGTTTGGTGGCATTTTCTCCCTGTCTCTGGACTTTCACCATCCCCCTTCTTTAATGAGGTCATTAGCAGTCAGCAGCTCCATCCCTCATCCCCCAGGCCATTACAAAAAGTTTTGTGTTTTTTTTTATACAATGTTAAGCACTGTATTAGTCAGTTCCTTTTCCCAACTATCTGATACTTACCAGTCTCTAAAGTAAATACTCTAAGAAAAGGGAGGAGAGGGAAACTCGTCTCCTACATTCCACAGGGAGAACTGAGCCTCTTATTTTTATTTTGTATTGGCCCCTAAATCGCAGGAGGGGGTTAACCCATAGTGACTTGGCAGAGAGGCCAGAGAAACAGCTACCTTGACCTCATTCCCCTTACAACCTCTGGATCTCCTGTGAGCGCCTCCCTACCAGGGTCTTAGCCTGGGTTTCCCTAGAATCAAACATGGAGACAGGACTGCACCTGCATGCAGGTTGAACCCTAGGAGATTACCCAGGGAGTGGAAGGTTGGAAGAGGAAAGAATGAAACAAGACGAAAAGTCAGTACCGGTGAGTATTGCTGACCTGGACTCCCCCCAGAGGCAGCTGCTTGATCCTCTTGGGACTTCTCAGGAACATACAGAGTGACTTTTAGATGGGCAGGGAAAGCATCTACCCACCTGGTCCCATCCCCTGTGGCTTAACGGTTGTCCAGGGGCATCAAAGGTAAGTGGGCAAAGCCTGTAGGTGAGTGTTCAGCTGCTGGAAATGAGAATGTGAGGCTGGACTCAGAAGGTATCTAATGCACCTCTGTGGGCTGCAGTCCACTACAAGCTGAAGAGAGGATGTCATTGATGCCATTCATATGGGGCGACCTCCCGGGGCACAGAGTAGTGTGGAGAAGGATGGAGAATATCTATGGAGGTGCAAATGGAAGACATTCAGTACACCTGCTTTCTAGGCTCTTCTCAGAAC
The DNA here is from genome assembly GCA_030848825.1 of Tadarida brasiliensis. Classification (NCBI taxonomy): domain Eukaryota; kingdom Metazoa; phylum Chordata; class Mammalia; order Chiroptera; family Molossidae; genus Tadarida; species Tadarida brasiliensis. Next base: position 96,408,307 of record CM061267.1, on the reverse strand, counting down.
AGTAGCCAGGATGATCATTTTGCAACCTGAGCCAGCCCATGGCATGTCTCTGGTCAAAACCCTCCCTGTTTCCCTTTCTCCACTTACGGTTTTTCCACATCACAAATTGAAACCAAGTTTGTTAAGGAAGCTGACTGGTTTTCAGTTGACAATTTGCAAAGAATAATTGTTCTGCACTAAATTGAAATGCTGTATAAATATTTGAAGCATGAATACTGCACTGAAGAGCGTATTTGGGCAAAGAAACACGTTGCTGACTGTTACTATGTAGTCTTATATCTCTGAAAGCGTGAAAATATTAATCAGCTCTGGGATGTCAGATTGAACAGATATTAGAGTGAAAAAACAGTATAGCTCTTAGATGAAAACTAATAGGCTCTGTGGTATGTGCTTGTTAGCAACATTTACTCTGACTGTGAATGACCTGTTTTCTTTTTTTGTTATTGACTTTTTAAAAAACCATTTCTAAGTCTTTAAATTTGAATCTTTGTTTAATATAGCATTCTCACTACAGATGGCTAAATTATTTAAATTATTTTCAAACCCTTGTGGAAATGTCTACTGCATGAAAAGTAGTTTCTTTCTGCATTCCACAGATATTTGTTTGTCACTGGGACAGATAACAGGATTTCATTAATACAAACATGGAACATAATTCCATCTCTAAGTGAGCTCTCGGTGCGGTGTAGTTATATGTTCTGATAAATGTTAAAATCTAGGCACAAACTTAGTGTAATATAAATGCACAGGGCAGGAGACCTAATGCATTCTCCTGGCATCATATGTTGCTTCCAAAAAGAGACGATTACGAACATGGAGCTTGAACGTTTAGTTGGGTATAGCAGAGTTAAAGGTGTAGCACAGACATGTTGGAGACAGTGGTTTATTCTGGAAGCAGAATATTGAAACTTAAGACAAGTTTACGATGGAGATGAGGCCAGACAGACAGCAGGCATCAGAGTACGTATTATCCTGAGAGTTTATTCTTCATCCTGAAGGTGAGCTACTGACGGATTTTCAGCAGGAAGCTAATAATGGCAACTTTATTCCTAACAGGAAAAAAAAAAAAAGTACTCCAGACATAAGTACCAGCCTGACTATAAGACCAGTTAGAAAGCTGTGGCCATTTTAGGATGAGAGAAAGCAATTTTGAAATTGAAAATAGTGAAGGACTCCATGAGCTACTTAATAGGTACAAATGTCAAACCTGGTAAGTCCAGGAAACTGGGATGAGGGACAGAGAGACATCTAGGGAACCGCAGGTGACTGGACTGGATGGACGGCAGTCACACGGAGTGTAAGGCGGCTGTGGATCAGGTAGGAGCCGAGGACCAGGCTAGGGTTTCAGTATCTGTCACTGCAGAATAAACTCGTCACACCACGTGTGGTAAAAGGCCACCGTTCCTTCCCAGCCATGGCTCCTGTGGGTGAGGGGCCCAGAGAAGCAGAGCAGGGATGGCCTGTCTGCTCCACGATGGCTGTGGCCTCAGCTGGGAGATTTCCAGGCCTGGCCTGTCCGGACCCACTGAGTCTGGAATCACCTGGAGCAACTTTTTCTTTTTTTTTCCATCTCCAAACACTTTCACATGTTCAGAAATGATGGAGGACCTCAAAGGGTCTTTGTGTGAATTATAACCATCAATATTCACCATATTAAAAATTAAAGCAGAGACCTGGCCGGTTTGGCTCAGCGGTTAGAGCGTCGGCCTGCAGTCCAGAGAGACCTGGGTTCGGTTCCCACTAAGGGCATGTACCTCGGTTGCAATTTGTCCCCGGCCCTGGTTAGGTTGTGCGGGAGGCAGCCACTCGATGTGTCCCTTTCATGTCGATGTTTCTCTCTCTCTCTCTTTTCCTCTCTCTCCCTCCCACTCTATCTGAACAAAAAATGGAAAAATGTCCTCGGGTGAGGATTAAAAAAAAAAATTAAAGCAGAAATGTTAAAGGATTTATTTTTAATTTATTTTAAATAGCTATGCTAAGCTCTTTCAATGATATTATATAGAAATGGCTGCATTTTCCAAGACAAGAAACAAAAAAACAAAACCTGAAAAAAACATATAAGCATTGCCCATGGCCACAGACACTGCGGTGGTGAAGGCCTGGGACGGGTGGGACCTGTGCAGGGGAGGAGGGCAATGGGGGCGAAGATGGGACCTCTGTAATACTCTCAACAATAAAGACTTAAAGAAACACCTGAGCCCTGGCCGGTCTGGCTCAGCGGTTAGAGCGTCGGCCTGCGGACCGGAGAGTCCTGGGTTCAGGTCCCGCTAAGGGCATGTACCTTGGTTGCAGTTTGTCCCCGGCCCCAGTTGGGGTCGTGTGGGTGGCAACCACTCGATGTGTCTCTCTCGCATCGATATTTCTCTCTCTCTCTTCCCCCCTCTCTCCCGCCTGCTCTATCTGAAGATGAATGCAAAAATGTCCTCGGGTAAGGATAAAAAAATAAAATAACACCTGAAAAGAGTGACATTGTTTTACATTTTTGCAAAATCTCTTAATTTTGCACTTAATAGAAAACATTCAGCTCCTCACACCTGCTTCTGTGTCCAGTGCTATAATATCTTGTTTTGATTGAAATATAGGAAGAAAACCTGATTTGACACAGAAAATGGGAATAGGAGGAATATTTTAATCGCCTCTTCAGATAAACGTGAATATCGTCCTTCAATTCTAGACCAAAACTTGACAACAGGCAGTTTCTTAAAGCTCTGCTGCCGTGTGGAATCTGAAACCGCATTCGTGAACATTCTACACTGTTCCATTGAAACCCATTGATGTATCTCTCATTTCGAATGGATCCTTTACCCGTGAATGATTTTATAATGTGCACAGGTCATTAGGAAAGTACGATTTCATTGAGCTATGCAGATTTTGCAAATGTTGATATATTTCATTATAAAAATCCAACGAGGACATTTATTAAGACCATCAGCCATCATCAGATCTGTCTTGGGAAGCTACGAAGCAGATAGATATTGGCAGATTAAGCTAAAAATGTATCATTGACAGCCCAGAGTCATGTTTTTCTTTGAAATACGTCTTTCTTTCTCAGGAAGCATTTCCCAAATATCCAGTGATGAATAACCACGACTTTCCAGTCATTCTTTCATGTAAAAACGGTGTTCCATGAAAGAAGCACCCAATTCAGCCAGCAACTCAATTACACTGTTGCTTTTCCTCGAGACAAGCACCCCGCTTGGTATGCGCAATGAGCCTCACGCATATTTATGCATATCTTGTCCCACAGTATATTAAAAAGATGAGTACTGGAAGATTTTGATTTGATGAAATTAATATTTCTGCATCGCCAAGGATAATCTTAAGTGAAAATGACTTTTTATTTTTTCTGCATGTGCCTGGCGGCGGAGCATTGAAAGAATCTCAGTCTCATGTGGGGCCTCTGCCTTGACTCCTGCGAGGGCACCAGCAGTTCAAATACCCACGCGGTGCCGAAGGCAAACAGTGGGCGAGCATTATTCACAAAGTAGTTTTGACCGCACAGGCTCCGTGAAAGGATCTCAGGCTCTGAGAGGGTTATGGACGGAGCTCAGTGAGTCACTCGTCTTCATTCATGACTGAGCTGGGACCATTTCAAGTCTGGCTCAGCTGAGATGACTGAGTGGAGTGTCTGGACTGGGCTTCTCCATGGAACCGGGTTTCCTTACAGCTGGGCAGCTTCAGAGTGTTGGACATCTTCCACGCTGTCCTTGTAAATGTCACAGCAAGCAAGGCAGATGCTAAATGGCCTTCCATGGTTCAGCCTCTGCCGTGACATGGCACAGTTTTCAACACGGTCTAATGTTTGCGTCACAGTCTCAAGAGGCTGAGGCCTCTACCTGCACCTCTCAGCGGGAAGGGTATTAGAGAATCTGCTGCCAGGTTTTGGCATTTCCACAGGCTGATTTTGGCCATAAATTATGTATTTTCTTCCACGAGGCCAAATGCACGCTCCCCGCCAAAGACCTCCTTTAAAATCTCACCCTATTAGAGGATCAGGCTCAAGATTCAGAGCCTTGTTACCTCAGTCAGGTCCTGGTGTGCACAGGGGACCGTGGGTATGGTCCCCTGGAGGACGCTTCTCGGTCTGAGGACGGGCGGTCTAAAGAGGTCAGCACTGTCCCTCCATCACCCCAGCGCGCAGCAATCGGCAGGTGCATAACCGGCCTTTCCGTTCCACAGGGGGCGGTGCGAGGCACACAGCTGTCACTCATCGCTCCCAGTGCTGACGCTGGACCGAGATCTCTCCCAGCTCCTTGATGGGATCCAGCCCTGCGCCCTGCTCTCCCACTGCCAGTCTGTCCGGGTGCCAGGCCGTCTTTCCTTTCCACAGGAAATGGCCTGTGTCCGCATCTCCGGAGTTTTCTCAGCCTCTTCCTGTCCATGGAAATTTGGGATTTAAAGGCTCCCTCTTATTTATCTTTAGTTTGGCTTTTCAGCTCTTCCATTATTGGTAATTCGCTGGAATGAACAAGTTCATGCTTGTAAATGCAAGCCTGGATCCTCTCTTTTTCTGAATGTAATATGTGAAGGCAGAGCAGCCATGGGGTGGAGGGTTCAACGGGTCAGGCGTGGTTCCTGCTCTCATGGGGAGCGGAATCTAATTTGACAGCTGTCGTTACTGAGCTTCAGGCCATGAAATAAAAATACAGATCTCTACAGAACACAGATCAGAACAGTCCTATTGAGGGGTAGGGGGCACTTCTCAGGAAACTGGCATGTAAGCTGAGCTCTGAATGATGAGTAAACATTAACTTTAAAGTGTACCCTATTCTGGTATTGGTGCTCTCTATAGTTGGACCTTAAATTGATGCCTTCTGATAGCTCAAAAGAGCATTTTTATTTTTTAATATAAATCTAAAACACTCCAAAGGTATATGCCTTTATCCTAATCTCACACACGTAGCAAATGGAGAGGGGAGAGCTTGCCTTGTCTTTCTGCGGCAGAAGTAGGCGTTCTCATCATGTCATCCCCGCACCGAAATCCACACGCCGCATTGTCGCCGTGACGGTGTTGCTAAGCACACACGCTTACATGACTGATCATTCCTCATCGTTTGATCTCTTCTATCAAAATAATAAAAGTTACTGTTGAAATAAATAAGAATAAGGAGCATGGCTTATGGTTATGGGCCCAGTGCCTGTGATTAAATATTTAACAAGGTTCCATTGGAAGCCTGCATTTTTTGGGATTTATTGTTCTGATATAAAATTCACTGGGATTAAACTAGGGAGACAGCAACTTTTTATTTCCTAAATCTAGTTTAAATTGGTTTGCCTGTTTTATGTTATGGGAATTTGAGGAAAAAAAACCATGACATTTCTAGTCTTCAATTACATCTGAGCCTCGTTGACTCAGTGCCTGCCTGAATTTAAAAAGTAATAATAATAATGAAATAAAAAGATAGGTTTATAGACACATATTTCATGATAGAAACCAAGCACACAGGATAGGTTTCTGGTAATTGGATGGATTTTCAACTAATCGTATTTTCTTCTTCACAAACACTTTGTGTCATGCGTAAGTTAGGGCTTACTGTGTGGTGTGGAGTATTTAGTACCATTAATGCGCTCCATTAATTGATTTTATCTCCACAAGTAAGTTGATTGATCTTTCTTTTCTTTTTTGGGGGGGGAGGGATTTGCAACTCCTGGCTTTTCATCATTTGGCTTAGCATTAGAACAGATATTTATAATAGTATAGATTTTGCTTTGTTTTGCCCAGAAATTTAACACGTTTTATGCAGTGTCCTTTGTAAATAGTCAATTCCAATAGCTCTGAACTTAAAAAAGCAAATTTTCTCCCTTCATTTTTAACAAAAATTATAAATTAGACAAGATCATTGAAGAGCATTTTTGATGTTTTTACTGTCCATAGAACAAGAGGAAATACAGGAACATCGACATCACTATGACTGAAGCATGTGTGGGCGTGTCGCTGATTCTCGCTCACCAGAGCTACGATGCCCACTATGCTGTTTGAAAATGTAAATTTATTATATAATAACATCCTCACACAGTAACAATTGTGCGAAACTCAACAGGACTGGAAATTGTACTAGAAAAAGAAAGGAGAAAGCAGACATAGATTAAATAAAGGCGGACCATTTGGGGGTTAAGGATGACGGGACACGCGTGAAATCTCCAACTCACTCTGAAAGCTTTCACTCAAAAATACCCACTTAGATAATAGTGAAAGACACGACGCATGGAAAAGGAAGTAGGCAGACGGGAAGGGAGGTGGATTACCAGAAAGACGATCCTGTCAGCCACCTTGTAGTCAGAAAACTGATACTAAAACTTGGGAGTGGTCAAGACCGAAGATGCAGAGTTGGAAGTCACGGACACAGAGGTGATCTTAGATGAACTGGTCCAGGATCTGAGGGATTAAAGATGGAGCACAGCAGTCCCAAGGCCTTGTCCATTGTGGGGGTGGGATATATGGGGAAGAGGGAGGACGAGGAGCTGGAAAAGTCAGAACATGTTCACTGAAGGAAGAGGGGGGCTGAGAAAATACATAACATATCCAAGGGTAGGCCTGCTGTAATGTTCTAAGGCAGGCTGGCACAGGTGCCTGGAACATTTCCTGCAGACAGCATTCTCTGTTAGGCAATACCTGCTACAGACAGATACAAAAATTCAGTTCCTTATTTAAAGAAGTTTGTAATGCCAAACAGAGTCATGTAAACTAGAGATGTTCTAGATATAACCTCTTTACAGAAATCCTTTGATGAAGACAAGTCAGAAAAGAGTGTGGGGTCAATATCAGATTTAAGAACGAGTGAGCGCTTTTCTCTTTTTAAATGGACATCGTTTGTAAACCTAATTTTCTTATAGCAGATGTGAATTTCACAATTTTCTGAGGCAAAGTGTTGTTTTTTTGTTTTTGTTTTTTTTTTTTCCATTTGGCTTTCCCTGAGATAACTGAATGCAGACATCGGCTGAACTCTGGAGGCAGTTACCATCTGATTAAATTTAGTCTTCCATGGAGCTTGGTGATTAGACTACCACTTAGTGGGAACGCATCCCTCTGATATCCAGGGGGCACGCGCACCTGCTATTACTACGGCTGGTTTGCAAATGTCACTGCTGCTTCATAGGAATAAAGCAATAAAATGAATAAACAGCACTTCAGAGGCATGTTATGAGGTCATTGCCGGGTGTTTTGATGATTTGTGCATTTCTTCATAAATTAATACAGTATGTTTGTTAGAATGATATAGTAACATGTAAAGAAAACATATGCTCAGCCAGTAATTGACTCATTATGGGATGTAACATTCATCTACAAATTAAAATGTTTTCCCTTACTATGGATATAAAACCTCTGTCTTACAGAAAATGAGTGAGCAGGCTGGAAAATGAACAGTGCAAATGAGTATTTAGATCTTATCTATAAAAATGATGCCAAAAATATAGAAAATTGATTCCTTTCGAAAACCGATAACAGTAAATTCAAAAGGCAAGGTGTCAAACCATATATTTTCATCTTTTTATATTCTGGCTGAATTATGATGGGGTATAGTCTATGTAACAGTTATTTCCTGGTGTGAGTCAAGGGAAATATTTTTTACAACCATAATTTGTATAGACTTTATAGGAAAGCTATTGATAAACTATGCTACTGATGATAAGATTATCATCAAATAGACATATAAGAATATGCATCCAATGATGGTTGTTATGAACTAGTTTGTGTGTGTTGTACTATCTCCTAAAAGTCTATTTTAAGACATTACATTATGGTTATATGATAAAGTAGAAATAAAGAAAACAGCAAGTGCAACTTTTTTCTCTAAAACGGTCATAGCAATAATCCAGAAATAAATAGTGTGTTGCCTGAGGTCTCTCACTGGTGGTTCCTGGTAACACATGATGAACAGAAAATCATGTGTCAGGGTTTATAATGCAAGGCAGAATGGCAAATTCAGAGTCAAAGCAAAAATTGCTTTGGACTTTCTTAAACAGAAAAGGAAGATTTATTTAAGGCTATTGCAATATTGGAGTGCGAACAGAACTCAGTCTGAACTCAACTCCATTGAAACAAAAGACTACTGGGTTTTTGAGAGCTCGGATGAGGGGACAATCACAGCCTATCTGTTTGCTGACTGGATGTATCCAAAGGAAAAGCAAACTCTATCCTATCTTTATGACAAGAGGTAATTTCATAGCTTAAAGCAAGAAGCCCCTGCGGAGTGAGGCTCCTACCCCCCCAACCAACTGAGAATAGGGTGTTATCTTCCTTTATGATTACATTTCAAATAGCTGGTCCCCAGGTCCTTGCGAAAGTCATTCCTGGGTTGTAAAACTGGCAAGAGGTGTTAGCAAGATTTCTGTTTTAAAGGGGCAGAGGAAAGATTTATAATGGTACGTTTTCTAAAGTAAATGCTCTAGGAAAAGGGAGGTCAGGGGTCCAGAGTCAGGAAGAAGCCTGTCTAGATGTTAGTGAAGGAAAAGGGAATATTATAAGTCCTTCCTGGTCACCAGGAATCACATGTTCCTAAGGATCCCTCTCCTTGAATGTTTCTAAAGGGAACATTCCTTGAATGAATAAAATGTCAGGATATCGATTCGATATCGCTGCTATATATAACGCATTGGTTCTCACTCTTTTTCCATGTTATGACACACATAGGAGATGCTGACATTTGAATGACTATGGACTGAGTCAGCTCAGAGTCAGCTCAGACTTGCTCACCCTCCATAAACCTCACCTAACTGCCTTGAGGAGTAACAGCTCAGCATCCCTGCACCGTCTTCCAGAAAATGGTGATGGAGAACTGACCGTGGAGGACTGAGCAGTGGAAGTGATCATGGAGCCCATTGAAACCACATTATTTTCCTCATCACTTTCTCCTTTGCCCACCTCCCATCTCGCTGAGCCCGCCCCCCACTCCCCCAATCTGGCTTCTTCGTATCTATCCAAATGTCTCTCTGTCCCTCTCTCTCCGTACACACTGTCTGCTCCAGCTAGTCACAGGGCCTCAGTCTGTGCGTTCAGTCTTGATCCCAAAGCTCTGTCTTTCCTGAGACATTGCGCCCTTTCCTTAGCCCATCCAAATGCCAACCATAACTCACCACCCAGTCTCACCTCCTTCATTAGGCTTTCTTTTATTGCTCCATCCCTCATTGATCTCTCCCTTTCAGATCTTTGTTGGCTATTACTGCCCGTAGAATTTGTTTTAGCACTTCATTAAATATTGACACAAGGCACTTTGTGATTGTTTCACAGGTTTATGTCATGTCTACAGAATGAGAATGTTTCCTTCTGGAAGGCTGTAGTGTCCCTATGCCTTTCTTCATCACAGTAGGATTTTGATAAATACCTGTTGAGTTAAAGACAAAGGAGAGCCTTGGCAGGCCAGCTCAGTTAGTTGGAGCATCATCCGAACACACCAAGGTTGTAGGTTTGAAACCCAGTGAGGGCACATACAAGAATCAACCAATGAATACATAAATAAGTAGAGCCCTGGCCGGTTTGGCTCAGCAGTTGGAGCGTTGGCCTGCGGACCAGAGAGTCCCGGGTTCGGTTCCCGCTAGGGGCACATACCAAAAAAAAGTGGAACAACAAATCGACATCTCACTCACTCTCTCTCTCTAAAACAAATTTAAAAATTATAAAAACAAAACCAAAAAGTAAATGACATCATATTTTAGCAATACTAGTATTAATAACAAATACTCTTAAAGAAAGTGGTCTTTCTATCCAACATAGGGCTAGATTGATACACCATCAATATCCAAACACACACAACTGAAGCAAAGTTTAATTAGGCACACTGATTAATCAAACAATCTAGGTGACCAAATGAAATGTAACTACAAAGTACTAATTCAGTGAGCCTCAGCACATGCCAGGACACAGCCAAAAGTCCCCCTTCCCCACACGTCTCCTCGTCACTAGTTATTTGTCAAGTGAGACTCTTCTTCCTACTAATGCAAAGTACGTTCTTTTCCAAGAATGTCAGATTCTAAATTTAATAATGGCACCTCTGACTCCTGTTTCTTTGGAGAAGCTCAAAAGAGTAAGATATGGAGAGACAGCCCAGTCTGCCTCTTTCTTCACTTTTTCCAGGGACTGAGTTAAGCTTCATTTTTCTCCTGGCACCAGCGACCTGTAATGTGCTTTGGGACTGCGAGAGGATGCACATCTAACATCTTACTATCAATTTTCCATCCACATTAAACCCAATATGACTTGGTATATCTGTTATTCTCTTTTAAAAAATTAATTTCAAATTATGTTATCTATCCACACTGCAGCTTTTAAAGGAAATCATTTTTTAATTATGCTAGTCTAATGATTGCAATATTTCTTGGTTAAGAATTTCATGTACTCAGAATGGAAATTAAATTACATGTTAAAATGAACATCTTGTGTTTTATAGAGAAAAGGAGTGTGAGTTTAGTACTATCACTTTCTGGGATTTATTGAAAAACCTTATAAAAATAATCTTAAAATGTGCTTTTTTTGTTATATTAATATCACTGTTATTAATGTTTTTACTACTAATATGACATTTAATAACCTTGTTAATAAATTTGCTGATGTTCTGATCTATCAAAATTGTAAGTTTCTGTGATATATTAAATGTGATCTTAATGATTATTTAATTTTACTATTTTCAGTTGGAATAGGAATACTGTAAAATAAATATTCCCCTTATATCTTGCTGAAACGGAGCCTACATCTTAATAGGCTGAGATCAAAGTCTATAGAAGTGGTCACCTGAGGAAAGTTAACAGTGCCCCATGGTATAAAGCAAAGATATGTTGTAACCCATTTGCATAAACTTGTATTTACTGACTTATAATTGCTCCTGGAAGATTCGGATCCATGGGCTCTTGCTGAGGGTTTAATAGCATGTATTGTTTTATACTGATGACATGATTTATTGTCCCTTAACAGAGCTTCAAAGTGTTTTGCTACCAAATAATGTCAGAACAAAGTTAAAGAAAACTCTTCTAAAATTAAATCATTTTGTGTATACAACAACAATATCTAACCAGCTTATTTCCAATTCTTCTTTACAGAAATTATTTGTAATTAATCTATATAAAAGTATAATACAATAATTCATCCTCATGAACAGTAAATGTTATTGGGGTGCTTTACTGAGATTTTAAAATGTTAATTGTGCAATTGGTAATATATACTTTGATACTTCTCTAGACAAAAATAATTAAGACTGGCCTACGGGCAGATACTTTGGCCGTTTTATTGCTGTGTTGGGGTAGACTTGACCATTTGAAGAGGAGTCTATGATGTTTAAGACTTAGTGAGATGGTGTGGGCTGTCTCTTCAGATAACAGGTCACACTGTGTATACAAGGATGTCACTGGTTTCTTCACTCACGTATGGTTTTGCCACCAGTAGGCAGCAAAGATCAGCTACCCTTCAAGTTTTAGCACCAAATGGTAACTGACTGAATGTTTGAAGTGCCCATCGGCGAGGATGTCCACTCTTGTCACTGGATCACCTTGCAATTGTTTAGTTATTGAACTCTTGTTTGAGTCTCCCTGACTGTCAGGAAGGCTTGTAGGCGACGTCTTTGTCTGAACTGTGTGACTCCATGTTCCCACTTTGCATCAAAGAGAATGGTCATGTGTTTCACACGGGAGAGTCTTTTCCTGACACGTGGAGGCTTTTTTAGGTCTCAGAACTAGAAAATACAGTACTTTATCAGAACAATTAAAAAATATAGAAATAGTAAAAGCTTGTAACTGAACTCATTCACCTTTCCACTTTGGCTTCTAGGAAACCAAGAGAAAATTACTTACCTATTACTCACAACTCGTGGGATGGATTACTATACATTCTCCTAATTGTTCCTGATTTAATTTTGTTTCCATACCCTCAGTTTTACTTGGACCTGATTTCCACATCTATTTTCTTTCTTTAAATTCTTTGAAAATGAGACTTCATCCAATAGAATAAGTTATTTAAAATACTTCAGAAACTCCAAAGTGGATCAAAACTGATCTTAGGGAAGAAGGAAGAATCAATGCCAACTATGAGGAGGAAAGAAGGAAGCACCAACATCTGTGGGGTCCACACACCAGATATTCTTCTAAACATTTCATAGTCTCACCGCACCATCAGAACAACCATGTGGACTATTATCACACTAGCTATTATTAGAGAAGCTTTGTTTTGCCACGTATTCATTGAAGTCCTTTGCATGTATTTAAAAATTTAACCCATGTCAGCAAGTCCACAGAACACAAAGAAACCACATGTACAGACAAAAAGTTTAGACATCTTTCAGATGTGCTCTAAAAAACATGATGGTCCCAATGTTTACACTTGAAGTTAGGCATATCTCCGGGCACAGTTCACTACCAGAAGTATCATGACCACATTAAAACTGTAAGCATGGCCAAACCCAGGAAAACACTTGAGAGAAAAGTCCAGGAGCTCAATCAAACTGAAAGAATCATATGGCCCACTATAGATTTCTTTGGAACTCATTGCATAGATGATCACTCAAAAAGGAGTAACCAAAAATGTGCTCCTATAAAATATTAATAAATACAAAATTAACCCCTTGGTCTTGTAAGGTAAGTTCTCAGGTCATTCATGAGGCTCAAATAGGGTGAAGACCTTGACAACGGAATCTGTGCTTTTGTCCTCCGTATAACTGTCTCCCAAAACACAGTTCATGTTCCAGGAATTACTTTCTGCCAATGATTCCAAAATACCTCTCCATGAAACTTTAGGTAATGCAGTCATTCTCAAGGGAAAAGACGTTTGGGAACTACTTTAGTAGTCAAACACTTATCTATTCCTAGGAAAAATAAGGACCTTTCATGTATGAATGCATTTTTTAAATTTACTTGACAATGAGCCCTTTTCATTTCTTTTAACTAAGCATTTCCCAGGATGAGTAACCGATGGACTATAATTCTGAAAACACTAATCTGTGCTATGTTTCAGATTGCTTTGTGTCCTCGTGATTTAGTGAGCCTGCACTGGCTTCAGGAGCATGTAAACAGAGACCAATGTCATCAAACCTATATAATGCAATGATTTGAATGTGTGAAGATTAATCAGATGTCATGATTAAGCCAAGTGAATTATCCTCTCTGTTGCTATATGATACTTTTCTGATATTTATTTATTTGTTAAAATGGCCAGATTTTGAATACATTTTAGAGATTATTTGGATCAATTTACTTGTATGTTTAAAGGGGGGAAACCCACTGATGAAGTAGTTCCCAAATGGCATAACAGGGCTCTCTAGAAAAACCCACTAAGTCATCGCACACGGAAAACAGAGACAACTATCTGCTCTGCTTGTGTAAGCCAACAGGTTTCACCGGCAGCACAGGGCTGATTTTCCCCTGAATCACCCAAAACTGTCTTTTATTTCTTCCTTAATTTTAAATCAATATCTTTTGCCTAGCCGTCTTATGATGCTGATTATCACAACTCTTTAAAAATCTTCCTTAAGAACTCATTGATTCAGAGATATTAAACGCACAGAAAAGACCTCATTGAAATTTCACATAATAATACTTGATTCTAAGTAAGAGCAAAAACACGTGTTTACATTTTGTGGCATTTTTACACATGTAATTTTTGGTTGCACATTAGATATTTTCTTCAGAAGACTCATAGAGAGAAAATAAAGTAATATTTACCACTAAATCTTTACCCATCCTTCTGTTAGACAGTTAATGCATGAGGTTGCATGACTCTCATCTGAGGTGGACGTGGGTCTGGGTTTCATGGCAGCTTCGCCTGCATGCCCTTCACCACGGTCTGCAGACATGATACGCGTGTGATCATAGCGTTCCTGCAGCCGGGCTTGAGATCTGAGAACCAGCCAGAATCTGTCCATCTCTTAGCTGCGCTGCCAGCTCCCCAAGCCTTGGAAGGCTTCTACCTGTGTTACAGGCTGACTGCTAATTTGGGGGGCGGTCTCTTTGCTCCCCAGTTCTACTATCCAGTGTTCTGCCCTTCAGGTGATTCTTATTCTCCTGCTACTCGGACACCAGCCTCTGGAAAACATTTGTCGTGAGATGGCCTGGAGACTCTTGGTTGTTCCCAGCCCTTCCCAGCCCGTGGAAGGCCCCAGCAGTGGAGACAGTGAACGCCAGAAGACAAAGAGGGATTTCTCAGCTCTGCTAACCTTCCCCAAGATCGGCAGCTACTGTCTTGCCCTTGGTGATGGTGCAGAGTTCCACGGAGTCATTTCCTCGGTTCTCTTGTTTTCACCACTGCTGTAGCACGTGTTGCCTGGGGAAACGTCTGCCTCAGGGAGTTCTCTCAGCTCTTCTCTTCTGCTCTCAGTCCTCAAGGCCCTACCCTGACGCAGACCTTGACGTTCCACAGGGAAAATCTGGTGAGTGGGTACAGATTCAGTTCGAGTTTGAGGTTCACGGGGGCTACACCACGTGTTCTGCAGAATCGTAAGGATTACACTCGTGATGTTTTTAGATGGATTTGTAACCACCTTGTATCGCTACTTAACTGAGAGACTTCGCATATCACTAGGGACCCAAAGCAAGAAAAAACAGACCTTGTGGGAAACCAACGCCAATAAAAAAACAAGAGTTAAAAGAAAGTAGTAGCTTGAACTCCTCAATGTAAGAGATTTCATTTGATTCCATAACTGCATGATCTGTGAAGAACGTTTATTCAGAGCAGGTCTACAGTGAGTAGGTTTTGCTTCCTCCTTGGCCATTTTTTTACCTACTATTCAATATAGCACATTTTCATGTCTACATTAAGAAAAATATTTTATAGTTAAAGAGAAACCCTCTTCAAAAAAGCTGAAAAAATAGTCCTTTTCCAACACTGATATGTTTTCTGAATATTCTTATAAAGCTATGGTCAAGCTTGGCAGGGCTGAGAGATGAGGGCAGCTAACTCTTCACGATGGTCACCAAGCCTGGAATGACTTGGTGAAGTTCTGGAAAAGCACACATTTCCCATCCCCCAGGCCCAATCTTTTCAATTATAGTTCCATGAAGTAGAGTATGATTAGCATTATTTTTTAAAACTTGCACTTCATTCTGATTAAGCAGGTGTTTGAGAACCACTGTAACTAAGCTTATTCTTCTTATTATTATCAGTTAATGTCAAGAGGAAGAAAGGATTTAGAAAAAGAAATTAATTACACAAAAAGAGTTTACCAACCCTTAGCTGTTTGGCCCAAGGAGTTACCTATATCTAATTTGATCCTGATGGTGTTGAAATCATGGGATTTTATTTTAAATAGTTTCAATGATATTTTTCAATATCTCATTTTATCTTTATCATTTGATATTTAAGAGATCATGTAAAATATTTAAAGGCTTTATCTCCTTTCCTGCACAGTATTCCTATGAAGAGAGTGGCCAGATATTTTTACATTTGTTTTAACAGGACTGCACTGCTCAAGATGGCAGTGTCTTGGCATTGAGAAATTTCTTCTCTTTTTAACTGGGAAGAAAGTTCAGGGACTAAATATCCATTCCCAAATATGAAAAATAAATGTTAAGTTCTAAAACCCTTGGGGAAAGCAGTGCTTAAGAATGCATTAAAACCATCCTGTTTTTTCTTAGTAATAGCAGCCTGAACTGAGAACCTATTTGAGTGCAAGGTGAACTTTCAAAATGATCTGTCATACCAGCCTCTCTTTAATAGGAGCTGGAGACAGAGATAAGTATGCCCAGGACAAAACACTGGAAACCTAGTTTAATCCAAGTCACACTCAATGTCGGATATATTTGGGGACATTGTTTAGACTGAACTATAATGGTTGGTAACGTACATGGAAAGCAATACTAAGAACAACATCTTCAGTTTGATCAATTTTATCTTGTAAATATCTGTGAGTTCCAACCTCCAGACATATCACATCTGAAAGACGGTCCTGAATGAGATGGTGGACACGAACTAACATCAGGATTGCCTAATACAAATGTATAGCTCGTGAGTTGATCGTGGACTTTATGAAAAATAGTACAAAATGAAGATTGAATTATCCATGAAAATATAATGTTTAATTTACATTTCTGTTGTTTTTTAGTCACCCAGTTTTTAGCATTTTATTACAATAAGCAAAAAGAAACAGATAGCAGCCTTTTTGCAGACACATACTTGAAACTGTCTGGAACACAGGAGGTCAGTACCTCTATTTGCTAGGCATACAAAAATGCAAGAGAGCCATGCAAAATGTCTTCCAACAACATCCATCCCTTATTTTTACGTTCCCTTGGCTTCTGGGGAATTTGCCCATGACGCTCTGTCTGCCGCTGGGTCATATGACCAATAGAAGCTAGGACCAATCCATTCAATTTGCCCGAGATGGTTCTGAGTTAGGGATGCTATCATCAACTCCAAGCAGCAGAATGAAGCCAGTCTATGGTACTGACCTCAAACACAGCCACCTGGGTCCCAGAACAACCAGCTGGACAAAAAGCCATACATAATTAGAGTCTACTCTAGAAAACCAGGTGGCTATCTACTTATGTTTCTGCATTGACATTTAAATGCAAATAAATGTCTAATAAATAAGGAGCTAGTTATTGCTCCACAAATTGACCTTGAGTAACCAAGGACAGCCTTATTTTGGGGAGATCTCCTCAGTCTTCTGAGGCCCCATTGTCTATTGGTAGTGTTTCTTTAAAGACTTGAAGGTCTCTTAAATTTTTTTTTCCTTTATTGATTTTAGAGAGAGAGGAAAGGAGAGGGAGAGATAGAAATATCGATGAGAGAGAACATCGATTGGTCGCCTCCTGCATGCCCCTCACTGGGGATCTGGCCCACAACCTAGACATGTGCCCTGACCGGGAATCGAACCGGCAACCTCCTGGTGCATGGGACAACGCTCAACCATTGAGTCACACTGGCAGGGCCCAAAATTCTGTGTAAATTTTTTTTTTTTTTTTTTTTTTTTGGTACGTGCCCCTAGTGGGAACCGAACCCGGGACTCTCTGGTCCACAGGCCGACGCTCCAACCGCTGAGCCAAACCGGCCAGGGCAAATTCTGTGTAATTTTAAGACATGCAGATTCATGTAAGGACCATCATGAGAAACTTAACTTTTAATTTAACTTAATTAATTTAAATATGAATGGCCACATGTGACTTTGGCTTTCATACTGCACAGCACAGATCTATGCAAATGTCAGCTTACTGCATTATATGCAAACCAAAAAAAACAAAAATAAGGAAAAAAATGAAAACCGGTCGTATAGAAAATATTAAAGAACAAGAGCAATATATCACTGCACTAAAGATGTTTTAATATTAATTATGGGTTTCTAAACTTTACTATATGGACCAGAAGAAAAAATGCTGTCCACAATATGATAAGAGTTATAGAAAACAGGATTCAAACTAAAGATTAAAGATGTTTCTGATTACGAAAGAACAAAAACTAGAACAGAATCAATAATCAACTATAAAATAAATTAAAGAATCTCTCCTGGGCTTAAAAAATTCATGATTATGCAGACTAAAATAACTCATCAAACTTTATATCAAATTAATGAAAAGAGACACACAACAAATCCTCTCAAACTTTCTATAAAAGTTAATGAAAATAATTCTACACTCACTCAAATTGCCTACAAAAGAACAAAATCGAGCTGGTTTGGGCCTTCTATTTTATGTAAAATATGAATGAGCTAATAGTCTCTACAGTGTTTGAGAAACAAGAGTCTCATGACCCCAAACTTCTAATAATAGCATAATTGGTTTTGATATTTCAAGGAAAGAGTAAAACAGTCTCAAAAACCTCAAGGACTCAGAAATTACTGACCATGAATAATTCTTAAAAATAATGTTTGGAGGCCTGGCTGGTTTGGCTCAGCGGTTAGGGGGTAGGCCCTTGGACCAAAGGGTCTTGGGCTTGATTCTGGTCAAGGGCACGAACCTGGGCTGTAGGTTTGATCCCCACACCCTCCCTGTTGCGGTCATTCTGGAGGCAACCAATCGATGTCTCTCTCTCTCTCCCCCTCCCTTCCATTCTCTCTTAAAAAAAAAAAAAAAGCAATGGAAAAATATCCTCGGGGGAGGATTAACAAAAACAACAACAAAAAGATTGGAAAATAACTCAGTCAGCTAACAGTTTAATCAAAATAGGAACACAAGATTAGAAAAGTATTAGTGTATCTGAATAGGTGGTAAGCATGTAAAATAGTTAAATAAAATTACATCTAAAATATTTATATTTTGTTACTAGTCTGAAAGACATAACCGTTATTTTTATGGAAATATGTTTAAATATTTTATTCAAATCAAATAAAAATAAGTATCATTATTAATTTTATGCAAAATAAAATATATATCAAACAACACTAAATGAGAAACAATGTAATTATATATTCATTAAAAGTGCAGTGTACAAAGAAAATGGAATATTGATGAAGCATTGCAGTTTAAATAACAAGAGTATTAAAAAGTAAAGCAAATATTATTAAAAATGTAAGAAGACAAGAATACAAACATAGCTGTATATTAATTTAACAAGACATTATTAACTTTCCGACAATAAGTAGACAAAGTAAATGATGACAGATGTTTTCACAATGTAATTAGGAAGGTTGCAAAAGTTAATTTTTTACCATACTGAAAGATAATATTCTTGCAATAAGCAAGAAAGAAAAATAAATGAAAGGTATAATCACCAGAAAGCAATAATCAATGTAATCAGATGCAATCACTAGTAAGCAAGAGCCAAAATAATCAAAATAATAATGTCTTTTACAGAGAACATGTCTATAAATAGTATATCAAAAATCTGTAGAATAATTCTGAAATTTAAACACTTATAAAAATGGCAGGTCAAAAGCCAAATACACAGATTGGCTTATAAAAAAGCAAGAAATCCGCCAGGTCAGTGTGGCTCAGTGGATTGAGCGTCGTCCCATGGACTGAGAGGTCCCAGTTCAATTCCCTGTTAGAGAACATGCCTGGGTTTGGGGCTCAATCCCCAGTAGGGGGCGTGCAGGAGGCAACCGATTGATGTTTCTCTCTCACAACAATGTTTCTATCTCTTTCTCCCTTCCTTTCTCTCTAAAAATCAATAAAAATGTTTTGTTTTGTTTTATTTTAAAAAGCAGAAATCCCAGTGACAATAGTGTGACAAAGTTCCTCAAAAGAACCATAACAGGGAATGTGTGAGGACTACATATAAAGAGAGAGAGAAAGTCACAACATAAAGGATCATTAAAATAAAACAAAACACTGTAAGGAGGAAAGAGTATCTTAAGTTAACTTATAGGATTAATGAAGCCTCCATTAAAGTTCTAATGAATTTCTTTAGAAGAAAATCTGGAAAATTCATTGTGAATTTTGAAACAAAAGTGATGATGAAAACCTCTACTTTTTTTTTTTTTAATCCTCATCCAAGAACATGTTTAGAGAGAGAGAGAGAGAGAGAGAGAGAGAGACATCAATGTGAGAGAGAAACATCAATCAGTTGCCTTCTGTATATGCCCCAACCGGGGATGAAACCCACAGTAACTTATTATTGCAGATATACTATAGTATTTCACATATAATGATATTATTGCAAAAAACAATAAACAGATCAATGGAGCAGGACAGATAGCTCTGGAAGAGGACATTGAAATATATGATAAAATATGAATGTTACACAAGGGATCAATGAGTCCACAAAAGATTTTTGGAAAATTTGTTATTTGAAACCATTATACTTGACACTTACCTCACATAAAACATGAAGATAAAATTAGGAAACACTAAATTATTAATTATAAAACATGATTATTAAAAAAACAAGAGAGATTCAATATCCTTACTATAAAATTTACATAACGTATATAAATTATATTTATAATAATGTATTTTATATAAATATGTAAAAATAAAATGACAATCACCCCAATGAAAATTAGAAATAACAAAACTTTCTACTTACAAAATATAAAAATTATATAGTCAACCAATAAAACTACAAAAAAAATATTTCTCTTCTGTCCACATCATTGAAAACTGTAATAGGAAAATATAATTATCCAATGTAATCATGTTGGCCTTTAAAAAGCAGAAGATTAGAGAGATGGAACGGAAGAAGAGACAAGAGAGATGATAGCCCTGGCCGGTTTGGCTCAGCGGTTAGAGCGTTGGCCTGCGGTCCAGAGAGGCCCGGGTTCGGTTCCCGCTAAGGGCATGTACTTCGGTTGCAGTTTGTCCCCGGCCCTGGTTGGGTCGTGTGGGAGGCAGCCACTCGATGTGTCCCTTTCACGTCGATGTTTCTCTCTCTCTCTCTTCCTCTCCCTCCCTCCCACTCTATCTGAACAAAAAATGGAAAAATGTCCTTGGGTGAGGATAAAAAAAAAAAAGAGAGAGAGAGATGATAGGCAGGAGTGTTCAGAGGGATCAGAGGCGTGAGAAGGACTCACCTGCCCTTGCTAGGTTTGAAGGTGGAGAAAGAGGCCTCAGGCAAGAAATTTGAGTGGACTCTAAAAGCTGAGAGCTGACAGTCACCAAGTCATCCAGGACTTCAGCCCTGCAACCACATGGAGCTGAATTCTCCCAACAACCTGAATGAGCTTGGAAATGGATTCATTCCCAGAGCCTCCAGAGAGAAACCAAGCCCTGCGGACACCTTGACTTCAGCCTTGTGAAATCAGGAGCAGGGGACAAGCTGAGCCACAGGGTGCCTAGACTTTGGGTCTATAGAACTCTGAGATGGCAAAAATATGTTTTTATGCCACTAAACTTATGTAATTTGTTATGGCAGCCTTAACAGATAAGAAAAAATTTTCTCCTAATGATTCGTCAGAGATTAAACAAACACACAACAAAATAATTGCTCAAAGATAGGCAGCTACATTTAATACTGACAAAATAGAAGTTATTTCAGACTCTCTAGAAACCAGCATGCTGATATGTGTATTGAGCCTTAAAGACACCCAGACTCTGTTATGTGCTGATTCTATCCTTTAGAATAGGCCATAAGGTCCTACTTAGACTATGGGCCAAGATTTACATATAAAGGTATTATTCATAAAAGCAAACATTTGGAAATTAGCTTTACTCCCAAATAAATAATCAAAACTCATATACTGAAGTTATCATGAAGGAAATAATGTCATACTTTCAAAAATGACTGAAATGTATTTCATATACCCATAAATACCCAAAATACAGTGCTAAGTGAAAAAGTGCTTCAAAAATACAACCTATTCATCTTGCTTTCATGTGCACTCTCTCTGTTTCCCTTTTCTTTAAACACACACACACACACACACACACACACACACACACACACACATATTCCAGAGCAAGAAAATCATACCACATATTTAAAGTCTTTTGACTTTTCTTTTAAAGTGGAAAACAAAAAATAGTATGATAGAATTAAGATCAAACCTACCTGTCAGATCAGTGATGGTAAATAGGTTAATGCAGTTAGGGAAAGAAAATATTTTTCAATTGTATCACCAAATAAGACATCAGTCTCTTAGAAGAGATAAATCTAAATTAACATAATTTATAAAGCTTAAAAATAAAAAGATATGGCCCAAACTCATATTATATACAACACTAGGAGTGAACCCTAAGGTAACCTGTGGACTTTAGGTGATTATAATGTGTCAATGTAAGTTCATACTTGGTAAAAAATGTACCATTCTGGCAAATGATGTTGATAATGGGGGAGGTTGTACGTGTGTGGGGCAGGAAGTATATGGGAGATCTCTGTACTTCCCTTTCAATTTTGTTGTAAACCTAAGACTGCTCTAAGAAAAGTAAAGTTCTAAAAAAAAAAAAAAAAAAAAGAAGAGTATACAGAAATATAACAATTGTAAACCAAAACAGAGTAGTATCCACTGTGAAGATTGATGTTCAGGCCAGAAAGTACTGAATAAGAAAAAGCATTCTAAAATATTTCTATTCACCACACATTTATAATAGCTTTAAACGTTTGTACATAATAGCAACATTCAGAAAGCAGAAATTATAAGAGATAAAAGGAGAAATCAATAGGAAAACATAGTAGAAAATTTAATGCATTTTTATATATATCAAGTAGACAGGAAGAAATAAGACTATGGGAGGCATAGAACAGACACAGACAGCCAAACACATGCACATTGTTCCCCGAAAATGGAGAATATAATGTCTTCTTAAGTGCTCAGGGAACAATCACAAAGAAAATAAAGACATATTGGAAGCCCCAAATTCAATAAAGGTTTTTCAAAAGATTGCAGTGCAATAAAACTAGAAATTAACAACAAAATCAAAACACAGAAAGTTCTTCTATTGAGAAAATTTTTAAAGACTCACTCATGTAATGTGTTAGTAAAAGAAGAGTAGAAATCAGAACTTCAGAATGATTGAACACAGTAACAGTGAAAACAATTTATAATAGAACACATGGAATACAGTTGAAGCTGTGCTCAGAGAAAATGTTAGAAGTCTAAGTACTTAAATAAATAAAGAGAATGAATCAAGTAAGCATGGAGGAACATCTAGTCTAGACCTATTGGTGAGACAACTGTGTATGTCAAAGGGTTGGAAATAAACCCACCAAAATGCAGGTGCTTATATATGATGGAACTTTTAGAAGTCCTGTGGTTTGGCACATAAAGATAACCCCTCTAAAAGTTAAGAATAATTTGTTGCCTATATCCAAAGGGAATACAAGTCCAGGAAGCACAGAGAGTCCCAAATAAGATGAACCCAAAGAGGCCCACACCAAGTCACATCATAATTAAAATGCAACAGTTTAAAGACAAAGAGAAACTCTTAAAAGCAGCAAGAGAAAAGCAGTTAGTTACCTACAAGGGAGCTCCCATAAGACTGTCAGCTGATTTCTCAACAGAAACTTACAGATCAGAAGTGAGTGGCAAGAAATATTCAAAGTGATGAAAAGCAAGGATCTACAACCAAGATTACTCTACTCAGCAAATTTATCATTTAGAATCAAAGTGCAGATAAAGAGCTTCCCAGACAAGAAAAAGCTAAAGGAGTTCATCACCACCAAACTAGTATCACATGGAATGTTAAAGGATCTTCTATAAAAAGAAGAAGAAGATAAAAAATATGAACAATAAGATGGCAATAAATATATATCTATCAACAATTGAATAAAAAAAATAAACAAGCAGAACAGAAACAGACTCATATATACAGAGAACATTTTGATGGTTGCCCAATGGAAAAGGGCCTAGAGGGATGCACGAAAAAGGTGAAGGGATTTAGAAGTACAAACTGGTTGTTACAGAATAGGCATGGGAATGTAAAGTACAGCATAGGGAATATAGTCAATAATATTCTAATAACTATGTATGGTGCCAGATGGGTATAAGATTTAGTGGGATAATCACTTAGTAAGTTATATAATGTCTAATCACTGGGGTGTATACCTGAAACTAATATACTGTATGTCGACTGTAATAGAAAAATAAAAAATGATTTAAAAACACTAAAACAGAAATAAGTAAAGCACTTGCCAGGAAGCTCAGTTGGTTAGGGTGTCATCCTGATACACCAAGGCTGCGGGTTTGATAGTCAGGGTCAAGGCATATGCAAGAAGCAACCAATGATGCATAAACAAGAGGAACAACAAATAAATGTTTCTCCCTCTCTCTCTCCCTCTCTCTTAAATCAATACAAAACATATCAAGTGAGGATTAGGGAAAAAAAAAAAAAACGAACCTGGAAATGAGAGAGAATTCCAGTTCCTTGACAAAATCTGCTTTCCCAGGCTGATAGTATATCAGATCCACATACATCTGTTGAATTTAAAAATATTTGGCTCACATGTCCATTTTGAAGATACTAGATAGAAAACTAGTCCTGAATCTAACCTTTATTACCATCAATTTAGTTGGTTAAGTCACCTAATCTCATCTTGTTTGTTAGAATTTTAGGGCATTAGAAACTGCTTTTACCTGTAATTAAATGTGTTGGTATTATCTCCTGCCTGGACAGGCCTGGCAAGTTTCTGGAAGAAGCCATCTGAACATTAAATCTTCCAAGCTCCTCAGAAGATAGCCTTGACTAGTCCTTTTAGTCACAGCTTTTTCTCTGAATTTTTACAGAAAAGTATAATAGATAAAGCATGTCTCAGAAGGAAGATAACATTCCTGAAGGGGAGGGAGTTTCTAGAGAGAAAAAAATTAATTTACGATATAATTGCTCTTGAAGAAGTAATGAGAGGTTTCATAAATTGCCTTGAGGAAGCAAAAGTTATTATTGGTTTTTAAAAAATCTTATTTGTGAGAGAAAAATTGTAGTTTCATCCCCACTGTACTAGAAATTACTAACAGATTTGGGAATAAAATCTGTCACCTTAAAAAATACTCCTGTGTTTTTACAATCCTATACCTAGGTTGATAATTTAATAATTTACATGATCTGAAATATGTTTATGTATTAATACCGAATAAAAAGAAATAAGGATTTGTTTCTGGTTTTGACTCTATTCACCCAAGTGAATACTGACATAGAGTGATATAATATACATCAATTATTTTCAGGTTGTGTAACAATTCTAATCATTAAATGGCTGAGCTACAGGGATACTGAATTGCTCAAATGATTGACTTTTTTAAACTACTACAATATTGGGGTATCTCAATTTGAAGACGGGGGACAAAGACAATCAGAAAAATTGCCTACTTTGAATTGAAAATAAGATAAAAGAAGACAGAACTCTCTTTTCTCATGTCAGCAACACTTGCAGTTGGACCTTAAGGCAAAGCCAACAGAAGATGGTCAAGGAGGTGAGGTTTTTGGGGTGCTCACCATTGTTGTCACTGTGCCCCTTGACCCACACCCATCTCTTCGTCTTCTGTAATTTAAGGAGAGAGAAACAAGTCTGGCGGTAGACTGCAGTCTTTAGAATGTCTTGTTTCCTACTGAGGGGAAAACAAACAAAAAGAGAAAGTTTCCCAAGTTACCAGCTCAACGCGAGTGACTGAAAGAGAGATGATTTTCCTTCAAGTGCCTAAATTTATCAGCAGAAGGATGGGTAGATAGAATGACAGATGTTGGGAGATGACAAAAGGAAGCAGATTCTTGATGGGAATCAAATTACTTAGTTCTCACTTCCATTCCAAGCACAAATAGAGTCAAACAATTAATCTTTTATTTCTGCCACCCCTAAGTGTGCCAGGCATTGCATGCTTAATAGGGTAAATGAACTGCAATGGAAAGGCGGGGCCTAATTTTTTTCTACTTTGTAACATCAAGCCACCGTAACTGACAGCTGGAGGCATCTTCTATAGTGTACACACGTAGTCCATAAGGGGCGATGGCTTATCCTGGGACACGTCCTCGCGATTTCACTGAAAGGGACCAGAACACGGTAACGTGCACGCACCCGAAGGGAGGAGGAAGAGGACAGTCTCGCCCCTGAGGTTTAAGCACTAGGATGTGGCCGATTTCTGGATTCTAAGGCGAGAGAAGAAGGGGAGGCTAGAAGAGGACGCACTGCCACAACTGTCCTTTGTCATTTCTGTTTGTTCGAGGTCAGGAAGCGTAGTGGTTTTCCGTTGCCGTTTTGACATTTGGAAAAAATAAAGAAACAAGCACAACTCTGATTTGTGGCATATGCTACTAAATTTTCACATTTTTCTGGCTCTCTTAACCATAATTTGCAATTATGCTCTTAGACCTTATGTCTTCACATTGACAGACTGAAACATCTGAGCAGGTGCCAGGACGTGACAGAAATCCTAAGACTATCACACTCACGTCACAATACATCAGCCGGGGGGAGTTCGATGGCAGAGGTGTGCCTCAGCTCCTGCCCAACAGCCATGACGTATCTAAGGGCACTCAGCCCGTTTCTAAGGAGAGCCTGTGCCGTTTTCCCTTTTCCTAACCCTGCCCCAGATTCTCCTCTGGGTAATTTTCTCTGCTACACATCGGCCCCACTAGGCAATGGGGCATGTGTCTGACCACAGCCAGCTCTCCTAACTCTGAGTTTACGCAGAAATGCACCAGGAGAAGACCTCATGAAAATGCTGGTCAACAGCAGACTTTCTCTCATTGTATTAGAAACATGACTGCTTTCTAACACCAGCATTATTTTTTTTGCAACGTCTCCAACAAGACTCTGCTTGTGTGTTTGCTCGCTGTTTTCATCCCCTAGATTATCAGCCAGTGCGTTTATTTCTCTCTGGGCCATCCCTCTTTTGAGTGACTTAGCCATTAATCATAAGTCTTGTCATGATTACTGCGAGCAATTGGACTGTGTTTGGTTTTTAATGAAGCCTTGCATTATGATGTTTCAGTTCCATTTGGGGCTTGTGGTGATAACTTATTTGCAATGCACGACGAGGGAACAGGGGGGAAAGCTGGAGAGAGGAAACCTCTGGGCTTGTTGTGGCTTATTCCAATTTTTAAATATCCTCTTGGCAGTGCAACCCCCCTTCCCCCACCCCCCATCTTCATAGAATAATAGGAAGTTGAATACTGCCTAGAAACAAGAACATATGAATTGATTGTGGCCTCTTAGAAATCCCACACCCTGTGGGGCTCCCAGGAGTATTTCCATCCCTTTAAAAACGTGTCCTCTCTGATTCCTTTTTTTCTTCTTCTGTAGAATCAAGCTTTGTAGTTAATTGCTGATAACATCCCTGTTTTACTTAGTTTCATATTGAGCAATCAAGTCTGCTTTCTTCTCTATCTAGCTTTCAAAAATCTTGGCTATTTTAAGGATCTTTCCCCCTGAGGTTAGCTTGTTTCCTAGAGCTAACAACAAATGCATTAAATATCCATACCAAGAAAAACTGCCATCTGATTTTTAAAAAAATCTTTCAAAAATACATTCTCAAACTGAGTTTTATAATTATGACGCTGGGGAATAAGTGACCTTGCTTAAGTCACCCAGGACGTTGTCCCCAAGCATGTACACACTTTAAGACGCGGAGTAGGAGTCTCGACACAGAAGCGATGAGGACTTGAAGCCTCTGCTCGACCCCAGGTAGCTCTGCTCAAAGCCAGGTCTTTAGGGTACTCCTCTCCCTCCACTTAGGCTTTTTTTTTTAAATCAAAGCAAATACAGAGAATTGATTCTAGCGGCTATTAAAATATGCAGCCCTGGGACCAGGAGAGAGGTACAGGGATCTCCCAGTATGGCCCAATAACCCACTTGTCTGTTGTTACCCTGGCGCTCTGAGGGCGTTTTTAAAGAGAATAGGTGCCTGCTGGAGGGAAGATACAGGGTCTGGCTACAGGGCAGTGGCCCAGGCGCCAGGGGTGGGGTTTGCACAAAAACGCCTGATCCCTGAAGAACATGGCAGAGCCAGCCGGCCAAGCACCAGACCACACTCCATTGATGTCTCCCTTCTATCCCTACCCGCTCTTGAACCTCTAACCCTCATCTTCCAGCTTCCCTCCCTGAGCTCACCGAAGTGGCCAAATTAAAATAACAAAACAAAAGCTCTCAAAGGGAGCATTTCATTCGACCAGAGAATTGAACAGAAAAAAAAAAAAGCCATATTTCTCCCAAAGAACTCTGAACATACTCCTTCAAAGAGTTTCTGGCTTTTTCAAGGAAAAGCATCAGGCCTGCCGAGAGCTTGGAGCATTATGACAGAGGCCAAAGTCAGCGAGCCCGAGCACGGCCACGGCCTCAGAGGCCCTGTGCGCTCTGCAGCTGGGCTAAGAGAAAATCAGAGAGAAAAGATGAATATCTATATTTTTTCTACTGTGCTCAATTCTCTAAATTTTTAAACATATTTTTAGGGGTGATATCCTTGTTACGTGTCATTATTTTCAGAATTGCTCCTAGAAGGGTTTTGGGATTCGGAAGGGAACCCCAAGTGTAGATTAAGCTGTCGTTGGTCTTTGGGCTCTGCTTCCCCTAATTATTAAACCACTGGCCCATTGTGCGGTGGGTGTGAGCTGGTCTCCACTGCCGCCGCTGTGCTCACCCCTGCCCCCGTCTTCCCCACCAGGAAAACATCTGAATCACATTCACACACAAAAATGGAAACAAAAGATGACTTTCTCAGTGTTTCTGTTCCCAAGATGTTTACATGTAAAGAAGTCCAAACCCAGGAGCCAAATGAATAATGCGTACAGAGCAGACGCCCCAGGGCCGGGAGACGGCACCGTAGGGATGCGATACATGTGATGGTCAGCCAGACCGCTCGAGGCTGACAAGGGCAGTTGCGATCGCTTGGAGTTCAGTGTTTTAACTACACTGTATTTTCTTATGCTTAGGTGGCAGGGTATTAAATATCCTTGCTTACCCCTCATGACCAAAGGGTACTAATTTCTAGATTTGTTCTCTTGATAAGGAGCCCTCGGATATTCTTAAGAAACAATTGTAGACACCAAAGCCATTTCATAAAGGAAGATTTTACAGTCACCATCCATCCTCTTGGTTTCAAAGACAGCGCTCCGAAAAGCTTCAGCATGGAAAACCTACTTAATTGGGTCAAAACTAAACCTGCAGAGACACACTCATCCACTATTTTTTTTTTATTTTTTTATTTTTTTAGTACAAGGACATAAGTTAAGTATCTTTAAATTAGAGGCTTAACGTTTTGAATCTGTCTCACTGTTAAAGTTACACATGCTTCAAGAAATGTAATTGCTACTGTTCATCGAGGAGGTTTTCTAAGTGCAGAATAAAATCACTTTTACTAGCAAATCTTACAAAACCATGTTATGACCCTTTCACGTCAAAGGAAAATACAGGTGAAAGACTCATATCACACGACCAACAATCTTGATATGCCATCAACACATTAGATGCATTTTCAGGTCTGTAGGAAAATGCGGAGTTTTTCGACAAACTTGTGATATTGGAGCGACACGGGGTGGGCCTCCCTCCTTTGCGCGTGGGCGCGGTGCCAGATGTCCCCTGAGGCTGCTGGGGAGACGCTGCAACGCACCAGCCCCAGAAAGGCCCTCTGTCTCTGGGGTCCGACCAGAAGTGGGGGCTCAGTGGCCTGCACAGACCAGTTCCAGCCAT
This sequence comes from Tadarida brasiliensis, assembly GCA_030848825.1. Classification (NCBI taxonomy): domain Eukaryota; kingdom Metazoa; phylum Chordata; class Mammalia; order Chiroptera; family Molossidae; genus Tadarida; species Tadarida brasiliensis. The sequence continues at coordinate 96,379,407 of CM061267.1, read as the reverse complement.
ACTCTCAGTCTGGGAGCCATTTCTGTCACAGTTCTAGCATGTTCTCAGGCAGCTGTCGCCACAGCTGGCAAGCCGGTTCTGTGTGGCAGCCCCGTCCCAAGTCCGGGGCCATGTCCTTTGCTGTGGGCACCCTGGGTATTCTCCGGTGCCATCCCCTCTTTGAAGAGATCTGAACTCATCCTTAGGGAAGATAACTAACAAGTTCTCAGTTCCTTCATGCCCACTCTTCCCCACCCTAGCGGAAATGGCTGCTTTCGTTTTATACCTGATGGTTCTTGGCCCTTTAATGCTTTTAACAGTGAACTACTCCTTAACAGTGGGCAACTGTATATGAAATGGCGTTATTCAGCTTACTGCTAGGCTTTAACTGGACCCTGGCTGACGCACTACTCCTGTTCTTGAAATAGCGTACCACGTCATAGAAAGAGCAAAACTGCTTCCATTCTATAGTAAAGAAAGTATGTGATCATTAGTTATCTTAACAAATAGAAAACATGCTGGCAACTCCTTGGAAACAGCATGGAGACAGGTGGTTTTACGATAGGCCAATGATACTACTAAAAATAACGTATCATTTAAGCATTATTATATTTTATTACTAAGGTTCAGGGAATAATATGATTTTTAAAAAGTGACTTCCTAGGAGATGATAGTCCCTATTTTGAAATGACTATAAATTACGTAATGGTTACTGTATAAAATGGTCACAACGTATTATAGTTTTTAGTGGGGTAAAATAAGAACATGGGTTTGGGAGACTCAGTTTTACTATCTCTATGGCAAGAATCCTAACACTTAGCTCTCAGGCAATTTCTGAATGTTTGTGACAGTGGGCAGTAAGGCATCAGGGCCACACACAGACTGCAGCAGACAACAGAAGGACTGAAGATGCTCGTGAGACACGTCCTTTAAGATCTCCAGCCACCTCATTCGTGGCTGTCAGAGCCTAGATGGAGACTCGGGTATTCCTAACTCCAAAGCCCATGCTTTGCTAACACGGTATGTGTGGTTTGCAAATGAAGAGCAGAATAAAAAGAGACATTTGCAAGGCGAGTAATGCAGTGTGTAGCTGACAGCATCCTGTCCTCACCAAGCCTGAGTTATTTTGATGCGTTTTGATGTATATTTTGGGCAACTGGAAACCCTAACGCATTACTGCACAGTGATTTTAGAACATCTGGTACACCCTCCTTTGCTGTCCATCATAGCCCCTCCTTCCCAGTGCAGAAGCAGCTCGCGTTCTTTCGCGGACACTGCTGGGAGTCAGTATCTTCAGATCAGAACTGACTTCGAGGATGATACACGGGTGCCATCCCTGCCAGATGGTGACAGATCTGTAACACCGTGCAACCAGAAAGGCTGGATGCCAGGCTGGTAGGGAAAGCAGTGAGAAAAGAACAAAGATTGTCACCTTTTTGCGAAGTGTTTGACTAGCTACAAAGGAGAAGAGCCTGCGCAGACACTGAGGTCATGGGATGCGGTGGAGCCGGCATTTGAATGGAGGGATGGCTTATTTGCACGACTAGAGTGAGAGTACCGTAAGCTCTGCAAGATCGGCAGGGCTGGGCTTGGGGGCTCCAGTGTAAATAGCAGGGAAAATAGGAATAACACCCCACCTGCAGACACAGGACCCCAACAATATAGTCATAGGAAGAAATTGGAACCCTATGACAACAGACACATCAAAATGACAATTAGCATGCAGTAAACAGTCTCAAATGCACAGCTAGGAGACATCTCAAGGAGCCAGTAATGGAGAGAGAACAAAAGACCACACACTGTGCACCTGGGCCTACTCGGTGGCTGCACTGGGCGGAGTTACATGGTCAGGGTTTCTTTCCCAGATAATCAAGGTCTTTCAGATGAGATCCACACGTGCCTGAGCCAAGAGTTTTTAGATTTGGGTAATGGCGTGTTCAAATAGGAGGATGTGCTGGGACTCTTAAAGGGGGACACACACTGTCAAAGGTTGCACCAAGGAAAAACACATCCCCACCGCCCTAGGAAGGGGCAGGCATTTTGAAGACTCGGCCTCGGCTGTATCTATTTGAATGTCACATCCCTACCCAGTTCACTGTTCCATTCCTGCATTTCGAAGTGTAACTGTATCATTCTTACCCGGAGTTCAAGAAAGAGACCATCTATTTAAAAATACAACAATAATAATATTCTAGATACCTTCTTGTTTAAAAAATTCAGAATGCACAAATTAGAAATGACTTAGTACTACTAATGAAAACATTATCTGCAAAAACTTATGAAATATAAACAGTACTTAGAGGGAAAAGGGAAGCTTTTCATGTTTATATTACAAAAGAAGAAAGTCTGAAAATTGTAAAGCATCAGAGTCAAGTTAGATCAAAGGTATACAGCAAACATTAAATCATAATGTTGACATTTGTAGCCATTCCCTTCAGAGTCTGCTCAGCATTGTACTGCGTGTGTTAATACGCACAGTAAAATGAACAGTAAAATGTGAAAAACAAAAGCACACACGTCATTTTGACTTCTAATATGATCGTCTATAGAAAATCCAGGAAAATCTTCACAAACTTAATACTAGTTAGTGTTAGTAGTTTAAAACGAACGTAATAACTTTGTTATAGAAATTATACAGAAAACTACATTGACCCTATAAAAAACAACAACAAAAAAAGCCATTCTTAAAATAGCACTTAACTAGTTAGCAAAATATATATGGAACAAAAATGTGGAAGATCTTTCTAGAAAAAAAAGTATAAATATTTAATGGAAGTCATGATAAAAAGACCCAAGTAGAGAAAGAGTCCTTGTTCATGGGTGGGGTATCGGTAACATGAAAAATACTTCCACATTTTCTGTACATCCGATGCATTTCCCATAAAAGCACCAGTGATGTGTGGCACAACATTTCAATCTTCAAACAAAGCCTCACACGGAGAAACAAAGGCCCTCGTGCCATTTGGCAGATTTTGAAGAACAAGTTGGTAAGGAAAACGATGCACACAGCTAAGTCTATCCAGCCCACAAATATTTACTGAAGACAATTCATGGACCAGACATTGTGTTAAGTGCTTAGAATAAATCAGGGAATACAGCTGACGGGACTCTGACTTCATAGAGATTGCATCCTACTTGGGGAAATTGGAAGGTAAGTTAATTAAGAGAGGGTTGTATTTTTTCAAGATTAGATATATGAATGAGGGATAAGAACAAAGTCTAGAGGCAAAACAATACATATGTGGAGAACGGCCAAATGGTAGGGGAAAGAGTATAAATTAGGAAATAATGATTGAATAAATGATGCAGAAGCAATAAATTATTCACACAATAAAATAAACTTACTTCACAATATAAATACATAAATTTCAGATGGATTAAATATCTAAATGAGAAAGGCAACATTTTATGATTTAAAAAAAAGGCATAGAGAATTTTTACACATTGGATTAGAGAAGGATTTATTTTATTTTATTTTATTTATTTATTTCTTAATTTTTTTTTTTTTTTATCCTCACCCGAGGACTTTTCATTTTTTGTTCAGATAGAGCGGGAGGGAGAGAGAGGAAGAGAGAGAGAGAGAAACATCGACGTGAAAGGGACACATCGAGTGGCTGCCACCCGCACGACCAACCAGGGCCAGGGACAAACTGCAACCGAGGTACATGCCCTTAGCGGGAACCGAACCCGGGTCTCTCTGGAGCGCAGGCCGATGCTCCAACCGCTGAACCAAACCGGCCAGGGCGAGAAGGATTTATTAAATAATACAAATAAGTATAAATGAAAGGGGGGAAATATTGGTCTACTTGTGTATACATAAACAAATAAAATGCTCAGAGGCTATCCATGTGTTCTATTAACAAATAAAAATGTAAACCATAGACTCAAAATAGATATTTGCCATGTGTTTATCATAAACACAGAATAAGTATCCAGACATATAAAGAGCCACTAAGAAGCCGTAACTAAATGGCAAACATTTCAATTGAGAAAGAGATAGCACATTAGCAAACATACCCCAGAAGTAAAACCCAAATGGCTAACTAACAAACATGTGAACAGATGTTCATTTTAATATACCCATAAAATGCAAATTAAAACAATGAAACAGTATTTTACATCCATCAGATAGGTTAAAAAAAAAAAAAGGGCGATAACAAATATTGCTTAGAGTGTCTAGCAAAAAAGTTCTCATCACATGCTTGCTGGAGAGTAAATTATTGCAACTGTTTTGAGGAACAATCTGACCGGATCTGGTTAGTAGGAGAAATTACCTCATGAGAGTGCTCATTCTCTGGGTATGTACCTTCCAGAAAATCTCATGCAAGTACACATGAGGCATGAACAAAATATTTATTAACACATCTTAAAATATTTTTTTATTGAATTTATTGGTGTGACATTGGTTAATAGAATTATACAGGTTTCAGGTGTACAATTCTATAACACATCATCCTTATACTGCATTGTGTGTTCATCACCCCAGGTCAAGTCTCCTTCCATCACCATTTATCCCCGCTTTACCCTCTTCTACCTCCCCACCCCCTCCCCTCTGGTAATCACAAATCTGTTGTCTGCTCTATGAGGTTTTTTCCCTTTGTTTAATCCATTAGTAATTTTTAGTAAGACATTTTTAATAGGAAATGTTTATTAAAACGTTTTTACTCATTGATGCTTAAGCAACCTTAAGCATCAATGAGTAAAAAAGAAGCAGATTGTGACATGCTTGTGTCATCAACACTGTACACTCAGTAGCTGGTAATCTGAAGCTTCATCCATTGACATTGATGAATGACAAAACAATATTTAATAAGTAAAACAGTACAAAATGATACACTGTGTCAAAGTTTAAACATCTATATATTGTATTAATGTATACGGATATACTAATAATATAAATGCATGTACAGAATATACAAAATGCGAAGCCAGATTTTCCCTGCTTATGGTGGGAAAAGGATGGGGCCAGTGGGTCCACAATATAAAGTTTTATTTCTTTAAAAATTAGAAATCAAATATGGCAAAAGAAATTTTGATAAATTTAGATGTGTACCAGACATTTAATAGTATTCATTTTGCCTGAAATACATTAAAATTTTAATGATATCTTGTTGTTGTGTTGTTTTTTTAAGTCAAGAAGAGCAGTCATGGACTAGGGTGGATTTCAATTCTTAAAGACTCAGGCTGAGAGGAATTGATCCCAATGGCACCACCAGGCCACATTTAAGAAGAGATTAGCAAATATATTTTTGAAGGAAAGTAGACAAGCTTCCTTAGATCTTTTCCTGTAGTGATGATAAATAACTTTAAATACATGATGGTTTCTAAGTGTTATGGATGATTAAAGTGGAAAGGTTGCCATTGAAGAAGTCAGAGCCATTCACACGATGCCAGCAAAGGGCAGAGAGAAGGGGGCAATTACGTGCCTCTCAGGGCAGTAAGCACTCTGCCCAGGCCATAGCTTCGTATCAGCCTAACTCAGGGAATTTTTTCTTTTTCTGTCTTTCTTTCTTTTTTAAATTGAGTTTTAGAGAGAGCAGAAGGGAGAGGGAGATATAGATAGAAACATCAATGAGAAAGATGTTTGATTGGCTGCCTCCTGCCTGCTCCCTACTGGGGACTGAGCAGCAACCCAGGCATGTGCCTTCACCAGGAATCAAACCAGAGATCTCTCCGTGCTTGGGTCAACGCTCGACCACTGAACCACACTGGCCGGGCCAAATTTTTTTCTCTCTTGAACATCTGATGGCAGAAACAAGAATGGTCTCATTCTAGCAAATGCAGCTTTGAATATAAGACAGGAAAAAATAAATGAGGAGTATGTAGGAAGCAAGGAAATGACGCAGTTTTCGTGCCTGGCCTGGAACACAGGACACTTGGCATCTGGCTCAGTCTGTTCCACTAAATAAATGTTCTTTCTTAGGCAAACAGCTTACCACTTTGGGGATTCAGTTTCCTCAATTATAATATGAAACCCATTTAATGTTAACTCCCCTGCTTTTAAGGTCCATCTGCTCTAAAATTATGAATCTGCATTTGGAGAATATCATCTTTCTGACATGAAGTTGGAGAGGAACAGATAACTATCATTTCTAACTGATGTCCCCAAAATAAAGAATGTCCTTGTTAGCTAAGCTTAGTACTTCCCTCATCGACACAGCTATACCACACTGCCCTTGACACTGGGCGTGACAGTGATATTCCACTAATGCTGACTGATGAATTCCCTGATCTTGAGATGAGGCAGGGTTCCCACAGTAACCTGTTGCCAACACTGGCAGTCAGCCAGAAGTAGCTGGAGATGTCTGCTGCTGGTTGATTCACAAACGACAGATATAAGAACGTGGGATTTGGGTAGAAGACCCTTATCAATGTCAATGACAGCTAAGACTCTCTGATGTGCTAATGCCCCTTGGACAATGGCTGGAGTCTGATACCTCAGGAAGGGTTTTGTGGTGCACCTTTCAAGAACTGGTTGTGTTGATGCAAATGACTGCCTCAGTCTTGGGCCTGCCACCTGTTAGGAGAGGTGTTCTGAGATCCCATTGTGCCCTTCTCTGCTCTCTAATGCATTGCATTGATTTGTGCATGTGGGTTGAGTTGTTTGATACTATCGCAACATTTGAATCTAATGGCTCTCTGGTCACATTACAAATTTCAGGTTTCCCCCCAAAATAAGCCACCTCGGACTTCCATCTGTGGAGCCTCTGCAAGGACTGCTTTCCAGTCGAATTTATGAATGATCTGTCACCCTGGTGAATCAGGTCACTGACGGAAACGGGTAGGGATGTGCCCAGGGTAGTCGGCAACTTGGTTTGGCGTGTAAGTGACATCTGGGATGTACTGAAGCTAAACACTTTTCCACACTCAGCTGCACAGTAATGACTGCAAAATGGGGAGCAACAACGTCAGTAAACGCAAGTCACACCAACGGAGTCCAAAACTGCTGTGTCAACAGTTCACTGATCTTTTCATGGGAATCACATCTATTACACATCTTCATACTGTGACAGGGAATCTTTTCTCGCTGAAAATCAGGCTGAACCTGATCAGTGAGGGGAAGGAAAGCCTACAGAGAATAGCGAACACCATGGGCTCAGCGGACGTGCAGTCTGCTAACTCACTATGATAGTAGTCCAAATTAATTCAGCACTTCCTATTATTTTCCAGGCTGTATCCTAAGTGCTTAAAATGTGCCTTCTCATTGAACACTCACAGCAACTCTATAGTCAGAAGCAATTGTTATGCCTATTATATTGATGAAGCGACCCAGAATGTCAGGGAATCTGTCCAAGGTAAACAATGGAAAATGGTAACACGAGGATGTGACCCCAGACAGTCTGGGTCGCAAGCCAGGACTATCAATACGACTCCTAGACACTAATACAAAAGAATATTGAATGTAAACTGTAATTGAAAAATTAAACTAAAATAAAAACGTTTACGTGCCAGGAAAAAGAAAAGTAACATTTGTCTCGATTGTACAACAACACATATTGCTAGCCACATGAGCCAAAAACACAAATTCCTTGAAAATGAAATTACTTTATGTGTTTGTCTGTTTGTCTGTGTTTAGTGAAATTCTATGGAAAAATGTGGAAAAGCCGTTCTTTTGGGTATGCCTTTATAGTCCCATCCAGGTTCCCAAGACACAGCCCATCAGTCAGTTTTTACTTCCTACCAGACTTGCTCTGAATCTGCAAGATAACAGATTAATCATTTCAAAGAAAATGGGCAAAAGAATAGACGATGATTTAATATAATCTTAAACCAGAAGTCTCCCAGCTGTTGGGAGACGTTTTAGCCCCACTCCCCCCTCAAAGCCTTTCCTACACACGAGTCCTGTTTTCCCTTTTGTCCTTTTCCGTAGAAGACGTGTGTTCAAAGTATCCAAAAGCGTGTCTAAGTTAATGTGAATCTTTGAGCGTAAATGTTGCAAGGTTTCCTCATTTTATGTATAGGCTGAAAGACAAAAGTTGTTACAGTTTATAGTAGGACTAGCTTTCCTTGTGGCAATAATTTTATCAATGGCAATAATGTTCTTAAACCAGGCCATACGAGACGATTTAATCGCTAATGCCTCTGAGGTTCCTTGCGAATACTACAATCTATTCACAAAACCGCCGTTTGTAGCATCTCATGGAAAATGCATCTGTGCATGCAGAGTACACACCTTCCTCCACCGGGCGGAGTCAGACAGACTGACCTGGGACAAACTTCACTGGCACCAGCATTGTATGAAGGGTCTTCTTCCACTGAGCAAAACCATCTATTTAGATATAAAACAAAATAAAAGATAATGAGAGCAAACAGTAAGTGATATATATATGTCTGTTTGTCTATCTGTCCATCTGTTTTGCCACCTAGATACACCAGGTAGTGTTCTAAGTGCTTTAGCTAACTTAGCTCATTGTGTTGCCGGAAAAATGAATTTCTCCATCGCTAGTGGGAGTGGTGTACTTGGTGTGCTGCTGGAATAAGCATTTCCAGAGGCCCCACGGGACGATGAGATGTGGTACAAGACTTCATTTTTGTGGAGTTATGTTTTGGTTTTCAAAGTCCCATTTCCTTTAAGCCAGTCCTGGAAGACTTGCAGCTGGGGCTTTCGTAGAGCTAGAAGCAGGGCCAGTGTCCAGAGTTCCCATTCCATGGTTGAGTTGGTGCGGCAGAGCATCAGGCTAGATTTAGTCCACTATTCCGTTGTGTGGAGTCCACATGCCAGCGGGCCACGTGGGCAACAGGAGGGCTCCCCCTGTAACAGGAGAGTGGGGAGCGAGAGCAAGCCGGGGAGCAGCACAAGAGCACCAAGAGAGGGAGCTGGCTCTGTTTAGGAGTTTACATATCTCAGATGTCACACCCTGGCAGTGGCCACGCCTACTCTGGCCAATTACCTGTTCCCAGGTGTGACTGACACGCAAGCATCTTCCTGTCACCCAGACCTTACTGGGCACATGTCTAAACTGCAGCTTTCTGGCAAAGCTGTATAAATGGTGTGCCTATAGTCTTTAGTCTCCCCTTTACTTCTTTTCTGTTATTTAATAACTAGGCTATCATAACTATCAAAGGGAACATCCCAGCAACCTGATGAACTGGCGTCTTCTACGCCCTGCATCTTACAGATGAGGCAGCTGAGATGCCGCAAGTCCACGTGGTCTGCGCGAGTTCACGCAGTTACGCCTGATGGTTACGGGAGCCCACACTGCTTGCCCCCTGAGTCTGCAGTCTCGCCACTCCGCTTCTGCTCTTTAACGTCTTAAGATCCACGTTCCCCCCAGTCATTCTGCCTTGGGTGCCACTGGGAGCTCGGGCACTCCCAGCGTCTGCTTTCATGAATGGGAGGTTTATATGTTGCGTGTTCAAAGGCTGGGGTTCTCATTACTTGTTCACATATAATCATGATTCCCTTTCTCATTTCCCCCATCACTTGTTCTTTTTATGTTTCTTCTGGCCCCAGGAAAAGAGACCCAAGTCCAACTCTTGGTTTTAAATGTGAGTGGTTCTCAAAATTATCCGGGTTTTCATTTTGTAACCGATAGACTTTTATTTTCTCCAAAGAAATTTTGTGAATGGGATCACTTTCTATCTCTGTATTCTGAGAAGATTCAAGGGGTCTGAAAACCCCTGAGGTTATATACGTGTTTCTGGGAAAATGGTCAATGGCTCTAAACAGATTATTAGAGTGACTTCGGGACCTTCTCAGCTGGAGACTGCATGATCAATATGATTTGAGAAATGACTGATATGCTTGTAGTCATCATAACTGAAGACAAGGGCCATGTTGACCAGTTGATTAAAGCAATTACACTTTACAGGGTGTCTGCACACAGGCAAGAAGTATCCATACAAGACTCGAGACTATTTTCCCAAATTATGTTCTATGGAATACTTGTGTTACTCAAGATACTTTACATATCCTACACACACCTTATACTTTTCTCACACACACACACACACACACACACACAATTCTGTAATAGAATTACGAGAAAGGGAATTCCCTACTATATTCTCTTTTCGAAGATTCACAACTAACGGCTCTAAAAACCTTACGTGGTAGACACCAAATGAACGAATTTAGCATTCTCCAAGAATATTTGATCTGTGGTGTACCTTTTCCTAAAAAATGTGAAAATTCCTCTTTTCAGCTGGAAGAATAGCACATAATGGATAGTAATATGTATATTTTAAGATACATATCTTATTTATAAGTTAAAATATTTCCCAAGTTGTGTATACTGCTGCCCTGATGGTAAAAGGTGAACCAGGTAACAGAAACACAAACCGGCACAAGTCCCAGGTTAAAATGGTACCTGCGAATATGCAACCAGTAGGAAGAAGGTGGCATTTTGCCTTCACCTGTATTTAATTGCTGACCAGGTAGAAGTGGGCACCTTTCAAACTGCTGCTCCGTGCAACAGCTGTGCGATCCCTCATTTTAACGAAATCATTTCTTAAAAGGGTCCTTAGAAAAATCACATACGCCCACTTGAGTGTTTTCGATAGATCGGGCCCATTGTGATGAATGGTGTGCTCATCTGTCCACAAGCTCCTTATCTCATTTCCAGGATAACAAAATTCATCCATCAGCACAAAAATTATGTAGGAGAGCAGACCAAGGCTGAAAAAAAAAAGAAGCTTTATCATCTTTACATTATTTCTAGATGTTGGAGATTTTTTTTTCAGTGTCATTTCATTGCTACTTCTTTTTTTTTTTTTTTTTGGCATCTGTCTACTCAGAAGGATTTCAGAAAGCTAAGCAGTACCAGTATCATAAAACCTTGTTGCTCGATTCTCTCCTTCTGGCTGCACTTGGCTCGAGAGTCCGCCCTGCAGAGTCACTGCTGGGGGAAAGCCTCCCTTTACACCATCCCTAGAATCTGTTCCGTTTGAACAGATAATCATTCAGCTGTAGCCAGCAGCTGCTCCTGAACAAAGTCCCCAAACCTAATGAAGGCTCCTACAGGACTCACAAAGTCATTTATGAATCTGTCTTGGTGGAGAGCTGTTCAGAAGACTGGAGCGTGTGTTGAGGCGGCCCATGCCTCCCCTTACTCATGACCATGCCCCCAAGGCACTGTGAGTATTTCGCTATTCAGATGAAGTTGGCTTCCTTTACTTAGCTCCCAGCACCGGTTCACAGACGGTGACAGGCCACAGATGTGCCCTCGTTTCTCTCTTGTGGGTCAAAAAGTACCTTGCATAATGATATTTTATTTTTTAAAATATTTTTTCTTTATTGATTTTTAGACACAGAGGAAAGGAGAGGGAGAGAGAGAAACATCGATGAGAGAGAACATCGACTGGCTGCCTCCAGCATGCCCCCCACTGGGGATCAGGCCCACCACCTGGGCATGTGCCCTGACCGGGAATTGAACTGGCGACCCCCTGGTGCATGGGTTGACGCTCAACCACTGAGCCACATCAGCCTGGCTGATATTTTATTTTTACACATCATCATTTTTCTCAAATGCAGTCTTTGGGGACTATGAAGCTGACTGTGAAAAGAACTTGACCGATGGAAGGAAGGCTTGGACACTGGGACCTTCCTGCCTTCCCGTACACACCCACAGCTAAGGCATCTCCGTGGGACTCCAAACATCCAAGAAAGTGACTGACACTGATAAATAAGACTATTTAAGAAATAGAAATCACTCATCATGACAAAATAAATACAAAATATGAAACTGACTATAATGTGTGATGTAAATTTTGTAAAACTCTAGAAAGATAGAGCCACAGATATGCTATAGAAAGAGTGCAACACCTAACCCAGATAGTAAAGGTGATTAATAACTTCTGAGTGGTGACCTTCACATGCAGTTTTTAAAAATATTTTTTAAATTCTCTCTACTTATAATTTATGTGATAGGAAAAAATCATACTAAATAAAAAAGATCATCTTATGCTTTTTACAGTACTAGATAGATATCTGCATCAAAAGAGTAACTATGAAGATATTAGTGAGTCAAGCTTTAATGACTTTTACTAAATATTTTTACCTAAATTTATAATTTCAAATTAATATATACATGAATTTGGATGTTGTAATATTCTACTGTTTCTGTCTCTGGTCTTTTTTATTCAGTAACTGCTTAATATTCAGAATTTTAGAGTTCTTCTCAACACAGATATTTGAACATTGATAGGAAAGAAAATACAGTTGAAATTTAGTTGGAATTCTTGAGTGGCACTCGGTCTTACTGAATAGTTTGCCTTAATCCTGAATACTTTCTATGCTAAGTCATTTTTGAAGGAAAAAAAAAATACTTTGCAGATCATTTTTTCCCAATAAATAACAAATCATTTCTTAAGAACTTGAAGAGGATTCGCGATCGCTCAGTGTCTCCCAGATCATCAGAGCATCATCTGAAAATCACAGCAACCGTCTGCTCCCCATCACGAGAGCTGGGAGACCACTGTTAATACAGACACAGTGAGCAGCCCAGACTATGACAAGGAAATACATCTCCATGATTTGAAGGAGACTTATTTCATTGACCTAAAAACCATTCTACTTTCACCTACGACACTGGGACCTTCCTGCCTTCCCGCACACATATATCCCACACACTTTTGGTATCAATTAATTTGGACTAAGTTGGGATGTAATAACATACAACCCTCTAACCCCAGTGATTTGCAGTAACAAAGGTTATTTTTCCTTCTAATAACATGTCCAGAATGAGTCTGTTCGGTCAGGTCTTGGCTTTAGATCTCAAGACAGTTAGGTCGTGCCCTTTCTGAACACCAGGGGTCACATGGTGAAGGTAAAAGAATGAGTTGGTGAACCAAGAACTGGATCTTGTACTTTCTGCTCAAAAACTGACATTTAGTATTTCTCCCCACCTTTCATTGGCCAAAGCTAGTCAAATAACATTCTGAGTTCAACAGCAGTAGCCGAAAAGAGGGGGCCCGATCTTCCCCCAGGAGAGTGCACCATAAGTCACAGGTCAGGCAAGGTGTTAATGCAGTAGGGAATCATCCTCCCCTAGAAAGAAGCAGCCGATATTTTGAATGGTATGGCAATTGGCCAACCCTCTGAAAATCTAAATATTGTTTTTAATATTGTTCATTTAAAAGTCAGACAATGCTTATTTAAACCCTGCTATGTTCTTGTAAATGTGCACAATGGTGGAGACTAAGATTTGAAAAACTAAGTCTGTCCTCACAGAGCCCACGGATAGTTAACACACATGTAAGGATGTAACATACAACGTGTGCTCAGGGTGCAGTCGGGCACAGCATGGAGCCTGGTCGGCACACGTTCTCTCGGAGAGCCCAGAAGCAATATTTTAGGCTCTGTGGACCGTTTGGGAGACAATCCCAAACAGCGTCACAGTCCATCAAGAGTATCTGGGGGTGATACAACACTCAATTCAGATAGAGAGAAAACATAAATGTTACCCGTTTTCGGTTTTGCCCCGCACCCACAAGTTGACATTGGATCAGATGACATTACGCGCATCTCTGAATTTCTATCTACAAAAAAAGAAGAATCCAGACATACTTTACACACATAATAAACCCTGGGCATCTGAATCCAAATGTTGAAATTGGTTCCTTTGTCGCAGTTAAACTGCTGAATGGACATTGTGCAAATACAAAGGGTTTGATAGAGTGGCATCACACTGCAGACTGAAAACTCGTCTCCCGTGGCACAATGACAGCTGCGGACGTTTAGATAAGGAAAAATGAAATGTCAGAATTCTTGTCATAGAGCTTTCGAGTCTGCGGCGTCCGCTTCTGCTGAAGCTGTGGGAAACCCTGCCTCAGTCCGATTGTTAGAAAGTGCTGGTTTGAAAACATTACATAATTCACTTCCTACTATAATGCAGGAGAGGTGGGTATTGAAAATGATGACAACAAAGAACGGTTAGGATATATATATTCAGATTTTCTAGTTTAGAAAATTAGAGAAGGGGACCAGCTGCATTGTACTCGCAGCAAAAGGCAACTCAGGAAATGTATGCAAGGCTATTTTAATACTAGGAGAAAAACAGCACCGAGAAATCTCAAACCCACACTTGCACCTATGCTACATGAGAATATCCTTGCAACGCACTTTCCCAGGCTTTCAGAGCAGCTGTGGATGAATGCCACTACACTGCCACCTGGTGGCCAGGCAGGTAGGAGGGACCGGCACAGAGACGCCCGACAGGAAACGTCAGGGTGTGTGAGCGAGTATTCAATATACTGAGTTTCTCTAATACATCCAGATTTGCTAATAACCTGAAGATGCTCTGCATCTCATTATATTTTATTTAAGGGTGTGTTTCAATTGATTTCTGTGAAATGTGTGTGTTCTTCACTTTATATCTACTTGCAGCTAAAGCCTTTACATTTTTCTTTTGGGAAAGGGAATGAGGAAACTCTCTGCCGAGATTTGGGAGTTAGTGACCTATTCCTGGAAATGGGAGAAGAGAATGGCATGAGCTAAATTTCCTCCATTTCAAATGGTGCATTTTATGTCACCAGCCTGGAACTGCACTAACTACACATCCAACTGAGAGTCACTCACTGATTTTATGGCGCTGCCTCTTCCTTTGAAGAGGATTTGGACGACAAAAGGTTGGTTTCAGCAATTTGTGTCAAAGATAACAAATGCTAAATCATGGCAGAAACAAAAGATGTGAGCAGTCCACGAAGTGCCAAGTTGGTTGTTGTTTTTCTTTTCTTTTTTTTTTTTTAAACTGCTGAGAACTGTAAACAACTTTATGAAGCAAAAATAAGTGTTGAGACAACTAAACGTTGGACCGCTCACGTTTTGTACAAACCTGTTTTATGTACCTAGTCACAGGTATGGAGATGGAATTTAGTATACAGGTATGTCCCCGTGTCTACGCTCATTCCCACTAAGACTAAGAGAGAAGCTAGAAAGAATGAGGGATGGACCAGCCCATGGCAAAGCCACGCCCAATCAGCATCCTCGAAGGAAATTTAAGAACTGCAAAGTGGCTAAGTATCTTGTCAGTTTATGGATATACATGGCATATTCTTTTTTTTTTTTATCCTCACCCGAGGACATTTTTTCATTTTTTGTTCAGATAGAGTGGGAGGGAGAAAGAGGAAGAAAGAGAGAGAGAGAAACATCGACGTGAAAGGGACACATTGAGTGGCTGCCACCCGCACGACCAACCAGGGCTGGGGACAAACTGCAACCGAAGTACATGCCCTTAGCGGGAACCGAACCCGGGTCTCTCTGGACGGCAGGCTGACGCTCTAACAACTGAGCCAAACCGGCCAGGGCTACATGGCATATTCTTAGTGATTGTGATAAATTATGAAAAAATAATTAACCACTGATGTGGATTTCCAGGTGATTTAGACCATCTTCTGAACAGATCACTATTCAAGTGGTCATATCATCTACGTTTGCTAAGAGATAAATGAATCTTTTACTTAAAAGCCCTTTCACCCGGCCAGTGTGGCTCAGTGGTTGAGCGTCACCCATGCACCAAGAGGTCGCCAGTTCCATTCCCGGTCAGGGCACATGCCCAGGTTGTGGGCCCGATCCCCAGTGGGGGCATGCAGGAGGCGGCCAACCAATGTTCTCTCTCATCGATGTTTCTATCTCTCTCCCTCTCCCTTCCTCTCTCTCTCAAATCAATAAAGAAAAAAATAATTAAAAAAATAAAAAGCCCTTTCAAGAGCATACTCATGAACCGCACCCTGCTGGCGAGGCTCTGCGCAGTTACAGACACACGCACGGCAGCCAGGTGTGTGATCCATGCCCCACTGGAGGCACACGAGATTCCTGGAGGACAGACAGGCACTTCGGGCGATGACAGGGGGTAAGATCTCGCCTGTGTCTGTGGAGCCCAAAGGACTACCAAACCCTGGGTGGAAATAGTGAGAACAGACCGGGGCAGGAGGGGAGGGAGCTGCAGTGTTTACAGTGCTGCACACGTGCCCTGAGGCTGTGCACACACCTTCCTCTTCACCCAGTTTTATCTGCTCACAGTGTTTGTCTCCCCATGTTTTCACGTAGGTGTATTACCTTACTGACCTGTAGGCTACACGTCGAGATCGGAAAGCCGATGTCTTTGAGCAGAGATTTGTGCAGTGTATTTCAGGAAGCGGGGGAGGAGACAGTAATAAGAAAAGCCCAAGGGGAAAGCACTGGGTAAGATATTTAGAAACAGAATCTCCTTGTAATGGACAATCACATGTCAAATACTGTGAGCGGTGGTGTTCGCTGCTCTTTGGAGGGACTGTGAGAGATGGACTGTTCATTTTCCTGGGAAAACGGGGCGTGCCCACCCCTCTGCGTCTCCCCAGGCCGTGTTCACCGTTCTCATCCCACAGTGAGAGTCCACGGAAGGAAGCGCTCAGAGGTGCTGAGAAGGGCGAGGAGGTGGGGGGAGTGCAGACCTCTGCTGTGCTCACCTGCGCACGGTGAGCAGCCGGAGATGCTCGGCAGAGGGATGCAGGATACCGGTGGGCTGAAGGCTCGGAAAGGGCGATCTCAAAGAGCGGCGTTGGGGACTTTGGAAATGCGGAGCCTAGAAGACTGTGAGTTACATCTACAAAATCACCAAGGACAGGATGTGTTCATCAACTTTCAGAATCTCCTGTCAGCAGGATGCTCGTGCTTACAAACATAAAGTGTGCAAACACTTTCATATTCTTTATCTCATCATCTTCCCCCAACAAGGCTGAAAGGTACGGAGCATTCTCACTGTCCAAGCAGGATCTTGGGAAAGCTCACCACTCAAATTCACATTGTTTTTTTCCAAACCAACTGCAACTGTCCGAGTGGAGACTTTTTAAAGAAAAATATAAGATGTTCTGATTTACACCATAATTTGAACTTATTACTCTGAGAAATTATTTAGGTATGAAAGGAATTAATTTAACAAGGTTTTGTAGATGATAGAGCTGTACGGTACTTAGAGTTATTAGAATAGTTTCAATTCCTATTTTGAGATTACAATGTGGGGGGCAGTTTCCCACATTGAAACATATGTATCTTGCTAACACTGACAGTACATAGAGCTCTGCTTTTCCTCTCTAAGTCATGAAAAATTTGAAATGTATTACTGGCTTTTCAAAAAAATAATTTTTAGAATATTATTCTAATCAGAGCCATCACCATATTAAAGATATTTTTAAAAGAATATCATTACTCAACAAACATTTAAACTCTTTTAAGGCAGTTACAGTGTAATATCGGCTCCTAGATACCATGTGGAATCCAGTGGAGAGTCACCACGAGTCCCGCGGTCCAGCACGAAGGCTCTGCAGCTTTCCCAAGGGCAGGCCCGCTGTGACACAGTGGGGCAAGGACACCACTGCTGCCCTCGCGGGGACAAAATGGCTCAAAAGACGATCCTATGAGTAATTATTGGCCAGCAAATTAATTATCTAGAGGAAATGGAAAAATTTTTATAAACACAAAATGACCTGACTCAAGAAAAAAAACAGAAAAGCTCGACAGACTTATAACAAGTAAAGAAATAGAATCAGGAATCCAAAACCTCCCAACCAAAAAAGTCTAGGATAAGATGGCTTCGCTAGTAAAATATACCAGATGTTTAAAGAATTGTCATCAATCCTTCGCAAACTCTTCAAACACGCGCACACATACACACGCGCACACACACACACACACACAGGAGGGAACACTTCCTAAGGAATTCTTTGAGGACAGCAGTACTCTGTGCCACAAGACCATTTAATGGAAAAAGAATAACTTTCAGCATCCAGTGCTGAGACCAGACGTCCACAGGGAAAACAAATGTGAAGAATGAAAATCTGTAAGCCTACTTCTCACCACATTAAAACAATTAACTCAAAATGGATCAGCGACAAATACAGGAGCTGAGACCCTAAAATTCTTGGAAGAAAATCTAGGGGTAAATCTTCATGACCTTGGGTTTGATAATACATTTTAAAGATATTGTTAGATATCTTTAAGACCAAAAGCACAAACCTTTTAAAAACAGATAAAATGGACTTCACGGAACTTAAAAAGAAAATGCCTTAAAGGACATCATCAAGAAAGTAGAAAGACAACTGCAAAGTGGGAGAAAATATATGGAAATGATACATCACTGAAAAAGTGCATATCAGAATACATAAAGAACTCTGACTATTCAACAACAATTGAAGACAGAAAGACAACCCAATTTAAAATATGGGCAAAGGTCTTGCACAGACATTCCTCCAAAAGAGATATACCGATGGCCAACGAGTGCATTAAAGAGTGTTCCACACCATCATGAGTCCAGAGACGGAAACCGAACGACAGCAGGTACCGCTCCCCACACTGCAAGGACCGCGGCGCCCAGCGAACAGGAAACACGTGTTGGGAGGACGCAGGGAAATGAACAGCTGTACTTAGCTCACGGGAATGTAAAACGGTTGAGTTGCTGTGGAAAGCAGCTTCTTGGTTCTCCCAAAAGTTAAACATAGAAATACAATATGATCCCACATTTCACCTGTAGATATATATCCAAATTAATGAACAATGGATATTCAAATAAGTACATGACCATGCGTAGGTGGGGCCGCGCTAGTCACAGAAGCCAAAAGGTGAAAGCGGCCCGAGTGTCTGGCGACAGATGATGGACACATGCCCTGTGATTATGTAGGTGTGGGTATCATTCACCCTAAGAACAAAGGTAGTGGTATGTCCTGCAGTGACTGAACCTCAAAAACATTTCAAGTGACAGAAACCAGACACACACAAAAACTCACGTTATATAATTCTGTTTATAAGAAATATCCAGAATAGATAAATCCACAGAGACAGAATGCAGATTGGTGGTTGCCAGGGGACGGCAATGAGGAGAGAGAAAGAATTGGGGAGAAACTGCTTAATGGGATAAAGGGTTTTACTTTGAAGGAATGGGAATGTTTAATTATTTTCTAATAACAAATGTTTTACATCTAACATCCGTACAGAAGCAAGATGACTCTGAGAAGAGTTAGAAGGCCACGGCCCCATGCTGATCTCAGACCTAATGAAGTCCCGAGGCTTTGGCTGACATCCAGAATCAGCCAGTTAGAAGAGGAGGAAAGATCTCCATGAGAACTCCGTGATGCAGGTGACTGTTTGAAGCAGTTGGTCTTCTCAGTAGAGCAGCACTGCTTGACAACTGACTTATCAGTTCTCTACCCCAGGCACTTACCCCTCTGTAACTGGCAAAATGCACTGACCATACTAAGTATTTTTAATTCTTTGTCAGGGTCACATAGATCGTCGAAATGTGGCATAGTTATTTAAAGGCGTTTACAAATGGAAATATCCTAGTAAATATGAAACACAAAATCAAAAAAGAAGGTACAAGGATTCTTAGGCCCAGGTAGGAATTGAAAAGAATATAATGAGAGAATAAAATGTAATATAGTTTAGAGTTACATTTATTTTCAATTGTTCTTCACTCTTGGTATTCTCA
This sequence comes from Tadarida brasiliensis, assembly GCA_030848825.1. NCBI lineage: Eukaryota > Metazoa > Chordata > Mammalia > Chiroptera > Molossidae > Tadarida > Tadarida brasiliensis. The sequence continues at coordinate 96,360,028 of CM061267.1, read as the reverse complement.
TTCATCTATCTTTAAAGGCATGCTTTCCAATGTTTCACCACACTAGGAGATATCTACTGGTTAAATGGCTCTTTTTATTGTGAAACCCCAGGTATCCTCTGTCTTCCTTCCATTAAATGACAATCACGTAGCAGAGAGCTTAGTGAGAATGGTAATAAGACACCTATCACAGAGTAAACTGTCACATTCTACAGATCATTAAAATAATGACGATTCCTGCAGAGTCACATGAATAAGTAAAAGCTATACCTGAACTGGGAGAAGTGTCCAAAATGAGCATTTTCATGGTAGAATTCAGCATTTAACTATCACAGTGTCCTTTGATTCACAAGTCAACCATGACATTTAAAAACTGTACTCACCAGCTAATGGATTAATGAGGGTGGTATAGAGAGGGAGCAAAAACCACTACTTCCTCTCTCAGCAACTCACCATATCATACTGCTTATAAGCTAATGAAAAATGTCACAGATTTCAGCTACGTTTTGTATCTTTTTACAATCTATCTTCTTTTGCTTCATTATTTTATATATAATTAATTACATGCTGTAAGATGTAGACATTTGTATTTAAATCGTCTATTTGAAGTTTTTGATATTGCATATAAATGAGGGTTCCAAGCTTTTCTCTCAAAGTGTTTCACGTTAATTTTGCAATAAAAAAATGAAGCCTATGAAAATATGTTCTATATATCTATCATATGCCTTCAGGAAAATGCAAACTAAAACAACGAGACACCACTACCCACCTATTAGAATGGACAAAATCCAGAGCACTGACAACACTGAATGCTGGCGAGGTCGAGGGGCCATGGGAACTCCCTAGACAAAACATTAACAAAATAGAAGAGATTCAATTCTTGAAAAAAGAAAAACTACACTAGGAAAAACTGGAGTTGTAAGGTTTTGTACTTAAAAGAATCTGGAACTGAAACTGAAATCCACTATTTGGCTGGCTTGAGAAGTTGGAAGTTTGAGAGGAAGGCTTCCAGAGTGATTGGAAGGCAAAGGGATGAATCCTGGGAGGACGGAATTCACAGAAGGGGAGCTCCAAAACCTATGCATAAACGTCTTCCAAATCTTCAGATGATCACAAAACTGTGCATGTGCGAGAAAGAATCAAAGGTACCCAGTGAAAAGCACAGAGGGGTGGTTGATAGAAGAGAGAGGTTTCAGCTGCTAACAATGACAGTGGAGTTTGGACTTAAACCAATAAAACTGTGGGCTAAACTAAAAGTCCATGTTCTCCAGAAGAAAGCGTTCGCTAGCAGAATCCACATCATCGACGCTGCCTTCAAGACCATGGACAACTTGTGAAGCAGTTTGGATCCCAAGCCCTACTATGAGTGATGTCACAGCTACCTGTGACCTACAAAATCCAAACTGGACAGAGGGATGAAGATTTGCAATTCCACAACTTTGAGAGAGGCCTAAAAGCAGTCCTTGCAAGACTGCTAGTTCTGTCCAGAAATTCTACTGTTGCTCACTTTCTGGTCTTCTTCCTAGACCCCTCACTAATCTTTGCCATTTAGGTCCAAGAAGTTTCCTGGCATGAGAAGCAAGGGCCAATAGCCTTCACATTGACTTATAAATCTGTTGAATATTTAGAGCCAGAAAACAATCCCTTTTGACCTAAGAAGACTGAAAACTTGATGCTTCTGGCTTGCTCTTCTATAGCAACGAAGGCATGCCCCCCAAACTGGTTAAAAATACACTGATATTATTGCAATGACCTCATATCAAGACAGTAAACAATCAAATTGGGGCGGTGAGTGACAGACCCTATGAAAGCAATGACAAAATGTGTTATATTCACTGAATCATAAGTTTCAATACATATAAAGACACATTTTACAAACAGTATTGTTAAATATCTTATTATGTCCAATATTAAAAAAAAAAAATACAGCTGTCCTAAAACAGAAGACAGATGTGAGCCTTTAAATTCAGTGATTTTTTCCAGTGTGAGGCAGTTTATTAAAAATAAAAGACTGGATAGTCATGTTTTGTTTGTTTTTTAAACTAACAAAGCATTCAGAAAGCATATTTAAAACAATAAAAATTTTTCCCAGGCAATGGGGAACTAAATAAAATACTTCTATTCTGTTTGTTTTGTTGGTGAATTTGTGACAGTCTTGGTTATGCACCCTTTTCAACAACTATGGTCCAAATGCCCAGTCTTTATTTTTCTTCTGTAAGTGTTAAGTATTTCCATGTACATATGGTAATTCTACATTTTGTGTTTTTTAGGAAGAACAATGGAAACTAAAATATGAATGTATTAAAAGATCCCAGATATGATGGGGGAAAAAAACAAATATTAGAAGAGAATGAATGAAGAATAGTGGGACTTGGTCAGTCAACATGTATTTGAGTGCCTGAAGGTGTCTGTTAAAATACAGGAGTTTCATTAAGAAAAGTCAATGACCATAAAGAATAAGACCAGTCCATACACCCAACATCAATAATATGCTGCACTAGTATCTGCACAAACCATGTGGGTCCAAGGACACTATTCCTTATTTCAAGGTGATTTTTCTCATTGGTCTCTTATTGTCTTTAATAAATGATAATAATAATAGCAATAAAATTATAATAAAAGAAAGAGCCACTCTATTGTCTCCATGAAAATACAGGAGTAACGATCTGCGCATGTAGACACGATGACACTGTCCACGTCATCACTGACTGGCTCTTCCCCCGGCTGTCTGACACTGTGTGGATGACAGTGTGAGATCAAACACCCACATATGACTTTGATGCTCCCAGAACTAAACTACTGATGGCCTACTGTTGACCAGAAGCCTTACTGATAACATCAACAGTCGATTAACAAATATTGTGTATGTTATAGGTATTTTATTCTGTATTGTTACAATAAAGTAAGCTAGATGAAAGAAAATGTTAAGGGACATCTGTAATACTTTCAATAATAAAGATATTAAAAAAATAAGAAAATAACAAGGAAAATACACATACAGTACTGTATGTATTTATGAAAAAAAATCTGCACATAAGTGGACCTGCAAAGTTCAAACCTGTGTTATTCAAGGGTCAACTGTTGTTGATTTTTGTTCATTTAGTTTTTGCCACAGCAGTCAAATCTGCACTGAAATTAAAAGGTTGAATGGCATTTGAAAAAAGTTTCTAAGTTATTTCCAGAAAAAATATGTTGTCCTGTGTTAGTAACTAGTGATATCTTACTCAGAATAATCTGTTGATTTGATGAACTTGTTGATATTAGTGGCCTATTGTGAAGCCTTCAACATTTGCAAATGGCTAGAATTTGTTTATCATATGCATATCTAGGGGACTGAAATATCTAATCATTCAGGGTCAGTCCATTGTCTCAACTTCACAAAAACATTTAAACAAAAACTCGTGCACTTAGGTCTTTTACATCTGGATTTTGACCTATTTTATCCTAAGATGGTGAAAAAATGCTAGTTTTTATGATACACACAAGCAAGTTCTTTTTACTTATATTTTCCTTTTTAAAATCCCTATTTTAATAAGTTCTATGAATTAGTATTTATCACAGTTCATAGAGGGAGGTGGTAAATCTGTGACTATAGGTGTGGATTTATCTACTTCTTTTGGCTCTGATAGGTTTTATTTCACGCATTCTGAGACTTTGTTGTTTGGTATACACATACTTAGGATCATTGTATCTTCCTGATGGGCTGATTCTTTCGTAATTCGGTAATCCCTCTTTGAGTCTAGTAACTTTCTTTGTTCTGAAGTGCCTGGAACACAGTCAGTCCTCAATAAATATCAATTTTATTATTTGAAATTTCTTTAATCCAAAATTTCCACTTCTGGTTTGTTTAGGAATTTTTGCCTCTATTCCTTCCTCTGAACATGATTAAATGAAGGCCTAAAATAGTCCATTTAATTAGAGTTCAATTTAGTTTGTTTCTAATTAATAAAGGTTTTACCAGAAATGATCTACATTAATCAACATTATATACACAGTCCTGTTACATCACCTATTAAATCAAAGTGATTCATAACTTATTTGTAGAGTTCCATTGGTTACACTAATTACCTTATATAGTCAATAAAATTTATAACTATTTGTTTCTAAGTTTTATCTCCAATTAAATGTGTAGATGATGTAAATATTCAGATAATTTTCACTGAATGAAAAATTATACATACTTGAAAATATAGGTCAATGTTTGTATTTTGAGAGAAACCATTGATCTCATGTGCCCCTTTGTCCAAGTCTACCACACACAATGTAATATTGATTAAACTAATAGATATTTATCAATCATCTATCAAAGTCATCATTTTATTAGGCTTGCTAGCAATGGTTACAGTTTCTACTCCAAGTTGGCTAGTTGATAAGATGAATTCTGGACAGTTGACCATTTACCGATGCCTTGGAACTGAGGGCTGCATTGTGTGGTTAGTTTCTAGAAAACAAAGAATGAACAAGAAGAAGCAAGATGACTGTTGCAGCTTCACTACACGTGTAGATCAACATGGCCATTTGGTCCTTAATTGTAGGGGGTCTTCAGTACCATCAAGTGAGGGAAGGAGTCGTGCAGTCTGGCATTTGCTAAATGGATGATGAGACCAATGTGTGACCACAGAGGGGCCTGTCATTCTTCTTATTCTGCTAAGTATTTAGGCAGTGAGGCCTTGTACGCATTTGACCCAGGAAATTGAGAAGTGCTTAAATGACTTATGAAGTTTTCTATGCTCTCTGACCAACAATTTACCTAATTGCACTTGGCGTCTGGCTACATGGCATGTGGAAAACTATTTGAAGAGAAGGAAGCATGGCCAAGTAAGTCCCACAGAGTTTTGTAGAATCTAAATCTTTTTTGTTGTTACTGGGATCTAATCTGCAGAATTTAAACAGGGGGACTTAACTATGAGTGCACCAGGACTATTTCCTCAGCCACCATATTTCATTTCTATAGAAAAGTTACTCAGTAATTAAAAAATTAGACAACAGGCAATGAGAATAGCATAGGCAAACATGTAGAGTTTGTTGTATTATAGACAATTCATACAAATTGCCAATATATACTAAACACCTGATACAGGTTCAGATTAGCAAAGATTTAAAAAACCATTAATATCCAGTATTAAGTGGGGAAATGTATACTAGAACGTCTTTTGGGGAAATGTGATCTCACATATTCTTTAACAAATGCGAGGTAAAAATATATATAAAATCTGACCTAAAAATCCTATCTTGGTGTGTGTATGCAGGGGACGAGGGGGATCTCTACCCTAGAGAAAAACCAAACTAATACAAATATAAAAGTATACAGGGTGGGGCAAAGGTAGGTTTACAGTTGTTTGTATGGAAAATAATACAATTTTTAAAAATTAAATTTTATTTTATTATTTTTTCTTTATTGATTTTTTTAGAGAGAGAGGAAAGGAGAGGGAGAGAGAGATAGAAACATCAATGAGAGAGAACATCGACTGGCCGCCTCCTGCATGCCCCCCACTGGGGATTGGACCCACAACCTGGGTGTGTGCCCTGACCAGGAATCGAACTGGTGACCTCTTGGTGCATGGGTCGATGCTCAACCACTAAGCCACACCGGCCGGGCATAATAATACAATTATTGATAAATGATAGCCCTGGCCAGTTTGGTTCAGCGGTTAGAGTGTCGATCTGTGGTCCAGAGAGAGCCGGGTTCGGTTCCCACTAAGGGCATGTACCTCAGTTGCAATTTGTCCCTGGCCCTGGTTGGTCGTACGGGAGGCAGCCACTCGATGTGTCCCTTTCATGTCAATGTTTTTCTCTCTCTCTCTCTTCCTCTCTCTCCCTCCCACTCTATCTGAACAAAAAATGGAAAAATGTTCTTGAGTGAGGATTAAAAAATAATAAATAAATAAATAAATAAATAAGTGATAAACTCTGTTTTGTGTACTCATAACTATAAACCTACTTTTGCCCCACCCTGTATATCTACAGGGACATTTAAAAAATAATAATAAAAGATTTTGAAACAAGATATATATATATATGTCAATAGGGTAATGTTTGAATTAACTATAAAATATTAACATTGTGAAATCTTAGCTATTAAAATGTGGAAGGATACAAATGATATAATAAAGCAAAAAATGGTACACTGTGTATCTGTAAAACTGTATTTTTCTGAGCAGTAATTGGAGCCCCTATACATGCCTATATATGTAGCTACACGACGGTTGCAACGTGGGGAAAGGCATGGGATACTTATGCTAATAAAGATAAATTCAAGATAGCTATGTTTGGAGGTGGGATGAGATTATTACCATTTTTATTTTCATATCTCAACATTATTAAGATGGTCAGAAGAAAATGCATAGATGACTTTAATAATTTAAAATAGACTGAAAGTTTGAAATAATTGACTAGATCAATTATATTGAATTGGAAGGCTGCTATGACATAATATTTTATGAATAAAGTAAAGTGAGTAATATTAGGAATAAATAGGCCCATTTCAAAAGTGTGTGTGAGAGTACATTTGTATATGTTAATTTGAATTTATTATTGTTATTTTATATTCCTCTATTTCTTTTTTACTAGTACACAAAACATGATAGGAAGATTCAAGAAAAAAATGCATTCTTTTATAATATTTCTGGAAATCTAATTGGTACAAGCATTCTGGGGATAATTATGTAAATACATATAAAAAGGATTAAAAATATTTATGCTTGTTTCCCAGAAATTTAACTTATAGTCGTTTATCCTGGGGAAATTATTCAAATATGTACTTGTCAGATAAATTCAGCAAAGATTCAGTCACTAGCACGTCACAACTCCATGACTGACCGAGAGGCTGACGGACTCAATGCGTGGTTGACACAAGCAGGGCTGACGAGCAGCGGGTGCTCCCCAGCTTCGTGGCCCTTGCTTGATGGCTGGTGCCCACAACATGCCGGCTGCTACGTGTTCGAAATATTACCATGAATGCGGCCTATGAGAGTGTGGATTCCACCACTGAAAGTGATCGAGGAGAACGACAGCTTCCAGCCTCAGTCAAGTGCTTTTCCACAGTCGATATTGTTCCCATGTGCACATGCCACCGGAACTACACTTTCTAAATATAGTTCCCTAAGTCTTATCGGAGGTAGAAACCAATATTGCTTAATATGAATAAAGAACAATGATAAAAGATAAATATATTCAAAGCAACAGTAGTACTTTTGAGCTAGATAAGCCTGTTACAAGGCATTTTGTAAAAAAGTGATGGGTGAAAATTAAACGATCATTTTAAGCTTGACTAGGAGACCCTCTTCTTTATATTATCAGAATGAAAAGGACAGCTGAAATAAAACAGGAAGTGGAGTAATGTTTTTGTTATGTGATTAATTATTATTTAGTGCCTCGTCCCAAACAACATATAGATTTTGTAATCGTCACATCAGCTCTGTGTATCCTGTAGTTAGGAAAAATTGAAGTATGTTAGAAATAAAAGACATCTATTTGGCTTCAAGTGACAGAAAATCCAATCCCAGTGGCTTCAGCAGTTGATGCTTGTCTCTCTCACTGCACACGCAGTGAATAGGGGAGTCGGAGGTGGCAGGGCTGGCCAGGGCTCTGGGATGTCCAAGCTGTGACCTGCTTGGCCTCTCAATGAGCTTTCACGCCCAGATGCAGTCCGAGAAGGCAGGGCGAGGGGGAGAAAGAACCACGTTTCCGGCACCCCGCCAGCTCTGGTCTCCTGAACACGTGGGTGTGAACTCCATCACGGCTCACCCTACATGCCGAGGCCGCTAGAAAGTCAGGAACCAGGGTCACGTGAGCACCAGTCCCCACACGCAGCTTCACACCCTCACGGAGGGAGCAAGGCAGTGAACGTCAGGTGACCAGGTTGTGCGTCACCAACGATTTCACCATAATGTGCAGGGTTTTCGTGATGTATTTTAGGGTTCAAGAAGCATTTTACAAGCAATACGTACAGGGTGATTTTTGTTTTTCAAAAGGATGTAGGGTGTGTGCATGTGTGTGTGCATATACACACGAGTGTTTTGTAAATGAAAATGTGTTTTCTTTGTGTGAAATGTTGGGTGACAATGTTTGTTTATTTATTTATTTATTATCCTCACCGGAGGACATTTTTGCATTTTTATCTAGGGATAGAGCAGGAAGGAGAGAGGGAGGAAGAGAGAGAGAGAAACAGCAACATGAGAGAGACACATCGAGTGGTTGCCACCCACACGACCTCAACTGGGGCCCGGGACATACTGCGAGACCGAGGTACGTGCCCTTAGCGGGAACCGAACCCAGGACTCTCTGGTCCGCAGGCCGACACTCGAACCACTGAGCAAAACCAGCCAGGGCATTATTTATTTTTATTTATTTATTTATTTATTTATTTATTTCCTTTATTGATTTTAGAGAGAAAGGAAGGGAGAGGGAGAGAGAGATAGAATCATCAATGAGAGAGAACATCAACTGGCTGCCTCCTGCATGCCCCCCACTAGGGATCAGACCCACAACCTGGGCATGTGCCCTGACCAGGAATTGAACCAGCGACCTACCTCATGGTGCATGGGTCGACGCTCAACCACTGAGCCACATCAGCTGGGCATGACAATGTTTTAAAACAATCTCTATTTTAAATGCTGGATTTATACTGTTTTTTTGTTTTTGTTTTTGTTTTTAATAAGAGAAACATATTTTGTTCCATCAGAATTTGTTAGATTTTAGAAAATAGTCCAGGTCTTCTGAAGGCTTTGGGCTGCTCACCCAGGACCTCGGTGTCCCAAATCCCCAAATCCCCATCCCCGCACACAGCCCGGAGGGGTTCTTAGTGCGGTGAGAGGGGCTGCCTGCTTCCTGCTCGTCCAACACATCCTTCAGTGGGGAGAGCTGAAGGTGTAGATAGAGATCTGACTTTCACCTTTCTTCATCTGTTCCCAGCAGCACAAAGGGCCATGAAGCCTGGGCTGGGCTGGCAGTCTGAGACAAGGGCTTTCTCTCTTACCTAATTCTTCCAGAATCCAGATTTGGTGGCCTTTAAGCACAGTGCAAGCTACATCTGTTTGACTGAACAGCTGTATACATTTTATTACTATTGAGACAGCAAGTATGCTTCAAGAAGAAGAGTGGATTTGCAACACCACATGTGTGTGTGTGCACACGAATGGTGTGCGGGGCTGTCGCTCTGTTCAGCTGAGTGGCTGTCTCGCTGATGGTGCCTGGGATCTGAGTGTGTTTTAACATTCCAGCACAAAGAAAGACTTCTTCTTAGCTATTACGGCTTTTAAAAAATACATATACATTTTTTAAAATTAATGATTAACCACAATGGTAATTCAACTGAAAATCAATTATTCATTGAATAAAAAGTTCTGAAAACCAAAGCAATAACAACCTTCATGCATACTTGATATTCAAGCAAGGTCACTGGTCCCTGTCAGTAGTAACAGCTCACTCCAGACTCATGGAGCCCAAAAAGCCACTCGATGTGCCGTAGGTGCGCTACTTTCTCTTAACGCCACTTGGTTTTCTCACTAAGCGGTGGTGGGAGGTGCTTCTCAGTCCTCTCTGCAATATTAGACAGGTGTAAGGCCACCTTCAAAATAATGATCTTGGCAGCTTTGCAATACAGACCCTAGACCTTATTTATTACCTATATAACACAGGGACACAAATTATATATATAATAAATTATATTATATATAAATTCTATATATATATTTCATGCAAGTGGAGAGAAAAGGGTTGTTTATACCACTGCACTAAAGGCTTTAGCATGGTCTGACTATAAGCCATAACTACAATTACTTCAAATTAAAAATTCACAATAAAATAACGCCGTCTTCTCCCACACCTGTATTCTCTCTGCCCTGCTTATCCCAGGGGAACATCTGGACTCCGTATTTAGGAACCGTTATATTAGCAAATGGAGAGCCCCAGCAGCCAGCGTGAGGGCGATAAGATTCAATGAATCATTCATATCCGGGAGTCGAGCGGCTTCATTTCGGAGCCAGTGAAGTGGACACAGGGCTTTTCATAGAACCCAGAATAAAATACCTTCCCGTTGTCAAGCCAGATTAATCACATAAGCAAATTATTGGAGCAACATTTCAGAAAATGTAAAAAAAAAAAAAAAAAAATGCCGAGGAGTAGTAAAGATTTTTATGTTTCTAAACCGCATGATTTGACTTGGCAGAATTTTAACTTCTTTATTTTTTTTTAAGGAATTCCAACGATAAAACTATTACTGGTACTTCTGCCTTATGCTGACGTTTCAGTGGTATTTACATGTAAATAGGTGCTTTAATTCTTCATCTAGAATAATGAACTCCATGGAATTTACTTCTGAATATGATCATTGAGGTGTCAAGTTGTGACAAAAGGAAACGGGGGTGACAAGTGAGAATCTGCATGAAGGACCCTGGATACTTCTGTCAGGTTCTGGAAGAATTCAGAGTGGAGAGAGTACCACTTCCCAGGGGCTGGGACGCATGCCCTGTGCAGTGTCCTTGGGTACGAGCTGCCCCTGGTGACTTGCTTGTAACCAAGAGAACGATGGCCGAAGTGATGAGCCAGCAGTTCCAGGCGTGGGTGACAAAAGATGCTGACTTCCGTCTTTCTAGCTCTCTCTCTTGCTGGAACTCACCCCCTTTTGCCTTCTGGTCTTTTCCCACTTGGCTGATGAATGCTGTCTTGCAGAAAAGGCTCACGTGGCCGAGAACTGAGAGGCCTCCGCCCAACAGCTAGCCATGAATTCAGCAGCCCACGGGGACCGGGACCGCATCTTGCCCTGCACCCCCGCTGAGCTGGGAAGTGCAACTTCCCGAGACCACCCTTGAGGCGACTACAACCCGGCTGAACCTTGACGACAGCTCACGCGATCCTGAAGAAGACGGCCCAGCTTGCGTGTGCTGGAACGGCCCCAACTCTCCTTGCCTATGAAACGGTCATCTCCACCACTGACACGAACACGATTACAGATCCCTGAAACCAAAGTCCCTAAGAACGAATCAGGACCCTTGCTTTCCTAAGTGACTTTTTCTTGTGCAGTCAACTACTTCTCTACGGACAAGCAAAGAAATGCATGCTAGGACCGACTGAACATGAAGAGGGAAAGCATATAATGATGATCAACGCTGACAGTGGCAAAGTACTGGCGGAGGAAGTCACTCTGTAGTTGCTCTGGGCCCGAGCACACAAAGAGGCCGTTTCCTCGCAATGTACCCACTGATATGATGTATAACAGGCGAGACACTGTCTCCGGACCCTGCTAAGGGTTTCTGTTACTAGGACATAAAGATGATGTACAATGAATAGTCGAGAAGTCAGGGCTTGAACTTGAGACAAGAAGTAAGTTTCATCCTTTCTTTCTGCTATGGTGAATTCATCTTAACAAGAAAGATTAAACATTTGAATTGAAACAAATTCCACAATAAGTTTTCTCTCCTTCCAGATTTTACTATCTCTCAACTGTATTTATGTGCCAGTCTTTGTTTTCTTTATAGCTAATTGTGATCACTAATTTGGATATTAATAAAGCCAACTTCAAGAGATCTTTGTTCAGATTCAATTAAATGGGAGTTAGTTTCTTCAATGTCTACACAAGCCCATGTTAGACAAAGATATGTGTGTGTGTGTGTGTGTGTGTGCCACAAAAATATGAATGCATGGCCCGGCTGGTGTGGCTCAGTGGTTGTGTCAACCCATGCACCAGGAGGTCCCTGGTTCGATTCCCAGTCAGGGCACATGCCCAGGTTGTGGGCCTGATCCCCAGTGGGGGGCATGCGGGAGGCGGCCAATCAATGTTCTCTCTCATCGATGTTTCTGTCTCTCTCCCTCTCCCTTCCTCTCTCTCTAAAATCAAAAAAGAAAAAAAAAAAAACAAAGAAAACAAAGTGTTTCAGTAAATGATGGTGATTATTATTAGAGAAGCTGGAAAAAGGGATAAAGACCTTAAAAAATGAAAGCATACTGAAGAAGATTTCACAATATACGTTGAGTGAAAATACCAAGGGATGACAAAGTGAGCGGTGAGAACAGAAGTCAGAGAGACGGACGGACGGTGCACATCGAAGGGCAGACCCTCCTGTCGCCCCGCACACACCAGGTGACCAGTGCTGTAAACGGATGACTAACACGGCAGCTTCCTCACGCCCAGCCACACAACTGAGAGTAAGGTAGTAAAATGAAGAAGTGAGAATGAAAAACAAACAAACTAGTAAACCAAAGGAAAAGAGGCAGCTTTTCCAAAAATTACATTTGCTGTTTTATGAATCATTAACAAGGAAAGTATACGCACCTACTCATAGGCACCTCCACTTCCGTGGAGTTCTCACGGAAGACCGTAAGGGGTGCGGCGAGTCCCCAGCACTGTGACACACTGTCCTTTTCACTGTCTTCCCTGCACAATTGAATCACCTCCAGGAGGCTCCTGGCGTTTCTCCTGCGGAACTGCCTTGAGGGGCTCTGTGTTGACAACGTGAGTTTAGACAGTGACGCTGTCTCCGTAATCATCTGTTCTCCCACCAAAGACCTAGGACAACTTCAAAAACAGATGTCACATTCTCCGTATTAACTTATCCACAAAACTCAAGTATTTATCCGATGTCAGCAAACCAAACAGTGAATGTAGTTTTCGCACCTGACTTTCAGTATAAATGGCACTCTGTCTACGCCAGTCTCAGCTAAGGACTCTGTGAGGGAGGGCCTGAGTGGTCTGTGTCCGCACACCTTTAAGGCTGTTGGTGCTCTGCTGTGTGATATTTAAAAATCTGGACTGAGACTCCATGAAAGCCTTGGAGGCTGATCACTCCCACAGTCCTGGAGGCTGTTCGTCGTTAATTGTAAGGAACTGACGACTGCCCTGTCACCGCAAACCGGAGATGACACAGCCGGATTACATCTGATTGGACTTTGTGGCATTCACACAGCGGCTCTAATTAACAATCAGCCGTCCTCGGGCAAACCTGCAGAATCTTGGAGGGAAGGGGACGACGTTAGCTGTCACTGCATTTTTTCATTTTGTTTCCTCTGCTCTGTCACACACCGGAGCCATAAATCAGGAATTTGAAAACCACGTGGAAGAAAGGCGAACACCTGCCGTGGCGGGTGGGTGCCATCCCGCATCATGATTCTCGCCAGAGACTCCCGGCCCGGGGCGGCCCGCCGTGCATGCAGGCCACCGGGCCCTGCTCCTGTCTGTCGGCCACGCCTCCGGGTTCAGCAGGGACTCTCAGATCCTAAGACCGGGGGACAGAACGTGCCTGCAGCAGGCCATCACCATGTGGCTGTCATAGGCCTCGTCCCACAAAGGTGAAGTCTGTATGTGTAGGCATTTCAATAAATTGATTTTGAAAGGTTATTCCCTATGTACTTTCACAGGAGCGCGTCCAGGACAAACAGAAGTAAATCATTTAAACTGATAGTAGGAGGGGGAAAAAATTGGGTTGAAAACAAAAGCAAGATTTTCTCAAAACATCTGCCCAAGTGACATGGGTCCTCCCGCCCGTCCCCTTGAAAACCGCTCGTCTGCGCACGCAAAGGAAGCACAGGCTGCTTGGCTGTCAGGGCTGCTCCTGAACAGAAGTGACACGGGCTGGTCTGTGTGCTTGTCCCGAGAGTCACTGCTGCTCGGTCCTGTGACCGGTTCTGTCTCCTGTCCCCTCCTCGGTGTCCCCTGAGCTCAGAGGGATAAAGGGAAACCAGGCTGGAGACTAAGGAGTCAGCTCCTCTCAAACAATGTAAGAGGCAGAAAATCTTCGTTCACGTGGGAAAGCAGCTGAAATGTGTGCATGGGGGCCGAGTGCCCTGAGAAGGAGTCTTCCTGCCAAGTCCTGGAGAAGGGTCCATCACTGCCAGTCACCACCACTGACTCCGCAGGGCCCACCTGCAGCTGCCGGGGGCCGTGCTCGCCCCGGACTTGCTCCCGCTGTGCTGTAGTCTCGCATCGTGGGAGAGACCAGCAGGAAACAGTCAGCCCAGCCAAGAACAGAAAACTCCAGACCTTAAAGATGACTCAGGCTTCCCTAGAACACCAAGTAGGGTCATTTTCATGTGTTAGCTACTGCTACAGAAAAAGATCTCCTTTAAGTAAGAAACGGTACCCTAAACTTAAAACAGGGTGACTGACCACACACGATAAAAAGAGAAAACTACACAATATTGGGGTTGTACTGAGGAAATTGTTGCTACTGGTTTTTAACCTAAAAAAATGCCAGTTTCATAAGGTTTGATGTAATATCAAAATGTTATCTACATGTACAATGTCTTCAAAGATCCTGTACGCACCCTATACTGTAGATGCTGTAAACAGGGTCATTTTTGTTGCTAAACATCCAGGTAAATCATTATTTTCCAGAATTCTTCCAAAGTAGGAAACGTTATCAAATGATCTATAAAACTGCCTTGCTTCGTTTTATTTGCTCTGTTCTTTCTCACTCGTGTGTTTACAGAAAAGCTTTTTACTCTGTTCTTTCTCACTCGGGTGTTTACAGAAAAGCTTGATGGCATGTAGACAGTGCATCTAATTCAGAGAGCATATCACTGTAGAAAAGAAGACTCTATCGGGTATGGGATAAATCAGCCCCTCACTTACTGGGAACGCAAACGTAGTTAGCGGAGGTTTCTTGGCCAGGGAGCAGGGGGACTTTCCTCGGAAGGCAAAGCTCCAGCCCATGGCGCTGGGAGACGCGGCTCCGACCAGAGCAGTTACCACCAGGCAACGATGAGGATTCCAGTCTCTGACATCAGCTCAAAGGTTAGGAGGAGGGTCTGCAAAGGCGCCTTTCTGACACCCAAACCCGTTATTACTTCCTGAGTAAAAGTCGCCCCCCGAGAAGAGTGCAGGTGCGTGTATCTTCTAGAGAGTGTGGTCACTGGTAGTAACGGACAGGAACAGTGTCCCTTTGTTCCACACGCACGTGCCCCAGCAGAGGGTCCACCTGCACAGTGGACGTGCAGGGTTAGGGTTCGCAGCCACCGGGTTCTCTGGTGTCAGGCGCCACAAGCAGTACTGAGAATAAGCTACATGCACACACCCTTAGACAGAGATGCCACGCCACCAACGGTGGTTAGGTAACGTCAAGGTGGACGTGAATGAAGGACACACCCGTTCTGCCCCCTTTGGGGTGTATTTTCAATTTCTAATAAACCTGCGAGGTAAATGTTTATAAGAGACTTATTAATTACCCATCTGGATATTTATTGTTAAAAAGGATATCCTTAATTTTAAAATTTTCACATTTATTTTTAAAAAATAATAACATGGACTGTAACTCACCCAGGCACACCTGTCCATGGCTACCGGCGAATGCCCGATCTGCCAGCAGCAAAGCCCAGCTCTGAGTCCCCGACTTGGCACCGTTACCCAACACGATCAGCCAGCCACCTGCTGTCAGACTGATTACCTGGGACCGCTCCCGTCATGGGGAGAGCAGCATTTGTGCGTCCTGGAATAGACACTAACTCTGGAGAGGGATCTGCCTTTCCTGATGCAATGCTTCTGCTAAAACTGCCCTCCGCGGACTTACCCACCACCGTGGTATCACACACACGTTTCTGAACACGGGGCTTCCTTCACCGCAGTGCCGGTAGCAACGGGCCCAGGTTCATGAAATGTACTTTCCTTTTTCAGTTGTTGAAGTTCTTTATCTTTTTTTAAAATTTTTTATTCTTTATTGATTTTAGATAGAGAGGAAGGGAGAGGGAGAGAGAGATAGAAACACTGATGAGAGAGAACATTGATGGGCCGCCTCCTGCATGCCCCCACTGGGGATCGGGCCTACAACCTGGGCATGTGCCCTGACCGGGAATCAAGCCGGTGACCTCTTGGTACATGGGTTGACACTCAACCACTGAGACGGGACAAGTTCTTTATCTTACAGTTTCCAGTGTTCTTCTCATAATGTCACTATTTCCCCATATATATATGTATAGTGACTGAGTATGTTTTGTCTATTTTTATTAGTTGATTTTTCTTCTGATTTGTTGGTATCAGTTTGAGTTTTCGATTATTTTATTTATGTATTATCTTGATGAAGAAGATGATGAAGATGAAGAAGAAGATGATGATGATAATGCCTTCAAGTAGCTTTTCTCCAGGGAGAGTTTACGTCTCCTCTTAAAGAAAAAAAAGGGGGGCATTTGGGGATTCTGTACTAAATGTCCGTGGTGTTGGACAAGGTCTCCGTTCCTTTAGGTCTCTCTGACGTCTCCCGATCGTATGCACGCTCCAGGGAGGAAGTGTTCCATTCATAGGTTATTGGTGATTGTTCTCTCCCTGGTAGTTTTTCTTTTCCTGCCCATGGACCTGAGTGGCATGCCCAGTCAGGACTCTGCAACGTCTCAGACGAACGTCTCTGCAGGTCCAGTGGCGGCTTTTCTGTGTCCTTTCCTTTCCTCCTGGCACAGGCTGTGCCCTGCTCAGTGCTGTTGTTCACCTGGACCCCATCTCCATCTGCTGAGTCTGGCAAGACTGCCGTGTCCCGGGTGAGCCCCTTCCGGTGTACCTGGTGAAGTCCTACCGTCAGAGGTCAGACAGTGGTGGGGATCCCTTCGTTCGCTCTCAGTGCACAGGCTCCTTTGTCCAATGCCTGGAAGCGGGGTTCATTTTTCACTCAATGTGTTCTGTTTTTGAGTTGTTTACGAGGGAGGGCGGGTGTAGTTCCAGTTGACCCTTATGGCCCAAAGAGGAAGTCCCCCTGAATAATTTCATAATGACAGATTTATTTGATCTGGATAGGGCTTTATGAAGAAGTGCAGTTGAAAAGACGGTTTGGGGTGCCGACAATGAGAAGAGAAGCGGAATCTGAACACAGCAAGTGACTGACGGCGAGAACGTGATGAAGTGACAGGTCACTCACTAACGCTTCATTTGCAATGACTGTTAAACACGCCTCAGTGTGTGGCGCTTCCCTTTCCCGTGGACCCGCTCACGCTTGTTCTTCCTTGCAGGAATGAAGAGAAAATACGATGAAAACGTTAGATGGTATCGCTATTTTAGTCAGTACTAATAATGGCAGAGATGGTGCCCTCCGTGGGGTTGGTATTTGGCTCCTGAAAAGTAGTGGATCAAGGCCTCCTACAAGGACTTCATGTGTGATATCTGACTGCTCTGCTTGGGCTGCCACAAGCAAGTACCAATGGCTCCAACACCTGAAACTTACTTGACAGTCTGGAGGCCGGAAGCATGGGGTCAAGGTGCTAGCAGACTGTCCCTGGCTCGCAGACTGCTCCTTCCAGGTGTCCTCACATGGCACACGCTGAGAGACAGCACACTTTCTGGTGTCTCTTCCTCTTCTCGAAAGAACACCAATCTGACCAGATTAGGGCCCACCCTTATAACCTCATTTAACCTAATTACCCCCTTTACAGGCTCTATTTCCAAATAGTGCTACGTTGGGGGTTAGGGCCACAATGTGTGAATTTTTCAGGGGACACAATTCGGTCCATAACAAATATCTCACTTGACAGTCACAGTTTATTTCTTTAAGACCTGGTCCTAGCCCAGGCTGGATGTCTGTCTGTCTGTCTCTCCTTCTTTCTCTAAAATCAATTTTTAAAAAAGATCTGGATCTATATTTTGTATAGTCACACAGTCTTCGCATTACCAAACAAATATTTTAAAACATTTCAAAAACATTACATTGATTGCACAGGTATTTCTTCTTTTCAAACATTTTAATAATAAATACGATTTAGATAGAAAGTGTATATGCAGTGTATGTGAAGACTATATGCAGTGTTTAAAGAAAAATACTAATGTAACACTGCCCTTCTCCTGACTGTTGAAGAAGAGAACTTCCACGACCCTTAGACACCACATCGGCCAAACCCCAGCACCGGGTTCCCCTCTGCTCCATCATACGTCCTCCCCTCCCCCCCAAACACAGCAAACAGATTTGCTACATAAATATAAACGCACAAACAATATATTATTTAGCATTGCCTATACCTAATTTCTAAAAGTGGTATAATACTGTGTGTATTTTTCTGAGGCTTTTCTTGCCTTAAGATTTTTTGAAATTCATTCTTTGTATCTCATGAGGCTGTAGTCATTCATTTCCAACACTCTATATAATATTCTCAGCCTGTGTAGAACATCATTTATTATTTACCCTACTGATAAAGATCGGGGTTGTTTGTGCTGATGCTTCTGTAATGAGTGTGCCCTGCGGGTCCCCTGACGCACGTACAATGATTCCTTTAGGTTATGCACCTCGGAGTTGGATTGCTGGGAACCAGTGATTCACATGTACAAATCTATAATGAATGCCAGATTGTTTCCAGCGTGGATACCAATTTGCACATTCACCGGCAGTGTATGAAATCCAATCTATGGAATCAAGTCCTTCTGAAACCCTAGTCACAGCTGTGTGGGAACGTCTCTCTCTGTGCGTGTTAATGACTTCCCCACGCTCCACGACTGACGGCGTGCTGGGCCAGTTACCCATGTCTATCTCTGACGCGCTTACCCTTGCTTCCCTTGAGTTCAACGTGCCAAGTCAGCCTACCCATTGGGTTTCTGTCCCCATGTACACACAGGTTCGTGAATTTTCCTCTTGACGTTCTATTTGGTTTGGTTCCATTTGAAATTCACTCGTCACCACCATTTTACCTCGGTTTTATTACCAAGGGCCTTCTCCTCTTGTGTCTGTGGAGGGCAGCTGAGCCAAAGTCTCTTGTGGATTCTGTGGTGCTTGCAAGGCTCACCCAGGAACATTCTGTGCCACGGGCAAGAATGTATGGACAGCCTGGACCTTGAGCTCAGAGGCCGGTGGAGACATCTTGTCTGAAGACAATGAAACATGTGAACCTCCCCCCCCCTTCACCGTGCTATATAATAAACACGCGAACTAGCTCGGGGTCACTGTTTCTCCATCAGGGAGCAGTGTCCCACCTGGCCCCCGTTCTTCTCTCTAGAATGTCTCTGTTTTTCTCAGTCTCCCGTCACCCCTCCTAGGTCTAGTTCGACTAACCGTGCAGGTCGCGGTAGGCAGGTGCCCTTACTGATGTTTCTCCTCTGAATTGATGATCAATTCCCTATAATTGGCCTCCTATTTTTTAAATTGGCCCTTTTTGTTCTTAATATGATCCCACCACAACAACTCTGAACTATTTTCCCGATGCTCATAGTCTTGCTTAACCGCCTCTAAATATTTTGTCAAGTATTGGTCTTCCCCGTTTGCTCTGAAGAACTTCCTGCTGTTATTCAGTTTATTACATGAAACATTAGTCATTACATTGTCTCTGACATTTTAAAGAAAAAGTCTTCATCTCTTTTAAGCTATCTGTTTCTATGTGATTAATATAAAAAATAAAAACAATCAGGCTTCTACAGACACTAGAATTTTAAATTTGGAATCTGTTCATCATTTTCTTCATTCCTGCTGTAGAACGGAAGTGTTCACAGGCATGACCTCATTTAAAGACACTCCTTCTAAAGTGTGTCATTTCCTTTCATGTGGTTAGTCTAGAAACAAGGCTACACTTTCCTAACAGAACCCAGAACTGGTGAGGCTTTAAATGTTCACTAAATAAATCTGGCGTAGTGTTAGGCAGACATATGCCCTGCATATCCCATTATTCTGACTAACCAAATAGGACATAATGTGATCCTCAATTACGTATCTCCTCTTTAAAGATAAGAAATATATTGTCAATAAGGTAATCTTAATGGGTGTGTTGTGTCTGTCCTATTAAGACACTAAACATCAATACATTAGGGAAGAGACATTAGACATTCAAAGTGGCAGACTTCTAGGATTAATAACATGATCATTTGTTTTTGTTCCTTTGAAACAGTAAAATCTAATATAAAATCTTACACATCACTTCACCTTTTATTGTGTTTTAGCTAATATAATTCACATGTTGAAACCTAAATAAACTGGCATTATGATGGGTTAATCAATAAAAGTTACATTAAAAATGAACCTCAACCGCATTAACCCAGTAGTTAATGTGTCAGCATATTGTTAATTCAAACGCTCACTGATTTGAGGCAAATGTTTGTATACAACTGGACAGGTGTCTGCTGGGCAAAGGAGCGTCATTTCGGGGGAAGGTGGTTTGAACCCATACTGGGAACTGCTCCGTGGCCCAGGTCAGGTGGACACGGAAGCTGTAACAGCAGCAGAAGTTCCAAGTGCTGTCATTGAATCAAGTTGTCAACGCGTGTGTTTGCTCGTTTGTTTCTGTACCCCTCATTCATTACGTACCCCTTCTGTAAAAGTAGCATGCCCCACTTAGGAAGAATAATGCAAGATACCCTGGAATGTATATTTCAGTTTTCATGGGGTCTTATGCTAGTGAGTCTGTTAAATACTCATGTGGTATTCTTCCATAATTTTACTACATTTTTCTTTGATTAATGGGATCATTAGTATGACAAGTAATTTATAATATCAGTTATGCTCAAATGCATAACTTAGTATCTTCATGCTTGTGTGACTTTCTAATACAGTGGGGTGGAAATGACATGCTTTTCTCCTAAACCAAGAACTTCATTAAAGTCACAAGTCCATTAATTTCTCTACGTCGAGGCAGTAAGAAGCCGTCAGTCTTCCCGGTCATGGTGTGTCAGATTACTACTACAGTTGTTCTACTATATAATGAGGCAAACAAATTACTCATCAAATACTAAAAACTACTCTCCATGATTCTCAAGTGGATATTCATTGCAAACACTAATATTTCTGTTAGGAATCTTACCATGTTTCTCCCTGTGACCAGCTTACTTCTGACAACAGAGGTGAGTCACTCATTGAAGCTCAAAGATTTTCAATAGGCTGATGGAAGATCACTTAGATAACATCAATCAGAAGATGGGAATTAAAATCATTATGAGAATTCTAGTCACATATTTAAACTTAAAACATTAGGCAATTTTTGTGGGCAAAGTCCTATGTCAGTAAATGGAGTCCGTATGCGTGCATGCAGGTTCATGTTTTAAAACTCCGCCTCGTGTTTGGACACGCTAGCACGAGGCAAGCTGCCAATCCCCACCGCGAGGTCAGGGGCTGAACTGGGAGACATTTGGTGTGTCATTTCTAGACTACTGTATCATGAGCGTGGACATGTTTGTATATTGCCAGCCCATGGCTCTCTCTTCTTGGCACCATTAAATACAATATATCTTCACGTTCAGAGACTCTAAAAAGGATTATACAGCTTCTCTTTAAAAAATACGGCCACCACTTCCTATAAAACAGGACTGCTTATAAAACCTAAATGTTGCAGCAACGATAGACTTCTTGCCAAATAACGTGTGATCAAGAAAAAATTGACTTTACTAGCAATGCAATGAGCTTTAGATGAATTGCATTTGTAAAAAAACAAAACAAAACAAAAAAACACACAAACTTCCTTCTCATAAATACATTCTACCAAGGAAAGTTTATTAAAGAAGTGCTTTTATTTTGATAACTTGAAAAGGAATATTCTGATATTCAAATAAAGATATCCAATACTTAGCGAGTTTTACTCTACTCTGAGCTTTTTAAAATGCCTTCATTTTGACACTGTTTGACTGCATAATTATGTAAAGATGTGATGGGATCTATTATGAATCCCTATTCTTCTAAGGTTGAGAAATGCCACGAACACAACTCTGATTAATAAGCAGAGAAAAGTGCCCTAAAGCCATTGTGGAGAATACGCTCCCCCCCACCCAGTTTCGTAATCTACGCATATCAGCATGTTCACTCAGCAAGGGCAAGCTTTCACTAAATGCTCTTTCTTTCATTGGTATCCATTTCTTTCTTTCTTTTTAAAATATAAACACGTGGCATCATTACCACTGTCCAAATTCACCTTTTAGGGATAACATGTAACTGGCTTAACAACAGATGTGTAACTTTTTAATATATGTTGTTCAATTTCTAAAAGGCAATATAATGTTCCAGATTTAAAAGAGGAGGCAAATAAAAGCTGCCTCGTTCAACAATGCACCTTCCAGCACTGATCAGCCACGATATGAACTGCAGATGACCCATCACTCACACTCAAGCCTCCCTGTGATGCTGCTCTTCACAGGGGAAGTTATCTCGTGTCAGGGAAATTAGTCATTGATGTCTTTAAAGTGCCATTCTCTGAACAGTGGGTACATAATAAAGTTTAAGTCTGCCTTTCTGGTTTGGAGAGATAGAATAAAGCTGCTTTTTTAAAAAATTTTTATCCTCAACCGAGGACATTTTTGCATTTATCTTCAGATAGAGCAGGAGGGAGAGAGAGAGAAACATCGATGTGAGAGAGACACATCAAATAGCTGCCACCCACATAACCCCAACCGGGGCCGGGGACAAACTGCAGCCGAGGTACGTGCCCTTAGTGGGAACAGAACCCGGGACTCTCCAGTCCGTGGGCCGAGGCTCGAACCGCTGAGCCAAACCAGCCAGGGCTAGACTAAAGCTTCATGTTCCAGGAATAAGAGAAGTTTGCATATTGAGCCAAATAGGTAAATACTGGAAATGGCTGGAAGTAAACTGAAGAACTCTTTTTCCCCTTAAGAGTCAAACAATAACTATCTTGTGACCCAAAGACATGTTCAGATACTCAGGAGGGACATATATTTGAGGTATAGAAACGAATGTATTGGATGACATTAAATCCATGAATTCATGGAATGGAACTCAGGGTAGATTATATTTATCTCCCCAACAACTGCTAGATTTACGGTTGATCTCACTCCCTTGTAAGATCTCCGAGGACCCAGTGCGGGCTGCTGGCTGGCACTGCAGTCTCCCGTTCCCTTCACACGACAGAATGACTGACAAGGTGGTGGCCGCCAAGGTTGAGAAAATCTGGTAATGAAAGCTGAGTCTAACACCTTTTAATAAATGGAAATGGGAGCGCAAGACATTAAAATACTTAAAATTACAACATAACAAATATTCTCGGCAGCTCAGACACTTATTCTCTTTTATTACAGCCAATGGCAACATTTCACTCAAATAAAAAATATTTTATCACTTCGCTTGGTTGAACTAATTTAGATGTCTTTACTTTTTTTTTTTTAAATCCTCACCCAAGGATATTTTCTCATTTATTTTCAGACAGAGTGGAAGGGAGGGAAGGAGGGAGGGAGAGAGAAACATCGACGTGAAAGGGACATATCGATCGACTGGCTGCCTCCCACACGACCCCAACCAGGGCCGGGGACGAACCGCAACGAGGTACGTGCCCTTGACCGGAATCCACCCCGCAACTCATTGTCCATGGGCTGACCCGACACTCTAACCGCTGAGCCAAACCGGCCAGGGCTTTACTTTTAAATAAAGGTGATTGTAAGAATTAATTTTTGTGATGCATTCAGAGATAACTTGCTATTGAAAATGTTCAGTCACAGGTGGTCATTTAACTCCGATAGATTTAATGACTGAATGTACTGGTCCGTCACTAATATTTCGACAGAGGCTGGAAGAGGGGCCCGAACCGATTACAAAAGGATAATGGTGCAAAGAGAAAGGTATAGGGTTCTGGGAAGGAAACACTTGACAGCACAATCCAGTACATTTAAAGAGCTGTGCCCTGGGACTATTTTAATAAGACCAAACCCGAAGACCTTCTGCGAATGCTCAGACTCAGTGATGACGCACAGATGGACACAATGAAGTCAGCACGTCCTGTCTAGGTTCCACCACTTTTTACACAGAACTCGGGCAGAAACAGCAAACGCTGGAATCGCCGGATCAGATTCTGTCCTGGCTGCACTTTGTGTCATTTTCACTCTGAGGACGCACCCGCCCAGTCACCCCAACAGTCAGTTTCGCTTATAAATAGCAGATGACACTGCCTACGTCATGACATGAAGACTTCAATTCAATACATTTCTGAAGTGATTTCTCAACAGACTGTCATTATTTGAATAATTACTATTACTATTAGTAATGTTATTAGTTAGTTATTATTTATACTGTACTTTATTCAATAATGTAACTCAGGTATCGAGACATCATTGTTACTCCAAAAAGAATTAAAAACCATCCCACTTCTCACGAATTTTAAAGTGACATATACATTTTTATCTAAAGTATAAATAGTTGAAATTAGAACATTCCTTAAATATTGACACCAATGGAGCATAAATGTCACAGTAAATTGATATCATCACCATTCATTCAAAAACACACATACAAGTTATTATTTATAAATACCAAGTTATGTACCGCTGATTTTGTCTCTTGGACTTCTATTCCCATTCCAATTCTGCAACACCAATCCATGCTGATGTCATATGATTTTATATCTGAAGGTCTTCTCGTGAATGTCTTATCATACTTCCTGACAGATAGGTATTTAAACATTTTAAGCTCCTGTAGCCATAAGGATTTATGTATCTTTTAGATTGACTTTTTATCACAATTATTATTAGTACTTATTTAAACCAGCAAAATACACGGTTTATTTAATTTCAATACATCCTATTTTTATAAAGTAAAATTCATTTGTAAAAGAATTTTATGAGATGACTGTGGATGTCTTGCTTGAAGCAATTGTGGGAATGTTCCTTTATTGGCCATTCCAGAGATGTTTACACACCAGGCGGCCATGCCCCTGTCTCACACACCAGGCGGCCATGCCCCTGTCTCACACCCCAGGTGGCCACGCCCGTCTCACACCCCAGGCGGCCACGCCCCTGTCTCACACCCTAGGCGGCCACGCCCCTGTCTCACACCCCAGGTGGCCACGCCCCTGTCTCACACCCTAGGTGGCCATGCCCCTGTCTCACACCCCAGGCGGCCACACCCCTGTCTCACACCCCAGGTGGCCACGCCCCTCTCACACCCCAGGCGGCCACGCCCCTGTCTCACACCCCAGGTGGCCACGCCCCTGTCTCACACCCTAGGTGGCCACGCCCCTGTCTCACACCCCAGGCGGCCACGCCCCTGTCTCACACCCCAGGCGGCCACGCCCCTGTCTCACACCCTAGGTGGCCACGCCCCTGTCTCACACCCCAGGCGGCCACGCTGTTAAAGGACAGATGGCAAGGAGAACCTGTGGGACAGACCACTTCTCAGGCTGGTCAGTTTCATAACAAACTACACATAACATTTAAGAGTATGATATCTGATTTCTTTAAAACTTTAGTGTCCTCTTTGGTAAAACTCTGGGGACTGCAAAGGGTACACATCAGAAAACCATTTTCCTAACACTGTGGCCCTCGTGCTCTGTACTGATTCTGCAGAGTCAATCATCTTTCCAGTCTGTTTTCATTAATGACTGAAATGGGTTCAGCTGCCATAGAAATGAGGCAATAAAATTCAAGTCCAGTGTAAGTAGAACCCAGTCAGATCAAACATGGGGAGATAATCTGTGTTTCCAAGCCCTGGTCACTCTCTCCAATTCTCCTTCAGAGGCTCTTAAGCATTTGGAATACAGGGAAGAGCCACCATTATAATCAACAGAAACCCGTATTAATTGAGCAACCTACCACAGAGGCGGCTGGGCACGGGCCAGAGGCAGACAAGCTCTGGTGACGTCGTTGCGGCGGCCTCCGCGATAATTTTGCAATATGGTAAAGACGAGGTAAACTCAGAATCACATACCCACCAGAGAATAGTTTCCGTCCTGTTTGCTTGTGTTTGCAGTGACATTCAGAGCTCAAGTTCAGTCCCCTTTGCAGAGGAAGCAGGGACGAAGAAGGGCAGAGCCTCTGTGTAATTTAAAGTCTTTGCAGAGCCGTTACCTGTAAGACCTTTGATTAACCTCATTAAAGGGACCGGATGCTCTTTTGTGGCTCTCGATTTCCATTCATAGATTTTGGGGTGAAACACGAGGACATGAGTAATCACCTAGACCTGTTATTTGAAGAAAGATAAAACTGTAAACAGGATAGCAATGCCATTTCCAAGATCACACAGGTGACGGCAAACGTGAGACCAGAATGCGCAGTTTCAGGTCACTGCCTCTTGCCTCAGTCTCAGCCCGAATGCAGTCTTTCTCAGCGTCATCTGGGATCTTGGTTTGAACAAGCCTTCCGAGTTATTCCGATACAATGTAACGCTTGAGAACTACTGTTTAGAGAACAGAGGTCAAGACATCCAAAGGGCTTCTCACATGGCCCTGGAGTTGGCACACCGAGGCCAGGTCATGCCCTGCCTCTGAAGGCCACTGGGACCATCGCGTCACAATGCACATAGTGTCAACATCTTGACCTATAAATATTAGTTTCTAAGTTCACCTCTCAGTCATTTCAATTTCTATATTGTGTTGATAAAAAAAGACTACAGCCATTGAATTTTGACAATGCTTTTTATATTTACTAACTATGGACACAAAGAAGAAATGATGAGAGCAGATAAAAGCCAGAAGTCAAGGAAGACTGATACTCTGCTCTTAACACACACGTCACAGGCCATCTTTTCTATGTGTTAGAACCAGGTCCTCCCCCCCACCCCAGTTCTTCAGGAAGGGGCACACTTCCTGAGAAATTGTTCAAAAGGCTGTTTTAAGGAGAAATGTAAAAATGGGCATTTTCAAGTAGGTCAGAATTACATTTTTTAATGCGAAGTGTACATCTGAAGAAGAAGAGAGTTATAGGAATTGATGAAAATAAAGACAGCTAGGCCCTGGCTGGGTGGCTTAGTTGGTTGGAGCATCGTCCCATGAACCAAAAGGTTGCAGGTTCAATTCCCAGTCCGCGCACATACCTGGGTTGTGGGTTTGATCCCTGGTCGGGCACCTATAGGGGACAACCAGATCAATGTTTCTCTCTCCCATTAATGTTTCTCTCTTCCTTCCTCTCTCTAAAATCAACAGGGACATAGCCTCGGGTGAGGACTAAACAAACAAACAAACAAAAGAATGGTGAAAATAATATTGGAGTTCTACAAAGGACCCTCATTTTAGAATGACATGTTTCCACCTTAGACAGAAGCACGCCTGGTGATGGAGGGCTGAGTCCCTCATCATAGCCAAGCACTGCTGTGTACCAGGCAGGGAGCAGCATGAGACATTTCAAGGACCGTGACTAGTCTCAGCTACTCTGCTACCATAACTACAATCATGTTTGTAACCAAACAGAAAATTTAAATTCTTGGTTTCAAATGCTTATTTAATGTGTTGAATTATTCCTGTGACTGAAAACATTTTGTGTCATCATTTCACAAAATAAGTATAAAATTAGTATACAATCCGAACAGACTATTGGCGAATTAAAAAAAAAAATGTTCTTTAAAATGTTCACATGTGACATTTAAATGTTTTCTTTATAGCCAAAAGATTTTAATCATAAAACCTATTGTAACTGAATGAATAAATTACCTAAAAATGCTTTTAAGAATCATTATTTTTTTTCCCCCTAAAGAATGACCGTATCGGTTCACCTTTCTTACTCTTAGGTATTTTTACTACTTGATGGATTTAAGTAAGACTCATAAAGGAAAAATGGATGCTGGCCCTCTAGACATCTTTCCCATATGCTTCCAATACACAGTTTGGAAGGCAAACGAGTGGTTGGTGGCTGAATTACTGAATATATTTCCTTGCAGTAAAAAGAAAAGTGCCTTTGTAGAAATGCTCTGGAATTTTCCTATTAAACATAGTGGAGTAATTTCTTACCATCTGTAGCATTCGTTTAAAAAAATGTAAACAGTGGTATATTTGCCATCTGTTTGGGAGACTTTTTATAATACTTTCGAATCTGTCATTCAATGATATCACCAATTTTATCATCTAGAGATGATGCTTAAAACGGGGACCAGTGACATGTTTGGTAGCCAGACATGCTTGCTGTGGAACTGACACAGCGAAGGCTGCAAGGTGGCCAGTGACAGCCACGACAGTTCAGTCAGCACCAAGGAAACTGCGCAGAAGAGCCATCGGGGGGAAGGCGTCTCCCATCATGCTGAAGGTGGAGAGACCTCCGGAATGAGCGCGGTGTACCCGTTTCCGCAGGTAGCTATTAAACAGGCACATTACGATCCCAGCCCTTTCCACATCCTTGGAAAACGTTGAAAAAATGATACTGCCCACGGAAATGCTCACCAGGTTTTCTATCCAGCTTAATGTTCCAAGATAATTAGTGAGCTTCTCCACATATACGAGGAAGCAAAGTAAGGACTAATTAAAAGTTTACTGAGTAGATAAAATCAAAGTATATAGATATAGACATTTATCCTCAAGAAAATGCCAATGAACCCGTTAGGATTTCCCATACTGAGGTGGGATAAACGCTCAGATGTTCACAGACCATGTTTCCGAGGATAAGTTAACAGTGAGTTCTCACGGAATGCAGAGTCCCACCAGGTTAAAAGGCTTGGAGCATTTAGACGAGAGAAAACAAAATCACTCTCTTATGATAGCACGTTATTTAACAATAAAAATTATTTTAGGACAGTTTTCCTTCAAATTACTAAAATCTATAGAATTCTTGGGTAACGTTTCATCGCTCACTGTTTTGGGCCCAGCACAGAGCAGAACTGAGGACAGCACAGAGGGGGGAAGGTCAGAGCCTTCGTGAACCTGGCTGAATGGTAAACAGAGCATCAGCTTACATTGAATTATCTGCAAGTTAAGGTCCAAGAGGTAATTTTGTTTTCATTCCAGGTTCAGATATTAGGCATCTTTATACAATTCACTCTGAAAGATGCACTGTAGATTCCTGGAATGTGTACCTCGAGTTTTCCTGGAGATGAGGATTGGGGTTTCCGAAAGCCTTTTCTATGTCACGATGCTTGTGTATCAACATCTTACAGAATGACGCTGAAATGAAATCCATCACTATCAGAAATCAGATTCAAGAACAGCCTGTGTACAAGCGCAGAGGAGGAAGAATAAGTTATAGATTTAGAAAACATATTGTGTATTTTTAATCAAAATATATTGTCATATCATGACTCTGTATTATTTGTATTAATGAAAATATATTTAAAATTTAATTGATTGACGAGAGAGAGATCGACTTGTTGTCCCGCTTACTGGTGCGTTCATTGGTTGCTTCTTGTACGTGTCCTTACCGGGAATCGAACCTGCAGCATTGGCTTATTGGGACAATGCTGTAACCAACTGAGCTACCTGGGCAGGAAGAATGAATGCTTAAATAGCCACTTATTTCTCTTCTCAGGACACAGGTGTTGCAGTAGCTCCAATTTCCCCAATCCCAGACAGACAGACAGTATGTTTTCCAGGAGGATATCACGCCTGTAAATTTGCCACCCAGCGGGGGATGTGGCTGGGGAAGTTCAGCTCTCACAATTTACTGACAAATTTATTTGAATATAGTTTATTTGGGAGAAGACACATAGAACACATCCAGATAATGTCATTTTACTCCTGAAATACCAAGAAAAGTATGATATAATATTTATGGCACAAATTTTACACCACAAAATAGCTTGACCTAAGACACAGGCACACAAATCAGTAATTTCGCCGTAGAAACAGAAAGACAGGGGAATTATGAGAAAATGTGGCATCTGAAGGTGGGGGTGGGGAGCAGTCCTGTACGTCCCCACCTGTAACTGGTGAATGTGATGCTGTCTCGGGTGGACAGTGGCAGGATGGGGTCAAATGCTCACACTCCATCCGCTTGTTGGTGTGGGATCCCCACCACCACACTGGCGTTGGGTCCAGAATGCTCTTAATGATGCATGAAGGGAATTTATTTGGTCGATTGGCTATTTAAACATATAATAATTCAAACACTGTGATATTGGTATAATACCTGAGGAGGTATATAAAACAAACTGTCCCCAACTGGATATTATATACATAATAACAGCATTTTTAAAAGGAAAATTACTCAACTGATAATGTTGGGGAAATTATGCTAAATTTAGAAAATTAAGGATTAAAGTCTTCACCAGAAACCACACTAACTACATCTGTGATGGATATATTAAAGAGCTAAATATGAAAGGTGGAACCACAGAGCCCTGGGTGAGAGCTGGAAAGAAACAGGTGACAGAACTGTCTCAATAAGCCTGGGCAGGCGAGCAGCATGTCTCCCCGAGAGGTGGCCGGGAGCCGGGTGCCCGCTGGAGCAGGGCAGGAAGAGCGCCCGTGCATTGGGGAGGGTGGCCATGTGCCGGGGGCAGCGCTGGGGAAGGAGGAGCAAGCTGGCACGGGGCATGGAGCCTGCGCAGGGGAGCGGGGCACCTGGCAGCGGGAGCAGAGCGACCAAGGGCGCATCACTGCAGGGCAGTGAGTGCTGGCTTCTCTCGGAGGAAGTGGGATTACCAAACCCTGAGAGGGAGACAAGCCGAACAGACCCCATGGTAATGGATGAGAACTGAAGTTACTGATACGAACCAGTGGTTTCCAATATATAGACAGATACAGATGAGTGTAGAGTTAGTGTGTGTGTGTGTGTGTGTGTGTGTGTGTGTGTGTGGAGGGGAGAAAGAGAAACAGTAATGGTTACACTGCATTACTGTGGAAGAACATTCTTGTTAGTGGAACATATATAAATAAATTGGGAGGTGATAGGTCTCAGGTCAAAAATTTACTCTTTTTTTTAATTAATTTTTTTTTTAATCCTCACCCGAGGACATTTTTGCATTCATCTTCAGATACAGCGGGAGGGAGAGTGGGAGGAAGAGAAAGAGAGAAACATCGATGTGAGAGAGACACATCGACTGGCTGCCACTCACACGACCCCAACCGGAGCCAGGGACAAACTGCAACCGAGGTACGTGCCCTTAGCGGGAACCGAACCCGGGACTCTCTGGTCCACAGGCCGACACTCTAACTGCTGAGCCAAACCGGCCAGGGCTCAAAAACTTACTCTTAAAAACTACATTAAAATATTGTAAAATTTTCTGTTTGTATAACCTTGAATTGTTTCAAAATTTTTTAAATGTCATTTCAAGTAATCTTTAATAGCACGGGTACAGTACTATACACACATAAACAGGCTGATCTATGGATGCGCGGAAAGTTTAGAAGTTAAAATGATGGGCGTGGGTTTCCATGTTACTGCTCAGAGCTTCAGTTCCCTATAAACTCGAGCAAGGACCAGCGTTAACCGGAAATGCCACGTGGTCATTAACGAGACCGCCTTGGTTCATGGGACCCTCCCCATTCCCTTCAGCCGTGCTGTGATCGTGAACTCTGACCCTACCGACCAGGCGTTAATGAGGGCCACCGTTTGTGCCTTTCACAGCTTGGGGCGATGGATTCACCCAGGACTAAGGACAGGACTGTTTTAGGGGAAAAGGGACCCCAAGATTTAAATTAGCTACAGGCATAACAGAGAACAGGTTAGAGCACACACGGGGGCCCAGCTGGAACTGGTCGGAGCCCTGGCGTCCCACTGAACGGCTCCACGACAGAGTCAAGAGGCAAGTTAATCGCTCAGAGGGGATTAATAAAACCTGTGTCGTAAGCATGTGAGAGAATTAAATTTGGTAATATACGGCACCTAACCTATGACAAGTGCCCAGAAAGATGCAGTTCTCAATGATCGTGATCTCTGTGTCAGTCAGCAAAGGCTAATGGCTGTAACAGGAACTCGCACATTTCAGAGGTTTAACAAGAAAACGACATTGACCACGTGTTGTTCGGTCTAATGGAAGTCGGGGAGGCCCTGCTCTGGTCAGTCACTCAGGAACCTCGACTTATCAGGTGCGCCTCCGTCCGTTCCTAAGGCCTTGGAATCTCTGCATCCAGCTATCACACGGAATAAATGAAAAGAACAAGTGGAGAGGTAGACCCCTCTTCATAATTTTGGCGGGTGTTGACACACATCATTTCAGCCCACAGTCCACGGACGAGAACCGGTCATGCAGCCCATGCAGCTGCAGGGGCTCTGGGACCACGCCCCAGCGGCAAAGCCAGGATGGAGAGAAAGAATGGATACGGCTGAACGTGTCAGGTCTTAGTTTCCGCCGGCCTTTCTGGTCTCCAAACACCTGCCAACTCCCATGGTCGCAGAGGGTGTACATCTAGGCCTCCCTGAACAGACAGCGCCAACCCACCTCGTCCCTCCACAGCCCAGGTCCAGGGCTGGGCAGACACTGTCCTCTGTGAGTCTCTCTGTGGCTGTGCACCCGCTGTCAGCTTTTGTCCCAAAAGGTCAAGGACATTTGTACAGCAAACAAGTCAGGAAGGTAGACGTCGTGTCTCCCTCCAAGGCAGAGGGCAGGATTGTTTCCTGTCGAGAGGATAATATATATAAATTATTTTTTGCAAAATTTGGCTAGTATTAATTTCTGAGTAGCCTTTGGACTGTGACAGTTTTCTCTCTCTTGAACTGGATGGAGCAAATAGGAGTTAGTTTTGTAAATACCACTCTGCACCACACCTACATACTGCTTCACTTTTATACAAGCATGTTATCTACTTTTTAAAATATAGAACATGAAAAATACTGAGGAAAAACATATACAGTTCTCGACAAAAGCCTATTGATATAATGCATATAGTCCATTAGTTAAACAGAGAAATCCACACGTCCCTATCATTAAATGCAGAAAAACCTGTTGATAATGTTCAACCTTCATTTATGATAAAATAAAGTCTATTTACAAAGTAGGATGAAAAAGAATCATTCCTAAGCCTATTAAGGCAATTGATCACACACCTCCAGCAAACGTCACCCTCCAGCAGTGAAATGTCAGAGGCTGTCCTTAGACTCAAGCACTGAACGAGACAGAGATATTGCTGATCTCTGCTATATAAACACACTGAGTGATTTAGTTAAGAAAGTAAAGTTAATAAATAAAAGATGAATTTAAGTGAATTAGCTGGATGTTTTCATGTTGGCAAAACAGAAATGTAATTTTCTAAAGAGAATGATTTCACAATGATAGATTAAAATAAAAATACGTGCCTAGTTTTCAATTGAACAAATGATGTGAACTCCGGCAGAAAATAACAATTTCATGAAAGACACTGAAGAGAGACAGCCTTCTAAGCTGAATCATATGAAACTTCTCTTTGGGCAGGTCAGAAATGATCAAATTCAGCAATGTTTCAACTAATACATCCGCAAGGAAGACACAATGTTATGAATTTGCTATTTGTCCCAATGTTAATGTAGATACTCATTTCTGTTCCAGTCAACATCCAACATAAGGTAATTCCAACGTCTATAAAATTGCAATAAAATACTTTTTGAAATATGAATGTAAAAAGATATTACATTTACCCTTCCAAAAGTTATTATAAAATTATAATACTAACTAGAGAGTAGCATGGGTATAGAGATAGGCAGAGGGCCAAGGGGACAGTACCGAGAGTCCAGAAACAGTCCCAGCATGTTCTGTCTGGGTATACCTCCAAACAGCCCTGAAGACCCGCTGGGGGAGGGTGGACGCTCAGTGAAGGGCGGCTGGACGGCTGAGTATTATTTGGCAAAAGATCAGTATGCAAAAATCATGTCCAGATAACAAAACTCTGAACATGTGAAAAACAGGACTTTAAAACTTTCAGAAATAAATAAAGATGTTGTGACACTCAGGTAGGAAATAATTTATTTAAAAAGTCATAAATGGTGCAATTCATAAGGAAATGATTCATACCTTTAAAGCCTCCTATTCATCAAAAGCACCATTTTAAAAGTGTAATTGAAAGCCACAGAGTTTTAACATATAAAGCTGGCAAGGTGTCTGTATACAGAAAATGTCAACTACTCTTACAAACGCGGGGCGGGGTGGGGGGACATAGTCAACCAAACTGAAAATTTGGCAGAGATCAAGGCCGTGCATTTTAGATGACAGAGGCGCATAAGACATAAAAATATGAAAACAGACTTAACTTCATTTGACTACGGGAAGCACAAATCAAAACCACGCTGAACTAGCATTTCACGCTAATCACACTGACACACACCTTGATCATGTTGCCCGCTTCCGGGCGCTTCTGGATGCGGTGTGATGGGGACTCACACGGAACCGGCAGGAACGCAAATCGGGAAACCACTTTGCAGATACACTTCAATTCAGCCAGAGGAGCTGAGGATGGGAGCCTTACGGCCCAGCAAGTGGCTCCCTGGGCATACAGCCGGCAGAAGCTCTTTCCCTCATGCTGAAGGAGTGACAGAAAAGAATGCTCATAGCAGCATTACGTAAATGTCCAAAAATAAGAACAGTCCAAGCATCCATCATCAACAGTAATTCTCACACACAGTTCAAAAACAGGCAAAACTAAATAATGTTTTAAGGATACACACAAGGGAAGAAATTCTTTGAAAACGCAATTGTGTAATAGATACAAAAGTGGGGACCATGACTGTGACCGAGAGGAGTGAGGACCCAGGGTCAGAGGAGTGTGCAGTTTCCCTACTGTCGATCATTCAGTTACTTGGCTTATATTATTATCTGTGCTGTATAAAGTGATCTGGGCCCCAAGGCTAAGGCAACTAGATTCCATTTTTATGTAGGCCCCTTGGCTAGGTGACTAAATGACTCCATTTTTATCATCAATAGACCTTCCTCGATATTCTTCCAATAATAGGTTAATTACCCCTAGAAGTAAAGGAATTTTGCCTAAGAGTATAGTTGCCCCACGTGTTGTTTGGGAGACATTTGCAGTTTCCGAGTATAGGTACTTGCAGGTATTTGCAAGTACTTGTGCCCTCGGTGAATAATGCTAATTTTGACTTCTGTAATCTCTGTCGCTCCCACTATTGTACTGGTCCCCTGAGGTGGGGGTGGGGGGTGGGGGGATGCTTCTGTCTTTAAAATGGGACGAGCAAGGAATCTGTGCTGAGGATCTGGGGAAGCTGTATCCCCCCAGCCCGCCAGTGAGAATAAAGCGCTCCTTTACAATTTGTGCGTCTCTGGTTATCTCGCTGACACGTTACAACAAAAGGTATTAAAACATTCCCATGTCTGGATGAAATGCTTCAGTTCACAGAGAGAGAAAATGACTACTTAGACCAAAACGTGGTTAGGGCACAACAGTCCCGGGTCACTTTGAACCAAGTCAGCTGTCTCAGATCTGATATCTCCAGTCTCTGTAAAGCGTGGTTTCAAATCCAGACCAGCTCTGTCCGGACATGGCACCGAACACTCACGTGTCTCTTCCTCACTTGCAGGGCCCCAGAAATACAGTCTTAAAGTAACCTTGCCCCACCCCTTTGACTCTTTAAAGTTGACTCAGTGGATGACAGGATATCTGAGATTTGCTTCAGAATGGATGAAACAATGGTCATGAGCTGATGACTGTTCTAACTGGTAACAGGTGCGTGGGAATGTATTGTACTGTGATCTCGACTTCTGTATATATTTGAAATTTTTCATAATAAAAAGTTTTGAAAAATCAATTCAGTGGCCAAGCTTTCTCGTAGCATATACATGAAAAAGAATTCCACTGAATTTTTTTGACTACTCTTAGGTAATAAAAATCATGTGATCGCTTTACGTCAGGGAATACTATCTCAATTCAGAAATTGTAAGACCCATATGATGATCAAAGTCTTATATGTTAAATCTTCCCCTCCCTGGTTAAGACACTCTGCAGGCAAGAGGCCAGCAAACAGGGTGGGCTGGTATTCTGGTACCTTTCTCTGTGTCCATTTGCAGAAAGAGGATTTTGATCTCCTTCAGGACTGAGTTTAGAGAGGAGAAAGAATAATGGCAACAGGAAAACTCTTACTGACTGGCACTGTATTGCAGTCTCTAGGCATTCAGGTTGTTTACAGTTTCTTTTTTTTTAAATTGAATGTATTGGGGTGACATTGGTTAATAAAATTATACAGCTTTCAAGTATACAGTTCTACAATACCCCATCTGTATATTGCAGTGTGTGCACCACGCCAAGTCAGGTCTCCTTCCATCACCATGCATCCCCCGTTCCCTCTATAAGGTAATTTCCTAGGGCATTTCTGAGGGTTTTTCAGCGATCCCACTGGGAAGGCCTACTGCACTGCCCACGAAGCAGACACATGCCTTTTCCTCTCACTTCTACTCCCCTTATTATTTTGAATTTTTCTGGTCCACTCTACTCGACATAGACACCTTCAGATTAAAATGCTACTAGGCCACCCCCCCCACCTCCCCGTAGCTCACCACCCATTCTGGGGCACACTCAGGCATCTCTCGCTGCAGTGAACTCAGACACGTGTACACCTCTTGTTCAGCTCGTCTGCCAGGCAACGGCCAGCTCACGTAAACCCTTGAGTTTTTCAGGTGGAAGTCAGACAGAAATCCACCGTGCAACATTGTGGGGTGTTATTAAACTTTCTCAATGGTTTTGTTGAGGTGTCCTCAGCAGGCTTGAACAATTTCCACCCTTGCTCTACAGGTCTGAGTTCAACTCTCTCCAGCGAAATGCTCTTGGCAAACCCATCCTTCTTAATCACAATAGCATGAATGATGATTTTAGGGCTGCAAAACACAGTTCTGATTGGTTATTTTGAAAGTTTCTATCTTGGGGTGACTCCACACTGATACTTGGTCTCTTTCAATGTACTGTTCTGTTAAAAATTACCCCAGGGGGCTACAGAGACATGGTGAAGCAAACTCAGAGCTGAGCGGGATGGTCTTTGAAAGATGACAGTGAATGGAAATAGAGCCAAAAGGGTTAAGTTTAGTAAATATCATGATTAAGGAAAGTGAACATTCTGGAAACTAGAGCTAAATGGTGACATTTATGTTGGCTTTTGATGTTCTCAGAATGGATTAGCAAACATATTCTGATTAATATGTAGGTGACAAAAAAATAAGAATGAGGAACCAAAGTGGTTCATTACTAGCAAATATGGACTGTTTATACATATTGATTTAAATATAGATCACTGTCAATAAAATAAACAAATAAAAATACTTTATCATGAGATTAGTAAGTCATTTAGCAACTTCTTTGGCATTCTCGACTTTTAGATTAAACAACATATGGGCTGAAAGACAGTGGTGTGAGATATTTAGTTGAATACTATTATGAAAAATGTTAATTTTTAATTATATCAGTGTGAAGGAAGTCACGCATAGAATACTTTAATAATCTCTCCTACTCAACATTGTAATTAATGATTTAGGTAACAATACATCAAATGTACAGATTATATATTAATAGATTTTTATTTTATGTACTGTGTAACTTGCTTCATAACTAAGTTACCAATTAAACTTCATTTTTTATAATATATTATTTTGCCCTTGACCTTTTAAATTTACAATTTGAAAAAGCAATTTAACTTTAACAGCAGCTCTTGACTGATTATTTTGCCCACATTATTTGATCAGTCTATATGAACAGACATCCTGCATTTCTCAAACATTCTGGAAATCAATGTTTTAGCTCAATTATGCAATAACATGTCTGAATGTCCAGTTGTATAGCAATCGAGATTTTAAAAAATGAGACCTTGAAAATGAGCCTGGGTTTTTTAATGACATCTGTTCCTTCTGGAATTTGGGGACAGGGTACATTGGACTGCTGTGTGACCGAGGCTCTGTCAAGGACAACCCAACAGTCATAGATGACACCTCTCCCTTTTTGTCTGGAGGGTGTCTTTTCCAAAGGAAAGCTTACTCTAGCAAGTTGAAGACCAGATGGCGTCTAGGCCACTAAAGCTAGTTCATTTGTCTTTATTGCTCTGCTGTGAGCGAGACTAAGGGTTTCTTCAGACTCTTTTCAAATTTAAGTTCAGACAAATCTTAGGCATTTTTCAAAACTGAGGTAGAACTCTATATTGGGCATATTTCAGGTGGAGAGGAAAGGCCCACCCTCATTTCCTCCTATCTGACCAATACTGTCCACGAGCCCTTCTGTACCTTTTCACTGTGTAGCATTTAAGGGAATAGATAAGGACAGACGGGAAAAAGAAGTGAGAGGGAGAGTCACCGAAAAGGAAGTTTAAAAGGCAGAAGCAAAGAGAGAAAAAGCATAGAAAGAAAAACATGAAAAGGAAAATGCTCAACTTATTGATAAAAATCTTTAGAAGTGCCAAGCTGACAAAGAGCTGAAACGGAAATATGCCTTCGCTCTCCCCTTCTGCTCACACGGCTCCGGTGCCACGCCTGGCCACTGCTTCCAGAGGGACGGCGCCACGAGGCCCTCGCGTGTCAGGCCCGGAGACCGTGTTCTCCTAAAGAGAACACGCCTGTGCCCTCTAAGGCAGCGGCTGCCTGTTCAGTCATGTTCTAATCTAAAATGCAGCGTCCAAAAGCACCTCACAATGCTGACTTCTTGAAAGGGAAGCTCATTACAGAGTGAAATCACAGTCCAATTAACATTGAAAAGTGATATCATCTTAACGAACACTTTCCATCTGTCTGTCAAAGGGATGTGGCTGTGGGGGGTACTGAAAACTGAGAAACAGAACTCTTCATGGAATGAATAATAACAAAGATACATACACACACATACACGTTCGTATGGTTGGCATCATTTTATCTCACTGCTTAACTAGCAAAAGAAAGGGCTCAACTCATATACATCTCAAAAGTACACCTCGCTCAAGAATAAAAGGTAATTAATCTAAATAATTCTCAGTTGTGTCAGAAAGTTGGACTCTCTGTGGAAACCCTACTCGTGTAACCATAACTCACAGTTATTACTGTTAGATACTTAGGTGAAAGCCAATACCCTCTCATGCACAGAGCATCCCACAAGGTTAAAGCCAAGGTCAGGGCAGTGAAGAAGGGTCTGTAGAAGGAATCCTGGGGCAAAACCAGTTCTGCTTACATGTGTAGGCTGGCTGAAACACGACCCTTTTTGTATTACAATTTTCTTAATGACAACGTACATTGTGGAAATTTTCCCACGGCGTGGGTAAGCTGGATGATAGTAAGACTCTCTACAGAATAGACAAAGGAGGTTATTTTTAGTTTCTGCTTTTGTAGATTATGAAAGTTAAAAAAACATCTACCCCAAATGTGCAGAATAATAGAAAAAAAGTGAGGTATCAAAGATTAATATAATGACTGAGAGATTCAAGTATTTATACCGTCAGGTTGCTCTGAAATCCACCCCTGCAGGGGTTGGAGCACGGATGCCATTGTCAAGGTTAGATGAGATGCAGTGATTTCAGCAGTGTAGTCCAGGAGAACCAAACGGCTCGGCAGGCAGTAAGTGTGTTAATAAATGGACTCTAAATTTCCCAGTCCTTAACTTTAAGGAATAAAAGAAAAGGAAGATAGTAAGAGCCTGGTAGGACCATGAAAATTCATTTCTGCACTTGATGTGGTGATGAACTTGGGGGAAGAGCATGTGAATCTATGTTCTTTAAGTCGAGTTATAATTTAATGTTACCCTGTTCAATAGCTTTTAGGTTTCCGGCCTTCCAACGCTCAAACTTTTTTGAACACAAATCAAAATAACCCACGCTGCAGAATCCGGTCCACACACACCCGCACGCGTGCCACCGCAGAGGGGTCTCTTGAAGTGATGCTCTGAGCTGCAGAGAGCCACTGGCTTTCGATGTGCGTGCTGACAGCTCTCACTTCCCAGCATGCTTCCCTGACCTCCGACCTGCCTTAGGCACGCTGATAACTCAGCTCCCTCCGTGGAGCCAGGGAGGTGTGGGATTTCCACACCCAACACCCCGTCTGCACACGGACACCGTACCACATCTCACCTCTCACCACACAGAAACCCCAAGCCTTTTGGGACTTCCTCAAGTCATTTCTGAACCTGCACGGGAGCTGCCTGGCTCTCCCCGGAGAAGCCTGTTATGGGGGTGATCACTGTTCCTCCACACTTTCTTGGTGCACGTGTGGCATTATCAGTTTCCACATTTGAACTAAATTTGGGGGCCCCTGTACCTCTCCAGGGTAGCCACAGCACCTACCTCAACATTTTTGGATGAATTTTCATAGTTTCTATAGCTCTTTCTCGCATCAGTTATCATACTATCTAATTACGTGGTAACTGCTAGAGAAACGCCCAGCACAGAAAGAGGGTGAGGTACTATGATTGCTATGAGATCAATGTCATATGGAAAAACTTCAATGCCTTTGAGAAGACATTTGGCAAACGTTTTTAAAAACAACATCAACAATAAGAAACAAACAACAGAAACCAGGAGATGTATGGAGTGATTCCATCCATCAGCCACCTAACCGAGAAAACCCGCCACTTTGTCGCAGAAGCAGCTAGAGGCTTGGGGTCTCTGAAACGGGGTCATAATCACGGACTTCCGAGTCTGAGTCACCCCATGCAGTTACCTCCTACATAGCCATTCTTGTCTGCTGCGGGAAGGACCGTTAGATGTGCCCAGAGCAACACATTCCTTCTTAACACTGAACTAAGTGAGAATTGGTTTTACCAAATGTGTGCGATTATTTGTGCAATGCTCAAACCTTCCTATCACTGCCCCTGGAGTGTTTAAAAGAATAAAAATCATATCAGCTCCTTGTTGGATGAAAAAGAATCAGTCTTTAATTTAGCTTAAAGGTAAGGAAGTCTTCCTAACAGATACCCCAACACAGCCATTGCCAAGGGAAACGTCACTTAAAAGTTACCGGAATGGATATTCTCGCATCGTTATTATTGTCCTCAGACACTTTATTGGTTGGAGAAGCATCCTCAGCCCCCCCCCCAGCAGCGCACACCAGACAGCCCCCGAGCTGAACCAGCTGCCCGGCAGTCCTGGCAGAACGTGTTCGAAAATCGAGTTATCGGAGGCACTGCAGTCTGCAGTCGCCTTGTTTTTCCTGTTAATGGCCTATAGCTAATGGCATATTTCATCGCTAAAAAGCAAAGCTCAGGTTATCTGATTAAGTTTGGCACCAGGAAGAATAATGACCTACATTATCTGGAGACGTGAGTGATGCATTTGTGCCCAGACAAAAACCACTACCGATGACGTACTCATTAAGCAAAGCAGGACTAGATAAGACATTCTTATTTTTCTCTGTGTATAAAAAGATTTTAAAGATTGGGAATATCCATTATGGGTAATGACCGCAGATCCTTACTAGACAAAAGACCAGAAATGACTATTTTGATGGATGCTGGAGTGAACAAAATGATGCATTTTAAGAAAAACCTTGTGAATATATATAATATTTCCGTGTTGAAACTCAAACACATCCACGGAGCCTTCCGTAGAGGCAGAGCCACCTGTGTGCAAGGTGAGCCCACGCACCTGCAGCCGCGGAGAGCCCAGCAGGGGGTCCTCTGCTCGCGGTGATGACACGGACTTGGTGACGAAGAGAAAACGAGGCTTTTCCATTCGAGAAGGCACAGGGGTTTACAGTAAGGACGTTTAGAAGAATTTCCTTCAACATTTTCTGAAATACTTAACAGGGAATTTGCTGCTCAAAGAGGAAGCATCTAGAAACAGCACACAACTGTTTGGTTCAAACCAGAATGATGAAGTGTATCCTTTCCGAGACAATTAAGAGAGTTACAGCAAAATGTCAGAAGAGGCTGTTGATGGATCTTTCTACTTTGCCTTTCATTCCCTTTTTCACTCTTCTGTGTTTTTTCAATTCCTGGAATGACCTGACTCGAAGGAGCACCCATAACTCTTACCTTTGACAACCGGGACAGTCGATTTCTTCAGGAGGGTGAGAACCCAGTGGCCAAAACGAAGTCAGTTTACCTTACCTTCCAGAAGACTCTTCGGAGCGAACTCAGGCAGACTGCCCCGCAGAACTGCACGTGTCGTTTAGCTGGAAGGATAAACTATTATAAATAACTGTGCTGGGCACAGCATATTAAAAGCCACTTAGTGTTTATGTGTCAAGCATTCCTAAAAAGTACACCTTCTCATGTGCCATTAACTCTGAAAGCTACATGAAAAATACACGTGATTACGAATATATGTTCCATTTTTACTATGACATCTGTATTGAGAACGGAGGTAAAACCGAGGTCCGCGTGATTCGGATTTTTTACATCCCCTTACACGAACTGCAGCCCACAGAAAAGTGAGA
Organism: Tadarida brasiliensis; assembly: GCA_030848825.1. Lineage (NCBI taxonomy): Eukaryota > Metazoa > Chordata > Mammalia > Chiroptera > Molossidae > Tadarida > Tadarida brasiliensis. The sequence goes on along the minus strand of CM061267.1, from coordinate 96,318,308 downwards.
CAAATTGGCCATAAAGCCCTCATCATTTAACCATTAATAAATGAGTAAACAAGAGTGCAAGTAAATAAATAATTAGATAATGAAACAGCGAAGAGACAGCGCTGGATAAGCGGAGTTCAGGGAAGAGACAGAGCTGGGTGACTTCTTTGCTCTGTGTCCAAAACGGCCCGGCACAGTAAGGACTCGTGCCTGCTACCTGCGAGGCGGGCGGCAAGGCTAGGCCCTGACTGCAGAAACTTCTCAAGTGAGCAACAGACAAAGAAAAAATGGGTACGACATATGTGGGTAATTCTTAAAATCTGATCAGAAAACACTGAGACCTGAATGGCAGGTGGGCAGAGGAGCTGAGACAGAACCCATGAGCTGGTCAACAAAGGAGAAGCCGGTGTCTCTTCACGAGTGCGGATCCCAAAGATGCAATTCCTGTTCTCGTATTTCTGTCATCTCATCTCAGCTGAGCTCATCCTCAAAAAAGTCCCCCTGGGTTAAATTTATTTTAAAAACTGTTGCATCAGCCCTGGCTGGTTTGGCTCAGTGGTTAGAGCGTTGGCCCGCAGACCAATGAGTCGCAGGTTCGATTCCGGTCAAGGGCACGGACCTCGGTTGCGGTTCGTCCCCGGCCCTGGTCGGGGTCCCGCGGGAGGCATCCAGACAATGTGGCTCTGTCACATCGATGTTTCTCTTTCTCTCCCCCATTCTATCTGAAGATAAATGGAACAATATCCTCAATAAAAACAAAAGAAACCATTGCCTCTAATTCGGTCGGATCAAATGTGAGGTAACAAGAAGAAAGAGGCTTATTATTTGCAAAGTTACCAGATGCCCAGTTTCCCAAGACCAGATACAGATAAACTGAATTCTAAAACAAAAACGGGGAGTGCAATTCACTCGCAATGGAAGGAGAGCATCCCGGGAACTGCCGGCGGCTGGGGTGTCCAGGATGGGGTTCTCACACAGCTCTGTCCCCAGGCCGTTGGCACGAAGTGTGGCCACACCGCCTCCCGCCGCGCGCAAGCGGGCCTGGTGCCGTGGGGACACAGCCCTGCAGGACAGCGCTCTCTTTGGGCGCTTTCAGGAGGTACCTACTGAAATCCAACAACACCCAGCGAAGGAGTTCTTACAAATCTCATTTCACACATTCCATGAGAAGAGAGGTTAGGTATTTGCCCGCCTCTCTCTTTCCATCTGCCTTCTAACCAGCCTTTCCGTGCACGGTTGAGCATAGACTTTAATTCTCAAGTTCAACTTGGCTTCAAATCCTGCTTTATACACAAACTGCAGCACAAAAGCAACACATCTCTAGAAAAAGTTACCAGATGCCAAGGGCCCCTCAGTTTCTCAGAACCAAGAGGGGCGGGGGGAGAAGCGTGTTCCACTCCACATTACTTCAATGACGGCACTGAATATTCATTCTGCATTAACTGGCTCATCTATTAGTAAATGTTTGAAAGCTATTAACATTAACAGCACAGGCCATTCTGAGTCTTCAATAAAAAGGATTATTATATCCAATTTAAATATTTAAATGCTCATGCATTAGTGATCTTTTGCACCTTAAATTCAATCATACCTTTAAAAAATCTGATTTCACGGTATACATTTAAATGTTCAAATTCCTACATTTAATTCCATGTAGCCTTAAAAGACAAAGTGAGGTGTGGGGGAGGGAAGAGCACTGGCTAGAAGTCAGGACCTGCAGTGCCAGAAAGGTCACGAACTCTGTCCCGGTATTTGCCTTCTCACGCGTAAACAAGCGAGCGAGTGCTAGACTATTACTAAGATCTCTTTTGACTGATATATTATGTAAAATCATTGAGGCTAAGGAAATGCATACTTTTCTTTGTAAGCTAACACAATATACTAAAACTTGTATTTAAAAAAAAATAGGAGCCAATTTCCTTTCTCACTTTACGAAAGGATACACTAGAGTCACTTTTTATGTCGACACTTACTTTGTTTATAATCTCTGTGATTCAGAAACGGCACTGTGGCGTGAGAGCGACCCATCGTCAATGTGCACCTGTTGTATCTGCAATGATAATTCCGCCTGCTCTCTCTAAACAAGGAAGCTACAGAAGATGACCACTCAACTGACTTGGAGAAAAACAGAATAAGAATCTCACGTCTTCCTACTACTATTCATGACCTGCTTCGTGAGTTAAAAGAAGTCACTATGACATTTTGCTGAAGACTACACTTACCGCGCCATTTCTTTCGCTTGGAAATGCTCCATTTCTCCCAAAGAGAATACAGTCGCAGTGCTGGGGAGGCAAGGAGCAGGGGCTGAGGCCAATGAGTCCAGACGCAGGATGCGTGAGACTGTGTCTGGGAATTGTTCTTTCTGATTTAGACATGGACATTTCCTCGCTGGTCTAGATAGAATCTATTTGACTTTCAGGGGCAGGGTGGGAAGTACTAGATGAACATCAGAAAAGGATTTCAGCCCTGGCCGGTTTGGCTCAGCGGTTAGAGCGTCGGCCTGCGGTCCACAGAGACCCAGGTTCGGTTCCCGCTAAGGGCATGTACCTCGGTTGCAGTTTGTCCCCGGCCCTGGTTGGTTGTGCGGGAGGCAGTCACTCAATGTGTCCCTTTCACGTCGATGTTTCTCTCTCTCTCTCTTCCTCTCTCTCCCTCCCACTCTATCTAGACAAAAAATGAAAAAATGTCCTCCAGTGAGGATAAAAAAAAAAAAAGAAAGAAAAAGATTTCAGGTATGGGAGGTACCGTTACTCAGGATGGCAAAGGACCAATGTTGACCTGAATATTTTTCATGAAAGGACATTCATTCTGTGATCACCAGTTGAAGATTATATTAGCTAGGAAACTGGTTAGAGTCACTGTAGGACGTGTAATACAGATGGCTGCCCATACCCACCCCTCCGGCGGAATAAATCAGAGTCACGGGTTCGGGGCCCAGCAGGAGTCTATTTGGAAATGTTTCCACGTGATTCCATGCAAGCAGGCAGGGTTAAGAACGAATGCCCTGCAGAAGGGGTTTCCAGACTGGGTTGTCTCAGACATTCCTGGGGAACCAGAAACAATGCCGAGTCTACGTGGTGATTCTGGTGTGTGGGGTATGGCCAGGGAACCTGACATTTCGATAAGCACGCCAGGTATTTCTGATGCAAACGGTCCACGGAAATGAAAAGCATTGCCCTAAACTTTAGTCCCTTGTGCGCACACGCCGTGAGGTGATCTCCTGATGACAAAGAACGCAAGTGGGTGTTTGCTGTCTATTGAGTGGGTACCTAGAAGGCAGAATCACAGGATGAATAAAGCTGGATTCCATGAACTTATCCATGAAAGAACAAAGTGGAGTCCATTGTTAAAAGGCAGATTCCTGGCGAGTCAGCCTTTGGGGCTCGGGGCCTAGGAATCTGTATTTTGTAAGTCTCTTACTCCCTGAAAATCTGCCCTGGTCTAGCAGAGATGTCCAATGCCTCCTCTGAGACTTTTAAATGACTTTTTCAGTAGCTGTAAAACAGCAACACGATGGTAGCCAGTCTTCCTGTACACGAGTATTAAACACAAAAAAAAAAAGCAGGCAATGGGGCCAGATATCAGTCTTATCTGAGAGCCCTATTTTCATAAGAAACCTAAATCCTGAAAGTGACTTAGTTACCTACAAATACTGGTCACTAGTTATGGGGCCCAGTAGATGGGTCTGTGCTTGGGAAGATCTGAGAATAGGAGGATCTAAGAACAAGGGAGAATAAAATTCTCAAACACTACGAAGCCTCATGGGCCCAGGCCTACAAGTGCTTGGTTATTCTTCATTTCAAAGGCTGTACCCAAGCAGGCATTCCCAGGCTACACCATGAGGTCAGGGCCTATACTTCTGATACTTCTAAAATGCCCAGTGCCTCTAAAACCTTAATTGATGACTGGGGCATTGTTAAAACGCAAATTCTGATTCAGTATGTCTGAGGCGGGGCCTAAGGTCACTGTTTCTAAAAGCTGTCCATGATCGCTGCCGATTCATGGACCGCTCTCTGAGTTGCAAGAATCTAGGCAATCTCCGCAGTTCGGACGTCAGCCTACAGTCGGATGCATCAGATTATTAATCACAGAATAAATTCCCCTGAGTATATAAACACGCATCCCCGCCCACTCATCACCCCCCCCTCTCTTGGGTTGGACTCCTTCGCATTCCTCACCTCTGGGAGGGCTCCGGTGTTTCAGGATTTTAATAGCCACTCAAAATATTTAATTAACAAACACTGCCACGTTTGTCATTTAAATAAGCCATGGAAAGGTAACGCTACTTTATCAGCTTTACGGAAGAAAGATCGACGGTCCGGGTAGGTTTCAAAACCTGCCTAGGGAGGTTCCATGGCCCAGCTCGTAAGATCCTAAGGGCTCAACTCCAGGACAGCTAACTTCAGATTCAAAATACCTTTCTCTGAAACCACGGCTACTTTGGGGAACTACGATGTCTCGGTTCTCCTTGGACAACATGTCAGCAATATAAGCACGCAGGACTCCCATGCATAACTTTATAGACTTGGATATAAAACTCTACATAAATTTTAACTGAACCTCACAATAATCAGATGAACTGCCATCATTTTCACATTAGTAGAGAGGGTGATAAAACAGAAATTGAAATCATCCAGTTTGCCTGAGGCCAACAGAATGTGGAATACAATTTATAATAAATTCAACTGAGTCATCAAGTCCCATATCCGCGCATTCTGTAGCAGAGAAGGTGTGATTGGTTCACAGACGGGTACCTGTAAAGCTCCTTCTATGGCTACCTGGAATGTCCCCTTACCTAATGAGCCTGTCAGAGACAGGGCTGGATATCTTACTCGGTGACTAAGAGTGTCACCTGTACTTGACTCTAACACAAAATTAAAACAAAATTTAACATTTTAATAAAAATAACACCTGTAATATAGGGTAATGTGATTTTAGTGGCTTCGGAATAAAATGTGCTTTTAGAATTTCAATGTAAATTTAAAAGTGAAATTGTTGTCTTGCCGGTGTGGCTCAGTGGTTGAGCATCGACCCACGCACCGAGAGGCCGCTGGTTCAATTCCCAGTCCGGGCGCATGCCCAGGCTGCAGACTCGATTCCAGGATGTTCAGGAAGCAGTGGATTGATGTATCTCTCTCATTGATGTTTCTATCTCTCTCTCTCTAAAAATCAATACAAACATATTTTTTTTAAAAGTGAAACCGTTGTCCACATTGCAGTTATACTGTATTTGTAACGTCAATGGCAACCCCATAGTTTAACAAATGTTTCCCTCTTTATCCCCGTGACCTGTCTTGGGGTCTCTACGGCTCCACCAGAGAAGGGAACACACAGAAAGAAAGGGAGGGAATTAAAGGCAGAGAACTAGAATAAACTCAGTAACTCTGTACTAAATTATGAGAGATGAGACCACAGTGACACCTTCTTTCCAGATGACTTGGGAATTTCCAATATATCATCAAGCCAATCTGGGAAGCACAACCAGTGGCAATGATAATACGTTTCACTGATGGTTATTTTGACCAATTCTTGTACTGTCATCCCAATGGCTCTTTATGGATGACATTTCATGTACTGACTACAGGAAACCTTAATGACCGACTTTTCTCAAACATTCTCATTGTTTGAAGCTTATTGGCAAAGACTTCATCCTTTCAACACGGTGAGGAAATATCCATGTCCATGCCCGGGTACAGTAACCTCCAAGCCTCCTTCCATATGCAGTGTTAATAGTATCTTGAGCTATTTTGTTTTACCTGTATAGTGGACGTACTAACTTCAAAAACTGGGAAACAGGGAAAATTATCTGAGCCAAACAAAAACGAGGAAGGATAGATTATCTAACCATAGCGGCCAGTCGGGCTGTACAAAGACGACGGAACCATTGCACATCCTCAAAAAGTTGAAACGGGAAAATATGTAGGTGTAATATTTGGAAAACAAAGTTTATACTGTATTTGGTATTATCGTCCTTTTTCCCCAGTTCTTCACCCTTTTTAATTTTTGCTTTCATTTTACTCATTTTACTAAGACTAGGTTTTCTATCGTCAAAACAAACTTTCAGTTGAAGATTTAAAAAATATATATCATCCAAGTTATGTTGCATTGTGTAACTCAAATTGCTTAATTAATTTCAAGCTGCTTTATCCCCTGACTCCGTTCATCGAACATACAGAACTGCCCCCGCAGCACCGAGCTTTACTCGCGGTGTTAACACAGCTGAGACGCAGGGACGTCGTGCGGCCCGTGGGAAGGATGAAGGGCTCTGCTTTGTTGTGATGCGTTTCACTCCCAGCTTTTCAAGGACAGTCACTGCTCACGCGTGTTTACCATGGGTGCACTGTCTGTGACACTTGGCCATTTAGAACACAGCATCACATTTCGTATTGCACACTATTTCCTTCTTTGAGAAAAGAAACAGACATTTTTTTAAAAAATGTAGAACTTTCTATAAATAAAATGGGACTTTATGAGTTGGTTTCCTGTGTTCCAAATGTATACATTTTTCTGCTATATCATTTTGAAAGAACTCTTTTATTTTTTATTTTTTATCATCACTGGGGGATATGTTTGATAGACAGAGAGACAGAAAGAGAGAGAGAGACATTGATCAGTACACACCCCGACTGGGGATGATTTATTGAACCTGGAAACCTAGGTAAGTGCCTGAACCAAGAATCGAACCTGCAACCTTTTGGTGTACGGGGCAATGCTTCAACCAACTGAGCCACCCAGCCAGGGCAGAAAGAACCTTCATTTGAAAGAGATAATTCCATTTTGAAAATGGGGCTCTGAACCCATAAAAAGCAAAAGCTCTTCATTATCTGAACACTGGACAGAATGGGAACAGCTGCAAAGTAGAATCATATAAATGTTCTTTATAATATGTTTCTGAACTTTACTAGTTGAAGGTAAAATAAAATTCCCTAGATATAACTGCTTCTGCATTTCACAGACTTTTCAATATGCCCCAATTTTGTATTTGAAAGATGTCTATTAGTTTGAATTGAATGCATATAAATAAACAATTTCCAATGGTGTGATAAAGCTGACTGCCTACATTTTTCAGGGAAACTAGAAAGGCCACATTTTTCTCTGCTATGTAATAGTTATGAGTATGCTGCATGCAGCTGCAACCAGGAATTCGGAAGCACCCTCCCATTGTAAGAGGTATGGTCCATATTGAGGTCATTTGAGATTTCCAGAAAGTCATTTAGACAAGTACCTTCGCACAGACTATTATTTCTATTTGTGATAGATGCATCATTTTGTTAAGAGAAAGGAAGCCATTTGTACATACCCAATAATATTGCATTTACTTATTTTTTATTCCAGGTTTCTAAATTCTCTTACTATGAATACATATTTATATGCAATTTAATGGCTTGGGAAATTCAGTTTATTTATATGCATGAGCCTCTGATCCAACTATTTGTGTGACCTCATTGTCAGCTACAAGGTCCATGGTACTCTGATTTCCATAAGTCTCCATACGCTGATGCTATCATTAATGACAATAAAAATATATTGCATGGATTGCCAAAAAGGAAAAAAGAGATTCAATAAAAGCTGAACAAGGTGACAATTGTGACAGACTGCAATTCTCTGACAGTGAACAAAGTCTGTGTCAATTCAAACTGCACAGAAGAAAGTTAATCACCAGAACACCTAAGTCCAGCCTGGTCATCTGCTCTGTTTCTGCCAAGGCTGCCCAAGTGCCACCCCTCTGGAGGGACATGGGGTATCCGTCCGAAAGTAAACAGGTACCTGAGTGGGACCACAGTGAACCTTAAACACCTCTCCTGTGCAGTTAACAATGGGTCAGGGACAGTGAAGTGTGTGTGTGTGTGTGTGTGTGTGTGCGCACGCATATGTGTGTTTGTGCATGTGTGTGTGTGTATTTGTATATGTGTTTGTGTATGTATGTGTGTTTGTGTGTATGTGTATATGTGTATGTGTGTGCATGTATGTGTATGTTCATGAATATATATTAGCACAGAACAAACGAGAGAAAAGCCAAACATTAAGAACAGTCATTGACAAGGTATTGCGAATTGTCTAAGCTCATTTTTAACAGTTGCCTAAGCTCTACTAGATACAGGACATTTTTCTTCACTCAATCCTTGAGTCCTTCTCCCTTTATAAATATTTGCCAAGAACGTATTATGTGCTATTTCTAAAATTAAAATTAAAAATATGAATTCAACAGAAATGAATCAAGCCAATCCGAGTGCCCAGGCCACGTTCTTGCCCTCGTGGGTCTTCCCAGGGTGTCCAGGGCCCGGAGAGAAATAATGAGGTGTCCTGGGAATACGGCAGAAAGACCTTTGCTCACACACGGCCACGCCGTCACACCTACACACGGCGGTGCTGTGGTGATGCAGGCATAAACACACGTTTCGGGACCCACGGAAAGGATGAGGACCTCTCTTGAGATTAAGACGACCCACGCAAACAGCAGGCGCCAGGAAGGCACCGCACCTTTGTGCACGCGTGCGGAAGTGGGGTCGCGCCAATGTCATCAAGTCCTTGCCCTCTGTTTCCCAGTGGAGATGCCGTGTCATTCATTCTACAGCTGTGCACAGTGAGACGTTCCAGACCAAATTAGGGACGCACAGATTGCCAGAGGAAGCTGACCAGAAAATCATTAGCTATGGTATCAGTTTTAGGGAAACGGCTACTGAAGTGTTATCAGAGTGTAGACGGAGAAACACCAAGCTTACCTGGACACGTGAGACTTCACGGGAGGCGGCTCCGGAGCTGAGCTTTAAAATGTGTGGGGGTTCAATGGGTGCAGAAGGCGGAGGGAGCATCCCAAGCTGAGAGGAGAATGACAAAAACAAAGTAACCATGTCGTTACACATGAAAAGATCAAAACAGAAGCAAAGGAATAGACAAGCACAAACAGCAGCAGAAGCGTGTGTGTCTTTCTCACAGAGTGGGAAGCACGGTCTAATTCTCACTGGCATACATGTAGATTAAAAAACACAATAAAAACACCATTTACTTTAAACGAACATCTTCAAGGAAGTGCGAGTGTACGGTTTTCTACGTGTGTGTTCACGAGCATGCGTCTGTGTCAGAGCCGAGAACAGAGGCTCATGCCCTGCGGGCGCCTCTGCCAGGCACAGTAGCCGTGCCCAGAGCGAGTCTGGGAAATGCAACGCATCCCCTGCACATCACAGGGAAAGGAACACGCAGACAGGTTGTCCAGATTTCTAAAATATTCTGCTTGGGGAATCGGCTCAGTATTTTCTTGTCAGCTTATAAAGTCTGTTAATTGTCATCTGGAAGTTAGAGTGGCCTGAATTCGATAGAAAATGGGCCCTGTCTGCCCCTCCCCCAAGTACTGGTTCTGAAAACCCTCAGGAGTGGGAGAGGCCGGACAAGCCACACACAGTGAGTGACGGGAGGGGTGACTGCTGGGAGAATTAGTAAAAACACTGTCCCCACTTTCCAAAAGCATCTATGTTCCAGCAAAACAGGCAGTCAGGTCCACAGCGATTTGGTGGTGATCTCGAAGATTATCTAACCGAAGCCATGAGCCCCAAGGTTTTCAAGTGCCCTGGTCATATCGCCTGGAAGTTTGAAAGCATCTCGTTCACTGGACTTTGTCTCTCTGGCTGCTTCAGTGAGGAAACAGCTAAGACAGCAGGTGCACGTGGGCTTGTACCCGTGCCCATGTTCACCTGCAGAAAGAGAAGGCTCCAGGAAATGGGTCACCGATTTGGACAGGGGACGGATGGAGACACAAAAATGTCGTCTCACGAAGGGCAACCAGGCCCCAGCCCAGAATAATGGCGAGCAGCCTGCAGTCAGGAAGTTCAGAGCACAAAGCATCAAGAGATGAAGAGAAAAGGGCGGGTTACAAGAGCCCCAAACACTCCGTTCGCATGAGAGGCGGAGTCAGGGAAAGCCGTAGGAGGGACTCCCTGAGAAATAAAAATTATAAGTGGAGGCTGATTACGGTTAAAAAAAAATCTTTGTAATGGCATCTTTGAAGAAAAACCAATTGGATTATTAAAAATAACTGAACGTTAGAACAACCAAATCTTTGGAAGGGTGGCTTGGAGATACTTTTTTAAATGAAGATATAGGAATGATTTCCCATTAACATATGATAGCCTTTGCCAGACAGTGGGTGACTACAAGTTATCTGATAGTAATTCAAAAGTTCCATCGGTGAAGTATCCTAAGAAAGTCCCCTAGCAACCTTTGTTTGCCACTCATCTGCGTACTGAATTTTTCTTGATAGGTTCTCTCAAGGAAATACTGTATGACTTCTTTCCAAATTATAAAACAATATAAACCATTGCCATCTAAATTAATGAGTTTCCCGTCTATTGCATTTGTGTCTCAGAATAGAAAGCAGAGACTGCACTAAACGTGCAAAGGCTCTGGGCGCCCTGCTGGGTGACCTGCAGAAACATCCTGTCTGATCGCCTGGGCCGTCATCCTGCTCGGCATCTGCCGGTGAACCCTCGTGGCTGGATCAGCGAACGGCCACGTGGACACATCAGTGTGACCCAGGCACGGCCGCTTTCAGTCCCTTCATCCACACATCCGCTGGGTGTGCGCGCTCCTCGTGCTCACCAGACACTTTTCTGCGAGGATTTTACATTTTCTCAGACTAAGCTACTGCAAAATGTAGTGGTATTATTACTTACATAATTTCCCCCGTTACCCATTTTCTTTTCCTCTAAAACTTGGTGGAGAAAAAAGAACAATTGCACCGTTTTCAGCCCATCCCTGTTAGACAGTTACCAGAGCAAAGCCAGTCCTCCGCGTGTCTGCGCCGGGGCGGCTGCGGGCTGCTCCTCCCTGCTCCCCACCTGCTCCCCCGTTTCCTGCCCAGACAGCCCTCGGGCAGACCCAAAGTGCCTCTTCCCTGTAGGCACTGCATGTTCAGGACTCAAGGCATTTCTGATTTCCTCCTGGAGTCTAACGCTTTAGCAAAATATCCCAGATCGCAGATGCCTCTCTTCGTTTACACACCTCCTCTCTTTTTGTCAGTGATTCCTATTTCCTATCTGGAGCAAAGACGTGAAAATGTTCTCCTACTTTTAGTGAGGGATTTATTTTTTTTTTTATCCTCACCCGAGGACATTTTTCCATTTTTTGTTCAGACAGAGTGGGAGGGAGAGAGAGGAAGAGAGAGAGAGAGAAAAAAAATATCCACGTGAAAGGGACACATCGAGTGGCTGCGTCCCGCACGACCCAGCCAGGGCCAGGGCCGGGGACAAACTGCAACCGAGGTACATGCCCTTAGTGGGAACCGAACCCAGGTCTCTGTGGACCACAGGCCAATGCTCTAACCGCTGAGCCAAACTGGCCCAGCCTAGTGAGGGATTTTTTTTTCTTTGATATCCTGAATGGAAGGAGAATATGTTAGTGAAGTTTGATTCACTTTCTCCTGAAAACCTGCATTCGATTGCAGCCCTGACTGTAGCTTGAAAGATCACCTACTCAACCACATCTCCTATCCACATGTCGAATGATGCCCTGGCCAGGTGGCTCAGTTGGTTAGAGCGTCATCTCCATACACCAAGATTGCGGGTTCGATCCCTGGGTAGGGCACATACAAGAATCAACCAATAAATGTATAAATAGTCGGAACAACAAATCGATGTTTCTCTCTCTCTCTCTCTAAAAAATAATTAATAAAAAGATGTCACATGCATTAAAAGTCACTTACAAATCGGTGAGTGGTGACCAGTGATCTTAAAACACATGTGTATCACACTGATCAAATAGTTTCCTTAATAATTTTTTGGAAGGGTAATGCACACAAGTTTGCCGATAATATACTTCCTTTGCACAAGGAACAATTTCAATGTATGGATCTTAATTTGCATCATATGACTTTAAATAGTATACTTTAGAGAGTAAGTTCCTTGTATAAGAGTGAGCTGCATAACTCTAAAAAATCTTAACAGAACCGAGACTATAATTTTCTAAATACTTGTGCAATAAACACGTACAAAGTGACAGTAACTTCTATTCCGTGGGTGAGAGAGAAGCAGAGACAAAATCAGGAGGTCCCAGAACTGCGGCAAGAATGGAAATGAAAGTGTTCTGCAAACAGAGGATCCGGGAAATCTGTATCCATTTCCATCTCTGCACCTGAGCTGAAGGGGCCTGGGCACTGAACCCCTATTTCCTAACCCTGTATGCAGACACAGCCCCCCAGTTCACAGCAAGGTTCTCTTTGTCTCTTTTAAATGCTTGAAACGGCTCACTATCATTGCCCAATCTTGAGCTGGAAGGCAGCGTGGAGAAAGAAGCGTCCTGTGTCATGGTGCCTTTTAGAGACCACTGGGGGGCTGTTCCGGCAATTCTTCCCAGAGGAAGGGAGAGCTTGATTTGGGGAATGGAGGGAGCAAGAGGAAAAGTGATTAGGTGTATTCAAATCGCCTTTTAGGGGCAAACTCAAGGCCCTTCCCCAGTGAAGCCTTCTCAGGTCCCCTTGGCTTATTTGGTTCAAGGTAGATAATGTTTGTTACATTCCCTTGAATTGACACTTGAAACTGTTCTATTCATCCAAATGCAAGTCCGGGTTGAAATTCCTAGTTCTCTTTCATTTTTCCCCTTGACTTCCGTCTGAACTTTACGGGTGACAGTCTGTCACGAAGTCCCAGAGGTGTATGTTGGCATAGCTTCGTGCCTGCCAGGGGGATGTGAGGTGATGAGTGTGCTCTGTTCTGATGCAGTTTTCTGAATTTAAACAAAGGCATGTGGGAAGAGCCTGGACATCCCTGGAGAGGTGAGCACGGCTGGACTGTACTTCTGTTTCACACCTGAGAGGGGAGATATTAATGACTGTCACAGCCCCGATTTCCCAGGTTATAAAGCCTCATCAGTTTTCCTTAGCGGTTTATTTACCGTGAGGCTAATGAGGCTTAGGCTTCGGGTTCCTTAGTAGCACGGTCTCTTCTGAGGCCCTACATGTACCCAGTTCTCTTTTTGGTAATTTTTAGATTTTTTTTTAAAAAAAGAAAACGCCCAGCCCAGCTGGTGTGGCTCAGTGGATGGAGCATAGTCCCATGGACTGAGGGGTCCTGGTACGATTCCTGGTCAGGGCACATGCCCAGGTTGCAGGCTCCATCCCCAGTAGGGGTGTGCAGGAGGCAGCCAGTAGATGTATCTCTCTCACATCGATGTTTCTCCCTCTCTCCCTTCCTCTCTAAAAAAAAACAATAAAAACATTAAAAAAAAAAAAAAAAAAAAAAACACCCACAATCCCATAAGTCTTGGGCCCTGCAAACCTAGATTTGCCCCAAATACCAAAGAAATGGTACTTTCCCTGAAAAAGATTTCAGAAGCTGGTGTTGCTGCAAATGAAAATAATTGTCCTTAGTAATCACTTTAGTATTAATTCTTGTTTATTTACTGAGGCCCTCTCTGTTTGCTAATCACCGATGAGGTATTTACAAACATAATGTCGACTCCTCAGAACAACTGTGCGGGGAGGAGACCAAGGGGGCTGAGCGGTGACACCCAGCGGCCGGCAGGGGCTCACTGGTGGTGTCCCTGTCCTTCCCCCGCATCCTTCCCCAGTGTGGAAAACGTGGCTACTTAAAAAAACAACCACATCCTTTACATGTCACTAGGCACTGCCTGAAAACCAACAGGACAGCCAAGTGAGTGGGTATACGGCTTTTAAATTGTTTATTTCGTTATAGGTCATGTTGTGTCAACTCGCATCCAGCTTCAAAACATCAAATAATCCATTTACAAGTAGGGTAACCGTCTGTCAGGTCTGCACGGTGGAGACACTTTTGGAAGACGAATTAAGCCATCGACCAAGGAGTTAAATGCTAGAAGCTATGAGAACTGAAAGGGTGAGTGTTCATTCAAACAACGTTAAATGGTGTTCAGGAGGCGAGTGAACCATGCCTGGCTGTAAAACGAACTCAGGTAGGGAACGGTTCACAGCACTTCCTCGAGGGTGTTCATAGACACTGCGGTTGACTTCTCAGTTGCGGTGGCTTTCCAGTAAGATGTTTCACTTCACGTGGATGTGAACACTTTGTGAGTCTGGCCCACGGAAAACAATTTTTCCATACGTTTCTGAGTGATAAAAAGCCCTGAGTGCCCACTGATCTCCATCTTTCAGACTCAGAGCGCTCAGAAGGCTTGAAAGCCTACTCGGAACGGCCCCACACATCTGGAATAAACTCACATTTTCTAAGCTGAGGATACCCATGTAGACAACTAGAATGTAACAACTATGTTGCTGTGGAAATCTACATACCGACCTCCCGCACACTCCTGTCCTTTGGCTACCAGTTTTTCCTGTAGGCAAGCGACATAAAACCCAAGATGAATGAAAAAATGAGTAAGCATGGCATCAGAAAATGGTTAGCAGTACCCGACTCTGAAATTTAGACTTCAGCTTTCTGGCACTTAGTTAGTGCTCAATGATCTTGTTTTTTGAATGAATAAAATAATGAAAGACACTGAAAACAAAGTCAACTGTGCACATTTGAACATCTCGCGGGCTTTGTGAGGTGACTCGTTAGTCTGGCAGCATCCCATCTAGCAACTAGAAGGGTGCTCGTGAGGCCATGCAAAATGGAAAGTTTTTATAGGAAACGGGGGAGGGGGGGCAAAGGAGCTAGTAACCAAAGAAAGGATTATTTTTAGACCAGGACCTCTTTTTTGGGGGGAAAGGGAATGGCAAGGTTTTTTTTTTTTTATTATACAGATTGCCTTTTCTCTCTATGGGGGTGGAGAGGGCCCACAAGACAGATTGCCTTACTGATGCTTGACCAGAAAATTCCAGACTGGTTAAGATTATATTTCAGAAAGGTCAAAACACTAAGCAGGTCAGGTATTCAATCCAGGTTTGGGATCCTGGGTGTTAGCACACGTGACGCCATTTGGGGCCTGTGGTTTTCTCTTTCAGGAAGCTAAGAGCATCTGTTTTCTGTTGCTGTCTTTTATTGGTTGGTTTTGCCACATGGAATCCCCTGTCCATCGGGATATGACCAGAGAACAGGACTCCTTTCCCTGGGGAGCAAAGTCATTGTCCACTCAGGACTCTGATTCTCTTCTCGTGCTTACAGGATCCCCTGACGTCCTGGTTGACTACAGCATTCTTTCTTTCTATATCTTTCTCCCAACTCAGCCCCTCCCCTGTCCATCACTGGTCCCGTTGAGTATTTCTTTCTCCGTGAATGACAGCTGTGTTCATTTTCAATTGCAATGCTGAGTCATCTTTGCTCTTTCTCATCACCTCCAAGTAATCTGTCCGCAAGTTTTCTGTTTTGCCTCCCAGGTATTTACAATGTGTTCCCTCCTCTTCATCTCGGCCATCTGACTGGCTGTGCCTTATCTAAATGACCATACCGCCCTGCTAATTAAACCCTCATAGGTCCTCTGTCCCTCTCTATCCAACCTTCCACAGGCCACCAGAGTGTCGTATTTCCCCCAAAGATAAAGTGAACCATGCCACGTCCCACCGGCTCCCTGCCCAAACACTTTGAGGGTGTCCTTTGCTTTGGGATAAATACATCAGCGAAGCCTGCAGCTTTCCACATGGGCTGCTCCTGTCTAAAGTCTGGTCAAGTGGAGGGGAACGGGAGGTCACTTGTTACACCTCTCATCAATTTGCCCCATGGCTTCTCATCAGATTTCAAGTTCAATGGAAAATATCTACTGTGTGTCTTAGCCTGCTCAGACTGGGCGGCTTCACCAAACAGTTGCTCTCACACTCTGGAGGCTGGATGTCTGAGGTCAGGGTGCCGCCTGGCGGGGATCCTGTGAAAGCTCACTTCCTGGCTTGTAGACCGCCACCTTCTTGCTGTGTCCTCACAGGATCAAGAGCAGAGGGACAAGCAGACTCTCTCCTGGCTCTTCTCTGAAGGACCTTAATGCAATCACGAGGGCTCCAGCCTCCTGAACTAATTACTTCCCAAAGGCCCTTCTGCAAACACAGTCACGTTGGGACTTAGGGTTTTGACATATGAATTTGGGGGTGGGGACACCACATGAGGCCCATGACGCTGCGCCCATGGGACCCAGGAAGAGCTGAGCCCCCTCCGTCTGTGTGCTCATCTGCCACCTCTTCCCTTGCTCATGATACTCGCAGTGGGCTCCGCTGCCCTTCACTGCGCCCCATGAACAGGGCAGCCCCTGCGGGTCCCAGAAAGGCAGGGAGCTTTGTGTCATTTTCCCTTTTGCACCCTCCGTGCTCTAAACAGTGCTGAACACACGGAAGGTGCTTTGAATATACTTTGTTGATTAAATAAGTGAAACTGAGTGGCTAGACAAATGAATGAATTCCTTCGCACGGTGATTAAATGGGCTGGTGTTGGAGCCAGTCGACCATCACCGCCTCCACGCCCCGCAACCCGCTTCACCACGAGGGGTCTCGGAGCCCGGCAGCGCTGGGTGTGAGCGCTCTGGCTCTCGGACGCTTTGATGTGTGCACAATAACTTCTACTAATTACTGTTCAGGGAGTCATTGGTTTACGTCTGCTTTTTTTTTCCTGAACTTTTGGCAGACGTTGTTTAATTTTAGACAACCCATCCAAACACCACGCAAACAGAACGTGAACGTAGTTGCTTCTGAGGGAGTTCACGGATCCACTGGGATGGGCTGTGCACTTCATTTCATGCAAGTTTCTCCAGAGGAAGGGGACACGGATTCTAGGCAAGGCCGCACCCTGCGGCACCTGCGAGGAGCAGCGACGTCCGCAGCGGCCCGGACGCACCGAGAGCGAGCTGGCGTTCAGGGGCAGAGAGAACAGACGGCTTCATGTGCCATAAAGCCACCGCAGTGCAGTGTCAGCCGTACAGTCCAGGTGGTGGCTATGCAACTGTCCGCCGCAAACTTTTGCAAAGCTTCTGAATGTTTGAAAATGTTCACACTATCACATTGAAGAAATGAAAGATGGCATCAGAGTTACTCTCAGAAAGGGGAGGACTGGGAGGGGCAAGGAGGCTAGGGAGATGCTGGGAGTATTCTGCTCAGAAATAAAACCAGAACTTGCCAGTATTCCTCTGAACCTTTGATAGCAAGTGACAGAAACCCAATCTTCTTTTTTAATCCTCACCGGAGGATATTTTTCCATTTATCTTCAGACAGAGGGGGAGGGAGAGAGGGAAACACCGATGTGAGAGAGACACATTGATTGATTGCCTCCCACACAATCCCGACCAGGGCCGGGGACTGAACCGCAACCGAGGCACGTGCCCTTGACCGGAATCGAACCCGAGGCTCTTTGCTCCTCAGGCCAATGCTCTAACCACTGAGAAAACTGGCCAGGGCCAGAAACCCAATCTTAAATAGCTTAAGGGGAAAGTTACCCACATAGTTGAAGAGTCCTGAGACACAGCTGTGTTGAGACAAACCTGGACTGTATGGCCTTTCCCAAGCTCAGATTCTCCAGGTCGATCGACCTCCGCTTGTTTACAGGGTACAGGTACTTAAATGGTGTCACCGGGGCTCCCTCTCTCTCTGTCTCCCTCTCTGTCTCTCTCTCCTTCCCTTTGAATTCTTGGGCAACAATCTCTCTTGTCTTTGCAGGTCAGAGGGCTGTCGGTGATCCTTATTTGTATCCTACAAACTTAACCACTTTGGGTAGGGGGTCGTCTGTTCTGATACTTGACTTTCACCTCACGGCAAAGACTCTGATTGCAGTAATCAGGGAGGACAGTGAGTCCTTCCCTTCACCACTGGGGATCATGAGCACTGGCGGCCAGGGCCTGGACACAGGACTGACACACTGACATCCGAGTGTGCTGACTGAAGAAAAGAATCCAATTCATACCAGAATAAAACCAAGAAGAACAAGGACGGACACATGGTCACACACACACACAACAATACTCATCAGTCATCGTGACGCTGGGGTAAACACCTTCCAGGGGTGTGGGCTGAGGCTGGAAGGTTAGAAAGACGACACACCTTTGGAACCTCAGACTCAGCCTCTAGAGGCTCACCATGGTGAAGTAAAAACTAAAATGAAGCAAAACTGAACTAGCCTAAGTCATGGCTGTGAGGTACAGTATATGGATCCACACCTGTGGTCTCTATGCACACATCCGTACAGCTGCACCTGTTCACTCACCAAAGGTTGTTGATGCGTACCAGAAACACTCTGCCTGTGCCTGGGCGGGTGGCACCGAGCTCGCGTGGAGACAGAAAGATCTCTGCTCTTCCAACTACACGCCCTGAGGGCTGGTCTGGAGGGAGAAGGAAGACTCTTAAAAGCAGGTTCAGATCGAGAAAGGCAGTTCAAACTAACCCCCAAATGAATAATGGGTTGGGCTTGAAAATACTCTAATTGCCTAGAGAAAAAATACTGGAATAAAATGAATGCCTGCAGAAAACAAATAATGTGACTTCTTCACAAGGATGGCAATACATCCTGGGATTTACACGTTAGACCAGTTTCAGCCAGTTGGGGTTGAAGGGAAAAAAATGGCTGTTGCCAAATCAATCTTACGATGACTCTAATGAGTTTACTCTTTCATTGTACAAGGAAAGCCAGATAATATGATCGTTCCCAGGAAAAAAGAAAAAAGAAGAAAAAAGGCTTATACAAGCCAGAAAGTCCCTAGTACTATAGAATCTATGATTTTCTTTTTCTATTATTTTATTGTTCTGATCTGTTGTAGATATACAAAGATATATAGAGAAAAATGTAACAGTTACCCGAGTACCCATCATCCAGGTAAAGAAACGATAGAACGACTATTGACGTCCCCCGGGGAGCACAGTAAAGTTACTATGAGAGACCCCATTTTTATTTTCATTTGCCAGCTGGCGCTTTCCATAATAATATAAGTAGGATAAATTTAGACACCCAGTGGAGTGTGAGGGCAGGCCTGTGGTTATGATTTCTTTTAAGAGACTCTGCTTTTTTTTCTCAGCCAGATCTCAGTTTGAGAAAGAAAAACAAAAAACAAAAAAACCTGTTATCTTTTCCTTAGTTATGCTTTCTTTTCTAAGCTAGTCTCTCTTTGGTGGAGGACTTTGAGCAGCTGTTTCAGATGCAATTCTCCAGTTCATGCTGCCCAATGACTTAATGCTGTCCCTAATTAGTAATTAGCAGTTAATAATTAATTGTTAATACTGAAACTCCATTATGACCAAGGTGGGCAAATTCACTCAGCATAGTTAACAAAGCATTCTGATTTTAAGCAACTTTGTTTCAATCCCTGGAGAGTTCCCTAATTCAATACAAGATTAACAATGTATTTAAAAAGACCTTTGCTTTATTTTATCCAGAATTCCTAGGTTTTAGTTTTCTGAATGTCTAAGCTGCCAGTGCCAGCAACTAGACTCAGTTTTTTTCTTTCTCTAAGGCTAATGCTTATGATTTCAAATTCTATTCATGAAAATGATGCACTCGGATTTTTAAAAAATTATGTAGACATGGCAATGTTCTTAAAATGAACTTTTATATTTGTAAGTATTGAAAGCCCTATGGATTTATAAAAGTAATTATAAAATAATAATCAAAATACAATAGCGAAGAGCCTTTACTTTTGTGTCATTGGCGTTAATTAAATATAATGGACAAAACTTTTCAAATTTCTTATCATCTCACAGGTTCCTGAGTTTAATTTTGTTCAATTTTTTCCCCTCTCCCTTCTACCAATAAATACTTTCTATTTTCTGTCTTCAAGTTCTTCGAGTCCTTCCTTTACCATTGTCATTCTGCCATTGTGCCTATGTAGTGATTTATTTATTTAGTTTCAATCCTCATTGGAGGATATTTTTCCATGTATCTTCAGATAGAGTGGGAGGGAGGGAGGGAGAGAGAGACAGAAAGAGAGAGAAACATCAATTTGAGAGGAACACAGCGACTGGTTGCCTCCCACATAACCCCGACCAGGGCCAGGAATGAACTGCAACCCAGGTATGTACCCTTCGCTGGAATCAAACCCGTGACTCTTTGGTCCATTGGGCCGACCCTCCAACCACTGAGCCAAACTGGCCAGGGCATTTGTAGTGATTTTTTTAAAATTCAGACATTTTACTCTTTACTTCTAACATTTCTACTTAGTTAGTTCCTATAACAATTTCTTTATCTCTGTTGAGAAATTCTTATTTTTCATTAATTGTAAGCGAATGAAGCACAGTCTCTGCAGCTCCTTAATGTCTGTGATAACATGTAGATCACCTTGCAGTTTTTATTTGTTGATTATCTTTTTTCCCTTGGGAATGGCTCACATTTTCCTGGTCCTCGATAGGATGAGAAATTTTAGATTGTACCATAGCCGTTTTGTATAATATCTTGTGAAACCGTTAAAACCCTCTGGAGAAGACACCTGTGGTTTTATTCTGCTGCAACAGCCAGTAATCCAGGTAGGTGCAGAATGCAGACTGTCTCACCTTCTTCGAGCTGTTTCAGTGTGAGCTCAGGATTCCAGGCCTTTGCTCTGGGCTCTGGCACTCAGAGGCGCACCTGCTAGGGGCCAGCTGAGACCGGGACTGGTTTGCAGTGGAGCTCGTGTCCCAGACTCTGACGGAAGCTCTGGGTCTGCTCCAGTGCGTACCTTTCAGGGGTGAACCTGGAACTGTCACTCCGTACACAGAGTCCGGAACCCCTTCTCTAGCTGTCTTCTCGGTCGCCCCTCTCACACTCCACAGTCTCCGGGGCCCTTTCTCCACCCTCTGGATAGAAAGAGCTTCTCTCCGAGGTTAAGCCGCCTACTCTGTAGCTCATTTCTGCACGACTGGGTCTTCCTCGGCTAAACAGGATGGAGAAAAAGAAGAAAATCTATGAGGTCCCTGTCCTGTCACTCTGTGGACATCATGGTCCCTTTTTCTCAGTTGCTCCGGCCAGAAAGATGGGTTTTCTCTTCGGGGGCGGGTCTGCTACCGCTGCCACACTGCGGATCTGTGGCTGGGTCCCCCGAGGCAGGGCCAGGGGAGGAAGACAAGAAGAAGCGTGGCGATCCTACCCCCCATCCCCATCTCTGGTCAGAAAGACGGGGTCACCATAGAATTCCTCATCCCATACTTGCTGTGCACTTCCATAACGGGGACACCCTCAGATCCATCCGGCAGATGAAAGAGAAAAGGAAAAGCAGGAAACTCCATCGGGCTCCCGGTTATTCTGGAAGTTCCCTTCCCGACCCGCCCGCCTTGGCTAACTGCGCAGGGTCCTTGGGACATGGCTCTTGTCCAGTGTTAGTTGTAAAAAGCAGAAGACAGACTAGCATGAGTTTATTTATTTGGGGAGGGGGGCACCCTAAGTTCCTTAGCTGGCAGTTTAAATTCGTTTCAAACATATAACTGGGCCACCAAGCGCATTGCTCGCCCAAGCCTAACAGTGCATTTAACGTTAACTTTCAGCGACCACCACTGACGCACGCTAGGTGTGCATTTTGCTTAAAACCAGTTTATTTCTATATGGTGCAAACTTATGCTGCTTTAGGGTTACAAACTAATCAGAGACCAGAATCTCTGTAATTCTGATGTTTCCAAGTTTTCATCAGAAAGTACTTTTTTTTCTTTTCTTAAAGATAACTGTCTCCTGCGGAACATTGGTGTTGCTGGAAGGGAGTCCTCCACAGTAACTTGTGAACACAATGGAACTGAGTAGAAAACACAGGATTCCTTTTAAACATGATGATGAGGGTTCCTCACTAACCATTTTCTCTAAATACTTTGAGAAGCAAAAACTAGCACTTTCACATTTTGCATGCTTCTCCTTTAATTCTGTGGAAGGTGTGCTGAACGGTGATTCCATGTCCCTAGCATGTCCAAGCCCAACGCCTTCCCTTGCAGCCGACGAGAAGGTACAAAGCTTTCACCTGGTCCTTTCATTTTCGGCCACTTAAGAAAAAGCTAGCGGTATGTGCTTTGTGTTGGTTTCCTTGATTTGCTTTTTAATGTTCACCAGGGAGACTGTCTCCTTACATCTCTCTGAGAGATTTACCAATGAACACAGAGTAGAAAGGACATAATTAGAAATGGACAGAATGCTAAAATCCGTGCCTACACTCCTGAGGCTGGAAACCCCTATTCTCCGGGGCCTCCCCAAGAACCCGCCGAGTCAGAAGTGACAGACAGAGTCAGTCGGTCTGGTTTCACCTTTGTTGCCTCGGCCGACAGGGTACCTAGTCAGTTAAGCAACCCGATCAGCCGCTTGCCTTCCTGACATGAACGACATCATTCTTCTGCTCCGGAAATTTCAGATGGGGGCAGACTCCAGTTCTCGGTGTATGCTCTTCTCTTAACATCAAACACGAGGGCTGGGGAAGGCCGGCGGCCCGGTCTCTGCGCGCGCTCGCTGCTGCCTACTTGTTCCCGTGCGAGAGAAATGACTTCAAAGCATAGCTGTCATTACTCTAAATCACATACAAAAAGTCTCCATTATCTTCCAAAGCAGTGATTGTTCGGTGTCAGCTGGGTTCAAGAAAGACTTGTGGAGCAATCGGAGTTGGAACACAGGTCGTCTGCACGTGGGAAGCTGTGGTTTCTTCAGGCAGCTAGGCCGGGAAGGGTAAACGTCTAGCAAACGACAAACAGAGCAGGACGCTTGGACGGGGCTGTGCCGTCTGCGTTCCCACCACCGGTGCGGAGAGTCCAGCTGTTCCGCATCCTTGCCAGCAATCAGCCACATCACAATTTTCGCTGTTTCTAAATACATTTTTTTTTTCATTCTAATAAGTATGGGGTGGTATCTCATCAAGGTTCTGGTTTAAATTTTCTTCATGGTTCATGATGATGAACCTATTTTATATGTGCTTATTTTTGATCCACGTATTTCAAAAAATATCTGTCAAATATTTTGTCTATTTTTTTTTTATCCTCACCTGAGGACATTTTTTTTTCTTTTTTGCATTTATCTTCAGATAGAGTGGGAGGGAGAGAGGGAGGAAGAGAGAGAGAGAAACATCGACGTGAGAGAGACACATCAAGTGGTTGCCACCCACACGACCCCAATCGGGGCTGGGGACAAACTGCAACCAAGGTACGTGCCCTTAGCGGGAACCGAACCCGGGACTCTCTGGTCCGCGAGCCAATGCTCTAACAGCTGAGCCAAACTGGCCTGGGCTATTTTGCCTATTTTTAATTGGGCTGTTGGCTTTCTTGCTGTTGAGTTTTGGGGGGTCTTAAACATATTTATCTGTCTCTTAAATACAAGTCCTTTGTAAGATGATGTAGTTGGCCTATTTCTCCCAGTCTGTAGACTATCTTTTTACCCCTTTACCAGTATGCTTTGCAGAGGAAAACTTTTAATTTTAATAAAATCCAATTTATAATTATAAAAGAATTCACAAACCATGCTTTTCTTGTCATATCTAAGAACTCTCCACCTACCCTCAGGTCATGAAAGTGTTCTCCTGCATTTCCTCTGAATGTTTTTATGGTTTGTTTTGCATTCAGACCTATGCTCTGTTTTGAGTTAGTGTCATACAAGGTATAACGTTTAGGTCAGGTTGTTTTCACCCCTTGAGCTTTACTGAGCTATAACTGACAGATAGTGTGTAAGATTAAGGTGTACAACCTGCTGATTTGATACACTTACATTTTGCAATATGATTACCACCACAGTCTTAGATAACACCTTCACTGTGTCACATAATTGCCGTTTCTGTTTTTGTGGTGAGCACATTTAAATTCCACTCTCTTAGCCACTTTCCAGTGTATACTATTTTTACCTTAGTCAGGGAGTGCCGGGGAGTCGCCCCCATTGGCCAAGATGATGATGGGGGAGGTTCTTAAACTGAGGACACCAAAGGCTAGAAAGATGAATGGATAGGGCCTGAGCATGTCAAAAGCTAGCAGGGTGATTGGACAGAAGGGTAAGCCCTCCCCTCCCACTCCCTATCAGAAGCAGGCTTGAGCAGGGAGAGAAGATGGTCTGGTGAAGACGCACAGAGTGTGATGGGAGGGCAGAAACCCCAGCGATGCAGCTGCAATCCCAAGAGTACCAAGCAGTACCTGGGCACCCCAGAAGCTAGGAAGGGGCCAGGAAGGATTCCCCTGCAGGTTTCAGAGAGAGGACGGCCCTCAAGACACCTTGACTTTGGACTTCTCACCTTCAGAACAGGGTTGAGAAGAACTTCCTGTAGCTTCCAGCCACCAGCTTGTGGCACTTTGTTACAGCAGACCCAGGACATGAATACACTCTTCATGTGGGAGCAAGGGGACTCTTTGTTGGCTGTTTTCAAATGATGAGCAAAACGAAGCCCAGTCCAATGTACGAGCAGTGCAGTCACATGTGGTAAAGTACAGAAACAAGAGCATACTAGTTCAACGACTTTTGTTTTTTGTTTTCTGGAAATTGCCGCTGTCGTGGGACGCAGGTTTGACATCGTGCGCGTAAATAATCCCCGAGTGGTCCTGCACTGGCCGGAGAAGCACGCAGTACTGAGGTGTGCTGCCATGCGTTTGCTTCCGTTTACAGGACAAAATTCTAAAGTTACCTATTTCTACGACATTTGCTCACAAAAATTGCCATTAGGAGTAGGATACATGATTGCTGTGAGCAGGAATTACTACATTTTAGCCTGTCTTCCAAGACAAACATCATTCTTCCATTCGGGGAAAAAAAAATTACGACACCTAGCGACGAAGAAAACTGATTCCCCAGCTCTGTCTGCAGAGTGCGCCAATCTGAAGTCAGCTGGGACAGGTACACGTTTAACCCGGTGTCAGAGTCCTCACTAATACTAATGATGCCGTCTTCATCTGCACGTTAAATGTATTCCTTATTCTGTCCTTGATTACAGAGAACATCTAATCACCCCAGAGCAGGCTTTGTACATAGTAGTCAAAATGTAAATATTTAGTAAATTGAAAATAGCGTATCTCATCTTTGAGTATCACATACGCCGGCTTCAGTGTGTCGACACGACCCCGAACATCACGTGTCTAAGACGCAGCACAGCGGCGCTCCAACAGCCAGAGCAACGCAGCTCTGCCCGCGGGTGGCACTTCTGCGCGCACGTTTGCAGAGAAAACGCTTACTCCTCGTGCCAGCAATATTCTACTTGGCACCAGCGATCTGTTCTCTCCCTTCCTCCGCCCAGCTCTGAGTGCTCTGAGGTCCGGGGTGGCTGACTCCTGCAGGCCGTGTCACCTAACCCCCTGACCGTCTTGTTCACCTAGCGAGTTGGCCACTGGGAAGCACCAGAGGACAACAGAGGACAGAAAGAGAGGAACGTTAAAGTTCTCCCTTGCGTTGGCACTTTCCTTTGGTAGCATTCCTAATAGACTACAAATTCCATAAGAAGACCCCTCCTCTATGGCACGTGCGTCCTCATGGTAACAATTTCCAATGGCTGCCCTTGACCAGCGCTGACTGGAGGCTGCCCACTGCAGACGGTCTAGCCATGTGCTCACGAGCTCGCGCAGGCTTGTTTCACTCAGGCACACTGCTAGCCTCGTCCTCGTCTACATTTGAGCACCAGCCCTTGATGTGGATGATGCAGTCGCTCTAATTCCAGCACACAGAATCCGTCTTGTCCGGCCATCCCGCTCCAGAGTGCCAACCCAAGGGCTCCTTCTTTCTCTGTTTATTTGTAAGCTGTGGAGGCAGAACCAGTTCAGACCAATGACTGTTTAACATAAACACCTTGGCAACAGATGTTCTTGATGACCAGCTATTTTCTATGACTTAGGCCTGCAGGAAATTCAAAATGGAATGAGACACTATTTGTGGTTCTGGCGTTCAGAATCGAGATATACTTTATATTCCTACATAGTCAACACTCGACTCAAAACGATGTATTGCTCTACCTTTGTCTTTGTGGAAAGGAGCTTCCTGTTGGAGGTCTGAGTGCATAAAGGTCTTTGTACTAGTGTTATAAGCCCGTTACTATTCATATCCCTTAAAAAAATAGTGTTTTGCTATTTAATTCGCAGGTATTTTTAATGGAATCAAATAGAAAATAAAGTGTTTCTTCCCTCTTCTAATCCAATGTCAGATATTTCTCCTATCTGAAATATTTTCACCTTACAATTTGGAGGGTCTTTATTAGGATAGCATTTTACAAAAAGAAAAGAAAGAAAAGTATTCACCATCGTTTCTGTTCCATTGCAAGACATTTTTTTTTTAAAAGGCATTTCTTAGTTAATCCATGAGGCTCTCAGTCGAGAGAGTGGTTGCCCATGCAGGGTGGACAGGGAGACTGACAGGCAGAGGGCGGGAGGGAGCTTCCAGGGTGATGAAGTGTTCTACGTCCTAGTTGCAATGTTGGTTACACAGCGTGTGCATCTGTCAGGATCCACAGTCTCGATGTGAGATTTGCTTACTCTACTGTAAGTACTGTTACTGCTATAAAATAACAAAAAATAGTTTCTGGATTTCTGCACAATAGCTAAACACCATGTTTTTAAGCAATGAAAATAATACCATCACCGATGCCATTATGTGACTCTTGTATGGGTTACTTTACATAGGATCTCTAATAATTATTCATCATGATAGGTTTCTCTACCTAGTTTTTAAAAATAAAAAACAAAAGCCTAAGTTAAAAAACAAAATATCAATATTTGAATACTTATAACCAAGTCGGGCACAAGGGAAAAGGTGTGTCTTTAACCATAATTAAGACATGGCTTCCACTCATCTATTTAAGCAGTCAGCATAAAACAGCCCACAATCTATCAAATTTGCAGACTGATTCTTTCATTTTATATATAATATTTTCATAACCAGCCTGAGTGAGAAAAACTATGGTTTTCTGAAGATGAAACATTTACCTGCTTTAATAGAATAGAATCTCTTTTGTTAATATGCTAGTTAGATGAGACAGTCTATTTTTCTAGGGATGCAAAATGTTCCAATTTTACTGACTAGTTTTACTCTTTTAAACTGTGAGTGTTAAACTGTCTTTGTTGGAGAACTTCAGATCTAGAATATTCTTTCTCAGATTGATGACACTTGAGATGTGCATACTTTATTGGTTCATCAGATCCAAATATTTATTTTCTGACCACTATCTGATAGAGATTAAGACTTTGCTGCATGTACTGATTTCTGCCCCTACCAAGATTATCATGGACAAGTGCCCATCAGGAGAAGAGTTACTCTTTCCCTGAGATCTGAATTAAGTTTTGGAGACCTCCAGCAAACCTCTCCAGCTGTAGTACTGATTGCTAACAAGTCAGCGCTCCACAGAGCGCACACTGGCTGTTGCCTGCCTAGCCTGTGACTCCCTGAGGTACAAATAACCTCGAACCTTCACCAAGGCGGCTGGCAGGAAGAACTTTAAGGACATGTTGCCTTCCTCCTCCCTCCCCAACATCACATCTCGTTTCCCAGGAGGTCTGGGGCAGTTTCCTATCCTGGTGGCCACTCCCACAACAAATGACCGTGAGATCTTCCTGCTTCAGGTTGACTGCTGCATTAACTCTGTGTGCCCAGGACTCTGCACAGTAACTTTTACATTAGACAAGGAGGGGCAAAAGTAGGTTTACAGTTGTGAGTATGAGAAACACAGAGTTGATACTTGTATTATTATTTCTTAATTATTGTATTATTTTCCATATGAACAACTGTAGACCTACTTTTGCCCAACCCCGTATTCATATTATATGCATAAATACTAGATAAATGGAATAATGAATAAATAAATATATGGAGTCCTGCATGATGTCCATTTTAGTCCATTGATATTTGGGAAGTTAAAAGAATCTAACCGAACAGACCATGCCTCTTACTATTAGAGGGGTCCATACACTGCTCATTAAAGAGTGCTGTGTCTCATGACTCCCCACACTTCATAAACACGAAAGAAAGATAGTGAAGCAATATAAATGGCAATGAATACGTTATTTCTAGGCCTTTCTTTTTTAAGGCATACAAATAACTTTAAAATGCATTCATCTCAGAAAGCTACATTCGGTTACTAGATATAACTATTTTTAATGTAGGTTCCTTGAGGGCAGCAGTTATTTCTTATTCATATTTATTTGTTACCTTTCTGCAACAGAGTGCCTTATAAATAGTAGGCAATGTTACTTAAATGAAATAAAGTTAAATATCATTATCATCGTTGGTACTCAATTCAAACAACAGTTCAAAGTTATGGTCACTTATCATGCTCAAAGCATTTTTGCATTTAGTATCTCATGATACATCTATGAACTGATTCATTCAAAAAATAGTTGTGGAATTGCAATTCCATAGAGAGTCACATCAAGCTGGTGGAACAAAGGAGAAAACGGACACCCAGGGCACTACATCACTGCATGGCGTAGCATGGGCATAGGGAAGGAGACACAATCAAGTCTCAAGGAAAAGGAACATTCTCTGGAATGAGGAGACACCTAAAGGATGAGGAGGAGTCAGCTCGAGAAAGAGGACCAAGAAAGGGGGCTCCGTGAAGAAACAGCATATGCACAGGCCTTACAGGAAAACGAAGTGAAGCTAGGTTATAGGAAAAGTGGAAGAGAGGATGCTCTTTGAAGGACAAAAGGTTTTGTAAGAACATTTTGTTTGTTGGTTTTAAAGATGGATGAAATTCAAAAGTACTGAAATAAAGGAATTTTTACTTCCCTAGAAGGGAAAGAGACAATGAAAACAAAGAGGACTGCCCTAAAAAGAAATGAGCTGTTTAGGCATGAAAAGACATGAAAGGGCCCGGCCAGTGTGGCTCAGTGGATTGAGCATCGTCCCATGGACTGAGGGGTCCCGGTTCGATTCCCAGGCAGGGCCCATGCCCAGGTTGTGGGCTGGATTCCCAGTAGGGGGCATGCTGGAGGCAGCTGACGTTTCTCTCTCACATTGATGTTTCTCTCTCTCTCTCCCTTCCTCTCTCTCTAAAAAATCAATTAAAAAAACATATTTTTTAAAAAAAAAGACATGGAAGGAACCTGAAAGACATATTACTAAGTGAAAGAGGCGCTTCTGGAAACGCTGTGTCTACGGGGCCCCGACGATACGGCACTCTGGAAAGGGAGACAGACACTAGGGTCGAAAGATCGGTGCTTGCTTGCCAGAGGGTGAGACGAAAAGATGAACAGGCGGAACGCAGAGGATTTTTAGGAAAGCAAAACTATTCTGTATGGTACTCTAATGGTGGATACATGTCCTTATAGATTTGTCAAAACCCATTCCATGTGCAACACCAAGTGAGCCCCACCGGAAACGGGACTCTGGGTGACGAGGTGTCAGAGCAGGTCCATGGTTGTAACAACGCCCCCTCTGACGCAGGATGTTGATAACGGGGGAGGCTGTGAGGGTGCGGCCGCTGCGGTATGTGGGAAATTGCTATACCTTCTGCCCAATTTTGCTATCCAAACTGCTTTAAAAAATACATTCTATTTAAAAAATAAAGAGGAGTAAGATGTAAAATAGGAGAGGTACTATGTATGCTCAGGTCACCTAAAACGCAGGAATTGGGGAGAGTCAAAGCTCAGGTAATTTTTGGTAAGAGTAAGGTCATCTTTCCACTGTGTCAGCTACAAGGAGTGGAAAAGGGAGTTATCACGAAAGTGATTTTATAGCTGCTGCAAACTGTTTCCAAAGACAGAACTGTGTGGTTTCCTGTGTGGGTGTCCCCACTTCCTGTTAAGGCATAGACAGACATGAAGAATGACGGAGCTGAGTACTGAGGAGAGTGGACAGTTCGGACATTCCACTGTGGGCAATTCCCTACCCAGGACAAAAAGTGGTTATTGGACAGTGTTGGAGTCCAGCTGAGTCTGGAAGAAATGGACTTACTGTAGCACTAATGTGTGAATGTATATAATTTTTTTTCTAGCTAAAGAAGAAAGGTAATATTTGAATTAATCCACTGCTGGGGTTTGACATTTAGTAAGGACAGTAGGTAGATTCAGAGGACAAGAGAATGGAGGATACTTCAAAAATATTGAACAGATAAGTCACAGGGAGATCTAACGGAGAGAATAAGAAGCAAAGACTGATAGAAAGAGAGGAGAAGAATCAAAGAAGTATTTGTCCTGCTGATCAGACATCTGCAAATCACCATCTTTTGTTCCTTGAAACAACCCTCTGAGACAGGCAGAAATCGTATGATTATTATACTGAGGAAGAACCCGAGGGACAGAGAAAATATGCTTTGCCATTCAAATCTCATATGAAGTCGACTTGACGTGTGTTACACTCGGGACTGAGCCACAGACCTTGTCTCTGCACCTAAGGCTGTATTTCCCTGTACTGAATCTCTAGCAACAATGTATCCATTGCACTAACCTGACACAGAGCCTGTATCTTCCTCCTTCTTTTCTGGAGCTTTCTAGGTGTCACTTCAGATCATTATCTGCGTGCTCATACTGAGAATCTATTCTTTGGAGGGCATGATGCTGTACATTCAAGTCTAACAACATTTTCTTCATCTTTTAGGTGATATGACACACTCAAAATGTCGAATTATGTTAAAGAATAGGATTTTCATGAGGAAGAGTTAAAATGCGATCATTGATTACATACTAAATTTCTAATTCCAAGTGTGTCTCTAAAAGCCTTTTAATAGAGAACACAGCATATGAGAAAAAATATACTTGAGGGCTGATTACAAACCTGATTTGAACCAATGAGGACAGAATACAGGAAGCAGTGGAGACCACAGGAGGAAGAAGTGGGGGATGGGAAGGGGAACTAGATCCCCATTGTCAGGTGAGAGGTGGAAGCCAGAAGTTTTAGAAGGTACAATGGTTCAGTAAGGACCAAAGAAAATGTTCTATCACCTCAGGCTGTCCCTGAGACAGAATCATGGTCTTTTTTTCATGTGGAGAGTCAGTTGGTTACTGATGTATTTATCTTACCAGGAGATTTAAAGTCTAAGTTGAAAAGTTGAATAGTACATATAAAAGTAATATTTCTAATTACATTATTTATGGCCAGGCTTCCCAAACTTTAAAATTAGTATTTAATTTGCATTTAAGTATTACACTCCTGTTGTGATCACCTGCATGCATGTTAAGGCCTACAGGCTTTACTGACTTTGAAAATAGTCCGATAACTAAAGAGATCAAGTTGAATTGCAAAGTGGCATTTGCCAAGACTTAGCCCAAAAAGAAGATTCAGACTGTCGCTGATGGGAATCTATACTAGAAAAGTCTCTTTCCATATTGACTAAAGATTATACATTGCAAAATTTCTTTCCACAACATGCTAATTGGGGTTACACAATTATTAAAAAATAAATGAACAGGTGTGTGTGATTTTCAGTGGTCCCTACTCTTGGGAAACACCGAGTTAAAAGGAATTAAGCAAGGTGCTCCACTCCAAACTGGCTCAGATCCTTGAGCAGTTGAACACCATGTGGGAATTCCCAGGACAGGAATATAACTTGAGGGTATGCACCATTTCCCAAACTTCCTTCCCGTATACTACATCCCCCAGGCACATCCCCGAGGCCCGGTCTCTGAGGAATACAGCGTGAAAACTGCTGCCAGGATCCTCATTTTTCCTTCCTTGATAGAAACCTTTTCTGGGTTTCTGCTTTTAAATAAAGCTGAACTGGATGTAACAGAAACATGAGGTTAGACAGGCCTTCAGAAACAACAGTCATAAGTGTGGGTCTGTGTGCAGGGAGCTAGCAGCAGCAGCAGAAATTCCAGCCCCTAGGGGCTCCTTCCCCCTCTTCCAGTCAGATCCGGCTCCTCCCAGCACACATCCGTCCGAGTCCATGCCTGGTGTCCCAGGTGTCACTGTCGCTTAACTCCCCTCCTCAGCCTGCACTGAGAGCCCTCCCCGGCTGTCTAGTGCAGCTCCGTCCCCCACAAGCCTTCCTGTGCCGTCCATCTGAAAGCCTCGATGGTGGTGATGACAGAGGTGGCTGCTAACGGTGCTTCTTGGCAATCTCACACGCATCAGCAAAGTCTGTCCTCCCCAGATCCCTGGGAGGTCAGCACCATTATGATTCCTGTTCTTTCAGAGAACCGGAGGTGCTAGGGATTCAGTAACGTCAGCACCTTCACGCTTACCCATTAGACTGTGGACATTATACTGGAAGACTTCCTTCCCTGAGGTCAGGACGGGCTTCGCCACACACCTTCCAAACTGAGCCCCACAGCAGGGCCTCACCAAGGGGTCCCCAAAACACAAACAGCAAGAGGCAGCAGGAGCAGGGCCTGAATGGACCTGGACTCTAAATGTGGTCGGTATAACGGCTTCGAGACTGGGGGCTTTCGGAGACACATGGGGGAATTGACACGAGGCTGGGACAGCATGTGGACATCAACTGAAGAAGAAAAGCCCTTTCTATCGACATAACATTTGAAATTAATTCTGTGGCCCACTGGGAGCCAATACACAGGAAGGAATCACTGAAAGAATAAAAAAGAATAAATAAATGAATTACATGTGAATGGACCTATACGGCATTACAATTAGCATATTTTTCTTTTATGGTATCTTCAACTTGATGATTTTGTGAACTAACCAAAATTTTTGTTGAAATATTTCCCAGTACTCTTCCTTCATCATCTACACAATCATTGTTTGTATCACCTAGCCATATACTTTTGATTTGCACATGAAAGCATTATTCTTCATACAGTATATCCCAAGTCTCTCTCAGTACACTGAAAAACTGTATCTTTGCTTTTTGTTTTTTACCACTGAAGTAAATACAATGCCATAATTGTCCATTTATTAGATTTTTGTTACTATTTTAAACTCAATGTGTTTTCAAGAGGATATACATTATTTTACCCAAGTCTAGATTTTACGACATGAAGGGCTCTAGAATACTGAAGTCTAAATATTCCTTGAAAAGCACAGTGACGTTTTCTGATTTCATATCAAAGAATTTATTATTCTGGAATTGTTTTTCTATTGGGCTTAGCTGCTTCAGTCCTCTTACTATTATTATTCCCATTATATAAAAATCAACTTACACTCTAGTTGAGGTTTTGTTAGTCTCTAGCATTTTTGCTTGTTTTCTGGAAACTTGTTCCATATATTACAAATGAAAGCTTCTAATTGCTTCTAATTGAAAACAACTTGCACATTTCCACTTACGTTACTGAGTTGTAATGCTGTAATTTAATTTCTCACCGGAGAACATCCCAGTTTGCTGTGTTGTATGCCGACACCCAACGTCAGGGTGAGAGGGTTCATGAACCATTCGCTTTGTATGTAACATTCTTCAGCTCAAGGATGTTTTTGTTTAAAGTATCAAACTACACGTGTTCTTGGGAATGTTCACAATATTCGGAAAATTGATTTAGAGTTGGGGAATCATAAGCTTGTTGGTTGTTAGAGGAGAGTTGAGACCTGACTTCCAGAACAGTGTAGGAAGGACCTCTGAAAACCCACTCCTTCACTAAATCAATGACATTTGGCAAAAACTGTCAAAATCAACTTGTAAGAACTCTGGATATTAATTTTAAAGCTGTAACGATGTGAGGCGTATTTACTCAAGAATAAAGGCCACCTCTCCAAGTGGGTAGTAACCATGTGAAATCTTAACTTGCTGGAACTCTCCCCTCCTGTCCCCAGCTCTGTGGCAAGCTTGGCAGCTGTGTGGTACAGCGGTCTGCCAGCCACTGGACAGGGCAGCACGGGCTTGGAGCTCCCAAAGCCTCATCCCCAGGGGATGGGCATCACTGCACCTGTCTGAAGCTCCCTTCTCAGGGCTTCGCTTTAGCTGCCCTGACTCAGGACTCACCTTGTGTGAACAGCCCTCCTCACACAGTCCTGACTAAGAAAAATGAAGAACAGCTGTTTAACATCGTGACTGCTTGAGTTGGTATTAAAATTGAAACTAACAAGACACCAAAAAACGTAAAAGGACACATTGAGGAATGAGATGTGCACGGGATCCTTTGAAACATCCTTTGACAATCCTGGGAATCTACAAAGCTATGCACACGCACATGGCTGTGCGCGTGTCCGGGACAGACCTGGGAGGGCCGCGTGCTCACCTCTGAGCGCTTCCGCTGGCTGACCCTGCGGCTCTGTGCAAGCAGAAAGAGAAGGATAGGCGGAATTGTACACTGCCCGTTGAAATTTGGAAAGACTTGCCTCAAAACATTCACTACGTTCCTTAGCAAAAGCTGCTGCTGGCTTGAAACATCAAAAAGTGGAGAATGAAAGATGTTTGCTCTGTTTTGTTTTCAATCATCTGGGTGAATATTAGAGCCATGTACTAACGTAACGAAGATAGATCGGAAGGGAAGTAGATGGTAGTGGGAGGATTTGGGCTTGGAAACCAAATTACGGCCTCCGTGTGGGAATACTTGCCTCTGAGGTCTGCGATACAGCACAATGGAGACGTCAAACAGGCATCTGGAATTCAGAGGACAGGCCAGATGTGTAAGTTAGGGAGTTATCATCGGGAAGTTGACAATTACGTAATGAGAGCAGATAAGATCACCAGGGAGATCATGGAGGAAAAAATGACCTGCAGGTCAAGATTCAGATGTGATGGTTACTAGGAAAAGTGTGGAAAGAGTTTTGTTTGTTTGTTTTTTATCCTCACCCAAGGACATTTTTGCATTTATCTTCAGATAGAGCAGGCGGGAGAGAGGGGGGAAGAGAGAGAGAGAAACTTCGATGTAAGAGAGACACAGAGAGTGGTTGCCACCCACACGACCCCAACCGGGCCGGGGACAAACTGCAACCGAGGTACATGCCTTTAGCGGGAACCGAACCCAGGACTCTCTGGTCCGCAGGCCGATGCTGTAACCGCTGAGCCAAACCGGCCAGGGCTGGAAAGAGTTTTAATAGGTTCAACAGGAATATCAGATAAAATATAATGAATGATAACATTACTAAATCAAAAGCATTATAATTTATATCGATCAAGTGTTCAATGTATAATAAACTATAACTCTTAAATTTGTACATGCATGCCTTAGTTCAATGCATGGATGAAAAATTAATAATTATATTCGTAGGAAAATTTAGCTTATTATTTTTTCATCTTTATGAGATCAAGTAGGCATTAAAAAATAATTTTTAAAAAAAACTATGCTTCCCATAGCCTGAGACAATAACTTTTTCTGAATCACAAGCAGGATTTCAAATATGTAATACAGGAACAGTAGCGGACATATTTCAGGGACAATATCAACTAGAAATTAATAGCAAAGATGCTTAAATTTAATTCCAAAACCTCAACAGTCTCAAAGGTTTTCTATGGGTGGAAGAGTAAAGAATTTTTAAATATTTTTTTATCTGTAGTTTCTGAACTTTTTAGTTTTTCTACATAAACATGAATTACTTCTGTAATTTAATATAACCATATATATATTTTTAAGAAAACCTCAAAAACATTTACTATCAGCACGACCTTTCCTGTCTTTTTGGATGGCCCTGACTGTCCCCCTGCCCTGGGCGCTTCCGTTATGTCCGCTGCAGGCTTTCTGCAGCCACCCTGAGCACGCCGTCCTCTGGCGGGAACGTGGCTCCAGTCCTGCAGAGCCCCGGCAAGCGCCAGCTCCTCCTCTCACTTTCCTGACATGTTTTTAATTTGTTCACAGCAGGGATTTGAGATCTCTGCCTGCACAGGAAAGATTTCAGGGTTGAGAAGAGAGGAGTGAAGGAACAGAGAACTATGTTCTACCCAAATGCAATCATCCGGCAGGTAGGGACAGAGGGCGGTCCAGTGTGGGCTCTGGCCGTTGGAATCAAGATTCCAAGGACAAGGGCACGGGGTGGGGGCTTGTGACCCAGGGCCTTCTTCTCTGACCATCTTTGTCTAGACAGTCCTGTCTCTAGTCCATCAAGGGAGGCAGGCATGCCTGTGAAGGGGTCGATCACATACCTCCCCCAGGTGCTCCCACAAACCATACTGTTTATCTGTTTATGATTACAGAAAGTTCATTTTCTAGCACTTGTTTTGTTTGTTTTGTTTTTGGTGCATTTTTGGTTGTTTTTTGTCTGTTTTGATTTTTAAAATCTTGTTCTGAATCTTCACCATATTTTAGGACAGGCTCCCTGAGTTATGCCACAGTCTTTCTTGGGTTGTCAAAAATGTATCGTGTACAGTGAAGAACAGTCAGAGAAGTACAAGTGAAAGGTTTTCATAGCATTAGAGAGTCTGAAGGTCCAGATACTCTGAGAAGTAGGATTTGGCTTACTGCATCACGTAGGTGTTGATAAATGCCGGAGGCAGGCAGGCTGCCTGCTGATTCCTAGCAAATTTGTGAAAGTATCTTTTCGCTTTCAAATAGAACACAAATAGCTGGAAGTGCCAATTTGGCACTATTGGGGGACACACTGGCTATTCCACAATTTCAGCCACAACAGTACTAAGCTAGATCTATCTGTATTTAAGCAGTGACCGTACCTTCTGCTTTGGGTACGCTAGAACTGGAACGGTTCTACCGGAAGTGTCTGAGGGTGTAGGAGCCTCCTGGTTCCACTGAGGTGAACTGGCATGTGAATTGCTCTAAACGAACCAGGCTGCTGAAAGAGTAGTCCATACACACTGCACGTGCTTCGGGGCCTGCTGGGAAGAGCCTGATCCTGGGCATGGAGCCCTCTGAGACACAGGCATGATCACAGCCACTCAGCTCGGAGCTGCTGACCTCGGAGCACACCAGAGGACTGCACAGACCACTGTGGACTCCCCACAGCCATTGCCACTGCTTTCGTGGGAGTCTGGGGCCCTGAGAGGGATTGATTTCTCCGATTCTTCACTGGATCTCCATCTATCCTAGTTACATGTCACGGTGATTACACTTCCCGCAACCCCCTCTTATCTGAAGGACCATTTTCAACATCTTCTGAGTCCTTACGCTAAGTTGAGCATTACATACACCCAGCCCTTCAAAGAGAAGCTGGTTCACCCTGGCTGGTTTGGCTCAGTGGTTGGAGCATCAGCCTGTAGACAGAAGAGTCGTGGGTTCGATTCCGCAAGGGCATGGACCTGGGTTGTGGTTCGGTCCCTGGCTCTGTTTGGGTTGTGTGGGAGGCAGCCAGTTGAAGTCTCTCTCACATTGATGTTTCTCTCCCCCCCACCACCACTCTATCTGAAGATAAATGGGAAAATGTCCTTGGATGAGGATCAAAAAACACAAAAAAACAAAGAGAAGCTGGTTGGAAGATGCAACCACTTTCCTGAAGAGCAAGGAAAGGTGAGCCAGTGAGCCTCGTTACTGAGTGACTCTGACCTGGGCTCCAGGAAGTGCCCGCTGGATTGGAGAGAAGAGGTGTGTGGCCACATCTCCTACCCACCGGTCTAAAGAACCTCCCCTGATGTTTCAAGGAGACTCCTCCACTCCTAAGTAAACAACACATTCTCTTTTTTTTTGCCATCTATTATATCGCTTTAGATAGGAGGACCATACTATAATATAATAGCTTCATATATTTCCTTAACTCAAAGGTTATTTAAAGACATTTTTTCCAAATATTAATTCATACACCGTCAAACCTGACCTGCAGCATCACGGCTTCAGCAGCACCTGCGCGGAATCTGCTCTGAGGCTGATAACGGCAAAGCGAAGCGGCTGCTCGCTCAGCTCCCTGCTCCGACCCCGGCACTGCGTGCAGATTTCACTCACGACTGCGTAGCCCCAACCATCCGTGTCCACGGTGCTTTAGCGCGGGTTGCTTTCCTTTCATCTATTTCAGATGCACAGACTGGTCTGTCAATAAAACCTCGTGATACCAGTCATATTATCCAGGTAAGAACAATTCAGAAATCTGGATGTCTGGGCAAGAGTCATTTTGGAGGTTTGAGAACATGAAGTTTGCAAAAAGAGCTTATCATAACATTTTAAAGCGCCAGCACTGAATTGCATTACCCCGGGCGTTAGGAGCAGAATGGGTTTCTAGCTCGGGCTGTCAAGCTCCAGGTCGTGCCCTTACCTATTGTGTTACCCTGCCCTTCACTGGCTGGCTATTCCTGCCATTGGCTCGGAGTTCCATTTCCCTATTTATAAAATGGAGATAATACAGTACAACCTTAGGGCTGTGGGATGATGAAAAAAGATAAATCAGCTGAAGTGCTTATCAGACTGCCTGGCACAGAGTGTGTAATAAATGACAACTACGACAATGGTGGGGGCATCTGAGAAACAATAAATATGGATTTAATAATGCATCTTTGATAATGCGGCTCCTTAAAGTACTGGCTTGCACTTAACATTGTCCAAATAGTAGACCTCTAAGCACGGACCACTGAAACCCGGTGTAGCTAGCTGACTTTGTCACCAAGCAGGGATGCCTCCCCTCAGGACCTGAAAATGATTTTATCTTGAGGGGAGAAAACATGAAATTTGCAGTCCATCTTATACCTTAAATTTAGTTCAATTCAACAAATATTCCCCAAGCTTCCAAGGTACCAGTTGGTGTCCTATAAACATACAAGGATAGATAAGACCAGTCCCTGTCCTTAAAGAATTTTACAATCTAGTTCCATAGAAACACACATGGATACATTGAGTTGGCTGATTGTAATACTCTGTGCAAAGAACAAGTTTATTCATTCAGACCAAGAAGAAAGGGGGAGGAATACAGGAAGAGATGGAATTACAGTTAGGCCAACGCATGAATCGGTAAGAAAGAAAAATGAGAGGGAGGGACATGTGTCAGCTGGAGCGAGCATTAGGCTCAGAGGCAGACAGGCAGGCAGGAATGGTCAGGAACACTCGCACACGGCATCCATCTAGCGCCCATAAATGCAATGTGTGCATTTGAAAACACGGGATTAAGGGCAGTGTTTTGCCTTAAGAGATGCCAATGAACAGAGGCATATTTTCCTGAATAAAATTTGTTTTTATTATCTTAAAATGTGCTTATCAAAAGGACTTCAAAATGCTATACACTATTTTACCATAGCTCCCATATTTTTCAAAATCATTTATCATTTGCCAATAACAAAAGACTTCCTAGCCTTTTGAAGTAGAATTATTTAGAAACAATTAAGATGTTTCAAATCCAGAAACATCAAAGTATATAATAGACACATATTTTTCCGCTTCCAGTTCCCAGTGGGAATTGTAGCTGTTTCCTATTTTGTGGCTTGTGCCCAAAGTAATTTCATTTTTAACTAAGGGCGATTTACTTCCTGCTGGCCATTTACAATTTTCCCCTCTTAATGACTGACTTAGTAAAAGTGAAAGATTGCCCAAGGCGGTCGCTCAGCCAGTCATTAACAAGTTGTAAATGAGAGGAACATTTAGACCATCACCTCAGTCATATGTGTGTCTACACTACAAAACAAATACCAAAACACACACACACACACACACACTAAATTGGATTATATCATGAGAACTGTTACTTAAAATACCCATTCCATTCCCAACCACATGATGCCAAATGGATATTCTGATAAGAAGCAAAGGCTTAAGATTTTGTACTTATTTGTTTTGTTTTATTCAGTGCTTTATCACTAAGTGGACGCCAGGTAATAGTCACCCATTTCTAGAAAGAAGAGCAAAGAACACTCTCAAAAGCACACTCCTCACTCCGCCCTATCTAAGCCACTGATCCTCCCTTCCCATCCTCACGTAACCATTACTGACTCTTCTTCATAAAGCCAGTTGGTTCTTTAGATACCAAGTGTGTGTCTAAACACTGTAACAAATCACATCGCATTTCAATTATTTTTGTCTGGCTTTTAGTCAACATGGTTTCATGAGATTTAACTATGTTGCTACATGTAGCAGTCCTTGCTCATTTTCATTGCTGAATCGTATTCCAAGATAACATTATTCAATTGTTGTTGAAGGACAACTCAGCTTAGGCGGTTGCACACACTGCTGCTATTGGGAAGTTCATTTACGTCTCTCCTGGCGCAGGCGCACTCGTTGCTGCGGTGTACATCTAGGCGTATGATTTGGCTCTAAGAACTTGTGCAGCTTCCACTGCAGTAGAACTTGTGCAGCTTCTCACATGCCAGTAGTGTATGTGGGCTCCCAGTGCTCTTCATCCTCACCAACACTGGACACTCATCAGACTTTTTCATTCTGTCCGTTCTGATGAGTGTTATAGATGTATCTCACTACAGTTTCAGCTTTCATCTTCCTTCTCACCAATAAAGTTGAGCATAGTTTCACATGCTTCGTGACTGCTTGGATACCCTCTTCTGCAAAGTACCCATTATGTCTCTAACCCATTTTGCTATTTTTGTTGTTGTTGTTTTCTTAATGGACATGTATAGTAGTAGTTTATATATCATGGATACATGTGTGGTAAATATATTTTTCCATTTCTTGGCTTACCCTCCCATTCCTTTAGAGATTCCTCTAAAGAAAATAAGTTCTTAATTTCAATATAGTCCAATTTGTCCACCTTAACCCTTGTGGAAAGAGTTTTCTGGATCCTATTTAAGAAGGTGGTCCAGCCAGCCCTGGCCGGTTTGGCTCAGCGGTTAGAGAGTCGCCCCTGGGACTAAAGGGTCCCGGGTTCGATTCCCTGTCAAGGTCACATATCTGGGTTGCAGGTTCAATCCCTGGCCCCAGCTGGGGTCTGCAGGATGCAACCAATCGATGTTTCTCTCTCTCTCCCTCCCCCCCTTCCACTCAATCTAAAAATCAATGGAAAGTATATCTGCAGGTGAGGATTAAAAATAAATTAAAAAGTCTGTCCATACGCAGAGGTAATGAAAATAATCTCCAATACATTATACACAAGATATTAAATTGAAAACTATATAAAAAGCACTGTATTCAGAGCCCACTGTATGTTACCAAGGATATAATAATATGATGGTCCCAAAATTATTCTCATATG
The DNA here is from genome assembly GCA_030848825.1 of Tadarida brasiliensis. Taxonomy (NCBI): domain Eukaryota; kingdom Metazoa; phylum Chordata; class Mammalia; order Chiroptera; family Molossidae; genus Tadarida; species Tadarida brasiliensis. The sequence goes on along the minus strand of CM061267.1, from coordinate 96,277,746 downwards.
AATCATATAAAAATAAAGAGCAGTAAATTAATATAAAAATCTTTTCACATTTCCTCCTAAAGTCATAATAATATGGAACTAATTTTTATGTGAATGATTTGTGTAAAAGGCTTGAATACTTTCTTTTTGAATTGTTCAGCTCTTACTTAATCTAGGATTAATGAGGATTAATTCATTTGCAAGCTAATGGACTAAAATAAACTTGGATATTAATAAAATTACTGGATTATATAATAGACAAGTTCAGCCAAAATTTGGTTCTCAATACAGCTTGGTCCACTAGTTCAAGTGGCATCCGGGATCCCTCCACCGCCTGGCTCCATTCTCCTCCTGCAGCCCCAGGGCGGCTCCGGGATGCCCCGAAGCTACAAGCTCACTGCCTCAGTCAGTTCTGCTGCTGTAACAGAGTATCATAAACTGGGGAGCTTAGGAACAACAGTAACTCATTTCTCACAGCTCGAGTCCTGGGATTTGAGACCAGGGAGCCCGCGTGCTGAGTTCTGCTGAGCTGTCTTCCAGGCTGCAAACTGCCCGCGTCCCCCTGAACCTTCACCTGCTGGATGGAGACCAGAGAGGGGGAATGACCTCTCTCCTCGCCCTTGTCAGGACACAATCCCATTCATGAGTGCTTTGCTCTCATGGCTTCATCCCATCCTAATCACCTTCCTAATGCCCTATCTCCTCACATAAATGGATTGATTCCTCCTGAAATACAGTAGTTTGTAAATTTACTGGTATCATTTCTTAGGTAATTTGAATTTTTTAAAGAAGAAAATACTGTTTTAAAATATCCATTACTTCTATAATAATTTCCCTTTATTCAATCATTAATCTAATGGTTAATAACACAGGTTTTTACAGTCCATATACACTGAAAGGAACTGTCCCTTTGGAAACTCTGCATATTTTCTTGCTTTAAACCTATTTGAGTACCTCATGATCTGTTTCAAAATATCGAAAAATGTGTAACAGATGCACCATTGAAACTTCTTTAAATAAAAAAAAAATAGACAAATGCATTAAAATCACATCTAACTTTTTTATGATGCAATTGTGAATTAGGTCCTTCTTTTATTGGTAATTAGAATGTAGAACAGATGGTGTAGACTTTGGGAAAAAAGTGATCATCTCTTCAAACGAACGTGTTGTCAAGTGATTATTCACAAAATAAGGATCTACTCTCACGATGGAGAGTCTGTCCTCACCTGTGGCCCACGTGCCCTTGGCTACTGGAAGACCTTTCTACGCCACCCGGATTTCTCCACTGCACAGAGAGAGAGAAAGGGTGATGAGGCATGCATGTACGAATGCACTGAAAGTGCGAGCTGACTAGCAAGCATATGAGTATTACATTAAGGGGTGAAATATGTGCTAGTTGGCACATTTAGGGTTAATAATTTTTTACACCAAAAAAAAAAAAAAAAAAGGCAATGAGTCACCTTCATATTCAAAGAGCTAAAATCTTTCTATCCAGAAAATTGCTAGAAAAACAGAAAAGTCTAGTCTTTAAGAGATGCACAGATTGAGTGAAGAAGATAAAAGGTATATTGAAGACAACGAATCCCCTTTTCCTTGGATAGCAATTGCCATCCTGTTATAATCTATCCAATGTCTAACAAATGGTTTTAACTCTTTTGTGTACACAAATTACATCGCAACTTTCAATGTGTTAGAACCATGTACTGCGATTTGAAAGTCTTCTTCAAATTTCATAGTAAAGGTAGTAACTAGGGAGGGTTGTCCAATTTGACATCCTCCAACTTCTCATCAAATTACCCACAGAAAAAGAGAAATAAAATGTGAAATTGCACCAGACAAATTGAAATATTAATCAACGATCTGCTAGACATCAAGAGAAATCCCCACTCATCAGTGAGTAAATTAAATTCCACAGCAGAATAGCAAGGCCAGTTAGAAAACTAAAGAAATGCTCACCCACACTTCGTGGGCTTTCCTACTTTAGAAACCTGCACTATTCACTTTAAGGGAGGGAAGCCACACCCCTAAGCACGGATCGATCTTCCAGAGGTGACCAGGGGATTTCTCTCCATCTCCAGTCTATCACTAAGATCTGTCCTCTACAGCTCTTGTGACTTTATAATTCCCAATAATGCAATATGACTTTGGTTGGAACTAGATAGTTATTGGCACACTGAATCAATGGAAATGAAACAGATAGTTGGAAAACTGGAGGAAAAGTGTTGGAAGCTGTGGATTTTAGGAATTCTACACTTATTTCAACTTTCTTCCACGATAAAATCTATAGACTTGGGTGGGAGTGCCTATATTTAAAACAGGCTAAGTTCCAAAATCTGTTCATAAATATCCTTGTTGATAAAGTTCCAAGGTGTTTTTATAAGTATATTTATTAAAATTCTCAGATACAGTAATGGTTAATGCTATTTGTTGATGAGGGAAAGAATTAATAACTTTTGTTCCTGCCCTGGTTTTTATAGCATTTGTGAGCATTTGGAGGTTGAAGAAAAAAAAAATCTTTAAATGAATCTGAAATAAATTATTCATAATCAGATGATCAGTCAGAGAAAGCAGTCAATCTAGGGGGAAACTGCAGTTATGTGAGATGATGGACGCTAACTAAACTTGTGGTGATCACGTATATAAACACAGAAATCTTATGTTGTACACCTTAAACTTATACAAAATTATATTCCATTATAGCTCCATAAAGACGGGGAACAAAAGAAGACACATTAGATCAGTGCCTAGTTGACATTGTAGGTTTTTTCAAAGAGATTTTTATGTCACTAAACACTGAAACCTAAGCCTGAGAGAAGGACATGAACAGCAACCTGCCCAGGAATAAGACGGAACGGGGAACCCACCTTGACCACAGACCCCGCCCCCCAGTGAGCTCATCACCACAGCACTTAGGCAGGACCTCAAATACACGACAATGCAAGAGACCCAACAGTCCTCTCAAGGGCCATAGGCAAACACATTTTTTATAAAGATTTACTGCTGGAAAGAGGATTAAATTTTAGAAATACATCTACTTTGTGTTTTCGTGGAATTAAGGAAAAATGGATGACATCAAACAAAAGGGTAATGCGTGATGGAGGGATGAGAGAGTAAAGTAACAAAGGTGTGAAATAAAATGATCTTTAATAGTTGATTGCCTGAGGATAGACTGTCATAAAATTGTGAAGAAATTATTCAGATATCATACATTTTACAAATGTAAAGGAGACTATCTCAAGATCATCCTTTCTGAAGATACAAGTAACTAAGAAAAACAGTAGCTGATAAAAGTATAAATAAAATTGATTAGCTCAACAAATGTAATTTTAGAGAATAAAAAGACAAATTTAATGTCCATAAACATTATAAAAGATTCCCAAACAACTGTTATAAACATTAAAATATATAAGTCAAAATAATTTCTAAAATAAAAATATAAAACATTAAAAATGAGATTGCTAATGTGAATCTAAAATTCCAAATTGCATAAATGAAATAAGAAAACTGGTGTGGGAAAAATGACACAGAAATAAATTAAACTTACAACATTTACTTTACCTTATGCATGAGATATATAATAAACACCTTTTTCATCCTGTTAATTATATAATCTACTTTGAATTTAAAGGTAATTACTAGTAAAAGGAAATGAAGAGAGAGACATTATTTATGCCTTTAAATTTTCTCAAAAAAGCCTATAAAATATACTTTGTATTAATTAAGTAAAAATAGAAAACTTAATGTACATGATGGACAACCAAAATAACAGTTATGACAACCATTATAAATGAATTAAATTACCCTATTAAAATTCAGATTATTTGAATGGATTAATAATAAATCCAACTTCATGACTTTTTTAAAGAAGTGGTAAACCAAAAACTTTATGAACAAAATGTATGAAAAATACATGCCCTGGCCAGTTTGGCTCAGCAGTTAGAGCATCGGCCTGCGGACCAATGAGTCACGGGCTCGATTCCGGTCGTGCGGGAGGCATCCAGTCGATGTGTCCGTCTCACACTGATGTCTCTCTCTCCCTCTCTCTCCCTCCCACCCACTCCATCTGATAATAAATGGAAAAATATCCTCAGATATAAAGATTAAAAAATAATAATAATAAAATAAATTAAAATACATATACAAAAATACCAAATGCCGGTCAAATGTCAGGTCACTTTTTGTGGAATATTTAACTTTATGTCCTACAAAAACCACAACTTTTCAAGTTCCTATGATATTTTTTAAGCATCACATAATCTTCCATGGTTTTTTTCTTTTTCCTGATCCTTCTTTTATTCTCGTGTAACCAACTAAGGCCATACATTTCCCTTCCTTACACCATTTTACCTGCATATAAGTTTTATTAGGTAGCCTTTTTAAGAAGTTTTCCCTAGTATAGAAATCATTATGTCCATGTATTCTAACAACAACGAAAATTTAGACATTATTCATAAATATTTATCAATTAAAAAAAAAAACACAAATATTGGATGCGTCTAACACCCAATATGTATTTACACGTAAATACACTGACACCGTCTGTGCATCTCCTCTCCCTAATAAACATTCACTAAAATTGTAGTTAGAACAGAAAAAAAGAATTTGTCCAAAATGATAAGAGACCAGAAAAACAAACAAACAAACAAAAAAACCAGAATAACAAATAACAAATTTTTGAATACTAAAATCAGAAAGGGTTTGATTTCCAAAATAACCAAACAGAAAACTCTGATGGCAAGGTCACCAAGGCAGGTGGGGGACAAAGGGAGGAACAGGGCTCAAGGAAGGAGGTTCGCTAGAAGTCTGCTTTCTCCAGGAAGCACTTCGCAGGGACCTTCTCTGTTCCCTTCCCGATAGGCAGGAAGCCACCCTGGTGCTCCACAGGGCCCTGGTCACACTCGGTCCCCGGCAGGATATCCCGGATGCCTCTGCCTCCGGCCACACAGAAATCCCTTCAAATGGAAGCGCCACCCATGTAAGAGTCAATCACATTTTTAAAGCTTTACTCATAATTTTGAACAAATATCAAAGGTAACCAAACATAAAATAAAAAGGGACAAATCAAAATAAAATCAGAACTTTGGTGGACATAAAAAACCAGAGATAGCACAGAGAGTAAAAGGGCAGATTTAATAACTTATCATTTATATTGCAGGAAGTTATGAAAATAAAGTATACACTCAATCGAAAAAAAGAGGATATAATAAGGAGAAAATTTAGAAAATAAGAAAATGTATGAAAATTAAAAATTGAGAATTCTCACAGAAAGTAGAAAGTAATAGAAGAAAATAGACAAAAATATGTAGAGAGAACAAGTCCATGCTATGCTGTATCCGGTTAACTGAAATTTCGGAAAAGGGAAGAGAAAACAGTAAAAGAAAAGCATTACAAATTGGTAAGCAATCAGCCCCCAGAGGGAAGGGCAGACCGTCCGAAAGCTCCACCCTTGTCTACCCTGAACTGAACAATGATGTAAGTGGATAGTGCACAACGAGGGCCAGGCTCCTATTTGTTGGGGTAGCTGCAGATAAACAAAGGGAGACTGATACATCTGGTCATGGATTAGAGTTGGAAGCATCAGAATGAACTGTTTAATTTAACATAGATACATTTGGTTACATACAGAAATGTTTATTTAGTATACACACACGTTACTCCTTCCCCTGTCCTCTGAAAGGGTTTAGAAACAATGATACACCAGTAAGAAGAAAAACAATCCTCAGATCTTGGCTTCCGATCCCATTTTCCAGTGAAAAGAACCAAAGCTCCAGGAAAAAGTGGCTGAATCTGGTCCTGAGGCAGGAAGTACATGAGATGAGCCTCAAGCATTTTGTAGGGCCAGAATGGAAGGAATTGTTCCATAAACTTGACAATAATGGGGGTATGTCAAAGGGACACAGGACCTCAAACAAAAGAACTCCCTGTTGCCAAAGTGGTACAATTTGAGCAACACGTTAATTAAGACATTGTTAGATTGAAATCTCAAGTATTAAGTAAATATCCACCAGTCCAAACCAAATAAATGTATAGGGAGAATAGACAAATTTCTCATGCAGAAGATTTCCGAAAATTTACATAAATCCTCTTTCCTCAGTGTGGCTATGGTCTATCTATCCCTATTGACTTCCTTTCAAAGAGCATGGCATGTCACGTCACAGTGACAAACGTTAGCTCAGTCCAGTGATCAAGATTAACATCAGCAGTGATGTACCCTTGATATGATATAATGAAAATGACACTTCACCTGTGTAGTCACCTCCAAAAAACACAATAACCCCAGCCTCGTCATAAGAAATATCAGAAAAATCCCAGTGGAGTGACATTCCTCAAAGCACTTGACAAGTAATACTCCAATCTGTCAAGATCACCCAAAACAAGGCCGGTCTGGAAAACTTTACAGCCAAGAGAAGCCCAAGGAGGCAAGATAACTAAACTGCATGCTGTATCCTAGGTGACTCTTAGAACAGAAAGGGGGCATTGTTTAAATAAGGGAAATCTGAATACAGTATGGACTTTAGTTAACAACAATGCATCAATATTGGTTTATTGATTATGACAAATGCATCATACAAATGTAAGATGTTAATAATAGGGGACACTGAGTGGGTGATATATTGGAACTCTCTTTACTCTTTTTGTAATTATTCAGTAAATCTAAAACTATACTAAAATTAAAAATTCTTTAAAAAACAAAGGATAAAGAAGTACCAAAAAAAATCCCACCTGTGATAAATATAAGCATTGCCATTGAAAGGTTGCATTTATCTTATAATGTAATTAATAAAATATCAAAAAAGATTTTCACTACAGTACACTATTATGAATTTTAAGACCACTGAAGGTAAACAGAGAGTAATAAAAGCCCCCAGAGAGTCAGAACAGAACATAAACACACACACACACACACACAAACACACACACACACACACCACATACAACAACTGACAAATGAACAAAAGATTAGACAGATCATCAATATAGGAATAAAGATCAGAATAGAACCAATTTCTTGACAGTAATATTGGACTATCAAAGTCTATGGGGAAATGTCTTTAAAATTTAGAGGGTAATTTTATTTTCAACCTAGTTTTCTATATCATGTACATTATCAGTTATGTCTGAGGATAGAATATCAAAATAAAGAATTAGATAGATATATAGACAGATAGATAGATAGATAGATAGATAGATAGATAGATAGATAGACAGATAAACCTCGATAATCTACCTAACACATAGAGTTTCTTGGTGAGCTATTGGATGATACTTTGTAACAAGGCAGTAAATCAAATACGAGCACAGCCTCCGGCAGGAGGGATCTGACATGAGCTGAACAGCCATCCATTTCAGTGCATTTCTGAAATAATTTCATTAAAGAGAGAATACACTCACGATGTTTGCCTGTATTCAGAATCTAGGTAGAGAATAAATCAATCATTTGTTTTTGCTTGGTGTTCTCACACAAGTAAATAACAACTGAATAAATGGAGCTGATATTTTTATTTTTATTTTTTAATTAATTTATTTTGGTTACAGATATTTCTCCTTTTTCTCCCATTGACACCCTCCTCCCCATCCCCCCCACCCCATCCCCAGCTTTGTTGTCCATGTCCATCAGTTATGTGTACATGCATATAAGTTCTGTGGTTTATCTCTTCCCTCCCCCCCACCCCCTCTTCTGAGGGTTGTCAGTCTGTACCCTACTTCCACATCTCTGGGTCTACCCTGTTCCTCAGACTGTTATGTTCATTATATTCCACAAATTAGTGAGATCATGTGATATTTGTCTTTCTCTGCTTGGCTTGTTTCGCTTAGGATAACACTCTCCAGGTCCCTTCATGTCATCTCAAAGGATAGGAGATCTTTCTTTCTTACAGCTACATAGTACTCATTGTGTATATGTACCACAGCTTTTTTATCCATTCGTCTACTGATGGACACTTGGGCTGTTTCCAGATCTTAGTATTGTAAATAACGCTGCTATGAACATGGGGGTACATATATTCTTTCTGATTGGTGTTTCAGGCTTGTTAGGGTATATTCCCAGAAGTGCAGAGTACCTAAACAGACACCTCTCCAAACAGGACATACAAATGGCCAAGAGACATATGAAGAAATGCCTAACATCACTAATCATCAGAGAGATGCAAATTAAAACAACAATGAGGTATCACCTCACACCTGTCAGAATGGCCGCCATCAACAAATCATCAAGCAACAAGTGTTGGCGAGGGTGTGGAGAAAAGGGGACTCTAGAAAAGGGGATTCCCACTGCTGGTGGGAATGCAGACTGGGGCAGCCACTGTGGAAAACACTATGGTGTTACCTCAAAATATTAAAAATTAAATTGCCATTTGACCCAGTGATCCCACTTCTGGAGCTGATACTTTTAAAAGAAAATGTTGACTGTGTGGTATTTACTGAAGGTAGTGTTGGTGTTTTCAAATAATAAGGATAAATAAATTAATTAAATCAAAACCAATTTATTTATAAGATATATATTAGATTTACACAACTATTTTCCCATTAGAGCTCATTAGGATCATTAAAATTACAAAAAAGAATGTCAAAATTAATACAAGGTCATATATAAATTTATATTGATTGCCAAACAAAATTTAAGACATCTTATCGCTATTTTAATACAATTTAGAAAGATGATTTGAGCCATTTTTAAAAACCGTCCTCTGAGTAAAGAGCTTCTCAGTAGCCTGCTCTTGAACCGAGGCTATTACCCTGCATCATTTGAAGCAAGCTCCCTTGGGTAACGGGAACCATCCTTCATCTTCCTCCCCACTGGAGATTTACGTGCTAACTCGTTCTCTTCTTCTTCTTCATTTCGTCTAGGCAACAGCTGCGCCTTCTCCTCAAAGCACCCCATGGGAACGACGTTAGCGTGCCCACCAACACCCTGCCATGTTGTGTGCCTTTCCTAGACTAATTACCACACAGGCTGAAGGTCTGCTTCGTCTCAGACTATACACATGAAAACAAAAAGCTCCGAGTAAACACTTCCCACCCTCACCCCAGGAAAACGGTGGGGCCGAGTGGGTGCAGACAGACCACAGCACCAGGAAAGGGTCTGCGGGCACCTTACCCACCCCACACGCTAGCAGAGGGACTGAGGACAGCAAAGCTTTGTGAATGGGCAGGGGGAGACGCCGTCTCAGTCCTTCAAGGAGGTTTAAATGAAGAACAGAGATGATGATAATAATAAAGCAGACATTATAAATCCGTAAGTGCTCAGGTGTAGAAGATTTTCAAAGTAATTGCATATTAATTAGGTAGCATTTTCAGAATATTTAAATTTCATGCAAATATGATAGAGGAAATCTTTTGCTTCCATTATAACATAGCTTTATTTATCTCCTTCAAATTACTACCAACATTTCATTTAAAAATAGTTTTAAAGTTTTCCCACATTATCACGTACAATATGATGTTCATTCTACTAATCATTTCTTGAGGTATGGCTAGAAAATATGTTTATTACATTTGATTCATTATCTTAACTATACTTATTGGAGTTATTAATTTTATATCTCTAGCTCTGCTTTGAAAGTATTTTCTTTTTCTTGAGAGAAAATTATACCTGGGATGGCATAAAAAAACCATTTTTTCTATACTTTTCTCATACACTCATTAAATGACAACAGAGTAGTTACGACTCCATTCTTTTGTTGAAATTGGATGGGGGAAGAGGATGTGTTGTTATATTAAAACTCTGAAGGTAAATTATGAATTATCTTTTATGAAGGCTCAGACTTGGATACAGATTTAGAAATGATAGAAACTGTAATCAGTAGAAAGGGTAAGATAATAGAGCAGTGAACTTGAACATTTGGAATATAAACCACTGTTCATTCTAAGCATCATTTAAGAGCGGTATTTTCATACATAGTCACTAACACATCATTAATGTATTAATTTACATGCTAATTTGTGAAAGGTTCTGTGCTAGAATTTCTAAGACAGTGAATGAAAGCTTCTAAACATGAGTTAAAGAATGATATCCTATAGCCTATGACATCTTGAAAATAGCAGTCTAATTAATGCATATATTGGTTTAGTCCAGGAGAACATGCAGGGTAAAAATGAGATGAATAGGAATAATATTCTTGGCAAAGACCATGAGACAGATTATAGAAAGGAAATGAATGGAACTCAGATTTGTGAATAATATTAATAGTAACCCTTTTCTCATTAGAATTTACAAAACATTGTTGGTTAATGTGTTGGTTTATAATCCATTTACTAGCTCTCTTTTCTTTCCTTTATTTCCTCAGTAAAATCTTTTTGAAATGTTTTATAATTTCTCCGTTTTCATCAGAGGGTGGGAGAGGGGGCGGAAGGAGATACTTGTATTCACATCTAAGCCTGAGAAGTAAAGGAATGAATTAGCCCTAAATATCAGAGGCCAGAGTGATGAGGATTCTCATATCTGGAGCCTTCAGAGACTGGTCGAATCCCAGGGACCTGGTGGGGGGACCACTTCCTCCCTGTGGTCCGTCGGCCAGTCCACTGGGGTGTCTGAGGTGTGTGTGAACGGGAATGCCCAGGATTTCTTATTCCTTTCCAGAGGGGTTGGTGAGTGATCTGGACTCCAATCCTAGTCATAATGTTTACCAACTTGGGTAAATCTTAATTTTTTTACATTCATAATTTCATCCGCACAGCCACTTGAAAGATAGTACGTGCATTATCCTCATTCTACATATGAAAAAGCTCATTTTTAGATGCATGAGTAATTTATACAAAATAATAAAGCACACGGAGGTCTGACATCTACAAGGCAATATATTGGTCTATTTCCAGTCTACTGCATAGATTAGAAAGTTACAATTCGTATTGCTTTAACTCCAACTGCTCTTTTAATCAAGTACTTTATGTGAGAACATTTTACTACTTCCAAAATGCCTGAAAGAGTATTAACATTTAATATACATTATTCAAAACAACTCTGCATGCAAGCTTATAATTAACTGTGAAAATAATTTCGGTTTGAGGATTAAGTTTTAAATTAATGTCAAAATAACTCACCTATTAAAGTATGTGTCAAAACTTCCAGAGAATTGACTCGCAACAGAATTTATTATGTTTTGTAAAATTAACTCAAAAAGGTATTTGCCTCTTCAAAATTCTTCTCAACAGCTCAGTGGGATCATTTTCTGGATAAATAGCAACTATTCCTATTATTTATTCCAAATAAATATTGCTTCTGGTGATCTGGTCGATGACCTGAGAAAAATTTAAAGATTACTCTTCTAAAAGTAAATTAAGTTTCTGCACTAGTCTATAAAACACTCTGAGGAGTTTGGCATTACAATTTAACCATTTCTACACAACTAGAAATGTGTTCAGTTACTAGTGTATTTTATAAACTAATTGTCATTAAAACAATGTGGACCCGGAGTTTTGTGGACTGATAGGGAGCATGTGTCACTTGGACTGCTGTGGGTCGTCACGTAAGCTGACAAATGGGAAATAAAGAGACTGAGGGCCATGCATTCACTCATTTGAGAAATTTATTTGATATGGTCATGGGCCAGAATTTTTATTAGTCATTGAGGATGTACAGATAAACTGCACAATTCTGGGCCTCAAAAGATTGGCAGTCTAATGGGTATAAAATAAACTAATAATTATAATGAGTTAAAGCAATAAATTTAAAATATTTAAATTTAAATTATTAAATAGAAAAAAAAATCAACATTTAGAGTGAGCTAAATACTACTTCCACAAAGACCAAAAAATTATGTAAATATAAGATACAATATTGGTCAGAAACACAGGCTTTTAGTGACAACCAACGCCACAGAAATACAAAGAACCATTAGAGAATACTACAAACAAATACATGCCAACAGATTCAACAATCTTGAAGAAATGGGTAAATTTCTGGAAGTATGTAACATTCCAAGAAGAAATACAAAATCTAAACGGACTGATTACTAAAATGAAATTAAAGCAGTAATTTAAAAAACTGCCAAAAATAAAAGTCCAGTACCAGATGGCTTCACAGGTAAATTCAACCAAACATTCAAAGAATACTTAATATCTACCTTTCTTTGGTTTTTTAAATATATTTTTATTGATTTTTTTAAGAGAGAGAGATAGAAACATCGATGTGAGAAATAAACATAGACCGGCTGCCTCCTGCACGCCCCCTATTGACGGTCTAGCCCACAACCCGGGCCAGTGCCCTGACCAGGAATCGAACTGGGACCTCTCAGTCCATGGGACGATGCTCAATCCACTGAGCCACAATGACCGGGCAATACCTACCTTTCTTAGACTAGTTCAAAAACTTCAAGAGGAATAATTACTTCCAAACCATTCTATGAAGCCAACATTATTCTGATGCCAAAACCAGACAAAGACATTAGGAAAAAAGAAAACTAGAAGCCAGTATTCTTGATGAACACAGATATAAAAGTTCTCAACAAAATATTAGCAAAGCAGATTCAACAATGCATTAAAAAGATTATATACCATGACCAAGTGGGATTCGTTCCAGGGATGCAACGATGGTTCAACACCCATAAATCAATCACTACAATTCATCACGTTAACGAAACAAAGGATAAAACCATATGATCATCTCAATGGATGCAGAAAAATGCATTTGGCAGAATTCAACATCTTTTTATGATAAAAACTCTCAACAAAGTGGTCATAGAAGGGCCATATCTCACTCAACATAATAAAGGCCATATTTGACAAACCCGCAGCTAATATCACACTCAATGGTAGAAAGTTGAAAGCCTTTCCTCTAAGATAAGGAACAAGACAAGGATGTCCACTATCACCATTTTGATTAAACACAGTATTGGAAATCCTAGCCATAGCAACCAGATAAAGCAAAGAATAAAAGGCATTCAAAATGGAGTGGAGAGAGTAAAACCCTCATTATTTGCAGATGACAGGATACTTTATATTGAAAACCCTAAAACTCCACCAAAAGAAATTTAGAACTAATAAATGACTTCAGTAGAGTCGCACGACACAGAATCAATACACAGGAATCTATGGTGTTTCTGTGACCAATAACAAATGATCAGAAGGAGAAATTAAGAAAACAATCCCATTTATTAACTGCATCAAAAACTCTAAAACACCTACAAGTAAATAAAATATAAACAAAGTGAAAGACCTATACTTTGAGAACTATAAGACATTGAAGAAAGGCATTGAACAAGACCCATTCCTTGGGCTGACCAAGAAGAAAGAGAAAAAACTCTGAAAAAGTCCGCCCCACGCCTGCTATGTAAGGAGGTCTGAGGAGAGGAGAGCAGCAGGGCTTCATGGGAGAGGGGGTGTTAGTGGCGACAGGTGTCATGATGGGAGGATACCTCTTTCCCTCTTGCAGGGGAGGGAGATCGAGACCTACTTCACTCAGAGTCAGGTGAAGGGCAGCTTGAAGAAACTGGCTGGCAGATCCTGAGAGGGCATTCTGGAAGGACATGGTACTTCCTTCCAACGGCCTGCTTACTGGACCGCTGAGAGTGAGTCCTACTGTGGGCAAAACAGTGAAATGTGGTGACAAGGTTTCTACCAAAACCGGAATTGTGTTTCTGGAATTCAGGGGCAAGTATGAATTTTTTGAGGCTGAAAACTACATCTTAGTGGGGTTCCTGAAGGTAGAGGCTTTTGAGAGTAGCCATCAACAAGTTGGGAAAGGTCTTTGGGGATTGTATGCCTGAGATGAGGGCAACAGACTCCCATGTCCAACCTCTTCACTTCTTGGAGAATAAAAAGGGTCTCAAGAAGGAGCATGGCCCTGGCCGGTGGCCCAGTTGGTTGGAGCATCATCCCATACACCAAAGGGTGCGGGTTCCACTCCTGGTCAGGGCACATACCTAGGTTGTGGGTTTGACCCCTGGTTGGGGCACATATGAGAGGCAACCAATCAATGTTTCTTCCTCCTCTCTCTCTCTCTCTCTCTCTCTCTCTCTCTCTCTCTCCCCCCCCCTTCCCCGTCCTCCTTCTTCTTTCTCTAAAATCAATAAAATAATATCCTTGGGTGAGGATTAAAATAATAAAAAGGAGCCTAGAGCCTGGAGTAGGGGTTCATGCCCAGGGAGGTCATGCCCTGTATGGAGGATCGAAAGCCGGTCGTGGTAAAATGGACTTGGTTTGTTCTTCCTCAGGTGTTTCTGTGTGCCATCTAGGACTGCAAGGGAAGCTAAATCACCTTGTAAAATCATACATATTGGGAACTCAGAAACCACACCCCAGTGGAGGCTGCCACCAAAAGAGAGAAGCTGGTGGAAACAGATCAAATGAGCACGAGTCTGGGGACTTCTCCCACCCTTGGAGTTAGGTCCACATTCACAGTAAAATTCCTGGCCTCCTTCCTCGTCCCAGAGGGTCTCTTCTAGACACAGAGGACGGAGGCCAGGATGTGAAAGATCAGACCACTGTTCCTTCTGTCTTCCGATTTTAAGTCTGTCCAGCCCTCTCTCCCCCCGTAGAGGAAGAGAGAGAAAATACAAGTGAGGAATGGTGGAAGGAAAACTGTTCAGTTAGACATGAGAATCTAAAAAGGTACTGAATACTGAATTAAATGTTACTCAATAAAAGTGGGGAATTTGACAGAGGAGATGTAAACACATTGTTTATGAAGATAGAAGCCACAAATCCAAACCCCATTATGTCAATTATTAAATGAACTGTGACTCTTCAACAAATGTTTATATGTTATTGGAAAACATTCTGGCAAGTTTTATACTTAATTGTTACCAGTGGTTGGTTATCTCTAGAAAGCAAGATTGGAGAGAGTGGAATTGTAAAAGAGAAACATGTATTTTCAGGTAATAAGACTACTGTATTTTTAAATCTTTCTGCCACACAATATATTAAAATATGTTAATTTTACAATTGCAAGATTAATGGAAAGTTACTTTACAAATTCAGTTGCATAACTTGCAATAACATCATATGCCTAAGGGAATAATGGAAGAATATCTGTCCTACTTTTCAGAAATAGTGGTGTCTTTTCATTTAAGAATCACTAGTGCATTGGAAAGTGGAAATGCTACAAAGGAAAACTGGTAGAGCCTTAGCGAATGCGTTTTGTGTCTATTGTTTGTAAAGAACAAGAATGTTCGCTAATTATTGTCATGAATGGCTACTTCTCAATCCCATGTGGTCATGAGAGACAAAAACTGCGTGAATAACTAGAAGCCACAAAAAGTATCCTAATGCAACTCGAGGTAGGGAATTCAATCTCTCTGTGTAAGTCCTTAACAGGGCTGTGGGCAGTTGCGATACTGACTGGCGCAGGGTTACAGCCCCTGCCATCCTCTCCCTCCCTCCCAGCCCTATGGGCACAAGGTGCAATGATGGAAAAGTAGCTGTCCACAGAGAGCAGGAGACTCAATGAATTCAATACCATGTGGTCAGGCTAGCAAACCCGAAAGTTAAATCTCAAGAGTTAATTGTCCTGAATTTATGTGACTGATTCCAAAATGAACAGTATGCAGATGCCAATAGCTCACTTACACTTTATTACTAAGGCGGTTCTCTATTTACCCGCAGCTTCTCCCATCTCTGTTTTCAATTACGGCTTTATACTGCGTGCAAATGTTTTAAGGATGGCGCACTTGATAAATGGACGCTACTTTTATTATTGTCTCCGTCTACCATCAATTCAGTTACATCAATTCTGACCCATATAAACTCAACCCTGGGCTGTTAAGACGGCTTTCTGAGTGAGTGGCATACTCAGTGGAACGAGATGGCGTCTCGACAACTGTCTCAGCACCAGGACAGTCGTCTCTCCTGCTGGCAGCTGCTCTCTCCTTCTGTCTCTTATTCTGTTGGCTAACTGGGCGTACCCTGTGGGCTAACTGGGCGTACCCTGTGGGCTAACTGGGCGCATTCCGTGGGCTAACTGGGCTACTCTGTGGGCTAACTGGGCTACTCTGTGGGCTAACTGGGCGTACCCTGTGGGCTAACTGGGCGTACTCTGTGGGCTAACTGGGCGTACCCTGTGGGCTAACTGGGCATACTCTGTGGGCTAACTGGGCGTACTCTGTGGGCTAACTGGGCTACTCTGTGGGCTAACTGGGCGTACCCTGTGGGCTAACTGGGCGCATTCCGTGGGCTAACTGGGCGTACTCTGTGGGCTAACTGGGCTACTCTGTGGGCTAACTGGGCTACTCTGTGGGCTAACTGGGCGTACTCTGTGGGCTAACTGGGCTACTCTGTGGGCTAACTGGGCGTACTCTGTGGGCTAACTGGGCGTACTCTGTGGGCTAACTGGGCTACTCTGTGGGCTAACTGGGCTACTCTGTGGGCTAACTGGGCGTACCCTGTGGGCTAACTGGGCGTACTCTGTGGGCTAACTGGGCGTACCCTGTGGGCTAACTGGGCATACTCTGTGGGCTAACTGGGCGTACTCTGTGGGCTAACTGGGCTACTCTGTGGGCTAACTGGGCGTACCCTGTGGGCTAACTGGGCGCATTCCGTGGGCTAACTGGGCGTACTCTGTGGGCTAACTGGGCTACTCTGTGGGCTAACTGGGCTACTCTGTGGGCTAACTGGGCGTACTCTGTGGGCTAACTGGGCTACTCTGTGGGCTAACTGGGCTACTCTGTGGGCTAACTGGGCGTACTCTGTGGGCTAACTGGGCGTACTCTGTGGGCTAACTGGGCTACTCTGTGGGCTAACTGGGCTTGACTATGACAACTCACCTACCTCCCCGGCTTCTCCGAATTACTTCCCAGGGCCTGCTCGTGGTCCTGGACCTGCCTTCTCATTCTCCTTTTTTACACACATTAGAAATACAGTTTTTCTGTCTTCCTTTTCTTCAGTTACCCATGGAATCTAGTTAAGTTTCCCCTTTGGCTCTCCTTGGAGCTGGTTAAAGTCCACTCCCCTCCATTTGCTGTGGTTCCCTTTAAAAATCCCAGATGACTAATTCTTATTCAACTCTTGTAAGGTTTCGCTTCTTCTCACTTCAACTAAATGCCATTTTAAATGATTACAGTCTCGTCAGGATTAACTCAGATGTCTTATCCTTAGATATTAAGGGGACGAAAATGTAAAATACTGCTTTTCTCTTATATCTTTTGCCGTTTTTAAAAAGTCTCAGCCCCAACCTGAACTTGTTTTGTATCTTCTATTTGAATGACAGTGTTGCCTTGGTTCAAGGGTCCAATAGATTGCATTAAAATACCCTGCCCCCCCCCAACCACCATAGGCTTTAAAACAGAAAACTACTTCAAAAATATGTGTTGCTATTTAACGAATACATCTTACCAGTTCCATCAATAACAAAATAAAATATCCAATCAAGTGTGGTTTCCAGGAAAAATCATCTCTCAACGCTATACTCCTTTCTAAGCTTTGTTTGTTTTATTTTTAATGACCTTTCCTGATCACTTGATGTGTGGAACACGAGAGATAATGCTCCCACAGCCTATTTTGTCTAAATAAAAACGGGTTTAATCCCTGTGGATGTACACAAACATAATTATATTTAAACTGTATTCAGTGGGGAGACGTTTTCCTCCCACTGGGTAAAATGTGTCTGCCTCTGTGACCTCCCTGCTGAATCTAGCTTAATAGATGGTTCTAGATTTATCCCAAGTTATAAAACACGGTCTCAGCTTAGAGATTGGAAGTGTTTAGTGTAAGACATTAATTATTACTTCAATCTTCATTTAAAAAGTATGCCAAAAGCTCTTTTACACACATATACACACATACACAGAGGAAGAAGAAGAAGAAGAAGAAGAAGAAGAAGAAGAAGAAGAAGAAGAAGAAGAAGAAGAAGAAGGAGAGGAGGAAGAAGAAGAAGAGGAAGAAGAAGACAGAAAAAGTACCTCTTGCAAAATATTCTGCATCTCCAAATCTTATACCTTTTTTATGCTCTTGCCTGAGGTGTTCCTGAGACTCTTGGATCCAAATCTTTTTTCATTTCCTTTGTAATATTGACCTGGTGCCATCTGTGGCAGTTATTGTGTCTTGGTGCCTAAGTTAAAATTCCAATTTTGACATCTCTTACACTGACATTTTTAATGGCTCAGAAAAATTCCTTTACGAGTGAGTAGGCAATTTTATATCTCAAATATCAAGAAAGTTTCTATAATGCACAAAGATATAACTCATGTCAACTTAGCAGAAAAAGTTAATTGGCTTATACAAGAAAATCAAAATATTAACTCAGATATGCCAAATCCCACACAGCTTTTCCAGGGGTATATTAGCCTCACAGTCAAAGTTTAAAACTACATATTTGGCACAAAAATAGGATGTCAAGATGAAGTAACTTATTTAAATGCTGGGACAAATAAATCCATATGCAATGTTTCTGATATTTAAAATATCAAATGAAAATTCCTTAGGAAAATTAGTAGAGTGCTTGAGTATATAAATTGGGCAATATAGCCTCAAAATACTCACAAATTCTAGGTGAACTACACTGATTATAATGGTATAACTATCAACCAACCTTTTGAACTTGAAGTTCAGAAAAAATATAAAACAAATAATGCATCTCCAACGTCAAAATAAGAATCAATG
The DNA here is from genome assembly GCA_030848825.1 of Tadarida brasiliensis. Lineage (NCBI taxonomy): Eukaryota > Metazoa > Chordata > Mammalia > Chiroptera > Molossidae > Tadarida > Tadarida brasiliensis. The sequence goes on along the minus strand of CM061267.1, from coordinate 96,259,236 downwards.
TTGATCCTTTGAAGAGTCAACAAATTTCCCCTTATAACAAAGATTTAACAATCACAAACTAAGAAGTTTAGTAATGTAAGACGACTTCTCAAAGGAGTACGTAGATTAGTCCCATTGAATCAAGATATGTGTTTCAGACGTAAAATGAAGACAGTAATAAATTTCCAATTATCACTGAAGCTTTGTAATGCTAGACACTGGATGATTTGATATGTTAACGCACTGAAAAGAGATTGAAATCTTTTAAATAAATGAGCTTGTTTTAGCCAGTGTCTTCTGGGTTGAAGGAAAAAGAAATGGCATTTTAAAAAGGGTAGGGTGGTGTGTGTTCTTAAAGACAAAGGGGAGCTCGTGGCCCCCGAGGGGAGCTCGTGGCCCCCGAGGTGACGCTGACGTGTTCAGCATCAGAGGAGCTGGAACCGAAGCAGGCACATCTGGCACTAAGAGCTACGTGATCACCCACATTTCTGACTGGCTTGTCAGGTGTGGACCATTCTCCTTGCTCATCTGGTGAACTGTTTTCCTCTTTCTTTGCACACAGACTACTGTAGCCACTGGAGCTAACATCAAACTGTTGTGCTTTTGCCGAGAGTTGATTACATTGGTCGTTCATCTCGCTTGTGAACTGTATGCTGTGTTTATCCCAGGCCCTCTGGTCCAATCTGCTGCTGACAAGGAGACACAGAGTCTGAATACTTATGGATTCCCCTTCTAGAATTGTGTCTGTTTTTGGTTTGGTTTTGAGCCCAGGGATACAGTAGTGCCCTATCAGTTGTCACACTGTTACACTTAAAGGGAATCTTGGAATGTAAACTTTAGACCTGTCTAGTACTGCAGTACTCCAAGAACAATGTTTCACTAATGCACGTTAAGAATTGGAACCCAGGAGACTAACATACCACTCATTTCCCAGTATGCCTCTCTGTTCTCTTCTGGACCAGCTGCTGATTTTAAACAGTGCGTCACCTCTCATTCAACTAGAGTTGAGAAGGAAAATTGCCTTACTCCTGTTGGACAACAGAAGTAGATTTTCCTTCATCCCAGAAGCATTGTTCATGTGAAATAGTTTCTCCAGAACCAATAAAAGATATGAAAGAGCAATTCTGATATGATGTTACTTCTCTGCCCAAAACTAATACTTAGGACTCTCCTCTGAGAGTTAAATTGATATGGAAATGAGAAAATGCATTTGAGAGCCTTTACCAGGATATCTGGCTCACAATAGGTACTCAAAAGATGTAATTTGAATTAATAGGATCCTACACAGCCTTGGACATCTCTCATCATCTCTTCAAACCTCAGTTTCTTAAAGGGCTTCTTCACATGCCCAATGCCAGCCAGGTCCTTTCTTCTTGCTATCAATATCTGTGTTTTCCCTACAGAGCATGTTGAAATTGGCATACACAATTCAATTTCGCTTCAAACAACCTCTTTCTTTGGCCTGTATTGGAAAAAGCGGAAGTGCTGGGAAGTGAATAGGGAGTGTCTAAGTGCTGGGTCACTGAGCCAAACCCCCTCCCCTACTCCCTATGTCTACCTGCCCACCACCATGAGCTTTCACAGTGGGGAACTATCTGTTTTCTGGGTTCATGGCTTTCTCCTCTGGCACCCCTCTTTACTTCACTGTTAATAATTCATGCCGCAAGTATTGCAACTCCCCAGTAATAGCCCGATCGTGAATTTATGGCAATCATAAAAACTGTATTTAAAGGAATTTGATCCACCTAGATCTCATTAGATTTGTTTGAGTCGTATAAAGGACTCACTGCTGCTTCCAGTAACACACCTCCTCCCACAGCAACTGCATATCGTTATAAATAAAACACATCCGCATTAGGACTTCAGGCCTAACAGATCAGTATTAATTTATGATACCACTGCCCTATGGGGGGGAGGGTGTGTAAATTTTTCATCATCCAGAAAGTCTCCAAGAAAATATATTTATTCACCTCTGCAATCATTATGTCTAAAAACAAAAACGACAATAACGGGTTCATTAATTCAATATAAATATTTGAGCTCGTTGGAAGAACAAGGAAAGGGATAAATACGAATCAGATACTATCTGTGCATTCAAAGAGTACGGAAGACATGTAAACAAATAATGACAAGACAAAACATGTGCTGAACTAGAGTTTGCACTTGACAATAATTGGTATAAGAGGAAGGTTGTATCCCAAGCTTCCGATGTGAACGTGTAACAAGCAATTAAATTATTCACAAGTACTTACACTTCTTTCTTTGAAATACTGTGAGTTAAGCACTCTCTGGATCTGCTTTAATTACTTCAAATTCTTGAGAAATAATCAATGATCAATTAAGTATTTATTTTCTCTGACATGCCTAGAACGGTTTTAGCAGCTTTAGAAGAGTGTTTTTGGAACATGTACTTGCAGATTTCAGAAATGGCGGTGGAGTGAATGGAAGCTACACAGACGATCTCCCAGGACCACACGGGAATTACAACTAAAATAAAGACAAATCGTCGGGAAAAAGCAACAGAAAAGCAGTGGGAGAGGACCATACAACCAGGGACACTGAATGAGCCTGGTAGGATCTGCGGAGGCGCGTGAGGGTGGCGGGCTGAGAGCCCACGGACAGCACCCGCCCTCGGGGTTAAGAGCCCCAGCTGCTCCACAGCGCAGAGAGCCGGGACAGAGCACTAAATAGCCACAGCCACTCACCTGGGGCTCCGACAGAGGGAGGGCAGACTGGACTGGAACTCTGAGGGGACACCTGGGATTTGGAGGGCGCTCAGAGTTTGTGCTGAGCTGCGGCCACAAAGGACGGTGGTGGCCAGCCCCTCCTTCCCGGTTACTCAGAACGCAGCCAAGTTTGCTCCTTCCCGGAGCTGTGGCAGCCCCTCCCTCGGAGATTTCCAGGTGAGGCAAAGAGGTAAAGAAATGCAAATTGAGGCTCATTAACAACCAGCATCTGCCCCACCCAGAGACGTGGAAGTAGGGTACAGACTGACAATTGCCAGAAGAGGAGTGGGGGAGGGGAGCGATGAACCACAGAACTTGTACACATGTACTCATAACCAATGGACATGGACAACAAAACTGGGGACGGGGCAGGGAGGGAGGGAGAGGAGGATGACAATGGGGGAAAAATGAGAAACATCTGTAACAAAAATAAATAAAATTAAAAAAAAAAAGAAGAGTTTTTTTAATCAAAAAGAGTTTTGCTTAATCAAATCAGACCCATAGACACAGACAACAGTATGGTGATTACCAGAGGGAAAAGGGGGCTGGGGGAGGTAAAAGAGGGTAAATGGGGGAATACATTTTGATAGAAGGAGACCTGACTCGGGGTGGTGAACACACAATACAATATACAGATGCCATATTATAGAATTGTACACCTGAAACCTACATAATTTTATTAACCTACTGTCACCCCCCAATAAACTCAATAAATTTTTTTAAAAGAAGCTATAGAAGATACAAAATAGTTTTAAAGCTTGATCTCTGTTCAAAAAGAGAGCTGATATAGTCCAGCTCATTTAGTAAATCACTCTCCAGCTGTACCAGTTGAGAACAGTCGTTTCTAACTTAGCTGGCCTGGTAAGATTTCTTTCCCTAGGAAAGGATTCCAACAGACCATAGTGTGATGATTGCAATTTGAATATAGTTGAGATTATGGCCAGATATTTTGGCCTTGCTCCAGTTGTGAAATTGCCCTTTTAACCTCACAAATGTTTTAAGCCAAAGAAAAATGGAAAGAGGGTCAATGATACAATTAATGATACTCTGGGTACCCAGAGAAACCAGTTACGTTTTCTGGAAAGGGCACAAAGGGTCTTGGTCTGCTGAGATCAGCAGCTTCTGCAGAAATTATAGAAACAAAAAAAATGATTCCTAGAATTGAAATTGAGATGAAATGCTGGGTATCTTTTCTTAGTGATCTCTAATAAAATGTTTATTTGCAATAATAACACACATTGTGGGAGCTTTCATGTCTGAGTGCTAACCACGACCGAACACTGTTACAAGTACTTTATGTGTTCATTTAATCCCCACATTCACCCTATGAGTTTGGGACAATTCATATTATTATATTCGTTGTAGAGATGAGATCTCTGAGTCAAAGGGAAGTTAAATAACTCACCATATATCAAACTGTCACAGGTGTTGGAGATACAGGTCATAAGTCAGGGCTGATTACAAGGTTTCCAACCCAGCACTGTCCTGCAGAAACAGCGAGATTCAAAGGTATAGCTCTGCACCCAACCTCTGGGGACTTTTAAGTCAATTAGTCTGGGTTGGAGTCCAGGAATCTATTCCTGTAAAAATCGACAAGGGTGATCCTAATGTAGTTGGGTTTAAGGACTATTCATTGGCCTTATCGAACTGCCATACCCCGAGGCCACTGCTGTGAAAGAGAGCCAACATGCACAGTTCATCTCTGACACAGCCAGCAGAGAAACGATCATCCACCACACCTGCGTTACCCCCAGACCAAGGGAGGGAAGCAAATGTTGCTGAACATACTGGAAACGAACCACATGAAGGCTTAGTACTTAATGTTTTAGCAAAGACAACTCCTGAGAGATTTTTGTAGCATGTAATAAAAGCCTTGATATGGAAGCACAAACTAGTAAGTAAAAAGGAGAGAGTAGGAGTCAGAGAAAGTTAAATGCGAACTGCAGAACAAATCAGAAGACAGACATGTCTACAACTTTATCTGTGTGAGGATTTTTCACTAATCCTAGGGGATGGAGATTTTCAAATTTCTATTAGAGTCCCAGCATTTTATCCATTGTGATAATAATAGCAGTCATTGCAATATTATCTACCAACTTTGGTGTGCTAATTTTATTCCACACTCTGGGAATGAGCAGGTAGCTAACATAATTCAGAGCTGTGCTTTTGAAAGATAAGGTGGAAACCAAGTTGTAGGAAGGCTAGGCTGGGGCAGGAAAGACAGAAAGTCATTTCCATTAAGAGTGGAATGAATGGTAGGCAACATGGAGTAGGAGGTAACAGTTGAAATAGAAAGAAATGAATAGATTTGAGAAATGTCTTGGGGGTAAAACTGAAAACATCTTCATTGATTAGACACAGTGCCCCATGGGAGAGAAAGAAAAAAGATAGCTTCCCATGGTTCTGAGCAGATACGCAGATAACGGTGCTACTTCCTGATTTAGATAAGTGAGGCTGTATGAGCACGTTGAACGAGAAGTCATCACACCGTGGGTACGGGGGTCCTGAGCTCAGGAGACACCTCTGGGTGACAGATTTGAAATTCATTATTATTTAAATGGTACTTGATACAGAGAGTAGAACAGACCACCCAAGGAGAGGATGTAAACAGAGTAAGAAGAGCTCATATAATTGCACTTCATCTTTTTTTTTTCTTTCTCAAATATCTTCAGATAGAGTGGGGGAGGGGGAAGTGAGAGAGAGAGAGACATCAATGTGAGAGAGACATATTGTTTGGTTGCCTCCCACACAACCTAAGCAGGGCCAGGGACGAACTGCAACCAAAGCACAACCGAAGTACATGCCCTTGACCGGAATCGAACCCGCGACTCTTCTGTCCGCTGAGCCAAACCGGCCAGGGCTGCTCTTCATCCTTAAGGTAATTTAGGAGGTAGGTAGGTGTATTCGATCCATTCTGTAGCTGACAAACTGCAGTTCAGGTAGAGTTCAAAGAGTTAGAAAGTGATTAGTGTGAGACTCAACCCTTTCTGTTTCACTCCAAAGCCTACCCTTTATCCATGAACTAGGCTATGATTTAGTGGTTATGTTTATAATTGTTAACTTACAAAGTATAACATGTATATGGTTCATATATGATAGTCTGCGGTCAGTTACACTTAATTATTTTCTTTTCATCATAAACTTTTGAATAAGAAACTCAGGTTTTGTTACAGTTAGACATTTGACATGAGAATTGCTGCCTATGTCAATGTCTAACGCAAAGATAGACATAACCATTACTGACTTCAGAAGTATTTCTTCCATCTCTGTGTGTTGCATTATACATTTTGAGTACAAAATACAACCAACTCTGCTTAGATTTAAAAGGAAGAAAAGACTCTTTAGGAAGCTCATCACGTCACAGGAAGAAGTAGCTGACTTTCATACAGCAACAGGGAGCAGATTCTGTAAAAACTGACCAGGATGGCCTCCTGTTCCCCTGCAGCTTGACCGGAGTTTAGCCAGGTTTCTTCCTGACTACAGGCCCTGGCCTCCCTTTCCTTAGAGCATTTACTTACAAGCCTTGCAACGGTGAATTCTTTCTCTGCTCTTCTGGAATATATCAATCTTGTTCCAGCCTTTAGCAAGTGTTACAACCCGGGCAGTGTCCTTTTCAGTAAACTGGGAACCATCTCTTTGAGATGTAAGCCCTGAAGGAGAGATCACCCTCTCCCCTAGTCCCTGAGGAAGGGGAGGAGCCTAACTTCGTGGTGGTGATTAGGAACCGGGATGGCCTGTCTCCGAGTAAACCTCTGCACTCGCAGGAATAACTCAGGGCGCCACACATCCCAAGTCACCCGATCAACCTGTCTTTCCTCCCCAGTGCCTCCCAGGACTGTCCCACTGCTTACCCAGCACTGAAAATCTCTCCCACATTTCATTTCAGTGGGAGTCAGTTCAGTTTCCCTCTCCTATTGCAACAGTGTTGAATGATGTCTTCCTTAACTGTTTAACTTTGGTGCAATTCTTACTTTGACATCAAATTTTAAACGGAGTTTCAGACCACGGATGACAGTTAGAGGAGTCAGAGGAGCCCTGCTGGAGAAGGCCTGGGATGCCAGGCGAGACCTAGCTGTTCACACACAGACAGAGCACCTCCTTGGGAAGGCTAAGAGCTGTGTGAAAGGACGCAGGTGTAGATCGCCAGCCCCACCCAGGGAAGGCAGAGCGGCTCTGCAGCAGGAGGCCTGCGTCAGGGAAGAAGCAGCGTTTTCCAAACTCCATACTCCGAATCCTTTGTTTCAGGAAGCTGTTCTGCAGCCCATAATTTACCCCCTGGATGTACATAGCACTCCCCCGGAACAGAAACCAAAACTGTGTCAGGACACGGCCAAATGTCACCTGCGGGGGTGGGGGGGGGGCAAAGTTGCCCTGTCTGAGAAGCACTGGACCAGATAGAATTAAAGCCTTTGTAAGTACGTAGCTGTTAGGTTCCCTCCACTGGTTCTGATTTCCACACTGAACTGTTTGCACCCCACAAAGCCTAATGGCCCTCCAAATGGTCTATTTTTGTAAGTAATATGCAGATCCGTGGCACACAGAAATGGGAAAGGAGACTAACTCCTAATTGAAGTTTATTAACCAACGGGCACAGTCGAGAAAGACGGAGCTGCCAGAGGTTCCATTCACCCATCACTGTGCTCAGGAAACCGGGTGAGCGGATCGATTGAAAATTCTCACCGGCACAGTGTGAGTTTGATTCATTGTTGGGCCCGGAGAGCCACACAGATTTCCACACTTGAGAACTTTGCTCAGAATATGTGTATGTATTTGTAGGAAAAGTGAGTTTACAGTTGTCAAAACTCTTCAAATTTTTTTTCATACATATTTGTAATCACTTTTTCTGAGTCTTGTATGTATTTTTACTTTAGGGGTATTCAGGCTCTGAGATCATATGGTATAGACTTACTTTCTTGCCCGGGGATGATCTTTTTCAAATCAGAAAGTCAGCCAAGTAGGAAGAAGTTCCCGACACTGATGTACCTGTGTCTACCATCCCTGTTTATCAGGGTGGCTTAGAAAACATCTCAGTACCAAAAAGGTTTCCTCTGCTGGTATTTAATCTTCTTGCCCCAAAAAACTAGGTTAAAATTCAGCTCCTCATTGTCAGATAAGCAAAACCTAACATATCTGTAAAACAGCACTATATTGTTTTAAGAAACTCATATAAATTTCTGAGTGATGACAACATTTCAGTCAAATTAAGAGAAGACCTCAAATATTTCTCGTTAAAATTGTGCTAAAATGACTTTTAAAAGACCCTTTTGCTGAGTTTAGTTTACAATAAGGTTTCACTCTGAATAATAGCCTAACCTTTGCTGGAAATTAATGTCGATGTCATTAAGTTGGCTTTACTGCTGACTGTGAAATAGAATTGCTAATTTAACAACAAAAAAAGAGGAATGCAAATGCAAATAATATGAAAATGCTTGATCTCAGCTAGCAGAACTAAAAATAATCCAACCGCAGATAATACCACATCAGCAGCTCGTGGGTGGGGAGAGTCTTGGCTTCCACTCTCAACGCGCTTGCAGACTTTTCCACATGAGTTTAGGGGAGGGTACATCTCCAGGACCAACAGGTCCTTCACACTTAGGAACAGGAGACACTTTTTAATTTTATGTTTCCAGTGTTTTGAAATAAATGAAAACTGCATTTCCTGCTGGTTCTATGTAAGCGCTCTGCTAGGCTGATTTTTGCAATAGCCAGTGATATACATGAGACGCACTTGGCAGAAAGCGCGGTGTGAGAGACCCGTGCTTCATTTCTCAGGGCAAGTGAAAATCCAGTCTGTTCCACTAGACCCCTAAATCTCCATGTCCCCAAGGAGGGACCATCCGTCCTCTCCCATGTCATAGGAAAGGAAGTCTCCCTAAAACAAAATCACGGAGAGAGCAGGCTCCCTGTGCGTGTTCTGACGTGACAGCCCTTGATCTCCGTTCATTACGATGATCATGAGGAGACAATTTATGTTTTTGATTATTGGGGACAGTGTGGAAAATGGATAAAATGAAAGCACACATTATCATAATTACATTCCTCAACAATTCATGGAAGAAAAAATTCCATATGCCAAAAAGAAAGAAAGAAAGAAAGAAAGAAAGAAAGAAAGAAAGAAAGAAAGAAAGAAAGAAAGAAAGAAAGAAAGAAAGGAAGGAAGACCATGTGATGTCCAAATAAAGAAGGCAAATTAAAATGCCTCCCCCACCCGAGTGGAAAGCGCTGCTGCAACGCGCCCAGTGATGTGCAGAATGGGCGAGGTGGGCATTCTGGTCGCTGCCACTGCAGAAGTCCATACACTTCCTGACTCAGGGACACTGTGTCTCATAAATGCCAAGAATACAGTCAGAGGTTTAGGCCACAGTTTTTATGAAAGATGACTGGGGTTAGCATTAGGAGTCACAAAACATTGACATACATTTCGGTTTATTTTTTGATAGCACATTATTCCGCCATTATTTAAATGCACTCCTACATTCAAAGTATATTTTGTAAACCGTGGAATGTTCATGATTTAAATTGAAGTGAAAAAGCTGACTCAAGACCTATGACTCCATATTTTAGAAAGGGAATTGACTAATATTTTATAAACAATAACAACATAAAGAATACAAGATACATCTGAAAGCTGGCAATATTTATGTGGTTAATGAAATAAGAGGTGCTTTGGGGTTCTTACACATATTTTTATTTCCTAAAATTTAGAAAATGAATTTATTAGTTTTAAAAGTAAAAGTAAACACTTGATAAGAAAGTGAAATGCATGTTTAAGGGAAAGTCTACTTTGCACAAGGAAGGTTCTATGGATCTCCAGGACAAGTTTAAACCTGGGCTTAGAAAAGCTGATTTCAGAGTCCTTTGAGAACTGAAGGCTGGATTCCTACAGGATTAAACTGCATTTGTTAAAAGATAAACACACAAAAACACGAACTTCCTGCTCGAATGCGTGCCAGTTTGTGTTTGCTTGTATCTGTAACACGTACCTGAGGAGTAAGCACGGGTCTCATCGCCTGGGACATGTCCGTGTCTGACGTTAACAGCATTTTCGATCCTGCACCACTGGCCGAGCGGCACAGCCCCAGACCGAGCAGGTGAAAGCAGAAGGCCTGTCCTATGGCACTGCTAGGCACTTACTGTGCACACTTCTGAGTTGCATGCCTAAATTTAGAAAAGTATATTTAGTGATCAACCAATTGATACGTTGATTGGGACTTTTCTCAATGTTGTTCAAGAGCTGGAAACCAATTAAGATAATACAAACAACTGGATTTTGACATCAGACTTACCTGAATCACTGGTCTTGTCCAGTGTTTTCTAATGACTTCAAGAACAGTTGTCATGCACCTGGCAGGGGGATGTCCTGAGCCCTGGAGCTGCTCCCCAGGCTCCTGTACCTGACATTTTCTGGAACAGATTAACATATGAGGTTGGAGAGGGGTTTTGTGGTCTCTGCTTACACAGAAAGCCATTTGGTGTATGCAGCACTTCTATGTTACGTTCAGAGAGTCCAGATAGATAGTGGGACATCTTTCCAGAGCGCCTTGCCCGTAAATCCATGGATGCTGGGTTGTTGGTCAGGAGCAATCCCATACAACCAGGAATATTCTGCTAAAAGCAGTGTTCAGGGAAGAGTTCTGTAACAACGCACGCTGAATTTGTATCCGCAAGCTCGCTGTCAGTATGCTCACAAAGCAAGCAGACTGGGTTACCTGCTTTTTGCATTCCCAAGACCCATCCACCCCGGCCCTGCGCAAAAAGTGACTGGACTATAGATTTTTGCTGCAAAAGCGAAAAAACATCTGACATGTCACAACGTGGGAAAGGCTTGTTCTCCAAAGAATCAGGCAAATTACACTTCTTCTTGGAAAAAAAGTTTTATTTCCTTGCCTAGTGACAGCGAAGGTGTGACTACATTCCCTCTGCCACACCTCATTTCTGAACGCACACTGTCAAGATGCGCTTCAAGTCCCACACTTGATCCTGTTAACCCTTCCAGGGCAGTATCCAAACTTAATCTGGGCTCGATCAAGCTTACTTTTTCCCGCAACCAAGCAGTTCCCGAATTATAGTAGAATTTAAAATGTGAATATCAGAGTAAAGCTACTTCAGGGTCTCGTCATTGCCACAACCTCATAATTTAGAGCTAAAATATCCAAAGTTTTAAAAATCTTCTCACCAATCATATTCCTAGGTCTTTGAAAGCAAATAATAGTTAGATTTGGCATTCTCTTTGCTGGAATAATGTATAAAAATGACTATGAGAGAAAATACCCATGAACTGACCAAACTAAAAGATCTATATTCGACGTACCTCCAAATCCGCCACCATCTGCCGTCTGCGTGTTTCTGTACTGCATGGGCGCAGCGGTGCCCTAAGGGCATATGTGATAAGATAAGGAAAAACGTGAAACTCGAACCTGGCTGTCAGGCACCTTTGTTATAACTCAGCTGACATACGTGCTTCAAGTTATCTTCTGTTGTACAGAATGGAATAGTATACAACACTGTTGTACAGTATGAGCTTTTATACATCGCAGTCATTTTAAAGACAGATGAGAACATGCCTTTTTTGAGGGATGAAACAGAAGAAAAGAGACTATGAAGGGGAAGGTAGAGAGAATTTCCATCATAGGTGTTCTTCAGGTAGTTTTAGGGAAGAATACAGATGGAAGCTGATGTTATAAATCTATCCAAAAATATGTGCTCTGTGGAATAACTTACTAGAACTCCAGTGATGCCCTTGGAAGACCACAGTGTTAAAGCATGAGATTACCCAACAACATATTTTCAGAGGGTTAGATAATGCCTGACAAGGAGCATTGAAACAAGAATCACTCCACAGATCGCCCAGCAGAGGGCAGGCTCCGAGGCAGGGCTGACCTGACTGACCACAGCACAGGCTGGGCACGGACCAAAGACCCAGCAGCCGTCCCTGAGATGAACGGCGTGGCTTATGTGACAAGTTTTGGTCTTTATCTCAGGAGACTAAAGCTCGTTGAGACCCCAGCACTTTTTGAGCAGAAAGTGTGGAGTCACACCTTGGCGCTAGGTCTGTGAGTGCCCAGTATCATACAGTGCAAAGTGCCAGTGTTGGAACTCTTGATTACCGCCCAATGTTCAATTAAAAAACACCCAAGAGAAACGTACAAATATACTTTTCTAAATTATAGAAACCATTTCTAGATGTTATGGTGCCTTTATTTTATGCGAGGCTGTTTAGTAATTGCTCTTTCAGCTAAGATTTCTGTCCCATTCCCAGCTCTCCCCAAAAGAGCTTGTGTTATTGGATGTGCATAAATAATTTTTTTAAATTCTCACCAGAGGATATGTTTTTATTGATTTGAGAGAGAGAGAAAGGGAGAGGGAGAGAGAGAAACACCGACGCGAGAAGCATCAATCAGTTGCCTCCCATACACGCCCCGACCAGGGATCAAACCTGCAACCTGGGTATGTGCCCTGACGCCAGGAATCACCCTTCGGAGCATGGGACGATGCTCTGACCAGCTGAGCCTCACTGGCCGGGGCCAGGTGGCACATAAATAATTAACATGTACCATTTTCTACTCTGGTACCAAGACTAGGCCAAGATCAAAATATGTGCTGTGGTACCTTTCATCTGAGAAACAATTACATATTAAATTAAGTGACCTAGATTGTTGCCCACTTTAAACCATTTATATTTATACTGTGTATTATGAAAGATAAATTAAAAACTGTCTAAGAAAGGCAAATCCTCACTTTTTTAAGCTGCCACTCATGATTGTGTTTCAGAAAAAAACTTTGGAAGAGAAATATGCTGTCCACACTTTTGAAGGATTCCGCTGTTTACCAATAAAAAGGAAGGATGTTTGTGTTCAGAATCATTCATTGAAAGAGACTGGCTTCTGCTCTCTTCAGATTTATCTTACAATAGTTATTTCCTTGAGCAGCCATGAAATACATAATATTAGCATAAAATCATAACTTAGCTTTTCACTTTTGCCAATATTAACATTAGGCTGCCATCTGATTCATGGGCAGCTTTAGCAGCATCCATCCTGTTAAATATGTTTTAGACTCTAAAAAAAATTATTCATCAGCTTTTTATTAACTCTTAATGTCATGTATATTCAGACACATAGACTTGTAGTCAAAATAGGAATTGCTTAATCTTCCAGGAGCATGGAGATTTACACAGAATTTGTATAAGATTTGCAACTATTCAGAAATTGGCTATAGGAGTAAAACCCAATCTTGAAAATAAAATAAAAATATGGTCAAGGATAAGAATTTAAACATGTGTGCCTTTTGGGATAAAAAGTTGACGTGATTGAATTTGAGGGTAGACTAATTTACGATGAGAATGGACCTGTATATTTACTTTATGCACATAAAAAAGATGTAGAAACTCATTTAGGAGAGGTCTTCTGAAATCTGAGACTGTCCTAACCTTTTCCTAAAGCTATGGGTTGTGCTGGTTTCCTTCACACTTGTACTTCAATAACAACAGTGTACTGGAAACTTCATATTGTGAATAACATTGTTATTAAATGCACTAGTTATGACAAGAATTTTTATCAAGGGATTCTAATTTTTAGAACAGCAATATTTTAAGTCAGTTAGAAGATGTATCATATCATCAGGAGATCTACTTGATTTAAACTATGCCCAGTTTTGTTTTTTTTCCCTCACCTGAGAAGCTAATGATAACATCTGAAGGAATTAATTCATTTATTAATGTAATATCATGTATCTGATGTCCACCAGGCACTCATCATTATCCTGCAGACACATCGGACCACAAAACAGATAATGTTTATACCCTTACACTTCTAATTCACTGGACAGGAGGGAAAATAAACACACAAGGAACTAGACAATTAAATTTCAAGTAAGGATGGTGTTATAAAGAAAATGAAGAGAGCCAGGGAGAATGAAAAACTGCAATTTTAACAAGGTGGCCAAGGAAGGCCTCTGAGAACCTGAGATCTGAAGCCGAAGCACACAGACAGGAAGAGACCAGGGAACAGAAGGCGGTGAGGGTAAGGTCAGGCAGAGGATTATACGCCATGGAAAGGACTTCAAATTTGCAAAGAGATCCTTGGAATAGCTTACAGTTTAAGATCTAAGGTCATCCCCTGGGAAAAAAAAAATACAACATATAGTGCAATATCTATTTTTAAATAAATTTCACTTGATCTCCTGCTCATTCATATGACGCTGAGTGGATTCTGTTTGGGGACCAGACCCACAGCTATTTAACACGTGGACACATGAGGCACACAGACAGAACGGCCACTTGTGTCTTTAAATGAAACAGGGCTGCCAGGAAGATCAAATCAAACACTAGTTTGCCAAGAACCAATCTGATTTTATAAAGATAAATCAGTTGTTTTAAACGGAATCAATTAAGGAGAAAACCAAACACTATAAAAAGAACTTCGGGCTAAAAAGTGAGTTGGAAGATACACTGCATGAGGAGAGGAAGCTTTTCCAGAACCCTCGCCCACCCTTTGAGCTACCTGAAGTTGCAGACAGTAACCACGCGGGGTGAGGGGTATGCAAATGTGTCCCCACCAGTACAGAGCGCAACCTCCCGCGCTGAGTAAATCACCTTTTTAATAGCACCAACATTTCTTAAGGAATAAATATTCTAAAGGAAGTGCACTTTGGAAATAATTAAAATGTAAATTGACATAAAATTAATGGAGAGTTAGAAGCTGTTGACTGCAATACCAGAAGGGAGTGATCGCCCCGGAGCCACCATCACTGACCCGATTCCACTCAGCAAAGAAGTGAAGGAACTGATGTCAATATTGCACTTTGTTTCCAGAATACAAGATGTAACTGCTGTTGGTACAGCAAGTCCAACCCTAACATATACACATTATTTACAAAAACGACTTTTCATCTTCCACCTTGAAAAACTGGTATAAAAACACACTGATGACCCAACTCCTGGTACAGACGTGGTCTCCAAGTGTCACGTTCGGGCAGGTCTGAAGGGTGAGTGAACTGGATTGTTCTCTGTAACATCTGCTACTGTCCGGTGATTACATCTCAGCACTTAGCCCAGATTACATTATATTACTAATCCAGTAAGATGTTAGAAAATACTCTGTATACCTGCTAGTCTAGACTACAATCTCTACCTACAATTTATTCACCATTTTTTTCTTTTCTTTTTTTTTAACTGATTTTTTAGAGAGGAAGAGAAAGATAGAAACACTGATGTGAGAGAGAAACATCGATCAGCTGCCTCCTGCACACCCCTTACTGGGGATCGAGCCCCAAACCAGGGCATGTGCCCTGACTGGGAATCGAACCGGGACCTCTCAGTCCATGGGCTGATGCTCAATCCACTGAGCCACACCAGCCTGGCTTATTCACTATTTTCCAAAAATTAAAGTCAAATTAATTGTCTAATTATAATAAGTTTTTGTCAGATATTTTAATAAAAGTTCCTTATTTTTATATTTCATTCTTATACCCATTTGTTGCATTTATCCATTGGTTTGGTCTATTGGACACCCACATCTGTTAGAAGACATCAGTAAACGAGAGGAAATAATAATCTGCGCTGGTTCAGAAGCCTCGTGTGCACCGGTGCACGCTCCTGGATGCCTCGCCCAGGAGTTCTCAGCTGACCCTCGCAGCTACTGTGTGAACTGGGGCACTGTCTCCATTCAACAAAGGAGAAAGCGGAGGCTGAAGATGACAGATAACTCGCCGATGGTCAGAAAAATCAGTGAGTGTGTGAGACCCAAATTCAAACCCAGGTGTTCTGAAGTGCCGAGCCAAAGCTGCTGATTGCCATTGTCAGCTGCCAGTCAAGGGAACAGGCAGAGAGGCTGAGGGCAAGGTTGGTGGCCGAGCACACCATCATGCCGGCACACAGGCTGCTCTGAGTCGGCACATGCGATGTATCTGAGTCATGA
The DNA here is from genome assembly GCA_030848825.1 of Tadarida brasiliensis. Taxonomy (NCBI): domain Eukaryota; kingdom Metazoa; phylum Chordata; class Mammalia; order Chiroptera; family Molossidae; genus Tadarida; species Tadarida brasiliensis. The sequence goes on along the minus strand of CM061267.1, from coordinate 96,243,614 downwards.
ACTATTGCTTGGATGATGAATTAGCTAAATCCTAAGCTCATTATGATATAATTATATTTAATTAATGGATTATAAAAATGAAAATGAGTGTTGTCATGGAAAATGGCCTATATTTTCTTTGAGTCAAAGACATCAGGGATCTTATTTCCATACATGAAGATTAATAAATGAAAATTAAATGATTATTAGAATAAATAAGATTAATGAATGAAGATTAGACCCATTTTTCACTGTTTAGGTGGTTTGTTACCTAAATAATAAATATTTGGACCTTCAGCTATTAGAGACAATGGTTTCTTAATAATTACCAGTGTTCCCTTTACAAATCCATCAATGATTAAGGGTTCAAACATTTGTGTTTTAAAGAATCTCTCTTGAAAGTATTCTATAGAAAATATGAAAGAACATCTTCACAAAATTAATGTCATTGAGGAATCTAAAACAGAGGTAATTACATGTTTAATGTTTAAACCTACTTTCAGTTGAAGTACTTCTTACCACACAGCTGGGTGTTATTAAGAAAGAGCTCTTATATCTGAGCCCATGCACTCTGCGGTATAGCTTTCATCCTTTTATAGTTAAACACTTGTACGATGTGTTGAAGAATGTTGAGTGTGAATGTTCACTATTAAACTTCATTCTATAAGACTGTATCACTTCAGGAACCACACAGTGTATCAAAGGACTGGAAGCCTGTATTGGTGGACACCATTTAGTCAGATTCATCCCTTCCATATCTAACCATGTTGTTTACTTTGAAGCCAAAGATCAAGTGATATACATTGAGGGACAATGCAATTATCACTATAACACCAAAGTATGAGGCATAATTTTTATATTATTATAACTTTGAGTTTTCAAATGCCATGAAATCAACCTCTTTTAACATCCCCATTGTTCCACATAAAATAAAATATTTTAATGAATGCTATCTCTTGTTTCAATGCAGTAAAATTATAGCACAACATATTATGAGAAGAGCGGAAAACAATGTACTGAAGAGCAGTTGGACTACAAACGCAAATGTAGGAATCTCAGAAAACTAAAGCATACCAATGTTAACATTATCAAATGCAAGACTGTTTTAGACTTTATGCAGAAAAAGACCCTGCTGCATAGAGAACTTCACTGAGGCAGATAAACCAACCTGGGCATCAATATGCCATAAAAACAGGCAGGTGAAACACACATGGCTCTTTTTCTCTGAGTCACTCGTCATCACTGGGTGTCATTCCAGGAATCGAGGCCTAGGTTGACTCCTAAGAGGACTCACCAGGGTCCTTTATTACCTTAGTGAATTTCCTGTGACCTAATGGTCAACCCTGAAGACTGTAATCAAAATGTTTCAAGACACTGAGTCCACCAATCTCTCAGAGACCAAGTCCCATTAACCAAGATAATGGGACTTCTTTTTAAGAAGCAGAATGCTGATTAGTTCATTTTAATGAGACATTTCATCACATAATCTTTGCCTTCTCTGTAGATTTTCTTACATCAAAGGTTAATCATTAACTTCTTTTGACCTCAGTTTATACATAGGCAATATGTAGAAAAATTAACAAGTAACAAGGAAATGTGATACTTTCTAATTTGTATCAATATTCATAATATATGTAAATTAATGCTTGGCAAACAGGCAAATGAAATAGGGGGCAGGTCTTTTTCTTCTTCCTCCTCCTTCTCTCCATTGTCCCTCTCCACTTCCTCTTCTTCCTCCATATTATTAAAGTCTAATATACCAAAATTAGAGTTTGGGTGGGAGGAAGAAATGAGCTAAACTCTAATGAATGCCATAATGTCTCTATACATGTGCCAGTTTCATAGGAAATAGTGGTTCCTTTTTTTTTAATCCTCCCCCAAGGATATGCTTATTGATTTTAGGGGGGGGGGTAGGGAGAAGAGATAGAGAAAGAGAGAGAGAGAGAAAGAGAGAGACAGAGAGAGACAGAGAGAGAGAGAGAGAGAGAGAAAACATCCATTGGTTTCCTTCCTAAGTGCCCCAACCAGGGATCAAACCTGAAACATCAGTATGTGCCCTGAGCGGGAATCGAACCCACATCCTTCTGGTACATGGGACAACACTCCAGCCAACTGAGCCAAAGCGGCCAGGGTGGGAATAGTGGTCCTAATTAAATTTAGTAGCCTCATCTGGATAAATAATAAAACGTGAATAATAAAAGGTATACTGCATTATTGACCTGCATATATGAAAATATAACCTTTTTTTCCAAATTAGTTCCTCTTTTTAACTGCCTACTTTTTGGTAATGACATAACAATTTAACACTGAGGATTAAAGCCTCAGGTTCATGTTTGATTGTTTTTGCTTTACTTTGGCAGACTCAAGCACATGCAAGCCTGTAATAATTAATTTGAATTATATCTACTCTCCCCAGATTCCACCACTTCTATCCAATTTCTAAAACGCTCTTTCTCTCACTTGAACTCTTGCAACAGCCTCCTAAATGCCTTGTATTTTAATAAGCATTAACATCCTCACTTCATCTCCTTGTGAGGGACAACTCAGAACTGGAGAATCACTCAAATGACAGATTGATAAGTGATGCCAAGACCAGGCATAAAGGATACTAATAATTATTTAGGGCTTCTTGAATGCGAGGCATTATCTTCTTTAATCCTTAGTAAAACGTGGAAAATTTCCAGTAGCTTAGATTCACCTGGATACTTTTTACCAATGAATTTTGTGGCAATAAAGAACTATCAAAGTTTGGTGATGCCAAATAAGTTGGTTTTATAACTGAGTGTCAAAGAAATCCTATACTTTTACTCTACCCACACATTCATTCATGTTTGTAACTTTTGTATCCACTCTGTCCTTAGGCTCTACACATCTGCTGTCACTATGTCGCAATATATCTCAAGTTCTACGTAGTTTAATGGTGTCACAAAGGTGGAAAGTGAAAAGATGTTACATTGCTGGATGACTGCATGAATCAGTGACTGACAAATAAAGGTAAACCCCAGAAGATATATTTTTCATTGCATTTTCTTAGATCTCAACAGCAGAAAGTGTTTCTAGCTAAAACACTCATCTAATTCCAAAGGATTAGAAATTATTTCGATATTTAATATTTTAAATTTTCATTCTACCTACTTCTAAAAATGTTTGAGGAGGATCACAAATAAAGGAACCTATGCACTATGTTTTCAAAAGATAATAGATCACATACTGGGCGGAAATAATCCGATTAGCATCACCAGAGTGGCTAGTTCGATCAAACTTGTGTATTTCACCCATAGTGACTGAACATCTGCTACGGACTGGGCTCTGAGGTATAAAAACGAAGAAGCCAACGTCTTTGCCCTCTAATTCCCATGCTGCAGTCAGGAGAGAAGTACCTGCGTTAATTATAATGCAGTATATTCACACATGAATTGGTTGTGACTACATAAGATACAATTTTAGAATCTCACTGGCTTAAAACATGGGAAATTAGTGCGGGCAGGCGGGTGCAGCTGGTCCAGCCTCGGCAGCCAGTGGAGGTGACGCTTCGGGTGTGGAGCACCTGGGCCTGTCTCCAAATCACGGATTAGAAAGTGATCTGTTCTGTATTTCTCCCATCCTCCTCTTACCAGCGGCCACCTGGGCCATGTTCTTTCATGGAGAATGATACTAGCGCCACTGAACAAGCCACATTATGTAGGCACATCAAAAATCTCTCTGCTTCAATTCTTGCTCACAGCCCACTGGCCAGAGCAAGTCAGTGCAGGAGTGCATGGAGACCTCAGGAACGAGACAGGGATGAGCAGACACCTGTCACCAATAACCCAATTCGTCACAGCGTTGTAGAGGAAATGAAACTCTTGAGGTTGCTACAAGCCCAAGGTTGGAACTTACTGCACAGGCAAACAGGAAACTTTCGAAGGGACCTGTCTTTCTTTCTCCCAAACCATCACTCCTGACTTGGTTTCTGCTTTAAATGACAAGTCACAATATCCAGATGGCATCCCCTCTAGGACACTGGTGAAGCTCCGTTTATTGGAGTGTGTCCCTCACTCACCCACCCCTTATCCAGTCCAGCCCAGCCAGCAGGTTGAGTCCGATGCATGTCCGCTTCTTGTTTCCATGGTAAACTGACCCACTGACCCAGGAAGAGCGAGCTGATCACAGGATCTGTCGTTTTATTCATCCTCTGCCTTCTCATTCCCTGCACAGGCCCATGGCTGGGGCTCAACAGATGGCTGAAGTTAAGATGTTAACATCTCATTAGAGTCAGTGAGCATTCCTTTTTCTCCGGGTTTGAAATGATTTAGCTACTATTTCTTCTGAAGGTTTAATGTTCTTTCTACGGAACCTCATATTTGTTTTAATTTTGATGTCTGGTTCTCCTTCTCCTTTTCCTTTGGGGTGTCTTGTTTTCTAACTGGCATCTTTGATTGCCTAAACACTCAAAACATTTTTATTCAATTCTGTTGTTGTTCATCTTGTTTGCTAAATTTTCACCCTGGAGTGTCATTTCTCAAGTCCCTACACATTTTTCCTTAGATAACCGATGGCTTGTATTTACGACACTTGTGCGTGTTTACTAACAAACACCACAGACCCTGCGGGCTGTTCACATGGGAGATAAGATGGTTCCTGAGATTCTGGGTTCTCTCCGTTTTTTCCTCTTTCCTCTCTAAATAACTATGGAGATGTTTTTGTTCTTTGGGAGTTTCTGAGAAAGCTGTCTTTCACTAAGTCACTCATCTTTTCATTCCCATCTGCATATTTAGTCCTAAGCACACAACGCTAGACACTGGCGCGGAACGATAGCGGGGGCCAGACCTGACACCACGGTGTCCACGTCTTAACCACGCACAGGAACTCCAGCACGCGACCCCGTGGCCCTGCGGTCCACGTTACAACAGTGGCTCAGACAGGGCAAGACCGAGGGGTCAAAAAGCCCGAGAGAAACCAGCAGCTTGTCGGGGAGCCGAAGGAAGAACCTACAGGCAAGCTGATTTGCATTTTTTTTCCAGGCAGCAGCGCTACAGACTTTAAAAATAATATTTGAAATGTCTTGCTTTCTGGCTTCATATTTTGTCTCGATGGCCCTGGCCCATTTCCCTGGTCGTCTATGCTCTGACAGAGTTAAACAAATGTTCGCATCCCTCCCACGGCACTGAGATCAGCTCAGCTGAACGGTGCGGGCGCAGCGAGGAGCAAGAACAGGAGCGGAGCCCACAGCACCTAGGACGCAGCGCTCAACAACGGGCTTTGGTTTCTGTTAGCTGTGGACTCCACCAGGAGGCCTTCCTATGAACCCAGCACCCACATCCTTGCAGAACCCCCGCGACTAACCCACACGGGGCCCCAGTGCTCAGGTGCCCCTCCCCAAGGGGTCGCTGCCCCGGCAGAAGGCACTCGCAAGCCTCTGCAGATCCCGTGCAAGAACACAGACAGCTGCTCAGCTCTGCTGGACCGTGGGAAGGCACCTGCCCTTGCACACTTCAAGGCAGTGCCCGACGGCAACACCTGGCAGCGTCTCGGCAGCCACGCTGGCCTTGTGGGATTTAGAGAAGGCATACAATCCTATGTACTCTGCTTCCGGTGTGTGTCCAAAGGAAGCGAAATCGGGATCTCGAGGAGATCTATGGACTCCCATGTTCACTGCAGCATTGCTGACAAACACCAAGGTAGAAAAACAACACCAGGGTCCACTGCAGATGAATGTGTAAAATAGTGGGATACACAGAGAGAGAGAGAATGAAATGTTCCTCAGTTTTAAAAGAGAAGAAAACTCTGCCATTTTCAACCCTATGGATGAACTTGGAGGATAATATGCTAAATGAAATAAGTCAGTCCCAGAAAGACAAATACTGCATGTGTCATCAACTTACTTATGTGTGTCATCAAAAAAATGTTGAACTCACAAAAGCACAGAACAAAATTGGTGGTTGCCAGGGGCTGAGGTGGGGACATGGGAAGATGTTAGTCACAGGGTATAGAGTCTCAATTATGGGGGAATACACACGCACACACACACACACACACACACACAATGCTAACTATGTGAGGTGGTTAATATATTAATTTGCTTGATTTCTATGATTTTACGATGTATACATATATACCATATATACACATACATATATCCTTTTACTTTGTCAATTATAACTCAATTAAGCTGCAGAAAAACAGAACTAAGGAAAGAAAAAAACATGACAAAAATTATCTATTTTTTCAAAATAAATCTTTCCAAAGATCTTGATCCTCCTCTTGAGAGTCTATATGAAGACACACATTTCCTTTATTTGTAATGTAGTTGGGCTTTCTTACGGATTGATTATGTCCGTGAAGCTGAGTCTTCTTAACCTACTTGTTCCCAGGCCCTGATGAAAGGAAGGGACACCAGGATGCCAGAACGAAAAGCCTGCCTTTGAATGTTCATGACAAAACAAGCCACCGGAAAGCAACATCAGCCGAACACACAAAAGTAGCAATAAACAACTTTCAATCACTCTACAACCTTAAGAAAATGTACTCACTGGAAATGAAACGAAAATTCATCCTCAGTGCCTGCAGAAAAGACCCATGCTCGAGTCTGGTCCCCCACTGGAACCACTGCTTCTCTACAAGGTAACAAATGAAAATTGGATCAGGGACACAATTTCCATGAAAAAGACACACTGCCAGATGGCTGCTTGGCAAAGGAAAGGGGAGAGTTGATTAAACTGTCATATGATGACTTCAAATTCAGCAGAGCGCAGCTTAGCAACTTCTTGTTGAGAAGGATAAAGGACATTCAGGTACCAGGCGTGGTTTTGACATTATTGAGGTTTAATATTGCTTTGCAGTTTCATCGGTTTTCTGCCATTGCGTTCAATAAGGAAACACACAAAATTAATCTCAACCAAGAACAGAATTTTCCCACAAAGAGAACTTGAGTTTCTCCGGAACTAATTCTTTGAAATGTTGGTGCCAAACAAACTCCTCATAAAACACATTTCGCTTTGCAAACAAAACCTAACGTGTGTGTCCATCGACAGACACCACTCTGTCAAGGTGGATTGCGATTCTGCACCTTTCTCGTGTCGGATGAGAGAAGGGGGTACCATAAAACGTGTACCCAAATGCAAACGCGCCCCCTGAGGACTTGCTACCTTTGTTCCTGCGGGGGAGATCTAGACGGCACCCTCAGCTCCAGGTCCTGGGCTAAGGGACCTCCTTGGGGAAGATTCTCTTCTGAAAACAGTTCCGAATGGCAAAGCATCCATGCCCACCGCCATTTCTTCCACCACCCTTTTCCTCTGCTGCTTGTTTTTCTCACCCACTCAGTAACTTTGGGTGCATTCTGAATAGTGCCACATTGTATCCTCTTATTTATTACACTTTTGTTTTTTCTTACAGCATCATTTCACTTTTCACTCTGTGGATAATGTTTCATTTCTTTTCCTCGTGCATTTTGTTTTCATCTGGAGCTTCCGTTTTCTTTTTTTTTTTTTTTAATTTATTTATTTTTGTTACAGATGTTTCTCACCCCCCCCCATTGACACCCTCCTCCCACTTCTGTGCCCCTGCCCCCAGCATTACTGTCTATGTCCTTGTTTACACATACATGCTAAAAAGTTCTGTAGTTTATCTCTTCCCTCCCCCCACATCCACCTATTCTGAGGTTTGTCAGTCTGCACCCCACTTCCATTTCTCAACTGCCATTTGATCCAGTGATCTCACTTCTAGGAATATACCCTAAGAAGCCTGAAACACCAATCAGAAAGAATATATGCACCCCTATGTTCATAGCAGCACTATTTACAATCGCTAAGATCTGGAAACAGCCCAAGTGTCCATCAGTAGATGAGTGGATAAAAAAGCTGTGGTACATATACACAATGGAATACTATGCAGCTATAAGAAAGAAAGATCTCTTATCCTTTGAGACAACATGGAGGGACCTCGAGAGTATTATGCTAAGGGAAACAAGGCAATCAGAGAAAGATAAGTATCAAGTGATCTCACTTATTTGTGGAATATAACGAACAAAATAAGCTGAGGAACAAAATGTAGCTTCTGTTTTCTAGTCTTCTTAAGAACAGTCTCACTTGCCCCTAAATCAGATCACTTTCTGCTAATGTTATTACTTACAAATGATTTAAATTTAAGCCTCTAATTTATTAAAATGTATTATTGTATCATAGACACTATTTTATTTTCCACATGGATAGCCAATTATACCACCGAAATTTTTAAAATACCATCATTTTTAAAACCCTCTTCCGAGTTAGTTTAAGCAACGTTCTGTCACATATTTTTCAGTGTTTGATTTAGATCTTTGTGTGAACTTTTCCTTGCAGACCTGTATATCGCATCTCCTCCAGGTTCATACTGACTTATTACAGTAAACATGTAGTTAGTTGTGAACAAATTGTTAGAGCAAGTTTCTGCTCAATACTCATTTGTTCTTTTAGGGGAAAAAATGTATGTGATTATGACGGAAGTAATAAGTTAGCAAAATACCACCCCCCCAAAAAAAAAAACCTACAAAATTGGGCAAAATGGGCAAAAATAGCTCTGGAAACTCCTAACAGCAAACAATAAATGGGAAAGTCTTTATTCATAAAAAGCTGTCAGAACGTTGAAAAAGGCCCATGGGAGACAGTGGCTCGTTGGCCTGGCTATGTTCTCAACCCACCCCTCGTGGCTGGCGCATTGCTGACCACGGGATGGGCGCCTCACTGCGTGGGGGGTGCTGCCCTGACCCGCGGCAGAGGGCACAGTGCCAGCTGCACGGCATCATTAGCAGCACCGGAAACGCCTTTGTCCGCTGTCCTCAGATGGCAGTCCCACGGCAGGTGCATGGTCCTGTCCTTCACCTACAGGGGAACAACAGTCATGTAGGGGCCTGAGAAGAGAGAGCCAAGACCGGCAGGCTGCGTGCAAGGAGATCCGAGAGGACACCACGGAAAGAAAATGCCAGCAGAGACTTGACAGCTGTCTGAACCTGACCTGTGCTCCTCACCTAAACACAGACCTATCTGCAGAGGGTGGGAATCTTACGGGCTCAACGTGTTTGATCACAGTCGTGACAAACCACTGACGGACAATGGAGGAATACAACCACAGCAGGAGCCCCAGGAAACCGGGCTGAAATATCAAAAATAAGAAAAACAAAACAAAACAAAACTGAGCAAGGACAGCAGCTACTGTAGAATCCAGAGTGGAAAATGCGACCGACACTCCAGAAATAAAGCAGTCAAAACCAACGGTCCCTGGGTGAGTAGAGACGTTGCATACAGTAGAGACTTCAAAGCGGAAATTATAAATATGTTCAAGAATTAAATGAAGCCATGTTTAAAGAGTAGAGAAACGTGTGTGGTCAGTAAGTCTCTGTGTAGGGAATCCCAATAACGATACTGAAACTATTTAAAAGGAACCACATGGACATTCTAAAGTTGAAAAGTACTATAACCAAAATCAAAGTAGAGTGGCCTAACAGCATCAGTCATAACGGCAGAAGAAAGAACCATCAAACTCAAAGATGTGTCCATTTAATTTATCCAATCTGAAGACAGGAAGACAAAACAATGTTTTTTAAAACAGGAAAAGAGCCTCAAAAGCCTGTGGAGTAACATGAAACCCACCAAAACCCATATAATAGGGTTCCCAGCGCTGAAGAAGAAACACAAGAATGGCCTAAAACTTCCCAAATGTGATGACAAACATTACTTTAGAGTCAAGAAGCTCAAAAAATGCCATGTGGGACAAAGACTTCCCTGCATCTGGACACATCACAGTCAAAGTGCTTTAAAAACAGAGCAAACTAGGAAGCAGCGAGAGAAAATGACTGATCGTGTGCAAGGAAACAACCACATGATTAATGACAACTTCTCATCAGAAACAAGCAAGTCCAGGGGCAGAGATGCCTCTTTCAAAGCGGCGAAAGAAAAAAAATCAAAACCTGTCAGCCCAAAATGTATATGCAATAAAACTACCATCACAGATGAAGGGAAATAAAGGCATCCACAGATAAACAAAGACTATGTGAATTTATTACTAGCAGATATGTCTTCAAATATATTAAAAGGAGTCTTTCTTTCTGTCTTAAAGTACATGACATCAGATGATAACTCAAATCTACAGGAAAAATAAAGAGAACTGTAAAAATGTGGATAAGTGTAAATGACCTCAAATTTATTTTTTCTTTCTTCTCTTAAATAAAGAAAGTATTATTGCAAAAGCCAATAACTATACCATAACATTGCTGGCTTTATAACATACATAAAAGAAAAATACATGAAAATCATAGTAGAAAAGAAGAAATAAAAATGAAACCATATTGGAGAAAAGTTGCTATGTCCAGAATTAACTAGGTATTAACTCAAGGTTGATTATGATAAAATTTATATTGTAATCTCTATAGCCACAACTAAGAAAATAACTTTTGAAAAGTGCTAAAAAAAAAAAAAAACAGAGGAATTAAAATCACGCAATCAAAATTTTCCATTTTAATTACAAAAGCAGTTAGTAAAAAAATAAACAGAGGAACAACAACAAAGAAATGATACCTACAAAAAAAGAGCAAAAATGCAGAGGTTAATCCGATCAATAATAACATTAGGTTTGGGTAGATCACAACTCTAACCAAAAGACAGAGATTGGTAGACTGGACTAAAGAACATTACCGATCACAGTCTGTCTGCGGACGTGCACTGTAGCTTCATAAACACAGATGGCATGTCAAAGGATGGGAATGTTGCATCGTGCTAACAGTAACCACGGAAGAGCTGCAGTGGATACACTAACAGACTATAAAACAAAAGCTATTACTAGGGACAAAGAGGACATTTCACGATGGTATCAGGAAACTATGTCATTAGTGTGTAGGAACCTAATAACTCAGCCACAAAGGACATGAAGAACAATCTAAGAGACTTGAAAGTACACTTAAAAATTAGACATAGAGATGTCAATGCCACTCTATCAAAATATATTTTTAAAAAACAGGACTGAAAATTAGTAAGATTTTATAGGGTTTGACCAACACTATCTGCCAACTTGGCCTCACTGATATTTATAAACGATTCCACCAGACAAGAAGAGAATCACATTCTTTTATATACATGCATTCTTCAGAATAAATCTCAGGCTGGGTCAAAAACAGAAAGTCAACAATTTTAAAGAACTGAAATTATTCAAAATACTGAATTAGAAATTAATATAAAAATATTGAGAAACTCCTAAGTAACCCAAGATCCTACTTCTGAATAACACTATACTGTATCAAGAAAGAAATTACAAAAAAAAAAAAAAAGAATATTTTAAACTGGCCCTGGCTGGTTTTGCTCAATGTCGTGAGAGCGCCAGCCTGAGGTCTCAGGTTCAATTCCAATCCAGGGCATGTACCTGGATTGTAGGTTCAATCCCCAGCCCTGGTTGGGGTTGTGCAGGAGGCAACCAATTGATCTCTCACATTGATGTTTTTCTCTCGTTCTCACTCTCCCCCCTCCCTTCTACTCTATCTAAAAATCAATGGAAAAATGTCCTCCAGTGAGGATTGACAACAACAACAAAAAAGAATATTTTTAACTGAATAAAAGCACAAGATAAAAAATTATAGGTATGGATAAATCAGCTCTTAGAGGGATATATATAGTTTTAAATAACAATTTTGGGAAAGAGAAAGGTCTCCAACAAATAATTTCTTGTTCACCTTAAAAAACTAGAAAAAAAAACAATTAAGCTAAAATTATACAGAAGAAAGAAGATGATAAAAATTGGACAGAAATCGATTAAATGGAAACAGGGGAACAATAAACAAAAATCTATGAAACCACAAGCGGATTCTTTGATATGATCAATGAAATTGACACAGTTGGCTATGCTGACCCTGACTCTGAGCTGGCCGGAACCTTAGTCAGCTCCGCCCAGTACGCATGCCCCCACGGACCACGTGGCCTGAGGTACTCCGCCCAGTACGCATGCCCCCACGGACCACGTGGCCTGAGGGTACTCCACACAGTACGCATGCCCCCACGGACCACGTGGCCTGAGGGTACTCCACACAGTACGCATGCCCCCACGGACCACGTGGCCCGAGGGGTACTCCGCCCAGTACGCATGCCCCCACGGACCACGTGGCCCGAGGGGTACTCCGCCCAGTACGCATGCCCCCACGGACCACGTGGCCCGAGGGGTACTCCGCCCAGTACGCATGCCCCCACGGACCACGTGGCCTGAGGTACTCCGCACAGTACGCATGCCCCCACGGACCACGTGGCCCGAGGGGCAGAGGAGCCGGGATCTGCTGCAGGGCCTTCTGGGCCCCACACAAAACTGGCCCTTTTCAAGGCACTTGGTAAGTGAGCCAGGTGGCAACCCCCACGCCCGTGGGCCGCAGGCCTTGTGCTGGGTGGTGGCTGGAGGAGGGCCCGCTGGAACCGCGCTCCCTCACTTCAGGAGGGGTATCTGGACAGGCCACACACCACTCAGGCATCTACTGAGGAAGGCGTACCCACAACAGGCAAACTGGGGGTACAGTTTTTAGGTAAGACAACGAGAGCTCTCAAATTTCATCAACAGCAATGAGTTGGTTCATATATCGAGGAGACGTATTTCAAGTCAACAAGATGGTGGGAAGAGAGAAACCAACAGAAGGGATACAAGGCAGAACTTGAGAATCCTGGTATTCCAACCACAAAAATGCCTGAAACCCTGGGCCTCAGAGGAATGGAAAGCAGGAGAGGTCAGGAGCTGGCTCCAACCTGCACGGGATTAAACAGCTCCCGCCTGCCACAGACACGGAAACGTGTGCTTATGGTATTAATGTAGTAAGGAATGTGAATGAAATACACACAAGCTGTTGAACAGTGTGACCCCTTCTTAAATGAGCCCTTTGCTGATGCTCGGTATTGGCTGCTCCCGCAGGAGTCGGACAGAAAGTCAGACAGGTCTTCTGCACACTTCCACCTGTCTGCCACCGAGCTGCTGAGACACCCCCACAAGCCCCCTTGCCCCTCCTTTGCTTTCCCATTATTCTAAGTCTTGTTACTATATTCCAAATTTTACACTTTTCCCATCGGTACAAACACCAAACATTACTAAAACTAGAGTTTTGTTTTGTTTTTTTGTTTTTTAAAACACATTTTTGTTGTTGACCATGTCAAACATGTTTAGTACATTTAAGTGACTGCTGAATTTAAAAGAAAGACATACATTAATCAGAAACTATTATACATAGATGAGCCCGTATGCCTTTCACCTTCTTAGAACAATGGCATTTTTAGGAATGATGACTAATTTTTGCAGGCTTAAGTTTTCTGCAGTTGGTGTTGGGGCCTAATCATGTTTGGGCTGTAATTCATTTTCTCATCTTTTTTTTTCTCCTTTTGACTGGGGAATTCACGTTACCTGCATTTCTGTAGCCTCTGCCAGCCTATGAGTCCCATGAAGGCAGAAGTTGTAATTATGCATTTCTTGTACCCGAGAAGCTAGCAAATAGCCTGGAATAAAGTAGGTGCTCAATCAATATTTTTCAATAAAGTTGAAGCCCACAAAGGACATTTTCCCTTTCTTCATAAAAATAAAGCTGGTAATTTTGCAGACGTATTTTCAAAATGTCTTATTTTTCATGAGTGTGACAGTAGCTGCAGATGTCCTAGAAACATTTTTTCACAGAGGAGGAAATAGCTTCCAGTTCTTATTATATAAAGAACTTGGCCACAAAACTGGAAAATAGACTGATTTTCTTCCATTCCCAGGGCTTGCTCCAGGCAGAGGGGCACAGGTTTTAAAATAAAATACAATTAGTGATTTCCATAAAGGAAGAATCGGGTGACTCCGTGTTGTTCTCTGTGCGAGCTGATGCCTGGTGACGGTTCCTATCCTCCGTGGACTTGTCTAACAATCCTGAGTAGGCAACTCTATATTGGAACAGGGTAGGAATATAATTGTGCTCTTGTTAAAACATGCTGTAATGTCAGGCACACTGAATTTTAATTCCCATGGTGGGTCCAGATCATCAGGAAATCCTCCAACTGAAGGAGGACTTTGAAATAGCGTGTGACATTTTTACAGCTGGCCATAATTTCATGCTTTGCCACCTTTGATCAAAGCATCACCTTAAATGAAGGCAAGGAGACAGAAAATGCTACCGTGAAATCCACGTGGTAACGGATTCACCTGGACCTACAGGTAAAACCCACACGCAGTACCAGTGCTCCCCCGCCAGCTCAATTACGTTAGACCATCTCCACAGCTAACAACGTATTTTAAATAACCCCTAACATGACTTTATAATCGAAAGCTATCACAAGTGACCTCGAGGCATGCCAACTGCAGAGAGAGCATCGCATTCACGGACAAATACAATGTATTTATATACTGGACCGCTTACATCAGCAATGATACAATACAGCTTCTGTGATAAATAATATATAGGTAAGCACTCTCCAAGCCACAGCTGTTCCCTGACAACCCAGTACCTGAGGATCAAGGGGTCTGCCTGGCTCCTTTCTGTACAGAAGGAGTTCTCACTGGGAAACTATCAAGGGTGAGTTCTTAGGAGGATGAAAAATTCAGGAGGATGAGAAATTTAGGAGAAGCACATTTTTAAGTTCCTCTTCCACTTAGAGGTAGGGGAGGAAGAAGTTGTTTGCTCTAAATCTTCCCAGGTTTGGTACCAATTTCCCTGACGTGTTAGAATATCTGCAACCTACCTGAGTGCGTTCAGGCTGCCACAGAAGGACCCCAGACTGCGTGGCTCATGAACACCAGATTTATTTCTCACAGTTACGGAGGCTGGGGCCCGAGATCAGGGCTCCCCACGGCCGGCTAGGGGTCCTCTGCCAGGTCCACTGCTCCCTGTGTCCTCACATGGCAGAAGGGGCTGGGGTGCTTCTGGGGTCTCATTTTTAAAAACACGATCCCATTCATGAGGCTCCACTCTAATGCCCCGAGCCCCTCCCAAAGCCCCACCACCTCATCCCTTCCACTGGGCACTAGAATTTCAACAGGTGAATTTCACGGAACACAACCATTCAGACCATAGCACAACCTAATGACTACTGTAAATTTTAAAACTCATTTTCCTGCTGCCTCAGCACCCCCTCTACGGGCTGTGAGCACCCCTCCCAGGTGCCAGGGGCAGCAGCATGAGAAGGCTGGCCCCTGCCACCAGCTCCCTTCCTTGCTCTCCCCTGACTATGACCCAGTGACAGTGAAACTCACCAGTGAAATCCCTGGGACTTTTGCCACGTCCGCCACCCTGCGCCCCACTTGCCCATGGGTCCTGCTTCTCTGTCTTGGGTGGGCCAGCTCCCCGGATGCTCCTGTCATGTGGCCCCTTTATGACTGTCTCTCTAGGACCTGTGAGTATAATAAACTGTGTTTTCTTGCAGCTCCCTTGAGCCCCCTCGTGACTGACCATCTCATGAAAGATAAACACTGATACAGCAGAGCCTGGAGACCCTGAGGATGGAGCTGGAAGCAACCTGTGGCTAGGCAGTGCACTGAGACTATTTTATTTTTGAGTCTTGCTTTCACTGAGTTTACTGAGACAACTGTATAAATGAAGAATTTAAAATCCAGAGAGATCTTACTCTCCAAGTTCATACGTGGCAGAGTAAATCCTGATTCTCAGATTTTTTAATAGAGAACCTAGATTTTTTTCTTTTTTTAATCCTCACCCGAGGATATTTTTCTATTTATCTTCAGATAGTGTGGGAGGGAGGGGGAGAGAGAGAGAGAAGGAGAGAGAAACATTGATGTGAGAGAAACACATCGAGTGGCTGCCTCCCGCATGACCCCAACCAGGGCCAGGGACGAACCTCAACCGAGGTACGTGCCCTTGACCAGAATAGAACACGCGACTCTTTGGTCCTCGGGCCGAAGCTCTAACCACTGAGCCAAACCGGCCAGGGCCAGATTTTTTTTTCTATAAATACATATGCTGTCTCCCTAACTATGTGATTTTCCTGTGTCTTCTCATGATTTTTACAATAGGTTGGTACTATAAATTAAAATAGTAAATGCCAATAATGATTGCTAAGATTATTCATACATATTAATAAAACTCTGGGTCGGTTAATCTGCTGAAACAAACAAGTTGGATAAATTATTTTGACCTTGCTATTGAACAGTTAGCACATGTAAACCAACAATTAACTGTGCGTGTAACCGCACTGGGCAGGGCGCCCTCGCCTTCACCGCAGTTTCTGTTATCTGTCATGTGCAGCTAACCACCCTGCTACTGAGTGTTCCGAGAAAAACAAACACGCGCCCGCAGTTCACGATCGTGTGGATCGGGAATGTGAGCAGGACTTAGACTCTTATGCTCGGCACGGCACTTACAGAGGCCATTCTACGGTGTTCAGCTGGCGGACGGGCAGACCTGCAGGGGCTGAGACAACCTCCAAGATGCCCGTTTGTTTGGCTGGAAGGCTGGAGGGCTGGGCTCCACTGAGTTACTTTCTCCATGTAGCACCAGAGCCTCTCCATCCAGGCTCTTCAACAGGGTCGCTGGACTTCTCACATGCAGCCTTGGGCTCTGCGGCCCAGGGGAAGTGGCCTGTCCTGCTCCAGGCCAAGCTCAGGACGAGAATAGCATCGCCTGGGCTCTGTTGCACTTGTCAGCGTCATCAGGAGAGTGACCCCCGCGTCTTTGATGGGAAGTGTGTCAATGCATCGCAGTCAACTGTGACCTTCCTCAACACACGCTCAGCGGAAAGGTCGTATTCAGACAGCTTTAACAATTGCATTCCTTCCCTTATCCTTCTGACTTAGAATTTCTAAGTTTTCTTCATAGAGACTGACACTTTGTCTTCAGACATTCTAATTTAGCCATGTTGAAATGTTACTAATTTCATGTTTGTACACTATCAGATCCTTTCGTTTTATTTAAACTTCCTGCTTACCATGATTTGAATTTTTGGTTTAACTGTCTACTTTATATTGTACGGTTTTGATATCATTGAGACTGAAATTCAGGTAAATTTGATCTGAAAAGCCTTTTTTTTTCTACTTCTTGGGATTACAGCATAGTTTGAAGTGATTTGTGTGAATAAACTATAGATAGTATGACTACATCTTATCAGAATGAAATTGACGGGAAAGTATGACCGGTAGGCAGCTATCCAATGCTGTGCGTATTGCTACCACTAGCAGTAACACACCCTACTTAGTTGTTGCAACAGTAACAATTAGTATTAAGTAAGTAGAATTCGTAGGATTTTTACAGATGAAAACATATAATGTGGACTGGGAAAATGATCACCAAACCCAGAAAGGTATGCCTCCAACCCCCTATTTTTTATGCTTCTGGGGCACTGGGGACTCACCTTGGTTGGCCATTTATACGTGCTTCAGTCCCCAGTTTACCTGAAACAATATTAAACAGATATGAGCCCTTGAAAATGACTCTATTACTTACCTACACGTAAAGTAAAACTGGGCTTAAAACAGGAATACGTTTATGTTTATCTTGTAGAGTGGTTTGGATGGTAAATGAAACAGAACAGATCAAATATTGCAAACAATTAAGTTTCAGTGTGGATTCACTTTTCAAATGGATAGACAATTTTTAATGTAATGGATGTGTAGCAAAATATCCATCTAGATATTTTATTGACTGAAACTCAAAATCAGAAGTAACAGAGGTTATGCTGTGCTATCTCTCTGCCAGGAGAGAACCCTGGACACAACTGGAACCGAAATCTGGTGACGTGAAACCACCAGACTCTAACAATGAAGAAGCCAGGTGACTACCAAGGCTGATCGGGATTTCTAAGGACTCCGATCAGTTTGAGACTTTAATAGGATTAAATTCTCCGCTAGTCAAGCCGTTGATATTTGCATATGAAACTGGTAGGGTTTAGAAATTGGGATGCTTTTACTTATCCTAGATTTGTGACAGTAACAGCTAGAAACTAGACGTTTTCTTGACTTTCCTTTCTGCAAGAAAAACTAGGAGAAAAAAAATATAAGTCTTCTTCTAGGCCGCTGCTTTGAAATTTCATAATTATGAGACTCAGCCTGACATCAGATCAGACAGAGGGAAGGAGAGAAAAATCATACCAAGTATTAATTATTGAAAATTTAAACTTGAGAAATAGTAGATCATTTAATGAAACTTACCTTTAAAAAAAATTCCAGTATTGACAAAAATCACATGAGGCAGAATTTAGGTCAAAGAAAATGTCACGTTTTTCCTAAAGAAAAAGAAAGAAGGGTGCTATAAGACACTACATACAAATGCACATTATTGAATTAAGAGTGCATATCTTGTAAAGATATATTAATACATAAAAGCAACAAAATGACATTCAATATTTTGGAGTCATTTCCTCATAGTTAGCCAATTAAATTCCAGTAGAGCAGAATCATTTACCACCGTTTTACCATTTTAAAATATTTAATTAAAACAAATTCATTGTGCATTTCCTATAAATGCGGCCACTTTGCAAATTAGGGATCCAGCAATAAATATTAATAGATTAGACTCAGTACTTTATAATTTATAAAGCACTTTCATACAGATTTGATCTTTAGAAGGACCTTGCCAGGGTGGTTGGGCAGAAAATGGTGTTTCCTTTTGAAAGTACATCCAGCTGTCAGTGGGGGAGCCCAGATTAGCACACAGGTGTTCTGAATCTCTGCTTCCCCCTCTTTCCATAGTATCACAGCTCCTCCAAAGAACACCCCTAAAGAATAAAATTTCACAGATGGAGAAATTAAGTCCTAAAAATCTTCGCATGTCAAGTCTTTCCAATTCCACTATTTTAGTCCTTGTCTTCAGCGCCATCCTGTCTTCTCCAACTAAAATCCTCTTTAAACATTTCCACATAAAGATAAGTTGGTAACTAGGATAGAAAGCGTTTGTGTGAAGGATACCCTGTTTTTATTGAAGATGTATTTTTGTGCAGAAAAGAATGTATACAGGTGGGAAATGGTTTTGAATGAAAGAGCAGTGTTCCTTATTTGATTCATTTGCATAAAGTGACAGCCCCCTTTGAAGAGATGGACCACAGGTAGATCTCTGCTTTGTTTGCGCGGGGTAGAGCCCCAGGCAGCCAGTATGAGCACAAAGCACAACCTCTCCTTCAAATGATAAAAGTAACAAGGGAGGTGGTCAGCACTGGCGAGGCCACAGGCAAAGGCCAGAAGGAAGAGGTTGTGGCGAACAGTGTGGCTTCCTTCTTCCCTCTTCCCTGTCCACGAGAAGAGAGTTTAACTTACAAGCAGTGTGGTCTGGATGTAGGGGCCCGGTTCTGTTGTACGAATGCGTACACCGAGGTAGATATAGGAAATGTGTACCCAGAAGGAATGCATTGACATTTAAAACAGTAACGAGTGAATGAGAGTAGAGGCGTGTATAATCTCTCATACAGAATGAATCGATTCAAAGGTCAGAGAACTTTCTCTGGGCATTATGCTAAGCTGTATGGGGTTATGTGATATCTATTTGCAGTACTGATAAATATTGTCATTGTTTAGGTTGGCATCTTTGCAAGCAGAGGACACTGCATGGGACCTGTTCAAACTTCAGCTGTGCTCGGTACCGCAGCCTGCATTTCAGCTCAGGGACCCACTGGCTGTCGGTCTCCACAGCAACGATGCATATGAGGGAGTGGAGACACTTGTGAGTATCATAAGCCAGATGCTCTCTGACCCACAGAATTTTGGAAGAACTTTCAATGGACTGGAATCCAAGACCAAAATGCCCAAATCTGAATTGACAGAAATAGCAGAAAATAAAAGACAAAAGGGATAGCATAATTTTATAGGATAATCGATGAACAGCTCTCAGCGACGACTAAACCCAATGTCCTAGGTTGTTTTCCAGGTAACTGGTGCTATTGAACAGTCATTCGGTTATTTTGTATATCTGTTTTCATGGGTGGACATAACTCATATAAGGCATTTTAAGATAAATATATCTGTTGGAGTTGAACACACAATGGAAAATAAAAAGTGAGAAATGGTGACCTCGCGAATAAGGGAGGAAAGGGGAAAGTAATAAAAGGGGTATCTGATCAGGCTCCAAAGAGCAGGAGAAGAACTGAGATTTCCACACGCGTGGGCCCCTTAGTGAGTCATCTGGGGAGAAGGTTCATCTCCAGCACCAAGGAGCCGATGTCCTGTCCTGTGCACCTGTGGCCACTGTAGATTTCCACATTGAGATGGGAACTCCGCAGGCACCAACAGACAAGGGGAGAGGACCAGGGCACTTTCCTACTGATTTTATAAAACGTTACTGACAGGAGTTATTTAAAATTCAAGAGTAAAAGGTAAATTTTCATTATTTCTATCAGCATGAAAGGGAAGGATGATGCTAAAAGTTTGATATCTACAGAATTGTAGGCTAATACTACGCATGTGGCCAGGACGTTAGGTACTTATTCAGCCTACAGGGAAATGTCAGCGTCTCTGGTTTCAACAATGAGAGGCGAAAGGAGCCACACTCTGCACACTCGGGGCAATTCCTCCACAGCCCAGTGTTCATCGTCCCGTGTGAGCATCGTTCTCCCTGCTGCATCGTTTACTGGATCCTGGCTGAAGTCTGTCACCACCTGATGGAATTTGTCAACCTCAGCTTAAACATCCTGGGCAGATCTGTTGCTACACCTAGACCTTTATCGACGGCAGCTGCAATACTAAGAATCTTCAAACTGGCCCTTGGTACCGGAGGACACCGGGAACACAGGAATTTATCCTCTTCCCTTCTATTCCCTGAGACTGAGTTGTTGGCCATTTCTCTGGTATGGGACAAGCCTCATCTCCTCCAACTCACTCCTACTCTTCCTCAACCTCTAGAAGGACATAAGGATAAACATACACCCCCTGTTGAAAACTGGGTACGGGGGGCACAAGAGTCATTCTAGGTCACAGATATTTGTTTTACTGTGAGGCTTTCATGTGCTTACATACCTGGTGATTGCAAGTCATCTTATGGGGAAAAGAAGCAAAGTTTGAGTTGCTTTGTTTCTTAGTGACTGCTAATTCTGTTGCAGACACGGATTAATCCAATCTCTGATTTTATGATTTCATTATGGAGGCAAGCTATATACATGTGAGTAAAATAAGAATCTAATGCATAATATTTAAATATGCCATGAATTAGAATTGACAGTTATTGATAAAGTTTATTAAACTATTCTGATCACTCTCATTTCCCTTAGCATGGTCATCAGTATCTAAAAATAGTTTTTACAGTTATGCTTATTATTTGATTTCCTATACCCTTTATTGTTCCATGATGACAGGGGATTTTGTTTATCTGAGTCACTTGCTTGGTAATAATATGTACTCAAGAAATATTTGTTGAATGAATAAATGACAAGGAAACATGAGAATGTTATAGAATAGTAGGGGGTATTGTAATGAAGACAAACCTCGAGGAAGAAAAAGGAGAGAATAAACTTTACTTTACCTGGAGAGATGTCTGAAGAAGAAAGGTGGGAAGGCATGAATGCTCATGGTGTGATGAGATCAACCTGACTTGAGCAGAGTTTTCCAGAAGAAAACATAAGAAGATACAGCTGAAGAATTACTATGGAGTCACTAATCATCTGAGAGATGCAAATTAAAATGATTATGAGGTACCACCTCACACCTGCCAGAATGGCTACCATCAATAAATCAACAAACAACAAGTGCTGGTGAGGGTGTGGAGAAAGGGGACTCTAGTACACTGCTGGTGGGAATGCAGACTGGTGCAGCCATTATGAAAAATAGTGTGGAGTTTCCTCAAAAAAATTAAAAATGACACTGCCCTCTGACCCAGTGATCCCACTTGTAGGAATATATCCTAAGAATCCCAAAACACCAATCAGAAAGAATATATGCATCCCTATGTTCATAGCAGCGCTATTTACAATAGCTAAGATCTGGAAGCAACCCAAGAGCCCATCAGTAAATGAGAGGATAAAAAAGCTGTGGTACATATACACAAGGGAACACTATGTAGCTATAAAAAAAGAAGGACCTCTTACTCTTTGAGACAGCATGGATGGACCTGGAGAGTATTGTGCTAAGTGAAATAAGCCAGTCAGAGAAATAAACTGACAAACAAAATAGAATCAGAGGCATGGAAACATGGAACAGACTGATGAATCTCAGAGGGAAGGGGGGATGGGGGTGGGAAGAGATTAACCAAAGAATTTATATGCATATATACTTTACCCATGGACACAGACAATAGAGTGGTAAAGACCTGGGTGGGGGGGAACCAGGTAGAGGGGGGTGATGGAGGAAAGGGGGGAGCATCTGTAATATTCTCAACATAAAGATATAAAAAAATAAAAGATATTCACATAAACCTCCCCCCAAAAAACAGTGTGAGATACTTTGATCAACCACATTAAAAGACAAGGGATATCAAAGGTACTGAGAATTTATAGCGATGAGGCCTCTAATGTGGTGCTTGTGGACAGAAATCTGACTAACCCATAAAGATTAAATTATAAACCAATTATTCAGAAATCTCTCTCCTAGATACATACCCTATCAATAGTCTCACACAGTTGCATAAGGAGACACATAGGAGGATTTACAGCACTGTCTATGGTCAAAAATAAAATTCTTGAATTAAAATTCATCACAAGATAATATTTATATTCATAAAATAAATATATGTAAAAATGTGAATAAAAATACTGGAAAAATGGATGGATGGATGAAAGACTCCAAACCATTAAATAAAAAGGTAGCAGAAGAATATACAGACTATGATACTATTCATAAAAACGAACATGTACAACAACATCTATGCTTTGTAGAGGAACACCATGCTGGTTTTAGGAAATGTCTACCAATTCTCTGACACTCTTCTCTTCAAAGGGTGGAACCTGAGTTCCCTCCCCTTGCATGTGGACAGATTACTGATTTGTTTCAGACAAACAGAATGCATCCAAAGGGTCAGTGTATAATCTCCAGGGCTAGATCCAGAGACCACAGTGGCTTGAGCCTTGATCCTGGGTCACTGAGTCTGGGGAAGGGGCACACTGGCATGAGGACACTCAGGCTGCCCTGGGGAGAGGCCAACACGGGCAGGAGCTTGCTTGACGGAATAGGAAACCTCCCACCAACCAACGGCATCGACTCGCCAGGCATCTGAGTAAGTAAATAAGAGCACTAAAAAAAAAAATAAGAAATATGTCAGTGCAATGCAGCACATTGACAGTTATAATTCAACACTTTATATAATTTAAATATTAGCAAGCTAGAATTAAAAGGTAATGTTATTAGCTAAGATAGGAATATTGGGATCTGGAATTCAAAATTCCAATTATTTTCAAACATGTTAATTATCTATAGTGAAAATACAAGAACACTAATTTCCCACTTTTAGGCAGATAAAAGAATTAAGTGGCCAAACTAAATAAAGTTTAATATACATAAATAATTTTCCTACGTATGTGCCATTCTTATCAAATAGAAAATATAATTTTTTAAAAAAAGTGTAGCACATACACAAAAGGCAATTTAGAACTCACAAATAACAACCAAAAAATATGAAAAAGAAAAACTCTAAAGCTTTTCTGAAAGTCATAAAAGTAGACCTCAATGAACTGAGAGAGAACATGTTCCTGTAAGAGAGAACTCACTATTGTAAAAATGTCATTTTCCCTTCAATTACTCTATAAATTCCTACAGGACTTCTATGAACCTTGTCAGGTCACCTTAAAAAGTGTCTGGAAGTGAAAATGTGCAATAATAGCCTAGTACATTTTGAAGAGAACAGTGGGCAGAGAATTCTCCTGCTTGAAACATATCTACAGTATTGAACACAGGTGACGTTAGCAGAGGTGTGTGTGGGCTCTCCTTCCGGAACCTGTCTATGAATAATGTGTTGAAGTCTCAGTTTTCACCTTTATACCTTAAGTACTCAACTGCCTTCCCAACAAATATAAGCAGAGACTCTGACCAGCCTCAAACTTTCAAAGTCCCTATCTAGTATTATCCAAAATATAAGCATTCTTTTCCTGCTTATCTGATCTGCTCCCTTATTCATTAATTCCTCGCCATCCTTGAAGTCTCCTGTTGTCTTCATAGTGTGGAGTTCTTCCCTGGTTGCCCATTATTAGAATCCTAAGAGTTTCTGCACCTAGAGGTTTGGCAGTACAACAGGGAAATAGTGACAAAATTAGGCTTGTTGAAGCTCTAATCGTATAAACTTCGTTGTTTTGCATCACTACCAAAATTCTGTTAGTGCAGTTCTCCATGGCCTCCCTTTGCACGAAATGCTGCCAAGAATTCAGTCCTTCAGTTTTTTGGGTTTTTTTTTATTGCTGACTCTATTACAGATATTCCCCATTTTCTCCTCCTTTATAGAAAGAGGATCTAAAAAAATCCCATTTACTATTGCAGGGAAAAAAAAAAAAAAAAAGCTACCTAGGAAAAAATTTAACCAAAGAGGTAAAAGACTTGTACTCAGAAAACTAGAACAACTGAAGAAAGAAATTGGGGAAGATACAAACAAGTGGAAGAATATACAGTGTTCATGGATTGGAAGAAGTAACATCATTAAAATGTCCATACTACCCAAAGCAATCTATAGCTTCAAAGCAATCCCTATTAAAATACCAATAGCATATTTCACAGATCTAGAACAAATATTCCAAAAATTTATATGGAACCAAAGAAGACTCTGAATAGCCTCAGCAATCTTGAGAAAGAAGAACAAAGTTGGAGGCATCACAATACTAGATATCAAACTACACTACAAGGCCAATGTAATCAAAACAGCCTGGTACTGGACAAGAACGGGCATATAGATCAATGGAACAGAACAGATCTCTAGTTTGCTACAGTCGTGCCTTGAACAACATGAGCATAAACTGCACGGGTCCAGTTATACACAGATTTTTTTCAATAAATATACAGATGGCCTTCTCTATCCCCAGGCTTCAAATCCTTGGATTCAATCAACCAAGGATCAAAAACTAAGTGGTTTTGACACATGGTTGAGAATCATGAATGTAGAGGGACTACAGTATGCATTTGGTTTGCTGACATTTTGCTGAGGATTTTTGAGTCTATGTTCATCAGGTATTTGGCCTGTAATTTTCTTTTCTGTCGTGTCCTTGTCTGGTTTTGGTAGCAGGGTAATGCTAGACTCATAATGAGTTTGGAAGTGTTTCCTCTTCTATTTTTCAAAGGGTTTGAGAAGGATTGGTGTTAATTCTTTGTTAAATATTTGGAAGAATTGGCCATGTAGCCATCTGTTCCTGAACTTTTGTTTGTTGGGAGGTTTTTGATTACTAATTCAATCTCTTTACTAGTAACTGGTTGTTTAGATTTTTTTTTCATGATTCACTTTTTGCAGGTTGTATGTTTCCATGAATTTATCCATTTATTGTAGCTTGTCCAATTTTGGCATATAATTGTTCATTGTAGTTGCTCATGATCCCTCGTGTTTTTGTGTTATCAGTTGTAATGTCTCCTCTTTCATTTCCAATTTTATTTGAGTTCTCTCTCTTTTTTTCTTGGTAAATCTAGCTAAATATTTGTCTGTTTTCTTTATCTTTTAAAAAAACAGATCTTAGTTTCATTAATCTTTTCTATTGTCCTTTTAGTCTTTATTTCATTTATTCCTCTCCTGATCTTTGTTATTAACTTCCTTCTGCTAATCTAGGGCTTAGTTTTTTTCTTCCTTTTCTAGTTCCTTGAGATGTAAGGTTAACAAACTGTTTCTTCTAATGGAGCTTATTTTAGTAGGAATGATACACGATAAACATACAAAGAAAATAAGAAAAAAAATCAAATAAAGAGAGATAAGGACTTTGCAGAAAATTACAGCTAGTTCATGTAAAAGAGTCATTTAAAAGGGAGACATGGAGTCAGGGAATCTCTCTCTAATGAACATCAGGAATAATCAGACACATGGAAATCAACGTGAGAATTCCTGGTGGATGGGACAATGGGTGAGATCGGACTGGGCGTCCTTGAGAAACAGAGAGAGCAGCAGCGTGGCCAGTGCAGGGACAGAAGCAATGGCCTTCGTGGTACCAGCGAGGCCGGCAAAAGGCTACCGTACAGAACTTGATATATCAAGGAAAAGAATCTGCATTGGACTCTAAGTCACCCACTAGAACCCTTTCGAAATGAGTGCTCCGCTGCCGTTCCGGGAGAAAGGCAGCACTGAAACAGCTGCGATCACGTACCATGCCAGGTAAAGGTGTGGCGTGGTTCATCGTCAGCCTCCTCTGGCATCACGCTTGCCCTCGCTTTGGGCTGCAGCGGAGCTGGTCCTCGTTCCGTCCACCGAACGCCACAACTCCTCAGACCACAAGGCATTTGACCATGGTGTGCTTTTTCACTCGACATCACTGAATTTTAAATAAATAAGCGAATCATATTTAGACATTGTAAGAATCCAACTCACATCATCCAGATTTCTGAAATAACAGAACAACTGGAAAGGAATAAAAGGGGGCACTTCCACCTGTGCCACCAGTGTCCAGGCCAGCCTTCCTCCTGCTGGGGCCTCTGGGCATGGCTGTGGAAGCACTGTCCACCTCTCAGGCTCAGCACTGCCAGTGTGAGACCAGACGGTTCTCAGTAAGCCGGACGGTCTCTGACAGAGAGGCCTCTGTGATGGTGCACCGTGTTCTCAGATAAGTCACATAAAGTGACAGCCGAGAGCTGCACACCCCAGACAGAGCTGTGCTTACCTGCACAAGAAGACCTACACATTGCTTTAAATTATGCAGGAATCAGGAAGGAAAGTGTAAACTTCTCTTCTAAGGGCAGCAGAGATGTTTTATCTAAAAGATGCTTTATCATGGAAAGTAGGGCCTGCCCAAGAATTATCTAAATAATTTACTTAAAATTTCCGAAGTAAAGACTTATAGAAACACAGCACAGAGACACACTATCAGTTGGCAGGCTAGTACTCCAGGACTGTACACACTGGGTGGGGGGAGGAGCGTGGGGCTGGAATAAAGAAATAATGCAGAGGCCCATAGAATATCCCACAACATAAAAGCATGGAACCATTTTCTTTAAATAAGCAGAAGGGAAGTAAACCTATAAAACATATTTACTACAGGAAGCAATAGGACACGTAAAACTATATTCAATTTGAGTTTCAGAAATATTTACAAAGCATAGTGTGAGTGAAATAAAATATTTAAAATCCAATAAAAAGAGAACTACAACATTGAGGCAACAGATGCTAAAAAACTGAAGATGAGAGCAGAAAACATGTTTGCATGAGTTATGTAAGAGCAGAATCAACCAAACACAAAGTCACATCTGCAATTTGAGAGACAGGCTGAAAATATTCTTAAAATATGATAGCAGTGAAAGACATCATGGAGACGGAAAGCAGAAAATATGTGGAAAAGATACAGAGAGACAAGTTTTAAGTCACAGTTCATTTGTAAAAGGAAAAAAAAACAACAACAAGAAAACAAACAAACAAAAAACTAGAATAAAAAAATAGAAAAACACAGAAACAATATTTGAAAAATTTCCCAGTTTGTATGTCTTGCTTATTTAAAAAAACAAACCTATTAACTCCAAGAATTTACTATATTCCAGGTTCGATTAATGCAAAAAGAAGCTCCATTGGAGATATTCTGGAAAAGTTTTGAATTTTGATGATAAAGAAAATAAAATGACAAACACGTTTGCATTAAAAAAAGTGACCTCCATTTTTCAGGAAAGTAATGCAATTCTGGTTTACATTCACACTTGCAAAGCTGTCATCACTGTGTCAAGACAATTGAGAGAGATTTTTGGATAATGCAACATTAGAATACAAAATTAAAAAATGACCTTTTTTCCTGCCCCAGAAATTACAAAAACTGTAAAAACACTAATATTCATAGTTAAAGGATGATGACATAAAAAGTTAATAATAATTATATAAGTATATAAATGCAGATCTAATTGCATTGAGAGAAATTGGGGAGCAAGAAAATATTTGCTGAACTCTTGATTTTACATTAAGAGAGTCAGTAGTAATAAAATTGTTCTTGAATATGGCAATTTTGAAAATCATAAATTTAATCACGTTATTTTAAATCTATTGACAAAATAGTAAAGTATCTAAAATAAATGTACAACTAAAAATATAAATAATTAATAATGTAATTAATGAAAATAATTATAAATAGCATGAAAAATAATGCATAAAAAAGATGTATCAGATATTAATTTTTAAAAAATTAATTCTCCACTAGGTGAAAACATCCCTTTCATTTGGATAAAAAGAAATACATTCTACTAATATGCTCTTTATTTGAGAAATACCTAAGGCACAAGAGAACGAAGTAAAAATGAAATGATATGTGAACATAGTTTTGAAGATAGAGAATTTTAAGTATTTTGCATGTATGTGTATGAGAATGGGTATAGGTAAGTAATATATAAATATCCTGTACTGGTTGGTATTATAGCTTGGTATTATATGTGATTTTAAAATTTGTAATTTCTATATTTCCAGTTCTTTTTCTGAAAGAAAACATACTTTAACATTAGAAAGAAGGAGGTGAATATTTTATTAAAAAAACAAATATTTCTGGCTTATTTACTACTTTTTCTTTGACAGAATATGTTTCATCTTGCTTGCCTAATTAAGTAGTCAGGTCAGTACTTTGTTATTTTAGCCAAGATGAGCAAGTCCAGGAATTAATGGCTATGAACAGGGAATAGTCTCACACATCATGACCTTGATTTCAATGTGTCTCTATGAATGCGGGGTATGAAATGAGCTGGAAATTGTTTATTTTTCATCATTTGAAGGAATATTTATTTTTACCTGATGCATTTTTCCCCAAAGCTCTTGAGATTTCTATTGTTCTACTTTTCTATTAATTGACAGCTCTGAAGTGTTTATTTCATTTGATAAGTGATGCATACATTGCAAATGTCTAACTACAACAAAGATGAAACATCATCCTGATTAAAACTTGAGGTGCAGTATAAATTTTCACATGGTTATTTTAATCAGTGTTGTGAGGCGCCTTCAGCCAGTCATCAGCGCCCCATCCTCAGGTCCCAGACAGCAGCATTTCCGATGCCTGCAAATGTTTCTCCTGCCCCAAAGCATTTCTGATCATTCACAGGCTCACGTATCAGAGCTAATTTCTTTAAAAATCCCTTCCACTTCTTCCTTTTGTTAAGTTTCACCTTAATTTTACTGGAGCTTTTCTTTCCCTCTCTGCATAAAGTATCCGTGGCCCTTCTTATTTCCATTTATTCCTGAGCTATTCTAACTTCTTCCCTTTGTAATGCTGAGAGATTAAACTCAGCTCCAGTCTTTCTCCACACACATGTATATCCCAACTTATGCCAAAGCTCAGCAAAGCAAAAAGGCTTCTAATGAGCAGGACTCTCCCGAGTTTGAAGGCATTTTATTAAGCATGAATTTTGGAGTTTCATTCACTTTCCCAAACACAAGCATTTCTTTCTAATACATAGCATACCCTCTCCAAAGGGAGTTCAGTGAATTATGATTTCTCTGCCTTTTCCACCACTATACTCTAGCCCAGTGTGCTGAGAATGTGGATCCTGGACCAGCATCAGCATCACCTGTGATCAGGTTAAAAATGCAGTTTCTTGCCCTGGCCGGTTTGGCTCAGTGGTGAGAGCGTCAGCCCGCGGTCCAGAGAGGCCCGGGTTCAGTTCCCGCTAAGGGCATGTAACCTTGGTTGCGGTTTGTCCCCGGCCCTGGTTGGTGTTGTGTGGGTGGCAACCACTCGATGTGTCTCTCTCACATTGATGTTTCTCTCTCTCTCTACTTCCCTCTCTCCCTCCCGCTCTATCTGAAGATAAATGCAAAAAAAAAAAAAATTGTTCTCGGGTGAGGATAAAAAAATAAAAAATAAAAATAGGAAAAAAATAAGCAGTTTCTTGGGCATTAATCCATACCTCTTGAATCAGAAATTCTAGACATTTCTCTGGCAATTCTGACACATGCAGACGTTAATAAACACTGAATAGATTGTGCAGCAACATAGGGAAAAATAACATTCATGCTCTTAAAATACATTTCTATGTGAACGGGTCATATTAAGAATGGCAGAATAGGGATGAAAATGGGGCCTGGCAGTGGAGAACCATTTGCAGGCATGGGAAATGCTGCTGTCTGGGACCAGAGGATGGGCGCTGGTGACTGGCTGAAGGCGCTTCACTGGCCTGTAGCATACGTCTTTTCTAAGGATTGTTTCTTGTCATCAGTATCCTGAATAAAAATAAAAAATATCCACTAAATTCCTGGAAACCAAATCAATAATTTCTGGATATAATGAGTATGAATAGATTCTAAATAAAGGCAACATAAGGACTTAGTGTTAGCTACATTTTTATAAGAAGTCTCTTCCGATCCAGGCTTATTCTATACAGCAGAGGTTGTTGGAAAAGTAGAGTGTAACCAAATACCTTTCTTAATGTATTTTTACAGGTCGGCCTATAAACCGTATTTCTAGTTAGTCTGAAAATGTCTCAATTATTCAAGTTAAACCTGAATATTTTCTTGAAATATCTAAAATCTCTAGTGTTTAATGTCAGTTACTGTTTTATACTTCTATTTAAATTGAATAAAGCTTTGAATTTAAATAATTTCCAATTCTAAAGTGCAAATACCTCCGAAATAATTGACAACTATGATACCTTAAAATTTGCAATTCAGATTTTACAAGGATGATAGAATAATCCACTTTTTAAAATATATAGACATGTATTCCTTTTGTAAAGAAAAAATACTCCCCAGGGAAGATCACTAACTCATTGTGTGTCCTGCTACAGGTGGTCTGTAACTTCCGCCCTATTAATTTTGCCATTATGATCAGCATTGTTGTTGATAATGTTTACAATCATTGGCTTACCTTTGCTCATGCATTTAGAATGCTTATGAATGAACAGTCTTCTTTTAAAATATAATTTAGTAAAGAATATTTTGAAAAATCTCAAAGTTAAATTTTAACACTTATAATAATTGAATATATTTATTCAAAACAGGCTAACTCTACTAGAATGTTTACTACTGAGCATTCACCATGTTGCATGCAATTCTTTTTCTGTTCTTTTTTCCTACTTCCCTAAGAAATGGAAATCATTTTATTCAACTTTAGCCAGCAAAGAAGAACACTCACCCAAGATGTATGAATTTATGCACGCTTACCGTCTTCTGAGGATGATCTATCACACCTGTTTTCAATTAAAGTGCAGGAAATACCCTGTAGAATGCATGTTCTGTCAGAAAAGCAATATGGGAAATGAACGCTAATATTTCATGAGGCTGCTACATCACTTCATATTGAAACGGTAAGTCAATCAATCAATCTTGGAGAAAAATTACTAGTGCTCATTTTATGTGAAATACAGCTCTACATATTCAGAGGGAAATATAATAGGGAAAACTACTTCTCAAAGTTTTTGCATTATAAGTGGTGGTATCCTAGTATAATAGGAGCCAAAAGGAAGAAACAATAATGCTCCCCTTGGGTACCTGAGTGGGAAGAAATAGTACAGTACAGAGAGAAAGTGAAACTAATGAGACTGAGTAAAAGACAGAACACTGGAAATGGAGGAGAAGGCTGCCTTTCCTAATAATCTACTTAGGATATAAGTAGAGGGATGCTGCGTAGACTTAAATTTAAAATTTTTTAAATGCCATCCACCTATTAAATAACTAGAGGGGAAAATACCTTAAAATAAGTTTCACAAAATAAGTCCGCCTTCTCACCCCTCCAACCTGGAACAGAGAACTTTAGGAGCTTTCGGGGTAGAATGCCGCATCCCTTCTCCAAGGATTGATTCCTGGCGTCAGCCCTGTGGCCTTGTGGACTTACACTGAGAGGTTCTGTGACCATCAATCCACTCCCCAGTGAGCAGTCTTGACAGATGCAAGAAGAGAAGTCAAGGATTGGTCCACTGACATCCTCACTCTTCCCCTGGCAGTTCCTTTGGCTTTGGGCAGGCTGTACCTACAGCTCACATACCGCTTAGTGTGAAAGGCATTGTGAAGAGCACTTGAGAATGGACATGTTTGAAATGTCAGAGGACTTAAATGAGGCTGGGTGAGCCCAGGTTCATTTTTCTGGTCAGTAAAGGCTTTTCAAAGAGTGAAACGCCTACGTGTTAGCAAGTGCATTCTATATAAATAAAAGAATCTTCACGTGAGACATCTGTTTTAATTAAAGCTGGAAAATGAAACGTTCCATTGGAAAAACAGAGCTATCTCATTTCTCAGCTTTCTAGCCTGCAGATACTTGCCGGAATTAAAAATCAGAGATACCTAAGTGGTAGCAGCAGTGCACGGGCAGGCTTTTCCAGCCCTCTGAAACACGAGAGAGACATTTACATTTGAGCATGCTCGCATCCTGAGTGCCAACCCTCCTTCTGAGGAGCTGGAGAATTCTGCCGGAAATCAAAACCATCAGCTTGTGTTAGTTGTATACCAGGTTTTAGGCAGCTAACAAGTGAGAAGGCTGTCCTTACCTGGAGATTGGCAGCAGACCTGCCAGGAGGCCAAGGGCAGCTCCAGAGAGTGAAGTGGAGCTGGGTGCCCCCACCCCTTCCCCCGGACAGGGAGGAACAGGGGTGGTGCTGTCAGCATCCTCAGAGAATACTAGCACTGAGCCTGGAAACACAAAACCGACGTACACATCCAAAGGCTGGGAGAGGGTGGGGGAAATGCAGATACAGCCCGGGCCAGGATCTCTGAAATGAGAAAAGGGAAGTGGGGTGGGTGTGAGACAAGGGTGTCCCAAAAAGTGACCGCAAGTTGGGCTGGAGTGTCCTGACTTAACTGTTCTTTGCGGCTGAGACAGAGCAAGTTTCAAAGGGTCAGGTTGGATCAAAGGTGTGAAGTCAGGGTATACAGCTAATAAGCAAGATTGAAATCTATGAAATTACAGGACGCAGTAAGTTTCAACTGTGATACATTCTATATCCTTCTGAGAACATTCAGATTTATTGTAGTTCCTGGGATAGAAACAGAGTTCGGAGCAATTTACCATAATCCTTGCCTGTCAAACTCTCTTCGTTACATGTAAACCTCCTTTTGTTAGTTGAGTTACATTTTTAATTTAAAAATAAATATTATTCTTTAATATACTCTACACTAATGGTACTTTTCCATGATCTTCCACAATACCCGTTATCACAGAGGGCGCATCTGCTGTGAGAACTGCCCACTTGGATGTGGTGCCTATACTGCCATCTACTGGGAACTACTTCAAATTACAGACAGAACCACAAGATGAGAAATGATGCTAAAAAAAAAGTCAACCCTATGTCAGCGACATAATGGTAAAATCTCTGGTGGATGAAAGAGGTAAAAATAAGCACTGTGTGATAACTCTACTTTCATTTCTAAACAAACACAAGCAGCCTATGTGAATTTCTTCAATCACTGTGTCTCACGTGACTTTGGTGGTGCTATCCACACCTCGTCACCCAATTGTTCTAAATGTTCTATTTTTGACACATAGGGATGTTTCAAACTTTTATTAATAAAAAAAGATGTCTGAATTTATTCAGTATGGAATGGGAAGTTACCAGCCCTTCTTAAATTGATGCTTTTTTCTAAATGCTGATATTCTGGTGTTGTATATTCGCATGCTTTTCATGATGTTTGCTCAAAGGAAATAGAAAGGAAATGACATGTGTCATAAAAAGTGTAATTTAAGGCAAACAGTACAGAAAACCATGGGAAATGTAATATAACACATCAAAATGCAGACTTTAAAATTCGTTTCTTTTCATTGCTAACAAATTGGATCCAGAAAGTTTTGGTGATAAAACAACTATATGGTGGTAACATTTCAGAAAAGAACAGCAAGTCTAAGAGAAGATATGATCTAATTTAATCTTCACCATACAAAGTATTTTTAGAGGGTTCATTTTTCATTAAAATTTCTTTAATAAGATCTTAAGGATCTGAAAACGATTTAAACAAACCAAATTAGCAAATATTTCTTGGGTACCAACAATGTATGGTACCCAAGCATGTAGAAATTATTGCATTTGTGTACAAAAGAAGTGGGATTTCTTGTTATTAGAAAAATGTGCTAATTCCAAATAATACATGCAAAAATTATTTCAGTATTATATTTGACTTTGTTTCATATAATAAAATACAACCATCAGAAAGCTTAATACATTGGTAATTTTATAATCTTCCTCACCAGAAGCTGACAAATGTTAAGAAAGCTAAAAGCTTAGTATCTACCGTCTGGGTCTGTAAATACAGTAGAAGTGACTTGTATTCACAAAGCTACATATGCCTTTGTCTTCTGATCTTTGAATTATGCTTAACATATATTGTATCAATCTTGAAGAATTATATTTAACATATATTGTATCAATCTTGAAGAATTATATTTAACATATATTGTATCAATCTTGAAGAATTATATTTAACATATATTGTATCAATCTTGAAGAATTATATTTAACATATATTGTATCAATCTTGAAGAATTACATGATGGCAAAGATCCTTGAAAGTGCATCTGATTCATCCTTTTGGCTTTAGCTGGAAATGCGTAAAAGTCATGCTCAATAGGTGAGTGTTATTATTCAGTAACTATATAGCAAAAGAATCTGTGAAATTCTCTCCAATAAGTCTGTTTTTGAGTTCAATGTCCTTTGCTATCAAAACAGTCCTCAATATATATGACTGAATTTATGCTGCTGTAGGGTAAATTTATATCCTCAGTGAAAGCAGAGAACAACATGACATTGTACATTTAGGATTTTATCAGTGAGCTCCCTGGAATGACAACTAATCACCAGCACCCTCTCAAAAATTCCCTTTCATGTCAAAATTAATGTTCAAACATTAGATGGATATTATAGGCTAGTCTCAGATTTCTCTTTTAAGGAATAAATTTTTTTCACTTATCCACATAGATCCCATTCTATGTTACAGGATTATTGTTTTTAAGCTTAAGGGAGAGTTTCAGTATCCTTTTTTAGCTTTGACATTCTGAAGAACAAATTATGAGTTCTTTATCTGGATTTCAGTACATTGATTTTTCTTCAGTACTTTGGCTTCCATTCTTTCTGTAGTAAGAGAAAAATAGACTCATTTCCCGGGGAGATTTACACTTGGCCACATGTTCGTTAGTATGACAGAGAAATGCTGTACAGGTAATATGCAGCCAAAAAGTTTGACTTAGAAAAAGGCTGTAAAATCTTTCCAAAGTCATGAAGAAAGGAAATGACAATGTCTCTTAAGTGTTCCCCACTGCCCTAGGGCAAGGACCCTGCATGGGGTCTGGGTTTATAATCACAACACCTCTATTCTAGGAGGAAGAATCAAGCTTAATGACATGGTCCAACGGAAATGAATCATCAGGAGTGTTTGTGACAACATCTTCTAGGTGCCTCCAATCAAATCTGTCACTGGTACTTGTCTCCACATCACCTTGCGTAGGCTTCTCTTCTGATTTGGTCATTTCAGTCTAACAAAAGCAACGTGCCTTCCTTAAGTAAATCAAGACTTCAAGCTGGCCTCGTACATAAACACTCATTCCGAATGAGATGATCTCTTTCCAGAGACCAATAATGTCTGCAACAAGTTCTTCTTTGTTATATTATTTTCTCCCCTTCTATTACCTTTGGATTAACTGCATCTACTCCAAATGCCAAGTGCTGTGGAAGGATAAATGCGAATAATAGAATTACTATTAAAATAATAGAAATCAATTAGAATAATAAAAATCACTAACACATTTATCCCTGAATCGTATATATGTATTTGAATTAATGTCTTCTCACAATAAAAACGGTTTTATTTCGTGTCCAGCATACTGTAATCAGCATTACGTTCCTGCACGCCGCCCATGTCGCGTGTGAGCTGAGGTCTGCCGAGTTTCAGTGCAGCAGATGGCTTCTTTGTACAATCACACCACAATCAGTTCTCCATCCCATTCACCTGGCCATTTATGTTGCTTCCAGTTTTTATCAATTACAGCTGTCCTGTTGCACATGTGCACCCATAAATACAGAGTGGAATTTCAAAATCATAGAAAATCTCTCCTTTCCAAGTCAACAGATAATACCAAATGGTTTTCCAAAGGGTTTATACTAAAGTTCACTCTCACGGGCAGAGTATGAGAGATCCATCCCACTGCTCCAAATTCCTGTAGAGCCGTGGTACTGTAGGCCTTCACAGCCATCGGAGGTTGCTTGGTGGCACACTGTTCTGTTCTGATTTGCATCCCACCGGTGAGTAATGACGGTGCACACCTTTTCCTTGACCGTGTTGATATCCTGTTCTGTGAAGTGCCTAGTCAAGTCTCTTGACTATTTTCTTTTGAATGCTGTGTTACTCCTATTGATTTGTCATTTTTTTTTTCTGTATTCTGGATATGAGTTTTTTCTACATTATCTGTGTTGCAAATATTTTCACCCATTCGGTCTTATCTCTCCTAATGGTGACTTTTGATCCACAATTTTAATATAGTCCAATTGCTCAATCTTTCTTATTCTTAATGCTTTGGGATTCTTGTTTAAAAATATTTCTCCACCCAAGGTCATAAAGATGTTCTTCCACGTCTTCCAAAATTGTTCACGCTGTGCCCTCCAATTCTACAAGGCAACAGCGATGGTTACTTTACATACGGGCTAAAGAAGAGTCGGAGTTTTGTCTTCCCTACAGATATCCAACCGGCTCTCATTTATTGAAACAACAATATTTTCCCACTTGTCCACAGTACCATCTTTGTACTGTATAAAATTCTAAGTAGATTTCTGTGTTTGGATTCACTCTCTTCTTCACAAATACTGAGTGGATGCAAGCTTGGGGAAATGCTTGTTGTGCCTCATTCTTGAGAAATGTGGTGATGGATTTGTTTCTCTTATAGTTTCGGAGTAAAATGAAGAGAAAGTAGCACAATAATGTCAGGATATGAATACATGAGCACACACACACATTACTAACTTTCTGAAAAAAAGAGTCAGTTCCCTTTTTGCGTTTCTGACTTTCCAAAGAACATATTAGAACATGTTTTTGTTTTCCTGTGCATTTTATTATCTTATATACATCTACAGAACACTTAAATAATATTTTTCGAAACAACGAATACATACAGCATTTAGAAAGACAATTTGAGAAATCGTATATGTAAATATATATGTGGGCTTGTAACAGTTCTCTGAGCCTGTGATTCCACACTTCACATCGCCTCACTAAAATAGCATTTAATAGTAAGCATGACTCAGAACAGGGGACTCCCAATTTTCCTGAAAATTCAAAGCTCACACAACAGTTAAAAAGCTTTCCACCTTATCAATTTAATCATGTAAGTTCTACTCTTGAGAAACCCACTGTGTAATTTTATGGAATATAAAGTTAACACTCATAGCAAGATTCAGTGAAGCTACGTTAAAGGTAAGTCAACCTTCAAAATCAGAGTTACCTTATTTCCATCACGCATTATGTGCTTGACGGTCTTCTTCCTCCCTAAAAAGTGCATGCTGCATTTTCAATAACCATAAACATATATTAAAAACTCACAATTATGGCAGTAACGATGCCTTTTAAATAGTGCTAAAAAGTTTAAAAGTACAAAACCTCTCAAAGGACTAATATAATATGCAAAATAAATTATTATGCCACTTCATTTACTGAATATTAAGTGAGCTTCTTTAGCTACTCATGCCGTCAGTTTATGTCACTCAGCTGAATAGTCTAATAATATTTTCATTAAATATTTATATGAACAATCAAACACTGCAAATGAAGAGCATATCCCCTGACATTCAAGATGGTTCCAGGCTGATATCAGCAGTTTGTTATGCTGGGAGGGCTCGTTTGCTCTGGCTTAGAATGATGTTTTCCATTAGCTTTGAGTACCTTCTGTCTGCCCTTAGACTAAAGGCTATTGATCATGTCTTTTAATTTCTAAATTTTATCTCTTCATTGAGAAAGTACTGATGATGGAGAATTGAGTGCGTTTAAAAGTTGGGGTCATCTTATAGTAATTCAGCCAAGGAAATTGATTAACACAGCTCATTTTTTTTAAAGTAATAGAAAATGTACTCTTTGGTCTTATATCTTTAAGATCACCCTGCTCACATGCCTTAATTTATATTTCCATTAAGTGAAGTTGCATCAAATATTTTACTCCAGATTTATATGCTGTTGCTAGATGTGTTCCATGGTAATGTGGTGACTACAAGGTAAGGGTAATGTTTAGAATGCAGTCCTATGAATGCAATCCTCTGAATATAGGCACGTGCTAAGCTGTGTGGTTCTCCCCTGAAATGTGTGTCTCACCTTCATGGCTATTATTTGAGATCACTGGAAGGTAACATTTAAATAATCCTGTATATGATTTAGACTATAAACTAGAAATTAAATTCGTATCACAAGTTTCAAATAAACACACAATTACTTGGGTGGCCATTTTGAGTACTTAAGAGATTCTAACTAAACCTTAAAAATGTAATAAATAATGATTAGCTTTATTATACAATTCTAGAAAATATGGTATTATAAATTTGCAGTCATGAACGTGGATGTACACAAAAAAGGTTACTTTATTTTTTTAAAATCCATTTGAGTGTGACTTATTTCTACCCCTTCTGTCAATGGGCAATTTGTCCTGATCCCTCGGGCAGATCCATACACAGCTCAGGGCCATGTCACAGACTCCAGTGTCATTCACAGACAGCTTCAGGTGTTGGTCCTCTCTGCCAACAGGGCACACTGTCCACACCTCACAGTCCCTGGAGTACACTCGTTCCACAATTTGTAGTATACTCAGGCACAGGAACTCTGACGAGGCCAGAGGCCCGGGGTGCAGTGGAGCCCTTAGTCACAATGAACGGGCAGTACCCTCCCACCTCTCCAGGGTGCTGCAAGGGTCTGGCTCTTTATCTCCACTTGTTCTGGAAACCACTGGCCTTCGATCAAGCCCACGTGTTACAAAACCTCTTCTCCATCACAATCTTTCTGATTTCCCACCCACAGTCACCACCTAGTTAGTTCATCATGCTCCATTTCTTGAAAACATAACATGATGCCCTCAATAAGTTATATTTCTGTAATAGCTTGAGTGACCACATAATTTGTCATTCAAACCGAGAACGTGTTGTGGGGAAGGTATTAACAATCATGACCAAGCAGCAGACAGAGCTGGCTGTCTTAGCTGAGGCTCCCCAGAAGCAGACCCGGGCTTGTACTGGAGTGAATCCTTGGGGTGACTTCCCAGGACACTGGGAGAAGTGAGGGCAGCGGAACAGTGGTGGGGACCAAGCCGAGAGCGAGCACCGGCCACGTCGAGAGACTTCCCTTGGGAGGGTTGTTATCAGACAAAGAACACAGACAACCAGTTACACTGGATTTTACGTAAAAGAATACTTAATGCTTGTGTGTGGACTAAGTATGCTCCAAATATTGCATGGGACATACTTATTCTAGAAAACAATTTCTTGGCTACCCTACCCAAGAGGTCTCTGGAGAGAGGGTGTGGGTCACACCTGAGAGGACCAGGGGACAAGGGAGCTGGAGTATTTAAGTCTCTGCACTCGTCAGCCATTGGTTAAGCACAGATCTGGTCAGGTATACATTTCCAGGCCCTACCAGCTCTCTGTGTGCTCAGGCACAGGGGCCCCTCGGGGTCTGAGGGAAGCCCTCCCACGGAGAGACACAAGCCACATTGGGCGCACCGCACACAAAGATGACAGGCAGATGTGACGGCGCAGCTGAGCAGAACTGCCTGACAGCAGGCGCTGTCCTCGTATCATCCCAGGAAAGCTGAGACGTGTGGCCGTCCTAACACATCGCGCAGTCCACGCTCGTGTCTTAAAAGACCTCCTGAGACAGTGGAAGCAACACTTGTTTGGAACGGGAGGCTCATGAGGTTCTTCCTGAACACTAGAAAAAACAGCACGCCCTCCTGCACACTTACAAGACTACGTCTCAATAAACTGCCTTGCAACAAAAATTAAGTGGGGCAGGTACTCACCATTTTCCTGATATGGAAATGAAGTTATTCCCTGGAGACTATTTTAATATGACAGAAGTTAAAAGGTCATGAAATGAAGCTTCTAGCTTTATTTCCAGACAAATGTAGCCATTTATGATATATTATCATCCCATAAGTGGAACTAACATGCACATTATGTACACACACCTGAAGATTAATTGGACCTTCATGTGATACAGAAGGCAATGGCTTCCCCAATTAAGAGTGGAAAGGAAAAAAAAAAAAAACTCAGAGCAGGAGACAAAACTTGAAATAGGCTTCCATTCCCTTTTAGGTTCTTCTGGTAATTCCGTATCCTGAACTTAATGTATAGGCATCCTAGATAATTAGGATCCTAATTACTATTGGAGTTTTCCTCTTACCCTAAGGACTTATACAGTTAAATTATTCTAAAAGTTAACTACAGTTTTCTGACGCCTTGGGGTAAGTCAGGAAGTGGTATAATGAAAACTTGCCTCCAGGTTCAAAGAAGGCCTTTATCTGTAACGTATAATGTCTAATTATCCAAGATAGAAACATCACTATTTTACATAGATAATTTACTGTTTCTACCACTGAACTTGGCCATCAATTAGCTTGCTGAATCTGTTAGTACATGTGTGTAAATAATTATGCAGTACATAAGGGTACATGGAATATAAAATGGCAAGATGATCGGGGTGGCATCCTAGAGACATAGCTCAATAGCACTACATGGCCCGTCACGGTGCACCTTCCTGTTAGGAAACATGAACATCGACTTAAAGTCCAGAGGCCTGATAGCTGTCCCTGGTTTAACACACACCCTTGGAGCACAGCCACATGTACACTGTACCTTCCTTTGCTAAAACTGCTCCATCTAACTGTCATGTGTCACTACATACCTCCTCACTTCCCTTGGCTGATAGCCACTTATTCTTTAAAAGTCTATTCAGGAAACACACTACAGGAAGCCTTCCCTGGTGTTTCCCAGACTTGGTTAGGCATTTCATAGAGTCTCTATAAAGTACAGTGCATAGATTATTTTCAAACTTGAATCACTGGTGTATTTTACCTACTTATGTATTCCGTTCCTTGCCGAGAAAACATTTTTGAGAAGATGAGACCTAACTTTCTTTGCATTCTCTAACTTTAGCAGAGTATTCAGGACTCATAGGAGAATTTCAATAATAGTTTGCAGAATGAATGAATGAATGAATAGCAAAGACTCTGGCTGACGACTGAAGCTGAGAATAAATAACCATGAGCTGCAGAAAAGAAAATGTCAAGTTTTCAGTTTAAATACAGGTCTATTTCTTTCTACATTTATCCTCAAATAAGGCTATAATAAGAGAAAATTACTTGTTAGTACATTTGTGACATATTGTATTAATACCATAGTTAAATGAAAACACTGAATTCATTGTAGGCCCTGGCCAGGTAGCTCAGTTGGTTAGACCATCATCCCGATACACTAAAGCTGCAGGTCAGGGCACATATAAGGAGCACCAGTGAATGCATAATAAGTGGAACAACAAATCGATATTTCTCTCTCTCTCTGCTTAAAATCAATCAATAAATAAAGTTTTATAAATCATAAAACTGTTAATAGGTATGCCTTTAACGAAAAGAACATTATAATATACACACTTTTACATACTATTTTAAACCATCTGCACATTCATATATGTGTACATATGTATATGTATATGCATACATAAGCAGAGAAATGATTACAGCAATTTTACTATGAGGATAACATAGCAATTAGTCACTTATATTCGTCTACATCATCTTATGCCTTAACAGTCACAGAAGACCAGGATTAACAACTTCTTTAATAAGTGTTTTAGATGGTGGGCTCTACCAAAACTGATTAACAATTATATTTATAATGTCAGACCAAAACCAAGCACTCTGATCTTACATTTTTTAATTCCCATCAAAAGAAAACTTCATTTAGTCTGATCATAAAAAAACTGAGACAGCCTAAGATCAATAAACTTGGATTCTAGCAGTCAAGGACTGTGCCTATCATCAAAGCATTATTCTCTCGTGATTTAATTAGAAGCTGGTAATTGTCGTTTTGCACATAAGATGATGCTCTAACATTTAAGTAGTGGTTTTCATCTTTAATCTAATTTATAAACATGAATTAAGGAATCTTCCAAAGTGGCTATTTGAAAATTTTCTCTCTCTTGAAAGTGATTATGCCAAAAAGTTCTACTTAGTGTCATCGTACTAAATTTTGCAAATATATACTTCACAACTAAACAAATCCACCATTTTCACCCTAATTACCATGTACTCTGATGCTAAATGATATGATACAAGCATTAGATACTCACACAGTGATTTCATGGGGGACCTGGACCAGAGGACAGTTTTATTCTGCATATTTGAATTCTTGTGCTTCTGGGGGAGTTCCCAATGGTGCAGTTCTATTCCTTGGAAAGAAAGTGGACAATGGTCTTTGATGCCTGGTTCTTTACGAGGAAAAATGTTGTAACAAAAATAAATTAATAAAAAAAAAATATATCACTTAGGTACCATACAACTGGTGAAATAAAAGAAAGAATTGTTTTATGTATTATCTTTCTGCTTGCATTGAATGAAAAGAGATACATTCAGGTAACGCAAATAATGGGGGTTTATATGAGGATATATTAAGAAATAGCAAAGAAGAAGACATATTATTTATGAGTGTCACATTCAAAATTCTCCAAAGATGGCACATAAATGTCTCTTTTATGCTCTTGGCATATTGTTACACTAAGCCAGAGGCTACCAGCTCTCTGCTCAGCCAACTGGTTACAGAGCAAGCCAATGCTGGCCAGAATGGCAGGGTCACACGCTCAAGTCATGGCGATCTCGGTAGTAAAAGATTTTCTC
Organism: Tadarida brasiliensis; assembly: GCA_030848825.1. Classification (NCBI taxonomy): domain Eukaryota; kingdom Metazoa; phylum Chordata; class Mammalia; order Chiroptera; family Molossidae; genus Tadarida; species Tadarida brasiliensis. The sequence continues at coordinate 96,200,871 of CM061267.1, read as the reverse complement.
AGCAGAGGACTGAATAACCATCAAATCTCTACCAAACATCCCAAGGGGACAAAACAAGTAGTAGGTATCTGAGAAAAGAAAGCAATGCGACCATCAGTGATGGTGAAGGCATCAGTGATGGGATATGTCCTGGATGAAAAGCATCATTGATGGAGTACTACGTGTGATTGCATTACATATATGAATTATTACATACATGAATTATTTTAGTTCATCATTATAACAACACAGGAGGGTAGCTATTGCTAACCTCATGTTACAGATGAGGTCCAGACATGTAAAACACTTGATCAAGTTCACACAACTAATAAGAACTATAATATCAACTGGGGTTTGGCTGACACTAAATCTAGTCCTTGCCTCAACAATGCCACACTGCCTTTCACAGTAATCATTATCAAATCAATTCGTGGCTATGGGTTGAATCTCATGCAGATTTTTCCTAGGCACACATAACAATCTCTCATTCTTGCTAACTTTGAGTATTATAAAAGCTAAATAGATTGCCTATTTGGGAGAGGCAAGAACGGAAATGTTACATGTTCGCGGATATGAAAGAAATAATGATGTTTCTTTGGCTCAGAACTAACGGGAGGCAAAATCCAGGGCACTCAGAAAACGAGGGCCATCAGGAACAGAGGCAGGGATGCCTTGTCCTTGGTCCCCCGGGCCGGTGCTTCTTGAATGGCATCATGCTGCCTCTTCCCACTGGACAGCCAGCATTCTTTTTGTAGCTAGGAGAAAAATATTAATAGTTCAAACTACGGCCACATCAAAAATGCTTTGGCATGCGACATACAAGCATTTTCTTCTCTGTGGAACAAAATCTGTGTAACAGATATCTCTTAGAAAACCACACACAGCACCCATTGACTCCAAGAAGAATTTAGATCTTTGATCCTAGGTCACAATATATGGTATATTAAAATGAGCTTCTCGTCTGGCTGGTGTGGCTCAGTGGTTGAGCATCAACCCATGCACCAAGAGGTCGCTGGTTCGATTCCCGGTCAGGACACATGCTCAGATTGTGAGCCTGATACCCAGTGGGGGGCATGCAGGAGGCGGCCAGTCGATGTTCTCTCTCATTGATGTTTCTATCTCTCTCTTCCTCTCTCTCTAAAATCAATAAAGGGAAAAAAAATAAAATGAGCTTCTCAATGGAATTCAGCAAAACAGTAGCAAAGTAATAATAAAACACTTTGACTCTGCTTGTTGAGGACGATCTATGAATTTTCCACATTGCAATCAAAATGTTATTCCATAGAAACCAATGGAGATGGTAGTGATGAAATAAAAGAGGAAAAAAAAACACTAAATAATAACAAAGCAAATTTTATTTCTGAAGCGTATCATGTCCTTCTTTTAGTAAAACAAATTTTGAAAAGTGTCTTTCATGCTATAAATTGAGCTATCTTGGGAGAGAAACACTCTACGTATGTTAGGAGCAGGAAAGCTTTCAAATCAGCCCCCTACCTGCCAAAGACGCCTTGCTTAGTGTATAGTGTATATTATCTAAAAAAGGAGGCAGCCCTTCTAAAGGAATTATCTTTCACTTCTATTTTGTAAAATATATTTTTAAAATCTTCTCTGAAGCCTGAGCGAACATCCATAAAATTAAAAGGACTGCAGGAAGTGCTGACTCTTTTTTTTTTTAAGTCTGTTGATTTTGAGAGAGACAGGATGGGAGAAGAGAGAAACGCTGATGTGCACCCACCTGTGCCCGAATCAAACCAGCAGCCCTTGGTCACGAGACACCTTCCAACCACTGAGCCGCACTAGCCAGCGAGGAAGTGCTGACCCTTAACACCGGCCATAAGCGTTCCTGTTTTGCCCAAAGGCTGCAGCAAACCAAGTTCTTTTTAAAACACCTTGCCTTCTCGGCCTCCGGAATTCTATTTAAAATGCATTTTGCCTTATGAGTAATGTAGTTTCATCTGCTCCTTACATCGATAGAAGGCACTTGACTCCTACATACTAAAAAGCGGTATTCATCATCCCAGACCTTCAAGGGATCACCTCTCTGTGGGATCCCTCTGGCTAAAACCAATGAACACATTCCATTCTCTGAGTCTCCTTTACTTCCTTCCTCCCCTAGGAAATAGAGTTTCTAAAACTACAAAGTGGTAGAAATAATGTATTCATTTCCAAGAAGGAAGTTAAATGCAAATATGGTCTCTTTTGCACAAGATAAGGGGTCAAGTGAATAGATAGTCTAGCAACACCTCAACTGGGACAAGGTCTTCTGATTCGCTGACAGGACATGACTGGAAGGTTGGCAGACATTTCTCCTGCTTCACATCCTGCAGGAAAAGGGCCTCTGGGCTCTGCGGCCTCCTCCGCCCCTCAGACAACAGTCTCCTGAGTCCCCTCTGACCTCGTTGCCACAGGGGCTCTATCGGCTCTCTCCTGGGACCTCTCCAGGAGCTTTTCATCTTGAGACTTCCCTTTCATTCTCCTCTCTTTCATCCCAGACAGGGCGGAGATTTTAACCTCAGGGACAGGAAAAACTGATGCTGACTATTCAAAAAATAATAATCTAATCCTCCTGCCATATGAAATAGTTGGAAATATCGAGAAAAGAAGCTTCCATCTGTTTACATCTCAAAATAGTATCCTCACTATTCAAACTGATGTCCCTCCAGCCTGCTGGAGACAAAAATGTCACAGAAATTGGGACCTTTTCACATCTCCTTATACTGTAGATGCTTTTTAAAATCGTGGCCCAAATCTTTTAAAACACTATATAAAATACATAGTACAGGTCCTGAGACATATTAAATATTCAATTAATCGTGCTTTTTTTTTGTTATTATTATGAGGCTATACAAATATTTGGGGTAGGATCTGCCAGCAGTTAAGGTAAACTAACTAAGGCTGACCTACTTTCCAGTGTATCCAGCTCCAAAACACCTTCTCATTGTTTCCTCTCTGAAGCTGAACTGAGATTTTCTCGCTCATTTGTTCAGTCATTCATGCAACAGATATTGTGTGAGGTGGCAAGCACTGAACTCAATACAGAGAATAAAATATTATTATACTACAAATAATTAACACAACCTTGCCCTCATTGAACTACAGTGTAGTGACAGAGATAGGTATTAATCAAATAATTGCCCAAATGTGACGGTGCTATTATGATACGCACAGGAAGGAAAGTGACAAGAAACTATTTGTCATGGAGGTCAGGGGAGGCGATGCTGCTGGACTGAGACCTGAGAACTGGCCGAGTCCTTCAGACGTCGCCCGGGGCACAGGAGGAGGACCGGTCCTGCGGCCAGACGGTGTGCACAGATGCCCTGGGGGAAGGGACAAGGCAGGGCGTCCGAACTGTGAGCCGGTGGAAAGACAGGAGCGCAGACAGGAGGCTGTGGAGCTGGGTGTGGGGGAGCCATTCAGGCCCCTAGGATTTAACACGAACTTTAGCGTCAGATTCACGGTACAATCGAGGCCTGAAACACGGGTGCACGGGCCTGATGGAAAATACCCTGGGACGCAGACAAGCGGGAGCGGACTGACCTGGGAGGTGGTACTTCCTCCTCGCTCTGGACGTATACAGAGAGCCAGCTGAGAGGTCAGCTTGCAGGGGTGTGGGGAGGGCAACACTGTGGCAGGGAGAGATGGTGGGGTCCAGGAACACTCAGGAAGGGAAGCCAGCAGCACTGCTAACAGACTGTACCCCGAGAGTGCGCGAGCGGGAGGTGTTAACATGACTAGGGTACCTAGTCTGGGATGTGATCGCAGGGAATGGGCTGCAAGAAGTGGTTTTGAACGTGAGGATGATGTGAGTGAGCCGTCCCACGCACGGCCTGTTTAACTCCGGTGTGAACGAGCTGCCGCTCTGTGCATTTATCATGATTCTCTACTGCCAACGGACAAAGCTAGTTTGACTTAGTTTGCCTTCCCCACCTCACGTGATTATTTCATGATAGAGGAGGATTCCAGTCCATTTAACACACATAATGTTTGCAATTTACAGGATCTTAAGAGACTTACGCCATTTTTAAGGAAGAAAAAATTAAAATAATTCTATAAATATTAGTAAGTCCTAATATGGAACAGATAGTGTCTCATTAACATAAAGAACAAACATATAGGACCTATCAGTGCTTTGGAGGCTAGGAATATACTGAATGTGAGGCAGTCACAGAAATCCATCTGTTATTTCTGAAAGATCAAACGCGTACAGATAAACAGGCATATATGTGATCATCTCCAAGCCTCTGACAGAATTTCTATGAACTGGATTTCTATTAGCATTTTATTCTAATTCAACCCTGTCACCTGTGAAAGAGCACACCTAATTTTCAAGCATTTGCTTACACCCAGTGCCATGGCACACCTGTAATAAGCCCGACTGCGGCCCCACATCCACTACCTTAATCCCACAGAAATATATAGAACTAATTTATAAGTAATAAAGATGCCTTTTACTAGGAAATGGTGAACCTAAGCGATTCCTTCCAAAATATGTTAACAACCAAATAACAAATAACTGTTTTGAAGATCGATAAGTACGTATTCCACATATATTCACAACTTCACCAAGGTACGCCCCCTCTCCCAGTTTCACCAACCATACATTCTTGCTTTATGCGCATATATGTGACAGTTAAATGATGTGTTTGTCATTGTCACTGAGAATATCTGAATTAATATGTTGTGATAAAAACAAACTGGGTAATTTTGTTGCCTTAAAAAATGACAAACCCACTATAAAAACTGGATTCTCTCTGCTTTCAAAGGAGGATAGTTCTTGTTGCCAGGTGTGTGGAGTTTTTACATCTTTTCTTTTAGGTACAAAAATAAGAGGAACTGCCTGGCTGGTGTGGCTCAGTGGTTGAGCGTCGACCCATGCACCAGGAGGTCGCTGGTTTGATTCCCAGTCAGGATACATGCCCAGGTTGTGGGCCTGATCCCCAGTGGGGGGCATGCAGGAGGTAGCCAATTGATGTTCTCTCTCATCGATGTTTCTATCTCTCTCTCTCTCTCTCTCTCTCCCTTCCTCTCTCTCTAAAATCAATAAAGAAAAAAGATTTAAAAAAAAATAAGAGGAACTGCAGACACGGACAAGCTTTGTCAACCCAATTTTATAAGTAGGATACATTAATTCTTGGCTGATAGCAAGGTAAGAGACAAGGCATTCAGTGGCTAAAATAAAATAAAACCATTAAAACAGTTCTTCTGTGAAAGTCTGTGTTGTTCTTCCTGGGTTGTTCGGCTGGCGCAGACTTATTTTGGCTTGTATCTCCTGACATGGGTGAGAGGTGGTGTCTGCAAGTACGGATTTAGCCATGCCTATCACCCAACCAGGGTTTCTTTGGCACCTTTTCAAGGGCATTGCAAGTTTTGTGTGAACATGACTGCCACTGGGAAAGTCTAGACGGTCTAGATTTCCTCTTTAAAAGGTAGGCCAACGAGAATAGTTTGACTCTCAGGTCTCCACTTCCTCTTTAGAAAAGAGAGGTGTAAATTAGATCCCACAGAAGCTTCTAGTCACAACACTTAAGCTAAAGCACTTGCAGGAAGCTTGCTAGAGACTCAGGCTCTGAATGGCAAGATGCCGGTCATCGTGGGGTAAGGTCTTCTGTGCATTCCAGTAAATAACCCGAGTTTGTAAGGGAGGGAGGATCTCTCAGTTACAAATTAAATTGGGTTCGTGTTTCAAATGTTTTAATACTCATCCTGTAAATCAGAGAAGCCCTAAACACTATCCTCAGTTTAATAGATCGCTAGGACAACATATTTCCACAGTATTATTTAGCAGCCAATTTTCAAATTTCATCCCATCATGATCTAAAGACATTTAACTGGGGAAACATGGGAGCACACAACAGACAGACAGGTCTCAGAGGAAAGGAGTGTCAAGAAGAGATTAACCAAGCACTCATATGCATATAGGCATAGCCCATGGACCCAGCAATAGTGCGGTGAAGGCCTGGAGTGGGACAGGACGGGGGGATGGGGGGGTCAGGCAACAGGGTTGGGGGCAATGGAGAACATCTGTAATACCTCCAACAATAAAAATAAATTTTAAAAAATGATGTTAGGAAGCATGTTAATTTTATGGCAAGGTGGCATGGTCTGTGACTCAGGACTAGAAAACCTGAAAAAGCACTGATGCTCTGCATGCAGCAGACCCAGAGGGCTGTCCTGGATCCCGCCATTCCCACAGCCACCTCGCAATCCATTCAAGGTGCACCTCCCACCACAAGCGTGCCTCATGCTACTTTTGCTGGTTCCCCAGGACCTTGCCTCTTCTTATTTAATTGCATCCCTTCACGTACTCAATAACTACATTAATTCTTTTCATGTATACCTGAAAAGAAGAAACATTTGACATCTAGAATAGGTAGGCTTAATTTTAGCTTTCACTCTTATTTGCCCATGATGTATCCTGCTACTTAAATACTGTAGGATCTCTTTGCAATGTACAAAATGTAAGTAAAGAGGTCTACTTCTCACTTTTGGTATAAAAATGAAATGAGACAGCAGAAGATAATTCATGGAGGGTCCAAAACATTATAAATCTGAAAAACAAAAAAGAAGGGGTTTCTCCTATCCTTAGAAAAACTTGAAAACATAAAAATGCTCTCAAATAGTTTTTGGTTTAAAACCAATACACACTGCCTAGAAATCAACAATAATATAAATATTACATTTAATAGTGCTTAGCGAAGTATTTTAATAGTCTAAAAATGTACACTACTATATAAAAAATTATAATGAATATCCAACCTCAAATTTAAACAGCAACAAGGCAAGAAGAATATATATATTGAAAAAGTAATCAATATAAACTATTGAACCAAGATATAGAATGTAGTTAAATTTCTGAGATGAGTCTATAGGGAAAATAAGAATAAAACAGATAAATCATTATCTAACCTAAAAAGGGGAAAGACAAATACACCAAACAAAAACAAAAGATGCAAATTTTCATAGAAGATGACAATAAAGTATTTTATAAGTTACTTGGCTCATCTCTGTGAAAATGTGCAAAAGTAGGTGAAATAATCTAAGATAACTCATTCAAGACAGCACACAACACTGAAACCTAAAGATTTCCATAGAAGAAACGGAATTTTGTCAAAGTCCAGCCCTCACCTCCCACCTGCAGATGCATGAACATTTAACATAAGGCACTGATCATAATTTAATTGAAATTCATGGAATTTTATCAATTATTTAAATAACATAAACAGTGCTATTTAAACTGTTCAAGACTATCTTTAACAAATCTAAACATATGTAAAAGACAAGCAAGGAAAAATCATAAACCAATTTCTCTATTGAACACAATTCCTAAATATTAGCAAACAGAATGCAGGAGCATAACAAAAAATAATAATCCAATATTAATTAGAGTCTTACTGGATTCATGTATAATTCAGTATTGAAGGAATCTACTAATATAATTTGAATAATAATAGATTCAAATATAAAATATGTATAATCACTTAAATGTGTAAAAGGTATTTGATAAAAATTTAACATCCATGTTTGATTTAAATAGTGCATAAAAATGTAATACCCATATTTGATTTAAATAGTACATAATAAGTTTTAAATTATGGATATTTATTTGACATTAGAAAATATAGATATAAGATTAAACATTATTTATATATAAATCTAGAACTTACAGTACTATAATAGTATAATAGTATAGTATCAATATACAGGGTGGGGCAAAGGTAGGTTTACAGTTGTGAGTACACAAAACAGTTTATTCTTGTATTATTATTCATTAATTATTGTATTATTTTCAACACGAACAACTGAAAACCTACTTTTGTTCCACCCTGTAGTATAAGTATATAATAGTTATAGTATTATAATACTATAGTATAAGTATAGTATATAGTATAATAATTATAGTATTATAATACTGTAAGTTCTCGATTTATATATAAATATTTAATCTTTTATCTAAATTCTCTAATGTCAAATAAATACCCACAATTTTATACTTATTATGTACTGAAGTGCAAACCAGAGCTCTCGTTACATTCAGAAATGGTGCACTGACACTGTTTCCACTCTTGATTAACACTGGTTTGGAGATAGCAGCTTAGGTGATTAGACAAAAGAGATAAATGAGGTGAGAAACAGGCAAAATTATCATTTACCAAAAACAGTACTGTGTGCCTGGAAAACTAAAGTACGTCCATTGAAAAGTATTTGGAAAAATAAAGGCGATCCCTTGGAGGTGGCAATTTAAATTACCTTCTGTTGTCACCAACGAAACCAGCTTGACAGGCTCCACATCCAAAAGCAACAGGAAAGACTGAAGCATGGAGTCATATACTTAAAAATTAATATGCAGGTTCATAGAAAATACATTTTAAAACTCTCTTGTGGGCATAAAATTAAAATTTGAATCAATTAAAAGGCAATATGCCATTTCTGGCTACAAAGGCTCAATACGATAAAATGTTAATTTCCTAAATTAATATTTAAAACATAATCTATTACTATTAAAAATGACAATGTTATTTTTTCAACAAGTAAATGCTAAAGTTCCTACACATGGACATTACCAATAATAAATAAAAAGAAGAAGAAAAAGATCAGTAAACTTCTGGAAATCCTACTAGTCTGGTCGTGGTATAAGGTTAGACAGAGAGATCACAAGGGAGTGGGAAACAGCCTCAAAATAGACCCTCCTGTGTGTAGCCTTTAGCATTAAATAGGAATGATTCTTTAATATCAGTGAAAATGAGTTCAATGCATGGTGCTGGAAAAATTCAAACATCTTGAGAATATATAAAGCTATTATTTCATAGTTTATATTAGAACTAATTCCTGGTGGGTTCAAAATGTCAATGTTAAAAATAAACAGTATAAGAACATATAACTTCAGAGTGAAGAAGACCTTATTAATTTCATACTTAACATAGAAACCATAAAAAAGAGGTATGTGAATCAGAATCAAGTCTTCTCCTTGGCAAAAACAAATATCAAAGAGAAACAAAGGAAAAGCAACAACAGCAAAAATCACCAACAATATCTGGTCACAAAGGGATGGTTTCCTTCACAGTTCCTTCAAGTCCAAATAAAAATACCAGAACTTAATTGATACTTTCTAAAAGGCAATATATTGGCAGTTTACAGAATGAGAGACTATATGTGAATAATAAAAATAAGCTAATCTTATTTTTTCTTCCAACACAATAGTGGCCTACTGTCATCTGAACACTCATGAATGCTGAATACATTAAAATAATCATATTTTCAAATGCATTTCTGGGGTAAGTCCCAAAGAACCTATTTAGATGAATAGAGCTATTAAGTTGAAGAAGAACAAAAGAAGGTACAAATATCCAAATCAGGAAACTACAGCATTGAAAATTAGGATGTTTAATTCTCCAAGCTCCAGTCAGAGGGCCCTATGGGACCAAAGAAACTAATCTTGGCAGAGAGAGAGAGCCCAGCCCTCCAGCAGTGCTGTTCCACGGGACTTTCGGAAGAACTCTACATCTGTGCTGTCAAATCTCGGAAGCACTAGCCACAGGAGGCTACTGAGCACTTGAAATATGCCTGGTGCAGCTAAGGATTTAAATATTTAATTTTATTTAAGTTTAATTAATTTTAATTTAATTTTTAAAAAGCTATCCATAGCTAGAGCCAAAGGCAGATTAACAAAAGGAAAACAAGCATGTTTATTAACTTTCATCTTGCATGTAACACATGGGAGTACACAAGATGAGGAACTCTAAAAGTTTGGTTAGAACTTGGGCTTATGAGGAGCCGAGAAAGAGGACCTCAAGTCTCTAGGACTGGGAAACTGTGGGAAGGCAGGCAAACACATGGCGAAGGACACTAGATAAAGTTCAGTTAATAAAGTTTGTTATGTAAATTCCTCTGGTCCTGTCTCTAAACTGAGAAAGGTCAAAAGTTGTCTCCAGTGGTTAACTTTTGTCATCCCTGGTAGAGGGTGGAAGAGGGCACCTTTTTAAATTTAGGTCCTACTTTTGGGCAAATGGAAGAAGGCAGATAGCTCTTCTTGTATCTGCTTCTTCTCAACTGCCTTCAGTTCCAACTATCCTTCTGCCAAAATGGCATATTTGGGGGTGGTATAGTCTGCCACCCTACAGAATTAAAAAGATATTCAGCACCCAACAAGGTGGGAGGTTTCTCACATCAGAGAGAAGCACGTCTGTCAAAAACTGGAGCTGGCCAACAATAGAAAAATATCCAGTCTCAAGATTGCTGCTGAAGCCATTTGCTCCATGCTATGGATTGAATCATGTCTCTCAAAAAGGATATATTGAAATCCAAACCCCTAAACCTATGAATGTCACCTTTTGAAATGGGGTCTTTGCAGATACAATCAAGTATAAAAGGGGTTACACTGTACTAGGACAGGCTCGAATCCAATGGTTGATGTTTTTTTAAGAAGAGGAGGTAAATTTGTACACACACACGGGGCAGATGGTCATTGTGAAGACAGAGATTGGAGTGATGAATCTATAAGTCAAGAAATTGCTGGGATTGAGGCATGAAACAGATGCCCCCTCAGAAATTCCAGGAGGAATCAACCCTGCCCGCATCTGAGGTTTGGACTTCTAGCCTACAGAACCTTGAAAAACAAAATCTCTATTGTTTAAGCCCCATAGTTTCTGTGACCTTCCTAAGGTAGCCCTAGGAAAATAACATACTTAGCAATATCAACAAATGTGAAATTCTGGAACTGCCCAGGGGCTCTGTGTCTAATAGACAGATGTGCAATTCATTTGGAGGGTACTGAATCACTCTCCGTATAGACAGTGGGGTAACTTTTGTTTAAGAGAAAGACAACCAAAATGAAAACTGACAAGAAGTCCACAAAGCTGAGGCTGTTCCAGGACAGCTGAATTGTGAAAGTATCCAGTGATTAGATACGGCTGCTGAGTGACCGCAGTTTTATGCTGCTCTGTGCTGTGCTGTAATTGCTACCCACACACAACCCTTGGGGCCTTGGTCACAAATTCCACACCGTGATGTACTCGTTCTCACGTGGGTGGTTCTATGCGAAGATGGAGGAACTTAATAAGGACCTGGTAGGAATAAAGAAGGATGGTAAGAATCAGCTCAGCAGGAAGAAAAATGGAGACTGATCAGAAGTAAGACTGAGTTTCAGGCAAATGATGAAATTATTCCACGCCCCAAGAATCCCTGGAGATTTCAGGAAGAAAACAGGGCTCCCATGGTATATTAAATGAAAGTGAAATACATTTTAATTAAATATTAATTGGATTTAAAGGTCATGGTAACCATCAACGTGAAATCAAGTAGGGGTTTGCACAGTTGATAGCTCAATTTCTTAAGTGACTTTTGCTACTAACATCCTTTCTGAATAAATTGTTTTTTAACAGTGTAATTTTTTTTAATTTCATTTTTTATTTGGTTTCTATGTCTAATTGGAGTCATTCTATCTTTCTGATGATTTTGCCAACTATGCTATGTTGATTTTATGACTTAGCTCTCAGACTAAAATATCATCTAATTTGCCTAATTTCTAAATAATCGGAAATGCTCTATCTTTCCTTTGTTTTTCTCTATTCCCCTCATCCTCCCCAAACCCCACCTCTGGTAACTACCAATCTGTTCTGTATTTCTATGAGTTTGGGTTTTTCAGATTCCACATATAAATGAGATAAAACAATGTTTGTCTTTCTCTGTCTGATTTATTTCACTTAGCATAATGCCCTTAAGGTCCATCCATGTTGTCTCAAATGGCAGGAGTTCCTTCTTTTTGATGGCTGAATAATATTCCATTATACATATTCACATACCACATTTTCTTTATTCACTCATCTAACCATGGACACTTAGGTTGTTTCCATGCATGTCATGGTAATATATATATTTTCAAGTTAGTGTTTCATTTTCTTCAGATAAATACCCAGAATTGAAAGTGCTAAATCATATGGTAGTTGTATTTTCAAATATTTGAGGAACCTCCATTCTGTTTTCTTTTTATATATATATATAATTTTTCTTTTATTGATTTTAGAGACAGAGGAAGGGAGAAGGAGAGAGATAGAGACATTGATGAGAGAGAACATCCACTGGCCGCCTCCTACATGCCCCCTACTGGGGATTGGGACCACAACCTGGGCATGTGCCCTGACCAGGACTCAAACGGGCGACCTCTTGGTGCATGGGTCAACACTCAACCACTGAGCCACACCATCTGGACCCTCCATTCTGTTTTACACACTGGCTGTACCCATTTACTTTCCCATATATGTGTATGGCATTTTATGGTTCATTAACATGTCTATTTACATACTTTTAAAATTCCTTACAAAAACATGCATATCAATGATATTAATATCTTCCTCTTACAGTTTAAAAAGAGAGAGAGAAAGAAACTCAGAGTTATTTGCTATTCTCACAGTGCTGGAATGTGTCAATATTATAATTCAAACATGTTTGTTAGTTCCGATTTGCATGCTCTTTCAATATAATGTACATTACCTCTTGTGAAATTTACTTATATTCACTTACTAAGACATAGTTAATATTGTTAAATTGGCTAGCCAATGATGTTTTTAAACCCTGAAGTTCTTTTGCTTTCTAGACTAAAAAAATATATATTTTTTTACTTCAAATAAGGCAATTACTAAACTTAAAATAAGGGTATTGAGGGGGAGTAAGTGGTTGTACTCAATATAATAATGCCCCATAAAGACCATTTCAAATTTGCATTCAATGAAAGCAATAACATGAATTTCAAGGTTGAAATATCCTTGAAGTTACAATTGTTATACTTCTCTGTTGTTATACATTTTGACAGGCATTTCACTGATGTGGAGAATGTACATCAATTGTGCAACTATAACATTAAACAGTAAATAGTGGGAGGAAATGTCTTTATTGTTGGAAAGTTAAATTTGCTTCTTAGAAAACAGGGAAGTAAAAGCAATGTTTTTCTAATCTTTGATTCATTTCTTATTAAAACTGTAGCTTACCTATCTGAATGTCTGACTTCACAGACAGTAGAATTATTTTGAATTATAGGAGCCTACACAATGCCTTGATTAAATCATGGTGTTTTCAGCACAGGACAATGTATCTTTGATTTTTGACCTTCTAATGTTCTGAACTGTCAGAAATTTTATAAATGACCTTTTATGCTGTAATTCATTTGCCATTTTGTGGCAATTTTATATTTTCTTAGCTCATGAGGGTCATTTACCCAATGTAAATTTCTAGGAGGGTAAGTGAGTCATTAAAAAAAAAATCACAACATTTTTCAGGCTGAATAAAGGCAACTGTTTACATTACACTATATACCAAAAGGCTGTACAAACCTTGTCTACTCTCACTGTTTCTTGAAAATATTGGCGTTATCTGAAATATGTGGACATTTAAAAATATTTAATAATAAAAACAATTTATTCAATGTTTCTGTATCTATCATATAAATGAATATGTGGTGCTAAATTATGTTTCCACAAGCAAAATAATGTTTTTATTAGTTCAGATAGTATACTATACACAGTTGATTGAAGAAAACTACATAAATAGTAAAAGTGAGGCTGTGTTCTGGATATTTCGATTTTTCACTAGTAAACAAAATCGGTTTAGGGAAATGTCATACACATTAACTACCATTCTATTCCATAAACAGTTCAAAGAACAAAGCACATGACAAAAATTCAGGGAGGCATTTAATTTATTTGGCAATAAATATAATAGGAAGGCGCTAATAATTATTTTTATTCATTAAAATAAGGTGGAAAATAGCAATCACTACTAGAATAAGAAATTCAGCATTATCTTAGCAATGTAATCAAAGTGGTTAAAGTTGGCTTTCTGGGCAATTACAATGTTAAGCACTTTTGATATATTCTTCCATGAATAAGGAAATATAAGCTCTGTAAAACTACCCTCTTGAAATTACCTCAAAGATTAGCCCATTTAGAAAATAATTTTAAAAAGAGAGAAAATCAGAAGTCAGGTATACAAGCTGTGAAGTTTTGTGTTGGTTTTATTTTATTTTTTCCCAAAATTGGGATTGTATTAAATTTTTTGAGGAGAGAAAGAAACCCAGAGTAGGTCTATACGTTCTCTTATTTGGGAGCCATAAGAACACAGTACAATACTGAATCCCCAGACACAGCTCAAGCATGTTTGAGCTATGGTACATGGTTAACATGTATTTGTTGAGTTAATTAAATGTAATATGAATTCAACAATATATTAAAGGATTGTACACCAGGATCAATTAGTATTTGTTCTAGGGCTATAGGATGGATCAACATCTTCAAATCAGTGAATATGATACCCCACATTAACAGAATCAAGAATGAAAGTCATATAATCATCTCAATGGATGCAGAAAATGCATTTGACAAAATTCAACATCATTATATAAGAACTCTGAACAAAATGGATATAGAAGGATCATATCTCAACATAATAAGGGCCATACAGGACAAACCCACAGAAAATACCATACTCAATGGTAAAAGCTGAAAGCCTTTCCTCTAAGATCAGGAACAAGACAAGGGTGCCCATTCTCATCACTTTATTCAACAGAGTATTGCAGGTCCTAGCCAGAGCAATTAGGCTAGAAAAAGAAATAAAGGGCATCCAAATTGGAAAGAAAGAAGTAAAATTGTCACTATTTCTAGATGACATGATATTATATATTAAAAAACCCTAAAGACTCTATCAAAAAACTATTAGAACTAATAAATTTAGTAAAGTGGGAGGATACAAAATCCATACACAAAAATCTGTTGTGTTTCTATACATGAATGACAAACTATCAAAAGGATAAAAAAAGAAAAGAATTCCATTTACAAGTGCAAAAAATGAAAATAATAAAGAATGAAATACCTAGGAATAAATTTAACCAAGGAGGTGAAAGACCTGTATACTGAAAACGACAAGACATTAATGAAAGAAATTGAACGTGACATAAATAAATAGAAAGATATTCCATGCTCATGAATTAGAAGAATCAATATTGTAAAAATGTTCATACTACCCAAAGGCAGTCTACAGAAGCGATGCAATCACTATCTAAATTCTCATTGTAGTTTCCCAAAGAAACAGAACAAATAATCCTAAAATGTGTGTGGAACCACAAAAAACTGAATTGTTAAAGTAATCTAGAGAAAGAACAAGAAAGTTGGTACACCAGTGCTCCCTGGTTTAAAACTATATATACTACAAAGCTATAGTAATTAAAACAGTTTAGCATTGACGTAGAAACAGAAACATTGATCAAAGGAACAAAATAGCCCAGAAACAAACTCATGCACAATTGTCAATTAATTTACAACAAAGAAGCCAAGAATATACAATGCAAAAGGACTGTCTCTTCAATAAATATTTTTGGGAATACCGCACAGCAACATGCAAAGAATGAAACTTCACCAGTCTTACACCATACAGAAAAAATAACTCAAAATGGATTAAAGACTTGAACATAAGACCTAAAACCATAAAACTCCTAGAAGAAAACATAGGTAGTAAGCTCCTTCACATGGGTCTTGCCTTAGCCGTGATTTTTAAATCTGACACCAAAAGCAAAGGCAACAAAAGCAAAAATAAATAAGTGGGTCTACATCCTACTAAAAAGCTCTGCCCAGCAAAGGAGACCATGGACAAAATGTAAAGGCAACCTACTGAATGTTGAGAAAATATTTGCAAATCATACATCTGACAATGGTTTAATATCTAAAATATATAAAGAACTTATATAACTTAATAGAAAAAAATCAAACAATCTGTTTAAAAAAAATGGACAGGGGATCTGAAGAGACATTATTCCAAAGAAGATATACAGATGGCCAACAGGTGCCTGAAAAGAAGCCCAACATCAGTAATCCTCACGAAACTGCAAATCAAAACCACAGTGAGATATCAGCTCACACTTGCTAAAATCACTATTATTGTAATACACTCCCATAATAGTGTTTAATCCCAGGAATGGCATGGGTATGTATACCTTGGACTAACTCAGCTTCCATATAAACATTTTTCACTGCTTCCTGCTCAGGGTTCAACTTATAGCTTTGCTACTTACTTGTTCAGTTCCTTGAAGATCCCCTCTTATTTCTTAAAAACCAGCAATGTATTTTTGTGCAAGAGTTAGTTGTTTCATAGGAGGAGGGTTCTTCTGAGTCTAATACACCACTCTGCTGGTAACAGACGCGATGTATTATTTTTTAATTCTATAATATTTCAAATGCTAATTAGCTCAGTCAAAAAGATTATATGCACCCTGGCTGGTTTGGCTCAGTGGTTTGAGCATCGGCCCACAGACCAAAGAGTCGAGGGTTTAATTCTGGTGAAGGGCACTTACCTAGGTTGCGGATTGCCCCGGCCCTGGTCAGGGTCGTGAGGGAGGCAACCAGTTGATGTGTCCCTCTCACGTCCATGTTTCTCTCTCTCTCTCTCCCTCCCTCCCACTCTATCTGAAGATAAAATAAAATAGAAAAATATCCTCGGGTGAGGATTAAAAAAAAAAAAAAAAAGATTACATGCATCTCACTCAAATTTCCTTTAGACTTGGTAAGAATACAGCACACCATCAACATTTTAAATTTGCAACTCCTAAATTAGTTTAAATCCCTGTGACTAGAAATGCATTATTTAAAATGTGTCATACTGTTATCTTAAGTCATTCTCTAATCACAAAAATAAGATTCAAAAAAGAGCAAACTAAATACAAACTACTTAACAATGGCTTTCAACATGCAAACAATCTAGAAGGGAAAAGGGCCATTATTTCAATATCTCTCTGCTTTTCCAATTAGGTAGCAGTCCATTGATTATCTGCATGTTTTATATTGGGTGTTTTGCACCATAAATATATAACCTATTTTGCTACAATAATAGCATCTTCAAAAAAATAAGACTTATAAACTTAAACGATCCAATATTTGCCTAGCTGTTCCTACTCTATTACACTCTTCCTGCATATTAGCAGAATTTGCAAACACCAGAGTCTGAGTATCACCATCAATTTGCATTAACATAAAACTCTTCTTCATACTGTCTGTAATTATTTCGTGTCTCATAAACTCAACTTGATCCCTGTTTATTAATTTATCCATAACTCTTTCAAGTCTTGTCGCCAAAATCTTGGCATATTTCTTTATAGCACATTTAGTTATTTAAATAAGCCTATAATTTTCCAGACTGTTATCCCTCCCTTTTCTAAATTAGTAATAGGTACTCTGCTCATAGCTGGGTAAAACTCAGCTGGTCCTGTTTGTTCCACAAAAATTAATCATAGAAGGTGGTCAATTTCAGCCTGAAATTATAAAACGACTCATTGGATAGCCGAATTCTCCTGTTCTTTGCCCTTAGCAGGCTTTCAAATGTCATTTAGAGAAAATTTGTCTCCACAGGATGTTCTAATCAGTGACAATGGGGATATATTTCAAGTATTTCTTAGCTTTTAAAGTTAGCAGGAAATAAATCGGCTGGAGTTATGATACCATTTTTTCCCTTTATTTAAGACTGACGCAATGAGAAAATATTCTCTGCCATCACAGCACTGAGTCTGTTCTCCCTGGAGCAAAACAGACTTAGATATAGGACAGACACTAGGGTGAACACTACGTTTAAGTGCTAAAAGAATTGTTCCTTTGAGGACTTAAAAGATAAGTCTCATTAAAACAAACCACGGAATAGCACCTGGTAGCACAGAAGAGTCAGAACTGGAAGATGCTGGAGAAAATATCTAACCCTACAAAATCATTTCACAGTTAAGAAACTGAGGCCCAGGAAATTATGTGATTTGGAGATGGAGGAGGTATAGGGGGATAAATGGTGAGATATAATTACACACTAATTAATAAGAGATTCAAGATGAGAACTTAGGTTTCTAGTTCTTTGACAAAGGTATTCCTCTACGTAACATTGAGTGGGAATTAATCCTATTTCCACTTTGATTAAACTTAATAATCTATCTTTTAATTTAAAATTAATTTACATAATTAATATCGTTTGGGTATATTTTAGACATGGGACACTTTTCTAGGAATTGGGGCTTAAGAGGTATTTCATAGACCCCATTATCTAGGGACTCATGGTTCAAAAAATATGTGAATAATTACAGCATGCCCTGTAGTGGGCAATGAGAATGGATGATCAGGAACCAAATCTGGATGGTCTTTTATTCCATGTTAAGTAATTATGACTTTATCTTAAGGGACAAGCCAAGACACTAAAGGATTCTGAGTAGACAAGGACTAAAATAAGTTCATTGTTTCAGAAAGCTCAAGCTATGCCAACATTTTAGACAACAGTTGGGGTGGAAAACAAGTGACTTGTCTATTACATTATTGATATATAAATACAAGGAATAATAGGCTAGCCCAAAGCCATTATAATGGGAATTAAGGGAAAAGAAGAGTTTGAGAGTTTTTTAAAGTAGACAAAATTGATAAAATGTAGAGACCCAGGCCACTAAGTAGCTAGCACACATGCAACAATAAGGAACATCTCAGGAAGAACACATTTGGGATTGGACAGCTAAATTGGTTTTTTTTTTTACATTTATTAAATTTGAGGTTTCAGTTGCATATTCAGATGAATGTTTGTTGTGCATGTGGTAAAACAGAACCTAAACATTATTTGATCTCATGGTGGAGATTTATAAATGTAAGATAAGTAAAAATTGAACTTAATGGATATGGATAAAATTGTATAGCATTAAGTAGAGTTGAAGAAAGGGTTGAACGTGGATATGTGGAATAGCAATATTTTTTATTGATTGATTTTAGAGAGAGGAAGGGAGACAGAGAAACATCCTGCATGCACCCCAACCAGGGATTAAACCCACAACTTGGGTATGTGCCCTGACCGGGAATCAAACCCATGACCATTTGGTGTATGGGACAATGCTCTAACCAATTGAGCAACATTGGCCAGGGAATGGAATAGCAACATTAAAAAAGAAGGTAGAGAAAGGAAAAAAATAGAGTGGAAATTTTATATTTATATATATAAATATATATATATATATTTATTTATTTTTATGAAAGACCATCATGCTGAAAAAAACTTCAAAATAGAAAAAGTACCCCAAAAGGTCACATCTTGCAGAGTTTATGTGAGATAAGAATGCACACAGTTATCTTGAGTTAGTAACACAAAGGTCTTTGTGGCCTAAATAATAACTTCAGTTAAATGGTAGAGAAGAGCCATATTAGAGGTGACCTGTCAGTGGATGAGAGTTTTAGACATGGAGAAAAGTACATGGAACCTACTCTTTCAGAAGTTTCTCTAGGAAGGAAAGGAGAGAGACAACTGGAAAACTACAGGTGGAAAGCATGCAAAGAGACCAACACAATAACAGAGAGAGATCGACCAATTATTACAGCACTTAAGGGAAAGATGCATCAACTGTTCCAGTTGGAAGAAATTTTAGAGGCTCATTCCAACCTATTCACACACATAATTAAGGTCCAAAGAGGCCAAGTTATTTAGATGAGTAACCACAGCCAATCAGTGACCGAGGCAGAACCAGAACTGAAGTCTGCACAGCAACACATAGTATTGCTGGGTGTGCTACTCAGTTCAACAGCAGGTAAAGGTTTTTTGTTTGTTTGGTTGGTTGGTTGGTTTTTTCAATGAAAATTCTATTCCTGAGGTACTACTGATATGTCTTATAAATATACAAGAAGAATTTGAATAGATATGTTCATTACCATTGGTAAACACAGACCTGGAAAATGGTTGTCCCATGTCATTTAGACTACAAATCAGGAACTGTGTAGACTATCATACAAAGTGATCATGGGAGGGAGAAGTGTTATAACCTGACGGCGAGATAACCAGAGACGCATGGCCGAATTGTAAAGGAGCACTTTATTTCGCCGGCGGGCTGCGGAGGGCATAGTTTCCCCTCAGATCAACAGCCCCAATTCTTCTTACTCGTCCCATTTTAAAGACAGAAACTCCCTCCTCCTTTTGCCCCCTCCCCTCAGGGAACCAGTACAATAGTGGGAGTGACAGAGACCACAGAAGTCAAAATTAGCATTATTTACCGACGGCCTGGCCTAAGCACTTACAAGTACCTGCAAATACCTAATACTCAGGAAACTGCAAATGCCTCCCAACTCCTGGGGCCACTATAATCTTAGGTAAAATTCCTGTCTAGGGGTAATTAACCTATTATTGGAAGAATATCGAGGAATGTCTATTGGTGACAAAATGGAGTCTTTTAGTCGCCTTAACCAAGGGGCCTACATAAAATGGAATCTAGCTGCCTTAGCCTTGGAGCCCACAACAGAAGGAGTAGATCTTCTGAAAACCTCTTTCAACTGACTTTAAGGAACCTTACCTGAAATAATGCTATTGTTTTTGTTTTCTGGTTTCTGGATCTTATGTTCCTATCACTGTTCAATTATATATATTTTCTCTTTAATCACTTGCCATGCTAAACATTTTGTCTTCCAATGGTATTTCCCATAGATTAATAATTTTGTTCATCTATTATATTTTTTCTTTAAAGATGTACCTATACTTTACTAACACTTTCTCACTAACACCTCTTATTATCTGACTCCTCCAGTAGGCGAGAATGTTCATTGTTGCCGATGATATTCTGTCCACTAAGTGATTAGACAGGCCCCTGTCTGCACAGAGCCTACTTCTAATGAATAAAGACTGATAATAAACAAATGAATGTATCATCTTTTAGATGACGAGAAGTGCTGTGGTGACATCTACTGCAGTGTAAAGCAGACAGACAGTGCTCTCGGCCGGGGAAGGCTGATGCTACTTTATACATAGTCCTTAGGAAAGGCTTTCTAACAAAATGATGTTGGAGCAATGACCTGACAAAAGAGAAGTGTAGATCTCCGGAGGAAGAAGATCTAAACCAGAGAACCAAGGTCAAAGAGGAGACAACAGTGCAAAGGCTTTGAGGCAAAAGAATGCTTAGTTTATTCAACTTCCAAGTTCCCAAGAGTCCTGGAGGATGAAACTGGGAGGGGAGAATTCAGAGAGAAGGTAGACAGAAAATGTCTTTGCTATTTCCCTAAGGCAGCTGCAGTGACATTTTTCTAGGCTACATTACACAATGTATGCCTTTGTGGCTCAAGGCATTCTCATGGCAACTCAACTTCTGCTTCCTATCTTCTCGAATCAGCAGTCAGGGCTATTATCCACGTGGGTGTGTACAGCCCTATGCCCCTTATTTAAAGCCCATATGTGATTCCAATTTCCCTGTGGGCATCCTGGCTTGGCATCCACTCAGAAATCTTCCTTTGCATTTCTGCTTCTTTTCACATTGTAGATTTTTCCACATTTCATTGCGTATTTTTCCTTTTTTTTTTTTTATTTCAAGCTTAGCTATGCAACTGATTTGTTAAGCTATATTCTATGTTTGAGGCATGAAGGTGAATTCCCTGTGATAACACATTGTACCATATTTACCTAAAAATAATTATTTTCTTCATGTCAGCTGACTGGTGGGTCTAGTTGTTTGAATTACTGATCTTCACAAAAAATCCATTTTTTTAAAGAATAGAATCTGCATATCTATGCTTCATTCAAGAAGCTTATAAACATTATAAAAAACCTGGTAAATCCATATTTAAGATTACAAAAGGTACCTCTTGTGCACTGTTCCTTTTTTCTTGCCAAATTCCACAAAATGTTAAAATTTATATAATATAGAGCAATATAGTATAAGCAAGATGGGGGAATGTGTGGCAGATAGCTGCCCCAAGTTTTTAGTTTAAAGTATGCGATTCATTTGATCATGCCAATAAATAATAAAGCAGGCTATTGTATAAGCAGTTTTAAATAGGAAATATAAGAATATTTAAAAACAAACTAACCCAAATGTGTGCCACCATTCCAGTAGTGCAAATTCAATGCTCCCTTTTTTGTTGGGAATATACTAGTTATAACTACATTTTCAATGTCCACACTAAAGGAAAATGGTGAATACATCCGTGAAGCTCAGCTTGTGCCCTCACGATTCATTGAGTTAAATGCCATAATTTCCTCCACCTGACCCACAGAAAATGAAACCTAATTTCATCAGAAATGTTTAAAGATGCACCTAGTTAGTTAATTTATTATGAAGACTGGATTACACACAATAATTGGTATTGGAGAAGTATAAATTTTGGGATCACTAAAGACATGCAAACATTTACAGATAACAAGTATTCATTTGCTTTCATCACAGAAATGGCAGGCAAACAATATCCTAAGTGGCTGTGGAAACACTGTGCTATTTATTTAACCCTTTCATGGTGATATGAGGAAGTGATCAGCTAAAATCATGCTTTTATCTGGCAAAGCTAAGGCTCATTTATCCAACATCCATCCACCCACATTTCTAATTATTCAAGATGTATCCTCCCCAGTAAAAAAATCCTGACCAGTCACTTATTAGCTACTGACCCTGGGCACATTATTTAACTGTCTCTTGGTTTCCTCAACTGTAAAATGCAGATAATGAGAGGACCTCTTCATAGGTTATTTACAGGGAACAAATAAGTAACTATATAGGTGCTGAGACCAGAGTTGACACATAGTAAGAGTTCTAAAAGGGCTACTTATGGTCATTCATTGCCTTATCGAATACGGACTGGACTGTTTGAGGGCAGTACAACTACCCATGTAGGCATTGTTATAAGAAAGATTGGGGTGGGGGGGTCCTCAGGACCAGTTATCATTACCTGAAAATATACAAGGAAAGACTTGTGAAGGTCACAGAGCAGATTCAGTCAACCAATATGACCCTATTTGATTATCCAATGCAATTTAGAATTACCTTGACATGAACTATGATTCCTTAAGAAACATACAAAGATATTAAATTTTTAAAGAGCTGGGTTTAGCCCTGGCCGGTTTGGCTCAGTGGTTACAGCGTCGGCCTGCGGTCCAGAGAGACCTGGGTTCGGTTCCCGCTAAGGGCACGTACCTCAGTTGCAGTTTGTCCTCGGCCTTGGTTGGGTCGTGCAGGAGGCAGCCACTCGATGTGTCCCTTTCACGTCGATGTTTCTCTCTCTCTCTCTTCCTCTCTCTCCCTCCCACTCTATCTGAACAAAAAATGAAAAAATGTCCTCGGGTGAGGAAAAAAAAAATAAAATAAAAAAAATAAAGAGCTGGGTTTATATTCAATTAGGTATTGCAGTAAAACATTGCTTCATTGAGAGTAAACTCTTCGGCTCAGCACAAAGACTTCCAAAGGCTTACGATCCCTTCTCTTCCTACTGACTCGGCAGGTTGTTCCCATTTAGATATAAACACATTCGTGCAAAGTACACTATTGCAGGGTCAGGCTGACACTGAGACTAGCTGACTGTTGCCTTTGAACACTAATACAAATAGTTTGAAGTAATCTGAATGACAATGTCACATTTATAAGAATTACTCTTTTAAAATTAACTCAAAAAGAGGCAAAGGCAAATGACAGTCAATGGGGATTGAGGTAATTCTTAACTTTAGAAGGTGAGAATATTACATAGTATCCAAAGTAAGAGTTTAGCATTGATCATGTTCAAAGATTTTTGTCAACATAAGTCATTGTGATGAAACAAGAAAAAACACGTAGGGTAAGCAATTTACCAACAACCATGTTAAAATATACACTCCCTGATTTTTTTGTTTTGTTTTTCAATATTAAACCCTTAAAAAGGACTTATAGCATGAGCATTATAGAATTCAAGACCAAGTGTAAAAGTGATCAATCTCTTTGAACAAATTTTTGAACTTGCTTTGTATGCCCAAACAAATGTGTGCGTTGAAATTAATCATCATCATACTTGTCACTGTAATTGTTCTCACAAGCTGAGCCCTATTCGTGGGAAACTAGCTCTTGTTGAAAGCTATATGCCATTCACAACAGAAACTTTTCCTATATCTTCCATGAAATCCCAAAATCAAATATCCAATATCAGCAGCTGTGAATTCAAATGAGGCTGGAACAACTTTCGCGTCAACAGGTATACAATATATTCATTTGCTCAAGAAATGAGAGATCTGGGGGTTAGCTTGTGTGACAAGAAAATAAGGTAGTCACATTTCTCTTTCCCTACTAAGGAGAATTCGGACTCCCAGCTCCATTTCTGTCTCTTCGTTGTTTAGAATGGAGACGATAATTGACCGGGAAAATGGAGAGGCACCAGATCGACTTCATTTTGTTAATCTGGAAAGTATTGGAAAGCCCCTGGTGGAGAGGAGACTGGGAGAAGGAGAGAAGATTTAACTCAGGCAGACGCTGGAGTAGAGAAAGAATTTTCCGGGATTTTCGCAAGAGAGAAGAAAGGGTTCAGGGAAGTTTCTGTAAGACTGAGAGAAAGAGTTAGAAAAGTCAAATTAAAAAAAAAAACAACTTTTCCTTTGCATTACGAAAATAATCCCTTCTTGTTGTTTGCTTAAGAGACCGCATTTAAGATGGAAATGTTTGTAAAATTACTTTTAGATACAGGCATGACATTTCTCAGACAACACTGG
Source organism: Tadarida brasiliensis (assembly GCA_030848825.1). NCBI lineage: Eukaryota > Metazoa > Chordata > Mammalia > Chiroptera > Molossidae > Tadarida > Tadarida brasiliensis. The sequence goes on along the minus strand of CM061267.1, from coordinate 96,176,433 downwards.
GTGAAGGCCAGGCCATGTGGAGACTGGGCTCTATTTTGATTACAGTAGACGTCAGTGGAGACAGAGGAGCAGTCCTCTTTGAGGACGTACAGCCCCATTCCTCTGCATCAGACAGGACAGTTTCAGGAAGATGCTGTACCCAGAATTCTGAAGAAGTATGGGAAACCACCCTGGGAAACTAGTTTTCCCGGGGAAGTTTGTGTGGTGATGCAGTCTAGTTAAGAACTACAGAGATGTCCGACGTGAGCCTCTGAGATTGATGGTAAGACCTGGAAATGAGGGAGGCACCAGCCTATCTGGTGAAGTACCAGACGAACAGCCTTTGCCAAGGCAGCCTGTCCATAGCAACCCACGGACCCTCAAGGACTTTGTCAAGGTCACACAGGAGCACTTGCTCCGCCTGCACTACACGCCCGAAGGACTGATGACTTGTTCTTGGCCCTACATCTTCCTTTTTTTTTTTTTTCCAATATATATTTTTTTATTGATTTTTTAGAGAGAAAGGAAGGGACAGAGAGATACAAACATCGATGTGAAAGAGAAACATCAATCAGCCGCCTCCTGCATGCTCCCCACTGGGGATAAGCCTGTAACCCAGGCCTGTGCCCTGACCGGGAATCGAACCAGGACCTCTCAGTCCACAGGACGATGCTCAATCCACTGAGCCACAGGCCGGGCCTGGCCCTGATCTTCTGATATCAACTGCACTTCTCCCAGACGCCACTGAAGCAAGCTCACAGAGGACACGTTCACCCTGCCCTACAGAATCGGGTTCCAGCAGGCCCACTGTAATGACACACCAAAAAGGCAAAGACAGATGTCCTCCCGGAAAAGCAGCTCTTCATCTTCAACCTCTGTGCTGGTCTCCCTTCTGTATCAGCAACTGCCACCTACAGTTCCACGACCATGCTGTCTCCCCAAACGCCATGCCACTCGCGTCGAGTGTACCAAGGCACTTTTAAACACCCACTGGGAAGACCTGAAGAAACCCCTCCCCGTCCTACTGGTGACTGGGGCTTTCTGAAGAAGGCTGGCACCTCGTTCCCTCACTGCCCTTTAAAACACACCCTTTGCCAAAGGTAGGAAGTATTGAAGCCTGTGAAGAGGATCTCTGACCAGATGCCTTTGGCACAGAGAATTCCTCAGGACTGCCCTCTCCTTGGACAACTCCCATCAGAACTATCCATTTATTTTTGAGAGCGCCTGGATTTCCTCAGGTATTTGTTTTGCTTTGCATCCAATCTTGGTTTTTTAACAAGATACTATCTCCCTTATCTCCTTTCTTTATTATCAGGTGCCCAGCCCATAGCTAAACCCTCTGTGTTACATGATATTGCCCAACTACAGGCTAATGTAAGTGTTCATAACTTCTTTTTAAACTGCTTTTCACTCATATTAACAAAAGTTGATTTCTGTTCTTAAAATTAAGAGCCCTGCCTAACATATTTATGATTGAATGAGAGAGAGAGAGGGAGAGGGGGAGAAAAGGAGAGAGAGAGGAAGAGAGAATGAGAATATGAGAGAATGAGAATAAAGATACATTGTTAAAGATATTATTACTAAACCGTGTCCTGTGGGTTTTGTTTTATTTTGTTGTTATTGTTGTTTGTTTTGTTTTTTGGCATGATCTTATCAAATGTTAAACTTTGTACTGCAGGGCTGGGTCTTTGATCAAAGCTGCTCAGGTCTGGAAGTGATAGCCCTGGGGCGTCCACATACCTCACATAAGGGTTAAGAAGATAAAGAAGATAAATAATTGAAACCCATTACTGAGAAAATGTTATTGCAAATTTATTCTTTCTTCTCTTACTTTTGCTTGTTGAATAATGAAAAATAAACTCTAGAAAATACAGTTACTTATACAAAATTTAAACAGACTTTACTTTGAAGCACTGGAAACAAAACTAGAAAGAGCATCTGGTTTAGAAAGGACACAGGCCCGTGCACAGACAGGAGCTCCAGGAGGCCATCCCATTGTTTTGTACGTAATTAAAGAGATTAGCATTAAGCATCCCTTGTGACCTTTAACTATTTAAGGCTACTCCCATGAGGACTTCTTTCTGAAGTGTACAAGATGAAGAATTCAGAGGACCCTAGATCCAGTTAAAATAATATAAAGTAGCAGAGTTTCACCAAGGGATTTTTAAAAATCTATGAGCTCCGGGAACTGTTCCAGAGTGAGAGCCTGAGGTTCACGTTTATTGAAAGTGACAACATTCTCAGCTAGATGCACGTGTGACCAACAGCAGGTTTGGCTGAAGTGCCTGGTCAGTGCATTCTCAGAATACAATCCCTAAAAACCTTTCTTGGTGGATGTGCCTGTAATAAGCAAATGACATTTTGGGGGGTGACAATAAGACAGGCATGCCTACATGAGTCAGGGGTGTGTGAAATGAATGAAGGTGGTCCGAAGGTCGAGACTTCCAGCTACAGAACGAGTGAGTCCGAGGATGAAGTGCACAGCATGGTGACTACAATGAGTAACACGGTGTTGTATATTTGAAAGTTACCAGGACTGTAGATCTGAAGAGTTGTCATCACGAGAAGAAAAACATGTGCAGCTCTGTGTAGTGATGAATGTTAGAGTTATTGTGGTGATCATTTCACAAAATACAGGTATATCGAATCACTATGTTAGTAGTACACCTGAAACTAATATAATGTTATATGTCAATTATATCTCAGTTGGGAAACGTCCTGGCTATTTCTAATAAAGCAAATGTTTACGAAGCCTTTACTTTGTGCAGGATTCTGAACTGAGCCCTTTGTATCATTTATTTTACTCTCCATTTCATAAGTGGGAACTGAGGCTTAAGAAAATCAACTCATATGCCCACAGTCACCCAACTGGAAAGAGTACAAAACCAGGGTAGTCTGATTCCAGATACTGAGCATATGCTCATAAGATAACACTGCCTTATTGTTTCCATTAATAACACAGGCATATTCTTTCATAGCCCAATTCTTATTATCTTTTCTTTCCCACTTGCATTCTTCACTTTCTACTCAAATCTGGGAATATGAGCTCTTCCAATTGATAAGGTATTAGAGTGAGAATCATATCTGTCATCACCTATATTTTTGCAGAGAATAAGTATCCACAGTTTTATAACCATCCTCATACCTATTTTAACATAGAAAAATATTTTAACATACTAGTGACAAACAAGAAATAGTAAATTTAACCTTAAATTGCTATCTTCCAATAGTTAGCCATTTCTTCCAATGAGTACTGCTAACATTAGTGATCGTATTTATAAATAACATACTTTAAATTCATTTGGCACATGTAATGATAAAGAGTCATGATTTTGCTTCCCACATTTTTCTAAAATACAATTTATTTTCTTTTAAATTCTTCCTGATTTCTAATCCCCAACATAATTTTCAAAAATTGAGTCTATGTCATGTTTTTTGGGTTCCAAAATGTATAATGTATCAAAAATACATCTGAAGTTGCTAAGCAGTGAATTAAAAAGTACTCTTCAGGAGGAGACAATAAGAACCTTAAAAGATCAGCTATGTCTGCAGGGGGTAAGTTGTCCTTGAAAGAAATAAAGAAAGCATAAGGAGTAATTTATAATGTATCTCTTGGGTTCCACAATATTAATTTGTCTTAACCATCTTTGAAGTCCTGACCACAGCGACACTTTCCTAGGTGCATTTTAATTAGCGAGCTACTGTCGCAACAAGCTACCCAGAACTCATCAGAGAATGCACTATTCTCTCAAAAGCATTTGTCATGGAATATATTACAATCTGAAATTAATAAATTAGTGCCCATATGAGAACAAAAAGTCTAGTATTTAAAAAAAAAATTAGAAAACTATTTCAATCATGGTTCACAATACCCTCAATGATTTTTAATATATACCATATTTGGGTGGGGGAAAAAAAACAGCATTTTGTGAGAAGAGGTAGAGGAAATATTTTCCCATTAGTGTCTTAACTGTTGAGATTTGACACCAATAAAGTTCTCGACAGCTGGGTATTTTAAGTGCCTTTCACCCCCCAAAGTCCCATCTTTTTCATCATTTTAAGTATTGAATCATCCTCACTTGTGAAAAAGCCATCTGCTAAAAGCAATAATTTTAGGAACAATGTCCCAGAACAGCCTCCCAGAGCTAGCTGCTGGCAGCCCTGGCCTTTGGGAGCATAATGCTTTTCAGCCTTCGTAGGTGCACATTCCCTGATCCTCGGAGCATCATGTGTTCCACACATTTATGATGAAGGTCAAATTAGCAAAAAGACATTTAACTGAAATTTAGCTGATTTTCTTTTGCAATTATGTCATTAAATTTCCAAATCCAGATAATCAAGACCATGCTGTGATTTTTTAAAATGAAAACCTAGCACTCATCTTTTGGAAATGATTAACATCCAGAATTCATGAGAAACCGAATGAGCACATATTCCCTAAATCAATCATAGGTGAGTAATCCATGTTCTCTATCCTTACATCTTCCCTTTCAGCCTGATCTTCACACACACACACACACACACACACACACACACACACACACACCACCAACCACAATGCTCACTTAAAATACTTAATCAGTCCTTAACACTGAGCGCCTCGGTCAAAGGAACATTGTGCAGAGTGGGAAAAAATGCCCTGGACTAAAACACCTGGTTTTGAACTCTCAGTACTCAACAGGATATTGGAAAAGTCACCTAAATTTTGCAAAGTAAAGGGAGTATCCTAAATGATATATAAGATGCTTTCAATGTTAAAGATGTTATATCTGATTCCTTATATTTATTGTGTCAGATAGTTATATTTATCATTTCAAATGAGATAATGCAAAGATCAAATTCTGAATGGTTTGTAAATCTCCACACAGTTAACATTTGACCATTCGATTGGATTTACATCTCTAAAATTCAGCATATTTTGTAAGATAAACCCAAGTAGAAAAACATATTGTATCAAAATTCTTCAGGCAGAATTTTCTTAAAAGAATCAAATCCCAAAACTCATTTTTTTTCTAAACGGGTAGGAAGGTGTGCCTGTGGTTAAAAAAAAAAAATGTTACTTTACTCACAATATTTTCATTTTTTGTTTAAACAATTATTGAAGAAAAAATCCATCTACAAGCAAATACTTAAGGATGATGAGCTTCTCAATGATCTTAGTTTTTGAATTTTAGCTGAATTATTTGCTTTAATCACAACACATATGGAAAAGAGTAAGTTACATACACTGTCATAAAACAATTTTAATTATAACGACTGTAGAATTCTCCGGCACATATTCACTTCCTGTTTTGACATCCTTATAGTAAGAGCAAGTTATAGTGATCAGTAATATAACAACTTATATAGGAAAAAGGTTTAGAAAGCCCAATGTCACTACTTCAAATGTAATCATGGGAGAATTTTATCTAATTTTGGTTTATCAGATTATGAATTGATTATATATTGAAGAACACTTCGTCAATTTTTTATACTACAGAAATATGAAAAAATCTCCATAATAAAACTATTAAATTTTCTTTAATTGAAGTTGTTTTAAATATTTATTTTTTTAGAATAGCATTAAAAGTTCTAATTTATGCATTACACATATCTATTTTTCTTTTCACAGATAACCTTTAGCCTAATAATTTGCATATATAAATATATTTTTTATTTTTACAGTCTTTATCTTCTCTTTGGGTTTTCTGTTAACTGCTAATAATTTATCAACAATTAAATACATAGAAAAACCAAAACAGATAATATAAAGTCTTTCCCATAATTCTGGTACAGAAAATAATTTCTTCGCCTAATATTCCTACTTTGTCTATCATATCTGGACAATTTGCCCTTTTGTAAGTACTGGAAAGAATACCTTCTATCTAGCGTCTCCCCACTTCTGCTTTCATTCATGATCTCAGAAACATTAGTGCCTTAACTGTTGACTTCAGGGAGAAAAGGTGATTGTGTGTGGTTCAGCCTTTTCTCTTTATAGACAATCTGTACTCAGGGCACAGCTGCGGGCACCCTCTGCTCCTCTTCTTGGAAAGCTCATTCCTCTACCCGCAAGGTGACAAGCATGTAAGCATGCATGCTAGGGTGGTCATTTCCGTTCATCCATGAAGAATAAAAGAAACTGTAGTCCAATAAAGCAGATGTGTTGTTTTCCATTTACATTACTTATTACTTTTTTCTCAGGTAGTTTGGACCAAGAAGAAGAAAGGTTTGCAGATCACCAAGATTGCATCAAGAGAACAGTAAAGCTAAAATTTTCTAAGAAGATATGAATAAGATAGACCTTAATGCTATGAAGAATGTAATTACCTTTTCAGAAGGAAGTGTAATTAACTAAATTTAGGCGCAATTAATCAGTTACTTCAAAAGAGGTCAATTCCCTTTGAAAATAATCATTACACCATTATCATTATCATCATTTTGATCACATTTCTCTGAGAATTTGAAAATGCCCTATATATGCCTGTTAATTAAGTTATTAATCTTTACAACATACTTACAAGGTAATAGTGAATGTTAGAGAAAAAAAAGAGAAAGAATTTAAAAGATTTAGAAAATGAAAAAAAAAATCATTTTCTTAAGCTAAAAAGTATTGGTTCTTACAATGTGCCTAACCATGCCACATGATTTTGTGTAGTATGCCATTTCATTGTCTTATTTTCATGTTTTTTTACTTAACAAGATATAACTATAAATGTTATCTAAGAGAATCTTAAGACAACTGATACTATCGTTTTAAGGAGATCCTGTAACTAATTACAACACGTAATTTTAAAAGCTGTCGTTGAAAATAAAAACACAAAGCTAACATGAATATCCACAACACTCACATGAAAATTAGGACAAAATGTATGCTCCTATTTCTGGAAAACTTAAAACCACTCCGTGAAATTACATCCAAATGTTTACACCTATATCTAGAAAACTTTTAATCACACAATAAAGCATAGCTGTAATAAACAATATTGAGATACTGATACCTTTTTCATGTGCTATGTTCTCTCCCACTATGACCGTCCTGTTGACCTCCTAGTGGCCATGTCCTTGTGTACTGTATGTGGGCGTGTTACTCCTGACTGCAGTTGGTGCTGGCCCTGTGTTTGCCTTTGACCAACAGATCACATAATAAAGCTAGGTCATAAGAAGACTTGCAGTTTCTGGGTCTCTCAGAACACTTACTGTTGTATTTTGCAGCTCTCAGATCCCAGCCACAATTCTACGCAAAACCCAGACCGCATGGAGCTCACAGAGTCTATAGTCCATATAGAGTCACTTTAGCTGACAGCACAGGCTGAGGTCACAGCCAACAGGAATAGTAGCTGCCAGTAATGTGAGTGATATATCTTGGGCATTCAGCTTAATTAAGCCTTTAATGTCCCCAACTGCTATCTGATGGCAATTGCATAAGAGAGCCCAAGCACTCAACTGAACCCAGTCAAGGCACAAAATCGTGACAGTTAATATTTTTCTTAAGTTTGTTTTTAGCAACTAACGTTCCAGATGATTTGTTACAGAGCAGAAATAACTAGAAAAGAAATTGGTACCTATAATGTGGTAATACAATTGAAAAAAAATTAAACTATATGACATTAGTTCTAGGATCGGGTGGCTAATGAAAGCCTGCAAAGCACTGCGTTTGTGAATAGAAGCTGCAAGGACAGTAAGATCGTTTTTCTTGGGAGCTGGACGAAAGATGACCTCCGTTAGTTATGTAATAGTGAGAAGTTTAGCAAAACTGCTCCCTGTGACAACATGGAAGATAGAAAACATATTAAATAAACTGGTACATATGGCCCAGATTTCCACTCAGGCATGGCCACTATGCAACTATATAATAAGGTATCTAGCCATAACCATCAGGGAATTACACTAAAAAGAAATTGTTCCAAATTCAAGCAAAACTTAACGGAAACAGAATGAAGTCAAGAGTTTCTAAGTTTTAAAAAAAGCATCATATTCTCAGCCTCTCTTCATGGAAAAAGGCTCACAGAGTTAGAAATATCCCTGCGATAAAGACCATCCCAACAGTGTGGCTGTGGGAATCTTTGTAAAAAGTTCAGGAAGATTGAAGGACCATCTCACAGACTCGCTCCAGTCATCAAAAAATACTGCTAAGGATTTTAAAAGCATTGCTCCAACATACTGTGGCCAGGACAGAAGCCTGTCCTAAAGAGACTTGTAGCCAAGACTTTTGTCTAATGAGCGAATTCTATTATATTCATAGGGAAACCACAAGGTTTTTTAACAATACAGTATTTGAGAAAAAGCTGTTAGCTTGCACCAAAATAGACAAAGAAGGTTCAACATGAAATGGCTCCTTTGGGCCCTGACCCATTTATAGGTAGGAATCAAGCAGAGGAAGCTGCAAAGCTTAAAATTTCCTGTGAAAAGGAGTGTGGACTGAGAAAGGAGAGTCAATAGTCCAGATGGTAGGATTAAGAGCCCAGAAGGAGATAATAACAAGCAGCTAAGAGCCAAGGAAAAGAACTTCCAGGGAACAGTAATGAGATCTCATCAAGGAAATGGTGACAGGTGCCGGCCGGACTGGAAACCGCTATGCACAGGTTACTGCCACGGGATCCCATTCCTACCCCCTTTGCGTAAGAATGACTGACTACTGCATCGACCCTATCCCTGTATTGGGATTGGACTTCAGGGTGTGTATTTTCATTGAGATAGATTCACACTGAGACAAAAAATATTGTGGAAATAATCTCTCAGCAACCACTGTGTGAGGCTGAATAATGTCCTTGTAACTATTCCCTAATTCCCAGACCCCGTGACTATGTTCCCTTACAGGCAAAAGGGACTTAGGAGATAAGTATAACAATCGTGACACTGGGAAATTACCCTGAATTTATCAAGGTGAGCCCAAGGTCATCATAAAGGTTCTTATAGGAGGGTTCTTATAGAAAACAAACAAACAGCCCTGGCCAGTTTGGCTCAGTGGTTAGAGCATCGGCCCGCAGACCAGAGAGTCCTGGGTTCGGTTCCCGCTAAGGGCACATACCTCGGTTGCAGTTTGTCCCCGGCCCCGGTTGGGGTTGTGTGGGTGGCAACCAGTCGATGTGTCCCTCTCACATCGATGTCTCTCTCTTTCTTCCTCTCTCTGTCCCTCCCACTCTGTCTGAAGATAAATTGGGTGAGGATAAAAAATTTAAAAGAAGAAAACAAACAAAACCACAGTGCTCTGCTGGCTTTGAAGGGGAAGCAAGGACTCCCAAACCAAGGGGTGCAGGCGGGCTATAGAAGTTGGAAAAGGCAAGAAAACGAATTCTTCCTGAAGCATCTAGAAGGCATTCAGCCCTTCCAACCCCTTGATCGTAGATTTCTGACCATGATAACCACAAGAAAATAAAACTGTCTTGTTCGAGGCCACTCACTTTGTACTAGTCTGTTACAGCAACAAGAAGAGTTCTTACACTCCTAGTGCCCCAGCCTGCTTGAGCGTCCCCGGGGGGCCACGTCTGCCTCCTTAGCTCCCAGGGCAGCTGTCTCCTTGGGCTCTACATCTAGTCTGCTGTTCCAGGGTCACAATGCTGTCCTTAGGCAAAGAGCGCTAGTCACTATGGGCTCACTACATAACTTCCCCTTCTCTTAGACTGCATTCAGGCGTGGTCTGATGTCCAAATCCTGAAAATTAGGGCCTTATATATTATATCCAGTTTTATGGTTCTTTACATTGAAGTGGCTGGTCTGGTACTAATTACTTTGTCATTACTAGAAACCAAAACCATTTATACTTCTAAATGAGCATTACATCTATTTCTAAAATTTAAATTTCACTAAGTATTAGACCCCAATTTAGGAGATAATTAAGCGCTATCATATAATAAATCTTCCTATCCAGGAAATATATATAATTGGGGTTACCACTTAATGCCCTTGATATATTAGACAGCATGCTAAAAGGCAATACATGCAGTCAGTGTACCGATGCCAATCATTCCCATTTTACAGAGGAGGGATGTGAAGGTACCACAGACCTGAGCTTTCTAACAGCAAGCGCTCTGCATCCATGGTTTTTCATTGCTTTCAGCCTTCACAAGGTACTGCTGGCTGTGATCTCGGGCATATTATTTTTCATGTTTTCTGTACTTTAGTTGCCTCATTTATAAAATCAGCATTGTATTACCCAATTCATTGAGTTGCTGAGAAGATTAAGTAATTCCCATGATATGTGCTTATAATAGCATCTGCCTCAAGAAAGTATAAATACATTAAGAGCCCAGAAGGAGATAATAACAACCAGCCAAGAGCCAAGGAAAAGAACTTCCAGGGAACAGTAATGAGATCTCATCAAGGAAATGGTGACAGGTGCTGGCTGGACTGGAAACCGCTATGCACAGGTTACTGCCATGGGATCCCATGATATGTATTAAGTATAAATACATTAAGAGCCCAGAAGGGCTCAATTAGTATATTAGCATATTTGAGATTCAATCCATGTCTGTACGATGCCAAATTCTTATACTTAAATCACTTGCCATTAAATTTTTTCTTTCATATATTTTGGTTCCCTGATGTTTCTTGCCACTGTGAGAAGTATCTGACTTTTATTTTTATTTTTTTGTTTATCTTTACTGTTGAGAGTATTAGAGGTGTCCCCCATTGTTCCCCCATTGAACCCCTCTCCCAGTATCCCACCCCGTCCCAGCCTTCACCACTATATTGGCTGTGTCCATGGGCAATGCATATATGCATTTAAGTTCTTTGGTTAATAGAAATATCTGATTTTTAAAAATTCTACTTTCAAACTGTTGATTTCTGATATATAGAAAATGTATATATGTTACAATGACCAAGCTTGCTGAATTCTATTATTTCCAACCATTTTTTTGTTGTTGAATTTCTTGTTTCCTGGGAAGCAATTACATAATATACAAACAATAATAATCTCTTTTCCAATTTTTATGTCTTATTTATTTCTGCTAGATATTGAAATAATTAAAACTTCAGAGGAGCGCTTAATACATGTGATAGTTCAGAGCATAGTTGTTTTGCTCCTGATTTTAATTAAAATGACTCTAAGTTTTCACTGTTGAGTATGATGCTCATTCTTATTTTAAAATGTGTGTTTTTACTGATTTTTTTTTTTTTTAGAGGGAGAGGGAGAGAGAGATAGAAACATCGATAAGAGAGAACATCGATTGGCCGCCTCCTGCATGCCCCCCACTGGGGATTGAACCCACAATCTGGGCTTGTGTACTGACCGGGAATCGAACTGGCAACTTCTTGGTGCATGGGTCGACACTCAACCACTAAGCCACACCAGCTGGGCAAGTATGATGCTCATTCTTATTTTAAAATAGATATTTTAATCCCATCTTTATGACTTGTTTTAAAAGTGTGTGTTTAACTTTTATGCATATACCAAAAGGGATTTTGAAATGTACCTCATTCCATCCATATTTTGAGCATTAAGGTAATTACATCAACTTGAATCACCTAAAGTAAATAAAGTGTTTCAATTTTATTTTACAGATTTTCTTCACACAGTTTGTATCGACATCACCATCCAGCAAACACACGAAGCACATATTAATAATGATAATGATAATCAGTAGTAAATATTCTATCCTTTCCACAGCCAAGCACTCCTCCTGGTATCTTCACCCGCATTGTTTGGTTTTTACAGCATTCCTATGAACTGAGGGCTATTCGAGTCCCCTTTTACAGCTGAGTAAACCAAAGCTCAGTGGCTAAGACAGTTGCCCTGCTCCACTCAGCTGGCAAATAGCACAGATAGAATTTGCACTAATCACACGATTCTAGAACCGAGTTCTTTAACACTTCAATCTACTTAACTTTTATTGCCTAAGCAGCAGTAAGCTAAGCCACCACCAGGACTAAATCTTTTTGCAAAACGCTTCCCCATTATATCTGCACCCCTGAGAAGGTATTTCACAGGCATCCTCCCACCATTCCAGCATCGTCACTTACTGCGAGACGTCTGCTCTCTCTGTCCTGCGCTGCCTCCTTTCTATCGCTTGCTAACAAAACCACTAGAATAAAGCCAGATTTTGGTTAAACCCAGCACATATAATTTTCTTAAGTTTTTTCTGAATCTGTGGCTCTGTCCCTTTTTCTCATAACTAATTTGGTGTTTGGTTTTTTATCTTTGAGCTCTATTGGACTAGACAGAAGTTTCTATTTTATTCTCTCGTGTTTGAAGAACAGCAGATGGTATTTTTAATTATTGCTATTCAACTACTTGGATGTTTCATAATACATTAATTACTGCTGTGGTTTTTATTAATGAATTAATTTGTTTCATTAGTCCTTAATGCTTGAAGTCTTATGATTAGTCTACTTATTTGCCTGCTGTCTTTTTAGTAATGAACATATTTGTTGTTAAATTTACCTCTGGTTATTGCTCTTCTTACTCTGTAGACACTATTGAACGCGTCCTTATTTTGAAGTCAATGAAAACATGTTTCACCATCAATTTCTTTTCAATCATATCAGAAATTCAGTCCTAATACCTCTGCTGTTAGCAATATTTGAAAAAGCATCTCATTCAGCATGACTAGATATTCAGACACAATATTGTAATTAGTCTACTCTATTTATTTTAGTATTAGCAATACAGATACAATGGACAGTCACAAATAAATGTCCTATAGGTTTTAAACCTTCCCAAAAAATGTCACTTATGCTATCACATTGCTTTGGTACTTTAATATTTATTTAATACTTTGCTCTATGGAACCAGTTTTCAGAAGAATATATAGTCCATCACAGAAAATGAAGATGTATACTTTATAGAAGATCCAGATCACAAGTATGAATTTTTAATTCCATATTTACTATTCTAAAATAAACTTTCTAATCAGAGTAATAAAAAAGTATAGTGTACTAAATCAACTGGAAACATTTAGAGTCAGAATGACGTACACACGTTTTGAAGCGTCTTTTACCTATCCTTAATTCATCACCGTCAAATCCAACCTTGGTTCTATGACCTAGACCATTCTCTGCCTGCCTGATAGGCCAAGAATTCTCAACTCTTGTTGCACCTTAGAATCTCTTAAATGATTTCAATGGGGAACTCTTAAATGACCCAAGTGCCAGGCCCAGCCAATTAAATGAGAATTAATAAATTCCTTAGATGATTCTCATGTAAACTGGGATTAAGCATCATGTTATATCTTTTATGGTGGTGGGCTTCACGCTGGTGACTGTAGTCTCAAGTACAAAATAATTCACCAATATTCTAACAGAAAACGTCGTATGCGCATATAAACACATATGCATGTGTACGTCTGCAATGTGACAGTATATGTAATAGAAGTTGAAGAATACTATGAGTTCATTATGATGCAGATGGGGAAAAATGAAATGAGGTCACCTTCATGAGGATGAGCAGAACTTAGAAGAACAAAACATCTCAACAAGATGAGTATCTCAACTGGAACGTAGCTACTGAGAAAATCTCTGAGAGCAACAACATGTGACATCATGAAGAATACAAAAGTAATACGTGATCAAGTCAGGCTTTCAAGGAGCGTATAACTGAGATGGAGATGCAACTGTAACATGTAGACAATCATTACAAAATTAAATTCTAACTGAAAGATACCGAGTCAGGCTGAAAAATAATTCCAGATGAGTGCTAACCCAGAGTTAAGTGAGACACTGCCAAGGGCCGTGTGGAAGAAGAGGCGGCATTGTTTGGCTTAAAGGATCATTAGTTTTAAATAGGCAAGAGAAGCAAGAAGCACATTTCAAATAAGGGAAGGAGGGGCAGTAAGAGCCTTGTGTATATCATGGAACTGAAATCACTGGCTGTTTTATTAGGAAATCCTGAGAAAAACAGGGACTAGTAATACAAACACGGAGACAAGATGAAACTAGAAATCTAATTACGTCTAATACTTATGATGGTGATTTTTTTTATCAGTTTTTTTTTTTTTTTTTTTTTTACCGATTCTGAGCTCTGAGTCACTCAAAAGACTTTATATAGGGCCAAAGCATCTATTGTATGGGATTGTAATTCATCTAACAAATATATATAAAGCAGTACTACTACTAATAATAAATAATGCATTTAACACATATATAACATATTATTTCACTTATATGTAATAAATATATAACAAAATATCAATAAAACAATTACAGAAATTATAAATAAAAACAATAAGAGATTATGCTGCAAACTGCCTTCCCTTCAAAACTAAAACATTTTTTGCCTCAGAACTTTATTTATTTTGCTGTTTCTATGTTCTTTTTCTTACATTTTTTTCCTGTTGTTGTCATGAATAAATCCTTCTCATATTTCATTTCCAGTGCAGTGTCTCCTCTTCAAAGAGGCATTTGCTGACCTCCATTGCAACTAATGAAGCCCTTTCAGCTGTGACCTCGGTCCCTCTCTGCCCAGAAGCTGCGACCTCAGTCCCTACGCACTTCCATTACAGTAGTCAGCAGGATGGGTTTGACTTAGCTCCTGTGCCTGTGTTTGCCCATTCCCCAAACTGAATGTAAATGCCAGGAATATGGGGACCAGGTCTGTCCTGCACAGCAGTGAGCTCTGAGCCCAGCACAATTCTCGGCTCAGAGAGATGCCAATAAGAAGTATTAAGTGGACAAATAGAATCTGCAACCATCTATCCATCTTGACTCTCAGTATTTTAACCATACTTTTAGGTCTTTTTTTTTCTTTGTCCACACCTTCCGTAACTCTGCTCTAGACTTGAAGTCTTCCTTCTATACCAGTAGATAAAACAACCATATTTACTTTGGACAAATTCTTAGACTTACCCTTGATTCTTCTCTTTCCTCTCTCCTTGCATCCAAAACATCAGCAGAGCTCCTTAACTTTACCTCAAAAATTAGGAAAAATTTAACTCCAATTTCCATCACTGTAATCAAAGACCTGACTACTGTTAACAGTCTCTTATTAGCTACTTTGCCTCCATCATCAACACCCCAACAGAACATAACACAACTTCTTCACACAGCAGGAAAAAGAATTAACCTAAATCAGAAATTATACTACACTTCTCTGCTTAGAAGAGCCTTCAAATGGTTCTTTATTGACACTAGAATACAATCCAAACTTCTTATTATGGCTTAATATGGACGATGAGATTTAACCCTTACCTAAATGTCCAAGTCTTTGGTGCCCCATCTACTGTATCCAGCCACACTACTTTATATTGTGTCTCTTTTGATCTTTTTGGTCTCTTCTGACTTATTGTTTCATCTCCGTGGAACGTTCTTTCCCTGGAGTTTATATGGCTGTAGACTTCTCATGATACGAGTATCAAGTAAAACTAAAGACAATCATCTCACACCAAGTATACACCTAGCAGAATGTTATATAGGTAAGTATTTAAGGACTTGGGCTCTGCCCACATATCCTGGACTCAAATCTTAAGTCTATTATTTATTTATGAAAAGGCACATATAAATGAAAAATAAGAGGCTTAGTTCTTCCTTTTGAATATAAGGGAAGTAACCTCTCCCTTTTCTTAGAGCATTTACTTTAAAAAACTTGTAATTGTAAGCTCCTTCTGTCTCTTTAAAATGTATGTAAATTTTATAAAAGCTAAATAAGCCTTTGCCAGCTTTACCACCTAGGTATGTCTTTCTCAAGGACCTGGGAAATATCTCTTTGATATGTAATCATCAAGGAAGATGGAACGCCTATCTTCCAGGTTCTTTGGAAGATCAGAAGCCTAACATTGGCAGGTACCATACTCCAAGTTGCAAAACTACTTCCTGTCATAAGATTATTTTATTTTCCTTTGGATAAAGCCAATTAGCGAATGTACATAGTCACCCCAATTATCAGGTGATTTGAGGGTGAAGTATGTGTGACCAATGGTACTGTCAAGTCCTGTTATTCAAGGTCTAGTTATTGCAGCATGTGTGCTCTGGTTTGTATCTGCTTGGCTATGTGTAAGGTGAGATTGTTTTGTCTTTGCAATCTCTTAGCAGACTACCTGTTGTATATTACATTCTGGTTCAATGCTTACTCAATAGTGAAACTCTTTTCTTTCTCTTCTACTTTTGTGCAGAGCTTTTCTGGCTTAACAGGAGATTTCTTAAGAATTATTTTCTCAACACTTACTAGCTATAAACTAGCAAGTTACTTAACATTTCTGCTTCATTTTCCACATATGAACAACGATGAGTAATAAGACCTCCTAAGTTCCATTAGGGAGACAAATGAATTAAATAATGCAAAGAAGTGTATCTGGTACAAGGAAAGTGTCTGATAATTATTAAGTGCTGTTATTATCCCAACAGCATAGTACAATCCCTAGTAATACCAGAGTCGCCCCTATTAGTCTGCATGT
This sequence comes from Tadarida brasiliensis, assembly GCA_030848825.1. Classification (NCBI taxonomy): domain Eukaryota; kingdom Metazoa; phylum Chordata; class Mammalia; order Chiroptera; family Molossidae; genus Tadarida; species Tadarida brasiliensis. Next base: position 96,160,150 of record CM061267.1, on the reverse strand, counting down.
GCACCAGTGTATCAGGCGTCTCCTTCCCCAACAAAGTTGTGCCTGTGTCTTCTTCTCTGCATTGAAAGTGTCTACTCATGAACATCAATAGATATTTATCTACTGCTTGACTAAGTAAACTTGAAAAGACAAACTAGAAGATGACAAACACTAGTAAAAAGGAGCCATTTTCTCTACTTTCTTTTTCATTGTCTCCTGGTGAGAGCCCATATAGATGTTTTTAATATTTTATAAATATGTATAAAATTATTTTGAATGTTTTATATATGTAAATATATGAAAAAATATATGAAACTTCTAAAGCATGCCTTAATAACCATTTATATTTAGAAATAAAACAAAGTTTTAATAGCTTATGAAAATTTCTTGATCATCAATAATAGAATAATATATACGGTATACTTGGCTTTAAAAGAAAAAGCCTAATATACTTCAACAATAATAACTTTTGAAAAGTTGCAGTGCTTAAGGAAATGTTTCATTTATTTGGAAGATTCACTTATATGGAAAAATATTTTATTTCAAAGAAGAACAAATACATTGGGTATTGGATGTGCTATTTGAATACATTTAGTCCTCAATTACAGAATACACATGCATGTGCATGTTAACTGTACATGTCTGCATATACACATAGATGCCTATTAGTAAACACTTTGAGTTTTAAAAACAAGAAATTTGGGTTCTCATGTACAAAACAGAATGAAGTTAAAATTCTACTCACATTGCAGTGATATAGTCTTCACTGTTTAATGAAAATTCAAATGAGCTAACAGCTTAGATGAATAATGCATGTCTTTATACACTACATGTACTAAAAAAATCCCTCGGATAAATGACTTATAAATTTCAGCTCAATTTCAGCATTTGGTAGTACAGTATACTCTTTATGGGATATAAAAATTGGTTATTGTTTCATAGCAGTTAAAAGGCCCCATTTATAAACAAAATATTATCATAAGATAAATACTGTTAGTAGCTATTTCAGAATGCCTCACAAGATCATTGTATTATTCACATAAGAGGACTCTGACACAGTCGTCACTACTAGGGATTAATCCAGGTATACCCAACTCCTATTTCTCTTCCAATATGTCTTTCTCCTCTGTCAAATTCATGGGTCATTTTCAATTTTTGAACTTGTACTTTTTTTACTATGGAGGAAAAAAATAAGAAAAGGAGGTAGCTAATAAGTAGATAAATAATTTTTAAAAACACAACTTTGAAAAACTTCTTAATGTAAATAGTGCAATCAGCATTTGCCTGTGAGATTTTATGCAATTGGCAGAGAGATGTAGGAATTCTAATTTTTCACTTCCATCTCCTTTATAGTAGCACTTCAACTAAGGAGAGTCCATGTCCAACTTCTTCTGGAATGGAGACACATATTACATCTCCTCTAATATTCCTTGCTCAATATCATTTCTAGACTTCCTATAAGATGATTTCCCCTGCAAAGGAGGGATGTAAATTCTTTACACAGCAGTACCTATGGCCAAAACCAGCTGTTGTTGCTGTTCCTAACCTCATGCTCAGATCACTGTATGCTAGAGATGTTTCATGTCACCTGCATGGTCAGGTCTGCTTCCAGGGGTAGCATGAAACCCACGTAACTTGATGAAAGGTGTAGCCCTGATGGTCATCTCTTTTATTGCACAGACCTAACTGTTAGCCCTACCAAAGCTAACTGGGCCAATGTTTGGTCCCTTCTAAAAGGTTTGGTTTGAAAAAATGAACTAGACTTATGAGAGTTTCTCTCTTTAGTCTGGACTAAGAGAAAATGAATTAAGTTATTAGCAATAGGTGTCAGAGATGAAAGAGTAACTTAGAAGTAGATTGAGGGCCACAGTCAACCAAAGCCATGAGTACGCTGAAGGCATGAGAGAACAGAAACTATAAGCAGAGGAAGAAAATAAATTAGGAAGAAGAGTTGATGTGGTCTATAAGCCATGTTCTGAGTCATGTCCATGGTAGGGGACCCTGATGGAGATTGCTGTGGCTGGGTCCTTAGCACAGCTTAGGGTCCATCATTAATATCCAGGCTATGCTTCACGAGAATTGGCCTCATAAAGTCTCTGCTTCGTGGATTTCTATTATGTTCCACTTATATCCTCACAATAAATAGCACTTGGCTAAATCTAGCTTCATAAGTCTTTTCCTCTCTGGAACAAAAATATATCTAGGCAACATACAGGGGTAATGCGGCTTTTTATTTCAAAGTAAAATGCATCTTTTCAAGCAAATGTAGGACTTTCCAAAGTCTTCATTTGAAATTTATCATGGGATAAATTTATCATGTGCCCATGTGATATAACCCCAGGTGATGTTTCATTACGTATTCGAGTACAGAATTTTAGGTCTAAAAGTAACACTAGATATTGTCTATTTTATGTTATAATTTTCAACAAAAGAAACTAGAATCCTAAGTACATTTTGTGATTTGCCCAAGGTTATACTGCTCTAAACCAATTCAGCAGAAACTAGAAGTTAAGTATTCTAAGGCCCAATAGAGAGGGAGGAGCAGAGGAGAGACGGAGAGAGAGAAAGATAAACACAGGAAGAGAGAAGAAGAGTGGGAGAGAGACCATAAATATGTGATATTAAACAATTTTCACTTGGGTAATTTAGCCTAGTGCCTACCCAGAAGTTTGTTTTAATTTTGGTATCTCTTTATTATCAACAGGAACCTATTCATAGGGAATATCCTTCTATGCTGATGTATGAAACAACCAGGACTTTGACACAGGGTGTCACTATCGTCCTGAGAGAAGTGGCAGCAGTCTTACCAAAAGAAAAAACAAATAAAATAAAATGAAAAAAAATTGATTATCTTAATCTTGGAGAAAAGCAAGTATTGTAAATTACACATTAGTAAAATTGTAAGTCTTTGTGGACCTTATAAGAAGCCCAAGTACATATCAAATATTTGTATACTGAAGTATTCATGATTGTACATAACTAATTCAAGTAGATGCTTGTGAAGATTAAATCAATTTAAAGCACTTAGTTTTGTCCCTAACTTACAGTTAGAGCTCCATACAGGTAAAGTGATTTTTTTTAAGAAAAGAGAGGAGAGAATGTGATTCTGTATAACTTTACGCTTTATGTGGTACAATGTTAATGAGGTCTCCTTTCTCTAACTAGGTAGTTTATTGTCTCGGCATAATTTATCTGTTCACCTTCCAAATAGAATAATTTTTTTCACTAAAGAACTTTTTTTTTAAAAGATTTTTTTCATTTCTGATCATACTTTCTTATTTTGTATAGATTGTCAGTTTGTAAGTCTACCCAAAAAAAGTTCACAGAAATAAACTAAATGTATTGTTATGATAGAGAGGCATCCCATGGAATCAAAGACAGGAAGTACAGCTAGACATTACCAAAACTGTAATCAAAATTAAATATTAAAATGTCCCATGTAAGTCTACATTTGGCCAACCTATTGCTTTGACCCTGGCTTCTACAGTGCTCACAATTCAGAGGCCTAAGAGGCAAAGATAGAGTCTATCATTTTAATTCCTGTACCCCAAATAGAATGTTTTCTTGGCCTATGTTGATTTAATTGTCTACCAATCTTATGTATTCACCTTTCACCAGAGTATCAGAATTAATATCAGATTAATCCAACATAGTTATAGTGAAATAATTTGCAATTACGGTTGAAAATTTGATTATTTATTTAAACAGGCATCCTTTGTATGAATGTCTTTATATAAAAACATGTATAGTTTCATATCAGTAAAAGAAAATGAAGTATTTGAGTTCTATAAAAAAGTGTTGATGACTTTTCATATATTAAGTAAACAAGAAATGTCTCTCTGTCATCCCACCATTTATTCCTTTCATCCTAATAGATTACTTAGTTCAGTATTTTGAAAGAACTTTTGCACCCTTGCATAAAAAGAATAACATCTTCAGATTAACCACTAAGAAAATATCTAAAACATATAGCAAAGGAAATAAAAAGGAATAAAAAATAACTTTAATAAAAAGGTATACAAAATAAATCAATTAAATACAAAATAAAATAGTATTGGAGGACCAAAAAAATACAAGACATATAAAGAACAAATATAAAAATGGCAGAAGTCAGTCATTTCTAATCAGTAATAACTTTAAATGTAAATGGATTAAACTCTCCACTTAAAAGGCAGAGATTGGCAGAATAAACAAAAATAGCATGATCCAAATATATGCTGTCTACAGGAGACTCACTTTACATGCAAAGACACAAATAGGATGAAATGAAATAACTGAAAACAGATATTTCATGCAAAAATAAGCAAAAGAAAGCTATACTAATATACTAATAAAGGTTATCTATATTAATATCAAACAAAGTAGACTTCAAGTAAAATAAGAGACAAAAGAGAAAATTCTATATTGATAAAAATGTAAACTTATCAAGAAAAATGTAACAATTATAAATATATACACACCTAATAAGAGTTCCAAAACATATAGAATGAAAAATTAACAGAGTGGAAGGGAGAAATGCATAGTTCTACAATAACAGTTGGAGAGTTCAATACCCAACTTTCAATAAGGGAAGAACAACTAGACACAGAATCAATGAGAAAATAGAGAACTACACCCAAGAAAAGTAGAACACATATTTTTCTCAAGTACACCTGAAACATTCTCCAGAATAGACCATATGTTAGACCACAAAAAGATGATTACTTAATAAATTTTAAAAGAATGATATCTCCCAGCATACCTTTTCTAACTACAATGGAATAAAGGTTGAAATTAAATACAAAAGGAAAACTGGAAAATCACAAATATGTGGAAATTGGACAACACACTCTTAAACAATCAAGAGGTCAATGAAAAAAATCAAAGAAAAATTAGGAAATACTTTCATATGAATTTAAAAAGCAACACATATACAATATAACAAAATTTATGAAATGAAGTAAAATGACTTCTTAGAGGAAAATTTACACCTCAAATTACACCTCAAATGCTTACATTAAAAATGAAAGATTTCAAATCAATCTTAACTTACACCTTAAGGAATGGGGAAAAGAGCAAACTATACTCAAAGCTAGCAGAAGGAAGGAAATAATAAATATTAAGAGTGTATATAAACAAAATAGAGAACAAAAAACACAAGAGAGAAAATCACTGAAACCAAAAGTAATGCGATTGGTGTCACATTGAATAGACCATTATAGTATATAATGACATCCGAATTGGGTGGTACCCCCTATAATAAATGAGGCTTTGGAAGAGAGACTTTAAAAAAAAATTTTTTTTTTATTGTTTGTTACTCCTCACCAGAACATATTTTCCCAATGATTTTAAGATAGAGTGAAAGGGAGGGAGAGGGAGGGAGGGAAGGAGGGAGGAAAGAGAGAGAAGGAGGGAGGGAGGGAGGGGAGAGAGGGAAGAAAGGGGGAGAGAGAGTGAGAGAGAGAGAGAGAAACATTGATGTGAGAGAGACACATCTACTGGTTGCCTCCCGCATGACCCCAACCAGGATGGGGGGATAAAACCTGCAACCCAGGTCCATGCCCTTGACCGGAAATCGAACCCAAGACCTTTTGGTCCATGGGCTGATGCTCTAACCACTGAAAAAAACCCACCAGGGCAAGAGCGATATTTTTTAATTGAATGTGAATTCCATCACATCTTCACATAGGAGAGGTAGCTAAGATTTATACAGGTCGAGAGAAAAATAAAGGGAATTCAGAGCAATAATACCAAGAGGAAATTCAAGAAATTAGCTAGTGGTGTTCATCAGAGGGACACAGAAGACAGTAGTGTAAGACAAGAAAGTTCACACTGAAAAAGAACAACAACAAAATATTGAATAAGTTATAGATCTTAGTCAATAAATTAATTATTCTGTGATTGATTTTCTCTAGGTATAAAAAAATTACTGGCCACCAGAGGAATCAATACAGACATACAAAAGTAAAACTTCAAATGCCAACACATTGAAGCTTTTTCTTTAAAAATCAGTCTTAACATTAAACATCTCTTAAGTATATTTCCTACTGGCCATGTCAATTTCAGAAATGCACAGTTAGTCCCTGTTATGAGAGTGTGAGAGACTAAATGTGAAGTGCTTTTTCCCCGTCATCAGTGCTAAGGAGAGTTTTCCTAAGATGTACTCTAGGAAGGTGGGAAGGGCGCACACCAGAAAAGATTTTTAGCAGAAAAAATTTAATAAACTGTACTTTTCTATTTATTACATTATTGTCAGAGGAGGATTTATATTTCAGGGGAAAGCCAAGGTACTTTCAAGTAGAAGGTTAGGAAAAAGTAGGAAAGAATGAGAAGGCTGAAATTGAGGACAGCATTAATAAATTCAGGGTTGGGCCAGGGAAAGTTCCGATGATCCAACATGTAAATCTAGTTGTGAAGTCAATTCATCTAGCTTCTAGGTCCATTCCTATTTGTTATTTATGCTTTTAATTTTGGCTTAGACAGCAGCCATACGTTTACTAAAGAAATAAATATAAGATTCTCTCTGGGTTTGCCTTAGGGAATAAAACTAATTTCATACATCTTTTCCTTGAACTGGATTAGACCTTTTGAAGATAAATATAACTGTGAAATGGAAAAGAGATTGTTGAAGACCTAATGTGATTAGTCTTATCTTCAAGACAGTTATCTTCCCTTCTGAAGAAAAAGTGACTTATTTAAGTTTAGTGGGAAAACATTTTTGTAAGTGCTACAAAAGCTTTGTTGTAATAGTTTTTAAGGATTAGATGGAAATCCTGGAGCTCAATAATCAGGAGAGGATAAGCAGAACAATCGCTACTCTGATTTGGACTTAAAAAATAAACTAAAATAAACTGTAGAATTTATTTTCCCCATTCATCAAGACATACCCATTGCCTAAGAGCAGCATCAGAAAAGCGTACGATGGCTGACCAGTCAGCTACACAAACAGGTCATGTTGCTTTAAGGATCTAACTAGATTACATGGAAATAATGTAACTGCAATAAAAATATGATTTTATGCAAACAAACAAGATACTAAAACTATTTTTGAAAGCTATATCTGGTAATTTTCTAACTTAGAATTCATGTTGTAAAATTTTCTTCTGGATGTTAAACACTTGTATGCCACGTTAACAAAACCACACTGAAAAACTAGAAACTGATGGATGCTCTCAAGTGTCAGAGTCATGAAATGAAATTGTGGACTAGGGCACACTGTTACAACTAGTGAGACGAAATATGTACATCTGTTACAAAAGGTACAAACTTCCGGTTATAAAATAAGTAAGTCCCAAAAGGTGGAATGTACACCTGGTGACTATAATAATATTGCACGATATATTTGAAAGTGGCTAAGAGTAGATCTTTAAACTCAATAAAGAAAAAAATAATTAAAAAAAAAAAAGCCAAACCAAGAACAAAACTACAGGTTAGCTTTCTTAAAAAAATATGCCTGCTTCTTTCTCATTCTATCACATATTTATATATTTGTATACTTATAATACAAAATATACTTCTAACACATACATACATATATATATGTGTGTGTGTGTGTGCATATACACACACACAGAACCCTACATATATACATATAAATCCTCTCAAATAATTTTTAACATGATTTTTCAATACTCTTTCATTTTGCTTTGAAAAGCATAAAGTTTGACAACTGGCCAGAGGTTACAATTCTGCAAGGCATAATCAAATTTGATTGTACTAAAATCCTGTCTCCAAAAAGAAATATTTTCATAAATCTTCACAAAGAAATAACACACGCAGAGTAAGGCTAAAGGTGATGCCCTGGAAACAACGGATAGATAACCTCTTAAAGAAATGACCCAGAGAGTTTATCCCTAGACAGAATAGTATTAGTTACTTTTTATTTCCTGATAAGAACCTCTGTTTAGCTAGAATAATGCAATAGACCAAAACAAACCCTGACTTCTGGGAAAAGCTATGACAAGTTAATTAGAGAATATAATGTGTTCTTTTACTTTTGATCAAATTGCAACACAAAATAAAATAAATAATTATTCGAGTCCAAGATAACTTTAGCAATTTCTAATCTAGATATTTTATAATTAAAAGTGTCAAGTTAAGTCAGCTATAACACAGTGTTAATATGACTAAGACCATTAATTCTTTCTTCTCTGAGTCACCAGTCAAGTACAATTTTTCATTAACACTTGCAATAATAATGGCAAAAATAAATGACAGTAATTCATATTATAGAGTACTCATTCTTTTCCTTTGGTTTATGACTATTAACTCAATTCTCAGATCAGTCATTTTGGGTAGAAACCATATCAGATTCATTCTATAGGGGAGGAACTTGACAAGCAGAGATGGTAAGTAACTTGCCGAAATCATGCTGCTAATAGAATGTAAAACGTGATTTAAGCGTAGGCAATCTGCCCACAGGAGTGCTCACTCCTTTACTCCATTCCACTGCGTTTGTGGTTAATAACTAAGCTAGATATACCTTTAAAAAAACATAATTTAATATGAAGGAAATTATATAAGAAAAAAAATTTCATTCAACTCTTGAGAGTGGCAATGCTCACACCAAAACAAATGAGAAAAGTCATCTAAGCTACCAAATAACTTTTGAAATATAGCAGAGGGTTTAAAATACAAGGAAAACTAAATGAGTCAAACTCCACAAAGTGGTAACAATAAATGAAAACTAGAGTATAAACTTAAATGTGTATGCTCATATTTGCAAAGCTTTACAATTGAGGATTAACAAAAATAAAAGAAGTTTTTCATGTGATTAATACCGCTCGCTTGAACCAGAATGTTAAAAATAAACATGTTTAAAACTGGGAAGACTCTGAAGATATCTCAGTGGTATCAATGGCAGGATTTGCTAATGACTCTTGAAGGGAACAAGTTAAAAGTGACTTCAATTTTGGCCTAAATAACTGGAAGAATGCAGCTACCAATTACTGAGAAAGGAAAAACATGGACGGAGGTTTTGCAGTGATGTCAAGAGGTATAAATTGAGATGAGCAATTAATAAGTTAGATGTCTCTGAGACGTTCGAGTAGAAATGTCATGGAGACAACAGGATACTGAGTCTGTGGTTTAGGAAAGAGATGTGACCTGAAGATACAGACTTCAGTCACCGTCACGTAGATGAAGTCCCTACAGAAGAAAAGACAGGGTGTGGGCATCAGTCACTGAGTTCTCAGGTGGTCCAATGTTCTCAGGAGGTTGAACATTTGAGAGGAAACAAGCACAGGAGAGGAAGGGGGAGCAACCAGAGACAGAAGAGGAGAACCAGGAGGAGTGAAGTGACACAGGTGCAGACTGTGTTTCATGTGTCCACTGCCGCTGGAGTAAGATGAATTATTTCATGGGACCAAGTCAGTCTTATATTACGTGATACAGCCAGTACTGAAACCACTGATTTTCATCAATTCAGTAGTGAGAATTCATTAATTCCTGAGGCTGTTTATTATATTCTCAGACTTCTGTGATGTGCTTTGCCAAATCAAACAAAAAGCATCTCTCCTTTATAATAATAGTATACATTATTTTAGACACTTAGGGCTTGACAGTGATCAGACTGCCCTACTCCTGCCTACTGTTTTCTGAAACTAGCGTGGATGATCAATGTCCGTGGCAAAGTGAAATCAATTAGGAAGCTCTCATACAAAGGAAAAGGAGAGCAGTGCCCAGAGTCACACCTTTGCCAAAGGTGCGGTCTGACTAAGGTTCCCATTATGAACACAGAGGTCTGGGAAAGGCAATCAATTTGCTTATGGTTTGCTTGCTTGCTTGTTTATGCTTAATTTTAAAAGTGGCTTCACACTAGTGATATTTTTAACCTCCAGACAATTTTCACACCTAATGAAGCCCTGTCTCCTCTGTTTTATTCTCTACTAGGAATTGATGTCAGTTATAGAACTTTCCACTGAACCTCCTCTCTGTTTTATCTTGTTGAAATTAAACCATCTTTAGAAATACAAATGAATATAAATTGCATTCTTTGTCTAGCAAGTGGTTTAATATACATCAACTCGCTTGAACTTTACAGCAGCATGACTCACAAGCTAACTGTTTGATAACTATATTACTTCACTTTCCCTCATTATTTTTTTTATCTACGCCGTCCTCTACAGCAGATTTGAATATTCTTTAATAATCCAGTAAATACTGTTTTAGCCTCTATACCTGGTCTCTAAGATATCATCTACAGTGTTTTATCTTTACTTAAATACACTTTTATTGGCATTCAGATCACATCAGTGACTTCTGGACATTCATGCACTCCTTCTCAAACTCCTCTCGGGTCGCTTCGCCTGCCCCATGGCATGTCAGGAAAGGGGAGTTGAAGAAGGCTCTTTCACAGGCTTGTATCTAGCAGGGACCTGAACGAGGTACTAATGACATACAGTTATTGTAAATGAAGTATTTCATTTGCTTTCAATTTGCAATAACCATAAACTTTTAGAACATAAATACCATCCAGGGCGATTCCCTCATCTGCTATGCTGAAATGAAGTGAAGATGCTATACTCATAAACAAGATGGCTGAATGGCGATCAAGAAAGTTGGACATTTATAAATGCCAATAATTAAAAATTTTCCCCCAGTAATTCTCAACTATACTGAATGTCCCTTGAAAGGAAACAGCAATTGTTATATTTCTACATGCAACACAGTACTAGGCCATATAGTACAGTAATCAGAGTCACACAGTTTAACGTCAAGAAAACTTATAGTTAAATCCACCCTTTGTCCCTTACTAGACAAAGGTTATTTCACTAATTCTGAGGCTCAGGCTTCATCTAAAAGATAGGGATTAAAAATTCTAGTAGTTTGTTGTGAGGCTTAATTATAATAATGTTCTCAAAAGTATTTACTATTATTCAATAGATAACATCTACCAATAATTTAGTCAATATTCAACAAAAACTTAATAAGAGATTAACACTAGTACTAGATTGCCATAATATATCTCAGGTAAATGACTTTTAAAATATTTATAAACCATAGTCATATCTATAAATATTTATAATTTTATTATATATAATTCAAATAAAATATTAGCCTTTCCATAATGAAAATAGCATTAACATTTATTAAATGTTAATAGAATTAACGTTTATTAAAAAATAAGATCAGGATATAAACATATAGCATGTATTTAAAACTTTGTGAGTACATTTGAACTCGAAATACAGTACCTACAAATGTATTAGTTATTATCTATGGATTAAAAGCAGGAAAAGGCAATTTTAATGTGCTATATGGATGATAAGAGACATAAAACAAGATAAAAATCTGTAATGTGACTTTTCTGCAAAATAGCTCGGTGGCCTTCTCAATACATCCACCATTCAGGCAGCTGCTTCGTATGTTGGCATCTGAAACTTCTCCCACAATGAAATGCACAGAGGAGCCTTAACTGCATGGATCCCAAATAGCAGGAGCTATTTATTTTTAGGAATAGCTCAGACTGTTACAATAAATTATATTTCCATCATATGGCATTTGATGTCTGCTTCTCTCCTTAGTAAAATGAGAAATCTTAAATGTTTCTTTTCTGAATAGTAAACATAATAGATAGATGACTTAAAATTGAAAAAAATATATCTTAAGTTCTTTTTCTCTAACAGGAAATTACAACAGGTTAGGAGTATGCATGCGTTTGGTAAACCACCAGGACACTGAAGTTTAAAGATGGCGTGAGAGTAGTTGTCGTTCGGTCGAAGACTGGGGCCTGCCAAATGGCATTTTCTTTCATTGAGAATCAGATTTCATCCCCCACCTCCACTCCCCCAAATATCTATCTCCTCTTTTAGGCCAGGAAGAAAATCTTATTTGTGTTTAAGAAAAGAGCTATAGAAAAGTTCCAATATCAAAGTAGAAATGGAATGTTCTGGAGGCAAATTGACTTTAATAAAGGAGTTTTAAGTTGTGAAACCTAAGTATAGCCACATAATCATTAACTTCATAAGCAAATTCAGAATGACTTTTATGTATTGACCTTTTACCTTTAGAAATTGGAAACTAACCTTCAGAATCACCTGAGCAATACTCTTCTTCACTCATATAATCACTGCAATGTTTGTCTTGAGGATAACTAACACATTCAGCTGCAGAAAATATATCACAACCAGGTGAATAAGTAAATGATACGGATTGATTGACTGATTGATGATAGAATAAATGCAGAATAAATATCTCAACCAGACAGATATGTACCTAGAAGATAATCCCTGCAAAACCTAAATATTCAAGCTGAATTTTTAGAAAGTTAAATGACTTATATTCATTTTAAATATACTCAATATTCTCCTGAATATACTGCTTAAGCTAATCGCTACCATTTCCAACATCAACAACTTTTCTGCTCTGGAAGCTGTACATCCTCCTGCTTTTTGACACAGAGTTAATACTGTTAAAAACCCAAATCCAACTGTGTACATTTTAAACATCTAATTGGCTTTATTCAGTGATTCATAAATGAGGCGGCATCCCATCCAGCAAGCAGAAAGGAGCTCCCAGGAGCTGTACAAAATGAGAGACTAGTATGGGCAGAGCAGGCGGGACAAGAAAGTGACTAGCCAAGAGCTCACCGTTTGGGGAAAGGCATACAGTATTACTTCACTAGTACTGACCAGAAAATTCCAGATTGACTGGTCTAAGATTCCATTCCTGGGGGAGGTTTAAACTGTAAATTAGGTACAAAGTCTCCTTTTGGTGACATGGAGTTTAGCATTAAAAAAAAAAACCCAAAAAACAAAAAACCACTCTATTTTGGGTCTGCTGTGCCTTTTTAACAATACATTAGCACTTCTTTACTTTTTTTTTACTTAGAACAAAAGTGGCCTCCATCAATAGCCTTTCAACTTAAAACAAGTGCCCTAAATATAAACTCTAAACTCATCCACCCTCTATGCAAATACAACGAAGTTACATATTCATATACTCTCAAAGTCAACTCATGATGCTCTGTTTCATATCTCATAACGTTTTCCCCTCTGAGAATACACTCTACCTATTTTATACAAATAGTTTTGTGATGGTTTCTGGCCAAAACTGTAACCTTCTATCTGACCAAAATCTCGTATGTCTGTCACTTATTGTTTTACATTGAAAATAAATCTGATAGCAAAATTTAAAAGACACAGCATTTTATACAACTATTTTTTATTAGTTTACTCAAACATGTATTAAGTACTTTCTAGGCAAAAATCAACATTGTTTCTATGAAAGATTAAAAGGTGTTTTTACAGAATTTCTAGACTTCTCCAGCTTCGGAAAACCTTACTCCAACCACGTCCCTATTCCAATTGCCCAAGAGACAAGTGATTTCAAACTTTTAAAAATCTTCTAGTTAAAACTCATTTTTCATCTTTCCACATCCATTTGACAATAATAGGAGTGAAACTACATTCACAGTAAGCTGAAGAAGGAATATCTGGTTAAATATGAGAGCACTCTGCCTTTTAAATCAACTCTTCTCACATCCCTACTCCAGGATACATTCATTCTAATTGTCTCTGCCATTCTCCTGTCTTCAGAGGTTCAGGGAATAGTGGTAAGAATTTGACTGATTCTTTCCCAGACTTATTTGGAAACCAAGAAGTGGTTATATAAAGAATCTTCATCTATATAAATACACATACCACTACATTCTTCGTTAACATTCCTAATTAAGAGAACTCCTTCAGGGTTATTTAGGATACATCTTTTTCTCTCTGTTACCCATTTAAGATTTAGATTCTAGTTTCCAAAAATAACCTCCCTCTTCAAGCAAAATCCTGTCTTCCCATGGGGTGAAGCCACAGGGTACTCATATTAGAAGTCAGCACAGAAACCTAGACGTTTTCTTAAGAGCTATATACTTATTAGAGATAACAAGGGGATGATTTCCTAATTGGCTTCCTTTGCTGCTGGTGTAAAATAAATGGATTTATGGTCCTTTTTATAAGGGATGTGTGTGGTAGATGCTCAGAGAACCAATTCTACAACTGAAAAAAGCTTGCTAGGCTCTGTATCAACTTATTTGTTCTGTGGTTCTCAATTCTGGCTTCACATTAGAATCATCTTGAAGAATTTTTAAATTACTGATGCGTGGGTCCTATACTTAGAGATTCAGCTCAGTTTTTCTGGAAGGTCACCATTCTGGCCCAATGAAAGCCAACAGAATCAAATTTTTGTCCTGAAGCCAAGAAGGGCTGGATAAAATAAAGATCTACCTTCTCTATGAAATAATGAAAAAATAATTTATCATGGTTATACACGGAATCAGGAAAAAGTTCGTATCTATAAAAGCATGTACTATTTAAAGTTTGTGACAACCTAAAAATAATCCTAATGTAAAAATGAAATCTCAAATTTATTTAAAACTAAGTGTGTATATTTTATACACACTTTTTCTTAAAGTATATATATATACTTTAAGAAAAACCAGTTGTGTGTGAGAGCAAAGCCACAATGAAGACATTGGAAATACACTGTATAGAGTGATTCTTTCAAACACAATTTAAGAAATGTAGATACTCATTTTCACATGCACGGATACTTACAGAGAATATATAAAAATTGACATACTTAAAGAGATGGAAAAAAAATGTATAGAGAATTGAAAAAAGAAAATCCACAAAGGACCCAAGTGATCAACCTGCTGTAGATACTGATTGATATGGATGTTTGCAAGAACAGAAGCAACTAAATCGGTCTCAAAGTGTCTCACTGATTCTGTTCTTGTCCTGTAATGAGAAGGCTGCCTGGAGGGGGGAAGGTTAGAAAATACTGTCTCATAGGTTAGTCAAGGAATTTCACAAGGATTAATCAAAACAAAATGTTTGTCTTTAATAGAACCTTTTATTTACCAAGCCCTCACCCTGGACTGGACTAAATTGGCTTCAAGACTTTCTGGATACTTCCTCCTCCACTCACCTCAGCTAAATCTGGGCAAAGAAAACTGAACAACGTAACCTTGTCATCCTCAATAAAGTACATTTTCAAAGTCACTGGGATGATACAATTAGAACAGAATATAAAATTTATGTGCATTCACAATTATATGTATTCACAAAGAAAATAATAGAAAACAAGTGCTAATCAGCCTAATTGCTTTTATGTTTCACCTCGCATACAGAAAGATAAGCCAACATCAGTAAGGTCAATATTAGCCAACATCATCTTTGAGGCATTTTGTGAACCAATTTTCTGGTCATTAACTCTGACCCACTGTGCTAATCAGCCACAGACATAATAATAAAAAAATGACTAAAGTGTTCTATATATTTTTTCAAACTCAACTTTAATAATCTCCATTTAATTTTAAGAAAAACTGCATTGCTTCAGTCAGAGAACATTTACTTCAGCTCCAGGGGATTTTCCCAGACCGCTGTGCTGTAGATGGCACAGCTTCTGTAGCTAGAGTCAGCGAGAGACTTCACAATCATGACTCTAGATTTTTTTTTTTTTTTTTAAAGACTATTTGAGAGTTTCTCCAACTTGGAGATTTTCTGATACTCCTCAGAGGCTGAAACCCAAATAGTCCCAATGTCATATAAAATGAAAACTGGCTGAACAAACTCAGTGGCAGAGGAAACAGGCCCAGGAAAGTACCGAGCACACGGGGGTGCCTGACGGGGTGGGAGGCAGGACTGGGTGCTGGCTGCCAGGATCATTCCTCCAGCAGGAGGAAGCGTCTGCTGCCCACTGGGGTCTTTGGGAATTGTTTACTAGCGCTGTCCAGCTGGTTTTACAGAAACAGACATCATTAGTGAAAGAAATGAAGTTGGTCTACAGCAGACTTTATTTTGGCAATTTAGATCAAATGATATCATAGTTCACTCTGTAAAAGAGTAATTTTGTTCTGTGTTCTTTCTACTCAACATCAAAAGATGTGAAAAGGAACAACAAATACAAAACAATTCTGTTAATTAATTAGATGACTTCATACCTACAACAAAAACTGATTTATATATTTTATTCTTGTCTGGTTTTGTTGTCCTTTATGCTGAATTACTATGAAGTGCTGGGTTAGCATCTAATGAGAATCTAATGAGAATCTAAATAACCTGCAAATTTTCTTCCAATTCTACCAGTTTATGATCCTTTGATCATTTTTGCATAAAATAAAAATAATCTCATTCTTAGAATATAAAAAAATAGTAAGTTCTTTAATTGCCAAGTAATGCCCACAGCAAATTGAAATTATGTCTCAAGATTATTTTCTTGATAATGCTATCACTGTCTCCCTGAGAAATAGAGGCAAAAAAGATAATAATAATAATAATGTAGATATAAAATAATTCCCCAAATCACCCTTTATTTATATAGTTTCGAAATCATTCTAATTAATAAATTTCAAAATTTACATTTTCTTAAACTGTGTGTTTGCATCCCACCCACACACAGCCAAGTTTTCTTACACTCTTGTTATGTCACTGGTGGGTTTAAGATAAATGAGGCCTCCCCTTAAAATGTATCTCTATTTGAGGAACTCATTAAGCATCTAGTGCATGGCTACTTTTTTCTTATTTTCATACATACATTGCCCTTTATTTCCTCAATTAACCATAAATTTCTAAAACACAGACTGTTGTAATAGTGTCTTCCTTTCCTGTTGCCCTTTTCCTACCCTCCTGAGAGTTACTTCATCCTTTTACATTTCATATTGCTTTATCTAAAGCATTTTTGAGCATTTTTAGTAGTTTCCCTAATACAGTATACATACATAAATTGACACTGTTAACTAATATTGATGTTTGACTATTTCAAGTGAAAGGTAGGAGACTTACCACCATCTTATTCTTTTACCCTCTTGGTTGGCATAAATATCTCATTTAACCACACAGTGATAACCATGTCACACATTACAATAATTTCGCTTTCAAGTACCTAATATAATTCTGAAGACGCAAAGTAGAAGACTATTATATTTAACTACATCTTTCACTATTTCATTGTTATTTCTCCAGTCCTGATCTTTAATGATGCCTTCTCTTATCATTTCCTTTCTTGTTGAAAAACTCCTTTGAAAAACCTTTTTAACCATGCTTTTGGTAGTTTGGTTTTTATTCCCTAAGGAACTGGTTCATTGTGTCTAAGCTGTCATTTTTCTGTGTGTCTAGGCGTTTGTAGTATTCCCTTATTATTCTTCTAATGTCTTCAGGGTCTGGGGTAGTATCTCCTCTGTTTGGTAGGGCTGCTGTGACAAATTCTCTTGGTTTCCCCTCATCTGAGAATGCCATTGTTCCTGAAGATATGTTTGCTCAGTAGAAAATTGCAGGATAACTTCTTTTCTTTCAGCAATTGAAAGTTCTATGCTGCATGCATCTGGCTTCCATGATTTCTGGAGAAAAATCTGCTGTCAACTGGATTATGTTTCCTTTCAGGCAATGTTTTCTCTCTCTCTGGTTGCTTTCCAGATTATTTCTTTGTCCTCAGTTTTGAGTAATTTGATTATGATCTGAGGGTGTGTATGATTTTAGGTTTATCATGTTAGCATTTGTCCATCTCTGTAAAAAGGTATGTAGATTTATGTGTTTTGCTATAGTTGGGAAATTTTCAGCCATTATATCTTCTAGTTTTTTTTTCTAGTCCACTATTTTTTCCTCCTTTCCTTCTGGGACTCTGATGTCATGAATGTAAGATTTGTTATTGTCCATAGGTCCCTGTTCATTTTTACTATCTGTTTTCAGATTGGATAATTTTTACTGATTTATCTTCAACTTTACTAAGTCTTACTTCTCTCATCCCAATTCTGTTCTTGAGTACTTCCAATAAGTTTCCTTTTGGTTATTGTATTTTCTAGTTTTAAAAGGTCCATTCAGTTCTTCTCTCCATCTTCTGTTTCTTTATTGAGCCTTATCTTTTAAATTTTTCAAGTGTTTTAATTGCTTACTAAAGCATTTTTATAACATTTATTTTAAAAATCCTTGAATTTTTCCCCAGTATTCGTGTCCATTTTATATTGACATCTGTCATTTTTCTCATTGAAGTTAAGATTTTGCTGATTCTAGATATGACTATTTTTAATTGGATCCTAGATCATAACATAACTTTGTCTATCATGCTATAGAACCTGGCTCTTATTTAAATCTCTTTGCTGTCGACCAGGGCTCCTTTACCACATGCAGCCCCTGTAGATGGCCCCCGCCGGGACACACAAACATCTCATTATTAGAGTGGGATGTTCACCTCCCATTTTAATTCTAATTCTTGCTCTTTGGAATTATTGGCTGAATTGGTTCTTTCAGCTAAGTTCTTGGTATATTTTGGAAGTTATAATTTTGATACATTTCTCTGATTCTATTTTTGGTTCCCTCAACTAAAATTTCCACCCTACATTTTGGTCTTAAAACATGACCCTACAATAGGACTCAGTTAGTTAGTTAGTTAGTTACTTAGTTAGTTAGTTAAATCCTCACCTGAGATTATACTCATTGGAGGGAGGGGGAGAGAGAGAGAAACATCTATTTGACAGAAACACTGATCAGTTGCCTCCCATATGCAACCCAACCAGGGACTGAACCCACAACTTAAGTGTGTGCCTAACTGGGTATCGAACCCACAGTATTTCCATGTATGGGACAGCGTTCCAACCAACCAAGCCACACCAGCCGGTGCCAATAGGACTTTTTATTGAGACTCCCAAAGGAGCTTTCCTAGATTCATAATATGGAGAATTATAAACTGAAGTATACCCAGTTGCAGGTGTATGGGATAAAGTGTAAGCACTGGCCAAATCTCAGCAAGCTGGATGGCTATCTATACGGCAACCCATATAGACAGTACATGGAAGTCCCAGGATTTATTCAAAACAGTGGTCTTAGCCAAATAATGTTTTTCTTGTCCAGATGGAGAAAGATGTAATTATTAATCATGCCAGAATTAGACATCAGAAAACAGCAAATGTATGCTTCATATTGGACAAGTGGGAGAATAAACAGAAAGGGAAGATGAGAGCTAGGTGTTTTGTTTGTACGGGAGGGAGTAAGATGGGACAGGAGAGAGAAAGATGCTCAAATTAAAGAAAGGTAAGAGGATGGAGGTGAGTTAGGGACACTGAAATCTAATATTGCAAAATTAAGTTATTTATCTTGCTGTTCCTTTTACAAAGGCCTTGCCAAGATTACCCCAGCTGCAACAAACTACTAACTCAAGAGGACTGAGCTGTGGCTGAGAAGGCCCACCAAGGGTGAAGGCTAGAAATGCAGATTTCTCGATCCATTTGAATCAAGGTCCAGGTTCAAGTTCAGAGAGTTGCTGATAATGAGGAAGGATAGTGCCAAAAAGAGAAGTAACTAGTTACATAAATATTAGTAATGAGTTTTAAGTTAATTTCTTTTCTTCTTTCAATGTTAACATCTACTTCCACAGAGAAGAGGGCTGCCCTTAGATCATCCGGCTTTTCAACTCCTCTGTTCTGTTTTTCTACCATGCCACCTCATGTTGAATTCTTTCAACCTCCAAAATAATACTAGCCCCAAACTCCACACCTCAGATATTTATTAAGTATTTGAGACAATGTAGGGGATAGACATCACAGCCTGGAAAATGACTGAATATATGAAATCTTTTATGTACATAACCTAGTTTTAAAATGTCTTTACCTGGGGATGGCTTATCCTTAATAATGTCAAAGAAATATAGGCATTCATTGAGTTTTGGGGAGGCTGAAGTTGAAGCTTCTAAAATTCTGTGTGTTTATGAAACAAAGTTGAAAATAAAAGGATGTGATTTTGTTCTTGTCATGGGTTCATCTAATACCAGCGTTGAGACTACAAGGCTCATTACTATTTAAGTGCACTTTGGGGAGTCGATGCATGACACATGACATGTGGTTATTGTGTGTTGAGCATTATTCAGATGCTTCACGGACATCTCTCTTAATACTGAACACATTTCTTGGGGGTTCGATATTATTAACTCCACTTTTAGAAGATAGAAGTGAAATCAAGAGGTTCAGTAATCACCCTGCAGCATTTTCTGCGACCCCTAAGGGTCAGTCTTGCTCTTGTTCCCTCCACTCCCTTTTCCCTTCTTCACTGGCAGGTTACTGCAGTTCCTCCCTGCCCCCCGCGTGCCCCCGGATATTTTCCTACCTAAAACAGCTTGGCATTTCTTCTTCCCTCCCCGCTCAGAGTCCTCCCAAAGCATGCCTCACACTCTAATTTTCTACATCTAAAGAAGCCTTTGAAGGAAGTAATTTCTTGACAAAATCTGTTCTCTCATTCCCGACTTTATCCATACTGTAGAGTACCCATTTAGCTTGTTTACCTTCTATACAAGAGACAGAAAAGCATAGTTCAATGTTTTTGAAAATACTTAAATGGGTCTCAATTAACTTAAAGGCTTCTATTTGGTAAACTATGTCTGTCCGTCTATGTGTGTTTTCCACGTTTTTACCTTATTGTTAAGTTTTAGCTTCATCTATACCTTTAAAAAAGCATTTCTAATGATTACCAGTACTATGAGGTTGATATGCTCAAGAAATGTAATTTAATTAGCTAATGAGATTAGTGAAGTGATAAATTAGTCAGCCATAGATGACATATTCGACACCAATCCCCAAAAGAGGAAAAAGCTATTTTCTAAAAGGCATGTCAGCTTTAACGCTGGCGTGGTCTCAGGACATGAGTTTTAAAGCCCACAGTGCCTCAGAGACTTGCTGGGTCCAGATCCCATCACTCCCAGGGCAAGGCTGAAGAACACCCCCGGGTACCACTCAGAATTGTTTCACTGTACGGAAAATGAACACAAGTCTAACCCATGATTTTGCAAGTTCTGAGGCTAAGTACAATATATCTCAACAACTGCTCTGAAACACTCAGCAGGTTGTTAAATACCAAATAATGAAATGAATTTAGTATTTTCTTATAGCTTTAAAAGCAGAGATTTTATTATTTGCCTGGAACAATCTGAAAATTGATAGAGAAAAGAGAGAGGCAACCCTAGGCAGATTCTCTCTTGAGTACAGGAAATCTCTTAGTTCTTCTCATTCATACTTTTCCTTTCTTCTTCCTCTCCTGCCCCTGCCCTCTGGTCTTTTCTCTGTCTCCTCTCCCTCTCCATTCTCCTCCCCCTCAAGTCCAGCTCTGTCTGTCTCATTGCAAACACTCAATACATTTTGTTAAAATTAAGTCAGTACTTCACTGAAGTTGTACTGCTCAGAATTCATTTTTTTTAAAGCTCTTGACCTAAATGTCAGTAATCACCTTAACAATTAAATAAGCATGTACTGAAATCGTCCCACTTTGGGCACGTATGCTAGGCACTGGAGGGTCACATAGCGAGAACATGACGCCACTCAGCTCTAAACAAGGGAGAGAAGGAAATGCTTATCTATCATTGTCATATGTCAAAATAGAGCAGATCTAAACGTGATTCAAATTACCATGGAAACAAGTTGGGAAATTGGTGGTATTGAGTATTCAATTTACATTCCAGGTAGTTTAATTTTCATGCACTTTTCTTACTGTTTAGGCAAAGATGTTTCCATCTTTATATTTTATTTACTCTCTGTTCTTTTCTTATGCTGCGTAAGTGAACTTATTAAAAGTATTCACAATACAGAGTAGAGCAAAAGCAGATCTACAGATGTTCGCATGGAAAATAATAAAATAATTAATAAATAGCAATACAAGAATAAACTCTGCTTCACAGACTCACGACTGTAACCCTACTTTTCATGGTCAAGTTGTATAACATGCCCTGACCAGAAGAGGAGGAAGGAACTGTCACCAACCAATGACATATTTTGAGAATCACAGAAATTAATAAACAAAAGGAACAAACAAGAAAGAATGCGTTAGCCCCTGAACAGCAGTCCCGAGCTTCTCCTGCTGGCGTCTGCCACTCTGAGCCGGGTGGCTGAACACACTGAAATAAGAGTCCAACTGGCCTAATGTCAGGACTTTAGGCTTATGGTACAGCTTCACTTCAGCTCACCTAGGAACTCACTTGCAGGGCTCAAACAATCCTTGGGCCTGATTTATTAGCACTATCTTAACATCCCAAAAGTAGACTGTCTTGTTTGCACAGAACTGAACATCAAGCAAATAATCCCAATATTTAATCTCGTCTAGCTCAGCTGACTTAACATAAAAATAACCCCAAATTAAAGTACTGCAGGAAAACATCCACAGAAAATAGACTTATTTTAAGCTAATTATAAGCATATTTTAAGGAAAAAAAAGTATATAGAAGAACCCATTTTCTTGCACTTCAAAGGACAGTGAGTTGGTTGGGACTTTTCTGGTTAAAATATGATTATGCAAAGCAAATAGTTTTTAAGATCTTTTCCTAGGCAAATTTGCTCTGGCAAAATCTAAAAATATTTTAAATGCTGCCTATTGTGTTCCTGTTGATTAAAAACCTAAAGATTAATACTGCATCTTAATATCTTAATATTGAAATCCATATTAACTTGATTTCTACATAAAAATTATTTTAAAATATAATAAATTCATATGGACATTTGTGCTTACTTTTCAATACTAAAAATATGTTTAAACTTAGCTTATGATGGGGTATTATAAGCTAAATATAATAAAGAGCTTTAGAAAAACTAAAGAGCTAAATTAAAATAAATAACCTCTATTATTTCTGTTTAGTGTTTTTAGGATTCTAAGAGACTCCAGGCTTTCCTATAGTAATTTTTTATAAGTGGCATTACTTATTTTTATTTATGTAACATGAATTTATGTTACTCTAGTCTTTTTTATTAATTTCATTAATTCCAGTGTTATTATTTTATATAGAAGACAGAATAAACTGACTGGTATATAATAAATAACAGTAAAGCATACATACTTTTTATAAAATTGAAAAAAGTAAAATAAAACAGAATTATTATAGTACCATATTTAAAGCTATATTCTAAGGAAAATATATAGTAATTACAATAAGCATGAGAGATATGCGCATGGGTTGAAATACATGTTAA
The DNA here is from genome assembly GCA_030848825.1 of Tadarida brasiliensis. Classification (NCBI taxonomy): domain Eukaryota; kingdom Metazoa; phylum Chordata; class Mammalia; order Chiroptera; family Molossidae; genus Tadarida; species Tadarida brasiliensis. The sequence goes on along the minus strand of CM061267.1, from coordinate 96,137,265 downwards.
AAATGAGGATATATTCAAAATTGTAAAAATATATTTCTTAAGATAATCCCTTTTCTGGTGATTAATATAAAACAAAAGAAAAGGAGGAGAAGAAGAATGGTAGAATTACAAATGTTTTTACATTTTCAATTAGTATTATATCTGTAATTACTTGATGTTCTTAAATATTTATACCTACCATTCCTATGAACTGCTTTTTAAAATGCAATGAGCAGTTTATTTCTTGCTATGAGGGACAGTTAACAAACAAAATAATGATTACACACTGAAATTTAAATTATTTGTTTGTTGTATTACAAAAAATATAGTTCAATATTTAGGCAATGCTCTTGATTCATAATTAATAAGCTCTTGCTTCAACATTTGATTAAAATTAATTCTGAGTCCAGTAACACTATAATAACATTTAGTGTCAATCATTTAAAAATCATTTGGTTGTCTTGAGGGAGAAAAGCTATTATCAGGCCAAAGAATTAGTAAAACTGTCAGCAAGTAAAGAACCTGTCACAGAGCTGTTAATACTGATTAATCTCTGAAGTGCCGTCCCTTTCACAAGCGAAGAAGAAACGTACAGTCCCCTGAGCCTGGCAAACATCACCGCACATGGAAGGCAGCCTGGACCTCATCTACATTTCACTGATCTTGCTCTATGAACAATTTAAAATATTATTTCTAAAAATGATCATTTCCTATTATTTTACAATAAGTGGGACATCAATACATTGTAGGAAACTTACCAAGGGGGAGGTCATCAGGCAGGAAGAAAGGAAGGGAGGGAGGGAGGAACACACAAACCAAAAGCAAGCAGAAGAAATGAAAGAGAACTGTCCTACCAGCAGAGGTATTGGCTTTGTTATATGAAACCAAGAAAGATTAAATGGAAAGATGGATAAGTACATAAATAATTTTAAAGAAAATAATCTACTTTTCAACTAGCAATTCTTCATGATGATCTTTTCCTGCTGATAAAGGTTAATCTGTAAAATCACATTTAATTTGTGTATGGCATTCTATCATATGAATATACCTTGAATTACTCAACCATTAATGGTTATATTTAAGAACTACATATTTAAGTTTGTGGGGGAAAACTGCCCCCTTCCCCTCTTGGTTCTGATATCTGGTTGAATAGGTAAGATAATATAATCCAGATTTAACAGAAGAAAATCAAGTTCTAATATATAAGAATGGGCAACTCAAATAAGCCTGGAAATTCCAAAGACAGGCAAAAAGAGGTAAATGTCATTGTGGACTAAGGAGAAGGACGGAAGGGTCTGGGACTTGTAAGTAAAACAATCCAGGGGCCGATGAAAAGAGCAAGTGTTCAGTGAACAGAGGTTTGCTGGGCCATCTGGAGACAATGGGACACAGACAGGACTTTGCAAGAGCCTTGCTAGGCTCTCCATCGACCACACCTCTTCCACACTGTACATGGTTCCCTACGGTGACACTTCTTCCAGGAGCCGGCCTTCCGTCTTACATTCTTTCAGGCAGCTCGGGGAAAGGTCAAAGGTTCTTCCTGCGCCTCTGGGCCTTAAAAATAACCTGTTTAAAATAAGGAATGCCCCAAAGGGGCACCTTTGGGGTGGCAAACTCTGCCCCTAGCAATTTTCTACACGTACATAAACTTTCCCTGCGGCTGCGGCGATGTCTCTGACTGAGGGTTCCTGAACACGAGTGGAAGCAGCAGCCTAGAGCAGGGACACAGCTCTCTGAGGACACAGTGACCAGGAAAGGTCAGCGCAGCACCAGCTGCCTCCCCTGTGCTGGGGAGCCCAAATCACATTCGAAATAACTTTCTCCAGATTGGTCCTTGGCTCCAGAATTTAAATGTAAAGCCACAGCATGCTATTATAATATAACCAACAGAAATAAAACCGTATCCAAGTCCCTGTGCTACAAGCCTTCCTAGCAACATGAAATGCACAAGGACACGAGGAAACAGATAAGAGGGCAGCTGTATCTGTTCCCAGTAGCAGGACAGTGACTCCAAGGACCACACAGATGGCGGCGTTGGCTCAGAAGTGGACATGGTCTTGCTAAATGAAGTGGTGGGCTTCTCAGCAGCGGGCCCTGGGGGAAAGGGCTTGGGTTCTAAGCTCCACTATGCCATTGTAATAAAAAAGTATACTCCCCTAAGAAAACTATTAAAAAGCATTCAACCAGAAATGATTTTACGTCATCTTGACAATATTCTGGTGAGGTATGAATTATATCATTTTGGTTTTAAGTGAGACATATTTGAGATATATTAAAAATAAACTAAAAATTGAGGGAAAAAAATTATTACCTAACAACTCATTTGTTTTACTTAACCTCATGCGCTTAGAAATGGCATAGATGGAGCAGAGAGAGGAAGGAGGGGGTGTGTGGGAGGATTGCTCTTCGTGGCTTCTTTTCTGAGAGGACAATTATTCGTGTGTTCCGTAATGACAGCATGTCAAGGCAATTCGTAAGCAGCCCTGCGATCAGCTACTTCACGGGCCTCGCTAGGAGGGTCCACTAGAGTCCCCGCACGTGTGGGAGGAGTGGACTCGGAGCCACAGGGCCAGACCTAGCCAGGCCACGTCAACTTCCTCCTGGTTTCCGTGTTCCCTTTTTTTATGTACTTTTGTCTGAATGAAGGTTTCTTAGACTGAAAGACATTTAAAACTGCCCCTTTTTGATAAGGCCTGTTATAACTGTACTCCATGGTGGCGTTGGGAAGAAATTCCGGAGGCCGTTCCACAGGTGTTTATATTTTCACTGCGGCACGTTTCCTGAGTTCCTATGAGCACAGATGTAGGGTAGACACCCACGCACTCCCTTCTTCACTGGCAGGCTGCCTAGGAATCCCACTGCAAAGGGACAGGGTGCCCAGAAATACTCTGTAAATGGGGAAGGTGGAATTTATTGGAAATATCCATTAAGATCATATGAAAATGGGATGTTTAAGAATTTTAATGATACTGTCTATTGATTTCCTCTCTATTGTCAATCTAGTATTTTCAAGTCTCTAACTCCTGTCTCACCAGAGAATTCCCAATCAAGAGGTAAACTTTATGCATTCTTCCAGAAGTTTTCTAGTATTACAAATGTATTTCTTTTCTAAATACGTTTTTATTGATTTTTAGAGAGACAGAGATAGAAACATCTATGTGAGAGAGAAATATCAATTGATTGCCTCCTGCACGCCCCCTACTGGGGATCGAGCCCACGACCTCGGTATGGGAATCGAACCAGGACCTCTCAGTCCATGGGACATGCTCAATCTACCAAGCCACACTAGCCGGGCGGAAAGGTGTTTCTTAATTTCCCTTTCCCAAATTCCTCCAGCATCTTGAAATCATGAACCAAGTTTTCCCAACTCCAACCTTAATGGGTGAGTATCTCATATTTCTAAGTGCTTGATTCTCTGACATCTTGAATGAGGGTAAGGGGTTGCCTCTTGGAATATGGATTATTAAACTGGTGATTTTTAAGAAACAAAAGACTCAGAAAGAACATTTGACACCCCCACCCCCTTACCTGCCTAAAGGAATTCAGATAGAAAACCTTCTTAAAAGAAGGAGCTACTACCTCAGCATAGCATAAACTAATGACAGGGAGGAGCCTAGCAATCTGTTTTTTAAACTCCCCCTCTGTGTCCTATTGCTTCTGGGTGTCCAGCAAGAATCTGTTTACCAAATATTTGCTCTTCCTCAATTACCTGTGAATTGCCTACTTTTTCACTGAAGTCCCAGACACCTGCGTCCCTATCTTTAATCCAGAACAGCATATAAACCTTAACTGTCCAATTTGTCCTGGGTCTCGTATTCTAATGGAACCCTGAATATACATATGTAATAAATTTGGTTATTTTCTCCTGTTAATCTGTCTCATGCCAATTTCATTATGAGACTAGTCAGAAGAGCTCCAAAGGGTAGAAGGAAAACTATTTTTACTCCCCTACAAGTACAGTAGATAAGCCCTGCGCAAAAGAAAAATCATATTAGTATACTGTCACCTCTCTGAGGATTTAAATAAAAGTCTCACAATTACTTTATTATATGATGCTAATAGAAAATTTGCTAGAGGATTCCCAGCAAACTTAAGCTTTAAGTAAATAATTACTTGAATCAACATTTTTAAAAAATTAAGTCATTTATAATTATGAATTTGATTCCTCAGCAATTTTTCATCAGAATATTAATACATACTCATAAATTTTATAAGGATAAAAAGCCCTTTAGCAAATTTCTTATCTATGAAATTCTTCAATTTGCAGCTCTGATGTTGTTATAAAAGTTCCTTCTCAAGAGGCAAAAAGCAATCCCAGGTAAAAGCAACAATAACATTTCCATGTTCCTCAGACACCTGAAGGACTAACCTGAACATCAAACTTATGAAACACTTGTAACCTATTAGGTACTATACAAAGTGGGGGGGAAATGTAGGTTTACAGTCGTGAGTATGCAAAACAGAGTTTATTCTTGTATTATTTATTAATTTTTGTATTATTTTCCTTATGAACAACTATAGACCTACTTTTGCCACAACCTATATACAATGTGCTATTTAAAAAACAAACAAATAAACAAAACTGGAGTACTGACCCAGTCCTGTAGACCAGAATAGACCAGTTTGCTCATGCTCTTTCCAAGTCAATCCTGCCCATTAGTTTCCGATTGATTCAACTAACTACAGTCCCAAGTTCCTGGATGGCTATATGCTCCCCTTTCTAGAATAAATATGATGATTTGAACATATTCTACACAGGTCAAAGGATAATAATCCCCAAATCAAAGTGATTTAGAGAAGAAGCAAATGATGAATAATTACTTAGGAGAGAAAATGCATACTGTCAAGTTATCTAATAATTAGCATTATTTGGAATATTAGATGGTATATAAATGACAGGAGGAAAGAAAAAAGGAGGAAGGAAATAGTGAGGGAACAGTATTTGCAATTACATGTATATAGGGAGCCACCAGCATCTACAGAGGAAAGATTGTAGATATATGTGCCTGTTAGCAAGGGAAATAAAATATTACAGAGTGAAGGAACAGATGGTGGGAATTAAATAAATCATAAGATAATTTAAATATATAAATACTTGCTTTACTCCGGTGTTACTAGGAAATAACCTGAGTTAAAAAATAGCTATTTGCTCTACTCTCCCCTCATACTGTGTGTGTGTGTGTGTGTGTGTGTGTGTGTGTGTGTGTGTGACAGAGAGAGGGACAGAGAGAGAGACATTGATATGAGACAGAACACTGATCAGTTGGTTGCCTCCCACATGTGGAACCTGCCCACCACCTCTTGGTGCACTGGACGACACTCAGCCAACTGAGCCACACCAGCCAGGGCAAAAGTAACAAACGTTTAAGGCACATTTCCTTTTAAAGCGGTATTGGCCTTTCCTTCGCTATTCCTCTGAAATCAGCAGGTAACACCTCAAACTGAGTTTTTCAGCACCATGGAAGAGTGTCTCTTAGCCCTTTACTTCAATCGGTAGGGTATAGGAGATACTTTTCTACGTCAGGAACAAAAATTTGCCAATGGAAACAATTGGTATAATTAAAATTACCTATTTAAAACAAGTCATAGGGTCACTCTGTCTTGAAAACTATGGAGTCTCTTCATGTGTCTGTATTCCTAGAATGAAAGGAAAATACAACACACAAAATAAAGATTTGGCTCAAAATATTAAAATGTCAGACATCGTAACCTTGAGAACCAGGTCATTTTCTATAGCTGAATAGAAAGCATAGAACTGGCCCAAGTCCAAACCGACTTCCCACACCTCTCGGCCTGGACCACACACTGACGCCCCCTAGCGGTGGGGCTGGAAAGGAACACGCGTCTGGAGAGCCTGAACGAGAGCAACCTCAGGGCCACCTCTACACAAGGAACAAAACGGCTCAAGATTTCCTCACCAGTTTATTAAAGGGTTCAACAAGTCAGTCCAACACACATTTATGAACACAAGTCAAAAACCCTGGAAAAAAGCAAAACGGCCAATAGCTGAACCTGAGGACTGTCCTCTGAAAGCAGTGCCCTCCCTCCTGAGTGGACACAGCTCCTCTCCTCAAACAGAGACTTCCAGAAGGTCCCCAACTCACTTCATTTGCTTATTGACTAGATGAGATGATTAAAAAGACCCCCCCCCCCCCATCTATTAGCCTTTATAATCGCCAAGTGCTGAAGCACCCAGTCTGGACGTGGGCTTCCACAGCTCTGTCCCCTAACCAGGAATCCACTGAGCGCGGGAACCCCACGCCACTCTGCCTTCCCGCCCTGCGTACACACAGGGCAGTGCCTGGAAATCCCTGCAAGGCTGGCGCACCGAGGCCCATCTGCATTCTCAGCACATGAACTCTCTTTTCAAGCAACTTTGAAAATATCTGTAAGTCAGCCTTCCTGCTACTCGTGGTCACCAAAGTGACTCAGAAACGGACCCCAACCAATGGCAGTATCCTGCGTCCTGTCCACTAATCAGGCTGTATGTGGAAAAGACCACCTTTGATCCTATGACTGAGACAAGCTTTTCTGTACAACATGAATTACAATCCAACCCTAACCTATGGATACAGCTACCAGGCCAAACCTCCCTAGTCCCCGGGCAGGTTTTGAGCAATTTGAAAGGAAGCCTGTAGGCAAAATATACAATAGGAATTAACGTCGTAAAGGGTGTCGAGGTACAATCTCCCAGGAGACGACACGTAAACTGGTCCTGGTGGGATGAGGGGGCGCTTTGCAGGCTGGGTGAGAGGGAAAAGGGATGTAGAGATGCTGCCCAGAAATTACTTTTCTAGCTGAACTCCAACTGCCCTATGTGAACTCAATGACCCCGTCAAGCGGGCCCACTTGGTACCACGCGAACAAGCACGGAGCCTCTGCTGATCACACGGACCAGAATGTAGCACAAGCTGTGACACTCTGAGCACCTTCCCATCTGACGCAGGAACGTCACCTTCTCTAGGAAGCAGTGATTGACTTCCCAGGGGAATGTGGGCTGTCCCTTTGTGGTCAGTTTTGCAGATTTTAACTTTTCATAAGAAGTCACAACAGATATGATCAAACTTTAATGAAAAAGGAAAGCAGTGAGCCTGGAGTGATATTTCTCTACAGAATAAATAAACAAACAGATAAATAAAGTTAATAGTTCTCTACATATAAGAGGTTCTCAACTAATATGTGTTGCGTGAAAAAATGAAATCAACCCGAGAAAGATCGCGACTAAAGACTAATGTGAAGGTGCTGAGTGTTGAGACATTTCTTGCCTGCTATAACAAGAAAACACAAAAGTTCTCCTTTGAGCAAACTACTGAACTTCTAATCAGCTAAAATTGCTAATTTAGCCACTATTACCTGCCAGGGCATACTTCATGTAAGTCTGCAATACGTAAGATAGATTCTAGTGCCTTTAAGAACATGATCGTAACTGCCTCTAAGCTACTCTGGTGTTTCTTCCTACGGTGCCTTAAACCTTGTCAGATGGTCTGGTTTTTGGATCATCTCAGCCCTATCACTGCTGGTAAGTAGGACTGTTCTACGTTATGAAGGATAGCTCTAGCACTAGTTAAACTATTCTACTTTAGAATCTACAACCCTAAAGAAGACCCTGAGAGACTGACTTATTCAATCAAGATCCAACAGGTAAGTCTATCCTAATTTTTAAGGCAGCTAGAAAAGTAAATTTCACAGTGTCCCATGATAACTTGCTGTGTTCTAAGGTTTCCATTACTAAGAAGAGAAACCTTCTTCCTTATATCTAATCACTACAGAACATAGAGAAAATGAGGACAAAATGAAAATATGCATTGAATTCAATTTAAGATGAATTGCTCATTTGATATTTGAAAGATTATTCCGTGACAGTGGTGGAGAATAGAATGGGTAAAACTACAGAAAACCACTAGCTGGGAGACTAATAAGCAGACGAAATGAGAAATAAGGGGTAAAAAAGATAAGATGTAGTCCAGAAAAAAGAACTTGATGGTGAAAGATAAATCTGGAAGACGCAGTTTTCAGACTTTAGAATGCTCGTGGATAATGGTCCCTTTACTAGAAACAGGTCATGCTACATAAAAAGCACTTATGGAGCCAAACCTTTGAGTTCAGCATGTGATGTATATGAGGCCCAGGACTGGCGTTAAAATAACAGTCCAGAATTCACATAATATGTCTGGAATGGAAATACAGACTTAGTAGAATTGTGCTCCTACAGAGTATTTGAAGTCACGTCGATGAAATGACTCAGGGAGAGGATATAAGTGATGAGAAAGCTAGGCACAGAATCTCAAAGTGGTGACAAGATTACAAGCCAAGTACTGTGTCCCAGAACGCACAGAAAATTGGCAATAAGGGGTATGATGTCAAAAATATGAAATGCAGCTGAGGAATCTTAGGAGACATCAAGTGTACTGAGCTCTTTAAATTAAGCAATTAAGAGGTTATTGGATATCCTAAAAGTTTTAAAAGAGGAAAGAGGAAGAGGTCATGTTGTAGGTAGATTGGGTACGAGCAAGAAAAGAAGAGAATGAGTGGGGAAATAGAATGAAGGAAAATTATGTGAAATCACATTCTGCTAAAGAAAATGAAAAAAGAAAAACAGATGTTCCGAAATCTGTATTTGCATCTCTAGGAATTGATTAGTACATGGAAATAGAAAATATTTTATAGGTATATGTTTTCACAAAATTAATAATTTTTATTTTGACAATTACCACTTTGCAACATACTTAGATCAAATACATAAGCCAAATACCAACTGCAGCTTACAATCAATCTTGAAATAAAAAACAATTTTTAAGATTTTCTCATATGATATTCTGTGAAACTTTAGTTACTATAGTTCACTATATATTTAAATGGCATTAAATCCAGTCCTTTGTCCCATGAAACACTCAAAATTTACACCATAATTCAAGGGTCCTGACGTTTTCCCCCCAGGAAACATCAGTGAATGGTCTGAGCTTATGTTTGCTTGATTGCAGAAAGTAGGTGTTGCTAAGTCTATATAAGGATTCTGATGACATAAGGTTATTTCATTGTTTTATACTTTGCTGATTTTGCTTTCAGAAAACATTTCTGGGACACTTTTAAATGTCATTTCCTTGCCCAGCCAGTGTGGCTCAGTGGATTGAGCATCATCCCCTGCACCAAGAGGTTCCTGGTTCAATTCCAGGTCTGGGCACATGCCCTGCAGGGGGCACGCAGGAGGCAGCCAATCGATGTTTCTCTCTCATCGATATTTCTGTCTCTCCCTCTCCCTTCCTCTCTCCCTGAAGTCAATAAAAACATATTTGAAATGTCCTTTTCTTTTCCCCCTAAGAAGAGATTAACTATCTTTAATGTGTCTCCATTAAAGGTACTAAATAACACTCATAAATTACACATGAGATTTCTGAATCATACAAGTTAAAAAATGGGCCATGAAAAATAGTGAACTGCGTAACATAATATAATATCAGTGAGCCAAACACCCTCATAGTCCAGACTTCTTGTTAAAAGACAGAATCCCTATTGATCAGGTGGGACAATGGAACAGTTATGAAATATAGCCTGATGAAATGTCACTGAAAAATACCCAGCTGAGGTGTGAAATTTCTTACCTTAATAGAGATGAACCTCTGAAGATTTTCAAGCAAGTAGAGATCTTTCTGGTTTGGAAAAACATGTAGTTAAGAAGCAAGATTTTGGAATTTTACATATATACTACAGATCATAGCTGTTACTAGAAATTCACATATATAATTTGAAATAATTTGCCGCCTTTTGATGATTTCCCCATGAAAGTTACCTAAGATAGATTTTTGAAAAGGAGCCAATAAAAATTAGGTAATGAAAATGGTTTCATTTCTCTAGTAGGAAAATGCATAGTTCATTTCAGGGAACAGTTTCTTGAGTAGGATCAACAGATTCTACAGTCGATAGCTTTATAAAAGGCAAGTGTTTGGGATTCAGAGACATATGAAGATCTTGGAAATACTCATATGCATTATACCTCAGAGGGACTCATTTATACAATAGAGAACTGATCAGAGAGTTAAGGAGGGTGGACAGACGATCAATATTATCACACATATACACACAAAAACAATGCTATTTGCTTACACCAACAACAGCAAAAACTATAAAATAAATGTGAATTAAAATGATTTCACTATAAAATTGTAAAGATTCTACTAATGACCGTACACCATAAACAAAAATCAATACCATATATAATAAGTTTACATGTCAAATATTTGCAGGTCTGTTAGAGCAATGATCAGTTCATAGGAATGGTAATTCGTTAAGTTTTGCTTCAGGTTGCCTACGAAACCTTCATGAGGGCAAATTATGAAAGAAGGTTACTTTGGTTAGTGTATACTCTGAGGTCAGCAATTGTTGAGGCATTGATCACATCCTCTGCTTGACTGGGTGAGTGAAGACGCCATTCACCAGTATACACAGGTGACTCCTCCCTGGTAGATTCTCCTGTGCATCATGGGTTTATCTCTACATTAACACTGTGACTTCCTGGGAGAACTTATGAGTCCCATATTTTGTCTTACTATAACCAAAATAATTTTGCTTCTCATGATAGATGGGAATATTTTATTAAGAGTGACCTGGAATTACAATGGCCATTATGGAAACTTTGACATGTCAAGAATAATTCATTTATGAGGGACTCTAGAAATGCAGTAAAAAAGAAAAAAAACAAATAATATATGGCTCAACTTTCTTTGATGAATAGTCTGAGGCCTAAAACCAAAACATTGGTTCCAAGATAAACACGCTCAGCAACTCAGCAAAAAACAAAGGAAAAAATCAATCTCCTTGCAAGCTTCTGAAGTCCCCACTCCTTGTACCTCTTTTTTTCTCTAGGCAGACTTACTTTTACTCACAAATTACACCACTGCTAATCCCTTCTGCTCTTTCCCCTGACCCTCTGAATAAGTTGTCCTTTCCTCAGGGTATTTCTCCAATAGAAAATACAATGAGGTATCACCTCACACCGATTAGAGTGGCTTTCCTCAAAAAGACAAGAGGTAATAAGTGTTGGCAAGGATGTGGAGAAAAGGGCATCTCTGTGCACTGTTGCTGGAAACACAGATTGGTGCAACTACTATGGAAAACAGTATGGACTTTCTTCAAAAAAGTGAAAAAGAGAACTACCATATGATCCAGCAATCCCACGTCTGGATATATATTCAAAGGAAATAAAACAGTATCTCAATGAGATATCTGCAGTCCTATGTTCATTAAAACATTATTCACAATAGCCAAGATCTGGAAACAGCTGAAGTGGCCATCAACAGATGAGTGGATAAAGAAGATGGGATAGTATTCAACCATAAACAGAACGGAATCTGTTACCTGCAACCACATGGATGAACCTACGGAATATTATGCCAAATGAAATAAGCCAGACACTGAAAGACAGTATCATTTGTATGATCTCTAATGATCTCATTTTTACGTGAAATCTCAAAAAGTTGAACTCAGAAGCGGAGAGTAGAATGGTGGCTGTCAGAGGCTGGGGGCGAAGGGGAATGGGGAGATGTTGGTCACAGGGTACAAAGTTCAGTTACGTAGTAAGAATAAGTTCTGGAGAGCTAATGTACAGCATGATTACGACAGCTAATAATACCGTATTGCTTACTGAAATTTAGCTAAGAGAGAAGATCTTAAGTGATCTCTCTCCTCCCCACACGCAGAAATAGTAACCATGTGAGGTGGTAATCATTTCACAATGCATACATATATTAAAAAATTAACTGTTTCTAGAAACTGATGAGCAAAAATATCTGTAAACTGAGGCAAAATGATTAGAGTAAACCTCTATCTGCAAAACTTTTGCCAAGTTTTTCAATGCCCTCTTAAACTAAAGTCAAAGAAGTTTTTGGACCAGCAGTAAGCAGTTTAATGGATAATGGACTAATTATCTTTTTACCCAGCCCCAGCAATACACCAATTTTACCTACTAAAAAGCCCAATGATCAATTCAGGAATTTCCCCCAAATTCAGTGAGTAAATCACAAAATCTAATTCCTTGTTTCCCAGTAGTACCTAATCCATATTCTCCTTAGTCCCCTCTAAGGCCAAATACTGTACAGTAATATATGTATGCCGAATTTTATTTAGTGTCAAAATTGACTTTAAAAAGTCACTATTTACTTGCCTGGGAAAATCAATAATGCACCTGGACAGTAATATACCAAGGGACTTACTGAAGATGTAACTGAATTCTTCCAAGACTTGAAAGAAAATCTTAACCAACTTACACAGATCCACAAAGGATCTCTATATTCTTAAGATCCACTTCAGTCCAATAAGGAGATGACTTCCCTTAAGTAGATGGTCCCTTAATCTGAAAAACTATAAAACTGACTCTATACATTTAATTAAGAAGAGACACAAAATTTCTGATGAAAAATTCCAACTGTACAAAACAATAGTTCATTCTAGGCCATGATCTATCAGCAGAAGGATGGTCGTTATCCAAGGGAAGATTACAAATTATTCAATGTTTACCAAGACAAAGAACTAAGGAAATGTCTTGTATTAAACAGATAGTGTAGATAACAGGTACCAAGATGTTCTGATAACAGGTACCAGAATGCTCTTTTATGTGACTAAATCAAACATCTTAGAATGACACCCATGGGTCATAGAAACTAAAAAATCATAAATGAGCTCAAAATAACTCTTCAACAAGGGCCTATGTGGGCCTTCCAAATCATTATTAACATTTCTTGTTGTATGTAAGTGAAAGGTTGGGCCATGCTCTAGGGCATTAACTCAACAATGTGGCACTGCATGCAGCCTAATAGAGTAGACTGATTATAAAACCTCATCCTCCTTGTCACAAAGCATTTCTTGAACCCAGGTGATTCATTGAGTGTCAACAACAATGCTTCCATAACAAGTGGCAATGATGAATGGACAATTAATGCAAACACAGCTTCAAAAATAAATAAGAGCTCAGGTACTTTGGGGAAGAAAGTCTGAGTGATACCATCAGGAAAATAACAGATCAGACAAACGACAGTGAGGGAAATCTAAAATGGATGATTAAGGAGAGCAATTATAAATATCAATCCCAGTTTTCTATTATGGCATAGAAAATGACTTCCAAAACTTTGTGATTTAAAAATATCAATGTTCTTATGTCTCAGCATTTTGTGGGTCAGCTCATCTCCGCTCCTCACATTATCACCTTGAGAAGCTCAACAGGTGCTGGAGAGTCTGTGTCCAGGCTAGCTCACTCAGTGCTCAAAAGTCATTGCTGGCTGTTCGCTGGGAGCAAGCTGGAGCTGGCTGTTGGCTGGGGGCTCAGCAGGGCCTCTCAGCCATATGCTTCAGCTCCTCTCAACAGGGGCCTCTCTGTAGGGTCTCTCAGTCTACAATATACAATGTACTTTCCTAACTATTCCTCACTACATGTAGTTCTGTTTAGACAATGAGTGTTCCAAGAGATAAAGATGGATTCAGAAGTCCCAGGAAGTCAATTATTTTGCATTATACTAGTCAAGAAAAGCACTAAAACCAGCCCAGATTCAACGGAGGGGTACTGGTCTCCCCCTCTCAGTGATGGAGGAGCAGAGAAGCTGTGGCTCTTTCATCTCGTACCCCAGGTCAGTTATAACACCAGATTGCAGGTCCATTTGCTAGTCCTCTTTAAGTCTTTTTGAGAGCTAATTTATGCTTCTTCCTAGATATTTCAGTCCTACCTATTCTTCCGGACCTTGCCCAGTTGTTTGTGTCCTGCCCTGAGCGGCCACTGTGAAAGACCAGACCATTCCTCAGCTTAACGCCCTGGCCACTGTGACAGTCACATTCATTCCCTCTTCCCACACTTTCAGTTGTCTCAGTTGTCCCTAAAGGTGGGAGCTGGGTTTGGACTTAATCTGGGCTGTCACCTTTCATGGAAGAATCCACAGAAATGCCAACTCCTAATTTTAACCTGAGTGAACTGCAACAGGCAGTCCATGGATTGAATTATTTTAATAATAACTTCACTGAGTTATCATTCACATGCTGCAAACCTCGCATGTTTAATGTACACAACTCACTGGTCTGTAGTATATCCGCAGAGTTACACAACCATCACCACTATCCAATTTTAGAATCTTCTCATCATCCATGGTTTGAACTTTGATAGATGAGAGACAGAATGAGAAGCCTGGAGACAAATTGATCACTTTCCACGCTGTGACAGAATGTTTTGAGAAGCTGTAGTTTCATGTGGCCTCTCTAGAGATGACCGGCTTGACCAAGCCACCATCTGTGATTTCTTGTAAAACAAGTGACAACTCAGTAATGCAACATCTTATATTGATTTCCAGCCTGTCTGCTTCACTGGCCCTTTCCAATGTTCATAATTTTGGGGGGATCAAAACAACCAATACAGAGTTAGCCTGTGAACTAACCCCAGGCTCAGTTTTCTAGAGTGTGGGTAAAACACATGGCATTCCAGAACCTTCACATTCTGACTTCCGTTTTAGCTCCCTCCACACACATAGCCACAACACTGGACTCCGATTCCCTCAGACTCTTCCTTTCCCACAAAGTCCACTCCTTTTCCTATACTGTTCCTTCAGTCTACAATATAGAATGCACTTTCCTAATTATTCACCCATTAATATTTTGTTTTTCCTTTAAGGCCCAGATGAAAACACCTGTTGGCTATTTCAATCCCTATTTCTGTTGAGTTCTCACATCTTCCTCTTACACTAAGGTGAAGCATTTACTGCCTCCTGCCTTGAATGAGTCAAAGTCCATCATGTGTCCCTACAGCTTGCCAAATGCTAAGCTTACTTTGGAAGCAGGTTCCCTTGACTTGTTTCCCCAAATTTCTTGGCACAATGCCTTGCACATAGTAGGGGATCGGATGTTGAAATGGATAATAAGTTCCATAACAGAAAAAGATAGTATTTCAGATTGATATACTAGTATTGATTTCAAATGAGGTTAATACAGCTAATCACTATCATACTTGCCCTGAGGGTTTCATACAAATTATTTCATTGTATTTATCTTAGCACAAAGAAAAATAGCACTAAAATTGGTAAGACAAAGATACAGCTCTACATTCTGTTCTAAGCAAAATTGTTTTACAAATATCTGTTTTTCAGAAAACAGCTGTGAATGTATCTCCAATAAAAGTGAAGAACATGGAAATCAATAAAACGCACAGAAATTCATGTTTCCTGAAAAAATATCACAGTGTACCCAGGATATTATGTTTTCCCCAGAAAATTCAGAATCCTTTCCCATAAGAACAGATTGTTCTCAGGTATTAGTTAACACTGAATTCTAATCAACTCTCTAATGCAAAGTTTTAAGTGTACATTGCCTGGTGTGGTTCCCGCTTTCTAGTGTTAGACAGTATCTTAAGGAAGGTTGCTTCTGCGGCAAACTCGGGCTTTGCCAGACGAGCAGTGGGCAGGTACATTATTAAATACTGTTGTGCTAATTACATTTCATCTGGAAAAAATGCATTATGTTTAGTGGAATTTACTAATGTGCTTCATTTTCATTTCCAGGACATCAAAACAAGCTCAAATTATTACATTATACTAATAATTAAACGGTGGCTCATTTAAATGATCACAAACAACTAATGATGACACTGTATCATCAGTCTCTGCCTCATCCGCACTACAGATTCTAACACCCTGCTATTGCGAAACCTCACGTTGAACTGCCAATGAACAGTTTCGCTCTGCGCAGTAAGGATCAAGCCACCTGAGCAGCTGCAGTGGGGGCTCAAACGATGGAGAGATTGGAGAATCAGAGCTCAACTCCCCGTCTTTCATCTATTTCAGACACTGGTCAGGCGTCTGCCTCAACCACGCTCTACTTCTCACTCCTCACTTAAAACCACCAAAAGATAGTCAAGAAGGAACCGAAACTGTTTCAATACAGGGCAAGTCAGAACATCAGATAAACTCAGAACGGCTAGAGGGACACTAATTGATCTCCAAAGATATGGAAATGTGATTTTAAAGAATGCATGTGCCCATTAGTGTTCTACATGGCCAGTCCTTCTCTTGGGGAGCCCTGCAAGTTGTACATGAACTCTCTGAATCTGGGCCATTTTCTCAGGATTCGGTTTCCAGTTTCTCAGACTGGATTCGACTTTTACAAATGTTATTTGTAACAAACCACTATGATGTTCATGCAGAAGTCAACGTCCTCGGTGGTAAAAGTTGCTAATCACATTATATTTTTGTTCATTACCTATTCCTGGCACACTTTTTTTTTTTTCTTTTTGAAACCTATATATCTTCTATCTTCATTCCGCTCTGATAACCCAGGCATCACTATAAAACTTTTATTGAGAATGACATTAATGTAAGTTTCAGGAGAGCAGAGATCGTTGTCTATTTTATTCAACGATAAATACCAACTATGTAATACAGTTTATGGAACATAACTGGTCCTCCATAAATGCGGTTGAAGGAAAGCTGAAAGAATCGAAACATAAAAGGAAGAAATGCGTAATGGAAAAAAGGACAACTATTTTTATTGACCCATTAATTACCTTTCTCTTTGTAGCTGCAGTGTTTCTTTAACAGCAATATATCAGAAAGAGAAATTAACATCAAGTTATTTTACATTTAGATATTATTAGAAAATTTTGACAACATGATAGCCAAACAGAGTTTAGGGCATGTTTAAGATTTCCTAGGACTATTTTAGTGTCTTTCTGTTTGCTATCTGTAAAGATTTACACAGGAGTTAATATTATGTCCTCCCAATATCAGAATGTTTATGAAGACATTCTCAGTCGGGTCTCCCTTTTAGAAAGGTACCTGGAGTCAGGTTGGTACACAGGTTAAAGAAACTATGTCAGACCACGCTTTTACCACACACCATCACCGAAGAATGACTAAGCAGACTCGGGTATGAGGGTTTTATTGCACCTGGTGCACTGATCCAACAGGTGACTCTGAAATATCACTTTAACATAAAAAACAAAGCCAGACTTAAGCTTTATGTCAATTCCCTTCTCTTTGTCTCTATTTAGTAGAACATTTTTCAAAATGATGCCACACCTGCTGTGTGAACATGTTATTCCCTTGGTACACAGAATTAATTTCTTATTAACACCATGTTCACAAGAATGTCACGGCGTATCTTCCGGGTGGAGATAAAGCGCATACGAAGGCTTGGCTGGGCCCAGTCAAAGGGCAGAAAAGCCAAGGAATGGGGAGCTTTAAATAAATTTTAAAATAAGGCTGACCTGGAATTCATTTATATTTATCATTTAAATAAAATATACAAATAATTTTATCAAAAAGATGGCAGGCAACAAACATTGAATAAATGGCTCTAAACCACTCGTTTTAAG
This sequence comes from Tadarida brasiliensis, assembly GCA_030848825.1. Lineage (NCBI taxonomy): Eukaryota > Metazoa > Chordata > Mammalia > Chiroptera > Molossidae > Tadarida > Tadarida brasiliensis. Next base: position 96,119,951 of record CM061267.1, on the reverse strand, counting down.
TTTGCTGTTTTCAGAGGTCAGCACCCCATCGTTCAAGGGTCGAACAACGGACAGTAGAAGAGCACTACAGTGGGGACAGGCATGTGCCCCCCGCTCAGCGTGTCTGGCTGAAAATCAACTTCCCCATTTCCTGGTTGTGTGGCCTCGAGCAAACTTTCCAGCTCAGTTTACTTATTTCTTAGATGTGTGAGGACTAAATGCATGAGCACGTGCAACAGGACCAGGCACACGGGGGCTCACAGCCACCAGAGTATGCCCGCCACTGGGGGGCGGTCAAGCGGGAGGTAATGAGACCATGCGTGAGTCCACCACGTACACTTGGCAGTGAATGACTGCAGCATTGGCGATAGGAACAGGGAGGAGTGGGCTGGCTTATGAGCTACGCAGGAGTTGGCTTCTGCAGGACTTCACAACTGTTGGGAATGAGCAATGAGATCAAATTTAAAAGGATTAGTCTTAGATCCCTCACTTGGACCACTGAGCTGATGACTAGTACCGGTTATAAGTACCAGAATACCGTATGATGGACGAGTTCCAGGAGGAAGACACGGAGTAAATTTGAAGGTATGTTGACTCTGGAATGCACATAAGACCTACAAGTAATTAATATTTAGAAACAGTTATTTCATGCACATAGAACTCAGAAGATAGTTATGGGCCAATAGTACAAATCTGGAATCATGCACATATAAGTAGTTAACCAATGTCCAAGTTAACCCATGGATATATGTCAGTTCATTCAGATTAAAATGTAGAGAATGGAAGATATATTGGGCTATTGCAGGGGTTTAGACAGGAATAAAAAATAGTGAAAAATAATTTTGTCTGAGGATCTGAAAGGGGCTTGAGATTAGCAATGCCAGAGTATCTGATGGTTGGGTAAGATAAGACCTTACATCCATCCTTGCCCTCTTTCCTGGGTATACCGCCCTTTCCAATTCAAGTCCTACCTTTCTACCTAGAACCACAAGCCCGGCATCTCTCTAATGAGCTCCAGGGGCACAGTCTCCACGCACTGCTGTAACCTTTGTCACACTTGTTCCTTGGTATGTTTACACGTCTGTTGTCTCAGCTAGAATATAAACCCTCAAGGACAGTATCTTTCTTCCTTCATTTTATCATTGTTTTAGTCTCTATACACTAAACCTAGTATGTGACAGGCACATAATATACATGAAGTCAATGTGAATAGAACAAATGGGTCCTGTCTTTGCTTCCCAGTCAATGACTCCGCCATGTGTCCATCCGTGTCTATGGCATCATCTCATACCTTTGGAGTCACTTTCAATTCTTTAATTGGTTATTATTTCTCATATCCAAAAGCCACACTGACCGTCTGTGCGATACCCTTCATGCCCATCTCTTCATCTGCGGTCACACTTCACCATTTTAACTGAAGCCTCAAGTTTCCGCACTTTAATTTCTTTTTCCTCCTTTTCTGCCTATGCTTGTATCACTGCTATCAGTGATCTGAGTAGTATTTCTCTTTATCCTTACTGGAGGACCTGTTTTATTGATATTTAGAGAGCGAGGACAGGAGAGAGGAGAGACAGAGACAGAGACATTGATGTGAGAGGAAACATCAGTCAGCTGCCTCCCATAAGTGCTTCAACCAGGGATTGAACCAGCAACATAAGTACATGCCCTGACCAGGAATCGAACCCGCAAACTTTTGGTATATGGGACGACTCTCCAACCAACTGAGGCACCAGGCCAGGGCTCAAGTAGTTCCGATCATGTCACTCCCTAAAGTTTCAAACTTAAACAGTATATTTTTTAAAACCTCTAAAATGCTTAGAAAGAAGTTCCAAACCTACACCCATGTATGCCCATCCACCTTTCCAGGCTCTCCTCCCACAGATCTCCTACATAATTCTGTAGGCTTTCTGAATATTTACCACTCCCCAGTCATGCCTCTGTAATCTCCAGTCCTTCCACCTTTGTTCAAAAAATTCTCATGGCCTAAAATAGTTTCCCTTTTTCCTTAGAATTTCAACCAATTAAAATCTATACTATTTTCAAGAGTCATTTAAAATTTCACTTCCTTTTTGACACATTTTTGGATCACTCCACCAAACTTTCAGATAATCTCTCTAAAGCTTTATGTTTCTCCACACTGCTGCCTCCGAATCTCTCTAACTAGATGGTTTCTTGGCACCTCACACATCGTTTTCAGTGCCTAAATCATTATTGTATCTTCTGTGTCATCATCCACCTGCTCCTCTATTCTTTTTCTTCATTATCAGCAAGCCAGAAATCCAGACTTCTCCCTTCCTCTCAACATTCAAAGTGGTCTAAACCCTGTGCATTGTACCCTCTCAGGAACACAACCCCACGCCCCCTTGCTTATCCCCACAACCTCCTAGAGCAGATGTAAGTCTTATCTAATCTGGATGACCTAATTAAAGTCTTCCAGCGACTGCTCACTGATCACAGAATGAAATCCAGACATCCTGAAACCGGGACTTGTTCACCATCTGTCACTAGCCCCTCTTCAGTCTCACCTCCAAACGCTTTCCATTTTCACATCCTATATTCACACGCGGAGCTACATTCCGCTCACCCAAACACGCAGCTGCTTCATGCCTCCACGTGACTTCCTATGTGACAGATGTCCTTTCCTCCTCTATATCCCCCTCTGTCTTTACCCAGAATCCTGTTCCCTAACACCCAGCTTAAATGGCATCCACTCAGAAAAGCCTTGGCCTTTCCGGACAGAAAGGTTTTGTTTGTTTCCACCACAGCCCTTTATTCACATCCCCAGCACGGCCCTTTCCACATTATAGGGCAAGTGTGCATTTACATACTGATCTCCTGCACTAAAATGAAGGCTCTGAGGGCCAGTGACTTCAAACTACTCACTGACATATCCCCATTATTAATACAACATACGGTATACAGGAAACACTCAATTAGCATTTGTTGATTCAAAGGCTGGGGATAATTTTGAGTTCATCTTGTTGCTTTCTGGACCACACCCCAACCCCCAAATTTTAGTCCATTCATTAAAAATGGCAGATAATTATATTATAAAGTCTATCATACACCGGGTCAGTGTGGCTCAGTGGTTGAGCGTCGACCCATGCTCCAAGAGGTCGCTGGTTCGATTCCCGGTGAGAACACAGGCCCAGGTTGTGGGCCCGATCCCCAGTCAGGGGCATGCAGGAGGTGGCCAATCGATGTTCTCTCTCATCGATGTTTCTATCTCTCTCTCCCTCACCTTTCCTCTCTCTCTAAAATCAATAAAGAAAGAAAAAATTTTAAAAAAAGAAAAGAAAATACCAATTGTTATCCCTTCCTTTAACCTATTTATCAATCTTTCAGCTCACTTCAATTCCTGTGGTCAATACCTAATTTAAAGCAAACACAAGTAATTGCTAAGTTTGTTGTGTACCCATTTGTACTTCGAGTTAATGAATAGCAGATAAATACCACATTATAAAAAATCAAAAATAATTTAGGCTAAATTTTTATTATGCTATTTAGAAGAATAAATTATAATTCATCATCATTATGGTTCTAATACTATGAGTACAATTATAAAATTTTATTAAAACATACAATTTAAAACTATTCTTTCCATAGCTTTGTTCATGTGGAATTTTATAGACACATTTGCTATTAAACTCAGAATGGGATTTATGTATTTATGTATTTTGGCCCAAGTGACTACAATATATTCTGTAATTAATGAAACTGACTTGTGCAAACTATCTTCTGGTGATTGCATCCAAAGGACATGAGATCTTAAAAGACCACCAGAGAAGAGATTAGAAGTTAAATTTCACAAGCATACACCATCTATCAAGGTACTGCTACTAATGTCCCTGGCAAATAATTTAAAGATTTCTTCATTATTTAGTTATCAGACATTTGTTAAGCAAATACTTTATGCCTGTTCCTTATTTTAAATTCTTGATCTAAATACAAACAATGCATAAAGACAGGCGCATGATGAAATAACAAGGAAGCTCACCTGATATGCCAGGAATCTGCAGAAAGGAGCACTCACCTAGGTCCTGAGTGGCCAGAAAGACCGAGCACAGAAAGCAAGCATTCTGATCACCTTTAAAGAATGACCAGGAGTCTGCCATATACAATGAACTGTAAGAGCATATTCAGCTCTGAAATTCTGAGACACAAGTGCTCTCTGAGTGAAAAGAACATCGCTCAGAGCACTACATCCAGTCCTCTAAGCAAAGCAAGGAGAAGTAACTTGCAAAATGTGCATTAGATTTCTTGTCTAATTAGTTAATCTTCCTTCTACTGTAGATGCCCGTGTTGTCCAGAGTAATGTCCCACTGAACCCTCTATTTCTTTAAAGGCAACTGACAATTTCTGAAAGAAATGACTGTATCATTAATGTATGGTTACTTCAATCTACTATAAATTATTTCAAATTTATCATGTTAAGTATTAAATGAGAACAGATGTGTTTTATGATAGCCATTAATATGCTCAGTTAATATAATGAATCTTTTATGAAAGACCCTGATAGTAAAAACAACTACACAAAAACCAACATCTTATAATGGGAAATGGCATTAAGTTGTATTAAACAACTCAGAAAATTGTGCCCCACATGTAAGACTATGACAATAACAATGGTTAAAAAATTAGTTCCTTGATAATTCAACATACTAGCAATTTCTTAAAGAATTAAGGACCTTTTTTCTAAGAGGCCTTCTGCTGTGATATAAGCATCCAATAAGACAAAATATTTTCCTTTTAACCACTTCAGGAACAAGACTGCACAGAGCTAACTTTGTGTAAATTCTGTGGTCTTAAGATAATTTTTAAAGAACAATGAACGTGCTTAAAGTTTTCTGGTAGCAAAACATACATTTTTGTAATCTATATCTACTTTTATATTTTAATGAATCGCTTTGTCAAACCAGACAATAACGTTACATTGAAGTTCCAAGAATCATCAATATTACATGCCTAATTGAATCTGAGACAGAAAGTTAATCATTTTGTGCACTCAACTCATTTTATTTCATATTGCTTTCCTCTTGAGTTTATTAATATATATATTTTTGAAAGATACTCAATCCATTGACAAAATTAGGGTTAAACATTTTTCTGAAATGTGTAAAATCAAAGAGGATATTTCCTTTGGGCTGAGAAAAGGGCATCATAATCATTGTGCCTGGTTATGAGACTCTAATCTACACAACAGGTCACTTCAGTTCTTCTTTGAAATCAAACAACATCTTCATCAACATGTCATCAGAAAACGTGTAAGACTTAAAGCAAACGAATTAAAACTTTTTAAAGCTTTTAAGCTATATTATGATGCTGATTTGATAAAAGCTAAATCCTATTTGCTATGGGGGGGTCATTTTTACTCTGTAGTGACAGAAAATTTCAATTCATGTTAACCTCTAGAAATGACTTATATTGACTGGGTTTGAATATCATCACACCGACAACCAATTCAGTCATATTTTGTTACTTGGAATCAATTGAATAATCCTAAAACCTGATCAGGTTCATTTAGACCTATAGCTAAGATAGTACATTCATTGTTTATATCACTTATATTTGTGAAACGTGTCAAGTATATCAACGATTTGCAAGACATAAAAATTTTGACAAGAATTTTTAATAAAAAATAGGATTGCAATTCAGTATTTCTATTCAAGGGCATTTAGAAAACTCATAAATTATACTTCTAGAATTTAACAAAAACCAAAGAGAATATACATAGTCTACTATGATAGGATTTTAATAGTTCAAAATAAATTCTGCAAATAATTCTTGAATTCTCAAACATCAGAATCTGATTGAATCTCATGATTACATGTTCCTTAAATTTAGTCTGCAAATTAAAAGTTCATTCAAAACTAAGGCAGAACAGAAAGAAAAGCACATGTAACTAATGACCACTTGCAAAGGTTGATTTGCCTAGATTCCTCTGGGAAACAGGGCACACTCTGGACTACTGCCAGAACTCAATGTGCGTCTGTGCGCCTGCGCTTCCTGGAAGAATATGTGAGGAGGAATGGAGAATTTTACTAGTCCCAGGAGATACTGAAGTAAGGCTGTTCCAAGAGGAAAGACAGACATGAAGCTACCACCAAGAGTGAGGAATCAGGGTAGGATGAGGGTATAAGAAGAGAGGCTTGGAGCAAGGGGTGAGTATGGGGCAGTCCTGAAAAGACTGTTAACCATGAACTAATACGGACATATTGGTGACACATTAGAAATACCAAAATGGCAAGCAGGGTTCAATGAGTGCAATGCAGCTTTGTGCCGTAACTTCAAAGGGCTTTGGATGAAATATGGTTTCTGAAGAGCCATCTTTGCCAGACCTTTGTGGCCCTAGACTGAGCACATGTCCTAATTTGTCCAGGACCACTGTGTCACTAATAACAGCGTCCCCATTCCTTCTCCAAACTGCTTCCTGGTTTGGATAATTAAATTATGTGGTCAGTCCGGCCGGTGTGGCTCAGTGGTTGAGCATCAACCCATGCACCAAGAGGTCGCCAGTTCAATTCCTGGTCAGGCCACATGCCCAGGTTGTAGGCCAAGTCCCAGGGGGGGCATGCAGGAGGCAGCCAGTCAATATTCCCTCTCATTGATGTTCCTATCTCTCTCTCCCTGTCCCTTCCTCTCTCTCTAAAATCAATAAAGGAAAAAAGATTTTTTTAAATTATGTGGTTAGTTTGGGGTAAAAAGCAGACCAAGAGAATGCTTTGGCATTAAGTGATGTATTAAGGAAACACTCCCCGAGGAAACGAGAAAAGCAGACCCGGAGAGGGGAAGAAGACAAGGAGAGTATGAGTTTATGCAAAACCCTACTGAAGATGGCCTTCGCCTGGCCCCTTGAGGGATGTCTGCAATATCAGTTACACCTCAGAGTGGATCCCAACCTGAGGAGAGGGAGCAGGGTTTGCACTGTCCTATACCCTAGTCACTGGCAGAGGGTGCTCCCAGGCGCTTCCAGGTCCCTGCAGGAGTAGGAGAAGTGGCTTCAGTGGCTGAGGACAGTCAACCAAGAAAGCACAAGCAAGACAGTCGGTCTTGGCTATGAACAGACAGAGAGATGAAGAGAGCTAGGGGATCTGGACAAGGCCCAGGAGTACTCACTACAGTCCTAGACGTGGCCCTCTCCCAGGGCCCACAGCGGCCTCACTCTGGCCCACCCTGTAGAAGACTGCTTGTTAAACTGGGCATGAGCCGGGTGCGTCTACCATGGGAGGAAATCATAAAACCGACTGTTTATATCTGCATGTGTGCATGTCCTAGAGAGCGAGTACGGCTTTCTTCAGATTATCAAATAAAATCCATGATCCAAATGACAGATTAGGTAGACTTTTCAGGAGACACTTCAAGAAAAGCAGAATCTTGCACAGTCCGTATGAGTGTGCAGAACTCTTTACGGAAAGGCAAGGCTGGTCCAATTCCCCAGTAACCTCCTGTGGGGAGAAGAATTTGTTAAATGTTTAGTATATGCTCCTCAGAGGTGAGAAAACATCAGCCAGGGAAGGTAAGGGTGTCGGAACCTCGAATCACCAGCCAGCCTGAAGTCAGCTCTAGTGATGCTGAATGTTAATCTCGCCCTCATATTCCTACTGAAGGATTTATCCAGGCAAATGAACATTACAAAGTTATGATTCTTTTTCCCTTGCCAACCTATCAGTGGACACCAGATTCGGTCATATTTGATCAACACAGTTGTCCGAAGGACCTTGGTGAGGCTGTAGGGAGTATGGGACAAGCTACCTTCATGAGTGAGCGAACGAACTTTCACACGTCACCATGGCGCAGCACATGGGGCATGGCTCCTTCGGGTACAGCGATGTGACACAACCCCTCACTAGGCCAGGAGTGAATAATGTATGACTTTCTCCCCTCATACTGATCACCACTTTTAGCACTGCTGATGCCTCCTAAATCTTATTTGCCTCGCCACACCTTAAATGTGTGACATTGGTGTTCGTTCATTTATTTCTGAGACAGTTAGCAACTTTGTAATATAAGAGATGCAAAAATGCTGTGGCCTCTCCAGCCGGGATCTTGCAGTTTCCTCTCTGAAATGGTTTCTTTCCACTCTGAACTGTGAAATACAGTATTCCTAATTTAAAACTCTCAATGTCCAATTTTAAAGGCATTTTCTATCTAGTCATTCTTATCTCTGAAATTTCATTACATTACATTTTCTCCACGTCACTTAATGAGAAACATAAGTCATGTTCAAATGAGAAAACGAACCATTAAACTGAAAAGAAAAAACTAAATATTAAATAATTACGTCTGTTGAAAAAATTCTGAAGGTTGATTTGTGAGTTGAAACAATGATCAAAACAAAAACCTCTCTCTCTTCTATGACATTTGCCTATTATTTTTTCACATTATTTTATAATCATGATATTTCTCTCCTCAAATTCAAACTTTTCACGAGTTTCTCCACTTGGCAAAGTACGTTTGGGTATCTCTCTCACATACCTGTCACGAAGCACTTGGCCAAAGAAGACATAACAAGTAGGGTGTCAGCCCTAAATTCCAGCACCTTAGACTATGAACATCTTCAGTTAAAGGAAGTGATGGTCATGAATGCTAGGCCACTCAGAGATAACCCCATACCAAGAAACAATCTTTTGTAATCATCTATGATCGCGTTATCTAAACACACTACAAATAAAAATAATGACAACGATTGTCTGACTTTTCCGAGAAAGGAGACTCTGGAAGACATTGCACGACAGCACCCAATGCTGGCGAGGACGCCGAGGACCAGGAACTCTCCTTCACTGCGGTGGGGATGACAATGGCAACAGCCACTGTGGAAGACAGTCTGGCAGCTTCTTACAAAATTAAACACACTTCACTACACGATCCAGCAATTGTGCTCCCAAGGAGCTGAAAAATTATGTCCACACAAAAACCTGCTCATGGATATATAGCAGCTTTATTCATAACTGTGAAAACTTGGAAGCAACCAAGATGTCCTTCAGAAGTCAGCGGGCACGCTTTTTAAAGTGTTTATTGCATACAGACATCTTCAGTAGCGTTTCTGCTGGTTTGCCCAGTGGGTACCGCGGTGCCTAGCACTCACAGTTATGAAATGGTAAACAGAGATATGAAAGTGGAGAAAGAAAACATATGCTATTCAAGATGATAACAGTGAATGAAAAACTTTTTTTTTTTCCCCCTTCAAATACATTTGGGAAACAACTGATTTCTTTACAGAAAGTTCCTCTCATGGCTTTTACGATGTTAGTACACCCTATAACTATCGATGGAGACTCACGTGAGGCAATGTTCTACCAAAGTTTTTGATGATAAACTCGTATTTTGCAAGCATTTCCAAGCCAGGAGCAGGCTGCACAAGCTTTTGAACATTCTGTCATTCACTGTGCCGTTTCCAGTTGGTCATGGGAACTGGGATATCAACAGATGAATTCACTCTGCCAACAATCTTGACCGTACAAAAGCCCACAAGGCAGAACTCCTACCCTGAAGAACTGGAACCTGTGTGTATGGATGGGGGAGAGGGCAAACACCACACCGCTCAGCCAAAGATAGGAAAAAAATGTACACAGAGCAGAGTTACGAACACAGATGACGTTATCATTGCTCTAAACCCGGGCTCATCGAAAGATACAACTGCGGACCAGATCTACCTAGCATGGCCTGTTTTTGCAAATAAAACATTGGAACACAGCCGTGCACACCCGGTCGTGTACTGTCTACAGCTGCGTTTGCAGAGCTCAGTGGGTGACAGGCCAGCTCGCCCACAGAGTCCAGAGGATTTGTTAGTAGGCCTTTAGAGAAAAAGTTCACCAACTAGGTTGATGTAAAAATCACTCCCTCAGCCATGGGGCTCTAACTGGAGGAAGCAAATGGAACCTTACAAAGCGAAAAATTTGTTAATTAATAGAGAATACTGTTTCATCAGATATTCTGTGTGTTGGCGAAAGCTTCTATGTATGTGTTATGGCCACTTGAATATTGAATTTTCATTTTATTGAAGGCAAATTATTAACAGTTGTACTTTACATGGAGTAGACGTCCAAGGGAAAAAAGCGAATACTAGACTATAACTGAGGACAAATTTAGACCCTGATAAATGTTTGTTTTCACTTTACAGCAATAAACTAACTTTTAAAAAGTATTTTTAGGAGAAGAGCCAAAGACACTGTTTTGGAAACTTTTGTGTGAGGGACTAGAAGAATATTCAGTTCTCAAAAGGTAGGTCCATTAATTGTTTTCAAAGAGCAGTGAGGAATTTCCCCCTCCCTGCAACGATCAGATTCACCATTTCTTAATCATTGAAAATACCAGTAGACTGAAACGCCTGCTTTTATTCACTGAATTTACTGTCATCTTCACTTAGCTGTTCATTTGTTTAAATAAATTATTGGTCATAATAATACAAACCCTGTGGTGTTTTTCTTTCTTGGTTGTTATGCTGCCGCTTTTCATTTTCTTCCTCTCGATTCAAAGGAGTGTAAATGCACGGGTAATACAACCGTAAGGACTAAGGCCCTCCGTTGCCATGATTGAATTTATTTGCCTGAAGCACGTGGTACATTTTAAAATACCAGCAGCATTCCACTTTAGGATGTCTGAGGCTTTAATTTTTCTTCTTTCATTAAACTCCTCACCAAAGAGTCAGAGATTTTTTTTTTTTTCATATAATAAGTTCAAACTAATTTTGAGTCAGTATCTATACAAAGAATTTTTAAATCTCCCTTTCATGTCTTTCTAAAGGATTTATTTCAACAAGGACTTTGCTTTAAAAACTTAAAACCTCTAGTTTAAAAATAGCATGCAATTCCTAGTTTAATCTTGATTCCAATGAGTATAAAGTCAGAGAATATCTATTATTCTAATTATAGCAAAACATTCATATAGACTGATAATATGAGTCCTATTTCATTCTAATGTCTTCTGTTTGAAATCCTTTTATTTAAATTTGGTTTCTAAAAATGAAACTATTACTGTTCTTGGAAGCTTGTGTAAATAAGCCCTCCGAAATCCAACGGCCAGTCGAGCCAAACTCTTAAACGCGCTCTAACTGACGTGGTCAGAACTGGGTGACACACATGCACACACATGCCTTTCTAAAGCCTGCCGCACGAGAAACATGCCCAGGTCCACACAAAATAGTGTACAAGAAACCTAACACAATTCCTCTTCCAAATGTGAAAACTCCTGTCCTGGAGAATGATGTATGAATATTTAAATGCTTATCATTATTGACAGCCAAGTAAGACTAGGTCTGAAGTGTACTCAATGATTTTATCATGAAGATAAAGGTCTTTAATTCATATGTATATATGGATATACACACAACTTTATATTTAAAACTCAAAAAATATACTTAATATACAAAAGTATGGAAATTTATTGAAAAATGCAGAATTACCTTTAAAATATCTTTCATACCAACTGCTGTATTTTCCATGATGCAATCCAATTTGTATACCTCGTACTCAATTTGAAAGATTCACAAATTATTCCAGCTTGTTACCAAAACGGGGGTGGGGGGGAATCAGCCCACTGAGCCTGGATTATGATATTAATCAGGAACTAAGAAGGAAGTCGAGAGGAATGTATTTTGTAATGAAGAAAATGCCAGGTATATAAAGTGCGTAATAGTCAAGGTCTCAATATCGTATTTACTTCTTAAATGAGACTGCCTTCAGGTTCATCTCCCTAAGGTTCTTGTGGACCCTAAGGATACAGCAGAAACCTAAATTCTGAAATATTTAAACAGATAAAAACTAATCATAAATAATGTGTGTTTGCATTTAGATAGAGCATTCTGCTTGGCTAGTTTAAAGTTTTTTTTCAAAGGAGCTATTCTGCTTAGGTGGCTTTGCAACAAATCAAACACTAACCATCACTTGGCTTGTATTTTGCTATTTGTCACCAGGGCTGCCCTACCGTAAAATGATATACCATAATCTCTCTCAGTGACAGATTAATCGGTTTATTCTGTGTCTCATTTTAGAATATTTAAAGTGCCAGCTGGGCTCCATATCCTAATGTTTCTCCCCAGACAGTGTCTCCAATGCATATTTTGTCGGAGAATTCTGAGAAGTGGTGGCAGCTTCTCTATACATTTTCAAGCCCTGCTTCTTCCCAGCTCCCCCTGGGGAGTAACAAAATAACCAGTCCAGGAAAGATGGCAGCCTGAATCTCCAGGGCACAGCAGGGGCTGGACCTCCTTAACCTCGGTGTCCAGGAACAGTGGAGGGCATGGGTCTTACCTGGGAGCCTTGTGGGCACCCCCACCCCCACCCAGTTCCCTCTCAAGGAATGCTCTTCCCTAGAAAGTCACTTGGCTCAATCTCTCTCCACCTCAAGTCTTTTCACAAATCTTTTTCCCTCCAGAAGAACCCTAACAACCTCGTTACACAGCAAACTGTCCCTCTCCCCCTGGCATTTGAGGTCAGTCACCCTTATCTTTTCTACTTTTTCTTCTTTTATTTTTTATAATTATTTATTTATTTATTTTTTTCTTTATTGATTTTAGAGAGAGAGAGGAAGGGAGAGGGAGAGAGGGATAGAAACATCGATGAGAGAGAACATCGACTGGCCGCCTCCTGCATGCCCCCCACTGGATCGGGCCCACACCTGGCCGTGTGCCCTGACCGGGAATCGAACTGGTGACCTCTTGGTGCATGGGTCGACGCTCAACCACTGAGCCACACTGGCCAGGCACTACTTTTTCTTCTTTTAATAACATTTATCACTTTCTTAACACATTATATAATTTTATAATTTATTATATTTATTTTTATCACTCTTAAACCCTAATAAACATGAATACAGAGATCTTTTTCTGTCACATCCTATGTGCTGAGAACACTTTCTGACATGACGGACACTCGCTACATATTTGTGAATGACAATAAAAGACCAGCTGCAGAGAGGAGTGCCTGCTACTCCTGTTGCTTGGATAAACAACACACCCACCTTCCCCACCCCACCCACTGGACTCTGAGAAGCGAGGGGTCGGGACCTGCCCGCCTGCTGTGAATCTGGACAGAGGCTGCGCTGGTGGCCGGACCCCTCCCAGACCCTGCAGTGAGACCTATGCTTCTCACTCCTCGGGGGGACCAGCGGGACTGAGGTCCTGCCACTGGCTGTCACTCCACAAGAGGAGCTGCTTTGCTTTCCTTCTCTACAGTTTGCTGCTGTCTAGACAAGCCAACAAGCTCCTCTCGCGAGTTCTAAAGACTCACAGAAGGATGAGCCAACTAATTAAAAATGCAACTCACTTAAGGGCACTCAGTAATCTAAGGGAGGAAGACCAAATAGAATATATCTAGTGGAGGGTGGCTGCCCACACTAGAAATGGAACTGAAGAAAGGCAGGGGAAAAAGTTGCAAAGGCTGCTACAGAGTAAAACATACCAGATGGTACCCAAACTCTTCCAGAAAATCATAAAGGCAGGAAGATTTCCCTCTCGTTTGTGTGTGTGTGTATGTGTGCGTGTGTGTGTGTGTTTGGTTTTTTTGTAGCCAGCATTACTTTATATCAAAGCCTGCAAAACACATTACATAAAAAGAAAACTACAGACAGATATTCCTCATAAAAACAGATATAAAATTTCATAACCAAATGTTGGGAAGCTAAATTTAACAACATGTGAAAAATATTATGCAGCATGACCAAGTCAGATTCAACTCAGAAATCCAGGTTAATTTAACATTCAAAGAGCAATAAATGGTATTCACTATATATTCAGACTAGAAAAGAAAAAACATAACCATCTCGATAATAATATAAAAAGCATTTAGCAAAACCCAATACTCATTCCTGATTTTTAAAGTTGCCCATCAATCCAGTAAAAGAAGGAGCTTTCACAATCCAATCGAGAACATCTATGAAAAACCAGTGGCAACATTACACTTAATGTTGCAACATTACACTTAATGTTGAAACAGTGGACGCTTACCTATAACTTCAGGGACAAGAATACTCAGTTTAATAACAGCGATCCTAGCCACAGCAATAAGGAGAAAAGAGAAAAATCATAAATATTGTAAAGGTGGAAATAAAACTGGCTTAATTCACAGATAGCATGACCATACATGAAGTAAATTATTAGGAATATGCCCCCCCCCCCAAAATACTAGAAGTAATAAATAACTTTAGGGAAGTCAAATATTCAAGGTCAGTGTGCAACAATTAATTTATTCCTATATACTAATAATAAAACTGGTAATTGAAAATAAAAAATAGCATTTACTGATAACATCAAAAATTATGCTCTTCTTAGAGATAATCTTAACGAAATCTGTGAAAGGACTGTACACTGAAAACTACAAAATATTGTTGAGAAAAATTCAAGAAGACCAAAATAGAGAAATACAATATATCACTTGATTGGAAGAAAAAATTAAAATGGTAATTAGTCCCAATTTTATATACAGATTTATTGCAATCCTTTCAAAATCACAGCAGGCTTTTATTTTTATTTTGCAGAAAACAGCAAGCTCATTCTAATATGTATATGGAAAGATGAATAACCCATAATAGCCAAAAAAAAAAAAAAAATTAAAACAAAATTGTACGACTTACACTTCCCAATTTCAAAATCATTATAAAGCTATTATAATCAAGAAGCATAGTTCTAGCAAAAGAAGAAACACATAGATCAATGGACTGGAACTGAGAATCCAGAAATAAATGCTTACATTCATGGTCAAGTGGCGTTTAACAAAGATGCTAAAGAAATTCAACGGATAAAAGGTAATCTTTTCAACAAATGTTGAAAGAAATGCTGAGATAATTGTATAACCATGGTCCAAAAAAAAAAATTTAGCCTCTTACAACATTTGCAAAGATTAACTCAAAATGGATCATAGACTTAAATGTAAAAGCTAAAACTATTTTAAAAACTGGGAAAAATATGTGAATAGGCAATTTGCCAAAGTGTGTGTGTGTGTGTGTGTGTGTGTGTGTGTGTGTGTATCTATACGTATATAGATATAGATATATATTCTATGATCCAAGCTATCAGACATACCCATCTTGTGTTACAGGCTCATATTTCTCATTAGCTAAAATCTGAGGATTTATTGTCATGTTTAAGTAGTTGTTTCTGTTTGCTTTACACTAAATTTGACTCTATTACAGATTAGAAAAGAGGATAGTCTATGTGTGAGTGAGTGTATGTGTCCCTATTTATAAATTATATCCTACACCTACTAGATTATCAATTATTTCATAATTATAAGGTCTCCTCTTAATATGAATATAATCATTATATGTGCATTTTGGCGTTTCTTTCTTCCATCTTTGCTTTCTCTCTTCAGCTTACTGTTTTGATAAAGATAAATAAAGTAAAAACTCATAAATCTACCTTATCAAACCATATTTTAAGGACATTCACACCTGTTGAATTCTTAAGCACTAAAACAATATATATATAGAAACTTTAAAAGCTTTTTTTAGTGCTTAACTTTTTTATTGAATTTATTGGGTTGACTTGGTTAACAAAATATATAGGTTTCAGATATACAATTCTATAATACATCATCTGTATATTGTAGTGTGTATTCACCACCCCAAGTCACGTCTCCTTCTGTCACGATTTACCGTCCCTTTACCCTCTTCTACCTCCCACCCCCTCCCCTCTGGCAGTCACCATACTGTTGTCTGTGCCTACAAGCTTTTTTATTTAAAGTTCTATGGTGATGAAATCCCTTCTTTCACATCACTATATTTTTCACTAACCCTATTTACTATTTGAAGTGGTAGCTAATTAAAAAATATACTAATCAGTGATAATTCAACTTATATACTCAGATACTATATTTATACTAAGTGAAAAGCAATTAGAATTGAAAATATGTTAAAATGTTCTATTTAATCAAATTAGTACAGTCGTCCCTCACCACTTCACGCTTTGACTTTCACAGCTTCACTCTATCGCGGTTTTTTCAAATATATTCATTAAAAAGTTGATCGAGACAGTGAAAATGATACAGCGCAGGCTCAATTGTCTGAGTCAATCATACACCCCTGTATTACAATTAAAGTTAAAATTACTGTACGTATGGACTGTAGGCCTATGTATTCGAGCACCCCAGGAGTCCTTCAACGCCAGGTGCAACCGCCCGACCACTCCGTGTGTGGGCAATAACGTTTTTCCAAAACATCGGGTGTGGTGAAACCCAGCCAATCAGAGCATGCTGTTCACTGATTGGCTATCCTGTCCTCTTCCTATCCTGGCTGCTGATTGGCTCAGCCTCATGCAAGTTCGTTTCTCTCATGCACACTTCTACATGGCTTCGCATCGGAAGCATCTTGCTCTTGTAAGTGTTTGCAATTTCTGAGAACTTTTATCTAAGCCCCACGATGGCTCCTAAACGTGCTGCTTCTTCTAAGCCTTCTGATGATGAAACTAAGTGCTGGAGGAAGATGCTTACCGTCCAGGAGAAGGTGAAACTCTTGGATACGATCAAAGATGGCAAGAAAATCGTGGAGGTTGCCCACCATTATGACTTGAATGAGTCTACCATTCGCTCCATCCGTAAAGATGAAAAGAACATCCGTGCAACAGCCACTGTCTCTTTCAACAAGGAAGCAAAGCGCGTTGTGACAAGTCGTAATAAGTTCATAGTGAAAACGGAGTCTGCCCTAGCCGTTTGGATCAGTGACAGCTGCAAGAAGAACATTCCGTTGGATTCGCTGGTCATCGGGAGAAGGCGAGGCAGCTCTATCAGCACTTTACGGCAGACGAACCTCAACCAGGACCCTCTTCTGCAACATTCATGGATTTCACGGCGAGCAAGGGTTGGTTCGAGAAGTTCCAGAAGAGGTAGCATCTGAAGAGTGTCGTTCTCCACGGAGAAGCTGCCTCTGCTGACCAGCCTGCAGCAGAGGACTACGTGAACACACATTCCAGAAGATCCTTGAGGAGGGCGAGTATCATCCAGAACACATGGATGAGCTCCTGGAGACACATTCGGATCCCTTACCTGACGAGGATCTGGGGGAGATGACTAAGTCTGCGAGTGAGGAGGAGGAAGAGCAGCCAGAGGTTCCTGGGGGTCAGGAGGAGGAAGTTGGCCTTACACTTGAGCGTCTCTGCAAGTCATGAGAACTATTAAGGTGGTACAGGACATGATTGGCGAATGGGACCCACACATGATGCGTGCATTGCGGTTCCAGAATACCCTACAAAAGCCTCCTCATGCATATGAAAAGACAGCGCCAGCAACTGCCTATCACGATGTTCTTCACCCAGACACCCACTGCCTACTCCTAGTACACCTTCAGGGGAAGAAGACGACGACGCACCTGCTGAAGACACTGCACCACCTGGAGACTGTCCCACTGAGGCCGTGCCTTCAGAGGAGCAGTAACCTTGCTCTTCTTTGCTGTGCAGAACATCTCTTCACCTTCATCTTCATCATCAAACAAGTTGCACTGTTTTCATAGGTTAGTGGTTGTGTGTAAGAACTGTGTGTATGTGTAATTAAATGTACAATAATGATAATATGATATTTGTAACATCTAATATGTCTTTTCTCTTATTTTTTCTAATATATTGGGTAATACAAGTGTAATGGTGACTAAAGGGTGTTATTTCATGTCTAGAGGGCTCTAATAATGTTAAAAAACGTATTTAGAAGGTTGTAAACAGGTTTTCTATGCTCTAACTGCGAAAATATTCGATTTACAAATAAAGAATCCTACTTCGCGGAAATTCGTTTATCGCGGTAGAGTCTGTAACTGATTAGCCGCGATACACGAGGGCTGACTATACTTTAAAAAATAAAATAATACATTTTTGACTGCAAGTACAAATCACGGTTGAATATTACTCATGAATTCACCCAGAAATAAACAATCAATAGAGGCCCCTCTGTGGCTCATGAAGTGCTTATTCTAATACACTCTGTATATTTACATACTGCTGTGTTCAGGCATCTCCCAGCTTTTCAACATCTGTAGATACAATTTTCTTTAGGTTTCTTTCAATAAGAAAGAGGGAGAGTTGATATTAAGAAAAAATGCACTTCTTAGAAAGTATGAAACAGTTTTCTTTTAGGCCATTCCCAGTGAAAGGAAAAATGTTATTCAAGTGCAAAGGCTGAATTCTGAAGAAACAATATTCAAATTTGTTCTAGTAATAGGCCATTGCAGTTATCAGAAAATAAAGTGAGTCATGTACAACCTCGCACTGATAATTGTGACCCAGTGAATATGTTTGATCTCACAGATCAGAAATTCAAAAGTGACATCTCTCATTTCTTCATATCTATTTTGGTACCAGTTTTGTGTAGACTGTTCAGTTTCTTTCAAGAAGAAACCATGTATTTGATCCTTATTTATGAAAACAGCAAAAGAATATAGTTAGTAAATATATAAAGCTTGAGTTAAATTATTTATCTTAAAACTCTGGTCCAGGCCCTGCTGGTGTGTCTCAGTGGTAGAGCATAGACCCACGCACCAAGAGGTCACCGGTTCAATTCCCGGGCAGGGCACATGCCCAGGTTGTGGGCCCGATCCGCAGCAGGGGGCATGCTGAAGGTGGCCAATTGATGTTCTCTCTCATCAATGTTTCTATCTCTCTCTCCCTCTTTCTTCCTCTCTGAATAAAGAAAAAAATGTAAAAAAAGAAAAAAATACTGGCCCAGAATTTTATGCAAAATCACACACACCAATAAGCACCCCAACAAAACCTCCACCCAGTAAGCTATTGACAAGCCTCCGTTCATCTCGCAGAGACCATCACAGGACTGCTGATGAGCTTGCTCCCTCTGCTTCATGGAGAAATAATGTATAAAAGGGAAGGGTTTTTCTTGTTTGTTTGTTTGTGTTTTACAATAAAAGTTCCCAGAAAAAAAAAAAATTGAACAGAACCACACTCAAAAGCATCTGCTGAACAATTTGCTGTTATCATTAGCACCTTCAGCCTATTTAATTAATAATGTTCAAACAATGTTAAATCTATTCTCTAAGAAAAGAGCTGTTTTTTTAACCTCCTTATAATACTCAGTTTGAAACCTGCCTTCATGATCTTTCTTGATCTCAGGGAACTTCGGCTCCTGTCATCCGTACTCACTGGTGCCGAACAATTAACTCCTCCCCAGAAGCTTGGATTCTGTTTGCCTGTGATTATTTTAAAGTGTCAGGCCATGACATGATGAAACAGTCTTCTGAAATCATGGGACTGTCACAGTTCAGCTGATTTAAGCTGAGAGACAGCTCTCCAAATATCTTTAACCTACTTAATGCCTAGCAAGGATTTAGTTATCTATTCTGTACTGCATTACTTTGACCTGGAGATTTGGCAAAGTATGTAAGAAAGATTCTTCAAAAGTGGATGGAATAAACTGGAATAAATCTTTAGCCTTAAGAATTAGAGGGTATTAGTACAGAGATAATATAGTTCAAATGTCTCCTTTTACAGATAGCAGAACTCTTAGTTATCTATTCTATCATCTGCCTATCTATCTGTCTGTCTGTCTGTCTGCCTGCCTGCCTGCCTGCCTGCCTGCCTGCCTGCCTGCCTACCTACCTACCTATCTATCTGGTCTACCTATGTATTTACCTATCTAGTTACCTATTGCCATGTAAAAAACTACTCCAAAATTTTGTAATTTAACCGCCATTTTGCATCGCACTGTTTTGTGGGTCGGGAAGTCAGGCAGAGCTTGGTTGCGCATTTCTTCTGTTGTGCGAGGTGCTGCCTCGTGGCCGAGCTGGTTGAAAGAACCTAAGACGACTCGTGCATATGCCTGGTCCCTTGGCAGGAAGGTAGGAAGCCTAGAGACAGCTGTACTTTTCTATGTAGTTTCAGGAACTCTTCCTGGGTCACCTCCAGCAGGCCGGCCAGATCATGTGGCGCCTCGGGACCTCCAGGGATCAAGACAGGAGCTATCGGTCCTTTGAAAATTCAAGTCTCTCCAGGCCTAGAATTACAATGATATGCTTTATTCCACTCTAATAATATGCTTAGTATCACTGGACAGAGAACATGCAATTGAAGTTGCTGCACATATGAATTCCTTCCCAATAGGATCCACCCAGCCCTCTTCCAGGCAAAAGTATTAGACACTGTGTCATTTAACGTTCCCAAGGATACTATGTGGTGGGTAATATTATTACTGTCATTTCAGAGATAAAAGCATTGGGGTTTGATTAACAGTAGTTGGCCCACTACTGCTCCTGCTTATAGAGGTCTTCTCCCTGGGAAAGTATACTTCCACCTTACTCAAGCGACCATCCACGCATGTTCCTTGTGCCCATCCACCGTGTACAGAGACTCACAAGTGCCCACAAATGTTCAAAGGCAGGTTGCACACGAGTTTTAATAAGGACCATTCATGCTTGATGCCAACTTATCCTGAGTCCCTCCAACTTTCCAACCTGATCTTTTACAATAAAACAGCAATACAACTACTACTAACCTTCAACAAACATTCTCTTCCCTCTCAAAACTATATTCCCTCTCCAACTTAATACTTGTTGATGTTGTTGCTACTCAGCATTCTCTCTCAGCATTCTCTCTCCCTTTACTTCAGGCCACCTCTGCATAGTATCAAAAAACCAGCTAGCCTGGCTGGTGTGGCTCAGTGGATGAGCGTTGTCCCATGGACTGAGGTCCTGGTTCCATTCCCAGTCAGGGCACATGCTCTGGTTGTGGGCTCAATTCCCAGTAGGAGGCGTGCAGGAGGCAGCTGATAGATGTTTCTCTCTCACATCAATGTTTCTCTTTCTCTCTCCCTTCCTCTCCAAAAAATCAATAAAAACATATTTTGAAAAATTTTTTAAAAACCAGCTGTGTAAGAACGTGTCTGTGAAAAGAATCGTCATCGCATAGCTAATGCGGCAATTTCCTCTCATCTTTGCTTCAGTTCAGTGTGGACTGTGGTGGTGGGCACAGAGGATGAGAATGATAAGGAGAGAAATGTTCACGTGCATCTGTCGAACTACCTTTGCCATGAGAAGTTAAGCAGCGTGCCTAGAACAGTGTTATGGAGAAGATAATGAGGTTGTACCCATCCAGGCTGAGCCTTAAAGCCCATGCTTACCTGAAGGCTCCCCTTGACCACCTGGGCTTCCCCTTCAGGATGATTAAATGTGCTCCCTACGAATGATCAAACACTCTCTGGTACACTTATCGGAGCATCTACTACATGGTGCTCAGTTTCTGAATATGCTTCTGTGCACAGCCACAACTCACCTATTTCCCATCATAGCTCTATTCTTCCCCTCACAGAAATGTACTGGAAGAGAAGTCGCCAGTTCTCTGTACTTTCTCGTGGCCCAATGGCACCTATGCTGTCTCATTACACCGAGTCCTCTCATTAACAACACTGGTGATTGTCTTATGCTGTATCAAACAGAGCCCTCATTACCAAGACCCATCAGCGGACTTTAGGGTATCGTATTTAACTCTCCAGAACCATAATGCTAATCACTCTCTCATGGATTTTTTAATTTGTTCTGTTTCCATGGCATTATTCTCCTTTGATTAACCTATGTCTCTGGTCATTCCTTTTCGATTTCTTCTGTGTGCTGTGATTTCTCTATTGTGCCCTTGTGCACCTGTGTTCATTTGCATTCCTCATTCCATTCTGCACACTTCACCTGAGATAGCATCTGTCAGGCCATCTTGCCCTGAAGAGATTATCAGGTTACACCAGTCTACCACATGACCAATTGACCCACTGACTTCACTGATGCATCTTTCTTTATCTCTTTTCCACACAACAGATGTGCTTACTTATCTTTCTCAGGAAAAACAAAAAATCCAAACCAAAACACAAAAACTACAGCTGATGAGGAACGCTGACTTCCTGGCGAAGTACTATCAAGAAACACATTTGTCTGGGGAAGGCAACAATTCTGTCTGCGTGGTAAAGATGTCAGCCGCGACCCGTCACCCTGCGTGGTTCACATCCCACCCAAGGATAGTTCCTGTGGCTCTTGCATCATCCCCATGCCCGGACTGCATGCCATCAAACTGACTCATGACTAAAGTGAGTCACATGTAAATCCCACTGCAGACAGACAAAGAGAACCCATTCTTGTACATCTTCAGACACCAACTACAGCATTTGGTAGATTTACAAACTAGCAAACGTGTTTGTGTTTGCCACTAACCCCTTATGTCACTCTGAATTTATAATGGCTCGACTTTCCAAAACCTCCTAAAGTGCCTTAAAGCAGGGAAAAAATAATTACACTCTGCTTTTCCGAAAGGGACACCAAGGAGTACTTAGAGTATGTGAAAAGCGCCACCAGGAGAATGAGCATGACCCCTTAGTTCCCCAGCAAGGTGGGAGCCATCCTTTGTTTGCATCACATTTGATGGGCTGAAAATTTGTGCTTCTTAATGAATATTCTTGGAAAGCAAAAATGGTTTTAATGTCATAACCATTCAATCCATATAAATCCTCTTATTCTTACATAGTAATAATATTCTATTCCCTGTGACTATTCTGACCCATTTAGGATGTCAGTTTATGGATTATTTTCCCTACGTTTTAATAGGAAAATGTTTTAAGAACATTGAATAGAGATAGTCTGTGTTTGATGTGAAGTGTTTGGAACAGTGGACCCAAGGATGTGAACGCGTGGGCCCGTGCAGGAGGCACAGCCGTTGTGCAGCTGCATCACACGAACGGTCAGAGGAGCTGAGGGAGGACGTATGCACACAGTGGGCCGTTGGGAGGGGCCTTGGGAGCAATGATCAGAGGAGGGAGTCGGCAGTCATCCTCCCCAATCAGTTCTCACCGGAACCACGTCCCTTCTCAGTCACCGCTGCCAGTCTGAGGAAAAGAGCAGGTCACAGCTTCCTACAAGCAGTCCTCAGACAGTGAAGACCAAGTTTTGAGGACTAGACCTATGACTTGAAATGAAAATCAGTTGATTTGATTTTTCTTTTAAAAAGAACAATGGAAATAAATTATGCTTAAAGCTCAGTGCCCAACTTTAATAGAAATTATCGTATTTTGAACCTGAAATTTTGAAACTCTAGAAAATAAATCTATTAATTGCAAGTAAATTACCACAAACTGGATGGCTTAAAACAATCCATCCTTGCTTCTTCCTGGTGCTTGATGACAATCCTTGGCACTCCTTGGCTTGTACCTGCAGTGCTCCAATCTGCCTGCCTTCACGACTTTCTTCCTCGAGTTTCCTTGTGCCCTCTCCCCTTTGTAGAAGGGCACCAGTCACTAGATTTAGGGTCCATCCAAATCCAGTATGACCTCATCTTAACTAATTACATATGCAAATACGCTGTTTCTAAATAAAGTCACATTCTGAGATTTCAGGTAGGTATGAATTTGGAGGGAACTTTATGCCTGTACTAATAGCTTTTCCTTTTTAGGACAATTCATATTTATCTAGATTTGCATTTTTTCTGCATTTTAATGAGTGAGGTGCAGATGGTCTTAGTGGAGACACCAAGCTTCAATACCACCATTTTTGACAGTAACATACTTCTTGTCTTCTCATCTAGACTCAGTCATATGCCATCAATATTATGAATCATATCAATAAAAGAGACAGTTTCATTGACATCTACTGTGTCCATCAGTTCACTCTGTGGGGTGGACTCCTACGAATATGAAGCTCTACATTACACTGGCCCCCAATTTTCCAAACTGTAGCCATGTTCACAGGCTGTCATCTGTGCTTAGAGCATAGCAATCCACCTAGAATTTCCTTTCCACCATCATCCTAGAGGATTTGTCTTTTTCTTGCATTAGGTCACCTGAGTCCTACTCCAATCCCATGTCTGTATTCCTCTTCATTGGGTAACGTCCCCATTTTTGTGAAACACACTTTTCAGCATCTTCCAAATACAGTGAGGTAGGAAATTAAAATCCCCTTTTGTTGTATGGCTAAAATAAAGCTTGATGTCTAGGCCAGGTACAGATCCATCACTTAGAAACACCCCTCCTTCAGAGATGAAGGTGTTATCGATTGCTTCTTGCTTCCAGGGTTGCTGTTGAAAAATCCCAGGCATCTGCTAGTTCTCTAGTTTTGTTATATTTTCTATACTTTCTACTTTTTTTTTTTCCTTTATTGATTTTCGAGAGAGGGGAAATGTGAGGGAGAGAGAGATAGAAACATCAATGAGAGAGAACATTGATTGGATTGATTGGCCGCCTCCTGCATGCTCCCCACTGGGGATCGCACCCACAACCTGGGCATGTGTCCTGACCGGGAATTGAACTGGCAACCTCTTGGTGCATGGGTCAATGCTCAACCACTGAGCCACACTGGCTGGACTACTTTCTACTTTTTTTATTGTCTTTTGGTTTTAATCTCTGGGAGGTTTCCTCAACTCTCTGTATTACAACACTTTCACAAGTATTTTTTTTACTATGATCATTTTTCTCATTTTTATGATATTTCTGAATGTTTCTCTTCATATTATCCTGCTTTTATCTCATGAATACAGTAGCCTCTATGATCACTGTTAGGATATTGCTTTTTTCTTTCTGCACAATTTTTGTTTCCTCCGAGTTGCTTTCCTTTTTCTATTTATTTTTTTTAATTTTTGTCTTCCTTGTTAGTCTTCCCCCAAATACCTGATAATCAATTTGCCTGCTCATGATTAAGAAAGGCAGGAAGGGGGAGCTCAAATCAGTTGACACTCAGAGCATCTAAGTTGGGACTGGCAAACTTGGACTTCACTGGAGGGAGATCTGGACAGTTAAGAGGAAAACCTGGATGTCAGTATCTTTGTTTTCATCTTTTATGGGAAGACATTTCCCAGAGACAGATCCTCTGGTCCCCTGGCAGGAAGTAGAAGTCTGGTTGCCTGTGTCCTAGAAGCCACTTTAAGGAAGGGACTGGCACCTCGGTATTTATATGGCCATGGTATATCCATTAGTCTCTTTGGGATGTGATACATTTATTCCACAGTTCAGTCCAGGAACAGCTTACCCTGTGCCAGCAAACCAATCTCCAGAGCACAACCGGAGTCATGCAGGGGCAGCCAGTGAAATGGGGCGCCCATCTAGGAATGGGTTGTACGTCATCAGAGCCCCTTTCCCAGCCTCTTCACTGGTCCCATGACTGCTGCCGATTCCTCCATGTTCGAACACTTTACAGTTTAATTTTGTCCTTTCTCAGCTTTTTCTATTTCCAGGTTAGCATTTGCTAAGTGGTAGTCCTGGCCCATCTGCTTTGACTTCCAAAATGCTGTTGCAATTGTTTTCTGTCCTGTCTGTGTGGGTCTGTGTCTTTAAAAAACAATCCTTTATTGTAGTTTTAGCGAAGTTTGAAAGGATCGATATTAGTACATGTATTTAGTCTGTCCTCTTAAATCATTAAATCATAAAACTTCCAGAATTTTTTTTTTGTATAAAAGAATAAAAATTAATAAAGTAATTTTCAACCCCAAAAGGTAGATTTTCTGTTCTCTTGATTCAAATAATACAAAATGTGGACTAATATCTACAACACGGATGTCCAATTATTTTTTTTCCCTAAAAGGAAGACGGGGGGTCTGGAGTACTAGATGCAGAGATAAAAATCTAATGATAATCAGCATCAATTGCATAAAATATACTATGATTATTCAGGTAATAATGATGTAGAGACAAAAAAAATTATGAAAGTTATGGAGTAATCAAAACACACCATTTTGTTAAAACTAGACCATGCTCATCAGTGACAGCTGAAATTAAAGGAGGCCATGAGACTTTACGACCCTCCTGGTGTGCGTGCACAAGGAAACTTGAAACTGGACAGCAGTGCTGGCAGAACATGGAACACAAACCCATCAAGACTCTAGACATAGCCCTGGCCGGTTCTGCTCAGTGGTTAGAGCTTGAGCCCACAGACCTAAGGGTCTCGGGTTCAATTCTGATCAAGAGCACATACCTGGTTTTGGGTCAATCCCACCCCAGTTGGGGTCATGTGGGAGGCAACTAGTAGATGTGTTTCTCTCACATTGACGTCTCTCTCTCTCCCCCGCCCCTTCCAATCTCTAAAAATCAATAGAAAAATATCCTCAGGTGAGGATTAACCAAAAAAAAAAAAAAAAAAAAAAAAAAGACTCTAGATATAATTATCAATTTACAGCAAATACAGGGGACAGAACATTTAAAATTACATATAGAGGTGTAATTAAAAAAAAAAAAAGAAATGAAAAGAAACCCTTTCTGTGGGAAACACTACAGCAGAACATTCCAGCAGACCCTTGGACAACCGTGGAACTGTTGTACATCTGCGTGATCCCATACGGTAGCCACATGGGGCTTCTGAGCACTTGGAATGCGTTCGGTGTGACATTTGTAATTTTATTTAATTATATGTAAAATTTTTATTTAATTTTAATTAATTAAAATTTAAGTAACATCGTTTGGCTAGGTGCCATCGTATTGAATCATATAGCTCTTTAGGACAATCTTCAACAATTAAATAGCAAAGAAAACAAGAGAGAAAAGGGGAGCCCTGGCTAGTTTGGTTCAGCAGTTAGAGCATCAGCCCCTGGACCAAAGAGTCACAGGTTTGATTCTGGTCAAGGGCACATACCTCAGTTGTTGTTCGGTCCCCAGCCCTGGTCAGGGTCACACGGGAGGCAATCAATCAATGTGCCCTTGGAGTCATTCTTCCTCTTTTTTTTTTTTTTTTTTTTTTGAAGTAGCAAGGTTTACAGCCAACGATCTCTATCAGCTCATGCTTGTAGAATCTCAGAAGTTTAACAGCCACTCTCTATTTCATCCTGTCTCTGTCCACTTCTGCCCAAGCTTGCAGAGTTTCTGCTGCTATAATAGTCTCAAAAACCTTGTCTGTCTCCCATGTAAGTCATAGGGATCCACACTATTAGACAAGACGGTTCTCTACAGACCTCTCCCAGATAACCCCTTGCCTATTCCTGGCTTCTACTGAGATGGCTGATTGGACCCATGAGTCATACACCCAACTGATCAGCAAAAGCTGTCCAGACACACCCCTGAGCCTCTCTCCAGTGCATGCTTTCCCAATAGTAAAAAGCCTCAAAATTTTTTAATTAATTTTTTTTTAAAGAGAGCCTAATTTAGCAATCTTTGACATCTGGGTAGGCTAGGTACCCACCAAATAATCAAGTTCTGGTTCCATATGGCTTAGCAGTTCTTTCCTTAATTTATTTCTTCTCACATTTTCCTATGCACAATAAAGAGAAACAGGCTACACCTTTAACACTTTGCTTGGAACTCTCTTCAGCTAAATATCCAAGTTCACTGCTTCCAAGTTCTGCTTTCCACTCAACAATGGAAAACAATTCAGCCAAGTTTTCTGCCACTTTATGACATGGAACACTTTTCTGAAGTTTACAATTACATATTCCTTATTTCTTTATCAGACCTCACCAGAAGCAGCTTTAATTCCATATTCTACCAATAGTTAGAAACAATTTGTATTTTCTTAAATATGTTTTTATTGATTTTTTTTTTTAAGAGAGGAAGGGACAGGGAGAGAGAGAGAGAAACATCATCAATGAAGAGAGGGAAACATCGACCTGCTGCCTCCTACACACCCCCTAATGGGGATCGAGTCCACAACTCAGGCATGTGCCCTGACCTGGAAATGAACCGGTGACCTCTTAGTGCATGGGACCACACTCAACCAACTGAGCCACACCAGCCAAGGCTTGAACAGTTTGTATTTTGACTTACCTAAAGCTTCACAAAGACTCCAAAGGGGTTTCAAGGTGTGGGCACTGTGAGACACTGTGTGGACTATGAAATTCAATGATATTAAATTGTTAGGACTAATTTTTAAAAAAAAGGTGTTTTAGATACATTGTTTTTGATAAAGGTGGGAGTGAAAAAATTTGAAAATTACTTGCTTGACTTCCCTGTGAAGGTGTTTTCTCAGGTTTTCAAGTAGGTGCTCAAAATGCATGGAACTGGAATGTCTCCAAAAGTGCCTTTGCCATAAGGGCATTTCAGATATAGGATTCATATGTGTGGACAATTCTTATTAGCGAGACTTTTCAAACAAGGAAGAGATTTCCCAAGTGGCACAGCCAAATAACCTGAGTCACATTATATGTTTGTTCTAAATGCAAATTACTTACTTCAACTTTCTCTAAATGTTCACAGCATTTGGGGAAAATTTTTAAATTCATCTTTCGGTACATATGGGTTATCTGCTAAATTTCCAATGTATTGATAACGCAAATAAAGCTACTCCTAGCCTCAAAATAAAATAGAATCCTCTGAAGTATTGCTTGGGTACAGAAGGGTTTTACG
The DNA here is from genome assembly GCA_030848825.1 of Tadarida brasiliensis. Lineage (NCBI taxonomy): Eukaryota > Metazoa > Chordata > Mammalia > Chiroptera > Molossidae > Tadarida > Tadarida brasiliensis. Next base: position 96,091,761 of record CM061267.1, on the reverse strand, counting down.
ATCTGTGTCTCCGTAGAAGAATTCATTAGCTGGTAACACTGTTAAGGCTGCATGGATCTGGAAGAAAGTATGAGATGAATTGTGGTCACATTTGATTAGATTTGGACCTGAGGGAATAATTCCATACATCAAGGTAACAGGAGAATGAGCTCACCTGCAGTGCGCTGTCCCAGATGAATTTCACTCTCTGCTAAACATGAATAGTTAATTTTTAAGGAGGACACAAGAAGCACATGCACACCACATTTAGAGGTGAAACTAATTTCATACTTTCCTAGAAAATGTATTTCAGGTCTAATCGCTGCATACCAGAAAACAGCCCTTGCTGGTTAAAATAAGTCAGTAATTTATGTGCCTCTGACAATTTTAAATCTCCTGGCTTGCACCTCTGAAGTGAAATTTAAAAATTAGCAACAAGAGATGATATACTCCTATCAGGAAAAAAATAAATACTGCAACTCTAACTTAGATGTGGAATATTTATGATGACTTTGGTGGTTTTGGGTTTTTTTTTGCTTGTTCATCTGTTTTTCCTTCTTCAGATTTTCAATGCAATTTACAAACCCTTTTGCTCTTTTTCTGTGCTCAAACATTTCCAAGGAAAGGTAATTATGGGCTAGAAGTCTATCTATTATTTTAGTAGGAGCAGCAAGAAATGCATTTAGGGAAAGCATCCAGAAAGAAATAAACATTTGTTTTATGTTAAGCATCTTGTTAAATGATGAATTGACCGTTTCTCATTACACATTCACAACAGCTTTTCAAAGTAGGTGTAACAGGATCCAAAACACAACTCCTCTTTTCTCAGATCTGACTGAGGCTCGCTGGCGAAGAGCAAGGCAACAGGTCGGACACCAAGGCCTTGACCACACCTACACAGGGGCCACAAGGAGGCATCTGCCACCCTACCTTGTGAATCCTACTTCAACATCTAAGTCAATAATACATAAGTGGTTAGAGGGAGAGACAGAGGCGTTTCAGAGAGAATTTCCTTGCACAGAGGTAGTAAAGAGCCGTGGCATTCATGTAAGGAGATAAATACGCCTCGTTTTCAGACAGTGGATTCTCTTTAGTATTCATGTGCTTTTGAATTTTCCTTTCATTTACCTTTGATATTAATATTAATTTCAAGAAGATAAGATTTTGTCAGTATTTTATTGCTTATTTATAATTGTGCAGAAAATGTAAATGTCAAAGCTCTACTGATCCATTTTTCCCCTTAATGCCCAAGTGTATGACCAATTTTTAAAACTCTTCAGTAAATATTCAAAGCAAACATATATTCTTTATTTGCTGAATACTGAGTTCTGTCTCTCTATATGTGGCTCTAAAAATCTTGTAATAATGATGGACTCACTAATCAAATTTACTGTGTGTGCATGTACTATTCTATACATGGAAGACTTTTTTTCTTATGAGAATACTCTAATTTTGACAGTAACATGAAACCTATCATTCTACTTGTGATTTATTTTTAATTACTTTCTCTTTGCTCTTCAGAGATTTTCTGCATGAATTTAGTTGCTATTTTTCCTTATTTTTTGTAGGGTTTTTTTGGTGCATACTGTTGTGTTACATCTTTATTATAAATTGTCTTTCTTTTCATTACGCAATTCTAAAAAATTGTCATTTTTTTCATTATGCAATACCTCTCTTTAAGATGTTTAGTGCTTTAATTTCTCTTCAATATAATATAGTCAGACATATTTGGGGGACCAGGAGAGGGAACGCATATTTGGTAAGATCACGGGAGCACACTGTTAGGCTTTGGGGGCCCTGTGGAGCTCAAAAATGCTAAAGCAGAATTTGGAATTGTAGACCTCACAATACAGTGTGTTTAGATCACTGAAACCAGATATTAAAAAGATAATGAGACATAATAGCAATCAGCATCATCATCATCATCATATTTTCATTGACTGCAACGATTCTTAATAAGAAATTCTTAAGCTTGATACATTAGATAGTTCTGAAACATAATTCAAGGGTTAGTTACTTAGGAATCAAGATATCAAATACAGATTTAGAACTGAATTTAGGAACCTCAATGCTAATATGGATGACAGTAAACCTAATACTACATATTATTTTCTTCAATTTTGTTTACTCTAATGAAATTTTCTTTCTATCTGCATATCTCCAAGAATCACACCAGAAAACGTCACCAAAAAAAAAAAAAAAAGTAGGCAATATGCGTAACAGATGTAATTATTTAGTTTTGCTAATTGTAACCACACAAGAAAGCCTGCCATCCAAGTAGAAAATGTTAAATGCTCTATGTTGGAAAAGGCAGACTACTTTAATTTCCAATTCCCTGCATGCATTAACTTTTCATTTTTATTACTCTTTGGATTAACATCCAGATCTGAATTGTTCCACGTTTGCTTTGATATACTCAAAATATTGTCTAAATAAATAAATGCATCATATGTGGCAATATATTGTCAGTAATATATTATATATGTATTATATTTGTTTTCTAATCATCTTCCACAAGCTTTAAATTTTATCATATTCTCTATGTAGCAATAAAGCCATTTCCATTGCAAACTTGTAACAATAATGGATAGCAACCTTCAGGGGATACATTTCTGAGAAATTTATTTCCCCTCATGTTGCTCAGCCACCCAGGGAATGAATTCGTTTCCATGACAGATAAGGACTACACTGATCATTTGTAAAACGGTCTTGGGGGCACCACAAATCAATAACAGAAAAAGAAAATGCAAGATAATATTTCTTTTCATTAGGTTGATAGACGGCAGTCCAGATTTATGCATTGAAATTGTCTCTTTAACAGTTATTAAATAACCTTAAGCATATATCTTGTCTGTGTGGGTCCTGTTTCATATTGAATAATCAAATCAAAATTTCTACTTAACTGCAATGTGGTTACTTTGCAAAAATATAATAACCAAAACGTATATAAAATTAAAAGACAATATACTTAACACAAAGCATATCTATCCTACACTGAAATATGAAAGTCACATGCTATAACTTTAAATTAATTTTTTAGTACAGGATAGTTCTGCAATAAGAAGACTTCCATGGAAACATTTTTATTGTTTTGCTTTTTAACAAAAAACACTGCTCACTTGAGCTATATGTACTAATAATGGTGTTCTACAAAATTGTCACAGAAGACATTCATCCCACAGGCTATTTTAAGTTCAGCACTACTGAACTTTTTTTGTTGTTGCTAAAGTATGCCTTTAAAAGTAATTTGAGACAAACTGAAACCATAAGCATTTTGAAGGTATTTTATTTCTGCTTGCTCTAATTTTTCTCTGAGAGTGTTATATATGCCTGAATTATATATAACAAATAGGAAAATGTTTCTTTTAGAGAAATTTCTAAAACATTCCTTTTGAAATATGATTTTGATGTTTTCCTTATATGAGAGCTCTTTATATTCATTTCTATCACTCAAATATCAAACTGAAATATCTTTTGAATTGTTACTTTGGCGAAAATTTCCAACAACTTTGTTGAAAGTGACAAGTTTAACTAATTTGCTGAAGAAAAAGAACCCTATTTGATGTAAAACTCCATTTGATTGACTGAATTCTTCACCTTTCATTGGTTTCGGGAGATGCATGCAAACATACATCCACACTCTTTTGACTAGTTTGACATAGGACCCATGAAATATGTCAAATCAACATCATTTGTACAATTTGATAATAAAAGATGATTTTAGATGTAAAATATATGTATTTCCCACTTCACCCCTCAAAATAAACGTGCAGATATGCTAGTTAAGGTAGCAGGTGTCCACCAGTGCTGGGCAGAATTCCCCATGAGTTAGAGTACGCATCATGCATATGCCAGTGCTGAGACATGCCTTTTAGTCTGAGTTCCAGTAACTGTTTGTATTTCTAGGCACTAGAAATTAGCAATACAAGAGGAAGTTAAGAAAAATTCCATTTACAAGACTACTAAATAGAGTAAAATACCTAGAAATAAATTTATAAAGGAAGTTCAAGGCTTGCAAACTGAAGACTACAAGGCATTACTGAAAGACAATAAAAGGAGACCTACCTGAATGCCAAGACAATCTGTGTTAATGAACTGGAGGACTTAATTTTGTTAAGACAGCAAGAATACCCGAAGTGCTCAAGAAATTCAATGCATTCCCTGTCCAAATTCCAACTGCTTTTTGCAGAAATGGAACAGCTAATCCTAAAATCCATATGGAATTGCAAAAGACCCTAAATATTCAAAACAATCTTGAAAAAGGAGGACAAAGTTGAAGGACTCACACTTCTTGGTGTCAAAACTTATTATAAAACTACTGAGATCAAAACAGTAGCATACTGGCATAAAAACAGACATATAGATTAACAAAATAAAACTGAGAATCCAAAAATAAACTCATAATCGATGGTCAATTGATTTTTGATGAGGCACCAGGACCATTCAATGGGGAAAAAACAACCTCTTCAACAAATGCTGAGAATGCAGCATATCCACGTGCAAAAGGATTGATTTGGACACTTACTCCATATCATACACAGAAGTTAACTTAAAATGAATAAAACACCCAAATGTATGAGTTAAAACTGCACAAATCTTGTAAGATATTGTAGGGATAAATCTTCATTAACTTGTAGTTGACTATGGATACTTAGATGTGACACCGAAAACAAAATCTGAAAAGGAAGAAATAGATAAGTGGGACTGCATCAAATCAGAATTAAATTATCTTGTGCCTCAAAGAACACTATCAACGAAGTGAAAGGGAAGTCAACAATATGGGAGAATAAATTTGCAAATCTCATATCTGATAAGGGTCTAGTATTCAGAATATATAAAGAATAAAAATTCAACAACTAAAAGACAATCTAATTTAAAAATGGGCAGCGGATCTGAATAGACATATCCTCACAGAAGACAGACCAATGACCATGAGCAAAGAGATGCTCAGTCGTTAGCCATTAGAGAAACACAAATCAAAACCCACGAGACATCATTTCCCACTCACTAAAGTGGTATGATTTTTCTTAAAATGAAAACTAGTGTTGATGAGGATACAGAGAAATGTAAATCCTCATACATTGCTGATGGAAATGTAAAATGGTACTTTGGAAGCCAGTCTGGTATTTCTTCAAAAAGTTAAATATGATAGAATTACCATATGACCCAGTAATTTCACTCTTAAGTATTTACCCAAGGAAACAGAAATATGTGCTCAGACAAAAAGCACAAACATTCACAGCAACAGTATTCATTATATCCAAAGAGTGAAAATAATTTAAGATCCTCAACTGAAAAATGGATAAATCAAATGTGGTATAGCCATACAATAAAATATAATTCTATCATAAAAAGAAATGAAGGACTGATACAGCTACAACTTGGATGGATTTAGAAAATGTTATGCTAGAGAAAGAAGCCAGACACAAAAATGTCACATATTTTGTGATTTCTTTTATATGAAATAACCAAAATTAGCAAATCCACAGAGAAGAAAAATAGATTAGTAATTTCCAGGGGCTAGGAAAAGGGGGACTGGGAATAGGGAATAAATGCTGAATAGGGAATATGCTAGTTAAGGTAGCAGGTGTCCACCAGTGCTGGGCAGAATTCCCCATGAGTTAGAGTACGCATCATGCATATGCCAGTGCTGAGACATGCCTTTTAGATGGGTAGGAGATCTCTTTGGGGGAGATAAAAATATTCTGGAATGAGATGGTGTTGATGGTAACATTAACACTGTGAATGCAATAAAACCATTAAAATGTACATTTTCAATGGCTAAAATGGTGAAATATATGTTATGTAAATTTTACCTGAACTTAAAAAAATGGAGTGAAGTAGTGATCATACACAGCATGAATGAACTTAATAATTGATACTGTATAAAGAGAGCCGGATACATAAGAATTCATATATAATCCATTTACATGAAGTTCTAGACTAGGCAAAACACACATATGCTCATAGAAATCAAAGCAATGGTTGATAGGGAAGAACAACTGGGATGAAACACAAAGAACATTCTGAGCTGGTAAAAACATCCTGCATGGACGCCCTGTATGGACTACACAGTTTCATGCATTTGTCAAAGCTGAACAAAGAGTGTGATTTAAATTATGCATTTCAGTGTACAATCAGATTTTCTATAACACTTGTTTTTATAACATGAATGTGTTCCAACCAGACTGACATTTTAGAAAATAATGAAATTTTGTGTTTCCTCATGCATGATTTAGTCCATGAAAAACACCACCTGAATGCCCAGAACAGCACCCAATTTAACTGAGCAAATAATGCACAGAATGCATATACCTCCAACATCCTCCAGCTGTCTAGGTTTACCACGTGTTACAAGCCATTCCCATCCACATCTAGTATTACAATTTCCTAACTTCATCTGAGCCATTGTACTGGGTTGAATAATGTCCTCCAAACATGCAAGTCCATTTGGAACCTGTTAATACGACCTTATTTGGAAATAGGCTCTTTGCAGATGTTATCAAGTCAAGTTGGGGTTTTAGAAGATTAGGGTTAGCTCTAACTCCAGTATGACCGATGACCTTATAAGTGGGAGATTTGTACACAAAGAAACAGATACACAGTGGAGAAGGCCATGTCAAGACAGTGGCGGAGATCGGAGTGATGAATCTACAAACCAAACAATACCAAGGATAGCCAGTAATCACCAGAAGCTAGAAGAGGCAAGGAAGAATTCTTCCCTAGAACCGTAAGAGGAAGAGGGCATGGATCTGCCAACACCTTGCCTTCAGCTTTCTAACCTCCAAAACTGTGAGAGGACAAATTTCGGTTGTTTCAAGGCACCCAGTCTGGGGAAATTTGTTAGAGCAGCACTAGGAAACTAATACACTTGCCTTGGAAAACCATGTAGTCTTTTTCAAATTAAAGTGTCCTACTTATTGCATTATTTTGTATATTCATTTAACATGTATAAAACTGTGCTACCATTTTTAGTAGGTTCCTATTGTTCTTCATGTCATTGATGTATGACACTACGCAATATGCCCTAAACCTATTTTCTCTCATAAGCATTGCATTTCTTTTTTTATTTATTGGTTTTAGAAAGAGAAAGGAAGAAGTGAGGGGGGGGGGAGAGAGAGAGAGAGAGATTGATTTCTTGTTCCACTTATCTATGCACTCATTGGTTGCTTCTTGTATGTGCCCTGACCAGGGATCTAACACGAAACCTTGGCATATGGGGACAACGCTTTTACCAACTGAGCTACCCAGCCAGGGCCAGCACTGAATTTCTTTATTGACCAATTTCTCGCAGCAAGGTGCTTGTGAGGAACACAAATGTCACATTGTAGCAGAACTGACTTCATGTGAATTTTACCTAAAAAAAAAAAGGGATGCAATGCTTTGGATGTCACTTAGAGCACAAAATTCATATTACAAAAAAAATTTTTTAATGAAAATCAATAATATAAATCTGTTTCAAAAGTCAGAGAAAGACCACTTTTAATAGCTTTATTGACTTATGATTTCTATAGCATAAAATTCACCCACTGTAACTGTTCAATTCAATGAATTTCATTAAATGTATAGTTTTACACAATCATCACAATGTAGTTTTAAAACATCATTATCACCCTAAAGGTTCCTCATATATATTTGCAGTTACACCTCTTTTTCACTCCTAGGTAATATAATACATATAATATGTAATTGTGTTATACATACGTTATATATATTATACTAAAACTATTATATTGTGTTTATAATTTATCTTGTGTTATATATAATATATAAATGTTATAATTATATGTTATATAACATAATCATATATTTATTTATCACTGTTCTTGAAAACAAAACAGAAAACAATGACATATTTTTTTACGCATTACAACCACCTAGCTGCTTTTCATAGCACATAACTTGGATTATATGATCAAATAAGGCTGGGCAAATTACAGCTTCTTAGCAGCATTACAGTTATGAAGAGAGACACTAATTGTCTTGACCGATCGTGTTTATTTCCTGAGTTCTCTTCTATGCTAACCATTGCATAGGTTGGGTTCCTCTACAAATAATTAATGTCCTATTTTGGTTTTACTGTCAGAAATTAACACTTTTCCAAATTCTAAAAGTATCTTCTTAGTTTAAAATGTCCTCTAGCTATTACTTATATCTATTGTTTGCAGTTAAACATTAAAAACTAGTTACCTATATATTCTCTGTCTCTCCTCATTTCTCAAACTATAGCAATCTAGATTCCATCTCTTCTACTCAACTCAAACTCAAAATCAACCAGACTGACAAATAGCTCCTTTTGTCTAAATTTACTGATCATCTTCATCCAACTTGAGGGCATGGAAGATTTTTATAACATTGACCTCTACTTTATTCATGAAGTGTTTAACACTATGAAAGCCTATTTCATAACATCCCCTCCCACAGTCTCCCTCCTCTCTAGTTGCTTCTCATCATTATTGCTGGTAGCATATTTTTCTTGTCTGTCATTTAAATAAGGATGTTCTTCAAGCTACTGATTCTTATTTTTTATTTTTTGTGAATTTATTGGGGTGACATTGGTTAATAAAATTATATCGGTTTCTATAACAGGTCATCTGTGTGTTGTATTGTGTGTTCACCACCCCAAGTCAAGCTCTGATTTTTAATGCAAATCAGTGACATCCTAGCTAACAAGATAAATGGAGGAGCTAACCTGGGCAGAGTTCTGAGCTAGGCTTTTACTGTGGCTCAAGAGAAGTGATGTGAAAATCACTTGTTTAAGAAGAGTTATTCAGAACACTAATTCCAATTTATCCAGTGACACTGAACTTCCTACTTAATTTTTTTTTTGGTTATGGTTTTTCGATCTTCCAAATTAGTATATTTATTAGCCTTTTACCTTACTGAAGTGCTACAGCAGTTCCAAGCTGTTTGCAAATTGTTTTTTAAAGCCTCTGAGGATGTGTTATATAAGCACCAATAAATGAAAATGTTATGTAGCCATGGCTCACAAATATTTTTAAAATCTCTAATGTCGTTATATGACATTATAATTTGGAATGCTCACAGTTGTAACATGAACTTCTAGTTTTAAATTTAGAAGAATTTACCCTCAAGTATTTCTTTCATTTTATAGTTATTCTGATTCACATCAGATACTAACAAACATATAAATACTCTTTTAGCAAAGGTTGTCCTGGTCCTGTGATAATAAATCATCTTTACCTTGGGTTATTAAAAACCAACACATACTAACTAAAGTAATTACTAGATATGTTTCCAGGCCTACACACATAAAGACATGTCCTCAGAGACATAGCCTGTTGTTACTGAGAGAGAGCTCCTTCTCATGTCCTTGAAGAAGACATGCACTATGTTTCATGACTGCAGAGCCGGAAGCAGTCTAGGAACTCGCGTGCAGGGGCAGAACAGCATCACTGTTAGCTGTAGTGGCTCTGCAGCCGGATGGCCTGAATTTGAATTCAGTCCCACGACTCTGACTTAGCGCTTGTGTTAATTTGGGCAAGTACTTAATGTAACTATGCTCAGTTTTCTCATTTGTAGAATCAGTAATGATACCCATGCTGTGAGAATTCTTTAAATGAGAATATATATATCATAGCAGTAAGTAGTATGTTTAATACATATTAAACATTCACTCAATGCTAGCTACCACCACTATTATCTACTCCAAATCTTAGCTCCTCCGTGAGCCCGAGCCATTGAACACACACGTGGCCATTTCATTAGGAAGAGACCACCAGCTCATGTTAAACTATAGATGACCATAGATAATCACTTTCAGTTAGGAGATCCAATTTACAGAATCCCTTTGGTACAGTTTCCATCACTATACTGAGGAATAGTACGTTGTGGTTCCATAGATGCTTCCCTGCCGTCCATTTCACACCAGGTACTGGAGCAAATGATGAATAGAGTTAGAGAGAGAAGAGCTTATAGGAAGACAAGACAAATATTCCTCAATATTCCCCGGGAAATGCATTATAGCAGCCAAGAAAAGCAAAAAAGGAAGACTGTATTGGCTGACTTCAAGCAAATTTTGGTTTTTACTGGAATTTGCATTTTCTTTGTTCAAATAATAGGGACAGTGAACACATATTAAATGATAAACATGTTTGCTCTAAAATAGGTTTTCTTTTCTTCATGACTCATTCCACTCAGCAATTACTCCAGATTCATTCAGTAGGAAACATATTGAATTAAATGTTCAACACAACACACTCTTACTTTTTAAGAAAGGCTAAAATATTGCATGTCATAATTTAAAAAATGAAACCAGGTTCTTTCTACAAAAAAATAAGATCAAAATACACAAAATTCTGTAATTCTACTGAAATATGAATCCAAATAACAAACAAAAGTGTATATACTTTCTAACCTGTAAGTTAGACAATCTCTGTAAATCTATTTGTTTCCTTTAATAAGCATACTTGCTGCTCCTAAAAGACGACTTAAATTTCACTTTGGATTGGGCAAAATAAAATAAAAAAAATTGTAATATAAAATTAAAGGTAAACTACCTGAATTATATCCACATGTTCTTGCTGGCCACAGCTGCTCTATGGGCTCATAACTGCCCTAGAGTAATGTACGCTTTTATAAAGTCATGAATCATGATGAGTTGTTTTTGTTAACCAGTATAGTCTTCACACTTGGTTCACATACAGTAAAACCAATGAACATTTACTTTTGAATTAGAATAGAAGAACTCTGTGGAATGTTGTCTATAACAGCAATTAATACTACCATTTATAGAATATTAACATGTTTTCTTTCCATCATATAGAATTATTTTATTTAAATTGCACCAATATACATGTTTTTGTTTTAGAGAATAGAATAAGTACCTGAGTATATGTGTTTCTTCCAAATAAATAAAACAAATGAAAGGCCTACAGAATTCATCCAGATATGGAAAAAGCTGCCCTACTCATCACCCCATTCCCTATGATAGACTACAACAAGAAGCCACCCTGAAAAAACTATAATTTATACCAGACTGACAATAAAATTGTACCACTGCACATACTCATCAGAGCACAGACTATTTGAAATATGTACTCTGCATTTTGCACCTGTGGTTGAATAATTATGCCACAAGCTAAAATCTTTTTAATTCTCTTTAATTATGTAACTACACAGACCACTTCTTTTGAAAGGACTTAAAATCCAAAATGATTAACAAGAGAAGGGAAACAAAGATAAACCATTATTCTCAGTACCCATAAAACCTGAACAAGGGATGCAATGTTTCCTGACAAGCCACTGCAGGAACCTGCTGGTGTTATATGCACTCCCTTGGTCACTAATTGAGGAAGAAAGGGTCAATCAGGTGTTTCTATCATTCCCCATCCAGAAGTCCAGAATGGGCTTCATGCATCTTTTAGTTTTAAAGAGTTTTCCAATTGTCCCTGGGACTCAGACATTCCTTCCTGGAATGTCTATAGGAATCCCCATATTGCTTTCCTAAAGATTCAAGCTGTAGGGCCCAACAGTTTTATTGATTCTGATGGCTCATTGATGATGCATCTTCGTCATCTTTCTCTAGGAGAATAACATGGATCCTTCAGAATCCAGTTAAAATGCCACGATTTCTAGGAAAGTCTACTTGACTTTCTTACCATCACCCTCAGACTCCCTTAAAATTCTTTCAATCCTTCCAGCAATGCTTTGGATCAACCAATTTACAAAATCCTATGTAATGTTATCTCTTATACTTCGTAAGTATATATGTAGTCTGCCCAAGGCCTTATATTCTACAGGGTACCTAGCATGTTTGCCCATAACAGATGCTTAAAACACAATTTGATACACTGAATCAATCCCTGCTTTTGACTGGTGTTTATGTCATTCATTGTTGAATTTATTATTCCTTTAGGCCATGCCTTATAGACCATATACTTTACTCAAAATATGGCAGGATGACCAAATATACAACAAAACGCAAAGGAACTCAATTTAAACCAATCTCCCCAAAACATCATCGTCTTTGATTGCCCTTCAAAAACAGGAATCTAGTGCTTAATCATGTGTGAAGTTGAACACCAAAAGGTAGGCTTCTTGAAAAAGCCACATGTATTTATCACTGGAAGAGTCAGACTTGAACTAAGATGGGAATGCTGGAGACTACAGCAGTCTTTGTCAATAAACATTTTCTCGGTAGCTAAGATGTAGTGCTGTAATGGAGAGGCCACAGAAAAATCTAATAAGGTCGTCTCTGCAGATCAGTGGCTCAAGGTGATGCAATGCTATTTTCTCACATGTTTTCCTCTGTGTCTGTCTTGCCCTTCTATCCAAGCTGTCTTTCCTGGTGAAGGGGGTCTCCCACGACACATAACAAAACACTATGATTGTTGAATTTACTTTAGTGTCTTAATATAGCATCTCTCAGAAAATGATATGCCTTTGAAAAGGAAGAATTTAGTCCAAGCAATAAATGACAAAGGATAAATTTTCTTTTATCACTTGTAATCTACAAGGGAAAGAGAACATACTCATTGAACATCACTGGAAGCACTCAAACCAAATTCTGCAGGTGACCACGTGCTCTGCCTTCAGATGGTGGAGGCCCACCCAAAGGTACTCCACCTGGTCTAATTTTATTTCTCCTCATGCGAACTTCTATTATTATCCTGCCCTTGAATCACTCAGCCACATCCAACCTATTTCCCTGCTTTTATCCTTGCCCTTCTCTAATCCACCTGGAAAGAACAAAAATCAGAAATATGTCACAAGCTTGATTAAACTAAACACCACCTCCATAACAGCAATGAACCACGGCTCCTCCCGGCACTTATACTAAAATTCAAATTCCTTATGGCCTATGGGCAATTCCAGAGTCTGGCCCCTGTCTCTCTTGCTGGAATCATCTCAGTCTCTTTAACCTCTTGGTTCAACTCCATTGGCCTCCCTTCTGTCCTTGATCATACCCAGCTCATTCTAACTTTGGGCCTTTTCACTTGCCGTTGAGGTGCCTGGAAAACTTGGCCCACGTTCCATTCCCAAGGAGCCTTCCCACCCCCCAGGCCAGTCCCTCTTTCACAGCACCCTGCTGTCCTGTCGCCTCAGCCAAGAGCGACGTTAGAAATTCACTTAGTGTTTATTTTTGGCTTCTTCCCTTTAGAATAGAATGTCCCTGATCTCTTCTCTCCCTAGAACCCAGAAGAGCTCCTGGCACAGAGCAGGTGCTCAGTGTAAACTGGCGAAATGAAGGATGACAAGGAGCAGAAGAACTCACCCAAGTCCCACAGGAGAGGACCAGCTAGGACAGACAGCGAAGAGGCATTCCCCTGGGGAGCTGAGGAGGCTGTCCCTCACCCAGCAATGCTGTTATTATCTGTCTCCTGCACACGAAACGGAAAATGTTAGTGAAAATCCCAGAGCGTGAAATAGGCATGTACATAAATAAAATAAAATATGGTGAATGTATGAACCCTAAGATAGTTTCACCTATTATTCTGTGATGTAAAAGGAAGTCTGCCTAGAAATAGCAGGTGATTCCTTTTACTTTCACATTAAAAATATGATATGTACATGTCATTTAAATTAAACAATCTACGTATAATATTCGTTAATGTGTCATAAAATTTAACCTCCAGCTAATGTGCACATCTGACAGAGGTTTAACAAGTGTGTTGGTAACTTCTAGTCTTCAATTGTCACTCCTCTGTATTTTCCTGCCTTTAATGAAGTTATTTCTCGTGTTCCCTGATAAGACAACTGAAAGCTACATTTCTTCTCTCTGCGTGGGATGAACTCCTATCACTATGTCCTCACACAGCCAGGTCACCCCCATGCGTTATCCTGTGACTCAGCCCATGTAACCTCACTGGCCTCCTAAAATCCTCTCATCTGATCTAGTCATCAAGGTTCTTCCCTCCCTTTAAACGAATCCTGAGGTTAATCTTCCGATTAGCTAAGTAATCAGTGGTTCAGGTAAAGCCTAATTCCTTCTCAATTTTCCCTGTGCATGAGGATTTTTCAGCTTCTGTGTTCAAGTTGGCAAGGAAAGTATTGTATTTGGGGCCATGTGTTCATCTCTTGCTTTATTTAGAACCAATTTCACTCCTGCAAACAAAGTTTGTATATTTTTTAACATGAGCAGGTTAAATGGTCCTCTTTTCTCTCTCTAAAATTCTGTAACGGAGTCAAATTGTATTTTCAAGAAAACAGAAATCTTCCAAAGAGCATCCTTACACAACTCTAAACATCCTGAAAACTGTGCAGTGGGTGTGAAGCAATTTGCATATTGTATCCTTTCTGCAGAGGGGTCTCTGTTTCTAGTAGGCGAGGAGATTCTAAATGTATTTGATGCAAGTGCATCATTCAAGTTTGCCATAAAAGTGACAACTCCAGTGACCTTCCCATGTCCTGTCACAAGTGGGAGTGATGAACTGACAGGCGGCCCTGCATGGAGTACTGCAGAAAACAGTACCACATCCTCTGTGTATATTCACAACAGAGAGAATTGACTTGCTTAAGAAAAATTCAAACAACCCTAGAAACTAAAGGTTTTGCACATTTCACCCAAAACTATTTTTAAAAGGGAAAAACTGAGTCATTGATATGCTTTTAACACACTGATATTCTAGAATCAATTCATCTGGATTCTACTCTCAATACCAAAGAAAGTGAACAGCCACACACCATTGTTTGTTCCAAACAGCGCTTCACCCAAATGCTAGGAACAGTTACTGTATGTTACAGGAAGCCCCCCTCAAAGGAACACTTCACAAAGTAACGGACTGACTACAGCATTCACATCACCCCTTAGAGAAGGTAAATGATGCCGACATTTATTATTAGTGCAGTTATTGTTAACCATCAATACTGTTGTCATTACTCTTAACAACCATAATAATGGTTGTTTCTTTTCACCCTTCAGAATACTCTATTAAAAATGAGCCACGCATGAGGAAATGGTTTACATCAACATCTTTAAGAGCTCCTCATTAGGGCACTACTGTCGTAGAGGATGAGAAAGAAAACAGGAAAGAAAGAGGCAACAGCAGAGATGTGTGACAAGACAGACAAAAGTGTTAAGTACTATAAAAAGTTCAGATATAGATAGAGAAACAAATCACATGTGTGTCAGGAAAAGGAAAGGGACCATTTCAGTTTAAGGGTAAAAAGCACAAGTGGATATACTGCGAGCACCTTTGTCTTCTATAACCATCGTCTCTTCAGGGACAAAGCCTGGACGCCTGGAGTTTGTCAGATCCAGCAACAAAGACCTTGGGTACTTCTACAATTTCATGAAAGTGATATTGACAGTAGAGTCCAAGCATGTCAATTCTCAGCCTAATCGGGCACCACTCTTTCCCTGGGTCGGGCCGGAATCTTGGCATTATTTTTTCCAAGTTTTACTCCTCTCCAAAAATCTATAGGTTGAATTTAAGTTATCTGTGGAATATCCAGTTGGAGGCGTCAAGTACGAAAATAGATGGGCCAAAACTGGACTGGGTACCCCAAACTGTGGTTGAGCTATTCCTAACCACATTCTCCCATGCTTTTCTCCATTATAGAAGAGGAAAGCTTAATAACCACTTTTACAGTCCACCTTAAAATTATGGATAGCCAAGGACACTTTACCAGAGATATATCTGAATATATGCTTAGTAGGATTGCTAGTGAATTTTGCTTCCTAATAACAATAATAATAATAATAACAAAGCAGACATAGCTGTTTATTTTTTCCTCCATGTTCCCTTTATGGAACAAGGGATGTGATGCCAGGAGATGCAGCAGCCGTTGTGTGACTAGGAAACAACAGGCATTAGGGCAAAAGCACTATGCTAACAGTGCTGAAGCATACAGGGAGAGCAAACTCGGATCATTAATAACTAGAAGGTCTTCTGCAAAAGCCATGGATTAGCTATCTCTGGTTATTACTCAGTATGTGATAAAAAGTATGCACTTTCTTCAGCTCTTTGTCAAGTTTTGTTAGTTACAACGCTATCCTCATTGATTCAGCGAACATACAGAAACCTACACAAGAGGTCCAGGCAGGAGGCAGACAGGTCACCAGGGCAGACAAAGCAGTTGAAGCCCTGGGTTTGAATGAGATCACCAAGTGAGAAGAATATTATAGAGTAAAAGAAAAACAGGGCTGAGGATAAAACATTGGAGGACATTGGCATTTAAGAGAAACTGGCAGAGGAAAGGAGCAGCTGGAAAAAGATATACAACCATAAAGACAAAGAATGAAGAAAAGAAAATGATCTAGAAACCAAGAGGAAAAAGTTGGTGTCAGTGTTCAAATGCTACAGAGTAGAGCTACCCAATCCCAGGAAAGTGTCCATTAGATTTCGTGGCATCAAGGTCGAGTGTTGTAGTGGACGGCACCCACCATCCCAGTAAGTGCACCTTTCACAGCAGGCTGTTGGACCAGAAAGGATCCTGAAAGAGAATGTGGATGGATCCTTGCTCCTACTGGAAATACAATTCAAAGTGCAGGCTCTATTGATAGAGGACAATAGGGTCTTTCTTAATGTGAAAGACAGCATATTTTATATCCCTTAAAAATAAAAATAAGAGCTTAAGTTTAGAATGACCTACCAAGTGGACAACAGGGTGGCTTTTTCTGACCCTTTCACTTTTAAAAGAACAGCAAGATTCTAAGGTTCCTCGTCTGCCTGATTCCCTGCAGCTGTGGCATGGGCCTCAAGCCTGCTTTGAAGATGACAAGCACCTCAGTCAGCGATACAGGTGCAGGAAGGGCGGAGAGAAAGGGATACAATGGAATGAGAGAAATATATTGAAGAAAGGATCTTATTCAGCGCCCCTTTTTACTTTGTGTCAGTAATCAATAACATGAAAATATTAGCACAGGGAAGATTTAAAGGCATACATTCTATAAGAAAGTTATGAAAAGGAACTGCAGATGTGAGGAGTGATTAGCAGGGAGGCAGACAAGCTTTCCCTGTCTGACTTAGCACTGAGGGGTCTTCGAGCCACAGGAAACATCCCTTTTTTCTCTTATTGCTATGGAACTGGTAAGAACAACTTGAAAAGGCATGTGAGAATTTAAAAGTGTTTCTTTCTTTCTGCCTCTCTTTTAGAGAATTCTTTTAATTTAAAGAAGATGTATGGAAAACCCACAAAGCAATTAGGAAAAGTGAAAAGATGGTTATGAACAATTAAAATCCTTTCTGCTTCATTAGCTTTTCACTGCTAAAAGCTGTCACTGATTAATGACATTGAATACATCTCTCAAATAGCAAAAATATCAAGAAATGAATCAAAGAAAAAAGCAACACAAGAGAACCCACAGAAGCAGCTAGTTAGCCACATGACATGGGTAAAGGCTCAAATTAAAAGTGTATGTCTCTATTTTGAGCATTGCACCAGGCACTTTGTGCTCACAGAACTCCACACGTGGGGGTGACACACACCCTTCACATTTCCAACAACATTCCTCATCAGTGTAAATCCAGTGCAGGTGATCAGGGCCAGCTACAGAATTTGCAGGGCCCAGTGGGGCCCCTTGTTTAAAAAGCAGGAAAACAACAACAACAACAAAAAACAGTGCTTTTAAAAGTACTAAAACAGTATGGCGAGTGTGGCCCAGTGGACTGAGCATCGTCCCATGGACTGAGAGGTCCCAGTTTGATTCCCCATCAGGGCACATGCCCAGGTTTTGGGCTCAATCCCCAGTAGGGGGCATGCAGGAGGCACCTGATCGATGTTTCTCTCTCACGTGGATGTTTCTATCTCTCCCTTCCTCTCGCTCTAAAAATTCAATAAAAACATATTTAAAAAAAATAAAAGTACTAAAACACATACATATTTTTTCCTGAAGTCTCTCTCTAGACTTGTCATGGTGTTTATTTACTATTTAACATAGTTCAATTTTTTAATGAAAACTTTAAATTGCATGGATTTTACCCTTCACCTTATATTATACAATGTCCTTTTTTTAAAAAAAAATATTTTTATTTATTGTTGACAGTATTACAGATGTCCCCCATTTTCCCTCTTTGCCCCCCTCCACCCAGCCCCCACCTCACCATAGGCCTTGCCGAGACTATTGTCTGTGTCCATGGGCTGTGCATATATGTTCTTTGGTTACTCTTTTCCTGTCCCCTCTACCACCATCCCCTCTGAGATGTGTCATTCTGTTCCATGCACCCATGTCTCTGGACCTGTTTTGTTCATCAGTTTATTTTGTTCATTAGATTCTACATATAAATGAGACCATGTGATATCTGTCTTTCTCTAATGGGCAATGTCCTTTTAAATGAAAATATAATGGGGGGAGAGATAAACCAAAGAACTTATATGCATATATGCATAACCAATGGACACAGACAATAGTGGGGGGAAGGCAGGAAGGGGCTAGAATCAGGGAGAAGGAGGTCAATGGGGGGAAAAATGGGGGACATATGTAATATTTTCAACAATAAAGATTTTAAAATGATAAAAAAATAAAGAAAAGAGTTGATGGGCTAAATTTAAAAACAACAGACCCCTAGCTATTCATATCCTGCATCTGTGAGTTTGTGTAATGAAGACCCCAAAACTGAAAACTTTTTTCCTCCAAAATGTCATACCTTATTATTTTTTATACACGTGGTTTTCAATAAAGGACATGATGTGCAAAAAAAAGAAAGAAAGAAAGAAAATATGACAGGAGTTAGCTCATATGCAGCATCACAAAGCTATACAATTCATATGCTTTAGCTCATGTACATATACGCATTTTATTCTCACCAGCACTGCAGAAACTGCCACAAAACTAATTCAACTGACTTTATTTTCCTTCTTTTTGCAAGTAATTTTAACCTTTGTAATTATGCTAAAATAAGTGTAACATAAACTTACCATCTTAACTGTTTCCAAGGGTACGGCTCAGTGGTATTCGGTGCACTGGTATTGTACAACCACACCATCTTTTTGTTCTTACTTTAATATATGTTTTTATTCGTTTCCATCATCACCCTCTTTCACTTCCCGATATGCACACCAACATTACCTCGGACTGACTGACAGGCGTAAGGAAGGACGCAGTGAAAGGAAAAGGAACTGGAAGCCCCATTTCATCGCATTATTTTCAGTGCAAGTGGCCGGCTAATGCAAGGAAGTAACAACACAAGTAAGAAAGGGTGTG
Source organism: Tadarida brasiliensis (assembly GCA_030848825.1). Lineage (NCBI taxonomy): Eukaryota > Metazoa > Chordata > Mammalia > Chiroptera > Molossidae > Tadarida > Tadarida brasiliensis. The sequence continues at coordinate 96,072,674 of CM061267.1, read as the reverse complement.
ATGACAGTATCCGGGGTGTTCCTGTTTCTCAGCACGCCATCACTACCTTAGGAAGAAGTCTTCGGGGAAGGGTGACCTCCAGGGTGGTCAGGGTCCGCCCCCCGACCCCCCACTGGGCCGTCATCCGCGTCTTCCCTCTGGAGGCTGCATTGCCTAGACCCCAGCAGCATGGACCTCTGCTGTCAGGGCAGGGAGGCAGCGAGGCGCTGTGGCACCGCATCACGCACCCTCCGTGTAGCCCCTGCTGTGCTGCAGTATCCCATCGGCCTTCGCTTACAAAGCAAAGTTATGAGATAATGAAGCTGAAGAATTTCAAGATGCTGACAGCGGCGCATTTAGCTAAGCGAGGCTTTCCGAGAGCCAGGCCCAGGTGCCTGCACAGGTGGCAGGCCGAGGAGGCCGGGCTGCGGCCCAGGGAGCCGGACTCGGACACAAGCCCCCGTTTACAAACACATTGTCCCCCTGACCCCACCTGTCACATCAGTTCCATCTGCAGGGCAGCAGGTGTCTCTGAAGGTGAACTCCTCAGGCAAGGCCGTGGGGCACGGACCTCCCGTCTAACCCTGCGCCAGCAGCCCCATCTGAGCCGGAAGTGCGTCACGCTCACGGAATCCGATGCTGGGAACTGACCAATCACATCTGCGAACCAGGCTTCCGCTCTGCCACGCCCCTTCCGGCTGGCCTTCCACGCTTCCTCCACGTGCCTTTGTCCTGCGAGCACTTCTCGTCGCCTCCTGCTCTGTTGGGACTCATTCGCATCTGTTTTTGCTCAAAGAATGCCTTAAAATTGGAATATGTTTCGGTTTACCTTTTAACACCAATTAGGGTCTGCAGACGCCAGACGAGCCTGACTTCCCTGGCTGACCAGGGGCCCGGTGTGGACTAGAAGGTTCTCGTCCAGTTAGTGTCCTAATTGGGTGCTCATCTCACATTTTCTTTCAGATGGCAAAGGGAGAGACTGTATTCGTCTGTCCTTTGGGTGCATGTTCCATGTAATCCCAGAGACAGCAAAATGCCAGTGAATTATGATACATGGTGGGTGTTAGTGGAGAAGGGTGCAAGGAAAGGGATGATCAGATCAGGAGGGGGCACTCGAAGTCTCCCTGTGGGACAGAGGTTGAGGAAGGATTCAAGTGAATATTGAGTAAAGGCAAAGCCTGTGTGGGGAAGAAATCTCCTCGCCAAGAAAAACTCATGAGAATGAGCAGAGAAATCAGAGTCTGGGAAGGGCACCCTTTGCCTGCCTGCGTGATGAGTGGCCGCTGAAACTGCCTTGTTTGGCATAAATTTCTTTAATTGAACCTTACAACCAATCTGCTTAAAGCTATTTCCTCCTGCACCCTTCAGCTCATTAAATCAGTAGTCCCTTCCTATACTCCTTTGTTCTAATAGCCAAGGTGCAATTAATATAGGCAAATATATACATGTCAGGTTGCTAAACTCATGGTTCTCTGTGTTTGGTTGACTGTAAATAAAACAATTTAATAAAACAGAAACAAATATACACCATAAAATAAGGGGAAATACTGAAGTAGATGACATACAAATTAGAAAAAGTTTTAAATACTCTGAGAATACATATTTAATGTTCTTACTAACACTACCTGTTAAAATCATTTATTAGTTAGCCCTTGCCCCAACTTTACTTCCTGCCACCAAGCTAAAATATAGAACAGCTCTTTTTAACTCATCAGATATCTTCTTGATTGTTCAATGTTTCCTAAACTTGATTTTTCTACAGAAACTGTAACCAAATTTGCATCAAAAGCCATATCAGGGGCTTTTAGTTGAGGGTACTCTTTCAATCAGAGAAGACTGCCCAGTAACTAATGAAAGAAATCCTCTCATTTAGTGTTCTCAGAATTTCTTACCTCTGGATAGAACTGCATCTCATTCACCTTGAAAGAAACCACAGGACATTAACATAAGCAGCACAAAACCCCTGTGATTATGTTTTCTCCAGGTGAAAAGAAAACCTTAGCCACTGCATTGCCTACTGTTTCTTCTTTTTTCCCCCCTGATCTTTTCCTAAAATAATCTGATTTCATCTAATACCTCTGTTCATTGATAGTAGAAACACAATGTTTTTTGGCCAAAAACAAAATATTTTTAAACCCCTGATAATAGAAAGTAACCTGGTGAAGTGATTTCCTCGCCCCGTAACCTCACTGGGAGAGATTACCTGGGTGGATAGAAGGTGAGATAAAGCAGTGAAGAGCCCAGAGAGGAGGTGAGGGTATCACGTATCAACTCCTTGGGGAAATTGTCTTAGTCATTTCCTTTTTCCCTGAACCTAACTCAGTGTCAGGCAAATAGTATAGGAAATATGTGTCTGTTTTGCTATTTCAGTCAAAGAGCTCTACATTCTTCAGCGTTTGGTGCTGAAAATGGAATGTTGAAAGTGATTTGGAAGATTAATCCAGAGTTTAAGATAGGTAAAGGAGCTCATTCTCTGTCATTGCTCTTAGTATGGATTTAAGCGTGACATTATTTTTAACAGCCCTGTTTTTAAAAAGCCAAATACCCAGATTGTGGAAACGCTAAAACAGGCAGATGCCTCACCTGCCACGGATGCAGGTAGCCCGATAATCCATTTTTCACCAGCACACACGGAAAGATAAGTGGGCTGCCAGACGCGAACTCTTTTCTCTAGCCTGCTCTGCCCCATTTTTTAGATACTTAGTGACACTGGTTGCATCTCCCAATCTGTTTATAACCACACAACTATAAATAACACTGTCTCCCTCAGGCATCCTGTGAACAATGTAAAGAAGTTTCCAAGAACAATAATGCTAAAAGTCAAGGAACTATGTTAATGCAATTGTAAAAAGAAAGTTGTTGGTACAGGACAAGTTGATGGTACAGGGTAGAGTTCATTGAAAATCCTTAACTAGAAGAGATCTTTGTGTTATCCCAGGAAATCTTGATCTTATCTGAATATCGAGCTTTAACTGAATGAAGGTAGTTTTATAAGAATGCTCTGAAAAAGAGACATAATCTGCCCTGCCAGTGTGGCTCAGTGGATTGAGCATCATCCCATGGACTGAGAGATTCTGGTTTGATTCCCCATCGGGGCACATGCCCGGGTTGCGGGCTCAATCCCCAGTAGGGGGCATGCAGGAGGCAGCCAATGGATGTATCTCTCTCATTGATGTTTCTCCCTCTCTCCCTTCTCCTCTCTCTAAAAAAATCAATAAAAATATATTTTAAAAAGGGAGAGACATAATCTTGTACCTCCAAAGGGGGAAAAATTTAATGAAACAAAATGTGTTAATGATCCACTGGTACCTTTCGCTACCACTGCAGTAATCCTAGCCCCAGAGTAGAGATTTACCTTGTCTAGAGCAATGTTTTGCAAAGTCTGTCCACAGATCACCAGCAAAATGCAGACTCCTATGTTACACACAGATCTAAGAAATCAGAGTCTTTGGAAGTGGGAGTTTTATGTCTGTGACCAGGTCCCCAAGTGACTTCTCAGTACACTGAAGTTTGAGAACCACTAATCTAGAGTTTACTGGTTAATTTCCAGATAGCATTTCTGCACTGCATGGTGAACAGTGAATTACAGGTCCACCGGAAAGGCACAAATTCAGACTCATCCAAGGAGAAGCATCTACACAGGTGCTTGTCTTCTTTGGGTCCCTTATATTACAAAATGATATCAACCCTCCCTGTTGCCTAGTTGATTGTCAGAGCATCTGGACTCGTCTTTAATATGTCATACCAAAATTCTGTACTTTTGTTTCCTGCCAAAGAATGTAACATTGCATTTTCTGTTATACTATTCATATGAAAATTTCAATTATAGAATTTCTGTGGTGTATTAACTAAAGGATATTCAGTTTATCTGTCCCCATTGGTATTTAAAAATTATCCTTGAGTCAAACCAGGCTACCAGGCAGTGGCCATTCTTGTCTTTGATAGGACAGCCGGACACTTTTACAAAACTACATTTTAATGGCTGTTTCATGTGTTATCAGCGAGCCTTCTCTGAAATGTGTCCTGAGAAGATATGGCTGAGGACTTTGTTCAGTACATCACAGCTTATATCTATTATAAAGACTCGCGGTTTGCTTAACCAGGAAAACAATAGCTCTTCCTTAACCATAAGTGATCCCGTAACTGTCTTTGCTTTGGCTGCTTGAATTAGTAACTGTGAAGTATTTAATATCACAAATTTTATGATAAACTTTCATTCTAGTTGCTATTATTTCCCTTTCTTAATTTTCCTTTGGGCCTGTTTCTTTACCTCCTTTAATATTCATCATGCTTATCGTGTTTATTGTTTGAGGCTTCTTGAATCATTTTTGAAACAATGAAGGACATAAATAAATTTTTATTATACTGATGACCCAGAATTTCATAGTCATAGCTATTCAACATTCCACCGAATATAATTCCTATTGCACACATTTTATTTTTCAGCTTTCTGTGTCGAATCTCTACTACACACACTCAACATTTAAAGTAACACATAATAAAAAATGTTAATCATTAGGATTTGGCTGAGAATAGCATAGGCAGTCATGGGATATAGTGAGTTTTTCATTACAGGAAGTAATCAAGCAAAAGCTAAGTGACTACTTGGCAAGAATATCATAGAGGAGTTTTGAGATCAGATAACGCATTGGATGACTTGATTTTTTTGAGCCTCTTCCAACTTTGAAATCCTTGAGTCTATTACTTTAAAAAAAGTACATAGTTTATATTATCAGGAAAAATAAAGTCAGCAAAAGAATTAAAGGAAACATGCATTTTTCAGTAAGGAGTATTTGGACCAATGCATAGCCAGGAAAAAAAGAAAAGTGCATTTCTAGGAACAGACTGAATAAAATCTTGCCCTATTATATTTGGGGGGTGATCAACACTCGCAGGCGTGCACTGCTTGCCTGGGTCCTCAGTTTCTATCTCAAATGTATGAATGAACAAGCTAAGTAAGCTTGACTGATTCAGAGACTTAAGTTCAGCTTTTGCTTCTGATAAAACTGTTTTTGAAAAGTATAATCTGTAGTGCCAGGAAATCATTTAACTTAAATTGCCAACTCGGCCAATAACCGGTAATATGAATGGAACCCTTTTCATTGGGGGCGGGAAGAAATCGAAGGGCTGAACACACTCTGTAAATCCAGCCCTGAGAGAAGGTTGCTTCTCCGCGGTGAGGCTCTTTGAAATGAGAGATGGAAAGAGCAATAAAAGAAACTGCATCTGAGTTATCGCACGAATTCTTCCACGTGGTGCTCAGCCCCGAAGACACTTTTATTCTGTCCGAAGGCACAAAAATCTGCGGGGACCCATCTGACCCCAGCACTTCAGGGCACAGTGCGGCTCTCTCCACCAGTTAGCCCTTTGCCTGATATGACAAGGTGTATACAAATGGTAATAACAATTCGAAATAAAAATGAAGATCAAACCCTGGCCGGTTTGGCTCAGTGGTTAGAGCGTCAGCCCGCGGACCAGAGAGTCCCGGGTTTGATTCCTGCTAGAGGCACATACCTCAGTTGCGGTTTGTCCCCGGCCCGGGTTGGGGTCATGTGGATGGCAACCACTTTGTGTCTCTCTCATATCGATGTTTCTCTCTCTCTCTTCCTCCCTCTCTCCCTCCCGCTCTGTCTGAAGATAAATGGAAAAATGTCCTCGGGTGAGGATAAAAAAAAATGAAGATCAAAATAAGAATATTGTTGTTGAATTCTAGAAAAGGTATAAGCTTGTAATGTGGAATCTAAACACAAAGATGGTGCAAATACAGAGGTTGAGAACTCCATGCCATTTCCAAACTAACGCTGATGCTGAATAGGAGGACCAGACCCGGTAGGGCACAGACAGAGGCAATCAGGTTGTGTAAGTGTTTGGAGTCTCTCTTTGTGATCTAGAGACGTGGTCAGCAAACTACAGACGGTGAGACATAGCCGGTCTGCCACCTGTATTTAAAAAAATAAATAAAATAAAAGGAAAGAGCAGAGCGATGTCAGCCTTGTGACGCGGCTTCCACCCTAGAGCGGGGCTGAGTGGTGGCCGCAGAGGTGACATAGCAAAGCCTGAAATATTGTCCACCCATCCCTTCACAGGAAGGTTTGGTGACACCTGATCTAAAGGGAGGGGCGACGATTTCAGGAATATCCATGTGTGCTTCCTTTTGAGTTACATATATGTTTTTAATTTTTAATTTTTAAACTTATCCTTATTATTATGAGTATTGTAGATATCCTTCCTTTTTTTCCCTGTGGATACCCTCCTCCCCACTCCTGCCCCACCCCACCCCCACCTTCACCACACTGTTGTCTGTGTTCACTGGTTACACATATATGCATATAAGTTCTTTGGTTTATATTTTAAATAATTCTTTGCAAAAGTATTTGCAGGAAGGAAGACTGTCAAGTCTGTTTGTTTTTTAATTGATTTTTTAGAAAGAGAGGAAGAGAAAGAGAGAGAGAAACATCGATGTGACAGAGAAACATTGATTGTCTGTCTGCTGCCCGCCCCCTACTGGACTGAGCTTGAAACCCAGGACCTCTCAGTCCATGGAACGACGCTCAGTCCACTGAGCCACACCAGCTGGGCAAGACTGCTCACGTTTGTATTCCTGTTCACATTCTACTACTGTACCTGTATTTCCTACAAGCCCATTTTTTAAAAAGTAAACAAATCATCAAAGAAATGATCTCTTTAAGAACTGCCAACCAATTTTCTTAAGGCTAGGATGCACTGTGTTATTAGAACCCCAGGGAGCACCCTGAATCCAAATGGTTTACCCTAAGCCTATGGATTCCTTATGCATTATATTCCAAAGTCTAAGAGAAAAATGTAAAAGCACTATCCATAAACGTGAGACCCAAAAAGAAACCCTCATATACGGCCAATCCCAGGCTTTCTCAGTCAGGGACATTCTGAAGTTTGTTGGGTTAATCTTTCTCCTCAAATCTTTGATTCCAAGCCAAGAGTCATCTGATTTAATGTGACTCCAGATTCTTCTTCAAGTCTGGGTTTAGGCTGTCTTTTATATTTAGGCTCTAGTTAGTCCCTGCAATATATAGACTCCGGCCATCTATTCATCATCAAAACCAATTGCTTGATGTTAGAAGCCTGACATACTTTCAGCCCTCGTCCAGTTTGAGCCCTGGTTTATATAAGAGCTATCTACTTTGAAAGGTCTTGTGCAGGGTAAGAAGTCAGGATCGCTGCACATCTTCATGATCACTGCAGACAGAAGTAATTGATCAGGACACTCTCACAGGGCTTGGATGTGGCTTCACAAGACATCCCCACAGAGCAATTCATGTACCTGCTATTAATTGATTGGAGTTTTCGTAAGAAAGAAAATGTGTTAAAACTCAACTAACACTACACAAGTTTCTGTTTAATTAACTATAGCCTACTTTACTCCAAAAAACAAGGGAAATGTTGGCTTATACAGAAATCAATCAATCAATCAATTAATTAATTAATTAGATAGATGACAGATAGATAGATAGATAGATAGATAGATAGATAGATAGATAGATAGATTCTCCTATTTCCTCTCAGGCCTTCCACATTTACAATCCCTTACATAGCCCTAGGTCTTATCACATACACATCCTTTAAAATCTCATTTACTGATCCATGAAACCCCTCCTTAGTATATGATGTGCTTTCTTGACTCTTTGGCATCCTATCACATTTGGTGGGGCCGTGCAGGGTATTAGGATTCTAGGGAACAGGCGATCAAGTCTACCTGGTCAAGTGCATCTTCTGAAGAGTTCTGGTTCTGCAGCATCAGGCAACGTATCATTAGTGAGCCATTCCGCCTGGTACTTCCTTTATCATTATTCTTCCTAAATTTTTTCTATGATGTTTTATCTCATTTCTATCCATTCTCTCTATCCACAGATTCCTACTTATACTATAGTTAAGATATAAAACAATTATGCTTCATAGACAAATAAACTCAATAGGAAAAAGCAATATCCACCAAGTACACATCTCCCCACTTATTTTTCAGACCAATGAGCAATTACTCATGTCCCTCCGTCTTTACTCTTCTTTCACAAGGCCACGTGAGTGTTATATTATTTTGCATTTTTATATTTTATGCATTTAATTAATAATACGTTTGCTAGCCATAAATATTTTACTTGCCCTAATTTCCTGCTCAGCAAAATTCCTTTGCCATCCCTGATTCAGGTGTTCAGCAAATAGTTCCTGAACTAAGTAATTGCTTGAAGTTAATTCCAAATCTCATCCTAGAAAAAAAGAACAATTCTCTTTGATTAAAGAATATAACTAGTGATGAATGTTAGAAAGAGACTCTGTCCTAAAAACCAAAATGTAAAACCAAATGGAACCCCAGGAGGAAACTCAGTCTTTGAGCATATTAGTCTCTCCATGTGAACTAACCTTCTCCAAGAAACCAACCTTCTCCTTTGGCATTTTACCCTCTGCTCTAGGACCCTGTACAGGGGCCAGTGAGGGAGCAGAACATTATAGCATGAGGAGAGCCTCCTTCATTTTCCTCTAATTTCCTAAGAGGTTGAGATGAGTCAGAGGGAAATCAAGATCCATAAAAGTTGGCAGTGAGTACAAAACCCATCAAGTGCTGCAGTGTCCAGAGAGTACGTCCAACACGGCAGAACGGGCTCTGCAGCCTCTGGCTTCTCCTACCTACAACCTAGCGCTTTGTAGTGCAAATTACCACTGAGAAGCCTTAACTTCCAGCCAGAGCCTGCCACTCAGAGACAGTGCTGATAGCCTTCAGGTGGCTGAAATAATCTCATGCCAAGATAAAAGAATACATTTTGAAGTAATTTGCAAAGTAAAATGTGAAATGTAACTTTGAGGGGCCCAGAGGATATCCTTTATTAATTTGCTACATGGACTGGGGATGTGTAGTAAAATGCTGCAATAGCATTCTCAACAATGAGCTCTGCCTTTCAGGCACTAATAAAGCTAAAGGATATACTTCTCACAGTTTGTGGCATCATACAGATAGGCTTTCCAATTATTTCTTAGTTGCCATTAGATTGGTAAATTTCCCTGTAGCTCATCTGAGTCTAATCATATAATTATGTTCCATTTAATTGAAGGTGAAGGGAACGACCAAAAAAAATTAAACAAACAACAAGACACAACTTATAGACACAGACAACAGTATGGTGATGACCAGAGGGAAAGGGGGTGGAGGGAAGTGTAAAAGCATGTAGAGGGAATAAATGGTGATGGAAGGAGATTTGACTTGGGGTGGTGAACACACAATACAATATACTGATGATGGCATTGCACACCTAAAACCTATATAATTTTATTAACCAATCACCCCCAATAAATTCAATTTAAAAAATTCTGTAACTATGTATCATGATGGATGTTAAATTTTTAAAAGATGAGTAGCTGAAAATGTTTGGATTAAAAAACCAATAAGCCTCCTATGATGAACGTTTTCTCAAATATTTCAAGCAAAACTTTCAATGCAATTGTTCTCTGGATCATAGACCTTGGACCAAAGATTTTACAAAATGTTGAGGTGAAGAAAACAAGATGCAAAGAAAAATTGATTGTATCGTAGTAAGTACAGTTTGGTGGTTAGAAATCTAATATTTAGTGTTCAAATTCCAATCTTCATAGCAAACTAAACAGCATTTCTAAGGCTCAGTGTTGGCAAAATGTAAATAATAATGACACCTACCCCTGTGGGGCACTAACTCTCCATTGCAGTATCCCTCTGGTGGGCCTTCCTCCTCTGGAGACCGTGAAAACTGACATTTCCCATACTGTCTTAGGGCTAGAGTTCTGTGTTCAAGATACGTTGTTCTACCAATTATATGTATGTAAGCAAGCTTAAAAGTGGAGATGGGCAAAGACCGCCTTCTCGCTGCCTTTGGCTCTAGAAAGCAAGGGCACAAAGCCACAGATCTTGTTCTCTCTGCAGCCATAGCTGAGTGTGCAGCCTCAGCTTCTGAAGGCCGGGGGGGTCAATGGGATGGCTGTGGCCAGACTACACATTCTGGTGCCCAGTCAATAGCTTCATGTGTCTCGATGGGGAAGTTGCTTTGCTGAGGACTTATTGATGTGGCTTCCTGACCGTGGATTGCACCTATACCATGTCACCTCACAGTCCCTTAACTGGCAGGTACCTCACCAGTCTCTGATTTGGGCAGAAATAGTAGAGCATCTTACATGTGCTATTTGGCCATTCGGGTATCTTTTACAAACTGCCAAGTCTTTTGCCCTTTTGTTTTATTGAGTTGTTCACCTTTTCCTCCTTTATATTGAAGTATAATTAACAAGCACTGCCCTTATGTGTTCAACTTAATAACTTTTGACCCATGTGTACACCTGTGTAACTACCAATCCACTTAAAACATAGAAAGAACATTTTCATCATCACAGAAATCTTCCATCTTGTCCTAAAACCACACTCCCTCAAAAGCAAGCACTTTCTGATTTCTACCACATTAGATTTCAAGTTTTGCTTGTTTTTGGAATTTGTAAAAATGGTACGATGTACACTATACTTTTTTTTTTTTTTTTTTTGGTATCTGGCCTCTTTTACATGATTACTCCATCCTGAATTCCATTGATGTTGCTGCCTGAATCATTAGCTTGTTCTTTTTTTTTTTTTTTTATCCTCACCTGAGGACATTTTTCCATTTTTTGTTCAGATAGAGTGGGAGGGAGGGAGAGAGAGAGAGAGAGAGAGAGAGAGAGAGAGAGAGAGAAACATCGACGTGAAAGGGACACATCGAGTGGCTGTCTCCCGCACGACCAACCAGGGCTGGGGACAAACTGCAACCAAGGTACATGCCCTTAGCGGGAACCAAACCCGGGTGTCTCTGTACCGCAGGCCAATGCTCTAACCGCTGAGCCAAACTGGCCAGGGCAGCTTGTTCTTTTTTAAAAACGTATTCCTGAGGAGTACTTCTTTGTATACGTATACTACGATAAGTTTATCCATTTCCTATAAATGGATTTTGGGTTGTTTCAATTCTTAGGCTATGATGAATAAAGCTTTTATAAGCTTCCTTGTACAATTCTTTTATAGACATGTTTTCATTTCTCTTGGGTCAATATTTAGGGGTAAAATTGCAGTCATTGGGTAGACTGTATTGAGTGTTATAAGAAAGAGTCAAACAATATTCCAAACCAGTTAAATTATCTGTACTCTCAGCACCAATATGTGGGGGCTCTATTTCTCCAAAACAAACAAGCAAACAAACAAACACGGAAACATTTAGTATTATCAGTCTTTTCAATTTTACCCATTCTTGTATTGTGAAGTAGAATATCAGTGTGGTTTTAATTTGCATTTTCAATGCTTACTGGCTACTCATATGAATTTTTGTGAAATGGCTGTTCAAGTATTTTGTCAATTTTTAAATTGGGTTGTTAATCTTTTTATTATTGATTTTAGTAGGCCTTTATATATTCCATTAGATGGAATTTTGACATGTGCATAGATTCTTATAACTACAACCAGAGATAGGATACAGAAACATTTCAAAACCCAAAGGAATGATCTCATGAATTTCATTTGTATTCAGAACCTAGCCCCAATCAATCCTGGCAGCCACCGATCTTTGCTGAATTTCTATATCATTGCCTTTCCAAAATGTCAAATAAATGAAATTATACAGTATAGAACATTTTAATGTTGGATTCTTCAGCATAATGAATTCATGATTCATCCATGCTGTTGTACATATCAATAGTTTGTTGTCTAGTAGTATTCCTTTAGGTTAGTTTATTTTTGAATAATAAACTAACCTTGAATTATTGAGGTAACATCTAGTTGGTCATAGTATAATTTTGTTAGCTTTTGTTATATATTGCTAGGCTGCTTTGATATGTTTAGTTAACAAATACTGTGTCTTTGTTGATAAGGTATACTGATCTCTAAATTTCTTATAACAGCATGGTTAGGCTTTGATATCTCTGATGTCTTGGGGACATAAAACAATTACAGAAGTCATCTTCCTTCCTTTATTTTCTGACAGAACTTGTACAATACTGTTATTGTTTATTTATTAAATGTTTGTTAGACTATACCAGTTAAACCAAGATTATTTGTAGGAAGGCTTTAAAATATAAGATTATTATATGTGACATATAGTTATTCAAGGTTTTTTACTTCTTTTTGGTTCATTTTAGTATGTGTGATTTTCTAAGATTTGTTCATTTTACACAAGTTTTCAAATTTATAGTCATTTATAACTCTCTTTTTTATTTTAATATATGTACAATCTATAGTGACATCCCTCTCTTATTCCTGATATTGGTAATTTATTTTATCTTTTTTTCTTGATTCATCTTTATAAAAGCATCAATTTTATTAATCTTTTTAAAGAACCAACTTTGACTAATGTTTCCTATTCTTTCATTTCCTATCATATGAATTGTCATCTATTAATTTTTCCTTCTTTTTCTTACTTTGTCTGTTTTGTTAAGGTCATGGATTGTTTAGAACATTGATGTTAACTTTTTATTTTTCTATTAAAAATATTTAAAGCTATGAATTTCCTATATAGTATCTTATAGCTATATCTCACAAATGTTGATATTTTATATTTTTATCATTCAGTTTTGAATATTTATATTTTCTATTTTAATATCAACATTGACCCGTGAGTTGTATAGAACTGTGTCATTTTTCCCCTCAAATATTAGAGGATTATACATACCTTATTTATCAATTTTTTATGTAATTGTAATGTAGCAAGTCAACATGTCCTGTGTGATTTCAATCTTTTTAAAACTAATTCTATTTCTTTAATAGGCAATTAAATGTCCCATAATTGAATTTGGCCTGCACTGGGGAACAATCTTCGTTAAGCTGTTGGATATAGTTTTCTCCAAATATGAATGACATTAAGCATTATTCAATCTATTGAAGTCTACCCTGTTCATATTAATATAGATGCACCATCTTCCTTATGTTTGCTCCTAACATAGTATATAATTTGTCATGCTACTACTTTCAGTCTACTTTGTCTTTATAGTTCATGTGTATCTGTAGACTGCATCTACTTTGACTATATATTTATTATCCATTCTGGTACTCTCCACCTGATAATTGCTGTTTTTCTTTACATAAATTGAAAATAAGCACATATATGATTGGACTTGGGTCTAACATTTTGCTGTTTGTCTTCTACAGATGCCATGCTTTTAGCTCTCTTTCCCTCCTTCTTTAGGGTTTTAAAATTATAGTTACGATTTCATTTCTTTTTTTCTATATGATTTTAAGCTGTGTAGAAGCTAATATGTACTTAGATAAGAAAATACAATCAAGAGATGAAAAAATATGTGAGGATGAACCCTATGCTCTTAGATTTGAATTAGAGGTATCAGTATCAACTAATTACTTTTTAAAAATATACTCCCAAACTCTTCTGTTGAAGGGCTTAGAAGAAATGTCACCCAAAGCAATGAGTACATATAATACTCAGATGTTGGTTTTTAAATGTCACTTCAAATAAAAGATATGAGGTTTGGGACTGGGGAAATAAAAGGTGAGCCTGAAACATTTTGTTGCATCAGAGATCAAAACTATGTTCAAATAGTAAACAGGACACATGGAAGGATGCAGATTACCTCAAAGGACTTCCACGGGTAAAATTTAGTACAAATTCAACATTATAAAATAGATGACAATGGCTTATACACAATGACCAAAATAATAATACATTTAGAGAGATAGTTGTTAAGAAAGACAAAAGGCTATGAGTGATGGAGAGTTCTTCCTTACAAAATAAAAGAAAAAATTCACCATTTTGCTACTAACAACATAAATAATTTTATGAACAGATGCCAAAATTAAAACAAAAAAATGTGTATTCATATTTGGAGATTTCAATACCCCATTTCACTAATTAATAGAACAAGTAGAAAAAATAGTAAAGATATAAGAAAATATGAACATTTTCAGTTAATTTGATTAATTGCAAATTATAGAACATAGTAACAACTAAACAATACACATCTATTTTAAGTGCACAAAAATATTCACAATAATACCATATGCCCAGCCAGAAGGTAAGTCTTCATAATTATCAAATAATGATATTAAATTATGTTCATTTGCAATAAGATAGCCAAAAAAGCCTCAAATACTTGCATATCAAACAAACACTCCTAAATACCATGTAGATCAAAGAACAAATTACAGCAGAAATTAGAAAATATTTTGAACTCAATAATAATGAAAATTCAACATATCTTAATTTGTGGAATGCAGGAAAGTAGTGATGAGAGGGTAATATATAACTTTAAATGCTTATGTTAGTAATGAAAAGTGAAAATAGAACTAAGCTGCCATTTTAAGAAGATATAAAAAATAATACTGAACAAAGTAAGCCCAAAGACTGTAGAAGGAAGAAATGATCAAGATAAGAACAGAAATAAAATAGGAACAGATATTAAATATTTCCAGAGGACAACCCCCTTCCATTCACCTGGAATTTCTATTTCCTCGTTTAGTCATTTGTTCACACTATCTACATTTAATCGGGGACTACTCTGAGCTTGCCAGTGAGTGAGGTGCTGTGGAAAAGCTGTGATTACATCCCTTCTCATTTTACTTAGGAAAATAATTAAAGAAATAATTAGTTTAAAAATGTTTTTTGATCAGTTCTATATGAGAACTTTAGGATGCAGTGAGATTCTAACAGGAAGACTGAAACATTGCCGATGGATTACAGATTACACCGATAAAAAAGAGCACATGAATCACCCAAAAGGTTAATCGATTTCATTGGGTTGCTCAAAGGTTATAGAATTTTAGCTGAGGCGAGGGGACCACCCAGAGCAGGAACAGAAACAGTAGAGTTTCTTGAAACCTACCCCATTTCTTGCTCCCTCCACTGAAGTCCTTAGTGGAGAGGGGTGAGCGTCATTATTGTTGGGCACAAACATTCTCATCCTCTTCCTTTTGGGCACATGGTAAGATTAAAATTCTGGGAAAAATTTAAGTGTGTAATTCACCATTCACTCTTCCCCTACACCTGAACATTCAGAGGAGACATATAATAGAGATGGCAGCTAACTCACAGGGACATGTGGCATAAGCAGAAACGAAATCTTTGTTGTTGCATGTCAATGAAATCTAGGGGATGTTTGTTAGTGCAACTTAAGCTAGTCTATCCTGACTAATACAGGTCAGGAAGCTGCTGCTGGTGTCCCTGGAGTCTTGCCAGAACCATGAAGATGAATATTGTGCTGTGATACAGTACTTTAAGTAAAAGGAGGTGACATCACAATTTAGATTTACATCAACAAACTACATGATCCTTCCAGAGAAGATGGCCATCCAGCGGTAAGGCAACACTACACAATTTCTCTGCTTCTAATTATTCAGAATTCCTTAAGACTCATTTCTGCACAGAGGCTTAATCTGGTCTGTTCCAGTCAGGGACAGTGGAACACTCCCCAGAGAAAGTGGCTACAATTTTAATGTATTAGGAAATTTATTTTATTTTACCATGAGAAGAACAATTTCCCTTTATAACTATACACAATCCCTTATACAGTGTGAATTTAATAAATGCCTGTTGGTATTTTATTACATCATCTGTGTTTTTACTAAGGTAGCTCAGGACATAATAATGGAGGTGAAATAAAAGTATATGTTAGATTGTTACATAAAACTTTTCCCAAAGAGTTAAAAGTATAAGTAATGGAATACTAAACTGTGGTCAATGGGCTTAAGTAATTAGATATCCCTAGTGAGGTAAAACTAATGACTGAATTTCAGGATCTATTATATCGCAATGGAGTATAATTCCTGCTTATGTGGTGCTAGTCTGGTACCAGTGAAATAATTTAACTTTCTAATAACCTTTTCATTCAGATGTGATTAATTCCACATCATAGCATTAGCTCATGCAGTGAGTCGTAATGCCATGGTAGATATTATAATTACCTAGCAGAACTGAGGCCTATAAGCACTCAGAATTGCAATAGAAAATGTCATCATCTGGCAGTCCTTTAGCATTAGGAGACAGATACAGGGCAAAATTATCTATCATCCATATAGCAGTCTAAACCCTAGGTATCAGAGGGTATTAAAATGGGCTTATTTTCTCCAATAACTTTAAATTATCCAAGGTTATTAGCAACAATACTCTAATGCAAACAACTTGGTTGCTTTTCCAAAAAATAAATTTGTTTTTCTTTCTTTTCACTCATGCGTTGGTTTGTAGCTTTTGGCTGCTTCCCCAGAATCCGCTGGTCATATGCTACCTCTGGGGATGCTCTGGCTGATAAAAACTCAGGCATACATGGAGTTGCCAAACACTTTAAGAAGCTATCAATCTATTGTTGGGGGTGGAAATCACTGTGCTTCCACAAAAAAGGTGTTGGTGGAGATTTGCAAAGAAGTCCAGAGCAGGAAAATACTTAGCAATTCATAATAGGGAGTATTTCCAAGAGAAAATGACATGCTTATATTCTGTCTTTCAGGTATTTTATGGAAAAGGAACTTTTCAAGGCACCTGAGTCAGACACAAGATATAGTCTCTTGGAGAAACATGCTATCTCAATTGTCTAACACTTTACTGCATAATTATATATTACCTCCACACCTTAAATTTATAAAGTGTTTTCACATCTGATCAGCACAAGGAGATGGGATGAATACATAGTATCATTTTCCTTTCACGGAGGAGGATACTGAGGCCAGAGTGTAGCCCCAGTGACTTAATCGAGGCCAGGAACCAGTAAATAAATGCCAGTGTCACAGTGGTACCAATAAGAAAGCTCAAGCCTCGGCCAGAACATACCTGAGACCCCCTTCCGATGACATTCTGTGCCAGCTGCGTATTATTGGCACTGTTTCCAAACTCTGCTGGGCCTCATGCCCCATACCTAAAAGGAGAAGATGCCACTTCAAGGAGTTCTTACAGAATTAAATAAGAGAACAAAGCAAAATGTCAGTGCTTTCCATTGGTATGCTGACAATATCACACAGCAGGCTCTCTGAAAAAAAATGCAAATGTATGTGTGTGGTCCTAAATTTTATTCACATAAAGAATGTCTAGCACACAATTAACAAATAATAATAGAGTATACAATACTTACTGCTGTAAATTCTACACAGCCAACTGATTCTAACAATGTTTCCATTGATGTTTTCCAAACTCTTTTCTTGGTAGCCAAGTTATGGCTGCCGTTCAACCAGGATTGGACAAATGGACTTGGGTCCCAACCTGCCATCTCTTTCTGCAATAAATGGATCATCAATAAATCTAATACATGACATGAGTGTTGCTTAATATTTTTGTTTCCTTTAATGACTTGGGAGGAAAGTGGAACCACCGAGATGTGTGTCAGAACCTCACAGGCTCATCAATCACCTGAATGGTCTCTTTGCTGAATCAGATAATAGTTTCCAAATGATAAATGAATATTTCCTCAATTTTATACCATGAATAATGTAACTGTTCATAAAGACATACTTTCTACTTTAAGCTGCATTATTTATATTTCTTAAGAGTACACAATCATGCCCAGCCGGTGTGGCTCAGTGGTTGAGCGTCGACCCATGCACCAAGAGGTCGCCAGTTCAGTTCCTGGTCAGGGCTCACGCCCAGGTTGTGGGCCAAATCCCCAGTGGGGGGCATGCAAGATGCGGCCAATTGATGTTCTCTCTCATCGATGTTTCTATCTCTCTCCCTCTCCCTTCCTCTCTCTCTAAAATCAATAAAGAAAAAAAAAGAATATACAGTCAATGAAACAATAAATGCACCCACCATGGCTGATTCCAGCCACCTGTATGGTAGCACAGATACGAGGCTGAGGTGTGTAGGAACACGTCATAGAGCGTTTGCACCATACAGACACAACAGACATAAATAACCTCCTCAAGAGCATAGGAAAATGGAGAAAAATCATTTGGAAGTGATGAGCTTTGAGTGTTTATCTTTGTTATAGTTTAGCTAAGTGTAGGTTTACAGAAGTTCTTTTTTAATAATAGATGTTTTTAACAACTGGCTTGAAAATCCTTGACACTTTAACAATGGGCTCTCTTAGCTATACCCACCACTAGAACCCACCCCATATTAGATGCCCAATAAATATTTTCCTCCCTTTTTTATTCTTTTTTCTTGTTACACCCATCCTCCTCACATCAATGAAAGGTTCTATGCAGCCCAATTCAGCTCGTCTGCCTATGGCATCTAGGAGCGTTGGGGAGGTAACATTACAGCTTCTCATAACTGAGTTTCAGGAACTTCCAAACATGCCTTGTCTCCCTTAATCGTCATTATGCAAGTAACATATACATTTAGCTGGAAAACTTTTGAATCTGTTTTTATAATCTGCCTGTTTGGAGGGGAATAACAAAACCATAACAAAAACCAGATTATTTTTTTTTAAAAATTCTAGACTGCTACTTTTTGTTTACTTTAGAGCCAAACTATGGGAAGCAGCAACATCTATTAGTATCCTTTCCCTTTCCGGGACCCTCACTCTATAACCTAGGGGACCCTCTATCCTAAGAAGCCAGTGCTGACCAAGCCAGCAAGAGTCAACAAGAGTCATGGCCAGCAGCAGTCCCAGGGTAGCAGAGACTCGAGTTCCCTCAGGACACTGGGTCCCTCTCTGCAGAAAGCACTCCTGGAGGTAAGAGACTACCAATTAATATTCTGGCCCTCACTGTTACTGCTCTCCTCGCCCATCTTCCTCCCCTGAGGTTGCTGAAACCTCACTTGGTCCCTGCTAGCAGATGTCACAGAGGCTCCCTGGGGTGCGTGACTCAGAATGTGATGGACATTTGTCCTGACCACCCTGACCCCCCCTCCAGGCCATGTGGGAAGAAGCCCTGAGGAAAGACGGGACCTTTTTACCCACTAATCATGCTACAGTTCTGATGGGATAAACATCTACCTAGTACTGCTTTATCCTTTTTCTTTCTCCTCCCAGTTTTTTTCTTTTCTGCTTATACAATGTTATATAAGCATCTTCCTCTCTCGTCCTCGTCCTGTTTCCCTTATCTCCACATCAACGGCTTTCACTCACTTGTTCAGAAGATGCGTGTTTTACAACCTCACAGTAAAAAGAAGTTCCTCCCAGACTCAGAGACGGGAGGTGAACTGTACCTTCTTTATTTCGCCAACACTGGTTTTCAGCTGCCATTGATGCAGATTTCAGGATAGAATCAAAATAAGTTTTTAAATGTTTTTATTGATTCTTTTAGAGAGAGAGGAAGGGATAGAGAGATAGAAACATTGATGTGAGAGAGAAACATCGATCGGCTGCCTCCTGCACGCCCCGCACTGGGAATCAAGCCTGCAACCCGGGCATGTGCCCTGACTGGGACTGAACTGGGACCTCTCAGTTCATGGGACCACGCTCAATTCACTGAACCAAACCAGCTGGGCTAGAATCAAAATAATTTGATATGGCCTGCCCCCGCCCCCACTCCTCATGGGGCTATTTGGTAGGTTCGGTTTCATGTCAGAAAATACATCCTAGCTGCCTGTAGCAGGCCTTCTGCTTCGTAGTTTCACGACCTTAGATTTCTCACAATCTCTAGCATCATCTGGGAAACGGAGATAAACAGGATTTCCCTACTGGGAGAGAGAGGTGGAGGGGTAAAGGGGCCTAAGCCGCAGGCAGGGTGACTTTCTCACTTTATGGGGCTACAGCTCCGAACCCCAAGCAGGACTCTGGTGGGCTGGATTGCAGGAAGAGTAGAACATTTGCTTCTGAAAATGGACCGGGTATGACTGTGAAGACTTAGACTGCCCGGGAGATTCGGTGGACAGTTCGCTGCGCCGGTTCCGACGGCTGAGTTGGCAGCTCTGCGGGTCGTTCCTCCCTCCCTGCCGGGCCACCCGCGGCTGCCATCCACCACGTCACTCACCCAAAGCATCATGCCACAGGGTGTCTGACCTGAGCCACGCTCGTCAACAAGGCAGCCGCAGGACCATCGTTCTGAAATAACAGTGAGAAAGAAACTTTTTTCCGAAGTATCTTTTTGGAGAAGAGACGTTTTAAAACGCCTCTTCATTTCTGTCTCGTTGTCATGCTCTAGGTCCCTGAGATTCACCCAGCCTGTCTCTTTAAATAGAGAAATGCCAAAAAGGGGACAGAGGATTTTTAATCCGCAGGTGGGCGCCCGCGTCCTCAGCCACGTGCGGCCCTGGCGTCTGTGGGAGCAGGTATTCCGGTGGCCTCCTCTTCGGAAATCACAGTCAGGAGACACGCTGATCAGACGACTTGGGCTCCTTTATGAACCCTTAGCAAGGCACGATGAATTGGAAACATTAACGACAGGTGATTCTTAACTAGAAATTTCCTGACAGGTGTGAGTTTGTACTTTTTATTCTTAAATGTGTTCCACAGTTTAAAAATGTGCCTTTGCGGTTGCGATAAAACATTGGGTTATTCTTCTTGTTGTTCTTTGAAGTTTCAATATCAGTTCAAATCTCTTCATCGGCCATCTCATTAGGTCTTTCAAACGAGAGCTCGTGGAAAGAAAATAAATCACGGAGAAGGGCTGTCTCACCTACACTAAGCGACAAAGATCGCGGCGGGTCACTTTACGTGGAAAAGCATCACTGTAAGTAATGCTCAAGAGCGTTTATTTCACTCATAAATAGGTCGCATTCGTAGAGATTTGCACCAACACATGTACTTCAAAAAGATTTATTCTTAAAATGCACATTTAGATGCAAGTCTGCTGCTCCCGACCCATAGGTCTCCAAAGACATGAAAAGTGACTGCATTTTCTACAAACATCTGGAAACTCGTTTCTGATCAGTCTTTGTTTAATGAGGTGGTACTTACTGGTGACTCATATAAGAAGACTAACCTTTGATTCAATTCAGTCCAATCAATTACAGTAGAAATTGATTAGTGATGCAGCATCAAAATGTTTATTCTGTGTAATATTTATAATATATTACAGTTGTATTATATGTTATTTTCTTTAAAATATTCTCAAGAGCCCGGCCAATGTGGCTCAGTGGATGGAGTGCCGTCCCATGGACTGAGAGGTCCTGGTTCGATTCCTGGTCAGGGCACATGCCCAGGTTGTGAGCTCAATCCCCAGTAGGGGGCGTGCAGGAGGCAGCCAAGTGATGTTTCTCACATGGATGTTTCCATCTCTCTCTCCCTTCCTCTCCCTTTAAAAAACCAATAAAAAACATATTTTAAAAAGAAAAGAAAATGTGTACGGGGCACAGCCCTGTGTGCTTTGCGAGTGAAACCATAGTCACTGACCTTTGACGGGACCCGTGGAATGCTGATGTCGCAGCACTCAGCACAAGAGCAGGGGTGCGTCGACATTTGCGACTTCATCCCCCCACATTGTTAGCTTATTGGAAGCCAAGATTTTGTCTGATTTGAATCTTAGCATTGAAGATGATCAGAATTATTGGCAATTTCTAGGTGCCTAATAGAGATATGACTGAGTAAAAAAAAAAAAAAAATGATTTTATTATAAAGATGTGAAGAAAAACATGGTTCTGCAAAATGAGATGTTACCTACAAGAGGATATGTTTTGTCAAAAGACGGTATCGGTATTGGTAGTGGGGGAGCTTGCACCGGGTAGAAAACAACTATTATCTTAAAAGATCATGCTGTAAACTTTAGATGTGTACCAGTGAGTGGCCGTGTGTAAACAGGCCCAGTCTGTTCAGAACAGATAATCCATCCCTGGCTCCAGTGAATTCAGGGTATAGAACTGAACCATCGAGGTACAATTAATTGATAAAATCCTAGGACATTAAGTACGTTTTCTTTGGTATCAAGAAGAACTTTCTCTCAAAATGCAGGACATTGAAAAGACAAGAGGGAGGGTCAGTGAACCCTCTCCATATTAAAAAGAAAAAATTTGAATACTCTGATCATTTAGAATATCTATATCAACTACATAACAGATTAAAGCCCCTGCGACTCCCCTCAGTAAGTAAGTCTGATGTGGCAACCTTGGGAGTGACTTCGTCTTTACAACACAAGCTTGGGGCTGTTTATTTGGGGGGAGGGGGAATAAAATAAATATTAAAAAGAAGAAACAAGAATGTGTAGTGATCCATGGGTCAGTACATGAGAAAGGGATTGTGAGGATGAAAGCCCCAGCAGGAGAAACAAGCCCTTCAACCGCCCACAAGCTAAGAGGTGAGATACCCCCTCCCCACTGCCTTAGAGCCTACAAAGAACTGTTCTCTGCCCACATGAGAGCGCATATTTGTACATTTCAGCAGCAGTCTCAGCACCTGGGAACAAATGGCAGAACATTATTTCACTCCTCTGAACAGAACCTAACCATTTAAACAGCAGGAGCGCAAGTGTTTTATCAACAGCATGCTACTATCTGCTTTAAAAAAGAGAGATGGAAAGAGCAGAAAAAAAAACTCAACCCTTAAAAACAAAATCCCTCAAGGAATGTAGAATGAATGTTCAGTGAACTATGTGCTTGGAATAGAAAAGGTGTCACAGCGTGCAACAAGATGGCAGTCATTCAGAATGGCAGTGACATTATCTGTTGGCCTTTCTGAGCTTCGAATGTGCCTCAGACTTGACTCTACCCCCTGCGTAAGCTACAAGAATACACTGTTTAGAAAATAACTGCTTCACTTGGCTTGTTGATTTCACCATTGGTCATCATCCAGGAGAATCGTACTGTCTCATCTCTCAATGTCACCAAAACCTGAGTCCTCGTAAATTGTCACAGATCACCAGATTGACACTTTGCTCACTAGAAGCCCCAATATCACTGCTGAATTCAAATAGGGCCCTTGCCTCAATTTCTGCATTCCAGGTAAAACTCAAAGTTTACCTAACCATCCCAAATTCGACAAAAAAATGGAATGGAGTAATAAAATACTGAACAAATTTGGGGATTCTGTCTAAGGCCCATGTTCGTGCACAGAACACAGATTGTTAGGTGTTGCGACCACTGTAAATACCTTTAAAGGTCCCAGCGAACTTACAATGCTGTGTGAAATCTGCTTTGGCCACTCATTCCAAGTTAATACTTTTATTTTAAATGATATATTATTTTATAGATGTTTATGCCTTCGCAAATGCACCAGAATGCAAGGTAGGGGGGGATTCTAGACAAGACCTAATTCCCCACTTTGGGGAACTCGTTGTCTCACTGAAAGCCAAGGTACAATTCATTCTCAAGAAAAGTTTGTTTTGCCTCCACATGTTGCCAACCACATGAGTGTTAAGGTACACGCAGGCTGCAGACACCATCCCTCAGAACGTGGAAAGGTTGAACTTGGAAAGACAGGCATCTGGTTTTCAAGAGCACCGTTTGCTCTCGAATCAACTGAGTGACACCCATGAACCATTTTGGTAAAAACAGCAAGATTTCTAGAAAATTACGAAAACTATAATCCTATTTTGTACATCGATGACAAGATGTGTATGCATGCGTATATTCATGAGTGTGAAATGTCTACACAGAAATACATGAGAATAAGAAAAATGTGAAGGATTTGTGGTGGGTGTTTAACATGGGCTCCTGAGTTGTGAAAAGGGGGTTCTTGTGACTGAAAGGAGAAAAAAAGTAGTTGTGACACAAAGATTTTAAAACATGTTTACTATAGTCCACTTTTATTTATTTATTTTTCTTTTATTGATTTTAGAGAGGGAGGACGTGAGAGGGAGAGAGATAGAAACATCGATGAGAGAGAATATTGATTGGCCGCCTCCTGCATGCCCCCCACTGGGGATCAGGCCTACAACCTGGGCATGTGTCCTGACCAGGAGTCGAACCGGCAACCTCTTGGTGCATGGGTCGACACTCAACCACTGAGCCACACTGGCAGACTACTTTTAATAAGCCTTGGTATTTGATTATATTTATGCAAGAAAAGACTATTTGGTGGGACCACTGTCTCCAAATAATTTGTGTTTCAACAGAGAACTGTGAGCTAAAATCATTTTTACTACCAAGAGCTCAGAGTTATTCATTAGGTACAGTCTAGAGTACAATCTTAAGCAATATCTGTTTCTAAGTCTCATCCAGATGCCCATTGCAGAGTACTTATTATTGGGACAAGTTAACAACCAAAAAAAGTAACTTTTAATATGTCTGTTTCTTATAAATTTATTGAAAGTAAGAATTTTCCTACACATTTTGTATCCACAAAAATAGAGGTGCATGGAAGTAAAGAGGTCCTTAAACATACTTTAAATTGGAGATATATAGATATATATATATATATATATGTTTATGTCACTTCTCTTTGTTTAATACTAATGCTCTTAATAGGTATCCTTGTCTAGGCAATAGCAACCATTAGGCCGAACATAGTAGCAGCAATATCAATACTGTTATGTAAGGACCCTGGCTGAGAAGTTGACTCTTTGGAGTGGAAAATGACTACTTACTCTAACCTACTAGGCACAATTACTACATTCCTTCATGCACAAGTGATATCATATTGTTTATAATAGGTGCCACTTCTAGAGAAGGTTCTACTGTCAAGAAGAAGAAAGATGGCATGAGAGAATTAAGAGTTGCTGAGCTCCTACTCTGTATAGTCGCAATGACAGATGTTCCTACATCATCGCAGCTAATCTGCCCAAGAAGTCTCTGAGGAAGAGAAAATACTTTTCCTTTTTCATCAGATGAAGTCCTTAGGTTCACAGAATTTAAGAAAAATATCTGTGTTTATAGTGAGTGGCAGAGTTGGAATCTGAATTCAATGCAATCATCATTTCTATTGTCTCCACAATGAGAAAAAAATTGAATTATTTAAGAACATCAACATATATGTCTTACAGTGAACTCTTCATATTTTTGTTTGTTGGTTTGATTAGAGAGTGCATTTTATTTTACCAGCCATTTCTTGGAACATACCTCAAAAGAATTAGAAATAGAGCTGGAATGACCACTGAAAGGTGGCTGAAGGTGTTGTTCAATCCTCGTGTAAGGAGAGGATCAGCCTGTTTGGTTGTACGTGAGATAGTTGCATCGCAGTTGGCGGAGCTAGACTTTGCTCTTGTTGTCATGTAGGTCTGCTTAAAAGGAGCATGGATGGCTACCAAGTTCAAGTTCTAGAAGTAGAACTAGACTCATCAGTCCCATGGATGCTCCATTTCAGGGGGCTATCTAGTCTTGGCTTTCCACCTTCTCCCCAAGCCGTAGAGAGCACAAAACCTCAATGGCACATTCTATTTGCACAGAGCCAGTAGTTTAGTTAATGAGATCTCCATTTCCCCTTTTCTTCTAAAAATGAGTATGTGGATAACAGTCAGAATAAATTTATGGGATCTCAGATATAACAAACTTGTTATATCTGAGAATATTTTATAGTGTAGACAAGACAAAACTATTGTGTCTTCCACAATCTTATGGTCGAAGTAACTGGCACAGAAGGAGCTGCAGTTTGGATAATCAGAATCGACTGCAGGGTACCCATGGGCCGTAAAACTGGGGGCAATCGTGAAGGTAGGAGACTATTGTTATAGACTGCTCAACCAGGGTGAGGCAAAAGTAGGTGTATAATTGTTCATATGGAAAATAATATAATAATAAATAAATAATAATACAAGAAAAAACTGTGTTTCATGTACTCACAACTGTAAAC
The DNA here is from genome assembly GCA_030848825.1 of Tadarida brasiliensis. NCBI lineage: Eukaryota > Metazoa > Chordata > Mammalia > Chiroptera > Molossidae > Tadarida > Tadarida brasiliensis. The sequence continues at coordinate 96,047,156 of CM061267.1, read as the reverse complement.
CTACTTTTGTCCCACTCTGTAATGTATCATCAGTCAGGGTTCAACGAGAGAATCAGAGCCACTCGTAATGATTTAGAATAAGATATTTACCATAGGTGTTTAACCTCATACCATTGTAGAAGCTGATGAAACATTCTTGGTTTAGCTATTTCTTCCACCTCCAGTGCTGTTTCTGTAGTCACAGTGCAGGAGGTTGAGAAGGAAACCCAGGCAGGACACTGGGAAGAGAAGGAGCCACCGAAACATGAAGGAACACCTGGGACCTGTATCTATCTATTCCATGTTTGTCTTTCCTCATCAACACCATGCATGATGTATAGGAAAAGTTGGCACTTATCACAGAGTCATGATAGCACCTGAATGAAGAGATAAGGAAACGGAAGGAAGCAATCCCATGGACGCAGTACAACCCAGGGTCCAGCCACCACCCACGTCACCAAAGTGAACCACCAGACAGTCCAAAACACGCATGAGCTAAATAAGGCACCGCCTACACCAAACTTCCGTGAACAAGCATGAGCATTGTTTCTTTCTCTCTGCCTTCCAAATATTACACAGATTTTTCTTGTGGTCAACTCTAATCAGAAACATACAAGGAAGGAAATTCTCAGGTTCACAGATTACAAAGGCACAACAGTCCATCCCTTGTCACCATAGTATCCGTGAACATCTTTAGAAATTATACTCAAATCTCACATACAGACAAGAGCAAAGTTTTGCTTCTGTCTACCATGCTACTGCTATCCCATGTACAACTGAAAACATGCCAACTCTCTCCCTAGAAGAAGATAAAAAGTTCCTTATTCTTTGGGTGATGTGCATTCATTTTTTTTCTACCGAGTCAGTCTACCTTTGAAATCATGTCAATTAAATACTGAGGTAAAAAATTAACTGTTATTAAAACATCTTGTGTTAGATGGAATGGAATTAAGAGGTGAAAGTAAAAATTTGATTAGTATTTACACAAATATATCGACTTCAAAATATGGAAACGTGTCACACTCATTACAGATCTTGTTTCTGCAATTGGTCCCATGTTCATAGTATTTATGTATTTATGTATTTATGTATTTATGTATTTATGTATTTATTTATTTATTTATTTATTTATTTATTTATTTATTTATTTTTTAATCCTCACCTGGGGATATTTTTCCATTTATCTTCAGATAGAGTAGGAGGAAGGGGGAGAGAGAGAGAGAGAAACATTGATGTTAGAGAGATGCTTCAATTGGTTGCCTTCTGCATGACCCTGACCAGGGCCAGGGACCAAACTGCAACTGAGGTACGTGCCCTTGACCAGAATCGAACCCACGACTCTTTGGTCCACAGGCCGACACTCCAACTGCTGAGCCAAACCAGCCAGGGCAATCACCATTTTCATAGTATTTATAATGCCTTCTTCCACCACTCATTTCATATACCCGTTGCTCTCACCAAGGTTTGGGTGGTGTGACCCAAACCTTCACTCCTGAAGGGAGCATGCCCTCAGTGGTACCATGTATATTGAGTTGTTGTACATTACTCAAAATACATGGAAATACGGATCAATGCCCTGGGGGTGGGGAGGCATCTGCACTCCAATTTCAGACATATTCCTTCTTCCCCCTTGTATTACTTATTTATTGCTGTTTGCTAAATTATTTCACATTTTAGCAGTGTAAAATCATGAGCTTTTACAATCGCACACGTTTTTGGAGCATTGGGAATCTGGGAGAGGCTGAGCTGGATGATTCTGTCTTGGGGTCACTCATGAAATTGCAGCCAGCACTGGTTGAACTCCACCTGTTAACGTGAGTCACAGGATCTAGCACACACTCCAAGAGAGGAAATGCACAAGGGGATGAACACTGGGAGGCGGATCATTGGGTGAATCTCACAGGTTTACCGCAGCGGTGAACAGAATTAGGTTGTATGGAGAATTTGACAGAAAACATATTGCCTACTGCCAAGATGGCACCTCTTTGCCCTGTTAAAATTGATAGGATAATAATTGGAATTAAAGCAACTTCATCAAATTGAACCACTGCACTTATCTAATGCCAGGCCTTCTACATGATGTTCCCAGGTCTGTGACTCCATTAAAGATCAGGGACAGTAAAACAGCAACTAATGGAAAATGGATTATCTACCATTTCTTCCACCAGTAGGTGTATGCAGAATTATAAAATGAGGATATTCTGGACCAATGTTATTTTCTGTAAGAAGACAAAGTCATCTTACCACCATCCTTTGAAAAGAATGATACATCTAGAAAGGGCATCACACAACAACAGGTCCAGTCTCTTGATTTTAGAAGTGAGGAAACTCGAGGGTCATCCCGACTTTCATGCCTACTTGATGGTAAGTCTAGGAAGTGACCACAGGCTGGACCTGACTTGCACGGGCTTGCAAGGATGAATGGTGCACATCTCTCTAACTCCACTTTCAGCAACATCATATAGGCAGACGGAAATCGGGCACAGTGGGAGATTTTACAGCAGTGAGCTGATTATCAGGCACCCACCAGCGTAACACTGGGCTTTCGGGTCCCTTGCAGCTCTCTGTCCACTACGCTGGTCGTGTGTCTCCATCACGAAGACCAAAGCTGCTGAACTAATTATCTTATACAATGTTTTATCCTCCTCAACCTGAACTGGACAAAATGTTTCTTTGTACACAATGTTTCTTTAGAAGTTATATTCAGTCAAATGCGCTGTTAATGAAATGCAGGTTTATATTGCCATAGTAATTACTGGGTCCTGGTGATGGTAGAAAAGATGGATGCCCATTTTCTCTGTTTCAAATTGTTTGCCACAAGAAAGCAATTACCCTTATTAAATGCCCAGATACTGTGGCTGTATTTTTAACACTGCTGCCCAGCATTAGCCATGCTCATGGCTTTCCCTGTGATCTATATACCAATTAAATTTAAAAACCTCGTTTCTTCATGTTATGCATATTACAGCAAACTCTCTTAATTTAACAAGCTCTATCTCTTATGGGGTCAACAAATGCAAACAATATGAAACATAAAGAAACCTAAAAGTTAATTAAAATAGTTTATTTTTAAAAATTACATTATCTTCTAGATCCTGCCCTAATTTCCATGTTTTTATTTCTTGACCTTTATTAGTATCTTTAATTACTACATCATATCATATGGTCTTTTCTAATTAGTAACAGGAACAAGTAAAATAAATCTGTCATTCTGAAACCAGTAAAAAGTCTCAGCCACGAAGTTTTAACACTTTGAGTTTGTTTGTTTATGCAAGAGCTTCAATGAAATTGTTTATATGTGAGGTAGAACTCGGTAACATAATTATCCTCTAAAAACTTGTATTACTATAATTAATTACCACATGTCAGTTATCACCAGGATGCCTTCGTATAACCATAGCGATTTCCTTGTTAAATCAAGAGGTAAATTTTCTGAGTTGTGGTTTGTTTTTTCTTTTTCCCCTTCAAAAATTTATCCAGAAACTGATTCTCCCCATCTCCAAAGCTACACATCTGGCTCAGTTATCGTCTCTTTACTTAGATCATGGCAGTTACTCTTGTCTTAGTCCATTCGGGTGCTGTGACAAAGTACCACACCCTGGGGAGCCCGTGAATAACAGAAATGTGTGTATGTGTCCCGGTTCTGGAGGCTGAGACGTTCAAGCAGAAGGTGCTGGCACGGTTGGGTTCCGGTGAGACCCTCCTTCCTGGTTTATAGCTGGCACCTCCTCCATGTGTCCCTCACCTGGTGGGAGGCTGGGGATGTCTGTGGGGTCTCAAGTATATAAGGCACTGATCCCACGCACGAAGGCTCCACCCTCATGACTTAAGCACCACCCAAAGGCTCCCGCCTCCTAATACTATCATTTGGGGGGTTAAGATGTCAACATATACTTTTTGGAGATACAAACATTCAGACCATAGCTGTCTTATAACTAGTTTTCCTGTTTCTGGTCCTGCCTCTCAGCTGTCAGTTCCGTACACACCACCCAGAGCCATGATTTAAAAGGTGTGTGAGGTCAGATAATTCCCCCACGACTTCCCATCTCCTCAAAGCAAAAATCCAAGTCCATACAATGGCTTCCAAACCCTATGCGATCTCATCTCTTTCTCCTGACCTCATCTCCTTCTTCTCTCTCCAACCCCTGTCTGCTCCAGCCTTACTGACTTCCATGTTTTTGTTTTGTTTTGTTTTTTCAAATACTGCAAATACGCTTACATTTCCAAATCCTTCCACGAGCTACTTCCCTCTGCCTGGCATGTGTTCTTCCTAATAGTTGCATAGCTCACTTTCACCTCTTTCAGCTTTTAGCTTACACGTCATATTCCCAGCGAACCACTGCCGATTACCACGTCCAAAAATGCAACCTGCCCTCATCTCTGATCTTCTGCTCTCTCTTTTTAGGATATTTAAAACTTACTGTAGTTTAACTGTTTATTATGTTAATGTTTATTATCTGTCATCAGAAACCAGACTTAATATATTATATTAAGCCTTAAATTAATATTTTTGAAGGAAAGAGAGAAAGAAAGAAAGAAAAAGACAGAGAGAAAGAAAGAAAATAATGAAGAAGTAAATCCAAAAGGAAAGAGTAAAATGCAAAAAAAAAAAATTAGTGAACATAGAAATCGGTAAACATGTGAATAAATCTATTTATTGCAGACTGTAGAAACAAATTAATAACGATTATCAATAGGAGGGGTAGGTCTAACAGACCTGATCATGCTAACATGAAGGTAATAGGAAGAAATTCGTGTTTTCGTATGTTTGGTCCCTGGCATTCTTAGGCAATATGATAAAGACATTAGTTAGCTTTAGATATTGTGAAGACTAGAATGTGGTTTAAATGTAAGGATATCCATAAAGAAGAAAACACACAATTAGGCAAAAAAATACCATAAGCAGGAAAAGAAATGGACAAATCTACAGACATAGTTAGGGATTTTCCTGATATCTTCCTCAGAAACTGAACATCAGACAAAACAGTAATAAGATTGCTGAAAATATAAAAATTAAAATTATCAAGCTCTATCTTATTAACATGTAGACAGCCCTCATGGAACAAAGACAGAAAATAAAAATTTTCAATCACAAAGGATGTCTATAAACAAAAGAATATTTTATATAATTTTTTCTCTCACCACAATGTAATTAAGAGTCAAAATAGGACCCACGCATACTAAAATACTACAAATACACATCTGAATAACCTACTACCCCCAAAATTAACTGTAATAAAAGTTATGAATTAGAAGGGCATAGCAAAGCGGTGGAGATTAAAAAGTATAAGAGCTACTAAAACAGCATATAGAAAGAAATGTTTACCTTAGATGTATACATCGTAAATCAAGACTAAAAATCGATGACCTAAGTGTTCCAGTCAGGAAGTTAGAGACAGAACAACAGAAAAAGCCAACAAAATAAGGAGATTATAATGGTAAGAGTAGAAACTATTTTTGTAAATAGAAAGAACAGAGATCAACAAAATCAAAAACTTTAAAATAATGAAAGAATATGAAAGCACTAATTTGAAAAGATATTTGGGCCCCTATGGTCAAAGAAGAATTATTTACAATAGCCAAAATGTGGATGAATGAATAAAGAATATGTCACACACACACACACACACACACACACACACACACACACACACACACAGTGGAATACTAGTCATAAAAAAGAATGAAATCTCGCCAGTTGCAATAACGTGGATAAAAGTTGAAGATATTACACTAAGTAAAATAATTAGAAAAAGAAAGACAAATACCATATGATTTCACTTATATGTGAAATCTCAAAAACAAAAACAAAAAACTCCCAGACACAAGAGAACTGATTGATGGTTACCAAAGTGAAATGGGGTTGGGTGATGAACAAACAGAAGCAAGTGGGTCAACTCTATGGTAATGGATAGTAATTAGACTTTTGACGGTAATCACTTTGTAGTATATACAAAATATCAAATTATAAAGTATAGCTGAAACTTATAATAATTTTAAAATACTGAAAGCTACAAGAGGCAAAATTGATCAACAGTATTTAAGGGAGATTTTTTTTTTTTTTTAAGTTTTGGAAAGTTGAAGGGGACATAACTATAAATAGAGATTTAAACTATCAAAAGAAAATGTCAAAATGTATGCAAATAAAATTGAAAATTATATTAAACGAACAATTTTCAAGAAGATCGTTAGAAAAACTGACTCTAGGGTAAATAGAAGGCCAGAACAGAACTATAACCATTAAAAAGAGGGGTCAGCAGCAAAATTCTATCAGTTACAAAAGGATGAGACCCTGATAGATTTAAATAATTTTAACAACTTTATAGGAACTCATATGTTGTGAGTTCTAATTTCAGAATGTTCCCTTCACCCTAAAAGAAACCATGTACCTATTAGTATTCAGTCCTAATCCTCACCCCCTTCATCCCCTGAGAACCACTATATAACATTTGCTTTCAAATGATAATTATTAGCAAAAGTGGGAGTGTCCACACAGGTCAACTTGACAGAGCCAATTTGCACTGGAAGGCAAAGCAAGTGATCTTTCCTTCACTGCCCTCTACTTCAGGTTAACTCTACACAGTAATCAACGTAAAACATTTTCCACGGAAAAAGGATAATTTATTTCTCAAGTGAATGTCTCTCCCGGTAGTAGCATAATTAACATTTTTAATAGACATGTTTTGAATTTCAGTTCTTGAAGCATCAGTTATATATAAATTCATAATGCCAACTTGTACCATGCTGCATTTTGGAGATTGTAGAAATGTATATGCACTGTATATCATAAGTCATTGAACTGAGTCCACATAATTTAGGTGCACTGAGTAATTACGACCGTGCACAATCCTCTTTAAATTTGCTAATGTATAAGCAGCATTCTTACTGCTTCAGCATAACCTGGTGCATTGATTCTGTAGGCAAGGAAGAAAGTCAAACCTCCTCTTATGGAGTATCCAGTCTCCATGTAAACTCCATCCTTACTGGGCCTGGGACAAACATCACCTCCCCCCAGAAACCTCACCTGATCTCTCCCACACAGAGAGAACCTCTCTTTAGCACGTATGCATTTTAGACACTTAATGGAACATTGTGTTACAGTTTAATGGTATTAACAAAAGCAATGAGACTGGTGGGGTATTTTAACCTAACAGACCTTGCCCATCTGAGTGTTTTAGCAGTAGCATCCCTGTAGAAGCAAGGAGCTCAACCCAGTGATGCTGTCATGACTCCGATATTTTCTTAACTCCTCTTACAAAGCATACAGGGCGTCTCTTTTCCTGTGGTGCTCCAACATCTTCTCTGATGAGGATGTGTGTCCCCCATGAAAGAGTTCTTCTTTCCTGCCCTTATATTTAATCTCATCTATCTACTCCGACAATGGTGCTTATTTCAAAGTTTATCCTGTTGTTCACTCTATAATTTGGGGAAAAAAGAGAATTTGTTTCTAAGAAGTTGGGTGGATACACATTTTCAGAAATTGAGCATATCTTTACAAAAATGCCTCAAAATACACTACACAGTGAGAAACTTCTAAGCCATGGGTTTCTCCTTCTAGGAGTTCCTAAACTATTTGCAAAAGCAAACCATATAAGACACATTTGTAAACAATATGCCTTATTTTTTAGTAAATATGTATACATTTATATATACCTATCAATATGATTCACAGTTTCCGGTATTGGGGCTGGAAAACAAAAAATAAAAGATACTGTCAATGACATTATCTGGTGTAGAATGTAGAAGGCTGCTTTGTTGAGGCAAAATTTCAAAAACTAAAGATACAGGTTAAAAATGGAAGTCAAGAAGCATAAAAGATTAAGAAAAAACTAGGTTGGTGTGTCTCCTGCATTGTCCGAGGAAATGGGGAAGAAACTGTTCTATCTTATATGAGCTTCAGGGAATGAACACAGTCTATTTCAAAGTTCTCACTTTCTGATGACTGGAAAAATTATGTTCTTTATTTAAAACAACAGCAACCTACAATCATGATGCTACCTATACATATATGCTAAATGGCTCTTTGAGTAATTGAATGACCCTTTTTATCTCTTCCTAAATTTTAATTCCCATGAGGTCAAGGAGTATATTTTGTTCATTCACAGGTAGTAGATGCTCAACAATATTTAATGAAGTAACTTTATGATTGATTGATCAGACTCATTGATATTAGTTCTTAGCTCAATACTTGGTCAATGCAAGTGATACTATAGCCTAAAAGTGAAATACAGAGGGCAGTTAGGACAACAGAAAGGTAAGACATTGAAAATGGGTCTTCTAAAAATGGATACTACTGCAGACCTTTTAATTAGGGTCTCAGAAAAACTGACAGATGTTCCCTTGTCCAAGGGCCAAGGATAGGAACTCAACAACCAGGTAGCACTTTTATTTCTTCAGAGACTCAAGAGATCTGGGTCTGGAAACCACTATATCTGAGTTGTGGGGCCACAGAGAACGTAAGTAACAGATAATAGATAAGCTGTTTCTCTGTGTATTAGTTCAGGGAGCCGAATACAGCACAAAATGAATGGGGGCTGCAGTACTTGGGAATCTGGAGATATAGACGGAAGCAGTGCTCTGTAAACTTAAAACTTCCTTGGAACACATTTCTGTTTTCAAACTCATGCAAATTTAGCAATGTAGTTCATTTTATATTTCTGTTAACTTTAATGACCACGAGGACATGACCATTTGTTTTCTGCCGGATTGTGGTGGTCACAATGCCTAGCACCTTGCTGAGAAACCAATAAGTAACTGTTGAATGAATGCAAAATTGTTTAATTATTTTTCAGTTGGCAAATCCATGGAACTCAGAAGCGGTGACAACTTCCACAGAATCTCCTGTTTGTCTCAGGGTGACATTATGTAGGACTTCAGTCTTACCTAGTAAAGGAATATAACTGGTGACTTTCTCATTTCTATGAACTTCCTTCGTTGGTATGAGGGAAGACTCCCAGAAAGCCACTGAAGAATCGAGACAGTGCAAAGTTTGGAGGGTTTCATCAATGGAAATTTCAATAAATTTGAAATGATCAGGTGCTGGGCTGAAAATGTCTCCAACCCACCAATCAGGGGAAAATGTAAACAAAGGTCTTTTTCAGCAGAGAAAGATTACTGTTGACGTTCTTTGCTGTTAGTGTTCTCCTTTAATTCCATGTAAATAAACTAAGAATCTTAAATGACCCCTTTCTCAATAATTAACTTCTCATCCAAGGCCCAAACATCATTCTCATGGCAGCCATTTCGTTGTAGGCCGTTCAATCACTCGATTTTTGCCTTGTAGTTCATTGATTTTAAGTATTCAATCTTGAAGAAAAAAATACCACGTAAGTAAACACTGTGATACACTCTTTTCAATAAATTGAACAAGGAATGAATTCATGCGGATAGATTCTTCCCCTTTATTATAGTGCCTTTTCCTGCAATGAAGGAAAAATAGATGTCAAGACATGAATTTAAAAACTGATAAACATTTTCATTCAGTGTACATGTCTGTAAAAGGACCCAACAGTTATTTCCTATTTGATTACTTACTTGATTGACTAAAAAATATTGTTTAAAATGTATTATTATTAAAAGAAGTCATTTTAATTCTTTGTACTGTTTCCCCCTTAATAAACAACTTACGAGGAGGTTGCCTTGTGAGTTCCTCACTGCTCTGTTGTTGTGGGTGATGAAGTGGCTGCAGGTACACGTGCCATGTACAATGTTTTGTCTGTCATCATTTGGCTCCGTCTGTGCAGATATCTGTTTAGATAGATTTTTTTCCCCCGGAGGCTTTATAAAAATCACAATTTAGGTGAAGGAATGCATTCACACATTTGTTTTTATAATTATTAAGCATGGTGCAAATTAACATGTCTTCACAGACGCATTTAAAAAATAAGATATTGAACTAATTAGAGGAAGCTAATTTTTCAACAGATTGAATGGATTATCATATACTTCATTCTTTCCATGAACTTTCTTGCTATACCTTGTAGACTTCATTCTTCCCTGTGTATCTGTCCTGTACATCTGTATAAAGGCTGCTGACCTCAACATATTTTGTTTCGGGTGCATTATCTGGTCCTGTTTTCTTTGCTCTGGTCTTAGTAGCACTGGGTCTTTCCATAACACAGAACTCTCCAGTCATCGCCTACCCATTAAAAGTTTTTATGCTCCAGACTTTTGAGACAAAATGAAAGTTCACCAAATTAGAAAAGTGATATTCTAACAATTTTGCTTGTGAAGGAATCGTGTGACAAAATATTAAAAGAGAATAAAATGCGATGTTTTCTAATCTTTGAGAAAAATCCACAGCACAAAAATGTGGTTTTCCTGCAGCTGTGAGCATCAATACTGGCCAGCATGTCCATATTCTTTCATTTGAAGAGCACTATAGGAGAGAGGTACTCCAGGACATGGAAGAGGCAGCGCCCAGGCATTCGAGTAGTATTTCAGGCTGTCTTCTACCTCCTAACCTGGAGAAAGTGGATTTCTAGGTCTGTTTTATGTTTCTCTTCCCAGCTGACAACTTGGATACAATTATGCCATGAGAAATATTTAAAACTATAGCAAAAAAAAAAAAAGGATTTGTTCTCTTCAGGGTTGCTTGCTTTGGCACTTCCCGTGGCTGCAGATGAGAGTAGATAGGAGGAAAGAGGAAAGGAGTATAATATTCCCAGGACCTAACTTCTGGAAATACATTTAGATTGTGTGATGACAGGGGATGTTACCCAGGTATCTCTGCACCCCTATTTTTATGTCTCCATTTTCTCTGTTTTTCTACTCCTTCTCCCTACCATTCACTTTTACTACCTAAGTGGCATAAATCTATTATCTTAAAACTTTATTGCTATGGGGGTGGAAGTATTATCAATGGAAGAACCATCTGAGAAATCAAACACAGGACTTGTGCTTGCCTATGTAAAATACAGTAGCCATGAGAAGTACTTAAAACAAGCTCATGTTCTCCAACCTGATTGATCAGTATCTACTCGGGATAATCGTCTATAAAAACCTGGCCCAGAAAGCCACAGTGAACTAAAATAAGATTGTGTTGCAGGTAGCATGCTCTGAGATAGAGATTGTATGGAAGGATGGACTGGAACAAGACTGGGCAGCGGGAAAAGTTGAGATGAAATGCAATCTCAACAAGGGTCAGAGCCAAAGGTCACCGAGAGCTCTGAAGGTGAGCTGGCCCTTCAGATTTGCCCACATTGTCATGAGAAAGCCAAGTCTTTCTATTCTCAAATCAACGTGTCATTGGATGTAAGTTTCCCCTGAGAAAGAAATGAGACCTGGGAAGAAGAAGCTCCTTCAGCCAAGGGCATTTCCAGAGAAGGATGACAATGGAGGATTTTTAGCAATTAGGGTACAAGTTCTTCAATACCGGACAGGAATCTGGACAGCATATCACAGCGTCCATTGTTGATGATCTTTTTCTCTCCAAACTAGGAAGCATCCATTAACCCTTTCCAACAGACATCAGAAAGTAGGTGTTCCTCCACAAAGAAGGAAATGAAAATGTACCCAACTAGGAAAAGTAAATATTTCAAATTCAAGTTCGGAGTATGGGTTTTAAGATTACATACAGAAATCTGTTGTTTTATCTCTATTTTACCTTTAAAAGTGTAAATATTAAAATAATTGATACAATTTTTGAAACTCTCCAAGTGCTACGTACCATGTTAGAGACTTTCAGATAGTCATGACACAATTCCTAGGTTTGCATAGATCAAGAAAGTAGGCTGCAAAGGGGTCCTGCAGAACTACTAAGTAGTCCTAGTCAAAACCCAGAGGAACCAGGGGTTCATATGTGGTTCCCTAAATTCAAAATCAGAAAAATAATTGTAACAGTTTGTTCTTTTCGGCCTTCTGGCTATGTGTTCTGTTATAAATGAAAGGACAAAGTATCAAATTTGATCAAAATAACCAACAGAATGCATTCATATTCGAAAAGAAGCAACACCTCCCAAAAATAGTGCAATAGTCTAAACTGAAATATTACCCACCACTTGGATTCCATAAATAAGAATAAATGTATGATATTGCACTGTCGTGTCTTTAGTGTTAACTGTGAGATTAAGGGAAATAAGTGAACTGAATGTAGAATGCTTTTTCACCAAATTCCCTCCCTAGGGGATGACATAGAAGTAGTTTTAGTTGGATGCAACTCAAAGCAGAATAAAAGAGACAGGAATCTTTTAGCACAATAACACACTGCAGATTCTTGGAAGTGATGATAGTTAGTGAGCTGTTTTTGTGTGGATGTTTGACCATGATGCCTACCCAGTGCGGTGCATCCCCTGTCTCTCTCTCCGCAACAAAGCCAAAGTCTATATAGATGGTTCAAGAGAAAAACCACAGGCCCAGAATGGTGTCATTCATGATGAAAGTCCACCCAGCCTAGATTTATATCTTATCTAATTGCGGTTTCAGCCTCCTTCAGAAATGAAATCTCAATCATCTAGTCTGGAATTTTCTGGTCCATCACCATAAATAATGTCATGGGGACTCTCTCCGTCCACCCATCCCACACCCAACCCCCACTCCTGCCATGGAAAGAAGCGGCAACCTTGGTGATAAAACCCTTCGGAGGAGAGGTTGAACCTTTGAGGTGGGTGGGGAGATCAGAAGGCGTCTCTGGAGAGAGGTGCCCTGAAGCACTTGAGGGACACAACCCCAGCAGCAGCCCCAAACCCTTTGTCCGTCATGCCTGATGAAGGTTGCATGAGGGAGGAATACGGAAATGAGTCACCCCAGATCAGGACTGGTGGCTTGTGCATGAACAGAGAGCAGCGCTGTAACCTTCCAGGTGTGCGTCTTCTTCAATGGACAGAATGACTCTGCCTTTGCAAACCTGAGAGATTATAGCACTTCAACCTCTCCGTCTGTTCCTAAATTGGGGAAGTATTTTTGCTATATAAATTTCCCAGTGCCATTAGTTTAGTCTCAGCAATTGTTAAAATGTGATCCAATTTCTGAATACCATGGTGATTTCTTCAGAAAACAAAGCAGTTATGCTCCTTCCTTCTTATCTATTCGGAGTTTCTCGCAGACTCCTGTGTACAGTATCATGTTCCTGTGCGGTGACATAATTATTGTGTCATAAGACCCAGCTTCATTCTAGGTTCTGACCCTTAGTCAGTCAAGTGACCTTTAGCTTCTCTTTCCTCTCTTGAAAACTAAAAAAATATAGCAAATAGCACCTTTCCTGTCTAGAACTCTGTGTCTATGAGAGATCACATGAGGTAATGTATACTGAATGGGTTTTAAAGTATAAAATTATACACTAATGGAAAGGATTAAAGGGTAATGTAGAGACTGCTCTACATGAAAAATTTTAAACATAATTTTTCATTAAATTAATATTTAGAGCGTCTCCCATATGCATAGTTTTGTGAGCCCTGACAAGGAGCGAGGGTGTCTGAGGGAAGGAGTGAATACATTATAAGAAAAGCATCATATTCCTTGCCTCAAAGACCCTGTAATAACATAGAAATCAAGACAAAAAAATAAAAGCAAAATTACAATTTTAAGAAGCATCCGATGAGATGTAAGAAACTGAGAGATAATGAGTGCTAAAAATAGGTCTTTGGAGAAAGGTCATTAACTAAGTGCCAGAAACCCCAGGGCCCTCCAGGCCTTTAATCCCTTAATTAACATTCCCTAGTACATTCATATGTTTTCAACTTTTAAAGTCTGTATTTTTCACACAACGAATACTTGAATGTGTTTTCATTATTCAACAATCTATAGAATACAAAGTTAAAATGCCACTGTTTCTCACCCATCTTTTCCCAGCAAACTCCAATTTCAGATATCATGACTCCCCATCAGATAACACAGTTAATAGGTTGGTGGTGTGTATCCTAGAATTTTTTGTGCATTCACACACACACACACACACACACACACTAACTTGTAACACCGAGAGTATAATAATGTATACACTATTCTGAAACTTGCTGGTTTTGACTCATAACAGTATGTCTTAGCAACACTTCTATGACTACATATAATTTATCTTGTTTTTTGAAGGTGATACTTTGTACCAATAAGCCACACACTATTCTCTCCCATCACTAGTCATGTCTCCAATTTTCCCGTCTTACTATCCATGCAGTACCACTCTCTGAGGGTGCAGAGGATGTTTGACCTATCAGCATGGGTTGTCACAAGGCATCACATCAGACCAGGGGGCCCTCTCCCCATAGGAGTGGGCCATGACTATGGGTCTCCTGGCTGTATTACCTACTGTATACCCCAGAAGCTGCTGGCCTGAGAGAACTTTGAAACAGCCTCTTGAACACACAGTTGAAGGACTATGTTGGAGGCCATGCAAGGATAGGGTGTAATTTTTCTGGATGCAGTATATACACTGAGTCGAGTCAAAGACATTTGTACAGTCAGAAGAATACACGGGTCTGGGAAACAAGTAGTTACCATCAGGGGAACTTTGCTTCCTGACCCTGCAGTAATTTTAGATTTTACAGATAAATTAGGGTCTGGACCCAATTCTACCATAGGAAGGGGAGGGAATTCCCCACACCAACAAGCAATTCTCTGGACACCACTGGGTATCCTATAAATTAACTGAATTCTGACCCCTATCGACCACAACAAGATAGCATCAGATTCCACAGGTTAAGAGTTCCGTCCTACAAGACTGCCCCATCCCCAAGTCAGAGGTCAGTGGCAAACCCAGGTTGTCACCTCTGCTTTTGACTCACCTGCTACAGACTGGAGTTTCCCAGGACTCTTTTCTTGGACCTCAGAAGTCAGTCATAAGACCAGCTGTTTCCTATATTTCTGATCAACCACCTATAAATCAGAGGTTCCCACCACCCTCTCCTGAGGTTCAGTTAATTTGCTAGAGCTGACCACAGAACTCTGGAAATCATTTACTCACTAGATTACCACTTTATTGTAAAAGGATATAACTCAGGAACAGCCGGAAGGAAGAGATGCTTAGAGCAAGGTATGTGGAAAAGGGCATGAAGCTTTGGTGTCCTTTCTAAGTACACCATTCTCCCTTCATCTCTGTGTGTTTACAACCAGTAAGCTCTCTGAACCGTATCCTTTTGGGTTTTCATGGGGCCTTCATTACATAGGCTTGATTGAGTAAGTCATTGGCTGTTGGAGATTTATTGAAGAAACTTAATGTAGCTTACTTATTTTTCTCACCTAGCCCCATTGATATGTGATAAGCTCACAAATTTAGATACAACTCAAGAAAGAACTCAGCTACTTTATCTTATGTAAGTGATCAAACCTTCCCCACCCACTCCAGCCTGTCGTGTAGCCAGAGCTCTGTGGTCTGTGTTACATCACTGGGTCTCTGTCCATTCACAGGTATTCTCAGACCTTCTATTTCCTGTTACTGGGACACTAGGAACTTATATACACTACGTCCAGAATCTGAGGAGCCTAGACATATCCCTCAGGGCTATCTGTCTTGCTACCTCTTGTTGCCAAAACTATCTACTTCTCTGATATGATGTTGGAGGTGGCCCAAAAATAAATGCCAGGCTTTGCCCAGGGCCAGAAGGCTGAAGGCGAAGTCTTCAAAGCAGGCCATGAACCCAATGTTCTCAGGACATTCCATACCATTCCTGTGTGTTTTACTGCCCTCCAACCTTGTAGGTCAAGTCCAGACTTGGGTTGCATTGAACTTGGTGTCTGATCTCCTTGCCTTCCTATTTCTCCTCTCCTTCACCTGTTTCCCTGGGAAGGGGAATAAGGAGGCTTTTCCCTTCTTCCCCAGTTGACATTCCTTTTGCTTACTTACCTGTCAGAGTGAAGGTCAATAAAATGTCTTTGCTATAATAGAAGATCTAAAAATACTGTCCCTCTCACAAGAAGTATGTTGCATTTTCTATTTCATTTCTAGTCATGCCCTCTTCTCACTACCTCTAGGCAGAATTAATTGCTATTGCATCTCCCACAGCACCTTATTCATATTTTTATCTTATCATTTAGCACATTGTAATTATAATTAGCGGCATGTTTGCCTTTCCCACTAGACTGTCTCATCCTCAAGGACAGGAAGGAAATCCTCTTCATCTGTTTATTTTCCCAAAAGCCACCCCAGGGCCTGACACGCAGTAGGTGCTCAGTGGGAATCTGTTCAACAACGGAGCAAACTTTCTGAGAGCTGACATTTCAGTGTGAAGAAATCAGGAATGGAAGAAGGACTTGGGGAGGGACGTTGTCATCCGCGTATGGAGGGTCCTCATTTTGGCCCTCAATCGTCTACCAAGGATCAATTTTATTTCAGAGAATGAATGTCTTTGAAGATTTTCACTGAGTGATGAACATGTTTTCAATAATAAAAAAAAATATTGCTAGAGATCTGCTGTATAACATTCTACCTACAACAACAGTGTATTCTTCACTTGAAAATGTAAGAGGACAGATCTTAAAGTGTTCTCACCACAGTTTAAAGTAGAAAGAGTTCTAAAAGAGAACACTTATTTTGTACTAAACCCAGCTTTGTTACCTAAAATAAATAAATATACACACTTTCAGCACTGAAATAAAATACATCACCTAAAGATATTAAAACACTTTGGTAATTTAACAGCACATGTTTGAATAATTATTGAAAACCTACTGAAAGATTTTTCTTGACAGAGACTGTGCCTTTAAAATGTACTTATTTACATGCCAAGGAGTATCAACCTCAAAACACGAGGGAAAAAGTGCAAAATCATCTGCCTCCTGCCCCTTTAGCTTTCCACGCCCACCTGGATGTCCATTATCCCAAGAAGTTGTTTTAGATGATAATGTTCTTAATTCAACTAGATTTTTGAACCTGTTTATTATAAATTATTTTATGAAATAATGTTTTAGATCAGTGGGTTTACAACTTTATCCTTATAAAAACCAGGTGGGACATAGCTCAATAATACCACTACATATAAACAACATCATACATGTATTTACCCATTCAGTCATAACATGCCTTTGAGAGTAGAGGTAATTCCATGAAAATCTGTAAGGAACATTCAAGTCCACATTGATATCACTGATGCTAGAGCTTACGTGAAAAATGACTGCACAGAGGAGTATTATATAGATGTGAACATTTATTAATTAGAACTTTTTTGTAAAGGCATTGATTTGTTTTATAAAACAGGTATACCAACATATTAAAATAGAAAGTAAAACAAAAAGATCATTCACCAAGCACAGCCACTGCTGTTAACATAATTCTTTACATATCCAGGGTCTATCACACACACAGATGAAATGATAGGAAGGTTTAAAATGTAGGATAAATGTTTTATGTCACATAGGCAATGTTCTTCAATTTTAATGACAAAAATACATAAAGAGAGAATTTAATTTAATTGCTGAACTTCAGATACATGTTTCTTTACCATACAAAATAATAAATTCTCAAAACTAAGGAAGAAACATGGTTACGGGAACATTCAGAGTTTGGAGTCATTCTCTTTTGTTTTTATCTATAGTACCTATTGACTCACTTTGAAAATCAGGGAACATATGCATTTAAAATTTCTCCATCTCCCATTTTCCATGATTTTTAAAAGTGATCTTATATGGTCAATGTTTATATTTCATCATCAATTGCTAGATTTCTGCTCATTTCCTAGGTAATTTATTTTGATTTGCATTTGCAGATCTCTACTGCACTGCCCATTGGTCTAGTCTGCTTTAGTTTGTTTTATTTCAAACAAATTTTTCCATGTTGAAGAATGTGATCTTCCATTTCAAGGACTATGTTCTTACACTATGGATTTGAATCATGTTTTCCGTTCCATTTGTCCTGTTCTTTCCTTAGTGAAGTACAGTTAAAGCTATATTAAATATAACGGTACTTTCTTCTATATCTATCTTCCTCTCTAAATCCATTTTATATCTTTTTTATTTTCCATTTGTGGTTTGACGTGCTTCCCTCAGGCATGTCCATCATTTCCCTAAGTGTCATTTTCATCATGTTTATACTTCTGTTTTGATTGTTCTTTCCACTTTGACTTTCATGTTAGTAATGTATTTAACCGTCTCTTTCCATTTCTTTGATTTTCATCTCTGTCTGGGCTTTTAATCTTCATTTTAACCTTTGAAGCTCTTCTGTAAATTCTAACATTGACGATAATTTCGCTGAGGCTATGGGAAGCCATATAACTGAATTATTTCCTGACTGCTTTGAATACTTTCTTGAGATGCACTCCCCCACCGCCCCAGGTTGGTAATGTCTTTGCCTTCCTTTCCTTTGCTTGCCTGCTTAGTTACTGTATTAGTGTGTTAGCCGAGTGCTGATTCCTTTCTTCTTATTATTCATCTTTTAATTAAATCAACTATTTCATGAAGAATATGGAGGAGAAGAATTCAGCAAACTGGAAGATTTGGTATCTTTGTTTCGGTTTTTTTTTTGCCACAGAATTTTCTCCCCAGGTCTTTCCTCCTGGAAACAACTCTTTTCTGGGACTTGACATGTCAGGGATCACTGGGATGAATCCCTTTAACCCCAGTTGTCTGTGTTACAGTCTGGTACTCACGGCTTCTCACCTCCTGCCCCCGCCTTGACATCTTACTTCTCAGATTGTCCTGGGTTAGGAAAGCACGCTGTAGAAAGTTATGCACAGCACACCAGTGTGGTTTCTCTCCACCTGCATTTCCCTGACATACTATGGCATCAAAATCGATGACTACAGGAATATCCTCCATTTCTCCCACTGCTTCTCCTTCCCCTAATCTATGTGGTTTTAATCATTACTTCATTTATTTATTTAAAATAATTTTAATTAGTTATCTATGTGTCAGGCAATCATCTAAGCTGGAGAGATACTCAAGTTCTTAACGGTTTCAGACAAGAACAAAAATCACATTAAAAATAAATAAGATTATTTTAGAAATGACACATTCCAAAAGAAGACAAAACAGTATTTTGGCCAACAGATGATGTATGTGGGATGATGTCCTACTGAATAAAGCAAGGAAGGCAAGTGAAAGTCTCTTAAAGCAGATGATGTCACAGTAGGAAAACAAAGAGAAAGTGCCCACCCAGCAATGGTCTGGGGAAGCAGCATCCCAGACAGGACGGACAATGTGTGGAAGTCATGGTGTTCTACCCACACCTTTCAGTCTGGGCCTGCAACTTGTAGGAACAGAGCTTTGGACTTGAGATACATGTCAGCTCTCAGATTTCTGTTTATTTGGCCTTAAATTTTTATAATTTGGAGGTGAGCTTAATAGACTGTGGTCCTGAGTTGTGTCTGCTTGCTGATTTCATTGACTGTAACCTGCCCTTTCTTGTATTTGGCTTTCTGGTTTTATTTATTGGTTGGTTTTTTGTTTTTTAATATTTTTTTTCTTTATTGATTTTAGAGAGAGAGGAAGGGAGAGGGAGAGAGTGAGAGAAACATCGATGAGAAAGAACATTGATTGGCCGCCTCCTGCATTACCCCTTGGTGCATGGGTCGACACTCAGCCACTGAGTCACACCAGCCAGGCTATTGGTTGGTTTTGAACTACTCTTGGTGGGTTTTTGAGGATGGGAATCGACTAAAATTGTGTTCATTATAGAATCTTTATATTCAGTTTTAAATTAAGAGTATCTAACTAAAGGTATGACTACACAGAACCATTTTGACGATGAGCCATTGGATGACATTTTGATAAAAACTGGTAATGAAAACACTGTTTTCTCAAAAAGCATCACCAGATGTGAATCCTTCAAAACTTCTCTGAATAGCAAGACATGTGCTTCTTCTGGCAGATGTTTGACCAAGTGCATATCTCATACAGAAGAGACACAGAACTTCCCACTTATTTTGTTTGTTATACACACATTTCCTAAGACACACAGAAAACCAATTTCATGTCCTCCTACTAATTACTATAAATAAATTATCCTTCAAGCACATATGTAACTCTTCCAGTGCTGAAAACCGATTTGATGAAAACAGAGTTTATGGTATCAATAAATTCTAAATATATGGTTTGTCTAGAATTTCAACAGAAATAAAATTACATTTTCTGTTTAGGTAGTTTCTCTATGTTCCCCTGAAGAGAAAACAGAATAAATTACACCGCTGGTTTGAAGCAATCATGGATCTTGAAATATTTTCGTTTCCCAAGTTGCACATCACGCTGCATCTTTTTATCTGCAGGATAAATTTGGAAAACTTAGCAAACACTGATATATCCCGGTGCAACACCAAGTCTTATCAAGGCCTCTTTAACTGTTAGAGTTGAACTCTCTGAGGCATCACCTTTATCGAGACTATCCTGCCTTCCCCCACGGTGCTGCTATTGCTCCTGAGGACTGAATCTAGACTCAAGTCATCCAGGCTTCATAACCTGCCTGCGTGTGTTCTTCCAGACTAACGTAAACACCAGGACTAGAGAAGATCGCCAGGAAGTACTCCAAGGCCAAGCCTCTGAATTCAAGGAGAAGGAAAACAATGACTAATTTTTTTTAATAAAAAATAAAGGATAGGCTAAATGAATCATTCCATTTAATCATGTCCCTTTCTCACACTCAGGTATATTTCTATACACAAAAAGAATAGTGTATTACACATAGGGTGAGGTCAATTTGCCTCCCTCCTCCCCCAAAGCAATGATCATGGAGTTACTGAATGTATTGCTCTTGTCCCTGCTTATGAAAATGTACAGTATATTCATTTAAAATAAATAGAATATTGACATATGGTGTACTGTTTTTTTAAGTTTACATAGGGCTATCAGACATTATCTATTTGCACATGGCTGTTTTCAGTCATCATTAAGTTTTGAGTTGAATCTACATTGTATTCACCTATTGCATGCATTTTAATGGCTCTTGAGTATTAATTACATAAATACATAATGTTAAACCTATTCCTTAAAGAAAAATCATTTCTAATTTTAAACTATTACAAATAGGGATTCAACAAATGTATTCTTAACCTATCCAACCTGAAAGGAATTTAAGATACTTTCCTGCATCTCTCTCCCACATCGTTTCTCAAGTTATTACAGTTTGATTTTCTGATTCCTCTTTAATTTCCCCAAATTAGCTTTTTAAAAAATTGCTAATATGTATTTAACCTTAACAATACAATACATCGATCAATTTATTGGTCAGCATTGCTTTTTGACTCTCGCTCAACTTTCTGACTTCAGGTTTTTTTTTTTTATTGAATGAATACATCTTTAAATAGTCTTTTTCTGAAAATTAAATGCGTTGTAAATTCTTAGTCCTCATCTATCTATAAAAATTACACTCTAATGCCCTTGTTTAAACTGTTCTGTCAAAGGACTCTTGATGTTAGACATTTGGCTATATCAAATATCTTTCCCCTATTCCTTACTACTTAAGAGAAAAGGAAGAAAGGAAGGAAAAAAATGAAAACGCAGAATCTCCTGATTTCGACTGAATTGATCCATCATTGTAGACAAGAATTGATTGCAATAAAAAAATAAGACAGCCATGGCCGGTTTGGCTCAGCAGTTAAAGCATCGGCCACGACTGCAGGGATGTGGGTTTGATTCCTGGTTAAAGGCATGTACCTGGGTTGCAGGTTTGATCGCCAGCCCGTCGGGGGGTGTGGGGCGGCAACCAATCGATGTGAATCTCTCGCATAGATGTTTCTCTCTCTCTGGTCCTCCCTCCCTTCCACCCTATCTGAAAAATCAATGAAAAAATATCCTTGGGTGAGGATTAACAACAACAACAAAAAAGTTTTTAAATAAGATATTTCAGACTGTTTGGTTTGTTTCCATTTTAAACCAGTAGTACATGAAGAACAGGTTGCTCAGAGTCATATATTTCATTTCTAGAAGTATTTTTTATTCTGTCCTTTATATAACCAATGCCACCTATTTATTCAACTAATAAAAATAAGAATAACAATCCCCAGCATTTCCTCTTTTATAAGGCTATTCGAATGGAATTCACTCCTTCCTTTCACGAAAAAAAAATACACAATTTACAACTTCGGCTCATAAACCTTTCAGGCACTTTATGAAGGCAGATCTCAGAGCCAGGTGCTCTGGGGCCCAGAACGGTACAGGATGTGCAAGGACATTTACTGATTATCAGTTGAAGAGAAGTGTTATATTTTAAACAATGGCCAATTAGAAATCCTAATCAAATTTTCAGAGGACTCATGAAAGCTACTCCTGCTTGAATTCCTGCCATAGAGTCACCTCATTTTAATCAATATATTGAATTTTAATCAATAAAAATCACATGGCCATTGAAAATGGAACATTTAGAAATTAAAGTATAAGTTGCCATGGACCTGAGTTTTCAATGCAGATAAACTGTATCTTCATCTCTAATCGGTCTGCTTTTGGCAATGACTCAACTACAGCTTGGCCTTTTCTGCTTTCTGCTTCTTTGTCCAATCACAAAGATTTCAGCACCCCAGGAAGGTTATACCTTAAGAGTAGGTTTTAAAATGTTTTCTTAAGTGAATAATTATTCTCCTATACAAAAGAGAGGTACATTTGCAATATGGAAACAGGTATGGCTAAAGTATAGGCACCTGCTCTGGGAAATATGAAGTGGAAAGAATCTGCTAAGGGCAAGTTGTTTCATAATCATCTCATTGAACTTCACATAACCTGCTAATGGTAAGAATTCATGTTTCCATGGCACAAATGAGGATTAGGAGGCTCAGAAAAGTTCAGTGACAGAGGCAGGATTTCAATCCTTATCTCTGGCTGCCAAGTCCATCCACACCCTGCACTACGACAGGTTTAACTGGACCCCACACCTGGACGCTCATTTTTAGAGTCTCAGGAGGAGCTTTCTGAAAACACCCAGGTATGTTTCCTCATGTGATCCACAGAAATGAAATAGCTCACATACTTACGGATGAAGGCATAACACTCCTAAAGGGATAAAAATTAAGTTATGTGCATTTTTTACTTACCATAATAATTTTTATTCAGAATTCTAGTATATTTTGCGTTAAAATGAGTTACTGTCATCATTTTAATTAGTGAAGGAAGAAATGACTTTGCTAGTGCTGAATTATGGAAAATCCAATTTACTGTTAGTTTTCTGCTCAGTGTAGCTACCCCCTGAGCCCTACAATCCCCCAGTCCAGCTGCTTTTAATTGCTAACTAACCAAAGTAAATGAGATGCCAAGTGATGATCCCCAATTGCTCTGAACCTTCTCCTTATCCCAACCCTAATCCTTAACATTGGAAGGAATTCCTGGACTGTGCAGAAGTTACCTGCACAGCTTTCCTACAATCTTTCTATTTGCTCAGGACAGAAAGTCATAACTAGTTCTCATGGCTTGCCCACCAAATAAATAGCAACCTTTTAAAAAATATATTTCTGTTATCTAATTGTGCCCTTGATGAGTTTGGGGATCAAATTCAGACTTTCTTCTATTTTCATATTTCAAATGGGACTCCAGTGATGATGTGTATGGGTAGATAAGGCAGAGAAGGGGGTGGGGGAATGGGGACCTAGAAATTAAATCTCCACATAACCTTCAAGTGTCATTTAAGATTTTGTGAGTGACATGCACAAAGTTGGTTTCGTTCTGTTTTGCAATGCGTAAAAGAAAAAAGAAAGAAGGTACAATGGAGGTTTAGAGATAATTTAGACGATATTAAATTCTAGACTAAGGTAGACATGGAGAAAATAGAGGGAATAATCTCATTAGGGAGGCATGGCATAGGAATGACCAAAGAAACCTGGCGACTGAACGTGTGAGCGGGGGATGAAGGGAGAGCAAGGATGCTCTGGAGTTTCAACCTCGGGAGCTAAAGAGTGGAACTCACATGGATCAGAAAGGAACCTAGAGGGAACTTCCACTGGGTTACAGGGAGGAGTGGACAGGGAACTGGGTCTCAGTACATATCAGGAAGGTAGGGCGTGGGTTTCGGAGGTGACCACAGTTGAGAGGAAAGCGATGGTCACTGAATTCCTGAGTGGGGATTCCTGAGCGAGCACTGGAGCACTGGGAGAGGAGGCTTGGGTTTGGAGTAGGAAGGGGAACCATTGGAGGACTAGCCAGAGGAGTAGATGAGGCATGAGGTGCAGTCTCATGAGTCAGAAGTGGGGAGCATTTCACAAAGGAATGCATCATGGGAGGAATTAAATAATACAGAAGCTTAACAAATATTTTCCAGGAGATTGTCTTTGAACTTAAAACGTAAAGATTTTGATTAGTGTTACAAGTGCTATGATGATCCAAATAATCATACAAATAAGTGGATGGTAGGAAGGTTTCTCAACATCCATTAATTCAACATTTTTGAAAATGGGAGAGTGGATAGACTATGCATTTTAGTAAGACAGCCTTGGAGAAATGCAAGAACTTTAGCTAATGAAAAATATGCAAATTCACCTCGTTACATTTTGGTGTTAAGTGAATGCACTGAGTAATGTTTCATAAATGTGCTCTGCAAATTTGGAAAGGGTTTACGATTTGTTCCTAATGGTAATGTAGAAAAATTAATTCCTAATTGTAATACCTGAGGCTCTAAAGACAAGGATTGGCAGCCCCATATAGTTTTTATTTTAATTGAGGTATAAATAATTGTAATTTTGTGCACTTCTAGCTTGTAAAATGGAATTCATTTATGTAAATAATCTAGGTAATTTTTAAACAATATTCTGAGCAATATTGACAGAACGCACAGATATCACTTTAGGTTGAATAATCTGTTATCCCACCTCGACCTAATATTATTCTGTGCTTCCCAACATAACTACTCAGTGCACATGAAATAAAATGAAAATGATCAATGACAGCTAACTGAAGACAAGGCTGAGGGACCCTTATCACGGAGGCTTTTCCCTAGGCCCAGAACCCACTCAAATAAGCAATTTTGTTTTTCTTCTCTTCTTTCTCTCTCTTTCTGGACCTTAGCCTCCATCCCTAAAGAATGGAGAAACATTGTTTACACTGCAAAATAAATTACAATTTTATATCATTATGAAAAATTACGCAGCATGAAGCTTGTAAACACAGGAGGTCATTCACATTTAAAACCTGGACTGTGCTGTACTTCGTTTTTATATAAACTCTCGGACAAAACACAAGGGGGCTAGGTGGGGATGGCAATGCATCCAGCTTCATTTGCCGCAGACTGTTCACCTGGTCTGGGAGCAGCGGAAATCCTGCCCATAAAATGTACAAGGTAATCTCAATGAAAGGTCATCAATCTGATACCAACTCCTCTGATTACATCATGTTTGGCCAGTGTTGTATTTACACACAATTCCCATCCAAACAGTTAAGGCTGTAGGGCTATGTTCATATTTGAGAAGATGTCTGTCTAGTAAAATCTCCTTTAGCAAGATTTATAACAACCACAAACCACGTTTCTAACACCCCACTGTAAGTAAGTAATTGCTATATTTTTTTCTGTTGATTGGATGCACTAAAAGTTCTTTGCTGAATTTTACACTTCAGCGGGGAATTTTAAGTTTCCATTTATATGCTACACACAAAAGGTGGTTGTAATGTCTGGTCATAAACCACAGATCTAAACCATTTTGAGACTCAAAAATCAAGGTGTCCCCAATAGGCAACTAGAAATAATTAATGCCGTTTCTGAAACATAATTCTATTTTATTTATTTTACATCAAATCTGTGTAAAGGAATATTTGAGGAAGAAATGTATTTAAATATTTTGTCCTCAGATCTATGAGCTACAGCTTGCATTTGTCCTAAAAATTTTAGGACGTTGGAGTCGAAAACATAAAGATTATATATTATTTAATTATACAAACACACACACACAATTCATAAAATACTCTGCCTCTTAGTAAATACTCCAGGTATTTTACAAGGAACAATATAGTTAGAGTAGCAACAATACACACAACTGCAGAAGCAATTAAAACCCGCAATAAAAATCAAACATAAAATCAGTGTACCATGCCAAAGGCCTTTTGAAATAGAAGAGTATTAAACCCAGAGAACATAAAAGGAGGCTGATTCAGTAGCTGTCCTCCCTTGAAAAGAGAGGACGTTCCATAGCCCTAGGCTAGCAGACAGCAGTTCTTGAGCCTGTGCTTTTAAGTTTCAGATTGAAAATTTATCTTGCCCTAAAAGTTCCTCAATTCTTTACTATTTCTCTTTAAGATACTCTTCTTAGAGAACAGTGTCACCAAAGGGATCTTAACTATGAGGGTCAATTGTAAACATACAAGCATATGTTTTATTCTATCAGCATATTGGCCTTTTAACTTTATGGAGAAAACATAAAATTTTACAAAACTATTCACTATTTGCACTTCTCCCTAGTCAGGGTCCTTGAGCATGTTAAATCTGGGCACTTGTGGATGAAATAAGAAATGGAAACTCGTTTTGAGTGAACCAAAACTGCCTCTTTCCAGGAAAAACAAAGGCAAGTAAAAATCTTTTCAATATGTATGACTTTCTGACAGGAAAAGAAATGCACTCATTTGTCAAGAATACACTAAAAGAAAATCTAAATAAAATCGTTGCCAAAATTTTAAAATACTGCTTTAAAACAGAGAAGAAGACAGAGCTCCTACTTTTTCATCTTTATAAAAATCGAATTGCTAGCTTCTTGATATGAATGGCCAAATGCTACTCGAGGACTCTGATCTCAGCGTGAATTCCCTGGATGAGTTATACAATTCTTATTCCTCTACAATAATGAACTCCAAACCATCATGATTTAATGTGATCTGGCATATGGTTGGGATATGAAAAATGGAAGACAGACACTTTTGCCACCAACAGCATACATTCAAGTGAATTTCAAACAGACATTTTGCTGAATATATTTTCAGATTTTCTAGTGTCAATGTGTTTGAAGAAAAAACTTCACACCTCTTTTCCACCTAATCAGAAGAAGCTTTGTGAAATTCACAAGGATGGGAGAGAAAAAAATTTTCACAGATATGAAAAAAGTTTTTTCTATTTCTTTTCCTTTTGCATTAAGAGAGCTGCTGGAGAAGATGAAAAATGAGAAGCTAGGAAGGATAAAGGAGGCAAACCAGTTTCCCTGAAAAAGAAATTTAAAGTCAAAAAACAACTCTTGCCTGCCAACTTCTCCTGATCTGCTCTATGTCCACACCCGATTTCTTTTGACAACTGCCCAATTCTGAAAGTTTCTGCCAACCACAGTCAATACCATGCACTTAACCAGAACAAGGAGCAGGGCATATTTATTCTGAGCCAGCACCAAAAGGGATGCATAAGCAAAAGAAAATATTATTTAATATGTTTTATCAGTGTGTGTATATATGTGTACATATATAGTGAACCATTCTCTATCTTTGTCTTGTTTCTAGAGGTAGAATAAATATATGATACCCATATCATCTTTAAAATCCAGTATTTCAACTTGGCATATATTGGGTAGCCGTCATTTGGTCTGACAGATTTTCCTCACAGCTTAGTCCCTTTCACATTTTCACGAGGAAAAAGAAACTATAACAAAGCACTTATATAACATTTTTATTGGTATCCCAGTATTAATTTATTTACATCCAAATTTTACCCCACCCACACTTGATACATTGGCTTTGTACTCCCTATAAGTCCTTCAGTTCTTCCTGAAATCTCTTGATACAGCAATATTTTGACAGAGCTATAGCTTAGATTCTCTCATTCTTTCTACATTTTGCCACTCACTATGCAGAAAAAGGTGTAGACTTCCTGATAAGAGTTTTCCATCTGGACAGAATGGAGAGACCACTTCATAAACAAAATAACACTAGGGCTGGGGTGAACTCGATGTTCTATTACGAATGTTACAAATGGATACATAGGCTTCTCATTGCAGCCTTCCCTTTGTGCCTGAGTCATACAGGCACGCTTACCCAAGCCCATGGCCGTCCTTCAAGGAGAGACACAGTGCGCTTACACATCTACACACTGGTGGGGGCAATCCAGACCAACAAACTGTATTACTCAATGTAATCCTTCATTAAAAAATAACAATCAGCAGGAAACAAAGGTATGGACAATCAAGAAGAGAAAAATCAAGTACCAAAGGAAGAGAGAAAAAATAGAGAAAGAACATGCCTGTGAAGAAAGAAGAAGGGTGACTAGTATATGTTGAGGAAATAGAATGCAAATCAAAATCTTCTGCCAGCCCAGCAACCCTCTCAATAAAGGCAGAAGGGAGAAAACAGTTGTATCATCGAATAATCATTAAACCAGAATGTGGTGTCGAATACGATTGCATCAGAGGTAATCGACTAAGTGATAAAACAAAATTTCACATTTTTATATAGCCAAGGGGATACAGCCCAATATACAAACATGTTTTCAAGATAAATCATAACTAGTTCTTAAGTAACAGGATTTGACTGCACTATTTGTTACATTTCGTTCCCCTTACATCTAACTGGTAATTGAGGCGAACATCTGTGTTAGCTAATTGACTTCATCCAAATTAAAAATAAATTTCTCATATCTTTACAATAGGGCATAGTTTTGCATTTGGTGCAAGGAGCCCACTGGAAGCTTGACTTCCACCCTCCTAGAGAAACAGGGAGCTTGGGGCTCTCCTTCCTTGATAAGTACATTTCAAAGAGATGATTGTCCTTTAGAAAGTCACCCTTAGATCCTAAAGCTGGCAAGAGGCTTATTTAGATTTAAAACAACTTATATACATTTTTAAGAGACAGATAAAACTTAGAAAGTTTCTAAAGTAAATGCTCTAAGAAAGAGGGGGGAATATTTCTCTTTTAAATAGGGATAATTAAGCCTCTTAATTTTATTTTTATTTGTCCTTAAAAGAATACTGGAGACAAAGGACAGTTATAAATATATACTTTTCGTTTTTCTGATATATCTCCTTGGGCAAGGGAAACAAACAAATAAATAAACCAAATAAACAAATGGGATTACATCAAACTAAAAAGTTTTTGCACAGCAAAGAAAACCATCAACAAATCCAAAAGACAACCTACAAAGTGGAAGAAGATATTCACTAATGATACATCTGATAAGAAGTTAATATCCAAAATTTATGAAGGACTCATACTACTCAACACCAAAAACAAAAACAAAAATGTAACATCAAACAATCCAATTAAACAATGGGCAAATGCCGTGAATAAACGCCTCTCCAAAGATGACATACAGAAGGTAGGTACAGGAAAGATGTTCAGCGTCACTGGTCATCGCAGAAATGCAAATTAAAACCACCAAGAGATATCACCTCCCATTTGTCAGAATGACTACCATCAATAAATTCACAAGTGACAAGTGTTGGTGAGGATGTAAAGAAAAGTGAACCTTCACGCACTGTCTTTGAGAATGCAGATTGGTGCAGCCACTGTGGAAAGCAGTGTGGAATTACCTCGAGAAATAAAAAATGGAACTGCCTTATGACCCAGTGATTCCACTTCTGGGAATTTATGCAAAGAAACCAAAAACATGAATTCAAAAAAATACATGTACTCTTATGGTCATTGCAGCGTTATTTGTGGTAGACAAGCTATGGAAGCAACCCAAGTGCCCATCAATAGACAAGTGGATAAAAAAGCAGTGGTACACCTAAACAATGGAATATTACTCAACCGTAAAAAATGAAATCTTACCATTTGCAGCAGTATGGATGGACCTAGATGGTATTATGCTCAGTGAAATAAGTCAATCAGAAGACGACAAATACCATATGATTTTACTTATGTGTGGAATCGAAAGAGCAAAATAAATTGAAAAATACTCATAGATACAGAGAGCAAACTGGTTATTGCCAGAGAGGAGGGTATTTGGAGGACTTGGTAAAAGAGGAAAAGGGATTAAGAAGCACAAATTGGTAGTTACCAAAGAGCCATGGGGACATATGTAAAGCATAGTGAATATAGTCAATACTATTGTGATAATTGTATATGCTGCTAGTTGGAGTGCTGGAAAGATCAAGGCGAACACCATGTAAAGTATATGATTGTCTAACCACTAAGCCATACATCTGAAACCAATACAAAATAAAACTGAAAGAAAATGAATAAATAAATTAATTAAGAATATATATTTTAAATAGTTAAACTATATAGGGAAATATTTCATTCATAAAATAAAAATAGTTCACATTAAAATCAGAGCATTCAAAAAGAGTTCTTGGAAAGTGTAAATATTATGAAAAATTAATAATACTGGAAGAGATTGAAGATTAATCCAACAGGTAAATAAAGTGATCAAAAAAGATGGAGAAAATTATATAAAATTTGGGAGACATAGAAGCTCAATCTGAGAGATCTATGGTCCATCCATCAAGAAGCAGAGAACAGAAAAACTAAAGGGAAAGAAATGAAATAACGATAGAAAAAAGTCCCAAGAAGTAAAGCATATGGCCAATTTTCAGACTGAAAAATTCCCTGAGCACTGAAGAGCAGAAATGTCAAAAAGATCTAACTTAAAATAATCCCTTGGCAAATTTAACATTAACAATAAAAGGAATTTAAAACAATTTCTGGGGCGCAGGAGTGGAGTGTGCCTTTAAGGGACAAGAATCAAATCAGCAGTAACTCACTGAACAGATGACTACCGAAGCACTTGAGCAATGCTTTTAACGTTTTAACCAAAATTATTTAAAACTAGATTGTCACACATAACTCAAACAAATTTGAAGGCAAGTTAAGACTTTATAGATAAGCAACAGACCAAATATCATTACCCAGACACATTTCCAAAAGGAACATGGTCAACAATAGGGACAGGAGATCCAAAAAAAAAGGAAGTCTTGGGAATCAGAATAACTACCTAGAATATATTAAAAGTAAACCCCAATATGACAGTTGAGTCATTGATCTAGAAAGCAATTTTTCTTCATCAGAATAAAAAAGCAGAGAAGAAAAAAATTGCCTTCGAGAAGAATGGGGACAGGGTTGGGATTACATCCACTAAGTGGGTAAGCAAGCGAAGGGTCTGATAGGTATCATGAAGGAATGGACTATATATGATCAAGGGAAACAGAAAGACAACTAGAAATTCAATAGAAAACCGAAAAGTTGTACATTAAACTCATGGTTCAACTGTGAACCAAAGTAAAATATGGCATAACTTGGACAGGGTGTAAGGAAAAAGAGTGGACTTCATCACGACCCTTGGAAGACTCTCTGAGCAGAATGGGTTTAGTGAGATAGGAAAACAGTCTGTCGGCAATGTACAAGTAATGCCATGTGGACAGAAACAGGGTTTAGGACAGAGTTCAAAAGATGAGTGGAAATTCCAAATTTCTCATTGTGTAATATTGAGATTCAAAAGACACTCCAATGACTTAAAAAATTGAGTTAATGATTCGAGGAATGAAACAAAAATAAAAAATGAGTAATTAACAAATATTGGGAGAAGAAAGGAAGAGAGAATAATATATTTTTGTCACAGAAAGAAGATAGATTTTATTCCAGTTTTTGAATGAAGAAATAGCTGTATGAGAATAGAATTTAGTGTTTTGAGCATAACTGCCAGAAGGGTGAACAGAAAGAGTTCAAAGAAATGACTTACATGATATACAACTGTGGGTTAGGAAGAGAAGAGAAGGGAGAATTTCACTTGTACTTCATGTTATTTATTGTTTAAATTTATTTAAAATACATGTAATATTTTATAAGATAATCTTTTAAATAAAAATAAAGGCATCTGTATTACATTATATCACCCCCTCTTATAAATCTCTCCTTTAGTTCAAGCAATGCCCTTAGTCTCACAGAAGGTCATAACCTAGAATCATGTCTATGGACTTACTTTTCCTGCTGGTTTGTAAAACTGTATTAGATTTAATAAAATGTGATATTCACTATCCCGAGACCTTTGAGATATATTTCTGTTTGAGTGCAGGGTCATAAAAATATCTTTGTCTCTGCAGATACATTGTGTCTTTTCTTCTGTCAGAAAATAAAAATTGTGAGACCTTCAGCTGCCAGGAAGCTTAAAAGTTAAAGGTATCACTCATGATCAGTTCACCTAGGTGAATGAGGTAGTTATCAGTTCACCCAGGTCTCTGAACTTTTATATCATCTTTATTCTGCTTCGATTCCTTTGGTTCCTATTGACAAACTAGGCATTTTGAACGCTTCCTCAAGGACTTGAATTTGTAGAAATTTTACTGATGCTGAATATATGAACAGATAAATACTGACTCTACTGCTCCAACAGGTTTGCTCCAAGAATAGTTATACCCACATTCGCCCCTAATACATTTTAAGTTCCTTGATCATACCAGTTATATATAACATACTACACCCCAGCTCTCTAGCAGCAGGCTGTGTATGGAGCAGATGCCCAGGAAATGTTGCCATGTTGAATTGACTTAATCATGGTTACCACCGTTTTTCAATTTATGGTCAGCAGTAAAAATGTGTCCCAAGTTCCATATAAACAAAAGGAAAGTGTTTTAGCTCTTAGCTACTTTTATATGTGCTAATAAAATTCTCCTAAAAGAAACAAAGCAAATATAAAAGACTCACTTGCAATTTATAAATGCAGACATATTGCAGTCACCTTTAACTGGGTCACTGTACTTGCAGTTTTGACATTCAGAAGTGAATATGTAATATGGACAATGAAAAATATCCTTCTGCAAAAAAATCCATCATAAATGGTATACTGTAGTGAGACGTTTCATATTTTTCTTTACAAACCCCTGCATTTAGCAATTACCTGAAACGAAATAGGGATGGGAGGGGAAAAACCAAGATCTGATATCCTTTTGAGAAAAATCAATGCCTACATCTTTAATTTAGAGCCCAATCTGCTAAAACACTCAGGAGCCTCACAAATGGAAGTTTGCATTCAAGGGTCATTGAGCAGCGATGTTTTCCTATCGCAGTCACAGAAGTACTTGGAAAATAACACGACGTCATTAATTCAGTGGAGCATCGATGTTTCACTATCACTCAGATGCTTGTTTTTCTCAGAGGTGGACAAACCGACATCCCTTAGCAGGAGGGAAAGCTGATGCTACCAACAGCTGTTCCTTTGCAGGGACACGGGTCCACAGTATGACAGGGAGGCCACAGACTGGCACATCTGTCCTCAGATTTTCTTTCCACCAGCTTGAAACACAAACAGAAATCCCCCACCATAAATCTGGTCCTCTAGGCCAGGGCTCCATCTGCGAAAGGCTGAAGTCAACATCAAAGTAGCTTACCCGAGATGCCCAGACACTGGCAGCCGCTGGCATAGGCGCACCTGTTAGAAAAGATACCTCGCAGCTAGTGCATGTGGAAAAATGAGAAAGAAAGGGGTACTTCCCTAGAGGTCAGGGGAGTCTGGCAGCAGAGAGGGAAGACCCAGGGATGGTGGACTCAGGCATTTTGAGAAGTGGGCACCTTGCAGAGAGGGAGGAGGCCCCGAGGGAACCAGGGACCGGGAATGTCGCCGGATATGTAAATACCTCGTGCATACTGACATAGAAAACAGTAAAGAAAAGGTAAAAATGATTACACAATCATAGTTGCATTATAATCTGTGGACTACTATAAGGCAGAAAGATACCATATACTTTCCTTGAAGAAATCCTTCCCGACCAGAGCACCACCCCCTCCGGAGAGGAAACAGTGATACCAAACGTTCCGTTCTGGGTGAACTCCTTAAGAACATGGGACCCGAAACTGGTTCTCCAAAAATAACAATTATGAGTAAGATACGAGCAATGGTTCTCAACTCTAGCTGCATGCTAGAGTCACCTGGGGACTTCTAAAGAAGAATGACTCCCAGGCTCAGCCCTGCACCAGAGATCCGACTTCACCAAGCCGAGATGGGCCCCTGGCAGCCGCGTCCCCAGGGCTTCCTGAGCGGTTGTGACGAGCCTCTGCCTGGAGCTGCAAACAGCTGGAGCCAGGATGTGAACATCAAGGTCTTAGAACACGTGGGAGCTGTTGCTGCAGGTCTGTGCTCGCCTCTCATTCTTGTTGCTTCTTTTTACCACTAAAAGGTTGAAGTCACCACCATAATACAGATGAGACCATTTACAGTATTGCTCTAAAACAGCTCTCCTATTTTGTGCCAAACCTAAATCCCACAAATAATTGAAATCTAAATGCTACACTTGTTGTTGAAATTCTCCTGTGTGTATTAAGTGTGTTGACCACAAAGACAGCCTGGTGTTAAGTAATCTTAGCTTTTCAAATCAGTGGCTCTTCCGTTGTGGGTGGGAGATGGGAGGGGTGATCAGGAAGTGTAAGAAAGAGCATTTAATTATAAAGGGGCAAGAGAAAACTTTTGAGGGTAGTGGATATGTTCATCATCTTGACGGTGGTGATGTTTTTGCAGGTGTACAGTTATGTCAGAACTTCCCAAATTGCACACTTTAAGTATGTGCCCCTTACTGAATGTCAATTGCAACTCAATAAAGTTTAAAATATAAAAACTCCTAGCTTTTCATATATCACTCAAGTCTCCTATGTCATATATAGAAGTTTTCAAGAAGCATTAGATTATGTTATACCTTCAATCAGTTGCTTTAAGTGCATTTAAAGATCTAGAAATTTGAAATCAAAAGTGATAAGAGATGTTCCAACCCCAAAACATCTCTCTTACTAACCCCTAATAGTACCTTAAATTCCTTTCAGGAGTTGAAGCTGAAACCGTAATGTGAGATGGGAATTGTAATGGCCTCCTATCAGTCATTATGCCCCACAAACTCATACCCATCTCCTAAGGAGAGAACTCACACACACACACACACACACACACACACACACACACACACACACACACACAATGCAAATATGGGATAGAAAGGAAGCAAGAAAGTCAGCTTCCCGGTTTTTACTAGGAAGCTCTGGGCACCTAAGTGGTTGACAGAGGGAAGGTACAGGGATGATGGAAGGGGTATGCAAACGAGAGCTGGGTATGCAAATGAGGGTTGTAGTAGTCCTCAGAGAATGATGCGCCATAAATAGCATCAGAGGCAAGCTAACCCTTATTGGTTTTGCTGGCATTGCTAAAATACTTATTCTTTAGGAATACTTATATAAATAGTCCTTAAATAATGATGCCCTTGTGATTGTTCAGGAAGACTCTTAACTTATTGATGTTTTCCAAAGACATTATTCTCCTTAAATATAAAAAGCAGGAGATAAGATTGTTGTAACTTTGATAAGAATTGGCTAGGTTTTATTAAATGTGTTATATGCACAGAGATAAGGATATCTACTCTCCAAATCCCCACATAAATATCACAGTAAGAACCTCACATAACAAAGAATTAAGATCCTCACACAACAAAGAATTTCTAACTTAGTAAAACCCCAGAGATGAGATCTATGACAAAAATATTGTGAGCAGAAGGTAAATTTAAAATGAAGAAAACACTATGAAACTGGTCATTTTCAATTAACACCATAATATACAGAGTTTCTGTTATCATTGCTCTTAATTTTTTAAAGGTTCATAAATATTTACTTTTAAAATATCTTCCAAGGCTACCAAATTCCAGGTGGCACTGTGAAAATGGTAATATTTTACTGAAAATGCCAGGGGGCTGAATTTATATCATTTTTCATTGATAGGCAAAAACCCTTTCTGTGTGAGCCTCATGAA
This sequence comes from Tadarida brasiliensis, assembly GCA_030848825.1. Lineage (NCBI taxonomy): Eukaryota > Metazoa > Chordata > Mammalia > Chiroptera > Molossidae > Tadarida > Tadarida brasiliensis. The sequence continues at coordinate 96,011,722 of CM061267.1, read as the reverse complement.
TCATCTATCATTAAAAAGTACTTTATGGTCCACTCCAGTGGTGTCCAGCAGAACTACCTGCCAGCAATGAATGTCCATTTACAATCATTGCACTGGAATAAAGGAAATACTTGAAGAAAAACTCACTCTGGTGGCTTCCTAACGGCTTTCCCCAGAGTAGAGTCTCTAATGGAGATTTTTATTATTGTTCTTAATTAGACTACGCACCTCTAGGGAGATGGTCCCTTGGGACTCAGATTCATTTACTGAGAACTGTGTGAGTATTCAGGAAAAGAAAAAGAAAACCAGCAGTGGGAATATGTACTCTGCAAAGAACTCTTGTTTTCAAAATGTGGAGATTATTCAGCCGTGGGTATTTATAATGTTTAATGTGTGCCTTTTTAATTTAGGCATTTCCAAGCCCAGTCCTTAGCAATATTTGCCCATCGGGACAAATCATTGGTTTACCCTTTCCAGCGAGTTCCTCCTATTGCCAAATAGTCTCTCTGTCCTCTCCCTTACCTCATCACAATCGACCTGTCTTATATTTCACACCTCTGGATCTGGGTTCAGTTAGATAATTTGACTACCTATTTTTTTTCCATTTTGACTTAAGGTGTTGACACTGTATGAAGCCTGCTAGAGAACTTGTTTTGTTGTTGTTGTTGTTGTTGTTCTGTATTCGATGGGGATCATAAATTCCTCCAACAAAAGCAGTCAAGAATGATGAAAATTTCACATGTAATGAAAGTCCTTGAGATCTCTGAAAATCTCTTTGAACAAGACGGCTTTTCTTCACCCTCAAACAGGACCACTGAGGCACCCAACAGCATTCTTTGTACTCAGATGACTTAACGGCGATGTGTTCAAATGCATTCTTTTAACTAAATGAAAGACAGAGAAAAATAAGATCCAATGAGCTGGTGCCACTGAAAACATCTAGGACACTGGAGGACCAAGTCTAAGAGTCATGATCAGAGAAGTAGGAAGGGGGTGAAGATAGAATGATTTGCAGAATCCAATGGGGAGAGACTTTCAGAAATAATCAGGATTGCCAATAGTGTCAAATCCCATGGCTCTAGAAATCAAGGACACGAGGACTAAAAGTGATATGGACTGGTTAGTAGGAACTCATGGCAATCTCCAAGGGAAGTTTTTTTTTTGTTTGCTTTGGTTTTGTTTTTTGCAGGGTGATGGAAGCAGGAAACAGATTGTTAGAAATGGAAGAATCAGAGGAAAGTAGTGGAGGGGTAACAATGAAGACAGAGTATTCTCATAGGAGAACTGGCTTAAAATTAGAGAAGGAGCAATGGATAAATATGTAAAGTGTTAACGAGGTCAAGAGAAAGGATGTTTCTGCAGATGGAGGAGAATTGAGAATTTTTATACTCGGAGAAAAAGAAGCCGGTGAGTGGGACAAATGGAAACTGTGCAAATAAGGAAGTTGAAGCAGATCTAAAGAGTAGAAATAGATGCTTAGGTTTAGAAATAAGGGTGTGAACTATATCATTTAAAGAAATAAATGCAAAAAAAAAATGAATTTAAATTTAAGACTTGAGAGAAAGATGAAGTGAACCTCCAAGCAAAAGTCGAGACAATCATTCCCGTGGTTTGGAATGGAGCTGGGAGATTGGGCAGAATTTAAAATCATTAGAAAGAGATACCAATATACACAAAGGAAACATATTTCCTTTAAAGAAGAGCTATAAAGTCTCATGTAAATACAAGCAAAAAAATTGAAACCTGAAGAAATGAAACGTGAAAGTAAAGAAATGAAGCGTGAATATGAAAAAGCAATGAATCTCCATACCAGATTTGCACATGTTGAAATAGTATTCATTCCTCTCAATACTTTTAATTTTAAATTCAGTGGCCTGAGGCCATGAGCAGCAGAGGAAAGATCAATGGAGATAATGTGCTTGAAGTCCTTCCTTTTGGTGAATGGGCTGGGGACTGGGGACGTAGAACCACTATTTTATTCCATGGACACCATATAGTAACACTTGTAAGTACAGCTGAAACTCTGAAACTCTGTGTGTGTGTGTGTGTGTGTGTGTGTGTGTGTGTGTGTGTGTGTATGAGAGAGAGAGAGAAAGAGAGAGAGAGAGAGAGAGAGAGAGAGAGAGAGAGAGAGAGAGAGAGAGCGCTATACTCTGTAGCAAAATACTAGAAGGGAAATGTAAACTTTAAGCCAAAGGCATTACTCCAGCATTGGGAAGTTGGCTGACAGGAAGCAAGAGGGAAGGAGGGTTTCCAGCAGGGTTTGGGATGGGAACATTTAGGGAGAGCTCTGAACTTCTTAAATTGATGAAAAAGGAAGAGGAGAAAGACGTGGCTTATTGGCTCTAAGCTCTACTCAGGACAAGGAGAAAGAAGAAAATGCAAAGGGACTCCCACCGAAGGAATAAGGGGATCGAGTCCTCCCTGCTGCTCAAACACAACAGGTGCCATTTGCCACCAAAACATCGGTGGGGACCTAGCCTTCAGACAGTAGGAAGATATGACAGAAGCATTCTATCATGGCACGTGGACTGGTAGTGCAAGCTTGCCATGCCTGTACGCAAACGTGTTTACCCAGAATGTTGGGAAGTCGGGAGGAATTTAGAAGCCCAGGGAGATCTGTAAACCAGGAGGCGGACGAGCATGGCACAGAAGTGGTTGTTCTTCAGGCGTGCTTGGGGAAAGGGAATGTGTCTATTATATACACTCTAGGCTGGTGAAAGATAACGATTTCACTTAGAATGCTGTGACTATGGGTGTTCTTGTGGGCTTCCTCAGAAGCGATCTGACTCCTTCCTTCACTCTCCCTGACTTGGATCCTTTTGGGATCCCCTTTTGGTTGAAGATTCTCATTTCCCCTCCTTATTTCTGGTCTTTTCTCTAGAGCTGCAGCCTTGGATTCCCAGCTGCACTGCAGAACGTATTTTCCGGGTTACCGTCACACACATAACAGGATCAGATGTATGCATACCTTCTCCCTTCCTCAATCCCCCACTTCTGTTTTCCCTGGTCCAGATTTTTCAGACTTCAGAAGGCCTTTGGGTACACATTTTACTTCATTACTACAAAGACATGACTTTATATTGATTGAGAGTTTCTCCAATTCCCCTAAGTATTTCTTGGAATGTCGAGAAAGTGTCCCATGTCTTTGAAACTCGCAGAAGGCCACAGTTAGTGCACCGGCAGAAAGAATGCTCCTTTTCTGCTCTACACCGGACCATTCCTGCTGGAGAAATAGACACTTCAAGGGGTCGTTCACTGAACAGGAGTCCTCCCACATCAGCCTCTAGCTTCTCTATGTTAATGACTTAGAGTGAATCCTTGAACAGGACCAAGGATCCTGGGCCACACCATCCTCTCACCACCTCACTGTCATGTCCCTCCCTGGTCACGTGCGCAGAAAACTTTCTCCTCCAAACAAGTAAGATCATGTAGACACCTGCATGAGAGGCACATCTCTCTCTCTATGACTCATGCTTGGCGTAGGCACAGCTGGACCTGCCCTCCTGTATGTCCGTCATACCCAGGCTACCATTCCCTCAAACTATAAAACCTGATGCCCCTTCTGACACAGTCTCTCCTATTCGACATCGCCAAACCATCAAGGATGCATTTATTCTTCTGTTTGTCTACGCCTGAGGTTAAGTTGGTGATGTGCTAGAGCCAGTTCCTCCTGGCTTACAAAAGCTGATGGCTCTCTCCAGGAATCCGGTGAGTTGGTTGACCTCACGTTGGTACCTTGAATTCTGCCATTGTGAGAGTATTTACACCACAGAAAGTGGCAAAACATGAAATCAGGGCTTTTCTCCTTAGAGTCGGCCGTTAAATCTTTACCAGCAAACCACAGGATAATGCTACCAGTTTGATGCAGAATGGTGCAATTCATTAACACCCAGATTTTTCAGAGTACTCTCTCAGCTGCTCTTCTTGCCTTCTTTTTATCTCACATTAACTCGTCCAAATCAAATCACTGAATATATTAAGATTTACATTAATTCCTATTGCCAAGAGGCTCAAGAATAAATGTGAAGTCTTCCCATATGTCGCTTCCAATCTTAAAAAAACGGGTTACATGAGATAATACACATAACACACTTGGCACAGTGCTTTGGGCCATGGAAGTCAATTAAGAAATAGTGTCGGTTGTCAGTATTATTTTTATTAGCCCTAGTCTCCTGCTATGCATTAAGTTCATCTTCACTTGTATTAAAACCTCCATATTATTCTTCAATACAAAGTCTTTCTTATCCTAACAAATTTATTCCTCTGAAATGTCTTCCTATTCTCCTCTCTCTTATTAAATACCTTCAGATGCAGAGCAAATCATATCTTTCTCAAGAGCATGTTCCGAATAACCACACCCATCTTCCCAGTTTCTGAATCTCTTTACCACTTTATTCTGGTCAAGACTTTAGCACTTACAAGTACAGTGCCAATAATATTGCTCTGGAGTGTGTGTTTTGGGGGGGAGGTTGCATGTTTTCCATTGATAAAGTATGAGTTCCTCAGGAGCAAGAAACCTAGTATCAACTTTTGGAGACCAATCCACAGACATGCTGTCATAGCTATGGTCTTCCTCTGCTCTTACTCACTCTCCACAGAACATCGTCCATGAGTGTGAATGTTGTGTACGTCCACGCGGAGAAGAAGCCCTCGCAAAGAGGACAATATCACTCAGACAGAGCCCCATGACTGCTGAACCTCTGATGATCCATTCAACATTTCACTGGGGGGCAAATAGGACCTGAAGGCAGAAACTTTTACCTCCTTCCAAGCTGTGACCTCTGTGGTCCTTATTTTCTTTCATTTCTCAGAATAAATTAAAAACAATTAAAATATGAAGTAGTTTTCATTTATTTTTTATTACTTCATAATTCCAGCCATTTATAACTCATTTAAGCATTGCCCATAAATTTCAATATTATGTGGCAATAAAGGTAATTAAAAGACAGAAGGTAAAGTAATGCCAATGGCAAAGCCTTTCCAAGCTGAATATGAACACTGTCAGCAGGAAGTGTGCCCAAACTCAGAAAGGGTGACATGCATCTCGCAATGGGATTTCAATGTCATGAATATGCAGACAGAGTCCAGCCCAATAAGACAGTGAGGGAATTTGCTTTCCACAAACCCTCGTGTAATCAAAAAGGCCCTTATCCATCACAGTGGAAAAGTCAAGCACACTGATTAGCTGCTCGTCTATTCTGAGTCTATTCATTGCCCTGGGTTTTCAGGATTGAATATTGAATCCATCGATATATTCTCCATTCAAATCCAGATAATAAGAGGTTTATGGGAATTACAAGAAGCAGGTGATGGTGCATCTCATTCAACCCTCCAACACAAAACAACAACAGCAAAGATGTAACTTAGCCCTTTGTCAGCTTGGAGGAGAGAAAAGAAATTTTTCTCCCATATGTACCTAATTTCCACTGTGTTCATATAGAGTGAGCAGGGGTATTACCTCATGTGTATATGTGTACATGCATTTATTTCATTGATGGACTATTCTGTGTGCCATTTTGCAGCGTTTGAGCAACTAGACATAAAGATCAAACAATTAACATCAGCATTGCTTCAAAAATACAATGATTTCATCAGCTTCCAAGCACTCTCCCTAGACAATAATTACTCTTTGGAGTTAAAACGTTATTTCCAAAAAGTGTTTGCTAAAATTGATATCTAAGTCAAGATGAGGCTGGGAACTGGAAAGACCTCTCAGCGTTCTACTACATGAATCACAAGCAGTAATAACAACAATGATTTTTGCCACACTAGAGAAATGACCATGTATTTTCACAGAGTCAACATTCTCATAATTCTAACGATGCCTACACACTTAGCTAATAATAATACATGCATTTCTGGAAATAATATTTTCATAGAAAATTTTCCATAGTTATTGTCATGGAAGAGGAGCCTTTTTGGACTAACAAAATAGTCAGTTGCCAGCATGTGCCCTTGGTTTCCAAGATGTTGATTCCACCAACACTATCTCAAGCAAGGCCCACGGTGAGGCCAAATCAGCAGCTGCAGCAGCTGAACAAAATCGGCTCATTTCAAAACCGTTAATGGAATGTGCGAGGTGTCCGCTGGCGAGCATGGATGTCTGGTGATGTAGCAGAAGAACATTCATAAACACTTTTTTTTAGTTAATTAAGTTGAAGTCTATTATCTGAATTCCTAAGACAAAGATTCTTCTGAGTGAGAAGTCAAAGGTGTTGTTCCAGGCAATCTCCATTGCAACGTTAGCAGTTCTCTGCTTTCAGCCACAAAATGTGCAGACTGAGTGAGAGGGCAATGGATTTTCATGGGTTAATTAGTGTTGATTCCGAAGAAGGAGGCTTTACTCCCAATGTTGCAACCCATGGTAATGAAGTGAAATGTTTAAATTAAGTTTCGGGTTGACTACAGCTTTCCTGCAAGATGGCCCTGGCAACTGTCCTCAAATTCCTCAGCACAGTCTATCACCCCTACCTAAATTGCATGTTTATGCAAATAAACTGCAAAAAAGCAAGAGGACTGAGTACTAATTTCTTCTTTTCTAATCTGAAGCATTGATTCAAACCACCATAAGAAGTGCTATGTGATATTTACTTCAAGACTTCAACTTTGGAAAAGAATGCCTCTATTAATTAAAAAAAGAAGAGGAAGAAGAAGAAGGAAGAAATGAATAAGAAGAAAAAAGAAACAACCACAAAGAAGGCTTTTCTTTAAAGTGGCTCAGTCTTTCATGTCCCTCATTCAGATGTGGAAAGAAATCAGGGGCAGAAACCTGTTATCAGAGAAAAAAAACTAAAATTGCATTTTAACATTCTTAGATTCAATCTCCTTTTCTTCTTTTCTGCTCTTTTTATTCGTGGACTCTTTACAACTTCACTCAAAATGTGGTACCCAATCACCAGTTCTACAAACAGAACTTTTCAAAGCCGTACAACGGCGCCTAGGAAGCAATTCTAAAATTCAATACAGCGATAAGGAGATATATCCTTTGCGTAAAACTCTATTAGCTAGTGATGGTGCTGGAGGGTGAGCTAGAATTAGGGTTTTACTTCTAGAGAGCTTGAGTTTGCAGGAAAAAGAACGGTTACTGCCAAAATAATGGGAGACAAAGCAATTTAAATTTGTGTAGGAATGAGTTACACCAGTACGAGAGGAAATTTTCTAAAGCTAGAAAAGCTGAGGAATTTTTGAGTTTGTCTACAACACCACACAAAGTGTGGGTCCATAGTACTCGGCTGCTGTCATTCCAGTTGCCACTAATTTTGAGTGTCTGTACCCCTATTTCCCACTTAACCCAGGCCATCAGGAGTTCACTCAATGAGCACTTACGAAGTGCCTAGCTGCACTGACACCACGACCATGATCTAACACAGACGTACATGAACCCAAGTAGTATGCAGTATCTGTTTATGCACAGGGGACCTGGGAAAAAGAGCAGAAAACAAATATATGCATTTATACACGTGTGTTACAGCTCATTTCAGGAGGAACTAATTTTTACACTAATTGAATATTCTGGACACTAATTAAAATTACAATTAACATTTTTAAAAATAGAAGAGTCTGTTCTCATTATTATCCAAAAAAAATTTTTTTTTGGCAAAGAAACAAAGTGAACATTTTTCCAACGTAATGTATCTTAAGCCATGTAGTGTCACGAATGTTGACACTATTAAATAATTGTATCTTATAGTTGTAACAGGGAGCTATTTCTTGGCTTAGAAAAAAACTCTGAAAAATGTTCAATGCCATTTATATATTTTGTAGCTCTTACAAATACAAAGTGAGGTTGTTTGCCCCCTTTTTAATGCCAAAATTTCTAATAACTTCTACCACTGGTGTGGCTAAATTTTAATACTTTTAATTAATATTAATAAAATTAATATTGAGTCTTGAGACTCAACTATTGTTATTTTTCCCAATTATTGTTATTTTTTAAAGAATACCTCTATTGATTCTATTTGCACTCCACTAGTTACATTCAACTAATCTAAATACTATTACTTATGAGTGTTTTATTTACATCCAAGTCTATGACTTTGCACGTATATATATGCACATATATAATTTTACAATAATATATATTTTTACCAAAATAATTTATAAATATACATATTTTAAACAAATAAGAATTTTGACTATCTTTTATATACCATAACATTTTCTATGTCAGTGCATAACAGTATACATCATCTTAATGACTGAAATATAGTTTATTATAAAAATTGCTATAGTGTGTTAGATATTGTATTTAACAAATTTGTTGCTGGATATACAAGCTCATTCAACAACAAATATGTACTCAGTTCTTGCTATGGGCCATGCACTATTCTAGGAATTCAAAATACAGCAACGAATAAACAAACATGTTGCCCTCTTAGAGCTTCCATTTCAGTTTTGTTTGTGCTACAAAAATTCAATCTCACTGATTTGCACAAAGCCTTTGGGCTGCAGAGTGCTTCAGTGACTACTTCTGTGTGCGAAGTGTAAACACAGAGATTTTGGTGTGGGTTGGGGGTTCTTTGAGGGGCAGAGTGTTTCCATCCCCATGTAATCTAATCCTTCAATATCTACTGGAAACCACCTCCAAATAAACACAGAACCAAGAAAGAAGAAGGAGGAGGAGCAGGAGAAGTATGCTCTGTGCGGGACTACCCCCCCCCCTCCATCCTCCCTCCATTCCGACAAGGTTGGTTTCCTCATCTCTGCCCACACGGAAACCCGGGAACACTGGTTAAATAGTGATGCCTTGAAGAACTTGTCCCTGTTTCAAGATTTGTTCATTCCTTTTCATTGGCTGCAGTACACCTTTATTTTAAATGAGCTCTCAAATACTGGGTTGTGGTCAGCACAACCCTGCTCACAGTTGAGTACCTGGCATTTTTAGAGCATCCCTCCAGCTCTCTATATCTATTTGTCTGTCTATCTATCTAAGGATATATACAGACACATATTTTAGTTCCTTAGATGGCATATGCTTCTATATAGATGTTTTAAGATCTGAAACTGATATATTCCAAAATCCTCACTTTCAGATAAAAAAACAGAGACCCAAAGAGGTTAAAATGTATCACTAAAAGATGACTATGTCCAACAAACCTGGATGTTTTTGCCCACTGCCTAGACCATATTTTGTAACGCACGGGCCTCGTCCTTGACGCTGTGTAGCCTTGCTATGGCACTCTTCTGAGTGGCAGAACAGCAAAGGTGCGTTACCAGCAGCCGAATGGAATGCTGGTGTGGGTGGCATAGTAGACATAGTATGGTGGGAAAGACTTCTCCTCACCCCAGCCACCCCGCAGCACACACACACACACACACACACACACACACACACCCCTCAGGAAGCAATGGTACTATCAGTGCACAGTAGATAGGGATGTCCGTAGACATGAGGGAACCATCTGACACAAAGGCAGCACTACGTGGCAGAGGTTCAAGTCCTCTGGTTTTCCTTCCGCAGGGGCCTAGGAACCAGAAATGCCACTTGGGTCGATGCCTCAGGGCAGAAGCACCGATCCTCTGGCTGTGAATGCTGCACCTTCCTGGGCTGCTGTCAAGGACTTGGAAGGAGCCCCAGCTGCACAGGGAGGTGCAGGGCTCCATTCCAAAGTAAGTGGCCTAAGATGAAAGTAGGACACTCTCCAGAATGCAGGGGCCAGACCTGGGCTCCCGAAGCCAGACACAGTGCAACAGATGGGCTGAACTCTCACTAAGCCCCCTTGGGACCGGGAAGGCCTGTGAGGGCTGCCCCTGGGCACAGAGGACATCTCTAAGTGGTGAGAGTGAAATCATATGAACTGTATTTCCAAAAGAGTTGTGACCTTTTATACTCCAGGCTGATGAAATAGAACATTTACATTACATAAAATAGCTCTTATTGAAACATGTATTTTTTTCTTGTGCTCTCAGTAAAGCACTCCATAATGCTATAGAGAGTTACACACACACACACACACACACACACACACACACACACTCACGGAATATATATATATATATATATTTGGTAGTAAATATATATATATTTACTACCAATACCTTTAGGAACTTAAATTTAAGTTAGGAACACAGAATATATACAAGTGTTTCCATGCAGAATTTGAATTGACTACATTACTCTGAAATTTATTTTAAGTTACTCAAAGGAGTAAAATGCTCAAGCAAATTTATGCCACACACTTAACAGAATTTCTTTCTAATTTAAGGTTCAGAGGCCATAGAGAAATGACACAAAGTTCATTTCTTGCAAAAATTTTTCTAAGTTTTAAATCCAATAGCCAAACATAAAGGAATTTTCCTTTAGATCTAAACTGCTCAAAGGAGGACATTAAAAAAATAACAGTCAATGTGCAGAAAAATTTTTCTTTTAAAAACATTAAAATAATCTGCATTTTAATTTATAATTTTGAGTATATACATTTAAAATTAGCAAAAAACACTCTAATAATTTGAAATATTTCTAGAAAAATATATATATTTCCTCTTAAAGTTCTCAAATATCTGGAATTTTGCTATTCTTTCCACACAAGGGAATAAATTATTATTCAACACGAGGGAATAAATCCTGTATGAACTATGACCCTAATCATGAAGGACAAGGGAAGACTGGGGAACTTTCTCATGTTAGAGGAGACTAGATTTGACAACTAAAAGCAACATTGTAATCTCGAGTGGATACTGTGACAGAAAAAGGACGTTGATAGAAAAATTGTTGTGATTCAAACACCAGCTGCAGTTTACTTAGCAGCACCCGGCCAATAGCAATCTCCTGGTTTCAATCATTGCGTTATGTTTCTGTAATACGTCACCATTAGGGGAAGCTGGGTAAAGGGTATGCAGGAATTCTCCATACTATTTTTGCAAGTTTTCTGTAAGTTTAAAATTATTTCACGTTAAAAGGGTAAAACAAATCCCTAAGTAGCAATGTGCTGTTCCCTTAAACAACTGAGTAGATTTTAGCTATCAATGAAATATCTCTGCAGCATGCCTGAGGGAAGATCCTGTGATAATGAGAAAAGTAATTCCTCCTTACCTTCTTCACACATATTTGATGGCAACATTTGCATACATAAAAATATATTTTTTTAATCTTGGTATTAACATTTTTTTAAATGCAGAAGTTGATGACTTCCAAAAACTGATGATAATGATGATGATTGAAACTAATTCATTGTCATCTGGGTGTTCTGAAATATTTTAGACTATAATTACCATAGTTGTTTTTTTTTTTTTTTCCTCTAGAGTCATTTTTGATTCTAAAATTCTAGGGGGAAAGGGTGTTTTTACAGATTGCATTCCAGTGTCCTTTGAGACCTTATTGAAATATGATAACCTACAGCAGAATCAGGAATTGTAGACTAAAGAGCCCGACCCAAGAGGCTTTGCTGAAGAAATGACTAATGGATCCCAGTAGAAAAACAGTTTTAAGTTTATCCTAAAAGCATTAGCCCTTGGGGCTGTGCTATTGGGAAGTTTAAGTTCAATCCCCGTGCATTGTGAATTGAGTACAAAGGCCATAATTAAGGCCTGTCTTCAGCTCCCTAAATTGTAACTTCTCCAAATTTTCCTTGGTCAGTCAACATGGTCATCCTCAAAGGCATAAGATATGATACCGAAGAAATAGGATTGCTTTTACTTTAAAGAGTAAGCAGCTTTGTTTTAATTTGAAATGTATCCTTATTATTGAAAGTATTACAGAAGTCTCCCATTTTTTGCCCATTGGCCTCCCCCACCCCGCCCTCCCCACTGCCCCATGGGTTCTGTATATGCATATAAGTCCTTTGGTTAATTTCTAGAAACTTTGTTGTTTTAAGGTCACAATATATTACTCCTTACGAAAGTCAACTCTCCTTCCGGCCTCTTCATGACATAAATTCTACCTTTCGGACGCGCATTTAGTTTAAAATTTCTGATAGCAGCAAGCTCTGAGGAAAAGCAAACATGTTACTTCCTAGGGCACCCATGTGTCTAGTCACCCACTAACAGACAAAGTCATACAGTGACTTAGATCAGCAGACCGGCTTGTCGTTAACTCAGCAGAGAAAGAAGACTGGTGTAGGGTAAGGAAATTTGAACATCCCAAAGTCCAAGCTTCTGTCCAGGGGCGAGGACAGGGAGGAGGAGGATCTGGAGCTGGGGAAGAGGGACAGAAGGTGGCAGAGATACTGATGCAAACTTCACCTGCTCAAAACTGGCTGGAGGAAACCTTCTAAGACAGCATCTCAGAGGGGATGCTGGCGCCTCTCTGAAGCAGCCAGAATGCCAGCAAGGTGTATTGTGTAGAGAGGAGAAAACAAATCCATGTCTCGTTCCACATCTCATTCAATGCAAATCACAAGACTCTACCGAAATTATTAACACAATCTGCTTGGAGTTCTGAGCTCCAATAAAAATGAATGCCAGGGAACACTACTGTCCTAGAGTCTTTTAGTATAGAATAGTCTCTGTTGTTGGAGGGGGAAAAAAGTAACTTCGAAATTGTTTGGAAACCATGAAAATTATCCTATTGGAGGTTACAATCCAGTGTACTTACTGCCAAGGCAATTTCCTCCCATTGGAATAATAGGCTAAGACAAAAATAAAATGTTTAGGATAAACACACAAGGAAAGTATACAGTTGAACTGTAAATGATGCATTGCAATGATTTGAAGGCTGTGGGTAGCAGAGTAAACTTTGCCAAACCCTCCAGGTATTTCTTGTCAGTCTCTGGACCGCCGACTGTATCTCCAGCTGGCTTCCCAATTTCTTGAAACTATTTGGAAGAAACCATTGCCTCTTCTCACATTGAAAAATTTAATTGGTATAAACAAAATTATGTTATGATTTCAACACCTCCACTTTCCACGGTGCTCTTTCCAAAACTATTTTACTAATTATCTTTCTAAGGATTTGGCCCAAACACAACCGCAGCTTCTTTGTTGAAACAATTTCTCACCTTTCAAAAAATGAGCTGACAGGATAGCTTGGTTTTTATTTTATTATATTTGATGTGTATTGGGTTTTTTTCTTTATTTTCAACCATGGATAATACTTTTGGAGTCAAACCCAGTCCTGAGCGTCTATCTGACTGGATCCAGGGTCCTCAGCACTGGGGGGACCAGCATCACGGTGTGTGACCCGTGCATCACCCATGGCCCCGAGCTCAGAAGTGCTCTGCATTCGGTTCAATGATCTGAAAGTTCTTAATGTTCAATAATACACGCTTTGTGTGAAAACCTATTTTGAAAAATATGCTCTCTAACTGTGCACTCACCCCACTCCTTATAACGACCTATGAGGGGTGGAGAACCTTTTCCTGCCAAGGGCCATTTGGATATTTATAACATCATTCGAGGGCCATACAAAACCATCAACTTAAAAATTAGCCTGCTCTATTTGGTCAGGCTACTTTCATGAAGAGTGTGATCTTAGCCGGTGTTGATGTCATGGGCCTTATCTGGACCTCGGGCCAAAGGATCCCTCCCCTGGGGGCCGTCGAGGCCGACCAGGCAAACCTGGCTGTGGTGTTCACAGAATTCGTGCAGTGAGCTCTTGGGTGCTCTGTACGGGGGAGACTTTGTGACGAGGGGCGGATGATGTCTTGGTCCCATCCTTTGCAACATCACAGCAGTGCCCGTGTTGGGATAGCTTTGTGAAGGGCTCTTTGTTTTCCGAGGCTGACTGGTGTCCTTGACAGCACCTGGACTGGGACCCAGATTTTCATGGCTGCTGAGCTCTCTGGGAGCCTGTATATAATCCTGTATCTTTCACTTGTGGGAAATATCACTGGCTCTGTATAGTGGTCCTGTCTCGATTTGTAAGCAAACGCAGCTGATGATGCCCCCCAAAACATATTTTTCTTTTCCAGACACTTTCAGATGTATTATTGATTCCTATTTGAGGGGGTGTCCTTTGGCTGTATGTGGAATTTGAGAACAAAGAAGGATTTCGGTTCCAATTTTGCCATGAAGTTAGAGCTCCCTCCAGTGATCCGTCTGGCCGGCTCAGCTCAAAATCACCCTCTTGCAGCCGATGCTCCAGGCATCCCAATGCTCTGAACTCGAGCCCTTCCAGCGCAGCTCCTTTTCTCTTCTAAAAATTAAACTCGGCCAGTGAATGCTCGCACATCGATTTCTCCTAAAAACTCCTTAAATATCCATATTCATTTAACCCTCTTGTAAGATATTGAGAGGGCAGAATCAATAAAGGAAGAGATGGTCAAGAAGTGCTCCTTTTGGCAGAGGGACTGTCCATGTTTTGTTATTATTTATAAGCTTTATGTCTCTAAAGGTGACAGTTAACTGTCACAGATATTAGCCAACAGAGAAACCGACAGGCTTGGTGACCTGCCACTCACACGGCAGTTGCTCTTTGTATTTCAGAGGATTTGTAAATGAAGAGAAATGACATTTTAGATGTACCTCAGCCACCTTTAGCATTCCTGCCATCAACCGCCCTCGACTGCTTGGCTTCTACTAAGGAGGCCTGGACCTGCCTGTGTCGGCCAGGCCTTCCGACTCCATCAACTACATCCCAAAGGAACACCTGAATAAGGCGTGAGACCCGCCCAGGGCCAAAGGGACTTCCAAATCACTCTGACTGTGAGAGAACTGGTTATGATCTTTGTGATTTACTGAGTTAGTTACTTGTTTATGGAAGTCCTCTGAATACCAGACCAGGTCCCCCTTGCTCAGTATCACGGAATCACAGCCCAGGAAATGCGTAAGATGCTCTTTCAACAGGGTCTTGGCCCGTCCCCCTTCTCTACCCTCCCTCCTTTTATTCCTAAATCCTCTTATCTCTTCTACTTTTAAAACATGTTTTCTGTTTCCCTTTCCCCCTTCTAATAAGTTTCTTTGAGACTCCTTGCTGTAGAGCTGGCAGCTACATGGAAGATGAGCTAATACAATCCTTTGATTTTGTAGAAGAAAATCTCAAGGAGTTTGAGAAGCGTGGCCCAGATCTCACCAAAATTTCCTTTTTCTTCTTTTCTTTGTGGAAAAGTCTTCAGCAGCCATTAGGCCCAGCGAAGCCCTGGGCATTTCTCACGCAGCGGGGCCCTGTGCCAACCATTCCATCATCTAAGGTTTGAGTTCACGCCCAAGAATGTGTATGCAGCAACGGACATGGAGATGGAGGCAATACTTTTCTGTATAAAGAGCTCGTGGGAAATTCAAATAAAACAGGGGAAATGACATGAGTCTAAAATATTTCAAAGCCATGAAATCTGGAATTGTAGGCATTTTTTTTTTCATCGAAAAATGCCTTGCTTTTGCTCCTTTAAGCAAACATAATCATGAGAACTTCATCTGGTATTGCATCTCTTGACAACGATGTTAATAATGCCGTGTTATGCCGGGCCAGTGTGCTTCAGTGGGCTGAGAGGTCTCAGTTTGATTCCCGGTCAGGGCACATGCCTGGGTTGTGGGCTCGATCCCCAGTAGGGAGTGTGCAGGGGGCAGCTGATCGATGCTTCTCTCTCACATGGATATTTCTATCTCTCTCTCCCTTCCTCTCTCTCTAAAAAATCAATGAAAACATATTTTAAAAACAACACTAACACTGTGTTATAGTTCTCTTCCACACAGTGTACTACTGCAGGTAGCTAGAAGGTGACCTCCGTGAAGGTCAAGGACAAGCACTACCTGTGGCAGAGGTAAGGAAGCAACAGAGACCTCAGAGTGAGCCTTTGTGTGCCACCCTTAGCTGGGGCTACTGTGTAGCCGAGTTCTAGATTCCCTAGAATGTGTATGCCCTGTAAAGGACACATCAGATTTAGCACCTGAAACAAGGTTACCCAGCTGTGGGTACTGACAGCACATTGCCTTCCTAAGAAAAGTCGCTGGGGCCTCCACCGCAAGCACAGGTGTCCTGTCACCATTAGCCACCGCCAGGAAGTCCAGTGGGAAGAATAAATCTAAGGAGAGTCCCACGTGTTGAACTTGGGCAGCAGAGTTTCCTTCCCAGGAGTCCACCACCCGGATCGAAGTGTTCGGTGAGAAGGTCTCAGGAACATTCAACCGCCTTGCTCACCTGAACTGTTAACACTGTTCAGACAGTGTTGCTGCAGGTGCGCCGTTTCCGTGAGCAAGCAGCTGAGACGTGTACAGAGACGTGTGTTCCCTCTGGGGCGAGCAGAGCAATGCCGGTGACCCCAGGTCTCAGACAGGTTCCCGAGACGCAGACCAGCTTCCAGGAACCGCGAGTCCAGCCCCCTGGCCTTGCGCAGGATGTCAGTGTAGTGAGCGCCGAGGTCCCTTGGAGGGCTTGCAGAAGTGCAGGTGTCAAGACGACTCCTCGGACTCTCTTCCAGTCGTGTCCCCCCAGACAAGGGTCTCTCTTTTCATCAGGAACTTGAGGTGACTCTGATGTTGACCACCCGGGCACCGCACTTTGAGAATCAATTCTGTAAACTAAGTCAGCAAAACAGGTCCTGCGTCGAGGAGGGGGTGGTCACCGTGCTGCTCCCGGTGACTGCCTTCGCCGCGGAGTGAACGGAGAGGCTGTGGGCTCCGTCCCAGCCTCCGCACTGGGTCTCTGCAGCCGCTGACAGCATCGGTGGCCTCATCTTTTTCTCTTTTAAAGCCTCACCTGAGGATTTGTTTTTATTAATTTGAGAGACAGACAGAGAGAGAGAGAAACATCAATCTGTTGCCCCACACACGCCCCAACGCGGATAGAGCCCACCAGCTTCTGGTGTACGGGACAACGCTCCAGCCAACTAAGACACCCCCAGGGCAGTGGCCTCATCTTTCACGATCTGCTCTACAAAATACACCAGGTTCTAGGACAGGTCCTTAAATATCTGTATGTAAAAAACAAAACATAACACACCAAAGTAAACTGTTCTACTAAAGAGCACACACATTAAGGGAATTTTTGGGCATAGCTGACAACATGCAGATCGTTCCATTCGAATGACAATATCTTCTCTCCTTTGCTTGATTGTTGAAAATGACTTAAGTCAACACCTCTAAAATAGTAGTCCCGACATCGGAATTATGTGAAGGAGACGTACAAACGTTAAAAATAACGTTGATTAAAAGAATGCAATAGACAGGAAACACTGAACCGACTGCGTCAATCCGAGAGAGCAATGCTGCTGTGTGTACCTCAATTTCCCTAAGTGGGTTAAGTTAACTTTTGAAAATGGAGTCCCCGTTCTTCATCAAGACAAGCTAATATAAATAAGAGCGGGCACCTGGCATACATGAAAGCGAGGGCTTTGGACTGAGACTAAAAAATGTAAGTGTTTGGCTAAATCAAAGCATCGAGTCCTCTTAATACCTCAGATCCATCATCCATAAAATGGGGATTAAAGTGCTTTTCCCCTTGAGGGTTGCTTAACAGGGATAACTAACACAGCGAATGGATATAAATTATTTTGTAGGACTGTTGTTTTGCTGCCAAATAGGACAAGTTCGATTTAAAAGCTGGGATTTTAAGAAGTTCCAAAATATTACAAAGCAATTCACATTTCATGGCTAATTTAAAACATCAGGGGTTCAGACGAGTTGCTTATAATGATATTTTCCAATTCCCATGTTATTTGATTATTTATACAGCTTCAGCTTTTACAGCTGAACCCAGCCATTCCTCTCTGGCCTCGATTCTCCTTTATCAACACCACCAGCTCACATAACTGTCTGTATCTTTGGGGGATTATGCACTACTTTTTATCTGGACCTGAGGAGAGTAAATTCAGAGGTGATAAAAAATTTCTGGTTGCAAATCCAATGTGTTATTTATTTAGATCAGAAGGAGGGCTGTTATATACAGGCTTAGGAAGACTTTTTAGAGCCCTGATAAAATCTCTGTGTGTCAGATGGAAAGGCCATGAAATTATTTGAACACCTTAAAGCTCTTATGAGTTGAAATAAACTTTCAGCAAAAGAGTCCGATTCTCTTTCTAGATTTGTTTTTGAATCCTCACCCGAGGACATGCTTAGAGAGAGGAAGGGAGAGAGAGGAAGAGAGAGAGAAACATCCATGTGAGCGAGAAACATCAGTTAGTTGCCTTCCACAGGCTCCCCAACCAGGGATGAAACCTGCAAGGGAGGCATGTGCCCTGACCGGAGTCAAACCAGTAACCTTTCCGTGCACGGGACGAGACTCAGTCAACTGAGCCACGCTGGCTGGGCTCCTTCAGGTGTTTGGACTTCAAAAAACAAAAGCCAAATAAAACAAAATGACGAAAGCAACAAGCAACACAACACAAAACAACAACAAAAACTGCACCAAACCTTTGAAGCACAATAGTAAGGTAAACAAAGTGTGTATGTTTAAAAGGAACCAGGAGACCTCAGAAAGTCTGGACAGAGGCAACGTCAGAGACACGCAGTGTTTGCCTAAAGGGATTTATCCTAGGAATTGGCTAGGAATATTTCATAAAATCTCAAATTCCTGGACTCCACTCTAGCCCTCCTGAACAAGAATCTTGGGAAGAAGAAATCTGTTTTTAGAAAGTGTCTAGGATGCTTGCTACACGAGGTGTTGGTGGTGACCAGCAGCATCAGCGTCACCTGCAAACGCGTTAGAAATGCAGAGTTGAGCTGTGCTCCAGACACGGTGAGCCAAGATCTGCAATGTAACGGGATCCCCAGGTGCTGGTACACACGGAGAAGTGTGAGCAGCTCCGCCCCACACTAGTCTTGTATTCTAACCAGATTCGGAAGCAAGTACGCTGGAAGGAGTCCGCATGTGATTTGAAGTCAAGCCCTAGCTCTGCTGCTCAACAACCCCCAGCTTCCTCTTATGAAGGCCTGGGAGCAGAGTAAGAGGTTAAGTGTGAATTCTGCATCACTGAACAGACCATCATTTTAATTGTGATAAATCATCAAAAGCTAAGAGCTCCCAGAGGTTCTCATTTGGAGAAAAGGGAGAGGAAAGACCAACTAGGCAAGATTATTATTAAATAGCTGTTGAGAAATAAATGAACAAAGAAGACAGAAACAAACTCCTAGATACAGAGAACAAACTGATGGTTGCCAGATGGCGGGGGGGGGGGGGGGGAAGGGGTTGGGGAGAAAAGGCAAAAAGCTTAAGAAGTACAAATTGGTACTTACAAAATAGTAAGTGATGTAAAGTACACCTTAGGGAATGTAGTCAATAACATTGTAATAACTACGTATGGTGCCAGGTGGGTACTAGACGTATCGGGGGGATCACTTCATAAGTTACACAAACGTCTAACCGCTGGCTGTATACCTGAAACTAACATCATATTGCATGTCACCTGTGATTGGGGGGAGTAAATGATAGGGAGGGGAGACTATTCTTAGTCACAGACACTTCTTTCTCTACAGTTGCTGAGGACCTACACAGGGTAGGTAGGTGCGAGGCAATTAAAAACGTTCCAGCCTGCACAGAAACACACACACGTATAATAAACTGGTGAAGGAGGTCAGCGGAGAGGATGGACATTGTTTCCTGGTTGTGATACTGTGCTAGAGGCATGCAAGATATTGCAACTGGGACCAGCTGGGTGAAGAGTATCTAAGCGTCACTGCATTCTTCCTTACAACTGTCTGTGAACCTGCAATTGTATCCAAAAGTATGGAAAACAGAACAAAACTCCAGGCCCTGTGAAGATCCTCATTTGGTGTTTGAGAAATCCAAGGCTCAGGAAGATAAGTGACTTTTCCCAACGTCTTCACCAATAAAATAGGTAACATTGTAACAATAGCCTGTGGCAGATGGTGCCGCAAAGGATACGTTCCCAGGCTACACTGTATCTCTGGGTGCTCTACATTGTGCTATGGAGTACACAGGGCATTGCCCTCATCCTAGTCACCCATGCACACACTACTGAATTCAGCCACTCTATTAACTCAGCATTAATCAAAGAATGGGAAAAAAAGAAGTCTCTCCAGCAGAAGAACTATGAGATCTATTATCAGGAAACAGGAATCCAGGTGTTGTATGTATTTATTTCGATTTTTTCTTTTATTGATTTTAGAGAGAGAGGAAGGGAGAGGGAGAGAGAGATAGAAACATCGAAACATTGATGAGAGAGAACATCAATTGGCCACCTCCTGCATACCCCCACTGGGATTGGGCCCACAACCTGGGCACGTGCCCTGACCGGGAATTGAACTGGCGATCTTGGTCATAGGTCGATGATCAACCACTGAGCCACACCGGCCAGGTGGAACCCAGGTGTTTTAAAAGGGAAAACGTTAAGTCACTGTTAAGTTTCCGTCTCTTTGTCTCTTGCACACTTCGAGGAGGAAATACTTTGTTTCTTAAGAGAAGCAGGCACCATACACCTTCTCCAAATTGTAGCCAGAGTCAACAGAAATGCTCTCCCTTTGGAAGCACTGCTTTTTAAATGTTATTTTTAAAAAAATAGTTCCAATACAATCTGTTTACCTTGGGGTGGAGGGAAAGAAAGGAAGGACACAGAAAATAGGGTGGGAAAGCCGTTGAAAGAAGTATATACTAAGGGCTAAAAATACACTGAACCCCCCACCCCATTTTTTTTTTTTTGAAGAGATCAGGGCAAACAAAGAAAATTTATAAAGTAAGCAGTCGATAGAGTTTTTATTTGATTTGATTGATTGATTTTAGAGAGAAGGAAGGGAGAGGGAGAGAGAGATAGAAACATCGATGAGAGAGAACATCGACTGGCCGCCTCCTGCATGCCCCCCACTGGGGAATGAGCCCACAACCTGAGCATGTGCCCTGACCGGGAATCAAACCGGCGACCTTTTGGTGGGTCGACACTCAACTGCTGAGCCACACCGGCTGGGCAATCGAGTTTTTAAAAATGTTCCCTCTCAAGCGTGAGTCTACATATTCTTTACCTATCAAGTTGTAGAATATATACTTAAAAATGGAAAGTTCTGCTGAAGTTGCAGTAGCGCGAAGCGATCTGTGCTCCCGGTAGAAATGCAATCGCTCTGGCCTTCCTGGAGCACGCGTGGGGGCCCCCCTCCATGAGAAAGACTGCAAGGGCATGCACTGTGCTATCATTCCCAACAGCGAAAAACTAGGAACAGTGCGAATGTCTAACAGTTGTACGTTACATTATAAAACATCAGCATACCACAGAATGAAAAGTCACTCGAAGAATGCATTGGAATAATGTTTGTTCACCTGAACAGTGATCCTTGTGTTACAAATACAATTTTTTGAATGTGAATGATTATTTTAGGAAGGTGAATTGTTTTCTTTACACAATTGATTGTCTAAATGTCCTTCAATAAACATGGATTAATTTAAAAAGTAAGAATGTGTGGTCTTCTACAATTGATTGTATTATATAACTGTACACCTGAAACCTATATAATTTTATTAACCAGTGTCACCCCAATACATTTAATAACACAAAAACAAACAAAAGGAATGTGGGGTTTTGGGCCCTTCACTGGCAAAGAAAGCAGGATCTTTGAGACGGGTGCCTGTCCCATTGACATTCATTCCCCCACTAAGTTAAGTGACTGGGAGCAGAGAAAGGAAACAAAGAAGGAAAAGAAAGGTTGAAAGACTGACAGCAGGGCTGGAGGTACGTCCTTGGCTAGAATTTCCCAAAGACCATGCAGTGGCCAGAAAAGAGAACAGAGATGTCACCATGTCACCTCCGCCCGCCAAGGCCATTCCTGGTCATCTCTGGTTAAGATCCAAAATATGAAGATTTTACATTCCCCCATTTCAGTGCTTTTCTGTGTTTTCTTTTCCCTAAGTTTCCTCTTAGAACTTTTTTGGAGAAGTTCCACCTTTTGGCCTTGTTTTCTCCCCGTCTCAGTCAGAGGGGAGGAAGAGCCTTATAGCTGCCACAGGCCGATGACCTGGTGGTCCTGCCGTCCCTGCTTGCACCCAGGACGGGTGATCAGAGGAAGAAATACTGGAAAGGGTTAGCCAGCTGCAAGGCCGATGAAGCTCCCTTCTGCTTTTGAACTTGGTTTCTGTTTAATGTACAAAAGCAGCCAGACTCCATGGCAATAACTGGTACCGTCACAATAATACCAAAATATGCAGTTGCTTTAAATAGAAAGCGAATGGAGTTCCTGGACTTAAATGCAGTGTTGGAGCACCTGAAGTCCCTTTATAGGTGACATATGTACCAGGCTCTTTAGAGCCTGTGCATGTGTGTGGATGCAGGTGTGGAGGGGTGACCCTGTGTGCTCCCCGATGAGATTTCTATGCTGCCACATACATGAGCATAAAGCAGAGAAGACCCTAGCCAATAAAACCTTGCACCTCTTCTAAAACATAAAACCCTTTTTTAGCAAGTAGACCAGTTGGCTCAGGAAGAAGAAAAGGAGAAACGTAGGTAGTTGTTTAACATCGAGCCAAACCAAGGTTAACCATCAGGGCTCCTGCCCACCTCCTCCAAGCCAAAGCTAGTGTCAGGCGCTGTCTTTGCTCTGCGTCCCCCAGGCAATGAGCACACACGCGTCTCCATGCACTGTATGTGAGCACAGTGGATAATCCATGCCTGCTGAATGAAACCCAGAAGCAAAGTCTACTTTTGAGTAGTTAAAAAAGGGGGGGGGGGAGTAAATGGTAGAGAAGGGAAGCACCTCTTAGGCATAGACACTATTCTTTCTGTACAAATAGCAGTTGAACCGAAGGTGTTCTCATTTTATTTTTGATGAATAAGATCAAGAAGCAAATAAAGCCAAGTCATACAATAGAAGTCAAATGTCATCTGAGAACATTCAGTGTTTTTGCAAGAATCAGTCCATAGAAGTGTAACTCAAATAATCTACTGGATCAAACCAGCTAACAGATAGGCAAGCAGGGGCGTTTCATACATTCAGAAACTTATTTGGACTTCTGAGAGTTTCTTCTTCCAGCTCTCCATTTGATTTTCACAGATTTTCTCTCTTTATACTTTCTAAATATCCAACAGTGCATGGAGCTTACGCAGATTTCATAAACAAGTGGCCTCCTTGACTAGGAATGCCACGAGCTGCACATTTCTGCATTTATATAGTCTCCAGTTATGTGAAGAACACACTCAGATGAGTCTACTACTTGAGTAAAAAAACCTCTCCATTTTCCTGTTACAACAAGTTGACTTTTTAGGAAATGAGTTTTCAGCGTTAAAATATAACTCATTTCCTCCTCGATTCAGCAGCACAATCGCCCATTGAGACCTGAGTCCATATTCAAAGTCCCTAAGGTTGACTGAGGGTGGTCATGGCACGTATCTGACACACTGGGACCTTTTCGACAGGGACCATGGAACAGACAGGCAAACCTGATGCCCAGTGACCCTAGTCATCTCCCAAACTAAACAGTTGCTCCTTGGTGCATGGACAATGTTGCAGCCATTGCAGATGCCACGTGAGATACAACTTATTTTTCCCAGAATGTAAAAAGTCCAAACATACAAGAAAATCAGAACGGCAGTGTACCGGGAGTGACTACAAGGTGACTGCATGTCCTCCCACTCTCTCTGGGTTTGCCCCTTTCTGGCTCCGAGCACCCCTCTGCCTGTTTTCTGTCCCTGCCATGCTCTCCAGGAGACTTGCTACACACGACAGAGCAGAGCAGCAAAGGCCTCACTGGGTGATTATTTCAAATAGAAACTGGATGCAAGATTTGCCACAGCGCCACTGTGGAGAACACGATTCACCTAGAAAAAATGAAAATACGCCTTGACATCTGTTTGCGGTTTCTGTGCTGGAGAAAGCAAACCTCAGGATGCTTTGCCATTCTTCCCTCCCTTCCTCCCTGCGTGCACGGGCGTGCCTGGAAGCCGCAGCACCCTGCGCCGGGGATGCTTGGAGACGCCACTCCTCCGAGAAGCCGCTTCGTCTTCCGGAAGACACTCCTGGAAGATTTCAAACACATGCGGACTCACACTAATGTTCTTAAAAGTTACAAAGTGAAAGGAAGCTAGCTCTTTTTCCATTTTGATCTTTGTTTCCAGGGATATTCTGTATACATCCAGAGACACCCATCTGGGTAATTTTCAGAAGGATAAATTAATGCAGAGAAAAGAAGCCACCGTCTATCTGTTCTGAACTTGTCACATTCCTGGTAATGGAGGGGCAAACAAATAAGCTTCTATTTCCAGAGCAAAAGAAAGGAATAAGATGAGGAGGGAATCAGAAGTACATGCTGCATGTCTCCCTCTGCCTTTCTGTCATTAAGTATCTTCTAAAAAGATGCTGCCCGTTCCCAGCCGTGTGGCTCAGTGGGTGAGCGTCATCCCGTGGACTGAAAGGTCCCGGTTGGAGTCCCACTCAGGGCACATGCCCAGGTTTTGGGCTCTATCCCCAGGGGGGGTTGTGCAGGAGGCAGCCTATCGATGTTTCTCTCTCTCCCTTCCTCTCTCTCTAAAAAAAAGTCAATGAAAAACAAAATAAAAAGATGCTGCCCCAAGCCAAACTTGAATTGTTTTAAAGGTAAAATTTCATCTAGCTATGACAAACACAGTATACCACTCAATGACTTTTCGCAAAACAAGCACACCTGTGTAACCAATAGACAGATCAAGAAATAATAGGACAGTAGACTGAGGAAGGCAGGAGGGGATGGGGGCAGGAGGGAGGGGGTCAATGGGGATAAAAGGGGGACATCTGTAATATTTTCAACAATTAACTAAATAATAAAAATAATAGGACAATAAAACCACCCTGAGCTATCTCCAGGATCCCACCTAATCAGTATACTTCCTTCCCCAAAGGTGAAAACTACCCCAATTTCCACCATTATTTATCAGTTCTTCCTGCTTCAGGTTTTTATCATAAGATATGAACTCTAACGGAACTGTTTTTAGTTAACTTTAGGTTGTGAAATGTATCCATATTGTTGCATTAAGCAGTGGTCATTCATTCTCATTGGTGCATGCTATTTCCTTGTATTATTATGTCACAATATATTCATCCATTCTACTGTTGATGGACATTTAGGTTGTCGTCAGGTCAGGGCTACAACAAATAATCCTGCAACAAATCTTCTTGAAGAAGTCCTTTGGAGTCTATCTATATACATTTCTGTTGGGCGTAAGAATAGGATTGCTGATCAAATGATACATAGCTTCTGCCAAGCGATTTTTCAAATGAGTTGTATTATTTTACACCCCAACTAGCAGAATATAAGAGTTCCCATTGTTCTACATTCTTATCAGAATTGCCACTGTCCACCTTTTACATTTCAAGCATTCTGGTGGGTATGCAGCACCATCTTTTTTTGATGTTGATTTGAATTTTCTTGATCACTAATTAGATTAAAGCATATTTTCATATGTTTATGAAAATTTGAGCATTTTTTGGTGAAATATTGGTTCAACTATTTTGTCCATTTTCCCCCTTGGTTGTCTTTCATTTTCTTGTTGATTTGTAAGAATTATTTGTATATTCTAAATCCTAAATATTATATAGATGCATATATATGTATGTATGTGTGTGTGTATATATATATACATATATATATATATATAAAAAATATTCTCCAACTCTCTGGCTTACCTTTTTATCCTTACATGTCTTTTGATTCTCTTTCTTATAATTAATGTAGTCCAAATTATCAATCTTTTCTTTTGATTTGTGCTTTTGTGCTTTGGGGATGCTATTAACGTTATAAAACTTTTCTTCTAAATTTTCCTCTAGAACTCTTACGGTTTTTATTTTACATTTAACTGAAATTTGTATCTGTTATGTGAGGTAGAGCATCAATATTGATTTTTTCATATAGAAATCTAATCTATTGAATTTATCAAATTCTGGAAAATCTCATACTTTCCACCCTGCATTCATTCAGTGTTACCTTTGTGATAAAATCAATGACGGCGTGCATGTACCTCTCTTAAAGATATTTCCCCACTTTCCCATTTCACAGAGGCCCTTTTAAGATCATGGTAGATTTTAACATGAACAGTCATTAGCTATGCCTCCCAGCAGCAGCAGAGTACATCCCTGTTTTCATTGGCATCAGCCTGGTCACGGGACAGTGAAATGTGGTCACTTTCAGCTAGAACTCTCAAGAGGCGACTTGTGGATTCCCATCTCTGTTTCCCTCTGCCTGAGACCAACAGTGACCGGCTGGAGGCTGTTCCTTCAGCATGGCAGAGGGCGAGACAAAAGGACGCAGAGCCGGAGCGGACCGGACGTGGACACTCAGCATTTTGTTATGTTTAGGGCCTAAAATTGAGGGTTGTTGTCACTGCAGTGTAACCCAGGCTATTCTGTCTGCTCCATAGGTACACAAAAGAAACTGGTGTACATAATTTCACTGTCTCCCTCATCCCGTATCACTAGAATAAGAACAGCTCCCTTTCAGTCAAAGATTGTCTTAAGAGAAGAGAGCTGATCGCTAAGAGCCAACCTATTTCTATCCCAGAAGAACATTTTGCTAAGAATGTCATAGGCAAAGCAGATGGAATAGATCCCTATGTGTTTTTTACTTTGAACTTTTCCTAAAAACTCCCATTATTGCAATTCAAGCCATCATGTAAATTCAATCATTGAAGAACTAGGTTCTTTTACAAGCAAACGACATTCAAAACATTTCTAAGCTTTCTCTTCCATCCACTGGTAATAAAAACTTTCTCCTTGACCTATTTATTTCACACAGTTTCTAGAAGGCTCACATACCGAAAGGACTCTGAAGTAGGAGAAAGCTGTATAGAAATGCTAGGTAGTAAAATATATAGGTATCTTTTTTTTATGATGCTAGAATACTTCATTTTCTAAAATATATTCGTTCAAGTAATATTTGAGCATTTAATAAAAAGAACTGATTTAGAATTCAAACTTAACCACAAACTCCATCCTGCCCTTACCCAGGACACAGCATTCCCTTTCTGACAATGAACAAAAGCCACTAAGTTAAAAACCCAACGAACTATTTGATCACACAGTCGGCAGTATCTCCGTTATTTCACAGGAGACCCCGGCCTTGGCCTCCAATAGAGCTCTGATGGGATGGGTAGATTTTGTAACCCAGAGAAAGTGACTTCTCATTCAAATAAACCTGCGACAGAAATCATGCCACAGAGAGCAGGTAGGAAGCACGTCCTAACTTGTGTGATGTGGTAAAACGTGAATGAGAACTGCAGTTTAAATTAACAATAGTGCAGTGGCTTTGAATGGGCCTCTTTGTGTTTTAACTTTGACGTGACCTGTTCAATCGATCTGTGAAGGGCATGGATGCCCTTGGAAAGTGGCGCTTAAATTCTTTTCCAGTAGCAGAAACTCCTGGCTGGATTAGTGCAGACCCCATGGAGACTTCTGACGCTGTTGATAAATCATGTTTAAGAACTTTTCAGCCCGAAGCTCAGTTGTAAGCTGCAGGCCAAGCCACGAACACATTTGCAAGTGGCGGTGCCCCGTAACCGTTCCCTTCCAAGTCACCTCAGCGTCTAGCACCCCATTCATCACAGTAGCCTGAGTCACGCGCATCCTCCGTGAGATTCAGACCCCTGTGCTCACTTACAGTCAGGTCTGAGCCAGGTGGAGAGCCGGCAGATTGAACTAGTTCAGTGGTTCTCAACCTTCCTGATGCCGCGGCCCTTTAATACAGTTCCTCATGTTGTGGCGACCCCCAACCATAAAATTATTTTCGTTGCTACTTCATAACTGTAATTTTGCTACTGTTATGTCTTAGGCGACCCCTGTGAAAGGGTCGTTCGACCCCCAAAGGGGTCGCGACCCACAGGTTGAGAACTGCTGAACTAATTCATCAGTTAAAAAATATAAGCCCACACCCTGGCAGGTTTGACTCAGTGGGTAGAGTGTCAGCCCGCAGACCAAAGAGTTGCGGGTTTGATTCCGGTCAAGGGCACGTACCTCGATTCTGGTTTGCTCCCCAGCCCTGGTCGGGGTCATGCAGGAGGCAGCCAATCAATGTGTCTCTTTGACATCAATGTTTCTCTCTCCCTCCCTCCCTCCCTTTCACTCTATCTGAAAATAAATGGGAAAATATGCTCAGGTGAGGATGGAAAACATTATATATATCTCCATGGATCAAAAACAAACACTTAGGGCTTCCATGTTTGTTTTTAGAGCCCAATCTTACAAGTATTAGACAAGGGCAACAATGATAGTTTAACCTTTTTTTTGGATACCCTGATTTTGAAATATATATGTAGTATCCTTGCCAGTCTAAGCTACAAGACTGAAGAAAATATTTTAACTTAAGTCATCTTTAGCTTTTTTATATACTGAGTCATTTAATTTCCTTCAATATATATAGTTTCACTCCAAATACTGAAGAAATAGATAAGGAAGACCCTCCTGCCAAGAGAAAAGTTTAACTTCAGTGCATTTAGTGTTATCTGGTCATATTCCAAGCCCAGCTGTAATTTAGAAAAATAGCAGGGCACAGGCAATAAGACAAATGGAGGTTAGCTCTGCGAAGCAAACTTAGCTGAGCCAGTTTTTGAGCCTTCTCGATGAGTAGTTTCTATTGCAAGCTTCTGGAAGGCAGTGATCACCTCACAAACATGGTATTGTTTCCAAATAATGATGCATTAAGGAGCGTCAATAAATAAAAACTTTAAGTCATTTCTCCTCGTACGGGGGAAAGTCCATGATACACAGTTAAGTGAGAAGCAGACTATCAACCTGCATGTGCGTCTTGAACACACATGTACGATACGAACACAGGTGATGTGTGTGCAGTGAAAGCTACTAGACAGAAATAACTAACATGCGGACTCGGGCTCACTCCGTGAATGGAACACGAATATCCAAATCTTTTCTTTATATTTTACCCTACTTTTTTTACAGTTTTGACAAACATGTATTCATTTTTTATGGAAGCATTAACAAAGATGAAGGAAAAAAAGAACAAAGTCAGTCCTCTGATGGCTTCAACTGCCGTAGGAAAACGCTGAATGTCTTCTCTCCTGGCTTCGTGGAAAGTGCCTCCCATCTCCCCCTCTCTAACCCAGTGCAGTGTCCTCATCCTACAACGACTTCTCAGGGGAGGGCGATGAGGGTGGTGCACCATAGGTGCAAGCAATAAGTGGGTGATTTTTTTCTGCAGAAAATTAAAATGTCTGCACAAACCCACAGGAAGTCAGTCTGCCTGATATTATCACCATTATTATTTTAAAAGTCAGTTGTAAAATACTCTTTTCCACAAACGTGTATGTGTATCCTTTGGTCTAAGTTCTAAACAACTGCCCGTGCCCCGGGCAAATCCCTCCCCGGGCTCAGCCGCTGGTGTTTCTCTATCCCCCACCCCATGAATTACTCTACTGCCCCTCTAGGTCTGCATCAGAAATTCTCTTCTTCCTTCTTCCTCCTCAGGCAACTTCTCACAGCCCTTAGACTCAATTAAATGTGTCTCCCACGCAAACCTTTCAACCACCCAGGACAACTCCTTCAGCCACTTAATGCACCGTCCTGACTCCGTCTACACGCCTCTACTGAAGCCCTTAGTACATTAGGTTGTAATCACTGACCACAGGCCACTCCCTTCACCACGCCCTTCTCCAGCTTCACCCTCCGACCATCCTTCACTGTCCTCAAGCTGCAGCTTCCTCTGGGGCCAGAGCACTGTGGGCACCCGCGAGGAGGCCAGTGTGCTGGGGTGTGTGATTCTCGGAGCCATGGTAACAGAGCAAACTCTAAAGGACCCTGGAAGGGCGCATCTTCTTCTCCCAGAGCGGTACCTTGTCCAGGGAGCCACTTCTGAGGTTTTGACACCGCAAAACTGAACCTAGAGGGACTCATCGGGGAGAATTCCTCGGGCTTACCTCTGTTTTCCAACTGCCCTTCCCCACACCATTACAGAAAAGAAGGGAAAACGCCTACTCGGAGGGAAAAATACCTACGTATTTGGTACAGAATCCCTACCCAGGAATAAAAAGTATGTGTTTGAAGAAGTTCCTCTCCACCTTCGGGGATATAACCCCGCTCTAGGCAACTGTGGTTAAGGAAGAAGAAAGATTCATTCTAGCTGATAAACTGCTAACAAATGATGTGCTCAGCAGAACAGAAGAACTAAGAGCAACGTCATGTCCACGCTGGTGGATTTAATTCCTCTCACCCTTGAAGGTTTCTATCAATTTCCACAGGTGAAGATATCATCACAAATGCAAATTATTTATTTTCCCTCCGTATTCCTGTAGTTCTTAATGTCTAGTCCACTGATTTGTTCCCTCTCCGTTGCCTGGTAATGGCAAATACTTTTAAAGTGTGCACCTTATTCCAAAATGTGTAAAGTGAAGTTCCTGAAGAAAGCAGAAATTCTTACATCTTGCACACTGTGGGTGTCCAATAATTCCCAGGCAAGATACGAGCTGAGCACCAGGCTCTTCGAGGAGAAACACTGCGGGTGGAATGGCCTGGAGGAATGTCTGTGGCCCCCACGCCCCGCACGGCCCCACGCCCAGTGTGCACCCGGCTGTGCCCCAACACTCACCGTGGGCACGACAGATTTTTTCAGACCTGGGTGAAATTTAGTTCTTAAACCCTCTAGTCATTTCGAGAACATTAACCCGCTAGAGAAAAAGAGAAAAGTGTGTCCTAATTCTTCTCTATGCCTCATCACTGAGTGCTGGCTGTCGGGTCAGTTTTGGGACTCGGGGCAAAGAACGGGGGACCGAATGAAAGGTACCCCACTCGCTCCGGTGAGCAGGCCACAGATCGGCTAACCCTGCTCCGCAGGTGAGGTTTCTCCAGGGTAAAAGCACACCTGGAATGATTGACTAGTTTGGGGAGTTTTTGCAGTGTTCTCTGTGTGGTGAATTTTAATCAGCAGTACAATTAGCAGCTGCATTAATTAATTAGCACATTAATCAGGAGAGCATTTTAACAGCTAATCTCTCACAAAGTAGCGGTTTGTGATAAAATCTTAGCCGGCGGAGAGCGAGCAGCATACTAAGTTATTTTTCAATGTTATCATCACCATGGGCCTAGCAAAGGCTGAAATTATGCAGCCAAGTTGAAACCTTTCTTAAAATATACCGCACGTTTGAAAAATCGTATGCTGCGTGCGGAAAGGGTTCACAGTTACTGCACTCCCTCCAGGCACCCCACGAAGCACGCCCTCTGAGTGTGCTCCAAACAGTCCTCCTGTGAGTCCAGAAGGGTTCAAGGCTCCTCTTCCATTAGCAGGATTATTATGGAATAATGAGAAGCTTCAAGATATTATTTTATAGTTATATGAATTAGAGCAATTAAAAAGAAAGGAGCCCTGGTCAGTGTGGTACAGCGGTTAGAGCATCGGCCGCACTCCAAAGGGTCACAGGTTCGATTTCCAGTCAAGGGCACATACCTGGGTTGCAGGTTCCATCCCCCAGTCCCGGTTGGAGAGCGTTCGGGGGGCAACCAATGGATGTGTCTCTCCCACATTGATGTTTCTCTGTCTCTTTCTCTCTCTCTCTCTCTCTCTCTCTCTCTCTCTCTCTCTCTCTCTCTCTCTCTCTCCCCCCATCCCTTCTCTCCCTTCCACTTTCTCTAAAAATCAATGGAATAAATAACCTCAGGTAAGGATTAACAAGGAAGGAAGGAAGGAAGGAAGGAAGGAAGGAAGGAAGGAAGGAAGGAAGGAAGGAAGGAAGGAAGGAAAGAGAGAAGGAAGGGAGGGAGGGAGGGAGGGAGGGAGGGAGGGAGGGAGGAAGGAAGGAAGGAAGGAAGGAAGGAAGGAAGGAAGGAAGGAAGGAAGGAAGGAAGGAAGGAAATACCTGCCTTAGCAATGAAATATATAAGTCTAATTTTTAGCCTTTAAAGCCTTCCCTGGAGAAAGGAATAGAAAACATTTCTTCCGATACAGTGTTTAGAGATAAATGCCTGCAGCACCGCAGCCAAATGTAACACACTTTTGATAAAATATAAATTGAAGACTTCCTCATGTGGAAACATCGCTCCTTTTTGCCCCATTATATCCAAAATGCAGTGACGTGCTTTCCTTGAATCCATGCATATTGAATTTCACAGGTTCCAAAACTTAAAATTAGACTGGAGAATCCATAGGCTGATAGGAAGACTTCCCTTCGTTTACAAAGCCTGGGGAATACCGAATTCTTAACCACGGTGATCTGTTAGTTTGAACTCTTAAGCAGGTCTTTATCGTCACAGTCTTTCCCTGGGAGAAATCGGTGTTCTTCCATGATTCCTCATCACTCTCTCAGCCCAGAAGGCAGACGGTCAGGGTGATGGAGGGAGCTTGTGCTGGGTAAGCATTTCCTCACATTTCAAACGCTTGTTCTATTGATTTTCCTCTCTGGTTCGTGAAAATTGCACTCTATTTAAATCATATAATACAACCTGGAAGAATTTTAATATCCACTTTACCTTTTGTCTCCATGTATAAATCACATTTATATCTCTCCATCTTATGCCCTCTCTCTTCTAAATTTCCAGCTCTTTGCAACTTACTTCATCAGCAGTTCCATTACAAGCCCAGGGTAATTTCAAAATGTTCTAGAGAAAGACAGATGGAAATTAGGTATTTCTCCACCAAAAAATATATATTATAAACTATAGTATTTAGTAAGGGTCCATTCAAGTATGATGTTAGTGAGCTGTTTTCTTATAAATGCCTTATAAATAAAAGGCTTGCTAGTGCAATGGCACCCCCAAAACGCCACCTACAGTTCTGGTGAGACAATGTCATGTCTTGTAGATTCTTCTATGCTTAGGCTGAACTCCATGCATGCCTGTTATCATAGGTTACATTGTTGTAGTTATGTTGTTAGTGCATTCTTGGCTTCATTCGTGAACACATTATTTGTTATTGATAGATGTCTTATGCGTGAAAAACCTCATTTAACTCTGAGTCACCTTCTAATGAAGAAATCCTTCTTATTTTATGAACTTTTATAATTCACATAGAGCTTACCTGGGCTCATAGTCTCTCTCACTGACTAAATTTCCTATCCCTCCCTCCAGCCCCAGTTGGCTGGATGCGTGCCCGTGCACACACACACACACGCACATGCACACACATGCACACACACACATGCACACACATGCACACACACACACACGCACATACAATGCATGCACAAGCAGCACCCTTCCTCTCTAGTATCTGTTCTAGGGAGCCCTGGTGGAGTACTGGTCAGTGATGCTTGTTACAAGCATTGATGGTTGCAGCTCTCCCTCAAGGCAGACATATCTATCACAGTCTGGAATAAGCCTACAGTAGGTATCCTCCACTCACTGGATCAGCGCACCCGTAAGAGAGGTGATTTAATTAATTCATTACTCTGACAACTTTTTCTTGAAAGCCTATTATATGCATGTGTTTGCTTTTTCAGGCCCTGAAAATCTGTTATCAGAACTAATACTGATGTTGGCAAACTCCCTCCACCAGTGAACTGTCTTCTCTCACACAGTTGCTAGAGTCAAACTTCATAAACAGAAAGCTGATTGTATTACTCCCCAACATAAAATCAATAAACGGTTTCTCTGCCACCTTTGGAATACAAGCTAAGCCCTGTGGAATGACCTACCATGCCCTTCATGCTCTAGTCCTTGCCAATCCCTATAATATCATCTTGTGATAGTCAATTTTATGCATCAACCTTACTGGTCTAAGGGATGTTCAGATGGCTGGTAAACATGATTTCTGGGTGTGTCTGTGAGAGTGTCTCCAGAGATTACTTAGCATTTAAATCAGCACACTGAGAAAGAAAGACCATGCTCATCAACGCCAGTGAGCATCATCCAGTCTGTTGAGGAACCAAACAGAACAAAAGGTGGCCCTGGCCAGGTAGCTCAGTTGGTTAGAGCATAGTCCAGATACGCCAAGGTTGCAGGTTCAATCCCCGGTCAGGGCACATACAAGAATCAACCAATGAATGCATAAATAAGTGAAACAACAAATTGATATTTCTTTCTCGCTCGCTCTCTCTCTCTCCTTAAAAATAAATTTCTGAAAAAGAGAAAACAAAAAGGTGGAGGAAGGGTACATTTGCTCTCTGTGCATCTTCCCTAACCCTTGGACATCACACTCCAGGTTCCCAGGGCTTTGGACTCTGACGGGATTACCACGGGCTTTCCTGGTCTCCGACTCGCAGACAGTAGGTTATAGGACTTCTTGGTCTCCCTCATGGCGTGAGCCAATTCCTATAATACATCTCTTGTTATAACTCTCTCTCTCTATTTTATTGGTTCTGTTTCTCTGGAGCACCCTGATGAATACACACCTCTCGTCAGCTCCCTGCACAAATCCTCCGTCCAGCTTATTCCATTTACTGTTTCCCAAACAGACTGCTCTTTTGTTCCAGTGCCTTTGCGGATTCTTCCCTCCTTCCCTCCATCACCCGTGTTCGTGTTCTACGACTCACGTCTGGTATCCTCACTTTCCCCGCCACATCCTGTCCCGAGTTAGACCTACGTGAGTTGCCATCTGCGTGGCAAAGCTGTTAGCAGCTGCCTGGCACTAACAGAACCTCATGTATATCTCTCTTCTTGGGACTCACTCCCTTTAAATTTAACAATTTTCCTGCTGCTTTTACCCACTACATTGGATGCCCCTTGATGTCAGGGACAGTCTTTGACCCGTTTTTCCTCAACACTTTGCAAAAGACCAGATAAAGGATGGGGCAAGAGTAGGTTTACAGTTGTGAGTATGCAAAACACAGAGTTTATTCTTGCACTGTCACGTGTTAACGATTGTATCATTTTCCACACGAACAACTGCAAAGCTACTGTTGCCCCACCTGCGTGGGAAGGTTGGATGATATGGGTCAATGTGGGTAATTTAGGATGAGAAGCAGAGCATGTGATCAAACCAGAGCCCAGGCTGCTGGAAAGGGCTCGGGCCCCGGGACAGAAACAGCGGTGCTGGAAAGGAGCTGTGTGTTCCAAATGACGTGCACCCTCAAAGCGATGCCGGGGACTTTTACAGAACTTAGACTTTGGTAAAGCTCATCGTGACCGGAATTAGTCATCGACGCACCCGCAGGCTGTCATGGATTTGCTTCATAGCTTCAGAACAAATCAACCTACTTTTCAGCTCATTAAGGGACGGCACGCCTCCGCCACGACCAGGCGTCACCTGAATGGTCGCATCTCTCAGAAAAGCCATGACGCCCCTCAGAGGCCAGCAGGACACATCTCGTCTAAGAGAGGGCACAGTCCGAGAACATGGGCGAAACACCCAGGACCTCTATTTTAGATGAGAACATTGAAGCTCATTTCATTACTCGCCCAAAGACACACTTCCAAAGAAATGACAGATACCCGTGCCAAACCTCATTTCTAAACCAAATCCACGGTGTCCTTTATTTATGCCGTGAACTACACACCATCATCTTAAAAGTCCCTGGGTTTGGACTAACACAGGGTCATAACTGCTGGTGGACGTGCACACGTGTCTGTCTGTCTGTCTGTCTGGGAGAATGCACGGGGGCGGGGGATGGCCAACAGGATTATTCGGACATTGAATCACAGTGATCATTTTCATGTGTTAAGTAAGGTGAACTATATTTGGTACTGCTTTTCAAATATGACATTATGGTGGATAATTATATCTTTTCAGCCAGAAGTAAAGTTTCAACCCAGCTAAGTCTGCTGCTCTGCTGTCTTCTGAAATTAACCTCTTCTGAAAATTAAAGGCTACTAGTTGGGCCTACAGGAGAAATGACGGAGACTTGACTCTGGGTAAGTGCCTTGATTAGCTAATAAAACAAAGTTACATCCAGCAATAAATGTGGGCTTTCTACGGTTCCTCTAATATACCTCATCACCAAATACTTGGTAGGGAAAATCTCTCGTCAGATAACAGCGTCAAGGACCGTGAAGACGTCCAGCAACTCAGGAGGGAAGGGAGGGAGCTGCAAGGGGGAGGCAGAACCACAAATGGCCATGAGCAAAATTCTGCCACCTTAGAAGAAGGAAAAGGAGATCTAATTATATATAATAAATCTAATCTAATCTAATCTAATATAATATAATATAATATAATATATCAATATAATATATAATTTTTGTATATCATTTATACTGCAGTATAATTCCTAATTCTCTGCTAGGAAGTAGGTACCCAGGGTGGGCGAGAGGCAGCCACTTGGAACACTCACGCTTGCCAGCGTTGTGGAGAGCTAGCCTGTCTCCCAGGCTGGACTGCTTTCACGTCAGTGCTGCAGGAGCCCTGAGAAGCCGATGCGGTTCGAACGTCCTCAGGAGGACCTCAGATTACCTGCAGACTTAGCTGTCTGACGCGCTAGGAGAAAGGTGTTCTTAGAGGCGCAGGCGTTTTAGGGTCTGAGACTTAGAAGTAGGAGCGGTTCCTTGGGGCACAAACATGGGATTAAAGAATCCCTCTTGGACATTTAGTTCACATGCTTGAGAGGCTGGTGCACACAGAATGCTAATGTAGGTGTGGGGAGAATAATCATCATTTCCACAGCTCTTCCTTCATTGTATTTTCCAACCATGGCCTGAAATTGTGCTCTGGGGAAGGCTTTTGGGAAGGAGGAGCAGGACTGTCCTGTCCGTTGTCACTGATGGTCATGGCGAGCCCTATGCCAAGTCTGATCTTTATAACCAGCCACCATGCTAAGAAGTGGCGTGAGGGTGCCCCACAGCCCCTCTGTATGGGGGAGTCCCAGCAAGCACCATCTCTGCTCCAGCAGAAGGCAGAGCCTAAGGCAAAGCATTGTCATGGGATCAATAAACTGTTCCTACGTTTCCCCTTACAAGGACTGTGGGTAGTTATTATCCTAAGGTACCTACATTTGATAGAAATGGTGGTCTAATGGGGGATAGTACTATCTTGTGGGCCTAAACTTGTAGAACTTCTGATCAACCATCTGTCACAAATAAGCAAGACGATCACCTTGAAACCCACAGTAAGAATCGTACAGGCAAATATACAGTGAAATAACTGAGCTGTTAATCTACTTGGAAAATGCTTTTCCTACCAAGCACATTTTATAAGTCGATCAACTGTATTCAAGTGAGGATAAACAGCAAATAAGAGGGCACTGCCTATACCCGGCCAGTGTAGCTCAATGGATGGAGCACCATCCCATGGACTGAGAGGTCCCAGTTCAATTCCCAGTTGGAGCACATGCCCAGGTTGCAGGCTCGATCCCCAATAGGGGGTGTGCAGAAGGCAGTCGATTGATGTTTCTCTCTCACATCAATGTTTCTATCTCTCTCCCTTCCTCTCCCTCTAAAAAATCAATTAAAAATATTTTTTTAAAAAAAGAGGGTACTGTAGATTCATCATCACCACCTGTCACTCATTAATCACTGCAGCCAGTGAAGGTGTCACTCCAACTTAGCCTGGAAGGCCCTAGGAGACCGTGATGGGACAAGGAAGGAGGCTATAACTTCAGAACAGAGAGGATGAAACAAATGAGGGCAAGCAGTTCAGGAGCTGAGACGCAAGTCCGAAGAACCTTGAAGAGGAAGGAAAGGAGCGGGTTATAAAGTCAGACCAGAAAATTCTGGTGCAGTAGAGCAAGGGCAGGTAAATAAAACAGGTTGAAGATGTGCAATTGTTAACGTCCATGAGTTTCAATGAATCACAAAGCACTTATCCTCAGAATAATGTAATTTTCGTAATCAGCACAAATTATTTCTCTTCGATGCATATGGGTTAGAATACATGATTAAGGCTCTTTTCCCTTTTCCTCTCTTCTGTAGATGCAGTCCCATTATTCCAACCACCGGTTGCATTTACCATTCCATTTTCTTGACCCACATTAAAATTAGGCAAGTATGAAATTAAAACTCCAAACATTTTCAAAAGCTATTTCACATCCAGAGATTTATATCCCTTGCAAAATGGGGTTTTGACTTTGACGTTGGTCTGGGACACATGAGATCCCTAAGCATATTTCAGTACAGATATGGAATAGTTAGAGCAGTGTGGGGGGAGAGTACATTTTTTTTTTTTGAAGTATCTGAAAGTCTTTTGTGACTAACTTCTCCAGGTTATTTATGTATGGAGGAACTGACAAATTCTAAATAGGTTCTTTCCAAGTAAAGCAAAATGGATTTGGTAGCATTTAACTTATATAATGGCATACAGGTAGAGGGAAAAAGATACCTCTATGATGCTGTCCAGACTCAGAATCTAATACAGGAAATGCCTCCGAAGGTCATAGAATGCCCTCTACGCCCAGTGACCACACGAAAGGCATGGAGACCGTCGATACACAGGTACAGGCAATCTCCAGCTTGCTCTGAAATCCATGGCAGAGGACTGTTTCATTATTACTTAGAACATAAAATGCCACCTTGATTAATATTTAGTGAAAATAAATGCCTAGAAAGACCTTTTGTAAAGAATAAAAATTTAGAAAAAGCTTGCAGTTTAGCAATAAAAATGCTCTGCTTAATACAAATGAGGCAGGGTCCCTATACACAAAGAGCTTTTCATTAAGCTCAGAAGAAAACTAACAGATGATAAATCAAAGAAGTCCTTTTTTGTTCTTTCTCTCTCTCTCTCTCTCTCTCTCTCTCTCTCTCTCTCTCCCTCTCCCTCTCTCTCTCTCTCTCCCTCTCCCTCTCTCTCTCTCTCTCTCTCTCTCTCTCTCTCACACACACACACACACATTAAATCAAATCAGGAAAAGTGTTTGCTTGAACGCTGCATATTGAGAAGTGAGAACCTGTAGGTAGGCACACCTCAATTGGGTCCCAGCTGTGACAGTCACTAGCTATGTAACTGCGACCAACATACTTAACCTTTGTTTCCTCAACATAAATTTGGGGAAATATTAGTACTTCCTGCAAAGGGGTGTCACGAGATCTGAAGGAGAAAATGCAGAGGACCTGGGTTACAGGGAATGGTTAATAAGCATTAGCAGGAAGAGTCTGTCTTTGGGGCAGCAAACTTAAGATTAAAGTATGCAGCTCCACCAATACTTCCAGCCCTTACTCCTTCAGAAGTCCTTTAAGAAGTCAGTCTTTCAACAAACGGCGACTTAAAATGTATCTTCTCTACTCACACACCTCAGCACGGTTGCCAACATCTCGTAAACTCTCTTCTCCTTCTCAGACAGATGGTGGCCTATAATTTATCAAGATATGCTCCAGAAAGGTGGAATCTCAAATGCACTCCAAAATTTGTCCTTCTGGTGTGTCTTCTTAATTTTCATTGTCTTCCCAAATCCTCCCTCTCAATCTGCCATCTTACACGAACTAACCAAAATCATTGCCTACAACTGCAACCCACTAGTTATCATCTCCCCACCACCACCAGGCTTCAGTGGAGTATCTCTCACTCAACCCTGTTCCTTCCTCTGTCCTGAATTCCAATCCCAGCTGTCCAAACAATTTCCTCCATGCTCATCACTGGCTTCTCCATGTCAGGTCCTGCTAAAAAGATTTTCAGCTTCACAGTGCTCTTTTCCTTCCGGTCACCAGGTGAGTGATTGCATCATCAACCATTCAGTCCTCATGCCCTTGACCATACCACCTGAATGGAACATGGGATAGAGATTTTTACGGGTATTCAGTTCGCCCTGCCTGTTCTTGCAGCAAAGTTTCCCAGCCTCTGGCACACTGCCCTGGTGATAGCTACGCTTACATCTGCTTCCGTTGTTGTTTGACCCTTGACCTTACTAGCATGGCGGGGCCTCCCTGGGTGGTGTTTCTGCCCCATTTACTCCGTGAGGAAGGAGTCTCTGAGCCATTTGTCATCACCAGGAGACTATCCTCCAGCTACAGGAGTAACCACGCGACCTGGTATCCTTTACATTTTCTAATGAACTACAACCCTGTCTGGATTTTCTATCAAGTTTCAATGAGCTATAAAATAATCTGTGCATACAATCAAATTCTTCCTCTGAATTTTCAAAATTACTGAAAGTTGATCAGATGATATGGTCTGCTATTGAATATGAAAGAACTGTGCCTTGATTTGTGATGTCTTCAAATCTGCAGCATTGTGGAACATTTTCATGCAAAAAAAAAAAAAAAATGGTCATACACGCCCACTAGTAATATAGTAAATGCTTCAACTCTGGTAGTAAAGGGAGTCCGCATTCTTCTCAGCACAGACATAGCTGGGTAGTCAAGGAGTTGGTCTCCTTCGCTGCAAGGGACTATCTTCATAGAAGAGAATACACCGGAAGCCCAGCAGGAGACGGGTGCTCTGGTCTACCCCACAGATTAGACACAGGCCTGGTCCTCTCAGAATCCCACTGAATAATGTGTTCGTAAACGTCTGTTTAGTTGATAGTATTCACAACTGATTTCATTGAATTTTCTTAAAAATTCATGTGTTGTTGTTTTTTGCAGAGCATATCTTAAAAATTAATGCTGTCTTTTGCAAAGCATGTCCCCTGGCTCTGTGTTAGATGTGATGGGAAAATATAAATATCAAATTATTTATTTTCAAATATTACTGTTTATTCTTAGAACAAAATTTGAAGCTCAATTTTTGTAGCTCTGTTCTACTATTATGAAGAAATTTTATTCTTTTATTTTGGAAGGAAAACCTTATTATATTAATTTTTTTATTTTTTTAATCCTCACCCGAGGATATTTTTCCATTTTTGTTCAGATAGAGTGGGAGGAAGATAGAGGGAGAGAGAGAGAAAAAAATCGATGTGAAAGAGACACATGATTGGTTACCTCCCACATGACCCCGACCAGGGCTGGGGATGAACCACAACCGAGGTACGTGCCCTTGATCGGAATCGAACCTGTGACTCTTTGGTCTGCTGGCCAAGGCTCTAACCGCTGAGCCAAACCGGCCAGGATGTTATTCTATTAATTTTAATAAAGCTAGCTCAAAGTAGAGGCAATTTTTAGTGAAAAATTACACAGAAATATTTTTTGATAGATATATGCTTTATATATTGTAGGACTTATTTACACATCTACATAAAACTATATTATTATCAACTCACACTTTCTCAGCATCACATATTAAGACATCTAGAAATATAAAATATGAGCTTAGGAATATTTTTAAATAATTTCTTTAAGTTGAGATGAAAATAGCCATCTTTCCAGCATTGTATACTGACCGAGCTGCAAACTTAATTGCCTTTGTTTGTCAAGCAAAGAATTTTGAAGGTTTTTTTTTTTGGTTTTGTTTTGTTTTTTGCAACTTAAAAAATTTGGGCCTACCAGTTAAAAAAAAAATACTGTGTGATTCTACTTATGTGAGTCATCTAAAGTAGTCAAGTTCATAGAAATATAAAGTGGGTTACCAGGGCCTGGGGGAAGGGAAAATGAGAAGTTGTTGTTTCATGGGTACAGAGTTTCAGTTTTGCAAGATGAAAAAGTCCTGAGGAGATGTTAAAAAACACTGTAAATATATTTCACACTACTGAACTGTAAACTTAAAAATAGTTAAAATGATAAATTTTGTTCTGTGTGGTTTTTTTAAATTTATTTGTATTGTTGAAAGTATAACAGATGTCCCTCCTTTTTCCCACCATTGACACCCTCCTCCCAGATCTCATCCCCCCCTCCTTCACCGCACTGTTGTCTATGTCCATTGGTTGTGCACATATGCATATAAATTTTTTGGTTTATCTCTTCCTGCCCTCTTCCCCCTTCCTTCCCTCTGAGTTTTGTCAGTCTGTTCCCTACTTCCATGTCTCTGGTTCTATTTGGTTCATCAGTTTAATTTTTTCATTAGTTTCCACAAATAAGTGAGATCATGTGATACATGTCTTTCTCTGACTGGCTTATTCACTTAGCATAATACTCTCCAGGTCTCTCCATGTTGTCTCAAAGGGCAGATCTTTCTTTATTACAGCTGCATAGTATTCCATTGTGCATATGTACCACAGCTTTTTAATCCACTCATCTACTGATGGACACTTGGGCTGTTTCCAGATCTTAGCAATTGTAAATAGAGCTGCTATGAACATAGGGGTAAATATATTCTTTCTGATTGGTGTTTCAGGCTCCTTAGGCTATATTCCTAGAAGTGGGACCACTGGGTCAAATGGCAGTTTCATTTTTAATTTTTTGAGGAAATGCCATATTGTTTTCCATAGTGGCTGCACCAGTCTGCATTCCCACCAGCACTTGTTGTTTGATGATTTGTTGATGGCAGCCATTCTCGCAGGTGTGAGCTGATACCTCATAGTCATTTGAATTTGCAACTCTCTGATGATTAGTGATGGTTAGCATTTTTTCATATATCTCTTGGTAATTTGTATGTCCTCCTTGGAGACGTGTCTATTCAGGTCTTTTGCTCATTTTTAATTGGATTGTATACCCAAAATTACTGATACAATTTCATGGGACTCATGGGCATAAGCATCTTCGTACCCACTTCAATATCTTCAGCACAACCCAAATCCCCAAAGACTGCAACCTCTTTATTTCTCTGGGTCCTTAGATCATAACCAAATACTTGATATCTATTTTTGTCATTTTTCCCGATTAATTTATTAAACATAATCTTTGCCTTTTCAACCACAAGTAAATCTCTTCTTGGAAATATACCTTTTATATTCCAGTGGCACATAGAACATACTTCATCAAACAAATGATAGCCATGATTACATGATGCCTGACATGTTATCCTTTGGAATACAGAATGTGTTCACCTACAAAATGCTTAGATTGTCTCTAACCATCGCTTCTTCTGCATTTTTTTCTCACTAAATCAAGGATTGCTGAATGACCCTGTGAGGTTTTATACAATCACTGCCAAGCTCTACAAATAACTGAATTTCAGCTTCAGTGAGCCAAATCCAAACGCAGAGGGCACAAAGACGGAGCCCCAGTTTGGGAGCTCTAGGGGAGAGACATCCTCACTCTCTCTCTGTCTCTGTTCAGCATTTGATGTCTTCACACTGCCGGGCCAAATCCCTTTGCCTTCGTCCTGACCCAGGCCGTTTAAAACTACCAGGCAAGGACTTGGGCTGTGGAGGGCTTCCTTTCATGTAACAATGGAGCAGACAAAGCATGCTTATCCTGGAGGGAAGTTTTGTCACGCTTAGGGAAGAGCTAGTTAGGTCAGCCCTACGCTCAGCTGGCCACCTTTTGTAGCCCCCTGAAAACAGTAAAAAATTGGCATCTGATACTAGGAATCGCAGAAATCTCAGGAAATGTTTTCATCTTTTATTCAAAGCTCCATACCTACTTCTGTACTAAAAAAGACAACCAAAAAGTGCAACACGCGTGCTAATGCAATTATAGGTCAATGTCAGTCATCATCCTAAACAAAAATACGTGAGTCCTTTTAAAAAGAAATCTCTACTAATGATCGCTTCCTAGGAGGTGGAGCTAAGACAGGGTCTATGATGCACATGTCTAGTTTTTGCTTCCCTTCCCTGGTTTTATTGTAGATATGCCACATGAAAAATTAGAGGGGGGAAAAGAAAGTGTTTCCCCAATTATGATTGGCCATTTTCTCATTTTTATAGACTCTATTCCTCCCCATATTCGTTTCTCAATGAAATAAGCACATTCTCATTTAGGCAGCACTGCACCCACAGGGAAGAAGTTAATTACAGAACCTGCCATTAAGAAAATGCAGGTTGGATGCGTGTGAGAGGTTCCTGTTAACCTCAGAAATACCCCAGGGGCCTTGAGCTGTGACTTACAGAAGGCCACCTAGGAAATCTTGGATGGGAAGAAGGGGCAGTTCCAGGAACATGGATTGTCTGAATGTAGCCTCAGGCTAAAATACTGTTCAGCACCTGTCACATAATAAATGACCCATTTTTGGTTTTGAAGTTGCTAATTTGGGGAAGAACTCACAATCATGCGTGTAGAAGCCACTTCTGAGTAGACCCGGGGCAGTGTGCTAATTACTGGCCCAGCCTCCACCACACTCCGTGCAGGACCCCTGGAGTGCAAACCAGAGGGAATGAGCAAACCCTGTGGGGTGTGGAGGACTGAATCAAGACAGCCTGCCCATGAACGGAGACGGCAGAAACCACAGACAATAATGAGAACAGAAGAGCGGTTATTCTTACGACATGAAAGGCGACACAGAAGAACTCCTGGAGAACGCACGCTGTCCCAGACACCTTCTTTGACACGTGCTGAGACCCGAATGATTCATCATCAGAGGAACGTTTGCCCTTTTCCAAGCTTGGTGATGACCCAAAGTGGCCCTCCGTTTACAGAGAACAGAGTGAAGCAGTCAGGAGTTGGAGAAGAGGTCCCGGTCCATTCCATGAAGATCAGAACTGTTACGTCATCTATTATTACTTAATTCCTTTATTACCCATACGTCTGAGTGAAATCCCACACTCAGATGGGGGAGAAACCAGGATAGAAAGATCTAAAATGAACATTCCCCAAGTGGAGAAAAATGACCCCAAATATTCTTTCAGATTTGTGTTATTTGCCTCCTGTGTTCATGTGACTATAACTCCATGTCACATAAAATGTGATTCCTGGGTTTTGCCTAAGGAGTTTAGCATTGCCATCTGGGGTAAATATGTTTTAACTGTTTTCCATAAGGTGTCTCTTAGGAATGCATATATGAGGCAATTAAGTAAAAAAATAATAGTCTG
Organism: Tadarida brasiliensis; assembly: GCA_030848825.1. Taxonomy (NCBI): domain Eukaryota; kingdom Metazoa; phylum Chordata; class Mammalia; order Chiroptera; family Molossidae; genus Tadarida; species Tadarida brasiliensis. The sequence continues at coordinate 95,967,446 of CM061267.1, read as the reverse complement.
AACTTGAGTCCAAATATGGCTTCACTAAATTGAACCATCTATTTAGAAGGAAAACTGGTCTTAATAATTTTACCACATTCATTTCAGCCTCTAAAACCTTTTTTCTACATTAAACACAATCCGTCTCACTACAAAGCCTTGCTATAGCCAATAAATTTTCTTTTTTTCTGAAACTACTGTGTCCTTTTCATCTTATATTCTGAGATTTCTCCAAAGGAACAACTGAACAATGATGAATTATGAAAAAAATTACTTTTTCCTTCCAAAATATTCCCATCTGGTCCTCACTTAAATGACTCTAGCTGTCCTTTGTGCCTACAGAAATCAACACCATATAATGAAAATAGACATCAAGTTCGATATCATTTCGGTTCCCAAAGACTTGCTGTTTACACATCGGCTTCCCACAAGGCGAAAAGCGCCCGGCCGTCGGAGGAATTACTCTCAGCCCATATCGCTTCCCGAAGTGATCGTTCAGTGACATAATAAATCATTTCCATTCCTGCAGCGACTGTTTCTTGCTGTCCTCCTTTCATTTGCTTTTAGCGTGAGTGAGAAATGTATCTCTGACAGTTTGTTATTAAATGAGCAGCTAGTCGTGTTGGGTTGTAAAATACTGAGATCTTTCTTTGTGTACTTACTGAGCGCTCCCTCTTCCGTCAGACGATGGTCTAAATCTTTACAGAATTCCTGTTAAATATCTTCCATTGTGGTGCCATCCGTTCACGGTCCTGAAACGAGTAAATACAGGTGATCTCAACAGCCAAGTACAGGGCAGATTCAGGTGCAAAGGAACCGGAATTCAGACCTGCGTTTTCGTTGAGGAGGAAATAAGTCACATTAGAACTCACTCCACTGTTTTTTGTTGGTTTTTTAAAATATATATATATATATATTTTTTTAATTGATTTTAGAGAGAGGAAGGGAGAGGGAGAGAGAGATAGAAACATCGATGAGAGAGAACATTGATTGGCCGCCTCCTGCATGCCCCCCACTGGGGATTGGGCCCACAACCTGGGCATGTGCCCTGACCAGGAATTGAACTGGCAACCTCTTGGTGCATGGGTCGACGCTCAACCACTGAGCCACACCGGCCAGGCTCACTCCACTGTTCTTAACTGTCCTCGGCTAAGAAGACTCAGCATTTCCCTCAGCTCGACTAAACTTGAGACAGGTCTTCCAGACTCTGGGCCCTGAACTCCTTCTCTTAGAACCTTTGCTTTAGAAAATTGTAAATTCTTTCTCTGCCCCTTTAAGACATAAACAAATTTTAAAAGTCTCTTGTCACAATCTGGGAAGAGTTCAGTAATGAATCCAGAGTGGTGTGATTCTGGGAAACATGACTTTGGACACATGACGTCGGGTGGTAAGGAAAGCAGACTATAGAATTTTCTGTTGGTAGTTATTTCTTTCCTCTTCGCTATCATTTCAATTTGAGCATTCCCCTCACAGTTTATTTCTCTGCTCACTAGTAAAAATGATGATAATAATAATAATAATAATAATAATAATAATAATATCAGTAACATTATTGGGGCTTGTTATGTGCCGCACATATAAACTTCACAATATTATTTTCCCCATTTTACAGAGAAAACTGAGCGGCGCTGAGGTTAAGTCACTAGGCCAATGTCGTGCAGCAAATACATGAGGAGAGCAGGTTTTGGACTGGCTTTCGGACTCCAAAGATCATTCTTTGGACAGAGACAGGTAGTGCTCATCAAATAGCACGTGCTCCCTTGTAATCCCCAAGTTATTTTGCTGGGAAAATGAGTATAGGATCAAGTGACTTTCTTCTTTTTTTAATTCTCACTCGAGGATATTTTTCCATTTATCTTCAGACAGAGTGGAAGGTGGGGAGGGAGGGAGAGAGAGAGACATTGATGTGAGAGGAACACATCAATTGGTTGCCTCCCGCACGACCCCAACCAGGGCCAGGAACCAAACCGCAACCCAGGTACAAGCCCTTGACCCGAATCGAACCCACGACTCTTTGGTCCACAGGCTGATGCTCTAACCACTGAGCCAAACCAGCCAGGGCTCAAGTGACTTTCTTACCAATGAACTATCAATATCTAAAACATGGATCTCTTCCAGAATGAGGTAGTTAAGATCTGTGTGTGGCCTCCATTCCTATCTTCCTCTGTTACAGTGAATTGGAAGCCACCTGTGAGATGGCAGTGTTACAGGTAGAGAAGGGCCACATCCCAGAGTCACCAAGTGGAACAGAGTACCCACCAAACTGTTGAAGACTTTGTAGTAAGGGAGAAACTTGACATTTCAATTTAAGAGGTCATTTGTTGTCGACATAGTCTTTTCAACTTTTACCGATACAGTGTCTTAAACACTACCCTATGGGTTCCCCCTCACTGGATCCATCCCCAGCTGAGTATCTCCAAATGTCATCTAGTTGCTAATGATTTCCACAACTAAATGGAGATTATCCTATCTAACGACCAGAGGATATGGATTTAATATTTTGAAAACTCATTTCCATAATACAAAGTCCCACTAAACCAGAAACAGAATGAAACTTTCTCTACTTGATAAAGATCTACAAAAACCTACAGTTAACATCACACTTCATGGTGATAAACTAGAAAGTTTCCCACTAAGATTAGGAACAAGGCAAGGACGCCCTATCTCACACTCTTTTTCGACAACATACTCAAAGTCCTAGCTAATGCAATAAGACCAGAGAAGGAAATAACAGGTACACAGTTTGAGAAGGAAGATATAAAAGTATATTTGTTCATGGATGACATGATCATCTCTGCAGGAAATCTGAAAGAATCACCAAAAATAACTCCTGGAACTCCTAACTGATTATGACAAGGTTGCAGGATACAAGATTAATGTGCCAAAGTCAGTCACTGCATTACATATAAGCAATGAAAAACTGGAATTTGGAATAAAAAACTCAGTATCATTTATATTAGCATCCCCCAAATTGGAACACTTACACATAAATCTAAAAAAATACATACAAGATCTATATGAGAAAAACTACAAAACTCTAATGAATTAAATCAAGGAAGAACTAAGTAAATGGAGAGATAGTCCATATTTATGGTAGGAAGACGTAATATGTTCATGAAGTCATTTCTTTCCAAATTGATCTATAGATTTGATACAATTGAAATCAAAATTGCAAAAAGCTGATTCAAAGTACATAGGGAGAAACAAAATACACAGAAGAGTCAACACAATGTTAGAGAAGAAGAACAGAGGACTTACACTACCAGACCCCAAGACTCAGTGCAAAGCCACAGTAATCAAGACAGCGTGGAATTAGTGAAAGCAGAAAAAACAGATCAGAATAGAAAGTCCATAGACACCCGCAAATACAATCAGCTGAGAGGCTGAGAGAAAAATAGCTGTTGGCATAGAATTATATACCGAGCAGAATAAACTTTTAAGAATGAGGGTGATACCTGAAACTAATATAAAATAATACTGGATGTCAAATAATAATAATAATAATAATAATAATTAATAATAAACAATGAGGGTGCAATAGAGAAAGACATTTTCAGACATACAAAAGCTATACAACATTCTCACTAAAGAAAGTTCTGAAGAATATATCGAATACAGAAGGACTATATCTCTGCTAAAAATATAAAGATGAAGGAAGAACAAACAATGAATAAAAATAATGGTAACTATGGTGATAAAGGGTAAGCAAACACTGACTAAGAGATGCTTTTCCTTAACATTTGGAAACTTGACAGCAGGGCTATAAGGGGAGTGAGGTAAACTGTGTAACATCTATGTTTGCTAATTGGCTTCACCCAAAGGAAAAGTAAACTTTCGCATAACTGTGATAAGAGGTAATTGTACAACTTGGAGCAAGGTGCCCGTTAAAGTTAGGTTCCTCATTTCCCACAGAAACTGAGAGGCAAGGGCATTGTCTTTCCTGATGATTCCATTTCAAAGAGATGGCACCCAAAGAGAATGTCCCCTGAGAAAGACATTCCCAGGTGTTAAAACTAGCAAGAAGCTTGTTTTAAAGATTTAGATCTCAAAAGGGTAGAGACATGATTTTCAACATTACAAGTTTCTAAAGTGACTACGCTAAGAAAAGGCAGGCCAGGGCCTGGAGACAGGAAGAAGCCTGTCTAAAGGTTAGTCAGGCTGAGACACACATTAAGGTCCTCTTGGTCAGCGGGTGTCACAGACTGAATTGTGTGGCCTACATATAAATTCAGCATTCATATGTTGAATCCCTAACTCTAAATACGACTGTATTTGAGATAGGATCTTTAGGGACCTCATTAAGGTTAATGAAGCCATAAAGGTGAGGCCCTAATCCAATAAGCCTGGAATCTTTATAATAAGAGGAATAGACACACCAAAGCTTCTGCACAAGAAAAGGCCACAGTGAGAAGGAGGCCAGGAAGACAGGGCTCATCAGAAACCCACCCTGCTAGCATTTTAATCTTGGATTTTCAGCCTCTGGAATAATGAGAAAGTAAATGTCTGTTGTTTAAGCCACCCAGCTTGTGGTCTTTTGTTATAGTGACCTGTGAAGACCAATACAGCAGGTCTGAATGAATGAATGATATGCCCAGTTATTAAAAATCCATCTTAAGACAAGTTTAGTGAGGTTCAATTAAAACATCAGAATTAGGTTGAGAAAATTTGACATCCTTGTGGCACATTGATATAATTTTTGGTACCTCTATTAGTATAGTTTATAGCAGTGAATTCACTAACACTTGGTTCTAATTTCCTATAATTGAATACTGTAAATTGAATATAGAAAATCTGGGATGTGATGGGTAAAAATACAAGGGTTATAAATCACAAGGCTCAGAAGTTCCTGACTAAACTCGTAGCTGGAGAAACGCACTAAGTGCTGCAACTACCAGAACAAGATTTACCACCTGACTTCCAAGAGAGACCCGCGAAGGAAGCAGTGCTTTAGAGACAGGTGCTTTTGTTTTGATGGAACGTTGCTTTTCAACTCATCCTGACCTCAGTGCTTCTTCGCTTCAAATCTTAACATTTATGCTATCCCTTAACGCGTTTTGACCATAATCTGTTTCTCCTCTAAGATTTTGATAACTATTTCATACTCCTGAAATTACAGCTTATCTATGATAGTTCTCATATTCTAGAATGAATTACCAAATAAAAAGAGTAACTGCCTGGCCACTGTAGCTCAGTGGTTGAGCGTCAACCCATGCACCAAGAGGTCACTGGTTCGATTCCTGGTCAGGGCACATGCCCAGGTTGTGGGCCCAATCCCCAGTGGGGGGCATGCAGGAGACGGCCAATCGATGTTCTCTCTCATCAGTGTTTCTATTTCTCTCTCCCTCTCTCTTCCTCTCTCTCTAAAATCAATAAAGAAAAAAATTTTTTTTAAAAAGAGCTCTGGCCATTTTGGCTCAGTGGTTAGAACGTCGGCCCCTGGTCCAGAGAGACCCGGGTTCGGTTCCTGCTAAGGGCACGTACCTCAGTTGGAGTTTGTCCCCGGCCTTGGTTGGGGTCGTGTGGGTGGCAACCAGTCGATGTGTCTCTCTCACATCAACGTTTCTCTCTCTCTCTCTTTCTCCCTCTCTCCCTCTCACTCTATCTGAAGATGAATGCAAAAATGTCCTCGGATGAGGACTAAAAAAAAAAAAAGAGTGACAATTTGTAATCATGTTCTATTCATTTCTCATGCTCTACTGGTCTAGCCAACAGCCTTCAAAATTCCTAGATGTGAACTTGATGTGTTATTTTTATGTTAACTCATCCAATCAATATTCATTCAGCCATCCACCAGACACTATCTCAGCTTCTGGGACAGGGGTGCTGAATCTACATACTCCCTGCGCTCTCTGAGCTCGCCGTCGAGTAGGCGACTCCTGCAAACTAGACAGCACAACCTTGTGAGGAGCAGATGTCCTAGATGGGAGGAGGCACCAGCTGGACACTAAAAGATGAAAAGATGTTTTCCAGGGACCTGATGCATAAGAATGAATCAGAGAGAAAAGCAGTCTGAAGATTGGCAAGATAAAAATAATTTCAGAAAATGTTTAGCCTAATTTGAACAACTGAGACACATAATACATTTGTTTGTGGAGTTTATAAAGCAAGACATTGTCGTTTATATCCCTGCAAGTCCTTGTCAGAAACATTTCCATGTCTTCCTGAACATGTCAACACTGGGAAGACGCACCCAAGAGCATCCGTATGTTTCTATTCAGAATATTTATTCTGTCTTCCAAATGATTTGTGTATCAAGAGCTAGAGAAACAATTTTAAATGATGTTAAAAGGAAACTGATGTACCTAAATGTGGGGATTTTGACCCTGAAGCTATTTATGATACTGTAAAATACCTTAAATATTAATTAATGTTTCTTTCCCTAAATATAATCATAAATATATTCATTATAAAACTTTTGAAAATACATAAAACTATGAAGATCAGCTATTAATTACTGTGAATACTAGGTACATATAATGAACATAACAGACAGTTTCTATTTTACTTAAATGGTAATTTTGTTTTTTAAGATAAGGTCGAATTTCACACCAGGAATATTATACCAGTGTCTACTCTACTCACACCGGCCGTGTGTGCTTGTTTAAAAACAATTTTTTTTAAGCTCTGTAAATTTGATAAAAAACAATGACATTTCATTATTTTAATTTGCATTTCTTTGACCATTAATAAGCTTGGACTTTTTAACCCAAATCTATTGTCCTTTTGCATTTCTTCTTTTTTTCAACTATTCTTCATACTCTGTCCTTTTATCTAGTATGAATTTCTTATTGTTCTCAATGATTTACAAAATTTGTTTGTTCATTTAAGAAACTCAGTCCCTGCCTTACATCTATTTTGCTAATTTCTCTTTGTTTTGTGTTTTTAACACAGTTTATAATGTTTTTAGCAAAGTTTTCGAGTTTTACTTGCCCAATCTACCAAACTATCATTATTTTGTCTTCTTTTAGTATTATGCTTAGAGTACCCTTCTCAAATATGAGTTCAGAAAACATATTTAATTCTACTTTCTTCTAGTTCTTTGATTTCATTTTTACTTTTAAATAATTAATTTATTTTGGTACAGAATACAAGGTAGAAACACATCTCCACTTTTCCAGCCAAGTATTTAATCAATTGTTAGAGCATGATGACTGAGTAGTCTTTCCTTCTCCAAATAATTGGAACTATTTCTTTTATCATATTAATATTGAATAGGTTTCAGATTTTTTCCCCATGGGACCTTCTAATCCTTTCACTAATTTTATACTGCAGTTTGATATCACATCATAACTTCAACCATTATAATTTAATAATCTATTTACATTTGGTGGTTCAAATAACAACAAATGTTCAAAGGTCAGACTTGAAATGTCTTGTGGAATGGCAATATTCACTGTGCATGAGTGTCAGTTCAACACGGACCAAACATCTCTAAAACTATCTTGAAGAGAGAATGAACAAGGCAGATAACAAAAAATCCAAATAGTAAAAAATCTGCTTATTTACTTGGATGTTTCAAAGGTAAGTAGCACAGAAGTCTAAGCCACGTCAATTTCACGGTGGCCTCCTATCCTTTGGCAAGGACATCAGCTGACACACAAATGCAGAATGGCCTGAGTGGTGATAGCTAGAGTGATATATCTACTGAAAACATCAGAATCTGAATCCACTATTCAATTTACTCATTCCATTCTTCCGTTATTTAAACAGCTGATACAGCAAAAATGAATGGAAGGATCAAGTTACTGCCAGAATTTCAGCAAACATTTTAACCATTGGGTATTTACCACCAGAGCCCTTTATAAAGCATTTTAAATCAATCTCATTAATTATTTGGGTTCACAGTCTATTAATACATTAGTAGCAAATCAAAAATTCAAAAAAATTTAAAGTAACTTGATTATTTCCAATAAAGTTGATATTCAAAGCAGCTGCAGAAGGTTCTATTTAACTGGTAAGAGATGCTTGCCAAAAGGTAGCTTCATTTGAGAATGTCCAGTTACTCAACTCAGTGATAATTCATTAATTGTAAGCAATTAATAAATGTCACAAACTGGACATTCAAAATGGTAGCCGATCATGCTGCAACTTCTTAAAGATGTCATTGAATTTGCTACTCTCGCACTAGAAAGTCATGGAAATATTTGGATAATAAACAAACGAACTAAGTATGCAGCTCTGATTTCATCTTAGGACACTTTCTTCATCTCATTTATAGTTGCTAAATAAATAACCTACGTTTAGAGATACTGGATGTTCTATGTCACTCATAAGAAAGGAATTTATGAGATTATCATGTCTAAAGTATAGTGATTCCTTCTCACCTTCATGAGGTGGGTGGTAGTGAGTCTCACAATGGTCTCCATAAGTCTTTTCCAGAGAGCTTACTAGTAATCATATATGGACAGAATCACCTATGGACAGAATGCTCCATCACCCAAAGTATCAAAACTCCTTGGACAAGATTTAAAATAACCAAATGACAAGATGTCTTCTCCCCCAAGAGGTAAATACAATAGCAGTAACTTCTTTTTATTTTACCTATTTTCTTTTTGATCGGGCACTGGCAGGCCCCCATTCCATTTTCAGGGAGGTAAACATCTCCTTTATTAAAGTCTTCTTGAGTAGGAACCAGAAATCAAAGGGGATGATCTCTCCCTCATATACTATGTATTTCTTTTATGGTCCATTTTCACATCATTCTTTTGTCATTATTAAAGAACAGTATTCTCATAGCATATCCATCTTTCAAACTTTTAATATAATACCTATCTCCAATTTTATTTTAGAAATAGACTTGTTTTCTGAAATGGAAAACACAACCCATTTTTAAAATTTAATAGGTTCAGTTTCTAGCTAGTGTGGCCCAATTACTTGAATTGTGTATTTAAATAGAAAGAGCTCTGTGTGTGATTTGCAACCATTTTAGATATGCACAAATTTGGCAGACTTCTGGACAAATTTTTAAGGAGAAAAATTAAAATCACACTAGATATCATCTCTTCTACTAAAGAACTGAATCAACATTTTAAAGAAAAAAACTGATGCAAAATAAATGTACTTCTTACAAAATAAAAGTCAATATTTTTGTTCAGAATAACAAGGCTTAAAAAAACTAAGCAGATGAAAACCTAACTCAGGTTTTCAATTTTCAGAACGCGAATAAGAATGTAGCTATTAATATACCAGGGAAGGGATCTAGGTAAGCCCTGGGGAACCAATTAGTTTAGTTCCTCCAACTAGGATTTCCCTATGGGACTATGAAAACAACAGGTGATATATTTCTACATGAACAGGTGTGTGTGTGTGTGTGTGTGTGTGTGTGTGTCTGCGCGCGCGTGAGCGCGTGTGTGCCCCCATATTAATGCATACAAAGCCAGGTGAATCTCTGCTCTTGTTGTTTGTAATAGTTTGAAAGTTGAAATGTAGGAACTCTGTCAAATTCTATTACTTTCCTTTTTATTGACCTGTTTCAGCTTCCAGGCTGAAAGAAAAGGAAAACAAACTGACTGCTTTCTTGAAAAACGCTATTATTGGAATGATTATAAAATAGAACAATCAAGTTCGACCATTAGAGTTGATCAATACACATGTGTTCATTGATTCTCAGTGGGGATGAAATGCAATTCACTTAAAAATGGCACATGTTTGGGAGAATTGAAGAGAAATGACAAAGACATCTTTTGTCAGTGTGATTGTACAGCTACATGTCAGCTTCCATGTAAGTAGCTGGAGGAACCATTCTGCTACTTCTCTCCCCAGCCTTTGACCTGCCTGAAAAATGTCTTTCTTTGTGGTGAAATATCATTTGATTTCTTAGGATCCAGAGTCCCAGCAGGAAAAAAAAAAATGTATATATCTTCTAAAGCCACTATTGTGTTCTGTTAGGTCTATCATTTGCAATTCTAAAAACCCAAAGTTCTATTTAAGTAGAAAATTAGGTTTATAACTTGGTGGTTGCTCAATTGTCCTTATTCCCAAAACAAAGGGGAACATTTCTGTGGGATTTAAATCAGGAGAAGGGAAGAGAACATGGAGATGACTACTACTTGTACCTTCGTACTAGGCTGGGAGAAGCAAGAAGAGCCCAAGAATACCCAAATCAGGTGCTGAAATGAAGTCTTGACACAGAAATAAAAGACCTGATTATCTTTACCTCTTAGAGTACACTCTTCCCTCCTTCCAACTAACGACAATCAAGAAATTAAGGATTGCAATCAGTGTGTTTCATAATTAGAAATAAATTTGTGAGTGTACGCACGCATGTGTGTGTGTGGTGTATGTGTTATATTTAGCCTGTAGACATTCAAAAGATTTGCCTTTGCTCAACTGGGCTATAAATAGAAAACACCCTGAGTTTTGTGAAAAGTATGTAATCCACTGCAAAGGCCCCGGCTAATATAATGGCCACATATCTTCGCTAGAGTTCTCTAAGGCAAGGATTGAAGTGCTGATGCTTTACTTGGGAGATACAAAACAAGGCAGCAACATGATAAAAAGGGAATGGGCAAGAAAGGCTATAAACCAGTGTGAAGTGAGGCTTTATGAACTGTCTAGTACTTCTTCACAAGCCACAGAGAGAGACAGCACAACATGATGAAAGGTCTGGCCACTGAGGACGTGAGACTTCTCTGGGACATGAGTCTTCTCTGGGACGTGAGTCTTCCCTAGGACATGAGTCTTCCCTAGGATATGAGTCTTCCCTAGGACATGAGTCTTCCCTAGGACATAAATGTTCTCTAGGACATGAGTCTTCCCTAGGACATAAATGTTCTCTAGGACATGAGTCTTCCCTAGGACATGAGTGTTCTCTAGGACATAAATGTTCTCTAGGACATGAGTCTTCCCTAGGACATGAGTCTTCCCTAGGACATAAATGTTCTCTAGGACACGAGTCTTCCCTAGGACATGAGTCTTCCCTAGGACATAAATGTTCTCTAGGACATGAGTCTTCCCTAGGACATGAGTGTTCTCTAGGACATAAATGTTCTCTAGGACATGAGTCTTCCCTAGAACATGAGTCTTCCCTAGGACATAAATGTTCTCTAGGACACGAGTCTTCCCTAGGACATGAGTTTTCCCTAGGACATAAATGTTCTCTAGGACATGAGTCTTCCCTGGGACATGAGTCTTCCCTAGGACATGAGTCTTCCCTAGGATATGAGTCTTTCCTAGGACATAAATGTTCTCTAGGACATGAGTCTTCCCTAGGACATGAGTCTTCCCTAGGACATGAGTGTTCTCTAGGACATAAATGTTCTCTAGGACATGAGTCTTCCCTAGGACATGAGTGTTCTCTAGGACATAAATGTTCTCTAGGACACGAGTCTTCCCTAGGACATGAGTCTTCTCTAGGACATAAATGTTCTCTAGGACATGAGTCTTCCCTAGGACATGAGTCTTCCCTAGGACATAAATGTTCTCTAGGACATGAGTCTTCCCTAGGACATGAGTTTCCTCTGGGCCAGATGCAAAGGGAAACTGTGCCGTGAGCAGTTGATACAAGGTAGGGAAGTGAAGGATTTTATCTGAATGCTCCCTCCTGGTTTTCTTCCCAGTGCTCACCTCTTGGGGAGTCAAATTCCATGCACTCTGGACCTATCATCTGCCAGCCCCTTCAGCAGCTGCTCAGAAATCCAATGCCTACACCCCAGTAGCATGGTGTTTCACTAAGTCCTGAAGTGATAAGAGGAGTCAGACATTCCGGGTATGTGTCTGGTTGGCTTGCCACACCATCCATGACAGATTGTCAAAGCAATGAAAAATAAATCAGAGCTACCAGCAATCTGTGTTTCAGGAGATAAAGACACTGTTGAGTCACATACTATCAATTCCACATCTGTCTGAAGGCAAACAGGGCAATGGGTGACGCATTCAGATTCTTTTTTCCTGCTATGCTAAGTCTGCTATAGACACCAAAACCAGCCTATGAACAATTCTATCTGAGCAATGTACCTGTCATGGCTAATATTAAACAAGACAGAAACATCAATGAGAATCTGAGAGTAAAGTCAGAAAAGAAGATAAATGATTTTCCAAACTTAGGTAGCTTTTCCAATGGCCCAGGAGGATCATTTAAAGTAGGGTTTTATGCAGGGGTGCTTTGAGAATCACTGCCTTGGGGTTGGTTTCTGTTCCATGCACCTAACATTGAACAAAGAAAGGGGTGCTTTCAGTGGCAAAATTACCTTCTGGTTAGAGTTATATTGACCAAGTAGAGGATATTTTTCAGTCAATCTCGTAGTTATGATGAGAAAATGAGAGGTGGCCTGTCAGACTCTAGATCAATGGACTTCCCATGAAAGAAAAATTCTAGGTCAGTGCATCCCTTAGACAAGCTGAGTCCTTATTTAAAATGGTGACATGGGGCTCATCAGAGTTCTACTGGATCAGATTTCTGTGGGGTGGGGACTAGAAAGCTTCATGTTTAATAAAAAAAAAAACACTGTGATTCCAAAATAACAATTATTAAATACAGAGTCAACTTCAAAGACAAAAAAAATCTGCTCGATTGGTATGGCTCAGTGGTTGAGCATCGACCCATGCACCAAGAGGTCGCCGGTTCGATTCCCGGTCAGGGCACATGCCCAGGTTGTGGGCCCAATCCCCAGTGGGGGGCATGCAGGAGGTGGCCGATTGATGTTTTCTCTCATCGATGTTTCTCTCTCTCCCTCTCTCTTCCTCTCTCTCTAAAAATCAATCAATACAAAAAATATATAAAAAGAAAAAAAAAACAAAGACAAAAAAAATCTCCTTAGTGCCCCCAAATACTTTGAAAGCATGAAAAAATCACCTGCTACCTCAAGTTCATTCCTAATGGTAAAGGTGTGACGGCATCCAGCCGAGATTTCCATTACAGACCTAAGCAGACAGGAGCACGCCTGTGCTGTTAATTAACAACCAAGGCCCATGATCCCCCCACCAGGAAAGGTTCTTAAGGAGCTCTGACTTGATCTCCCAGCACTAACAACGTAATTGGGAACATTTAAGACCATGCTAATGGAACATTAGGAAGAAATCTTATTCAAACCCCAAGTAGAGCTGCTAATTTGCTTGATGTTCCCTGATCTTAACTGGAGTTCTCATTTGGATGTCTACCAGTTTATGTAGCTGTGGACAGATGTTTACAATATCCCAAAAGTCCTTCAGCTTAGATCTTTACCCATGCTGCGAGAGTCTCTGATGAAGACGAGATTTTGTGCATGGAGCAGACCACACACGAGATGTGCACTTTATATTCCTAATAACTAACAATAATTTCATTTAGATGCTGAAAAGTATAAAAGTCTTCTGTCTTAACCATGGGGCAAAAATATTCTTAGAGTAGGGTTGCCAGACTTAGCAAATAAAAACATAGAACACTCAGTTACAATTGAATTTCAGATGTATATTTTTAGTGTATGTAGGTCCTGTGCAATATTTGGGAGGAATTTATATTATCTAGAAACCCAACAAGAGGGACCGGACACACATCATTGAATGGAATAAAAATTGTAAACGGTTTACCAAATATTGTGATATATAGATATATATAGGTATATATATCTATATTTGATATATGTACATATCAAAGACAACAAATATACCCAATGTAATTACGATATCATCTATATCCCTCCTCATTATAAATACATAAAACATTTAACCATGATAAATAGAAAAACTCCACCCATTCATTTTGGGGATTATTTCTGTTTTGACCATCCTGACTTTGCATTTCCCCTTCCTGCTTTGCTTTCCATGTGACCCATGCTGACATGTAACAATCATAGTTTTTTAAATCTACTTTTCTAAAATTCTCACAATATCTGTCCGTGAGTAGAAAAGTAGAAAGTCTTTATAAAGTAATTCTTCGGCTCCAGTTAACTCTGCCCTCTAATGCACAAGACATATCTTGATCTCAAATCCTGAGGACATCCATAGAAGCTTTGCAAAGTGATGGCTGCCATGTCCCCCCAGTGTGGTCCTTCCCATCTCTCCACGCCTCATCCAGCTCATCAGAACCTGTCAGCTTCGGTTGCCTTGGAGATGGTGGGAACTTCCTTTTTTTGTAGAAATAAATGAGTATCTTGAGGAAGCTGTCTGCCTTGAGGAAGCTGTCTGCCTTGTTCTACAGGAATCCTGTGGCATGCCGGGAGACACAGAGCCCTGACTTTGGTTACTCAGCAGTTTTTTCCATCTCACTGACCACACCACTGCCCTCCTTTCTGCACCCCGCTTCCTGCCTTCTCACGCATTTTTATATCCTGGATTCCGCATGCAGTGATGTGAGGGGAATTCTCAGCTCAGTTTAGTTGTACAATGAGAGGTCACAGACACAGACTCAAGAATTCATTGGGGATCCATATTTCAAGTGAAAGATGCATTCCTAGGGGTCTTCGACAAGAAACCAGTGCGTTATGTGAAACCCTTTCCAGAGAAAATGTGGAAAACAATTTTTAAAAGTTAATAAAACTTCACAAAAGTGATTGTGTGGCAGTGAAATGCATTTGTGAAAAGTTAAAAACAATGGCATTCTCAGAGTCCTGGGGGAGAAGGGCTTACTGAACTACACTCAGCTGTGATAACGCTTCAAAAGGACCCAGAGCCTTTTGAGGGATAAATTAAGCAAGGACATCAAGGCACCTGAAGTCTGCAAGTTCCCTTAGCTTGTCAAAAGGTGGGAAACTCTCTCCAAGCTCACTGTCCACTGTGGGACAGAGAGGGCTGGCGTAAACCAGGGATGTTCAAGCAGTTCCAGGCAGGCCTGGTGTTTCTGTGGTGACACAGGGATGGGGGGAGGGGGTGTCACAAATATGAGCTAGAACACTCGAATTTTTTTACATATTGAAATTCACAGAAAATTTCCATTAATAGGAGTTGAGTATTTGTATTGGTTTCCTAGCGTCGCCGCCGCCGAAACAAATTCCCACCAACTTAGTGGTTTAAACAAAAGAAATTGATTCTGTCGCAGTTATAGAGGCCAAAAGTCCCAAACCAAGGAATCTGTAGGGCTGTCCTCCCTCTAGTGGCTCTAGGGTTGATTCTGACCCCTGCCTCGTTCTGCTTCTGGTGGCTCTTGGCATTCTTTGGCTGAGGCTCTCCATCCAGTCTCCGCCTTGGCCTTCACATGGCTTAGTCTTCTTCGTGTGTTTTTTACCCTTCTCTTATAAAACCTTGTCATGGATGTAGGGTCCACCCTAATCCAGAATGATGTCATCTGGAGACCTTTAAATTAATCACATCTGCAGCGATGGTGCTCCCAAATAAGATGACCACAGTCACAAGTTCTGAGAGGACATAACTTTGTGCGGCACCATTCGACACGCTGCAGTGTCAAAGAGAATTTAACCAGTATTTTAAAGGTATATATACATATATGTTTTTTCAACTTATGGATTAACACATGCTTGTTGCAATAAATAAAACATACAAATATGTATAAAGAAAAAGCTAATTGCCCTGGCCGGTTTGACTCATCAGTAGAGCATCGGCCTGTGGACCAAAGAGTCTTGGGTTCAATTCTGGTCAAGGGCACGTACCTCGGTTGCGGTTTGTCCCCGGCCCTAGTAGGGGTCGTGCAGGAGGCAACCATTCGATGTGCCTCTCTCACATCAATGTTTCCCTCTTTCTTCCTCGCTTCTTCTCTCTCCCTCCCACTCTATCTGAACAAAAAAATGGAAAAATATCCTCAGATGAGGATTAAAAAAAAAAAAGATAAGAAAAAGCTAATTACCTACCCCTCTCCCTGCCTCCCTCTAATCTCACCTCTTTCTGAACATTTATCTCCAACTGCTCTGATTTACTGCCCTCCTCTCAATCATCTAGTCACTTGTGGTAACAACTCTGTGTTTGTACTTCCATGGTTTACTTTGGCTCATGTAATTACACACGCACATACACACATGTGCATGTACACACACATCTGAACTGATCAGGAGTTTGAAATTGATTATAAAAACTGTATCATATTATGCACACCCCTTTGGATTTTACTTCTTTCTTTCAAAACTGTCGTGAGTGGATTGCTCTAAATCAACTGGTAGAATTCTAATTTTATATAGATAGACAGATGATAGATATAGATAGATAGATAGATAGATAGATAGATAGATAGATAGATAGATAGATAGATAGATAGATTTTTTTTATAGAGAGGAAGAGAGAGAGAGATAGAAACATCGATGAGAAAGAACATCGATTGGCCGCCTCCTGCATGCCCCCCACTGGGGATTGGGCCCACAACCTGGGCATGTGCCCTGAGTGAGAATCAAACCAGTGACCTCTTGGTGCATGGGTTGACACACAACCACTGAGCCACACTGGCCGGGCTAGAATTCTAATGTTTAAAACTATTTTATTATTTTAATGAATGCATAGTAGCAAAATATTCTGCAATGTGGACAAACCAATATTTATTTCAATTAGAGTCATTTATGATATTTCCAACTTTCAGTAGTTTTGCCCATCTGGAAAATTCTATAATACATAATCCTTGTGTATACAATTTTATAAGCTGGTGATTTTATTTCTATATATAGGAATATAGTAATTTATGTTACTATGATTTACCAGCAGTAACACTGTGGATCAAGAGTGCATGTATTTTTAATTTCAATGGATGTTACCAGATTGCTTTCCCAAGCAAAATTCAATTTATCTACAAATACACGGAAATGCCCTCATATGCAGCCAGCAATAAATGTTATAATTCTTTCACATTTTTGCCAATCTGGTGGGTGTAAATAACACCAATTCTAATTTAATTTGCATTTCTCTCACTACCAGTAATTTTGAGCATCTTCTCAAATGTTTATTGGCCATTTGGACTTTCTGTTCTATGAAATGTTTATTTCTGTTCTTTGCTGCTTTATCAGTGAAGTTGATTATTCATCCTTTACTCACTGAATCATACTTACTCTCTTATTAAAATCTCATATACACTGGAATCACTTAACACATTTTTATTGTTTTTATAAATCGAGATTTCTAATTTTAAGACAATGCCACATTGATCTTTATCACAATGACTACTAGTTTCAAACAATTGTAAGGTGTACTCTATCCTAACACTTCATTTTTTTTACATTCTTCATGGATAGTCTCAGGCATTTATTATTTCATATTTAATATCATTTTATAAAATCCCTCCCAGAATAAAGCCCTCTGGAGTCTAATTAAAATTGCATTGAGTTCTTATTTTAATTTCAGTGGAACAGACCTTTTTATTATAATTTCCCTTCCAAGAATGTCTTTTCCATTTTTTAAATATTATTTAATGTATAATTCAAAGAGATTTTATAGTTTTCTTTGTAACAATTCTATGCCATTCTTGGTAAATGTATTTCTAAATATTTTATGCTTGTATTATTATTTTAATGGATTTCCCATATTTTTATTTTTAGGTCTTATTAAACAAAAGTAAATATATTCAGTTATTATAGTTTATCTTCCATTTATCTACAAAATTATTTTATTCATACCAATTTTGTTTTAGAATCTGTGGAATTTTTAAATATATAACCATATTCATCAATAAAATTTTTAATTTCCAATTAAAAGGAGATGATTTAATCTCTTTCTTCCAGTATTTTATCAAATGATGCATGTTATAGCATTTGTTATAGCTTCCAAAAATGTTAAGTATTAATGATTATAATGAGCATTTCCATCAAGTTCTGATTTAAATTGAAATGACTTCAAGGTTTTAAAGAAATTCTCTCTATTCATATCTTAGGGTATTCTTTGAACTTTTTTCTAATATGCTTTAAGCTTCTCTTGAAATTAAAAGGATTTTCCTTCTTTAGTTTGTTAATTAAACAAATTATAATAAGATTTTTTGATATTGAGCTGCTGTTACATTTCTGGATAAATTCCAGTTGTTCTTAACTAATCTTTTGCTACAATGCCAGATTTTATTGGCAAAAAATTTAAATGTTAGTGTATCTATATTGATATGTGAAATTGGTTTACAGTTTTCGATTTTGAAATACCTTTACCAAATTTGGGTATTAAAGTTGTGCTGGCCTCAAAAACGATTGGAAGAATTTCCCGTTATTTTCTATTGTGTAATTTAATTAAATAACATGAGAAATATCAGTTCTTTTGAGATTAATTAGAACTAAGAAAAACATCTGGTCATGACATCTCTTTTTAGTTTGGCAATATATACACATCTTAAAATTTACCATTTTAACCATTTCAAGTATATAACTCAGTGGCCCTAAGTACTTTGACAGTGTTGAACAACCATCACCACTATCCATTTCCAGAAATGTGTTATCATCTCAAACAGAACCTCTGTACCATCAAGCAAGATGTCCACATTCCACCCCTTCTCCAGCCCCTGGTAACCTCTTAACTTTCTGTCTCTAAGAATTTGATTATTCTAGGTACTTCATATAAGTGGAATCATAATCTTTATCTCTTTTGTCTGGTTTATTTAACTTAGCATAATGTTTTCAAGGTTCGTCCTTGTAGCATGCCTCAGAGTTTCATTCTTTTCTCAGGCTGAATAATGCGTTGTATGTATACACCACACTGAGTTTATCCATCGATCTGCTGATGGACACATGAGTTGTTCTCTCCTTTTGGCTATTATGAATAATGCTTCTATGGTGTATCTGTTTGCAACCCTGCTCTGAGTTCTTCGGAGTATAGATGGTGAAAGTTGACATAAGTGGAGCCATTTTTAAAATGGAGCCAAAACAGACATTCTGGAGGAATGGACTTTCATGTCTTGCTCCTTGAATCTGCGGACTTTTTTAACTGGGTCAGACCTCTGGACTTGGCCAAACCAACATTGTCTTACAAGCAATTGTTTGCAAAATTAACAGGAAACAGACTTGCTGACCACAAGGGCTTTTGGTTATGAACTCTCTGTCTTAAGATAGAATCAGTAACCAATCACAGACAGCTGCAGAGGAACTCGAAGTGTTAGCACCAACAAGACTTTCTTTCTCCAGTTCATGTAATTCTTACTTTTCTTTTCTCACAGCAGTCTGTGCCTGCACCCTGTAGTTAAGACACTTTTAGAGTTTCTTCCTGAATACGTGCTTCCTGAATTGCAATTCTTGAATCCCAAATAAACACTTGTTGCGTCTCATTTCAGTTTCTCAGTTTTAGGTTAACAATACTAAGAAGTAGGATAGTTGGATTATGCATTATGTTTACATGTTGAGGACCCACCAGAGTGTCTTCCACAGTGCCTGCATCGGTTATACTCTACCGGCAACGTGCAAGGGTTCCTTAAGTCTTTTAATAATAATGGTATAACTTTAATCATCTTCTCCTCTTCTTTGGTAATAATTGATTTATTCTAGTTCTGTACTTTATCAACTTTGGTAATGTCTACTTTGCTGGGAAATGAACAATTTTCTTTGGATTTTCAAATATGTTTCTCACTCTCGCTTTTACTTTACCACTTAACAAAGGAACTTAAGGTTATAAATTGTCTGAGTTTTTGCTCTGTTTGTGGGTTTTGATAGTCATCCTTTTTTATTGTTTTGTAATTTCAGTTTTCATGTGGTCTTTGATCCATGGACTATACAGAAGTGCATTCTCTGTTTTAATCCTCACCCTAGGACATGCTTAGCGAGAGGAAGGGGAAGAGAGAACCATCGATGTGAGAGAGAAACATCGATCATTGCCTTCCATACGTACCCTAACCAGGGATGTTCGGAACCCACAACCCAGGTATGTGCCCTGACTTGGGAATCAAACCAGCAATATTTTGGTCACAAGACAATGCTCAACCAACTGAGCCACTCTGGCTGGGCCAGAAGTACTTTTCTACTTTACAAGTAGTTACTATTTGGGATTAGGGGGAAAGAAGAGGATCACCAATTCATTATCTCTTGTTTTATTTTAATTTGGGTAGAAAAAGTAGCCTGTAAAAGTTTTGCTTTTAAATTTTTATCAAGAGTTGCTTTGTGGTCAATTATACAATCTATTTTTATAAGTTTCCATGGACATAGAAAATAACTTATGTTCTCTAATTAAGGGATTTCTGAATTTTTGTTTTTGTCTTCTTCTTTTTCATAAGAAAATGTGTTAATATCACTATTCCATTCCCCTATTTTTTTTATTTTTTATATAATTCTAAAAACTTGTATGAAGGTCACCCATTATAATTGGAGTTTTGTAATTTATTCTTGTCTATCTAACGGACACTGCTTTTTATATTTAGCTACATGCAGTCTTTGGGTGCTTTTGTTATTTGGTGTTTCTGGATCTTTATAAATTGTTCATTTTGTCACTTATTATCACAAAATATTCCTCTCTGTCTTGATTAGTACTTTTAACGTTACATATTTCTTCATACTATTAACATAGTTCCTACTATTGCCATATCTTTATTTTTTGCAATTTCCTAGTGTCTCTTTAATCATTTCTTCTTTTTTTTCCAAAATATGTTTTCTTTTTTTATTATTATTATTATTGGTTTTAGAGAGAGAGGAAGGGAGAGGGACAGAGAGATAGAAACATCAACGAGAGAGAACATCGATTGGCCACCTCCTGCATGTCCCCTCACTGGGGATAAGGCCCACAACCTGGGCATGTGCCCTGACCAGGAATCGAACCGGCAACCTCTTGGTGCATGGGTCGATGCTCAACCAGTGAGCCACACTGGCCGGGCTACTCATTTCTTTTTCATACAGTCATGTACCCATAATAAAGGCCTGGTCCAAGATGAACCACATATACAAGAATGGTCCCATAAGATTACAACGGAGCGGAAACATTCTTATCACTCAGTAACATCATAGCTGTCATTAGAATGTAGCAGAATGCATTACTCACACCTTAGTGGCAATGCTGGTGTACACAAACCTACTGCGTTGCCAGTCCTGTGAAAGTACAGCACGTACAAGTATTTACAGTCCACAATATTGATAACGATAATAAACGACTCGCTATGGGTTATGTATTTACTATACTAGACTTTTTACCATTGTTTTAGAGTGGACTCTTTGCACCGATAAACAGAGGTTGGCCATAAAGCACTGCCATGGCACTCAGCAGCAGCTGCACGCGTCTCGTCTCAGGTGTCTCTTGATTGCACAGTTTCTCTTGGGCTTGACTTAACCTGGTGATGTTTGTATGATAACATCTTGCAGAGGCTTCTAGTCTAGAAGCAAAAGGCGGCACCACACTCGGCTTGCAGTAGACAATACCATCTAGGTTTGCAGAAGGACACTCTACGATGTTCACACAACAACAAAATTGCCTAATGATGCATTTCTCAGAAGAAATTCTGTCCCTAAGCAGGGCCTAATGGTAATCCTTCTCCAGGTCCTGTGACCTTGGTTCTCAGATGCTCCTCTCACCCAGAGGGGAGGAAGTCGCCACCGGCACTCTCTGTCAGAATTGGACCTTTGCCCCTGGCCTTATTTTCACCCTCCAAGGCAGGCACATCTTTCTTCCTCTTGTCTGCACAGATAATTAGCTCTGGAAAGTAGGGGGGAATAGTGAAAACACACTGAGAACTGTGTCTCCTTTGAGCCACATCATTCCAGAATCCTCTCATACTCCATCG
Organism: Tadarida brasiliensis; assembly: GCA_030848825.1. Lineage (NCBI taxonomy): Eukaryota > Metazoa > Chordata > Mammalia > Chiroptera > Molossidae > Tadarida > Tadarida brasiliensis. The sequence goes on along the minus strand of CM061267.1, from coordinate 95,945,950 downwards.
CTTTATGGCGTGATTATTTCTCTTGTTCCTCTCCACTCTGAATGATCTTATCTAAACAGAGGGAAAAAACATGTTCACAGAGATCTGAGTTTTTATTTGTTTATTTACTTATTTTCATTATTGATTTTTACAGAGAGAGGAAGGGAGAGGGAGAGAGAGATAGAAACATCAATGAGAGAGAACATCAATTGGCCGCCTCCTGCACGCCCCCCACTGGGGTTTTGGCCCACAACCCGGGCATGTGCCCTGACCAGGAATCAAACTGGCAACCTCTTGGTGCATGGGTCGACGCTCAACCACTGAGCCACACCGGCCGGACGAGATCTGAGTTTTTAATAAAGCTCTTCCGATAACTGTGCGACCACAAACAAGTCAGTTACTGTCTCTAGAACTATGTTCTCAGGTGTCAAATGTCCACAATGACAAGATGACCTTAAGGGTCCTTTCCTGTCCTCCCATTCTAGAGAGGAAAACTCAAGGAGGGAGGGAGACATAGGAAGGTAGCACAGATCAGATACAAAAAATCAAGTGCACATTTTTCTGAGCTAAGGACAAAGGTAATCTTTTAGTCTTAATTATACAACAAAAATATTATGTGCAAGGCTACTACAAGCATCACCAACTTCCAAAATTATGAGTGTGACTTGGACTGTATGTTTTAAAGCTAATTCTATGGTTCATTTAGATATCATTAACATAAATTATATACCTTAAAATTACATATTGGTCTCCATAATTTCTTAATTCCACCCAGAAGTGATGAGCAATCGTGCAGTTTGAAATGTCTGTATGTCTGAGAGAATTATTTGGTGCCTGTATTCATTTTAAGTCACAGTGCACTTTTTTTTTATCAACCATGGCAGCTAAAATCAGAAATAAATTCCATTGTAAAATAATCTCCTTCCAACATTTAATGGGGAGAGCAAGTTAAATTGTCCAGCATAAGTTTCATATCCACTCATCAGAATTGCAACATTTTTTTTTTTTTTTTCTGTTCTAAGGAAGGAGAATGTGGCAGGAATATTCACATGCATGTCTGGTCAATCTTAACACTTAATAGACCATCCCAAAGTCTCTCTACAATCCTACAGTGAGAATTCTGAAAGCAAGTTGTATTCTAATGCTTCACTCTACGTACATTGTTTCTTACATACTCTGAATGTTTGAAGATCAAAAGTCAAAGCTAAAATTGCATTTCTTCCAGAACATAAGTAGACCCCACCGATGCCTCCATTTTCAAGACTTTGTGATTTACAAGTCTTTAAATCAATAGGGTTTAATGAGTGCCTATTATGAGCATTCTTTTCTTTTTACATGTTTGATAACAAAGTAGGAAAAAATATAAAGGCATGAAAAAAAATGGATATCTACCTTTGAGGAATTTACAACCTGATTCATGAAATAGTGAAAAGAATGCTGTAGGCAGTAACATAAAAGATAGCTACAAGGCAAATTCAGATAGTCAAAATGTCATTGTTGCAGGCTAAATAATGACTCCCCGAAGATATCCATGTCTTAGTCTCTGAAACCTGTGAATTTGTTGCCTTACATGGTAAAATGTACTACGCAGATGTGATTAAGAATATTGAGATGGGAGAGTACCCTGGATTATATGGGAAGCTGCACGAGAATCACAAAGGTCCTTATAAGAGGGAAACAAGGTCAAGGACAGTAGGAGACAGGATGATGGAAGCAAGAGGCTGGAATGATCCAGGAAAGGGCCACAAGCAGGTGACCTCTCTAAGCCAAAAAGGCAAAGAATCTCTAGAAGGAATCAGTCTTGCCAAACCTTGACTTTCTCCCAGCAACACTGATTATGGACGTCCAACCTCCAGAACCATAAGAGAATAAATTTCTACTGCTTTGGCCACTACGGCTATGGTCCTGTGTTGCAGCAGCTAATAAAATAGGAAATTAGTCCAGTTGTGATATGACATGAAAAGATAAAGGTAGAAAGTAACATCAAATAAAGTGATAGAATAAAGTACAATGCAAATGAATTGATGATGATGATGATGATGATGATGATGATGATGATGATGATAACATTTTATATTAGATGGGAAAATCTCCCCCGTCATTGTTTCCAGGAGGAAGACTTCTATCTAAGACACCCCTCCTCTCTCCTGACCCTTTCATCGCTCAGGCCCTGGTGATATGGAATGATGCCGCCCATTAATTTGGAAAGAATACCTGTGCGCGCTCAGCCCAGTTCTGTCATTCTTGGAAAGAGTCCCCTGTAGGGACAAGCATGTTCCGCTCTTCCTCTTCCCATGGGAAGCCTGGTGCTGCTACAACAGGTAGAGTGAGTCTGCTGAGCTCTGGGGCAGTTAGCAGGCCAATGTATCTCTCAAACTATTGTACTCCCCAGCCTTTCTCTAACCACTGATAAGGTAATAGCTTTCCTGTCTTTACTTTTCGTAAAATTCCCAAATCATTCAGAACCTGGCTGGGAAAGAGAGGTGCAATTCTGGGGGAAGGATCTCAAATTCTCCACTGCCAGTATCTACAGAGGACACACCACGTGGCAGGCATTGCGGCAAATGGTCTGCATATGTTATTTCATTTTATCCTCACAGAGACTTCAGGAGACAAGTGCTGATATTACCTGCATTTTATAGCTAATAAAACCGAGGCACAGAGGTTAAGTAACTCACGCAAGGTCTCACAGTTGGAAATGACAAAGCTGGGATTCATGTCCTGGTCTTCCCAACTTCAAAGCCTAGGTTTTTGAACACTGTATACTGCCCTCCTTGCTGGGGGGCATGAGCTGGGAATTGAATACTAATGATCATTCTTAAAGAAAGCTCTGTGTTCTTGACATCACTCTTGGTTTGACTTCTTTCTAAGACCTTGTTAGGTACAAAGCTCAATTTAAAAAATAATAGACACAATGGAACACAGCAGTTGTTCTGTATCCTCATTTCAATGCTATTCATTGTCAGGGTCATTTACACCTTGCCTCTCCCCTGAACAGAGCCTAGACCTGATTACAAACACAAAACCCTCTTTGAAAAGATTTCACCACTTAAAGTGTGGCCACCCAGAGGGCCTTTAATCTTCCAAGGCACAGAACTGTCACCATTCGGTCAGAAGCTGCCTAAGGGGTAATCTCAAAAACTGATGCCTGTAGCTAAATATTAAGATATCAGACTTTTCATTTCATTTGACCAGTTTTATGTCACTTCTGATTCTACCTCTGTTCCCTTCTCTTATCCTGCAGGCAGTGGACCATATATTTTTTTACTTCACGGAGGATTTAATAGGTTGTCACAGTTCTACCGCCGGACACCCCACAAAGCAATCTTCCCCATGATAGATCTCAGCCATTGTTGACCCTCAGCTTTGCTTGGAGAGCCGTATCAGCCATATTGATTAGACCTCATATTACCATCTCAGGAGTCTAACAAGGTTAAGACGATCGCTGTCTCAGCAAGATTGTGTGCTTTTGATTCATGCTTTTATAACAACAAGTCTGGATTACTACAATTTGCTGTTGGCATCCCGCCCAGAATACTCGCCACTTCGACTTGACTTTGTAGAGGATTCGGCGACCGGGGTGTTCAGCATCAAACACAGAAATGCCTCCACACGCCATGTCGGTACCACAAACATTATGCTGAAATACCGAATTGGTTTGAAAAATGGTAGGTGCAGGTCCTTGCTTTAACCCTATGAAATACAGTGAACCTTTTCCTTCCAGAAACAGGCTTTCGCATCACCCTGGCGCAGACCTGACTGTGGCTCAAGAGGTCTAAGTTCCTTTATGTCACACTTCACCCTGGCCCGTTTGGCTCAGCGGTTAGAGCATCGGCCCATGGACCAGAGTCGCAGGTTCGATTCCGGTCAAGGGCACGGACCTCGGTTGCGGTTTGTCCCCGGCCCTGGTCGGGGCTGTAGGGGAGGCAACCAATCGATGTGTTTCTCTCACATTGATGTTTTTCTCTTTCTCACCCACTCTATCTAAAGATAAATGGAAAAATACCCTCGGGTAAGGATTACAAAAAAAAAAGAATGTCACACTTCCCTCCATGTAGGTCCTGACCAGAAACCTGGAGAAGAGCTCTCCTCTCCAGAACTGAACGTGCTCACAGCCATTCCCATTGCTAGCACAGCTAGCTGCGTCTTATTAGAAGACACTTTCATTTAAAAATGGTAATATATACAATACAGTAATATTCTATAACATGCATTGACACCTTAGAGAAACCCAAGTCACACAATGTCCCAGTGCCTGTGGGGAGTGTTTCTTTCCCACTGACTTCTGTGATGTCTGGATGAGGTCTCCTTCCGTCCCCGACCAGCACGCATTAAGGTGTGCCCGAGCCACCCACCTCGAGATCTCCAGGGATGCTCATGAAAAACACACATTTCAGGGCTCTCCGGCTAGAATCTTTGGGGGCCACGGCTAAGAACCAGCATCATTTAATGACTGGCCAGGTGATCCTGACGTACCCTAAAACTTGAGAATGTCTGACCCAGATACCGGAAACTCTGGGGCTGAAGCTCACAGAGCCTCGCCTGGAACTGTGCGCCTGCCTGGCCGTGCGGGAGCTCCTGCCCGCACACTCCGTGGGGGTCAGTGATCGGGAGAACCCATCCCGGGCCCACCGAGTCCAGGGCCCTGCCTCTCAGTACTCCCGACAGGGCTCAAGAAGCTGCCACTTTGTCGGACTGAGAAAACCAATGACAAGAAAACCACCCACTGAAGGCCTGGGGGTGGGGATGGGAATGGGGTGGGAGGGTCAATGGAGGAAAAAGGAGGGACACCTGTAATACTTTCAACAATAAAGATAAATTTCAAAAGAAGAAAAGTAAACCACCCAGTTAAGTGTGAATTTCAAATAACAACGAACAATTTGGACATAAGTATGCCCCATGCAGTATTTGTGAACGGCAGCCCCAGACTGTCTAGTCCAGCGGTTCTCAACCTGTGGGTCGCGACCCCTTTGGGGGTAGAATGACCCTTTCACAGGGGTCGCCTAAGACCATTCGGAAAACACACATTTCTGATGGTCTTGGGAAGGAGACACCGCACCTCTATCCATCTCCAGGCGGGTCCGCCCACTGGCAGATATGCCCACACACAACACGAGGAACTGTATTAAAGGGTCGCGGCATGAGGAAGGTTGAGAACCACTGGTCTAGTCCTAGACTGACCCGGCAGCATGTCCTGGTCAGAGTCCCTCCCAGCCACAAAGGGAACAGCAGGACTGGGTACAGAGGATGCACAGGGAAGCTAGAGTGTCTTCCTGCTGCACAGAGCCGTTGGCACGCCCCTGGAAGAAGGAGGTGATTTTCCTCCCCAGCTCCTGCCTCCCTGCGGCCGCCTGAACAGGGCCTTATCCAAGGGCCGGGCTCTTGCTTCTCCAGTCCTCTGATATCTCATTTATTAAAAAAAGAAGTGCTCGGCCAGTGTGGCTCAGTGGTTGAGCATTGACCCATGCACCAAGAGGTCTCCAGTTCGATTCCTGGTCAGGACACATGCCCAGGTTGTGGGCCAATCCCCAGTGGGGATTGTGCAGGAGGCAGCCAATCGATGTTCTCTCTCATCGATGTTTCTCTCTCTCCCACTCCCTTCCTCTCTCTAAAATCAAAAAAGAAAAAAAATTGTTTTAAAAGACGTAAAAATGGTCCCTTACAAGTGTTGCCGTGCTGATTAAGTGAAGTAACCTGTGTAAAGCTTAACAACGATATTGATTTTCTCACCTGCACTTTCTCCAGAGCTGTACCACTTTCACTTTCAACATTAACACAGTGTCATCACCAGTCAGCTCACATGTACATGCATGTGTACACACGTGCACACACACGCACAAATAAGGGTGCACGTGCTCGCCCTTGCACACACACAAACACAGGCGCATGCACACACTTTTTTGGAGTTTGACTTATGCTCTAGGGAGGAGATGGGCACAAGACAGCATAGAGGTTCAGAGAGAAAGGGCTCTGAAGCCAAGCTCTCAAATCCCACCTCTGTCGTTCAGGTCTCTAGTGTGACTTGGGCTATTTTTCAACCTCTTCACACCTGAGCCTCCTCATTTGTAACATGGGGGAAATAATGCCAGATTTGCAAAGTTGTTGTAAGGATTAAATACGTGCACACAAGCAACCACTTAGAACAGTGCCTGTCCATGGTGAACTTCGGTAAGAATTAGCTATTAGCTCTTGTTATTTCTGTCATTATCATCAACAGCATCTCCATCTACCCAGACATGTTCTTGACACTCAACAACCTCACAGGACCAGGAATTACTTCCCCAAGCAATGCGCTTCACTTAGGATTGGAAAGACCTTCAAACGCCCATATTTTATTCTCAATAAGAGCTAGAAAAATGGTTAAATTATACCTCCATAAGCTGACTTCCATCCTCTGGCAACTTCAAGTATACAGGCTATTAAAACCCTCTTTTAATTGACCTAAATAACAACAAATAGAAAAACGGCTTAGCGTGCTCATGATTCCACATTTATTTTGGCAATTAGTTGCTTGGTTATAAAAGCTTGCCCTTAAAAATTGTCTAAAGGTCATAATACGTAACCCAATATATTTTAAATGTCTCATCTAACCATAGAAGATCAAAATGTGTCCATCCTTAGGAAAAAGGTGACTCCCACTTTCACTAGTAATTTAAACTTTCGTAAGGAGTACATCTGACTCTCTCTCAATGACTGTTGCTATCTCACCCAATGCCTTTTACCCAACAATAATCGAACAATGCATACACAGAGTATCAGCAGGGCTGGCGTTTGGACACTGATCCGTCTGTCTGATCAGTACTCACTGACTGCCTCCTCGTGAACACAACAGACAAATAACCCTGCTCACACGGAGCTTACAGCCTACGGGGAGAATGGGAAGATATATAGAGTAAGTCGTTTGGTGATAGGTTTTGTGAAGAAAAATAAATTAAGAATGTGGTTAGGAAGTGTAATAAATACTGTGCTTTTACTTACAGTTGTTGGGGAAGGCCGGACATTTGCACAGAAACCCCAGAGAGGGGGTGGAATGGAATGAGTCCTACAGCCTGGCAGAGCAGGGAGCAATGCAAAGATCCTGAGCCAGGGCCTTGCCTGAAAAGCTTGGTTAAGATAAAGGAGATCAGTGTGGCCGGAGTGCAGAGAGCATGCGAGGGGGTAGTCAACGGTGTCAGAGAGGATTGAGATGATAGACGAGCATTGTAAGCAATCGGATCCATTTTTGCATTTATGAGATGGAAATGGGATACCTGCGGAGGGTTTTGAGCAAAAGCGTAACAGGATCTGGTTGACCTCCTGAAGGCTCACACGGGCTGCTGTGTGGGGCGTGATGGTGGGGGAGCAGGTACAATAAAAGGAAGAAGACCTGTTAGGGGTAATTGCAATAACCCAGGTGAGAGATGACAGTGGCTTAGACTAGGATGCTATCCATGAAGGTAGTACAAACAAAGGGGTTGCATTCTGGATACATTGTGAAGGTACAAAAGAACATGGTTTATGCCACCCCAAAATCTAAGCATGCAATTAGTGTAGTAACACAAAACAAATGACCATGTGTTAAAACACTCCTTAAAGTGTTTAAATGTTGAATCCACAGCAATGTGCAAAGGTACGGAGTTGAGGGGCTGCCCTGTGGGGGAACGTGAGGAGAGATGAGAAAGACAGAAAAGGACCTGGGAAACCAGAGAGCCATCATAGGTTTCTGAGGAGGTGGAGTGCAAAGAATAGATAAGGAAGATTGTTGAATTTGTTGTTAAACACACATTCACCTTGACTTTTCTCAAACTAAGCCTGAACAATACTGCATACTTCAAAGTACCTCCTGAGAACAAAATACTACTTGTCGCCTACTATCTAAAGTTATATTCGCAGCCCGGCCAGTGTGGCTCAGTGGATTGAGCGTCATCTCATGGACTGAGAGGTCCCGGTTTGATTTCCGATCAGGGCACATGCCCGGGTTGTGGGCTCGATCCCCAGTAGGGGGCGTGCAGGAGGCAGCTGATGGATGTTTCTCTCTCACATTGATGTTTCTATCTCTCTCTCCCTTCCTCTCTCTCTAAAAAATCAATAAAAACATATTTAACAAATAAAATAAAGCTGTATTTACAAATGTCCAATGGTGCATCTTCCCTTAGCAAAGGTCTAGGTGTTTCTAGAATGGAGCACCCAGCTCTGGAACAGTGTTGTGCACTCCCAGGTGGGCCTCATGGCAACACCACCAATGCACAGCCAGCATCCTGCTTCATGCTTGCTGCCTCCTCTGCAGTGCTGAGAAACCGCATTATCTGTGAAGGGAGCCTTGTCTGGTAACACCTTGGTTCAGACATAATGTTCTCTCCCAGAAAAAAAGAAGAACACACCTGTCTGGGAAATGGACCTAGAAGTAAAAGGCGAAAGGGCCAGAGGAACCCAAAACACAATAAAAGTCAGCCAGATGGGTAAACAGCAAAGATTAGATTCAGGGACTTTTACATTTCCTCGGAGTAGACTTCCTCTGGGTCAAAAACCATGAAAGATTCAGAGAAAAATAAATGTTCTTATAGACTTAAGAATTGAAGTTTTAAATATTTAAGAATACTGAAAAATTCAACCTGAAGAAAAGATAACAAATATTTGACGTACATTGGCTTTTAAAATAAACATATCGAAATTAGGATTGACTACAAAAGAAGAAGACAACAATCCTGTCCACTGAGAACGCATGGAACGGAAATTGCAATACATGCCACGTGACATCACCTTTCCTGAGTCTGTGGCCGTGACCCAGGGTGATAGCTCCGAGAGTCTCTGCTGGCAATGTCAATAATTGTGGGCAAGTTTCCATAATCAGTATAAATTGTTATTCATAAATAATAGACGTTTTGCATGACATCTTCGTGGTGATGCTATTGCTTTCTGATGCAGGACTCCTCCCTAACACGAATCTGGTGGTTTTTATTTTTTCTATGAATCTGTTTGGAATGGGGATTCACTGACTGTCAAGCAGTACTCACATGAAAAAAGTATCTTCAAAAGGGGGGGAAATGTTGGCTAAAAACAGATATTAAGAGCAATCAGCTAAAGTCATTAAAAAAAAAAAACTAATTTGTTGAAAATGTCTATTTACGTAACAATTAATGAAGGCTACTTATAGGGAAAGCCACACCTGCCAGGAGACCCACCAATGGAAAAAGATTGGGTTTCTCTATGAAAATTCACTGTGACAAAGACTGATAGCTTTTAGAAACGTGTGCAATTAATTATTGCCGGGGTCCAGCCTCGGCAGGTCCAGGGGTTCCCAAAGGTGTGGACGGAGTCGGCGAGAGAGAGAGAGAGAGAGAGAGAGAGAGAGAGAGAGAGAGAGAGAAAGCGCACGCAACGTGGGAGACAGAAAATCCTTGATCTTACTTCTGCTTAGTCTTAATGCTTCTCCTTCTCCTTCTGCCTCCTGCACCAGACTAGCAGAGCCTTTTATTATGTATATCGATCCACACCTTACATTGTTTTCCCCCAAACCTTTTAGGCAAAAAAGTACAGACATTCTTTTGGTTGATTACCCAACTCTTAAGTATATTACATGTTAATTACTATCTCCACCCTTCATCCAGACATCCTCTTAAAACTCCTGACCTTTCCTCCTATCTAAGATCCTTTTAAGCTTCCACATTTCTGTCCTAAATCTTATTTTCTTGCTTTTCTTCCTGTAATCTTTTCTACCATTTACATCATTAGTCATCTATATGTTACTTCTATAATAATTTCTAACAGACAGCTAACAGATAGAGAAAGCAAAGATTAGTCTCCTTCAGTTGCCATCCTGCATTTTTATTTTCCCATTTACTTTATATCTTCAGTCACTGTTCTTCGTGATTCCTGCCACGCAGAGAATCCACTTCTCCAGGGACAATGTCAAACCATGGAGCTCACCCGGGACTATGTCAAACCGTGGTGGTTGCTGTTCCAGTGACACCGCTCCCAACATCTCCCCCTTTTTTATTTTATTTAAGTGGCTGAATTCCTTGAGAGGACTGTGCCTGTCTTAGGTCAGGATGTTCTCACACGGAGCCGACCAACCTTGCCCGTCATGGGAGACTGAGGCAGCGTGGGCCCAGTTCCTGTCTTAGGTGGCGGTCGGCAATGCGTGTGGACTCCAGTTGCCCGTCATTGACTAACCAGTCCAGTTCACCAAGGTCTAGGCATGGTCAGCCATCTCTAGTTTGTGGTAATGGACCTGTATGGGCTGCATTCTTATAGCATCAATTTGTTGTTTCAGAAAGGCCATTAATTTGTTGAAAAAGATGGGCCCCCTTTTTTATTTTATTTAGATGAAACTTATGCATTTGGACGGCAACCTCTTGGATGGAATTACTTAGGAGTTAGAAGTAGGACTAGAAAGAGACATAGAATTGAGAGAATGAGTAAGAAAAGCCCTATACTGATTAATGAGGGTAGCAAAGCTGACTGATTAACTTCTAAGGGAGTAATACATATCTATCCTATCTATATCCTAAGTGACACTTAAATGAAGTTCTAACCTTTAATGTTAGTATCTCACTTCTAATAACTATTAAGACCTCTTCTAAAGCATCTATTTTAGCCTCTAATTTCTTAAAACCTGTATTTGGACAGGTGGGCAGAAATGGAGTAAAAATTACATTTTTATCTTTGGAAGCCCTTGTCACATTAACAACAGATAATACTAAAATCTAACACTGACTTTTAGAATCTTTGGGAGTAACAATTTTAAGAACTCTTTTAGATATATGCATACATTTCTGGGATATGCCCTTTTTCAAATTGAAAACATATAGGAACTAAATCACTCCTACCCATATAGGCAAAATCAACGGTAGAGACATTTCTAATAAAATCAATTGAACCTCCCCCCAACAATAATGGTTGGTTAGTACATACAGGAATATTCTCATTTTCCCAAGCAACAGGTGGTAACAATGCAGGTTGTGGAACATAAGCCCAATGAGTATAAATTGGTGAGCCTGAAACACCAGACCCTTGCACCCAGAATGCAATTACAGCCAACATAGCCAAAAATAGGGATGATGGAGAAAGTTCTGTCCTGCTAACTCTCACAATGGTGGTTGCTTCTTCTGTGAGCCTCTTTAGCTGTCCTCAGGTGGGAATAGTTGCCTCGCAGGTGGCTCTGGATCGTCCCACGTGCCTTCTTGGATAGGTAGGGTCTCCCCTTCTTCTGGCATGAATGAATAGCCATTCGTCTCAGGTATCGGTCCAGAGAGCTCTCATCAGGATCTGGACGCTCCGTGGTGCACTGGGGTCTGAGTGGTGGCGGGTGACTCATTGCACAGCCGAATTAGTCTGTCTGGAATCCAAATCGGACTTTCTGCGTCCTGTGGAAAAATACAAGCATACCCTCGCCCCTTGGTTAGCAATGTATCAGGCCCTTTCCATTGTCCTGATAATAAATCCTTCCATTCAACGTAAGTTGCTGGCTTTGCTGGAGTTGGTGCCCAATGTCTGGACATGGCAGAACTCTCATCTATGTTTAAATTTAAAATATTTATTACATAAAGAGCATGTTGCAGTATCTGATGAGGTGAACTGTATTTAAATTCTGCCTTTTGTAATTTGTTTGAGTTTTCAAAGTCTGGTGAGCCCTTTCAATAATTGCCTGCCCCTGAGGATTATATGGAATACCTGTAGTATGAGTGATGTTAAATCTCTGTACAAATTCTGCAAATGCTTTAGAAGTATAGGCAGGGCCATTGTCTGTTTTTATATTTTTTGGCCAACCCATATAAGCAAAACATGCAAACAAATGTTGTGCCACATCTTTAAATGCCTCTCCTGTTCTTGCAGTGGCCATAATTACATGCGAATAGGTGTCCACACAAACATGCACAAAGCTTAATTTTCCAAATGAGGACATATGAGTTACATCCATTTGCCAAAGATCATTAGGTTGAAGACCTCTGGGATTTACTCCCATAGGGAGACTGTTACTATACTGAGGACAATGAGGACAAACTTTAACTATTTCTTGTGCTGCTTCTCTTGTTATTTTAAATTGCCATCTGAGAGCAGCAGCATTCTGATGATGCACAGCATGTGAATTTCTTGCTTGTTCCACAGCAGAAAGAACAGTTACAGTCATCACTTCTTTTGTAAGTGCATCAGCTAATGCATTACCTTCTGAGAGTGAACCAGGCAACACTGAATGTGCTCGTATATGCCCAATATAAAATGCCAAATCTCTTTTTTGAACCAAATTTTGCAATTCCTGTAATAAGATGAATATTTTTGTTTTGTTTTCTGGAATTTGAGCTGTTTCAATATGAGGAAATAATCTGACTACATATTGGGAATCTGTATATAAATTAAAAGTTCTGTCATTAAGAACTGAAAAAACATGAATAATAGCCAATAATTCTGTTCTCTGCGCTGATGTCTCAGCTGTATTCCATTGCTTTTGTTTTGAATCTATAATGACTGCTGCATTTCCATTAGATGACCCATCAGTAAACACCAAGGCAGCAGGTGGCGGTAAAGGTTTAGCCAAGCATTTTCGTGGAAAAATAAACTTTTGTCTAGAAAACAGCATTAACAAAGGGTGAGATGGTAAATGATGAGCAATTTGTCCTGAGAATGAAGCAAGAGCAATCTGCCAATTTTCTTGTTGAATGAGAAACTGTAATTGATCTGAGTTATAAGGAATTACAATTTCTTGTGCATCTTTTCCAAATAACTCTAAACTTCTTTTTCTGCCTTTGGTAATCAATGTAGCAACCAAATCTGGATAACTTGTAAGCACTCTTCTAGGAGCAGAAGGGAGATGCAGCCATTCTAACGGTCCCTTCTGCCATAGACATCCTGTAGGTGAGTGCTCAGTAGCTAGAATAATTATACTCCAGGACTCAGTATAGGACACATAAGTTAGGAACTGCTTGTTAATAGCATGTTCTACTTTTCTTAATGCTTCCCGAGCTTCAGGAGACATTTCCCTTGATGAATTAGGATCACTGTCTCCCTTTAAGATGTCAAATAATGGCTTCAATTCCCCTGTACTTAATTTCAAAAACGACCTAATCCAATTAATATCCCCTAGCAATTTCTGAAAATCATTCAAAGTACGCAAATGCTGTGTTTTTAATTGCAAAGGTTGATGAGTTATAATTTCTGTATGCAGAATTCTTCCTAAATATGAATAAGGTGGGTTAACTTGAATTTTCTCTGGAGCTATTTTCAATCCCTTTTCTTTCAGAGCCTCAGTAGTTTGCATTAGAACCTCCTGTAAATAGGCTCGATCTGGGTGGGCGAGCAAAATGTCATCCATATAATGAATTATATAAACTGTTGGATGTTGATCTCTGATTCCTTGCAATGCCTGATCTACAAATTTTTGACATAAAGTTGGACTGTTTTTCATTCCCTGAGGGAGAACTTTCCATTGATACCTCTGATAAGGCTGTTTTAAATTTTCAGAGGGAACACTGAAGGCAAATCTCCTTTTGTCTGGCTCATAGAGAGGAATGGTGAAAAAGCAATCCTGCAAGTCTATAACAATTAAATTACTTCCTTTTGGAACTGCTACTGGACTGGGGAGGCCTGGTTGAAGAGGCCCCATATCCTCCATAGTTTTATTGACAGCTCTGAGATCCTGCAGTAATCTCCATTTCCCTGATTTCTTTTTAATTACAAAGATTGGAGTATTCCATGGACTGCTAGAAGGCTCTATGTGTCCTTCATCTAGTTGCTGCTGAACTAACTGACATGCTGCCACTAATTTTTCAGCTGACAGAGGCCACTGCTCCACCCAAACCGGGGAATCATTAATCCAGGTGATTGGGTCTGCAGTCAGAGCAGTGACCTGACCTATAAATCCTGAGATCCCAGTCCAGCACGAGATTTCCTAGGCTGAGGAATGATTGGCATGATCATGCCTTGTTCATCTTTTCCCATTCCTTTAAGAGGATTGAAATTCATATTCAGCATTTGATTTGCCACGGTGTTATTTGGACTGAATATTAACACTCCCATCTGTGACAAAACATCCCGTCCCCATAGGGTTATGGGAATTGTTGAAATCACATATGGAGTAAAATGGCCAGAATTATTTTCCTCATCTTCCCATTTAAGTACCTGTGAACTCTTTTGAATATTTTGTGCTGACCCCAGACCCACTAATGAAGTTGGAGTAGTAACTGTGGGCCAGGATGAGGTCCAATCCTTGCCTGCTATACAGGAGGCATCTGCCCCTGTATCTAATAAGCCTAATATCGGTTTTCCTTGAATTTTCAAAATTTTAGTAGGTCTCTGTGATTTTATTTCCTGAATCCAAAAAGCCGCATCACTAGATCCAAATCCTGCATTCCCTCTTTCGGCCTGTGTTATCGGCTTTCCAGTTTGAGTAATAGGTAACAATAATAACTGAGCTATTCTTTGTCCTGCCTGTATTTGAATAGTCTGAGTAGGTGGGGATAATAAAATTTGTATTTCTCCAGTATAGTCTGCATCTATTACTCCTGGAATAATTATTAATCCTTTGAGTGATGACGAACTACGCCCAATTATTAACCCAACTGTTCCAGGAGGAAGCGGACCATAGGTTCCTGTAGGAACTTTAGTCACTGGAGCATCAGGAGTTAATATGACACTGGTGGAGGAACAGAGGTCCAATCCTGCGCTGCCTGGGGTGGCCCTGAATAAGTCGTGGACTGTGCGAACGGATTGGTTACACTCAAGGCCCCTATTGTTGTCTGGGCCCGGGGCTGGCCCTGTTGGAAGTTTCCCTGCCAATTACCTTGTTGTGGGCCATTGGAATTATTCCTTCTCCCTTGAAGGAGAGTGCCATTTTTATGATATTTAGATCTACAATCTTTAGCCCAATGAAAACCCTTCTCACAACGAGGACATAGTGTTGTTGGAGCATTATTGCTCCTCCCTTGGGCCCCCTGAGGAGGGGGTATAGGAGCTCCATTGTTTCCTGCTTTGGTAGGACAATGTCTGCTAAAATGTCCTGGCTGCCGACATGAATAACAAAGTCCTGAATCTGACTGATTATTTCCTTTTGTCTTATTAACATTTTTGATATACTGAGTAAATGTCTCTCCCTTCAGGGCAGCTGCGATAGCTACACCCTGAATAAATGCTGGAGAAACTTCAGAACATTGTTTTATATAGTCTCCAATTGATCCTGTCCTTCTGATGGGCTGAAGGAGAGACTGACAAGTAGCATTAGCATTTTCAAAAGCCAGTTGTTTTACCAAAATATCAGCAGCTTCTTGGTTAGTTATTACTCGCTTTACTGCCTGGTCAAGTCTGTACAAAAATTCCTGAAATGGTTCATCCTGTCTTTGTCTAATTTCTGCCAATGCCGTAGACTTTCCTGAAGTTACGGGAAGTCCCCTCCATGCACTTAATGCACTATGATTAACCTGTATTAGCCCTTCCCTGGGAATGTAAAGCTGATCATTAACCGTAGCATAATCACCTTCCCCCAACAGCATGTCTAATGTAAAGCCACCATCTCCTCTTTTCTTTTCCTTTTCTACAGCCTTTTTTACCAGATCTTCATATTCAGTCCTCCACAACAAATAATCTCCCCCACTTAAACAAGCCTTACACACTTGAAACCAATCATGAGGAGTCATCCATTTAGAAGTAACAGCCTCAACCAAAGTCAAAGTATAAGGAGCCAAAGGACCATAATTTTGACAGGCGCATTTCAATTCTTTCAAAATTTTGTAAGACAAAGGTTCCCAAACCGGATATTCATCATCTTCCGAATCTCTCTCAAACATTACAGGACAACAGAGAGAAAAATCAAAATCTCCTGCAGCCTCTGCTTCTTTAACTGCTTGTTGAAAACTGGAACCTAGCTTAGTGCTTGGTCGATCCCGAGGTGGAGGCGGGCCCTGAAACTTTCTAGTAGGCTTTCGCGGCAGCTTCCGAAAAGGAGGAGGCCCCTTTTCTTCCCGAGTTACGGGGAAGCCCCAGGGATCATCCCTATGATATTCTGCAGCAGCTTCATCGAACTCCCTTTGCTCTTCAGGAGTTACTTTATCATACTTTTCTGATCGCTCATCATCTTCCTTTTCCTCCTGCTCATTCTGTGCCACATATGCTAGAGATTCTAGGAATGTCGGAGGAGCAGTAGCTCCATCCTCCTGTTCGTGAGCCAGGGTGTCTCCATTTAGACCCCAAAGCATAAAAATACTTAATAGATTGTTAAGAAGGCGTAGCACTTTAGATCCTGTCTGACCCATTTCTTAATTTTTAGTTCTTCAACTTTCCACCCTTACCTACCTATCTTATGCAGGGGGTCCCGGGCACCCACGGTGGAGTCCTATCCGTCCCGAGCAATACCTTACCTTCAGGTCCCTGTTCGGGCGCCACTTGCCGGGGTCCAGCCTCGGCAGGTCCAGGGGTTCCCAAAGGTGTGGACGGAGTCGGCGAGAGAGAGAGAGAGAGAGAGAGAGAGAGAGAGAGAGAGAGAGAGAAAGCGCACGCAACGTGGGAGACAGAAAATCCTTGATCTTACTTCTGCTTAGTCTTAATGCTTCTCCTTCTCCTTCTGCCTCCTGCACCAGACTAGCAGAGCCTTTTATTATGTATATCGATCCACACCTTACATTGTTTTCCCCCAAACCTTTTAGGCAAAAAAGTACAGACATTCTTTTGGTTGATTACCCAACTCTTAAGTATATTACATGTTAATTACTATCTCCACCCTTCATCCAGACATCCTCTTAAAACTCCTGACCTTTCCTCCTATCTAA
Source organism: Tadarida brasiliensis (assembly GCA_030848825.1). Classification (NCBI taxonomy): domain Eukaryota; kingdom Metazoa; phylum Chordata; class Mammalia; order Chiroptera; family Molossidae; genus Tadarida; species Tadarida brasiliensis. The sequence goes on along the minus strand of CM061267.1, from coordinate 95,929,238 downwards.
GATCCTTTTAAGCTTCCACATTTCTGTCCTAAATCTTATTTTCTTGCTTTTCTTCCTGTAATCTTTTCTACCATTTACATCATTAGTCATCTATATGTTACTTCTATAATAATTTCTAACAGACAGCTAACAGATAGAGAAAGCAAAGATTAGTCTCCTTCAGTTGCCATCCTGCATTTTTATTTTCCCATTTACTTTATATCTTCAGTCACTGTTCTTCGTGATTCCTGCCACGCAGAGAATCCACTTCTCCAGGGACAATGTCAAACCATGGAGCTCACCCGGGACTATGTCAAACCGTGGTGGTTGCTGTTCCAGTGACACCGCTCCCAACAAATTATATCAACTATCCTTTTAATTTCTGCTACGTATATTTCTACTGTGGTGTTTAGAACTGAGAAACAGTACAGGCTCAACATATAATATGATTAGTATGAGCAAATGCTCTTAATAATAAATCTTCATTCTACTGTTATGTTTCTATTCTTTGTACCATTATAAATATATTTATGGGCAAATTATTTGTGAATTTACCTGATATATAAAACAGGCTTAATTAACACAATTTCAGCCACTAGGTAAAAACAGGAAATGCAGGTATTAAAAGTCTTTGAAATAATAATAATTACATTACTGAGTCCCTAGGTGTGTCAGGCACTTTACAGTCATTATTCTTAACCTCACAACAACCCTGCTGATAGGCATCAGTATTCTCATTCTTCATATAAGGAATCCTATTCACATAAATTTAATTTCTTAAAGGGAACAGGGCCAGAAAATGATAATACTGATATTTGAAACCACATAAATTTGAATTCAAAACTACTGGGCTTTCTACTATTCCACATCACATTCTTTATTAGCATTTATTCAGTGTGCTTGTTTAAATCGCTATTTAAATTATTCTTATTCAGTTGATGACATTCAAGAATATTGAAAACTAAAAATTTAGCTTGTTTAAATGCTATTTTGATTTATCCGTGCAAAACCAAAGTGTATGGGCAGCATTTTAAAATGACACTTTCGGACCTTTACTTCTATGCCATTTTACTATAAAGACCATTTTTGAAATGACAGTTGGAGGGGTTGGTGGAGGGATTGAGCAAAAAGGAAAAAAAGAGAGAAAAGTCTCATGGACACGGACCACAGTGTGGTGACTGCGGCGGGGAGATGGCAGAGGGTAAAGGGGGTAAATGGTGATGGAGGAGACTTGACCTGGGAGGGTGAACACACCACAGTGTACAGATGATGTGTGGTAGAATTGTGCCCCTGAAACCTGTATAATTTTGTTAACCAGTGTCACCCCAATAAATTCAATAGAAAGGAAAAAAATGTAAGTGCTATATCAATTGTGAATTCTGCTCCATGATATTAATGAATACAGGGCTCACGTTGCAGTGAGACCTAAGGGAATGAGAATAAAGACCGTCAGTTCCAACTGAAAACCCAGCTGCCAGGCTTCTAGGGACGGCGGCGAGGGCAGCCAGAGCGGAGCCCGCTCACCCCGAGGGCAGAGGGCAGGACTGTGCTGGAAGATCTGCCCTCCTGGTGACAGCTAAGGGCACTCCTAGAGCCAGTATAAGCTCAGGAAAATAGCAATGATTTAAAGTTCAAAAACACATATTCACTTCTCGTTTCAGAGAGGAAAACATTTATCAGACAGAATATTTCTCTCTGAGGAGTAGGATGCAAATTCTCCTCTCTCTGAAAACAAATAAAACAAAACACGCACAATAAAACTCAGAGAGGCTGGATCACTTCTGAGTTCCGTAGGCTGAACCCAGCCGTATGGACTTAATGCTGAGGGCACTTTGTGGCCAGAACCCTAGGGTCACCTACCAGGCTGCCCTTGTGTCGATACAGCATTTTGAAGGTAATGAGTTGAGGAAGAAATTCTTTGAGCGAAAGGAATCAAAGGTGTTCCTTACGCATGTCACCAGGTGCCGGGACTCTTACTCTGGTCCTCTCCAGCTGTTCAGGGACACACACCGGGGCCCCTGGGAAGAGTGTCTGCTACACTGAGAGAGAAAAAGGCGGCGGCTGGCTTGTCTTGGTTTCTCCTGAAAAACTCTATTGTATTGGTGATCAGCAGCTGTAAAAAATGAATTAAAAAAAAAAAAGTTTTCTTTGTCACTTCCTGAGCCATTATATGTATGTCCAACTGCTCTTAAACGAAACGAAGCAAAGCAACTCAAGACAGATACGCACGCAGCAACACTTCTCTTAAAAAAGACAACTTTCCTTTCGTGGCTGGTTCTTAGCCGTCACACAGAAGACGGTGAACGGCGGGACAATGCCTCTGCATCCTCCTCTTCTGTGACCAGCACAGAGACAGACGCTCAGATGCTTTGTTCATCATACTTGTGAATATTCACCAACCACAAAGTCAAAACCTACAAAGGCTACACCTGATCGGAATATTTTTGTCGAATTACTGCCCTGCAGAGAGCAAACCTGACTTAAAGTAGCTCATGAAAACCTATTGGCTCTTATAGCTGAAGTGTTCCTGGGCGATTGTAGTTTAGACCCTGCTTTTCCAGGGTTCCAAGGACGTCATCGGGACCTGGTTTCAATCTGAGTTGAGAAATACATAGGATTTAACTGAAACCAATATCCTAGGCCCAGCTGTGCCCCATCTTACCTGGGGGATATTAGGGAAAGCATGAGTTCCGTGAGTTTCAATTTGTTTATTTGAAAAATGGGGACGCGAATTGCCCTCTGAGGTAGACTCACATGAGCGGGTAGAGAAAAAGTTGCTAGGGCTGGAAGTCAGCACACAGACATCAGTGATAAACTCCCACGACCCCCCTCCCGAGGGCGTGCGCTGGAGAAGTGCCGGCTGCGGGCAGTGGGCAGGTGGCGGAGGAGGGGGAGGACGTGAAGAGCCGTGGGTGCTGCTGCTGACAGCAGGGACACAGGCCCTGGAGTTGGGAGCATGGCAGGGAAGTGGGACAGCGCCGACTTCGCAGGGGGGTCAGCAGAGGAAGGGTGTGAGTGAGGGGCGGACAAACCCTGTCTAGGGCACCTGCCCTGCCGGTAAGAACTGGGAAAGCCAGGAAAGAGAGGAAGCTTGAGCCCCACGGGCGAGGGTCATCAATAAGGTCCATATGTCCCCGGGATGGGGGAGAAATCGCTAACAAAAACCTCTCAAAATACACAATCCTGCCCCGGTCGGTTTGGCTCAGCGGTTAGAGCGTGGGCCTGCGGACCGAAGGTAACGGGTTCGACTCTGGTCATGGTGGGGTCCTGCAGGAGGTAACTGATCAATGCGTCTCTCTCACATCAATGTTTCTCCCTCTTTCTCTATCTCTGCCTCTCCCTCCTTTCCACTCTCTCTAAAAATCAATGAAAAAAATATCCTCGGATGAGGATTAACAAACAAACAAACAAACAAAAATGCACACTTCCTAGCTCTGCACGTGCATGTAAATAGGAAACAGCTGCAAGAAGGCTTCTCCGACAATCTGTCTGTTCCAAGGAAGATGGCATCTGCTCAGGGCGATCGGAGGAAGACTTTACAGCGGCACAATGATCAGACTTATTTTAAATTCTGATACATGACAAGGTGGCTTTGTTCCCTCCTCCTGCTGCTTCTCATGGAAACTGTGCTCATCCAGGTTCTGGGAACTGGAGCTCCAGGCCCCGCGGTGACTGACAGGAGCTAACTGTGGATGCAATCCAGAACGGCGAATTAGATGAGAACGCTAAAGCTGCCCTGCATTCTAATTAGCTGATAGTCATGACAGATGTGAGCTTCAGACATTGACATTGTCACTTCAGGCAAGGACAAAAGTCATCTAATTTATCTTAATATGAGAAAAGTTTAAATCTGCCCATTTAATACGGGGGAGTTTAGGCCAACCTTCATTAGCTTCCTTGGCTGATAAATGAAAGGCAGCAAGACTATAAAAGTCACATATTCTGTAAATTAATAGAGATTGAAAATCATCCTATGGCAAATCACCCCTTTTATCAGCAAAAATATCTCTGAACTGGAGCAAACATGAGAACATTTTATCATCATCTTAAACATCTTACTCTTGTTATTTTTAAAGCCATTTACATTATTGTCTATCCATGAATTAAAATTGGGAGAAATTACCTTGATGAGGAGTTGTGGAATCTGGAAGCTACCTGAACCTTAAAAATATACATTTACTTTAGCATTTTACACCCCCTAATTCTTCAGGTTGATGTGGTAGGTTTATAGTTTTAAACTCTTCAATCTAATCCCCTTCAACTTTATTATGCTCTTGTCTGCAGTGATTTAAGGGCATAGATCAAGGCTCAGATTTCATTATCAAGGTAACTCTTATAGTATTTTCTCTTTTTAAATTGCAATGCTTTTGCCCTATTCATGGGTTACAATACAGAGTTACAGAGCACTAAGGATGTGTTTACGTTCCCTAGAATTCTACTGATGGGTTTGAGCAAAAGGCAAATTAACAATTGCTCTGTGGTCTAAAAAGACTAAGTCACAACTTGTTTCCTAACCATCGATACATCCTGAAATTAGACTTGTTTACTTAACAGTTGTTGACCTTTCATGTGTCCCAGAAAGTGTGCTAAGTATTTGATTTACAAAATAAAATGATTCCTGTTCTTAAGGCGTCTGCAGCTGAATTTTAGACAAAACATAGAGGAGTTATAAAGGGAATTAATCAAGGCAATATGTGCTTAATTGAGGGACACTAATCTCATTTCCTTCATTAAACATGCAGACTAGGTTTTCTTTTTCTTTCTTTTTTTAATTGATTTTTGAGAGGGGGAGAGAGAGAGACATGGATTTGCTGTCCCACTTACTGATGCATTCATTCTTTGCTTGTTGTCTGAGCCCTGATCGGGGATTGAACCTGCAACCTTGACATATTAGGAGGACGCTCCAACCAACTGAGCTACCTGGCCAGGGCCCAGACTAAATTTTCTTAAAATCACTCACCTCTAGAACCATTACTGAATACTTGGCTTTTTAGAAAACCCCAATTCATTCCAGAATAGATTCCGGAGGCTTCCTATTGCTTTGCTAATGTCTTAGTCTCGAGCCCTTTCTTTGAGTCTCTGGCTCATAGTAGAGACTCAACACATGACTGAATGAACGGATGAGTACATAAATCAAGGAATGCTGAGAGAAAATGCCAAATGCATAATATTCCTCAGACCTTTCTTCATCTGAAAATAAAGACAATTTAGTTTCAATACAGATCCAATTAAACCTAAGTTTTCACCGCTGTTTCTTAAAACAGAGACCGGCATTAAGTCCAACTAAAGTATCCTGGCCGACGTCCTCAGAAGCAGTCACGTTCTAGTACTTGTTTGACCCACACAAATATCTGTAGGGGGCTGTTAGAAGGGTTTTCTCGGTAGCATTGTCTTAGCTGCATAGCTTCCTCACATTTTCTTCATTTACTATCTAATTGTTAACATTAACTATTTTCAAGAATGTGAAAGCACGCGTGTAGTCCTATATTAAGTAATAAGCGAGTTAAGCCCCCAGTCTGTCCCTCCTGGAGACCAGACTTGCTCTATAATCTGTCCCTTTTTCCTCCTAGAAGAGACCCTGCTCGCTTCCCTGACAATCTCTTTCAAATAAGAATGCCATGTTCTGAGTCCAGTGAGGATCCATTTCTCTTAATGTTATTTCTGCTAATGTAGGATTAATACCTTGAAATCTTTTCCCCCCATTTGAACATGACTTTGAACAACCTAACTACTGCCGAGCAGTCGGAATCAATCGTGACAGAGCGTAACGGTCCAATGGAGCACTATTTTCCTGCTGTGTTTCTCCCATTCGCTTCTTCTCAGTGCAGAGCCTGGCTGGCCACTCTGTCCCTTTCTACACCTGCCAGGAGGCAGCTACCAAAGTACATTTTAAGGGACAGCTGGGGGAAAAGGTAACAAAAGGCACATACATATTAATAGGCCTGAAAAATCTTCAACCAACAGCCTATTCTTATTCTTTACATCAGAAGAAAACACGGGAACTGAGCGTTAGAAATAAAAATGAAGGGAAAAAATGATAACAACAGAACTTAGATGAAAGACCAGAAGGCAGAGAGAGGTTCAAGGAGAGAAGTGAAAATATCCAAAAGGAAACAGAAAAAAATTAACATGGTGGGAGTTATAAATTTGCTACAGTATTTAACCAGTAGCTATACTCACACAGAATGAACATTATCTCATAAAACAGTCTTCTTTACTTAAAAAAAAGTAATTCCTTCAGGCTTCACATCTTCAACCAAATGCGTAAAGTATTTTGAATGTGAAATAATTCAACAACTAGTTATTTATACAGTCATTCATTAGAAATAAAACATCCTTAGTGGTCAAAAATGCAACTGAGTTCTAGAAAATGTTATCCCTTGATGACCTTCCATGGATGATGGGCCCCATGAGGATTTCATAAAATTCCAGTTTCTATTGCATTATAAGTTCCAACTATCTCATATATTTTTTTTATCATTACTTCAGATTTTAGCAAGGTCCAAATTAGTGAGTCACACAAAATATTACCAGAAAGAATAAAATACGACATACCTTGTTACTAACGTATCTGTTTGTTATTTGGTGGTGGTCTATTTCATCACCAACGGTACATAGAGAGTAAACTCTACAAGGCAGAAATTGATTCAACACTATGTTCCCATTTCCTACTACTGAAAACTGTCTGCACACAGGCATTGCAGAAATGCAAATGAGGACTGGAATGCCTTCACCAAGCCATTCATAAAACTAGGTCACTAATTAGGTGTATCTTCAATGACACCGTCCCATTTTCCATTATTTAATATTCAGTATTTAAGGCATAGTGTAGTCATAAAATGAATAGTAAATCCATACAAGGAATAATATATTCATAGGATATTCATATAACATGATATTAACATCAAGAAAACAATTTCTCTGAAGATTGACAGTCAATGACAAACCATTAATTTAATAGGTGATAGTTTAGATATTTTAAAAGCACTTTACAATGGGATGAACTTGCCAATTCATAGCTCATATTAGAGAGTTCACAGTTCGAAGACATGGAGAAATGCAGGGACTTTCATATCTAATAATGAGCCATGGAAAAATTTTACATAATTAGGCAAAAAACATAAAATGATATTCTACAAAATAAAAATTAAAAAGACAACTTCAGCAGACAAAGTGAGTCTAAACCACGGGATTTAATTGGGCATAATCTGAAAGCACTCTTAGCTCTAGGGAACTGAGTAAGAACCCAAGGACTGGCTGGAAACGGAAGGCAGGAAAGCCGCAGGCCTGAGACAGCCAGGACGGGCAAAGCCCCATTAGGACAGGAGATGCTTGAAAAGAACAAGAAGCCAAGATCACTGGGATGAAAGCCCAGCTGGAGGAGAGGCGTGAAGAGCTGACAAAGAGCAGTGGATGGTGAGCATCAGTCTGACGAGCGGAAGAGTGAAGAAGCAGATAAGTAAGTGGACATATGTATGTATGTTTGGGTATTTTAAACAACACCACTCAACAACAACAACAACAAAACGTGCTGTTCCACAGAAATGGTCCCCTAAGTGACATAGTGCAAGAACTCTGGGGCCTTCACCCAACCACAAGCGTGGGTGACGTTCTCTGGGAAGATAGTATTGTAATATAACCACATCCAGAAAGCTTGCCCATGGCAAGGAATTACCATTTTCTTAAAAATATGACATGAAAGTAATTTATTGTGATGAACAAGCAAGCTGTGGATATGTAAGGTAATCAAAATTTTTTTTTCTTTATTGATGTTAGAGAGAGAGAAGAAGGGAGAGGGAGAGAGAGAGAAACATCGATGAGAGAGAACATCGACTGGCCACCTCCTGCATGCCCCTCACTGAGGATTGGGCCCACAACCTGGGCATGTGCCCTGACTGGGAATTGAACCAGCAACCTCTTGGTGCATGGGTCGACGCTCAACCACTGAGCCACACTGGCCAGGCTTGTAAGGTAATTTTTTTTTATCCTCACCCGAGGACATTTTTGCATTTATCTTCAGATAGAGTGGGAGGGAGAGAGGGAGGAAGAGAGAGAGAGAGAGAGAGAAACATCAATGTGAGAGGGACACATCGACTGGCTGCCACCCACACAACCCCAACCAGGGCCAGGGACAAACTGCAACCGAGGTATGTGCCCTTAGCGGGAACTGAACCCGGACTCTATGGTCCTCGGGCCGACGCTCTAACCGCTGAGCCAAACCGGCCAAGGCTGTAAGGTAATTTTTAATACAATTTTTGCACTGTAAAAGTAGTCCACAAACAACTTTGGAAAATCACAAAGTGAAGATAGGAAAAGATTTTTTTTAAATATATACATTGAGCAAAAAATGTGAAATAGATACCACTTGGAAGAAAAAGGAGGTAATAGACAATGGCTAAGACCAGAAAAAGAAAAGAAAAGAAAAGAAAGAGGAAGGAAGAAAGGAACAGGAAGGAAGGGAGGGGCGGGGAAGGGAAGGAGGTGATTAAGACTGCCGTAATGTTTCCTCAGCTTGACTAAACTTTAGACAGCGCTCTTCCCAGCCTCCCTTTTCTTACACTTAGAGCATTTACTTTATAAAACTTGTAATTGGAAATTGTTTCCCTGCCCCTTGTACTTTATTTTAAGGTTTTTTAATTATTGGTATTGATTTTAGAGAGAAGAAGGGAGGAGAGAGAGAGAAACATCGATGTGAGAGCAGAACATCCATCAGCTGCCTCCTGCACGCCCCCTACTGGGGATCTAGCATGTGCCTGGACCGGGAATCAAACCAGCAACCTTTTGGTGCACAGGCCGATGCTCAACTGAGCCACACAGGCCAGGGCTCCCTGCCCCTTTTAGATATACATAAATCTTTCCAAAAGCCTCTCAAAAGTTTTATTTTATTTATTTATTTATTTTTTTATCCTCACCCGAGGACATTCCTCCATTTTTTGTTCAGATAGAGTGGGAGGGAGAGAGAGGAAGAGAGAGAGAGAGAGAGAAATATCAATGTGAAAGGGACACATCAAGTGGCTGCCTCCCGCACGACCAACCAGGGCCGGGGACAAACTGCAACCGAAGTACATGCCCTTAGCGGGAACCGAACCCGGGTCTCTCGGGACCGCAGGCCGATGCTCTAACCACTGAGCCAAACCGGCCAGGGTGCCTCTCAACAGTTTTAAACCCAGAAATGCCTTTCTCTAGGACCCGGAAACCACATCTGAAAGGTAGGCCTTTGGCACAGTGGCACCCTCTCTGATTCTGGGGGAAGGTAGGAGCCGAACTTCAGGGGGCATCTTGCTCCAACTTTCAAAACTACTTCCTGTTGCAAAGATACAAGAAATTTACTTTTCCTTTGGGTAAAGCCAAGTAACAAACACAGATGGCCTGTGTTCTCCCTTTCACCTTAGTGTTTAAAAATCCTCACACCCTTTATTTCAGTGGAACTAAGCTCATACTGAGTTCTGGTCTCTCTCTTCCATTGCAATATCCTTGAATAAAGCCTTTCTTTTAACAAAAGCAAAGATTTTTAACAGAAGAAAAGAGGAGAGGAGAGGAAAGAAGAGTAGACAAAAGAAGAGGAGAGAATAACTCAGGGACTTTAATCAGTAATTATTAGTGTAAAAACATGACGAATGAGAGCTTTTTAAAAGTCACAGGGGTTTAACTGGTCATTCAGTAAATAATGAAACTACTGGTCCATCAAGTGTGTTGAATCACTGCAAAATGGGTACCTCCCCAAGCATGAATCATTTATCAAGAACTCATTGAACTTGTCATAGGGAAGACTCACCTACCAGGCATTTGAGAACTAAAGAAATGCCAGCTGGGCCCAGCCAGTGTGATTCATTGGTTGAGCATCAACCCATGCACCAAGAGGTCACTGGTTCGATTCCTGGTCAGGACACATGCCCAGGTTGTGGGCCAGGTCCCCAGTGGGGGGCATGCAGAAGGTGGCTAGTCGATGTTCTCTCTCATCGATGTTTCTATCTCTCTCCCTCTCCCTTCTTCTCTCTCTAAAGTCAATACAGAAAAAAAAAATTATAAGAAAAAGAAATGCCAGCTGGTTTTGAAGAGCAAGAAACAAGGACAGGAAAGAATGGGTAGTGGAAGCAATAGCCACCAACACACATGCAGGGCTGGCTGCTGAAGATTACTCCAGAGCTGATGTTTATCATCCCAGTACTAGGTAGACTCATGCTTGGTTCAAGTAGGCATTGCTCTCCAGGCCAATAAATGCAGCATTGCAGCAGAAATCCACAGCACCTGTGAGTTGAAGTTGAGTGGATTCCAAGAGTACCTTCAGCAGTCAGGGGATAGAGAGCTCAGTGGGTTTTCCAGTGAGAAGGGTTTGGCAAGGACTCAGAGAACTAGCCAGAAAACAGAAGCCAAAGAGTCATCAGGTGGCTTGAACAATGTCATGGGAGGAAGCGTGCATCTGATCAGGTGGGCCCATGGGTGCTCCCGGCTTGCTTCGTATCTTTGGTGCTTTGAGTCTGTCCACAAGACTAACTCCAGATTTTAGAGGCCAGGGGCAGAGACTGTTAATACACATTCAGTCATCATGACAGTCTTAGATGCTGAGAGCCAGGGACAAAAAATGGTGATGGGCCAATGCAATGGACTGAGCCTCCAGGTGAGAGAAAGTCGGGGTTAAAGGGCTGGGCAAGACTGGACACTGAACTGTCTTCATCCTTGCTCAAGGTGCTGGGTCTTGTTCCTTTAAGTGAACTTTTGAAGATTTGAAGATTTCTGCTCCTGAGGCAAGCATAGGTATTTATTTAAGGGTGCGATACACTACAAATTTTCATCAACTCACAAAATGTGAACCCTTCCCAGAGAGCAAAACAGCACAGTCCTGTTGGCTTTCATTTCCCAATGCCAGAGGGGACCCTCTTTAATAAATACTTCTGCACCACTCTTCAGTCGAATTGCTGTCGTGTGAAAACAGGCCTGAGGAGAATAACACATTGCCGAATTCCCCCAGCGAGTGCAAAATAATACTGCAGGTTCTGGCAGAGGAATCAAATGGAAATCTGATCACTTTGTTTCATTCTATGTGGAGATAATATGTGAGGATATTTAAAGACATAATTCAACGTATTTCATCGATGGCCTGAGATGATGATTTAATGTCAGCCTCGCACTAACCTTGTAACATGAGAGCTGACAACTCAAAAGAAAGTTGATGAAATTACACTTTATTTTATTTTCTGCAGAGCTAAGCAGACCTGTTTATTTCATTCCTAATGCCAGCTACCGCCATAAATTGGAGGAAACGAAACCGGCCCAGAGAAGGCCATACATATTAATAAAGCTGCGAGAATTGTCTGCTTAGCGTATTGGAATAGATTCAACCAGGAAATAAAAAATAAATAAATGTGGACATTTTTTTCCATGGGTCAAATGATAGTAAATGATTTAAAGTTCAAGTGGATTTATAGTAACTGACCTTTGGATTGTATAAAATCCACAATTGTATTAGAGAGAAGGAAATTGCTACTTTTAAAGAAATAAGGAATGATTTTAGAAAAATGTAGGGCAGAAGACAATTTGTATAAATAATTGAAAGTTTGGGATGCCACTAGTAAGTATTAGGTAGAATATTAATATTCTTCAGCAATAGTGTGGAAGAGTTGAAATACCTTATATTGAGAAATCGTTTTAATGGTCATAATTTTAAGCTGATCGTTTTTAAAAGTTGCATTTCTTCTATTTTATGTATTTTCCTTATCTCTTTGGCAATAAGCATAGGATAGCCCAGGAAACTGAAACATTGACTGGTTTTAATCTTAACACGAATTTTCTGGCCATAGACATAGCAGATAATGCATTATTAGGAGACTTCCAGAATCCTGTGAACTTAGTGTGATGGAACGGCTCATGGTGCCGATGTGAATGTTAGGCCACGTGGCAATATTCACATCAGAAAGCAGTCCTTTTCAGAGATCACTTTTATAACTGCTACTTTTGTGATTTAGGACCTAGAAGACAACTGTATTTCCTCCCACAACACAGGAAGGAGATAAAAATGGAAATTTTAGGAGTTCCACATAATCCCACTATTTTTATTTCTTTATTGGAATGCCATTTTTTCCATGAAAAATTTTGTAAATAAATAAAATGAATTATGAATTAATATAACAATATGGGAGAACTAACCCCAATTTAACTTGAGGCTTAATGGGTTATGAATGACAAGGATATATTCTCATTCAATGCCGAATTTCTGCTCACTATCTTCTAACCACAGTAGAAGAGATATTCAGCCTTAAAGTAAGTTATCTTGGACATTATCAACTTTTGAGTGCAAAACACTTTTTGCTGATTACATTACTTCATTCGGCTTACAGTAGATGTTAGCAGTATTTGTCTATGTATGTTTAATTAATAAATTATAACCTTCGTTGTTTCTGTGTGTTTTTAAATGGATTTGAAGCAGCTCTCTCCAGCTTTGTCCTGGCTGGGCTTCTGTTTGAATTCGTTTAATTCCAATGTGCAATGTATGAAACTGTCTCCCCTCATTGCTACTGTTGCTACTTCTGTTTCTAGTACTCTACACGCTGCCTTTCAAGTTGCTTCTGCCTGTCTCCTTATAATTACACAAATTGCCTTGACTTGCACAAGGCTTGGAAATGCCTGTGTGTGATTAGGAATCTGTGTGATTATTTAATCTGCTTCCTTTGGGGCAGAGCAGTTTGTCTCTGACTGAGAGGAGGGGACCTTCGTGGAGCCCACGTGGTGAGGCCACACTAACCTCTAACCTACTTTGGGCTCTGTCTTCAAGGTCAAGGCCTCTTCTTAGTCCCCTTGGACCGATGGGTGTGTTCTCTAAGAATCCTCACCAATGACTTTTTATAAATAAGGTGAAAAACTAGGATTTTTTAAATAAAAAGGTAGTAAGAGGTACACATTGTCAGTTACAAAAATAGTTCACGGGGATGTAAAGTATAGCACAAGGAATATAGTCAGTAATATTGTAGTAATTACTATGGTGCCAGGTGAACACTGGATTAATCAGGGGATCACTTCATAAGTTATGGAAATGTCTATTCACTGTGTTGTACACCTGAAACTAAAATAATATTGAATGTTAACTTTAATTTTAAAATGAATTTTTTAAAAAAAATCAAACCTGCTGCAACTCACAGAAAAAGAAATGTAGCAAGCCAATAAGCATAGGCTCAGAGCCTCTCAGAACAAGCAATGTAAATTAAAATGCTTTCACTATTAGATTCCTTTAAAAATTAAAATATCCAATGATATGCAGTCAGCTTTATTTATACTTGTCAGAAGAACTGCTGAAACCTTTAGGAAGGCGATGTGGGAATATGTGTCTTTATAAATTGTGAAGATGCTGTGTCTCAGTTTCTCTAACTGAAAATGGAAAAAACGATACCTACTCACAGTATGATGTGGGGTTGGGGGGCTGGAAGATGGACATTTTGTGACCTTGTGTTAATGCACTCTCAACCTTGTGTTAATGCATTGTGGGAAACCTGACCCACCCATGTGCCTTGAGTGCTTCATTTGCATGTGAATAAGGGTTTGTTATCTTTTGGCTTCAAGGTCTCTTCCTATAAAAAGCAAGAGACTAAGCTAAGGTGTATGGTTTGCAGAAAGCCATCTCAAGGACATAATTTACATAAATCCACTTGTAACCTGGGGGTACCAAACTGCAAATAAATGGGACTGCGTCCTAAGATCTGGAGCTTGTTGCTCCCTTGCAAAGGTCCCTCTCACTCCAAGCAGCGTGGTGTGCTTGTAGGTTCATTGCGTTGCACCAATCCCGGCAGGCTCCGAGACAGCAGTATATTGTAAGAAATAAATTGCATATGCAAAGTAATTAGAATTGTTTCTGACACACACATACAAGAAAACTTCACCTAAGTGTTACCTATTATTAATGATGATTAGTATCAACATTTAAAATAAGCAGACATTTGACTTAGCAACTTCATGTATATAAATTTATCTCAGAAGTCGAGGCAGATCAAGGCCTTGGGAGGCCAGAGCATATGCAATTTGGGAGCCCTCTTTAAGAAAAAAATGCAGCAGTATGAATTCAAAATTAGTTACAAAAATGAATAGTTATAATAAGAAAAGGAATTAAAACAAATTATAGGAGCCATGGAAATCAGGTCCCTTCCTTTTTTATAAGTTGTCTTTAGGAAACTTATCAGAAATGCTCAGAGAAATGCTTTGAGTCTGCACCCTAATCTCCCCTTCCACCAAAAGCACCCCCAGCTCTCAGCATCCAGAGACCATGCATGTGAGTGGTCCTGGAGGGTGCGCTTCACTGTAGACACAGGAAACCCACCTCTGCCAAGGAAAAGGCTCACGTGTGTGTATAATGACATCGTTACTGGTTGCATTTTTTAAAGATATGTATGATTATATATGCATTGACATTTCTAGAAGTATACATACAAAAATAAAGTTGCCCCATACTAGCAAACACGGAAAAAATTAGTATCTACTGATAGGCAGCAAAACATGATGGTGAAAGGGTGAGTTCTGAAGTTGTGGGGACTCAGGGCAAACCCAGGCTGCACTACGCACTGCTGTTTGACCTCAGTCAAGTTGCTCAACCTCTCTGTCCTTACGCTTTATGATCTGTCAGGCAGGGATAATAATAGTCTCTCTATCATCAGGTTATAATAAAAAGTCTATCAGCCCTGGCCGGTTTGGCTCAGCGGTTAGAGCGTCGGCCTGCGGTCCTGAGAGACCCGGGTTCGGTTCCCGCTAAGGGCATGTACTTCGGTTGCAGTTTGTCCCCAGCACTGGTTGGTCGTGTGGGAGGCAGCCACTCGATGTGTCCCTTTCACGTCGATGTTTCTCTCTCTCTCTCTTCCTCTCTCTCCCTCCCACTCTATCTGAACAAAAAATGGAAAAATGTCCTCGGGTAAGGATTAAAAAAAAAAAAAAAAGTCTATCAGTGGTTATTTGTAAAGTGCTTAGAACAGTGCTTGGCACGCGGTAAGCACTAACTAAATAGAAAATAAGGACAGGTCTATTTGAAGACTAATTAAATAAGTCCAATCATTCATACAATAAAGTGATATATAGGCAATAAAAAGTAAAGATAAATTTATATAAAAATTAAATTGAAAGCTGTTTTGTTTTTAATAAGCAAGTTGCAAGACAGCAAAATTCAATATGATATCAAGTATGGGGGAGAGGAGAGAAACTTGCTTTGACACTACCTATAAGCCGGGCAGTTTAACAAAATACTGTTTAGAGATATCACTGGTGTCTAACGTGGGGGAACTATGTAACCATTCATTACAGCAGTGTTCATAGTCATGGAATTTTAAAAACACATAGTTGCCAATTTTTTAACCTTCCTCCCTTAGCAAAATGAGATCTATTTCACCCTGTTCAAAGCTGGGCTCTGTCTCTATCCTACCAATAGAACAGGGTTAAAGTGACGCCACCCAGCTTCCAGGCTCAGGTCCTGAGAAACCAGCAGCTTCCCTTTCCTGCCTCTTGGAACACTCACCCTGAGACCCAGCTTCTGCTCTGGGGAAGCCTAGGCCACACAGAAGCCATCCCCAGGTATGTGGGACAGCCCAGCTGAGGCCCCATCCACAACCTGAGTTCATTGTCACACCTGTGACCTAACAGGCCTCCTGATAGCAGTCCCAGCCTTTAGTCTTTCTAGCTGAGGTCCTAGACCTCGTGGAGCAGGGACCGACAGATAAACGTTCCCTGACTCCAGAGGTTTTAAGCATTAGTTACTAAGTCTTTGATGCCATTAAGGTTTGCACTGGTTGTTACATGCAATGGATAGATAACAGGCAATAGATAACTGGAATAATTTCTGTGTTTTTCTCCATGACCTGAGTAGTACTTTGCATGCTTTCAGCCAATGACAGTATCTTTTAGCAGACTACACTATATATATACTTCCAACCAAGGACCACTCTGGCGCAGATGGACTCAGTGGGGTCCATGGCTAATCACTGAACAAGGTCTACTTCCCTCATGATTTGCTGTATGATAACCGTCCCGCCATTTTTCTAGGTGCTAGTAAACAAGTTAAATCCATAACGATTGTGGAAGGTTTGTTAGTGACAGTGACAGAGATCTGCCACGAAGGGGAAAAGTCCTGCTGCTGAAAATGAAAGTGTGGGGATGCACAAGGGGTCCGTCTTACCCCACCGCTGAGAACTCATGGACTTGCTTTGACATTATGACGTTCACCATCACTGCAATCTAGACAGGTCAGGCAACAGGTGCATGAATCATTGGGAAACTGGAAGACACCATGGCCAGGGACATGGCCTGACTCGGGGAGATTAAATGAACATGGAGAAGTAATTGTCTCTCCATAGTGCATGCAACAAAATGTGGGCAGTGCCCCGTACGGCGTCGGTGTTGATTCACTCAGAGCTCCCTTGGTCCACTATCGAACGAGGTGTAGGTCTGAGAGACTAGCCTGTATGTGTGCGTGTGTGTATGCATGTGTGTGTTTGTGTGTGCATGTGCCTGTGTGTTTTCACATGCACTTTTATGTGACTCAAAAATGCCTAGAAGCATGTGTGAGAAATTCATAATGATAGTTAATAACATATCCTTCTGGGGACTCTGGGGACAGGATTTGGGGAAGCAGATGGTCTGTGGGAAGGATGAAGAAACTTTACTTTTTAATTTCTTTCTTTCTTTTTTTTTTTCCGCAAGAAGAATGCAATGCTTGCATAATTTAAGTGAAAAAAATCAATTTTAAATAAAGGAGTCCAATTAGAAGCAGGAGGCCTGGCACTCACTGCTTGGCTCTCCAGCAGACACCGTGACAGTGTGGCTGTCCCGAGATTTCCTCCCCCCTTTCTGGAAACGGCAGCACCGGACAGTGGGCTGTGAGTGCTCAGTTTTGACGTGGAATGCTTATAAAATGTCAAACCCTTCCAGTTTTCCTTTACATTTTTTAGTCGCAAAGATTTCCAGGTTCTAAAAAGAAAATAGCCTTCTCTCCTGAGTTGATGTGCCTTGGACAGGTGTTAAGTACACAGCAGTCATTCACCAAGTGTGTATCTAATGGTGGACATCAAAACTGTGTTTGCGATCATCATTTTTCTTTTCAAGCCACCTCACAGCAATCCCGGAAAATGTTCTCTCCTGATCAAAGCAAATCATCGCCTGGAAAAAATGCACTATTTTCAGTTAGCTCTGCTACCAGCAAGTACCAAATGCATCTGAAGACAGAGTGTTTCACACTGGAGGAAGTTAAATACCACTCTAAAAAGCAGCCACTGGATCACCAAGAGACTCTACACACACACACACACACACACACACACACACACACACACACACACACAATAAAAACACATGTGGGCAGACCATACGTGTTTATTCAGGGAAAAACCACCATCCATGTGCAGAGCTCGGCTTTCTATATCCCACTACATGCCCCGGAGAATAACCAAGACACGAAAAAGACAGAAGAAAAATATGCATGGCTCCCAACTGTCAAAACAGGCAGTTGGGCAACTATATCAGTCATGATTTAAAAGCCTCATACCGTATTCTATTCCAATGGTAGTTTGTTTTACCCCCGCGGAAAAGAATGCATAGTTCCTGTAGGAAAACGGGTGATGTGTTTGAACTGACTTGAAACCTCTCAATAAGGACAGGTACCACAATATTTTGTCTCAGTGGACAATGATTCCTGATGAAGAAGTCCACAAACCACATAGGAGGGGAAAACCACACCGCAAACTCATGGCGCAGCTTATGACTAGGGAAAGCTGGTCCTGAGATACCGTCCTCCTTCCTGCCCGGCCCACCTGATTCGTATAAGCCCAGTGACACCTGATTATTGGGAGCTGAGAGAGTGGGGAGCAAACACACGTCATCCACTTTACGATAGTTAGAACCTGGCCACTAGTCACGACTCGGAAAAGTCGCCCCTCGTTTGCTTGTCGTGCTGCAAGAGCAGAAATCCCAGAAGTGAGATGTGGGAGAGAACACTGACCTTCCACTTATTGCATTTGGGAAATTAAAAAGGAAATGAAGCTTTCTAATATTTCCTGCTGAACGGACCTGAGGTCCCACCCTCAGTCTTCATGTCAGGGTCCCAGGTCACATATGTGCGCTGCACAGGGTACGAAAGGGCAGGGCAGGACTTCCCCCGTGGCCATTTTCACCAGTTCCTTGGCTTCCAACAGTGCAATGAATTACAGGTTGTACATGCCTAATTAGGTAGTTACAGACGAGTTATAAGGCTTGCAGCTGAACGAAATCTCAATGTGATCAAAGGGTTTTAAAAACATCTCTGCAAAGAAACCCACATTGAAGGTAAAACTAACAGTGCAAGTTCAGGCAGATAAAAAATAAAACGGCAGCCCAGCCAGTGTGCCTCAGTGGTTGAGCATTGACCCATGCACCAAGAGGTCACCAGTTCGATTCCCGGTCAGGGCACATGCCCAGGTTGTGGGCCCGATCCCCAGTGGGGGGCATGCAGGAGGCAGCCAATCGATGTTCTCTCCCATCGATGTTTCTCTCTCTCTTTCCCTTCTCCATTTCTCTCTCTCTAAAAATCAATAAAGAAAATAAATAAATAAATAAATAAAAGTAAAATGGCAGAGTTAACACATCTACTCTTAATATGACATGTTGCAAATAAAAATAACACTGATTTAATCATAGGTGGCCCTATGTCAGCCCCCAAATCAAAAAATACCAAAAAACTTCCATCTACTTTCTCTAATAATGAACTTCTAACTGTATATTGTTCCTTGAGATATTAATTAGAGATGGTTTTATATATATATATATATATATATATATCTTATAAATAAATCTCTGAATATATATATTTTGGGAGTTGCATGCCCATGTTCTTCCGATGATAGATGTGCACATTCAAACGTAATGACTTCACTCTTCAGGAGAACACAGGGGTAAGCAGAGATCAGTAGACAATAAAGATCATGCCAATTTTTAATTTCTGGCTAATTTGCTCTGAAATGCTGACTAAACTCATTTCGTAAAGCAACACTAATTCAAGCACATACACATTAAAGGGATTGCTTTTTTTTTTCCCCAACTACCTGTTTTTTGCTAACTTTGGCCCACTCACCTCCAGAGACATTTTCCTGAAGTGATTAAATTAAGAAATACAGAAGAACACACAAGACTCCAAGTGGAAATGCTGAATCACTTCAATAAGTGAGTCATTTCCATCGTACTTAAGTAATTTAAATGCAAATGGTCCATTTCATGTTTTGTTTCTGTGTCTTCTCTTAGGAGAAATATGCACACTATTTTACAGTGGAAGCAGAAAGCGTTCCTTAGAATATGAACACCTAGCAAGGCAAACACCTGCGAAGACAGACAGCCTCTGCGCCTTTCCCGTGGTGCAGCTGGGGGGACATCAGCAACAGCCGCTGCACCTCTCGGGGTGGTGAACACAGTACAACATACAGGTGATGTGTCACAGAATTGTGCGCCTGCAACCTATATAATTGTATCAACCAATGTCACCCCCAGTAAATTCAATAATTTTTTTTTTAATTAGCCATTGCAGCCTCCTCATTTTACAGGTGGCAAACCTGGGCAGGGCTAGACGGAGCGACGTCAACATAACTGCACAGTTCATCAGCCACGAAGCCCAGACATACTCTTCCTGACTCACGGGGCAGCCATTCTCCGCTTCAGGAGACTGGAGCAGGAACACTATGTATCCTTAGCAAGTTCACTCAAACACGTAACTCGATACAACTGCATTTCCTAAAGGGGCCACCTTCCACAGAAATAGCAAATAGAAAAGGTGAAAAAGCATGCAAAGAGAAGAAAAAAACAAAAAGAACTTGAGAATATAAGACAGGCTTTAAACAGGTTTTTTTTTGTTTTTTGGTGTTTTTTTTTTTTTTTGCATTTATCTTCAGATAGAGTGGGAGGGAGGGAGGAAGAGAGAGAAACATCGATGTGAGAGAGATACATCGAGTGGTCGCCACCCACACGACCCCAACCGGGGCCGGGGACAAACTGCAACCGAGGTACATGCCCTTAGCGGGAACCGAACCCGGGACTCTCCGGTGCTCAGGCCGATGCTCTAACCGCTGAGCCAAACCGGCCAGGGCGGGTTTTAAAGTGATTATACAG
Source organism: Tadarida brasiliensis (assembly GCA_030848825.1). NCBI lineage: Eukaryota > Metazoa > Chordata > Mammalia > Chiroptera > Molossidae > Tadarida > Tadarida brasiliensis. Next base: position 95,909,168 of record CM061267.1, on the reverse strand, counting down.
CTGACAGTTGGTTCAAAGGTTCATTTTCGTTCTTTGTACAGAATCTCCGCTATTCTCTGGAAGATGTTGGAAGATCAAGAATCGCATTTATGATCATTTTAACTAGCATAAAGAGTACGGCGTACTTGTGTTTAATATACTTAAGGAAACTATGTTGATTCACTGACTTGGATGATGCAGTAATCCAGTGACTTGTTTTTGTACTATATCTTTTTCTAGTGTGAACTATTTTTATCTTCAAATGCATGTGGCACATGTAAGCAGCAGAATTAACTAAAAACAATGCACTTTTTTTCCCCAGGAAGTGATTTGTTTTGATCAGAAGATTTCCCCAAATAGCTCCTCACCAACCTAAGGTAACATTTCACAGATTCTGATGCCTTGGGTGTGGGAACCAGCATTTTTAACAAGCTCTCCTGTGACTGATGTAGGACCACACTTTCAAAAATATTGCTTTCTGCCCTGGCCGGTGTGGCGCGGTTGGTTGCATGTCACCCCACGCACGGAGGGGTCGCCATTTAGATTCTGGGTCAGGGCAGGCAGGAGATAGCTGATTGATGTCTCTCTCTCTCCCTCCCCCTCCCTCTCCCTTCCTCCCTCTCTCTTTCTAAAGTCAATAAAAACATATGTATTGTAAGTACTGCTTTCTAAGATCCTTTGCACACAATTATTTTAGAGGTAATTCCCAAAGAACGGGGCAGGTTGACGCTCCCACAATGTGCTCAGTGCTGAACGTACTTGATATTGTATAGGCAATTAACTTGCTTATCTAAATAAAGTTCTCCATTTAACAATGTGGAATCGCCTACTACCTATTACAAAAGAGAATGTCTGCACAGATCACACATGATAATACATAGTCAAGTCAATAGACTACTTTAGGGCTCACCTAACCAAATCTAAATTATGAACCCCTTTGTGATTTGTTCCAAATAGTCCTCATTTGTTAAAGTACAAAGAAAGTAATGAGCATCCAATAAAGAAAGCATTTTACCTTTTAGGTAAGTCTATCACGAAACTTGAGATGGAAATGGGGAACTCCTAATGGAGAACCTCTCCTTTTCTGTCTCCCTAGCCATATCCAAAATTCCTAATAATACTTGTTATCTTCTAAACATTCGCTAGAAGAGTAACATTAATCCATCCATCAACAGGCACCAATGTGTGAATGGAGATGGACTTAATAGGAAACAGTAATTGGACGAGGGACTAATACCTTAATACGAATGCAACAAGGTAAAGCTCTGAATTAGATGCGGGGTTTGCTCTGGCCCAGGAAAGCCTGTCTCGGACGCAGCAGGTGGACTCCCACAGCCCAGAGAAGCATGGGGGAGCAGACGCCCGCAGGGTGCAAGGCAGAGAAGAGAGGAAGGAACTGGTAAAGACGAACGAAAGCTACTTCACAGTCTCGGCGTTGTGTGGCCCCTGTCCCATAGCCCTCTCATCTTGAGCATTTATATTGGTCCGCCTCTTTTTTTTTTTTTCTTTATTGATTTTAGAGAGAGACGAAGGGGGAAAGAGAGAGAGAGATAGAAACATCAAGGAGAGAGAACATCGATTGGCCGCCTCCTGCATGCCCACCACTGGGGATCAGTCCCACAACCTGGGCACATACCCTGATCGAATCGGAGACCTTTTGGTGCATGGGTCGATGCTGAACCACTGAGCCACACCGGCTGATGCCCTGCCTTCTTGGTAGTCAGGTAGAACTGCTTGACTAGGAGAGGCTGCCCAGAAATGCAAATCAGACCAACCAGAATGAAAATCCAAGCTCCAACAGCTGCTGTGTGACCTTGAGCATGACCTCTGAACATCTCACACGCCATCTGTAAAACAGGGATAATGATTCCCACCCGTGGCACTGCCAGAACTAACACTCCTGTTACTGAACTCCTGCTTCTGCTGGGCTCACTCCACGGGGAAGGAAAGTGGGCAGGGCAGCCTTTTCTCCCTGGCAGCACATCCGGTGTTTTAGATTGGTTTCTGATTTCCCTTACAAGTATCTGTGTCTTTTTAGAAGTTCTGCAGCAAATTCCAGGGAGAAATAAACACCACTCCATGAATATGAACTTATTATATCCCACGTTCTGCCATGTCCGTCCACGTGTAGAACAGGTGAGTGCAAATTTGGAACAAAGCATCCTTTATGAGATCAAACAAAACCAACATTCATTGACTGAGGGTTCATGATGTGAGGCACTGGAGGAAATGCAGGGAATGATAAGGCACAGTTTCTGCGCCAAAGAAGCTAACAATGGATTAGAAGGTCAATGCAACTGAAAAGTTTCAGGGCTGTACAAAGTTAAACAACGGCACCAGACAGGACGGAAAAAATGTCATGAGGCAGTTCATGATGAGTTTCCAAATGAATAGCACAGACAATAATAAATGTAATCGAGAGAGAAATCACTTCTATTTACATACCGAGGAAGGTTTAAAGCAGAAATTGGTGGACCTGGGTGGCCTATGGTCTGAAATCAACCTGAGGCCTATTTAATTGGAAATTCTTAGTGGTTGTTTGTTTCTGTTTTATTGTTTGTTTGTTTTGTCATTGTTTAAATAAGTTGCCAATATCAGAAATGGGGAGAACAACACCTGTGGTCCAGGAAGGTCTTTCCAGACTACATTGCTTCTTGTGGGAATTTGAAGGAACAGAAACAAGAAAGAAGATCCAACCTGGTCCTCCCCACAACAGCTCATTCATCCGTGGAGAGTCTCTCCTCTCTCCCCAAGCACGTCAAGCAATGAAAAATCTCCTATCTTCCTCTGTCCAAAATTCTTGTTAACAACCACCTTAAAGAGACGTCCTACTTCTTGAGCTACCAACAATAATTAAAATCCTCAGGGCACAAAAATAAATAAATAAATAAAGCAGAATTTCTTCTCCTGGGTGACTGGCAGCTTAGAGCTGGCTTCATGGGCTGACCACTCCCCAAGGAGAACAAGCAGGTAATGAAATCGTCAAGCCCACGGGACCCACAGGGACTAAATGCCAACAAGAAACTGTACAGTTGAGACATTAGAGGAATCAGGCCGGCGAATAAACAGTTTTCTTAGAGTTGATTCTGGCACAGACCCCGACCGCAAGGCAACAAAATAAAAATGAAAGAGCTTTGCTTGTAGTCACTGTTTTTGTATTTAACACCACTCGATGGCTAGAGCATTGAAATGCTCTCATTTAAATATTCAGAAGCCCGGGATGGTTTGTTCGCCAAAAACCTCCTTGATCGTAAAAATATATGTCTATCCTTGTGGGATTCCATTGATATTCACTGCTTCAAGTTGCTTTCAATACTTATATTATTCGTTGAAAACAAACATTCTGCGAACCAATTTGCATATGAAAAAGATTATTATACAATATTTCAAAGATGGTTCTACTCACACTCTAACGCTGAGTCATGTGGCATATTTTAATAGCTTAATATCTCTTTCGTCTCTGCATTTACCTTCTGAATTTTAATTGGCAGTCGGGAGGATAATTCCTGTCCATGTGCAGTGTTAAAAGCAACGATTGAAACAGGAGGAAAGATAAGTATTCTCTACCAGAGCAGAGCCAATAAGCCACACATATCATTCCCATACCCACCCAAAACATCTCGACACAGGACAATTTAAATTTCCAAAAAATAAGAGACTGTTTTAGCTTCACACAGCATTTGCGTTTGTTACATAGAGCCCTTTAAACGGACACCGCCCCGGCGTCTTGCAAGTGGCAGATACGTCATTATTTCACGGACGGTGTTAAAATTCAATGCCTAAGTAGTGTGTTCATCAACCTCCAAGTTTTGTTGTCCACATCATTTCTTAGGGATGTGCATCTCTGTATGATCTGAATAGACCTACGCTGTAGTGTTTTAGGACCACCTTCACGCACTCATCTCCTGAGGAGGCAATGAAAACAACTCATGTTGGTCAAGCCTGAGAAATCCACAGCCTGGTCGCATTGAAAGTCAGCCCTGAGGGTATCCAGGAGCCTGCTATCAATTTCTGCAGTTTATAATTTCAGAGGATGAAGGGCATTTTCTCCTAACGTGGCAGCCAGCCACTTGCAGTTACAATTAAACCAATTGCAACCTTTCATGGAAATGTACATTTTTGTAGACACAGAGGGGAAAAACGATGGCGAGCAAAGTGACCTTTGTTACTGCACGATACTAATATATTTTCCACCTAAACAGATAGGGAACCACGGACTGGAGAGAGGACTGGACGTGGTTCCACGGCCTGCAGCTCTGAAATTAGGCAATTCTGGAAATGAGACCCCGCTGGGCAAACCCAGCCCTTTCACAGAAACAGTAGCTGTCCCCAGACCCTCCTGTACCAGTGAAACAATACGGGCTCCCAGGGCTCCCAGAGCCGAACCCTGGAACCAAGTTTCTCTGGGCCACGTGCTCATTTAGGCAGCGGAAGGGTGACAGAGCCACGGGTGCGGGCTCTGCCTCGTTCCGGTCTCGGTGGCCACTCTCTGCTTCACAGAGAGGAAAACATGAACGGTGTTGAAGGAGTGAGCTGGACCCTTATCAGTCCAGAAGCGGGCCAGCTGCACTGTGTGGCTTCGCCGCGCGTGGGAACTGCTCTGTCTCCGTCACGGCTCACTCTCCAGTGCCGGCTTCCCACGCTTTCTGCTCTGAAGCTGGTCCTACCAGCAGGACCAGTGACTCCCTGATCACACGTTACCGGTGACATTTTCACTTTCATCCACCTTTCTGTGGCACTCCACATGGTAACGACTCCATCCCCAAAGCCCCTCCCTCCTAGGCCTCAGGAGCTTGTATGGGACCAGGAGTCTTTCTTCCTCCCGTGGTCTTTCTCCATCCCTTCTCCTCCACCCCCTCCTGAAACACCGTCATCCCCACTACTTGTTCTCCCTGGACAGGGTTTTGTTCTAGCTCGTGGTTTTAATTACAACTCAGTCACTCATAAAATCCACAGTGGTTGCCAGGGGCTGGGGGTGGGGTGGGGGAGGGAGGGCTGTGTTGAAATAGTATAAAGTTTCATATTTGCAAGATGAAAAGTTCTGGAGATCTGTTCTGCAACAATGTAAACGCACTTAACACAACTTACCAGGGCGGCTTAAAAATGGTTAAGATGGCAAATTTTTTGTTATTTTTGTACCATGATAGATAGATAGATAGATGATAGGTAGGTAGGTAGGTAGATAGATAGATGATAGGTAGGTAGGTAGGTAGATAGATAGATGATAGATCCCAAATCCCAAATTTAGGATCCATTTGGTTGCAGGTAGCGGAAAAGCAATCCTCAGCAAAGGCAGCTCACTACGTGGCTTCCAGATGGTTGTAGCTGCTCCAGGCTTCACATTCTCACACATCAGTGGCCTTATACGTGTTAAGGAAGTCTCCCAGCAGGACCCAAAGACACCACTTTCTCTATCATTGACCACAACTTAATCACCAGCCACTTCCTAAGCAAACTGCTGGCAAAGGGAATGGTATCGTTACAACCAGGAGAGACTCCTCACGCAGAGAGGCTTCTCAACATCCCTCGCTGAGGATGAGGTGGGTCTCAGCTTCCCAGAGCACATGGCGGCGGACAGGAGGGTGGAGGCACAGCGCCGGGGCTCTCCCAGCACGGGGGAAGGGACGTGCACAGATTTAGTTGGGCGACACCTGTATTCGGCTGCACTGATCTGTCCTCTGAGCAAGAGACCCATAGATACAGCTGCTTCTGAAACATCCAGTCTTATGTCAGCCTTAACATGGGCAAAGCCAGAGTGATTCCTGCACGCCTTCCTCCATGAGAACTCTTCTCATGTTTCCTACTGCATTTGATAACACTTCCACATAATCAAAAGCCTCGTCAGAAACCTGGGAGGGGTCCTCAACTCTTCATTTTCCCTACATGAACAACCCCAAAGCCTGCTGTGTTGGGCTCCCCGTTTCGTCTTTATTGCCACTATCTCCTAACCCAGCGGTTCTCAACCTGTGGGTCGTGACCCCTTTGGGGGTCAAACGACCCTTTCACAGGGGTCGCCTAAGACATAACAGCAGCAAAATGACAGTTATGAAGTAGCAACGAAAATAATTTTCTGGTTGGGGGTCAGCACAACATGAGGAACTGTATTCAGGGTCGCGGCATCAGGAAGGTTGAGAACCACTGTCAGACCTAACCATCTCCCGTCCCTGGTCCGGCCTTTCCTCACCCAGCCCATCGGCAGTTACTCTGAACACAGACAGGACTGCATGGCCGTCTTTACGCCTTGTCTACAACAGAAGTTCTTATGACTAGGACTCCCCTGAAATCAGATGAAAAAAATTTTGAATGTGTATGTGAAACTTTCTGGTAGATTATTCCAAAAAAAAAAAAAAAAAAAAACCCATGACCCAGTAAAACTTAAAAAAACTACTGACAATGTATAAAAAAAAAATCCTAAGATCTTTAACATAGTCTGTAAGACATTTTATCATCTGTTTCCTACCTACCTCTCCAGACTCATCTCTTCCATCTCTTTCCCTTATGTTCCACTTAAACTGCTCGCAGTTACTCAAGTATACGTCTGAGCACAGGTAAAATCAGCTCTTCTATGTCAATATTTTTCTGCCTTAGTCCATGTTGTACACACCAATACATCCTTCAAATTCAAGTACATATATCACTGCCTTGGTCGAGCCATCATGTATGGCTCCAGAATATACCTCTGTTCTACAGATATTGTTCTATTTGTGATATATTTGACACTGTGATAATGCATGTTTACTTATTTTGTTCACCCAACTGAGCTACCTGAGGAAAGATGGTATCTTATACTTTTGGTGTGTCCCCATCTCCTGAAACAAATGCCAATACAAAATAGGTGTTCATGAGGTATGTGTCGAAAGGAACTTGGAAATGGATGGCCCACAGTTAGTGTCTATGAATGGGATTTCGGATTAACGAGATCCTGAACACCATCCTCATCATGGCCTCCTTCCCCTTACCTGGGTTTGACAGCAGCAGATCGCGAGCATAAGTGTGCCCCAGACCAAGCAGGAAAGCTTCTTCAAGATACAGAGAGCATCCTTGGGCCTCATGCAGACCTACTGAGCCAGAACCTCTGCGGCGACAGCCCTGACATCTGCTTTTATAACAAGCTGCCCAGAGGAGTCTGGTGCACACCAAAGTTTCACGACTCCTGTTCTGAAGAACTGACCGAAATCACTTTCCGTTCCACGACAAGGAGCAAAGAAATATTCTTAGTGTGTGCCCATTGCAACCTCAGGCAGGAGGGTCTGTCATTACTTCCAACACGAGTGGTTACTCCATCTGAGTCACTGCCTACCTGTTTCTCTTCAAGCTCAAGAAGAAATGTAAAAGGAACTCCAGTCCGGGAAGTCAAACTGGACGGTTCCAGCTGAAGAGCCAAAGCAGAAAATTAAAATCCCAGCTCCCAGAAACTTAATTTCCACATTTCTTCTGGGCATACATAATCTGGAAGTCAAATAGGATTGTTCTGGCCCTCGTGGTTTTGCATAATGGCTCATAGCATGGTATTCTGGCTCCCATTCAGCATGATTTTCCTTCCATTTTTTTAGAAGACTGACTACACTATTCCCCAACCCACACTCAGCCCCTGCTTGGGCCAATTATTCACTGAAAGACCAAACATAAGCATGTTACACAATAAATTAGAAATGGCACAGAAGATAAACCTAGCCAAGGATTTAGCGCGCACAGTCAGACTGCAGCTCTATTCCCTTTGGTCAAAGACTCTCCTCAGAGGCTCCCTTGAAGCCTACTGATGCTTCAAGAGGCTGGTTCATCTCTGATTGTTCACCATTATGAAATGGGTCAAACATTGGTTTTCAATGATTCATATGAACCTAGTTTCTCAATCTGTTACCAGGCCTCATCTTCCCAGTGTTATTTATGCATTGCTTACCATGGAGATGCCTTGCTTCACAGATGTTTCCCTTTAATCAATCTCTAGCACATCTAATCTCACCTTGGCTTCTTGAAGGACCCAAACTGACACAGTGCTTGTTGTGTTAAAGATTGCTGCAAATTCTTTGCAACTATTTCCATGACAAGGTGGCGATCCAGGGAGCCCAGTCTTCCAACCATCCACACCAGGATGCCAAGTGAAAACATCTCAGAACCTGCAGACCAGTTCATCTGCTGGCTGAGTACCACTCAGTTATCTCCATCAACAACATGAGCAGCAGAAAAATCACCCAGCCAAGCTCTGCCTGAATTCCAGACCCATATAATTCTGAGATGAAATAAAATAGTTGTGCTAGCCATTAAGTTTTGGGGTAGTTCGTAACAATAGATTTTTCTGGTTTAGTTGAGATCAAAATCAATACCCTATGTACATAATTTCTCACAAAAGAAAAAGTTTGAAGAGTCTATATGAGAGAGTATTTTCCATAATCTCTTAGGCTACAATTTTTAATGTTAGATTAGGTTTTATTCAAATCCAACCCGTTGAGCTCAACAGAAACTTCTTGTAATTTCATGAGCTAAGAAAGAGCCTTTCAAAAGCTCCCTGACCTGTGGGTTTTTAATTCATTGGCTCACTTTCTCTATTAACTTTATAAAAAGCAACTCAATCATCTTCCAGTTAGTATGCAATTCTGCAAGATATTTTATGCTCAAAAGAGAAAGGCGGTGGAGGGGTACAGTGGGAAGCTTTTCCAACAACTGGAGGTATCGGACAGACCATGCTGCTGCAGGCAGGTTTGAAATGGAACACTGATTTTATTTTGATCAATAAATCCAGGTAACGCAAAGCATTACCATTCTAAAACACTGCAGTTTTTGCTTCGTTTTAACTGAATGTGTCTTGTGGAATCGTGTTTTATTCCATAAAACAGAATGACATTTTTTTCCTCCAGCCAGACACGCTAGACCTATCTGAAATCAATCTTTCAGCATGGCAAATACATTGTAAATTATAAGGCAATGTGTATACTCAAGCAAGTGTCGTAGTTAATTTTAACAGTTTTTTTAAAGCGTGTCAGGATTTGATAACACCAGGGAGATGACAATTTCTCACACAGCCTGCCAGGTCAGCACTGTTTTCAATTTGAGATTGTAGGGCATTGGCTAACATGTCATCAGGTTCACACAGTATTTATGGTCTATATGCTCAAGAAATTAAAAGCATTCAATCTTGGGAAAGACCTAGATATGAATGATAGAAACAGAAGATATGAAAACCCTACAGTTCTCGCCCAAACAGTGCAGCTCAGCAGATCGAATGTCATCCCACGAACTGAGATCCCAGTTCGATGCCCAGTCAGGGCACATGCCCGGGTTTCAGGCTTGATCCCCAGTAGGGGGCGTGCAGAAAGCGGCCAATAGATGTTTCTCTCTCACATCAATGTTTCTATCTCTCTCTAAAAAATCAATAAAAACATATGTTTAAAACAAAATAAAACACTATAGTTCTGATAAATATATACCTTTAAAAGATGTGTCGTTTTATTTTCCAAGGAACCCAACACCTGCTATAAAATATCAGATCCATGGGAATCTTAAAATGCCCTGGTGTCACCATGTCTCTTGAAGTCATTTTATTAGTTGACCCTGAAGAATTAAAACTGCATAATCGTAATGTCACTGTATCTTTAAAAGTCATTTTTTCAAAATCTCTACTTTTTGAAGTGTAAGTCATTCATTCATATATATACATATATATAAATATAAATATATATATTAATATATATATACACACACACACACACACACACACACACACACATATACACATACAAACACACATACACATATACCCTCTGTTGGAAAAAGTAAAGAGAAAAGAAGAAAACAGTGTAGTAAAACGTAAATTGCTTTGTTTTGCCAGGGAGGGGTGTTTGTTTTGTCTTGTTAGTAGTTTGGCTGGTGGTCAAGCTCAGGGATTGGTGAAGAAAGCTGGTTCCCGACGCACAGATGTGGAGATCTGCAGCCCTAGGCCTTTCATGCTCTGTCTCTGCTCCTTCACTTTCATTCTTGGTGATTCTGTGCTCCCCTCCTACCTACAACTGACACCTTGGCACCTGACCCAACATCCAGTTTACAATTCGAGCCCGGACTTCTCTCTCAATCTCAGCTCTGAATGTGCACCTGCCGATGAAACATCCTTAGCTAGGTGTTCTCCTCATAACTCAGACATCGATAGTTTACTGGAGGTCGATACCTGCTCATAGGATCTAAAACCTGCGTTTTCCAGATGTGCAAATGAACCCTAGCGTGCTTTGCTACATTATCTATTGCAGTCTATAGAAACAAACTGATTCTTCTAGAAAGAACCCATAAAACCTCAAGTTTAGTCTTTGAGATGAATGATAAAAAAGAACTAAACCTCTGATTTATCAAGAAAAATAGAGAAGGCATTAAAAACCTTCAAGAAAGGATGATTTTCGGTTCTTGAATTTCTACTTCTTATTATAGATTTAAACTTTCCAGTGAAATTCTCCATTTTGTTATTAATTTTTCTTGCATATAGATTTTAGAGTTTATTATATATATATATAAATTTAAATATATATTTTAAATTCCAGTGTTTGAATCACTTGTGGGTATTTTTCTTGTCTCCTCTTTCTCAGTGTGCTGTCTAGTATATCAGGACATTGTACAGGGACATTGTAGCAGAACCAAAAGGGTGAGGTCTTCCTCCAAGGGGCTTTTTGTAAGCTTCCAGAAGGCAGTTCTGAGTGAGAGCAAAACCATTCATCCAGGCAGGGCTTAAGCTGATGGGGATAAAGGTTTCGATCTTCATCAGCCCTGATCTATTCCTGGTTTGCCCTTGGTCCTTGCGTGTTGTCTTTTAGGCTCTCAAGTGAGAGTCAGGGCTCACCTATCTGCAGCCCCCTACTCCAGTTTTTATCTCGCCACACCACCAGGCTCCTGATAATTGCTTTCTGCTCATCTTCTCCGACTCTGGCCTGCACTGCCTCAAGGGCGGACGTGGCTTAAAAGGTAACTCTAACTTTTCTGCGGTCCTCTTTATTCTGAAAATATGACTCCACACATCCTGGCTGCCTTGAAAACCACACAATGTCTTCCAGCAGATGCTCTTCTACATTTTATTCAGGTTTTCTAGTTGCTCTCAGTGGGATATTGGTTAGCTGCAAGCCAGTCCCCCACAGCTGGAAGCCAGGATCTATTTTGAAGATATAGTGAATAGGATTTTCTGAAAAATTAGATGTTAGAGGTGAGTAAAAGAAACTAGTCAAGAATAACTCCAAGGGTTTGTTTTTGTTTTTGTTCTGAGAAACCATGAGAATGGAGTTGTGGCTGGGTGGGAGAGAGAGGTTTGGGGGGAATTGACAAGCTCAATTAAAAGAATCAAAATGGAAAGGGAACCCACTGTGTGGGAGAGCATAATTGCCAATGATACATCAGATAAGGGGTTAATTTCCAAAATATATAGAGTACTCATACAATTCAACAAAAGGAAGACAAAGAACCCAATTAAAAAATGGGCAGAGGAGCTAAATAGACACCTCTCCAAACAGGACATACAAATGGCTAAGAGACATATGAAGAAATGCTCAACATCACTAATCATCAGAGAGATGCAAATTAAAACAACAATGAGGTATCACCTCACACCTGTCAGAATGGCTGCCATCAACAAAGCATCAAACAAGTGTTGGCGAGGGTGTGGAGAAAAGGGGACTCTAGTACACTGCTGGTGGGAATGCAGACTGGTGCAGCCACTGTGGAAAACAATATGGTGTTTCCTCAAAAAATTAAAAATTGAACTGCCATTATACTCAGTGATCCCACTTCTAGGAATATACCCTAAGAAGCCTGAAACACCAATCAGAAAGAATATATGTACCCCTATGTTCATAGCAGCACTATTTACAATCACTAAGATCTGGAAAGAGCCCAAGTGTCCATCAATAGATGAGTGGATAAAAAAGCTGTGGTACATATACACAATGGAGTACTATGCAGCTGTAAGAAAGAAAGATCTCTTATCCTTTGCGATGACATGGAGGGACCTGGAGAGTAGTATCCTAAGCGAAACAAGCCAATAAGAGAAAGACAAATATTACATGATCTCACTTATCTGTGGAATATAATGAACAAAACAAGCTGATGAACAAAATAGACCCAGAGACACAGAAGTAGGGTTCAGACTGACAAGCCTCAGAAGAGGGATCGGCAGGGAGGGAAGAGATAAACCACAGAACTTATATGCGTATATGCTCTGGTCTCCCTGAAGGCAAACAGTCATGATGTCCTTGTCTGTCTTCTCACTCAGGTAGGAGGTTTGGCACCATCTGTAGAGAGGAGCCTGGAAGGTATTAAAGGGGAAACTAGAGGAAAAAATAAAATGAAATAAAAGAGAAACGAGAGAAAGAGTACCAAAGGATTCCAGAAAGAGAGTGAAAAATGAAGAGAGTGAGAAAAAGTGAAATAAAAATCCAAGCACCCCGAAAGCAAATAATCCTTGTGTTTTCAATAGATACTTACTTCTAAACGCTTCTATTAGGGTGTCTAGGGGTGTTTGAGTCTAACCTCCGTTATCTACAAGGGACACATACCCTCATCATTAACTAGTAGTGGTCTTTTTAAAATTAAAATATGGCTAACATACAATATTATATTTGTTTCAGGTATGCAACATAGTTATTCAACATGTATGTACCTAACACTGTTGCTCACCAGAAGTCCAGTACCCACCTGACACCCTCCAAGGTTTTACAATATTATTAACTCTATTTCCCGTACGGTATATTCCATCCCTGCGATCCAGTTGTAGGCTTTCCTTACTTGACTTACTAAGTAATGTTTCGAGGAAGAAGGATACAATTGCCTTTATAAATCTAAGGATCCCCAGGTCTGCTTTATAAAAAGTCATGTTCTCTTATTGCCTACTCCAACACTCTCAATCATCATTCATAACCGCCGTGACCCTGTGCAGCAAGGATCTGCCCAGGACAAAATCAAAACCACGGAGTTTGAGGTGTGGGTAGCTGCGTTTTTAATTTCCATAGATTCCAAAGCCTTGGTTAGGACCCACGACGAATTAATGTTCACTTTTCCCCATTACTGAGGTTATCCAGTCACTAATTGCTGTAGACTGAATGTTTATGCTTTCCCTAAATTCATGTGTTGAAACCTATTCTCCAAAGTGAGGGTATTGGGAAGAGGGGCCTTGGGGAGGTGACTGGGTCGTGAGGGCAGAGCCCTTGGGAATGGGATGGGTGCCAGGCAAGGACACAGCGAGCAGACGATGGCTGAGAACGAGGAAACGGACTCTCCGCAGACACGGAATCCACCGGTGTCTTGATCTCGGACGTCCCAGCTCCAGAACTGTGACAAATAAATGTTTGTTGTTTAGGCCTCCAGGCGATGGTACCTGTTACAGCAGCCCGAACACACTCACACGCTGATGAGAGTGGTCCAGAGCCACCAGCGTCACGGGAAGGCACACTGCCATGTCTGTTCCGGGTTAATGTGGACGCCCCTGGTACCGGTGTCCTTCTCTTTGCCAATATCCATATGACTGACGGACGAATCTTCCTAGAGCATTACACCGATCACAGCACTCCCCGATAAAGACTCCACCTTGGCTTACTACTCTATCAATTTCCTTTTTATGTTTTTAAATTTGAGTCTCCCTAAAATGCTCTCATAGTTCTCTATCCTTGCCTCTAATGCCAAGCTCCTTAATGTGTCAAATAACATAAATTCAATTTGGTTAGATCTTATTTAGTTCCATAAAGTCGTCTAACGGTTTGTAATGCACTGTACTGTCTGCGTATAACGTTTGATGTCGTTAGGACCAGGCTCAAGTATTGCCACCTCAGAGGGGATTGGGAAAACAAGCACTCCGTGACCTCGGTGTCAGGAGATGCAAATTCTAGCTTTGGCTTCACCGCCAACCGGCCACGTGGCCTGGGGAAGATCATTGTATTTCTTTGAGCCTCGGCTTGGTCATTTACAAAATGCAAGGCTTGGATTCAATGATCTCTCACGACCTCGTAACTCCTAATGCTTTATTAGTCTCTTGCCTCCCATAGAGAAGGGCGAATTAATGACTAAAAATAAATAGCATCAGCTTACAAGTTAGTGATTGCATAGGAAATATGCATTTGAAGAAACTTAATATACATAATACTATATCAAATAGATACATAAATTAGCAATTTATCCTTACAGGAATTTTTTTTTCTTTTTGTTGTTTGTGCAAAGCGTTTTGGCTTTTGATTATAATCTGAAGCAGTCTGCCTCTGACTGATGCCTCTTCTTCAGACAAACTCGACTATCTCCAGACAACTCCAATTGCTTAGAATCTGCTCACATCTGGTCACCAGGAAGATAAAGCTGTGATAATATTTCTAAAAATAGGTTACACTTATCTAAGAAGCTGGAAAAAAGATAACCATAATAATAGGCATCGGTACATGCAGAGGAAAGCAAAGGGAACAGTTGCAGATGTCCCACATTTGGGTCATTTTTGCCTCCAAACTGTCCTCATGCCCCACCCACCCACACAGGCAACTCTGTAGCTTGCTCCCAGTCCAAATTCAAGGTCAGGCTCACAGCCCACTTCCCTCGCCCTTCCCTCCCATCACTCCTTTATTCCTAGTGAGACGGAGGCCAGGCTTAGCTTCAGTCTGCTCCCACCATCAGGAACTCTCTCGCCCACTTTAAACATCGCCTCAAGATACCATCACCATCATCCTCTTCGCTGCTCAGGGAGCGCACCCAGCGGTGCCCACTCCAACTCCTCCCCCTCTACCCAATATTCCATAGCAAATGCTGGCCATGCTCTGGCCAGTTCTTCTGGATGACAGATATATTGAAGCAAAAAATATGGATGATTAAATACTAGCACATCCAGATAGGAATGAAAATATATTTATTAAATTCCAAAGTCAATGCACTTTATGGAGACACTTGATAAAATGAAAAAAGGTAAAAGAATAGACCTCTGCATGGTCTAGTTAACTTTATCATGTGTCAGTCTGATTGGAAGTTAAACCTTCCATCAAAAGAGAGGGGAACCTTGCCTGGCCGGTGTGGCTCAGTGGTTGAGCCTCGACCCATGCACCAAGAGGTCGCTGGTTTGATTCCTGGTCGGGGCACATGCCCAGGTTGTAGGCCCAATCCCCAGTGGGGGGCATGTAGGAGGCAGCCAATCGATGTTCTCTCTCATTGATGTTTCTATCTTTCTCTCCCTCTCCCTTCCTCTCTCTCTCTCTAAAATCAATAAAGAAAAAGAGAGAAAGAGAGAGAGAGGGGGAATCCACCTAATCCCTGTGACTGCTGGGTAGAGGGGAGACACGCCGTCCCAGATGATGCTGACAGCCACGCCCCACGGGAGGAGGAAGGGAGCTTTTCACAGGCAGCGGATGGCAGTGGTTACAGGCGCAGGCTCTAGATTCAAACTGCCCAGGCTCAAACCTCTACCGGCGCCCAGCAGGAAGGCCTTGGGCACCTTACTGCACACCCTGTGCCTACGTCTCCCAGCCGTAAAGAGAGGACCGCGCCAGCTCTGACCTCGCGGAGTGTTTGTGAGGACTGACATCTGCAGAGTGTGCAGAACAGGTGTTTCCAAGTATTGCTGCTGCTGTTCAGAGGTCCCTCAACTACACACGTAAAGCAGCAAATTAAGAACAGATAGAGCTGGAGACACCCCACTTCAGTGAGCTTGACCAGTGGCAAATAAAACAACTGACCATTTCCAGCCTTTGGTCCACCAATCCTGAGTCAAGGAGGGAAAACACATTGTGAAGAACCTTGTGGAATAGAAGAGGGTCACCACGCACAGAAAGATTTCAAGGAAAAGAGACCCAGACTAGATCCAGAAGAGAACATTCCTTAGCATCCAGTTCCTTTAGCTTCCATTAATACCAGAACAGTTTTCCATATGTATAAATATACTATTTATGTTTATTAAGTAGTCATATTAATTCAGTGCAATTCATATATATGAGTTCAGCTCCTCACCTAGTCCTAGTGCTGTTGTAAAGCCCAGACTGGTTAGGATGCCTCGGTAGATATTTGTACCTCGTGATCCCAGGGTGCGGGCAGCTGTGATGCTGGGTCAGAGGTGGGTGAACCGGGCATGAAGGTCTTGTTTCATACGATGCCTTAAGGATGGCAATTCCTTGTTTGTTGCCAATTCAAATACACGATTCGTCTGAAGCGTCCTGTGAATTATGACAGGCATCTGAAGACTTCACTTACAGGAATGGGTTCAGTCATTTCGCGTGGCCCTCCTCCTTCCGATCCAGACTCCCACATATGTTCAGTCTCCAGTGTAAGGAGACACACCTTCTCCTCGCCTTCTTCCTCCTGTTACTCCCCAAGGCAGCTTTTGCTGTCGTCCACCTGGTGAACGAACACTGTGTCTTTCTCCCAGGAGCTGATTTCCTTTCATCTGGTCAGCATGTTGGGTGCTCCCTCGCTTCCTGCTCTCCCTACCCAAAGCACAGCAAGTCTAGGTCATTCCCATCCTCTAGGCTCTCTCCACATGATTCTCCTCTTTCCGTATCTTTGCTCCCTTTCATTCTGTGCCAGACCCCTCGTGTCAGCCCTTAACCTCAGGAAAAGTGGGTTCCCTCTCCCCATTCCATGTGTGAGTTGAAAAGTTAGCCTAATCTTGATGGTTTAACAATCCTACTTTAACACACATGTTAATTAAAAAGAAAACTTTAATTTTTTAAAAAATATGTTTTTATTGATTTGAAGGGAGAGAGCGATAGAAACATCCATGTGAGAGGAAAACATTGATCGGCCACCTCCCGCACGCCCCCTGCTGGGGATCTTTCAAGCCCACAACCCGGGCATGTGCCCTGACCGGGAATCGAACCAGGACCTCTCAGTCCATGGGACGACGTTCACTCCACTGAGCCACACCGGCTGGGCAAAAACTTTCATTTTTTGTCCGAGCTTTACAACAAGGACCCTGAGCCCTGAAGCTAGGAGGGCCCCTCAACCACACTTCATCCCTCCAATGAATTAAGGAAGGACGGTGCTGATGGAGCCTGCGAACAGCCCTGGCAAAGGGACTATTCTTGTCCGATGCCAAGGAGAATAATGAGACATCTGTCCCCGGGAAAGAGAGTTTCCCTTTATATGCCTGGTCTGGGCGGTCAACCACTCCGTCTGAACATAGCATCAGGACTTCGTACCCTCAGCGGTGAAGGAAAAGTATCCCCTAAGAAAGCAGTAGGTGCCACTTTATGAAAAGTAACAAGGCCCGACTCTGGGTGAGAGGCTGGGAAAACGGACGTGTTCACCCTGTAAACACAGCGCTACGAGGTAAGAGGAAAGCGCCAGCACTTACTATACGAGCTCGGTAGCTATGCCTCTAACGACAGGCCCAGTTATAGATGGAGAACACCAGGCTCTCCACAGCCTGACCTCACTCAGTAGCCAGAAAATGGGAAACGCTGAGCCTGCCCTGGGTGAGGAAATCCGTCTGGCCTGGAAAGACAGCGCAGTGAAAATCGTGCCTGGGGTGGGCACAAGCCCAGCAGCCACCGGGCCCACCCCAGGAAACAGCAATGATCTGATCAGGTCAGCCCGCAGAATGGGGGTGGGGGGGCGCTGAGGCTTAGGGAGCCCCTACCACAGCCAAGTCCTAAGCTAGAAGCTCTTCCCGGTCTGCATGTCTCCTTGATAATCCTCACACCTGAGGATCGCCATCAGATCAGAGAAAACTGAGACTCAGAGAAACTGAGTCACTTTCCTAAGGTCGCAGAGCTAGAGCCCTGGGAGCGTGTGTCACTCTCCATCTTTCCACCGTGAGCCCGGTGTCCTGAGGAGGCCAGCATGTGGAGGGAGGAAGCATGAGAAAGAATCCCGGCAGAAAATTCACAGCAGAGAGGTCGGTGCAGCAAATTCCTGCCGAAGAGCCTCCTGAGAGCGGCTGGAACCACAACCGGGAAGTGTAGACACCACGCAGTGCTGTGCGTTTGAGGATAACTGTCCCTGACGGCACATGAGGCATTCTTGGCGTTTGACTAAAAATGTCCAGCACCTGCTAATTAAAGAACCTGTACGGAGAGCACGAGACACAGGTGGGCCCCCACTCCGAGCGAGGAGACACCGTCGGGAGGCTTCCTAGAGGGGACCTGTCTGGGATCATAAACTCGTGGGCGATTTCCCAGTGGAGAGGAAAGAGAAAGAGGGATTCCCAGCAGAGGGCATGAGCAAAGGCACCGAGGCCTGAAATAGCAAAAGCTGATCTAGAAAGAGCAAGTTGTGAAAGCTTTTTTAGGTAGAACTTCCATGCGTGAAGTGTACACGTCAATGAATTTGGACAAACATATTCAACTGTTTAACTCACCCCGCAATCAAGATAGAGAGCAGCATTACCCCCAGAAACAGCCCCGTGTTAGCATTTAAGTCGACTGCAACCAACTGTACTCAATCTCTTCTCATTTTTATCACCATGGATTGGTTTTACCCTCTCTTGAATTTCTTTTTTTTTCTTTGTTGATTTTAGAGAGAGAGAAAGGGAGAGGGAGAGAAACATTGATGAGAGAGAACATCAATTGGCCTCCTCCTGCATGCCCCCCATTGGGGATTTGGCCAACAACCTGGGCAGGTGCCCTGACCAGGAATCGAACCGGAAACCTCTTGCTGCATGGGTCAACGCTCAACCACTGAGCCACACCGGCCAGGTTTGAATTTCTTATTAAAAAAGTGATTGGTATATCGTCATGTGTCTGGGCAGCAACATAACATTTGTAGCTGTGTGCACCAGTAATACATTTCTTCCTGTCACCGAGTAGTATTCCATTGTGCAGATACCTGCAGTGGGTTTATCTGTTCAAGGAGCAAGTTGTTTCACACGGAGAATGCACTGCATCTGTGTGGCGTGGGTTGAGAAATGGAAAGTGTTTCTCAAAATGTACCCGAAAAAGAAAGACAGGACCCAAATCATGGACTATGCTTACTGAAGGGTTTGGAGTTAAGGAGTGTGAAAGGGTGAGAAGGTGTATATAATCAGACACCCAGCATACCACTGAGGGGAACTCTCAATCTCTAATCAGTAATCACCGACAGTTCACGGCAAGGTCAGCGGATCTGGAACCATCGTCCAGAGCAGACGCCCTCTCTACTACCCTTCACTTCCATTTCCAGCTGACATATTTTGAGCATCTACTATGTTTCAGCCACTCTATTAGGTATGGTCACATGCATGGTGGTTCTTGAGGTCCCTGCCATCCTGATCGCCCCGTGAGGGTCTTCGCACGTCTGCACGACCCACTCAGCAGCACAGGCGGCGGCTGGAGTCTGCTCTGCGTTGCCCAGTTACAGTGTGACTGTGGCGGAATTCGATCCTGCTCATTCTTTTTGGAGAAAAACATAATTCTGTGGTTGAATTATAGCGAAAGGCGGATTCCTCACAGCACAGAGGCATGGTTTCAGCAGCTCAGAGGTATTTGTGTTTAAACGGTTCCTGCTCAATTTTCTATGAGTTACTGGTGCCAGCTGGACAATAAGATGGCATCAGCCATTTGGCCCGCCGGTGATGGGGGCTTTCCAGACTATCGGACAGGAAGACTTTCCTACGTCTTTTGATGGGATTAGAGCCAAGAACGCATGCACACGACACACCCTGGACTGTGTGTATCACCAGTAGCCCCAACACAAGAAATATAAAAACAACAAGTGCCATTCATTTGTAAAGCTTTTGAAAAGATCCAAATCGTTTGCTTGTTTTATCTTTTTCCATTTGGAGCTGATTTTCCGGAGTACCACTATTTGGAAAAAATCAAATTTTAGTGAATCTAATGGTTTTAACACAGAAAACAAGGACCTGCTCACGGATAGGGCACCACATGCTTCATAAAACGCTTTGTGAGTCAAGCTTTATGTCGGGAATTTTGGAAGGCAGACTGGCGCGTGACACCAGACATGGTGGGAAGAGGACAAAGAGAAACAGAAATGCCAGAGCGGAGCCATCAGTGGACATCACGGTGCCCGGGCCAAGAGGAGAGCGGAGTTATCTGCCAGCCTCCCGCACTTAGGCAACAAAGGACAGTGACGATGGGCTAACCTCAGGTCCCTGAGGAAACCAAATGCAGATTTCCTGGCGAGCAGGAGACGCTGGGACTCTGGCCACAAACTGGAAGTGACTCCCAGGGCAAAGGCCTCCGATGGGCAGTCCAGGGCAGAAGGACTCGCCAGCCGAGCCCTCAGTGATCACGAGGCAGATGGACACGTAGAAGATGGATTGTTTCTCTAGGTTCTCCTTTGTCTGTTCTCAGTCTATGGACAAGCCATGCGCATGTGTGATGTGGGTGGAGCAGGACAACTTCAGGATAGAATTGACGGTTGGCCTAACATCCTCTCCCCCTTTCTTCACTGTTTGAAGCAGACAGGCTCCGTGTGTGCTTCTTTCGGAAGTCCCCAGCAGGGACGCCTGGCCTTCCTTTTCACAAGCGGGAAGGCACTTTGGAAGGAACGCAGTTTGGAAATAAAAGGTTGTCCCCAGGCTGAACTGTGAGCCTCGGGACTGGGAGTGGTACTGTAATATGTGGTCACTCAAAATTTCCAGAGAACTGGATTCCTCATGGGTCTCCTGGGTTGACCAGAGTCCCAGAATCCAAGAGCGGCATGAGAAAAGCACAGCCACCATAAAGAAAGGGCGAGGCTGTCGGAAGGTGGTGTTCCATGGGTTCCACGTTCTTCCCATCTCCAAGCAGCCCCAATCCTTCAGGCCAATAGCAAGGGACAGCAAGAGCATCCACGCACTAGACCACGAGAGTCCCCAGCCAAGTTGACAGGTGAGGGAGCGCCAGGCCCCTCCCAGCCCACAGGTGACCCACAGGTGACCGGAGGTGCAGGCAAGACCACGTGGATCGGCAAGCGCTTGGCTGATTGTCACTGGACACTGCTCGCGCGCTCTGCCGAGCAGCTTTCCCGCCTCTAGCATCGAGTTAGCGCTTTCATAGTTAACAAGGATTCCCCTCATCACTGTATCCTCTACCCGCAGCGTGAAACCATCGAAAACATTTCCCTGAACTTCCCCCCAAGTGAAATTGTAAAACACCCTCAACCTCGAGCTCCTCATTCAGCCCCCAACAGTCTCCTTTTACAGGGAGGGAATCCCTCTCGCCTGAAATCCCACGGGACATCCGCTTTGAAGGCAAAACCCATGAAGCCGTCCCACGAGCTTCTCCAGACGAAGAAGCAGTAGACCTTACTATTTTCTTGATCAAGGAGAAAAAAGGAGTTTTTTTCCCATTATAAAATCATTGTAAGGTAAGGGCCCGTGGTCAGGGCCACTGAGAGCCGCATAGGCACAGTTTTATCCCTCCTGAAACGTTTGTTCTACCGGGTCTACCCTCGGCCTTCCAGGCCTCTCTCCTTCCTTGGGCCGAAAATATGCAAATCCTTCTATGCTCTAGTCAACATTTTCATCAAGTTACCCTCTTCCCAACAGGTGTTTCAGGCATACCCATGGTAGAAAGATGACAAGTGAGTGACCACCAAGGGCCATCTCAAACTTTACGTACCTGTAACCTGGGGAGGGGACACAGTCACAGTCCCCTCCAGCCCAGAAGGAAGGAGTCAGAACATTGATTTTGTTTCCCTTCTAGGAGAGGAGGTAGTTATCCCATGGTCTCCAGAGCCAGACCTCCTCAGTGGGGATGCTGGCTCCATCAGGCTTATGGGACTTTTGATAAAGGTCCTCGGTCCCTCAGTGTCTGATTCCTTCCCAGCACAGGGAGACTACTAAGAGTACATGTTGCACCTATTGATGGGATGATTGAGTTAAATGGACAGACATCACATTATAGACAGCAAGAAAAGGACCACTCCTCCCCAGACGTCCCACACACCGCTGTGCTTATGTTCCATTGTCTGCAGTGCAGTCACAGGGACACAGAATGCAGTCACAGGGAGAAGCCATGAACTAAAGTTTGGGAGGGGTAGGTTCTGCCTCTGAGACAAAGGGAGAATAAATATTGGAGAACAATTAGCGCTTTCTACTAGAGCGGTAGCCCTTGAAAGACTGCGTCTGTGGACGAGGACTTGTTCCTGCTACAGCAGCTTATTTCTTCTCCTTAAACACCCATGGTGAGGTCTTGCAGGATGTGTCAGGTGAAGAATGCCGTTTTGCTCCAGGATGATAAGTCATTCCACAAAGATGGGAGAAGATGAACTAGGGAGAGGATAGTCCTAAATTTAGGAACCTTACCTCCTCCGAAAGAGTGTGAGCGAAGTAAGAGTAACCCAAGAATAATCCCACCTGCTGCCACGACAAGCTGATCAGGCCAACAGGGCGAGCGCTGGGATCCTGAATTTACAGATGAAGAACTGAGGCGATCAAGGTTCTGTTCTCACCCAGCTGTTCAACAGCACAGCCTAGTCTCTTACCCATCCCTTCTGACCCCAAACACAAGCAGTCTTTCCATTAGATGACAGCTAGTCTCGTAGCCTATCTAGATATCTAATAACTTACTTGCAGCACTTTTTTTTACACCACCTTTTAAAAGAAGAAGTGGCTCTGAGCAAAGTGGTGTTAGGATGAAGTTGTATTTTAGGAGCCGGGCATCTGAAGTCTATTCTCCACCATACTGCTATTCAGTCTGTGACTTGGACACGTAAGTAGTATCCATGTGCTTGATTCACCAGATTGAAACATGTGAAAGCTCTGTAGCTTCACTCTTGCTTTATATAATGTCACCAGCTACGGTGCAAGCTATTCCCAGGCAAGAATCTAGCCTCATGCAACAGACGGAGAACCACCTGTTACTCAACGTACAGAAATAACTCCATGATATGTGATCCGTTGGACCAGATGACCTCTAAGGTTTTATGGGGAAATGTTTACATATCCACAAAGCATCCAGAAGCACTCAGTGACTGCCTGGTGAATAAGCAAAAACACCCCAGATTTACACTCTTTGGTGGATAAATCATTTGATACCAGTGGCGAGTGAGCCAAAAGGAAATGGAGATATTCTGGGAAGCAAGGTGAATCAGACATGTGTCTCAGAAAAAAATATATATATATTTTTTAATGAATTTAACTGCTGGTAATTAGGATTGGCAGTAGAAATTAGCATAAACATACCATCCAAATGATAATGCAGCTAGAACACTGTTATAAATTCTTAATGCCTCTTTTAAGAATAGAAAATGACAACTCATCAAAGAACAATTCATCAGGGTTCACCCAGCACTGACCCGAGTGCTTCATTGCTCTGATCTATGGAACCCATTCTAATTTACCAGGAGAAATGCTTAGAGTGGAGAAAAGAGGATTTTCATATATTAATTGTCTAGATTGGTAGGTTTCAAAATTTCTTGGCTGAGAAAATTGTTCCATTTTTCAAATGAATGAGTAGGCATCAATCCAATACAGTAACAATAATAATAGCAATAACTAATATTTAGTGAATATTACTATGTGCCAAGTACTGTTGTAAACATACATATGAATTTAAACCTCATAGCACCCCCAGAAATTGGTAATACGATTAGCTCCGGGCGATACGACTACCTGATAGGTCCATGGTATTGAAGGACGTCTTTTTCATGTTTCTGTCAGATGAAGAAAGTTGGAAATGGTGAGGTTAAGCGAATTGTGGCGATCACCCAAGTTGTAGTGGAAGGAGCTAGTTTCAAACAAGTCTGCTCCAAAGCCCAGTTATTTGCTCTCTTTGCTTCCATGTGTCAAACAGATGTAGCAAAGTCGTTCTGGTTGGAAGTGAATGAGAACGATGGACCACTTCCAAATGGTCCCTCCTGGTCTAAATGAAATCTACTTTCAGAGCATCCTACATACGGATATCTGGAAAAGTTCCTCTGAGGTTGTCCTTGTATTTACCAGACAGAAGTCTCTCCCTTTATAACTTAATATTTTTAAATACATCTGACCCTAATATTTCATTTTCCAGAGTTCGATCTAAGACACAGTCACATCTGGTTGAGACAACACTCGATCTTTGCAGTCTCCGTTCTGGAGCAGCGGTACAGAAGTGAACAGTGGACTCCCCATAATGACAACCAATGTTCACATCAACTGCATGGAAGTATAGTAGATGTCACCCGAGTGTGGTAGAGAAATGGCCGTGTAGAACCGTAGCCCTTACATACCCGAGATGCCCAGCAGCCACGGTGGTTAGGTGAATGCATTAAAGAGGCAAGAGCTATGGCTTTCATTTGCACGTGGTAGGTGCCCGAACTTCTGTGGGTTTCACGGCCAGTACTTGTGTCTCATTGTAGCACAAGGTCCCTTTTTCTTTCTGAGGCCCTTTGTCTTTTTCTTTCTTTGTCAGATGAAGAGATTGTATCTCCAAATCACAGCCCCCTGGTCTGTGATAAATGCAAGGGACCAAAATCAACTAGGCAAGAGCATGGCCAAGAAACCACCAGGAAAATTCCACTGCCCTGGGAGGAACGTAAGCACACCTCCCTCACTATATACATCAGTGGGATATTTCCTTGATTAAAACAAAGCATCATTTGTATCCTCAGGAACATAGACCTCTTAGAGTAGCAAAGAAACTTCCACACACTTTTAAAATTCCATCCTAGAGTTCACTGGGTAAATGTTTATCCAGCCTCCTCTCTGTTCGTGGGGCCAGTGATACTAGGGTGACAGTGACTCAGTATGGCCCTGGCAGAATGTTGCAATCATGATCATTTGGCTCATTTGTAGACCTTTATCTGTACACCATTTGTCTCTTGTTATGGGTGAAAATTCTCATGCTTGAATACTTTCCCCTGCAGAGTGAACAACTCCAGGGCCTCCTGACCTGGCCACGGTTGGAAGGACACAACTGTGTCCTTGAGCATCACAGAAGCAGCATCAGAGGGCAACGAGTTCCCAGGACAGGCCCAGGCAGGTTTACCCCATGGAAGTCGAATCAACTTCGCAAGTGCTTGTGAAGAATTCTAGGGCATTAACCACACAGAATAATCCTTGCCTTGCTTTGGTGTGTGTATTACCAAGGTTTTACCAGCAGGATGAATTGGCTATTCGAGGGAAAAAAAAATCTTCTATCTAGGAAACAGCATATACATGGGATCGATCTGATAGGTCAATAGTATTGAAGAAAGATCTTTTTCATGCCTATATCTGAAATGTTCTAGTTTCTGCCAGAGAAATGAACAGAAGGGTGGAATATATGCACTGGATAGAAAATGAGATTTCCAATTCTAGGCATCAGTTCTTTACCAGAAGTTCCAATGCTTAATCTTTTCAAAAAACATAAACAAAGAACATACATCGGTTCATAATAAACTAAATTTGGCTTGAGGTTTTGAAAGCCTCCGATTTAGATATGCAACTGGATAACTGTTATTTCTGCTGCTATCAGAGATTATAAAATATGCAAGCATGAGACTGCTGTGTTTCATTGATTACCTTTTCTTACACGTAAGCCTACTTTTCTTGGTAGGAAAACAGATGCATGCACAGTCCTCTGGTGAAGTATGACTAACACATTATTAAGAGTTCATACTGGAAAGTTTATAATTGACAATAATTTCATAGCAGGTTTTTTTTTTTAAATGATAAAATCACTGCAGCATTCTAGAATGCACATACGTTGTGCAATTTAGTAGTCATTTACAAAGGAACATAAAAAAATGAAGTGCCCGTTTTTCCCGAGAGAAATGAAAATGCAATTTTCTAAGCAAAATCTATTCATGTTGGAAGTTGTATTAGCTCTCTGTAATGGAAAGCCTATTAAATATATATTGTTCTGTACTTCTGAATGGTTTTCACATCTTCTTACGTGAAGGCGAGCTCAGTGCCGCCCCACGAGAAGCACCATTGTCACACGCCGGCACCAGTTCACAGCGCAGTGCGTCGGATAAGGCCAAAGAAATCCCCAAATGTAAATAGGGGAAATGTGTTAAGATGAATGATAGCTTCATTACTGACTCCGTAGATGCCACAGAGAAACACAAAAACCTGGGGTTGGAAGCCTCCAGCTTTCACTGAAATGTTCTCCGAAGCCATTTGTTTGAAAACGCAGCGACATCTAGTGGCAGGCCCCGCTCGCCACGGCTCTGTGCTCACTGAGACATCTGGGGCCCACGGCCATTTTAAAACATTCCCACAACAGGAAAATAAACCTGACTTTTTTTTTTATCCTCACCCAAGGACATTTTTTTTTTTTTTTGCATTTATCTTCAGATAGAGCAGGAGGGAGAGAGGGAGGGAGACAGAGAGAGAAACATCGACGTGAGAGAGACACATCAAGTGGCTGCCACCCACAGGACCCCAACCGCCGCCGGGGACAAACTGCAACCGAGGTACGTGCCCTGGACTCTCCGGTCCACGGGCCGACGCTCTAACCGCTGAGCCAAACCGGCCAGGGCAGAACCTGACATTTTTGATCAGCATGGAAAAGGTGGAAAGAAAGTTTACTGCCATTGAAAGAAAGAACAAGCTTTCACTGAGGAGTCGAGGTTGACCAAATGAGTATAATTTAGCAATTTGAGGGAGGGAGGGTATTGTCCTCTCTCCTTATATTCCCGTGTGTTGGTACTTCACATGAACCACAAAAGAAAAATGTTAGCGTTAATTCCATCGTTTCAGTGAGGATGATGACATGAATCAACCCTTGTTACTGCCTGTGCTGGTAACATGTAAAAATGTCCACTCATACAAAATGATGGGCAAAAATGTTGGTCTTGGTCCCATCCCAACCCAAGTGAACCAAGGTGCTTCAGCTACAATATCTTACCAACTTTTCCTCTCTTCTCTAAGGAGTTCATCCACTCGGAGGCTCCGAAAACGTTTATGGAGAAGCTACATTCAGGTTGAGGGTCCTTTCTTCACACATGCCTACTTAGACGCCACACACTCACACGGCCAGTTTCTCTCCTCAAAAGGGTATGTTACGTTACAGAAACTATTTAGGCCAACTTTCACCCCCAAAGAGTCCTCC
Organism: Tadarida brasiliensis; assembly: GCA_030848825.1. NCBI lineage: Eukaryota > Metazoa > Chordata > Mammalia > Chiroptera > Molossidae > Tadarida > Tadarida brasiliensis. The sequence continues at coordinate 95,882,328 of CM061267.1, read as the reverse complement.
ACAGGTTGTGGCTTGAACCAGAAAGTATTGGACTATCGAGGAAAAACCATTTGAGAAAGTTTGCGTTTCACCGAGTCACATTTCCAAGGAGCTACACATGGTTCTTCATTGTAGTCAACAAAGATGGATTCAATCCCTGCTGAGCCCCAGGCAATGAATTAAACCTGGAAGAGCCAGATCAAATTAGTCAGCACTTGTGACCTTGGGACTTATCAGTCTGATGGGTCATGAGCTCAGGAAGCATACAACGCCAGGGCAAAGGCATGCACTGAGTTCTTTTTATGAGAACAGGGGAAGTTACCTAACCCAATTTTGGTGGAAAATGGGAGAAGTAGTCATGACGAGAAAAGCCTTCCCTGACCAGGTGGCATTGACACTGACTTTTCATAGGTAAATAGGGCAGAGCTAGAGGTAGAAATACATGATGGAGGGAGAAGACGGAACTTAGGTAGAAGTAGAAGATAGAAAATTATAAGCCAGGGAGATCATGGCACATTACATGAAAAGCAAATTATTCAACATCAATTTTATACTAAAGATCATCAGTGACCTTCGGAGGATTGAAGGGAAAAACTGATAGTGTTGCAATTGGAATTTTAGAAATGTCACTCCCCATGGAGAATGAATCAGGTCTTCATCAGACCTGCTGATGTCACCAAGGACTGTGTGTGGGACAAAGTTCTCTGGATTCTGGGAGGGAAAGTCAAACCGACCTAGTGTAATTCCAGATTGGCTAATTAGACCCAGATCTATGTGGCTTGGAAAAAGAAACTCATACACAAATCAACAAAGTAGTCATTTTTAGCTTTCTAACAATGTCTAGTTGTGTTGCTAATCTAACGAACGTTTAGGCTTCCTTCCTTCTACCTAACAACAACCAAAAAATTAAGGAAAAGGAGAAGATAATAAAATAGTGGTGAGAGTTCTTCTCAGAGTTTTCTTGATGCCTCAGCTGCTCCCAGACAGGTTGGCCGTTAGTCCTACTAGAACTAGCTTCTCTAAGAAGTAGAAGCAAAGACGCAAAATACAGATCAAGAGAGAAAACGCACAGCTGAGGGAGAATTTTCAGTCCTTACATGCAGTCTAACCCCTCTACGGGTGGGCTGGTGCTATTACTTTATAAACCTGGCAAAACAAGCTCTTGAAACATCCCTCTCTTCCAGACTCCATGAGGAGACAGGCTGCCCTAACATCTTCTGGAAGCACGGTGTGAAGATATGACCACTTTCTCCAAACAACCTCACAGAACAAAATCAAAGTAGTCCGCACAGAGCTGGTCCAAACATTGAAAGGATTTCAGAAAGAGAAATTTGATTGTATTGCTTATATGCTTTGTTCGCATAAGAAAGAAGGAGAAACCACTCCATAAGATGCTGGTGAGAAAATAGACACCAGAGAACAGTCGTTAGCTATGTGACCTCTGAGAGACCTTCAGGCCAACGAGGTACAGGTGATCTCTGGCAGCTCAGACGTGAGGTCTGAGTGGGAAATGAAGGTGTGTGGAAATCAGCATAGTTGAGGCCAGGGCAATGGGTAGGAGAATAAATAGCAAAGAACAAACAACGTCCTTTGGAAGCACCAATATATACAAGCTCCCGAAAGAAGAGAAACCTAGGAGGAAACTGATACATACTGGTGAAATAATTAAGAGGAAAATTGGAAGAGAGTAGTGATTTGGAACCAAAGGAGACTTTGTCATGGGAAAAGCCACAGAAGTCCTGGAGGATGACAGCTGAAAAGAAGCCGTTAGATATAGCAGGTAGGAGGCCCCCAGTGACCTGGAGCGTTAGCTTCTGTAGGGAGAATGGTGGAGGCGAGGGAGCGTCCTGGGGAAGTCGAGGAAGACTGAGGTCGTGAGTATAGACTTTCTTTTGAATTTGGCTACAAAGAATAGCGATGATATTGCACAACAGGGAGACGCGAGGTCAGGTGAAGCTGTCGTCATTCTAAGCATGTGGGCATTTCTATATCCTGACGAGCTGGTAAGGGCCAGTGATGAGGGAAATTCCGGAGATATGAGAGAGCTTGGGAAACAGACTAATTCCTAAGAAGTTCAGCATGGAGTCTTCAGGGTAATGAAACTCACATTTTATGTACTAGTTTTCCTGCAGTCTCTTGCTAGTCTCCCAGCGTTTACAAAGCAACAAACTCAGCTCACTGATGCTAGCAGCCCAGGCTAAACACTTTTTTAAAGCAACAGTTGACCTTTTATAGGCAGTCATTTTTCATAATCTCTTCAGACACACAACCCACTATTTTCCCCTCATCCAGCAATTTCGGTCCCCAAATCAAGGTGTTTAGTAACAGATTAGTAACAGATACCTGTAGTTTCAGGGCGGGGCACCTCCCCAGTGCCCTCCCTCCTTTATTTCTGGCCAGGCTTTTTATTTACAGCTCTTTCTCTCTCTCTCTCTCTCATCAAGTGCTTCAGCAATAGAGCGCTCTCTCACTAAGTCTCTCTTCACTGGCTTCAGGATTTCTCCCACCTATTACTGATAATCCGGTATGATTTGTGACATGCAGTTCACTTCCACCCGTTAAGGCATCTAAGGCTCGCCCCGAAAGCTTCCCAAATACAAACCCCAGCCTTACTGAAGCACAGTCCCTTTCTGTTTCCAGTTGTTTCACAGAATACCTTCGGAAGAAGTAAGTTTCGAAGACAGTTTCCCTGCCCATTGGGCACAGGCTTCCCTCTAAGACACACACTACCCCTTCTTGACACGGGCTTCAAAACTATTTTGTCTTTTCTTTAAATATACACATCACAATTTCATATTCAACCTTCCATGCATTTTTCGCAAACAAGTCATGATATGTACTTCAGAATACGTTTCCTAAATGCCTTAAGGGAATTCGTTCTCATAGCAATAACAGTTTAGATGTAGCCAGCAACTCAAGGCAGGTACATAGACTGGTTGACCTGTAAATGCTTTTTTGCTATTTGTCATGAGTAACTGTGTTCTTTTTATTATTACTTTCTTTATTGATTTTAGAGAGAGAGGAAGGGAGAGGGAGAGAGAGATAGAGACATCGATTGGCCACCTCCTGCATGTCCCCCACTGGGGATTTGGCCCACAATCTGAGCACGTGCCCTGACCAGGAATTGAACCGATGACCTCTCGGTGCATAGATCGATGCTTAACCACCGAGCCACACTGGCCGGACGGGGCCACATTTTCAACGTCACCAACATGGTAAGACTGGTAGAGGCGCAAATTTAGGGAGGAAAAGACAAGTGAAGTTAAAGAAGTTTTTTGGACAAACTAGATAGGGTCAGATAACTGATGGTAACGTTTGGGGCTAGAGATGACACTTTCTGCGCTCCCCCTGTCTTATCTCAGGAGTGGTGCCAAGTGGGGGAAATGGCCAATAAATTATACTCTCTTTCCTCCCAGGTAGCTCTCAGTAGTCCAATGTCAGGACCTGTCATCAATGACAAAGATTCATGCTAGTTTTCCAAGGATTAACATAAAAAAGTAGCTGGAAGCCTTGAAGATTCTCACTTAGCAATCAGAAACACAGAGTAGATGGAAACAAATAGTGATAAGATTTCAGATGACAAGTTCTCATCCATGTTATGAGAATAAAGGGTTTCATTCAATCAAGTGAAGAGTTGTCTCTTAGCTCTTTTTCCCCTTTATTCCGTTTTCAAGCTCCTGTAAGTAACTAGGAACGGGCTGGGGACAGGGCAAAAATTACTCATCGTGAATCTGAGCTATGAAGGTAGCTCAGCAAAAGGGAGGAAGTGGACTTGCCATAAGACGTTGTCATTATAAAAATCACTTTAGAAGAAAATAGTTCCCCTTGATTATAAAAACCAGTGAAACTGTTTCCCCCAAAACAGCATAGGTCCCTCTTCTGCTCTCCTTTGATAAGCCGTTAATGAAGTAAAATAATTAAGGATGGTATCTTAGAACCATTCACCTACAAAATTTCCTTAGCATAGGCATTTTCTAGTTCTGCAGTTTATAAATGGATGCAAGCTTCCAGATTCTGTATGAAAGATCTTACTAAATGAACCACTGTGTTTTGTAACAAGGTCCTTGGCTCTCTCCAGAAATCACAGTCCCCACATCAAATTCCATGGGGGATTGACTGCCAAACTTTAGATGATGTCTTACTCCATTAGTGCTTATCTTTAGGAGCATAGCATGATGTGATATAAGAAATTTAGGCTTTCAGCCCATAAACAGGGGTTTTATCTCTACATCTAACTAGAATGTGATTTCCATGAATTACAATCTCTTTGAAGATCAGTTCCTTCATCTGGTATAAAAGGGGTTTTATGTCTTCTTCAAACTCTTAAAAACTTGCTTTTTTGTTACAAAAGAATTTGGGGTGGTCTTAATTAGCACAAGCTAACATCACTTTTTTTTTTTATCCTCACCCAAGGACATTTTTGCATTTATCTTCAAATAGAGTGGGAGGGAGAGAGGGAGGAAGAGAGAGAGAGAAACATCCACATGAGAGAGACACATCGACTTGTTGCCACCCACATGACCCCAACAGGGGCCGGGACGAACTGCAACCGAGGTACATGCCCTTAGCGGGAACCGAACGCGGGACTCTCTGGTCCGCAGGCCAATCCTCCAACCGCTGAGCCAAACTGGCCAGGGCTAACATCACTTTTTTAACATGAGTGCTTCGTTTAAAAAAGCCAAGAGATAGAATTACATTATTACCTCTTTATATTGTCTTCTAAATTATCTTTAATTGCCATCATTATCATGCTGATTCATTTAAGGGGTAGATCTTATAATTTATATTTAGGTCAGTTAACATGTTCAAGGATTTGGCTCTTTCTAAAGTCCTAATTTCCATAGGAGTCACAAACACCTAAGTTAGCAGCTGTTCGGAAGTAATGTCTTTCTCCGAGCACATAGGTGTGATGGTATTGAGACCCGCAAAAGGCACAGAGAGATGAATATCCTCTTAGCCTATTCCAATCACACAGCATTTCTTCCTGTGGTGAACATTTTCTGAAGAGTCATTAAAACACTATTTTCCCTGCATAACTAATAGCAGCATGGGGTTAAATCAAGTGAATAAATGACTAAATGGAGATCATTTTCTTAGAGAAATTGTTTTCTCATATTTGTCTAAAGCTTGTGAATTGTCTAACCCGTCACTTTCAGAAATTATGGAGTAAACACCACATGTGCACACTTGCCCTCATTTGCATATCACACAAAAGAAAAACAGGCATCATGTCTTAACAGGAAAGTCAAAACCGCAGCACAAAACTAGAATTCTAGAAAGCAAATTACAGAATCAGTTTCAAACGGTGAAGGTTTCCATGTTATATAGGGTGCAGACGTCACCCTGACTGCCATTCATTCATTCATTCATTCATTTGTTCATATATTCATTTATGCATTCTTTTAAGCGCATGTTAAATTACTGGGTCCCTGTCTAAATGCTGAGGAAACAAAAAGATAGTCCCTATGATCAAAGTCTTCTCAATTTAGGACAAATTAGACATGTACTCAATACAATGTGTTAAGTTACAGAACAAAGGTATGTTCTGGGGATGGCAGAAGACAGCACCTTTGTTAAGTTTTCTGCAATTGTCCTTCCAGACCCTCTTCCCATCCTTCCCTGTGGTGCTCCCAGAAGGCCGACCTGGAACTTCATCGGGCTTACCTTCTGGCCCCAGAATGGGTTCAGACAATGGGAGATACTGAAAACAGGACAGGGGATGTAAGGATACTGAGGACAGACATCTGTCCCCCAATTCCTCCTAGAAAGGTAGCTGCAGATTGTACAACAGCCTACATCTCCTGTTAGGTGGTCCTCTCCAGAGCAAGCCATAGGCACTTCCTCCTCTTGTCCCAGCAGGCCTAGGGGCAATAATAGCTCCCAGCAGTGCCTAGTCCTGGGAGACTGCGCTAGCGTTTCTGGGTTTCCCTTGATCATCTACACCTTTGTAATAATCCCTATTCTAAACCCTCCTCCAATTACTCACTTTGAGTATGCTGTCTGTTTCCTGCTGTTTTGATACATCACCTAACAAAAATAGGTTGGAAAGGATCAATTTTAGGAAGACAACGTGTGCCACCTGGTCATAAAGGAGAAGTAAAAGTTGGACGGAAAAAGAAATGGATTGAAGAATGGACTTTGAAAGTGGGAACAATAACATTTGCAAAAATGTAGAGGACAAAGGACGCTTGAATTGTCCGGTGCACATGGAGTGGTCGGGAAAGCAGGGCACAGACAGCCGGAGAGGCAGAACGGGCCAGGGCACGTAGGACCGGGTGCGCTGCTCACAGGAATTTGGACCTCATTATGAATGCAATTCATTTTCCGTGAAGCATTTTGTTCAGTGCCGTTTCAAAAGGTCACAACGGTGGCATTTTGGAAATTAGAGGGGAGAAAAGTGAAATTGGAGATGGGGAGAGAATTTATCAGCTTATTACAATTATTACAACAATCCAGTTGGGAAGTAATGCACACCTGGACCAAGGCCATGCCAGAGGGGACCGAGAGAAGGAAATGGAGAATCATACATTTGATAGCAATTTGTGGCCAATTAAATAGAGAGAAAAGTAATGAACCATACTGGCTTAGATAGCTGGAAAAAAATGATTATTGGGGATTTATTATGTACTAAGGACTGTTCTTACAGTTTTATCTATTTTACTTCAACATTTAAATAATAGAGTAAGAGAGAATGAGCAGTACAGTCCTGTCCTAAACCTCACTAACCTTCCACCTTCCCCACTGAGAACCACCTGCTCCTGCCAAGTTTATCTCCTCCTCTCATATTCTGCTTCTTCTGATTGACTCCCTTTGGAAGATGCCATCCCTGAATCCTACTCATCCAAACCTTTCTCAGTCTTCATGGACCATTTCAAACCCCATTTCCTCACTGAAATTGGCCCCAGTTCTCATTCTGGGAATGATGAAGAGCGCTTTGCTATGAAACTCAACAGGTATTCTCGTCTTCCTTTTGCGGATACTTATCTTTGCCTTCGCCTACCTTTTCCTTGTTTCTGTAACAATATATCCCAACTATAGCCTAGACTCCCAAACGGAGAAAACATTCTTATTTTTAGTACTCATTGCTCCCCAAATGGTGTCTTGTACACGATGGATATTTGATAAATACTGTGCACTGTCTGGTGTGAACAAGGACTGGGGACGGTACATGTTAGCAAGTACGTTCTATATGTTCTCCGGGAGAAATAATGAGAGTTCAGATCTTTTACTCCACGATCATTCTCTTTTCTCTTGTGTCCTGTGTCTTCATGTTTGTCAAAATCACTCTAAGGAAAGATCACAAGCTCCACACCCTTTCTCATCTGTCTCCTATACAAACTCAGGGTCATTCTCTCTTTTTCCACAATGAGAACTGGCGAATCTAACACTTTTCTTTCATTCTCCAGACAAAAGGTGAAATGTCTAAGCTCCATCTAGAAGAAATACACTAAACCTATAAATATAACCCAAACGCAGGAATTTAGGCACTATAAGAATATATTTTGAGACAAATAAGGTTGGTGATTTTCCTCAAATCTTACTACACATGTCTAGTTTCTATTTCTAGGATCTTGACCTGAAACCTGTATTATAAACTCAAAACATTATCATTTTTCTTCATGCAACTTTGGACTAATTTTTAGGAATGGAATGCATTTCTCATGTACTAGAAAGAACATCCTATTTAAATTTGTGCTGTCCTAAATGTTTGGCATGAGTGCATCATCCCTTGCAGCAACTTTAAATCTTATGATTTTTACTATCTAGAATATCCACAAGTTCATAAATGTTTGCTTTGTCCTTAAGATGGATTTGTGTGTCTTAATTTTCAGTATAATTATACATGGGTTATTAAAAATGACATGTGTAAATTATAATTTTAATAAAATGCTAATCTGTGCTCTAATAATGGTCTCTCACTGATAGAAAAAATGCTAGAAAAGATATGTTGACTTTATTTCTGAAGCAGTTTTTAGCTCATTACGAGAATAACAAAATCTTCCATCCTTCTTTTTTCTAAAATAACAGCACAATTTCAAAGATCATCATCCACTGGACTTTCATCCAAAAAATGGAATGATATGGATGGCTGAAAGTAGCTCTGGAATTAATACACTTTGGGTTAAGTGCCATTTCTCACCAATTAGCTTTCCATTTCTGGAACTGAACTTCTCATTAATTATTTATTTTTTTAATCTTTTGTGGAATAAACTCAACATTTAAGAAATCCATATGGCTATCTCCATATTAAATGTCCACATGGATAGACGTAGGGAAAACACAATGTGCTTAGAAGTAGGTTTGAGTTTTATCTTTATTACGTAACATCTTAAGTTATTAAATAACTTTCTCACCTGTAAACTAAAGACCTTAATAATGTGCAAATTATAAGACTACAAAGATTCAATTAGCTACTAAATGTGAAAACTAAAGTGCTTTTAACTGGGGGGGGGGGGGAAACCTATATAAATATAGCTTACTAACATTATTGCAGGTCTTTAAAGAGCTTAATAATGTAATGTGATACCATGGAGGGAAAGTGGGATTTGGAGTTTAATACCACTTTCTATTATGAAAAGTTGAATTATTTACTTAATATCTAAATCTCCCAAATCTCAGTCATTGCCATCCCACTTCTTCTAAGGATACAAAACAAGTTACAAGAAAATATCACTGCAGGCATTGTTTCTAACAACAAAAGTGCTAAACAATTTGCAAAATCATAATACTTTGTGAGCCTGTCAAGAACAAGAGTCACCGGGCAGCAAAATGAACTAAACTCCAGAAAATAATAAGCATCTTTGAGGAGAAACATACACATTGCTGCCCCCATGGCAGAGCAACTACATTAAAAGGGAAAGGTTAGCATGACAGTTGGCATCATTGGGTAAATGAACACTAGAGTGACACAGAAATGACTGAGCAAGAGTAAGAAACTAGGAGAGCCTCCCTTGGTGCATGTTGTGATCAGTCCCCATGGAGAGGATAAAATTCAGCCCACTTTCCTACACTCTTCTCTCATAAAGAAAAAGCATTAAGCTTTGAACTATTGAAAGTAAAAATCAGTAACAGAAAGCTATCTGGAAAACCATTGAAGATTTGGGAATTAACCAACACAATTTTAAGAACATCTATGGATCAAAGAAAAATATCACCAGAAAAATTAGAAAATACCTTAATGACTAAAAATGGAAAACATAATGTATCAAACTTTGTGGGATGCAGCTAATGCAGTGACTAGAGAGAAATTCATAGCATCCATTCCTTATCTTAGAAAAAAAGGTCTCAAATCAATAACAGAAGTTTATACTTTATAAAAATAGAAAAATAAGACTAAATTAAAATCAAAGTAAACATAAGGTAAAACATAATAAAGGTAAGATTAGCATCCCTCCCCAAGAAACACACAATACAATATACAGATGATGTTCTGCAGAACTATATACCTGAAACATATATAATTGTATTAACCAATGTCACCCCAAGAAATTCTATTAAAAATAAATAAAATAGCCCTGGCCGGTTTGGCTCAGCAGTAGAGCAACGGCCCATATACCAATGAATCTCGGGTTTAATTCTGGTCAAGGGCACGTACTTTGGTTGAGGTTTGTCCTGGCCCTGTTCCGGGTCATGCAGGAGGCAACCAGCCGATGTGTCTCTCTCACATCGGTATTTCTCTCTCTCTCCCTCCCACTCTATCTGAAGATAAATAGAAAAATATCCTCGGGTGAGGATTAAAATAAATAAATAAATAAATAAATAAATAAATAAATAAATAGAAAAACAATAGAGAAAATTAATAAACACAAAAGCTGGTTATTTTTAAAAATTAACAAAATTGAGAAATCTCTAGTAATCCTGAAATCAAGGGAGCCTCTCAATGCTATTTTCTTGCACTATCCTTCTTTGGGTCTTCCTCAAAAAAGAATGGTAATGTGATTCCAGGATGGAAATTAGCTATATTTACTAGTGAACAGGGTCACTATATGCAAATGAATGAATACATTAAGTGGCCCACAAATGTGGCCATTCCTTCACTCATAGTAAGACCTCGAACTTGGAGCAGGAGGCAAGGAAAAGGTCCAGGTTATAAGAACTCTTTCTTGGAATCTCATGCACAAGTCCAGCCAATAATACAGCATTTCTTTGCTTCCATGGTTATTTAACCAATAAAATGACCAGGTCTCTACTTTGGGGGGGGGTTGAAGACAGAGAGTGGGTGCAAGGAGCCTACAGCATTTCCACACCAAAACACTAACATTATATATCTAGTAAATAATTTATAAGGAGTAGCAACCACCCATTCTTTAGAAAGGGGTATATTTTCTTCCATCCTTTTATTTTTGTCATTGTCATGACCTCCAGGTCTCCCGGTCTTATTCTCTAAGATTTGATTTATCACAATTCTCCTTGTTAATAGGCTTTTGCACTTAGATTTTCATCTCTCCAAAAAGATGGCAAATATATGCCTATTCGTCTCTGTGTCCCCAACCGTGCCTTCCATACAGTAGGAGTTGTGTCAGAATTACTTAACGGGGTTAGTTTTCCTACTGCTCTTTCCATGGAAGTAGCCAAGCCAAAAAGGAGGGAACGCAGAGGTTTCCTTTGCTTCACACTCTGACTCAGCTAACACATTATTGACTCTGAGGCAGAAGGTAAATTTTAGCCAAGATGTTATTACTTCTTAGCAAGGTACTTCATTAAGACTTTATTTGCACTTTCAAAGTTTTGACTACAGAATAATGGTCAGCCTCAGATCTCCTGGACTAGATGACAGAATTCCATTCGGCATCATTTATTATATCCAAACATTATTATACACACTCATTAATTTTGTCATTTCAACTGTGAGAATCTAATCTTACAAAATGACTTAGAGAAAAAGCTGAAATATAATTATGGTTTTGCTCTGGAAATATCCATCAGTTGAAAATCTGAAATAACCCATCATCACGAGTCAGATAATTCATCCCGTCAGAAAATATCAAAGAGCTGGTACTTTCCTTCCCCTATTGTATATTTGGAGGGGCAGGAAGATCAGCTTTATAGCTAATTTTAAAGCCCCAAGCTATTATAAATATTGTATAATGTGAAAATCAGTTTTCATGTTGAACAAGTAATATCCTACTACAGCAATATTCTATGACAGTGATTTTCAACTAGTGTGCCACGGTGACATTGGTTAACAACGCCATACAAGTTTCAAGTGTACAAGTCAACGAAACATTTGTGCACCTAGGGCCCAAAGCAAAGTTTCTTTCCATCCCCATTTATCCCCCCTTTGCCCACCTCCACCTATTCCCATCTGCCTTTCCCTCTGGCTATCTGTTGTCTGTGTGTGTGTGTGTGTGTGTGTGTGTGTGTGTGTGTGTGTGTGCTTAATCCCTTCATCTTCTTTCATCCAGCCCCCCAACCTCCTCCCCTCTGACAGCTGTCATCTGCTCCATGTATCTATGCCTCTGTTTCCATTTTGTTCATCAGTTTATTTTGTTCATTATATTCCACATATAAGTAAGATCATGTGATAATTTGTCTTTCTCTGACTGGCTTATTTCACTTAGCATAATAATCTCCAGGTCCATCCATGCTGTCATGAAGGTAAGATTTCCTTCTTTTATATGGCCACATAGTATTCCATTGTGTAAATGTACCACAGCTATTTTTTTTAATTGATTTTAGAGAAAGGACGTAAGAGAGAAAAAAACATCGATGTGAGAGAGAAATAGTTGGTTGCCTCCCACATATGCCCTGACCAGGAATCAAATCCACATTTTGATGTATGGGACAATGCTCCAACCAACTTAGCCACACTGGCCAGTGTGTACCACCGCTTTTTTATCCACTCATCCACTGATGGGCACTTGGGCTGTTTCCAGATCTCGCCTATTGTAAATAACACTACAATAAACATAGGGGCACATACATTCTTGCGAATCAGTAGTCCAGATTTTTTGGGTATATTCCCGGAAGTGAGATCACTGGGTCGAAAGGCAGTTACATTTTTAATTTTTTGAGGTAACTCCATACTGATTTCCACAGTGGCTGCACCAGTCTGCATTCCTGCCAGCAGTGCACGAGGGTTCCCCTTGTCCACATCCTCACCAACACTTGCTGTTTGTTGATTTATTGATGACAGCCATTCTTACAGGCGTGAAGTGATATCTCATTGTCTTAACTTTCATTTCTCTGATGATAAGTGACGTTGAGCATCTTTTCATATGTCTATTGGCTATCTGTATGTCCTCTTTGGAGAAGTGTCTATTCAGGTCCTTTGTCCATTTTTTAAATTGGATTGTTTGTCTTCCTGGTGTTGAGCTGTATACATTCTTGACATAACTTGGAAATTAACCCCTTATCAGATGTGTCATTGGCCAATATGTTCTCCCATTCAGTGGGTTCCCTTTTCATTTTGTAGATGGTTTCTCTTGCTGTACAAAACCTTTTTAGTTTTATGTAGTCCCATTTTCCCCCCTTGCCCAAGGAGATATAGCAGCCAAAACATTGCTACAAGAAATATCTGCAATTTTACTGCCTATGTTTTCTTCTAGGATTTTTATGATTTCGCTATCTACATTTAAGTCTTTAACTCATTTTGAGTTTATTCTTTGTGTATGGTTTAAGTTAGTACTGACTTCTTTTCCCTTAGATTGTCATTTAAAAAAATAACAACAGCCAATACAATAGACGTTCAGTGTGAATGAATCAAAATTATACCTATTTTTGTTGTCACATTGGCAAAAAAATACTTTTTGGTGTGCCTCAGAATTTTAGTAATTAGTCTATGTGAGCCATGAGATGAGAAAGGTTGTATATCACTGTTCTATGACTGTTAAAGGACTTCAGGCAAAACCCATCCTCAGGACCGAAGCAAGGACTGGACACACTGAGTTCAGGTTCCTCAGTGTCCTACTTGTCCTATGAAGTGGTGGGATTTCACATGTCTTTTGTAGCAGTTCTCCCGTCTTTCCTTCCAAGACAACATGCCTTGGTTTTGACGCCCACTTGAAATAAACTCTTCTGCCCTGGAATAGTGAGGTTTGTTTGCATGTTTGTTGGGGAAATGCCTGCTAAGTGCAGCAATGAATAGTCACTGACTCGGATACTCCATCAGTTGCTCTGAACCATCCAGGGCCACTGAACTGAACTACTCTCTGGCCAGTTAACCCGGGACTCCGTGCATCCCTAAACACTGGTTCTCTGCCAGTTCTGATGATTATCTCTCCTTTCTTCAGCCACTGTTGGCAGCTGCTAATCTAGAATCTCTATCAATCACAGATATCAGCTCAGAAAGACCTTTTTAGTTTTGCTACAGTCAAAGTGTGGCTACGGTCTGTACTGGAACAGCCTTTGTTGCCATGTAGCCCTGATCCTGGTCTTACCTAGGTTTGGTCTGAAAACAAACTTAAGGGACAGGTCTGTGGGAGTGGCTCAGAGTAACCAAACCACTCCCAATCTAGGTTCTCAGTTCCATGTAGTAAGCCAGCGTTAATCAAAATAAGGGATTGAGATCAGTACATTTACTATTAAAAGGAGCCCAGCTGGGGTGGCTCAGAGGATTGAGCATCGTCCCATGGACTGAGAGGTCTCAGTCCAATTCCCAGTCAGGGCACATGCCAGGGTTGCAGGCTTGATCCCCAGTAGGGGGCACGCAGGAGGTAGCCGATTGATGTTTCTCTCTCACATCGATGTTTCTATCTCTCTCCCTTCCTCTCTCTAAAACGTCAATGAAAACATATTTTTTTAAAAAGGAAAAAGCAGCCCTGGCCGGTTTGGGTCAGCGGTTAGAGCGTCGGCCTGCGGTCCAGAGAGACCCGGGTTCGGTTCCCACTAGGGGCATGTACCTCGGTTGCAGTTTGTCCCCGGCCCTGGTTGGTCGTGCAGGTGGCAGCCACTCGATGTGTCCCTTTCACGCTGATGTTTCTCTCTCTCTCGCTTCCTCTCTTCCTCTCTTCCTCTCTCTCCCTCCCACTCTATCTGAACAAAAAATGGAAAAATGTCCTCAGGTGAGGATAAAAAAATAAAAATAAAAAAATATAAAAAGGAAAAAGCATGCAGACAGATAATTAAATCATATTTAAAGGGACTTTTGTCTCCCCATAAAAATTACACATACATTACATTTTAATCCGTTTAAATCCAATTAGAAATTAGAAACCTTTGGCTTCTGCATTCCCCAAGGTGCCCACATGTCATCACATGTTTCAGAGATTCTCAGCGGAAGATGTTTTCTTTTGCAGCAACTCTAAAAGTGAACTTGTTTGCCTTATTTAATTTTATTTTCTAAAACTGGTTTACCCTTTTCATGGAAACATGTAATTAAATATTTTCTGATGCTCAAAAGAGGTTAATTGTTTTAAATAACAATTATTACATTTTTCTATGACAACATAAAAACAAAGTTTCTTTTGACACACACATTTTGATAGAAATTATGTGAAGAAATCAATCCACAGAAACAGGGCTGTGATTTGACTCTTGTTGCATTCACAAAATCTTTTTCTTTTTCCTGATAGAATTGATTAATGTTAGCTAAGAGCACTAAGAACTCATTTACCAAGCTAAACTTGTGGACTAATTTAGAAATATAATTTGAATTCTCTAGTAAACCTACTTGTATGATCCATAATTCATATTTTCTGCCAAAAGACATGACCTTTCATTTAATGAGCATTATTGACAAATAGCCTAATTAGTTTTTAATTTACAAAATAATGTTTTAAGATCAAAAACTTAAAACCTCTGAAGGGATCACAAGAAGTGGAAACTAGAAACCTACCTCAAAAAAAGTAAACACCTCTGGAGCTTCAAGGCTCATGCCACACCGCCCACTTATTCTTAAATGTCAGGTTCATGTACGGTAAATGTTAGAAGTCCATAAAGTTATAAGATAAAGGTCTTAGATACATAAATGTGTAAAGCAGTACTAAGGAAAAACCTTTATGTTTTTAATAACTGAATGCCAAAAAGGATCACTTTGCAAGAAAACCTTGCGCATCTTTCTTTTTTATTGACATGGAAATAATAATTACTTACTAAATCTTTTTTATTGTTATAACTAAAATCTGGTAGGGGGAAAACGGTATTATCCTGATTGAGTATCTCATATGGCAAAGAGGATCTTTCAATTTGAAGATGAAAGTACAGTACCACTGCTTAAGGAAGGTTCACTGTCCTTGGCTCAATACTAGGGAAGGCAGAGGTGTGGTTTCTGCCCAGGGGAGTTACTGTCTAAGAAATACACACAAATCCATTTGCATATAACAAGCACCAATGCTTCAGTGAAATGTCAGTTACAGAAGCACGGGCTTTCAAGCATCTCAATTATCTCCCCCTTTGTTCCTCCTATAACTTGATTTTTTTTTCTCCCTTCTTCCTTCAGTTTCTTGGCACAAGGGATTTTCATTGAAAGGGTAAATTTTAAAAACTTGCATTTTGAGGACAAAAGAGTAAAGAAAGGGACAGTTTCAGAACAAAGGTCTACCACGGGAACTAGAGGACACAGAATAGAGAAAAAATCTAACCAGGACACAAGAGACGTAGGAGGGAACAAGGCTGAGCGATAGAACTGATTTCTGCCACCGTCCCTGTGTTGTCTAGTACTGGAAACTAAAGACTCGGTCTTATCTGGTCTTTAACGCCACTGGGATTGCAGAAGAGGCTGTTGTTGGAGACTCCACCCTCCTTCAGCCTCTGTTCCACCAAGAGTTACACTAATCCCACACATGTTGACTGAAACCGGTAGGGAAAAAACATCCTCAGGGTCAGCTTGACATCCCATTTGGCTCCGAAATATCATTTTAGGGAAAGTAAAGGTTAAATGATTGCAATTACTTGCCTGTATTAGAATAATCACGAAAGCATATCCTGAATTGATTCCACTTTACTTTTGTTTTTATTAATTTCATATCGGGATGACTTTGAATGAGTTTACTGAAGCAAACGTTAATCATCTTTGAATGATACGGGCTGCAAAAGGGTAGCTAAGATAGGAAATACTGAGCTCATCACACCAAGTCTTCAGGTAAGAACTATTATTATCCCCTGTCTAAAGAGGACACTGGAGCTCACAAAGGTTAAATAACATGTCTAAGGTCACACAATTAGTGAGGGGCAGGTCAGAATTTGGATCCACTCGACCAAGTCCAGAGCCAACACCATGGTTCACTACATAACTCAGAGCATGCCCCAGCTCAGCCTAAGGGCGGGTTGGAGACAATCAGATAGATTGGGGGAGGCAGGTGAGCACAGCCTTTCACAAAGGGTGGTACACACAGCACTGGGGGGTTCAAGATGAATTCTGGTGATAGACGGATTGACTTCAAAAATTTTTAATGGCCATGTATTTATTACGATGTGTGAAGAATTAATATGACCATCTTATGAGATCCATTATTTTATGGGGTTTTTGTTTGTTTGTTTGTTTGTTTAAAATGAGGCTAAATTTTAAAAAGTGAGCAGTTTAATGTGTATGAGAAGAAAAAGAGTCATAAAAGTAATAGTACAGATGGGAAGTTAATAAGAAAGACACAAGAAAATAAACCTTGGGAAACACAGAACTGAAGCACTCCAAGGCTGAAGAAACCACCAGCACAATGTCATAGGAACATGAAGGCAGGAGTATAAAAAAGAAAGTATGTCACTCTGACTAGAGTATAGAGCGAATAGAAAGGAGACCATGTTAACAAGCTTGGAATTTGAAACAACAGAAATTGAGAGTCATTCATAGATCTGACATGGTCAGGGTTACAGGTGAGAAAACTTACTCTAGCTACAGTGAAGAGGATGGGTTGGAAGAGAGAGATCCCGGAGACAAAGAGGCCAGCTCAGAGACCATTACATCACGTCCAGCATGACGGCTGCCACTAAAACACTGGAAAAGGACCGTTACTGGTGAGGATGTGCAGAAACGGGAGCCCTTATGCACTGTCGGGAATGGATATGGTACAGCTGCTATGGAAAACATGGCAATTCCTCAAAAAATTATAAATAAAATTACCATATAATCCAGAAATTTCACTTCACTTTGAAAGCAGGAGCTCAAAGAGACATTTGTGAAGTCATGATCATATCAGCATTATTTGCAATAGCCAAAAGGCCAAAGCAACCCAAACGTCCACAAAGAGATGACTAGATCAACAAAATGTGACTTTATATACAGAGGTGGGGCAAAAGGAGGTTTACAGTTGTAACGCAAATAAATACAATAGTTAATAATCTACTGTATTTCGCATACTCACAACTGTAAAACTATTTTTTGCTCACCCCTGTATATATATTTTTCAGCCTTAAAAAGCAAGGAAATTCTCACACCTGCTGCAGCATGGATGAACCTTGCATTGTGCTGAGTGAAATATGTCAGTCACAAAGGACAAATATTGTATGATTCCACTTCATAAAGTACCTAGAATGGTCAAATTCACAGAGACAGAACGTAGAATGGTGGTCAGCAGGGCAGAGGGAGGAGAGTTGCAGAAATGGTACAGGATTTCAGTTTTGCAAGTTGAAAAGGGTTCTGTGGGTGGATGGTGGCGTGAAGATATTGACTGCCACTGAGATGTACATTTAAAAATGATTACCACTGCAAATTTTATGTTATGTGTATTTTACCACAAATTTTTAAAAATTCTAAACACATACAGAAAGGACCATTACCATAATTCACACACACAACATTGAACCCTTAGCTAAAACTTTAACTGAGTGAAGGGCAAGAAGTAATCATTGATCAAGTCACTGATCCCTACTCACAGTGAGGGCTAGATACTCAGAAGGACACAACTAACTCAACTGTTTACCAAGTTGGGTCACTTCAGATGTCTCAGCAGAGTAACTTGTTCATAGATGCCATAAGTATATTTAAATAACAAGTAATTGTTGCACACTTGCTGTGTACTATGCTGTGTACGTCCCAGGGATACAGCAGTGAACAAAATAGCTACTATGTCTCTCACGTTCCAAGTGGACAGGAAGGGTGACAGGAGTTGCTATAGTTGACAGATGTAAGCCCTTCCATCATTCTTGTCTTGTGGGTCCACATAGCACCTTCCAGTCCGAGCCCGTTTTCTTAGCCAATGTTTCCCAGACTTGGGGTTGTCAGCTTCTTCTTATGATATGGAAAGATGTTTTGAATTGCCATCAATTCATAAAAGAAAGAAAATTCTAACATAGAAACAATAGTTTAATACTAGACATAATCTTAAAATAAAGAACAATCCAATAAAGACAACACATGTACTGTTAACTCACTTCCTAGATCTTTTTTTTAATCTTTTCCCCCCATCAAACAATAAAAGTATCTTCAGTGGTATTTACTTTCCTTGAACACTTCTCTGGGTGGGCGTTTAGAAACACCGAACTAGGGTACAGCCAATTCTTCAAAATCACTAATGGCTTTGTGGGCACCCACTTCAGCTGTCTTTGCACATTAATACCTATAAATAATTGATATAAATAGTAATACCTATGAAACACTTAAAGGTTTCTGCCAGACCTCTAACAGTTCTTCTACCCATTAAATGATGAAATCAATTCAAACCATGGACAAACTCTGACTGAATAACCTCTATGTACCAGGTAATAGGCTAAGTACTAGAGATAAAAAGTCTATGCACTGTAGAATGGACATATCATCTATTATCCAAACTAGGACACCTTTGAGAGTGAAAGGCTAAGTTAATGCTTGGGTCAGAAAAATTGACCTAAGCCAATCAAGACATGTGGTCACTACCTGTGGAGCTCAGAAGCTGATAAGTAGCATGATCCAATTGTCATGGAAACTCAGAGGAAAGGCGATTGATTTGGAGGAATGTGGAGGCTGAGAGATGGTGATCAGGGACAATTCCAGAAAAAAGTAAGATTTTCATCAAATCTCAAAGCACTAGTACAATTTTTGCCCGTAGGAAGAAAATGAGAGGTACCCTTCAAACAAAGGAAACATCAGAGTCCATTAAAATATTGCTTGCAATCCTAATTTTGCCAATGACAGTGCAAAATAGTAAGGGTTTATAAAAATAAGTATTTGTCATAATCCTTTACCTTTATGGAGCTTATCATTTTTAATGTAAAAACAAATTATTAAAGACAAAATAATGAACAAGGCTTTCTCCTTGACTATGTACATAGAGAGAGAGAGAGTTGTGAGGGAAGGGGAGAGAGAGAGAGAGAAGGAGGAAAGGAGGAAACTCAACAGCTTTCTTAACTTCCAACATGAGGGTTTTCTGACTCTAATTCCGTTCAAGAACTCTACAAGGTAAATTATGTTACAGATACCAGGACCATATTTTCAGTGGCTGTTGTGCTGTGTAGTTCTGGAGTCACTAGCTGTAGGCAAGGCTGATCTGGTTTATAAATCTGAGCGTTTACATCACGGTGTGTTACTTCCTGGAACTCAGTGTGTGAGTGGTTCCCAGAATATTTGAAAGAACTGTATGTAGAACTTCCTCCCATGACAATGATTTATAACCTTCTCCCAGGTTCAGCGTCTTCCCATCATCATGACAACCCAGAAAGTTATTAGGTAAGAGTCAGCCTGCCATACTTGACTTTCTATTCCCTTTGTTCTTTTTCATCCTCTTTTGATTTTTAGCTAAACTTCATGGCAATTGGGTTCTCATAGCCAGTGTCACTAAATCAAGCAAATATACATAAATTCTACATGGTAACTAGGGCAGTGTTCCAAAGTGTATTTCATTGGCCACGCACCTCAGAACTGCTTGAGTGCTTACTGAAATGTCGATTTCCAAGCCCAGTTTCAAGCCAGTAAATCAGAAGCTTAAAAGATTGGTCCTGGAAATCTGCATTATTAACAAGTTCCATAGAAATTTTGGCCCCAGACAAAATTAGATATGAGATTTGAAATAACTCCCCCAATTCCATCTGAGCTGCCTTAACAACTTGAAGCAGTCAAGGCAGGGTCATCTCAAAAGGAACTAAGCAAATGCTCTCACAGAGGAAACAGAGGCACGCTGGGAAATAGTCCGCGACACCATCGAGGTGAACAACTCAGCTCCAAATGGCTCACCCGCTAGACCTATGCTGAAAGATCAGATTTTTTCAATTGAATTTATTGGAGTGACTTTAGTTAATAAAATTATATAGGTTTCAGGGGTACAATTCTTTAATACATCACCTATATATTGTATTATGTGTTCACCACCCAAGTAGGAGGGTTTGTAGGAGACATTTAGTGCAACCTTAACTTGACCTTCAAATTAAAGCTGTAGAAATCAAGGGTTATGAAGCCCAGTTAGTATCTGTTATTTTATTTATTTCAAAATAGGAGATTTTTGCTTGCTTTTCCAAGAGTAATACATAATAATGACATAGAAAGTATATGACTTTCTGCCAGAATACCCAGTCTCCTCATCCACAGAGAGAATGTAAGCAAGCAGGCCTGACTTATTCTGCTCCAATTTAATCCAATTATCTAAGCTCTGATTGTGAGAAAAAAAGAAGAAGAAAAAAGAACTTATGTGAATAGCTGGATCAGTCTCACAGTTATAAGTAGGTTAGGATGTGTCAATCATCCCATGCCCTCAGAAGGCAATGAAGGCAATTTCATGCTTTTGCTTGCTGCCAGCCATAGGAAGATTAGTGAGTTTTAAACATATTTATATGCTTAATAAGTACTGATTCTTCTGTGTACATGCCATATGAGCACAAATACATTCCGTTTACTTCTGTTATGTTTACAGAATCATCTAATGACTCAAATCACAAAACACCATAAAAAAAAAGAGAGAGAGATTTTTTTCACTTAAATTATTGCCCATAGAAATAAACATCTGACCAAAAGCTAAACAGATTTAACCAAGACTGTCTACCAGAAATTCACAAAATTCAATTCTCAGTAAGAGAGAGAAAGTATTTCTTCTCTTAGGGCACAAAGCTAATAAAATCTGTTTTCATCGGGAAAATACGGTTGTTAATCACACATTGCTCTAATCACTGCAACACCTGCTTCTCTCTCCTTGCTCACATTTCACCAAGAAATTAGGAGCAATCCTAAGAGAATGTTCACGAGCTCTGACCACACCAGGAGTCTATCTGTGCTTGTAAATCCTGCCTTCTCTTTAACATGGATGAGTTCCATCCACTCCCCTTGCCAAGGCCAAGCCCTCCACTCCTACCAAATCTTAATTCTCTTGTCTTCTCAGCAGAAATCCCTCCAATGACTATTCCTCCTACATTATTCATGGTTTTTCCTCTCTGCTAGATGATTCCCATAGGCACATAAAAACCTATAATATTGCACATCAAAAGAAAGAAAGGATGGAGGGAAGAAGAAAGGGAGAAAGGAATGGGGAGGGGGAGAGACGGAAGGCAAGAGGAGATGAGAAAAGTTAAGGAAAACCATCCCCTACCCTCTGCTGCCTCTGGGCTTAATTTAAGACGAATCTCTTTTAAGCTGGGCTCACGGAAAATAATGTGTTGTCCTAGAGAGCTTTCATGGAAACTGGAGAGCCAGTACTTATCATTATACATCCTGGTCAACCAGAAACCTGAAGCCCAGCCCTGCGTGCAGTTAAGGCGAGAACTGAAGGAATCAGGCTGGAACTAAAGTACCCCATCAGACCCTGGTTACACCAGGAGAGGAGCAGGACAGCTTTAAGCCCCACAGCCTAATGCCAAAGTCCCCCTCCTGGAGTCTGGCACTAAGCTCTGGCAGATCTCTGTGGTCTGGCCCCTACGAGTTTGTCACCAACAAAACTGCTCCAACAGGACTGGTGTGTGTGCCATCCGGCCATTCACTCAACGTGGATGCAGCAGCCATACCATTCTGTTCACAGCAAAACTCATCAATGATCATTACAGCACTGTTTCTATTTTTATCCTATTGCCTTTTGAACCCACCCCAGAAAGACTTTGTGTCCTTCACTCCTCTGAATAGCTCACAAGATGGTCAGCAATAACTCCCAGGTGCCAACTCCATCCTTCTTTTTCCAGACCTATCGATGACTTGGGATTCCCCCGGTCCCTCCTTCCTTCCTGAAGCAGTTACTTCACTTGTCTTCTGAAGCACTGTTCTCTTTGGGGTCTCGTACCTCACTACCTCTCTCCTCCTCAGTCTTCCCTGCTGACTCCCCCCAACGTGAACCCTTCCAACACCCAGGTCTCAGCTCTCAGAACTTCTGTATCTGATCGATCTAAATGATCTCTTCTAGTTTCTTGTCGTCAGTGGAATTTAATACCAATTTTATGCTGATGACCCGCAACTGACATGTCCAGCCATGACCTCTTTCTTGGAACTATATACTACTCTCTCCAGTGTCCAAACTGGACATAGCTCAAAATGAGCTGCTTGGAGACATCTGTGCTCGCTTCATTCCACACCCAACATCCAACCCATCAGGAAACTGTCACCTCCACTCTCCAAATAGGACAAAAATCTAGTCACTGTTCTCAGCCTCTATTGCTCTCACCCTGATCCTAACCACTGCCTCCCCTTGCCTACTACAGGTTTCTCCATTTTGGAAGTCACAGTTATTCTTATAGGGATTATTCTAATCCCTTTAGAAGAGTATACCATTAGGTCACTTTTGCGCTTATGACTTTCTTCTGGCTTCCCAGCTGACTCAGTAAAAATGTATAATGGCCTCCCAAGCCCGGGAAGAGCTGAGACCTACCACTTCCTTGTTGGTGTCTGCTCCTCTCCCAGCCACACAGGTCTTCCTGCTGTCTTTTGAACGAATTTCTGCCTCAGGACATTTGCCCTTGCTCTTCCTTCTGCCTGGAGCACTGTTTTAATAAATACCTATAGAGCTGATTTACCACTGCTTCAGGTCTCCGGAGCGCTCTTCCTCACTTCGATATATATAATGGCAACTACCAGTCCACGCACACTCGTGGTTTCTACCCCCCACTCGGTCTCATTTTTCTCTTCACAGTGCTTATTGCCACCTGACATTACATAATAATTATCATTGCCCATATTCCCCCTCTAGAATGCAAACTCCAATGAGGTGAGTTTGTTTTTCTCACCTTTATAGCCTCAGGGCCTAGGGCAACACCAGCCTTATTGTTGATGCTCATTATATATTTGTTGAATGAATAAATAAGTATATAAGTATTAAAATGATAAACAAATTAAAGCATGTATCTTTTTAAAATATGTTTTATTGAGTTTTTTAGAGAGAAAGGAAGGGAGAGGGAGCGAGAGATAGAAATATCGATGAGAGAGACATATCGATCAGCCGCCTCCCGCACGCCCCCCACTGGGGATCGAGCCTGCAACCCAGGTATGTGCCCTGACTGGGAATCAAACCGGGACCTCTTGGTCCATGGGTTGATGCTCAACCACTGAGCCCCATCAGCTGGGCAGAGCACGTGTCTTAATATTTCTATCACAATTTGACTGAAAATACAATTATTTAATACTCCAATGAAAGTCTTCTTATAGTCACAGAAAAGATTTCTCTCAGATGGCTGATTAAACATTTCATTTCTGAAACTAAACCTCTCTCCTTGGGTCATTATTTTCAAAACAACTTTTCAGCCCTTTTGAAAGAACCCCCTCCTAGATTATTATTCACTCTTTTTACTTTTTCATACCATTCTCAAAGATCAAGTAAAAAAAAACACGTCAGAGCAATTACTCCCTGTTCCTTCTGATTAAAATCAATATTCCCTCTGCTCTTAACAGCAGTAAAAATCAACACAACAGCGTCTGCTAACTCAACAGCATATCAAGTGACATCTTCGTGTATTGTCACCAACAGGGATATCATCAAAGGACTACCCACAGCCTGTAATCATTGTTGTTTTCATATCTGCAAAATGTCATGTGTGCATAAGGTATTCCACTAAACAGCACCGTGAAGACGAGGCTCCCGTTCCAAGCATTGTAGAGCTTGTTTTAAAGAGAACTGAAGAATGGGGGAGGGCAGACTTAAAAGGGGGGCCTGCCGTGGTTGAGAGAAGAATATGGTTGACCCACATGGCTGGGGCAGGGTGGTGCACCCCATTTCTGCTCCTGTGACTGTACAGCTTGATTCCACTTCCGGGCATAGACAGCATAACCCTAACTGGCTTTTTCCAAGCACTGGGCCCCTTCACCATGAAGGAGAGCGCTCAGAACACGTCGGTCGGCAAGCACTCTGTTAGAAATAGCCAACAGAAATATAAGGCCACAGTCCACCAATGGTTGATGGCAATGTCTTATAATATTTGATTACTTAAAGAAAACTGGCCTTTCCCAAGAAATCCCATAAAAACTATATTGAGTTTAGCCAAACAGTGAATGTCCAAGTTTATATCATTTAGAACACCTAATTAAGGATATTTTCAATAAAGATTATTAGTAATTGTTAACAGTAACTTACTTCAATTACTAAGAGATGATTGTATAAACACATAAAAATGTGCATTAAAAGGACTATATATAGTAACAAAAAAAATCAAAGCAACCTAAATGTTCAAAAGAGCCTAGCCCGGCTGATGTGGCTCAGTGGTTGAGCGTCGACCCATGCACCAAGAGGTCGCCGGTTCGATTCCTGGTCAGGGCACATGCCCAGGTTGTGGGCCCAATCCCCAGTGGGGAGTGTGCAGGAGGCAGCCAATCGATGTTCTCTCACATCGATGTTTCTACCTCTCTCTCCCTCTCCCTTCCTCTCTCTCTAAAATCAATAAAGAAAAAGAAATTTTTTTCAAAAGAGCCTAAACGCGTTAGATAAATAAATTAAATCTATACTGCATTATACTATTGAATATCATTCAGTCATTAACAACGGAGCTTCAGGTCTATATTTATTATAAAAGAAACTTTTTAATTGCAAGGCAGCATGTGTCTAATGGTCTTATTTTTACATAAACACATATGTACACACACGTATACATAGATACACATTTACACAATGTATACATATGAATACAGATGTGGAGAAAGTGAAAGATCGTAAGCGTGTGGCAGGAAGAATGTGAGGGGCCGAGAAGCACAAATGTAAGCCAGCTACGGAAGCCCTTATTGATAGATTTGTGAAAAGCATTTAAAACGAGAGAACGCCCAACACGGAGAGAGGGGCCCAGAGACACCCTCAGAGCGAGAGGCACAGGCTGGCTTGCAGCCACGAAGAGTCCTGCATACAGGAAGACATCTGGAAGGGTATACGCTAAGAGATGAACAGTGCTTCGGTTTGAGTGGAGAGGTTATAAGTAATTTTCACTAGACCTTTCTACATCACTTAATTTTTTACCTTGAAAATACAGATTTCATCATTGGAAATCATGAAATACAAAGCTGTTTACCAAAAACTGGAACTCAGTGAGCATACTTCAAACATAGAAATAAATAAAACTCTCAACATTCTTAAGTGCTAACATTTAATTTTTAAAAATTTAATTATTCTTTAAAATCCTGCAAGTTTTGATCTCTACGTCCATAATAATGGATCTTAGTAGAGTTATAAGAAAAAGCAGGAGGCTGCCTTCCAAGTACCTCTCCGTTGATTCTAGGAGACCCAGGGTAGGCCAAGGAAGAAGGCATTTCTCATTCAGAATATCATTTCCATATGAAACAGCACATACATATTTGTATTACATCTTTTCTTTAAATTTCAGAACTTCAAAGTCTCAAGGCAATTTCACTGGATCTAAGTAGGAACAAAGGTAATCACCAGCATGTCACCCAAACCAGGTACAGAAGGAAGTTTTGCACGGAGAAACAATTCTAGATCAGAACTATATAATTCTTAAAAGGAGCTTCAGAGACAGACCCAAATGTAAGGAAAAGTTTGCAAAGGTGGCATACAAATGTTGCTTTATAAAAAAGATCAAAAAACATTTACAACTTCAGCAAATCAAAAAAATAAGTCACCTGTGTGCCCAAGCGTGATGAAAAATCAACTATTTTTTAAAATGTTTTTAATGATTGCCCTGGCCGGTTTGGCTCAACAGTTAGAGTGTTGGCCCAAGGACCAATGAGTCACAGATTCGATTCTGGTTAAGGGCACATACCTCGGTTGCGGTTTGTCCCTGGCCCTGGTGGGGTCGTGCGGGAGGCAACCAGTCAATGTGGCTCTATCACATCGATGTTTCTCTCTGTTTCTCTGTCTCTCCCTCCCTCCCACTCTATCTGATGATAAATAGAAAAGTATCCTCGGGTGAGGAATTAAAAAAATGTTTTTATTGATTTTTTAGAGAGAGAGGAAGGGAGAGAGAGACAGAAACATTGATGTGAGAGAGATACATTGATTGGCTGCCTCCTGCACGCCCCCCACCGGGGATCGAGCCCGAAAGCCAGGCATGTGCCCTGACTGGGAATCCAACCAGAAACTCTCAGTCCATGAGATGACTCTCAGTCCACTGAGCCACACCAGCCAGGCAAAAATCAACTATTTTTAATTCACCAAAGTATGACTTTTCACCCTTTCACCAACCTGCAAGGAAGTCATTAGTTTGAAGAACAAAGCTAAAGATTACTTTTTTTACTATAAAAAGCACTGATACCTAACTTTTATTTCTGAATTTTAAAAATCAGTAACTCAAATCACTAGAGTAACGCAATCAATAGTATAGTAAAAATTAATGATTTCACATTTAATTTCCTATTCACATAAATATAGTTGTGCACATTAAAATAATAATGATGCATGTCAGATTTCTAAACATCAGATAAACATAATGCTTAGGGGATTACAGATTAGATTTTTCATTTCTACCAAAACTTTGAGTAAGCCTCATTTAAAATCATGTTATTCTAAATATATCAATTCCAAATGCATGGATAGAATAAGTATGAATCACTGGAAATTTATTGGTGGATATTACTTACATAAACCATAATAATTCTCCTAACACATACCCATCACCACTTGCTCAAAAACAGTTCCATGGTATTCCATTGACTTCAAAATAAAATGATCAAGTGAAACACCTTCCATGATTTTCTAACCAACTGTCCACTATTTCTTAACTTCAATCGTGAGACATTCCTTGTGATCTTTTCATTTTTTGCCATGCACATACATGTCTATTGCTATGGACGTTGAACTATGATCAAGTGGATGTATAATATTAAAAAAATATTAGCAGTATATTGCAGAAAGAGAACTATAAAAAAATACAGAGAGCTCCCCAGGGCTCACTATCAGAGAGCCTGACTTAGAAAATTGCAGGTAGTGGCCCAGGCACCCAGATTTCAAAAGCACTTCCTGAAGCAGTAAGTGTGTTCAAGGAAAGTTAAGCTTTGGAAAATGTTCTAGATCATAGCCCCGGCAACACGACCTTATACTTGGCCACTTTCAGTGCTTTATACAAATTAACCTAATTGATTTATTTCCCAATCCAGCCAAAAATCTCTCCCCTGCCGCTTCTCTGCATATTGTCCTTTGAACAGTTCTCCTTTGAACCGGACCCGTGTTTTATGCAAAGCACGTTGTCACAATTGGACGTGGGGTCTTGAGTGACGCTGGGAATGTCTTTATGTCCGTGGATATTCCTTCTCCCTACTCCACGAGGGAGAGGTGAAAGGTCCTCTTGCCACGGCTATACACCTGCCTCCACATCCCAGACCACCTCTTCCCCCACCATCTCCCTCTCATTACTTCTTCGTTGACCTTTCTCTTAACTCTTCCCAGTTCTGGAGCTCCCAATTCCATCACGAAGACTCCTTCATGTTGCTTTATAAGATGGGTCTTCCCATTGTTGTACAGAAATAAAAACAGAAGTCTGTTCTTACCACTCTCCTGAATGACAGCCGCCCACGCGCTCATGACCCACATACCTTAGGGAAAGGAGATGGCACACGCAGTGACTTGGCTTCCTACAGCTCTTCTAAATTAATTCGCTCCATCCCAGTGCGAATCCCCTTCGAATCCCCTCCCGTCAGACTCCACTCACTTCTTCCCTTTGGTGATGTTCCTTCGAAAATATCGCACATTCATTGTACACGTTAGCTTCTAGATCACTCGAATTGCCTCCAGGTTTTAGCCAGAGGAACATTAGTACCCATGGAGAGCCTTATCATCTCTTGACATGTTCGACTGTGATTACCCTCACCTTCACTCCTATTCAATATTCCTCTTTCAAGACCACATAGTGACTATTATCATTTAATCAGAAGTCTTCTACCTCTAAAAGAGGAATTCAACAGCCAAGTTCTGGTCATATTATCTTCAACAGCCATGGTCCCAGGTCTTGACTCCACCCTAGACTTTCTCTCCTGATTCATTTTCTCTGTGGGAATTCTAAGTCATGCCAATAGATTCGACTTCCTCTGATGTTCACTAAATCTACTTTTCTAACCCAGATTGCTCCCCTAAACTGTGAGTCTATATGTGGTTAGTTGTACTGCAAAATTCTATCAAGTTGCCTCATAAACACTTTAAACTCACAGTCCAAGCCCAAATTTTCTCATCCATCCTCACAAAATGATTCCTTTCTTCTAGGTTCCAGTATCGACACAATCATCTACCAGGTTGCCAAACACCTGAGAGACTCATCCGAGACCCGCCCCTCTCACTCTACTACACAATTATCACATTCTATGCATTTGCCCTCCCCTCTCCCCCTTTGTCAGAAATGTCTGTTGTTTTCCCTCCCAGCATCAATTTTCACCTGTTCTACGATCAGACCCTGGATTTCCTTTTAGACAGCTAGCTACCTCTCACCGCTTAGAAATATGTGAGCGAATGAAATTGGTGCTTGAGTGGTGACTAAAAAGAGGGCATGTATGAACAGCTTTTAAAGCATGATGTGAATTCAGGGGTCAATATCCCTGGAGGAGTACATTGTTACATCCTATTTCCCCCCCTTGCATTAATTAGTTTCTCATCTTGCTTTTATTCCCCCAAAGTTTTATTAACTGTTCTTAATCGTATAATCCTTAAGAGAGAATTCATGGACACGGACAACAGTGTGGTGATTGTGGGGGTGGAGGGGGTGGGTGGAGGTGGTAGAGGGAATGGAGGGGATAGAAGGTGATGGAAAAAAATTTTTTTAATTTAAATTAAAAAATACTCTAGTCCCTACACAGTAATTCTGAGTAGCTAAAGGACTGGTTTGCACGCCAAGAGGAAATAAGGAACTGCTTCCTACGCTCTTCACCGCGCCTGATGTTCAGGTTGAGACGAAGGTACATTTACCTGCAAGAGAGACGGGCATCGCTTAGCCGCCCCTCGCGTTGCTGCTCTGCAAATAATCTCACAATCCACATTTTTAACACCATGGCTCTGACCCCAGAATGATTGCCATAATATTTTGACAAGCTTTCTTGTTAAAGTGCTCACTCTTCAACCCCAGATAATGGCTTTTTGAATGTCCACCTTCTTGTCTCTAATAATGGTTTAAAGGAGAAAAGGCTGTTTTCTTCTTAGCTATTCTAGTCTCGTTTTCCACATCTGTAAGATGAGAGGACAGACAAGGTGATTTATAAAGTTCCTTCAGCTCTAATAACCCATGGTTTGAAAACACACTAAGCATTTCGGTTGGCAGCACAGTCAGATGGAATGACCCCTCACCCTGCGCTACCATTCAGAGAGCAAAGCTGTCATTCTGTGTGGAGATGAGTTGGCTCAAAAGAAGCGGACATTGTCTCACCACAGCGCCGTGCAGAAATGAGTTTCTGCGGAGCAGAAGCCCTGGATTCATAGGTATGCAGCTAAAAGGTAAGTTTCAAATGAGAGGGAGTTGTCATCTTCTCGATAAATGTTAAGCAGTTCTTATAAATCCCATTTAACAAAGACATAATCATAATGACATTTCCTAGGAATTCTATAAAAGGCACCGAGCATAACTACTCTTTGTCAGTGTCTTCTATTATAACATGAGTGATTTAATGAAATTTGAAGTTGACAGTAATAGTCTCGTAATATGACATACTCCAGATCAATAAAACAAAGGTGAAACAAAGTAAAATCTAGAGCATATGCCTGGCATTTTAAAGGTATACTTGCAACCTAACAGAGGTGTCAATTCTTCTAACACGCTGTGTTTATGTACGTAAAATATGCACTAGATTGAAGGTTTCGGCATGAATCACATCGTAGGAACTGAAAATGGGCCAGTCACCTGAGACAATACAGCACAGATAGAATTTTTGTGCCATTACTTACTTATATTTCCCAGGCAATGCAAAATATGAAGTGTGTTTACCTTCAGATTGTACCCAGAATCCAATCACTTTTTCTCCATTTCTATTGCTAACACCCTGGACAAAGCTGTCATCGTCTCTCGCCTGATTATTGCAATAGCCTTCTTTTTGGACACCACACTTCCACTCTGACCCCTGATACCTACTTGACACCCACAGCCAGACTCATGCTTTAAAAATGTTATGTCTCTCCTCCACTCTCTCCCATCCATTGGTCCTCCTATCATTCAATAAAAGCCCAAGTGTTGCCATGATCTACGACACCCTATAACACAGCATCAACATCATCTGAGAGTTTGTCAGAAATGCAAATTCTTAGGTCCCACCCCAGACCTACGGAACCATAAACTCTGGGAGTAGAACCCAGAAATCTGTTTCAATGAGCCCTCCAGATGATTGGAATGGATAACTAGGGACTTACGGGACCATACATCCCACGCCCCTGCCTATTGACACGTCTCCTTTTGTTCTTCCCTTTGCTTACTTTGTTCAGCTCGTTGTAACAGCCTTGCACACACCCAGCGTGCCCCAAGCTCAGGTCCTTTGCACATGTTGCTACCTACGCCCCAGAAACTCTTTCTCGTGATATCTGTGCAGCTTGCTCCTTCCCATCCTTTAGGTCACAACACAAATGTTATCGATTGGATGGCCATCTTCCCTGAGTACCCCACATGGGATAGGAAGCCCAGCCTGCAGAATCCCCTTTCCTCCTTAACTATGTTTTTCTATCATTGCATATATTATCTCCTGACATAACACCTACCTGTTCATAGCCTGTCTCATCCACTATAATGGGAACTTCATGAGGATGAGATCTTTATTATTTTAAAATAACCAGTGCCAGACACTCAAATATTTACTAAATGTCTGAGTAAATGGATAAATCCAGCTCCCAGGTCAGAAAAAAAGACAGAGAGACCCAGGGCCAGACCAATGTGTGACTGTAACTTATACATCTACCAGAGTCTCTCCTTTTTAAAAGTCTACTTCCCAACATCTTTTCTGTCATATAGATTCTTCCAGCATTAATAATTGAGCCTCCTTAAAGGTCTTATTCGGGAAAAATGCATTTTAACAAGCTAAAGCATTACCCGAAACATGTTTACTTAGCTGAACTCATTGGCACACAGACACAAAAACGTAGAACATGTGACCTATATAACACAGAGGCTTTTATTTTGACGGGAGCGTGTGGGGAGATTATGGACCGGTTGCAGAAAAGGTGGACATTGATGAGAATCTTCCTTGGTAGCTTTAGTTGAGCAAAAGAGCCATTAAAACATACTAAGGAGCCACCAAACAGCTGAGAAACAATTCTGTCATGAGCACTCCTGTAGCTATCAGGAACCTGGGAGTGGGAGCTAATACGTTTGGTGGCGGAAGGAGAATCCCAAATGAATGTAACAATAGCCCAAATACAATCATTTGAAATGAGGAAATCAAATGAACAAAAGGAGGGGGATGTGGCTTACTGGGAACAAACACTGAAAAAAAAAATAGGACTTGAGTTGACTGCAAGCTCAATGGTGTTGTAAAAGCACTAAAAGTAATTGGGAACATCAGTTATTATTTGTATAATATAATAATCAGAAAGAGGGAAGAAATAATTGGTCACTTTGCTATGTTGGTAAAAGTAGAGTGACACACTCTAAGAGGGTCACTGACCAATAAGAATCAATCAAGATAAAAATGAACAGAATAGCCCGGCCGGTGTGGCTCAGTGGATGGAGCACCATCCCATGGACTGAGAGGTCCCAGTTCGATTCCCAGTCAGGGCACATGCCTGGGTTGCGGGCTTAATCCCCAGTAGGGGGCATGCAGGAGGCAGCTGATGGATGTTTCTCTCTCACATCCATGTTTCTATCTCTCTCTCCCTTCCTCTCTCTCTAAAAAAAAAAAAAATCAATAAAAACATATCTTAAAAAAATGAACAGAATATTCAGAAGAAACAAAGCTATGTCACAGAGGGAACATTCAACTCACATGAGCTCAAGAAATTTGGGACGTTTACCCACAAGAAAAGGCTCCCACATGATGGAAAGAAATATGTAAAAAGTAGAAACAGAAATAAATTTGTCCCACGTGACCAGAGGAAAATCTAAGATAGATTGGCAGGACTTCCAAGATGGTGCACTGACCTGTATAAGGTCTAGTCAGCAATCAAGCTGTCCAACGTTAACAGAGGACGACTCCATGAAGTGTTCACATGAAGTCTGGCCGTAATTCAGACCGCCATCCCTCTGTCGGTTACTTCTGCACCCTCCTACCTAGTCTGCCATCTCCAATTCCTCTCCGACACCCTAAGTGAACCATTCGAAATGCAGAACTACCCCGGTATCCCCCTACCTAAAACCCTTGAAGACATTTCATTGTCGTTAGGATAAAATCTAAACGCCTCCCTCCCCACTCTGCATTTCCAGCCCCTCTTTCACAGTCCTGACTCGGTGCTCTGGGTACCAGCCCCCATGAACATTTTCCATATCTCCGAACAGGACGTGCTTCTCTCCCCTCCGGACTTGACCTCTCACTGATGACTCTACACAATGACTCCGCGATGCCTGGGAAGGTCTTCCTCTCCTTCCCATCACAGCTTTGGTATGCCTTGTCTGACCCACCCAGCTAAGTCACCTGTAAGCTCACGTTATCATAAACTAACAAAAGGAACAAAATCACAGTGGGCTTTTCAGAGCATTAACCGGATCACCCCACCCCCATGTTCAAACCCTCCAATGGCCTCTGATTGAGTTTAGAACAAGATCCTCCTCGCCCTCTGACCCCTGCCTGTCTCCACCCTCCCTGGCGACCTCTTAGCCCTTATCTCCGCTCCAGCCATGCTGGGTTCATTCATCTGTGCAACTGAACATTTCAGGGGTGCGTCGGCCTCCGATACCACTAGACCTAGAGGCTCAGCTGCCAGCAGGTTAATTCCTCCCCTTTCCCATCTGCCTCCTCTGTCGTTAGCTTCATTGCGCAGGCAGCCTGCTGCGTCCAACCACAGAAACAGTGGGAGGTGAACTCTGGCAATTCCCCACTATCCAGCCTGTGGTACACAGAGGAAGAAAGGGTCCACACACTCAGCCTCCCGGAGGGCCTGTGAGTGACCCAGCTTTAGATACGGGCATGTCCTGGGACCCATCATTTTGGCCAGAAGAATGAGGGAGTTTGATGGCCAGGTCTGGAGCCCCTGTATCTCTGTGGCTACTTGAGGATAGTCTAAGCTCCACAAGCCATCCAACACGTATTTCCCACAAGAGGAAGATCTGCATCAGAGGGAAAAAGGAAGGAGAGCAAACCAGAAAAGACACACGGTAACCATCACTGTAGGACCATTCTGACTCCGCTGGCTTAGAGTCCTTTCTTTATCCTCGGGGACTGATTTTCTCTTGCCAGACTGCTTCTTCTGGGTTTCACAAACTCAGTACAAAGAGAATAGGAGAATAGAAGAGGAAGAGGATGAAATATGGGGAGGGGTGTGATTTGAAGCAACTTGGAAAAGAGCTAGGCACAGAGTTGGGACTCTGAGAAAAATGGATGAGAGATAAAGGAACTATTCAAAATACTGCTTTAGATGATGTGATGCCTTTCATGTGCTTTAAGTAAGTAAGTAGAAAGAACTCTTCTGAATTACTCTGGGGTTTTTTTAACTGTTCCATTGATCCCTTGAACAGGATTAGACCCACTGTTGTACAAATAGTACAGCCTATTAGTGTTTACACATCTCTCTCTCCCACTGAACCAGTCTCCTTGAAGGTAGTAGCTGTATGTTATACATTCTGCAGTGTTCTGTACACAGAAAGGACTCAGAAGTGTATTTGGTGAATGAATGACAAGTTCTTGAATATGGTTTTTCCATGCTCAAAACAGTTCACTAAGGTGGGTCCTTCACATTTTTAAAAATCCTAAAGAAGGTGTTTCCATGGCGTCTGATTATACCCCTGCCTTTAAGTAAGAAAGACTTCTCTTTGTACCTTTCATAAATTCATTCTACAGCATTTTCTTTCTTCATCTAGAATATAATTAAGGTAATAATAATCTTTCAACATCACAGAATCAAAGTAATTCTAGCATAGGCGAGAACTTGAAATACTGAAACCAACTCCTTATTTTTACAGAGAAGAAACTGGATCTCTTTCTGGTTAAATTATTTGTTCACCCAAATAGTTGTTCAGAGCCTAAAACAAGGCCATGAGTCCCTACACATCCGTTTCAGGACTGTCCCCACACACCCTCTTGCCTCCTGAACTTTATACCTCGAAGACACGTTCAATTCTCTTCCCCTCATACTAAATAAGCGTCCCCCTCCTTGCCTTTCCCTTACATATAAGACGTGTGCAAACACTCTGGGGTGGTGGAAATACGCTTTAGAGGCTGACACACCCTGAGTCAGCTTCCTTGAAGCTGTATGATTTGGTGACCGTAGGTTTTTCTATAAATTGAGTGTAATAATACCGATGGGTACCGGATATCTACAAGGTACTGAACTGCGATCATTGAACAAGATAAAACACCGAACACATCATAAACCCTGACCAAGTATGAGGGTTTTCCCCCCACCAAAACCACACCTGCATCTATAGCCAGACAGTATTTATACAAAGCACTGGAACACGGAGGCCTAGGCCACAGGTCACAATTACAGCTCCATGAAGAAAGTTCCGTTGGAAGACGGAATAGCAAGGGATTTAGGTATCTACATTAAATTAACTATTCTTCAAGTTAATAACACGTCTCGGCTAACTCATAGTCCCGTAATACTAATCAAGTGAAACATTTCTGGAAATTTATTTTAATCCTGAGAACGTATTAGCACCAAACAAGCGCCGTGGTCAGACCACAGAGTGCTCCATGGGGTCTTCTGGGACTTACTTAAAAGACAAAGTTATTTTGTCAGCAGTAGATGTAGAGATTAAAACTAAGTAACAACGCTCTTTTTCAAACATTACCACCTAATTTACAATACCATGGCAGCTAGGAGAGCAATCTCGTAGATAAAAAGTAATTTGATAAAATAATGGCTGCCATTTTTCCACTGCAATTGCTCGGCAGTGTAATTTATAGAGATGGTACTCCTCTCTTCCTCGTGACAGGTAATAGAAGAAATTCAGCAGCAAGCCTTGAGAGCAGGCGAAGGCCATTTGGACAAGTGCAACTAAGTCATTTTTAACTGTTTCCTCAATTATTTCTTTCAACTTTTACCCTATCTCATCAAGAAGAAGGACAAAGGTTAATGATTTGAAAGAAGAAAAAAAAATCTCTGCTCAAATCTGAGATTTTTTAGATTAGAAATAACTATAAAATAATTTTGACTCTATAAGGTAAGGATGTTACCTTATTTTCTACATTGAGATGATCATAACTTAGTATACAATTTATCACAAGGACTACTAAAATATGTAATACAGAGTTACATATAGAGCTCTTCTAACATGACGCTCACAGTTAATTTTTAATTGACTCTGTGCCCTGTGTGTTTCTAAGAGGTGTCCTAGATTAATTTGAAGATGATCATAGAATGTAAAATGTGATATTCTTTAATATGTTTTTATTGATTTTTTTAGAGAGAGAGGAAGGGCGGCGGAGAGATAGAAACATCGATGTGAAAGAGATATATCTATCAGCTGCCTCCTGCTCGCCCCCTACTGGGGATCGAGCCTGCAACCCAGGCCTGTCCCTGACAGGAATCGAACCAGGACCTGAACCAGGACTTCTCAGTCCGCGGGACGATGCTTAATCCACTGAGCCACACGAGCTGGGCTAAAATGTGATATTTAAGGATAAAAATGAAACAGGCCATCTGAAGGATACAGGTGGAATATTGCTTTTAAGCACCTGAGTTGAGTTGATTAACCTTCTTGAACCCAAATTTAGCTACTGAGTTTCTGGAATCAAAAAAATATAAATAATGAACAATTGCATTAACTTTCATTTTTAGCTACTCACATCATCCTTTTTCTCATATTTTGTATAGATCTGAAGTTCTTATTTATTACTGCAATTACTCTTTGTATGGATTTTATCCTGATTTTGAAATTATGTGAGGTAAAATGATAAGTGGATAATTTAGATCTTTGATCTTCAATCTCAGGATACCATATCTATCTATACAAAATAATAGGACAGATGATTTTAACACCAAAAGTTGAAAGCTTACACTATTGAATAAGTTTAGAAGTGACCGGTAATGTATTTTATAAATATGTAGTAAATGTGACAACTCAGAATATGCTATTGATGTTTAGCTGTTCCTTCTGGTAATTGCTAAAGATGAAATCTAACTTCTTAGAAAATGCTCCTAGAACAAGGCAAAATACTCTACTCAGCACAGTCAAAGAGACTGTCATCATTTTTTATACGGTTAAAGGACAACTAAGCAATCCATCTAAAGATACTATTTCAAAATATTTAAATAAAGATTCACATGTCCATTCTCTCAACAAATACTCAGTGGAGAGCTTTGGTGTTCTGGGCACCATTCTAGAAGCAAGAGATTCAATAGTGAAGATGCCTTCATGGAGCTTCCTTCCATTCTTGGAGAATACAGACAAAAATAGTAGGTATTGAACATAAGAAATAAGAGTCTGAAGAAAAAAAAAAGGCTTAATGCAGAGAAAAATATAAGTAATATTTTAGATATTATTACATTTGAAATAATTTAGATTAATATTTGCCAGGGTGACCAGAGAAAGTACCTTTAAGGAAAAGACTTTGGTACAACAACTCTAATGTGAATACCTATGGAAAGAGAATTCCAAGCAGACAGAATAGCATGTTCCAATGTCCTGAGGCAGGGTGTTCCAAAGAAGTCCTAAGGTACAAACCAGACTAATGCTAATTAAAAACACAATTTTTATATTTACAGAATATATTTTTGTATCCTTCCTCTCTCTAAATGGGTGGTGACAAAATGTCTTAAAAGAGATTAAAGAAATAATGCTGGTCTGGAATCAACTTTCTGGGCATAGTTAGGCCAATATATGGCTCCTGAATGTTGAGAAAAAGGATTCTGATAGGTCAGTTAATTATTAAAAAGCCTTTAATCATTCTTGGCAATTTTCCTAATAATATGAAATTGCTTTGTAGACTGACCAATAATAAAACACGTGTTCTTGAATAATGCTTCTTGTATAAACTAGTTTAAGAAAATGATAATTCAATTGCTTCTAACCTAATAAAGTTTGAAATGTGTCTCAAATACCTTGTCCATAACTTCAAAGTGATGAAATGATCCCTATCCTGACATAAGCATAAAAGTAGAACTAATTTAATTTGATAGCTTGGCAACCATGAGGGCCCATCACCCAGGAAAGATTTTTGTGTGGTTTTGCAGCCCGGTGACCTTCTCTTGGCATTTTGTTCCCTTGACCTGTCAGAAATGTGAGGGAAATTGGGCTGAGTCAGCCTGCCTAGGGTGGGACTGCAGCTGCATGACCGCACGGAGAGGAAGCCGTCACCTGTGCACCTCAGCAGGACACACGGTTCCTGGAGAACTCATCAACAACTGAAACCGTTTTCTTTACTACCCTAGTTGGCCATCTCAAACGAAAAACCCCCAGCCTGAGCTCTCCGCTAGTTATCAGATCATTAGGTTACTCCCCCAAAAGTACAAAGAGATTTTTTTTGTTCTCAGATTAACTATAGTTGCTGTTTTGAAATTACCCTCTCCCCTCTCTCCTTTAATCCTGATTTTTCCTTTGTCTCCTTGACTCAGTCTACCAACCCTCCCAAATATTTGAGTGTAATTTTCTTTTTTTTTTTAATCCTCACCCGAGGATACTTTTCCATTTATCCCCAGATAGAGTTGGGGGGAGGGGGGAGAAACATTGATGTGAGAGAAACACATCGATTGGTTGCCTCCCCCACAACCCTGACCAGGGCTGGGGACGAACCGCAACCGAGGTACGTGCCCTTGACCGGAATTGAACCTGCAACTCTTTGGTTCGAGGGTCAATGATCCAACCTCTGAGCCAAACTGGCTAGGGCAAGTGTACAATTTTCATTCAAAATAATTCGAGGAGTGTGTGAGGATATCCAGTTAAATGTCTCTGAGTTATCCCTTCGTTAATCTGGGCTTTGAAACTGTTCTAAATCTTGATTTATCCTTCAAGAGTCTGATGAAAGTTAATGCAACACATGCAATTTTCTTACAGATCCCAGGCTTCCTGTAGCATCCCTCTGATTGCACATACTGAGGTAAGAGCCCCGGGCCCATACGGAGTTACAGACTTCTCCCATGCCGTCCACAGAAAGCTTGAGATCCATTTACAGTTCAGACAGACACAAACTTACTCTTGAATTCATTTACAAATATTTGCCCTTCCCACTCTGCTCCCACGTGAGGCCACACAGTAGACACGACGTCTCTGCACCTGTCACGAGCCTGTCCCACATCCCCGATAAAACCTGCCTCCTGGGAGAATGTAATGTGTTTAAATTGCTACATGAGCCAACTAAGCCTTGGAGTGGCTTCTCTGACTTGCTTTGGACATTGTCAAGACAGATTTGCCTCATAGTTCTGGTTCCCTATAGGATTTGGCCAAATAATAAAGTCAATCTTATCAGTTCTGCTTCTCTAATCAAGTCTACTGTCTGTTCCACATAGTTAGAATTGCTTCTCAGACATCACACATGAAGCATGATCAAAGCCCAAGAAATTCTGCAAAGAAAAGACAAGATCCTCACCACACCTACAGCAGCCCTATCTCTCCCAGCCTCACCTTTCCAGTTTAGCAAGTAAGTAGCTTGATGGCAAGACATATAAAACTTAAATTGGAAATGGCCATTTACATGCTCAAAAATATCATTATACCTTATTGAAGAAGTTCAATAGTTGGCAGTGAAGCAACATGGTCAATGTGTGCCCATGTTAAAGCTTAGGTCATGTATCAGCTCCAAAAATGCAGAAACATACCTTGCTTAGTAATTTCCCAAGTAACCTGAGTACTTTCTAAAGCTGACCGTGAATCCTGTTTGTTGAATTGTGTACATGCTAAAAAATCCATGTGGGTGTCCTAAATGTTACTCATTGTCAAACTGAGTCCGGTCCTTACCGAAGCCGCCCTGCTAGGTACCCTGCGTCTCTCGTTACCTTGTAAGTCGAGTTAGTGGAGATAAGCACAGTAGCAAAAGCCCTCAGCCAGGTCACTTAGCAACGCTCAGTGTTGAGAAGCTGTTCTCCAGAGTTCCTACATGTCTTGTGACAGCTTTTATCTGTACTGTCTTTTCAAGAATGATGGAATGGCCCAGCCGGTGTAGCTCAGTGGACTGAGAGTGGTCCCATGGACTGAGAGGTCTGGTTTGATTCCTGGTCAGGGCACATGCCCGGGTTGCGGGCTGGATCCCCAGTAGGGGGCGTGCAGGAGGCAGCCAATCGATGTTCTGCTCTCACATCAATGTTTCTATCTCTCTCTCCCTTCCTCTCTCTCTAAAATATCAATAAAAACATATTTTAAAAAATGATGGTATGGAAAACATTCTTAGAAGATAAAGTGTGTCTCCTTCTGGGGCAGAAGGCAGCTTTTTTAAAAATAATGAGAATAGTCGGGGGGAAAATGTCTTTCTCTGGAAAAATTTTTGGCAAATTGACTAGTATCTTCGTTTTAAGGCCAAGACTTAGGACTCCTCAGCTGTGACTCACTCACTCTTTGTACATCATTTATCTGGGCCACTCGACCTCACTCCATGGGACGTGGAGGACAAGGGGAACTCATGAGGACATCAACCTCAAGCTCCTTGCTGTGACTCGAGCAGTAAATCCTTTGTCTCGGACCCCGGAGTCTCATGTCTTCTGCCAGCAAGCTAAAACTGTGGCACACGAACTTGCTAGTTTGCAAACAGGGGGGAAGAACAATCTTAGGCTCTTCACAATTCTTGACACTAAGTTAAATAAGCAAAGCCAATAGAGATAGAAAATCTTCAGGGACTTCTGCAATCTGGCTACGACAGAGCAATGAGCCAATGTATCCTCGTGCCTAAAACAATGACCACACTGGGCAACGTGTGGAAACAATGGTTCTGAGATATTTGGACATCGGGTAGTGGGCTCTGAGAGAGGAGAACAAAGAGCCTGCCAATGTTTAATCTGTAAAGAGAAAACCCCAGGGAGAGCCCAACAGTCCTGCCCAGTCAAGGAGGCAGAGTTGAGACACCAAGGCAATTCGAGTTTGCAAGGCAGAGGACCAGAGGGGAGGGAGCTGCAGAGAGGACCCGAGAGCGGCAGGGGATTCCTCTTCAGTCCCCCACTGAGCACTGCTCCGTGCAGGTGTGAAGAGACCACCAAAGGCAGGGAGAAGAACTACCCGGAGCCCACATGGGGCAAGGAGCGGAGTGGGCTCCAGGACAGAGCACCCTGAGGGGGGTCGCCTCAGGAGTCGGGTAAAAGTGTTCCTAGACCGAAGACTGCACTGGACCCACCTACGCCTCAAAAATATCAGACTGTCTCCAAACACTGACTCAGGCGCGTCGCAGAACAAGGCTCGAGAATGTTTACACGAGTAGGAAAACACGCAGCACCCAGCGAGGTCGACACTCACAGTGTCTGCCGCTTAATCCAAAGTCACCACACGCACAAATGCCATGTGATAGGGTTCTTCAACACAGCTTTTGGCATTCGCTGCGAATTGCTGATAAATGCCTACTGCGTTTTTGTATTTGAAGAAAGGCTGACAGGCTGGATTTTTGTTAAGTTTCTTAGTGCACGTCTGAAATGTCCATCCCAAGACCCACATCAGACTCCGCTACAGAACACGGAGAAGCATGGACGCAGCACATAAGGGCAGGGCGCATGTCAGGACAGCCCAGCAGCCCTTTCTGAACCTGCCACAACGGGACAAGAACACGTCGCGTGAGAAAATGAAAATGTCACCAGACTCCTTTTTACGTCCGGATGGACTGTCCTTAGACTTCAAAAACCATCTACTCAGCTTCTGCAAAGAAAGAGAACAGTGTGTGGCGGAGAGTGCATACAATGTTACTGCACACAGGAGGGACTGTGTAGTGACACTGCACCCTGAATTGGCCGGTAAGAGAGCAGTAGCATCCCTTTCCCCCTGAAAAATAACAACCTAGATTATTTTTTTCACTAGAAGAAAAACTCGTGGCTCTTTAAATGCCTAGTCAGTTCTCTAGGTCAGCAAGACTTGGGAGGGTTAACTAGTTTCCCGGCTTGAAGTAGTTCTTATGACCTGTATTAGGTCTCTGCTTACAAAAGGGTTTTCTCGAGTGTGGCTACCGGATTATCAGCATTGACGGGAAATTGCCCCGGATAGAGATAATGCTCTGTTTTTGCCACCTGGCAGCCAGTTTCTTCCCTACACAGCAGGATAATTAAAGGAAGGTAAACAGGAGAGAAACATGTCCTCAGCCAGCGCCTCCTTGCCGAAGAGATTAGCCCGTGTTAAGAACACATCAGCCAACTGAGTGATTCGGAATCACGTTCTAAGGAGACGTGTTCACAAATGCAAATGCCAACCCTCGTTTCCAGTGACTACAGACTATGTAGACTCTGCCCAGGCGCTTTGGAAAGGCCAGTAATCCGTCTAAGCAAAAGAACGGCTCAACACAACCCAGCTCCACCCTGCACTTGGACTAGAAGGAAAACTCGGGGCTCTTTAAATGCCTAGTCGATTCAAATGTATTTGAGGTGTTTGTCCTCATCTGTGCAAAAAAAGG
Source organism: Tadarida brasiliensis (assembly GCA_030848825.1). NCBI lineage: Eukaryota > Metazoa > Chordata > Mammalia > Chiroptera > Molossidae > Tadarida > Tadarida brasiliensis. Next base: position 95,840,597 of record CM061267.1, on the reverse strand, counting down.
AAGAGAATTCACTGGGAGGCATTCTCATCTCATCTGCGGGTTCAGACCACAGAAGTCTGCACCCCGGAACTGCCCAGTGACAGGGATTGACGGTCCCCAGATACAGATACGCTTCATGGTGGTCAGATGACTCGCTCTCCATCCACATCTGCAGACCCAAGAGGAAAATTCATTTTTCATATTTTTTGAATCGAAAATCCAACTTCTATTTCGGTAACCGAAACACTGGTCCCCTTTGGGTCTCAAGAGCCGTCATTAAAAGTGACACTAATTGGTGTGACTGCTGACAGCTCAGAGTGACAAGGCGGGATCTGCAGGAGAAGCGCCACTCAGCCCTGGGAGTGCGTGCAGGCAACCCCACGCTGAACCGGCCCTTGTCATTCATGCTCAGTCACGACAGAGGCCAACAGGACTTTCCATCCCTCACTTCCTTCAAACACTGTTTACTGTCACCGTCTCCCCGCATGTCACCTCCCCTTCCGGGCTGAACGGATGAGTAGGAATTCAAAGGCAGTAAAGCTTGGCTCTGATCAGTGACCCGCACATGGCAGGTGCTGGGAGGCCCACGGGGTACTCACAGCTGTGTCAGATGTTATGACAGCAGCTCCAGACTGGGACGCTAATGAAGCCCATCCAGCAGAATGCACTTTCAGCCCAAAGCAGCACCACGCAGCTGGGTGGTAGAAATAATCCTGGGTTCCACTGTCGCTCACTTACAGGAAACACAGCAAACTCATCCCACTGCTAATTGCTTTGTTCGTGTTCTTCCTATCCGTCCCTGAACAGCACCCCACTTTTTTCTCCCATCATCCTCGCATTGCTTACCTACCTCCCGCTGTGGACCTGAACAGTGCATCAGAGAACCTGCATTATAAATGCAAAAATACATAGACTTTTTTTTTCCAATTTTTATTAATTTATTTTTGTTACAGATGTTTCTCCTCCCCCCCCCCAGACCCCTTCCACCCCATTGTTGTCTGTGTCCATTGGTTACGCATACATGCATATAAGTTCTTTGGTTGATCTCATCCATCCCCCCCACCACCTCCTGTGAGGTTTGTCAGCCTGAACCATACTCCTTTCTGTGTCTCTCGGTCTATTTTACCCATCAGCCCACCGTGTTCATTATATTCCACAAACAAGTGAGATCATGTGGTATTAGACGTTCACTGAACCTTCTCACAAGAGAAGTTGTTCCTGTTCGTCTTGAGACAATTTGAATATAGATATAATCATTTGAAAAGAGATATAACAAAAACAGCCTTAAAAAAGCTTCCATGTACAAAATGGAGATTTAAGTAAGAAAAGAAAGGAGAATGATTTCAAAACCAAGTATTGAGCAGTCACTGAAAAAAAATAGAGACGCGTCAAAGAATGCAAAACAAATACATTAATATAGGGTGGGACCCTAAAAAGTCTAAGAAATCTGCCCTGGCCAGTTAGAACATCGGCCTGCAGACCAGAGAGACCCGGGTCCCGTTCTCGCTAAGGGCACGTACCTCGGTTGCAGTTTGTCCCCAGCTGCGGTTGGGGTCGTGTGGGTGGCAGCTAGTTGATGTGTCTCTCTCACGTCGATCTTTCTCTCTCTTCCCCCCTCTTTCCCTCCTGCTCTGTCTGAAGATAAATGAAAAAATGTCCTCGGGTGAGGATTAAAAAAAAAAGTCTAAGAAATCTGCATACATTTTTTTTGCCTTATCTTGATCTCATAGACTAGCAGAGATATCAGAGGTTATTTCAGAAGTCATTCTATTCATCCTAGTGCGTCCATACGTACTGGCCGATGGGCTGAATGAGCTGCTATTAATAAACTAGGGTTTACCATGTGTTTCTAGTCTAATGCACAAGCTTTGCAAAGCTGGAGGACATGTCCTTATTGGAAAAATCATCTCATTCATTGGGGGAGGGGGGAATAAACAGAACAAGTTCTATTTCTCCAAAAATAATAGCCAGCTAATCAAAGTTAGAAGAGGATTTCATTTTCAGATTGCCAAGTTCAGGGCCATGCTAAATCCACAGATGGAGAGAAGGTCATCTTGATGTTGTGTGTCTTAGACTCACCCACACAGAGCCCATTCAGAGAGAGAAGTTATACCAAAACATAAGACCACCATCCAGATAAAATAACTTCAAACAGTTGGGAATGCCTTAATGTACCACGAAACTCCTAACAGAAAGATACACATGGAACTTTACATTGAAAACTAATATTTATCACCCTGGCCGGTTTGGCTCAACGGTTGGAGCTTCAGCCCACAGACCAAAGGGTCACGTGTTTGATTCCTGGGCAGGGGCACATACCTGGGTTGCAGGTTCGATCCTTGACCCTGGTCAGGGTTGTGCGGGAGGCAACAAGTCAATGTGTCTCTCTCACATATCTCTCTCTCTTTTTCACTCTCTCTCTCTCTCCCTCTCTCATGGTCCCTTCCACTCTATCTAAAAAGCAATGGAAAAATATCCTCGGATAAAGAGATAAAAAAGAAGAAGAAGCAAACAAATATTTATCAAAGTAAAACTGTAGGAGAGAAATATATATGACTTTCTACATATGTGAAGAATGAAAGTGATTTTCAACTATGGTAATCATCACAGTTGAATTAGAAATTTCACATTACTTAGTGAGAGATGAAAATTCATACTAGGGCCAGGCCAGTGTGGCTCAGGGGTTGAGCATCAACCTATGCACCAGAAGGTCCCCTGTTCAATTCCTAGTCAGGGCACATGCCCGGGTTACGGACTGGATGCCCAGTAGGGGGCGTGCAGGAGGCGGCCGATGGATGTTTCCTTCATCATCGATGTTTCTATCTTTCTCCCCCTCTCCCTTCCTCTCTCTGAAATCAATAAAAACATATTTGAAAAAAGAAAAGAAAATCCATCTTACGTTACTTTAGTATAGCAACACCTGGAACAAATAGACCTAGCATTCTCTACGAATCCCTCAGGCAAAACTGAGGAAGAGGCAGAAGTGAGACGTTAAAAGCCTTTTCTAAACTCTCCCTTGGTTCCCACACAGGGCCTGATACATCATTGAGCGTATCCTTGTTGGTTAACGGCAGAATGGCAGAAGGAGAGGTTGACCAGGAATCTAGCTGCATCTGAGGCCTCAGCTCCTTCCACAGGGACCTCCGGAGCAAGGATGTTGCTCTGGAGTTGTCCCAATTTAAGGTAAGGGCCTTATTATTCCTCCTCCTTGACCAGTTACGGGGTATGGGACAGCCCGGCAGCAAGATCAAGAGTGAGGCCTTTCTGTTGAGCAAAGGCCAAGTCCTGGAGGGGGAGCAAGCTGTAAGTGATTAGCAGCCCAGATGCTGGCAGTGAATGCCTCATTCCTGAAGGGGGCGTCTGCTGGCAGGGACCAAGTCCACCGCATCCACGTCTATTCCGGTCCCTCCTTCTGCTACCAACATTATCACAAGCCACCCTCCCCCTGTCTCGCCTTGGTAATGTGTCAGCACTAAACTGGTTTTCTCTGTCTCCATTCTTTTTTTTTTTTTCCTTGTTGTTTTTTTTTAATCCTCACCTGAGGACATTTTTCCATATTTTGTTCAGATAGAGTGGGAGGGAGAGAGAGGAAGAGAGAGAGAGAGAAACATCGACGTGAAAGGGACACATCGAGTGGCTGCTTCCCGCACAACCCAACCAGGGCTGGGGACAAACTGCAACCGAGGTACATGCCCTTAGTGGGAACCGAACCTGGGTCTCTCTAGACCGCAGGCCAATGCTCTAACCACTGAGCCAAACAGGCCAGGGCGCTGTCTCCACTCTTGACGCCCTCAAATCCATTCTCTACCAAATAACCAGAAGTATCTTTTTGAAAGGTGAGGCTGATCACGTCACTCCCCAATTTTCAATGACTTCCACTACAATGAAAATAAAATGCAAGCTCCTAATCCAGCCTCCGTCTACCACCCTCTGAGCCTTCTGTCTTCGTTCATTCAGGCTGCTATAACCGAATGCCATAAATCAGGTGGCTTATGAACAACAGAAATGTATGTCTCACAGTTCTGGAAAATAGGAAGTTTGAGATCAAGCTGTCAGAGATGTGGTGTCTGGTGAGAGCCCGCTTTCTAGCTCATAGATTGTCTTCAAGCTGTGTTCTGGAGTGGTGGAAGGGATTAGGGAGCTCCCCAGGGTCTCCTCTCTAAGGACATTAATCCCATTCACAAGGGCTCCACCCTTAAGAATGAATCCCCTCCTAAAGGCCCCACCTCCAAATACCATCACATTGGGGGTTAGGATTTCAACATATGAATTTGGGGGGGATGCAGACATTCAATCTATAGCACTCTATCTTTAAACATTGATCTCCAGCCAATTCTCCAAGTTATGTTTTTCTCTCTTCAGAAAGATCTCTGCTGTCACCCTGGCCACCTTCCTACACACACATTATCACACAACTGGATCTTCTCGCTTTCCATGCTTCCTCTTGAATGTCACCTTCTCAGGGAGGTCTTCACTTTTCAATGGGATCGTCCTCTTTCTTAGTCTCTAACACAGCACCTTGCAATATAGCACTTCGTAAATGTGTGTTTTTATGTGCATTTGTGTTTCTCACTACCTTGTCAGAACTGTGAGATCAAGACCAGGAAGATTTATTCACCTTTGTTTTCAGAATCCAGTACAGTGCCTGACACTTCATATTGGTTAAGCAAATGAACAAGCCAATGAATGAAAAATACATCAGGAGATATTTAGGAAATGTAATCGAATTCTGCCAGAGGTGGTGGGTGCTGAGGTGGGACGGTTCATGGAGAATGACTCCTACGATGGTATATTATACAGTTGGGTGCCACCTAGTGAGATGCTACAGAAAGGGAAGTGTTCTGGGAGAGAGGAAGGAGGATCCTCTAAGCCTGACTCGTTATATCATGTGGTCAATATACACTTCATTTTATTCCCTACAACTCTCAAAACAAGAACACTTACCAGACACACCTTTTTATATACCTTAAAGCCAACTTCACTCTATATAGACAACTCCCAGAACTTTGAGCTTTTGTGTTCTGCAAACACTTTGACCCCGCTCACTTTTTTTTGTCACTCTACTTTGACAGTCCTTACGAACCCCTCAGCCTACATGCCAAGTTATGATGGCCATAGGACAAAAGCATGAGAATTAGAATAAAAGTAGAATTCGAAAAAGGAAGAAGGAAGATGAATGTGGAAAGGAGCATCTGAAGAAGAGAAGAGCCACCTAGGAGGAAAATGAATCCTGGCCCATGAAGAGCAAGAGAGGAAGACTCAGCTCTGGTTAGAGGGTACAGACTCCATGGACAGCAGCCAATGGCTTCTCTAATGGTAACTTTGCTCTTTCACGGGTGCTTATGGGCAAGCACGTGTTGAAAGAGAAGCATAATAAAAGTGTAGCCATCTCGGCAGTATTGGAATTCCAGTAATCTACTGGCTTTGTCTTCTCAGTGGTTCCAAATATTTGCATTTAATTTCCTATCACAAAGCTTTGGCAGACTGTTCGTAAAGCATCTGTGTTTATGTCAACTTACGACTAACCCTAACATTCTAAGTGTGATGTTATGGATAATCCCGAACGGTAATAAAACTAAAACAACATGGCTTTTATTATTATATAAATTTGGGGCTGTGGATGTACCTTTTCTAAGAATATATTCCAGATGTTATCTGAAAGTTTTAGTGGTGAATTTTTAGTAGTGATTACAATGATTAGAATGATGAAGGTTAGAATGATGAAGGTTAGAATGATGAAGGTTAGAATGATGAAGAATCTTCCTCATACAGCAGAGGAGGAAAAAGAAGTCCAGAGTCATGACGACTTGCTTATTCGCTGGTAGACCAGATCTACAATTCCCAACCCCCTGTCTCCATACTCAGTGGTAGAGCTAAAACTGCACGCAGGGACCATTTCTCATGACCCACTGATTTTCAGAGTTAGAGCTCAATACTATTGTTGTCCATTTTCACATTAAAACCCTTCAGATGACTGGGAGCATGCTGTTCGTTTAGTCCCTTGAAATGGTTCTGAGCTCATCTCCTCCCTTCTCTGTCACGGGAAGACAGGTCAGACGGCCCACATCATCTGAGCTCTTCTGTGGCCTGGCTCACGTGGGGCTTGGCTGGTGGGCATCAGCAGAAGAGGGTGGGAGGGGAGAGAAGTCACTATATTTCTTCCCCTTACACTCTACACTTTGGACTAAATTTCAGGCAGTGACATTCTTCCAGGATTACAATTAATATTAACTGATTCCTTTTCCAAAGCTCCGACCCTCACTAGGCTCAAGTTATGCTGTTTCTCTTCAAACACAGGGAGTTGGATGGCCTCCCTGTTGCTAGTTTCTGGGTGCCTTGACACCCCTCACTTGTTTCCTTAACACTGTTCTCCCTTGTGAGCGGGCCCTTAAATCAACTGATGTATAGGGTATTTCTGTTCTGGAATTTGTCTAATACGTACATTTACTGCGATTACTGATGCTAAGGTGACTTAATTATATTTACACCTTCTACACTGCACAGGTGTATAGATAACTGTAATTAGCTGGATCTTTATTAGAATCACCAACTGGAAAAAGGTTTACTTTCACATGGGGTATTGCCTGTACTTTTGATTATCATCAGCAGCAGCCATGAGTCTATGAAGACCAGTTCAGGGGAGGAGGAAAAACCACAGAAAAACAAATTCAGACACTTGAGAAAGTGTCACTACTCCCCCCAGTCCTGGACTTGAGAAGCAGTTGAAGTCCGGGTCTCAGCACACCAGCCCAATAGCAGCAGTATTCATTAGCCAGAAAACAGTGATGGTATCAGAAAACGCCAGAACCCCGTCTGAAAAATCGCTCCATTACCTGCAAATCCCTGACAGCGCAATTCAATGTTTAGGTGCTTTAACCAAAACAATGGCTTAATCACTCCATTACAAGCAAAACTGCTGTATTCACTGATAAGGCGTATGGTTCACTATTCCTTATCCCTGCCAGCAGCATACAGGTGAGCCCAGGAGAGGGGGGATCCCAGGACAGTGTATCATAAATCCATGCTTAGAAAAATGTCCAGCCAGAACAGCCCCTACATTTCCCGGTGACTGCACTGACGCAGAGGCTGGGAGAAACAACGTTGATATTTTATGTAAGTTTAGGTGAAGTGATAAGGCAGTAACGCCGCCACCATATCATCTTCCAGAATGCACATTTGGAACTGCCTGTATCTAGAAGATTGCTTTTGAGAAGGCCAGTAAGTGACCACCTTAAAGCAACGAAATATAAACCTTACCCTTGCAGACTATCCATATTGCATATGAATTTCTTTCCTATTGAACCCCCTAAAATTACATGACTTCGGTGTTCCCCATCCATTTAATTATTTGATTGTTTATTCGTTGGTTTGCTTATTGAAATTATGGACACTTAGGCTCAGAATAGTGAAGAAGTTGAGCTCGGCCAAACAAGTCCCCAGAAGCAAAGCCCAGATAAAGGAAGATCTTGATTCCAAGTCCCTTCTCTTTCCCCTCCGCCACACTGTGTGTTTGCTCAGACTCTTCAAACGCACACTATCTCTTCTAACAGACAAGCTAATAAATTCTACTTCAATCATACTTCCAAATAGTCTCATATTAGATTTCCTTCCCATTACCTTATTGCTAACTACCAGGGTCTCTCTCCTGGGCTTCTCCATTACCCTGATTCATCTCCCTGCTTCTGCCCTTGCCCAGCCTCACTCCCAAAGTCCTTCGTCCACAGAGCACTGAGAGGTTGCTTTAAGTATAGATTCGATTATGTCACTACCTCGCCTTGAAAGTCTAATGTTTTCCCATTACACCGAGATTGAAATCCAAAGTCCTTCCCTGGCCTACAGCTCCTGTACAATGTGGCTCCTTCCTGCCATGCTGATCATGATTGTGTCTTATGACACTGATGACAATGGTATATTCCCAACAAATATTTATCACCTTCAAAAACAAACTTTTCACGCACCCCTTACCACATGGTTTGCATTAGGACTGGAGGAAAGGGAAAAGACCACATTACTAACCAAGCTTCCTCACGGCGTGGACTGTTGCAGAGACAGAAAGGAAGGTCAGAAACCACACCTGTCCCCATTGATGGTTGGTTGCCAGAGAGGAAGGGGGTTGGGGGATGGGTGAAAAGGGTAAAGGGATTAAGAAGTACAAATTGGCAGTTACAGAATAGTCACGGGGAATACTGTCAATAATATTGTAATATGCCCTGGCTAGTTAGAGTGTCGGCCTGTGGACCAAAGAGTCGTGGGTTCGATTCCGGTCAAGGGCACATACCTCGGTTGCGGTTCGGTCCCAGCCCTGGTCAGGGTTATGCAGGAGGCAACCAATCGATGTGTCTCTCTCACATCAATGTTTTTCTCTCTCTCTCTCTCTCCCTCCTTCCCTTCCACTCTATCTGATGATAAATGGAAAAATATCCTCAGGTGAGGATTTAAAATAATAATAATAATAATAATATTGTAATAACTATGTATGGTGCCAGGTGGGGACCGGAAATATTGGGGGGAACACTTTGTAATGTATATGATTATCTAACCACTATGCTATACACTTCAAACTTATACAAAATAATACTGAATGTAAACTGTAACTGAAAATCTTAAAGAGAAGAAGAAAACAAACTAAATCTGTTTCTTGTACATTCAACGATGCATAAAGAGGCTGAGATTTTGCTCTTATGGCTGACAGCCAAGTTGATTTTAAAATACTTAGTACATTTGCCACTTTGCCACTAAATAATATTTATGAAGCTTCTCATTTCCTTTATGAAAGGATCAATTTAAGTATTTTTACATCAAGCAAGACTGATTTGTGGGGAAAGGAAGAGGCATGTGCCCTACTGGGTATGATTAGAAAAACATCAAGATGCTACCCTCTAAAACAATGTATCATTCAAGCGTCATTACTTTGCTATAAGAAGTATCTTTTTTTCAAATGTAGATACACTTGAGACAGTCCACAGATTAAGTTAAATAACAGTTATCCACACACTAATTGGATTAATGTGGTGAGATTGCTTTCTTCCTGACAGCCAGTGGGAAAACGGGGGGGGGGGGGGCAGGAAGGGGAGCGGGGGTCAGTCAGGGAGCAGGGAAAGGAAACCACCAATGAAATTGTGCTGGGAGCTCAGCCCACCCTGAGGAGCAGCTGAAGGATATCAGGAAACGGGGGGACAGATGAAAGAGGGAAGCAAGAGCAAAGATGCCTGGGTGCTAACGAAAGTTCCAGTACCTGGCCCAAGAGTGCCCTGGGACGACACTCGGTAAGCTGAGCTGATAGGGTGTCAAGCCCGTCCCTTGGGTTGGGTCATTTGATGAGGTTGGAGTGGGGGAAATAAACACCCACAAAAAAATGGTCTGACTACTGTCGAGTTCTCTGATTCACATTTAGAAATATCCCCATGGTAATCCAGAGGTCATGTTGACAGGATGGCAAAGGTGAATGCCCCCCAAATGATCTTCAGACAGAGGGCCCTGACTAGAGATACACTATTCCCTAACACACTGTTCAGAGAAGCCAGTTTCCTAAAAACTTAAACTTCTTTTCCTACCACAACCCATTCTGCCCCTAAAGCACCAGAAAGCCCATTTCTCGTCAACATGAAGGCTTTTAACTATGTATCTCTTCTTGAAAATCAACCAATTGCCTGTCACTTGGCTTATACTTTCCCAGATGGAGGTATTTTATCCTATACATTGCCTTCATGTTTCCAGATATATTCCATTCAACACCGAAATGTAGGCCTCTATCTTGAGCACTTCGTCCTCTTGCCCCTGTGGACGATGGAATTGTTTTGTATAATATTTTTGGTGACATTCTTGCCATTCAAACGGCCCTAACACTTTCTTAAAGCAGCATTGCATTGTAGCATCTTGTTGTGAAGGGGAAGAAGTCTGGGGTTGATTTTGAAGAAGTCTAAAATGCGTTCATCCCTCTCTCTCTCTCTAAAATTAATTAAAATATATAAATAAATAAAATACTTTCACTCACAAATTATCCACAGAGGTCTTCATGGGTGAGTCCTCAGGCACATGGAGCAGGGTTATCTAAGTAACATAGAATTTACTACAATTAGTTACACTTCCCTTTCGAGGGAGAAAGGCCAGACTTTAAGTTAGTCCTTGGAAATTCAAAGAAGAATAGGATATGATCCCTCCACTTTAGAAATTCAACCTAGCTGATTATCAAGAGCCAAATGTCCTAAATTATCAGCCGACCTTTTATCCAGTTCTAATTATAGGAGAAAAAAGAAAGAGGTCTCCATCATAATTAAAATTTTATTTTAATTTTACTAAAAAATTACTTCATTGCCTAATTCATTCCATTATTGCATCATTTCTCCCCTAATTTTTTAAGTTTAAAATTCCTAAATAAAACAGGCTTATGGGACTTATTATGTATGATGATACCTTCAATATACGCGTCACTATTCAAGGCAAATGCCATATGAAAAGAGACGAAGGACGTGTCCAGGAAGGCCGCATACCTCTCGCTCTCTTTACTGTCAGTGAGCCCTGGACAGGTTTTCAGGGACAAACTAGCAGTGTATGTAGATTATGTACATTCAACCTTAACTATCATTTTATGACCCGGGAACTCCTAGATTACAAGCCCGAATTACAAATCAATTTGATATCACATTCATTTTTATTTTACTGACCTAATTATACCCTGTTAGGAAAATGAAAAGACCAAGACAGTATATCATGTCATTTATTCTCTTTGGAACCAATAGACCATGTACCTTGCCCACTCATCCAATAATTAATAACTGAGCCCATTCGCTGTGCCAGGCACTGCATTAGATAAGAATCGTGTCTAAGCTGGTGAATAATACAGTCCCTGGCTTCTCAGAAACATAGTACATTTCCATCTATCGCATTTCTTTACAAGAGTTTGTGAACTCTCAGTATGACACTGGTTGATTATCTCCTGTAATGATGTCTTGGGTGGGGGGGGCTGAAAGTCAGAGCTATTTCCTAGAATTTACATTATCCTAAGCTTATTTTATTAGAGTCCTATTAGGTAACATCACTTGAACAACCAAAAAAAAAAAAAAAATAGGTTGTACAGAAGAACCCATCTGTAGTTTGATTTAAAATGAGTTTATTGTATAATTTGATGGTTACCACAGTGTGGCTCAAGGACTAGGGATGCCACAATCCATTTGCTTGACAAATACGAACTGACAAGTCCTGGAGCCCGGAGAGTATTAAAGGGATGGATAGACTATCTTCCCAACAAAAACTGCAACGTATTTCAATAGCTCCATTTATTATTTTTTTTCCAATTCCTTACAATGCTCTTACCATTCCTTCTGCAGATAGAAAGAGTAATCCAGCCAGCTTTTCTTCTCCGCCCTCCATCCATGTTTACACGTGTTATGGCCTTTAGATTTTCAATAAAGGCCATAGTGCTTCTTTAGGAATTGTTTTGGATCTCAAAAAATAACTTCCAAATGTACAACTACTTTTTGTGTTCTTCTAAAATGTATCATTTTCAAGTCATGCCCTGAGAATCTGGTTTTCGAATCCTTAGAAGACATTACCCTTAATCATTCAAAATAATTACCCGAGAGAGAGAGAGAGAGAGAGAGAGAGAGAGAGAGAGAGAGAGAAAGAGAGAGAGAGAGAGACTTGCACTTATTTTTATTTTCTCTACCCAGAATTCTAAAGAATCTAAATTCCAGATATGAGAAAGACTTGCAAGAAATAAAATAAACCAAGGACAGAACTGACCCTATATACTCTTAGTTGAATAAAACATCTGAAATACACTCACAGTCACAGTAGCAATTTCAAGTAAGTCTTCCCTTATTCATGAAGGATTGTCCCATTCACTGAATCTACCTATAAGTTGGCTTCTTTTTAGCAACCACCCTCTTCAAGGAGTTGGGCTCAATAAGGTCATTTTTTTTCTTTTTTCTTTTGCATCTTCTATTTGGTTGGAACAAAGCATTAAACCACATTTAGTGACTCTTTTATACTGACCTTGAAAAGGAAATAAATATCACTCTACCAAGCATATTACATGAATAAACATTTAATATGAAGACAAACATTTTTTAAGTCTTATTTTTGTTTAACAAATGGTGAAACAAGCCATCGTATTATTTTAAGGGCCTAAGTTATTGGTGTGCCCCAAAATTTCACAGTAATTCATGGCCTACTAAAAATATACATATAGCTCTGGCCAGTGTGGCTCAGTTGGTTGTACATTGTCCCATGCACCAAAAGGTTGCCAGTTCGATTCCCGGTCAGGGCACATGCCTGGGTTTCAGGCTTGATCCCCAGTGGGGGCGTGCAGGAGGCAGCCGATCGATGTTTCTCACATTGATGTTTCTCTTTCTCCCTCCCTCTCCCTCCTTTCCTCTCTAAAAAAAAATCAATAAAAACATTTTATATAGATATAAATATATATATAATATATAAATACATTTTAAAAATATGTATTTTATATATATACATAAAATTTCAAGATCTATACCTATCCATTGTATCACTCACTAAGAATACTCATTTTTTCCCTATGTCTCTTTTTAAATATGTCCCTACTTTATTCTGATAACATCTGCTGTCGTGTTCCAAGACGAATCTCGGCCCAGGCCGGTTGGAAGGAAAGTGCAGCTGAAACAATTAAATTGTCTCACTCTTATCATCATGTCGGAGTTTGGCCTGAGAGACCCCAGTCAGTCTCTGTTGAATATTTTAGCTGTGACATAATTTAAAAGAGATTGAAATGGTCACTTTTCACCTTATGCAAAATGAAGGAAAGACAGTCCGTTAACAGGAAAAGTGAGAGGATGAAGCAGACACGAGAGAACTGCAGCAGACAGGAGACCCCGAGGGCCGAGGAGACAGACTCCGAAGGCCTTGGACTTGGATGGCTTTTGTCACGTCCCACGCCAGCCCCTCCGCAGTCAGACAGCACATCTTCCCTCGGGTTCCGGAAGACCGCCCAGCTCTTCCTTTGGCTTAGCACATTTTAATATGCTCAGTTTCATAGAGTTAGCGCATTTTTTAACGAAGACACTGATCTCTTCCAAGTACAGAGTGAAAGCAAGGCGGCGGGCACGGTCCGAGAGCCTGGCCTTGGTTTTGGCTTGACATTAGTGTCTGACGGAACACACGTGCCTGTTCACAGGAGCTGAGACTTCAGGGGAGTCGTGGTGACTCCGAGTCTGTTTCTTGCCTTTAAAACACAGAGAGCGTCTGCCTCTGACGGTGCGGCACAGACGCCTGAACAAGGCCTCTGCACAAAAGACAGTAGCAGGTAAGATTTTAACTACTTTTTAAATGCATCACTGAGCTAACACAAAAGTAATAAAGGTACCAAGCTCTGAAAGGAAAGGAACCCGATGCCCTGGCCGGTTTGGCTCAGCGGTTAGAGCGTCAGCCCGTGGACCAGAGAGTCGCAGGTTCGAGTCCGGTCAAGGTCAGGGGCATGTACCTTGGTTGAGGTTTGTCCACAGCCCTGGTCGGGGTCGTGCGGGAGGCAACCAGTTGATGTCTCTCTCTCTTTCTCTCTCTCTCTCTCTCTCTCTCTCTCTCTCTCTCTCTCTCTCTCTTTCTCTCCATCTATCTCTATCTTTATCTCCCTCCCTCCTTCCCACTCTATCTGAACATAAATGGAAAAATATCCTCGGGTGAGGATTTTAAAAAAAAAAAAAAAGGGAAGGAACCTGAAAGCCTGGGAGATAAAAGAACACCAAGACTGACTTTCAACCTAAAGGTTTGTATTGAAGTCCTGAGACCTTGCGCTTCCATCCTGACACCCACTCAGGACGTAGGGGGCGTGAGATCAAGCCCCAGGCCTCCTCAAGGCGGATAATCTAACAGATGGTCTCTGCCACCCCCACTGGGTAAGGGCGACTGAGACATAAGCCCCACTGCACAGACTTGAACAGAAAAGAAACTCATCTGTGAAAACCAAGCTCCCTTGGAAAGAAAATATCTGTATATTTACCCTAGAAATTCATAAACGTAATCCAACCGTAAGTCGTGTTTGCAGTCTGAGTTCACACTATCTGTTTGATCTGAAAAAAACCCGTAAGAGGAAATTTTAATTTATGGTGGTGCTAGGTTAGCAGCAGCCCCAGGGGCCTGGCAGAGTACATGCAAATCTAATTTTGAGCCATATTGATCTTCAACTAATTAAACAAAGAATAATGCCAATAGTAAATTAAATTCAGCCCTAGTTTCTAAATACAAAGCTGATCATATCACCCCAGCGCTTTAGAACTGCCTTTTACAAGTCAAATTCTACTTAGTTTTTTCCCAATCACATGTAATGATCAACCCACAAGGTAGTTTTTCTCCTAGCCCCACATACCTGAGTTGTTTAGATGTTTTGACCACACAGGGGAGCAAATGTCTTACAAGGAAGGAATTTCGACCCAGAGACACCAACAATCATTCCCTGAAATGGAAGCTAAGACTGGGGCTTGATCACACGGAGATCCTCGTGCTACTGGGGAAATAGGCAAAGGAGTGTTACAATGTTGCCCCCGATCTGAAAGGGCTACAACAGACAGATGAGATCAAAGAGAATGGCTGGAAGCCAGGTAATTCCCTGGACACGTTCATCTGTGATCATGTTTAGTGGTGAAAATTAATGACTTAATTTCAAAAATGGGCAAAGCATTTGAATAGACATCTCTCCAAAGAAAACACATGAATGGCCACCAAGTATAGGAAAGGTGCTCCACATCACTAATGATCAAGGAAAGGCAAGTCAAACCATACCGAGATACTATTTCACACCTGTTAGGATGACTGTTATCAAAAAGACAACAAGTGTTGGTGAGGACGTAGAGCAAAGGGAAGCCTTGTGCACCATTGGTGGGCGTGTAAAATGGTGCAGCCACTGTGGAAAACAGTGTGGAGGTTCCTCAAAAGCTAAAAACAGAACTGCCGTCTGCTTCAGCAATCCCATTTTTGGGTAAACTGAAATCAGGATCTTAAAGAGATACCACCATGTTAATTGCAGCAATATTCACAATAACCAAGATATGAAAGCAACCCAATGTCCAAAGACAGATGAATAGATTTTTAAAATGTGGGATATACACCTGGCCGGTGTGGCTCAGTGGTTGAGCGTCAACTCATACACCAGGAGGTCACTGGTTCAATTCCAGGTCTGGGCACATGTCCAGGTTGTGGGCCAAGTCCCCAGTGGGGAGCAGCCAATCAATGTTCTCTCTCATCAATGTTTCTATCTCTCTCTCTCTCCCTTCCTCTTTCTAAAAAAATCAATTTAAAAAAATTGTTTTTAAATGTGGTATATACATACAATAGGGTATTACCGAACCTTGAAAAAAGAAGGAAGTTCTATTATTTGCAACAACACAGATGAACTTGGAGGACTTCATGCTAAGTAAAATAAGCCAGTCTTAGCACAGCAAACACAGTATGATTCCACTTAGAAGTGGTGTCTAAAATAAGCTCACAGAAGCAGAGAGCAGAATGAACGTGGAGGCCAGGGGTGGAGGCAGGAGACAAGGGCACATTGTTCAGTGGGCACAGAGCTTTAGTCGTGGAAGAAGAATACGTTCTAGACACCCGCTATACGATACAGAGCCTGCAGGCAACAACGGGGTATTAAAAAGTTGTTAAAAGCGTCAACATCAGGTTAACCGTTCTTACCACAAAAAGGGGGTAGGGAGACACAAGGAAACTTTTGGAGGTAATGGATATGTTTATTACCTGGATTGTGATGATGGTTTTAAGCGTGTCATGCATATGTCCAAACTCGTATGTGGTAAATATGCAGGGTTTTGTGTGGGGTTTTTTTTGTATTTCAATTATACCTTGATAAAGCTGCTTAAAAAATTAACAAAGGATCACTGGGTTTCAGATATTTAAAGAACGAAGGGTTGGAACATATCATTGGGCAAACAACCTCTGCCATGGGCAAAGGGGACCGGAACGGGCGGTGCAGAAGAGACCATGAATGCCAGCAATACAATCGTTAACCCTCATGCACCTTCCCTTCATTGCTGAGTCATTTTCTTTTAGTAATCTCCCTTCTCTTTCCTAGTGCCCTCCACCAACATTGTAAATAGTGTTGAGTGATGGTGACGGACCTTGCCATTTGGTCCATAATGTGGGTAATATCAGGACGGATTGATCACAGGGAAACCACAGGAAGTGACATGGCCCGGAGACCTCATCCATGGAGTCAGATGCGGGCAGTGATCACAGCGTGAGGCTACCTCCCTTCGGGAGAGGCGTGGACATAGTTTAGGTTGTAAGCAATGTAAGAAGTGGAAGCATTTTTGAAACTCTATTATTATTATTATTATTATTATTATTATTATTATTACGCGCAAGGAAAAAAAATTCAATTTAATTCAAATTCGCCCTACTGAGGGAAAGTAAATAGTAAGGTAAGATGTGGTGGTGTGGGCTGACCTTCAGAGGACAATACGCCTCTGGAAGACTGTATTTGTTTCCTATTCCTGCACAAACTACCACCACTCCGCAGCTTAAAAGTACAATTTCCGCTCTTACAGTTCTGGAGGTCAAAAGTCCAAAGTCAATTTCACTGGGCTAAAATCAAGGTGTGAGCAGGCTGTGTTCCTTTTGAATCCTCTAGGGGGGATCTATCGCCTTCTCTTTTCCCGATTCCAGAGGCCACCTGCATTCCTTGGCTCATGGCTCCTTTCTCCATCCTCAAAGCCAGCAGTGTCACAGCTCCAAATCTCTGGCTCCTGTCCTCACATCTCCCACTACTGACCCTGACCCCCCGCTTCCCTCGTGCAAGGGCCCTGTGATGACATGGGGTCCACTCGGATAATGCAGGGTGATCTCCCCACGGCAAGACCCTTAACGTAATCATATCTGCAAAGTCCTTTTGACTAGGTGAGGTCACATATCACATATTCTGGGGATTAGGTCACAGACATCTTTGGGTAGCCATTATTCAGCCTACTACACATATCTAATATTTCTTCCCCTCAAGAACGAATTTTGCCCCATTGAGGGTAATATTGCCCCATTGAGCATGCACGCTTTATAGTATCTAGGATGGCTATCTGCAGGTAGCCAAGGATGGACTATAGTACATAGGTTGGGGGTAGGGAGCATTGCCATCCATTTCCCCATTTTCTTGGTCCTGGAAG
Source organism: Tadarida brasiliensis (assembly GCA_030848825.1). Taxonomy (NCBI): domain Eukaryota; kingdom Metazoa; phylum Chordata; class Mammalia; order Chiroptera; family Molossidae; genus Tadarida; species Tadarida brasiliensis. Next base: position 95,823,492 of record CM061267.1, on the reverse strand, counting down.
AACCAGCTTTCCTTTGGAAATGGCTCTTTCCTCACTGCGTGCAGCGTTAATGGGTCCATATATCAAGGTGTCCTGCTTTCCTCTAGTCAAGGTGGAGACATCTGGTGGTCGATTGGACTCTTTCCAGGGGCAATAAAGAAGAAGAAGAAGAGGCTCAGGTTTCCTTCAGCATCTGTTGAGACTGTCTAGTTCTTCCTTCCATAACTCCTGGCTCTTCTGATGTCCTGGTTCTCAGCCGCCCCTTACCCTCACTTCCCTCCGGGAGCTCTTCCAGACCCTTTCCATATATCCCATTTCGCTTGAGTTGGCCAGAGCTCATTCTTTTGCATGTACCCAAATAACTCTAATGCATCCCAAATAAGATGTTTTAATTTCTGATACTTCTATAAAACTTCTGGAGTCTCAGATTTGAGGGAAAATGAATGATTTCCAACAGTCATTTTACTTTCACTTGAAGTCAAAACAAAGGAAAGAGATAGGGTGATTTGGCAATGAAGTAGCTGGAGCAGCGCTCTTCCAGCAAACTTTCTGCCGTGGTGGAAGCGCCCTCCATCTGTGCTCGCCGGTACAGCACCCGAGCCGCGTGAAGCTAGTGACCCCTGGGCAGGTGGCTGATGAAACTGAGGAACCGAACGTACAGCTGTACCTAACTGCAACTAATCTTAATTTAAGTAGTCACTTGTGGCTATTTGCTATCATAATGGACAGAGAACTAGAGTCTTTATAATTAAGGATAGTCTTACATAATCAAGGATAGTCTTACATATGATAGGGCGCCCTAAGTAAATGATTAGATTTTAACCACGAGTGCTCATTACTCTGATTTTTACAAATACACTTGAATTTCATGACGAAGATGCTTCGTCAGTAGGGTGGGTATTTTGTTTGCCTTTCCAAATCAAGTTTCCACCTTTCTCTACACTAAACTAGGCCCCTCAGGCGGACACGTATGGATTATATAAATGGACGGCCTTGCCCTCTGGCTTCCATTGGAAGCTGAGTTCTGGGAATTCGCTGTAGTTGGGGGACAGGGAGCAGAGTAAAACTGGGTTACTTATCTCCGTTCCCTTCCTGCAAGCTAGCCGTGGGCTCGCTCAACCACAGGATTCAGATCCTTTCAGGAAGCCCTCCCTACCTTCCTTTCTCCCTCCAGGCTCTGAACACTACCCCTCCTTTGCCTCTTCAGTCCTGCAGATAGTGAGGACCCCTACTGTTACCCCCTCTGGGGTACTTCCTGCGCTATGCCTTGTTTCACAAGCCTTGCCCTCATTTATTACTCCCTCAGAGTAGCCCATCTGTTTCCTGCTGGGACACTGACTGATAAAATCAGTCAACACTTTTATTTAATAATACCTTAGCATAAGGCTGGAAACAGTAAGCTAACAAATGAATATATTTTACCATAGAGCTAAAAGGAGACCCTAAGCAAATGTGCTATTAATCATTGCTGTAGATATTAGTCATTCTACACATTTACACACTGCACAGATGCACCCACGGAGTTAGGAATAAAATCGAAGGCAAAGCTCCACAAGACAGTAACAATATTCCTATCATTAAAGCAGATGTCAAAGGTTCTTCTCCGAAGGTAATTACAAATGTGTTGACAGGGATCCTAAACTGCCATTTGGTCAGACTCCGGGAACTTGGTGCTTTCAAATGCAGGTCTCTCGGAAGAGAAGATAAACTAGCTTTGGGTTCCCATCAGTTCAGTCTAGTTAGGTTACTATTCATCAAAAAGGAAAGTGGAGGCAGAATTTGGTGTTATTTGTCAACTAAACACAGTTGGAAACAAAAAATGGAAAAACCTGTGTTTTTCCAAGAGGATGAGAGAGTGTTGCATCTGAAAGAAACTTGCGAAGCTTGAGGTTGGGCTAGGAGTGGTCCCAGGGCCACAGGAAGCATTTCAAAAGAGGCAACTCTGAGGTTAATCTCCCCAAAATTTTAATTGGAGCAAACAAATCACTGCTAAAAAGAAAAAAAAAGAAACATGAGAGCCACCTCTCATTCAAAGCTATCTCTTTCCTTTAACTAACGGGTCCTATCCAGATTAAATGAGGAATTTCTCCCAACGTCAAACATCCTGTACCTCAAATAAGGTCCCTAGAGTTATTTATCCATTGTTCTGTTATATTCCAATTATTTCAATTAAAACATTACCAATAATTTCCTTTTATGTGTCCATGCATGCACATTTGTACATGGTATGTGTGTAAAGACCTTACATATACAATATATATCTGTTACATATAAACATCTATTCATTTTTATTTATGTATAACCTTCATAAAGATCTTTAGGGAAGAAGTGCGTGGTCCAAGTTTAGTGACTATTGATTGGAGGAATGCTAGCTGCCAAAATGTAGCTTCAAACTCAGTAGGACTTGAGTGCGTGTAGGGTGGTGATCAGATCACTGGGTGGTCCTCACAGGCACCCATTGAAAGGCACCGCCCTCTCCAACATGTAGCTTCCAAAGCCATCATAGTGCCCTCCTTGCCTGCCATAATGGGAAAATGGGATGGGAGACAGCACTTGGGGGATTTTTCAAGACCAGGAAAAGGTGGCACATTCACTTTGCTCCCATTCTGTGAGCCAGAACTCAGTCACATACAAAACCGCAAGAGAAACAGGGAAACAAGCCTAGCTCTGTGTTCACGAACAGGGAGTGGGGGACTTTAGTCTCTGCCACCGTGGCATTGAACCTTCCTTTCAACCCCACCCCAAAAATATATATACCTAAGAAGAAAGAGAATCATTTCCACTTTCTAAATAGGAAAGCTAGAACGCAGTGTACTACCACCGAAGCAAGAAGGGACAACCCTACACACACACACACACACGCACGCAGCCCCCATAGGGATGACACAGGTATCAAGTGTCCCAAACTATCCTGCCAGAATGAAACCCACTGAGTGTGTCCTAGAGGAGAGGAGCCAGGGGAACGAGTGACTGACCTAGCCGCACCACCAGCTGGGAGAGCGTCAGCTTCATCCATCGGGGCCTTGCCAGGACACCCGCTGTGGATTCCCCGCCCACACGAAGGGCAAACCAAACTCACGGCCGAGGCCAGAAGCCTGCACACTTGCTGCTTGCCTCTCAAGTCGTGGTCTGGGCCTAAACCCCACAGCGTGGTTCCCAGACTTACAGTGGTTAGTGATAAGGCGAGCTGCTTTAAAAACAAGAAACCCCAAAACCTCAGCATCACACAGACATTCTTCTCTCCTGCATGTCAAAAAAAAGGGGCGTTCCTGATTCCTCTGAGCACGGTTTCAAAACCCAGCCTCCATGCAATTCACCGCACTCCTATTTTCAACATGTGGTTGCCAAGGTTACCCAGGGGCGTTCATGCCGCCAGCAGGTGAGAGAAAGAGGAGATGGAGCAGGCTCGCCTCATTCTTGACCCTCTCTTTCTGCAAGCGACACCCGTTACCTGTGCTCGCACTTCACTGGCAAGGCCATTAGCTGGCCACACCTGGATGCAAGGGAGGCTGGGACAAGTACAGTGGCTTCCCAGCAACAGTCTCGCGCTAAAATAAGACACACGTTTTTGATGAAGAGCTAGCTCTCTGGGTCACAACCCACTCGGAACCAGTGGAAAGAACCCTTTTATTTGACTAGTTGTTATCTGTGCCACAAAGACTTCGCTTTCCATAAATCATCACTTACAGTTTCTTTTCTTTTCTTTTTTTCCGTAGCCTGGCATGGCTGAGCATCGGGGTAAGTGAACACTTAAACGCGGGCACATTTTTATGAGTTCGTACAGAGTACATTTTTAAAAGGCTCCACAACCTTTATATCAGATTCTCAGAGGACTTCAAAACCCCCCAAATCATGTTAAAATCATTGCCATATGGAGATTTTCTAAACTTGCTTTACCCTTCTAGACCTCGTCCCCTACCTCGAGGTTCCTGAACTAAGTGATCAGATGCCCTGAGGATCATTTGGTACAGATTCTGGGACCCTGCCCCAGCCAGAGCCACTGATAATTAAGTTGAGGGTAGAGGGGATGTCAGGCAGGCTGGGAATATGTGTATTTACTAGATTGTCCACATAGCCTTTGCCCTTGCACCCTGAGCACCGAGCTAGACTGAACAGCGCATCACTTGCTAAAAATGGGTGAGCACACTTGCTCCTCACTAATGTCACCAGAGACTACCTCCCCCACTCGGAGCACAGTTGCATCCCAGTGGTCCATCCACAGCGTTAAGCTTGTTTCTAATACAAACAACCTTTGGTATATTCCCGAGACCCACTTGCCATTTCAGAGGTCCCTTAAGTACCCCTTTTTAATTACGATCACTGACATTATTAGGCATCTCCCATATGCCAGACATCGTGGTTACCACTTCATGTTTCATTTAAAACTAACAGCAAGCCACTCACAGATGGGTAAACTGGGCTCAGAGCCCTGGAGAGTGTGTCCACGTCACAGGCTCGCAGTGCCCGAACGTAGGCGCAACCCTCGCCGCCCAGGGCAAGGCTCTCCTGGCTCGATGACCTAGTGCCACTCCCGCCTGCTCTTCAGGACACCGGAGACTTTCTCATGCCCTCGCCGACTCTCCGCAGTTTTTGCTCTGTCCCAACCGCTCCTTCAGGTTTTTGTCTTTCCCCGGTTTATAATTTAATTCCGGGGTGTCCGTGCATAAAACAGAGACTCTCTGAGTTTCCCAGAGGCAAGAAGGCATCCTTTCTTGTCGTCAGTTGTTCAAGTCAGAAGCATCCAAGGTCGTAGGTGGGAAGCATCCCGGTCTTCCCAGGTGCCAGGTTGGGCTGCCGGCTCCTTTTCCCTGCTGGAGCACAGAGGGCGCGGGCTGCCGGCGGCTGGCTGTCCCCGGAGCTCTGGCACAACGTGCAGAGCTGAGGTTGTTGATGAACACGGCAAACGGAACGGACTGTTCTTCCCGACTTCAGGTCTCCGGGAATCCAAGGGGCACGATCAAAAGTTTGTGCTGAGACTCTTAAGTTCTTTCGTGGTGGGTGGCACAGTGACATGTCTGTAATTCACGCGGCATGAACACCCCCTGCTGTGGCTTTCGGAGCCCGTCTCTGCCCTCTGACCCTGCTGACACGGGGAGATGGAGCCACTGGTACCGCAGGCAGGTCTGAAGTCACCACCACCACAGGGCAGAGGTTACGGCTTTATAAGTAGCAGACGCGCCAGCCGTAGAAGCTTTGTTTTCTTCATGTTCCTGTCGCGTGGCCACTGGAATCACTTGGATGGTTTGGGGGAGGAGGACAGTGTTCTGTTAAATCTATTTTTCTGAGGGAAACGTTAGATTTTGGGGATTTCTCTGGCCAGTTTGGCTCAGCAGTTAGAGCATCAGCCCGTGGACCAAAGAGACACAGGTTCGATTCCGGTCGAGGGCACGCACCTCGGTTGCAGTTCATTCCTGGCCCTGGTCGGGTCGTGCGGGAGGCAACCCATGTGTCTCTCTCACATCGATGTTTCTCTCTCTCTCTCTCTCTCTCTATCTATCTATCTGAAGATAAATAGAAAAATATCCTCAGGTGAGGATTAAAAAATAAAAGTAGAATTTTGTCATTAATAATTTTTTTCTAAGGGTAAACTGGAAAGGAAAGGGGTATAAAATATAAGTCGATGACAGTGCATTTTGAGTTCCACTAAAACACTAGGCAGATGCAAAGAGTTCAGAGTGGTCTAGAACGACTTCACTGAGTTATCTGGGGATGCGAATGGCTTCTTCCATGAACGCGCAAAAGCATTAGTGTTGCTTGGACGCCGTTATAGACAAGAAAAGGTAAAGGAAAGATAATTCCATCACTGATGATAAGATTGGACACAGAAAGACTTGGCACACCTCTAAACGATTAACAAACCAATTTAAAAATTAATCAGGTGTTGCTCCTTCATACATGGGTACTTCATGGTTGCTTACTGGCATGCAGCGTAAGGGCTACAGCCTATTGTGGGAAGCTCCCTACTGACGCGATCTCCCCCACATTATCTTTCTCTTAGCTTCACTGGAACCATATTTTTTTCAACTCTGCAGTCTTCTCACATCCTCCAGTCTCCTATCCCTCGCTCATAATCCTACTCAAAATCCTTCTCACCGAGAACATCTCCCTTCTTCGCCCAGGCTCTGCCTCTAGTTCCGTGCTCTCTTTGTCCGGTTCCGCGTTTCTGAACCACATTCGGCTCCCACTACATCTGCATCCTCACTTCCCATTCCCGTGTTCTCAAAGCCATGCCAACAGCTGGCTTTCCTCTCCTCCCACCACACGCTGCCTAACTCTGCCCAAACTGCGCTAAATGCCCACCGACACCCTCCACGGTGTCCAGTCTGTCCACTGCCTGTCCCTGTTTCAGTGGACCTTTCTGTCCCGTTGGAGAAGAGTCAGGAATTGATGCTATTTAATACTATATGTTCTTGGTTTTCATGGTATTCCTTTCTCCTAGGTTTACCCCAACTCTGACTATTCTGTTATTATCTCCTATAAGAACATGTTGCTTCTCCTCTGCTTGTTCCTTGCATCTTGGGAGAAGGTTTTATCCTCTCCTCATTTTCTGCACGCCACCCTTCTGTCCACAGGCTCTCATCAGGAGCTCATTTGAGCTAATGATCTGAATTCTCACCTGCGTGCTAATGACAACGAACGCTGGTTCTACGATCCCGCCCTGGGCCCTCAGCTTCAGACTCAAGCAACTAAATGCCGTCCACAGATGTTCACTTGGAACTGCTGCTCAGTGCAGGCAAACCTGAATCTGACATCTCCCCACAATACTTCTTCCCTGGATTCCTTCCTCCTCTGTTACCAATAACACATTCTGTAATGATGTCTCAGCCCTATTATCAAGGAACCGTTCCCTAGCCTTTGCCCCTGCTGAGGGGACTGTAGGCCACCGAACCCACAGCTGACTGGACCAGGAGGCAGAAAGACACAGGTGTTCAGAGGACAGCTGCATCCCAGGGACGGGTGGGCACAAGAGGAAAGACGCTCGACCTCCCGCCATGAGGTCCAAGGGCAGCCGTGATTGCAGAACCACTGCACCAGTGGAACCCGGACCCCTTCTGGCTCCTGTTCTTGGAGTCTAGTTGTATTTAGCACAGTTTAGAAGAGTCTTTGTTCCTTGCAACCAAAATAATCCTGACCAATAATTTGGAAAAACACACTTGTATCTTTAAATCAAACTGGCCTCCACACTGAAACAGGATAGCAGGGCCATCCCTCTTAGCGGACGGTGTCTCTACCGCGTGGAGTCGAGGCATGAAACTCCCAGACTGGCCCTGGCCGGTTTGGCTCAGCCGTTAAAGCATCGCCCGCGACCCAGAGAGTCCCGACTTCGGTTCCCACTAAGGGCATGTACCTTGGTTGCAGTTTGTCCCCGGCCCCGGTTGGGGTCATGTGGGTGGCGACCACTCGATGTGTCTCTCTCACGTCAATATTTCTCTCTCTCGCTTCCCTCCTCTCTCCCTCCTGCTCTATCTGAAAATAAATGCAATAATGTCCTCGGATGAGTATTAAAAAAAAAAAAGAAAGAAAGAAACTCCCAGACTGACTCCCAGACACGTGGCTATTTAGATGCTTCTCCCTCGGTGCAACTTCAGGCAACACACCGCCTCCAGCCCAGTTCTCTTCACACTCGGGAGCTGCTCGGAATCTAAAATGTCAAATATAAATGATTAAAGAACGCATTTGAGAAGTTATTTCTGTAGGTTTCCAGAATTTCCGATGCTGCGTTTTTAAGGATCCTCTTTGAAATCCCATCTGTCCAGTTACCTTTCATCAACAAGAGTGCTATCACTCGAGGCACACAAAGTGTTCCTCAAGGTGCACAAAGTGTTCCTCAAGGTGCTCCGCTCGGAAGGAGCTGCAACAGTGACTCCTGGCGAAGACTGGATTCTAAGAAGAGGTACACTCTGCGTTCTGGCGTGAACTCAGTCTTTATCGTAAAACGGAATCCATATCCGCTAGATGCTGTCTGACATCCAGTGATAATATTTATAACTGTTAAGTTTAAAAGCACTTTACACACATTACTTCCTTCAGGAATAAAACGGGGTCCTTTCTGAGGTCGATCTGGGCTCGGCTCCTCTCCTCTAGTGAGTCAGAAGCGATACACAGTGGCTAAAGGGTGAAGCAATGTGTCACCATCACATGTGAGCAATCCAAGGTTCTTTAGCCCCCTCACTCTGTAAGGATGTTTCCATCGAAGCAGGTTCTGACTCATTTTATGGCAACTAAATATCTCACAGCAGGAGAACGAGAATCAGTACCAGCTTTCCTGACAGAACTTGACACGGGAAGAAATCCAATCTTCCCATCAAATTTCAAAAAGTCTTCATTGGATATTTTGTTAGGGTTTCCATCTCAGAAAAACGGATAAATTCCTCCAGCTTATATAATACAAATCATAGCTAATCCTGTAGATTTTGAAAAAAGCATGCTTCACCATGAATCATGATGAAGAGAAAAGGAAGAAAAACAAAGGGAGGGGGGCACCACTAAGTTGAGCTGTATTTACTCATTCAACACCTCAGTTATTTAAGCTTTTCTAAATCTCCCTGTAGTCATACCCCTAAAAGCTTGCGTCTGTATTCAAAACAAAATGTGAAAGTGAGAAATAGTTCCAAAAAGCTTTGTTAAACTTTTTCTTTTCACACTAACCAGGAGACATGTGGACCAAGTCACGATAGGAACTCATTTGAGCTCACCTGAAATCTACATATATTTTCATTAAAAGGCAAAAGTCTTATTTGGTCTACTTACAAACCAAGAATGTCATAATATTGGTTTTTAAATTTGGGATATAAAGGCCTATCATCATAGAGTTAAATCACTAGCCTAGCTCATCTAAGATATCATCCTAGGAATTAAATGATACACTGATGATGAATATTAATACATTTTAATAAATACATAAGCTTCTAATTGTACTGAGTTGGGGGGGAAAATCATGAAAAATGGCTGTCAATAATATGAGATAATTAAATCAACTTTTCCCTCTACTGTTTAATATACTGCTTTGGAATTGCAGCAGAATTCAATTTATGTGTGCATTTGTTTACACACACATGATACACATTCTACCATACACTTTGTGCCAAAAACAACAGATTAGAATTACCAAATTAGAAAGGATGTGGACTGTAACGTAGCAATCTGAAATGTGTTTAAGCAATCTAGTAGAATGGCTCATTGTAAGTATGATCGACTACAAGCCCAGAATTTATCCAAAGTACTTATATATACAAAGGTAATTTAACCAATTATACATAAAGTTCAATTAAAGCATACTCCATGACCACAGGAAGTATATATATTTCTCAAATTAGAAAGAAAAAAGTATTAAAACATGAAAATAAGTTAAGTATAAAAGGAATTCGGAGAAGGGAGAATGCAGATGGGCTAAATCCATTCACAGAGTCTCTCTGAAGCGCTGGTCCTCAACCTTGACTGTACATCAGAATCACCTTGGTTTCCATCTATCTGGGTTCTAATAGAACTCCTGGCACGAAGCACTGATTAACTCTCCCAGCAATTCTATGAGCGGCCAAGGTTGAGAACAACTGCTCCAATACATGTCAACCGTCAGCTACCTCCTAAGGTCAGATGGGATGGATAGAAGAAAGAGAATCAAGAAAAGGATTGGGGAGGGCAAAGTAAGATACCATAATCTGATAAGAAAGTACTGTTGGCAGAAACCTAGACACCAGGCATCCCAGTCACAGCCCCTCATCCCAGAGCATGGCCTTCAGTTTGATACATGGAGAACATCCATTCTCAGATGACCCAACTCTCAGAAACCCGTATCAAACACTGGACTCACAAAACAATGAAGTATGAGTCAGAACGCCCAAGTACGCCTTTATAACGCGAGACATAGAAGTGTAGTGGATCAGATGTCCTATTGGCAAAGCTATAGGGGAAGCCAGATTATAATCAAAAGTTAGTATAAAGGATCAGAACAGGCATAATTATTTGTATGATTTCCGTCGCTAATATAGCCAGTGAGGAGAGCTGGATGCTTCCATCCCCTCTAAATACTCATCTCTGATTCATGGACCAGGTGCCCACGCAATTCCAAAGCAATTTTTCTCCAAGAGGATGCTCTTACTCCTCATTTTTCTTCGCTTTCATGCGCTCGCCTGCTTTCATCGGTCAATACTTCCTTTAGTGAAGTAAATGCCATTGGTTATATTACATTCAAGCTCTGTTTATTCTTCCAGATTTGGGTCTGGGAAGCATATTATGTCTAATAATTACACATTGATTGTATTTTTTTTTAATTCTCAGGGATCTAGAGAAACCTTAATTTTGTTACATATAGAAGAGAATTGGGAATAAAAGGCAGAGGACTGAAGAAGAGGGGACATTTTCAGAAGTGATAAGATATCAGTGGGTACAGCTGTGATGAGGACAAGAATGTGATGTATGGTAGACTTGTTTATTTATGCCTTCCACGGCCCCTGTCAAAGTTCTGAACATAACTCGGGCTATTTGAGTGTTACAAATGAATAAATATACTACACACATATAGTATATAATGTGCACATATAATTTAATTATATACATCTAGTTTAGCTCATCGAGAACTTATTTCTTCATATTTGTTTATTCTTAGCAAGTAAGCTAACTGGTAGTAGGGCTTAACCTCTTTACTTCTTGCAACTGTTATTTGTACAGGGACACTTGCTATAGCGCTATCCCAAAGCTCTAAATGAGATTGGCTTCTTATGCTATTTTATGAGATTAACTCCTTTTCCATTTCAATGAGATATTAGTGTTAGAAGTTGAAATCAACACTTTGATTTTGAAAAATTCAAATAAGAAGAAAATATTATGATAACCTGCCTAGATAGCATCTGTAAATGTTGCTGCTGAATTGTTTTTAAAAAGAGAAAGAAATATCCCTTCTAATCATTGGATTTTAAAAATAAGTTAGTCTTTTTAGCTCCTCTTCTGGGTGGAATTGAATTCTTGGTTCAAGAAACGAAAACAGAGATTAAGACACCATGTACGCTTATGTTTTATTAGAATTGGTTAGCTTTTAGGTGAGACTTGACTTACTTGTCATTTTATATTTCAGCACAAATACATCTCAAAGCATTTCTGGAAGGTGTGATTCACCCAAATCTCAGCTACCAAGAAATTGATTCAAAGAAGCAACACTCGTAAGTTAATGTTCTGGATACCAGGTCCTCTGCTTAGCCCACTGGCTGGGTTACAATCAGGCTCAGGGGCAAAGTTTACCCTCAAGTCATGATCTGACTGATCAACAATCCTGCTGGACGCTCTTCTTTGCCAGTTATGTCTAATGTCCACCCAAGATTTATGGTGGCCCACGATCACGTCACTTGTCTTGAGGAGCTCATTTTAGCAGATCCAACTTACCCAAACGTGGGAAGCTCCTCTGTCCAATGCTCCAATACTTGGGTCTACAGTCCATAAATGAATGACAACACCCTTCCAACCTTTTCTCTGAAAACTTTACCCCGTCTTTTTCCAATCCCTGCTATTTCTATCTCCTCAGAAGATATGGGTACACTGCTTTCCAATAGTTGTAGTAGATTAATTCCAAGGGAAATAAATCAATATCTATTTTTCTCTAAATGTGTGACAATGATAAATGCTAATGAGTCTGGAAAGTTTCCAGAGTTCTTTAACATTTTTTTAAATAATTCAATTGTGTAAGATATGATTAGATGTATCTATTGAAACACTTTCTCAAGCTATCACTTCAAGGGACACAGGTGGTTACATTTCTATCAAATACTTAGGAAGTTTGGGAGGTCTAACTGAGAATTTTCTGCAATAAAATAATCTTATTTCCCAATGATCATTTTTAAATCGTATAATAATTTTCATCTGAATGAATACAAATCACTATTAGAACATTAAGAGTAACTACTGATATTCTATGTTAGTCTTTTTTCTGTGTGTGTTTTGTTGTTGTTGTTTTTACTAATCTAATTGTAAATATGGTTATGCCTGGAAATTTTCAGACAAAGAGCTCACAGTCAGAAAACAAAGTCATTAGAAAATAAGGTGGGGAGAGAGGGAGAGAGATTAAAATGAAATACCAACATATTTCTGAGCCCAGAACAGCACAGTAAATTCTCACTTCTTAGTTGACTTTGTTCACACCCAAAATTGTCTATAGCTCTCCCAACACGTCAAGAATGACGAAAAGTCAATATTCTCACACCTGTCCATTTCTACAGAACTCCAGGGTTGCAGTGCTCACTCCGACCTTTACGGACACTTATTGTCCAGCTCCCTGCTCACTGAGAAAATTGGTGAAGTTAAAAACCTGTGGGGCTTTTGATGTGAAATAAGAGGTATGGCCATCATTCAAAAGGCAAGACTAAATTTATGAAGCCTCAGCCACATTTGTAAGAACTCCGCCGTTCCATCCATTCCCCACCTGTGAAGCGAGCGTCACAGCACCTACCATGGTGGTTGTAAGCACTAACGAGAAAGCCCGGTGCAAAGAAAGTACCTTTGGGGAGTTGTTACTTCTGGGTGATACTTCTTGATGAAAGAATTGAGGGAAACTTATGTTTCTCTTGCTGCCTTGAGCACGCAATAGGTTTGCCAAGTAATGAATCCAAGTGGAATTCACACTTTCTCTATAGGCAGAGGTGAGAGAAGCCTATAAATGTTCTACTTTAGGAGAGGTGACAGCTTTTTGTAATTTCACTTTTTTTTTTTTTAATTTCATGGCATAAAGAGGTATGGTAATCTTACTCCTTTAAGTTCACTATGAGACTGAATCATTAATAGTATCCACTCTGTATTGTTGTGCAACATAATAACTCCAGTGTGGATGCTAGGGTTCAGCAAGCTCAGATTTATGTGTGCTGGGTTTTCCGCAGGGACGTCTCTGTTACTGCCTCACACGATTATGTCCTACTCATGACACAGACAAGCAACGCTTGGTCCGAAAAAAATGAAATGGACCTGGAAACCAAGTCCACAGCTCACTCTTGAAAATCTGATTACAAAGTACACATTGCTCCATTGTTCCAAGGACAGACGATGTGTCGAATACCTTGGAGAACATGTACAGTTATTACTGTGAAAAGGAATAGAACAGACTTTCTCAAAGACAAGTTGCAGAGGGGAAAACCTAGCTGAGTCGGGTCCCAGAGGGAGGCTCAGACTTCATGGGAGCTTTTTACATTATAATTCCAGCTTAAACCCCCCCAAGTCATCCACATTCAACCCATGCTCTGCTTCCAGAGAAGTGGCCGGAGGAATCCAGACTCCAACTCTGGAGTTCATCGCGACTGCTCCCCCTGGGCCACCTGCCTCCACCGGTCCCTTCAGCACACCTGCCCTAGCCTGATCCCCACATTTGCACTCGGTGCGTCAGCTCTGCCTTCCCGACTCACCCAACTGATCGTCACAGCTCAGCGTTCTGTCCTTGACACCAACACTCTTCAAAAGCCGGACTAGCACCATGTCTACGAACTCCGACCACAGACCGGAGACACCCAGGCCGGAAACCTGCCTCAGGTGCTAAAGAAACAAGTGGCCAGACCCCCATGTCACCAGGAGCTGCTCCCCAGGACAGGGTGGGGGGACACGCCTCAGAGGCGAGAGGGAGAGAAACCAAGGAGGGAAGCTGAGCAGTTGGAAGTGGCCGGAAGTGCTTTCTGCAGGGAGACAGGTGGGCTCCAGATGTACACCCACCTGTTTACTGAACGAACGACAGTCCCCAAGTCCCTCGCATGCCGGGCAGTGCTCTGTACACGGCGGATAAGGGGAGAAACGAGACGGAGAATGTCCCTCTCCTCCTGGGGCTGGCATACTAGTTGGGGAGACAGACAGCAAACAAGTAAACACTAAAAGCACCCCTAACTGCATTCCTGACACACGGATAGTCAACAGCAAGCGCAAACGACATTAGATCGGGACGTTAGGAAAGGTCTCTTGATGACATGACACTTGAGCTTAGTCTAAACGAATAAAGAAAGAAAGTCATGGGGGGATAGAGTGTACGGGGGTCCCAGGCAAAGGAAACAGCACCCCTCAAGACCCAGAGGAGTTATTCACCGGGCCAGGTTAAAGAACAGAGACATTCAGTGTGGCCAGTGCACAGCCAATGAAAGCAGTAGCTGGTGGCAGAGACACTCATGGGGCCGGGAGACACCAGGCTTTGTAGAAGCCTGATAAAGGGTTTGGGTTTCATGCCGAGAACAATGGGAAGCACGTAGAGGGTTGTACGGAGGATAATGCGTGGTGTGATTTATGTGTTAGGATCTCTCTGGCTACGAAATGTGATAGAATTATGGGGTTTAATAGAAGTACTGTGAACAGCAGTAAGGAGACCTATCCGGGAGAGACGCAACGGTGGCTTGAGTTGGGGTTGGCAGCAGTAGCAAAGGGGTTACATGGAAGGAGTTGGGGATATTTAGAATGGGGTGCTGAGAGATGGCACGGATGCTGTTGCAGAACGAAGTGCCATTAACGGACATGAGGAGCAGAGGCGGAACTGGTCCGAGGGCAGGAACCGAGGATTCTCACTGGGATATGTCAGTCTGAGATGCCTCTTAGACCCAGAAGGGGAGAAGTCTCAGCCCATGCAGGACGCCGTAACAAAGCGTCAGGGACTGTGTGGCGCAGAACAGCACGTTTATTTCTCACGGTTCTGGAGGCTGGCCGTCCAAGATCAGGGTGCCACATGGTCAGTTCGAGGGGAGGACCTTCTGGGTTGCAGACTGCCAACGTTTTGTTGCATTCCTCATGGTGGGAAAAGGGCAGGAGAGCCCTCTGAGGTCTCTTTCATAAGGCATTAATATCCCATTCATGCAGGCTCCACCCCCAGGGTCTAGTCACTTCCCAAAGGTCTCACCTCTCACTGCAATCACCCTGGGGGTAGGCTGTCAGCATATGAATTTGGAGGGGACAGAAACCTGTTCCTTGCAGGAGTGGTCAAAGAGAAGCAGGGTATATGAGTCTGAGCTTGCTCTTGGAATTCTGGGTATACATTTTAGGGTCACCAGCACATAGATCAAAACATGTGACCAAAGGGAGAACCAGGTATAAGGGGATCTGGGACCTGGCCCTGGGGCACACCACCGCGTGTGGGGTGGACGGCGAAGGAGGGGCCAGCAGAGGAGCCTGAGGAGAATGTGGGACCTCTCCGACTCCCCGTTCGAGATCAGTAACTCGGGCTGCAGACAAGGCGCCCTAATCCCAGGCTGTGGTCTAGGAGACAGTCCTTACAACTAGCAGCATTTCAGCCCGGGCTGCCCTGAAATGACAGGCCGTGCCACGTCTGGTGGGGACAGCCCTCTCTAGGCTCACGGGGTGGAGACAGGGCAGTGATGGCTAGCCGGAGAGGGGAGCCCTTTGGCAGCAATGACAGCGCTCAGGCTCAGAGGTGCTCGCCACAGCATCCACAACTCTGATGCCACCTGTCACAGGTGCGGGGCAAAGGAGGAAGAAAGAAGAGGAGGAGGGGAAGGAAAAGAAGACCTACCCACGCTAGTGCCAAAACGAGGTGTGTTTGTTTTGGGGGGGTTTTGGCTACCATTTACGGTACATGCTCGGTAAGATGTTTCTTATGCTGAGAATCGGGATAAAGAGCGAGCACTGCAGTAGGAGCTTTATACTGTCTCCAGTTCGCACAGCAACCCTGAACGCCAGGGGGCATCTCATGTTTACAGGGGAGGAAACTGAGCTCGAAGGCGCCCATGATCCGACCGTGATCACAGGGCCATTAGCGGAGCCGAGATTCGAACCCAGTCTGTTGGACTCCAAGGCCTGGGGCTCTGTGGACAGAAAGCAGAGGAGCCTGGGAGACCGCCCTTGACCGTGAGGTCTGCCAGCCCTGCCTGCAAAGCCTCAGTGCAAGCAGTGAAGAGCCGCGGCGTGGAGGAGGACAGCACCCGGCCGCCCAGAAGGGAATCACCCCGGATGTGGGGGCAGGGCATGTTCCTGGGGGCAGACGTCGTTAGGAGTGTCCGTGACGTTCCTGCTGGGACTGGGATCCCAATGCCTTCCCCTTGGGGTTGGGGGCTGGGCTGGCACTGCCCTCCCTGCACCCTCCTGCAGGGACACCAGCATGGTGTAACTCCCCACGCGAGCCCAAGCCACTGCGGCCGGAGAGACAAAGAAGGCTTATCTCCGTGGGTACAATTAAATCCCCACAGAGAGGCACTGGTCCTTCCCAAGACCATCCATGTTCCTGCCATTCCGTGAAAGAATGATGGACATACTCCTTGCTGTCTATGTCCTGAAATCTTTGAAGAACACTTAAGTCTCTCCGGACTTGCCTCAGTCTCTTGAAGTCTGTAAAACCACAAGGAGAGAGAAGCTTTCACGAGCGTTTCTTTTCCAACATCCACAACTTTATCCACAGAAGAGGAGTCCACTCCCATCGTTACTGGCTTGCCATGTAAACACTGCTGATGCTTTAAAATGTACCATCTATCAAAGGAACACATTTTCGTACTTAGAAGTTCCCTGTGTTCATATTAGGGAAGCTGGGCAATCGGTTCTGTGGCTTCGGACTCTGTCTTCTTTCCCCGACTCTGGCAGGTACCCCTTCTCACCACTGACACCCCTTCCTTCCACCCGTCCCTGCAAACAGCTGAGGCTCACCAGACACAGAAACAACCCAGAAGGGACCGCAGACCTCCGTGAAGACGCCAACCCTGTACCGTGTCCAGAAGAAATTTGTCATAACCTTGGGTTGAGCAGAGTTCTTAGAAACACCACCAAAGCCACAATTTATAAGAGAAAAATGATAAACTGGATCTAATCGAAAATGAAAAGACACGCCACAGAGTAGAAGGAAAATATAAACAGGCACGCATCCAATAAAGGACATGAACCCAGAATATACATAAAGAACTCTTTCAACAAATGAGAAGAAAACACAACCCAGTTTTGAAATGGGCAGAATATCGGACGGATATTTCCTAAATAAGATACGTGAACGGTTAATAATCACATGGAAATTGCTCAGCATTATTAGTAGTTGATTCGTGAAATGAAAATTAAAACCACAATGAGATGCTTCTGTATACCGCATGGAAAGGCCATAGACAAACACAGATAATGCGGGTAATGGCAAGGACGCGGACCCTGGAGCTCTCACGCACCGCTGGGGGGAATGTAACATGGGGCAGCTACTTTGGAAAACAGTGTGGCAGTTTCTTTAAAAAGCGAAACATAGCCCTGGTCGGTTTGGCTCAGCGGTTAGAGCGTCGGCCTGTGGTCCAGAGAGACCCGGGTTCGGTTCCCGCTAAGGGCATGTACTTCGGTTGCAGTTTGTCCCCGGCCCTGGTTGGTCGTGCGGGTGGCAGCCACTCGATGTGTCCCTTTCACGTCGATGTTTCTCTCTCTCTCTCTCTTCCTCTCTCGCCCTCCCACTCTATCTGGACAAAAATGAAAAAATGTCCTCAGGTGAGGATAAAAAAAAATAATAATAATAAAAAATAAAAAGCAAAACATAAACTTACCATCTTATGCAAAAATTCCACTTCCAGAAATGTACCCAAGAGAAATAAAAACATATGTCTGTGTAAAGACATGGACACAAATGTTTATACAAGCATAATAGCCCAAAAGAAGAAACAAATCAAGTTTCCATCATCTTGTGGATGGGTAAACAAAATGTGGAATTTCCACGCAGTGGAATATTATTCAGCAAGAAAGGAATGAATTATGGATTGGCGCTAAAACACAGATGAATCTCGAAAGCATTACACTTAGTGAAAGAAGACAAATGCAAAGGATTACATGATTCCATTTGGATCTGCATTCTTCCAAAGTGTCATTCCATTTATACAAAATGTCAGAAGTAGCCCTGCCGGTGTGGCTCAGTGGCAGAGCATTGACCCATGCACCAAGAGGTCGCCGGTTCAATTCCCGGTCAGGGCACATACCCAGGTTGTGGGCCCGATCCCCAGTGAGGGGGCGTGCAGGAGGCGGCCAATCGATGTTCTCTCTCATCGATGTTTCTATCTCTCTCTCCCTCTCCCTTCCTCTCTCTCTAAAATCAATAAAGAAAAATAAATTTAAAAAGTAAATAAATACATAAAATATCATCAGTAGAAAATCTACGCAGATGGAAAGCAGAGCCAAGCTTGTCTGGGGCTGGGAGCAGGAGTGGAAATTGACACCAGTGGGCACACAGGACCTCTTGTGGGTGAGGAGGTGGCTCTAAAACTGGGTGACAGTGATGACTGCACACCTCTATAAATGTACTAATAATTATGGAATTTTACGGGTGAATTTTATTGTATATACTTATACCTCATTGAAGTTGCTTTGAAAATATTTTTTTTAAATAAAGAGCCATGAGGTCCCCGAGGGTCAGCAAGCTATATCTATGGCTTTCAAAAAAGAATTCCCCTGATAGGAAATATTTGAAGACACGCGTGAGATTGGCCAAGGCCTCCAGTCAGATAACCCGAACACGGTGGTGAGCATATGGTCAGGATGGGCTGTGTTATACAACCATAACAAGCGACCACAATCTGAGTGGTTTAAAACAGGGGTCGGCCAACTTTTGCGGCCAAGGGGCCAAATAGTAAATATTTTCAACTTGGTAGGCTGCAGGGTTTCTGTCTCAACGGCTCAACTCTGCCTAGACGACGTAAACAAACAGCCTGGCTGAGTCCCCGTGAAACCGGCAAGAGCAGGCCGTGGGCCAGATCTGCCAACAGGACGTGGTTTCCCAGCCTCTGATGTAAAGCACCAATGATCCGTTAATGAGTCATACTTAATGTTGACCGCAAGTCAGCTACAGGCTTTACCCCATGTCATCCTCACTGAGACCCCGTGGGATAAAGAAGTCACCACGTGGATCATGGAAGTTCACTGAGGCAGAACCCTGAGAACGTGATGAATTCCGTGCCGGCTCCTAAGTCTCTGCTCCTGGTTCACGACCTAAAACAAACCTCATGGCTGAGCCTCATGTCAGAGGGGGTGGGAGAGGGCAAGGTCAGCACAAGCCTAGAAGGCAGAGCTGGACGTCATTGCTGACAATACTTAACACTGCAACAGAGAGGACATGAATTCCATCTGCTGCTGGGAAGAATATGCATTGGACAATCAAGGCTGGCAATCGTCAAGCACAGTTAGCAAAATCAAATACACCCTACAAACCAACATGTTCACTCTTAGGCGGGTGCCCTACAGAATCTCCCGCACAAATCCATGAAAGAATGCATACAAAGATGTTCACTGCAGTGTAGTTTATAACAGAAAAAACTTCAATGACTATTAATTGTGTAATAGATAAACTATATTTTTCATAAAATGGTATCATATACAGCAGTCTAAATGAATACTGTATGGGTCATTAAAACCAAGTTACTATATCAGTACGGAGAGATCTAAAGGACGTAATTTTGAGTCAGAAAGGAAAATGGCAAAAGAGTACATACACAATTACATTTATTTAAGTTAGTAAAAACACATTGTTAGTGGGACAAAGTATAAAGAAATAGGTGTACACTCACTTTAAGACAAAGCTTATCCCTGAGATGTGGGTGCTGAGAGGCTTCCTAATGTATCTGCAACATCGTATTTCATTAACAGCAGCAGCAGAAGTTACGGCAACATGTTTATATGGATTGAATCTGGATGATGAAAAATGCGGGTTTCGGTTCTAGTTCTCTCGTTCTGCTTTGTAGACTTGAAATTTTTAAAATTAGGAAGGACCGTCATCACTGCAGTCAGTGTGTGATTGTGGTGAGATTACAGAACACAAGGACCAAGACAGTGCGCGGCCCTCACAAGCGCACCAGGTACCAAAAAAGTGGGCCATGAAAGGGAACAAGCCACCATCACCAGCAAGCAAAACGGTCAGGACTCAACTCCCTGCTTTAAGGAAAGTTGATAGTGAATAAAACTCTCCAAAAAAGAGTCCATCTTTTCATGCCTTTGAGTAATAACACATCATGGTCATTTAAGAGATGCTTGCTCGGACTTTTATGATGTAAAAATCATTGTGGCTTCTACAATGTGAAAGTGTTTCCATATAGCAGAAATAAAATGGGAGGGGGGGAGGGGAGAAGGACTGGAATAAAGAGGGAGAATGAGGGACACAGGGAACGGAGCGAGGCAGGGAGGGTCCGCGCTGGAAGTCGGGTAGCTGAGTTCCCATCCCAGCTCTGTTACACGTCTGTCTTGAGCAAGTAACTTCAGCAAGCTGAGTCTCAGTTTCTTCCTTCCTAATAAGACGACAAAGACCTAGATTCCAGCTCAGTATTCTATGATCCTCAAAACATCCATCGAGGTTCATGTTTTGAGAAGTGTTGTAATCCTGGGATAAAAAAAAACCCTCCACCTCTGTCTGATCCAGCGAACAAAGGACTAGAATAAAAAGTCAGGGTCACCCTTGAGTGTGAAGGTCAAAGCCACACATCACTCCTGGGGCAGTTGCTATGCATGAGAAGGGTGGGCAGGGTGGGAAGGAGGGAAGACAATCTAAGGAGACTGCTGGGTTGCAGACTTCCGCTGAGGAGAAGCAGGACCCGAGGGCCACACCCTCTGTCCAGAAGGCCTGAAAGAGGATTGTGAGGCGGATCAAAGGTTTATGCCTACCTCCAATTTTTCAGGATCCTGGAACAACATAACAAAACCCAGAAGACCCTGGTACATTCAAAGCCGTAATTTGCCCCAAAGTTGGTATGAAAAGGTTTAGACTGCAGGACGCGGACAAAGTCTTACCAGAGTGGTTTCTAAAATACTAACTATGTGCCAAACACGACAGTAATCTCAAAGAAAGAAAGAAAAGAATGAGCGCCAGCTGATTTCCTCCCATGTGCGGTCCTCTTCATCACCGCGCCTGCAGGGCATCAGCCCTTCCCATGTAAGCCGCAACTTCCAGTATTTCTTTCCAGTCTGCGCCCTTTGCTTTCACGTGAGCCACATCACACCACTTTCCCTGCAGCTGTCCCCAAGAAACCGTGCGGGAGATACAGTCTGAAGGGGGGAGGTAGACGTAGGACCTCTGACCTGGAGAGGCCCCCTGAGACGCAGAATGTGACGGGTTTAAAATATGCCTTTTTCAGGATTACAGATAGACATTCTCAGATGAAAATTTTCCAAACAATTTAACCATCTCTACTTTGATCTGATGTCATCCCACGCCGAGGTCTTTCCATTAAAGTGTCAGGACTCAGGTTTATACAACCGGCATAAAACTCAGCGCTGGACACGGAGGCGGAGAGCGTCCACGGAAGCCATGCACGCGCGTGTAGACGAGAACGCGCCTCGACGTGCTGTCCGTCCAGAAGGATGTTCGGAAGTTGGAGCTCGCGTGTCCTCAGACGTTACTGGAACGTGTCTAGATTACTGACGTGCTAGAAACGTTTCTCACATTTTAATTATGTTGTGGAACATGCTGATGCCCAGCAACACAATGAGGACAGTTCTAAAATCCATGAGGAAGAAAGAACTCCCATTCATACACACTCGAGGCTTTGTTATACCGCGAAGAATGCTATGGAGAGCCTGTTGTGTGCTGGCTCTCTACTCAACACAGGTATTCAGACACCAAGCCCTCTCTGCTACATGGATAATGAGGTTCCCCCTTCGTGCCCCCAAGATGGCATGAGGACATTTTCTATGTGGCAGATACAGGCAATGGGCCAACACGGTGAGGCAAGAGGGGACAGACCATGACAGATCTTGGGTCAGACCATACATAAACTTGAAAGCTATAAAATATGGAAAACATAGGTCTGAGGAGCTATGGGATCAGATTTTCATTTGTAGAAGATCATTCTCGCCATGGTAGACAGGACAAGGTAGCAGCAGGACAAAGGATCTGGGCTCAGGGTTCCTGTAGTCCTAAAGGGTTTGAGTGTGGGTGAAGTTTGAAAAGATGCCCTGACATAATTTGGGAACCAAAGGAGTTGCAGGCAAAGGTAACCCATTGCTTGCTGGCTTTGGCTGCTAGACAAGATATGGTACCACTGGCCGAACAAAGAGCTCAGTTCTGGGCCGTCCATGTGGAAATGTCTAGAAAGCCTTAGGAAATGGACCCAGAGCTCGGAAAAGATATAAAGGGCACACTTGAGTCTGGATGTAGATGAACTCCCGCGAGGAGCTCCATACTAATAATATCAATACTAATAATAGCCAACACTTAGTGCTTCCCATGTGCCATGCCCTGGTTTATTATGTTAACTGATATCTTCAAACAAATCCGATGACGTGGGCATTATCATTACCCCCATTTTGCAGCTTGTGGGACTATGGCATAGATAATTGAAGCAACTTGCCCGAGGTCACATGTAGCCAGTCAACGCTGGAGCCGGGAAATGAACCCAGGCAGATGGTCTGCAGTCTGTGCTCTTAATCCCGACACAATCCAGCCTTCCTTCCTCAGAGATGATGGCCACAGGGGTGACGCTGGACAGCAAAGGTATGAGAAGAAGGAAGGAAAGGATCGCTTGAAGAATACTGAGAACGGTACACTTCAAAAAGGAATGTGAAAACCAGGGAGGAAATAGGTTTAAGAATTAGCGAGCAGTCAGGCACGCCAAGCACTGGAAATATCATTATCTTCATATATAAACACACGTGTCATTTGTAAACACACAGAGAAGAAAATCAACAAGAAACCAAACAGAACTTACAAATGACCAAGTAATCATGTCCAAACACTTCTGCTGAAATTATACAGGGCTTCTGTCCCCACTGACCACGTGAACATGAGGTCATACCGTGAATATGAATTTCAAAGCACAAATATATGCTATTTAAAATAAAGTTGCCTTCCGTTTCTCTTCTGTAACGTTACCTGGAGTTCAGCTTTGCCTCTTGGTAGGTAAAGGCCACTGGAAACCAAAAGAATTCATTCTGCTGGGACATCTTGCCCAAAGAAGGCGTGAAATGAGTGGGAGTGCTTCCCAGCAAGACTGTGAACCCCAATTGGGCCAGCTCTAACTCTCCACTACCAATGACATGAAAAGAGGAGGCAGAGAAAAGGCAGCTTTGCAATCTGTCCTTGAAAGAACCACAATCAGATCAAAAACAAAAATCCACAAAGCCTTCGGATACGCTCATTGAAGCCGTTCATGTGCTGTAAACTTGGACATATCATGCATATTCCAAGAGTCTGCAAATGACTGAGCATCCTTTAATCTAATCTCCCATTCGAATAGAAAACTGTAAAGCCAGACTTTAGAAAGCCTACCATTTCCTCATTTTCAACCAGAGAAATACACTAAAATATCCTGCTCTGAAAAGTGAGACATTGGCATCTCATTAGCGCCCTTCCCTCCTTCAATGGCAATATATCGCCCTCTAGTGGATTTGAGGAATATTTCCACCCAGGAGAGGATTTTTCAACGTGTCCTTAATCAGAACATGGCGTTGTGTAACTATAAGCTTAAATAAACGATGGGATGCATACCCTAGCCTCCTATTAACTGAAGTGCTAGATAGCATGCACGCCCTAGCAATTCACATTCGTTCTTCTTCTGGAGATGAAGTCGCTGTTACCAAACTGTGATCATGCATCAAATATTTATTGGGCTGTTATGAAAAGCGTGGATACAGGGCACTTGAAAATGCAGGGCTTGTTTCTGCAAAAAAAAATTACCACCTCAAAAAAGAAGACCAAACAGTCCGCAGAAAACTGCGTGTCAGGTGCTCTGGTGGCAAATACGGATTTGGACTAGGACAGCTGCTCAGGGGGAACCCCCACTGGTGACCTGCAGAGCCAAACACTGGAAGACTGCTGTCCTGGGTGAAGTGTGCTGAGGTCCCACGACCATAAAACTGGCATCTGTCCTTATATGCACAAAACTTAAGTCAATATAGGAGATGGTCCAGAAAAGAAAGTATCATTTCCTTCCAAGAGGGACTCTTTTGCCCCTTTTCTTAGCTCCATTCTCCTCTCCTGGCTCTTAGAATTAGGCTCCACTCTGCTTCATTTATTCACTAGTGAATCCCCAGCACCAACAACCGTGCTTGGTGCACAGTAGGTACTGATTACATTTTTTAGCTTATGTCTATAAATTTTGTAATTGAAATATAATTGATACCATAAAATTCACTCTTTAAAGATGACAATGGGGCTTTGAGTATAGTCACCAAGTTAAATGATAGTGGTACAATCTTCAGCGCTATCAATAATTTTTTCCTTTTCCCTTTTATCAGCTTTATTGAGGTATAATTGATGAAAAAATTGTAATATATTTAATGGGTATAAATGATGACTTGCTATATACATATACATTGCGAAAAAAATTGCCACCATCGAATTAATTA
Organism: Tadarida brasiliensis; assembly: GCA_030848825.1. Lineage (NCBI taxonomy): Eukaryota > Metazoa > Chordata > Mammalia > Chiroptera > Molossidae > Tadarida > Tadarida brasiliensis. The sequence goes on along the minus strand of CM061267.1, from coordinate 95,799,279 downwards.
ACATATCAATCCCCTCACATATTTCTTTTTTTTTTATTGAGAACACTGAAGTTCCAGTCTTAAATTAGCAAATTTGAATTATTCAATATAGTATTACCAACCATAGTCATTATTATATGTAGGTCCTCAGACCTTATTTCTCTTCTAACTGAAAGTTTATACGCTTTTCCCAACCTCTTCCATTTTTCCCCACCACCCCCCACTCCCTGACAACCACTATTCTGTTCCGTTTGTATGAGTTCAACTTTCTTCTGTTTTTTAAGATTTCACATATAAGTGATATGATGCAGTATTTGTCTTTCTCAGTCTGATTTATTTCACTTAGCATAATGCTCTCCAGGTTCAGGCTGAATAATATTTAATTGTATATGAATGCCACGTTTTCTTTATCCGTGCACCCATCACACAGACGGTTAGGTTGTTCCCATGTATCAGCAATTGTGAATGATGCTGCAGTGACATGGAAGAACAGATATCTCTTTGAGACAATGATTTTGTTTTTTGAGTAGATGCCCAGAAGTGGGATTACTGGATCATATGGTAGTTCTATCTTTAATTTATTTGGTGTCAAATCCAAAATCTCATTGCCGTTGCCAATGTCAAGAAGCCTAGCCCCTCTGGGTTTGTTTGCTTTTTTCTAGAAATTTCATGGTTTGGGGTCTTACGTTCAAGTCTTTCATCCATTTTGAGTTCATTTTTGTGTATGGTGCAGGACAGGACTCCTGTTTCATTCCTTTGCATATGGATATCCAGTTTTCCCAGCAACATTTAATGAACTGAATATACTTTCCCCATTCTATATTCTTGGATTCCTTGTCAAAAAATAATTGACCATATATGTGTGGGTTTACCTGGGGGTTCTCTATTCTGTTCCGTTGATCCGTTGATCTGTGTGTCTGTTTTTATGCCAGTACGATACTGTTTTGATTACTATAGCTTTGTACTGTAGTTTGAAAACAGGAAGAGTGATTCCTCCAGCTTTGTTCTTCTTTCTCAAGACAACTTTGTCTATTTGGGCTCTATTGTGGTTCCATGTGAATTTTAGGATTGTTTTTCCTATTTCTGTGAATAATCCCACTGAAATTTTCATAGCGGTTGCATGACTCTGTAGATTGCTTTGGCAGGTGGGGACATTTTAACACTCTTAATTCTCAATCAAATTAGACCTTGTACATAAAGGAAAAGTGGAGTCAAAGGCAAAGTATAAGAGAATAAATTTGTGTTATACTAAGCCCCCAAGTCTGCAGTGATTTGTTACAACAGCAGTAGGAAACTAAAACAGTCACTTTTCATTATTTAACATGACTTTTTAATGGGAGCTGTCTTTCTGACACTTTGAAGTGCTCTAGTGGTCCATTTCCAATGATGGATGAGAAGCAACTTAAAAATAAAAAACAGCCCTGGCCAGTTTGGCTCAGCGGTTGGAGCGTCGGCCTGCGGTCCAGAGAGACCCGGGTTCGGTTCCTGCTAGGGGCGCGTATCTTGGTTGCAATTTGTCCCTGGCCCTGGTTGGGTTGTGCGGGAGGCAGCCACTCGATGTGTCCCTTTCACATCAATGTTTCTCTCTCTCTCTCTTCCTCTCTCTCCCTCCCACTCTATCTGAACAAATGGAGAAATGTCCTTGGGTGAGGATAAAAAAATAAAATAAAATAAAATAAAATAAAATAAAATAAAATAAAATAACAAATACAATTATAAAGAATTGTGACATTTCTGCTCTTTAAATTGCCCTAAAAGTATTTTTATAGTATGTGGGTTAATTTTATGTGTTAACTTGACTGGGCCATAGAGTGCCCAGATTAGACATTGCTCCTGGGTGCATCTGTGAGGGTGTTTTCAGATGAGACTAGCATTTGTATCAGTGCTGGACCTAGTAAAGGGGATTGTCCTCCTCAGTGTGGGTGGGGCTGATCCAATCTGTTGAGGGCCTAAAGAGAGGCGTTTCCAATCTCTGCCTTAAAACTCCAGAGTAAAGGATGCTGTTGATGAACTAGATGGAATGTGTCTCATTTTTAATTCTAGCAGAGCAGAGTGGTGCTTCTCAACCTGCCAAGGTATAATTTTTCAAGAATCCAGAGCTACATGGTTTATTACCTTTGCGCACTTTAGCTTCTCTAGAATGTGAGATCCCCAAAGGGATTTATACTATTTCCTGACAGCCCCAAGGCATAAAATTAATATAGAAGGTAAAAGAAAATTTGAGATAGAGATTCAGAGCTGATGAACGTAAGCCATGCCCGTCCATCACTCCCTGGAGACCAATTAAGCAAAGTACTCATATGTAACACTTAAACACCATAAATTAAAGCTGGCAAAAAGTTTAAATTCTATCACAAAATTAACCATTGTAAGTAGCTGTGGAAATTTGCCTTATAAAAATAAAGTATATTTGTGCCCCAATAGCTAAGCAAAATAAAGGAAATTTTGATTGTGAAACAGACAAAAATGATTTTTTTTTCCTAGCTTTCCATTGATTTTTTTTTTTTTCTAGCTTTCCATTAGAGGGAAAAGGGATCTTTGCACCATGAGGCATTTGAAATTAATCTTCGTCAAGGGCATTATTCTGCAGGATCTTATGAAAAATCCCATGCAGGGTACCTTAGAAATAAAGATGGAAAACACACCAGAATATATCTTTCTCCCCTGAGAAGAGTGGAGGTTGGTTCAAAGGCACAACATGCTCAGAAGCAGAAGGAAGGGGATACATGGCTCTCGTTGATTCTCAATATATTTATCTTCATATTAAATAGTGTGGGCACATTTTTTATCCTCTATGAAAGTTTCTTGCAGTCAGACAGTGTCCCACTCTCATCCTCACACAATAAGGAAATGTTACATTAGATACACTAGTCCTACAACTCTGTCTTGCATGCATGCTCTCAGTACATGTTGGTTAGTCTTTTTTAACTGCCATTGTCAAACACCTAGCTACCGAGCCATGGCTTTTATGACATAATCAGGAAAAATATCATTGTGACGAGGAAAGAAGAGTCTTGTCTTCCAAACCCAAAGGCCCTGGAAACCAAGAGCCCTGGTGAATTGATTAAACCAGGTGATTCTAACAGGTGTCACCTCAACCCCTGAGACCACACCACCCTAATTCCATGTCCTGGAGCTCTACAAGCACCAAATAAAACCACACATCCCCATTTCCACACCATCCTGGACATGAAGACGAAGGGCTCAATGCCAAGCCAGCGACTTTGCAGTGACACAGATGAATTTCTTTAGATAACCCGTCATATAGGGGCTAAGAAAGAATTTGAAAACAAATGTGAGTTTGGGAGTTGTGCATTTTAGATATAAATTTGTCCCACCACAAAATCATCTGAAAGAATTACAAAAATCGGATTCTTCTTCTTCTATTCATTATCTCCCTAATTTGAAGGGGAAAAAAAAGGTTATGTATTTTTAATTTAATCTGAGTTTTTAGGATATGAGTGCATTTTTTCCCATACTTATCTTCAGCCCTTTCAGTATGAACTCACATGCACACCCAGGCACCCAACTTCTAAGTGTCTCATACCCTGCTGCACAGACATTGAGCAGTTTCCAAGGGAACACTGTGTCAAGGCAATGATCCTATTAAAAAGATCCTTTGAGAACAAATATCCATTTCCTCTAATGTCGTTCAGTAGCATTAAATTAGAGCCACTCCTCTTGAAATGAAGAGAGCAATGCAGCACTTAACCATCACTGGGTAGCAGAGAATGTTCCCCTTAAAAGCACAATTATTTTATAGGGTGGCCGCACTGGGATGGACCATTAGCTCTGACAGTGAAAAGCTTCCAATGCCTCTACAATCGAAAAGTTGCTTGAGATGACAAAAGATCTACAAACCACAGTCATCTCAAAATCAGAGAATTAGACTGTGTAGCTGAAAAGGCCTCCAGAGATCTGATGCCCAAGCCCTCTGGCTTAGGCAGAGAGTACAGCCAGAAACCGGACTTGTCGAAGAGTCATTCATTTTCTCCACTGAGTTTTTTCATTGATTTCTACTCTAATTCTTACTGTTTCTTTTCTTTTGCTTACTCTGAATTTAATTGGCTCTTCTTTTTCTAGTTTCATAAGGTAGAAACTTAGATGATTGATTTTTAGATCTTTCTTCTTCTCTAATGTATGCATTCAATGCTATAAATTTCCCTCTAAGCACTGCTTTTACAGCACCCCACAATTTTGATAAGCCGTGTTTTCATTTTCATTTTCAATTTATTTTTTTTATCATCCTGGCAGTCAAGCAAAACACATTGAGGGGAAAAGTTCACTCGTGAACCTTCAGGTGAAACTCTGCTTTTTTTTTAACTACTGTAGATTATTCTCAGTTGCTGCTTAGCAATTGTTCAAAGTATGCTTTGGGCAACAAACATTTACAGAAGGGTTTTTATGGCTGCTTGCTTAAACGTGCTCTTTAAAAAGAAGTATTCAGACCACACCTGTGATATTGTACTTACTAACCCAGAAACGGTGTTTCTCTCTGATCTGAGCCTCTGCCCTGAGTTGTTGCCGGCAGCAACTTGTGCTCTCGGCACCCTGGCAATGGGACGATGTTGGTGTCAATAATGGTAATATTAGTTATTATTTACTGGAGGACTTCCTGAATTCAGGTCAAGAGACTCTGTCTTAGCTAAGAATTCATTTCCCATTACCCACTTCCCCATAGCAGCTCTGGAGATGTTTCTTTTAACCATTTTACACACACACACACAAAACATATAAGTCTTTCCCTTATTACAGTAGGAATGAGGTCACTGAGGCTCCAAAAGACTGAGTTGCACAAAGTTGAATGGTGCTCTTGGCTTTTGGATGCAGCAGCCTGGTTACAATTGGTATAAGTCAAACCACTAGGCAAGTGACCTCCTTTGACACAGGTCTCCGAAAGCGAGAGAGGGCACTAGGGAGAAGGAAAGGGAGCGTGGGCCAGGACAGGCCATGGTGGCCTTGCAAAGTTGGGTTTTCAGGACAAGGCTGATGTCTCCAGGGAATAGAACTCGACTTCAGCCTCATGCTTTTAGGTGGTAAATTTATTGAACTCACAAGCTGAAACCATCTCAAGAGGGCTGTTTATTCCAAGGAGTCCTATTAATCCATTGAGATCATGCATTAACATAAGAGGCTAGACTTACACCGTTCATTTTAGCAACTTAAGTGATTTTACCCATTTGAATAAAATAACTTTTGATGTGAGCCATATAAAAAAAGAGAGAGAGAGCATTAAACTTCACGTAGTCTGTGTGTCTGTGTGTCTGCTCCATCCGTTGGGGGAAATGCCCAGCTTAAGCCTCTGTATTTCTTTGAAAATCACAGCATCTTCCGTGCTCCAAAACACGCATCTGGTCTAAAAAAGACACTGAGCCACGTCTCTGGATAAAATGAAAGTTGGCTGAGTGTGTTCAAACGCTGCACACAGGAAAAGATAAGCTGTGACGGCTCGGGCTCCGCAATCATCGCGAAATGAAATTAGATCCTTAATTATAATGAGAACGGCTTGGAGAATACTGAAGTGTGAGTAAACCATTTATGTTTGCAGTAAAGTTTGCTCCTTAAATATGTTGAAATGCAATTTTCACAAAATCTTAATAAATCATTTATGGCAGATGTTAAGTGTTATCAGTATAACAGGATCATGCAAAGAAATTAGTAAATCCCATCCTACTAACCGCATAAGGCAAAGCAAATGTGCGTGATTAACAGCGACAGCTGGAGAGAACAGCTCTCAGCCACGTAAAGACCCAGGAACCAAAAGGATCAAATCAAAAAGCAAGTTACTTTCATTGGGTGAATAGAAGTAACTTTAAAATTGGGATTGTTATAAGATGCTGCTTAAAACGAGTTACAGGAAAGAGGACCGATTTTATTCTCAAGAAGCCTATCTGTCAGGGTTGCTGGAGAACCAATTATTCTTAGGAGTTCGTCAAATAAACGCCTCTGAGCCTGTCTCGAGCTAAAATATTACATACAAGCATTTAGCATGTATTAGTTTGACCCTGTGAGCTGACCTCATTCGAAAGATTCAACGGAGTTGTTGAGAAATACTTCAACATACAGCATACCTTAATTGAACATGGCACATTTTATAGCAGAGGGTATAATGTGGAAAATTGCATGAAAACGAGAGCAAAGAAAGAAATTCATTGAAGTATGTTCTATACCCCAGCACCATTCCAGAATTTACCAAGAAATACAAACCATGGAGCCACTAAATTCTGGTTTCGTTGATCCAAATCCCCTCCGAGTCATCTAGCCCAACAATGCACTTGTCTTGTTTTAAATATTTATGAATACAGCTCTTATCTGAAATGATTATCAATTGCTAATTGTTATATTAATAATAGAAAATTGAAATTCAACACTAAAACAGATGGGCTCCCTTCCACTCTACTCCGGGCTCTCTATCTTATTGAAAACCCTCCTAAAAGCCAAAAACTATTACTCAGTTGGATGGGTTTTGCAATGTTTGTTATTACTCAACATGGGGTGGCAGCGAAAGCTTTTCTCACTGAGAAGCAATTATTTTGATCTGGAAAGAGTTCACAGTGTGTTTGATAATCAACATCGGTGTAAACAAAAATATCTTTTCTCTCTTTTCATGGAAAAAAAAAAATGGAATCCTGTACATTCCAAGCTCTTGCTCTTGGATGTTTCATTAAATATTAATCTGGTGAATATTGACAGGATACTCGATGAAAATGTAGATTGCACATTTACGTGGATTTGAGGACATCTCTTTAATATGGCCTATCTCGGATTGTGATCCACACGGCTACAGCCTTCCCTCTCCATTCTGTGACCCTCTGGCCTCCATGCCTCCCTGACAACACAGACCCTATCATTCTGTTTGAGGCTCAACCACTTTCCCAATCCGATCATTCCCATGCAGGGCCCTGCCAGGTAGCACAGCTGCTTAGAGCATAGTCCCTATATGCCAAAGTTGTGGGTTCAATCCCCAGTCGGAGCACATACAAGAATCAATCAATGAATGCATAAGTAAGTGAAATAATAAATCAATGTTTATATATAAATATCCTTCCTCTCTCTAAAACATAAAATCAACAAATAAAAACATTTAAATCAATCCCATCCATTCATACACTGAATGACTGAAGACCAATAAAAGCCTTTCCAACCTAAACATAGTATAATAATTTTTAAAACTACAACAAAGATATAAATACAAGTTTGATTCTTATAAGGCCTACTTATACATTTTACAGCACTGCTTTATTTCAATATTTATATTCATTTTTACCCACATAAGAAAATTTTAATAGTCTTATTATTTCCATGCAAAAGATTATCAGAAGTATATTCTTGTGAAGTAACTGGCAGCAGGACCCTTCAGACTCACTAGGTAAATTATAAGTACGTTAGTCATATCATTAAGGGAAATAACAGTAATCAGTAACGTCAGTTTCTTGTTTTCTTAAAATGCATCTATCCTGTGTGTGTTTCTTTAACCAGAAACCTTAGGAAGTATTTTAATAAGCTAAAGATGTGTCTATGTTCGTTATGTTAGCAAAGTTTTTGTTTCCTTTCATTAACCAATTGCATTTTAGCATTGAAAACATTTCAGTTAGGAATAGCCAGCGTAATTCTGGGAAGTGTGAGGGGTAAGGCCCAAGTCAGCATGGGTGCCTCAGACGAGTGAGGGCAACAGTTCAGGGTGAGCTCTGACCAGGCGAGGATGCTGCGGGGACCAGCTGTGGACCGTGGCAAAGGGCTCTGTGGCTAGCAGGACCATGTGGGACGGAAGGTGAGTTTTAGTTTCTATTCTGTAGGCCTTGGGGGCTATTCAGAATGCTGGGCAGGAACATGACAGGGTCTGATAGGCCTTCCAGAGCTGTCCCTCCAGCGTTAGTGTGACAGATTGGAGAAGAGCAAAGCTGAGCTAGCAGGAACGTGGGTAACAAGAAATGGTAAAGCCATAAGGGACTGCACTAGAACTGGGGTCTGTTTGAAAGATGTTCAGGGAAGAGAACTGATAGGAACTGGTGACCATTTGCCTGCTGGGTCTGGGCGGTGGGGGGAGCTTAAGGTGGTATTTTTATATCATCCCAAGGTCTGGCTTGGCCAAATGTGGGGGTGGCCGTTCTATTCACAAAGTTGGAAAATTCAGAAAAAAAGAGCAGATTTCTGAGTAAAAATAACAAGATAAGTTTTGAGGGTTCTCAGCCAGGTAGAAGTATCGAGACCAAACCAAGAAGAGACCACTCCTTCAGTCACTGTGTTCCTATTCTTGAGGGAGGCTGAGAATCGATAGCCAGCATCTCACTGTAGAGTAGTCACAGGTGCTCAGAAGTATGCGTCATCAACGTTATCACTAAACCTTCGTTTTCCATTGTTAGTGTAAAACAGTATTTCTCAGTGACTCCATTTCTGGCCTCTGGGAGCTGGCAGAACCTTCTTGCTGTCATTCTGCACAGGTGTGACTGTCGTGGGCGGTCCTTGCCTGGACTTCGCGTTGTTACCACCTTTCTGAGAAATACTTTGACAATGTGTATCAAACGCCTTCACACACTTACATTCTATGATCCAGCAGTTTCCATTCTAGAAATGTGCCCTAACGGCCTATCAGAGGTGTGCAGAGTCATCTGTTACTTACAAGTGAAGAATTGAAGGACTACCCAATGGAATTGTATGGTAAGCAACTGAAAGCAGCTGATCCCCTACTGGTCCAGTTTCCCCCATTTGAATCTGCAGATCCCAGTCCTTTTGATCTCTTCCATCCCTCCCTAACCCGTATCTTATTCCTCCTTTCACCCTGCCTCATACCTATTTCACGTTTGATCCAATCCTGCCTTTCCAAGACTTCTGCCATCTGAATTGCACCTGTGTATTCTTCATCCAGTCTTCACAACTCTGTTCTCTGGGTAACAGAACGTTAACGTGCCACTCGAGTGCAGGTAACAATACAGGTAAAAGGCCAACATCTATTCTCCGAGATGTTTATTTTACCATTAATCACCTGAACCCCTTGCCCTGTGTTTCCTGTGTTCATGATGGAGTAATTCCAAAGGTGGGAAGTCCAAACAAAGCAGAAGACAGGTGTACCATGGCAGTGAGTCAGGTGGACCATCTGGGAAATGGGCCTTCTGGCATCTCTCTTTGATCTGGTCCTTCATTCCAGTCTACAGCTGGGTCCATTCTGGTCTCTGCTTTGGTCCATTCAAGGGCTGCTCATATACTGTTTTTCCAGAAAGTTAAAATAAGTCAACCTTTCCAACAAATATTAATCGTGCAAAATGTTACCATTATTTGTGATTGAAGTCATTATTACCGGAGGATGCTTAATGAGTGTATGAATACAATACAAGTCAATGACTGAAGTCAGTTCCAGAACTGTGAACACTAACAAGACATTTAGCTGTGGATAGTTAAACTATTAAGATGTATTCTAAAATTTTCTATAATATATTGTCCTAAATGTGATGATGTCCTATCTTTGTGAAACATTTTCAGCAGTGGCTGTGATAAAAGCAAGAAATAAACATAAATCAGTGTAAGACAAGAAATGACAGCAGTGGGTCCATCTGACTCCAGGGCCAATAGTAATGCAGATCCTTGTGGTAAATAACTGGATATTTAAGAATGAAATAAAATATTTTTCTTTCCACCCTATTTGTATTATTTTTCCAAACGGATTCAATGATGCTAAGATATAAATGCTTATTAAGTTATTTGGACCTAAATGTAGATCTATTGGGCATTTATTTTGGCCTAAGGAGCCAACGTACACAATGGAATAGTATGCAGCGGTAAAAAAGAAAGATCTCTTCCCCTTTGAGATAGCATAGAGGGACCTGGAGAGTATCGTGCTAAGCAAAATAAGACAGTCAGAGAAAGACAAGTATCACGTGATGTCACTTATATGTGGACTCTAATGAACAAAATAAACTGATGAACAAAATAGATCCAGAGACATGGAAGCATGGAACAGGCTGAGGAATCTCAGAGGGAAGGGGGTGGGTTGGTGGGAACTTATATGCATATATGCATAACCCATGGACACAGACAACAGTGCGGGGAAGGCCTGGGGTGGGGCAGAGGCTGGGTGGACGGGGTCAGTGGGGGGGCAAAGGGGGGAACATCTATAATACTTTCAACAATAAAGATAAATTTTTTAAAAAACAACATGACCAGACACTAAAGGGGCTGTTCCTGGAAAAAGTTCAGAAACCTCTGCTCACATGCTCTGAAACCCTGGACAGAAACTCTCCATTGTTGCTACATTTTGGCTCTTTCCCAGAATTAAATGAAGCACTGTCTATAGAACTGTATTTGGTCACTACAAAAGTATTTAACTTCCAAATAGAAAGAAATTCCTAACTTGTATATATTTTTCATAAGACTATTGTTAACCATTGTATAGGATTTTATAAACGTAAACAGCAAATCCTTAGTTTCAGAAGAATTAATTTTAACTTCTATCTTTGGTTTCAAATCTCTGTAATTTAAGGCAGTACAGACTTTTAGGCAAAGCGCCTAGGAATTAGTTGCCAGAGAATGTATTTGTATGGAAATTTCTCTCGCGCTCCCCCGGTGATGCATGAACAGAGGAAGGGAACGTGGACTCTCACTGATGTAAGACACACCTGAGGCAATGCCAATCAACCCTGAATATTTTATAAAATTCAAGGTGTGTGTTTTGTGTTTCATATCCAAAGGAGCACCAGCTATTCAAATCAGTTTACTCTATGTAAATTAGCCTCCTCAAAAAACGTCCTCGATCCAGGCAGACATGGGACTGACCTCAGCTAAAGTCCGCACAAAGTGGGGGAACACTCAAGAGAGACCCTACAGCAGCGTCGGGCACGGAGTCCCCTGTGCTCACTGGCAGTCCCTCCTCTGCGAAGGGTGACGGGCAGGTGTCAGGATATTCTTGTCTGTCACCTTTACAGTTGTAATCTGACCCCACATTGTAAGAAAACAAAAGGAGGCATACAGTGAAGAAGCCCTTTTATCTGTATGGATCAGGCTTCATGATTGAGAAAGGGAGACACTTTCTTAAAATTTTACCATGAATTTCAAAAGGGACATATTTAAGGAAATCTGTACCTTTGTGCTTGGAAACTATGGAAAAATGATTGTCCCACTGGCCTGTCGGTTTCACTGCTCAAAATCAGAATCGTGTTCATAAAAAACGTCGGCTTGCAGCTTGGGTGCTTCTTGTCCCGTGAAATAGCCGTGTGTTTACAGTCATCCTGGGGCTCTGCAGTCTTGGACACGCTCGGGTTTTACATTCTCATCAGACTGAAGAAGTTCAACCAGCAGATAAAGGTGTATTTTGGTATGTCTTTTTTAAAAGTCTCAGTTGCTATTTATCATAATTAAAACATAGCCTGAGAGAAAACCACTACTATTTGGAACCAAATCCACAGTCACTGGTGACAGATTTATAGTCTTTTGTTTATGTTCAGATCTTGCATGGGCTCATTTAAAACTGACAAACAAAAAACTCGTCACCTGCCACATCTGGGCATTTATCCAAAGAAAGGCAGAACACTAATTCAAAAAGCTACATGCACCCCTCTGTTCACTGCAGCATGATTTACAACAGCCAAGATATGGAAGCAACCTAAGTGTCCACCAATAGATTAATGGGTAAAGAAGATGTGGTACATATATACAGTGGAATATTACTCAGCCATAAAAAAGAATAAAATCTTAGCATTTGTGAGAGTGCAGATGGACCTAGAGGGTATTAGGCTCAGTGAAACGAGTCAGACAGGGAAGGACAAATACTGTATGATTTAATTTATATGTGGAATATAAAGAACAAAATAAACAAACAAAACGGAAACAGACTCACAGATACAAAGAACAAAGTGATGGCTGCCAAGCGGAGGAGCGGTTTGGGGACTGGGTGAAAGTGCAGGGATTAAGTACAAATTGTTCATTACTGAACAGTCACGGGGATGTACAGCACAGGGAATGCAGTCAACAATATCGTAATTACTCAGTGTGGCGCCAGGTGGGGACTAGGCTGATCAGGGGGACCACTTTGTAAATTACACAAATGTCTGAGCACTATGCCGAACACCTGAAACTAATATAAAATAATATGAATGTAAACTGTAATTGAAAAACAAAAACAGCCCGGCCGGTGTGGCTCAGTGGATTGAGCGTCATCCCATGGACTGAGAGATCTCGGTTCGATTCCCGGTCAGGGCACATGCCCGGGTTGCGGGCTCCATGCCCAGTAGGGGGCGTGCAGGAGGCAGCTGATTGATGTTTCTCACATTTATGTTTCTATCTCTCCCTTTCTCTCTCTCTAAAAAATCAATAAAAACATATATATTTTAAATTAGTTGTGCAGGAGACCAACTAAATCTCCATAGGGTCCCCAGTCCAAACATAAACAAACCACCACAGCCTGAGCTTCCGCCTTGCGTGCCTGGATGACCACACGCTCATAACAAACGCAGACAGAACAAATCAGCGCTTGGCACAGTGCTAGAAAATGGTGAGCTGAAGAAGAAGAATCGGTTGGGCTTGCTTCAGGAAGACCTGGAACAGAAGCCCTTAGAAATCGCACTCCGTGGTAAGCAGACATGCTCCTCTCGTTTCTGCCACAACCCTTCGAGACCACTCAGTTTATTTTACCACGATCTCACAGGCACCTGTTTGCCTGACAAATCCTTGATTAGCAATCTGGATCCCCAGGAAGCATGACAGCAGGAAGAGCTATCTTAGATAAGGATCTTCTAGTGACAAGAAAGGCCAGTCCCCACGGAACATTAATGTTAGCACTTATCTACAAGAGACTTGTTAGCCTGAAGTCAGTTCCCAGAAGCTCATCATTCCTAAGTCAATTAATAGCATCCGTTTTCTCGAAACTGGATTCTGCACCCACAGGGATCGATGTCATCAGTCTGCAAGGGAACCCTGCCTGAGCAAATGTGTGAAATTCAAAAGTAACACAGAGCATATCATTATACATCTGTCGGAACCCATGGAATGTGCAACCCAGGCGTGAACCCTAATGCAAACTGTGGACTTTGGGTGATAATGATGTGTCAGTGTGGGTTCCTTGCTAGACAGGAATGTGTCCTTCCTGTGCAGGATGTCAGCGGTGGGGGAGGAGGTGCTTGGGGGGCGGCAGAAGACATATGGCAGGTCTCTGTACTTCCCATTCAGTTTTTCTGTGAACCTATAACTGCTCTAGTAAATAAATTCTACCAAAAAAAAAGAAGAAAGAAAGAAAGAAAGCATGCAACCAGAAGAAATTGAAAGCGTATACTTTAGTGTCAAAGAGACCGGGGTTACAAGTCTGACACTTCTACTTCTTGGGTGACATGGTCATTTATCCTCTCTCAGCCTCAGCTCTTTGTCTGTAAATGGAGGCAAGAAATGCGTACCTTCAGTGTTAGGAGAGTTCAGTGAAATAGTCTATGTAAAGCATGTAGGAGCGTGTGTGGCTCATAGTAAGATTTCATCATCTCCGTGCTCTGCTCAAAGTGAATTCTGTAAGGGTGGACCTGCTTTAAAAGTTTTCTTTGTGACAAAAAGTATAAATCTCACTGCTCGGACTACTCGGAGAGCCTGAGACCACAAAGAGCATGAGGCGGCCGCTACCGAACCTGGCCCCTGGAGAAAGAAAGCGATATATTCTATTGTCCGAACTGTAACCAAATCGCAGAGCTTGAGGCTGAGAATTTTCTGCAATTAATAAAAAAAAAGTCTTAATGTAAGAAAGTGATAGTTGTCACAAAGACCGAAGGAGGACACAAAGCAAGAACACAGAGAAGTGGATTCAGCAGAATTTGGATGATGAAAGGAACACTTGAGAGAGGTAACACCGGTAACTGAGCCTAGCTAAGGGGTGTGGCAAGTCCATCGTGATGAATCAACGGACAGTAACATCAGCTCACATGGAGCCATTATATGGGAGAGCTGGATGAGACTGAATGTTTCGTTAACTGCAGGGTGTTGCTGAGGACCTCACTTGCTACATCACAATGTGTCCTGTTGTCACAGTTCCAGGAGTGGTTACACTGTTCCTAAGCAATAGCTGTGTACGTGCAGCCTAAGAGTCCTGTGGATATAATGGACGTGTTTCCTTCTTCACGTTGGCTGCTAGGAACACTGTGGACTCCATCGTATAAGGACACAGGACCTCATGGGTAGCAACTATGTATTCATGGGCCCCTGTCCTTTGATTACTATGTTCCCTTTGTCCAAATTCTCTCAATTACTTTCAACTTACTACCACATGACACCGTAGTGTGTGTATCTCTGTCAACCATGTTTTTGTAATAATATGAAGTGAAAACAAATTTTTAAAATTTAATAAGGAACTTTTAGAACGGGATCCCCAAAATGAGATGGGTGCTATGTGGCGGGGTCCCACTCATATAGCTTTCAAAGTTGTTGGGGTTTTTTTTCCCTTTCTTTCTGTTTCTGGCCTTTTTGTCATGTCTTACAAGCCCCAGAACTCAAGATGAATTGCACAGGGTTACATAGCTCTGGTCTGTGGCTTTGTCAAGGAGAGGAAACAGCAAGAGCAGCCACACCGGGCCCCGTGTTTCCGGGCAGTGAGACACCCTCGGACCCTCTTCCCACCACGCAGATACCACAGATGCAAATAACTGCAAGCTCAGCGGTCATTGTTAAATGTGGCAAAATAATTAGAAAGTGACCAATTTGGGATAGTACCAGTAGTTTTTCATTTAACTTGCTTAATTGTAAGTTTACATAATTGAATTTTTAATGATGGCCGTGCCTAATAGGCTCCCAGAGATCGTGGAAAGGTAAGAACTGGCTCTCGGGAGCCGGCCCCAGCCCAGTCCAGCGAACCGCTTTTTCCACCACACCTTGTTTCATGCATTTTGCTAAAAGTCCATTGAGAGTTCAGTGCTGCTAGGCAAGTTCTCTCATCTTTTCGTAAAAGAATTTAGGAATAGAAGGAAGACATCAATACCAGATTACAAAGAATGGCTTTCATTACCCCTTACCATCAATAGCATTTACAGCACAGAAAGCCAGGGAGAGTTTCAGCAATTTTAGTGTGCTATCAACAAAATACAAAGAAGATGAGATGACCTTACAGCTTTCATATATATTATATATATATATACACACACACACACATACACACACACACACACATATATATAGACTCTTTTTTGAAAGGCATGGAAAGAAACAGCTAGAGAAGTCAAATAAAAATAACAACCATATCTTTTTGTTCCCTAAAACCTTCCTTTTATCATTTAACACAGACTTCAGTATTTGTTCATTATTTCCGTCGTCAAAACATGAGGACGGTGTCTCTAGACCTGACAGTCCAGAAGTCCTCATTCATTCACAATAAAAAGGCGTTGAATGAGTCCTTTTGCTGATGTCATTAATATTTGGGGGAAAACAGTTTCTTAAATAAGAGCAACGAATACTTGAACAGCATTCGTAGTTTCCATATATCTTGCGTTCTCGTCCCTACAGCCCCGCGAGGAGGCTTACACTCATCTGTATTTGGGCTTCCAGAACACAGGACGCAGACGGAGGCACCCGCGTGTTTATCCGAGACCGCACACCCCAGTCAGCAGAAAAGGCAGCTCTCTCCTCCTACCCACTTTCCTCTCCCTCTTTCCAAAAGCAGTTTCTGGACAGTGAGTAGTCTGCTCAGGCAGCATAACAGAATACCACAGACAGGGCAGCTCAAAATGTTCTTACAGTTCTGGAGGCCCGAAGTCCAAGATCCAGGTGCCGGCAGGGTGGGCTTGTGGCGAGTCCTCTCTCCAGGCTGGCAGATGACTGTCCTCACTGTCCCGTCTCACGGTCTCTCCCGTGTGCTGAATGAGGGCGTCTCTGGTGTCTCTTTCTCTCCTGAGAAGACCACAGTCCTACAGGATTAGGGCTCCCCCTTAGGACCTGATTCAACCATAATACTTTGTCAAGTCCCCATCTCCAAACACAGACACCTTGCAGGTTGGGATGTCAACACATGAATTGTGAGGACACAATTCAGTCTACAACAGGTGGCTATTATGTGACAGTGTTCAAGTAGAGATGGAAATACAGTGACGAATAAGAAAGACCTAGGCCCTGACTTTGTGGAGCTTAAGATGCAGGAGGGAGCACAGACGGTAAGTGCCCCCTCACTTTCCCTCACACAGCACTCCCTGTGGAAGGCCCGATGTTTACCCAGTCTTCTTCGTACCATGCTTGTTCTTAAGAAAGAATTTTTTTGCATGGACTTATAAAGGATAAACTTCAGGCCACCTTGTGTCTAATTCATTTGTCTTTAAATTTGTGGAGACTGAGCTAATAAAATGTGCTCACACAGAAGGCAGGCTAGTGGGGTCCATCCTAGAAGGAGAAGACCGTGGGCCAAGGCTTGTCCATAGACATGCTTCTTGCCACGGTCCAGGGCAGGGACTGTCCCCGTGAATTCTGTGGGGTGGGTGCTGTGCCTCTTTCTCTCGTGGAGCCTGGTGAGCAGCAGGAACGCCTTCTCTTCTCACCCAAAAGCAAGACCACTATATTTAAGAAATCTCTGCTGTTCAGCTGAAGCAAATCCACAAGTGTTTCTGATACTTTTTAAACAGAACGCAGAGAACTGGAGTCCACAGCATCACAGCCCCGGGAGTCTGCGATTCAGCATCACCTTCCTACAGCACAAATGGAGGTTTACCCAAAAATGTGGGAGAAGAGGAAAAGAACATTCTAAGACCTTTTGTGTAATGCTCTGCAAATGAGGTGGTGACTGGGTGGCCGAGCAGCACGGATGCTAATTCTGCAGTGTGGTTTGAGTCTGTGCTCTGCTCCCCGGCTGGCGGAAGCTCCATGTTGAGTTAGACACAGTATCAGCTCTGAGTCAGACAGATCTGGCTTCTGCTTCTGACTCTAGTGCTTACTAGTTTTATGAACTTGTAAAATACCTAGTCTCTCTGCACTGTGCTTTCCTTGGCTGTGAAAATTTTAATAACAATGCTGTGTTGGGCTCTCCCCAGTTCAAGGAAAAGAGATGGGTTCCAGTTACCTCAGGGTATTGTAAAGAGACGATACAGGAAAATACAAAGATGAAAAAGAAATCGTCTCAGTCACCATCCAGATAGCCAGCCCACTGTTCAGCAAGATTCTGAACAGGACAGGTGCTGCTCTGAGGGTCCCTCCGCTGCAGAGTCCCCCAAAGATGAGAATTATTCCTCCCTACACCAGTCCACCTGCTTCTTTCTACTCTACGACCAACGCACTTCTCACTACTGTCCCTGTGATGACGCTGTGGCCTCTGTCCACGGCCTTTCCTTCATGCATTTCTCTTCACCTGCTTCTACTATTCACTGGACGCCTTTCGGTGGGTCTTCTTTTCAAGCTGCCTCGGAAGGAGGGTCTGGTCAAGTTACTCCTCAGGAGAGGACGCCTCTGTCTTCGGGACAGGGTTTGGTGCCTGTTCCCTACAGATCACTGTTCAGCCTGTGGATGGCTGTCCTCGATCCTGATCCTATCCAGGTGGCTACAGTGGCCGGGTCACATGGGCGAAGCGTGGTTATATCTGCATCCAGCGCTGTTGACAAGGCAGACTCTGAGGTTTCTCGGGAGAGAGGGTAGGAGTGACACCCAATTGCGTGACCTGCCGGGATGCACTGGTGAGGGTAGGATGAGCGAGCGACTTGTCTAGGGCCTGGCATCATAAATCTGCGCCCCCCTCCCATTTCCAGGGTCCCCGTCCAGATCAGGCCTAATTTCTCCTTTACTACGGAAGTAGGTTCCCAGAAGTCTCCTCACCTCCACTTTCTCCTCTATCCCAATTCCTCTCCCACACCTCTGCCACCGCAACTTGTAGAGACCACGTGGAGTTAACCCTTTATTTACCATATCGGACTTGAATGGAGTCCTCCCAAAGTGCCAGACACTGCCTTGGATGATGGAAACACAGAATGAATAAGGTGTGTGTTCTTCCCGCAGGACTCCAAGGAGTGGAGAAGACCAACAATCATAGATGCAGACCTTTAAAGGTGCTGTGGAGCCCTGAAACAGTAACAGCCTCCTCCCGGGTCGGCAAAGACGTCTCTAAGGAGGCAGGAACAGGCAAGCCCTCTGCCGCGCAGTGGCTCAGACACGCTCCGGAAGGAGCTCCTCGCGCAGAGAGGACCCAGGAGAGTCTGGGACGTCCGTGCAGGGAACCCGAGCGGCGAGTCAGGGGCAGGCCCTGCCTTTGCAGTAACGGCTCATGTAAATAGTACTAAGAAGAATAAGAAGAAGAAGAAGAAATTTAAAAGAAATAGTATTCCATAATCCAGCTGAGTTTTTTTTTTAAAGTAAACAATAATAATCACGTTTCTTGACTCTAGTTCTTAGAGCTTTTAATAGGCAAACGTGTTTTGGGAATCTCCGAGAAGTGAATTGGGTGTAGGGCATTTTCCAAGCGTATTTGACCTGGAACCTCTTTTCCGTGGAACAGCTGGCAGGAGGGGCCCTGAACCCACTCCGGCATACCATAGGGTGTCTAGGAGGCGTCGGTAAGGGGTGCCAGCAGGAGAGCAAGGTGAACAAAATCTGCTCGGCGATCACAGTGTCCCCGAATGAAGTGCACTCCGTGTCCTGCCCGCCCAGCGGGGCCCTGTCCCTCCTCTTCGGCCACTCCCCTCACGTTCTCTACGCACGGGACCGACAGGACCCCCGGTTTCTCCGAAGCATGCTTTACACTTTCTTGCTTCTGAGCTCTCAGACAGTCTCCCTCTGAAATTCTACTCATCTTTCAAGATTCATCACAAACACCACATCGTCAGTAGTCTTTCATGAGTCCCCAAATCCTGTCCACAGCTGCTCTGCACCCCCTCATCTAACAGGTGCTGGCTTTCACGCGTAATGGGATCACACGGAGGGTGGGGAACGTTTGTCAGAACCACTCAAGTACCGGTTCTAGAACTTTCCTTCTACATCACTACTTCCTCTCAGGGGGTTGAGATGGACCCATCCCCCGAGAGCCCCCTCCCCCACACACACACGCAGCAGAGGGTTCCACAGTTTCTCTCAACGCACACCACTGTGCAGAAAATCCAGCTCCTGCCTGTGTCTGTAACCGAGCTAATCTTCCTCATTAGCACCCGCCTGCTGAGTGGTGATAAAACTGAGTTTACCCCAACGTTGCATATTAAAAGCATTCTCTGCAGAGAAATGTCTGTTTTGGGTAAATGCCCAGGCTTTCAGATGCCCTCTCTCTCCCTGCTCTTCTCCAGGAGGGCGTCTGGGCATAGGAGGTGGTTCCCTGTGTCCTCCTGACAGTGGGGGAGGAGGTCTGGGGTTTCTGCTCTCTGTCCTTATGCTTTGCTCTGGACTGGCAATCACAGAAGGGCCACAGAGCCTGCCCCTGGGGGTTCTGCTGGAGTCTGCTTTTCGGTTTGGCAGCTGGTGGGACTTAATGGCCTGACCTCTTTCCGTTTCCTTAAGGCCTCATGGTGCGATCTGAGCCCATCTTATCTCTCATTGGAGCAGCTGGTCCTGGCCCAGGTGGGTCATCCTGTGACTCTCAGCTCCAAGGTCACCTCCACGCTGCCACCGCCACGCTTGGCATGCCAGCCCCTCAGCTAATTTACTCTCCCCCCTCCCTGCTACAGGAAAACCCAGGACTGCATCCAAGTAGGATTGGAGTGAAAAGAACAGCCTAAAGCCCTACTGTCAGTATGAGGTACAGGGTAGTTAGTTGCTCAATAAAAATTTAAATGGAGGGTTCCACAAAGAAAAACATCGTTATAAAATGTTATTTGAGCAGTGCTATGATATTTTTTTCAAGAAGCTCTGCTATAAATGATATATAAACTTCACCCAAAGATTTCCATGTTTCTTATAACCATTTTAACACACGCAAATTCGATTTCTTACTGATTTTGGCTTACCATCGCCATCCGTGAGCAAGGGGTCTGCCCTCAGCTACTTCAGATTTTAAGAAAAACGGTCACGGTGCAGAGGAACAAACATACAAGAATACTTCAAGATCCTGTTCCTGTTACATGGAAAAGTAAACAGAGGGCCTCACAGACCGATCAGAGGGCAGGTCCAGACAGAAAGATCTGACAGTGAGAGCTCAGAAGTTACAGGAGGGAAGTGGGCACTGAGGGTTAGACAACGCAGGCTCGGGGAAGTTCTCTTACTAGTTATTCTCCACCCAGGCAACAGTACAGTACTGTTCAAATGAAACTCAGCGTCTCCGAGGGCGACCTTCGACTCTCCTCCAAAGAGGGGGCTACCTGAGTGGATTCCAACCTCACAGGATCTTTGAAATCGTTTTCTAAAGCACAGGTTCAGGGCAAAGAAAATTAAACCCTTTTTAACATGTCATTCACATCTGTTCCCATTGTTCTGTGTTAGTTCATTGGTCAGTGACTGGCTTCTGGTTTCCTGTTAATTAGGACATTAGCGGAATGTAAAGCTCGCTTCCGGAGGGAAGAGAGATCCAGACAGCGTTGAGCCTATGAGTCATCAACCATTTAGTAGGTGGTCGCGGATGGGGGGAGGATTAGGTATTATTTTAATAGTGGAGCTTTTAAAGGAAGGCAGGAGCTTCAGATATCATTTTTCTTTCTGGGAATATCCTGGAAGTCATGATTTTTAAAAACACGTATACTTTCTATCTGATACAGAATCGGAAGTGCATTGGTTTATTACTTTCTATTTTTTGTTTTGAGTAAAACCTTCCGTGAAGACCGCGGCACCACCGGGACAGGAAGCCAAGCCCGGCCTGCTCCATCCCACCCAACACCACGCCTTTCCCTCCCAGAGGTGTCGGAAGGGTCACTTAATCCAATGACTCAATGGGAACCATTGATAATGCATTTTGCATGACACACAGTGGATCTAGGCTTTAGAAATGCATTGGAAGGATACCTCTGTCTTTCAGGGACCCCGAGAGAGCCCAGCTAGTCCAGATCCGTGCCCCCCGTATTAGAACCTGCTCGTTTGGCTGTAACCTTTCATCCCCATTGATGTCTGCCTGTGACCTATTTAAACCCAGGAGAGGTGGGAGAGGTAGGAAGACAGAGGGTGGCACCAGGTTTCTCCGGGAAGAAGGCAGCTCTCGGTCGGCTTCTAGACGTCAAAGGAGAGAGAGGCCAACAAAAGCTGCCGAAAGCGGGGGATCTTGCCTTCATTCAGCCCACGCCGGGCCTGAGTGGGCATGAGCTGGCAGGTGGAGGTGAAAAATAGGACATTCCAGGCGGCCAAAGCAACACAGAGCCTCGGCAGTCCGCCCCAGGCCCCTCACGTGAACACCGGGATTCAGATCAGAGACTCGAGCCACGGAGGGCATTGATTGGCACAGACGAGGACGGGAGCAGAAACGGAACCGGAGCCGGTACGGTGCAGGCATGTCAGTTGGAGGAAGGCAGTATCAAACAGATAGCACCTAATTGATCCCACAGTAAGAGAGCTGAGGGCCATGACAAGGGAAGCCGAAGGAACAGCAGGAGACCAGATGTCACCTCCGAAAGTGAGCTGTGTCCACAGTGCCTGTATGTATCACCGCTTTTGTGAAAGTGACAAAGAACTTCCCTTCGTAAGCCTAGCAAGAGATGATCCCTTCCTTTCGTAGGGAGACTGCAGTCTCTTGATGATGACACTGGTCACATGCTTAATTCTACAAGCACTTAATTGGCACCAAGAGCTCTGAATTAGCCTTCCAGAAAATGATGGCAGACCCCACTGAGCACTTACTTGTTCTGTCGGCTGATACCACTAGATCTGGGGGACAGTGTCTGCTGCCCTCCACTACGCCGTCCATCATTCCCCTCCTCGGTGGACCACAGTCCTCTGTGTCCTGGGCTCCTGCTCACAGCAGACAGAACGAGGATACCCAGGTTTCCAGGTCCTAGTCCCTCGTGAAGGAGTTCCTTGTCTAAGTTCAGAGTCAAACCCCTGGCTGCACAGTGGGATCACTGGGGGAACTTTGGAAAAACAACCAGAGTCTCAAGTTGGGCTTGGATACAGATATTTTTTAGACGCTCCCAGAAGAGTCTAAGGTGCAGCCAGGGTTGTGAATGGTTGTCCAACTGAAGGCATTACACACACACAGTCAACAAGTGCCGAGCAAAATAGAGAATACGCACAGCATGCTACAGACAGACACCAATGCCCATGCCAGTCAAAGCACAAGGACACTTGCTCAGAGGCGACACGTTCTTGAACAAAACCGAACAGCTGATTGAAGCCAAAAATAAACATAACGTTACAATTCACAGAAAACGTGCTAAGTGATTCAGTTTGGGTCACGGTGCTTCATGATTGGCCGAACTCAGGAAATCCCAGTCACTCCCTTGGTGTATAAGCTAGTTAATGCTGTGGTCCAAACACTCCCAAATTCCCTCAGCAGCTTAAAGCAGTGAAGGCTTGTTCCTCACTCAGGCGTCACATCTGTCACAGGTCAACTAAGGACTTTGCTCTTCTTCGTCCTTAGTTCAGGACCCTGGGTGACAGAGCAGCCACTGTCTGGGACATTCCTGGGCAAGACAACCTGGTATCCCACACGACAGCTTTTAAAGCTTCCTTCAGGATGCGACCTACATCACATCTCTGATTCCACTGACCAAAGTAAGTCACGCGGTCACGCGGAACGGCCATCTTACCACGAGTCCAAACAAAGCTGGCTTAATGCACTAGGGAGATTTGAACAAAGCAGATTAGAAAGGCAAACCCTTCTCTTTGGTAGATTTCCTAATAAGAGCTCAAAGTTATCGAGCACGTATTACGTTCAAGGGGCTGCAATAAGGGTGAGATATGAACTATTGAATATTCAAAATAAGCACACAGAAAAGTACTCTTATCATTGCCATTTTACAAATGGGTCAACTGAGGCTGAAAGCAGTGGTTTCCCAAGGTCACGTAATTTGGAACAAGTGGTTGAGTTGGGATTGAGGGCCCCACAGCCAGCCTACTGGACAGAACCAGACACCTGTCCGATTTGCTCAGAACTAAGGGGCTTCCTGGCACCTGGGACTTCCCATGCTAAACACTGAACTCAGAACACACTGGGGCTGGCCGACAAGTAAGGGTTCCAGGCTTACAGCAAAGATGTCCTTCAAATGAGGGGAAAGCTCTAAAACCTGCTAATCCCTGTGGACAGTAACATCTCAACCGTTCCTACCCTCCGGAAACATGATTCCAAATTTGGGGCTTTTATTTTTGTTTTTGTTTGTTTTTTTGTGTGTGTTATTGCTGTATTAACATAGTGGCAACCCATCAAGGAGATCCCTGAGACTCTCCTTGCCAAGAAACGGTGGAGTATGTTCATGTCACCCAGGCTTCCATGGACCCGGGAGACCTGCAGAGCGCTGCTCCCTGGCCTTGGGGGAAATCGCAGTGTACCCGATTCTCCCGCGTCCTATCCTGCCGCCCTGGAGGTCCGGGTGTTTCTGATTCCTCCTGAGCGCGAGTTTCCGCGGTGCTGCAGCCGTTGTCATGCGTAACAATTCTCCCACCGCTGTAATCATTGAGGGCTAATGACAAACTGCTGTTTATCGATCAACCGCTATTTGTCAAGCAGGAGGCTAGGCCCTCCACACAGTGTTGCCTGCTCTCCCGACCACAGAGGTGGGGTTAATTAACCTTCTCACATACTCAACGAGCTCATTCTGCTTGCATCCTCGCAAAGGTTCCTCTTCTTTTCCAGACCTGGTGATGGGCTGGGTTCCTGCCTGTATACCCCAGGTGAGCCCCATGGGAATGCGAGTGGGCGTTTACCCATTATCCCGTCCTCAACGATCTCTCTCTCCCTGGATGACAGAGGCAGTCCACTGGGAGCAAGCCTGACACCGAACCAGACAGCCTGAATTCAAACCCTGTCACCTACTGCTGTGGGACCCTGGTCGAGTTGCTCAGCCTCTCTATGCAGGCATTTCCTCGTCTGTAAATAGGGGTGGTAACAGTACCTACTTCACAGAGCTGTGAAGATCCCATGTGTTGCTAAATGTAAAGCATTTAGAACAGCACACGGCACTGAGGACAAATGGTCCTGGTTTGCCTGGGGCTGCAGGGGCCCCCGGACGCAGAACTTTGCATGTGAAGACTGAGAAGGTCTCAAGCAAACCAGGGCGACCCCTGGCACACAGGAAGCAGTACGTCCGTGTCAGCTTCCTTGATCGATGTAGTTGGTGACACGTGGAAAGGCGGCTCTTTAGGACCACAATTAGATTGTTACATATCACTAGGTTCTGTGGCTTTTCAAAAGTCAGTCATTGGAGGCACACCACCTAAATGGCTCCCCCTGGGGCCAGGACCCAGCACGCTCATGGAGTCCTCTACCTTCGAACGTACCTGAAGCAGGTAGGAGCCTGCCCATCCCCCTCCGCCTCCCCCGAGGTTTCTCCATGAGAATCATAAACTCACTTCTCACTGATGTGTTTACTCTTGAGGCCTGCTGGTTAGAAATGGGGCTTTCTAGTTACTGGCTCACTGGCTTGAGCTTGTTAAATGAGGCAAATGTTTCTAATATTCGGAGGTAAGACATTATTGCTGTCAGCAGTGCCCACTAGGATCTGGCTTTCCTAGCACAGTGCTTGCGTGGCATAAAAGAATCACATTTCTGGGGGGCCATGGGGGGAACATGGGGGACACCTGTAATACCCTCAACAATAAAGATAAATAAAAACTTTTTAAAAAGGATGACATTTCTTCACCTCTCCTCCCCTCTCAAAGCTACATTATCACAAACAGAATATTGAAAATAGCTCCTAGGCACTGGCCCAAGCTGACATACACATGAATATGTGTAACATAATTAAAATTAACATGAGTTTTCACAAACACAACAGAATCTGTCATTCCACAATGACATTGTCACCCCAGAAGGACATGATAGGGAACACAAGAAAGAACAGAACATCAGTGCCCCATGAATCCCAGCTGGAAGCTAGTTCTAAGGGACCCGAAATCACCCGCAGTTTGGTTCTGTCTACCCATCTGGATGACCCGGATAACCCCTGCTTCCAAGGACTTCCGTGAAGGTTAAATGAGAATAAGGTGTTCATCATGGCCCTTTCTCCTGCCCACTTTGAAATCGAAGTCACCTGGGGTAGAAGCAGAGGCCCACGGCCTTTCCAGAGCAGGTGCTGCTGCACAGAACATTCTGGAATTGCTTGCACCACTTCCTTGTAAACCCTAAACAAACGGAAGTTCACTCTGAGTCAAGTTTGATGAGAAAAGTGGGTGACCCACGCAGGGCAACACCACTGCAGTAAAAACGTAACTCTAACGTCACGGGGGGCGCTCCTGTCCACGCCCAGTGTGGTGTGCCCGACTGGAATAGATTTTTGCACAAATAAACTGTTAAAAAAAAAAATGTTCATATGCCTCAGTTTACCTTTTCACAGTTCTGGTGTCAGGAAGGGGAATGGAAGGAGACCCCCAGCAGCCCTCAGGAGCAAGGAGCAACCAGGCTGACGTGGGAGCCGTCCAGCCCTTGAACTCTGCTTTCTGGCTGCCTCTGCAGGCGGTGGGCCAGCAGGCGGTGGGCCAGCCCCTCCTGGGTCCTGGATCCCAGCTCCCCAGCTCCTGCGTGATGAGCTGTCAGGGTTAATCCAGCATTTCTAGAACCCGGACTGGGGGGGGGGGGGGCCAGTGGGAGGCCTCAGGTGAATCAAATTGTGTTTCAAGACAGAACACCTAGGTTCACCTTAGCAAAGATAACCTTGAATTACGGTGGCCACAGTGGAGAACTCGCAACCATCTCGGGTAAGCTGATTCATTTATGTACGAGGTGCCCTAGGGGAAAAGGTCTCAGCCAGCACTCACTATGAAAGATGGAGGGAAATTTATTTTTCCTCCTCTACGGTTTCTGGTGAACAAGACGAGAGCTGCTGGGACACCCCGCTTACTCTGGAGCCTGGAGATGGGATCCTGGGAAAACTGGCATGCTTACCCATCAACTCTCCCAGATCCCTCCGTGTGGTGCCTCATTGAGAGAGGAAGGTACAATGTCACATTGTCCCTTCTTTTCCAAATTCAGATGAGCACGGGAAACAATGCTTGTCAATCCTTTCTCTCCCAGGGACAGCTGCGGCCTCCTTGTTTATCTCCTTTTGTACCGAGAGGATGGCTTGGCAACTGTCAGGTTGGCAGGGGTGGGGCGCAAAAAATATGGTCAGACGGAAATGGGGCTTGCACCCCATTTGTGGCTAAATATGGCTGGGCAGAAATGTGGGTTCCTTCTGTTTGTGGGGCGAGGATTCTACCTACTGTTTCCAGCTCTCAGGGGAATTGTCTAAGGCTTTCTTTTGATTATCTTTGGGAGCGGCTCTGGATCCTGGGAGGGTAGTATCTTGTCCACCTTCTTTGGGGCCCCCTCCTGCGTCCATGGGGTGGTTCCATGCTGCCAGGGTCCTCCCCAGAAGCAGATGGCACCTTGAGGTGGACAGCTCCCCCACGATCACAGCTTGAGACCGTCACCTCCAACAGGAGACCTTTCTCCCTTTAGTCTCGCACTGCTTGCTTTTCCCGTTACTGCCCAGGAGAACGATGCTCCTTAACTCTGGCAGCTGTCACTGAATCCGCTGCTGAGGCCACAGTCGTACAACAGACGTCCCTAGACTTTCTTGCTAAGGTGGTTTAGATAATACAATTGCTTTAGATTACTTGGGGCTGAACCAGGAGAAGTCTGTGCCATAGCAAATACCTCCTGCTGCACATGGATCGATACCTCTGGGATTGTAGCAAATACGGGAAATGACAAAACAAGCCACTTGGCTAAACAGGTTGATGCCTCTTCAGGTGCAGCACCTGACTGAGGAGACACCGACTGGCTTGGTCCATGGGGGCTGTGGATAAGGAGACACTCCAGTCTCCCGGTGCACCGTGTTCTCCCAGACGTCTGAAGTGCCCGTCGACAGCCACCAGCAGTACATCAGATGGCCGCACTGTCGGAGACACATAAGCACGATGAACAAGGGCAGGAGGAGCAGCAACAATTCTCCCGCAGGCCTGAGATCATGGCCATCACCGGCGAGTTTCACAGTGAGACCAGCGCAACCTAACCGACCGCAGAGTGGTGCTGATTCCCAACGTTTGGTTCATCTCTTGTGACTCGGAGGATGGCCAAAGGGTGGAAATGTTACGTTAATTAAACAAGGAGTGTTTGTACAGAAGAAATGCAAATCTAAGCCTGAACATGCCTCCAGGTTACAGAGTCGCGCTGCGGAGGGCCAGCCGTGGCAAGCAGCCAACCAGGCCCCACGCGGCCGGCCGTCGATCATTTCCTCACATCTGCCTTTTTCCCATAAAACTCTCCTCCCGCGTTCCTGGAAGCGGAGCGCTCTTCACCACCCTGGTTTGGCGCGGCCCAATTCCGGTTGGTTTTTGCTCGAATAAACTCTTCAAATTGGATCAATAACTAAAGTAAGCAAGCCCTAAGGAGAAGCCCGTCCTCAACTAACTCTGAGGCCCTCGGATGGAGGAGCTTCAAAAACACTTTGAGGAATGATAGAACTTCCAAATTCACTTGTAGTTTCCCGAGGTGATGCCTTAAAACAGCAACTCCAACCAGAACGGTTGCTTCCCTGTTCTTTTTTTTTTTTTTAAGTCACATTTATGCTTATCCCTTTTCTCTAATTAAAATGAATTCTGATTTCAGACACCGGTGTCGATGTTCTAATCATCGTGGATGCTGGCTACGTCGTAAATTAAATTGGAAAATCATTTCTTGTTATGTACATTCTTCAGGGAGCACATAACAAGAAGTGATGGTACAGATATTGCCACACGGTACCCTTGCTGATGGCTACAGGAAGGCCATTTCTATCGTCCCGATGAAGAACAGATTTGCGTTTCTCATCTTGGCATTTAGGATAAAATACCCCCATGAATTGCTTAAAAACCTTTTGGGTTCAGGGTGATTAAATGCCACGCGGTCATCCATACCGTTTGCGGGGCCGCGCACTCCTGGCCTCCGAGCGCCGTGTCAGGACAGTGAGGCCTGCTCCCTAGTCCTCTTATTTCTCAAAGTCAGACGTAGCTCTGCCAGCATCGACCACCGTAACTGTCTCAGAGCAGAAATATGCCCTTGGCCACAAAGACAGAGTACGGAAGAATTAAAAGAAAAAGGTGAGGTTTACTGATTTAAGAGGCACTCGGTAAGCTTTCAGACTTCAATTAGGGCTGTGATTTGAAGAATATTCCAAGCCATTAGGCGGTAATAGATCTAAGGGCTTTGGGGAAAGGAATGGGCATGTGTAACGTTGACACGGGCTGCCACGCCCGTGGTATACAGCCTCTTCTGATAAGTGCTGTGGCTCCCAATACCTGTTTTAACGATCTGGAAACGCCTCTTGCAGGGCGTGACGAGGAGCAGCCCCACGAAGGAGCTGGGCGCTCCGCCGGCCAGAGTTCACTTCCCTAAAATCATCTCCCGTTCACTGCATGGGACTCATTTAAAAAGGTCCCAAAAGATGTGCTTACCGATAAACCAGGCGGTCTCAGAAGGACATTTTACAAGAAAATGTGTCAGCTTCCATAAACTTCCACAGGGGACCCTTTTCCCGTTAGGGAAAAAAAAATTTAAACCTGACACGCAAAACACAGCGGAATTCGAACACGAGAAGACATTTTAGCAGCATGACAGGGCAGCAGAAGCCAACGAGACCCGTCAGTTCCGTGGGGAGGTAAGGCCCGCCGTCGCCCACGCCGGGCACAGAAGGGCGGACCAAGGGTCACAGTCGCGATGCACAGGTATTCCAAATCAACAGCATGGCCCTCCTCCCCCACTCACTGTGAAAGGACAGGCCAGGGCGGAGTCCTCGGAACACAGAGCCACTTGGCTCTACCTTATTCCGGAGCTAGAATCCTTTCTTAAGCTTTTGTGCTCACAGGGGGCAATTTTCTTCGTTATTTAACCCTACTTTCGCCCCTACCCGTTCTTTGGAGTGCCCAAACGTGTCCCACGAAGTCTGGCAGGGGAGGACCCCTCCACCAGATCGGCTGAGCAGAAAATAAATCCCCGAGCGTGGCTGCCATCCCCCCTCCAAGACCCCGCTGACCCACAGAACAGCCCAAGCTCTTGGCCGGGGGCGGCAGAAAATATTTCAAGCTAATACTGGAGGAGGGTGCTCTAAAAGAGGGCATGAAAAATGTCCACACACGACGATGGAACCTAAAACTTGGCTGGAGACAGAAGGGAGTTTATTGTCCACTTTGCTGGAGCTGAACTAATTGTTTATCAATGGGGAGGGATTCTGAGGCCCTACCGTCAATTAATCAATGAGGATTGAGTGGAATAGCCAACCGACTCCGTCACTTCAGCCACACCGATAATGAATATTGATTTCCAAAGACAAGCCACTCAGGGGTGATCTACAGAGTCTCCTCAGATGATAAAACCAACGAGTCAGATCCACTGCCAACCTGGCCCCTCACCGGTGACATCTGAAGGGTACTCGCTGTCACCAGACACTGAAGCAGGTGCATCCAGACCAACAGAAGGGCGGGAGCTCCCCTAGCCCCAGGAGCCCTGCCCCCACGGGAGGAAGCAAGCAGACTGGGAGAGAAGCAGGGGGTGCACCAGCTCAGGAAAAGCTGGGGCTGGACATCCGTGCACAGAATTAGGCAGCAAGCACAGGCCAGGGGCCCCCCTGACACAGGGTGGAGCCACAGGCAAAAACACCTCGTCCATAATCAAGCACAGCTGGCATTGACGGGGCATGTGTGTCAGGAACTGGACTTATCTCTGGGAATCCTGAAAACAACCTTGAGAAAGGGTCTATCCCTGTTGCAGGGAGAGGAAACGGAGACGCGGGAAGCCAGTGTTGGAATCAGAATCAGGTCCAGGTCGTCTGAGTCCAGGCTTCTGCAGAACCCCCAGGGAGAATCGGCTCGAAGTGAGCAAATAGCGAACGTGAGCGTGAAGCTGCATCGAGGGCGGGGCCGTGGAGAACCGTGGACGTTCACGGCCAGGACCCGCAGGGAGGTGTGTGCCGCTGCTTTGGAAGCCCGAGACCAGCCTCGTCCAGCAGCTCTGGCCTGTCCGTATTTAGCCATCTGCAAGGACAAGCCACCCTCAGGCGGGGCTCACGGATATGGCTATTTTGGCAAGCATGGATAATTCAAGAGCAAATTCTACAGGTCAAATAGAATGCCTTCATTTCACCTCACCTTCTTTTTTAATGTTCATTATCTTGAAAGCTATTGTAAAGCCTGCTGGGGAAAAGCGCACCAACTTGTAGAACAGCGTGCCTTATCGGAGGAGCTCCAAACATTTCATAAACGTTCTCACAGAGGCCCCAGGGAAAGAATCCTTACTCGTCAGTGCCCTGAAGCTAGGGTTGGAATGGAGAAGCCAGTATCTTCCTGTGGCCCTGTGACCGCTCTGCACTGTCACCTGGGTGCAGAAAAGCATGGTGATTTAGAAAGCGGACCCTCTCACTCATAAATACAGAGCACAGACTGACAATTGTCAGAGGGAAGGGGGGTTGGGGGACCGGGTGGAAAAGGTGAAGCGATTGAGCAATACAAATTGGTGGTTACAGATGTAGGTTACAGCCTGAGGAATATGGTCAATAATATCATGATAACCATGTATGGGGCCAGGTGGGTACTTGAAGCAGCGGAGGGACCATCCTGTAAAGTACATGATTTTCTAACCACTTTGCTGTATGTCTGAAACTAATACAGAATAACGATGAATGTCAACTGTGGTTGAAAAAAAAAAATAAAGACAGGAGGAAGCAAGATTTCATCATACATAGAAACAGGTGTTCATAGAACACCCTTGCTCCCTGATGTCTTTGACTATCATCTCCAGTGACTTCTAAAGCTAGTGTTATCATTGTGGATACAAATAAAGTTGTAAGTTCTTGGAGGGAGAAAGGAATCAGAATCTCACAGGCGGCTTCATCTCCAGCATCTTTAAATTGTTGCCATTACATTGTATCATCCTCAGGGGATCCCTGCATTTCTGCTTAAAATTCTTCTATTTCTAAAAGAGTGGTTAGTAAGAGAGAGATGTGACCAGTAAAACCCATAATGTGGCATTGGCTGCCTTGGCTAAGGCTTCTTATAGCACTTTCCAGAGAACTGTACTGTCTCTGCAGCTGTCTTTCTCAGTGTAGATGAGGCTTCCTGTTTCCATCTTACTCTCGAAAGCAGGAGACCATTCCTACAACTGACCCACTAAACTCGTGACCAAAGCAATTAGAAGTCACAAGCTGACACCCCACATAGACTGTGGCCCATTTTTTCTTTCACTGAGGCCAAAAGGTAGGAAATAAGGACAATGAACCAATGTCCAGTTAACTAATACTTATAGATATATAGGTTGAATGATTCAGACCGAACCCTTCCCTAATCTTCATGTTACATAAATACTAGTATTTCTGGCAAGAATTACTTGCTAAATAGCATATGCACGGGTAATTTAATTAAGTTATTCGTTTATTAAGACTTGGGTGAACAGTTGCCATAGATCGAGCACTGCTTTAGCTCTTCGGGCCCGTGAGGGCAAGGCCAGGGACAGAAAGCCCCGGCCACGTCAAGTGATAGTGTGCTCGCAAAGACACGTCATGCACCCAAAGTGTACCCAAAAGTGTGCAACAAATGCAGGTCCAGTCCTGATCAAGGAATCCACTGCAGAGCTGCCAGAGAACTTTCTGAGCCACAGTCAACAGCCACTTGCTTTCAAGCAACATTTCGCCAAAGGGAGTTTCTGCGGAGCGAACAAGGAGCCTTCCTCAGACTTGGCTGCGGAAATATGTGAGAGCATAAGCTGAGCGAGTCCCTGCCATGACAGGTTCTCAACGTGCCGCCCCAGACCCTCGTCAGCTTCACCGGGAACTCAGACGTACAGCTGATCCTTGGACAACATGGCTTTAAACTTCGAGGGTCACTAACATGCCTTTTTTTCTTTAAATACATAAAGTTGGCCCTTCGCATCCGCAGGGTTCCGCCTCCAGGGACTCCACCAACCGAGAATCAAAACCAGTATTTCTGCATTCCCAGCCGTGGGCTCCCAGCCATGGATGGAAAGTCCTGTTTTCGATCCACGGTTGCTTGAATCTGCAGCTCCAAGGGCCGCCTATAGAGCCCGAGGTTAGATGCAGATTTTTGGCTGCGAGGGGATCAGGGCCCCTAATTCTGAGCTATGCAAGGGTCAACTGTGCATATTCTCAGGCCCCTCCTTGGGCTCCCCAGTTCAGACGCTCTGGGGGAGGGGCCCCGTGATGTTCTCACAGCATTTCCGGGGGATTCTACTACACACCCAGGAAGAGGCCTGGGCTTCGGGTGGAATGAGATCAGAAATGTTTCCTGCAGGAAGAGAATCTTGACTTGACAAGAAAGAGAAGGCTTGTCTGATTTTCTCTTTTGGTAGAAGGTCCTACAAGCGAGACTGGTGAAACAGATTGAATATATACTTTCCAAATAAGTTTAGTCTCAGCTTCGTGCTCAACCGTATCATGCAAATACTTCGGCTGATCTACTTTCCACTGATGTTCCGGCCTGAAAAATATACACGCCCCGACCAGCCAGCCAGCTATCGCAAGAAAATTGATAATCACCCCAAGATACTTGAGATGTCACATGCTATCCTTCAGGACAAAAAGTGAAGTATTTCCCTTCACTGAAAAGTGTTCTTTTCTTTCTCCATTTTGTAAACCAAATGTTTAAAGGTGAAATTTGAAGGAAAATTACAAACTATAAAAAGGTGGAAATAAATGTGAACTTGAGGCCACAAAGATGATTCAATTCTAGTCGGCATATTTTAAGTTCCTATTCCTTGCTACAGGGTAGTTCCATTGGGCAGCATTTCATAACAATTTTAGTGTTCTACTGCCTCCCTGTGGTACAAGTTAGAATTTCACTATTTCTGAACTCTAAAGGTGGACTGAACCCAAAGGCTCAGTTAGGCCAGTGTCCAGTTTGAATAGAAATTGATCAATTCAGCCAGTCATTTAATTGATTTCTCTATAACATTCAAATCCCGGTCTTTTTGAAATGATGGTTGGTGGAATATGTTTCTTTCATCCGTGATCTAAATGCAGACAGAAACAACAGGATAACAGTAACCAGACGATTTTTTTCAAATCACATTAAATTGGTAGTTTTTTTAGGGTGCCTGAAAATACAAATTCAATTCATCAGAATGCTGTGCTCCTGACTATTAAATATAAAGTCACTAATGACGGCACAGAGAATTTGTGATGGGCTTCTCAGCTTTTATTTTGTAAATCCTATGCTAGGTACAGATAACTATCACTAGCTAGAAAGCCCAGTTCAATCAAAATGTCATTATAAAATCTAAAATTCACATCGCTAGAGTTGACTTCTCAGTGGTGCCATGTTAAGTGTTAGCTCAGTAATCAATGCTTGTCTCCATCAGAATGTACTTGGGCTTTGAATACTGGGGTTACGAATGTGGTGTCAAGACAGACAACTTAGAAACACACCTCCGAAGCAACAAAAAGAAAGGAGAAATGACAATTTTAACAACTAACTACATTTGCATTCATGATATGTCAAAGTCTCACCTCCGACACAGTGTCTGTGCTATAATCTCAGGAATATTGATTATTTGTATTGACTAAACGCACAGGTCTGATACATGAAGGCAAAGTGGTTCCATCTCAGTCCAAGCAAAAAACTGGGAGAAATAACAAGGGTCTCAGCCTTCAAGGAATTCCAGTTCCTTCGTCTCTGAAAATACTGGGCAATGACATTTATCACACGTGCGCTCTCTTCAGGATGCCGAGCTAATGAGATACTGAGAAACTGTCCTGTCCTTCCTGGACCAGCCCAAATGCCAGAGTGTCTCCAAAGCCAGACAGAATTAATTCTTCCTCTGCAATGATACGATGGCATTTTATTCCTATAACTAGCCACACATTTCACACATCATTACGCAGCTGTAGTGTGCCCAACTATATTCCTCACTGGGCTCTGACCTCGTGCAGGAGAGAAGCCACTTCCTCATCCTTTACAATCACTGATGTCTAGCATAGTGCCTGGGCGTGTAGCAGGTGCTCAATAAACGTTTGGTAAGTGAATTGGATAAATGCGAGTGCATGGGGGGATACAAGGGAGTTGAAGTATAATCATTGCCCTCAATGTGTTTGTGGTTTATCTGCATACACTCCCGAGGTATATGTTGACTGGTCTGGTCTTCGCCTGGTTGTAGAAGGTGCCAGGAAATGCTTAGGCTCTCTCCTGGACTTGAGGAGAGCTGAGTGCTGTTGGCAAAATGCCTCAGTCAGCTTTTCCAGTGGCCCTTCCCTGAAGGCACACAATTTGTGAAGCCAAAGGAAATAGAGCCCCTTTCTGGCTCCCATTTGCCCTCTCTCCACAATAGCCGGGGCCTCCAGCTCAGGTTACACCTGGGCACAATCAGGAGTGGCCTTAGGGCACACACCTTCCTTGTCCAATCATATTTTCTTTACAACTGTATCTAACAAAACCCCACCAGAAGAATGGGCTGCACGGTCCCTAACCACTGTAAAAGAGAATCCCCTGGGGAGGGGCAGCCACCCAGGTCCTTGCACCCTGGCCACCTAGTCCGCCCTCACAGGAACCGCGGGAGCACCGGACCTCCGGGCACCTAGTAAGGGAAGTGACGTGCTGAGGGGTGAGAATGAACAGAAACGCCCTGACGTCAGCATTCCAGGCCCCTGCATTCCTGGGCTGCTCAGGACCCCACAGGTGGCCTTCCTGCCCCTTTCTGCCATCAGTACCCACCCCGTTTATCACCACCATGCCTCCCCTTCAAGGTGATAGCTAATGAATTTGAGAAAAATCATTCCTCATACTATGAACCCTCCGAATCTTCTTCTTTCCCAAGTAACATACGCTGGCCTACGTGATGTGAGCAGTCTCCGATTAAACCGGCCTCAGCCTCGCCTCCACGCAGTAAATGGCAGAGTAGCCTGAGCATCCAGGAGAGAGCAGCCAGCGACAAGCACAGGACCCAGGGCAAGATGCAAAGGGGCAGCCGCCCCCAGTCCCACGTTCTCCTTAAACGAGCAAACCGGCAGCCAGTGTCTTCCGGAGGGCTCTGGGAACACGCCGTGTGCTGAAAAGCCGCAGATGGTAGCCGAGTCCTCAGACTCGGTGCTCTGGGCCACAGCTTGCACAAAGGCTACCGACTCTCCGTAGTGCAAACCCCTAAGCAAGAGGTAGACGTCCTCTTCCAGACAGGGGGGGGGGGGGGCAGAGCAGCCTGGAGCACTGTGGAGAGGAGTCCCCCTGGGCAGGTGACCAGATCCAAAGCAAGAGGAAGACACAATCCAATGGACATTCGCTGCCATCATTGTGGTCACTGTTATTAGTATTGTTAGGCCAGACAGTATCCATCCCTTCTCTCTCGTGTCACCCCAATTCCCTTGAGTGGAATTACCTCCCCGCCTCTCCGCTGGGTCTCAGTGGAATCGCACCAGCCGCTGACCAGGAATCGGGCGCCACGTCATGGAATGGGACCCTCTCTCCCTGGGCTTTGACTATGGAGAGGATCTGTATGACAAAGATAGTTACAATGAAGCTGGGGGCACATTCGTTCCAGAGGAAGAGCCTGTAAAAGATGCTCAGATCGTTTCCGCTGCCTAGAGACCTGGTTTCCATCCTTATTCTGGGAGTGTGTGCACATCACCGTATTTCTGAGCCTGTACACCCTGCGACGCGTCCCTCCAATACATCCCTTTTTGCTGCAGATAGTAAGAATTAGTTTGCTATTTATAACTGAAGAGCCCTGACTGATACACTTTATAATCTTTATAGATGATAGATACAGATATATAGAGATAGATACACACACACACACACAAATGCACAGATATGTAACTAAATAATAAATCTAGGTGTTTTCACACTGAACACCTACACCAGGTATCTCAGCTGACTGACTGACGACGCCCATACTAGGCAGAATCAGGAAGGCACACCATTGTCTTAGAACCTATTTCTCTCTGGATGTGCCCTGTGCTACATTTTCATTCCATCAACTTGTTTCCAGCCTCTCACCTGGGTGGTCTCTGAGTGAGCCAGGAAAAGTAAGACAAGGGTAAAATGGTGAGCATAAGCCTCTCAGCATCATCGCGTGGCCTCCTGAATGGAGAATTCAGTCTCGGGCTCCAGAGAGTGGGAAAGAGGCCGTTTGTTCAGGGGAGGAAAGGAATCGGTGAGTGGTACCAAATCACCAGTCCATCTACTCTCAGCCTCTCGGGGCCCAGGGAAGATTATTCTGGCGATCGGGGCATTCTGCCTCGGGGTGGGTGTGGCTGCCACAGAGTCACATTAGAATAAATCTTTCTGGACTGTCCCTAAGCTCAGTCACCACTAAGGCTCGAATGCACGAGTTGAAGAAGAAAAACCCAGTCAGGTCCTGTGTGTCTCAGTCAGCTCAGGCAGCTAAGAGAAGGAACCATAGACGGGGTGGCTTATCAACAACACACACTGATCTCTCACAGATCCGGGAGTCCCCGGGCAGGATGCAGGCACGCTCGGGGTCCGGTGAGAGCCCTCTTTCAGGCTGCAGACTGCAGACTTCTCATCCTCATGTTGCAGAAGGATGGCCAGAGATCTCTGCGTTAATCCGAGCACGAGGGCTCAGGACCCAGTTCACTCCCAAAGGCCCCATCTCCTAGTACCATCGCATTGAAGATTAGAATGTCAGCCTATGACTTGGGGTACACCATGCCTCAGTCACTGCACTGGAATGGTCGAGATGTCCCAGACAGAGCAGCAGCAGGTTAGAGCACACACTCAGCTTTCTGGTCTACCTGCCTAAAGTTACCACCCTTCCCGAAAGTGGGCTTCATTCTCATTGACTTGTTTACCCTGGATCCCCACTCAGAGAAATGGGGCCTTAACAACCTGGAGAAGAAATAGTTTCTCACCGTTCTTGAGAAGTCCGAGACCAAGGTGCTGTCAGGGTTGGTTTCCGGTGAGGCCAGTCTTCCCGGCTTTCAGAGGACACAGCTGAGCCCGTGGCGGGCGGTACACAAAGTACCGCCTCCGGCCACCTCCTGGGAGGCTCACACAGCAGAAGTTCATTTTCTCACAACTCAGATCGGTTTCTTCTGAGGCCTTTCTACGTGGCTTGTGGATGGCCATCTTTTCTCTGTGACTTCACATGGTCTTCCTTCTGTGTATGTTTGCGTCCAAATCTCCTCTTAGGTGGACACCGATCCTACTGAATTAGGGTCCACCCTCTCGTGACCTCATTTTCATTTAAGTGCCTCTTTGAAGACCCTGTCTCCAAATGCATTCTGACACACCGAAGGTTAGGACTTCAACATAGAGATTTTAGGGGGACACGATTCAGCCCATAACAATAAAATAATGAGTCCAACTGGGCAAATGCTGAGACTGTAAGAGGTGACGAGAGAAGACAGAGGGACATACCCACCAAGGCTGGCTCACCACCCTGACTCTGAGGCTTAGCGCTGCCGAGGCAGACGGGGAACTTGGTCGGTTCCAAGACACTCCTCAGGCTTTGCACACGGACTTGAAAGATGTTATTCCTGCGCTTTTGTTGTGTAATAAAATGTCGTTACTCTAACGTGGGAGCCTCAAGCCGGGGAGGAAACACCAGCACCATGCAGCCCGGTGGGAAATGTGCTCTCAGCCGTCACGGTCTGGTTTCCTTCAAAACACAGTCGCAGGGTTCACAATCTGCACTTGACGATTCTTGAGGGACAAAGAGTATCCCCAAAGAGACCAGTGTTTCATAAACAATACATACTTATAGATGTTTGCATGGAGGACTTTTCAAAGATTAGCTACTCAGTATTTTAAACAACCTGATCTACTGACTCTAGTTCTAATTTTTCAACAAAATGACAAAAGCCACTGGGACCCTCAGATCGAATAGGCTCTTCAGTCTGGAGCATGCCCCTCTCGAGGACCATCGCCTCTCAGTGGGCCAAAGACGAGGACATCCGGGTGCTGGAGCCACAAAATTCAACGTCTGTCCCTGTGTTCACAGGCCACGGAGAGCACCTTGGGTGGGGAACGGTCTCTTTGGAACGGGGAAAGAGGAAGGCATGCACCTGGCTGAATGGTAGAGGCTGGGGATCTGTCCCGTTCAGAGATGATGTGTGTCTAACAGATGGAAGGGAATTATCCGGTAGCCCTGTTTTCTGCTCCTAGACAGGAAGCCTTGTGTAGTGCTGAAGGGTCATGAACCTGGGAGACAGTCTGCCTGGCTTTGACTCCCAGGATCAGAACTTACGAAACGTGTGACGTTGGAAAGTTTCGTGACGCTCTCTGCACCCTGGTTTTTCCATCTGTGGAGAAGGAGAAACGATCGCATCTATTTGGGGGGTTTGTTACGAGGATTTAGTTCGCTATGCCAAGTGCTTACAACAGTGCTATTAAGCTCTGAAAATGGGAGGTGGGTATAACCAAACTTCTGTTAAACTGTTTGACTGGATAGGGTAGGAGCATTTCCGGGGTACACCCCCACGTGGACTCCGCATCATGCCAGGTTTGATTATTCGCGGGCACAGTGAGGAGCTCCTGTTAGCAGAGAGGACACGAGCTTCCTAATGAGACACCGCTGCACATACACTCCCCTAGGGGAGGCTGCACCGCACAGAGCTGGTGTAATACCCTGCAATTCAGACAGAGTCCGCTCTCTGCTCTCACTCGGGGCCCAGGCGTGACACACTGTTCTCTCTCCAGCTGGGTATCCTGATTTAAGATTCTTTCCCGCAGACGTGTGTGTTCACTTTCCTCAGCAGGACCATGTTTTGTTTTTCGTTATTTTTTCGCTCAAATCTCTGGGCTCCCGTGTCTTTGTAGACGATCTCAGCCTGTGGTGCCCTCAGCACCATCCTTCGGGAGCCTGTTGGGGAGCCTCACCGGCTCACCTCTCTGCCGGCTCATGAGTGATGCTTTCAACACGCACATCCAAGGCTCTTCGGGTCTTTCTCTTACGTCCCACATGCCTTTCTGGGGAAAATGTCACTGGCCGGCTGGTTCTCTCCCTTGGTTGCCTCTCATCCATTCTCTCTCATTCTCTCCTTTTCTTTGAAACATGGAACAGAATGAGGACTCTCAGAGGGAAGGGGTGCGGGGGGAGGGGTTGGAGAGTAACCAAAGAACTTATATGCATGTATGCATTGCCCACGGACATAGACAATGAGGTGGTAAAGGCCTGGGGCAGGGCAGGAGCTGGGTAGAGGGGGCAATGGGGGAAAGAAAGTGGGGGACATCTGTAAGACTCTCAACAATAAAGATTAAAAGAAAGGAAGGGAAACTTTGTTGCCCAAACAGGCCCTCTTATGGCAAGATGGCTTTTCTTAGCGTCCTCAGGGCAGATACATAATTAGTATAGAGCATACTTGAATGAGATCATTTGCTTTGTACATTATCGCCACGGGTTTGTCTGGGTTTTTCGGTGGACTTTCCCTTCTTTTCCTGAGTATCTAAGGTAATCGGATCTAATGCTGCCGCTGATGTGGACTCCCTGGTGTTCTCAGGAGGTGTGGCAGCTGCTATTTTACAGTATTTAACTCGTGTGCACCCACCAGAAATAACAAGTGAGGGCGTGAACGACACACATCTGCGGGAGCCCTGGGCTGGCTCCCCTGTTCACGGTGCTCGCCACCTGCCAGACTCGGTCTCTCGGCACTGTGACAACCATTCGACTTTGAAGAGTTTAGCTTTCCTTCCTGTCTGGTTTGGGGGGTTGGGAAGTGCGTGTGTGTGCGTGTGGTTGTGTGAGTGTCGTGTGCTTTGAGACGACGGAACATTCAGAAGAGAGAGACCCGCCCCGTTGTACCCTCGCATTGCAATGCTCACCTTCCCACCTGAATGGTTTTTCCATCAAGCATGACTCGGGTAATCCCCTGCTGCTATAAAGTCCCCATGCCCGTGTGCCTCCTTCTGAAGGCAGCCGATTTGCATGTTTGAAAGAATAGGTGATGGTTAGTATCTGTTTTGATGTGCTGCCCACCCGCAGCTCTCACAGTGGGACACAGAGACAAGAAGGGGAAGGGAGGTTCTCGAAAACGTACCTGTGACCAGCTCAGCGCCAATGGCAGTGTCTCGGTGGCACTTTAATTAGCAGCTTCCAGGGTCAGGGAACTCTAAAAAGCTTCCTACCATCTCCTGGGAGCCCACGGGAACTGTCACTTCAGACACAGGATGAGAGGGCTGGCAGAGAACAGCTGTGCCTCCGCTTTGCCCTGCAGCTGGATGGCTCCCATATTGTAGGGCTTGGGGCAAGGATGCTCCCAGGATGCCTCTGGCCACGCGAGAGCCTTAAATGTCTACTTTCCCTCAGGGAAACAGGAATGAAGGAGGAAGGAGTCCCCTGAACTCAGTCCCCTGAACCATTGAAGATGGTACTTCTGTGGACGGCATTTCAATGGCAGGACCAGCCAGACCCCTCGGAAGAGAATGGATCCGGAACAGAACCCTGGGCTCGGGGCTGCCCTGATGGCTTTTACTGAGCACATTTGGGACGATTTGCTCTTTGTTATTATCGATCATTAGTACTTGTTGTGAATTAGTTTATCAGATTATCCAAAATAATGATCAAGCCTTACCTACAAGGGACAAAGAATAATTAAAAACAAAGGTGTCACAGGTGGAAGTTGGAGGTTGAGGGAGTTGAGGAGGAGATGCATGAAGGCGAGAAAGAATCACCTGGAACTCAGCAGGTAAAGTGAGAAAGTCAAGTCTGAACCCTGGGGGCAGAAAAGACAAGCTCTCTGGAAAGGCGTGTTGAGGACTGTGTGTAGGAGGGCTGGAGCAGAGAGGTCGGCGAGCAGGAACAGCGGATAACTTTATGTCACAATTGTATCTCTTCCCAGGAAGAGAGCTATAAACCCAGCAGCAGATGGGGCTGTGGCCGCCATAAGATTTGCTGCTGATGACAAGCACCTGTCAGCTCATTTGCATCAAGCAGGAGCTGAGCCCTAGTCTGTGTTCAGGATCACTGGAGATTTGGAAGACGTTTGCCTTACCCTGCCTTTTGCTTACTCCAGCATCATAAAGATACAAAAGCTACGAACCAGAATTTGCTTAGACAACACTGGGGGGGCGGGGGGAGGGGCACCAGGGAAGGGAGAAAATCACTATGAATAATTGCCACTCCATGGCGATTCTGGAACCATCCTTTTCCACTAGAAACGCTCGATGCCACCTACAAGAAACAGACCTTTCCTGATGGATTCAAAGGCGTTGGCAGGGGGCTTCGTTTGTCAGGAAAGAAAAACACTTATTTCAAAATGACTCTGAGAACTTCACGCTTTGGGTCAGCGCCAGGAAACCACTCGGGCTCCTCGAGATAGGGAGAGTCCCCCACCCCATCCCCACTTCTCACTTGTTATTAGATCCTGTAAACATAGTGAAGGCCGAGGGTTGCAGGAGGTTGCAAACGTCTTTGGGATGATAAAATGTAACTGCTTTTTGTGCATTTGACTCCAGGGGTCTTAGGAAAGTAACAAGCACGTCTCTGCCCCTCGCGCCGGCTCCCTCTGTCGCCCTGGAAGGACAGCTTTAATTCGGTGTCCCTGTGTCCCAAATGTCTGCTGGCTTCCCTCTTCTGACATTCCCCCCTTTCCCTTTCTTCTGCATCTCTACTACTTTTTCCAACCTCCCGGCCCATAAACCAAAACTTTAAGTCACAGCTGGTGCCTGCTAATGAGCCATCCAATCCTCCACCCCCCATCTTCCCGACAAATATTTATTTACAGCCTGTTCTGGATGAGATGTTTCAGAAGAGAGAAAAGGCACACCACCCTGCCCCCCCCCCCCAACGGTTTATGTTCCGAGAGGTTCGGAAAACTCTGCCTTTAAGGGACTGAAAATAGTCTGCAGCTGTTATCTGTATAGATGTATAAAGAGAAGGTATTGCATAAAAATTACACATCTATTCTCGCACTGCTCGGTGATTCCTGGCTGAAAGCTACCGTCCTCCTGCAGCAGCCAAGTAAAAGGAGCCAGCAGAGCAGACTCCGTGCCCATGGCAACGTGCATTCCTGCTTTGAACTTGTCAATCCACTGGTGGGAATCACATTAATGGGATGTTTTTCTGCTACAAATAGCTTCTGTTTTCACTTTTTAATTACAGGGATAGATTGTCCTTGATTTCTAAATTCTTCATAGACCTGGGGGGAGGGGCACAGAAATGGGGCCAGTAGTGTGTGGGTTCTTGACTTCCTGCAGGAAAAGTTTCACAACATGAGTCCCGGTGAATTTTAGAGGATGTCCATTAAAGCCAGGGACAGTGAATCAAGGAAGGGCTGGGGAAATGAGCTTAGGCTGGTCTGCGGTCAGAGAAAAGGGGGCTTTGGGGACAGGTTCAGGGGGTTGGCCTGGGATGAGCTGCTGCTGCCCATTGCTGCCCTGGGTGCAAGCCTGCTGGGGTCCCTTGGAGTCTAGGAGATGGGGTGGGGGGGAGAAAAGGAGAGCACAGGTGTGCTCCTGGGGAGGACAGCGTGTGCTGGGTCCTTTGTCTTGAGGCTTTTATTTCTTTCTTGCAGGTGGGAATCTTAGGGGAGGTCTATCTTTAATTGCTTAACTGTGGACCACGGCTACAGAAGTTTATTCTCAAATTAGTAAGTTCATATAAACGGCTAAATTAGAACGAATTTCCACCCTGGAGAAAGCTCCACACCATGGCACCTATGGACCACTGTGTAGTTGACAGGAAGTTCCAAGGACACAAAGCTGGACAGTGAGAAAGAAACCACGAAAATGTTAAGTTGCATATTTGAGTGGCCTTCACTCTGACCCGTAAACTAGCTCAGTGATAAAAGAGGGGGAACAAGCACTCTGATTGGAAAAGAGGGTTGATCATCTCTGACTTGTGAGTGTCTATCTCTGAAACTCTGCATTTTTTTATCCTGATTTTTGAGCATGGGAAGGACAGATCTATACA
Source organism: Tadarida brasiliensis (assembly GCA_030848825.1). Classification (NCBI taxonomy): domain Eukaryota; kingdom Metazoa; phylum Chordata; class Mammalia; order Chiroptera; family Molossidae; genus Tadarida; species Tadarida brasiliensis. Next base: position 95,756,492 of record CM061267.1, on the reverse strand, counting down.
AAACGAAGAACTTATTTGCAGGCCTTGGCTTTACTCACGTTGTCAGCCTGGAGGCATGAAAGATAAAAGAGGCAGACCATGACCCAGAGCTCTTGCCCTGTTGGCTCCTAGCTCTTGGCTCTTAAGAAGGAAGGCCTACCGTCCTGGGATATTGTTCACTGAGGAAGCGGACCAGCCTCAGCCACTTCCTAACAGCCAAAGCCATCTGACTGCTTCGTTTCGTTTGTTGGACCAGCTGGACCCCACAAAGTATGGAGTACAGCTACGCTTACTCCCCTCGACTTTTCACACTGTCTCTGACAGCTTGCTCTTCCATGCCCTTGAAGGAAATCCTGGGCAGGGCCTGTAGATATTCAGGTCAGTATAGGTAGTAAAAAGTCCTCTAAAGTATTGGTGAAGATGTGGAGAAATTAGAACACTTTTGTTTTGCTGGAAGGAATGTAAAATGATGCAGCTACTGAGAAAAAAAGTTTGGCAGTTACACAAAAAGTTAAACAGAATTACCATAAGACCCAGCAATTCCGCTCCTAGGTATATACCCCAAGGCACTGAAAACAGGAACTCAGACAGACACTTGTAGTCCAGTGTTCATAGCAGCAATATCTACAAGAACCAAAGTGACCATCAACAGGTGGATGGATAAACAAAATGTGGTGTATACATACAATGGGATATTATTCAGCCAGGACAAAATTCTGTCACGAGCTACAGCATGGATGAAACTTGAGGACATTATGCTATGTAAAGACACAAAATGACAGATCTTGTATGACTCCACTTATATAAAATATACCTAGAATAGTCCAATTCACAGAGACAGTAGAATAGTAGTTGCCAGGAGCTGGGGAGAAGGGAATGAGGAGTTAGTGTTTAATGGGGACAGAGTTTCAATTTAGACGAAGAAAAAGTTCTGGAGATGGATAGTGGTGATGGTTGCACATCATGGTGAATGTACTTAGTGCCACCTGTACACTTAAAAATGGTTAAAATGGTAAATTATATGATATATATTTTATCATAACAGAAAAAAATTTAAGTCCTCTAAGCAGTTGGGGCAGAATGTCTGCAAATACTAAAACTTAAGTCTTTGTCTACTTTACTTTCTCATCCTTCCTCTACCTGCAAGACAGAGTCCCCTGAGGCCAGACACTTGCAGTGGGGAAGGCCAGGACCTGGTGGGCCCCTTCATGTCCCTTCCTCTATGTGTGACCACACCCTGGGGCCCCAGGTGGGGTCAGAGTGAGAGGCAGGAGAACAGGCAACCCCTCAGTGGTCGTCTTGCTTTGGTGCTCACTGAGTTGAGCAAATAACCAAAGAGATCTGTTTTGTGGAGGAGTTTGGTAGGTTCTTCAGAGACCTCTCCCCAAAAGAAATGCACACCCACTCTCTCATACACACACAACCTCTTCTCTCTCGTTCTTTTGATGCCGGGACCTCCTCCAGCAGGAGCTGTTCAACGTCCTGCTCAGCCCCCTTCCCAGTGATCTGCTCTTGTGTTGGCGTCACTTTGACCTCCATGGCAGTCCTCTAGGAGGGAGACCCTCTTAAGACAACGGGGTCCAGCTGCCTTCCACAGTGTCTACATCCAGCCAAACCCTGAGGCACCCCTGCTCCCCACATCCGCAGTACAGCAGCCTGTTCCCAACACAGCCCTGGCTCTGTCCCCATGGCCACTTGGGGCAGCTCTAGCCAGCCTCTCACTTGACACCTTTCAACATGACTCAGATTTCAGTCCCAGTGATTCTCACGCTCTAGGACAGCAGTTCTCAACCTGTGGGTCGTGACCCCTTTGGGGGTCAAATGACCCTTTCACAGGGGTCGCCTAAGACATAACAGTAGCAAAATAACAGTTATGAAGTAGCAACGAAAATAATTTTCTGGTTGGGGGTCAGCACACCATGAGGAACTGTATTACAGGGTCGCAGCATCAGGAAGGTTGAGGACCGCTGCAGTCTAGGAGGACATGTCAAGCTCTCCACCCAACTTCCTGAAGCCCACCTTGGGAGGGACGCAGGACTGGGGGAAGTGTCTCCTCTCTACAGAGAACCCTCACTTTGGTTCTTCACCGTCTCTTCTGTTGTCCAGAGGTGGACACTGGAACAATGGTGGTGCAACCAGACTTCAGGACGTCTTAGCCCGTCTGGCCCTGTACTCGAGAATGCGGTTAGTCCTCAATCCCTGCCGGACTGCTCTCAGCCCGTGAGGCCTCTGCCTTCCTCTGAAACAACAGGAAGAGTTGCATTTAGCATTCTGTTGTGAGGTTTTTGTTCGCTTATTTGGGGATTTGGCCTTTTAATAAACTGTCCAGTGATGCAGACATGTCTTAAATAACGTATGTGTATGTTATGGGGGTTGTGGGAAACACAGCCAGAGAAACTGCTGCAGATTGCTAGAGGGTGAGAACAAACTTGCATAAGTAGCTCAGAGGCCTTCTGGGAAAAAAGGAATCAAAATCCAACCTTCTGATCAAGAATCAGCCACTAAAATCTGTGAACTACACTGGTACCGATCAAAGGTCAGGGCCAGAGAAGGCTAAAACACCCTGTGATTTAAAACAACAACTACAAAAACCGCTGAGAGAGAAGAAAAAGCCGAGAGCCAGGCCCAGCACCAGGTCAGGTCTTGGCGGGGTGTTGCTGCCAGGTCTTGGCTGAGGCTGACTGGGCTGTTTCTGGTGGCCAAGCTCTAAAGATCCTGGTCTTTGGAGAACTAGAAACTCGCAGCTTAATATTTCCAGTTCAATAAGCCCCACTGTGACATGGGATATTTGATTTACTAAAACATTATTGTTTATTAATACCATATATGATTTAGCCTTTAGATAAGAAAGTATATGTTAACAGCCATAATCTCCAATAAGGATAAACCATTAATTAGAGTGGGCCAACTTGCTCCAACGGAAAGCCATAGTCCGTAATCCAGGAACTGATGCTAGAGAAGCACTTTCCAGGTAAGGCCACTGCCTCAACCTGATGAAGTGCCAGGAAGAACGGATCTCCCGATACACAGGAGATGAAAAGTGGAAACAGAGATGCCGTGGCTGGCTGCTTCCATCCTCCCTATAGCGGATGGTGACGATCCGTCTGTCTTGGCGATTCGGTTCCTCCTAGTCCTTCTTCCCTATAATTCTATGGAGATTCTAGCTAGATCTAGGGTTATTATACTAAGTCACATTTTTAATGACAACAGTTGTTCACCGAGAAGAATGTTTGCTCTATAACGGGAGGTCCATAGACACCACGACACCACAGACACATGAGGGTTTCAATCCTCAGGTAACAGATATATCATCGATGGGTGATGGGTGATTTCCCAGAAATCACTGTTACTCAGGGAAATCTTGCAATAAATAGACCTTTTTAATAGTGTCTATCACCATGCACTTCAGATTTATTGGACTACAGTATTGAAATATTGTGTGAAATATGTTGAAACAGCCAGGACGCATCAGCTTAGAAAACATTACCTTCCCAGAATAGCTAACAGACGCCTGGCTGAGAGATGGATGGCAACCTCTGCCCTCACGCACGGCTGTGATAATGAGATGGCACGGTTGGTGTAGAAGTGCCCAGCACTGTGCCCAAGACATAAAAGCTGCTCAATGAGCAGTGTTCGATGAGCCAGAAGGCGAACATGCATCCACATGGGGAAACGGGGACAATGAAAGGTCATTCTTGGTACGTGTCAGGAATGCCCAAGGAAGAGACGCCCAGGTAGCCCCGCCCAGGTCTCCTGTGTGTCCACGGGCAGGGTGGGCGGTACTGATGGAAGACATGGGAGGAACTAGAGGAAAAGCTCAGCCTCCTCACAGTGGAGCTGGTATAGTTCAACCCTCTAGCATCTCTCCCCTTCCTGCCTCTGACTTGATCCTCTCTTCCTTTCCCGGCCCACTCCAAAGGACAAAAGCTTGCACGAGGCACCATGACGGCTAACAACAGAAACAGAGCAATGGAACAGAGAGAAAAAGACTGCACCGTGCTATTCCTTTGGCACCGCACTGCCCGGCCCAGGCTGTCCACAGCCTTAAAGCAAAGCAAGGCCTCCACCTAGTGGGCACGCAGAGGGGCGGACATTGCAAGCGTTACCTTTGAAACCTTCCTCCACCCTCCATATTAAATGTGGCTGCTGTTCTAAAGCTGTAAGCCAACTAAATCATGCTTGACAATCATATTGGTTCCTGGCTACTTCATTCATTCATTTAGCCCAGTAATAGATATTAATAACATTATATTCCCTACCGCCATGCAAACAATCACAGATATTTGTAATGTTCCAGCTTCTGCTGGGCCACAAATGCGAATGAATCAGCAAAACTAATTGGGGAAAAAAGGTAATTTTTTCTTCTTTACTAATAATAGTGGAAAATATGTAGAATTAATCATTCTGGGAAAAAAGCCTTTTTACTTTTGGGAAATACATTTTTTAATCCATATAATTAAAATAAATAGTACATCTTAAATTACAACTCAACTGCTATATACCAAGTGATTTTTTATAAAAAAAAAATAATCACTCCACTAAAGAATACAAAGACTCTTAATGTTGTGGTTTAACGTGGAAAATGGCTCAAGGTATAGGAAAATAGCATCTGGCCATCCAAGACACAGTCCAGAAGTCCAAGTAAATGTCTGAAAGTATAGTCTACTCTTTCATGTCACTACTCAGAGTAGTTCGGAAAAGACAAAAGACTGGTCTAGCAAAAATATGACCAGGGACCACCAATGTAAGAGGTCTTTAGCCCAGTTACTACTATGCTTCCATTTGAAATGAAATTCAATTTAATGTTTCTGCATTTTTGTACAGCAAAAACTGCATAAGGAAAGAAAAGAGAGAAGGGGAAAAAGGAAAAGGAAGAAGAAAAAAAGTGGAGGGGAGGAAAGAAACAGCACTGAGAAAATGCAAAGAGGAGGAGAAGGAATCAACAAACGAGACTGAAAAGGAGCAGCCAATGGGGAATGAGAAAAACAAGAAGCTGGTGTTCAGGGAACCAAGTGAAGAAAGAATATTAAGGAAGAGAGTGTTGTAAGATGAAGGCTTGAGAAATGACCAATGTATTTGTTATTTGACATTGATTTTGCAACGTGGAGCTCATCAAGGGCCCTGATGAGAGTTTTTGTGGAGTGGTGGGAATGGAAACTCTTTGGAGAAATTTTTCTACAATGGTGAACTAAGCAATGAAATAGCAATAGGTTGGGAATGTGAAGTCAAGAGAAGAAAGTGCTTTAAATTTGGGAAAATAGCAATAGGTTTGTTTGCTGCTGGGAATTATTGAACAGAAAGCAAATACTTGATAAGAGTAGAAAGGAGGAATTTCTGGAGCAGTTTTTGTGATCCTGGGCACAGTAGAGGCACTGGCTTGAGGTGGGAACATGATTTATCAATGTTAGAATCAATTGACTACCTACCACGAAAGATGATAGAATCAACACGCTGTTTTTCTCTCACCTTGCTTTCTCCTCTCCCTTCTTCTGTTTCCCAATGTGTGATGTACACTTTACATAATTATCCTATAAATGTAATTCAATCTTTTGTGAGCTGTTTGTAGATTGAAAACATTTATAATACAATTATATGAACTTCCTTGTAAACTGAGCAATTAGATCCATGAAAGAAACAAAATCCTTCTTGTTTTCCAAATGAGAACTTCGCACGTGTCCCATTGTAAAGAATGCTCTCAATTTCTCCCTGGTTGTCTTTATTCCTTCATGAGGGTATACACTCAGATGCCAGTGTCGTTTCCCATGTTGTAAGCTTTCTTGAACATTGTAACTTAGAGTAAAAACTAGTAATATTTTCATAAAGGATATACGTGGGTGGTAATCTTTAGAGTTCTTGCATTTTTTAAATGCCTTCATTTTGGTCTCACTTTCTATTAATAATTGATCTGGTTACAAAGTTCTAAGTTCAAAAGCTTTTCCCTCCGATCTTTGAGACATCACTGCATGCCACTTCGGTACCAGCTATTATTTTTCAGAGGTCTGATCAACTAATTCCTGCTGGGGAACTTCCTTTGACCGCACTTCGCCACCAATGCTGCTCATTTCTCTGCTTTGCTAGACTTGGTGTCTTCTCATCCCCTCCTGCCCCCTTACTCTCAGCCTTCTCTAGTTTATATTTAGGTGTGGTTGGGGTGGGAGAGAAAAGAACACTGTTTCCCCACACATCGAGACCATCTTGCAGCACTCGTTTACGTTAGGAATAAGGTAATTTTCTACTCAGGCACATATGAGGAGTCAAAATATTAATTCCTGAAAGACTATGATAAAGTATTCATATATTAGTATTTTGATGTTTCCATTTACCCAATTATTTTGCAGACACAGCCAAAGGGTATTTCACCTAGAAAAACGTGTAGGGGTGTGTGTGTGATTATTCTATTGCTCACTAACTAGAACTACCTTAATTCACTACTCAACGCTCAGAACTGTTGATACCACCAGCTGCTAATACTGGTCTAATTGGTAAAAGAATGCAACTACAAGGATGATTTGCTCTTTATCCTAATAGGCACATTTTAGTTCTTTTGTCCTCAAATACTCTTATTTTAAAAATACAATTTAGTCATCCTAATCACTAATTTTTATTTTCGTGGGAGAATAATCAAGTTTTTCATTGACACTGTACTGTTAAAATTTGCTTAATGACATCTTTTATAGGTGGAAAATCGTCCTGAAAAAACAGTATTATTTAAATAACTAGAGCAGTAATAAAAGATAAGCATGTTGACAAAATGTAGGCTGGACTAAATAAAATCACTGTCTTCTGGTCTGATAAGATGGTCACTGCCAGGCCAGTCAATTCAAACAGAGGCGGAGGCAGGGAGAGGAAACAGGAACACAAGCATGCTCTCATCCTTGCTCTCTGTGCTCCTGCACATGGTCTAAGGGTCCGTTATGATTTGTCACTGTTTTACTGAGGCCAGTCTCTACCAGACTTTTACTTTTGCACACTTGGATATGGCGAAGGGTACTCAGTTAAAATGGTTCCACAGTCCAGTAAATTTGGCAAACAATACTTGGTATCTTGACTACAGAGTCAAAATAGAGATTAGCATATTGGAAGCTCAAAGAAGCCCACCCACTAAAACAGTATTTCTAGTCCAGGAACCAGATTTCCAACGTGTGTTGCAGGGGATGGGGTGTCCTGCAAGTGAACTCACTTCTGCCCCGCTCTACTCAGATGGCAGGAGACCCCACAGGTTAAGGGCTCAGGCCTAGAAGACCGCTCTCTGCTTCAGATGCCAATTGCAAGCCCAGAGTGTCACCTGTGTTCTGACTAACTGGCTACTTTGGAGGTTCCCGTGATCACCTCCTCAAAGAGCCAAAGGGAGCTTAAAGGGGGGGGGGGGGGGGGGAGGCTCAAATAAATGTTCAAAATGGGAAAGACAAGGGAGATGATCAGGCCCTGGTGAAAAAAGGAACAGATACTAACAATATAAAAATAATCCTTAAGGTCAACCCCAACTTAAACATGGGCCCTCCACCCCCCACCCCCACCCCCACCATTTGTTTTGTTTGATAGGCTACAGATTATCTTCAGACCAAATTCACAGTACGGCTATTTTCTTATCATCAAACAAATCAAACTTAATTTCCAGGAAATTAAGGTACATAAATATTATAAATTCACCTTATTCAATTTTCAAAATAAAGATGACCATTAACAAATATAGCTTTATGCAAAGTTTCTTCTTTTTCCCAACCAAGCCTAACGGGGAAAGAATCAGTGGCAAGAATACTTGTTCCTAGCAAGCAAATACACCAAACAAAATCTTCAAGCTACCAGAATCTGTGAGGGAAGGAGGATGAAAGAAAGCAAAATAACTTCTGGAATATGGTCTATAATCAGCATAAGCAGCCTCATTGCTTATTCTAATAAGCATACCTCCAGAATTGCAGAATAAACTTAAAAAAATAAATGACAACAGAGAACATCATATTGTAAATATTGTATTTCTCTCACTCACACACAACGTTGTATGAGACATTTACTACTTTTAATATTTATCCATAGGATTAATACTCATATGGAGTATAACATGGGAAAGTGCAGAACTAAAGAAATAAGTCTGACAACAAAAGCACACATTTCTTAGGATTTAAAAATATTGCACATAATAAGGTTGCGCAGAAATTACTGTTTTTCCAAACAGAATGAGGTATTAGTCAATTTCTAGATAGAGATGAGTGCAAAGAAGAGGAACCACACACAAAAAACTACATTAATCCATTTTAAGACACAGAGAGCCAACAATTAAAGAAATGTGGAAAGATATGTAAAGTAGCTATGATTCCAACATTATAAAATAATTAGCCAGGGGCCAAATATGTAACAATCTCTTGGCAATATTTCATAAGTTTTCAACTTTCTTTCAGCATAAATGACTAGGAGCAATACAATCACTTCCTTTCCTCCAATTCGACGACAGAAAGGCAGGCTCTGTGGTAAATATTAAACCATGCGTTTCTGAAGCTTTCAGTGGAAATTTAACAAGGTACTGCTACCCTTTGCTGAACGACTCATTGTACAGTTCCACGTACACTTAGCAACCCAAGTCAGTGATGCTACAGAACATGCAATTTTAAGTTAGCAAAGGTTTCACGGCAAAAATCATTCAAGTTCATACAATTTAAATCTAAAATAAATTTAAAAGTTTAACCTTTAAATATGTATCAGGCAAACTCATTCTTTTCTTGGTAATAAAACTGGCCACATTAATAAGCCCAAAGGCAGGTGGAGAAAAAAGACCAGGCAAAATTAGATCTTTTTTTTTCTTTCTTTTCAACACCCTTTCCTAATCAGAAAAATTAATAATTAGCTATTTCTCTACTAACTGAATGTTGCTTAATTTGTCAAAAACAATTTAAATATATTTAACAGCTATATCAAGTTAAGTGAAATCATGCACTTGTCAAAATAGTTCACAGAAAACTGTTTTGCATCATAGATATTGAAGAACAGTCAACTAGTTGGGTTTCGTGAGAACAGAAAAAGAATTAACTACTGTCCTGAACAGTCAGTGTATGTAGTGACCATATTTCCTCTGCGTTGAGTGACAGTCCTACAGTGCTTGCTAGATCCATGGAATCTATTTTCAGTCTGTACTGTGTGCCGACCAGTGGTGTCAAAACCACTGAAAGAAAACATCTTCTCCATATCTTCAAACATGTCATCAAACAGTCCACCTCCAAAAGAAAACTCCTGGAAATGATGCCTTTGTCTACTAGAACCATCCTGGCTTGTCTGGAAGTGATTTTCAAAATGCTTCTTGGACCGAGTGTTTTGATTTTGACCAAAAAAATCGAAGTCTTTGAATAAGTCATCGAAATTGAAGTTAAATGACTGCTCGAAAGAACTTCCACTACCTCTCTGTCCTTTAGTGAAAGCACTGTGTCCCAGTGTATCATACTCTTTTCGCCTATTAGCATCTGAGAGTGTTTCATAGGCTGAAAGAAATAAAAATACTTTAGTAACTGAAGGTAATCAAGATTACACATATCCAAACCTCTTCAAATAAGTAAATTCAACTCTATTTTAGAGGACTTCACATTGTAAGTAAAACCAAAACATACACAAATAAGAATAAAGTTAAAATGAAAGTTATGAAAGGCAGAGAAAGACTGTCTCCTTCGATGCATACTATCAGCAGTTAGCACAATGCAAGCCCCTAGTAAATGCCCAACGCTTGTCAAATGAATGCTACCATTTACTACAGAGCTATTCTTCATATTATTTATGTAAATCATTACTTGTATTAAAGCATTTGATGGTCAAATATAACAAGTTAAGAAGTTAGGTTTTTCACTTCCTTGCTAGTTGAAGTAAATATTAACTCCAACCTCCTACCCAGTTAACTCCATCCACCATTAATTACTGAATGTTCAGGAGAAGCAATTTACTTTAGAACTAGTCTAAAGTCAGAATCTGTTTCATACTTTTCCTTTAAAGACAAAATACAGTATGTTTCATAAGTTAGCTTATAAATTTGGGTACCAAAAATTCCTTTCGACATAGAAACAATAAGCAATTTTATAAATAATAAAATTTTCAACATTTTTAGATCTGTATGCCAATAAAAAACTATACCACCATTCATCCATCCATTCAGGAATCAAAGTTATCTGTTATAAGAAAATAGTTTCAAGAATCTCACTATATTTAAATGTAGATCCTACTCCCCCTCTGATCTCCACAGTCTTCAAATGAACATACCCTTCTTAGCCATCATTAGTTAATATCTGTGAGATTTCAGAGATACATGTAGTTACCGACTTACCTTCTGCAATCTCTCGGAATTTTGCTTCCGCATCAGGGCTCTTATTTTTGTCAGGATGATACTTCATGGCCAATTTGTGAAAGGCTTTCTTGATTTGGCGCTCTGATGCTGATTTTGGCAAACCTAAGATATCATAGTAACTTTTTGAGGCCAAAATTAATTCTGTTATCATTAAAATGCAGATTGCAAAGATGAAAACTGACTGGGGAGTAGCCATCTCTAATATCCTAAAAGAGAAAAGAAAAAAATGTTATCCATAGAGCTAATCTTAAGACTTTTTCTTTCAAGAGAAACCCCATGAACTTTTAGGGTACAAGGTATACTGTTACCTGTCCCCATTTTATTTCATTTATATAGGCTTTACAACCCCTAAATTGGTTGTAACCCTCCCAAGAGCAAATATAATTCAACCAAATTGACAAAAATTTTTGTCTCTGCCTTTCCACTAACACTGGTCATGCACACAGCACACACAAAAATGCTCAATGACTGATTTTTTTGTTGTTGTTAATCCTCACCCGAGGATATTTTTCCATTAATATTTTTAGATAGAGTGGAAGGGAGGGAGGGGGAGAGAGAGAAACATCAATGTGCGAGAAACACATCAATTGCTTGCCTCCCACATGATCCGGGAGCCAGGGATCGAATCGTGCCCTTGACTGGGAATCAAACCCACAACCCTGCTCTAACCACTGAACAAAACTGGCCAAGGCAATAACTGGTTTTTAATTGATTATTAGAGAGGAAGGAAGAGAGAGAGAGAAACTTGGATTAAGAGGGAAACATTGATTGGCTGCCTCCTGCAGGCCCCCTACCAGGAACAGAACCTGCAACACTTTTGGTGCACAGGAGATGCCCAACTGAGCCACATCCGCCAGGGCTCAATAACTGACTTTTACCAGTTAACATTGAAGACTCATCCTAGGCACACCTTGTAAAAAAGGATGGAAAATCCAAATAGTATTTTAAAGGATCTCAATCTTAAAGAATTCATGCAAGGTGCACCAGGACGGTCAACACTGGGTCTCAGTATCACAACACTGGGAACTGCAAGGCCCCAAAGACATCCCAAAAAGCATGGGTAAACAAGGCTTGCTGAAAACCCAGCTCCCAGCATTTCAGATTCCTGCGGAGGCTGCTAGAAACGTCTCGGTAGCCACCGAAGTATTTCCCTAACCTTAGAGGGGGTTTAGCTTCACATTCTCGCTGGCACAGATTCAACGACTGAAGGGTTGAGAAGACGAGGTCCTGTGTGTTTGAACACTGGACCCCAGGAGTCCCCAGGAACCTATGATGACACCGCGGCTGACGAAAGGAGCCGGGCTCGGTGGAAACGCCTGCCTTCCTCCCCTGTGGCCTCCTCTGAGCGTAATGAGCAGGTGGATGACTTCTCTCCACCCTTAGTCACGGTCACGGGTACCGGGGGTCAAGTTCAAACTCCCGGTTGAAAGAACACGGCCCGGCGCTCCCCGGCCCGGCGGGTGGCAGCCTGGCCCGCGGACCTGTCCGGCGGACGAACGCTGCTCCCCCTCCGGGCCGGGTCTGGCACCGGCTTGGCAGACGGGCCTGTGCACCGCACACTCTGCACTGACCTCTCCTTCCCGGGCAGACCCGCCGGACGCGGCTGGGCCCGACTCCCCAGAGCCAGTGGCCGACCGGGTGGGACGGCGCAGCCTCCACCCGAAGGGCCGACCCACGCCCCGCCCGTGCGGCGCCGCCGTCGGGGCTGAGCGCGGCCCCGGTCCCCTCCAGGGACGAGCGGCCGGACGCCCCAAACGCGACACGCACTACTCAGTGGCTCGGCCGTCTCCTCCCTGCAACCTGCCTCAGGAACACCAGGCAGCCCCAAGCCCTTGCGGCCACCGCGGGGGACAGCGGGGCCAAGTCAGCCCACAAAGGCCGACCGAGGCCCCGCGACCCTCCGGCTGCTGCTGCTGCTGCTGCGACCGGCGCCGCACGAATGCTCGGGCCCGGCCCCTCACCCCAGCCTCCGCGCGCGTCCCGCTGCCGCCGGTACACCGACCTCGCCCTCCTCCTGCCACCGCCGCCGCCGCGTCCCCTCTCAGCCGGCTTCCCACTGGCGGGCAACGGCTGCTGGCGTCTCCACCTCCGGAGAAGACCTACACGAAACGCTTCCCTATTGGCTCTCACCGCCCCGCGTGACCCTGACGCCCTACGCGCACGTGGAAAACTGTTGTTGCCGTTAAGCCTATACGTCACTTCCGGCCTCACCACCTTAGAGGGCGGTGCTGAAGCCCTCAGAAGCGGAAGTGACTCGACGGTGGCGGCGTCTTCCTGGAGCCCTTTCCGGGGCAGGCGCAGGCGCAGGCGCAGTGGCGCGGGCGGCCTAGACTTGCGGCCCCGCCCCTGCGAGGAGTGCCCACCTGTGCCCGCTGTCGGCCTGGGTCTCCCGGGGCCTCGCCGGAGCGATGCCTCGCTATTGCGCCGCGATTTGTTGTAAGAACCGCCGGGGACGGAACAGTAAAGACCGGAAGCTGAGTTTTTACCCGTGAGTTGTCCCTGGAGCCGAAGCGTCAGCTCTGCTTTTGGGCCGCGGTGTTAGGGCGTTCAGGGCCGGGGTTCGGGGTGTCTCCGGGCTCGGTGTGCCCCTGTGGGAGCGGGGTGTGAACGCTCGAGTTCGTCTACCTAGGGCTGTCCTCCCGGAGCCAGGACGCCGGCCCGCTGGCAAGGATGGGGCCTGTTGGGGGGCTGATAGCGCCCACGAAACTGGGGGTGTGCGCGGCGCCCTGCTTTCCAGAGCGGTCCCCACCTACCCGACCCCACTGCGTGGCCTTCGCACCTGCCAAACGGAGGGAGCACTCAAGTTCAGTGTTTGCTACAGTTTAACCCAAGCCTGTTTAGACTGGTAGGAAAAAGTTCTCTAGCATTCTGCCATTGGTTTAATTTTGCCTCTAAAAAACATTGCAGTCTGTTAGAGCCTACTCTGAATCAAGGTCATCGTCAGTACATGTATGAAGAGCTGGCTTGCCGTTCTCTTTCCTATTTCATTAGTTCCGTAGTATGAAATATCTGAGTCTCCCCTTTTTGAAGGACATGTTTTGCTCTTGTCTTGTGTCAGTTTCTCTTTCGGGACTTGAATTTTGCAGTTTCCAGTTCATTGGTTATAGAAGTCTGGAAATATTGGACTAAATTGCGTATGAGTAGAATTGAGGGTGCTTCTTGTAAAGAGAATGGAACATTAATATTTTATAAAACTTAGTGTTCATTTTACTGTCAGCTAAACCATTTGTTTGAATTAACTTCTCTTTGTTTTAAAAATACTAATGTAAATAAGAGCCTAAAGCTGAATACTTTTTAAAATTATAGACAAGAAATTGTTTCATTTGTAGTACTAGTATGCAATACATTTGAATAGGAGTTTGTAGTTTATACAAACCTCTTTCCTAGTTCTAGGGAAACTACACAACAAAATAAAAATAGAACATAATCCACAGAAAATATGAATAGATTTTATTTTTTGTTGGAATACATATATTTATTTGAAGGGACTTTGAGTTACGTTTTACCAGCCTTTCTGCTCAGACAAAGCTTTGGCTACGCATCTTCCATCTTGGTCCCCCTCACTGTGGAATTGATGTGGGGTAGTTGTCATGAAGGTGCTCTTATGTGTAGGGATGGTTGCGTTGCTTTTGCAGCTCTTGATGCATAGAGTACCTGTATACGCAGGCCTGGAATCTGGCAGAATTGTGAAAATATAGCAAAGTTTTCCTGTTCTAATTTCAGGTTTCCTCTACATGACAAAGAAAGACTTGAAAAATGGTTGAAGAACATGAAACGAGATTCATGGATGCCCAGTAAATACCAGTTCCTGTGTAGTGACCATTTTACTCCTGACTCTCTTGACATCAGATGGGGGATTCGATATTTGAAACAAACTGCAGTTCCAACAATATTTTCTTTGCCTGAAGACAATCAGGTATTGGAAGCAGGGTGTAGGGGAGAGGGAGGTAAAGCTGAGCAGGGTGGTAGATGGCAGGGTGGGAGGTGATTAGGTGGAAGGGGTGAGAGGGGAAGATAAGTGCTAGGAAAACAGATACTGGAGAAAAAGGAAAGCTACTTTATGCTTTTACTAAAAGTGTGATAATTTTTTAAAACTTTAAACCATTGTGAAGTATAGTTTAAGAGGAGCAAAAAAAAAATAGCATACATAAGTCATTACGTTATTATCATAAGTTAATGATCTAAGATTTTATACTGGTATTTTGAATGATCTGAAATGTTTCCATCATGTATTGATGAGGCCCAGTGCTTTCTGAAAAACACTTTAAAGTCTATTTGAGTTATTATATAGTTGGAACATTTTTTTAACTGAATAAATTTGTTTGGCTAATATACTGCTGAAAGTTCTAATTAAGTATTCAGCGCTGAGTAATAAGAGAATAAGCCTAAAAAGGACATCTTGTTTTAGTATTTGAAAATATTATTTTCTAGGAAAACGACCCTTCCAAAAAAAACTGTCAGAAGAAAAAAACAGATGATGAGAAAGAGGTGTGCCTGAAAGCCAAGTCACAAGAATCATTTGCATCAAAAGAGCCAAAGAAAAATACGGTTACTATAGATGTCCTCCCTGAACATGCAGAATTACTCCATGCGTCTGCAGTGGTGAAGCCACCAGCTCCAAAAACAGGAAGCATACACAATAACATACTAACTCTTAATCTAGTTAAACAAGATACTGGAAAAACAGAATCTACTTTGGAAACATCAATTAACCAAGACATGGGTGGTTTTCACACATCTTTTGAGAATCTAAATTCTACCACTATTACTTTGGTGACTTCAAATTCAGACGGTATTCCGCAGTCTTTGGAAACTCAGGAAGTGCTTGAAATAACTACCAATCATCTTGCTAATCCAAACGTGACAAATAATTCCATGGAAATTAAGTCAGCCCAGGAAAATTCATTTGTACTCTGCACAATTACTCAAACAGTTGAAGAATTAAACACAAATAAAGAGTCTGTTATTGCCATTTTTGTACCCACAGAGAATTCCAAACCTACAATTAATTCTTTTATACCTGCCCAAAAAGAAACCGTGGAAAGGGAAGACATAGACATTGAAGACTCCTTATGTAAGGATGTAGACTATGAGACAGAAGTCTTACAAATTGAACATTCTTACTGCAGACAGGATATAAATAAGGAGCATCTTTGGCAGAAAGTGTCTAAACTACATTCAAAGATAACTCTTCTTGAGCTACAAGAGCAACAGACTCTAGGGAGACTGAAGTCTTTGGAAGCTCTCATAAGGCAGCTGAAACAGGAGAACTGGTTATCTGAAGAAAATGTCAAGATTATAGAAAACCATTTCACAACATATGAAGTTACTATGATATAAAGAGGCCTCAAAGCTTTGACTTCTGTGTAAGCATTTTGCAGCCAAACCAAATTACACGTACAGTGAACTTTTTCCTGCATAAACTTCTCATCTTAATGAAGCTCAGAATGTGTTCTAACGTCATGAACAGCATCCTCTTCTTGTAATGCTCATTTTTTTAGAAAAACCAGAGTGTTGCTGGGCTGTAGATAAAAAGTTTTATTACTTGGTAATTTTCCAAATTAAAGTTAAATATAGTGAATAAGTAATATGATTTTGTCATAAAATGAAAGAACAGATATGGTAAAAAAGAGCTCAGAATAAAAGGCTCAGGAATAACCCTGGTTCAAGCACTGGCATATGACTTAGGCGAGTTACTGATCAAGATTGAATGTCAGTCTATAATCTGTAAAATAAGGGCACTTACTAGATCTCTAATGCAGTTTGTTCCTTTATAGCTCCTTCCCTTTCTAGTCAGATACTTTTAATAGAACAACTTTTCTATAAGGTAATGTATATTACATAGCATTAGGTGTTGGCTAGAATTTGATATTAACTATTGGGTTGTCCTCAATATTTATTGAATTCTATGTTGTTTGACCTTTTGGCTAAAGTTATCCATAATGACAAAGGAAAATACTCCTTTTATAATTTTATTCCAGTTGAACTAAAATAAGGAACCACCCATTAGCCCAGTTCTTAGGAGAGGCACTTTAAACTTAAAAGAAGATGTATTTTAGTACCTTATATATGTGGCTGACCATCATAATACATAGTCATTTAAGCTTCTTAACACCCTATATTTAAGACTATAATTTATAAACCAAAAAATTTGAGGTTAATTTTTTAATATATATAGCTATATTTTAGAAATCGCAGTTTGTATCTATTTAATATGTGTAGCTTTTAAAAATGTGTGCTTGTGTCATTTTTAAATTCCAGAATG
Source organism: Tadarida brasiliensis (assembly GCA_030848825.1). Lineage (NCBI taxonomy): Eukaryota > Metazoa > Chordata > Mammalia > Chiroptera > Molossidae > Tadarida > Tadarida brasiliensis. The sequence goes on along the minus strand of CM061267.1, from coordinate 95,739,930 downwards.
ATAGAGTAATACTTAATACTATACATTCCCACTTACGTATATTTTATTAACATTTATATGCAAGAAATTAGAGATACGTAGCGATCACCTTCAGGAGAGAAGGACAAAGAAGTGATGGGATGTAAATAAAAAATACTGCATATATCCATATGAATTTAAGAAAAATATATAAAAGCAGAAAGTAACAGAAATGTGAAAAATCAACGGTCTCTTAAAATTGGCAGTGAATATAATTAAATATGTTACTATCAATCTGATTCTTAGTTTTCTTATCTTTTATATAAAAGATGCTATTACTTATCTTGAGGGATAGGTTTGACAAATCCGTAAGTTAACAATTACAGATTTAGTCCCGGAAAAAAGGGAGGAGCTCAATATATATTAGTTGACTGCACAGCAAATAGTATACTAGCTGTTTTGTAAATGCACATATTTTATTTAGTTTTTTTAGGCTAATAAAATTAATTGGCATAATATGAATATATGTTAGCTAGTTGATTAGAGATGTCTTTATTGGGTGACCAAGGGGGGCATCTTAACATTTTACATAAATTGTTATAATTGGTAGAATTAATGTTATTTTTAACATTATCCCCATGTTGCAATTTGCTAATACTTGTTTAAAATTAATATAGATGAAAATGGCCTTTATAAAAAATGTTACAACTCAGTTCTTAACTGTATACCTTGTAATTTCTATTTGTTTAAATCATTTAACTAGCTTTATTTCTTTACACCTAATAAATTATAAATATTTAAAAATTTTTTCTGGGCTTGTGTATGTTCAGTTTTGGATGTTCTTAACCTGTTAATGTCTAAATATATTTGGGGGTCCTAGCCAAGTTTATTTTTTACTTCATTATCATAGGAGCCTCTTAGCTCATCTTGCCTGTATTTTCAGTCCCCCACTTCCATACCATCCTGGACTCTGCTGTCAGCTCTCTACCTGAACTAGAAATCTATGTCACACACCCCCCACTTAACTTTCCTAGCTGGAAAGCTGTAATTACTCTGATACCTACAAACCAAAGCCAAGCTTGTTACCATCGTATATGTGACCTCGGATTCTCTTCACCCTGTGTTCCAGCCACACTGGACTTCTCCACGTTCCCCAAACATGCCAGGCAGGCAGCTGTCTTCCTGTCACCTTTTACTGCCTCTGTTTAAGCAGTCTGTCAAAATTATATTTTGACTTAGGTGGAATTCCATTCCTTTTACGCCAGTCAAAATTGTTTTCTCTCTGCTTCTACTGTAAGCATTTACCTTGTTTTTTGTAAGGAGGCTTGCAGAATGCTGACTTTGGAAGTACATGTGTAAGAGCTAGGGTTCATTCCTACCCACCCTCAGGACTGACCTATTCATTGTTTTACCTTGAAAGTGTTCTGTACCCGTCATGATACCTGTCACCCATATCATTATTGCTGCTTTACTTGTTTTCATGCCCCCAGTGTCACTTTACATACCCTCAAAGTGTAAGCCTTTTAGAAGCTTTTTAGCTCTACTGCCCAGCACAGTTCCTAGTGCAGAGCAGGAGCCCCACACATATTTGTCAAGTGAATAATGTGCCACCTACCAAACCATACTTAAGGAATTATGTTGCTGGGTCTAATTCTGGCTCCACATGGAAACAGTCACCAGACAAACTAACCAATCTGCAGCTCCATGAGTACATTACCTGCCCCCTCATTCAGGCAGGCCCTGGTAAGCTACTAACTTGAATTATCAGGTAAATAACGCTAGCATGCTATAAACAGTGCCTAGTAAAGGTGAAGTGCATTCCTTCTAGACCAGAGTTTTGTAACTTGGAATCTGGACTCTGGAAGCCGCCAGGAGGGTCATGTGCTCTCCTAAAGTTTAAAGCAAAATTTTGTGTGTACAGGCATTTTTCTGGAAAGAGAACCCATCATTTCTATTATATTTAGAAAGGGATAAATGACCCCAACAAATTTAAACACAGCTGTTCAGGGCAATGATACCTCACAGTTTGCACTGTGTCATTCTTTAGAGAATCTAAGCTTTTTACATATTTTTATTCTCCGAAAACCTTGGAACACAGAGATGGGAAAGCTATCCTAGATTTAAAAACACAAAAATCCACCAATTCAGCTATGTAGTTTTAATTAATTGGGAGAACACTAGAACTAAAAGAAAAATTGGGCTATACCAAGAGAGGGTTGGGTAAATTCTGCAAGGAATTCTTACAAGTTTTACACCCATGTTATTTCATATTTCCTGGAAGATAAGTTTTAATGTTCAAAGTACTATATAGTGTCAGAGAAGTAAATTCAGAGATTAAATAAGCATTATTTTTGATTATTGCAAAATTCTGTTTAAGATTACTGAAGTATATTTCAAAATGCAAAGCAATGAAGCAGGAACTCATGTCGAAGGGAGCCTAATCTTTCATATTTTTCTGTGCATGGTTCAGGTGTTCCATTAATAAAAATGCATAGTGTTTGAATATGCATAACAGGCTAGAATATCATAAATGTGGAATGAGATTAATTTTATTGAGTTTGCAAACTTGCTTAGTCTGGTTGAAGATGAATTCACTGGCACGAGACCAGAACATAGCTGCACCATGGATGAAAACGAAGTCAGTCAGTTCAGTGGTGTGTTGTTAAAATACTAGCGTCTTTGAGGGAGTGAGGAGGGAAGGGCAAAGGACAGCATTCAGATTTTTCAAACAATCCCCAGAAAGTCATGAAATAAGAAAGCGCTCATTTGCCCCTCCTTGGAACGTTGAGTAATATGTTAAAGAGACACTGGCTTTGCCTTGCTAAAAACTGGTGCTTTGGGCTGAAACGCCCTTCAGCACATCTGACTTTCAGTACACCGGTGGTCTCATTCATTTGGGGGCTGACAAAGGCACAGTGAGACCATGGAGAACATAGGAAGGGCTCCGAGCTAAGACTCAGGACTGAAAAGTCTGGCTTACCTAACAAACACATTTTGGGTATCGCCACAGAAATCCACTTTCAGAGAAAAGCACAGTAAAAAGTCTGAATGAGAAAAAAGAAGAGCCAGTCCAAGTCACAGTGAGGTTAGCTGCTCCTTCCTTGGCAAGGTAAAATGCTGAGGGTGGAGAGACAACGTGATCAAGGATAGAGAAGGAGCACTGGGTTTTAACAAATGTTTGCCACGGGAGAAATTGCTTGCAAATTTAGATAAAATGGTTCCACAAACCTCCGCTTTTTCTGTTGTCTGCTTTTGTGCATGTTGACATAACTGAAATGAGAACTTCATGGGTAGAGGGAGGCGAAGAACCAGTTCAAATGTCACCTTTTCTAAGTGGTAACACACACACACACACACACACACACACACACCAATTGTTCACTCTGTCTTCACAATCTATTTATAGCATTATAACTAGAGCTTGGAAAAGCAGATGCAATTTGTTACTTTGGGGCCATCTAGTGTTAAAATAAAGAACACATTTGCCTTTTGTTCCTTTTTGTAAACTCTGTACTGAGAGTATTTTCTCTTTTTTTAAATCTTTACTGTTGAGAGGATTACAGATGTCCCCTCCCCTTTTTTCCTCCCATTGCCCCCCTCCTCCTGGTTCTCATCCTGCCCAAAGAGTGTTTTCAATGATACAAGTTAGAAGCTAATAGTACAGTTAGAGTATTTTTTAAATAAAAATTAAATATAGGTAAGGTATATAACCTGCTAATTACATACATAGTGAAGTGATTACTACAGTCAAGCTAATGAACATTATCTCCTCACAGTTACCATTTTCTTGTGTGCACCTGAAATCTCAGCATATTTCCAGTGTTTGGTGCAGTAATAAGTATAGTTATCGTGCCTGCAAATTAGATCTCTAAACGTATTCATCTGACGCACTATAACTTTGTACCTTTGGACCAACATTTCCACGTTTCCCCACCATCCCAGCTCCTGGTCATCACTGTTCTACTCTGCTTCTCTAACTTTGATTTTACTCTTTTTTAGATTCCACAAACCATATATAGCTGTGTGTGTGTGTGTGTATCTCCAGATAGATAGATAGATAGATAGATAGATAGATAGATGATAGATAGATAGATAGATAGATAGATAGATAGATAGATAGATGATAGATAGATAGATAGACAGGCAGATAACCTAAATGCTAAGTGGTTCTCAACTCTTGTAGACGCAATACCTTACTTTTTATTGCAAATATTTGGTAATACTTTTACCATTCTAAAATGAATTTCACTGATAATATAACCCTCCTAAACTATTATATACATAATGTCCTAACTGGAATGTAAATGAGTAACAAAAGAGAAGGTTACTTATAATAAAATAATAGGTATTTCAGTGTATAAATGCTCAGTCATTATCAAAGGAGACAAAATGCGGCAGTGTGATGCTGGCGCCTGTATTTACTACCTCCCCGAGTACCACAGCTACAGATATTGCTTACAAGCATGTTGAGTTGCATTGTAATGCCATGGGTCGTGTTGCTATTGATAATGTGATTTTCCAAAGGAATGAACAACTCTTGGTAAAGTTCTAAGGAAAACAGAGTAAAATCTTTCCTCAATATCAATGGCAGCTGCATTTTGGGAAAATTCAGAAAATGAAAACCATACCAAGAAAATACTAAGTGTTTATGAAAACTGAATAAAACCTAATTGCCCTGATCATTATGAGCATATGTTTTACTTCATGAATGTCCGAGGAACAAATACAGAGTAAGACCTGATAATGATTGATTGTGCAGACAGACAGTTGTGTGCAAGGCAAGGGGTCCCATCTCTGGCCCAGGCCACAATGCCAGCAGTCCGCTCGGATAATCGTAATACCCAAAGAGAGGCCGAGAGACCAATGCCACCCTATTCCTGCATGACATTCATTTTTACAGCAATTATTGACAAAGAACAGGCTAACTGAAATTTTTAGTTTATTCTGTAAATATTGTTGAATAAGATATATTATGTAACATTGCATTTTTACATTCTGGGTAACATTTCATATAGGTCCACAGAAATAGGCCCTTCATTATAATATATAATAACACAGAGAAAAGCATAATTGTCTGACCTCAACATATTTAAAATCTGGAAGAGACTATAATACAAGATAACAGATATTATGATGTTACGTAAGACACAGATATGTAAAAAGAGAAACGATGTAATTCCCATATGATGCTTTTCCATTTTTTTCAAAACCTTATATTTCTTTCAGGTGTTCAGCATAGTGATTAGACAATCATATGCTTTACAAAGTGTTCCCCCAATATTTCCAGTACCCTCCTGGCACCATCCATAGTTATTACAATATTATAGACTATATTTCATCCCGGGACTATTCTGTTACTTCTTTCTCACTTCCCCAGCCCCTCAAGCCCCTCCCCTCTGGCAGCCCTCAGTCTGTTCACTGTCTCCATGAGTCTGTTTCTGATTTGTTTATTTTTTTCTTTAAGTTCCACATATAAATGACATCGTTTGGTAGTTGCCTTCCTCTGTCTGACTTATTTCACTTAACATAATATCCTCTATTTCCATCCATGTTGTTGCAGTAGTAAAATTTATTCCTTTTTATAGCCGAGTAATAGTCCACGGTGTATATGTACCACATCTTCTTTATCCAATCATCTATTCGTGGGTAGTCGGGTTGCTGCCAAATCTTAGCTATTGTAAATAATGCAGTGAACATAGAGGTGCATATATCTTTTTTTTTTTCTTTATTGATTTTAGAGCGAGAGAGGAAGGGAGAGGGAGAGAGAGATAGAAACATCGATGAGAGAGAACATTGATTGGCCGCCTCCTGCATGCCCCTCCCTGGGGATTGGGCCCACAACCTGGGCATGTGCCCTGATGGGGAATCAAACCAGTGACCTCTTGGTGCATGGGTCGACACTCAACCACTGATCCACACTGGCTGGGCTGCGTATATCTTTTTGAATTAGTGTTCTGGATTTCTTTTTATATATTCCCAGAAGTGGACTTGCTGGGGCAGAAGGCAATTCTATTTTTAATTTGTTAAGGAACCTCCATACTGTTTTCCACAGTGGCCTCACCAATTTGCAATCCCACCAAGAGTGCACAGTGTCTCCTTGTCTCTACATTCTCACCAGCACTTGCTGTTTGTTCACTTATTGATGACACCGATTCTGACAGGTGTGAGGTTAATCTCATTGTGGTTTAAATGTGCATTTCTCTGATGATTAGTGATGTTGAAATCTTTTTATATTTCTGTCCTCTTTGAAGAAATGTCTATTCATGTCTTCTGCCCATTTTTAATTGTTTTTTTTTGGGGGGGGGCTGTTGAGTTGTATGACTTCTTTATAACTTTTGGATATTAACCCCTTATCAGATGTATCATTGGTGAATATGTTCTCCCATTCAGTGGGTTGTCTTTTCGTTTCGTTGATGATTTCCTTTGCCATGCAAAACCTTTTTAGTTTGATGTATTCCCATTTATTTAGTTTTTCTTTTGTTTCCTTTGTCCGAGGAGATATATCAGAGAAAGAATAATGTCAGAGAGTTTATTGCCTATGTTTTCTTCAAGAAGTTTTATTATTTCAGGTCTTACATTTAAGAATTTAATCCATTTTGAGTTTATTCTTATATATAGTGTAAGAAGGTAGTTTAGTTACACTTTTTTGCATGTACCTATCCAATTTTCCCAACACCATTTATTGAACAGACTGTCTTTATTCCATTGTATATTCTTGCCTCCTTTGTCATATATTAATTGACCAGATAGACATGAGTTTACTTATGGGCCCTCTATTCTAATCTACTGGTCTATGTGTCTGTTTTTTCATAAGTAATTTAAAAAGTTTTTAAATATTCTACTATAATTATTTTCTTTAAAGTTTATGGGTGTTACAAACTTCCTTAACATTTTTATGGGTCTTAGAAATTTTCTTACAAAGGTTATGAGTCAAAGTGAGAAAAAAAAACTAAGAAAAATGGGAAAATAGTACAAATGAGAAACAAAAAATATGTAAGTTACCCAAAAAAAGAAGACACATAAAAGTGCATTCAAAACAGGGTCTCCTGGCCAGTTTGGTTCAGTGATTAGAGCGTCAGCCCACAGACTGAAGGGTCATGGGTTTGATTCCCAGTCAAGGGCATGTACCTGGGTTGCAGGTTCGATCCTCAGACCCAGCAGGGACACGTGTGGGAGGCAACCAATAATGTGCCTCTCTCACATTGATCTCTCTCTCTCTTTTTCTCTCTCTCTCTCCCTCCTTCCCTCCTTCCCTTCTACTCTATCTAAAAATCAATGGAAAAAATATTCTCAGGTGAAGGTTAACAAAAAAAAAAAAAAGGAAAAAATTGGGGAACAAGTCGTATGCAGTATGTTTCTGCTTTTTCTTCCTCAAAATTAATTTCTATGACTCAGTAATTTTAGTGATGAAAGAAACTCACATGGGTATTTCTTATTCATCTGATTAATTTATGGATCCATACAGTATAATAAATTAAGAAAAATCTTTAAATTCTGAACATTTACCTCACTAGAAAAAAAAAGTTACCTTCATTCATTTTTCCTGTTCCTACCATGAATTGCTGCAGGTTTTCTGGGCATCGAATATGAAACTGGATCCTTTCAGAAAGATTCAAGATTATGAAACTTTGAGGGAAATAGCAGAAATGTGGACAGTAGGGAAGAAAACCCACACACCTACGCATTAATTTAGCATCCTAATCTCCTAGGTCAATGACTTTCCTACATATTTCTCGAAAGTTCCATTTTAAAGGATACTGTTTTTGCCCAGCCAGTGTGGCTCAGTGGATGGAGCGTCGTCCCATGGACTGAGAGGTCCCAGTTCATTTCCCAGCTGGGGCACATGCCTGGGTTTCGGGCTCAATTCCCAGTAGGGGCCATGCAGGAGGCAGCCAATCAATGTTTCTCTCTCTCTCTCTCCTTTCTTCTCTCTCTAAAAAATCAATAAAAAATATTTTTTTAAAAAGAATACTGTTTTCATTTATTTAAAGACCCATAACTTTATGGGTTGAAGAGAACTCAAAGATTTCAGTACAGCATTCTGTCTCCAAGGAAAATCTAAATTAGCTGTGGACCAAGACCTCGATAAATTCTTCAAAGACAGAAAAGGGAAAAATGTAATCACTTCCCTTGGGAACTCACGTTAACGGCTAGCAGTTATTGGTCAGGAACGGTCTCTAAGTTACACTCTCGTCGTTATTTAGATATATTTAGTAAGTTTTTCGATGACTTTTGGAGATATTGTAGGAGTCTGTCTAAGTCCTTAAACTTGGCCTTTTCGGGGATAAATCTCGATAACCTTGTTACAGCAGAAGGCCAGGAGTTCTTTTCCTCTGGATTTCTAGACAAGTGACTTCCTACCAAAGTTATGATAATCTAGAAAAGTTTCCTACAGGCCTCCCCCCTTATCTGTTTTTATTTTTTTGGGTCAAGGTGTGAGTCGAATGGGCATCTTATTTAGTTAGCAAAGTAGAGTTTGTGCTTTGGAGCTGAATCAGAGCCAGAGTGAACTCACCTAAGGTTTTACGTGGAATGAAAAGAACCAACTACAGTGCTGAGTCCAGTTCAAAGCATGAGAAAAGACCATGTTTCAGACTGAGGAAACGAAAGTAAACTGGTAAAACTCGGAAACCATTAGACCCCCGAAGCTTGGACGGGCCGAGGAGACGTTGTGCACCGAAAACTAACGCAGTGTTGCAGCTGCAGGTGGGCTGACCCTCGCTGGTCTTTGCGTGGGCATCATTTACAGATGGCAGGGATTAGGTAAGGACTGGGATGAATGCTCTGACATTTCACCGTCCTTTTGTTTGGCTGCATGAAGGTATGGTTTTAATCAAGTAATAAAATAGCCTTCCTACCTCCCTCTACCCATTTTCACTCCCAATATAAAGGAAGTAAATCTGAATACTGTATTTTGTGGCTAACAGCACAGGAGGCAATTCCATAGGTCAATTATCTTTTGCTTAAACCAATGGCTTCCCCCAAGAACAAAGAGCAGCAAATCAAAGCAGCTAATCGCCGTAATACTCAAGAAGATTTCATTATAAAATGCAACTCTGTCGTTACAGTCTTGTGAGTGGGCCACAGTGTACAAGTAATAGATCCTAAATAACTGGTAGGGAAGGAAGCAAGTAACGATGACGCCTATAAAAAATAGGTTTTTCAGCTGGGCCCAGAACTCCTGGTGGGACAGCAAGGAGTGGTGCGGCTTCCGCATCATCGACATGATGATGAAGACCTGGAAGACCAAGAGCACCAGCGCGATGGCGATGACAACCGTGACGATCAAATAGTTGATGACCTGCACATCTGTACGCCTGAGCTCCCGGTGGAAAAAGAAACATTTTGTCGGGTCATACACCTCGTAGGTTCCATAATGAGAAGCGATCAGGGGCAGCACGATGACAATCACCAGCAGCCACAGGCCAGCGCTGGCGGCCACGGCATGCAGCTTCCTGTAGAACTCCACTCTGTCCCTGCGCTTGAAGAAGATGAGGTACCTGCTGACCAGGATCACCATGTAGAACAGGAAGGTGAGGTACATGTGGATGTGCAGCATGGCGCTCACCAACTTACAGAAGGTCAGCCCGAACGGCCAGCTGTGCTGGATGAGGTAGGTCAGGCGGAAGGGCACTGTCAGCAGGAAGACACTGTGGACCACCACCAGGTTAACAACGGCTGTGGTGGTCACAGACCGGGTGTTCATTTTCACCAGCAGGAACAAAATGGAGATGACGCCCACCAGCCCTCCGATGAGCACTGTGCCGTAGAGCCTGGTTAGATGCGGTGTCAGTATAGGGTTGCAGGAGGAATTATTGTGGGCGGCCATACTTCAGAAGTCACCTGGAAGAGACAGAGCACCGGTGTAACTGACAAACTTCCCGACCTTTGTCTGGACCTCCCCAGCACTGGCCACGTGACAGTGTCATTTATCAGTTTACATGACGTAAGCTTTATGTGCCTTGAGAATGAAGACTATGTCGAATGTATGCCTGTGTACTCTAAACTGAAAACACAGTAAGTCACTGATCCTTAATCTTTAATAGGTGAAAGACCTCATGCAGAGGTCCCCAGAGACATGTATCTATGTACACAGTCAAGACAGTTCTGCATAAAACTGGTTGCACACTATCTGACGCTGAAACGTGGATACCAGCTCTGTAGCTACCACTGAAAAAAAATCATAAGATTATGGAAAGTTGAGTGAATCCATTAAGTAAACAAAATATTTTTTTCTTTTAAGTATGATTCTTATTCTCTAATTCCTTCCAACTTGTCAGCAAGTGATCCAAGAATATTTATACTTAATTCATTTAAAATATTGATTACTTGCCCTGCTGGTTTGGCTCAGTGGTTAGAGCATCAGCCTGCGGACCAGGGAGTCCTGGGTTTGGTTCCCAGTAAGGGCAAATACCTCGGTTGCAGTTTGTCCCTGCCCCGGTTGGGGTCGTGTGGGTGGCAACCACTCGATGTGAGACATCGATGTTCCTCTCTCTCTCTTCCCCTCTCTCTCCCTCCTGCTCTATCTGAAGATAAATGCAAAAATGTCCTCGGGTGAGGATAAAAAAAATAATAAGTAAATAAATAAATAAATAAATAAAATATTGATTAACTTGGCCAAAAAAAAAAAAAATTGGCTAAGTCAAGGCAGCAGAAAGCAACAGGGGGTACATCTGAATTTCTCATCACAGTTATAACATCACCCAGCATTAGGGCCCTGACTGAGTTCTTTTCAGGGGCCCACTGAACACACAGCATGTGTCCCAGTTCTCCCATGCCCCCAACCTCAAATTCATAAGCAAACCACTATGATTTCTCCTTGGGACTCCTGAAAGACCCTTTCCCTAAATAGTCTTGGCCCCTTCTAATTCATTATCTACATTCTAATTTATTATTTACTAAATGAAAGATTTAGTAATCTTTTAATTACAATAGTTAAATCATTTCACTTTCTTGTTTAAATTCCTTCAATGGTTTCCTATTTTTTAAGATAAGAATCAAAATCCTTACATGTTTAGAATGTTCTGGGTTACGGCAAAATCTGATCCCTTGAGACCAGATTCAAGAACAAGGGTAGAGGTGACCTTGACAGGATTTGGTGGATGTATCTGAGGAAATGAGGGGAAGAAGTGTCTCAGTTACTCTCAGATTTCTGACGAGCATTTATGTGATTCCAGTTCTGTTTACTGACGCCAGGGAAAATGAGGATCAAATCTGAAGAACGGTAGTTAAATTATGCACTCAGTACCCGACCTCTGCAACACATTTACAATTATTCTTATTCCTTTCTTGAATGTCTTTTTATATAACCAAAATTACCCAGCAATGAAAATGAACCAACCACGGGTACGCACAATACTGACGAATGGCAAAAGCACCTTACTAAATCATGCATTCTCAATATCGCCCTGAAGGGGGCAAGAGTTTGTTCTTGAGGTGTGAAAAATCTTACTTTCTATGTAGAAAACACACATATACATATATTACGTAAACAGACATACAGCCTATCTGTAGTATGAAGATGTCATAAGAAGAAGGAGACAATTAGGAAGGAAATGTCTAAAAACTAATGGGATCGAAAGAAATATCAATGTAGTCCAGGGTCCAGGTAGCAGGGCATGGGGGAATTTATGGGGTGGTGGATGTTTTATATCGCGTGAGTACATTGTAGTTATCTGTCAAAGCTCATCAAATTTACTCTTAAAATTGGTCAATTTCCTTGCATATAGCTTAGACCTTGATAAACTAATTTAAAATGATGATGATGACCTGACCCCAGATAGCGTCTGCTTTTGTGGGCGTGGAACAGAATTTCTGTGTGACCCACTTAAAAGATTGCCTACTGTGATACTTGTTCTATGTGATGTGTGATCTCTGTACTTGCCTTTTGTTTTTCCCTGAAGAAAAGTGGTTCCATCAAGTGAACATGAAATTATACTGTGTTCGTATCTGAATCAAAGATGAATGTCCCACCATTAGTTTTGCTCATCATTTCCTTTGGCCATTGACCTAGGAGGACCAACTCTGGAAAGAAGACTGTACAATCCATCACATATTATCTGTCTCAAGCCCTCCTTCTTTCTTATAAACTGCCACGATCTCTCTCTTTCAGACATAAGAAGCCCATATTACATGTCTTCTGTGTGTCCGGTACTGCACGAGATGCTTGCCTATAATACACAGGCTCGTTTAACAGTCTGTGTGTTGTGTATATATTACTATATTGAGTTTCAGATGAAGAAACTGAGCCCTGGACAGGTTAAGTCATTTGACCAAGGTCTCCAAAGTCACACACACACACAGCTCCTTATTGTACGTCCTGGAGAAGCAAGTCTGTGTCTCTTCCGAAGGAGGGAGGCCGTAAGAAGTCGGTTCTCCTCACAGGGCTGTGCGCCGACATGTCTGAGAGCAGCTCTTCTTCACTTGGTTGCCGCAGATCCTGTACGTTAGCTCATTCGACATCTTTTCTAACCCTTTCTGTACAGAATTTTTACTTGCATGTGACCTAGTTTTTGCTGGTCTGTGGCACTCGTGTGAGGCAGAGGAGGGATGTCGATGTGTGGAGAGGTCAGACCACTTGGCAAGGCAGTAAGGAAATGTTCGGGTGCTCTGGGTCACTAGGGCACTAGGACCCAGCACTGGTCCTCATGGCTTTCAGGAGCTGTACTTAGAGTCCCTGAGGCCGGTTATTAACCTCATGGGGTTGGACATTTTCCCCTGACTACACGGATCATGGCTTTGTAGCAACAAACCTGGTTCCCAGACATTTCAAGATACTCCATAAGCTATTACCTTTAATAAACACCGTCTACTTAAGTCAGCCAAAGTAGGTTCTGTTGCCTGCAGCTAACAGAATTACCTGCTTAATTCCTAGTTCTCCTTCAAGAATCAACTCAGGCATCCGTTTTCTCCAGGAGGCCTTCTCTAACCTGCACTCTCAGTTCAGATCGTGTGCTATTCCTCCCTGGCCTCACGGGGCACACCGTGCGCGCCTCTGTTCCGGCATTTATCACACAGACCGCAGTTCCCAGTTACACTCTGCCTTCCAAACAAGACTGACCAAGGAAGAATTATGTTTTCCTCTGTCTCACAGAACCTAATGCACTTTTAAAAATCAATGTAAACATCGTCATCTCTTTGATCTTATCTCCCACAACTCTCCCTTTCATTGGTATATTCCAACAAAACATAACTCTTTGCTTTTCCTCAAACATCTCCGGTGTGCTCCCACCTCAGGGCCTTTGCACAGGACGTTTCCTCTTTAGGAGTATTTGTTCTTCCCCCAGATATCCGCACAGCTTGCTCCTTCGCCTTCTTCACATCATGGCCAAAGGTCATCTCGGTCATTCCTTCCCCAGCCTTCATAGCTGCAGTATCCACACCAGGTCTCTTCTACCCAGCAACCGCGCCCCTCCCCTGCTTCACTCTCTCCACAGCATCTGTCACTGGTACACCATATGTTTTCCTGCTTGTTTGTCTTCTTGCTCCTTTCGCTGGAATTCAAGCTCCTTGGGGACAAGGGATTCTGTTCGTTCACCTTTTTACCTCCAGCACCTGGAACAGTGCTTTGCACGTAACAGCATCTTAATAAATAATAGTTGAATGAATGAAACCAAACATCTTAAAAGTCCCCAGAGAGGAAGAAACAAAACAAAACAGATCATCTATAAAAGAATTAGAAATAATTCGGCCTTAGACTTTTGACATATTGAATGCTAGGAGGAAAAAATCTTAATGGTCTTGAAAGGCGATTTTGAATTCAGAATTCTGTTTTCAGCCAAACTAGCATTCAAGGGGGAGAGAAGAGGAAAGTCATTTTCTGATACGTCAACACTCAGAAAGTTCACCTCTCTCAGATCCTCCCTGAATTATTGGTTTCTATTCCAGCAAAATGAAACTGGGTGTGTGGGACACCAGAAGTATAGTAGTGAACCACAATGTAAGTGAAGTACACACCTACAATGGCCACATACACTACAATCCCCAACGGGTTCAACAAAAACAAAAGGGAGGATTTGCATGTTAAGATTTCTGTCTTAATGGGGAGATAGTATTTAACTGTAGAGAAACCAAACAAATATGATTTCAAACTCTTGGTGAACGTTCAAGAACGGTCACTTGGTGAACAGAAGTTGGTGTGGCTTACAAATGACAAGAAGGAAAACAGAACACAGTAAGCCGAGCAAATCCAAACAAAGGCAGGAAGGAAAAAAATAAACAGGAAGCAGCCCGGCCGGTGTGGCTCAGTGGTTGAGCATCCACCCATGCACCAAGAGGTTGCTGGTTCGATACCTGGTCAGGGCACATGTCCAGGTTGTGGGCCTGATCCCCAGTGGGGGGCGTGCAGGAGGCGGCCAATCGATGTTCTCTCTCATCAATGTTTCTATCTCTCTCTCCCTTTCCCTTCCTCTCTCTAAAATCAATAAAGAAAAAAAATGTTTTTAATAAACAGGAAACAAACAAGAAAACATGGTAAACAGAAAAATTTGAAAAGAAAACAATAAGTCCAGACATACCTGAAATCATGATCAATATAAACTATGTATTTTGTTCACGTACAGAAACAAGAAATGTTATACAACTCTGTGAGTGTACTAAAAACCACTGAATTGTATGCTGTAAAACGGTGAATTTTATGGCATATGGATCACATCTCAAGAAAGCCATTATTTAGAGAGAGGGAAAGAAAAAGCGGTCTGAACGAGCCTCTGGAGACGAGGACGAAGAGCGAGAACCATTAGCGATGAAAGTGAAGAACTGAGACCGAGAGTCGGTGGAGCTAAGTGCGGCGTCTGTGCTGGGAGCCGAGCAGTGAAGTACAACTCCCAGCCCCCGGTCAACCGGCTCAGTGGCCAGGGTGCCGGGAACTGGGAGCTTCGGGTGACCTGGACAGACTCAGGGCAAAAGTCCTGGTCCTGATGACCTTATTTCATTCCCCTTTCCTTCCCTCTCCATCCCTGGGTTTACTTCCTCCTGCCACACTTGGAACAGATGGGCCTGTGGGCAAATTCCACGCCCTGATCATCCAAAAGGACAGAACAAGCCCTGCCCCCGTCATTTCTCCAGAGAGCTTAACAGCCCCATCTCCCTTTCCCCTGCCATCCTCCATACCCACCCTTACCCCCAGAAACAAAGGATCCATGAAAGCCGCGGGAGTCACCACGGTGTCTCCAGGGCCAGAGGAACACTTGGGCCAGGGATCAGAAGACAAAATCACAGAATCTTAGCACTAGGGGGAAACCTAGAGATCACTGGGTCCAACACACCATTTAAACTGAGGAAGATGCTGCAGCCCACACAGGCACCTTCATTGACTTGCACAGCAGACAGCAGCTGAATCTCAGGGCCGTTCCAGTCCATAGCTGTTCCCAGCTACCACAGGCGCCCTCCAGAGGCCCAGCAGGTGAAGGCAGCTCCTCTGAGACAGAGCCCTGCTGGAAGCCCACCCCGCGGGCACCTCTGCAAGGACACCTGTTAGGAGCCAGGAAGAGTCGCCAGCCAGGGCCAGAAGACGCAGAACAATGATCACAGGTTGTCAGACAAATGGCTTCCCTGCCTTTGAGATGCCTTAGAGCAAATCATACTCTGTTGTGTTTGTTGAGAACAAACAGGATCATTCACTTCCCCAGGAAAACTGAGCAGCATTCTACCCAAAATATTTTCAGAAAAAGGCCCCAAAATGACAGCTTCACATAAGGACTGCCTCCAGGCAGGCAGCTTTAAAAAAATCTGACAATATTGGAAGCAGCATGGAAAACAACAGAACAGGGGTGTCGGTTCCAAAGAAATCATCAGAGCGATTTAGGCCCAAGTGACATATACAAGAGCCCCTTCCTTTCTCTCTGTGTTTGCTCTCACGGTCGTCCTCCCTCTGAAGTTGGACAGGATGCTCCTGGCTCTTCAGTGGACATTGTCAACCCTGCTGGCTGAGGCCGTTTCAAGGACAGTTAGAGCCGCAGCCTCACTCGTCACCAAAATGAGTGCGAACCAACGAGCTTTCTGGGTCTGAGCTATTATCTCTGCAGTCACCTGGGCAGTTAGGCCTTGTTCCCAGCTTTGCGGCTCCTGGTTACCGATAAGGGAATTGAGAGCTGAAGTTGGGGCTGCGTGAGGTTGAAACTCACAGACTGTGTTCCTGCAGAGCGAGCCACACCACTCCCAGAAGCCACCTCGGCACACAACTGACCACCTGCTTTCTCTAAAATAAGGAGCAGTCTGCAAGTCTTACCATTTTAGGGGAGACTTTTGCACAGATCTGTAGGTATTAAAATGTGCTGCGAATGCTGACCCTCACACGTTCCCCATCTCCTCACTGGAAATCTGGCTTCAAAGAAATGCCTGAAGATCCAGCTGGTGTGGCTCAGTGGTTGAGCGTTGTCCCATGCACCAAGAGGTCACCTGTTCGATGCCTGCTCAGGGCACATGCCCGAGTTTTGGGCTCAATGCCCACTAAGGGGCGTACAGGAGATAGCGATTGATATTTCTCATCAGTGTTTCTCTGTTTCTCTCTCCCTCTCTCTCTCTCCTCTCCCCCTTCCCCTCTCTCTCAAAGCAACTAAAAAAAACATATTAAAAAAAAATATCTTGTTCCCCAAGGATTGTACTTTGTTCTCAGCAAATGTCAAGCCTATGGGCTTGTGATCCTGAAACTCCTGGGTGCCCAGAGCTGCAGGGGTTTCTCGCCACCCTCACAACCTGGCCTCCTCAATCTCCCAACACCGAACGACAGAAAGGAACGTCAGGGAACCAGGTAGACGGCAGGGCTTCGGATGGAAAAACGTGGTGTTCAGCAAGTCGAATTTGCTCGCCTCCAAGCTTCCTCCCAGCCCAGCGAGGAGCTGAAGCTAGTGAAGGAGAGGGTATCGCCAAAGAAGGCCGTTTTCCCATTTTCATTTCACGTGGTTCACGCTGGGTCTGCTTCAGCAACAATGTCACTGCACAGTGCTTCCTTTCCGCACCGCTGTGACCATTTCTTGCATTTATCCAAATGTTCATCTTTTTATTATCTCCTTTTTATCAGAAGAACACCAGGGTTTCATTTGCTTCTCTTTTCTCAGTCATTTTTTTTTAATCACACACACACACACACAC
Source organism: Tadarida brasiliensis (assembly GCA_030848825.1). Lineage (NCBI taxonomy): Eukaryota > Metazoa > Chordata > Mammalia > Chiroptera > Molossidae > Tadarida > Tadarida brasiliensis. The sequence goes on along the minus strand of CM061267.1, from coordinate 95,722,881 downwards.
ACACACACACACACACACAAAGAGGCAATTACATTAAAGTAAAGAAAAATTAGAAGATGAATAGAATTTTTTCACTTTTAAGTATTTTAGTATATTTTCTTTTTTTAAAGAATTTTTTTTCCTTTATTGATTTTAGAGAGAGAGGGAGAGAGAAATAGAAGCATCGATGAGAGAGAACATCAATTGGCCGCCTCCTGCATGCCCCCCACTGGGGATCAGGCCCACAACCTGGGCATGTGTCCTGACCAGGAATCGAACCGGCGACATCTTGGTGCATGGGTTGACACTCAACCACTGAGCCACACCGGCCGGAGAATATATTTTCTGCTAGTATGTTTCTGTGCATCTACATTGGTGAGATGGTTATAGTTACAACGCATCTCACTGATCTGCCCCTATTTTTCACTAGTAACATATTGAAGTGCTTAGTCTTAAAAGCTTCTCAACTATTAAATGACTACGTAACATCCCACCAGGTGGACATCGCCAACGTTATCTAACCAGATTTTCAGCATGGGGTGTTGCTAACTTACTGTTGTTGTGAATAACTCTATGACAGAAATTGTGTGGTTTAAGCACTTTTATTATTTTGGATACTTTTCCAAAGGTGGCTTCCAAGGCAAGAGTGTTTGTAGGACATGACACACTCGTGTGTGTAGACTTATAGAGCCAAACTGCTCTACGCGGACAGATCTAAATGTAAAATACTTATTGCAAGTAAAATCTGTATTCCTGCTTTCTAATTTTAGCTCTCCCTATCAAGCAGCCTGTTTTTAATACTTCATCCAAATGACTCCAATCATCCAGCAATCTCTGCTCGCTGTTCTCGTAAGCAGAATTCTGAAATGAGCAAAACCAGGGGCTGTGGGTAAAATACTGTCCACAAGTAACTTATCTCCCCTTCAAGCCTATACCATCCTCGCAGCCCTCAGCAAGCTAAGCCAACAAGGAAAGGAAACTCTTCCAGGTGTTCTGTAGGTATTCTCCTGTTCCAAGCATGTCTTCCCTTCACATCTAAAGAGAGCTCGGAAAGATCACTGGCCTCTTTCTCGGAGCCCGATACAATCAGCTGTGCAGCAGCCGCTGAATGTGACATTTTAACCATGGGGACGTGAACTCTAGGATTAGAGACTTTGGTCTTGTGATGATCAGATATATGTGGCAAAGGGTACATTTCGGTCTCTTTGAAAAGAGGAACTAGCCTGGGCGGTGTGGCTCAACGGTTGAGTGTTGACCCATGCACCAAGAGGTCACCGGTTCGATTCCCGGTCAGGACACACGCCCAGGTCATGGGTCAAGTCCCCAGTGGGGGGCATGCAGGAGGCGGCCATTTGATATTCTCTCTCATCAATGTTTCTCTCTCTTTCTCCCTCTCCCTTCCTCTCTCTCTAAAATCAATAAAGAAAAAAAATCTAAAAAGAAAAGAAATGAGGAACTAAATTGCCAGGAGCATCTTGGCCCCCTCTACAGGAGATGAGGACCAGTTTGCTCATTATTAAACACAGGGTGAGCTACGTTTTAGAATGGACAGAAGCAGCAACTAACCGTTCATGATGGATGTAGGAAGAGGCACCAGACATCCAAACACGCATCGTTGCGCAGGAAACCTCATCACTGAATGTTGCACAGGAAACCTCTTGGCAGAATGTTGCACAGGAAACCTCGTCACTGAATCTGGTGGTCAAATAAGATGACCGATTCTAAGATTTTACAGTTTAACCAAACCTGGCTTTGGCAGTCATCTCTTACTCCACCTCTTAGCTCCCCTAGATTTCCACCTCAGGCTACCCTGTGATGGTTCTGGTTACCAAGCAGCCAAAGACATTTCTCCCTGGTCTTCTGGCTGACCCGTCAGCTTCTTAAAGCTACCAAATACCAATAGGAGTAGCTGCTCTGGATTCTGGCTACGGAATTAACCTCAACCCTGAAGGCCCTTAAAAATAGAATAATCAGAAAGAACTGGGACCTTTACGTTCCAGTACTGAACAGAGCGAACGGTATTTACTAGGGACCTCAAACCTGTGTTACTGACTTGGCTTAAGTATTTTCCCCCTGGACGGTGCTTTTCATCTCAAATGACACGCCGGTGTTGCTGTTAATATTCTACGTGTGTTTACTTACAGCTACAACTGCTGCATATAATGGGATCAGAAATTTCTTGCCTTTCCCATATTTTCTGAGCAGAATGGTGCATGGGGTTGAATGGTGGCCATCCCTCAAAGATGTGTGTCCAAGTCTTAATCCCAGAAACCTATGAATGTGACCTTATTTGGAAAAAGAATGTAGATATAATTAGATTAGAGATCTCAAGATGAGAGCATCTTGGATTGTCCAAGTGGGCCCTAACTCCAATGACGAGTGTCCTTTAAAAAGGCACACTAAGGACAGACATGCAGAAAAAAGAGGAGAAAGCCATATGAAGCTAGAGGCAGAGATTGGAGTTATTCAGCCATACACCGAGGAATGCCTGGAGCCACTGAGAATCTGGAAGGGACAGAAAGATCCCCCTTGGAGCCTCCAGAGGGAGCATGGCCTCGCTGGCACCGTGCTTGTGGACTTCGAGCCTCCAGAGCTGTGAGAAGACACATTTCTGCTGTTCGAGGCCACCTGGTCTGTGGTCACGTTACGGATGCAGGTGGCTATAATTGGGGTGTTTGCATTATCACCAGGAGAAGCACCGGCAGAACTTCTGGATCTGTAATGTCAGAACCAAGCAGATGTGTGTGGACGTGTTCCAATTCAAACGGGCCCTGCTCCATGCCCCAGCCATCCCGGATTGCAGGAGAAAGTTAAGATCATCTGATGACACTCCCCCTTTACAAACAGCAAGGCTTACTCTTCACGCCTCCATACTGCCCGCCACAACACCAGAGAGGCGACCACTCTTGGCCATTCTTCAGGCATCAGCTTGGCTTTGAAAAGAAATGGCTTTTGGTTCATGACTTGATACGTTATCCGCAGAAGCAGAGAAAAGTGGTGTGAGGAGTGGATGGCAGTCTAGCTTCTGTTGTCCAGACAACAGAAATAGTACATAGGCAAACTTGCTCACCATATGACTTTTTGTCTTTGTTTCCTGCATCCTGTTTAGCTCCGATCTCACCACCCACCACAGGCACACATGAGCACCCTGTGTCCCTGAACCTCCAGCAGGAACGCTTGGTCCCTCTCCCTTCAACAGCACAGGTGCCCATGAGGGCGAGCCCAGGGGACATAGAGGTGAACAAGTCACTGCTATGAAGGGGACCAGAAATGGGAACTCAGTCACTCCTGCCTTGTGTCCCACAATTCCAGCCAGGGTCTCAGTCCCTCAGTCATGTCCCTACCCCTCCTTCCCTTGGGACTTCTCTCTGGGAGAGATTCTGTCTCCCTGGGACCTGTCCTTTGGATTTCAGGTTTTGCTGCTTAACAAGTAAGAGACAGGAGATGAAGAACACAGACCTGAAGGGAGAGTCACAGGGCTTCGAGGCGCTCTCAGGTCCTAGGGGTGGCCCTTGGGCTGAGATTCCCGAGTTGTTCCGCAGTGAAGGCATTTCCTGCCCGTTCAGCTGTCTGTCCTGTTGTCACCACACAGAGGGCTGAGGCTCTAAACCTCTGACGTTCTGGCTGCATTTACTCAAACCTTGTGGCTGTTGCTGGGGTACATCAGGGTACTCTTTCCCCTGGAGTTGAAATTTTGCCTCTCTGCAGTGCCTGTTTGCTGGATTACTCCTTGTTAAAGAGTATCTAAACATATTCTATAGGAAGGATTCGGGGCCAAGGAGGGATAGAGGGAGAAGCTGTGGGATTTCAGAGAAATCACCTGCAGCTGTGAGACTGACATAATGTTTCCCGGTGGTGTTTGAAATTGGCTTAAACGGAGATCAATGGCTTAGATATACTAGAAGAGAGAGGATTTATTTTAGACCTGATTTATTTATTTATTTATTTATTTATTTATTTATTTTTTATCCTCACCCGAGGACATTTTTCCATTTTTTGTTCAGATAGAGTGGGAGGGAGAGGAAGAGAGAGAGAGAGAAACATCGATGTGAAAGGGACACATCGAGTGGCTGCCTCCCGCACAACCCAACCAGGGCCGGGGACAAACTACAACCGAGGTACGTGCCCTTAGTGGGAACCGAACCCGGGTCTCTCTGGACCGCAGGCCAATGCTCTAACCACTGAGCCAAACCGGCCAGGGCTAGACCTGATTTTTTTTAAGTACGAATTAACTTCACGGAATGAATCTGTTATGAAAAGCTGAAGACACTATGTAGGTTCGGGAGGCAGCCCCGTCTGCAGAAATCACACTAGGCAGGCAGCCCCTCAGCCAGCCCACAGTGTGTCTGTCTGCACCTCATGACTTGATCTCTCCAGCGTCTGTCTCCAGGCAGCTCAAAGTGCGTGCATCTGTACCTCAAGGGCTGCGGCCGAGAGGAGCTCACTTCGGTTGTTTATCAGGAAATGAGCTCAGCGCCATTCAAGGTCGGCGGTCAGTGCACTGAGGCATAGTCATCACCGGCCCCACTCAGACCGCTTGCATCTGAATCTCTGAGGCTCGCAGTGTTTTAGCAAGTTCTCCAGGCAATTTGGGGCCGTATTAAAATTTGAGAATTGCGAGTTTAGGTGACCTTGATCAAGTCACCTCTCTGTCCTTGGGCGTTTGCAGCAAGGCCTTTCGGCTCTGACGTCTGGTGGCTGCTCGAGCCCTCTTGCACAATGAAGCAATGGTTATGCAAGGAGAGGACCCTGACTAGATGGGCTCAGTGGCCTGAGCATGCCTCCCTCGCCGTTTCCTGCAGTGACCTGCCTTTCCCAGGGCCACCGGCGCCTTTCCTGCAAGCGCTGTGCTCCTCACACCTCCGTCGCCCATGTCCCCAGGTCTGTTGCCACTCAGTGTGAGCTTTCGCCACTCCCTACAAAGGGCACCTCCCTTTGTGACCGCCCTGTCAGTGCTCACAGTAAACCCTGGGGGAAGGAACGCGTCTGCTTAGCACAAAAATCAAGTCAGGGAGAATAGCAACACTCTTCCTAACTGGAACACAGACTGTTTGGGGCTGGCAATTTGCCAAGTAATTTGTCAGGGGACAGTTTGAAAGAAATGCGGACAGAATCGGACACTAGATTCAGAGCTCAGTTCCCCGACTAAATTAGTTATTTACCTGGATTCAACTATTTTTTTTCCCCCTCATCCTGCTTCCATATGGCCACTTAAAAATGATCTCCTTAAATTTTCTGGGCTGCTGGGATGCTCTCAGTGAGCTAACTTCTAGATCCAAAGCATCTTAGAGATCTTATGTTATCTAAGAGGTCACACACGTGCCAATGTTCTCAATTTAGGAAATTTCTTTTGCATCCAGACGCGTCCAGCACCACAGAATCCACACTCTTGCTCTGCTAGGCAGTCTGCGGTATTGTTAGAAAACAATAATTGCTGAAAAGTTCTTTACTATATTGCACAGAAATCTGCCTCCCTATAACCACCCCACCCTATAGTTCTGTTCTTAAAAGCATAACAATGTAAATGTTTTTTCCTAAGTGATGTTTCTTCATCAGTTAAATATTCCTATGTGCTCTCTTTTCTCTGCCATCTTTTCTTTTTTTAGAAAAATATGTTTTTGTTGATTTTTGAGAGAGAGGAAGGGAGAGGGAGAGAAAGATAGACACATCGATTGGCTGCCTCCTGCATGTCCCCTACTGGGGATATCAAGCCCGAAACTGGGGCATGTGCCCTGACCGGGAATCGAACTGGTGACCTCTTGGTGCACGGGACAACGCTCAACCACTGAGCCACACCGGCCAGGCCTGCCATCTTTTCTTGTAACTAATGTTTCCAGCAGAGTGTAGGAGCTTTGGCCCTGGAGGCCTGCCTTTATCATTTACTACCTGGGACATCTTGGGCAAGTTACTTAATTAGTATATCCCTACTTCCTTTTCCTCCTCTGCAATTGATGATTATAATGTTACACATTTCAAAAAGTCATTGTACTAAGTGTTTTACTTGCAGGTAGATAATCTACATAAAACACGCCATGGGCCTTGGTATGCAGATGGCACTTCTTAGATGTTCATCACTGGTGGGGGTGATAAAGACAGTATGATTTCCAGTACTTTCTCATATGGCCTGACTCTGGACACCCTTGTTTGCCAATGTCCTTCTTAAACTATAATGCCAGGTCTAGAGGCATTAAACACCTTGTAATCAGGAAAACACAGAACTCAGAGGGATGCTTAACCACTTGATCTAAGTGCTGGCTATCTGAAATTGAGCAAATAAATGATGTGATCTCTCTAAGCCTATAGTTCCCTAGTCTACAAACTGGGATAATAAGATTATCGGCTTTGTAAGGCTGTGAAAAGTTCCGTGCTGATAGCACACGAAGGTACCAGGTACGTGCCACTCTTGGTTCTAAGCACTGCATTCAGGAGCACATGGGATCCTCTTGGCCGCCAGTAAATATTCGACATTATGACAGGAAAAGGTCTGGCAGGTTTGGGGTGTGGCTGTGTGCCTCTGGGGTGGTATTTTCCCCTGGGCACAGAGGCTGAGGTTACCCCAGCCCTGAGAAACCCCACACAGATCTGACCACATCTCAGCCCGGCTCCACTACCAAACACTTGAACAGGAAGAAGGTAAAGAAAAGAAGAAGAGGAGAAGGCTGGGGGAGCAGAGGAGAAAAAGGGGAAGCGGAAGAGGCCAGGGGAGTGACTGAGGAGGAGGGAACACACCAGGTGGGTGGCTGCCAGGAGGAGAGCCCCGATCTGAGAAGGGGCTTCTCTTGTTTCCCTTCGTCCATGCCCCGTCTCTCTGCGAAGGTTGACGGTCAATCACGCTTTGTGTGAAAAAACGAAAACAGAACCTGCGCAGTTCACCCTGTCACTGGCTTATAAAGAAGCAGTGGCGTGGAGAACAAGGAGCATGGGCTTCGGGGGGACACAGCCTCCGCTTCTGCAGCTGAATGTTCAGGGCGCCCGTCCTCCGACCTCACTGGGATACCAGGTTTAGTGAGTCTGCCAAGTGGAGCCTTTCGTTTGTTTGACCAAGATTCTTCCTATAGATTCTTTCTGCCACTCATCTGTGAGTTCTTTAGCAATGCCAGAGAAATTAAAGGCACCTCGGGGGGGAGAAAGATAGTCTCGCTTCCTCTTGGTACTTACAGAAATCTGGAGGACTGAGAGAAGTCCTGTCCACTGGGACTCAAGCCTTCTTGAATCTGGATAGGCCGGAGCCCCTCTGTGTTCTGAATTTGGAGGGTCACTCATTCTAAACCAGTGATTCTCGATCTGTTAACAGATTTGGACCATTCTGCATCCTCTAGACTCCCTGGCCACACAGTGGAGTGGCAGCTGCCACCAGTAGTAAGAGATGTCCCAGTGGTAACCTGAAGGTGGAACTGAACGCAGCCATCACTTTTCCTGTGCAGACCAGTGCTGTGGAGGAGGGTCTCAGGGTTCCTGGGAGCCACGCTCCTTGGAGCATGAATGGCTGTCGTCTTCAGCGGCCCCTGATGGCCTTTCCAACGGTGTTGCAGCCCCTGACCTCCTGCATTCAATCCCTCTCTGTTTGGAACACCTGGAATGGTTTCAGGTTTTTTTCATGATTCTCTGGTTGATATGTTCATGCCGGCTGCAGAGCAGAATTGCCTGGGAAGCTTCTGAAAACAACAGTTCGTGGCTCCCACTTCTGGGAAGGGGCCGAGGGTTCCATATTTTTTAATGCTCTCCAAATATTTCCAATGGGCATTTACGCATGAAAATCACTGTCTCACTCTCAAACTGAATTCCCAGCCTCAGGTTTTGGTTTATTTTCAAGCAGGCCCTCACCTCATGGTCATTTCAAATCAGGGTTTTTGTTTGTTTGTTTGTTTTTTTCAGATTTTTTCTCATTTTTTTAAATTGAATTTATAGGGGTTACATTGGTTAATAAAACTATATAGGTTTAAAGTATACAATTCTATAACACATATCTGTATATTGTATTGTGTGCTCACCAGCCCAAGTCAAGTCTCCTTCCATCACCATTTATCAAATCAGGTTTATCAAGTGAGAGAACTCGCTCTGTCCCTTCCCCCAACGTTCTCCCAGCCTTGAGGAGAGGCTGCTACAAGCAATTTTCAAAATGGCCCAGGGTTCCTGGGGACCCGGCAGAAGAAAGTGCCAATGCAAATGTAAACGTCTAAAGAAATAAAGGAATATATAGTGAATCCAAAACTGACCAGCCAGTTTGAAAAATAACCAGAATTCTACCTTTGAAGAGGAAAAATATGTCAATAGAACCAGCGTCTCAAGAGACATATAAGACAAAGAAAATAAAACGTGGTGAACTGTATCATCGATACGAAAAAGTTGCTCAACTGCAGCCAAGAAGGAGAAAGAATGCGAGCGAACACCGGGGCACCTTCTGACACTTGATGTCTCATTTCTCTGAATCCTCACAACGGTTTCACGAAGTAGAGCGGCTGCTTCCCCATTTGGAGATGAGGAAGCCGCAGCACGGAGGGTGAAGTAACTGGCCCGAATTCATACACCCAGTGAGAGCGCCAGCCGGGACCTCCGACCCACACGGCCCGGTTCGGCTCTGTTCTCAACCACTATGCCGTGTTCCCAGCAAGAAAATGGACATCATTGAAGGGACCTGGCCGTTAGATTTGTTCCAGAATACAAGACAGAGAGAGCCTAGAAGAGGCGGTTCTCTGAGAGGTAAGGGCTGAGGGTTTTCCAGAACGGAGGAACAACCCCAATCATCAGATGCGGTCAAGTCCAAACATCTGAAGCAGGATGGAGAGAGAAGCCCGAGCCCAGACAGGCACAGCGAGGCCGCCGAGCGCTGGGCAGAGGGGGATGCCGGTGCTTAAAGGCAGCTCACCACAGAGGACACGTCACCCACAAAGAAAGTTTACACAGACAGGCGGCTTCTTCAGACGGCAGAGTCAGGCCGGGCACTATTTAAAAACAATGAGTAGAAATAACCATCGTCCTACGAAGTGTACATGACAAAATTACCTTTCGAGAACATGCGCACAATAAAGAGCCTTTGTACAAACAAACATTAAAAGGAGCTACACCAATTACTCCTTACTAAACGAACATGTAGAGGATATATTTAAGGGAAAAGGAAAGTTATGTATGAAGAAATGCCTAAGTAACGAAGGAAAAAATGTTAAAGATACTGTAAATATATGGATAAATCTAAATAGATTTCCTATAAAACAATAATACTACTAATATCTAATTTATTGGGCCAAACTACAGGACAATATTCAAATACTAGGCAACAATATCGTATTAACGAGGGAGGGGTCAACGTGTTCTAAGATCTGTGTATTGTTTGGGAAGAAATAAGACATTGCTTAACTTCAGGGTTCTTAAATAAATATGGAAGTTCATCTTTCTTTGAAAGCACTAAAAGATTAAAACAAAATGTCTATCTTCCAAAGTAGGAAAGGGAAAAAATGAAATGGGGGGAGGGAAGCAAGTCCAATTCATTTAAAAAAAGAAAGAAAACAAGGAAGAAGGAAGGAAGGAAGAAGGAAGGGAGGGAGGAAGGGAGGGAGGAATGCATTGATATGTTCTATCATTATCACCAGTCAGGCCTTGAGCCATGTAAAATAAATGCTGCAATAGAAATAGTTAGTCTATGGCGAGGAAAAAGGAAGCAGCACCTAATTCTTCCCGGAAAGGGTAGGAGAGGAATGGAAAGACTTGAAGGGGGAAAGGAAATAAACATCTGGCCGTGCCGTTGAGCCGCTGGCTGTTCCAGCCCCTAACACAGGGAAGGTGTCTGCATTCCCTCCTTTTAACCCTGTGATGACACTGCCCTGTGGCCGTCACCTCCAGGTTAAGTCAGGTGCCCAAGTTAGGAGGCGGAGCAGGAAATTCTGTGAAACCAGCAAACTCACTGTGCGCGAGCTGAGCCTGAGGGAGTGTGTGCAGTTGGCAGATAAATGCAGGATACCTACTTATAGTTGAAATCCAGACAGACAACAAATACTTTTTTTTTTTTTTAATCCTCACCTGAGGATATTTTTCCATTTCTCTTCAGATAGAGTGGGAGGGAAGGAGGGAGGGAGGGAGGGAGGGAAGGAGGGAGGGAGGGAGGGAAAGAGAGGGCGAGAGAGAGAAACATCGACGTGAGAGAAACACATTGACTGGTTGCCTCCCACGTGACCCCAACCAGGGGCAAGACGAACTGCAACCAAAGTATGTGCCCTTGGCTGGAATCGAACCCGGGACTCTTTGATCCGCGGGCCAGCACTCTAACCGCTGAGCCAAGCTGGCCAGGGCAACAAATACTTTTTTTAATGTAAGTATCCCTTTCAATATTTGGGATGTACTTATACTGAAAAATAAAGATTCACCGTTTATCTGAAATTGAATTGGGAGTCCTATATTTCTGTTGTTTTCTACATCTGGCAACTGGAGGTCGGGGGTGAGATAAAGGGGAGGCAGTTGATCTGAATTATGACAGTGCTTATCAAAAGCCGCCCCCTCCTCTCATGGCAACGCATTCAAACACACAAAAAGCACAGAGCGACTACCATTTCTTAATCGCTACTTATCCATATTTATTACACTATGATGCCACAAAGTGATATGCAATAAGAGGCTGGAGGAGGAAAGGGACGCTCTGCCGTGTTCCGTTTGGAGGAACAAGTGGATCTAAGTCACAAGTGGATCGTGGGAGTTACTGCCCTCAAGTTGCCAAGTGGAGCTCCTAGGGGTGAGTCTCAGCACAACGACACGGTTCCGGGCCTCGGGGTCCACGTGTGTTTGGAGTCTAAGCTGCGGGGAAGAAGCCTGGCTGGACTGAGTTAGTCAGAGACTTCCCGGGGCAGGTGGGTTTTAAACTAAGCTTTGTGGGGGGAAGAACACGGGCTGGACTCTTTTAGGAGTGGGCTTGTCCACAGAAATACGTGGAAGCTGGGTGTACAGAATAAATGACTGTATAAATTACATGTTTTACTTTGCATGAAAAAGTATCCGTGTGACCTTCGCTTGTACACTTGAAGTCATACAATACACATGAGCCAGTTACCCATACACACTGGTATTTTTTCTGCACATTTGGCAAAGGGGAGATTCTAATAGAAAATTCCTTTTAATGGAGAGCGCGGGGCTGGAGCAGTTCAGAGCCTAACATCACCCCGTCTTGTCTGCTACCCTCACATCACAAAGGGAGACAGTCTGACATGGGGGTGGTCGGCCATCTCTGTTTTCAGCTGGGACATTACGTTACGCCCTGCTGAAACACGAATCTTTGAACAGGGAGCTGGCTGCTGAGGCTGGACATCCGATGCCCTTCCCACGCTGGGATGCTGAAGGGTGTCCGCATTCACCCCACCCCAGGGACCAGCTTCCTGGACAGTCTGTAAGAAGTGTTTCTCTCTCCCAGGTGAATTAAATTCAACAAATTTCACTCTTAAAAAAATAACTTAATCCCCAGGAACTGCAATTTCTAGTTGACCAAGTATTTTGAAATCAGTTATGTCCAAAGTTGAGAAGAGAAGCGATCTTTGGACTTAGCAACTACTGATCTCAGACCCTTTCGGGTTCTAAGCCTTCAGTATCTGATGCGCATAATCGCAAAGGTGGTGTCTTCATCTTTCCATTCCTTTATTTATTCAGTTCATTCATTAATTTGTTCCAGAGATGTAGAATACTGAGCATGCGACAGGTACTGGTTCAGAATGCAAGAATGAAAAGGGCACAGTTCCTGCCCTCCAGGAAATCGTATTTTCAGGAAACAGACTCTGCTTAAATTGTTTGATTATGATGGTCATGAATAATGCCACTGTCATCAAAAACCAGGTGGAACAATAAGAATACTTGATAAATATTTTGACACAATTCATACTACATTTGAAGACCTTTTGCAAAGTAATATCTCAGAAATGTCTGACCAATTACAGAAGTTTTCTCAAGTTCATTACTATGAACGATATCACGGATTTGCACATATTCCAATCTCCTTTAAAATACTTTGACAGGTTATTTTAGTCATAATGTGCCAACATCTCTCACAGTGCTAGCACAGTGGCTTTTTGTAGGTTCACTGAATTTCAGATCTGGAAAGCATCTTGACTAATCAGCCAGTCCTGTGGTCCTCGACCTTAGTTGGGTTTTGGACCACTTTGAAAATCTGTGGACATTTTTTTCCCCATTACAAAAACACATATTTACGTCCACAGATTTTTGTATATAACTTTAGGGGATTGGTGAATTACCCTAAATATCACCCATGAACTCCTCTGTGGTTCATATGCTCCAGTCTACATCTTCCATTTTGTAAGTGTTAAAATCACTGCCTTGAACAGGGGTTGGAAAATTATAGCCCTGAGGCCAAATCTGGTTCATTTCTTGTTTTCGTCCAGCCTGTGAGCTAAGAACAGCTATTACCTTTTAAAATAGTTACATTTTATTTTATTTTATTTTATTTTATTTTATTTTATTTTATTTTATTTTATTTTTTAGGTATTTCTGTGGTTAAGTATCTGCATAGTATATTCAATTTTACCTCTTGGCCTACAAAACCTAAACCATTTATTATCTAGTCCTTTTGTAGAAATAATTTGCCAATCCCTGGCCCAGACTGATTAGAACATATTGTCCAAATCCCTCAATTACTAGAAAACAGAGAGCTAGAATTCATACCACCTCATTCCTCATCCGCTGGTCTTCTCAATACCAACTGATCTATGAAAATGCTGACCGACTGAGTTATACCCAATGAAAAAGAAAACATGGAGTTGTAAATCTGCAGCACGTAATAAACGACTTTTGGCTAAATAAATGTGCAGTGTTGCAGGAAGTTGAAATTCAGAGAATAAAATCATACTATACACGTGAAAGAAGCACAACTCAGCTCCCAGACCCTGCTGTGCACCCCGACTTGTTTCTCCCACACCCTGCTGTGCACCCCGACTTGTTTCTCCCAGCCCCCAGACCCTGCTGTGCACCCCGACTTGTTTCTCCCAGCTCCCAGACCCTGCTGTGCACCCCGACTTGTTTCTCCCAGCTCCCAGACCCTGCTGTGCACCCCGACTTGTTTCTGCACTTGGCGTCCTGTTCCATCCCCCTGCTCAAACGGCGGCACTTCCGATACAAAGGAAATACTGGTAAAGAAAAAACTTCATGTGAAATTATTAGATGTTGTTCTTAACTTTCAATTTTGTGATTTTAAAGTTATTTGCAGGTTCCCCCTGTCCTGTAGTAAAAATGGAAGGAAAATAATTACCATAATCATATTTATATGTGTTATTTTGAATATATTTCTTTTAGAAATTTCAAAGTCCCTGATTGCTGTTGATTTTTTATTTCCCCCTTTATTGATTAGGGCTAGAATGGTTTCAAACCATACATGACAATATCACAGTCACAGAGTTTGAAGATTCTTCATAATGGAAAAATACACCACTTACAAGATAAGTAACTGAACGACAGAGAAAGGCAGCACCAGAGACCTCTGTAAATTTTCAGCCAGAGTCCTTTCTCTTTGACAGATTCTAAAACCACTCTGTCCATGCTGAACCACTCGTGAAAACCGGGCGTCACCTCCACAGCTGTGTGCTCTGCACAGGAGGAGTCGGACCACGCTCTCCACAGGGGTGTGAGCAGGGGGAATCGGTTATTTTCACAGCAAGCCTGTCTGAAGATTCGGAATTAGAACCTCGTGGCCAGTTCCACACGCTCTGTTCAGGCGCAATGTTCACTCACGTGACCCACCCCAAGTCTTCCGCACTTACCTGGGAAAGCCAGATGTCTCGGGAGGTGCAGAGACAGGCCACCTGTCTGCCTTCAGGTCCGAGTCTCTCCTAGGAGCAGGGCTGCCCGGGCCTTTGCATGGTCTCGGCGCACTCGCAAGGGCTGGCCCGTTCCCCAAGCACAAGGAAGCCGGCGCTCGAAGTTCCGCAGAGCGTCGACAGCGACCACAAAACCTCAAAACCATTTCAAACACACGAGCATTGAAAAACCAAGCTCTTAAAGATGAACAGCCCCAGTTGCAAAACTACAGGAAGGCCAACTGTCAAGAAGTAGTTATTACAGTTGGATGACTACTATGAGAGTCCAGTTTTTAAAGTTTCATTCAAATAGAATTTTGTAGAGAACGAGGTGGGGGGCAGGCAGTGATAGAACCAAAAACAAAAAAAGGGGGAGATCAACCGTGTGTTGTGTTTAGGGTAAGAGAACACAGGGTGGGGCAAAAGGAGGTTTACAGTTGTTCCTGTGGAAAACACCACAACAATTCACAAGTAATAATACAAGAATGAACTCTGTGTTTTGTGTACTCACAACTGTATACCTACTTTTGCCCCATCCTGTATATAGAATTTTTTTCCCAGAATGTACAGAGTTGTTCTGCACTCTGTTAGGGACTTGGGACTACTACTCTGTCATTGATATATATTATTGATGACAACATGGCACTGTGATCATCAGCTCATTTAATTAGAGTTCAGAGAGAGGATATTTCTATCGGAGTCTCGCAGAGTATCAGAGGAGGGGCGTGCACCTGTCTACCACTAACTCTTTAGATCTGCAGACCCTTCCTAGTCTCTCCAAGCGAGGCTCTGCACGCCGCCCTGGGCCTCCTTCCACGGCAAGTATGAAAAGAAAACCAAGTTCCTCAAACTGCTGCAACCTGCCTACCCGTTTATGCAACGCGAGAAATTAATATTTTTGAACATGGTAATTATCTCGTAAATCACATAATAATGTTGTATAGCAATCCTAATTGATTAACTATCCATATTTTCATCTATTCCAATGTTTAAACTCTTATTTGACATTTTCTCATTTAAACAAAATTATGGGAGCATCAAACTGGGCCCATTCCTGGGTTCTCGCTACTTCGAAGGCCCTAACTGGGATTCCAGTCTGGGTAATTTCTGATGATTTCCGGGCTCCTTTACAATGTGGGAATGCTGATATTCTCAGCAAACCGTCTGCAGTTCTCGTTTCTTATTGTTCACACTTCTCACCCTCAAGCACAGCGTTCAAGTGCACCTGACTTTGTATTTTTAGTTTCAAGGGGAGGGCTCTACATCTGGAAAGTCTTCAGTTTCAGCAGAAGCACAGTTTTTGAGTTACAGGAGTAAAAATGTTATATGTTTCAAAACAACTCATACCGGATACATTTCAAATTTTAGTAATGGTAGAGAAGACTGTTACAGACAAACCTCCTGAAAACAACCAGACAAACCTCCTGAAAACAACCAGAAAAAAAAAAAAATAGAAGGATAGAACATAAAACTTATAGATATGAAGACTTTAGAAAACCGGTCAGGCAGTGAGGACCTGAGGGAACAAAATCCCCAGGAGAAGGGAAGTACAAAAGCTGGATCTGGTGTTCAGCTCTGCTTTTTACTCAAGGTACTGCTGATTTGTAACTGGCCACTGAGAGGCAGAAAAAACAGGCAGAAGGGGTGGCTAGGAAGCTCAAAAGTGAAAGATATCTGGTTTAGGGGATAAAATTAGAGTGTAGGGATCACCAAGGAGGCGGTGGCCTTAAAGTCAACTTAAGCTTTCAGGTGGGACCCTGCAGGGCTCCACCTTAGGAGACGTGAGCCAGAAACACTGTGCACCCCAACGTGGAATCGCAGTTTCAAATCAACTGCATTAGGTAATCGTCCAGTAGATGAGGGGACTGGTCGCCAACACAGCAGCCTCCCCACAACCCAAGCAGAACTAATCTCTGGAGGGTGATAACACTATCCACATTAGCAAGTTGCCTCTAAAATTTTTAGACAAAATGTCCACATTTCAATAAATATTAACAGGCATGTCAGAAGATAAGAATAAATAACCAAAACTATGAAAACACACAGAAAACAGAAACAGATGCACAAAGACAGAGAATTAAGGGATTTTAAAATAAAGGATTTGTAGTTTGAAGAAGTAACATGAAATATGGAAACTTTTATATTTATACAGGAATCAATCTTTTTAAAATCAAATGGAAAATATGATTAGACACAGAAGATGAAAACTGGAATAGGTCAGTAGAAAATTTCAGACTGAAGGACAGAGGAAGGAAAAAGGATAAAACTTACATAAAATCGTACGAAGACTTAAAGAACACAGGAATAATGTCTAACATGCCCATAGTTGGTATCCTAGAAAAAGAGAAGAGAAATAATTAAGCAGAGCAATATTTAAAGAGGCAAAATGAAAAAAAAATGTATATTACAAAATGACCATCACAATAAGTCTAGTTAATATCTATCCCCATACATAATTATAAAAATTATTTTCTTATAATGAAGACTTTTTAAAAAAAGATTTTGATTTTTTTATTTTAGAGAGAAAGCAAAGGTGAGGGAGAAACATCGATCAGCTACCTCCTACACGCCCCTACTGGGGATCAAGCCCACAACCCGGGCACGTGCCCTGACCGGGAATCAAACCTATGACCCCTTGGTGCATGGGACGATGCTCAACCAACTGAGCCACATTGGCCTGGCAGGTTTCTTCACTTATAAAAAATTTTAGTTTTCTCTTCCCTTCCTCCTGAGTAATTTCCAAATTCCAATCCTCCAGGTCACTTATTCTCTCTTCCATGTGATCTTCCCTAATACCAATACTTTCTAACACATTCTTTACCTCATTCATTGAGTTCTTCAACCCACGCTTGGTTCTTTTTTATAACTTCCATCTACTGGGTAAAGTACTCCTTTTGTTTACGAATTTTATTCTTGAGTTTATTGGGTTGCCTTTCTGAGTTTTCTTGTGTCTCACTTGAATTTGTTCAGAGCAGCTCTTTAGAAGTTGTTTTTTTGTTTTTTTTTTGTTTTTATCTGATTGCAATATTCCGTGTCTTTAAGTTTGGTTGCTGGAGAACTGTCACTTTCTTTTTTCAATACTGTATTACTGTGATTTTTCACAGTGTTTGATGAAATGTGCCTTTGCTACAGCATTTGAAGTAGCAAGCACCTTAATTACCAAAGGCTTTATTTACTTGATTCTAAGTGCAATAGGCTGACCATGAGAAACTTTCTTTTGTTTCCAGAAGGTGGTGCTATAGCATAGGTTTTTTGGTTTCTCTTCCCAAGCTGACTCAATGCTACACATTTTCGCTTTCCACTTCTTCTTCCAGAAAGGCAGTCACTGCCCCTCACTGCTGCCAGCACCACAATCCCGACTTGTTTCAGGGTCAGCTCTGGGGAGCAGGGTTGCCTCCAAACTCATCTCTGTCCCATTCTGATGGCTTGCTGTGTTCCTTCAGGCGGGCTTCACCTCCACAAAGTCACTGTCTCCCATGAGTGCCCAGAATTGCGCTGCTCAGGCTACCGTCTTCCCGATGGCAGCCGGTGCGGGTGGAGCAGGCTCACGACTCCCTTGGACCCACAGCCTCCTCTGAGGTCCTGTCCACCCACTTCAGAAGCACAAGTGGGGGATCTCCTGGGTGTCCCGGGGAGCGGCACTCTGGTTGGGCTACAGATGTTTGGTTAGTTGTAAACCAACCAGGAGAGAGAAAAGGAACAAGTCATGCTGCCACGATGCTGACGTCACTCTCCTCAGAAACTTCCCTTTAAAGAGGGATGGCCCTACGCTAACTCACGGTTCCTGGTTTGCCCAGAACTTCCCTAGTTTCAGTGTGGAGATCCCTCGTCCCAGGAAGCTCCTCAGTACCCAGCGAGCAGGGATGTTCAGTCGCCTTGCCTGGTTCTCCACAACAAGCTTCTGAGCTCTGATAGCAGCTCCACGCAACAGCAAGGCGCCATGAAAACCTGCTCATCCCACACTCCACTCTGCTTAGAAACCACATTTCCCTTTATTCACTATTCCAGATTTTTAAAATCCAAATCCAAATGATCTATCTCAGTCCCGGTCAGTCTTTCTCCTGATGGTGATGACAGTGAAACGATGGTTGCTCACCAGCTACCAGGAGCCTTGTGAAAAATGATCCGTGTCATGTCCTGGCTCCTACGAAGGCCAGGACACCTCTCAGTGGCACAGGGAGGTCTCTAACGAGCTGATGCTGCACCACAACCACGCAGATACACAGAGTTAAAGCTTCCAGAGTGACGGTGCCCGTGGATGGGGTAACTGCAGCATACCCCACAACAGGGCCAGGGTTTGGGTGGTTACACACAGTGACCCCAGTAGGCTTAAGACTCTCCATAGGACGGGCTCACAGCCAAGTGTCACTTCTGTTTTGGGGCACATTGATATTCACCATTTTTGTGCCCTAGTTCGAATGAGCATCTTCGGGAAGCATATATCACGTGACGGGATGCCCTAGGCAGGGGGCAGCCAACTTTTCCTGTCAATGGCCAGAAAGTACGTTTTTTAGGCTTTGCAGGCTGTATCTGAGCTCGGCCACAACAACTCCGATGTGCCGTTATAAGGCCAAAGTAGTCATAGACAATTCACAGATGACAGTGTTCCAATACAACTTTATTTATAAAACCAGTCAGCAGGCCCAATTTGGCCTTTGGGCTGTAGTTTGTGGGCTTGTGCTATTAACAGAAACAATTATAGTTAGATGCGAAATTCTAGAGCACACCGGTGTCGAAGCCGTTCTGGGGAGTGTAAATGCAGTCCAGTTCTGTCTGTCTTCACCATGCTTGAGCTTTCCAATCACTGGACTCCTGGTCCAGTTGTTCGACGCTTTCATCAACCTCACAATTTCACTCAAGCGCTACCATTCCTACTTCTTGCCCAGGGAAATTGTGGGACAGTAGGTGTAGATCTGACATTCACCTGCTTCAATTTCTTTACCTCCACACTGTCTCTGAGCATATGAAGTGGCAGACCCTCTCGTTTAAAGATTTGCCAGGACAAACATTTCATCTGAATGCTGGTCCTAACACAGACGAATGTCTTTTAACCGAGGGACTCTCATCTGTCCGGCCGGCCACTCTCACTGTCCTCTCGGGAGTTCGCCTGAGTGACTGCAGGTGGTCTGGATGTGTGGGTGCCTGTAGCCAGTTATAACCTTGGGGGACGCTTTGATCTGAACTGATTTTAAGCCATCAGCTCACCCATTTCAAATTGCTACATCAGTCAACAATTCCTACCTTAACTGAATCAATCCACACAGAATAGTCTCATTATTTTTTAGGCTCTTAAAAACTCATACTTCTAGAGATGTTGAAACCTATTCCCTGATCAATTCCCCCACCCCTTCCTCAAAATGTCCCAAAATAAAAGTGACTTCCATTTTGGCTGCCCGCCGCTCCCTGCAAACAGGGACAGTCTTTGAAGCCTGCCTGTGCCATAGGCCCATTAGAGGACCTCAGCACAAGGAAAAATCACCTGTCCTCACACAGAGTCCTGGGGGAACGCACGTGTTTATTGCATCAGCTGAGACTTAGCTTGGGGACAGAGTCCCAGACAAGTTTCTAAGTTGGCTGCCTTTGGCAGGTGGCTCACTGGGGACACACTCTGACCCAGCTCTGCTTCACTGCTCTTTTTTTTTTTTCTATTTATCTTCAGATAGAGTGGGAAGGTGGGAGAGAGAGAGAGAAACATTGATGTGAGAGAGACACATCGACTGGCTGCCTCCCGCACCACCTGGACCAGGGCCGGGGACGAACCTCAACCAAGGTACGTGCCCCTGGCCGGAATCGAACCCACGACTCTTTGGTCTGTGGGCCGACGCTCTCACCCCTGAGCCAAACCAGCTAGGGCCGCCTCCCTGATCTTACAGAACCCTCGGGTAACATCTGCGGAGGCATCACACTGGGCTGGGGCATTGTGGCAAACTCCTGGACGAGTTCTTCACAGTATAAACGGCCCAGAGTTGCTGTCACAAAATTAACCGTTTCCATAATGAAACAATACATCTGGATTTTATACCCACCATGGTCACCAGCCCCAGCCGAGCAGGGATTTTGGGGTGCCAGCTACAGGAAAGCTATGCTGGGTGTCCGGCTATACAGGAGATGATACGGCCACCCACCAGAAGGCATCTCGAAATAGCCCAGCCCAGGAGGCCTCTCAAATCCATGTCATCAATTGTGTGGCGGACCTTAGAAGAGAACTGTGAGCAGCAGACGGTGGAGGCCGATGGTCCGTCCACACCGGCAAGCACACCCGTGCCGTCGTCGTGGTCAGCCACACGTGAGAGAACCCGGATTCTGCACCAAGTGTGTCTGAGGGCAGGCTCACGTGGTGTACGCCACACTCTACCATCAGAGCTAACACATGCGCTAATTCTTCAGCTTAAGACAGCACTTTCTCCCATGCAATGTAAGGAAACTGCGTCCTCAGGCGAGCCTCCTCCCCGGCCCAGGCGTCCTTCCCAGTGATCACCCGCATCGTCAGTGGAGGTTCTAACCGGACTCCAGCAGCGAGTTTGAGAGACGAGAACCCTGGAGAGATCAAGTGGCATGTCTCTGTTTGGCTTGTTCTAGCGGCTTCCCTGGTGGTCCACAAACTTAAGATATACAAGCTGGAACTAAGTAGATGTAAAAACCAAATGTAATGTCAAGAGTAGTGGCCCTGGAGACAGACAGGACGACCGCTTTCAGCCAAGGCCAGTGTCTGCTCCCGACTCGCAAACAGTGCATACGGGACGTCAGTCTGCATAGATCCAGCCGTGCCAGGGTTGGCTTTGGCTCAAGGGGAGAAAGGAGGCTGTGCAAGCAGGTGCATAGGGATACAAAAAGGCTCAGGATGGACTGGTGGAATGGAGCTCCAGGTATCTTCCCAAGACTGAGTCCATGAGCCCAGTTCTAAATCCTAGAGGGTAGGAGATTTCTTTTTACAAGGAACACTCTCAGCCTGGGCAGGAGTAGGGTTGTTGGCTTCCCGGACTGTGGATAAAGTACAACAGTGTGAGCGCCATGAGCACGGTCCTCGTTTCTGCTCAGAACTCATTGGCCATGTGACGCTAGCCCCGTTAAATAGCGCACTGATGACGGGAGCCACAGAACAGCGATAGGACACTGGTAGAGACCAGGATGTCCAGCAGGAAGAGGTGCAAGCCCCGTGGATACTCGTGCAGAACAGCACCACAGTGCATCTGTCATTACTGAGGCCAATGAGATGCCTTGTGGGGTCCCTCAGAATTTTCGTGAGCGGGCTGAAGAAAGTGAACTTCACAGGGGACTGAGGTCACACTACAAAAATAAGATAATGAGCCAAAACCACTTGAAAAGTAGTATTAACATGACCTCGCGCCCTGGCCGGTTTGGCTCAGCGGTTAGAGCGTCAGCCTGCGGTCCAGAGAGACCGGGGTTCAGTTCCCGCTAAGGGCATGTACTTCGGTTGCAGTTTGTCCCCGGCCCTGGTTGGTCGTGAGGGTGGCAGCCACTCGATATGTCACTTTCACATCGATGTTTCTCTCTCTCTCTCTTCCTCTCTCTCCCTCCCACTCTATCTGAACAAAAAATGAAAAAATGTCCTCGGGTGAGGATTTAAAAAAAAAAAAAATGACCTCGCTTTTACCCACAGTAGTTGGGGGTCTATGATATTTCTGACTTGGTATATTTTATTTTTAATCATTTCTTCCATTCCTAATATCATGTATGTTTAAACATGGTGCCATAGTTTACGTAACAAAACAGGCTCTGAAATCTAACTGCCTAGTCTGGATGCCCAATTTTGCCATCCTAGCTGTGTTCCTGCATTCACTCAACCCTTCTGTGCTCATGATACCCATCTGCAGAACAGCACTTCCCTCAGGCGTCATTGTGAGTATTGACAGATACAAGCACAGCTCAGGCCTCGGCCCACTGTAAGCATGAAGTTCGTCACAGCTGTGCTGTTACTGTCATTAGTGTTATCATCATCATCATTGTGGAGTTCACCTTCCTTCGGGGCATTAGACCCGCTCATCCCGCTCTACTTTGTATCTTCTCCACATTGCTATTGTATCATAACCTTATAGTCATTTGTATGCAAAGACTAAACTCTCACAGTGAATTTTCCCTTTTCCTTTTCATCCATAGTGGTGTTCTTTGACTTATTTGTTCCTTCACTCGTCACTAAGTCACTTATTCAACCACTATTTATTACGCCTACCGTATGGTATGCACTCTTCTGGGAACTGGGGGTGTGGCATTAAGCTGCCCTCAGAAAGCTTACCCTGTAGTGATGGAAAGGGACAATGAATAAAGAAATGTTTAATGTAACTGAGGTCAATGTAAGGGCTATGAAGAAAAATACAACAGGGCAAATGAGAAGAGAGTGACAGGTGATATGAATCTAAACAGAGAAATCAGGAAAGGCACCTCTTTATTCGTAACAGATCACGGGAGTTCTAGGAGATGAGCAACTCAGAGTAGTCTCCATAGCAACAACAGAAGAAATGTTAGAGCAGTTAGACGTATAACAGAGAACAAGACAGCTAAGAAGAGTCCTCCTGGGGTAAATCAAGCCTCAAAGACTACCCCTGCAAAGGGGCCCAACTTTCATTGGATCAGACTGTGGAGCAATTTACGACTCAAGGTGTTTGTCAAAAACAATAAGGAAATCAGTTAGCAATCAATGGAGGCTAACAGCTAGGTGTGATAACCAGCCTGAAGCTTAAGGGGGGAATTCAGGAAAAGAGACAAATAGAACAGACTAAAACCATCCTCCTCCCTGGGGAAGGAGGTCCAGGAAACTGCGCACACATCTGAGGCTGTGCCCGCTAAGGAGCAACACCAGAGCATGCACATTGCGTGGGGAACAGACTTCACTGAACCAGTCCAGCTATGGCACTCAATGAATAAAGAAGGAGGTAAACAGGCAAGCAATAAGAATACCCAATGGGATGGGGAGGAGGCAGACGAGTGTTCCTATTGGCTACAATGTATTACTGAGAATGTCCAATTTTCAACAAGAAAAAGTGTTGAGATATGAAAATAAACAGGCAAGTGTTGTCCATAAACAGAAAAAAGAGCAGGCAACAAAAAATTGTCTTTGGGAGTTTCAAAGCAGCTACTATAAATATGAAAGAGTGAAAGGAAAGCCTGCTTAAGGGAGTAATGGAAGGTATGATGATACTGTCTCATCAAATAGAGAATATCAGTAGATATATATTATATAAAAAAAGCCAAATGGAAATTCGGGAGTTGAAAAGGACAATAACTAAAATCAAGATTCATTAAAGTGGTTCAACAGTAGATTTGAACTGACAGAAGAAAAAATGAGCAAACATGAAGAGATCTATGGGGTTGGGGGGTTGGAAGATGGACGTTTTGTAACCTTGTGTTGATGCACTCTCAACCTTGTGTTAATGCACTCTCCAGCCTAGGTGCATTAAGTGCTTTATTTGCATGTAAACAGGGGTTTGTTATCTTTTGGCTTCAAAGTCTCTTCGCTGTAAAAAGCAAGAGACAAAGCTAGGCTATATGGTCTGCAGAGACACCATCTCAAGGAAATAATTTACATAAATCCACTTGTAACTTGGGGGAACGAAACTGCAAATAAATGGGACTGCATCCTAAGATCTGGAGCATTTGCTCCCTTGCAAAGCTCACCCTCACTCCAAGCAGTGTGTACTTGTAGGTTCATTGTGTTGCACTGATCCCAGCAGGCCGAGATGACAAGTGGTGACCCCCTGACGTGATTCGGATACTTAGCAGCGAGATTCGGAGATTCGACGTGACCAGCAGAGATCGACAGAGATTATATAATCAGAAGAATAGAAGTAAAAAAAGGACAAAGACTACATGATAATCTCAATAGACAGAGAAAAGGCATATTCAACAGCTTTTCTTAAAAAAAAAAAAATTAACAAAGCAGAAATAAAAGGAAATTTCCTCTATTTGATAAAGGACATCTACAAAATTCTCACAGGTATAATCATACTTAATTATGAAAAACTAAAAGCTTTCCCCCTAAGATTAGAAACAAGACAAGGATGTCTACTTTCACTACCTCTATTCAACATTGTACTGGAGGTTCTAGACAGAGCTAAGAAATAAAAGACATCAAGATTACAAAGAAAGAAGTAATACTATCTCTAGTTTCAAATGAAATTATTTTTATAATATATATAAAATCCTTAGGGATTCACTAACAATTGAGTTGCAGGATACAAGATAAACCTACAAAAATCGGTTGTATTTCTATCCAGCACCAATGAAAACCTGAAAACAAAATGAAAAACCATTCCACTTGTAATAGCCTTGAAAACAATAAAATACTTGGGAATAAAATTTACAAAGGAACTGCAACACTTGTACTGTTAAAACTACAAAACATTAGAGACTATAAAAGGACTACTATTTTCATTGTATATTCAAAGCCTAGCAGATATATCATAGAAAAGTGACTCAATAAATATTTGCTGAAATAAAAAAAAACTACAAAACATTGTTAAAAGAAATTAGAAATGACCTGAATAAATGTGAAGACATCCATTTTCATGGCTCAGAGACTTAATAACATTAAGATGGCAACATTCTCCAAATCGATTTACAGATTTAATGTAATCTTGATCAAAATCCCAGCTGGCTTCTTTGCTGAGACGATATCACAGAGACTGTGGAGTACAGAACAGACGGAGGAGGTGAGTGGAGGTGAGAAGCCCAGTTTACAGGCAATTCCACCCTAAGTGAAAGGCAATGGCAGCCTGGAGTAGGCTTATGGTGGTGGAGATGGAGGGACATGACTAGGTTCAGGACATATTTAGTGGGTGAAACCTGCAAAAATATGAAAATAAACATGGGGATAAATACCAAAGTCTGAAAATGAATATGATAATGGAATAATTTACTCTAATGAGCTCTTCAGAGTATAACTGTCAGAAAAATCTAAATAAATAATGAGAGTCGACTCATTGACTAAGAGGCAAAACTATTCTTCAGCGGGTGTTCTGCATAAAAAGCAACATCTTTCTTGGCAGCTTCTCAGAAATTTTGATTTAATTGTTATTTTGTCGAGCAGGAAATCTTGCTGTAATTTCTAAAAACTCCTTCCCCAAAGTGCAGTCTCTGGCAGGGATTTAGGGGGAAAAACAGCACAGATGCTTGGGATTCCTAATAAAAAATGGAAAGTCGTTTATTTTAGAATAGATGTTTAAAGCTGTGACATTATTAACTTAAAGGATTCAATAAATGGAGGTCTGAATTTTTTAAAAAATTTCAGTGTTACTGAGTTATAAATGACATAGAATTGTAAGATATTTAAAGTGTACATCATGGTGATTTGATATACATATACCCTGTGAAAGGATTCTCCCCAGTTACTTAATTAACACATCCATCACCTCACATATTTATCTTTGTGTGTGTGTGAGAAAACATTTAAGTTCTACTATTTCAGCAAATCTCAGTCATATAATATAATGGTATCAACTATCGTCTGAAATCTTAAACAACTTTTTTCTACTCTCATCTTCAAGATACAATGGAGACCAAGAAAGAGACAAATAAGATACGTCACGGTTTTCTTGTAAATATGAGTTCATTCTCAGGTTGCTGAATCCAAGGAGTTAAACCTACCAATCGTTTCACTAAGTAATGGTACATTTTATTTTTAGCCTCAGATTCTATACTTCAATTGTCAGCTTAAGTTCCTCAGCAAAATTCATTCTTTTAATTTGTGACTTTCAATCTAATTATTGGTTTCTTTACACAGGGTGTTTAACCCCATTTCTGTACTTGGCATCATCTCATTTGAAACTAATTTTACCAAATATCATTTTAACCTCTGAAATCACGTGTGCTTTCAGAAGTCGATAGCCTGGAGAGAAAATGCTTTGCTGAGTGAACAATAAAAACACTATTTTAAAAATGTTCTATCCTAGCAGATGCAGTTGACATGGATTATTAGAATTTTTAGTTGACTATGGCAACTCTAAGATTTTATTTTCACTGAAGTTAAAGCCCGTGTTTCATTTATCTCATTATTAGTTAGTGCACTGTTCTGTTTTGTTTTGTACACAGAGTTCTGCTAAACAGATATTGAATTCAACACTAATATCAGAACTTATATATTTTTATATTGAACATTTATGTTGTCACTATGTTAAACGTACGCGTTTTTAATGGGATAAGCTCTGCAAAGTGTTCATGAAAATTTCAAGATCTGAAAATCAGATATATTTGGGATAGATAATATATATATATTTTTAATTCTTTTTTATCCACACCCAAGGACATTTTTGCGTTTATCTTCAGATAGAGCGGGAGGGAGAGTGGGAGGAAGAGAGAGAGAGAAACATCGACGTGAGAGAGACACATCGACTGGTTGCCACCCACACGACCCCAACGAGGGCCGGGGACAAACTGCAACTGAGGTACGTGCCCTTAGCGGGAAGCGAACCCGGGACTCTCAGGTCCACGGGCCAACGCTCTAACCGCTGAGCCAAACCAGCCTGGGCTGGGATAGATAATGTTTTTATTCTACGAAGAGTAAACTTACTTTAATTCTAGGTAAGCAAACATTAGGGGAAGGGTTGCTTCATAAAGTTAAGGAAAGAAAAGAATAGGTCCTTACAGGAGACCCTCTGTGAAAATATTTGTAAATTAAGTACAGTAGGTACGACAGCAATGTAGATCCATTCACACAGCCTCCAGCTAGAAGCACGCAGTGTGAGGATGTGGGGCTGGCTGCAAGGAGACTCCACATGTCTGTAGAATCATCTTTGGCTTAAATCACATCACGTACCTTCCCTTGACAACCAAATTAAGTCAGAAGGGAAAGAGAACATAAACACTTACTATGTGCTGATCCTGGGGCCTGGTCCCGGCTTCATAAATTGATTCCAGACATTTAGGACAGTCCAATCTCCAAAGTGTGTTTTGTCTCTCAGTGATATTATCTGTAATTAGTAATAGCAACACGGTTACCTCCAAAGATGCCAGGCCAAATTATCACCACAAAGAAAAAACAAAACATCCAGATTTATAGCAAGAGAAAGGGGGGGGAGGTAGTAGGGCAAAGAAGCAGAGATGATCAATGTGAATAATTACCCACAAATATTGCAACCATTACTACCTGTGTGTGCATGCTGCAGCCCAACGCATGCACACAGCCCTTCATTCTCCAACCTGGCAGTATTTCAAGGGGCAGAGGGGGTATTTTTGTTGCATGTTATTATCTTATTGCTCTTGGAGAAAGGGTGAAACTTTGGATGCAGCTAGCTCTAAGAATTCGGTGGGTCAAAATTTCCAATGTGATTTAGTCTCCGAGAAGCAGGTGTGCAGACCACGGTACGCTACCCTGTAAGATACAGACACATGAAGGATGGGTGCGTGAATATTTAGACAGAGAGAGGCCACTATTTCTCAAGTACTTTCTATGCATCGACACTGTACTATATATAATCACCCCTCCCAAGAAGACCATTTCCCCCCATTTAGAAAGTGTTCTAACAGCAAGGTTTATTGGAGTATCAAGGTCAAATAGGGGCAGACTAGGAATCCAACCCAGGCTTGTCGGTTTCCAAATCATGCGCTTTTAAAAAAGTATTCCATCATGTCCTGTCTCATAATATTAACAATTACATAGGAAATGTTTACCGGGCGCCAGTGTGTTTACTCTTTGATTACATGTAATGTGTTTCAAATACATGATCTCATCTGAGCTAGGTATTATTTTACACACGAGACTCAGAAAGTCTAAATATTACATAGTTCTATGACTGCTCAATCCTCCGGGTCCTTTGTTGGCCATCCAAATTCAATCACTTGGAAAATATGACGTCTCTACTTTTAAGAATTTTAACAATCGATGCTTAGGAAGGAAGGAGCAGTATCTTTCATTTTTTATTAACTTTCAGATGAGGCAACTAAGTCACAAAGAATTCAGTGCCTTGCAAGGTCTCCTTAGCCAGTCCGTGGTAAAGTCAAAATGATAGCTCCTGGGTCTGAATCATGCAGTTTCTCTGGAATGTCCCTCACCTGAACAGGCTACGCTCAGGCTTTGTTTCCCCCACCACCCATCACGCTTCTGTGACTTTTCAGCCTCTCTTCTCCTCTGGCTGGTCTCCAAGGAAACCGGGATACTGCTGCTTGGTAGAAAAAGTGCCTCTCTTCTAATGTACCGTAAGACCATGACGGTCTGTCAGCAGCGTGGCGTCTCTCTCTCTCTCTCTCTCTCTCTGTGTGTGTGTGTGTGTGTGTGTGGTTATTTAATGAACATCTGTTCTTCTCCCCAGCACCAAAAGCTACAGCACAGTGAAGACTGTGTCTGTTTTCTTCTCCACTGTATCACTGTACTGAGTACAGTCTAAATCCAGAACCTGAACACTCGATGTCCCAGCTGCGCCTGGAGAGAAGGCAGGCCAGTGAGAACTGCTGCTTTTCCAAAGTGTAATGAGCCTTCTAAAATTACTAACACTACTGTTTCCCTCTTGAGCTTAAGGGTCCCCCTAGCACGACCAGACCCCCAGAGAGGCTTGTGTCCTGCCATCCAGCAAGCCATCCCGAGCTAGAATGAGGACCTCAGAAAGTCATCTGGGGCCAGACTTCTCTGGCCTCCTGCCCCACCATCCTCAGCAGGTGGGTTTGCTCTCGTGGGGGGAAGATGATCCACGTCACATTCCAGGAACAAGGAAGGGGAAAGGTGAAATAACACTTAGCAGCAAGGCCGCCACTTCAGAAAGTATCAGCTGCCCCAGGAGTAGTTCTGCTTTCTGCCTCACGCTACAAGGACACCGCTCCCAATGATTAGGTTCCATTAGTAAAAAAAAAAAAAAAAAGTGAAGGCTGAAAGGCCGAATTCTTCAATACATAGAGTTGAGACATCAGACTAACCAGTGGGGGGAAATTAACCCAATAAGAGTTTTACCTCGCATATTAGAGAAATATAAATTTCATGTGGATAAAAACTGTAATTAGCAGGGTAAATCACGGATAATATTCATGTATTCATGCAGTGAGGGTGCCTTTCTGAGCTCAAGGCCATGAGCAGAACTCATAAAGGCAGAGATTGCTAGATTCAGTTATCAAAATGTTGAAAACTTCTCTGCTATACCTTCTCTGCAACAAAATACTCATGAACATAATTCAACAACAAACTATTTACTTACAAGAGTATTTTCAATATATACCACAAAGGGTAAATATCCTTAATGTAAGATTTGATAAGAAAAGAATTAATGCAATGAATGGCAAAGGTTCATTAACACACTATTTGGAAGAGAAGAAAAAATTACCAATTGATACATTAAAATGTGTTTAACTTCATTATTAAGCAAAGGAATGCAACTTGACAAGTTACCATGTTTTAGCTATAGAACTGTCAACTCTTAAAAAACCTGATGTTATCACATGGTCAAGGTGACACAGGGCATATTTGACTACTAGGAGAAAAACTGGAATTGTATTTCAGTGGGCAATGCTATAGTGTATATCTCAACATCTTGAAATACCTTAAATGCCACTGCTAATGTCTTATTCTATGGACATTTTAGAGATCTGTGAAAGGTTTACCTATGACATTTTTATCACAATATTGGTATTTAGAGGGAAATGTGCAGAAACACACATGCTCACAATAGGAAATTGTTTAAATAAATTTTGTTATAGAGAGATACTTTATTCTGTCATTATTAATAATGCTTTACATACAATCCTGTGATATGGAAACACTTTCCTGATATAGCAGAAGGAACACACAGGTTAAGAAACAGGATAAACAGAGACTAAGAACAAGACAGAGACACAGAGAAAAGGATCAGATGGATAGACGCTAATTAAATGTGGCTATGTGAAGGGGTTTGGGGTGTTTTATTTGTGTTTTTTAATTATCTGTCCTTTTACAATTCATACGCAATGTTTGTAACAACAACAAGAAGCAATAAAAAGTATTATGTCAATCGTGAAAAATATTACACCAAAATATTCACAATGGTTATTCCTGGATGCAAAGACTGCGGGGCTTTTTATGTATGTTATCGTCTATAAGCTTTTCTGTCTTTCCCTTTAACCAACAGGTGTAACTTCTGCAATCTGAAAACAAACAAATGCTGTTTTTTAGAAAACAGCATTGTGATGCCCTGTTGTGCTCATACTGAGCCCAGAGTTCACTTCACGCTGTGGCCCCCGCTCAGTTTCTTGCTGTGCTCTACCGCAGCCCACGGCCGAGGGACCCACTTTCACTTCCCTGCAAACAGCAGGGCTCACTGCCTCCAGGTTCTCCTGCCCACGTGCCCCTCCCGGACTCCTCCCAACTCCGTCTACTGGAAACCCCCTCACCCTTCCCATGCAGCTGGCTGGGTGAGGTGCCCCGTGCATACTACATCACTGCATTAATGTCATGCAATTCTGTTGTCTTGTTTTCTCACGCACTGGTTCCTAAGTTTCCGCAAGGAAGCACTTCATGAGTGACCAACAATGCTAGTTGTCAAGAGGCCATGGGTGAGTAAGAGAACGCATGGAACCAGCCTCCATGCATCAGATGCGGCAGCGGACATAGCAGTTAGTCTCTCTCACTGAGTCCTAACCGAGATTTTATGAGATAGGAATCATGCTCCTTTTCCAGATGAGACCAAGAGCCAAAGAATTAAGGAATGTGGATGGCCTTCAGCAGCCCCAGCACCCAGAAACGCTAATGATTACAGAGTAAGAGAACACACGTAGGCTGTGACCATGTCTCTAAAGGCAAAACTAAGTGAAGAATTGCCTTAATTTTCTGGCCAGCTGCAACAAAGGGCACCTTGTTTGGAAGATGAGGTTGAGAGTGGCAATGGGAGCGGATTGTTTATTTTTCCTTTTTGTTCTGAGTTATTCTGGATGTCTACACAGAAGGCCTGGACTCATCTGCACTGAAACCCCTTGAGAATTTTTATAGGTTGAATCAAAACAGGATAATGAAATAAACCCTCCTAGGCTAGAGCAGATAAGAGGCGATTTCTCCACATTATTTGGCCTTTATAGAAAGGACCATGATGAGCGTCTAGAAAATGCATTATTGATGTGATGTAACAAGGTGAGCTTTCTTTTTTTTTTTAATTCCTTTTCAAATAATGATTTATTTTATATTAACCGTGGTGTGAAACATTGCCGCCAAAGATTGTTTTTCAGCAAAACCTGCTCTTTTATTTCAATCCCTGCTTTTTCCATCTATTTCAATAGCACTCATGTTTTATCAATGAGGCTTTGTTCATGTTATCATTCAGTTTCCAGTTCAGCATGGATTCAGTGGATGCAAGAGACTTTTCCCCCCCACAAATCACAACCTTGTTCCTACATTGAGTTTTCTTTATTTCCAAGGGATTCCTGGTCAATTCATATTTCACTTATTTCATTTCCTTCTACAAAAAGACATGAAAAAACTTTTCAACTGTGCTACAGTTGAGAGGGAAAAAAAAATGTTTGCAAATAATTAAATATTTTGTTTTCTTTTTTTTTTTTCTGTATGGATTTTAGAGAGAGGGAGAGAGACACAGAAACATTGATGAGAGAGAACATCCAATGGCCACCTCCTGCATGCCCCCCACTGGGGATCGGGCCCACAATCTGGGCATGTGCCCTGACCGGGAATTGAATCGGCAGCCTCTTGGTGCATGGGTCCACGCTCAGCCACTGAGCCACACCGACCGGGCTAAATATTTTGTTTTCTAAAGGGGCAGCCTCCACTTAATGTCTTGAAAAATATGAAAACCCATAGCCCTGTTCTCTTATTGTACATGCAAATCCCAACTGCATGCAAGACTGTTTTTGGGGTGCCAGGACAAACAAAACTCAAAATCCAAACAAAGGAATTTTGTTTCCAATACCAACTTAGAGGACAAAGGTTAATTAGGGCTTGGTGTAAAATTTATAAATCCCAATTACACAAATATGAATGTTCTTCCCCAGCTGCATTTGACAATGTATTTGTCTGTTCAGCATGCAATTGGCACTAACTTATAAATACACTTTCTCCCTCTCCACTGCGGACAGTCTCCGGTGTGCCAGGCACTCTGCCAGACACAGTCTCTATTCTCTGGGCTCTTGTAGTGCAGGAGGAAGACAGATGAAACCACACAGACGAAGGTATAACTGCAAACCGCGATGAGTGTCTAAAGAAAAGCAGCATGGTCCCAGGAGTGTCTGGGCTGAGACGCTCAATGCCACACCTCCGAAGCCTTTAAACTGTGGTCTCTGGCAAGTCTGTGGGATTCCTGCCCTGCCCAAGATCTTCACGCTGAAACACATTTCCTAGTAAACACTTAAGGCAAAGAACGTGCCAGACCTCGCCTGGCCCGAATTTTAGAATTCTGTTAGAAACGCCTCTGCTTCTAACGTGCGTCCCGCAGCACGTCATGTTTCCAGAGGTGACAGAAGTCTCTTCTTGGCTGTGGCTGCTCATCTACCAAGGCCTCACCTAGCATGTGAGCTCTAAAGTGTTTGAGTGCCCACAGCAGAGGAGGGCATGGGGAAAGCACCCGGGAAATTCCCAGAGCATGTGGCAATGGCCAGGCCAACGGGGTTGTGTGCAGGGGCGTTGGAAGCAATGCACGGAGTTCCCCAACTTGTCCTGTGTCACCACTGCTCACAGATAAACTCCCTTTGCACCCGCACACACCCATTCACACAACCTTCACATTAGTTAGAAACATTAGGAAAAGGCTGACGAAACAGGGTGCTCGAGTCCATCCAGGAAAGTGTAAAGCCAGGGAAGGAACTGAATGAATGGGATGAAAAACTGGCCTGCTGGCAAATATATGTGGCCGGGGTAGACACGATTGGGTTCAAGGATTGGTGAGTTCATGCTGGGTGCTTGATGACTTCACACAGGGTAAGTATTATCTTACAGAATTGCAGGAGAATATATCAGGAAGTTATGTCACTCTTCCAAGGTCACCCAGCTTCTCAGTGGCAAACTAAGTTCAAACTCACTCATTCAGAGCTCTTTTCTCATCATCATTTTAGAAAAAAGTTGAAATGAGAAACAAGATGAAAAATCCAGAGTTCATCCTGTGGTTATAGAAAAGGCTCATAGAGAAGGTCTCGGGTGGGGAATAAAAGGTCCCATGTCCTGGTCACAGCAGGGCCACCAATGTAATAGGAACCAGAGTGAGCCCCCCTTCTTTAGAGAGAACCAATTCTCTTCAAGGTAAAAAACGGAGCCCTTACAACACCAAAGTCATGGTCCTTGAAAAACAAAATCGTCGATAATCTGGGCTTTATTAAAATTAAAAACTTCTGCTTTGTGAAAAATACTGTCAGGAGAATGAGAAGACAGATCACAAACTGGGGAACAGATAGTTGCAAAAGAACATCTAATAAAAGACTGTTATCCAAAGTATACACAGACCTCTTAAAACTCAACATTAAGAAGAAAAACAACTGAGTTTAAAAAAGAAAATGGGCCAAAGACCTTAACAGACACCTCACCAAAAAAGATGCACAGGTGGCAACTAAATGTATGAAAAGATGTTCCACACCCCACGTTGTCAGGGAAGGCAAACCACCACCCACCCACTAGAATGGTCACAGTCCAGAGCCCTGACACCACCGAATGCTGGCGGGGACGTGGGGATGAAAACGGCAGCAGCCACTTTGGAAGACAGTTTGGCAATTACTTACAAAGCTAAATACACTCTTACCATACAATCCAGGAGTCACGCCTCAGCATTTACTCAAAGGAGCTGAAAACACTTTCACACAAACATCCACACATGGATATTTACAGCAGCTTTATTTATAATCAACAAAACTTGGAAGGAACCAAGATGTCCTTCAGTAGGTGATGGATAACTAAACAGTGGTCCATCCCCACAATGGAATATTATTCAGTGCTAAAAAGAAATGAGTTATCAAGCCATGAAAATACAGGGAGGAATCTTCAGTGCACATTTAATAAGTGAAAGAAGCTTACTTGAAGGCTATATACTGTATGATCCCAACTAAACAACATCCTGGCAAAGATAAAACTGTGAGGACAGTGAGCAATTCAGTGGTTGCCTGGGGTGGGGGGCAGGAAGGAGGGATGAACTGGTGAATCACAGGGGACTTTCAGGGCAGTGAAACTTTCCTATATGGTAACACAGTAGTGGGTATGTAGCATTACACATTTGTCCAAACCCGTACAATGTACAGCAGGAAAAGGGAACCCTGATGTCAACTACAGATTTTAGGTGGTAACGATGTGTCAATGTAGTTTCATCAATTGTAACAAATGTACCCCTCTAATATGGAATGTTGTTAATGGGGGAAGCTGTGCAGGTATGGGAGCAGAGGGTATATGTGAAATCTCTGTACCTTCCTCTCAATTTTTCTGTGAACCCAAAACTACTTTAAAGAACAAAATAAAGTCTTAAAAAACAAAGTCTTTAAAAAATAAAATTTAAAGATAAAGTGAAAACAGCCCTGGCTGGTTTGGCTCAGCGGTTGGAGCGTCGGCCTGCAGACCAGAGAGTCCCGGGTTCAGTTCCCGCTAAGGGCACGTACCAAAAAAAAAAAAAAAAAAAATTTTGTAGCAACTTGTAGGAAAGAATTATTTACCAGATTCCAAGCAATTTCCATAACACAGAGAGTGTTTAATCCTCACCACAACTCCATGTGTCTATATTGTTATCACCATTTTACATATGGATAAACAAAGACTTAATATCAAGGTCATAAAGCTCATGTACCCAGAGAATATTTGGCCTGAAGTAATTGCACTGTGGCATCAAAATCGGCTACAGCAGGAGGAGGGTGGTATTTAATACTGTCACTCAGCAGTGCCATGAAATGACACAATTAGGGGATCAATTTTAGGCCTGAAATTAAACTCCCCACCCCTGTCACACTGATTCTGCAAGGGATGCAGCAGCCAGGGCCACCACAAACAGCAGAAGGGGGCGGGCTGCCGCATGACCCAGTCAATCCCAGGTACCAGGCAATAGCTAAGGATGGTGGCAAGGCAACGAGGGGATATTTGTCCGTAATGAGGCAAGAAAGGAATGGATCAGAGTCCCCTAGGGCTAGACCATCAGACAAGTTTGGTAAAAGACACCCCAGTCACACAAGTCAGCAGGATCTGGACGTTTGTGGCACATCCTTGAGGACATAACCACTGTCCTCACAACATATTGTACCTGGTCCTCTTCACAGAGTACGGGCCAACTCTACCTACTAATCTCACGTTCATCTTCCTAAGGGCCTAAATTAAAGAACCTCGTGGTGATGTTTTACACCTCTCGAGAGGCGCTCAGATAACAAAAGATGCCACGAGATCAATGATTTCCACCCGGCGTTGTGGCCCTGGATGGTCACCGAGGCCGGTCCTTGGTCTGCTCACCCCGATGACACTGCACAAACTGCAGCCAGTTATTGGGGCAGGCGGACTTGCTCTGCCTAACCGGGGAGGAAACTATTTCAATGAAAAGAGAAGACAGTGGAGCCAGTGGGTGCTGTGTGTGTGGGGGGGGGCGGGGAGAGGCTGGTGTCCAGGGACTATACTGCCAGGGGGTGACTTTCCATGAATGGATTGTTAGCAGAGAATCAGCCAAACGCTGAGCCTCTGGGTTGGTGCTGAGCAAAGACAGATGCGGGATCCTGGGGAGACAGCCCGGCGACGCTGGCGACACAGTTCAGTGGGACATTCCCTCCACCACTCAGAGTGGAGATTCTGGTGTCCCAGAAGGGAAGGGGGCAGAAGAAGAGAAAGAACAGAGGAAGAGAGGAAGGAAGAATGGGCGGAAGGGAAGGGGAAGAAGGGAGAGAGGAAAAGAGGAAGGGATTTCTGTACTATCACTTTGACCAAAGGTCCTGGGGCAATGTTTGCTGGGGTAGGGCTTAAATAAAAATTGAGTATTTTAAAATCAAACCTTATAAACACTGTTTGCTTTTATGGTGTTAGAATGAGTAAGACACGTTCACATCTGATTCTTTTTGTTTGTTTTTTATCCTCACCCAAGGACTTCTGCATTCATCTTCAGATAGAGCGGGAGGGAGAGAGGGGGGGAAGAGAGAGCTAGAAACATCGATGTGAGAGAGACACATCGAGTGGTTGCCACCCACACGACCCCAACCGGGGCCGGGGACAAACTGCAACCGAGGTACGTGCCCTTAGCGGGAACCGAACCCGGGACTCTCTGGTCCGCGGGCCGACGCTCTAACTGCTGAGCCAAACCGGCCAGGGCCGTATCTGATTCTTGCAGTAACATTTTCAAAAAACTGCCATCACTGGAGGATGGTTGTGGCTGTTTCTACAGGATCCCTGCCCCACCTTCCACCCAGAGGGCCAGGGGCCGGTTTCCTGCTGGTCACCCCTTGTCCTCAAGGCACAGCCTCCCATCACTCTGCTCAGCTGATTCTCCTTCCTCCTCCTCCTGTGTCCACACAAACTCTGAATGCGATTCAACCTCTCACGCAGCATAGCTCGGGTCTTTCACACTCTGCCCCCAGCTTCCGTGTGTCCGTCTGTGGGGCGGGAGGGGGAGCTGAGCGCTCCACAACCACAGATCTATTAATTCACTTGGTAAGGCATTTGTCCCGAGAGCAATCATGCTAGCTGAGGGCAGGAGCCTGGGCGCAGTGTTGAAGTTAAATAGCAATTTTAAAAATCTGTGCTACTTAGCCCTGGCCGGTTTGGCTCAGCAGTCAGAGCGTCGGCCCGCAGACCGGAGAGTCCCGGGTTCAGTTCCTGCTAAGGGCACGCACATCGGTTGCAGTTTGTCCCTGGCCCCAGCTGGGGTCATGTGGGTGGCGACCACTCGATGTTTCTCTCTCTCTCTCCCTCCCTCTCCCTCTCGCTCTATCTGAAGATAAATGCAAAAATGTTCTCTGGTGAGGATTAAAAAAAAAAAAAAAAAAGCCGTGCTACTTTAAACCGTGACTTCCCCAAAGAACTCTATTCAAAATGCAGCAAACACTCAGTGGCAATTTGTATGGGAACTTGGTCTGTGAAGTCTGCCCCAGGAAAGCAGTACTCCTGATTGCTTTTAAATGACAAGCTATATGAATGCTACTGTCATCACCGCATGCTCTTGGGTCCCTGGCCTGGGAGAGAACTGAGACAAGGTAGAGAAGTCGCCCCATGTCCCATTTCCCCAGCCCAGCGATCTGCCCGGTCATCATTGCTATTCTTGACTCAGCTCTCCCCTGACAGCCCTGTGCAGTCTCTTTTGACCCAGATCTCAACTCTTCTTTCTGGCCTTACTTTGGTTCTCCCGACGCCAGCATCTCGGACCTGTCCTGGATCTATCCTTTCCCTGGGAGGTCTGCTTCCCGTGCACTGTCCCCAGACCATCCGTCCTGTCTGGCTTCAGATGAGCAGGATTCCGTGACCTCTGTCCCTCACCTCACTTCTGCCAGCGCCAACTCAGAGGCAAGTGAAACCTTCAGGAACATCATCCCTTCCCTTCGTTCCTGCCTCCGCTATGCCAACTCCCAAAAGATGTTTCTGGCCAGAGAGGCTTATTCCAAGTCCCCTCTGAGGGAAGCCACTGCCCTGTCTTCTGCAGCTCTGGGCCATCAGAAAGGAACCTGGAGAACATTCCTGGCATAAGCCGCCTGTTCTGGGCAAGGCCCCTTTGGAGTCTTCACTTGCAATAGCAGGAACCTTTCAGGCAACAGGAAATAGAAACTTGCCCTGGCCGGTTTGGCTCAGCGGTTAGAGCATCGGCCCACAAACCAGAGAGTCTCGGGTTCAGTTCTGGTCCAGGGCACATACCTCGGTTGTGGTTCAGTCCCTGGCCCTGGTCAGGGTTGTGCGGGGGGCCAACCAGTCGATATCTCTCTCACATTGCCGTTTCTCTATCTCTCTCCCCCTCTCTCTCCCTCCCACTTGGTCTGAAGATAAATGGAAACGGGTGAGGATTAAAAAAACCAAAAAGAAATAGAAACTTGTTCAAAGGTCTCACTCCCCCATCTCCTACTAAATGAAGTAGCAGCTAGTATTTAGATAGCATCTGCATTTCTAGATAAAGGAGGGCTTCATCAGCCCCACAGCCCAGGCCCCACATCTGCAGGGAGCCCCAGCCCGTGGGCGACGGCCCTCCAAGCAGCCGGAGCTCAGAGAGTACCCAGCATGACCCTCTCCAGAGCAGGGGAGGCATCTCGACTGCGGTCATTTCATTCAGGCCAAAAGTTATGATCACAATCCTCTCTTATCAGGCTTGGGACACTAAGGGGTAACTGTCATCCTAATTTTGATAAAAACATAAAAGGAAGTGGGCAAGACTTCTGAACAAATGGATATTGGGTCTGGGGTTTGCAAAAATTACACGTTCACCTCACTGTAATTGCCCTGCAGAGAGGCACAGACCTTGAACCTTTTCGAAAAAGCGACGAGGAACTGCCACAGCCTGTTAATCCCCCCTGCCTCCCCAACCTGGGAAACACTACCTGGGGGAGCAGGGGTCTCCTGTGATGACAGCCAGCAAGTGGTACTGTTCTGAGAGCAGCATCTGCCTTCCTTGAGGGATGTCCCCTCCCCTGATCTTTTTACTGGTGCAGCCCTGGACTCTGCCTCAGTGACTGGTCCAGGGATAACGAACTCTGTCCTTCCCGATCACAGTCCTTCCCACCAATTCTGTAACTTAAAAAGCGGTCCTTGCCTCTGTGGAGGTAAGACTGGGAAAATGAGTCCAGACCATCGGCGTCCCTGGGCCCACTGTACTGCCACCTGCAGGAGGAGAGCAGGAACCCCACGCAGACAAGTGATGCCAGGTCTGGGGGCTGGGGGGCGGGGTTCCAGGGTCGGAGTCCTGAGACCAGCCTTCCAACCTTCTCGAGGTTCTGCCTCCAGTTGTCTTTTTCTTTTCTGATGTTCATTTTGACTTTTTGAACTTCCTGATCCCTCCAATAAATCTTTTCATGCTTAGATGAACCTAAGTCAGTTTTCTAATACCTGGAACTCAAAGAATCCTAACTAACAGGTGGCCCATCGTTTTTTAAATCTTGATAACTGACGTAATGACCGGCACCAGGAACCGTGTTGGGCCTTGTGGAAGTGCAGGTGAGCAGGATGACGTCCGTCCTCACGGGGCGCACGATCCAGGAAGCAGCAGCCGCAGAGCACAGCTTTCTCTGAGCTCCTGGGTCTCCCACCTGCCTGCCCAGACCCTTCCTCAGCATGCTCCTACACCCCCAGGGGCACTCACTGCGCTTTCCCCTTATATTCCTATCGTCTTGGGCAATCAATTTGTCCCGGGAATACGTGAGACCAGTTATAACCACAATGCTGCTTTATGTTTTCAAAGCCCTTTCAGATAAATTATCTCAAATGCCAAGAAAATCCAGTCCATGGGATCTTTATGTAGAAAGCTGAAGTCTATCAGGCAACACAGCCAAAGAAAAACTTCCTCTAAGACCTTGGGCTTTCTTGCCATGTCTTATCTCATCTTCACATGGCTTTCTAAGTAGGCTTCCTTACTCGGAAAAGAATGAGCTAATGGCTGGGAGTGGGAGAGGAAGGGTGATTAAAGTATCTGGTTAACTTGGTTGTATTTCCTGAAAACAACATTGATTGACTTCTGTTTGAGATAATTCTCGGGGCCTCAGGAACCTACACGCCTGATCCTCCAATACTGACCTGGGACCCAAAGTTCAGGATCTGCAAAGCTGAGGCCCCAGCACTCACTCATTCATTTAACAAGCTCTAGCCCGTGCCAATCATGTGCCAGGCGTGATGGTCACTATTGTGACGGAGCCCACTCTCGGGAGTTTATAGCCTAGGACAATAGTTCTCAAACTGACTCGTACCCTAGAATCACTAGGAGAGTTTTAAAAATACTGATACTGAAATCCCACCCCCGGAGATTACGATTTCATTGGTCTTGGTGTGATCTGGAGTTTTTAAATGTCCCCAGGTGATTCTACATGTGCCCCCAGGGCTGAGAACCACTGGTCCACTGGGAGAAAAAGAAGAAAAAGCAGGGATGACGAGGAAGGACTTAGACACGAGATGCAGAGACTCAGAGGCCTCCCTGAGGAGGCAGTGGAGACCTCAGGGATCATGAGGCCTGGCCAGGGGATGAGGCTGAGAAGATGGGAGAAAAAAAGAGTATTCTGAGCAAAAAGAACAGTCAATGTCATAAGAAAGTGCCCTGAAGAGAGAGGGGGAGGGAGAGTAGGAGGGGATGGGGGCATGTGGGAGAGTGAGCCTGGAGAACAGAATATGACCTTGCAGCAAAGGGAAGACAGAAAGTGGTAAAAACTGACCTTGAAGAAGTGAGCAAAGATTAAACACAAAAATTGAAGTTTTGAGATATAATCCTGAAGGCAATGGGACGCATCACAAGGTGTGCGGCCGCAGATTCAAAGGCAGCTGTGTCAGAGAGAGAGCCCTCTTTACGTCCTCACACCTACCAACAGGAGTAGCCTGCTGGCAGCAAGGTCAGTGTGGATGGTGACGGTGTCAACGATGTGTCCTTTCTTTTAACATCTTACCTATAGCCAGGCTGGTGTGGCTCAGTGGATGGAGCATCGTCCCATGGACTGAGAGGTCCCGGCTCGATTCCCGGTCAGGGCACATGCCCGGGTTGCAGGCTCCATCCCCAGTAGGGGGCGTGCAGGAGGCAGCCGATCAATGTTTCTCTCTCCCCCTTCCTCTCTCTCTTAAAAAAAAAACCAATAAAAACGTATATTAAAATAAATAAATAAATAAAGCCTCACCTATACCTAGTCATTGTGTTTGATATATTTACAGGCTACGTTTCACCTCCCAGGAGTCAAAGCATCTGCATCATCTCATGAACCTTTACTTGGCACCCTAGAGGAGAATGGCGAGGTAAAGTATATTATATTTAGGGGACATTTTAAACTCATCAAGTTCAGAAGACGTGTCAAACACTGAGCGCGGTAAGCTGAGAAAATGCCAAGTTCCCCTGGGGTTCTTTCTCCTCCGGCCCTCCGACTGGGCCGTCAGGGGCCGTGCTGGAGAGGGAGGGTCAGCCTGGAGCATCTCCGCAGAGCAGGGCAGCGCTGAGCTCCCGGCTAACCTGCCCTCGGAGAAGAAATCAAAGGGGAATAAAATCGCTTTTGCTCCGGGAAACGCTTCCCACTTCAGTTTCCGGGGAGACAGCTATTCGTGAAGGGAGCTGTGAGAAATGAAGGTGCTGGTTCCCCGAGGGAAAGGGACCGGGGGGCCACCACTCAGGAAACACTGGCCCTTTTACATCTGCCCTCGGGGAGAAGAAACTAGGTGTTGCTTATGTAAAGCTGAAACACTTTGGATTGAATTTGACCCAGTAGGTTTTGCTAACTCGGCCACCACACGTTGAGGTTGGACATTTATTCAGTTTCTCACCAGTCGGCTGTGTTTCCCAACGAAATGCCAGCTCTCATCAGCCCAGATCTGACTTCCTGCTGCTCCTGCCTGAAGTTCCCTCCCATCTGATCCCCAGAGACAGGTTTGGGTTCACGTTTCACGCCCTCTCTGAGCTCAGTCCATTGCCTGAGTCAGACAAAGAAGTCGGGTATCGACTGGACCAGTGCTTCTCGAACTAATGCACCCCCCATCGGGGGGTCTGTGGGAGTGCAGACCCCACATTCTGCATTTCGGACAAGCCGCCAGGAGTTGCCGATGCTGCACGAACCACACTTTTCTCTACCTTTCCTGAAGCGCTGAGATGTCTCCTCTCAAAATCATCTTTTCACCGGCTTGTTCCAGTTGCTGTTACTGGAGAATGATGCGACTCTTGAAGGCTTCCCGCCCTCCCCGAGTCTCCTTTCAGAACATGGGGTTAATACTTGATACTCTTTCTCAGTAACAGTATCAGGGACTAGGTTTCGTTCCCCAAACCAAAGGGGAACGAGTCAGGGCTGTGGCCACTAAAGAGACAAGGCAGCAGCGAATGAAGAAAGGGACCCGGTGAGGATGTAA
Organism: Tadarida brasiliensis; assembly: GCA_030848825.1. Taxonomy (NCBI): domain Eukaryota; kingdom Metazoa; phylum Chordata; class Mammalia; order Chiroptera; family Molossidae; genus Tadarida; species Tadarida brasiliensis. The sequence continues at coordinate 95,681,274 of CM061267.1, read as the reverse complement.
CCTTCCCGTGAAAGGGAAACTGACAAACCAACAGAAGTGAAGCCACTCTTCCTGCCCTCAGAGGAGTTTCGAAGCAGAGGGTGTCACCTAAAACACTCTAGGGACCAGCAGCCTTGCAGCTAGATCCCAGTCTGCCCTGGGACCGGGAGTGGGGCAAACCAGTAAACCTCTGCCTCTGTTTCCCAGTCTGTTGAATGGGGACAGCAGTGCCTGCTACACTCACCCACATCACTGTGAGGGTTACTTCGTCTGAGACATAGCCATGCAGCCAGCAAGGAAGCTCTAACAGTCACTCAAAATATAATCAAAACGACCCTGCCAATGCTGGTAAAGGTTTCAAACTCAGACGAGCCAAAGGACTCAAACTTGAGGAATCCAATGAGCTCCAGTTTGGGGTGAAGGGAACACAGTGTATCACACACTTTGTCCTCACCGCCTGCACTCCAGCTGAGCCCTCAGCCTTGACCGATGTCTTCCTCTGCTCCTTCCTTCAGTGACTGCTCCCGTCTAACTTCCTGTAGAGCTTCCCCAGGGAAACGTCATAGTCAAAAAGAAAAACAGGCCCAGCAAGTACTCTGGACCCCTCTTGGGATACCTTAGTCAATTACTAGCTGACCTTGGGTACCGAACAGACCTTCCCACCCTGGTTTCCTGCCCTGAAAACTGGGAACAGCAGCAGGTATCAAAGAGGCTTGTCCTGTGGATTGACGAAGTATTGTACATGGCCCCTTGGTAATTGAAGATTGCAGTCCCCTTTTCCCTCGAACCCCCCATCAATGTCCCTTCACCCCGTTGTGTCACATAAACAGGTCCCTTCGCAGCAAACAGACCAAGCTAAAGAATGATTTTGGTCTTATTTCTTCATTTTTTCCCCCAAACTCAAAATGTTCCCTCATGTCCTCTGAGCCTTGGCTCACACCGACGCTGCCAACTCCCCCCCACGAGAACACCCCGAAGAACGATGGCAGAGGCAGAGTGGAGTGTGATGTCCAGGACTGTTACTTTCTGGCAATAGGTCCAAACAAGGCCAATTCGAATTCCTACGGAGGTCAGCATGTCAGCCACTCAGCCCCAGGATGGGAACTACCCACGGACAATGGTAGCAGGGCCACACGGAGGCCTGGAGAGGACTCCCCCTGTCCCCTAGAATTAAATGGCCCTAAGCCAAGAATCAGAAACACAATTTCCAACATACGCTTTGTTTCCTAACAAAGATGTTCGGTTTAGGCCACGGTGACTTTTCTAAAACCCTATTAACGTAAACAGTGTTTAGCAAGGGCTGCAGGCGGGGTTTGCGAGCCGCCAAGCAGAACGGCTGTACAGTGTGCTGTCAGTCACGTTGCTAGGGTGACAGGCTTCACGTGTCTGTGTGCGGTAGAGAGCTGTGAGCAGACGAAAAGAAAATCAGGGCAACACCTGGATGTTCTGAAGGTGAAAAAAAGTCATAATTTGAAAATCTAGGGGTGGTTCATCCATTTGTTTTTGAGATGGGCAATGAAGTACTGAGATACCAGTTAGAGCACACCAATTCCATTCATTCTCTCATCCTCCTGGGGCCTCCGTGTCCTTGTCCAGAAAATGAGGCTTGTTGGGGTCAGAGATAGCACAGTCTAACCCACGGCAGTGGCTGCTCTGGGGACTAGCTTGAGAAGTTGGAGGCTCTAGCTGGACTGGTGTCACTCAGGGGTGGGGAACCTTTTCTCTGCCAAGGGCCATGTGGATATTTGTAACATCATTTGTAGGCCATACAAAATTATCAACTTAAAAATTAGCCTGCTCTATTTGGTCAGGCCAATTTGGTGAGGTGTGTGGTGTTAGCTGGTATTGATTTCTCGGGCCGTTCCCCACCCCTGCATGAGAGAATGAATAGCTGTCATGTGTCCAGGGTAGAGTCAGTTATAACTGTGCTAAACACTCGAAAACCACGTGAATTAGATGGTCTCCGAAGTCCCTTGGAGTCTTAATAGTTGCTGAGTCTAATTTACCCATCCCAGAATGCAGGCCCCAGGCAGAGGAGTTGTGTAGATTAGACTGGGAGGCCCAGGAGAGAGGAGAGTCACCTAGAGGTCACTCAAGAGTGTAGCTTTGGGAAAGAGGCCTCCTGAAGGTTGGCTTACCTTGCTAATAACCACCACCCACAAATTCAAGCCCAGATAATACATGTAACACAGAGACCAAAAACAAACAAAAAAACGTTTTAAACAACAAAGATACAAGTCCTTCCAGTTCCCTGACTTTCTTGGCACCTGTAATGAATTGAATGATGGTCCCCAAATGGATGTGTCCATTTCTTAACACCCAGAACCTGTGAATATTATTTTATATCAAAAAAGGGTCTTGCCCGGGCTGGTGTGGCTCAGTTGTCCTGTGCACCAAACCAAAGGGTTGCTGGTTCAGTTCCCAGTCAGGTCACATGCCTGGGTTGCAGGCTGGATCCCCTGTTGGGGGGTGGTGCAGGAGGCAGCTGATCAATGTTTCTCTCTCTCTCCCTCTCCCTTCCTTTCTCTCTAAAAATCAATTTTAAAAGACTTTTTTTTAAAAAGGGTCTTTGTAGAAGTAATTAAGTAAAAAATCTTGAGATGAGATCATCCTGCATTACTCAAGCGAACCCTCAGTCCAATGACAAGTGTCCTTCCAGGAGCCACAAGACACATGAAGAGGAGGCAGGATGAGGCCCAGGAAGGCAGACACTGGAGTGATCCAGCCAAGGATGCCAGGAGCGCTGGCCACCAGCAGCTGGAAGAGGCTGATAAGAATTCTCCCTGGCCCCGGGACTGTGAGAAAATTTCTGCTGCATAAGCCACCAAGTGGAGGTCATTTTGGCAGTAGCCATAGAAAACGGAAACAGCAGCTTCTAGGATTAACGGTGGCACAAAGTGAAGCTGGCCAGAGAAGTCAGGGCAGATTGTCTCCATTCCTTCCCACCTCCCCTGCCCTTCAGACCCCCCAACAGGATCCCCTCTGTAGCCCCAGGCAAGGAGCCCCTGCCTGGACTCCTGTGGGCCTCACTCATCTGCACCACCTTGGCCCTTGACCTCACCCAGGCCACCCCTCAGGTTCGCTTAGCCCTTGGCCAAGTCCTCTGGGCTATCCAACTCAGCTACCAGCCTACATGTTCATCATAATTCTATTTGCACAGAAGACTTATGGCCATATTGGAGAGCATACTCTCAAGGCAGACCCCTCGCTCCCTTTTAAAAATATTTTTAGCCCTGACTGGTTTGGCTCAGCGGTTAGAGCGTCGGCCTTTGGACCAAAGAGTCCTGGGTTCGGTTCCCACTAAGGGCACGTACCTCGGTTGCAGTTTGTCCCCGCCCCGGTCGGGGTCATGTAGGTGGCAACCGGTTGATGTCTCTCTCTCACATCGATGTTTCTCTCTCTCTTCTTCCCTCTCTCCCTCCCGCTCTATCTGAAGATAAATGCAAAAAAATGTCCTCGGGTGAGGATAAAAAAAAATATATATATATATATATATTAATTGATTTTTAGAGAGAGAGGAGAGCACGCACAAGAAACATTAATTGGCTGCCTCCCACACGCTCCCCATCAGGGATTGAGCCCGAAACCTGGGCAAGCACCCGACCGGGAATCGAACCAGCAATACTTTGGTGCACAGGACAACACCCAACCAGCTGAGCCACATCGGCCAGGACAGACCCCTCCCCTTTATTACCTAAATGACTGAGGACAACCTCACTCACAAATATAGCCGAACTCTGCCAGCTTTTGGTGGCTGAGGAATGGACAAAAAAGGAACTCAAAAGCCAGCGCGCTCCCTGTCATAGTGTCTGGTAAGGAAACTTTCTTCTCCAGTTTGCAATAACTAATGAGCACAGGGTCCTTGCTGGCATTTCATCTCCATGGCCTCAGAATTTCAATCTGCAGGAACAGAGACGCACAGGAAGATGGAGTGAACCGGGCCGTGAACTCGCCTGCCCTCCCTTCTCCTAACAACGTGTATTCCTGGCACATACTGAGGAATCTGAACTGTACCAGGAAGCAACCCCTTCTTGTGACCCTGAAACTTGCGTCCTCAACCTCCAGTTCTCATTTCATTCCACAGCCACCTGTCCACCTGAGACCTCATCAGGAAAAGCAGAGCAAGCTGTCCTGACAGCCCTGCCTCCACCCCGTCTCGGCGGCGGCAAGGGATGAACCTGACTCAAATCTCGCGTTTTCCGCGGAGTTCTAAGGAAAACCCAGGCCTGCATATTCTATTTATTGCATATTGCCATAGTGTCCCGTATATTACCATAGTCTTTCCCATCTGTGCAACGTGGAGCATTTATTTAAAATCTGCACGACAGCATCTATGGGAAGGGGCACCAATCACTTCCTTGCGTGGCTGCAGTCACAATGGACATATCTGGTGTGGAGCCTGGCACGTCCCAAGTCCTCAGGAAACAGGCTGCTGTGGTTTCCACGGCTGTCACCGTGACGGTTACCATTACCCTTCCTCCAAAGATGCACAGCCCACACCTCCCCCTCCCCTTTCTGCCGCCGTGCGTGCTCACGCAGTGACCGAGGGAAGGAGGAGGACCAGAGGAGAACTGGCAGGGAAGACCTGGTGCCTGCCAGGTCACAGGGTCTGAGCCCCTCCAGGGCTCAGGGGTGTGTGTGCATCCCGACCTCTCTGATTACGTCAGCTTCATCTTCTGTCCACAGACTCCTCATGAGACACTTCGCTTCAGAAATCACAGCAGCCTGGCTGGCACTGGTTTGTCTCCAAAACCACCAGCCTGCCTATGGAACAGTCTTCGCCCCAAGAACCCACGTTGCTTCGGGGACGCTGACAAGGCACTCCCAAATCGCCCGGTGCACACAGCTCCTGCCGCCTCGGTCCCTCCCTTCGACCTGGGAGGCACTGCCAGTCTCCCTGGGCCAAGCACAGAGGGAAGGGCTTCTGTTTCTGTCCCCGCCAGCCTGATGCTCCTCCACCAAAAGCCCCGCCTGGTCCTCCCTGGCATGCTGGCTCCACGCAGCACTTCAGACTGCGGCTCCTCTGGCCGCACCCCTCAGCGTGCCCACATTTGCCCTCACCTCTCCGTGGGCCATGCTCTCCTGCACCTGCACACACCCAGCTCCTGGTGAACACCCAGGTTATTAAGCCTGCCTCTGGCCTCCTCAGGCGAACTTCAGCTTCCTGATGTGCGCACTGGTTTACCAGCTCGATCATACGCGGGCGCCAGACCCTGGGCAGGGTGCCTGGTCATCCAGGCAATGCTCCAGCTTCCTCCTCCTCACTTCCCACCATCAGGTCAACCAGTCTCTGAGAAGTGCACCTGCAAACCAGCCACACTGCCATGTGACAGATGAGAGTGCAAAGGCTCCTCCCTCAGGACTGGCGACCTACCTGGGCCGGCATTCCTTCCCCTAAGGGGCATTCCTCAGGGTCCTCTGTTGGCTAAACCTTCAGGATCCTTAGTACCCTCCTCAAAAAATGGTCACTTCAACCAAGGTGAATGAGTGCGTCAGCTTTCCAGGGTGGCCCTAACAGAGTGTTACCAGCTGGGCCGTTGAACAGCAGAAATGTACTAGCTCACTGTTCTGGAGGCTGGACATCTGAGACCCAGGTTTCCGTGGGGCTGCCGCCCTCAGGGCTGGGGGAGACCGTCTAGTGCAGGCCTCTCTCCCGGCCTCTTTCAGGTGGCCTCGCGGTGCTCCTCGGCTCGCAGATGATGCTCTCCCCATCTGCACATCATACTCCTTCTGTATACATTTGGTGCATCCAAATGTCTCTGTTTTATAAGGACACCAGTCATACGGGGTAAGGGACCATCCTAATGACCTCATCTTCTTTTGACCTCATCCACAAAAGCCTATTTTCAAATAAGGTATATTCACAGGTGCTAGGGACTAGGACTCCAACATCTTTTGGGGGGACGCAATTCAACCCACAACATATTCTTGTTTTTTTTTTTTTCTTTATTGATTTTGAGAGAGAGAGGAAGGGAGTGGGAGAGTTAGAAACATCGATGAGAGAGAACGTCGACTGGCCGCCTCTGGCATGCTCCCCCCTGGGGATTGGCCCACAACCTGGGCATGTGCCCTGGCCAGGAATCGAACTGGTGACCTCTTGGTGCATAGGTTGACGCTCAACCACTGAGCCACACTGGCCAGGCTTCTTCTTATTTTTTTAATCCTCACCTGAGGATACGTTTATTGCTTTTTTTTAGGGGGGGGGAGGGAAAGTGAGAGAGAGACAGAAACATTGATGTGAGAGAGAAACATCGATCGATTTCCTCCCGTACATGCCCTGAACAGGGATCGAACCCACAATCTTTTTTTTTTATCCTCACCCGAGGACATTTTTCCATGTTTTTGTTCAGATAGAATGGGAGGGAGAGAGAGGAAAAGAGAGAGAGAGAGAAACATCGACGTGAAAGGGACACATTGAGTGGCTGCCACCTGCACAACCCAACCAGGGCCGGGGACAAACTGCAACCAAGGTACGTGCCCTTAGCGGGAACTGAACCCAGGTCTCTCTGGACCACAGGCCGACGCTCTAACCGCTGAGCCAAACCGGCTAGGGCGAACCCACAATCTTTTTGTTTCCAACCAACTGAGCCACCCCGCCGGGGCTCATATTCTTACCTATTTTTTTTTTTTTTTTTTTGGCAAGGACACATTCCTGAAACACCATATAATTTAAAGTTTTCATAATTACCTTTTCTAAAGGAAAAATAGAACACAGGTAGAGGGACTTTTATCTCAAAATGTATGTATCCACCAACGTGTCACATGCCTGTTCCCTGACGTCTATCCTTTCCGCCCTCCGTACTTTTCTCTGACATCTCCCTTGGGGAATTCACCGCATGCACTGCCCAGCCTACCTCAGCAGTCGTCTGGCGTATGTGACGGCATTCCACGGAACTTCCACTGCAAAATCACAGATGTTCACACCCGAGTCTCAGAACTCGCACAAGCAATGACTTAATGTCGTCTTGGGGGATACTGCTGTGTAATACAAAGTTTCAAATGTTTAAGTAGTGATGCATACTGAAACAGCACAAAGGAGACTGGAATCCCTTGCAGAAACCCCGGTGCAGGTGAACCTGAGTGACCCACAGCCCACTGACAAAGGGAGGTGTTGACATGAAGCAGTGAAAGGGACGCTGTCCTCTGGCCACGACGCGGACATGGGATGCCATTTCTAGGGACACCCTGGTGTAAAACTGTGGGATTTTTTTCTTTAATTTGAGGGATCTGTGGCTTTTTAAAAATTGGATAACCGATTGAGACTTGTTAATACTCTCAGGTCACACTAGCTCAAATCCGCGTAGTTCACATTTGCCTCAGTGCCACTGGACTGTATAATAAGCACTTTTCCTTCCCTGGGAAGCATCGTGCAGTGAAATTCCACAAAGGAAACCAGGCCGCTGGTGGCAACCTGTCCAGCTACAGAGGCCAGTCTTGCGGCCATTAGGAATCAGTGGGTTTTAGACATGTCTCTGGTTCTTGGTCTTTAACATATGTATTCCCTCGTCCTCTCTGCCTAGCTTTGAAGTATTCTCATTAAAGAAATATTTCCTTTATTTTATGTTCTTTTGGCCTCCCCTGCGCCCAGCCACCAAAAGTAGGCCTCGGTACAAATGCTAAGCCCCTAAAGCAAAGTGACCTGAAGGCCACACGAGGGGGGAAGTATGGCAGTGTCCTGCTGTGGGTGGCCCCACTGCAGGAGTCCTGAGACTTGGCTTTTAGTCCTGGCTCGGCCACCAGAAAGCTCTACTTCATGGGACAATGTTTTACTTCTCCAGGCTTCCATTTGCCATGTCAATGGTTTTGTACATTCTATGAAGGGACGGAATGCCGAAGGCAGTGCGTGAGATGCGTGGCCCTCCTCCTAGACAGAGAAGCATGTGTTACGTCAAGGGGATCTCAGATCCAGAGCCCTCCCTTCTTCCCGCGAAATCCACGGTTCTCCTGAGTCCCAGATGGTGCTGAGGTCTAATGGGCCATGAAGAGTCACTTGGGCTGCTCTGACTACTTTTGCGAGGGCTCTCATTATGAAAGGAAGGCCTCATCCACCCGACCCGGTCCAGCTTCTGGCTGCACCTTCACCTACCCCAGTGGGGAACAAAAGGCTATTCTGGCAGTATGGTGTTGACCCTGACCTTGACTGCCTGGCTGACCCTGGACAGGCCCACCCTTGGGCTCCTGAATGGAAGGGACCTAGATAAACAGTGTTCATATTTTCTAAGACAAAACACGTGGTTTGTTTCACACAAGAGATTCGGATATTTTTAAAGTAAACTAATCTGGAAAACATGAACATCAAGTCATATTTAGTTAAGCCTCTAAAATTAATTTCCTTAATCAAAAAGGATTAGGTTCATCTACCTAAAGAAATCCAGAATGAGACCCACGGCCACACATTTCTCCCTTATTGGTGAGGAACCGGAATCCTCTCCCCCACCCCACCACTCTCTATTGCTAATTCCACATCTGAGCCCCATTCCTTCTCCCCAAAATCCTTTCCTCTCTACACAAAGGGCGAAATTAATCTTTCGCCTCATGGAAAAATAAGCAAAGTGAAGATGCATCTTTTCCTGGTCTTCAGGAATCTCAGCGTAAAAACTCGGTTTCTTTGTGGAGTAAAGGCTTATCGTACCCACCCCAGCTTCAGGAGGGGCGGTTTCCAGAGAGCTGTGGGATTTCACACTTTGGTTTCATGCTAGAAATCTGGAGGGACTTGTTTACGTTTGATTGTTTCTCATTTTGTGAGGGTGGGAGTCGAGGGAAGGCATTGAACAGTCAGGTCCTGCCCCCCCCCCCTTCCCCAGCACAGGCAGCACTGGTGTCAGGAGAAGAGAGAAGTGGATGCCCTGGCCATTTTGGCTCAGAGGTTAGAGCATCGGCCCGTGGACCAATGAGTCTTGGGTTCGATTCCGGTCAAGGGCACGTACCTCGGCTGCGGTTCGTCCCCAGACCTGGCCGGGTCGTGCAGGAGGCGACCAGTCGATGTGTCCCTCTCACACTGATGTTTCTTTCTCCCCCCTCTCTCTCCCGCCCTCCCACTCTACATGATGATAAATGGGAAACTACCCTCAGGTGAGGATTAAAGAGAGCGAGAGAGAAGTGGGAAAGGAGCTGGCCCGACATCTGTGCGCCAGGTCTCCGTGGAGCTGGTGTGAGCCGCAGACGGCTGGGGGCGGGCGGCAGCGCGTGCCTTCTCAGGGTGCGGTGGGGCAGAGCCTTCTTGGGGAATAAAGCGGCCTCGTAGGCATGTGTACCGTGCTCCTCATTTCCCCTGGAAGCAGCACTCAGAAGAGGGTTGATGAAGAGGTCAGAATACATAGTTATTTCAGAGCCATTTGGCACTTCTGTCTGCACTCCACTAAAAGGTCATTAGAACTGCCAACAGCTGACGTGGCATGCCAACTTGTTTGCGGGAGAACCCAATTATCACAAACAAAGCCCTCTTGTCTCAGATCGGCTTTCTGCCTGCCAGCGTTCAGGAAGGAGCCAGAAACAGATGTTCCACGGGTCTGACTTCCACGGGTCTCTGCCGCCCCTCTGGCAGCACAGCCCTGATCTGAGCCCGACAGGCGCCTTCGAACCAAAGCGCCGCCTGCCCGGTGGCACCTGGGCGCCCGGCTTCTCAGGCCCAGGCAGTGCTCACAGCAACCAGGTCTCTTCTAAGTTGTTACACAAACAAAATAGACAAATTATATTTTTGTGGTTATGAAAATAACTGAGCTACAGCGCTAATGCTCAAGGTGACCTTGGCCCACTGAAGCACAGTGCTAGACATCTGGAGACTCTGAAAATTGAAGGCCTTTGTGGATTTCTTGATTTTTTTTTTTTTGGAATACTTAAAAATAGAGTATGTTTTAAAAGGGCATCATTTAGGAACCATACCACTATCTTATGCTTCCTACTCTGTGTATCTGTGCTTCCACATAGTTTATCAATACAGTAGATGCATTAGTGATGAATAATTTATAGTGAGAAACGAGAAAGGTTCAAATGTGCAGTCACTTAGACAGCACAGCACAGCGCAGCACAGCATAGCAGTTAAGGCATAGACTCTGGAGCCAGCTTGCATTTGAACCCTGGCTGAGTGACCTTGGACAAGTAACTTAACCTCTCTGAGCCTGCTTCCCCATCTGTGAAAGGGGCATGAGAAAAGGATTCCTTCACTGACTGCTGTGAGGATGAGGAAGGTGCTGTATAGGTGAGAATGGAGAATACCTGCACTTTTTCTGAGGCACAGTTTCAATCCTGTGTGAGAGACAGGCTTTTACAGATCTGGGAGGAAGAACTGATCCATTCGTAATGATGGTAGGACAGTTGGTGGCCCCCATGGGCAACAAATGAAAACAAATCTCTACCTCCCTACCTTCATACCCCAAAATCAATTACAGAAAGAAATGAAGACGTTAAATATAAAAGGTCAAACTTTAATTTTTTAGGAAAAAAAAACATAAAAAATGTTATCATGGCCTCAAAGCAGGAAAGAATTTTTTAAAGATAATAACTGGTCAAGCTATTTTTTAAAAGCTATGAATAAATTCAACTACATGAACACTAAGACCTCCTGCTCACCAAGACACCATAAAATCTTGAAAAGAGAGGCACAACCTGGCAAAAGACACTTGTAATACATTTAACTGACCAAAGATCAACGTCCAGAATATAAGAAATTTATAATCTGTGTTTCCCTGGGCCAGAGCAGAGGCTGGAGTTCCGAGGGGTCCAATGAATAGTGACAACATCTCTTATGGGCTCTTTTCCCCACTTGCTGTTACCTGAACCTGCTGCTAGGCCTCCCTGGACTCTGCTTGTTTCAGAGATCCCTTGGGCTGTGTGGACATGCAGGCCACGCTGGTTACTAACACTCGGAATGCACCTGTCCTCACCCTGCTCTGGGCACCTGGGGCGAGGCTTGCTAATGCCACCTCTGCTGTCACTAGTCGGACCGCCCAGTGTTTCCCCATTCACCAAACTGTCTTAGAGCCAAAGTATAAAGCAAAGGAATGCCCATCTCGCCCTGGCCGGTTTGTCTCAGTGATTAGAGCATCGGCGCTCGGATGAAAGGGTAGAGGGTTCGATTCCTGGTCAAGGGCACTTACCTGGGTTGCAGGTTTGATCCCTGGTCTGGGTCATATGGGAGGCAATCAATCGATGTGTCTCTCTCACATGGGAAAATATCCTCAGGTGAGGATTAACAAAAACAAACAAACAAAAAGAATGTGTCTCCTTTTAAAATTGCCCTGATGTTCCCAGATTTTAGCAAAACCAACTCTCTTGGTATTAACTGGACATCCAACCGCTGGGCCACGACCAGTCCCCAGTGGGGACCCCGCACCCCTGTCCACCTTCTGCAGCACTCGCTGTCCCCACTGTGCTTCAGGAACCAGACTCGCGGGCTTGACTTGGAAATCTTCCTGGACTTTGTTGTTCCCTGTAAAGTTCTTAAGGTAATAACATCACCTTGTACTTTCATCATTCTTTTGCAAACAAACAGTGCTTCCTTGAACTTTATCTTATTAATCTTTGTCACCAACCTTAGGCAATACGCAAGACTGGCGTTACTAACTGCCCCAGTATGTACGTGGGGAAGCGTAGACAGGCATTAGGGAAATACAGAAAATACCCTGTGATCCCTGAAGAAGGTCAGATTCCAAGATCTGACCTTGTTTAGCTCTGGTGGAGAAACCTGAGTAGCCACTCAATCACGGTTTTCAACTTCATTTACACAAAAGTCTCTTCCCTGGGATCTTGAAGGGGATCAGATGTTCCTTTCCTAAGTTTAGGGCCAAATGAAAAGACACACTTTTACACACTGGATTCCTGACGACTCGAGGTCCTATCGTGGAGGAAGGTTCTGATACAGACGATGGAATGGGGTCTCAGAGAGAAGTTTCGGGCCATGGGTAAAATGAGGGTGTATTTTCATGTCTTTGGGGTCACTCAAGGTCTCTCCTGGAAGAAAGTAAAGCATGTGACCACAGAATCTTGTGATTCTGGTTTCTTCACGTCATCTACTTCCCAGCATGACCAGGAGACATCTGGAGTAGTATTTTCCAAAGAAGGTTCTGCTGTTTTAAAAGGAGTGCCTTGTGTGTTCACTCAACTTCAGGAAATTCCGGGTCAAGAAAAATTAAACAGGTTTTGTTTTCTGTTTGGGGTGTTATTGTTGTTTTTGGCAATATTTCTTAAGTTTTTGCTCTTGGGAAATGTAAATCTCTATGAAAAGGAAATAATATTCTCTCCTCAATTATTTCTCCACATAACTCTTTCCTCCCAGAGCACTTGGTGGGGCCCAATGTCACAAAATGCACACTGGGAAGCATTGCCTTCGACCTAACGTGTGGGTATTTCTGTAGAAATGTGATTGCTTTACCCCCAGAAGCAGATACAGGCCTTTTAAACAAGGGACAAGAATGATCTCTTGCGTGGGGAGTGTTTCAACATTTTCCTTGAAAATTTCTCTGTGTAACAAAACACAAACTCTCTCCACCCCATCAGGCAAGGGAAGATGGGGCAAGGACGAGAAAGCCCCGGAGTCGCCTGAAGGTCACAGAAAGAGGTCACTGAGAATGGCAGGACCTAGCCCAGGGAAGGAGGGGTGTGAAGGGTGGGCTGTGTTGAGCTGTAAGAGTGATGGATGTTATCCAGGGTGGTGCCTGTTTCTCAAATCCCTAATTTCTCTAGTCTGGTCTTTCACCCAGGTCGTCTAAGACACACCTGTCTCCTAAGCAGCCCTGGCCATACCAAGGACCAACAGGGCATCCTCTCCAAGGCAAAACATTTTAAAGAGGTGGTAGAGCCTGTCCTCAGGTTTTTCTGCACCAGAATGCCCATGAATCCACTTAGTCCTAAGGTCTGAGTTCAAGTTCCCCGTCCCTGGCCTTCGGGGCCTCCAGGCTCTGTTTTTACTTTTCTCATCAGGCCACATTATGGCCTGCATTGATTCCCCCCTCCCACAAAAGGAATCCTACGTTAAAGCCCTAGCCCTTAATGTGACTGTATTTGGATTTAGGGCCTTTAAGTAGGTAAAGGTTAAACGAGGTCATAGGGTGGGGTCCTAATCTGATAGGGCCTTCTTCCTGTAAGAGGAGGAAGAGACAGACACCAGAGAGCTCCCCCTCTCTCTGCAACTGCACAGAGGAAAGGCCACATGAAGACATGGTGACGAGTGGCCATCTGCAAGCTGGAAAGAGAGACCTCACCACAAACCAACCTGACAGCACCTTGATCTTGAATATCTAGCCTCCAGAACTTCGAGAAAACAGGTTTCTGTTGTTTAAGCCACTTATTCTGTGCTATCCTATTGTGGTAACCCTAGCAACCTACTAAGGGCCATAAAGAACCAATCTACTTGACAATTAACAGAAATCTCAATACAGTAAAATTCCCCATGGACTTCTTTAGAGAAATACATTTCTGGGACTCCTGTTGCCCTGCTGATTATTCCTCAGACTCCAGCTTCTGTATCTGAAAGAGAAGCCTTCCTTCCTTCCTGTTACCTTTGAGCATCCTGTAGAATCAGAATAAACGAGGAGAGGCATCATCTAACTTCAACCACAGAATGATCCCCGAGGGACCAAGGCAGGCGGGCAGAGAATTTCATTCTCTCAGCATCTCTGCTCTTGTGCAAAGATGAGTTCATGGAGAAAGCATTTACCCCACCTCCCAGAACTGTCATAAGGTAACTGCTAATGGTGGTCCAATGGCTACTGCTCAAGGCAGAGCACCTGCCACCCCTGACTCAGCACAAATCCTGACATCTGGGCAGCACTTCTTTATCTTACACAAATCATCTTATTTCTACAAGCAACAGGGCTGTCCAAAGCCCCAGTGAACAATCACAGCCTGGGCCGAGAAAACAATGTCCTGGAAAGGGGATGGGCAGGATTACACAGTCCTCAGGTCCCAGCAGGCAGAAGGCAACAGACACAAACTGACCTGCATGTTAATGTCTCTGAAATGCAGAGAACAGAACCTGGGAGACACAGAAGGAGAAAGTGGTGTGACAGTGTTTTAAAGTGAAACAAAAGGTTGTTACCACTTTAACCACTGAGATGTTCAGATTATTCAAAGGCAAACATGGCCTATAAACAGGCACAAGCCCATAAACTATGTTGTTAACTGGAAAAAGAAATCAGGGCTATTTCAAATGGTTCACAGAATAGAAATATTTATGCTTAAATAGAAAGAAGAGAAATGGTTCATTGGATTCTAAATGAAGGACCATTAAAGGGTATTTTCACAATGACTGACAGCATTGCCCAGGGACACCTGAGTTTCCAGGAGTCTTTCTGGGAGTATGGCGAGCCTCCCCATGTCCGGTGACAGCCTCCTGAATACATCCTCTTCACTACCTCCATGAGCTCCTCGAAATGCACAACTCTTCACATCCTCCCCGAACTTAAAACCCTTCACATCCTCCCCGAACTTAAAACCCAACAGTTGCTCTTTTGTTTTTTGTCCTCCAAGTACCATCTAAAATCATCAAGTGGCCCTCAAGTCCCTTCATGATGACCTGCTGCCTACCCCTCCGCGGTCACCTCCTGCCCTCGGACCTCACCCTACACTTTGCGATCCCACACTACCTGCTCTCGGGCTTCCTTCATCTTCACAACTCTGCACGTATTGTCTCCACCTCTACTCTTCTGGGTGAATCATGACCCTTTCTCCAAGACATGGGTCAAATGTACCCTTCTTTTCAAAGCGTCCCTGATGCCTCTGGATCGTGTTACTTGCTCCCTCCTCTGCACTCCCAGAATAGCCCATGCACCTCTCAGATGTGAGGTCAGTAGCTGGTATCTGACTAATGTTAGGGTGCCTTGACACATGTTGAGATGATGTGCCCAGAAGGCGGGAACTTTCCTATTTCTCTTTGAATCTCTGTGAGACCCTCCAAGCCAAAGAATCATTGTTGGCCTAGAAAGATCTTTTCCTATTAAAATATGAGAAAACAAACAAACAAAAACATGAGATGATTCAATAAATATCTCAAAGCCAATGAGAAAGGTAATGTTTCCTGAAACTTGGAAGGGCAGACATCTAAAAATGGCTTTCAACAATAAAAGAAAGGAAGGAAGAAAAGTGAGAAGGGAGGGAGGGAGGGAGGGAGGGAGGAAGGACTGAAGTAAGATGGGAGGAAGGAACTGGAGTTTTAGAGGACACTGGATTGACCTGGTGTCTTGAAAAAGACATGGAGGGCATGAGGGTCAGGGCACCACAAGGACAAAAGAGCTGGAAGAATAGATGTATTGGGAACTTGTGGGACTGAAAAGGAAAATTCAAAAGGTAAAGAACTGTAAAATGTAAAAGTAAAATCAAGACTGAATCAGGGCCACACAAATCGACTTTTCCTATTTCAGCTGTTTTCCCTCCTGGCACCTCAAGTCCTGGCTTCTTCTCCCTGCCCAACTGTCGCTGCAGGAGTCCCAACAGATCTCCTGACAGACACAGCCCTCCCTGGTTAGGGAACTCGGCTCTCTGGAAGGAACTCAGCTGAGGGGGAGGGTAAAAGAAGGGAACCTCACAAGAGATCCAAACCAGAAGCACCCAGCTAATCTGCTTGGATTCTGACCCACAAAAACTATGTGAGACAGTAAATGTCGATTGTTCTCAGCCACTAAGGTTTGGGGTAATGTGTTATGTAGCAATAGATAATGTGGCGTAGACAATGCACACAGATAAGACGAGGTGAAGTATCACCTTATCACTAAGTGGGACTTTGGGACCCTTAATGGAGGCTCAGTGACACTCTCTTGCTCAAACTTGGGGCTATGGGGCTTCAAGGCTAAGCTGACAGAGACACTTCTCTGTGCATTTCCTTTGGGCCCAGACTCATATCCTACCCCTCCAATTACTACCACTCAAATGACCAGGGAAGGCCATTCCAAAAAAATCATGCCACAGGAAAGCAAGGGAGAGGGAGGTGGGATCTGAATCTGCTCGACAGGCCCCGGGAGGTGAAGGAGGCAGCCCTTCCCTCCTTCCACAGAAGTGTCTCTAGGAGAAAGGAGAGCAGGTTTGTAGAGAGGAAGAAGGGTAATGGGCAACTTCCCACTCTGACCTGAAATCAAAACCTCTTTCCTTGTTTCTCAAGATTCTCTGCCTCCAAGTGCTTAGAGTTATTAAATATCCTTGTTCTCAGATCCGTTCCCATTAGGATTCTTGCAAGCTGGGATGGGGCAGGTTAACACAGACAAGTTGTATGTCCTCCCTGGAGGCCAAAGGCTGCTATTTCCTGGCTGCCCAGGGGTATCTTTCTCTGCTTTCTTCCTTTTTTTTTTTAAATTTTTTTCTTAATTGATTTTGGAGAGAGAGGAAGGGAGAGGGAGAGAGAGAGAGGGAGAGAGAGAGAGGATGAGAAAGAACATCGATTGCCACCTCCTGCATGCCCCACACTGGGGATCAGGCCCACAACCTGGGGATGTGCCCTGACCAGGAATCGAACCAGTGACTTCTTGGTGCATGGGTCGACGCTCAACCACTGAGCCACACCAGCTGGGCTCTGCTTTCTGATAATACAGGCTCGGATATGGTTTACTTCTATGATCAAAAAACCCCACGATTTCTAATGACAGCCTATCTTCTCAAGTTCACTTTCACTTAATAGCATCGTCCTCTAGTACAGAGTGACTCAAAGGAATAACCAACAGTGTTTCCAAACCGAGACCCTGCGCAACTGGCTTTAATGGGCAGAGTGTTTAGAACATTAATTGTTTACACAAAGCAACAAACACTGACTGCCTGAGCTCGTTAATGTCTGCAGTTCTTAAACAATTTGTGGTGTTCTTTTAAATATTAATTAAAACTGTCCCCTTTCAGGGGATTCTCACTAATTATTTCCATCTTGTCAGATAGCTCAGATTATGCTTTGGGCAAATTATCAACAAATTCTGAATTTATGATGCTCAGATGAAAAAAAAAATAAATGTTTTACCAGCAATATTTGTTTATTATCCAGCAGTCAAGTTCGACTAAGTTGCACGGTGGGTGTTTTCCTACATGGATGGATGGATAGATGGGTAGGTAGGTAGGATGAATAGACACAGACGGACAGACACCTGGCTGTAGGGAAATGGAAGGCAAGTCGCCGTGCTCGGCAGAAAGCACCAGACACTGGGGTCTGAGACTTGGTTCCATGTCCAGCTCTGGTGCTCACAACTGTTTTACCCAAAGCAAGTAACTGGAACCCCTCTCCGGTCCACTTGCTTGTCTGTGGTAGGGAACACTGCCACCCCCATCCTGCCTGTGGTGCTGAAATTCTGGTGTAGGTGACAGTGCTCTGGAATGACAATCAAGACTGTAAGAGGTGGCCCTGGCCAGTGTGGCTCAGCAGTTAGAGCACTGGCCCACAGACCAAAGAGTCACGGGTTCAATAATGGTCAAGGGCACATACCTCGGTTGCGGTTCAGTCCCCAGCCCCAGTCAGCGTCATGTGGGAGGTGGCCAGTCGATGTGTCCCTCTCACGTCGATGTTTCTTTCTCTCTCTCACTCTCCCTCCCACTCTGTCTGAAGATAAATGGAAAAACATCCTTGGGTGAGGATTAAAAAAAAAGACTGTAAGAGGTCATGAGGATGGCGAGAAGGTGCCCTCAGTGGCTGCCACCTCTCATTCCTACCCTTCCATTTCCAAAACTCCTCACCCTCTTCTGAGGGGAGTGCAGGAGGCTTCTCCTAAGGATTCCAGTGTTTGGTTCCTTTGAACCCAACCTCTCGGGGCCTACGGCCACACACCTAGAGGATGAGCCAGGGAATACTCACATCAACACGATCCAGCTCCAAACTCTTTGCTCTTGCCATCCCAAACTTTCACTCCCAGGGTGGACCCTTCTGAATGAAAAAGGAACATAAATGTGACTTCAATCTCTCTAAGCAAACAACAGCCAGGAACAAACTGTGATCGGATCCTCTCCTATGTTCAGCCCTAAATGAATAAAAGAACAAAATTGTTTTTTCTCTTTACTCCTCACTTCTAGGATGTTGGAATGACCTTTGATGACCTTTTTCTCCCTCTAGGACTAAGATTTTAATTATGGTATCTCAAGGCCTTTCCCAAAGCCACAAAATTCTCCTTATTTACAATGCCCACCCTAAGGTGCTGAGACTAACCCAGAGATCTACTCCCCCGAGGACACCCCACTCCCACCTCCCCTAACACAGGACTGTGCAAAAGAGCATGTGCCCTGTCTGTCTCTTCCCATCATATCCTCCGCTAACCTGTGACACAGCATTTTGGTCAAAGCGTCACTGCATGAATCACAAATGGTGAGAGAGTGTTTCCACCTCACAAATAGTTTTCAGCGTGGGTGGTACCTTACCTTAGAGGATTTGTCAACTGCTTTTTCAGGCTCAGGAATCATGGCAACCTTTGCAGCACAGCACAGAGCTTAAGGAAAATTAGCCAAGAAACCATTAATAGGATTTGAAACTGCACATGTGCCCTGTGCTGATGGAGGAGAAAGCAGGTGTGTGATGCAGATGAAATGATTCACAGGCACTTCTGAGTCCTCCAAGGATGCCCAGGACCCAGAAGTACTCATACAGTCATGCAACTGTTTATATCGACAAAACAAGTTTTTCATTGCCCGCTCCTCTGCTCCCCCAAAATGCACAGAGATGATCTCCAACTTCTATTAATTCAGTCTGAATCTGCAGGGGAGCCGGGGAAGAATTCCAGGAAAATGTGGATTTCATCACCTCTAAGCAACTGAATGTACACAGTAGTCACTATAAGATCCTTTTCCACAAGCCCATCAGGTACCATCCTCTCTGGCTGGGTGTCTGCAGTCCCACGTGTCCACTCTAGATCTCCACTCCTGTGCCTCCCTCAGTGGCCACCAAACTATATTTTTTGGAAGCCAGCTCAAAAGTAGGCAGTTCATTATGCATTTTGGGAGCCTGGCTTCAGCCCACTGTTGCCATGACCACTGCATCCATGAGAGAACAGTGAACAAAGGACAAGCTCTTTATCCCTGAGGAGCACTTTAATGTTGCAAAAGATGAGTAACAGCACTAGAGGAAATTAATTAATACAATTAATAAAAGAAAAACCTAGTTTCGAGCTGAGCACTCCCACACAGTAGCTGTGTACCCTTGTGTAACTTATTCACACGGGGCTTCTTCGGAGCCATGGTTGTAACAGTGAACCACTTGCCAGGACTTGCTACGCTGCTCCTCTATTTGCCACTGTTTATGTTAATTCCTGTCTCCTGCCTGGCTTGCCAAATACCACTACTGTATGTTCTCTTTAGGTTTCATCTCTCCTTATCATTACCTTTCAGTTACCTTTCAATATTTCATTAGGGGGTTTAAAATAAACAGTGATCACAAAAGGACAAATACTTGATGAGGTGCCTAGAGTAGTCAATTCATAGAGACAGTGGAACGGTGGCCGCCCAGGTGCTGGAGGAAAGGGGGACTGGGGAGCTAGTGTTTGTTGAAAGGGTGCAGAGTTTCAGTCTGGCTATGTGGCTTAGTGGTTGAGCATCGACCCACGCACCAGGAGGTTGCCGGTTCGATTCCCAGTCAGGACACATGCCCAGGTTGTGGGCCCGATCCTCAGTGGGGGGCATGCAGGAGGTGGCCAGTCGATGTTCTCTCTCATCGATGTTTCTATCTCTCTCTCCCTCTCACTTCCTCTCTCTCTAAAATCATTAAAGGGGAAAAAATTTAAAGGGTGTAGATGAAAGTTTTGCAAGATGAAAAGTTCTGGAGACAGATGGTGGGTGATGGTTGCACAACAGTGTGACGTACTTAATGCAACTGAACTGTGCACTTACCAACGGTTAAAATGGTACATTTTATGTATATTTTGTCATAATTTTATTTTTAGGCTATACTTTTGATTTATTGCATAGCTGAACACATTTACACAGAGAAAAGTGCTGTTTTAAATTTACACACTTCAATAAACACACATACCTTTAGAGGAGGTAGTTATAAAAGTGACTCAACTGTGAGGATTCTGGAAAGAGTAAAAACATACATTGAAGTTTCTCTTTTAATGGTATTGTTCAGAATCCTCTCATTCAAAATTGAGGATAGGTTTCTAGGACTTTCTAAGGTGCACATTCTTGAATTTAGCCTTCCAAAACTATTTAGCTATTACATTGCACTATCTCTTTACCATCACAATATGCTCATGTTTATCATGCCTGACACTATGTAATGGGTCTCAGAATCCTTTCAGCAGCCCTGCAAGGTGGCCAGAATGCCTGCATCATTCCGTCCTTGTATCCGGGTCTCTGATGTTGTTATCTCTGAGACCTCAAAATAGATCACATCATTTTTTCATGAACGCTTTTCTCCAAGAAATTTTGATTCCCACCATCGCAGATTTTTAAAGTACATTATCACATAATTCGTTTCTCATATTTATCAATTGCTTACTATTTCATCTAAGTCGTTCATTTTGAATGATAATTTTCTCATCAGCTTCCGCTCCCACCCTTCACCAAAATACCAAGATATACACGTAGGTGTGGGTCTCTTTAAATGTACTGAATGCCCATTAGTGACGTTTTGAAATTCTGGAGTCTCAACTCTCTTTCGTCTTCCTTTGAGTTGGTGCTGTTTTCTTCTCTTATTTCCTCAACTGCAGATTGTCCTCTAACTAATGTGGGTCCTCCGGTCCCTGCAACACCAGCATTGGCCATTGGGAAGCTCTCGCTCACTTTTTCAGTGTTTTGTCATAATTTTAAAAACTGAAAATGAAAAGAAATAAACAGCTAACTCACTCCGATGAGATTCACCAGAATAGAAGTATTTGTCACATCTAGACCTACTTCAACACTGTCTTCCTGAAAGAAAGGAGGTGGGAAAACACACTTGGTTTTTTTCTTTTCTTTTCTTTTGCCTGGACAAAGAGGACATACATTTTTTAATCCTCACTTGAGGATATTTTTCCATTTATCTTCAGATAGAGTGTGAGGGAGAGAGAGAGAGAGACAGAGAGACCGACTGGTTGCCTCCCGCACGACCCTGACCAGGGCTGGGGACCAAACTGCAACTGAGGTATGTGCCCTTGTCCGGAATCAAACCCACGACTCTGGACCACAGGCTGACACTCTAAGCAGTCAAGGCAGACAGAGAGGATATATGCAGTCCCCAGCAGAGGGCGGAAGAGAGTCAAGGTGACATTCCCAGCTGATTTTGGTTTTGTGATAATTCTTGCTTCTCTATTTTGCTGCCTTCATTAAATGCTGTCCCTAAAGTGAAAGTCTCTCTAGGACAGCTACATTAGAGGACAGAGGATAAAAAACTCTCCCACTGTGGATGTTGGTTAAATTATCATATCATTTAAATGATCACGTGAAAATAATTGCTCAATGTTAGGTTTTCTGGTGGTAACAGAGTTATAGTTGAACTAGCCTCTTTTGTTATATTTTGGTTTTATTTACCTAGATCATTTTGCAAAGCATTCTACAAATAATTTTACTGATGTGCCCATGAAAGGACACTGGGAACTGCATGAAGCTTCAGCTGTAAAATTAATGGGATTCAGGGTTTTCCTTCATCCCAGCTGAGCTACGCTGCCATAACCAACTACCGTAAAAGCACTGCCATTCACATGAACTCGGAGAGAATAGCTTTTCCTTCCCTTGATTTTCTCCGACCCTCGATTCCCCACAACATACTCTCCAGTAGCCTTTGATGAGCTAAAATGACTTTGAGGAGATTGCTTTGGGACTTACAAGGATATTGCTGTTTTATTATTTTAAAACACCAAGGGGATCATTTTCAAGGAAGAGAACAGCATTTTCTAGACAAGGGTTTCCTCTCTTTTCTCTTAAAGGAAGCCAAGCCATGTGCTGTTGCAGTTAAGGTGGCGGATGATTTTTTGACTTCTGGTTTCAAACGGGCTGGGGATCCCAGGGGTGGCACGGGATTCCTGAGGAAGGTCTTGTTTAGAGGCAGCCAGCATCTGCTCTGTCTGCTCCTTCCGACTCCTCGGCATCGTGTGAAAACGGCCCTGGCAGCAGTATCTGCCCAGGCAACTCTGGGTCTTCCATTTATTCAAATAATTGGAATGCAGAGAGCCTTTCTCTTTCATGCCTTGAATGTGATTCAAGTCCCCAGTACCCATTATTATTTCACCTGCCTTGAAATGGGAATTGTAAACACTCTGATAAATGATTTGAGAGACTGTCTAATTTCCGTAAATACCTCTGTCCGCCGTTAAATGGCCTATTTCTAACATCTGAAACATTCCGAAATTCCTCTGTGCACACCCCGAGTGAGCTGACAGCCACATGTACCCTGCGTCAATTCTGCCCTCCCCCCCCCAGAAACAGAACGAATTTTCTGGTTCTCCGGTCCGGGAACAGCACTGCGCTCCACACCCAGCAAGTGTGAACAAGGAGCCTTTTCTGCAGAACAGAGGTGCCAGGCTCACAACGCACTGGATGGGCTTCATTCATTTCCTCTGTCTCCAGGACACTCCCTTTCGCTCTCCCAGGGGCAAGGTGAGGGGGTGGGGGAGGGAACAGAGACAGGAACCAAGGAGATCAGAGAAGAACTGAACAGAACAGCCCTGTGCTGTTTCAAGGCTGGAAACCCCCTGCGCTGCTGAAATGTGTGCTGTGTGGCTACCTGTGTCAACACGAAGAGAGGTCCGTGTCATCACTAAGCTCAGTGGCCCTGTCTGCATGGCGATCCATTTCTAAGGGCCTCAGGACAGCTGGTTCTCACGTCGATCACCACACTGAGGAGCTCTGCAAGAGGTCCTGCCATTCCCCAAATCCAGAATTTCCATGAGGAGGATGGAAACAAACTGTACAGACTAAACAAACATCACTGTGACTGACTGTGGGGACGAGAGGGCTCCAGCATACAAATCGTGGTGACACACACAGTGGCAGGGGACCTGTGCTGCAGTAAATGGCAACATAAACAGTTTTCGTGACAGGAAACCCACATTGGGCGTGGGGTCCGGCTATAGCATACAGATGCCATAAAACACCACGTCTGCACTGGGTAGGAGAGCTGGGAAGTCAGTGCAGGGCCCTGTGTGCATGCCAGTCCCCACGGGGGAGGGTGAACGTGCCGTGTTGAACCCATGAGGGCGGGTGGGTGTGCATGCAGCGGGCACCTTCCACTTGGGCTCAGGCTTAAGGCCACACTTCGTTTTCCTTGGGCCCCACCTACATTCATCATGAATAGAGACTCCAGCATCTGACCAGGGTGTGGGAAAGGAGCTGAATCCATACTGACCGTTTCCTCTATGCTAGATACTAAAGAGTTCAATTTAAAATTTCAAAATAAAACCAGAAAATAATAAGCACAGTTTCCGGATTAACAAATGTCAATATTTTGTTCTAGCTGCTTCAGATCTTTGTGCGTTCATATAAAAGATGCACAATATCCCAGTGACAGTGGAAGCCCCCTTGCTGTCCTCCTGAGTCCTGCTCTTCCTTCCTCACTGGTGCAGAGAAGCCGCCATCCTAAACTCGGTGAGGCTCCTCCTGGTGGGAGTATGTTACCACGTTATCTCAGTTAGTCCTTCCAACAGCTCTTCGAAAAAGATAATATCCCCGGTTACAGATGAGAAAATGAAGACCCAAGGAGATTGGTATTCGCCCAGAGTTACAGGGTGAGTAGGTAAAAGAGCTGGGGTTCAAAGCCAGGTTGGCCTTGTTGGAAACCGGTGGTCTTTGTACTGCATCCCACAACCAGAAGGGCTGGTCCTCTCCCTCCTCTCACCTAAACACCAAGCTGCCTTCCCAGCCACATCATTTCACCTCTTTGGGTCTTGACCCATGAGCTTTACTTCCTGATTCCTTAATGGAACCAATGTCAAATTTTCGCCTTTGGGTTTGTAAAGCCCACACATAAACCTGACTGGGGAGAGATAAAGTCCTAAACACTTTTTATTCAATTACCACCTCGTAGGTGTTTAAGTTAACAATCTCCTTTTCCTCCAGGGAATGCCATGCTGACATCCATCCTTAGGCGCTCTGGTGGCCACCACTGACGTCGAGGCTGTTGTTTGGGAGACAAACCTGTTTGTAAAAGCTGCAGTTAAGTAAAAGCCAGAGACCTCGCTGAAATGAAACAATTGCTACATAAGGATGTCCTTGAGCACGGTGGCCTTGCACAATGCAGTTGTCATTAGAGAACACTGTGTCCTTGATACCTCAGCCTTGCTGTTTTCACAGCTCACACCAGAAATGCCAACCTTTCCGCTTATCCTGGAGTCTCCAGCATATTTACAGGCTGGAAACGGGCTGACAAGGAGCACGTTTTTGCTCAGGCGATCTTCAGTCCGACATGAAATTCATCTGCTGATTTAATCGGGATTTCCTCGCCACCTCCCCTTCCCCTCACCACAAACTATCTTTTTTTTTTTAATCCTCACCCGAGGATATTTTTCCACTGATTTTTTTCAGATAGAGTGGGAGGGGGGGACGGAAGGAGGAAGGGAGGGAGGGAGAAAGAAAGAAATATTGATGTTAGAGAGACTGGTTGACTCCTGCACGACCCCAACCAGGGCCGGGATCAAACTGCAAGTGAGGTAAGTGCCCTTGACCGGAAGCGAACCTGTGACTCTTTGGTCCGCGGGTCAATGCTCGAACCACTGAGCCAAACCGGCCAGGGCACAACTACCTTTTATAAAGACTTCCCTCCAATCTTACAGCCTTACTTGGAAAAAAAAGTTGAGCAAGTTGTCAATGTAGCTATTAATACTAACTTCACATTTGCTATAAAAAGGTCCAAGTAAATAAAAACATCAAAATAACGTATTCTATGCATGATGATTCTTTTATATACTACGCTTCTAAAAATTAAGCTTTTCATGTGGAAATTGTCAAATAAGTGGCCGTGTTCGTTTCTTAAGAAGATAAATAGCTCCAAGATTTCATTATTTGTGGCAAATTTTCCAAAGAATGGGTTAAAAAATCACATCTGGTAGCAGCCTCTGACACAGGGTTTACTTTCCACTAAAATACATACAATGCAGTTTTTTGTTTGTTTTTCCATACTCCTTCCAGGACCTGGCCCCTTGGAACCTGCTCTCGTCTCCCCCTTTTTCTTAGGAATAAAACAAAACTTCCCACCTATTGCACAATGCTCTTCTATGACTCGGGCTGACCCTTTGCCTGGGACACATGTCCCCGCTAACTTCAATTCTGTGCATTCCTAACGCCTGTTTATTCTTCGTACTCAGCTCAAGCATTGTCTTCTGCAAGACTTACTGTCCATCAAATGAAGCAGGTCCCACAAATAAAATTCTTCATTTCTCAGACAAATGAAGCAGTTTCCATTCTCACGGTCCTGGAGCCTTTGGCAGCAGGAGCTCAGAAATGCCTTCTCTGTGTTACGTTGACACTAGCTCTTTCCGGGTCTGATTCTGCTCCCACACAGCTGAGGCCTTGAGGACAGAGCCCGCATGCTGTGGAGCAATTCCTAAGTCAAGATTTCACCATGAAATAATCATTTCCATTTACAATAGATAGCTAAAAATATTTTTTTTAAAACACTGTTCTCAAATGAACAGTAAACGAGCACAATTACAGAGCACAGAGAATACTGGGTCTGTTTTCCCAAGTTCGTGTTTAATATACTCATGTACATCATATGTGTGTGTGTGTGTAAAATACTTCTGAGTTAAAATAACTCATGAAGCCAACAATTCCTAAAGCAAGGTTCTAGGAACATCAGTTTCATGAGCTACTCGATGGAAAAAGGAAAACAATACAATGAAACCGTCTGCGATATCCTACGCTAAGATGTCGCAGGCCTTGTTGATCACATCGGTTTCAAGAGTTCTGACACTGATACCATTTGGTTAAGTGCACTTAAGAACATTCAGAGCAAGTCGAGTTCTGTGAACACACAGTGAGAAATGCCTCCTGACTTATTCTAACCAGTCCTTTTGCTAAAGGGGAGGACAGGTCAGATCGAGATGTCACGGCATAGAGGGGCAGTTTTTGTATAAGTAAACCGCTCTCAGTGGGTCACAATCGGACACATTCCAAGTGGTGCCCTACTGGGCATCTCCCCATCTTATCTTTCCACACTGAGAATCCAGCTCTACTGTCACGGGTAGTCCTTTTCAGTCAACAAATAAAGTTTCCTCCTTTTGAGCTTGTATAAATGGACTGCTGCTCTGAAAAGCACCCATCTGTGACAACACTCATGCTTATGGGTGGCAGTTCATCGAGACAGCTTGGAAGAGGATGGTACCTCACAAACAGGAGTGGGGAAAATGAAGCTCACCTTTGTTCATAATAATCATTTTTACTTTTTTTTTTTTATCCTCATCCGAGGACATTTTTGCATTTATCTTCAGATAGAGCGGGAGGGAGAGAGGGAGGAAGAGAGAGAGAAACATCCATGTGACAGAGACACATCGACTGGCTGTCACTCACATGACCCCAACCACGGCCAGGGCTACTTTTTTTTTCTTTATTGATTTGAGAGAGAGAGAGACAGAAACATCAATGAGAGAGAACATTGATTGGTCGCCTCCTGCACGCCCCCCACTAGGGATTTGGCCCACAACCTGGGCATGTGCCCTGACTAGGAATTGAACTGGCGACCTCTTTTTAAATTTTTTTTTCCTTTATTGATTTTAGAGAGAGAGGAAGTGAAAGGGAGAGAGAGATAGAAACATCGATGAGAGAGAACATTGATTGGCCGCCTCCTGCATGCCCCTCACTGGGAATTGGGCCCACAACCTGGGCATGTGTCCTGCCCAGGAATTGAACCAGCGACCTCCTGGTGCATGGGTCGATGCTCAATCACTAAGCCACACTGGCCAGGCTCATTTTTACTTTTAATATCATATTAATGATAATATATATTTGTTTATTGTATTATACTAATACTTTTCCATTTAGGGTTTTATTTTTAATTATGGCATAGTTTGGGGAGTATGTACCAAAATGCATTCCTAATATACAATTCTGAGTGGAAGAAAAACAGAATTTAACTTCTCTTATTTTATTCATGAAATCTTAGCACAGGAAATGCTACACTATCCATTTATGCTTGTGGCTTTATGGTCAGCACAAAATTAAGTTTTCTGCCTGGTGTCATTGGTTGAGTAAGCTTTTTGTTTTAATTATTTTTTTATCTTTACCCAAGGATATGTTTATTGATTTTAGAGAGAGGAAGGGAGGAGGGGCGGAGAGAGTGAGAGAGAGAGGAAGAGAAACATGGATGTAAGAGAGAAACATCAATCAGTGGTCAGGCCTTCCACATGTGCCCTGACCAGGGATGGAACCCACAAGCTTTTGGTGTATGGGACGACGCTCCAACCAACTGAGCCACCCAGCCAGAGCAAGTGAACTTTTAAAGCAGCAATTCCCCTGCGTCCCTCATAAAGGTAGCCTGTCTTTAAAACCACTACATGCCATATCACCCAACAAGCTGTCACAAAGGAAAAGGAACACAGGAGAGCTGGGAGTTGTACCCTGACCGAGCACAGAGTAAACAGTCTCTGACCAACATCTTATGACAAATGCAAAGACTCAACTGTCTACTTTGGTAATAATTCAGTAGGGTAACACTTTTCCCTGAGTCCCATGAAATAGGCATAACTACATCACACACAAAATTGGACATGTCGAACACACCAACTAACAGAGGTACCCAAGGTACTATAAAATATACATGTCATACAAAATGATGAAATGCCAATCTAAATACTCATTTAAGAAATTTTACCCTAAACAAAATGTTTCAGCAATAAATAATTTTAAATATTTAATTAAACCTATTTTTGCTAAATGCTTAGGATTTAAAGATGCCATGGGGATATTATAGGGAGTCCGTATCTATTTGAAATGGGCAGAAAAGTATGCTTACCAAATTTCTACCTGGAGCTGTGGAAGCGTTCAATTACTGTGCATTTTCTTTTTTAACTTTTTTTAATCCTCACCTGAGGATATTTTTCTATTTATCTTCAGATAGAGTGGGAGGGAGAGAAAGGGAGAGAGAGAAATATTGACATGAGAGGGACACATCGACTGGTTGCCTCCCACAAGACCCCAACCAGGGCCCAGACGGACCGCAACCCGAGGCACGTGCCCTTGATCAGAATCGAACTCGTGACTCACTGGTCCGCGGGCTAATGCTCTACCACTGAGCCAAGCCGGACAGGGCAACTGTGCATTTTCAAAAGAACTTGTGATTACCTCTCTCTGTGCTAGGTGGTGTACTGAAGACCAAAAATGCTATCAAACGGATGAATACATTTGATTTCACAAAGTTAAAGGAAAGGAGAGGAGAATTTTAAACTTGAAAAGAGGTATATATTTAATATTAGAATTTCAATGTATTTGATAAAGAAAACTGACTGATAGAGAAAAGGAAAAACCTTTTCAAAAAGCCCTGGGATACCTCTAAACAGGGCTTCTAGAAGATGTTACCTACCGCCAGGAGTGCCTATTAACATACGCATTCCGCCAGGCCAGTGTGGCTCAGTGAATTGGGCATCAACCCAGGACCGAGAGGTCCCAGATCAATTCCCAGTCAGGGCACATGCCCGAGTTTGGGGCTCAATCCCTAGTAGGGGGCGTGCAGGAGGCAGCTGATGGATGTTTCTCACATTGATGTTTCTCTCTCTAAGAAATCAATAAAAATATATTTTTTAAAAGTACACATTCCTAGGCCACATCACCATACTCCAGAATGGTGAGGATAAGGAGAGACCTAAATCTGGTTGTTGTTGTTTTTGAGACCTGTTTCCTAACATATACTCAAGTTAATTTTTATGCAAAACTCTGAGAATTGATTTCGACCGCTCTAAATCCGTCAAATAGTAAGAAACCCCAGTTGATTGACAAGTTCTTGATGTTCAGAAACTTTTTCCCCGCTATCCATAGCTTGTATTTTGAAGATCAGGGGTTACGGGTTTCAGTGTAAAATCTCCTGATGAATTACTGGTGAGTGACTATCACTCCGAGGAATTTCAGATTTGACCCTGCCTGTAACAGAATATTCGGAAAGCAGTCTGAGCTTCGCAGAATGGGAACACTGTATTTATAGAATGCCATGAAGACCACTCTTCCGGGGGGAGTGGGTGGTACTCCTATCAGTTATTCAAAATTCGCACCACACTGATCTGCCTTTTGAAGTAATTACATTGATCTCTGGAGTTTAAAGAAATGTACTGCGTATTCCCTGTGGATATTTTCTCACTCACACACACACACGCTTTTTTTTTTTTAAACCAAAGCAGTTCTTTTCTCTCTCTCTAGTTTGAGTCACAAAGGAAAGCATCTTCCGAAGTGCAGCTAATTACTGGGTAGGAATATGTGGGTACAGGTGTGTGTGTGTGTGTGTGTGTGTGTGTGTGCGCGCACGTGTGTACGTGTGCTCCCTAGAACCTCCTGAAGTGAATTTTCTGTTTTTTATTGTAAACGATCATTTTCTGTCGAGTCAAAAGGTTGCTCCTTTAAACTCACTTGTTTTAATTCTTTTTCATGCGGACAATAAACGAAGATGTATTTCCCACCACTCTACCTTCAGCAGAGTATACACAATAGACTGTTTCATTACGACTCACCACATTCGGTGTGAAAACGTCCTCTGCACAGCGTCGGAAAGGCCTAGCTCTCTGAGGCCCGCTGACGACTTCCGGGGTCCCGCCTGACCCAGACTCGCTTTGGGAGCTTTCAGAAACAATTCACGTTTTAAATTGTGAGGAGCGTGATGAAGTCTCGCGATATTCTGCGCCAGGCTGTAGCCCACGCACGCTGTACGTCCGCACGCTGTACGTCCTCACCTGTACGTGCGCCCACCATACAATCCCGTAGCCATCTTGGTGATTAAGTGGACCGTTGTAGCCTTGCAGTGGGGGTGTTCAGGTAACCCTTATTTTGCTAAATGTGGCACAAGAGAAGTGATGCTGGAAATTCGGCTACGCCAAAGAGAAGCCATGAAGTGCTTCCCTCAAGGGGAAACAGGTGTGGGTACAGGAAAAAACACAGTATATCCAGAGCTCAGCACTATGGGAGGTTGCACGTATCCATGGAAGTCCAGCACTATGCACACCGCGGATAAGGGAGGCGACTGTGTTTGCCTCTATAGCGCATAAACCCAGGCAACTTTGCTATTTGAATTTTTTGCACCTCCATTTTGTGGTTTTATTTTTTCCTTTCTTTCATAGTTATTTCATGTTGCCTTCCATACACCAATGCAGTATGAAGAATTCCCATTTCTAGTCTGCAGAGGTCTTGGAAGGCTGATAGCCATGTTCAGTCTGTTAGAAATGTGTGCAGAGTAAGAAGTTGAGGACAGGCCCCCTGCAGCAAGTGGATACTTTGCACTGTCTACCTCGGCTCTACTTTTTAGTTATTTTCTTGTTTTGGATTGAATTGTGGTAGTTGAACTGTTATTTCAAGCAAATCTTTCTAATCTGATTTTACTTGTGGTTACAATCATAACATTTATAGAAAAGCCTTACAGCCCCCTCAAGTTATATAGATCCTCGTAATTATTTTATTTTTCATGCACTAATACCATAGTATATTTTCTTTCTTAACAAAAATGTCTAAATGTGCTTCTGAGTTTTCATTTATGAAAATGCATGTCTGCATTATTATGTATACACATATGTATATGTGTATATATACAAATATGTGAGTGTGTATTTAATATGGGGCAGAATGAGAAAGAGGCACATTCTTCCACTTTGGGAAACGACTTCATATAAATCTACTTTCTTTGAGTTATTTTCATTGCTTAATTTTTTTTATCAAGGTTACTATAGGGTAGAGATGCTAACAAAAGAAGGTATAAGGATGCTTGACAAAGGAACAGTACACCAGGACTGTAACTGTTTGTCTGCTCTCTCGCTTGGACAGGGGCAGGGAGTTGGTGAACAAAAGCAACAGTTTCTGAGAACGAACAATGGTATTCTCTGTGACCCTGAGCACAGCTGTATCCTCAAACATCAACTCCCTCCCTAAGACCCAGCTGACTTTTCCTCCAACCATGTCTACAAGGCCAGCATCTCATACACTTTGGATGTCTTGCTTTCTCTTTTGGGTTTCAAAAAAACATTCCTTCTAATAGACAAAAATAAATTTAAAATAGCATTTTATATTTTTTTTAATGAAAGAACAATTCCTGGAAATTTACAAATCTCTAGCTCCATGGGGGCCTGAGACTTTTCTCTGGAATTACTAAATACTCACCAGATGGTGAGTTCCATGAGGGTGGAGACAGGGCTTGCTTTGCTCAGCACAGTCTTCATAGCGTGGCTCAGAGCCCATAAGAAACATTGTTGATTGACTAAGCATAGTTACAAACAGAAACTCATCTGTGGGTAGAGATTCAATTTAGCCATTAGATAAAAACATACATTTTTGTTTGTGTTTCACAGATTTATTTTCTCTTGTTTCCTGTCATATAGCTTTGAGAACATATTTTAAATTTTCCAAGGAGCAAATGATGTGTTCCACTATGCTACCTCAAATCTTTTCTGATTTTGGGTTTCATCTCAACTATAGAAAAAGTGATACAGGAGCACTGTTGAAAAAGTAAACACAGAAAAGTATATTGTAAAAAATACCCACAATCTCACTGCCCAGAAATAACAACCACTAAAATGTTTGTCATCTCCTTGATATTTTCTGTATTTATATCTTTAATTTATAAAATTAATCAAAAAATGTATACAGGGTGTCTGTAGATTCTATTACATTTTGAAAATGAAATGTATTTTAATGAACACTAGCTTTATAATTATTCGAAGTTGTGTATACATATTTTTGTGACACCCTATACCTATGTTCCCATAATTGAGATGTTGTAGTAAATAGCATATGCTTTTTAAATTTAATGCTATTTTTAAGCATTTGTCATGTCACTAAAACCTCTTTAAAAAATATAATTTTAAGAGCCATGTTCCATCATAGAGAGATGCCTCATGATTAAGTTAAATCCATTTCTCTATTGTTGACTAGGTAGCTCTTTTGGCATATTTTATCATTATCACCATCTTTACACATAATGTTTATGCCCATCACATTACTCTCTTGGAGCAGTTTCCTAAAATAGACTTGACGATTTTTAAGGGTTTGGGTAAATATTGCCATATCACCTCCTTGCTTTATTACAATTTGTAAATTAAACTGCTACCATTTTTCTTCTGATGTCTTATGTGCCAGACACCATCCTAAATGCTTTATGTTTGTTATTTCATTTAAATTCATCCATAACAGTATTATATAGGTATTATACCCATTTACAGATGAGAAACTGACGTATAAAAAGATTATGTAACTTTCCCTAGGTCATGCAACCAGATTTTGAATCCGGATCATCTAACCGCAGAGCCCAGACTGGACGACATTTTTGCCATTGAAAGGTACACTGTATATCCAGTATTTTAAGTCTTTGCTAATTTCATAAAAAGAAAAAGAAACAGTATCTTGTTATTGTTTGTAAGCTTTATTATTTTAACATTAGCAACTTTATGTGTTTTCCTGATACAGTTATTAGCCAGTTGTATTTCTTTGAATTGTGTGTTTCCATCATTTGATACATAGTGACTCTTCTTTTTTTAATATAAACTTGTTAAATTCTAAAACTATTCTTACCCTGGCTAGTTTGGCTCAGCGGTTGGAGTTGGCCCACAGACCAAAGAGTCTCAAAAAGACCAAGGGTTCGATGCTGGTCAAGGGCATGTACCTCAGTGGCGGTTCAGTTCCCGGCCCCGGTCAGGGTTATGCGGAAGGGAACCAGTTGATGTATCTCTCTCACATCGATGTTTCTCTCCCCTCTCCTCCCACTCTATCTGAAGATAAATGGAAAAATATCCTCAGGTAAGGATTAAAAAAAATAATAATAATTATATATATATATATATATATATATATATATATTCTCCTTTTTCTGTGTGTGTGTATATATATATATATATATATATATATATATATATATATATTCTCCTTTTTCTGTGTCTTTTAGTGGCTAAATAGTGTTACTATTTGGCATTTAAGTATATATTTTGAATATATGAAAGTTCTTCATTTTTAAGCGAATGTATTGATATTTCTCTTTGTAAGTCCTTCCATTGCCTTTATGCTTAGAAAGTTCCCTATCTAGATAATATTAACTTAAATTTTCTTTAAAAACTGTGTCCTTTCCCTGGATTGATCAACCAATCCACTAACCCAGGAAAGGCAAGGGTTTCTTCTCTTTGTTTGAGACTGCATTGTTAAAATCAATGTGAAAACAAATATTTTCTAATATTTCTCTGAAAATGCAATTTATAGAAATTTTTTTTTTTTTATCCTCACCCGAGGACATTTTTCCATTTTTTGTTCAGATAGAGTGGGATGGAGAGAGAGGAAGAGAGAGAGAGAGAGAAACATCGACGTGAAAGGGACACATCGAGTGGCTGCCTCCCGCACGACCCAACCAGGGGCCGGAGACAAACTGCAACCAAGGTACGCGCCCTTAGCGGGAACTGAACCCGGGTCTCTCTGGACCACAGGGCGACGCTCTAACCGCTGAGCCAAACCAGCCAGGGCGCAATTTATAGAAATTTTAAGGCAGCATCTTTGCCTGCCTCCTGCCTGAAAACCAGGAAAACAAAGACAGCATAGCTACACATTGCTAATAATGATTTCATATGGAAGACTGGGTTTTGGTCCTGGGCATTCTGTTTTGGTGCCAATAACACAGGTTCCTTCTTTCTGGCACTGTGACTCACTTGGGCTGGTTCTCAGTATAAATCAAAAGACTAGAGTTGCTCACGAGGTGTTACTTTTGAAATTTAAGCCCTAAAAGAAATTATTTCCAATCAGAGCTACCAGCCTTCTGTGCTAGATCACTGTAGTCTTTGTTTACAAAGCATAGCATTGTCTGCCAACAAAACCTCCTAAAGCCTCAATTAGGGCTCCTTTCATTTTGTTGAAGCTATATGCTGACAATTCTTCACATAAAAGCTTTGAGATAAACCACTTTCTTTTTCATTCTACTAATTTATGCCAACATAATTGGGAATATACTATTCTTTTAAAAACATGCATAAACATATTTTGGGGAGACAGTGCAAAGGGTCTCCATGCACTCTAAAATCTAAGCCTAAATTATTTATATGCAATTTTGAGTGATTTATTAATTAAATATCAACTAAAGTAGGGTTGATGCTCTAAAGAGTAGATTTGATATTGGTTACTAAACTAGTCTTTAATGGCCAAGAAAAGAAAACCTACAATTATAAATAAGACACAGGTAACCATGGTAACAGGATCTACATTTCACCACAAATAAAATTTTTTTCAAAAACAAATGTTTCTTAATGTTTGACTAATTTTTACAAGCAATTTCAATGGCCTCTGTTACATTTCTGA
Organism: Tadarida brasiliensis; assembly: GCA_030848825.1. Classification (NCBI taxonomy): domain Eukaryota; kingdom Metazoa; phylum Chordata; class Mammalia; order Chiroptera; family Molossidae; genus Tadarida; species Tadarida brasiliensis. The sequence continues at coordinate 95,646,987 of CM061267.1, read as the reverse complement.
AGAAATGAATGCCTGGGTAACTGTGGATCTAGATATATTAACTTTAAACTAGTTATATGGACTTAGGTTATATTAATTTCAGACTTTAAAATCCTGTAACTGTTTTTGATCCACTTTTAGACTATTTTATGATGCAAGTAACTTGTCAACAAACAATTTATAATCTGGAGTTTACATAGTGATTTATAATGCATTATAGGGTATTGAGCAATTACTATTTTAAAATAATAACTGCAATGGAAATAAAAATGGTTTTCCAAATATAATGAACAGTTCCTCTTAGCCTGCTACTTTTCATACTAGGAGACATTTCACAAATTATCTGGTCCAGCTTTGAAAATAAGTCCAAGACACTGAATGGAATAAAAATTATTTCCCGAAATACCTTAAGCAGAGATAATTATGCATAACCGCTAGAATTTATTGAGGACCTACTGTATGCCTGAGAGTTTCCAATCAATTGCACTACTTTATCAGGTGCTATGTCATTCTTATTTTATGCATAACAAAATTGAAATTTAGAGCAGTCAAGTAATTTGTTCAAAGTCAACCTTCTGGTAAGGGGCAAAGCTGGGACTTAAACCTGACCTGTCTGAGTTGAGGATCCAAGCTCTTAACTCCTAGGTAGTAAGTATCAACCACATTTTGCCAACCCATCCTAAGTACATGACTATTAAGAAGACTGGCCCTTCCATTCTTTCTAAGCTTCATTCAGCCAACATAGTGTTCAAGATATCTGTGCAACTGGATGACACAAAAAGATGCCAGGACTAACCCAGTTAGCCAAGGACACCTATTTTTCAGGGTAACTAAGGTTATTTGAAGGTCCTTTATTTTTTAAAGCCCCTCTTCCTGAACATTGTACCATCTTTTGCATGGAATTTTGTGTGTGTGAGAATAGAGTTCAAGGTGGCCCAGAATGGCCTTCAATGGGATTCTTCCTTTTTTATGATGTATGGAGTGTCACTGTGTGACTAACTTAGAGCCATTCCTTGAGCAAATAGTGGACTGGAACTCCAAATACTAAGTGTACCTTTGAGGCTTTTTGATGACTATTCTCCTTTGCCATAAAAATGTTGCCAATTTTCTGATTGTGTTAATGGACAGTATTATAGAAGATCGTATCATTGGGGAAAGCTGAGTGACAGGAACATGGGACCTCTCTGTACTATTTGTGCAACTTCTCATGAGTTTATAATTATTTCAAAACAAAACAAAAATAGTTTTAAACTATTGCTAAATTTCCATCTTGTCAGGGAAACGAACTTCTGATTTTTGCAGCTAGAAGCATTCACCCAATCAAGGTTCCTCTTGGGGAACTGGCCACCAATTTGAGGAAGCACTGGTGTGTGAGATGGGCACAACCTGATATTATATGAGGAGGAACAGATCACGTTCCTAAACCTGCATCGGAGAGTCCACCACACGCCCTTCTCCAGGCGTGGAGCTGAGGGCCAGGCTGCCTCTGAAAAGCCTCATCAGAAATGAAAGTCAACTTGTTGAGGAAGAATCCCACCTGCCTCTGGTGGCACTAATCCCCCTGAACAAGACAGACTCACCAGGTGACAGGATTAGCCGGAGACACAGTCCTTCAGCAGAAGGAATGAACCATGCTCCTCGCTTGGCTGCTACCTCTGGATGTTGACATATATGTGTCAGTGCCAAATCTGGACGTGCACCGATCGTGGGAATGTTGGGCTCCAGGAAGGGAACATGCACTAGAGAGAAAAGCAAAGCAATCTTGTGTAGGTGAGCAAGGCCAGTCCAGAGCAGAGGCCCAAGAGCTTGCAGGTCCCTGGTCGTCAGGGGGACTGTTCACATGGTTACCCAGGGAATCTGCTCTTTGTAAACCACCTTGAGCAACTAGGAACAGGGCTGGAAATAAGACGTTGATTTGCAAGACTGCTGGAGGGTAAAGAAAAACATATTTAAAGGTTTGTTCTGAAGGCACCTGCCTGAAATGCAATCTTTTCTCTTGTACTTTTCTTTTTTTCCTTAGGAGAGGAGGAAAACAAAGGACTCGATAGCTTCACCTAGTTAATGAGGCTGATCCTAGAAGTTCTTGGAACTCACTTCAGCCTGCCCTGTCAGAAATGCTGTGCCCAATAAAGGAGGCTTGTCTCTAGGCGGGATTCAGAGAGACCTGTTCAAGCTGGTATTAGGAAAAAGGTTGCCACTTTTAAAAGACAGAGCACACAGCATGAATTCGGAGGTGGAAGAAGATCTGCTAACATAATCTGGGGAGACAAATGCCAGGGCAGGGAATACAAAGAACTCTCACATGAACCATTTCACAGACTGCCCAAAACGACCCATTCGTCTTCTGCCGTCAGCCTACCAAAAGCCCTGTTGGTGTCTCTGGGAATAAATTGCTAAATAAGCCTAAGATTTTTTGGTTTGTAAAATTGGTGAATCAAAAGGGACAGAAGATTTATCTCGTGCCTCTAAAGATCATTTATAATATGGCTAAGTGGCCCAGGATAAAACTACAATAAAAATGATTCATGCGGGAAACCCATTCTGTTGAGGCAGAAATGAAAACCCACATAAAATCACAGTCCGTTCTATGCATGGGAGAATCCCAGGCACACCACAGGCTGAATGCAGTTGTGCTGGTAACATGGGGAGCTGAGAAGGCAGCCTCCAGCTCTGGGAGCAGGGAGGCACCCCTGCCCAGTGTGAGCTGCCTGGTGGCCCTGCCAGGTGGGCTCCTGGCAAGTTTCTTGCCAGAAGGTTTTCACTAGCTCCACTATTTGTCAAGACAATTGGGCCTTGTACAAAAACCCACCTTTGCAAATTGCCATTAAAAGGGATGTCTTTGTGACTGAGTTAGGGACTGCGCTGCCTCTTGGCATTTAAACTCATCTATAAAGTTACCTCTTTCATCCTGGCTGGGAGCACCAGAAAAATTTGTTGTCCCCTCTCCGTCACCTTCCCTTCGTCCCCCAAAGGTCGAATGCATTAAGGAATGATGGAAGTGAAAGATCAGGCTCACAGAGCAGTCATGCATGAGCCCATTATTCTGCATGTGATCTATTTTTTGTGACGTTAAATTCCTCTCAGTTTCCCTTCTTTCAACTGGTACCACATTTCTTCCCTTTTTCCTTATGATATCTATTAGTTCTCACTCCCAGGCATTGGGAATAACTGAGTAAAATGCTTTCTCAACAGAAATCCTCACTTTTTAGGGAGAAATTGACTGATGCTGCATTGAAAGGACTCCAGTTTTACTATAAATTAACCAAAAACGTAGAATCTTTCCATTCCTGATTTGGATAGTCCTTCTCCATTTATTGTTTTGTTTTTTTGCATTAGCCTTTATTCATAAGTAATGTTACAACATCAAATATAGTTATTTGATCATAATGAACAATCTTTAATGCATGCTGGCTGACAGCGAGGAAGACTAAATGGAGACAGGCAATCCATAACTGGGTACAGCTGACAGTGGTCATTGTGACACATCCCCAAGGGTGGCCTGAGCAGCGTGTCCAGAGCTGTGATAAACGTAGGAATTCCATCCACAATGGATTTAGCAAAGACAAAACCTCATCAGAGTAGAGCTCCTTCCCTGAAAATAAGCAACATCTGGTAACTTGGTACACTTTTATCAAAAGTGATGACATCCTTGGAGGTATAGGTAAGCTATGTTGTCTATTGACAGAACAGTTGACAACTAGATTTATATGAGAATCCTTTGCTTTCTTAAAAAATAACTCAAGTCTATTCTTATGCCTAGAAGGTAAGTACTGCCAACATCTGCATGAAAGAAGGCTTATCTTATGGTCAGAGCAAACTGGTAGATTACAGACAGAACACTGAATTTGTCTGGTCATGTAGGTCTTAGAAGCATGAACTAAAACATACTGAATGCATCAGTTAACTGAGCTCCTACTGGATTTTCTACAAAAGCTGTTTCTCATCTCAGTACAGTCATTTTCATTTGTTCGCCATTCAAAGACTAACGGAAAGGTTATCCTGGTAACTGGCTGCCATTCATCAAACTACATGGAGAGAATTAATTTAGGAGTTTCTACTTAGGAAGAAGCAGGAGGAGGAGAGGGCAACAGTGGGAACTTCCACCAGACTGGCTGGTGTTTTACACGGTGGAGAAGCGGCTGGAAATTAGTGAGACGGTTTTGAAAGATGGACGATACAGAAAAAGTCATGGAAATTGAAATGGTGGGTGGGAAAGGGGAGCACAGACCAGGATAATGTGGCAAAACCGAGTCATTGCATGTGTGTCAAAGCTTCTAAGGAACTCTTTTCTTTTGCCTTCAAACATTTTTCTTTCCCCCCTGGTGACTGACTATCCAACGAATGGCAGATTATTTGTTTGCCTTTTTTTCTTCCAACAAAATCAATTCTAAAAGCAATTTTTATAGTTTAGTTTTATGATAAAGGATGTTCCCATCAGACCTCAGTCAAATTGTAAATGTGTGTCTTTTGCTTAAGTATGTATTTTTTTAAGTGAATATTTGTCCCCAAACTACCTTAATAATAATGTGTGTATTTGCAGAACTAACAAACACTGCAGCTTGGAAAATTCCTTTGGCACAGACTGGAGTGTTCAGCCACAAATGCTCCTGACTTAAAAGCTGAACCAAATAAAACTTGACAGGAAGGCAAAAACATTTATAGGCAAAGTGACATTTTATAATAATGGAATAATAAATACAGAAGAGAAACTGAACCTGGCTCAAATATCATCTCAGGTCTGTTGGATATACAGGGAGGTGAATCTCACTTAGACTTTTCCTGTTTTTATTCCACAAATAATTATGTCTGTGAATGAAGCACTCTTAATGGAGAACTCCAGTCTTTCTAATCATGTTGTCATGCATCTCCAGTCATGTGCCTAGATGAGCTCTGGATGTGCCGTGGAAGCCTTGGTGGCATGCGAAGGTGAGTGCACGCAGAAGGAAAGTGATGCGGAAACCATAGGACCACTTTACTGAGCACTTCAATTTGGAACCAGATCAAGCAAAGTTTAAATCATCCCGATAAACACAATCCAACGCAAAACACATCTACAATATGACCTAAATCAGATTACAAATGGAATTAACAAAGACAGTAAATGTACTTGCCTGTCTTCATCTTCTGCCCTGCTATGCAACTCAGCAACCAGAGTTGATCTGGGGAAGTTTAGGAAAATCAGCAAGGGTCTGTCAGTCATCCTTCTAATCCAGGAGACAACAATTACAAAGAAGGTAAAAAGAATTTATGTTTAACTCTGGGAGAAGAGAAACAGTCAAGATGGGTCTTAACCCAGTGGCTTAGATTAGGATGAAAAGAGCCTAGGGGGGGAGGGGGAGGTGTGTACCCTCCCAGTGCCAGGAGACATACATGCGTCTGCCTTTCTGTAAGTCCTGGGCAAATGCATTTTGGGTTCACAACAATTGAGTCCAGGCTGGGAAAAGCCCATCAATTTTCATTTTCATCACTCAGAAACAGATATTTCCATAAAAGGATGGCCAGGGTATAATTCAGAAGAAATAAACCAAGGCAAAAAGAAACTCACAGTCATCGAAATAAGTTGATAAAACAGTGATTTAGCGAATGTGTTAATTATTTGTTCATTTGACATTTATTGATGCCTACTGTATCCAAGGTAATGTGTGAGATGCTGCGGGACAATTGGAAAGAATCTAAACATATTATCTCTGGATATTTGGTTTCATTATGTCTGGAGTAGTATCTAGAAACAGCTCTTTTTTTTTTTTTAATGTCTAAAATGATTCTAAGGGTCAGCAAGTTGAGAAGCTACTGATCTGCAAGTGATTCTCACTGTGTTGTCTGGTAGGTCAGAGAGGGCACAATAGGAAGGAGTTGGAGCTGATGCAGAGAGCAGGGGCCCTGACTCCAGTCTCTGCCTGCAGAACAGCAGCTGTAGGGTGTGTTGCTGGGGAAAAGACTCAGAACTTTTGATCCCAGCACTGTGTGATTGCTTAGTAGCTGTGTGACCACGTGCAAGTCGTTAACCTCCCCTAAGAGGTAATCACACCCACTTCTAGAGTTAAACACCTGAGATCCTAACAAGTGGGCCCAATGTCTAGCCCACTGTAAGGCTTAGTTTCTGTCCTTCCTCCCTCACACACACAATAAATGTGGTGTGCCTTCTCTGTTGTTGTTTTTTTCCCCTTTTTGCCTAAAAAAAATTGTTTCCATTCTCTACAACCCAATCCCAACCCACATTCTCCATGAAAGCGCCTCGACCCACCACGCTCACCTCAAAGGCTTGCTGACCTCCCACCCTGTATTGCTTGGCCCTTATACTCAAGATCACATAATCTGATACTTCACTGTCCTCTAATTACTTCAGGAGTATTGCTTTGGTTTTGGTGGCTGGCTTCTCACCAAGCACTTGGACACTGTTTTCTTCCATAGAGATGCAAAAGAATTACTTGTTGACTGATCAGAAGTACCTGTTGGGCTGCTGCCTTAAATGACATCTAAAGAAGGAGGGGACATCCTCTTTTTGTGTGGACAAAATGCGGTGGAGACTGGACAACATTGCCACTGCCTCTGGTAGACATTGGCATTCTGGAATAATCATCAGAATGCCAGTCTCCTTCCACCCCCACTTTCTTATTTTGTTGAAAAATGCAAAACCTGCATTTTTCCATAAACCAGATCTCACAGTATGCACAGAGTGAATGCAGCGTCTGTGTTTAGCATTCCATTTTGATAATTACGCATTATGCTTGCTCCATGGCTAAATCTTCCATTTCTCTACAAAAACACAAAGGAATGGCTAAATACTCTAGTGTGTTATCTTTCCACTGTGGTTTCTCCCTTATCATACAGATTGCCCTCCTGCTGAAATGTGCCTGTAAAAATAACTGAGAAACCTCAAATGTGTATATGACTTGAAAGGTGAGTGATGAGGTGAATTGTGGGGACATTTGTGTCAGCAAACACATGAATATATTGGGAAGAGGTGCCTGTGTGTGTGTGTGTGTATGTATGTGTGTGTGTATGTGTGTATCTGACTGCATGCCTGTGGAGAAAGATTTTTTTTAATGAGGAACAAAAGCTGGTTACATAAGCAGCACTGTTTGAAAAGCTTGTATAACAAGAATGGAAAGAAGATATGAATATTCACAAGCAAAACGGAAGAAGTATTTCTTTGCAAGAAGGAAGGGCAGATGAAATTCTGAGTATTGTTTGACCACAGTTTATCCAGGAAGCTTTAAATGTGTACATCACATAACATATCATACAAACTCAAAACCAACTAAACCCATTGCCTAAATGTTCCCCTTCTTCAACACACTAATAACCAGTTTATTAATTTTTCCATGTGTTATTTAAACAAATTTGATTCTTGCATCTCTGAAGACCTAAAAGTTAAATAATAATAATAATAATAATAATAATAATAAAAGTAAAATAAGAATCGTGTACAAAAAGTAACTCCAAGTGGACTGAAGGCTTAAATGTAAGAGCCAAAACTTACAAAACTCATGCAAGAAGACATAGGAATAAATCTCTGTGGCCTTGGAATGGGCCATGGATTCTTAGGTATGACACCCAAAACATAAGCAAGATGTTTGGCAAAAAATAGGTAGAATTAAGGACCCAACTTCACTCACAGAGGAAACATCACCAGCTCACAGAAGTGCTGCTTCCTACAAAGTACCCACCCCAGATGTTTCTGGGAGTCTCCTGGAGGCGTTTTGCGTACGTTCGAGAAGTCATCACTGTTCATCAGTCAGCAAACATCAGCTCTGTGCCTGGCACAATGCAAGTATCTACTGTGCTTCAGGTGAGGAATTCCTACCTGCCCTCACCCTTGACCTTTGTTCTTTTGGTCAGGCAAGACTATCACTTCCAAACGAGAGGGAGAGGGGTCTTGCTAGGCACGTTCAACCAGCTTCTAATTTTTTTAAATGCCATGACACCTTGCTGAATGAAACATGATTCTCCCTAATCCTTTCAACACAAACAAATAACAAGATTTACTTGTTATTTAAAAGAAAAAAAAATGTGTACTGCCTTAGGTCAGAGATAAAGTCAGACTTTTCATCATGTAGCTTTAAACTGTGGGGTTTCAAAGCATAATGGAATTCCACCTGTTTGCAAAATAAACGCATTTTTGAAAATCTCTCAAAACGAGTCAATGCTGGTTGCATGTGGTATCTAGCTAGCAGTTGCTGACTTGGCCTCACCCAGCTTCCCACAGAAACACCCCTGGGACTCATCAAACAATGAACCCTCAGACAGACAGCCCATCTATTACCAGAATGTGTATGGCAGCTGCACTAATTCAACAGATGAGTTCAATATTTGTAGAGCTAAAATCAGATTTGGCAGAACCAATGCAACATTTTGTGATTGAAAAATCCTCACCCTGCCTGCACCCCAGCCCTGGCTCTGGGATCTAATTGTTTCCCAGCCATAACTCAGACAAGTGTTCTTCTGCCTGATCTCACCTGGCTCTGCCTTATCCCCCTGGAAGGCCAAAGTGTCAGAATAAACTCACTTTGTCAGATCAATCTAGGTACAAACGATTGGATATTAAATTTTTATCTCTATATTTATATTTTGGCAATATTGCTCCTATATGCTTTTGGCCAGTACTATGGTGAAATTATCTTAACTTTAAATTATGATAAAAGGAATTCTGTTTGTTAGCGATGCATGCTCAGTATCTAGAAAGTACCTGGCATAGAGTAGACACTCAATATTTATTGTTTGAGCATTTGTAATTATTAGCTTTAAAAATCAATAGAACCATAATCAGCTTCTAATCACACTTCACTTTAATTTTTGAAAAGAATTTAGGCACAAAATTTTTTAATAATTGCTAAATAAATATTTTCATAAAGAATGTCATTGCCCTAGCCAGTGTGGCTCAGTTGGTTGGAGCATGGGCCCATGCACTAAAAGGTTCCCGGTTCGATTCCCGGTCAGGGCACATACCTAGATTGTGGGTTTGATCCCTGTTTGGGGTACGTACAGGAGGCAACTGATAGATGATGTTTCTCTCTTACATCTATGTTTCTCTCTGTCTCCCTCCCTCCCTTCCTTTCTCTTTAAAATCAATAAAATCATATCCTTGAGTGAGGATGTTTTTTAAAAAAATTAAGAATATCAACATGAAATTCACCCAGAACTTAGAAGAATGAAAGCGGGAACTTATCAAAAGAAAGAACAGTCCATTTAACTACACAGGGACAAAAATAGCCTTTGTTTGTTAGTGACCTTCAAGGAATGGCCCTGCGTCTTCCCCACACCTAACCCAAGTGAATGCCCACAAACCTGCTGGACCGCCAGAGCAGTGCTGGGTCCCTGTCAGTGTCACTGACCCTGTGAGGAAGAAGGAATAATTTCTTCTTCACGCCATGCATTCACTTCAGCACTGGGGAAAATTCAGTTTGTAAAAAATAAAGAAATGGGAGCAAAAGAAATACTGTGTTTGATGGCAGAATAGAAAAGTTAGAAACTGAAAATCAGTGCACAGAATGAAGTGTGTGGAAACCTGGGAGCTGAAACCCACAGGGAGGCCGAGCTGGCCCTGCAGTGTGGTCAACAAGTGCGGCCCCCTGTGAACAGGCTTGTGCCCTCTGGGCATATCCTGCCACTGGTTTCCCTCCATCCAGACCAGGTGGAGAACTCTCCAACCTCCTGGGTCCGCTTCTAGAACCTGATGCTGTTTAGGAAACGACATTAAAATCATGAGTGCTGATTGGAGAGTTATGTGCACGGGTAAGCTCTGGGGCCTCATCTCTCTTCTCCCTGCCCCGGTTCCTTCTGTGTATGAAAAAGGGGCCATGTGCTAAACCTGAGAAGCTCAGGGGAGGCCTGCACGGCAGGCCCGACAGACTGAAAGTAACCACATAGGATGGTCTGAACATAAAAACTCCTAACTAAAAGTGAGTCGTGGTGGGCAGTCACATCCGAGCCCCATAACTTCCTTGATAAAGGTCAGTCTTTACCTTAAGTGAGCCTGTCTGTTGTCTTTTTGCATCTAAGATAGCATACCCTTGCAATGTCAGAGTTATCCCCTTTTTCTGGACTCCTCAGGGCATACCCACTGTACCAGTGCAGGAGACCACAACTCTCATTGTTATCTTGTTCCCTGCACACCATCTCTACGTGCTGTCAATGTTAACTGTTAACTGTCCTATACCCACCAATGTAAAAGAAGTGTGTCTCTTCATTTTACTCTTTACCCAATCTCAGAGATTTCCCTGCTTCTTTCTCCCGCCTCCCTCATCTACCACCAATGGATTTCAGGCAACCCTCCTTATGTCTCCTCCTTTGATTCTAATGTATAAAATAAGCTGCAAAACTGCCATTCTCCAGAGCATTTTCTCAACCTGTTGAGATTTTGCTTCCCATCAATAGTCATCAGTTGGCTCAAATAAACTCATAAAAACTCTCTACAGGTTGGGAGTTTCTTACGTCAACAATTCATCTATCTAAATTACTTTCTTCCTTTACTTTCTCATCTTTGAAAGGTATACATGAAGTAGTAGACTAAAATATTTTTAATTCTGCCATTTAAAGGTGCTTTAAATACAGGTTTGTAAAAATTATTCAAGTGTGGCAAGGCCACCAGATCAGAAGGCAACTGCCACTGAAAAGACAGTTTGTTCCACTCAGGGATCCCAAGAGAGGACACACCATGCAGTGAGGGGGGTGGGCATGGGGAATCACCAGGGTTGGCCAAGAGGCAGAAGATGAGGGAGCATTGTGACCAAGAGCCTTTATTGTGGGCTCTGCAGGAACCGGGCCTGGCCAGGTAAGCAGGCTCCGGATTGGCTAGTTTGGATAAATGTAATGGGTTGGAAGGCCATGGGGTCCTATCCCTAGTTGTCTAGTCCCTGGCCCTGTGGTGTTAGGACAAGGGGATAGTGCCCAGAGTAGGAAGCTGGATAAAGGAGGTGGGTGGAGATAAGGGCTCCGGATTGTTTAGTTTGCATGTGAAAGGCGTGCTCAGTGGCCTGCTGTTTACTGTCTGTAGGAATTGTCAGCCCTGGGAGGGGCAGTCCCTCCAGGGTTAGCAAGCATCAGAATACAGAAAATTAAAAAGACAAGGTTAATTTAAAAAAAGAAAAAAAAGCACTCTCATAGATTCAGTTTACTAGATTGGTAAACCAAGCTTTCACTTGATGATTTTCATCACGGCACTGAATTGTAGTTATGGAAAGGTCAGGCTACTGATAAATTCAAAACCAGGAAAAAGGGTCCCAGACTAAATGTGAACAAACTGCTTCTGTAACCTGGGAACCATCCTCATTTCACCCTTGGGATTTGCCCTCTCTGAGTACTAAGAAAAACACTTCAGGAGAAGGATGTTTTAGGTTTTATTATTGACCATTAACTGGTCACAAACAACGTGAAGAAAAAGGGTGGTTTAGGACGACTGATGAGAGCAGGGAGATTTTCTCTTGATTACAAGGTGGAAATCCAACCCAGAGCATCAATAGTAGAATCTCTTATCACTCAATGGACATTTAGAGCCTTGGAGAAATGGGTCTGCAGGAAATTATTTTCATGGAGGGGGAAAAAATGACATCAGGTTATTGTCCCCAAGTGGCTCTTTCTAACTTCCAAAAAATAATATACAGAGGAAGATGTCAGGGGAAGGGGGACATTCAGCCACACCAAAAACTAAGATTTTCTAGCAATCTATTATTGGAGTTTGGAAAGAATTCTCTCTAGCACTAAAGCTGAGGGATTGAATTGAAAAGTACACTCAGTGGCCCCTTTAGTGAATGCCAGTTTGACATGAGGTGAGAAGAGCTTGCTTTCATCTGACTGTTTATGCCCTGGTAGCTGAAACCCAAGAGGGGGCTATATAGCCGTCTCTTCCTCTAGGAAGGGTAGGCAAGCAAAACAAAAACAAAAGAAGCCCATGAAAAAAGGGATTACTAAGGAATAAAGCATGCCAAACATGATGCTAAAAACTCCAGAGAAGCAACAAGCCTCTGAAATGGCTTTATTTCAGAAACCAAGAGCAATTGTTAGAAACTGTCACCTTCAGCAGCATGAAAGAAGATATAACCTTCATGAAAAAGAAGCAGAAAAAAATTGGAACAGAAGAGCCTGACATGAGAAAGGAAATGGGTGAGAAAAGGAAGGTATTCAAGAAAACTAAAGATGTAATAATAGCAGAACCCAAAATCAGAGCAATAACTGGGGAAAGACAAAATTGCCAATTCAGAAAATCAAATTAGTAATAAAGAGGCCAAGATTAAGAAGCTCTTCGGGAAAACAGAGAAAGAGAATGAAGGAATAAAAAAGGAAAAGACAGAAGATAAGTGTCTGGGCAGAGACTAGTCAACTGAGTAATTATGTGGTATACCTGAAGAAGACAATGACGGAGCAAGAGGAAGAATCAGACATAAACGTATAATAAAATATAAAAATATTTCCCAGACCTCCCCCCCCCCAAAAAAAAGATACTGGGAAATTCAACTCAATAGGTCTCAACACATTCCTGGGAAATTTAGATACATCCTGACAAAATACTGATCTACATGAACTGCAAGAAATAAAGAAGCCGATAAGCCAAAGAGTGGGTTATGTGCAAAGGGTAGAAAGCATTCTGGCCTCAGTCCCTTCTTCTGTGACAGTGCACGAGAAAGACAAAATATTGGCAGAGCTTTGAGGGAAAGAATTGTAACAAGAATTTTATCGCATGCAAGACTGTCTTCTTGCAGTGTGAAGTCAACATACAAGTATTCTCAGACGTGTAAGGATTCGGAAAATAGGTCATTATCTCTTTACCTTTTTAAAAAACGTATATTCCATCTGAATGGGAGAGTGAAATAAAGAACTCAAGATTATAGATTTTATGGTGTTAAAAAGTCAGCCAATAACTATAGGCACTGCTTAGTTCAAATAACTGTTGAAGATTTAATTATAATACCAAGTGCAAATCTCAAAAAGTTTTTTAAAAAGAAGCTATATATAACAAAATAATAATTTAATTCTCAAACGCTTACTCAAAAACTTTATATTACAAAACCCAGGAATTATGATTTTGATAGAAAGGGAGATTTTAAATTCCACATTTTATACACAAAGGATTAAAAGTTTAGCTTTTCATTCTTGATTTTGATGTAAGAAGATTACAGTTTTTTATATTTACTTTAAAAAATTAAAAATGACCCATACCTTTAAATCAATGGAAATAAATGCAAACATATGTGATCTTAGTTTTAGTTTTAATAATGCCTATTAAAATCTATATGTAATAGAGGGGATGCATTCATTTATTTTGTTTTCAACTTGCAGTGTGTCCTAAAATCAACAGATATTAATTTTAAATAGAAAAGGTATTTTTTAATAAAGAGATGTCTTTCATACATAAAGGAAAATAAATTCATTGGCATTTTCCCAGGAGTTTCCGAGCCCAGCATTTGTTTGCTCTGAGCAGCCCACAATCGGAACTCTCCTTACGTGCAGGCTCATTAAACATCCCATGAGATGGTGTTAGTGCAAACTTCCAGTTGGATTTTGGGAAAATGATCTGCATTGCTTTAAATAACTATTTGCACATTTACTGAGGTTGTATAGAGGGCTCACCTTTTCTTTAAATCCTAGAATGGCAATTATTTATGGACCTTTTTCTTTGATTAGACAGTGGCCTCTTTGAGGCCCCCAATTATTCCTTTTTTCCATTCCCACTACCTGGCCCGGAGCCTGGATACATATATGTTTGTCACACGGAAGTGAAATGAAATGATATAAATGAAATTATCCTGCCAGATGGTTATTGCCATCACCATGTTTATTCCCATTATTGAACGCACAGCCTTAGTTTTCTTTAGTTGCATCTTCAGCCAAACTCTTCCTCTGTATTTTTCTGAGGTTTACTCACACCTGCAAAACCCAGGTGGCATTTGTTACTATATATGCTTTTAATTACCAGTAGCTTCAATGAGCCATAGTTGTGAAATTGCATTTTCCGCTTAACTTTAAAACTCTTGCCACCATCTGATTTTATTTTGGTCTTGACTTTTCTTCCCCCAAGTTGTGGATCTGCATTCATTTTACTTTCTCAGAAAACTATTTGAGTGAACAATGTAAACATGGCCCACCTCCAGGCCTTTGCTAATGCCATTCACTTGGCCCAAGCAATATTTCCTCACCCTTCCTCCCCTCGTATTTATACTCATCTGAATTCAGATGGCACCCCTTCCACGAAGCTTCTCCTCCACATATGGGTTTCAGTCGCACATTGTACAGTCATTATGATAATGCTCATCAAGCAGGGCGGAGTGTGTGTCTCCTTCATACCCAGTCCCATTCTCAAAACACTGTGACATGCATGCATTCAATAAACCCATGTTTACCGAGAGCTGACTGTATGCCAGGCCGTCTACCAGACTCCCAGGATATAGCATTGAATATATCATGCACAGTGACCTGGTACTGTCCACACGGAGCTCCCAAGCTTACCTAATAAGACAACGGTTACTTTGGACAGAGCTGTGACCAAAATAAATGGACTGATATACGTGGAGTGTGCGAGGATCGACTTTAGATAGGGGGTCAAGGTAGACCTGCTTGAGGAGAAACTAAGGCGAAGGTCTGAAGTACAAGAAGGAGCTAGCCATGCGGAGAGCAGGTAAGTGCCTTGTAGGAAGAGAAAAGGGCCTGAGGAAGTTACCAGCTGCTCTGTCCAAGGAAAAGACAAAGGCCAGGGTGGCTGGAGCAGTGAGAATCATTCATAAGAGAAAAGGGTGGCATGAGATGAAGTGAGTTAGGCAGAAGAACCCAGGTAACACTAGCCCTGCAGTCAGAGGGGGCTTGTCACTTACCTCCATTAGCCATGAGTTCCCACTCAAGGGTTTTAAATAGGGAAGTGACATTACCTCGTTTCTACTTTTGGAAGATCACTTTGGAAGTGCACTGGCGTGACACATATTTTGGGTGAAAAATGATGCCATTTACTGAGATTGGAAAGAAGGTGGAGCATGGGGTTTAGGGAGGGTTGGGTTTTAGACAAGGTTTGTTTGAAAGTGGAAGAATAAAGCAGGCAGGTGGATATATGAGCTCGTAGTTTGTGGAAATGTCTGGCAGTGAGATTTGATTTGGGACATATTTACATATACATGGTATTTAAGGCTATGGGATAGAAACAGATTATTTTGGAAGGATCAGGATAGGACCCAGGCCAAGTCCTGAGGCAACCAAACATTTGGAGGTCAGATGGAAGAGGGAAACTAGCAAAGGAGTCCAAGAAGGAGGGGTCAGGAATGTGTGACTTGAAGGAAAACAAAAGGAGAGTATTTCAGGAGGAGCAAAGAGCCCCCAGTGTCGAAGGCCCTAGGAGAGCTAGGACAGACTTCCTTCTGACTTGGCAAATCCAAGGTGGTTGGTGGCCTTGTCGAAAGCAATGTCCATGGGTGGCAGACACAGAAGTCAGACTGAATGGATGGTAGAGGGGTGGAGGTGAGGAAGGAGAGATGATGTGGAAGTTGGCCTTTGAGAGAAATTTTGCCTGGAAGGGGATCAAAGAAATCACTTTTTGTCTGTCTCCATAAGATACATTCAGGACATGAGGTTTTGGATACACTGTAATACTTTCTTTTCCAAGACTGCTCAAATAGAGAAAGAATCGACTGACAAAATAGCAATATTTATAATAAATCATGTGAGTTTGGAGAAACCTGTTAATAACAGTATTTTTTGTTAATTTCTGTACTATCTTACAATAGTTTAAATCTTAAGAGCAATTAAAATTTGCCAATTAAAATATACTATTTTATTCAATACTCATAACAACGCTATGAGACAGGTACTCTGACTATCCCATCTTATAGATTAGGAATCCAAGTCTTGGAGAATAAGAGATTGCTGTAGACCACAGATAGTAAGTGGTAGAGGCAGAATTAGAATCTCGTTCTGACTTCAGAGTCTGTGTTCCCAACCTTCGCAAAACAAGAACTAGAGACAAGAAAAAGGTATTAATGACATAGAATAAAAACTAGAAACTTAGACATCATTTAAATAAAAATGGTCTTTCTCACCTCACTAATAATTTGGGTAACAAGATGAGCGTCTTTGTTGAACAATCTTCAGCAGTAATTTAGAAAACTCTGCTGACAGCTGAGAATCAATGAATGGAGGCCGTAGTGTGGTCTCCCCCTTTTGTTTGCTGCAAGCAGGAGAGTGATGTAGGAAATACCATCAACTTCTCACTGAATCTGGAGTAGTTAAGACCTAATACTGTAAACAAGGTATCTGACAGCATGCCCCACACATTCATAAAGGAAGTGTCTGAATAAAAGTAGTAGTATATCCTTTACTTAGTGGATTTATGAAAATATACTTATATCAGTAGCTCCTAGGCATGTTTTAAAAAAAAAGTAGGTTCCCCAAACATTTAACTAACCAGGACCCTGCATTCCATCAGTGCTTAAGGCAATGTCCAGGTAGAAAAATGGTCTCACACATTGCCTAGAGAGGTCAGCAAATATGTACTCAAAAAGAAAAGACAGACATGGAATGTGAGCCTGCACAGGATGGAGGACCCCTTAAAGCAAGTCGGTTGGCTCTTCAAACCAGTGGCTGCTCTACCTACTTAGAGAGCAAACAAAGCGAGACAGCTCAAGTCCACAGAAATGTTCAAGGCAGACAGTCCTCAGTCACCCATGCATTTAGTCATCACACCAATGATTTTGAGTTTTTCAAAGGCACACAGCAAATAGAGAAATTTGTGATACTCATGGAGAGATGAGTTCTTGGCTTCTTTCCCCAGTGCCAAAGGAGTGACAGACACCAAAATAGGGCAGTGAGAGCACAGAAAAGAGAGCAGTGGCGTTAGCATGAAAGTCTCCAAGGCAACGGTGTAACACAGTTTATTAAAGTTTTGCAGTTTTTAAAGGAAATATGTGCCCATTTTTTTAATTACAAAGGAAAGAAGTAAACAAACATAAACCACTCTCAGAGAGCACTGATATTTCTGGGTTGAAATATAATGAATATACAAACATCTATCTCTCTTTCATGCAGGGATATGTTATGTTTCATGCCACATTATGTAATTTCCAACATCATTGAAACTTCCTCATATATGCAGGCCATGCTTAATACTTGATTATAGGGTAAACTGTAACTTATTTAAGCATCACTTGTTTACCATTTGGGTTCCATACAAATTTGATTGTTGTAGCTAATCAGGGAAGCTGAGAAAAATTCTTTGGTGCCAACTGTCTTCATCTTTATCTCTGATTATTTTCTCAAGTGTACATCACCAGAAATGGGTCAAAGAACATAAAAAAAAAAGTGGTGGCTCTTGTCAAATCACTTTCCAGAAAGACTGCAGCAATTTCTACTTCTTCAAAAGATGTATGGGTGTGTCTGTCTCACTAAACTCTGGACCACCGTAATCATAACTTGAAAATGAGATCTTTCTGCCTGACTATCATGGTAGAGATTAACAACCATTACAAGTGCATAGTGGTTGACATTCATTTTGGCTCCCTTTATTGAGCACTTAGTGTGTACTAGGCATTGTTTGAGAGATGTATCATCATCCCATCATCCCCATTTGGTAGACTCAGAGAAAAATACAATAATTTGCCCAAGGTCATGTGTCCATTAAGAAATGGAGCTGAGCCCTGGCCAGTTTTGCTCATCGGTTAGAGCATTGGCCTGCGGACCAAAGAGTCGAGGGCTTGATTCTGGTCAAGGGCATGTACCTCACTTGCAGTTCGATTCCAGGCCCTGGTTGGGGTTGTGCAGGAGGCAACCAGTTGATGTGTCTCTCTCACATTGATGTTTCTCGCTCTCTCTCTCTTTCCCCCTCTCTCTCTCTCCCTCCCTCCCTCCCACTCTATCTGAAAGGCAATGGAAAAATTCTTCGGGTGAGGATAAAAAAAAGAAGAAGTGGAGCTGGGATTTCTTTCTGTGCCTGTAGACCCCATGCCTGGGCACGTGTAAATATTCTGCAATTTTTACTCTGATGAGATTTGTGGGTTAATTCTCTTGTCAGTGTGTACTGTACTATTGTAGGGATTCCTTGCATTATTCATCAACACTACTTCTTTGGCAGTTGGTCTTTGGGCTGTGGGTGGTAAACAGTGGATATAGATCTGAAAAGTCTTGATAAAAGCCCTACCAAACTAAATTCCAAACAAGAGCATACATGAGGCTAACAGAGGACTTGGCAGTCCCTGGAGATATTTTTTGTTAAAAGTAGGATAGGATGGCTAGACCAGAAGGGGACTGGTGCAGAGAGTGAAGTTTACATTTTTGGGTGTATTTCCTCCACCACTGAACAGCAGTTTAATGACTATCAAATAGGGACATGTTGGAGATGAACCCAGAGTCATGATGTCACAGAAATGATCATAAGCTAAGTAAGAGTAGAGTCACCTCTCTTTCCTTTTTTGACCTGAAGGCAAGTGTTGCAGGTAGTATCCTGCTGGACACACGGTCACCTGAACCAATCAAGTTTGGTGTTTGGTGAGGCCAAGGCAGCACGGTGAAAGCCGATTCGATTACTTGTTAGTTAGCCTCCCCGACTGGGATGAACAACTACCGGTTCTACATGCCCTCTTCCTCCTTTGTAACATTCCAGTCTCTCCAGTTCTCCCCAGTCCCTTGGTGAGTGCATGACCATGGTCTCTAGCTTTGGCTTCCTGCAGTAACTCCCTGTTTGTTTTTCCCGTGTGCATTATTGTCTCCCCTTTAATTCATTCTTTATTTAATCGGATGAAGCTTTAACATAAAACAATGACCATGACAATCTCTTGCTTCAAATATTTCACTTGGAAAACAAACAAAGCAAAACAAAAAACAAATTTCAGCACCTTCCCATTACCCTTCGTATATCCAAATTCTGTGATCTGACTCTCAGGGCTTCCAAATTTTTTCTTCCCACTGCTCTTAGATTCATTTTGATATCCTCACACTTCAACCAAATTGACCTTTTCATTTTCCTACTATGATTTCTACAAACTGCTTTCTTTCTTTCTTTTCTTTTTGCCTAGAATCCTTCGCCATTATCCAACCCACTTTCTTTCCCCCTCTTTGTCCTGGCTAACACATACTCTCCCTTCAGGTCTCAACTCAAGCAGAACTCCCCCAGGAGGCTTATATGGTGATGTTAGCATCATCCCTGTCCCCATATGGTCCTGCAGCCTCCTGGTGTTACTATGTTCATTGCAAGTCTGTCTTCCTAACTGGAAGAGGGGTGCCAGGAGGGGGCGCCCGTGTTTCTCATGCTCACCCTTGCAGCCTGCCTTCCTCTCACACTAACTCATGTTTAAGGCATTAAGAGAACGTCGACATAATGAATGATTGACAGAAAGGGTACCCTTGCACAGTAGACCCCCTTGTCTCTCTGGTCGTCTGCTGGCTGCCCAGACCTTGCTGTCTCTGGCACAGCAGCTTTCTGAAGCTGAGGCTACTCTCTCTGGCCCCAGAGCTGTTTGAAGTCTGGAGTCAAGCCAACGTAAGCTTGATTATAAGACAGGAAAAGAGAATAGATTCTTCAAGCAATAGATCAAGGAAATTGAGGCTGATGGGAGCAGAATTCTGAAGCAAATTACTAAATGCATTATTAAATGCACAAGGTCCATTTGGAGTCCGGTAAGTGTTGTGTGTGTGTGGTTTTTTAAATTAATTAGAAATAAACATTTGTGAATACTTAGAAAGAAAAAAG
Source organism: Tadarida brasiliensis (assembly GCA_030848825.1). Classification (NCBI taxonomy): domain Eukaryota; kingdom Metazoa; phylum Chordata; class Mammalia; order Chiroptera; family Molossidae; genus Tadarida; species Tadarida brasiliensis. Next base: position 95,627,351 of record CM061267.1, on the reverse strand, counting down.
TTGATCAACATGAGTCATCATTGACTAAAAAATAACAGGCTATTTTTGCAGTTTGGGGTTTCATGGTGACATTTTGATAGTCTCCCACTCACCTCTCCTATCTTGCATTCTGTACATGTAAGGAAAGATAAAGATATGGGAAACACAGGATCAGGGTATGGAAATCTGGGAAATTCCCCAAACACCTGTCCATCTGCAACAGCACGAAGCTGTCTTGTAAGCATAGCCTAGCAAATCAGTTTAGACTTGAGGCTGCAGTGAGTTTTGTTGTCTAGCCAGTTCTCTCTCCCCTGCTTCCTTCCCTCCTGCTCATCCTGAATCGGAGATGGGTGGCCCTGCAGAGATCCTGCGCCCACTTTCCTAACACCTGACATGTAGATGAGGCGGCTCATCTGCAGAGGCTAAACCCTGCCCAGGTGGGCTTACTGCAGGTGGCAAGTACCAGTGAAGGGCGGCACTTGGATTCTGCCCACCCCCCTCCCATGGCCCTCCTCTCTACTATAGTGTGGCCTGAAGATTGAATGGCTCCAGCTCTGTCCAGGAGCTGAAATAAAATCAGAGCAGCAATACTAGCTCGTTCCCTCCCCGATGGCTACAGATTCATATGTGGGGAAAAGGAGGGGATATAACTCTCTTTTTGACTCTGTTAACCTGACTTGTTGCTTAGAGGACTGGTGTAGATACTAATAGCTAAGCTAACATTTATCAACTGCTTTGATATGCCAGGCCCTGCTCTAAGAATTTTACATGGATTAACTCATTTAATCCTCACTCAGCCCTCCTAGGTAGGTATGGTTTTAATCCCAAGAGTTGCCACTTGCACAGGGTAATGCAGGCAGTAAATGACAGTGCTGGAATTTATACCCAACCACCAAGTCCAGAGTTGGAGCCCTTCCACGTGACAATACCACTCTGTGCCCACTGCAGGCCACCAGCTGAGCCCAGGGTAACAGTGGATTTCTCTAAGGCATCTGACACCTCTAAGATGTCTTTATGAATACAACAGAAAAATAAGGCTTGGCAATTGTACAGTTAACTGAATGAACCAGTGAACCCAAAGAATGCTCATCTCCACCATGGCAGAGGAGCTCCATAGTGAGGTGTCATCCAGGACCCTAGTGCTCTTACCTAATCTGCACATGTGGGGAGACACTGGATGCCTGAATCAAATCCAGAGACTCAGAGAAGATGGACCAGGAGCTTTAGTCCCAAAGACCAACCTCATAAGCACAGATATGGCCTAACAGTAACATAGCAAAGTATTTCCAGTCCTCCCTCACAACAGTGAGATGTATTTGAAAAATAATTGATAAAAGCTTAGGCTGTATTAATTGTTTTTAAAAATTTATAAGAGCACAGGCTAATTGATTATATTAATTAGTTAATTAATTTATATGACAACTAACATTTTTAAAAGGGCAGAAACAGGTGTCCTTCAAGAGGAAGATGACTAAGACGAGAGAGATTTTAAACTATATCACATGAAGATAAATTAGAGTAGCTGAGAATGTTTACTCCTCAGAAGAGAACATTTAGATAGAATGGGAGGGCTATCTCCAGAAATCTGAAGGGTTAGCCCTTGGAGGGAGGGTGTGACTTACTCCAGGTTGGCTGCAGAGGGCAGAGTTTCTAGCAAAGGTTACAGGGAAGTGGGTTTGGCTCAATGCTGTGCAAGGAGGGAACACAGAGTTCCCTGTCTACTACTGGACAATTACAGCAGCTCAAGTTTTCTGAGTGCTCAGATGTCTGCACTAAAGTTAAGGTCTCTGTATGTCAGCTAGAAAGTTGTGGATCAAATTCATACTCATCACTATAAGCGGCTCACAGCATCATCAGTAAAGGATCCTTTTACCTACTGCTGGTTAAATTACCTCGCTCGATCATTGCCCTGTTGACTGTTATTATTATATCATTACTCTTTTGTAGATGAGAAAATAGAGAAGTTAAATTACTTTCCTGGAATCATCCTGCTTTAAGTTATTGGCTTATAATGATCTGGACCCAAGTATTCCTGCTACTAATACTTTCTCCCGAGGTCATACACATAATAAGGGGTCACATCAGGGCTGTTCATTAGAATTATAATATGAGCCACTAATGGAAGCCCTGTATGTAATCTTACTTTTTCTAGTAGCCACATTAAAAGTGTAAAAAGAAACCAGTGAAATTATTTTAAGTTTTCTATATAACCCAACACATTAACCCAACTGACTCATTACATCTAAACTATTATCATTTGTTAAAATGACATAATCAACACTGAAATTATTAACAAGCCTTTTTACCTCCTGTTTTTCACACTAAGTCCCCAGTCTATTTTCCACTAACTGAACATCTCAAGACTTGCCACATTTCAAGCAGTCAATAGCTTCTTGGAGCTCTTGGCTGCCAATGAACAGCCAGCACTCGGTTACAATTTCAATCTTTGCAGGTGTTGAAATTTAAAGAGGAAAGTTGCCTTCCACCTTTGACTCTAATGCCTCTCTGCCCCCAACTTACCTCCTTTGGCAATTTGAAGGGAATGCTTCGCACCTGCCTTTGCGTGTTCTGGTTGGGCCAATGTAGATATTTCTGAATTTGGAGTGGACAGGTGTTTTCTCCTGCAACCTTCCAACAAGCGACTTTTCCCTCCTGGCAGCTAAGCTGGGAGTTAACGTGTTTGATTTCTGTTTTGAAAATGACTGGAGTAGGTTGCATGAATGAAATAATGTACTCTAAATACCAAATTGGAGGTAGAACTTCTTGCTTTCTGCAACGTTATCAAAATTAGGGAGTCCCTGGGTTAATTGATCAGAAATAAATCTTGCAGTCCATACATGCCTAGGTCAGCGTTAGGGGAAGGAAACAGTAGACCTCCTTGTTCTGTAGTTATTTTTGCCACGCTGCCCAAGGGTAGAGGCAGAGCGTCAAAACAAACACATCAGCCTCTTAAAGTAGCTTTAAAACAACCCACCGAAGTTTCACCTTAAAATTCCAAACCAGTTGCCAAAAATGAAGGCAAGTAAAAGATGCCACGCGCTATCGGCCTCCTGGAGGTGGCGCTATAAGGGTGACGGAGTTAATTAGTGCCTACAGAATGCCGCGTGTGAGCTCATCCGAAAAGTCATGCTCTGCACACATTATTTATAGCAGATCTGAGGCGTGCACGGTGTTCGACATTCTCTTTTTAAATAAGGGACTTCAAAAAGTCGTGGGCACTCTCCACTCCCCGCCACCCCCAGACAAAGTGCGGGAGCAGACACCAGGGCGCGGGCAGGGGGAACACGCCAAGCACGCGTGTCCAGGCGCAGGTGCCGGGGGCGGCTGCGGCCACTCGGCAGCGTCGGGTCGCGAGGAGAGTCCGCGCTGGTCTCGGGATGCCTTGCAGATGCACACTGTGTCTCCGGCCAGCAGGAGGAAGGAAGAGGAAGTGAGAGCAGCGGCAGCCGGCGGCGCAGCAGCCGGCCGACCCGAGTGTAAGTGCGTGTGCTCCGGCGAGCGCTTGCGGGCGAGGATGGGCACGGGATAGAGCAGACCACCCACACCGCCGCGGCTCGAGCAGGGCCACAGAGCCTCCCGCCCCCCTTCAATGGTCCCGGGGCGCCAGAGCTCTGTTCGCGGGGAACCCTCGCCGCCACAGCCGTTGTCCGGCGACCCCGGGCAGGTTCGTAAAGTTTCCTGGGCTGGCGCTGCGCCCCGACTCGCTGACCTCAGCTCGACCAGGGAGGGAGCTGGGGCTAGGGCAAAGAGGAGGCGTCCTTCTCGGGGGGACTCTGGTCGCCGCGGAGACACTTTTATTTCCTCCCTGTGGGTTCCGCCGCTCGGGCGGGGGTGGCCGCGGCGCTCTGCGAGGTGAAGGCTGCGGGCGAGCCGGGGCGCTCAGCAGTTGGGGAAGTCTGGGCAGAAGGGGGGCGGGGGGAGTGGGAGCGGAGGGAAGGGGCCCGGGGATGGAGCAAAGGGCCCGGGGCCCGGCAACCCGCAGAGACGTTTCGGCCAAGGCCGGCTGGAGGGGGCCGCCGGCAGACTGCGCTGCTGGCGCTGGGGGAGCGGGGACCGGGGGAGTGTGGGATTGGGGGCTTGGAGACCCGAGAGACTGCGAGGGAGAAGGAACTGGCGGCTCGGACTCCCAGCTTTTCCCGGGCACTGGCAGATGGGAGGGAATCCCCCAGCGAGCGCGCTCCTGGGAGGGGGCGGTGATGGGCTAGAGGGATGGAGGGCCCCGAGGGACAGGAGGGGGCGCCAGCTGGGAGCCCGGGGACCACTGTTAGTAAATACCCGCCTCCCGGGACACGCCGATGTCCCCACTGGGACCCAGAAAGACGGTGGGGGGCTTCGATGGGAGAGACGAGCATCCGAGAGGGGGCGCACCGGGCGCGCCTTCAGAGAAGGGGGCAGCAGAGCCCTGGGGGCCCTAAAATCGGAGCGGAGAGGGGCGGCAGAGGTCGCTGGAGTAGCTTTGAGGAAGAGGAAATACAGAACTCAGCCAGCCTGGGGGGGGGGGGGGGGGAGGTGCGTGTGTGTGTTTGGGGTTGGGAAGTCCGTGTTGGGCCGCGGGAGCGCGCAAGGGCGGTGAGTGTGTGTGTGTGTGTGTGTGTGTGTGTGTGTGTGTGTGACCATTTGCTCAAAAGGGGCTTGGGAGCCAGAGGCTCCCCGCTGAGCGACCCTCTGCCTCATGAGGGCCTTTTGAAGTTGGCAGCTTTCGGCAGGGGTTGTTGGTGTTAGGACCTACATTGACCTAAAGCCAAAAGGCTTGGCCCCCAGTAGTGACCAGGCTCTGGGGGCCTCTGGACAGCTCCGGAGACTCTCTCGCGGAACATATTTTGTGATGTCCTGTGTGCACCGACCATGCGACTCCTAACACCGCTGGCCTGAGTGATGTGGATCTAATTAATTATATTTAAGGTTTTAGAGAACCTAAGACAAGGGTTTCTGCAGAGGCCGTGGGCTCCCCATTTAGAGCTACCAGTGACTTGGGGGTTTGGGGAGTGAAATAAGTTCTGCCTATAAAGGATAAGTAATTAACTACCTGTATTTATGTAGCAACTCTTTGAGGGTAACTTTGGAATCTAGGGGGACTCAGACAGCAAAATATTGTAGCATCAGCAGTTATTATGAAGGGTGTCCTCTGATCATGATTTTCCATGTTATGTCACTTCCAGACCTACTTCCACAGTTGTTTCAGGGATTATTGTCCCCTAGTTTACAGAACTGGGGGTGGTACATTAGAAGGGCAGACCCCCTACGCTCATGTAGCTGACTCTTTTCCTTAGAACGGGCCTTCTGAACCTCTGCTCTGTGTTGTGGTACATTTCCTTTCTCTCCAGCACTGTGGTTAAATGTGCATGTTGCCTTCTTTCCTACTGCATTTATTACTCAAAGAATTTTTTAAAAATTAGATGTACTGGTTGTCTTCTTGGGAAATTGTGAGGGAATTACCTGGAGTATTGGAACTCTGCAAGGGGGATGGTGTCAGGGGGAAGGAGATGTAGGAGATGCTTGGTAGGTGTCAGGGAGGGGCAGGCTGGGAGGCAAGTCCAGAACTGGGTCTGGTGGAACTGAGGGCCTGGAGCAGCCACTGGGCAACAGGGTAGATGGTCCTATTGATGGCCATGTCCACCAGTTACCCCTTCCCATGTCTCATCTCTCTGCCCTTCTTAACTGTAGCCACTCTGACTGCCTCACATTCTTCTTTTCCACCAAATTCTCTCCCCAGGACCTTTGCACATGTCCTTTTGCACAAGGAGCTTTTCCCTACATGTCCAGAGGGCTCACTGCCTTGCTTCCTTGAGGTCTCTGCCCAGCCGTCAGCTTACAGAAGGCCTTCCCTGAATACTTCATATAAAATAGCAGCTTGCCACTCCTTGGTTCTCTCAAGTTACCCAATTTTCCCTCTTAGTACCCGCTGCATTATATATTGATTTGTTTGATTATTGTGTGTCTCTCCTATTAGATGGAAGTTCCATGAGGGCAGGGATCTTGTCCTGTTTACAGGTCCAGAACCTAGACTGATTCCCAGCATAGTAGGTGCTCAATAAATACCTGTTGGCTGACTGAATAAGAGATGCCTATTATGCAAGAGGCTCACCAGGGAAATACAACAGCAAAATATTGTAGCATCAGCAGCAAGTAAGAAGCCCAGATAACAGACTTTTGCTTTTTCTCCTCTGTGCCCTCCCCTGGGACCAGCTGCTCTTCTTGCAGACCCCTTTTTAGATTTGAGTAGACCCCTCCCTTAGAATTTCAGCCTGAAGAAAAGAACAGAGAGGTGGTTCCTTGGGAGAGTGGTAAACAGGTACAGATCGTTAATAACCTATAATCACTTCAGATCTGGTGTTTGTTTCATCACTCTGCTGAAGAGAGAGTCTTTTCAAAGTGTGTGTTGCTTTAGCAAGGAAATACCCCCTACGAAGGAGACATACACTGTATCCCATGTGGCTCTCCCAGCAGGTGGAAGTGAGGGCACAGGAGGAGAGGAGATGAGAGAGGAAGGAGAGGGAGGCAGAAAAGAGACACGGGGCGGCAGATGCAGGAGAGAAGAGTGAAATGCCTAGGAGAACAAGGGAAGGGAGTAAACAGATGAGGGGTTTCCACAGTGCTGCTAAATCTGAAGCATTTATTAAATTACGGTGTTGAGATGGGTGTTTTATAGTAATTTACCCCCTGTGGGTGTTTGGTGTGAGTAGGTGGGGAGAGGTGGAGGAAAAGGGCTTTGAAGCCCTTGCAAAGAGGATGTGGCTGGGGGCATGCCAAGGAGCTCAAATGTTTGTACATTTTGCTTATGTTAGCTTCTTTCTTAGCACTGAAGGTCTGGAGGTAATTGTTCCCATGGAGGACTTTCCCTGTTCGAATCTAAGACAGTAGGTACCCTTCAGGTTTTTCACTGAAGCCTGCAACCACTTTTTAATGCCTGAAACCATCCAAGTGGATAGTTTGGCTTATAACACATTCATTCTGTTGAAGTTGGAAAAGGTGGGGAGTTACTAAACCCTGTACATCTCAAAGCCTCAAGTGTTTGCCCTAATTACGAAACTCCAGTTCTGTTTCCTTCCAGCCAGCTAGTCCAGTGTTTCTGAAGCTGAGGGTTGCAATCAGGAGTGGATCGTGATGTCCATGTATTAGGCCCAGACCAGCAGTTTAAAACGTGAACAAGAAGATACTACAATGGAAAATAGTGTTTCAGAAAACGGACATTGAATTTTTTTTTTCTGTTTTATTTTATTTACTTATTTATTTATTTATTTATTTATTTATTTTTATCCTCACCCGAGGACATTTTTCCATTTTTTTTGTTCAGATAGAGTGGGAGGGAGAGAGAGGAAGAGAGAGAGAGAGAGAGAAAGAGAGAGAGAGAGAGAGAGAGAGAAAGAAACATCGACGTGAAAGGGACACATTGAGTGGCTGCCTCCTGCACGACCCAACCAGGGGCCGGAGACAAACTGCAACCGAGGTACGCGCCCTTAGCGGGAACTGAACCCGGGTCTCTCTGGACCGCAGGCCGATGCTCTAACCGCTGAGCCAAACCAGCCAGGGCTTTTTTTCTGTTTTAAAGGACATCGAATCTTAATGCCAAGAGTTATTGCTTAATATGGGTTATGATTTTAAAAAAATCTGTATTAATAATGTGGAAGGCCTTAGGAATCTACCTTTTAAACCAATTTGCATGAGATTCTAATGAAAGTGCTTCATAGCTCCATACTTTTAAGAAATACTTACCCGCCTTCCTGCCCTTACAAAAAGCTATTGGTTTTACCTCGTGCAAGAGACGTTGTTTCCAAATGTCGAATCAGATGCAGTCAGTGCAACAGCCATTGACTTAACTTTGAAATGCTCCTGTTTGTAGAACTTGGTGGTGTGTGAGGCCCTGGTGCTGCCATCCTGGCGAAGCTGGAAATCCACGTGGCATGATTTTCACTGTAGAGACATGGAGAAGTAGTACATTCGTTCGTAATAACTCTCTAGCCTTGCTTGCTTAGAATAAAAAGACTGAATATACTTTTTGCTGGCCAATTTTTAATGCAGCGCTTTTGAGGTCTTGGAAACTTTGCTCAACTCTTTGTTTCATGCTTTCCACCTAGTATCACCCCATATGCACGATTTTAATTACTTTTCAGAGTTTTGCAAAGACCGTAGTCATCTCTTCGGGTGGCAGGCACACTGCTTCGCTACATAATTAGATTAAGCATTGTAGCTGACCCGGCTGGGGAATGGCCAACCAAGGAAGAAGGAGGCTGAGAACTTCAGCGCTGTCCCAAACATAAGGACCTTGAAGGCCGACCCTCCAGCAGACAGTGTGGCTCCTGTGAAATGGGTGTGGCCGTGGAAGCACTGGGATCTGCCTAGCAAGGCGTTTTTAGGTACAGCAAAGCCAGCCTGAATGCACAGTGCACGCGCTGCCCAGCATTCAGTCTGCTGGATAATTTAGGGGGTCTGAGTGTAAACAATCAGGACGTACTGATAGCAGCCAGAACTGAAGCCTGTGAAACACCAGTATGGTCCACGGTGAAGTTAACTTGTGATTAGCACCGTTTTCTGAACTTTCACAGGATACGTGCAAGGACCATTTGGGCAGGGTTTTGTCACTGATCTAAGGTGGGCGAACAGCACAGTGTCTGGTAGGAACCCGGGTGGGAGAAGGGATGCTGGCTCATCAAACAGAATTAACCGCAGCAGCCAGCGGCAGAGTGCTGAGTAGGGAAATTAGTCACATGTATAAATAGAAGATGAGTTTGTCGTCAGTGCTCTAGGGCCCCCCCCCCCAAACCCTGACTTCCAGAATCTGAGCAAGATTATTATTGGAAGCTCGGTTTCAGGAATCGAGGCTACAGTCTTGGCTAGTTTCATTTGGACAGTTAATGCAGGGAACAAAGCATTCCTCAGTGGGGAGCACTGGAAAACCTGTGACTTGCTGGACTGCAGCCTTGCTCTGTGTCAGGTGCATTGTACCTGCTGGATAAGGAACAGGGTTTGAGGGCACCAAGATCAGGTGAGCCCTGATTGGGCGTTGCCCCAGGGGGCTTGGAGTCACAGCATCCATGGGACATTTTTCTCCTTGTGCAGACCGCCGACTCCCGTCCTCCTGGCGTGCTGTTTGGGAATGATGGGAAATGCCAGTATAGTATTGCTACCCAATTTTATAGATGTGGCTGAGAGGAATGAAATGTCACCAGGGTATCTGGAGAGTAAATCTGAGCCAACAACTGCTTCTCTACTCTTTTTCCTGATATTTCTTTCCTGTGGACCGCGACACCTGTGTTGGTTACTTCCTCCTCTTGTTGGTTTTCCTGGACTGCCCTGGTCTGAGGCCAGGACCCTCATGTTGAGCTGCAGTGCACCCAGGAGGCCTTTCACTCCTGTTTGCCCGGGGTTGCCATGGCACCCAAAGATGTGTCTGCTACCACTGAGGCCCAGTTTTTCAGAGCTGGTGCCTGCTTTTGGATATCTCCTCCCAGAGTTGACCTTCTGAGCCTCGAGAATCAGTGGAGACTTCTCTCAGGGACAGCATGCCCGTAACCCAAGCTCATGCTAACGGAGCATATAAGCTAGAATGCAATTTATTAATAAAAAACGAGAACGTTGTTTGCCAAGGAGAATAGACACATATTCTTCAGCCAACGCTCTTTTCTCTGTGGATGAGTCATGGTGAAAGCAAAACTTTGGGGACATTTTGGGGGGAATGAGCTGGGTGGGGGAATACACTGAGTGTAGTGTTTTCCAGTGGCCATGCTTTTGCTCCTTTCCCTGAGTAGATGAACACCTGTAGATTAACACCAACTCAGGGAGTGAGAGATGGCCATCTTCAACCAGGCTACTGATGCTGTTCTTTTCTACCTGCAGGCTGTTGCCCATTTTGTGTTGACCCTTTATTTCGGGCAGTCTTAACCTCAGCATTTTTCACTTTGGGGGCTGGATAGTTCTCTGCTGTGGGGGCTGTCCTGTGCATTGTAGGATGTTTATTAACAACTCTGGCCTCTACCCACTAGATGCCAGAGCAGCACCAGCTGTGACAATTGAAAATGTCTGCAAACATTGCATTGTTCTGGGAGTAGGGGCCGCCCCTCCTCCCAGGGTGAGACCTTGCTAAGTTAGACAGTCCTGTGCCATCAGACGGGCTCGACCTCTGGCAACAGTTATAAGGGCCCTGGTTTTCTATTTACTGGTCGTTCCTCAGACTCTAAGGTGGCATAGTCACAGAGGGATAGTCTCACCCTTTGTGTTCATTTCTTTCCTCTAGCTCTCCAGATTTCCTCTCTAGCTTCCTTCCCTCCTGTATTGCATTTGTCTTCCTAACCCAAATTGGTTTCAAGTTCTAATTTCATGTGTGGTCTTCCTGGCATTCTGTGGCCGAAGAGGACTGGATACCGAGTGACGGCATGCCTCGGTTTCCTCCCTGGGTCTTGCGTTCCGAACCACAGGTTCCTGCAGTACCTACAACCTGTACGTAATGCGCGTAAGATAAACGTTGTGGGGCAGGTAGGTGAGCAAGCGCAGTCCGGCTCATCCAGAGGCCTCTGTCACAGGATCGAGGACCGAAAGGCAGCGTGAAATGCTTGCTCTCTCCTTACACAGTGCACCTTGGCTGTCTGGATGGAGTGGGTATTGATCTTCCCTTTAGTGTGACCGGGACACTGTAGCGGGTCAGGGGAGAAGCTTGAAGGAACCGCTGTACCGGAAGTCCTTTCCGACCCTGTCCCTTGGACTTCTGTCCCGTTCGTGCCGCATTTCCTTTCTTACGTCATCATCTGTCAGCCTTTGCTTGCCTGTGCCGTGTGGCCGCTGTAACACGCGGAGCAGCGACTCGTGGCTTGAGCATGTGGAAATCCTGCTGGCTCGTGTCCTCGCTGCGTCTCCCCGAGGCAGCAGCCTCCTCCAGTCACAGCCCTGTGGCGACCCTCCACCCTTCCTTCCGCCCTTTGTGACTCTTTTAGTCCGAGGCTGCATTCAGGGAGCCGGCGTTCGTGCTCTGGGCTCTGTGGCTGAGCGGGCCTGGCTGAGCTCTATTTTCCAGGCTGCTACACACAATTACCCTTCATTTCGAAGCATAATACATTTCAAAATACTTTTCTTTTTCTGTTTGTAGGCTTTTAAACCCAAATGCAGAGCCACAGCTGGCTTAGCCCTTGGCCCTCAGAAGACGGGTGGCTGGGGAGGCAAGCTGGTGGAGGGCCTTTGGTTAGATGGCATGTTTTTGGCTGAGTGAAGAATGAATTCCAGTAAGACTCAGTCAGACTGGTTTGTCCTTGACTCCGGCCCACCCTCACCCTGCCCTGCCTGCCATCTTCAGAGAATGTTACAGTGGACCCTGGCCCTCGTTAGTCCAGCTGTGGGCCGCTTTGTGAGATGGGACTGAGTTCTCAAACATTTAGGTTTGGGGGCTGGGACTGAATCTTTCATACGCTAAATAGTGTGTGCTGTGTGTGGGGGGGGGACAGAAAGCCACGTACACACCCGTGCACACCCATGATGCGGCTGCCCTAATAATGAAAGGCGTGTACAAGCAAAGAAACTATTGTATCAGCTTCTCAACCCTGTGCTCTTCAGCGCCGGTCACCTTTACAGCAAGGCAACACAAACCACACTAAACCAAAACTTTTCATCAAAGAGTGAATATGTTCCCATCGTCGTTAGACTTACTTTCCTGCCAGCAAGAGAATTCCACTCGTTGGAACCATTTCCTCAATTACTGTCCATTCATCCATTGAGAGTTAGAAACATTTGTCTGGATTTATGAGAGAAAGGTACAATAAAGCTTTATTAATTGTAGTAGTTTTTAAAAAGATGTGTGAGTTACACTTGAAAGGCATATAAATATTTTCATATTGAAATATTGCTGGGCTCACAGCACCCATTATAATACTTTACTCATTCATTCATTCAGCAGGCATTTATTTTTCATGGATTTTAGAGAGAAGAAGAGACATAGATAGAGACAGAGGGCGAGAGAAACATCGATTTATTGTTCCACTTACTGATGCATTCATTGGTTGATTCTTGTATGTGCCCTGACCGGGGATCAAACTCGAAACCTTGGCATATCAGGACAACACTCTAACCAGCTGAGCTACCAAGCCAGGGCTTAGCCATTTTTATCACATTTTATGTCCTGTAGTCAAGGCACTTACTGGACATAGTAAGACTCTCTTTATATGGAGAGCGAAACTCTATGGGAGGCAGACCCATTAATAGTCCAAGTGGAGCGTGATAAATGTATGTTTAGAATGTTTGCAGATCACAGAGGAAGGAGTTAACAGTGAAGTGACGTTGAGAAAGGTCCCAGGTATTAAGTGTCAATGCTGAGTATCAGAGGAAAGCACATGGTGTCTGCAGGGAATGCAGCAGTCAGGGTAGTGGGAAGAAAGTCTGGAAGAGGCCTTGTGTCAACTCTTCCGGAAGCCGAGCATTTGGATTGAGCGGAAAGGAAAGCCAAACGACTTTAGGAGAAAAAGACAGACCTGAAATTCAGAGAGAAGTACAGCTCCGCAGGCAACGTGGGGGACAGGTTAGCCAGTAAAGAGAAGGCGGTGTGAAGGCCAGGTGGGGGCTGTGAGTGCCTCCCTCCTCGGCCTCCTCGAATAAACGCACAGTCTTGGTCAAGTGAATGCATAAGTAAAGCCATTGCTTGCGATGGAAATGCAACTTGAAGACAGGTAGCTCCGCCCCACCTGCCACCCTGAGTCATGGACCAGGGTCCTCCTTTAAGGAGACAGCTTCCGGAGACCCCTCCCCACCAGCTGGCAGCAAGCTCCGGGGAGAGGAGATTGACATTGATGGAAAAAAATGACGGATGTGGTGGCTGCTTGGATATGGGAAAAAGGGAAAAGGGGAGGTTGTCAAGGTTTAAGGCTAAATAAATACATGTTCGTTGATTGAGGGTTCAGGTGTCTTTTTGACTCTGTGGGCTGGTCGCCCTGGTATAAGCCTTCTCAGCCTCACTTTTCACATCTGTGAAAAGGAGGTAATATGAGTCCCTACCTCCGGGGGTTGCCGAGGAAACTGAGTGTGATAGTGATTGTAGAGTACCCAGGAGGTATTTACTATTGTCATCGATGTTATCATTAGCAATCCAGGGGTTTCTGTTCAGGTTCTTTAATTCAAATATCTTGCTGAAACCATTTAAAGACATGCATTTATTATTTCATCTTCTTTAAGAAGCCTAGGTAATTCCTCCTCAAATCTTGACTACACAGTTTGATTTGTGTATTTTTTTCTTCGAGAATATGGGAGACGTAAACGGCTGAAACAAAGGTCAGGAAAAATTACCATCGATCGTGAATTAAAAGATCGGACATAATGAATCATGTTAGCAACTTGCAGCCCTCAAATAAAACCTGTACATAGAGCTCTGTTCCCCCATCCATTCGTAACCAGCCTGGGATTTTACTGCTTTATTGTTGTTATTTTCCTTTGGGTAGAGAGAGCGGAGATTGCTCATCGGGCTGTCCTTTTCCTTGCTGCCAGCTTCCTGGGGCTGTTTGCACATGTATAGTGAGAGACCCCCAGTTTGTAGAGTAATAGTAGGGGAGCATTTGACAGGATGTAACTCAGTGGGTTCCTGTGATCATGTTGCCCGTTGAAGAAGCTCAGTGGTTCCAAGAACACTTTTTGAATCATTTGGAATCTACCAGTAAGTTAGGGGACAGTTGAAATGTACATTGGCAGCAAAGTGTTAATTTTCTTCTTTAACCTGAGCCTATAAACCAGTTTAAAACATTGTCTGGAGATACAGAAACATAAAAACAGGATGACTCTAGTCCTGAGTGTACAGACCCACCATAATAAATACGTTGTCCTGTTATCGGTGGAAGTGGTGTTCTTGGGGTGCCACGAGGTAAAGAGTTTCCTGAGGCCCCCACAGGAGGATGGGGTTTCATGGAAAGCTTTATTGATGGTGTAAAATTAAGGGGGTTTCCCTCCAAGGTCCCGTTCCTCTGTCCCGCCATGGAAGAAATCCAATCTTGTTTTCAGCAGGACCAGAATTCAGGCCACTGCCCACTGTTTCCACTTCATATTGAGGTCCAGTCCAGCTTCCTACACGGGGAGCCTGCGTGGCCACGGGCCATGGGACTGCTTAAGCCACATGGAGAGAGAACGGGGGAGCGCACGGCGAGTGCGGGTCACGGAGCCAGGACAGGAACAGGAGCGAGCGTCTGTGTTCACCTGGGATTAGTATTCTCAGGCTTGGGGGGGAACCTGAAGCTTAAAATAATTCATCAGCTCCCACATCTTCCAGGGCTTGCATTGGGGTCCGCCCCTAGCCAACCCACTGTTCCCCAGGCTAGACTGACAGGCAAGCCTTTTTCCTACGTCACCCCAACTTCACTGAGCCCACCTCCTCCTTTGTTGGGTCCCTTCCCCCAGTGATCTGCAGGGGATGGACCGGTGGTGCCCTGGGCTGTAGCTTCTTAGTGCAGCTGCCCAGATGACCATGCTTGTAATGTCTGACCTCCCCTTTGCTCTCTTCCCTTTGTTAACGTTAACTAGCTGATTACGACGATAACAGTCCAGCATAATTCATTATGCCAACTTTCACTTTCAAAAGTGTCCCAGGTGAGACACTTCACTGTATGGCCACCCAAGTAGAAGCCAGGTGTTTCCATCCCTACGCATCCTCTCTGCTGTTCCAGTCCGTGTGGGTGCCTTTTCTAGTTTATGCTCCTTCAGGAAGGCAACAACTGGCTGACAGGCTCACCAGCTCATTAAGCAGTAGCTCATGGACCTGTCACTGGGTAATGGCTTTCATGGAATGGGTTGGAAAAAATAAGCCTCAATATAGACACTAAACTGCCACGAAGCATGGGTGTGTGAGAGACGTATGCCAAGTGGACGTTTCTTCTTCAAAGGGGTGCTTTGAAAGTGGCCTAGTCCCTCCCCAGCTCCATTCCCAGAGTCACCAGAAATCACTTATCTAATCACTATATGCAAATCATGTTTGGTATCTGACAAATGACACACTATCTTCTCCCAAGAAAGGGATAAAAATGGCTTGTTCAGCTGCTAGCTTGTCAGTGGTGTAGCCCTGCCTCTTTACTGCGTCAGGATTGGTGTGTCACTTTAAATAGGGTCCAATGTTACGGAAACGTTCAAAGACCCAACAAAGATTTATATAGTGAAATACAGATTTACACTAAATCACTGGAGAATTACATTCATACCAGAACATATGTCAGTTTACCAGTGACTCAGACGTATGGCTTCACCTTGAGCCCATTCTACAGATGAGGACATTCACACGTCGGGGAGGCGGGCTGCCCGACGTCACGTACATGCGAGCGGAGTGTGCCCTCCTGCCGCACACCGGATGTCATGCTCACCTGCTGCCAAGTCTCCCTCGCTTTGTCAAGTTCATTTTTGCCTCAGTTGACCCTGACACCTTGGAATGTTGTGTTGAGTGGTAGGCCACCTGGTGAAGGATTGAGAACGATTTGCTGGGAGAGCTTTGCCTCAGCAGCGTGTAAAAGCACAGTCAGGGCAGCAGACCAGCTGTGACCTGAGCCGGGGCATCCCCCAACAAGGTGGCAGAGGGTGGAGGGCAGGGTGGTGCCTTCATTTCTATCCCCACGACATGCCGTCCCCCAGCAGTAGAGTTTGTACTGTAATTATCTCTGCCTTGTATAGGGCTGTTTGAAATCTTTTCAGATATGCTACTTATAATCTTAGCTTTTGAACGTGCCCCATACAACAGTCTGAGAATTGACACCCGGAGCCTAGAATGATAAGACACATGAAGGTGTAAAAAATATAAGTAGTCGTGGTGAAAATCCCTAGGCAGTTTTTATTTCAACATGTATCTTTCAGATAATGAACAGGCTTTAGGTAGTTTTCATAATAAGATCAATGCAGGGCCCAGAGAAATGGCACACCAGCAGTTTTGATGTTGAATGTCACCCTTCTTTCAAATCCAGGAATTGCATTATGAAGAGTTGGGCTCATCCATTTGAAGCATTAAGTGCTAAAGAACGTATCTAGTAAATGTGCAGGGGAAAGAAACTGCCGGAGAACTTGAGTCTTCAGGGTGTAGAGACCCTGCAGTCTTTGGCTTCTTGGGGGGTCAGAGTGCATTTCAAATCCTTGATGGCTGCTGTGGGTCTGAATGTGCCTCCGGTGTTTGCTTTTGAAAGACTCTTTCATTCATTTGTTCATCCACAGATATTCATTGAGCACCTGCTAGGTATGGTGGGAGGTATACGAGGCGATACAAATAATACATACACAATCGTGATTCTCCTTCCTAGGAAACCAAACAGACCTGTTGCTGATTTTGTGGGCTGCTTAGACACTGGTGGAGGACCTGTATATCGATCAAAAGATCACACAAGTCAGTGTGGCATTTAAACTGTGCCAGGGCCATGGGGGAAGGACCAATGCTGGGGGGGGGGGGCATAAGGCAGGGGGTTAACATACTCAAGGAGGTTAGGGAAGAGGGAGAATGGGTTTTACTGTGGAAGGAGGAGACCCTGAAGGTGACTAGCATAAATAAAGGTCACATGAAGGGCAGACTTGGATATTGAAAGAGCTGAAGACCTGAGTGCCCAGGACAGCGAGCATTCCAGGCCTGGACTGGACTGGGAGGGCTCATGGGGCCATGGGTCTGGGCCTTTATTGAACGCGCGGGGGGGAAGCCACCGAAGTGTGTTCCCCGAGGGAGTGATGTGATCAGGTGTACGCTTTGCAGAGATCTTCAGTGTGTACATTTCACATCATTTCAAATTGGTCGCAATGTGTTTCCACTATTACTGCTTTTAGAATCTAACAATTTCTAAAAGAGTCAATGTAGCTACTAGTGTCTCCTTCAGGTTTTAAAGAGCAGTTGAACCGAGTGATTTAGCATGGGCATTGCAAGCACTTAAGAATGATGAAGTACCTAGTTCTGTGGTCCTTAGACTTCAAAATGCCTGAGAATCGCTGGGGACCCAGACACTGCATTTTAACAAGTTTCTCAGGTGGTTCTGATGCAAAGTGGCCCTGATTCCACTTTGAAAAGCATCGTCCTGGAAAAGTGCTAAGGAGAGAAGCAGGAGTTGCAGACCTCCAGATGAACCGGTATCTGGCAGCCAGTGGAGGATGGCACCTCTCTATAGCCCAGGTTTGAACGTGGACCTCGTCTCCCGAGACTGGAGGGCTTTTCTGCCAGTGCACCCGGAATGGTGCTGTCCTCCGAGTTCCTTCCAATGTGTTTCCTCACCCTTTCCTCTGCAGCTGCTTTCTCAGGTCTGTGGCTTGCTCCGTCTGTGTCTCTGATGGTTTACTTTTCATTTTGTCGCCATTTAATGAGACTCCTCAGATAGGAGTCCTGAGTGAGGTATGAGGGAGAGGCAGTGGGGAACGCGGTGGACAAGGTGTTTGCTTACTCTGCCCTGGAGCAGGAGGCAGGGGGATGCTCAGGGGACAGACCAGTCCATGGTTACCATATGACTTTCAGACAGAAAGGGCTGGGACACCAGGGGTTCATTTTGGAGGCATCTCCTTTAGCTCCCCCATTCTCGGGGGTTCTTTTAAAATTCTGCTCAGAAAGTGACTGTGAGGGAGAGCGTGCAGGGCTCACAGCTGCTCCCCAGTGTGTGTAAGAGCCCCGAATTCCTGCTCAGGTGAAGTCAGGTGGAAGTGATATTATAGGCAAAGTCAGAGGGGAAAAGAAGAGGCATCAGGCAATCTGGTGGGCGAGAAGAGAGAGCGAAGTGCCCTGGGCCTACATTCCCCAGCCAACAAGGCGCAAACCAGTAGTCACCTCCTCTGGGAGCCTTCTTTGGCTGCCTGGGCCTCTCCCTGGACACACGAGGGCCCCTCTGTGTTGGTGTGCAGCATGTCACCTGACACTGGCGCGTGGCTTTCCCTCGAGTAGACCGGAGGTCCGGATGGCAGACGCTCCCAATGCTGAGCCCACAGTGGGCTCTCCGTCAGTGTTGGCGGGAAGAAGGCCTGTTACACATGTCCGTGAGCACGGTCCTTCTCCAGTCTTTCAAAACGTCTTCTTCACCCCTGAGTAAGGGCCCAGGGACACGTGGCTGAGGGAGGCCAGGCATGTAACTCTCACTGTACTCGTTCTCCTGAAGATGGCCCTGCCGGAGGTCACTGGGACTGAGGTGTGGGCCAGACCAGTCTCAGATGCGGCGAGGCCGATGCCACTGGCTTTGCAGGACCCTAGCCCTGTGGTGGCCGTGGCTATGGCTGTCCTGCCACTCCATTGTGCCCAGATCCGCCCTGGATGTAATGAACTTTCCGGAGGAGGAAACAGACATTCTGTCATCGCATGACTGTCTGCAGAAGTATTCATGCCTCGTGTGCCTACTTATAATTCTCCCCCAGTCCCCCAGAGGCCGATGGCACAGAGATGTTAGAAGACCCTAACGTGGCAGGATGTGGAAAACATTCTTGGGTAAACCCTGAACTTCTCTCCCTCGGTGCATTGTCCACGGTTGGTTCTGCCCATGTCGAATCTGGACAGCGTGTTTCTCTCCTTCCCCGCCAGTGCCTGTGGGCGACCTGGCACGTGAGACAACACGGGGGGCTGGGATCCTCACGGCCTGCGTGGTTGCCCACATCTCATTTATTACACTGTGAGAGCGCCGGGGCCTTGATCACTCCTGTTTCTAGGCTATAATTGCACATTGTTTTTCTAGCAGCTATCAAGGGTTTCGGCCAGCAATTGAAACTTGATAGGTGTCCTGGCTCTTCCCTGTTGGAATGACTTCTCCTGATGTTCAAGTGCTAAGCTGAGCTCATTTCTGTTAAGCCAGAGAGCTCCCAGGCAGCAAACCCCAAGCGTGAGTGTCCTGAGTCCGCCCGGAAGCGGAGGGCATGCAGGCCTCTGGGACGGTGCTGTCAGGCCTTCCGCAGCCCCTTCCTCCCGATAAAGTAACCAAATAATTGCTTGTTTCCCCGTGTGGAGGTTCTGCCGGTTTCTGAGTATGTCTGTTCCAATTACGCATTCTGGAGCTGGGGTTACAACCACAGGCCGGGGTTGGGGACCCGTGGATAGGTCTGAGCTAAAACGCCATCCATCACCTGAATTACATGCGCACCTGCTCTGTGCGGTGAGCTCCTGGTGACATTTGGGGTCTCATGGAATTAGGGACAGTTCAGAACCAGTGTCCAGTAGTCCCCCAAAGGTCTGATTGTTTCCTTTTCCCCAGGGGACAGTTTCCCTAGTGAAAGGCTGCAGGTCCCTCTGGGGAGGCTGGGCATAAAGTCAACAGTGTACATTTTGGGCAGTGTACCTTCTTCAGGGTCCTTCTTCACGGGGATCAGGCTTCCCTTCCTTTCAAAGGTTCTCAACCTTCCTAATGCCGCGACCCTTTAGTACAGTTCCTCATGTTGTGGTGACCCCCAACCATAAAGTTATTTTCGTTGCTACTTCATAACTGTAATTTTGCTACTGTTATGTCTTAGGCGATCCCTGTGAAAGGGTCGTTTGACCTCCAAAGGGGTCGCGACCCACAGGTTGAGAACCGCTGCTTTAAGGAGTTCTGGGTCCGTAAACATGTTCAGGTCTGGGAACTGATGGAAGGGAAGTGACTCAGTTTTTATGATTCAGGTTCGACTTTTGTTCATTTGACACAGAAGTTTTCTGCTGCCACAGATCAAGTGAGAATTTGGTGGGCTTCCTGTCGTTTCGTTTCTGGAAGCACCACGCTTAGCCAGGTGTCGTGGGTGTGTGCGAATCCGGCTCTTCCTATCGCTGCCCTGATTCTGCTGCTGTGGCAACCTTGTGTGGAAAGGGCGCGAGCAGAGCCCTGGCCCGGAGGGAGGCCCAGCCCCTCTCGCTGCCCCGGACGTCCTCCAAGCTGCTTTGCAGGGAGTGACTGAGGCAGCTTCTGCACGGATCAAGGTTGAAATTACTCATCACCCTAGTCCAAAACTACGAGGGCAAAATCACAAGGTTCTCGTATCTTCTGTGTCCTCTTATATAAATGGAAAAGGTGTCCATGTGTCGTCACAACAAAGTGAAAAACGTGCCAGAGATCAGAGCTGCAATCGATGTGAAAGGGCACAGTGCCCGTGAACCTGTCCTGCAAACCGTTCAGGCCATCGGTTGGTGGGAGGGGTGGGGTGAGGGGTCACAGGGTGCACCATCCTGATAGCGCCCTGCATCCCTCGGCTTTGCTGGTCACCCTGAAACCCGTGCTCACGTTCAGCTGTGGTAGGGGAAAATGCCATTAGATCCCTGGCCAGTTTGGCTCAGCGGTTAGAGCCTCGGGCCGAGGACCAAAGAGTTGAGGGTTCGGTTCTGGTCAAGGGCACGTACCTCGATTGTGGTTTGGTCCTTGGGTCTGGTCAGGGTTGTGCGGGAGGCAACCAATCGATGTGTCTCTCTCACATCGACGTTTCTCTCTCTCTCTCCCTCCCTCCGACTCTATCTGAAGATAAATGGAAAAATATCCTTGGGTGAGGATTAAAAAAAAAAATGTCATTAGAGTAGGTTAGGTCTACAGAAAAATTTCACGATGTTTTCTGTTCTCTGCGTTATGGCTTAAATGTCAAGTTCACTCTCCAGTCCCAGAGTTTGATTCCTGGGTCCTTATTTTTCTCTCTTTAGAGAAACTAATGTGTATCTGGGATAGGCGACCTTTTTTAGTACTTCCCTGATACTGTGGGGAGTCCTGTTTGTGCGCCCTGTTTGTAGACTTTATTGTTAACTGATTCTTCAAACACTCTGTGGGAAAGGGTGATGGAAGGGAGTGGCTGCTCCCTCGGGGGTGTCCAGAGTGGACACACCTGGAATGCAGTGTGGCTGGTACCCCCATGCAGGCACCAGCCACTGGCTATTGGCCCCGAAGACCTGCTTCATGGAAGATGTTGGGCCTGTGAGCCCTGCAGGCTCTGGTGGTCCATGCATGGAATTCGAGAACCAAGAGGCCACGGTCTTAGTCCCGGGGCTGACACTGACTGTAATGTGTGCCCCGCTCCATGGCTTCCATTTTCTTAGCTGTAGAATGCAGAGGGAGGCTTAGTCATGATGGGAGGGATCCCAAGTGGGAATCCATGGACCCGTCGGCTGCTTCAGGATCATCCTTTCACCCGGTAAGAAAATTAGAGTCTGGGCCCTCAACCCCAGAAATCCTGATTCTGGGTGGGTTCTGGAATCTGTACTTATCCAAAGACTCCCTGCTGTAGCTAACTGTGATATGAAGCTCCTCTGGGGAGGCCCTGGATGACTTCTAAGTTCCTCTCCTTTCCTACAGTCATTCTTCATCCTTTCCAGCCCATGCCCTCTTAAATGTCTCCTTCAGAGAGTCTCTTGACTCCTGACTGACTGGCCCTCTGGAGAATGAGTTCATGCCTCTGTGCAAAAACAAACAAACAAACAAAAAACTCATCAGCTGTGTTTGTTTACTTTTCTGTCTCCTCACTGGCCCCGGAGCTCTGGAATCTGATGATGGTACCACATTTGTCTCTGCCTCCTCTGTGCCCGGCCCACTGCTTGGCATGGAGATTATGGCCCTTGGAGATTATGGGGAGTTTTCGAAGATGTGGCAAGATGTGGAGGGTGTTGCTGAAACTGAACACCGCCCTTGTCTCTGCCTATTGGCACCTCTAGGAAAGATTGAAGGGATGTTTCAAATAAATCTCTCCAACATATGTGGGATTTAATCTATGTGGGCCCCTTTCTCCCAAATATTCGACTGTTACAGAGCTATATTCCATCCTTTGGCCTTGAGACATCCAGGATGCACATGGAATCACTGAGAAGTGTGGGGAGGACGATGAGTTGCAAACCAACAGTTTAAACTCAGGTGTTTTGCAAATCCAAGCACTTCCAAAATATTATTTGGAATTCCCCCTCTGTACCTCCTCCCTTCCCCAACTGAAAGAGACGACCAACAGTACGCGTGCCCACTGCTGGGTGGGATGGAATCAGTGAGGAAAGGGAAGTTCATTTCCTGGTTGCCCTCCCACCTCCCACTGGCAGAGTTTGGGGGGTGCCAACCACACTGTTGGCATCTCCGAGCTGCTCATGCTGCAGAGGCTGCATTGAAGTGAAACACATTTGGATGAGGGTGAAGGGAGCCGGAGGGAGAAAGGTCACACTTGGCCGTGTGCGCTGTACGTCCCTGGCTCTCCTTCTGCCTCTGGAGTAAGCACAGAGCGTTAATTAAAAAGTGAAAAGCTCATCTTCTGAGCGGCGATTAGTTTGTGTATTTTTCTACCTTCATCTGTTGGGTCTTTGAATTTTTGGAAACATAAAGGCTGAAACATATTTCCTGGGGGTCTTTCCCGTGTGCCCCCTCATTTCATTGTTCTGATCTTCGGGGGACTTGAACAATACCCAGTGTTATAAAAAGAAATGTCACCGTGAGGTTCTGGGTCCTGACTGTGGTTGGGGTGACGCAGCTGTGAAAGGCTCTAAGTGTGGGCACCGTGGTTCCCCGGTCCTGCCCCAGCCCCGCCCACGTGCGCTGGCCCATTTAGACAAGGCTGCCACGAAGCTCCTAGCTGGATTCATTAGCCTCGCGCCAAAAGCCCTCTGAAGAGTTATTTTTATATTCATACAGTTTTAATATTTGGGGACAGGCTGTACCGTTTTCCAGGTGCTGAAAGTGACCACTCAGTTTTTTGTTTTGTTTTGTTTTGTTTTTTTAATTAGGTGCTATTTTAGCTTCAAAAATACTTTATTTTTTATGGACCACTTTGTTCCTTTGACCCAGTTCTTTTCCCTGGGATGCGTGTTCTAAGAAGATGAGGTTTATCACATGAATAATACCTGGGATAGTAATTCCTTTAAGATGAAATCACTGACCCCCTCCCCTCCAACACGCGCACGCACACACACACACACGCTCACTCCCGAGCATGCATGCTTCCTGTCAGTAAAATGCCTTGGAGTCCACGGGGGTTCCTCTCCCCTGGCTGGCAGGAGGCAGGGTCTGCAGAGGCCCGTGGGACTCAGCTGGAGCTGCCCAGGCCCTACCTGGCCGAGCTGGGCACTAGCCTTTCCATCCTTTCTGCTGGACTGTTCTGCGCACGGTGGGCGTGCCAGGAAGGAGGGGCCCACGGGCCCTGCAGAAAGGAGAGCGTGCCATCCTCAGGAGTGAGCTGTCAGCAGCCATCTCCTCTGACTGTAATTTGCTGCAGCCTGGAAATGAAGAAGTGACAGCTATGAAAAGGGCTTGAGAATAATTGCAGCTAAAAGTAAAAACATTAGAGCAAAGCCATTCCAGGCGACCTCTCACTCGCTTCCGTTCACGAGGAGGGCGGAATGGCGGGGTCTGCACAATGCTGACGGGATGGTAGTGTCTGTCCTTGGTCACTTTATTTATGACTGGTCCACCCCACTCTTTATGTGTTTTGCCATCTCCTAGAGGCCCTGGTTTTGCTGACATTACACTGGGGTGATCTGGGACACATTTTCAGCCTTGGTCCCTGCCAGCCTGGGTGAGGTGACTGAGGGTTATTTCATCTGAGGGGCACAGGTCTTTAACATGTGCTTTGCCTCGGGGGTGGGGGGTGCGCAGGTGCCCTTGTTCTTGGCTGGTCGCCGTCATGCCCGTTAGGTGCTTTTTGTGAGTTTTAGTTTTAGAATATGAAAAAGTCTTAGCCCCAAACATATCGTTTTTATTTTATTTATTTTTTCCATCACCATTTATCCCCTCCATGCCCTCCTCCACCTCCACAGCCCCCTTCCTGCCCCCTGCCCTGCCCCCCGCAATCATCACACCCAAAACACATCTTTAAAAATGTCTCCCCACCTCTCAGCTAAGGTGGCTCATTCTGAACTGCCTTTTTTTTTTTTTTTTTTTCCCTGTAAATTGACTGCGTAATAGTTGTCCATTTTGACAAACTGTTTTCTTCCAAATAAGTACGCATATCAATTTGCTTGGCAGAGAAAAAGAGTTGAAATATCTGAACTTGGGAGAATTCTATTTTTTTTTTTTTTTTTATTAATTTATTTTTGTTACAGAGGTTTCTCCTTTTTTCCCCATTGACACCCTCCTCCCCATCCCCCCACCCTGTCCCCAGCTTTGTTGTCCATGTCCATCACTTATGCATATATGTGCATAAGTTCTGTGGTTTATCTCTTCCCTCCCCCCCACCCCCTCTCCTGAGGGGTGTCAGTTTATACCCTACTTCCACGTCTCTGGGTCTACCCTGTTCCTCAGACTGCTATGTTCATTATATTCCACAAATAAGTGAGATCATGTGATATTTGTCTTTCTCTGCTTGGCTTGTTTCGCTTAGGATAATACTCTCGAGGTCCCACCACGTCGTCTCAAAGGATAAGAGATCTTTCTTTCTTACAGCTGCATAGTACTCCATTGTGTATATGTGCCACAGCTTTTTTATCCATTCATCCACTGATGGACACTTGGGCTGTTTCCAGATCTTAGCTATTGTAAATAGTGCTGCTATGAACATGGGGGTACATGTATTTTTTCTGATTGGTGTTTCAGGCTTCTTAGGGTATATTCCTAGAAGTGGGATCACTGGGTCAAATGGCAATTCAATTTTTAATTTCTTGAGGTAACACCATAGTGTTTTCCACAGTGGCTGCACCAGTCTGCATTTGAACTTGGGAGAATTCTAAATGCCACTCTTGCTTTGGGAGTCGCCGGGCCCATCCCATGCCCTTGGTCATCTCTGACTGCCAGCAGGCAAGTGATTTGAATCTGGCTTCTCAAATGGACCCTTTGATGGTCTGAACCATGATGCTTTCTTGAAGTTGGCATTTGCAAAGGTTAGTTTGTGATTTTTGTTGTGGTTGTTAATCCTCACCCGAGGATACTTTTCCATTGATTTTAGACAGAGTGGAAGGGAGGAAGGGAGAGAGAGATACACATCGACTGGCTACCTCCTGCACGACCCCAACCAGGGCCGGGGATCGAACCTGCAACCCAGGTACGTGCCCTTGACTAGGAATCAAACCGAGACCCTGCAGTTCTCAGGCTAACGTTCGATAACCGCTGAGCCAAACCGGCCAGGATGGTTTGTGATCTTTGATCAGGAGAGAAGAGAAAGAATGCTTGATTGAAGGGATCGTGGAGACCCTAAGGTAACGTCTCCCGGTGAGTGGTACTGAAGATGAGTTAGGTATCCAGGCTGGCTTTTGAAACAGATTTCAGTAACTATTTATTCATTTCAATGCGTCTTAGAAAAAGTATAACAAGCACATCAAACCTATGATTTCACAGATTTTCTTGCTTAGTGTGAGATGAATATGAATACTCTGAAGAGAAATAATAAGTTAGTAGGACTGGAAAAGGAAGAACCCACATTTGGTCTGTGACAAGGCTAGAGAGGCAATGACTTGCCAAGGTTGGCTTAGTGGTGACCTTGAGACTGGAATCCAAAAAACTGCCTTACATTTGTGAACAGTAACAAGGACAGCTAGCTTTTATTGAGTGTTTACTGTGGGATGCAAAGTGGTTTATATTGTTATCTCATTTACTTCTCACTACAGCCCTTTGCGTTAACAATGATTAATGTACGAAAACTGAGTTTAGAGAAAGTGAGTAATTTACCCCAGGTCACAGAGCCGGAAAGAGGCAGAGCTGAAGGGAAGGAGGACCACACATCCTGCTCGCTCAGGTCCATGAGAATGGTTAAGGGCAAAGAAGGGCTTGAGGAAGGGTCCTTTTGTTAGGAGATTCAGAGGCCTGAGGAGCAAATATTTATCAAGAGCTTAAAAAGTGTGCTGAACTGCTCAGCACCAGGGACCCAGAGACGTGCCTGGAGACTTGTGAGTTAAGAGTTTGTGGCCTTATGGCAGTGGGGAGTTCACAGGACTTTTCTAGGGAAATTCTCTTTGTACATTAGCATGTTAAACGCTGAGCCTGCACTCAGAAGTCTGTCTGTCTTCTGTAGTACTGGTGGCTTTCAAACTCAGCTAGCCACAGGCTCCCTTTTTCTCCAGTAAAACCTGGTATGTCTTGCAGAACCCCTGTTCTCTGTAGACCCACTTGGGACCAACCTAATCCTCTGAACTCATTTTACGCATGAGAAATCTGAGGTCCATTATGACTTGGCCAAAGTCAAAACTCGTTGGCAGACTTTGCGTCATTCATTCATTAAGTTAACAGATACAAATCCAGTGCCTCCCTGGGTCCAGGCATTCTAGGAACCGGGTAGAGCAGGGAACGGATGGACAAGGCAAACATTACAGAGAACACGTCAGTAATCTTAGGTAATGGTGTATCTGTGAAAATTAGAAACCCTTACTTTCCTGCATCTAAGGACAGAAGGCAGGCCTTTTTCATCTCTTTTCTCACTTCTAGTGGGCAGGAATGCACTTTTAATTAATATTTGTTGAGTAAATGAATGAGTTGTTGATGATTGGGGGGTGGGGTGCCTTTCCTATTCTATTTCAATGTGGCCAGTTAAAAAAGTGCTGTCCGTTTTGGTGTGTCTGGTGTGTAACACACACCCACATTTAAAATAAAATGTTAAACAGAAAATGTTCTGGGAGGTCCCCCGATCAGTAGGTGTCTTGGTCACCTCCGTTAAGAATTTCAGTTTGAAATAGCATTGACCTGAGATAGTTGTTAGAAGACAGGTTATTTATGAAAGAAGTCATATTTGAAAATCATCTCTATAAGTTTCTTAGCATTGCTAAATTGTTTCATTGGCTAGAATTTTCAGATCACATCTGGTTTTTGATTCCTGGGCTTTGGCCATGTTGCTAAAGTGCCAGAATCTCGAGGCTCTGCCCGGATTCCAACCCCTGCAGATTCCCGGGGAGTCCAGGTTTGTTCAGATAGAACAGGGGTGAGACACACCAATGGATGGCCAGTCCTTTCAGGCTTGAGTTAGAGGGCACTGCCTGTGGGTACTGGGCAATCTGTTCGTCTGGTGATTGTCTGAGCTGCGCAGCACACTGCGGCCTTCCAGATCTCATGAAAACGGAAAAGGACTAATGGGAGATGTTTACTGCGTTGCATTGCACATTTCAAGCACACACAAAAACGGCTGATGTGAGTACAGTAGGAAGGGTCTATGAGTCTCCTGGCCAGAGGTTCTGAGCCGCCCAGGCGATCAACACTGGTAGGAAAGACCAAGAAAGTCAGCAAAGCAGATGGCTTTTCCGCACACATGTCTCCTTCTCTAAGGAATCTGACTGAGGAAGACCGTTCTGCTCTGGAGGAAATGACCATCTGATGCTGACATGCTCACGGTTCTCTCCGGTTTGCCTTGTCGTCCTGGGAAGGGGAGAAGTGCCATGCTGGACCCTGCTCCGTGTCCCACAGGGGACTCCCTGCTTCCGAGGAGCCCCACCCATGAGGTTCATGGATCACCCCCCAGCAGAGCCCTCAGCACGCACCCAACACTTCATCCCAAGCAGAGCGTTTCGGTTAGGGGAAGGGTATCCTTGACTTCAGAGAGGGACGGTTCCGTGATTAGAAATGCAGTCTCTCTGATAGAGGGCACTTTTATCATTTAAAATAAAGGGAAATAACTCTGACAACATCTGTCAAATTCATTTCTAGATTTCTCATGGAAATCTTGGTTTCCTCAAGAGGGTATTTTCCTCAGAAGCAATTGTTTATTTCGTTCTACATGGCTTTATGGATTATAGCAAAATCAGACATTTATTTCTGGGAAAAGAGGGAAAATACATAAAAAGTTTAGGAGTTGGAATAAATGTTTTAGAAGTGAAATAAAATGGGAAGCTGTGAGTTTTATTTAGCCTAAGAATTAAAAGCAGAGCTTTCAGAGGTGACGCAAGGAGATGCGGCTTCATCGTATCTGCAGGAGTTGACTGTCGGCTGTAAGAGGGATGTCTGACTACAGAGTGATGAAATGATGGCCTGTGTGATTGAAGGGAAATGGTGGACTTTGCTCTCTTTCGTATTTTTAGGAAATGATCTATCACATGCAGACATCAGTGCAGGGCAAGGAGCATGAGACCAGGAGCCTGAAAGGTCCGGGCCCGAATCCCACCTTCTCCATTTGTTAGATAGGAAAGTCCAAGCAAGCTATGTGAGGCTTTTGAATCTCAGTGTCTTCATCTGTAACACCTCTAAAGGATGCTGTGCAGTGCTTACCAGGCCTGGCACGTGCGGAGGGCCCAGTAAATGATAGCTTTCATTAGGAACCATAAATAGGAAAGTTCCAAAGTGGTACTCCTCCGCCACGCCTGGAGAAGAGCTTTGAAATGCCTCTTAGAGAAGCTTTCAGATTGGGGACTTGGTGTCGTGGGGCCTCATGCTTGTCTGATTGTTTTTTTTTTTTTTTTATTTCCAAAGAAATCTTATAATGCATCATCACTAGAATGCATGTTGGAGTTTTTACAGTCAGTTAACGAATTCTAAAACCCTGTTACTAAATAGGAAGGCGGGTACGGCCTGCTTCCTCTGCCTGTCTGTACACCTGTTTAAGCATTTTAAAATCCACCAAAACATTAAAAATCATGAAAGTCACTTGCTTCATGACTAAACAAAACTCCCTAACAGTGTTGTATATTTCTGCCAACAGCTGAATCCTCTAAGAGGCAGGAAAACCACCAGCTTCTCTATTAGTGCTATTGATGTGTTGAGACTTGTACCAGGTCCCTTGGGCTAAAAGGAAGCACAGATATTTGGGGGGAAGTCTGATGAATTAAGCCAATAATATCCAACCTCTTGGCGAGAGACATGTAAATTCTTTGTCTAAACTCACAGAAATGACTCTTTGGGGGCTGGAAAAGACTGATAAATAATGCAAACGCATTTCCTCATTGAATTTATTTCTGGATGCTATGTGTGTAATTGGTAATCAATACACATTGTTTGCTGGCTTTGTGAAATTGTTTCAAGTTGGGATACGTCTGTGGTGTTGAGACAGAGGAAAGCTAATTTTCTAATACTGGGATTGACTTTAATCTTATTAGCCAGATGTTCTAGCCATTAGCGCTAACCAGTCAGACTGAGCCACAAATATCTCAGTTGCACAATGCAATTGAACTATGAACTACATTCTTTAAAGGTCACCATTGGTGTGGGGACAGAGGCACCTCTTGTCTGCATTTTGGGAGCATAGGTTGGCTCCCGGACTCACTTGGGTCAGAAAAACCGTTGCCCATCACATATGAACCATCAGGACTCTAGCTCCTTGTGGTCAAAGCCCAGTGCGCTGGTAAATTCCAAGCTCGGGCCAGTTTTGGCCAATGGAAGTGGGTAATCCCTCTGGCAGGCCCTCTCCTCTGCTGTTTACGAGGCTTGGCTCTTCCACCCCTGCATTCGGAAAAATCCACCGCAGCTCCCCATTTTGATAAAGCTTTTACTTTTCCATCCTTTTCCTTTTGTAGCTTCATCCATTTGCTGCACCGTCAACCCCGCAGAAGCCAGGGTTGACTTGAGATGATAGTTTCAAAACAGCCTGGAGTTGGAAGATGTGATTATAGTAGAGAATCTCCAGCCCTGAGTTTGCTTAGCTGTGAAATCTGGAGGCCTGTCCTCACAGGGAAAGATTTATAGCATCTGGCCAAAGAGCACTGTGGCCCCAATGAGCTGTGATGTTTTGATAAGATGCTTAAGGAGGTGGCTGGATACAGAGCAGAGTAGGTTTATGAAGGGTGTGAGCGATCTTGAGCCCTCCTGGCTGATCATTGCAAAATGTGTGTGTGCAGGGAGATCAGAAAGTATGTGGTGGGCAAGGTAGAAAGAGAGTTCAGTTGGCTAAGAGAAGAAAATAGGGTGGGGGAAAGCGATTTGAGAGAGAACTTGGCATATATTTGGTATTTGTGTCTGTTTTTCTCTTGAAATGGGCTGATGTGTCGGCAAGAAGCTCTGGCTGTTGTCAGAGACGGGAACATCTGTGCCGCTTTGCAGAAAAGTCAGGATCCTAAAGTGTGACTGCCACCCCATCTGTCTACTCATTAAGGGAGTTGAGCCTCCGCTGCTCAGACCATGCGCTGAGCAGGAAGACGTGGCTTCTGGCTCTGGACTTTGCTCCTGCAGACCACGTGGCAGAACGGTTTTCCAGCAGTGGAATCTAAGGCCGTCATACAAGTAAGTGTGCATACTTGGGGCAGATCAGCTTTGCTTGCTTGGTTGGAAGTAAGAGTGAAAGTTGCCAAGTGAGCAAGGTTATTGTGACACAGGCACTCAAAAAGAGCCAGCAGGTGGTGTGGCGAATTCTTTGAAACCTTGGCTAGTCACTTTAGTTGATACTAAATGCTGTTGCAATGACCCCCAGATCTCGATGACATCAGAGTAAGAGTGTAGTTGATGGCTTCACAGTCCAGCGCGGGTCAGTGTGGTTGCTCTGGGCATCGACACGGAGCCAGCACACTCCCAGCCTTCTCTGCCTGCCTGCCTTTAGCCGGAGCACAGTCACAGGTGTGGCCAGAGGCAGAGGAGCCTGGGAGATGTAGTTTAGCCGTGTGCCTGTGGGAAATGCGGCTGGTTTATTGACCCTGTCATAGCCCTTAACGTTCTTCCCAGACAGTCACAGAGCCAGGTTTTGTGGAGTCTGAAGCTTATGCCAGTTTGGGGCTCACTTTAGAAAATAACACAAAGTCAGGTACATGAGTGAATATTGACTGTGTTTGGAATGAGAATCGGAAGGGCTTGATCCAGGGAGAGGTCCTGCAGGTGAAGCTTCCTTAGCATCACAAGAAGTGTACCTCCACCCCTGATGTCCGAATAGAAAAGGCGGTTTTCCCCTACTTGCAGCCCAATCCCGCCGTTCTTATTCGCACGTCGCAGCAGCGACGGTGTGCCTGGCCGGCCACCTCACACCGTCCTGCGGAGGAAACTGCTCCAGCCTTCCTGCGAGCCTTTGGCCCTGTGCGCTGAGAGCCTGGGGTCTTCCCCGTTGGACTCTGTGTGCCGTGAGGGGCTGAGGACAGGGGTGTGGGGCAGATTCAGAGGACTGGCAGCCCAGCCATCATTCACTCCATGTTCCTTTACTTTTCCAAACCGAAAATTCCCTCCGTTTATAAAATCAACATAAACAGAGCACATAGCTCAGTGCAGGTGTCAAGATTAGTTGGGATAATGCATCCGAGGAGCTTCGCGTAGTGCCTGGAGCTTAGTAAGAGCCTAATACACATGGTCTGTCTTTTATGATCATTCACAACGAGCCAAGATTTATGTTTGACGACGTTCAATCTGCATTAGTCATATGTAAAAAAATGAACACGTTCTAATTCTCCAATGACAGGTAGATGCTTGAATTACGGCTCCATACAATGGACTAGTGCAGTAATTATAAATGTTTTATGCAAAGAAAAACGCATCTAATAAGTGAAAACAGAATGATATGTAACAGTATGATCTGAATTATGTAAAAAAATGAGTAAATACAAAAGACACCAAAATTATGAAAACGTTAGCATTGGCCATCTCTGAATCGCAGGCACATGGCCAGACTTTATTCTTATCTTCCTGGTTTTCTGCACCTCGCAAATCGTATGTAATTATTTAATAATGATGTCACTGTTCCTCCCTTGTCAATAGCAGGATTGCAGCCTTAACTTTACCCAATGTTTTACTGTTTGGAAAGTGCTGTCACATCACTTTTAATTTTCAAACAACCCTGAGAAAACAAAAGTGGGGGAAAATTACATTTTTAATGAAAAAAGATAAAACCACCTAGCCACTAAAAACTTTGAATTTACTGAAATTTCCAGATAGCATAGTCACGGAAATCTCCCTTTCATTCCTCATGTTCCCCTAATTAATTCTCTTCTTCACCGAGCTCTGTGTCAAAGGTGAAAATACTGCACTCTTTTCAGTTTACACAGCCTTCTCCTTGGATTTTTAATGACAAGTGTTTGAACAGCATTGGCTTGCATTATTTTGTCATGGAAGTTCTAGGACAGAGCTTGGAACCCTAGCCTGGTTCTACCAAAAATGCTTTCTGCATGTCAGCCAAGGAGTCTAGGGATGCACTTTGGGTCAGAACCTGCCTGCTTCCTGAACAGCTGCTTCCCACCCTGCCCTCCCCTGGAGGTTCTGCTCTTGGGGCTGGGGGCTGGGGTTGCTGGAGGAGCCTCTAGGACCCTGGGGACTACACCTCCTAATCAGATCACCCTGGCTGCTCTTCTGCCCTGGCTGACTGGTGTTCTGTACCTGGCTTCTGTCTTGTTCCCAGTGCCAGAATCCTTGCCAGAGTAACCCACGGAGAGCTGGTCCCTTGGTTCATACCAGCCCCTCCTTCCTGCCTTCCTGACCCTGTACTGCAGAAGCTGACGTTAGCCTCCCACCCCCAGCCTGGACTGACAGGCTTCCTGCATGACCTGCATGACGACTTCCCTGATTCCCACTACCTGTCTGTACCTGGGAATAGTGTGTGTTCCTAGATGCACCCTCTCCACACTGGGCCCTGCCTGTGCTTCTTCTTCTAAGTCTCATCTGCAGTTGCTGACCTGGCTCCTTGAGCTGGCTCTAAGCATCCTTGGCGCAGGCCCAGCTACCGAAGCTGTCTCTCTCTCTCTCTCTCTCTCTCTCTCTCTCTCTCTCTCTCTCTCTCTCTCTCTCTCTGTTTGCAGCCTTGCTCACCCCTGGGGCCTGGGCAGATCCTATTCCAGTCTGGAATCTCCCATGGGCCTTACCTACCTCATTGCAATGAACTGGGCCAGGTCACTGGATACTGCGCTTCGAAAGGACAGAGTGTTTTTAAGTTGCTAACTGCTTGGAGGACAGCAGGCTGCTGGAGGGCTGGAAGTTGGGGGATCAGGGGTGACTTGTGCCAATCTATACTTAGGGGGAGACTCCTCTTATTCCAACTTTGATTGTGTTGCACTTTCTACCTGTAACAGTCTCGAGTCTGGGAAAGCCCGTGGAATGGAAGTTTCCATTTTCTTCTCTAGTAGGCAGGGTGAGTGGGAAGTGTGGGTGGGTGAGAGCCTAGACCGGGTGGTAGATGGCTGGGGCTGCCTAACACCCTGCAGGCTGGGTGGCTTAAAGCAACAGACATTTGTTCCCTCACAGTCCAAACGCTCCGAGTGCAAGGTCAAGGTGTTGGCAGGCCTGGCCCCCCTGGAAGTCGCTGGGGGAGGTTCCTTCCTTGGTTCTTCCAGCCTCCGGCAGCTCCAGGCTTTCCTTGGCTTAGGCAGCGGGTCCCCCTTTCTGCCTCCACACTCACAGGGCCGTCTGCTTTCTGTGTTCCTGTCTTTGCAGAGCGTCTTCGTCTTCTTATCAGGACACCAGTCCTGTTGGATCAGCGTCCGCCCCAGTGACCTCATCTTAATTTGATTACATCCAAGGACCCCGTTTCCAAGTAAGGTGACATTCATAGATACTGGGGGTTATGACCTCAATGTGAGTTTTTGGGAAGCACAGTTTAACTCAGAACAGCCAGTTGCCTGTGACTCAGTCCTGCTGTGCCTGCTCCAGTGGTGTGGCCACCAGCAAGACTGCCGTGGGTCTCCGTTTCCTTGGCTGGACAGTGGAGATAATAGTCGTGCCCTCTTCTAGGGTTGTTGTGAGAATGAAAGGAGGTGATGCTTGGGAGACGATCTGCCTTGTAGAAAGCATGAGGGAGGGGTTAGCTTTTATGGCCAGTCACTTCCAGTCCTTTGATTTCCTAAGCTAGTTGGTGGAGAAATTGAGGAAGTGAAGGAGCCACCAAGGTAACCCTGTGGCAAACAGGAGCTTAACTCTTTCACTGCCATGACTGGTAGGGTTCATCTGCACACAAACTTTGCTCCCAAGATTGCTGTCAGCACTGATTTTGTTCCAGTATTTGCTTGATTGAAATCTGTGCTGCTTTTTAAAGCGAATGCAGAGTAGCCATCTTGGGCATGTTCTAGAACATCCAGGCCTGAGCTGGGCTGAACGAACGAGTCCATCTTTTGGGGGTCAACCCCTAAGACGTGTGCACCACCAGCTCCAGAGGTGCAGCGCATGGCGATGAACGACTTTGCTGCCAGGATTCCAGGGGGCAGGGCCAGAGCCACTGTGGGAGGGGCCTCAGGGTCCTTCCTGGGGCTGCCTGAGGTTGGGGAGGAGCACGGTCATGGTGGGAAATAAGAACCCTGTTCTGCTGGCTGAATTACTCAATGGCAACGGGATTCGCAAGATTCCAAGTCATAGTCCATAGCTTCGGAGACCCCATCTATCTCTTTGGTTGTCCAGCAGGGTAAACCCTCAGAGTGACTGCAAGTCAGGTCGCTCTTCCCCTCCCTGCTTCCTCTTCGAAGGGTGTGTCGTCAGCTTTGCAGCCCGCAGCATGTCTGCCTTAGGAAATAGGTGCTACAGTTGAGGGCCTTAGTCCCACTTAGCTTTAGACTGAAGTCCAGTTGAGGAATTATTTATAGTTAGTTCACTGATTTCTGTGACAAGTCCATTGCAAACCGGAAAATACAGGCTTGACTTTGCATGCTTGGTTGGTGGTACTGATGCTCCGAAATGCAGACTGTTAGAGAGATTATAGGTTTCATTACGGAATATGCTTTGAACTTAATTTGCATGTGGGTCTATTGATGTTCTGGGAATTTTGTTCTAAGACGTGTTGAAGAGGAGCTGTAGCTGTTTGGTTTATGAGTTGTTGAGGTGCTATTTATTTTTATTATACTCTGCTCTTTGTTTTCCCAGAGCAAGTAATTGAGAATTAATGTTCAGCTTTAAGTGGGATCCATTTACTTTATATTGAGAATTATTATTACTTTAATTCATGTTTCTTTTCTCTCGAAGCTCTGAGATACCTTTTGGAAGACAAACCTTGTCATGTATCTCTGTGTATGGATTATTTTCCTTTTTGATATTAATTATTACAACCACAGCAATGAACGTTATTGCACACTTATTATGTGCCAGGTACTGTGCTAACTGGTTTAGGTCTTTTATCATTCTTTAATTTTTCTATCCATAGTAGACTTTTAAGTAGTGTCTGTTAGAATTCACATTTTCTCCTGAGGCTCTGAGGCCTGGGGAGACACACTTGCCAAGGTTACACCAGTGTAAGTGGTCGAGTCAGGGTTTGAAGCCAGGCATTCTGATGTGAGATCCCAGGCTCTTCAGCCCCACACTCTTGATATTGAGACACAAGCGAATCTGTGCGTTGGGATTGCAGGTGCAGTCCAGGACTTGTGAGTGATTCGAGGAGCTTCTGCATTTGCAGTTGATGTGCATTTTAGATTGGCGGATTAATTCCCTTCGCGTAATCTCTCTTCTTCAGGTTGACATCGTGCTGATTTGCACAGGCAGTAGCGTGAGGAGATAGCCCAGAAGGGCTCTGGGCTGCAGGAGAAATTAGCATGGAATTAAGAAATCCACAGGCTTCTGACATAGATCACCTCGAGAACTGGCTCCGTTGTATCCAGATGAAGACTGTGTGGCACAAAGTCTGTGTTTCAGAACATAGGATGTTACTTGGTTTTGTGTAATAAATAATACGAAGGTCAAATCAGCTTTGATATCTGGTTTAAAATGTTAAAATTTTTTTTTTATTTCAGGAATTTCTCAAAGCCATTAATATATACTATGTGCATTGCAATGTCCACGTGAAACATAAAAGAGAGTATTAAGTGTTTCTGGAACGTACCAGGCAATTGTTCGCTTGTTTTTTTGTTGTTATGTTGCTCTGGCCGGTACGGGTGGTTGGAACACACCCAGGCTATGTGGTGTTAGACTTTCCCAGCATGGCAGCGAGGATGACTCTGGTCGTCAGTGACGAAGACCCAGTGCCTAGTGGCTTAAACAGTACAAGCTGATGTAAGTGAAAAGGTTAGCGATATAGTAAACCATAGAATTAACTAGTTTGACTCAGCCACCCCCTAGGTCATTTGGAGTTTGGTTTCTCTTAGTTCCTATCTCTCTGCCAGAGTTGAATTTCAGAGCTTGGCATGGGGCACACTCCCCTAGCAAATCAGCAGGGTGATGATTCAGGAATGCCAGAACAGAAATCTGATCATTTTTCGGAAGAGTGAATGGGAGCATGGATGCTGGAGAGGCAGACAGTCCACCGTGGCCAGAGACCTGGACCTGCCTGTCCTCTCAGCCTGGCATGAGTTGATATTCCACATGTAACACATAGATCATTTCTGTAGTTACCTCCAAACACAGAAGCATTTTCCAGCAGGGTGCTCAGAGAGGTTAGTCTGCATGTTTTGGTTTCCCCTATAACAGTCTCATAGCCCTCATAAGATATCAGTACTGGCTGCTCACATTTAAGAAAGTCTTTAACATTTTCTTAGCAAAATGAATGCCATGATGACAGACCCATTCATTGCTCTAAGAGTCATGTCTACACTTACTATCATTTTGATACGACACTGTCCCCATGAATGTACGTTGGCCTCTCTTCACTAACCCTCTCGCGTTACTGCTTGCGGGTTTTCCATCAGTTCTCAGAAAAATGCTGAAGGGTGTTTTACTGAATGATGGGCTGGGGCTTCAGACGTCGAGAAAAAGAGAAGTGAGGGCTGTCAGTTTGCATGTCACAGGGACACTCATTTTTGTCCGTGGGGGTTTCTTCTGAAAAGTGAGACATGCCTTTGGACACCTTGGTTCATTGGGCCGTTGCCCTTTTTGCCATGTTGCACGGACTGGTATTTTCTTCTGCTGTTCAGAATATCAACTGCCTGCCTGCTGTGTGCAAGGTACTTCATGTGGGTGCCAAGCTGATGGAGACTTGCTTTAGCAACGTGGCCTCCTGGTATTTCAGTCTGGTCGGGGAGATGAGACCGGCACATCCTTATTCAGAGGCTAAGTGCGAAGGAAGGAGGGTGAGATTCCTGGTGAAATGAGGAGTCACGCGTGGGTGGAAGGTCGAGAAGGGAGATGTCAGACAGAGGAAGTGATAGGAAAAGGGTAAATCATCCAGCTTGGCTAGACCCTAAATGTTGTGAAGCAGTGAAAAAAGACACGATATTGGTTGAGTTACTTCTTGTACTAGTGATTTTTTGTTGCACAACGGATTACTCCAAAATTTAGTGGCTAAACCAGTCATAAACTTTTGTTGATCTTTCGTCACTTCCGTGGGTCAGGACTCCAGGAGCAGCTCGGCTGGGTGGTTCTGGCTCCGGGTCTCTCCTAAGGTTGTGTTCAGAGGTCAGCTGGGGCCGCAGTCATCTTGAAGGCCCGACGAGGGCTGGAAGGTTTGCGCCAAAGCGGCTCATTTATGTGGCTGGTAAGTTGGTACTTGTCCACTTGTCCTTGGACATGTTCGCTGGCCTCCCCCAGAACAGAAGTTTGAGATAGAAACAGTCACGTGGCAGCCGTATCTTTTTCCTGACCTAGCCTTGGCAGTCGCATAGCATCATTTCCTAAACATTCTAGGTGTTAGAAAAGGCCAGCCAGAGGGGAGGGGGAAATGGGAGTCGCCAGAGTCACAGGACGGATGTCAAAGAATGTGCACACATATTTTAAAACCTCTGCTGTTCTAGAAAAAAAATTGACGAAGCCAAAACAATAGTTGCTTTGCAATGGAGGTTCTTTAGTTTTTTCTCCGCAGTGTTTGCTAATATTAGTTGACATGCTAGACTATTTTGATTGGAAAACTGTGATATAAATAATACTTTAAGTGTATTTTCACCTGCTAAACTAGTCATTTAAAGTCAAAATTGGTATCTTGCAGCTGAAACTTACTACATACAATATTAGATCAAACAACAGTGGCTTGGACTGGTGGGGCACCCAGCCCTCCGCTGCACCCAGGACCACCCCACAAGCTCCCGGGACCCTGAGAATAAAGCTCTCTGTGAAAGCCAGGCCACGGATCCATCCAGTTCCTTTATGATTTTCTTTGAGAATTCAGTTCTTTTGAAGAATGCTCCCCTACTCAAGGATTTAGAGTTGCTTTGTAAAATGTATTCTAATCATAAGAATTATTTTCCGTATTTCAAACACATGGTTGAGCCGCATGGCCTGGAATGATAGTTAGTTAGTATTGTTTCATTCCAAACGTCTGTTTCGTGCGTGGAAGTGAGAGGTGGTTGAGAGTGAGGAAGAGGATTGAACTGGAACAGAAGTCTCCCCTCTGTGGAGCACCTGCTAGTTAGATGCATCCTCGGTACTGAAACATAAAAGTGGTGGTTGCAGCAGTGAGGGACATGGGCCTCCGTTTTCTGTGCTTCCAAATCCGAAGCCATGGCGATCGTGTGCCCGCAAACCCTCCCCATCTCCCTGCTGCAGTGGGAGGCAGAGTTCTGAGAAACAACGTGTGCTCTTTTGCATGAGTCCTTTTGATCGTTACCAGAAGTAACAGGGGAAGTTTTTATGAACCAGATAAGGAAAAATAGGCTCATTTGTCATGTGAATATCAGTTTTCTCGACATAACAATCAACTGCCAAGGCCTCCCCACTCCTATGCAAAAGAATGGTTGTGTGCATGAAAAGAGACCCTTTAACACAAGAGAGAAATGGGAAGGCAGTGTATGTTACTCCTCGCCAACACAGTTAACAGGCAAGAGCCAGCAAAATTACATTTTATGTAACGAATGTTGAGGAAGAGATGCATGAAGATGTTGGCTTCTCTCCACTGTCACTTTGCACTTTTATTGCTGCTCCAGCCCCTCTACCCACTTGTTCCTGGAAAAGAAAGAGGATGTGGCTGGATGCAGGGGTTTCTTTCACACGAAAGAAGTGTTGTTGGAGAAAGCCTGGAAGAAACCAGGGGCTGGCTGGTGAATGCAAGAAAGGAGACTTTATTTATGTATTTATTTTTCTTATGAAGATGTGTATTTGGAAGGAGATTATTGTTATTTGAATTCATCCACTAGCAATCAGTATTAATTTATGCGTGTGGGGCTTCCCATTTAGAATATCTGTAAGGTAGAATGAGTTGCTACAACTCCGTAATTATTTTTTAAAATGGTTTTCTAGGAGCCAGTAAAATGCCATGCTACTTCCTGTTTCTACTTCCTGTTCCAGCTGTTGCAGGTTTTATTATGAAAATGTTGGTGTGGGATTAAAAGCCCCAGCTGTTACTTGGCAGGGTGCCTGGCATGGAGTGGCATCAGCAAGCATCAAGTCCCTTCCTCCTCTTTCCCTCAGGCATTCTGCACTGACCCCAGCATCTAAGTAGGGAGGGAGTCAAAAGTGTCCAAGTAGATGGCTTATAAATAGCATCTTTCAGCTCAGAATCTTTCCACTCCTGTTTTCTTCCATTTGCAGCTTATCTGTTTCTCTCCCAATGTGCAACCCACTGTTTATTTCCCTACCAAAAATGTCAGGTTGCCTTTGTTTAGGGCTCGGCCAGCAGGCCCCGTGATGGAATCTCATTTCTCTAATTTTATTAGTTTTCTGTTGTTGGAATGGAAAAAGTGATTATTAGAAATCTTGGTCACTGCTTAGTCTGTTTTCATCCCTATGTGCCATTCATTCATTCATTCATTCAACATAATGTATATTGAGGGCCCACAGTGTAGGGTTGTGTATGTGTTGGGGTGGGGCACAGGGCATGGAGGTGACTGTCCCTAGGCATTCAGCCCTCTTTCTCTGCCTTTTAGTTGTTCACAGTGTGGTGGAGGGTGTAGAGACAGACATGGAAACAAGCAGGTACGTTTCAAAAAAGCATTTACTGAACTCCTGCTGTGTACAAGGAACGGCATCAGATTTTATGTAGATGCCAGGTTTTACTAAGCTTGGTTGTTCATAGGTTAGTATAGGAAATGCACACATCTAATTTAGCAAACATTTAGAGAGTTTTCTATGTGTCAGTCACTAAACTGCTGTCTTGGAAGTTCAAGTTCACTTTCATGTTAATTGTATGAACTAAGCCCTTTATGTGCAAAGAAAGCAAAGACCTTTGGAGCTGGTAATTAGAGTGGGAATTGTAGAGCAAGTGGGAAGCAGAACAGTTAAGATGAGTTAAGAGCTCTGAGTCTGGAGTCAGATATGTTGGGTTTGCATCTTGTTCCATTTCTT
Source organism: Tadarida brasiliensis (assembly GCA_030848825.1). Taxonomy (NCBI): domain Eukaryota; kingdom Metazoa; phylum Chordata; class Mammalia; order Chiroptera; family Molossidae; genus Tadarida; species Tadarida brasiliensis. The sequence continues at coordinate 95,587,650 of CM061267.1, read as the reverse complement.
AATGGCCATGCGACTTTGGGGTGGGGGCAGTTAATTAGCTCTCCAAAATTCGGTTTCGCCATCGGAATTGTATTTTCTTAAGGTGGACAAACCAATATCTTTCATGCTACATGTTCTTCACACAGTGTCACTTGGACAATCCCTTCTCTTTGACCTTGAGTAGATGTTGTGACCACCTTGACCTACAGACTATAGCAGGAGTGGTGGTATATATCTTGCAAGGTTAGATCATAAAGCATGCTATGCACCTCCCTCTTGCTCTATGGTGCTCGTGCTTGCAAGCAGCCACCATGCTGTGAGGAAGCCCAAGCTGCTCCTGCAGGAATCGTCCAAGTGGGGGGGGGGGATCCAGGCCCCTGGCTCACAGGCCTGGCTAAGCTCCTAGTTGACAACCAGATGACTGAGCCATCTTCAGAGTGGATTCTGTAGCAAGCCCAGGGTGAGTGGCCCTGCTGACTCTACCCAAAGTACAGAGCAGCCATGCCTCCCCAACCTGGCCAAATTGTAGTTTTGTGAGCAAAATAAATGATTGTTCGTGTTTGAAGCCACTAAGCTTTGGGAAGGTTTGTTGCACAGCAGTAAGTAACCAGGACATTTGCCATATAAAGCTGCTAAGAGGATTCAGTGAAATGATGCATATAAACCAGCACAAAACTAATGCTTCACCAATGATGGCTCTTTTCATCATTGTCCCGAGTTGAAAAGATATTTCATGGACATCAGCATTCGTTCAAACTGAGGTCACACCTAAAGTCCCCTTGGCCCCTGGAGTTCATTGATCCAGTGTTGTCTCTGCATCAGCATTAGTTTGAGGGTTATTGAGTGATTGATTGATGCTGCTTCTGACTTTTGATGTTTATGGAGCGAGTCAGGTTGGTTAGGATGAACACATGTATTTTCATGTGTCTTTTCGGAACAGGAGCCTTTTACCTTAGAAGTTGGGTATAAAGATATTTGCAGAATGTGCTGCAAGGTTTTGAATGGGTAACACAGGAAGGTGCAGTTTAGCAAACTTAAATAAAGTGAGAACACTTCAGGAAGTTGGGGAAGGTTGGACTTGAATAAGTGTGTGCCTTGCTGATGGGTCTTGATGCAGCCATTAGTCCCCAACGCAGCAGATAAATTAGGCCGGAATTAGTACATGATATCGACCTTCACAGACAGTTCATTAGCAAGGTCCTTCTTCAGTTCCTTCAAAATACGATTCAGTTTACCAAAACTTAATTCACAAATAACTTTCCAGGATAAACACCAATTTACAACGCCCAGACCCTAGCCAGCGGTCGCGTCAGAGGTTTATACATGCCTGGAAAGTTAAATTGGTGCTGGGCGATTCTTAGTTGTGTAATGAAAATGTGCAGACAAATATATCCCATAATTCTACATCAGTTTCTCAGCCTCAGTGCTGTTGACATTCTAGGCCAGATAACTTGTTTTGTTGGGGGCTGTTCTCATTGTTAGATGTTAGCAGCATATCTGGTGAGTACCATTAGATTTCAGGAGCACCCACTGTCTAAATCATGTCCAAAAAAATCTCTAGACGTTGTCAAGGGGGGGGCAAAGGAGAGTGAGTCACCCCTGTTTGAGAACCACTGATTTTATGTATACATAAATTTCACACACACACACACACACACACACACACACACACACACACACACCAATCATATATATATATATAATGTTTTTGAGATTCAGGCATGTATATAAATATAGTTTATTCTTTTACCTGCTGTGTATTGGGTCCATTTTAGACCATATCGTGTTTTATCTATTTATGGACATGTAAGTTGTTTCCAATTTTGCCATAAAAAATTATTCTTCCATGAATATTTTGATCCATGTCACCTGAACATGTATGTGATGATCTTAGACACTGAATAAAAGCCCCATTGGTTTACTCAGCCTTACTCAGCCTTACTCAGCATCACCAGATTGTACACCACACAGGCTGTATCAGCTTCCACTCCTGTCGGCAGCGTATGCCACCCTGTCCAACTCGCCCACACCGATGTGGTGGGGTCCATCCGAAGGGCGAATGTGGCATCTTATTGCCGTTTCAATGTACATGTTCCTGATTACTGGAGAGTCGTCTAGTTTTAAACCTGGGAGGGCCTTTGGGATCTGCTAGTCAACACTTATGTTTTAAAGATGAAAAAAACAAGACTAAGGATTTTTTTAAACTTCTTTATTACTTTTACTTTTCTAAGAATAGTTCCTGTCTCATTGCTTGGTCATATTGAATTCAGCATCAGATCAAATGGAAACCTTGCACATTTGCAACGAAGGCGGGAAATGTATAAATAGAGGGGGAAAAATGTTAATAGCACAGAGGGCCCCTTTGCGGTGTGTTTTTTTCCACTAGCCACCCCGAGATGATGGCTTTTTACTGTACTGGTTATATTTGGCCCGGGCCCTGGACTGGAGAGGGCACTCACGTGTTGGCATGAATGATGGAATGAGCCCTACTATGTAATGAGCAAAGGGCAAAGTCCTAGAAGCAGCTTAAAGGGACCCCTGAGAGGCTGGGTCTTCTCCTCTCCTCTGCAGGTTGAGCGTGATTTCCTGATTCTGCCTGTGGCCGAAGTGACCTGGGATTCACTGATAAGGGACGTGTCGACATTGTCCTTATTAGGGTGGCTTCCCCAGTGAGTTTTGACCCGTGCTTCCGAGGTTAGTCCTCTTGAGGCCAGCCTCCCTCAGGCCAGCTGTTAGGAGCAGTGGAGGTGACCCTCTGGGGCAGAGCAGCCCTGTGCAGTGTCCCTGAGGCCACGGAGAGGTCTGGCCAGTGTGCCTTGCCACTGCCTCAACACTAATAAGACCATCTTCCCGGCAGCTCCATTCCTGCTAATGAGCCCAGCATCCTGAGTCCCAGGACGCATGCCAGGCGTGGTTTCAGTGCCCTGCGCACATGCGAGTTTCACTGCCGCGTGGTCACCGATGTGGACGGCAGGAACCGCTGCCTCCAAGGACAGTGTTTCCGATTCTGTGCAGTTCCTTTCATCACAGGTGCTGGTGTCCATCGAAGCAACGTGGAAATGTTCTTTTGTTTTCCTTTTTGATTTGGAGTAATAATTGCAGACAAGCAAGCTTTCCCAGTCAAATTTGGTGAGCTTATTTTTATGCTAAATGATGCCCCCAGTGCATGTTAATATTTTGTCAAGCTGAAAACGATTTCCTGCTGACAGAGACTCTGTTTATAGGCTTTTAAAAGCTGCCACATGCAGGAGCCGTAAAGTCCATTCATGGGTTCATTTCTTGTGTGATTCGTGTTTTGAGTAGGCGTCTGCTGATGACGCTGTCTCAGTGGCTGGAGCTGTAGAGAGGGATGACAGGGGGGCCAGGTCTTTGGAGCTCGTCAACTGGGGACACAGACATGCAAACAGTCACTATGAAAGGAGAGGTGCCCTGTGATGTGGGGCAGAGAGGAAGAACTGAATAACCACTTTGGGGAATTTTCAAGTTTCTCCAAAGTAAGAACCTTTCTGCTGTATTCTGAATAATACAAGGGAGTATGACAAGGTTGGGGGCGGGGTGGTGCTGAGGCTGGGGGGCAGGTGAGGTGGGGAGGTTGTTCCAGGCAGAGGGCGTGATATGTACAAAGGCTGGGAGGCGTGAGAAAGCCTGACCTTTTTGGAAGAACTGGTAGTTATTATTAATTCTTGTTATTGTTTGGTCTGCATTTATTAAAAACACCCATACGCTACTTGTGGGAATGATTAATTCAGATAAGATCCTGTTATCACCCCAAATTATGCCTTTTTTTTTTTTTTAATCCTCACCCGAGGACATTTTTCCATTTTTTGTTCAGATAGAGTGGGAGGGAGAGAGAGGAAGAGAGAGAGAGAGAGAGAAAAACATTGATGTGAGAGAGACACATCGACTAGCTGCCACCCGCACGACCCAACCAGGGCCGGGGACAAACCGCAACCGAGGTATGTGCCCTCAGCAGGAACCGAACCCGGGTCTCTCTGGACCGCAGGCTGACACTCTAACCACTGAGCCAAACCTGCCAGGGCCCAAATTATGCCTTTTAACACAAGCACTGCAGTCCCCCAGCTGGTGTCCCCCATTACCAATGCTCCATAGATCCGGTCACAGTGACTTCTCTCCAGAGAATGTTTGCTCAGCAAATGCCTTTTTCCAGCCAATTTCATAAAGTCCACACTTTTTGTGAGGACTCCTGATTATGTGCCCATTCACATTTTATTCTGAAAAGATTAAAAAAAAGCAAAAAAGAAGGGAAGAAATTTGAGCCAAGCAATAGCTGATTTTTTAAACCATATATATATATATATGTATTTTTTTTTTCATTAAATAACAGTTACCCAGCTAAAACCTTAGTCTATTTAGATACACATTTTTAAGTCAACGTTGCAGACTCCAAAGTAAACTGTGGGGAAAACTACCCAGGAAACTTTAGGGACTAGAATGTGGTACCTCCTTCTGTTCATACTGAAATCAGGGTCGTTGCTACATTTCATAGAGAAGCTAGGTCTCCTCACTGCTTCTGATTCTGGGCCCTACAGGTGGGGAGTGATTGAACCATGTCTTAGATACAAGAGAATCCTATGGAAACAACCTGAATGTCTGGGGATCTGTTATTATGTACTAGATTTTGTGAATGCAGAGAAGCATCTGAAGGATACTTTGTTTCCCAGAGATGTCATTACCAGAGGTTAAAAACAAAACAAAAAAACCTGGTAACCCTAGGGATGTCCAGAAAGCTGAGGGAGTGACAGTAAGTGGGCAACAACGAGCCAAGAGCCCGGAGCACCCATGGGAATACTGGCCGCCCTGTTGGCGGGCACACAGGGAGCACAGGAGAGACCTGCCCCAGGTGCAGTGGAGTGAAGGTCAAGCAGAGAGGGGTCCTGGTGGGAGTGGGGAGAAGTGGTTTGTGGAAGGGTGAGGATGGAAGATACAGCGTCAAACCTTACCATGCTCTCCTTATACTGGGTTAGTTTCTGGACTGATTTGAGGAGAAAACCATTACAATTTTAGGGATTTCTTCCCCCCTCACCCCCTCTTTCTTTTTTCTTATTTGTTCTATTAATAGATTTTAATTTTAAGAACAGTTTCTGCAGTTTTCTCTATTATCAACATCTTGCCTTAATGTGATATACTTCAACAAATTAATGAACCTATGTTGACACATTATTATTAACTAACGTGCATTGTTCACATAAGGTTCACTCTTTGTGCCATGTAGGGCTGTGACAGTGACTGTTGTCAGGCACCCCCATTGTGGCATCATACAGAATAGCTTTACTGCCCTACAGATCCCCTCTGTTCCACCTGTTCATCTGCCCAGCCTCCAAGCCCCTGGCAACCACTGATCTGCTGAGCTTTCTATTGTTTCTATAGTTTTGCCTTTTCCAGAATGTCACAGAGTTGGAATTGAATGATCTGTCACCTTTTCTGACTGGCGTCCTTCACTTAGCAATATGCAGGTAGTCTCACCTGGGCTGTTTCAGGCCCCGACAGCTCTAGCATGATTATTGGATTGCATGGAAAAGCTAAAGGTTTCGCTTCATAAGGAAGTGCCAGATGGTCGTCCAAGGTGCTGTGCCATTCATTCCTCCTTGCTTTTTAACTTTCCACGTGACTTCAGTTTAGGAACAGAATTTAGAGATAATTTGTGCAAAAATGCACACTGATTCTGAAATACTTAGACAAGTGTTTTGTGTTTGGTAGGCTACTATGGCAGAAAACCTGACCAATAGTGTCTTTACTGTAAGGACATTTACATTCATTATTTACTTAACCAGAAGTCTGGGGCAGGTGGCTTCATATTCATGAAGTAGCTCAAGATGTCATCAAAGACCCAAACTCTTTCCCCTCCTTCTGCTCCATAGTAAATAAGTATGTTGGCCTTTTGTCTTTTGCTCACACTTCATAGTCACAAGGTGGCTGCTGTGGCACCGGACATCGTGGTCGCACGTGCCCAATAGGAAAAACAAGGATAGGGAAACACTATCGGCTCGCCTCTCACTTTGCCTCTTTCATCAGAAAAGTGACCTTTAGCGGATTTCCTCTAATGTGTTGTTGGACCCAGATGGGTCATATAGTCACTCTGGCTGCATAGAGGCTAGGAAGTGACATTTTTGAACTGCTCTAATGTTTGACCAGGCCTTGCTTATTTATCCAGTGATGGTTGCAGGAGCTACTTGTCACTTTTTGGGTAAATGTCCTCATTTGTCTGCGATATGAAGCCTGGACTGTCCAGTCCTCCAGCCCCAAGTTTCTGAAGATGAGCCTTAAGGGGTCACCGCAGGGATAGGGGTGGGGTAGAGCCAGACAGCTCTGGCCTCCCACTTCTTCCTGGACAAGGACACTTCTGGCTTCCTCCCAGGTGAGGGTTTCGTGTGGATAAGGCCTCTGTCTCTAAATTAAGGGCGAAAGCCCCTGGGGTCAGGTGACAGCAGATGTCTGTCTCAATTCTAGGAGTCAGCCTTTCGGACCAGGCCGAGATAAGGCTCTTACTCTCCTCTGAGTGCTTCCCAGAATCCTTAGGATTTCTGCCCTGAAAGCTTTCCTAAGTGCGCATGTCATACGCAGGCTGGAAGGAAATTGGTTTTGTCTTCTGTCCTGAAGGGGAAGGACTTTGCTGTTTGGAAAGTGGGGTGAATCTTCTTCCTTGATGAGGAGACGGTCTGGAGGCAGGAGGTAAGAAACGGTCAGCAGCCTGAGTGTTCCCTAAAAAATGAAAACTCTGCTCTTTTGTGGTCTTTTCAAATACAGTTTAATCAAAGGTCCTTGAGTAACTGGAAAGAACCAGTTGGGTGCTTTTCTCCCCTTTTCTAGCTCCCTTCCAAGTTTATGTGACATCTGTGGTCTTTTCAGGTGTGCGTTTGATATTTGATGTAGTTACTCTTTATTTGCGCTAGAAAACATTGTGGGCTTTAAAAACAGATTCCAGTTAAAATGTTCTTCAGTCAGCATTTATGTCCTGAAGGGATTTTATGAATTTCGGGGAATAGAGAAATACATTTAAAAACAACAACAACAAAAAAACAAAACTAGGCGTGTGTTCCCTAAGGATGAGTGGGTGATTCTGCTGCTGGGGGAAGCTGATGTGGTTTTTTGTGTGTCTGTCTGTGTCTGGGGTTTGAAATAACTCCATTGGCTTCATGATTTGCATAGTATATTGTGATATCTGCACAACTCGCAGATGCTGATCCCAGCCCTGGTGTCCCCGATCCTGGGCAGCCTGCCTTTCAGGTCTTATTGCACAGAATTTAGATAAAGGAGCCCTGCTGTGTGGCAGACAAAGGGTCTTGGTTCTCAGGGGGCCTGTGCTGTCTGATGGCATCCTATTCACAACACATAACTCCCTCCAAACTAGGTGCTGTCCCCTTTGCAGTGGAAGACGGTGACATACCAAACGTATACCATAGGAAATAGCCAGGAAGGGGCAGAGCTGGAGCTAAAGCCTCCCCGGAAGCCAGACCCGTTTCCCACCGAATCACTCACCCTGCCCCTCTCCAATTAACTGACATTTCTTACATACATGCAGGGGAAAGAGAATGATCAATTTCTGGACCACCTTTTGTTGTGCCAACTAATTTGCATATTTTAAAATGTTTCATCCTCACAACAACTCTAGGGGAAAAAGAGTTTAAGCTGGTAGGCGGAGTGGCAGTTACAGTATTGTCCCCATTTGATGTCACAGCAAACTGGGCGTTGTGAGCCTACGAGGAAAGGGTCCTTCAAGGACCTGTGAAAATCTGTCACCGCAGATGGAGCAGTGGTGCTGCAGGTAACTCCAGTTAATGTGGCTTCTGGCCTCTGTGATCTTACAAAATTCCCCCACACAGAGTCCCTCAGCTTCCTCCCGTTACAGATGGCACAGTGCCATGTGTTGTCCAAGGCGGTGGAGAATGTTAATCTACCGGAAGAGAAGATAAAAAGTTCACAGGGGCTCCTAGTCAAGCATGTGGGTTCCCCCTCCCTCCTGCATTGGGCCGGCATTGGGGCTGAATGTGCTGGAACAGGGTAGCTGGTGAAAACTGGTGGTCCCTCCAGCAAGAACTCCCTGGCTGAAAATCTACATACATTTGGGATCCATATTCCACAAAATTGCTTGACATCTCCCTTCCCCAGTCCTGGGAGAGAATTGTTCCCTTCCCTCTTCCCTTCCCCCAGAGCTTTAGTGGAGGGAGCTGAATAAAGGCCGAGACTCCAGCCCTCACTGTCAGGTCCGGGCAGGGCGGCGGTGGACTGATATTTCAAGGCAGGACAGACGAGGGAGCGGCCAGAAGCCGGAGTGGACTTGCCTCTGGGCTTGCGGTGGTTCCGGATGAGAGGACACAAACCCAGCTCGAGACTCCAGCCACGTGGCAGAATGTGGTTTCCAGACTGGAGGGTGTGAGGGCAAATGTCAGGCCACAGCTGGCTTGCTGGGTTGGTGAGGGTTGGCGTGTGGGGCCTGCCCCTTGGCCCACTGAGGTTTGGCATTCGTGAAGCTGCGCGTGGACTGGCTTCCTCCAGTAATCTAGAACATCTCCGTGCAGAAAGTCGCTTCGGGGTTGGAACACACCAGGAAGGTAAGGATGGTCCTCCTGAGGTCAGAACCTTCAGCTGATGGTGGTGTTTGCAGAGAGGAGCCAGGAATAGGGGCCCTTGAAGGAAACCTTACTGTGCCTCTGGGCGGGGGCTGGGGTTGGGGCTCAGAGGTGTGAGGGAGGTCTCACACACAGTTCAGACCTGGTTGTCAGGTCTCTTGGGGGACTGAGTCTGGGAGAAACATCAAAGTGCCCTAGTTAAGGTCACCCTTTTTTCTAGTCTCCAAGAGGGATTTGTGGGTGAAGGTGCGGCTGAGGGACCTGGGCAGCAGCACTTGTACGCAGGGCCTGTGCTGTTTTCTGATCCTTCACCTGTGGGGTTCCTCCAGGGAGGAGACTCCCCTTTGACTTCCTTACTTACAAAACTTTTCTTTTGTTTCCAGTGTGCAGGGATCCTATGTCAGGAGGTAAACAGAGCAATGGAAACAAAGCAGGAGATAAACAAGGTTGGGGAAGTGAGTCCCTTTGTGGTTCCTACCTTCGTTTCCTTATCCTGTGACTTGACTTGAGCAGTGAAGAGAGCTTCAGGAAAAGAACATGGAATGATGACTGGAACCCTTACACTTAAATGAATGCATAGATTGAGTTTTCACATGTAAGCAGCTTTGAGGCACTAGAGATAGGGGGAGTAAATTAGAAGGTAACAAAAATATGAACCTCCTTAATGTTGTGGTGACTAGAACACAGTTCAAGAGCCTTGCTTTGCTTTCCATGTATTTACATGTTTTTAAAAAAGGGACCCTGGGGGCCGAGAAAGGTAGTGTTTGCTACATGTCAGGGATGGGGCAGGTTTGCATGAATGTGAGCTCATTGAATGCTCACAACACTTCTAATGAAATGTGTGTAATTGATCATGTTGATGAAGAAATAGAGGCTCAGAGAGGTCATGTGGGCTGCCTGGAGGGAAATGACTGGTCATGGACTTGAGGGATCCCACCCCTGTTTTCACAATCATGCTGTCCGTAAACCTGTTGGTGTGTGTATGCTACTGAGTGGGACCGTCTTACAGATGCCTTTTATAGCCATTTCTTTCACCCTACAGTTTCTTGATATCTTGATTCAAAGATGAGCTTGAACCTTCTTTCAATTTTCTCAGCCTTTGATAAGGGAAATTTCCTATTGTGAGTATGAGGGATTAAGTATTGTTATTCAAAGGGATAGAAAGGTAAAGAAGAAATGAAATTAAGAAAGTTTATACTGTGACAGGCCATAAAAAGTATTTTGAGTTTCTCTTGGGTCTTATGTTATTTCTTGTCTTACTGTATAAGTAAATTAAGTAAAATTCAGTTGATTTATACATTTTGCAGACATTCTATCCTACTTACTAGAGTTTCAGACTATGGCTAATTTTATATTTTCAGGCAATTTGTTTCTTTCTAATGAAAATTCCTATCTTCAGTCTATTCCTTTCTGTCTTTCTTAGGTTCAGCTATCAGATTTAGATCAATGAATGATGACATGATGCAGTCATTTTTCCCCCACTTTTTTCTTATTCAATGAAAGCATTTGATGCTATGAATTTTCCTCTCATTACTCCTTTGCCTGAGTCATATAGGATTTCTTATATAGCATTCTCAAAATAATTAGTTTCTGGCCAACATTTATTGAACACCTGTGATCTTCTAGTGTAAAGAAAAAAATATATATACCTAAAACTTTGAAATAGGCAAAAGGATGACCATGTGTCCCTTCAAAGTCATATTGGTTATTGTTCTCCACCCAAGGCTTATCTAATTGTCTAGGCCTATGTGCCTTTCTTTGCTTTTCAAAAAAATTTATCTACTATTTACTGTTGGTTAAGATATTTTGCAAGTCTGTAAGGGTAGATGAATACCTATAGAAAATGGTACAGTGCATATGATCCTTGCCCATTAGGAAAAACAGTCCCCAAAATGGGATTTTTGGTGCCCTGCAAGGCATTAACCAGTTTTGTGTCTACGTTAGCAGTCTTATTTCAGCATTCTTTCTTTCATTGGCTATACATCAATATGCCTCCTCTCCTGTAATCCTTTGAAACAATTTTTCTTGTTGGTTTTCTCATTGAATTAAATACATTTTAATGTATAGTCATTTATTAATTTTATATTTGTATGAGAGGTCATGTTTTTAACGGTTTGAAAACTGCTTTACACTAGGAACACTGTTAGAGGCTTTCACCTGTATCGAAGAAAAACCAGAGCTGGGCAGTAGTTAAAGCTATAAAACAGATTTTACTCAGGGACCATTGCAATAGGGGCAAGGAGGCCTTGGCACAGAACTGGGCTTATCTCCAAATGCAACAAGAGAAAGTAGGGATTTAGAGCCAAGGTGCAGAGTATGGGTCTGTGGGTGGAAAATTACTAAGAGGAACCGTCAAGAATGGGGGATTCTTGCTAAACTGACTGAACAGGATTCTTGCTGGAAGCAGGGCAGGGTGATCACGTATGTCCCGGGGGACGGAGGGCCTGAGGAGTTTGGTCAGATATCTGTCTGAAAGATGATCAGATACTGAGGGGAGGGATTCTCTTTACACTAACTTAGCAGCATTCTTCCTGAAACTGGATTCTGCAAGGATGAAGACAGAAGCTGCTGGCAGGCCCAGTGGAGCAGAGGGCTCAGCGGAGCCTGGCATGTTTGGTCAAGGAGGAAATCTTTGTCACATGCATTTTGCAATTTAACCTTCATATGAATCCTCTTAGGTGAGCTTTTCATTGGCTGCACTGTAGTTAGGACGACACAGAGGCTCAGCAGTGTACGTGTGACCTAGCACAGACAGACAGACTGTAATGGGGGCACCAAGGTAGCCCAGGTGTATACGAATCAAGGTCCATCACTGATCACACTTCACCATGCTTCCCTGAAACTCACATGCTTCTCGCCAAGGAGATCAAGTGTGGGATAAAGTGTGACTGAGGCTGACTCACCACGGTGCACTCAGGAGTACAGATAAATAACAGGAAGAAGTCCACGAAGAAAAGCAGGCTGAGAGGGCCTGCAAAGGAGCTGTGACACTCTTGTGTTTTTTCTCCCCATGGTTGAAAACCAAAGTGTGCAAAATGTCTGTCACTGGATGGATATTACCTGATAAGTCCCCAGCTCCTATCTCAGACCTGACTGTTTGCTTGTTGGACGTATACAGAGAAGTGGTTTAAAATCAGAAGTAGCAGAGGCGCTTGCTTCACGAAACAAACCAACAGAAACCGGTGGGAGAGATGAAGAACCAGAGTGTGTCTAGACCCTGGCCAAGCGCTGAGTCCTCAGCTCTCACTATGTAAATGTACGCTTACCTTTCTAACACCGCACGGTGTTCTCAGTTTTTCTCAAGAACGTCATAAAGTTCTCGGGGGAAAAATGGTTACAATTCACTTTACTGAAAAGTGAATACGTGAGCGGTCTGCTGTGCAATTAAGTCAACAATCGGCGGCCCCAACTCCAGAATTACTGGGAATGACGAGGGAAACATAAGTGCTGGGTGGCGGGGAGGGACGCAAGGATGAGCGATCTTAAACCTCTCTTTGTCTCTTCGTACTGAGAAACTACTCCTGGCTGTACCCACAGTCATCATGTCAGCAGGTAACGTTAGAAACGCAGAGGTAATTAAAATACTGGGGCTGAGACTCAGCATGCCAGGGTATCCATCTGTAACAGCAGACTGTCTGTCCCTGGAACTCCCTACTAACCAGGAAGAGTGGAAATCCGCTAGGACTCCAGCTTTAACAGGCTGGGAAATTGGCTTTGTGTCTGCAGAGGCTGAGGTGGCAATGCCCGCTCTTGGCACCTTCTGGATCCTGGTTCGAGGCACCCCTACTCCCGTCCACTTTATCCAGCGCCCCCCCCCCCGTCCCTCTCTCTCCTGTACTTCCCGCACTGCTGCAAGGTCCCTGGATACGCATGCTGTGTCTCTGTGGGATCTGGTCCCGTTTCCTTCCCACTTTCCCGTCCTGGATTAACCCTCGCCGCCTCTGGCCGGGAAGATGAGCGCAGCTGGCTCCTCACACGTATCCTGTGTACCTGGCTTTCCTTCTGTTCCCCTTCCTCCCCTCTGAGAAGGGTTCCTGGGATTGTTGTCAACATATCCTCCTCATCTTGCCACTTGGCTTCGTTCACACCCTTTGAGGTTCCCCATGGCTTAAGGAATGAGGGAAGACTCTTCTGAGCACACCAAGGCCTTCCGACGCAGTCCCCAGCTGCGCTGTTCTCCGGTCTCCCCTGTCCTGTAGCTCACCTTTGCGCAGCTGGGTCTGGGATCAGCTTACACCTGCTTTGGGCAGAGCATGCCAGCCTGTGCCAAGCCAGCCGTTCCTTGTGCCGGACTGTTTCCCTGTCCCCCTGGACCAGGTCGAGCATCTCAACACTGCACTGTGGCTGCTTATTTATAACACATCAGTAGAGACCATGCTGCCCTCGGGGCAGGGCAGTGTCTAGTGTGAACGGGAGTCCCTGTGCCAGACGGGGAGAGGCTCTCCTTAATGTTTGTGGCTTGAACGAATGAATGAGTGAAATGGGACCTTTCTTGCATGAAACCGTTAATACAACTGGCCTCTATTTAGCTCTGGAAAATTGTGTGAGAAGGACCTGAGGTGTCGTGTTATTTATCCACAAAAGCATGTCACCTCTCTGCTTTCCTTTCCTCGGCTTTATCCCTTCTCGTAAATGTCTGTATAAATCAGCGGTCATTGCCGTCACCGCAGCTCTCTCCAGTGACAGGCAGGGAAGGCCCCGGCCCTCCTGAGCTCGGCCTGTCCCGGGAATAGGCAGGCCAGTGTTCGTGGACTGTGGGGATTTGAACATACACACACACAAGCTGGGTGGAAGTGAACAGCACTGGCAATGGGACGAGTCCAAGCCACACAGCAGCTGATGGTACGCAGGGGGAGCGAGGCAGCATCACCATCCCGTGGTCTTCTTGCCCCAAATTCATGACCTGACTCTAATCAGAGGAAGCACCAAGGTCAAATCGAGGGACTTTATACAAAATAAACAGCCTATAATCTTTTTATTATTATTATTTTTTATCCTCACCTGAGGACATGTCTTTTTTTGCATTTATCTTCAGATAGAGTGGGAGGGAGAGAAGGAGGAAGAGAGAGAGAGAGGGAGAAACATCGATGTGAGAGAGATGCGTCGAGTGGTCGCTACCCACACAGCCCCAACCGGGGCCGGGGACAAACTGCAACCGAGGTACATGCCCTTAGTGGGAATCGAACCCGGACCTCTCCGGTCTGTGGGCCAACGCTCCAACCGCTGAGCCAAACCGGCCAGGGCTAGCCTATAATCTTTAAAAAAAAATTTATTTATTTGGAGTTGGGGGTAGAGGGGGTGGGGGGAGAGAGAGGAGGGAACATCAATTTATTGTTCCACTTATTTTATTTTTTTTATCCTCACCCGAGGACATTTTTGCATTTATCTTCAGATAGAGCGGGAGGGAGAGAGGGGGGAAGAGAGAGAGAGAAATGTCAATGTCAGAGAGACACATCGACTGGCTGCCACCCACATGTCCCCGTTGGGGCCGGGGACAAACTGCAACCGAGGTACGTGCCCTTAGCGGGAACCGAACCCAGGACTCCCTGGTCCACAGGCCGACGCTCTAACCGCTGAGCTGGAACCACTGGCCAGGGCTATTGTTCCGCTTATTGATGCATTCATTGGTTGCTTCTCGTATGTGCCCTGACCAGGGTGTGTCAGGACGATGCTCTAACCAACTGAGCCACCCAGCCAGGGCCAATGGTCTATAACCTTAAAAACTGTCAAGGTCAGAAAAATGAAGTAAAGGCCGAGGGAAGTGAAGGAGACGGAGAAGACGCACCAACTGCACGCTCTCTGCGATCCTGAACTGGGGCCTGTGGTCATCAAGTACACTCTCGGGACATTTGGCAGAGCTCGAGTGGGATCCGAGGAGCCAACGTACACGTCTTCACGTCAGCTTCCTGGCATTCGTGGTGGTGTTGAGGTGATGGAGGAGAGCGTCACTGTGGGAAATGCCGCGCAGTGCGCCATGGCGCCTCAGGTGGGCCAGCTGCTTCCAGGCGGTTCAGAAAGAAGGTTCCTCGTACTGTCGTTGCAGTGTTTTGCATAACATTGAGAGTGCTTCAAAATAAACATTTTTAAAGAAAAAAGTCACTAAACACAATTGACTGTGGATAGCTGTCCTGGAGACAGGGTTCGCTCTGTATGATGTGCTGATGGGGTTGTGCAGAAGAGGGCCTTGGCATTCCTCGAGAAGAACCGGGGGTGAAGAGCGGGGAAGCCAAGGAGCATCCTGTCCCCACAGCCCTCTGCAGGTGGCCTGATGTGGAAAGAGGCTCCAAAGATAGACTGTCCTCTCCAGGGGAGCCGAGCTGCCTCCCAGGGGCAGGTATAATTAGCAGGTTCCTAGGGCCCGGGGAGCACGGTGCCAGTTAGCTGGTTTACTGTGAGAAATGTAAGCAGGTTTCCTTCCTGTGACAAACTTCAAAGGGAGCTGGGTGGTGATCCGATTACCTTGGTAAACAGATGGTCCAGAGGCACCCGGGGCGGGCAGCCTGATTCCTCCGTCCTGGACTGCAGCCTTGCACTTGGCCGTGGGCCTGGGAGGCGTGAGTCGGGGCAGGCTTGCCCTGCCTTGAGTAGAGCTGGGGTGGCATCCAGGCTCCTCTCTGCTCTGACTCACGTGTTCTCTCTGGGGACATGGTGGTAGCCTCAGCAGGGTGTGGACTCCTGGATGTCTCTGCGCGTCTGTCATCCTGCACTGACTCCTTGTGGGTGGACGTTCTCCCTTCACTCTCAGAGGCGTCACCGCTGTATTTGGGTCCCTTAGAGGGCCCCCTCGCCACTTCTGGTCACGTGGGAACTTGGATTAGGGAGAGGCTGCCCTCCAGAGTGGCATCGACCCTCTTTCTGTTTATTTTATTAGAGTTGGGAGCCCTTTAAAAGGCAGGAACGGCTCTTTAGCAAAGGATTACCTCTCGGACTATCCTGTTGTCTCTAGAGCCCTTTAACTTCCCCAGGGTGCCGACCTTTTAGCCGAAGTGGGTCTTTCCCCTTCTGAGAACAGAGTGCCCCCTGCTTTGAAGCAGGTTTTCAGTTCTTCGGTGCAGAGTCCTCGCAGGGCTGTTGTACTGTGTGTGGCCATTGCGGTTCTTTCTACAGCTGAGTAGTGCTCACTCAGGGGCGACACCCCCGGCCCCTGGGGGGCTTGCTGTTCTTTCTCTCACAGGTGGCTGTATCTCCTCCAGGGCACTTTATGGCCCCTGGGTTCATGGCCTGGAATCCCTGGTCCCACATGGCTCCTCATTTGTTTCCAGTGGATGGTCCCGGGGTGGCCCAGCCCTTGGCTCTTAGTGTTAGAGCCTGTTTCAGAAGCGATGCCTGAATCCTGGAGCCTGGCTTGCAGGTCACTCTGTAGCAGAGAAGCCAGGGTTCTGGGGGGCTGGCTCACTGGTTAGCGACCAAGAGTGTCTGCATCCTTCCACGCGTGGGGAAGCAGGGGGCGCTCCCCGGCTCGAACCCTGCAGTCAAAGGAAGCGCATGCATGGAGATGGACTGGCCCACACTGGTCCAGCTTTAAGGGTCCTCAGCGCAGTGTAATTCTATGTTTTGTTTTTTCCTTTGCCCAAACCGTGGTGAGACCTTTCACACAGATGCCTTTATAAATGACAACCACTTCTGTCTCAGGACGTGCCTGATTCGGCGTGTCTGTCCTGTGGACATTGACCCACATGTTCAGTCGGGGACGGCGAAGCAGCATCCAAGCGGTCCCTGGTCAGCTGCTGAGTCCTAGCTCGGCCATCTGTGCTCTGTGACAGATGTCAGCAGCCAGACCGTCCTCTCCTCCCGACATGCTGCCTCTCGAAGAGCTCATGGCCTCAGCACCTGGCCCACAGGAACAGGAGCGTGGGGTGGGGAGGGGGTGAGCACCTGCAAGGCTCAGACGCTTGGTTTCCATTTGCAAAGAGAACAAACCCTAAAGCCCCATGGGAATGCTGGCGCTGGTCTCCGCCACCTGTCTGATGCTTTTACAGGGTTGGGGGCTGTGATGAGGACACTCCGCGGACCAGTGAGAAGGGCTAGATGTGGGAATCACCTGCACTAGGCTATTCAAAGCAGGTCGGGCCCGTGGTCTGCTCAGGGACCCGGAACGTTCACTTTCATCCAGTCGCTGGGCCTCCTCGCCTGGGGGACTCAGGAAGAAGAGGCAGCTGTCACAGGCAGTGTCCTGGGGCGTCCTGCTAAGCTGTGCCTGCAGTGGGGTTTCCTGTTTGAGGGGAAGAGTCTGCCCTCTGCAGCTCTGCCAGGCCTTCCCCTGGGCGAGGGGGCACGGGCTCGATGGGAAACTAATCTCTTTGCACGCGAGCGGCCCGATTCTGACAGCTGGGTAAGGAAGCGCTCCCTGTAATGGGCTTTAGGTCTCTACTCCGGAAAGAGGCAGACTTTTCACTCCCAGTGACAGCTGCGAAGTACAGATTTATGGTGAGGCGCTAGCTCTGAATTCCAATGATCACTGGAGTTTCAAGAAAGTCCCCGTTTCCGTGTCTGTGGTGCGTTTTTACAACCTGCCACTGCGACAGCCCTTACCGACCTGTCCCCAGTTGCCAGTATTTCTACCCACATGGCATGCAGAAGGAGTGCCAGCGTCATGTGCTCAAGGCTTTGCTCCTGGGGCACGCTCTGCTGTGAATTTTAAGAGGTGAGAAAGGCGGGTGGGATGGAAACAGCTGTAAGATTTTGGAAGTCAGGTGACACCCATGAGGCTGTGGAAAACATGGATTTTGTTCCTGTTCGCACGGATGCATTTTTGTTTCAGAGAGCAGCTCTGCCTAACGAGGGCAGCATGTGCCAGAGAGTTAACGAACGCCCTTGGGGTCGGCCGGGCTTCGTGCTTGATGCCTACCCAGATGTGGGGCGGAAGCCTTCCTTCCGTTCTGCTGCGGCCCCTGGCAGCGCGTCGCCGGTGCTGGAAGGGTGGCCGGTTCCCTGTTGTATGAGCAGGACGCTGCGGGTCTGGACACAAGTCTGTCCCCTGAGCCCAAGCTATCCTTCTTGCCTGTTAGCTCCACAGAACATCAGATGAAGCAGCCGTGACTCTGAGAGTCTCTTGCATCACCGAGATGTTTTAGCACTGGACTGACCTGGACAGGTTTCGAGGAACAACTTCATTGCTTCTGTCGGAGGACACGTCAGCACAATGGAGGGGACAACCTAGACGTTTTAAAATAGACTTTTGAAAACATGACAGAGACCACTTAGTGCCTTGAAAAAATAAATCCTCCTTGTGAATTTGGGAAGTCCTTTTCTCCACACACGAAAGGAAGGTCTTATGTGGCTCTTTGGCTTCTTGTGGGCTGGTTTTATTTTGGACTCTTTGTAACTCAGAGTGAAGGCTGGAATTCTGCTGTGTGGAGAAGTAACAACAAGAAGAAGGGCGAGGTTTGGGTTGTGCTGAATTAAAGTGACAGGGCACAGATCACAGGGCACGGCTGTGCCCACAAATTAGCACTCTCTAATTTGCTGCTATGGAAAGTTCTGCTGTGGGGCTACATTGTAATTTCTGATTTCAAATTGAACGGTTCAGAAAGAAAGTCTAGTTTGCTCAAAAGAGAAGACCTGGAAAACATAAGCCCTTCAGGATTGAAATGGCCCTTGGTTCTCTGTGCTCAGGGAACTGTTTCAGGACCACCTGCTTCAAAAATACGTTATTTTTAGAAGCCACGCTGTGTGTTGCATTATTTTGTGTGCTACTTAAAGGTATCCCTTTCCAAGGTTTTTGTTGCAGTTCAAAATGTGTTTTGTGTTGAGCAGGTGGTTGGTTGTATTTCATGTGGTCTCTTCTGTGGACTGATGTTTGAAATTTTTGAGTCAGATGCCCTGTAACATAAGTGATAAGCAAAAATTCATGAATTCACCAGGCAGACACAATCTGAACCAAGTGCTCAAAGTTGGCACCCCTATTGATGGGACAAGCCCACTACACGTCTCCTAATATGAGGTGTGACATTACTCTCATGGAATTTCTGCCAAAATCCATGACCAGAATCTCACCGTGAGATTAGACAAGCCCAAATAGAGGGATAGTCTACAAAATAATTTTTACCCTTCAAAAATGTCAAGATCACAAAAGACAATAAAAGGCTGAAGAGCTATCCCAGAGAAAAAGACACCAAAGAGACAGACACCTCTAGACCATAAGTGATCCTGATTGGATCCTGGACCAGGGAAACAAATTTGTTGATCTTTTACAATAAAGGACATTATTGGGACAATTACTGAAATTTGACTAGGACCTGTACATTATATAGTAGCGTTATATCAGTTTTATTTTTCTGATTTTGATAATTGTGCTGGGATTATGTAAGTGTATATTCTTGATCTTCAGAAATACACATTGAAATATTTAGGGTAGAGGCATCATGTCTGCAAATTATAGACGGGTATAGGGGAGGACAAACTTTTCATTTTTCTCTGTACCCTGAGGTTCTCCAGCTGTGGCCCTACCTGCAAATTAGACTAATAAACGGCAAAATAATGAGAGAAAAACTAACAAGTTTATTAACACATGCAGCCTACGTTCAAGTGGGAGAAACCCAGTGATGAGTAACTCAAAGCGGTAGTTGGAACTTGGGCATATATAGCATCTTAACAAAAGAACAATACATTTTAGAAAAGTGACAAGACAAAGGGAAGGGATTTTAGGCATCAAAACCTAAAGGGCAACACACTGTGGGAAGATAAGTAGATGGGAGAACAAATGGGAGATTAGGGTTGATTTAGTGAGGTTTGTTTGTAAAGGTCCATCTTGGTGCCTGACGGAAATGCTTGGTCTCTCTGACTTCTCTTGTTTGTTCCAGCCTGTTTTGTCCCCATGGCCTTCAGACCAATAGCTCCTGCTTTGACTTGCATGTAGACCTGGTAATCAGTACAGGGATTCTGCTTGGGGCTTGAGGTTTCCAAAAATGGCCCCTCCCATTTTCCCTTCCCTTGACATAAAAGAAGCCTGAACTCTGTCCTTTCTTAAGTTGGATTTGAGGAGCTAGTAGGGCTCTCATCTTCTTGGTTGGCACCTTCTCCACGCTGATGTTTTGAGTTTGGGCCTTTTGAAATATGGGGCGCATGGACTCTGGACCAGTAACAGTGTAATCTCGTCTCAGTTGAAAAGGTTTTTATTCCCTTCTTGGTGTGGGAAGTGGGAGGAACCTTTTTAAGGGGAATGTATGTTCTGCTTTCAGGTGAATTGGCAGAAGGCAGAAAGTTCGTTCTGTGTCTGCTTTTTTGAAAACTGCCTTTGGCTCACAGTAATTCTTACTCCAGAGTGGCATATTTTGGGGTGGCAAACTCTGAACTCCTTCACAGCTTAGAAAAAAATAGTAATGTAAGAAAAAGAGGTAAAGCTACTGTGACAAAATGTTAGTGTTATGGAAATCTGGGTGAAAGGTAAATGTCTTATTCATCTTGGAACTTTTATGTAAGTCTGAAATCATTTCAAATTATGAACTCTAAATTGAGTTTAGGAGAGAACATTTTATTTTCTCCAGAAATTCTTACAGAATTTCCCCTGGAAGCTACTGGTTTCTAAATAGTAGGAAGAAGAATGTTCTTCTTCTTTTTTTATGAATATAAGGCAAGTGTTTCTGAGATTGCCCTAATTTATATCAACTAGCTAAAAAGTATATCAGATATTATCTTATATTCACAGAGCAGTGTGAGTCTTGATGTAGCAAAACAGCCAATCAGAATAAAGTGGACCAGCAGGAAGTATTTTCCTAATGGTGAACTCTTAAATAGTCTTTTAAATTCTTAAATAGAAAACCAATGTATAATTTAAAGTACTTAATTCATTCTGTTCATAAACTTGCAGAGTGGTCCCCACCCTTGTTATTGAACGTGTTTTGAAAGAGGAAATAAATACTTCTGAAAAAGTGAGAAAGTCATCATAGCGGGGATTTCCTGGCGAATGAGCGTGATCTGGTACTGGAGACTGGGAGCGTCTGTCTCTCCATCCCTGTGGACGGGGAAGGGGCAAGAATACTGGGTTTCTTATGTTCTCATGTAAACTTATCTGGGCATCAGTTTGTGTGTGGTTCAAGCTTTGACTCTTAAAATATGTATATTTCCACACATTTCCATTGGTTTTCATCATAGGGCCTACCTGGCACTGTGGAATCACCCATCGTTGCTGTATAACCTGGGGCTCCCCAGTGAATTGTGACGAGAGAAGCAGTAGTTGGTTCCTGCAGCTTAACTCTTCAGCAGGGTAGGATGGAGACAGGTTTACGTTCGTGTCATGGAGAAGCGTCTCTGCTTCTCTCACTCAGCACTTTCTCCTGGAACTCGGACGCACCCGTCATCTCATCTTATTTATTTGTTTATTTTTATTTTATTTTTTTTTATCCTCACCTGAGGACATTTTTGCATTTATCTTCAGATAGAGCGGGAGGAAGAGAAAGAGAGAAACATCATTGTGAGAGAGATACATTGGTTGCCACCCACACTGGGGCTGGGGACAAACTGCAACCGAGGTACGTGCCCCTAGCGGGAACCGAACCCGGGTCTCTCTGGTCCGCGGGCCAATGCTCTAACCGCTGAGCCAAACCGGCCAGGGCGTCGTCATGAGGACCCATCTACCTGGAGTAACGGGAGTAGTGCTCCCCTGCTTCAGAAAGGGAAGTTCTTGGCAACACTGATCTGATGAATGGGCGTGACTGTGAATTTGGGCAAGATCTGGGGTCTGTCCTCACGCTGCAGCGGCTGTATAACCAGAGCTGATCCCCACAGTCCGCAGATTCCGTGTCTGTGAATTCGCCCACTCGCGAGTATTTGCTTGTAGCCAAACCAGTACCTGTGGTGATCTTGCTGTCACTCCAGAGTGTGCACGCAGCGGTGAAAACTTGGACTTGGCCCGTGAGACGTGCCCAGCCGAGGTCAAACAAGGCAGCACCCTGCCTTCCTGTTGCCGTCTCATTCTGTGAACAGTGTCATTTCCACGGTCTATTTATTGCTGTGTGTTTCCCATTTGTGTGTGTGTGTGTGTGTGTTTGTGATTTCCCTGTTGAAAGTTAGCCTCGAGTGTAGTGATGGAGCGCTGTTCCGTGTCCCGAAGTGTAAGAAGGCCGTGGGGGCCTTCCGGAGAAATGTGTGTCAGATAAGCTTCCTGCAGGCGTGACTTGCATTGCTGTTGCCATGAGGTCAGTGTGAATGAATGAACAGTGCAGATTAAACAAGGTGCCTTGAAACAGAAATACACATAAAACAAGGTTCTGTGTTGACTGGCTGACAAAATGCAGCCAGTGGCTCGCGGGAACCTAGCCCTGTGTTTCCCTTAGGAGCGACGGTTCAGCCTTTGCTGCCTCTGAGTTTATCGTGTCTTTATAGTGCACAGCTACCACAAATTAGGAGAATTGAGTCCGTATTTGATCTCTCTGAATCTCAGCTTCCTTCTGGGTAGGGTGACCACAGTAATCATCACACAGCCCAGAATGAAAATGAGACTTTATCAATCATAATGCTCATCCAACAGGTGTACACAAGGACCGTGTTGAGCAAACTGAGTCATACTGTCATCCTGTCACAGGTAAATGGAGGTTAAAATAATTTAACTTCAGTAGTCTTCAGTAGCATTTCAGTAGAATTCAGCAAATATTTATTGACGGTCCCCTGTGGGGCTGGGAACTATAGTGTGCAGTGGATCTAAATGGTGACCAAAACCACATGTCTCTGTCTTCGTGGGGTTTTCCACCTATTGGAAGAAGGGGCGTGAATGTCGAAGCACAGGAATCAGTGTATCGTCACACATCTGACCAGTTCTACGAAGGAGAAGGATTGGGTCTTATTGGAGAGAGTAAGTATCTAGTTTTGAAGCTGGCCGGTGAGGTAGAGAAGATGTCTCTGAAAAGGGGACATTTAAACCAAGATCCGAGGATGCACCTCCGTTCAGAAGCGCTTTCTAGGTGGAGAGTGAGGCAGGAAAGAGCCCGAGTCTTTCCAGCCAGACCTAGTGGCTGACAGGTAACCAACAAGGAGGGGATGAGGCAAAGTCACAGCAAGTCGAGGGTTCTAGGGAGCAGCGGGAATCCACCGAGGGATTCTGAGTGGGGAAGTGATAAGATATTTTAAAAGTCTTCTGGAGTGGACGGAATTGGGAGTGGAGGGAAGAGGAGGGAATGCAAGGGGCCTCTGTCGGTCACTGCAGGAGTCCCGGTGGAAGCGACAGGGGCAGGGGAGAGCGACTTGGACTTAGGAGGTCGGATCTGCTGGTCTTGATGACGAATATGAATGAACTGGCTGAGAAAAGACTTGGTAGTGGTTCTCAGATTGCCTGAATAGAGGTTCCACTTTCGGAAAGAGGAAATGTTGAAGGAGAAACATTGTGGAGAGCAGAGTCCAGAATTTAGCCAATTAGATAGAAATGTATTTACATAGAAGACAAGGCATAATTACCCGTTTCTTTCCCCTTTTTTAACCTGGCCATCGCAATTTTTCCCTCTCCCCGTCTTTCTCTGTGGGTTTGTGTGAGTCGGTGTCCACCATGGTCAGTAGTCTCTCCTTTCCCGTGTCCTTTTCTGAGCACTCTTTTGCACACATGAGTTGGAAGTCAGTGAACAGCTTGCGTGCTCAGTTCTGCCTCTGTCCGCCAACTTGAGCAGTTTTCCTGGTCCAGGTTTCAGAATTGCTTCAGGATGCCAGGGAGAGAGAGCTGGCTGACTGATCTGGTCCAGATCCTTGCACAGGCCACCAAGTGCCCCAGCACTGGCCTTCCAGTGTTGGGGTTCTTCATGGACACACCTGAGCTCCGCTGCTACTGTAGTGCAGGCGGGCTCCCCAGGCCCTTGGGACTGGGACTGCGGCAGCGTTCTCCAGAGCCTGCTTTTGAACTTGGCCTTTGCTTCTGACTTCTCCTGTCTTTGTTGAGAGGAACACTATTTAGTGCAAAAGCTCTGGGCCCTGCCATGTTACTGACAATAGACAGAGAGACAGGAGAAAAGCAAAGGTTTATTACTTTACGTGCAGGAGTAGTGAGTGATGAGTACCTTACTGAATAGACTGAGGTCAGGGTTCATATGCCAGTTTAATAGAAAGAGCCTGAGTTCAGAGCTTCAGTGGGGAAGTATGGAAAGTTCTTTTGGGCTTTTCGATGCTATCGGACAGCTGAAGTCAGCCTTCCTGGTGCTAAGTTTCAATCTTCTCTAGAGTATTGTCTGGAGGCCATCTTCCATTTAGATAATTTTTGTTCTGTAGCTGCTGATTGTTCTGATATTTTCAGTTTAAAGTAATTTTAATACCACTTTGGTGGGCTGTTAATTAGTCCCTACAGACTCTAGGTTTCCAACCAGACAATCCCAGCCCATCAGAGTCCAATTAAATTGAAGGAAGAGATTCTGGATCCCCTTTTTCCTGGCAGCAACATTTTTCTTAAGCAAATTATTTGCCAGCCTTCTCCCGAGTGACCTGCTCTGCCTAGCGAGGAGTACTGGGAGGGGTAACCCTTCTCAGGTCACACAAGGGCCGTGTCCCCTGACTCAGTGATACTGGTTCATCCCTATTTGCATGACTCTGTGAGGCCACTGTGTTGACTCATCCCTGAACTAAGATCTGCCGCTAGTGACTTAACGTCGTCTACCCGAAGCCAGACGCGTGGCCTGGCAGCTTCCCTTTCTTGAAATTTTTAACTGATGGATAACTAAGGGATGCTGTGTACAGGTTCATTGAGTTCTTGCAAGTTTTTGATCTTGGATAAATGAAAATGTTTCAAAAACAGTGGACATCAGATCAGGGCTTTGAGCAAAGGTATGGTCCTAAACCTTGCCAACTGGTTTGGATCAGCCCTTTCCTCTCTGGCTACGTGAATTCATGCTTTTGGTTAGAAGAATTTTGGTGTCTGTGTACCGTTTTAGAAAAACAGGACTTTACTCTCTCTTCCAGTTACCGTGTTTTTGTAACTGGTTAAGATGTGATTATGCTGTGCTTTTGAGTACTGCTTTGCTTCCAAGGAGAGGAAATGTTACAGGAATCCGAGAGATAGGAACAAAGAACCAAAAATTACTATGTAGATGTTCTAGATCTTTTAAAAACAATGAACTGTTGTGCATTTTATTTGGCAAGTGGTCCTGAGGCCTTGGATATAGTCAGTATATCAAGCTTTTTGCAGGACTTCCAAAAATGTATTAATATTTCTTGACAACATAGAGAAATGGGAGCTGGATGCTGATGCAATCAGACTCAAATGATTACGTAACAGCAGCAAAGCCTCAGCATCCACCACCCCCTCTTTCCTTCCCGCGGCTGCTGGGGTGTCCAAGGCACTGGCCTTCAGCCAGGACTCACTGGCATACTGGTCTGTCATGACCAGCGTGCATTCTGATTGGTCGTGTGCACCCTGTCCTGGTGTTAAATATTTTGCGTGTGATCTCGGGGTACAATAAACTAGAGCTGTTTGGAAAAGCAGGGTGATGCTGGGCCAGGGCCAGATGATCCCTTTGAAACTTCGTGCATGGGACCCTATATATAAGTGTCAGGAAAGTCAACACAGGGCACATTTTCCCATGGTGATGACTTCAGTATGTTTTCAGAAATAGTAAGTAACATTATGTTCTATTTTCTCATTGTTGAAACACTCCTGCTTAAACGTGCCTTAACCAGGAGGCTCTGTTGACCTTGGTGGGCCGGCCAAGGCAGCAGCAGGGAGAGGACTGGGATGAGGGGCTGCTGTCGTAGATGTGTCGGCCTCCAGCGAGTACAAATGGTTTGCACAGCCACTGAGCGTGTATGATAACATGTTGAGTTGTTGCAAAGAAAGGCACCAGCCCTGGCCAGTGTGGATCAGTTGGTTGGGCATCGTCCCACGCCCCGAAAGGTTGCAGGTTTCAATTTCCGAGCAGGGCATGTGCCCGCGTGTGGGCTCGATCCCCAGTAGGGGGTGTACAGGAGGCAGCTGATCCATGTTTCTCTTTCTCTCCCTCTTCCTTCCTTGCTCTCTAAACATCAGCACAAAATATATATATTTTTAAAAAGTAATAAATAAAGAAATCACCACTTAAATTAAAATAGCATCATGAACAAATAGACCTTAGACTTCTTGTGATGAAGAATGAGGCAAACTACCCAACCAAGGGATTTACCACTGAAGTCTAAATTGATTCGACTACCACTTTTGCATATGGCTCCAGGGTAAGCCCACGTGTCTGTCCGCGAACCGGCCTCCCAGCACCACCTCAGTGCCACGTCTGCTTCTCCTGCTGCTGTGGGAAGTGCTGACTTGCAGAGCAGACAGAGTGGTGGCTTTCAGATGGTGATCTTCCCAGTAGGTGTCACCACACAAGGCAACTGCTTCTCAGTAGTGGGGTCTAGTCGGAAGAGTAGGGAGATTCTCCCTGTACAAGGTTTAGGATTCAGGGCTGGTCCTAGCTTCATTTGCCATCATTAGGAGCCTGTCTGACTGAGGAGATGTCTCATGATAATTGCTTCCTTCTGCTCTGTGCCAGGTTGAAAAGAAAGATAATTATGGAAAAAAAAAAGTGCTATTGAGAAGCGCCAACTGCCAGATCCCTTAATGAGCGAGGGATTTATCCAGAAACACAGCTGAAAATACCCATTAAATGTGTAAACTAGACTGAAGGGATTTGCAGAAAGGAGAGTCACCGTTATTGATGGAATTACTGCCTTTTCATTAGTTTGAGATATACTTGCATATGTTTTGGTTAGCCCGGGGGAGGAGAGAAAAATTTATTAGTACAATTCAAAGTCATAAAAAGTGTTAGTTATTAAGTTGCTATAACTTTAAAAATGAGACGTGCATAAGTTAGGGTTGGATAAAAAGAGAAATCTATGGAAAATTCTATTTTGGACCTAAGCTGGCTTTGTGACTTCAGGAAATAAAAATATTAACCATTTATTGAATAATTACTGTGTGCCAGGGTCTCATGGAAGTGCTTGACGCCATTAAATCGTCACAGCAACCCTATGAGGTCGCAGCATTCTCCACATTCTACAGATGAGGAAGCTGAGGTCGGGTGATCTTTGTTATTTAATTTTAATTTTTTTATTTTTAAAATCCTCACCCGAGGATATTTTTTCCATTTATCTTCAGACAGAGTGGGAGGGAGGGAGGGAGAGAGAGAGAAACATCGATGAGAGAGAGACATCGGCTGGCTGCCTCCTGCATGACCCCGACCAGGGCCAGGGACTGGACTGCAACCGAGGTACGTGCCCTTGACCGGGGACCGGACTGCAACTGAGGTACGTGCCCTTGACCGGAATCGAACCCAAGACTCCGTGGTCCGAGGGTCGATGCTCTAACCACTGAGCCAAACTGGCCAGGGCTGAGGTCAGGCGATCTTAATGGATTTGCCCAGAGTCACTGGGCTAGTTAGTGACAGAGCCGGATTCCAATGCAGGCCCTGTGCCGTTGAGGTCATGGTCTTAATCATATGAAGAGATGTTTGTTGCCTCAGTCACTTAACTTTTTCTTAATTTTAAAATGTGAGAACGGGACTAGATTTTTAAATAATATATAAGAGAGTTTTGCAACTAGAAGTTCATCGCTTTAAGAAAAAAACTGAAACTGAGCAGGGAGCCAATGTTCGTTCTGTGCTCACTGCAAAAGGTCAGGGGAATGACTAAATGGTAATTATTAGCACGTATTTGTGGCAATTTAGTCATTTCAGGATTTTCATTTTGACAGTTACTTGTATTAGTCTTAGTAACAGGGACATGGAAAGGAGGTATTTCTGAGCCTGCATCTCAGTGGCTTCTCATTTCACTCTGTCTGAACCCCCACCCCCACCCCACCCCCATCCCCTGGAGTTGCTAAATAATCATCACAGAGCGAGCTGTCAACTCATCAAGGGAGTGAGGAGTAAATGCCTGGGATACACGAGAGGAGGGAAATCCAGACAAGGAATCGGAAGCATGCCACTGATTAAGAGGCGGCACTTGCTCTGTGCTGTTCGAATCTGGAGGTTATTAAGCTCGACAGCAGTCGAGAATATGCTCCTTACTTCTTTAGGAAAGAAAACATTCATTCTGTAGCGGAGCACAGATTCTTCGGCATCATGTTGGTTTCTCCGGACACAGCTAATTTAAATACATGCGACAAGGTTTTTCATTATTTTAGTATAATAACACCTCATTCTTTTGTTTATCACGCCAAAATTCGGTGTTTCACTTAAGTGCATTTTCTAGGTAAATAAATACCCAAACCTAACAGTTTTAGTTTAATAAATTATGATGGGATGTTAAATTTTATTAACTCTACCGTATAGTCTAAGGGGGATATATAATACATATGTATTGTTTAATGAAAAAATAGTATAATCAATACCCACATACCCCACCACCCAGCCTAAGAAATATAACATTACCAGTACCTTTGAAGCCCTCGTCCCATTTCCCTCCCTCACCCTTGTAGCCTTTGTTCTGAATATTTTATTAATGATTTTTTTAATATTTAAGATTATGTAAATATAAACCAAATATTTTGGAACTTTATAAAAATGGATGATCCTGTGTGAAAGAGTATGTGACTTGATCAACATGGACATTATGTGTCTGAGGTTTATCCATGTGGACGCATGTGGCTGTGCCTCATTTTTGCTCTTCAGCATGTATTCCATTTTATGGATATGCCACCGTTTATTTTTCTCTTGGGATGGACATTTATTTGAGTTGTTCCCATTTTCTTGCTGTTAGGATGGTGCTGTGAATATTTTGGTACACCTCTCCTTGAGCAGATGAGTTTCTCCAGGATTATTTACCCAGGAGAGGAGGACCCCTGTTGTAGGGGGCACACACCCACAGCTTCATGAGGCAATGCCAGTGTGTTCCCAATGCAGTTGTGCCAATTTAAGTTCTTCCCAGGAGTACATGGAAGTTCGTGTTGCTCCTCATACTTGCCCACACTTGGGATTGTCAGGAGGTATACTTTTCTAGTCCCCTGGGTGTACATTGGTGTTTCTCTATATGTTCCTAATTACAATGAGGTTGACTGTCTTTTCATAAGATTATTGATCTTCATGCTTTCTCTTTCATGAAATGCCTGGCTATGCCTGTTGAGTTGCTTATCCTTTGTATATTGATTCATTGGAGTTCTTTATCTATTCTATGTAATTGTAATAGGCCTTTGTTCATTATAAGTATCACAATAATCTTCTCAATATGTGGCTCATATTTTTTATATATATATTTTTTCTTATGGTACCTTTTGATAAATATTTCTTTATTATATTGTAGATGAATTGATCAGTCTCATTCTTTGTGTTTTGGGCTATTTAAATTTTTCAAAGAACTCCTTCTTACCCTCTGCTATATACATATATATATATATATATATATATATATATATATATATATATTTTCCCTAAGATTTCTCTTTCTGTGCATTTAAACACTTAACCTCTGGAATTGTTCCATTTAATGTAGATTGTGATGTAGGGATTGAATTTAATGTTTTCCTACTTTGTCTCAGTGCCATTTATTTATTCATTTTCCCCCACACTAGTCTGCAGTGTCAGATTTAACATATATCAAGTTTCCATCTGTGTGTAGGTCCCTCTTCAGCCTCTATATTTGTTACATATCCTTATTGATATCTTTACAATATTGATTCCTCTTATTTATAAACTTTGTCTTTCCATTTATTTTGGTGTTTAATATTTGTCAATAAATTTTATTATTTTATATAGAAGATACTAACTTTTTTATATATACCTAAGTATCTTATTTTTTATTGTTATTGTAAATTACATATTTAAAAAGTAATTCTTTCTAATGCTTTGTTGCTGGTGTATAAAAATGCAAATCACTTCTATCTATTGATCTGGTATTCAGAAACCTTGACAAACTATCTTATTAATACTAAAACAGTTTCTGGTAGACAATCATGTTCTCTGAATAATGACTATTTACTTTTTCCCCTCAATCCGTATCATGTTTATTTGTTTTTCATGTCTTATTTGTAGGCTGGGACCTCAAGTACAATATTTAATAGAGGTTTTGTTGTTTGACGTCTTTGCCTTGTTTTCAGTTTTAAAGGAAAAGCTTGATGGTTTATAATTGAGCATGATGCTTGATGTAGGCTTTTTGTAGATATCCTTTAGAAATAAAGTTCCCCTCTATTCCTAGTTTGCCTACTTTGCTAAAAGGCTTTAAAAAATTATGATTGACTTGCATTTTGGTGATTCTGATGTACTATTTAATCATGGTAGACAGGAGTTAAATTTATTTTCAATGATAGAGGATGATTTCTTCAGTGGAGGTTAGTGGAAAGGGGTAGACAGGGGGAAGTAGCATATGCTTGCTATGTGCTTATTTCTGCATTTTAAAATAATTTCATATAAATTATCTTCTTTGATTATTATTTCTAGCTTTTTAAAAATTTAGAGCATTCTGATTCCATGACTGTGACTGGAACCTGTGCCTAATGCCCACCAAAATGTCCTACTACAGTCTGGTGATACATAATTTGCACTATGCTTAAGTAACTAAATCTTTCTTCTCTTCTCCAGTCTCTCCAAGTCATACACTTAGCAAGTTGAGTCCATAACCTGTTAGTTTTCACTGTACTTCTGTGGAATTGTCTTAAATGTCTAATAAATAAATGGCTTCCTCAAAATCTGATCAGTTTATTCATTTATTAATTTACCCATTTGCCAAATATTTATCGAAACCATACTGTATGACTAGAGATACAATGGTGAAGAAGACAGCATCTCTGCCCTTATAGAGTTTTCACTCTAGAGTGGAATTATGACCATAAACAAATAAGTGTATATGTAATATGGTGCAAGGTAGTGATGAGTGATGAGTGAAGGAGGATGAGTGAACGGGAGAGGATGACTAGGGGATGTGTATATATCATTTTCACTGGTATCCTGTTACATGGAGAAGGCTTCTCTGGGGAAACATTACATTTCAGCTGAATTCTGAATTCAGTGAGCAAACCAGCTATGGGAAGTTGTAATAGTGGGTGGTAAGCACGGTATGTCTGAGGAATTTAAAGAATTCCCAGGTGGCCAGAAGAGAGTGAGCAAGGAGGGGCACAGTAGGAGATGGGGACAGAGGAAGAGGCAGAGGCCAGAAAATGATAGGCTTGTAAAGACCCCTCATCAGATTCACTTGCATATTTTTATTGACATAACTGAGCTACATAGGTGTGAAGTATTTTAGTGGCATCCGATATATTTTTGCTCTTTAACTCTCTCCATAATTTCTTTAGTCCATTATTTGGTTGCTGAGAATAAAAATGTAAACTTCTTGAGAGCAGGAATCTGGGTTTATTTTGCTCTGTGTCAGAATTTCTAAGCTCCATGATTGATGGAAGGAAGGATCTTGTTAATATTGGAGAATCTCTCTATTTCCCTTGGAGGAGTTTGGGGAACGTTGTCACTGAGTTGGAGCTGGTTCTTTGCACCATACTGGGAGATACTGCTATTTTTCAAACACTCCAGAGGAATGAACCTTGGAAAAGGGCAGCTGTGATGTCTTCCCAGCCTGGAGTTGCTTCATGGATGAGGCTCATTAGTGTGAAGGAAGGAGAGTCTCAAAGTCTGACTTCCTCTCTTTAAATAGAAACATATAACTTGGACAAGTGTTAATGATTCCATCACTTTGTCTTCCTTCAGCTGCTGTTCTGAGCACTAGGTTTTAACAGACTGAACGAATCTGATTTTGAGCTGGTCTTAACTTCTACGCCTCAGTCCCCTGTTTGTAAAATAAGATTATGTAAGTGTTTGCTGACCTCCTCACAGAAATTCTACATGTGATAAGATTAGATGGAGGTTGGAAGCTTTGGTTTGTCTGTTTTCATATAGGAGAAATGGTCAGTGCTAAAGCCTGATATAAAATAGTTCGTATTAGTAGAGTTTATTTTCAATGTATGCAACGCAATTTAACTTTGAAGAACTACTACACTGAGCATCCCATTGAGACTGCCAAAAGGATATGACACTACAGCAGCTGGCCCTTCATATCTGTGGGTTTCATGCCTGGATTCAACCAACCATGGACTGAAAACACTAAAAAAAAAAAAAAAAAAAAAAAAAATCCCAGGAAGTTCCAAAAAGTGAAACTTGAACTTGTTAGGCACCCAGCACTATGCGGAATCCATGCAAATGAAGTGATGTGTGGGCACATCCTACTGTAGCCTCTATGCAAATATAGGTTATATGCAAATACTATGCCATTTTATACAAGGGACTTGAGCATCCGTGGATTTTGGTATCCATGGGGGTCCTGGAACGCCCTCAGAGACTGAGGATGACTTCCTCAGTACTTTCTTCCTCTGTCTTGTGGAAGAATGGGACGGTTATGAAATTGAGGGGCAAAGTAAAGATATTCTTTGTGAATTTCCTTTTCAACCTTTAGCCTCTTTGAATACAGTGGGCTTTAAAGCATGGAATTTGGGAATAACTTCGGGCCATTTTAATAACCTTGGGGCCTCATTGGTGGAGCGGTCCCTGTAGGGGGTGGGCGGAAGTGAAATCTGCATAAGATGGTTCACCTGACAGATGTTTCCGTGTCAGGATAGTGGTTGAAATCTTTAGTAAGTCATACATTGATTATCTCCTATTTTACCTTTTTGTATTTGTGAAACTTGAAATTATTACTCAAGTTTGATATTACAACAACATAAGGAGGAGAATGGTCCTTCTGGTGACACCTTATTATTATGTCTCCAACCTCCTAGGAAAACATAGTGGTGAGTTGGAATCGTTAATGCAGTCACTGAGAGAAAAGAGTCTACCGCGGACTGGAGGACTTCTCAGATGGTCTGCATTGATTACCTCGTCGGTTAGTTCTTCAGCTTTCCGCCTTACCTCAGAAGCCACACATTTTCCCATGTCTTCACACCGGCTTTGAACTTTGATGCTGGCTGAGATCAAAGTTTGGGTCGTAAGACATAATGACTAAAACGAGGAGTTGGTGCTTGAGAATTGGCACTTTGGCAGTGCTAGCAGTCAACGACAGCCTTCTCTTCTCTTTCTAATGAGGAGGCTTCTGCAGGGGTCGGTGTTGAGCAGACCTGCTGCCCTTTGAGTCCTGGGGCTGCTTTGGCGTTGGCCAACACTAACCAGGGGGGGCTGGAGACCGTCCCTTCCCTGTTGGACTCTGACGCTCCCAGCCTCACCCCTGTCTCGCATACTTTAACAGGATCCCCTGCAGCGAGCCTGGGAGTGAATCTGTGTGCTCCCAGACCACTTCTCTTACTTTCAGGTACCCATGTGAAGGAGCCTTCGCCCTGTGAAGTGTCACAGCCTTTGATTGCCGTGAGAACGTAGGACTGCATCATAGAATGCACAGCGCAGAGTGGGACTGCGGTCTGCCATTAGCAGTTATTTCAGGAGAAGTGGATGTGCTTCTCAGCCGGTGGGAGTAGGCAGGAACGCTGCCACTGCGTCCTCGTTCCGTGCCGCCTCAGATGTAAGCCTCTGGGGCCCAGAGCCTTTTATTCGATAAGGCTAAAAACTTACCTGTATTTTTCAACCTTTCAAGTTATGACAGTCATTTACAACTGTCAAATATAAAGATGTTTTAGACACCATCCAGAGATAATCATTTACAAGTTCCAAGTGCTAGAATGTGAGAGTTGATAAAAACATTCTGAGACTTTGTTGGACGATGCTTCTGACCCAGTTCCAATGTGTGAGAATTGTAGTCTTTCTGAGCTCCTTCTTTTCAAATTCTTTAAAGAGTTTATTGTTTTTTTTTAGAGAGAGAAGAAGGGAGAGGGAGAGAGAGGGCAACATGGATCAGCTGCCCCCTGCAGGTCCCCCACTGGGGATTGAGCCACGACCCTGCAACCCGGGCATGTGCCCTGACTGGGAATCGAACCATCAACCTTTCAGTGCACAGAACAGTGCCCAACCACCTGTAGAAAACACCACAGCCTCCATCTGTGCAGAGAGCACGGGGGTCCGTGGCAGTCCCCCTTTATCGCGTCGGTTACTTGCAAACACGAACGCCTTTACCAGTCGGCAGACCTGGGGATTGTGCTCTTTTGAGATTGGAGGAGCCTAATTTGAGGTCACTTTGGGGTAGGTGCCCACCCTGCTTCCTCATGGGTATGCCGAGGAGTGCCCTCAGGCAGGTGCTGGATTTTTCTTAAAAAATGTAATTTGTGTCTGTTGGTCCCCCAGAGTTTTATGCTGTAGTATGTGGCTGAATTAATGTTTGCCTGGAAAAATTTTAAGTTGATGTTTGAAATGTCTGTCTCAGTTTTTGTTTTTTTTGTTTTTTCTAATCTCAGTCAGGTTTCATAAACTTTCCCTTTAAGCTCTGTCACTCCCTAGTAAACTGTCTTGAACCTGAGTGAACTTATTTGCTATTTAGGTTCTTTGCCATAATAAGCTCATTAAACGCTGGGACCTGCAACCAGAAAGTCATTATTTCAGTCTGGAGTACCTGTGCTGAGCTGAGCTCTGGCAGGCTAGATGTCAATTAAGATTATTCCTTGTTAGTGGAAATAAAGTCGTGTTATCTGCTGGAAGAAGAATCCCTCTGTTCTTTCTCTGGAGGAGTGGGAGAGTGTCATTGACTCACACGAAAGTTTCTCCTTTCAGTACGTGAAAAGGTAGAAGACGGAGGTCTAGAATCTCCCCCAAAGGTCAGACCCGAGCTGTGGGGGGTTTTCCTGCAGAGCTGTGTCTCGGAGGCAGGAGCACGTTGCGGGTTTTGTCACAGAATCAAGAAGTGAGTCTGTGTTGAGTCTGAAAAGCCCCAGCCATGTGATTCTGGTCCGCGGAGTCAAAGTCAGAAGCCAGTTCACTGAGTCACCATTGATGTTATGTAAGTATGAGGTGGGAAGGTCCAGTAGGGATCCAACATGGAAAACTGCTACAGGTCTTCTTCCTTGTGGACAGCATTGGCCGTAAAAGACTGGATTTGCCCATTCACAGAGCTGATGTTGCCCGGCTGGCTCTCACTCCGTGCCAGGCCCTGTTCAAAGCACCTTTCCTGTATCAGGGTCAGAGAAAGCTCAGTGTGGCGGTTCAGAACACAGACTTGGACTGGCTAGGTCGCTAACTAGCCGACAGAGTGGCTGCTTTCCTCAGTGACTCCATTTCCTCATTGAGAACGGGGACTCCACCAACCCTATGTCACAGGAGGACTGAATGCGTTCATGTATGGGAACCGTTCACCGGGGCACACAGTAAATTACAGAAACACTAGCTCTTACCATCATCATCTTTTCACTCATCTCAGGAAAGCTGTGAGATCGGTGCTGAGGCCTTCCCCCTTTACACTTGAGTCTATTCGGAGCAGCCTTCCCAAGGCCCCCGGATGGGAGGCAGTGAGACTGGTCCGGGCTGTGGCTGCTTGCTGTGCAGCCCCTAATGTCAGAAGGAGGACATGGCCATGGATTTCAGCTGGACCTGCAGCAAAGCAGATAGGTCTGCCAGGGAACCCGGGGTGTCTCTTGTCATGATGGTGTGGACTTCCCCACTGGTCCCTCCGGGCGGCTCTGCACCCCCCTTGACTTGATGGAGGCCAGCAAATGGGCTGGAGTGCATCTTCTTTTTGGAGGAGCCCTAGCTCCGTAAATGACACCACCGTCTGCGTATTCTGTCACGTAAGACAGAATGCTGTGTTGCTCTGAACTTCCGCTTATCCTTCCTCCCCTGTATTCAGTCCATTATCACTTCCTGTTGATTTTTCTTCTTAACATAGCTCATAAGTCCGTCACCCTTTTCATCTCCAATACCACCCTCCCCAGCCCAAGCTACTGCCAGCAAAGACTTGCTTCCAAGCTCCTCCTGTCTACCTTTGCCCTGTGCAGGCTGTTCTCCCTGCAGGCTGAGGTCTAATGTAAATCTGGTCGTCCTGTGTCCTGGCGTGAAATGTCGCCCACTTTCTCATTGACATTCAGACCTGTCCGACTGCAGAACCTGCCTCTTTCTGTGTCATCTCGCCTCTAAAGTTTGGGGCACTAAGCTTTGATTTGAAAAGCTGAAACAAGTCAGATTCTTTGGTGTCAAGTGGAATCGGTTTTCCTTGACCTCCTTTATTAAATGTGTGCCTCTGATAATTAGGCCCTAAAACCTGACCCCATTACCGGACCTGTCTGCAGGGCTCAAGGGTTCCACAAAGATGTATGACATCTGACCTTTCTTCTTGGCAAGGCAGAGTATATTGTACTAGAAAAATGAGAAGATGCATGTCATGGCGGCCTTTTCTGGCTTTTTTCCACAATCACCATCACTAATCTAGCTAGGTTTTTCTTTTCTTTTCCTCTCTGTGTGAATGTTTTTATTATTGTTGGCTTGTTTTTTGCACCACTGCGTCCTAATTAAAGCAGATATTGGCAAGTTGAGCCCCAGGTTTGTTAGAACTCAGTG
The DNA here is from genome assembly GCA_030848825.1 of Tadarida brasiliensis. Lineage (NCBI taxonomy): Eukaryota > Metazoa > Chordata > Mammalia > Chiroptera > Molossidae > Tadarida > Tadarida brasiliensis. Next base: position 95,551,805 of record CM061267.1, on the reverse strand, counting down.
CAAATAAAAAGAATTGAAACCATCAGCATCCTGTTCATTTACCAAGGAAAATTTTAAAAGGTACTGAATCAGCACATCGCCAGCCCCAAGTTGGTAGTCCCTCTGTCTGTTTTCCTCTTCTCGGCTTCTGCTCCCACCACTTCCCAGGGTGTGCCAACAGATTGTAGGCAAACTCTGCCCCGGGGAAAGTGAAGGGGAAAAGAGTATTAAAAAAAATAAATAAATCTATCCCAAATGTGGTCCTCAGGAGGGTGCTAAGCAGATTGGTAACCCAGGGTGCAGTGGGTACTATTGGCTTTCACCTTCCCCCGTGGGTGCCGTGGGTCTGCTTCTGATGAAACGTGGTGAGAAATTTCTGGATGTGTATTAGTGTCTATGGAAGAGAAATCCATTTGTGCGTCAGCAGCAAATGCCGGCCTAGGGATCCGCCGTTATCTCGGTGTTTGTGCGAAAAACTTCCAAGTGTGGCCTGATAATGTGTTCACGGAAAGTATTTTATCTTAAGAAAAATTGGGGCAAACTTGGTAGGGAGCTCAGCTTAAAAGCCAGAAGGAAACGCTTTCTGCCACACGGTGCGGGGAGTTCTGACAGAAGCTCCTAAAGCGAGCGAGATAAGAGAGAAGACTCGGGGTTTGTTTTTGTTAGTCTTGCTGGGGGGATGTGCCTGAGCACCAGAGGGCTGAAATATCCGAAACGCAGAGCATGAGGAAAATCTATGTTTTTTAATGGAAACTTCCCTGAGAAACATTTGGAGGTTCTTCTGTTTAGAGCCAGGATGGGACACCCTAGGAGAGGAGCTGTGTCATCATTGGCCACCGGGACTTAGTCCCCACTAACACCCCGGCTTCTGGGGAGCAGGTGGACCATCCCGCCCCTCTGTCAACTTTGTGGGGGACCCATCACACTTTAGGGCTACTGCCTTGGAGAATGGGACAGTGATGTCAGCGAGGGGGCAGCCTGGTGGTCTGTCTGAACGGGCCCAGGCTGGAAGGACACAGGTAACCGAGAAGCTGGGCAGTGATAGTGGGCAGGGACCCTCCGTCAGAGAAACCCCTTTGGGTTGTCTACAGGGACTTGTAAATGCCTCCGCCCTGCACACCACGTCCGCTTGTCCTTGGAGAGAAGGGAACCAGGAGAGTTCAGTGACCTCTGTGTACTCAGAGGACTTTCTTGCGAGACCTGGGCCCGAGGTCAGGAGAGAACCGGGTGTCTTCTGTTTCATCGGGTCATCTGCTCAAGCAGGTGTGATACCCTACCTTTGCACTGCAGGTCGATCCTTCCAGAACCTCACCCCTAACCTTCCTCCTCCAGCTCCTCCCAGTCCAATCACTCACCTAGAAACTTCCACTCATCCTTTAAACCCGGAAAAAAAAAAGTGTCCAAATCCATAAAACCTTCTTGGACTTCGGGCCGAGTCATTATTTCCTCTCTGCTCTCATGACATTTTGTCTAATTCTGTGACACTGCTTAAGGGAAAAGGTGTTACCGTGGGGTGGGACCTCTGTGTGTTTCTCCAGAGGAGACTGCTTCATCCAGGTGCCCTGTGCCTGGCCATTTAACAACAACAACAGCAAGAGCATGGCAGGCCCTGCTCTTTCTTTCTTTATTCTTTAGTCCTCATCTGAGGATATTTCTCCATTGAGTTTTAGACAGTGGAAGGGAAGGAGGGGGTGGAGAGAGAGAGACACATCGCCTGGTTGCCGCCCGTGTGACCCAAGGCCTGCTGCGGGCTGACGCTCTCAGCATAGATCCAGACCGGCCAGGGCATAGCAGGCCCTGTCCTAACTGCTTTACGTTCAGTCTTCACAGCAGTCCTATGAGAAAGGTTCTACTAGTGTCCCAGTTTTACAGATGAGGACATTAAGGGTTGGACACGTTATGTAATTTGCCCAAAGTCACAGAGCTGTGGACACGCAGAACCAGGATGTACAGCCAGGCAGACATCTGACCTCACACCTGTGCTCACCTGGAGAAGGAAATTCTAAAGGACCCAATTAGGGAGCAAGGGCAGGGGCCCATGCCATGGGTGCTGGTGCCCAGCTCATTGCCTTAGGCACTCCCTTGCAGAAGGACTAAGTGTGTGCTGAGCCATCAGGTGGGAGCCTGCGGAGGCACAGCCCGGCCCACCCGTGCAGGTCCTCCCTGCTGACCAGATGCAGTGGACTTTCCTGGAGTGGCCTTCTGAGCTGAGCTGTTGCTGCAGAGAGAGGGAGAAAGGAGTTTCGCATATTGTTTTTTAATCAGCAGGTTTGGAAACTTTGAGTGTTTGGCTCGCAGGATGGTGGAAGGGCTCCAGCATTTCCTGTGGCCTGGAGTCTGGGTTCTGAGATAGGGAACTGGGCCTGAGCTCTGCCTCCTGCATGGGGAATGTCACCACTGGTCACAGTGACGAGGCTTGCTGGCGGGAGGGGAGCTCGGGAGGGGGCGCTGGAGGAGGGGGGCCCTCCCTGGCATTACAGCAGCAGAAAAGGAATTTGAAAAGCAAATATCCAAAAACCAGGACGCAGAGGGAAGTGTGTGCCTTAGTTTGTAAGATAATGAGCTTTCCATTAGAGATGCTGACTCCCTCCTTGCGGAGGGCGCAGAGTGGAGGCCGAGAACCGGCTCAGCAATGCGCTCATTGTGGACGGGATTTCTCCCAGAGGAAACAGTGTGGAGTGGGCCCTTTCTGCCTCTGGGCGCCTGTCTCTGTTCTGGCCCGTGGGACAAGTGAGTAGCTGCTGCTGGAGGAAGTGCCTGGAGGTTTTCTGTGTGAGGAATTCTGGATTTTAAAGTGCATCCTTGGCCCGAGTAATGCCTCACACTTATTAAAAAAAAACCACCTCTGAATTTGCTTTTAAGGAAAGAGTGATTCATTGGCTTGTCTGAGAAATGTTTATTGGGGTACTGTTTGCCATGCCATCTGGTCAGGACCAGAGGTGCAGAGATGAAGATATAGAATCCTTAGCCTTGGAGAAATCACAGAAGCCTGGAGCAGAAGGCTGGACAGTGCTCAGGTCGGCACATTGCAAACACCTGAGAAGAGAGCGGGCAGCTGCTTCCAGCCTGGGAGGCTGTGGGGTCCAGGGAATCTCTCAGGGGAGCCGGCACAGGAGCTTGGCTTTGAAGCCACCCCAAGGGGAGAGGAAGAGACATTCCAGGCAGAGGGATCATTATGAACAAGGGCAGGAGGCAGGGGAGTTTGCAGGGCCCAGGAAACGGCCGCAGCTGACGAGGAAAGCAGTAGCCAGCGTTGCTCTGGGTGCTCACCTCTCCACCCAGGAGACCATGCACATCTGGAGAGGGGTCCTGACCTGGCCAGTCGGAGACTTGCCTTCCTCAAGCAGTGCTACCAGCAGCCACTGCAAAAGGACTGTTGATCTGAGGGAAAACCTACTTCCCTGTCTGACGTGCAGTCCTTGCCTGTGTCTGTGGGGATAGGTGCAGGGAAGCAGCTGGTGGGGAATGGTGCCCTGGCGACGATCAGAGGCAGGCTGGAGCCAGGCTGCGGAAGGCTTACGTGCTCTACTCCCCAAATCACCATGCAAAGATTTAAAGCAGGAAGGTGAGATATTCAGATTCCAGCTATCACTGGTACAAATACTCCGTCTCTCTTGCTATTTATCTTCAGCCAGTTTGCACAGTAGAAGCTGCAGTGAATCGAATTTTTCCTGCCCCATGGGAATTGGAAAGAGTTACTCAAAAGAATGGGGCTGCTTTCCTGGAGACAGTCCCATAGATGCAGGTGATGATAATTCAATGCGGGACTCAAGTCAAGAGCTTTCTCTGCCACTTTCCACAACATTTCTGGCCAAGACTATTCGGCAGTTCTTTCCTCCTGAGAAACCAGGGAGCCAATGGCCTGAATGCATCGTTTCCCGAAGAGTGTCCCATAAGATCCCAGTGCTGCAAGATACCCTGTGGTGGTGGTGGGGGGCGGGGTCTGGAAACATACATTTGGGAAATGTTGTATATTCCATCTGAAGATTCACAGTCTACATATATTATTACATTAAAGGCCTAAGACGTCCTGTAGTAAAGGAACCTTTTTCAAAATCTGATACCGTGATTAAAAACATACATGGAATCAGACAGATGTAGATTTGATAGAGAAGCAGTTAGAAAGGCATGAGCAGAGCAGGAATGGTGGGCCAGGGACGGAATGTCGCCAGGGCGGAAAGTCCTGGGTGCCTAGCAACAGGCGAAACTGGGAAGACAAGTATTATAGGCTAGGACCTTAGCCCCAGGGTGACCTTACCTCCCCTAGCATGTCGCTAGTCATGTGGCTTAGACCCCTTAGAGGAGGACGAGGGGCTGGAGAATAGCCTTATATGACTCCCACACAAGCCCTTGCGTGACCACTTAAGGAAGCATTAAGCCCTCAGGTCAGTGAGGTTCTGACCCGCATCAAATAATTGTAGAAACAAAGCCTCGGGTCTGTTGACCACAGAGACAGGGTTCTGGTCAAACTAGAAATAACTTCTAGGCCTCAGTTGTGTTTCAGCTCCAGGCCCAGAAAAGCGGCAAAACCAGATGCTGACATCAGCACCAGATGCAAGGACTGGTGACCCCCTCCCCTGGCACTGACCAATTGGTAGAGACCACGGCCCTGAAAGGACACACCTGGAAAGCTGATGAATGCTCCTTCCTTGAGACCATCCCTAAAATCCTAGCCTTTGGAAAACAGATAAAAGCTCTTAAGACACAGGACCCAGCATGCTTGCCCTCTCTAGAGCATGCCCGCCCGCGCCTTTACCCACCCCCTTTTTCCCCCAGGCACACGCTCTCCTGGAGCGTTTCTGCGCCCCTTACCCCCTCTTCTTCCCTCAGGGGCATTATCTTTGCTTTCTTTTCCCTCAGCTCCAAGGGTCCTCCCTTTGCCTCTGTAACTTTGTCCCTGAGTTCACTCAGCCCAGCTGGCTCACTTCTTCTACCTCTCTGACTTCTAAATAAACTTTTTGCATTGAGTTCTTGGCTCCATGGGTGACTATGGGACTTAAGGCAAGTTACTTACTGTCTCTGCATCTCAGTTTCCTTGTATGTAAAATGGCTTAGTAATGGGACCTATTTCATAAGGTTATTATGAAAAGTACATAGTACAGAAACTGGTTAGTTATTTTTAATTATTATTCCATTCATTCTTTTACAGGAGACTTGACTTTTTTTGTGTGTGGTTTTTTTTTTGGCATTGCATTAATTAATATTTCAAAGAAGCAGTGTTGTGTGGGAAATGCCAGACCAGACTAATTCCCGCAGTGCATGCATGACTTCTGTGAGCAGTCCGGGAGAGGGAAGGCCGCTTGAGCCACTGAGGGCTCCATCAGAAATGTGGACCTGCAGGTATCTGAGCTCTAGAATCGGGGAGCAAACCTTGGCTGCCAGGTTCGATCGTGTAACTTCAGTGTGTGTTTTGGGTGCTAGTCATGTCTTAGGGGAATGGCAAGATTCTAACTCAGGCCGGTAAACAGGTACGGTCAGTCTGTATCTAATAGGTGGCTCTATTCCTTCAGCTGAAAGCAATTAAAAACCAGCAAACACAGGAGGAGCTCTCTGCCCTTCTCCTTTCTACTTGAAAGGGCTCTATTGATATTTTGGATCGGACCATTCTCTGCTGTGGGGGTTCATCCTGGGAACTTCGGGATATTAGCAGTGTCTCTGGCCTCTACCCACTAGGTGCCAGTAACACCTCCCCCTTTGTGACAGTCAGAATGTCTCCAGATGGACAAATGTTCCCTTGGGGGACAAAATCACTCCAGCAGTTTCCCTTGCAGAACTCCTTTTGTAAAGGAAATTTTCATTTGTAAAAGTGTCCCTTTTGTCCCCCAAACCAGGAAGAGAACTACTTCAGAGACAACTCTGTCACCTGAGAGGGCTTCCGAATGCACAACAAACCTTACTACACAACCCTTTTGTCCTCCAGTTCCAAGTCACCTTTGTACAACGTGCACCCTGCCAGAAGCCACACCCCCTTTCCTTTGTCTAGCCTTCGTCACGTCACACTTCATCGCTTGTCAGATGGTGCATAAGCTCTGAATTCTGACCACCTCTTTGAGTTACTGAGTTCTCCTGCAGCTCTGAGCATTGCATGAGTAAACACTTTTTTTTTTCTTTCCAGCTAATCTTTGTTAGTTTAACTTGCAGTTCCCAGTTGCTGAACCTAAGAGGGTTGAGGGAAGGTTCGTTCTGTCCTCTGCATGGTCCGGAGAGAGTGAAGGAATGGCTGTTTTCAGGGGGGTGGTCAGAGATCCTTTCCCTTTCTACCTCACCTGAATGCCAAGGGGAAATGTTGTCTATTCCTTTTTCTGTTAGAGACCACTCAACCTGAAAACATGGGACTAGCACTCCCTCCCTTATCGCTCAGCAGTAGAATATGATGGCCAGTGGGGCAAGGGCAGCTTTCCTGGGGAAGGAGAAAGGGACAGAGGAGTAGAAACAGAATGTGTCTCCAGCTGTTTGGTGTTTCTTCCCCACGGAGCTGCCTCTTGGCCTCTGCTGGTCCACTGTCAGACTCTCAGTGAGGCTGCGGGCACCCAGTTCACTGGGACAGGCGTGTTGGTTTTCCCATTGCACAGCTCCCGCAGGAACATCCTTACAGGCTTTCCCCTTCTCTCAGTAGGGTTTGCTTGTGTAAGAGACAGAGTAGACATAGGATAAAAGCGTTTAAAGCCATTGCAGAAACCCAAAACTAACACCATACGGAAAATTCAGAAAAAAAATGCGGATCAGGTATTTGGAAACTTGATGAGACCTAGGACCCAATCAAGCTGCCTGGAAAAACATGTAGAGATGTAACAGATCTCTGAGAGACACAGCGAGGTACGTTTCCAACACAAGCCCAGGCGTGGAGGACCTTGGGCATGAACAGTGTGTGAACATAGGCAGATTTCTATGTCGGAATCAAGAGAGGTTGTTTTGGAAACATGACCCAAAGCTAAGAAGGAGACATTCAGCAGAATGACGAAGAAAAGTTCAACTTGCTCAGGGGTTCCAGTCACATCTAACTGATGTGCGGAGTTTAATAACTAACTCCCAAATAAAAGGTGATTCCTCTACCTTATTTAATCCACTCAGCTATAAGCCATTGGACGTGCATATTAAGGTTGTAGAATCTTGTAAATTAAACTTTATTTTTTATTAGTAAATTTATTGGAGTAACATTGGTTAATAACATTATATAAATTTCAGGTGTACAGCTTTATAACACAACATCCACATGCTCTATTATGTGCCCTTCTAGAAACTTAAAATTGGAATAAAGTAAATCAATCAGCAGGCAAGCAGGGCCATTGCAGAATTCGACACCCATTTCCTAGTTGTTTCCAGGGGCTCAATAGATGGTTCCTTTACAAGGCAGTGTGGCTGGAATGTCTAGCCAGCTGCGTAGACTTCCCATTAGTGGTTCTTAACTGTTAGTTTGCATGGGAATTGTTCTAGCAGGCTGTTTACAGGGCAATTTTGACAATACTAGACATTGTTTTACTGCCAATAGCTCTGAGGAGCTGTTGGTCGGAGAGGGTGCCTTCAGTCGACACCATGTGTGCAGTGCCTGCCTGACCTGCTGGTGTACCTGTGATCAGGGTGTGCCTCCAGGTGTGATGGGGATGGGTCAACGAGAAGAGCGTGCTGTGCCAGGGAAACAAAGGACACCACCTTGGTTATGCCCAGCCAGGCACTGGGCCTGTGTGCTCATGTTTCTTGGAGAACTGGATGAGACGATTTGTCTTGTGTCAGGTTCACAATGGGTGGCCCTGATCACTAGTGAACTGCCCAGAGGACTTGGTAGCTCACCACTTAACTGGAGGATGATTTTTCCTCCAGAGGACATGTGACAATGCCCGAAAACATTCCTGATTGTCTCGACTAGAGGGGCTGTGGCCGTCCAGTGGGTGGAGGCCAGGGATGCTGCTAACCATCCCACAATGCATGGGACAGCCCCACAGCAAAGGTCTATGCCCCTCCAATGCTAACTGTGCCAAGGGCGAGAAAGCCTGTGCTAGAAACTTCCTTTTCTAAATTTCATCGGAAGCAACAGTGACTGTACATAGAAGCCTTGAGAACTAACTGATCTCTCCTGGAAATAGAAGTTCAGGAGGATAAACTGTGGACTTAGGAGGATAGCGATGTGGGCTGGATTATGCATTCTGCAACTGTGCACCTGACTCCACCCCGCGGGAGGCTGGGTGCGCCCTCCATGCTGTTTGCCAATCGGAGGAAAAGTGATGAGGTCTAACTGGACTTGGCTAAGTGAGTTTCCAGGGGATGCCACCACCTGTCTGCTCTCAATGGCTGCTTTGTACACAGCTCCCCCTGTTCTCCGTGGAGACCCAGGGAGGGCCACATCATTGTGTTCTCACCTGTTCAACAGGTTTGTCTGAACAGCCTTTGAGAAATCAATACCAGTGCAAGGGGAAGAAAAGCACACTTGGCTTCTGATCCCTGGAAGGCCAGGTGACCTCTTTTGGTGCAATTCTAGCCTGTTGTGTGTGGAGATGGCAGGAGGGTGCTCCAAATGCATTCTTAGTTTTGCTCTTTATTCTCTGGACCCTCACGATCGTGTACCCTGTTTTGAATAGTGTTACCTGATAGTCACGCCGAGTCTGTTTTCCCACCGGAGCCTGTTTCCTTCATTCTTATTCTAGGCTGTGTAATTGCATCTGGGTCCAGCACTGAAGTGGTGTGGCACAGGTATACCTTGTCCTTAGAATTCTCGAGGGAACAAAATACTGTACTGACCATGAGCAGGGAGCCCCCAGGCACTGGCGGTCTGCTTGTACGTGCCCATAGGGGGCTCCGTAATTATTTGAGCAGTCTGGTGTAGAATATTCACTTGTTTCCAAGTTTTGGGAATTGCAACCAAAACAGCAACTGGCATGTTATGGTTTAGTTAATAATTATTTCTTGAGGAAACATCATAGAAAAGTAAAATTACTCCAGAAGAATCCAAAGTTTTAAGGCTTTGGTGCAGTTTTCCCAAAGTATCTCTAGAAAGTTGTACAAATTTATACTCTTAATAGATAGGCCTGGGCTTTGTTCTTCAGAAGGCACAACCGAGGGATATGATGGGAGCGTCCGTGGGGCCGAGTACCGTGAATGAGCCTGCCAAGTTATGACCCAAGGACCATGAGAACTCATTGTTACTGCTGCCCTTCCTTGGCTTCGGCCAGTCACTCGTTTCAGGAACATACCAGATATGTTCCTGCCTTAGGGCCTTTGCACTTGGTGTTCCCTTGGCCTGTGACATGGTTTCTCCAGCTGTCTGCCCCCGTGGCTTACCTCTTCACGTCTCATAGGTCTCTACTCGCATCCTGCCTTCTCAGTGACACTTCCCCAGGTGGTTTTCCTGTTTTAAATTGTACTCTTGCCCCTTCCACACAGACATCCTCACACACTCCAGTCTCCTTGCCTGCTCCCTCTCGCGTATCCCTCGATGCCATCTGACCTCTAGGTCCCCAGCACTGAGCAGGCGCCGAGTAGGGCTCAGTACTGAGGGTTGAGCCAGCCGATTGGCTCCCGCTGGCTGACACCGACTGGCTGCACAGTCGGCTTGCCGCATCGTCCTGGGCCAGAGGAGGGCGGTTTTGTTTGGGTTTGTTCCCTCTACTTGTCAGCTCTGGTAAAGTTAGTGATTCATTCAGCAGCCGGCGTTGTCGAGGCTGCCATAATTAGCTCTGTCTCTGTCATCTCAGTAACGTCCAACTGCCACTGAGACGGGACCCGACGAGGCCTCGTCTGGTCTGATAAAGACCCAAGTGCACAGGTGTGATGAGAATTTCCATACAGAGATCAGCTTCTGAAAAAACGACTGAGAACCCAGTAGAAAATGCAGCAAAGGGTTTGGACAGTCCACAGGAAACTGGACCTGGGACTTGGCCTTCTTATATTCAGTCTCTCTCACTAAGAGAAATACAGGCGGAAAGTACACTGAGATTACTCAGGTCAGCCTGTGGGCGAGGCCGCGTGTCAGTGGGCAGCCTCACCCATGGCCGGAGGGAGCGTGGACTGGCACAGCTCCTGAGGAGGGACGTTTGGAAACGGCCATCAGAACGGAAAACTGCGGGTGCCCTTTGACCTGGCAACTTGACTCCTGTCAGTCTGTCGTCAGGACGTATCCGCAGGTGTGCAGAGTGGAGCATGTGCGAGGTAACCGAGCACAGCCGCGTTTGTACCAGCCACGGGGAAGAAGACACCCAGTGGCCACGGCAGAGGACAGGGTCATCAGATAGTCTATTTCCGTACAAAGAGATACGATGCAGTGGTGAAGGAAGCCGATCGCAGTGTTTGTACGAACGGAGAAAGATTTAGAAATACACAGCATGAAAAAAACAAACCAAACCAGGATAGAGGGTGCTGCCTTTTATATAAGATGAAAAGTGCAGTCCATGTTTGCATTTGCCTTGTGCACGTGAAGAAATTGTAGAGGAATACAGCAGGAACTAGTAACAGTGGCTAGCTGGAGGGGAGCTGGGGGTCCAGGTGGACATAGGGTGGTGGACCTCGTTGAGAGGAGGGACACTTTACACTGCATGTCATCACACACACCTTCATGTTTTGAGTCATGTGAGGGTTTGATCTGATCAAAAATATTAAGTTAAAAAAATCATCCTAAAAATCCTAACAGAGATGGGCTAGCCTGGGAGAGGACAGTCTTAGCCACTTTATTGCAGCAGCACCGTCCAGTCAGATGAGAATTCGGGGTCTGTGCTGAGCGCTGTGCTCCCCGAGAAGGTGCCTTGTGTGAACCGGCCTTGGGGAGGGGGTGTGTGGTGCCTGTCAGTGAACCTTGGGGCATCGCTCCTTCCTTGTGACATCCTGGTTGCTATAGAGCGAGCTCTGTTTGTGACACGGAAAACACTTTAAAGAAACACTGCTTCCTGACCATGACTTCCTGGGCAATCTGTCCTTCCGGAGACTGTTGAGCACGAGGGGTTTCCGTGCATTTCTGGACGGAGCGAGTCCCGCGCACTCAGACCCCGGGCACCCTCTGGAGCAGAGTCCACGGGTAAGGGGCGCCTCACTTTCCCGCCAAGAGTCAGGACGCTGCCCCTCTCCAGGGCCATGTCTCCTGGCAGCTTTGACTCTAGGGCGTTGGCACCTTCCCCTCATCTATCTTGTCTCCTCCGGAGCCGCCAGTGGTGCAGTTGGCGCCGTGTCTTCTGTCCCCGGAGCCGTTTCTTGTACCTAAACCACCAGTGAAAACAGGAAGTGATGAAGCAGAACCCGCCCAGCATGTGCCCCGAGTGACTTTCTCTTTGTCATTCCCCATCAGGGATAGACACGTGTGGCCGGCTACCCCGCAGGAGCCAGGGGCACCAGCTTCGGACGTTCTCCCGCTCACCATGCCGCCCCCCGCGGACATCGTCAAGGTGGCCATAGAATGGCCGGGCGCCTACCCCAAACTCATGGAAATCGATCAGGTTGGTAATGCGGGGAGCGGTGTATTAAGTCTTAGGGGGTTGTTCTCGGTTTCCTTTCTGTTTTGGGATTTTTGCAGACTTTGGATGGCTCTTTCCCCCCCGTTCTCCCTCTCCGGCTGTGCTGAAAAGTCTGTGCAATAAGAGTTGCAGTGGGGTTTCTGCAGCACACACAGTGGCGATGCATGGGCTCTTTAACTCCTCCACCATCTACTCGGATTGTGTCAATACAGGGCTTGTGTCTGAAGCTGCGACAGAGGCGGGAGGGCTAGGGGACCGCTGGCTGCAGGCAGTCGACACAGTGGAGGCTGTCCCAGCCCCGCCTGGCAGGGACTCATGAATACGTGCAGATTGTTTTATCATAGGCAACACAGAACTTAATTTTCTGAATCCTGTTTGTCTTCGAACTTCGCAGGAGCAGCCAAGTGCATTATATTAACAGCTGGCTAATGAAATGAGTGTCATGGGGCTCAGCCTTGGATCCCAGACAATTGTGGTTTTATGATTAGTGTAAAATGCACTGTGAGTCTAGTGTACTGCCCGGCATGTAAGGACTACTCAGTAAATGTCTACTGAGTGGAAAACATATCCAGATGATTTAAAAAATGACTGGGCCCATGAAGGCATCCTTTGGCTTGGATCTTGCCCGGTCTTGGATGTAGCTGGCATTTATTCTTTTATTACAGGTTATCTCAGGAAGGGTACCTTAGCTTTCTAGCAGTGGTTCTCAACCTTCCTAATGCCGTGGCCCTTTAATATAGTTCCTCATGTTGTGGTGACCCCCAACCATAAAATTATTTTCATCGCTACTTCATAACTGTAATTTTGCTACTGTTAAGTCTTAGGCGACCCCTGTGAAAGGGTCGTTCGACCCCCAAAGGGGTTGCGACCCACAGGTTGAGAACCATTGATCTAGAGCAAAGGGTTGAAAGAAAAAAGGTTGAGCTGTAACATACAGTGAAGGGTTTCATAGAGCAGATAACATGGGATTCTAGATGGCTTTCTACCTTTTCTGAATTGGGGTACCATGGCAACTCCACTTTTTCTTTATGTCCTAGATACTATTTTATTATTCTGATCTATCCTGGGTTTTTGTATTCCTGGTCAGATTTTATTATCGGGTTGGAGATTGTGTGGCATTGTGTGGCATAATTTATCATTAAGATAAATTATGGACATCCCGTCAGAATTAGCCGAGCTTGAGTGCGAATGTAAGAAAAGGTAAACGTTTAGGATTGTTGTCCAAAAAGGTGTCATCAGAGCAGCACACCGTTGTCACTGTTCCGGCTCTCAGAGCTGGTCTGCGTGTGACTCCAGAGCAGCCCAGGCAGGTGGAGAAGCCCGCCCACGGTTTCATGGGCATGAGTGTCAGCAGCAGCTGTTGGCCCTGTTCACGTGCTGCTTGCGAGAGGGGACCAACCAAACATTACTTTAAACCATGGCTGGGACTGTTTGGTGCAGACTGAACGTAGTTAGGGTTAGGTTTGGCTGCAGCCTGAGAACAGCGCTTCAACGGGATAGAAGTTGGCTTCTGGGCGGGCGCCATGCCCCAGCGTCGCAGACCCAGGAGCCTCTGCCTTGTTGCTGTGATTCTCCATGGGGCTGAGGACTGGTTGCTCCGGCATCCCCTGGGAGCTCATTAGACATGCCGTCCTGGACCCCACCTCAGACCTTCCGACTCAGAATCTGCATTTTCACGAGATCCCAGTTGGAGAAAAGCTGAGCTAGATACCTGGTGCCCAAGTCTGAGTTCTCATGAGAACCACTTGGGGCCCCATCCCAAGAGGTTCTAAGTCAGTAATTCAGGTAAACGATTTTTTTTTTGATTCCGCCATGGCCTCGAGTGTTTGGGAATGTCTGCGTTAAGCCAACAACTCCTAATACACACTCCTGGGGCCTGTGGAGTCGGTGTCCTGGTCCTGCCTTTGGGGTGGCCTTTGCTGTGCGTGTATTAAAAATTAAAAATATATTTTAAAATATTTTGGAGTAGTTTTAGGTTTACAGAAAAATAACGCCAGCTCAGGCCACCAGCCTGGCCTGCTGGCTCATCTCTCTGTTTGATGGATGTGTTAGTCCCCTGTATAAATCCTCAGTAGCCGTCAGAATACAAGCAAATGGTTGGTGAAACCACTCAAATGTGAACCTGAAAAAAGGGGCTCTGACAGGTGTTACCAACTTTTGGAGGTTATTTCACATACAGGAGAGATCACTAGATGTATTCTTTACGGCCCCAAGTAGAAACTCACGCTCTCCACACAAGGAAATAGATCTCACCTCTACCCAAGGGAAGCGAGCACGGGCCATCTTGGCAGGCCAGGGGTCCTGATCGTCATTTTGATGAGACTCATGTGCGCATGTGACTAACCTGGGGTAGGTGGTCATGCAGCAGGGTCAGCCACAGAAGGATGATGGGAAGAAGTGCATGGTTTTCTTTTTTTTTAATCCTCACCCGAGGACACTTTTCCATTTTTTGTTCAGACAGAGTGGGAGGGAGAGAGGGGAAGAGAGAGATAGAGAGAGAAACATCGATGCGAAAGGGACACATCGAATGGCTGTCTCCCACGCGACCCAACCAGGGGCCGGGGACAAACTGCAACCGAGGTACGTGCCCTTAGCGGGAACCGAACCCGGGTCTCTCTGGACCGCAGGCCGACGCTCTAACCACTGAGCCAAACCGGCGAGGGCAGAAGTGCATGGTTTTCAACCTGAACTCTGCGGGTCCTTCTCCAAGGGTTCGGGGGCTGTGATGGGCTTCCAAGCCTTTCTAGGTCACTTCAGCCAGAGCAGCTGGGGTTGACCTGTTTTCATTTGTGGATGCTTTGGGGGAAGGATTTTGTTTCAAGAAAGTATACCACAATTTTAAAAAAATCATGAGTGAGCCTTGAGCTGTTGAGTGATCCTGAGATTCGAGTCAGATCCCTTACCTCTACCTCACAGCCTTCCATGATTTCCCCGCACATCCGCCTGAGCTCACGCTGTCTGTAGGTACCTCATGCAACTCTCACGAACCCTCTTTCAAGTGCATCCGCACATTCACACTCTACGAAAAACCTCTTGAAGACTTCTTCTAACAGTAAGCCTGCTCCAATCCTTCCTGCCTTTTCTTTAGCTCTTCACGCCTCTGAATCCTAGCTTTGCTAAGCACTGCGGAGGGAGAGCCTCCGTTGTACTCAAGCCTTTTCTGATCGTGTTATAATAGAGTCATTTCTCCATCCTTCTAATTTCTTACACCATTCTCTTTGCTTGTAGCATTGTAAAATTATTTACTTATTTATTTATTTACTTAGTTATTTTTATCTTTATTGTTGAGAGTATTACAGGTGTCCCCATTTTTTCCCCCATTGCCCCCTCCACCTGGTTCCCACCCCGCCCCAGCCTTCACCGCCCTATTGTCTGTGTTCATGGCAATGCATATATGCATGTAAGTTCTTTGGTTAATCTCTTCCCATCCCCCCATCCCCTTCCTTCTTTTACTTACAGTTAGTATGATCTGTTGAAGTAGATTTTAAGCCCCTTGTGGTCTGCCTGGGTTTTACACACAGTGAACAGTGCAGACAACAATACAATGTGGTGTCCGCCATTCTCCAAACAGAACGTCAGAGGAGCACCCCTGCCCAGGAGGAAACACAGCTGCGTGTGTTTTGGGGCAAGTGTGTACAAAACCACTGCCTGCGTTTCCCTCGACCATCCAGCTTGTGTAGCGCGTCTAAAATACAGTGCAGTCTGCGCAGCCCTGGCTGGGGCAGCTCAGCGGTTAGAGCATCGGCCTGCGGGCCAAAGAGTCGTGGGTTCGATTCCCCGTCAAAGGCACGTACCTTGGTTGCGGGTTTGATCCCCAGCCCCGGCTGGGAGGCAACCAATTGATGTGTCTCTCTTACATCGATGTTTCTCTCTCTGTCTCTCTCTCCCTCCCTCCCGTTTTATCTAAAAAAAGAAAGAAAAAAAATCAGTGACAAAATATCCTTGGGTGAGGATTATAAAATAAAATAAAATAAAATATAAAAATGCCATATGCATAAATTTGGTTTACCCAAGACCATTTTAAAACTTACTCATTGCATAAATCACAGTTCGGTTTTTGTGCCGGGCGTCAGAGTGTGGCGTTCTGTACGTGGTGATAGTAGTAATGGTCGTGACAGTAGCAGGTGCCACCTGCTCAGCGTGTGCTGTGTGCCCGGCAGCAGGTGCAGTGCCCAGTGTGGAGCATCATCTCCGCAGGGCCGCCCAGCTAGCGGGCTGGAGGCTGCTTCGTCCAGACCTGTCAGAGGTTCGTTCATTCGCCTGAGCTCACACAGCTAGGGAGGACCGACTTGGAAGCCCGCGCATGGGATACTACCACCCAGGCAGTTTCTACCAAACCATAAATCTGTTCGGTGGTTCTTCTTAAAAGGTATTTCTCTTCAGCTTTATTGAGATATAATTGACATAAAATTAAAAGATATGTGAAGTGTCTCTCCTGGTGAATTGATGTATGTCTGCACCGTGAAAGGATCTCTCCGTTCGAGTTAATGAACACATCCATCACTTCGCATTTGTGGTTTCTTCCCCCCCCCTTTTTTGGGTGAGAACATTTCAGTAAGTTCTGCTCTCAGCAAATTCCAGCTGTGCCGTACAGTGTGCGTATCAGCGGCGATCATCGTATTTTCCATGGGATCCTCAGGCCTTGTCCAGCGTAGGGCTGAAAGTCTGTGCCCTTGTACCAAACCCTGCCTGTTTTCTTCCCCTCCCAATGCCCAGCCCCTGGCAGCCCCTCTCCTACTCTGTTGCTGGGAGTTTGACTTTTTTAGGGTCCGCACAAGTGGCAGTGTTCGTGTTTCTCTGACTCATGCACTTGTCCGCAGTTCTGTTTGAGTCTCTCCATCTCTTCCGCTTCTACTTGGCGGTTCCCTCTGTCAGCAGCCGTGTGTTTGAGCAGACACGTGTGTTTGAGAAGGTTGTCACGACACCTTCTCCACCCATTAGGACTTCCAGGGACACAGGTGTCACGGAAGCAAAGAAAAATGAGAGAAAACATGGCCAGTGGTCTGGGTTAGCATGGAAGGAGCCTACCTGGAGGGAGACAGAGCCGTGGAAGGCCGGTTTCCTGGGGGCTGGACACTGGGAGGGGCCGTTTGGCATGGTGCCTGTGAGTATGGATTGGGTGGACTGATTTGGACTCAAAACCTGGGCTGCTACTTAAGTGCTGTGTGAGTGGGGACAAGCCTCCTGCTTTGCGAGAATTGGCAGTGTGCGTACATCCTTTCTGGCCTTGCGGGCTTCAGTGAGGTGATCACTCAGCACTCTCCCTAGCAATGCTAACCATTAGGAGCCAATTATGATTTATTCAGCATGGTACACACAGCAGAACAAGCTTCTTAGTTTCCAGCACGACTGGAACCAATAACACAAACTTTCCCTCCAATGCATGAAAGCCAACTCTTGAGCCTGAAAAACCCGTCATTCCCAAAACATTTCAGTACTGAGAGTCTGGTAAATGGAAATGACAGTTGAGCTCCGCGGAAAGAGCTTTGCATTCAGACCTTTACGATAACATAAAACACACAGTATGGATGTGCTTCGTACCACTGGACCGTACGTTTAGAAATGGTGAAGGTTGTACTTTAAAAAGTTCCATGGAATCAAGCAAATGGGCCGCGCTTCTGGAAAGTGAGGTTCCAGCCTTGCGCTGCCGAGATGAAGAGTCATGTGATTTTCCTGGGCTGTTCTTCCCCAGAGGCTGGATTACATCAGGCCCTCTCGGCCTCAGCACTATTGACATTTGGACCGGATAACTCTTCGTTGTGAGGGCTGTCCTGGTCTCTACCCACTGAGTGCTGGCCGCATTTCCTCCCCCAGTTGTGACAACCAGAAATGTCTCCAGACATTGCCAAATGTCCCCTGTCCAGTGGACAGGTTTCCTGTTGGAGTAGATCAGTGCCTCCTGAGCTGGGTTCTGCATCAGAATGACCTGCGAAGCGCCCTGACTGTGCAGAGAGGGTGATTTGCAGGTGCGAGGCCCAGGGACTCCCGTTCAGCCAGCTCCCTCGCCGGGGATGCTGATGTACTTGAACCCAGATTTGGGAGTTACTGTTGTCACGCCCTATAAACCTCTATCTGCTGGTGACACCTGACGCCCACAGTAAGTTTCAGTGGGTGCCTCAGCTGTCACGTGGCCCTAATAATGTCCCCCTCTAACTTACAAAAGCACACAAACACAGCGCCTTCGAGAGCTCCTTTTGTAAGAAAGGGGCAACAAAGCGTGTGCGGTGTCGCCCCTTGCTGCTTGCGCCGTCACGACGAGGGAGAGAGAATGATGCTGGGACAGGAGCAGCCGTCCCTCATCTGATGTTTGCTTCTGTTAAGTTAGGTATTGTAACAGCTGTTTCTGAAACTTCCTTTCAAATAAAGTGACTAGGCTACTTCCCTTTCCGGTGTTGGCTTTCTCTCTCTCTGTGTGTGATAGAGTCTGCAGTCATGGCATTCAAAGTCTGCCATGCTTTGGAAGAGAAAGGCTGGAAATATGTTTCTCCCCTTGCCCGAGAGCTCGGTTTAACTGAGCAAGAGTGAACTCGAGCCTCTGCATTCCCTCTGAAAACGAGCCTCTGGTTTTAGTTTGCTTTCTAGGTAGGTGGGGGTGGTACTCTCTTCCATCCACTTCCCTTCCCCAGTTCTCTTACGAAGAGCAGTTGGGAAACTCAGGACAGACCCTTTCTACATCGGTGTTTTCTTGAGATTTGCTGACTGAGGCATCTCACATTTCTAGAACATGTTGTGTCTGTCACCCTCTGTACTCCATTTGTCTGGTAGGTCAGTGGGCCAGGCGTGGCGGGGTATAGACATGCCTAGATTTTAGCATGCGGAAGGATTCTGGGTCCCCAGAGAAAGGCTTGTATTTTATCTCTAGGGGTATGGAGACCTGTACAGTGTGCCCAGAACTCAGGAAATATGAGCAGCCTCAGGGAAATAAAATCAGTGCTTTTCCATTTTCTTTTTCCCAGATTCCCATCAAATGGAATCGTGAGTCCTGTAAGTCAGTAGCAGCACTGTCGTGCTTGAACCCCCCCCCCCCGCCGCCCCCCAGTCTCACACAGCCCTTTAAATTGCCAGTCCTGTAGAGCCTGCCTCCTAAATGGCTCTTGATTCTGTCCACCTGGTCTTCATGCTCACCACGGCCGTAGCTGCCCTCCACCAGGTGACCGCAGCAGCGGCTCCGCTGGCCTCCTCCCAGCTCTCCTTCCTCTCCGAGGCATCTCCCAGCCTAAGGCCTCCTTCAGTGGCTGTCCCACTGCACGTAGAATAAACTCCAGACTTCCCTTGCTGAGGTTACTAGGGCCCTGCTCTCCCCAGCCCTCACCTACTTCCCCAGCCTTGCTCAGGGTCCCTGTGGCTTTCCCCCAGTGACTCTACCTGGGTTCTCATTCTAAGTGATTCTTTTACCTTTTTTGCAAGCACACTTCTTAGAGCCTTTACAAATGTGGTTTTCTCTGAAGTGGAAATTACCCCCCACCCCATTTGTCTTCCTGTTTATTCTCCATCCCAGATGAGATGGAACGTCCTCAGAGAGCCTTCTCTGACTCCTCAGACTAGATGAAGGCCCTTGCTATCTGCATTGTAACATCCACACTTACTCACCGTGTGATGTTCTGCCTGGACCAAGTGTCTTCCCGGGGCCTAGAGTAGGGCATGGTACGTGGTGAACTCATAATGAGAGTCAAGTGAAGGAAACAGGTGATATTTGTACTTCTTCTGTCTGATGGCACAGACCATTAAATGTAATTAAGAAAGGGAGCAGCCCTGGTGAGAGGAACATCCCTATCCCTTCCCTTGTTCCCACCATGCATTCTAAATATAGTATTACATTTCGTGAATCGACATTATGAAGGTCTGTTTTTGTCCTTCCATCGAAGACATCCAAAGTCAAAAGACAACCAAAAGACTTTGAGAGAAGCAATATCAAGTTTCAAAATGCTGATAGATGGGTCATTACTGTGGGACAAGTTTGTGGTGATCTATTTGGATTCATCAGCCTCATCACCATAAGATGCTCATAATTTCCGGCTGTCACTTCTTTCTTGTCCTCCTGACCCATATAAACAACCACCTGTCTTCCTATTTGCCTTGCCTTTGTAGATGTCCCTTGCACCTCAAACTCAACATATTCAAATACCCCTCATTACTCCTTCCTCCCCCACACCTGTGCAGGTGTGAACATACACCCCGTTTGCTGAAGCTGAATCCATATGTCTTCCTAGACCCTCCTCTCTCCCTTCACTTTTTTTAATCCAATAAGTTATCCCAGAAAACGTGCCCACATCTGGTCCCTCTTATCACATCTGCTGCTGCTCTAGCTGGCCCTGTTCTCTCTGGAGGAACATAGAGAGCAAGGGAGGACCTAAAAATAAGATATCCTCAAAGGGAGAACTTTAAAAGCACGAGAACGATAATCTACCCACACAGAAGATTATGAACACAAAGTAGGTGGCTATAAATGAAGACCAGATGGATATGAAAAAGAACCACTTAGAAATCTTAGAAATGAAAAATACCCATATAGTAAGCAAAATGTAAAAAAAAAAAAAAAGAAAAACTACAACAGAAAAGTAAAAACAAACACATAGATAAAGTAACTCTAGAGTGGATTTGGCTAAAGAGAGAATTAGTCACTTGGGGTATGAAAATGAGGAATTCATTCGGAACACAGCCCAAAACATAAAGGAATGAAAGATATGACTGTGAGGTTGCATTGAAAGGGTACATTGAGAAGTTACAACCTACGACTAATTGCATTCCTGCTAATAAAGAATGGAATGAATGGGGAAGAGGCAATATTTTCGGAGATCCTGGCTAATGTCTCACCTCTCTGGAACTGAGGAGAAATTCCACAGTGAGAGAAAATGAGCTGTGGATTTGGCTGGTTGGATAGGTAGAGGCTCTGCCAGGAGGAGCCATATTGACTTAACAGTTTGTCCAAGAGTCACAGGAAAAGGGAAGGTTCCTAAGGAGGGGAGTGACATTAAATGAAAAGTATACATATAGTAAGCAAAATGTAAAAAATAAATAAATAAATAAAACTACAACAGAAAAATAAAGACAAACACATAGATAAAGTAACTGTAGAGTATAAAGAGAGAATCTGTAACTTGGGGGATGGAAATGAAGAATTCATCCAGAACACAGCCCAAAAGATAGAGGAATGAAGGATATGAGTGTGACGTTGTACTTTTAGAAGATGACAGTTTGAGAACTGTCTTATCAGATAGATAGCTGTTGCTGTATCCTAGACAAGAAATGATCACGCCGTGGCCTAGGACAGTGACAGGGAAGACAGAAAGAAGTGAGACTCATGTCTCATCAAGACGTACGAGAAGATTAAGTTGACAGGAAATTGATGATCAATTACATGTAGGAGGGTAAGAGAGAATGACATGTTAAAGATGATTCCCTGATTTCTTGTATGAACAACCGGGCACATAGTGGTGACAGCTACCAAGATAGAAAAAAATAGTGGAGGAATATTCAGGCGGACTCACATTCTTCATGGAAACCTTACACATGGGTTCAGGAAAATGGGCAGGTATCTGTATGATTGGACCTCCTTTAGATTTTCTTTGGGTTTTGGTACACTGGCCAATTTGTCCACCTAACTGGTCTCTTGACCTCCAGTGTAATCACCTATCATTAGAAAATTCACACTTGGTTATGTCATTTTGCTGCTTAACAACCTGATGGGTCCAAATCATCAAGAGTCATCTGTAGGATTTAGACATTTTTTTGCTTCTAGTTTGCCCTTTTAGCCACATCTCTCCTTCACACATAGGACGTTGTCAACTCCTCCGTATGCAATGTGGCCATCCATTTAGCCATGCCATTGCATTTACTGTGCCCCCAACCAAAAATGCCCTAAGCAATCCAAATAGCATCTATTTTTAATTGCTTCTCTGTGCCCACAGGCAGAATCAAGAAGAAGGTTTAGAAAGCAACTCTGAGATTGACTTGGCAGGGCTGAAGCACACACAATGAGAAGGGTGAGGACAGTGTAGTGTTGGGTGCAAGTCTCCTTTCTAGCAAACTAGAAGAAGATGAATAAAAGTTAAAAATTGGGAAAGAGAGTTTGGGGTAGGATTTGATTTTGAAATTATGGAAGGGTACACACTCAAGTTAAAATTACCTGAGACAGAAGGGAACTGCAGAGATGTTAGGGCTGGAGGTGTTGATTTGGGCATCAAAAGTGAGAAGGAGGAGACAGAATCCCTCCACTGGTATCAAAGGTTTTAGTCTTAACTTAGCATGTTATCATAATTTATGTGGATAATGCATGTGACACGATCATCTACTCTTCTGTTAGTACTAAAACATTGAGCTGTAAATAACATTTATCAAGAACTCACTATGTGCCAGCAACCGAGATACCCAGAATTCCAGCAACTTTCCCTGTAGGTGTTAGCTCTGGGCACTTGGTCTTGTCCCTGGTTTCCAGGACTATGGAGATGAGGCCAGTTAAAGAGCAAGGGTTCTGGGATTCTACAGGTCTGGGTTCAACTTCTTGCTTTATCACATGTGCTGCGAGGCTTTGAGCAAGTTACTTGACATCTTGAGATCTTCATACAGTTTTCTCGGTTGTAAAGTACACTTCGTAATGGATATGTGGTAGCCAGTCAGTAACTAGTAGCCATTACTATTATTATTATCAAAGAGCTGGCCAAGTGAAAATAGATAATAGAAGTCTGGGTTGGTGACATGTCCAAGATAGGGGAGTTTTGAGGAAGTGCATGAGATTGTGGCCATTGTTTGCATATTCTAGACCCTTCCAGAAGAGCCTGTGTTATTCTTCTTCAAGGCTGTGGTTCAGCCTCAGGTTGCCATGGTCATACTCATGGGATAGATGTTTGAAACTCGGAAGCCCATGTGCCTGTACTATTTGCTGGAAGTGATCTCAGAACATCCATCACCATTCAAGAAAGCAGGACGAATTGGCATTAATACATCCATCACAAACACGTAAACCAACTACATGGCTAGGAGAGATAAGTACGAGGGAAAAGAACGAAATTAAAAATGTAAACTCACTCCTATTACTCCTTTGCCACCGGTTCCTCTCAGCATGATTGCCGTGTTACGTCCAACCTCAGCCTCTTTGCAGTTGATAAGCTGTCATAATCTCGTGTTTAAATTGAATCTGAACCCTGATTTGCCTTCAGAGTTTATCTGGCTTTCTCGTATCTACTCACCTGGTCTGATAATACCCTTCCTAGCAGAGTCCACAGTCCACAGTCATTTGTTTATCCTACTGAGTCGGTCTGACATTTTATTTTATTATTTATTTATTTATTTATTTATTTATTTATTTATTTATTTATTTATTTTTAATCCTCACCTGAGGATACTTTTTCATTTATCTTCAGATAGAGTGGGAAGGAGGAAGGGAGGGGGAGAGAGAGAGAGAGAGAGGTAGAGAGAGGGAGAGAGAGAGAAACATTGATGAGAAAGAGACACATCAATGGCTGCCTCCCGCACTACCCCGACCAGGGCCAGGGATGAACCACAACCGAGGTACGTGCCCTTGACTGGAATTGAACCCAGGACTCATTGGTCCTCGGGCCAATGCTCTAACCACTGAGCAAAACCGGCCAGGGCTGACATTTTATTTTTAATGCATAAATATGGTTAACCTTCCACATATGCACTAGATGCAAATAAGTAGACTATTTCCCATGAGTGCAGGGAGGAGGATCATAAGATCTGAATTATTTCGCAATGTGACTCACTCATTCCCTCACAGAAAAGGACGCAGATGGCAGGGTGGGGTGGAGTACAAGGGCACGCCAGCCAGTTTAGAGTCATCTGGGGGCACGTCCTGGCAAAGACGGACGTTCAGGAAGGTTGAGAAGGTCAGGAATGAGGACATTGGTTGTTGTAGGTGCCCAAGATATTGACATTTGGGGGAAAGTTTTGTTCCGTATGTCCCTGACAACATTGACCTTGGGACAGTATGAACTAGCCAAGGACTAGGAAGAAGAATCACAAAAGATAATTGATATGAGTAGTGTTTTATTCTTACATTGTTCATCTCTTTATTTCTGTCATTTTCTGAAGTTGCAGTTGAAGGGAAATTTCATTTTCACTGAGTAGAAGTATTTCTAATACCTAAAAGAGAAAGGTATGTCTACTCGCCTTTAATCCACTAATACAGCGATTTTCAACCTTTTTTTCATCTCGTGGCACATATAAACTAATTAGTAAAATTCTACGGCACACCAAAAAGTGCATTTTTTGCCGATTTGACAAAAAAAAAAGGTATAATTTTGAATCATTCACACTGGACAGGTATTGTGGTATTGGCTGTGGTCATTTTTTTATTTGACAAGCTAAGGAAATAGAGGTCAGTGCCCCCGACTAAATAGTCAGGGTTTGCATGTTTAAAATTTCTTGTGCATCCCGGTTGAAAATCTCTGGGATAATTCATGAGACTGCTCATTACTAATGGCTTTGCTCATTTAATACAGTCCAGTAATTTTTATGACACAAAGATTGTGCTTCATCTTGCTAAAAAAAATCTAATATTTAATTAGTTTGATGAAGCTGAAACAAGTCATTTTTAGTAAACCATTTTGTAACGAATCACCACCCTTTGTCAAGAAAAAGGTGGCCTCGCCTGTCATCTTGCAGTTTTTAAAATGAACGTGATCCCTGGTCTCACGGTGCTGGAGAGGTCGCCGTGAGCCCCTTTGTCATTTCTCATGACCACTGGAACCTCGTGTCGGTGATTCACTTTGAAACTGTTGTCAACGTACTTGTTTTCCAAGAACCAGCTAAGTTTGCCTCAGGAAAGCGTGGTTTTGTCATTATCTTTCAGATAATTTAGGCCTCTATTAGAAAAACAGAGCATGCACACACAGCTTTCAGAGCCCACCAAGTCCTCTGTAGAAAGGCATGTGGCTCGGGGCAGGGGACGTAGTCGTAGGGCTCACTGCAGAAAGAACAGAGCCGTCAGGAAACGACTGGTGTCATTGACACAGCGCCTGCAGGCCCCCTCCAGGAGCTAGGTGGGTCGTCACGCATTAAAGTCGCTCCAAGTCACATCCTTGGCTAAACCATAGTCAACATACACACCCCTTCTCGGGGCTGACCTGACGTGTGGAAACCGGGTTTCTTTCCTTTCGGGGCCAACGTGACTTAGCACTGCTGTGCACGATAGGTTCAGTGAGTCTCCAGCCATGACAGCCAAGTGAGATCCCAGCTGTGCCACGCCCCTCCGAGCTGCAGAACAGTGCTTCCGTCGTGCTCTTTGAGAGCACTGGAGGAGGCTTTTACTAGTCTAGGACCCAAATCTTGAAGTCTTTGTGGAAAATGGTTTTGTAGCTAAAGGGCCGTGAGATGGTTTGTGGAAGGGCAGGTGTGTGGTGGTGACCGGGGATTGGTCTGTCTCCCTCTTGCCATGGTCCATTGCTAGCCCCTTCCTGAGCCTCAGAGGCAGGTGGAAAGAGACCAGGAGAAAGAAAAAGAAGCTAAAAGTCCCCCAAAAGGTGTGTTCTTAATCAGACGCTGTTCATTCATTGCTTGCCTCGCGGGCGCCTCGCAGCCACTCACCTGGGAGGCGGCAGAGGTATCTCGGAGGCGGTCTCTGCCTCCAAAGCGAGTATAATCTAGTTGGCAAAAGAGAGGAAAATGAGTTGAAGAATAAAGAACAGCATGAGCCAAGTACGGAAGGCAGCGCCGGGGGCTGGAGTCACTCAAGCAAGGAGGAGGAATAGGATATTGATTCATTTATTTAAAATTTTCAACCAGCCTTTGAAAACTGCAACGTACCCAAGCAGTATTACCTGTTCAGGTAACCTTTGTCCAGTGCCTTGCTGTACCAGGTTCTACTTCGAGGGTCTGGCATATGCCATCTCAATCCTCACTACACTGCCGTGCGCGAGGGACGGCCTTGATTTCAGAAGAGGACGCGAGCATGGCGAGGAGGAGCGCTAAGCCTGAGGTCACAAAGTCCGGGCCTGCAGATATTGGGGTTCCATCCCAGGAAGTCATTTTCTGAAGTCGTTCAAGAGCTCGTGGTTTGAGGAAAGAGAGAGAAAAGCAAGTAGCTGATAAAAATTCAGCATTCTAAGTGCTTTTCTGGGATCCACTCACTTAACATCGTCTCATAAGAACTTCCCCCCATGTCATTGAACACATGTGACGTGCACAAGCTTTTAGCGAAGGCAGGCTTTCTTCGCTGGGTGGTGAACACTTCAGGGCAGCCGTGGGCCTGAGAAGCGGCCTGGGAAGAACTTCAGCCCACGGTCCACAGTTGTTAACCCATGGCTAACACACAGTTGATCACATTGATGGGGGTGCTGCCAGCTTCCGTGGGCCGGCGTCAAAGCAGAAATGGGGACAGCAGTAGTCGTGAGAGCTCCTAAGTGTGCAGTAGAGCTGGGTGAAGTCCCCAAGCCAGGTGCCTGGGCCAACAGACAGGAGCAGGTGGCTGAATAGGAACTGAGTTCACCAGAGACTTGACAGGGCGGGGGTACTGATGAGGGACGACAGCTGGGCTGTCCCTGGGGAGGGAGCCTCAAGGCAGGGTGGACTCCGCCATCCCCTAAATAAGCAACCAAGAACTCCATGGATGTTTCTTCTTGGGGTTCTCTCATGTTTTAGAGGAATCCTGTGCTTTGGGTAGGCAAGTGATCCATTTTAATTTAACAGATGAAAGGGAGGCGAAAGGAGGATCTGTTTTACAAGGAAGAAGATGAATGTTGAGCTTGGAGGGGGCAGGGCATCCACATGGACTCACGAGGACTTATTGGAAATGCAGAGCCAGACCTTAGAAGGAGGGTCGGAGAGGGCAGTGTGGATGCAGGAATTTATGAGACAGGCATTTCACTGAAGTCTGGGGAGAGGGCGTGGACAGGGAAGCCAAGGGCACCCACCCCAAGGAACAGAGGGAGCAGAGCGTACCGCCAGAGCCTTCAATGAAAACGAATTGCTAGAGAACTCGACCATTCTCAGGAATCTAGCTGGTTTTATGTAAAGTAGGTAGATCTTTTTTACAGGAAATGTTTCTGGACTTACTGTCTTTGGTAAATTAATTCTTTTGTAGAAAAAGAGTTAAAAAGGGAGGAATACATGGCCCAAAACAACAAAAAAGCTTCTCCTTGAACGTAACAGTTGGCATGTGGTACTTTGCCAGCCATTTATATGGAAATGCATACGTTGCTTGACAAATAAAAATACCTCTGCCAACATTAAAATGGTCCCAGAACAATGTAGAGGGAAGACGCACTCTCCTATATTGCCAGAGGAAATGGGGAAGAAAGTGTGTTTTGGGGCCACCGTGCACACGGCCCCTGGTCCCCTGCACACAGAAATCTGACAGCGTCTGCCCTCCAGGTTATCTTTTAAACATCCTGCTTTCCCATCTCAGCGCACTGAGTCCGAGCAGGTAGGCTTGACCTGCAAAGCAGACTCATAAATAGGGGAACAGACTGCCAGCTGCCAGAGGGGCGGGGTGGGTAAGGGTGAAGAAGGTGAAGGGACTAAGCAAAAACAAAAACAAAAACCCTCATAGATAACAGGGTGGTGATGACCAGAGGGAAAGGGGGTGGGAGGTAGAAGAGGGTAAAGGGGGTTATGGTGACGGAAGGAGACTTGATTGGGGTGCTGAACACACAGTACAATATACAGATGATGTATTGTAGAATTGTACACCTGAAACCTATATAATTTTATTAACCAACGTCACCCCAATAAAGTCAAGAAAAAAAACCCACAAAAACAAGCAAACAAAAAAATCCCCCAAAAGCTTAAGGAATTTAGTTACAACTTTTATAAGTTAAAAAAAAATACTCAGTTAAAATAATTTTGCCTCAGTATTCCAAATCCAGATATATTCCAATCGGGTATAGAATTTATTTTTAGTTCCTCTATGGTTTATGGAGTCACGGGAGAAAACCCCGTTGGCGTCCTTTTAGAGCAGATTTCCCTTTGTCCTGGGCCGTTCCTCTCGGGAGGTGAAGGGCAGACTGTTCAGCGGGTCTGCAGGAAGCCGTCCGGGTGTCGCCCTTGTCAGCCTCCCCCCACGTCCTAGCGGACGGACAGCTGGACAGAAGCATCGTATGCAGCCCGAGCAAACGGGAGGCACAGGCGGAGCTGGTGCTGGGCTTGGAGCTGGTCAGTCACAGGGCTCCTGCCAAACAGGGCTGTGTGTGGGCCGTGGTACCGGAATAGTGTTTTCTGTGTGGGGTGTCAGGTTCAGTCCCTGTCTATGAAAGTGGTGCTGATCACCTGTGTGACCTTGCTAAGGGAAGGTGACAGTCACGTGACTGGACTCTGTTTTACCACCTGTTGGATTCCACGCCCCATCAGCTGTCCCGCTCAGCGCTCTCCCAGGCGCTGAATCACATAGCCCTTGCCGAGTGGTCTGTGTGGGCGGTGGTGCGAGCCTCCCGTGTCCACTGATTGTCAGTTTGTAGCCAGCAGCTGCTGCCAGCCACCCCGCAGGGTTCTGACGTGGCAGGACGTGGGACATCGTGTGCCAGTGAATCCAGGCTATCCTGCAAAATAGTCTGCTTTACGTTCAAGCCTGTTTTTTTTTTTTTTTTTCGTTTCAAGGAAAGTTAGCGAGTGTGTGGATTTCCCATCTAACAGAAGTGTAACGAGTCTCTCTTAGATCCTGTTAGCACCTAGGCACTGTGGAAACTCTCACTGAGCAAAGGAGAAGGTTACAAAGATGCATATAAGAAGGTACGAGAGGCACAGAAGTCCTTAGGAGTACTTCATGCAGAGAGGGCGTGGTCTCTGGCTCGGAGGAGGTCAGGGACATGTGCTGCGAGGAGATGGTGTTGCCATGATGTTAATGGTGGGAGAGGTCCTTGTTAGAGATGGACCAGAAAGAAGAGAGGGGCCTTTCAGTCGCTAAAGTGAAAGTGTGGAGGAGATGTGTGTGTGTGTGTGTGTGTGTTTGGTGAATCACCAACTAATTTAGACCATGGGAACATGTACAGCATCAGTAGAAAGTTTAATTGCTGAGAAAAGATTGGGGAAGGTTGGATGACAACCTAAGGGATGTGTACTATGGAGTTGACAGTCACTGGGGATCTCTGGAGGATATCAGAGCAAAAGATGGACATGAGCACACTTTGAAGGGAAAGTTTGAGGGGAAATCCTAATTTTTGCCTAATTCCAGTTAAAGCGAAGCTTGGAAAGAAAGAAACTTGGAGCTGTGTGGACTGACCTTCACAGATCTGGCAATGGGACCCTGAGAACTCTTCACAATGTGGCAGAAAGGTCGGGAAAGGTTAAAGGAGAGAGAGGTTGTGGAGGAAGTAAGGATGAAACCCAGTTTCTTGTCAATGTGATTATCACAGAATAGGGTACAGCCAAGGAGAAGCCAGGTTCCCTAGAAGTGTACATGGAAGAACTACCAAAAGTAGGAGTTAGTGGCAGGTAGGGGTCTGAGTTTGATTGGAAATGCATGGCAATGATGGGCTGGTACTCAGAGAAGTCACTGGGGCTGGGGACGCAGAATTAAGGGTGACAGGGATGGGGGACGATTTATCTGATAGCAGGAGCCAGGAGGAGGAGTGTCAGGGTTTCATAAGAGTAGTTAGGAGGTGGGAAATAATAATGTGAACGTCACAGAGGGAGATGCTACACGATTCTGTAACAAGTTATATGTGGAGATTAAAGAAATAAAAGCAATGATGTTCCTGGGTGGCAGTGGTGTTGACACAGAAGTCATGGTGGGTGGGGGTGGGGAAGCTTTGGGGACATGACTTTTGCTATATTGTTGTGGTGGATTGATGGGTTGCGGGTGGTGAGAGTGATGAGTTTTGTTTGTATATTTAAATAAGATGCCTGAGAAGAGTTAAAATGCTGTGTTTCATAAACTGTCAAAGATTTGCAAGAGAGTGTCTGGGGCCAGAAGAGACTTTGGGCAGCTGAAGTGAATGAGAAACTGACCGATTAAAAGCAGAAGGCACAAGAACAGAAACATGGAGCTCGGGAGCTAGAGGTCAGAGAGAAGCAATGATTCGGATTTTGTTGAAGGATTATTGGTTATAGGTATAGGCAAATGAAGGAAGTACAACAGAAGCTCTGGAAAGAGGGTGTCGAAAAGAAAGTAGTAGCAATAGAGTCTTCTAATAAGATGGATGGATTAAGGGAGCCCCTTGAATAGGTTTGGGTGGTGGGGGCTGATGTTTCATTGGAACAGGTAGAAGAATGGGGGACGGGTGTAGGAGGTGGGCTGTGGGACCAGCCCCGCCGTTACATGTCATCATTTCAGTAGATGAGGCTGCACTATGGGTACATTATGCTCAGTTAATTGTGATTCCTTTTCCTCGGTGGTTTAAGAGATTTTCTTTACTCTTTCTCTATTAAATCTTGAAAGTTTGTTCTTCCTGGTCTTTTACTCCTTTCCTATGACCATCTTCAGAGTGTCATCGTTCTAGAAGTCCATAGACTTCCGTCTCTTCAAATTTGATTCTGAATCTATGCATCAGATCTGAATTAAAATCCAAGAAATTCTTCTGAGAGACCTCAACTAGGAAGTCAAGCTCTGGGAGCTGTGATTCTCGATGCCCTTTCCTCCCCCAACAGCAATGCTTTCCTGGCCGTTGTTTCAATGTCCTTTAAGGCTGGAGTCCGGTCCTGTTGTTTGTGTTTCAGTTTTGAGGGTGCAAGAAGTAAGATTGGGGGCTCAGAGACCAGTGGGTCTCCACAAAATACTGATGATCTAAGGAGGTCTGTGGCAGCTGAGAGGACAACATCCTTGTCTTACGAGGACAATTTTGTACCTGAAGTTCTTTTGTCATTGGGTTTGCTCCTTCACGTACAGCTAATCCGTGAACAGTGGACAAGTGTTTGCAAAGGCCTCGGACTTGCTGACATGTAACTTCACGGTAGAAGCCAATTGGTATTTCTAATCTGATTCTAGAGAGACCAACTCAGGACAGCAAGAATACCCCGCCACCTTTCCACTCCTCAGGTCCAGGTTCCTCCTTCCCCCACTGTGTTCACAGTGGTCGGCAGACATCGTTCTGAGCGCTCAGTCACAGGGGCTAGGCCTCCAGTGGGAGGGAGTCATTGGGGGAACACTGAGGGCTGAGTCGGAGCTTGGAGGAGGAGCTGGGGGGCCTTAGAAAGGACAACAGTGTTCAGAATTCACCAGGTGGGCAGACATGGTGGCATTGTGTCCAGGGATAAAGATGCAAGAAGGAAATGGAGCTTTTCTAGGGACGTGAGAGGGCCAGGAAGCCAGAACCCGAACCCTTTCTTGTATCTTTTGCCCTTTGTATTCATTCTAATTTAATTTAATTTAGTTATTAAAACAGCCCTGTGGAGTGGGTAGGTCCTATGCCCGTTTTACAGATACACTAGTTGAGGTTCAGCAAATGAAGGAAATTGTAGGCAGTTTGATGACCACTGCAGGCAAGTTGATGACCTAGGGTTGGAACCGGTCCTGATTGGCTCAGAAGTCCTTTCCCCACACCATGTCACCTTCAGAGGGACAGGACTAAAACTTACTTATTTATCCTCACCCAAGGACATTTTTACATTTATCTTCAGATAGAGCAGGAGGAAGAGAGAGAGAGAAACATCGATGTGAGAGAGACACATCGAGTGGTTGCCACCCACATGACCCCGGGGCCGGGGACAAACTGCAACTGAGGTACATGCCCTTAGCGGGAACCGAACCCGGGACTCTCGGGTCCACGGGCCGACACTCTAACCGCTGAGCCAAACTGGCTAGGGGTAAAACATATTTATATGTAGACGTTTTTTCATGGTGTATCTGAAAATCCCGTGTGTGCATTTCTTGGACCGTGTGTGCATTTCTTTGATTTCTGTTCCCCATTTGTGTTTTTGTCTGTGATTCATTCCTTTGGTTGACACTCCTGTCGACCTCAGGAGACAGACAGGTTCTGTTCGCGTCCAGAACAGAAAGTGTTCCAGCATCTCCGGGCGAGCTGTGTGTGCCCCTGCGCTGCGTCCTTGCTCTCTGGAGGGAGGCGAAGCACAGCTGTGGCTGTCAGGCAGGAAGTGCAGCTGCGGTCAGCCGCCAGTGGACACCAGGGCACATGCCGCACAGTCCCCTTGCTCAGTGTGCCCAGCTCAAGTTGCTGCAGGATTGGCATTTGTCGGTGCCAAGGTTGTGGAAAGAATTCTATGCACTCTGTAGGAAAACTTGCACAATGCCTCATATTTCATGTGCCACATGTTCTCATGGAAATATCATGAGTCCAAGCTTGTTCGCATTCAACCAGGCTGCCGGTTGCCTGATTCATGGCCTGAGGAATTCTGCTTATCACTTGACCTTGCAGACTTGCATTGCCGCTGAGATCTTGGAACAAAGCTGTGGTTTTTTTGTTTTTTATCCTCACCCGAGGATATTTTTGCATTTATCTTCACATAGAGCGGGAGGGAGAGAAGCAGGAAGAGAGAGAGAAACATCGAAGTAAGAGACACATTGAGTGGTTGCCACCCACACGACCCCAACTGGGGCCGAGGTATGTACCCTTAGCGGGAACCGAACCCGGGACTCTGGTCCGTGGGCCAACGCTCTAATCGCTGAGCCAAACCGGCCGGGGCCAAAGCTGTGTTTTCATCCTGATTTTAATGCAGCTAAGTTACAGATGATGTATATTCTATTCAACTATTAATATTAAATATAGAGAAAAGTACCACCAGGGTAATAAATCATTAATAAGTTTGGCGATGTTGGCTGATAGGTGATCACCTTGAGAAAAACAACAGACTTATTGAGGACAACTAAGAATAGCAAATTAAAAGTCTCCTTGCTTAGATATGTCTACTAGCCTCTGCTTCTCCTTTTTTTTTAAAAAAAGTTTAAAATGGTGAAATGAAACTAACAGAGAGTATTTCCTTTTTTGCTATTTTGCAGAAAAAACCGCTGTCTGCAATAATAAAGGAAGTCTGTGATGGGTAAGTGTTGTTACTCAGGATTCATCCGAGGTTCTCCAGTCCACAGCCTGAGAGGCGAATAAAAAACTCCTGTGTGATTGTCAAATATCATTCACAAGTCACTCCTTGACCTGCCCAAAGACACCAACAGTTACCGTGTGAGGTCCTCACGCTTCTTTCCACCAACACGTTACTGTTGTTCCTCTGCGAGGAGAAAGAGAGGAGAGAGTGTGAACTGGCTGGTGTGTGCGCCCCGGGGTGGGCCTTCCTTACTTTGGACAGGTGTGCTCATTTGTCCTTGTCAGCAGGGAACAGTCTGCAGATCCGGAGGTTAAATACTCACCTCACTTCATTTGGTATAAACTGCGAGGACCACTCAGGTCCCCGTAGAAGAGGAAATAATTTTAAAGACAAGTCAGAGGGTCGCTCTGCTGCCTTGTGGGTGTCACCACAGTAGGGCGTTCCTTCTCCCTGGCCGCTCACGCCGTCGGGAAATCACGCACACAACTGCGTGTGTTTTCTTTCACTATTAAAGCAGAACTGTGACTAGAGGATTACCTAGAACTGATCGAAGACCTGGGATGCTTTGCTGGAATGTTCCAGCTTGCAGCAAGCGCCGTGATTGGGGATCGGACAACGCCGAGACAATGGAAATGTCACAGTTATCGTCGAAGTTCAGATGGCATTCGTTTCCTTTGCCTCCCCCTCCCTGCTCCACTCCTTCAAAATAGGGAAGAAAGTGACGTTGTGTTCAAATAACCACCCCTGCCCCAAAGCCATAGAGGTGACATGCTTACAGGCAGGCAACAGGCTTGGAATAAGGCCTGGACGGTCCCCGTAGGGAATGGCGGGTCTCTGGGTGCAAGGTGGCCTGCTATTTTGATTTAGAAACGACACTGTGGGGTATGTGGAGTACTGGCCCAATTCCAGGGACAGGGTGTTTGATTCATCTAACGCTAGCGAACTGTGAACATTAAAATGACCGCTTACTGTTCTTCTGACCAGTTGATACTTACATTTTCAGGTGGTCCCTGGCCAACCACGAATACTACGCCCTGCAGCACGCCGACAGCTCCAACTTCTACATCACGGAAAAGGTAGGCCAGCCCAGGAGCTGATGGGGACACTGAACATTTATGGAAGTGAAAGCATGACTGAGGTCTGCTGTCAGGCCTCGGCGTGCTGGTCTAACTTGCTCAGGGACCCTCCACGGAGTGGACTGTGCACAGCCAAGAGCTGCCGCTCGCGTGTTCACAGGGCGGCGTTTAGCCCGTCCAGGGACGAAGACCAGATCGGTCTCTCCGTCCTGTTTCAGCAACCGCACTTGGCTTCCGACAGCGAATTTACTCCTTGTCTCTCTGATCGCTTGGTTAAAGCATCAACGTGATGCTTAATGACAGTCTAGCTCCCTTTCTCAGACATCCCACCCGCCCCCCCAGAGCAATGCCTGATCCTCTTTGAGTAGTTGAAAGAATGACAGGAAATCTTCCCAAAGGGGGCAGTGTGCAGGCCCAGGGCGTTCCGTGGTTGGGGAACCCTGCTTTCCTCCTGGGCGATTGTGCTTTAGGAAGCGTGGAGGAGCGGGAGGCAGTGGTAAAGACGACATTGGCCCTGGCCACGAGGGGCTTCAGTGTCTTCGAGTTCCCCCGTGAGAGAATAAACACTCATTCAGAGCCCTGGGTGCCGGGACGTGGGCCAGGCGCGTCACAGCTGTTTGTTGGTTTCTTCCTCGAGACTCGCCGGTGAGGCAGACAACACCGGCTGTGGTTGCAGACAGGCGACTGAATCGTACCGTCCGGGGCTTGGGCAGGATCTCCGGTGGTGGACGAGGGAGTCAAGAAGCAAGTCCAGATCTTCGGGCTTCTACACTTTCCTTGGGGGGATTTCTAGAGATGCTGAGCATTGGGCTCGGATTCACGGAGCCAACATTGTCCTTGTGGAATCTGACCTGGCGCGGTCTGTGGGGAGGGAAGGGACAGCCCTGTGGACAGTTTTCACCGCAGTGAGGTGGTCAGCAGGGACGGACGTAGATTCGGAGTGCTCTGGGAGGAGGGAGAACGGGCAGCCTCGGGCCCCGGGCTTGTTCCTCCCAATCAGAGGCTCCTAGAGTAGCCCCTCAGGACCCGTGAGTCCAGTGGTGGAGGAGGGTGGGCTCAGTAATGGGGTCTTGAGCCCACTGTGATGATCTCTCTACCTTGAGGAGTGTGTGTAGGAGCGTGGGGGGCATTCAGTCCAGTACAGGGAGAGCAGAGCCACAACCTAGAAGTGCTTCTGGAAGCTGCTTTGTTCTTCCCGGACGGACGGACGCTGGCATTTCCATAACCCATTGTGTTTTCCTCACCACCCTGGTTGCCAGATTGCTGAGCCTTCGCCAGTGGACTGGGTTTCCTGCCCTGCTGTTAATTGTACTTGTTCCCTTTGATTCATACCACAGACCGTTAGTTCCCTGTCCTTGTTTTCCCCTTGCGTCATTTTCTTAATATTTTTTATTTATTTTATACTGCCTTTACATAATCTGCATGCTATTCTTGGTAAGAGAAAGAGGACATCAGTAGAGACAAGTTCATTGTTAGCAGTGGGATATATTGCTGTTGATATCCTTAAGCAGAAGCCGGTCTCATTTCAACTCGGTTCACCCTTTAAAGGCAACAAGCACAGTGTGACTTTGCGGGTATTGTTGGACAAGACTGGATGGTGTCTGCTACTTGAGGTACAATGTGAAAATGTGTAAAAATTCCCTGGCTGGTTTGGCTCAGCAGTAGAGCGTCGGCCCGCTGACCAATGAGCTGTGGGTTCAATTCCAGCCAAGGGCACGTACCTCGGTTGCGGTTTGTCCCCAGCTCTGGTCGGGGTTGTGCAGGAGGCAACCAGTCGATGTGTCTCTCACATCGATGTGTCTCTCTCTCTCTCCCCCTCCCACTGTATCTGAAGATAAGTAGAAAAATATCCGCAGGTGAGGATTTAAAAAAAAAAGTGTAAAAATTGTTAAGTGATAAAATTATAGAAAGGTAGAAGTTATAATAGGGTTTTTCAAATATCACCAATTAGGCGATAGTGAAATCAATTTAGTTGGTGTAATAGTATTAAAAATTGGAATATAAGAGATAGGCTAGGTCACAGTATATCACCTGTGTAGTTTGTGAAATACTTGTATTATACACACATATATAATACATAGGTTTCTGCTGGATTTTTTTTTTTCTTTATTGATTTCAGAGAGAGAAGAAGGGAGAGGGAGAGAGCGATGGAGAACATCGATGAGAGAGAACATCGATTGGCCGCCTCCTGCATGCCCCCACTGGGGACCTGGCCCGCAACCTGGACATATGTCCTGGCTGGGAATTGAACCGGTGACCTCCGACACTCAACCACTGAGCCACACCAGCTGGGCTGGGCTGGATGTTTACCCTGGGTTGTGGTCCACAAGTCACTGAGTCACACATAGCCTGGTCTTTGATTAATCTCTCTTGTTTTGTGCCCCCTGGTGGCTCACTGCACTTCATTGGAGATTCCTAAGGATGGGATTCTCAGACTAGAGAACATAAGCTTCACAGGGAGAACCTTTTAAAATGTAGATTTTTAGACCACAAACCCTGATGATTCAGATTGAGAGGCCTTGGATACAGCCCAGGATTTTGCGTTTAAACAGCCCTCCTGGAATTCTGGGGCCACCTGGAGGACCGCTGCTGGGGGGCACTCTCTGAAGAGATTGGCTCTGTGTGTACCTGCCCTGTGCACCATGAACTGAAGTTACGCACGAAGTTTGACTTAGGAGTGTGTTTGTGTGCGGCCAGTTCTTGGAATAATGAAAAAATTCATGTAATATTTATGCTTCTGTTCTAATTAAAATTAACATAGACTCAGAAAGCCTAAACTACACACAACAGTGGGAAAATGATTATTTTATTGGGCATCCTAGTCATTTTCTGGGAAATCTTGCCTTGCCTGAGGAAGTTCTTAATGTTGGGTGTAGAAGGGACTGCCACCTAAGTCTGGCATCTGATCCGGCCCTCCTCAGGGGACAGTGGTAGCAGGGATTCTTCTTTCGTTAAGAGTTTGGGGAGTGAGGATTCTCATCTTCCCAGTCGTAGCCCTTTGTGGACAAGACGTCATGCCTCCTGCAGCAGTTCCGGGTACAGCTGTGTGTGTGCATCACACAGAACTCAACACATGCAGGCGGGAGAAGGACTCGAACCCTGTGTCCACAGGGGCAGACCTGGGCTGCCTTCAGTCTGCTGTTAGGTCCATCTAGCTCCTTGCAACTATTCCTAAAATTAGAGCCCATTTTCCATTTTTCAGAGTAATTCGTTTAGCATCATCTTGGTTACTTACAGCCCAGTGAGTTGTTAGGTAATATTTGCATTACCATGGTAACTGGTGAGTCATTTTTGAAACCTCTGTGTGTTCTTAGTGACTGATCTGCCCTTGTGTACGAGGTGGTCTCCCTTCCACTGCCAGAGATTAAATAGGACCTGTAATTGTAAAGAAGAAAAGCTCTCCAGGCTCGGCAAGCTAGCACAGGTTGTGACCGATGGAGGAGGCGGGAGCTTCTCAGGAAGACTCCTCCCTACTTTTCTCATGGTACCCAAGCCCATTTCCGGTAATGCCTAGTCTTCATTTGCTTATTGGCCCCTTAACTTTGCCTTTTCAGTGCAGTGGGGAAAATGTCTTGGTGTTGAGCAGCGTTAAAGAGAAGTGCAGCAAATGCCTTAGAGAAAGTTAAGATTCAGCTATTCACAAATTCAAATTCTGCCCCAGGAATTTTTATATCGCAGGATTATGTCTGGAGGTGGGGGGCGGGGAGAGAATGAAAAATGAATTGTGTAATTTTTAGCTTTATCGACGTATAATTGACCAATAACATTGTGAGATATTCAAGTGTACATCATGGTAATTAGATATACGTGTACATTGTGAAAGGATTCCCCAATCTAGTTAATTAACACGTCCATCTCCTCTTTTGTTTAATTATTTATTTGGTGAGAACATTTAGGTTCCACTTCGTCAGCAGATTTCAGTTGTATAATACAGTGTTGTCGACCGTAAGCGACATATTCTACATGAGATCCTCCGCCCCCTTTCATCTCATAGCTGGCGTGTGTACCCTTTTCCCGACCTCTCCCTATTTCCCTAGCCCCTCAGCCCCTGGCAACCACTTTTTACTCTGTTTCTATGTTGGAATTTTTTTTTTTAAGATTCCACATATAAATGATACCCTGTAGTGTTTGTCTTTCCGTGTCTGACTTATCCCACTTGGCATAATGCCCTCAAGGTCCATCCGTGTTATTGAAAATGGGTGGATTTCCTTCTTGCTCCTGGCTGAATTATATTCCATTGAGTATAGACGTACCACGTTTTCTTTCCTCCCTCATCTGTTTACAGACCCTGAGGTTGTTTCTATGTCTTGGCTATTGTAAATGCTGCAGTGAACAGTGTGGTGCATTCATCTCTTTGATAACCTGTTTTCATTTTCTTGAGCTATATACCCAGAAAGTGAGATTTCTAGGTCATTATGCTAGTTCTATTTTTTAATTTTTTTAAAGAACTCTCATACTGTTTTTCATAGTGACTGCACCACTTTACATTCCCATCGACAGGGTATGAGGGTTCTCATTTTTTCTACATCCTCGACAACACTTATCCCCCCACTTTTTTTGATGATAGGCACTCTCACAGGTGTGAGATTAACTCTCACTGTGGTTTTAATCTGCAGTTTCCTGATTATTAATGATCTTGAGCATATTTTCATGTACTCATTGGCTATTTATATGCCTTCTTTTTAAAAAAATGTTTTTATTGATTTTTTAGAGAGAGAGGAAGGGAGAGAGCGATAGAAACATAGATCGCTGCCTCCTGCACGCCCCCTACTGGGGATGGAGCCTGCAACCTGGGCATGTGCCCTGATCGGGAATGGAACCTGGACCTCTCAGTCCATGGGATGATACTCAATCCACTGAACCATACTGGCCGGGCTGTATGCCTTCTTTCGAAAGATGTCTGTTTAGTTCCTCTGTCCATTTTTAAATTGGATTGTTTGTTTTTTTGATATTGAATTGTGTGAGTTCTTCATATATTTTTTATATTAACCATTTATCAGATATATGACTTATAAATACTCTCACCCATTCCATAGCTTGCCTTTTCGTCCTGTGAGTGGTTTCCTTTGCTGTGCAGAAGGCTTTCACTTTGAATGCGATTCCACTTGTTGATTTGTGTGAAGTGTGTGTTAACTTCAAATATTCCAGTGGCATTTGTCTTCTGAAAAGGAGTGACTGAGAGTGATGTGCGTTCGAGTTCACAGTCCTCATTCCAGTGCGATGATGCGGGTATCCTCATCTCCACTTTACAGTGAGGAACATGAGACCGAGAGCGATTATGCAACAACGTGTTTAGGTCACTCGGACGGGCAGTGGCCAGGCCGAGGCTGGGACCCAGGTGGGTCTGCCTCCAATGCTTTCTACGCCACCTCCTGGAAGCCCTCCTTCCCACTGCCTGGGCCCCATTTATTTATGATGCCCTTTCTCTACTGACACCAGGCCAGTGATTCTGGCAGTAATGGCCTCAGGAACATAAATACAGGAAGTTACAGCCTGCAGACATCGAGCATCCGTTACAAGCGTCGGTCTGCGGCTTCCTTATTCCTTAAGAGGGTAACTTGGAGGGAGTTGTAACAGGTAATCTTTCACTCAGAGGGGTTAGAAGTGCACTTCCATTTGCCTTTAGTATGGATTATATAATTGCCTAAGGGAGTGTTACTGCACTAACGCTGGGCCTTTTAGGCAAATAGGAACATGGCCATCCTTAGTTCTGAGCATGCAGGTGGTAGCTCCCCAGGAAGCACTGGGCATGGGGGAGGAGGTCATGACGAGACTGTGCACTGTGGACAATGGAAGTTTTGTCATGATTTCAGAATGGCATTTGGTTCCCTCTGCTAAGACCTCCTTCAAGAATATATGAAGTGCCCTGGCTGGTTTTGCTCAGTGGTTAGAGCATTGGCCTGCGGTCCAGAGACCCGGGTTCTGTTCCTGCTAAGGGCACGTACCTTGGTTGCAGTTTGTCCCTGGCCTTGGTTGGGTCGTGCGGGAGGCAACCACTCAATGTGTCCCTTTCATGTCGATGTTTCTTTCTCTCTCTCTCTTCCCCTCTCTCCCTCCCACTCTATCTAAATAAAAAATGGAAAAACGTCCTTGGGTGAAGATAAAAAAAAAAAAAAAAGAATATATGAAGTATAGCGATACACCTCGGCAGTGATAAATTCCAGTTTTGTAACATTAGAGATAACCATGCCTGCTCCAGGCCCTTCCTGCAAAGCCAGCCAGCCCCAGGAACCTTTGGGGCGGAAATGGGGTTATTTGGGGAGCACCCCTTCCTATGTAGTTTCTACTTCCTAGGTGCTCTGGGTTTTCAGACAGGCCCTGAGCTTCCCAGAGTCCCGGGGCAGACAGGGATTGTGTGCTCTGGGGAGTGATTTCTGCCACGGTGTCAGGAGACTACTCCGTTGTGCGGAATGCAGGTCAGCTCTCTGGCCTTGACACTGGGCTCCACAAAGAGCTTAGTGAGATGAACACGTTCCGTTGTCCACACTCATGCATCGCAAGGTCCAGTCGGGGAGAAAGTCTTGAAATGGGCACAGGTTCTGAGGAAGGAGAGGAAGGAACCAGGTAGTAGCCCCCACCTTATCCTTGGCATCCATTACCATGGTCTGAAAATATTAAATGAAAAATCCCAGAGAAAAACAGTTCTAAGTATTAATTTGTGTGCTGTTCTGAGAAGTGCGATGACATCTCATGCAGTCCCGCTCTGTCCCGCCTGGGACGTGATTCACCCCTTAGTCCACGCTCTCCGCCCATTAGTCACTTAGTGGCCACCTAGGAACCACAGGGCTTGTGCGGAAGTCGGTCGTGTTTTACTTAACAATGGCCCCAAGGCACAGAGCAGTTCAGACGTGCCATAGAGAAGCTGTAAAGTGCTTCCTTTAAGTGAAGAGGTGGACGTTCTCAACTTAATAAGGGAGGGAAAAATCATATGCCGAGGTTGCTAGGATCTATGTTAAGAACAAATCTTCTGCCCTGGCCCGTGTGGCTTAGTGGTTAGGGCGCTGGCCCACACAACGAAGCGTTGTGGGTTTGATTCCTGGTCAAGGGCACGTACCTGGGTTGCAGGTTTGATCCCCAGCCCAGTCAGGGCGTATGCAAGAGGCAACCAATGAATGTGTCTCTCTCACATTGATGTTTCTTTCTCTCTCCCTTCCTCTCTCTCCAAAAATCAATGGAAAAAGATCCTTGGGTGAAGATCAACAAACAAACAAAAATAAGAACAAATTTTCTAACCTTGAAAGGAAAAGGAAATTTCTGGTAGTTTGTAGTTTGCTGGGAGAGCACATAACCACCTTCACATAACTTTTATTATAGTATATTGTTATAATTGTTCTATTTTATTGTTAGGTATTGTTGTCAATATCTTCGCGTGCCTGATTTATACATTAACCTTGATCGTTGGTGTGTGTGTATAGGAACAAGCATGGCACGCGTAGGGTTTGGTACTGTCCTTGGTTCAGGTGTCCACTGGAGGTCTTGGAATGCATCCCCTGTGGATAAGGGGGGGTCTACTATGCAGAAGAGAAGAGGGGTCCAGAAGGGTCTGGGGAGGGCTAACTGAACTTGAATAACATCTGATCCGAATTCTGAGAGACTAACGGGAAATGTAGTCACGCGAAGGCAGCTCTTCCTGGGATTTTAGGCGCCTCGGCAGGCCGGTTGGGGAGTGTTCGGCAGGTGGTAACAAGTGCCCTGTGCAGCTGGAGGCTTGCTACGGGACCAGCGCCAGCCACATGCTCCCTGTGGACTGCTGCTGTATTTGAATATTCCCAGGAAGCCTGTGCACCAGGTTTTATTGTTACATGCTCCATTTTGCGGAGGGCACAACTGAGGCTCGGGTGCAAGTGACAGAGTGGGATTGGACCTAGGGAGTCCGCCTCCAGAGCCCTGCCCTGTGCTCTGGGCGGCGCTGTGGGACAGGCAGGGATCTCTGAGCTTCCCATCACCCGCCCCACCATGGCACACGCCGGTTCTTGTGCATCCTCTTCTCTAACCTCCCTGGTCTCCTCTGCAGACAGTCCTCCTTCGACACCTCTTCCTCCTCCAAAAAGCATTCCGTTCTATGTACACCTTTGACCCAATAACCCCAATCGATCAGCAGTGCCAAACCAAGTAACGTGAGTTAGAAGGTGCCCAAAAGTACACACGTGTCCAGCAGAGCCTCTTCTCCATTTGGAAAGGGGACGGGTCCCATC
Organism: Tadarida brasiliensis; assembly: GCA_030848825.1. Taxonomy (NCBI): domain Eukaryota; kingdom Metazoa; phylum Chordata; class Mammalia; order Chiroptera; family Molossidae; genus Tadarida; species Tadarida brasiliensis. The sequence goes on along the minus strand of CM061267.1, from coordinate 95,510,237 downwards.
GCTGTGTGGGCAGGTCGGCTTTGCACAGAGACTGTGGAGGGCACCTCTAAGCTGGCTCCAGTGACATAAGAATGCGTGTCTCTGTTGGTTGCTAAACAAAATGAGAGCAGGGGTGTCATGTGGCTGTCTCAAGAGCACTGTAATGAAAACTGTTCCAATGGATGCACACATGTTTCCACTTCAAACGTGCCTTTCCAGTGTGACGGACGTGGGCGTTGCCGTAGCTACATCTCCCTCTGTTTGGTGTTGATGTCCTTGGGCACAAGGCATCTGAGGTCCACTCGGTTCATCTTTGCAGTGTGGCTAAAATACTCTGGGGCCTGGGGTGTTACCGGGAAAAGATTGGGGTATTTTCTTCTATTTTGAGTGTAATGTGAAAAGTACAAAATTATTTTTAAATGATACAGTTATATGGTAATAGAAGTAATAGTAGTGGTTTTCAAACTGTAGGTTATCACTTATTAGTGGGTACAAAATCAATTAGGAAGGTTGAAAGGGCATTACAAATGGACTATAATAGGGTAGAGAAAGATCAGAGTATGTTCCACATGTCATTTGCTGAAATATTTCTTTCACATACGCTCATATGTAATGCATGGGTAGTCTTAGTTTTGGACTGTAGACTCCCCTGAGATTAGTCTGAATGCACCATATTGGAAGAGAGCTAGAAATCATCAGAAAACAGTTCGCTGTGGAGAGGGAAATAATGCAAGGGTGTTTTGAAATATGCATAGAGATTCATATCAAATGCTGGGTAGAAAATGGAAGCAGATAAGAATCTTCTTGGAATGTCTGCCTTCCAAAGCTTGCTAGCTGTTAACCTCCTTGACATCTTGGGGAAGGTAATGATAATGCATTGCCGTGGAATAATACTGCTCATTTTATTTATTTCCACCGTGATGTCTTCTCGGTAAATCTGTTGATGTGTACAGCCTGATAAAATGTTACTATATAGTTACCTTATTACTGCATCCGGTTCTGACTTCCCTTTTGGACACTCCTAATTTAGAATATAATAAACTTTCTAACTTACATTCATAGGTAAATAAGCAGAGAAACATTGCAATATTTTCTATTGAGGCATAAGGGTGCCCGGGGAGAAATGATCTGCTCAGCTCTTAGTTAAATGTGTGCTGGGATGAGGATAGGACGCAGGCCTCGTCGCCAGAGAGTTTGCCATCTAGAGGCGGGCTAGGTTGACACCGATTGATGGTTGATGGGGGGGTCATGCTTGAAAAGGTTATTGGGAATATGGTTTTTGAGTAAATTAGGCTTACAATCTGACCCTGTGTTTTTGGACCCATTCGGTACACATGAAAAAAAAAATCTTTTTTTTTTAAATATACGTTTTTAGCCCTGGCTGGTTTGGCTCAGCGGTTAGAGCATCGGCCTGTGGTCCAGAGAGACCCGGGTTCAGTTCCTGCTAAGAGCACATATCTCAGTTGCAGTTTGTCCCCGGCCCTGGTTGGGTGGCAGCCACTCGATGTGTCCCTTTCACGTCGATGTTTCTCTCTCTCTTTCTCTCTTCCTCTCTCCCTCCCACTCTATCTAAACAAAAAATGGAAAAATGTCCTCAGGTAAGGATAAATATATATATATATGTGTGTGTGTGTGTGTGTGTGTGTGTGTGTGTGTGTGTTTATTGATATTTTTACAGGGAGAGAGAGATAGAAACATCGATATGAGAAACATCCATCGGCTGCCTCCTGCACGCCCCCTACTGGGAGTTGAGCCCACAGCCTGAGCATGTGCCCTGACGGGGAATTGAACCAGGACTTCTCAGTCCATGGGATGATGCTCCCTCCACTGAGCCATAGCAGCCGGGTGAAAAAATATTTTAAGTAGGACACGAACTCCTCTGCTTTATTTTAAAAACATCTCTATTGAGACATCTTATACACTATAACATCTACCCAATGACAGTGCACAGTGCTGTGGTGTTTAGTATATTTACAGAGTTGTGTCGGGTGGTATTTTTTCGGTAGTAAAGCTGTGTCCGTTCCACTGGGGGTATTTCCATATTCCAAAGCAGCAGCTCTCATTAAATGCAGGTCATGGCCTCCAATCTAGAGACAGATTCGGTAGATCACGGCTGGGGTCCAAGCATTTTTCACAAGCGTGGGTGGTCCCAGTGCCATGTTTGAATGCTACCCACTGGAAGTGACACTGCTCTGGACCCTTCCCGCATTCCTGCACAGGAGACAGCCCACACTGAATTCTTCCTGCCTCGTCTTCCTGAGCTGGCGGCGTCATTCTCACTGCTTCCTGCTGTGGCCCAGAGAGAATGACGTCCAGCTTCCTTACTCAGCCTGGCCATCGAGGTGTGTCACGGTCTAGCCCCAGTCCACATTTTCCATTTTGCTATCTGTCTCTTGTTCTCCTCACTTTAGACGAACTGCCTTAGTGTCTCCAGATAAACCTTGCTCTGCCTCCCCAGTGCAGCTTTACCTGCAATTCAGTCCTGCTTATGTTGCAGGTACTAGATTAGGTGTTGAGGATACAGGCAAGAGATGACATGGTCCCTGCTTCCAGGGAAATAAGTCTTAGCAGCAAACATGCACTGGAAGCCATGTCATCAACATAACTGTCATGTCAGGGCAGCTGACCCCCCTTTCCCTGCCTATCCAAACTTGTTTCAGCTGGAAGAGACCTTGGTTGCTTGTTGGAGACAATTTTAACCCCAGTTTTGGAGATTAGTTTCTTAATTCAGTCCTTTTCTAAACCTCTTCCCTTTCTCTCCGCTGCTATAGGAATGACTGTTGCTTTACTTTATTGTCTCTTGGTCTTATTTTTTATTTTATTTTTTTAAGCTAACTGGGACCTGGCTATTGTTGAACTATTTGTGAGCTGATTGGTATGTTCCCCTCAGCCAGATCCCAAGTGCCTTACCATAAAACACTGCGCTTTACTTCTGGGTCCCCTACAGGGTCTCACATGCTTCCATAACATAGCAGGTAGGTGTTCGAGGATGGTTTGCTGACTTGATGTGATGCAATTTTCTTTACAAAATAAAAAGTACAATTAGTTGCTTAAAAAATTATGTGCGATGTTGGTTAATTTTATTTCTAGAATGTGCACATACCCTTTCCTATTATTACTAAGAGGAGAGGAATTGGGGAGTGAACAAATAATCTGAAGGCTCCTCTTAAAGAATCTTAAATCAGTGTTAGATAGTTTTAGTTGGCTGCAGTCCTCCCCAACTGATCATCTTTTTAAAATTTAAGTGCATACATACACACACACATTGCATTCACATATACATACAAACATGTATACATGCACACAGAAACACACATTACATTCATACATACACACAAACATGTATACATACACACATACACTCACACATACAAACATGTATACATACACACATGCATACACACATCACACAATATCTATACTGTGATGGATGTCAATTAAAATATTTTAAAGCTTCATGAGATTTTATAAAGTGATACATAAACCTGGTTGCCTGGATTTGAGTGCTGCCTATTGAGAATCAATGACATCATGGGTTTGAGTGCTGCCTATTGAGAATCAATGACATCATGGGTTTGAGTGCTGCCTATTGAGAATCAATGACATCATGGGTTTGAGTGCTGCCTATTAAGAATCAATGACATCATGGATTTGAGTGCTGCCTATTGAGAATCAATGACATCATGGGTTTGAGTGCTGCCTATTGAGAATCAATGACATCATGGGTTTGAGTGCTGCCTATTGAGAATCAGTGATATCGTTCTGAGAACGTGGTCAGGAATATATCTCCAGTTCACAGCAATAGCAATGGAGGAAAAGTAAGAGCCCCCCTGGTACCTTATATTATACAAATAAATCACCATTATGCAGACAAACAGTAATACAGCGTCTGAGTCAGTATTATCATTTTTATTTTTATTGTAGCAAATAACAACCTCTGTGAACCAAGCAGTAGTTGTGAGAGATAATATACCCCAAATTATGTGATCGTTCAGTTCTGAGCAAGTGAGCTTTGCTTTCTTCCACCCTGTGGGAATCCATGAATATTCATGCAGCTTACCCATCTTCAGTGTTTTCTTTCAGGCAACCCCTCAGTGGAAGTAGTAGTCACAGAACAGTAGAGAGAATCCGCCTTCCACCCCGACTTTGGGGTTTCCAAGAAGAAACCATGGGCGACGACTTAGAAACCTTGTTGGCATTCTCTCCCCAACCCCACACACTCTCTTTTGTTAAACAAAGAGATGCTGTCAGTCGTCACACTCCACTGTGGGGACACATTTTCAAATAACCGAGGAACAATGGGAATGCAACTCTTTATAGTCAGAATTAGATGGTGCGAGCAAGCCACTAAGAACAGAGGTTGGAGAAAAAATTTTAACCAACAGGAAAAATGCTTTGAAATGTGTCATCTTGTGATTGCTTGTGTCTTAGTCCTTTCGGGATGCTCTAACAGTACCATAGACTGAATGGCTGGTAAACAACAGGGCTTTGTTTCTCACAGTTGTGGAGGCTACAAGTCCAAGGTGAAGGTGCTGGCGGGCTCAGTGTCTGGTGAAGGACTGCGTCCTGGTTTATAAATGGCCATCTTGTCGCCATGCCCTCTTAGGGAGGAAGGGGGGAGGGAGCTCTTATAAGGGCACTGATCCCATTCATGAGGGCTCTGTCCCATGACCTAGTTGCCTCCCAAAGGCCAACTGATACCCTGTCATTGGGCATTAAGACTCGGCCAATGAACTCTTGGGGGACACACACATTCAGTCTGTGGCATTTGACGCATGTGAATCCAGAGTATTTTCTTATCATCCCCCAGGACCTTACATTTTTTAGTTTCTCCAAGTCAGGATCCAGAAAATTATTAAGATTCCCTTTAAGAACATATTGGAATTCTCACAATTCAGTAGTTGAAGACGAGGGCAGGGCCTGAGCCAAGGGCGGGATGATCGCCACGTGCCGTACCAGGGTATTCGGTTCCTCGGTCGTTGTTTGGAACAGAATAACAGGCACTACCCCTGGGGTTCCTCAGCAATTTCTCAACCCGTCCAGCCCAACTTGTGAAACCTGAAACACACACGCAGGCACACACCTCAGGAGTCACACAGCCCTGGTCCTGGGCTTCTGCCAGCCGGTCCCCTTTATGGGACTGTCACCCCACCTCTATCCTGGTGGCTTCGCTCTTAGTGACTCAAACTGAGTTGGCAGTACACTTTCTGAAGTCTACTCTAAAAACATTTTTTGGGTGGTTTCAGAATTTTCTAATTAGAGTTTGGGACTTGGATGGGAGCTATCATTTTAAATCATTTGGGGCTCTCCCTAACTTGGAAGAGTATATGCTTATTTTAGGAGGAAGGAAAAAAAGATTCTAAGTGAGTCACATAAGTGAGAGGGAGCAGGAGAGAGGAGGGTACTGCCTGCCTCCAGTATTACTCAGATGTCGGTGGGTTTTATGACATGTTATTTAGTGTTTACCACGGACTGCTGGGAAGGGGCGACACCACGATGATTACACAGGCAGCTAACTTTCTCTGCTGAGACTCCCCGGCTTGTGTTTGCTCAGACACGACCGCTTCTGGAATTGCAGGCAGAGACAAATGCCAGGGGTCATGATAATTCCATGTTCTCCAGTCCAGCTCTTAAGCCAGTGAACAGATTGACTCAAGTCCTGAAACATTTAACTGTGAGAGCGCAGAGGCAGAGCGAGTGACACACGGTTTCCCCCAAAGGCACCACTTGTTAGCGGAACCGGCCCCGAAGCTCCAGAACACCCCAGAACACCCCTTCCGAACAAAAGCAACAACAGTGAACAGCCAAACCCCGAGATTAGTGGTGACTAGCTCAGAAAGCAGCTCTGTGACTCTTACAAAGTGTTCCAAAGCTAGGAACTTAATTACAAATTTCCTAAACACAACCCCCTTCATGTTCTTTATAATTCAGGGAGGAGGTTTATTTTCGAATAGCTATTAGAGTATTTCTCCAAGTTTTAAGGTGGAGACATGATATCTATATCTAGATATATATATAGATATATATATATCTGGTATGTGTGTCAAAGGTAACATAAAAGATTCATGAAACAGTAATCACCGTAGTACTTGGAATATTTGTTGTCGTTATTTTTAGTCTATTGTTTTCTGTTTTATAGTTTTTAAAATATTTTCTAGGATCCCTAAGGATGATTTCATGACTATTAATGGTTGTGATCGCAGTTTGGAAAACATTTTATTCTACTCTTGCTCTACAAGGTCGCAGACAAAGTTAGATTTCCTCATCTTTGTTATCCCAATGTCCAGAACAATGCCGAATAAGTATTTCTGTATAATTAAAGAATGAACACCCTCTACAGCAGTGATCCAGGGACCCAAGGGCAGACTTAGGGACAGGGGTGAACAAAGACCAGAAGGAAAAGGAGAAACAAAAGGAGGATATGAAGTTCAGTAGAAAGGCTGGAGACAGAGCTGAGGAAGGAGAGCTTGCCTCCACCCGGGAAAGACAGTATGCCTGCAGCTGTTGTCTAGATGTGGCATTTTGGTGACACCGGGTTCTAGGTTGTAGACCCTTCCCACTGTGATCAGAGTTAAGTTACAGTAATAACTATTGTATGATCATTTGTGATCCCCCTCGTGCCAGTTATTTATTACTGCATTTAAAAGTGCCCCAAACTTCATCAGAAACCATTATCAGTGGAGATGACTGGTTATTCTCCCTGATCCCCTGGTCAGGTGTTTGGACGTTGCAAAGCAAGAAGGATGGCTTGTCCCTGCTTGATGGTGTCTGGAGTCTCATCTAGGTAGACACAGATAGAGCTGGACGCTGGGATCATCTGGAAGCTTCTTCCCTCCTATGTCTGGTTCCTGGGCTGGGGTGTCTGAAAGGCTGGGCTCTGCTGGGAATGTACACTGGAGTGCCTACATGTGGCCTTCCATGTGGCTTGGGCTTCCTCACAGTATGGCGGCGGGATTCCGAGAAGCTCCCCAAGGAGTCACTTCCTGACACTTGTGCTCCAAGAGACCCAAGCAGAAGGGCATGGCTCCTTATGACCTAGCCTGAGAAGTTCAGTAGAACCTTCTGCGGTTCTCTAGCTGGAAACAGTCATAGTCTGCCCAGATTCAAGGGGAGAGGACGTGGGCCCCTCCTCTCTATAGATGGAGTGGCAAAGAACTTGGGGGACTTTCAATTAAACCAGCACGTGCAACAGCCTTTACCTTTCTTTCTCAGGGAGAAGCTGTCGACAAGCTTACCGTTTTCCAGAAGTTATCAAAAGACTAGATGGTTTCTTTTACTTTTGCTAGATTTCAACTTTGTAAGCTAAGAGGGAGAAGGAAAGATAGATAAAGCAAACTGGAAGCAAGCTGACATCCTGGCGCAGCAATGAGACCATGTTCATAGAGGATGCAGGAGGGGGAAGATCGATCGCTTCTCCTTAGGGTGCGGAGCGGGAACAGTGATGGTACAAACCGAGGACGTGCTCACAAGCATGCAGAGGGAACTCATGAGGCACCCTGATATTTGCTGCTTCTTCTTTTGAGTCCAACTTTTGGGGGAATTGGTTCACATTTGCCACCTCTGAAGATTGAAGTTCAGAAATAAAAGCGAGTGTTTTGTTACCATCAGCTGCGTTTGTGAACCAGCAACCACTCTTCATTTTTCAAAGGCGGTCTTTGTGTTGCAGGTACAGAGAAGACCGGGTGGAATAATGCAGTCCTCTCGAGTCTCCGGGACTGGCGTAGGTCAGGGTGACCTTGGCCATCAGGCACACTTTCCATTCACTTCTCACTTTATGGGGGGGGGGTACAAAAATACAAAAAAATAATTTTAAAAGGGATTCATTGTGATTTTATTTAAGACTTTCCATTTCATTAAGAGATGAGTAGGAAGGGCTGGCTTCCTCCTAACATGTATTTCTTCTTTTTCCCCATTCTTTTTCTCTCCGTGATGTTTATTTTTTTCTCCTGCACCCCTTCTTCTTCCTGACTTTTCTGTTTTTCTCTGTGACCTCATTTTTCTCCCCCCCCCCACCTTCCCTCACTAGTATCTTCTTATTCGGTTATTAGGCATCTTTAATGTCTTCCTGGTCTCTGTCTGTCTACTTCTCTTCTTCTTCCTCTTTGTCCAGATGCCCTCTCTCTTGCAACTCTACATTTTCAAGCACTGTGGTTAGGTTTATATTTTTAGATATAAAAAAATAATGAGGTGCCGTATGACTAATTTGATGCCACTTACATAAAACATCCCTTTTCTTCAGTGCTTGCTACTCCTAAGCAGATACGAAATCTTAGATTTTTGGGAGAAAATTTCCACAAACAAGTTAAGCACACCAGAGACAGAAGAAAAGAGGGAAAAGCAAAGTATTGTTATTTCTCAGAATCGTACTACTCAGAGAAAAACACTGACATTTCAGTATATGCACATTTGAGTATATTTGAGTTTGGGTGTGCATTTATTTTTGTAAAACGAGATCATGGCAATACAATCTTTTATAACCTGCATTCCACTGTAACGTGTCGCGGGCATCTTAGCAGGTTAGCTGATGCGCTCTGCTCGCTTCATTGCTCACTGCGTCGTGAAGATTAAATGGGATAATGCTGGCGAGACGCAGAGCAAGGCGCTCAGCCCGTGGTCATGTCTCCGTGAGTCATAGCTCCTATTTATTTGTCAAACTTCCTTAATGGTTAAAAAGTATTCAACTCAAGTTTTTAATCAGTTTTGTTGTTTGTTTGTTCATTTAGATGATCTCCCCTCTTCTTCCTCTTCTTTTTTAAAATAATGCTAAAGTACATTAACTGTTGCCTTACAAAACATCAGTAGAAGTTGGATGAGTCAGAGAAACTGGGTCTCCCAGGCTTTTGCAGCCACTGTTTATTGAGGACCCCGTCGGTCCCAGTCACTTTCATGGGTGACTCCATTTACGCAGTTAGGACTCACAGGTGTGGTAGGGGTTTGAGGTTTTAGGTCACACAGCTTCCGAGTGTCAGCTTTGGAAGTGAAACCGGCATTTTCTGTATTATTGTGAGGGAAGTTTTATTTCTGGGCGTTACAGAGATAGCTCAGGAATTACGTAAGCATTTGATTTTTATGACCTTTAAAAATATTATTCTGAACTATTTAAACACGAATGAAAAGCACCGTGAACTGTAATAATAGCTTCATGATTACGAACTTCAGTTGTCCTGTTAAGTTGACTTGAAGCCGACCTTAGTCTGAAGCACTTCGTGTCCTGCGTTTCTGTGCATATATTTATACTTCCGATAAAGGTGTCATTGCCTGGGAGGGTGGCACTGTTTTATTTCAAATCAGGCGTGAATCCGCCCACGGCAGCAGAAGGCTTTCGGCAGGCTCCCTGCTGCCGCACCTGTGCTCAGGCTCTGGGCTGGGGAGCGTGTCAGGTGCCCAGCAACAGAGGGAAACCTAAGTTTATTCGTTTCTATAAGTTTTGGGTGCCTTTTGCCAGACTTCCAATATTTATTATAAGGAATGAGAGTTGAGATTAGGTGTTGGTTATACTGATTTGAATGAAAAAGTGTTTTATTTTTATTTCTTATTGAATTTATTGGGATGACATTGGTTAATAAAATTATATAGGTTTCAGGTGTACAATTTTATAATACATCGTCTGCATATTGTATGTATTGTGTGTTCACCACCCAAAGTCAAGTCTCCTTCCGTCACCTTTATCCCCCCTTCACCTTCGTCTACGTTTCCCCAGTACCTACTGTTATCTGTGTCTGTGAGATATATTTTTTTTTATCTTTGCTTAATCCCTTAACCAAGAAAAATTATTTTAAATTGTACCTTTTGCAGTATCTGGAGAAACTCCTGAGATTTCGAGATAAGCCCTTAAGAACAGTTACCTTTGACAGCTACATACCTTGAGAGGCGGGCAGAATTCCAAGATGGCCTCCAGGTTGCCACCTCTGGTTTTACACGCCCGGTGTTCTCTCTCCCCTGGAGTGCAGTCTGGGCCTGTGACTGTGATGGGATATCACTCCGGTGCTCATGTCACGATGTATGTCAAAGGGATTTGCAGATGCAGTTAAGGTTGACCTTGGGTTAATCAAAGGGAGATTATCCTGGTGGGCCTGACTTAATCAGGTGGGCCTCTTAAAAGAAGGTGAAGCATGCCCTGGCTGGTTTGCGTAGTGGTTAGCGCATTAGCCTGAGGACCAAAGAACTTCGGGTTTGATTCCTTAAGGGCACGTGCTTGGGTTGCAGGTCCCCGGCCCTGGTCTGGGTCATGTGGGAGGCAACCAATCAATGTGTCTGTCTTGCATCGATGTTTCTCTCTCTCTCTCTCTCCTCCCCCACTCTATCTGAAGATAAATGGAAAAATATCCTCTGGTGAGGATTATAAAAAAAAGAAGGTAAAGCATTAAAGAGATGCTCTCCTATTGGCCTTGAGAATGAGGAAATTGTCATGTTGTGGAGAAGGCTGCAGAAGATGGGTCTGAGATAGGTCCCTGGTCAACAGCTCGATAAGAAATGGGGGAAGAAGGATCTTGGTCATACAACCACAGGAAAATAAATTCACCAACAACTGAAATAAACTTGGAAGAGGCCTCGGCAGAAGGATACAGCCAACTGACACCTTGAATTCAGCCCTGTGAGACCCAGACAGAGGACCCAACTGAAGCCTGGTGGACTCCTGACCCATAGAAACTGGAACATCACACATTTGTGTTGATTTTCATAAACTATACATTTACAAACCTAAGCTCATACAACATATCACTGCAATACCTCTTTGTCTATTTTGGGTTCTGAGGCACCATCTGAGGGGTTTTTTTTCCCCCTTTGTAGAACAAAAGAATTCCATTATTTGAAAACCACTGGCTTGACTAATAGGCACTTTTTTAAAGAAGACTTCATTTTGGTTGTTTTAAGAATGTAACTGTTGGCGGGGAAAGAAGAGCGGGATTTCGCAAGGCTAATTTCGAGTTAGCACATGGAGTTTAAATATATGTTTATCCTTAATTAGTCCCTCATTACCGAGTAATTCATCGATGTAAGACATCCAGCCACTGCTTTTGATTCAGACAGACGAGTCCTGCATTGGTGATACCGCTTTTGAAAGCAGAATTCATTTGAGTAGTAATTTAAAACGTTTTAATCATGAACCATCTCAAGCATACCTAAAAAGTACAGAAAACTGATGGGACCACCACCCATACCCCCGTCATCTGGATGTTACTAGATGTTAACATTTTGCCCAGTACTTTAGGGCACCTCTTAAAAAATGTGCAAGTCTAGCTAAAGCCCTACTGTATTATTTTCTCTCTCCTTCTATCCCTCCCTCCCCAGAAGTAAATATTAGGCTGAAATTGACATATATTATTCTCATGAATGTTTTATCGCTTTTCTGCATATGTATGCATTCATGAATAATATAGACTTTTTCATTTAAATTATTGCTATCATACTGTAAGTGACCTTTTGCAGTTTAATTCTTTCATTTGAAGTTATGTTTTTAGGTGGATTGCGTATTATCCCCTGGCATGAATAAACAACAGTTGATCTGTCCGTTTTTCTACTGATAGGCAGTTGTTTGCCCAGTTCTGGGGTGGGAGCAGTCCTGTCATGAACGTCTCTGTACATATATTCGTGTGGCCTCACTGGAAAGCGTCTCGGGGATAGAATGCAGAGGCTGTTGGGTAGAGGGGATGCCCAGCTTCATCCTCAGCAGACACAGCCAAACTGCTGCCAGAGTGGTTGGATTAGCCAGCCTAGTCCCACCCTCAGTGTAGGGACTCATCTGCGGCGGAGAACAGGTGTACAAAAGAACCGCTTTCTCTGGGGTTCATGTGGACCAGCTCTTTTTTTTTGCATTTATCTCCAGACAGAGCGGGAGGGAGAGAGGGAGGAAGAGAGGGAGAGAAACATCAATGTGAGAGAGACACATCGAGTGGCTGCCACCCACACAACCCCAACCGGGGCCGGGGACAAACCGCAACCGAGGTACGTGCCCCCAGCAGGAACCGAACCCGGGCCTCTCTTGGACCAGCTCTTAAGGAACCCACCCATCCAGTGCATCAGCCTGGGCTCCTGTCGCTCTCGGCTGGAGACGAGGCCTGGGTGTCCCAGCGCGGTGTGCGTGCCCCAGTGAAAAAGAAGGAGAAAGCTGAGATGCGGATGAGTTTCAATACTTCCAAAGGTTTGCCTGTTTGATTTCCTTCTCTTCCATCTGTCATCCTTGCTAGCTCCTCTGGGAAAGTCTTCAAACTCTCATTTCCCTCCGTGTGCATGGAGAGAGAAGAGAAGGGAGCCCCTCTTCCCCTCGTGGGTACTCGTGGGGACTCTCACTTCCGGCACCGAGTCCTGCCTCCGAGGGCTCTGTCCGCCTCCTCTCACCCAGGGCCCTGCTCCGAGGGCTCTGTCCGCCTCCTCTCACACAGGGCCCTGCTCCGAGGGCTCTGTCCGCCTCCTCTCACACAGGGCCCTGCTCCGAGGGCTCTGTCCGCCTCCTCTCATACAGGGCCCTGCTCCGAGGGCTCTGTCCGCCTCCTCTCACACAGGGCCCTGCCTCCGAGGGCTCTGTCTGCCTCCTCTCACACAGGGCCCTGCTCCGAGGGCTCTGTCCGCCTCCTCTCACACAGGGCCCTGCCTCCGAGGGCTCTGTCTGCCTCCTCTCATACAGGGCCCTGCTCCGAGGGCTCTGTCCGCCTCCTCTCACACAGGGCCCTGCTCCGAGGGCTCTGTCCGCCTCCTCTCACACAGGGCCCTGCTCCGAGGGCTGGAGCAGGCAGATTCCTGGACAGGCTTGGAGCCTCGGGGCTCAGTCGCTCTAGGTGTCTGGGCTGTGTGCCACCTGGCCTCTGTGCGGGCGGCCTGACGCTGCGCTTTAGGCCACAGTGTGATGGTGTATGGTTCCTTCCATTTGGACGTCATTGCGGACACGTGGGTTGGTAACGGAACATGAGCTAATATATCTCAATTCTAAAAAAAATAATGATACACGTGCCTCCCAGTAGGCATGAAATCAGTGTCCACTGACCGACTGAAGGTGTAGGATGGAGAAGGAGGAACACTGGCCTGTGGTGTATCCGCACCGTGGGAGGAAGGGAGGCCTGTACTTCTGTCTTCGCAGGCACGAGTGAGTGGCTTCCATCCACGGACATCCTCTGGCTACTGCTCTCGGCCATACCATGATAAAATGTTTATTCATTTCATTCAAAAAGTATTTTTTTGAACATATTTTATACGCCAGGAATGTTCTGGGCACCGCTGATGAGCAAAGCGTGAAGACGCTCGCTCCTCTCGTGCGTGTATCCTCGCGGTTGAGGACACAGACAGGAAATGGGGTGACAGGGTAAGGTACGGGGGCGGAGTGTGGCAGGCGTTGCTGTTGAGGTTCAGTCTGCTGGGTCCCCTGTAGACTGTAGGTCGTAGAATGGGTCAGAAGTCTGACTTGGCTTGGTTCAGGTTTACGGACAACCAGGCGCGAACGGAATAAGGCTTTAGGAGAGTGGACATGGTCATTAGAATCGGGGCCTTAAAGTCCTTCTTCCTCCATGTGAGCCCCGAGAAACAAACTGTACCCTCGGCTTTCAGGCAGTCATTCTGCTCCCCGAATATGTGCTACCCAAGGTTAATGTCTGGGTTCAACCTTGGGGGGTTTGCTGGCTCTGTCTCTGCAAGGCCCTGGATGCCCATCTGTGGGCACTGGCCAGGAGTGCTGTAAGGCATCGGGGCAAGTCTCCCTGCAGAGGTGACATTGAGCTAAGGCTTGACGATGACAAGGAGGCAGCTCAAAGCCCTGCAGGAAAAGGGACAGCCAGTGTGCAAACCCCGGAGCATGACTGTGCCAGGGAACAGGACACCGAGCTGGGTGGGAGGGGGACGGACGCGCGGTGGCTGTGGAGGTTGGCGGGGCCACGCAGGCTGAGCCTTTTCAACCGCTGCAGAATGGAGATTTTCTTCTAAGCACGGTGGAAAGCTGCTGTTTTAACCTGCGGCCCATGAGCTTGTATAGGAAGAAAGCTAAACCTGTAGGAAAATGTAAATTTTGCATCTCTTCAATTATGAACGTGGGCAGCAAACCACGATGTATCCGCAGTATCTTTGCTGATGTTACCAGTAGAAATCATAGCTATTTCCACTTGTTACTGTCATTACAGATATCCCCAAACATCATTTATAACCATTATACCTAATTAGGAGCGATGATAGTTATTAGGCCTGATAATGTATCTTATTTCATGCATTAGTGCAGGGGTCAGCCTGGGGGCCAAATCCAGGCTGCCACTAGTTTTTGTAAACAATGTTTATTGGAACACAGCCACACCCATTTATTTATGTGTCATCCTTGCACCTGCGACATCTGGACTGCGGTGCTTTGAATACTTACTCTCTGGCTCATTCTGGAAAAGGTTTGCTGATACCCGCGCCGCAGAAGCAGCCTGTATATGACGGGGGTACAATTTTTTAAATATCTGGAAAACTGTTGGTTTCTTTGCAAGCTGATGTATTTTATTTTATACGTTTAAAAACATTATTCAGAGAAGAGCCCCATAGGCTTCCCAAGACTGTCCAAACGTTCACGACCAGGGGAAAAGAAGGAAAGAATCCTGATTGACCAGGGGACAAAGTGGCCTGGCCGTGTTTCTTCTGCCTGCGGTCCCCTCCCCCTTCTTTGTCTGTCAGAGTTCCCATATTTTTGGTACCCAGTACCGAAGCTGCCTCTTCTTTATGAATGGTGTGCTGAGTCCTCACCGTGTGCCAGGCACAGACTTTATTGGCACATTCTAATTTAATCCCCATGACATACGGTCTAAGGGTGACTGTCTTCATGTAGCAATGACGGAGGCCCAGAGTGTTGTCCTGTGTGTGCATTCGCTGACTGAGGCTTCACTGAGCACCTGCTATGTGCCAGGCACTGAGCCCAGAGCCCAGGTGACAGAGCTGTAAGTGGTGATGCCAAGGTTTGAATCAGGCCTGTCTGATACCAGTGTCTGGATGTCTCACACCACAGCGGGCATGTTCAGGGTGCTACGTGACACCGAACCGTGTCTGGAGCCAGTGACCAGCCCAGTCACCCCTCCTTCTCCGCCGTTTCCACCCCGCCTGTGTCCATAGCCTCCACTCTGAAGGCGTACGCCTCCTCTCTCCCTAGTCTGCTGGCTTGGCCTAGCATAGGCCACGACTTGCTGTTTCCCAGCGGCAGCGGCGGCCTCGAGGGCCCCTGCCAATGCCACTGGAATGGCCTGTGAGAGCCGGTTTTTGCGAGCACAGGCTTCTTCCCTCTAAGGGCAGCTTCTTCTCCAGCTCTGCGGAGTTCTGAGACCGCAGGCTCTAACTTCCATCGCAACCAGATTTAAACATTTGCACATGTCCTTGAATCGGGGGGTAGGTTAGAACTGATGCCAGGGAGAGTGGCCGGCAATTAAGTCTCAGCCTCAGATGGATGAGAAAACTGGACGGCGGGGGAAGGCCTGTTCCAGTGTCTCAGCTCCGCTGGGGCAGGTCCCTCTGTCAAACCAGGCAGGCCGCGTTCTCCCCTGGAAACACAGGCACCCTCCTTCGCTGGGTGGGCCAGGTACTCACAATAGCAGGCATGTTCCCAGCTTTCTTTCCTTTCATTTTTTTTTAACGTGTGGCAAGTGAAAAGCATTGTTCATGTGATTACCTACCTGGGCTCACACCCCTTCTGTTCTACCAGTTGGGACTCACGCTGTGATACTGTTTTGTTTTCATATTATTTTTCAGTTACAGTTGGCATACAATAGTATATTAGTTTCAGACGTGCAGCATGGTGATTGGACATTTCTACAAGTGATCCCCCCTCCCCCGATATTTCCGGTGCCCACCTGGCACCACACACAGTTATTCCACTGTTATTGACCACGTTCCCACGCTGTACTTTACATCCCTGGCACTCCTTCATCCTGTTTTGCAGCCTACATTTTTCACTCCACTGAATGTGACGTGTTCTCATCTCATTAAACGTCATTTCATACCAGCACTTTCATGTCTATGTGATGTGTCACTGGCCTGCTTTGCCGTATCTGTATACATTTTCCTTCTTATCGGGGGACATTTGGAAGACTTGGTGTGTCACTCAGGGTCCAGTCAAAATATAGTAACCAAACCATTATTTGAACAGGGGAAAATGAATTTAAAGTTTCTTTTAAAAAATTAAAGAAAATGTAATTTTAAATTAAATTAAAATTTTAATTCAAAGAAGCTGATTAACTGCGATGAAAGGGGTAAAAGAAGAAGCAGTTGCAGCCAGGTCTCTGTGGCCTTTAGTCCGAGGAGGAGCAGACAGCATAAGAGCTAAAGACCTAGCGAGGGCCCTGCGCCTCCCCCAAGGCTCTGGAAAGAGCACAGTGCCTGGGACATCAGCTCCAGGGTGAAGGCTGCAGCCTGTGTTGGGCTGCAGAAGTGAGCCGTTACTGGAAGGATGAGAATGCAGAGCTGCTGAGATGCGGCCTCTGGTAGGGGAGGAGGCTCCAGGGGGCATGAGACTGGAAGGGTCCTCCAGGCAGGGTCATTGCAGTGCCCTGTACCGGGGAAGCTTACCATTCTCCCAGGTGGCAAAAGGGAGATGCTTGCAGGGCCCCCTCATTCTTACTGTGGACTGGGGCCAGGAAAGATTGGTTTTGACTTAAGAGACAAGGAAGGAAGGAAGGGAGGGAGGAAGGAAGGAAGAAAGGAAGGAAGGAAGGAAGGAAATACTTGGATTTGCTTTTGGTTTATTCTGTCTCCGTTGTTTAAAAAAAAAAAAGAAAAAGACAATGGTGGGCATCTTTCGTCATGTCTGCATCTCTGATGTTTCCATAGGGAAGAATGGATAGAATTTGGTTTTGAACATTGTTAAGGCTTTTGTTGAACCTTACAAAGTCACCCACCAGAACCGTGCCCCGGTTTCTTCTTCTTCAATGATGTCTGGGAGGAAGGCATGTGCCTTTGTCACAGGACTTCTTCGTTAGCTTTTCCGATCTCGGGTTGGTTTGCTGGATTGGGAACGTGGGGAATGCAGGTGCTCAGAGCCAGCGGTTTGGTTCTCGGTTCGGGGCTGGAGCCTGCACCCTGACTGAGGAGGTGCCCCGGGTGCTGGGAGGCGGGGCCTGTGGCAGCTGTGGGTCTGCACCAGCCCGGGTCTCACTCCACCCCCTGAGCTCTCTCCCTTTCTGCTCTGGGTCCTGCTGCTGGCAGATTCCTTTCTCCGAAGACCTCCTTCCACAGATCAGCAATCTTGCTCAAAAGCCTTACATGTCTCTTCTTTGTATATTTTATCGAGAGTTAACGAGAATCTAGGAGATGACCTTTGGCTCTAGGCTCTTGCCTCTCTTCTGTTGATGAGGAAACGGAAGCACCTTGACTTTGCCAAGGTTAGCTGGCAGGTTAGCTGGCCCAGGCCCAACCGGGGGCTTCCTTCCCTCTGGACTCCCGACCCCTGCTGGCCCATCACCCCACTGTCTTACTGTTCTCCCAGGACAGCACCTGCAGTGACAGAGACTTTATTACTACGCGTCCTCAGCCTCCCGATGGGCACCCTGCGCCTTGGCTGGTGCCGACCCTGGACGGCTGAAACTGCCCCCTCAGCTGCTGTGCTCAGGGGGGCTGGCTACTTGGACTTCACGGCTAAGTTTAAGACCCATGTCTAAATAATGACCTTCCATTACTTCTCAAGGAGCCGGATGCAGGCATTTCTTCTTCTGGGGTTGTAGAGGCACACGGACACGCCTTGGGTTGTACCTGAGCTTTTGGTCCGGGGCCCCGGACACGCGGTGAAGGTGGGTGGGTGAGTGTGCGCTCACTCTTGCCAAGTGCAGTTGCTGGAAGCAGGCAACGTCCCTGCCTTTCTAAATGGGTGCCTCCCCCCCACCAATAGTGAGCATTTAATAATTCATGTTCCTGGATAAGCATGTTTTTAACATACTGTTCTTTATCTCTATGTCTATATTTATCCCGTCTCTATTGATTAGAGTGCGGAGGGGGCAGGCGTTCTCCGCAGGGTCTCCCCTGGGCTCACTGCATCCTGGTAGACCTGGGCTCCTGAGAGCTGCCTGCCCCCTTCTCTCCACGCCTTTCGCCCAGGGCCTCTTACTGAGAGAAGGACAGCAGACCTTCACGTGGAACAGGCCCTCCACCTCTGCTCTGCGTTCACACCCTGCAGATAGGCGGTCAGCAGATGGCCTCCTTAATTCTCTTCTTGTTCTTTCTTCTTTCGATTTTGGGAATTCTATTAAGGGTATCTAGTGTTGGGGCAAGTAAAGGACCTGAGAGAAACCACCACTGAGGAGAGAATCTAGCCAGGGGCAAGAAAAAAGAGTGGAAATGAAGTCAAACCCCAATCCTTCAGTTAATGGGTGGAGATGAGCTGCCGAAGTGTAGAGGGGGTGGCGGGGCCACTGTCCCTGATGGTAAGTGACCCTGGGGCAGGCCAGAACATTGCTGATGGGAAATGTTCATTTACAACAGCCTGCCACCCTTTCTTCCTTATTCTTCTTCCTCACCCCCACCGCTCAGCCCTTTTTCTCCTGCCTTTGGGGGTTCCGATTTAATTTAGGGTATTTCTATCATCCCTCCTTAAATGTCAGACCTGTAGTCCTCTGTCTGGAGGCATTGCTCCGTCACCTAGCAACCGGCATATCCTATACTGTCCCCAGCTATTTCCTTCAGCCTGAAGAGGGGAAGATTCCAAGATCACCCAGGTGGATGCAAAGGACACACAGGATCAGGTTTGCATGCAAATTCAGGCTGTGATGCCTGAGCACTGGGCACGAGGAGCCCAGAGCGCTGCATTTCACATAATACATCCATAGTGATCTCATCGCATCTGGGGGTGGAGGGCGGGACAGAGAGAGAAATCCCTGGAGCTGCCTGCCCTCCGGGGGCTGGGCCGGCATTGTGGGGTCACACATGCCCCCTCCCCCTCTGACCTCTGGTTTCTTTGCTAAGTAACAGGAAGAGGGGTAGAATGGGAGCTTTTGACCAGGAAGTTATTCCTAATTTGTCTGGGGAGATAGAAAGTTGGCATACTGAGAAAAACAACTTTCAGAGGGAAGAGTATTACAGCATGTTTTCTGCAGAGCTTATTATCCACTCCACAGAGAGACTGAGTCCCTGAGCTGGTTCTGTGGGGAACAGACGTCCTCCCCTCCCCCTCCGTCATCTTGGGGAAGTAACTTATCCTCTGGGGCAGCTTTGGTTTCTTATCTTTAAAATGGGAGGAGGCCCGGCGGGTGTGGCTCAGGGGTTGAGTGTCGACCCATGCACCAAGAGGTTGCCAGTTCGGTCCCCAGTGTGGGGCATGCACGAGGCAGCCAGTGGATCAGTGTTCTCTCTCATGGATGTTTTTATCTGTCTCTCTCTCTCTCAAATCAATAAAGAGAAAAAAAAGAAAAAATAAATAAATAAAATGGGAAGAGAGTTATGATGATGGTTAAACCAGCATTACAACTAAAACAAAAAACAAAAAAACCCCAAAACCTCAGCCAGGTGCCTTTCAACAAATGTTAGTTTCTTGTTATTATCAGGAATGCCTCCTCCTCACTCCAAATTTCCATGAGGAGAGATTATTGCTAAACCCTGCTGGCCTCTTCCTACCCCCCGAGTCTCTTTCTCTACTTGACTGCTTATTTGAGCAGAATAAACCAGACCTCTTTCTCCTCTTGGGAAGGAACCTGGTTTAGTTTTCCTCAACAGGTATCTATCGAATCTGAGGATTCAGTTCGCTGTCTGCTAGTTCTCGCTCTGAGCCTCGTTCTCCGTAATTACTAATAAATGGGATACTGTAGTTTTTCATCTTCTGATTCTATGTCTCAATTCATTTAGAAATGGAGCTGGGAAGAGATAGGCTATGACTTTAGCCTCTTTAATATTTTATAATTAGTATTTGCTCTCCTCCTCCCCAGTTCTGATAGAGTCAGACTTTTAGAGGTGAAAGGAGATTTTTTAAACGACCGAAATGTATTTCACCATCTCATACCTGAGCCTGGCTGCAGGTGGTCCTCCAGCCCTTGCCTGCACACTTCCGGTGATGAGTAGGTGGCTTTCTCAAGGGGATGCTCTAGATCGGGCTGGTATTATCCAAGGAGGGATTGATTCCACAGGCCTGCTTGTGCTCGGTATAAAATGTTCAGGTTAGGTTTCCTTTGGGAGACAGTATTGGCCCGAAGCCTGAGGGAGAGCGCGAGTGTTCTACGTGTCTTTGGCATCTAGTCCAGAGACGTTTCCCACCACCTTGGTGTGTCTGCTGCGTCCTGAGCAAATCCTAGATTGTGGCGTGACTTAAACGAGGCAGGAGATGAGCCTCAGAACACTATCAACTTCCTGGCCTCGCTGCTCCCAGGTAGGGGTTGCAGAAGTGTGACTCCCATGAGGTCTCCTGAAAGCTGAGTATGGTGCATACTCTGGTGGCAGAGAAGGAAACTGCCGGCGAAGTTCCACTGTCCCTGCCAGAGACGCTGAGAACTTCAGAACACTCACCTGAGATATACTTGCCCAGCGGAGACAGGCTGATCTGGAACCTGCTCCCGTCTGCTCGTTGTTCTTAACTTTAAAACCATGCAGTAGGAGGTAACAAATGATAAAACACCAAGCTCCTTAAGAACCTTAAAAAAAAAACAAACAAAAAAAAACAGCTTTATTGACAAATAATCCACACTCCCCGGAATTTACCTTTTAAAAGTGTTCAATTTGGTGGTTTCTAGTATATTCATAGATTTGTGAAACCATCACCACAATCAATTTTAGAATGTTTTCATCACTCAGAAAAGAAACCCTGTACCCATTAGCATTCAGCCTCATTTCTCCTCCCCTCCCCCCACCTTCAGAAACCACTAACGGGCTTCCTGTCTCTGTGGATTTGCCTATTCTGGACATTTTATATAATGGAATCGTACAGTATGCAGCCTTTGTATCTGGATTCTTTCACTTAGTATAATGTTTTCAAGGTTCATGTTGTAGCATGTGTCAGTACTTCCTTCCTTTTCACGGCTGAGTAATATTCCATTGAGTGGATATGCCATTTTGTTTATCCATTCCTCAGTTCATGGACAGTCAGGTTGTTTCCACATTTTGGGCATTACGAATAATGTCTTTATGAACATTCATGTACAAATTTTTGTGTGGACATATGTTTTCAATTGTCTTGTGTATATTCAGTGGTGGGCAAAAGTAGGTTTACAGTTATTCGTATGGAAAAAGACATGCAGGTGATGATCAGTACGATAGCGTGATTAGCTCTGTGTTTTGTGTACTCCCAAATGTAAACCTACTTTTGTCCACGCCTATGTTAATAGAATTACTAGGTCATAGTCCCTTAAAAACCTTTCAAACTTGCTTCTATTTGTTTGCTATTCTCGGGCCCCACATTCCCATTCTTTGGATGCATATCCACTTCCTCTGCGCCCAGTGCTGTCTGTGACTTGATACAAAGTTAGCACATCTGGGAGCCAGTTTAAAGTTCTTTGTAGAAATACTTAAAAATTCTTCAAGTGAAGATAAACTGAATCAGAAGAATGCTTATTATAGTCTCCACTAAATTATATTTGTGTTTGTTCTCTTCTTTCCCAAGCTCCTATTTGAAGATTTACAAAGATCTTTTTTTTCTTTTCCAGAATCGCAATGAAATAAAAAATGGCACTATCCTTCGATTAACCACATCTCCCGTAAGTTGATCTTCGATTATAGCTTTCTAGTAAACGCTTTGCTCCCCCGTTCCTCTATAAGTGATCATGGATGTTAATTTTTGAAGATGACTTTAGTGCAAAACAGAAGGTTTCTGGAACGGCCTCACATGCGCATTCCGGACAATCGGGAACGCCTCCTCCTGTGTTTCCCACTAGAGATGAGGAAGCTTTTGTCCAGGTTAAGTGCAAATAAATGGACTTTAAGGTTTGGGTTTGCTGGTCATCTCAACAGTTCTCACATAACAGATGGGATAACTCAGCTCTGCTGATTGGTGTTTATCCACCTGCCCACACATCCACCTAGTGCCATCTGAGCAAATTCAGACAACAGACAAAGCAAACACAACCAAAGGCAGCTTGTTGCTTCCCCCTAAAGTCAGAGGGTATGCGTGTGCGTGCGTGTGTGCAAGACGTCAAGCATCTTCTAGTTTGGTCGGCTATTATAACAGTTCATAAAAATGAATTTTAAGAAATGTTTGCGCTCATGCGTTTCATTGACAGCTGATTCTAGATAAAACACTTCTAAAGTCTCAAAATAAAAGCTGCTAAACCAACTGCCACAGAATATTTAGGCTGGTGACTGAATTGCTTATCTTTATCCTTCTTACTTACTTGTAGATACTTTAGGTAGTACCATTAGCATATTTAAACTATGTTATTTCACAGTGCATTTTATTGCTTTCCTAAAAAAAAAATAATCTGCACTAACTACACCAAGTGTTACTATTTTCACTCTGCATATGTGATGAAAACTAAGTCTGATTTTCAGTTTCTGCCGGAGCCATGTGGTGGGCTAAAAATAAGTTTAAAAATTGGGAAAAGCATCTGGCTATAATTAAATTGTGGGTACTGTAACTACCACAAATTCTTCTTGTTGAAAATTATATTAGAGAGGCTTAAAAACTCCTAAACATTCTGCCCAATAACATCTTGAACCTAAACACAGTGATGAGCTCAACAGGACGCATTGCTGGGGTTGGCTGGGCTGCCTTAGGAAGCCTTCTTCTCCACTTAATGGTAATTATAATTTATCCTCATTTTTCAGTGGCTGCATGATGAGCTGAGACATTTTTGTCTGACTCAGCATTGATCTTACTTTCGTCAGCAAGAATTAATGTTAATTTGACCTTTAGAGACCATGGTTTCTCTTGGTTTTTATAGTTTCTGTTTATCCTGCTGAAACTACTCATTTTCTTGCTGGGCAGAAAGAGTATATCTTGCCTTTTATTTCATCTTAGAATTAGAAAGGCTGAGTTTTTTTATATTTAATCTATTAAATCTAGGCCTTCTCTAAGCCAAAGAAGAGGCCAGTTCTCTTTTTTATTTCCATGTGTTCATGAACAAAATTTCCACCACGCTGAGCCACTCCTTGAGGGAAGGCCAGGTGTTCAGCGGAGTGAAATTATTCGGCATCCTGAACATGAACGTACGAA
This sequence comes from Tadarida brasiliensis, assembly GCA_030848825.1. Lineage (NCBI taxonomy): Eukaryota > Metazoa > Chordata > Mammalia > Chiroptera > Molossidae > Tadarida > Tadarida brasiliensis. Next base: position 95,487,196 of record CM061267.1, on the reverse strand, counting down.
CACCATGGCGTGACCTGGCCCCGTCAGGCTCAGTGGAGTTTGTCCTGTGCAGGCGGTGACCTGCACAGTGCCACATGGTAAGGGACAGGTGTGCAAGCCCGTGCCCAAGGCAGGATTATAAGATGGAGCCCACCTGCAAAAGACCGGTTCACAGTTTCTAAAGAGCAGTGATCCCCAAACCACAGTCATTGTAGGAGCTTTAAAAATGCGGATGTCTGGGCCTTTAATGAGAAGCTGAAGTACGCAATATGTAAGAATGGGGTCCAGGAATTTGCATTTTAAGAAAGCACTTTGTGATTTGGCTAGAGCCACGGTGTCTGGAATTGGGAATTACTGTAGAAGCAAGGTATTTTGGATGTGTAAACTTCACTTGTTTTATTATTTTGTGTTTAACTGAAAAAGATGGTTCGGCATATGCTAACTCTCTCACTTTTTACATGTACACTAAAAATATGTTTAAAAAAATAACTGTCTCCATCAAGTTTGCTAGGAAGCGTTAGGGTGTCATAAAGAAACCACAACTGGTGTTAGACTGGCTTTCACACCCCTCTCCACCGCGCTGCGCGCTCCCTGTAGCCAGAGAAGGACCCACACGTGCACGCACCCCCGTTTTAGATGATGTGCACCTGTGCTGGGTTTGCCTCCACTCTGTCAAAGGTGGTGTTTCTGTTGATTTTTGTTGATGAATTTTCTTTGTCTTCCTCTATCATAGAACAACCCTTTCTGGATCATTTCTAGCAAAATAGGGGATTAATCAGAGATGATTTTAAAAACACAACCTGCGCCCTGGCGGGTTTGGCTCAGCGGCCAGAGCATCGGCCCGGGACCAAAGACTCGCGGGTTCGATTCTGGTCAAGGGCATGTATCTCGACTGCAGTTCAGTCCCGGCCCTGGGCGGGTCGTGCAGGAGGCAACCAGTCGATGTGTCTCTCTCACATCGATGTTTCTCTCTCTCTCTCTCTCCCTCCCACTCTATCTGAAGATAAATGGGAAATGTGTCCTCAGGTGAAGATTTAAAAACAAAACAAACAAAAAAACACAACCTGCATTGTTATGCTCATAGAAGCCCTCACACTTGGCTGAGGGTCCTCCTCTGCCTTGCACACTTACGACAGTCACTCGAGTGGCCACCTTAAACACGTGTACCTCTCAGGTGCCGCGTCTTCATCCGCCGCCCAGTGTCACGGACACGCGCGTGGACGTGCCCAGGAGATGGGTGCAGACGTGTGTGTGAGCAGGCAGGGTTTGCGGAGTTTCCGGCTGCGCAGCCGAGCCGCATCTTCTTCCACCTGCCGCGACAACACGACGGTGTGGACGGAATCGGGGCCACACGTCTGTCGCCTCCCGAGAGCATCCGTGAGTCTCGGCTACCGTTCTGCTAGAAGACGCTTGCGGTTGCCGGACCACTGTTTTCACTTTCCTGGAATTTTGTTTTAAAAAGTCCTTACAGTGAATCTATTTGTAATCTTGCAGTGTAAAAAGCCTCTCTAAGTACAACACAAAACCCAGAAGCCATAAAGAAAACGATGGATAAATTTGACAATGAAAAAATAAAAACCATAAATGCTTTATGTTTGGAAAGAATTCCAGAAACAAAGTAAAAAACAGCAAATTAGGAAAAACAGTTGGCATTATGCATTATAAATAGAGGGCGAATTCCTCAATATCCAGGAATTATACACAAATAAGCAAACTTTCCCCCAAACAGGTGGCCAAAATGTATAAGCAAAAATGATCTAGCCCTGGCCGGTTTGGCTCAGCGTTTAGAGCGTCGGCCTGCGGTCCAGAGAGACCCGGGTCGGGTTCGGTTCCCGCTAAGGGCATGTGCCTCCGTTGCAGTTTGTCCCCGGCCCTGGTTGGTCGTGCGGGTGGCAGCCACTCGATGTGTCCCTTTCATGTCGATGTTTCTCTCTCTCTCTCTTCCTCTCTCTCCCTCCCACTCTATCTGAACAAAAAATGAAAAAATGTCCTCGAGTGAGGATAAAAAAAAAAAAAAAGATCTATTTATCGGTCTCTATTTCTGTGTATCTATATGTCTATATATCTATTTATCCTGGCAGGCAGAGCCAGGATAAATGTAAATGTAAATATAAATATAAATATAGAAACAGAGCTATAGCTGTAGATATATAGCTATAGATATATAGATAAATATAGATATAGATAGACATGAAAGAAGAAACTCAATCTCTCTCTTACAAGAGATGAAAATCTATGCTTCCCAATAATCAAGGTGTGAGGCAAGATGCTGTAGTATTGAGAGTATAAATTGGAACAGCCTCGCCCTGGCCGGTTGTCAGTAGGTTAGAACGTCATCCCGATATGCCAAGGTTGTGGGTTTGATCTCTGGTCCGGGCACATACAAAAACCAACCAATGAATGCATAAGTGAGTGGAACAACAGTTTGATGTCTCTCTCCCTCTCCCTGCCTCTCTCTTTCTCTAAAGTCAATCAATAAAAAAAGTAAGTTGGAACAGCCTCTTTGGAGGGCAACTTAGCTGTGTCCACTCAAGTTTAAAATATATATATCGCCCTGACCAGTTTGGCTCAGCGGTTAGAGCGTTGGTCCGTGGACCAATGAGTCTGGAGTTTGATTCCAGTCAAGGGCATGTACCTCGGTTGCAGTTTGTCCCTGGCCCTGGTCAGGGTTGTGCGGGAGGCAACCAGTCAGTGTGTCTCTCTCGCATTGATGTTTTCTCTCTCCCTCCCTCCCTCTCACTCTATCTGAAACAAAAAAAAAAAAAAAAAAAGGAAAAATATCCTTGGGTGAGGATAAAAGAAAATAAAAGAAAAAGAAAATAAATAAAATAAAATATAAAATAATAAATAAATATATGGTGGGACTTTATCCAATAGATAGACTCATAAGGACACACACACACACACACACACACACACACACACGCACCCCCCCCCCCCCATCCATCCATGTCCACACAGGACTGTGTGTGCCATTGATTTGAGTACATAATCAAAAACTGGAAACCTGGTGACTGTCTATCAGTAGGGACTAGTTCAGTGCCTTAGGTCCCAGCCGTGGGACAGAACAGTGTGCAGGGGGAAAAGGACCATGGCCTGTGCCGTCTCGCAGACATCATGACTTACAGTACTCAGGGCTGAGGCAGTTTGCAGAGCCCTGCAGAGCGACCCCAGACAGGTACATGGAAGAAGGTGTGGTATACATGCCGAATAAAGGACAGAAGTCATTCTCAAGGGATAACTATGCAGTTGTTAACATTGGGTTAACTTTATTTCTATTTTATAACTTCTGGCAGTACTTATATATTTTTATGCCATGTGCTGGTATTGTTTTTAATTACATAAATAGACCCACGAATATCATAAGGCCACCACAGTATGTAAGAGGTGGCCCATAGTGTTTTACACTGAAAACGTTTTGGTATTCCAAACGGGTCGATCTTTAAGAGCCCTTTATATGTGACCTGGATTCTCCTTGCCCATTATTTTGGCTGTGTGGACAGAGTAAATGAAACTGCTCATCTCATACCTACTGTTGCTCTGTCAGCTCTAAGCATAATCCTCCCTTTCTGCTCTCCCTTGTTTGGGGACCTGATATTAGCAGCATCCAGGCCAGAGGGCCTGTCACACTGATTTTTGGGACTAGTTACTCTGGCAGAGAGAAACATAGTGTTCTCTCAGTCACTCTGTGGATTCAGGTCATCAGAGATTCTTAACAGTAAGGCTATGAACAATTTTAAACTGTTTTTCTCTACTGACTTGAGGACCTAAGCAGGGCTGTAAAATGTCTGAAGCTCTGTTTCTTGCCGTTGGTCTATGAGCCGAGGTTAGAGATAAGCAGCCAGCAGAGGCTTCTGGGCAGAGGAGTAACAGGATCTCCCTGGCTGCTGCCCAAGAGCAGAGCAGGGGCGGCAAGGGGACAGGCTGGGAGTTTGTCACAGCAGTCCCAGGAGATGGAGACAGGCGGCTGCCTGCGGAGCAGGGGGGTCTGGAGGAGGGCTTGGAGGGAAAGCCCCTGGGGACTTGCTGGTGGAGGGTGGTGGTACTCCTTGAGGGAGGAGGTGAGGATGTCCCTGGTGTTGGGCAAGGTAAACAGTGGTGCTGTTTACTGGAATCGAAGGTTTGGGAGGGGCAGGGGAAGAGTTTGAGATGCCTCTTGTGTGGCCGGAAGGACAGGCCAACGAGGCAGGCAGGTGTGTGTGCTGGGCAGCCATCAGCATGACGTGGAAAGCCAGGGTGTGGATGAGGTCTCCACGGGAACGTAGAGCCCTGGGCACAACTCTCAAGTTAGAGGAGGAGCCGCCAGGAAGCCCAGAGACGGAAGTTTCACAGAGGAGGGAGGGGTTAGGTGTGCTGAAGGCTGCGGGGACCATAAGGAAGATTAGATGAGGCAAGTGACCCCTGGACCTGCTGCTGGGAGACATTCTCAGTGTGGGGGTGAGGAGGGAAGAATCATGGGACAGGGTGGGGGAGGGGAAGAGGCAGCAACTTTAGACCTACTTTTCATTCCGGAACTTTTGCTGAGCATGGGGGCAGTGACAGGAGGGTGTGGCTGGAGGCCAGTTGGGTCCATGGCTGTCCACACATTTATGATCTGCTTCAGAGAGAGAACCTGATGGTACAGAAGAAAGGGGGGTTATTTGGAAGAGCCCTGGAGAAGGTGAGAGGGGCAGAACACAGAGCGGCAGGAAGGACTGACCTTTGCAGGGAGCATGAACCAGGAATCAGTACCGGGAGGGCGCAGAGCGCGAGTGTGGACGTCTCGGGTTGCGCTCTGGGAAGCGGGGAGATGAGGAGCCTCCTGGCTGATCGCTGAGGTCCCTTAGTAACATGGGAGGCAGGTCCCCCTGTGAGAGAAGCAGGGGCGGGGGAGGGGAGCTTAAGGAAAGAAGGACAGGTGTGAAGGAGTCATGTGCAGGGACATGGCACACACTCCAGGAAAGTGGAGTTGGACTGCGGTGCAACACGGAGTGTACATTTGAAAACACCTGTGAACGTGTGCACCTGAGGCCTTCTGTAGATGACGTCTTACTTGGTGTCATGGACCTGGAGCCACACTGGAGGATTCTTGGGGATCATTTTAACCAGGACCTTCAAGAACATTGGGGAGGAGGAAGGTGGACTTCTGGTCAGCTGCTTGAATGCCTCGGGACGAAACTTGTGTTCTGTCCTTAGAACAATGGAAGAAAATAACTTACCTTCTGACATTGTCACCCACACCACCACTAGACTCTTTTCATTTGTGCTGACTACTTGAAAAATCAGAACCGAAGCTATTTCATTTTTAAATAATGTTGATTTTCTCCCAAATGTAAAATTATTGCAGCGTCATGGAAAATTTGAAAAGTGAAGCTTGCCGCAAAGAAAATTATGCAGAATATTAGAATTCATAAATAACCATGGGTCATATCTTGGTTTGTTTCTTTTGTTCATTTTTGTGCAAATATATGTACACATGTGTGCATATAAATTCATTTATTTATTCATTCATTTAGTGGATTTTTTTTTTTACTCCCATTAATGCCAGGCACTGTTCTGAGGACTGGGAGTCAAGTAGGGGGCCAGTCTGACAAATTCCTTCTTCTCGGGGAGTTTGCATTCTAGTGGATCCACACACATTTGTACACACACCCCTGCCCACAAACAATTAGATACATTTGTGTCCTGGCCTCTCTCCCAATAGTGCGCCATGAGGATGTGCCCACGCTATTGTACGTTCTCTGAAAGTGTCATGTTTAATTCCATACACTATTTCATCCTGTGACCACGTCATGAGTTATTTCACCATTGTCCTACTGTCGAACATTGTGCTTGCTTCTAGTGTTTAAACACAAATGCTATTTTAAGTGCTCCAAAGGGGCCACACACCAGTCTCTGATGTTTACGTGTGTCCTGCCAGTCAAGGCTGTGCACCGCCTGCCTGGGCTCCTCCGGTGTGCCCACCAGCACCCCAGCCCAGCCCTGTTGCTTCTCCAGCCTCCCCTGCTCCCTCTTGCCTCCTTGCCTCCTCACCCCAGGCACACTGGTCCTCTTTGTGTCCCTCTGAACAGGCAGGCGTGTGCCTCCTGTTCCTCCTTTGCACTAACCCTTCCTGCTGCCCAGAAATCCATTCACTTTATGTGGCATCTAAAGAGCCAAATAAACAAAGTTGAAACAGACTGATGGTTGGCAGAGGGGAGGGGGATGGGGGGCCTGGTGACAAAGTTGAAGGGATTGACAAGTAGGGATTGGTACTTACAAAACAGTCACAGGGCCCGGCAGGTGTGGCTCAGTGGACTGAGCACTGTCCCAAGGACTGAGAGGTCCCAGTTTGATTCCCGGTCAGGGCACATGCCCGGGTTGTGGGTTTGATCCCCAGTGGGGGCGTGCAGGAGGTGGCCAATCGATGTATCTCTCTCTCTCCCTTCCTCTCTCTCTCTAGAAAATCAATAAAAACATATTTTAAAACAAACAAACAAACAAAATACCAAAACAAAATAATTCTGAGGATGTAAAGTACAGCACAGGGAATATAATCAATAATATTGTAATAACTATGTACGGTGCCAGGTAGGTACTAGAAATACTGGGAGAACACTTCGTAAGCTATATAAATGTCTAACCACTATACTGTACACCTGAAACTAATAAATACAGAACAATATTGAATGTCAACTGTACATGAAAAATATGCTGATAAAAATGTAAGTAAAAAATAAATCCTGTCACTAAAAAAGAAAGAAATCCAGCTTCCTCCTCCCCAGTGTGACTAGCTTTTTCTTGTCAATCAAATCTCTCCATAAATGTCACTTCCTTAGGCCGCTTGTCCCCGAAAACTGCCCTGTCTTAAAAGCCACCAGCCACTCTGTCCCATTCGCAATGTTAGCTTTTGCTATGAAGCTCATCAATATTTACCTTGTATTGTTAACTCGTTTTATTGTCCACCCCCCAGCCTGTAGATGGAAGCCCCAGGAGGCTAAGCATCTCGGCTGCCCTTTCCTAGGTCCCCGAAGCGACAACAGGGCCTACCTAGCTCGGGGTGCGCGCCCCAGAAGGCTTTGTTGAATCAGTGAGGATTCTGGCTTTGGCTTGGAAGGGGCGGAGCTGGGAAATGGATCACTATAAAGACGTGTCTGAATAGAACCCAAGTAACATTCTGTGCGGCGTAACGTTTGCTAATAACTGATGCCCAGAAAGTACGTTTTCCTTACAAACACCCAATATATATATATTTTTTATCCTCACCCAAGGACATTTTTTGTGCATTTATCTTCAGATAGAGCAGGAGGGAGAGAGGGAGAAAGAGAGCGAGAGAAACATTGATGTGAGAGAGACACACTGACTGGCTGCCACCCACACGACCCCAACCAGGGCCAGGGACAAACTGCAACCGAGGTATGTGCCCTTAGCGGGAACCGAACCCGGGACTCTCTGGTCTGTGGGCCGACGCTCTAACCACCGTACCAAACCGGCCAAGGCACAAACACCCAATATTTTAATAATAAAACATTTATTCCTACATTCACTTTTATAATAAGAGTTTCATGTCCACATTATTTAGAAATTAGAGAAGGTAAAAAGGAAACATATTCGTTTCCAACTGGAGAAATATTGCCTTAAAAATGTCCCAGCAATTGGATGTGATATTTTTATCGGGGCGCACATGGGGACAGACATCGGGTAGCACCTTTCCCTGGAAGACTCTGTGACGAGGGTCCCTGCCCACCTGAGAAATGACCTGTGACCCTGTGGGTTGGAGGGAACGTCAAGTGTGATGTCATCACAGGTCTTCCGTGTACTTGAGGCCAAGAGAGGGTGAGAGAAGTCCACGGAGGTGCCACTGCTGACCGGTCACAGAACTGGACGACTGGTCCCCTGTTCTCACTCCTCGTTCAGAGGCCTTCACCACCAGCCACCCAGCTGGCCGCAGCCCTCCTGTGTCATGAACGGTGCACCCCTTCCCGGGGTTTACTTATGTCTCAAAACCAGAGGAAAACGTAGCCAGCAGCGAACACTACGGGAACTCGACATTTTTCTGAAGAGTTGACTCCTTAGATTATGGCCCCCAGGGAAGGAGGGAAGTCTGCCTTGAAGGAGAAGGACACCACGACATTTCCCTTAGCCTTACACCCTGTAGGTCCATCCATGCTGTAGCAAATCGCAAGCTTTCATTCTTCTGTATGGCTGAGTACTATTCTGTGGTATATAGGTACCTCATCTTCTTTATCCACTCGTCTGCCAATGGGCATGTGGTCCGCTTCCAGATCTTAGGTGCTGTATTAATAAATAACACTGCAGTGAGCACAGGGGTGCATGTATCTTTTCGAATTAGTGTTTTGGGTTTCTTTGGATCTACACTCGGAAGTGAAATTGCTGGGTTCACTTCGTAAGGTATAGAAATGTCTCATCACTGTGTTGTACACCTGCAACTAATATAATACTGCATGTCAGCTGTAAATAAAAACAAATTTAAAAGTCTTTTTAAAAAGGGCGCCACCCTGCAAACAGGGCCGTGGTGTTCAGACACTGGGTCGAGTGGAGGAGAGTGTGGATGGTTATAGGAACTTTCCAGCCATCACAGTGAAGGGGGACTGGGGGGGGGGGGGGCTGTGGCTGTGGAGCCTGTTGGGGTGGGGTCCCTTTGCTCTCGGGACCTGTGAGGACTCCCGTTCTCCACGGAGATCTTCACTCTTAGAGTTCATGGGGCCCCTCAGATATGTCTGATGAGTTTCTTTTCAGAAGATACCTCATTGTTGGGCTCAAACACCCCATCTCTCTCTGCCTCTGAAATACAATGCAGTTTCAAAGGAGACAGCGAGGGGCTGAGGATATGAGGATGGCAGAGTGCTTCGACCACTGCAATTTTGAGTGAAATAATAACTACAACAGATGTTCAGTTATTTCTGTTAAGCGAAAAAACAGGCAGGAAAATTCAATAATTCTTTTCTTGCTGCTTGCCCTGACTGAAAGGTAGAGATGAAAACCTTTACGGGGTGAATGAGAACTATAGATGACGAGTTATTATCCAGAAGTTCAGGTCCAGTATATTTCCAGCCCCCCGTCCTGCACGTACAAGCCACCTGCCAGTGCCTTCAAAAGAAGTCTCGTTCCAGGCTAAGCTCCTAATTTGGTTTCCTAATCATTTTGTTATAAGTTCATGCCGTAAGTAGCGAATGTATGGGAAACACATGTTGTGGAAAACAGCGAAATTTACAAGCATCACTGTGTTGTGCTGGAAGACTGTCAGTGACCCAGAAAGACGGTGTGGGTGTCTGGTGGCGCTTTTGATCACTTCGCAGACAGTTATCACTCCGCGTGCTGGCTGAAGTGGTGGACGCGCGGTTTAAATGTGTGCAGTTGAACGAAGCGAAAAGCTTTCTGTCATTTATAGACGCAAACTGCACTTAAATGGTGAACATTTTTGCCATGTTTCCCGCCTCACGGCCACACCGTTCTGTTGATGGAAAGAGGGTCCCTGCAGAAGAAGGCCGCGATTCTTTCCCGTGGTGAAGTGAGCAGACGTGGCCTGCAGGTGGCGTCGCTGGTGGGAGACCCGCCCTGGCAGGTGCAGAGGGTCCTGCGCTGTGGGCCTCTCTGTGTCTGTCTCAGGAATGAGACGGTCGTTTCGTGGTGGCGTTTGGTTTCCTCTGTGCACACTCTGCCCTTTGTGTCTGCCCCGCAGGCTCAGAACGCCCAGCAGCTCCACGAGCGCATCCAGTCGTCCAGCATGGACTCCAAGCTGGAAGCCCTCAAGGACTTGGCCAGCCTCTCCCGGGATGTCACCTTCGCCCAGGAGTTCATCAACCTGGACGGCATCTTCCTCCTCACCCAGATGGTGGAGAGCGGCACCGAGTAAGCACCTCTCCTCCCGGCTCAGCTGCCCGCGCCCTCTGCCCTTCGGCGCTTGTTCCTCTCCCCACACTGCAGTTTCCCGTTGGAAAGACCAGAAAGTGCCCAGGCTCGGGAGGGGAAAGAGGAAAGCCTTTAAGACGGTGTCTGGGGAGCAGGTTTGTCTAAGCATCGCTGTGTCGTCTGTCCACCAGCGAGCCGTATCTACGCCGAGGCGCTGGGGGCAGGCCTGGGTGGTGGTAGGGAGCAGAGCACCACCGCCCGGTGAACGGGCTCTGAATCCCAAGATTAAGAAATTACACAAGATTACCCGAGATTTCAGACTTATGAGGGAAAATATTAGGTCATTATCTTAAAGGGCCTTTCCTACACTAAAGTAATAATTCTACAGAATATAAAGCCCTTATATCCCTCTCCTATCCCCAAGAAAAATGTCTTTTCCTCAATTCAGTTAAAAGAAAAAAAAAAAAGAGAATAACTCAGTCTGAGTCTTAAACCAGGTCAAAAATAGCATCCCCGAAGAAAGCTTTTAAAAATTAACATTTGAATGATGAAATACATGACCTCAATTATTTTAAATTAAATGCAATAAATATTTATTAAATACTGACTGTATGCAAAAGAGTCCAAGTTGGGAAAAATTTTAAAGATATGAGACTTGCCATCCAAAAATGTATGGAGGCAGAAGTCAATGGAGGTATAATTCCTTCCGAGAGCTTTGAGTCTAGAGGTTGGACCAGCTGCTTCCCGGAACCTTTCAGAAGGGGGCGTCAGTCAGTGGGCCTCGAAGGAGCTGGATTCTGTCATGAGCAAGAAAGGGGTGGACATGTGGACTCGGGAGCTCGTGGTCTCAGGGAAGGCTTTGGTTCTCTGCGGGACTGGCAGGGTAAGGAGCCGATTGGTGAACCCCTGCATGTGTGCACAGATAGCTCCCCAGACCACGGACTGCCGGGCAGGGTCCGCAGGAACCTTCTCCTCCCCACGTGGTCAGTGCCACTGGCAGACTGTTAGAGCACTGGAAAGGCTGAGTCAGCTAATTGCATCTCAGTGTGCCGAGTTAGTAATGGGCAGAGTTGGGTAGATATTTATTTGGTAAGAGTAAATATCGAACATTGGGGTTTAAACCCGGGTCATTAAAATCTCTCTTCAGTGCCTGGCCAGTCAAAGGATGAACTGATGACTGAATGTTGAAGCTATCTCAGCCTGTCCCTCCCTTCCTTCCTGTCGCCTCCTACACTGGGTATTATTTAGTCTCTGCAGTTGGCACCAGTGAAAGGTTCTTTTTTTGTTTCTCATTCAAAGAGAGAATGCTTTGTAGCAACAGGAATATCTCCCATATAAGAATGTTCTGTAGGGTTTGGAGTAGGGGGTCTCACCTCATAGACAAGTGGAGACAAGATCTAAGAGTGAATCAGGGAAATGAACAAATCCAGGAGGACAGGTGAGCAGGTGTGGGCGTCTGGGGAGGGTCAGTTTTAGGCAGGTATCGTTTATTTTTTGAACGATGCCTAAAACACCGTTCATGAAATTTTTGGAAAACATCAGCTTGGCGTGGGCAGGGAAACTCGAAGTCTGGGTGTTTTGGAATCTGAAGTGGTTACTATAAATTGGAGTTGGAGCTTAAATCGGCTGGAGGGAAGCTGAATGAGCGGAGGGATGCAAATGGCCTGACCGATGAAAAGGAGGCAGAGGGTTCTGTCTGTGTGGGAAGCTCCAGGCTGAAACCCAGTGTGACATGTGTGACACCCCCTTGCTTGTTCCTGGTGATAACCAACACCTTCGCTGGGTCCTGGACAACTTTCCAGGATTGCCACACATGGCTGGCCCTCCTCCGTGCCCACCACTGCTTCTGGCCAGACGTCGAGCCCTGCAGGGTTCTGCCTCAGTCATTTTTACAATGTGTTTAACCCAAAGGTCAAAATGTCCCCACGTTCTTTGATTCATCAAAGTCCCAGCCATGGATGTATCAAAAGCAATGTACCAGAGCCAGATGTAAAGTAACCTGCTCGTGTTAGGGGGTCCTGCCACTCACACCTAGGTGTCCAGGGCCTTAAGCTTTCCAATATTCAGAATGAGGTTGTGTTACTACTTCCAAATGTATTGGAACTGTGTTGTAATTGCAGTTACAACGGTAAGTACACTGGAAGCTGAGGTCCCTGTGCTGTGCACCCCGAATACAGAGCTGGGGCGGGTCTGTACTTTGACGGTGAGGAAAAATGCATGCTAGGAGTTCTAGTGTTTCGTGTCTCGTCACATTGGTTTGTTAGGGCTGCCGTCACAAAAGCCACAGACTGGGTCACTTGAACAGCGGACATGCGTTCTCTCACAGTTCTGGAGGCTGGATCACAGTGCGCAGGGTTGGTTTCTTCTGCAGCCTCTCTGCTGGGTTCGTAGCCGCCCCGGTGTCCTCACGTGGTCTTTCCCGCGTGCACAGATCCTAGTGTCGCTGTGTGTGTCCAAATCTCCTCTTCTAACAAGGACACCAGTCAGATCGGATCAGGACACACCCTAATGGTTCATTTCAACTACTGTCCCTTTCTGAGGTACTGGGAGTCAGGGATTCAACATGGGAATTTTGGGGGCACACAACTGAACCCCTAACACTCAACAAAGGCACAGTACCACATTTGCTTAAAAAGGGAAAGAGTGAAAACGGATACGATGTATTTGTCTTTCAACATCATTGCTTCTTATCTGTGCCATTGCCTTACTGCATAGGTCTTGATCTGTAGAGGGCCCCCAAATCACAGCCCTCAGACCAAAGACTGGGGACACGAGAGAATGTCAGTACTGAGTGACTGCATGTGAACCCCAGTAATTGAATTCCTTGTTAAAACGGCATGTTATACTCAATGCAGTATGTAACTACTTAGGATTCATAAGCCATCCCAACGTGTTACCTGCAGCCAGGCCTTAGGCAGATCCACAGAACTGAAGCCCACAGCCTAGGTGAGTTCTGTTGGCATTTGTCTCTCTCTCCTTCCGTTTGCCCTGTGTCACTGGGGAGGACTGCTGTCCCTCTGGAGCACCTTCCGTGCCCTCCTCACCGTTTTATATAAGTTCAAGGTCATGCACAGCCTCCTGCCTCCTTCCGCAGGGACCCGCCACTCCGCCTAAAAAGCTGCTCATTTGATCCTCAGCTATTTTTTTTCAGATCTTTTGCTCAGATGAAAAAGAAAAGAGAGGCTTTTTTTTTTTTTTTAATAAGGAAACTTGGCTTCTCAATTAAACTTAGAGCAAAGCTTTAATTCATTAACAGGAAACCTTTGGAAAAGAAACCACACCAATTGAATAGATCCTGCAGCTTGGAAGGCATTGAGTTCCGACCCTGGGCGGACTCCTGCAGGGAAAGGCCACGGTTTCTAAGCAGGACTTGTGGAAATTTTAGGAAACACTGAAGACATGTAGCTAGAATGTTTCTCCTGACTTTGAGCTCTAATGAGATTCAGAGATTACTCACCTGCTTGTCATTACCCGAGGCTGAGCTTTGAAAGGTCCCTCTCCCACTGCTACCAGGAGAGGCCGTGGGGCAAAATTAGCCACAGAGGAGCCACGAGGAAGTGTCACTTTGGCAGAGGACCGCATCTAAGACCCGAATTAATTTTTCCATCAGTGTGGAATTGGGAGATTCTATTCCTAGTTTCAGCTTGACACGTACTAAAGTTGTGGGGGCGTGGTGCCTGAGTGGGGCACCAGGCAGGGAATAGTCAGGAACGGACACTGTTAAAAGACAAGATTTCTGAAAAGATTTCTAGTATTTTGTTTTATTTGAAAGAAGAGGACTGTGTACCTGCAGCTCCAGGTCCCATTGTGGTGACCAGCACTGCTGTCCTTCGGGTGTGCAGGAACACGGGCTCTGTGCCTCTGCGCACACAGCAGCGCTCGCCGGTGCCCTTCGCTGCCAGGCTGGCCCAGAAGGGGGCGAGCGTGGCTGGGGTGAGAGGGCAGCGTCCCTACAGTTTCCTCCCCGTGGGCAATGTGACAGGAAAATTACGCCCTTCGAAGATGAGTAAGCTGTTAGCACCACCCTGAGCAGAAACGTCTAGAGGGGAAAAGTTACATGTGTGTACTTACAAAAACTCACAGTTTTTTAAATTAGCTTTTTGTCCTTAATAAAACAAACTATTGGTTGTTTAAAAGATAAGTGTACATTAGCAGAAGCAGGAAAATATGAGTCACGTCTGACCCACCTTTCCAGAGAGAAACATTTTTGACATTGTGGTGTATGTACTTTCTGGATATTCACACACACACACACACACACACACACACACGCTTTACGGAGTAGAATTAGCACATCACGCTCTTTGCAGCCTGCCCTTTAGACCTGACCATATTTTCCTGTGACTGAATATTGTTCCCCTCATCATATTTATTGTCTGCGTATTATTTCATTTTTAAAGCTGTGTTAGGGTCAGTTGGTACACAGTTTAACATAATAATGTGAGGAATGGGCTCAGTGCAGTTAACTGTCCCCCTATTGTTGAGCATTTACATTGTTTTTCGTTTCTTTTCCATAATTGTGAGCGTTTTCCAATCAGCTTTCCATGGATCAAAATCATTGTGAAATTTAAATTATTTTGTTGGACTGAAATTCCTGATTCAGAGACTATGCACATTTTAAAGCTGTTTTGAAATGAACATCCCCATAGCTTGCTGAAATGTCCTAATTTATCCTTGACTGTGCAGTTATGAGTGTCCATTTCTAACACTCTGGTCAATACTGGGCTGATGTCCCCTTAGGGATTCTAGCTTTTCTAAGAAAAATAGCAGTGAGGTATTGAATGAGTTCTTCCCAATCTGGGGAATTTACAAGTACTTTTTATTTGCTTGAAGTCATTGCTCCCAAATTTGGCTGTATTAGGAGCACTGGAAAGAGTCCCACAGTTATTTTAGACATAGTAAAGCCCCTAAATAATGGTCTTAAAAACAAACAACAATTGTATAAAATATCAGTTCCCTCCCATCCTGTCATACACATGACACAGACGAGGACTGTATGTGTGTCTAGCTATGTGTGTTTCTGTTTATAAAAATCGTTGACATTGTTCATTCACACAGGAACAGTTTCTTATTAAACTTTCATTATTCAAATGATTTTCTCCTTGCGGGAATCACAGTTGTGGCCATTTCTTCCAGGAGAAAATTGAGGTATGGCTTGAATTAAGCACCCTGAATGAAGTCTTGACTCTGATCTTCCCAGCACCCATACTGGAGAATGGATTTGTAGGTTTCATTCTCGTAGCAAAGTGGATAATGTTTGTGTGCTGAGTACTCGGGACACCCGGTTAGGACAGGGCGGGGGGAATGCAGAGTGGCAGATGAAAGTTTCAGACTATGTGACATTCTTTGAAATTCTGTCTTCACACAAAAGATGAATTTCTTTTTTGAAAGTCACTCTGTTCATCTCCAGGGACATGGATTATCAGCTCTAACTCATGCTCTTGATTCTGAGAATTTGATGTGGCTTATGAACCTGGACCGTTCTCCAAGGCCCAGGTCAGGCCAAATTGACCAGGGCCTCACTGCTGAGCGGCTAAATGCAAGTCATGGGGTGCGTGGCCTGCACTTCACCTTGGAGGAGCAGACAGCCGCCCAGACCCTGCCTGAAAGGAGCCGCTCCAGCGGTGTGTGGGTCCAGCCGCTAAAGGCTGTGGGTCTCTAGCTCCCCCTGCCGCTGCCCTGGGGCATGCACTCTGCAGAGCTCTGGCAGTTCCAAGGGGAGCAGCCCTTCTGGGGCCTCGCCAGATATTTGCATCACAAAAGCCAAAGGGGCCAACTATCTAGGGCTTTGTCAGGGGTTGTGGGGCAGAAAATTCCTCAAACTGGATCTCCCTCCACCCCACCTCTCTTTGCTTTGTCTCTGTGTCTGTGCGCCCCACTCCGGTGATGGAAATGAGAAGGGGTCCTACAGCCTGATTAGAGATTATCTTCTGCTGGGGAAAAGAGTGCCATACATCGGGCTGAAATAAGAGGCTTGCGGCCACTAAGAACCATCAGCCTTTTCAGAATCATTTGTTCTCCTTGTCCTGTCTCTTTAAAAAATGGGTATTTTGAGAGACACAGAGAGAAAGAACCTCAGTTAGGAAAACAGACGTCACAACAAAAAGTCCCTCTTCTGCTTCTGCTTAGTGGGAAGCTAACGTGAGGAAGTTGCGGGGTGAGAACCATGGTGACTCCTGAAGGGGCCCTGGATTTATTTCTGCACGCTGGTCCGGGGCAGCTTTACAAGGCCAGAGGCGGCCACAGAGGTGGAGCACACACAAAACCTAAGGGGCTCAGCCCCCCCCCAGAAGGCTCTTTTGAAAAATTGCAGTGGCTGCTTTATATATTACCTACACACACACACACACACACACACACACACACACACACATCTTACGATTTATTTTGAAACAGGTTCTGTTAAGATAAACTGGGACATATGAAAAATTCTAAGAATTCATTTGAGCAAAAATCAGTTGGAGCCCCTCAGTGCCAAACTAGAGGTGCTTGGGAAGTCTGCGCCCACAGGAACCCGGGGGAACAGCTATTATAGAGAAGAGGTGGGGCAAGACAAGGGAAGCATTTGATTGGCCACAGTTAAAGCCTTGTTGGCTGTGATTGGTTGAAACCTTGGGGCATTTGCTAGCTTAGATATTGGTTTGCTTTCACAGGCCACCAAGGTGTTAGAGCTACCTCAGTCTGCTGGCCCCTTGTTTAATTAATTTAACAGTCACACACCAGGTGGAAATGCTGCCAGGTCAAGTTTCACCAGCTGTCCCAGTTGTGTTTAATGCAAAGATCCAAACTCAAGGGAGCACCTTACACCCAGCTATCCTGTCTTTTCCCAATCTCTTTCAATCTAGAACTCTTTCTTACTTGTTCCTTTTCACTCATGACTTTGGCCCTTTTTAAGAATATAGGTCAGCCCAGCTGGTGTGGCTCAGTGGTTGAGCATCGACCCATGCACCAAGAGGTTGCCGGTTCGATTCCTGGTCAGGGCACATGCCCAGGTTGTGGGCCAATCCCCAGTGGGGGGCATGCAGGAGGCGGCCAATCGATGTTCTCTCTCATCAATGTTTCTATTTCTCCTTCTCCCTTCCTCTCTCTCTAAAATCAATAAAGGGAAAAAAAAAGAATCTAGGTCAGCCATTTTGTAGAATATCCTCCAATTTGGATTTGTTAAAAGGTAATTCATTACAGGTAGTTTTCAGGGAAAGATAAAAGCATGTCTTATATAAAAATGAACCCATGTTAAAAGAATTCATTTCACTCATATGAAATGAGAGAACCCGGCAAAATGTTTTAACCATTTCAAAGGAAAAGTTAAAGGGCTCAGATTTATTTGGAGCACAGGAATGTTGAAATGAATTGCAAATGAAGACAAAACGGGTTTTTCACCAACAGGGAGGAAATCAATTAAATTACCAACAGACAGGACAAAATATACACATGCGTCAGATAGACAGTAAGGCTGGAATCTGATAATCCAGCAGAGTACGCTATATAAATGCTGCACAGTTTTCTACTGAAACACACTTTTTCCTGCCGTTTTATCCGAAGTTTAGACCCATATATCTGTCTTTGGGATAATCCTAGATGCTTGTGTGTTTTGTTTTTCTTTTTAATTACATCCTGTCGTGGTGGCACAGGCTGTCTCTCCGTCTCATTACTGGTGTTTGTTCACTTTGACCACCTAAGCTAGTGCCTTCCAGGTGTCTCCCCTGTAATGCTCCCCAGCCCTTTGTGATGAATAACTCTGGAATAGTTACACCAGGGAAAATGAAAAATGGTACAAATGAGGTTTGTATGCTTCCCCCCCACCCCGAGACTTGGTTCTTCAACAATACCAGCACATCTCCCTATAAAACAACGTGGGCGTGCTTATTCGCTCCTGTTTCAGTCCGTGGGCTGTAATCTATCACTGTTATTATTCATTTTGATGCCCAGTTTGTCCCAGATTTGGCTGTGGAAATTTCTTCAGGCTGTCTCTGTGTCCTTCTGACCTGGGAGCATTTCTTTACTTCTGCCTCAAAGAGATGTTCCAGACTTATCTAAATCTTCCCTTGCGGAGATAATATGGGTTAGGAAGAGAGATAGGAAGCCCAGATTTAATTTAAAAAATTTGAAAAAATCTTCCCTTGCCCAGCTCTGGCAGGCATCACTTCTCCAGGGAAGCCCAGTCCCTTTCAGTGGGAGGTAATGGTCAGCCCTTCCAAGAGGGCCCACCTGTGCTCAGGCCTGCCCCCCTGTGGCCACCTACTCCTTTCACCAAGACCCAGGGCTTTTTGAAAAAGGAAGGAGGGAAGGAGGGAAGGAATTTTCCCCCCCAAGAAGGAGAGGTAAAGGAGGAGAAGAAGAAAAGAAAGATCTGTTTATATACCTTTTTAACCCCCACCCCACCCCCCGTTTTACTAAAGACTAGATCTGATCTTCTTGTGGTCAGTTAGGTTTCTGAAGTGGTTACATTGTATGTGGTTGCAAACGTGAAACTTAACTTCTGAAGAGCCAAATTATCCATCAGCCATTTATTGAGTACCCACTCTGCATGCACCTGATGTTACAGTAGCGAGTCCCAGTGCAGAAACCCTGCCCTCAAGGAACTCAAGGAGAGGCAGATGTCCTGAGCCATACAGAGGATGTGTCCTCCGCACACGCAGACATAGGTGGGCTCAGTCTGGTCAAAGAAGGGAAATCAGAGGTCGGGGAGGCTTCCCAGAGGATCTTAGAGTCAGGACAGGTTGGGGTAGGACTTATCCAGTTGGACAAGTAGGGGTAGGGTATTCAATACAGAGGGAAGAACATACTTAATGTCGGAAGGACTTGGCAGGCTTGGAGAATGCAAGTGGTTTGATAAGGTTCGAATCACTTGCCTCCTTATCTTCTTGACTCCAGTATTTTAAGAAGCATGACCGTCCTTTCTTGCAGACAGGATTCGTCTCTTGCACACCTTTCTTGCAGGCTCCCATCCCAGAGTCCATCTGTTGTCCAAGAGCATTGCAATGTCTCAGGATGTCATCCTTCAGAATTTTTTTTTTCTCTCAAGAAAAGTAAAATCAGTAGGCATTTTACCCAAGAAAGATAATCAACTGCATCTTCATTGTTGACAATATACTTAAGAACAACTTTTAGGCTTCATCTTTCTCATTGAAAATGTACCCTGTTTTCCGCCTTGAACATATATCAGTTCTGAGTCCAATGGAGTGGTCTTGTTACCCGTACTCATAATAAATGCAATAGGTTCGTTACAGTAGTTTAATCCTTGTCTTTAGATTATTTCTTATCATTAGGGAACACCAATATATTACTTTGAGTAATGTCTCGGGTGAATAAAGGTTCCTTCGTGGCAGTGAAATCCTTTCTATATCTGATCTTGAGCTCTCTTCAAGCTATGCAACTTGTGTTAAAAATCAGTGCTGTCAAGTACGCTCCTCACATGATTGTTCTTAAATTTTGCAGACGATACCAGAAGTTGCAGAAGATCATGAAGCCATGGTAAGAATTTATGCTCACTCGATACAGACTATATAACTCTCTTCCTGCATCTTTAGTCTCTGTCCTCTGATAACTGGGCACATAGGTATTTTGAGTTAGTGATTTTTTTTTTTTTTTTTTTTTTTTTTTGCTGTTTGATGTTCTTATAAACAGGTTCTTTAAAAATTTATTTCCCTTTTCTTTCTGCTGCAAAGAAAGAAAGGAATTTTATGTCTGCAACCACAAAATGAGCACATCGGGCTTGCTGCCCTTCTCCGGGAGCGAGGCTGGGCATCGTTTTATGTACTGCATTAAACAAAAACTTTCTTTCTTGTGGCCTATGTGCTGTTCAAAGTCAAAACCCTTTGATTTTCTTCAATGGCTTGGTAAAAACAACACGCAGGGTTGAGTATGGAAAGAAAAGTACTTGCTCTGAGTCTGAGGAAGGGCTCAGTCACCTGTCTTTGAGTGTATCTTAGCACGGTTGTGTCTGCAGCTCTCAGGACTTGTCTCAGGGTTTCCACCTCGGGGCCTGTCTTATCCGCTAAACAAGACGAGTCCAAAGAGGGTCTAGCAGACTCTGTGGCGGGCTGAACACATTTCCGTTTTGCCGAGTTCTTAAGCACATCATTTCCGTTTGAGAAGAAAGACTGAACAGCACCTGAAAATGTGCATCTTCGTTTTTAAGCCCTGGGGGAAAATCCCGACCACCTTCAAGGTGGGAAAGTCTCAAATCACCCACCTTCCCCTCCCTCCGCACAGAACTCACCGGTTCTCAGATTGTAATGAAGTCTAGAAAGCGGTCTTGAGTTTTTAGGACGAAGCTTCTTAAATCTTATTTTGATATATATTTTTAATATAGTAGAAGCACTTAATGGGAATGACAGTAGAAGCCATCCTTCACGAGAGCTTACTCTGTCCCAGGCACCGTCACCTGTGTACACTCATTGCTCCAACTCACACTTGTATCCTCACACACGATTAGTAAAACCAGCACCATTTCCTGAATGCAGGAATTAAAATCCAGTGGTGGAACGAGGATTCAACCTGAGTTTCTCTCTATCAACCTCATACAACTTGCTAATGTAGAGGAATTTGGGGCTCTGAAGCCAAAACGACGTCTTAAAATTTATCTGCCAACATTTTCTTTGGGTATGTCGAGGTGTTGGGAAGTGTGACTACATGTGAACCATAACTTTTGTTTATCAGTCATAGACAGAATCAATGCTCAGCGCCCGGGTTCTTGAAATGGCAGAGCAGCTTAATCAGACTAAGTTATGAGGCTGTTATCACCCTGATAGCAAAACCTGACAAAGACGATGCAGGAAATGAAAATTATAGATCGTCAAATGAGCAGAGGTGCAACATAGTAACAAATATAATCAGGCAACATATGGAAAGGATAATGCTTTGTAGCCAGAAAAGGTTTATCCCAGGAATGGTTTAATGTTGGAGAGTCAGCCCTTGTGTGATTCAGCATTTAGTAAAAGGAAAAAAAAAATAATCTTAATACAAAAAATAGATCATAGATACAGAAAAAGCATTTCGTAAAATCCAACATTCATTCATAAAAATTCTCAGCAATCTTGGAACTTCCTCAGCCCGAAAAAGGCGATCAACAAAAAAATGCATTATTCTTAATGGGAGAAGACTGAATTTCCTCCCCCTAAAGACTGGAAAGAAGGCAAGTGTGTGTTGCTCTCCTGTTCAACATTGTATTGGCGCTTTTAGCCATAGCAATAAGCCAAGAAAGAAATAAAAGACCTAATGATCAAAAAGAAAGAAGTAAAATCAACTCTATTTATAGATGTGATTGTTTATGTAAAAAAAAATCCTAAGAAATCTACAAAGACATTGCTAGCTTTCATAATTGAATTTAGCAAGATTTCTGGATAGACTATCAATATAAAAAAGTGATGTATTTTTATACATTAACATCAAACAACTAGAAAATGAAATGTCAAAACTTTCTTTACAGAGTATTAAAAATCATAAAATTCTTAGGAATAAATTTAACAAGAGGCATGCACTGTCTGTTCACTGAGAAATAATTATATTGCTGAAAGAAATTAAAGACCTAGAGAAGTGGGGAACGTACCATTTGTGGTTTGGAAGACACAGCATTGTTAAGAGAGCAGTTCTCCCTAAATTAGTCCGTAAGTTCAACAAAACACACTTTTTTTTTTATTCCTCACCCGAGGATATTTTTCCATTTATCTTCAGATAGTGTGGGAGGGAAGGAGGGAGAGAGAAAGAGGGAAACATCGATGTGAGAGGGGCACATTAACTGGTTGCTTTCCGCACAATCCCGACCAGGGCCGGGACGAACAGCAACCAAGGTACCTGCCCTTGACTGGAATCGACTCATTGGTCTGTGGGCCGATGCTCTAACCACTGAGCCAAACCGGCCAGGGCAGAAACACAATTTTTAAAAAAAGAAATTATAAACCAATCTGAAAACTTAAAAGAAGTACATGGGACCTAGAACAGCTGAAACAGTTGAAAAAAATAATAGCAAAGGTTAACAAAGTCGAAGGATTTCGTTACCTGATTTCAAGACTTACTACTATGAAGTTAGTTATTGAGACAGTATGGTATTGTTGTAAGGGAATAGACTTGGTCAATGGAATAAATAGTCCAGAATTGACCCACAGTTCCAATTTTAACAAAAGAGCCAAAAGAGTGTTTGCTGACATAAATGGTGCTCTGATTCTGAAGGTCAAGGCAATGTCTAAAGGGTGGTGTAGAAATCCATACATTTCAATGTATATAAATTTTACCACAAACAAAAGAAACTGTGAGTCCTCAACGTCGTCTCTAGGTCCTTGGAACCGCGGCAGAATGTCGCAGAAGGAAACCAGCTTTACCACAGGCTAATTGATATCAGCAAGATCCAAGTGTCTACGGCATCTCATCAACGATATAAGAAGTGACACCGCAGTAAACGGCATTATTCAGGAAGGTGGTAAAACTAAAGGGCCAGGCAGAACTACGTTCATTAACGCTGACCGTTGCGAATATATTCAGTGTGACTTATTGATAGCTTTAAAACTGCCCTTTATCTTCACCGTCCTCCACTTATCTTGGCCATGGCACCCAGTGGAAACATTTATAGACTTAGCAGCATAAATTTAAATGCCATGAGGTTGGCCGATGTCTGCTGGATTGAAGATGGTCTCTACCGAGTGGACGAGAAGCATTCCTTTGGATCGTTCCCGCACACATGGCGGGTTGGCGGCCTCAGTGGCTCTCAGCCAGCAGACCCAGCCTGCCGCCGGCGCGATTTGTGGCAGTCAGCGCTGCAGTTTTTAGCTTAGCACTTGCTGCAAAGTAAATAAACCAGCCAAACAAAACGCTGCCTCGTGGGCCCTACAGTTGCTTTGCATTGTGGTTCTTGAGCCTGGGTCTTCGGCACCGGCACTGGTCTCGGAGATGGGGCTTGGCCCCTGCCCCCCCCCGCCCCCCCCGTGGACCCCGAATCTCCCCTCTGCAAGTGGACGTAGACACCCGTCTGTTTGACGACGGCGCTGTGGCTGCCCCATGGGAAGTGAGGTGACTGCGTCCACTGATTTGGAATGTGATAAAATTCTTCCTGGCCAGCCTTTCCTTGCAGCTGAGGGTTTGAAGTTGAGTTTTATAAAAGTTCTCCCTCCTGGAAACCTACCTAGTCTTCCATACAGCAACCAGCCATAGTGAATTATGTATGTTATCTACATACTACATATAGTATATTATATAATATGTATATTATATATGCATTGTATATACTCAATAATATATTATGCAATACGACATATGTAGACACATATCTAATAACATTTATATATCATAACGTATGTCTGAACATTTCTATATAATATATAATATGTAATTGTGTATTAAAATACGTAAGTCTATATATTAATATAATGTTACTAGATACTATTTACATAAAATATAAACATAATTTATATTACATTTCTATAAAATGTTATTGGATGGCCCAAGAGAGCAGTCTTCCTTTGGGCACTTTCTCTCACTTGTCAGTCATTCTCACTAATGGGTAACTAACACAGAAAGCCCTGTGTGTTGTCTCAGAAGTGGTGCTCCACCTCCCTAGGCGCCGTGGAGACGGAGATCCCAGCCCCAAAGCACGCGGAAACCAAACGACACCCTGTCCCTTTCTCTCCATCTTTCCCCAAGGTCCTCACAGGAGGAGTCTGGAGGCAGGCTTCTGGAGCATTTGAGGATAAGGCGCCGGCCCCACATGTTGCTACAGCCACATGGGTTGTGGGTTCATTGCGCAGGGCAGAGTCACTGTGCCTTCAGATAATTAGAGAACATTAATATCATTTGTCCTTTGCTTCCAAAGCAGTTGGCGGAGTCTAATACCATCTCCATTCCCAGCCTCAACCAGCTGCAGGGGATGCAAAGAAGAGTTGGATTCCCAGAGTGTGTGTATCCCTTTGCCACTGCCTTGCTTGTTCTGTTGGCGGTGACGTTGAGGCTATCCTGGGGCGCGGTGTGTGGGCCATGGCTGCCACCCTCGTCGTTACACGGGAAACTTTGAGCAGTTGAGGTCTTTCAGCGAGCCCGATGTGAGCAAGCAGCAACTATTAGTAACATGGTTGTTGTTTTCCCTTTTTTTAAGTTAAAACATGTAGCCAATATTGTTTGCTACTACTATTATAATAAAATATAAATTAGCTAATAGTTTTACTCTACTGTATATTATTTTATAATAATATATCCACAGTAACACTAATACACAGTCTATTAGTAAATCTTACTGATTGCTTTATTGCCTGGTTCTCTTATTTTCCTTTTTTTTTTCAGTCTACTGTTTGGATTTTCTTGACTCATTGTTTACAGAAAGACTCATTCTCGAATTTTTATTTAACCTTTCTTGCTACGCTTTTCAACCCATTTTTCTCCCACATTTCTACTTTTTTGTTCTCTCTGTAAGTAGGTTTGTTTTCTGGTCTGGGATGTTTTTTCTGGGGCACAGCCCTCTGATGCCACCTAGGGGCACCTGTAAGATTGGGATTGCCCATCTGTGATTCGGGAAAAAAGCCTTTTTATTTATTTATTTTATATTTATTTTACATTTATCTTTATTGTTGAAAATATTACAGATGTTCCTCCTTTTCCCCCCATTGACACCCTCCTCCCGCCCCCGCCCCTTCATCCCTGTTGTCTGTGCCCCTTGGTTACACCAATATGCATGTAAGTTCTTTGGTTTATCTCTCCCCCTCCCCCTTCCCTCTGAGGTTTGTCAGTCCGTTTTAAAAAGCAGTTGTTGCTTTTCTCTCTGGCATGAATGGTTTGGCTTTTTTGCACTTTTATTTTTCTGGCTCCAAAGACAGATAATTCTTGACACAACAAAGGGAAACACTTTGAAAATCATGGGCTTCGTTTACCTTTTAAAACATCGCTTTTGCATAATGGTTGTAGCTAACAGCACATGCTGCTTTCTACATGCTACCCTGCTCGGAGGGCGTTCAGCCCTCTGGTCAGGTACCACCACCACCGTCAGCATTGTCACCCCCTTTGTAATAAATGAGGAAACTGAGGCAGAGAATGCATCAGTAACTTCCCACCTGGAGCTGGAGGGGGACCCTCTGCTGTCTGACTCCGGGAGCCACCCACTTACCCATTTCTGTCCATTGTGTGTCATCCCCTCCGACTTCCGTCAGCTTTGGGTCCCGGTCCCAGTCCTTTCCTGAGAGCTGCCTCCTCTCTCGTGGGTTTCTTTTCAGCATCACAGCTTCTGGGTGATGCAGGATTTTCAAGATCATTACTGAGGCTGGCTGAGAACGGGAAGAAGAAGGGAAATTGTGGAGCTGTTTTAAAAGAAATACCAGCCTGCTTTCTATTTGATTAATTGAAAATCTGTGGGAAGAGTCAGTCTAAACACCTCATGAGACCCTGCAGTGCAGCAGTTGTGGTTCATATGAGTCTACAGATTGAAAATGCAAACAAGCAACTTTATTTTAAAAAAATCAAGCATAGCCCAGTTGGCGTGGCTCAATGGTTGAGTGTTGACTCATGCACCAAGAGGTCGCTGGTTCGATTCCCGGTCAGGGCACATGCCCAGGTTGTGGGCCTGATCCCCAGTGGGGGGCATGCAGGAGGCGGCCAGTGATGTTCTGTCTCATCGATGTTTCCATCTTTCTCCCTCTCCCTCTCTCTCTAAAATCAATAAAGAAAAACATTTTTTTTAATCAAACGTAAGAATCAGTGCAGTTGTATAAGTGTGGAAATCCTGATGTGCATACTTCAGTGAACTGGGCGAGTCCGTGTCACGTGGGCTCTGGGAAGCCCACCGCCTCCGCCCCATCGACGCAGGTCTGCGCAGCACTGGTCCGTGGCCCCGCTGCTGATCCCGTGGGCGAGTCCACCTCTGCTTCTATTCAGTTTTCTTTTTCTTTTTTTTTTAAATCCTCACCCGAGGATATTTTTCTGTTGATTTTCAGATAGAGTGGGAGGGAGGGAGGGAGAGGGAGAGAAACATTGATGTGAGAGACACACATCGATTGGTTGCCTCCCACACGACCCCAACCAGGGGCGGGGATCAAATCGCAACCGAGGTACGTGCCCTTGACCAAATCGAACCCGTGACTCTTTGGTCCACGGGCCGACGCTCTAACCACTGAGCAACACCGGCCAGGGCTGTATTCGGTTTTCTAAGGCCTTGTCACTTCCGTGTCTCTCCTTGCGCTCAGCTCCTGGCCCATGACCGTTGTGCCTCCCTGTGTTTTCCAGCTTTGGAGACATGTTGTCCTTCACCCTGACGGCCTTCGTTGAGCTGATGGACCACGGCATCGTGTCCTGGGATACATTTTCGGTGGCGTTCATTAAGAAGGTAATGTAGACCCTGCTTCCCTAGCTTGACTTCCTTCCTTCATACACCCTTTTCTCTGCGTTGAGGATGTCTAGTCATTGTTTCCTTTAGTTTTAGTTAAAAGGTGGTTGGGGATTTTGATAGTATTGTATTTAGGGGTCAGGGCACCTAAATTATATGTGGAAATGGCATTTCCTCCCCACCGAGATTTGAGGGGGTGGCACAGGAGAGCCCGTGTCAGGAAAAGTCAAGGTGCCGGGTTGTTAAAGCCACGACGTGTTTGCTGAGTGCTTTGCGGACTGTTGTCCTCAAGACCCACGTCGAGTTTCCGGTGGCCTTCCTGAAACGTCCCCCCTCGGCCCAGGGTTCGGGAACAGGGAGGAGGCCGGGGCGCCAAGAGGATGAGGTGTGCCGGGTCCTTGCCTCTCTGGCAGAGGGAGTCCGCTCAGAGTTGTGGGGCAGCAAATGCCTGTGATCAGCTCGTTCCATTGCCCCCCCTTCTGGAGGAGGCGCGTAAAGGGGACCAGGTGTGGGGAGCGGGCCAACAGCCCCCGTTCCCTGCCTTGAGTTGTGATAATGACAGGTCTGCAGACTTAGACTCTGTTTCCAGTCTTCTCACAGAAATAAATAGCCCTGCCTTTATAACTCTTAAATCTTGGATTACTCTTAGTAATTCGTTAACTTCTTTTCCCTCTCTTTGTGTTTGTGAAATGGTTTATGAACAAGAGGGCATTTTCCTTCCTGCTGCTGTATTGGGAATGAAGAGCTGTTAGGAATTCGTGAACTTATTTTCTGAGTGTAGGTTCCTGGGAAGGGTTTTCTGAAATAAAGAATTTCAGAGACTCTGCAAAAGCAGGAAAATCAAAGCAAAACCCAGTAAGAGTCCCTGGGATTGTTTAAGCCTTTTATTTTGTAATCGTGGTAGACTTTACAGAAAAGTTGCAAAAAAAATACAGAATGCTCCCATAGGCCTCTCATCCAGCGTCCCCCAATGTCAACACTTTGCGTAATGAAAGTCCAGTGATCAGAACTAAGAAATTCACAGTGGTACAGTACTTTCACCATTATTTGATTTCCCCAATGCGTCTGCTAACGTCCTTTCTCTGACTAAGGACCTGGCCCAGCATTCCACGTAGCACTTAGCTGTCCTGTCTCCTTAGCGTCTTCCCATCCGACAGTTCCTCGGGGTTCCTTGTCTTTCGTGACTTTGATCATTCTGAGTGGTCCTGGTCATTGATAATGTAGAAGGCCCCTCATTTTGGGTTTCTCAGATACTTCCCTCGTGGGCAATGCGAGGGTGTGAGTTTGTGGCAGGAATACCAGAGCAGGGACGCGGGGCCCTTCTCAGCGCGTCACAGAGGGGGCCTGCCGTCCACGTGTCTTCATTACGGCGATGTTGACCTTGGTCTCCGGGTTGAGGTGGGATCTGCCGAGTCACCCCATGGTGAAGTGACTCCTTCTTCTTTCGAAGTTAATCAGTGTCCCGAGGGCGATACTGCCTTGAGTTAAAGGACATACCAGAGTCCCTCGTCTGTGAATGAGGGCGTGGGGACAGAGGCCGGCAGGTTGGACCTGCAGGATGTTGCGTGTCTATTTCAGACGAGAGCTGGTGGGCACTCAGGGTACGCGTGACATGCCTCCGAGTCCTCTTTCCTCACAAAAGGGCATGATGCCAAAGATGACCAACGACTTAGAATGGGAACAACTTAGGAAACACCCAGAAAGGGAGGAGGCCCCTTTTTGCCTATACTTATCAAAATTGCTAAAAAAAAGAAAAAGAAAAGAGGAGTGGCCGTTGATGAGGAAGCCGAGGGAGTTCTGAGTGTGAGGGAACTCCCTCCGGAGGGGCGGGGGTGAGAGCAGGAGGCTGTGGGAGCAGAGAGCAGGTTGCTGTGTTCTTTCTCAGGTAAAGGTCTGGACAGGCGAGTTCAGTCTGAAGGTTCTGGGTCTGTGGTTATTCGATACTTGAGGAAAACCTTAGCTCACTCCGAATGTACGGTGGGCCTTCTTTCCTGCAGTTGAGTCGCCTGTCACCTTCCTTCTCACATTCAGAGTGCTCTTCTGACGGTGCCCTCCTGGAAGTCACCTCGTGGGTTCACAGACCATATTATTTCTTAAGATCCCAGCAGGAACCTCTCCAGAACCACGGAGAGTCTTGTCGCTCCTGGTCAGGAGGCCCCGGGCACAGTGGGCACGGCTCGGGGCTTCTCCCCCTCCCTGGGTCATGCACCTGACCTGGCTTTTCACGGGGGGAAGGATAGCTTCTGAGGACTTGTCCCCCGACTTGCCCCTTGTCCAGCCCTTCCTGACCTCACTGGTGTAGAGCTAAGTGACTCCTCCTCTCCGTACCCCTCTGATCATGTGATCGCCCCCGTTCCAGGACTTGTCACATTTCTGTGCATCTTGGGTTCCTTTGTCTGGCTCTCCCAGTGGACCATGTCCTAGGAAGGTGGAGCCACGGCTTTCTTCCTGGCTTTATCCTCCGAGCCTGGCACAGACCTCAGTACATGTCTGTGAAGCGAATGAATGAAACTTGCTTCAGGAGCATTTTGCAAACCGTAGAACTTGAAGGAGGGAAGGGATGCAGTGCATCGTATTTAAATATATGTCAAGTAAAATTTCACTTGTGAGTGGAAAGAAATGACAGAGCTGTCTTTTCTCAAATGCTGTGAGAAGTGCTTAGAGAGAATGACAATGATTTAATTTGCTAATTGCTTAGGAAAATGGTTGCCATTCACTAAAATTAAATGAAGAGTCATTTGAAATCTAAGGACACAAAGACTAGCAATCTTGAGAGTTTAAATAAAAAATGAAATATTTTTTCAGAAGGCATTACATTTAACATATTCCATGTCCTCAGTCCCAATTATTCTATTTCCTTTGCCTTGCTACTTAGCTCTCAACGCTTAATTGAATTTGAAAAACGGTCATCAGAAAATGACTTTATAATTGATAGTTTTTGTAAGGTTAACGTTTTTTATTCATTGTCTGGATCGACTTCAGCACTCTGACAACCCAGGAACTGTGTGCAGACAAATGTCTTCTAAATGGAGCTTTATCTGGGCAAAAATCTGCTGACGAAAAGATGCTTATCTCTGTGACACAGACTTGGCTTCCCATAAATGCCAAATTCATACCACTTTGGAGAAGGGGTTTGACCACCCCCACCCCGCCAGCCCCTGTCTTCTCTACTACTTCATCCTTGCTTATGTGTGGACTTAGATTCTAGTTTCAAACTTTGTTTGCAATAAATAGCATAAATAACATCGTTTCATAAACACTTTGAAACTTGGCATTTCTTCATGCCAGTATATGATGTTGTTACTTTTTTGTTGTTGTTAACCTTCACCTGAGGATATATTTTTCCATTGGTTTTTAGAGAGAGTGGAAGGGACGGGGAGAGGGAAAGAGAGAGAGAGAGGAGAGAGAGAGAGACAGAGAGAATCATTGATGTGAGAGACACATCGACTGGTTGCCTCCCACATGCACCCTGACCGGGGCCGGGTGTCAAACCTGCAACCCAGGTATGTGCCCTTTGCTGGGAATTGAACCCGTGACCCTTTGTTGTGTGGGCCGGCACTCTAACCACTGAACCACCCCAGCAAGGGCTAATGTTGTTACTTTTTTTTATTTTCAATATGTTTTTATTGATTTTTTAGAGAGAGAGGAAGGGAGGGAGATAGAAACATCGATGTGAGAAACATCGATCGGCTGCCTCCTGCACACCCCCCACTGGGGATGGAGCCCGCAACCCGGGCATGTGCCCTGACCGGGAATCCAACCGGGACCTCTCAGTCCATGGGACGACACTCCGTCCACTGAGCCACACCCGGGCTACTGTTGTTACTTTTTTCAAAAATTCCTGGCTACTTAGGGAGAGGTTAGGAAAATATAGAGGGAAAAAAAGAAATGAAAAAAAAAAACACAAGAAAGCCCCAGAACTTCTCTGAGTTCCGAGTTGGTTTTCTCCTCGCCAAGGGTAACACCAGCGCCTCTTCTTGGCAGGAGAGGTCCGTGCACACGCCGGGGCGCCCGAGCCCTGCAGGAGGCCCGGTTCACCCAACTGCTTCCAGAGCCTGCACGCACCCAGCCGCGCCGGGTTACACACCCAGTAATGTTTGCCTCTTAAAAACGTGTGAGATTTATAGACCTCTGCCTGGATGCTTTAAAATATGGGAGTGGAGCTCCAGGCTCTCCACGGTCCATTTCGGTTTTGATAACATAGAAGAGTTTAAGCTCTCAGTCTAACTGATCCTAAGAAGGGTTTATGTGATTTTAATAGTTTGTGCCATTGATTCATGCACTGTGATGGCCCTTAGCTTCCTAAAAGGCACCCAGATGTTCCTCGGCCGTGTTTAGGTAGCATGTTTAAGTGAGCGGAAGCAGTGGGTAATGACTGCTAACCCCTCGGACCTTGCTTCCTCGTGCTGCAGACCTACTTTCAAGACACTGTGCTTTGGCTGGGTTAGACTTTGTCGCCTGTCGGCCAAAAGTCAAAAGTGCAGTAACAGGGCTTCGAAGGATGGATTTGGCTAAATTTAGAATTTTTCGAAGTATGGTTTATATTTATTGTTTATAAATATATCCTGAAAAAAACCCCACAAAATATATACAGACTTGAAAACCAAAACAAAAAACAAAAAACAAAAAAACCCCACAAACAACTAAAAGAAAAATGTAAAGGCAAAGGAGTCATTATTGATTTTGGGAGGGACAAAAGAAAATAAAATTTAACCAGGTAGTCTTTACCTTCTGTAGCTCTACTAAGATCTGTAGCTTTTAAA
Organism: Tadarida brasiliensis; assembly: GCA_030848825.1. Lineage (NCBI taxonomy): Eukaryota > Metazoa > Chordata > Mammalia > Chiroptera > Molossidae > Tadarida > Tadarida brasiliensis. The sequence goes on along the minus strand of CM061267.1, from coordinate 95,456,326 downwards.
CTAGACATAGAATCACATTTGTATATTGATGAATTTGTACACGCACTAATATGGAGCCTGTAGTCATTATATTTGCTTAATGAGCTGTGATGCTTTTGTTATTCATACTCATTAGATGAAAAATATTAGGTCATTTCAATGTCTGTTTAAAACCACTGACAAAGAAAGGCAAAAGACAGAAGTTAGTTTCATGAAATTGCTGGCGCCTCCTAGAGAATTGTACACAGGACTGAGGGGCTGTGAGCCTGCCCTCTGCCAGGCAAGACCCAGCTCAGTGAGATGCAAAAATTGCTCATTTTGTAACCCGCAGTACAATCACTGTGATGAGGGGTTCCCAATGTCAAAAAAGAGGTGAAGAAAAGGAAAACGTTGATTTGAAAGAAGTTTGTTGAAGATAAGGGCTAAGTTTCAATAGTTCCAGAAATGGTAAATGGAAATGGAATATAAAAGGCCTGAATCAAAGCCAAGACTACGAGTTACTTTATCACCATTCAGCAAGCCGCTGGAAGCAGGTGAGGGTTAAGAATTGGTATATAAAATAAAACCCATTATAAGAAGGTGTACTTCCTATAAAAAAGAAAATCAGACTTCTGATTGAATATTTCCAGAAAGGAGATATTGTCCAAAGGATGTTTATGGAAGTAGAGGGTAAATTTGTGTCAGAGGGAAATTTGAACGTACAGCAAACAAGAAGATTCTGTCCTAGTGACCTGGAATGAGTTGGACCAGGGGCCGGTGTTGTGCGTACAAACCCAACGGGCATCAAAGGGGAGACGTGGCCAGCGTGTTCTCAGGGATAGAAAATAGGGAACCGGGACCGTTAATCACTAGTGATACGGGAACGGGGGAAGGTGCTCAGTGAGGCAGAATGATGAAGACGACAGCGAGACTGGTTTTCATCCCGTTCATTTTCAGTCTTTGTTGCAATATCTACACGGAGGCGCTCTTTTGGATCCCAGGAATAAGCATCAGCACTTAACATACTTCACAGTAAACGCCTTTTCGTCCATCTGTCTCTGCTAGACTGTAAGGTCCTCGAAGGTCAGGGTGGGCTCACCTCTAACCTCCCTGTTTTCAGGTGTCAGGACGGCACCAGCCTCTTGGACGGCGCACAGTGAATGCCTATGACCTGAATGAGTGGAAAGAGAGGATGAAGGCTGGTGGGCGGGGAGGGAGTTTGACAGTAAGCTCACAGGTGGAAAATTCTCCAAGGAGCCTTAAAGATACGTGCAGCTGTATTAGATGGAGACAAGAAAAGGAGAGTGGTGAGAGGAGAGAATCATTGCAGAGAAAATTGGAAGTATGGTCAACGAACTTCTCTGGGAGGTCTTCAGTTTTCTAGCATGTGCCCGAGAATTGTGCTGGGACAACGAGAAAGGATCGGGGTGGTGTTGATGGGGAAGGGAAGGCATTTCTCTTCTCTTTAGAAGAGTTCTAAGTTAAGTGTTAAACCATGAGCACAGTATGAGAGGAATTGGATTTTTGTCAGAGAAAATGGCCTTAGAAAAGAAAGGTGGTCTGGGCATGGTAGATCTGGTCAGACGGGGCAGACTGTGAGGATTAAGGTGAGGCCTCTCCAGAGCCAGCAAACACTCTGGAGAAGTTTATTAGCCATGAAATGGGCTGGAGCCGTTGGACGATGGGCCAGTGGAATTCTTTTGAGCATCTTAAAATTCTCATTCTCTTCCTGTAGTTTATACTGTAAAATAATAGCACTTGGAATGTAAAATCATAATGTTACTATGCTTCGTCATTTACTTCCCATCCTCTGAGATCCAGATGTATCTGGGGGAAGAGAGGGGATTGATGTCTGTACCTTCACCCCTACTTTCCACAGGGAGTCGTTGGGCTAGAAACAGTTGAGATGGTAACAGCCAGTTGCCATGGATGCCTTGGCCTTTTATCTTGTGCAAGGATGGAGAGGGGAGGAGGAGAAGTGGTCGATGGGATGGCGTAAGGGAGAAATTAGTGTCGACAGAGGGAAGCAGCGAGTGTCAATTGGTCATGGAACCTAATTATTTAGCTGCTAAGAAAGCAGTCATTATGTTGATATAATAACAGCCCTTTAGTGTGAGTTGTCAGCAGACAGTAATACGTTTTAATGAGGCCTCTCAAATAAAAGCTTTATGGTGCCCGAGTGTTTGGGTTACTGCGGCCCGTTATTCTGACCCGCGTTTTGCTTCTCTCTTACGTTGTGATTTATTATGTTTGAGGCCTCAGTGATGAATCCCTTAGGGAATACATTTCAGAGCTTAAACTATTATTTTAGCTTTTTGCACTGCTAATTCAAAGGTTTTCCTGTTTGCTAAATTTTGGAGAGATGAGAAGAATTTATTTTAACCATATACATTTTATATTATGAAGTGCAAGAGTGGGGGAAAGAGTGTTCCATGGAGGGATCACAGGCAAGTAGCCAGTGACTAACAAGTTGCCAGTTGAATTGTGTTGACAAGTGTGATTTGTGTGGATCCCTCAAGAATGTAACAGGATCATAATAAGAACATAAAGTTCATGGATCCCGTAGGCGAAGGAGTAGCCTGGGAATGGAAAGAAACGGCTATTAGTATATATTGGAATTACTCTCTCAAAGAAACACAGGAGTCTTTACTCTGTGTAGCTGGCCTTCTGTCTCTGCGGGTCTCACATCCATGGTTTGCACCAACTGCAGATAGAAAATACTCAGGCCCGGCCAGTGTGGCTCAGTGGATTAAGCATCGTCCCATAACTGAGGGGTCCCAGTTCTATTCCTGGTCAGGGCACATACTTGGGTTGTGGGCTCGATCCCCAGTAGGGGGCGTGCAGGAAGCAGCCAATAGATGTATCTCTCTCACATTGATGTTTCTATCTCTCTCCCTTCCTCTCTCTCTAAAATAAGTAAATAAATAAAAACATTTAAAAAAAGGAAAGAAAAAATATTCGGGAAAAAGAAACAGAAGTTCCAAAAGCAAAATTTGAATTTGCCAGGCACCAGGCACTATGCTGAAGGCAATGAAATGCAGAGACGCGTAGGTGTGCCCTGCTGTGGCCTATATGCAAATATATGTTACATGCAAATACTACTCCTTTTTTTTTTTTTAATCTTTACCCGAGGATACTTTTTTCCATTCAGATAGAGTGGGAGAGAGAGAGAGAGAGAGAGAGAGAGAGACACATCGACCAGTTGCCTCCCCCACAACCCCGACCAGGGCCGGGGACCGAACTGCAACCGAGGTACGTGCCCTTGACCTGAATCGAACCTGCGACTCTTTGGTCTGTGGGCTGATGCTCTACCACTGAGCCAAACCGGCCAGGGCACTACTCCATCTTATATAAAGGACTCAAGTTCCATGCATTTTATCTGAGAGAGGTCCTGGAGCCGATGGCCCACGGTTACGGAGGGATGGCTGTATTGAAATCGTCTGTTCCAGGAGGCTGAGACTCATGCAGGCAAACATAGAATAATTCTGCGAGGCTGTCTCCTTTTAAAAGCTGATTATAACTGAATTACAGAAACTGGAATAAAAGTGCTTTGTGGTAACGTCATGAAGAATCACTGTTGACTCAGTGCGTTCCTTGCTCTTCTGCTGTCCTTGCAGGTACTTGTTATCCCCAGTGTCCGGTGTTTCTTAATTGAGCTCCCGGTTTACTTGACTTGCTCCCTTCTGTTCTTCTCTGTTCCGCTTGCCACGAGCAGTCAATGGTGTCCTGCTTGGGTTTTCAGATAGCAAGTTTCGTGAACAAGTCGGGCATGGATACCTCGATTCTGCAGCGGTCCTTGGCCATTTTGGAGTCAATGGTGCTCAACAGCCACGATCTCTACCAGAAGGTGGCGCAGGAGATCACCATTGGGCAACTCATTCCACACCTTCAAGGGTAAGTGTGTGAGGCCAGCAGTGCGGGGGGGGGGAGGGGGGGGGGATGCTTCGGTCACCACGATGCTCTGGGGGACGGTTTGCATCGGGCTGAGCAGTGTACAGAAGAGAAATCGATGTGGGGTTTCATCAGCATGCATGTGCTTGTCCCCGTCACACTGAAACGCGCAGTTACTTGACCCTGGGTGAGCTCCGTGCCTATTCTTTTTTTTCCCCTTAAATCCTCACCTGAGGATATTTTTCCGTGTATCTTCAGATAGAGCGTGAGGGAGAAAGAGAGACACCGATTGGTTGCCTCTCGCACGACCCCGGCCAGGACCGAACTGCAACCGAGGAATCGAACCTATGACTCCTCAGTCCACGGGCTAACGCACTAACCACTGAGCCAAACCAGCCAGGGCCAGTTAAGGCTTTTTAAAGGCAGGCTTCTCTCTTCGGGCTCAAGGTGATTGCAGTAGCCTTCTTTTGTATGTGATCCTGTCTGTATTTTTTTTAGAGGCTTGAGCTATGAGACACGGCCCTAGCAGCCTTCTGTCCCGAGGGCTTGCCCCCTCCTCTCCACCCTTCGGTAACTAGTAAGGTTGTCTCTGCTGATACTGACAGAGAAGGACCCCGCTGCACAGTGCTGCTTTGTAAATTACAGTGTTTGGGTCGCAGGTGCAACGAATATCCTGAGCTTACACAGAGCAGGAGTTTAGAGAAAGGATGCTGGATGCTTTGGGAACCCAAGAAAGACACAAACGATGGCCTCTGCTGGCTGAGTGTGACTGGGCTCCCGGAACTGTGTCCCTGGCCTCCCGAGGAAACCTGGTTGCCCATTTGGGTGGGGTGCAGGGTAGAGATTCCGTGTTCTCAGTATACCGAATGTTAGCTGTCGTGTTATACTATAAACCATCAAAATGTATTCGTTTTGTTTTGTTTTTCTTCCTCACCCGAGGATATTTTTCTACTTATTATCAGATAGAGTGGGAGGGAGGGAGAGAGAGAGACACATCAATGTGATAGAGCCACATTGACTGGCTGCCTCCTGCACGATCCGACCAGGGCCAGGGACGAACTGCAACCGAGGTACGTGCCCTTGACTGGAATCGAACCCACGACTCATTGGTCCGCGGGCTGATGCTCTAACCGCTTAACCAAACCGGCCAGGGCAGAAATGTATTTGATGTTTTCTTCATTCAGAGGGAGAAAGGTGACCGGGATGTAATATTTCAATTCACACAAGCTATAGATTGTGGCTTCAGGGAAAATTAGCACATGCTCTAAAATGATGATTTTGTGTGAAACCCCTCTAGAAACAGCACTTCCACAGTTCCTGAATGTGAAATGTATTATCTCTGCAATCCGTATCTTTTTTGAATCTCGAGGGCACACAGTGTACTTCCCTAAAGGGGAGAGTTTCTTGTTTGCTGAGTACTGTGCTAAGCGTTCTGTGTACATGACCTCATTTTATTCTGAAAGCGGCCTGTGTTCCTACCCAGTGTTACAGATGCGGAAACTGTCTCAGGGTCTCCCCGTGAACTTGTCCAAGGCCGCACAGCCAGCCTGCAGGGCACTGGGCCCTGACTGTCCTCCTGCAAAGGCCATGTCTCAGCTCCGCCTCCCTCACACCGTCCCTCGTCCCTCGATGGGGCTCGTAGCTACTCTTTGTTCGGGCCCAGGTTCTCCTGGTCGACTGTTTACCGTGTGCCTTTCATTAGGTCTTTGCTCCATTTGGAATTTCTGATTTCATTAAGAAAGTTTCTTTTTGGAAATAGATGTTTAGAATATATAATATCATTGCCATGGAGACAAAGCAGTTACCTTTATAATAAGCCCAGGACTTGAGGACAGCCAAGTGTACTCCCAGATATACTTCCTGCAGCAAACTAAACAGACAGACATTACACACACACACACACACACACACACACACACACACACACATTTCGTCCACTGAGTTCATGTCTTTAATCTTAGCAGAGGAGAAGGGAGAGAGCCAGCTGGCCACCTGCACTTTCTGGGTGATCTCCACTCAGCAGTGGTTTGTCTGGCTAGCAGTAGTCATTGACACCCCCTCACAGTGTTTCGAGCCTTGTGATGGTTGAAATACATTCTCAGTGGGGACTGTGTTTTCTAGGTCCTGCCTTTCTCTCACGTGCCTTTTTGCGGGGAGGTGATCGTGAACTTGATCATGGTCTGACTCAGGGATAGCTTCTTCTCACTTTCTGTATTGTTCTGTGTCTTACAGGACAGATCAAGAAATCCAAACCTATACCATTGCAGTCATCAATGCACTTTTCCTGAAGGCCCCTGATGAGAGGAGGCAGGTAGGTTGCATTTCTTGTGTCTGGAGACTATGCCCAGGATGGCGACTTTCGATGCAGAGAGAGCCGTCCCCTGCCCATCCCAGGGACGGCCGGGCCTCCCTGCTGCTCTGCAGCTTGGCTGGCCAGCCTGGGGTCGTTCACAAACCCGGTGGGAACCAGGTGGAGATGGGCACGCTGTTGTCTGAGGAAGGTGCTGGGAGTGTTCCTGCAGTGGGGCCGTGTGTAGAAGCATCAACACATGAGCGACAGTGGCGTTGAGGCCGTGGTGGGAGCCCCGGGATCTTGTCATTCCACTGAATGCTCACTGGGGCAAGGAAGCAGACCCTGAGAGGTGTCACCTCTGCCCAGGGACGTGTGGGATGGCAAGGCGGGAGGACCGGAGACAGGTTGCTGCCACCAGTTGAAATAAAGAACTGCGCCCGTGTCCGAGGGGCTCTTGGCCGATGCCGTTTCTGCCGTGTGTGTGTGTGTGTGTGTGTGTGTGCGCGCGCGCGCGCGCGCGCGCACGCGGCTGGGAGGGCTGAGCGCTTCATCCTCCTCGTCTGAATGTGCCCTCGTGAAGCCTTCCTCCGAGACCCCGTCTGCAGATCTCTGGTTTCTCTTCAACTAAGGAAAGAATCGTTAGACGGGGGGTGTGGAGGAGGCGGAATTTTGTCTTGAAATGTAGCTCATACCTCAAAATCCATTCCTGTTTCTCCACATCCATATAATATACTGTCACCTCGGTCACAATTCACTTCGTGTAAGAGCTGGATAGAAATCGGAGACCTTTCACTGATCAGAAAGTGTGCCGGGAAAGTCCAGGACAGTCCCCAAAAGATTGCTTTAGAAGAAGTTAGAACGCGAGCATGCTACTGAACACGGTGTCAAGAATTTTATTTTTGAAATTTTATTTTTTTTCACTGTCGAGGTTTTTAAACCCCGGTGATTAAATATGAGGGTTTCTGGTTTGTTTTCCATTTAGGATTGTTTGCTTATTCCGGGGGTCCGCCCTGGCACAAGGAGGGGAGTGACTTTAGTGTCCTGTGCCCTTGGTTTGGTGCTGGCTGGAGCCAAGAGGTGTCTGCCCATCCTCTGGGCTGGAGTTTTAATGGGCCAGCTTTGCAGATCATTAGTGGGGCTGCTGCTTTATATTTATATCTAAATGCTGAGCTCGTGGTCATTCCTTGCAGCCCAGCTAATTACCAGGCAGCTGTCCCATACTCAAGCCTGACGTGGGCATTGGAGAGGCGCGAGCCTTCCCAGCCAGACCAAGGCTTCACGGTCCAGCTATCGGGGGCACATGTGCAGAATGAGGGTTAGGAAGTCTGTGTTCGGTCTGACCTCAGGACATTCCTTACCCTGTGGGGGAAGGGGTTGGGTTAGAGGGGATGGCGGCTCGCTCCACTTGGACCTCTGGACCTAGACATGGGTAAGATGCATGCACATTGTGTCTTCCTGTCCATCAGAATACTGCTAACCTGCTGAGCTGCAGTCACGTGACCGTGAGCAACCGGGGATGAGATGCTGATCTCTGCTCACTGCAGGACAGTGATGACAGAGACAAGGCAACAGAATGCCAGTATGACATCAGCTTGGGGTTCTGTAATCAAACCTTTTTGTGTGCATGTGTTTTTTTAAATTAGGCAATGCATGACTGAGGTAACACAATTTGACCATATATTGCAACAACAACAACAATAATAATAATAAATCACAAAGGATAGTCTAATAGCTTTAAACCACGGAAGAAAAACAGTTGAACTGAGAATGTATATCAACCAGCAGAAAAATCTAGAGTATTACATGACTGCTTTAGTCTTTGCAATAAAAATAACCACAAGGATCCTTTTTCTTAGAGCTACTTGCCATTATTCATTTTACTGTTTTCACGGCAAACATGGTGGCAAAATCCCTTCCAAATTTCTCTACAACTATGTATGCTTTTGATAAGCATTATTTTAAAAACACTTTTTTGGTTAAGAGATTTGGTGGAAAAGCCAGAAAACGCAGATTCCAAAGGAAGAAGTTGTAAAGACTCCCAGAATGCGGTGCGTTCCCAGGGAGAGACCGCTGCATCTGCTCATCTGCTCACAGCCCTGCGGCTCGCGAGGTCCTCCCTCTGCTTCGTCCTGTGCGGAGAAGCCCCGGCGCGCATCACTGTTGCACAGACGGGGTCACGCTTTGTGCACGGATTTATTTTTTTAAACTGCTTTTAAAACTGAACAAGATTTTGTGACATCTTTCCATGTCACTATTTCTATATCCAGATTTAAATCAACTTTCGTTGGACAGAACTTTGGAAACAAGTTTTTAAAAAAGTCTATCATTTATTGCCATTAAGTTCCATAATTCTCATCTTTTATCTACCAGGTATTAAATCTTGTCATCTTTATAGCCATAGAAAGGTTTTACAGATTAAAGAATCAAACCTTTTTAGCTTGCATAGAATTTCTGCAAGTTGTTTGTTTTAAATTTGTCAGTTGGTCATACTTTACTTGCTTAAAAAAAACCATTAGAATTTAAAACAATATATAAAATCTCCATATTTATACCTGCCTATACTTTGATACCATCATAACAGTATAAAATATTCTCCATGGAATTGATTGCTCAAGCAGTTCCCTAATATTGGACCAAGAAAGTCCATGATGAGGACAATGGCTTTTTTATTTCTCTCTGACCAAACTCATGTGTCTTAAGGAGGGTAGTGGAAAATACTCCTTCATTCTTTTATTAAACATTTATAGTCTACTCTGTGCCAGACATTGACTCTGGGCTTGGAGTACAAAGATGGAAAGGGCAGTCTCTGTGCCCTTGAGGTGACCCTTGTCTTATGCAGAAGATAAATAATATCCACAGATAATTTCAGTAATTGCTCTAGATGTTGGAAATATATGTCCCTTCTAACTTAAACATTTTATAAACCAGTAAGCTAGAAAAGTCCCAGAGAATATTGTTGTTATTGTCGTTTGTTTGTGTGGCAATAATTTTATTTTCACAAAGGAGAGAAATTAAAAGAACGAGAGAACCCTTTGGGTCTTTTTGTTTTTCACCTGGTCTAAAAAAAGGACCTTTCTATTTCAATCGGGAAGAAAGCGCTATTTTCTTTTTATTTTTTTTTTATTTTTTTTTATGTGGGAGGGAGAGAGAGGAAGAGAGAGAGAGAGAGAGAAAAACATCAACGTGAAAGGGACACATCGAGTGGTTGCCTCCCGCACAACCAACCAGGGCCAGGGACAAACTGCAACCGAGGTACATGCCCTTAGCAGGAACCGAACCCGGGGTCCCTGTGGACCGCAGGCCGACGCTCTAACCGCTGAGCCAAACCAGCCAGGGCGAAAGCACTATTTTCTATGCACGTGGAAGGACAGGGTCCTCTGGATTGCCGTTAACCTGTTTCTGACTATGGCCTTGTTTTCAAGACGTTGGAAGAGGACTTAGGATTAGAATTTGACTTTGAGGCCATCCAGCCTTTCGAAGCCCTTGCAGTATTTATCTATCATCCTCGTCAACGCAGTGGGTCAGCAGGGGCGCTAAACAGAGCTGTGACCTCTAACAGAGTCCTCTGAATGTCCATCCCTTCTTCTCTCCTGCTGGCTCTCCTTTCTGTGGTGGCGATGGCGCTGTTAGGTTGGTGTAGAGAGCAGTGTTGACATCCTTGATTGTCCTCTGACTGTAAGTCCCCGTGTTCCCTTTGTCGGCACTCAGCGACCCTGCCCACCCTGCCTGCGCCCTCGTACTTCCTCCCCGCCTTCTGGGTCCTCCTTGCTTTCTGCAAGTTGATTTTAACCCCAATCAAATTCATGGTTGTGTTTTTGAATCGTAGATGAGTTTCTTCTCTACTCAGTAAAAGTAGCAACACTAAAAATGCAACCCGCCCCCCCCTGCAAAAAATCGCATTCAAGTGTCTTCCTGAATATGAGCAGTATTTTTATTTTTGAATGTTTGCAACAAGATTGTAGTCAACTATTTAATTTCCCCTTAGTATCTACTTGTCAATATCTGGAAAGGGCATCTGGGAATCATTTCCTTTAATAAAGTCACCCGCAAATCCTGCGTGCCCGTTGGGCGGGCCCCAGCCCCGTGTGCAGGAGCGAGGGCTGGCCGTGGCGGGCGCGGACTGCGCAGCTGAGCATTTGCCCAGATGTCTGTCCTTGGCTCCATCTCCAGCCACTCCGTTCACTCTAACGAACGACTTTCTAGTCCTGGGGCACATACTAAGTGCTCCTTGGTTTTGCACAGACTGAGGTGAAATGTAAAAGACTTACACCTTTAAAGCGATGCTTCTCTCCCGTTGGTCCTCACGGTGCAGGCGCACAGTGCCCGGCAGAGCGCTCTGCACGCATATCGGAGGAGAGGTGACGGCCTGCCCAGTGGAGAGCCCCTGCTGTCACTGGGGCGCTTGAATTCTTTGTATTCAGCATTCCCTTTTCCTGGAAAGAAGGAATGCCTAAAAAAAAAAAAATTCAGGTGCCAGATTTCCTTTCTTCGCTTTTGGGCATGGCTTTGTTTTCTAAACAGAACATTCAAAAAATAACTTGAATGCCACCGCCTATTTGAATCCATTCTTTCGCAACAAATACTGCTGATATCGGGTTAGGAAGCACACCCCAGGATCAAGTCATTTTGGACCGTGCTGAAATGGATCTTTCTAACCTCAGCTTTCATGGGGGGTGTTTTCCTTCCACAGGAGATGGCGAATATTTTGGCTCAGAAGCAGCTGCGCTCCATCATTTTAACAGTGAGTACCTGTGCTGGGTCCGCTGGGCTGGGGAGGCATGGATGGTGCATTTACTTCTCTCCTCTTTTGACTGTAGTTCGCGGTTTGTTCTGGAACTTGCTTCTGTGGCAAAGCAGTAGGGACCAGAGAGCAGGAAACAGCGTGCTTTTGGAAATGGAATAAGCAAGGCTTTCCCACAGGAATGGCTCCCTCTGGTTGGAGGGAGGGGTCCCTGCAGTGCTCTAGAGGGAAGGGCATTCTGGCAGGAAGGGGTGGGCATCTCTCAGAGGGGCAGGTTTACTATACATCCATGGCTTTAGCTTTGCTAAAACTGTAAGGAAATTGGGGGCTCCATGACTTAAAGTGTCTACAAGTTTGAGCTTATAACTGTTTTTAATGAGGGAGCTAGCTGGAAACATATCAGACCCTGGGAGAAGTCCTGACATTTTACCATCATTTTCCCGGGCCCCTGTGCAAGAGAAAGGTGGGAAAGACATCTGTGGAAACCACGCAATGCACACGCGACCAGAAACTTCGGTGGCAAAGAGGCCCTACGTGTTAGGTTGTGAATGTTTGACAATAAATCAAATCGCAAGATTTCCTGAGGCCTTATCTGCTGCTTGACTTTTAACCGAAGGCTGAAAGAAGCACGTGTGATTGATTCCAAAGAGGAGTTCTGCAAGCCTGTGCGTGCACACACACACACACACACACACACACACACACACACACACATTCCAATACAGTGAAGCCATTCAAAATTAAAAACCTTCCGAGGACAAACAAAATAAATATTCTAGAACCCAAAGCCCACAGTAATAACTATAATTTGTCATCAGGTTTGATTTTAAATATTCTGGCTGTCTAGGGTAAAGAGAAACATATGAGTGTAATTTTCATTGTTTGACCAAAGCGGTACCCCAGTTCTTGGGGGATGACATGTTTCCCCCCCGGAACCGGACGCTGAACTGGGTGTTGGTAAAGCACTGGAGTGGATTCTAGGTCCCAGAATGATTTAGTGGGCACTGCAGAATGCTCATTTTCCTACTATGGTTCTTTTTCATCCTGGCTCTCAATACAAGTGGAAGCTGTAATTCTGAGACCTAGTTCGGGGACGAGGTTTGCGCAGGGGGAGGCGCGTGGGAGAGGAAGGGCTGGAAGTGTGGGAGTGAAGGTCTCAGCCTGATGCTGACGTCACCGTGGTGGGGCAGATGGAGTGACTCTGGCCCCCATGTTTCAGAGATGGGTTTACTTCAGTGGGACTTCTCCTGTGAGGCTTTGATAGCTGAAGTCTCAAGCTTTGTGTTCTCTGGGAAGAACTTGGAATGAAGACACTTTTGAGTTGCTACTTAAAATAGATACCCATGTACTTTAGCTCCTGTACACTTTGCCTTTTATTTTCAGTTACAATTGGCATTGGATGTTATTTTGTGTTAGTTTCAGGTGTCTAGCATAGCGGTTAGACAATCATACACTTTGCAGTGTGATCCCCCAACATGCCCAGCACCCACCTGGCACCCTACATAGTTATTACAATGTTACTGACAAAGTTCCCTGTGCTGTGCATTACACCCCGTGACTATTCCGTAATGGCTAAGGTGTGCTTCTTACTCCCTTCACCTTTTTCACCCAGCCCCCCAAGCCCCCAAGCCCCACCCCTCTGACAGCCATCAGTCTGTTCTCTGTATCTGTGAGTCTGTTTCTGTTTGTTTGTTAGTTTATTTTGTTCACTAGATTCCATACATGTGAAATCACATGGCACTTATCTTTCTCTGTCTGACTTATTTCACTCAGCACAGCGGCCTCTAGGTCCATCCACGCTGTAGCAGATGGTAAGATTAGGCCGCCTTCTTACACCATATACAGAATAAACTCAAAAAGGATTAAAGACTTAAATGTCAACACCCGTAGACTTTGGATGCTGAATGTATACTAGGAATGAACATTCTGTTCTGGAGATGAAAGGCTGTGGGGTTTTATTCCAGCCTCTCATCCCATTGCCTAGCTTCCCAGCCCCTCAGCCTCCATAATTTTGGGTCTGTGACTTCCTTCTATTCCTCCTTCTTCTTCCCCACCTTCTTTAATGGGCTTTCTGACATGGTGCCCACAGTGAGGGTGTGGAGTTCAGGCGCATGCCAGGTCGGGGGCGCCTAGAGAAAGCTCTCCGAGACAGCAGGTGGGGTTGGGTGTAGCGTATTCAAAATAACTGGTTTGAATAGTTGTTCCCCACGGCGACCTGTCGTGTTTAAGGCACAACTGTGGCCCCTGCCAGAGAGGATGTATGTGGGGCCCCGGTGTTGAATCCCATTTCAGACCCAGCTCTGGGGGGAGGGAGACACAAAGGCCCACCTGTCTCGTCTCCTGCCATTTCTTTTCTATGTGCCCCTTTGGTTCTGTTTCCAAGAGGAAGCGGCATTTTACTTCTTGTGTAGTTGCTGATAGGCGAGTGCAGTACAGCCCAGGAACACACTCACTGCCCCGGGGGGCAGAGGGGGTCTCCCTGTGGTTCTCACAGTGAACTGACTGCAAGTCTCATAGGTACTTTGCTCGTGTATGTTGCTTCTGGAATTTTCCCTGTGTAGAAGTGGGCTCACCTGTCAGACAGCTGTGGGTGAGACGATGGCAGACATGCTCCCCATACCTGGGCACTATCTGTGCCCTGTTGTAGCCGTCCCACTGTTCGTCCAGGTGCTCTCCTCTCAGGGACCTTCTTGGCTCCTAGGGCCAAGTCACCAGTGCATCTCCAGTGCCCTCCCTCTTCTGCTGTCCCCTGCACACGGTAGGTCTTTTCCTGGTTTCTGGCCTAAAGCTCTAGGAACCTTATTGGGCCCTGGAATAGAAAGGCGAGCTCCGAGGTCACCTGTGTCCCACGAGCTCTCTTCTGAAGCGTCGCTCCACCGGCCTACATCCCCAAGCCTCCAGAGGAAGACTGCGGAGGTTCCACTTGGCATAAGGATGGGGGCTAACTTTGGCTGTTTGCTTTTCCTTTCCTCCTTTCCTTAAAACTTCTCTCTGTGACCATCTCCCCAGCACGTCATCCGAGCTCAGCGGGCCATCAACAACGAAATGGCCCACCAGCTGTACGTGCTGCAGGTGCTGACCTTCAACCTCCTGGAGGACAGGATGATGGCCAAGATGGACCCCCAGGACCAGGTGAGCACTCCCGGGACAGAGCGAGGGCACCTGGAGGCGAGCGGCTGCCACGAGAGTCTTTCTCGGGCTACTCCGAAACCTGGAGATTTCAGATGATGATATTACTGATTTATATCATCTCAGCTTGGGGGAATGGATTTCAAATTTAGGTGACCTTAGGATCAGAAAATAAAATGAATGGACTGTTTCATTGCACATCGAATACCGCATATTCTTTCTTTATTGGATAAGAAAGCTTGACCTCACACGGCCACTGACCTTGGCCCTTGACCCCAGTACCCTCACTGGTGATAGCTTTGGTGAAGTTCCCAGGCAAAGGGGGCCACTTGGTCGCTCTGTGTGATATGGTTCTGTAGGTCGAGGAAGCGATTTCCATTCTCCAGCGATCAGTCCAAAGGTGGGGCCCCAGGTCAGACCTGGTTTCTGGGCTTGCGTGGTGCTGGTTGGCTGTCTGCTGTAATTCTCTCCAGGTCTGTCTGTTGTGCAGGAAAGGTGATGTCTCCATCCGCAGGCTTTGGGGAATGTTAGTGTGAGGGCAGAGTCCGGGGAAGCAGCTGGAGCCCTGCTGTTGCACACTCTCAGCTTCGGCAGCGCTGCAGCTCTGGAAAGGGAACTGCTCCCTCCTGGCACGTGAGGCCTGATGGGTCGCAGATGTGCACCGCACATGTGGAGTGTGTGACCGCCGGGGCGCTTCCTGCATGGCGCAAGGCCCTGCGATTGAGAGTGACGGAGAGGCCACCTCGCACGCCCCAGACTTGTGGCAAGGCCAGCAGCCCTCCTCTGAGGGAGCAGACCGTCATTTACACTTCGAGTGAAGGAAGGCAGCGCATGTTCCTGGGAGCAGCCCTCCCTGTTTGGGAAGCCCTCTTCTATTTATTTAAAATACATTTTTTATGATGGTAAAATATACAGAAAATCTCTCCGTTTAACCAGTTTTAAGGGTTTGTTTCCACGAAGGCACTTCTCAGTGGAGTTAGGGATTCCTCGTCATCCGAGGACTGTTCACACTCTGTGCCTCTCGCTGTGCCTCTCTGTCACCCCCGGTTCTCGAACTGGGCTTTCTCCAAGCCCAAGCCTTTCATCCTATCTGGGGCTCCTCTAAGAACTCCAAACAATTGATACAAGTCTTCCAAAAGGACTTGGCCGTGAGGCTAGCCGTGGAGGAAAGCCAGGGCCGACCAGCAGAACGAGGGACAGGGCGAGAGAGAGTGCGCCGAGCCCAGCCTTACCACCCCGGACGCCTTTTATCTGTTTTGTTTTGTTTTTCTCCTTCGCGCAGTGATTCATGCCGACCCCGGGGGAACCGGGCGTGCATGCCCTACCGCACAATGAAAGTAGCTCCCCTCTCCTCCTTCCTCCCTGTCGCCCGCAGGCTCAGAGGGACATCATATTTGAACTTCGAAGAATCGCTTTTGATGTGGAGTCTGAACCCAACGCCAGCAGTGGCAGCATGGAGAAGCGCAAGTCCATGTACACCCGGGATTATAAGAAACTTGGCTTCATCGTAAGTAAGCCGTGCCCAGTCGGGTCTCCCCTTCCAGCGTCGTGGGGGCTGACCTCAGCCGCATAACTCATGTCTCTCCTCCGAGCGTGTGGTCCGCCTGTGCCTCGCAGAATCGTTTTCACATTTTCCAGATGTTTAGCTGGTTTAAACAGGATCACATGAAAATCTCTGCTGGCCGCAGTGAAATGGAATAACTTGCACAAGTGTGACTAATACTGAGTTTGTTTATCCAGCTCTGATTAAGTGTAACCAAGAGGAGCGAGCCTGGAGGCCCTAGACTCCATTCAGGCTCCGCGAGATGCTTGAGGTTCTGTTTTGAATGAAGTGAGTGATGGCGAGTGTGGGATGGATCCAATCACTGGGTCAGAGATGGGGTTCCTTACGCGCATCGATTTCATATCAAAATCGAAGTGAGAGTCTCCTGACATTCAAGCAGGAGGAAATGGACGCAACAGACGTTTTCCTATAAGTTTTGTCTTGCTGCAAATCCTAATGAGAGGTCTCTGAGCTCTTCTTTTTCTTCGCTTTGCAAATCAGAACACAGCCTGTCCTGAGTATAAATCTGTCTCGTTCTTGCCTTTACCACCGTCACGTTTCTGCATGACCGTGGGCTGAGTCAGCTCAAATTCTGCAGATGGAAAGTTGGGTTTCCACTTTAACCTCCATCATACATGACCCCAAAAAATGAGATTTGGGCTTTAGTGATTATAAATCACCAGGCATTATTTTGTCATTGCCAAGTACTATTTCCTTGAATACACACACACAAACATTAATGTTTATACACATGGATATCACGCTTTATGTGTCATTTGGGGAACCTTGTCTTTCATGGGAACTGTCATTGCTTTCCAGATGAGTTCACACATCCTGGTTTTCATTACTGGGGAGTTTTTCATTAGTTGGATATACTATAGTTTATTTAACCAAGCCCTTTCTCTGAGTGTTTCAATGCTTTGAAATTACCATCAAGTCTATAATTAACATCTTCGCTGCCCATTAATGCACGTCTGTGATCACGATATCAGGACTAATTTGTGTAGCTGTCATTTCTATGATGTGTATTTATAGGGATTTCAATATTACCAAATTGCTCTATTTTCCGTCTTAACCAGCAGTGGATTAGAAATGATTATGTGTTTGAAACGCTCCAGTAATGTCTGTTAAATTAAAAAAAAAAAACAACAACAACTAACAGTCTGAGTTATTGTTTTTATAGTGGCGGTGTTTGCACGTCTTTTTAATAAGAATACTTGTCAAATGTTGCGTTCAGCTTTGCCACGTGCTTTGCAGACATATGATATCATTTCTATTCCATCATATCCTATATTTTAACTATAACATTCTATTTGATCTTTTAGTCGAATCTGTTTTTTGTGGGTTTTTTTTTCTATTTTATTTATTTGTTTTTATTTTAGCAACCAGATTGATAACTGATGGGCCAGGTGAGAGTTTCCTGTGCTAGGTGTGTGTCGATGATCGAGGTGCGTGGGTGGCCCTGGCCCTGCTCTCACCTACCTGACTGTTGGCAGAGCCCGTTTGCCAGGGATTTAGCCAAGGGAGTGTGGGTGGGGCTCATATTCTACCTTACCCACCCCCCCCCATTCCTTCCACGTGCATTCCAAATGTTCCCAGTTATTCCCTTTTCTCTTCCTCCCTCAGCTGCGCCCCAGATTTCCGGTGCGTTTGAACCATGTAGAAAAGTGCAAACTTCTAGCTCTTTCCACCTAATGCTTCCTGGCCCCAGAACTCCTTGTGTCTCTGCCCCAGGCCCTAGTGGGTTTTGTTGGGGACAGTTGGATCCCAGAATATACAGTGTCATTTCTCCTCCTGGCCACATGTGTGATGGATGGAGAAAGAGGGCGGACACTTTGTGAGCCTCGGGTTATCACAGGTTCTCGGATCACTACAGGTCTCTGCGAGGAGTATTCAGAACGGGGGTGGAGGGAGGAAGCCCTCCTTTTTATCATCACGCTCTGGCCCTGTGGGAAATCACTGGAGGATTCCATGAGGCGAATTCAGTGCAGCTCCCTGTGTCTTAACATGACTGTTCATTTCCCCCCAATTTCATGTTTCTACGTCCTATTTGCAGCGTCCACTGTTCTGTTTCATGAGTACTATAAGAAAAACAAGGTGTGTGTTTTTTCAAACTGAAAGTTAATTTGAGTACTTTTAAGGCCGTTACCACTTCTTCCTCTCTAAGGGCCTGAAAAGTGATTTTAGAAAAAGCAAAGACCTTGGGCAGAGAATAAGCAAAAGAGAACGTTGGTTTCCCTTACCTTTCCGTGGTTCTTTTTTCAGTTTCAGTTTTTAGTCCTTCCTCTGACACTTCTCCCAGGCAGCCTCTTCCATGAGAGAAGTGAGAAATTGGAAAGATTAGTTAGTGATGATTTCGACTCCCAGCAGCTCCGACAAGCAGAGGTTTTCCTTGGTGAACACCCAGGGCCAACCAGAAAGAGACCAGCCTGGGCGAAGGGAACCACGCGCTGCCTGCGCCACCTAGAGGCCAGTCTGCAAAAGCGCTGAGAGCTGCGCAGTTCATCCAGCGTCAGCCCACCAAAGCCCTGGGCTGTACAGGGTCCTGGTACAGGACTCTCTGGCTTTCAGAACAGGACTGCTTCACAGGCATGACTCACCTGGTCACTCTGTCCTGAGCGCTTTCCTGTTGACTCCCTCCGGAGCAGTCCGAGATTTGGGTAATCTTTTGGCTCTCTCTGGAGAAAAGTTCAATTCCTCAGGTGAAGATGGCTGTTTCTCATTTCACGTCTCCCAAGTGGGCAGGGCCCACGAAGTGTTAAATGACACATTTTGGGAGTTGAGTGGGCCCAGATTTTAATTCTCTTTCCTACTGACAAACCATGGGCCAGGGCCAGTGAGTTAACCTATTGGGGTGTCAGTTTCCTGGCTTGTGAAATCGGGCAGGCAGGTGGTTGGAGGCCCCTGCAGTTCCAGGCGTCCGTGCTGGGTGCAGCCCTGCAGTGGGGGATGCGTCCCGCAAGTGGCACTTCCCTTCCTTGCTGTTCGGAGGGCATGCATCGCGGACATCATAGGCAGCTTTTTAAGTTTTCCAAACTAGAAGAGGCTGTTGCTCCAACCAGGCAGGAACAGTTTGTCAAAGGATCATAAAGCACCACTCCGTGGAGAGGGCTGACGGGCCCCCCAGTGTCCCAGCAGAGCAGAGCTTTCTGATGAAACAACTCCAAAATCTCAGCCGAAAGTGGCTAGAGGGCTTGTATGGTCAGTTATAAAACAGAAAGGCACCTGCTTTGAAAACAAAGTGATCTCTCAGTCAGTGCTTCTCTCGTTTCAACATGGACCTGCCACTGTAGGTCCTGGTGGGAGGAGGGGGTTAGGATTGTCTGGGACATTACCATTTGTACTGGAACTCTAAGGAAATGTGCATGGATTTCTCAAGGCGATAGACGGCAGCGTCTCATTTCTGGAATGATTTCATTTCGGAAACAGAAAATGCCTACCTATAAACTAGACCCTGTTAGTTGCAGTGATCAAGACTTGTTCAAGATGGCATTGATGCTCTGTGAAGAGTTGTCTTCCTGACCAGAGACCCGGCAGGATTTTATCGCTCTTGATGTTGGATGGGGACAACTTCTCTATTTGTGACCTTTATCTTTGTCCAGTCTATTGGACAAACACTAAAAGGGAGGTCTATTTTCAGGCATACCTCGGAGATGTCGGGGTTCAGTTCTAGACCATGGAAATAAAGCACATATTGCAATGAAGGGAGTCACATGAAATTTTTGACTTCTCAGTGCTTAGAAAAGTCATGTTGACATGATACTATAGCCTATTCAATGTGCAATAGCATTATATTTAACAAATATATATACTGTAAGTAAAAAATACTTTATTGCTAAAAAAAAAGCTAACAATCTTCTGAGCCTCAGTGAGTCATAATCCTTGTTGCTGGTGGAGGGACTTGCCTGGGTGTTGATGGTGCTGACTGATCAGGGTGGTGGGTGCTGAAGGCTGGGTTGGCTGTGACTCTCTCCAATTAAGACAACAATGAAGTTTGCTGCGTTGATGGACTCTTCCTTCCATGAACGATTTCCCTGTAGCATGGGATGCTGTTTGATAGCATTTTGCCCACAACAGAACTTCTTTCAAAACTGAATCAATCCTCTCAAACCCTGCCACTGCTTTAGCAACTAAATTTACATAGTATTCTAAATCCTTTGTTGTCATTTCAACCATCTTCCCAGTATCTTCACCAGGAATAGATAACATCACAGGAAACCGCTTTCTTTGCTCATCCATCAGGAGCAACTCCTCATCCACTCAAGTTCTGTCACGAGATTGCAGCAATTCAGTCCCATCTTTGGACCCCACTCCTAATTCTAGTTCTCCTGCTGTTTCCACATCTGCAGTTACTTCCCCCACTGACGTCTTGATCCCTCAAAGTCATGCCTGAGGGTTAGAATCGTCTTCTTCCAAACTCCTGCTAATGTTGATACTTTGACGTCTTTCCATAGATTAAAAGTGTTCTTAATGGCATCTAGAATGGTGAATCCTTCCCAGAAGGTTTTCAATTTACTTTGCCCAGATCCATCCAAGGAGTCTCTATCTACAGCAGCTATAGCCTTACAAAATGTATTTCTTGAATAAGACTTGAAAGTCAAAATTACTCCTTGATCCCTGGGCTGCAGAATGGATGTTGAGTTAGCAGGCATGAAAACAGCATTGATCTTATTGTACATCTCCATCAGAGCCCTAGGGTGGCCAGGTGCATTATCCATGAGCAGTAATATTTTGAAAGGAATCTTTTTACTTGAGCAGTAGGTCTCAACAGTGAGCGTAAAACTTTTAGTACAACATGTTGTAAACAGACATGCTGTCATCCAGGCTCTGTTGTTCCATTTACAGAGCACAGGCAGAGTAGATTTAGCATCTTCTTAAGGGCCCTGGGATTTTCAGGTGGTAAATGAGCACTGGCTTCGACTTAAAGTCACAGCTGCACTAGCCCCTCACAGGAGAGTCAGCCTGTCCTTTGAAGCTTTGAAGCCAGGCACTGACTTCTCCTCTCTGGCTATGGAAGTCCTAGCTAGCATCTTCTTCCAAGAGAAGGCTGTTTTGTCTACACTGAGACTCCGTTGTTGAGTGTGGCCACCTTGGTCAATTACCTGGCTGGGTCTTCTGGGTAACGTGCTGCAGCTTCTACGTCAGCCTCTGCTGCCTCACCTGCACTTTGATGTTAGGGCGACGGCTCCTTTCCTTAAACCTCCTGAACCTACCTCAGCCAGCTTCCGACTTTTCTTCTGCAGCTGCCTATCTCTAAGGAGTTAGCTAACCCTGGGAAGGTCAGTCCCTCTAAAGTCAGCAACGACCCAAGATATCAAAGCACCAGAAAATACAAAAAAAAAAAATTTTTTTAGAAATGATTGGTACAGATTTATGTTCATATTTTTAGAGGATTTCTCTACCTTCTTGGGTGATAGGAGATAATTATGCATAGTTACACAGTATAATTATACATAATTACAAATGCAGTGCTTAGTGCCATCTATATATATATTTTTCTGAAATACAGATGGCAGGGAATGACGTGAGATGCATATTTATATAGTCGTTTCCTCCATCTCCGTCCCTGTCCCCATACCACAGAAGGAAGCATCTTAGTCGACATGCTGCTAGATTTCGGCAGTTGCTGTGAGAATGTGACATGGGCTGAAGCTTGGGCTCGATGCAAGTTGCCCAGGGTTAGCTCCTGACTCTCCCACTCACGGGCTGAGTGACTTGGGCGAGTTACTTCCCATTTTCACGTCTCAGTTTTTCCACCTTTAAACTGGGGCATAAAGGTTCTCTCCATCAGTAGGTCTGTTGTGTGGATTACATGAGTAGATCCTTGTAGAGCGTACAGAACAGTGCCTGGCACATGGGAAGCAGACTGAATGCAGATGCTATTGAGATGATGGGACACTTACTGTTAACAGTATTCGTGGAACGCTGCCCCGTGCCCCACGACACCGTGATGGACAGCGATGGGAGCTCTGAGAGCTGGAAGGGGTCCCAGGAGGACAGTGAGAAAACATGTGTTCAAAGAAACCCTTAAAGATGAAAGGAAAACGTGTGCTTGGGAAACTGCAAATAATGAGTCACGGCCAGTGTGGATGGGGCGAGAGAGGGGGAATTGGCTCTGAGAGTGAGGACTGAGGGGCAGATTAGAAGGAATCTTAAATTCAGAGGAGTTTGAAATATAATCAGTCTTCATTATTCACGGAGTCCATAAATGCAGCTTCGCCCACTCACTGAAATTCATTGGTAACCCCAACGTCGTTGTCACGGTGCTGTCACGCATTGGCAGACACGCACGGAGGGGCAGATAACCCAAGCTGCCTGACGGGCACCCGATGCCAAACAAGAAGACACTCTGCTGCTTGTCTCAGCTCTCATGCCGTAAACAAGTGTCTTTCTCACGGTCCAGCCAGGGCCACGCTGTTTGAGAGTCTGTGCTTTGTGTCGGCGATGTTGCTGTTTGGACCCCAAGCCTAGCGCTGGAGCGCGGGCCGGGGTCCCACGAGCCTCGGGCTGTGCTGTGTCTATTGGGGGAATGTGTGTGAGATGAGCTGAGCTCAGAGGTGAGTCAGAGCCCGTTGCTGTGGGGTCGGTGTTAGTGAACCAACAGCATCTGTTAAATAAGGCGCCTTCATATAGAGACACACGTAAAACGAGGCTGTGTACTGACCAGCTGACGAAAGTCTGTGACTGGAGGCTCAAAGGACCCCCAAGCCTGCATTTCCCCTAGGAAGCAATGTTCCAGAATCGTTAATCCAGGGTTTATAAAGGCGACTTTGTAGAACATGACTGCGGGAAATAGGGAGAATCGACTGTACTTTAAGTCCCTGGCAGCTCTCGGGTAGGGGTGAGCGGTGGGGAAGAGAGCTGCGGGCTGTCCTCGCCCTGTGTCCTGTCTGTGACAAGTGGGGAGGAGAAAGGCACCCAGCACTGGCTCCCAGGCATGTCTCAGGGCATTGTGGCATCATTGCTCAGGACAGTCACCGGGGGAGTTTAGGACCCACTGTGACTTCTGTGCCCAAATGCCATGCCCCTGACATGCGGAGAATTTTCATCCTATGACCATTCTACGCAGACGAGAACGCAGCCTGTAGTGGGCATGGCTTATAGTTCTCACCGTTCCCAGCAGAACCTTCTCGTGAGGTTTTGTCGGTCCCTTTAAGTCCCAGGACAGCACTAGTAAGAATCTAGAATCTGCGTGTGTGAATCGCAGAGAGTAAATGATGACATTTACCTACTTTTCATGGAGACCCTCCCTCCTCACCCCTTCACAACAAGGCATTTCTGGAAACACAGAGTAAAGCGCATTTTTGTAAACTAAATCACTTTCCCCGTATGAATGGTTTAATCATTGGGATAGTATTCTGAGCCAAACACTTTGCTTTCAAATAGTTAAAATATGACCTGTACACAGTAGGCCACAAAAGCAAAAGGGTACCTACTATTTTTTAAAATTGTCATTCACTGAAATTCTCTAAGTTCTAGCCACACACTGAGGAAGTCCCGGGGTGGGCTGGGGTGCTCTTCCAGGGAGCTCTGGCCAGGCGTAACCAGTCCACCCAGCCCCAGCTCTCCCTGCCACCTAAGGGACCCTTGGGGACCATCTGGTGAGGGGGTTCCCAGTGGCTGAGACCCCTGCGCAGTTCAGTTCGGATGAACTCGTGCCTGTTCCCTGGAACCTGATCTGCTATTTTCTGCCTCATTTTTGCTGTGCTGTGGTCCAGTCTGATCAGGCACCCCCTTCCCCGTCTGAAATACGAAGCTCCAGTCCTAATCATTTCTAGTCGCTCTATCCAGGTGTAAACTAGTGGGGAAATCCATCATTAGTGAAGCCGGAGCAGAATCAGCCACCAGATGGCGCAAAACCACAGCCATTGGCTTCCAGCCAGACCAGCTGAGCTCAGAGGACGGGCCAGGGTGACACCCAGTTACCTCACAGTCGTGCTGACCAACCAGCGGAGTGTGAAGTTGTAGGAACAAGACAGGGGCCTTAGGAGCCCGGCAGGGGTCCCTGTGGCCATCATCCAGCCCCACAGGGGCTGGGAGCATCTAGAATGACCAGCGGACCTCCCTGTTACGTGAGATTTGCCTGCTGTTCCTGGCTGATGAACCTTTATCTAGTCCCCACATGTCCTGACTCTTTCCCAATTATTTTTCCTTAAGCTGTCCTGAAAGTCTTTTATGAGGGGCATACTCTATACATCTAGTATTTTCTTCTGCCTTAACATGGAAACGCAGGAAAGAAGTCACCGGAACAGGGAAATCCAGACAAATACCGTAACATGTTTGAGGGATTACCTCGTGCAGAATGACGTGTGTGAGCACAGTAACCTGGAGGGAAGGCGTGGTAAGCGGAGTCTAGGGGAACCAGCATCGTCGGGGCGTGGTGCAAAGCCGTGGGGGGGGGAGTCTGCGCGGATTCTTGGCACGCATTTCCCAGGTAAGTAGAACCTTCTAGAATCACGTTCAACCTCTTGTTCTCTAAGTAGTTGCTTCTGGAGTTCTGTGTTCAGAGGTGTGCTCCAGACTTTTGTCTTGATTGGGGGTGGGTGTGCTTGGGACGCAGCGGCGGCGAGGACATGGCGCGAGGCCAGGGGCAGTTGAAGCGCGAACCCGCAGGCTT
The DNA here is from genome assembly GCA_030848825.1 of Tadarida brasiliensis. Taxonomy (NCBI): domain Eukaryota; kingdom Metazoa; phylum Chordata; class Mammalia; order Chiroptera; family Molossidae; genus Tadarida; species Tadarida brasiliensis. Next base: position 95,432,154 of record CM061267.1, on the reverse strand, counting down.
TGTGTGGTTCACGTCCTCAGCTGCAGGTGGGCGTCCTGCCTTTCGGTGGCTCCTTCCACACAGCGACATGTCCGGGTGGGCTCTGCGGTGTCTTTCTGGGGTGTTTCAGTTCAGCGATACAGGGCACGGCTTCCATGCACTGTCTTCCTGTTTCAAGTGCGGAGACCCCAACTTCATCGAAGTTGTAGCCACACGTGCAGGAAAGGGAAGGTTAGCTTTGAAAGACCCTCGGCAGAACCCGAGGCGACCAGATGTCGGGGTTTGTTCTCCGTCGCGGACCCGAGCAGAGAGTTCACCCGGACAGAGTTCTTGCGTGGTGGGCCCTTCACATGGTCCCCGAAGCTCGTGGGGGTGTCTGTGTCTCAGGTTAGGGTCGTGGCACTTCCCAGTGACGCAGACAGACGTCGGAAGCTCCACGCAGGATACTGGCAGACCTTCCCTCCCCTGATCTTGCTTTGCGTTTGGCTGGAGTGGGAAAGACTGTCAATGTCAGTCCATGTGGCTCCCAGGGCCTGTGTGTTGCAGCCATTTCGTGAGGTCAGTGACTTCACATATGTGACATACTATTTCCCTTCTCCCTACCCTAGCGGGGAGCTGGGGGGCCATGGAGGAGTCCTGAGAATGGGGGTCCTCTTGTCCCAGAGTCAGCCCACAGACAGCCAGCATTGACCTGCTGTGGGCCACCCGGAGACGGTGAGAAGCACATCCGTCCGTCCTCCCCCACCAGGGACATGTGAATAATGGTGCTTTTGAAATGTTTCAATATTTTTAAGGAAAATATTCTAAAGGAAAACTTTTAGCAACAAATTCATCGCCGTGATAATATTTGAGCTTTGTTCTCCTCTTGCCTTTTCTACTGTTATGAATTCTAGCTCTCGGCACAAGTTCTCAGAGATAACTATGGAAACCGAGTGAGGAGACAGGTTCCCCGGCCCCTCCTTTCCTGTTCAGCACCTGTTGTTTCCCTGAGGTTCCTTCAGCTCCTGTTGGAGCTGCGTTTGTTTTCTGGTCACTAGGGGGCGCTCCTAACAAAGGCCTGTGTGGGAGTCACCATCCGGGCAGTGTTTCATCAGGAGCTGCTCCGGGGTGCTGGAGAAGGTGGAGTATTAGTGGCGTAATTTTCAATGAGGTTCAGAAGAACCCCACCCCAGCTAAAGTCCTCCACCTCCCATTTTTGTCTTAAAACCTATAAAAGTTTTTCTGTGTTAAAACATGGCTGTGGCCCCACCAGTGTCTCCGTAGATTGTAGCGTCTTCCTGTACACCAGAAGGTTGCGGGTTCCATCCCTGTCCGGGCACATGTCGAGATTGCGGGTTCAGTCCCTGGTAGGGACAGGTTTGGGAGGCCTCTCTCTCTCTCTCTCTTTCTCTTCACACTCTCCCTTAAAAACAACAACAGATCATACCCTCACGTGAGGATCAGAAGACAGACACGGCTGTGGCAGAAGGAGGCGCTCACTGCACAGCGTGCGTTGTCACCCTCTCGGCGTGCTGTGCACACTCCCTGGGCTCTTTCTTTGTCCTGGAACTTTGAGCCGAAGGCATCCTGCAGCAGGTGCAGGGGTGACGGACGCGTGGGCTCTCGGGCTTTGCAACATGGGAACAGGGCAGCTCTCTGAGACTCACGTGGCCCAGCTTTGAGGAGCACGCCTCGGGGGCGAGACGGCCGGTTCTGAGCCAGCCCCGATGCCGTGTGCCGTGGACAGTTCCCTTAACCTTTCTCGACCCCAGTGTCTTCCTTGATAAGATGGGTATTAGGGGTAGAGCCCACCCAAGCTCGCCGTGGACACCAATGGGTCAAAAGATGTCAAGTTCTTAGAAACCTGCCTGGCACCGAGAAAGTGTTAGTGCATTCTGACTGTTGCTGTTAGCATTTGGATCTGATGGTTATAATGAGTGTGGGGTCTGCGTTTTTCTCCCAGCGTCCATTCGACCATAACCAGCTGGGTCAGAGAGTAGAAATACGTGGTGTCGTAATTGGAGCTAATCCCGAGGGATGGCACGTGCCAGAGTCCATGGCCTCTAGGGAACTCCAGGTGCTCGGCAGGGCAGGACTTGCAGCCCTCGCAGAGCTGTAGTAAGGAAGCGGTGGCTTTTTGTCCTCTGCCTCCTCATCACTCAGGAGCCAGCACGCAGGCCCGTCGCTAAGCCAGTCCTACGGGTCCTGCCTGGCCTAGGCCTCTGCTCCCGTGAGAATTTTCAAAAGGGACGGGGGCTCGCAACCAGACCGGAGCGCAGCGCTGGCTCTTCCGGGGCGTGCCCGGTGCGGGGACCCCAGACGCAGTCACCTGCATGCAGTCGACGGCCATTAACCGGCCCCAGTGAAGCGAGCCTGCCTTCTAGTCTTATCCTTTCCTGAGACTTTTTTTCTTTTCCTTTTTTCCCAAAGGGTCACCCTTTGGCAATGCATCACGTAGCTCTGAATCTGGTGAGACATGACCTCAGGAGAGGAGGGGTCCGCGCGGCACCCGGGACTGTCTCACATCTGGGAGGATGGTCGGTGTGCTGGCTGCGTGGCATGGCATTCTAACTCGGGCATGGCATTTTGTCTGTGTGGGAAGACTGTCAGACCTTCCCCGGGGAAGGGACAGGGACAGCTCGAGAAGAACGTGGTTACGTAAGCACTGTCCCGATGGAGGCCTCCTCGCCCACCCTGCGCTTGTGCCGGGAGCAGGAGTTCTCCGTGGGCATGTGCAGCCAGCCTACGACCTTCAGTGGGAGCGGATGCCGCCCCTGGGGTGGCTTTGGAGACCACTTAGTTAAAAGGTCAAGGGGCATTTATTAACCCTTTGTGCTTTCTAGCGTTCTTGTCCCTCTTTTGCAAATGCTTACCAAATGGATGAGTTAGCCTGCTGAGAACCCCTGGTTTGTAGGTGCCCATGGGGGTGTCCATTGGTCGGATTTCAGTAACAACACAGCCCGGCAGCAGGGCTTCTCCGGACCGGGGCCAGCTGCCGCCGTGCACTGTCTCAGTTCGTCTCCACGAGGCACAGCCAGTTATTCCTCTTTCAGAGACGAAGAACACGGGGCCTTTCAGCTCTGAGAAGTTACAGACCTGCTCACGGGCACGGCCTGGTCTGGAAGGACGAGGAAACTCTTGCAGACTTGAGGCCATTTCTCGAGTTGCTCGGGGGAGGTGCCGATGGGTGGGAGCGAGGTGACCTAGGTGAGCGCACCCTCTCGTGGCGTCTCTTTTCCTGGCCTCCAGACCCCTGAGGGGTGTGCAGGGCTGGGGCACCCTCCCATGGCCGTGGCATCCTGCCGGGGCTGAGCAGCCCCCAAAGGCTGTTTCACCAGGGCCGTCTCCTTCTCAGGATGACACCATCATGAATGAAGACCTCACACCAACCACCCGCTCGCTGCTCCTTAAGGGATCAGCACAGGCTGTTGACTCTGCTGTTTCTCCAATCAAACGGAGCAGGGGCAAGGCACCTCCTCGTCGGGGGCAGAAAACTGAGCAGTGCTTGCTTGTTCTCGGAAAGAGCATTGCTTCTGCTTTTCTGGAGTCCTGGGAAGCCTTCCACGTCCTCGGGGCCAGCAGGTGATGGCGCCCGCGTTCACGCCATCACCTCCTGACTCCAGCCTCCGCCTGCTCTGTCGCACCGTTGAAGGGAAGACGGGACGGCTTGTTGAACCTCCGCCTGAGCTCAGTGTTTCCACGCGAACTCCTGTGCTGTTGGTTTCTGCAGTCCTTCGCCCTCCTCCCCGCTCTTCTTCCCTCCTGATCCGGAGCCTCTTGCCCTGAGAGACGCCTCCCCCCGGGCCACACGGATGTCCACCTTGTTTCGTAGCCAGAACAAAGCCATGAAGGACAGCACACCACGTGCTTTGACCACGAGGTCCCGAAAGCCCATCTTTCTTACTCCGAGGGGACCCAGGCGTTGCCCGTCCCTTGGGGCCCCTGTCGTACACGACCCTGATCTCCACAGATGGATCTGCTTCTCTGACCATCCGGCCCTTCCACGTGTTTGTGTGAGAGTCACGTACTTGGCTCTCTGAAGGACTCCCCCACGCGGCCACTTCCTGTCACGGCGAGCACTGGGGGAAGGGGACGGGCGCAGAGCTGCAGTGTTTGGGGTTTTTGAACTTTCGCCCCCAGGAACTTTTCCTTTCCAGTGTTTAATGGTATTTCCTTCTGCTGATCCACTGACTTCCTCTCTGTGGTGGAAACTGCGGAGAGGGGAGGCCCCCGTGAAGGAGCAGAGCAAAGGCACACGAAGCCGCAGGGAGACCGGTGTCTCCCACCCTCCGCGCGCACACGCAGCCTCTGCTCGGCGCGTTGCCTTGGCGCTTTCCCTGTGGGCGCTGCTCTTTCCACGGGGGAGGTGTGTGATCCAGTTCCTGTCACTTCCTTACGTCCTCCGTGAACCCTGACGAAAGTCACGTGTGGTGGCCACGTAGCATTTCGTTAAGTGATCGAACCACAATCCACGTAAGTGTTCTCCTGTATGCTTAAGGGTTTAAAAACCTCTCACACACAAAGAAAGATCCCGCGAACATGTGGTGCATACCTATTTGTCCCCATTTAGGATTATTTCCTTAGCAGACATTATTAGTCTCTTGTGTCAAAACATAAGGATATTTTGAAACTCTCATTTATGCTTTTGTTTATTTGTACTTTCTATTTTAAAATTCTTTCTGCTTTCCATGAAGTGGGTTGTTATTCATATTGTTTCTAACTGCTTTATTTGAATTCTTGTGTGTTTTTTTTTTAATACTAACTAGTCTAATTCTGGGAGCAGGACATACTTATTGCACAGAGTTCGGAACTATAGATAACCAAACCAAAATGATTTTGATAAAAGTCAGCCTTATTCCCCTATATACATGAAATATTGTTTTGACATCGGTACACATCTCTTCAGATATTTCCTAGTGATGTGTCACGGACTGAACTGTACTTAGAAGCTCCAACAGAAGCAGGTGGATTTGGGTGAACGTTTGAGTCAACTTTGCCATATTTTTATCCTGTTGAAAGTATGGCTTCCCAGGCTGTTAGGGCTGTTGCCTTCACTGGGCAGTTCATAGGGACCTATATCTGTAGTTGTAATACTCATGTCTGGGGTCAGACCACCCAGGTAGCCGCAGAGAGCATCCCCAAAGCCTGTCTCTCCACATCTTTGACCTCTGATCCACACCTACATGGGGCAGGCTCAAAGCCACCGAGCTACAGACAAGAGGTCTGAACAGCAGCCCCAGACACAGTTTGCAGTTCAAGGCCAGACCAGAAAATCACCTGCTAAAGCAAAGGCAACGACACTGCGTGGAGAAAAACGACGGAATCCAGAATCTCCGCGACTTCTCATTCGTGTCTGGAAGGCAGCCCCCCGTTCCCTAAAAGATGAAGAATGAAGACGAAGTCCGTCAAATCCAACTGCAAGGTGAACCCGATGTGGACACTAACGAGCAAGGAGTGTAAAACGCCCATGGAAGAAGCTACCCACAGTGCAAAAAGGCAAACCGGGTTTTAACGAATGAAGTCCTAGCAGGAAAAACTACAAGTCTTGGTAAAGAAATAAAAACAATAGGAAAGAGCCAAGTGGACATTCTGGAAATGAAAAATACAATTTCTGAAATTCCCAATACATAACCTTTTGTCACTGTCATTATTATTATTACTATTATTATTATTACATGTAAGAACAAAGGCGAACAAGAACATTTTGCTCTTATTTTATTACACTCTTACTAGTGGCATAGAAGCTAATAGGGCAGTTCTGTCCATCGTTTGACCTTCTGAACCGTGTCCTCCTCATTCTGGAGGGAAGAAAGGGCTCTGGGGTGCAGGCGGACGGCACACCCAGGGCCTCCCTGTCATCTCTGCCAGGTCTGTACCTTGTGCATCCTGACTGTCATTTCCCACGGAGCCGTTCCAGTTAACCCCTTGTTAGCTCTCGGCCCTGATGGGCCCTGAATAATAAGAGGTCAGCTTCCAGGTCTTTCTCCTCTCTTTCCCTCATAGGAGTTGAATGAATGTGTCCTGAGTGAATGAAGACAGCTTTTGGGTCCCCCAGTCCCCATTGTTACCCCCAGCCCTTTTCTGGTAATTGTCACATCTTCATTGCAAATGCTTTAGGGCGAAATCTGTAAGAAATGACACTGATTTCTGAAACAATATTATTTACTGAGTACACTGGCAGAATGTTGGCTGCTTTCCTTTATAGTCAGGCTTTACTTGTGTTCAGTATATCTAACGACTGTAGGAATGAAGGTGCCTATTGCTGTAAATAGGCCTGTCCTCCCTCCCTCCACGCCGGTGTTGGAAGCGTATGTCACATCACCAGCTGCAGTTCCTTTGTTCGTCCTTCTGGGAAGTTTGTGCGACGTCCCCGTCTAAAATATTCACACCGTACGTGGTGCCACAAACGTGTGTGTACACACCGACCTCCTTTCCCGCGAGCATCTTGATCGCTGCATTGTCAATCTAGCTTCCGTATGTTAGACATTTCTGGGAGAGCTTTGAAGAAGAAAAAGAGTACCAGAAGTGTGAGCCCTCTTTGTGGCTCACCAACCCTAGGGGAGGCAGTGGGAATGTTTTTGCCTACTGATACTATGCCAGGGCCTCTTCTGGGGTTCGACATACTTTCCTCATCTGGTCTTCGCATGGAGCTTGTGAGATCGATGTTCACCCCTTATTTCAGGCCTGCAAATGCTGAGGTTAGACACTGACGGGACCAGGGTTCAGTGGCGATTTTGTCTCATGCCAAGCCGCCGTGGTTTGGCACTAAGTCAGACTGCAGCCCTGTGACAGGAAAGGTTAAGGGAACTCAGGAATGCGAATGAGAAAGAGGGGTCAGAGCAGGAGCGATCTCGCTGCCTGGGCGATAATTTGTAACCTTTTCCCACTGTGAAGGCCGGTGGACCTCCTGATATACACCCTCCTGTGGCAGAGCTGTTAGGGCTGCCTCTTTCTCTCCCACTCTCAGGGCACACTGGAGTGCAAGTGAGTAGCTGTGGGGTTGTTATGTGAGTCTACCCTACAGTGATTGCCAGTGTGTAAAACACACCAGTGCACCAATGTCAACTGCAGAGGATGAGAAGCTCTTCACTCTGCTGTGCTGATTGCCCCACATGCCACCAGGGGGCAGCATCTTCACATAGTTTCCTACTTACTGGCCATGGGGGTGGGGGGTGCAGAAATGGGCAGTCCTCAGAGCTCAGCCCAAACCCGGTAACTCTTCACCTCTTGTCTTCCAAGCCTGGCGGACCCCATCTTTATTGGGCAAAGTGAATACAAACCGCTTTTCAGTGGTTCTTTTTGTTTGAGGAGGAGGGCAGTGAGAAGGAGGAAATACACCTTGTATGTCGGCGTACACATTAAAATACTTGATACTTTGTGTGAACAGATGTGCTGTGTGTATTCAGAGTTCTTTGTGCTACTGAGAGTACCCATTCCCTTGGCCAGGGCTGCAGTGCTCAGTGTTTGTCTCAACCACAAATTAAACCTTATTTTCCTAAAGAAACAAGGGCAGTGATTGGAAAGCATTGCTGTGCAAAGTGCTGACTTCAGTCAGCTGACCTTCGTGCAAACCCCAGTATAGGCACTTCTTAGCTGTGTGACCTTGGGCAGATTACTTCACCTCTCTGAACATCACCTACTCATCTGTAACATGAGGATGCAAATCTATTCCTTCTTTCTTTCATTCCACAAATATTTTTTGAGAATTTTTTTTACAGGTAGAAGATGGTGTTATGCTCTCAGTATAATGATCTTTATATCCCATTTCAACTTCATATAAACTGGTCTCTTGTTTCTGTTTGTATTTGTCAAAAGCCCTGGCTGATACTGGGAGATTCAAGGGTAATAAAACCTGGGAGGACAGAATTGAGATAATTTAAGCTGTGAAGAGTGACTCAGGAGTCACCCACAGAGGCGGCAGTCTTTGGAACACCCACCCAAGGGGGTGAGGCGGGGATTCTGGTTCTCGGCAGCTTCGCCTAGGTGTGGGAGGAGGAGGGGCTACGGGAGGCTCTGAGAGGGAGCCTCAGGACCAGGAATTGACCCTTGTTCGGGTTGGTTCTCTGTGGCCACTGGGCATGGACACACTTAGCCATCTGACAGTCTGTCTGCTGCTTATTCCCATTTTGAGATTGGGCAGCTCGGCCCCTGGAGACTCCTCGAACTCTTATCACTTTTGTTTTTATCTATATGAAGTTCACATAACATAAAATTAACCATTTTAAAGTAAATAATTCATTAAGTACATTGACAAAGTTGGGACAACCAAACCCCTCTGTCTAGTTCCAAACAATCATTATAATTTTTAAGTCTTTATTTAAAATTTTTTTTCTTTATTGATTTTAGAGAGAGAGGAAGGGAGAGGGAGAGAGAGATAGAAACATCAATGAGAAAGAACATCGATTAGCCGCTTCCTGCATGCCCCCCACTGGGGACCTGGCCCATAACCTGGGCATGTGCCCTGACCAGGAATCAAACTGGTGACCTCTTGGTGCATGGGTCGATGCTCAGCCACTGAGCCACACTGGCCGGGCTTAAGTCTTTACTTTAATAGAAATTGGAACTTAGGGGAAAGTTACAAGAATAGTACTAGGAACTCCTGCATAACTTATTGAGCCAGATACTCTTACAACTGTTTACCTTTGGCCCCGTTTGCTTGTTGCTGCGCCTTCTTTTATACATATTATATATCATGTATAAGGTATGCTATACTACTACATGATATACATGCACAAAACGTATATGTAATATGCATGGAGATATTGTGCCTGTGTCCCACTAAATACTTTTTATGTATTTCCTCATAAGGGTACATAGTACGGTCATCAAAATCTGAAAATTTAACATCGATAAATTGTATCTTCTAATCCACCACCCTTACTTGAATTTCATCAGATGTCCCTTATACCGTTTTTCCAGTCCAGATCCATCCACTGTCATGCGTTACCCTGAGTGGCCATCGTTTCTGCCCTTGCCCTCCTGATCTGGGGCAGTCGTTTCCTCTCCGATCCTGGCCCTTGAGATTTTTTGAAGAGTACAGGCCAGTTGTTTTGTACATTGTCTCTCGGTTTGAATTGTCTGTTTTTCATGACAGGATTCAAGTTCTCACTATATTTGATTCCAGCCACTATGGCGAAAAGATTCCTGATTTCCAGGTGCCAGACTTGTGAATGTCCTGTCATTCTACCCTTCAAAACCCGGCAGTTGCCTGAGGTGGGCATTCTCTAGCCTCCCCTTGTGAAGGTGCCCTAACCCTGTGGGCTCCAGAGAGTTAGGTTCAGTGTTTCCGTGACCCCGCAAGTCCGCAGCCTCGTGGCCCCAGGCACCGTCGGACTGGAGGTTTGTGGTGCGGAGACTGGAGGGCCGTGGCTGGGAATCTCACGCCGCCCTCTACGCTGCAGTCTTTGTTCTTTGCTATTGCGGAGCCAGATGGAGTGGACTGGGTGTTTATTCACCTGTCAGATGTTGGATGAGGAAATAACAGTTGGCAATGTCAACTGTTAAGGTAACTGGGTCAGTCTCCGAGGGCGTGGCGCAGTCTGAGGCCGCCTGGTGGGCTCTGGCCCCCTTCCCAGGGAGGATGGACATTTCATTCCCTGCACAGTGTAATGTCCCTCTGCCAAGCACAAGTGTGTCCCACCCCGGGAATCAAAAGGCAAATCAGCATTGTCAACTTCAGCGTCTTACTTGGTGGCTCATTTCTTATGACGATTTTATTACTATTTTTACATCGACTGTTAGAGGCGGGCCTCTGCTTGTCTCCATTTTTCTCCTCGCTCTCTCTGTCTTTTTTGTTAATCCTCACCCGAGGATATTTTTTACATTGATTTCTAGAGAGAGTGGAAGGGAGGGAGGGAGGGGAAGAGAGAGAGAGGAACGTCGGTGTGAGAGAGACACATCGATTGGTTGCCTCCTGCATGCGTCCCTGGCCGGGATCAAGCCCACAACCCAGGTGCATGCCTTTGACCGGGAATCAAACCCGCAACCCTTCAGTGCGTGGGCCGCCGCGCTAACCACTGGGCACACGCTTTAGCCTCTCCCACCTCTTTCCCTCTCCCCATCCCGCTGCATGTGATAACTCAGCTTTCTCCTACAAGTGTTTTGCCTTTTGTTTTAAAAGTTGAAATGAAAAAGCTATGTGCAAATGTACGTGGATTCGATTTGGATCGTTTTAAAACCGCATGGACGATATTTCCCTTGCCAGTCTATTGCCACTAGGAAAACTTCCTCTCTGGCTGCCTTTATTTTTTAAACCTCTAATCTGGACATGATTTTAGATGAAGAGAAGCGCTGCCCCTGTGGTGCGGGAGCTCCCTGACCCTCACCGTCGCTCCGTGACGCCACCGTCGCACACGCTCGGGATGTTGGTCAAAGTGGAGCACAGACGTCGAGATGATTCTGTTAACTGCACGGTGCATTAGGCTTTCACGAGTTTTTACACTTCCCTGTCCTTTCTTGGGAAGATGATGTACTTAATTGCTAGTATCTCTTGCTCGATGTGTGAATGCGTTTGGCACCCATGCCGCAGAGTTGAGTATCATGAGCTTTCAGAATATTTTTTCTTTATTGATTTTAGAGAGAGAGGAAGGGAGAAGGAGAGAGAGAAACATCGATGAGAGAGAACATGGATTGGCCACCTCCTGCATGCCCCCCACTGGGGATTGGGCCTACAACCTGGGCATGTGCCCTGACCGGGATCGAACTGGCGACCTCTTGGTGCATGGGTTGACGCTCAACCACTGAGCCACACCGGCCGGGCTCATGAGCTTTCAGAAGCCACATATGTTTTGAAGGTTGTCTGATAGGGTTGAAAAAAGCACATCTGAGCTCGGCTGCGGCCCACAATGTTTTGTTAGAACTTGCCATGGTTAGAGCACTGATTATTGGGGTTTTTAATTGGAAAGGGGATCTCTTGTGATTCCTTGAAACTCTTCATTTCAACCCCACTGAGAACTCTTCCCTCCACTTTCTAATTTTTGACACGTCATGTCTGTTTCCAGCGGGGCTCTTCTCCTCCTGGGTTACGCACCTGCCCGCTGTCCTGAGTGGGTTTCCTCGCTGTGTTTTCTCACTGAGCTCGATACTCTGTATCGATCTGTGTCAGTTCGTATGTTCTTCTAAAAACCGTGAATGACTTTTCCTAATCAGTTCTGTGTTCTCTGTACTGAACCCGCTATTCTGGTTCTGCACTTCTTTCTAGCTTCCGACCCTAGGTGGGAATGTTTACATAACTGTACCACTAACGGGCAGATTATTCTGCATTTTACCCGAGGCGTTTTAAGCGTTGTTTCGGGTCGTTACATCACCGTCACCCTAATGACTGGTTATGGCATCGAGTTACTGTACTGTCTTCTGTGTATAGATTTTTAACTGTTGGGCATTTCGTGTTGCAGTATTTTCCTCTTTATAGGCAATATTCCATTGTGTATCTTTGTTCTCGTAGCTTTCTCTTGCCTTTTGGATGATTTCACTGGGACAGGTCACCAACAAGTGCTTCCAGACGTGTGTGGTTCTTGGGCTCCGTGCTGGGTGTGGTGTGGGATTGCTTTTAGCATGGTGTCCTTTAAAGAAGACCTTGGTCAAGGTCTTGAGATGAGGCGATGATAGGGAAGCTTCTTTTGGAAGTGGTCTTCCTATGTGAAGTTATTGCTGGGATTCTGAAGACGTTCTTTTAGGAAACGATAGTGAAAATGAAGCCGCCCCTGAGGCTCGGGGAGCTTCAAATCGTCAGATAGAAGAGGCCATTTTGAAATTCACTTTTAGCTCACTCTAGTGCACACTGGAATTATTTCTAGTAGCCAACACCATGTTCTCAACAATATCGGAGACGATTTAAAACCTGCCGTGGTCTCCTGTGTGCAGGGAAGTTTTATGGCTAACCCAAAGAGCAGTCTGCTCTGGGAAGCCGTTCATTTGTAACTGTAACACTGTGACTGAGAGTGAGACATGGCCACATCCTTCTGCAAAGAGCAGAGACGCCGTCCGTTCGGCTGTGACCACGCCCTCGGTTGGGTCTAGAGCTGGGCATGGGAAGAGTGAAAGCGGGGTCCCTGTGTGGTGAAGGGGCGTCTTTGAAGGTGATCCTTGAGATAACTCCAGGGTAGGGTCTCCTATCTCAACCTCTGTTTGGTTTCAAGTTGTCTCATAGGGAGAGTTGACTGTTTTCCAGAGTAAAATCTGTACTCTGTAGCCCAAAATGCCTTCCGTGGAAGGTTACACTGTTTCCTCCTTCCAACTGGACACTTTGAAATGTGCTGAACAAATTTACATACTCATTTGTATTGGGTGAGGTGATGATGATAGGTGGCAGCTTGCTCTGAAGCCCATATTCAGCATTTGGGAGTGATCAACACAGTGACAGGCTCGTCTCAAAGCCTACCCAACCTGCATTTCCCCTTGACTCTCTCTGTCCTGCTCTCCTTGTTCCCTTCAGTCTGTCTTTTCTCCTGATGTTGTAGGTACTGTTTTTCTTCTCCTCCTTCCCTCTCTTTTCCCTTCCCACTCCCCCTCTCCCCCCTCCTCTCCAAGGTTAGAACCCCCTTTCCTCCTGGTTTCTGCTATTCTTATTCCACCCCCCCCTTTGGGGAAATAGGCTTGAAATTTCGAATATGCGAAGGGAATGTCATTTCATAGTGAAAAACTACGGCATTCAGGACTGCGTTGGTGGTGTATTGATAAAAAGAGGTTACAGCGAGTGTTTATGGGAGTGATTTAAGGGTGATGTCTCCGTGTCTCTGGCGGACTTGATTACGTTGGGGGACAGCTGGATTCCATTTCACTTTGCTTCTGACCTCTTCTTGCCATGTGATTAACAGTGTGTCAGCCACAGATCATAAAGTGAGTGCAGTCTCCATCCTGGTGCCTGGAGTTTATCTTACCCAGGGGACCTGGTGGGCATGGGGTAGGCCTCGATGTCTGGCCAGGAGTGACAGTGAAACTCAATTGCCTGGTGCTGGATTATGAAAACTCTGACATGTACCTCCAGACAGCTGCTCAATACAGATGGCCGGTGAGCTTGGAAGCCCCGGGCTGCCATGCCCAGGAGCCCAGGGGTACACTGACCGTTTTCTCTTTACTACAGCATCTGTGTTGGCTGTTTAGAAAAAAAGCAAAAGACATTTTAATTTATTTTCCAGCCACAGCTTTGGCAGGGCTGAATTTTTGGTGGCTCAACTAGATTTCTAAATAGATTTCCCCAAACCCTGAAGTAGGTTTGCCTCCCCCAAGGAGGGTCACAGTGACTCCCATCCTTTTGGTGGCTGTCGTGCTGTATAATGATGAGCAGAAAGCAAGCTGCCAGGCGTATTCATAGGAAAAAAGAAGTGGGGAGGGGACTGAGCGTGGAATGGATAATCCTCGTTTCCGTGAGATGCATAAAGTAAATTGAGTGAGGGGGCGTTCAGACAGACGATGGAACACCCCTTCACCCCCAGTCATGGTTTTATTTCCTAATTTAGGAATTTGGCAAGGTGGTTTGGACAAAATCAGGCCAAGTATCAATGATCTCCCAGTAATCACTTAGATATTATTCAGACACAAACCAGATGACTTTCGTTTCACCAGGAGATGGGCAGGCATGCTGCCAATTAGTGATTCTTGGAACCCCTGGGGTCTGGGAAGGCACCCCTGCTGGGGTTTAGCTTGTCCAGCCCACAACAGCCAACAGAGAAGGTGCTGTGTTATGCACTTGGGTTTGGGGTGGTGGTTCTGAGATGAACCCAAAGGGTAGAGAGAGAGAGAGAGAGAGGGAGGGAGGGAGACAGAGGGAGAGAGATCGCCTCTTTAAACAGAAAACATTTCTCTTCTCTAAACGAGGTTCAAGTTTAACAAGCTGACATTGAAACAGGAGTTCACCTGTGGAAAGATGCCACCACGGGGAGGGAGGAGAAGGTCAGAGAGGGTGGGCAACCTGTGTTATCCTGAACCCCCTTTTCAATTCAGTGCTTCAGCCATTCACTCAGAAACCCCAGCCTGGGCTGGGAGCTATTTGAGCTTTTGCAATTTATCTTCACTGTTTACTTTGAAATGAATTCTCTGATAAATGGCCCCGTGTAAAATCCAAGGCAGATTTGAAATAACACATTCAACGGCCAATCTGAGGGGTTTTTCAGACATCCTTCCCATTGCTTTCTTCCATCAAAGGGAACTGTCGTGACTTCACTCCTGTGTCCTCAGTGGCCCCTTTTTTTGGACCCTCAGATGGTGACACGGGGCTCACCGTTGGGGTATAAGGATTGGTGGACACTGTCCCATGCACCCATGCTGGCCAGGTCTGAGAACAGGTAGCCACCAGACCTCATTTCAAATAGGGTGTCTCCGTACCTCCGTGAGTGAGTTGGCCTCAAGTCTGCACACTTGGACGCGATGTCATCCTTCGTGTATCGGGCAGATTACATTCAGATACAGGAACTGCTAGTTCACGTTCATCGGACAGGAAGTCACGTCTTCCGAAAGCTGTTCCCGGCGGCAGAAGGCTGTGGCGTTCCCACCGAGTTGGCTGGTCGTTCCAGGCCCGAGTTCGTCGCCCCGCACACGCACGGCAGGAGACCCAGCCTGCTGGCGCAGTCTTAGAGGGGAGGAGGAGGAGAGACGCAGTCGACCGAAGAGCCGTGTGCAGTTAAAGCTCTCCACGTGAACCAGGTGTTTCTTTGCCTCTAGATGCTGTGCTTACTCTAGATCCCAGAAACTCAGCTCCGTCTCCGAGAGGGCTCCTTCGGGACGGTCGCGGGAGCTCTGGCAATGCCTCGCCGCCGTCATCGTTCAGCGACTCGTATCTCCTAAAGGGTGAAGATGTGCTTTTCTGAACAACACGTTTTTATTTAAAACATATCGGGGTTAAATGTTGAACAGATAGATAACAGTGCAAAAAATTCAAAGACACAAAAGGTGAACAATGGTGAAAAGTGTTCCTTTCCCCTTTCCCTTCCCCAGAGGCAAATACCGTTCCCAGTTTCATGAGTTTTAGTCTTTGCTTCGGATCCGATTGGGTTTAGGAGCTGATGTGGCTTAGGGAGCTTTTATGGTAGACGTACTTCGCTGATTCCCATCGGGGTAACATGTATGAGAAGAGAAAGCAAGGCGTGCTTATCGTGAGACACGCATGGATCACGCGTGGCTAGTAACATGCGTTTACCTAGAAATCTCCTGTGTGAACTTCTTGCCGACGTATCTACGTTATATGCCCAGATTTCATTGTCTGAGATACCACTGGTTGGTGAACACACATTTTATGTACAACTAAAAATAAAAAACCTAGCTGGTTAACCTAAAACTTCCCATTAATTGAGTATTTAAAAAAATATATATTTATTGAAAAAGTTCTGCTAGACTTAATGATATGTCATTTAACACTCTTGCAAACAGGTAAAAAGAAGGTACCGGGGGAGTGAATTAATTAGGTAAGTTTCATCTCTGAAACGGCTCCCATGGAGCCCAGCTCTCCTGAATCCTTTCACTCAACTCTTCATTGTCTGCGTGTTTGCAAACAGTTTGGTGATACAGTTGAAAAAGAAACTGAAAAGAATGAAAAGCCCTTGGTGCTGAGTGCGGCCACCCGACTTCTGCAGCGTTTTAGTGTTAATGCTTCTGAGGACCGCTGGGGGTGGAGTGACCGGCCTGGCTTGCCCCCACCCCAGGCCCACCACTCCCATGCCCATTGTCTGGGGGTAACAACTGCTCTCCTATTGTTGCAGAGTTTTTATTCAGGACCCTGATACTCCCTCTGCTCGTGGGATGCTGGTGCTGTGTTTTGTTTTATTTATTGGGGTGACCCTGGTTAATAAGATCAGACAGGTTTCTGCCCATGCGAAGAAAATTGCACGGTGACTGTGCTCTGGCTGAGAACAATGGAAAGAGGCCATCGGTTGTGAAATTCTACCCACATTTAGAACTGTTAAGCTAGGAAAGACAGTGCGCCTCAGAATCAACTGAAGATGAAAATACTAGTTCTGAATCTTACTAACTAAAATGGAATTGCTAGCATTTTTAGTCTCCCAGATAAGAGGGATGTCTCGATTGGGGACTTCTGCAGTGTTCACAACTCAGCACCCTAAGCTTGGACACTAGGCTTGGAGATTTGGAAATGTCTGATTCTCACCTGTGAACTCCCTGCCTTAGTGTGCTCACAGATATTGACTTACATTTCTTTATCAGCACCTCTGAAGGGAGTCGGCTTGAATATTTATTTAAATGGTGGGTTGAAAAATCTTCCCCCCGCAGGTGAGTCAGCTACTTGGTTTGCTCTAAGAAATGCAGAGTTAAGATTCAAAGATGCTCTTCCAACTGAAAGAGGGAAAAGCAACCCCCAAAATCTAGTTATAACCCAGCGCGGCTGAAGTCACAGCTATTTTCTCCTTTTTTGGAAATGTGTAGTACTATAGTCAGGTTACCAAGGAAAATTAGTCAGCCCTGGCCAGGTAGCTCAGTTGGATGGAGCGTCATCCCAATACACCAAGGTCACAGGTTCGATCCCCAGTCAGGACACATACAAGAATCAACCAGTGAATGCATAAATAAGTGGAACAACAAATCTCTCTCAAATCAGTTTTAAAAATTATTCAAAACGTGGAGGAAATAAAGTGAACATACAATGGCACACCCCTTCGATGTCATACTAGAACAAACAAAAAATATGACCAAGGATTACTCAGTTGTCCCGGAATTAAATTGTGTCTGACTTGGTTGTTTACTGTTGTTAGAGCCTGGACACTGGGAAGTGATGCATTAGCGTGTAGATTTTTACCTGGTGGACTTGCCCAGTAGGGAAGCTAATTTTCAGGTGTTGCAATGCTCTGAGGGACACTAACCAGTGGTGCAAGTAACCCAGGGATTTTATACTAAAATTGCTTTTTGCAAATGCTGCCCCAATACCGTCCCCCTCAAATGCTCTTTGAACCAGCTTTTCCATCCTGGAGGTCTCGTCCTTCTTGAGTGGAGTACGTCATGACCTGTATTTATTCCCTAAGAGCCCTAGTTTTTATGTCATGTTTTTACATTTTCGAGATGTTTACTTTGTCAGGATTTCCATCTCTCAAGTGAAACTGAGCTCCGACCAGTCGTTCTGAGGTGTCGCTGTGGACAGACACGTGTGCTGGGTGGTTGTGCACAGCGACCCGAGAGCCTGGTCGTGGTCGTGCGTATGGACTCGACCAGGTCCCAGAGCAGATGGCTGGGGCAGTGTGTGAGTTGGTCTTCAACCGGCGACGCCAGGGTGATTAGCAAGTGGTTCGGGAGCTGGGGCTGGGCTTGTGGAGGGAACTGGATTCCAGGCGGAGCTGACACTGGGTACAGAATTATGAGAGCCGTTTCAGGAGGACAGTTGGGGGTGCAGGGGTGCCCCGTGGGCACAGGTGTTTGTGTTCTCACCTCAGTGCCAGGAGTGGGGTTTTCTAAGCTCTCGACCATCTCTGTAGTGGGTCCCTGGAGTCCCCCTTGTCCTTCAGGGAATATCTGAGCTCAGGTTACCCTCCCACTCCCCAGTTATTCTTCCTCTAGCCCTCGCCTTCCTCCGTCAGTCCCATTTTCCCCTCTCTCTCCTCTCTTCTCTCTGCCTCTCCATCCATTAACACGGGCTCCCGGACTGGAAGTGTGGAAGATGACATCACCGTATACTGAGATATTTATTTATTTCATTACTTCAAGGCTTTCTCTGGTTAGTGGGCGGGAGCCGCCACAGTCAGCGCCGTCAGTGACGCATACACAGGTCGTGGGGAGAGAATCCCTGTGTGTCTGAACTGCGAACTGCTGGCCTTGTCCTGTGTACCGAAGCCGTCTTCCTAAGGCGGTAATCAGAGCGTTTCCTATCTGCAGTGGGTCAGGGTCACTGACTTCGCATTAGCAGCATATTCGAACCACAGTGCTGCGTTCTCTTATGTAACTCGGTACCTAGGAGTCAGGTGGAATGTTGCTGAATGTATAAATGAGCGAAAATGGGAAATGCTATTGAATCTCCTTTGCCAGAAGTCTTTATAAATAGAACAAGTTACTGTCTGGGGTGGGAGACTGAAATTTTCCATGCTTGAATGCAGGAAGATGCAGAAGGTGGAATATCCCTCAGGATCTTTTGGGGACTTTAATTCCCTGTGTGTGTGTGTGTGTGTGTGTGTGTGTATGTGTGTATTTGAATTGATTTTAGAGAGGAGGAGGAACGGAGAGAGAGAGAGAGAGAGAGAGAGAGAGCGAGCTTGGCTGCCTCCTGCACGCCCCCTACTGGGGATCGAGCCCAAAACTCAGGCATGTGCCCTGACGGGGATCGAACTGGGACCTCAGTGCATGGGACAGTGCCCAACTAACTGAGCCACACTGCCCAGGGCGACGTTTGATTCTTCAGTTAGTTGTTGTCTGATCCTGGGGTGGGGACACAGTTCAGGAAGGAGGCCCCCTTCGCCCCACGCTGGTGAGTTCTGTAAGTCGGGGCCGAGAGGGATCAAAGGAACGAGACCCCGAGAGAAAGCCAGACTTGAAGGAATGACACGTGAAGCCGAAGAATTTGAGGCCGGCCGATGTCCGGAGGGAGCCAGGCCTAGAGCAAGGACCAGGGTTTTGAGCGGGGACTTTGGCAGGATGTGGAGGACATGGACGCCCCTGGAGGCAGATAGCTCGTAACGGACAGCTATGATTCCCCGGGCGTCCCTGGTGCCTGGCTCTGTCCAGAGCGTTTTCTCTACATCATCTCGTCTGCTGTTCACGCCAGGCCCCTGCGAGGCAGTACCCGCACGGTGGACTGCGTGCAGGAAGGGTCTTTCAGGAAGGTGGCGTGTTTCCCAAGAGCATCAGCTAACACTGAGCACTGCACTGGATCCCGGCGGGTCTCTCCGAGCTCCACCGTGCACCACCAGGCCCTGCTGCCCGAGTGCACCTGCCTCCCTCCGAGGCTGGCCAGGCGCTTCCTGATGAGGCCCTCGTCAGGTGCAGAGGACAAGTCTGTCCTGCCCTTGGGGCGGGGCGCTGGAGGCTATTTTTAGGCCCCGTGAAAGTAGTGTGCAAAACATCCTGTAGGCACCCTACCCAGGGGTGGACTCCTCTGGGGTCTCGGGGGCCAGCCGATTTTCCTTGAGCTGGTCCTTCATTTGTCCCTTCCCACCCCCTCCACCAGGGCCGCTGAGGGAGGTCCGAGCCCTTCGTGAGCCAGCAGCCCCATTGCTCGTTGACTGCCGCAGAAGGCAGCAAATCTCCATCACGCCCAGGAAAGGTGACCCCGCCTGGCACATGGGGCCGGGAGAGCACGCTCTCTCGTGGACGGGGAGGCTTTCGTATGAGCATGTTCAGAGCGGTTGTGCAGAGACTGCCCGCAGGAGCCAGGTGTTCAGGGAAGTCATCTGTGGAGGGTCAGATGTTCGTGGCCGCAGTCCTTTCTGAGAGAGCCAGAGGCGTCCCTGAACTTCAGGAAAGGCCCCGTGAAAGCGGACCCCGGGGCCTCCTGTAAGTTTGCCTCCCCATCCTCGTTGGAAACGCATTCCGTGCTCTCTGGGCTGCAGACCGCACAGGGAGAAGACGGCGCAGCCGGTGCGAACGCCCCGTCCCACGTAGGTGCCCGTGGGCGTGTCTGGCATCGGCGCTTCGGGTCTCCATGGCACCATCCCGTCGTGTCTAAGGGGCAGAGTCCCGAAGTTATTAAACCTACTTTAGTTTGCTGTGACAAAAGGTGGACTTTCTAAGTTTAACTTTGAATTATGAAATACTTCAATTAGAGAAGAACAGCAGAATATAAAGGGCGTTCACATATGTACCCACTGCGCAGGTGAACAGAGACTCAAATTTCGCTTGATTTTCTTCAAACATCCTTATTTGGGGAGAGGGGAGTATTAAGAAAATAGGGCATGACAGACCCAGTTGATGGAAGTTAGTAAAATAACCACCAAAATAATAAGGTGGACTTTAGGAAGTCAGTTCCGGTTTCTCCTGCCCCTCCCTGCCTTGCCCCCTCCCTCTGGGTACCCTGGGGGATGCTTCCACGCGTGTGGGGGACCTTCAGGGCAGGTTCTTCGAGCAGTGAGGTTCGCAAGGGAGTCCAAGAGCGTCGTCGTCTTCTTTTTTAAATAAACATAGGCTTTAATTCCATTTACTCTGTTTGCTGAGGTTAGAGGCATTCAGCTGCTATTTACCTAACATTTCCAACAGTCCCCATCCTCTTGCAGGGCTTATTAGTTCTCTGATCGCTAATGTCCTGTAATCCTTCTTTTCCAGACCCTTAGTCACAGCCGCTCTGCCTGCAGATGGGCAGCCTTACCTGAGCAAAACCAAACCAAACCAGAGGTCACCTGCGTGTCTGCTGGCCCGGCAGAGTGACACTCAGGATGGGAAATCATTCCTGCTTAGCGTTAGCTGACTTCACAGCGGGGGGAATGTGTCACAGGATGCATTTAATTTCAGGGCTGATTTTCAGACCCAAACCGTGGCCCTTCCTCTGGTCTTGTCTCCATCCCCAGCTGATTCCCTTTGGAAGGTCTTCCGTTCCGTTCTCTCGAAGGCCATCTCCTTCCAAGAACTCTCGAGCTCCCAGGGGTGATCGCATCTATGTAGTTCTACTGTTGTTAGGTGAAACCATGTGAAATTCTGTTTGGGTAGGAAAATGGTTGAGTATTGGCAGTCGCAGTGGTTCGACCCAATGTGCTTGGGGAACACTGAACGTTTACTGGTCCGAGGGCTTTGGAGCCGGAAGGTTCCATAAATCATGCTGTTGTCCAGCTGCCTACCTCTACAGGCGACCACCGGGGCTGGCCGGGGACCGCCCAGTCGGCAGGGGAGAAGGGGCCCGAAACACCAGGGAGGGGTGTGGAGCCAGGAGCTAAGGCCACTGAAAACGCTCCTTCACCATGACATTGGCAGGACGTGGAATTGTCCGGATAAGCCTTTGGGAGGCTCTGAAGTCGTTACAGTATTGATCCAGGGAAGGAGAACGCTGAACATTTACAGAAGGGTTGTGCAGGGAGCAGAGCCTTGGCACTTCTTTGTTAGCTGAGATTGTTAACGTTTGGTTCACCCTTGTCTCATAGAGTTGCCATGAGGACAAACACTTGGCATAGGAGTCAGCAGACGTTTCTTGTGAAGGGCCAGGGCGGGAACATTTTAGGTGTCTGGTGCTGTGTGGAAAGCAGCCCCAGGCAGTAGGTAAATGAATGAGCTTGACTGTGTTCCAATGGAGCTTTCATTATGGACATTGACACTTGAATTCCGTGGGTAACAGATTCCTCTTTGGATTTTTAAAAGAAATAATGTAAAAGTATAAAGAAAATCTTTTCAATTCACAACTGTGCTCAGCTTGTGTGGCTCAGTGGACTGAGCGTCGTCCCATGGACTGAGGGGTCCCGGTTTGATTCCGGGTCAGGGCACATGCCTGTGTTGTGGGCTCGATCCCCAGTAGGGGGTGTGCAGGAGGCAGCCGATCGATATTTCTCTCTCACGTCGATGTTTCTATCTCTCCCTTCCTCTCTCTCTCTAAAAAAAAAAAAAAAAAAAAAAAAAATCAGTAAAAACATATTTAAAAAATTCACAACTAATAAATAAATAAATTCACAACTGTACAAAAATAAGTGGTGGACCAGATTTGGCCCCTGGTGCTAACAGCCTGTGGCTTAGAACAGTACCTGGCACCCATTGAGCGCCCTGTGTGTTAGCTGCTCCTCCGTGATCAGCACTGTCGCCACCGTCCCTACTGGGGGCAGCAGGGCCAGGCCCTGGAGGAGGCCGGGCTGCGGCCACAAGCCTCTGCTCCCTTGTGAGCTCCTGTGCAGCAGGGGCTGGGGCAGCTCCCAGGTCCATCACCGTCATGTTCCATCTCCCAGGCCAGCGGTGGTGGTCTCCGCAAAGGCGGCCTGGAGAGCCACGCTGGGCTCCCAGGGAATGGGCTTCCTGAGTGATCAGCGAGGTCTGCCCCGGAGTGACCATAGCACAGGCTCTGTGTCCTTTGATGGCCCCTCGCCTGTGTTCTTCCTGGGGATGGGTGCAAAGGGGAGACCGAGAAACGCCCTGTGTGACCGGTGCTGGTTCACATCCTGCTTTACAGTGACAGGAGGTGGGAGTGAAGAGGCTGCTCATTGAAGTGGTGGAAAAGAAGTCGGGGGTCTCGGGGAGAGAGAGCAGGGCTCTGGAGCATGGGCCTCAGGGCCTGGATTATTCAGCACCCTGCATGTGCTCAGCTCAGTGGAAAAATGCAGAAGTCTTTATAAACCTTGACAGCATTATTTTATTATTCATGAAGGCTTAAAAAAAATTAAAAAACATAACCAGCTTCATTTTAAAGGGAATTTATTCCCAAGCCATTTCTTAATTGAGTTTTTATGGTAATTCTTTGTATTGACTGTTAAATCAACATACCAAATAAACAGCGTTTAAATGCATCCCTTTATTCGGCTCGTCTGGGCTCCGCTCCTCAAGGCGCTGCGTGAGGGCGGAGCCAGGTTTGCATAAACCCTGCACCTGCCATTGTGTCCGTGGCCTCCTCTGACCTTTTAAGGGTGATTTTAAAAAGTACGTTATATTTTAACTGAGAAAATTTGCCTCAAACCCAGAATGTCAGCGTGAGCTCTTCCATTGTGTGTACCTGTGCAGTCATTCACGAGTGTGTGAGAGTGTGTGTGTCTGTGTGTACATACTTCAAAGCTATATCGTTAAGGCTTTTAACAGCCCACTTCTGAGACCGATGTTTCTAGAAGGCAAGTACCGGTTTGTTTTAAATTCCCCTTTGGATGAAATTGATCCTGTCTGTCTCCCACAGCGCCCTGCACAGTAGCGGACATCCGAAAGTATTTGATGAGACAGGGAGCAGACCAGGGGCGCAGGGCACCCGGAGGCCGTCTGCCCCCACCCTCACCTCTGCGCCCCATCCCCTCTGGGTGGCAGCCCTGGCTTCACGGACTCCAGGGACAGGATCGTCTGCTAATCCTGTTCTGTACCTGGGCAGAATAATATTAGTTCTTCAGATGCCTAAAGACAGTAGTCCAAACCAGTTCCCACCCCACCCCTCCAACACCCCGCTCGCCTCTTTTACTTCCCCCTGGGCTAAATCTCTCAAGCGTGTTTTCCAACGTCCCCGACATACCTTTCTGTTCAGGCCTTTCTGCTTCTTCCCAGCCTGAGTGTCAGGAGCCAGCTGTCAGCACGGCCCCCAGAACCGTGTGCTGTGGCCTGACCGGGCCCAGGCAAGGGCATCTCTTCTCCTCCTGCTCCTCCGAAGGCTGCCCAGCGTGTCCGAGCCTGCTGAGCTCCGCGCGAGACAGACTCTGCTCCAGCTCCTTGCCCTCTCTGAGCTCTTAATGGTATCAGCAGCCATGGACTCTCCCAGGGGGCAGAGCGTTCTCAGGGAAGGGTTCCCTTGTGACAGTGGGTAGTTGTGGGTGGTCCCAGAGCTCAGCTGAACCAGCGGTATTACCCAAAAGGGTAGTTGTGGGTTTACCAATCCTGGGAAAGCAGAGCCTGGTTGAAGGTCAGGGGGTTGCAGGCAGGTGACAGGATGGGACTAGTAGAGGCATTAGAGGCCGGACAAGACGGGGGCACAGCGGGGAAGCCAGGTGGTTTAGAATCCACTGGCCTGAACTTAGCACGTTCCTGGGTGTTTCTTCCATGCTGATCCTCTGTGCTTTACCTAAAAGAGTCACATTTTAATGATGAGGGGCTGGGCTCTTGTGAATTATTCATAAGCCAGATTTCCCTTATTCCATAGACATGTTCTTGAGTTTTTAAAAAAATCTTTCTACAAGACTTTACATTTCTCTAATTAAACTTCTTCTTGCTAATGGGGCCCACCTTCTTATTCTCCAAAGACCTTTGAACCGAAATAGGAGAAGAAGCCACAGAATCTAGCGGTGACTGCACTTGCCAGCTGTGATCTTCTACACATCGCAGTTCTGGCCCCCGCGGTAGACAGGGAGAGGCACGTTCACCTCGTTAGTAACACCCGCCTCATTGCGTGGTTGGGAAGGTTAAGTGAAGTCACGCATCTGGAGTGCCGGGCTCGATGCCCACCAGTACCTGTCCCACCTGCTCACAGGTATTCTCCTGCCCTTCAGCATCTTGACCACCTTGCCCACCCTTCGGTCAGGCTTGATGGGATGCCTTCTTTGTTTTCATCCAAGCTGTTGATTTTTATTGAGTTTAATGGAGAGAAGAGTCCAAGGCCAGAAGCCAAAGATTTCTAATGGCTACTTCTGGGACACCTAGGGAGTGGGTCACCAACTCAAATTTATAAGCGTGTGAAGAAGCCAGGTGAGAGAGTGCTGGGCCTCTGCCAACTCAGAGAATGCTTGTCCACCCTAGAGCCCACGTTTCAGTAGAAGTCTCGGCCTAACCAAACACTTGGGCCAGGGAATCAAGGTTCCAACGCCATCAGCTGTTGGGTATAGGTCCCTCAGATACTCTTGTGTCGGATGACTTTGGCTTTAGAGCAGTGGTCCCTCCCAGTATGGTCCCGACGCCATCAGCGGTGTTTGGGGACTTGTATGAAAGTGAATTCTCGGTCCTCGGCCCACACCCACTGGATCAGAACTCTGGGGCCCAGAGAGCTGTTTGAAGAGACCTTCTAGAAGAGTCTGATCACGCTCAAATTTGAGACCCACTGATTGGTGAAAGTGTTCTCAACCCTGACTGGACATTGGGGTCACCTGGGGAGCTTAAAATATCTAGTTGCTTGGTTCTCAAACACAGAATTCCTCATTTGGGATTTGGGGGTTCAGCCTGGACATCAGGAATTTTCAAAGCTCCCCAGGGGATTTTTAGGTGCGTATAGGGTTGAAAAGTGCTCTTCTCGGGAGTCTGTTGAAACACCCACATAATCCTCTCACTGGGAGGGGAGGCAGGGGTAGTTGAACAGAGCTCCCAAGTGACCTACCTCCCCTTGGAGAAAGTGACCTTAAATGATCGGACTCAAGAAATATCCTTGATACGGCTTTTTGTAGACTGAGTGAATATTCACTCAGTGTGATTTGCTTTAAAGGTTGCTTTTAAAACTTTATTTGTTCAGCAAATGGAGGCACTCATATTGCACAAATATGAACTCCTAAATTCTCAAAGGCTCTCCCCATGATATGCCACCTGGCAAGCGTTATTGGAATCAGCTCTTTATTATCATCCACACTAATGAAAGACCAGCCTGACATTGGTAATTGAAAAACACAGATCAGTCAAAAATCACTCAGGCTTGCAGAACACTGCTGCTCCAGCCAGGAAGCATTCAAGACAAGAAGATACCGGCTGATGACAGTTTCCTGACTTCCCCGTGGAAGTACTAATACATATTAGTTTTGTCAGAAATTTGAGCAATAGGAGATGTCAGAGAGGCTTCCGAATTATAATTCCCTTTTCTGAATAAAGGAGTCTGTTCTCTCGAGGAGAGGCTAAAGTTCCAAGGAGATAAACAGCATTTATATTTAAAATGCATTTGCACCTGGGGACCAGTGGGTTCAAAGCCTGAGGTGGTAGATGCTGCAAGGGATTTGAGCAATTCGTGGGTCTAGATTCCAGATCTTATTGTGATATTCCCTGTGTTATTTGAGATGAGCCAGTCTAGCCAGCCGTGGGTCTCCAGGTGTGATTTCCTGCCAGCAACACCTGCATCCCCTGAGAATTTGTTAGAGATGCAGCTTGAGACCCCACCCAGCCTTCCGGAATCGGAGACTGGGAGGCTTTTGCAAGCCCTCCAGGAGATTCAGATGCCTGCTCGAGTTTGAGACCCACTACTTTCCACCAGGGGCTCTGTTTTCTGGTTTCTAAACTAAGGCAAATGGCCTGGGTTCTATCTGAGGTCCATTCCGGCTGTCCAGTGGCCTTGGTGTACGGGCCTGGAATAGGTTGAATGATTCTGTCTTAGACCTTGCACCTTCCCTTGGATGTCATTGAAATAATTCAGCTAAAAACCTGGCATGTGGGGTCACCGAGGAGAAACAGATCTCCAGAACCCGACACCCGAACTAGGGTGCTCACTATAGAAAAATAAAGTGTGCCGTCTTCAGCAGTTGGTGTCATTTCCCCAAAGTGAAAAACCCTGGTGCTTCGGAAAGGGAGGGCTCCCCCCCCCCCCCCGCTTTCTGTAGGGGCTGAGGGCTGTCTGATGTGATTCACAGAGGAACATTTCTGCAGGAACTAACAAATGGCATTTCAGAAGGATGCACAGAGAGGTACACGGGCTTTGCCGTAAAACAAGGGAAAATTTCAAGCCGTTCATCAAAGCTCATGCAGCTTCTATTTCAAGTCAGGTGGAAAAAATATCACGGAACAAGAAAAGAAAATAAATCTGTATGCAGAGCATCTCACAAATAAGGAAGGAGGGGGAACCGTTGCCTTACTGGGTTCTTGGAGTATTTTTGTCACAGTATGGAAAGCTTCCCGATCTTTCAGGAGGTAATTCCTTTTGTTTCCCTGTTATCAAAATCCAAGGTTGTAAAATTACTCCACTGGCTATTAAAACCAAAAGAGAAAAAGGAAACAATAATTCCAGGGAGAGAGGAGCTGGGAAAATGGTACCTGGAGTTAAAAAAGAGAGAGAAAGAAGAAGAAGAAGGAAAAAAGAACAGAGTTCACCCACCACTACAAAATAATTTGTTTTTCATCTACAGTGCAGTGATACTTCATAATTTAGGGCCCGTCCCAGAAAAGCAAAGGCAGTTTTCTGACTGGCTTCTGTTTAGTAGCAGCCTGTTTGTCAGAGATGATAAGAATGGCTTGTTGAACATCAGAGAGACTTAGGTCTGATATGTCTGGGAGGGATGGAGAAATGATAGCTTTTGTTAAAGAGGATGGATCACAGGCCCACTTTTCCTGAGTGAATAATGTGGACCAAGGACCACAATCAAGGATCTCTGCATTGGACATTGTTGTGGATTTCAACAACTCGACATTGAAATCCTGGTTAAGAGTCTGTACTCTGAATATTAATTGACCATGTAGGCATGGGTTTATTTCTGTGCTCTCTATTCTGTTCCATTGATCTCTATGTCTGTTTTTATGCTAGTACCATGCTGTTTTGATCACTGTGGCTTTGTAGTATAGTTTGATATCAGGTAGTGTGATTCCTCCAACTTTGTTCTTCTTTCTCAAGATCGCTTGGCTATTCAGGGTCTTTTGTGATTCCATGTAAGTTTTTGGAATATTTGTTTAAGTTCTGTGAAATATACCATTGAGATCTTGAAAGGAATTGCGTTGAATCTATAGATTGCTTTGAGTAGTATGGGCATTTTAATGATGTTAATTCTTCCTATCCATGAACACAGTATATGCTTCCACTTGTTTGTATTTTTTTCAGTTTCTTTCTACAGTGTCTTATAATTTTCCAGGTACAGGTCTTTTACCTCTTTGGTTAAATTTATTCCCAGGTATTTTATTTCTTTGATGCAATTATAAATGGGATTGTCAGATTCTGGCTCGAAACTTTGGCCAAGCTCCCCAGACACACAGTGCCTCAGTTTCCTTCTCTGTCAAAGGAGAATGCTAATAGACCCCACTTTGTTGGACTTTCATGAGGATCAGGAGTTAGTGCATGCAATGTTCTCTGCAGAATTCCTAGCACAACACAGGTATTATTTTATTGGGGCTATTTGCTAAATAGCTATATGTTTCTTTAAAAGAACCCTAAAAATAAATTACATTGTTTCTCAACTGGAAGACCTTTTGAAATCAGTGGTGTCTTATTGGGTGGCCCCACTGTGTGCCTAAGGGGGGTGTGATCGATAGAAGGAGTCTTCGAGGGGACTCTGGAAGCAAATTCGAACAAGAGAACAAGACCAATGACTCTTGAGCCCTGGGACTTTCCCCCTGGTCAGCTTCACTAGCATATAGCTTTGGGGGTTGTTCCAATTAGATTCAGAGAAGTTAATTTTTGTCATTTGATTTTTTTTCCCTGTGTATTTATTTTAGGAATAGGCTCGTAGACCAGCACTAGAAATAGGTCTGAAATAAATGTCATGTTTTCCTCTCTCCCATTTGGCTCACTCTTCGTTGGCTGGACCACGCTGGGTAGCAGCTGATATTGATTAGCCTGTGTGTTCCTCGGATCAACTTTCTCCGGCTATGTAGCGTCTAAGTGCTAGCAGTGCCCCAACAGATGCATTGGACTCAGACTGGTGGTGATCTTCTCGGAGCAGCAGTTTCCTCACCAATAAACCGGGACAGGGGAGCCCACTGCCCATTCACTAGATGAGATAATGACATGAAAGTGCTAAGCAGATATTAACTTTTATTTTTCCCCCCAATTTTTATTAATTTATTTTTGTTACAGATGTTTCTCCTTTTTCTCCCTTAGACATCCTCCTCCCCATCCCGCCCCCCCAACCCCCAGCATTGTTGTCTGTGTCCACTGGTTACGCATATGTGCATATCAGTTCTTTGGTTCATCTCATCCGTCCCCCCACCCCCTCCTCTGAGGTTTGTCAGTCTGAACCATACTCCTTTCTATGTCTCCGGGTCTATTTTATTCATCAGCCCACTGTGTTCATTATATTCCACAAATAAGTGAGATCATGTGGTATTTGTCTTTCTCTGATTGGCTTATTTCTCTTAGCATAATGCTTTCCAGGTAACTTTTAAACTATTACTTGAGTTCATGAGAATCTAAGGTATCAAAGTCCAAATAATAAATGTGGGTGTAATGGGACAAATTCCACTATTCTCCTCTAAAGAAATACAAATGTTAGGAAGTCTTTCATTGCAAGTTATTTTTTAGGTGGAATCTCTATCATTTACTTGTAGCATGTTGATCCCTCCCCACCCCCCACTATTGAATACAAACCTGACCCTCCTTTCCAGTAAACGTTAGATTGAGGCTGAAGTCCTGCATTTGATGTGTCTCCTGAACCGCATTTTTGTCACAATCATATTTATTTTATGAGATCTATCTCTCTTATTATAAGTGGTGGTACTTTGCTATTTTAAAAAAACTTTCCAACATTCCTGACACATTTTAATGAGTCAGGATAAAATGCTAAATAAAATACTGAAGCCAGTGCACTGACCCAACTTGCTGTTTGAAGTGGACGGGGTGCTCCCCAAACTCTGGACGCACCTGTGGCCGATAGGCAGAACCACACTTGATAATTTTATGTTATTCATTTATTTATTATGTTTTAAAAAATGTATCTTTATTGTGTAAAGTATTACAGATGCCTCCCTTTTTCCCCCATTGACTCCCTCCTCCCACCCCACCCCAGTCTCGCCTTCACCGCACTGTTGTCTGTGTCCATTGGTTGTGCATAGATGCAGATAAGTCCTTTGGTTTGTCTCTTCCTGCCCTCCCCCTTCCCTCTGAGGTCCATCAGTCTGTTCGCTGCCTCCATGTCTCTGGGTCTATTTTGTCAGTTTATTCTGTTCATTAGATTCCACATATAAGTGAGATCACGTGGTACTCGTCTTTCTCTCGTCTATAATTTTAGATGTTCTTTGTTAGCTCATGATTTTTTTTTTTTCCACAAACTTCATCAGCATGGAAAAGACAGCTTATAAGTTCTCTTCAATAATGTACAGCAGCGTGGGTTGTTTGAACCGTGAGCAAGTGAACAAGAAGTCCTTCCTGAACTTGAATTAGAGAAAATTACAGTTAACCAAAATGTCCTTGGCAATTCAGAGAGCCAAGCTGCTTATTAAGAAGTATTTAGGAACAAAACAAAAATATGTAGTTTCAGACAAATTACCTAATTATGAGGTACAAGCAATTTTTAATGCCTCTTTAACATTTCTTTCTCAGCTCTTAACAACAACAAAAAGAGTTCTCTTAAATCATTCACCGTTTAGATATGCATTTTCAAGGCAGATAGTGGTGGTTGTTTTCGACAGTTAATGGTGGAGAGGGGTTTGTTTCTCTGGACCAGAGCCTTGTGGTGTTCACTGGGTGACCTCAAACCTGCTGAGAATTTCTGGGCATATTGGTAACTATTTATTTTGCCTTCCTGGTTCTCGCACTGTGTACGGTGACCATGGGCCAGGACACTCCCTGAGAGTAGGCGGGTGTCAGGACCCTGAGGACATCTGGTTTTTGTTTGTTTGTTTGTTTAATCCTCACCTGAGGATATTTTTCTGTTTATCTCAGATAGAGTGGGAGGGAGAGAAAAAGAGGGAGAGAGAGAGACACATCGACGTGAGAGGGACACATCGACTGGTTGCCTCCCGCACGACCCCAACCAGGTCTGGGGACGAACCAAAACCAAGGTACGTGCCCTTGACCGGAATTGAACCTGTGGCTCTTTGGTCTGCGGGCTGATGTGCTAACTGCTGAGCCAAACTGGCCAGGGCTGTTTTTTTGTTTGTTTCTTTCTTGTTAATCAAGTGTCTGTGCCCAGAGGTCTGCAGACGGTGACTCTGGACGGTTCACAACATCCATGGTCAGGGTGGTGAGACTTCACCCTCGCTTGTGGAAGCTAAGGTGCAGAAAGGTCAACAGCCGAGGTGTGACTTCATCCCAGGTCTTTGTCCCCAAATGCTGTTGGACCCACGACAGCACCGCCACCAGAAACACAGTTTTTACATCATCTTCTTTCTCCCATGGTGTTACACCTAAGAATAGTCCTCTACTTTGACCGTCAGTGTCCTAACCCAGACATAACAGGTGGTCCTGCTGCCCCTGCAGAAAGAAGCCCCCAAGGCCACCCCAGCAGGTCTCTGTGGAGACAGAGGAGGTCTCCCTGCTGACCACTTGGAGTCTGCCTTGCGGCATTGGTCGTGAGGTGGGAAACCAGACCGTTGGCGGCTGGTGAAGTCTGCTGAGGCGCGAGCCTGATTGAATATTTTGTTTCCATCACAGAATCACGTCAACCCTGCCATGGACTTCACCCAGACCCCTCCCGGGATGTTAGCCTTGGACAACATGCTGTACTTCGCCAAGCAGCACCAGGACGCCTACATCCGGGTAAGCTCCCAGCGTCGTCCCCCTGGCCCCGGCTTCCTGCCGAACCCGACTGTCACATGTACCGGCGTGGAGGTGTGACCTTCAGACGCGTGGCCCCAGATTTTTGCCTGTCATCACTCAGTCAAGTAAAAATTAAAATGAAATTAGATCAGCGACAATGAAGTAAAGACTTTTAAGCTCTAAGTACTTTTCATATGATGACATTTAAGAATACAATAACGCTGGAAAACTATTTCATGTGGTTCAATATTTAATTATGACAAAGGCTCTTAGACTTAAATAGCAAGGAGGAGAAACGAACTGTCCACTGGGAACGTGCACGATTGCAGCCTGAGCGCAGACCCTCGGACGCGGTCCACGTCT
Organism: Tadarida brasiliensis; assembly: GCA_030848825.1. Classification (NCBI taxonomy): domain Eukaryota; kingdom Metazoa; phylum Chordata; class Mammalia; order Chiroptera; family Molossidae; genus Tadarida; species Tadarida brasiliensis. Next base: position 95,401,010 of record CM061267.1, on the reverse strand, counting down.
GGAGAAGAGCCCGGGTCCTCTCCGGCGCCGCGTCCGTTCAGCGCCCTGCTGCAGCTGCAGTGGGCTGAGCAGAAGGCAGGACTGCGGAGGTGGGGAGGGAGGAGAAACTCCGGCTGCGGACGCGGATTCCGAAGGTGCCACTGCGGACGGGGCAGTACAGGCGTGGGCAGGACCAAGTGAGGAGGAAGGGGGACAGAGGGAAGGTGACAGGGAAGGCCTGCCCTTCAGGGCTGCTGCGCTGACACAAGGTCCCAGATTCAGTAGGGGTGACATACGCTGACCCAAGTCAAGATAGCGTAGGGTAGGGGTACGCGGCACAAGAGCACTGGCGAGCAGTTACAAAGATGACTGGATCTCAGCTTAGAAAGCTATGGATGGATTGTCCAACGCAGGAGGAGTAGGGCTGGCGTTAGACCAAGGGGAGAGTCTGTTCCTCTCGCATTTTCTCTCCATCCCTCTTGGTGGCTCTGGCTTCCTGGAGACGGGGGTTTGAGACCTGGCCCCGTAGTTCTCTAGTGATGGAGATGTGGGCATTTCCTTTTGGTCTGGGCTAAAGTTGCTTGTCTAAACAAGGGAGCGCTAATCCCTCTGGGGGACGGGGGCACGTGGAAATGTGTGGGCGTGCTCAGGTTGTCACCATGGCCAGGGGGCGCTGCTGCCGCAAACCTAGAATGCAGGGACTGTCTTCACAGTGGACACCTGTCCCACCCGGAAGTGGCTCCCTTGAAAAAGTCACGCCAGGCCTCCGAGTTCCCAGGCACTCTGCTTTAACTGTACATGTTTTACTTAATAGGAACAGACTTGTGGATAGAGATCAGACTGGCAGCTGGCGGGGGGCGGGGGGGCTGGGTGTAAAAGGTGAACGGATTAAGAAAAAAAACTCATATATGTTTTTCTACATATGCAATTTGCTAAGCTGCGACTTCTACTGAAATGTTATTTGTAATTTGATTATACGAAGGACCTTGTACATTTCTCTAAAAGACGTGAGATCAGGCGCTTGGCCAGAAATGCAATCTTCCGTAAGAAAATTGTTTTCTTTTCTCCCCGTTTTATTGAGAAATCATTGACATGCATCACTGTGTAAGTTTACGACATACAGCATGATGTTTTGATTTACGTAGCTGGTGAAGAAAATTGTCTTTTTTTTTTTTCCATAAAAGTTTCACTTGGCTTGTAATGTGTGTATATTTATGGCACAGATATTTTCTCTAAGAATGTAATCTGCTCTCAAAGAAGTGAATTAATATTTTTGAGATACCATGTAGTGTCGCCTTGGAGAGTTGTGTGTGAAAAGGAGCCATGTAGAAATTGGATTTAGAATGAATGATTAATATTTGTGGGTGAATGTTTCTAAAATTAGAGCTTATTGATGCTGAACACATTGTTAATTGCATACGAAGCGTGTCTCGTGAAAAGTAATTTAATGCTTTAAGCTCATTTTCCCCAGCGTGTTCTCTAAGCTGTTCTAAGTCAATGAATACGATGCCAACCTTACAGAACTTGGTATCTAACAGGGACTTAAAAGAAGGACCTATCTGTGAAGGAAAACACGGCCCTTTTTGTCCACATGCTCTGTTTCTTCTTATTGGCTGGATGTTTCTATAACTGAAGATGCCCATTATTTTCTCAAAAGGTCCCTTTCCTGCTGTGTTCTGGGTCCCTGTGACTCTGGGTCTGCGTAGATGAAAGCTGAAGCTGTCCCCGTGAACGGGGGGGTCACGGAGCGTTAGGATCTGAGGATTCTGCAGGACGGGTGTGTGGTGGCTATGCAGAGTGATGCCCAGTGACCGAAACTGTGATGTGGACACAGAAAATAGTAATCTCAGACTGCCAATTAAGTGTTCTTCTATGAGAAACATAAAAATAGGTTCTTTTTTTTTTTTTAAGTTTATGTTCTGATAAAATTTGCTCTTTTTTTTTGGACCAGGTAAATGTCCTGTCTGAATACCATCACTTACTAATTCTCCCTGTCATTCTGTAATCACTTACTCTGACCTGGGTAGAGCCCCGCCATTTGCGTCGCCTCAGAGCGACGGGTGAGATTTCTTTAAAGAAATTGTAACAGGCACGCGTGCACACACACATGCACGCACTTGCACACACGCGCCTGCAAACATTTCCTCTCTGCGCTTGACACCCCTCCACCACCATGTTGGCTCCCACACTGTGTGTTTGATTTTCCCGAGCGCCTGGTTGCCTCCGGTTCTAACTCACCTGCCACTCACATTGCCACAGCCACTGCCTGGAAGTGACGCTGGGCAGCCCCCGCCTCGTCTCCGCTGCCCTCCATGCACGCCGGGCGCTGTCGACGACTCCCTGTCCTCTCGCTGCCTGTCTTGTTCTCCCTGGTGGGTTCTGCTCCCTCTGCCTGTCCATCAAATGAACATGATCCCCAGGAGTCTGCCAGGGGACTTTTCCTTCTCAGTCGCTCAGGCTGCACGGGTTTCCTGAGTAACTATCAAATGCCCATCAGTGAGCTAGGTGATGGGACTCCCCAAGGATCAAGTCACTCATGAGTGCTGTCATTGAGGACCTGACTGTCTAGAAATGGAAAGGAGGGTTGGGGTGGGAGGAGAGATGATATCAGGCACTCTTCGAGTCACCGGGAATGTGGTTTTGATTGGGGAGGTGGGAACATTGGGGATACAGAGGAGAGTCGTCAACACAGATGTGGAGATCAGGCCAGGAAAGTTTCCTGGGGGAAGCGGTCCCTCCACTAAGTCTGTGGGATAGTTCTAGTTAATCAGGGGAAGGGAAGGGGAAACGGGAGAGTGCCCTAAGCAGAGGGAGACAGTGAGCAAAGGCAGAAAGGTATGTGCTTTGTTGAGGGAACCCCAAATAGTATAATACTATGTCAAAAACAGAAGGGGGGAACGATCCTGGCTCGAGAGGCATAGGTAGGCTAGTTCATTAGGACTCTTCTATCTGTAAAATAGTGTGTGGACTGCAACCTAAAGGCAGTGAAGAGTTTCTGGAGTGTTTTAAAGAAAGATGATGAGAGTTAATTTTAGAAAAAGCACTCTCCTGCCAGAAAAACAAATGTGAGGAATTGCGGCTAGCAGGGAAAATAAAATTTGGGAAATGATAGAGAAATGATGGTACCCCGAAGTAGGGGAGTGGCAGTGGCACTGGGGAGAAGCAGTTTGAGCGGGTTATTCTGGAGTGAAAATAAAGGGACTGTCCCCGAGGAAGAGAGAGAGATGACTGGCTTGAGGGAATGGACGGAGGGCGGTGTCATTCAGGAGTCAGTGAGGTCCGTCAGGGGTATTCGTTCGGAGACACCCAGACCCTTCTCTGCGTGTGGGGCGTCTGTGCAGGTGAACCTGTCCAGGGGGCAGTGAGAAAAGGGCATCTGAGATCCAGTCCATGTAGACACCACTTTCTGGATGTTCTGCGTCCTGGTACCTTCGAACCCACCTTCCAGGACAGCTGCTAGGATGACCTTTCAGGCCGAGTTCAGATGCTGTGGGGAACCCCTGGCCCACGAGCCCCCCTTTGTGGTACCGGGCACCTTTCTTGTTAACTAGGCGAGTGATGAGTTTATTTTTATTTATATGGTCTCTTGCCGATGATCAATTTGTTTTATCACCTGAGAATTGTGGCCTTCGTGCTTTTAGCGGTTTTCTGGAGGTGTATTTGTGAACGTGAATTTATTGACAGGCAGCCTGGTTTCTCGTGGATTCTCTGAGTAAACTGTAGCTCTGCACTAATGAGAGCGACAGGTGTAATTGAATCAGCCCACACTTGGGTAGGCCCAGAGCGGGAGGAGGAATTGCGAGTCTGGGCCCCCCACTGTGCCTGGAGTCAGATCTGGAGTTCGTGCGCGGTTTCCGACTTCTGGCTCATGTTTGCTGCGGGCATCGCTGCTTGCACTTTTCCTGTGGGTGCTTCTCTCCAGCTCTCCCCACGGCTCTTCCCAGCAGCACAGTGACACAGAGCTGAGCATTCTGTGCCTTCGTTTGTATGTGTGTTTCTCTGTTTGTTTTGTTCTTTCTGGAATGGAAAGCTCGGTGGCTCCATTGGAAATATAACCTTTGGACCTCCACTGTATGTTCTTGGTGTGTTCAGTTATTCACTGGGACCCAGAGAGAAGCCTACACGGCTCGGTTTTCCTTTGGTTCAAGACTCATGCCGGCTATTGCGGGAGCCAGGTTTCAGCCACAAAGTGGGAAGTGATGACAAGGATCCCTAAGGTCCCCCAACACATGATGGCCAGCTCTGCCATGGCGGGGGGCCCTAAAACACACGGAAAATGCTACAACTGAAAGCGTGCCTTCAGGATGAAGTTACTTCTTCGTGGGAATATCTGTGTTCCTTGTTTGACCAGAGACGATGAGTTCATTTTTTTTTACAATCCTCCCCGAGGACATTTTTTTTTCCTGTTTGTCTTCAGATAGAGTGGGAGGAAGGGAGAGAGAGGGAGGGAGAGAGAGAAATATCAACGTGAGAGAGACACATCGACTGGCTGCCTCCCGCACGACCCCAGCCAGGGCCAGAGACGAACTGCAACCGAGGCACGTGCCCTTGACCGGAACTGAACCCTCGACTCATCCATCCTGAGGCCAATGCTCTAACCACTGAGCAAACCGGCCAGGGCGAGAAGATGAGTTCTTAGTGTGGGTTGGGTGACATATAACAGATGTTCCATAATTAGCTCAGTTTTCAAGAAAAGCCTATGACATACGCATTGTTATCACCGTTTTACAGAATCGGGAACTGGGACTCGGAGAGGAGCAGAGTTCCGCCAGGTCAGACCGCCAGTGGGCAGGCTGAATTTGGACCAATGTCGTTGGCCTTCAGATTTCAGGCTCTTTCCAGTCTGAAGCCTCCTGTCTCTGGGCTTGGAGCGGCCAATCGATGTTCTTTCTCATTGATGTTTTGTCTCTCTCTCCCTTTCCTCTCTCTCTAAAATCAATAAAGGAAAAAAAAATTTGAAAAAAAATAAAATTATTTAAAGGAATAAATGAGCCTGTTGAAGGCATCTCTGCAAGGCTGTCCAGATCTCAGACGTGGCCATGGTTTCAGACTCGTGAGCAGTCACAGGAGGAAGCCTTTCGGAAGATCGACACCCTCTGCCAGTCGTCGGGCACCCTTGGCCTCCCAGCCAGACAAGGGCTGCTGTGCAGACTCCCTGACCCTAACCGTCAGCTGAGCCGGGTCAGGGTGGGAGGCGAAGCCCAGGCCACGCTAACGAGGCGTTGCTGCTATTGTTTGTATCTTTTTTCAGAGGAAAATCAAATTCACACAGAAAACAACAACGGTCCATCCTCTTCGATGTTACAAAGCATCTGACTGAAGGAGGAGAAATCCCTCTCAACATTAACATGTATTCATTGACTGGCTCACGCAGGAAATAGTGTCAAACCCCTCCCGTTGGCCGGGCCGGTGCCAGGCACAGCGGACGTGGGGCCAGGGAGAACGGCAGGTCTGGGTCCCAGATACCAGGAATTGGGGCTGCGAGCAGAGGAAGCGAGGAGGGTGCTCTTTCGTTTTGTTTTCTATTTTGTCTAGTTTTCTTCTTTTTTCCTTCCTTGGGTTTTCCTTGTTAACTTCTGGATTTTTAGATGCGACCTATCTCCCAGACACATCTATCAAGTCATAACAACCCGCTTCTCTGCATCTCCCACAGTACCTTGAGCTGGTGCTCATTTCACTGTTCTACGAGTCACCGTGTTTAACTGCCAGCATCACTGCGGACTTGCGTCCTTTCCCAGTGACCTAATTTTGAACAGCGGCCCTGCTTCTTAGAGAAATGTCCTGGTGTGGGGTCAGTATGGCCTGGAACCGACCTGACCTCTCGTGTGGGTCCTCTTGCTTTGGGTTGTCATACGTGTCATAGACAACATGTATTTTTAATGAGGCTGTTACCCAACTAACTACAGAATTTATACAATGGCGAAGCTTCCAGTAACAAAATGAAAAGAAAATTCTGGAAACAACTTGTTCTTTATGTACCCTGCAGCTCTTGCCTCAACATTCCTCATAATTTATGACGGACATTTCACCCCGTTGGCCTGCCTTTGCACTCTAGGGGACTGTGATAAAAGATAATGCATTTCCTGGGGGGGGGGAATAGAAATGCCTTTATTTCTTTTTAATTAATTAATTAATTATTTTATTATGGATGTCCCTCCTTTTCCCCCCATTGACACCCTCCTCCCTGCTCCCGCCCCCTAGAAATTCCTTTAAAAGTAAGATTCGTTACAGTGGTTTGGTGCACTTGTGAACCAGGGCACATGTATGTTCCTAAAACTATACCAAATCAGAAAGTGTGTGTACACTACACCTTTATGTGGATTCTTCTTCCTCAAGATGCGTACATAATAAACAATACTTTTAAAAATGGTTGGGGAAAGTATTGGCTTAGACCCTGGCTCACCACGGGGCCGAGGGGCCTGTCCTTGCAATATGAGGAGAAGTGCTGTGGATGCCCCAGTCGGAGAGCAGCCACTGTCCTGGAGGCCTTTGCAGATTTTGAGTACTTAGCTTACCTTGTTGTCATCTGCCCTTCAGTGGTCCCAGAGATGGGAAGATAAGGTAGCCTTGTACCCTCTTCTTTTAGTACATAGACATCTCTGCCCATTGAGGTCTCTCTGCCTCAAGTTCAAAGCCATTTGGAGAAGCTTTTTAAGTTTTCTATATGGACATAATTAATAGCAAACACAGAGCTTGCTATGTGATAACAGCGATACTGAACACTGGTAATAATTTCTCACAACACATCCCTATGAAGTCGGCACAGTCGGTATTTCCATTTTACAGATCAGGGAGCTGACACAGAGAGGTTAGGTTGTTTGCCCAGGGTCACACAGCTAAGTGCCAGAGCTGAATTTCAAACCAAGTAGTCTACTTCCAGGGCTCAGAGCCTATGGCTCCTAGGAGTTTGTAGACTCATAGGAGCTGCAGCCACAGTTTAAATGAGTCCTGTGGGTGTGTTTGACTCAACTGACACCGTATTTTTAATGGGAAGGTGATTGACTTGCTGTAGGCAGGGCATGCATTCTCTCTCCAAACAACCAGCTGCCAGAACTCCTAGTATATTCTTTTTGTTTTTAAATGGTTTTTCTTTATGGATTTTTAGAGAGGAAGGGAGAGGGAGAGAGAGAGAGAAACATCGACGAGAGAGAACATTGATTGGTGATCTGGCCTACAACCTGGGCATGTGCCCTGACTGGGAATCGAACCAGCGACCTCTTGGTGCATGGGTTGATGCTCAACCACTGAGCCACACCGGCTGGGCACCCTGTTATATTCTGTCTGGCTGCTGTCTGCATTCTTGTTATCTGCGTGGTACTTGAGGGACATTAGTTAGTGGCCGCTGATGCTGGTGGTCTGCAATGACCTTTGTAAAATTCTGAATGACCACAGCAGGTGCTCAGCCGTTTCCTTGCCTTCTCCTTCCCCAGTTCTTCAAGTCTTACTTGATTGACATTCCATCTCCCGGGGCTTTCATAATCACAGGCGCAGTGTTCGTTGTCTTCCCATTCCGGTGTCCAGTCTTAGCGAGTGGGTGCTCCGTCTTGTGTTCTGTGTTTACTCTGTTGCTGTGAATGAGGGACTTTAATTTCAGCCTCCCAGCACTCAGGCAAAGGAGTGGCAGGCCTCTCAAATTCTCTTGGTGTACGTTTTCAAGAAGAAAAAAAAAGCCATCAGATCTTACTATAAATACTCTGGGCCAGTGTTCTTGGGGCGCTTAGCACCGTCGGCCCTCGCACCGTATGTCAGCCCACACAAGGAACGCCCTGCTGCCCACCAGCCCGCATTTTAAGGGAACAGGACCCAAATACCCTGCATGCACTAAGGCGGGTGCTGATGGAGGCACTGTTGAATCTTTAAAATAAATTAGGGAACTTTTAACATTTCAAGGGGGAAAATTGGCAGTTTCCCAAGCAACATAATTACAGGACAGTGTGGAACGTGTAATTAAACTTAACTGTGAAGCAAACGGCTGGAACAAAGCTCGGTGGCCCATCACTCTTTGTCCCGCGGTGCTGACAGATCCTCCCCTCCCCTTGTCCCCGAAACGGCTTCGGCAGCAAGGGCTCCTAATTTTTTTTTTTTTTTAATGAAATTATATGTTGCCAGTTAAACACGTTTCGTGTAAAGGAGCCTTTTTTTATTTGAGTGACGTGTTCCTTCCAGGTGATCTGCAGCCCTGAATCAATTCAGAATAACAAGGACCCGAGGCGCAGCCTGGCTGGGGCTTTCAAATGACTCTTTGTCTAATCGTTCATTTAAATACTTCATTCTTTGCTTTTATTTTTATTCTTTCTTTGGCCAGGGTCCACAGGTTGGAGGCTTGTTTTTCTGTACAGTTTTTTTTTTTTTTTTTCATGTTTTAAAAATAGTGGCATTAATTTCGTGGATTGTGAATATCCAAGCTGTTACTGCCAAACAATCAGGACCTCTTGAGAGTGTGAATGTATGTGATTAGACTTGCTAATTGCGCTGGAAGGCAGGATTTCTGTCGTGGAAGCCAACAGTTAGAATGGGATGCTTCAGGCCTCAGGATGAGATCACTGTTCAGCATGGGCTTGGCTTCATCTCTGAAGACCCACCCTCCGAGGGACGCAGGCCCGTGTGCTCTGCGTGCACACCTCCCGGCTTCTTTTGGTACTGGATTGGGTACCTGAAATCTGCAGCAGGCCTGAAACACGGTCGTCTGTTTCACTTCCCTTTGCTACCAGCCCGAGCTGGGTGGGAGGTTCAGAATTTTTGCCTAGCTGTAGCTGAGGGTGTGTGTGTGTGTGTGTGTGTGTGTGTGTTTAACATTAAAACACTGAGACTTTAAAAACACAGTGATGGATTGCTTGAGAGAAAATAAAACAAGCTATAGAATCAACTACAGGCAGCGGACACACCTGAAGCTCAGCCCAGTGTTTGTGACAAGGTTAGAAATGGCACACAGCTTCCCCTGGATGACTGTCCCTGGAGGACCAGCGAGGCCGGCAGCCTACCCTGGCTGTCCCGGGGCCTCTGTCCTAGACCAGTGATACCTTCCCGTTCTTTCTCCAAAGCGGTCCTCTGTCAGTCCACATTGTCCATTTTCACGTCTCACCGTGCTAGTTAAATAAATAATTCCTGAGTGCGCGTGCTGTGACGAGCTCCCTCCTTTCTGCTGTCGCTGGTCAAGCTTCCGCCTTAACGGGGCATTTGTTCTAACCTTCACTGCGCAGAGCTCAGCAGCTGGTGTGCTGGGGGTTGCTGTGGCTTTACCCCTTTCTGCTCTAATTGCAATTGTGATTCACCCCCTCCCCCACTGCTCTCATTGCAACTGTGATTTTTTGTGAAGGGTGGGATATGATGCATTGGGCAGCAGGAGCCGAGATAAATAGGCGTTCAGTGTGAGGTTTCTGGTTTATCTGGCTAGGAATTGGCTGCTGGCCTGTTCGTGTCAGTGGCTGAAATTTCCTCTGGTCCTTGTGTTTCCCTAGAGACTCCTTCTTAGCAGCGCCTGCGGCTTGAGGTTCTTTCGCTGTGACCTTGTGTTATTACACAGGGCCCCTGTTGATGTGGTGGGAATGTGTTGGGGGAAAGGAGGTGTCCTAAGGTCCTGTGATTGGGTCTCGGTCTTTCGGGGAGCATGTGGCCTCGGGCTGTGACCTTCTCAGTTCCATCTTCCCTTTTCAGGTGAGAGAAGAAGGTAACCATGGCTGGAATTGGGCACCTTCCTTCCCCACGTCGGTTAAATTCTGGTGAAATCTAGGTAGTTTAGGCTCTGTCAGAATGCCTTCCCTGTGGTCAGCCACCGTTAACCAGAATGGAGTGCTCTGGGTTATTCTGACATGGTCACTTTTCCCCTCCCTCTGACCAAAGCAGGAGAAGGTTTTTGTCTGACATCCACCTAGAGAATCTGACAGGGCTCCTGGAGATATTACTCTTAAAAGTACAGGGACCCTCCTCAGGCTGGGCCTCCAGGGCGCTGACCTCGGAGCGAGTCCATGTTGAATGTCTAGCAATTAGTCATTTCCCCTTGCTGTGTTTCTATCAGGCTGTGGCTTCTGCTCCCAGGAAGCTGTGAGCCTGTGGATTTGCCGTTTCCCAGCTTGGAGGGTGAGTTTGCCCTGCGGCCTCAATTTTCTGTTGGAACCAAGGAGAGGTGTTGAGTTTCAGGCTGTTCAGCCTTGAACTCGTCGCAAGTTTGGGAGTGACAATTTGCAAGGTTTCTCCACGTGGGACCAGAAACCAGACGTTCCCTCATTAGCTTTGCTCCATGCCTACCTCACGCCCCTTTTTTCCCCCTCCAAACGTAATTTTCCTTTCTGTTTATTTCCTACTACCTGTACCGGTGTGTACGCTGTACGAGGACAGGGACCGGGGTGGTGTCTCTGCCTCACCCCGGTGCTCAGCACAGTGGAGGCACGCAGGGGCACTCAGCAGACGTCTGTTAAGGGACTGCCTGGATCAGTGAGTTCTGGTGTCCTGCCTCTGGCTGGGTTGCCAGTCACCCCGAGGAAGGGGCCACAGAAACAGGTTCCCATCTTGAATATGCCATGACCTCCTGGCTGCAGCTGTCCTTCAGTTTGTCCATCCTGGAATGGAAACAGATGAGTGGCTCTCTTGGTGTGGCCCCGAATGACGTCGTCCGGAGCTGCTGATGCTTGGCCTTGGGTGACTCATGCTGACTTTGGTTTTAATGTTGTATCCATGTGACCAGGGTCCAGCCCGTGTTAGCAGCCTGCCTACCAAGTCAGAAGGCATTTTGTATTGGTTTAATAAAATTTAGGTGGCAATGTTCCCGGTTGTCCCATTGTATTTGGTAAAAATAGCTTTCCCCTTTAGGAGCTCTGCAATACACCTGGTGTACCCAGGAGTGTTTGACATTGTCAGGTAATTTTATTTTTACCTTGACCTTAATTTTATCAACTTTCCCCCTGTATTGGTAAGACCCAGGATTCCAAAATTTAGTGCAAAGCCTAAATAATAGACAGTATTTTTCTTGTATTTTATGAAGCAGCGGAAACATTATTAGTAACAAATGAAACGGCTCTACTAACTAACTTCTCTCTGGTTGGTTTATCAAATGCTATTCCGTACAAGGGTCCATATGCTTGGAGGCTGTTGGAATTTAAGACCTTGATATAGCCCTGGCCGGTTTGGCTCAGCGGTTAGAGCATTGGCCTGTGGTCCAGAGAGACCCGGGTTCAGTTCCCGCTAAGGGCATGTACCTCGATTGCGTTTGTCCCCGGCCCTGGTTGGTCATGCGGGTGGCAGCCACTTGATGTGTCCCTTTCACGTTGATGTTTCTCCCTCTCTCTCTTCCTCTCTCTCCTTCCCACTCTATCTGAACAAAAAATGAAAAAAAAAATGTCCTCAGATGAGGATAAAAAAAAACAAAAAACCTTGATATAGGTCACTCATACCTGTCTGCAAGCTTGCAATTCCGAAGATCAGGGAAGCCAGCTTGGCTGACATTCCAGTTCTTGAATGTCGATGCCCTGTACCCCAGGACCTTTGCACATGCAGTTCCTACTGGCTCAGCCTCTCCTTTCTGCATCCCGCCCCGTTGTCCACTTCACTCCCATTCACTCTTCAGGACTTCATCCTTCTGGCTCCTTTTTTGTTTTGTTGTTTATTTCTTTGGTTTTGTTTCCGTATTACTTTCTTTATAGCACTTACTCAGTTTGGAATTCTATAATTATCTGTTTTATTCTTGGATCATTATCTCTCTCACACGTGACATTTTTGAGCAGGGACAATGTCCTTTTTTTGCCCTTTGTCCTCACTCTCTAACATGGGACTATTTAAACGATTCATTAAATGACTAAATATTTGACACGTGGAATCCCTGATCAGTGTTGCTTCCCTCATGCCTCTGAAGCCCTTCATGGCCCTCAGTGACATGTGTCAGAGGATCAAAACTGGAACCAGATTTGGAAGAAATCTGCCTTTCAGTGAGCTGGTGGGACCATCAGAATGGCCACCGTTTAAGACTGATGAGCTCCATGGTCTCCAGCCTCACACACAAGCTCCATTACAAAAGCCATGAGAACATGTGTATGTCACATGGGTAGACACGAGTTCTGTATCAGAAAATGACTGCGAAGACCAAAGTTTAGGCAGTTATTTCAGCAGAGGGGTGAGTGCAGCTGATGGCCTGGTAGCTTTTGGGGCTCCACCCCATGTATGGTAGAAGGAATAAAAGATAAAACGCAGTGAGTATTGAATGCATGCCAGGTGCTGCTAAGAACGTTTTACCCATATTAATTCGTTGAATTCTCACAACTCTATAGGGTAGACACTGTTATTGTACCCATTTTGCAGATGCAGACACTGAGGCTCAGAGATATTAAGTAACTGGTCTGCTGTAATAATAGACAGTAAAAGGCAAACTTGGAATTTGGACACAGGCCATTTCCTTCTCCCATCTGAGGAGAATGTCAAGGACACAGGTTGTCCTTTCCCATCCTAGGCCCATACTGGCCCTGTGAAATGATTTTTAAAAATTAAGGCTGTATTGTTTAGAGCAGTTTAAAGTTCACAGCAGAACTGAGGGAAGGTACAGAGCTTTCCTCTGTGTCTCCTGCCTCCACACATGCACAGCCCCCCCCCTTATCAGTGGACCCCACTGATCCATCGTATCGTCATCCGTCATCCCCAAAGTCTGTGGTTTACATCAGGGTTCACTCTTAGTGCTGTGTATTCTATGGGTTTGGACAAATATATGGTGACGTGTATCCACCATACATCATCCAGAGTAGTTCCACTGCCCTAAAAATCCTCTGCTCTGCCTGTTCACCACCCCCCCCCCACCAAATTCCTGGCAACCACTCATAAATATATTTTAAGTGACAAAAATATTAAGATCTTTTGACTTCACGTGTCCATTTCTAGAAAGGTATCTAGAGGAAATGATTCTGTAAATCAGCGTGCAGTTGCTGTGCGAGGTTATTTATCATTAGAACGTGCAGCGAGGACGCTGGGTGAAGGCAGGGGTCTGGAGGCAAGCGTGAGCGCCCAACCACCCCCCCCCCCCCCCCGGCCGCTGTGCTGCTCTGCCTGGCAGCCCTGAGCACGTTTGGCATTGAGCTTTTTTTTTTAAGAAAGGATTCTGAAATGAAGGAAAAAGTAGAGTCTTTGGGGAGTATCACATCTGTGAGATAACTGATCTCCCTAATATTCAAGTACTTGTGCTACTTACCACATGGGCTGATAGGGAACAGGTGTGGCCGGCGTGGACCTCCTGCGGCGTAGGAGGGGCTCCGTTCATCCCAGAGGGTCGCTTCCCGGGAAAAGCACAGCCTTCACCGCTTTGCCTGCCACACTCTCCCCCCTCCACCCCTAGCTTCAGAGAGCTTTGTCAATTACAGAGTAATTAAGACAAATTTCCTTGCTAATCTTGCTATCAAGGAATACTTCTGAGCATCTTGGTTTGCACTTTTCATGGTTCCCCTGAAGGCCTCATGGAATTACAGAGGCAGGCCAGTCACCAGACAGGGAACACGGGCTCACACTGAGGGCCCGTTTCCAGCCGGAACAGGGCCTTGGACTCCGAAACGGTCCGCAGTGTGCACGAGGGGAGTGCCCGGGGGCACCCCACGAAGCCGGAGTTTCTCTTTCAGTTTGGCAACATGGGGTGCCAGCCCTCGACCCCTTTGCAAGTTGTCCCTCCTGTGTCCCCAGGCACCCACCGCCGGATCCCGAGGGCCTCGCTCCTGGTAACAGGAGGGTGAGGCCAGCATGCCATGCGGGGGTGGAAGGGACATCCCTGGCGGCGGGAGCGGGCCCCATCATCTCATTCACGTTCTCCTGCTGGTCCTTGCTGACCGTAGTTACAGGAAGCCTTTAGAGACGAATACTTGCCAAGGGTTTTCCATAAACACACGACTAAGGACATTTCCACACGTTCCAACGCTCTGTAAACGCTTGTTTTCACGACAAACCAAGAAGGCGGTGCACGGTTTCTATACACACCTTTGAAGTGGGGGCTTTGGCCGTGAGAACCAGCTCCTCCCTGGAGCGCATCGGCACACGCAGTGGACTCAGTTTCCCCGCGAGTTCCTTCGCTGGGAGCCCGTGTGGCTGCCTGCTCCAGCTGCCGAGTGATGTCTGGGCCCGCGCACCCCCACGATGAAGGGAAGGGTGAGGCTGGAGCTTGCTGGGAGCGTCACAGAAGCCACTGCTCCTGATAAAACCCACAGGGACGTGGATGGGGACTAGGGTTGGCGGGGGATATGCGGATGGCTGTCACTTGGGTAAGATGCCGGAGAACGCACAGAAATCATAAATTATGGACATTCTCATGTTAAAACCAGACAAGTTGGTGTTCACCGTAACGGACAGAGATGCCCACTGGCCCCGGGGTGGGCACTGCCAGCCCCACGAGAGGCCAGAGTGGCACCCTGCACTGTCCGTTCACCTGCCCAGTAAGCGCTGACTGTGTGTGACCGCTGCCATGTGGGAGATTCACGGGGGACCGACCTCTAGGGCCCCACCCCACCAGGCGAAGTAGGTCACGTGTACGTCACCACAGTTTGGGGCAGACAGTGAGAGCTGCTGTGAGAAAGATGCAGACGAGGCTGTGGGTCGTAGAGGAAGGGACTGCAGCGGTTTTGTGGAGAAATGACATTGGGCTGGGTCAGAGGAGGAGGGACACTCAGGCAGGTGCAGAGGGGGGTGGGCTGGAGGGTGGCAGGGGAAACCCCGTGGACAGAGCCCTGCAGGAGGGCTGTCCCCCAGCAGAGAGCTCTCCTTCGGCAGATGCAGCCAAGATTCGGGGTGCCTACATAGAATGTGATGTAATGAGATGAATTAAAAGGCTAGATTCATAGATGAAAAATGTCAACGCATGGCTTAATTTTTTACTTAGGTTTCAGTAAGTAATTTTCCCATTTTGGCTAATTTAATACGTGTATCAGAAATTAGGTAGTCGGAAAATGTTGATTTATCACTGTCCAGAAGAGGATGACAGGAATCAGTGCTTGCCTCCCCTTCACACCCTCTCAGCCCCCTTGCCCCAGACCAGAGTGAGGGTGTGACCCTCCGAGCCCAGTGGGAAGGCGAGGTGCGCTCCGACGCACAGGAGTTTGCCTCCCCGCTCGCCCTCCTGGAACGTGCGTGTTCATAAAGCGCGTGCTGTCCAAACGCGCCTCAGACGGTCCGTGCGGCGTGTCACTTGGCTTTCAGACCGCAATAACTGTGACGACGGTGGCGGCGATTTCCCAGTGAGAAAAGAGGCTTGAGAAATGTCATGGCTGATTTTTCATCCGGCGGCGCCTGTCACACCGCATCGCGGCGTCTCCGCGTCCCCCGAAGGAGACGGGCATTTGTATGCAGCACGGCGACGCGGAGTGCGTCAGACCTCTGCGCTGTGATCGGGTGATTCACGGCTGTTACCGCCCACGATGCAGAGGGGCTGCTCGGGCTCCGTGCACGATCTCCTTCCCAGCTGCAGTGACTGTCACCTGCTGTAGCTCAGCTCTGGCGTGCAAGGTTCAGAAGGTACCTTCGGAGAGAGCCTGGGCTCGGCGTCTTCCCGTCCCAGGCCCACCCTCCGGATACAGCTTAGCCCACCTGCCCGCTCGTCACCTTCATCCCAGGAAGGCGCATGTCCTTGTGGGAAACGCAAACAGCACAGAAGTCTGTAAAAGGGGTCCCAGCGAGGGAACGTCTGTCCACCGTACAGATCCCATCCCCTCCGGTCTTCCCAATAGATGGCCAGTCCCCGAGGTGGTATTTTGTTCATATATGTATTTTTAGCATCTAGCAAGTTACTTAGCGATAATGAATGTTTAGAGAAGTGCCTGCGATGACGGAACCAAAGGGTCTGGAAGAGAGGGCGCTAGAATTTCAGCAGCAGCGTCGGGAGAGGAGAATACCGCGCTGTTCACAGTGTGGTCCTGGGGCCAGCATCGGCACGCCCTGGGCGCTGGTGAGGAGGGCAGGACTGCAGGCCGGCCCGCCTGCCACATGGGACTCTGCACTCAGCAAGGTCCTCAGGTGATGTGTGCGGGCTTTTCTGTGTCTGAGAAGAACAAGCATCGTATATATCTGCCAGCTAGTGAGCTTTCACGAACAAATGCAAGGGGGGGGCCTGTGGCTGGCTCCTCGGCAGGGCACGGTGCCAGCAGCGGGCACATCACCCCCTCCCGATGTCTGTCCCTGGGTGTCTTATAGGACTAGCTTCTTTGGCCATTTCTGAATCTGCACCTTCAGCGCCCCTCTCTGGTCAGCCATAAACCCTGGCTTAGAAATAGGAGTGTTCCAGCCAAGAAAGAATTCAAACCACAGGGTAGACGTCCTGAGGTTGCCTGGGCACCCACGGTGCTGGCCCATCGCGTTCCAACTGCCAGACAGCGGGCACGAGACTCAAGCTCCAAGGCACCGTTTCCTCTCCTGTCACATGGCCTGCCTTGGTGGTTCGTGAACACTTGAGAGTTTGCACACGGTAATCACTCCATACGTACTTGCCCTCCATTTTCAAGGTCAAATTCACATAGCATAAAATTAACCATTTCCAAGTGAACTATTTGGCTACAGGTAGTACATTCACAGTATTGTGCAGACACCACCTCTGTCGAGTTCCGAGACGTTGTAATTATCATCAACCCAATAGGAAACCCCCGCCCTGGCCGGTTTGGCTCAGCGGTTGGAGCGTCGGCCTGCAGTCCAGACAGACCCGGGTTCCATTCCCGCTAGGGGCACGTACCTCGGTTGCAATTTGTCCCCGGCCCTGGCTGGTCGTGCGGGTGGCAGCCACTCGATGTGTCCCTTTCACGTCGATGTTTCTCTCTCTCTCTTTCCCTCTTCCTCTCTCTCCCTCCCACTCTATCTGAACAAAAAATGGAAAAATGTCCTCGGGTGAGGATAAAAAAAAAAAAAAAGATAAAAAAAAATAGGAAACCCCATACCCATTGAGCAGTCGCTCCCCAAACCCCCAAACCCCAGCCCTGGGCAACTACCAATCTATATTCTCTCTCTGTGAATTTTAACTCTTACTGATATTTTTTATTAGTCACAGGAAAAAAAAACGCACACCAAAATCAGTTTCATTTCTTCTTCCATCTCCTCTCCTTGCTTTCCACGTCTTTAAAAACCAGGAGGCTTGCTGGGAGTGTAGACTCGGCGTAACTTTAAATCAGTGGTTCCTGAAGTGTGGCCCCAAACTGGCAGCACCCACATTCCCTGGGAACATGTTAGAAATGCAGATTCCCGGGTCTACCCCAGAACCACCGAATCGTTGCTCTGGAGGCAGGGCCAGCGATCTGTGTTTTAATAAACGTCCAGATGATTCTAATGCAAGCTCAAGTTACAGAACCGCTACTTTCTTTTTCTTTTTCCTTTTTATTTTTTTTTATCCTCACCCAAGGACATTTTTGCATTTATCTTCAGATAGAGTGGGAGGGAGATAGGGGAGAAGAGAGAGAGAGAGAGAAAGAAACATCAATGTGAGAGAGACACATCGAGTGGTTGCCACCCACTGGGGACAAACTGTAATCAAGGTGCGTGCTAACCGCTGAACCAAACCGGCCAGGGCAGAACCGCTGTTTTAAATAGACGAGATGCCGCCTCTTCTGCCTGTCGGGAGGTGTGCGGCAGCTGTACCTGCCTTGGGTCCAGGTGCTAGTGTCTGTGCAGAGAGGAGCCTCGTCGCCCGTTTCTCTGAGGTGGTGCCGTCGGGTCACTGTGCAGGCACAAGCGCAGCCTCCCGCTGGCGTCAATCCTGACCCTTCTCTGTGCCACTTGGCTTCGTTGCCAGAGGAGGGCCCTGCCGCAGAGCCTGGTGGGGTCGCTGGGGGTGGCCCACGCGTCCCACTGGCTTGTTGCACTTTATCAAAGTTCGGGTAGTGTTTCTTTCCGCTTGATTAATGTTCAATCCGTGGCCCATTATGAACCTCCAGGCTTTAATTACTACACCATTACCCAGTCAGTTCCTTGCCATGTTATATTTATGGCTTTTATTAGGCCTCTGTCTGTGCAGTTGCCCCGTTTTGTTCTGCAAGGACTTTGGCTCATCCGCCGGGTCTCACACCACTCTTCTCATTGTCCAGATTTTTATTTATCTCCGTTCCCCGCGTGCACTTTCTTCTCTGTGTTTTCACGATACGACCCCTCGGACGTCCTTTTGCCCTGTTTCCTGGGGTGCGTTGTTCTTTTGTCCTTGGAAACGGCGCTTTCGGTTTTTCCACACTCTGCTCTAGGTGTCTTTTTCCTGGTCATTCTCAGCTCGGTCGTCGCATCTCAGCCGCCTGGTGTCACTGGCTGTCCAAAAGGCCTTGAGGCCTGGCTGTCAGCGCTGGACACGCCACAGACAACTGCTCCTCTAAATGGCCAAGGAAGGATCAGGGAAGGTGACGGGTGGAGCTCTTCTCTTTTTTGAAGAGAATGCCTCCCCTCCCCCTCCCCTCTGCACTGCTTTTGTCCAAGCTCTTCACGGTCGATGCTTCTCCTGGTGGCTTTGTGTCAGAATTGGGGCAAGACAGACAATCCCTTCTCTTTGGAGAGAATACAGTGCAAGGTTTTTGTTTGTTTGTTTTGTTTTTAATTAGAAAAACTTTTAAATTTTGAATGACAGTTTACTTTCAACGTTATTTTGTGTTGGTTTCAGGTGCCCAGCATCGTGGCTAGACAGTCACATATATTTTACTTATTTGTGGAATCTAAAGAACAAGTTAAATGAATAAACAAAACAGAAACAGACTCCTAGATACAGAGAACAGACTGACAGTTGGCAGAGGGGAGGAGGGCTGGGGGGCTGGGTGAAAGGGTGAAGGGACTGAGCAGTACAGATGGGCAGGTACAGAACGGTCACGGGGATGTCAAGTACAGCACAGGAAACACAGTCCGTAACATTGCAACAACTCTGTGTGGTGCCAGGCGAATACTGGAGACATTGGAGGGAACGCTGTGTAAGGTATTTGGCCGTCTAAGCACAGTACACGTCTGTACACGGTCCTTGGTGGCCCACGAGCAGACCACTGAGCTTCATGTGACCCCCCGAGTCGAAGCAGCAGGAAAAAGGAGCCTCCCTGGATGAGAGGTGATGAATGCAGCCCTCAAGGCTCACCCCAGGGCTGGCTCAGGGAACGCAGAGAGGACGGGACTTGCCCCAGATGGGGAGCCCTCAGCAGAAGCGAAGGAAAGCATGTCAGTGACCGCCGGCGGAATGCAGGCCAGTAACAGGACGCTGAGACCGAGAGGGCAGGTGGCCCCAGAGGTCAGAGAGGGGGCAGTGCTAGAGTGTGGCCGCTTGGTACTCAGCATTTAGTGGTCGCGCCCAAGCCAAGTAGGCTGGTGATCTGCACCGCTGGGAACTCAAAATTTATGGAAATGAAGCCTGTGGGGACAGTTCACAACTGCTCTGGTCACTCACCTGTGAGGCCGTTACTCATCTTCAGGGATAAATGAGATAGCAGAGACCCTGCTACCTTTGTCCAGGAGGCGCTGGGATTTATAGACTCACTTCAGTGAGACAGGGGACATTCATCAGCCTTCTCTCAGCCTCTTTGACGTGAAATCCATTGAGTTTTATGGCGGCATGGACGTAAGCTGTGATGGGCAGGAAGAGACTTGGAAATTGAAGACCTTGAAAATTGAATTCCAGGACCGACCTAGGCTGGCTCCATGATCCAAGCAAGCTAGCTCTTGCTCTTGTTCCAACATTTTTAATAGACTCATAAATACCTGCCTTACCAATCCTCTGGGCTTCTTGGGGACCAGTTGATAGATGTATGTATATATACCCTGTAAACTGTAAAGTGTTTTATAAAATGTGTTATACTTAACATTGCACAAATATCCCGTGTTTTATTTTATAAAACATGCAGACGGTTACAGTTTCTTTAGGTGTGTGACGTATTCTAAGATGAGCGATCATAGCAGGTTTTGGTGCTCCGTCCTTCATGGTTTCTGTTCCAGTGTGTTTGCTCTTAACACTGAAGAGTGATCGTCCTGGCTGGTTTGGCCCAGGGATTGGAGCATCAGCCCTTGGACCGAAAGGTTGCAGGTTCAATTCCCGGTCAAGGGCATGCACCTGGGTCGAAGTCGTGCAGGAGGCAACCAATTGATGTGTCTCTCACATCGATGTTTCTCTCTATCTCTCTCCCTCCCTCTGTCCCTCCCTTCCATTCTACCTAAAAAAAAAAAAATCAATGAAAGACAACAACAAAAATCTGAAGAGTGAGGAAACAAATAAAGGTGAAGAATAGGCCTTGACAGTTCTAAATGGAGCTTTCCAGTGTCGTAGGCGAGCATGGTTAATACCAGATTGTTGGAATTGAATACAGAGATAGCAGTGTGCTAAATTTTAAAACAAGCCACTGTCCAGTTTAAGAATTGTTTCTCATTATGGTTAACATCTAATTAGTAACATTCATCATCATAGTCTTTTCTGAAATATTTCTGTGAGAATGTTGACCTGAACACCTACACAGGTACCTTGAAAGTTTTGTGTCGCCCTGTCTAAAGAAACCAGTCCAGGAGGGAGGGTATATTTTTCTTACGGTGGGTAAATATGATAAGATGGATGATACATTAAAGAATAAAGAGTAGGGCTTCTCCAAGCTGATTTGCATATTGATAACTTAAGTTACTCCTTAATTTAGTGCCTGCTAATAAACTGTGCCTTGGAAATGTTTCCAGAACGGTTTATTGGCTGCAGTAATTCCACCTACAGTGTATGCAGATCACAGCCTCATTAAATATTGATGTGCTCATGAAATGTTAATAGGATGTTAATGTGCAGTGCGGGGGAAGGGGGAGCTGGCTGGAGAGGACCTGTCCCCTGGCTCTTACGCTCCATCTTCTCGCTCTGTGTTTCCATTCGTGTCCCATCATCAGGAGATTCACGTTTGCTCCTTGATACAGATGTCTCAGAGACACAACTTATAAAGGAGAAATAAAGATTCCCTGATGGATGAGGGTTTAATTATTCTGCCCTCTTGCTTTCCTGAATTGGAATTCCTGGCTAGAACCAGAAAGGATTCTTCCCAAAGGAAGAGAGTGATCCAGACTGCATCGAATGAGGCTCTGATTATCCAGAAAAGACTGGGAAGAGGGAACCAGACTTTCAAGGGCCCCACAGTGGTTTTTCCCAGGTCGGCAGAAGGGATTTTGTTGGAGTTTGTGTGCAGCTTCTTCAGAGAAAAAACAACCAGCCCAGAATAGTGTTTCCCAAAGAGACTGCAAGGAAGGATTTCTATCATAGATCCCAAGGTGGTTCACGGTGGCGTTCAGTGCGTAATTATGTATCGAAGCAGATGTTGCAAACTTGAGGAGTCCCACGGAATGGGATGGTTCAGCGACTTCTTAGCCCTGAGGGCGATAAAGTGATCATCACGAAGGCTGCAAACACTGGCGGGGTGATGCCTCAAGTGGACCGGGAGGTTGAAAATGCCCGCGATGCGTCGTGATTACTGCTGGATGTGAATGCAGTGCTGGGAGGAACGTCCCCATTGGAAACAGCCGATTTGTTGCTGGGGGACTGTCGATGTATATAACGTGTGTCTGTGTCTGTGTGTGTTACTGTCGTGGTGTGTGTGCAGAAAATAACGGGAGCACATTTTGTTAAAATCCGACTTCGGTATTAAACAATTCGCGCTACGCGGAGCTCCCTCCCGTTAGTTCACTGATTAGAGCCGTGTGCATCAACAAACCAGCGCCTTCTTTTACTTTCCTTCTTCCCGTTTCCTTCCCTCCTCCTTCTTCCCTCCTTCCACATAGTCTTCCTTTGATCTCTCTTTCCTGGAAGCCCCGCCCCAGCCCATCCTCTGTCTCTGCCTCGCTGCCTTGTGGGGCCCCCCGAGGACATGGATGCGCAGGCCCGGCCTGAGCCCCCTGGTGCCTGTCGGGACACTGTCCCGTCCTCCCGAAGGACTGTGCCTTCTCTCTGAGTCCCTGCTGTGTACTCTTCCCACCTGCCCATCTTTCCAAAACAAGTCAGGTCTCGTCACTCACCTGTCTAAACCTCCTGGTTGGCCTGTTGGAATCTCAGTATGACACCCCACACAGCCCCGGGCAGTGGCTCTGGCCCACCTCTAGGGCTCCTGTGGCTTGCACGGACTCCCTCGGTCCCCAGACTGTGGCCCTGCACAACTCTAGACCCTCCCCGTTGTACACCGGTCATGCGCTGGCCTGCCCGAAACACAGCCTGCCCAGCTCAGGGGCTCTGTCCTCTTTCCCTCCTCCTGGAAGGCTCTCTCCCCCTGACCCTGACATACAAGTCTTTCTCATCCTTTAATCCCTAGTTCTCACCTGGTTAGCTAAACGCCCCTACTCAGCCCCCCCCACCCCTTACTCTTCAACACCTCAGCCCTAGCACCTGCGTACACTTGGATCACCTCTTTGGTTTTATCTGTCTCCCTTGAGTAGAATGAGTGTTCCTGCATGAGGTCAGACCCCAGCCTATCTTGTTCTCCACTTGACGGGACCCAGGTGTCTTCCTGGTAGATAACAGGTGCTTAGTTATTATTGTCGCTCGAATGAACGAGCACCATTCCTGCCACTGAAGACTTCACAGGCCACGGGAGAGACCATGGAGGTTGGCGCATGGCATTGGCGCAGACACGGTAGCCATGGCTCTGGAGGTGCCAGACAGTCCACGGAGCCGGGAGCGGTGGCAGACACGGACAGGCTGGCTCGGCCTCCCGTGAACATGGGAATGTAAAGTCGGAGAGCTTGAAACTAGAGTTCCACTGGTTTTACTTTTGTTTAATCCACGGGTCGAATGGCTTTCTGTGTTGCAGCAGGAATAAGGACACGAGAGTTGACTAGGTGGACCAAAGGGTTTTCAGAGGAAGGGTGAGGGCCAGGGAAGTAGCTTTGCTCCGGGAACCAGTGGGACAGCCTCTCACGGGCTCAACAGCTCCCACGCCTCTCCTCTCTGTTTCTTCGCACTGTGTCTCTCTTTTCTGACGTTGTGTTACGGAGGCTCACGTTCGGGGAGCTCCGCACACCCCCCCCCCCAGGTGCTGTCAGTGTAGCTGGGCCAGTTTTCCCTTTTCCTGTGATCGGTCCAGGGAGGGCTCCAGGTGGTCCAGTCTGTGACACAGGTCCCTCCGGTGCGGGCCGGTCACCGGGGGCCAGCGGTAAGGCCCCGTGAGAACACGTGGTGGAAGTCACAGAAGAAGAGCAGCTGCTCCAGGAAAGGGAGGATGCAGCTGGGAGGACGAGAGTGATTCCGTCACCTAAGTAAAATTCCCTACTGTGCTGTTTTGAAAACTCTCTCCTAGGCATCTCTGTCAGTGGCAACCAACAGGCAAAATATCCTCTTCCCAGGGCCTCGGAAGGCTTCAGGAGCTCAGGGGAGTGGAAGGGTTTAGGGTCTGTGTACTGAGAATATGCCTGGAGGGCGATTTGTCGTGGCCCCGAGAGCCTCCGTTTGGTGAGCTGGAGGGGATCCATGTCTCTCTTACAGAGCAGCCCTCGTCTTGGATGCTTAACTCGCTGCCCTCTGTGACCAGTCCCTTTTCTGCCTACAGATCGTGCTTGAGAACAGCAGCCGAGAAGATAAGCACGAGTGTCCCTTCGGCCGCAGCAGCATCGAGCTGACCAGGATGCTGTGCGAGATCCTGAAAGTGGGCGAGCTGCGTAAGTGCGCTGGGTCCCCTTGGGTGTGCAGCCGGGCCAGCCCGACCTCCGGGGCCGTGCCCTGACCTCCGCCGAGCTCCCCGAGTGCGGACAGCTGTTCCCGGGCACACACGGACCGAGCACTCTGTGGCTCCGTCTGCAGCGATTGTATTTCTGCATGTCTGCTCTGGGGAATAATGTGGTTTGAATCTATGAGAATGGGAAAATTGGCAGGTACCGCGACTGCATTTCAAATATTATAAAATGAATCTAGAGTAAAACAGCCTTGCATTTAATACTCGGTTAGGAAAAAGACCTATGAATTTCTTTTTAAAAAAATCCAGTTTTTAACCTACCAGCAGATCATTTTCTTTTCTTTCTTTTGGAACAATTTTCTCTATAAAGAGAAAAAAAATGAGTACCTTGGTGGAATCTCTTGCTCCCAGTATCTCACTTGTTGAAAATGCTTCCTCTAAGAAAGAAGGAGTTATTGAAGAAAATGGGTCGCTGATCATGAAAAATCTGGTCAGAGATGGGCTTCTTGCTCTTTTTCTTATTTATATTACGAAATTTAAGAGAGGACACCCAGAGAAAGAGGGTACGATAATTTTCTTGCCTTTGGCTCATTGGCATACCTGGGCTTTAACCTGTTCGAGTGAATCTGATTGAACCTGGCCGACAACTGTGGTCAACGCTGAGCCTCCTTACGGTGGCTGCCTTCCATTCCCTCAGCGCGGACAGACCTGGCACACACGTAAATCTTCCCCCGTGGGCTTGATAACGTGGGCGCCAGAGAACACTGTTTGCACCAGAGAAATGTTGGCTGTTTGATATTATTGCAGAAGCATGAATAGCCGGTCACCTGCTTGAGAGCTGAAATGATGAATGGGAAGGAATCTGATGATGGAATTGGAAAGGGGGTGATGTTTTATGCACGGTGTAGAACCGACTGAGGGAAGCTAGGAAATTCAGAAGGCAGTGAGGAGAAAGCGCAGAGTGGAGTCCATCCGGCTAAGCACAGCAGTCGTTAGCCGCCAGTGTGGGCGGGAAGGAGGCCCAGTTGAGGGAGCCGCCGTGAAGTTCATTACCGGTGGCCAAGTGCGGGCCTTTTCTCATGACCAGAGCAGCAGCCCCGCCCGAGAGATTGCTGTGTCGTCTTCGGGGTCTCTGCTCGCCCGTGCTAGCATGTCAGCTCGCTGGGCCCTGGGTGCGGTTCCCTTTCCTGCTCCTCATCAGACTGACTTGAGATCTGCCTGCTGGTGGCTCACTGTGTTCAGCTGAAGGTCCTGCAACCCCGTCCTGCTGAACTCTTTGGTCTGATCGCTGTGACTGCTTCACGTTTATCTCAGTTTTGTGGGGAAAACGATCGTCACTGGCTCAAAGGCATGGCACACCATCTGAGGTCTTCCGGGACTGGAGGCCTGTCATGCACCTGGCCGGCCCGTCATTTCCCACACTGTCCTTTTCCCTCCCTCGTTCCCCTCCTCCTGCTGCGGCTCTCGGCGCTCATCTTGGGGGCAGGAGAAGGAATATTCTTCTCTGCTGACTGCCATCCCCAGCTTTCTGCTCTTCTCGGCTCAACAGACATGTGTCTCTAGCGCGAGAAGTTAACACGGAGCAGAGACGTGGTGGAGGACAAGGAGAATGCCGGGGATTAAGGGCAGCTGGGTTCTGTCTCTGCCACTTGTCGCCTGCGTGTCCTTGGGTGACATGCCCACAGCCCTCCCTGTGCTCTCACTGCCCCACGTTTCGTGCGAATAGTCTCGTGTATTTACCACCCTTTATAACCTGGTGTGTCAGGCCGGCCGCAGCCGCCTGCGCCTTGCTTACCGAGTCTCTCGGTCGCATCGTTTTCTGTTGCGTTTGATTGATCTCACGCTACGTGTGCAGGAACGTGCCGTGTGGCCCTGCGGCCTGGGAACAGTGGCTGAGTCATGGAGCCAAGGTGCCCGTGGGCTGCTCCACCCAGGCGTGTGTGAGTGCGCCCTTGGCTGTGCTCAGCGGCAGAACTGCCTGACGACACCTCTCTCCAAGCGTCTCTCCATCCTTAAGCAGCGCCGAACTGCAGTTATGTTCGTGTTGGCTTGTTCGTAGGTAACCTCAGTGGCTGGAATTGCAGACGGAGGCATTAAAGGGGTACCCTGGGGAGAGATAGTATTGAACCCAAGGGGACTAACTTGTAAAAGATGGTCAGGTTCCAGGCAGTGTGGGGACAGGGTCCGTGTGGATCAGTGCGGCCCCACCTGGTGGGTAGAGGGGAACCGTGGTGGCAGAGTCTGTGCAGACAGTAATGACATGTCAGCTCTGTGGTTTAGGAGTTGGGGGTGGGGTGGGTGCAGAGCAACCCTCCTGGTAGTCAGGCCAGCTCCTATGGGCTGAAACCGCAGGGACCTCTGGGGATACCCCAGATGCTGCTCTCGCACTGTAGATTATTCCCTAGCCCACCTCCTGCGGAAGGATGGCTCTCAACACTCTCCCACAAGTCGCCCGGCACCTGGGCAGGTCTGGTCTCTGCAGCGAGGCTGAGCTTGGACAGCTACGGCTGACATACCATGGCAGGTTCCCTTCATCTAAGACGACAAACGCATTCATTCATTTGTTCAGTAAAAATCTGTTGACTACTTACAATGTGCCAGGGACTGTGATGGACACAGCAGATACAAAGGGGAGCGAGATATGGTCCCTGTCCCCCAGAGGCTTCTACTTCAGAAAGTGTAAGACCAAGTCAGGACTGATACTTCTCCCTATTAGTTATAAGTCATTTATATATATATATATATATATATATATATATATATATATATATATATATATACACACACACACACACACACACACACACACACACATCTGTATGTATATATATGTATGCATATATGTGATTGTGTATATGTATACATGTATATGTGTATGTGTATGTGTGTGTGTATATATGTATGTGTATATGTATGTGTGTATACATACAGTACATATATATTTAAGTGCCTATTATTAGTTCTCAAGCCTAATTTTCGCAGTGCTTTGATAGTTAAAGTTTTCAGAGTCACCTGTCGCTCAGCCCCCACCGCAGAGGCCCCTCCCTGGACACCCTGCAGGGCCAACGAAAGACTCCTGCATTTCTGAAGTCAACGTGCCCAAATGAGTTGTTTTCTGCTCATAAAATATTAAAGGAGTGCCACGTTCTGATCGAGTACTATACATCAGATGATGAAACACCCTGTGGAAGGAGGGAAATTGCTTTTTAATGGATTGCCTCATGCGCATTGCCATATTAAATAAGTTACTAATATGAAAAACAAATCTGAGTGCACCCTTGTGTTGAAGGAGACGTCTATTTTTCTTCTGAGAAAATTAGTTTTGCAAACAAATCCATCATCTTTTGGTTTGGTTGTGTCTGCTTTTGTCCACTTCTGAGTTCCTGGTTCCTCAGATTTGTGTCAGTAATTGACCTGGGAGATCATGGCCACTTTAGATCTATAAGCAAGTGCTGAGACCAAATTAAAAATCTTAACTGATTGGGGGGAAAAAAAAAAAAGACATACATAAAAGTAGAACAATTCAATTTTCTAGAAATACTTTGTCTTTTGATTTAACTTAAGGTCTTTTGAGGAAACTCACTTCTGAATTACTAATTATGTTTTGTCATGTAAAGCAAACATATTAATGTTCAATTAAATGACTGATAGCAAATATTTATGCACAGCTTTATTTTAGATTACTTTTTAAAAAGTGCTAGTTTTCTGGTTTCCAGTTACTAACGTTGCAAGACGCTAGTGTTTAATAGTGTGGTATAAAAAAACGATACCTGTTTATACTCTCAGAGCACTTTATCAAAGTTATGTAGCTGAGGCCTGTGACACCCCCCAGGAGTTCATCAAGATCAGTGGCATCTAGCCCTGGCCGGTTTGGCTCAGCGGTTAGAGCGTCGGCCTGCGGTCCAGAGAGACCAGGTTCGGTTCCCGCTGAGGGCATGTACTTCGGTTGCAGTTTGTCCCCGGCCCTGGTTGGTCGTGCGGGTGGCAGCCACTCGATGTGTCCCTTTCACGTCGATGTTTCTCTCTCTCTCTCTCTTCCTCCCACTCTATCTGAACCAAAAATGAAAGAATGTCCTCGGGTGAGGATAAAAAAAAAAAGATCAGTGGCATCTATGTTCAACAATGAAGAGAAAGCTTGCATATTGCCCGGGGTCACTGAGCTCCAGCTGGTGTTCAGGATGCCCAACGAGCAGCGTGGGGGGGGGGGATGCCCGGTGGTTGCCTCTGGGGGTCTGCATGGCCCATCTTTAAACCACAGCTCAGCTTCTCATTGGATGCCTTGGACATCTTAGTTCCGAGCTGCTGGTACCTTATCTCTAGGATAAAGGTCACACTTGCTGCACATAGCTGTTGGAAGGACTAACGAGATCATGGGTTTGGCTTTAGTTGGAAGGTGGGTAGTTCTTTTGCAAGTGGTAGGCTCTCGCTTTCCATAAACAAACTCCAGGTTAAGCTAGGGAGGGGGAGAGCGCTCTGGCGTAAGTGAAGCTCGAACCAGGACCTGGAGCAATGTCCCCTGTACCTTTGCTCTGTACCTTCAGACTAAAATGATTCTTTTTCATTGACTTTCTCCATGAGGTTCTTTTGAGAGCAAGACACTTATTTTCCTTCCGTTTCAATTTTAAAAATCACAAAGAGGGCCATTTATGGATCTGGATATGGTCACAGATCCCCACGACCTGGATTGTATCATTGGCAGCTCCGGTTAGAAGAAGATTAAAGGAAGGGAAGAACAAGAGGCATATCTGTATGCATGGGGTGAGTGAGGGGCGGGGAGGTGGGAGGTGCCCTTACAGAAGGGAAGACGTAACACAGACAGACAGACCCATAGGTACTCCATACGGATGTGGAGTCATCATGGAGAGCCTAATGGGCTAAAAATGGGTGCCTGTTGTTTCTGTTATTATAGTACTGTCCTCAAAGCACTAAGTTGTCAAGGGATGCAAACAAAACTTGGTTTCTGATACAAATAGGTTAATCATGTTTTGAATATGTAAACACCTAACCCAGTTATATTCCAATGTTAGGTAGAGCTAGAATATAGGGCATTTCTTTTTGTCTCTCATTCATTCGTTCGTTCGTTCGTTCATTCATTCATTCATTCATTCATTCATTCATTCATTCATTCATTCAGTAACTGTAGGGCCTCTTCTCTATAAAGTGTGATGTAATCACCGATTACATGGACTTAGAACACACCCTCCATTCTCAAGCCACTCACACGCTAACCGGAAAATCCGTCAGCTGAACAAATGATTCTGAAACATTTTGCATTTGTAACATTTCATTTAAGTTATATTAGTGTCATTAGGAGGCCCTTTTCCTTCATGGGGAGCTGGGCAGGCTGAGGAAGGGAGATTCTGGAAGATGTGGCCCAGAGGAGGCACCTGAGGGTGTGGAGTCACCAGGACGAAGAGGGGGGCCCAGGCGGGCACGGGGTGCGTGTGGTGTGCTGCGGCTGTGGACAGTTCCGGGCAGTGAGAGCCGGAGGTGGGAAGACCAGGAGGTTCAGAGAAGTCTCCGTCCACGTGGCTGAAGCAGAGGCTTGAGGGAACAAGCACACGGAGGAGAGGCTGGCGGAAGCAGCCAGACTAGAAGGGTCAGCAGTGTGGAGGCGTCTGGACCCCATCAGGCAGTGGAGCCAACAGAAGAATATTAATAAGAAGAAGAGATCTCCCAGTTCTGGGCTTGACATCCTGGAACGGGATTATGTTTCCTGGGTGTGACAAGAACTTGTGCGCATGAGAATGTCCAGGGCCCCCTCACTCCAGCCCTGGCCCAGGTGACGCATCCTCCCGGGGCCTTCAGCTTCAGGAACTAGAAATCCCCACTCCAGTGGCCAGTGTGAGCAGGACGTGTGTCGACTATCAGGCTGTCGGGGTCGGTAGTTCCTAGGGCTGGTTACCTGTTTGGTGATGTCACCGAGGACCCGAGTTCTGCCCGTCTCTTGGTCCTGCCGTCCTTGGTGCGTGGACCACACCTGTCCTGAGGCTGGGAGCGGAATGGCAGCCTCCTCTGTCCAGAGGAGCACGAGGCGCCTGTCCCCTGAGCCGCCTCAGGTGTTTCCAAAGCCCTTGGGCGAACTTTCTCTCTCTGCTCCGAGACTGGAGGCGAAGCCAAGCCCTCCTGAGCATATGGCCGCAGGGTGGTAGACAGCTGAAGGAAATGGGGGTTCGGTAAGACAGGGAAAAAGTTTCTCTCCCTTCACCTTAAAAAGTCTTCCTGCTTGTCCCTGACTGGTGCGGAGAACGGGAACCAATCAGTGTCAGATTGCAGCCCGTGTCGTGCCTTCATTGGGAATTGGGGAAATGCCTTGGTATTTTCCTTAATGTAGCAATATCGAAGATTGCAGGAAAATGGAAATTGCGGTTTTATTATAATGTATTTCATTTTTCATCACTACGATGCCTGGGGTCCACTACCTCACTTTCCTTTTAGCAAATGGATATTTCCACTTCCTCATTTGTGCCTTTTTTTGTGAGGGTTATTCTCGGGCGTGTTTTGAAAGGCGGAATGGAGGGGCATGTGCAATGGTGCCTCCACATTGCTCTGAAACACTGTTGCCACCGTCAGTGTTTGGCCACCCATAATTCGGTTGAAACTGAACAACTGCTGCTCCGTTTAAAAAAGCAAGAACGGGAGTCTAAAGAATCCCACAGTATGAAAATGCTCAGTATTTCCTACTTTGTCTTCCAGGAGCAATATTTATTCTAACACTGCGGTGCTTGGTGGCGCGCCCTGATAATTTATCACGCAGACACCTCTGCCTTGGCAGGTAAAAATAACACGGCGAGCGAGCGGAAGCCTCCATGCAGAGCAGCAGCAATTAGAGCGGGCTCCCAACTCTGGGACGCTGGCGTTCTCCCATTCCGAGAAGGACCATCCATCACTTTCACTTTAGAACATTCTGGCTAAAGAAAACTCAAGAACAGTGGCTTTTTACCACGCGTCCTCTGAAGGGCCCTTCCCCCTCCTGACACCAGCGTGTACCCACACTCCATGGAAAGTGGAGACTTCTTGGACCTTGACTTTGAATGTTCCTAAGTTACATCTACTTTCATATTCTCCTTCCACCTTACGTTTAAAGGGGAAAAAAAAAAGGTAACAAAATAATGTGAATGTTCAAGGCCTAAGGCCACCAGGATGTAGAATTATTACCACAAGGCAGGGGGAGTTCATGGAAGGTTCTCACGCTCTCGATCAGAAGCCCTGGGAGCAGGCATGACGGATGTGAGAGCCCAGGTCCAGGTGGCTAGCCCATCTACTCTGCCATTTGTCCCGTGGGGCATTGCCTCATCATCAGTCATTCTCATCATCCTCATCTGAGATGAAGGTGTTTTGTTAACTGCGAAATGCTTATCGGTGAGGGAAATACTAACCCGAATACACGCAGACGTGCAGACGGCGAGATCACAGCCCTCCGCTCTTTCCGTGCACCGAGTGGCCGCCGTAAGAACGGGACGTTCTCTGGTGGTTGGTTTGTGTTGCGGAAGGCAGAATTGTGAATGCTTCTAAAATCGGTGTCATGTTTATCTCCGTAGCGAGGGATTACTGAAAGAAATTAACCTCGGCAGTTAAAATGAGCCTATCCCAAGCACATCTCAGTTATACACGATGACGATACTTTATATCTATCATGGGCTCCGTGAGGACCTGCTCTCTTTTGTGTTATTTCTGAGATGATACATAGCATCCATTCCTCTCGTCTCTAAGTTATCGGTGGAGAGGGCAGCCTGATAGATTTGCCTCCTAGAGAGGACACAAGCTTTTTGGAAACACAGACGCCCACGTCTCCTTGTGCCCTGCAGGCCTTCGCGGACATCTCAGACGTGAGGACTGGGTGGCCGTCTCGGTCCCTCCCGTAGCTCTGTCTCTGCGCCTCTGTTGTTACACTTTCTACTGCGTATTCATGTGGTTTTTCTCTGACTCATGGCCCTTTCCAACTAGCAGTTGAAGTGATTTATGGGAAGCATGAACAGAATTTCAAAAGTAAATAAATGGTGAGAACAAAGGCACATAAAAGGAAAATTTAAAAGTGGATTATGACTGCTTGCAAAGCACGTGTTACTGAGGCCTCTGTAGGTACCCCCGTCGGACCCTGCGTCTGGCTCAAAGATTGGCTTGTCTCGGGAGAAAAGGATCTCAGGAACAGCGGACAGTCCAGTGTCCGTCTCGCACGAATGAACACCGTGTGCCAACCCACATGCTAATTTCAACAACTGCGCAAATAGTATCGGAACATTTCATGTCGTTTGTTAAAGATGATGGAACAGGACACAGTTTGAGCCATTTTTTAAAAAGCTATAACAAAGCAACAAACAACATTATATTTTAAATCGTGATAACAGAACAGCTTCCCTATTAAAAAGTAAAACTCCAGGATGCCAATATTTACCATTATCATTTCTCCCGGATCTGGAAGACACAAACAAATGCGGATATAGTTCATTGATAGAAACTAAGTATTTTAATTATAGACAGTAACAATTTATCTATCTAGAAAGCCCTGAAGAAGCAAAGGAAAAGCTGTTAGAACTCATGTAATTTAGAAGAGTGGCTACATAGCAGAGAAACAAAACTTAGTAGCATTTTTATGTGTCAGCAGTGATTAGGTAATTATAAAATGCAGAAAATAGGAATTTTTTTAGCAGGGGCAATAAAAATGTAAACTTGCAGAATAATCTTAACGGAAAACATCTTGGATTTATGTGAAGAAAACTGTAAGACTTTACTAAAACATACAGCACAAATTTCAAATACATCAGCAAGTGTGACCCCAGGTGGGACAACTTTAGTACTGTGATAAAGGTGTAAGTTCCTCCAAATCAGTGTGCAGGCTCATATCTGACTCCAAAATGCCAGCGGAAGCGAGGACGGAGACTCCCAGGTGACCGCACAGTCCATCTGGAAGAATAGGAGGTGAAAATTGATATGAAAGAATTGATAAAGAAAAGCAACCACAACAACAAAATGAATGGAAATAAAGATACATACATTTTTTAAAAACACCGTTTGCAAGAAAGTCCAGAGAACTCATTCCCGTCTGCCTGTCACCCGGGCTCATCTGTTGTTGAGTTAGCATTCTGGCATGATGGCTTTCCAGGGTCTCTTTTCTCCCAATCTCCACCCACACACATTCACACATACTGTTTTGTTTTTAATTATTTTTTTCCTTTTATTGATTTTAGAGAGAGAGGAAGTGAGAAAGGGAGAGAGATAGAAACATCAATGAGAGAGAACATTGATTGGCCACCTCCTGCATGCCCCCACTGGGGATTTGGCCCAGAACCTGGGCATGTGTCCTGACCGGGAATCGAACCAGTGACCTCTTAGTGCATGGGTCGATGCTCAACCACTGAGCCACATCCGCCGGACCACATTCACACATATTGTTATAAAAATAGGAAAAATATGTTTTTATGGCATAAAATATATTTTAAATGTAATTCGAAGGAAAAGAATCAAGATGATTTTAAATTGGATCCAGCTCTGGCCTGCTGTCCCTGAGAGAGAGCGAAAGGTGCTAGGGTCCTGCCTGGCAGGAGGCTTCCCTGGAGAGCTGTGGCGAGGGACAGTCCGGGTGCCCTGATGGAGGCATCGTGGTGAGAACGTGACATTCCGGCTCAGAACATCTGCTCCCCGACGGAGGGAGGTCTGAATGAGCTCGCTGCTACCTGGCTGTCCCCAGCCAGGACGGGCAGCACACATGGGTGGAACCTACACCCCCCTGTCCTCCCGTCCTTCTGAGCACCGTGCCCTGGCTCAGCTAAAATCCAGTGGGTGTGTGCACGGGGCACTGTGGATTTCAGGACATGCAGCTGCTTTTATAAGTAGAAACATCACTGAAAAAATGTCATAGAAGTCACGCGATCCCTGCAGATGAGGGCGGTCGTTTGCATGGTGGCGTCTTCACTCCACACCTGTCAAGTCCACTTGGTATTCAAGCTACTGATTTCCTTCCCGAAATGAAAAGTGTGGAAACCGCCTTCTCCGAGTTCTGCACCCTAGGGTTTGGATCCACAAGGCCATTCTTTCCCAGAGCAACAATCACCGTCCCCAGCATTGATTGTAGGGTTGTGGTGTCCCAGGCCATGAGCCAAGAGGTCCCAGGATGTTGTATAAGTAGGACATTCATTCGGCAGCGTGGAATTAGAGGGAAAGCATGTGCTAGAGAGTCAGAGAGAGGTCAAGTACAATCAACTGAATCACAAAAAGAACGGGATTCGAACGGCAGAACTCGGGATGCCAAACCCCACCGAAATGGCAACGAAATGCTAACCTGGAAGGTTCTTAAAACCAGAATATCCATGAGCAAAACCAAACCAGACAAACAACAAGCAAGATAAGCACCAGAAGCATACCCACAGCGTGGGTCTCTAACACACTTCCCCGGGGCTGTGGCTTCCCACAGTGGTGGTTCCCCCCAGGGCGTCCCCATCGAGGGGACATCAGAGGGCGGAAAACCCTGGGCGCCTTCCGAAACTCCTCGTCCTGAACCTGAAGCCTTGGGCCGGACAGGCCTTCCTGGTTGTTGACTAGATCAGGATGTCACGTCAGTGGGGTTTCTCAACTCTGGAACTGCAGTCCAAACCCACGTGCTGATTTAAAGACAAGTAGAAAGAATTTATTTAAAGAAAAAAAACCGCCCTGGCCAGTTTGGCTCAGCGGTTAGAGCGTCAGCCTGCGGTCCAGAGAGACCCGGGTTCGGTTCCCACTGGGGTCACGTACCTCGGTTGCAGTTTGTCCCCGGCCCTGGTTGGGTCGTGCGGGAGGCGGCCGCTCGATGTGTCCCTTTCACGTCAATGTTTCTCTCTCTCTCTCTCTTCCTCTCTCTCCCTCCCACTCTATCTGAACAAAAAAGTGGAAAAATGTCCTTGGGTGAGGATAAAAAAGAAAAAAAACCACCACCACTACTGCCATTTCTTAGACGCTTTCTCTACGACAGACAAACCTTGAGGTCCATACTCTGTTGACCCTCACAGCATCTTCGTCTGTAACCCAGGCAACGCTGTCAGCTGCTGCCTTCCCACTTTGGAATGTCCCATCTTCCTGTGCTCTGTGAGCCCTTGAAGATCAGACTCGGGTGAATTCGTCTGGCACCCTGGCTCCCACACCACCAGCCCTTGACCTGTGGTCGGCACTGAATCCGTAGTTATTGCATGCATGGAATAGCTTTCCA
Organism: Tadarida brasiliensis; assembly: GCA_030848825.1. NCBI lineage: Eukaryota > Metazoa > Chordata > Mammalia > Chiroptera > Molossidae > Tadarida > Tadarida brasiliensis. The sequence goes on along the minus strand of CM061267.1, from coordinate 95,366,288 downwards.
TTTGCTTCCGGGTCAGTTCGCAGATGTTTTTCAGACGTCGGTAAATTTTAGTGAGCTTTGTGTTTTACCCTGAAACCTCTCAAACACCACCCCTTCCTCTTCTGAATTTAGTGAAGGATGAGTTACAGCCACAGGCTCTCTTCCTCCCTGCCCTCCTCCTGCTCAGGGTAATCTGTGAGAAGGCCTACGGAGTCCCCCTTTGAATCAGAAGATAACACTACCCTGTGTTCCCCCAAGAGGGGGAAGATGATCTATTTTCAATCTTGTGTTTCAGAACACACAGCTGTGTGACTTTCCTAATTTATTACATTCCCAACTGCCTCCAGACAGCTCTCAGCTTGTTTCCCCTTGCCTACCCATCCCCTGGCGACGGGAAACGGGGCTGGCTGGAACAGGTCAGAGCTCGGACTACAGAGGGGTCAGTCAGGTGCTCCTCACAGAGGCCTCCTGCCCGAGCAGAAGTCCAGCCGCTAAGACCAGCAGGACCCAGGTCCCCTGGGAGGGTGGCTGTCGGCTAGGGCGCCATGCTGTCACATCCTTGCCATTTAGCTCCTGCCGCCTGCATGTCTCTGGGGAGCAGGACAGGGTTGGGTCCCAGCAAGCAAGCCCGATGTGGCTTCCCTTCCCTTGGCTTTCCAAGGGTGTTGGCCATCTTTAGAAGAATGAATCATATCTTTTTTTCCCTGAAGGAGCTATTTTGAGCTTTCTAATTGCACATTTTCATGTTGTTTTTTTCACAGAGTGAGTAAGGAGAATGACTTGCATTTTTAAAAATAGCAACCTGCCGGCTTCTTTGCTCGTGTGTCTCGTATAAACCAGGCCGGCGATTCCTGAACTTGGCGTCAGATTCACTTGGGGGAGCTTCTGTGAAATACGAATTCCTGCACCAGAATCCAGAAGCCAGTTTAATAAACTCTCCAGTTCCCTCCTAGGCAGCCTGTCTCTCCTAAATTTGAGAATCTCTGTCGAACCTCCTCGGCCTCCCAGCGTGGTCATTCGGATCATGGTTACCTGGGTATTTTCACGGGTGCTGAGAGTTCTGGAGTGGGCATTGCAAGGCCTGGATTCTGGTTCGAGCCCCACTACCGACTGCCTCTAGATAAGCCTCTCCTGTGGGGTGCTCAGTTTCCCCCGCTGTAAAACAGTCATTGACCACGTGGCCTGCAGCCCCAAAGCTGCTGTGCTAAGCAGGGTCCTTCTTAGGGACCCTACACGGTGACTGTAACCATTACATTAACTACCTAGAATTTTGCCATCCTCAGTTCTTGAGTGACATGGGTGTGCGACCTAGATTAGTATTGAATTCTGGGCAAGGGGATGGATGAGATTAACAAAGACCTTGTCAGGAGGGGCCTCTCGTGATGAGACGGCCTTGTGGACTCGTTTTCTCCCGTGCAGATGTGACTGCTCTCATTTTGTGAATACTAAATACAGTTAAATGTGCTTTTCCCACCATGAATTTTTTTATTCTTTGAAATATCAGCTGTATTGCCAGCTAAGAGTTCCTTTGAGAAGAATTGAACCTTAATTTTGCCAGGACAGATCGAGGGCATGCTAAAACAAACAACAGGAAGAAACTACCACCGTTCCTCACTTCCTTCTTCTCTGCCTCTTCACCTGGCCTTTTCCTCCCGCTGGGTTTGGTGGCTGTCACCTGCCACGGTGCGGGGCTGGCAGGGGCAGAGGCAGCTTGCAGACAGGAGTGTTCCTGGCACCCTGAGCTGGGAGGGAGGAGCCAGCCCCCACCCGCGTGCTGCTTACCGTTTCTGCACGGCGTACCCACCCCACCCCGAGCTCTCACGTCTCTCTGGCTTTTCTTGGCTGTTTAATCGTTTGAGAAATTGCTTTTTCCCGGATCCCATAGATAAGACAAAATCTTACAGAACCGCACAGACTTATTTGCCCACCCCAACTTGTCCAGGTCAGAAGGAATCCTACTGCTTTTCTCTGTCACTGACGCCACGAGAGGTCACCTCCCATTTTTGTTCCTGTCATTTGGAGAATGTGTGCTTTCGATTCGGAGTTACCTTAATGCCTATGCTTGAACACATTTTTCTATTTGATTCTCGTATAAAATTGAGCTAATCCCATGTGTATTACCTTGTGGCCTGATTCTTTTCACTTACTACATTACAGACTTCTTTTCAGTACGTTGATTCATTTGCTGGTTATTCAGTCTTTTAATAGGGGAATAGTATTCCGTCTTCCATACGTGGTCCCATTGTGGAGAGAAATATAAATAGAATCCCATTTTATCACAGTATGGGTTTCTTATTGGCAGATACTAACACTGTTTACACATCTGTGTTTTTATGAAGGCGTCGGAGGGACATTTGCCCAGTGACCGCGCGTGTTGCCCTGGGGCTGAGCGGTGAGATAAAGCAGAATGCCTCTGCTTGCGGGGCGGGTATTGGACTCGGAGAGAAACAGACAACACACGAGTAAAGCGTGCGTCACGTGGATAAAATGCAGGGGTGAAGAGTCAGACAGAAAAGGGGGCTGCGTCCCATCTCTGCACGGAGCAGATGTTTCTGACCACACGAGTGGAGTGAGGGGCGAGCCAGACAGCTCCTGGATAAGAGTTTCTCAGGAGGAGGGAACAGCAGTGGGAAGGCCCAGAGTCCGGAGTGTCCTGCAGGGGAAGGGGAGAGCGAGGAGGCCGGTGTGGCAGGCGCAGAGGGAACCAGGGAGGGAGCAGCCAGAGGTACGGGCAGGACGGGGAGAGATGCCGCGGGCCCCTGTGGGCCGTTCTAACACCTTTGGCTGGATCGAGCATACACGTGACTTGCAGTTGGAAGAACTGTTTGGCTGATTGTTGAGATTAGACTACAGGAGAGAGCAAAGTAGCAGAGTCCACCAGGATGAGCGAGTCGAGAGACAATGGTGTTCTGAACCAGGTGTTAGCAGTGGAGCTACTGAGAGGTCATTGGATTCCACGGATAGAAACCATTTCTTCACTTCTGACTTTTAAAAGTTAAAATACGGTAAACAGACTGTGTTGTATTAGTGTCAGGTGTAGCAGAGTTACCCCGCCTTTATGTATCTGTGTCCTGACTTCCGAGTCCATGGCCATCACGCTGAGTCAGACCATCGCGTGACTGCCTCCACGCTTCCCACTACCCGTCCCTGCCCCCTCCTGCCCTGGGCTCTGTCTAGGCAGAATCATCTGTTTACTCTGAGTTATTAAAACGAGATCGCTCCCGTCTCCTCTCAGAGTAAAGCCCAAACTTCTTTTGTGACCCCATGCCCAAGAAATCCCAGCATGACGTGCTTCCTTCTCCCTCGGACCTTTGCAGTCCTGGCTCCTCATCCTGGAACGTCCGCCCTCCGCACCCTTCAGCCTCCCCTGCCACGGCACTACCTGCAGGGTGACCTTGGCCCTTGAACCTCCCCTGCGAGGCCCCGCCCACACTGCATGAACACAACACATCTGCTCATCTGTCTTCCCACGTTGTCTGCCTTCAGCGTCAGATTCTTCGTTACCATCAGTTCCATCGGACTCTTGTGTAAGGTTGTCCATCGTCCCACATGGGTGAGGAGCTTGGAGAGACCGTGTGGAGGGCCACTAGCAGTGCCACATAGAACCGGACGGAAGACAATATTTTTGTGACGTTGGATCCGTTGGCTTTGGGCTTATAATTTAGACAGTTAGTAGCCAATGAAAGCTCTCAGGGCAAGCAGTGTCGTGAGCTGGCTGGAGTCAGGGCGTGGTCCCAGCCACAGCGTCTGGCACAGGGGAAGAGCTCGGCGGGTATGACCTGTCGCCACCTTCCCAAAGGGCATGGGAACCTGGCCCACCAGCGTCTGCTCCACCCGGCTGGGGCTGCGGCTGGGTCGTGGGGCAGCCACAGGCCAGCACTGTGCCTGTCGGTTGGGTGGAGGTCAGAATCCAGCAGGGTGTCCCCTGTCGTCCGGTCGTCTCGATGTGCCCGTCTCTAGTCGGCAGGTGGAGCCCAAGTGCCTTCGCTGCCCCTGGTCTTGAGGAAAAGCCGGAGTCACGGCCAGTGGCACGTCCGAGCTCCCTGGTCTGGCCAGCGGGTTGTCTTCAGGGGACCAGAAAACACAGGAAAACGATAAACAAAACCCACGTCAATCTAACCCTCTGGCTGTTGGCCTTCCTTGCTTCTCTCTCAGGACGGTGGCTGTCAGGGCTGGGGAGGCGGTGAGAAGGGGACCCGTGTTCACGCCGTGTGGCTGCCGGCACGTGTGCACGGGAGGAGAACGGAGTTCCGTTGTTTCTGAGTGTTCCTCTGGAGTCGTGACCTTGAGTCGTGTCACTTCTAACTTTGAGCAGTTCGTGAGATGTGGTTGTAGGCATTTTATCTCACAAAACCGGGGAAGATAAATCTGGAAGGAGGCAGTCACGTGGGCTGTTCTCTTGAAGTCATTTCGAGGAGTGATTCATCACGGTAACGAAATCACTTCAGTGAATTTTGAATAGTGCTTCAAACTGGGAGTGAAGTCGTTCTGAGGGTACTTCCCGAACAGCAGCGACGAGTGTCTCGCTCGACCAGCTTTCCGTTCACAGGCAGGTGGACTGGGGTGCGGTGCAGAATGTGTTTCCTGCCAGGGTCGCAGCTGAAGAGGTTACCAGCCCCCCTCCCCCGCCCCCCATAAGGCAATTCACCTTGAAATGTCTCACCCCACGGAGCACTGCCTGTTTTCACACGCATGCCTGCCGCACACGTTTTCCTCCGAGCGTGTCATTCCACCAGAGTCTCTCTTGAGGGGCGAGCTGCGCCCCACGCAGGAGTGAGGTGAGGCTGACCAGCGAGGAGGCGTCCTCCATCCTTGCGCTCCCCTCTCTCGGGTACCGCTGCCGGTTCTCAGTGACATCCCTGAGTTCCCAGGCGTGTCCCTCTACATTGGACACGAGGATCCTGTATGTGACATTTCCTGCGTGTACGTAAGAGGGAGCCACAGGACATGTCTGAAAAGGAAAGGACAGTGCAGGTCCTTTGTGCCCAGGGCGACCGGAGCTCCAAAGCGACGTTTGTGTTCCTGCTGTAGTTCAGTGTTTCAGCAGCGTGGTGTCTGGGAGACAGTGTTCCACTCCAAATTATTCCAAATGGGAAGCCATCAGCCGCCGCTTGCTGATGTGTCAGATTAAGCGGAGGTGTCAGATTAAATGACAAATGCTCTCCATCCCTCCTGGGGCCCCGCACACACAGGCGAGGGAATGTGAGCGAGAGGCAACGAGGCATGAGGAAGAATTTCGAGGTCCCGACTGATGCAATCATGAATGGTCGTGCATCCCACTCAGGCCTCAGACTGTGGAACATCCCCTGTCGCTTCGGGCTTCGACGGCTCCATAATCTGGCCTCCATCTGCCTTTCTAACCGCACTTTCTGTACAACTCATAAATCAACAACAAACAAAAAACAACCCTCAAGCCAACTACCGCAACCAGCTTGCATTTTGTTTAGAGATGGCCCGTTTGCAGTTCCCTGAACAGGCCAAATACCTCCCTGGTCCCTTGGCAGGTGCTTTAGTTCTAATATCAAACTAGCACCCGTGGCCCAGGTTATTGCCACAAAACCTTCGGGGACCCTCCCAACTTATTTGAATTCATTTTGCTTCCACTGAGCACCTGCCATGTTCCAAGAACAGTGCTCAGATGTGTCGACAAAGAAGACATGGTTCTGGTCTTCCTGGGCTCTCCCTCCCGAGATCCCAGCTTACAGAATTATTAGGTGGATATCTATTGAGCATCTACAGTGGCCCTTACCTTGTGCTAGGCACTAGGACTTTACTGAGCACTTGAAAATAATGTAAAAGTCTATTGTGGAATTCTCTCTTTTTTTTTTAATCCTCACCCGAGGACATTTTTCCATTTTTTGTTCAGATAGAGTGGGAGGGAGAGAGAGGAAGAGAGAGAGAAACATCGACGTGAAAGGAACACATCGAGTGGCTGCCTCCGGCACGACCAACCAGGCCGGGGACAAACTGCAACCGAGGTACGTGCCCTTAGCGGGAACTGAACCCGGGTCTCTCTGGACCGCAGGCTGACGCTCTAACCGCTGAGCCAAACCGGCCAGGGTGTGGAATTCTCTTTACGCTCCTCGTTAACTTGTATTCTAGCATGAGTGCAGCCATATGAATTAAACTGTTTGGAGATACAGCAACATCTCCAAGCATCATTTTACGCTGTTCAGCAAAGAGGCGTTCTACAGAAATAAAAGGAAGACGAATAAGGCTGTTCTCCCCAGAATGATTCTTTGATTTCTATGACTGTTTATGCAAGTGATGTTTTATAGCATATGTTTTAGTTCTAAATTTCCTTTATTATAAGTAGTAGAGAGGATCAGCATTTTTATTTTTTAAAATAAATGATCTCATCATAGCCCTTGATTTCTTCCTGCCATTTCTCTACCAAAAATATTCACATGAAACCAACATCACACACACACACACACACACACACACACACACACACGTATTTTTAAGATTATAAAATCAATACATTCAAAGTAAAGTTTTCATAAAAAGTGCACGTTTATTGTTGAAATTTTAGAAAATGGGAAAGATGTTTGAAGCAGATTAAAGCCACCCTGAATTCTGCCGCCATGAGATGACAGCCGTAGGCATAGTGTGTATTTCCTTCTGAGCTCTGCTGTCTGCATTTGTATCCTCACATTATCAGTAGATGTACATATTTGCATAGACATTTGTATGTGAAATCATGACATCATACTGCCTCTGCAGATCAGAATCCTGTTTTTCTCTTCACTCAAAATGATCATATCTGTAACATCTTTCTGTATCTTAAGATATTCTTCAAGGATATATTTTTCAATGACTTCATATCATTGCATTGTGTAGCTATATCATCAATTAGACATTGATGTCTTTTTTTATATGTGGAAGTTTTTCCTATTTTTTACTATTATGAACACTGCTCGGATGATTACCTCTGTAGATAAATCTTGCATTCATCTATAATCTTTTTCTTAGAATAAATTCGTAGAAGTGAAATGCGTAGTCGTGCACGCCCTTAAGTTCTGGATACCTGTTGCCAAACTACCCTCTGAGAAGGCTATCTGGATGTTCATGTCCCTCTCAACTGAATGTAATGGAGGACCTGGTCACCACAGTAAGAACTGTCATACAAAGACGAGGCCAAGAGACCTCATTGGTAACCTGAGAGTTCAAAATGTTGTGTTATTCTTGGCTGTTTTATGAGACATGGTAAACATTTTTTGACATATGTATTAGCCATTTGTATTTTGTGTATCAAAATGATTGGTTTTATTCTCATTACATGAAAATTGTGCCTTATGTTGTATAAATGAGAGAAACCAATGACATTGCCAGGTGGCACATGTTTTTGAAATAGGGACTGGGAAGATTGAGTCTTTGAAATAATGAGAATGCGTGGTTCTAATTGGAACATATGCAGGGTGATGATTTTACTTAGACATTTCATACTCTTTTTAAAATAGTTTAAAATAGAGGAGCTATACATTGACTTGCATTCTGGACTAGTAACACATTAAGTTGTGGGGACCCAAGCCCTTTTTTTCAGAGGGGACCCTTTTTAAAAAGCCCCTCTTAGACTCTTCATCCACTTTGGGGAGGACTCTTCCCTTTATTGAGTTGCCAAAAGCCTGTAGGGTAGTTTGGGTTGTAACTTTTTCTTTAAGGTTTTATATTCTTTTTATTTAACACTTTTACCAAAGGGTAGCTGATGGGACTCTAAAGTACTTTAAATTATATAGGAGATTTAAACTAACGAGAATGATCTTCTCCATCCTCAACTTGTTTCGTCCCAAGTCTCAGCTCCTCTGTCTTTTCTCATTGCATATACTAATGTATTGTGTGTGTGTGTGTGTGTGTGTGTGTGTGTGTGTGTGATATTATAGAACTAATTATTTCTAATGGCTGGATACTATTACAGAGTAATGCCTGACCTAGGATAATGCTTGAAATGTGAGTGCAAACGATGTTAGGTTTACATTGCAAGGAATTTTGTTCATGTTAATCTGACAGAGAAATGGAAGGACCTGGGAGACGATGTTTTTGACTAGTGTTAGTAGAGAAGATACTGTAGAATTAGTTTTTACTTTTTAAGTTATCCCACATAAAGGAAAATGATACCAAACTTAATTGTTCTCTTTACTGGCTAGGTTTACGTACATTTTGTAGCTTAGTTGAATTTGAGGGAGAGGAGGATAAGCTGAATGAACCCCACCAGGAGCTCTCTCTGGAATTCTCTCTAGGAGAGTTGAATCAAAACATCCAAAGTGGATTCTATTCTTGAACAATAGTCCCACTCACGATTCTGAAATATAGTTATGAAACCCCTTGCTAGTTTCTTCCTGAGAGCGTGAAGCCAGCTTTGGGAAAACAGAGTTTCTTTCCTAGAACTGGGAGCGTGGTGCAGAGTGTGAGGTGTGTACGTGCGAGTCTGTGGGTGGGAGGGATGAATAATTCATTCACTTCTCCCTGCAACCCGTAGCGATGGAGTCGGACAGTAGCCTTTTCTGCCTGGCTCCTTTCACTCAATGTGTTTCTGAGAGTCATCTGGCTCGTCACGTACTGTTTCAGTGCCAGGAGAGCTTTCTTTTGTTTCCTTTCCCTTCTCCTTTAAAGTCAGGTTTATTGAGGTATAATTAGCACAGTAAATTTCACCCTGGTCAGGTGTACAGTCATGTAATCACCACCACAATCAGGATATAGACCGTTCCATCTCCCCGAAGAAGTTTCCTATTGACAATGTATTTTGCCTTCGACCACTAGAGGATCATGGTCGGGGGGCGGGGGGGTGTTGAAATCAGATCTAATTCAATTGCCATAAACTTCCTTATCTATTCAACTTTCAGGATTTCATAACTCTAACTTGATGAGAATGTCCCCTAAACCCCTGCTTGTGAACCAGAGAGAGAGGGGTGTCACTGTAGAGGAAATAGATGGTCTGTGTCCCCTTCCACTGGGCTGCCACACCTGGCTTAATCCAGGTGTGGCAGTTCCACAGGGTGGGCTGCACCCCCGCCCCTTCTCGCAAAGCGAGACTGATGCCCATCATTCTGCAGGTCATCCCAGCAACTTGAACTAGCAACCAGTGATGGCCAGAACCAAAGGAGAAAGCTTTGCTCAGGAAAACAAGGGGTCAGGGGTGACACCAGCAGGGCAAACCTACCTCATTGGCTAATCCTCGTGCCTAGTTTACCACCATTATTCAACTTAGATACTTACGCACAGGTTCTGATGGCTTACACACAGACATGCAAAGTTCACAGATATCCATGGGAGTCAAGAAGGGGTGTGGCTTAGCGAACCACATTGATAAGGCCCCGTTAGGTCTGAGCTCTCTGCTGAGATGGAAAAAGGAAAGACCCAGAGAAGACTGCATCTCCATAGGAGTTTTTCTCAGCCTACCGTGGCCTCTTTCGGTCTGTTTATCACACCCCCACCGGCTACGGAAGGTTCTTGAAACTGCAGAACCCAGTGGCTCAGGCAGGTGGTCTCTTCTGCCTGCAAGTGATGCCATGAAGGTGTGCAAATGCGGATTGCAAACGATGCTCCCTTGAAGGCTGTCTGCTCACACCCCGGAGGAATAGCTTCCATGTCTAATCGCATGAGGTGAAGAAAAGAAAATTGCACTTATTTTAAGCTTGAAGTTTAGCCAGATGGGAGCCAGCTTAAGTTGGGTGTGAATATAATCTGATCCCCGCCCCCCCATCTTACCCATCCCATGTTGGGTTGCCTCTGACAAGTGAAACATTTCACATTTCCAAGCAAATCTAGGATTTAGATATAAGTATGCAGAGTGAGCACGCAAATTAAATCATGTTCTCAAAGTTACAAAGGATGAAATCGGACTCACTTCGTGTAGGAACATTTTCAACTCTATGCTGGTGAGACGGAGCAAAATGGCCCCACAATTAGATTCCAAAACCCTCCCAATTCATGGTTTTCAACAGAGTGGGTAGGGACATTCTAGAGAAGTTAATTGCCAAGTCTGAGACCCCTTTTCTCATTAACTTTTGGTATAAAATTGGAGACGGGATCCATTTGAAATCATTTTTCCAAAGACTGACCTAAAAATGCTTGTTAACGAAATAAATTAAAAACCGGGGAGATGTTGTGAGAAGTGAGATATTAGAAATTTCAGCAGCGATTAGCAGTTCACATGTCTTGACTTCACTAAGGCACAGTTTGAGACTTTCCCTCCTAAGGGATTCTGCATTTCCTGCCGCAGCCCCCAGACCTCGCTCTCTGTCACCCCACTGCCGGTCTCCATCCTGTCTCGCAGGTGAAAGGGCTGGGAAATGATACAGCGGGGCTTGGTTTCATCTGTCGGCTGGAGGATTTCTAATTCCAGTGCTTTGGACCCAGAAACAGATGCTTTTTCTTACATAGATCAGTCTTAGGAACAGACTTGCAGGGCATGGGTAAAACAAGCTTTTGTATCTAGTCCCGTCCTCCCTAGCTGGAGCTGGTGGGGAAGAGGGGCAGAAATCTGGCCAGATCCAGGGGTAACAAGTGGAAGTTGTGACTCTCGTCACTCCGGGCAGTACAGAGTCAGAGTGAGGCCCCCAGGAAGCAGCCGCTGCAGCAGTAGAGGGGAGATGGGTTGTCCTGGGAGAGGTCACTGTGCCACTGTCACGGTACAGTCCTGACTCTTAGACGGAGAGAACAGGCATTTGGGGACAAGTGACCCACCAATCATTTTAAAATGAGGTTGCTAACACTTTTATATTTCAGAGTCAGATTGTCACAGAATTTTTACAGACTGCTATTTTGCAGTTCATTTGTGCCGGCCACCTTTGTGTTTAAGACCTACAGCCTTCAAGTAATTTGGGGGGCCATCTGTGACCGAGGGGGCAGAATGACTACTAAGCAATATTTTCTTGAGACCTCCTAACGGGTATATTTCTAGGGACCCTCAAGATAGCCACTCTTTTTTTTTTTTAAATCCTTACCCGAGATATTTTTCTATTTATCTTCAGATAGAGTGGAAGGGGGTGGGGGGAGAGACAGAGAGAAACATCGATGTGAGAGACACACACCTACTGGTTGCCACCCAACCAGGGCCAGGAACAAATTGCAACCGAGGTACGTGCCCTTGGCCGGAATCGAACCTGCGACTCATTGGTCTGCAGGCCGACAGTCTAACTGCTGAGCCAAACCGGCCAGGGCAAGATAGTCATTCTTTAGTGAGCACCCCATCCCCTGTTTCGGAGACCAGCCGGGACACACCTGAGCTTCACCCCATCAGGTCCTGTGCCGTCAGTTCATAACCTGTGTATCCCATGGATTTCTCAGGTGCCCGGACTGTCACTGTTCTGTGCTTTTATAAGGTTGATTTTCTTACTCATGTTGTACTCAGGCGAATGTAAAAATGTGTATGCCTTCGCAGAGGGAGCCTGTAAGTCCCCTGAAAACTGAAATAGGGTGAAGGTGTTCCTGTGTCCTGGGAATTGATGTTGGCAGGTCGCATATACACTGGCTCTCACCTGTGACATTATCACACGGTCCTGGTCACAAATGATGTGTTCCTAATCATGGTCAAGTACCAGAGCTGCGGGTGAGAGCGAGATCCAGTTCAAGCACGCATCTTTAACTCCGACATGCTGGAACGCGCTTTGGAAAGGGAATGAAGGAGAGGGAACTGCACCTCGACCTCTGGGAACTGTGTCACTGGCCGCTCAGTCCATCTGGTGTGGCCACGGCCTGAATGTAGGGCATACCTGGGGGAGGGGGGAGTGATGGGAGCTTTCACACGTGTCAGCCTGAAACAGGTGACCCACATTCAGCTTCTCTCAAGTCCGTGGAAAGGCGCCAAGGCACTCTGGGGCCTGCCATCCTCACCTATCGATCTGCTCAGTTCTCTCAGCCCAGTGTTTCGTCCCGAATATGCAAATGCAAGTGTTCTGGGTCCCTCCATCACACTGATTTTGAGATTCTTGTAACATCAGGTAGAGGCTGAACTGTTTTATTTGTGAGTGAGGATATAACCTGCCGAGAGTCCGCATTGCAGACTCGCCCTTTTGAGGTTTGTGAATGAATCTAGTCAAGGAGAGCATACAGGAGCACCTTCATCAGCCACATAACCTTCATTTCCAGAAAATTCTTCACCTTCACAGTGTTAGTAACAGGAAGATTCTGCCTTAAAAAAAAATTTTTTTTTAATGTGAGTTTTTAAAGTGTTCCAGACTGACGCTTTCTATTTCTGGTTTGCTAATTTTCCAATTCTGAAGTGAATAGAGATAACTCAGAAGCAACGCTGGTTGGATGTTTTAACAATCTGAAGGCAGGTCTGAGATCATCTCCGTTTTGACGATTTTTCTTAAAACAAAATTCTCTGCTTCTTTTTCCTTGTGGTGAAACAGATTTCCTATACATAATAGAAATATTAGAAAATTAAATATATTTTTAAAAAGCGGTCCAGTAGCCGCTGTTAATATACTGCACATTTCACTGTACCCCGGCGTCCAAGAGACCTCCTGGAAGTTGTGAGATGCTCAGCACACACGTTAGGACTGGACACTCTTCTTCGTGTTGACTGTTCGCATTCTCTGCCATCGATGGGGCGCCTCAGTGCTACCTGATCGAAATGTTGACGTCCGAGGCCTTGCATCTGCGGATGAACGTCTGGGCTGCCCGCCACCCCTCAGTCATCAGAGACGTCCACACATGTAAGAGCTTTATCTAAAAAGGAGTGGGTGAGACTCTGTAGACTACCATTTTCTTTTTTAGGCTCCTCTTAAACCCTGACCAAATTTGCCTCATAAATACAGCTTTTGCAGAATTGTTTCTGCCCCTGAGATCACTCAGAGAATTTATTCCCGAGTCCTTTTCGTTGGCCTTTCTGTCAGGCAGCTGAAAGTCTGGCAGGCCGTGGTAACCTGTTAGATTTTTTTTTGGTGGGGGTGGGAATACATGTGGCTTTCAGATGTCAGAGCAAGTCACGACTGCGTCTGTCTCCCGTTTCTTTATTTTTAAAATTCATTTCACTCTACCCCAAAATGATAGGCACCCTTAGTCCAGTTCTCTCATCTCAGTAGCTCTCTGAGGCAGTAAGGCCCACTGACCTGAAATCACAATGTCTTTTTCAGAAAACAACCCCGAAAGGCCTGGGTGCTGGGTGCCCAGGGACGCCCCAGTGTCTGCAGCCAGGGGCCCCGCATTTGTTCCAGGTCATGCTGAAGGAGATTGCACGTGTCCTAGGTCTTGCCCTTGAGCCCGGCCCCCGGCGTAAATGCCGCAGTTACAGCCATGGGCCTGCCGCACAGTGTACGCCGAGCTCAGTGCCTCCAGGTGTGACCCCCGCTCTTCCCTCTGGGGCTTACAGCGGTGACTGTCCCTTCTTCCCAGACAGCCTGGATGCTGTTGGAGGCAGGCCATGTTCCCGAGTCTTGATTTTTTCCCTCCAGTCTGCTAGGATTCTAGTACCTTCACTGTCAAAATAGATACACATTTGGATTGGAGAACACAGAAGAGAAGCCAGTGTTAGCGATAATAAGTTGGGAATCACTGCCGTGAGAGTCGGTGTTAAAGTCACAGCATTGCTACCATTTTCTTGAGAGAATTTGAGGGGGACGAGTGGGGGTACAGGATGCAGACCCGTGGAACCCTTCATGTAGGCCTCCTAGGGGAAGAGGGAGCCCAGGCAGAGGGGAGGCTGGACGGGGGCGGGCAGAACTGGAAGACCAGAGGCACCGGGGTCGGGTGAGAAGAGGACTGAGCTGTGCCTGGAGGGCGCTGCAGACCGCAGCTGCAGCAGTTTGCATGGAGGGATGGAGGCAGAGGCAGAGGGGGGTGTGCGAGGGGCGGACAAGAGATGTGGACCTGAAGACCGCCGATGGAGGCAGCGCCTTCTAGGAGCCTCGTGGGCGGCAGCGGTTTGTCAGGGGCCAGGGGTGGGAGGGTTGGAATCCTGGGAGGTTGCTTGTTTTGCTTGTGTTGGTGACGGTCTTTGTTTGTTTCAAAACGAGAGAAATGACAGCACACATCAGTAATGTGCTGGATAAAAATTAAAAATAAAAGCCCTGTCTGGTTTGGCTCAGTGGTTAGAACGTTGGCCCGTGGACCAAAGGGTCTCAGGTTCAATTCTCAGTCAAGGGCACGTACCTGGGAGGCAGGCTCCATCCCTGGCCCCGGCCGGGGTCGTGCGGGTGGCAACCAATCAGTGTGTCGCTCTCACATCTGTGTTTCTCTGTCTCTCCCTCCCTTCCACTCTATCTATAAATCAATGGAAAAATATCCTCAGGTGAGGATTCAAAATAATAATAATAAATAAATAATAATGTGCTGGAGCCAATTATTAAATTTTCAGCAAGTTTAGAGTCAGTGTTTAAAAAACTGGCAGCTTAGAATTGGCCGTAGTGGGAGCATTTACATCCCAGAAACTGGCACATACAATTAACCCCTCCCCGTTCCCACCGAAAGCAGCACACCTCCGAGCACACCTGAACACAGGTAGACGGGCTCCGCCAGAGCGGGGAGAGGGGACGCTGATGGAGCTGGTCTCCGAGGGTGCAGGAGATGAGATGCAGCCACTGATGGCGACATGGGCTTTCACACGGAGGAAGGATGCGCCTCTGCTTCAGTGGGATGTAAGGAAAAGAAGACGAGAGAAGAGAGGGCCCAGACTTGTAAAGACCGAGGCAATCACCAAGCACGTCTGAGTGCCTGCTGTGCGCCAAACACACTTCCAGCGCCCTGCCCGATCGTCTCCGGGGAACGGCCACACGCGGAGCCCAGTGCTGTCCTTGTGTCTTCACGGATGAGGAGTCTGACGCACGGAGAGGTGACGTCGTTTGTCTCTGGCCTGTCAGTGGTTAGAGCAGAGAGCCAGGACGTGAGCCCCGTGGTCTGACGCCCCAGCCCTCGGACATGGCCTCCGTGCTGCGTCCCCGAATGTGCAGGTTCCGTGGCAGGAAGCTGATAGAGCTCCCCGCTGACGGCTCTTGTTTCCCTCTGAAGAATTCAGCAACATCCCCTTGGAGTAAGGGGAGCCAATGAGATGCATTCAAGGGAAATGGAAAACGTATGAAATGATGTGGCCCTGGGAGAGCAGGCCGACGGGAGGCAGGAGAAGATGCCCAGGCAGGCCGAGGGCCCATGGACAGTGTGGTGAGACCGCCCAGCGGGGCAGCGTGCCTTCAGTCACTCAGTGTTCTGCGTGGGCACAGAGGAAGCGGGCTGCGTGTCCTCCACGATGAGGGGTGTAGTGGGGGGATGGGAAAGGAGAGCGGGAGGATAGAGGAGTTGAGGGACTTTGGAAGCTAGAGCATGACTGTACTAAGGGGCCGCGGTCTCTGCACGGGAGAAAGAGGGCATGGAGGCAGGAGGGCGCTGGTGGTGCTTGAGGTCTGGATGAAGCTGAGGAATTAGAGTAGCTGGAAGACTTGAACCGATGACGGAGGTCAGAGCGCAGGCGGGCTTGGGTATCGGAATTCACTGATTCTGAGGGTTGCGCATGTTCTTAGCACTGTCAGTCCAGGGTGTGGCCATAGCAGTGGATAGCCGACGTGGAGTGGGAGGGAGGGTCACTGGAGCTGAGGTCAAGGGTCGTACATGTGGACCTAAAAGCAGTCCCAAATGAAGGAAGGCAGAAATTGTGATGAAGAGAAAGACTGTGAACCTGGTTCTAGAATGTTTATGATTAAATAACATGGTGTTTGACATCTCTGTATGAGTGACCTTTGGACCTGGCTGGTCATCAGTTGCCTGGGGTTTCGGGCTTGATCCCCAGTAGGGGGCGTGCAGGAGGCAGCCTATTGATGTTTCTATCTCTCCCTCTCCCTTCCTCTCTCTCTACAAAACAATATATATATATATTTTAAAGCTACTTATTGATTTAAAAATGTGACCTTCCACGCTCTTCAGGTAATAAAATGTCCAGGTGTGAACGTCATCAGTTGGTTGGACAATCACAAAAGACTTGAGGCCTTGACCTTCACGCAAGTTTCGGATCCCTGCCCCTTTTCTGTCTTGGGTTTTCATGGAAACCTAATGAGAACTGGCATTAACGAGTAATAGTAGGATAATGTATATACTGCGGCCCCTTTTCTGGCTGGGTGTAGTGTGTAGGGACAAGGTGTCTGTTCTTGATGCCTCTGGAGTTCCTGTTCTCGCAGACACGGAACCTTCGCTGGTCAGGCGGTGCCAGTGAGGGAGACATTTCTGTCCCTGGACAGTAGCCCATAGGAAGCCCCTACCGTGAGTGCTGTTTCCCTGGACCTCCTCTTGGGTAGAGCTGGCTAATCCATTAATTTGAAACTTGACCTAACTGTGGTTTCCCTTGCTCAGGGGCTGTGTTTCCTCTTGCTCTAAGTGGGATTAATTTTTGTAACTTAATTTGCCAGGCCCAGGAGGCAGGCTGCAGTTGCTATGGGAACAGTGACTGAATATCCTGGCGTTAGGACATGTAACACATCAACAGTGATGCTGCAGTGACATAGGTCCATCTTCCTTTCCCCACTTACGTTTCCCGTTCCCTTTCTGGATGGGTTACTGCTGGGGACAGGAGAAGGGGGACTGAACCTCACAGGTGGGTTTATCTGATATTGGAGTTATGTTGGTGGGAATCACCTGTCAAAGGACGCAGGTGTCTCACCTGTACTTCTGCCTCTGCGTCGTGCTGGTGTCGGCAGACTCTGTGACTTCACGGAGGCCTTCACAGAAAGAGAAGTAAGGTGTTCGCGCTCATACCTGGGCCCAGCCTGTGTCCCCGACTGCGTGCTTGTTTAGCAGACTCCTCGTGGCTCTGTGTCCTGTGGTGAGCTGTGCCCACTCCCATTTCTTCTTGACTCCCCGGGGTCATGTCTTTGCTGAAATTGATGGGCCTTGTGTGGTTAGGTATCTTTTCGCGTGGCGTGTGATCCCGTTAGGAGGCCAGGCAGTCTTCAGCCTGACATTTGCATACGAATGGATAATTGTGAAGCATTATGCAAATTATTCATGGTGGTGAATATATTATCAAATCAAATGGCTGTGTTGACCAGGATGCTGCAGGTGGCATGCTGAACGCTCTCCACTCTCTGTGCAATGGAATATAACCTAATCAGCCTTTCTCTTCATCCCACATCATGAGTTGCTTTCTTGGCGTGATTTTTACAATTTTGTTAGAAGAGGAATCTAACACCTGGGGTTGATAGTAGTTGCAGAATATTGGAGATTAAAAGAATAAAATTCTGATTGAAAAAATATTAAACTGTGGACACTTTTAAGGTTGGTAATAAATCTACGTGTTTGGAGTCACAGAGAAAGTGCTCTGAGTGTTTCTATCTTCCAATGTACTTATTCTTACAAACTTGGTTTCTTTATAATTTTTTATTTTAAAATAGTCCGTGCTCATAGTCAAATGAAGCAGAAAGTATAGCCCCCTTAACTTACCCCTTGGTAAATGACTTGACTTGTTTATGGGAAGAAGGAAGGAAGGAAGGAAGGAAGGAAGGAAGGAAGGAAGGAAGGAAGGAAGGAAGGAAGGAAAGAAGGAAGGAAGGAAGAAGGAAGCAAGCAGGGAGGGAGGCGTGCAGGGAGGAAAGGGAAGAAGGAGGACTGGGGGAAGGGAGGAAGTGGGCCAGTGAGCGCCCCCCAGGGGACTGAGTTCGGGCGGCCACACTCACCCCCGGCCCACTCGCTAGGCTGTGTTAGGAAGAAATCGGTTTCTCCTTAGAGCATGTCTGATTCCCTAAAGGAGATCGATACATCTGTGAATACTCCCAATAACAAACGGGGCAGCAGACCAACTGAGGGCGAACCGTTTTATCCTCAAGCCAACCTGGTAGTAAGGCAGGCATCCACTTACAAAACAAAAACGATATACCAATTTGTGTGGTTTTTTACTTTATCGATTTTAGAGAGAGGAAGGGGGAGGGAGAGAGAGATCGAAACATCGATGAGAGAGAACATCGATTGGCCGCCTCCTGCACGCCCCCCACTGGGGATTGGGCCCACAACCTGGGCATGTGCCCTGACCGGGAATTGAACCAGCGACCTCACGGTGCATGGGGTCGACGCTCAACCACTGAGCCACACCGGCCGGGCTACAATATTCCGACTTGTAAGATCAAAACCAGTCATTGATCAAAATGGTCGTTCAGATGTGTCCTTGGAAATCTGACTCTCAGGCCGAGGAGCCCCCCGGGTCAGAAAGCTGTTCTCTCCTGGTCCCCAGACCATCACCACACTGGGCTGGCACCAGGGGACTTGAAACTTGAACTCACGTTTTTGACAAGTCAGTGCATTCACTCAGTTTGGTTACGCTGTAACGGAAGTAAAAAGCCGATCATCTAGCATCCTGCAGGCTATCGACCAGAGGCACTGCTGACAGGTGTTGGTCTGCTTGATGGCCGCAGGGTTCGCGGGCCCGTTTCTAAGCAGACCGCGGGAAAGGGCTGAGCCTCTCCATGCCGTTTCTGCGGCTTCATCCGCACCAGGCTGTGAGTTGGGTGGTGAAATCCCTGCTTTGCCAAACTCTTGCTGACTCTGTGACCTTGGACAAGGACTTACCAAAAGCCCTTTCCACTGGCCTTTGGTGCACGGGACTGTTGTGAAGGTCAAAAGAGAGCTCCGGACAGAGGGCCCAGCCCCCATGGGTGCTCACTGCGAGTCCCTCCTCCTCATCTTCCCTCGGTCCCTCCCCCTGCTGCAGTGGTACCACAGACACCTCTAGAAGTGATGATGATGATTAAAACTCAAATGCCAGCAGGCAGCCGGGCGTAAGTCTGTGCCTGCCCTTGGGCAAGCCACTGATTCGTCCTTCGTTCGTCTTTTCTCCATGTCCAGCCCAGCCACCAGAGCCACTGGGACTAACGGGAAAATGAAAGGCCTTGTCATCTATTGCTGTGGTGCCCTGCGGTCTCGTGTGGGAAACGTTTAGAGAGGAAGGGCTGACGAAGGAAACCCAGAAACCTGCTAGACCCGAGGGGTGCAAGCCGGGGCCCTGCGGTGACTTCGGAGCGCGGTTCCTTCTGTGGGAGCTCCGGGCGTCATCTCCTTGCCGGTTAGAAGTCACTGCCGCCGATTCACGTGACAGGGAACCGTGCTGGGCTCCGTGAGACACTGGGTGGCGGCCCTGGGAAGCAGGGAAACATGGAAACGACATGTGCGGTGACACAGGAAACAGAGCAGCTGATGAACAGACCATGAAACGTGTCCGACAGCTCGGCACTAAAAGTTTGACACGCATCATGTTAGTTTTAAACAAGGATCCGTGATCTGACTTTTATGGCGTTCCACCCGCGCAGAGCCGGTCAGTTGGCCCTGAGCTTGTTTCCTGCCTTGACAGAGTTTTAACCAACCGCTCGCGACAGACACTGGGAAGGAAGAGCGTTGCTCGCGGGGCTCCTTTGGTGACAGCACATCTGTCTGGAAGGCTCCCCACTGACACGCTGGCTGCCCCAGGCAGGTCAGGAATAGCCTATGGAGAATGGAAAGGAGTTGAAGGTGAAGGAGCTGCCCCCTCTCCCGCCCCCCGGGTGCTTCACTAGGCACTGGGGGAGATGCCAGCTGTCATCTGAGGCCAGCTGCAGGGAGACCGCGGGAAAGCCCAGGCCGAAGGGGTGCTCATGGAGAGCGGCGCTTTGTCTGATGGGCACGGGCCCCTCCCCACAGTCTCCCCAGAAAGGAAGGAACCTACTCTACGTTCCAGAATTGTCCGAGAAATCCTTTTTGGGTATGGAGGAAATCAAACAGCCAACTCTGGGCTCCAGATAGTTCGAAATCTTGAGGCATCCTTCAACCAGATGTTGTTGGGTGGGAATGTTGCCCACATGGGGTCAGGTCCTGTTGGTTTCCTAGAGGCGTCTTCATGTGACTCGGTCCCCAGAGACTGTCCTATCCTGGGAGACCGCGCAGGTCCTGCATCGAGAAGCCCTGAATGGAGGCCAGCTCCTGTCCTGACGGAGTTCAGCCCTTGCCGAACCTGAAGCAGTCATTCTGTTCCCTCACGGTGCACACGGGTTCGTTTCCGGCAGCTCCTGTGCTCAGTCTGATGAAGGCAGGCAGGTCTTCTTCCTCCCTTTCTTCCCCAGCCTCCTCCGGCGCCGTGCCCCATGCCCCAGGTGGCAGGGAAGGGGGGCCCGTCTAGGAGCGCCCTGGAAGACAGAGGAGAAACAGCAGCTGTCACACGGCTCCTCACCTCTCAGGGTTTCTCAAGTACATTTTAAAACCTATAGCGAGCCCGGCCGGTGTGGCTCAGTGATGAGCATTGACCAGTGTACCAAGAGGTCCTGGTTAGATTCCCGGTCAGGGCACCTGCCTGGGTTTCAGGCTTGATCCCCAGTAGGGGGCGTGCAGGAGGCAGCTGATCCATTATTTTCTCTCATTGATGTTTCTGTCTCTCTCTCTAAAAATCAATAAAAAGAAATAATAATAAAGAAACTTTTATTTTATCCTCACTCGAGGACATTTTTTTTTTGCATTTATCTTCAGATAGAGCGGGAGGGAGAGAGGGAGGAAGAGAGAGAGAGAAACATCGACGTGAGAGAGACACATCGAGTGGTTGCCACCCACACGGCCCCAACCGGGGCCAGGGGCAAATCGCAACTGAGGTACGTGCCCTTAGCGGGAACCGAACCCGGACTCTCAGGTCCGCAGGCCGACACTCTTAACCGCTGAGCCAAACCGGTCAGGGCAAAAAAATAAAGAAACTTTAAAAATCTACAATGAAAGTGTTACAAACCAGCTAAAAACTTTCCCACGAGAGTAGGAGATTTTTAAGAAGCGTTGGCACCCCTGCCGCTTTGACTGAGTGGCACGTGCTGGAGAACTCAGCGTGGCTGTGAGGTCAGCCCCACAGACTCAGAAGGGGAGAGCGGCAGGGGTCTCCGCGTCAGGGCGTCCGAGGACCTTGGCCTGAGGACTGCGGCCTGACACAGAACTCTCACTGCCCAGCAGCCGGCGACACATGGTGTCTCGTGTGACGCATCTGTGGTGACGCGCTGCGTGGCCCAGTTGCCGTCTGTCTCGTGTCGCCCCGAAGGACGAACCTCTCCGCAGCCTCCTCGGGGTGCAAAGCGCCTCGCCGTCTGTGGAATGACGGTGGCAGTGGGAGTGGGAGTTTTCCGTGGTTTTACTTGCCGCAGTGACAAGTTCACCACATTCCGTCAGTTCCCAAACGGGAAGGAAAATACTGGCTAGTCCAGAAAGGCCCCAAAGAAAGCCCAGGAAGCAGAACCGCCAGCAGCAGGCCCCACCCCACTCCACTGCTTCCGTGAGGCTCAGAAGGTGAGGCGTCCTCAGTCACAGACGCGAGGGCGGCCCCTTGTGGGCGTGTGCGCGCGTGTGTGCATGTGCACGCGTGTACAGCAGCCTCTAGCCTCCCCTCGCTGACGGTGCTCTCTGTGTGTGCTAGGCTCCGCGGGTGCTCCTGAGGGCAGCTGCCTCTGTGCTTTGGAGACATCTGAAAGGAGGACCAGCAAAGACCTTGTAAAGAATACGGTCACGAGAGACTCTATTTCGTGGGCAGTTTTGGGAGAGCCTCACGCAGCTTAACTTCTGCTTCGAAATGGCTTCGCCGTTTTCTCCCTGGAGTGACAGGAAGCTGTGTCTTGCGAGGTCACTAGGAGAGTGTCTCCCACGCTTCATTATCTTTAATCCCATAAAGTTAGATATTTGCATAAATGGTCATTAAACTTTTTTTTTTTTTTTCCCAAGAACATGACAAGTCTGCACCATGACAGCACAGATTTTAACCTTAGATCACAGCCAGGATGCAAAGCCCACCAAAGAATGTATAAAAAGAGTGAAATAACGTAAAAACTGCCACGGGTAATATAATTGCCCTCAAAGGGACCATAGTCCACGTCTGTCTCGTATGTTTGTTCCGACCCATTCGACAATCATTTGTTAAGCATCTCTGTATTATACCTAACAAACTGAAAGTGTAACACTCATAATGTTGAGTACTTCCTCTGTGCCAGATATTTTTTCTAAGAATTTCTACGCCTGTTAGCTCATTCAATACTTAAGTCATCCATCTTGATCTCCGTTTTTCAGACGAGAGAACCTATTCAGAGGTCCAGCGACCAGCACACAATCACATGGCTAAAAGGGTTCAGATAGCAAGCTCAGGCCTGTGGCACCAGGCCCCACCCTTGGCACTGGGCTCCACTGTTCTGGCCCTGAGGGTATCATTGCCTTTCTCCTGCGACCCTCCCATCACCACACACACACACACACGCACGCTCACACACACAGCTGTGCTAATGGTGGGCGATCCCACCTGCTAGTCCTAGAACACCTTTCCTTTTAATGTCCCAGAGGGCCCCGCCCGTGGTGCGTACAGCCCAGGCGAGGCGGGTAGTCGCATCTGCCTGTGTTCGCATCAGCTTGCTCAGAAAGAACCGGGGCAGGGCACGTTTCTTTCATTTTCCACGTCAGTCTGGTTCGCATTTAAAAACCGACAGATGAAGCAGACGCAGTCTGAGGCAGGGAGGTCCTGCTTTGTCTTCTCACAGGCACTGAGACTCCAGCTGATGGACCACGAATTGGTTCAAGCTCCCTTCTAGGAGCTGTGCTCGGTCTGATCGAGGTGGTGGAAGTAGGCGTTCTGAAGGATGGCGCCCAGAGTTAGTTATCTTGTGAACTGAGGCGTGAAGAGAGGCCCCTGCTTGCCCCCGCCTGGCGCCTCTGTCACGAAAGTCACTTAGAAGGAACTGTAGCTCCTAATGCTTTTTAATCACTGCACTCCTTTCCTCCTGGGTACACTGACCTCATAAAGAACCGGCGAGGGATCCACGGTCAATACAAATAGCTCGTGTCTATAAATCACCTTCCCTCCAAAGTGTAAGAACTAATCCACACATTTTATTACCACTAACAGTTTCCTGAAATATTGTTGCGGGAGGCGAGACTAGTGTAAATTATGCATTCTTTCTGGGTAGGAGTCCTCTTGTTCCTCTCGAAGCATCAGTGGTTACTAAACATTTTGTGATTCATTGGTTCCTAATTAAGGTTGCAATCAATGTCAGATCTTAGGGATTACGTGGACTCCATCGTGAGAATCTAGGGCTTCCCCTTCAGCCGCTATGGGCAGGCCCCCCTTGGAAAGATCGTGACGTCCCACTGTGCATGGGTGCCAGTGTAGGGTGTGCCATTCACATAGTCTGTGGTGACCATGGGTCGGGCACTGCTGAACCATACACAGTAGAGTAGTTGTGGGCACAGCAGGACCCATGACTTAGGAGACTTCCTACAGATGTGGTGGGCAGGTACACTCCCCAGAAAGTCTCACCCTCAGCGTCGCAGGAGACAGACCCAATGAGAGATTGCACTTGCTGGAGGGCTCCAGCTCACACCCTGCTGAACAGTTGATTCACACGCTGGAAGGGGCGGAGCCTGCCAGTGGATGGTGAGTGACCACATTTTGTTGGTTCTTCGGAGACTTTCTGGGCACTGAGTCTGCAGAGGGCGTAGGTACCTTGACCACTGAAGCTTTCATTCTAGTCTTACATCCGTACCCGAAAGTCTTAATCTGTGTGCGTACGGGCCCAGGAGTCTTTGTTTGGTGTCTGCTACCGTATCAGTTGCCCAAAGATGAGGACATTGAGGCTCAGAGGGGGAAACCAGCTTGCCCTAATTTCTGCACCAAGAAAGTTATGGAGGTGGAGTTTGTCTGAATCTTTAAAGCCCGTGTTCTTTGTAGTACACTCTGCCGCTGTTAGTCTGGAGGGGGTTTTCTGTAGACGCTCCAGCTCTCTGTTTCTTGTTACCGTCTCTGCGTATGTGTCCGTTAGTCACAGACGCCATCCTCTCATACTTGTCTTGGTGTGCAGTGGTTTCTGTCGCGGGAGGAATCGTAGCTGCTTTCTGTCATGGGTGGCAGAGACATGGGTCTCCTGGGGAAGCTCAGTGGTAACCTCCCCAGGAACCTGTCCCCTGGGCGATGGCGTACGCTCAGCTGTTCTTTGTGAACGGGAGTGTTATTGCGAGGACAAGAAATGCAACACCTATGCTAATATGCGCACGAATGGCTGGAACGGTGTTTGAACGAAAGAAGCTTGTCTGTTTCACATTTACAAGCAATGGAACTGAAAAGTTTTTAGCAGGTTTTCAGTGAAGATGGGAGAGGTGCCAGAAACGAGAGATTGCTGCCTAGTGGACCCTACTCTGAATTAGCAGTCATGCATGCTCTTTGCAAGGGGTTGAACAAAATGATTGCCAGTATGATTCTATGAAATGGTATGTATTATACAAATTCCCCCAGGTACATTGAGCATAATTGGAATAACCGTGAATTCTTCAGTTTAACTTGAATTGAGATTATACAAAATGCTAAAAATTTATTTCTTTTCACATTATCCCTTAAGATTCCCTTGAAGTATTTAATACAATATTATATTATCACCTTTTTGCCTGTTATTACTAACCTCAGTGTAAAAGTGTTTACAAGGTTACAAGGGGTTGTAACTTTGTATATTAATTTACTATCGAATCCCCGCTCCTTGCAGTACAGCCCTCATGCTTATAACCTGTTCTCTACTCTTCCCAGATGTTCAAACAGAGGCAATTCCTTATGCGTCTTCTTGGAAGGCAGACGATCAGTGTGGGGACTGAGGGCGAATGTTCTGATTTCCGCACTCTGTAAAAGTGGATTCTTAAACCTGTTACTACTGACAAGAATTTTAAATGGATGATTGAAAACTCCTGGTTTCTTTTTTTGTTTATTTGTTTTTTTAAGAAGGAACTATCAAATCCTTGGAGCCCTTTTGGGTTTCCTAAATTTACTTTCTACTAAAAATTACTTTTTCTTCTGTCATAAGTATTCAAATAATAAATTACAAAGATGCCCTAACTATAGTGTATCTGGTTTCTAGCATGAGGACATGTTTTAAGAATTTCTTAGAATCCTTTTCTTGGAGGAAGCATGAGTCTGTCCTTGGCTGTATCTTTTTAAGGATTTGAATCCATAATCCGAATAAAGGTCTGAAAACTGTGTTTATCAGACTTTTCAGAGTACTCAAATCAAGAGGACCATTTTATAATGAAAGATGTTTAAATGTCCTAATAAGCTGAACCAGGGGACAGATATCAAGATAAACTTTACTTTGATGAAATTCTGCCCTTAGATTTTAAAAAATCAATTGTACAAGTTTAAAACTGAAGAGACTTTGCTCCATAATGCTGGCTAAAGTGCCTGAGCATTTTAGTTGATGACAGTGTCTGTCTAAGCCCACGGTAAGTGGTTGTTAAGTAACACCAGTGCCGTCTCGGGCTGCACTCACAGAAATAGAGTTTCCAGATCCATGCAGGGAGTTAATGGAATAGTCCCATGATAAATACATTTGCCCCAGACCATGCCTGGAATACTGGAAATAATTCTGGGGTACATACATATTTTAAAACAGTCTTTGGCAAACAAACAGCACAGGTAGGAGAGTAATGATGTCTTTAAGTAACAGTTGAAGAAATGGAGGGTGATTAACCTTGATCAAAGAAGGCTAAGAAGAAACACATTCACTTCAAGTATTTTCAAGGATTGTCAAGTGAAAAGGTGTTTGACTTACTGCATAAAACTCTAGGGGTAGACTGGAAGTTTTAGGAAACCAGACAACAGTTATTTTTGTTGTTGTTGAACAAATGGAGGTGTACTGCAAAGTTGTTAGGCATTGCCCCTGGTGTAACCAAAATTACATGACAGTCTTTTGTGGATGTTGTTAATTAGAGAAATTAAAAAAAATATTCCCCCCATGCCTGGAAATGCAGAGCCTTAGAGGAGATTCTGACAAAGTACCTCCAAGGATGGAAGGGTGGAGGACTGAGTTATTTCTGCCTGACACCCACCCCACCCCAAGACTTCTGCTAAACAGTCACAGACACTGGGTCCAGGCTTTCTCTGTGGAGGAGACTAGGTGGTCATCAATAGGAAACCTTGGATAAGTGGGGCCTGTGCTTGGTGCTCTCCATGGTACTGAATTGATGCAGAGTCCTTCCAAGCTAATGTTTGTTTTTTCTCTATCCCTCTCCCTGAAACATTTCAGGTTTGCCTCTTGCTTGTTGATATTCCTTTGTATTATGGCTCCATATGATAGATCACATCCTTACATCAAGCCTTCTGATAACTCTGCCTGCCTTTCCTAAATCCAGCTGGCACCCAGACTGCTTTGACCCAACTCCACTGACCTCTCCAGGAGATGAATTATGATGAATTATGGAAGATGAATTATGCAATAGGTGTGAGATTTGGATAGACATTTGCAGTAGGTGAGACATGACATTTATAGATCTCTCTTGACCTATCAAACCATGACATTTCTTATCACTTGCAAAGTCATCTCATGCTATGTATTTATTGATTCTTAGTAGACTTAGACATGAAGGCAAATATTGGATAAGGTGGAAATTCAGATGTGGAAGAGGGTCTTCAGGGTTTGATGAGACCACAGATAAACTAAATGTAAAGATGATAATTTTTTCTTTACACCTTTGATCTCTCTCATTCATACGGAGCACAGTTCTAGGTGGCTATAGATACCAGTTCTTTACACGAAATTCTGTGGCTTTGCATAGAACTGAAAAGCTTTGAGTGAAGGTCACCACAGGAAAACTTGATACGACATCTCGACAACAGCAGCAGGGATCTGATAAACTTGGCCCGTACAGAGTAGAGAGTCACGTTCTGAAGATAAGAGGACACTATTGGACGAGCAGTGAAAGCGCTTCTGTTCACCTGTGTGCGGGGTCTCCCCAGACGTGGAGTGATTGACTCCTGTGAGCTTTGCTCCAGAGGAAGGTAGGATTGAGCTCAAGTGATAGAATCTTGGAGCCCTAAAATTAAAAGTAGGGAAAAGAACTACTAAAAAAAAAGAGGATGAAGCATATGGAAGGAAAAGCCTGAAAATCTCTGATATTTAATGATAATTAACTTATTTAAAAACCTGCACAGAAGCCAAACCATTTAAGGTTCATAAATTATATAGCCAGATTTTAATGGTAAAATTCGTTGAGGAAAGGATTTATTCACAGTTCACTAGTTATAATTTATAGATCAGAGCTGCACCCAATTATGCAGTTAGTAAATGCTTTCCATAATACATGTGAGTTTTAGTAGAACGAAAAATATCCCTTTAAAAGTTAGAGAAAAAATAGAAATAAGGTTTTAAGAAATATAACAAGTGAAACAGTTAATCCTCAAGATTTATCCAATGAGGTTTTGTGATCAAACAATATTTCATATAAAGAGCATTGAAGGTGAGAGAATTTATACTGAATTGTGAATTTAGACCAGTCTCTTAACATGCTGGTCAAACTCAAGGTTAGATTTATTAGTCTTAGAAAAATTATACAAATTGGGAAGAGTCACTAAGGAGGCAGCCCATTTATTGAATAATTCTCTTTGAAAGTTTTTTTCCGGAGTAAAATAGTCTCCAAAACTAAGGTGTCTCAGTATTTATTAGAAAAGCTCTTATCATCATATATCAGCCAATGTGCTCAAGAGGCCAGGTAGACAGGCCTATTTCTCATCATAACCCCCCCCCCCCTTTTAGCATTGCTGTTCTTTCAAACATTTTGGTGCTATTTATATCCACTCTGAAAGAAAGCAGGATGCAGTCACACACACCTGGTTCTTTAGCGTGGGAAGGCTGACTTGCACGAAGGAACAAGTCCCATGTCCCATTAATTACTATGAAAGGGCCACCAGTGCCCTGGCCAGTGTGCTAAGGGGTTAGAGCATCAGTTTGAACATCAAAAGGTCATGGGTTTGATTCCCAGTCAAGGGCACATACTTGGGTTCAGGTTCGATCCCTGGCCCTGGTCCAGGTGTGTACGGAAGGCAACCAATCAATGTGTCTCTCTCACATCGATGTCTGTGTCTCCCCCGCCCCCACCTCCCTTGCTTCCACTCTCTCTAAAAACAAAAATCAGTGGAAAAATATCCTAGGGTGAGGATTAACAAAAAAAGGGGAGGGCACCAGCTGAATCCTTGCTGCATCAGAGTGGTCTTTCCATGGGCGGGGCGAGGGGATGTGGTCAGAGGAGAAGCCTTGCTAGGAAGCTGAGCCTGGGACCTTTGGGATGCTTAGACAGTGCCCAAGTTCCCTTTATAAAAAGTCAGAACGTGAATTTATATCCGCTCCAGAAACTAACTCCCTTGATCTCTCAAAGATCTCCCTTCCAGATCTATCAAATTCCCAAGCAAGGTCCATGTCATTGCCTTCCCCTTGATCTCTCCGTGAGTCTCAGAGCGTTAGGGTTAACCACAGACGCTGGCCTCAGTCTTTGATGTGTCTCATGCTTTGATTTTTTGTTTTGTCTTGTTTTCATCATTCTCATTCCCCCACTTGATTCATCGATGATTATGAAATATCAAAGCATCAAACCTGAACTCCCGCTCTAATGAGAGCAGACCCGCTGGGCGTCTTTCCTCGTTGCTCTGAAGCCCGACGGCAGCCCCCGGTAGGACACTTACATGCTGTCATTGTCGAGCAAGAACGTGGCTGGGCAGAGACTGGGCCTTTTTCCTCCTCTCATCAGTGAGTGCTATTGTCTCGGGATTCCTTACGGTAAAAATACAAAGAATGCCTGGCGTCTCCAGCCAAGTCGTTTGAGATGGTTCCAACTTCTTGCAAACGTTACTGTGTTTGTGTAGAAAACCGTTTTCTCTCTTCCAGAGGCTGACTTTGAGTTAGTCTGTTGGAACTGTGTCTCATTGCTGGGCAGTTACACACACACTGTATTTGGAAAGGAGACAGGTGAAATACATGTCTAAGGTGACGCGAGACAGCGGCTGGGTCTGGACAGTGACGTTCCGCAGCAGGGGGTGGTGTGTATGCCAAGGTGGACACCGTGACTAGTAACTCAGGACTGACGTGGAACTGGACAAGGTGCTCCTCGGGGCTTACTCCATGGAAGGCTGCCTTCCCTTCGTGGGACAGCGGTGGCCCCAGGCCGGCAGGTGGGAGACAGCCCTGCATGGCTTGGAAGGCTCTGCTCCATCTCTTCTTTCTTCTCTCTGAAATAGGGATCATTCTAAACCTCACAGTCCTTACCTAATGCGTGATCATGTGTGGGGCTATGCTTTGTTAACTGTGAAGTATTACGTAAACTATACCTTTTTGTCATGGAAAAGAGACTGTTTTGTAATCCTAGACTATTTTCGGGAATCTGGGAGAAGGTAGACTTTACATAACGATTTCCTTTTCTCTTCAGTGCTTTGTGGAATGAGGCACTACATCAATATATAAATAACTCTTCCTCCTCCCAAGTTCAAATACCAGGTGCTTTTAAGATTTAAGAGAATAAAGGACAGGGAGATTGCCTCGGAGCCAAAGTGGTCAGCAAGGAAATAAAAAGCACTTTGGAAAAAAGCTTTTGAATTATTGTGATTTGGAAAAGCATATGTTCCATCTTATCAAAATAGAGAAGTTATTTTACAAGAATGAAATGTCCCAAATTGGGGGCAGTAAGTAGACAATGTGAAATTTTAGCTTCTTATACCACTAAATTTTCTTCAGTGAACTGTATTTTTAGTACGGTTTTAGACATACAGAAAAATGCAAAGAATTCCTGTAGACCCTGCACCCAGCTTTTGCTGTTGTTATCATCTGACATAAGTATGTCACGTGTTACCATCAATGATACTAATATTAACTCAAGTCCATACTCCATTCAGATTTCCTTGGTTTTCACCTAACGTTCTTCTTCTGCTCCGCGACCCTTCCCAGGAGACCACTGAGCCACTGCGCCGGGCGGGTGTGCAGTGAGGGACAGGGTGGAAACGAGGGTGTCTCAGATTTTGGATTTGAACTTGTGATCACTTGTGATAGGTTTGCCCTCCCCCCACATAACCTGCAGCTCTTTGAGCATGTCATCCGTCGTACCTGGAATGACAGCTCGCTGCACCCAAAGACCTTAAGCCGTAATCCTGACATCACCACGTGGCAACCGAGCAGCCCTGCTGGGACTGCTACAGATTAACTCGGGGAAGAAACAAATCAGCCTGTGATTAAGATCCACTGACGAACAAGATAAACCAGAGGCATGGGTACATGGAACAGACGGACAGAGGTCAGAGGTCGGGGTAGGGGGGTGGGTGAGAGAAGGTGAAGGGATTAGCCAAAGAACATATATGCATAACCCATGGACGCAGACAACAGCGTGGTGAGGGCCAGGGGAGGAGGGGCGGAGGCTGGGTGGAGGACGGCAGGGGGGGGAAATGACGGACATCTGTGATAGTGTCAACAGTAAATTTAAAAAGAAAAAGAAAAAATGTAGAAGCCTCCAGCAAGCTTTTTTTCAGCTTCATTGATGTATAATGACAATAAAATTGTCAGAGGTTTTGGAGCTTTCAACTCTAAGGGAGGATGAGTGCCTTGGCGAGGAGGCTGTGAGTCGGGGCATGCTTGTGTAAGGACCGTCGTGGCATGACCGCTTGATCACCGGGCTCTCTGGGGAAAACCCTGGGGGCCCTTCGATGAAATAAAAAGGCAGAGGTTGGTGCCTAGCAGAAGTGCGGTTAATACGGAAACTTTGTATCAATTCCTAATACTGCCCCAAACACACTGTGTTTCAGAAAAGCACCCGGCTCCGAGTGCGCCGTTACAGTGACGTGGAAGGTACACTGCAAACTCGAAGTCCCAGGGAACATATAACTCTCTTGAACAAAATAGAGCTGTCGAGAAGACGTGAAAGCAGTTACACATTTTGAGACATAAATCACGAATCTCTTTATTTTCAAACGTGTAATTACCTGCAAGTGTTTCATCAGGCTAGAAAACAAAATGAGGAACACCTAGGGCCACCTTGGGGTGACTCGACCGAGCAGTTCGGCAGGAGCTCCTGGGGGTGTCTGGCCAGCCTCGCCCACCTGCGTGTTCTCGTAGGCAAGGTCCCCGCCGCGCACACCTTGACACTCATATTTGACTCTCCTGTCTCGGGCCAGTATTTATTTTAAACTTATGTAAAAAATGCATCCCTTTTGTCTCCCTGGTGTTGCTTTTCAAATAATGCCTCCCTCAGTCTAGCTGAGAATTTGGGGGGGGGGAGAAATTGGGTGAAGATAAAACAGCATCTATCTATCTGTCTGTGTGTCTACAGACATGCTCAAACCTTATAAAAGTGTGTCTTGTCTAAGCCTGAAATAGAAATCTCCCTCCCCCCCCCACTGCTGCCAGGTGCACCCACTGCTACTCTAATGATAACTCGGGGCCAACCGTAGATCAGCAAGGCAGGAAGGCAAAGACCTTCCCGTTTGAAATATACTTCGTGTATTTCAAGGGCCTCTAGTGTGTCCATGATGAATAAGGCCTTCGCGTCTTCAGGCTCATGGCTACAAAATGACAGATGGTGACGTTCGTCTTCACCTTGTTCCTTTCCCCTAAGACACTGTAGGGACAGCCAAGGTCATGCAAGGATGTAACCTAGTGTTGTTTTCTGTCATTTCCTCTCCTTTGCAGAATGTTGACATCACCTATTATATGTGTTGTGCTTTTCTCTGATCTCCCCAACTTCCTGTTCTCAAGTCCTTTCAGACTTACAGACAGTCCTCATGACAAACGTCTAAGGGAGGCACAGCACCCATTTCTTACGCCACCATGTCTTGGCGGATGGGCTGGGCTATATAATGTCCTGTTCCTCCTTCACTGATAGAGAGCTACACTGACTGGTGGTGACATCGTATGAAAAACATACACCACTTTGAGCTTATCCCTGGGTTTGTTCGTTTCAGGGCCCGCAATCAGCAACATCCTATCTCAGGGAGGAGGGGACAGTTACCCCTCTTAGAGTGGTGCATGTCACACCAGCCATGTGCTGATAACAGCCAGGTGCCCATGTGTTTACATGTTTGCTATTTGTGCCAGTTAATGTCCTTGTCATAAGAATACTTGATGCTTTCCTGGCGGGCTCACGTCCATTGGTGGTGAATTGGAAGACCTGTTTGTTTGCATAGAACAGCAGACTAGAAGACCTGTTTGCATGGAACTGCAGACCGGAAGACCTGTTTGCATGGAACTGCAGACCGGAAGACCTGTTTGCATGGAACTGCAGACCGGAAGACCTGTTTGCATGGAACTGCAGACCGGAAGACCTGTTTGCATGGAACTGCAGACCGGAAGACCTGTTGCGTGGAACTGCAGACCGGAAGACCTGTTGCGTGGAACTGCAGACCGGAAGACCTGTTTGCATGGAACTGCAGACCGGAAGACCTGTTGTGTGGAACTGCAGACCGGAAGACCTGTTTGCATGGAACTGCAGACCGGAAGACCTGTTTGCATGGAACTGCAGACCGGAAGACCTGTTTGCATGGAACTGCAGACCGGAAGACCTGTTTGCATGGAACTGCAGACTGGAAGACCTGTTGTGCGGAACTGCAGACTAGAAGACCTGATTGCAAGAGCTATTTGCGTACTATCCCATCTACTCTCATCTTTAACAAAGTCCCCTGTGCCAAACAGGGTACTGATGAGTAAAATGATCTCAAATTCTTTCTTATTGGCTTTAGTTTGGGGCTTTGAGAATTTTTCTTTTCTGGTAGTACATGTTCAAGCTGAATATTGATCTTTTGAAAGCTGCGCTGTCTAGTATGTTAGCCACTGGCTATCTGTGGCTGTTTAAATTTGAATTCAGTAGAAATAAATAAAACTTAAAAATCCAGTTCCTTAGTCGTACTAGCCACATTCCAATTGCTTAGTAGCCACATGCACACACATGCACACGTGCACACACATGCACACAATGCACACATGCACACAATGCACACATGCACAGACATGCACACATACCCACACACATGCACACAATGCACACATGCCCACACACATGCACACAATGCACACATGCACACATACCCACACACATGCACACATGCCCACACATATTTCCATCACCAAAGAAAGTTCTGCCCGACAGCGCTACAATGTAACACCTTCCCTTAGTAAAATGAAAAGTATAAGTCTTTGCACTTTTGGTTATTCTGGATTAGAGTCTACATTTTATCTTAACTCAACATTATGTTGATCATATATGGAGGGGAGATAAATTCAGGTCAACAAATAAGTCAAATAAAAAACTTCATTTATCCAGGTAAATCATGTGGATTGCGAGTGTTGGTTGTGGATGACTAGGAGGAAGACTTGGGTACAGGCTGTCCTAGAACCATCTGGCATCAATGTGGAAAGAGGAGCTTTGCACATGGAGGATGCACGGGGACCACAGGCCGCCTCTGCCTTCCTGCTTCTGTGTCGAGGATGTTAGGTGACCTTTGTGCTCATGTAGTTCTGATTCATGAGGGTGCTCTGTACCCTGAAAAGTCAGAATTACCCTGACAGCCTTTGAGTTCCCCTCATTGCGGGGTCAGTAGTAAGTAAAGTTGGAATGATGAATCTTCTCTGTCATTTTACTGGAAAAAGGGGCCAAGACACATTTTGGTACGTGCCTTGCCCACCCACGTCAGCTGGACCCGGAGCAAGGCCTCGCTGCAGGAATCCAGCCAGGGGAGAAGCCAGGGGAGAAGCTGGCCCGCCCCGCTCTTCCCCATGACCCACGGACAGAGGGCTAAGGGGGCTTCTGGAAGGGGGCAGGGGGTGTGGCTCTCATCACAGAAGGAGCATCAGATTTGAAAAAAAACGAACCATTCCACCTCAGACCACGGCCTGTCATAATCTCTACATCCTAACACCTTGATGACTGTAGGACAGGAAGGGCCACCTGTGTGCCCTTGTGAGTGTCCTTGCAAACCGAGCAGCAGAGGACGCTCCACTAAAGCCTTGCACAGAGCTTTCTCTAATCCTCTGAAGAAGAAAAGCGAATCTCGGAGTTGCCCGAGTTTGGGAAAGTAGTAGTAGAAGGAGAACACCTAAGTGAGGAAGAAACTTACCATGCTGCCCTGGCCGGTTTTCTCAGTGGTTAGAGCACCAGCCCGCAGACCAAAGAGTCACAGGTTCAATTCTGGCCAAGGGCACGTACCTCGGTTGCGGTTCGGTCCCCAGCCCTGGTCAGGGTCGTGCGGGAGGTAACCAGTCGATGTGTCTCTCTTACATCAATGTTTCTCTCTCTCTCCCCCCCCCCACTCTATCTGAAGATAAATGGAAAAGTATCCTTGGGAGAGGATTAAAAAAAAGAAGAAGAAAAAGAAACTTGCCGTACCTTTTCATTTCCAGCATCGGTTGCTAAGAATTCAGAGGATAGATGGTGCTTAGACTATTCAGAAAAAGTAACAACTCCAGTGGTAAGAATTAAGGGAAACCAGAAGGTTCATCTGGAAATATCATGAGCATCTTTGGGTCACTTACTAATTCATTGCCTCCACAAGAATTCTCTTAAATAAGAGAAATAGTCCTGAGAAAGCAGGGCACCCCCTGGGGGGAGCTGGTTTTCTTCTGATTCCGTTGAGGTCGTCTTTGTGTGTTTCCCTGATTGGAAAGCACAGGGCATGATTTCACTTACATGTAGAATCTAAAAACACAAAGTAAACGAACAAACAAAGCAGAAACAGACTCATAGATACAGAGAACAGATTGATGGTTGCCGGGGAGGGCGGGGGAGCGTTT
This sequence comes from Tadarida brasiliensis, assembly GCA_030848825.1. Taxonomy (NCBI): domain Eukaryota; kingdom Metazoa; phylum Chordata; class Mammalia; order Chiroptera; family Molossidae; genus Tadarida; species Tadarida brasiliensis. The sequence continues at coordinate 95,331,843 of CM061267.1, read as the reverse complement.
GGGGGGCTGGGTGAAAAGGGTGAAGGGATTAAGAAGTACAAATTGGTAGTTGCAAAATAGTCGCAGGGATGTAAAGTACAGCGCAGGGAATACAGTCAATGTTGTAATTACTTTGTATGGTGCCAGGTAGGTTCTGGAAATATCGGGGGGGACACTTCTTAAATTCTGAGTGTCTAACCACCGATGCACACCTGAAACTAACATTGAAGGTCAGCTATAATTGAAGAAAATAAAATTAAATTAAGAAAAAAAAGAAAAGAAATTCCTTCTAGAATAAAAAGGAAAGCACAGGCCTTGTAGGACAGTGAAGGAATATATCTTTTGGGGGATGTGGGGTGGTAGGCCGAGCAGATGGGTCCGTCCAGCAATTGTGTCTGTTAAATGGGGACCGTCACCCTGGAAACGTGTTAGATTCTTGATCGCCGTCTCTAACCAGTGTCTTTCAAGTAGGGTGACTTTCCCATAATTCCCATAGTTCTTCAATACGAATACTTTTTAGGGGTGTCAACTCCCCAAGTTAACCATATCCTGAGCCATGAATTCATGTATCTGAGTGTGCATTTCAACATCATTCATTCCATCAACACGTGGTGATCTCTTAAAACACAAACAAACAAACAAAACCTTTTGAAATGACCTGTCTCGTGAGTAAGCGTTTCTGTGTTCTACATGAAAAAGAAGGAGGCGTTTGGAACATAACAGGGATGGAGAGAGGGAGAGAAAACAGGACAAGTATGTACAGATACAGACATTAAATGCTTCTCCCACTGACGCTTTGTCATCTGTCTATTTCCATGTACTTAGAACGTGGCCCAGCTTTGCCTGCTTCTGCCTCCTAGGACTCGGGTTTGGGGTTGGTGGGGGAACCAGGTGAATGACCCATTTTCGTAGTTTCTGTCCCAAACTCTTTTTCCCCCTAGCCTCTCCGTCCTTCTCCCCCTGTTGAATGTTCTCGACGACAGAGCTGGCCTTGCTTGTCTTTGTCGTCATTCCTTGCCCGGGGCTGCAAACCTGTGTCCGGTCTGCTCGGGCTTTCCAATGGCCCTATTCCCGGCACTGCTCACGCGTCTTCACCACGGGACGTGGTTGTCTTCCCAGGTAGCCAGCCGCTCAATTATTTTTCAGTCTCCTCTGCCCAAGGGCTAGTGGACAGCATTGGCCAGAGCCCAATGAAAGAATGGCTGATCAGTGTTTTGGCTGAATTGGGGAAGAAAATACAGACATAATTATCAACCCAAGGTAAAAACAAAAACTTTAGAGGTTATTGAAAATAACGGAAAAACACGAGTGACTCTCCCCCATAGCTCACAGGGATGTAGGCCTCAAACCTATTCCCTTGACAAACTTCTTCATTGCAAACTGTCCGGTAAAACATCAAAGGGCATATTCTACTCTTTTTACATTGGAGAGTTGCCTTTTTATTTGCTGTGAGATTAGCTGGTGGATGCAGGAAGTTCCACAGATAAATTTCCAGCTCTTTGAAGCATACCTTTCATTCAGTAATAACCCGATTGGTACGTCTCCCAGCTACGTCCTGGTGCCTCACCATTTATCACCTTCCTTCCACCTGGCTTCCCAGGTGCACGGGCCAGGCCATGCTCCTGTGGCTTCTGCAAACCCAGGCTCTCAGCGTGACTTTCTTTCATCTTCTCTTCCACATGCAATTCGTTGAAAATCTGTTTTGACTATTTCCCTATCATGGAGGTTCAAACCCCCTGGTTATATCACTTCTGGGTTCCTAGATCCTTTCCAGAAGCTTCCCTCCAAACTCCAGCTTCTTGCATCTATGTTAAAAAGAAGAAAAAATAGCCTAGCCGGTGTGGCTCAGTGGTTGAGCCTCGACCCATGCTCCAAGAGGTCACCGGTTCGATTCCTGGTCAGGACACATGCCCAGGTTGTGGGCCTGATCCCCAGTTGGGGGCATGCAGGAGGCAGCCAATCGATGTTGTCTCTCATCAATGTTTCCATCTCTCTCCCTCTCCCTTCCTCTCTCTCAAATCAAAAGAGAAAAAAATTTTTTTAAGAAAAAATTTCACCCCCAAAATTGCACGTCCCTCCTCTGTGGACACCTTTCTAATTTTTCATCCTTTCCTGTGCTCAGCTTAATTATCCCCACCCCTGACATTTCTATGAAACCAGAACATCTCGGCAGATATTTGCTGTACGTTTTCTCCTTTGTTTCTCCCAGCTGTGTGAGACTGTGAGAAATGAAGTAATTCACCAGGAAACGTGTCTGTTTTGTACCAGTGAGTGGACTGTTACTGAAGCCTTCTAACATTATGATTTCTTTCTTCTGCTTAGTGCTGCTGTGGAATTCAGCTGTTCACGCTCTACACCACTCCTTTACCTTCTGTTGTCTTTTCAGGCACCACTGAGGATTCTGCCCCCCCCCCCCAATAGCTGCTCTCTCAGCGTCCCCTTTGAGTTCTCTTTCTGGCTTTTAAGGGTCAGTTCTGATCCCCTTGGCCTCCGATGTTCCGTCCCCAATCCCTCATCATGGGACAGATTGCCTTGCAGTTCTGTTTTCAGATTCTGTATTCTCATCAGAAACCCTTCCATCAAAGATGCTGCACCGGCCCCATTTCTTCAGAGGCTCCTCATCCAGGGCCCGGCCGCGATGTCCCTGCCCCTGGGGAGGGACATTCGGGCCTCCGCTGCAGAAAGCTGACTTGCTCCAAAGTCAGAATCCAGTGTGTGGGCTTCTGCCCCTAAACACATGTTCTCGACATTTGCTCTGGCTGCTTCTCCCCCAGCACTCGTGATAACAGAGCTTTGCTTTCGCAGAGCACTTTTCCCCCTACAAAATCCAAAGCGCTTTGAACGTGATCCAGCCCTGCCGTGTGCCTGTGAGGTAGTGGGTGGCAAGTATTTTTATCGCCTTCTATTCGAGCGGAGGCAGGATTCACTGCGCCAGATGCCGGGAAGCAGGGCGCGCTGGCCGGGGTCTCCGCCGCCTCACTGCTCGCCGCGCGCAGCGCCCTCCGCTGGAGCCGCGCAGGGCGACGCCGTCCAGGCAGACGCGTGCACTCGTCCCGGTGGCTTCCAGGGGACGCTGCTTCTGGCATTCGGAGTCTGAATACACATGTGGTTTGAAGGGAGCCCCACTGGGAAAGTGTTCGGAAAGGCAAACAGGTTCAGAACTATGGGTTCGGTGCAGCCCTTCCTGGGGCCCACTTCCGATGCCAGTTCCTCCGAGAACACGGACCTGCCCTTGTCCGGAACTGCTCGTCACCCTTGGCATGGCCCTCCTCTGTGGCTGGGACTCTCTATCCCTTCCTCTGCCGCAGTTCTGCGCGGCCCGCGCCCCCTCGCCTCCGGGCAGCCACGCGGAGCATCTCCTGAGCGGAACGAGAGGCACTAACACTGCTGTTCATGTCTGTCATGGACCCCGGAGTTCTCCCACTGGCAGGTCCTGGGTGTGTGGGTGACGTGTACAAGATTGCAGTACTTTCACTGTCCTCTCTCCTGCGCCTGTGCTGGGCCCCGGCTGATGCTGTGGACTCTCCCCTTGGCCAGAGGTGAAGGTGTTATAGCCGCTTCTCCACGCGCTCAGGGAGGCGGCTTCAGGTGCCAGCCCCTCGGGAGACACCCCACAGCGTCTTTAGCTCCACCCAGCCCTCCCGCTGCCGTGATGACACAGCAGCACAGCTGGGCCTGGCCACAGGAGTCGTGTGAGCTGCAGATGTCTTGGGTCTCCAAAGGATGAAAGGTGCTTTAAATCAAGCAGCTTGTTAGAAATAAATAATGCCACTTCTCAAGCTCCCCCCGAGCTTTCTTCCTCTGGCTCCCAGCAATGTGTCTCAAAGGTGCCAAGGAAGCCCTCAAACACGGATAAAGAAAAGGAAAGGAGAGCGAGTTCTTTTGGTCCCAGGAGTGGACGGTGAGTCACATCTCCTGAGTCATCTCCAACATACAAAGGGAGGGGATCAGCGGGGCGCCCTCTAATGGGGTGCTTCTGCCGTGACTCCTGTGGGCCTGCTGAGATGCTGCGGAATCAAGCCCAGCAAGTGTATTTTTAAATGCGGGAGGGCGAGTTTCCTGGTTCAATATGCTGGTGAGTCCTACACACTCACGTGCTTATTTTCGCCCAGGCGCTGAGATGTGTGGGCGTGGCCTCCGCCGAGCCCTCTCCTGTGGCCATGCTTTGTTTTGTCAGTGGGGAAGGATGCTCCTTGATCAGCTGGCAGGAATATGTCAGTGCAATATTTCACTGTAAGGAGATGAATTTTTGAATGTTGCAACTTTAATGGCATTGTTCCATCAGTCAGGGACCAGTTCAGCATGCATTCCACAACATTTTGATTATGCCAAGGCAGAGAAAGCATAGTCCTGAGTCTCCAGGGTCTGAGAATTCGTAAGGGGAGACACAAAGGCAGACCGAGAGTTGGGAAATTGGCCGGTGGTGAGATGGCGACACCCAGAAGTGTCAGCCTGTAGATAATATTGATGAACGTGATGCATAGCGGCGGTGACCCTGCACCGGGTCCTGGAAGATCCTTGAAGGGCCATTAGCTGAGGAAGGGTGTTTAAGGCAGAGGCAAAAGCATATGTTAGACTCTAGAAGCCTGGCAAACAGTTTATTTGATCTTTCAGTCATTCCATTTTGTTCTCAACACTTTGAACTAGTCTTCCCTCTCCCATCATACATGCATTCTAGTTTTATATTTTTTTAAAAAAAAACTTGTCCTGAAATTGGCTTATTCGGGAGAAGGCAGGCCCATGCTGTGCATGGAGTTGAGGAGTTTGGACCTTCTCGGGGGGGTTTTAGGCAGTGTGGCTGCATTATGTTCACAATGAAAAGCACCAGTGAAACGAGATTTAAACTCTTGTTATTGCTCTGTCTGTACCTTGCCGTGGCTGTGGGTAGATTTAATGAACAACTCATGGAGGGCAGAGAGGAAAATGGACCCCTCTTGAGGGTGGGAGATGATCTGGGAGCCTTTTGTCCTAATCTGGGAGAGCAAGGATGAGCCCCTGAACCAAGACCCGTGGCGGCGGGAAAGGAAAGGAGGAGATCTATGGAGGATATTAGGGTGACTGAGAGAGAAGTCAAGGCCAGTCTGGGAAACTTGGTGATGAGATAGCTGGGACAGGTACCCAGGAAGTCCAGGTAGAGGTAATGAGTTCAGTTGGGTCATTTTGAGTTTGAGGTGACTAAGGGACATCCAGGGGGACATGTCCAGCCAAGGGTTAGTTGTCTGGAGCTCAGGGGAAAGATCTAGGCTCAAAACAGAGATTTGGCAGCTGTGAGCAGGACCAGATGAGTTCTCCCATGGAAAGAGTAGAGACAGAAGAAAAGGGAGACGAGAACCAAAAGAACCTGAAGTAGTAAACAAGTCTGTGAAGGAGACAGGAGTGGGGGGAAGGATGCGGGGTTCGGGGCTGCCATTCTCTTTCCTTCTGAAGCCCTAACGGCTGTCATGCACACACACCAGATGGAACGTGTCTCCTGCCAGGGAACCTGGCACAGCGTTGGGTCTCTCACGGTGCGTTCCACTGGCCGTACGAGATGCCCCGGTCGCATGTGCGTGTGAAAGAATAGCAGTAATAACAGAATCACTCTCGGTTTTTAGAGCATTGGGAATTTCTGTGAAATGAAAGTTCCTAAATGCGTTTGTGAGGGAAGGGGGAGAAAACTATTTCAGAATATCAAGCACGGAATTGAATGACCAGAAAGTAAAATAACCGAGTGCAGAGAATGGGAATGAAAGTGCCTGGAGGCATTACCTTTTAAAGGGAGGCCTGAGAATTTTCATCCGACTCTTCCTCCTGAGGTTAAAATCATCTTATTTTTAGTCTCCTCCTGAGTTTTTTCATGAAGATGTATTTTTATCTAAAATGACCTCGTCTGAATGAGGGTTTAGAAAGAGAGAGAGAGAGATGATGGCCGGGAATCTGGAGGCCAAAATAACCTTAGCTGAATTTGGTTTAGGGAAAATTCTAGAGGAAAATAGTGATTGGCTAACAACCTCCTGAAAACACAGGATATTACAGGAACCTCAGGGATTCGTTATCATTATATACCATTCAGACAAAGGGGGGAAAGTAACAGACATTTAGTATAAGAGCTTAGATAGTGAAGGGTTAAAATATATCTTTGCCCATCAATTTAAGACTGAATTCTTCACACACAGTCATTTCCAAGGCAGAATGAATCCAGCCCAGTGGTCCAGGAACCAGAAACCAGTGTTTCAATCACTAGAATTCTGTTAGCACACAAATGCTGGGGAGGATGGAAAAATAGTCTCATCGAAGCAATAATAGGAGCTGAAACTAGATTTACTGGTGCTCTGTCCTAGTGAAAATAATTTTTATCAACTGCAAAATCAGATTCACTTCTAGGATGTCTGACTGTTCAAGACAACAAGATGCATTCTGGGAACACACCCTGGAGAATATGCCATGTTCTACTCAAATCTACTTTTCAAAATACCACCAAAACACTGACACTGGGTTTGGCTTGTTAGTTTGTTTTTGAGGCTATAAAGAGATCACATCCTAACATAGTCTTGAAAAAAAGAAAATCAGAGTACATTGGATTATTTTTAACGAAGGGAAGTGATTCAATTTGGCTACTTACAGCTGGTCCTCGAATAATGTCATTTCGATCAACGTCGTTTCATTACAACATTGATGAGATGTCATAGAAACTCAACTCTTGTTTATATCAATGAGCCTAGGGTAAGACTGGTTTCATTTTACATTGTTCCATGGAAGGTTGCAGAAGCTCTTGACAATAATAAGAGGGCTTGCTGTATTGATGAGAGATCCCGGTGTAGTGGTGGATAGGGGTGTATTCAGTCAGGGTCCAGGGAGCCTGGGGGCCTCATTTTGTGAACTCTGTGCAGGTTCTTAACCGAGCAGCATAACGGGGGGGGGGGGGGGGGCAGCAGCAGCCTCAGCTGCGCAGTTCAAACGCCAGTGGGGCGAGAAGGCCTCCGAGCGCACCGGCCAAGCACACATTTGGTTCAGAGCACAGCCTCTGCAGGCCCACTGCCTCCCACACTTACATGGGCTCTGCCTCTCCCTGGCTGTGTGACCTTGGACAAGTCACTGAGCCTCTCTGTGCCTCGGTTTCCTCATCAGTGACCTAGAGATGAGAATCAAACCTGTGCCGTGCTTGGCTCTCCTATGACATTTAGATCGTTTGGTTGTAAAGCCCTGAGTACGCGGCTGGTAGATGTTACGCACTGTGTAACTGTCCGACCAAAAATACGTTGGCCCAATTCCCTTGACTTTCTAAATCTTTCAAGACATCAGCCTTGCAAGACAGGAGGTGAATTTTTTTATCTTCTTTATTAAGATAAGAGTCTGTCGCCCTGCCCAGTTTGCTCAGTGGTTAGAGCATCGGCCCTCGGACCAAGGAGTTGCAGGTTCGATTCCGGCATGTATCTCGGTTGTGGTTTGTCCCCGGCCCTGGTTGGGGTCATGCAGGAGGCAGCCGGTCGACATGTCTCTCTCACATTGATGTTTCTCTCTTTCTCTCTCCTACTCTATCTGAAGATAAATGGAAAAAAATATCCTCGGGTGAGGATTAAAAAAAAGATACGGATCTATTAAGCCAATGAACAAATAAAAGTTCCCTGAAATTAAGGGTCTCCAAATCATTGATTTCCCCACCCCCTCCCCGGCCTTAAAATAGTAACATTTCCATGGACATGTGTGTCTGGCGTAAATTGGAAAATACAGTGCTGTCTTACCAACTGTAAGAACTGTGTCTCCAAAAATTACTTTAGTTAGCAAGATCAAGTTGTCATTAAAATAGTGGGTCGGACCAGTAAAAAATGAAATTGAATTTATTTTGACATCACAGTACATGGGCATTCTAGAAAGCATCAACTTTCTGCCTTAAAAGTCTTCCATGGAGGAGAACGGGACTCTGGACCCGGACCCGCGCTCTGCCTCCCAACGGCGCTGCAGCCTCTGTGTCGTCATCTGTCCGGTGGGGATGCTAACCGCTGTGCCTGCCTCATGGAGTCCTTACCACGATTACATGAGCAAAGACAGTTCCTGGTACACGGTCACTGCGATATTCTAAAGTAAATCTCTCACCTTCCAGGATGCTCGCCTTCCAATTCGCTGACGCCGACTTGCCACGTGTCTTGTTGTTCAGACTATTGCTTTCACGTTTCGCAGCCAGCTGCTGCTGGTTTGACGTTCACCGACTTACTCTGTACGGTTCCTCTCTCTTTGGCGAATCTCCGAGCAGTGCCTGTGTGAAGCTTGACCTTTCCCTGGATTGTTTTCACCAGGCTCGAGGACCTGCGTCTCGGGGCCTGGTGTTCCGCTCATACACTGAGGGGCCCCCTGCACAGACCTGCCCACGTGGCCCTGGGGCGGAGAGAGCCATGCTCCTTAGCTCCATATCACGCTGTCCTGTTTAAGCAGACTGAACAGCACTACAGATGTACCGGCCGGAAGATTAGGGATCTAACTCTTCTGTTGTTCAGTATAGATCGCCATCCTCTCAACGCCCACGTTGGCAAAGGCATGCCTGTCAATGGATTATTCCTTAATCTCTCCTTATCTCCCTTACTTCCGCTGCCCACGGTGAACGCTTCGTTAACACTGGTAAGCAGTCGGGAGACCATCTGCTCCTCGTGACAGAGTCGAGCAGGGCCCGAGATGGGCACTACACCAGCGCCCCTGCTGCAAGCAGGTGTGTGGTCGGGGAGACAGGAGGGGAGTGGTGAAGGGACCCCCGCTCCCACCAGGGACTAGGGCTTGGCGGCTGGTCAAGGCGGAGGGTTACATTACATGTTTGTGTTGTAGGAACATCATCAGGTTTGTTTTTCTTTTGTGTTGAATTTGCATAATACATGTGCTTCCTTTGTGATGTTCCTCCTTGTTCTCTTAAGAGCACACCTGCACGTGGGTTTGGGGAAATGGGGGGAGAGAGGGCGGAGGACCTCGTTTTGCAGGTTGAGCTATTTCAAAGCACGTGTGGAGCCTTCCAGAGTGCCCGTGCCACGGCGGGCATGCTGAGATCTGTGTTGTACCAACGTTAGGGACACCCCTTATGCTGTTCCACAATCATGCATGAGACAGGCGCAGTGGAAACCATGTAGAAGAGAGATTGGAGGCACCAGGTGAAGGACACCAAGGAAGGCAGTGCGGGCGTGTGTTTGGAGGCTGGCCCTGGGAGAACCGTCAAGAATGCAGAAATGACTAGATCAGGTTCCTATGTTTTTAGGCTGATAATCAGGAGGGGAATCTGAACAGGTGGAGAAAAGTCAAGGTCTGTGGAAGCCCAAAGGAAGAGGCGGTCGGACAAGGCTTGAGGGCTGTGTCGTCAGTGAAGGGCTGGGCTTTGGAGGATGACCCAGTGGGCTCCATGAAGGGGGAACCCAGCAGCTTGGCAGGTGCGAATGCAAGCAAGGCGGGTTACTTGGTGAAGAGGTAGAAACTCTGACTGACTTTAGGGTTCAGTCATGTCAGAGGACAGTTCGAGGAGGGGAGCAGATTGAGAAGTGTTGACTGCTTTGCTAAAGCATTTGCATTTTATCCTAACAGCTACAGGTGATCACTAAGTTTTTAAGGGAGGGGTCATTTACTGGGCATTGAAGATAGGAAAGAATGTGTGTGATGAGCAAGCCTTGGCATGTCCTCTTTGCTTGATTTTGCATTTTTTGGATTCAAGGTAACTTATTTTCAGCCCCTTTCGCCAGCTCCCCAGCCCTGGCTCAGGCTCTGAGCCCCAGCTCAGGGGTAACCCGTGGTCGTTTGATGGTGTGCACAGTTCTCGCTGGGTCTTCCTCAGTCAGGCGCATCCCAGCTGCCCGTCAGTCTGCCTCCATCCCAACATCACCCCCGAGTGCCCGTTTTCACATGGTTGGACAGGCAGTTATTTATATCCATGCTAAATTTGCTGTGACAGTCTCCTAATGTGCCACTTCTCAGAATAATTTTCCCTGTAAAGGGAGTTTTAGCAAGGGCACACAGAAATTTGCTTCTCGAATATGTTCTCCTTTGCTCCGCCTCGCTTGGGCTGTTCTCTGACCCGACCAGAATTTCCCTCTCTCCAAGTCTTCCGCGGTAGCCTCCCAGCGCTCCGGCGGCACCCACCACCCCAAAAGATAGGCAGACTGTATTTAGCCAGGTAGGTGTGCTTCCTTCTTGGTTTTGCATTGCTAACTCACACCACGGATTTGATACTCCTTTCCAAAGGCTTCCTTTTTTCCCTTTGGGCCAAGAAAGAGGCCTTTCATAGATCCGGAAGAGGACCCAGAAATAATTACTTTGCCCACAGATAAGGTTTCAAGGCTCCAGGCTCCATTTTCCTGCACATTCTGGTTGTTGCAGCCAGAGGACAAAGGAGAGAGCGAAAACAGAGCCTATCAGCAGGACCATTTCTCAATTCTAAGCAAACTCCCAGGGTCACGTAGCTTGCTCTTATCAGCAATCTTCGTTTACTGGAATTTCTGCACATTCTGTCTTTCGGTTAAGCATCTCACCAGATGCTGATGGGAATGCTGTTCTGTAACTTTCCAGGGGAACTGGGAACCTTCACGAAGGAAGGTGAAAGTGAATAAGATTCACTGCGATCGAAACCTGAGATGAAATGCAAGATTGGGGGGCGGGGTGGAGCACACACCACATTTGTATTCTGCACGGCGTTTTATGACTCACATTTATCGGGTGCTTATTATATGCGAAATGCTTTGCTAAGTGTTTTATGGAAATCTTCTCACTATATCTTTACTCAGTTCTACAAGCTGTAAGTTACTGTTATTGTCATCATAAGAAGAGACTTAGAGACATTACAGAACTTGGGATCACACAGTTAAGGTGCATAGGAAAAACTCCAGCCCCCGTCCTAACTCCAGAACCGACATGCCAGACCACTCACCACTCTCGGTAATATGCTAAAATACCCAGTACATGGATCCCAGAATCACAGGAATCTTCAAATTATGTGAGTTTTAATTCCATTAAAAGAGACAAAATATAGAGTAAGAAAGATGAGAAGTGACTTTATCATGCTACTATTTAAACCCCTTTAGGGGTTTCCCACTGCTGGTGGAATAAAGCCCACGCACCCCCGTGTGGTCCACAAAGAATTAGATGATGTGATGCCAGCCTGCTTCTCTCCCTGCCCGTGAGCTGGAGAGCATATAGACAATGAGTGGCAGAACCAGGATCCACACTCAGGCCGACTGGCTCCAAGGCCATGCTCTTCACCACCTTGCAGAGTTGGATGGATGGGTGGACAGATGGATGGGCAGACAGGTGGACATGCACACTCTGGGATGGATGGAAGGAAGGAGTGAGGGAGGGAGGGAGGGAGAAAGCTCATTTCAAAGAAACTTGTGACTCAGAGTTCATACACCCGGTCACATCAGCAGCTACAGGACTCTTCAGTAAGTCAGGATGCCCATCCACAAAAGAAAATGCAACATATACTCCTTTTTTTAAAATAAATTTTTATATGTTTTTATTGATTTTTTTTAGAGAGAGAGGAAGGCAGAGAGAAACATTGATGTGAGAGATACATCAATTGGCTGCCTCCTGCACGCCCCCCACTGGGGGTCGAGCCCAAAACCTGAGCATGTGCCTTGAATGGGAATCGAACCTCTCAGTCCATGGGACAGTATATTCTTATCCATCCAACAGGTGACATTAAACTTCAGTCCAGGTGTAGAGAGGGACCCCTGAGCAACTTTAGAAGCTGACACCGGTTAGGATTAGGATGCCAGCATAGACAGGTTATATGCTTTTGTGTCCAGCCAGTAACCTGGGCTACATGCTGTGCCAATCCCTGGTTCCAGCAGCGATGGGCAGGCAAACACAGCCTGCTCCTAGAAAGCCCACCTAAATCACATGAAATCGTTTGACCCCGTCCCTTCTCATTCAGCTAGAAAGCCATGTTCTACTGGTGAAGTTAACTTTAATGTAAGTGTAACTTAAATGCATGTTTAAGTGTTTAAATCCTAAGAACACAACACAACTCAATGAATTTGCCAGCCAACAGCTATTGATTTAGATCAAGATAGAGAATGTTACACAACTGTCACGGACCCTCCCCCAATTTCTTCCATGAATTCTGCCTGTTTTGAGCTTTAGGTCCATAGGATTGTATAGTATGTTCTCTTTTCTACAGGACTCCTTTTATTCAACATGTCTTCAATTCATTTATGTTACTGTGTATAGTATAGTTTTAAAAAGCATTTCTTTGTAATAAGCATGCTTCTATATGAATACACTGTAATTTACGTATCTAACTAATAACTCCTAGATGGACATTTTGGTTGTTTGGAGTTTTGAGCTCAATCAAATAGAGCTGCTGTGAACATTCTCGTACATTTCTCATGCAGCGTGTATGTACGGTGTACGCGTTTCTGTTGGAGTTTTATGTCTGGGTACAATTGTTGTAACATGTTAGCTTAAATAAATACTACCAAGCTGTTTTTCAAAGTGGGTAAACAATCTGCACTCCCATCAACAGTGTATGAGAATGCTGTTTGTTCTACATTCTTACCAGCGCTTAGTATTCTTCGTATTTTTACTGTAGCCATTCTGGAGGATGTGTGTCATTGTTGTTTAAGTTTGTATCTCCCTAGTGACTAAACAAGCCGAGCGCTCTTTCGTGTGTTTATTGGCCACTTAGACATTCTGTTTGGGGACGTGCCCATTCACATTGTGGCCGTTTTTCTGTTGGGTTGCGTCTTCTTACTGAGTTAGAGGAGCATTTATATATCACCAGTTCACTGCCAGGCAGTGTTGCAGGCTTTTCTCCTAATCTGCGGTTGCCATCCTTATTGTATCTTTTAATGAACAGTTACTGAGTTTGATACAATTCTATCAGCACTCTTCCTTAGAGTTTAAGAAACCTTTCTCACCTGAATGTCAAGAGTAGATTCTCCTGTGTTGTATGGAAGCTTCGTTCTTTTCCCTTTCACACTGAGATCCATCATCCGCCTAGAGTTGATTTTTATATGTGGTGTGAGGCAGGGAGTCATGTTCGTTTTGTCCAGATGCATATATAGTCGGCCCAGCACGAGTTATTGAACGTCCCTTCTGCTGCCGCGTTGCCTTTGTCGTAAGTCTGGTGACTGATGCACGGGTCTGTGTCTAGACTTGCTGTGCTATTCCGTGATTCTGTTTTTCCACCCGTGGACCAACAGCAAGATGTTTTCATTACCGAAGTTTCATACCTACCATCTTCCTATCTGTTTTAACTACCATAGTTGTATACCACCTTTCTATCTGAAAGTGTAATTCTTCCAGATTCATAATGTAAGTCAAGTACAATAATCATTATTTTACTATTAAAACTGGTAACAGCTAGCATTTACTGAGTGCTTGTTTTATCTCAGTGAATATATGAATCACGTATTGCTTTACATTTAAACCTAGCAACATTCTGATGAGATAGGAGGCATTGTTTTGTTTTGTTTTTTAGGTCCAGAGGAAGTGTAATGTGATCAGGGTCACATTGCTATTAAATAGTGACACCAAGATGTGCACCCAGGCCACCCTGCTCCAGAACCTCTGCTCTTGTGAAACACACACTGTGCGCCGGGGTGTGGCCTCGGGTCCTTCTTGCTGAAGGGTGTCTCTTTTAGGGCTGGAGTCTGATGTTCAGCCCTGACACTGGTCAGTATTCCCCCGCCCCCGATGTCCTTTTCGAAAGGCCCATAGGGAAGGTGAACCAAGAAGCATTGAATTAGCCACTGTGCATCTTTTCAATGTCAATTTCATGCTATTTTTAGGCAGGATGGAGGGTAGGAAAGAGCAGCAGCATTAAACCGGCTGCAGGAGCTGGGAAGAGCTGAGCAGGCGTCTAGCCTCTGATCCTCGCCCGGAAATAGCAGGGGTGGGAGCGTCTGTGTTCTCCGGGACTCGGCAGCAGCGGGGGGCCTCAGATTATTTGCCCTCCCTCTCCTCTTTCCACCTCTCCCACCTACAAAAGGGCTGAACTTTTAACGTCTACCCACACAGTACCAAACAAAACCAAGCCATGAAAGCATACCACAGCTAAAAATAGAAAACGCCAAGGCCACAGGGTAAGATTGTCTGCCAAGGTATAAAGGTATAAATATACATTGGCGTCTGAGAATTCATAGACACATTATCCAGGCTGACCCTAGCGCCCCAGATCGCACTAATTTGAGTTCCATGCTGTGGGTAAGGAACACGATTCTACAATCACTCCAGCAGGTCTTGTGTAGCGAATGCTTCCGTGGGTGTGTAACGCATCCCCTTCCCCCTGTCGCTCCGAATTTGAAAGCAAAATGCCCTTTATGCCAGGCCAGTGCTTCTCTCGCTGTCGGTAGAAATATTCCGAATTTGCTCGAGCCTCCCACACCTGTGGACCTGGGGTCTCTCGTTAATGGGTTCCCAGTGCCTCGGAGCATAACAAGCGTCGTGGAAAGCATGGAGGAGGGCTTTTCAGTGTTGGGAAAATTACACGTGTCTTAGAAAATTACCCTGAAAGAGCAGAAATTATGTGCACTCGCCTGTCAGCTTATCATCCTATCTTTAGTCAAGTCGTTCTCTTACGTAACGGTCTGTATTCGGGGACAGGCAGAGGCCGGAAAGGGTGTAAAAGCAACTAAGAATTTTCTTACGAAAGAAAGAGTAAATACTAGGCCATCAAATGTTTTCTAAGCCTATCAAGTGCTACTTTGATGCCTTAACACCCTGAATGAAATGTGGAGCCATCCTGTCATTCAAGGAAATAATAACTTAGGAGATGAAGTTTGGGGCGTTCAGGGCGGGTGCCATCTCCAAGTCCTGTAATTACTGATGGGCACTCGGAGATGCAAGTTCATTATCTGGGGAGTGAATGTGCAAGTGTGTGTGTGTGTGTGTGTGTGTGTGTGTGTGTGTGTGTGTGTGTCTTAGACTTGGCAGGAACCTTCGCAGTCCATCTTATTTACAGGGAAGAACCCTGGGAGCCAGGGCTCTGGGATGACCTTCTCGGGGTCACGGGGCAGCACCAGAGCTGTGCTCTGTTCCTCCAGCTCAGGAGACGTGTTCTCGGAGTCTCCAGGACTCCTGCCGCAGCTCACATCGTCCAATGGGAAATAGGAAGAAATCTACTTTGAAAGGCAATTTGCTACCTGAGTGTAAAACCTCCTTATTTTTATTTTTAAAACACATGTACATGGATCCGAGCTGCTCGCAAAGCCGGCCTATTTATAAATGAGTTAGATGTCAGTGAATTGATAGGAGCCCTTTTCACCCTCAGCTCTGAGAATACCTACAGATTCCAGACTCAGAAGACCATTAAGTTGACTTTTGTAAAGCAGAATCTCATTGTGTTACAAATAGCATGCTTAACCATTGTGTGTGTGTGTGTGTTTTTTTTTTTTTTTAAGTCTTACTATTTTTGTCTCATTGAAAATTTCTCTCCAAATTTTATTTGTAAAATCATTGCCTACTAATTTGATTTTTTTCTCAATAAGGGTTTTTATTTTTTTAAAAAAGCAATAGTAAGGCTCACCCTCCCTGTTTTTGTTTGTTTGTTCCAACCTCTGAGTTAAGGACCTTCTTCTGGAAACGGAGGCCATCCCGTTAGGTGGATGCCTGTTCACATTTATCAGTGGGGTGGCCTGGGCCAAGGTCCACTGGATACACAGGGAGCGTCATAATCCTGTTGGCTCACAACTGCAGTGAGCTGACTTCTTGTGGTCACTGTGCCCCCTGAATCCTCACAGCAACCTGAAAAAGTTCATACTATTATTGTCCCCAGTTTATGGATGAGAAGACTGAGGCACTCACAGATGAAATGACTTGCTCACTTCATAGAACCTGGACTTGAACCCTGGCCTTCTGGCCCCCAACATCTGTGCCCCTTTCTTCTCTTACCCACAAAAGAGAGAGAAAAACAGTTCAGATCATCTAGACAGGTCCTTCCTGCTTGATAGTCCTCAATCCTGAATATCTGCAATTTGAACATTTAGAAGAAAATCATATTAATATTTACTACTTTATCCTTGGCTCTAATGCAGGGACATCCTTAAAACAAGGAGTCACAGATCCCCAAATACATTCAATTCTTGTCACTGTTTCTTCTGTAACACGTCAAGGGACAGATTAGTTTTGATTTGTGGTTTGCGCATCCCTCACCACCAGGGATGAGTCTGCTAAGAAGTTTAGGATGATGGCAAGCCGGTCGGTTCCTTCCTGTGGAGGCTGGCGACACTGGCCCTGTCACTACAAGTCACTGAACTTCACTGTTCCTTAGTCTCCTCTTCTGTGAGGATTCAAAGTCAACAACCACAACAGTCTGTAACTCTGTATGTCATAGATGTTAACTAGACTTATAGTGGTGAGCATTTTGCAATACATACAAATAATGAATCATTATGTTGTATACCTGAAACTAATATAATGTCATATGTCAATTTTACCTCAGTAATTACAAAATAAAACAAGAATGATTGGCGGACCCCTACCTCCTTCATATCAATAGGACCCCAAAGGCTATTCACCAGAGTTTTCTTTCCTTCCTCACCTCCTAGACTTGTTACAGTCTTTAAGAAGCTATATAGTACACTGATAAGCATGATATAAATATAACACCTAATAGCCACTATTTACTAAGCCTGTAATATGTGCTGGGCACCTTACCAATTCTTTTATATACGTAATCTAATTTGAGGAAATAGATTCAGGAAGTTTAATTGTCCAAGGTTACAAAGCATGCTAGGGAGAATCGAATTTGATCTTTGAATGCAGGTCTGTCTGACTGTAACCATTATATTATCCTACCTCCCCCTTCCTACTTCTTCCAGGGCATCCGATAATCTTGGACATGTGTTCTCTTATGCCAATGTCTCTGTGCTTGCATGAGTTTGTTTGCATATCAGTAATTTTGTGTGTGTAAGAGTAACTGAAAACAGTGACTTAAATTGTATACAACAAATTCTTTAGGAGAACAATTCAGGGTTGGTATAGTGACTCGATAATGCCATCAGGATCTCCTTTTAACTCTACTCTAGGGTGTAGCCCTCTTTTTCATTCTGACAAAATGGCTGCAGGAGCTCCAGTCATCACTCCCGTGTTCCAAACATGAAAAAGTTGAAGTGTGAAGGCAGAGACAAAGGTGACAATCCAATGAAATCTTCCTCCTGTTTAAAAGTCTTTCCTGGAAACTCTTCTCAGCAATTTTCATTTATCTGTTGCTGGTGGGGATTGTCATAATGACCACTCTTAGTCACAAGAGGCTGGGAAATGTATTTGTTTAGGTGGGCACATTGTTGCAATGAACAAAATCGGAGTTCTACTAACAAGAAACCCGCTCTGCTGGTTTCTTGAATGAATTCATCCAGTGATACTCTGGGGAAACGTGGGGCGTTAAAAAGCTGAGAGTATTGTGAGGAAGGTAAAGGAGTGAGTTCATTGGAAGCTAGAGCCAAGGAGACTATTTCTTGGATTCTCAGGAGCGTTGCCCACAGAGCAGCTTGACCTGAGCCAGGGACAGTGAAGCAGGATCCAGAGAAGGAGTGTAACCCTGGTGATTTGAATCTGACTCCACTCGGACCATGACTAGTAGGGAGAGAACAGAGGAATCCCAGACTAAATATGCCCTGAGTATGAATCGTTAAACTTGTATCATTTGTCAGATTTTATTTCATAAATACCGTCTAGGGATGGAAAATCAGTTCTTTCAGATTTGTGTTGGGAGGAGAGGTGAAGGGGAGGCGGACCTAATGGGGAAACAGAACGAGGACACGGATGCCACAGGACAGTGACGGGCTTTGCAACCAAGTAGACCTGAGTTTGTGTTGCAACTCTGCCACTTGACCTTGGACAAGTCACCTAATCTTTCTAACTCTGCTATTTCTTATTTAAAAGAAAAGAGAGAAATTGATGCTATCTTCCTCATATGCATGTCATAATAGATAATAATGTGGACCCAGGGCCTGGCCTGTGGCTGGTGGCAGTGACATGGCCACTGTTGGAACTGTCACATGGCCAGGTGTTGTGCATCCACGGACTGCCTGTGCATTGCTGTGAGTCCCAGTGGCAGCAGGTCAAGAGCCTGGTTTCTGTTGATGGAGGAGGGCCGGGAGGTCATGGAGTGCGGGTGCAGACATGAATCTGCGAAGAGCAATCCCAGGGAAATGCCCTGAGCTCTTGTGTGGACTAAGGCAGGACGCTTGCAGCTGGGTCAGCTAATTTGTGGGTTTCCAATGCTTACTTGGGGCCACCTGACAAAAGCTCATTGCAGAAGGTTTGATTTCTCTGAGTCCCCTTCCTCGTATGTGAGTGAAGATAAGCATGACGCCCACCTCCAGGGTTGCTGGGAGAAGGCTTGGTGAGCCTTTGGTGTGTTCCATGACTCAACAGAGATGCCGTGTTACTGGAGCTGTGGCCGCCCTCCCTCTCCACCGAGCAGGAGCAGGGCTTGTTGGTCTCCGGTTTGCCTGGCCATCTCAGCTCCAGCAAGCCCGTAACAGCTTTAACTAGGCCACAAAGCACACGTATAATCACACCGGGCCAGAAAGAGAGAGTGGTAATGTGATTAATAATGAGTTCTTGGATGGCAACAGTGCTTTGAAGTGCTTCTGTAGACTTACACATTTCACCGGGTTCGGTGCTCATGGGAGTGACAACCCGTTGCCCGGGCAGCAAGCTCACGTCGCTTGTGTTCACGTCCCAGTTCCCTAACTCGCTTTGTGTCTCAGGTCACTCGTGCCATCGCTGCTGGTCACGCACGCTGGGGGTGGGGTGACTTATATGGTCTTGCCTCTAATTTCTGAGATGTGAATAGGCTCGACTAGAAATTGGGGGGACATCGAACAACAGCCACTGTTCCTGGAAACGATACGTGGGTACAGCATTCCTTATCGTCCGCCACCTCTCTCCCTATCTGCGTCAACTTGTATCCATTCAAAGCACTTGTCCAAGAATCAGGTCATGTGATGCTCGCTGAGGCCTTTGGAGAAGCCAGACAAGATTCATTTCCAGCTTTTTAGTTAAGAAAATCAAGGCTCAGCCTGACCAGTGTGGCTCAGTGGCTGAGCATTGACCCATGCACCAAGAGGTCGCCAGTTCGATTCCCGGTCAGGGCACATGCCCGGGTTGTGGGCTCGATCCCCGGTGGGGGGCATGCAGGAGGCAGTCAATCGATGCTTCTCTCTCATCAATGTTTCTGTCTCTTCCTTCTTCTCCCTCCCTCTCTCTGAAATCCATAAAAACATATTTAAAAAGAAAATCAAGGCTCCGAGAGGTGAAATGACTCGCTTCCGCTTGGCCTGGCCTGGACTCGAACCCGAGCCGTCAGCCCCAGACCTCACCCTTTCTGCATGACTCACGTTGCCGCTAGCCTTGCCCTTACCTTGTCTGCAAGAAAACAGCTGCCCCCCGTCTTCATATGGGGTTTCACCTGCAGAGGGGCGAGCGGCGCCAGCATGGACCACGCTGTTGCTGGTTTAAACCGTTCAGAGGCCGGGAGTTCACTGTAGTCGTGAAGGAGGATAGAAGAGGTTGGGGTACAGTAGCTCTCCGTCCTGCCAGAGCAGCGCATGTCCCCTCAAGTCTGGTCAGGGTTCCTCCACCTATGTGAGGGATCCTAAGTGGACTTGAGGCTCAGCCACATGGCTGCAGCGGGCTCCCCCAAGTCTCTGCTGTAAACCCCCCTCCTTTCCTGGGCTTCTGGGACTTGAAATTCCACCATTTGGAGCCTTGACGACTAACTGGTCTGTAAGAGATTCCAATTAAAATAGGGATCCTTTCACTGTACTTAGGGTACTGTGTTGGGGGGGTCACAAAGCCTAGCTCCTGGGGCGCCAGTGCCCTCGTCCGTAATGCACGAGCAGTAAGAGGCACGGTGAGATCAAATGTGATGCGTGGGAAAGGACTGAGAGTGTAACCCAGACAGAGAGCTCAGGGGCCGGTCAGGGCCGGGGTGCTGGTCAGGGAAGGAGAGGGGCTGCCCCTGGGGCTCGGAGCACGAGGTCTGACCCCAGGAGGCTCTGCAGGGGGGGCTCGCTGGCTGACCTCACGGTTTGGTGCAGTATCTGAGCAGTGGTGACCTTGAAAGCCACTTGGTTTACTTCAACCTCCAGCCACCTGGGTCTGGGAATGTAAAGCAAACGGTTAACGGCACCAGATGGCTCATGATCGTCAGTGTCCCCTGCTCACTGCCGATGGCGGGAAAGAGCCCCTGGAGAAATCATCAAAGTTGCCATTGTGTGTTCAGGAAAGGTCATCCTCTGCCTGTTGTTCTGTGAGCGAGGGGACATTCGGGGTGAGGGAGGAGTGTGACGGGGGCGGGGGCCTGGACAGTCTTTACAAGGCGAAGGGGGCAGGTACAGAGCTCGTACTCAGCACCAGGGATCCGGCACCAGCTCTAAGGCCCATGTCACGGTGTGGCTTAGGGATGACTTCTTTCAGTCACAGTCTGTGCCGACAGGTAGGTCTGGCCACCTGACCTTAAACTTTGAAGCTGCACAGGGCCTGTCCTTAGGTTGCTTTTCAGAATTCCTTTCCCACCATGGCCTGAGCGGACTGTGCTTCCCGTCATCTTTCTTTGGAGCACCCCCATGTGGCTGGCCTCTCATTTCGCTTTTCAAACCCCCCCATTTCCCTGCTCTTTCCTCCAGCCAGTGAGACCTGCAACGACTTCCACCCGATGTTCTTCACCCACGACAAATCCTTTGAAGAGTTTTTCTGCATCTGCATCCAGCTCCTGAACAAGACGTGGAAGGAGATGAGGGCGACTTCGGAAGACTTCAACAAGGTAGGGCGGGCCGGACGCGGGGCAGCGCCTCCGCACGGCCCCTCCGCGGTGCGGGAAGGCATTTGGCACGTTGGAGACAGCTGTGATTTTAGGAGGCTTTGAGAAAGGAGAAGGACTTGAGGCTGTGTGTTGGTGAAGCTCTCTTCTCTCTGGGGACGAGCGTGGAGCAGCTGTGTTGCTGTTGGCTTACTAAGCTGGAGTCTGCAGCAGAGACCCGTTTGTGAAAAATAATGTCCAGATGAACTCTTTCCTTCCATGCCATGACTCTGGGATACATTGTTATTTCGAGATCTCCTGGGGAAAATGCCTGCCTTCCACCTGTGCAGGTGTGCCTCAGACAGAAGGCGATCAGGAAGGGTGCTCGGTCCAGGTCGCTTGGTTTCTGAGTAGATTATGGATGTGTTGCGACAAGTAGCCCTCGACTGTGTCAAAAGAGTTGTTCAGTTGCAAGAGCTCTTTCAGAGAGTTGAGTGAGTAAGTTTATACGGAACATCTTCTTTTTTTTGGTTTAGAGAAAGCATTTGATTCTTGAATGGAGATTTTGTCGCTGACTGTGCCACTTTAAAAAGTCTAACGACGGTGTACATGTGGAAATCTGTGCTTGTGGGTAGCAGTGTCTCCCAGCCTTGCCTGTGCATCAGAATCAGTGAGGGAGGGGCACTGGAAGTCCTGTTAGCCCAGGGCCCAATTCAATCACTGGGGGGGGCCAAAACTGTCAATGAATGGAGGTGTCCTTTGGTCTCTACAAGAGTGTGAATTTCAAACTTCTTTCTGTGAGTGAACGCTGGGTGGAGAGAAGAGTGTTGACCAACTTAGAGGACGTGGAAGCATCGTGTGCACTTTTCAAGATAAACAAAATCCTTATCCTGAGATAAAGGCCTTATAACGATGATGACATGGCTAATACGTGATGTTGGGTACAGCCTTTAATTCTCTAATCTGCTACTGTACGGTTGGCCGTATAGCCCATGCCCACTGACCTGGTGTTAGAGATACAACTTTCTGAAAGTCTAAGGGTCTGATCTCACAGTCATCCTGGGGGACCTCGTGGGTTTGTGCTTGGGGCATGATGTACTATCTGAATTCACCCTGCTTGGAATGCCCTTGTTGGTCTCTGCCTTCCTGTCACCTCTTCTCTGCTTTTACATCTCATCCTTTCTGCCACATGTCTGACTGGTGGCATCTTCAACCAATATAGGTTGAAAAGGAAAAACAAAACAAAACAGGAAAAGGAAATGCCACTTCCCCAAGCCTCAGTCAGGGTCTTACCTGTCTCCATCAGCATAACGATCTTACCTGCCATCGTAGCAGACCAATGCCATTCCATCTCAGTCATCTGGGGCCATCTGTTTAATTCACCCACAGGGGCCCCAGTGGGCCCCCTCTACGGAGAGCACTCATGTGGAAGCTGCCAGGGTCGGGCAGCTGTGCCCAAGGACAGGCACAGTTCAGGAAGGGCCGTGAGGCCCGAAGCTCCCTGTTTCCTCGGTGACTGTAACGGCAGCCTCCTAAGCACACCTCGCCTGATTATGCCGCTCAAGTGCACATCATCCCTGGGCGAGCGGGAACAGGAGGCAGGGGGATCTTTGTTCAATCAAGCCCCCCATAAAGGAGAGTTAAATCAACAGTTTTTGAAATCACCACGCCCACCTCGCCCCTGGATCAGTTCAGCTCTTCCTGTACTTCAGTGTTACCGAAAACCATCCAGCCTTCAGCTTTTCTGTGCCGGGACGCGCTCTCCTCCAGGAGGAAGAGCCCACGCCGCTCTCACGTTCTAGCATCCGGTGTCCACCCGCCTCGGAGAGGATTTCATGCGTCCTGTTCTCTGGAATGACAGAAATCTGCGTTTTGGTAAATGATAATAATACAGACGTTGTTGTTGACCCATGCACAGTTCAGGTGTACGGAAAATATCATCAAATTGCTGCAGGGGACCGGCTCTAGGGGTTGAGTTCTTAGACACTTAACTCCTGAGAACGCACAGCTTTGAACGGAGCCACAAGAATGTACTGTTAGCAAAGGAAACCAGAGGCATCCGTCCAGGGGGCTGAGCAGGGCAGGAGGAGGGAGCCGAGCCAGGCTCGGGGTCCAGGTGGTTCATCACAGCCACGTGCTCGGGCCGAGGCAGTGACATCCTGCCTGCACGGCAAGCCCACCAAAGCCACCCAGAAACTCCTTTCAGAATCGACTTACACGGACGCAAAAGTTTTCTGCAGCAGGACCTCAGAGCCAGGTACAGTCCCTTACTGTGGTCCCGGCACTCTCTGTCCACATCATACAGTCACAGACCAGGGGCGTCACAGCTGCTGCCCATGAGGGGTGGCAGTTCACTGCCGGGGGCAGGCAGCGGGAGGCCTGAATGGCACAGGGTCCCACGTGTCCATCCGTCAAGAGTGGATACCAGGAGAATCAGGGATGGGGATGACAAGGGATTTACGTCTATTTCTACACTGAATACTGTCGCTATGTTTTCATCTTTCCTTTTACAGTCGTCCCTGGTTTTTCGTGGTTAATCCGTTCCAGACTCTAGCGGTTGCACCTGGCATTGAAGGATTCCTGGGGTGCTTGAACACATAGGCCTACAGTCCATACGTACAGTCATTTTAATTTTAATTGTAATACAGGGGTGTATAATTGACTCAGACAACCGAGTGCGCGCTGTATCATTTTCACTGTCTCGATCAACTTTTTAATGAAGATATTTGAAAAAACCGCGATAGAGTGAAGCCGCAAACGTCGAAGTGCGAAGTGGCGAGGGACGACTGTAGTCCTTTGCACACCTTGCTTTTATAAGCAGAAAAGTCTGTCAGTTACAGGCTTTCTATCATGTGTGTATCAGTCTCCTAATACTGCACTAACAAGTTATCACACATTTAGTGACTTAAACAATGCAAACGTATTATCTCGCAGTTTTATGGTTCATAAGCCAGAAGTGGGCCTCCCTAGGCTAACATCAAGGCGTCTGCAGAGCTGTGTTCCTTCTGGAGGCTCCAGGGGAGACTCCATTCCCTTGCCTTTTCCAGGCTCTGGAAGCTTCTGCATTCCTTGGCTCCTGGCCACTTTGTTCGTCTTAAAGCCACAAATAAGGTCTAATCCTCCCACAGAACATCTCATCACTCAGATCCCTCTTCTGCCTTGATCGTTTACTTTTAAGGATGCCGTGATTACCTGGCCACCTGGGTAATCCAGGATCATCTTCCCTATTTAAGGTCAGCTGATTAGCAACTTTAATTCCATCTGCGTCCTAAATTCCCCTTTGCCGTGTAAGGTGACACGTTCACAGAATCTGGGGACTAGAACCTGGCATCCTAGACGGGGTCGTTCTTTTGCCTACCATAACGTGTATTTAATTTGTAGGCAGATCAATTTGTAGGTGTGTTTATCAATTTAAATTATGAAACATGGACAGGTGGGCTTTTTCTGTCGTTCCCTTTGCTGGTAGACCAGGATAAATACCAGCCACAGAGTCCCGCTAATGATCGCTCCAACACAAATATAATCACGTCCCCTTTTCTCTAGTGTCCGAGTGTGAGGGCCACTCGTTAAGTGTGAAAGATGACTTTCTGATTTTTTTTTTTCTGGCTGCCAGTCTATCAGCCACTGCTCTGTTTTACCAGACAATAAACTGGAAAAGAGAGAAGCGCTGAGATTTTAATCAGGTCCCTTTTCTCCTGTTGCTAGCACGGTCAGAAGTGACTGGATCCAGGAACAAGTGTGGGTTTGGTGTTGCTGGTTAGAGTTAATGTTTTTCTTGTTTCCCAAGACTGTCCACACTGACATTCAGAAATATCGTGGGGAAGCCCAACGTTAGACACGATTGCTTTTGAACTGCCTGGGACGCCGTCTCAGGCTCTGGCCGCTCTGATGGGAAGCATGGATGGCAGATTCAAGGGTCAACCTGAACCCTGGGATGCGCCTGCGGTAGCTCATTACTGGAGAAGCAGTGGCCCTTGGTCCAAAATTTAATTTTCCCAACAAACAAGACTAGATTCCAGCAGACGCGGGACTCTCTCCGCCAGCCCACCTTGAGTGGGTTTAGCCGTGTTAGGTGCCTGGTAGTCCCTGCTACGGCTTGAAGTGAGGGTTGGAAAAGCAGCTGTCTTTCCGTTCCTCCGGACATGGGAAGCAGCAGGTGGGATTTTTAATTAATCTATTTATATAAGAGAAGTAGAATTAGAGAGTGATTAATGTATTTATGCTTTGCAAGTACTTTCTTTCCCTTTCTCAACAGAGCAGTCTCTGCAGAGTAATCCATTGATCCAGGCCACTGAGTTTGTGTTCTCCGTTCTCGCCTTTTAATGCTAATATTTCAGAGCATGCGTCATTCACGGGGATGGGATTAGAGAAGAGCTGAGCTGCAGCCGGGTACCTCGGCTCACACGCGGCCCCCTAATTGCGCCTGCGAAGCCCCCGTTTTTGAGAGGGCGGGGAGGAGGGGATGCAGGCGGTGTGGAGAGTTCAGGCACGGGAATCTCACCGGGAGATTTTGTCGCTGACTGTGCCACTTTAAAAAGTCTAACGACGGTGTACATGTGGAAATCTGTGCTTGTGGGTAGCAGTGTCCCCCAGCCTTGCCTGTGCATCAGCGAGGGAAGGGCACTGGAAGTCCTGTTAGCCCAGGGCCCAGCCCCACCACTCCAGCATCAGCATCAGTGAGGGAGGGGCACTGGAAGTCCTGTTAGCCCAGGGCCCAGTCCCACCACTCCAGCATCAGCATCAGTGAGGGAGGGGCACTGGAAGTCCTGTTAGCCCAGGGCCCAGTCACACCACTCCAGTTCAATCATTGGGCTGGCCAAAACTGTCAATGAAGATATTTGTTAAGGTAGATTCGGTCACTAAAGGCGTGTCCTGTCCACAGGGTCACCATCAGCTGACACACATGACACGTGCCCATATCACCAACTGGTCCGAATTGCGTGCTTCGATGAAGTAGCACGCCCCTTGGTCTGCAAGGCCCACGTTCTCCTCCTGGGTCTGCTCTCAGCAGCAGTATGCCTGAAAGTCATTTTTTTTTTCCTTCCCTCAAAAAAGTGGACACCGGTGTCCCATTGCCCTCCTTTATGGTGATATGCTAGTAAGTTGAAGTAATAAATGTAAAAATGCTTTGAGGAAGTAAAATGTCATATGCAATTGTAAAGAGTTCTTTTTGTATGTAATAAGATAGAGTCTATGAAAAATGAGTAAATTGCATTTATTTTTACTTTTTTATTGAATTTATCAGAGTGACATTGATGAATAAAATTATATAAGTTTCATGTGTACAGGTCTATAACACATCATCTGTATGTTGTATTGTGTGTTCATCACCCCAAGTTAAGTCTCCTTCCATCACCATTTATCCCCCTTCACCCTCTCCTACCTCCCCACCCCCTTTCCCTCTGGTCATCACCATACTGTTGTCTGTGTCTATGAGTTGTTGTTTTTTTAATGGCCAAAAGAAGACATTTTTTGGGCCATTACGTTAAAAAAAAAAAAAAGGGGGGGGGTGAGGAAAGCTGTCTTTGTGCCCCCAATGGAGTTCTTAACTGACTTAAATCACTCATTTAACTTTGGCAGAAAGAGTGTGGGCTGAACATTCCGTGGGTTTTGGTGGTGTCTTCTCCAGACAACTTGATTAGCCCCTAGTGTCCCACGTGACAAGCCATGGATATTAGCCTCAAAATCAGCAGGTTTCATGCCTCTCAGCTCCCTAATGGCCGGTGGGAGTGAAGACCTCTTCAGCAATTACCTAGTTGCCCAGACCATCAACACATTTGTCTAGATCATAGGTGTTACTTTAGCTGCTATCCAAATCAGCATTAAAAACCAAGAGCCAATGATTTTGCTATGCTTTCAAATTTCCAGAGAGGAAGAAACGAATGATTTGAAAAATGTAGTCGCTATAGAACAAAAGCACTGTTTTAAAACTTCACCCAGCAGCACAGTAAGCAAAGCACAACATGACACTGGTTAGAATCTCAGGCTTGCAGATCAGAAACCATTCCCTCAAACAGGAGAGCCTGGGCACGGGAGAACCCAGGCCCGCCAGACAAAGCCGCAGCTGCCCCGGCGAGGCTGCGGGCTGCATCTGAGTCAGTGGGAGAAACTCTCGGTCAGGAAAATCAGACAGAGAGCAGCACAGAGGAGGTGTCCTGCGGCGTCCCCTGGAAGATATCCACGGATAGCTGCTAACTAGTCACATCTAGTGCGTTAACGTTTAGTGTAGAAGAGGGATTGTTTGAAACGTTCAAGGCAGTGATCGTGTGAATAAAAAAAGGAAATATAAAAAAAAGGAAATATAGGGTGCCCCCCAAAAATGTATACACAACTTTGAGTAATTATAAAGCCAGCATTTATTAAAATGCATTTCAATTTCAAAATGTAATAGAATCTACAAACACCCTGTATACATTTTTGGGGAACACTCTGTCTATTCGCTGCCAGACTACTTCCAGCTTCCTGACTTTCTGTGCATTATTTCAGGGGGCAATTACATAATCAGGAGCCCCCTTTCTGGGTGAGGCCAGCTCCACTGGAGAGGGGTGCAGACGCTGCTGGTCCGCGGAGCTGGCTCCTGGCTCCGGAATGAAAGGTGGTCTGTAACCCTCCTCATGAATAAACATGATCACATTGCATGAATAAACATGAGGCATTTGCATGAGGCAGGTGACTGTGAACTATTTCGGAGCCAGGGGTGAAAGGGGGCTCTGTGCATGGGCGCCCAGGGGAAGCGGGGGGACTCGGCGGGCGCTGTTTCTCTTCATTAGGATTCCGTCTCGCGCTGCGGTTATTGATCTGGTCGGAGCCGGTGTGGCTGATAAAGGAGGTGCGCGCTGTAATTGAAACATTAATATTTAAGGAGAGGGGAGGTCTGTGCAGGGGCCCTAATGCCATGCAGTGGGGTTCTCCATCTTTCAGCTGCCCGGGCTGTTTGTGAGTATTTATTCAGAAGGCTTCTCATGTTTCACAAAGGTCTTTGGGTTTGGCACGAAGAAAATCGAACCTTCTCTAAAAGCAAACGCATCATCTGAATAGATTTATCTTTTCCTTTGATGTTTCTGTTGGAGAGGTAGCAGGTGGTTTCTCGTGTGTGTGTGTAAGGAAGTGCTTTTAAACTATTCACTGAGCCGAGTGCCACCATTTCTCACAGGACTGGCCACTTACAGCCAGACAGTCATCAAAGCCTGTCTTCTCTGGTCCTCAGCAATATCAGTTATGCTATGGAAGGACAGTGGGAAGACCGAGAATGAGACCGGCTTTTCTGCCTTATTTTTTCAGTTGCTCGTCTCCCAATGCACCCCCCCCCCCCCCCCAGTGAGCACGCTTCCTGAAAGGAAAGGTACTCGGCGCGGTGCCTCGGCCTGGCCACGACACGGGGGTCGCTGAGGAGTGGAGCGTGTTTCTCTGTCCTCCCATCACCACTGCCCCCACGGGCTTTTCTAGATGCTTCCCTAACCACCCTCCCCTGAACTCTTAATTACACAGATATATTGTTACCTGTTTATGTACTGTATATAAATTGTGCTTTGCACAGAGAAAAGAGTTAAGTTGGGTTTTATTTTTTTCCTCCTCTAAGAACCAGTGTTCACCACCTGGGGGCACCATCCCCTTCCCCTATTGAGCACACAAGGCCGGGAGGGGAAGCCAAGGCTGAGCCAGCAGAGAGTCTGGTCACTGTCCCACTGTGGCAGCTCCCAGCAGTTTGACCTTGAGCATGTCCTTCAGTTGCCAAGTCCCTTCTCATCTGTAAACTGGTAGCAGCAGCAACAATAATGACAATGGTATGTCCTAGAGTCCCCATGAGGACTAGGCCCCCAAAGGGGAGCTTTGTAAATTGCCCATACACACGAGAGGTGCTGATCTTAACGGATACACCTAACCTGGCGGTGATTTGCTCTTGATCTTGCGGTATAATTGAGCTGCTGTGATTTCCCAGGACGGTTCGTTCCAATATCTATAAATACAGATTTCTCCATAGCTCTGCATGGAGATCCGCTGAACTCTGGGTTGGTCGCCAAAGGAGGTCTTAACCACAGCTGGGCCTGTTCCCAATTGAGGAGGAAGTCAGCCTGCTTGAATCTCAGAGGCAGGGCACAGCTGCCCGCTGGGTGAGCAACCTTGTGCGAGGGACCCGATGCCGTCAGCTTCAGTCATCCTCTGTGAGGTGGGGACGGGAAGGTGCCCATGGCTGGGTAGGCTCTGAGCCCCGGCTGTGTCCGGCAGATAAACTTTGGGCTCCGTCCACCTTGGACCACCAGTGGACACCGTTCTGAATGGCTCTGGAAAGATAAAAGCCACTCACAGCACTGCTGATGGCAGACACTCCCAGGAAAGGCAGACTAGCTCCTCCCCGGGTGACTGGTCCCTGAGAACACCCATCACGTGGGCTGTCCCACTGGTTTCAGCTCACAGGGTCTGGGTGACTTTTATGAGGATGGTTACGAAGTGGTCCATTGCCAGGGGCTGTCCTAGGGTTGTGCCTTTGACAGCCCAGCCGTATGTCAAAACTGAAGGGGGAGTCAAGGAGGGTCCTGAGTCGTCCAGAAAGAATTCGAACTTGCTGTTCATGTGATTTCCATAAGACCTGGTTAAACTGTTTAAAATCTATTTGAAGTCAAACTCTTGGGTTTAGTTGGCTGAAAACACTGCTGATACATTTTGCTTTCTCGACATTCTCCGTAACTGGAGCGTTTATACAAAGGAACTCCATTTACCCTGGCTTAGTCTCATGAATAATTCGGGATAAGCCTGTATCAGTAAATGGAGGTGTTGGGAGATTCTTTGTGTGCAGGGTCCGGCTCAGGGTTCTTCTCATGTCCGGCGTCTTCCTAGAGTCCGTGTATCGTGTGTGTGTGTGTGTGTGTGTGTCATGTGCTGAATTGAGACTTGCCAATTATGAGAAGGGGAGAACTGGTAGGTTCTTCTGCAGGCATCAGTGAGGTGTGTCCCGCCCTCCGTTCAGTCACAGACCGTCCCTGACGTGAAGGTAACGACAGCCCTGGGAGTGAACCGCTCTCCGTGCCTGTCTTCAGCGCCTTTTGGAGCTCCTCACCCCTGTCACCTGCACTTCGCAGCACTGTGTGACCTGTTACGTCACTCCTCTGACCTGGATTCCGCGCTGCGGTGTGGCTCATATGAAGGATGTGACAACAGCACAGAAACCACTTCCCTGGCATGCATCCAATTAAAGGAAATCACCTGCATTTTAAGTAAGGCACGGGGAGATGTAGGCATGTTAAATTGAAGGGCAGATAGGAATCAGAGTTGGACAGCTACGAAGAGTACGATTAGATGGAGTCTCTCATGAAATGCAATTCCTCCATGACTTCAAAGGCAATATTTATCTTTGTAATTGCAAAGTAAATTATGTTAAAAGGGAGCTGAAAATGCACAGCTGTGAAGGGATTTGTTTCTTCAGGTGAACAGAAGACAAAGGAGCGGCTGTATTTTCTTTCCATTGATTTTTAGAGAGAGTGGAAGGGAGGGAGGAAGAAAGAAAGAAAAACATCAACACACCAATGTGAGAGACACACATCAATCGGTTGCCTCCTGCATGCGCCCCAACTGGGGCCAGGGATGGAACTTGCAACCCAGGTATGTGCCCTTGACCAGAAATCCAACTCGTGACCCTTTGGACTCTCTAACCGCTGAACAACACTGCCAGGGCTGTATAGGTACTCCTTCTGCCAACTGAGGTCCCAGAAGGAGGCGTATGGGGTACAGTGTCCACTGTCTGCCCACAAAATTACAGCCGCCTCAGCTGACCTCGACCTGGGAGTATGAGAAGACCCTCTTGGCTGTTGGGATTATTTGTTACACAGCATTCATGTGGCAATAGCTGACTGAGACACTAACTGTGGTAGTAACAAAAGTCCCAGCTCTGAAACCCTCCCACTTTCCAAATGTCCTTCAGCACAGCTCTTACCACATCGTTCTTGCTTAATTTTTTTTTTTTAATCCTCACCCAAGGACATTCTTGCTTTTATCTTCAGATAGAGCGGGAGGGAAAGAGAGGGGAAGAGAGAGAGAGAGAAACATCCATGTGAGAGAGACACGTCGACTGGCTGCCACCCACATGACCCCAGTCGGGGCTGAGGACAAACTGCAACTGAGGTACGTGCCCTTAGCGGGAACTGAACCCGGGACTCTCTGGTCCGCGGGCCGACGCTCTAACCGCTGAGCCAAGCTGGCCAGGGCCGTTCTTGCTTTTAATCCATCTGTGTCCACTGCCTGGTCTGACACCAAGATGTTCAGATTTCCCTTTAATTTCCCTAACATGCCTTTTCTGCTTCATCCGCACACCTGGGCCCTCACCCGCCCTGCCTGAGCTCTGCCTAGGCGCACCTGCCCATCAGTCCCTGTGTAAGCCAGTAAGCTGAGTGATGTGCACCCTTCTGGTGTGGGGTGGTCGCTGTGGCTCAGTTCCTGGGGACAGTGGGCACTTAGTATTCTGCAGTCCTGTAGGACAAAGAATCTCCTTGCCCCGAGCACCAGTAGGTCTTATTGAGAAACACTTCTAGACCCTTCGTTCCAAATCTCTTCTTCAGGTGTGAAACCTTTGAGGGAGTTACAAAATGATTTTGCCATTCATTTAATAAAAATGACGGGCGTAATTATTTTTCATATAGGTAGCTTTATATAGAGTGACTGGGAAGCCTCAAAGATATTGAACAGTGCAAAATAAACTGAGGAGGGAGCGCGGTTAGAGCCCTGAGTTAAAACAAAACAAAACAAAACAAAAACAACTCTCTCTGTTTTGCTTTTCTCCTTTGCTCATGTCTCAGAGTTCTCTTCAGCTGCTTAGCCCACACCTGCTGGCCGTTTGGGGGTTACTGTTGCCCCACTAGTCTTGCTTTCGGTTTCCAGGCCAGTGGAAAAAATCATGTCAGTGCTGGACCTTGTCCTTTCCTGGATGGCTGCTGAGGGACCTTCCAGTGCACAGGACAAACATCCTTCCCCTAGGTGACCGCCATCTCCTCACCGTTCACAAAAGTCATCTTTTGCATTAAAAAAAATTTGTTTTCCATTCATCTTCAGATGGAGTGGGGGAGAGAGAGAGAGAAACATCAATGTGAGAGTGTGAGAGAGACACATCGATTGGTTGCCTCCTGCACGACCCCAACCAGGGCTGGCGACTGAACTGCAACCGAGGTACATGCCCTTGACCAGAATCGAACCCAAGACTCTCTGGTCCACAGGCCGAAGCTCTAACTGCTGAGCCAAACCGGCCAGGGCTCATCTTTTGCATTTTACCTTTCCCTCTCAAATTAGGAAAGAAACCGCTTTCCTCAAGAACGTCACACGAGTAGGAAGACTTGATTCTTGTCCCAGCCGTTGTGTGCTTTAAATGCTGCAGGCCGCCAGCTCCCTGGAATAAGGTCCCATTTCCTCATTTCTCCTTCTCACATCCGTTTGCGCGGCTGGGCTGCATCCGAGGGGTATGGCATATGGCTTTTTGCCGCTTGAGCTGCCACAGAAGTAAATGTCATTGGCATATAATGCCAGATTTCCACTTTGTGAGTCACAGGGCACGGGATTGTCTGAAAGCTCCCAGGCCGTTATGTGTTCTTCAAGCAGAAGCAGGAGCAGGTAAGAAGCTTGCCTCCGAGACGCTGTTTCTAATAAAACACAGCTATTGCAGTCAGATGTCTACACAAAACGGAGACACTGTTGACCTCTTTTAGAAAAGGCTGCTCGGCTTGTTTCACTGTGATCGGGGCCCCGGGCCACCCTGGGTGTTTGCCCCAAGCCTCAACCAGGCAGACACGGGTCAGTCAGGGGGGTAGAGTTGTTTCTGAATTTTTTCAGACAGATGGCATTCACTTGTGTATGTACCAGAAAAATAAGGCCGTGAATAAAAGTATCAATGGTTTTCAATGTGGTTTACCAGAATATTGTATTCATTACATCTGCATGCACTAAAACCCTCTAGGAGACAGTTGGCTGATAATGGAGACCTGCTCCCTCACCCCTGCTCCCTCACTCCCCCCGACCCCATCCCATGTCTGAGGAGTCAAGAAGAGGGTGTGGAAATTCACAAAGAAAGAATAAGTTCAATCAGTAAGTTCAGTGAGTCAAGAGCATTGACCCCAGGCCCACCGCGTGGGGTTCAAACCCTAGCTCCGCGATTTCCTTGCCGGTTGACCTTGGGTAGACCTTGCCCACTTTCTCGGTCTCCTCATTGGTGAAATGTGGAACTTAATATAGGTGTTTTGACGGCTAAATGAGCCAATATTAGACTGAGCATATGAAATGGCCAATATTTGACCATTTCTGAATTGCAAAATTTAACAGTTCTTTTACCCTAATATATGTAAAGCGCTCGGGCCATTTCTCTGAGAGAAGGGACCAGAAGGGTTACACAGTCCAGACCAGGTGCGGGGAGGCTCCGCTGAGCTGCCCACATGAGCTGGGTGGTTCTCCTACCTGTGCACTGAGCACCCCTCCTTTCCAGGCAGAGGTGTCCCTGGGGTGCCTGAGGCGGGCCCTCCTGCGTGTCCCATTCTCTTCCTTCTCGGCTGCTCCGGGACTCCGTCCGTTACCCCTGCCAATCCTTACAGCATCGGTCTCGTCCTCTGGGGTGCTTGCTTCTCGCCAGCATATCAGTGTACCCAAATCTCCTGCATTTTAAAAAACACCCTATAGATAACTGCTTCGCAATCCTCTCCCTCCCCTTGCAAGCCGAGTTTCCTCAAAGAGTCGACTCTGCTCATCACCTCCTCTCACTGCCCATTAGCTTATTAATCCATGACGGCCTGTCTTCTGCCCTCACTGAAAACAGAACTAAGTCATGAATGTGGTTCTAAAGAGCACTGAATTATATTGTCAATACCTGAAAACCACTTTAGCCACAAAAGCCACTGGTTTTGACAAAGTCAAGACTGACCTTGGGTGGACCTGTTTAAATCTCGACCTTCTTTGCCTTCTTTGTGGGATGTGACCCTACTGGTCACTCTTCTTCTTCTTCTTCTTCCTCTTCCTCTTCCTCTTCCTCTTCCTTCTTCTTCTTCTTTTCTTTCCCTTTATTGATTTTAGTGGGAGGAAGGAGAGGGAGAGAGAGATAGAAACAGTGATGAGAGAGAACATCGATTGGCTGCCTCCTGCATGCCCCCCTCTGGGGATCGGGACCACAACCTGGGCATGTGCCCTGACTGGGAATCGAACCGGCAACCTCTTGGTGCATGGGTCAACGCTCAACCACTGAGCCACACCAGCTGGGCTGGCCACTCTCTTCTTAAAAACTGTCTTAGTGTGGCTTTGGAAATGAACACACATGCAGATATATACATAATACACTATGTATATTGAAGTAAGAAATAAAATAATTATCACTGTTCCAGTTATTAGTCATATTTTAGAATAAAATTTCAAAAGATAACTACAGCCCTGGCCGGTTTGGCTCAGCAGTTAGCACCTTGGCCCAAGGACAGGAGAGTCACAGGTTTGATTCCTAGACAGGAACACGTACCTGGGTTGCAGCTTTAAACCCCGGCCCTGGTCAGGACCTGTGCAGGAGACAACCAGTCGATGTGTCTCCCTCACATTGGTGTTTCTCTCTCTCCCTCCTGCCTTTCCACTCTCTCTAAAAATCAATGGGAAAATATCCTTGGGTGAGGATTAACAACAGTAATGAAAAAGATAACTATAAGTAGAACTAAGCTCAAGAAGAGAAGTGTGACCCTAGCATGCACTGATGTATATTTTGAATACTTGGAAACCTCTTTAGCCACAAAAGACATGATTTCCAAGAGGCATGTGGAAATGGAGAGGAATTGTTAACTTATTCTAATTTAAGACTAGATAGAAGTCACATGGTTATAAATCTCTGCCCTGATGAAAATGATAGACATCACAAAGTTTGTAAAAATAAATCTATTTCTCACATCTTCATGCTTATTGACATCCTCCCGCCTCCCCACTCAATTTCTTTTCTTCAGCCTAAAAAAGTTACCCAAATCTCTCCTATCTGTAAAAATTTGGTGGGTTTTTTTTTTTTCACTCCCTTGTTTCTCTTTCGATTTATTATTCAATCTCTTTCCTTCCCTGCCCTGCCAAATTTTCCAGGAGTGCCATCTCCACTTGCCCACCTCCTCCACTCGCCTGGTCTGCCGTTCACCCTCATCCACCTACAGAAATTGCCTTATTAGGTCGGCACTTGCCTGCTGAGTGCCAGTTCTGGCGGCCTCTTCCCGGTGCTCGTCCCGCATCATCCCGAGGCTCCGGCTCATGCCTCCACCTGCTTCCTGGGCTCCTCTCCCTTTCCTGACTCCCGAGGCGCTACCGCTACCTCTCACTGACCCCTTTAGCTTAGGTATTTCCCAAGGACATCTTCTTGTTTCTCTCCTACCACCTCCTCCTTCCCACTCACAGTCTCTCATCTGCAGTCATCCTTCACCTCTTGGAGCGGCATGACAGCCAGCCTCATCTCTTACACTTGCAACTGTGGCGTGACCCCTGGCTTCCTCACCTCTTCTGCTAGCAGGTCCCCAGACCCTGTGCACCTGCCCTGTAGGAGAAGAGTCATCTGGCTTTTACTGCTATGACCCGCTTCCTGCCACCTCCACCTCTTATGTAGACTGTTTGTCTTTTCAGGGTTCTCCCTGAGTGTGGACCGGGCTCCCCTGTAAGTTCTCCCCTGGCTGCCAGAAACACAATTCTTCTGATAGCACATCCGTACCCCAAAAATCTCTGGCTTCCTCTTTACAGCATGATAGCAAGAGTTCCACATCCTATTGCCAGCCACTTTTCCAAACAAATGCCTCCCACATCCTGCAGCCCTCCTCCTGCCCACCTGTAATTAATCACTGATGGTGCCCCAGCATGCTCTGTGTGTCCAGGGCTCTTCCTTCCCCACGTTCCCTCAGCAGGGAGCACTCTCCACCTTTCCTGTTGAAATCCTGCCCATGCCCGGCCGGTGTGGCTCAGTGGATTGAGCGTCATCCCATGGCCTGAGAGGTCCCGGTTCGATTCCCAGTCAGGGCACATGCCTGGGTTGTGGGCTTCATCCCCAGTGGGGGGCGTGCAGGAGGCAGCTGATGGATGTTTCTCACATCAATGTTTCTCTCTCTCTCTAAAAAAAAGTCAATAAAAAACATGTTAAAAAAATAAATAAATCCTGCCCATCCTTTAAGGCCCAGCTCATGGGACCTAGGGAGCCCGTCCAAAGATGCAGAGATAATTATTTTCTATTAGGTACACTCCCCCCCCCCCCTCTCCTGTAGCGTTTAACATATTTAGGCATGCATTGAGTTTGAAACTTCTCTTAGCCAATAGGCTTACTTCAAACAGGTGTCTGGCCACCTCTTGTCTGTCTTAAGAAAATGATGCAGGCATTCCCAGGGTCCAGGGATGCAGAGGTCCCAGACCCACCGTGGCACTGGGCTTTGCGCAGAAAGAATTCAAACTGGAGCCAGCATAGAGGTGGGAGTGGAGACAGTGTGGGCTGCTCCCCAGGCCGGGCAGCTCCCCGTTAATGGGCCTTCCTCCCGGCACTGAGGCTTATTGACTCGGAGGCAGGGCATTCAGTGATGGGGAGGAATAGTCAGGGTCTGTCCAGGAAAAGGATGGAGGTTTCTTGGAAGAACCTCATGTTCCGTGTTGTGTCTTCGTGTGGGCTTTCCACCGCCAGTGGTGGCTCGGGGTGTCGTCAGCGTGCTAATGTATGACCGTGAGCATCAAGAGGCCAGGGTTACCGGGAGGTGAGATTAGTCACCATTTGGACTGAGCTGGTCCTCTGCTGGTTCTGAGCCATAAATCTGTTGGGGGCTGATCTCACCATCTCCTTGATCGTCCTTGTAGCCCTTCTTGGTTACAGCTGCTTCCCACATACACTGGCCCAGCAGGGCTGCGGAGCTCTGGAAGGCGTCTTTCGTAGCCACGGCCGGAGATTGCCGCTGGTTGTCGACGCCCTCTCTTCCTCGGCTCCACTCCTGAGAACAGACAGATCTTCACCCTCCTACCCCAGGGTGCCCACCAAAAAAATTATATAGGTGCTCTACAAACGTTACCTAGATGGAATTTTTATCCAGCCATTAATGGGGAAAAAAAAGAGAGAAGCTGATAACGTAACTTTTTTTGAAGAAGCTGATAATGCTTTAAAAAGAGAGGCACATTCTAGAACAAACTTGGCAAACAGACAACAGTCTGTCCCTAAGTGCCGAGCTTTGTGTAGCTAGGATGGAACAGGAATGGGGGTGATTCTCAGAGCGACGGCTTCTTCCAGGACCAGGAAAACAACCTCCTCAGGAATTTTCAGCAGAGAAAGAAAAGGAGTGTGTGTGCGTGCCTTGCCCGCACCTTCAGATCTTCGTCTCGGTGTATTCGCTGCCTGCTGACAGGTGCCCCTGCTCACAGACGGAGGCTGAGCTGCTGGCACACACCTTCACATCCCAGCCCGGCTGCTCGGAGCCCGGGAGACCTCGCCTCCCGCCGTCAGTGAAGCCC
Source organism: Tadarida brasiliensis (assembly GCA_030848825.1). Taxonomy (NCBI): domain Eukaryota; kingdom Metazoa; phylum Chordata; class Mammalia; order Chiroptera; family Molossidae; genus Tadarida; species Tadarida brasiliensis. The sequence goes on along the minus strand of CM061267.1, from coordinate 95,294,726 downwards.
TCCCCCCCTCCACCTGCCCCTTGTCCATGTGAGGCCGCAGACCTGGAGCTCCCCCTGCAAAAGGGAAAGGAAGAATTGTCATCCACAGTGACATTAAAGGGCCCCTTGCTGCCACTTTGCTGGAAGAAACCTTGACATTTCAGTAGAATGTAGAGAAATATTTGGGGACAAAGTTCCTGTTGGGAAATTCACCGACAATTGATGACCTCATTTATAAAGCCACACACTACAACGCAGCTATTTAGAATCACAGACATTCCAGGAAGAAAAAGAAAGGTTTGCATATAGATGTTCACTTTATTGTTATTTACAGCAGCAAGAAAGTGGGAAATAACCCGACAATTCAGCAATAAGGATATGATAAATACATGTCCGGGAACATTTATTTTTATGTTAAATTTTTTAGTCATTCGAAGTGACATTTGTGAATAGTATCTAAATATAAGAAAACAGTTTTTATGTTATGTTAAGTGGAGAGATGCAAAATCATACCCTAACTAAGGAAAAAATAAAAACGAAGAAGGTTTTTACCTTAAATTTGAATGATTTTAACATTGAATTCCTCTGCATGGTGTGATCGATAATAACTTTTTCTCTTTTATTATGTTTTTAATGTGACATAGTTTCTCCACTGAACATGTATGTTCTTACAATCATATTTAAAAAGCAACAACTTTAAAATAAGGGGGTGCAGCACTGTCAGCCAGCTCCAGGTGTGGTCCAGACAGCAGTCCCGTTTAGAGGGCCTTTTCTGTGACCTCAACACCTCATGTTATACATTCAGGTGCAGTTTGTTCATTGTTCCTTGAAATAAAGCACGGGTCTGAGCCAGCTGAGTTAGCTCAGCCAGCACTCTGCATCTTCAGCCGAACTTGGTTGGTACTGAGATCAAAAGTCCTCCGAGGCTGCATGTGAAGGAGACTCATGACCTGGAAGGAAGTTCTGAGCAGATGTGACATCCTTGAAAAGATGGGCCAGGTGGCAGCTGGAGCTGGCCCAGCACCTGCACTGCTTGTGGGAGGGTTTCAGAGGGGAGCTTTCAAGAGTGCTTCCCAGCTCCTCCTCTTCTCCCTCAGGCTGGGAATGCAGGGGGAGGGGGGAGGAATGGGAGGGCACAGGAGCTGAGTCACTGAGATGTTTTCAAAGATAGCTTCGTCTGATAACTTGATCCATGAGTAGAAGGACCAAGTACTGAGAAGGCTTTTGTAACTTCCCAAAGTGTACTGGATTGCAAGGAGATTTTGTATCGTTGGCTAAGGAGTCAGAGACATCTACAGATGGTATTCCCGGTGTTGTGTTAATAAATCTGACTCGAAGGAGTTCGCAGAATCAGGGATACCTCTGGAAAGAGATCATTATGAAAGAACGCAGCATGTGCAGTGGCAAATGTTGCGTGAATCATTCCAAGGACAGAACTACACAGAGGAAGGACTTCACCTCGGAGGGCTTTACTGTATGAATAGACGCTTGCCAGGTGAGCAGAACAGACTTGACGGGAAAAGACGGGACATGTAACGACTGCAGGATGAGGAAACTTAGTAAGTGGAGCTTTGTTACTTTCAAGACACGAAGGCTGCATTCTTGGGTTCCCAAGACTCGAAAGAAACATGAGGTTCCTAAACGTTAGTTGAATGAATGGAGGCCAATTCTTTACTTCCAAACTGGACATTTATGGTAAAATATATTTTGTTCAGTGTGTGTGCAGAACAGCTATGATGTCTTAACAGACAATGGATTTCCAAAAATGTAAGCCAGAGTACGTGTTCATGGTGAACACGTGGTTGTTTGAAATATATGCTCACGCTCGTCGCCGTGTTGAGAGAACCGTGGGTGGTAGGTACACTGGACATCAGGTTTCAAGAAGGAGGAGCATTTTTGCATGGAAACAGATGGGTTATTGCCTTTGGGGCCACTTTTTATTTAAAGTCTCAGATTAACTCTTTCCTGCGATGCTGGTTTAATGATGCTGGCAAATGCTGAGCAATAAAGTAAAACTATATTTTGTCTTAATTTAACTGCTGCACAAGTTAGGTTGCAAAGCTGGTTCTTTGTGAGAGTTCGGAATAACCTGTCAATGTCATTTGCCTCCAGGGTCACGGTGATATGTCAGCTGAAGCTTCCTTTCATTGGAAGTAGACTAGAGAAGGGTTGGAAGTGGTCTGGCTGCGACAAGCCACTGATGTTGGCGGCTGAGTTACGAACAAGCCTGTGGTGTGGGGGCAGAGCTGGTTCGCCAGGACTGGGCTCCCTCTGAGCTGGTTTTCCTACGGAGGCCCTGGGTCGTTGCTGGGAGTCATCGAGACTCTGAGCACATCGTTGTCATGTGCCTGGCTTCTGACAAAGCCAACTTGAAACAGGACTCATGCTAGAATCCCCATGAGTCCTCACCTAGGCTCCATATCTGGCTGTGTGCAGACCTCTTGGACCCCTTTCTAAGCCCTCAAACTACTTGTGCTGTGCCTGTCCCCTTCCACATCTCAGAAGAAGACCTCCTTGGCTGATTGCCTACATGTCTGTGCTTTCCCTCCTTACCCGGGTAAACTGTGTCTCCTTAGCCGTCTGACCTCCATGGCTTCCCTCCTGCTCAGAAACCCTCCACTGTTCCCCTCGTCCAGGCCACCTGTTCTGATGCAGGGCAGTCCCTGCCGTGAGAGGGGACCAGGACTCACGAGCTGTCTGTGAATCCGAGCAGAGTAGAGGACGTGAGGGCATCACTTGTTAACCATTTGATCAGATTTAATCTCTACCAACTGCAGTGAAGTCGGTCCTCTCACTGAGCAGATCAGAAACTAATTTTATCCTCCAAAGGTAGACTCATTGCCTGTGAAGTTGTGTGTCGCAGAATTCGGAGAGGTTTCGCATCACATCTGAAAACCTAGAAGAATGTGATGGTGGCCCAGACGCTTCCCTTTCCTGACGGTAAACATGCTGGTCCCATTTTGCATCATGTAAGACTCTCCTACCATCGACCCCGTCGTTTTTTGTGGGTTTTTTTTTTTTTTTTGCTGGTGGTGTTTTTTTGTTTTGTTTTTGTCACCATATCGCCAGAGGACTTGCTTGGCAGGGCTGAGCTGAGAATTTGGGCATCTTCATATTTCCTCTTGGCGTGATGTTTCTTCAGCCTGCCGTTCTGGAATGCATTTGCACGGTATATTTGGAAAATTTGAGCTGGCAAGATAATAAGCTTTCAGACTTCCACCACTGATTCCTTCGAAGGCGTTCAGGATCAGCGGTGCACCACGCCGAGCTTTGCTCTCTGTCCTTCGTGTTCTTCTCGGGTCGGCCCGTTCCACTTGGGCAGGTCCATCACGCCCAGGGACTTCCAGACCTTGACCCTCCACGCCTAGGAATGCAGATGACGGCGCCCTGTCTGAGGCCATGCTCAGGGAGAGGGAAGAAATGCATGGGTTGGAGATGTTTACAGATGGCTCTGCGTTGGGTTGGACTGGTTTTATTTCAGTGTTTGTAGGCTTTGCTTATATTTTTGACATTTTTTTGGTCCTCGCCCAAGGAGGATATTGTTCCATTGAGTTTTAGATAGGGAGGGAGGGGGGGGGGAGAGAGAGAGAGAAACATTGATGTGAGAGAGACACATCAACTGGTTGCCTCCTGCACGACCCTGACCAGGGCCGGGGATCGAACCTGCAAGCGAGGTAGGCACCCTTGACCAAGAATCGAACCTGCAACTCTTCGGTCCTCGAGCCAGGGCTCTAACCACTGAGCAGAATTGGCCAAGGGCTATTTTTGGTATTTTTATGGGAAATACAAAACAAAAAGCAAAGTCTAGGGAGATAAACTTCTTCATATTAATGCCTCATAGAGATGTTACGGAAATAGAACTCGGCCTTAGGATGGTATCAGAACCATCTCACCTGCTCAGCCAGGCTCCTTGCTGTGGGGCTCTGAGGCCCTGGGGTAGGACCGCTGAGTTTGAGTCCTGAGTCTGCCACTCACTGGTTGGTGACGTAGTCATGCCACTTAGGGAATGGGCATGTTTATGGCATTGCCTCACTGTAAGGACTGCTGTTACTTCTCTCGCTGTCCCACTGGTGCCAGTGCTGCGCCACACAGAGCCTGGCATCCTGGGACCTAAAGGTACAGTGATAGTGTAACAGGCTGTGTGAGTTCTGCTTATGGCCAGCTCATCGTGGGGGAGAAACAGAAGCAGCTATGTGTGTGGGGATTTTTCTGTAGAATCTTAGAGTGATTATCTCCCCTCGGGGATGAAGATATGTCAGGTATCCCGACCTTATCGAGTTGAGGGTTTGCTCATGTTCTGGTTTTAAAATGCACCATGTAGCCCTGGCAGGTTTGGCTCAGCGGTTAGAGCGTTGGCCCGTGGACCGGAGAGTCCCGGGTTTGGTTCCCGCTGAGGGCATGTACCTCGGTTGCAGTTTGTCCCCGGCCCCGGTTGGGGTCGTGTGGGTGGCAACCAGTCGATGTGTCTCTCTCAGGTTGATGTTTCACTCTCTCTCTCTCTTCCCCCCTCTCTCCCTCCCACTCTATCTGAAGATAAATGCAAAAAAAAAAAATGTCCTCGGGTGAGAATAAAAAAAAAATAATAATTTAAAAAATATAAAATGCACCATGTAAAAAAAAAATCGGAGATAACTATATACTGGTCAGCCCGGCTGACTAGAAAGCATCTCTCCAGTGTCTCCTGAATGAAATAAAGCTGTTGATCTGAGTCGACAGCGATCACACTTCTGACCTATTCGGGCAGAGTTCTGACCTCCTACCCTTGGGAGATGTGGTCCGGCCCGGTCTGTCCTGGGCCTGTTTCTGTTAGACAGGGGCGGAAGTGAGATCCCAGCTCACATATCACTTCTCCCAAGATACATTTCCTCGCCTCCGTGGGTTTGTATTATTTGTGTCGTCAGACCCCTCATGACCGTTATGCTGGAATAAATGTGTCTCCTCTGCTAGAGTCGTTATGCTGGGAGACAGAAGCCATGTTCATTTCTTTTCCACAGCACAGCCAGTTGGGCATATAAACTCTCGTGCATATTTGTGATTAACAAATGGTTACATTTGGGTTGAGGGAAGGCCTGGTTACAATGACATCTTTCTGCACAAAAGCAGCAGTGATGTGGACAGTCTCAGGAAGGTGAAAGGGCAAAGGGTAGAGGTCCCTGTGATGGAACAGAGTAGGCAGGACAGGTTGCAGATGTTCCAGACAGATGGTAGAGACGCCCTGAGAGATCCATGGCCTGGCGGGGGGAGGCCGTCTGTGCAGAGCTGAGAAACATGGCCGGTGTTGGACTGGGTGCCTGAGAGGCAGCTTGGCTGAGTTCTTCCCAAGCTCACAGTGGCACACAGAGACGGAATGGAAACCCAAGGTTCAGATTCCTGAAAGAGCAAATCCATCTCAAGGCCAGTGGGCCGGAGCTGAGCCCTTGGAGATGGACGGAGATGGAGTTAGGACTGATTGTCGATTCAGGATAAAGCGGCCCAGGCTCCTGGTGCTCGTTAGACAGTGGACGTGTGGTCAATGATGGCTCGCCTTGGATTCAAGAGCCAGAGACATGCCAAGAGCAGGTGCCAGCCCCCCGGAGCTTGGTCTGCCATTAGTGGTTTGTGGGCAACAGGCTTGCAGGGACCTTTAGGAAGGAGAAGGTTCAAGATGATGGACAGAGAATACGTCTTTTCTTTCTAACTTAAGCCAGAGTCATAGCCTTCTTAGATGCTTGCCATTTTCAGTCAATCCCTATAGAATTGAGGGCTTCCCACAGACACCCCCCCCCCCTGTGTATTTACCATCCTCTGATCCCCTCCTGGGTTTGACCAGGCCCAGCAGCCATTCATTGCTCAGTGGTGCCCCCTGCTGTTGAAGAGAAACATAGCAGCACATCCAGAATCGGTGACATTAACTCTGGTCCTGCACCCAGGAGAACTTGAAGCAAGCAGGGGAGGAGTCCAAGGGCATGTCAACGGGTTGAGGAAATCCAGGAAAGCCCCAGGAAGATGCCAGTGTTCAGGACGCCTTGGTGAGGTGCTAATGCAGAGAAGAAGCTGGGCCTAAAGACTGCTTAAAATTCTTCCATAAGCTTCCTGGTGTAATTGCTTCATTCCAAAGATTTGCTAGGAACCACCGCCGTGCCCTCTGAGAAATGCCATTGCATGCTTTTATTTGGGGGCTTTCGGGACTGTTAGATGGCAGATATTTGAAAAGATACCCCACTCATTTTTAGGTGAACTTACGGTACATTTTAAGTCAAAGTGGAGGCATGGAAGGTTGTTTATTTACATCCTGAGAGGGAGTCAGAGTAGATCCTCCCCGGGGCACCCTGGTGGGATGCACTCTTGCGTGCATGCATTTCTGGGCATGTGAGCACAGAAATGGGGTGCTGGTGCTGTGTGTACACCACAAGGCGGCTGCGTGATATTTTTGGACAAAAACGGCACGTAAAGAGAAGGAGGGAGAAAGCAAACTCACAATCAAACAAAAGTAGAGAGAGGGGAGCGATGAGATTGCAGTTGATTATGGGTCTGGCAGCAGATGCTCCACACAAATCCAACTCACTGCAGCCCGTCTGTTTCCATGGCAACAGAATCAGTAATTATTGAGCCCTGGCGCTCTCCCCGCCTTTCTCCCAACAAGGTGGAGGCTGATGAATATGAACTATCGCCAGCCCATCGCCAGCTTTCTTTTTCTCCTTCTTCCTCTTTCTTCTTCTTTTAGTTCTTTATCAAGAAAAAAAGATGAGGGTATTGAAGAGGACCTGTATGTTTGTTAACGAAAGACATTAGGCGCCAACGTTGAAATGAAGTTATATGTTTCTGTTGTGATACTATAAGAGAAAAGCGCTTCCTAGAAAAGCAGATGATCTCCGAAGATGCTAAATAAATGAGCAGGAGTTTCCCTGAAACGGAGGCTCCCTTTGATTGGCCGGTCTCTCCGCAATTCCTGCCAATCGGAGCACCCCTGGGCTCCAGCTCCATAAACATAAGCAAAGCTCCATGCTCCTTCTCCTGGACTTGGAGTGTATGCCATTCAAAGGTGTGCGGCGGGTCTCCACTCCCATGGCTCAACTGGAAACCTGTTTCGTGAACAAGCTCACTCAGGAGCCATCTGGTGTTCCAGCACACTGTTCTTCTGGGGGCCAGCTCTAAGTCAGCGTGGTGACAGCAGCTTAGAAGCAGTATTTGTAGTTGGGAAAGATGCACTTACGGGAGCTTGGTGAGTAAACCTCTGTCTTCCACATCTGTCTGCTGGTCTGAGCAGCCTGAGCTCACATGGGGCTTTGTCCTATTGTCTGCTGAGAAAACTATGAACTGGAGCAAGCCTGCGGGAGAACAGGCAATCGAGGGTTCCTGTGATGCGTGAGCTTCTGTTCTCACAGGCTGCATGCACTGCTTGGGGATGATGGAATTTGTAGTTGACTGTGTATTATACTCGGACATTGGTTTGCCCAGTTACGATTAGAGTGAGGAGTGGAGTTTTGCTTTATCTCCCTAGGTATTGGCCCATTTAGAAAGAAGATGCTTTAAAACTAAATTAGTAAGGGTCACTGCAGGGAAGAGAGAGGAAGATGCCGGCACGGAGCCAAGCCGTGAGCTGCTGGGCTGTGTTGCCCGTATTTGCATTGTGAAGGGAGCTGTTATTACAATGGTCGGTCAGACACTCAGCCCCCGCTGCAGAAGGGAGCAGCTCTTCTCTGTGCGCCGCTGCCCTCGGCTCGGGAAGGGTGCAGCTGAGCTGGGTGGTCTCCCTCATTTTCCACAAAGCCATCTCCAAATCGACACGTTTTCTCTCTTTTTAAAAAATTCATTGCAAAGATGAGCTGTGCATTCAAGACAGAGTTTAGCTGTCAGAAATCATGCTTCGAAATGACTCCGTCTGGCACCCTTTTAAACCTCCGAAAACCAGAGAAGGTTTGCAAAGTTATATTCAAGGATTGGCTGTTTGCAGCGGAATGGATGCTCTGAGCTATTGCTCTGCTCCCCGGGGGTTAAATTGCTGACACTGGCGATGAGATTTTTCATTTAGTTGGGTAGAAGCAGGAAGACAGCAGTGTTGTAAACAGGCAATGGAGGGGTAACGTGTGGAAGGAGAAACTCTGCCTTTAGGGACCCTTCTAGCTGCAAACTTAAAAATGCATGCGGCCAGACAGAACTCGAGCACAGCATAGGACTCCAGAGGCACTGGATCCCTCCGGCTGTGGAGAGGGGAGGCATTGTCTTTGCTTTGGGTTCAGGGGTGGGGGCTGATCCCGGGGCTTCCAGCTCTGCCTGGGAACCTCTTCCCGTGTCTTATCTGCCGTTTCCAAAGCTTCATCCCTGCTACTTTTTTTTTTTTTTTTTAATGTGATTTCCTATCTCCTGTGCCAGGACTTTGTCTTCTATTGACCATCTGCTTGGGTTCAAATAGCAGAGAAAGGAAAAGAGAAAAAAACATTTTCATCTGGTTTATAAATAAATGCACGTGAAATAGTTGTACAGGGGCGTCTTATTGGCTTGTCCTTTGAAACAATGTCCTTTTGACAGCGGAGAGTGTGCCGGGTCTTCACGTGGCCCTGGAAGGGAATTCACTGGGTCCCCCATAGGATCCGGGTGGGGGACAGGTAAAGACACACAAGAGGTGGGAAGGTCTTGCCTGGAGGAGACTTGCCTGGGAAAGACCTTCCAGTCTGTGACCAACGAAGAAGTGGGCCGATGCCACAGGAGGAGATGGAGAGATTCCTAAGGGGGGGGTGACAGTACCCAACATAGGGGAGCCTGGCCCCTTGACCCGGTCAGGGACCCGTTTGTTAGCTGAGGGCTGACCTGGAAGTGCAGGCTGTCCTCTGATGCCAAGAGGCTCTGGACGCTGTGCCAAACAGAGTTCCACCTGCTTGTCGGCGCGGGTACAGGTGTGCCCCCCTGCTGCAGCGCACTCCTCGGCGCCCTGGAGGCAGGCACGGTTTGGGGGAGTCTGGCTCCATGGCTCTGCACTCAGTGACAGTCGTCGCGTCAGAATGACCCTCTGTCCTTTCTGCTCTCTTCTCTCCTGGTGGTGTCGCTTTTCACCACCAGGAGTGAAGTACGGGCACCTGTTGGCGAGAATGAGAGAAGAATCAGCCTTTTATGGAAGCAGTGAAAATGCAAAAAATGAAGGGGAGTGATTAACCTATCTTGGATCATGGCAGTCTAAGAACTTGAAAGCTCGGAAATGCTCCCCTGGGCCCAAGAAAATACATTTATGCAGAAGCACGTAACACTTTGGTGACAGCCATTGCAGGACCAAGGAGGGTCTCTGTCCTGGGAGGACAGCCAAGAACGTGTGACAGCCTGAAGTTCATGACTGCCTGTGTGGGTCTGGGTTCCCCAAGTCCCGCCACCGCACCACTGTCCCGAGTCCCGCCACGCGCCGCCGCCCCGGGTCCCGCCACGCGCCGCCCCGGGTCCCGCCACGCGCCGCCGTCCCAGGCGGCAGCCCCGGTGCCTGCACGAGGCCCTGGGCGTTCTCACCTGAGGCTCAAATCAGGAGGTTGTGGAAATGACTCTAGAGCAGCGGTTCTCAACCTGTGGGTTGCAACCCCTTTGGGGGTCGAACGACCCTTTCACTGGGGTCGCCTGAGATATAACAGTAGCAAAATTACAGTTATGAAGTAGCAATGAAGATGATTTTATGGTTGGGGGTCGCCGCAACACGAGGAACTGTACTAAAGGGTCGCGGCATCAGGGAGGTTGAGAACCACTGCTCTAGAACATGGTGCTTTTCTTCCTCCTGACCTTGGAGGGTTGCTGAAACTAGAGTTACAGGACTTAAAAATGTTCTTTCATCTTTAATTTTTTCCTGCGGAAACTCCATACTGTTTCCCACAGTGGCTGCCCCAGTCTGCGTTCCCGCCAACAGCGCACGCGGGTCCCCTTTCTCCACACCCTCGCCAGCACTCGATGTTTGCTGGTTTATCGATGACAGCCCTTCTGACGGGCGTGAGGGGATACCTCAGTGTGGTTTGCATTTGCACCTCTCTGATGATTAGCATCCCTGTGTTCACTGCGGCCTTGTAACCAGGATCTGATAGCAGCCCAAGGGCCCATCAGTACACACGTGGATAGAAAAGCCGTGGTACATTTACACAGTGGAATACTACTCGGCCATAAAAAGGAAGGAAATCTTATTCTTTGTGACAGCATGAATGGCCCTGGAGGGTACAATGCTAAGAAAAATAAGCCGGTCAGAGAAAGACAAACGCCATATGATTTTACTTACACGTGGAATCTCATGCACAAAGCAAACAAACAAACGAAACAAACAGACTCATAGGTAGAGAACAGGCTGACAGATGTCAGAGGGGAGGGGGGTTGTGGGGCCGGGTGAAAAGGTGAAGGGATTAAGCAAAAAAACAAAAACAATCTCATAGACACACACAGTAGTATGGGGATTACCAGAGGGAAGGGGGGAGCAGAGGGTGAAAGGGGGTAAATGGTGATGGAAGGAGACCTGATCGGGGTGGTGAACACACAATACGGTCTACAGATGATGTGTTACAGAACTGTGCACCTGAAACTCATATAATTTTATTATCCAGTGTCACCCCAATAAGTTCAGTAAAAATAAAAACAAACAGTTCTTTCAGGAACGAGACTTAACTGTACCTCCTGAGAGAGGCCTTCTTCCCCCTGCCCCTGTCTGGCCTTCGTAGGATGTAGGGCACGGAGGGCGATGAATGGGAAGCTAAAGAAGTGAATTCCCTTAGATTTTCAAGCGGCCTTCTGAGTTGACCACTGTAAGTCAAGGTGAAGATAAAGAAGTAGAATCCAGTCCCTGACACAGCATTGAGAGCCGGAATGATAGAACCGCCCACTTCTCCCAGCATTTGGAATAAAACCAGTCACTACAGGAATAGCTAACCTGCCTTGAGCATTTACTGGGTACGAGGCACCATTCCGTACGTTTTAGGTAGATGTAATCACTCACTGAATCTTTACAATAGCCCCAACGGGACTATTCCTCTACCTATTTTCTAGATGAGGAAATTGATTCACCAAAATATTAAAGGGCCTGCCCATGTTTACCCAGCTGGGAACCAGCAAGCTCTTGGTGTTTGCACACAGGCTGGCGTCCTTGTGTGCTGACTCATGGGCGAGGGCACTGCGGGCGGGGGCAGGGGGTCTCGGCGCTCAGGCTGGCTGATGGAGTCAGGCCACGGGGGGCGCGTTCAACACTCATCGCAACAAGTCAGCTACAAAGGAATGTGGGGCTGGTTGGGTGAATTCTCAATAATGCTGTTTAGGAGAAGAAGTTTGAGCCAAGTAAAGACTCGTCACCAGGATGTGCCCTGTGCTCACTCTGTGTTCCCGTGCGACCTGCCACCGTCTCATTCTGCAGGGCATCCACTCGACTGGTATGAACCGGGCCAGAGTCCATACGAGGCCAGCGCCTCCTGGGCCATCTGTGACAGGTGGAAGGTCACCGGTTCCATGGCTGCCCTTTGCTTGCATTTGCCAGGAATGATCTGCAGTTTCCGTAGCAATGATGAGGGTCACAAGAGTCCCGGAACAGCAGGGCAGCAGGTTTGGGGATGTGCATGACCCGCAAGGGCTGTGGGACTCGCCAGGGCTACCATGCTTTCTGAAGACCGAGGGAACAGGAGTGACAGGCTCAGCTCAGAAGGAGGTTCCAGGGAGTGACAGTGACCATGCATTGATGGAGCCACCGAGGGCTCAGAAGGTTAGGCCTGGAAGTCACTGAGAGACAGGGTTGTCAAAGCGTGCCCCTCAGAACTGGGGGCACGGGAGCAGAGCGTGAGTCCTCCACCCCCGGTCCAGGCTGAGCGTCGCCGTCTGTATTTGTTGTATAAACTGGCATTCCCACTGACGTCTTGTGAATGAAAGAGAAGGGGTTAGGTTGCTGAAAGGAAAAATGATTGATCTGTCTCCTCAGCATGTCCAGTTTCGCATGACAAAGAAGCGGAAGACCAGAACCTGTCAGGAGATCACATTGCTAGAGGGAGGTGGGCTGGAGGGGCCCTCGTGGCAGGCGTCAAGGACATGGGCTACTCGCCCTGCATGCCTGATGTTCCGTTCTTCCTGCTGCGACTCCGGGCACGCGTGTGTGCAGAAGACAGTTCTAACAACTGTTCGAAGGGCGATGTCCCACAGAGGCAGTGTGGCAGGTGTCTTTCTGGACTGGCACAGTCTGGAAGCAGAATGCAAGTTATGTATGTAATTTCAGTAGTCACATTAGAGCAGTTAAAAAGGAAACAGGGCTGTTCATTTTATTTTTTATTTATTTATTTATTTTTAATCCTCACTCAAGGATATTTTTCTATTTTTCTTCAGATAGAGTGGGAGGGAAAGAGAGGGAGACATCGATGTGAGAGGGACACGTGGACTGGTTGCCTCCCGCACAACCCCGACCAGGGCCGGGGATGAACCACAACCGAGGTATGTGCCCTTGACTGGAATCGAACCCGAGACTCTTTGGTCCGTGGGCTGACGCTCTAATCGCTAAGCTAAACCGGCCAGGGCAGGTCTGTTCATTTTAATAATATGTATGTATATTATTTAACCCTGTATGTCTAAGATATTATCATTTCAATTCTCAACTACAAAATTATTACCAAAATATTGTTGTTCCACTTTTCATGTTAAGCCTTTGAACGCCGACATGTGTTGTCACACACAGCACAGCTCAGTTTGGAGACTGCATTTTCGCAGGAAGTCTGTATTTAGATTTCATAAAACGAATCGTTAACAAAGTAGACTCACGTACCCAAGGTGTCCCAAACATACATAAAAGCCTTCCAATTGCTGAAGTGAGCATCAAGTTTTCAATTTAAATGGTCTACAATGAAACGACATTGAAAACTGAGTTGCGCGGTCCCACTAGCCACGTGTGTACAGGTCTCTCCATGGCCACACGTGGTCAGTGGCCGCTCTGCTGGACGGGGCAGCGCTGGACTCTCAAAGGACTCTCCTTATGCCCCAGGCCAGGTACCTCTGTCCCTTCATGTCATACCAGGGCGCCTGCCCCTCTTTTGCCTCCGTGAGGTGCCGGAAGGCTAGCTGCAGGAGCAGGGAGAGAACGGAATTCTGCTGTCCACAAACCTGTCTTCCTCTCCTTCAACCACTGTGTACAGCAGGCACACTGTGGGGGACAGTCCTGGTCTCCCCACTGCGCTGTTCGGCCTGGAGAGAGGAAGGGGTGTGCTGTTTCCTGTAGTGGAAAGTCAGTAGTCACCATCTGGCATTTTTCAGTCCCCAGATGTCTTGGCCCGGCCACCTCCCCCAACTCAGTATGTTCAGGGCACATGGGATCAGTTTCAACGCTAAGCGACCAAACCAGGATCGAGAAGGCAGCTCCACCGCGAACACGTAATTCTTTATGGAGACAAGTGTAAACTAAGGCTAAGGGGTGATTTCATTGCTGCTATCCTATTCAATCCTGCAAATTTTGATTTAGCTGGAAAATGGGGACTAAGCAGTTCTTCCCGTTAATCTGGTCTTAAAATCCTTACCTTCAATATCAGATATTATCCTATGTATCCACTTCCCCAGATTTTTATCTTTGAAATAAAGCCAACCGTGAAAACGTTATCAACCTCTTCAGTAACTAGCTCAAAATCATACTGCAAAGTCTTCTCGGAAGCATGCGGTCCCAGCCTCCTGAAGAGGTCCCGGCACTGATGATTCCAGCCAGATGTGCAAGTGCGTGAATAAAGCTCACTTTAAAAGCCTGGTCCCCCTAAACCTTCTGTTAATAAAGAGCTCTTGTAGAAACTCCACAGAACATGGAGAAAAGAAAAAACACATCCATGCATTTCAGTACCATCTTCAGCATCAGGTGTGGCTTCTGGTCCAACTCTCCCCATTTCCGGCACGATGAACAGAATTCCCAAGGACGCTTGTTGTATAAATTGGGGATGTGGGGGGGGGGGTGTCTTCGCAACTTCTCTCTTTCCGTGGCATGACTTAACTCTCCTTTTCTGAGTCAGCACCGGCAGACCAAACAGATGAAACCATTGGCAGTGTTGTAAGAGTGAGACAGATGACTGACTTGGTGAATCTGCTGGCACTCGGCCATGCCGAGGACACATACACGCAAACGTGAGTGGATGAAGGGCTGTGGGAATCCAGAGGGCGCGGAGAAGTAGCCGTGCACTCCAGCAGTTAAGCGATCATTGCAATAATTGTCTTTGCATTACCACCGGATTTTGAAGTCCACTCATTTTCTAGCTCATTTTTAAAAACCTGTGGTCTAGAAATGAAGGACTGGGGTGGCATTTGTACAGCCAAAGAACAGTCACCTAGAGTCTAAGGCCTTGGGTCGCTGTCTTTAGGTTAGCAGCAAAGTTTTGCAAGTCACTTAACCTTGGTGCTCCTCAGCATCTCCACGCGGGTAAAGGGGAGTGTAGACTCCGTGACTTGCAAGGTCATATATGTGTCAAGCTTCTGAACAATCTATTCTCTAGGGCCCTTGTTCCATTGGTCACGACAGTCTTTCACAGTGTACCCAGAAAGAGCCTTGGAATCCTTAAAACAGCAGTGAGTCAGCCACTGCCAAGCCATCGGAATCGGCTTGCAGCTGAAACTGCCTTGCATCCCTTTCCTGTGTCCTTCCCTCAGCCCCATGCTGTGCAAGACTTTGAAAAGAACATGGAGGGGATGTTCATCAGCATGCAGGTTTCAGGATAAGGGCAGGAAAGCTCCTTGCTCACCTCTCGCTCAGCTGTTCCATGGAGGGGCTGCCGTCTGACAAGGAGGGCTGCAGCCTGGCACCGGGGAGCTCACTTTTCTTTTCCTTTGAGCTGCAAGTGATGAGAGACCTGTCAAGCACAGCAGTTCGCTGGCACCCTTCCCAGACCTGGGAGCATAATGAAATCAAGTTTCATTCTGACTTTGTTGGAATTATAGCTGAACATTTGAGATAGCATCTGGGGAAGTTCTAACATCATCCACTTGCCTGGTTGGAAGGAAGCGCCCATCAGCTCATGGAACCCGGGCCTTCAGACTGGCGGTCCAAGTCAGGGCCCCTTGGGACACGCTATTTCTAACTGCCCAGCCAGGCCACAGGTCCCAGCAGGTGAGCTGGAGCCCAGTCATGCCTAATGGACCAGCAATGTGAAATCCAAATTTCAGAAACTTTATCAAACCAGGAACTGGTCCGAAAGCCACCAAAGCCTGGCATTGCCCCTGGACCTAGACTTCCTAAGGCTAAGGGTTCAATCCGAGGCTCAGGCCCTTCAGGTGTTACCCTCCCAGCTTTAGAGCGTGGTGGGGGTCCAGGAGCAAAAGCCCCTGTTCTAGATCGCATGAGCCGGGCTCAGCCATCCCTACAAAGCAGATCCAAGAACGTTTACAAAGACCACGTTATGGTCAATTCCTCTGTCCTCCCTAAACTGTCCCGAGTGCTAAGTAGATGACTACTTAACTTCTCTGAACCTTTGTTTCCTCGTCTGTAGAAATGGAACAAACGGTGCATTTTTCACAGGGCTGTTGATGAATGAAAATCAGAGCGATGTGTGTGTGAGCAATTAGTACGCCGTGTGCTATGCAGGGAGAAAATAGTAGAGTTACATTCCTTGGGTAGAAGCCATTTATTTTTTGTATCTTTGGAATATCTAGCTCAGCTCTTTGGCTGTGGGTGGTTCTCTACTGGGACAACGAGAACCAACGAGAATTGTGCCAGAAGGGCACATACTGTCTGCTCTCAGGTCACTCTCCTCAACCCTCGAGACTGCCCAGCTCTGCCAGCACTGGGGGCGCCCAAGGAGCGGGGAGCCCTGCACCCAGAACCAAAAGCTTGGGGTAAAGTCCCAGCTTAGCCACGATTTAGATCTTGCCATATGACTTCTTCAATTTTAGTACTTTTTCTCATGGAAGAAATATAAATAATATCTGTTCCATCTGGCCCATAGAAACATGTAGAGAACAAATGAATTAATGTACCGCATGTGCTCGGTGGTCGTAACAGAAGGTATTACTACTGTTGTTTGGCATCTGATACCTCCCAACAACCAGCCTTGTTTATCGAGGAGGAAGAATTGGAAACATGTTCCTGGAGCCGGAATAGCAGAAGCTCCCGGATGGTGATGGACACTCTCCTGATTTGGGAAGCCAGTTAAGATCAAACAAGATTGTGCTTCTAGGAAGATGCCTTGCTGGTTTCAGGAAGGCTATGAGACCTGCCACCAATCATTGGTCCCTTCAGGTGGCCCATAGATCTTTCTGGATAGCCAAGCCTTACCCATCCTGCCCTAAATTGGTCTTTCTTCTTTGCTTTGGAAAACCTGCGTGTTTTTGGTTCTTCCATCGGCAGAGTCCCAGCCGCTGCTTGGTAGCTTTCTTCTCTGCCCTTGTCCCCTACACCATGCTCTCCGTGCCCTGAATGATGTCTTCCATCAAGAGAGGAGAAGGTTTGATTTGTTCCTTTGTTACATCTGGTTGTCTATTTACTTATTATAGACCCCTCACATCCTGGATCTTGAAGATACCTGAGTCCCGGGACAGCAAATTGATTGCACCCGGTGGCAGCTTGGGTCACTGGTAGTGGCTGTCTAAGGGACCTACCTCCGATCTCAGAGGGCTCATGGGAAGGGAAGGAAGGAAGGCTGGTAGCATGTAGTTATCTTATCACAGGTGAAGAAGGTGAGGCTCAGAGAAATTGATTGACTTGCTGACATGTCTCTGTTAACAGGGAACAGTGTTCCCATTTCCTCGTTCTCTCAATGTACCCAACAACCAATGTTTGCCGAATGCCTACTGTGTTAGTTCTAGGCCTCAGCATTGTCTGTGAGCACAGTTAATCTAGGATTAACCTGCACAGAGGTTCAGTTTTCAGGCAGTCATTAGCTCAAAGTTGGAATCACCCAGAATAGAGAGACTACGCTAAAAATAATTTCCAATGAGCCATTTATTTTTATAATATCGCCTAATTTATTTACGCAGTCACCTACACATCATTTCCATACCCGTTATGTAAAGAATAAATAACCACTCTCAAAAGTTGGGCTTTTGCAAGCGTTCTCTGAAAACAACTGGAAAGCAATTGCTGGAAACAAATTGGCCAATAACCACCCTTGCCTTCTCCCTTCCTTCCTTGGCTGCTTCGCTGGCACAGAGTCGAAAATGAACGCGAAGAAAAATTGAACCATAAAATCAAACTCAAGAGCTGTGCACTATTCTAGTTTTGCAAAGCAACCTACAAGATGAAATCTAGGTGAACCCAAATTTCCCACTTTCCCAAAAGTTTCTGAACATGTTAGGATGGTCACGGGAGGAAGAATTCGCAACTGTGGTACAAGAGAGGTGCTGTCCTTGGGTGTCACCTGGGAGGAGGGGAGTAGCAGTGGACGGGACAGTCCCGCAGCCCCAGGTCTGAGCCCTGTATGACTGTCCTTCAGAGGCTCGCTCCCAGTCACTTGCTTCCAGCCCAGAGCAGCGTCAGAAGCATTTGAACGGTGCTGTAAGCCTTATGGTCCCTGCATGCTCGGTCCTTGACATATGCACCGGTTCTTTTCGTGGAATTTGCCAAACCTTTGCTTTTCACTTTGAGTAGAGCTATTATTGTGAAACGACTGCATGCAGTGGTCCCTCGGGGTTTGATTTGCGTTTTTATTGAAGAGTGCCTCCGCGGATACCCAGAGGATGGAGGGTGGGAATTACGGAGTCTTCAGCCGGTTCTTCGTCTCCGTCCTTGCTCCTAGCACAGTCTCAAGAGAGCGATCAGAGCAATGTTAAAAGGCTTTGTGTCCCCTTTCACCGACAAGCACACAGAGATGTAAAGAGTTAGCTTATTATCCACGTAATAAGTGGCAGAGTGGAGTTCAAATCCAGGTCTGTCTGATTCCCAAGCCCATGTGCCTTCATTTCAGCCTCACCGTGAGCGTGTTGATTTACAGCTAGTGCGTCAGAAACCTAGGCTTCAGCCCTGGCCGGTTTGGCTCAGCGGTTAGAGCGTCGGCCTGCGGTCCAGAGAGACCCGGGTTCGGTTCCCGCTAGGGGCACGTACCTCGGTTGCAGTTTGTCCCTGGCCCTGGTTGGTCGTGCAGGAGGCAGCCACTCGATGTGTCCCTTTCACGTCGATGTTTCTCTCTCTCTCTCTCTCTCTCTCTTTTCTTCTCTCTCCTTCCCACTCTATCTGAATAAAAACTGGAAAAATCCTCGGGTGAGGATAAAACAAAACAAAAAAAGAAACCTAGGCTTCAGCTTCAACCCGGTGCTCGCTCCCCTGCAGGGCGTGAAGACGGTCCAGGGAAAGGCAGGCATGGGTGGTCTTCAGGTCACCCATGTCCACATTCTCAGCGTCCGCGTGCATATTAAAACCGACCGTTGGAGGTGGCCCTGGTCGCAAAGGTAAGAAGGCCTCCTCTCACCTCCATCAGCCCTTCATCGGCATGCTGTCCAAAGTGTGGAAACCTTCTCTGAGAGTCAGACAAAGGGACATGTGACACATCCTTCAAATGAGGATCTACAGATGGGTTCCCGCGTCCTTGAGAGGTGCATTCCCGACGAAATCTTTCTCTTGGGCTTAATAATCACCAACGTTTGTAATATGTTTGTTTTAATTGTACTGTTAAACTCCATCAAGAAGAATGTTTTTGTTTCAACCTTCTGTTCACAGGAAATGTATTTTAAATTAGATTGTAGTATATATATATATATTAGTTTCAGAATAGTAGAACAGTATGGTTACTAGCTGACTTTTGAACAGAGAATTCTGGATGAGTAGAATCGAGTTAGAGTGGGCAAAGTGGGGAGCAGAATGGGAATCTAGGTCTAGAACAGGAGCTGGCAAACAGTGACCCACAGGTCAAACTGCACCCACTGCCTGTTCTTGTAAATAGAGTCATCCCGGGGCACAGCCCCGCCCTCTGTCCACGTGCTGCCTGTGACTGCTTTCCCGCTCCAGTGGCATTGTGGGTAGCTGTGACAGAGACTGCTGGGAACGTCTCAAACAGTGTTTGGTCTTTACCTGAAAAGTCTGCGAACCAAAAAAGATGATGTGAACTCTCCAGCTATTAAAGAAGAGCTTATTCATATATTTCTAAACGAGTAATTATGGGAATCAAATCACTATGGTAGGTGTATCCAAGGACACATTTAAAAGTAATGTAACAGCTTTATTTTTAAAATATTAATATTGTAATGCACTGAACATTATATTCTTTGCAACTATTTCAACTTCGATAAAAAAAATTTTTGACTGTCAACTTAAAAATGTGTGAGGGTACACAGATTAGGAAAAAAAATAAGGAGTTAGGAGACCACAACCCGAGAAGACAGGATCTGGGATGTGGCTTTCCACAGGTCAAGGGCACCCTGTGACGGACAGGAGCTTCTTTCTCCCGCAGGAAATGGAGCCCCAGCTGAGTTCCGCAGCCCCCACACACGCTATTCTCCTACAGCCTCCAGGGGGAGCTAGTGGAAACATGGGGCTCTTTTTTTTTTTTTTTTTTTTTGCATTTATCTTCAGATAGAGCAGGAGGAAGAAAGAGAGAGAAACATCAATGTGAGAGAGACACATCGCGTGGTTGCCACCCACACGACCCCAACCAGGGCCGGGGACAAACTGCAACCAAGGTACGTGTCCTTAGCAGGAACCAAACCCGGGACTCTCCAGTCCATGGGCCGATGCTCTAACCGCTGAGCCAAACCGGCCAGGGCAGAAACATGGGACTCTTAACAGGACCTGTCAAAGAGCAGTTTCCTAAATGCCTGGTTCAGGCCTACAGATCAGAAAAGTCCTTCTCTATCATACCTTGGCCCTTCTATCATCTGCCAGCTGGGAGGTAAAAAGAGCCGCAGGGCTTTTGAGGGTCCGCTGCAGAAACGATGGCACCCCTGCTGTCCTCCAGCTGCACTGACCCGGGTGCACCACCCAGGGGAGGTTCACACCAACCTAGTAACCTCAGTGCATGGTCTGGGTTGGATTGTGTCCCCCCCAGAGAGAGGTGCTGGTCTGGACCAGCAGGAGACAGAGACTTTACAGGCCATCAAGTTAAAATGAGGTCATCGGAATGGGCCCTACTCCACTGTGAACTGGTGTCCTACGAAAAGGGGAAATTTGAACACAGGGATAGACGTGCATTCGTGTGATGTGAAGAGACACAGGAAGAAGACAGCCGTCTACCAGCCAAGGAGAGAGGCTGGACAGATCCTCCCGGGAAGACCCCACCCTGCTGACACCTTGCGTTCAGACTTCTGACCTCCTGTATTGGCAACAATACACTTCTGTGGTTTAAGCCGTGTGATGTGTGGCACTTGGTGACAGCAGTCCTGCCAGCTAGCACAGTGCAGTCAAAAACAGCTTCCCTTATGGGCTTTCCAAGGCCCAGTGGTTTTTATGTCTCCTATGACCATGTTTTGAAGTTGCCATATGTCATCGTCTATCAGAAGACAAGGTGTTATCAGTGCATCTAAAGACAGAGGACTGGAACCAGGGAGACTTGGTCCTGGCCCCCAGTCCCCCTCCTTCCAGAGCTCCTGGGTTGAAATCCGACTCTCTGTGTGACCATGGGGCCCGACTGGCTTCACTGGTTCCATGGAAGAATAACAGTACTTGCCTTGTTAGGGTATTGTGAAGACGAACTGAGTTACCATGCGAAACCCTTAGTGCTTGGCACATGTCAGGGGCTCGACAGTGAAAACAGCTCATTGTCTTAACCACTGCCCAAGACCACCCCAGACTCACAGGTCACCTAGCAAGTACCACTCACACAGAATCCTTAGAATTCTGGAAGTGTTCTTTATGAAATGACCGTATAAATGTTTGGGGGGCAGGGGTTAAAAATCTGATTGTCTTTTCTCTTTTTTTACCCTGTCTTATTCTTGGGAAGGCTACTATTTGAGAACAGCCAGCATATCTTACTAATCCTTAAAAAACAAAACAACAAAAAAAGCATCTGCTTGGGTACCAGTGGGCAGTTAGATTTCATCAGTCATTTGAGAGTGTGGATAAACTCGCTGATTGTTTTACCCTTTGAACTAATTAGCCTGTAGACAAATACAGCTCTTCACAGAAGCCAAGCGCAGCTGACCAAACACACCGCAAAGAGCAAATTTGGTGGGTAAATAACACCAAGCTTAGCTGTCTCTGTCATGCTGCTGTTCTGAGTCCCTGGACCCTCGATGAGCCTTCTTTCCCAACTGGAGTTGGTAGTGAGGCGCTCACAGCCCTTCAGAGCAGTAGGGAAAATGTGACTAATTAACCAGCTACCTTCCTAACCCCCGCCCCCATTTAAAATGATTTCCTCTTCTGTTTTCAAATAACTAGTCCCGTTTGACTTTAAATGACTTAAGTGTATCTTTTGGGACCCTTGTTTAACAGACGAGAGAGACTTCCCTAGATCCCCAGCTGAAAGGTAACTTTTCTCAATTTAATTTAATTACCACTACCTACCTGTCAAGACTTTCTCATACCTCCATAGAGGACCTTTTACAGTTCATGCCTCACCTTCAGCCCAAAGGCCTGATAAGTACTTGTAGATAATTATCATATCCTCTTAGTGTTTGAGACAACTCAGCATTTTTAGACCTTTCATTTTTTTTTTTTTGCTGAAGAAGACCTCTCCAGGTTTTCCTGGTCAAGCTGTCTTCAGTTGCAGTTATTATCCCAGAGTCTCACACAATCTCACCAGTGAGTCTTCGGTAGCTGTAGGGAGATCTTCTCTGTGGGGAGCAGCCGTCCCCTTGGGAGGGGCAGCAGGAATGGTGGGCCTGTCCTGGGTCCAGCTCTACTGGGCAGGCTCCCGGCCTCTACCCTGATGCCCCCTCGCACAGGCAGCCTTATCCTGTGCATCCATGCTCTCCTGCATGACCACTGCATCTTCCTGATTCCATGGGACGGGGTTCTGGAGGAGAAGGGGCTGCAGGCTGAATGGCCAGCTCTGACATTGCCCAGCCACATACCTAAGTGACTTGGATTTGGGCTTTTATTCTTGCACTGGGGAAACAGGAAACCCTTTAGCTCCTAGAGTAATAACAGTGTGGTCACTTTGCATTGTCATCAATTTTCTTTGATTCAACAAAACATTTATCAATTGAATGCTAAGAACCTAGCACTGTGCTGAGTAAATGGGAGGAATCTAGAAAGAATAACCATTGCCTATTGACAAATAACCACTGAATCAAAAAGGAAATAAAAACTAGTATTAGAGGCTATTTAGAAAATGCTGACAGTGAAAGCACGGCATGACAAAACTTACAAGATACAGCCAAAGCTGTCTTCAAGTGGTACACTCATAGCCCTAAAAGTCATTATTTTTATAGAAGGAATGAAAATAAATGAACTAAGGATTTAACTCAAGTGACAAAATAACAAAAGGACAAGGAAGGCAAGAGGAAAGATATAATAAAAAAGGAAAAGAGAGAAATAATAGAATCAATGTGTGAATCCAAGAACTATTTCTATTAAATAACTGATACCATTGACAATTTTATCAAAGAAAACATAGAGGAAACAGAAGTTAACACGTTTGTCATTGAAAATGAGATGAAAACAAGCATGGAGATGACTAAAGCATCGTTAGTGAAACTGGTGGGTGTCAGTATGCTCATATACTGCATAAAGCTTAATGCACAGTTAGTTTTATATGTATAAAGCTGTTATTTATATATCTAAAATAAATTTGTATATATTTGGGACAAAATATATAAATTGCTAGCAAAACAAATTCTCTTACTTTGTTGGTTGAGGTATGTATTTGTACAGTCTTTTGGAAAATGGCAGTGCGTATCAAGAACTTCAAAATGTCTATGATCCTTGACCCTCTTATTCCAAATCAACTAGTTTATCATAAGAAAATCAGAAATATGGAAAAACGTTCTTTGATAAAAGATGGAGCTTAAGAAAACTAATGTCGTGGGAGTGCCGATGATATTAATGTTCGTGAGGGGAAAATGCGAAAAAAAAAAAAAAAAAAAAGAATGATTTCATCCAGAAAAAAAAAACCATGTAATTAGGAACTGAAATAATTTTAGAAGACTACACCACAGTGTTAACTCTCATTATCTGAGTGTAGGGATATGAGTGGTCATTACCTGCTTCTAGGCATTTTTGTGTATCTTCCAAATATCCTTCAATGAGACTGCAATATTTTGTAGTTAGACAAAATATTACTAAAGTAAAAGGAGAAATTTTGGTATAAAATAATAGAAAAATATTTCAGAGGGGAAGCACCTACAAAAAGCGTGTGTGCACAACATCATCAAGGCTGAGGACGCCACAAAATCCCAGTGTTCCCTGAGTCATCGTACATGTTTCATTTCCTGTGGCTGAGAGGTGGAGGGAGAGTGTACGAGCTAAGACATGCTGTCACTCCAAAACCTGAGATCTTCGGTGTCCAGTACTTCCATCGTGAGCCAAGTATCATTGATCCCTGGGAAGTCTGCTGTTACTTGCCAGACACTTGAACCCCCTCCAAAACCACCTCTTACCCACCCAGGGACATGGGCTTCCTTTCTTTCTGTGTGTCTGAGCTTCTGAAAGCAATCAACACCCTCCCTCCCATTACCAGAAGCACACAATCTGCCCAACACTCCCCCTAGTGGCAATGTATCAAATTTCCTAATACGTATGACTTACCCAAGAGCCCAGGCTGAAACCTGGTAGCCAGCCTGGGACAAATCAGTCACTTGGTAATCAGACATATTGCTGGGCTCCACCTTGGGAGGGTGGCTCAGAAATATGTATTTATTCCTTTCTGAACAAGTGGCCCACGTGATGAAAATATTCCAGTGTGGGATCTGTGGACCTGGATTGTATGTCTGTGAATGTAGGAAAGTGAGGCCAATGTGAGAAGAAAGAAATTCTTGTAAACTTAGTATTAATTTCCAAAAAAAAAGTGGGGGCCAGAAGTGTTTGCATTAATTTCCCACAATGAACACTCTTGAGAACGCTAACTGCTCCTTTGGTTCCTTTTGCTACCTGCAAATATATGAGAATATATAGGTAGCATTATTAACCAATGTTACCTAATACATTTAATTTTACAAAGTGACTTATACCTGGGCATTGTTGTTTCAGTATTCTCCGTTTGTATTTCTAAACGTCCTCCATACCTCAGATCTTCTCGCCATTTTCTAGACAGCCAGCCCATTAAGAACAGCCTGCGACTGAATCAGCGAGCTGCTTCTCCAGGTTTCCAGATGGCTAATGGGTCTCTTAAATAAAACTGGCCCTAATGCTAACTGATGTTTCTGTTCCAGTCCCTTTCCGAGTAAGTTGTCTCATGGCCCAAGTTTCTTCTCATTATTTTTCTGTAGTCTTTGGTGACCCCTCTTCACCGCGTCTTTGTTCCGAACTGTCCAAGAGCTCATTAATTCAAGTCGTTGATGTTCGTCATACGTGCAAGGAGAGGAGACTGTCCACATTCGTTTCAACACATTGCCCAAATCATGTATCACGCACACGGAACGTCTGGGAGAGCAGGGTTGTCGTCAGACTTGATTGAGAGGACAGAGCCTCGTTGCTGTGGAGTCCTGTGCTGCGGCTTCCCTCACTGCTTCTGCTTTGGGAAAGGACATCCTTGGCATATGACAGAGAGTTACTTGGGGAGCAGTATATATGGACTGACTTCGGGTCCCATGTGAAAAACCAGGGTCCTAATATTCAGTGGCACACAAAGGATTCCAAAGATAAGTGACCTTCAAGCTGACCCACAGATTCCGGTCGGGTTCCCATTTCCCAAGTGGTTTCCGAGGTATGCACGGTTAGGTCGTATAAAGGTGACCTGGGAACTCGTGTTGGCAGAAGGCCCCCGTGCACGACGCCGGGTTTCAGCGGGCTTGCGTCCTGGGGGAGGCAGCGCAGGGCCTGGGAGCTCACGGCGGAGCCGCAGGAGAACGATGGCCCTCTTACCCCGAGCACTCGGCTCCTTTCCGTTCTGTGGCCTGCCGCGCATGGTTTGGCAGCGTTTAAAAATAAATGAGCTGTATTCGCTTTTTTCTTCTGAGCTTTGCTTCAAAGGCATTCTGTAAGGAAAAATAATGAAATACAAATGCAGTCTGTATGGGGGGATTAAGACATGAAAATAGAAATGTTCTGTCCAGCAGTGCACATAGTAACCCACACGGCTCATGTGGGGTGTGCCTGGTTCCAGCGAAGGCTGTATCGTACGTGCCAATGGATGCTTCGCCGAGACGTTAATTATCTGCTGGGTGGCGCGGAGGAAAGGGTGTTTTGAATGGGTGTGAGCAGCGTCTGAACCTTCCCTCTGTTATCTTTACACTGTAGCATCCAGTGGTAGGAGTGAGGGTTTGCGTAGCCGCCCGGTTCCAATGTTCAGTGCTAACGAGAGGCGGCATTCTTTTGCAGGCATATCCTCTATGTTGACCATTGCTGTCCACGTTGTGTTTTAGCCACAGAACCTCATTTTAAACGGAGCAGACCCTACGTCTAAAGCCCCTGCAGTCAGCTGAGCGCTGGCGCAGAAACGAGGCGGGACAGTTCAGGGGGCCCGCCCACCCCTCCCCACAGCCCGGTCTGAAACACGCTCTGGGAGAAAGAACACCTTTAATTCTCTATATTGTTGGGGGGAAATGCCTCTCATGATTTATTCCTTCTTTGATGGGACATGTGTGCATTTACTCAGTGCCTGTTAAGCCAGGGCTTCTTTTAGACACGGAAAGAAAGACCAAGAACCTGCTCCCTCGGGGACACAGCAAGGGGACAGCCAGGCCACCAGGTGTGGTGAGTGCTGTGAAGGAAAATGGAAGGATGGGCCGAGAGGGGGGTCCTAGGGGAGGACTGAGCAGGGAGAACGGTCAGGTAAGGCCTGTGTAAGAGCCTGGGGTGCTCAGGGAGAGTGTCACAGTCCGGAGCTTGGGGAAGAGGGTTTCAGGCAAAGGAACTCCTGGAATCGCCGGAGCAGGGGGATGGTGGCTGGAGCTCAGCGCAGGCGTGGGGTGCCGGCTGCGAGCAGGTCCGATTCCGGGGAGTCGGGTAAGCCGTGATGGAAACCCCGCCATATTTCACATTCTATTTTAAATTTGCTTCTAATCGTGCTTTAATTAGTTTTTAAACTACTTATGATGAAGCTCTTTATATTTTTATTCCTTTGACTTCCCACATGGCTTTCAGGCAAGTCACGTATGTGAGGTATAAACACAGGTTCATTCAAATAAAAGTTCAAGACCAGGTAGAGGGAGAATGAAGTAATACATAGTGGGACTGAGAATTTAAAATGTAGTTCTGTGTTTCCTCAGAGCTGGGGGGTGGGGGGAGGGGAGGAGATAAAATAATGGCTTATATAATTCTGGTTAGTTAAAAAGGCTATCCATTCTTAAGGGAAGAAAATTCTGAAGTAAATTCTAAACATAATGTATTCCATTGGGCCTTATACAAGAAACATCAGTGATTCTCTTTATGAATATTGAATACCTAATATATGCAAACTGTCCCTCTCTAGGGAATGCAGACCTTAATGAGACACAAATTCTGCCTTCCGGGAGCTGGCAGTTTAGTAGGGTATATAGCAGACCGGCACAGATAACTATGCTGAAGGCAGGAGATACACGTCACAGAGGATTTGCTTTCAGAGCATGTAGATGGCCTTTCGCAGAACTTTCTGTCGCTCGCAGTATGCCATAATGCACGACTCTAGGTGTATTTCAGGGTAGGGAAAGGGCTAAGGTACCCAGTCGGGTTTATAGCTTTTTCATAATCCAAGGATTTAACACACAGTAGCGGGGGCGGGGCAGCAGGGCCGCCTCTCTAGGCCGCCTGCCTCCAGGCTCACGTCTCTGTGCTTCTGCCGTGCCGCTGGTCCTCGTTCAGTCCAGGGGTGACTGTCAGGAGCCCAGAGCCAGGTGTCCTGCGTTACTGATTTAGAGATATGTGTACCTTGGGTATCAGATGTGTTGATGACAAATTGACCTTGTATGTTAAAATGTATGTTTAATAATTGAACTCACTCAAGTTTAGGAGTGAAAATAGAAAGTGTAGGCATCGAAAGAGGAAAAATGCCTATAATTCATCCATCCGAAGAACAACACTGTTAATGGTGTGGTGTGTGCTCTCAGACGTGTTTCTGTGTACGTGTCTCGGGAGAGGATCGTGCCGAGCTGTCCCCTTCTCGCGCCTCTTCGAGCATCCAGACGTGCAGTTCCACGACGTCATCACTGGTCGCCACATGGCACCTTCGTGTGTAATTGAATTATGATTTACTTAACCAATCCTTTGGAGTTGACCTATGGATTGGTCCCGATTTTTCACACTTAGAATCAGTGCCGGGACAAACATTCTTTAAAATACACCTTTTACACTTTTCCGATTTTTTTGTCAATACTTTTCTAGAAGTGGAAGGGAGAGTGATTTTCAGTAACGATCCTAGTTCTGAGTCACACACATCCCCAAAGCTTTTGCTTAAGACCTTTGCTCATTGCCACCAATGCAGCCGGTGCTGAGCTCCGATTTCACGGGGGGGGGGGGGGGGGGTAAAGCACCAATGAGCCCCTGAGTTTTAGATTCTCATTTGCATTTCCTTTCTTCCCATCCCAACCCCATTGACCCCTAGTTCAGTAACCCAGCCAGAGCATGGAGAGCATTTTTTCACCGGGCTCTTTAAGTTCTGCCTCCCCCAAAGAATGTCCTCAATCTGATGATACCCTCCTCCCGCTTCGTTCATCTGGCCCTGACCAGGGGCCCTGGGTCCCTATAGAATTTCCTGAATGCTCTCCTCTTCTTGGGTTTGGCTCGCCCTTTGGTCCATCCTCCACACTTCATGTTATTGTAAACCTGAGGATGCCGTACTTTGCCTCACAGTTTGTAATGGCTCCATATCACTTTCTAGAGGAAAGTCACACCCTGCAGCAAGGGCACACAGGCGTCCGTGTCTGGAGCAAGTCCCCTGGGCCGAGTCCTGAGAATCTGTGCTGGGAGCCTCTCCTGGGATCTCGGTGCAGGCAGCTCAGCCCTTCTCAAGTCCCCAGGTGGACAGTTGGGAAGCCCTGGTCTGCTTGGAGCCCAGTCCTGGGGGAGGCCAGCTGCAGCCGGAAACGCCCCTCGGCCACAGCTTAAATTATCCAGCACAGTGTGGTTACGTTGGACAAAAATGTCAAAAGCATTCCGCCAAAGAGCAGCCGGTTTGCAAGTATAGATCAGAAAATCATTTCCATTTAGGAAGTCTAATTTAATTAAGTGACACAAATTGTAAGCTCTAAAAGCTTTTCCTGCTGAGTCAGGACTTTTTGCTGCTTGGCTAACGCAAGCCAGGTGGTTGACGCTAGACGCTGCTCCATGCGTGGCTGCATCGAAGTGTGAGTATCAGGCATTGTCCTGTGGGACTGGGGGTGAGAGGCTCTCTAGTTTAAATCTGAGTCAGGCGCCATGTTGATTGTTTTTGCAATGGAGACAGGTAAATGTTAGGTCCCTAGAAGAGTAGGCTCAGAGGGCTTGAGGTGGGAGTGAGCTGGATGTGGATAGAAAACAGCAAGGCAGTCAGTGCGCCTGGAGGGGTGAGCTAGGCAGTGGGTGGGTGGGGATTAAGTCGGAGAGCTAGCAAGGGCTGGTTTTGCAGGGCCTTGTAGGCCACGGTGAGGACTTCGGCTTTAGTTTTGAGTGAGACAGCGGACCCTTAGAGGGTTGTGAGCACGGGAGTGACATGATCTGATAGGTTTTAGAGGATCATTGTGACTGCGGGAAAGTAACGGTGAGATGAGACAGAGGGGGATGCTGTTGCTGGAGGTCAGGCAGCGGTGAGGGATGGCTCAGACCACGGTGAAGGGTTGGAGATGGCAAGGAGCGGTCTCATTCTGATTTCATCTTGCAGGCCGAGCCAATAGGAGACGCTGACTGGGTATGAGGGACTGGGTATAGGGTGGGAGAGAATGAATAAGTCAAGGATGACCCTGGGTTTTGATGTCACGGTTTAAGGAGGTGAGGAGCACTGGGAGAGAACAGGTTAAGGCGACAGAAGAGGATGAAAGAGTTGAGTTTGGACCTGTTGGATGTCCTGATACATGTCTGAGTGCAGACGTGGAGGGAGCAGTCAATAGATATATCTGAGTCCAAAGAAGAGGGTGGTGGGACTAGAGGTGTAACTTGGGAGTTGCCCGAACATAGATGGTACTGTATCAGCTCATCTAGGGCGCACATGAAGATAGGAAAGCAGTCCAAGGACCAAACCCAGCACACTCTCAACAGCTAGAGACCGGGAAGATGAGAAGGGCTCAGCAAAAGAGACTGAGGAGGAGAAGTATGCAAACAACAGCAGTGACACGTGTGGGATGCATGCCAAGAGAAGAAAGGCTCTTTTAGGAAGAGCAGTAATCACCTGTTTCATATGCTGTTGGAAAATGAAGCCTGTGAATGAGCAGCTTGGGCCTGATGGAGGTCATTGGTGCCCACGATTAGAGCAACTTCAGCTCGACTTCACTGCCTGCTCAGAGAAGCTCTCTTGTAATTGGTTTTAGTCTCTTAGTAAAATGATAAAAACTGGGGAAGAAGGGGTGGGTCCCTGGAGGTTTGCACATAGAGAAGAAGATTTGAAGAGTGAAGCAACTAGGGAAATCCAGTAGGCTTGCAAAAAGGAACTAGGAACTCACTGCTTCATTAAGGTCATAGATGCAAAATGAGACCAGATAATATCACTGGATGCTTTTCTCCACCCACTGTGAACTGCATAGGTGGGTGGAGGCAGAGAAGAGGATCTAAGGAAGGTCGGTGTTTTGCTAAGCAAATTACGATGGAGGGAAGAGCTGCTGGGGGTTTGGGGATGAGTGTAAGGGAGTGATGATCACTCTAATGGAATAGGAATTAGGTAAGGTTCAGAGCAGAGACAGGAATGGGGTGATGGACAAGGAAAAGGAGGCATGTCAAAGTCACAGTAGGTTCAAACACATTTTGGAATGGGGATAATAGAAGGAGCGAGTTGGAAAGACGGAGTAGAAGTTGTCAACTTGAGACAGGTGATAGAGCTGTACCAGCGATGATAGTGTTTAGGATACAGTCACGGCAAAGAGCGGCTTCAGGAAGAGTGACAGACAAGCTCATTGGATTAAGGAGGCCATGAAACTGAGAAGCTAGATGTTGTATGGATCACCTGTGCAGATGTTGAAATTAAGAATGATGATAGAATGGTGGCAAAGGGAAAGAAGGCGGGGATCTTCAGTAAATGGTGGGCACAACCAGGAGGAGAGTAAATAGCACAAGGAGGGCATGTGGGTTGTAGTCTGATGTAGGCCCCTCAAGGACCTGGGTGGGGGTTAGGGAGTCAAAGGACCGTGGTCTGGAAGTTGCAAGGAAGAGCAGGAAGGACAACCTGTCCAACCTCTGAGATCAGTAGTTCCAAAGGGTGGGAGGGAGAACTTGAGAAGGCCACAGGAGAAATAATCTCCTAGACAGTCAACCAGATTTCCGTCGGGGCAAGAAAAAGAAACAAATGCTTGGAGAAGTTACAGGATGATGACAGACCCTGGCTTCCAGAGGGCACACTGGGAAGGTTTGGAGATGGGAGGAGGGGGGCCAGAGCTCCTAGCCTTTGGGAATGTAGATCTGTGAGAGTCTGGGTGGAGGGGGGTCAGCTGGAGTTCTGGGCTCATGCTGGTGACTAAGGTACACAGGAATGAGAGGCAGGACAGGCTTGGGTTGGGGGTTAGGATCTGGTGGGATCTTTGGGAGAGTGGGATACTCAGTACTAAATGCAGCTACTTGTTGGGACTGGTCCCTTTGGTGGTTCTTGTGATGAGTGGGAAAGACTCGAGGAGGAAGAGCAGAAATTGCACCGGAAGCCGGGGGCCCTCTGAGGACTCCTTGGAGATCGAGGAGACTGGTGTGGCAGGGGCTAGTTCTCTCAAGGGCAACCTCAAGGTTTCCCGACTCCTTCCATTGTTCGGTACCTCCGCTAGATTGGAAAATCATCACCCAGTGACTGGGGAGTTTGCCCGAATGTATTTCGTAATCACTAGGCTGGTTCAGTGCTTCCACAAACACCGTTTTCATGGAGAGCTCTTCAGATCTGCATTGGAAACAAGCTGGTGCCCTCCTCTCCACAGAAACAAGGAGACAGCCCCTCCGTAGCGTTGGCTCTCTCTGGGGGAGATCACAGTTGGTGGGCGATCAGCAGCACTACCATGGAGCTGAGCCCGGACGTGATATTTCTCTTCGCTCACCCCTCGACATGTCGAGCCTGGGAAACAGACTAGCAGAAAAGTCGTGAATGTGGAACGACAATGGGACTTGCTCCAGCTAATGATTTCTCGCCGTCTCCCCGCATTATATTCAAACCTGTAGCCACTCATGATGGACTTACTGTGAGTTCAGCTTTCCTGCTTTTCCCACTTCAAAGTAGTCATTGACAGATTGCCCGACCGATGATTTTTATGTCTGTCAGACATATTTTTGATGACAATCTTTCCAACAATTGCTGTAAAGCTTTGTCACTACCGGCCGTCACACGGCGGCCTCACTTGGAGCCTTGAAGTCTAATTAGTTTTCTTGTACGCCTGGGTGCGCTTTTGAACTGTGAAATATAACGTGTTGGGCAATGTGACCTTTTTTCCTATATGCAGTGGAGACAACTTCAGAACTGTCCTCTGTAAATGTGTGATACCTTAATCTGAAGGCGTGTGGGTCTAAAATTACTTCTTGGATATAGAAGAGAACAAGGGCTTGTTTTGAAAGTTTCCGACTTAAGTATTTTCTTTCAAAAAAAGAGAAGACAAATTCAGAATTTGAAGAGAATCATAGATTTTTGTTCTGACTGGATCCTAAATCAAAATGTTTATGCCTTAAGGACAGCCTAAATAAGGGAAGGAGTTTAGAAAGGGAGCGACTATTGAGATAGATAAACTTGAATCAGGCACCTAAAGGGAAAGGGTCTAGCAGTGGAGACAGACACATATACCAATAACCCTGTTCATTTCCGGGAGACTCACGTAGGGGATGTGGGACCAGTTTATCCTCCTGGGAGGTGGGGGGGACTTGGTGGGGGGTTAAGGGGGAGGGGAGCTGGAAACCTACAAAGACCAGAAGATATTTGAACTTGATTTTGAAAGATGATTAAGAATCTGCCATGCATTTTGAGTGGGAGTTGGGTGGGGTCATCAGAGAGAGAGTTCAAAGGGGAGGCAGGAGCCTGAGTAAAGGATTGGAGGCATGAATAGGGTGGCGCTTAGGACCCTGGGGAGGCAGCAAGGGGCAAAGAAGTCCAGTGGTGGACTGGGCTCTTACAGGTGTAGAAGACTGTGATTGCGATACCTAGTATGTTACCTGTGACAGGTTGAGGGAGAATAAAAAGATGTATACATTTTGTTCAAGACATTATTTAGAACACTCATTTTTATTTGTTACTTGGAGACATTCAGAAATCAAATTATTATACTGAAATAATACAGAATTGGACCTTCTTAGTTATTTATTTATTTTTTTGAGGAGTCTAAATAATTCATCTGGTGGTGTTTTCGTAAAGGAAGGCTTTACACCTGCTCAGTGTCTTGTTGCTTCGACGCCATTTACTTGGGATTTTATTCTTAGAAGTGGATTCTGCGTCTTTTGGTCAGTGGGGGCCACGGGGTATAGTGATGAGAATTCGGAGAGATCGGATGATGTTGAGAGAGAAACAGAGGATTTGAGCCAGTGGAGGAGGGGTTACTTCCTACAGGAGCAGTTGGGGGCTGTGGGACTCTAGACTGTAGTCACTTGACCTCCTGGAGTTCACCCATTCTGCTGTGTGGGGGCGGGGAGCGATGAGCGAGTTGACTGGGGACATAAGATAGCACATGGAGGTAACATGGAAGCCCCTTCATGCCATAACACACGACAGACAGGTGAGCTGATAGTCCTACTAACCCCTTGGTTAGGAACTTGGCTTTGCTAAAGCCCCAGGGTCATCAACTGTAGGTTGAACTTAGAGAATGTCTCTCACCCCTGAGGGTCCAGAAGTTCTTCTTGCCTGGTATACTTGTAAAAGTGTCAAAGCTTGGGAACTGCCCGGGGAATTTCTGATTCAGTAGGACTGAGCAGGGTTAAGGTTTAGGAATCTGTTTTTTGAACAAACACCCCATGGGATTCCCAACAAAGTGATCCATGGAGTCCATTTTTAGAAAAACGATCCCAAAAGATCTTAAAAGTTACATGCATCCAGAAAAACCAGGCCACATAGTGCCCAGCCTATTAATAAAAGCTTGGGTCCATACCTTCCCAGAGAAGGTGCACATACCACTGGTTGAGTTTCTGAGGGCCCACTTTGCAAGGCGCCCCAGGTGAAGTCGACCCTGCTACCTTGAGCCAAATCCAGAAGGCACACACCTTTTCAGAGTGCTGTGATTGAGTCTGGGGTGGAGGATGGAAGACCAGATTACCTGCTGTGACTGAGCACAGGCCCCGCCCCTGGGCTCCTTGCTGTCAAGCTGGCCCTTCATCGCCAGACACGCGCCTGGTGAGAATCAGTCTAACTGCGTCTCCGGAGGCGCCCCTCCTTCCCCCGTTTCTCCACCATCTCTACCCCAAGATCGTCAGCCATCTGTGGAAGGTGCTCTCAGCATTTGACCTGAACCCTAATTCTGACTCTTAGTGGTGGTGACCCCAGGAAGCCCCTCACTTTCTGAATTTCCATTTAGCAACCATAAATGAGGAAGACGTACCTCGCTTGCAGTACCGCCTGGGTGATGAATTGAGATGGTGCTTAACGCTCTACATGAGCCCGCTGCTCGAGGCCCTCGATCAACTCCTGCCTCACAGAAACTCGTGTGTTTACTCTCTTCTGAGCAACAGAAGTGTCTTTGGAAAGGCTGCCTAGGGCTCAGAGCAAGGTTCCAAGTTTCAGGCATGGTGTCGAGAGCAGAAAACAGCTTTAACATTTTCACTACACGTCTATCAGCTTCTGAATAAAAATGGTAATTTGGGATGGAAACATTTAATTCTCCTTCCAAAATTCTCCTTGAGGTGACCAGTGCACGCGCGCGCACACACACACACACACACACACACACACACACGCACCGCCCATACTGTACCAGACCTGGAGCAAGGAAGAGTGCAAACTAGTCGCTCATTCATTAGCAACATGCAAGCAGACACCTTGCTCAGTAGGTCCCTCTTATACAGGCTAAAATGGGAAATAACCTACATGCTCAGCCATAGGACAAAAGTTAAATACATTTTGTTTAAATGTTTTCCTTAAAGATGATTCATTAGCATAGTTATTTACATAGAAAATATGTTTATGTTGGTATATTAAAAATGTTTAAAAACAATAGGTACAACATTATACTAAAACTAGTCTAAAAAAGTTCTAGAAAGATATGAACAAAAATTTTAAGTGGGTTTTTTTTGGAGATGGTAGGATTAGAGATAATTTTTTAAAAATATTGTTTAGCCCTGTCTGGTTTGGCTCAGCGGTTAGAGCGTCGGCCTGCGGTCCAGAGAGACCCGGGTTCGGTTCCCGCTGGGGGCATGTACCTCGGTTGCAGTTTGTCCCCGGCCCTGGTTGGTCGTGCGGGAGGCAGCCACTCGATGTGTCCCTTTCATGTCGATGTTTCTCTCTCTCTCTTTTCCTCTCTCTCCCTCCCACTCTATCTGAACAAAAGATGGAAAAATGTCCTCGGGTGAGGATAAAAAAAATATATATATATATATATAGTTTATCTGTTCTTTCTAACTTAGTTACATTGACTGTGACATGCTTATGTAATAAACAAATACATCTAACAGATTGGAACGGTCGACGCGTTCAGACATTAACTGCAGAGCTAAAAAGTATTGCGTAGATACTTGGGGGTTTTGTGAGATGTTCATCTGTATTTCGGGAGACTGTGATGTTCCATCATTTGGCACTCTGGCCTCATTATACCGCAGTGTCATGGCAGCCCTGTCATCTTCCTGTGGGTCCCCTAAGCGATGCTTTGTGGGTAACAAAGCGATTTGTCTCCCCCAAGAGCAGAAACATCTCCAGTCCTCCGGCGCCGTCTGTGTATGTCTTCCCTCCCCATCTATCCACGCGCCAGTGGAATTTCTCTCATGTAAGGGGACCTCTCTTGAGACCCTGTGATGGAATAGAAAATGTTGAGTCTTTCTTTTCTTTTTTTTAAAAGCACCATTACAAGCCCCGCTTTCCCTCCATTCATTTTCATAACTGCGTCTGCGGTGATTGCTTTTTCTTTGAACCGTGCTTGAAAGTGTCCCGGCCCTTTTACCAGGAGCCTCGGAGGTGAGAGCGAAGACTTGCAGATGCTGCCTCATTCATCAAGCGTCCGCGCTGCGCTGGGCATTAATCACCTAAACCCACACAGCTGGGCGAGTCTCGTTCCTGTCGTCTTTCACTGCACCTGTCTGCCCACCCTGCCCGCTCCCGGCAGCATTCATTAAAATGCCACCGATGCTTCAGGGGCCGGCGGCATCTCTCTCTCTCACCTCCCGTGGCCAGGTGCTGTGTTCGACTCCCAGGGGACAGGAGATGATTGTTACAAAACAGAACATTTAATTAAAGGGCTTCTGATGGCCTCTTTGACTGATTTCCTTTCAAATCTGCCAGAATCCTCTGGGAGCTTCTTCTCGGGATCTGTGCTCTGCACTGAGCCCAGTGACAGCCCCCGGGAGTGGAGATGGGTCCCAGCATGAGACTGAGCATCTGTGTGCTGGGGGTTTGCCACTGTGACACACCTGTTCACTGCTCCTCCCCAGGACATCCTGCTGGTGCCCAGACCCTCCTTCCTGGTTCCCAACCAGCCTCTTCTCCAACCCACTTCCTAATCCCTAGATAGAGGTCTTTGAGTTCAGGGTCCCCTGCTCTGGCCTTTCAATCCCCTTTTATTTATTGAGCACCTGCTATGTGCCAGGCCCTGCACCAGTTGCTGGGGACATGATGCTGAGCCAGAGAGACATGGTTTTGCCCCCATGGAGTTTACATCCCAGCAGGAGAGACAAGCAAAAGCAAACATAAGTTTAACACAAAATGGCCTCAAGTGTAAGAAGTGCTACGAACAGCCCAGGCCGGTTTGGCTCAGTGGTTAGAATGTCGGCCTGTGGACCAAAGAGTCGCAGGTTCAATTCTGGTCAAGGTCATGGACCTCAGTTGCGGTTCGGTCCCCAGCTCTGGTCGGGGTCGTGCAGGAGGCCATCAACCGATGTGTGTGTCTCTCTCTCCCTCCCTCCCTCCCACTCTATGTGAAGATAAATGGAAAAATATCCTCAGGTGAGGATTTTTTTAAAAAGGAGAAGAAGGAGTGCTATGAACAAAAAGGGGCAGAGAGAGAATCAGCTAGGGGTGGGAAAACCTTATATCAAACAGCCTGGTCAGAGAAAGCCTTGGTCCCCAGACCAGCACTTAGAAATGCAGATTCTAGGACCGCATCCCAGGCCTCTGAGTCACAGGCTCTGGGTGTTCCCTCCAGCTCCCTCTGAGGCCCACGCCTGCGAGAACCAGCGACTTTGGCTGCAGCTACCTTATGGGAAGGAGGAGCTGTGTGGCAGCCTGGGGAAAGTACATCCCAGGCAGAGGGGCCGAAGACCCAGACAGGAGAGAGCTTGGCTTGTTCAGGGAAGTGAAACCAAGAGACCAAAGTGACGGGGAGAGTAGCAAGACGGTTGGTGATGTGGGCAGGGATCGAAACATGCAGCTTCCTGTAGACCAGGATGGCAGGTCTGGACGTCAGCTGAAGTGAGGCACTGTTGAAGCATTCTACGCAATACCACGCGTGGATTTTAGTTACTTTTGTGATCATCTCCACTGCCGAGCCCAGAGCAGATTGGAGCCCCTTCAGAGTGGGCGTGGGAGACCAGTCCGGAGGCTGACGCAGTGTTCCAAGCAGTGGGTGACGGTGGCCTGGACTAAGGTGGTCTCAGCAGAGGTGGGGCAGGGAAGTGATTCCAAGATATGTTCTAGAGAGTTCAGAAAGACTTGCTGATGGTCCGGAGTGAAACGTGGTTACAGAGGAGGGAGGGTTCCCAATCGACTCCCCATTTCTGCCTTGGGTAACTGAGTGGATGGAGGTGTCATGGCTGCTCTAGAGAGGCGACAGGTGGGCATGGCTCCTTGGCATTTAACGCAGACTGTAAAGTGCCTGTGCAGGCAGCTCACAGTAAACACCTTCACGGAGCCCATCCTGACCCCTGAGAGAGGAGCCACTGGCCTGGGCCTGGGAGGGCTCTGTCCCCGAAGCACAGTGCCTCATTTGCACGAAGTTTGAGGATACCTAGATGACCGAGTCAGTGTGCAGAACGGGGTTCCTGTTGGACAGGGTCGAGTCCGTCCCCAGCCTTGCTTAGAGGTGCATTCTTGTCGCGTTCACCTTCGGAAGGAGAAAAGAGGTAGAGAGAAATCACCCGGAGCCTTGAAGCACGGGTGGCCTTGGAAAGCGGCGGGCTTGGAGGTGGGGGCGGC
Organism: Tadarida brasiliensis; assembly: GCA_030848825.1. NCBI lineage: Eukaryota > Metazoa > Chordata > Mammalia > Chiroptera > Molossidae > Tadarida > Tadarida brasiliensis. The sequence continues at coordinate 95,257,476 of CM061267.1, read as the reverse complement.
AGAGGCGGGAGGACGGTGGCTCGGTCTGTGGCTCGGTGGTGAGTGAGCCTTTGCCCCCACCCACGGCGAAGAGGAAACCGCAGGCGGGAATAGGAAGCAAACAGGTTTTCAACTCTTCGTCTCCTGCGGGGAAGGTGGGCTGGTTCCATAAAAAGCTGCCTGTGGGCTGCGCAGTTCCTGAGTCTTGCTCATGGGGCTGAAGGGCACGTCACCTCCTCTCTCACACGGGGGAGTCGTGAGTGCATCGGTCACGCCGGCCCGTCGGGGGTCGGGCACCCCCACTCGCGTGTGCGCTCACTGTGCGCGCTGCGCGGGGTGCTTTGGCCCCCACTTACTGAGTGTCTTTGGGACACGTGGGTAGCTGCATCTCCTAGATGGAAACCCTGCGAAAGGTGTGAGCACAGACAGTGTGGGAGGCAAAGGAGCACGGGAAGAATACAAAGCCTGGGAACTCTGACCCAAAGGGCCACGACCTCAGAAGGTGAGAAACTGATCCGGCAGAATTAGCCAAGAGGGCTCTGGGAATTTGCTGAGGAAGGATGTTTACATTGTCTGTGTGATTGACATGACTACACTGTCTGTGACTGACATGTTTACATTGCCTAGGTGATTGGCATTTGAGTCCAGAGGTTCTCAAATAGGGGGAGAGATTTACCCCAAGGGGCACGTGGCAATGTCTTGAGACGGTGTCACAGTTGGGGGCACAGGGGTGGGGTGCTACTGGCATCTGGCAGGCAGGGGCAAGGGGTGCTGCTGAACATCCTACAAGCACAGGACAGCCCCCACCACGGAGAATTACCCAGCCCCACATGTCAGCAGTGCTGAGGCTGAGCAGCCTGCGTGAGACCACGTGAGGAGAACGGAATGAGAAAGCATGTTCTGATGCTGCCCAGGAAGAGGCATGGCCCCCACATCGGGAGAGGGTGATTTTCAGCTGGTCAGCGGAGGAACAAGACGAGGAACGTCAGTGAGAGCCCACCTATAATTCCTGCTCTTGTCTGAGTCTCCCTGGAAATCAGCAGACACTTGCCGCCCTCCATCCGGGAGGTGATGTGGGAGGGGTGGGGGCTGTGGCAAGCAGAGAGGTCAGAGGTCATCAGGCCCTGCGGTCTATGGAGTGTCTTGTAGGCCATGATGGAAATGTCTCACCTACATCGTAGAACCTGTGTGAGGATGAGGTGATTATGTATGCAAAGTGCTGTACCTGGCTGCCATACCAGCCAGAAGCTGGGGCTGCTCCCTGCTCCGTGGGTTAGCTGAGGGAGTCCGGCTTCTTCTGCGCCGTCACGTGGATTCGGACACCACATGTGTCCAGTTTGAAGCAAGTCACTCTCCTCTTCCCTCCTCTGCCTCAGCAAACAAATTTAAGGACAAAGTGTCCTCTAAAGTGTACATAGGCTGCTCTCAGGTAAGTTTTCGTGTGAAAAGAAGATCCTATTCATTGTAGTTGTGCTTTTCACACTTTTGACCACGTATGGATGCCGTCGGCATTTATTGAGAATCTACTAGGAACTAGCTTAGAAGCTGAGAAAATCAAGTCAGAGAACCCATAATCCTCCGCTTGACTGTGTTTAGCACAGACAGGTGTTTGCTTATCTTCTGTCACCTGAGCCCTACCTTCATGAATTCTGTCATGTTATTTAATTCATGTGCTTGGGCTGCATCCTGAAGGAGGACACAGAGTCAACTAGGAGAAGAATACTGGGAGGAAGGAGGTGCTTGTGGAACATGGCAGGCAGAGGGGTGGCCTCCCTGGGGATGCTTCCAGGTCAGAGTGTGGATAGGGAAGGTCCAGAAATGCATCTGTAGAGGGGAGCCAAGCCAACCTGAGAAGACCCTTGATTGAGCTTCTGTGGAATTTGGGCTCTGTCCCAGTTTGTGTTGAAGACACATAAATATTTTAAGCCCAGGGGACATGTGATCAGATCTGTGCTTTAGAAAGACAGCTCTCTCAATCCAGAAGTCCAAGAGGACGGGAGGGAAGACCAGTTAGGTGGGGGCGGTTGCCTAATCCGAGCAGGAGATGGTACAGGCCTGAATCAAGATAGTGGCCAAAAATGGGAATAGGCTCACTAGATGTTCAGGATGTGGAATTGACAGACTTGGGTGATTTGTCGGATGTAATTGAGACTGAGTTGAAGAATGAGACACTGAGGATGAAATCAGTGGACACTGGAAACTCCAGCTGAGGTAGAGATGATGGGATTAAGAGCAAACCAGGATTCGGGGAGGAGATGAGTTCCGTTTCTGAGCTAGAGGTGAAGTGCTTTGAGAACATCCAAATGAAAGTCATGTCTAATGAGCAAAGATGAGTGAGTTGGGTTGGAGATAACGAAATTGGTGTCACAAGCATGAGATAAACTTGGAAGTCCTTTGAACAGATGAGGTCACTGAGGGAGAAGGTGGAGAGTGAGAGGAGAACGAGGGTCCAGGACCAGGACTGTCACCTGCATCTCAGGGGTGAACTCACAGGAGGCACCAAAGAGAGAGAGAAGCGATGGCTCTTTTCAGGGAGAGACAGAGGGTCTTGATGGTTGCAGAAGGAAGGTGTGGATTTTTATGGCAAACCCCTCCACCCTCAACCTTACTGTAGCTACCATACTCGCTCACACACACATCAGTTGTTGTGGAAAACGCCATTCTGGTTGTAGCTAGGGGTGGCTTTCAAGATTCAACCCCACAGACATGAATGCGAGAATTCCACTCCTGCGTCCTGACGGCCTTTACCCTCACAGCACAGCGCAGGGCCCCGTGGCCAGGGGAAACAAAGGCACTCGCTGCTTTTCCTACCAACCGGGAGGCAGTGTGAGCCTCCCGGCTACCCCAAGCCTCTCTTCCTGGTGATGGAAATTTCCATCACTGATGGGGAAACAGCAGGCTAATGGCACAGATGAACTGTAAATTTTGACAGCCCCGACAGGTAAATATTGGCTTTGCGCAAACCAGTTTCTATAAATAACCGTCTGCTGTAGAAACCCCACAGATGGTAGCAAGGCAGTGCCCAAGCGCATTTTCCCAGGGTGCTCGGTGCAGAAAAGCACAGCTGTCAGCTCAGGCCGCCTGTGCTGCGTCCGCCGGCCCCCGTGCCCCCTCCCCTGGCAGGCAGAGGCAGGACAGGTGGAGATCAGTCATTTCCATAATCTGCCTCTGGTGCCTTTCATTCCAGGACTCCAGAGGGGTTTCTTCAAAATGTCACTTCTTCGGGCTTTGCAGACAAAGTGGGAACGTGTCTGATGTGGGGCTTTATCAGACCCTCCTAAGTCAGTTCGGTCCTGCTGAAAAGAAAATCAGGTGCCGCGAGACACGTGATTGGGCGCCATGTGGCTGCATTGCTAAAAACTGTGCTTTCAACGCTCTGGGCAGACGTCGGGCCGTTGTATGTGGGCATGACGCTGACCTGGCGGGGAGTGTGTGGGGTAGGGAGACATTCACCTCAGCAAGTCTTAGTGCTGGGGAATTTGCCCAGCGCCCATCTCCCCCTGGCCAGGGAGCCTACAGGAACGGGGGGAGCCACCACTGGCAAACTACGCCAGCATTCTTACGTCTCCAGTATGGGGCTAAGAGCCCATAGCTGGAATATGCTGACAGCATGACGACATTCTCTATGACATTCTGGGGATGCCAGAGGCTCAGTGCTAAATCAACTGCTCCATCGTTGTGGCTGGGCTCTGGTTTGGGGTATGGTTAGACCTCCCTCCGTCCCTAGGGTTCCTTTTCAGCTTCTCCTTGATTCTGTGGGCTCATTTATTTCATGCATTTTATTGTAAGCCTTTTCCAACCTTTCTGGAAATAGACAAGGTATAAATCACATAAGGTGAGTCAGATGATTCTAGAAGTTGCCTAAGATAGCAACAGTAGTCAAAAAATATTTTTTCCTCCTACAGAGGCTTTAAGAAATAATCATGATAGACTGTACAATTAGACAATTTGTGGTAGGAAATTAGGAGGGAAAATGTTGCGGGGAACCCCAGCAGGAAATACTCTGTGACTAATGGAGGGATGATGGTCTGCACTGTCTGTGGCTCCTTCTTCAGCCGGTCCCGGGAGAGGACAAAGCTGGCGTGTGTCTGCGATCATTACAAAGTATAGCAAGCATGCTTTCGAGCTCTATGTTCACAGGGTGAATCCGGGACTTTTACTCCTGCTCCGAGGGAACTAATCACCATCAGCACAGTCTTCTTTGCTTCTCTGGGGGAGCTGCCTTCTATAAGTCCGCATTCAGAAGGAGGACTAGGTTATCGGAGTTTTCAGCTTTGGGTTCTTCCTCCCGTCTGATCTCCATGCACGAAGGCCAATGCTTTCAATTAGGGCTGCGAACGCCTCGCAGTCCGCGCTGTGTCCGGTGCCTTCTGCTTCCCGAGCCCTCTGTACGGTGCCGGCATCCAAGGGGCCACAGATCCAGGTTTGCGGAGGGCAGGTGACTCAATGAGCTCTCGTTATCAGAGAATCTGATTTCCATATTGGGGAAGAGATCAGAAACGTTCTTCAGGGGTAAAACTACAGCTTGATTTCAGTAGGGTCGCGGAGCAGAAGGCGCAGCCTAGAGAACAATGACGTCTTCCACTGAGCCCATGCGAAGTCTTGAACAGACCACACGGGAGGCCCGGGTACAGTGGGAAGTGTCGGAGCTTTGTCACCGGACACGCTCGAACTGTGCACTCCATCTGCGAGCTGCTGGGCTCTGGGCAAGGCTGTGAGTCTCTGAACCTCAGCTTCTTCATTTTTAAACTGTAGATAAGCCCTGGCCGGTGTGGCCTGGCTGAGCATCATCCTTTGCACCAAAAGGACACTGGTTCGATTCCCGGTCAAGGCACCTGCCTGAGTTGCGGGCTCGATCCCCAGTAGGGGGCGTGCAGGAGGCAGCCTGTGGATGTTTCTCTCTTCCTCTCTCTCTAAAATCAATAAAAACATATTTTTTAAAAATAATAAAGTAAAGTGTAGATAATAATAACCGAGCCCTTCGGGTTGTGACATCCAAGAGGCAGCGTGATGCGAGTCGGAACTCGAGCCACGGTGCGGGTCGTGTCCCTGCTCTGCCCTGTACTGGCTGAGTGATCTGTGGCAAATTCCCTCACCCTCCTGTGCCTGTGTCCTTATCTCAAAAATGGGGAGAGTTGCTGTGAGAATAAACAATTAATTTTGTGACGTGCTCAGGATAGCGCGGTAGACAAGCGTTCAACGCGTGCTTCTGACAACACTCCCCGTGCTTTTCTGAAGAATTTCTGGATCGTTGTATTAATTGTGGAACCAGCCCCATCGCTGTCGTCATCATAAAGGATTGCGCGGCTGTTGTCCAGTGCAGATGGCCTTACGAAGAGGGGACCTGTGCCAGTTTCCACACAGGCCGGGAATGAAAGCTTTCGAGGCCGTTGCAGAGAGAGGGGTAGTTTTGTTATGCAGAGCTGGAGCTAAGGTTTTGTTTCGTTCTCGCTGTTATGAAAACATGTTCTTAATTGAAAAAAAAAAAAGTGCCAAGTGCTCTAGAGACCAAAGTAATACACATGCTTGTCTGGGAGGGAGCGCGTGAACTATTTAGAGGCGTATACTACATTGCACTTATTCAGGATGTTATTGTACATTCCAGTTATTCATCCAGTCATTCAAACTCTTACGTAGTGATTGTACTCTGGGTCGGGGAGAGAAATAGAACAGGACGGCGTAGCCCCCCCAAACCCAATCACATTGGCAGCGTCGGTGAAGGAAGTTCGATGACCCAGCGTCGGGCAGAGATCTGTTTGTGAATGATGACCCAGAACACCGACAAGGGCACTGCAGACAAGAGCAGGGCGATCGGCCTGTGTTAGGACCGGTGTAGTCCCTTGGCTGAGGCAGAGCTGACCGGAGGATGTGGGAAGGGAAGCTTGAACCTCTATGAACACCCTTGTCACTTTGAAAAAATGTTGAAGGAGTAAAGAAAAAATATTGTTGACAATCCCAGAACTACATAACCAAACTAAATAAGCGACCAGGAATGTGTACAGTGGAAGGACTTTGGTGAATTTGTCTCATTCTCATCTGCATGTTCGCTGTCCTCTAGCCAGGGGGTCAGCGATGTCCCTATTGCACAAAGGGACTGGAGCTCAAAGAGAATAAGGGAATCACACTCATCGGTGGGAATCCAGGGTCCGCAGGTGGCCGGAGCCCTTGTCCCGGTGCACTGGCCCGCTGTGCCAGCCGCTGCTGTGGTCCTGGTGGTTTGTCTCTGCAGGAGAACTGGGAGCTCTCGGGCATGTTGTACAACTGCCATTTATCTCCGTGCTCCTTGGCCACCCTCTCCGCTCCGTGCTGGGAGCATCTTATCAGTTTGTATAATGACTCTTGGGCCTTCTCTGCTGTGTGTTCCTTTCTCAGCCAAGCGTTCATCATGTGTGTAGATTTTTTTCACAGAGCCTAAAACAATTGTCCTGGCTGGGGTGGTACGTCTCCTAATTAGCATGCAACACCATGGATGATCTCATGTTACCATTCCTTCAAGCTGAGACAGAGTGAACCCACCACCAAAGTGAGCACTTCCTTTACCAGGCATGGATCACGCGGTTTATCCAGCTTGACTCCTTCCTGGTGTAAATCTGTGGTTTTGTGTGACTAAGACAATCTGTTGTCTACAGCAAAGAAAACGTCCTCTACATACCTCTCCCAGAGTCCCCATCCCACGTCGTAAGCTTCCTCAGACAGCAGTGGTAGCAGCCTGTCTCCTGAGACCAGAACATGGTGTTTGAGCCTTAGCACGGTTTGAGGACTTTACTTGTGATTACTTCCTGCTTCCACTTCGAGGACTGTGGACTGATGCTTTGGAGAAATCATTTTGTTTGTTCTAGATGTAGCTGAGGGTCTTAGATGTACCATGCAGGTGCGCTCCTGGCAGAAAGGGAAAGCTCTCCTAGACCTGCAGGCGAGGGCTGCTTCGTGAGTCGGGGTTGGATGCAGCGCAGTGACCGCTGCTGGTCTTTGGCCAGGGGCCACCAGGGTGTGACCCAGCGTGTGGACATCTGACCTAGCAGGGGAGTGCTTTGGGCTGTCATACGCTTAAAAGAATGTACATTTCTATTGATGAGATGATGACCGTATAATCCATCAGCTTTTATGTAAATTACTGGTGACTGTTTACCTCTGGTCCCCAAACTCTTGCTCCCCGGAATCACCAACACGAAACTGAGGTGACACGAACTTTCTAGCACTGTTGTGAATCCAAGGCAGCTGGCATGGTGTGACCTGAAAGGCGCAGGAAACAGAACTCAAGTCCTTCCAGTTCCCAGCTGGCAATTCCAGGGCGCTGGTTCACCTGTCTGACAGGAGAGGCCTGAGGCCCACCTCACAGGCTTTGGGAAAGGCCGTGTAGGGTGGTGTGTGGAGTGGATGCCGTGTCTTCCAAATGGAGCAGATGACTTGAATCCTTTGGTGGGCTGTGTTCGGTCGTCTGCCCAGGTGTGGGCACAAGGTGGAAGCCATGGACCTTCCTTCCCAGGTCCCCAGGTTGCTTGAGTGGGTTTAGGTTTGGCACGCTATTCTAATGACCTTTGGGCAATGCCATGCCGGCAACAATTTCCGAGGTGAACTGGGAAATTAGTAGGAAGTATGCCACAGGATAGAAAACCTTACATGACCAAATATGTTTGTGATATCCGAGGTTTAATAAGTTGAGTAGATTTAAGTTGCATGTGCTGACGTTTGTGGTGAACCTCCAGGAGGGGATATAAGCAATGAAGTGTCTCAAAACTTCACATCACAGAATTCTTTCCTTCTTCTCCCGTGTCCTTTCTTCCCCAACCCACCCTGCATATCGTGGGACTAGTGAGGCAGAGGATACTCTGGAAAATGGTGATTCAGGGACTGCCAGAGGGCCTCTGCCTGAGCTCTGGACACCTGTGCTCGTAGAAAGGTGCTGTGCCATAGGTAATGCCAAACACCACACACTGTGCAGGTCTCACAGTGACTTCTGAACATGCCACGCAGGTGTGAAGGTGGCCGGGGCAGTACGCTTTCTTCCTGCATGGTCTCTGGTCAGCTGACCATTCAGAAATCAATTTATTTTCTTCTAGAACCAATATGGATAAGAGTAATGGAATTTATCCCAAGAAAGGACTGTGTAATTGGAAACTGATTTGGAATTCAGTTTACATTGTTCAGGGATCTTTTGTGAAACAATTTATCCCAAGAAAGGACTCTATAACTGGAAACTGACTTGGAATTCAGTTTACATTGTTCAGGGATATTTCATAAAACAATTTATCCCAAGAAAGGACTACATAACAGGAAACTGGCTTGACATTCAGTTTACATTGTTCAGGGATGTTTCATAAAACAGACGGCTCCTGCCACCTTCTCTGTGATGCTGCTTTAAACTCCCCAGCTACAAGTCGTCCTTTTTTTCTCCCAACTTCTCATCACACGTTACCCGTGCGTTTATCATTTATCAACTCCCACAAGAGCTGACTGTGTATATGGCTTGTCTCCCCTGCTGGGGAAGCGCCCCTCAGTCTCCCCATGCCTAGCACAGAGCTTGCACGTGCTGGACACCCAGGTGCCTGGCTTGGGGAGTTTCTCACATTTGTTTATTTGCTTACTTTATTATTGTTACAATTAACTAGTTGTTATTTGTTAGCTAATATTTATTGACCAGCTACTATGTGCTAAGCACGTTGAGTTAGTTATTTCATTTAATATTGACAACAAAACTCCGAGGTGGAGACTTTTTCCTCTCAGTTTATAAAGAAAGAAATGGAGGCTTTAAGGAATTTTAAGTAACTTGCCCAGTATCAGAGGCAGGCTTCCAAACTATGGGTGTCTCTCACCTAAGCCTGAGTGTCACCCTCCCAGGGGCTACAGAATAGACAAATACTCAGAACCCCAAAGAGTAACCTCAGAGGTACCTGTGTGGCTTCCCATTCTCCTTCAGTCCCACTGGGGAGATAATTACCCCCCAAAACGAAAGACTTAGGCCACCAGCCAGTCACCTTTTGTCCTACTACGTGAGTGTGGAAGGCTCCCCTCGGCCCGCCGTGTCTGAGGGTGCTTTTGCCGCATTGGCCCGCTGTGGCTGGAAGCCCTTGTTCGGTTTGGAGAGGCCCTGCGGCGAGAACAGCCTCAGCTGGGAGATGGCCGTCTGTGTGCTTTTCACTTGCCCAGCTGCTAATGGAGTGAGGAGGATGCCAACAGCATATGCCACTCAGAGTCTTCTCGTGTGGAAAGTGTTGATGATTTCCACACCCAGTGAGTTTTCAGCCTATTGCCACCTGTGGAGCCAGGAAGTCAAGCCCACCAGTGTTTATTGGGCCATGTCACTGTAAGAAGTGGCTGGCACTGGGAACGCATTCACACTTGCTTTAATTCTTCTTCCTGATTTTTGCTTCTGCTAGGGTCACACAGTATGGTGAAGAATTGGGCAGGAGGTCTGAGTTCTCACTCTGGAGCAGATGCCACTCTATGGATGCCAGGGACTAGCCACTTGTCCCCTCTGGCTCACAGTCTCAGCTCAAAGCAGGAGGATGAGCTATGGCACTCTTTGCTGTCCCCGTCTTGGCCTGGGTTTCTTAGAGTGGGTGCAGCTCCCTAGGGAAAGGGTTTATTTGCAGTCCAAACGGGGATGGGGACCCTTGTATGCATGTGGCCCAGTCCAGAACCACTGCAGTGTCACTGACGTGTTTTATGTACCACTTCATCTTTGAAAATGGTCGGAAAACACAGTTCTTGGTAAGTGAATGGCATCAAAATAGTGATCCAAGTTGGAGTGGACTTATGCTCTGCAGACTCTTACTTGCGGGAGGTGAGACGGGCAGACCCTGCAGGTAGGCCGATCTTCTGGGTGCGTGGCCCCTGCCTGACTGGGTAAATCTTGGGCCGGTCTCAGACCTCTGTCTCTGGTAAGTGGCCCAGTCTTTGACCTAGATATGACATGGCCAGGAAATCAACGAAGTCCTTTCTGAGACTCGTGCCAAATATATAATTAGATCCACAAGGAGGTGATTTACGGGTCACTTTCCTTTTTTTTTTTTTTTTTTTATCCTCACCTGAGGACATTTTTCCATTTCCTGTTCAGATAGAGTGGGAGGGAGAGAGAGGAAGAGAGAGAGAGAGAGAAACATCGACGTGAAAGGGACACATCGAGTGGCCGCCACCCGCACGACCAACCAGGGCCGGGGACAAACTGCAACCGAGGTACGTGCCCTTAGTGGGAACTGAACCCGGGTCTCTCTGGACCGCAGGCCAACGCTCTAACCGCTGAGCCAAACTGGCCAGGGCTCCATTTTTTTATATAGCTTTAAAAGTTATTCAGGTAAACAGGTGTTCCTTTTTAAATTAAAAATATCTATGGTGTTTTGAATCAGTGCAGTTTTTAAAAAATGAACGTCACTGAACAAAGCAGACAAATACTCCCTCACCCAGGGGGCTCACATTCTGAGTGGCCATTGGTGACAACTAGGTACCGGCGTTTGCCCGTCCAGGAGCACGGCATCCAAAATGGAACAAGTGCAGGAAGGGCCTCTCACCCCACGCAGCTGGCGCTGGCGGCTGATTCGTTAACCAAAAAAAGACCATGAAAACGATTATGCTTAATCACAACATGATGTATGTGTACCTTAACTATCTTAACTTAAAACATGTAAATGCATATTCATTTACCAAAATATTTTATGAGACCAAAACACTTGCTAGATTTGCTGATTGGAGTTTTTAATGACCACTCTCACATAAGCCGTGCCAAAACGGCCTCTTCTGCAGTTTCCAGCTTCAGTTGCCTTAAGGTGGAATGAGCTCGTGAAGGCGTTTAGGAAGCGATCTAAGTGCGGAATGGTCCACTCTCCTGCGGTTGACCCACCCACACCTGGTCCGACGGCACGTTTGATTTGGTTTTAGCAGCACTTTGTTTTCTCCGGTCTTCCAAAGCACGCGACTTAGAACATTTTCTTTTCACTGTACATATTAATAATATGCAGCCAAATTACATAGTTACACTAACACGTATAACTGGCAGAAAGCGGTTTGGAAACAGACCTCAAAACCTGACATCTCGTCTGGTGGGAGCAGAAACAGGGGCGTCCCAGTTAGCTTGAAGCGTAAGCTTGAGCATCAGTCATTACGTTTTACAGAGAAGGTGGAAAACGTCTTAATCTCACACGTTAGCTGTGCAGCGATCATGGAAGAGAACTCCTACTGGACTGCTCAGTACGACCATAAGCACCCATGTTTGCACCCCCTACAGCAGTGTTTCTGAGTCTGAGAGCTACAGAACCCTGTGGCTCCATGCAGGGGTGGGAGTGGGGGTGCTCACGGGCCCTTAGAGAGAGTTGGAAGCAGGTCTGACTCCCTCAGCTTTCTTCACCTGTAGGAGCTGCACCTGTGTCTGTTTATACACCTGAAGGTTGTGTTTAATTTTATTTTTAACAAAAGACTTAGAGAATGATTGCATTTTTAGATAAGGGATATTGGGGTGCTTTTAGAGAGAAAAATTTAGACTTTTAGCAGCCTGGTATAAATGATCCTGGACAGAGGACACCTGATAACATTTCCAAATCTTTTAAAAAGACTGATGGTTTAAAATGCCTAGTCTCCACCTGATTTTTTCCCCCATTCATTGTTTCTGAATAGGCACTGGATTCATTTCCTAAAGCTGCCATAACAAAGTACCACAAACAAGGTGGCTTAAAAGAGCAGAAATGTATTATCTCACCGTTACAGAGCCTAGAAGTCCAAAACCAGGGGGCTAACAGGGCCATTCTCTTGAAACCTATGGAGGGATCCTTCCTTTCCTCTTCCCAGCTTCTGGTGGTTTTCTGGCAATCCTTGACATTCCTGACCTGCAGCTGCAAACCCGTCACCCCGTGACATTCTCCCTGCGTGTCTGTGTTCCCGGCGCCGTCTTCTCATACGAAAACCAGTCATATCGGACGAGGGGCCCACCCGACTGCAGCATGACCTCATTTTAACTAATTACATCTGCAGTGACCCTGTTTCCAAGTAGGGTCACAAATCTGAGTTACTGGCATTAGGACTTCGACCTATTTTGGTGGGGGGCAGGGGCGACAATTCAACCTGGAACCAGACGCTCAGGGTTTTCTGGGTATAATTTTGCTCCCGGCCTCCAGCATCCTGAATTCCTAGAAACTGCCAATGAATAAAACAAAGCCTTTCACCATTTATAATGTCAGAGATGTCCTTGTGCTTGAACAAACGGAAATAGATCCTCTGGGAGAATCCCTTAATGGAGGCGAGCCAGGGTGGCCGAGGAAAGGCACTCCAGTGAGAGGAGCCGTCGTGCTTGGAGTGCTGCCCCTGCCCTGAGTCCTATGCTGAGCTCGGCACATCCCTGATTGTATTTTTCACATCTTCCCCCAAGTCCTAATAGGTATCTCTGTTATTTTTATATACTTTAATTGGCAAGTAACAGAAAGCATGCCATTGTTAATTATTTTTAACAAGAAGAAAATGTATTGGCTCGTATAACTAGAAGCTGGAAATGTTGCAGACTTTGGGGCTGGCTTACTCTGTCTTGATTTCTCTGCGGTTCCCGGGGCTCTGCCCTCCTCTCTGTGGCAGGTTCAGTGCTGGACGTTTCGCACCACAGCTTCCTGTGGAAAGGAGAGGGGTCACGTTAGAACACGATCCCAGAAGGAGCAACAGCATCCGCAGAGGCGCCCAGGCAACCCTCTGCTTGTCTCCTTTCTTGAAACTTGAGCACATGCCCAGATCTGAATCAAATAATGTCCAAAAAAGGGGTTATACTCAGAGCAGTCAGATCGGTACCTGGAGATGGGGAGATCAGCGTTTACTCTGCTCCAGGACTGCCGGGAGGATAGATGGGTACCCGAATAAAAGTAGGGTTCTCTTAGGAGGGAGAAGGAGGCACTCGGTAGGTAAGTCACCATCAATGCCCACCTCAGCAGACCCAGTGTACCGATGAAATAACTAAGATTTAGGGACGTTAGTCAGTTCTCTCGGGAACCACACAGCCCGTGGGCGTTAGGCTGCCCTTCAGCACCGATGTCTGTGACTGGCCCGTCTGTCCGGCCACCAGCAGTCCGGTTCCGGGAGTGGCTTTGCTTCCGGTGCTTCTCAGAGCCATTGCACGGTCTCCGCTTCTTAGACGCTCGGTCCCCACACCCTTGACCGTGGACCTTCCAGCACGAGCGCCCAGAGCCTGCTGACGTGCCGTGCCTCTGAGTGGGAAATGCCGTCGGGGCGTGGGGTGTCCAGAGGGAATTCTGGGGGTGTCGTGCTGGGAGAACGGGCTCCCCGCCTGGATAGGCAACCTCAGTGGAACCACTGAATTTCTCGTTTCCCGTGCGTGCTTTCATGCACTCTGGCAAAATATCAGGTAGGCTGGCTCACTAGTCAGGATATCAAAAAACAAAGAGAGAGAGAGAGAGGGAGAGAGAAGGAGGGAGAGAGAGATCCCCCCCAACTTTGCACTTAGGCCACTTGGGTACTTTTGAGAAGGGACAGGCAATACTTGAACAACCCCTCGGGGGACACTGTGGGAGGAGACCGTGGCGGCGTGTATTATAGCTAAGCAGTCGCAGGAAATCTCCGACATGGAGAGCTGGAGCGTCCCTGCCTCCCGGCATCTCAGCCAAGTGATGAGCAAGGAGGACTCGGTTTCCTTGCTCAGACCCTGGGGACGGCCTGGGGTTTTGGCTCTAACTCTTAGCTGAACTATTTCTACAAGTTTCCTTCTGAATCTCTCTGGCCCTGAGCTATTTGAAGTTTTTCCTCATGTTGCCAGAGGAGGAGTGGAAAGTCCGAAAGTTTTTCAAGGACGTCTCCTCTAGTAAGCATCTGAATTGTCGAGGAGAAAAAAAAAATTATTTCGCCCATTATTCGCCTTCGTGCTAATTGTTTCTTTTTTCATCCCCTAATCATCAAAAGCACATGTTTTCATTTCCATTTCAATCATTCCAATTACTTGCATCCAAAGCAGCAACAATCCCAATGTTATTAAGTTTTATAATGCCCCGAAGTAAACAGCTCTTGCTTAGCCCTACCTCGCCATGTCCCGAGGTTCTCTCCCTTGGCAGGCGCTCCCAGCAGGCTGGGTTTCAGGGTGGGCAGGGAGAGGGAACGGGGAATGCTGCTGGGCCCGTGCCCTTCCCCACCTGCAGTCTCTAACACAGGCCGCTCTGCTCTGGAGCCGGTGTTTCAGCAGCGTGGGTCCCCTGTCTTGGTTGGGGGCAGGGCTGAACTACGCTGCACACAGTAAGTCTGGTCTGCAGGAGTCCAGGAATGTGACTTGCATGTGAGTTGTCTCCAGTTCTCCCCACTCCTGTCCCTTGTCACGCTGGCCCAGTCTCTACAAGACCTTGCTGTCTCTTCCTGGTCCTATGGTTTCCTCTAGGAGTGAGGACAGCCCTCCACCCGGCCCGGCCCCACCCAAAGCCCCTGGTATTCACCCAGGAGAACAGGATCAGCAGGTTTCAAACACTTCCACATGCAAAGCTTTCTTTTAAAGCCCGTGGAGGGAAGCTCAGTAAAGAATGGAGATAAAGCAGAACTGTTCTCACCCAATGGGAGGGGCAACTTTGGGTCCTGCTCTTCAGTCCTGGAGATGAGGCCACTCCCTCCGCCTCTGCTGAGCACAGTGTGAAAGTCACAGACCTGGAAACAGGAATCTTCACCCAATCCTTGAATTGTCTTCCAGTTAATCAGAGATCTCCTTGAAGGAGGAAAAGAAGGAAACGAATACTTATCATGAAGGATACTGAGCCACGATTCCTCTCTCTTGTGTGGACAGGGGCCACGTGTGAGTAAACTGTGTCTATATAGTGCCGTGCCTGCCTCTTACCACCCCCACAGTAAATGGTTTACAAGGGAGTGAATGAATGAGGTGTACCCTCTAAAGAGAGGTCGTCTTACATCTCAGCATGTGTTTAGCACCCGGGCTCATGTAACTTCATGTAATATCTGGTTACCTGAAACAGTACCTTATATTATACAGTTTTCTGATTTTCATTCACATTCTTTTTTTTTTAAATCTTTATTGATTTTAGAGACAGAGGACAGGAGAGGGAGAGAGAGAGAGAAACATCGATGAGAGAGAACATCAATTGGCCGCCTCCTGCACGCCCCCCACTGGGGATTTGGCCCACAACCTGGGCATGTGCCCTGAGCAGGGGGCAGTGCCCCGGGAACACAGGTGTGAGTGACACAGCCACTGCGTGTGGCTCAGGAGGCCTCCCACGAAGTGCAACTCAGAGAGATAAGGATGTAAGTAATGTTAATGACAACATAAGAAAAATAAATCTTCAAAGGTTTGGAAATTTTAGCTTTAACTTGGAATTGCACGGAGATAGGTTTTCAACTCTTTTCATCTTAAAAAAAAAAAAAAGGCATATCCTAAAATATGACATGATACACATGTTGAATAAAATGCACTGGATCTGCAATTTGGGAGCAAAATAGAGCTTTTGCATTTTCTAACATTGTTCTGTTGTTGATATTATTCACAGAAATACCTTGGGGGCCCAAACAGCCCCCTCAGAATCTCTAGAGCCATCTGGAGCCACGGATATTCCCTGGTCAATAGCAGTCGGCCCGTGGGCTGGGGAATCCGGCGCACCTGGGTAGTCAGTTCAGTTGCAGGCTAGATGTTTCTCACCTCTCTTTGCGTTGGGTCGACCAGTTGTCTTCACATCAGGGAGGCTGTCTAATGAGCAATATAATCCCCAAATGTAATTTAGGTCCGTGTGGAGGTGCATTCTTTCATTAGGCCTCTCGGCTCTCATGGAACAGCAGACTATCCATTCTCTCAGTCGCTCCCGCAGGGGTATACAAAGCTGATGACCCTCTTACTCCCACTTTGGGGATAATTCATGGGCCAGACAAGCACAGGCCCGCATCCAGGGGACTCACTGGGAAGGGGTGTTTTTCACGTGCGTTTGGAAGCCAATGCAGTAGATTTGGTTATCACAGACTTTACTAGCTAATATTTCAGTTTACCTTGCCAGCTTCCTTTATATGGTTCTCCTACAGTGACGAAAAGACATACCCTCTCTTAATCAGCTGATTGAACCTTTCATTGTTCATTCATTCCACAAGTATCCACTGAGTGCCAACCATTAGAGCTGGACCACACTGAACAGGAGCCGGAGGGCTTGGGGTCCCTAATAAAGGGTTCAGAGGTCATGCTCAGGATCCTGGAATATTTGCCCATTAAGAACTAGTTATGTAACAAAGTTAATTCCAACCTGGAGTGGGAAATTTCCTAACTAGTGCCTTGATATGTATTCACCTGTCTTCAGAAAACTCAGATCGGGAGGCCGGCGCTGCAACAGCAGAACGAACCTGGGGGATGTAGAGGATACGGCAGCGCCTAAGCTGTCATCCACCCAAGAAGGGCAGGCAGAGCCCAGCAGTGCGGCCGCCTCTGGGCACAGGGAAGAGCCCGCAGGAGTCCACGTCCTGGTCCGCCACTGCCCACACTGAGGCAGCTCCTCGAAGGCAGCAGTAAAGCGTACGGGCTCGGGTGTCTCACCCTATCCTCTGTTTGGTTCCCCGTCTGCTACTTACTAGCCGTGTGACCTTGAGTACAGCTCTTACCCTCTCCCCATGGCCTTCCTTGGTAATGTGAGATAGCGTCCTTACTGCCAGGGCAGGTGCGGCACGTAGCTCGATGGGCGGCCAGAGAAGGCCATCTGGGAACGATGGTTGTCAGTGGCCGGTGTGGCCTTGCTGCTCTGGCTCCCTCCCGTCCTCGTTCACTGTCTGCATCCGTGCATGGGACCAGTGCGCACGCGCGCACACACACAGACACACGCGTGTGCCCTGGGGTTCTGCGTGTATCAGGTGTACAGAAGGCATGCTTTGGTACCTTGCTGCCATTCAGAAAAGCTCTCTTTCACATTCAGTCTCCTAGAAAAAGCCCCTTCTTTCTCTGCAGGGGTGTCTGATTCCCCCGGGCCTCTGCAGACAGCCCGATGGGTGTGATGACTGACTGCATTTAGACTGTAGCTAATATTTACAGCCAGACCTAGCATGGGACTGGAGGGATGGCCGGCCGATTCTGTAGAGGCAAGTGTTATTAACTAGGCCGTGGGGACCAAACAGGGTCTGAAATAAATGTCAACGTCATCTTTTAGCTGCTGCTGCGGCTGCTTGGCTGGCCAGTACTTCCTGGATAGGGGTAAAAAAAAAAAAAAAATGATGGCAAAATATACTGTTCTTGAGAAACTCACCTTTCCAAATATAGAACGCCCTCTGTGCATGGCTGGTGCCGTCGCAATTGCCTTCCGCACGTGACTTACACGTGGTTCTTTCCGACCAGTTCCGCTAACTGATTTGCTTAAAGTCCCATCGATTTGATGGGGAAGGGTCAGCATTACTGTCGAAGCCCCAGAGTCTGCGGGATAGGAGGCGGAAGGAGATTCAGAATGTCTTAAGGTAATCCTCTTATGGACAGAAGCATGGTGTCAGGAGAGAGCCAGCTTTCTGTGCTGGGGCAGCAGGCAGACACATTTAGGAATCCTGGAGTTAATCTTGAAGCCTCGCTTGAACCAAAGCAGCTTATCTTCTTAGTTAACAAGTGGCAGAAAAAAAATGAAACTCTGAATCTCCTTTTCCCTCATCTGCCTTTTGACATTTTCAGAATTTACCAACACCCAAAGAAAGTGATAAAGCCCTACAAAGTTTGGTTCCCTAAATCATGAGAGGTTGAATGACATGATTTATTCAGGTTCAATTCAAGTCTGGCTTCCCTGAAGAATGGAGAGATCAGTCACCTGTTTTCTGTGATTTGAACCCCAAAATCTCTCCCCCTTGAGCCTATGACAGTAGTTAAAATGACAGCCCTTAAACGTAACCAATTTCTTGCTCTGGCTGGTTTGGCTCAGAGGTTAGAGTGTCGGCTGGCGGACCAGAGTCAGGGGTTCAATTCCAGCCAAGGGCATGTACCTCGGTGGTGGTTCATCCCAGCCCTGGTCAGGATTGTGCAGGAGGCAACTAGTCGATGTGTCTCTCTCACATCAATGTTTCTCTCTCTCTCTCTCTCTCTCTCTCTCTCTCTCTCTCTCTCCCCCCCCGTCTGATGATAAATAGGGAAAAAATATCCTCTGATGAGGATTAAAATAATAATAATTTTAAAAAGTAACCAATTTCTTTAAATATGTAAATAGCCCATGGGCCTCTATCAGTCATTCACATTCTAGTATGAACTAGTGCCTTTAAGTTTGATTTCTAGAGTTATACTACTTGAATGGGAGAAAGGAGCATGGGTTTAGCGAAAAGAAAAAGAGTTTTGTGCTGTCTCCCAGAGGTGGGACTGGATGTGGTACCACAGTGGGAAGCTCTCAATTTTGGGCCACCTGTGTACTGTCGAGCCTCAGGCTTTTGTGGTCTTGGTCAACAATAAGATGGAGCACATAAGGAGAGAAGTCTGCATATAAAGGAGAGAAGCCGATCGCTCCACCATGTTACACGGGAATGGCAGGGTGCTCGCAAACATAGGCTTCATTCATTTACTGTTTCATGTACTGCCCTGCTTTGGGTACTGCATTTGGGTATTCTGGACCTGGGAACAAGAAAAGGCATCTCTGTTCCTTCCACACCCAAAAAGAAATTTGCAAAATTCTATCTTGATGATACATATGAGAAAGTTTGTACTCGGTTTACCCAAAGTTGCACAACTAGAAAGTGATCAATTTAGTATTCGGGTTGGGCCCTGCCCGACACCAGTGTGTCCCGTACACCACACTGCATCTCTCCTGGAGCTCAGAAAGCACCAGAAACTCCCAAATTGCAGCTGTCTGTCAGTAACCACAACTGGCGATATGAAAGGTTTGAGTAACTCTTGCTAGTCGGGGCTCCGTCGCACTTACAGATGAAAACTAGAAATTGATTTAAATAAAAAGCAGAGGCACAGCTGCCCCAGGCGTGACACTGGGCACTGGATTCCGGACACCGTGCCCATCGGCCTGGCCATCGTCCGGCTCCTCTCCCGTTGGCTGGGCCACGGTTTGTTGCCCGAGGCAGTGAGGGCCGGGACACACAGTCTGGCAGCTTCCTCTGACAGAGGACTCTCAGATTTGTTAAACTGGAAGGAGAACGGCCCTCGGAGGGAGACAGCAGCAGTCCCATGGAGTTAAGGAGAGTGGGGATACCGGAGGGAAACCTGCACGAATGTAACCACTCCTTCGTCATGTTCTCAGTCCTGGTCCCCCCATTTTTTGGTTTGATAGAAAGCAGTGTATCTGTTACACTTTTCTAGATACTCCAGCGAGCATGGTGGCGGGAATCGGGGACATCGGTAGGTTTGGGAATCTGCCCAGCCTCCAGCAGTGCGAGGCGTGTGGAAGCCAGTTAAAGATGCCGTTTCTCCAGGGCATCACTAGAGCTCTCTCCTTGGTGTTAGTTGGTGATTAGCTGAGGAAGATTCTAGAGCTTTACCAGCACTAATGTAAACAAGGATTCCTGTATGTGGGATTGTTGCTGAGGAGCAAATTCTAAAGGCTGTTCCGGGGAACCGTGTTTGAGCTTTTGTCAGCAGCTGTGACATGTCCCTGTGGTTCAACAAGTTGAGAAACACCTTTTAAAGCCACGAGTCTTGCAGTTGTTGGTTAATAAATCTCCAGCATCTCCTTTCAGATTTTCTGTAGCCATTAAACTCACTGCCAAGGAGCGACTCCTAAGGCAGGAACCTGGGGTCAGATCGTCTGGGTTCAGATCCCTACTCTGCCACTCAGTAGAAGTGTGGCCCTGAGCAAGCTGCCTCAGTTTCCCCATCTGTAAAATGGGGATCATAATAGTATCTACCTCCTAGATACTATTGAAACAAATAAAGCAAACCATGTGAGCATTTAGAACTGGGCCTGGTATGTGGTAGGTGCCCTGTAAGTGGTAGTACTATTATGATTATAATTTTTGAAACTGAAAGCCTGGGCATCTTTTTAAAGGGTGCTAAGCACCTGTAGACAACTCCATGGGACCCAGTCTTTTCGGGGCTGGTTGTTGTTGGCTTCGAAATAAGTGACAGGGATTTCATTTTCCCCAGCATGTGTGGAATTAGGACAAATCAATTTCAAAAGCCGGGTGAAGGTGGGTGCGGCGGGAGGGGGGATGGGAGACATCTATAATAGTGTTACATTTTTTTTTAAAAAGCAGGAAACAGTAAATTATGGGACTCCATTCCATTTGATCTGTAGAGAAGTACACATCCTGAGAGTCAAATAGGAATGTGAACATCGTAGCTTGGGAACACAGGCCAGGCCTCTGGGTTTCGGAAATGAGCACGTGAGACGAAAGCACCCGCAGCAGATCGTGGGGCCCCTCCCCGTCTGTTGGGAGGAGCTGGCAGGGGGCAGCCTCTCAGAGCACGGGCAAGGCCCTGAGGACTGTTTCCCGCACTAGGGAAGAAAGGGGGAGGTTGAATCACTTGAGGTTTGAGCACAATTCTGAGTGAAGCCCAAAGCTGAGAAGGCTAAGACCTGAGATTCCCGCCTCGGTTTGACTGGGACAGTTCCCCAGTGGGACTCTGGGGGTCTGTGCCAAGGGCTCACTGCTCCACACCCAGCCACACATAAGACAAAAGGAAAAATTGCCCACCTGGGTTTAACAACTCACAGCCTCTTCAGAGAGACAGGAGTCCAGCAAGACCTGAACCCTAATCTTGTCACTAACTCCATGGGTGACCTTGAGCGAGTCACTCCAGGCCCAAGCCTGGCTCTTCACCTGTCATACGAAGGGGCAGGCCTGGGTCTTACCCTGCCCTCCTGTGGGCCAGTCTGCCACTGTCCTGGCGGCACTGGATGGTACTGAGACTTACATAGCAGGGTAGGAATGAGGACAGGGCCTCCGCTACAAATTCCGAGTTCTTCCCTCCATCCATCTCCTTGCCTTGGGCAGCTGGGATCTTTCTTATGTAACACGGTCAGGAAAGGGAAGGCAGGAAGGTAAAAAATTGCCTGCTGTTGTAGCCAAGCCAGACCACGCTGGGATCTGGGGAAGGGAGAATGAAGACAAAGGGCGCTCCGAGGGAAATGGGAAGGAGCAGAACACAGAAAATCGAGATGGATTCCTCCGGCCTGGGGCACTGGTCTGTATCCAGTCCTCCGCGCGGCTGCTGGCTGGAGGGTCGGGAGCCAGGCTGCGGGGGTGAGGCTGGAGGGGAGATGCATCGATCACCATGCCTGAGAGTGTTTAATTTCCCAGAGACTGTCATTAAACAAATTTCTGCCGGAGCCTGGCAGCCCTCGCAGACGTTTGTTGCAGGGAAATTACCACAAGGTGATTTGTCTGAGGAAAGAGCCAGACTGGGTCTGGATTCTTAATGACACAGGGACCTTTGGCCTTTCAAAACACTGCTGGTTAGAAAATGTATTTTCCAGCCTCTCTTTGCAATTAGAGTGGGACGGGCAAGGGTAAAGTTAAAAGAAAAGCTGCGAATACTTGCTGAGCTTTGAGGCCCGGAACTGGGAGACGGAGGAAATCAAAATGAGTAGGGACCCAAGGAGGGACCAAATGCCAGGGACCCAGTGATGGGGTGGGAGGTCCTAAGGAAGGGCGCCTTTCCTGGACGTTTCTGGCCATCGCCTGCCGGGAATCGAATCCCTGTATCAATTAAGGTCTTATCTTTCGCTGCCAGCAGCAGCTAGCCCGCAGGGGTCGGGGATCTGACCGCACTATACATAGACCGCAAGCTCCTCTTCCCAGCCTCCCGGACCTGCGGCACCCGGCGAGTCACGGAAAATGATCGCCTGTCTGTTCCTTGAAGTATAAAAATGGCTTTATTTTTAGATATTACGGTGTGGTGTTTTTTTTAAAATCTACTGGCAGTTGTCTTCAGATGCCGCCATGGAAAGCAGACTAGAACAGCCAAGAGTGGGCGCAAGCAGAACACTTCGTAACGTGTCGGGGGTCTCAGCCTCAGCGCTCCTGACGTGGGGCTGGGCCATTCTTTGTTGTGGGTAAGACATGCATTGTAGATGTCTAGCAGTGTCCCTGGCCTCTACCCGCTGGGTGCCAGTAACACCCCACCTCCAACGGAGACGACCAAACACTACCAAATGTTCCCCGGGGGTGGGGGTGGGGGCAAAGTTGTCCCAAGGTGAGACCATTGCTGAGAAAACGCAATGTTTCCACCCCCCCCATTCTGTTTGTTGTGATCAGCTCTTCCCCCCGACCACTGGTTCCACGTTCCTTCCAGTTGTCCACTATCTCCCCACTCCCACCCGAGGGACACTGTTTCCCCTCTGTTGTCTGATCGCCTACCAGATGACAGGCATTGCACCCTCCTCTTCCCCCCCGCAACATGTGGTCAGTTTAACGCACACTGTTCTTGTCCTGAGATGTTTGCACTTTATTTACCAAATATGTGTCCTTTAAGTAAAAGTTTGCCAAATGAGCTGCTTCAGCAGGAGAAATGCATTTCCACTGAGTGTTCCCACTGGGTTTTGTTTATGTGTGCGTTCATAAGGCAGCTCAGAGAGGACGTTCATCCCGAGATCTCTGGGGTGATGGTTGCTCTACAGCCGTGGGTTTCTTTTATACCGTCCCAGTATTCAGGGCCGCAGAATGACAGCAGGAAGCGTGCTTTGCCAGGGGGAGGACTCTGGCTTCACAGCACCTCCTGTCAGGTGGGGTGCTGTGGTGCCTACTGAGGGGCACATCCCCCAGCCCCTGAACTCACCAGCTTCTCGGTCCCAGATGCAGCACGCCCCCAAAGAAGAAAGAGAGGCATTTCTCCGAGGAAAGATGAGCTAACCCATGAAGCCAAGGCCAGGGCTGTTGGGCAACAGTCTAAGAGATAAATGTTTAATAAGATCTAAATTTAGAATTCCGAAGTGGATTCTG
The DNA here is from genome assembly GCA_030848825.1 of Tadarida brasiliensis. Lineage (NCBI taxonomy): Eukaryota > Metazoa > Chordata > Mammalia > Chiroptera > Molossidae > Tadarida > Tadarida brasiliensis. The sequence goes on along the minus strand of CM061267.1, from coordinate 95,234,703 downwards.
ATCGGAACAGGCAGCATGTAGAAGAGCGATGGGTCTAACACACAGTTCAGATGGCCACCTCGCTCCTTGGTTACAGCTCTTCGGGGCTTCCCGCAGGAGGAGGCCAGGTTCCCTCTGCCCCGCCCCCGCGCCGTGCGGTCCAGCCATCCAGAACTGCTTTCCGTTTCCGAACGTACCAGGCCTTGCATACCTTTTCCTGGAATGTCTCTCCTTTCCCCCTTCCACCCGGGAAAGTCCTATCCATCATTCCCGACCTCACTCAAACATCTTGTCTTTGGGGCTGCCTCCCTACCTAATAACCTATGGTATGTTATGGTTCTTCTCATAATATATTTAAATTATTTATGTTCCTTTCTGAATGTTTGATACTTGGTACAAAGTAGACACTCCTGAATGTAATTGAATGAATTGATGCATGATACCAGCCCTACAGAAGTAATTTTAGTATTTGCCATTCTTAAGAAGAATTTCTTTAAATTCATTCACTTCAGTTCTAAATTTTAGAAGGTGCCTTGAAAACTCCAAGACTCCCACCCAGTCTTCTGCTTTGGAAATTCTAGCTGACTCCAAGCCCACCGCCCAGCCCTCTGCTGCACAGGCCTCTAACACAAGGGTTTTTGTCACAGTCTCCCTCCTTGGATGCTGTTCGGTTGTCATGGCATCCTTGGAACTGTTTTCCCTACTCAGAAATCGAGTTTCCGCTTTACCTTTATACTCCTACCTGAAGCTGTAACATGGCCATGCAAAGTTTCCCTGCAAGGTGTGAGCCAAATTTCGGGAGAAATTTCACTCATTGTTAGGTTAGCAAACCCATTAGTTCTGTGAGTTGTGTTCTGTCCCACGCAGATGACTCACGTCTCTTTATTTTCATTAACTGCTTGATTAGCAACCTGATATTTCCACTCCCTGGGAAACATGCTGTTGTAGGCATGTGCTGGGAATTGGGAAAGCCCATCAGAAGGAGAGATGGCGTGCAGGAAAGTCCAGACGGGAGCCCAGAGGAGGGACCGGGCTGGGCGAGGAAGACCGTGGACGCTGGGCTGTGCCCATCCTAATGTCTGTCTCTCGTCCTTCATCCTCCCTGACCACGTTAACTGTGGTTACTCTTACTCATTATCACCCTTAAGAAAGCCAGGAGGTACAGTGAGCAGCTCTGTGTGTATTTTCCATAGGAAATGTCATTGGGATGAAGTATTGAGCTAACACTCAGCCATTTTTGTAAAGCTATCATGAAAGACAGATGGGAAAAGGGGGTTTTTAGACCTTGCTTCCTGCTGGCAGCCTAGCTCAGCACCCACACTGGACGCGTACATTGCCTGGACCTCAGCCACCGCACCCCCCTGATACCCTCCCAGCAGAAGCAAGTTCATTGTTAAGTCATAGTCATTTATAAGACGGAGGTTTTCATAGTTTTCTGTCTTCCTTGTTTCTCTTCCCTGTCAAGTCGTGTTAGGGAAGATTTCTTAATTTTCAGAAGGAAGAGATCCAGGATCCAAGAATAAAACTAATTACAATGACAAATTGACCAAAATGAGAAAAATGACAAATAATCTGTAGGCTGAAATTTTCCCCAAAGCCAAGAATAAATAAAATGTCTCTTAAAGTGCCTGGTGGAGGAGGCTAATAAAAGAACTCAATTATCTGTTGTTTTTCCTTCAGTCTGTGATATCTGACTTTAAAAGGCAAAAAAAAAAAAAAAAAAAAATTGTAAAAATTTTTAAGGATATCAGGTAAAATAACAAATAGAAGTTCGTGATCCTCTGTGAATTTGGAGGTGGAGAGAACACGTATTCAGAGGAAAATAGCTCATGAATCTGTAGGTTTGCTTTCAAGAACAGCGTCGATCAGCGAGGCCACCTCTCGATCATGTTTCTTTGCTTCAGTTGGACGACTGGACACCTGACCGCCTACTTCTTATTATTGGAATGTTTATTTTATTGTATTTAGATACCTTACTTTGTTCCCCTGAAATTTGCCTCATTACCATAATCATGGGGGGTTTTTGCAGTGAATCTGCTATGGTCTGAATGCTTGTGACCACCCCCCATTAATATTTTGAAACCCTAACCCTCCCAGATGATGGTGTTAGGAGATGGGGCCTTTGAAAAGTGCTGGGTCATGGAAGCAGAGCCCTCGTGAACGGGATTAACGTTCACAGGAAAGATTTCTGCAAAGCTCTCTAGCCGCTTCTACAACTTGGGGACACAGGAAAAAGGCACCAGCCATGAACCAGGAAGAGGGCCTTCTCCCGGCCGTGCTGACACCCTGATCTTGGACTTCTAGCCTCCACAATGAGAAATGAATTTCTGTTATTGTTTATGTGCTACACGGTTTGTGGTAATTTGTGATAGCACCTCAAACAGACTAAGAATCCTATCTGGACCCTTTCTCCACTGAAGATCATTTTGGGGACTTTTCTGTATTGAAAATAAGGGGTTCTGGAGAACTCAGTTGATAGTTATTGAATGCCTGCAGTAGACAAACAATTTTACTTGACTCTTGAGCCAGCTGCAAGAAAGAGAGCCTTCACCAAGCTGTCAGGGACGTCACAGACTAGGTGGGAAGGGGGTGGCGGTAGTAGTAACAACAGCAGCAATGATTACTATGATATTGGGGTAGGATACTGTTATTATCCCCATTTTGCAGTTGAAATAACTGAGGCCAAGAGAGGTTAAGTAACCTGACAAGGTCACGTAACTAGTAAGTGGCAGAGCTCAGTTCTGAAGAGGGAAAGTCTGTCCAATAGGCCAGCTCTTGACCACAAGGCCACACTGCTTCTCAAGGACATAGACACTGAACTTGGTCACTGAAGCTACTCATAGAGACCTGTAAGAAGAGGTTTGGATGTGCAGAGAAGAGAGGGACTCATGGGGGAGTCAAAAAGGACTTCTCGACCGAGGTGACATTGTAGGAGAGACAAGACAGTCCATCTAATAACAGCAGAAAAGTAACACGGCAGAAAACAACATGGGAAGTTTTGTTCTGAAATTACCATTTTGGAGAGAGCTTTAATGTGGATATATGCAATGCCAGATTTAAAAAGAAGAACCTTTCATGCATAAAACCATGGTGATCTACTGATATTCATTAAAAGATGTGCATATATATATATATATATGAATTTCGTTATGTAGATATGTAAATTAATGGATTGGGTGAGAGATTATGTTTTAGGATATAAACCGAGCACCATGTTATAATTAAATTTTAAAGAACCATGTGGTTTTGGAGGGTGCAGCTGTCATTCTTAATATCCACAAATCAGCCGAACGGGAAAGCATCATCTCCTCAGAGCTACGTGAGGTCACTGTCTCTCCAGAGGTACCGCCAGGTGACGGTCGCTGGCCCTGGGCCACCGTCCAGCTCCCTTGTCAATCCAAATCTCATCCGGAAATGAGGAGCGACACATTTCATTCACTCTGTCATTCTTTTCTGTGGACTCACTGACTCCTGTATTCAACAAATATATTTTGAGTAGGTCCGGCACCTCAGGGTTGGCTCTGGAAAGGCTTGACTGAGGGGTGCATTGCTCAGGGCAGAAGGGGTGAGATCTGGGTCGTGCAGGCCAGGCGAGAGGAGGAAGTCTCAGGCTGGCCTTGGAGGAGAAGGCTGTCAGACATCAGTCCGGGCTAGAATGCCCAAAGGCAAGAATCAAGCACCCTGATCAGATCACGGTTGATGCCAAAAGGGTAGGGAGCCTCTGGCACGCCATGGAGAGTCCCCAGGCTGACAGGTGTAGTTCTGAATGGTCCACTGAATCCAAGTTATCCGTTTCACACACTGGCTGGGGCTTTCGTCATGAGAGGGGCTGGACTTCAGGGAATGGGGGTGGGAAAGGCTCAGATGGATTGTTCCATTTGCAGCCAGGTTGCCCTCAGGGCTCCTTTGTCCTGAGAGCTTTGGGTTGTCGACACTCACCCCCAGGAGCCCAGGGCAGAGACGGGAGCCGGAGCTCTCACGGAGGACCAGGGAGTAACCGGGAGCAGCCTCACTCCGTGTTTCCAGGCCCCGTCCGGCCCAGGCGCTGTGCACCCATGATCTGATTCTCACAGCAGCCCAGCAGGGTCGAAGACATTGTCCCATTTCACAGAGGAAGAGACTGAGACTCAGCCTGTAGGTGACAGAGCCCGGGGTTAGCTGACTTCCAAGCCCACGTTTTTCCTAGTTTACTGAATGCTGCCGCTCTTGCGCCAGCCCACGCCTCACCCACTGGTGACAGAGGCCGGTTCAGGAGTGTATCGGGCAGCCTTCGGGCTCGGAGGTCTCCAGGCTGCACCTGAACAGCTCTGGGAAAGGCAGAGGCTTCATGGTGCTGAATACTGTGGGAAATAAACCCGAGAAATGAATGATTGTTCTCGTCAGTGTGGACCAAGTGCTGGGTCCCATGAAGCACCTGGCGACATCCCACAGAGAGAGCTGCTCTCTGCCTCCTGGGAGCTACCAACCCAAGGTGCACATTTGCTTTCTCTGTTTTATTTTAGCCCAGCTGTTGACTGAGTGACTGACTGAATGAAGGAATGCACATCTTCTTGCTCTTACAGATTAGCTTTCTTGCTACAGATAAACCAAAGGAAACAAATATTTTCCTCTACTCCCTAAAGCGAGTCTACTTTGTTTTTTTGGCGGCAGCAATTTATAGACCTATCTACACATTATTTTCTGAAACTCAAGTATTTGGGAAGAGCAGATGGAGTACCATACTGTGTACACTAGTCATATATTTTGAAATATATTTCTTTTTGAGCAATTCGGTGCTTCTTTATTTAGCAAAAGCCGTCGAAGGTTTTAAAAGCAATGATGCAAAGAACATGAGTAACTGAGATGACAATGAACAGCCCCTCAGGCACAGGGCCCATGCTTTTCAGTTCCTGCTCCGCAGACCCCGGCCTGTCCCGTTGCCCCCATCCCCGGAGATGACGACCCACGCTGTTCTGGGGGGTGAGGCTTGGAGCCTGGTTATCTGTAGTTTTTGTCTGTCCTTTGAGTGATTCTGATATGCAAACAGGTGTGAGAATCAATCTTCTATACCCATGCCTGAGTGCTATTCTTAGCACCTCGTATGCTTGAGACTCTCGCTTATTTTCATCATTAAATTATTAGAGAAACAGAGGGAAGAAAACGCCATCCCTTTTCTATTTTCTCAAAGTCATGGGGAGAGCAAATAGGTGTTGAGCCCCTCCTATATCGCCGGGAAATTGGCTTTAGATCTCACTTGGTCTTCACAAGAACTCGACAATGTTTGGGGAATTAATTGGCCCAGGCCTGGCCAGGTAGCTCAGTTGGTTAGAGCATCATCCTGATACGCCAAGGTTGTGGGGGTTCGATCCCCAGTCAGTACACATACAAGGTGCAACCAATGAAGGCATAAATAAGTGGAACAACGGATCGATGTTTCTCTCTCTCTCTCTCTCTCTCCCTCTCTCTCTCCCTTCCTTCCTTCCTCTCTCTATCTAAAATCAATAAATAAACATTTAAAAAACACTTTATTAGACTTAACTGACCCTCAGACATAGAATTGAGTTATACACACTCCTCAGTTCATAGCTTATTAGCATCGTAAGTTCCTGTAAGACTTTCGTCTTGTTATTGTTCCTCTTCATCCCTGCTCCCCACGCCCACTCCCCTCCCCCAACAGAGAACAGCCTAAATGTGCCGGCATGAGGATGTGCCTGTGTCCTTGTCAAATATTTCTTCTTGTCTGAGTATGTGTATATTGTTAGTTACACAAATGATAAATCTGTAATGAAATAGACGATAAAACGTGAGACTGTTCTGTTTTTTTTCACGCAACATGATGTTTTCAGGTATATTCCTACTTCTGGGTGGACTCCCAACATTTGCCTAGTATTCCATTGTCTGGATTCACTCCATTTAATTTGTATCTGTTCCAATTATACACGCATGTTACTCCAGATCCCACTGTCACAAAAAATTCTGCCGCTGACATTCTCGTTTGTAACCCTTGGGGACCTGTGTGAGAATCATTTCTGGGACGTGTGCCCAGGAGTTGGATTTTGGAGTCACACGCTACACGCATTTTTAGTTTCAGATAGATTTTCTGATTGGAAGCCGCACAGGAGAGTTCCCATTTCCCTAGATCCCCAACATTTGGTATGAACCAACTTTTTTTTTTTCATGCTCACCCAAGGGTATATCTTTTATTGATTTGAGAGAGAGAAACATCGATCGGTTGCCTCTTGTGCATGCCCTCACCGAGGACTGAACCTGCAACCTAAGTATGTGCCCTGACTGGGAATCGAACCCACAACTTTTTTGGTGTTCGGGATAACACTTCAACCAACTGAGCCCCCCAGCCAGGACAGTAATTTCTGTTTTTGAACAAAAACCCTTATTATTTAATATAGGTAAATCCAACCATTTCTCGTCTTGTAGGTAGTCCTTTTAGGATATTTTTTATGAACTACATCCCACGCGGAATAAGGAAACTGAATCCCAGTGTTGCCCAAGGTCACACGGTCAGCTAGCAGCAAGATTTCAAATGATGAAAAATTAACTGTTACTAAATGAAATCCCGGTATTCACAACACTTTCAAGGCCATCAGGTATTGTTTTGCACTCTAAAGATTCTGAGATTTGCTCAGAAGCTCTCAGAAGTCGCAGTCACCAGATTGCCCTGCCTTTTCCTTTCTGCCTGACATTCTTGCAGAGGGTCTCCAGTCGCACCACAACCAGGCTGGGCTGTGATGACAGCCTTGGCCAGGGTTAAGTCATTACCGCGCCTGCTCCCTGTGAGCCCAGTCCTGCTCTGGGATGCCCCCGCCTTTCCTGGGAGAGAGTGCAGGGCTGGGGAGGGCTCTGTGTCTCCTCCCAGCCTAGGATGTCAAGCCGCCCTCTTCCAGGAGCCCTGGGGGTCAGCTCTCCTGGGGCTCAGGCGGTGTAAGAGGGATGTGGAGGCAGATGGGGACTGGGGGGAGGCAGAGCCCAGGGCCCCTCCTCTAATTCCACCAGACAAAGCTTGCTTGTATTTGCTGTGTGTATGGGGTAACATGTAAGGTTAACTTGAAAAAGGATTCGAGCCCTGCCAGTTTGACTCAGCAGTTAGAGCATCGGCCCACAGACCCGAGTCACAGGTTCGATTCCGGTCAAGGGCACGGACCTCAGTTGCAGTTTGTCCCCGGCCCTGGATGAGGTCATGCGGGAGGCAACCAATTGATATGTCTCTCTCACATCGATATTTCTCTCCCTGTCCCCACTTCCTACTCTATCTGAAGATAAATGGGAAAATATCCTCAGGTGAGGATTTTTTTTTTTTTAAAGAAACAAAAAGGATTCGACTGCCAGAAGGGCGGGGGCAGGGCACTGCCTTAGAGAACCAGACTACTTACTGTGAACTGATATATTCTCATCTCCCTGCTTATGTTACATTTGTATCATGCTTTACATGTTGATAAGCACTTTTTACATTATGTGCGTTTGTAAAACCTTGTAAGGTAGACATATTTTAACAGCTGCGGCAACATTTTCCCATCATCGAAGCCCATATTGCACAGTTCTGGCAGGAGGCTGAAGGACCATCTGGCAAGAGATGGCAGAAATCATCACTGCTTTAGGCTAGCTAGATGATCCCTAACCTCCCTGTCTGTGCAAAGATGTTGTGACTGGAAAGGATGGAGAAGAGAATGAAAATTAGCCCTGGTTAGTGTGGCTCAGTTGGTTGGAGCATCGTCCCGTACACCAGAAAGGTGGTGGGTTCAATTCCCAGTTGGGGCTTGCAGAGGGTTTCCAGTTGTACCACAACCAGGCTGGGCTGTGATGACAGCCTTGGCCAGGGTTACGTCTTACCGCTCCTGCTCCCTGTGAGCCCTACAAATGTAACATAAGCAGGGAGATGAGAATATATCAGTTCACAGTAAGTAGTCTGGTTCTCTAAGGCAGTGCCCTGCCCCCACCCTTCTGGCAGTCAAATCCTTTTTGTTTCTTTAAAAAAAAAAAAAAAATCCCCAGATTTCGGATTTGATCCCAGGTCCAGGGTTTCACTCTCACATCGATGGTTCTCTCTCTCTCTCTCAAATTAATTTAAAAACATATCCTTGGATGATGATTAAAAAATAAAAGAAGCCCTGGCCCAGCGGTGGCATGCAGACTGAAGGTCTTGGGTTTGATTTCCCATCAAGGGCACGTACCTGGGTTGCAGATTTGATCCTTGGCCACAGCTGGGGATGGGAGGCAACCAATTGATGTGTCTCTCTCACATTGATGTTTTTTTTTTCCTCTCTCTCTCCCTCCCTCCTTCCCTTCCACTCTATCTAAGAAAAAAAAATTAATGGAAAAATATCCTCCAGTATGAATTAACAAAAAAGAAAAGAAGAAAGTAAAGTGAAAAGAATTACCTGCACTAAGCCTCTTGTCTGTTGGGAGAAAGAAGGAGAGACTTCACACGTGTATTGAGCACCTGCCACTAGTCACTGGGCCAAGTGCCTCATTTTAGTTCATCGTTACAGCCACTCGGGGAGGGAGGTATTATTGTGTCCACCGGAAAGGTGATGAGGTTGAACCGTAGTAAGTGGAAAAGCTCGGAGCCCAGAGCTCTCCAGCTCCAAAGCCAGGCTCTCTGCACTGCGGAAGGATGCTGTCACGTAAACACCGCGTCTTTATCAAGTCACCTCCCAGAACTCCGTGAGCAGTTGTTAGTCTCGGGAGGAAGTTCTTCCTAAGTCGCTCTGTCTCACACTGGGCGACACATTGGTGCCTCGGTCCTCTCCTCCCTCCGGTCCTTACCTCCTGCTTTTGGCTCAGGCCCCCTCATCTGTCACTTGCCATGACTCAGCTGTGAGCGTCTCTCTTGCTTTGAGTCCTTGGGTTGCCAACGTGAGCCTGTGCTATTTTGGGTTTTGCCTCAAGATAGGAAGATTGGAGAACAGCGGCCCGGCCTTCTGGCTCTGCCAGTTGTTGATTCGACGTGGCTTTGCGCCTTTGCTCATGAGTTCTTTCTGTGCTGCAGGCTAAGGGGTTGGCATGATGGAGAGGCTCCGTCTCCGAGGACGCACAGCTGGTGCCTTCGGTTTCCTCTGCCTTCACTCCTCCAGCGAGATCCTCCAACTCTGCACATCACGCTTCCCTCCGTAGTTCTTTTTTTATCTTTATTGTTGAAAGTATTACAGATGTCCCTCCTTTTTTTCCCCTATTGACGCCCTCCTCCCCGCTCTCAGCCCGCCAGCTCCCATCCCCACCCCCCTTCACCGCACTGTTGACTGTGTCCATTGGTTGTGCACACATGCATATAATTTCTTAGGTTTCTCTCTTCCCGCCCCCCACCAACTCCCCTGAAGTTTGTCAGTCTGTTCCCTGCTTCCATGTCTCTGGGTCTGTTTTGTCCATCAGCTTATTTTGTTCATTATATTGCACAAATAAGTGAGATTATATGATACTTCTCTTTCTCTGACTGGCTTATTTCACTTAGCATAATACTCGTCCAGGTCCCTTCCTATTTCTAAGTAAAAAAATAAACATGTAGAGCCACGTTGTTGAGTAGTTTTATTTCAAATATGCATGGAATAGACTGGCGTCTTGAGCAAGACAGAACAGTTACCAAACATAGGTGTTTACTCTGAGCCTTTTATTACCCGGCAGCTTACGCAAAGTGTCTGGTTTGCACAGTGCCTTACAGTTCACGGGCGCTGTGGACAGGCGCTGAGCAGTTACCTGGTCAAGAGGGGGCCTTTCAGACAGAGACCTCGGCACGAAAGAGCGAGGAATGTACCCGTGACCTGGTGTCTCCGGAAGGCAGCGTCCGAATTGGGAGATGGCGGGCGCTGAGACCGGAGATACAGGTGGAGGCCTCGTGATGGAGGACACTTGTTTGCATATTCAAAGGTTTGGCTTTATGCTACTGAGCACCTGCATCCTCCACGTGGTCAGATTTGTGTTCTGCTCGTCACACAGGCCCCTCTGGCAGGTGGAACGTGGAAGGCGAGAGGTGAGCTAGGAGACTTCTGAACCCGGGACGTTGGACCTCAGCAGGCAGAGGGAGTAGGAGAGGAAGGAGAAGGGCACAGCTGAGAAACACCGAGACGGTGGAGTCACAACACTGGACACAGAGGGTAAAAAAGAGAAAAGGGTCCAAGATGACGTCATCGTTTAGGGTCCGAAGGAGGACGCTATAACCCCTCTAGGGAATGCTCCAGGAAGGACAGTTTGAAAGGAAGACAGGCTGAGTTTAGGAATGTCGGGTGAGAGGTGCTGATGAAACGCTTCTGGGGGAAAGCATTCCACAGACACAGCGGCTTACAGCTCGAGGCTGGCAACGCATCCGCTCTGGCTCGCAGCGTTCTCTTTCTCATGCTGCCCCTTTAAATCGGTGCTTCTGCGCTGGCCGGTTTGGCTCAGCGGTTAGAGCGTCGGCCTGCGGTTCAGAGAGACCCGGGTTCGGTTTCCGCTAGGGGCATGTACCTCGGTTGCAGTTTGTCCCCGGCCCCTGGTTGGGGCGTGCGGGAGGCAGCCACTCGATGTGTCCCTTTCACGTCGATGTTTCTCTCTCTCTCTCTCTTCCTCTCTCTCCCTCCCACTCTATGTGAACAAAAAATGGAAAAATGTCCTCGGGTGAGGATAAAAAAATAAAAAATAAATAAAATAAAATAAATCGGTGCTTCCTGTGGGCTTCATCATGACCCGCTTTGAGAGCCTGCTGAAAGCCGTGGTTTCCCGGGGGTGGGCAAACACACGTGTACATGTTCGTGAACCGGACACAATTTCAGGTCATTTGAAGAGCTCCGAGTTAATAATCCCTGCTTTAAATAGGACATGGGGCTTTAAAAGCACCCTGCATCCCTAATCTGCCTGGTTTGTACATTGAGATACATTGAGGGTCTTCTGCTCCTGCTGCTTGATTGGAGGAGTCCACTCGCGACCACGCGATCTGCAGACAGCGCCCAGACGCTGTAGCACACGGGCCCCTTGAGCTCTTCCATCCGCTGCTCAAAACCCTTTCCTCGTGACCCCGTTCTGGGTCTCATAAACTCCCCCTCAGACGCTCCTCCAAGGCAGAACTCACAGCATACGTGTTGTTTAGATTCTGTTACTATTTATCGACAGCCATGTGGTCTCCTTCGTCCCAATTCATTATCATCATAGGGTGGGGGTCCCATTGTGGGGACAACCACGCTTCGTCTCCCACAGTGTCCTCTGCTCAGGCTGGTCGAACTCTGTCCGTATCCAGAACTCAAGTCGCTTTGCTTTCACAAGAACACAGACATTCTTCACTCCTCACCTCCGCCTGTGGCCTCTTGTCACGCTCTCTACAGTTTCCCCTGAAATCATTTTTTTCACACGTTGTTTCTCCTGCCGGAGCCTCGTTGACATTTCTCCTCTCTGATGCAGCGAACAGTCCTTGACATCCACAGAGTCCCCCAAACAGATGCAAAGGTGTATGAAAGTATTCTGTCATTTAATATTTACCGAGTGCTTGCTATGACCAGCATCTCCCTTGGGGAAGCCACTCGAACGAATGCGGCAAATGCGGATTTGTGAATGACCGACAGTGTGGTCATGATGTTAACAGGGCTGTGGGAGCCGGCAGGTCATGTTTTACGTGCTGTGCTGTCCCTTGCCTGATGGGTTGAGTCATGCAGCCCTGTTTTCAGGGGACATTTGCTGCGCCCTTCCTGAGCAGACTGCAAGGGGCTGTGGAGGTAGGCAAATCTCGAATTTCAGAAACTTTCCCAGCCTAACAAAGATGTGCAGAGTAAGTTACACAGAAGTTGGAAGTGATACATGCCATCAGTGGGAAGGAAAGCAAAGGGGAGACTACTGTTGATTGAGTACCTACTATGTGTCAGGAATTACTTCAGGTACTTCCATTTCCATGTTCTGATTGAATACTCCTAACTATGTTTTGAAGTATTATTCCCATTTTAAAGAGGAGGAAGTTAAGGCTCAGAGATGATAAGTAAGTTACCATGGATCTCCTTGTTTCTAAAGCCCATGTATTTCCACTCTATATTGCTGAAGAACCTTGGGAAATATGTCAAAGTAATAAAGTGAGAAAGAATATGACCCATTTAGTTACTACCCGGTGTTCCAGTTTTCTCTCAATTTCATTGATCTCTTTTTCCCCTGTCAGTTATGGGTACGTATATACCCTGGAACATCCTTAGGGTTTATCCCTTACCAGCTCTAACTATTATTAATAGTCTGATAATTTCAAAAAGAAATCCCTTTGGATGTGTCTCAGCGACATTCTGCTGTCTTTCCCCTGTGACTTACCCAATCCCTGCCAACATTAATCTTAGAGATAATTAAATGTGCTGCTTTCTACAGGACAATTTTCTATTGGCATATGCCATCTTTTTTTTTTTTATAAAACATGAACATTTCTTAATAAGACATACACATGGCAGGCACCTGTTTTTGTAATCAGGTGCCTTTCATGTTCTATTTTTTTTTAATTGATTTTAGAGAGAAAGGAAGGGAGAGAGAGAGAAACATCGATGAGAGAGAACATAGATTGGCCGCTTCCTGCATGCCCCCCACTGGGGATTGCGCCCACAACCTGGGCATGTGCCCTGACCAGGAATCGAACCAGCGACCTCTTGGTGCATGACTCGATGCTCCCCACTGAGCCACACTGGCTGGGCTCATGTTCCTTTTAACAAAACTACTAACAAACCCACCCATGTGGTTTCCTTTAGTGGATAAGAATTATTACAGCTTAGGTACATCCAGCCAATATCGAATAAGTTGTTGGAGGTACCCACTGAATGACCCCAACGTTATCCCTCTTACAACCTAACACTTTAGATGAGTGCTAGCAAGCCTCACCGCGTTGGGAAACCACTGTGTGGCTGCAGCTGTGTGGATGTGCAGCTCTGTCCTGCCGCCTTCCTAGGTGTGCCATCAAAGCAATACTCATTTAGCTGACTCGCGTCCTCTGCGCGGTGTTTACCCAACAGTCATCACTCACGCTGGTTCATTAGGTGCTGGGTGATGAGCCAAGCCCCTGTATTCTCAGCTGGGGCTGGAGCCTGTGCGGTTTGGCACTGATGTATGACGTGCAGGAGTGAGCAGTTTGCAGAGCTATCTTAGAAACCCAGTTAGCCGAAGACAAATAGCTGGAAGTTGGCTGGTAGGAGCCCAGGAGGCGGGCTCCTGAGAACGGGGACTCCTTTAGAAACACCAGTGTGCTCTGGGTATCCTAACTAGGGAAGGATGGGTTCCATGCTAGAGGATGCTTTGGGGTCTGATTTCTTGATATGCACCCCAAGGTCAGGTGTAAGGCACGTTATTGACGTCTTCATCCAGACTGCATCACCTCCCTGTGCTTTGGTTCGCACCACGTATAAACATGCTTATGGAGCCTGGTCACCTTCGGACAAAATGCGTGTGTCAGTAAAGTGTCCTGGATGTGCCTTCCGAAGATCTTATGCCAAAGAGCAAGCATTTGTATCTTTACTTTGTCTTCCCGAGTGAATCTGAGACGGACAGGGTTTTCAGTGTACTGTGTATCTCGCCGTATCGACTTCCTGCCCCTTGTTTCTCCTTCTCAGTTGGTTCACCTGCTGTACCGCGTTGGTTTTGCTCTTTCTGTCCTTTGGGTGGGGCAGTGAGGAACAGATGCCTCCACCTTGAAGTTGTAGAGAAAATGCCTCGGCTCTGATTGGGGCGCTGTCCTTTTCGTGGCGGGGCAGAACTCACGCAGCCCATTTTCATTGTCCTTTCCAGAACAGACGCTTTCTCCGCGTCCCCGGCAGAGAGCATCTCGGAGGTGCCGTTGGCAACTCCTGGCCAGAGACTTTAAGAATTTCTATTTCCTAAAGATAAATATCCCCTTGTTTAGAGAGCTTTTTTTTTTTTCACTAGCCCATCCAAAATGCTCAGTTGAAAAGCTACATGGATGCCCAAATTCGTTTGGGGAGAGAATAGGGGAGATGAGAGGATTCACCCAAGGTTGTGCAGGAGGCAACACAAGAAGAAAGGTGCCAAGACAAGTGGGCACCAGGTGTCCTGGTGGAGGCAGGACTTCATCTTGGACTTTTATCACTTCCTTCTCCTGCTCAAAGATCTTACATTTTCACCACTTCCTACAACACACGGTTCAAATTCTTCTACTCGGCGGTTGCGGGCTCCCATCGTTTGATCTCAACCCACCTTCTGGCGGGTTCCCTCCTACCCCCGTCCTCAAGTGAAGAAACATAAACACTAGCCACTATTGGTATCTGCTTGACATTTTAAATCCCTACACCACACTGCACGGTCCAGCCTGTAATGTCCAGTTTTGGGGGGATCTGAGGCTTATAGAAGTTCAGAAATTTGCCCCAGGACACGTAGATGGGAAAAGTGAGACAGCAAGACTCCAGCCCAGCTCCGTCTTACTCCAGGGCTCGCCGCTTGCCTTCCACCACCCACTAAAGCCAACGTGATCTCGAGCAATTGCCCTTCTGTTGGTCTGAAGGGATCGGGTGAGAGGGCAGGGGTCGTCAATTTCTTTTCAGTTTAAAAATATGTTTTCTAATTCAAGAATAGGATGCGTGGCGTGGTCCAACATACATGTACACTTTTCTTCATTAAGAAGTTGAGGACTGCCATAGTGTAGTCTAACTTTTTTTAAGCTTGCTTGGTTGTGTCTTTTTGAGTGATGCATGCTTTTCCCCCTTCTTTCGCATTTTATCTTTCTTTTAAAAACATAACAAAACAGAACATTGGCTTGTCAATACCACTGAACTCGAATGCAAATTCTATCCTTTAGGAAATCATTTTGTTTGCTTTTAATAAACAAGTAGCAAGAGCATTTGTGCTATAGCGATAAGCATGACTTCCAAAAAATAAAAAGAATCCTCCGTTACCTTCACCCAAATTATAATTCCAAGAAAGTTTCTTCAACATTGGTTACAGTCAGAAATTTTTTCCCCAGAGTTAAAAAAAAAAAAAAAAAAAAAAAGTCATTGAAATGTGAAAAGAAGGGAAACAGTGATCATGGTCAGCATCAGAAGGTCTGTCATATGACCCAGGAGACCCGTGTCTGCACTGTTTCATTGATCTAACAAGCACGTGTCAGCTCCTCCTGACTGTTTGACCCTGTTCTAGGGCCCGGGGCGAGGTCCTTCCCACGGGCAGTGCCCCACGTCAGAGGTGTAGTATTGGCTTTGATCGCCAAGGTGGGAGTGAGGCAGAAATTCTGTGTCGATACTGGGTGGAACCACTTTCACAAGGACGTAACATTGAACACAAGTTCGTGCACTGAAAGGACGTGGGCTAGTCCTCAAAGACATTTCATCAGGGAGCATCGAGCCCTCTAAGAAAATCTAATCCGAAGCTATTGAACGGTTGAATGTGTGAGGTAAGCTTTCTGGCTGCTCACCAACATGGGCTCCTTCGGAGATGGAGGAGGGGTGCCATTGCGAATCCCAGACTCGACTGATTGCTAGTGGCCACGCGCAGGCCGAGCCTGGGTCCCTCAGAGGAAAGTGTGTGGTGATGGGTTAGTGATGCCCGGCATTGGCCAGAAGCAGAGGCATGAAGGTACCAGTGCCATGCAACTGCCATCTACTGGTTCCTCCCAGGGACCCATCATGAAGGGAAGGGACCCCATTCAGCTGAAAACACAACAGACCCAGTGGATTTCTGGAGACCATAGGAACAGCTGCCTCATCCAGCTGGAGGGGTATAGTGAATGAGCAGAGAGGAGGAGGCACGGAGGGAAAAAACACAGGAACCGTTTCAGATCGTCCTGGGTGCATGGGCTCCAAACCATGAAATAACTGTCGGGATTTTGCAGAATCAGAGCACTCCGGGCTGTTTGTTTGTGTAATCCTCACCCAAAGATATTTTTCCATTGATTTTGTGGTTTTTTTTTAGACAGAGTGGGAGGAAGAGAGAAAGAGAGAGAGAAACATTGACGTGACAGAGACACATCAATTGGTTGCCTCCTGCACAACCCCATCCAGGGCTGGGGATTGTACCCACAACCGAGGTACGTGCCCTTGACCGGAATCCAACCCAAGACTCTTTGGTCGGAAGGCCGTCGCTCCAACTGCTGAGCCAAACCGGCCAGGGCTGGGCTGTTTTAATTGTTGGAGCTTTGTGGCTACAGTAGTTGACAGGTTGTCCTTCAAAGATCATTAAGGGCTCACAGTTACTTTAGTTGGGAAAGTCTCCTGCTGCCCTGGGGCAGTAATAACCCACCGTGGAAAAGAAAGGGCCAGGGGATTTCTGAGGTGTCCCAGTTAGCAGCCACCAGGGATAATGCAGCCGAGCGTCGGTGTAGCCGTGTGCTAACCAGAGCTCATCCATCACTGTTACCGTGGTGAGCCCTCTGCTTCAAATGATCACAGGCATTCGACCCCAGCCATGGTAAGACTCCCCAGAAACCATATTTTAACACGTAACTCAGAAATAAAATCTGGCTGACCTTCGGTTTACTGGACGGAGGGGGGAAATTTTCCAGGTAGGAGACACTGTAAAATCCACTAGCACTGAAAGACAAATGAGGTGCATAGTCTGTGCTCTCAAAGAGCTCAAGTGTCTGCTGGGAGACAGGAGTGAATACATCATTTCAACCCACTGTGAGGAGTGCGGCTGTGGAAGCAATGAGGTAAGAATAGAAATATATCCGTATGCATAAAAACCCGTGCTGTGCTTAATAATCACTTCACTTTCCCCGTCCCCAAATTATATTGACAGCCCACACCCAGAAAGGCGCTCAGTAAGATCTACTGTTACTGTGTTTACAACCTCCCTCCCCATCGCTGACCTTGAGCTTCTCGAGGGTGAGCTCGGGACGGCTCTTTGTGTTGCCAGCATTTACCCAGTGATTGGCACATAGGAGATGCCTAATGCTCCGCTGAGTTAATACAGACTTGAAGATATACTTCTGAAGCGTCCAATGCAATACCTGGAATTGACAACTTATTAGGCAATACCTGGAATTGACAACGTATTAGGTAAAATTTAGAAAATCGAAGCACATTTGCCATCAAGATAGTCTGTTGGTTCTGAATTGATTTAGAAATTAAAATGCATACTGTACTGTTTTAAATTCCTCACCAAAGAATTCCCCATTTAAAATATCACACTGTTGGTTTGATGAGAACTCAGAGGAGGATATTTGGAGGAGAGAGGCAAGAACAGTCTGTCCCTGTCTGTGTCAGAGCTCAGACCAGTGGACCCTGCTAAATTGTGGGTCCCACTGTGTGGCCATCTCTCCTGCCCAGTCTGTCTGCTGAACACCAGCACTGTCCTTCCGCGGCGACCTGCTACAGCCATGACTAATTTTGCCCGATCAGCTGCTTTGCCTGGTGGGAGAGCTAACTTACGGGGGCCAGACCTTGCCTCTGCCACCCCGAACTCCCCCTGGTCTTCCCTGCGCAGTCTGTGTAAGAGAAGTTTACTCGATCTCTCTTCCAGAGCACAGCCTGTCTCATTTCATTTGTCACTGTTTAATAGCTTATGCAAAGCATGCTGGGATATCTAAGTGTGTGGGGTCAGGGTTTCACCCTCCATGGGAAACAGTAGACATTTCATTTATTTCTTAATAAATACTCAATTTAGAGTAGCTTGGGGCTGATTGATCTCTGCCCACTGATATTTTTCTGTCCATTTTCCTTTTAGTTCAATGTTTCACTCTGCAGATAAGTATTAGATATTAGACCCTGGACACATAGAGATGGTTGGGTAAAGGCCCACCATCCACAGAGGTTGAGACACAAATTGGGGGAGATCAAGTGTGCGCAGACGGTTACCATTCGCTCCTTTTTTTTAAATCCTCACCCGAGGACACTTTTTTGCATTTATCTTCAGACAGAGCGGGAGGGAGAGAGGGAGGAAGAGAGAGAGAGAAACGTCGACGTGAGAGAGACACATTGAGTGGCTGCCACCCACACGACCCCAACTGGGGCCGGGGACAAACTGCAACCGAGGTACGTGCCCTTAGTGGGAACTGAACCCGGGACTCTCCGGTCCGTGGGGATGCTCTAACCGCTGAGCCAAACCAGGGCTCCATTCACTCCCTTTGCCCAGTCTCACCAGCGACTGCCTGGAGAGGGGCATTGAGTAGGTCTCAGGTTTGTTGGTAAACAGCCTGCGGTATTTAGGAAATCTGTGGATGCCGTTCACCCATCAACAGAGACAGTGGGGAACTTCGAATCATTCAGCACCACATTTTTTTGGCATCATGATTGTGAATCTTAAAAAAGAAAATTCCCTCCAGGATGTTACTTCTTCAGTGAAATTCCTCCCCTGCTTGGGGGGCGCTCCCCCGAGAGTCAGACCACCCCACGTGGTCAGCCTTCGCTGCAAGAGAGCAGCATCTCCATAGTGATCCCAGCTTGGGAGACTCGCCCAGCGAGAAGCTCCTTCTTCATAACTTTCGGAAGATTCGCAACAGACGTCGCTTTCCTCGCCCATGCCTGGCGAAAGATGGCTGAGTTTGATAAACTACCTTTCGAAAGCCAACAGCAGCATAATTTTGAAACATGTGTAGCTCTTTGCCCCCAACCCTACTGAACCCTATTGGAAGAGCTGTTGACCCTTCTTTGCAAGAAAACCAGCCCGTTGGTTTCTGCCTCTGTCAGCACACATGCTCACACGTTTTGACTGACTGGCTTGACATGTCGGTTACTCAAAGCTGCGGATTAAATGCCACCCACTAATGTCACTTGCGCAGACTGCGGTGTGGAGGCCGGCTCGGTCGGACACTGAGAGGGGAGCTTGCTGTGGTCGACCAGCCTTCAGAGAGCTAGCGGAATCCAGGCGGATCGCGGTGTGAATCAGGCTCCCTGTTCACTGGAGAGGGGAAGCTTGGTCACCCCGCTCTCTGCCTCTCCCTCCAGGGCGGGCTGCAGAGAGAAGGCAGCCGTCCCAAACCTCACCTCTCCCGTGTCCTCTCTGAGACTGAGCTTCCTGTGGACGCTGAAGGCGGAGAGACCGATGCTCCTGTATCCATCGATCTCCAGCAGTCCCAGCCCTAATTGATTTTGAGATGAATTGCTGTAGAAGGTGGCTTTTTTTTTTTTTACTGGCTATAAAGATGCTTTAAACCTTAAATTAAAATGCCCTCTGGTTGGAGCAGCCCGCTTCAGTGCTTTAAGTGTGAGAGCGCCCAGCCAGCATGGCGTGGAGCCACGGGTCAGGCCTGGGTAATGAGCTGCTGGGAGAGGGGACTGATGGCAAAGCCCTCACAGCTCTCGGTTTGGATTATGGGCGGATTGTCAGGATGCTCCAAGCCGCCTGGACCTCACTGCCCCTGCCATCCGATGCCTATTTTACTAGCTGCTGAGATCCAGGGGGCGCTCTGCAGCGAGGGCGCGGCGGTGCTGGGCAGCTAGCTCCCTTCCCACCTGCTCCAGGGCATCCGCTCTGCTCTCGGGGTACGTGTGAAAAGTCACCGTTCACACTCCGTCTGACAGTCTCTGTCGGGCTCCCCGGGCTGTCTGGGCACTGCCATAGGCAGGCTTGCCCACTCAGGGTTGGCTCGTAGGATGCAGGCCTGGGTCTGGGGACATGGGTGCTGTTTGCGGCCCAAGGCACTGGGCCGATGGTGGCTGAAGCAGGTCCCTACCCAGGGACATCCAGGTAGGCAGACGTCCTCACCTTGGTGGCTGCCTCGGCGAGAAGCAGCCCCGGGAAAGTGGTCTGGCCCCTGAGTGGCGGCGGCTTCTGAGTGCCCTGCCCAAGCATGCCCCCAGTGGCCGCGGCCTCCTGGCCCTCTCGGCACCTGTCCCAGGGGAGAGCTCTCATCCTGTCCACGCCACAGCTGGAACCTGAAGGGCATGCTGCGGGGACACTGCGTGCAGCACAAGCTGCGGTCTCTGCTCTGCCCTGAGTTGCACCGGGGACTTTGGAGGGCGGGGCGTGTCCCTTCTCCCTCTGCCTGGAGCGGAGCAGTCGTTGCTCCTTCCGCCTTCCTGCGCTCCTCATCTAGACTTGCGGCCCTCAACCCCAGCGTCACACTGTGTCCCCCCGGGGCTTTGTTAAATGTGACCCACGCCCCGAGCCCCAATGGGACCAAATACGTCAGCGTCTCCAGGGGTGAAGCCGGACAAAGGCACCTTTTAAATTTTATTGTGGGCTGCAGGTTGAGAGTTAACTGATTCTCGAGGCTACTTTTTTTTCTTTTAATCATTTGACGAGTCTACCACTCACAAACGGGTATTTTCTCAGTAACTAAAGCACGATTGGACTGTGCGGACTCTGTATATAGTAGCAGACAAGGGGACACCGTTCATGACATCGCGGTACAATCCGTGACGGGACGGTAGGTGGCCATAGCACCAACTTTGGGGGCGGCGGCAGGTCAGGGAAGGATGTGCAGCCTTGGAGAATGAGCAGGGCTAGGAGGAGGCTTTCGGTCACAGGTGGCAGGAAGACCACAGAGGAAGGCCCAGGGTGAAGTTCAGAGCACTGGCTGATCTGAGCGTGGGTAGGTCACGGAGCACGAGGCACAGGGCCCGGAGCAAGCACGGGCTGCGTGGGGAGGAGGAAGCCACCTCCAGGGCCATGTGGTCACAGCAAGAGGTGGTCTTCCCCTGCAGGCTGTGCTGGACCACCGTGGGGGGGTTAACTTAATTAGATTTATTGGGGTGACACTGGTGAATAAGATGACACAAGTTTCAGGCGTACATTTCTGTGATACATCACCTGTATATTGCACTGTGTGCCCACCCCCCAGAGTCTAGTCTCCTTCCATCACCATGTACTTGTGCCCCTTCATCCTCTTCATCCTCCCCCACCCGCCATACTGTTATCTGCGTCTGTGAGTGTGTTTTGTTCATTCATGTTTTGCTTTCTGCTTTGTATACCACGTGTGGGTGAAATCATATGGCTTTGTCCTCTTCCCTCTGAGTTATTTTGTTCAGCATGACACTCTCTGGATGCATCTGTGTTGTCGCAAACGGCGGTATTCCATCCTTCCTTACGCCGAGTAGATTCGCCGGATATATGCGCCACACCTTCGTCCAGTCAGCAGGCACAGGGCGCTTGGGTTGTCTCCATGCCTTGGCCACCGTGAATAATGCCACGGTGAACACACGGGCACATGTTTGGGGGTTGAGCAGGTGAGAGATGTGCTCGGATTTGCATTTTGAAGATAACCCGGGCTCTCTGAGGAAGGGCTGGAGCGCGCAGAGTTCAAGTCGGACTGTTGGGTAACAGGACAGGTGATGGAGCAGGGGTCCGGGAGGGCTCAGGGACAGGAAGCAGGTGCAAGACACAGATATTCAAAAAGTGAGTCCCCATCACACTGCTCCTGAAAACTGAGCCTCAGAACAAAATTCCCAACTTCTGTGAACACTCAGGTCCCCAAGACCAGGAGGGTCCGTTATTTTGGTCCTTGCTACATAGCTTTCCGTCACTCACCCAAGATCTAATAAACTGAGAGTTGATTTACGATCACCAGAGGTATGGCGCCCAGAGAACAGGCCTTGACTGTCCCCAGTTTGCATTCCAGACTCTAAGTCTGCAGTGGCCTGTTCTCAGCTCCTGGGTGCATGTCTCGGCTTTGAAGTGATGCACAAGCCTAGCGTTTTCTGGGTTTGGAAATGCCATCTCAGAAACATTCACAGTGACCTCCCTGCCAAGGTCACACACAGCACTGTCACCCTCAGAGAGATGCCCACGGGAGCTCAGGGCTCTTAGACCCGCTGGAGAAACAGGGAGGAGCAGTTCCGTGGCTGGCGAGTTCTTGTTATGTCTGCACGCCACGTTCAGACCTTGTCCTTTGCAAAACGCAGAGGAGCTTTTTCGCATTTATTAATAAACAAAAGGGTTCGGATCCATCTGTGTCATTGAGGACACCTGATAAGATGGAGCGGGAGCTGGCTGGAGGCCGCACCCCAGCTGAGCTGACCCTCTGTGATGTCTGAACGGTTTCTGGTCATTTACATTCAGCCTGACCCCAGAGTGCCCTGCAGAGCCGGCCCTTCCTCAGAGCCTGCACTCGTCAAACCCCAGCCCGAGCCGTGGCGGGAGGGAGCAAGGATGGGCCCGACAGCATTCAGGGGGGAGTGGGGGTGCTGCCCTAGAAAAGACAAGTCTTCAGTCCGTCGGAATCAGTTCAGTGTGGTGCAGCGTGAATCTGGTCTTGAACTGCCCAGCACACGTGATGAGTACCTCCGTCGTCGCGAGGTCGCTGACGTGCTGCAGGAAAGGTGTCTGTCTTGGGAGAGCTGTGTCCAGGACGGTGGTTCAAGGAAGCCCCATCACGATGGGTATAATGCATTGGGGTAAACACTCTGCATCTCCTGGTCCTGACAAGATTGTCACCTTCGCTTTGTAGAGGAGGAAACGGGTTCAGAGAAGCTGAGCGAAACGCCCAGCAGAGTGGCCGAGGGGACTCTGACGTGAGCGCTGCCCCCCTCGAACCCAGGACCTGTGTCCCCTCCAGCAGGGCTTGGCAAAGCGCCCCCACAGGCCAAGTCCAGCCCCCACCCGCCTGTTTAAGTCACGTTTTATGGGAACACAGCCACGCCCACTCGTGGACGTGTCTGTGGCCACTTTCCTGCCGCCGTGGAGAGCTGCCATTGCAGCAGACGCCGGAGGGCCTTAAAGGAGCCCGCCATAACAAGGCCGAAAAGCTGCTCCGTGGCCCAGAGAGCTCTTCATTTCTCTCTGCTGTTCATTTAACACACTTGACACCGCTCAGCAAAAACCCTCCTTGGCGGGGCCTGACCTTGGCAGGTGGCCCCCCAGCTGTGGCAAGACCACAGAATAAAACTGTCTTTAGTTTCCAGAAGTTGTCCTCATTCTGAAGACCTCTGGGTGGGGAGCGGGTGGGGGGCTGCTGACAGGTGCACCTGGGACAGTAACTGTCCCTGGCAGGTGAGTCACCAGTCTTCACCTGAACTACTTTGGGGCAAGGCCACGTCTCCCTACTCTTAACCTTGGAGAGGAGCCCCACCCCAGAGTGTACCCCGGCCTCGGAGCTCATCCTGCCTACACGTGAGCACTTGGGGTCTTCCTTCCCCAGACCACGCTCTCCAGGCAAGAGCCCTCCAATTTGGGGGTCCTCAGGAGTCTTCAGTCATTTTTGCTTTGTGTAAGGATCATTCCCAGGAAGAAAAATGGTGCAGTCCTGAAGCCCAGCGATGAAAACTCTCCCACAGGAGTCATTTCAAAGCTGGGCTGTGTTTGTATCTGTCTTCCCCAGGTCAGCCTTTTTTCTTCATTATGAAGATAAATCTCTTTCATGGGGCATCACTGATTGGGTAAATCGACCCCCGTTATGGCCATGCCCAGTAACGCATGCTGCTGTGGTGTCTCCAGGAGCCTCCGCTCAGCTGGACATCACGCCCTCCAGCTCGGCCTGGGAGGGAAGCCCAGAACCACCGCTGGAACCCTAAGGCACCATGCCAAGGCCCCTGGCTTGATTCTATAGGCTTTGTAAACAAGGTCAATAGCCTTATCATTCTGGTAAGGATGTATTTGTTTAATTCTGGAGGTGCCACGTGGGAGCCCAAGAATCTCTGGCATTGAATGTACCAGTCACTGTTACAGTCTGAAAGAGACTGCATTGAGTACTACGGTCCACAAATACGAATGAGAAACAGTTCCTGCCCTCTGGGGGTTTAGTCTAGGTGGGGTGACAGGTACACCAATGACTTCCCAACTTCTTTCGACTGATATGACAAGAGTCGCTACAGACGCCATTCTGAAGGCTCAGAAGGGGTCCTGGACGTTGAGTGGGCATCCGAATCCCCTGCACAGCTGTTGAGACACACAGGCGGAGGGCTGGCTGGATGCATTCTGCACCATTTTACGGAAGGCGCTTGAGCGTCTGTGGATTTGGGTGCCCACGGGATCCTGGCCCAATGCTCCGTGGGTACCGAGGGACATGCTTGATTCTGTTCAGGGATCCCCAGCACTTCCGCCTGTAACCCCGTCTTCCACGGAGACCACAGGTTTTCTCCACTTGAAGGAAACGGTCTTCTGGGATTCTGGCTTCTTCTGTAACATGTGATGTTCCGTCAGAGAACACGTTCCTGGGAACTCCAGAAACACATGGCAGACACCTCCCCGACCCTGCGGGATGACCAGGGGGTGCAGATGCTCAGAGCACGGCTCCTTTGATGTCTGGGGCAGAGCGCGTGCTGTCTTTAAAAACTTTCAAGTTCATTGATTAGCGGAAGCCTCTGCCACGTCCTCTGTAGGCTTATCAAACAATGATAAAAGGTTCGATATTTTCCGAAGAGGACAGAGTTAAGGATGGTGGTTGTGAGTCTGGATTTAAATCACACACGTTGGAGCATTAACAGAGATCGGATGCCATTCATTGTAGCTCTTGTAGAAGACACTTTGCAAAGGAAAAAGGAATGTTTGACCTATATAACTGTTCTGTCTTCTTAAAAAAATCAATGACATCTCTCGCTGGGGTCATTTTCCTTGGCGCAGAGTGATCCTAGAGCTTCCTGAGGCCAGAACCAAGCAAACTGTGACGTATACAAAGCCAGTCTTTGGTTCTAGCAAACTTCTATTCTATGCTGTATACTCACCACTGGCATCCCTTTCCCTGGGGCGTCTTCCCCCTTATCCTATCAACCTGCTCTTAGGAAACGGTCTATGTTTTCTTCACACTGAAGGATAAGTGATGGTGGAGAATTTAAAGGTTGTCCCACTTAGGGACATGCATCCAGCAGGGATCAAAGTGTGAAGCTAGAGGAATGGCACTCCTTCCGTGGATTTCAAGCATAAGACAGGAGAGCTGCGTAAGGGATTATCGTCGTGTCCATGCGAAGGTACAACTATGAGAAGATAATGAGGATGATCTAATAGTTATTTCTTATTGAAGGAGCCGTGTTCTTCCTATCCAGCTTGTACTTCTGGATCCTGGCAACCTCAGCCCCCAAGCTTGTATCCTCTTGGCGGTCGTTGTCTGTGTAGGGACTTTGGGTTGCACGTGATAAGGATCCCATCCAAACGACCAGATGCCAGGGTTGGACTGACTTTATGGGTGAATGTGGCTCAACCGTTTTTAACACTCTTACACACACATCTGCCTTTCTTTCTTCTGGCTCGTTCTGCTGGACGCGATCTCATCATCTTCCACCGTCCTGCAGATTAAGGGACACTCTTGTGGTTCTCAGTGTGAGGGGAAAGGAGCTTGCTTCAGCTCTGCCTCAAGTCCAGCCAGAAAAGTCTGGGGAAGGGTGCTGATTGGTCAGTAGAGGTGGTCTGGTGACGATCATCTCTGTGACGGCCCCTTAAGGAACCACGTGAAACAGGGAACCACCCGGCCCTCTGAGCTTTGGTTTTCTCATTTGTAAACTGTGGGAAGTGGAGAGACCCCTTAACACGCCCCCAACTTTAACCTGATGTTATTTAAAATAACTTTTTCTTTTTTGGTATTCCAATTGCTGTATCTCTGTTATTTGTCCACCCTCCTACCAGAAAGTCAAATGACATTGGAGATGATAACTGTCTCCTTGACTCAGCTCTGAGTTTCTCTGAATGAGGCGGGGGCCGCGCCCAACGTGCCCCTCACATGAAACAGCAAAGTGTCGTAGGTCAGCCTTCTCTAGATTCAGCCACTGTTTAAACTGCATGGCATAAGATGGTCACAATGTCAACATTTGTGAAGCATTCCAAATTTAGCATGTTGCCTGAGTGAAAAAATTAAAAAGAGATTGGAAATGTTCCTTACGCCGCTATGCTGGGGACACAAAACAATGATTACGTGACTGGTCCCAGTTCAGAAGCAGCCCAGGTTCAACGTGGCTCATGTGTAGAAGTGTTCAGGTTGTTCATCCGTTTCCACACGGCGGACACACATTGTTTCTGCACAACCAGATCATGTCTTCTTCTCCGAAAAGCCTCCCCACCGGCCAAGCAGGCCCATCAGTCCGTCTTCTGCATCAGGTCCACATCTCTGTGTAGAGGTCTTCGCTGGCGTCTAGCTCGCTTACTAGAACAGCAGTTCACAGAAGGCAAGCGCCCTGCTTGATTCACCTTTGAGTTTCCAGTGTAGACGCATGGTCAGTGCTCAGAAACGCTTGCTGTGTTGACTTCACAAATAATGCTTCTCAAGAAAATGTTTCTTTATAATTTCTATCAATGCAGTTTGGTTAATGTAAGCGGATGACCAGCTGAGTTAGACTCGGGGAGCAAGCCGGCCATGGCCTGGAAACTCCCAGGTGGCAGGGTCTGGAGGCTGGCTGCCTTCATGCGCCCACTCCACGCCGTCACCAGCAGCCACACCCCAGGACAGGCATGGCGTGCATCACCTCCGAGAGCGGGGTAGAGCAGATCCGTGAGTGAATGGTATAGATCTGTCGTCTCTCAACTTGTCTCCTGTAGTTTCCTGAGATTTCTGCCATTAGATTCATTTTGGGGATAAGATACCACCTCCCAGAAAGCCCCTATGAAAATGCCATATGTGACCTCAGAGAGGATAGTTTTACTGTGAACTTGGCTTCCTAAAAGTCAGAAGCATATAAGGAAAAAGGAGGATTGATAACACTCGAAAACAGGTTGTTTTTTCCTCTGGGTACCTATGACTCATCTTACCCCCCGGTTCAGCCATTTTCAGTTGACAAGGGACTCCTGGGAGCAGGGCGGCTCACAAGCAGTGGGCATGCAGACGGGTAACGAGTGCAGCTGCCTGGCATCCTGGATTAGGGGACCTGTGGGCCTGTGGGTGCCCTTTGGCCTGATGGGTAATAGGTTTTACTTTTGCTGCCAAGGAAGATTCACTTTCTTGTTCTGCCTCCCAGCATCCCTTGGACCCCTTCAGATCACCGGACAGTCTTTGGGTGAATAAGAGAAATGTGCACTCAGAGAAGACACCTGAGCACATAGCTTGGCGACGACCTGCGCCGTTAGAGGGAGCAGGCGACACCCAGCAGAGCTCAGCAGGTGCAAGGAGCTGTCAGGTGCTGGAAGCACGTGTCAGCTGCCTGCTCTTTGCTGCGGCGGAGAGTCTTCCATCACCTAGCGTTCAGGCAGAGCTGGGAGTTCTGGTTTGCCACAGTGTTCGCCATGCTGTAGAGTTGTCACGTCGATGACGATAAGATTTCATGCAAACGGCATCTTGGTGGGACTAGTCAGTGAGCAATGGCCGAGCCTACCATACAGGAGTTAGTGAATGCACAATGACTGGAAGCCATAGGAGTGTACTGGGATCACATCCGTAGTGACAGAGGGTGAGCGCTCCCTCAGCTGTTCACGTCAAGTGTATGCTGTATCCACCATACTGGGCTATGGGTATCTTAGGATTCAACTACATGTGTGCGACCTTGGACAAGTCCTCGATCCTTCTCGGGCTATTTCCTTATCTTTAAAATAGTGGTAACACCTCCTCGAAATGAGGTGGAGAGCAGCAAAGTGTCTGGCACAGAAACTGGCTTCCAGCTGACCTGACTTGTGGTTTTCTCCTACTTTTTAAGTAGCTAAACCACCCCAAGAACGATAGCATGGGCGGCAGGATCGTATTTTCTATCCTGGGTCTCAATCCCAGCTCAGCCACCTACCAACCAGCTGTATGATTTTGAACTATGAACTTACTGTTTCTTTCGAAGCCTCAGTTCCTTCCTATGTAAATAGAATGATGATAATATCTACCGCGTGCATCTGAGTGGGTTAAGAGAGGGAACGTATTTAAAGCGCCTGCCATAGTATCTGGCACCTGGTAGTGCCCTTAACAGTAACAGCTGTGGTTCTCATCTGTAGTGGAAGGTTAAGAAAAAAAAAGAAGCAGCAAGATTACTGTAAGCCTCTTGGATGCCTCTGTGTGTCTTCTGGTCTTCTCCTGCTTTATCTATCCTGATGAAGATCGGGCCACAGTGACAGAGACCTTGGTTAACCGCCTCCTTCGGGCTGGATCTGTCCTGAGGCAGCAAACTGCCAGATCTTCTTTTGTCCAGAGGTTTCCAGTGGGATATGTCTATTCTAATTTAATGGACCTCCAAGAAGCCATACCCCGGGCACATTCCCAAATGTATCATTTGTACGAACACTCGGGCTTTAACTGCTCGGGGCAAGCATTGCGGGAGGGGCGGGGCTCGATGGCGGTTCAGCGTTTGAACTGGCGTCAACCAAACTTCCCGTGCATTGTGTCTCAGCGATTTTCTCCTGGGAAAAAACCGTGCCCCCGCAGACATCCAGCTGTTGGTGGGACCTCGTTCACTCCTGCGTGTGCATTGTTTGTAGTGTTGGCTCACAGCGGCCACGTGATTTTGGGGTCCAGCGCAGCACTCCCACACCGTGCCTCTGTACCCCACTTCCAAACCCATCTCCTCTGGTGGTTCCCACAGTGCGAAAGGAAATGGAAGATGAACATAATGGTGGGGATGTTCTCTTTGGGAAAGCGGGTGCAGGGTTTGGGCTGGGAGTGTATGCAAAGGGGTTCACAGAGGGGGGGAGACTTCCGAATGGGCGAGGTGGACCCCAGAACATTCTCGTCTTCCTTTCGTCTACAGGTAATGCAGGTGGTGAAGGAGCAGGTGATGAGAGCTCTTACAACCAAGCCTAGCTCCCTGGACCAGTTCAAGAGCAAGCTGCAGAACCTGAGCTACACCGAGATCCTGAAGATCCGCCAGTCTGAGAGGATGAACCAGGAGGATTTCCAGTCTCGCCCGATTCTGTAAGGTTCCCACGAGCTCCACCCCTCGGGGGCTCTGACCGGCCGTCTCTAGAGTGGAAGTCCGTCTCGCAGCTGGGCTGTGCTGGGAGACAAAAGATGTTTCAGGAGATCGCAGTCCGGCCACGGAGTCTGAGCAGCCCCCTGGGGGAGCTGAAGAGGGGTGGGCTGAGGGCAGGTGGGCGCGGGTGCTGGTTGAAGGATCTAAACCAGGAAGTGGCCCAGCTGCTGCTGAGCCCTCCAAGGACGTGTTGCTGAAAAGTTGGGGACCCTTTCTAACACTGGGAACAAACTTTTTTGCCCATGAAGCTATATGCTATGGAGGTGCCTTTGAGTGGTAAGATGCTCTGGCCCAGCCAGAGGGAGGCCCACTGATAATTAAAGCAATATAACTCTGAAGTGGTGTGCGTGGGAGGGAGGGAACGCTTGGGAGGAGGAGAGAGCCACCTTCTCCCGGCCCTGTTGGCTCTGCTTGGCATCACGTCATAGTGCTCTTGTGACTGTCAACCTACAGGCCTGAGTCAGAGAGGCGGCAGCCCCCTTTTTATAGGACTTGGCATCAAATCCCACCGGCAACAGTTGCATAATTTCATCATCTCCATCTTCAAGACGTTCTGAACCTCGGACAGGAAGGCTGTTTGTTTTGCTTCGTCTTTTCTTAGAACTGGCCTGTTTATCTTCCCGTGTTCTTTTCTAAGAGCTAGGTCCGTCTGGGTACCCTCACAATGTGTAGGGAAGGCCATAGGGAAGGGAGGAGAGGGAAAGGAAAGTGTTGGATGCTTCTTCTCATTCTGCTGGACACAGCTTCCTCTAACCTTGTGTGTGAAGCCAACTTATAACCCAGGTGTCATTGTGAGGCACATCTTAAATCTCTCTCTCTCTCCCTAAATATATATACATATATATATCTGTTTCTAATTCTTTTTCTTTCTGCCCCTCTTCCTGTTACTGGCTCTTATGTTTGACATTTTTAATGCTTGGCAGTTTGCAAAGCACCTCGTTCTGCTGTTTCGCTTTCTCGCGTCCTTGTGAGATAAGCAGGTCTTATCCCCATGCGAGGAACAGGATACAGTCTCGACAGCTGAGGACCTTGATAAGAAGCAGAGGAACCAGGACTTGAAGTCCAGCCCGCTAATTCCTCCGCTAATGCTCTGTCTACCTCCCCAGAATTCCTTGGCCAAGTGCAAGATTAAGATGAGGTTTTCAAGAAGTGCGCAGGTCCGAAAGACAGGAGCCAGGCTGTGACATCTGCTTGACGTTCGTTTCCAGATCTTAGGAGCCACCTTTGGAAAGCGCAGAGCAGAAGTGCAGGCTGTGAGGGGAGGGGATGCAGTTAGGCAGCAGGGGAGGGGACATGCCCTCGCGTGTCTTCGGAAAGCCTATGTGACACCCACACTGAGCACCAGCCAGTTCTCCCAGGGTGCACCCCTGCCGCTGTGCACGGGCCCTCAGTGAGACGGTGAAATACTGAGCAGAAAGCACTTTGGATAAACGATTGACTCCTCGGTGCACAGTGTCTCACTTGCAGGGAGGGACGGGGTGCCTCGCCCCTCGCTGGACCCAGCGTACTGAAAGGAGCGTTTGTGACGTCGGTTTCAGCAGCTGGGTAAGACAAGGTGACTTTTCTGTGCTTCTGACCGCAGTTCTTCAAACCTAGCGGGAGACGGGAGGAACCACTTCAGTTAGGGCCAAGCGATTCTAAATTAACGTGCGACCACGACTTTGTTCCAAGTACCAGTGCCAACTGCCTGTCAAGTGTGAACACTTTGCCTCTGCTTTGGCTTCCTATCTCTACTTCCCGAGGCTCTGCCTGTGACATGCTGAGCCTCTTTTTCCTTTGCTACGAGAAGCTCTCATCTTTGCAGTTACGATGTCAGGAGGAGCCATGCCAGTGAGGAGCACTCTCCTGTAGGCATGTCACTTTGGCATCGTCACTTGGCCAGGGGACTGAAAAGCAGTCATGGTTCTCGGTGTAGTTGCAGTCAAGCCGTAAAGCCTTGCCAGAAGCTACGGCTTTTAAGGAGGGAGGCATGCCCAGCTTGATCATTATCCCAGCCCCTGAAATGAGCTGGGGGAAGCCAGCCTCCAGCTTCTTCTGCGGTGATGTTTTATCTGTTAGAATGAGCTACTTACGAAGTCAAAAGGCTGCCCAAATGGCTCACAGCATAAACCCAAGCCCCCAAGGAAAAGGCACAGAGCAGGTATGACTGCCATCACTCATTCATTCATTGAACATTAAAAATGTGTATTGAGCAACTCCTACCTGCCAGGCCCTGTCTGAGGTGCTGGGGACAGAACCAGAGAGACGTGGTGCCGTCTGTCCCCGGCTTTAAAGCTGGGGCTGGGGTGTTACCAGGGCACCTGTTCTGTGCTCTGCTGGAGAAGCCCGCGTGGGTGAGTTGTCACGAGAACACACAGGAGATA
This sequence comes from Tadarida brasiliensis, assembly GCA_030848825.1. Taxonomy (NCBI): domain Eukaryota; kingdom Metazoa; phylum Chordata; class Mammalia; order Chiroptera; family Molossidae; genus Tadarida; species Tadarida brasiliensis. The sequence goes on along the minus strand of CM061267.1, from coordinate 95,203,760 downwards.
CCGCTGACTCAAGCTCAGGGATTAGAATAGATATTAGAATGTGAGAGCTGAAAAGCACCTTTAAGGCCATCTAGTTCAGGGTTTCATTTCGCAGACCGGGCCGGTGACTTGGCTGGGGCCCCCGTTGCCTGCCTCTCTACCCCCACCCTCACCTGGCTGCCTCTGTGCCTGCCCTGTGAGCGCTGGGGGCGGTCACCCTCGGTGCCACGAAAACCCCAGGAGGTATGCGGCCCGTGTTTATAAAACATTTCTCTTTCCTAAGAAGAAAAATACAAACACCACGTACGCGAATATTTGGGGGAACATGCATTCAGTAGGTTGAAGGATCTCTGTTTTGTTTTTGAGCTCTTGACTAATGATTTCAGAGAGGAGGCATGTAAAGTCTACTTAGCGTGACTTTACAGGGAAAGTAAGCCCATCTACATAATTCCTCCGAGCCAATTGTGTAGATGGGCGTATTTTCCCTGTAAAGAGGTCATTGAACACTATGGGACTTGGGGGGAAGGGTGATGCAGGACACCCACCAGTGGAAAAGACAGCAAAGTGTAGCCACCAGACCTGGAAAGCGTGGCACTCCAAGGCCACCGCTTACAAATGTGGCTCTTGGGGCAAGTTCTGCAGCCACCCTCAGCCACATTCTGCACGTCTACAGAGGAAGGTGATGAGAGCAGCTCCATTGCTGGGGTGTCGTGAGGATTCAACGAGGCAGTGTCTGAAGGGCACTCAGTATATGCCTGGCCCCTGACAACCCCTCAGAGAAACGGTCGCTGTGATTATTGGCGATAACCCGAACCTCTCACGTTGTCACACTGGACATGTGCAGGTGCAAAACTGGCACTAGGAATGTCTCTGTCTGTACGCCTTGCCTTATCTCAGAACGACAGTAAGAGTCGGTGAGAGAGGGAAGTGAGAACAGGCGGAGCCTGAAAGGCTGTCCTGACAGTCCGTGTCCTCACCGCAGACTGGCCACAAGGTCGGCCCGAGGCTCTCGCGTCGCCAGTGCCCGTCAGTCTGGTCAGTGACATGACTTCCAGTGTTGCACGCTCTTGACAAATGCCTAGCCAGTGCCTGCTACATGGCAGCTACTGGTCTCTGCACCGCTGACTGAGCAGTGAATAGAACAGATAGAATTCTCACCCCCGTCGTGATCATATTTTAGTGGGAGGAACAGACAGTAAGCATGGTAATATGATTATAGTGCATTAAAACAGGATACAGGCCATGGAACTAGGAAGCCAGATAAGGGAAATGGAGAGAGAGAGCTTGTAGTTTTAAATCAAGTGGTCAGAGCAGGTCCCTCTGGCTGGGATAGGGACATTTGAGTAAGGATGTGTAAGAGACGAAGGGGTTATGCTATGTGTGGATCTGGGAGAAGGGTACTCCAGCAGAGAGAACCAGCAGTGCAAAGGCCCTGAGGTAGGAGCAGGGCTGGGTGCTCAATAAACAAAGGAGGCCAATGTGGCTGGAGCAAAATAAGCAAGGGAGAGCATAGGAAGTCCGGCCAGCAAAGTGCCCAGGAGCCCAACCGCCTAGGGCCTTGCTGGGGAGCCAGTTAGAGAGCTTTGAACACAGGACTGGCAATCTCTGACTTAGGTTTTTAAATGATCCCTCCTGTTGCTATATTGGGAGTAGACTCCACAGTGGCAAGTTAGGCAGTTACTTCAGTAATCCAAGTGAGAGGTGATGAGAAGTGGAGTCTCTCCTATAGAGTACATAGGTCTGGAAGATAAACAAAGGTATTTCCTGATCGATTAAATGTGGGTGCGAGACAAAGAGAGGAGCTGAGGGTGAGCTCAGGGTTTGGGGCTGAACAACCAAAAGGCAGAGTGAGCAGGACAGGTTCGGACAGAGGGCTCGGGAGTTCAGCTTCGGACACGTCAGGTTCGTGGTGTCTGTGAGACATCCGAGCAGACGCTGGGTCGAGGTTTGGAGCTCAGCTGAGAAGTCCCGGCTGGGAATATCAGTGAAAGTCAGGTGGTGCTGAAGGCCACGATTCTCTAACAAAAAGCGGAAGTGGCGCAAGGAGGAGCTGGGAGGCCCTGCAGTGTTGACACAGGGCCGCGTCCATGCACCAGGTGCTGTCAGTCAGCCCGGTCCCTACAGCGCCCTCTTACACCAGGGGTCACCCCTAGAGCGCGGGGACCAGGTCCGGCACGCTGCCTGTTCCAGTAAACAGAGCCTTGTGGGAACACAGCCAGCTCCTTTGTCTGTGTGCTGTCCACTGCTTTCACTGGACCGTGGCAGTTAGTCCAGCAGTTTCAGGGACAGCGGGTGGCCCACAGGCCTGCAGTGTTCACTACCCGGCCTTTCACAGAGCAGGTGTGCCAGCCCCTGTTCCATGTGGGCCCTGGGAACGGCTCAGCAGGACAGACCTCAGGTCCAGGGAAGAATCTCGCCAGCCCAGCGGTGCTGTCTGTCTGTCTGCTGTGTACGACACTGGCCTCCTTGGGCCTGGACTTGGAATTGTCACAGTGCTAGACTTGGAATTGCTTGTCACACTCTCACTTGCCTACCTCTTTCAATCACCCTCCTTTTATTGATTTACCAGGCCTTTAGATAGAATGAGAGGACTGTTTGTCAAAAGGAAGCCAGTGAGACCAGGCCTTCCCCACTGGGGGCAGTCAGAGCGAGCCAAGTCCCGGCGGGGGGGAGCCTCCTGCACAGCGGAGTGTTTGGAGAATGCAGTCAAAGCTCACTCAGTACCACCTTGCACTCACACTGTCTCCTTTGGGAGTCACGGCAGTTTCCCAGGAAAGATTCTTATCCCCATTTCACAGATGAGGAAGCTGAGGCTGAGATGGGCTACCTGAAACGTTCGCCTTGGGCAGAGCCGAGATCGAAGCCCCATTCTCAGAAGTTCTAGATCCCCGTTCTCAGAAGTACTTCCAGCAGTGCCCTGAGGCTAGGCTCTGGGTTTCCCTGTTCAGCTTCAACTAGAGCAATTCTATGAAATGTCACATGATTAAAAAAAAAAAAAATCTCTGCTCTTGAAAAATAGATTTAAAAAACCATTGAACTCAATCATGATATCTTTACAGCCCAGTGCATCTAAACTAAATTACATTATGTTAGCCTGAGACAGGATGCAAGTAATCCTTAATTTATTTCATCGTTATCCCAATCTCTGTAGGCTAGAATCTGGGATGATGCCTGGTTCCCATTTGTAAGTGACAGAATTGGAAGCAAGACGTGGTCCTGTGGTTCGCCCGGGACTCGGCGTTGGCTGTGGAATAGTAATCATGCCATTACCCAATATCCCTGTTTGATCAGATCACAAATGTTCACCTGCTTGGGGGGGGGGGGGGCGGGGATGCAACCAGAGATTTATTGTCACAACAGAGCCAAGTAAATTTTTGCAGAGGTTTATATCTGTGGCTTTATAAAACAAGAGAAGAAATTTCTCGGGACACTTGGGTCTAGGAAAACATCACTGAAGTGGCTAGTGCCTTTGCGGGTATTCTGTAAATGTCAGAGGATCTGTAGAGTTATTGTAACAGGTCCCCCAACACTTCATAAATGATTCTCTAAAGCACAACTTGGGAGGTACTGGGATGTTTGTGAAAAGACGCAGCTGCACCCCCCCCCCCCCGCCCTGACAGAGCCCTGTCCTCGAGGCCTGCTGCAGAATGTGTGTTTCTCCTTCTGCAGGGAGCTCAAGGAGAAGATTCAGCCAGAAATCTTGGAGCTGATCAAACAGCAGCGTCTGAACCGCCTCGTGGAAGGGACCTGCTTTAGGAAACTGAACTGCCGGCGAAGGCAAGGTATGTGCCTGGGCCACTCCGCGCCCAGCCGGGGTGAGCGGCGGCGTGCTCCGGGGGAGTCCCAGGGGCATGGTGTGGTTTCGGGGTGGGCCGTGCAGTGCTGTTCTCAGGCAGGAGTCACGGTCCCAGTAAGTTCACACCCTGAGCGCACCCAAGGAGAATCGCAGTCCGGAATTTCCAGGAGACCCATGGAGCTGAAGAGCCCTTCTGGCTGTTTAGTGCCATGCGTTTGCTGGTTGTGATTCAGCAGCAGCGAACTTGCATTGCTTGAGCACTTACCATGTGCCGGGCTGTCATTCAACTCATGCTAATGCATGTGAGCCTCACGACAACCCTACGAAGGCACTACTGGGATTACCCCAGATGACAGATAAGGAAACCACAGCACTGAGGTGGCAAGTACGTCGCCCCAAGTCACGGGAGAGCAGGGGTGCTCCGGCAGCTCTGTGGCCCGCACTTCGAACGCCTCTCTGTGCCGTCAGGCGAGCTGACACCCACGGCGGGATGTGACCTTGGAACTTTCAGCATAGGTGATGGCCCTTTTTCTCAAACCCCATACTGATTCTCTTCCAAGTCAGAATCCTTTTCTTTGAAGATACAAGTAACAGTGAACCAAGGTGGGATAGAATCTGTTTTGATAATCTTGCAAGATAAAGGTCTGAGTTATCTCCGTAAATGGTAATCCCCAAACTTCAAGTCGAAACGGGGCCTTTACGCCAGTTCCAGCAGGTGGAGAGCATGTCCAGCTGTTTCTTAGCCAGACAAAGTCCTCTGATTGCTTTCTCGTCCTCTCGACATGCTGTTGATTGCCAAGTCAGAGCACTCGTATTGCACTGTCCCCGAAACAGAGTCGGAAATAAAACTGAAAAATGAGGGTTGGGTAGAGGCAAAGAGACTGGGGACAGCAGGAACAAGCGTGCCCATTAGCCCCTGCACCAGGAATAGACATCAGTCGCGGCCCAGGAGAGGCTCTGGCAGACACTTTTGAAGCACGGTGCTCACCCACTAATGACAAGCGTCCTTTGCTGTTTATGCTGAGCCCACCTTCTGGCCATTTACTCTATCGGCTTCGTGCTGAATATGGAGTAAATTCAATGGTTTCCAATGTTTCCATTAAAATCACATCATGGAATTTCCAAAGGCAGAACACCCTTGAGGAATGAAAATACAGGTCGTCCCTGGAGGATGGGAAGCTGTGACAGTGAACTTCAAGCTGGGCCTCAGGAGAGGACATTGGGCGGAGGAAGGAAGGGCTGAGTCGGAGCTGGGACGGAGCAAGGTTCACGTGAGGACGCGCAGTGCGGGAGGGAACCCACGGCTCCACTGGGCCTGTGAAGGACACGTTCACTCCCTCCTCCCTCATCGTGTCCCTCACGTGGAAATGCTGTCCCAAGGGCACAGTGTGGGCACAGTGGGAGGACAAGAGCCCTGGAGCCGAGGAGGTGGGTGCCATCCTGCCCCTTCCCCTCCAGCTGTGTGACCTGGGGCAGTTCCCCAACGGCTGCGGGAGTAGCAATACCGGTCCCTAAAGTCACTGAGAGGAAGAAAGGTGACTGTAACTGTGGCCCTTAGAAACCAGTGACAAAGGACCCTACTGCGATTTGCGGAGATGGGTTAGGAAAAAAGAGCAATGACTTGGGTGGGAGTGGGCCACTTGGTTCTCGGCTTCTCAGCCCTGTAAGCAACCACCTGGGTGTCTTTAGGCAGGACACATGACCCTTCAGGGCCACAGTTCCCGTCTGTCGGGGGAGACTAGGAGCGGTGATCTGTTAGTTCTGTTAACCAGATAGTCAGTTATGTGCCCTGATGTCTTCATTACCTTTAGAAAAATGCGCATTCAGGATACGTTGCCCCCATACTGTGACTTCTGAAGTTTCTGTTTACTTGACATGGGGCAAAAGGGCACAGAAGTGGGGGGAAGGGAGTTGGCAAAGACACACACCACCACCTACTGCCTCCCCCAGTGCCCGGCTAGAATTCCTGCAGCCTAAGTCCGAGGACGCAGCCGAGCCTCCCGGTCAGCTCACCACGGGACCTCCCTTCTAGGCTGCCGTGGGTAGGTTCTGCTGGAACAATCCTGTTTCTACATGTAATAAGTACAGTTATTATTATTGTTGTTATTATTTTGCCAAAGAAACGTTCGTCCTTTATCTGCAGATTTTTCCAGTTTTTAAGCGTGAATTACTTAATGAACAAAAACCTATTAGCATCTAGATCACAGATGTATTAGTCAGCTCCTAGGAGCATGGCATCTGTGTTTAATATGAAGCTATCCTTCCCAGTGCAGAAAGGAAGCGTTTGGGTGTTTGGGAAATGGATTTAAAATCTGGTGACTAGCTCTATATGCTTAAAAATAGGGAGTCGAAGCAGACGGTGCTGATACTGGTTTCCTAGCACCCCACCTAAACATTTCATTCAGATTTTCACAGATGAGTGAGGACGTGACCTAAGATCACTGGGATCCCGTTGAGACAGGTGCACTTTCACGGGCGAACTCGGAGGGCACAGCCCGGGGTGTCACAGGCTACAGAGCAAGCACGCCCACAAAGGAGCCCCACGCTCCCTGTAAACGTGTCCACCAGTGAGTCGCGCACAGATGAGTGGATTTAAGCACTAACTTATAGGGGCGGCTCTGGAAGGGCTGCTACCCCACAGGACGGGAAGTGGAGGGGCAGACATGGTACCCTTTGTGTCACATTTGGCTGGAAGGCGCCCGAGTTGATGTTTGCCCATCGTTTTATCCACTCGTTGGCAACTCTCCTTGGATGGTGTGAGGTAGGCATTTACGAATCTGCGTTTCCGGGGATCCTGACCACATTAAAACTGGGAGGCAGTAAATCACGTGAGACACATCAAATTGAATTTCAGTTCCTGCCTCTCCCCCCTCCGGCCCCCACTAGCTGGGTAGCCTTGGGCAACCCACTAGATCTCTTGGTGCTTCTGTCGGTCGATGGGGATGGTGGCAGTTCCTACAGCAAGTATGTAAGCGATACAGAAAGTCGTGCCTCCGCAGCACTAAGTAGGGTGTTCGGCACACTGTCAGACTTTCGAGTGATATTTAGCATCGATTTGACTTGGAGGTCTTCAGAACACAGGGTTTGAAGCAGGCAGTAGTAACGCTGGATGTCACACACCTGCCTCACTCCATCCCCCAGCCACCAGGTACGTGAGGCTCTGATTCACAGTCCTTCACGGGGAGGCAGCGTCCTCCTGTCCTCTGGGCCTCTGCAGGAGGGACGTACGACGTAACCCCAGACGTGTCTCCGTGGGGGCCATTCTTTGCTTTAGGGGAACCTTCGGGCTCAGGGACTGCCCCCTATTTCCCTTGTATTGCGGAGATTAGGTTCTTTCAGAATCACTTGCCAAGAGTCTTGGTAAGAGCCCAGGGCTGCACATCGGAGAATCATCTCAAGACACGGTAGCATGGACCTTCTGCTTCTCGTGGAAGACACTGTCCAGTTGTGGACCGCATCCCTTCTCCGAGCACTAGCATGACACGCTCAATGTGGGCTCCGTAGTGTCCCCGTGGACTTGCCAGGTTCCTGCGCTACCCCCAAGGCTGGTGTGGCTTACCTCGCTCTCTCGGCTCGCTCCGAAAACCTAGAGCCCACCCGTGTGTTCAGGCAAGGGAACCATATGCAGCCTTTGCCGGGAGCAGTTCCTTCCTCCAGCCTGGCACAGAATTTTCTTTCCCTATTTAATGAAACTTGATCATAATTCATTTATTTAAAAACAGGTGAGTATAAATATATGCATATTTTCAAAGGAAGAAGAGCCTGTTTATTTTTAGGAAAAGGCACTTTGCAATAAGATCAAAATAACAGATAATCGTTGTTCTCCGAAGGTGGGGGGACCAGGACAAGAGGGGTTACCACTGATGGAAGAGCAGGAGGGTGCTAATATTTGAGAGCCAGCTCTGGGCCCAGTGCATGATGGGTACTTTATTTATGTGCCAGTCATGTAACTATTAGCATCACCTAACTAGTGAAGAACAGGGATCCCTAAGGCTTTTCTAATTAGGTCGAGGCACCAAAGCTGATGTGTCAGGGCCAAGTGTGGAACCCAGGTGTGGGTGACTCCAAAGCGTTGGTCAGGCCAAACCTTCCTAGAAAGGATTTGAGGTCCTGGAGTCACCTCCCTCTGTGAAGGGAGACACTTCTGGATCAAGACCAGGACCCTCATTCTGAAGGATGACCTTTCCGTGGTCTGTCCCTATAGCTGTTGTCTTCCTTTACTGCACTCAGAGAGAAGTCTTATCTCATCACCTGAAAAGATGACATTTCCCTTTGATATATTGCTGGGGCCCCTCCCGTCTTGTGGTTTGGGAAGGTTCAGCCTTAGGCAGCAAGTAGACCATCTCCTGAAGGTTTTCCACGTCTTTGGCTACCTACGGAAGATCCAAAGTCCTGGGAGAAGAGCCCTAAGAATCGACCATAGTAAAGGTCACCACTCTGCCTCGCAAACACAGGGCTCTCGGGGCCCCTGGGGTCAGCAGCCAGCTGCTCAGCCTTTGCACCTGAGACAAAGACGTCCTGCAGTGTCCACAGCAGGGGGACCAGGGCTCTGTCCTCACTGTGCCCTGGGCCTCACTCAGCTGACCAGCACGCTCAACAGTGGTAGCTCTTATTCAACTTGGCTGTCTCCTCTGAAGACCTGTGAGCCAGCCCCAAACTTGTCTCCAGCCTGGATGTAGAAGACAGACAATAAACTACACTGTTTAATGGAGCTACCTGTGGTTAAGTTCATTAAAATTAAATAAAATTTAAATGTCTTTTCATCCTCTTGATTGAGCAGACACGGAATATTTCCATCCTTGCATAAAGGTCTTTCGAACATTCCTGCAAGAATTGCCGTCATCAGTGGTTATTAGCTCCATAATGATCCATGTGACACTGGGAACAGCTTTAATTAGCCCTGGAGACCTTCTTTCCAGGCTTGTGAGTTTCCAGCTTTTCTCTCTGATCCTTCAGAGAGAGAGGGAGAGGGAAGAGAGAGAGAGAGAAAGAGAGAGAGAGAGAGAGAAAGAGAGAGAGAGAGTATCGTCTCCATATTGACTGGAAGACCTCTATATTAACTCCTGTTTTCTCTTTAAATTCTAGTAAACAGTCCTTGATAATGTTCTCACTGCCTGTTGCTAATTGCTTTTAGTGACACAATCCACTTATTCATTGCCCAGAGGGATCGAGGAGCTGGTAACATTGGGCTGGGTTTTGAAAATAAAATAGGCATTTTTCTTACCATAAAAGGAACTGCAGATCAAGCCACCGCCGGCTGACACTGAACCCGTCTCACCCACTCGTGGGTGCCGTGCTGCTGGTCGGAGCTGGCACTTCTGCCTCTCTCTACAGCCGCTCTGCCTTCAAGACAGACATAGCTCAGTTATGACGTCTCTCCTTCCCCCCAGAACGCAGGACGCCAGCCTCTCTCCTGCGGCAGATACTGGCTCAGTATCAGCATTTGATACTCAGGAGTCAAAACATCCTTCCCAAGCCTGTTCTGTCCCCTTTCCAATGTTGGTCGTCTGCCCCAGACTTCCTGCACGACGGGAGGAGCAGACCACATCCCTTGCGTTAGCGATGCACAAAGCGTTCTGCTCTCCAGCATTTCAGTGGGAGACAGAGAAAGAGGAACTTAGAACAAGAGAAGGGTCGGGCAGAGGTCATGAGATGGCTAAGCTCCGGGTAGCCTTCGGTGTTTTCTTTAAACACTGACCGAGACTTTGCAAGGATGCTGGTTATTTTGCCTCCTGGGACCTGATAAAGAGCCAGACACGTTGCCCGGAGACCTGCTGTGTCCCTGCCTTCCTCTGCATGCAGGCCGCTTTGCCCAGGCCCTGTCCCTGCTTCTCAGACCTGGGAACCACGTCCCCACCCTCTTTCCCTCGGTGGCCATCGGGACTCGAGGGCACTCCTTCTCCCTGAACTTCGGGGCTTGGTCTGTCGCGTCCGCCTTCCGTCCTGACGACGTCCGCTCTGCCCGGGAGGCTGCTGCGTGCATTGCCGGCACGCTGCCAGTACTCGTCACAGACACTTACCTTGGAAGTACGCACAGAAAAGGTTTTTCAAAGTCTTACAAGTGAATATAAGTCGTGCACTTTCCTCCAAGCTGTGCCTGTCCGCACCACTTCATTTTCCGAGTGCTTCCCCACGTATCCTGAGGACGGCTGGTCTCTGTTGCACCACCCTGACCCTTGGGCTTCTGGTTACCACGAGAAGTAGACCCTAACCCCAGAGCCGACTCCAGCTTCAGAGGGAGGGGTTCCTGAACACACAGGCTGAGGTCTCCCTCAAAACAAGGCCGGTGTCCAAGCGCTCACAGCCCGCTGACCTCCTCCGGGGCTCTGTCCTCTCTTAGTTGCTCACTTAGCCCGAAGTCCCGCTTCCAAGGTGGCAGAGGAAGGACACCTTTGTAGTGCGTTTCTCCAGCTGGCTCTGGTCGGCACAGGCCACGTAGACAAGGGGAAGGTCCTGGGCAGAAGACACCTCTGCCGCCTGGCATGCCAGGACCCGAGAGCGCCGTTGACCCCTCACAGCCCAAGCGTGGGCTGCTCCTTGGGAATCCAGGCGCCTATGGTGAATTACAGGTCAGATTCCCCGCTGTGTTCTCTTCCCGGAGAACTAATAATGACGCTTTGCCTGAGTGAAATGGCTGTGGGCTATTCAGGGGGTAACTTCATGTTCTTCCTCCAAAATGCTCTCCCAGAAAAAGGACGATCTATTTAACATTTTGAAAATTTAGCAATTCCAGATGTCTTCCCACCCTTCAAATAACTTTTCTTTCCTCTCCACATTCTCGATCAGAGCTCAGATTCTTTTAAATGTACGGACGCCGTGTTCTGACCCCTTCGGGGACTCGCACGCCGTGTCTATAAGATGAGGAAGGTAGAGTCACTGAGACATCTGCGGATCAAGCTTGGGTGTTTTATTTGTTCATTGTGTGGCTTTTCCTTCCATTTTTAAGACTTTCTTTCCTATTAAAAGGTTCATCGTTAAAACATGCTTTTTCAACGAAAGCAGTTTTAGATAGAAAAGCAATTTTATTTTTTAAACAACATGGCGAACCCCTCAGTCAGAGTGGTTTCAGAGTAGTTTGTGTTTGTAGACCCGGGAGTGGAGGGATTGGACCAAGGCCACTCATCTGCCAACTGTGTGATAGCACAGAGAGGTTACAGGTCATACACGTTTTGTGCCTTAAGCATTTTGACCAGGTCCCCTTGGGTCTTCATTTATCAGTTTAGCCAACATCAACTACAGCTTCTGGGTGCCAGGCAGTGTGCCGGGGGGTTGGGGCAGTGCAGTTGTGAAGACAGTGCCTGTCCCCGAGAGCCTGGCTTCTCCGCACTGTTAGGCCGATGAGTAGCCTGAGGTCTTCCTTCATCAGTAATTGTTCAAGCACCCGTTGGGGCAAGTTGCTTACCTGGGGTATGGCGCGTGATGGGGAACGCGAAGGCGCTCAACATGTGGGCCCCAGTAATCCAAGAAGATGCTGGAGTAGTTAAGAGGATAGGGAGAATCCCTTCTGCTGTGGTAACCAAAGAGGGCTTCCTGGAGGAGGCAGCATCCAAGCACAGCCTTGAGAGCTGCAGAAAGATTACTGTCACATTTCAGTTCCTCATCTATAAAAGGTACTCTTCGCCTCCTTTTCCCAAGCTCACAAGCTTATTCGAAAATTTTTGTGATTTTGGGGGCAGAGAGGAGGTCAGGTGGAGGGAGTTATTGATAAGAATGATCCTGAGGCCCTGGTCATGCCTGTTTAGAGAACCAAGCTCTAGGAACTCGAGAGGAAATGATCGTGAATGTCCTCATTCTTGGAATAAAGCCCTGAGTTACTTAGATCATTTCCGACCCTGTGTGTATCACCAGCATCCTAAGTATTCATTCAGTGCTTACTGTGTGTGTGTCAGCTCAGGAGTGGGAGGTTCAGTGTGCCAGCTACGTGTGTCACACAACTATCTCGACAACCTTAAAATCTCAGAGAAGAAGGTGGAAGCAGAAAAGTTTCGAGAAAGCTGTGTTCTCTACATTTTCCTCCCCCTCCATCAGGCCTCCGTGGATCAGGAACAATTCCCATAGTCGCTATAGAAACCAGTAAAATAACCCTCCGGCAGCCACCACCTCAGAAAACCTGTCACCATTGCACTGGAAGGATTGGCTGCCCCTCCCGGTGGTTCTCAGATGTACGTTCAGCAGGACAGGTGCTAACGAACCCCCAAGATCAAAAGGGACTTACTGCTCAGGGCTCTAGAGTCCATTCCTTTCTGGAGACTTCGAATCGGCTGAACCGCTTGTTCTTCCGGGCGCTTTAGGAAGTGAGGACGCCAGTATCTCTGGAAACCAGGAGCACTGACCTGTACGTTTGTGTTTCCTTCCTCAGACAAGTTTTGGTATTGCCGGCTTTCACCAAACCACAAGGTCCTGCATTATGGAGACTTGGAAGAGAGTCCTCAGGGAGAGGTGCCCCACGATTCCTTGCAGGACAAACGTAAGTGGCCCTCCTGGGCAGGGGGCCTGCGTGGGGCTTGCTTGTTTGTTTCCTGGTCACTGACTCTCATGCAGCAAAGCCAGCCACCTGCATAAGCCCATCGGACATGTCGCATCGTGGCGTAAGTCCCGGCCTGGGTGTTCTCGTGAAGCGCAAGGCCTTCCCGGATTTGGGGCTGGGGCTGAGCAGGAAAGGGCCTAAAAGGGATGATCGCGTGTCCTTCCTGAAGGGCGTGAACAGGGGTTCAGACGTCCACTCCCACATGATTTATTCAGGTGCTGTTTCAGGGAGTAAGAACAGTGCACACCTGGCTCTGTCCATTCGTTGTCTTTTTCGGATGACCCTAAGTCCTTTCACATGAATCACGGGCTGGGCCCCGCCCACATCATTATGATAGTTCAGTGTGTCCCGTAATTACGATGCAGAGCTCACGGCCGACCCAGGCACGGCTGGCTGCTTCAAGGTCATGACGCAGACACTTAGGACATGGATGGCGAACTACGTTTTGTTGTTGCCTAAATATTCCCCGAAATACATATTGTGTGTGTTCATTTGCTATTTCTGCAGATGTCTGTTTTAATGTGTATATTTTGAAGAACCAGTAATATATGAGATTATTTTAGCCCAACACCAAACCAGGTTCCAGGCTTTTTAGACAGTATTAAGTATACACATTAAGTCACGTATTATAGAAACATTAGAATATACAGGGCTGATGAATTAATTTGGAAAAGAGATGAAATGAACACAGCCTCAGAAGATACCCCAGAAAGAGAAATCAAAGAATGAGAAAAATAAAGACACTGTTAAATAACCTTTAAAAGTCACACTGACTCTGCAGTGAGCCACAGTGTCCCAGATCGAGTGCTTGCCCCCAAGTCCCAGCACCTGACCTCCTGCCACCCCAGGACCCGTGGAAGTCCAGTCCGGCCGGCCGGCCTGCCTTGAAGCTCACGGCCACCAAAGCCTAAAATAAACTGGGAGTGGAAAGTTCCCAAAACATTCAGACTCTGCTGACATATCAGGTAGACAGCCTGGAACATTCTCTCTTCCTCCAGCTTAAAAATGGGGCAGTCTGGGCTTTGTAGTGTCACTGCCTTCAGAAAGCAGTCTCCTTTTGTAGGCGCTTATGATTGGCACTGTTAATGGGGAGAGAAGAAAATGAAACCTTTCGCTACAGAGTCGGGGCAGCGTCTACTCGTCCCGCGGGGGGGCATCCCGGGCCCCTGTCCGTAGTGAGGGCCCTCGCTTCGGGGCTCAGAAAGCATTCTCTGCCCCACTGTGGACACACTGGACACGTGGTTCTGAGAGGCTGGGCTCGGACCAGCAGCATCACCTGGGAACTTGCTAGAAACGCAGATTCTTAGGCCTCACTTGCAGCCCTGCTGAACCAGAAACTCTGGGCACGGAGCAGCAGTCTCTGTGAACAGGCCCTCCGGGCAGTTCTGATGCCCACTCAAGGTGCCAGCTGCCGACTGCCCGTTGCCCTGTGCTCCTCATGGCGATTCTTCAAATTCACCTTTCACCGAGAAGCACAAATTTTAAAAAACAGCCAAAGTGAATTGGTAGTGGGTTACCAGCTTTTAGTTTTGGTAAACAAGGCTATTAAAAAATAACATATAACTAAAATGTTTTATCACAATCCTTTCATTAAAAAAAAAAAAAAAAGAGGACTCTGAACCACAATAAACAGTAAGGAAGACCCCATCTTGGAATAAAGAACAGTCCTTTCTGCAAAATTAAATTCGCTTTTTTAAAGAACTCACGCCAGGCCCTGGCCAGTTTGCTCAGTGGTTAGAGCATTGGCACACAGGCCAAAGAGTTGTGGGTTCGATTCCGGTCAAGGGCACGTACCTCGGTTGCGGTTCGCTCCCCGGCCCTGGTTGGGGTCGTGTGGGAGGCAACCAGTTGATGTGTCTCTCTCACATCGATGTTTCTCTCTCTCTGTCTCTCTCCCTCCCTCCCTTCCTCCCACTCTATCTGAAAATCAGTGGAAAAATATCCTTGGGTGAGGATTTTTTTTTTTAATTCACACCAGTATTTTCATCTTTCTCTGTTTTCTAACGGGTGAGAAGTCCCTTATGAGCTAGGGGCTGTCCAGGGCAGCAGTTCGAATCGCTGTTCTGCATAAAGAGTTAGAGGTTCCTGTTGACCAAAGCAACGGAAATTCCACAGGAAGTGCCCCACAGCCTCGTTCCTAAGCTGACCAAGAAACAAGGAGAGCGGTCCAGGCAGAAATGAGACAGACAGACAAACAAGAGGTTTGAGTCTCTCCTTTCCCGCGTGGCCCAGTGCATGGTCTCTCCCACTCACAGCACACATTGTTTGTGTCTACGTTGATGGGATATAATCCACTTCTCAACCCACAGACGGGCGCTTGTTTGGCGCTGATGGCAGGTTGTCTGTGTGTACCCCCATTCTAGCTGGTCCTGTTCATGAGGGAACTGGTACCCTGGACCTAGAGAAGGTCAAGGCGTGGACAGCCTTGTGCGGGGACACTACCTGGCCTTGCCCTAAGCCCATGCCCCACCCCAGCAAGGACACGGGGTGAAAGTAACTGGCTAGAAACCAGGAGTGCTGATGCCAGGGCCAGCCGGCCTGCCAGGGTGGTGGCAGAGCTCCCCAGAGCCGCGAATCTCCACAGGGCTACGGGTGGTGGCCTTGGAGTGACGCTGGCTCTGGGGAAGAGCTGCAGCCGGCTCCTCTGCCAGTGGTTCCAAAATCCTTGTGCACCCCTTTTCTCCGCGGCCTTCAAGCCCAGTCCTTCTGCTTTGTAACCGTTTATCCACCGCAGTCTAAACCAGGAACCCGTGCTGTGCAGGTGTGTGTGTGTATGTGTTGGCGACACTACCTCTGTGTGCACATCTGTCCCAGAGAGGGGGTGCGTTCCTGTAATGACGTCAAATGAAGCTGAGAAGGCCCTGGCCGAGGAAACTGTTTGCTGTTGGGGACCTGCTACCTGGTTTGCATACAGTTCCAATCATACATGCTGCCTGGGGCCTGGTAGCCCTTTCTCTTGGAGCCATTAAAAGTCAGAAACTTCATTCCACCAGAAAAATGAGCCGTGTCTTTAATTAATGTCAAGTGCCACTGCTCTGGCCCAGTACGATCGCCCTGCCTGGAGACCCAGGGGGAAATTGCTTTCCGCCCCTTAAGTTAATCAGTACTGAGTATTGAGGTATCGATGGATCAAACAGCGTAATTGAAATCTCTTCCTGCAGAAGAGTGTGAGTGAAGATGGTGAGACTCCCCTTAGCTGTCTTCATCCCTAAAGGTTTAGGAAATTGCTCTTCTTGTATTCATTTTCCGTATCTCCTTCCATCCCCTCGCCCCACATCCCTCCCACCAGGTTGACAGGCTTTCATCACCCCTACTGAACACTAGACTCTACAGCTTTTCAGCCCTGGACCCCTCACTGCCCCCCTTTGAGAGAATCTAGGCCAGCACTCCTCACTCCCACATCAAAAGGGCCCGGGAGGAGAAGGCTCCGCCCCTCACACAAGGCAATTAAGCCTATTACAGAAGATGAGAGGAGCAGCCGAGACCGCAGAGCAAAGTGGGCGATTTGGGTCACCGATGCATAGTGAATAATTCAGGCCCCCCAGTCCACAGAGAGAACTAACTTTGGTTATTGATAATGAGAACAATTTCAAACAGCATTTATTGAGTGCTTACTATAAGCCAGGCACTGAGCTGAGAACTTTACGTAAAGTATCCTCTTGACAGCCTGAGGAGGTAGATACTGTTGCCCTTGTTTTACAGATAAGGTACAGAAACATTCGGTGACTTGTTCAAGGTCACATGGCTAGAATGCAACCATCCAGCTCCCTGGCCCAGCCCTTTGCCCACTGCTCTTCTCTGCCTAGATTAAAAGCCGGCTTGACCTTGGCTCCAATATGAGGAGCTAATTCTTGGAGCAACCCTCTGAGATAGATGATGTCATAAGACCACGTTGCAGGCAAGAAAGCTTATGCTCCCAGTACGTAAGCCCAAAGTGGTATAGGCAGTAGGTGGGACTAGATTTCAAACCCAGGCTCTGTGATTCCCCAGGCACGGCAGCCCTTCCCGCCCCTCCATGCTGCCAAGTGAGAGACCAGATTCTTTACTGAACTGTGCGGGGACCAGCCTGTCCCTCCTCCACGGTGACTCTGCCCCTGGGAGCTGTGTACACAGCAAGTGCTCATAGCTTACCAGCTACTTCCTGTGGTGATTTCTGCCTCAACTTAGCTCCCAGTGGAGAAAACTGAAACGGTTTTTATCATGGTGGCCATACTTACTTTTCCAATGGTATTTTTGTTTTAAATCACAATTAAAGTTTGTTCTACAGATGTTCGCAATCCAAGAGTTTCCTGAACATATCTGACATGATAACCACATCTGGGGCTATTTTGGGTGTGATTGGGGTGCTGACCCCTTCCAAACATAGGGAGAAATCATGATTTATCAAGGGAGCATGGAGTGAAAGAGAGAGCAGTCTAATCCCAGCTCTGTCCCCCACTGGCTCTGTGACTTTGCGTAATGTATTGCCTCTCTTTAGGTCTCAGTCATCCCATCTGTACAATGGGAGTGTTGAATTAGATCATCTCAATCCAGCTCAAAGTGAGGGAAGCATAGAAAGAAAAGGAGCCATGCCCCCAAAATTTACAGTGGAGGCTGTGGTGCCAGTAGTGACCATCCTGTTCTCCTATCTATGGGCCCCACTTCTTCATGGTGCCCCCCACTGCACACGCACACACACGCACACACACACACACACACACCTAATGGAAACTGTGGCCTGGCTTTGACGTAATCAAGAGCCCTCTGCTGCCTCCGTAGAGTGCAGATTCAAGAGACGGGAGTCTGATTCTGCTCATGGGGATAGAGAGGGTGGCATTTCACATTTCAGCCCTTGGACGCCTAATCTTCCAGTGCATCTAGAGGTAAACTATGCAAAGAGCAACCTTTAAAAGCCACAGTGTATGTTTAGAATTTGCGTTTCCTTTTAGCCACAATGCTGTGAGTAATCGGCAGCTTGTCTCCTTGGCAGGGACAGTGCGTATGAGAAATATTAACTACGTAGTGCCACAGACGAGGTGGGAAAGTGCCTCCGCTCCCCTGCAGCCTTCTCATTATGGATTCTGAAGGCAGCTCCCACAATAGACTTTGTGTTAATCTGGTCCCATTCCATGCAGTGGGTTTTCAAAGCCAAGGGGTAACTTACTATTTTTAGATTGTAGACACTCTCTCTAGTTCATTGACCATGTTATAGATTATACAACAAAAATCTTTCTACTTCTGAGGTACTTATGACTCACATTCCATCGGAAGCTTGAGAAGATTTTCTGAATGGGTATGTTAATTATGTCAAATTCACTTCCATGGTGGATTTTCTATTGAAAAGTAAGCCCAACTTCCCAAAATGCCAAATGTTCCCCTTCTAGGGTCATAATTAGGCAGCCAGACAGGCCCCTGAGGGGAACGGGGCTAACCGATGGCTATGAAAATGGATTTGAGGGGAGCTGAAGTCCGGGGTTGTAGTCAACAGTAGGTTCAGGAATCAGGGACCAAGGCAGAGGCGGGCAAGGGGTCCACGGTAAGGGTTATGCCGCCCTGCTACGTTCTGCTGCAGGAACAAACACGCCCAAATCTCAGCGGCTTAGGACAGTGAGTTCATGTCTCCCCGCGTTGCATACCTGACATGGGCTGTCAAAGGCTGCTCCACACAGTCCCTCAGGGACACAGGCCACTGGCTGCTTTGCCGTCCCATAGCTGTGCCATCTGGATGGACCGCATGGCCTGTGCAGTTTCTGCAACTGGGGAAGGGAGGTGGCCTCAGCCAGTTAAAGAGGCTTGCCATCTCCTCTCACATTTCATTGGCCAGAACTAGTCACATGGCCCCAGGGGTTGCTGGGAAGTGTAGTCTTCCATATACCCGGAAAGAAAGGAGAGCCAGATATTAGTGAGTACAAGTAATGTCTCCCAAAGGCGGGTCGGATCAGGACTGCAAGATAAAGGAGCAGACATTGGGAGACAGATAGCCAGGCCATGTGCAGAGATTCCTGGAAGAGTTCATCACCCCTGCTGTTCTCCAGGGTTAGTGAGAGCCCCGGGAATGCCCACAGATTTGCACCAAGTTCTTACTGTTCTGGAGTACCTGGGAAATGTCAGCTCTGAAGGGGCCTTCCTGTTCTATCCTTTTGATAGTCTCTATGTTTTATAATTTTATCGTCCTCTTAAGTATGACCCCCGCAACTCAATTTCCCAGTAAAAGTATGTGAACTTTAATTATGAAGTTTCTCATCATCTTCATCAAGGGAATGATTACTAAGGGAATTACTGAATGATAACTTAGGAATTCATTACTCAAAGTTTCTGCAGATCCTGAGAGAGACTCACAGTCTCTTACGGGACAGAAGATTAGGAATTGGAGAGGGACTGGTGACTTTGAATTTTTTTTTAAGGTTCCAAACCATCCAGCTGCCTTCTCTTTCTCTCAGATTATTTTAACAAAACGTTTGAGATGCACAAACCTTGCCATTTCTTGTATCTCCTTCCAAATCCTGAGACGTGAGATGGCTTCTTTTCATCTAACTGCAAGACAAATACAGTTACCGGTTCCCTATCTGAAAAGCATGTTCCCTCCATCGGAGTCCGTTCGTTTCTGTCGAACAGGAATCATGGAGCCTGCCTCACGGAATCGCTGTGGGAAACGATGAGACAGTGGGCAGGGAGGGCGGGGAGGGTCCAGGACTCTTTCAATTCAAATCCATTTTCTGTGATGGGGCTGCTTTTCATTACCCAAAACTCAGAAACTACATAGAAGTAGATACTTTAGCCAGAGATACTGATACATGCCAAGCGCTCGGCACTGTGCTGGCACCGTGTCCTCCATAACATCAGTGTCGGTGCCCCTGTTGCTGTTGTTCTGCTTCCTCTGATACTGTCACTTTTCCCATGACTCTGATGGCTTTTGTTTTAGATACCCGTTTCAGTGAACCCAATTCTGCTTGTTCACATAGACTTTTCTCCCCAGGCATGCTTTTCACCAGACTATGAGAACATATTTTAGTTTCCAAGTCCTAAGGCTCTGCCTGACTTCTCGTCTTCTTTTCAAGTCTTTTCTCTTCTCGCCGTAGTTTCCGAGTACGACAGTGGGGCTAGAGGCTCGATGCTTCGTCCTGCTGCTTTATGGACATCTCCGCTTTGACATGGTGCATCACTCTCCTTTTCTTTTATGAATTCCAGTGCCGGTGGCGGACATCAAAGCGGTGGTGACGGGAAAGGACTGCCCTCATATGAAAGAGAAAGGTGCCCTTAAACAAAACAAGGTATGGTTTCGAAATTATTGCAGAGAGTTCTGTCCAAACAATGCAGCCAGCATGGGCCCAGCCCTCCTTCAGTAGCAATGCGTGTGTGCGTGTGTGTGTGTGTGTGTGTGTGTGTGTAGTTGCACTCCTTTTTCCTTTCCTGATTCATTTACATCTCTCCGCTTTATTTTTCCTCCCACTGGTCGTGTGTCTAATACCCACCATCTCTTCCAGTCCCTACTCCCTGTGTGTTTCCGGCCCTGGGAATGGCCCTCTCGCTGTTACCACTCGGTCTTCTCTCCGGCCTGCTCCGCTCATCCCCGCCCGTTCTCTGGGCCTCTCCTAACCTCCCATTTATGTGTATAGTCGCCCTTCCCCAGCTCCCACCCGGACTCTTATTTTCTCCTGCCGTTAGTAGCCTCCCTGGGGTCTCAGTGAAGCCTGGGAAAGGCAGAGACCAAATGACTTAGAAAATCTCAGAAAATGGTTCAGGCCCTGATATCCTTCAGCACGGTGGAAAGTACTGTAAAATAGCTCAGATTCAGCTTAAAGGAGAAAATCCCCCCAAGGTGTCTATTGCTTAAATCCTCTTCAAGTTGCAGTAGTTCTCACCCTCGCCTCCTACTCTACCACTGGCTGTTCGCCACAACAGCCCACGTCCCGCCAGAGGGTGTGCCGTGGCATTATCGGAAAAGATGGAAGGGTTCCTTTGCCCCCAGTTTGGAGGGATTTTCCCTTGGAGGGGCCATCAGGGAGCCAGTTCTCTGTTTATACCTCTTGACATCTTGTGATATATAGGGTGTCCCAAAAAATGTATACACAACTTTGCATAATTATAAAGCCAGTGTTTATTTAAATACATTTTGTTTTCAAAATGTAATAGAATCTACAGACACCCTGTATACATTTTGGGGGGACACCCTGTATGGTACCCATGAATTAAATGACCCAGATTGATCTGGGCGCTCCAGCCATCTCGGTACCAAAAATATCACATAGATCAATAGCTGCTTTTGTATTGTTCAGTGTTAGCATCTGAGGATTAGAAACATTGTATGCGTTTTGCTTACCAGTCAGGGTTAACGTGAATAACCCCTGCTCTGCAGGCTCTAACGTTGTAAGACGATGGGGAATCCAGGTCCGCCCGGGATGACCCTCTCCGGTTCAGGCAAAACTAAACCACTATGAAAGCGCCGTGTAGGGAGACGAGGAGCGGACACAGCCCAGGGGGCCGGTGGCAGGATCTCCGCTTCCTCCGCACATGAATGTCATTCACGGCAAGTCCGTGTGTGTCCCTTCTTTCTCGAACCTGTCACGGCACTGTCACATGGTGCACACAGGTGACATGCAGAATGACAGCCAGGCATGCCTGGGAGCCCGAGGGGCCCCTGTGTTCTCTGTGACGTGGGGAAACGGACTCTACAGCCCTTCAGGTCTCAGAGGAGCGTCCTTCACTACAGCAAGTGTCCAGCCTTTCCGGGGCCCCCAGGGGCTGCCTGCCTTCGCCGCCACCTGTCTGCCAGCACAGCCTGGGGAGGGGGCTCTGCTCATCCGCTGAGGCCCCGTGGGTGCACAGCCCTGGGCGCCGTGCAGGAAACCAGAGTCCGCAGCCCAGAGAAGGCCGGGGGTGTCGCTGGACGGCACAGCCCTCGGGGATTCAGGCCCCGAGTGGAGCAGAGAGAAGGACCTGAAACAGGTGTGGGGGGCTTCCGGTTGCTGCCCCAACACGTAAAGAGCTTGGGACTTGTCGCTGCTCTCCTCACAGTAAGAGGAAACTGTGAAGGGGAAAATCAGCAATTTTGTTGGCCCAGCCAGAGAACTGAGGCCACAGGGCAGACCACCACCCTGGAGTCTGGAGGGTCGGGGATCCAGCACCAGACCTGCTCCCCTGGAGCCACACGGCAGGTGGCTGAGTGGTCACTCCGATACACTGCTGCGGGCTGAGTGTGGGCTCGCGTGGGCGTGAGAGACGCCTGGGGCTTGCAGTCTCTGAGTCTGAGTGTTTAACGGGGGTCTGGCAGTGGGCTGACTTCTGGGGGTGCAGACAGCACTGAGTCTGAGTGTTTAATGGGGGTCTGGCAGTGGGCTGACTTCCGGGGGTGCAGAAAGCACTGAGCCTGAGTGTTTAACGGGGGTCTGGCAGTGGGCTGACTTCTGGGGGTGCAGATAGCACTGAGTCTGAGTGTTTAACGGGGGTCTGGCAGCGGGCTGACTTCTGGGGGTGCAGACAGCACTGAGTCTGAGTGTTTAACGGGGGTCCGGCAGTGGGCGGACTTCCGGGGGTGCAGACAGCACTGAGTCTGAGTGTTTAACGGGGGTCCGGCAGTGGGCTGACTTCTGGGGGTGCAGACAGCACTGAGTCTGAGTGTTTAACGGGGGTCCGGCAGTGGGCGGACTTCCGGGGGTGCAGACAGTACTGAGTCTGAGTGTTTAACGGGGGTCCGGCAGTGGGCTGACTTCTGGGGGTGCAGACAGCACTGAGTCTGAGTGTTTAACGGGGGTCCGGCAGTGGGCGGACTTCCGGGGGTGCAGACAGTACTGACTTCACAGACAAATGAGCACGTTCCTCAGTGAGACTCAAAAGTAATTGCCTTGGTGAATGGAAAGTCACTGGGAAGAATCTGAGTTTTAAAGATTAAGGCTTCTCAATTCAAACGTCGTCATTTATAAAGTTGATTTGTTGCTGAGTTTTGGAAAATGGGCCTTCCTGGTGTTTATCCCACCAAATTTGGGGCTTACTGTTAAACAATCAAAACATAACCACCAGCCCTGGCGGGCTTGGCTCAGTGGTTAGAGCATCAGCCTGTGGACCAATGAGTCCTGGGTTCGATTCCAGGGCATGTACCTCAGTTGTGGTTCAGTTCTGGCCCTGGTCGGGGTCATACGGGAGGCAGCCAATCAATGTGTCTCTCTCTACCCTCACCCCCTATCTGAAGATAAATGGAAAAGTATCCTCGGGTGAGGATTTAAAAAAAAAAAAAAAATCACCAGAGGAAAGACCTGATGGGATCTCACTGATTCGAGTAGGAATATATTTGGTGTAAGAGAAGCTTCCATCTACTGTGTCCCAGAATCCAGCTGCTGTTTTTCCAGTGTGGTGCCTGAGCCTGAAATAAGAAGCAGATTATACTGGAAGCTGATGTTCTAGCATCAGCTTGAAAGCCCTGGTCTTAACCAAAAAGCCTGTTATCCAGATTTACTTCATTGTCATTCATGCAGCACTGGGCTCAGTGTGTTCTTTAGACCAACCTGTGCCAGGTTCTGGGAGTCCGAGGAGACACGACCTGGCCCCTGGCCCCGGGTATCAACAGGCAACTACAGTCCGGCGTTGCCTGTTTTTGCAGTAAACTTAAAGGCGGGGTGAGCCCGGGAGACCGAGGAATGCTCCTGGAGGAAGTGGTGTCCGCGCTGGGTTTTGAAACGGGATTGACAGGTGGAGAAGTGAGGGGAGGGTTTTTCAGCAGGGGAAGGAGTGTGGAAAGGCACAGGGGCCGTGTGGAGGGGCAGCCTCTGATGAAGACAGTCAGTCCAGAGTAAAGGACGGATGGGGACGGAGAGAAGAGAATGGGTTGGGTTGGTGCCAGAGAGAGAGCTGCCTGAAGATGGCAACATCCTCTATTAGTATGTCCTACAAGAACAAGTGAATGCTACCTTCCAACACAGCAACTCAGATCCATAGGTCTGGAGACCAGCAGTAATGTACCGTCACTGTGAAATCGGCTGCTGTTTCTTTTTTTTTTTTTTTTAATCCTCATCCGAGGACATTTTTTCATTTTTTGTTCAGATAGAGTGGGAGGGAGAGAGAGGGAGAGAGAGAGAAACATCGACGTGAAAGGGACACATCGAGTGGCTGCCACCCACACAACCAACCAGGGCCGGGGACAAACTGCAACCGAGGTACATGCCCTTAGCGGGAACCGAACCCGGGTCTCTCTGGACCGCAGGCCGACGCTCTAACCGCTGAGCCAAACCGGCCAGGGCTCGGCTGCTGTTTCTAAGGCCTTATGACGCGCACACGCACCCACACCAAGTTCTCTCCTGTATCTTCATCCAAATGCGTTTCCCTAGCGGTGACCTGGATAGATGGGGAGAACCAACACAGTTAAAGTGATTGCTGGCCAAAATGGCCAGATGAGGCGAGTCACCCCACAACAGGAGAAGGAATGACAGCCGACACTGTGTGCTGGAAATGTGTTGTTTAAAAACTCTACTCTTGTGTGTATTCAGTCCTTCATTTGGCCCCTGGAAGGTGACAGTCCCCAAACCAAGGCGCCACCATGCCCCGAATTTCTCTGAGCGTCCCCTGACCCAACGCGCCTGGTCCCTGGTCCCTGGTCCCAGGTCGGAGGGCAGAGTATGAGGTCAGAGGCCCTGGGCAAGGGGGCAGTCTTAGGCCCACCTGCCTCCTCGATCCCCGGAACTCACGCGTCCTGGGCCCTCCTGCACTTGGTGAGGTGGGCTTTGTGAGTTAGTGGGGCGAAGGATGGATATAAGCTGCTCCCAGACATAGTATTTCACTGAATTCAATCCACAGGGAATCAAAGACCTTAGGTGGTGAGTTGCCAAGTCTCAGGGCCTCAGATGTCGGAGTGAGTGTTGTGGTGTGTGACAAGAAGCCCCTGAGGGGGACACTGTCCCGGATCCGTGACAGCTCAGCCCCCCACCCCCGCCCCCTGCGCCTCTCTCCCTCCCAGGCAGTTCGGACAGGTGGCAGCTCTGGGGTGTCAGCCGAGAGGTGTTACCACTCCCGGCTCGGCAGCCTCCTGCTCCGCGCGCGGAAGAGCTGACCTCCACCAACAACTCAATGACAGCGAGCCCGAGACATCAATAAAACGCATTACAAGTGCAGCCGCCTTTGCACCAGGCGTGCGGCTCAGAGAGCGAATTCCGCCCACCCCTCCCCTCGCTGGCAGCCTCGGTGGAATCAAAGTGGGAGTGACGCTCTCACGAATCCCCGTTTCCTGCCCATCTGTCAGGAAGCTAGGTCGTGACAGCGCCCCTCGTCCACGTCTTCCTTGGTATGTGCCACAGAAGGGCACAGCCCCAAGTTTGCAGGCCCCCCTTTCCTGGTCCCTGTTCCCGCAGAAGAAAAGGTGTCACAAGGACAACCACCCTGATACTCTGGGCTCCAGGGACTTCAGCACCAAGTCAAGAGGCTGGGTCTGGGCTCCCACAGAGCTCGCTCGGCTGTCATTAGCAACAAAGTAGTTGTTATGCAGTGTCAGCCCCGAAATCAGGTCATGAACTCCACCTTTGCCCACTGACCTCCCAGGGTCACCTGGTGCCACTGTAATACCCGGACTGGTTGTTCCCAGCAAAGCCCTGTCCTCACCTTTCTCTCCAGTGTCTCAGGTATGAGTCCCAGTTTTCCTAATAAAGGAAAGTACAACTAATAGTCACCATTTTATATCAGTGTTCCTGATCCAAAAACAATGTTTATGAATATGTGAGCTTAGAGCTTAACATTGTATTGAAAAAAATGTTTTAAGTTTTTTGAAAGAAGAAAATAGTGTCACCTGTGATCCCAGAACCTTACAATTATTTTCATTTCACATTTCACTTCCAGTCTCTGTCCACAGGTAGACATTGTCATAATTGCGATCGAGGGTAAATAATGTTCATTTCTCCTGCTTTTTTTCACTGAAGATCAGATCTTCATAATTATCATATTGAATAGCTGGCTGAATACATATCTCTGGGTTGCTAATTTGTGATTTCTTTAATGGTTTACCCAATAGAAGGGGGACATATATTTAGTATCACATATTTTCTTTGCTTGCTTTTCAGTTTTCTTAGGAAGAACCGCAGGAGGGGAATTCCTTGTTCTCGATTGCCTGACTGATACTTTTTAAAGGGATGACACCAGTTTTTGGTACCACTAGTGAGATGGACCCATGACCATCTTTGTTATAAACTATAAGACCTGAGAGATATGTCAAACTTAACGGGAAAATTGTTTTTGTCTGTCTGTGGTGGTGAGCCCCTTCTAATCTCACCGGTCCTCGCTGGGCAGGCCTGCGTGGAGGCTGAGGGAGAAGCACGGGAAGGGGGAGAAGGTGGGTCAGAGGACAGCTCCCGTCCCCCGGCTCGCCTTCCCCTCACTTGTTTCTGTTGCAGCAGCTGAGGCGGCTCTGGGCTCAGGACGGGGGCTGCTCCCTGTCAAGGAAGGGACAGCTGGGGCTGAGCCAGTCCCCAGCGAAGCCCCTGGAGCCTGATGGGTGACTGTCAGGAGAGGCAGCCCCTGTCGCTGAGCCTTTTGAGTTCTGTCTGGAAGCACCCTTAACCATCTGAAACTGAATCCTGGGGGCACTGACCTCCGCTCCCTGCCTTCCGTCTCCTCTCTGGCGCGCTTGCTGTGATACTGCCAAAGGCTAGTGGTCTGACAGTTGTAAGGCAGAGGATGCGGTGGGGAGGTCTGCCCCAGGAACGAGTGTCCTGTGGGCACTGACAGAGTGCGGCTCCCAGGTCACCGCGGGGGGCGGGGCTCCCAGGTCACAGTGGGGGAGAGGGGCTCCCAGATCACGGCAGGGGAGAGGGGCTCCCAGGTCACGGTGGGGGAGAGGGGCTCCCAGGTCACGGCGGGGGAAATGGGCTCCCAGATCACAGCAGGGGAGAGGGGCTCCCAGATCACAGCAGGGGAGAGGGGCTCCAGGTCACGGCGGGGGAGAGGGGCTCCCAGATCACAGCGGGGGAGAGGGGCTCCCAGATCACGGCGGGGGAGAGGGGCTCCCAGATCACTGCGGGGGAGAGGGGCTCCCAGGTCACGGCGGGGGGGAGAGGGGCTCCCAGGTCACGGCAGGGGAGAGGGGCTCCCAGATCACAGCAGGGGAAATGGGCTCCCAGATCACAGCGGGGGAGAGGGGCTCCCAGATCACAGCAGGGGAAATGGGCTCCCAGATCACGGCGGGGGAGAGGGGCTCCCAGATCACGGCGGGGGAGAGGGGCGGTCCTCAGCGAGGCCTAATAAAGACACAAGGAAGGCGGGCGGGCGAGCA
The DNA here is from genome assembly GCA_030848825.1 of Tadarida brasiliensis. Lineage (NCBI taxonomy): Eukaryota > Metazoa > Chordata > Mammalia > Chiroptera > Molossidae > Tadarida > Tadarida brasiliensis. Next base: position 95,177,234 of record CM061267.1, on the reverse strand, counting down.
CGCGTGTTGTAACAAGGCAAACACCAGTGTGGATACACGTCACCTTCCCCTCGAGATCAGGAGACCCGAGGTGCTCAGATGTGCGATGATTCTTGTCTTCTGAGGGTTGTATCCTGTTGACTGCTCCGACCAGGAGAATAATCCTTGTACCCAGTATTGTCAGTGCAGACGATTCGAGAAGTGCGTGTTAACACCCATGTTAGACGTGACACTGAGTGCCCGACCCCTGTGAACATCTGTCTGTCTGGGGGTGATCACACATAGAGTGCCCTTAATGCTGCTGGTGGGGAAGGAGTTACAGCTTTCCGTGGCCTCCCCAGAAGGGAGATGCCGCAGAGGAGGGGCAGCGCTGTGGGTGGGGTAGCCCCGGACAGCTCCCGGGGCCACTGCTTCCCTGACAGCCCGCGGGCCCTGCGCTGTGCTCAGTCTGCAGGACGAACCGTGCCCGCTTCCCTCAGTGGGGTGTTTGCTCATCTCTTGCAGGAGGTGCTTGAACTTGCTTTCTCCATCTTGTACGACTCCAACTGCCAACTGAACTTCATCGCTCCTGACAAGCATGAGGTAAGGGTCTCCGTGGGGTTAATTTATGAGAGGATATCACATTTTCTCTAGAAGAACAAGCAGGAAAGAAAGAAATTTCATTAAAAAAAAAAAAAAAAAAAAAAAAAGCCTGCCTGAGAAAGTTCGTGATCAAAGGGACATCTTGTTGGCTTGTAATAGGATGGAACCCTCTTGAAAAACTTCTCACCAGCTCGATTCATAGTCCATGATGAAGAAGAAGGGTCTGTATCTCTGGCTGGTGTGGCCCAGTGGTTAGAGCGTCCGCCTGCAGACCAAAGGGTCTCGGGTTTGATTCCCAGTCAAGGGCAGGTACCTGGGTTGCAGGTTTGATCCCCAGCCCCCATCAGGGTCATGTGGAAGGCAACCAATCGATGTGTCTCTCTCACATCAGTGTTTCTCCCTCCCTCCCTCCCTCCCACTCTACCTAAAAATCAATGGGAAAATATCCTCCAGTGAAGATTTAATAAAAACAGAAAGAAAGAAGAAATGTACAGATGCTTAAAACTTAGCAAGACTCAGCAAGGGTATATGATTGTTAACCCAGCAGAACGGCCCTGGGTACAGCTTTGGAGGTTGCAGTGAATATTTAGTTTTTGGTCAGGGCTGTCCCAAGATAAACGTGTCTCTATTTTTTAAAATACTTTATATAACTGAAACTAACATAAAATAATATTGAATGCAAACTGGAATTGAAAAATAGAATTAAAAATAAAACATTTGATAAAGGAGGTTTTCTACCATGTTTCTTTAAATGATTTTGAGAGGTTTAGGGCTGTGTCTGCTGTTGGATTTTATTTTTGAGCTGCTTTGATTCCTTTTTGACATCTTGTTATATGTATAATTTGTTTCTCTTCTTGCGGCACGCTGTCAGCTATATTTAAAATATTTAGCATAAAGCTAGGAAAAGTGCATTTATAGGATAAAGTAGCGGCAATGGTTGATTAAACTTTTTCTCTTGTAAACGAGAATCCAAAATCAGGCTGGAAACTCTTATTTTTAGACGATACCATTCAAATTTTTGTTTTGCGTGTCGTTGCAAAAACAGCTCTCAGATAGGAAGGGAACATTTTAATAAAAATTCTACTGTTGTTCCCCATTTCCCCTGGGCGACTTAGCTCATTTAGAAGTTATTCAGTATCTGGCTTTCACTGGTTTGAAGCCTTTGAATAAAATTGTGCATCCCGAAGAGAGAGGCAAGATTAGAAGCAAATCCTGCATTTAGAATGGTGCTTAAATATCCTTGCGTGTTGCTTGACATTTAGTTTGCAGACGGGTACGACTTTGTCTTCATCTTCCTGAAAATAGATCCTGTGTCCTGCTGGTTCTCTTTGGAAATGAAAGCGTGGTCGCACAGAGGCTGCCCCACTCCAGATGCACACAGCTGTACAGGAGCTGAAACAGGAGAACAGCGGGCGTTGTTTCAGGGATGCGAGGCTGTTTTCCCCCATGGACACTAATTCCGGGTGACAAGTGTCCTGGGCTGCCAGGGTTGCGTTTATATCTGCCACTTGTGATGTCGTGAGGAGAAAAATGCTTGTGAGCACTTTTCATTTCTCCAGGCCACTTCCACATCTATTAACCTCATTCTCCTGGCATCCTCACCGCATGGGATAGGAAGCTTTTTACAGATCCCCTCATTTGTCAGAGGAGACACTCCCCGAGTGGAGTCCCTCTCAACAGTGAAGATGATAGTAACTACAGCTGTTCGATGCTTTTTGTGCTTCTTCTCGCTTAATTCTCATCTAGAACTCCAAAAGAGCAAACTGACATCACCCCCATTTGATTAAGGAGGGAAATGGGGCGCAGAGAGGTTAAGACACTGTCCAAGGTCAAACACGTGGGAAGTGATAGAGCTGGGATTCGAACCTGGCTCCTGCACTGTGTAGCTGGGAAGAGAGAAAGAAAGCAGGACCTGAACTCACAACTTCCTGCCTGTGCCCATCCCCCAGCTTCACGGACAGTCGGGTTCCCTCTGTACCACCCACACCCAACAGCCACCCCAGATTATTTTCAAAGCCCATCCAAATACATGGCATTTGATTTGTACGTATTCCTGTGAGTCTCTCAATAATAAACAGTTCATTTTGACACCTGCTACAATGCCGTTATCACACCCAATTTTATAAATTGTTTTGTACAAAAAACAACAACAAAACATTGTATTGGTTCATTACCCCAGGTGGACCTCTGTTCACGCTCCAGGTCGAACTGTTTCTCAGCTCTGTCCCAGGCTCACAGGCAAGTTACCAGATTAGCAAACAGGGAGATTGTTCTGCAAACAGCAGCTGTCAGCGGAGGTGTTGCTTACAGTGCAGAAGGGAGCAAGGCTGCAAGGGGAGTTTGGACAGCCCGGGACGGGGGTTCTGGGACGGGAATCCCTCTCTGAAGGAGCAGGCCATGCTGCTGTGGCCTCAGGAGATGACACTCTTGCTCTGGGTGACCGGTCACTCCTTTCAGACCCACCCACCACATCACAGACTGCCTATCCCTCGAGATCAGATTTAGAAATTAGTTACGTGAACAGCACTCTGTCCCAGAAGTCCAGCGCCCGGGGGCACCCCGAGGGCTCCCTCGGTCCTCCCTGGCAGGAGCAGGGGAGGGTGGAGATGTGTGGAAGGTTGGTCAGGCTTGGTTTTAAAAGGTGAAGTCACTATGAGAAATACGGAGCCGGGGGGCAGACACCCCTGCTGCAATCACGAGGGGATCCTTGTGCTCCCAGAGAACGGGCTCCCACGGTCCTGTCAGTGCGGGGACGTGCTCAGAGCAGGGCGGGCAGTGTGGCACGGAGCTGCGGCCGCCTCGCTGCCTGCTGGACCACGGCTCCTGGACACCCACTGGGCACCTGCCTGCCACTGCCCTCAGGTCCTCTCTTTCCCCATGCCCTTCCCTGTCGTCCACATCCTCCTCCGGACTGGCATCTGTGAAGGGGTCGTTCAACCCCCAAAGGGGTCGAGACCCACAGGTTGAGAACCGCTGCTCTAGAGACTCTGGCCACTGGGGTCCAAACAAGTGCTCTACCATCCGGTCCATTGTCTCCCCGAACTCACTGACAGCTGCAAGGGAACGTCCTGGCTCCCGAGTGGGGCGCAGTCACTCTGAGCAGCCATTGAGCGGGGCACAGTCACTCTGAGCAGACACTGAGTGGGGCGCAGTCACTCTGAGCAGACAGTGCGTTCCTCTGCGAAGCAGTCCCCCTTCGTATTTTTGTTCTCTGCCAAGCAGTTCTGCTGCCCTCCCCACAGCCTTAACGCAGTCCGGCCTTTGGTTCAGGGCTCTCTAATCCAGTTTTGCCCTTTCCCTTGCTGCTGGGTCTTCCAGACAAGCGGTGGCCGGAAGGGGAAGGGTCTGTGCCTGTGCCCCTGGAGTTTATAGGCGTGGTTAGCCATTGCCTTGGCTTCAGGAACACTGTTGGAGGCGAAGTAACATGATTGGACCTTCAGGAGGGTCTAAGCGACGAGGTGGAGCCTCCGACAGTGGGGTGTTGCTCCCTAGTACCGCTCGAACACTCTTACCATCCAGTGTTACATGTTTTAACACCACCCGATACGGTCAGTGTTCGGATTTCTCCAGTTGTCTCATGTGGGCATTGGTCTTTTATACCCTGGACAGATCAGAATCCAAGTAATATCCATACCTGGCAACTGGTTAGTGAGTTTCTTAGTTTCCCGGAATCAACAGCTTCCCTCCCCCTCTGCCCCTCCTACTTCGTTGTGAGTGTGTCACGTGCTTTTTTTTTTTTTTAATTTCATTGAAATTTACTTAACAGGTCATCTGTCCTCTGGGAACATTGCCAATAATCTAGATTTTGTTTATTACACTTCTGTGTATTAATTTACTGTGGCTACCGCACCAAATTGCTACAAACTCAGAGGTTTAAAAAAACATGAGTTTATTATTTTACAATTCTGGAGGCCAGCAGTCTGATGAAGGTCTTTCTTGGCTAAAATCCAGGTGTCCGCAGAGCCGAATTCCTTTCTGGAGGCTGTCGGGGAACATCGGGTCCTCGCCCTCCCCACCCCCCACCCAGGCCGCCTGCGCTCCTTGGCTGCGGCCGGCGTCCATGGACGGCAGCGTGGGGTGGACGCCTCACATCTCCTTCCGTAGCCAGGTCTCCCTCTGTCTCTCACTCCTGTTGTTTCCCTCGGCCACTTCTAAGGGCCCTTGTGATGATATTGGGGCCGCAGGGACAGTCCCAGATAATCTCCCTATTTTAAGGTGAGCTAACTGGAAACCTCCATTCCCTTGGCCATGTGACCCAACCTACTCATGGGCTCTAGAGTTAGGACAAGGTTCTCTTGGAAAGGAGGGTATTATTCTCCCTCCTATAACCTGCAGTGCCATTTCACATGTTTGTCTGTCTTCCGTGTTTCCTGTAAAGTCATAGTTAGACAGTGAATCAAATTCAGGCTCAACTTTGAGTGGCACTGGTGTTTTATTCTTCCGTGGTGTCTGGTTATCTCCATTTGGGGGATGTTAGCAGCTGTTAATGATTATTATTGCCTCGATCCCTGGGTCCATTAGAGGTTGCGAAAGGTTGCTATCGCAATTCTATCATTCCTTCTTCATTTTAAGTGGGATGGTTATATAAAGAGGAACTGGTCTTATCAACTATTTGGTTATCCTGAGGTTTCACAATTTACATATGACAGGCGAGATAAATACAATTCCTTCTGCCTTCAAAACGATGAGCATCTTCCAGAGGAGACTGATGAGGTGTTCGGGGTGTCGGAGTGTCATTACAAAGTTATAGATATAAACATATTTTTCCATTTAAATGTGGGTTGCAGCTATTGTCATTGTCAGTGTCTAAATTAGTCTATCTAGAGAAAGTAGGAACACCTTTTTGTTGACTTCTGAGTGCTATTGACAAGATCCAATGTCTTTGATAATTCTGAGTCATCGTGTTATAACACAATATCTCAGGCTCATCTTGTGTGTTTCCTGCGTTTTCTTTATGGAGCCTTGGCTCCCTTTAGTAGGAAATGGTATTTAGCAACCAGAATCTGGGCATTGGGTGTGCTAATTACTACTTGGTTGGTCATTATGTTCAGGCCTTTGTTGTGGACAGAGCTAGGAGTTATGATTCTTTAGAAAGACAGAAATACATCGTAAGTTTATACGGATGCTTCCCACTCAGATTCAGTAGTACAGAACTTTTATTTATTGATCGGTATAGTTTTTTAATAAAATGTTCTGTGCCTGCTGCTTCTCCAAAGGAAAGCACGGCAATGTTCTGGGCGTTAGATGAATCTGTGTTAGGAAGCTCGCCAGGACTGGGAGGGCTGTGAGCAAGGGCACAGTCCCCCGGATTTAGGGAATTACAGTGCAGGCCTGGAAAGGGCCTCGGGGAGCACGGAGTTCCGAGGTTCTGTAGGTCCCTCAGAAATAGCTGGGAGCTTTTCTAAATAAAGTCTCCTCGCCCGAGATCTATAACATGAGGATCTCCAGGGTGGGACCTAGGGATTTGTTTTTATTAAAGTTATTTATGAAGAAATGAATGGTTAGATGTGTTCAGAATCCATATAAGGTATTCCTGAGGACACTAACACTTCCAGAAAGCCCTCAGCACTCAGCTCATGTTCAATGGGCTCCTTTGGCTGAGCTCACATAGCTCAGACAGACCACGGCTCTGAAGTTCAAGGCTGCACCCGTCAGACATGGGCCTCCTAACACAGCCACGACACACCTCCTCAGCTGAAACAGCAGTGCCACCAATGTGCACCCTGGTAGGGTTCCATCACGTCCCTATGACTTAAGATCTGCATAGTGCTTGCAGTCTTACAGTTGTATGTTGAGATCTGCTACGTATTCTGGTAATCACAGTGCCAAGAACGGGCTGACTAGGGCCTGGAATGGCAACTTGACCCACTGAAGGCCGGGGGTGGGGGGTGCATCTCAAGCACATGCGAGAGGGAGGACCAGTTCGATAAGAAGAGAGGAGCAGTTACTATCACAGAGGTCCTGTGGGACACGCACATCCTAACACATGAGCAGAGCACAGCACCTGGAATGCAGGTAGTTGTCCGAGATGCCAGCAGCAGAGGCTGACCTTCTCACTGGGTGTCACGGCAGGACCCCAGCCCCTGGGAGGGAAGCTGATGTCCTCAGATAGACAAGGCATGGTGCCTTTGCTCAGAGACTTCATAGTCTACTCAGGAGGCAAAGGACATGGTTAGTTTTATGAGGGGAATAACCAAATTCTTAGCTGGGTTCTCTGAAGGGCTTTCTAAAAGAGGCGATGTCCCCAGGGACCACGCCCCAAGGACCTGGAGGAGAGAAACCCTGGGAGCTGACGATCCAGGCAGAAGAGGTCCCCAGACAGGCAGCCAACCCACCACCCATTAAGATCACCCAGTAATTTCAGCCATTTGTCCACCAGACACTGGGCAGCAGAAGACTATCCCCTAGCCCTTTGCCTAAGAAATACAAAGGCCAGGCTACCATTGATGCCAAGGTGGCATGGGGCTGTCCTTGTGCATGCCAGGAATGAGAGAGGACAGGCAGAGATTGGCTACCAGACCAGGAACCACGCCTGGAGTCAGGAAAGAAGAAAGCCTCACAGAAGAGCACAGGCCCTGGTGTTCAAATCCCACGCCCTCCACATCCCACCAAGTCCCCTGCCTTCTCTTGGCCTCAGTTCTCGTTGAGCAGAGATGCTAACAGGGGTGCCCACTTGATGGAGACATTGCAAACATTATAAATAGCGATGTAGGCAAAGCCCTTGGCACAGAGTCGCATGTGTTGAGGAAGCAGTGTTAGCTGTTGTTACTACTCTTTCGAGTGTCATCAGTGGTCACTGTCACCTCCTTTCCCACCAGTACTGTATCTGGACAGACGGGCTGAACGCGCTGCTGGGGAAGGACATGATGAGCGAGCTGACGCGGAATGACTTGGACACCCTGCTCAGCATGGAAATCAAGCTCCGCCTCCTGGACCTGGAAAACATCCAGATCCCCGACGCCCCCCCGCCCATCCCCAAGGAGCCCAGCAACTATGACTTTGTCTACGACTGTAACTGAAGCGGCTGGCCCAGAAGCAACCCCTCCGAAACTGGGAAATGTGGCGCGCAGGAGAGGAGAAGGAAAACACGCGCACGCCTTGGCATCCTCTTGTGGTAAAGGGAGCTGTGCCCGCCCTTCCTTCAGCCTCGCCTCTCGCCCCGCCACTGCTCTGCCCCCGCCTGGCATCTCGCTCCCTGCCCTGACTCTGTTCCCAGACGCCGTTGCTTTAGGTCAGCTCCCGTCGCTGCAGTCTGCTGGCGGGACACGAGCAAAACCCTCCACCCGTAAGAGCGCCAAAGGGCCCCTCCATCCAGATCCCCAGCGGGCACGTCTCCCTTCCTGGAGTACGAAAGCCAGCAGCTCCAGACTGTCCCCCACCAGCCTGCAGACCCAGGGAGGGCCCCAAGCCAGGCGCGTGTCTGGAGGAAAGAGCCCAGCTACTAGAGAAGACCCGACACCGCCTCCTCATTCCCCTTCTCTCCAGAGTCAGCTCACACCGCCAGGTCCACGTGAACTGAAATCTGCTTTCAAACCCGCTGCCTCCTCCATCCCGGCCTTGGCCTTGCCCTGGTCCTTTCTGGTCCCAAGAGCAGCAGCCGCTGCCTCACCCTAGTTCTCAGCAGCCTTGGGTCCCCAGACACAGCCCCCAGGTCCCATGCCCACTTCACGTCTGCACTGTGACCTTGACCAGCCTCCTTGCTCACCAGCTAGTCTTGGGTTCCCTCCCCCTGCCCCAGCCCGCACCTGCTTCTCCGCGTCCACACACCCTCCCAGCCCCTCCGCTGAAAGCACAACGGGTAAAGTGAGTCACACTCCATCTCCGCCATCCAGGACCCACAGGCGGCTGCTCTCCGAGGGTCTGTGTTACCTTCTCCTGGGGGGGGGGGGGGCGGTTCTGCTGCAACACAGGTTCCGCAAGGGTGTCGAGGTGTCGGACATCCAAGTTTACATCATGGCGATTATCACAGGTGTTCACAATTTGCAAGGGTTTGGGGTTGATTGGTTTGGTTTGGGGTTTCTTTTTTTTTTTTTTTTTGCTTCGTTTTTGTACAAAAGAGTCTAACATTTTTTGCCAAACAGATATATATTTAATGAAAAGAAGAGATACATAAATGTGTGTACTTTCCAGTTTTTTTTTTAATTATTTTAATCCTAAACATCTTCCTGAGAATAACATTCCCTTCAACGTGCTGTGGAATAAAATTAATTGTGATGAGTTGGGGAGCTGGTGTGTTGATGTGCTGACTTAAGTTCTTGCCGGGGTCACCTGGGAGCCCGTGAGAAATGCAGCATCTTTGGCCTCACCCCAGACCCGCAGAATCGGGGGGTGGGGGGGGTCACGTGCCTATTAATGCTAAGAAGCGCTTGCCTAGGGGACTCGGGAGCATTGCTCGGTCACCACTGACCCATAGCGTCAGTAAATGATGTTCCTTCTAAGACTATCCCACGTCATGGAGAAAACCAGACCCACTGTGGGAAACCATGATATGTTCATTTTACACTGCTGCCTCCTGGCCGTGGTGTTCTCTACCCTCCCCTTCCCGTGTGGTAGCGCTGGGTGTTGAACAACTGGGTCAGACCCTGGGCGTTACCTGGGAAACCAGGATCAGTGGTCCCCCCTGCGGGAGTAGAGCCCGACATGGAAACTGAGTCAACGTGCCGCAGTCAGGCAGACCTGCAGGCGAGGTGGGAGCACGTCCGGGAGCTGAGGGTTTCCACGGAGCACCGGCAAAGATGGGGGATCTCTGTGACCTGCTTTGACTGGACACCAGGAGTGCGGTGCCTGTGTGGCGGGCATTGGGCTAAATGTCCCCGTTGCATCATTTCCCATCCAGGAGGCTGGTAGTGCTACCCATTTGACAGATGAGAAGTTCAAAGCTCAGAGAATTCAGGTTACTCCCCAAGGTCACACTGTAAGGCCGGGGCTGAACTGGGGTCCGTGTGGCCCTTTCTCTGACTCCATAGGCAATACCGACAGTTAGTGGTGGCCCTTCGCCTCCTGACCCTTACGCTAGTCATCTTGATGACCCAGGTTCGGGACTCGACACCTCTCCCTTGGATTGGGGGAAGCAAGCCATCCCATGTTGCTAGTTCATTCCATTGTCCCCCAAAATATTATGCTTCTCTGTGAGCCCTCTGAGCTGTGCACTGTACCCCAGCCTGCTCGGGGTCCTGCAGTCCCTGCCGTGGTCCTGGCACCCACGCCCCTGAGCAAGTCTCCACGGCTGTACCAGTTTGTGTAGGTTTTCCAGCTGGGATCTGTAAGGCCTTCTCCTGGTCATCAGATGTAAGAGAACTCTGCTCTCAAAATGTCCCTCTGCCCTTTATACTTGCTCTTACAAATGAGGCTGCCTCCTCATTTTGGGGGGATCATCGTGGTCGTCAAAAGCTGCCAGGAAAGCTCGTTGAGAAGGTTAGATTCTGAAGAACGTGCCCAGAACTTGTGAGGAGGTGCTCCCAGTGCAGAAGAGAGCCCTCCTTCCCCCGCCCCCCGTGGGTGCCAGGGGGCCCCTCCCTGTGTGAGGCGCAGCCACGGTGTTCCCTGTCAAAGCTGTTCAGCACGCCCCCCTTACAGACCAGCGGCTCTTTGACCAGTGAGGCCGTTCCTTCTCAGAACTGGCTTTTGCATTCTGCTGTGCACATTGGGAAAAGAGCAACAGGCTGTCCCCGCAGGACGCGAGCCCAGGAGGAGGAGCCAGGCCGGCCCCTGGAGACGCGGGGGTGCGGCACTGCTGCGCACGCGCACTTGCCAGCTACGCGCGGGGTCCGAGAGCAGGTGCCCAGGGCTGGCTGCCCCTGCGGAGAGCAGGGTGTCCGCCGCTCCTTCTGCCCCTGGAGCTATTTCCTGCACCTACTGTGAGTGCGGTGAGGAGAAGCGAACTGTCCTTAGCTCAGTTTCGTTGGGCCCAAGTCATTTCAACATCTGCAAAGCAACCAAGAATTCCTCTATCACCAAATCAAGGCATGACTGAAGGAGCCAGCCCGCAGGCACGTCTCTGGGCTGGGGCAGCTGGGCAGCAGTTTGTGAGCAGCAGCTTGCCAACACCTCATTGAGCCGTACAGAAGAGAAATCCTCGGGGCAAACGGTTCAGGCACACGTGCTGGGATGGCTCCTTAAATCCTTCTTTAAATAACGTGCTCTGTTTTGTTTTTCAATTTATAAAATGCTCATAGAGAGTTTGGAAAATTCAGAAGCATGTGCACAGGAAGAAAATGACTTCTAATTAAGATAACCATCATTAATATTTTAATATCTTCTCCTTCCAGGCATTTCTCCATTTACTAGATAGGTAGGTTGGTAGGTAGGTAGGTAGGTAGATGATAGATAGATAGATAGATAGATAGATGATAGATAGATGATAGATATGATAGATAGATGATAGATAGATAGATAGATGATAGATAGATGCCTAGATATTATATAATTGAGAATATACTGTATATGATATGTATTTTATCACCAACTGAATGGAACCACCAGGGAAAACAAGTCTTTTCAAACGAATCTGCCCTCAGTTTGGCCAGGTTTCTTTGGGGGTCTCAGCCAGTGATTCTGTTTCTCTTTTTCGGTGCTTGGCATCTTATTTCATGTGGCCGCTCTTCATGACTTCTGGAAAAGTCCCCTGGCCGGTCTGGGCACCTTCACCTGCACACACCAGGATACCTCTACGAGTACATTTCTCAGTGTCCATGTTGGTAGATGAGAAGGATGACAAACAAGTAAATCCCATTATCCAATGGGGAAAATGTGAAGGCAATACTTCAAGTAAAGAAAAAAAGGGGTGCTGTAGGATGTCAGAGAAGTGTCCACAGAGCCCGACTTGAAGCCAGGCCAGGCCGAGCCGCACTGAGAGCTCTCCCCTGACAGCCAGTAGTCAGAGCACCCCCTTTGAGGGTTCCCCAAACCAACCCTCTTTAAAACCTCCTTCATGAGAAGGGAAGACGTACAAGGAAACTTCCAAGGACTCGGTGAGAACGTACACCCTCCTCTGGGCTGGGTCTCTGAGCCTTGCCATGATTGACAGTTAGGGCCAGAGAATCCTTCGTTGGGGAACGAGGGGGCCTGTCCTGTGCTTTGTAACATGTTTAGCACAATCCCTGGACTCTGCCAATTAGAGTCTTGTAGTACCTGCCCCTACCCCATCCCTGGCAAGGTGTGACAATCAAAAATGTCTCCAATACCCCCAGTTGAGAATCACTGAGCCGGATGTCGGGGATGGGGACAGAGGGATAGTATTCTGCCTGCTGACATCAAACACAATGATCCCCTTGGCATAGCATTAAGACATTTCAGCAGCAACGTCCCTAGGGACATCAAGGCCAAGAGCACCCACGGCCATTTGGGTTTGGGAAGGAGAAAGGAAGTAAAAGTGGATTCACACATTTTATTTATTTTAAACATCTTGACAGTCTTTCAAGGTGGGCCTTATTTCCCTCATTTTGCAAGTGAGAAAACAGGCTCAGAGAGGACAAGTAACTTGCCCAGGGTCACAGAGCAGGCGAACGGAGGGCTCCCCGCCCCACAATGCTGCATCCGGCCAAAATATAAGAGCTCCTAGAGTTTGGAGCAAAGATACTGTATAAATTCGAAGTCTATGCATTCTAAATGAGAAACCTGGAGCATGAGGAGAGGGGCTGAACGGAAGCTTTCGTGACACCAACAACCGTGATTCCGCCAAGAGTTTTACCCTCGGGATTAACTCTGTCAGCAAAATTGTCGCTGGGGTATTCTGTCTCCTGGTTGGGCTCTGCAATGCAAGCCTCCTCTGATGCAGGTGCATCAAGGCTCATTTTAAATGACTACCGTCAGTGTGACATCCACTCAAACCTTTTTTCAAGCAAGCGGCAGGGATTTTCCTAGGGATGTCAGCGTCAGAGTTAGTGGCCAGAAGTCCCTGCAGTCACGACTTCCCCTCCCTCCCTTGTGGGCCCCCCAGATGCAGTCAGGTCACAGGTGCAGGTGCAGCTCAAAGCGCCTCCGTGGGAGGAACGCCTTGGCTCCTCTGGGCCCCGCAGTGCCCTGTGTCGAGTGTTGGCCTGAATCAGATCGCCAGGGGAGACTGCGCGTCTAATCCGATTAGTGGAAGGCCCTGGCCGTGTCCTGTGGTCCCTTGGCTTGAATCCTCCTGGGTTGATAGCAGTAATACGTGACTTGGGCAGCCTCTGCCCCACTGTGGAGGGAAGGAGGCAGAGAGGGATCGACATGAATTATTCAAAGGCCTCTTGGCCCCAGAGTCTTCCACTGTCTCAGATCTTCTGATCTTCCTTTGAATAAAGCGTGTGTTAAGCAAGAGGAATTCTGAAGACTTCCCCCCAGACCCTGTCCACCAGCAGAGGAGCTGACGTCTGCGTGCCGCTGAAGGAGACTTCGACCCGAGGGGCAGCACCAGGCCGGCCGTGTGGGGGGTTCCTGCTGCGATGCCCAGTGCCCACCGTCCTTTTCCTGACCCTGTTTCTCAGATCCTCTCCGTCCTCTGCCTTCGGAACAATCAACATGTCTGTAAAATACTGTCTTCACGAACTCCCAGCCCCAGAACGAAAAGTCCAAAGCCTTGATGTTCGGGCCCCTGCTGTTCTCTGACCCATCGCACTTACATGAGGGCTTGAACCGTGCAGGGGTGACGAGACAGAAGAGGGGTTGGCAGGTGGGAGAGGCAGCACCAGAAGTTTCTAAAAGCCGCCCAGTTGGTGCGAACAAGAGCCCGTGTGGAGACCCACTACGTGGAAGAGTTGGAAGGAGGAAGTCAGCCCGTCTCCAGTGTCATCACAAGTTCAACGATGGAGGGGGCGTTACGTCCTGACCCTCAGATTCTGAAAACGAGTGCATCTCCGTGGAAGACCCCCTGGACCCAGGCTCACGACAGGTCTTCGATTCAGCTTCCTTTCCGTTAGTCATTTGTCCTCTCTGAACCTCAGGCCCTTCTGTAAGACCAGATGGTTGGACTAGATGTGCTCTGAGTACTATTTGTGTTATTAAAAAACCCTTCATTTCTGTTTATTATTGACAAGTATTGAACATCTGCTATTCTTAGCCTCTGTGACTTCCACTGAAAAACGATAAAGTCTGGTTCCGTGGCCTACCAATTTATGTGCTTTGTAGAGGTGGAGTCGTTTTTCACCCCTGACTCCTTTGCCCTTGGCGTAGTGTCTGGCACACAGAGTCCTCACACATATGTGTTGACCACCTGACTGCTGTACATATAAAGGACATGCCAGTGGCCACTATAGGAAATCTGAGGCCAATGACAAAAATGGGGTCTGATGGTTTAAAAACAGTAAGTTCTGGTTCTTCCTCCTACCAGCTGTAAGTGTAAGAGTTTAATTCATTCTCTGAACCTCAGTGCTCTCCTCTGTAAAATGGGGGTGCTGTTGCTTACCTAGTGAAGGAACACTACGAGTTGAAGATGATATAAATACATTTCATAGCATTGTGGTTGGCGATGAGTAGTGGATTATTTATGTAGATATACTTATTTGGTCTTATCTCTGAAATTAAAAAACAACAAACTCTCAGGGGTCACGAGGAGGTCTATGTCTAACTTTGGCAAGAGAATTATGGGATTGTTATAAAGGCAGGAAAGATCCCCTTCTTTTTTTTTTTTTATCCTCACCTGAGGACTTTTTGCATTTATCTTTAGACAGAACAGGAGGGAGAGAGGGAGGAAGAGAGAGAGAGAAACCTCGATGCAAGAGAGACACATTGAGTGGTTGCCACCCACATGACCCCAGCCAGGGCCAGGGACAAACTGCAACCGAGGTACTTGCCCTTAGCGGGAACTGAACCCGGGACTCTCTGGTCCCTGGACCAAAGCTCCAACCGCTGAGCCAAACTGGCCAGGGCAAGATCCCCTTCTTAAGGTGTTAACGTTTAATACTGTTAACCTCTGAAATCAAAATAAGTTCCATCTATAGAACATTTAGCCTTGATAATGTTGAACATCACTAATGACTGAACATCACCTTGTCATTGACATAAAATATGTGATCCAAAATATGTAACTTTTTAAAGGGTGGCTAATTGAATTATTAATCTTCCTTCCTTCCTCCCCTCCCCTCCCCTCCCCTCCCCTCCCCTCCCTCCCTCCCTCCCTCCCTCCCTTCCTTCCTTCCTTCCTTCCTTCCTTTCTTTCTTTCTTTTTTTCTTTTTAATCCTCACCCGAAGATACTCTTCCATTTATCTTCAGACAGAGTGGGAGAGAAGGAGAGAAACATCAATGTGAGAGAAACACATCGACTGGTTGCCTCTCACAGGACCCGACCAGGGTGGGGGACGAACTGAAACTGAGGTGTGTGCCCTTGACCAGAATCAAACCCGCAACTCTTTGGTTTATGGGCTGACGCTCTAACCGCTGAGCCAGACCGGGTTATTAATATTACTTTACAGCAGTGTTCCACATTAATTATCTATTTCTTTGTAATGAACATTCCTATGGGTGAGACATTCAGGAGGGGCCGAGCTGTGGTTCTGACCGAAGGTCCCTCAGGAGGCTGCAGTCAGGCTGTTGGCCTGGGGCTCTGTGCACCTGAAGGCTTGACCGGGGCCGGAGGACTTGCTTCCCAGGTGGCTCAGTCACATGGCCAGCAAGTTGGTCCTGGCTGTCGGGAGGCCTCGGTTCCCTGCCACAGGGCCTCTCCATGGGGCTGCTGGAGGGTCGTCAGGACACAGCAGCTGCTTCCTCCTGAGTGATCCAGGCAAGCTGACAGTACACTGGCTTTTGGACCTAGCCATGGAAGTCACACTTCACTATGCCTGCAGTCTTCTGCTGGTGACAAAAGTCAGCCCTGTTCAGTATGGGAGGGGAGGCACAGGGCGTGAGCACCAGGAGTCAGGGGTGATGGGGCCACGTTGGAGACCAGTCTGCAGACAGCTTGCATCAAAATCATCCGGGTGGTTTGGAAAACAACGTAGGTCCCATCTGCATTTTTAACAAGCTTCCCAGATGGTCGTCTCATTTACATTAAAGTTTGAGAACAATCGTTTCTTTGTACTAAAATATGTCTATCGATGTCTGTATAGAGATCTATACAAAAACACTGACGTTATTATGATTAATTGTTACTTCTGGTAAGTGAGAGAGGGTGGCAGGGGCAATGATCACTTTTTAAATAATAAACATGCAATATTTATAACAATAGTTTTAAGAAAGTGATTTTTTAAAGTGTTATTACACACCATTTGGGATGTCATCTTATGCCATCTGAATCTCTTTGGACTTCACGGTAGAAAGTAGAACAAGTCGCAAGAACACAGCCTGTCAATACTGGGCTGTGTCCTGCACCATTAAGACAGAAGTTAGAATTCCGTGGAGTACCACTACAGGAAGTTCACCTGCTCTGGCCCCACCTGCCTCCTCTTCAAGGGCCTGGGAGCCAATCACGGAGGGGCGAGGTGTCCCAGTTTCTCCTCCTTCCCACTCAGCTTCCACGTGTCTCCAGCATGGGGCTCAAACGTTTCAGCGGAGAATCATTGGTGCGAACGAGTGAATGTACTTGTTTAACACTCCAGCTACTTTCATTGTCCTACTTCCAACACTTATTTACACAGCCCATGCCACTTCCAGAGCGAGTTCCAGATCAAAGCTCCCCAACCGCTTTTAATTGGTCCAGGCCAAAAGCTTCCCAGTGCTCTCCCCAGGGACAATAGCCAGGGTCAGGCCCTGAGCAACTGGGTTAAGTACAGCAAGAAGACAGAGAGGACAGGAGAAGGGGAGGGAACAGAGGAAACCTGCAGTCACATGCTTGGTGGACCACGTGGATTCGTGCCTTGGGCACATGAGGCTTGGTATTGATGACATCCCATTATCAACATCCCTCTGCTCTCCAAGTGGGAGGTGGGGGTTGACGGGTGAGCAGGTTGATTCCCTCAGACTCTGCCCAGAATCGATTTTGTTCTTCCTTTATTAGTAGGTATAGATTAAGGATGGATTCATAGAAATGGGCAAACTAGGTCAAAGGGTACGAGCAATGTTGTGACCCTGACTCATGTCCGTCCATTCGGCTGGTGGTGGCTTTTTCCCTCTGGGTGGCTTATCGACGAACGTTCTATAACTGCAGGTGTTTATGGGCACATGAATGACAGACTATTGGAAATAGCTGGGCTTTAATGCACTTCCATGGGCCTGACATTTTACTTCCCCCAATCTGCTGGTTTGACTTGAAACGTTTAAAACGGTTTGGTGGTCCACAAAGCTTCCAGTGAAAGAGAGGTTTCGGGGTTCCTGATGCTGGGCCATCAAACCAACGTGGAATCTGTAGTGACACTGGTCCAGGCCGATGGCGTCAGCGAATCCGTACACGAAAGGATCCATACAGCCTGATGGCTGCAGAGAGGCCGACTCGTGTCGCATGTGCTAACACTAAAGGGTCTGGGCTGTCGCTAATGTGACCGCATTCTGACACACGTCTCTCCGTGAGTGTATGCACACATTTCTGTCGAGTATACATCTAGGAATGACATTGCTGGCTCACAGGATATACCTATGTTCGCTTTTAATAGACACTATGGAATCGTTTTCCAAAACGATCACACCAAGTTCCAATCTCACCTTCGGTGTACGGGTGTGTCGGTTGCTTCACAACCTTGCCGACAGAGCACTGCCGGGCTATTTCGTTTCAGCCATTCGGTGGTGATACGGTGATATGCCAAATGTGTTTTCAAATTATGTCCCTAGTGACTAATGAAGTTCAACGCCTTTTCATATAGTTATTGGCTATTTGCACCCCTCTTTTTTAAAGTGGCTATTTAAAGCTTTCCCCCATGTTGCTATTGGATTATCTGCTTTTTCTCTAGTTAATTTGTAGCAATTGTCCAGATTTGGCTCTTTCGTTGGATGTAGGTGTTGCAATTATCGCCCACACTGTGCCCTGCCTTTTCAACCTTTTGATGGTATCTTTTGATAAACAATGTTTCATGTCAATGTAGTCCAGATTATTAAAAACGTTTTCACTTATGGTTAGTAACGTTTTTATATATCATGTTTAAGAAAACTTTTCCTACTCCAAGGTCATGAGATTATGTTTTAATATGTCTGATATTTGTGCTTACTATGGCAATCTTTATGAATTATCAACTTTATACTGAGTGGTGAATACGGGTTTGGGCAAAAGTGGGTTTACAGTTATGAGTACATGAAACAGAGTTTGCTCTTGTATTATCATTTATGAATCATTGTAGTATTTTCCACGCAGGCAGCTCTAAACCTCTTTTTGCGCAGCCGGTAGATCTGTGCGAGGGCCCCGTCGGAGGAGCACACAGACAGGTATGAGAGGCGCTCTGAATGGAACCAGGAACAGAGGAACAGATCCCAGCACGCGATCTGCTAACACCCAGCAGAGATCCACACAAAAGCTACAGTACCTGTCAGTCTTTAAAGGACACCGATCCAGGGTTGACTCTCCACCTCCTGTTCCTTGTTGCATCTCTAATTACTTTCCAACCTGTACATCATCCTCATTTGTGGCAACGATTAGCTTTGACTCAATCTTTTTTTTTTTTTTTTTTTTTTTGGTCTAAATATAAAACGCTCTCAGTCTGTAAGAAAGACATAGTTTCTGATACTAAGTGTCTAGTCCAAGCAGGAGAAAGAAAATTTCTAGGAAAGGCAGTGTTCCCACAGATACATCTCTCCGTCTGAACCCTTCTCAAAAATGCCAAGAGCTCTTCCAATGACCATTCTGGTGACACTTTGAGCGTCACTATAATTTATGTCACAGGGAGTCTAGGGGGCAAGAAAGAGAAGTCAGCCGGATTTTTGATGGCATTGCACGGTCACATGAAACAGGACTGTGCGTGGACCAGAGTCTCTCCGGGGTCACAGCGCCTTCCCCAGCTCACCCTGAAGCACACAGGGTTGGCCTCACGCTGACAGTGACAATTAAGTCTGACACAGCATCACACTGCAAGTGCAAAGCATGCTCTTCCTCCAGATGAACTGCTGCTAAGGAACAGGACCTGGCAGAGGTGCCCACAGACTGTCCATGAAAGAGTGATTCACAGAGTGTGGGGAACAGCCGGCCGGGCGCCAGAGGGTCCCGGGCCCTCGCAGAGCAGGGCGCTGCGTCTCCCAGGGACGGAGGCCGTGTGAGAGCTTTCCCGGCCCACTGCTCAGAGAAGCAAGACTCACAAAGGGGGCTCCCAGGAGAGTTAGCGACCGCAGGGAATGAGCCGCTGGCCAGGTGGCAGGTATCCGCCCGTGGCACCGGGTTCCCACAGCAGGTGTGGCGTGCTGAGCCTGAGGGCGTGGGGCTGCCTCTCTGGAGGCCAGAGAACAGCTCGAGAAGATGCAACAAAGTATCCCTGATCTTGTCTCCCAAGTTCACGATTCTCTCCCAGTTTGGGAGATAGATAAGAAGCTAAGTGTATTTTAAAAAATACTTATTTAAAACGGCCATGTGTAAAGAGTCAGGGACTTCTGAAACACGCTCAGGTAAAGTGCACGAGCTTAGCTCTTCTCTGGCCTGGGAAGCAATATTCCAATAAAATAATCTACAAGAGTGGTTCCTATTGCTCTTCAGAAAGGGCCGGAGTGTGGGAGGGAAGAGGACACTGCCGTTGGCGACAGGGAAGGCACCTGGGCCAACGTGCGGGAAGCCTTGGTCAGGTAGGACCACCGAGCTCAGAGATTTAATCCTGAGACAGGAGAGAGAATATATATGTATATATTTCTATAGAAACAGAAACATTTAAATTCTTCGAGATGACAGAATGAGATTAAACGATGGATATAGAATACTTTCTCTATTATGGCTGGCTTTCCTATTACATGACACAAGATTTTTCAAAAGAGAGACACAGCTAGTGGTTAATAACCAGAAGGCTTTCCATGAAAGAGGAAGGCAGAGACCTACTAAATGAAAACAAACTCACAAAAAGGTAGGGGTGGTGATATTATCTGACAAAGTGAGAGTCTAAGGCAAAAGCATTAAATAAAACAAAGCAACCTACTTCTAATGGCGAAGCGACCGTTCACAGTGGAAACGCAGGCACATACCTTTCCATGTCAGCCAACAGCCAAGAAATCGGGGAAAAAACAAAAAGACAAGAAAAAGAAAAGACCACAGTTGGGATATGCTGTAGGAAAACCCTGGGAAAATCTCTTTTTAAGGGCTGGGGCTCTTGGGCACTGCCATGTGAGAAATGAGCCTTCTCTTTGGAAACAAACGAGATGAATACACTGTATCCGTTTCCCAAGATGAATACACTGTATCCGTTTCCCAAGATGAATACACTGTATCCGTTTCCCAAGCTCCAGGAGACACCACGTGATGGTAGAAAATCCCTGCCAGGGCTTCCTTCCCTCTGTCAGGACATGAAGCTCTCTCGCTCTATAATGTTTCCATTAGAGAAGAAGAAAAACAAAGATAGTCCCTGAACATTTCACATCTAATAGCTTGATGATTTCATGTCATTCTCGAGCCCCCTGATTCTACCCCAGGGGAAACACTAAAGGGGACAGTACTGCACTCTCCATGAGCCCGGACCTGGTAGAGCCCATCAGCCTTGAGTCTGTGTCCAGACAGACTCCCCCGCCCCCTCTTATTCAAGGGAACTAGACAGATATGGGAGTTTGGGACTGCATGGGAGTAGGAAAAAAATTTTTTTTCCTCCTTAGCAGAGGAATTAAAGCAATCTGGGTGATGTCTGAATGTTGCTTAACCTCATTTTGCTTCGGTTGGACTGTGTCTTTTGAGGCCACCGAACATCCTTATCATTGCTTTGAAAAGACTCAAAGGGAAGGCTCGCCCAGAAAAATAACCACCTCTGCTTTTGGCGATGATTAAAACATCATGGAAGGCTGTAAACGGTTTCTTCATAATTTAAGAGATCAAACAGACAAAAATACATAAGGATTTTAGAGGCTCTAAAACATCCACTGAAGTTGTTTCATAAATAAACAGAGCTTTGTACCAAAACATGCATTCTTTTAAATTACACCTGAAACATTTATAAACATTTACCAGAATCAGCTTAACACACAATGTCCATTTGTGCGTATGAATTTCAGAGTGGAAATTCTACAGACCCCATTTCCCATTCATTAATTGATTTGTCCATTCATTTATTGAATATTTAATGAACATCTACCATGTGCCAAGTACTATGCTAGATGCTGGGGATAAAGCCAGCACATTTAGATATATTTTTTAAATAAACTGAAAAAAAAATACTTTATTTTCCCCAAACTTTTGAGTTTTAGTGAACTCAAAAATAAAATTCCCCTGAATAACTCTGGGATCAAAGAATAAATCAAAAGTGCAATTATAAACTACTTAGAAAATA
This sequence comes from Tadarida brasiliensis, assembly GCA_030848825.1. NCBI lineage: Eukaryota > Metazoa > Chordata > Mammalia > Chiroptera > Molossidae > Tadarida > Tadarida brasiliensis. Next base: position 95,156,393 of record CM061267.1, on the reverse strand, counting down.
TTAATGATAATTATACCACATTATGGTGAAAATCAGGCTCAGGGGAAAGTCACAGCATTTAATGCTTTTATTCTCAAGGAGTAAAAAGTTTCATTATGAAGTCATTCTGATTAGCAACCATAACTGTATCTGCAACCTTCGTTTCCCTGGGCCATGTATGGACGCCCGGGTTCTGCAGATGAGGGTGTGGACATCATGGGGGCCGTTATTCTGCCTACCACAGAGAGATGGCATAACTTGCTGCAGGTCATAGAGGAAACAGATGGTATTTCCTAGATTCAAATCTTGGTCTCTTGATTTCGAAGCCTCTGCCATTAACCGATGCGCACTGCTACCCAGTAAATTCTACCCACAACATCGTTCCCCGAGACGCCCTCCTGGGCTGGCACTGTCCTGGGCTTGAATCGCTTCACAAAGTCACATAGAGGAATCAGTCGTGGTGAGAGCGATAAAGCCAGACGCTGAGATATGTGTGTGTGCGTGAATCTTGGAGGGGAGGTGTGCCCTTTCTCAAGCAGCTCTTCCTGTCACTGAAGACTGGGGATACCTGGACAGCTCCCGGATTCTCCAAAGGAAAGCACTGGTGTTCCAGTGACCAGGTAGGTAGAGGCAGGGTCGCTCAGGAGGAAGTGACTCTTGTGTGCATGCGTGTGTGTGCGTGTGCGTGTGTGTGTGTGTGTGTGTGTAAAACACTTGGTTATGTGTTTCTGCATCTGTATCTCTGTGTGTGTTTGTCTTAGAGTTACTAGATATAGCAAATAAAAATACAAGACGCACAGTTATATTTGAATATCAAACAGCAAACACTTCCTGTCGTATAAGTGTGCCCCGTGTGTGGTTGTGTTTGCAATGTTTAGGAGTTATTGATACTAAAAAATTCCTCAGTGTTTACCTGAAGATCAAATATGTAACCAAAACATTTGCTTGTGTGTCTACGCATTTCCGTGTGTTTTGTGTTTGCTTGTGAGCCTGTGTGTTTGTGTGTTTATGTGCATATGTGAGTCAGGGTTCAAGGACTCCTAATAAGAGATTTGTCTTATCCAGCCAGGCCCTGGGAAAAATAAAACTCTCCACTTAAAGGGGAAAAAAAAACATCAGATTTTTTCCGTTATTAATTAATTTTGACTTTGAACAAGTCCCTGCAAAGTAAAGAGGTTGAACAGATTCACCCATTTTAATATTTATTGATCCCTCTAGGAGCAGAAGGTGCAAAAGCAAATAATTCATAGAGGGCTCACAGTCCAGAGAAAGGACATCTATACAGCTGATGAGGTTACGACACAGTAAATAGCACCATAAAGGTGCCAGCCGAGAGCCCCATGGCCGCGCTACCTTCCAGGTCTGCGTGTCTGGGAAGCCAGGCCTGCGTGAAGGCAGATATTTCAGCGTGATGCTTTTAGCACTCGGAACCTTTAAGTTATGCGGACCGGTAGACGCATGCGTGCAGCTCTGCTCAGCGCGAGGATCCCCCAGGCATCAGCCGAGAGATGTTTGTTTTTAATACCAGCAGTGTTCATGAAAGCCGGGAAATGTCGCTGACTTCTGCGTTTCAAGCAGTTCTTATCAGCCCCCTGCCATCTCGGGCAGTACTCTGCTGCTTGGAGCGGCTGCCAGCTCCCTCCCCTGCAGGGGTGTCTGCGCTCCCCCAGCGTCGGTGCCTGCTGCTGTCTGTCTCTTCACTTTCGCACTTCCTTTGCTCACCCACCATTTCCAGGCTCTGTCTTTCAAAATCAAATTAGCTGGTTAAGTGAGATATTGGCCATTCTGGCTTGAAATCTATCGCAAGTGAGCATTGGCACCCTGCAGAGAGCTGCCTTACTTAATGGAGTAAGTGAGGACTTGGGGGGCAGGCCTGATCCAGTGGGGTACAGTGAGAACACACACCAAGCTGGTAGAACAAGGAAACCTCAGCAGAGGCAGCAGATGGAAGTTGGGTGATCACTCACCCAGTGGTCTGAGCCCAAGAGGTCCCGGTTGACACAGTCCCAGGGGGACAAGGAGCCCCGTCCCTGTGGTTGCTTTCTGTGGCCTTCAGTCCCGGGCTGCCAGCCCACAGTCTGAGTGCTGTCCTGGCTCCCATCGGCCCGGCCGGCAGGAGGAGGGGAGAAGGGGAGCTCGTGTCCAGGTCCTTTCAAAGGCCAGACCTGGCCCCACATCCACAGGTGAGGATGCAGCCATACTTGGCTTCCGCTTTTGAGTTTAAAATAAGGTGTGTCTAATATGTTTTGTTGAGATGTGTATAGTTGTTTTGGGGGACCTGGACGTTCTTGGAGAATCTGTTGAAACATGTTGATGCTCACTTCACAGGTGGGATCATGAACACGGAGATGCATACAGGTACAATTTTCTACACAAATCATACGATCAGTCACGTGCTCAAACCCAGGTAAACCCTCTATTTTCCAGTCAACCCCCAACCATTATCCCTGGTTCACAGATGAGGAAATTGAGGTCCTGAGAAATTAAATGACTTGTCCAAGTTCACACAGTTTCAGAACCTGAACAAGAAGATATTCTAATTCCCAAGCCTTATACATTCATTACGAAATACCAATTTTTTTCAATTTTCATTAATATATTTTTGTTACAGATGTTTCTCCTTTTTCTCCCCTAGACACCCTCCTCCCCATCCTGCCCCCCCATCCCACCCCCAGCATTGTTGTCTACATCTATTGGTTATGCATACATGCATATAAATTCTTTGGTTCATTTCATCCATCCCCCCTGCCCCCTACTCTGAGATTTGTCAGTTTGAACCATACTCCTTTCTGTGTCTCTGGATCTATTTCGTTCATCAGCCCACCTTGTTCATTATATTCCACAAATAAGTGAGATCATGTGGTATTTGTCTTTCTCTGATTGGCTTATTTCGCTTAGCATAATACCCTCGAGGTCTCTCCATGTCGTCTCAAAGGATAAGAGATCTTTCTTTCTTACAGCTGCATAGTATTCCATTGGTCTGGGAAGCTCTTTATTTCACCTTCTATTTTGAATGATAGCCTTGCTGGATAGAGTAGTCTTGGATTCAGATCCTGTTTTTCATTACCTTGATTACTTCATGCCATTCCCTTCTGACCTATAGTGGTGTTTCTGTTGAGAAGTCAGCTGATAGCCTTATGGAGTTTCCTTTGTAGGTAACCTGTTGCTTATCTCTTACTGCCTTTAGGATTCTCTCTTTGTCTTTAATTTTTGGCATTTTAATTATTATATGTCTTTGTGTGGGCCTGTTTGGGTTCTTCTTACTTGGGGCTCTCTGCGCTTCTTGAACTTGAATGCCTTCTTCCTTCACCAAGTTGGGGAAATTTTCTGTCACTATTTCTTCAAATATATTCTCTAACCCTTGCTCATTTTCTTCTTCTTCTGGAACTCCTATGATATGAATGTTGTTATGTTTCCAGTTGTCCCACAGTTCTCTTAAGCTGTCTTCCTGTTTTTTAATTGTCTTTTTTTATTTTTGGTTTTCTGATTGGTTGATTTTTTTCTACCCTCTCTTCTAATTCACTGATCCAGTCCTCAGTTTCCTCTACTCTGCTGGGTATTCCTTCCAGTGTGTTCTTTATTTCTGCTATGTCATTTTTCATTTCCACTTGGTTGGTTTTCAATGTTTCTATGTCTTTACTCATGGTGTTGAGCTCCTTACACATGTTGTTGAGCTTCCTCAAGATCATCATTCTGAACTCTACCTCTGACAACTTGCTTAACTGCATTTCATTTATCTCATCTTCGGTAGAGTTCTCTTGTTCTTTCATTTGGGATTTATTTCTTTGTTTCACCACTTTGGCTATCTCAGTGGGTTTTGGAGTCTGCCAAATTTTCCCTGTGGGTGTTGGTGTTCTGCTGTTTGTGGCTCCCTTTACTGGGTTTGGATGAGTGTGGGAGAACCCACGGTAAACACCACTGTCAAGTCTTACTTTCCTGGGTAGATTTGCAAGCCCAGGAAAGATTCAGTTATCCTCTAGCTTTTTGCCTGGAGGCTGTTAGTCTCAGTTATTTGATGAGCCTTGGGTTGTAGCCCTCAACTGAATGAAAAACTCCCTCAGGTGTTCAGGGTAAGAGGATTTCCAGAGGGTGGGGCAGATGCTGGCTGTTAATGAGCCTCAATTTGCATTTCTCTGGCCCAAGTGGATGAGATTAAATCTCCAAGGGAGGGGCTGCCACTTCTCCCCAGGGCTCCGGGAAGGGGCTCCCCGAGCAAGATGGCCCCTGTCCTGTGAGGGTGCGACTCAGCAAAAACTCTCAGCGCCCTCCAAATCCCAAGTCTCCCCACAGAGTTCCAGTCCAGTCTGCCCTCCCTCTGCCAGAGCCTAAGGTGAGTAGCTGTAGCTAATTTAATGCTCTGTCCCGGCCCTCTGTGGTGTGGAGCTGGCTTGGGACTTAAACCCTGAGGGTGCTGCTCATAGCTAAAATAGCTGCTGTTCATGGGCTCCCAGCATGCCCTTTCACACCTCCGCAGACCTACCAGGCTTCATTCAGTGTTCTTTTTTCCTACCCCTGGTTATATGGGTCCTCTCCAGCTGCTTTTCTGTTGCTTTTTCCTGATGATTTCTTTATTTTAGTTATAATTCCAGTTTGGTTCTGGGAGATGGTCTGTGTAGCTTCCATTCACTGCACCGCCATTTTTCTTCCCTCCGAAATACCAATTTATATAAAGTAGCAAAGGAACCAATCTACTGTGGGACATAAGATACACTGGTGCTATCCAGATTCTTCTGCTTGGCCTCCATAAAGGGACAGGAGAGGGTAGAGCTTAAAAAGCAATGGAATGGCCTCCAAAGTTGCAGGGGGTAGTACAGAGGCACGAGGCCCATTCAATACCCCACAGACCAGATTCTGTAACTTCCAATTCAGAATTTGTATCAGAACACTTCTTCTCTGAGAAATCATTGCCTTTCTCCAGACGACATGCTCCCTGCAATCATATTAACTGCTTACCCAAACACCTCCACCTTCCTCATTAAGGCTCAGGAAGCACAGTGTGTGAACCCCCCTTCAAATAGCTCATTAAGTTATTTGCTTTTGTCCCTGCCTCCCGTCCCCTGTGTTCTATGTCGTTATTTGTGCCTTTTCTTTAAAGCCAACAAAGAGCCTAGAACACTCCCGTATGTCGAATTCCAAAATTCAGCTGTGTATTTTACTCCTAGGCTTAATTATAAGAAGCCGTGCCTGTTTTCTGCTTCCAGCTTTTCAAAGTGTGCCATTATGTAGAATAGCAGGCAGAAGCAAAGGCAGCAAACCTCCCTGGAAGTCTAATAGACACAGAGCTATCCCTGTTGAAATGCTAAAAACAGAAATAGTACTCAAGAAAGAATAAATTGCCCCAAGGGTTGTGCCCAACAGATCGACTTATAAACCCAAACAAAGCTTAGTGACTCAAATACACTTGGCCCGATGTCTGGAACATAGTGATTGGTTAAAACAATATTTGAGGAGTGAATACACTGCTTTCATTTCCCTCCTTGCCGTTTGTTCTCTGCTCTCCATCCTCTTCTGCAAATCCAGTCCTGACCTCTGTGGGCCGCATTACCCAGGCTTTCTTGCTGGGGGCCTGCTATTGGTGATCGCAGGTTGGAAGGTGGAAAGAGAGACACATTACCTACCTCGTCCCATGCCCCTCTCCTTCTGCATTTTGCTTCTGGTATGGCTGTGCCCTCCACAACCACGCTCCCATGGGGTGGCACCTCCTCCTGGCACCAGGTTTCTCTGGGTTGCAGCCATGCTGTTCCCTCCTCTTGCCCCTTCAGGGCTGCAGCTGGTCACAGTCCCTGCATTGCCGGTTCCGAGGCCCACACCTGTTTGGTTCCTTCAACCCTGCCCACATCTCAGTAAACCATTTGTCTCGGTCGGCTCGGGCTGCCATAACAAAATACCGTAGACTGGGTGGCTTAAATCACAGAAATGAGTTCTCACAGTTCTGGAGCCTGGGGCGTCCAAGCTCAAGGCGTCGGCAGAGTCTGTGGTCTCAGCCCACTTCCTAGCCGGCTGTTCATTGGCTGTAACCTGACCTGGTGACAGGATCACGGATCTTTCCTCATGGCAAGGGCAGTAATTTCATTCATGAGGTTTCTGACCTCATGACGTAGTCACCTTCAAAGGCCCCGTCTCCTAATATCATCACTCTGAGCATTAGGATTGCAACATATGAGTTTTAGGGGGACACACACATCAGCCCTCAGCACCATCCCTTCATGAGACTCCTCAGGTGGACCAGATAAATTAATGTTTGTTTTTGTTACTCTGACTGATATGGTGAGCAAACAAAATGAAGAGAAAAAGGAAAAGGTTTTGAAAACCAACTTTAATTATAAACATATAATTTTTTTAAAAATATGTTTTCTTTATTGATTTTAGAGAGAGGATAGGGAGAGAGAGATAGAAACATTGATGAGGGAGAACATCGACTGGCCGCCTCCTGCATGCCCCCCACTGGGCATCAGGCCCACAACCTGGGCATGTGCCCTGACCGGGAATCGAACCAGCGATCTCTTGGTGCATGGGTCGATGCTCAACCAGTGAACCACACCAACTGGGCTAAATGTATAATTTTTAACATTAAGGGATAAAGCTATCACTGTAAAAATTATTTTCCAAAACATTAAAATCTCAATTATTAAAATTTTATTTAGATATTAGTTTTAATATACAAAAATTTACACTCATGTTTACATAATATATGCTGGGGGCCAGGGGCAGGTAACTCAGGAAATTGGTCTAGGGATCAAGAAAAAAAAATGCTAAGCGCATAATAAATGACAACTGACAATCACCTTGCACTTCCATTATAGACTGGAAGCTTGCTACACTTATGTGTGTGTATGTGTTGTAAGCAGTCCCTACCAATCATAAAATCGACGCAGCCTGGTACAGCCTCTCTGGTCCAACTCCTGACTTTGTGCAACATCTTACATTATAACTGCATGAATTTAGGGGAGTGGGGTCCAAGTGGGGCTCGGACGTAGGCATGCATTGGTTTCAGCTTACAGGTATGAGCCAAAGAGAGACACCTCATAATCCTAAAAACAAACTATCCATCATTGGAAAAGTGAAGGAGGAGGTTGAAAGCCAGAGTCATCATCAGAGTTAGGGCGGATGGCCGCTGGAAACACCAGCCCGTCTCTGAATGAATGCACACGTTCTTCTATAACATTTAATTTTCTTATTTTAAAAGGTAAGAAATAGTTGGCCGACCATTGTGGCTCAGTGGATTAAGCATCGTCCCATGCACCAAGAGGTCATGGGTTTGATTCCTGATCAGGGCACATGCCAGGATTATGGGCTTGATCTCCAGGAGGGGGTGTACAGGAGGAGCTGATCGATGTTTTTCATCCATGTTTCTATCTCTCCCTCTCCCTTTCTCTCTCTCTAAAATCAATAAAAACATACTTTGAAATGTTTTAAAAAGTAAGAAATAGGCAACACAGAAAAATACCATGGAAATAAAGATAAGCAAAAGGAAAAGAAAACAAAAATGACCCATAATCTTTCTGTCCTGAGATGACCAGTTTCCCCCCTTAGGTGTATATCCTTCAACAGGTGGCTGATTGATGGTTAGCTAGGCAAACAGACGATGGATGGGTGGGCATTTCCTGGCAAAAATCTAATCAAATGTGCATGTTTTATAACTGGCTGCTTTCACTTAATGATGTGTTTTAATATCTTTCCAAGTTATTGCCTACCCGCTACAGCATCATTTTTATTACTGACAAAAATTCCTGTTGTATGATTTTATCATTGTTTGTTTACCGAATTCCCAGTTTTTGGAAATTTAGATTCTTTCCAATATTCTCATTTTAAACAATACAATAAAAGATATCCTTACAATAGCTTGCTATTTCAAAATCAGGGTTATTGTTATTACCTGGATTTTTTAGTGTGATGGAAAAAAAGCTTTGCCTACCCTTCTTGCCTCTGAGGTATGGCTGGGATGACAGGAAAATATAATAGTCATAGAATCCGCTCAGTTTTAAAGGGATAGGCCCTGTATATCGAAAACAGCACCATTGTTGAAGGATGGGTTCTCCTTGCGACCAAACGCCCTTTCTCCGTGCGCTACAATGTTGACATGTAGGGGATTAGTTAACATTTTAGTCAGTTTTTCTTTACTAATGAATACAGAGTGGCCAAATGAAAGGAGACATGGGTCTTTTCTATTCTTTCACATCCCACATCACACACTACACGTGATACATTTCACGAATATACTTGAGGATGTCGGCAAGGATGTGGAGCAGCTCGAACCGTCGGGGACACAAAAGGTGCCGCGGCTTTGGGAAGAGTGGGATCGTGTCTCAGCGCGCACACCATGACGGCTGAAGTCTCCTCCTAGATACTTGGCCAACACGAATGAAAACGCACACGAAGACTTGCGTCCTAAAGTTCTCAACAGCATGACTCACAAGAGTCAGAAACTGGAAACAGTTCCCATGTCCATCAGCTGCTGATTGGGTCCAAAATGTGGTTTATGATTACTATGAAATAGAACTCAGAATTGAAGAGGAAGAGACTGGCCATTCAAACAAGAATACATCTCAAAAGCATTGTGCTAAATGAGAAAGTCGCACACAAACGACTCCACGCACTATGATCCCATCTATATGACATTCTAAAACAGACAAAAATGATCTTTCAGAAAACAGGTCCTGTGGCAATGAGGCAATCAAGGAAGGGACATTTCATAACTTAACCAGGATGACAAGGCTAGTAGGTAATAGATGTCATATATCAGAACATGTTTCCCAAATGCTACTAACAAATTTGCCATCAGGAAATTTGGGGAATGACATTCAGACTATATTTGGGGAAAAAGAAACGTTGGCCTCTACTGTGAAATTCTATTGCCTAGATTTTTGTTTGGTGACCTGTGAAAACAAAATAACTTTAAATCCAGGTGTACCCTCTCCCCTACCCCCCCCCAAAAAAATACCCACAAACTTTAGTAAAAGTGATTGACCAAAATCTGAGTGTGGTTGTTAACAAGGTCGTGGAGGACATTGTGAGTGGGCTTGTTTCTGCTCATTCTTCGTCCCCTGCTAATTACTTCATGATGCCTCTGCTTCTTCCATCTCTCTGAAGTCCCCTCTCCTCCTTTCAGAAATTATTAAAGCCTGTCTCTCCCATTTGATAGTGAACTCTGTGAGGAAGTGAAAAGTGAAAGGAAGCGTGCATTTGAATACCTTTGATGAACCCAGCATTGCCCTGGGAAATTCACATGTACCATTTCGGGGGCAGAGACCAAGTCCAATTCATGTTCATAGAGTCAGTGCTCACTACGCTGCGAGGTTTTGCAGCCTTTGAACAAACACGAGCTGCTTCTTTGCTCTTTTGACTCTGATGCACTTTGGTGCACGTACGCCTCTTCACATTTTCAAAATCATGTCTCAGTCCACTTGGTACCACAGGCAAAACCTGCAACTCCGAGACTATTGATGAAAGGTAAAGACACAGTGAAGATGCTAAAATGAAATGAGGATGTAGGCACCTGAAAGCTGCCCAGGGAAATGCTTAGACTACAAAGTGGAACTCAGTGAGTTAGGGACGCAGAAGAGGATGCCACGAGGAGAGGAACAAATGGAGTCAGAGGGGACCCAGCACCAAGATGATTTAGTCCAGAATCCACTTCAGCGGTAAACACTCCAGGGGAAGAAGAGGAACAGAAGGGAGCAAAGTGACATTTCCATGCATCCTCTGTGGCTTCGAAGATAGTTCTGGTTGTGCCTGTAGGCAGTTAATGGCATTTCATAATAATACTTAGGCTCAACTCATGTGGTGATCATGCCTTCTGGTTACATTTACTAATGCCCGGAAGCTGCCTAACTATTCGGGTTGTGGTTGATGTCCTGCATCTAGTCCTAATTTTCCAAACCAGAAGGAAACCCGCAGACCACAGACGGACCTTCCTGCCCCTGGTTTACCGTCTCTACCTTTACGCTGACAGTTGACAGCCTCTCTAGCATTTTCTCTAAGGGTCTCTGTGGAAGGGAAAATTGTTCCTACTATGGCTCTGGGCTATCTTCTGTCATGGAACTGATTTCTTCCCTCGGGCCCTGGATCCTGTTCGCGGTACCACTGTTCTAACGACTTTTCCTCGTTAATGACTCTCGTTCACATTTATCTTCACCGAAACGTCTCTCACCATGCCGACCAAGGGCCTCCTGATGCCAAACCCGGTGGATGGGTTTCCAGTCCTTATTTTACTTGACTTCTTTGAGGCCACTGAACAGTTGAGCACATCCTCCTGGTTTTCCTCCTGGAGGGCTTGTCCTCCGTGCTGCCTTCAACAGTTCTGTTCCGCCCAGTTCCACCTCTGGGCCTCTGCTCGCTCACTCCTGTCTCCTTGAGAAATCGTACTCACTCTCGTGGTTTTCACCACTCACACACGGCACTGGCCACGGCCACATCTGCCTCACAGGGCAGAACGTTCTCTTGAGCTCCAAAGGGTAGATCTAAGTGCCTCATTTCATTTCTCCTCTGCCCAAATGTCTTTCTCCACTTGTTAGACTCCATGGTGAATGCGTCCTCCATTCACCCTTGGACTAAAGACAGCACTTTCAGAATTAGCCCTAACTCCTTCTTCTACCCCGATCCCCACTTTAAGACAATCACCATGCCCAGTCAAGTCCCAATTAGCTCTCAATTCCATCTACTCTTTTACGTTCCTATCATTTCCCCCCTAGGTTACTACCAAATGTATCTTAAGTGGGCTTCTTAACCTCGCCTCTGTCCAGTCGACTATCCTGGCTTGTGCTAGAATCTGCGTTTTTGAAATGAAATCTGTCACCCTTTAACAATGCCCCATTGCTTTCAGGATGAAGTGTGAATGCTCCGTGGGGCCCCGGGGTCCTCCCACTCTAGCCCCGCCTTCCTCTCATGCTGTGGCAGACAGTTTTCCCTCCAGATCCAATATCCTCTTGGCTCTTGGCATAGTCTAGCTAACAATAAACATCTATTTTGGGAATCTTTAGGCATATTTGAATTTAGCTTTTTAATAATGTGTTTTCTTAACTCACAGAATGTACTTCATTTCCTTCTGCTTTCTCTCTCGTGCGCTTTAGGTATTAAGATCTATTTCAGATTTAGTCATTTCAAAGGCTCCTCGGCATGGTGTAAATGTCACACCATTTGATACATATTTAATAAGTGCCTGAGCAGACTGGCTTCCTCATCAAGAAATGGAGTCCCCTAGGGGAGGGATGACAGACACCCTCCTGCCCACGGACCCTGCGGTCCTTACAAGAACATGTGTTCTGAACTCAAAACCGGATGTGTGGTCTGACAAACACGTCTTTGCCTGAGCTATCATTTACGTTTATTAAAAGGATTTCACAGGTATTAAATTAAATTACATGAAATTTAATGGATAATCTTCACCGCAAGGAATAAAATCTCAAGTGAAAATTCAGGGGAAATATGTATCAGTTTTGAAAGTGTTTAGAATTTGAATGATCTGTGACAATCTAGAATGTAAGCTTTGGTCAACATCTGTGGGGTTTTGTTCTTGTTTTGCTTTGCTCTCCGGTGTCCCCCTTGCCTACTTTTTCCCTCTGAGGCCTGTTGCCCCATTCTAAACAGGTGACTGGGGAGCAGTCAGACTTAGAACCCCAACTTCCAGGTGATGGAATAGACACGTGACACTAACCTGGCCGATCACAATGCCTCATCACCCTGCCAGTGATCAGTCCGGTGAACAGGCAGCAATCCAAAGAGAGCTCATTTCATCCAGACAGATGAAGACCATGACTTGCTCACCTTCCTCTTGACTAGCAGGAGGAGATGTACGTGGGAGCTCTGGCCTGCCATGCTTGCTACCACGAAAACAAAACACATCTGCAGCAAAGGAGTGAGGTCCCGCACCAGAAAGAGCAGGGGTGAGAAAGGGAGAGGAGGAAAAACCCTAATGCACATCTCCAAGCCCTGGGACCCAGCAGTGCCCCACACTACTTAGTCCCCATCCTTCTCTGTACGTGAGCCAATAAATCTCTTTAAAGTGGGATTTCTGCCACTGGAAATTGAAAGCACCCTGGCTAGTACATGGGGTCATTGTCAAAATGTTGTCAAAAAGAGACCTCAGAGAAACCAGCCCAGAGATGGGCAAGACTGGGACAGGACAAAAGAAGGGTATAAAAAACAGTAAGGCAAGCTGCGGGGGAGACCGGCAGAGTGAGAACACCAGGGTTTATGTTCCAGCTCTGCCATTTACCAATGACTTTGGTAAGATGTGACCTTGGGTGACAGCGTAACATTTCCATTTAATGGTCTGCAGAGCTTGGACGACTATGATCTCACTACCATGTACAACACAGTGCACTGTGGGAGGCTCACCTGAGATGACAGATGTGAGCCCTCTTTGTAAATGTTAAGTGCTTGCAAATGGCACTTAGTGCACAGAAAACATCACATGCAAAAGGGCTGTGGATTAAAACAGAAACTAGAACGGAAAAGGCTGTAAGTAGCTGAACTCTTGAGGGAGGAATATGGAAATCAATTAATGGTTGAATCTCCTCCTAAAGGGCAGATTTAATACTGAATGTCACTGACTTGAGTAAAAACATGTGCAAAGTCTATGCAAAAACTAAAACACCATTCTAAGACTGTGTGTGCCATAGGAGAGAACCACCGTTTGTGAGGTGTCCACAACATCTCACCTGTGTACCACACACACTCACTTGACCCATGAAACAACACTTCAGGAACCTAGTGTTACTGTCCCTGTTTTATATTTGAGGAAAACAAGGCTCAGAGTCAACATTCAAGCCCAGGTCATAATGATTCTAAAACTGGTCATTGGACTACACCATGGCCCAGATAATATATTTCAAACTGGACTTTGGAGATTAGATGAGGACATGCTTCGTTTTCTTTCCAGATTATAAGAGCCAATTAATCAATATTTCAAAGAAGGCTAGAATTTATTTTAATTCTTTAAAATGTAGTTGTGATTGGTTTTGGGTTTTGTTTTGTTGTGTTTTTTTTTTTTGCTAGTTTTAAAGTTTAGTGCTTTCGATAGTTACTAGAAATGTGTTTCTCCTCATCTGTGTGTCAAGCATGGTGCAGGGTTTGGGGTTTTACTCAGAAGTGAGTAAGGTAGCCTGTTACTATTCAATGGCTGCTGCCCAAAGACACAAGACTCCTGTTCAGAGACAAAGAAATTCATTACTCGTGGCAAAGGCAGTAGCCATAGCTCTATGTTGGTTTGTGTCCATTGGTTCCCAATCCCCAGCCCCACCACCAAGTCCCATGAGGGTGACAAAGAATGCCCATGGTGGGTGTCTGCACACTGTGTGGGTTGCATGACAGGAAACAAACATTTTATAGCAAGTAGCATCATCACAGTTTCCCTGGATGCTGGTTTACCCTCCCACAAAGGACAGCCAGGTCTTTCCCTGCCAAGCTGTCTGTCTCCCACCTTCTAGGCCATGCTACTGTCTTGCTGATACTGTTTCACCACTCCCGATCCCATGACCTTCAAACTATTGAATCTTAATAGCATCATATCCAGCAGACCAGTACTCAATAGGCCAGGGGACCCAGCGGTCATGCCCACTGAGGCCAAGTCACTGCCACATGACTGCAGAATCATGGTGCTCGAAGTATCCTGAGATAAAGAGCAGCAGAACGCTGAAGACAATAGGAAAGAAATATCGTCTTCTTCCCCAAACAAGAATTTTGGGCAATTGTTTTAGTCTTGGCTAAAGCCTGTATGTTTTGGGCATGATGTTTACTTTATGGGCCCACCATCAAACCCTGATGTGGTTGTGAATAAAGATTATGTACAGTCCGGCCGGTGTGGCTCAGTGGTTGAGCGTCGACCCATGCACCAAGAGGTCATCGGTTCCATTCCCGGTCAGGGCACATGCCCAGGTTGTGAGCCAAATCCCCAGTGGGGGGCGTGCAGGAGGCAGCCAACCGATGTTCCCTCTCATCAATGTTTCTATCTCTCTTTCCCTCTCACTTCCTCTCTCTCTAAAATCAATAAAGGGAAAACAATTTTTTTAAAGATTATGTAGAATGTGAAGCCCAAATTATGATGGAAGACTTGCATATTCCAAAGAATGTGTGTCAAGCTGAGAGAACATGGTGGCAGATACTTCCTTTGGAGAAGAGGAACTAGACTCAGTGGTTCTCGACCTTCCTAATGCTACAACCCTTTAATACAGTTCCTCATGTTGTGGTGACCCCCAACCATAAAATTATTTTCGTTGCTACTTCATAACTGTAATTTTGCTACTGTTATGTCTTAGGTGACCCCTGTGAAAGGGTCGTTTGACCCCCAAAGGGGTCACGACTCACAGGTTGAGAACCGCTGGACTAGAGTAACTACCTACTGACACTTGGGATTCTACCTTCTGCTTCTCCGAAGAAGTTACTGATGATACATTTTTCATTTAACCACTTCCTTTTGTGGTATGTTGATGGCTTCAGTTTGTTTACATGTGTTTCAGCTGGTTGTGAATGTAGTTGTTTGACAGGTTCACTGTGCCCATTACCCCAGCCGGTACAGCGGTCACGTCCCCCCCTCTTTGTTACTTCAGTGGCATGAGGAGCCTGGAAATGGCCTGGGAGTGAGGTCAGCTCTCAGTTAGTTCCCAGTGAGTTGAACTAGGACTCCATTTTCTGGTAGAACATTCCTTCTTAGAGTGTGGATCTCAGGATGGCGATAACGTGAAACATTACTTCAGCCGCTCTCCTGCGTCTGGGTTCCTGCGCCCATGAGTTCTGGCTACAGGGAAGATGGCACCAGACACTGGCTGGGGTAGAGCGCCTGCTTCTAAGGAACTGTCTTCACCGGGCCATTCCAACAACCTAGCAGGCCATCTGCCTGTGGGCAGCAGGAGAGAGTAGTGAATGCCAAAGGCAGGAGCTTATTGCCACACACACGTCACCACCAAATAATTGCCTCAGATGGCTGCGATGCTTTGTGAGATGCCATGTCGATAGATAAGGCATTTGTAGTTCACAGATGGGAAAGTCAGCAGAAGAATTTTGAGAGAGGAAGGCAAATGCACATCTGGTACATGCATCTATTCCTGGGAGGACAGAGGACTGTCCACTGTGTGGAGTGGTACCTTGTTAGGACTCAGAGTGGGGCTCTGCTGTTGGGAAGGTGGGCGATCGGCGGTGGCTCTGGCACCATCAGCCTTGGGGTGGGAGGTCCAGGTTAAGCCTCTGTTTTAGTTTCCATTGCCACTCTCCACATGGGCTCATTGAACAGGCATCAGCACAGCTGAGGAAGGACAGTGACTGACAGCCACCTTTCCCACCTGTCTGTAGAGAGCATTTGTACAGGGGGAGGTGACCACCAGGTGCCAGGAGTGGTCATTAAATTGCTCTAATAAAGATACCACATCCAATACCTCAGCTGTGATTGTTAAATCCGGGACAACCTATAATTATTCTCTAAGGCCCACCTGGCTTTTGCACCTGCAAACAGACTAGTCAGGGGATGGAGTGGGAATGATCACCTGCGTGTGCCAAGTCTCTGACGATGGCATTGATCCTCACCGTTCTTCCAGGGGTGCCACATCGCTTTGAGCTGATTATTTTGGGGCTTCTACTTGGCTTTTCCTAGCAAGAGAATCATTTCACACACTAGGGAACGAATGAGAGTATTCTGCCAGTTGGCTGCAGGGTGGATGAGAAGTGAAGAGACGGAAGGAGAGACCACACAGGAGGTGCACAAGGCCAGGGAGGGGTGCCATGTGTGCACCTGGCAGGTGACATGGTGTTTGCCATCAGGTGATGTGGTGACGGAAGAATAATTTAGACATCATGGTCCCTCTGCTTTGAGACAAACAAGGAGATGCTTCATTCTTTTACATGTAATAACCCCGAAATGTGCTTATTTTACTGCATAGAACTTAGGGGAAAAAAACAACCTAAACATCTATCAATACAATGGGGTAATTAACCAATATTACCATATATACTGGAATGCTGTGCGTTAACAGGATGATCTAGATCTATGAGGAGTTACACAGTATTGAAATGAAAAACAGAAGCTCCTGACAGCACATCGAGGATGCTACCATTTTGGAAAATAACAAACAAACAAAAAGGTGTGTGTGTGTGTGTGTTCCCTGCATGTAGGAATACCTGTGAATGGGAATAGAAAAAGTCAGGAAAGAGCTTCACAAAAATCTTAACAGTGCTTATGCCTGATGGGAAATTTCTAACTTCATACCTTCCATATCATTTAATTTTTAATTACAGATATGTTTTATTTTTATAACAGAAAAAAGGCAGAAAACTGTGGTTCCTCTGGACTACCCAGACCACAACTAAGGGCATTGCACATGTGTCTGAGCTGCAGCTGGAGATAAAGCCCCCTGTGGGCGCTACAGACAAGATTGCTGTGGAATAAGAATGCAGTAGACACCAGAAGAGTCTGGGACAGATCGGACCGCCCTCCTGGGGATACCAGGCTAAGGCTTTCACTGAGTTCCTTGGTGGAATGCACACATCTGAACCCCATAGGTGGTCTTTAGGGAGACACCGGGGGGAGGGTCTGGAAGGGAGGTGGTGACATCACTTCGTGCAGCCTTCAAAGGACCAGGGGGACAGCATCACTAAACAAAGGATGCTGAGCGTGAAGAGGCTTAAAAGTTTAACGGCTCCTCCTTTAAACTGTGCAGATGAGAGCGATTTAGTGCCGAGAAGCGATGTTCGAGAAAGGCCCTTTCCTCATATGGTCGCTGATAACCTCTGTCTATTACTCAGGCTCAATACTGGGACATATTTGTGCGGAAAAGCTTAGCACTTGCTCTCAGGAAACCCAGGGAGCAGCGTGACAGATCGATTGATTTGTCAGGCTCTGGCAGACAGATCCCATTTCCCTGGCCGGACTTCGTCAGAGCAGATGGCTGCTTCCTTCACCCTTTACTACTCCGCACCCTGGCCACGGATCGTGTTCCAAGACGTCACAGTCTCCCTGGAAGGCTCTGGGCTCTTTCTCTGGGCATTTGAAAGAGGGGAGGAACCAGCGCAGCCAAAGCCTAAGAAAGCCACTGGCAAGAGGTGGGCGTGCCCGGCAAGCTTGCCATGAGCCTGCTGGTAGTCACGTGCACACCCCATCTTGCCTCCGTTTTTTGTTTGTTGCTTTTTGTCCGGTCAGCAAACAGGTACATCTGAAGCTCCCGTGGGAAAGAAGACGAAGAACAACCAACCAAACGCCAGTCGTTTTCCCTGGAGCGCCGACTCCTGGTCTCTGTCTGATCGACTGAGACCATGCTGTCGGGAAGCACAGGACCACATAGAGCCCAGTAGCTTGGAAACTAAGCAGACTCAAGCCAGGTCACCCTGCTCCTGCCCCTTCTTCTCCGCACCCACTCGGCGTTACTGATTTTACTGCCTGGAAGGCAGGGAAGAGAAGACAGAACCTCCCACCCATTCTCTACAAATATCCATTTCCCTCTTCACACTGAGTGATCCACCCGTCTCTAGTCCTGTGCGGTTCAGGGAGAGGGAGGGCTGGGCACTATTCCATCTCTGGCCTCTCCTTCCTCCGATGCTTCTGACAACCACGGGGCTCGCAGGTCCCTGCTTCCCCTTCCCCAGGCATGCCCCTCCGTGCCTGTATGCATGCTCCTCCCTCTGTGGGAATGCCTTTCCCACTTCTTGACGGGTGTTCATCAGACCTGTTTTCTCTTCTTCCTGGCTACACAGATAAGACTACATTTCCCAGATGCCCTTGCTGTGAGCCAGATGACTGTGTTCTAGCCAATAGAATTCGAGCAGAAGTGTGCCATTGCCAGTCCTGGCCCATGAGAACCTCTTTCCCTTCTGCAGACGAATGCAGAGGGCCACACCAGGACAGCTGAGTGGTACAGGTGATGGGGCTGCAAGAGGGAGCAATGCAGGCCCTTTAGTCTCCACGTGGAGGGCAGCCAGCCTCCGGATGGGGAATACCTATTTTGGAAAGTGAGAAATGAACTTCTATTATGCTTACGGGTTGTTCCAGCAGCCAGAATTGCTATAACTAATATAACTGACTTCTAATAATATTCTCCCTTCTCCTGGTGATCATGGTATACATGCAGCCCGGACGTTAACCGCTCAAATGTCCTCCAGACAGCTGGGGACTCTTGGATCCTTGATATTTAATTTTAAAGGCTGAAATGCCTTCAAACGGGGACATTTAAACCCCTTCTCCCACCTTTGTTTCTACCAACATCTCCTGGGTCTTCTGAAAGACATTTCCCCTGGTCACATCATGGTCTGATATCACTCAAGTGAAAAGGGACATAATAAGGTTCTTTGGTCTTTCGTGTTTCTTAGAGCCTGCCTTCTGCGTTCATGTAAGTGCTGGTTTGATGGAAAGTGTGGCCACGTGGGGCTGTCAGTCATAGGTTTTGCTGAATTCTGTGCCGATGGGGTACTGCAGACGCTGTGTGTGATGGGGAGCTGGGAACACTGGACGTACACGTGACACCTATCTCTTGACATGAGTTAAAGTGATAAAACCAGATTTTATCCAGTCACTATCGATAGTAGAGGAAAGAGCTGAGCCTGCTTCTATTTTGTGCAGACATGACTAAGCATTTTAAAGGGGGAATGAAGGAGTAGGGAGGGGGACAGGTAGGGGCTCAGTAAAGTCAGGGAAGTGACAATGACAAAGAGCTGGTCAGTTCAGCGTGGCCAGCATGTCTGCTGGCTGGTAATTATCCAAGTTAGGATTCTGTCCTCCCACAAAGACGGGGGACAGAGGCCCGGTCCTTCCCGATTACTCCATTTCAAAAGACTGGCTTTCAGATCCTTGAGAAGGACGCCCGCCTCTGAGGTGGAGGAGATACACGTTCGACACTGTGAGGTCTAGTTGGCAAGTGTTGGGAAAGGCGGCCTCACGCTGCAGTGTGCCCAGCTGTGGCGTGGGGTGCTTCCTTTCACGAGCTGAGGAGCCGCCGCCTGTGCCCAGCTCATCCCTGCAGGGGGAGTTCCGTCCCTTCTGAGACTCCATGGGAGCTCCTGGTTCTGTTCCAGCCTGCTCCGTGACATGAGGTTCTTTCATCAATTAAATTCTGGGTTTGAAACAGAAGGATATAATTGTTTTACTCCTGGAAATGTTTTCTGCCCTTTAAATTGCTTTGTGGCCATCCAATTGGAGATAGAAATTTTGGCATTTCCCAGACTTATTCCACCACTCAACAATTTTTTAAGGAATATCTATTATATCAAAATGTTCCAGCCCTGGCTGGTTTGGCTCAGCGGTTAGAGCATCAGCCTGTGGTCCAGAGAGACCCGGGTTCGGTTCCCGCTAAGGGCACGTACCTCGGTTGCAGTCTGTCCCCAGCCCGGTTGGGGTCGTGTGGGTGGCAACCACTCGATGTGTCTCTCCCACATCGATGTTTCTCTCTCTCTCTTCCCCCCTCTCTCCCTCTCACTCTATCTGAAGATGAATGCAAAAATGTCCTCAGGTGAGGATTTAAAAAAAATGTTGCATGCAACACAGGTTCATCAATGCTACTTCATACCTTTAATATTTAAAAAATGCCTTCTCGCCCTGGCCGGTTTGGCTCAGAGGTTAGAGCGTCGGCCCGCAGACCAATGAGTCGCGGGTTTGATTACAGTCAAGGGCACGGACCTCGGTTGCAGTTTGTCCCCGGCACTGGTTGGTCGGTCGTGCGGGAGGTGGCCACTCGATGTGTCCCTTTCACTTTGATGTTTCTCTCTCTCTCTTCCTCTCTCTCCCTCCCACTCTATCTGAACAAAAGTGGAAAAATGTCCTCAGGTGAGGATTAAAAAAAAAAAAGCCTTCTCCTTTGGAGCAAGCACATCCCTCTTCTTAATGAAGGCCCCTCCACCATTCACCCCCTTAGACACAGGAACTTACTGCGGGATTGCTCAGGCCGCCCTCCCCGCCCTCCGGACAGGCTCACTCCTACCGTCCCCATCTGTGATCTCGTTCCCCTCCCGACACCGTCGCCCCCTCAAAGACATGGGAGACAGGAATTTTCAAGATGAAAGTTATAACCCAGCAGTGGGTCATGAAATCGATTGAGAGGGTCAGTGGCCAGCATTCAAACCACAAAAACAAAATAAAATAAAAGAGAATAAAAGATATCCGAGTGCTTCCCAATAGAATTTGGTGACATTTTCGTCTGGGCCCCTGAGCCCGGGCATAACACGTATTTCTTCCTCTGGGCTGTGGCGGGCAACATTGGAAAGCCCCTGCGCTGAGGCGCAGACGAAATGAAAGGGCACAGCCGAGCCCGGCAGCAGCATCGCTAGCGAAGACGTTGTCCGGCTCCCTATTAGTTCTTCTCCTGTGTGTCCACCCCAGGGTGTCCATTTTAAATGACAAACAGAAGGACCCAAGGACTGTGTCTTTTGATTAACCGTTGCGTCTTCTACCCCTGCCGACTGCGGGACTCACTTCCCCGCGGAGGCTGCATAAATATTTGATGTTGATAATGAAATGGGATTGACAGCTGTACGCGCTCCGGTTTCTGCTGCCACTGTCTGTTAAGGGACCGGAAGTGGCCCTCTGTGCCAAGTCCACTCTGCATGGCCTTCCAGAGCCTCCTCTCCACACAGCCTGAGCCGCCCAAGGGCAGGATTTCTCCTTTCCTCCGCAGGAAATGCGTACAAGTGGCTTCACCCAGTTCCGCAGCTGTCGCCCTTTCACCTGTCCACTCTCAGCTCGCCCCTCCTGCAGGCACCCTCTGCTCCGGGCACCGACTCCGGGTCCCTTCCAGGCTCCGCTCACAGCCTCTCCCTCCACGCCCTCCTCCTGCTGGAACCCCTCTCACCACGAAGGGCTGCGCTGCACAGACCTCTCTGGGAAGCTGGCACCCACTAACTTGCCACTGTCTTCATGGCCCTGCGGACTGTTTGTGCGTCTGCATAGCGACAAGAGCTCTGAATTGTACCTTTCCACATGCCCATTGCCTCTCCTGGGCATCGGCTTCTCCCGGGCCAGGGCGGTGTTTTATTCACCTCTGAACTGTCCACGCCTGGCATGGGATAGCACGAAGTAGGTGCCCGATGATGTTTTCAGTGTGAATGAAAAAGAACAGAGTATGAAATATCAGCGGAATGCAAAGTTTCCTTAGAGGGGAGGCCCTGTTCCTCCCTCCCACCTCACCCCTCTTCAGCGCCCAGCACAAAGCGTGTAGCAGGCTGCAGGGTCTTCAGACCTGCACGTGTCCATCGCACGTGGAGCTCACGTGATCACAGGTCCAGCACAGCCTCCCGTGGGTGATGAATGACTTGTCGAATGAGCCCTAATGTGAGCTTAATCATAGCTGTGAATATGAGGAACCACCGGGTTAAGAAGTTTGTGTTCTGAATTTCCTGCAAGCTTTTCTGTTTCGATGCCTGCCTCTGACACGCCCCTCCCCTTCCACCCACGCCTGCCCACCCCACATCCCCTTGCCTCTGTTTCCCCCAGAGCTAGCACATGACTTCTCTTCGGGATCTGTGGATTCTGGAGAAGCAGAACTGAGATTATGACATTTGTTGTGAGGCTGCTGGCACCAGGGTCAGAGGTCAAAAGGCACCCAAGAGGAGAACATCATACTTGATAAACACCGACAATGAATTCATTTCAATGAAACTCGACCAACCACGCAATCAATCCACTATGTGCCTGGGATTGCCCTCAGCTGTGGGGCTCCGAGGGCCAATTACATGCACCTGTGTGTTGCGGCTACTGCCAAGACACCAACTCGGATGCTCAGCAGCTTCTTCCTGGGCGTGCTTCCAGCTGGTGACCCCGCCCAGCTCAAGGCGCCACTCTCCACCTCGTCGCCTAGGCCAGGAGTCTGGGTCTCGTCCATGTCCCCTTGGTCACTCTCACATCCCCCACCTAGTAAGCAAAACCTGAAGACTTCACTTCCTAGATATTTTAAAATCCCCCCCCTCTGTGATAGAATCGCCTGGGTCCTTAGGGGGGCTGGCCTGTGCCTAACCCTCCAGCCTCAGCTCCCTCACACCCTCCTTTCACATCCGCACCCTCTGTGGGGGCTCTGCAGTGCGGACCTGCAATGCTCCATCAGGACTGCCACAGGAGACGTAACCAGAGGCAAATGGCAAACAGGACACAGTATCTGTCACCTACATGAGAGTCCAAAGGTTAATATATAAACAGTTCCTGCAGATCAGTAAGAAAAACATGAGCAGTCCAGATATATAGAGAGAAATGGACATTGAAAAAGGAAAATGTAACAAATGCAGGGTGGATAAATGTAACAAAATGAGGCCCAACTTCAATAGTAACAAAAGAAATGCAAATTAAAACAACAAGGACATATTCTCTGCCTTCATTGGTGAAGTGAGGAGAATTAAGACCTCTCCTGGGCAGCTGATGAAATACAAATTGGCAAGAATTTCTCATGGGAAGACTTGCTATAGAAAAATAAATTCCATAAAAAAGTGTGCCTAACATTGACTAAGCAATTCCACAGATACAAATGTATCCCAAGGAAATAATTAGTGGATTGGGGTATTTTTTCACTTTGGGGAGGCATAACACAGTGCAGTTTTTAATAATATATAGAAATACAAAGTTCCAACAATAATTTTTTGTAAGTTCCATTAGGACATTATATATATAGCTATTTAAAAGGGAAGTCTGGAAGTATAACTGTTGGCATGATTTTTATCTGTTTAAACTTCACTGCTAAGTGTTCAGGGAAAACAGTTTCTGAAAATGTATGACAACATTTTATTTAAAAACTTTATGTGCATAAAATGCCGGGAGCGTGCATATCAAACTATAAACAGTGGTAATGTCGAAAATAGAGCAATTTTGATGAGGAATTTTGGGGGGAAGACTTTCTACATTTTTCCATCTTTGAACCATAAAAATGATTTACCTTTATAATAAAAACTGGTTTAAAAATAATTCAAACCAAATGGCCAAACTTGGAGTTGTTTATTATTGACGGCAACGACTTGAGCAACTACATTTTAAAATAGGGGTAAGAATTTACTCCAATCCCTGAGACTCCTGTGCATCTCTCACGATCAGGCATGGCTGAGCGCTCAGGGGAGGGGGCCCTGTTAAAACAGTAATTCCCACCACACCTTAAATAAACCTCGTGAAATTCCAGATTATAAAAATGCGTCTGATTTATGAATCTTGACGATCGTGCCAGAGCGATTTGAGCGCTCATTAAGTCAGGTAATATAAAGAAATGCCATTTGAAATGAAGCGACAGTTACGTGAGGACACACGTGTCAGCACTAATCGAACATTGAAGATTTGTGCGTGGTGCCGTGCGCCATCCCACCTCCGAAAGGCGGAGGCAGAACAATAAAAACATCCATAAAAACGACACAGAATGGTTTACATTTTTCATCACACGTCTTTAATGAGTCTCAATATTGAATCAATTAAAAACCAAACACAGGAGTAATTCCATTTCTGATGGTGACGGAGTCGTCGCTGGCATCAAACAACCTCCCACTGCAAGCAACGGTAAAAGCTGGGTGAAATGACAGCCAACTTTTGAAGGCCCCAGACGAAAGCCAGGGGAGCCAGGGTTCCTGGACAAGGCCACGTTCTCAGGACGAAGCGGAGACTGCGGAGAAGGGAAATGCGTCGCTGTGAGCTGGGTCTGTCCCTGAGCACCTCTTGAGACGTGTTCTGCCCCGAGGCTGTGCTTGCAAGGAGCTAAGTAATAACAAGCAAAGAAGAAAGAAACTTTGGAGAGGGTAAAAACCAAGCAGAAATGTTAATGTCTCAAAATGCTAGAGGGGGAAAAAATGAGTTGAGGACATGCAAAGGAGATGGGGCCCCATCAGCCTCTGGGCATTTAGCCGGAACTCTTGAAGGACAGTTGGGGAGACCAGAAAGACACCCAGACCATGCTCTGCCCGCCTTACTCAGAATCTTACTCGGAAGGAAATCATGTCGTCCAGAGCCCTACTCTCTCCCACACATTTGTGGTCGTCAATGTACAATTAATAAAGCATAACAGAAAATAGGAAGTACCACTGAAAATTAAAAGGGAAAAAAAAGGCCAGAAAATAGAAGGACATCCAGAATGACATAGATGTTTGAGTTATCCGATACTAACTGTAAGATAACTAGTCTGTGCTCCCGGCTCTCTGGACATAACTCCATGGCCTTGAGCCCTTCAGCCTGTGGTTACTCCCCAGCCTGGCAGATCCGAGTTAAGGACAAGGGCTGGCTCAACTCCTCACGGACCCCTCCGTCCCCGTTATCATTGCTGTGTTCACTGGAGTCAGAAATTGCACACCCACCTTCAGCTCATGTGAATACGATGCAGCGTCCTCGTTTTCCACCAGTGAAGGCATCTTCCTTTCACCCTGTAGAGAGTATGCACAGAGGCACATTTTCAACCTGCCAGTCAGCAATATCTCAGTGTCTGTGGTTGGAACAGTCTCTCTGGGGTGACCAGGTCTCTTTTGGGAAACTGCTCAGTCTCCTACCTCCTCCTTTTCAAGATGGCACCTGCATGTGGGGAAATATTTTCATTTGGGGGATGTATAACACAGTGTGGGTTTCTTTGTTTGTTTGTTGTTAATCCTCACCCGAGGATATTTTTCCATTGATTTTTAGATAGAGTGGGAGGGAGGGAGAGAGAGAGAGAGAGAAACATCAATGTGAGAGAGACACATTGATTGGTTGCCTCCCACACGACCCCTACCGGGGCTAGGATCAAACCTGCAACCCAGGTAGGTGTCTCTGATCAGGGATCGAACCCGCGACTCTTTGGTCCCCAGGCCAACGCTCAAACCACTGGGCCAAACTGGCCAGGGCACTATATGCATCTCTTTAAAAGGGAAGTCTGGAAGTGTCGTTGTTGACATGAGACACATTTCAGGGTGGTGGGGAAACAGGGTCTCACTCTCTTGCTCAGTTCCTGCAGTGTCCACTCAAGTCCTGCTCCAGTAACCATGTCCCCACCCCCACCGGGCTGACGTCTAAATCTGAGGTCTACAGCGGGTCAATTTGTCCTTGGTCCCTGGGCTCCTTCTCAGCCTATCGCTCTTCCCGCTCTTTATGTAAGGTGTTTTATATAAAGTGATCAATTAGGAACAGATGCAAAGGCCTCATGTCAATAATTTCCTGACACAAGTTGATTTAGTTTAGCCATGAAATGTGCTTAAAGTCAGCAGAGGAACATTGCGACCATCCCCACGCAAGCCCCGGATCTCACCCTCCACAGCCACTCCTGGGCGTGCCCGGCCCTGGCTGGCGCCCTACCTGACCCTCCGCCCCCTTCCCTGGGCTCCAGGACCTCTGCGCTCTCATCACCCCTCGTCTGCGCTTCCTACACTGACGCCAGAAAACTCTGGGCTTACCCTTGGGCTACCTGTGTTGCCAATTATGCGGGGTGATCCAGCTGAAAGAAGGTTCCCTCAACGCTTTTATCATCACATTGTGCCGACGGTAACCACGGGCAGACGCTCGTCCTGCCTGCGGGCAGAGCAGCCTCTGGCGGGAGTCCACACTGGTAGCCTGCAGGGAGCCTGGGTCCGAAGGAGGGCATTAGAACTTCAGAATGTCTTGCAGAAATGTTTTTGCTGCTGTTTGAAAAGAAAAAAGGAATAAAACACCCCAACTTGTTCATTTAAAAAAAGAAAGCCCTGGCCCTGGCTGGTTTGGCTCAGGGATTAGAACATTGGCCCACGGACTGAGGGTTGAGAGTTCATTTCTGGTCAAGGGCACATACCTGGGTTGCAGGTTCAATCCCAGGCCCCAGGGTTGTGTGGGAGGCACTTAGTCAATGTGTCTCTCTCACATCAATATTACTATCTCTCTCTCTCTCCCCTTCTCCCCCTCCCTCCCTTCCACTCTATCTAAAAACCAATGGAAAAATATCCTCAGGTGGGAATTAACAACAACAAAAAAACTGGCCTGGCCTGTGTGGTTCAGTAGATTGAGTGTCATCCCATGCACCAAGAGGTCACCAGTTCCATTCCTGGTCAGGGCACATGCCTGGGTTTCAGGCTTGATCCCTAGTAGGGGGTGTGCAGGAGGCAGCTGATTGATGTTTCTCTCTCATTGATGTTTCTAACCCTCTCCCTCGCCGTTCCTCTCTCTCAAAAATAAATAAATACATAAACAATAAAAATAAATAAATAAAGCCCTGGCCAGGTGGCTCTGTGCGTTAGAGTGTTGTCCTGTACACTAAAAGGTTGTGGGTTTGATTCCTGGTCAGGGCACATACTTAGGTTGTGAGTTCAATCCCCAGTAGGGCTGGGTACGGGAGGCAACCGATCCATGTTTCTCTCTCACATTGATGTCTCCCTCTCCCACTCTCTCTCCTCTTCCTCTCTCTCTAAAAATCAATAAAAACATATTCTTGGATTTGGAGTAGGAAAAGGAAAATTTAAAGAAAAACCCATACCAGCCACATCATCAGCTAATTTCGGCTTCTTCTACAAGCCATGAATAAATTTCCGAGTCCCTTCAACACCACACTTGAGACCCCCTTCTCTGCCACATCTGGGACACCACACTTTGACTCTGCCACAGGTATCCCCGCAGCTGAGAGATTCTCTGTGGGATGGTTTCCTCCCAGGCTTTCAAACAGCAAGCAGGGCGAACAGCTCTCTGCCTCTGGCTGCCCCCTCAATCTTTCTAACACCTACAACCCTCAGATTGGGCCTGGAGGGACTCCGTGCTCCCGTCTCTGGTGTTCTTTCTTCTCCACTTCGCTGGTTCAAAAGGGACATGCTTTCCCTCTCCTTTCTGACTGACCCAGGGCCCTCTAATCCCTTCTTCTTCTTTTTCTAACGCATCGTTTATTGATTTTTAGAGAGAGAAGGGAGAGGGAGAGAGAGAAATGCTGATGTGAGAGTGCAACATTAATCGGCTGCCTCCTGCACACCGCCCACCAGGGATGGAGCCCAAAACCTGGGCGCATGCTCTGACCGGTAATTGAACCGGCAACCTTTCAGTGCACTGGACAATGCCCAACCAACTGAGCCATGCAGGCCAGGGCCCCTTGTTCTTCTTGAATGAACTAGTCCATGACTACTGCTGTGTAACAAATTATAACTACTGTAGTAGCTTAAAACAATACAACTTGATTATCTTGCCGTTCAGAGGTCAGAAATCCAGACTGGGTCTTCCAGGCTGGACTCGAGGTCTTGACAGAGCTGCATCCCTTCTGCAGAGTCTGTTTCCTTGACTCCCAGCCTTGGAGGCTGCCTGTATTTCTGGCTCGCAGCTCCTTCTTTGCATCACGCGGGCCTCTGCGCCCATGGTCAATCTGCTCCTCTTCCTCTGACCCATTGACCCCTCTCTCTCTCTCTCTCTTTTTTTTTTTTTTTTGGTACGTGCCCCTAGCGGGAACCAAACCCAGGACTCTCTGGTCTGCAGGCCGATGCTCCAACCGCTGAGCCAAACCGGCCAGGGCTGGCCTCTCTCTTATAAGGGCACTTATGACTCTGTTGGGCCCACCCAGATAGTCTAGGGTATTTCTCCAGTTTAAGATCTCTAACTTAATTACATCTGCAAAATCTCATTGGCCACATGAGATAACACATTCACCTTGGCGAGCCATTATCTCTAGGCTAACACACTGAAAAATAAATTTCATACCTAATTCTAAACTGATGGCACCATTTCACTCTCTACAATCATCCCGATGGCTGGGGAAAGGGAGCCCACCCTCGGTTTCTCTGACAACCGAGAGGGTGTTCAGCGGATTTTGTGAAAGGCAAAAGGAAGAATACAAATGGAAATGAAAGAGGTCACTCAAATATGTAAAGACTTTGGTTTTATTGCCACAACTCAGAAGAAGAAGTGAAAGCCAGCGTGTGGTGTCTGACTTGGGGACAGGAGGCCAGCCCTCTGGCTGGGTTTCCTGCACATCACCTCTTGTCCCCAGCCACACATGGGACCGATGCTCACTGATGCCCTTGCTCAACAGAAAGAGATGGTATCACAATGCTAATAAGGAAACAGAAGTGCCCAAACTTTACACAATTTCTCAATCCAAGTGGCTACATTTAAAGAGAAAAACTCCAGTTCATGGAAAGTTCCCATATCTAGAATACAGAATAAGATGTTGAGAAAAGTTAAGACTTTCCAGATCCATGAAGCCCTAGAATAAATAAATGGGTTTCAGGGGTCCATGATTTATTTTTGAATTCTCGTGTAAAATTTAGTGTGTTTGTGTTATGTATGCTTCCCCCCCCCCCCCCAGGAAGAAGATACACAGCTTTCATCAGAATCGCAAAGAGGTCTGTGACTCTATAAAATACATTTCATATAAAGTGATTGATGAGGAATAGATAAAAAAAAGCCTCACATCATTAATTCCCGATACAAGAAGCTGTTTCATTATAACTATGAAATGTGCTTCGAGTCATCCTAGGAACATTGCAATAAACCGTATGCAAGCCCTAGAGCTCAACCTCGGCACCCCTTACAGGGCAAGTGAAACAAAGAAGCCAGCTTCTTGCCCTGTGGGAGTGGCGGGCTTCTGATTACCCAAGGAGGGACTTTTCATACAGCTGCCTGCTCTGATCTTGTGGGTGAATAATGACAAAAACCAAGAGCAATGGAACCATATTTAAATAAATTGATTCACTAGATGGCACAGCAAGTCAGCTGTGCCTCCACGGAATATAAACTCAGTGAAGGCAGGAGTCTTGGTAGTATTCTTAACTTCCACGCCTACAACAGTGCATCCTGTAAGGTGCTCATTGATAGCAGGTCATCAATAAATATACATCGACTGCATGACTTGATAAAGAGTTTTCTAGAACCCTATGAGGTCTGTGGGGCCAATTAAACGAGGTTGATTGTTTATTTTACCACTAATAAGAAATTCATTTTTTTTATTGTAAAAGCCAAACATTGTCATTGAATAGAAAATGTAATACTGTATTTGCAATTGTTCTCATGCTGAAAGTTTGAAAGCTATGCAATGAAATATTTTTTTTTTTGTCCTCACCTGAGGACATTTTTTCATTTTTTTTTTTGTTCAGATAGAGTGGGAAGGAGAGAGAGGAAGAGAGAGAGAGAGAAACATCAACGTGAAAGGGACACATCGAGTGGCTGCCACCCACACGACCAACCAGGGCCGGGGACAAACTGCAACCGAAGTACATGCCCTTAGCGGGAACCGAACCCGGGTCTCTCTGGACCACAGGCTGACACTCTAACCGCTGAGCCAAACCGGCCAGGGCTTATTTTTATTAATGCAGTATTTCCTTATGTATATTTACTCACATTGTCTCTTTACTCCTCACAATTTTCCTGTAATGTTGGCATTATATACTCCATTTTATAGTTAAATCAACTGATACCCAGAGAGGTGGATCGGCTTGCCCAAGGACACACAGCTAGTAAGTTATGAAGTCATGATGAAGATGAATCGAACCGGCAACCTCAGCGTGTGCACCCTGACCTGGAATTGAACCCACCACCTGAGCCACACTGACCAGCGCAAGTCCAGAACTCTTTTAATTAGTCCACACACCCTTGTCATGGACTGATTTACCATTTCCCTAGCAGAGAACAGAGAGTGGACTGAGTGAGCTAGAATAAACAAGCTCTAACTGGGGAGGAGGGGGCAGCTGTGAACCGAAGACCACCATAGGGAATCCTGGGAAACCAGAAGCGGCGAGAGTGACGCTTGGTGTCAGAAATGGGAGAAAGTCAAAGAGAAGGTCACCAGCTTTTATAATATGTCCTGCCACCCAGGTCACTTGATTTTTCTGACTGAGGGACTCGCTGGGAATGAGATGGTTGAGGCCAGTGCAGGTCAGAAACTAATTAGGAAGTAGATTCAGACAGAACAAGCCAGGGCCACGGGGAAAACATCTGGGAGCTATCAACCCCAGCCTTCTGCTGCAGAGAGCCAGACTGTGGTTTGAGTTGGGCTCTCTGAGCGAATGAAGTGAGCACCAAAGTGCTTCAAGGGAGAAATCTCATTCTCAAAAGCAGATTGTGAGAAAATTGGAATCGGAGCATCTAGTGGGCGGGGGTCCTCTAGGGACATCGTACAAGGTCCAACCAGTTGATATGGACCACGGACAGGTCAGTCCAGGCCTCTCAGCAAGTTGGACAGAGATCCTGGGTCATTTGCACTCAGTGCTCAGTGAACAGAGACAATTCTGTGGGGGGAAATGAGACCAGCCGCTTGTGCCAACCTCAGGGACAGGAAGGAGGCTTTATCTAGTGGGATGTGGGCACCAGCACTGGTATCAGTGCCAGTTAGCAAAATCACTTCCTGATTCCCGTGTTCCTCTTTGACCCTGCCCAGTAAGACCCTACCCTTCCAGCATGAAGATCACTTCCAGTAATGGAAGACCTGCTATGTGTCAGACACTGACACACACCTCCCGCGGAGGAAGCGCACCCCTGGAAAGGGTGAGGGACCCGCTCAGTGCTGCACAGCTCACCCAAGGGTGCCCAGTGTGGCCTTAAAGCCTGAGCGCACCAGGGTTGCAAGCCCACCGTCTCCCTGGGGTGGCTCACCCGCAGGCAACCAAGGGCCTAACATTGGCATACAGCCTTGGAGCAAGAAATCCCTCCCACCCTGAGATTTTGCAGACCTGCTCAGAGCTATAAATCTAACCAGGACAACTGCAGGAAATGTTCTTCTGGAAGCCATCTGAAGATTCCTCGCCAACCTGGGTCAGCAAACGAGACCGTGCTCCTGGGGGGCTGCCCCTCCAGTCCATGCCACGTCCCCACATCCTGGCCTGCAGCTACCTCAGGTGTCTTAGAAACCTCTGGAAGCCTGGCCCCGCCTGGGTGCAGATTCCACCCCACTCCTGCTGGGAGACCACCCAGAGCCGTGACCGACTCAGCACTTACTTCTCGCCAGGCGTAGTGCTTTGTGGTTTAGAAACATCGTCTGTGGTAGTCCTTCCAGCAGCCCTGTGGACAAGTAGTGTTATTGTCCCAGTGTAAGTGCGTGAAATGCAGCGTGGAAAGGTTCCCTCACTGTCAGATACACGACTCAGCAGTAAAAATCAGAGGGCTATTGGAACATGGGTCCTTTGTCTTTGTAGCTATTCCATTAACCTGCCTCCCCAGGACATCTCTGAAACTTCTCTAGGCCCTGACCCCTGCAGGGGTCCTGGGGACCTTCAAAGCTTCCCTTGGTCACAGGGTCAGGGACAGAGAGAACCAGAGCTCAGCCTCAAAGGAAGCCACAGGTCCACGGTGACCACGGACATCCATGGAGTCCATTGGCCCAACCTGGGCTGGGGCCCAACCAGGGACTGCTCTGGTGTGTGAGATCTCTGCCACAGATCGAGAGATTTAATACACTGGTGGTTGTTCAACTAACACTTAAATAGAAATTGGCATTTCCTACATCCTGGAAAGAATACAAGTCTAAAATCCTGCCTACAACGCAAAATGCTATTCCTATGTAAAAGCTGGAGGACGAGGAGGAAGAGAGGGAAAAGGAGGGGCCTCTCCCAAGTTCAATAGCTTTCATAATATTTCATGAAGTTTATCATGAGTTTTCCTCATAGCCCAAGCAGGGAGACTACAAGTCACATGATCCCACACTGATGGAGACTGTGGCCCTCTGGCCCAGTCCCCTGTCTTGTCTGAGAACGGCCAGTGACTTTACTACAAGTCTTTTCTCTATCAATGACCTGGTTCCATTTTGTTTGTTTTCTCCAGAAAATCAGCATTCAGTTCTCTTCTTCAAAACAGAAAACCAGTCTCTTAAAAATGCGGACATCACCTCCAGGTGGGGAATGCAAACACACTTGCAAGTTCTGGAGAGAAGAGCGGCCTGGTGCACAGCCACGTAAACACGAGTGGGTTCATTCCGGCACCTTTTCTGGCTAGGTTTAAAATCCAGCCGACCGCCCAGTGCTGCGTGGCCCATTTTCTGCACACCAAATGAAAGGCCTGGAGAAAACGTGACCCTCTGAGGAATAACCCACCTTCTTTAGAGGAAATAACTAGTTGACCTGACTATTCTACGGCAACAAAACAAGGAGCCCAACCTCACCATATAAAGCTATTGAGAGCAAAACTAAATAACTTCTAGATGTAATGAATGATCATTTCTACAATCTTTGGGCGCTGCTGATCCAATTGCTACAGGGCTGTGTGTTTGTGATTTCGTGGGTTTTCCCCGCAGTTTTAGTTTTAGTTTGTGTTTAGTTTTGCAAGATCGAAAGGGGAAGTGCCTCCTGACCACCCCCAGGACGACTCCGCCAGCCTCGGGTTTCCTGAGGTTTCTGCGCTGACTTCAGACGACAAAGTGCAGACCTGCGCGTTTCTGCCACAGCTGCGACTCGGGCTTTTTCCTTTTCTGGTGGTTTTTAGTCCCGAAGAACTGCGTGGCGGGGACCCCTCCAGCTCTCCCCAGAGCCTCCGCGGCTCTCAGGGATCTAGTGACAAGTGACTCTGGGAGTGTGTGTGTCTTGATTCGTCTCACGGAGTGTGTGTGTGTGTGCACGTCGGAGGACGGAAGAGGAGAGACGGCCCGTTCCGCGGCCTGCACTCAGCGCCTGCAGCCAGGCTGGTGTCTCCTGTGCGCAGCTCCGACATGCAGTCCCCCTGGAAAGTCCTTTTGGCGGCTCCTCTGCTCCTCCTGCCCTTTCACACCGTGGCCTCTCCAGCCCGTGGTGACCAGCCCAGCACCAGACCCTCCAACGGGCACACCTGTGTAGGTACGTAAATAGTTTGCATATTTGCTCTGTGCACGTGACAGTGTGGTCAAAGAACTTCGCTTGTCTAGTCAGTCACCTATTTAATGACTTCAATAGCTGTGAGAGTCCAAGTGACACACCAATGACCTCACCGACACGCAAAAACTCCGTGTGAGCGCTCACACTACACACGCAGGTGCGGAGAGGTGCCCTGTGCGGCTGGGGTTCCGATCATCAGGAAAGTCTTCCACCGCCTTGGTGGTTGGAGCCCCCCCAGACAGGCAACTGCAAGAGCCTGACGCTGGCACCCCCTTTCTGAGGGCCAGCAGGCAGCACCGCACAGTAGGAAGGAGATGGACTCTGAACTCAGACAACCTGAGTTTGAACAATGCCCCCCCCCCTTGTCTGTAACACCACCACTCGTGTTCCTGGTGGGTCAGTGCCCCGCTCACAGGGGTGCTGTGAGAACTGAGACCGTGCATGTGAATTTAGGGTACTGCACACACTAAGGACTCAAGGATCTGTTTCCTTCCTTCTCTCGGGGAGCCGAGGGTTGCCGACAACCTGGAAACCGAACATTGACAGAGATACGGCTCCTTTGTCTTTCATTGAAGTACTTTATTTGCAAGTTGTTGATGTGTGTGTGTGTGGGGGGGGGTGCTTTTGGAGAGGAGTAAAAGGAGGGTAAGACCTATGATATTCATGTTATACCTGGAGCTTCCAGAACGGTGGCAGGCATCTTTATGGGTCAGTCCTTGGAGCCAAAGAGACTCAGGACTCTTAGCAGCAATTATTCGGTGAGCTACTCAGGAAAAGAAGCCCATGTGTGTGATGACTGTATCTCACAGACGGAAAATCTAGACACAGGTTCTGACACTGACAAATTATTGCTGGAGATAGTACAGACAAATATGCAAATTAGTCCTATTTCCTGAAAAACCATGACCTCGGGGCTATGTTTGTGAACGCACCTCTGATTCCAAAGTCCCCTTTCAAATTAAAACCCCACAGACTGATAGATGGAGAGCAGGAGGACAGCTCTGGGTGGGGCTGGGAGGTTGGGGTGGTGGAGGGATTGAACAAAAAAGAGAAAGAGAGAGAGAACTCTCGGACAAGGTGTGGTGGTTGTGGGGATGGAGGGGGTGGATGGAGGTGGAAGGGGTGTAGAGGGGACAAATGGTGATGGAGAAAAATAAAACCCTCAGACGCAGATTCCCTGTGAGGCTGTGCTCCACAGTCTGGAAGCAGAGGTCCGTGGCCCCCCGGGAACCACGTCTGGGAGGTGATCCGCACCCATTATTCGGTTCTGTCGCACAATTATTTTCCACCATTCCATTTTCTCAAAACAGGCCCTAAAGCCTGTCTAGCGGAGATATACTTCATGGAAGGCTTAAGTGAAAGAAGTTCTATTTCTAGGACGTTTGCAAATTAAATGTTCAGATTCAGGCAAGTTGTCTGAGATATTGGGCCTCCGCCACTTTAACACGAGATATGCATGCCCCTCCCTGCCCTGATCCCGTGAGGCACAGAGGGGTCAGAGGAGGTGCTGAGGGGACCCCGGGCGGGCTGTTCTGGTTGTCTGTGGCTGGACAACAAACTAAAACATAACCATATCACAGTGTTGTGGTCAGGGAGCCTGGCTGGTGAGTCCTCTGCTCCACGTAGGACTGACTGAGGTCACTGGTGGGATTCGGATGGAAGACTGGTGGGTCTGCGATGACCGAGACAGCTTCACTCCCACGTGGTGCGTTGTGGGAGGCGGGTGGCTGGAAGGCTGGCTCCGGCTGGGCATGTCCGTCAGAGCTTCTATATTTGGCGTCTCCAGCAGGACAGTCTCGGGGAAGTAGGACTTCTTACATGGCAGCTCGGGGACCCCGGGGACAGAGTTCCAAAAGCCAGGAACCAGAGCTGCCCGTCCGTCAAGGACTGGTTCTGGAGAAGGCACAGCACCACTTCCTCCCCGTTCTGTCGCCAAAGCGATCACAGGTCCCTCCATTCAGACTCAAGGGCAGCAGACGCGGCCACCTCCTTTGGACGGGGACTGTCCAGGAATGTGTGGCGATCTCTGCTGGCCACAGACGTTCACTCTGATTGTCCATAAACTCACTCCGCGGCCCACGATCTCGGGGAGGCTCTTGCTGACTAGGTTAGATGACGACGTAACACCCATTTCCCCACCGACTCACAGCTTCCAGCTAACGGTGCAGGGATGACTTGTTGCCTTGTGATCATCACAAGAAAGGTGGGTACAGGAGGAGCGTCAGTGTAATCAACACTCACTGAGCACTGGCCGTGGGCCGAGCCCGCTGGCAGCAGGTGGTTCAAACTGGCGTCTTACTGTTTGAGAGTGGTTCCTCGGGGGAGCAGACTCAGAGATCCGAGTGCGTGGAGTGAAGGCAGCAGAGCAGGCGGACTGTGCTGCAGCCACACAAAAAGGCCTCAGCCAATCCCGTGGAAAGCTCTAGAATTAAAATGGGCGGGGCTCAACGCGGGTCCAGGCCTTGGAACCCCCATGTTGAATAGCCCCAGGGTCTGAACTGACCCTAGTGGAAGAGCTCCCCTTGGCGGAGGCATGCCCGGAGAGGGCCCCCGTGAGCCCTCGCACCCCACTCCCGGTGGGGACACACCCACATTGTCTATCTGCTCACTGACAGCACTTGGGTTGTTTCCACTCCTCGGCTGTTATGAATGACCCTGCTATGAGCATTCCCGTACAAGGCTGTGTGTGGACATTTACTTCTCTTGGAGATATAGAGCTAGGCGTGGAATTTCTGGGTGAGGTGGTCCCCTTAACATTTTGAGGAACTGCCGGACTGTTTTCTAGAGCAGTTAATATCTATCTAACTTGTTATTATCCTCTTTTTCTTTTCCACTGTATAATCCTAGAGGGTATGGAGTGGTACCTTGTTTCGGTGTGTTTTTCTCCAAATATTGACTATTTGTATAGCTTCTTTAAAGAAATGTCTATTTAAGTCCTTTGCCCACTTTCGTTTTTTTGTCTTTTATTCATTGTAAAAGTGTCTTATGTAATCTCGATGGTATTCTTGGAAGTGTGAAGGTTTTTTAATTTTGATGAAGTCTAATTTATCCATTTTTTTTTCTTTTGTGTCTTGTGATTTTTGTGTCAAGTACAAATCCTATATTTTCAAACTGTTGCCACTATTGTCTCACGCTCAGTCCCTTATTTTGTCTCCCAGACACTGGGTCACTAGCCCCTATTTTGGTTACCAAGGGTGCAACTCCTAGGAATGCAAGTGGCAAGAATAAACATGAGCTGGACTAAAGCAAAAGAAAAAAAAAAAGGAAACTTTCTTAGAAGAATCCCAGTAATGAATTTTAGGATCAAAAGTCAGAAAAACACAGTCAAGGCTTAAAAACTGACCTGGAGCCCCAAAAGAATGGCTACCAGGAGAGCTCAGGGCATTCCTCTCCTGGCCTCTGGTGCTGGCTCCATCCCTACCCTACAGACAGCTGGTTTTCCTGCCCGAGACCCTTCGACCGACTAGGCGCTCACAGTCCAGAGTTCACATGTAATCGTTCAATCCACACAGAGACGGACTGTCTGTCTGGTTGCCAATCAACTTCCCAGCAGAGACTCTGGGCCGTCTTTACGTCACTGAATAAGAGGCAGGTGGGAGTGAAGACACCTCACAGTAGAGATGTGGCTGCCAAGGTCATGAGTGAGGGGCCAGCTCTCACAGAAGGGGGAACTGTTGGGACTGGAGACACTCCAAAAGGAGCCACACAGACGTTACTGAGTGATCGAGACAACATCCCCATCATAAACAACCCAGCTCCAGTCCCACAGGGAGCCTTTGCAGTGGGAACAAAACAGTAGACCTGGAGGGCATGACCTTGAACATAGTGCAGTATCAGAACTAAGCTGTGCAAAGCCCCAGTGGTCCCTTTTTCAGTTTACCATCATTCGTTTGCACTGAACTGTACATCGCATTTGATCACTAAGCAAACAGGATTCTGCTGGGCCCCTTTCTGCCGCTTTTCAAATGTTATAGAATAAATAATGAGCTATGTTTATTTTCTTTGCAAAACATCATTTTCTTTACATGGTGATTTAGGAGCAAAGTAATTCTTATGTTCTGAAGTCATTGGCATTTAAATTAATTCATCCAAGAATTTTTTTTCTTTAACATTATTTGGTGCTCAGGACGTCTTACAAAAGGTTAAAGAAAAACACACTTTTTTCTCCTCATTCATGTTTGGTTAAATATGTAAAATGCCTTCAGACTCAGTTAAAACCCCTTCTTCCCCTCCACTCTTCCCACACCCCACACCGAGCAGTCAGAGATGACTTTATAGTTTGAATAATGAAAAAAACAGGGTGGTCCTAGGGATTCAAGCCAATGTGAACAGTAAAATGACAGGGTCACTGGGAAAACTGAGAACGATTTAGACACAGCCAGCAGAGAAGGTTGAACATTTATTATCACAATTCGTATACAGAAATTTCACTTTCTCTACTTCTCTATAATTGAACACTTGTTCACGAGTCACCAAGGCTGCCGATAGAGAAGACACTTCATCGTCTTGCCACGGATGTGTCTAAGGTCTGACTTTGCCACTGAGGTTTATATGGAGGACATTTTACATAACTTAATGAACTAACTCTGCAGATCCAACGTTCAACACACATATATATATGAAGTATGCATTAAGATGAAAAATGTCACTAAAAATACTGTACAGGCAAAAGTGTATTGAAAAGAGTAATGGTTTGGCTTTCTCATTTCTTCTGAGTTCATTAGGTTTTAACATGGTCTCTCCAAGTAAAATTGTAATAGACATAATTAAAAGACAAGTCTTAGCAAAACATTTCTTATAGTCCCAGAAATTGAGAAAGTGACTTAGTAACAAATGTTTTTGCAAGTCAGGTGGTTTCTCGTTCTTTGCTTTCGACACAGTTGAATGGGGACTTAATAGAGTGGTCAAGTGATCGATCATTTGAACTAATTTTCTATGATAGAGCACTCTAAGATGTTTGACATTTAAGGGAGGAGTTAATGCACTAAGTGACATTGCTATATCAAAAGTCCTTTCATTCCCATTTGCTTATTCAAGTAAATGTGTTTGCATTTTTAAATGAAAAATAGGAACAGGCATGATCCTGAATGACCCTTGTCACTTTACATGAATTAAGTAATATTTTCAACAAATATGGGTACTAATTACAAAGGCCTCCTCATCTCATGAAGAGATGCAATGTCAATAAAAATTTACATTTATTATTTAGGAATTGTTTATCAAATTGGCAACACATATTGTTTAGATAAGTTGATTTTATTAATAAAGGAAACTCTATCCAGAAGGATTTTTTAATACTTACATGTTATAGTAACAGAAAATTTAAAGTTCTACTTATTTTATACCTATTTTTAATGTTAAGAAGTATAATCTTGTGGTCAATGAAATACTTTCAACCATTAAAGTATATTTCATTGGGATAAAATTCAATAGTTGAAGAAAATGCAAAGAAGTAGACTTTTCATTGAAATATGAATTCAAGCAGAGGAATTAGCGGCATAACTTTCTCACTGTGAAAGAAGACTTCAATCATATATATTTTAAGTGGATAAGAATAAGTATAAATCACCATAGTATTTAGATTTCTTTGGATATATACAGAGGATTCATGTATCATTTATATTATAATAATTTCAATCTGCCTGGAATTATACCCTTTGCATTCATTAAAATGTAGAAAGGGTACATAGTTTCTCAGATTTCTTTTAGGGGGTACAGAGAAAAATGTCTGAAAACCGTTGGTCTACACTCTGGACTCTGTAGCATGAAACCTGGACTCTGCAGTCTGACCCTCAAGGGTCCTCACCAACTGGCCCCTTCCTCCTTCTCTCGCTCTTCTTTTACCACAGACCCTGGGCTCTAGCCTTGGCCAATTCTTCTCTTTCTCACCTGCAAGTCTTAAAAAATGCTACTACTCTCTTCCTAAAGGACTTTCCTGCCTTCTTCTGTCAAATGAGGTCTGCCCATTCCTTAACTCTCAGCTCCTCCAGGAAACTGTCCCTGGTTACCCAGGGCAGAGTTAAGTCCCTTCCTCCTCTGTGGTCCCAAAGTACTAGCAGGTCCCTGGGCCACAGCTCTCACAGGTGGCAATAACCAGATGGTTCTTCTAGTCATCAGTCTTTCCTACTGCTCTGTGACTTCTCCTACTCACCTTTGTCTCCTCGAGCTTCTGAGCACACAGTAGGTGCTTAAGTATGTGTTGAATGAAGAACAGGATGGAATGGCTCCTAATGTTTCACTCTCGTTTATTTATTACTAATGTTTATGTATTTCTAAATCCGCCAAGCCAACCACTCTTCCTGGCTCAGCACAGCCTGCTCGCGGTCGCTCACCCTGGAACACCTTCGGCCCTGTTCTCACCAGCGGTCCTCCCATATAGTGCCTCTCTCATTGCCAATGTTCTTGGGAAAGTTAGCAGTTTGGAACCCACTGAGCATTTTCTCATAAAAATGATGTTCCAAGTGGTGGTTGGGTTAGGCCGCAGAGCCGAATCTTCCCAAATGGAGTGAAAATACTGCATACTATTTAAAAAATTCAACCATGGAAAAGCTAAAACACTGTTGGTATTACATGTTTTTTAAAGATAAGTTCATGAGCCTCTATTTTAAAAAGAGTTTATGAAGAATATACCTTTGTCCGATGGTGGACGCCGCAGGCGAGGCAGAAACTCACAGCTGATAAACACCTGCTCTGTGCAGAAGAAAGGGCGAAGGTGCAGCCTCTCACCTGGGCTGTGCGCTGCCATCTCTGGCTTCGTAACTAACGTCTTAGGGCAACGAGGCTGGTGGTTGGATCATTTCAGGTGATGATTTCCATACCTTTCTTTCTTATTTCCTTTGCTTTTCAACAACATGAGAAAGGCCTGGGACGATGATTGTTGATTAAAATTACAAAATATAAAACCATATTCTCTGCTGCTACCCAGCCAGGGAAATCTGAGGAGAACAGAACGTAGGTGTTTGTGAAGGGACATTGGGGAGGGGACATACTTGACAAAGTCACGCTGGTCCAACAGGGCTGCAGGGACCCAAGTCCAGGCGTGGTGTGGTTCCAGAGCCTGTGCTCTAAGCTCCCCGGAGCCCAACGCAGAAACAGAGAAGTCATTCCGACTCTCTTCTTCTCACCGACTCGTTAATCAATCTGTCAGGCCAGCATCCACAACAGGTCCCCACTCTGTCCGTTTTCCCAGCCCTGCTGCCACACCTTACTCGAGCCAGTCCATCATCATCTTCCTCTGGGACAACGGTCTCCTAATTCATCTCTCTGCCCCTTAGGCCCTTCCTCCCATGACAGCCAGCATGATATTTTAATTAAAGACACGGATCCAATTGAAGCAGCCCCCTCCTCCAAACCATCCAGGCCTTCCCATTGCTCTAGGATACATCCCTACCTTCTTTGCCATCTCTGAAGCCCACATCTTGGCCCCCACCTGGCCCTGCACCACCGTCCACCATTGGGTTCTGGCACCAGGTTCATTACCTTCAAGGGGGTACTAGCTGCCCTGCCTACAAAGCCTGCCCAGTTCCCACTCTGCTTCCTCCATTCCATTCCCTTAGCCATTTTTAAGGTACTCTTCCAAGAAGCCTTCTCTATCAGCCCTAGCTAAGAAGGTTTATACCGCCCCATCCTCATTACCCTCTGGGACTTCATCCCGTTCCTTTTCTTCAGAGCACCTAAAATTATTCGTAATTGTGTTTGCTTCCTTATGATCACTTTTCCCTAATAGAATATCATCCCTCAGAGGGCAGGGACCATATCAGTTTGTTCTCAGCATGTGCTCAGAGCCCAGCACAGCGTTCCAGCCCGGGCTCCACTGCACCCAACCTCGCGGAGTACAGTTCTTCCGTCTTTGTGAAGTTGGAATGAGATGCTAACGTATGCAATACACTTTGAAAACTGGAACGTACACTCCAGCCAAGTAATGAATTACTTATGCAGGGTCAGAGAGAAAGCGTGGTCACGGGGAGCCAGGCTCGCAACTGCCAGGTGCTTTCAAGGCTTTTCAATGAAGTGTGGGCTTCAGACACACGGGGAACCTAATGGACCGCTCTCTGGCTGGCTGCGCTTCCAGCCAGCGCAGATACGATTGTAATTGCAGCGCCAAGAGCTCCGTTTCACCTCCAAAGGACTCCGTGGTCCGGCCTGCTGTCTACCTGAGCTGTGCGTCCAGAAGCAGAGGTTTCATTCAGGCCCATTGACCTCTTTTCCCACAGTATCAGGAACGTCAGTTTCTATTATAGTCTTATTTTCAGGTGCCAGGTGAGAAGAGGTTTTCCATACGTGAGATTTCAGATGGTGACCACTGAGAAAATACATAGCTCTCAGCCGCTGTCATCACTCCCTAAACGGACAGTCGCTCGGACAAATTCGCTTGAGCGGAGCCAGACCTTTCATTAGGCGGAGAACAGCCTGTAATGGAGAAACTGCTCTGCCCAGGGATCTCTCCAAGGGAAAACATTCTTTAGCTTGTCAAGACAGTGCAACCTCTTATTAGAAGCAATAGCAAAGTCAATTTCTCCGTTCTTGCCACTAAGGGGTTTGGGACATACCTCACTGCAGACCCTGAATTTACAATGCGCCGGGAAGAGGAGCTGGGCCGCTAGAAATGGGCGGAGACTACAGGAGAGCAGACTGCAAAGCTGAGCCACCCCCCCCCACCCCGGGTGCTTACCTGTTTCAAGCCCCATTACCTTCTTTCTCCAGGGTCC
Organism: Tadarida brasiliensis; assembly: GCA_030848825.1. Lineage (NCBI taxonomy): Eukaryota > Metazoa > Chordata > Mammalia > Chiroptera > Molossidae > Tadarida > Tadarida brasiliensis. The sequence goes on along the minus strand of CM061267.1, from coordinate 95,115,099 downwards.
TTTTGACCACAACAACTCTTCACTGGGCAGTGATGATGGTGCCAAGATCCATCCGCTCTTCAGAGACAGCTGACTTTTCTTCTTTGGGGCTCCTTTTAATTCATCGAATGATTTCCGACTTCAGGCAGCACCACTAAGGAGCCAGGGAAGTCAGTAGAACCCTTGGCGGGATTCTTCTGAGTGAAAGAAAAGCCTAAATCGCTAAGTACAGAGCACAGGCTGGTCCTGAGAGCATGGTGCCCATTGTATTCATCCTTCCAAGCCGTGGATTAAAACAAACACACACATGTTCCGGGGTTGAATGTTCGGGGGGACGGGACTGGCGTGCAGGGTTTGTGATCACTGGGGCCCCTGAAAATGGAGCCCCCTTGAGGAAAATTCTGAGAAGAACTGCCTTAGGCTCCACAGTCCTCCGATACCCCTGCTCCACGGAACCCACGGTGGGTTTCCCAGTCTGGCATCTCACCACGTCTATTTGCCACTCATTGTAAGAAATTATTTTAGGTATCAGTGAACTTGCTAATTAAACTGTGGGCAAAATATGGAGAAAGATACCATGCTCTTTCTGAACACCAATCTTATTTCTTTCCTGGGAATGTCTTTTCTCCCACCTGATCTGCCTTAGATTGTCTTTCTTTCTTTTTTTAATCCTCACCCGAGGATATTTTTCCATTGAATTTTAGATAGAGTGGGAGGGCGAGAGAGAGTGAGAGAGAGAGAAACATGGATGTGAGAGAGACACATTGATTGGTTGCCTCCCACAGGACCCCAACCAGTGCTGGGGATCGAACCCGCAACCCAGGTACATGCGCTTGACCAGAATCGAACCTGAGACCTTTCCGCCCTCAGGCCAACACTCTAACTACTGAGCCAAACTGGCCAGGGCATGCCTTAGATTTTCTTAAAGTCACATCTCACCTAACATTTGACTACTTGCTATTTACCATCCAGTTTATGTAAATGTGGAAACCATATTGTGAGCTCCCTATGGATGGGGTCACTGCTGTTCATCTGGGGTCCATCGGAGCCTTGCACAGTTTCTTGCTGAGAACAGATGCTCAGTAACTGTGATGAATGCGTGTGTCCCTTGTTAAAGCCAGTCTTGGAAGACTTCTCCGATGTCTGGGAAATATACATGTGGCTTTTCCTCAATGAGAAGGAAGAGACAGCAACTGATGGAATTTCCCAAGTGGTACATCTAGCTTTCTATAGGTTTTGTTCTCGTGCAAATCTCCGTAAAGAGGCGGTCCCATTCTCCATGGGAATAGAGGGCACTTCCAGGACTGTTAGGTGTCACTCATCCATTCAGTGAATGTGCGCAGAGCTCATGCACCAAGTGTGGAGCTGAGCCCTGGAGCAATGAATAAGTCTGCCTTGCCTTCGAAGAGGGCGATGTCTGCAGGGGAGGAAGTCAGAGTAGCATTTAACACCAGCCCTAGGTAATGGGATGAAACCCTGGGCAGTGGAGAGGAGGAGGCCATGAACTGGGGGAAGAAGGTGAGGTTTGCCTGGAGTTTGAGGAGGATCTTGAACAACTAAGCAAAGAGGGGAGGGTCGAAAATAACACATGGAAAAGTACAGAGCCCTTCAGCAGGATGGGGAGTGGAAATAAAATGACAGAGGATGAGGCTCTTCTGAGTGGAGTAACATTTGTTTATTTTTGGGGGGCCTCCAAGTATTTGTCATCTCAAAGACTGGTCACTTAGGGGAAACTGAGCCAGCACAACAATCCACAATCATCTTTGTGTGCTCCTCTGTCACTTTACCTGAACAAGAAAATGGCATCAAGTCTAGATGCACCCCGAGATGCTCCCTAACCTTGTTCATTTGAAAACTAGCGCGACTCACAGTGCATCCAGCTCTGTTCGGGAAGTGTCTGAATGTTCCCATTCCACCTCCGTCACCCAAGTCGCCCAGGCCCTTTGCCACTTGCTCCTTTCCTTTGAAGGTGCATGTTGAAAATATCGTGATAATTGACAACTGCAGTAAGCCAGGTCTGGAGTAACCATGGTTTTAAGAAGGCATGGAAAATCATGAAAGCCACCGTCCAGGTCTCAGGCATGATTCACAGCGGGATCTCCTCTGCTCGGTGTCTGCTCCAGGTCCCCAACGCTGGTTTTCACATCCCCACACCCACCGTGCTTCACGGGCAGCCTGGGTGTCCGATGCCGCGGCTCACTGTGAGACGCCAGAGGAAGCCAGGGCTGTGCTGCATCTCAACCCCGTCCCCACCGCCTTCTTCCTTGACCCTGAGCTGCACGAGGGGCCCTTTGCTATAGAATCTGCTGTTTGACTCAGGGAAGAGCACTGGGTGTTTCACACCAGAATGAGCAGGGGAGCCACATCCTGCAAGGAGACCAGAACAGAGTAAACAACACTGTGGGTGGGATGGCTGAGCAGAACACCGCAGCAGGTGCACCGTTAACCCTCTCCCGCGGGGACCCCAGCAACCGACAAGGGGAGTGTCGCTGAGGTGCTGCTCCTCCTGACAGCTCACTTCAAGTCAGCAGACCTCTCTTGTCCCCCTGCTCCAAACCAGGCCCCACGTCAGGCATTCAGAGTTAGAGTAAGACCCCATTCCCGCCCTCAATGAATGTATGGTCTAACTCTAAACTCTTACACGTGAACTTCCAGAGGGGTAGGTAACTTGTTCAATGTCACTCCATTTGTAAGTGACTGAGCCAGTATTAGAAACCAAGTTTTTTTCTTATTTCAAACCCCGCCCCCCGTTTTCAACTATACCACACTGCAAATTCTTATCACATTGCAAGATAAGTGTTTGTAACTATTTTTCAACTGCTGTTAAAATGTATTTAGCTCCACCTAACTTAACGGGCGATCAGCAGAGATATAAGTCAGGCTGTAAAAGTGTATTATAAGTGTTGAAAATATTCACATAGATTAAATATATTTGATGTATTTAAAATAAAAGTGAAATTGGTTTGTCTCTGGGTGACTTGAGTGATGCTTATCTTTTTTATGCTGTTCTATATTTTTTTTACATTTTCTAAAATGAGATCGCATCACATCCACACTTTTAAGAAGTTATTTTTTAAATAAAATAAAATATATATGAGAATGCTTTCTAGACCATAAAGTGCTAATAAGGATCAGCTACTAAATTTATTGCACGGTAGTAAAACCTGCACCGCAGGGACGAGGTTAAAAGCACATCTAATCGACCTTGATAGTTGATGTGGATAAATGCCCCAGCGAGGAGTTACTCTCAGAGCAGTGAGGCTGTGATTCTCAGGATCGCACCATCTCGGATCTGATAAGCCCAGCTTTGCCCGGTTTCACCTGAGGACACGGAGGAGTTGATGCCAAAGCCTCGTCCGCTGCTGCGTGTCCAGGAAGGTGGAGGTCTCTCATTCGTTGCTGGCAAGTCCTCATTTTACAGGCTTTCTTTCTGTCTGTCTAGCAATGCCCAGTGGTACCCTTCACCTGTTACCTGCCACCTTCCCTCAAGGAGTCCTGGTGGAAATGTGGTTTTAATGACACCTTGCGTGGGCACTGGGGTCCCCGGCTCCTTGAGCCGATGGATAATGTGAGCTCACTGCTGAGCCAGGTACCCTGGAACTTCTTTTCAGACGTAAGCTCTCTTTTGCCTCCTCGGAAACCCACCTCTGCTAATGAGCGCTGTTCGACTTAGCTCAGGGAGGCCTCGCAACCCCCTTGCACAGACCTGCTGGTCTTTGACCAACCAACCCTGTATATAGAAGACAGAGCCCCCTCCCTTGGGGCTTCCCCAGCAGTTCAGGAGATCAAGGCTGGTAATAGAACCTTCTAGGAGTTTCAGCCTAGCAGTTTGGGGCCTTTGCGCTTACCAACAAGGTGGACGAAGGCATCTCTTTGTAACTTAATCCCAGGTTCCTTCCAGACACTCGTTATATGAGTACTACAGGCTTGTACACCATGCGCTCTGCAGCTGTGAGGCGAAAACATATTGTACAACAGCGTTATGATTTTAAGGGCACGTTCAGTGGCACTGTTATCTCACTTCATCAGCACAGCATCCCTGTGGGAAACATAGTATCACCTACTTTGCAGGGAGGGAACGGGAGCTTAGAAAGGCTGGATGGTAAGTGCAAGATTTAAGTGCAACATTCAATTCTTACGTGATCTCCTTTAATGACATCTTTCTCCCGTGTGATCAAAGAGAAACAGATATAAGGCAAGATTCATTGACTTCCCCAAGGTCACAGAACTTACCCGTGGCAAAACCAGGCTGACAACCAGTCTTTCTGACCCCAAACCCACGATCTTCTTACCACACTTCCCATTTCTCTATAAATCACAGTGAATTATGCCCATGGTAGATTTCCACAGGGGCATGGCAAACAAAAGTTGTCTGTTTTAGAAAGGGTTGGTGTTCTCAAGGACACACACATGTCCCCGTTCTGTCCCCAGACTCCCAGCACGGTTTTCTGTGCGGCCCTGCTGACGTGCCCCCTCTCTTCCAGGCTGTGTGGTGGTGGTGTCTGTAATTGAACAGCTGGCTCAAGTTCACAACTCTACGGTCCAGGCCTCCATGGAGAGACTGTGCAGCTACCTGCCTGGTAAGCACAGAAGGGGTCGTGTGGCTGAGGGTCCCCTCTTTTTTCTCACTCATGAGTCATCAGTGGATCATCATGGGTCATCATGAGTGAGTCTGAACCCTACACATGCTTATGGAGGAGAGGCTGATTGTATTATTGCTGTAAAATATTCTTATGGGGATCATAGAAAGGAAAAGAAACAAGAAAACCACTCTAGGCAATTTTATCCTCTGACATTCGTTTCCCATCATGGCAGAATAATAGTGGTCAATCATGGTCCAAATAATGAACAATTTTCAATAATTTGTTAATTTGACCGCCTACACATACCCGGACGCAGGCACAGCCCCAGTACAAAGCTTCAGGCTAAGAAGACAACTGATCTCAAACCCTGAAATGGGGAATTACCCTGGGAACATTCCATTGGTTTGAACTGGATCTCAACAAAATCCCTTACATGTAAACTGCAAGGAGCTGCTTGGTGGTTTAAACAAGTCAGATATTTGCTTTTCAATCTCAGCAGAAAGAGAATATTCTTTTACCCTTAAAGATATGATTAGGTGAACGGTCCTAGTGAATACACCTCTGTGAGAGTCAAATTTTCATTCATTTAATGTGAAGGAACTAATTCATCGAGGATGCCTACCTTCTTTTTTCTGAGTAAAGCAGTTGGGCTAAAGCTGATGGTGGCTTTGATTTACACAGCGTGCTGTGCTGACAGCGCCGCGTGTTCCCAGAGAATTTATTGCATTCGGTCACAATATAGATGCACAAGCTAAATTTTTAAAACTCAAAAATAAATATTGGGAGAGGATAATAGACAAACACATGGGTGTGCCATGTCCCAGATTGGCCGTTGCTAAGATGTTGATATACATCAGGCCTCTCTTTTGTTGCATTAGGATAACCTTGAAATGCCCTTTGGTCTCCCACCTCTCTAGAGGGAACCACACACGTGAACTTCTTGTCAGGTCTTCTACTTTCGCACTCACTTGTATGAATCCATACCCAAAGAATAGTGTTGCTCTGTGAGCGATTTTTTAAACCTTTTACTGGTCAAACAAATGTAGAAAATGACACCAAATGAATGTATACTTTTAACACCCTTGCAAACACGGTTCAGGTCAAGAAGGAACAGACAAGGAGCCGCTCCAGAAGCCCCATCCACACACCCCATCCCATCATAAATCCCTCCTTCCCCCTAAAAGAACAATGTCCTGAATTTTACAGTGATCATTTCCTTGCATTGCTGTGTATAGTGTTAGCTCCCAAGTGGGCATTCCCAGACACCATTCTGACCGGTTTTAACACTTGTGATGTGTCTTTAAGTCTATTTTAATCTACAAGTTTCCTGTCCCTTCCGTTTCCTTGTAAATGAGCTGTGGAATCTGCCTTGAAGAGTCTCCCATCGTCTGGACTTTGCTGACTGCATCCCTGCGGTGTAACCGAACACGTTTCTCGGTGCTCTGTCGTTCCTGAAAACTGGCAGCTGTGCCAGAGGACCGATCAGACTCCAGTTTGATTTCTTTGGCAAGACCATAAATGGTGCTGTTTCCTTTCATCAGGAGGCCCTCATAAGTGGTTTTCTCTTTTCTCTTTTTGTGATGTGAGCAGCTGTTGACGCTCCGTGACCAGACCTATTAGTTCACACGGGTTTGCAAAATGGTGCCATTTTAATCTATCATTTATATGTCATTTATAATTGAAGTATATTAGAGAAAATTCCTCTCCTCGTCATCATATTTTTTAAAACATGTTTTTATTGATTTTTTTTTAGAGAGAAAGGAAGGAAGAGAGAGAGAGAAACATCAATGTGAGAGATATGTATCAATTGGCTGCCTCCTGCATACCCCCCACTGGGGATCGAGCCTGAAACCTGGGCATGTGCCCTGACCGGGAATTGAACTGGGACCTCTCAGTCCATGGGATGATGCTCCATCCACTGAGCCACACCACCGGGCCTCATCAACATATTTTAAAGACCTTTTCCCCATTGTCCCTAATGATACCGTTCATATTACGAAAGGCAGGATAAAAAAATTCTTCTGCTTTATTTTCCAGTTTTCTATTATCATCCCAAAGGAGTCAATTAGCTTTCTTTAAAATGTTATTATGAACTCATGAATTTATACATGTTTGATGAATTTGAATCTATTACAATTATTGTCCTTTTGAAGCTCAAATTGTCCCGACTTTGACCAATGGGAACCTCTTCTAGTTGGCTCCCGGGGCCTTTGACATGAGTCTAAGTAACCTCACTAACTGGTACCACAGGTGTTCCAACCCTGTCTTGAACATTTCCAGCCCCAGGCTTGAAATCAGTCATTTCCCATAGAAGCCCTGGTTTCTGTGGGTGGGCAAGAATATTTTAAGACCACAGTCAAGGTGCATAGGAATGATCGTTACTATTGGCTTGGCTTTCTAGGCCTCTCCAGTAGACACTGATAGAAATACACATATATACATTTACATATATAATTTTAAAACAATATATCTAATGAGTTCATACTGGCACTTCAAATTCAAATTCAGGACTACAGAATATTTTTTTTCTTAATCTCTTCTCTACATAGCTGTTATCTGCTTCTTTGCACACCCTACATCCTAATTCTCAAGGACTAAGGGATTGATAGAATTAAAATAGCCCATAATTACTCATTTACCTATCCCTCATTGCACATAGAACAGTCTCAGAATATCAATCCTAATACTACTACCATTAATATGTTTTATAATCATGAAGAGCAGTTAAAATTGTTTTCTGCCTCTGCTTTTCCCATTTCTTATTTAATCATCGTACTATATTATCTGAGCACATAGCCATTACACACAATACCCATCCCCTTCCACTCTCATTTCATGTTAGTTTCATCAGCTGCTCTGTGATTGATGTTCACCATCAGCCCTTAGGAGGATGTCTGTGGAGCTGAGTTGTTGTCTCGAGCTCGTTCCTCAGGAAGAGCTCATGGGAAATATTCCCTGAATCCTTGCATGTTTAGTAACAAGCTGTCTGTGCCCTTTCTACTTGAAAGTCATTGTTTTTTCTGGATACAAAAATCCTTGACGCACAATTTCATTTCCTAAGTATCTTAAATGTGTTATTAAAAAGCCTAATGATAATCTAATTTTCTTTTTCTTATAAGTCTATTTTTGCCTAGAACTTCAAAGGATTTTTTTCTTTTCTTCTGGAAAATTAAGCCTTCTAACTAGAATATATCTTGGTGTTAGTTGTATATTGATGTTCTAAGGCACACGGCGTGCTCTCTCAATAGGAGGTTCTGAATATGTTTCTTATAATTGCAGGAGAATTTTTAGTATTTGTGCCGTTTCCTTAATTTGGTTTTCTTCTTCGGGGATTTCTATTATTCATACACTGAATCTTCTTTGCCTACCTTCAACATTTGCCTATCTCTTGAATACTTTTTATCTCTTCATTTATTTCATATCTTAAATTTTTTTCTCCCTTTCACCTTTCTATTTCTCTTAAGACATCAGCATGGTCTTCCCTTCTTCTGCTGTTCATTCCAGTTTAGACTTCACTTCTTTCATAATCTTGCATTCTTCCTTGAGTTCTTCTTTTCCCTGTCTGAGTGTTTCCATTTCTCATTTCTGTTGTTCTTTCATGTCTATGTCATTTTATTAGTGCTTCTCAGCTCGTTTTGAAATATTATGTTTTAATCCTTTTTTTGGCATGATTTTCTGGCATGCTCTTGCTCTCTGTAGGGATTTCGTTCTGTTCCTTATTCTTTCTCTTTCTTATAATAACTTTGTATGGGAGTCGACCTAGATACATTTCTGTTGCTCATTTTTATATGAAATTAGTTTTCCAAAACTCTTAGAAAAAGAAGTGGTTCAGGGTAGCTTTTCCAAATGCCCAGAGCTCCAGCTTCCATTGTTTAAGTTAGTGCTAAAAAGAAGAAAGAAGGAAAAAGCAGCTTGCTTTCTGAGATTTTCTGACTGTTTCCCTGCCCACTTTTTTTCTGATTTTTCTTTAAAAAAAAAAAATTTTTTTTTTATTGATTTTAGAGAGAGAGGAAGGGAGAGGGAGAGGGAGATAGAAACATCGATGAGAGACAACATCAATTGGCCGCCTTCTGCATGCCCCCCCACTGGGGATTTGGCCCACAACCTGGGCATGTGCCCTGACCAGGAATCAAACCGGCGACCTCTTGGTGCATGGGTCGACGCTCAACCACTGAGCCATACCAGCTGGGCTCTGGTTTTTCTCTTCATATTGCTTCCATCCTGCTCAATGTTGACTCCAAGCCCAGCAGTCCTCCTCACAGTGGTCCCTGCCCTGCAAAGGGGCTCTGGTGGGTCAGTTTCTTGAGTCTGTAGGTACCAGGCCACTCTAGCCCTTCGGTACTTCTCACCTGGAGCCCTCGGCACTCACCTGCTACTGAGCGGGCAGAGCCCCTCCCTGTCCCAGCTGCTGGTCTTCATGCCCACCGTGCCTTCCAGCTGCTACCCCTGAGCTATTTGGGGACGCTCCTGTTCTTGGGTTTATCGGATGTCCCATTACTTCCCTCTGCTTTCTTCCACACAGACCTTGATAACCCACAGGCACGTGGCTGTGAGTGGTTCCACCTTGTCTAACCGTATTTTGGGGAACTTGGAGATACCTAGTTTTGTTGTTACTATTGTCTATGGTTTTTGTTTTTCCTATCCAGATTCTCTCTTTCATTGTACCATGGGAGACTCCAACATGACTCGTTGTAAGTCAGAAGGAGCCAAGATGGTACCTTGAATACCAGCAATCTTGGTTTGAGTTGTTTGACGTCAGAGAGAGAGAGAGAGAGAGAGATTGATTGATTGATTTGATAGAGACTCAAAGAAATTCTAAAACTCTGCTGCCTCTACGATCATCTTTCCAGACCCCGCCTCGAGGGTTACATGTACGGCAGTGTCTATTGTTCGTGCTGCTCTGCGGCTTCTGTTTCCCACGCAGCAGGAGGGTCTGGAGATCTTCCCGCGTCCAGACATACAGAGCTAGGTCAAGATCCTAATTACTCCACGGTCTTCACCACGTAAATATCCTATATTTTATTGGATATCCTCCTATTATTGGACATTCACAACCTGTTATAAACCTTACTTTATATTTTCACACCTCTGAAGGAAAGAAGAGAGAAGGAAATATTGTTACCATTTTACAAAAAGGAAAAAGTGAAGAATGGTCGTCATTATCAAGACTTGTCTTGACCGGTGGTCATTCCTGTGTGGTAGACCGCTGACAGATAACACCATGTGTACCCTGAGTTTCATTCTCTCTTTTTAGGCACAGTTGTGTTGTCCAAAACTGAAAGGCTGATAATAATGTTATTCCCTAGATTATCCTCTCCTAATATACTCGGAAAACGTACACAACCCAAACCAAGATCGCTGGTATTGGAGGTGCCACCTCAGCTCCTTCTGACTCGTCACAGGGAATTTCAGAGTCTGCTGAGGCACCAAGAGGCTGAGAGTCAATTCTGGTCGAAGAGAGGTGGGCATTTCACCCAGGGAAGCAGAGTAGGTATTTTGGTTTTCAGTGGTGGTTTACCTTTTGAATTTGGAGGAATTTCAAAGGATCAGGAGGGCTGTTCTTTAGGGTTATTTGCATTGTATTAATTGATGTTTTTTCCCTCTGGATGGAAATAAGGTCCTCCTTTCTGGTGAAAGATTCTTTCAGTTAACAGACGTAAAGGCAGGGTGGGCATTCTTGTCTCCGCTTTATGGGCGTGTTAGACTGTGCACAAATGGCCACACGAATCGTACGGGGCGACAGAGCCAGCCTGTCTCCCGGCTAAGGCCTCCTAGAACCTATACTGACCTGGACCACAGTGTCTGCCAGGAGAGGAGGCAACAGAGGTCATGACATCGTGCTCATCAACACACAGTTATTACTTTTTAAAAATGTTTTCAAGCAGTATAGCTTTTACCTCCAAGGCTAGTCAAGTATGGAAAACACAATCTCCGCAGAGAAAGCACGTGAGCACTAGAGACTCTGGGAGTAAGCGCTCAGCAAATCCGCCGGCCTTGCCTGTGCCCGGGAAGACAATCGTCCCGAACTGGGCACGTCCAACCTTCGGTTTCACACACGGCGCCTGCCTCTGGCGCTCATCAGTGAACACCTGGGAAGCATCTCAGAATTATTAACGGCAAAGTGATAAATGGCATCGTTCTCCCCAAGGGTCAGAGGGTCCGATGCCCGAGAGTCTTGCTAGAACTTCCCCTTCATGGGTCACCCACGTGGACCTCTCATCTCCGGATGGGAATACAGCAGTTCACACCTCACGCAGACTTAAAATGAGAAAGGCGACCCTCCTCACGTTCCTTCTGTAGGTCCTGAACATGTCCTTGCTGCCTACGGACAGGGGCGGCAACAGTAGGCTTACAGTTGTTTGTATGGAAAACAATACAATCATTAATAAACAATACTACAAGAATAATCTGTTTCCCGTGCTCACAAGTGTAAACCTACTTTTGCCCACCCCATACAGAGAGATAGAAACATCGATGAGAGAGAACATTGATTGGCCGCCTCCCGCATGCCCCCCACTGGGGATCAGGCCCACAACCTGGGCACGTGCCCTGACCGGGAATAGAACTGGCGACCTCTTGGTGCACGGGTTGACGCTCAACCACTGAGCCGCACCGGCCGGGCTACTCGTCTTTTCTATGCTGTTCCAAATCCTTTTCTCTCTGTGCAAATTAAATGCTCTTGTGCCTTTCTGGTTGTAGGCACAACTTGACTGTCTACATTTCACGTCACGTGGGCTTCTAGAAATATGCGGGTCTGATGTTCCCTTCTGTGGTATCAGTAACTGAGGTGGCCATCTGTTCACGGCCGACCAGGGCCTGGCTGTGCTTTCCGGAGACTTTCTCTTATCTCTGCTCTGCACTGTCCAGCGTTGATCTGGAATTTAGCTCTTGGAGGGCCATCTCAGGTCATACGGTTGTCGTTGTCAATCGTAACCATCACCGAATCCGTGGGAGGAAACTGGCCATTGAGATGGTCCTGCTCTGAGGATGAGGACCAGCTTGCTTCCTCGTGAGCAAAACAAGGTTCTAGAAACAACAGGTGCAAACACACACACACACACATACACACAGACACACACACACACACACACCTCTTGTTTTACCAGAAAGAGGACACATTTTCTCTGCCTTTTAGGCAGTCCTGCAAGTCTATCAAAGAACACCCTATGTTGGTTTTTTTAAATCTTTATTGTTGCTGCCCGGCCGGTGTGGCTCAGTGGTTGAGTGTGATCCCATGAACTAAGAGGTCCTGGTTCGATTCCCGGTCAGGGCAATGCCTGGGTTGCGGGCCCGAGCCCCAGCAGGGGGCGTGCAGGAGGCAGCCAATCGATGTTCTCTCTCATCGGCGTTCCTATCTCTCTCTCCCTCTTCCTTCCCCCCTCTCTCTCTAACGTCAATAAAGAATAAATAAATCTCATAAAATTCATTTTTTTAAAAATCTTTATTGTTGAGAATATTACAGATGCCCTCCCTCCCTTTTGTTGTTTTCAAATCGCTCTGCTCTTGGCCACGCCCTTTCTACACAAGCAGTACCTGAGCCTGCTTCCAAAGTGCTTTCCACATGGTCTGGACTGTCCTTTACACAAGGCTCCAAGCCTCCAAGACGGTGTCGTGAGGGAGACTGAACTACTCCTCTGCTTTTCCGATGAGGCAATTGCAGCCCAGGGAGGGAAGCAACCGGGTTGAGGGTGGAAGCCATTAGGGGGCGCTGGAGCTCAGGTCTCTGAGTTCTAAGAGCTCAGAGCTTCCTGACTCCTCCACACAGTGCCCCTAAGCAGGACCACCCACAGAGAAGCGTGTCTGTCATTTATAAACAGTTGTGCTGGGATATAATTCGTATACCATGCGATGCGCCCACTTACAGTGTATAATCCAGTGGCTTTTCGTACATGCACAGAGTGGTGCCTCCATCAGACCATCAGTTTTAGAACATTTTCATTATAGCAGAAAGGGACCTGCACTCCTTATCTGTAACCCCCCACACATGCAACCCTCCCCACTCCCTGAGCAACTAACCTACTTTCTGTCTCTATGAATCTGCCTATTCTGGGCCTTTATATAAATGGAATTAGACAACATATGGTCTTTTGTAACTGCTTCTTTCACTCAGCGTGATGCTTTCCATGGTCATCCATGTCTCGAGTGTGAGAACGTCATTGATCTGTAAACTGTCACTTTCCATTGTATGGACCGAGTCCATTCCATTCATCCAGTCATTAGTTAATGGATATTTGGGTTGACTTGTTCCCACTTCTCGGCTGTTTTGAATGATGCTGCTGGTACCGTTCCTGTACAAGTTTTTATGTGGGTATGTTTCTTATTGTCTTGAGAATATACCTAGAAGTGGAATCGCTGGGTCATCTGGTAACTCTATGTCTAACCATCTGAGTAACTGCCCGGCTGCTTACCAAAGCAGCTGCCCCATTTCCCATCCCCCCAGCAGGGGATAAAGGTTTTGGTTCTCCACATCCTCAATACGTGCTATGATCTGTCATTATTGCTGTAGCATCTCCAAGTGGGTGTGAAGCGGTAGCTCCCTGTGGTTTTGAGTTGCATTTCCTTAATAGCTAAAGATGCCCAGCGTCCTTCCCCTGCTCGTGGGCCATCTGCGTATCTTCTTTGGAGAAATGTCTCTTCAGATGCTCTGTTTAAATATTTGGGACAATTCACCCGCGAAGCCATCTGGTCCTGAGCTTTTATGTAGGGAGACTCTTGATAACTAGCTCAGTCTCTTGTTACATGTCTACTCAGATTGTCTATTCCTGCGTCCATTCGGGCAGCTGGTCTTTCTAGGAATTTTCCCGTTTCACTGTTATCTCATTTGCTGTCAGGCAGATGTTCAGAGTATTCCCTCACAGTTTTGTTTTGTTTTTTGTTTTCTTCCCTGTAAGGTCAAAAGTAATGTGGAAATATAGTTTTAAGCTCCTCCTTCAAAAGCACACTGTGTTGGAGGTCTTATGCCTTCTGGTAAAAAAGAAAGAAAGAAAGAAATTCTATGACTACATCTATTTTAACATAAAAGTAACACTGACATTACTTACCACTGAGTAAAAACAAAGAACCAGAGAAGGTTCCCAGTAGTTATCCTGTTTTTTCACTATCTAACCCCCCAAACAAGGGCAGCTCAGCTTGACATGAGCATGACAAGATAAATTCTCCCCAGGGAGGGCTTCCCATCCCTCCCCAGGACAGCCCATCTGTCCCTAACTATGCTAAGGTCCTATGTGGAATTACCAGGGTTCCACAATAAACCCACAGACTGGAGAAACAAGACCAGGGAGTCAACACATTTCACTGTGCAAACAGATCCGTCCACAAAGCATCCCTGCACTCTCGTAACAGGGGAGGGGACGGGAAAGGATGTGTGTGTGTGTGTGTGTGTGTGTGTGTGTGTGTGTGTGTTCTCTGCTGTAGATGGCAGGGCAGGAACACCTGTGACAGTTCCTCTCCTTTTATCTCTGAAACACCACCGGCAAAAGCTAAATAGCTAAAGTGAAGTATTTCCCCCTGAAATGAACACCAGAGAAGAATATTTTTAACAAAGCAGTATTTCAGGTTATTTACTTTAAAGCGAGTCCTGTTTCTTTCAACTTCAACAAATGAGATCATCAACATTCAGATGTTCGCTGCTACAAAATAAAATAAAAGCCCAGAATTGAACTGCATTTTTAAAATAAATGAGTGATCTTTAGCATTTATAGTAAACAAACTGGCATTCACAGAAACCTAAGATGGAAATGATGTTTTAATGGCCACATTAACTCTAACATTTTCCCCAAACCTTTAAAATGAGTGACTTGAATTCATGATCAATTAATCACTCAGCTTCAGTTCCTAATAAAGATGATCATTATTAATTCAAGTATTGAATTCATCATAATAAAAAATATTCCATTTCCCCTTTTTGGTTTCCTTAGAAAAGCTGTTCTTAAAAAGCACCTGCTACTTAGTGGTACGCATGTTCGGGCCAGACATCATAAAACTGTGAGTATGCTGGGACCTCGATCTGATCCTTTACTGCTGGGACATGGGGGGAGCAGCAACACTGGGGGGCAGCCTGCTCTGTGTCCCGCAGAGGGTACTTACTGAACAAGGACTTGAGCTGTGGTATGCCAGTTCTTGTTAATAGTGAAAAACGCACACCTCCCTGGGATCCTTTGTCACTCTAGGCAAAGGCTCCCCTGACTTAGTGTGACAACCTGGCTCCATTTCTCTCCAAGAGCCTTTCAAGAGAACTTTCACCAACAGCAATAAATGCCTGGACCCTGTTGGCTGGACACAGGCCTGCGACCCTTTCTCCCGAGCTCCCCAACATGCCCCAGCCTTTCCCTTCTCTACCCCCTGGCTTCTCAGGCCATGATCTTCCCAGCTTCTTCTCTACTGTCCTCCCACTCTAGGGTTTCCTGCCCCTCCGCCTTCCCAGCCCCCACCCTGCCCCTCAGTATGCCGCACCGGCACCATTATCATTATCTGTCTGCGTCCTTTCTTTCTTCTCTCTCTCTTTTTTTAGCTTAGGGGCACTGGATCAGAAATATCATGTTCATGGAACTTTCCTGTCAAGGATCCATACATGGCTTTCTTATACTTATTATTTAGGTCGTTACTTAGTTACTTTAAATAATGTAATTAGGCCCTGGCCAGTTTGGCTTAGCGGTAGAGCATCGCCCCTCGGACCAATGAGTCACGAGTTCGATTCCAGTCAAGGACATGTACCTTGGTTGTGGTTCGTCCCCAGCCCTGCTTGGGTTGTGCGGGAGGCAACCAGTCGATATGGCTCTATCACATTGATGTTTCTCTCTCTCTCTCTCTCCCCCTCCCTCCCACTCTATCTGATGATAAATAGAAAAGTATCCTTGGGTGAGGAATAAAATAATAATAATAATAATAATAATAATAATAATAATAATAATAGCCCTGGCCGGTTTGGCTCAGCGGTTAGAGCATCGGCCCGTGGACCAGAGTCCCGGGTTCGGTTCCCGCTAAGGGCACGTACCTCAGTTGCAGTTTGTCCTCGGCCCTGGTTGGGGTCATGTGGGTGGCAACCACTCGATGTGTCTCTCTCACATCGATATTTCTCTCTCTCTCTTCCTCCCTCTCTCCCTCCCCCTCTATCTGAAGATAAATGCAAAAATGTCCTTGGGTGAGGATAAAAAAATAATAATAATGTAATTAGCTTCAAAACCCACTACTCAGTGTCTAGGACCTTGACAATAACTTACTCTAACCAGAGGGTCTCATCCTTTTCTCCACCCAAGTAACAAATCCCATGTTCATCTTTATCTTGCTTTCCTTTCTCTATGGTTTCATTATATTAATATAATTGAATATAATGATATAAAAGTAGTATATATGATAATAGAAGATAATTACATAAAATAATTATAATTAATAATATATTTAGTATATGTTCTTTTAAAACATATACATTGTTATTTCAGTTATTTCTTTACTTTACGAAGAGAGTATCACATTGTATATAATCTTTTGGGACCTGCCGCTCCAATGTGTAAGTCTGAGATTCATCCACAGAGTTACGTCGTTGCTGTAGTTATGTGCTCTGCCTGTCCAGAATATCCACTGTGTCTCCACAGGAGTCTGTTCCTTCCCTCTCCCGTGGATGGGTGTTCGGGTTGTTTCCTGGTTTTCTCTCTTCCGAATGCTGGTACTACGCACAACCTTACGTGGTTCCTCTTCTCTCTGCCAGGAGCCTCGGGAGAGAGAGGACAGCAGAATTGCAAAGACAAAAGAAACTGAAAATCACACAGGCCAGGGAGACCATCAGTGCACCTGCTGTGTACCTGCCTCCATTCATACTGACCTCACTCTGTCGTGGTCAGTGATTGCTCGTGGGCCCTGGGCTGTGAGTGTTTGGGAGGCAGAGAACCTAATATCTTCCTAATGCAGGGTGAACTGTGGCTCTCTCCGAGGTAAAATTCTTCACACCCTCGGCAGGGCTCCTGGCCCCATACCAAGGCTGTTTCTGAACCGGTGCCTGAGGACATTTCCAGACTTGTCCCTGGCAGCTCCACAGCACATCACAATCCAAACCACTCATAATCCCGCCCCCCACCCCCCCACACACACACCAGGAGGTTTCTGCCTCAGGACCTTGGTATGGGATGTTCCCTGTGCTTGGCACATCCAAACACATTGTCTCCCCCCCACAAATCCTGCTCCTTTGGACCTCAGCTCCAGAATCACTTCCTCTGGAAGCCTCCCTGACCCTGCCCAGGATAAAACAGACACCCTGCCACCACCACCACCACCACCACACACACACACACACACACACACACACACACACACACACCCCCACACACCTGGTGCCCTGTGCAAACCCCCATCATAGTACTTACCACATCTATTTGTAATTTAATTCTCTATTTACTTTTCTGAGTTGCTAACCAGACTGAAAGCCTTCTGGGGGCTAGGACTACACTTTATTCATCTTTGTATTTCTAGGTACTTAGCAAAATACTAAATATATGGAAAAAGGAAGGGAGGGAAGGAAAGGGCTTTGTATCTCCAGGACTTGGTACAATACTTAAGCATAGAAGGCCTTCGATAAATGTTTGTGTAATCAATTCTTTAAAAAAAAACAAACACAAAATTAATACTACAGATGAGCTATGAGTAGACTGCTCCAAAGAAAATTACTTGAACATATTAAAAAACAAACAAACCTTTTGGCCTATTCAGTGAATCTGTTTACATACCTAGCATGAGCCAGGAGCTCTGGGGAAATGTCAGTTTGGCCAGAGAGTGTGGGCTGGGCCTAGATCCAGGAACCGGGGAGGTAAATGGAAAACAGTCACAGAAGCCAAAGTGGGCAGTACACCCAGATACCCAAAAGGGGGTGCCAGAGATCGGCTATGAAGCATTCTGGGAGTAAAAGGCAAGTCAGTGCCTGGGTCCATCAGAAACCCGCCGATCTTCTGTCGCCGGCTGGAGAGTGCCGAGTATGACAGCCAGACAGGCACAAGGATCACACAGAGGACAGACAGACACTGTATAAGGCCCCACCTCAAACAACCACAAGTGAACACGGGTGTTAAGAAAGAAGGGGCCAGCAAGCCACTGACAGAGGGTCACTCTCCGAGTAGGTGGTAGGAAGAGGATGACCTTTTTCTTTGAGATGATTTAAAGTCGTGAGATGACTAATTCTTCTTAGTATAGGTGGGCCACTTTGAAGAAGGCATATGTAATAAATAATCCCCCTTTGTGGTTCTGTCCACAATTTCCGGTACCTATATTAGTTGTTTGCTGATTGAAATTGTTCCCCTTACAGTGTGCTCTTCCTACAGCTTGTTTTAATCAGTTAGATACAGTTCTGGGTTGAGGTGGGTCCTGACAGTGACAACCTCGTGATTTCGTTTTATCTGAACTTCAGGTTCCAATATTAATGTGTTTCCTAACCCGGAGGGCATCATTCCTCCTCAGTATTTCACTCTAGTCAATTCTCAACAATTCATGGCTAAATTATTTAGCAATTACAGTTCCTACCCACAGGATGTTGTTAGGAAGTGGGACACCTGAGCATTCGGGCTCATTCCTCCCAGAACCTGGGCCATGCAGGGAGGGCTACCTCTAAGGGCAGCCAATCCTAGCCAGTGACCACATGCTGGGTCCTCCTGTGCCTCACCTTGACCTCCAATGTGCCACGGGCTGCCATAGCAAACCTGATCCTGGTCTTCTGTTCATCTTACCTCTCATCCTTGAATCTATTTATGCTTCCCACTAAATCATAAAATATTGTGTTCCAAACATCAGAGCTCTCAGAGATCAGGAGAGGCCTCAACTACAAACACTTTTTAGAAGAAAAATGCAAAACAAGGTTTCTAACAATTATGCTACTATAACTTAAATGTAATTAACGCTTTTTTAGACACCAGTATACAAAGCAATATAACGGTGCCACAATTATCCACATGATAATTACAAAACTTATAGAATTAATTAAATTCATAGTACACTGGAAGGAGTGAGGTCCAGAAATGGGATAAAAGTAGTAATTTGTGAGAGGAAAAACTTCTTTCACTGCTGTGAGTGTATCTCTGTGACTATATATTAATATATAAAGCCTCCTTTGAAAGTGATGTCAAAGGTCTACATTTGATAGCTTTCGCGTGTGAAAGTGTTACTCTGCCCATCTGTTAACTTAACCCTGACCTTGATCCCTCCTTTTTGGTTTATGATAATGATCATCGTCATCATCATTCTACTGTAATCCTAATGAAAGTTGCTAATTAGCTCTGCCAAATGTGTTGAAGTCTGCCCCTCCCCACACGCCTCTCTCCTGCACACCTCCGTCCCTGCAAAGGTAGCAAAAGGAAATACAGTCAATTACAATATGACCATTTCGGTCCTACTTGCTGCTCTGAGGAAAAGAAAACAATGTGGGGTGGGAATGGTTATTATATGAGTTTGGAGAGTTCCTAAGGACTTCACAAATTACGTGTGGCTTCCGCTCTGTGCCAAGGTTGGCCAAGAGCACACAGGCTGCTTGGCACCTTGTACATTCGGATGGTCTCACCTGGGTCTGAGGCTCAGCAGTTTCAATTCTGTCCAAAGGAGTCCTTCCCTCTTCTACTCTTTGACAATGAAGCTCTGGTCGTAGAGGACCCTGGGAGGGACGCCACGTGCCCAGTTCCCCTCTCCTGTTCCTCAGTTCAGAGGGGGCCGGCCTCACTCTGACTGAGGGCCCCATTTCCACTCCCATATTCCACTCCCACACTTACTTGAAAGTGTGCTCTCTTTGTGGGGAAAGAGAACGGGTTTTATTTTATTTTATTTTTTATCCTCACCCGAGGACATTTTTACATTTATCTTCAGATAGAGCAGGAGGGAGAGAGGAAGAAAGAGAGAGAGAGAAACATCGATGTTGAGAGAGACACATCGAGTGATTGTCACCCACACAACCCCAACCAGGGCTGGGGACAAACTGCAACCGAGGCACATGCCCTTAGCAGGAACCGAACCCAGGACTCTCTGGTTCGTGGGCTGACTAACCGCTGAGCCAAACTGGCCAGGGAGAGAACAGGTTTTAGATACCACCTGGTAAGTTGGCTCTGGTGGTCCTGGATTGCTACAGATGGGATATTGACTGTAGATACAATTAATTAATTAATAAGAAAGATGAAGCAGAACCTATTTATCACCCTCCTGAGTCTACTAAATAGCAGACCCCCATAAAGACAGAAGTCATCAGTTAAATAAATGGACCGTTCAGTAGGGAACAGCCACCCTCCCCTGACCCAGTGAGCCTTGGCAGACGTCGGTCTGGTCATGGACCTTTTCTCTACCACAAACAGCTTGTCCCACAGCTTAGAAGATGCGGCCTCTTTATGCTTTAAGTGTCTTCCTCTCCACCTCCATGAAGGAATCCCGGGGCCAAGCAGACGACTCTCCTGATGAACTCTTTCCCTTTTGACTCAGGGGCTCACAAAATGTTGAGAAGCCGCTGTGCCAGTCACACTGTTCGTCTCGTTCAGCTGGAATGCAATTGGGGAGCCCATGATCCTCAGCCTATATGTTTTCACACACTAGTGACCACCAGAATGTCTGAAGGAGCTGGCCCCTCCTTCTCTGATGGACTTTGGACAGATAACATTCTCACTACTGTGGGGCAGCTCTTTCTGCAAAAAGTTTCACGGCACAAACTCTCAAGGTCCCTCCCCACAGTTCTTGGTCTGCAGTTCAGAGATAGTGAGGGGTTTTCCATGAGTCTGATGTCCAGAGACCATCGCAGCCGCTGCTTAGCACTCCAGCCAGGGAGCTGCTCTGTCGTCGGCCTCTTGCTTGTCTTACCTTTCGAGAGCTCAGGCGCGCTAGGCTGCGGGTCCAGGTGCACACCCCCTGGGAGCAGAGTGTGTAGAATGGCTGTCAGGGAAATAAAGCAGAGATGGGAGTGGAGCTGGGGCACAGACCCAGTGACTTACAGCCAGGCCCGAGTCACAGGGACCAAGCATTCCCCAGCTAACAGGGGTTAGCCCATGTACAGGCTATGACTGCCATTGGTAAAAAAACAAAAAAAACAAAAAAAAAACAGAAACAGCAAGGCCTTGATGATGAAGAAGGGAGACCAGGAGGCGGAGGCTCAGGGAGAGAAGAGACGTGGCAGTAATTGTCAGAGCTGTAGAGGGGGTCATCGTCATAGTGGAGGGGGTGGGTTTGTAACAAGGGAGCCTACAACATCCGTGGAACTCAAAGGCAGAAAAATATCCAGGCCCAGGACAGGTTAGAAACAGGACTGGGGAGCCCCCCAGGAACACAGGAGGACCTGGCCCCCAGGCTTTGTCACTGCGCATGCCGCGTTCTGCCTCCTGAGCCCAGCCAGCAGGCCAGCTTTCCAAAAGCTCTGTCCACGTGGCGGGAAATGGTATCACAGTCTCAAGTCACTATAGCTCCTATTATTCTGGAAACAGCCCAGAATGAAGTCAAACTTTTTAATACCAGTTGCAAATTTCCATAGGAGAGAATCTGGCTGGACCTACTTGAACAGTAGTCTAATGAGGTCCAGCCAGCTGGCTGGGAGTTATGAACTTTAAACATGGTTACCAGGAACTGGTGACGGGAGATAGTTAATTGATCATATGAGCTGGAAATAAACCCCCCAAAGCATCTTCTAGAGTTTATAACTGTTCTTCCAAGATATTACCAACCTATGTTTCTGGCTTCTCTGTTTTTGTTGTTTGGTGTGGTTTGGTTTGGGTTGGGTTTGAATGAATAATTTACTTGGAAACGTTACTAAAAGTCCATACTTCCCTGATTTCACATTATTTATGCTCATCATTCTTGGTAAGAAGAGGTGTCAGACAGAAAATGGGAATGAAAGGTTTGTTTGAGCCCCTTCAGACCTAGACATAAACCAACATATTTGAAGAATACAGTTCTTCTCCATCCCCAGGGGGGAAAAGTCAATCCAATTGTATTTTCTTCCATAAAGTAAAGAAATATTTAAAGGGAAGAGATGATTCGGATTATGCCTAAGACATAATTTTGGGAGTTTAAGACTATATCATAAATGATTTTTTGCTATAATCCCCGGGAAACTTTAAAATATCGTTCCCATCCAGCTACACCCCTGTCCATCTCTCCTTTCCTGATTTTATTGGTGGCTTCTGCTGAAAGAGTGTCACGCTCCTGTGCAGAGCGGACACACAGCTCAGGGCTGTCCGCACCCCCTCCCACCCCCAGGACCTTCTTCTAGATGTAGGCGAGAGCAAGGCGGCAGGAAGTCTTTATGACCGGCACACGCAGGACGGGCACCGAGGCCGTGCTGCAGTGCGTCGAGGGTATTAGAATCCATCTGGGATTTACCTCTCCTGGAAATAGCATCATTTTCCAATGCCTGAGAGATCTTAACAGCCTTTGTTTTACCCCATTTCCCTCCAGGCTCAGCGCTGATATGAAAGCTGATGTGGTGTGTCACACCCTGCAGTTCTGTGGACAGGACCCGGGCCAAGCTTTCTGTCATCTCTACCCCCTTCCCAAGGTGAGTGAGTGGGTTTTCACCAGGAATGTCTGACGGCTGTGACACGCAAGCCCTTTGGGAATGCTGTAAAGAGGGGCTCAGCTTCCCTCACTCAGCGATTCGGGGACAGAAAGAGGCAAGATGACATTTTCAGTTACATCGTGTGAAATAATCTTCCCAAGTTTTAACCTAGATCCCTCCCCCCATGCTGTTTAACTAGGATGCTGGGCTGGCCATCGGTCGGAAATCTGACCAGCCAAGGAGAGAAGAGGTTTAAATCCCTCTCTACTGATCAAACATCAAGCATGCCCCTTTTATAAGGTGACAACTCTCCCCAGTTTGCCCTGGACTCTCCTGGCACAAGGACTGGAAATCCCACATCTGGGAAAACCTGGGCAGTTGGTCACCTTAGTCTGAACTTTATTGCCCCTCCACCCCCACAGCAAATGGGTATAATTAAATACCCCAAATCCCTCTTTCAAGATTAATTATGGAAAGTAGGTGAGTTAAAATGCTTAGCACAATACCTGCTACATTAAGAAGTGTTAATAAAAATGGTGGCTAATATAATTATTAGCAATATCATGATTATTCAGAGATACTGTGGGAACACCCTGTGGGCAGCACATCGCGGTGGACAGTTTTCAACTGGAAGGCAGGCGACGGAAGGCAGCCATGTTGACACACGCCTTTCCCACGCTCTGAGTGACAGTGTGATGTCAAATCCAGTCAGGCCTTACAACGTTGACATTCAGAAACTTCCTGTAGAAATAAAATACAAACGCCCTGGCCTGTTTGGCTCAGCGGTTAGAGTGTCAGCCCGAGGAACGAAAGGTCGAGGTTCGATTCCCAGTCAAGGGCACGTACCTGGACTGCAGGTTTGATCCCTGGCCCCGCTCAGGGTCGTGCAGGAGGCAACCAATCGATGTGTCTCTCTCACATCAATGCTTCTCTCTCTCTCTCTCTCTCTCTCTCTCTCTCTCTCTCTCTCTCTCTCTCTCTCTCTTTCCCCCTCTCTCTCTCCCTCCCTCCCTTCCACTCTTTCTAAAAATCAGTGGAAAACTATCCTCAGATGAGGATTAACAACAACAACAAAAAAATTTAATTAATTAAAATACAAAATAAAATTCAATGCCTCCTTTCCCAGAATTGTAGTTTTTCTGTATATAACACCACAGGTTCTTGTTCTATTTATAATTTCCTTTTTATTCTCATTGGAATGACGTCTATGTAACATTTGGGGACCCATCCAATGAACACGACTTTGCTGACTGACAATATTAAGTAGCAAAGAACGAGAGAGACACCTGGGGTACGTGGGCACCTCATGCTTCCTCATCCCTGACCCGTGCCCGCTCCGTGTCCCGTCATTCTACCTGAGGACTGTGGGCTCTGCTGGCTTCTGGAAGAGAGAGTTCGTTTTAATCTTAAAAAAACTTTTCCTGTGTTCGGGTAGCATGTGGAGATGGTACAGCAGCGTTTGCTGTTTGGTGAAAGTCCAGAGGAAATGTGTGTACCCGAGGCAGGTGGCGTGGCTGCTGTGGTTTCCTTACAGAACACGTTGTGTACACCTCACACCCACCGCTATGCACAGCCACAAAATGTTCAACTTCAAAAAATGTATTTATACTCCGTGGAGTTTATACTAGAAACATCATTGTTATGGCGTACCACTTACACCTACGACGCAGGTGTGAACTGGGAGGGAGAGTCACCTGCCTGCTGAAGGTAGGGAAAGATACAGATGAAAAGAACTTCCAGCCTGCCGGAAGCCTTCCTCGGGACCCTCCCAAGTCAGCCCCTGCCCCCGTGCAGCCACTATTCTGTCATCTGTCACCGCAGGTGAGTGCTTTTAGGTACAGTCCGTCTTGAACGTCACATCGCTGGAATCACACAGAACGCTCTCCTCTGTGCCTGGCTCCCCTCGGCTGTGAGATCCATCCGTGTTTTGCATGTAACGGTATTGTTGCCGGTATGGGCACAAAATCATCTCTTTTTTGTTTCTGGAGGTTTGAACTACATATTTAAATGTGTTCTTTTATTAGATGTTTCGGGGTGGCATGGGTTACTGAGATCACGTAGGTTTCAGTGTGCATGTCTGTGACACACGGTCTGTACCCCGCCTGTGTGCCCACCAGCCAGAGTCCAGCCAGCCTTTGGCGTACTCCCGCTGTAGCTCCCCTCTTAGTCCAGCCCAGTCGACTCTCGTCTTCTTTCGCATCAATTCTCCACGCGGATGCCAGAAATACCTTTCTGGAAGTAAATAGGATCCTGTCACCCACCAAAGTGCCTGTGCCTGGAAAGCAGTGTCTCCCTCACCCTCACCCTGTTTAGCTGCTCGTCCCGCAGATCTGAGCCGACACGTGGCCGCTACAGGGGCACCGCTGAGTCCAAGCACACCCCTCTCGTCAATGCTCCTTGGTCTCCTCGCTGAGCTGGCTCCTTTCAATGAGACAGTGTGCTTGCCCGTCCGCCTGTCTCTCCCACTGGCCCTGCCCTCCAAGAGGACGCCCTGCCTTGCCCACCACTGCATACCCAGGGCCGGGGATGGCGCCCGATACCTAACAAAGAAATCTTTGTTCAGTAAGTCAATGAGCTCTGTCTGGTTTGGCTCAGCGGTAGAGCGTCCGCCTGCGGACCAGTGAGTCACGGGTTCGGTTCCAGCCAAGGGCACGTACCTCGGTTGTGGTTCGTCCCGGGCCCTGGTGGGGGTCGTGCGGGTGGCAACCAGTCGATGTGTCCCTCTCACGTCGATGTTTCTCTCTCTCTCCCTTTCTCTCCCTCTCTCCCCGTCCCACTCTGTCTGAAGATAAACAGAAAAATATCCTCAGGTGAGGATAAAAAAAATAAGTAAATGAAGTGCCACTGGCTTCTCGTCGACATTACTGAAGGAAAGTCAGATTTTCCTTGCTTCGTGGCCACTGGTTCTCCCACGGAATCCCTCTGGTCAGATGACCCCCCAGCCTGACCTCCATACTGCCTGCACATCCCTGCACCCAGAAGGCCCTGTCAACACCGGGCTCCTTCAAGCTCATCCCACTGTCCCCGTCTCTGACAAGCAATTCCTACCTTCCCTCACAAACTGTTAGCCCTCCTCTCGGCCATCGTCACAAAATACCTTTTGAGTACTGCAGTGTGTCAGTACTGATCTAAGTGCCTTCTGTATGAATCGTTTGATCTTAGGATCTGGGTATTGTCGTGGTCCACCGTGACAGGCCGGGAGAGTCAGGCACAGGGATGGTAACGTAAATGGACACAGATGTTCTTGCTAGGACGCGAGCATGCGGGGCGGCAGGTGTGCGTCGGGTCGGTCTGTGTTGCCCCCGCTTGCCAGGCGCGTGCTTGGTGTATGGTTGACGCGTCGGGCACAGGACCTCCTGTGCACAGTCTCCTAGAACCGTGTTCTTGGGGAAGGGGGTGCTTATTTTGCAGACGAGGACATCGAGACGAAGAGAAGTTAAGGGGCTTGCCCAGGCTGCACAGCTAGTAAGTGAGAACAAAGGATTCGGCCCCAGCTCTGTCTGGGAAGCCCAGGTTCTCGCCGCTGTTCTCCGCGCCTCACCGGTACTCCTGGGGCATTGTTACCTGGAATAAGCCACTGCTCCAGGGCCAGCTAATTCCTCACAAGCGGGACTCGGCACCTGTACGCCCTGCCTGTCATGCGGTTCAGATTCCGGTAAAATAGAGGTGGTGTGAAGCCAGCCCTGGGCCCTGGGACATGCGTGCCGTGGGTGGAGGGCTGAATGGGCCCTCGGTGCCAAGAAGCTGCCCTCCAGGGGTCTGGCTGCCGTGGGCTGAAGGCAGAGGGGGACCGCACTTAGCGGCCGCAGTGACCCACCTGGTCATTACCTGCCGCTCAGTGGGCATTCCAGGCTCACTTCCGGCCCGTCCTTTAGCCGTGTCCCAAAGCTTCATCTACCAGGTGCTCAAAATGGCAAACTCTATTCCTGAGTAAGCAAAGCAAGAAACAATCCACAGTGTCCAACTGGCGCTGGGAGGGAGGGGAAGGAGGAGGAAGAGGAAGGGAGAGGAGAGGAGTGGGGGAACAGACAAGAAGGAGAAGACAAAGTGCAGACGGCACTGTGAGGACCACCCAGATGGCCTTGTGTGACCTAGTGGGGGCAGTGGTGTTTATTCCATTCTTCCCCTCAGCGGCACCCGAACAAGGCATCGCCTGCAGCTGGGGCGTGCACCGCGTGTACGCAAGCAGGATTCCGACACCACACTTGAACTGAGAGCCTAACGTGCACCCTGTCACTCCTTCGTGTGCACGCTGTCGCTCTGGAAACCTCTCTTTTAGATGAGCTTGTCACCGTGCATGAGCCCGACTGGGCCCGGAGCAGCCTGGAGCCTCCTCGGCTTTATGCTGCTCCCTCCCGGGTCCCCGACCTTGGAGATCCGTAGGCAGACCCTGGAGCTTGGAGCGGGCCCTCCTTCTAACCACCCTGAGCTGCAGGGACAGGCTTCATTTGCAGACATCGCAAAGGCCCCCTCAAGACCTGCTTCCCCCCACTTTGATCCCCATTAAAAGAGAATTATATTCAGAATGTGCGGGCTGGTGGAGCCAGATTCTCCTTATTTCCCCGGGGCCTCCAGCCAATTTCAAGTGCTGCAGGAAAGCAATCCAGGCTCAGAAACGGTTCTGCGTGCAGTGAACGGGATTTCTGCAGGAGCCAGAGGCCCACGGTGCGGAGTGGGGGGGTGCACGCGTGCACGGGGAATTCGTGTTTCTCAGGGATCCAGACCCAGAGAGCTGCCAGACCTGGGTCTGGGAAGGAGTAAGTTTGCTCTGCTTGTGTGAGGAAGTGGCGGATGACAAATCCTTATTGCTCAACTGAGAAATAAACAAGCTGATGTCGGGAATTTCTCAAACGTGGTGTGCAGTTGAGGGTGAAGGGCCTGACCCAGGTCTCCTACCCGGTGAGCAAACCTGAACTCAGCCCAGGGCTCCGGACTGGGGACGCGTGCCGGTCACATCGGCACCTGCGGCTGGTGGAGGTTATGACGCACCTTCCGAGTGGCCGGTGCTCAGGGTCAAGGGAAGTCAAGGCAGCTGGGGTGTACGTTTTAATGAAATGTTCGGAAGACCTGAATTTCCAAGAATCTTGCATAAGTGTCCCAACTTTCTCACTATCAGTGAACTCGTTCACTCACTCCTTCAGTGATACCGCAACGGGCATTTCTTCAGCATTTACCAAGCTCTGCCAAGCACCCTGAGTAAGTTACCCTTTACCCATCCCAGTCTGCAGGACAGACATGGTCCCCCCACTCCACAGTACGTCCGCTGAGCCCCAGAGAACTGAAAGACTCAATATACGCTTATGAAGCTGTTATTATGATAGGTGCACACTAGAGGCTGAAAAATAAAAGACGACAAGCCCAGTTTGAGTGGCTCCAACACACCCAGCGATAGGCTGAGTGCCTGTCCTACGGCATCTAAAATCCTCCCACACAGCTGTGAGGTGAGCCCAGTGTCCCAGTCATACAGATGAGAAATCCAAGTTCGAGCAAATTGTTGGCTGTGGAGTTGTTGAGTTTTTAAAGTTTCTCTTTAACCGTCTCAGGACATTTTGAACAATGAGATAAATGACAGGGAAATGTAGCCTTTCAGACGCAGAAAAGTTAGCTTAATATGGAACAGAATATAGTACCTAAAAATAAATTCCAATGCATTTGAGATTCTTATGTTTGATTTAGAAAATAGAGTTTCAGATCAGTGGTAAAACACTGGCTTATTCAATAAATGGATGGAACTAAATACTAGCCATTTAAAATGAAATTTAGCCCAGCCGGTGTGGCTCAGTGGATTGAGCGCCGTCCCGTGGACTGAGAGGTCCCGGTTCGATTCCCGGTCAGGGCACATGCCCAGGTTGCGGACTCGATCCCCAGTGCGGGGCGTGCAGGCGGCAGCCGATCCATGTTTCTCTCTCACATCGATGTTTCTATCTCTCTCTACCTTCCTCTCTCTCTAAAACACCAATAAAAACATATTTTGAAAAAAAATGAAATTTAAGCTAAATGAATTAAAGGTTGAAACAATCATAGAGAATGAAACGATTAAAGATGAAAAACCCAAGCAAAATTATTTGTAATTTTTTTATACAAAAGTCACAAAGGGAAACATGAATGTGTCTGACTAGTAAAAACCTGTCGTACACAACGTCACAGACAAATGGCAGCCCTGGCCGAGTGGCTCAGTTGATTGGAGAGTCTCCCTGTGCACCAAAAGGTTCCAGGTTGATTCCCGGTCAGGACACAAACCCAGGTTACAGGTTCTATTCCTGGTCAGGGCACATACAGGAGACAATCAATCGATATTTTTTTCTCACATCAATCTCTCTCTCTCTCTCTCAAAAGCAATAAAAACATATCCTCGGGTGAGGATTCAAACTAAAACTAAAAAAAGACAAATGGCAAACTGGGAAAATGTTTTTGTGCTATACCATATAAAGATTATTTTCTCCATGATTCAAAGAGTTCCTATAAAATCAGAAAGAAAGAAAAAAATGAGCAAAGGCCGTAGACAATTGGTTTACAAAAAAAAAAAAAAAAAGGATCAAACTAAAACTGTAAGGGGAAATGCTGATCCCTTTCTCTTAATTAAAAAGGTGAAAATTAAATGAGAATCCATCTACCTCTTCTGCTTGTTGCCTCCACAAAACTCTTTGAAGGTCATTAGACAAGAAATGATCACAGACCAGAAAGGCTTCCATACCAGAGACCACTAAGAGAAATTGCTCCCCGAAGACCTGAATAGAACTGAGAAGACATTAAACACTGAGCTTGGATGTACCGTCTACACTTCAGTCCTTTCTCTGAGCATTTCAAAGGATCTGGATGGAGAATCCAAGCTGTATTTTGGTTTAAACCCATATTTGGAACCATGGAGAATTTATCTACTTAGACTTGTTTAAAAACTTATTGGGGCCCTGGCCGGTTTGGCTCAGCGGTTAGAGCGTCAGCCTGTGGACCAGAGAGTCCCGGGTTCGGTTCCCGCTGGGGGCACGTATCTCGGTTGCAGTTTGTCCCCGGCCCCGGTTGGGGTCGTGTGGGTGGCAACCACTTGATGTGTCTCTCTCACATTGATGTTTCTCTCTCTCTCTCCCTCCCTCTCTCCCTCCGCTCTATCTGAAGATGAGTGCAAAAATGTCCTCGGGTGAGGATTTTAAAAAAACCCACCTATTTTGGGGTCATTAAACTCAGAGAGATCTCAAAACTCTTCAAAAGATAGCAATAGTAGTGTGAGTGTTAAGTTATACTTGAATTCTGGTGAGTAGAAGAAATCAAATTATTCCAAAGAAGATATTTGAATGGTATTTGGGATTTGACCATGTTTCTTGCCTGCTTTCAAGAAGTTAAAAAATAAAAAAGAGCTCTGCCAGTATGGCTCAGTGGTTGAGCATTGACCCATGCACCAAGAGGTCGCTGGTTCGATTCCCGGTCAGGGCACATGCCCAGGTTGTGGGCCTGATCCCCAGTGGGGGGCATGCAGGAGGTGGCCAATCAATGTTCTCCCTCATCAATGTTTCTATCTCTCTCTCTCCCTCTTCCTTCCTCTCTCTCTAAAACATCAATAAAGAAAAAAATTTTTTTTAAAAGATAACTATTTCTCTTTTGAAATAGTTATCTTTTTTAAATGTTATCTTTTTTAGATAACTATTTCTCCCTTAAAAATATTCTTCTTTCTGCCCTTAGCTCAAGAAAAGCTAATGGCCACAGTGATTCTAACAATTCTAAAAGATACTCTGAATTTTTAAGTTTTCATCACTGGTCTCCCAGCACCCCCTCTTGGTCCTCCTCTCGCCTCGTGAATCACCCACATCATGGAGGCATTTCTTCTAAGACGTTTGCCCTGATGCCAGAGGCTAAGCCGGGTCCTCTAGCACTCCTCTCTCTCCATCCCACCCCATCCTTCCACAACTTATTACAATTGTAATTAAATCACTGCACAAAGTTGCGATTTTAAATTGTAAATTGCAATGTAAATTAAATTTTAATTTATAAAATTATTATTTCATATGTTAAGATGTAAACACCAGGAGAACAGTTAATCTGGCTGTTTTATTCCTTGAACATATGCTGTTCCCTGAGATTTCCCCAGAGCCCAGCACAGTTCACCGCGCTTACTAATTGCTCAGTAAAAATCTGTTGCACGAACAGTGTGGTGTGCAGAAGAGTGGCCCCTCCAAAGAGGTCCACATTCTAACCCCAGCACCTGCGAGGGCTACCTTCCCTGGCAAAAGGGACCTGCCGACACCTGATTTTAGCCTCCTACGACTCAATTCAGACTTCTGACCTACAGAACTGTAGCAGAATAAATTCATGTTGTTTTAACCCACTACATTTTTAGTAATTTGTTACAGCAACAATATAAAACTAATACAAATTGATTCATTGGGAAACGTTATGCAGGACTGATCTAGCAACCTGAATGCAAATGGAACAATGTTAAAAATTAGAATACTATGTTACAAAACAATTGACCTAAGACAACCCAGTGACCGAACCCACCCACCATCTAACTAACCCAATCATTTGCCAGAGATCGTGTGTTTTAAAGAATAGGACCATATCTTATAAAGAAAATAACCCATAGAGTCCGGCACCGGAGAATGTGTGCGCCCACACACCAGGGAAGAAAGTCAAAAAGAAACAAACCGTGGGTTGTGAAACCTTGAAGAAGCCCTTCGCCAGCACTGGGTCTTGGATCGCTCCTGTAAAGTGGGATTGAGAACTGTTATTCCGACCTCTCCAAGTCGGTGTATGTAAAGGACGTGCCATGCCGGTGCAGAACTGAAAGCAGAAGAATCTCCGAGAGGCCGTGAAGAGGTCTGTAGTGATGGTGGTGATGGTAGCACAATCAGTGAATGGTGATGTCAGAAAAAGGAGTAGGGTGGGAATAGTGCTGTTTACAATAAGGCAGTTTTTGCCCTGGCCGGTTTGGCTCAATGGTGAGAGTGTAGGCCCATGGACCGAAGAGTTGCAGGTTCAATCCTCGGCCCCAGTTGGGGTTGTGCAGGAGGCGACCAATAGATGTGTGTGTGTGTGTGTGTGTGTGTGTGTGTGTGTGTGTACGTATCTCTCTCTCCCTCCCTTTCTTCCACTCTATCTAAAAATCAATGGAAAAATATCCTTGGGTGAGGATTAACAAAAAATAGTAATAATAAATAAAATAAGGCATTTTTTTTAAAGGTGCTGCCTGGAAAAAAGGGTAGGGATAGTGTGACCAATTGTATTGCTGATACTAATCGCTCTGCAATGCAGAATCAGCCCAGGAGAAGGAGGAAATTTAGCTAATGGGAAAATAAGTATGAAGAGACATTTGGTGATAAAAATAGAATACTACATTTAAAAGCAGTCGTTTTTCTTTCATGTTCATCTTTCTTCCTTTTATCCCTGGAAGAAGAAAGTGGCATGAACTGACTTCATCCCCCCCCCCCCCCCCCCCATATCTTAAAGTCATAAATGCCCAGCAGAACCGGGAAATGTCAGAACGTGAAAATCAAACCGGCTTTGGTAGAGCTTACGCTGCATATCAGAAAGCAGCCGCAGCGGCAGACGGTGGGAGCAGACACGGTCACAGACCAGCAAGCTCCACGCAAGGGCCAGACACGCAGCTCCGTGATGAAGTCTTCTAGGCGGAGGGGCTCCCCGCCTTTGTCTTTCTTCTCAACAGAAACGGCCTCAGAGCGCCTCTCGGTCCCTTTCTCTGGGCTCTTCCAGGCAGCCTTACACTGAGGTTGAATGTGCTTCCTGCCTCGAGTGGGCCGGCAGGTCTCGGACACGGCGTCTTTCGAATCTTGCTCTACGTGTAAAGCGACGTACACCATCGAGTGTGGGAGAAAGAACCTGTCCCGGACACTTGTGGAAAAGATCCGAGTAGTTCAGGGATCCCTCCCGCCCCCGCACGCGTGCTTCCGTCCACGTCGAAAATCACTGTCACTCCCCGGGGCTTCCTCCTCGGTGGGAACCTGGCGCTGCTTGAGGGTGAAGCGAACGAAAGGCGCTGTCCGTCTGTCCGTCCTTTTCCCATCAGGGCTGCTGCGACTGTCAGCGGAGAGCGCAATCACTAAAAACTGCTCGCTATGGAAACTCGTGGCTGAAAATACTCTTCTCCTTCACGTCCTTCGCTCCGGGGTGTACCGATCGATGTTTCTCTCCCATCAATGTTTCTCTCTCTCTCCTCTCTTCCTCTCTCTCTCTAAGATCAATTAAAAATATGTATATTCAAAAACATTTTTTAAAAAACAAGTTGCTTTCCTAGCATCCCTGTTTACATCTCCGCGAGCAGGGCTAAAAGCATGGGTTTTGCGTCGGCCCGCAGACCATAGAGTCCCGAGTTCGGTTCCCACTAAGGGCATGTACCTCGGTTGCAGTTTGTCCCCGGCCCCGGTTGGGGTCGTGTGGGTGGCAACCAGTCCATGTGTCTCTCTCACATCGATGTTTCTCTCTCTCTCTTCCTCCCTTTTTCCCTCCCACTCTATCTGAAGATAAATGCAAAAATGTCCTCAGGTGAGGATTAAAAAAAAGCATGGATTTTTGTGCCAAGCAGGTCTGAATTGAACCTGGACTGTGCCACTTATTAGCTCGGTAACTTTGGGCAAGTTATTTATCTATTTTAAGCCTCAGTTTACCTCATCTATAAAATAGGGATAAAAGTAATTATCACTTAACACTTTCTACATTGTATTCTAATTTCAATTTGCTGTAGATCTTCTCTCCCAGGTTATAAAACACTTGATGAGAAAGACTATGTCTCATTCACAATTATACCCCTAATACGTAATTCATGGTACAATACGGACGCTCAATAAGTATTTGTGGAATGAATGAATGGAATGGATGAATGCACACAGAAATGACTGACTGAGTGAATATTTCCTTCTCCTTTCACTATCAATCATGTGCTTGTAACCACACTTGTAGCTGGGTTACACGAATTTCCAAACAGGACAGAGGTTCTTGGCATACACAGAGAGTTCCCTCCCCTGAGCCTTTGCATTAAACCATCCACACGCCATGTGAGTTACACTGCCCTTCTGCTGAGCACTCTCTGTTTAAAATGCCTGTGTGAAAGTGAGGACTGGGATGAACTGGTCTGGCCCTGCTGTCTGTCCATCAGGACGCATGCTGGGCACCGCGTGGGAGTGTGGGAGCGTGGGAGCGTGGTCTGGAGGGGCCCACAGGCTGCACCATGACCTTGGCTCCTTTGTTGAAGGATCACGAAGAGATCTGGGCAGTCCTAGGGAGGGGCTGGATGGCCAGGGCTGTGAAGGGGACACTCAGGCCTCAGGACACAACTGTTTAGCGACTGGCACAGTCAATGTTTTATGAAACGTTCACTGTACAAGAGATACTGGCAACCAGAGCCACCTGGAGAGGGGCCTCCTTTTCAAGAGCCACTGTGCATGCGTAGATGTCAGCGGGCCTGCCGCCTCGGACACAAGAGCCCTGGTCTGCCATCCCTTGAACCTGGCCACGGGTGTGTGGCCTGGGCAGACACCAGGGAGAGGGTTTCGGAGGCGGCCGTCCCTGGCCCTGCCACCCTCCTTCCGAAAGCGCCTCCTGGGAAATTCGCTCCAGCCCAGGTTCACCTGAGCCGTCCCTCCTCCAGCCATGTGCACACGACGTGGCAGAGGTCTCCAGAGAGCACAGGCCCCGGGGGAGGGGGCCTCTCCCCGGCAGAGAACACACCCAGCAGCCAAGTGCAGACTCGGGTCCTGAACACCTAGCAGCGGTGGCCAGCATCTCCCAAGGGGCCTCCCTGCTGACCAGCCAGCTCCCCAGTCCCATTCCACTACCCTTCTTCTTCCTGCTTAAATGCAGGAACAGCGTCTCGGTTGCCTGGAGTCAGAACTATGCCACTCTCCCGGAATCCCAGCTTCCCTGCGGATTTGGGTGAAGGCAAAACGGCCTGAACCACAGAAATTGTCCAGTCATTGAGAAGTTCAGATTGGTAGTTACGAAATAGTCATGGGGATATAAAGTACAGCACAGACAGGGAATAGCGTCAATAATATAGTAACAACTATGTATGGCACCAGCCATATCAGGGGGAGCACTTTGTAATGATATCATGAAATATCAGGGGGAGCACTTTGTAATGTACGTGATTGTCTAACCACTGGGCTGTGCACCTGAAACCAATACAAAATAATATTGAACATAAACTGTAATCGAAAAAGAAATTTTAAAGTATATCAGTTATTGAGCAGGGGATCATCAGGGCAGGCCCAGGGTTCTTTATGAACGATGGCCTGTAACCCGCAGCACCCTTATGCGATAGGTCGCCATAAACCCCAATTTACACATGATAAAAATAGGGCCTTCTGTCATGTCCAGGAATTCTGTGGACACTGAAGAGCTCAGAGCAGAACTTGTGAGCAGCCAAGCTGGGCTTGGGACCCATCGCCCATGCTCCATCAGGGCCACACAGGGGCAGACCGAGGAGAATGTGGCAGGGCCAGGACATGTGGGCGCACAAAAGCTCTGGGAAACAGTGTTGGGGCCAAATACTCTCCATCCCCCACCCCCACGGGGTTACTTTCTCCCAAGCCTCCTACAAATACAAAGATACAGAATCCACAACAACAGTTACTGGGATTAATTCGCTGACTGTACCGGCCGTGTGAACTCAGGATGTTCTCAGATACTCTAGAAATGGCTGAAAAGGGGGCCATCTGACCAGGAGCAGGGGACGTGAAGGAGGGACAGGTGGTACTTTGTTCGGAGTCAGTATTGGGCACAGGTGCTCAGGTCGGCTGGGACCCCTCCCGCCCTGGGACTTTCAGACACCAGCACAAGCTGGTCCTTGGGGAGACCAGTGAAGCCTCGAGGGTGGGAAGGCAGGGGTTCAGACTGAGTCTCTGCCAGACACCAGCTCTGTGACCTTCAGCGAGTTTCTTAGCCTCTCCGCGTCTCCATTTCCTCGTCTGGAAAAAGGTCGAATCTCTGAGGGCTGCTGGCAAGGGTAAACAAGGCAATGTTTGCCAAGTGCTTAGCGTGGCCTCTGGCGCAGAGTGAGCCCCTTTGTAAAGATCATACTAACATGAAACGCCTCCTTGTGAATTATTTTATCACAGATTTACGGACTCATTTCTTTGTTTCAAACTCGCAGACTTGAAAAATCCTAACGTTAGAAAAGACACAGAAAGAAAAGAGAAGCCCTAAGTGGTGACGTGTCTAACTTTGTTGTTATAGGAGACGTGGAAATCCACCCTGGAGAAGGCAAGACAGATGGTCAAGAAATCCCCAACTCTGGTAAGTGGTCAGCGGGTAGAATGCCAGCCCTTTCCCGGGCACGGTCACCCCTCCCTAGCCCCTGCTGTCACGTGCCAAAGGCCAGGGGCTACCCTACCCTGGACACAAGTCCACAATGCATCATAGCTGACTTGGGATTGAAGTAGGAATATGAGTTCCTCCCCTCTTCCCTCCCTCTTCTCTCCATATTGTAGGATGTTTAGCAGGTCCCGTGTCCTCCACCCACTAGATGTCAGCACCACTGTCCACCCTTCCCCAGTCGTGACAACCAGAAATGTCTCCTGATGCCCCCAAATGTCCTCTGAGCGCCGCCGAGACCATTTCGCAAAAGGCTGTGTATCTTCCCGCTCCTCCACTTTCTAAGTATGGGACCTCAGACTGAGCCTCAGTTTTCCCGTCAGTGAGATGGGGGCATGGATGTGAGGACTAACAGAGATGATGTGTGTGGAGCCCCTGGTATCGTGCCTGGCACTTACCAAGCACCTGTAAATGCTAGTAAAATCCTCACATGATTATTCCTCTCCCTGATTTGTCCTCTTTGGGATAATGCTTTGATTCGACAGATACAATGTTTAGTTCAAATCCGTTATCATGGAGTCAAGTTTTTGACTCATCCTCTGGTTACAAATCAGCCCCAACTGAAAAGGAGGCAAGAGAGTAGATTGTTGAGAAAGGTGTCTCCCTCAGTGCTTGGGCCCTGGCAGGAGGAGCGGTCATCGGGGAGACGAGAGGGCGGGGCCCCTGTCCTTGCCTTCTCCCCGCTGGCCAGCTCATCACGCCCCCTGACGCACTACCACGAAGGTAGTATTGATTTGGTAACATGGACATGAAGAGGAGAAATTTCCTCCATGCTCAGCTTGCCGGATTTAGCAGATAAAAATAGAGGATGCCCAATTAAATTTGAATTTCAGATAAACGATGAATCGTGTGGTAGTGTGAGTGTGTCCAGTGCAATATCTTATCTGGCAGTGCTGTTCGTGGGGGGCACCTGGGTTTTGATGTACAAGGTGGATCCGTGTCTCGGGGCAACATGCAGACATTTCTACACCATCTACTAATCAATCACCATGTCCGCAGTGCTGCTCGTTATTTAATTCAGTGAATCATGAAAGTCCAATTGGAGCCAATTTAGCTCATCTGCTTAAGTCATTGAACAAGAAATTGAAACACCACTTGAAACCCTTGACCATGACTGCGGAGTTCCAAACAGAATCGAAGAATAATACAACTCTCCCTCTCGTCTTCTCCATACACATCCAAAAACTTATTCTCAGGGCGTTGATTTCTTCACCAGCACAAACTGCCTTGGCATTAACTCAAGGGCTAATTAGGATTTTACAGTTTTCGATTTCCCTCACCAGAGTTGCGGGCGTGCTTCACGGGGCAGGATTCCAGTAATTCCTTGCATGGAGCCAAAAAAAAAAAAAATTCTACCGAACAATTCAACAATAATAAACTTCTCAAAAACCTTCTCCAATTTATTTACTCTCCAGATTAAAGCTCTCAAGGAAAAAAAACTAATCATAAAATGCAAATAAGCGTTTTTGGAAAAACTGCTTGGAGGATATCGCTGGCGGCTGATAGCCCCGCAGCCCCGGCCCGAGGGAGGCAGAAACACGCAGCCTGCCGGACTGCGAGAACCAGGCTGGGGAAAGGTCCGTGATGCTGACGGGAATCAGACCTTCCAGCGGAGGTCTGCGTCACCAGGAGGCCCTCAGAGCCTCCTCGGGGGACTTTGCAGGGATTGGGCAGAACTCTGAGCGTGTAAGGGTTTAGAGTACCTGAGTTCCAGAATCACTATTTCATTCTCACATAAAACTCCTACAAAGCAGATAGTGTACCTTCATTATCAACCCCATTTTACAGAGGAGAGGACTAAGGATCAGCCAGGTGAAGCACCTGGCTCACTCCACATAACCAGGGAGTGAGAACCCCATCATTTAAATCCAGATTTAGCTACTTCCAAGTTCCCACCCTTTCCACTCTGTCGAAGGCTCTCGACCAGACCTCCTCGGTGCTCAATTTCAGGAAGCAGCATGCCCCCAGGCTCTGCGTGTTAGATCGTGCACAACCTGGACCCTGTACACGACACCCCTGACCTAACCCTACCTACTCAATAGCATCTTCCAGGACGCCTTTAAAAAGTGCTCCTCTTCAAACTCCACCCTGACCAATTAAATCCAAGTAAAACAATGCACAACAAGAGTTGGAAAGCCCTCGCCATGCAGGAATTCCAGTCTAGGTCGGCTGTGTGCAGAAGGGTGGTGCACTCCCCCTTTGCCTCCTATGTATCCCATCCACCACCCTTCCACCCCTGGTTGTTGCTCTGTGTTGATCCAGCATCCCGGTGTGGGGGGAAGCGCAGGTGCACGCCGACGCTGGTTCAATCGATTCCAAATGAAGATGCTGCCAGACTCCCGTGCTCAGGGACAGCCCAGATTTGAGGCTGTCGTTTTAGGTGGGATTACATGCAGCCAGAGGCAATATTTTAAATCCATAGCTGAGCTAATAACAGCCCACATTTTGCCTCTGTCTGGCAAAGTTCAAATTGAAAGGAAGGGGCTGGCAGGCATGCAGAGAACTTCTGCAATGTCGCTCTGTGTCCGTTTCAGTTCTTTTTGCAAGGAAATGAGGAGAGGCTAGTCTTCCCCAGACAATGTGCTGAAAAGACTGGATAATCAGAACCTCCATCTGACTACAGTTCTGGGGGGCCTCTGGACAAGCTAAATCACGTGTCGCTCACATCCTAGCCCCAATTTCTGCACCATGCATGTCAAAGACAGCCGCAGCCTTTAGACTAGGTTTTGACAGGGAACAGCTCTGCAAGTGATAACATTTTATTCTATCGTACTTCTTGTGTGGCCACTACAAGGCTGTCCAAATACATTGTTTGATGTCTCGATTGTCATCGGTGTTAAAATCTACATTGCCACTAGGTTAGTTAGACCAGGGCCTTCAGATCAGAGTAAAGAAGTAGCTGAAACATTTCAGTGCAACCTGACTGTGAACTCTGGGACGCAGAGCGTGTCTGTATCTCCACAGTGACGTGGTGGCATGCTCTCCCGCTGCTGTTCCCTCGCCTGGCTGTGTGTCTGCTGCCCTGATCTCGCTCAGGTGCCAGGCCTCCCCCCCTTTTCACTGCCACCCCTCCTGCCTTCCATCAGTGGTTCCCCACCAGTGGCAGTTTTGTCCTCCCCCGCGGACATTTGGGAATGTCTGGGGACTGTTTTGGGCTCCTGGCATCTAGTGCCTGGATGCCAGACATTCTGCTAAACACCCTGCGATGCACCGGACAGCCCCACAACTACGAGTTACTCAGCCCCAAGTGACAACGATGCTGAGGTCAGAAACCCTGGGATCAGGCCTCAGACACCATCTGCCCGCGGTCTCTGTGTCCATCTCGCCTCCTCCAGGCATCCTCTCACCCCCAGAGGTATCTTCCTGGAACACATACATGATCCCTCTGCTGAACACTTCACGGATCCGCGCTGCCCTCGGGATAACACGCAGCAAGCGTCCTAGGCTTGTCGCAAAGTCTCCTTCCTTCGCTGTGCGCCAGTCTCGTGGCTCACTCTGCGCCAGCCATGCTGAAGCGTGTGGCAGTCCTCCAAGACCCCAGACTCCCACAGCACTGCGTGGGCCGTGGGGCACCCCTTCAGCCCACAGCCCTGCTGCTCCGACACCCTGGGACCTTTCCAGAAGGCAGGTTGTGAATCAGCAGGTGGCCATGGGCCTGAGACTGCATCAGTAAAGGTGCCCAGGGGGCCTCGGTGCCCTGAGTTTGCGATCACACCTTCCACAGCTAGGACCTGGCCCAGTGGCTCTCAAACCTTAGGGGGCATCACAGGGCCTGGAGCCCATGAAAACACAGATTACTGCGACCCACCCCAGGCTCTCTGAGTTGGCAGATGGGGGTGGGAGCCACAAGCTGCATTTGTAGTAAGTCAGCAGATTGCACTTGGCGTCGCAAAGCCCAGAGCACACGGCTGTGCCTCCCCCGCCTCCTGCCTGGGGTCCCGCAGAGCCGAGTGAACACCGGGACCACCGCAGACCTCACAGGCGTGCTGAGGGCTGGGGCGGCCCCCTGTGCTCCCCAGGGCAAGAAGCTCCGTGAGACAAGCACAGACTTCTCCGTCTCCACGTCTTGCAGAGACAGGGGCGCTAGTCGGGGTTGTCGCTCTGTCCCTAGATAGCTGGGCAAACATCACGACAATCCTAGAGACCGAATTTACAGCCTGAAAAGGTTGCCTGCTCTCCCTTGCCACAGTCACCAACTCTGTCAGTACAGCGCCTAGCCATCCATCCGCAGGACCCTTCGTGCTGGCGGGAACCGACTGTCCCTCTCCTTCACTGATAACTGGTGATTCCCAAGTTTTCCCACCCTGTCAGCTTCTTTCATCCGAGAAAGGCAGCATGGAAACCACGCTCTTTCTAAAAGCGCCGCTCCGTGGAAGGTCTGGGCTCTTCCCACCTCGCCGAGCTGTGGAGCCGGGTGGAAACCACAGACCCTTTGCTCGTGCTCCGGGCGCCTCTTCGACGCTGTCTCCGCCCACACCGGGGAAGGGGCATTCCCTCTTCCTCACAAGCCCTGCCTGTCTCTGCCGTTAGTCTTGACTTTACCCCCTAACAGGGTGGAAGTCTTTTATTCAGCCTTCAGGCTGAGGAACGAGCCTGACTGAGCACAGGCTCAGAGTGGGACAAATAGGAAGCGTGGGGACAGGAACAAGAGGTAAGGTTCGTGCAGTAAAATGGCCTGCATTCTGGAGAAAGGAGAATTCAGAAATCCCAACTGTGGAGCCAGTAGGAGAAGGGCTTCTAGAAGTTGGGGAACCCTTCCTTGAACTAAACAACTCTTCTT
The DNA here is from genome assembly GCA_030848825.1 of Tadarida brasiliensis. Classification (NCBI taxonomy): domain Eukaryota; kingdom Metazoa; phylum Chordata; class Mammalia; order Chiroptera; family Molossidae; genus Tadarida; species Tadarida brasiliensis. The sequence goes on along the minus strand of CM061267.1, from coordinate 95,074,946 downwards.
GTTCTTTCTTTTCTCTCCAGAAGTATTCCAGAAGCGGTTCTGATATTTGTTCACTCCCGTTTTTGGCCAAGATCTGTGAGAAGATTAAATCGTACGTATGCTATTTCTTCCCTTCTGACCTCTGCGTGGGGTAGCACCTTGGGCTGTCCCTGTTTGCTATAGCCAAAACCATCTTCAAATGTAAAAGGCATCTTCCTGAAAGTGACAGTGTTCCTTGCTCAGCCCTTGTACAGAACCTAGAAGACCCATGAGCTCTGAACAAAGGATTTTAGAAATAGACTCAATGTCAGTATCTTTGCACCTTAAGACCTGACTTATACCCAAGGCTGGGACACAGGCTTCTGGTGAAGTCCTGTCTCTCAGCCACCAAGGACCCTAGAAACCACCCAGGTGTGTTGGACCCCACATGTTCTCTGGGGACATTTACATTCTTGGCTCCCAGGCAATGCTGTCTCCTGAGCCAGCTCTGAAAATGAGCCGCTTAATGTCTCTGAGCCTCAGTTTCTCCACACCTAAATTTAAGGTATATGCCAAGTTATGGCTGCACCTGAGAATCACTTGGGGATGATTTAAATGCAGATGCTTGGCTGAGATGTAGCAGGAGAGCCCTGGGTTTCCCCGGCTCCAGGCGGTCTCTGTCCTCCCAGAGCTCGGGTTCTATTCAGGTTCCAGACCGTGGTCCATCTGCCGCAAGCCAGCTGTGAGCAGTGCTAGCCCGGGTCCCCAAAACAGTATCAGCACCCCTTTCCATGAACAGAAGTGGATGCAGAGAACATCAAGACATGGGGAGTGGAGGGGGAAGATCAGACACAAAGAACGTGCTGGGAGGCCGAGATGCAGCCAGCTCCCCGGGCCCCCAGTCATTCCAACACACCTAACTGTTGTTGAATGGAGACCCCTGCCCCCTCCTTCGGAAAGCATCATTGCATTTGCTACATCAAATATGGATCCACAGGACCCAAAGCGACAACTCTTCATTTGAACCACCTTTGAAAAACTGATTTCCGGAGCATCTGTGGCGGGGATTTTCCTGGCCTGATTTAAAAGGGAAATCCTCCTTTTATGAAAGCAAAAGCAGCGTGTTTCTCCTCTCTCTAGAACTCATCGCGGTTCGAGTGTAATCTGCGCCATGTCACATTCATTCAGTGCTCCGTGGTTTACGAAGCACATTAAAGGCAACCTCAGTCATCCTTCAGAACAACCTGCGGCTCAGTGGGCACGAGGATACAACTAAACGTTACTCCCCACTGTTCGTGCACCAGGAACTCTTGTCGCGACAACCCTATAGGGCAGACACCATGACTGTCCCCTTTTCTGAAGAGCTAAAGTCATGCACCCAAGGTCACAGAGCTAGTCATGGAGAAATCTGACGTCTGAATCCAGCAGCTGGGTCCCAAAGGCCAGGCTCAGAGACGCTGCATGTCCCTCAACCCTAGCCCCACTGCAGAGGAGCGGCAGGTTCATGAAATGCCCGACCCCCTGGCACGTCAGCAGGTGGTACCACGGGGGCCTACGCGTCTTCTATTGCATGATCCTCCAGTAAAATCCCCTCCCGCGGGTGTGCCTGCCCTGCTCTGTGCCTCCCCCTGCCCCTGAGGCCTTCACACCACACTGGCGGGGTCCCCACCCGTGGGCAGTTTGCCAGCTCCCAGCCTAGCTCGGTCACTCGGCTAGCCTGCCACAGTGCTCCAGCGCACTGGCCTCTGCCCGTCCTAGCGCTGCGCCCCCAGCGGGCTCCTCACCCACCGCCAGCGTTCAGAGCGCGGGGACACCATTTCCCAGGAAGCGTTTCAGCCCTGGTTCCCTCCATGGTGCTTGGCGTTTAGGCTGAAGAAATGAGGGAATCAACAGAGAAAAAGCATTACTTTACTAGAAAAAGGAAAGATGCGTAGGATACCAGGCTCTCACCATGGGGCGATCAAGTTTTTAGTTGTTGTTGCGCTCTGATCAGAATAGGCGGAACCTGCACACTGTCTGTCTTTTATCGTAACAGTGGTAAGTCAGGGTGGCCCCTTCTTAACAACCTATCCTTTTTGCTTACTTTCTGTATGCCTAAACCCACAGATGTATTGTTGCACATAGATGCATACAGACTGTCGTATCTTACGCCTCAAGAGTCTCCGCGTAAGTGGTTGAAGAGCAAAGGTGTAAGAAGGACTTCCATCTCAGAACTGTGTGTGGAACCGCACACATTCGACCTGTGTGCACCGAGCAGGCTGACTGGACCAACACCGCAGTCTCCTTTCCAGGACCTCGGCGTCCACATCCACGCCCCCAAAGCTTCGCGCGGTCATCTCACGCCCCCCTGGGGCGAGTGGAGTGTCAGAGGCAACGGTTCTGGCGGCGGACAGCCCAGACTGGCCAAGTTGGCCCGGTGCTCTCTTTGTTTTATTATTAGAACGGGCTTCTGTCACGGAAACTCAACGCAGCCTGAAAATGTCTCTGTTTGCTTCCACAAACAGCTTCCTTTTTTCTGAGCTCACCAGGTGTTCTGTTTCCTTTCCTCCAGAGCTTTAGAGAATTCCGTGCCATTCAGAGATGTCGACTCAGACAAATACAGTGTTTCCCCCGTAAGTATGGTTAAGAGTAACCAGATGGTCGCTGACTACACACACCTTTAAGGAGGCGAGAGTGAACTCCACTTGAACGTATTATTAATTCGATAAGACACCATTTCACAATTTTTACGGAGTTTTCGACATCTTGATAAAACAAAGATTTTTGAAGGGGGTCTTACGCCCGGGTTTTTGTTTCCTGGAGCCGTTTCTAAGCCTCCATGGGGACTGCAATGATTTTCAAAGGAGTTGGAAATCATTTTGGAAATTCTTAAACCTACTGCAACTTACTTTCTTAAAGTGTGTGTGTGGGATTGTGCAAGTGTGCCCGTTTGGTTCGCAGCAGTTAGGATGTCAGGATGTTCTTTGCAGAAGAAACAAGCAAGTAACATGTCACGAAGTCCCCAGAGTGAGTGATTCATGATTATCATGGTTATTGACTCTTTCAAGTCAGGCGGGTCCAACATATAACACATCCATGTAATTAACTAGATTGGCTAGAGATTTTTAAATTATCCAGTAAAATGATTATTTGACTCAATAAACCAGTTGATTAGAGCCTTACAAGATGGTGATTAACAGAGAACATTCAGGGAGTTGGGTGGTCCCGCCGTTGGTGGAAGTGCACATAGACACACACACAAACACACATGTACACAGACACACATGCACATGCACACATATATACACCATGCATACACGTGTGTGCTCACATGCCCACATAAATACACATTCACACATATGCACCTCCATACACCCAATAGCATGTGTGTGTATACAGGCACACACCCAATAGCATGTATACACACACACACATTCACACACACACCACCTGCTGTTGGCCCTGGTCCCGTGGCACATTTCACCTCACACGGCATGTTTGATCACATTAATCTTAAGTTATGCCCCTCACTGCTTCACATCAAGGCACAGCTGACCCTTCCTGTGTGTGCCCTTGGTTGCAGACACTGCGCGGCTACCACTGGCGAGGGAGAGACTGCAATGACAGCGACAAGAAGGCATACCCGGGCAGAAGGTAACTGTCTCTGCTGCTCACTGATCCTGAAAATAATCTTCTGAAAGGGAGGAAGGCAGCATCATTCCTTTCCCCAGCCGAGGGCGTCTGTCCAACAGACAGAAGGGCCCCCCTATCCTGGTTGAAGTCAAGCTCAGTGAAAGCCAGAACATCATTTGTGCAAGAAAGGCTCATTGAGCACCTGCTAATTGCCAAGCCCTCTGCACCACGCTGGGTGGTAAACAAGATAGAAATAGGCCCCCTCTCGTGGAGCTGAGGGTCTCGAGGGAGAAACAACCGCGTCAACATTACTGTGGGTGTTTACCCAGACACCTCCATGCAGGGCCGGGCCCAGGAATAGCGCCTCTCCCACCAGGACCGAGGAGAGGGCTCCAGTGAGTGACCAACATGTGACATTTGAGTCCTGGCTGATGTTCAGACAATCACTTCCAAAAATGGATATGTTCCCTTCACTGTGACTACCGTGCCAAAGCACCGAGTTAACCAGATGTTCGGGATTTGAGAGACATTACTTTAATGACGTCACCTGTCTAAATAAAATCGGCTGCAGGCTCGTTCAGTACACGCATCAACACTGTCCCACCACAACGCAGTTCAGGAATAGAGTCGATCACGAAAAGACTGGGTTTGGTCGACCGTCCCAAACCAACATCACGGTAAAGGGGCCGAGCAGAGACGTCTGTGCGTTACAGCGCACGGCGTGTGGCTCTCTTCCTTCAATAACCTGTTGCCTATCAATGACACTTTGGGTACCACTCATGTGTGCATTTGTTCACGAAGCTGACAGGCACTGAGTGACAAGTAAATGCTGAAGACTAATGTTGATGTTCTCCTCTTAGGCCAGACAACTGGGATGTCCATCAGGATTCCAACTGCAACGGCATCTGGGTAAGCAGCTAGGTTAAACTCCCCCCGCCCTCCCGAAACCCCATTCCTGACTTGGGTTTGTCACACCTGGGGAAGATGACAGGCCGAAGTTTCTGGGTCTCCCCCTATTCCTACCTCCAATTCCTCAAAGCGCAACTCGCTTCCATGGAGTGTTGCTGGGTTGGAGTAAGGACTCGAGAGACTCTAAAGGGTTTTATCTACTGATTTGCCTTCGTACTTTTAAAGCCATTTGGGGAGGATTTACGTGTGTGTCTCAACTTAAAAGCAAACTGCTAATCTGGTCGCTTCTCTTTTAAAGGGTGTTGATCCAAAAGATGGAATTCCCTATGAGAAGAAATTCTGTGAAGGTATGAATTGTAAAAGTCGGTTTGGTTATTATAATAGGATATTCTTCTTTCTAGTCTGAGCCCACTTGAAGGGAACAAACCCCCAAGTGAGGACATGCCTGACGGGACTTAAATGTGGCCAGTTTACATTTATTTTCATGACAAATCCGAAAGAGATAGGAGAAGGGTTATAGAAAAAAAAGGCAAAATCTAGAGAAAGCAAAACTTGGGTTTTTTTTGTTTGTTTTTTTTTATCCTCGAGGACATTTTTTCATTTTTTGTTCAGATAGAGTGGGAGGGAGAGAGAGGAAGAGAGAGAGAGAGAAACATCGACGTGAAAGGAACACATCGAGTGGCTGCCACCCACACAACCAACCAGGGCCGGGGACAAACTGCAACCGAGGTACATGCCCTTAGCGGGAACCGAACCCGGGTCTCTCTGGACCGCAGGCCGACACTCTAACCGCTGAGCCAAACCGGCCAGGGCAAAACTGGGTTTGTTTAATTGCCTCCTTTGTCTGAGGACTGCAAACTTGACAGGTAATGTTAGGAAAAGCGGAGGTATAGAAAACAGGGTAAGTAACTGAAATCCAGCACTTCTCCGAATAAGAAAATCAGTACAGGTGATGATTCTTAATCTTCTCCATGTCCTTCTGGAAACACGACAAGCTCAGGTGTCTGGGGTTGTACCGACAGAATCCCCATGTCACCTGGAGTAAGACTCACACCTGGGTGACTCAAGGGAACCCTCCAAGCCACAGCCTTTGGAGTTCCCAAAAACAGCTGAGCAAAAGCTCTGTGTTCTGAACTCCGAAATGCCTCTGATGCGTGGGCTACCGGTACTGTCAAGAGAAACCTATTCCCATCCACATATTACTGAAAACATGCTCCCGGTGATGCCCAGAGAGTCTCCAGCAGGACCCTGTGGTAGCATCGCTGTTTTATGCTTAGGCAATGGTTTTCCCTAACATTTAAAAGCATTTCATTCATTCATTTAACAGATATTTCCTGAATGTCTATTCCTATTAAGTACCAAGAGCTGTACTTGGGTCTGAGTTTTCATGGCAGACATGATACAGTCCTTGCCCTCAGCCAACTTCATGTATAATTATCGTTAAGCTCTCAGAGAGGCAGAAAGGGGGTAAAAAATGCACAGTTGCGAGTGTAGAAATGCCCGATGGACGAATAAAAGAATGAATGAACAAATAAACAAATGCATAAATAATCTCAGATCTAAGTGAAAATCCTGGCATAAGGCTCTGGGGTCACCGTGGGCAGTCTCTTGAATTCCCCATATCCACACTCCTCCTGATGTCTTAGGTCTTCTCAGTCACCATCCGTGTGGCCAAGCTGTCACAGAAGTCCAAGACAAGAAGCCATTGGAGTGAGGCTGATTTGGGGGGGTTGGTCGTGGGGGAAGGAGGCTCCCCTCTCTGACTTTGGGAGGCATCAGTGAATTCCTCCAGGATCTTAAGGGATTTGGAAGAGTATGTGCGTCACCCATGGGTGGATGATTTGTATCGATGGGCCTCAGAATCCGATTAAGTGATTCTTAACCTCCAAACACTCCAGACTGCACAGGGCCCTTTGTGTCACCATCTCTCCATCACTCAGCCAGAATCGTCTATCCAGTGCTTTTGCGTATATGGATTAAGAGCTTTAAGGGATCATAACATCTTCGCTAAATCAAAATTTCTCCAGGAGATCAGTAGTTCTTAAAGTGAATTATAACAGAAATCGACGTGCTTTCCACAGAGCAATTTCCAGAACCAAAATTTAGGGCATATTTCTGAGTCCAGATAAAGTTGTGATTCATCTGTTCATCCGTCGTTCACTCAGGACGTCTCACGGTGGTTTGTTTTATGCTGAGCTGGGAAGCACGCCGTCATCTGTTCAGCTTAGCTGGCAGTTTCGATGGCGCGGAGATCTCATTGAGCTCCGAAATGCTCTGTCCCTCACTCTGCGGCACACAAAGGTGGCAATGCATCACTGTTAAGATGCTCTGTGCACGGAATACACACCAGGTGTGCACTGTCCTAACTGCACAGTCTGGAGGCTTTAAACTACCTGAGAGCATAAATAACGCAAATAAATTGTGCCTCCTAGGTTCAGAGCCCAGGGGGATCATTCTGCTGGGAGACTCAGCTGGGGCTCATTTCCACATCCCTCCCGAATGGATCACGGCTTCGCAGATGTCCTTGGTAAGTCATTTTGGCAGTAATCATCCCGGCTGTGTGGCCTTTGTGTGTGTTTCTCCTTACTCTCTCTAAATGTGGTGCCAACTCCAAACAGGTGCAAATTTTCCTGCTCAGCAAAATCCACCATAAAAGGTGCATCCTTTTCAGTTTGGTTAATTTCAAACAGTGTGGTAAGCGACAGGAGGGCATTGTCACAACAGGCTCGAAACCAGAGCCAGCACGTCCCCTGCAGAAGGCCGTGGTGCCCCTGCCTAGCACAGGGACACTTTGGCCCAGTGGGGAAAGCACTGTCCCACAGATAGCACCTCTGGGTGTGGGTCCCTCGTGCCTCTCCTAGAAAACTGAAACTCTGATCCAGAGAAATTAAAATACAGAAATGGTCCATTCTTTCTTTTTTTTTTTTTTTTTGGTTAATCTTCACCTGAGGATATTTTTCCATTGATTTCTAGATAGAGTAGAAGGGAGGGAGGGAGACAGAGAGAGAAACATCGACGTGAGAGAGACACATCAATCGGTTGCCTCCCACACTACCCTGACCAGGACTGGGGATCAAACCTGCAACCCAGGTATGTGCCCTTGACCGGGAATCAAACCTGTGACCCTCAGTCCTCAGGCTGACGCTCTAACCGCTCAGCAAAACTGTCCAGGGCGATCAAGTCTTCCTTGACCCCTTCTTCTCAGACTAAAGAAATTGGACATGAACCTGAATATGCTCTAAACCTCTCCCAAGTCCCCAAACTGGGCAAACATAGACCTCCCTTTGTATCGATGAGCAGGCCGAGAAACATCCGGGCGTACAAAAAAACGCTCCTAATCTCAAAAGAAGAGTGTTCGTATGAAAAAAAGCTAGCTGTGGGAAAGTGACATTTCGTAAATATTAAATTCAGACCCTCAACAGTAATTGAGAGGCGATCGCACTGTGAAAGAGGCCCGGTCTGAGGTCAGGAAGACTCCTGGCCGGGGAAGCAGTCACCCCGACGTGAGAACATGGTGGGGACGCTGGCTGGCAGGTCGGCCAACGCCAGAAACAGAAGGACAGCCGGCTAGCCAGCTGGGAAAATTCTGGAACCCAGACAAGAGGCATGCAGGAGAGGTCCTGGGACTGGACAGGAAACCCAGAAGAAGAGCAAACGTCAGGCAAAGAGGAAAAGTGACCCAATCGATAAAGAAAGACAATCTCCTTGAGTTGAGGAACTCTCTGTCTTCGATGCAAAACCTCCGCTGGGCGCCGGGCCAACGCATGAGAGAGCCCCTCTCCTCACCATGTCCTGCTTTTCCTCTTATTCCAGTACAAAGAGAAAATCTCTCAGTCATTCTGCCCAGTAACCAACCAACCAGGGAACACACCTCTCAGCACTACATGTCAGAGACAGTGGATGGCCTCTGCCGAGGTCTGAGGACAGAGGACTGTGTGTCAGAAACTCTGTCAGGGCGCTGGTCTGACCTGAGGGCCACGGAAGCTTATTCCCGGGCACTCAGAGATTCAGAAGACATGCCAGACGCATGTCTTCCTGGAAAAAAAGTTGTTGGTTTTTTTTATCCTCACCCAAGGACATTTTTCCATTTTTTGTTCAGATAGAGTGGGAGGGAGAGAGAGAAAGAGAGAGAGAGGGAAACATCGACGTGAAAGGGACACATTGAGTGGTTGCCTCCCGCATGACCAACCAGGGCTGGGGACAAATTGCAACCGAGTTATGTGCCCTTAGCGGGAACCGAACCCGGGTCTCTCTGGACTGCAGGCCGATGCTCTAACCGCTGAGCCAAACTGGCCAGGGTGAAAAAAAGTATTTTAAAAAGCATTCCAGTTCTCTCTGAGCATGATTTTATCAGCTGAAGGCCAAAGAAAAATCATTACTAGATTTAATTACATAATATTATGCGATATTTATCAAATGTGTGCAATGTCAAAACTTCATAAGATAAAAAACAAATGAAAAAGCTTAATAATATTTATGACATATCAGGCAGGATTTAAATCCTCTGATAACAAAGAGCTTCTGCACATCAATAAGAAAAATAAATAAATTCTTAATTGTATGGAACATGACCAATCAATATAAAAACAGTTTCATCTTCAATAGTAATCAAAGAAACACAAATTAAAATTAAAATGCAGTATCACTTATCATCTGTCAAGTAGGCAAAGGTTAAGAAGGGATAAAGGCCTAGTATTAGCAGGATTATGGTAAAATGGGCGTGTTCATCCACTGCCAATGGGAGCTGGAGATGCTTGAGCTTCTCTGTAAGGAAGTTCATTACATACAAAGTGACAGTGAAAGGTTCGTGGTTTTAACCAGTAATTCTACATCTGGAAATTTACCTTTAAAACTGACCAGTCACTTGCTCGAGAATCTACGTGCATGAGTATTCATCAGAGAGCTATTTATAAGAGCAACAATGAGAAAAGAAATTAAAAATTAAAAAATAGGGGATTAGATACATAAAATTATATTTCATCCATAAAATGAAACATTATGCAACCATTCATGCTTTAACCATTATAGACACAGTTATTGGCAAGAAACTGTGTTTGTGATACTTTGTTAAGGGCAAAAGCAAGGTACAAAGCGGTATGTGTATCCAGTCCTCGTGAATATTTAATATGTGTCTGGGCGCAAAGAAAATCATTGGAAGGTTGTAAATCGGTGTGGTGGATGGCAGAACTCTGGGTAACTTTTTTCAATGAACGTGTATCATGCATGCACCAACTATTGTAACACAAGGTCTGGGGGATTGTTTCATTTTGTTCTCAGCAAACAGCTTGGGTGAAACCAGCTGAAGAAAAGCAGGGCGCGGTTCCATGGAACCTTTGTAAGAGCCCCTGAAGTAGATGTTATTGCAGCACAGCCTCGCTTGTAGACGCACAGGGAGCAGGTGGCAGGATCTTTCCTGTCCATGTCACCTTGAGCAAGCCACCTAACCAGAAACGCTGGGAATGAGGAGAGAAAGGATCTCAAGCCAGGCCATGTGCTTCCGTGAGCTAATGGCTGAGAAAATGCTCCGGAACCGTAGGTTGGATTCAAACCAAACACAAGTAAACTGACACACAGCTCTCGCAGGGCAGTGGTGGCCCCTCACCAGGCAGGTCAGTGTCCTCAGGCTTGTCCTTCCATCGCATCTGGGCCTCTGGAGGCGGAGGTGCGGGTGTTCCTGGGCAGGACAGCCTCTGGCTCACTGCTGAGCGCTAAGTCTCTGGGCAGGAGAAAGACCCACTGAGAAGGCATTTCAAAGAAATCACTCCCACCCTGGCTGGTGTGGCTCAGCGGTTACAGCATCGGCCCGGGGACCAGAGAGTCCCGGGTTCGGTTCCTGTTAAGGGCACGTACCTCGGTTGCAGTTTGTCCCCAGCCCCGGTTGGGGTCGTGTAGGAGGCAACCAGTCGATGTGTCCCTCTCACGTCTATGTTTCTCTCTCTCTCTCTCTCTCTTTCTCTCTCTCTCTCTTCCTCCCTCTCTCCCTTCCACTCTATCTGAAGATAAATGCAAAAATGTCCTCAGGTGAGGATAAAATAAATAAAATAAGAAATCACTCCTGCACCTTGGCCGGTGTGGCTCAGTGGTTAGAGTGTCATCATCCCACGCACCAATGGGTTGTGGGTTCGGTTCCCAGTCAAGGGCACGTACCTGGGCTGCAGGTTCAATTCCCAGCCCTGGTTGGGGTCGTGCAGGAGGCAACCGATGATGTGTCTCTCTCACATCGATGTTTCTCTCTCTCCCCCCTTCCCTCCCTCCCTTCCACTCTCTCTAAAAATCAATGGGAAAAAATATCCTCAGGTGAGAATTAACAACAGCAAAGGGAAATCTCCTGCTGGAGTCCTGACCTTCGGGATTCGAAGGGTGACCTTTTCTATCTGCTCTTTGCAACCACGAACTGGTTGAAATACAGCGGGTGAGCATGGGTTGGCTTGGGTTTGGATTCTTCCCCACCCCACTGCATCCTGGTCACTTTGGGGCAGTAAACAGTTTTGAGAAATGACTGTGAGAAGGAGTAATCATGTAGGGCTGATGACGAACCCAAGTTGAGCATAACGGTAATTAAGTTTCATGAGATTTATCTGCATGTTAATAACGCTATTGATGGTAGGGACAATATTACAGTTTTAGAGTCGTTTCGTCATTTATTTCAAGCCTTTGATGTTCTAGGGTTCTTAACATGTCTCTTCAGGTTAACACTCCTCTCTAAGCTAAAAAGGAGCCCTGTCGCTCTAAGCCCGGGCCACCTCTGAAAGATACCATTTGATAAGCGTGGATGATGGGACAAGAAGAGTAGAAGAGAAATATTTTGCTTAGAAAATTGATGCAGAAAATGAAACTTTATCACCAAGTTATAGTCAAAGTAACGCTGTACAAACCACCCCAAATTTCAGTGACTTAAAACAATCATTTCTTCTCAGTCACACATAGGTTGTCTGGGCTCAGCTGCTCCAGACGGGCTCTGTTGGTCTTCTCCAACCTAAAGGTCGAGTTGAGAACTACCCATACATCTCTCCCTCTTCTTGGTTGGACGGTCTATGCAGACGGCGCTCTCTCAGGGTAATGGCAGGCGTGTCGGGGGGCGAGGCCCATACACAAACACACTTGCTGAATCCTGTCACCAGCCCAGCAGCCAAAGCAAGTGGAGGGCCATGCCCCTGATCGGTGGGGAAGGAAGTCTGTCTGCCCCAAGTGAGAGAGGGAAGAGAGTGAATATTTACTGCATTGCTTTTATCTAATTATAAATGTTAGATATTCAATAGAGAAAAATAAGCAAATACAGAAATTATTAACAAATCGTTAAAATTCCCCTTAATACTACCACCCAGAGAGAATTGTTTTAACATTCTGGAGTATAAGATTGGTTTTGAAATATTCTTTTAATATTCTTCTTAGAAAAAAATGACTGTATAAACTCAATATTAGAACTCATTTTGAGAAGTAAAAAAATATATCCCCCGTCATCGCAAACTTTTCTCAGTATTTTTCCACTCTTTCCCAGCATTGCACCCCCACGATGTGCACCCCCACGATGTGCGCCCCCACAATGCACACACACACACACACGCACACACACACACACACACGCACGCACACACACACACGCAGTCACATGAATACCAAGTATACAACTGGTGATTCTCCTTTTTGACAATTAGTACTAATCGTAATCATTTTTCCACACTACTACTTAGTCTTTAGACTTACTACAGTTATCGCTGTTCCACAGTATCTTTTTTTATTTTTTTGTTACTCCTCACTTGAGGATATTTTTTCCATTGATATTTAGAGAGAGTGGAAGGGAGGGAGGGAAGGGGAGAGAGAAACAGACAGAGAAACATCAACGTGAGAGAGACACATCAATCGGTTGCCTCCCTCATGGGCCCAGACAGGGGCTGGGGATCGAATCTGCAACCCGGGTACATGCCCTTGACCGGGAATTAATCCCAAAACCCTTCAGTCGGCAGGCTAACGTTCTAACCGCTGGGCCACACCAGCCAAGGCCCACAGTATCTTTCTTTAAAAAATTTTTTTTTCTTTATTGATTTTAGAGAGACAGAGGAAGGGAGAGGGAGAGAGAGATAGAAACACTGATTGGCCGCCTCCTGCATGCCCCCCCACTAGGGATCGGGCCCACAACCTGGGCATGTGCCCTGACTGGGAATCAAACCAATGACCTCTAGGTGCATGGGTCGATGCTCAACCACTGAGCCACACCAGCCAGGGCCCACAGTATCTTCTTCAGTGTACAAGCCATAAACTACTAAACTACTAAACCTGCAAATATTAAGCTGATTCATGGTTTCATTTTCTTTGGCTACTATGGATCATGCTCCTTTAAAAAAAAAGCCTCCAGTTTTTAAAATGTATCCCCTATAGAACCTCTTCATCTGGATAGGGAGTCAGCCTAGGTATGAGGACCCTGCCTCGCAGACATCCATGAGGTATGTTGAGCTCAGATGTCTCATACTTTGATTGTTTGGCTTTTAATGCTTGTAGCAAGTATAAACAACTGATCACCAAATACTAACCTGGGACCCACTGTGCGCCAAGCCCTGTGACAGGGGCTAATGACACAGTGGTGACAGAGTGGAAAGAACCCAGGTCCTCAGAGAGCCTCAGGCCCGTGGGAAACACAAAGAGCAAACAGGCAACTCCTTTGTGAGACCACGCAACATCTGTTTGCCTCTGTCTCCCTGCAAAGCAGAAGACACCCCTGCAAATGCATCACCCATCCCAACTGTGCCATGCGAAGGAAGGAAGGAAGCCGCAGCCTCAGGGGCCTGCCCTGCCCAGCCCCCTCTCCTACTCATACCACCCTCTGGTTAAGCGGTGCGGCACCCGGGAGGACTGTTTACAGCTAATTAGATTAGGAGTGTGCTCATTTGGAAAGATATTTGTAGTTCAATAAAGAGTGTGAAGAATCACCCTCATGGCTCCGCAGGGTCCTGAGCCTCACCCAGCTGGGGACGGGCAGACGGTCCTGCCCTCCCCTTTAAACAACCTCCTCCTCTCCCCCAGACATCCCCAGGCGGCAGATTCACAATAAGCTTCCTTGTCATACGAAAGGCTTCAACTTCAAAAGATTTCAAAGGAAAACAAGGAACAAATCTGATAACACTTTCATGCTGTCTTTTTTTCTTTCTTCCTTTCTTTGGAAAAACACTCACTGCTTGAGTTGCTTTGTTGAAAAAGAAAGCAAGGTAGAGAGATCACCGAGGCCCGCAATAGATACCGCCCTCCTGCCTCTATCCCCATCTGCTCGAAAATTATTTCCAAAATGTAAAAACGCTGTGTTTCACTGAACCAGAATTGGATGACAGGTTGGGGGCGGGGTGAGCAGGGGGAGAAGCGACTCTGAAACCCAATTTCCCAAATGTTTATCTCGCCAGCAAAGACTGCACTTTATAAAATCCTAGCACGACCCCTGGCAGGCTGCTGTCTGTAGGGTAAGCAGGCATGGATTGAATTGCGTGCTGTGTCAAGGACGAAATGAATCCTTAATGAATCCTTAATCTGGCTGCAGAAAATGCATCTTCACCCCAGAGCAATGGGGCTCCCATCTCTCAAGCCCTCATGCACTTCATTCCTCTTTGAGATGATTTGTAGATCAGGTTTGGAGACTCTTTACTGGCCTGCAGACAACACAAGCCAGAAGTCTCCAGGCCCCCAGGTGGCTGCCTCCAGCCGGCCGCCTTCCAGCCCTCTGAGTTTACCAGTGAGCATAAAGCTTCCATTAAGCAGACGTTTCTGGCTGATTTTCATGGTGCATATAAACTATGGAAATTCTGCCTCATCTAATTTTATGTCGACTCCAGAAGTATTTAAGAGTTAGAGTACTCTCTTTTATTCTTATTTTTTTAAGACGAGGAAAGGCTGTTGGTTAGTACAACTGGGCAAAATGGCATTTCCTGCGCCCAAACACCTTGCAGGCTGGCAGGCTGAAGATACTCAATGGGAAGAAGAGAAGCCTCCATCCGAGCTGCTTCTCGTTTATCCCATCAGATGGTGCGTTCACCATGCCGAATCCTTTTCTCCAACGGGGATCAGGCCACGAGAGACAGGATGTTCTTCTGCTCTCTTTCCCTGTTCAGGAGCACAAGCCAGATGGGCTGTTGCCTTGAGGCCTGATCATTTCAATGCCCTATTGTTCCTGCCCAAGGTGAGCATCTGGGGCTCTTACCTGCCAGCAAGGTCAGGTGCTCTTGTAGGCTCGTGTCTCTGAAAACGTCAGTGATCTTAGCCCTCACTGCCGTCTGCGAGAATTAAAAAGACAAACATTCGGTATTATTAAAAACTGCAAGAGGAAATTATTTTAAGCTCCATGCTTCTGAAAGGCATTTATAATTACTCAGCCCACACGCCTGCTCTCTAGCACGTTAGATGGAGATATCCGCACAGGGAGGCAGCGTGAGTCACGGAGCACCTGTGCCTTCCAGTGTGCTGCTAAGATTGGAGCGCAGACTCTTGCCCCCTAAATAATTATATCCACCACTCGGCTCCCCTCTCCCTCAAGTTCCTCCGCCATAAAATGGGCCCCATGGAACTAACTTATCACAGGGGAAACACTGAGAATCTCAAATCCATTGGAATGCAGAAAGAGGAGATCTTGGCATTTAAAAATGGTTTTGGATCGCTGGAATCAATTGCTATACACCATTCATTCATTGGATCATTCAACTGTCTAATTCCCTCCAGGCCACTTCTTGGGGGGGATGAAGGGACCGAGAATAGCCATCTCAGCCCTTCCTACTGTACAATTTCCTGAAGATTTCCTACTCAAGTCAATGGCTGCAAGGCTGGTCAGATGGATGAACTAAACTGTAATTCCTAGAGGAAATCAAGGGAGTGTTATGAAACACAGGTCCAAAGGTTCCAGAGGCAGAAATTGAGAACAGCGTCACCGAGCCAAGAGTTTAAAGCCCGATTGATAAAGAGCCCAAAGAAAGAAGATCAGGAGGAGCAGTGACATGTGTGAGAGCCAGCAGGAAGGGTGAATGGGTCAGTCCTTCTTAGAAGACTAGTTATGAAGCAAGCAGGCTATAGGCTGAGCTTAGCTGCCATAACAAAGAATCCCAACATCCAATGGCTTAAGATGGAAGTGTGTTTTCCTCCCATAATAACCCAGAGGAAGGCAGTCCAGGGCTGGCAGGACACGTAGACCAGACTCAACATGCAGCTGTCACCTCTGGGTCCAAGGTGGCTGCTCCCACCTGTAGGAAAGAAAAAGGACCATCCCTTGGGAGAACTTGACACAGAGGTGGAATACATCACTCTCACACACCCAGCATTCAGAACCTAGTCACAGGCCACGCCACGCTGCCGCAGAGGCTGCCCCGTGCAGTCCTGGCTGGACAGCCATGAACCCAGCCAACCCTGTGGCAGTTCTATCATTAACGACAGAGAACAGAGATCGGAGCTCTAGGTGTGAAAAGCAGTCTCTAACCTCAAGGAGCTTCAGGTCTCGTTGGGAAGATAGACACACAAACTCACAAACATAATAATAATGTTAAGTAGGTATTTCCACACGCCGGGCATTGTACTTAGTATTATCTCATTTAATACTAAACGACCCTGTTATTATGTGTATTTTATAAAGAAATGGAGACTTAGAGAGGGGAGCTAACTTACCCAAGGTAATGTAGTTAAACATGGAGCTCAGCTAGAAACTGAGTCTGGCCGACTCTGGAGCAGAAGTCAGCAAACAATGTCCCTTAGGCCAAATGCGGCCCTCCACCTGTAAATAAAGTTTTATTGGAATGCAGCATGCTCATTTATTTACATGGTGTCTATGAATGCTTTCACACTACAAGGGCAGAACTGGATGGTCACAACAGTGAGGAGACAGGCACCCTGGCCAGAGGGTACAGCAGTAACCAGGGCCATCATCTGTTCGAGTCAGAAGGATAGAAGCAGCAAGGGTCTGTGGTAGCTTCTCAGGATGAGATGAGAGTGGGGAGGGAGAAAATGAGGTCATTTCCGGTACTGGGGAGAGAGAGCCCAGTTCAGGCCTGGTCATTGGGTGCCCCACTCATGGCTTCCAATGCTCTTACCTCTGCGGCTTGACTGTGGACTTTGAGCTCCTGCCAAAGCCAAATTCAAGACACAACCTCTCAGAAAAAGAGAATCTACCCTCACCCCAGAAAAATGACAGCCTGGTCTTTAGAAATGACCCTGCCTTTACCAAACCAAGCAAAGATGTCAAAGCATCCTCTTTCTCATAGACACCCTATGGGCCTGTTTCTGGCCCTCAAAGGACTTACTCTCCCTGTTGGAGGAAGAATTGGTTTCACTGGCCCTGTGAAAGAACTGGCGTGTGATATCCTTTGTAAGAGCAGGACATTTTAACTCCTGTTTTCTCACTGTTGTGGATTTTGATACAGTTCTCCAGTCGCTCTCCAAATGATGGTGGAAGGAACTGAATTCGGTCAAGTCCAACTGCGAGATGCGTTTTCATTTGGTGTGAGACAGTTCGATAAGCGCGTCCCTCGGTTCATGCATTGAATAAATAAGTCATGGGGTTACAGATGAAATAATAAATAATAGAAAAGGGGAAAGGAAAAACTAAGAGGAGATGACAAGGTAACAAAATAATAAAAATGGTTTTTTCAGGCAAAATGATGAAAGATTATTGCCTCCCATTCTGTCTATGTTTACTGGTCACATTTTGCTAGAATTCTTTGTTTGACTATTTCCTCGCTGCCCCATATGTTTTTGAACTGGCATAGGATCAAATGAAAGGCTATACCTTTTCCCTGAAAGTTATTTATTCAGCTCAAGTTGAAGTTCACATGTGCGTTGAGTAGGCATCATTCCCGGAGCTGAGCAGTTCTTGCTCTTGTTATCGGTCAGCTGGTGTGTCGTATGTTTTCAACTGCTAAATTTGGGGTAATTTTTTACATAGCAATGGATAACTGGTATACTTGATGTTTGAGGTGCTCATTTTGAGGGGGGAAGTTGTGGGTGTTCCTTGTACATAGCATTGTGAATTCGGCCTTGGGGTTTTGTATGTGGCATTGCCAACGCTTAAACTCTGCCTGGCTCCCTCTTACCAACCTTACAGGAATCACATTAGACCACAGGTCTCTGAAGATTCTTTCCCCCATCCCCCACATGTGGGATGGGTTTCTCTTTCTACATACTGACATAGTGCCCTGGAGTAATATCTCCAAGAGTTCAGTTTTATTGAGCACTTACAATTCTAAACTTTATGCATGAATTGTCTTTTCAAATCCTCTCAGCCACCCAGTGAGATAGGTGCTGTTATTGGTCCATTTTATAAAGAAACTGAGACATGGAGGAATTAGGGAAAGTTCTCAAGGTTGCCCAGCGGGGAAGAATTTATTGCCCCTGGGGATGGTGGGCTCCACGCAGGAACGTACAACGGCCTGAGGAAGTGGTCAGCAGCGTGCCCGTCACAGGCTGGCACGTAAAGTGCCTCTCTCTCTCTCTCTCTCTCATATTCTCTAATGGATTATAGGGCTCCAGGAGCCTCCATGTGAGACTCATTCCCCTGCTCACGGGATTCCACAGTTCACGCGTCAAACTCAGAGAGTGGAACTGTGCCCTGAAGCTGTCCACATCAAACCGCTCGCTGTGAGAACACGCTGCCCGACCCAGGCAGCCCTGCGCTTCCAGAGGCAGAAGCCAGATGTTACTTTCTCTCCCCGTGCTCCCAGGGCTTCATCGGCCGGGCCGCCCTGGAAGATGCACCGCCAGACTGGCAGTGAGCCCACGACGTGCTGCGTGCCTGCCTGTCCCCGGCGTGTGTCAGGGCAGAGCGGGCCCTGGGAGTCTGTGTGGGGTCCCGTGTCATTTCAGTATTTACCCCCGAAACATTCATTCTGTATTCTTCCTAAGTTATGCATGACTTCCATCAAAAGAGAAGCAGAGGCAGCAACTCTCGGGTAACCTGTGGATCTCTGAACTGTTTACCCAAAGCCGTGTCTGAGAGGCTGTCCCCTCAGCAGGCCGCCGAGAAGCCTCATTTTCATCACCCAGCAAACCCAGCTCAGCCGATGAGGTTCCATAGACGTGGCAGCTGCGGGGGCAGCGAGGACCAGGAATAAGTGGGCGAGCGAAAGCTGAGCTTCACAAGGATCCCTGCCTATGCAAAGCCTCCCCCTTCTCATCCCACTGGAACCTGGGTTCGAATCCCAGCCCCTCGATGCCCCACCCCGTGACCTTAGCTAGTCATTCAAACTCCTGCTGAGTTTTGTTCACCACCGTTTTCCCGGGTCCCGTGCTGCCCAGTGTCAGGGACTCGCCATACAGAAAACACCGAAATCCTCCGCAGACCAGGGGCAGCCACAGGAGGTGCCCTCAGCAAAGGGGCGTTTTCAATATCCCCAATGAGGCTGGGGCACGGTCGTTTAATTTCCTGTCCTCTGAGGCCTGCAGCCTTGTTCTGTTTTAAGAGGCAATATCCAGCATCTGAGACATAGTTATCGCTCAAAAAGTGCTGGCGGAAGGGAGAGAGGAGCAGAGGGAAATTACGGGTCCCTGACTCACAGGCCTGCTGGACGAAGTTTAACTGCTGATACAAGTGTCCTATCTTAGCACCTGCCACCTAAGGGAGACGCTGCATTCGTTCCCTTTCTCGCTCTGGCTTAAATGCAGAAGTCGTCTGGGAATCAGCATTGTGAAGGGGTGTGCATGCCTTTATAGGACTTACCCACTATCAAAGCCTGAGGGATGGGACCAGAGCCCGAAAGTTTGTGTGAAGGTCAAGGAGGACCCTTCGCGTTTCTCAGTTTGGCACTCCGATTGAAAAGGCGCTAAGGTGCTGGGGAAGGAGGGACCATTGGGATGAGGAGCGGACTCAGAAGGCAAGAGGCAGGGATTGTGGGACTGAGTGGCATAAGGCCAGAGGGAAGCCTCACCTATACACCTGCGGGACAGCTGAAACAGTGGCCAGTCGCCAGGACTGGGAGAGCCGCAGTCCTGATGCCGACAGGTAGCCGTTGTCCGAGTCCCAGCCCATGACACTTTTGTTCCGTTATCAACAGATCAACCTAAGAGCTTTTTTCTTCTTTGGGTAAAAAAAAACAAATCTGTTCTGCTTTGAGAATTTAGATCCTAGGAAATAAGTAAAAAATATGTATATTTATTTAACTGATGATGGTATTTTTTTATGGAATCTTTATTTTTTATTGAATTTATTGGGGTGACATTGGTTAATAAAACCATACAGGTTTCAAGTGTATATTTCTAAACTACATCATCTCTATACTGTATTGTGTATTCACCGCCCCAAGTCAAGTCTCTTTCCATCAGCATTTATCCCCTTTTACCCTCTTCCACCTCCCCACGTACCACCCCCCTTCCCTCTGGTAATCACCAGACTGCTGTCTGTGTCTTTTTTATTTTTACCTTCACCTTTTTCACCCAGCCCCCCAACCCCCCTTCCCTCTGACAGCTGTCAGTCTGTTCTCTGTATCTATGGGTTTGTTTCTCTTCTGTTTGTTCCTTTATTTTGTTCATTAGATTCCACACATAAGTGAAATCATATGGTATTTGTCTTTCTCTTGCTGGCTTATCTCACTGAGCATAACAATGATGGTAATGATGGTATTTTTCATATATTTTTCCATCAGCCATTCGGTGCAGTTTCCTCAGAGTGACTTCGTACTATTTGAAAATAATCAATTTAGGTCTAACTCAGTCAAGAGTGTCAGAGAAGGGAATACACTGTCAAATTGTCCACAGCACTGCTGGGTCGGGAGGGCTCCAATGGAAACAATAAAATAAAGGCACCAAAAAGATTCCCTTTGTCACGGGGAAACGTGTGACTGAAGGCATGGCTCTTTCTCTCACTTCAGGTGCTGGGAGAAACCCAAACATAAGTTGCTTGTTGAATCTAAGGCTTAATATATTTCCAAATCTCCCCCGGCCGGGTGGCTCAGTTGGTTGGAGCATTGTCCCGTGCACCAAAAGGTTGCAGGTTTGATTCCTGGTCAGGGCACATACCTAGGTTGTGGGCTCGATCCCGGTAGGGGGCGTGCAGGAGGCAGCTGATCAATGTTTCTCTCTCACATGGATATTTCAACCTCTCTCTCCCTTCCTCTCTCTCTAAAAAAATCAATAAAAACATATTTAAAAAAAAAAAATATATATATATATATATATATATATATATATATATATATATATATATATCACCAGAACAGTATGCATGTGACACTTAGGACATAAAAACACTTTTATGTCATTGATAAAATCAGAAGAAATTTTGAAGCAATGAAATAGTTGACTTAACACTCACTGAGTTTCTGGTGCTCTTTATACATTTGGAAAACTTTTCTTGGTAAATATTAAGTCTTCCCACATATGTACATTTAAGGTACATTTAAGACGAGTTTCCTGAGAACATAAATACTCAAGAGGAATAAGCAGGAGTTGATGAGGGAGATCTCGATTTGCATATTTCCTGCTGTAAATGCCTGAACAATCTCAGGAATAATGTTGCATGAATAAGGCGTTTAGTGTTTAATGTGATATGACTTACACATTCTCTTTTTGCTAGGGTCTATAAAACCTTTGCTATTGGTGGCTGTTACTTCTCATTTTTATCTACCACATTTATTAAGGAAGAAAAATATGGGGAGGTTTCCATGGGTCTGCTCAAATCTTTTTTGTTGGCGGGCAATAAAATTCACTCCTCTTAGACCCGGGATAGTCCACTTGGAAAGGGACAGTAGGTGACCCATTCTCACCATGATGCTTCCCATAGTGTAGGGCTTCTACTTGTCAACCTGCTTCTCTCACTGGCCTTTGATCCCCCCAGCACCCCTGCTGACTGTTGAGGTCCATAGAGTAATAATCTATAGACATAGGAGGTACTGAGCCGGAGACCCTGCTAAAGCTATGCCCTCCCTAATTTTTGCAGTGAGGAATATTAAAACCTCACCATAACACATAAGTGAAGTCTAAAATATTTAACCAGGAAAACACAGATTTGCATTATTTCATGGTTAATCAAATAACCAGGAAAACCTTAGGCAGCTGGCGGACCTTCCTGGGCCCTGGCTTCGGCATGCAAACCCGCCTTAGCCCCGCTGCAATTCAGCACCAGCCGCTGTCCACTCCTGCGAAAATGCTGATGCGGGTGATTCCAGGGCGGGCTGGGGCTTCCTGGAGAGCAGCAAGGAGCCCGGATTCTCCCAGCTGGGAGAAGGCTGAGAACATGGAGACTCCTCTTCCCAAGACAGGGTTGCTGGCCATTTCCTCACCTGTCCCTCAACATCTCCTCCTCTCCCGCTGTGGAGACAAGAATTGTATCACCCACCCCTGATGGAGCATGGGGGCTGGATCCGGTGATGGAACCCACTTCTAATGTGTCATATCTGAACATGGTGCTTTACTGTATTCATAGAGCCAGATGTAAAAATCAGATCTCCTGATTCCTAGAGCCACATCTTTGTCCTGTTTTGCTGGCTCATTTCAGAACTACCGTCGCCTCCATTGTTATTCCAGGCTCAGAGGGTAGCAGACACACCTCCAACTACCAGCAGAGTTCCAGCCTCACTCCTTCCTGCAAAAGCCCAGCTCCTCATCCACTTTCCCAGATCTGGGGTAGTCACTGTGCACACGACTGAGGGAAAGGTGGGCGGGTGGTGTGGGGGAGTGCTGTATTGTTCCCTAAACTTTTAACACATTTTATAGGTTGCTCACTTACTTAACACAGCTCATAAATTCTGCCTACATCTCATAAGCCACCTACCTGCGTATTCACTATCTCAGCTCAACACATCTTATGAGTTTCATCCACTCTGTTTGTTTTTCTTGACTTCTGTAGCGGGATTGAGTATTCTCAAATCCTACAAACACACAAATGGAAGAACCTAGGGGGGAAAATAAGATTAAAAAAAAAACAACACAGAGAAAACATTTGATTATAGTGGCAGGAGAAACAGAAAGCAAAACAGAGAGTAGCTGAGTCACGGTAATGATGGAGTTTGGAGCAGAAAGTGGAGGGTGCCCCCTGCTAAGGGGTGACGATGAAATGTCAATCCCTGGACATGCATGGTCCTGAGTACCGAAAACCCATGCCCCCTTCAGACGAACATAAAAACCTCCAGTCCTTCTTTAATGTTATTTTTAAATTAAAAATAAAGATAATATCTAAAGGCACATCGCAGCAAGCAGTCACATCATTGAATGCAATTTTTCAAATAGCATATGGCCCAGCCTCCTGGTCACTTCCTCTCCCATAAGGGTCCTCACCCTGTCTCCTAGAGAGAATTTGAATCGCAGGCTGCTAGGGAAGGAAAAGTCACACTTCTGTCTCATTAAATACTTGAAAATGTATCTTTTTAAAATTAATTTTCAATTACAATTGAAAATCGGGGAGCACTTTATAAAATATATGATTGAAATTGTATCTTTATTGTTTTTTCTGATTAAAGAGTAGTACATTTATTATGAAAATTCAAACATTATAGTAACGTACAATGTGATGTAAATTACTGTAATGAAAGTCCCCGAGGGCACATGAAGGCAGACACTGCACAGCTAAGATAACCTGCTTCCTGCAGCCAGATATCGAGTTTCCTTGTCAGTCAAGGCAAAAAGGGTACATTGGCTTCTGACTTTTTATCCAAAGTAGGATTCCCAGGTAAAATATAGGACACCCAGTTCAGTTTGAATTTCAGATACACAAAGAATAATGTTTTAAGTATCAGTATGTCCCAGACATTTCATGAGACATACATATACTAAAAATTATCCTTTGTGTATCTGAAATTTAAATTTTTGCTCATTCACTTTGTCACTGTGATAACAGACACATAACATTAAACCATTGTAA
Organism: Tadarida brasiliensis; assembly: GCA_030848825.1. NCBI lineage: Eukaryota > Metazoa > Chordata > Mammalia > Chiroptera > Molossidae > Tadarida > Tadarida brasiliensis. Next base: position 95,051,662 of record CM061267.1, on the reverse strand, counting down.
CCAACTTTAAGTGTACACTTCAGTAGTGTTATGTATATTTGCATTGTGATGCGACCAATCTCTAGAACTTTTTCATCTTACAAAGCAAACTCTATACTGATTAAATAGCAACTCCCCATTTTCCCCTCCCCCTGCCCCTGGCACTCATCGTTCTGCTTTCTGTTTCTATGAGTCTGACAACACTAAAAACCTCATATAAGTGGAATCATACAGTATTTATCTTTTTGTGACACTGGAGTGTTTCACTTAGCACAATGTCCTTAAGTTTCATCCAGGTTGTAACACATGTCAGAATTCCCTTCTTTTTTAAGGCTGCATAGTATTCCATTGTGTGGCTACACCATGTCTTGAGTTTCACAGAACTCAAGTTTAACGGGCATCTATGTGCTACATTTGCAACCCTGTTCAGAAAACATCAGTCTAGATAAGCTTTTTCTAGAAATTAGAGCAGGAGAGAGTTCATCCCAGAGGACATTTAGAAAAGAAACAATCGAGGGACACAGCCGGGAACATTCTCTTCCCTGAGTTTGCACAAGCCATAGCAATGAGGTTCAGCGAATCCTAATTCTGCCCACACTCTGCGTCAGGAGTGTTTGAACTCATGGACCACGTGGGGTACGTGTGCATCTTGTGGGGGAAGGAACCGTAATTAGATTCGCAAAGGCGTATGACACTCCCAAGGAGGGCAAGCCCCTCCTATTGACTGAGAGAATAGCTTTGAACTCAAGAAGGCATTTTTGCTGGGAGCTTGGGTATTATTACTTTTCGGGCAATCAATGTCCGAAATGTCTAAACTCAAATATGGAGAAAACCTCAGCAAATTGAATAGAGTGGGAAGTTGACCCGTCTGCTGAAACGTCCCTTTCCAGTGAGGGGTGGGTATGAGCTACCACACATTCTACATCTTTCACAGACGCTGAATGGGAGCCAGCTCATGGGTGATGCCGATCTTTGTGAATTTTCTGATGGTTCGAGTTAAGAGGTATATGCTTTAAGTGCCAACATCCCTCAAAGAGAGAGTTTAAGAAAGAGAGTGTGAGACAGACAGACAGACAAAAAGCAATGCCTAGGCAACGAATAATCTTACTACCTGTAGAAAACAAAGGACCGTTTTGATCATCGCCACTTTATTTTTCCTTCAGAAATCCTTCGTCGATTTGCCATCAGCACTGACGGATGAGCTCAACTGGCCCCAGCTCTCTGGTGCTACTGGATTTCTGAACTCCACTAGCGGGTATGTATGTTTACGAACCTTCGAACATCTCCATACGTCTATGAAAGCAGAGCAGAAGGTGGGGCTGCTCCCAGGATGTTGAGATGGGAATTCTTAGGAACTGCTTCTAAAACATGAGTGACATACAACAAACCCACCACCAGCACAGGCCACCGTCCAGTGGGATGTCATGCAAATTGCATTTTATCAGTGCAGGCAAGAAGGGACTGTCCCATTGTGGGGGCCCTAGAGTTGACCTCTGATGGAAAATACTCAAACACATTGCTAAATTTTTTCTGATTCAAGGGACAAAAATGTTTACTCGATGATTTACCCTCAGAAATTAATATTTAGAAACTGAATAGGCAAGTCTCAAGATCCTGGAATCACCCTGGCATAATGCTCTAGATTGGAAGGTAGAGACTTTTATAGCACAGTTTTGCGAATCTTTACTTCCTTCGACACATTAACAAAGTCTGTTCTCTTGACTCTCTGGTTTTAGAAAATTCAAAAAGCAATAACCTTTAAAACCCTGTGTTTTGTTTTGTTTTTCCCCAGTGTGATTCAGAAAGCAATTGAGTTGGTCCAAGAAAAAAGGGAAAAAAAAATACCTATGTGAGGCTGTTAGCTTGGGGGCTGGAAACCTGGCATTAGGAAGGAAAATTATAAGTGAGAAGAGAAAAATATTTTTTTAAGATTAAAAAGTATACTTCATGTTCAGATCACCTTCAAATGTAATTATTGTGACAGGAAAATCCTATTTAAGTTAAAGAAGCCAAGGCCAGGAGAAGGATGAGAAACAGTACCCAGACCTCAGGAAGGGAGGACTTCTCATTGTGTTCCTTTCAGCTGTATCTACAATACCCCGGCAGTCGGTGTGGTGGGTTAGGAGGGAAACTGTTTACAGGTGCAGGAGTTCTGGTTTGTGTGGCCTTGGGCGGGACATTCGCATCCCTGGACCTCATTTTCATGATGAAGTAGAGTTGCACGGACAATCTCTGAAGTTCTCTCCAGGGTTCAAGTTTAGCAGCTATGGGACAGCCTGACGTTCAAGTCTGCATCCCACTCTATGATGCTGCTTGATTTAGAAGCACTGGGGGAAAGTGTTGGGGAGAGGTGTCTTGCTTTTCCCCAGCAAATATGCTTTTCTGCACCCCTTAACTAGCTGTACCTTGAGACAAGACATGGCTAATGTTATCAGTCAGAGCTAGAAACATTTTAGGACATTCTAGGAACTGTTTCTTTAAGGGCCAGGGTCACTGCGCTAAGAAGGTCGAGCTCATGCCTGGTAAGCCCTGCACTGTGTGACACTGGGTGCTGGGCCAGCTAGTAATCACAGTGGCACTCCGCTGTTGTCCTTCAAATACTGTTTCCTCCGAACAAACCCCAGAGAGGGAGGCAGCTGGCTCCAAATCCTTGACAAAATAACAGCCTGGACCTAACAACATCTAACGTGAGCACCTGTGGCTGTCCACTTCGCCTCCTTCTGAAAGTGGGGCCGGGGGTCCGTCCAGTCCGTGGAGTTCTGCAGGCCAGGGATACATGATAAAGAGGTTCTTTAAAGCTGGGGAGCAGAGGGGCTGGGAGGAAAAACAGGGCAACATTCAGAGATTAAGAAAGAAAGGAAGGAAACGAGGAAGGAAGGAAGGAAGGAAGGAAGGAAGGAAGGAAGGGAGGGAGGGAGGGAGGGAGGGAGGGAGGGAGGGAGGGAGGGAAGGAAGGAAGGAAGGAAGGAAGGAAGGAAGGAAGGAAGGAAGGAAGGAAGGAAGGAAGGAAGGAAGGAAGGAAGGAGAAAGTAGGAAAGGAGGGATGGAAGGAAGGGAGGGAGGGAGGGAGGGAGGGAGGAAGGAAGGAAGGAGAAAGAAGCTGATGTTACCCATAAGAAGTTATGAAAGCCAAAACAACCCAAAGCAATTACCAAAGTTACCACATCCAGCTGGAGAGATCAGAGTGAGATCGGTGGGTCCACATAAGTGGATGTAAACTCGATGGAATTGTCTAGGGCACATGCTGCTCCCTCCGCCTCTGGATTAACTTTGCTATTTGGGGCCAGAAACATAGCACATGCTTAGAAGGAAATAGACAAAGCCATCGTTACAAGTGGCACATGAATGCTGTTCAAGGACATTTAAACACACAACTTCAGTGAGAGGTGTCCTAGAATCTGACAGTTAAAGCTTATCCATTGTCTCTGACCCAACAGACATTCTACGAGAGAACGATTTTGAAAAGCAGTGTATAACTGGAAACTGAGCCACTTGGGGCATTAAACACAGAACATTGGAGAGAAGGGATTTGCAGCTAAGATTTGCTAACCTAATTTCGTTAAAAAAAAAAAAAAGAAAAAAAAGACATGTACGTACTAAACACGAATGGGCTTAAATTAAATCCCTTTTTCAAAAATTACATGTGATATAATTGCCAATGATTAGCTGTCATCTAATTATACTTCAGAAAACAAATAATTAGCCAGAGAGTTGGCCTTTTGAAGTTGGCTGAGGCTGACTGGAGGGGATATCATCTACATCAGTGAATTCCAGGTGTGGTCCATGGACCCCTTGGGGGTCTCTAAGGAGGCCCACAAGGTAAAAACGATTTTCACAACCATACTAAGACAGTATTTGCCTTGTGCACTGGGTAGCCATTTGTACCAATGGTGCCAAGCAGTGGTGGGTCAAACTGCTGGCATCTGAGCACGAATCAACGTGGTGGCACCAAACTGTGTTAGAGGTCACTGTGGTTTTCACCTGCACACACTCCTGGTTTAACAAAGGGGGGGGGGTCGTCCCTCTAAAATGTTGCCTATGAAACAGGAACGAGTTGTTCACTCCATTAAAGGAAGTACATGGTGTTTGAACCATTGCATCTGATGAAACAGGAAGATACATGAGTCATGTTTGCTGAGTAACAAAACGTGACGGTTGTCTCAAGGTAAAGCACTTGCATGATTGAATTGAGAGCAGAATTAGTCCATTTTCCATGGAACACAATTTTTATTGAAAAAGACTGGAAAGCACACTCTGGTTACTCAGTCTTGGATACATTGCAGATATTTTATCCAAAATGAATAAAATGAACTTGTCACGTCAAGGAAAACAAATAACAGCATTGACTGCTCATCATAACATTTGAGCTTTCAAAGAAAAATGTGAATTTTGGAAAACTTGTATCTTCTTCTATGACCTTGACAGCTTCCTAATACTCAAAAACTCGCCTAATGAGACATGTGGTGCTAGCAACAAATGTGATGTTTTAATATTGTGTCATAAAATGTGTCAACATTTGGCATATCCTTGGCATAATTCAGTGAACCGATATTTTCTACATGATCAGTGTGTGATATATAAAACCATGCATGAGTAAAAGACCCACCCAAAGTCCAAGGTAGACCAATGCGTTTTCATGTAACAAGGTGCAAAAAGCTCACTGATATCATTTCAGATTCCACAATGCAGGTAATCAGTCTTTAAGAAACTACCATTTGTCAAGTTTTGGTGTAGAATCAAAGAAGGTTATCCAAAGTTATATAAAAAGGATATTAAAATGCTGCTCCCTTTTCCAACAACATGTATGTTTAAGACCAGGCTTTCTTCATATGCTCCCACCAAAACAACATATCACAACAGACTGAACACAGAGACAGATATGAGAGCCCAGTGGGCTTCTGTTAAGATAGACATTGAGATTTGAAAAATGGTAAAACAATCTTAATCTTCTCACTAATTGGGGTTGGGGATTGGAAAATACATTTTTTACAGGAAAAATGTTATTTATGTTAACATGTAATGGGTATTATTATTTTTAAATGAATTAAAATTAAATGTTCTTTCAAATTTCTAAGTTTTAATTCCTAATATGTAAATATTGACAGCTATAACTCTTATAAACAAAAGCTCTCTGGGTATCTCAATAATTTTAAGAGTATAAAGCAGGCCCAAGAGCAAAAAAATGAGAACTTGTGTTCCAGGGAGTGAGTGTGAAGAAGAAATGGGCTGAGGACAGAGGCTGAGGACACCAACGTTCAGAGGGCTGGGAAGAGAAGACCCAGAAAGAACAGCCCTCGCAGCAGAAGGATCTAGTGTCCTGCAGGCCAAGGAAAGAAAGTGTTTCCCAAGGAGACAGGACCAGTAGCCAAAGGCTGCTTGAGGCAGAGGACGATGAGGACTGACCAAGCCCCTGGGTTTGGTGCTGATGGTGATCATGGGCCACTTTGACCAGACGTTTCAGTGAGGTGGAGAAGGAAGCCTGGTGGGAGAGAACAGGCTCAGGAGGTGACAAAGTAAATGCAGCTGAGCATAAGCAACTCTTTAAGGAGTTTTACTATTAGCCCTGGCTGGTGCGGCTCAGTTGATTGGATGTTGTCCCATGCACCTAAAGGTTGCCGGTTCGATTCCAGGTCAGGGTACATCCCCAGTAGGAGGCATGCAGGAGGCAGCTGATTGATGTTTCTCTCTCTTCCTCTCTCTCTAAAAATCAATAAACTATTCTTTTTTTTTTTAAAAAGAAGTTTTACTATTAAAGGGAGCAGAGAAATGGAGTGATAGCTGGTAGGGAATGAAAGATCAGGGAGACATCTGTAGATGAGAAATCCTACAGCCTGCTTAGGAACAGGAAGATCCAAAAGAGAGAGCATGGTGGATGAGGGTGGAAACTGGCCTCTGGGGCCCGAGAGACAGCAAGAAGGGATGGAATGCAGGCGCATGGAGTCGCTGCCCCGGGGCAGGAAGGACCACCTAGGGACACGAGGGCTCTGAGCCCAAGGACTCCAGCTGCCACATACTGACAAATCTCTCCACCCGCGATGACCTCCCCATTGACTGCACTTATTTTTAAATTTTCATTTTTTTAATTTATCTACTCAAATCATGAACATATTTTCATTTTTAAAATACCTGAGGTACGTAAGTAAAAAGCCGAAACTCTCCCCCAATTTCACCCCTTTTCTCAGGAAAAAAGCTCTATGATCACTTCAGTGTGATTTTGTCCAGAGCCTTCCTATGTGATCACATGCATATATTCGCACATAAAGAAAATAAATGCTTTGTTGGGGTTTTTGCCATAAGGGACCTCATACTGTGCACGAGCGCACGATACCTCGGTGCTCTGCCCTGACGATCCTTCCCGAAGCACTTGTCATTCCTGTGCCGTTCTGCGTGGCATTTCATAGTGCGGCTGTCTTATTCTCCTGTTGGGGGACAGTCCTTTTAACTCCAAGCCTTCATTATTCCCAATGATGCTGCAGTGAACACCCCATAGCGCTCTTTGTGAAGACGTGTGAGGACTTCTTTAGAAAAGCATTTCCGGATCAGAATGCATCTATTTTTAATTTTTCATAACCCCTCCAAAAGGGCTGTACCAGTTTGTCTTCTCACAAACAGTGTATGAGAACACTTGTTTCCCCACGCCCCTGCCAATACTGGATATTGTCCACCTTCTCAATCTTTTCCAATCTAACAACATTTTATTGTTCTAATAGGTAACCTCCTATTGTAGTGAGTCTGAGCGTCGTAGGCATTTGTCCTCATCTCTGTCTTCATTGCTCACCATCGGGGGTCCGTTCTCCCGACGGCCTCTTCGTACTAACCCCCGTCTCACTGCACGATTCTCCCCTGTGCCCCTGTCGGGCTCCTTCGATGCCATGTCACCTCTCTTGTCATAAGTGTTTGCTCCTTGTCCCCCACTCCACCTGCCCCCACCAGACTCGGAGCGTCTCTGCAGCCCTGGCCCCCCACACATCGTGTGGCTCCATCCCGGGTACTCAGTAAAGGAATTACAAGTTCGTAATGATGTCACTCTACATCAGTGGTTCTCAACCTTCCTAATGCCGCGACCCTTTAGTACAGTTCCTCATGTTGTGGTGACCCCAACCATAAAATTACTTTCGTTGCTACTTCATAACTTTAATTTTGCTACTGTTGTCTTAGGCGACCCCTGTGAAAGGGTCACTCGACCCCCAAAGGGGTTGCGACCCACAGGTTGAGAACCGCTGCTCTACACCGTGGAGTGCTCTAGAGTCCCTAAACCTTCCCTTGCACTTTCTCAGAGTGCCTACATCCAATCGGATTGGCAGGAATCAATGTTTCCGGGCAAACGCTAGGGACAAGGGAAGAAGAGAAGAAACAGCGTGGATGGAACCAGCTGCATGACGTGCTGGGTGCGAAAACCCATCTGTGCAACTGAAGCCCTTGGATTTCACTTCCGAGTGTGTCCCTGTAATAACAGTTCTACAAGAAATGAGCAAAACTCAGTAAAATGCTAAAATTCTAACAAACTGGAGAAAATAAATGTAAAGCCAAAGGATCCATTCGGTAGCCAGGTAGAAAGAATAAAACAAAAGGGAAATCTGCTAACCAGTGAATTTGGTCAATAATAGATCAATCAAGCCTTGATGTGAATTTCTGTCCAGAGTAATATAATTTTGCAATCGAGATTGATCAAAGTACATTAAAAATCTCCACATTTCCCTGGTAGAACTCTTGTAACCAACTGAACCTGAGATATTAGACCGTCCCCACTCTTAATGCTCAAATACAGATCACAGAGATGATCGGCCATACCCTTCAAAAACTGTTCTGTGAGAAGCTAGCCCCATAAGATGCTGGAGCGTGTAAAACACATTTCAAAGAAGATCCCTAGATCAAATAAGTTTCCGAAGTACTTGTTTAAATAAAGGAAAACAAGTTTAGTCAGTGTACGGCTGATCAGAGCCTTTATAATTCAAAACCCTTTGCATATCTCCAAGGTATAATATGAACTATTTCCTGAACTTATTTGACCACAGAACAACGTAGAATGTGTGTGTGTGTTATGATAAAGATACATCTCAAGAAACTACTGTTTCAGTGAGAAATGCTGTTTAGATTATTAACACAATCTCCTGTCACAAAGGAGCTTTTCAGATTTAGAAGCACCCTTGCGTCCCTGTTTTATCACAGTTGAATGTTCTCCCCGATACAGAGGCCTAGAATCAGATCTGAGGCTGAGAAAAGCCAGGATGCAGAGAGTTATAATCTCTCTGAGCTCCGAGAAGGGCAGAGGAAGGGATTTTAGTGGGAGGTTAACAGGTAAGAAGACTGTCTGAATACAGCAAGCAGCTCATGAATTATTGAACACAATGCCTAGGAAGTCTATTTCCTTGTACTATTTTGCTGCTCCAAATTCAAAATCTATCACTCTGTGTAGATAATCTTTTTATGTCTGAACTCCTAGCAGGTCCTCTGCAGCCTCCCTCCCCCCTGCACACCCCCCCGCAGGGTTAGCCCCCTGCCAATCTCTCTGAATACACAACAGATCCTATTCTGCGTGTTTCTGTCTCTCTCTGAGGCTGAAATCTTGGTTGTTGTGTGATGCGGTGAGCTAGAGGTTACACGGGGTTCTGGGATGTGGCTACTATCAGTGGACTGGAAGGAATTTTTAAAGTTCTTTAATCCATCTCCCTGGCCCCATGCTGGCCTGACCTCCATCCACATCAGAAAGAAAACTCTCTACCTTTTTCTTAAAACTTCATAGTAGAGGTCCCTAGATAAAGCCTGCCTGGTCTCTATGTTTGATCCCGATCCACTCCCCTGCCCTGACCCTTCACAGGAAATATTACCATTTGTCTCTCTCTGACCCTGCTGCTGGCCTTCCGAGCCCCAGTTGGTTTTGTGCCTGGTTCTCTAAGAGTCAACTTCATAGGAGCTCAGAATGTGAACCCGAACTAGCTGTGCCTCTGGGGAGAGCCAGCACCAGCCTCAGAGCATTCGCCAGGATCTGATACCTCGCTGTTGATTGAACATCATACTTGGTTTATCCCCAGACCTCCGACAGGCTAAGCCTTCTGGGAGGCTGCTGGGCTGCCTCTCTCCAAGCAGGAGAATGTTTTCGCACTTCTAAATCAACCCCTGGATTTGTCTGCCTTATTCTTGAGGCTCATTCTGTTTTTATTGTGTTTCATCTTAGTGAAATGGAGGGGAAGGGGGATTAGAAGTCTCTCAGAGAAAGTGTTTTTTTGTGTTACCGGAGCCCATGTTGGGAAAAGCAACTAGTCGGCATTCTGTCTGAGACTGACCTACTTTGATTCAAAACCAGAATGGCCATCACAGTTACCCTTACTCTGCACAGTGTCCTCAGTTTACCCCAGTAAATCAAGTTCGGTGGACCTTGTATATGGGTAACTTTCTAGTGAGCAATCTTCTCAATGTGTAGGCTTCTCAAAATACCGTATCTATCCTGCTCTGTTCTCGGGGTTTCTGAGCACTCCCTGGAAAAGTCAGGTCCTAGAATTTATAGGAGAGATTATGTATTTGAGGCGGGGATGAAAGAAAAGAGTATCTTTGATGACGGGAAGTACTTTCTAGTGCCTTACAAAATCTTAATCCCAACATTTTAGATGCTCTTTCTGGTCAGAAATGTTCATGAAACTATTCGCCTCTAGTAAAGATTTCTGTACTCTTGTGATGGAAGGTGCAACTAACTATATCCATAATGTTAATATCCAGCCTCTTTACTTTCCATGAGCAGGTCGTGAGCAAAACAGTATTTCAGTACATAACTTTAGTTTTGAGAATGATCAGAAATACACGTATGGCTAAATATTGGTAACACTTACTTTCCCAAAGGAAAATGACCCCTCTTTATTGACCATGAAATTATTTCAGAATTGAACCCCGATCTGATGTCTATTTCCCATCTGCTTTTTCCAAACAGAATAAAATAGTCTAGCAGAGGACAGGAGCAATGTAAGAGTGTTCAGCTCAGGCCTCTGGTTCAGACAGCAGGTAGAACAGGGCGTTTGCTTCCTCTCCCTTGAGAACGGCTCTGAAATGACCGTAAATGAGTTTGTCCGCAAGGACAGGACAGCAGGAAGACCCGACAGCCACAGACGTCGAGAGCCAGAAAGCAGAAGGACCGGTGACGACGGACTCCGTCTGTCCACGCGCTGGCCTTGTCCTAGCTGGTAGGAGGGGATGAGGGAAGCAATCTGGTTAATGCAGCAGGACCTCCAGAGGACTTGGGAGTTGACTACAAGTGGTAGCTCCAGGCATGAGATGAGGCCAAACACAGAAGTATTGGTTGAAAGGCTGCTGAAGAAGCAATTCGATCCTCAGATGTCTTCCCAACTGTACGCGGTGGGCAGCCCCCCTCACTTGCTCTGGTATAAGCCCAGAGGTTTCTTCTCTGGAGAGGCCGAAATGAAGGGCTTCTGGACTGGAAGACACCAGACAGAAGTGGGGAGAGGAGCACCCTACGAAAACACACGCATGCTGAACGCGGAGGACCACCCACCCCCAGCCCAGAGAGCTGGTAACCCGCTGGAGACAGGAAGATCCTTTCCTGGGGAATGGGCCCATCCCAAGAGGAAAGCTCCCCAAAGACACGACAGCAGGGGTGCCCTGAGAAAGGCCCAGCGACAGGGAGGACCAGAGCAGCAAGTCACACCCAGGGGCTCACTTTCCAATCAGCCTTTGAGTTCTCAACCGGTTTCCCCTTCTGAACACAAGCCCACAGACAACCCGAGATGACAGAGAGCCGAGGGAACCCTTGAATGCGAAAGACAATATAAAGCCAAGGAGAAAAAAACACCTTCAAGGAAACAGACTATAGTTTTGTTTACTGAGGGGAAATAATAAAAAACAAACAAAGCTCTAGCTAATATCCTACTTATACAAGTAACTAAAATTAATATCTTCAAAAAGATAGAAGATATTTCATTGATGTAACACGAGCATAATGTTAAAATTAAATAAATATTCAAAGAACAAAAAAAGATCGCTTGGAAATTATACTAGAGACATAGGATGATTTTCACAGAAAAGGTGAAAGATAAAGGTGAGAATATACCCCAGAAAATAGAGCAAAAGACGAAGATGCGGGAGATAGGACAGAAAAACCGGGAGCATTGGAGACCAGTCTAGGTGATTCAATATCCGAACAGTGGGAGTTCTAAGAAAAACAGGAAGGAAGAAAACAGCCATGAAGTAATGGAAGAACATCTCTCCGAACGGAGTGACATGCATTTCCAGGTTGAAAAGGTCCACCAGATGTCTGACACTGTGCATGACGACAGAGCCACACCGAGCCTGTCTTCGTGACATGTCAGAACACGTGGCACCAGGTGCTGCTCCAGATTCTCAAAGGGTCAAGGAGCAGAACACTGGGGAGGCCAGCAGCCAATGGATTGATTCTTTCAAACTTCTGAGGGAAAGTGATTTTTACCCAGAATTCTGTAACCCTCTCTTCTGGTTATTATTATATAACAAAGTACTTTAAATTTGAGTGGCTTATAACAACAATTATTTTCATATCTCCCGATCTGGGGGTCAGGGGTTCAGCCAGAACTTGGCTGGCCAGTTCTTCCTCTCCAGGTGACACTGGCCATGGTTACTCAAGGGTGTTCACCTGGTGGCCAAGCTGTGGGGTCCAAGGTGGCTTCCCTCACATAACGGGTGCCTGGGGAGGGGCAACTGGAAGGCTGGGCTTAGCTGGGCCCCTCCTCCTTTCCAGGTAGGGACTATTTTTTATAGGCTTTAATTTTTGAGCAGTTTTAGGTTTACAGAACAACTGAGCAGAAATGCAGAGAGTTCACTTATACTCCCTCGTCTCCTCCTCAGTTCCCTCCATGATTAACATCTCGCATTGGAACGGTGCGTCGTTGAATGAAGAGCCAACACTGACACCCTGTTCTTAACTAACGTCCATAGTTTACATCAGGGTTTACTCTTAGTGCTGAACATTCTGTGGGCTTTAACAAATGCATGATGACATGTACCCACCATTTCAGTTTCATACAGATTAGTTTCACTGCCCTAAAAAATCCTGTATTCACCTTTTTTTTTTATCCTCACCCAAGAACATTTTTGCATTTATCTTCAGATAGAGCGGGAGGGAGAGAGGGAGGAAGAGAGAGAAACATCAACGTGAGAGAGACACATCGAGTGGTTGCCACCCACACGACCCCAACTGGGGCCGGGGACAAACTGCAACCGAAGTACGTGCCCTTAGCGGGAACGGAACCCGGGACTCTCTGGTCTGCAGGCCGACGCTCTAACCGCTGAGCCAAACCGGCCAGGGCTGTATTCACCTTTTAATTCCTCCTCCTCCGTCTCCCCAAACACCTGGAAATCACTGATGTTTTACTGTTTCCATGGTTTCGCCTTTTCCAGAATGTCATAGAGTTGGAATCATAGAGTATGTAGCCTTTACAGATCGGCTTCTTTCCTTAGCAACATGCATTGAAGGTTCCTCCATGTCTTTTCATGGCCTGACAGTTGTTTTCTTTTATTGCTGAATTATAGTCTATTATATGGGTGTACCACAGTTTGTTTATCCACTCACCCATTAAAGGACATCTTAATTGATTCCATTGTATGGCCTTTTTCATGATGTCTCAGTAGGGTAGTCTGACTTCTTACATGGGGTATCAGGGTTCTAGAAGACCAAAGTTGACAGGTACCTCAAAAAGCCAGGCTAGCCCAGCTAGAGTGGCTCAGTTCATTGAGTATATCGTCCTATGCACAAAAAGGTTGCCGGTTTGATTCCCAGTCAGGGCACATACCTGGGTTGTGAGTTTGGTCCCTGGTTGGTGCATATATGGAGGGCACCCTTTTTTTTTTCATAGCATGTACCACCTTTTAGCATCCTCTATAATTTTCTTGTTTATGATATTTAGTGTTTTTTTCCTGCTAGGATGTCAACAACACAGGGGCAGAAGTCTGTTGTTTTTTTGTTTTGTTTTTTCATTTACCAGTATGACCCAGATACTAGAACTGTGCCTAGGACATAGTAAGGCTCAATAAACATCACTCAAATAAAAATGGATTTGATTTTTTTAAAACTATGTGCATGAGTAGCTTTGATTTCTACAAAACAAAATAAATCATTCACCTCAAAACTCTTCCGCAAAGCAAAATCTCACACTTAAAATATTGCTCAGACACCCTAGTCTTCTATTAGGAAATGTTATCATAAGTTTTCTCAGACTTCAAAAAAGAATAAACTTTCAAGTGTCCAAACCTGGTCCATGTTTACGTTTCTGAATCACCAAGACAGCTGGCCAGCACTATAATATAAGTGAGACATGACACTGAAAATAAATGGTGATTTATGTAAGACTATGATATATGAAGTTATTATAATGAAAGAAAAGACAATAAATTTGAGGAGTCATCAAATGTTTCTGAGTTTCATCATTATTCATTAGTTTATATGTGGTCTTGTTTCAAAAAGGACTTTAGGAAGCCTATAAAATTATAGAGAACATGACATTAAATTGCATTTAAATTAAATTAAAGCTTGGCAAAAGAAGATAGCAAATCAAAGATGGAGCAAAGAGGAGCCAAGAAAATTACTTAAAATAGGTGTAATTCCAGCACTGGTCACAAATTTGTCTCTTAACTCTGTCCGTTCATATTAGATTCAGCTACAAGTAACAGAGAAACTCAATATATGGATGGTTTAAATAAGATAATACATGAGTTTATTTCTCTCAAATGTAAGAGTTCAGAGATGTGCAAACTAGGTCTGGTATGGGAGCCCAAGTTCACTGGTCCTCGGGGATCCAGGGTCTTTCCAGCTCACCGCCTGCCTTCCCAGTGTAGAACTCACCCCCACAGTCTACAATGGCAGCATTCCTCTCCTGGGTAGCAGAATAGAAAAACAGGATGAAGAAAAAGCAAAGAGAACTGCCAATTGTGCCCTACGAAACATTCCCAGAAACTGCTGCTGAGTAATTCCACTTCCATCCCATTGCCCAGAACTTAGTGGAGAAGCCACACCTAGCTGCAAGGGAAGCTGGGAACACAATCATCATCTGGGCAGACATATGTCCTACTAAAACTTCTGTTAAAATGGACAAAGGGGAGACCTGGATCTGAAGGACAAAGGTGTGTGCCACAGCTTTACAGCACCCCAGAGAAGAAAGGGAGCATGTTCCAAACACAGAGAAGGTAGAGACGACCGATTGTTCGAGAGACTCACCGCAGCTTTTGGTAAAGGGGTTACAAAGGATGACTCTGGAGGTCTCCAGAAGACAAAATTTGATCTTACCACATCCATGCAATCGTTTTACAGAACTGTTTCTTCATACTCAATGATAGTTTAGAGAAGATATGTCTGCGCAGATTTGACTTTCTGAGTTCATTGGCACCACATTTTTTAAAAATCATAATAAAAACATGTTTGTTTGAACTTCATCATGTGAATGTCCCAACATTAAGTATACACATATATGTTTGTTTCAGAATTAAAGAAAACTCTATTTACCTTCATTTACGGAAAAGAAACCGCTGCAACCACAGGGACTACCAGAATCTTGCAAAAAACGGTATGTAGCCCTCCTCTTAAGCCTTCACCTATCTGCCTTGAATGACTGCCTTTATTTCATAAGTACTACAGAAGCTTGTGAGAATTAGATAACAAGGACCCAGGATAAAATGAACAGTCTCCCTTTCTGACAGAGGGGCCCTGGGCGTAGAGCCTCTTCCCCACAGTGAAAGAGAAGAAGGTGCAGTCCGGACACATAAAGGGGCAGGTCGGTCATCCAACAGAAAAGTTCTAGGAAGGCCAAGGTGCAGGGCACTCAGGGCTCAGGAGGCAAGGCCTGAGTGAGCATTAGCAGAATAAGAACGAAGCAAAACCAAGGTCGTTGCAAAGACTCTGCCCTCCCCTCCGGTGCAAAGTCTCCCACATTAGAAGTGGGTGGGGGTTCTGAGAAAAAGAGCTTCGTGTTTGCAGATGAACCCTCCAAAGCCATTAAGGAAAGGAAGGTGTCTTCTGAATGGTGTGGGGACTTGCCATCAGATCCCCACGTTTCCCAGGACATCTGTGTCTTCTGGGCTTGCTTCTCACCTGTGTGGTTCTCACCTCCCACTTTGGACCCAGACTCAGTCCATGGCCACTGATAAACCGTGGCCTGGCTAGTGTCTATTGGATTGCCAAGTAATGTCTTGTGACACCATAATGCAGAAATGGCAAACACTTAGTGCCTGGGGAAGATATTACACATCAACCTTGGCACTCTAGTTGGCTCCACCCAGATTCCGCCTCAGCAGTTCTCACAATACAGCACATCTGATAATCACCATCAACAGATTAGACCTGGCGCGTGAAGTGGGATCTGTCTGCCATCCCTGTGCCGTCTCTAACTACCAACAGTGTTAGGGAATTTTCCAAGCCGTACAACTTTTAGCTGAATTTATGACCTAGAAATAATTGTATATATTCTATACAGAATAAGTATTCCATTTTAAGAACCACATAGTATTTCTACTAATAAGATAATAGCTTATATTTATTGTTCTCTCACCAAGTGCTAAAAACACTTTATGTGTAATATTTCAGCCAATCCTTTCCACAAACGGTAGGGCAAGTATTATTATATTTCTTCAGTTTGAGGACACTACTGATTGTAATAGCTCTGGGGAGTGTCGAGGGAGGAAAAATTACAATGTACACATTGATTGCAGCACTTGACCCAATATTAAGTGTGTTAAAATATCTTTCTCTGAATTGAGGAATTATAATGACCTCCACAGTTACCATTGAGAAAACAGAGACACAAGGGGACCCAGAACCTGTCCCAGAATGCAGAGATAGCAAGCTGCAAGAGCTGGAATGTGTACCCAGCTTGTCTCACTGCACTCAGACACCAGTGACGGTCTATGATTGGAGATAGTCAGTCTACAGACAGAGATCAAACTCACCTGTCCACATATGAACACAACCAACAGCTGGTCTATTGAAAAGGGATCGTCAAACCTGGTGTGAATCAACATAGACACAGAGTGACTATCGGCCCCTTGTTGCATTTTCTCTTTTTTGTTAGTGAGATATTTAAAGGGTCGCAATGCTGTCGAGAGCTCCCAGTCAATAGAGACTGCAAAAGACAAAGAACAGAAACACCTGTGTGGAATATTATGCAGCCCTACAAAATGACGGTTAGAAGGTCACATATTTTTGTTTAGAAAGACAAAACACTGCCAAAAGAAAATTCTGGATGTAAGACTGGATAGTATATTTAATTTCTACTACATTTAAAAAAATAAAAGAGCAAAATAGCTATACATAAGATAGGTAGAAAATACACCAAAAGCATTGTGCTCCATAAATTATGGGTACTTGCTTTATTTTAACTTTTCTGTTTCCCAAAGATTTTATTTTTATATAGAAATAACAACAACAACAAAAACCTCTAGAAAGAAGCTGAGTCTAAGAACAGTAAAGGGCCTGTCCAAGCCCAGAGCTGAGGAATCAGGTTAGGGCAATAAATGAGCACCAGGATTCTGCGAGAAAGGCAGGCTCTGTGTGCCCGTGACAACAGTATCGCTCTCCTCACCAGACCCAGACGTGTCAACTCAACATCACTTTCTAGCCACAATGAATACAGCGATCTTTTGTCAAATCCAAAAGCCCAAGGAAGACACTCCAAAGAGCACTCGGCACGACCTGTAGCAGACCTTCTTTTGTGGTGTGCTGTCTTCACAGCTTACCTCTAAAATTCAGACTGTGGAGACGAAGCAGGGGAAAGGAGATGGGTGGAGAGCCTAGTCGTGAAAACACACGCATATCCAAACGTGGTCCCACCTGGGGCTTCCATCAGACTTGGGTCTAATGAACAGATGGCGGGAGATGAGAAGATGGTACCTCCTTTCTTTCTTCACATTTGCGATCCTTAGGAGTACAGAGGATGGAGACTGCCTAGTAAAACTTCTCAGAGGTGCTGCTTGACTATTTCTGTAAGGACGTATTTTTAAAGGACTTTTTTTTTTTTAGTTTCTCAGAGTTGCTCATTATTTAATGTTGAGGTTTTCTTCTCCAGCCCCTCTGCCTGGTTTCTGGGGCTCCTCCTCACTATGGATTTTCTTTTAATATAATGCAGCATGTAACCCAACTACCCATGCCAAGCGATTTCAATTACTCCCCAAGGTTTTTATTAGATATAGGAAAAGTCAGCTCTCTCTATCCTGCATATTTATGGCTACACTTACTTTTCATTACCAGCAAAAAAGAGGAGAAAGGGGAGAAGGAGTTGAATGGAATATTAAACGTCCCTTGAAAATGGTGTAGTCAGAATTAAAGAAACAGCTCCTGTTTTGGTCTTGATGTTTAGGTACGAGATCTCAAAGATGTCTGTAGATCTCTCAACCATGAGCTGCTTGCTGCCAGTGATTATAAAGTATTTCAAAGGGTAAAATGTCGAAGTCACCTTTAATGTAGGTACCAGTCTCTGGCGTGGGGTTAGGCTCAGCAAGACTCCTGCTCAGTCTTTGCAGGTAGCAGAGGAGCGGGTCTCGCTGCTTCCAGGCCACCAAAGCGGCCGGGGGAGGCGGCGGTGTGGTTAAGGAGGAAGGAGCAAAGCCAGCTCCTCACAGAACAGCAAAGTGAGGCCCAGAGACCAGAGGTCTTCCCCTCATCGTCGATTCATAAAATCTCCTTTCCTTGAAGTAGAAATTGTGCACTGGTTTTGAGTGTAGGCCCAGGGACTGGAGTGTGACTTGGACAAATTGTCCCATTTCTCTGGCCTGTTTCTGCATCTATAAACCAGGGATCCTGGTTCGATGAGCACGGTCGCCAAAGGTAACCCCCGGATCTCACTGTGGGTTGCCTAGACAACAAGCCAGCTCCCATGGGCCATCTTCACTCCATCCTGATGGGGGAGAGACTGCCCCCAAATTCAGTGGGATGAGGGGGTTCAGGGGACAAACCCAGTCTTGCTAGTTCGCGCTTTCCCCAGTAAAGCCAATTCCTTAAACTATGTCACATGACACTGTGAAATTCATCACAAAACCCAGATGGGGCCCGCTTTGCACCGTGGGGTACCAGTCCGTCCCTGAACTTCAGGAGGCTGTTGCAAGGCTGAACAGGGGAACCCTGTGGTTTAGGGCTGGAGGTAAAGACATCACGGGGCTCGCTCACTGCTGCGGGGTGTTCTCAGCGTGAACGAACCTGCCAGGTTGTATCAGCCCCAAAGCATCCTGGGACGTGCCCTGGTCTCCTCTTTTACTTTCCTTCCTCTCATCTTCCACTTGATTTTGCCTCCACACACCGCCCCCCCCCACCTTTTCCCCTCCAAAATCTCAATAGGTGCTAGAAAGAGAAAGATGAACAAGACAAGGTCCTGCCTGCACAGAGATCATAACTAAACGGAAGAGACAAAGGAGCAAGCAAGTATAGTGCTTGTAAAATGACACTAGATAGAGGTAGGTTGGGGCCTCTGGAAGTGAGAGACATTTACCTCTGCCTGGAGAAGGGGAGGAAAATGTCACAGAGAAGCTACATTTGAGCCGAGAGCCCTGCAGGAAAGAAATAGGAATCCAGAAAGCGTAGGGAGATGGTGACTCAGTGCATAGAGGTTCCAAGGGCAAAATAATCTTTGGGGAAGAGCTCAGCGTGGCTGAAGGATGCTTGGGAAGCTACATCAAGTTTTGGGAGTAGGAGGTAGATCAGAGTGACACTGGGAAGCTATTAGATTCTTTTAAAAATATATGTTTGGGAGAATCATTTATCTGGTTTGTCACAGGAATTCAGAACCACACTTATGCATTTGAAAGCATTTGTCGTAGTAGAAACATCATCAGAAAGTGTCACAACAAACAATTATTAACTGCCCACTATTTTGAGCTCAAGGTCAACATATTAGTCTGAATGTTTCTGCTTATGGCAAGCAACATTTTTAGAGAAAGGAAGGGATTTAAATTTCTCAGGGTGAATCTTTTAACTGGATTCTACAAATCATGCTCTTTGAAATGCTTCCTAAATGTTGAAAAGTATGAGCGAAATCTGCATTACTTTACATCTAATTAGAGTTAAGTAACATTATTGGATTTATTTAGGTCAATGCATGACACCACATTTTCCAGGGACTTTTTATACTCTGCACAGTGCATTCGGGCTTGTGGTCCGGGTCCAGCGGTCTCAGCACACTTTACCCTGCCTGTTCCACAGCTGTAAAGCCGGGACGGAACGGATAGAACAGCTATTGGAGGGCCCTGGAAAGTAAATAGTAGCAGGTGGGTTGGAGAAATAAACAGAATTCGGAGTGCCACCGAGCCAGTGGTGAGGTCAGCTTGGGTGGTCCTCTCTGTCTCCCACCTGGACTCACGGCCGCCCCCACCCCAGAGGTGGACAGGGCGCAGAGACATCGCGTCAGAAGAAATCCTCTAGTTCTCACTCTAGACGTGGGAAAGGGGACGGGGTCTCCCGGCAATGACAGTGACAGCAGCGGGACGTGCAGGTGCCTGAAATTCTGAGGTGCTGGGGGGCTGCCTCTCCAACTGGGGGCGCTGTGGTCCCAAGGGGTGGAGCAAGCACAGCCTCCTGCTTGTTCCTCACCCCATCCTCCCCGCACCCCATCCCACCACGCGTGGGCCTGTGGGAAGTGCACAGCAGAGTGAGGGAACGGAAGCTGGGGCTTTCAGACCAAAGAGGGGAGTGCAGGAAACCAGAAAGTACCAGGGGAACGATGAGGGGTTGGAGAAGCGGCCCCATGAAGTTGTTTATGAACGCCCGGGCTCCCTCCTGAGCTGCACATGCGTGACCGGACCCTCAAAGCATACCAGAGACTGAGAACTGAGCTCGGACAGAGACCGCCGCCCAGGCCCCAGCCCGGCCATGCAATAGGACAGACGCGAGACAAATCAAATGACGCTACAAAGGCTTTGAGAGTGGAGCTGACGTTGAGATCACCACCTCACAGAAGGCTGGCGAGAACTGCCACCTGCACCTGGCAGGTGTTTGCCCAAGACAGAAGCACAAGGCTCAGAGTTTTCTGAGATCCACAGTGCCCGGGTTTTAACCACAGTTGGGTAAGCCCTAGCCTCTTTCTCGCCGGCTCTCTGTGATGTCTGGCCTCACGTCTGTGTTGTACATCCTCCTCCTTAAAAAGGACCCCCGAATGACGTAAGCGCCACAACTCAGAACCTGGATCTGCCGTTGTCCTATTCAGATACTTAGGACAAAGATGGCATTGAACTAGAGGTGTGTTTCAGAATCATGTGTAAAAAGCATCAGGTATTTTTTGGGGAATTGCCCAAGTTCAAGAAAGGAAACATCTTTTCTTTTAGTGCTCAACACCACTTCTCCCAGAGTCCTCTGAACCCCTCACACTTATGCTCATTACTTGTTTAATAACTAGAAGCTTCAAAAGAACATGGACTGTATTTTTTTTTTTTTAATCCTCACCCGAGAATACGTTTTCACTGATTTTTAGAGAGAGAGGAAAGGAAAAAGAGAGAAAAACATCAATGTGAGAGATAAACATTGATCAGCTGTCTCCTGCACGCCCCCTACTGGGGATCGAGCCTGCAACCCGGGCATGTGCCCTGACCAGGAATCGAACCGGGACCTCTCAGTCCATGGGATGACACTCAATCCACTGAGCCACACCAGCTGGGCTAGATGTTTGTGACTGCTATTTTTAAGTCCACTGAGACAGGTGCCGTTGGCCTGCCGTCCTCATTCTGAGCAGCAAAGGGATGTGGGCGGTGTGGACATGGGGGGCGGCTGACCATGAGGCATGCCATGACAGGTTCTCATTTTCATTTCCCTCAAGCTCTGTGGGTGGTCTGCACCTCAACTTCCCAGCTGTCCTCTGGATAATGAGGGAAAGTATTGGCATGACCTGGCCCTTTAATTTTTTCCCACTCATACCTCGAGTGTTCATTACTTTTCGTATCTCGTTAACACACAAATCAAAGAGTGAGAATTAAACACCTCTTGATTTATTACCTTACTAAAAATGAGAAGTTGGGCGCATGGGGCTGGAACTGAAGGAAGGGCCCAGCCGACAAGAGGAGCGCTCCGTTGCGGGTACTGTGCCCGTGTGTGGGGACCGCCCTCTGTCTCTTCACGCCTGAGAACGGGGAGCAATCTAACACCCAGAAATACTTAGAGTTCCTACACTTAGGACTCAGTGAGGCGCCTTCTCTGAGCTGAGATAACAGGCTCAGATCACACGGGTTCCTCTCCTTAAGCCCGGGGGTGGCTCTGCATGAAACCTCGCCCCCGTCCTGTCCTGTGTCTACCCCAGAGACACTGCTCTCAGGGCTGAGGCCATGTCCAACTCTGTTCATTCCCTGCTCTGTGTAGGCCCGGTGGGTGCTCCGCAAGTGGCTGGAGAGGGCGAAGGAACGCATGCATGCGGACAGGAACTGCCTGCTCTTGACTCGTATGTCTGTGTGCACGCTCAGTAATACCCCGCCTCACACACAGCGAATAAAGGCAGTGTGGGGGTTCCTCTGAAAGACTCCACGTAGCATTACCACGCGGCCCGGCAATCTCACAGGGATGCCTAAAAGGAGGGTCATGGCAGGGTTATTCACAACAGCCAAAAGATGGGAACAACCCAAATGCCCATCCGCGGGTGAATGGACAAACGAAATGTGGTATATCCATACAGTGGAATATTATTCAGCCTTTAAGAGGAAGGACGCGTGCTTCCAGCAGATGAACTTGGAAAACATGCTGACTGCAATAAGCCAGGCACCAAAGGACACCTACTGTATGATTCCACCTCTGACAGGTACCTGGAGGAGTTAAACTGACAGAGGCAGAAAGTAGATGGTGTTATCAGAGGCCAGAAGAGGGGCGAATGGGGAGTTAGTCTCTAATGGGTACAGGGCTGCAGTGTGGGATGGTGGGAAAGTTCTGGAGACCCATGGTGGTGATGGTTGCCACCAATCTGATGTACTTAATGCCACTGGACTGGACACTTAACAAACGATTCAAATGGTAAAGTTTATGTGTTGGGGATTTTACCACAATAAAAGAAGGAAATAAAGTATTGTTCATTCAATGTACTAACATTCCTGAATCAGCCAGGAGACCATCTACGCTGCCCACGGTCACACAAGGGAACATGGGCCAGCATGCCCTTCGTGGTGGGCACTGCCTTTTGTCCCGTGTGGATCTGTGAGAACACACACGGGCTCTGTCATAAAATGCACCTGCCCCCCAACCTTTCAAGCCTGGAAGTTACAGAACAATCTTCATTGTCCTTTGAGTTGTGCCACCCACCTGAGGATCTCTCACTTATTTCTGCAGACCAGGCTCCAAGGGACAAAAACAAAAACAAAAAACAACCTTATTTGGGTTCATTCTTTCTAGACTCCCAGCCTACAGAAGCAATGTCACTCAGGGAGCCAGAGCTCAGCATTGCAGGCAGAAAGGACAGGGTTTGAATTGTAGTTTTCCAAATTAGCAGCTGTGTGGCTTTGGGCAAGTCATTTAAGTGAGCCTCAGTTTTCTCATCTATAAAATGGGTCTCCTAACATGCCTACCTCTCACAGCTGTGCCAAGGCCTAAACGAACTAATAAAATAAAGTGTTTAACAGAGTGTCTACAATAATGTGAGTACTCAGTAACTACCACTTTCATATGAAAGATATGTTACAGGTGGTAACAGGGATGTGGTCATACATGTCATCACAGGAGCTGAAACATATCATCTCTACAATCCGAACCTTGCACAGGCCAGCCAGCAGGAAGAGCAGTGAGCAGGAATACCAGCAGGCCTCCGCTGGGGCTCTCTGGGCAGATGTGTAGTTCACAAAGAATCCTTCTTACTCTTATCCCTCACCTCACTCCTTAATCTTTTGGGTAGTTTCTCTCTCTGGTGATAGACAGATACGTTTTCTTACACCTACTAGCAAGTTTACTCATTCATGTTAGGAAATGTCTAGAGACCTGTAAATCCAAAGAATTTGGGGTCATGTCAATATAATGACATAAAACCCATCAAGGAGAGTGCGAGGGTGAAGTTATTCCCATCAGCACGACAGTGTGGTCGGCCTCTGACTGTACAGTAATGCTCCTTCCATTTCAGTCAATCAGACTCTCATCCTGATAGGGTTGAACTGAACTCACTAACTTTGGTTATTTTCTTAATTTTAATTATTCAGGTGCATCTTCCCAAAACCTGGAGAGATTCATACAAAGGTAAGTGGAAGAGGGCTATAAGACGTTGTTTTTCAACTGAGTTTGTCATTTTGAAAAATGAATGAAAACTCTGTTGTTACCCCGTAAATCAGTTGCCCTGGGCATCAGTTAGTCACTCTGCAAACACTGGGAGATTATCCCTTCTTGGGCCAGCGAGCGTTGGAAGTGTTAATTTGCTTATGTCGTTCAAGAAGGATCATAAAAATATATACAAAGTGGGTGAAATGGAGATCTGGCCAAAAAGGCAAAAAGGATTTCATATTCCTGTTGAAGAACGAGAAACCAATTTTGTGCTCATTTTGGGCTTAAAATTCAGAAGCCCGGAATGGAAACCTTGGGAAACCCTTGATTTTTCAAAATGCACTGCAGGCCCACAGGGTGTCATGAATCTGGTCATAAGTAACCCAGGTAACTCATCTGTGTTTATTGAGGACAAAGGCTGTGAAAGACACTAAGACGATGGTGGCATGTCCCTCTGCGGCAGACCACTGTGCTCTTCGATTTTATACATGTATGTTGTCTTTTCCTAATAATAAAGATTATAGAGAAGAAAGGGGCAGCTAGGAATGGTGACACTAGAATGAAAGAAAAATAGCCAAAAGCGACCCAGAGGGTGGTCATACAAGGAAGCTAGGTTTCCAGGTGTCTGACACTCAGTTTCTGTCCGTGGCTTCTCAGTCTGTCCAGGAACCCGCAGTTGGACCATCCAGCCATCGTCATATACGCCATGATTGGAAATGACGTCTGCAACGGGTGAGTTAAGAAAGGAGGGTTTGCACATTCTTTGGGTTTGCCCCTTTCTCCACCGCAGCAGTTCGCTGCTGAATTCAGTGTCTCCGTCTCCACGAGTCCAGGACACACGTGAAATCAGCAGAACCAGCCCGTAAAGCGGAAAGCCCCTTTCTGCAAACATCTGTTCCGTTAATCCTTCGCTCCGATTCACAGCTGGGTGTGTCGTGATCAGTTCTGACTTGTATCACAAGAAATTCGCTTCTACCAGCCAAGAATCCAGGACCGACAACCATGACTTTTCCGGCAGAATAAGGCCGACTCGCAGCTACCCTGTAAGAACAGCTTCCTCACTCACATCCTCATCCACTGACTCGTGGGGTAGAGACACCACAGATTTAGAGCATTCGCAAAGAAACTACACACACTTCCCGGCCAATCCCATTTACACCCGTGGCCCACAGAACAGGGCAGTTTTGCTCACCCGCTAATATCAGTAGTGATTTCAAAATGTTGAATGCCTTCATTCCCCAATAAAATTTTGGAAGATTTCTCAAAATCTGTGTGTACCCCTAAGAAGATGCTTCATATGTGAGTGCCATCTGTCTTGTGATCACAGCCAAAAAGAAAAAAAGGTGACGTCAGGTCTGGAACAGCTCCCCAGGAACCACCCACGCTGCACTTTGGAAACAGACAAGTGAAGCTGGGAGGTTACACGACTTGCCCGGTTGATTGATTAAGGACAGAGCTGGACTCCGCCCAAGGTAGCGCCAGAAGCAGGGCATCCTGCTCGCTGACCAGCCTTTGCTTTCCTGTACTTCACAGTGCAAGGTCACAAAGCGTGTTTGCCCTCATGGCCTCCTCCATGACAACCTAGAACTCTTCAGCGAAGGCGGAGTGGACCTAATCAGTGGAGTGAGTTCAGGACAGCAGATACCACGCTGTGATCCAGAATGCTTATGTGCCAGGCTCTGCCTTGGCACCCCTTAAGCTGGTTTACTGCTCTCCCCAGAACCCCAAGTCTTCCAAGGGTCCACCACGTCCCAGCCCCTTGACGGAACACCTGGGACCCTCCACTAAATAGCAAACAGCCCCCAAACCCGCCGTGAGCCCAGAGCCACGCCACTCGCTATGTCATCTCACCCCACAGCAGCCCTGAGAGGCAAGAATGATTGTCCCCATTTTACAGATGAGGAAACTGAGGTTCTGCAAGGTTCAGGAACTTGTTTATCCTGCCGTGGAGCGTTGAGCAGCCAAGCTGAGAGCCAGTCCAGGTTCTCTGATGAGAGTCCATGCTGTCCTCTACAGTCCACACTTGCCTTACTTGCCTTCTTTTACGTATTCACTTCCAAAATCACGTGCTGAGGACCCGCGGTACGCCAGGCTCTGCGATCCAACGGCAACGAGGCCACAGTCCATGACCTCAAGCTGCTCAAGGAAGGAGAAGCATGAGCGTCAGCCTCCAGCCCCATCACGAAACAGAACAAACCTATGCTCAGATCAGCCAGTGCCCCTCCAGCCTCTGGACCGGGTTCCCTGGAGGGGACATGGAGCAAACCAGTCATACTGAGTGAAGGACACCTGCAGAAAGAAGCATTGATTCCAAGAGCCCAGATCCCTGAAACTGCCCTTTTTCAGCAGAACCTGCTTACCCAGAGGCCCTTCCAGCCAGGCCTGCTTTTCCTTTCCCAAAGAGCCAAGGGGCAGGCAGGCAGCCATCAGCCAGGGACTGGTGCCAGCCTCCCCCCACCGGGATCTGGGCAGAGAAGCAGCAAGCATTTGGGAGAAAGAACGGGGCTGGCAGTGTGGGATGTCCCTGCGGTGCCCACTTTGCAACGTCCTGTGGAGGGGTTAGAAAAATAAAGACAGATGGCAGCTCCACCTCCCCATCTGCCAGGACGTCAAGGTGGAGTGGGTAACCCAAAATGAGCAAAGTGATTTCATAAGAAGCTCATGCCAGCAACGAGTTGCATAAGAAGTCCGTCCTGGAACAAACCTGGGGACACTTGCCCGACTTCCTTCTTTCCTTTTTTGATGATGATGCCTTGCTCGTCCTGACTTACTGCCATGATGTGCTTCTTTTCAACCTCTGAACTCAGGCAGTTACTCAGTAAACACTTGTTAAGTGAATGAAAGTCATGATTGGAGGATCGCTTTGTGTCCAGAATTCAAGGAAAAAGGTGATACAGAAGAACCTACGCTTCTCATTGCCACTCGACGCACTGTGGCCTAAGCTAGCCCAGCTTCCTTGGGCTTTTCCCATCACTGCCACGAAAGCTATAGAATGTGCTGGAAACAGGGCACATGTGCGTGAACTACAGCAGCAGACCCTGGGGTGGCAGGGCCAGCAATGGGAAATGGCAGTGGCCTTCAGATCCTCAAATCAAAGGGCAATGAGGACGACTCCCCGGCATCCCAACACGCTAGCCCTGAAAAAAACGCTGTAATGGCCAGAAATGTGATGGAATTACAAAAGCATCTAGCACTGGCCACATAAATCGATAGGGTTCCATTTCTTTATAGTGGACCTAGAAATTATAAATTGCACATTTTTACTTAGAGAGAGCCATGACCACCCTACACAGGTTGTGTGCCCCAGCCCTCAAGCATTTTTTTCTGCAGTGACAATGCTTCAGAAGTCACCCTGAGCGACTAGCTGATCAGCACTGTGGGGAGAGGACGTCAGGCCAGGTGCTGACCCAGGGAGCCTGGACTGCCCGGAAACAACCCGTTCCGCCCAGTCAAGTGGTAGGAACCAGCAGTGAAGGGGAGGAAGGAACTGTGCTCAGAGCCATTCTCTCCCCCAGCCTCCTCAGTCAAGGAAGGCATCATGGCCAAGGCTGTGGTAAGAAGTTTCCCAACCAGCCAGCATGGACCAGGCCACACCCACTTTTAGGGGACCCAGGATCTCTATGCATGGGGTCATGTGGCCACAAAAGTCTCCACCCCATTCCCAGTCTGTGTCAAGATGCCTCTTTGAGGGGGCTGGGTGGGAGTTAAGTGGTGTGAGTACAACTGGTTGGCCCTTCCACTCCCTCTAAAAATCAATGGAAAAAATAATGTCAGGTGAGGATGAACAAAAAAACAATTATTTTTAATTCAGTGTAGAATGGAATATATTGTGGACACATAATGTAACTTCATTTCTCATGGACATTCTGTTTCATTCTAATAGCAATATAGATGGAAGGTTTTAAAGACCAGGTTGTAGACCTTGAAGTGTCAAACAGATCATAACCAATACCGGATGCCTTTGATTCCATTAATTGCATGTGCCAGTTAGGATAGGTGCGGTTATGCTGCAGGAACAAACAGCCCCTAAAGTCTTGGGAGCATAAAGCAAAAGAACATTTACTTCTCACTCACACTGCATGTCCATCAAGAATCATCGTTGACTCTGTTCCTGGACTTAGGTTGGTGAAGCAACTGCTGTCTAGAACATTGCCCAGACCCATGGCAAAGAAAAAGAGCTTTCCAGAGGTTCCCGGACCACCAAACATGACAGAAGTCACTTCTTCTCACAACTCATACCCCAGACCAGTTACATGGCCAACCCAACCACACAGGAATCAAGAAGCCAGAAACGTTTTGCAAATAGCACGAATAGCTGCCACATGCGGTGGGGGTGGACCTCAAGAGGGCAGGTATTTTGGATTGCATGCTTCTACCCTTGTGATCTAGTAAGGTATTTTCTGTTTATTTTACCAACAGAAAGATTGACCCAGTCCCAAAAATGACCACTCCTGAGCAATTCTATTCCAAGGTCATGGAGACTCTGAAGTATCTGAATTCCCACCTGCCGAATGGCAGCCATGTTATTTTATACGGCTTACCAGATGGGACCTTTCTCTGGGATCATTTGCACAACAGATATCATCCTCTAGGTATTGTTTTAAAGATACTGTTACTCTTTAACAATGTCAATGTATATGTAGCTCAAATGTATATCATTCATATCATATAGGAATACACCTAAAATGCCATCACAGAGTCAGAAATGATGAAGGGAAGCACCCCCAGGTAGAGGATCTAAAGGTCAGTATCCAAAGGTGGGCAGAACCTGATCCAAAGCCAGGAGGGACAGAAGTATTTATTTAATGAAGAATTAAGACAAACTGAAAGGTAACAGTTTAAGTCAGGAAACTCCTTTAACTGAAGGTGAAATCTCGAATGAGCTGATGAAGCCCTAATAAGACAGAAAGCCTTGAATCAAAGGGAAGAAATTCTCCAAATCTCAACGGTGAGTGCCCCCTGGTGGCCAGATCAATTTCTGTAGTCTGTGGTCCTCCAGAGGCCTTGGGCCTTCGGGCCTTGCCAGTTCCGACACTCTTGAGTCCTTGGCTCTGAAATGCTTTAAAGATCCCCAGAAACGTCTAATGGCCTCGCTAGCGTTCGAGATGCATTGCGCTGTAGAAGTGGCAGTAATTCACATTAGGAAGGGCTGCCATGCTCTCTGAAACACTCCTGTGAGAACGATGTTTTCCTTCACTCCATGTAATGGATGAAAGAAGGGAGACTCGGGAAGTTAGGTAGCTTGCCAAATATTGCATAGTTCATTGTCATGCGAGCTGGGTGTAGCACGGCTCATCTTTCTGTGTTTTGGAGGAGAATGTCTTTTCAGAAAAAAAGATTTATTATGTTCTTGCTATGCGCCAGGCACTGTCCAGGCACAGTGTGCCCAGGAAAGCACGCCAGAGGATTGTATGTGTTACGGGAGAAAATTCGGTGGGGGCGGGGGATGACAGGGAGGGCCAGCCTCCATCCCCTCAGGCAGGCGGCTGGGTGCCCTCCACTCACCCCACAGTGGTAGCACCTGGGACAGTCTTTCATTAAAGGGGCCGCCCCTTCCCTGGTACAGCCATAGCCACCTCCTTGCACCAACCCAAGCTGAAATGTGCCAGGGGTCCGAGACGTGTCTCGGTGAGCACAGCAAAGCTGGGAGACCTGGAACTGACCCCACAGTGCCTCCTTGGGAGCAGTTTCCCCTCACGTATAACGTGTCCATGTCTCTTCAGTGTCCTCTTCTCCTCCTGCACCCCTGTTTAAGCCAGCCCCCCTACCTCCCTGCACAGGAAGGGAATTGGGATCTTTTTACCAGCTCCCAAAAGAGCTCTGGGGGGACAAGAGTAGACACCCCCTTTCCAGGTTCCTCACCAAAGAGACTGAGGTCATTTCCTCGGCAGTTAAGAAATGGCCACAAATGTCACTGTTATCCAAGCAAAGTGCTGTCCAGCCTCGCGGGGGGAAAGCGTGTTCCTCCTGTTCACGGGGCTTTGACCGTGCCCCTGAGACACGATTGTGTGATCACCTGTGGGAGAACTTGACTCCACTCTGGGCCGCCGTGGACACTCGAAGGGCAATCACGTGGGCGGAGATGTCTCTGAGCCACTGGCTATGAAAACTGCAGTTCCCCCAAGAGATGTTTTCAAGTCCTCGAATTTCTCCACGCTCCGCAATGCCTGGGGCTGGGACGCTGGAGGCGGGGAAGATGTGCTTCCGACTGACTGTGTCACACCCATCAGGACTTGACTTGCGTTTTCGGACCTTGCATCCCATTCTCTGTCCACAAACTCCGGTTGGACTGCCTCCGTACGTTTTCAGATACGCCGCAATTTCACTTGACTGAACCACAGCATGAAACAAGGACGCCATGCAATTTGGAAGGAAGCAAGAGAGAAGGTGACGGGGGGACTCACTGATCACTTTGAAGGCTTCCCGGGGCCACTGGTTCTCACTCAGAGGCAACCCACTCACCCCCACCCATTATCACAACTTGAGAGGGGGTAGAATCCAGGGATGGTCCTAAACACCCTGCCGTGCACAGGACAGCCCCCACCACCAAGACTGTGCAAGGTGGAGAGCCCTGCCCTGGGCTCTGCCTCGTCCTCACACGGCCTCTCCAGCTGCTAATCACACGAAAGAAGGACAAGGTGCAGAGTGTGTTCTCTATAAACAACCCTTGTTTTTTAAAATATCCAATTAGGGAGAAAGTTGAAACCCTCAAAAATGTGTTTAATGTTTTTAAGCTATTATTCATTTCCTAAATTATCCCTGCTGCCTGGTTGCCATGGGAAATAAATTATAAATTCCTCAATGGAGCTTCAGGGTCCCTCCTAGACAGACTGGGGGAGTGGGTGGGACTTGGCCAGCGCTCCCCTTCCCCTGGCAGGCACACAGCTCGCACAACACGGGGGGCTTGTCGGAGGGCTCCGTCTGCTCCTGCTCCTAGTCCCGCCTTCGGGTCTTTGCTCTCAGGTTCATGGTCGGCCAACCTCTGGGTGTGGTTGCTCTGCCTAGTAGCAGAACACCCTCGTCGGATGCCCAGGGCACGGTACTCAGGGGTGTGTAAGCAAATAGGGGGCATTTTCCCATTGATTTCTGTCTTCGAGCCTAGAAGGTGGTGAGGCTATCTAGACTTGACTGTAGCCAACCCTAAGCGTAAGAAAGAGTTCTGGAAGCAGAGGGGTCGGGGAATTACCCCTGGACCAGTGACAGTCTCTGCGGCCTCGGTAGGACAGGCAGGAGCTCAGCCTGACCATTCGGCAAAGAAAAGGCTAAACGCCACAGCATCCGATGAGCGGGGATGGAGGCCCGGAACAAGAGCGGGTTCCCAGCTCGCTCCTGCCCGGGAGGAGGGCGTGATGAGCCCCCCAGCATCTGTCTTCGTCAGCCATGTTGGAGGGTCACTACGAAGTCTGTCTGGCTGCCAAGGGCTGGGACAGCCCCGCAGTCTCTGCCTGCAATTACAATTCCTGGCGAGAACATGTCTTTTGGAGGCATTAGGAGACAGTACGTCTCACACATTAGGATTCTACTACTCAGCATCTTTTCAGAGAGGTCAGCTCCGACCAGTGACGAGTCCTGTCAGGCAGAGTCCCCGAGGAAGGCAATCTTTCCATAAATATGTCTGCGATACCTACAATGATACAAAGATGGAGTCTTTGTTCTCCAAGGAGACGGAAAAGACAACTCCACTGGGGAGAACAGTATACAGATCCTGACAGCAAGGTTGCTAAGTGTCCGTGACACTCGTACAAGCCCGATGCATCCTGGGAGCTGTCTGCAGGGTGGCACTCTGGTCCAGGAGTCTGGGATCGCCGGCTACACCCTGGTCTGCACCTCTACCGCAAAACATCATCAACTTCATTTTACCCCAATTACTCTTCAACTTGAAACATAGCCTGTTTTAAAACACATTGTAGTAGCCCAGCTGGTGTGGCTCAGTGGATTGAGCGGTGTCCCATGGATCTGGAGGTCACCTGTTCAACTCCCGGTCAAGGCACATGCCCCGGTTGTGGGCTCGATCCCCAGTAGGGGGCGTGCAGGAGGCAGCAATCGATGCTTCTATCTCATCGATATTTCTATCTCTCCCTTCTACTCTCTGAAATCAATGTTTAACAATACATTGTAGTATACCTTATATTTCATTACTGGCTTCCTCCCTGTCTAAATGAATGTGTTTTTACTAAGATTTAATACCCTAAGTGGTAGTTCATGGAGGCATGATTGATCTTCGTTGAAACTAAGCCTTTATGATGCCTAACATTTCAATTATGGTCCCTGCATTAAACAAATACCAAAGACCCTGCCCTGAAGAACCACAGCTGACTGACACGCGAGCTGCTACTCCAGCCATCAGGAGCAGAACCCGCCCTGAACGCTTCAGAGGGGGTGCCCGCCACTGGCTCCCCACCTACCGATGGCTCCTCAGCCCTCACCGCCCCTGGTCACCGAGGGGCAGTCCTTCTGCCCTGTCCCGGTCGTTCTTGACCAGCTCTCTGCACCAGGACCACTTTCGGACCAGGGCGTCACAGACACCGCCTCTGCAGGCTGGGCACATGGGAGGAGCAGTCCTCATACCTCCAGGGCAAAACTGAAAGCAAGAGGGATACAGGTACCTCCTCGCCAGAGAGAGGCGATGACCACCTGACCGTGCCAACAAGAAGAGCGTCGGAACAACTTCTTCTCTTCTCTTTCTGTAAACCATGAGCCCATCGAAAGCACTCCCGACTGCCCCTCCACAGGACCAGCCTCAGAGTCACCCGACCCCCTACGAGGCCGAAATACCAGACAGAAGGGAAAGCACTGTCACACCGTTCCCAGCTCCTTTCCCTACACCTACCGTGCCTTTATCCCGCTCAGCAGACCCGCCTGCTCACACTAGGATTTTCCCTTTATCAACCTCGTCCAACTGAAGCCAGAATGACAGGGAAAGGGACAGAAACTGAGACAAGGCTCAGAAGCGGGGCATGCCTGTGGTCGCATCCTAAGGTGTGCCAGGAGCTCAGAGTAGGACCTCGGGAAGAGGGCACTAGGCCCCCAAAAGGGGAGCCAGCAGATGAGCCCCCCAGATCCAGGAGCAGGACCAACTCCAGTCCCTCTGGGCACCAGAGCAATCCAGGCTTGCAGGTAAGAAGGGGGAGGTGCAGAGCGCTGTATGGAGGTGCCACCTCCCCCCGGTGGAAAGACTTCCGCCACTGAGCAGGGGTAAGAAGACAAGACGCCTCTCAGGGAGAGGGGACTCATCAGGGCCGAGCTGGGTGTCAGGGTCCCAGCCAAGCTACCTGAGGTTGATTACCAGGCCACAGTTTCAACAAAGAAACAGGTGACAGAGGGGAGGCTGCAGCTCAGGGGCCGTCCCAGCACAGGGCCACAGCCACATCGCTAGGGTGCACGGAGGTTGGGAGGATCACAGGTGCAGAGTGGAGGCTGGATGCGTCCGTCACTGCAGCTGGGCGGGGCTGAGACCAGCAGGGACACATACAGAAAGGAGACAAGTTACAAAATCACAGACCAAAAAAAAAATAGAGGTGCGGCCAGTGTGGCTCAGTGGTGGAGCGTTCTCCCATGGACTGAGAGGTCCCGGTTTGATTCCCTGTCGGGGCATAGCCCTGGGTTGGGCCTCAATCCCCAGTAGGGGGCGTGCAGGAGGCAGCCGATCGATGTTTCTCACATCAGTGTTTCTCTTTCTCCCTCTCTCTCTCTAAAAAAAAAAATCAATAAAAACATATATTTTTTTTAAAAAAAAAAAGAAGAAAAAATAGAAGGAAAGAAGCCTCGGTGGTGGGAAGAGGGATCTTGGAGAAAGTTGGGGCTCAGGGCTCCAGGTTGATACCAGAAAATAAAAGCAACGCCAGTGGTTCGGGATTTATCTAAAGCGTGGAGACAGGGACGCCGGTGGGAACGGCAGAGGGCAGGCGTGTTCCCATGGCGGTGATGGCGATAACACGCCTGTGCGTCTCCCGTCTTGGATACACAGAGAAATAACGTATTTTTCCTCTATGACAAAAAAATTGAATCTATCTTTCAGTCTAACTGATCTGAGGTATAAGTAAAAAATAAGACTTCCATCACTTTCCATCTTTCTCTTCGCTCTGAGATAGGGCCTATTATTTTCCTTTATTTTTTTCGAGCGTGAGAGAAGTGTTAATGAATAAGACATCAGTCATTCCCCCCTGAGATTTGGGAGAGCCTGGATTTTGTGTCTCAGCCACAGCATGAAAGTGGAATTGCCTCTGGGGTGGGTATGCTGTAATGGGGAGGGGAGGAGAGACCTGTGAGAAGAAGCAACCCCCAGATTCCGCGTCTGCCACCGGTGTTTACAGAGGCTCTGAACTCCCACATGGCACCCATCACCTTTACTCCTAGGTACCTTTTTAACTTGCACCAGAAAATAAGTGTGGAGCATATGTACTCTTGAGGGCTTAAATAAGATCCCCAGGGCCGAGCAGGTACATAGGACGCTGGCCTCCCCCTTCCAGGGGCCGCCCAAGCACTTTGGAGGCCTTCAGCTTGCCAAACTGCCTGGCAGCGCATGGTGAGCTGTTCAGACACTCAGATTGTCCTGCCCGGTCCTCACCACGGATAACGGGTCTGGAGGGTATGTCAGCGACCACCCTGAGCACTCCCTGTGCCCCTGGGAACTTGGCACTTCATACCATTGCCAGGAGAAAGCCGCTGCTCGGCCAAGTCCGTTGTGAGTGATGCTCTGGTCCGTACGGTGCCCTTGCATCCCTCCACCTGGGTGCAGATGAGGTCAGGCCCCGCAGGCCCCGCCCTGGCCCATGCCAACAGCTCAGGAAGGAAGTAGACCCCTTAAGGCCCCCCTCAACTCCAGCTCTGAATGTCTAGGGGGCTCAGAAAGGAAGCACAGGCGTTCTTTAAGAGCCATGCCAGCTGAAAAATCAGGGCAGGTCCCCGGAGGTGCCAGCCTTCTGCAGGCTCACCGTAAGTTCCCCGCTGGCTGCCACATTCAGGCCCACGCAACATCCCGCCCTCACTCTTTTCCAGGCCAGCTGAACGAGGACGTGACCTACGAGCAGTTCTACACCTTCCTCAGCTGTCTTCAGGTGAGCCAGCCCTGACTTGTCCACGGCACAGTCCCCTCGTCACCCGCTGTTCCTCGGTAATCACAGGTGTTTTCCTGCTCTCAGGTCAGCTCCTGCCATGGCTGGATGTCTTCCAACAAGACTCTCCGGACTCTCACTTCAGAGGTAGGACTGTGGCGGGTCCTTTGGTAGCATTTGGGGTCATTCTTGCCCTGCGTTTGCTGCTGTGACTTCACTGGGGATGGGAGTTGGGCAAGGCGCAGGCTCCAAGCTGGCGAATAGAAACGTCCAACTCCCAGGGGGCTTGAGGAGTCGAGGGGATGCGGGGTGCCCTGTCTCTCTCCTTCTGCCTCCTCTGGGTCTGTGGCTCTCACTGTGTCTGTCAGGCACTTTCTCTGTGCGTGTGTCCGATCTCTCGTAAGCACACATGCATGTACGTGCACACGCACACCCCTTTGAAAGCCGGTCCTGGGCATCTGTGCAGAGGTGGAGAGAAGTGAGTGAGGGGAGACTCTCTGTATGAGTTCTCCCGAGTTCGAGGAGGACCCAAGGTCCAGAGCATCCCTCTCCTCTCGGCGGGAACCGGCGATGCAGCGCTTCTTTCACAGATACAGAATAATCTCTTTGTAGAAGACTTAATGAATTCTTTTTACAAATACACTTCCATTTTTTTAAAACCTTGGAGAATGTTAAAAAAAACAAAAAAGACAAGCACAAAGAACAATAACAAAAATCACCCCAAATCTCACCATCCAACGTCTTCCTAATATTACTTTCATAGATGGATATTTCTGGGTTTTGCCTACACAGTATCAGAATTCATATGCTGTTTTGTGCCTTCTGAAGCCCATCAATTATTTCTCCACATCCTAGTTTCGTCATCATTTTAGAGTGCACAGCACATGAATGGACCACAATTTATTTCACCCCTTGGAGTTGGACATACAGGTCATATAGGCTTCCAGTTTTTCACTGTGATAAATAGCACTGTGATGAACCTGTGTGTGTGTGTGTGTGTGTGTGTGTGTGTGTGTGTGTGTGTACCATTTCCTTAAGATGAATTTCCAGAAAAACGATTGGGTCAAAGAATATGTCGTGTTTAAGGATTTGATCCACCTCGCCGAATTGCTCTCTAGAAAGGTTAAACAAATTGACTTTCTGGATCCCCTATCCCCGGGGCACCATTCTGCATTATCATGACTGTTCATCTTTTCTTCACCAACCCCATAGGGAAAAGTGGTATCTCATTACTTTAATTTGTGCTGATTTGGTTCCTAATGAAGTTTAACAGTTTGTATGCTCGTTGGCCATGTGTCGAATAGAATTTAATGTGCCGAGCCGCTCTGTGCGGAAGGCTGGGAGCTGGGGCGGGGGGGCTGCCCGTGCCTTTGTCCTGCCCAAATCGGCTCACTAAAATCAAGGTCTAGATTTCACGAAGTCTCCCTGTTTCCTTTGCATGCAGAGAGCAGAACAACTCTCCAATATACTGAAAAAGATTGCAATCAGCAAGAAATTTACGAACTTTGATCTTCTCTATGTGGACTTTGACTTCCAAGGAGGTAAGTGCTGCTGGGCTTGGGTAGGGAAGCAGACAGAAGCAGCCGCCACATTTGAGAGCCTGCCCCAGCCAGGGGCAAACCTGCGGGCAGCACACTGGACAGGGTCTCTCCCGCCCATCCTCACACACGAAGAGCTCTGGTACTGAAACAAGGTAAAGGGTGACACTGTTCCCGGAAAACGCCGTGGCAGAGAGCCACCAGGTCCGTGCAATCCTTTGTTCTCGCCAGGAGAGCAATGTCCTGTTTACCAATGGCTAAAGATGAGCATGCCAGGGATGAGGGCTAAGGCAGTGCCTCGCAGAGTGGGCACTGAGCTACCTAGGGACTCGGTAACAATGCTGATTCCCAGGCCCTGCGCATGCAGAAACTAATCAGGGTCTCTGTGGGAGGGACCTCAGAGCTGCCTGTGGCGGAGGGAACAGCCCCTAGCCCAGCGTCCTGGAAAGAACATTAGTATTTCTCTGCTAACACCCTGTCCAAACACAGCGGTCACTGAGGGGTGGCACCGAGAAACAGGCATGATTACTGGAGCTACGGATTTCTCCTTGACACCTTGACCCTGAAGAATTATTTTTTATTGGCTCTAATGCTCCCAGTCTCAGAGTCATTGCTAAGCAATTGCTGTACAGGAAAAAAGCCTCCTGTTGATTGACGGCCCTCTGAGATGATACTAATGAAAAGCTTTGCAGGGTACGCGAAGGATGGCCCATTTCTCCTCCAGAGATTATCATCTCTATCTCCCCCGCACCCCCCTCCCCCCGGTCCAAGCAGCCGGGGGAAAGCAGATGGCCATCATGAATTATCTCAGATTACATTAGCTGACACATTCTCATTGCAGAGTCTAGTATTTCAATTCTGAACATCTTTTCAACAAGACGGATCGCCCCTAACTAGATTTCCTGCCTAGGTGATACATATTTCTCTCATGGGGAGAGACATTTTGATAAATAACCTCTCATTAAAATGCAGAGCTAAAGACTCATTAATGAATTCCTGCTGTAAACAAATACACCGCCAAGTGATCTTTGATTATCATCAACCTTGAACATAGATAAAGTTATTAAAAATATAATAATGTCCAACGTGCACAGAGGACTTTTTCATTTTCCATGGTAGCCTCCAGCTCTGTGCTTTATCATCTTTGGGATTACAGGCCATTCCCCGAACATTTCTAAACGCTGCCTTCCAGACCTGAAAACGGGGAGACCACACCCACGTAACAAATCTTTGTGGCGATTATATGAAAGAACGTGTGATCCTCCTGAATGCCATGCCTGGGTCATTGCTGGTCCCTGGGAAAGAGGACCATTTTCGTCACACCTTTGCTACCCAAAGTGTGCTTTGGGATGAGTCGTATCCACTGCACTGGGGGCTACTTAAAGATGTGGAAGCCCGGGCTCCACTCCTAATTAGGGCCTAGGAGTCTGAATTTTAGCACAATCCACAGACGATCCATGGCACATTAAAATGTAATAAGTGAGGCCTTATAATGAGCCAAAGTTAAGGACGTTAGTCATCAGGTTTTCCTAAGTCCTGCTACGTGCTGTGTAGGTGCTGGGAATACAGCTGTCAACAAAACAGAACAGTCTTTTATATAGCTGTCAACAAACAGAACAGTCCTTATACAGCTGTCAACAAAACAGAACAGTCCTTATACAGCTGTCAACAAAACAGAACAGTCCTTATACAGCTGTCAACAAAACAGAACAGTCCTTATCTTCATGAAGCATCTAGACAGGAGAGCGGGCCCCTCGCCCCAGTACTGGCCAGCATTCCAGTGATGACCTTAATGCTCGGAAGCCGAGGTCATTAGCCCCTTCTTGTCCTCACAGCAATGATAAATGCGGTAACAATGAAAAAACATATATATATTCAGTGAAACTGAACTGAACATTCTTCTCAACCAAACGGCAGTGAGTTTACGGAGAAACCTCCCTGGCTTCTCCTTGCTTGGCACTTCTCATCAGCAGTTCGAGGACATTCCTGAGATGTTGTCATTCCCTGACAAAAACAAATGAGAAGATCCTGTCGCCTTCTCCATGTGAGGCTGGCGAGCAATGCCCTAGGAAGACACAGACACGGTGGGAAGGAGCGTGGAGGCAGAAGGGCCGCTGCCCGGGACCCGCCCCATGAACATCTGAGGAGGCGTCGTGCATTTAACATCCAGGGGCCACCGTGTCCACTTCTGAAAGAGCTGGAATTTTTACCGCGTTTTCGGGAACTGTAGTGAGAACTTGATGTACGCCCCAAGTTTGACTACTGCCAAGGGAATTTCTACCTTGAAATCCTAGCATTTTCCAGCACAGGAGAAAGATCATCCACACCTGGATCCGTCCCTGTGGGTGACCCCCAACCTGCGCAGCTCGGGGCCTGGAAATCTGGTCTGCCGCGTGTGGGGAAAATGTGCTATTCCAGGAAAAGGCCAGAATTTACAACCAGATAGACCCGTGTTCCTATCCCAGCTCAGACCCAGAGTAACTGGAACCTGGAGCAAATTAAGTAACCACACAGCTTTGGCCTCCTTTTGTACAACGTAACAATAACAACGGGTGGAGCCCACACGTGCAGTGGTGTAGGACTCAACAGTTAACTGACAGCCTCCCACCCCCACGGTCACCAGTGTATGTAAATCACCTGCTACACTCTTCCAGGGCTTACGACATATGGAGAATAAATGTTCACTCTCTTTCGATGTCCAACTCACTTCCCATTGCTGCTCGTGCCTGTGGACCACTCTGAGGCCCTTAGAGAAGCCTTGGTGGCAATGCATCTCATTAGCAAGGCAGTCTCCTTTATGACAAGTAAAGACCCGACAGAGCCACTTCTCAAATCTGCAGTCTTCAGGGTCACACGGAAATCTCTCCTTCCTGCACTGTATTTGAACTGGCTGTGGCATCATCGATATCCTCTTGTTTAATATGGAATTCACCATTTCACACCCAGTGACAGGACAGGGACTTGCAGGGACGGGCTGCAGCAGCACGTCACGCCCAGGAGGCCGTCTCCAGCTCACGGGAGCTGCAAAGTGTCAGGTCCACAGGGAAAGGCTGAGCAGCCAGAATTGAACCTGGAGCAGAAAGTCTGATTCCAAGGTCTTGCCTTAAAAAAAACAAGCAGAACAGCCCGGCCGGTGTGGCTTAGTGGATGGAGCATTGTCGCATGGACTGAGAGGTCCCGGTTCGATTCCCGGTCAGGGCACGTGCCTGGGTTGCGGGCTTGATCCCCAATAGGGGGCGTGCAGGAGGCAGCCGATGGATGTTTCTCTCTCACATCAATGTTTCTATTTCTCTCTCATAAATAAATAAATAAATATTTTTTTAAAAAGCAAGCAGAACAGCCAGGCACGCTGGAGACAAAGCCAAGCCAGCTTCCCTAGGGCTCCGCCTCCTACAGGGTACCGATGGCCAAGGGCAGGTGTTGCCGTCTGCAAGCGGGCTCCGCTGAATAAGCCTTCACGAAGACGTCTGTGGTTTCGGCACCAGTCCAGCTCCGAGCTTCCCATCAGAGGAGCGGGCACAACCCACTCCTTCAGAGACCTGCCCGTTTCTCAGCACGAGGCAGTTTCTCCCTCAGGACTCCATGCAGAGAACACAATGGACATTGTCCTCAACTTGAGTTTCCCAAGAAATGGAAAGGCCACCTTCCAACAGCCGCTGCTCCTAAGAGCCTCCAGGAAAGCCCAGATGCGGTGGCCAGGCAGCCAGGGAAGGAGCCAGCAGCATCGGAGACCCAGTGTGCAGGGCTGCAGACCACCCGCAGGAATTTCGTCCTGAGCTCGGAGAAGGACCACAGGATCCGCAGCCCCTCTGGGGACGGGTTGGGCAGCAGGTGGGGACGGCGTGCTGTGATATGAGGACTAATTACAAAAGCAGCCAAGTATCGATTCAGCTCTGGGACAGTCCAGCTCCTTTTGTCCAGTCGAATGTCCATTCCTTCCCTTGGGGCAAGAGAGGGAGGGACAAAGGGCACAGGTCCCTGCCCTTGAGGCTTCTGGGGGGTGGAGAGGGAAGAACTGGAGGGATCTCGGCTCTGCCTGCGCCCCTCTCTGGCTTCACGGGCCAGTGGGGGGCTGCCAGTTTCATGTTCTTCTCCCTGGAGGCCCCGTAAGGATTTGAAGTTTCCTGTGCTCTTACTGACGGCGTGACATCACAGGGCAGGGCGCCGTGCGGCTGCCTGGAGCGACAGACATCCCGGTCTCTCGCCTGATGAAGGACAGTTTTATTGCTTCTCGTCACGCTGGGGTTGAACACATGTCTCTGCAGCCCTACTCACAGCACAGGCGTCGCTGAGCTCACTCTGCCTCGTTATATCCCATGAACTGGGGGCTGTCCGGGGGACCGACACGCCAGCCTTGTCTGGAAGGGGCGGTCGTGAGAGGCGTTTGCGTCCCCCTCCGGCGACGCTGTCCCACTGGCCACCGGGAAATGAGCTGGACTTCAGTGGGTGTGGGATGTTCTAGAGCTCACCTCGCCTCACGCACGAACCACTTCATCTAACTCCTGCACGCGTTCTTGCTGACTAGGAAAACATCACACACCGGGAAGGTCGTTTCTGCCCCGAAAGCCCCAGCCCGAGAGGACCGCCCGCGGGCAGCCGGGTGGGGGAGCCTCGGGTGGGGGAGCCTCGGGTGGGGGAGCCTCGGTGTGAGGGCTGTGGGCAGCTCGGGAGGGCCGTGGGCAGCTCGGGAGGGCCGTGGGCAGCTCGGGAGGGGTGTGGGCAGCTCGGGAGGGGTGTGGGCAGCTCGGGAGGGCCGTGGGCAGCTCGGGAGGGGTGTGGGCAGCTCGGGAGGGGTGTGGGCAGCTCGGGAGGGGTGTGGGCAGCTCGGGAGGGGTGTGGGCAGCTCGGGAGGGGTGTGGGCAGCTTGGGAGGGGTGTGGGCAGCTCGGGAGGGGTGTGGGCAGCTCGGGAGGGGTGTGGGCAGCTCGGGAGGGCCGTGGGCAGCTCTGGCAGCATTTTCAGTCCTTGTTCTGACCCCTGGCTGCATGTGTGCCCTGCAGTCGTGAAGAAGTGGCAGAACAGAGGCGGGCAGCCCTGGCAGCTCATCGAGCCCGTCGATGGATTCCACCCCAACGAGGTGAGTGTGGTCACACAGCCGTTGCCGAAGACCAGGTGCTAGGTTATTTTTTTTTTTAAATATAATTATGTGCCCTGGCCGGTTTGGCTCAGCGGTTACAGCGTCGGCCCTCGGACCAGAGTCGCAGGTTTGATTCCGGTCACGGGCACATGCCCAGGTTGTGGGCCCCATCCCCAGTGGGGGGCATGCAGGACGCTGCCAATCGATGTTCTCTCTCATCGATGTTTCCATCTCTCTCTCCCTCTCCCTCTAAAAATTAATAAAGGAAAAAAAATTTTTTTTAAATATCCTCGGGTAAGGATTTAAAAAGAAAAAATACAGTGAAAATCAGAGTCAGAGGAAAGGAGGGAGGAGCGACACCTGGCTGCTTGACTTCGTGTCCACAGTGGGCAGTCAGGGGACTGTGCAGGGAGGTCCTGAGAGATACCGGAGAGAGGACATCGGCTCTGTGCTTCCCAGGGCCCGATGTAGACAGGCACAGTCACGGCCTCCATAACATAGAAGACGTCAGACACACACACAGAACTGCAAGGCTTCCTGAGAGCGAGACCTGGGAGAAATCCCTTCTATGGATCCTTCTAGAAAGGACGCAGTGAGAGGAAAGCAAGGGGAGCCGGGCCCACCCTGTCCATTAGCCTGGCTTTGATCTGTCACACACACCGGACTGACTCGTGACGTTTCTTTATTTTAAAGTAATAGTTAAGGAAGAAGTAGAAGGGAAGTAGCTCTGCCGTTTTCAAAATTCTGAAAGCTGGGAGTCCTCCACAGCTCGAGTCTTTCTGACTCAGCCTGTGGTCAGGATGGCGTGGCGGTGACAAGGGTCCACCCTGAGAAGTGCTTCCAGAGTCTCCCCTGGTGGCCTTGGCCGTCAGCCAGGCCACAGGGGGGGCTGTCATCCCTCAGGAGTCTGACTGGAACACAGCCCGCCTCCCCCAAGCTCTAGAAAGAGCCGCGGCAGGGCTGACGGAGGAAGGACAGTGCCACCGACGACAGGTGAACGAGCAGCGGCGTCCCACAAATGCTGGGAATTTTACAGTGCGTATCAGATGCCCATCTCACCAGCAACCCGAACTAAACTGATCCAAGCAAAGCCTCTCAGAACAGCTAACTTTCCTGTGGACCTTGTGGATAAGTTGACCCAAGAGAAATTTTGGCCAGAAGCTAGCTAAATATTACAGAGCCTGCCCCCTTCCAAAAAAAATTTAAAAATGATGTCTTTGGTTTTAGAATAGCCAATGTGGAGACCTTCTGCCTGGCAATAATTAGGTGGTCATCTGTCATTCTTGTGCCCAATTGAATGGTACCCTTCTGGTTTGACAGAGAAAGGGGATATGAAGAGATGACCAGAGAGGGAGTTAATTAAGGACAAACTAAATAGAAGAGGGTCGAAGAAGTTTTGTCGTATTCCTTGGGACATATTTGTCTGATCCACCAAAAAAAACACCCTGTCCCTGGCTTCTAACACTACAGTAGGGTTCCAGGTCTGTCTAACTGGAGCTCTGTCTTACACTCAGACAGCTCCCCCCATAACTGGTTGTTGAGAACAGTCAAAAGCTGAAACCGAGCGTGTGCCCTCCCCTTGTTTTCCCCGAGGGACGCCTCCACATGCTGGCGGTGGGTGAGAGTGGGCAGTGGGCAGCCACAGCTGGCGTGGGTGACAATGGACAGCAGTGCCCGGAGCCTGCCTATGCATCATGGCTACTGAGCTCAACTGTCCAGATTGCAGCTTGTCATCCAAAAATATTTACTGCGCGCCCACCCCAGAGCCAACGCTGTGAGAATTCGAGAGTGAAGGAGGAGCCGCCCCGGCCGCTTTGGGAGCTCACAGTGCCGAGTGACAGGATGACAAGCACACGTAATGACATAGAAAGAGGTGCACGCCTCCAGCTGGCAAGCGCGGATGCTCGGGGGGCATCGTGCAGGAGGGGATGGCGGAGGGTGTCAGGAAGAGCGTGACCCAGGCGAGCGAAGGAAAGAGGAGAGGGTCACAGACGTGTGTCGCACAGGCCCCGACCTGGATGTGGAAAAGGCACGGCACACGGGAGGAAATAAAAGCGCTTCGGCGCAGCCGGGACAGGGAGTACCTGTCCGAGCGGCGCTGAGAGGGAGAGGACAGGAGCAGTGCTCAGGTGCCAGGCCACCTAAGCTCTGGAGGGGGTTCGACCTTTCCCCTGCGGGGAGCGGAGACCCACGGATGGTTTGTTTTGCTTTGTTCTGTTTTGAATCCTCACCTGAGGATACTTTTCCATTTATCTTCAGGTAGAGAGGGAGGGAGGGAAGGAGAAAGAGGGAGAGGGAGAGAGAGAGAGAAACATCAATGTGAGAGAGACACATCGACTGGCTGCCTCCCGCATGACCCCGACCAGGGCCGGGGATGAACCGCAACCAAGGTATGTGTCCTTGACTGGAATCAAACCCGTGACTCATTGGTCCACAGGCCAACACTCTAACCACTAAGCCAAACCGGCCAGGGCCTACTGATGGTTTTTAAGCAAGATAGAAAGATAACCAGGCTTGTGGTCTAAAAAGATACCGATGGTAGCAGCGCGGAGAGCGGTTTGGTGTGGGCCAGTCCAGAGGGAAGGAAGCTGGGGAAGGGGGTTAATGAGAGAGAGAGACTGATGGCCTGAACAAAGGTGGGGGGAGGGGAGAAGAACGGTTTGTATTGGAGAGACTCAGACAGTTGGAGCAACAGAACGTCGTCACTTCCTGGATGTGTGGGTGCGGCACTTCCTTTACGCCTGGGGCCTTGGACAGATGGCTCCACGACGCACTGAGGTCGCGAGCAGGGGACGGGGTGCGGTGAGGAGGAGCTTGGCACCTGTTGGATTTCAGGAGGCTATGGGATGTCCAAATGGGGATGTCCTTTCGGCAGATACATACAGGCCCTGAGCTCAGGAGAAGACACGAAGTGAGCCCCATCAGGACAGGCTTGAGACCCGAAGCCTGGAGAGCCTCCAGTGTCCCTGCATACGCCCTTCCGGATGCCCTGCCTTAGGGCCGAGGCGGTGCTAATGCATCCGTCTAGACCACGGGGCAGCTAGCGGAGTCCACCTCTTTTCCATCCTGAAAAAGCCAAATGGACAAGGTTGGCCTCAGCACCTCGTCCTAGGCACAGGCATGATGCAAACCAAAGGAGCGGACTCAGACCTCTCCAAGTGCCCCCCACCAGTCCCTGCACATCTGAGCACCAAAGAGCTGCGGCCGGTCCCTCGCCACCAGCAGTGAGCAGGCTTTACCGTGTCGGCCTATTTCTTCCGAAAACCCTGCCCGAGAAGCAGAGGATGTCAACTACTTACTGTCGGCCCAACTGCTCCAATTGTTTTTAGGGAGAGTTCAAGAA
Organism: Tadarida brasiliensis; assembly: GCA_030848825.1. NCBI lineage: Eukaryota > Metazoa > Chordata > Mammalia > Chiroptera > Molossidae > Tadarida > Tadarida brasiliensis. The sequence continues at coordinate 95,007,505 of CM061267.1, read as the reverse complement.
ATATAAACGTGGGCTGTGTGGAACAGTTCAAATTTAGGATTTATACATGATCGTTTTTAAGCCAAATTATATTCACTATCTAAACCCTGCGTGTATGCTCGTGGAAAATAGACAAGCATAGAAAAATTCCCAATATACAGGCACGGGAACCTGCAGAGACATGCCAGGGACCGTCAGGAAGGGCCACGCATGCCCCAAACGGCAGTGAGGTCTGGACAAAAGCAGCACCGCCCACATGGCAGCTGTCTGGACCCTGCAGCCAGGCCCTGCAAGAGTCAGCTACAAAGGAAGAGACCTGAAGGGCCTCGCTCAGTTGACCAGAAGGCCCCACTTAACCGGAACCCCTCCCTTCCACAGCGTTCTGCCGGGCCAGGGTTCACCCCTGCACGTGTGTAGCAGGGTTAGCGAACGAGGCAGCCCGTGAACCCCTCCTGCGCAGCGGACGTCGTGTGCGCCAGCAGGGGAAGCTGTCTCCGTCCCTGGTCCCCAGGACAAGCGCAAGGGAGAGGTGTGGTAAACGTCTCCGCTAGAAAAATAAACTCACTTGCATCCATCCAATGAAATACAGTGAGGTGAATAAAAACAATGATACTGATCTACCTTTCGTGACACAGAAATATGTTTGCAATAAGAGCAAAGTAAATAGTAGCCGATTGAAGATTGTGGGGATGATTACTCAACTCTACGCATTCGTCAACACTCACGGAACTGTTCACCAAATAGAGTGAATTTTATTGTGTGTAATTTATACGGCATGGGAAAAAAAGAGAAGATTGTAAAACGGTGTTTACAGAGGGATGCAGTGTGTGTGTGTGTGTGTGTGTGTGTGTGTGTGTGTGTGTGCCTCAGAAAGGCTCTGAGCCCAGTGGTAATCGTGTCTATCTCTATTATAATTGCAAGTTACTTTTATTTATTCTGTTTTTCTCTTTTTGCTTTACTGTCTTTTTAAATTGTCCTCAAATGAATAGGTATTGCTTTACTATTTTAAACTATGAATAAGAAAGCATGAAAGGTATTTGTACTGGAGGAACGGCTCATTTGGAGTGAGGAGAGTCAAGGGTGGCCGGCCCGGCCCTGTGCCCTGGGTCGTGGTAGTTACAAGAAGAGGCCGGTTCTCAGATCCCCCCGTAGGTGCCCAGTGAAATGGTTCTGAAATGAATGACTGAGTATAGTGGGTCTTCTTCTCCCCAATCTCTAGTCCAGCAATAGCAATGCCACTCTCATTTCAGACTCACTACATTAGCAGTGCACACTCATAAATATTTTAAGCTCCACGAGAGTGACAGCCAACTAATTGCTTTCAAACCAAACAGCCACCACGTGCTCAAATCCGAGCTCTGTCATTTAACCTTCTTCATCTCATCCTCACCCTGCCTCCTCCCTTGTTAATTTAGATTAGGAAATAACTGATCATGGACGCCTTGGTACCATGTAGTTGTCAGGAAGACAGCGTCTGTGTATCAAGTTGAAAGGCAAGAAAGAAGAAAAAACAACTAGTCACCTTCTCCAGACCTGGCAGCAGCCTCCTTTGTTAAGAAATAGCAGGAAAAGCAGCCACAGGACCGGTCCTCTGTCTTCAAAGACACTGGTGGGTCTGTGTGTGAGATGCTCAGACCCTTCCCAGAAACCTGCCGGCTAGACAGCCTGTGTGTGTGTGTGTGTGTGTGTGTGTGTGTGTGTGTGTGTGTGTGTGTGTGTGTGTTTGGTGTTAGACACCGCATGGATATGACCAAGATCACAGAGTTGGGTGGCTGGAATTTGGGGTCCACCTCCGCACACTCAGGAACATAGTAATACACTGGGGATCTTTAATGCAGCGACTCCATAGGTTCTCGTTTTTTCTAACAACGGCCTGGCTCTTGACCACAGTTTAGACCCAGAAGGGTCTGGGATCATTTTCTCCGGCCCACTCACTCTGCAAGTGAGAGCTGCAGACCGGAGAGTGGTAGAAGGCCGCCCAGCATCACGCAGGGAGCTGGCGGCTCGGCCTTGGGGACAGCGCATGGGACCTGCCCCATGGAAACAATGTCCACGTGCTTCTGATCAAAGTCGGATGACCCGGAGCCTCTCCCTGAACAGTGTGCTCCTCTCTGAGACCGTAGCAATCACATTTCTCTTATCATCCGGCACTAAAGCCCTGTGCAGATGGCCTGGCCAGGCCCCATTTGCTAAATGAATGAGGGTGTTATCTGCAGGGAAAGACAGCTCGTCAGAAGCATGTTAATGACGCACCAGAGGACTGGACGACCAAGAACGAGCCTGCTAACATCATGAATAAAGAGCACCCTGATGGACGACAGTGCAACCAGCTCCTCGGATCCCACCGTACCTGCTGCCTGTCCAGCCTCATCGCCCAGGCACCTGTGGCTTCCCACGCCACTCCCTCCCGCACCCCTGTGCCTTTGCACATGCTGTGTCCTCGACCATCGCACTGTTTCCCACAGTATCCATCTGGTGAACCCTTGAAAATTCGGCTCCACGATCGTCTTCTTCAGGAACTACCTGTCCCCTCCCCCGCCCCCTGGCAGAGTTGGCACCTAACCTTCCAGCCGAGTGCATCCCCCTCACAGCCCTCCCTGCGGGTCTGCTGGTGTCCTTTTGCACGTCTGGTTCCCTCACCAGACTGGGAGCTCCTTGCGGGAAGGACTCGTCCTGTTCATCTCCAAGCCCTAGGCCTGCGGTCAATGTTAGCTGCCCACAGATAAATAAACAGATGGCTTTCTGAGGAAGTGTATTTGTTAGCTATTACTAAAATCACAAATTTAGCAGCTGGAAACAATGTCCATTTCTTATCTCACAGTTCCTGTGCGTGAGCAGTGCTGGCACAATCTAACGGGGTGTTCTGCTCAGGGTGTCACACGGCTAAAACCAGGTGTGTCACCCAGGCTGCGTTCTCATCCGGAGACCCAGCCAGGGAAGAACTGTGGTCAGATTCACTTGGTTGCTGGCAGAATTCATGTCCTTGTGATTGCAGGACGGAGGACCCAGCTTCTGACCGGCTGTCAGCGGGCCACCCTCCGCCCCTTGCCATGTGGGCTTCCTACTGCATCAGGGCAACAAGGAGGGTCCCGGAGGAGCCCCCTGGCAGAGCAGTCTTACATAACGTTCCGTCACCACGGAAGCGACATCACCTTCGCTGTATTCTGCTACTTAGAACCAAGGGATAGGTCCCCACCCTCACCGGGGGAGGGGGGTCACACAAAGAATGATGGTAGGGATCGTGGGGGCCGTCCTCGAGTCTGTCCACCTCTGGAAGAGTAGAGGGAACCCTGCTGGTGAGGTCTTTACCGGGTTCTCATTTCCGCTCTGCTTCTCCCTTGCAGGTGGCTTTGCTGCTGTTGGCAGATGACTTGTGGGACAAGATGCAGCTCCAGTGGCCCCAGGTCCTGGGGAAGGAGAATCCGTTCAACCCCCAGATTGAGCAGGTGTTTGGGGACCAAGGGGGGCACTGAGTCCCTGGGAGACACGCACCCCCGGGGAGCTTCGGGAGACAAGCCTGGGTAAATTGAGCACAGTCAGGGAGGCGGCCCGTCACAGACGCGCGGGACTCCCGAGCCGCACCTTTGCAGTGTCTCTCTCCTTGAAGAGTGTATCTGAAGGACAGCGGGATTCCGTGAGGTTCTGGAATCAGTCCCTGCCAGCTGACCCTCGGATAGCCTTTAATAAACAGCTTTGGGTGCCATCCCCAGCAAGAGAGCCTCTGTGCCCTTGAATGGCTACTTGTTGTCAAAACGAATGAGAAATCCAGCGTATTCGGCAACCCACCCGGGGCCTTGGTGCGCCAGGGGACTGGCGCCCGGGAAGGCTGCTGGCCAGCTGCCAAGGACTCTCGCACGGAAAACTATCAACACAAAATTAGGTACAAATCTGAATATTCGTTTAGAATAAGAAAACACATCACAATAATGTACAAATGTTTTTAAGTTGACCAATACCCCAAGCCCCACAAAGTCAGGGGGGAAAAATGACCATTTTTCTTTCTTTAAGAGATTTTCTGACATTCTTTGACTCCATCATCGGGTCACCTCTTCCTACAATGATTTTGTGATGTTATTTTCTATAGGTGGAACAGAAAAATAAAATGTGTTACTTACTGCGGAGCGTTTCGGAGAACTTCTTTCAGCTGCACAACTGATCATTGGTATAGTCGTGTCCATTTTTACAATGTCCGACTGGCCAGACGTCTATCAGATTCCTTTCATGTGGGAGTTATTGAAGACAAACTCTTTCTGTGTAGTATGTAGAGATTCGTGTCCATGTAAGCACAGGAGTTCTGACAGATTCTATTGTACCCCGTGTCCATAGGTGTATCACCTCCCTTGCCCATCTCTGATGGCAAGCACAGATTTGAGGGTCAGTCTGTGTACCCCAAACCCACCCTGTGCCTCCAGCACCCCACCTCAACAGGCACGTAATTCTACATTCTGTCCTCAGGAGCTTACTTGCCACAGCGCAGAGGTGCGGGCAGTTCGACCCCACGAGTCCCAGGGGCCAGTGAACAAACACAGCAGCCTTGTCCGTCAGTGGCCGGTCGGGGCAGGCGTTCTGTGTGTTTCTGGGGGCTATGGCAGGATGGGCCTTTCCTCACCGCAGCCACCCCTTTAGTGACGCTTCTTCCTCCTCCATGTCACTCTCTTTGCTCCCTCGTTCTCCCTTTTGGGATGACTTCCCAAATAAACTATCTGCACCCAGATCTTTGTCTCAATAAAGACAAAATTGAAATGGTGGTGTTTGGCCCTGGCCAGTTTGGCTCAGCGGTTAGAGCGTCGGTCTGCGGACTAGAGAGTCCCGGGTTCGGTTCCCACTAAGGGCACATACCTCGGTTGCAGTTTGTCCCCGGCTCCGGCTGGGGTCATGTGAGTGGCAACCAGTTGATGTGTCTCTCTCGCATCGATGTTTCTCTCTCTCTCTTCCTCCCTCTCTCCCTCCCACTCTATCTGAAGATAAATGCAAAAATGTCCTCGAGTGAGAATTTAAAAAAAAAGAAGAAATGATGGTGCTTGGATAGATTAGTGACCACATTCCTGATAGGGAGACACTTGTATTTTGAATGGCATCCATTCGAATGACATCTCACCATAGACAGCCCGTGATGGGGAGACATCCCCACAGACTAGCTTGTGGCTCTGAGCATGCCACGTCCTCTCTGCTCTGCCCTCGTCTGTGCCGGGGGCTGTAGGGTACTCTCCTGCTGTGAGCTGCCCACTGGCCCCGCTCCTTTGTCACAACGCTGTGGACAGCGGGAGCACACGTGAAGCCCTCCCCATACTGGCCGGGCTAGCAACAACGAGCTTTGCACAGAAATGACTGCAAACCACATACAGGTTTCTAGCTAAACTCAGCCTAAATGGAAACCCATCTCACCTTCCCCAAGTTCCCGCGGCTGCTCCATAAGGGAAAGTATGACAGAGAAGAAGCTGCTGTGTTTAAAAATCTCTTACTGCTGCAAAGTTTAGAAAGCATACGACCATAGGAACCCATTGTCCCCTCCCGGGGCTTGTGTTCATGAGATTCATTTGTCAGGTTGTGTGTGAGCTCCAGGAGAGCCGCAACACTTAAAATGTTGTCAATCTGTTGATTTCTGTCACTTAGACGGAACCCTTGGTTCAGCATGACCAACACACGCCCCCAGGAGGTGGATCAACAGGAGGCCAACACCTGCCATCGGGTTCCAAGCAGGAAATGCAAACTAGGAGAATGAATGAGAGTGTGAGGCCTGCAGGTGGTAGCCCGGGGAAATCTGGTCTGTCCGGCTCCTTCCCACGGATGTGATACATACAGGATCTTGCCAATTACATTCCAGGTTTTGGTGTTCCAACATCTCGTGTTATTTTTAAGCATCAAAATACCAGTACTTGTCGTAGCGTGGTTTTGTTATTTTTTTTTTATCTGAAATCTTATTCAGCCTCAAGATACACCCAGAGAACACTGTGCTAAAATGTTGTATCCCTTTAGAAAGACTTCTGTTCAATCCATCCTCTATTTAAAATGCTTCCAAGTTACTTTGTTGATTCCAATTTCTATTTTCAAGAATACAAGGGAAGTTGATCATCTTCTATTGCTTTTGCTGTTGTTGGGGGTGGATAGGAAATTCATTTTAGGCCCCAAGCTTTTTCCAGAGGCCCTGAAGAAATGGAGTTATTTTCAAAGTTGGGGGGCGGTGTCCAGAGGGAGTGGGTCGGGAAGTCTGGAGAGTACAGGGAGGGAGGTCCCGGTTGAGCTGTCCTGAGCCTGACCATCTCCTTTCTCCCACCCTAGAGGTCACCTCTGTCCCTGCCATGTGTTCCTGTCTCTTAGGAACTGAGCCCCCAGCTTGGGGAATAATTCAACCAGTTCCATCTTTTCATCTTCAGTCTGAACAGGCTCAGGGGGAAGGACAGAGGTGCCGGGTCCTGAGCCCTGACCTCACTCCTGGGGCATGGCACCCCAAAATCAAGGGTGGGAGAGGATGGTGCTCCCAGCTCACTTTTGGATAAAACACCAATCCTGCACAAAACAAATACTAAATGCCACTATTGCCTCCACAACACCTGAGACCAAGCCAGGCCCTTCCCCCGGCTCAAGCCCACAAGTGAGGTGTGCCCGCTTCTGCCTCCGTTTTCTCCGCCCCACACCGATCCAGACGCTCCTTCCCCGAGGTTCAGCCACGCCGTTCCTTCGGGCTTGTCCTGTCCCTAGTGAAAGGGTCAGTAACATTTTAAAGGGTAAAGGTAAAAGTTTGCAAAGGCGGAAACTGGAAATTGTGTTGCTTGCATGACCTTTCTCAGCCTTCTGCTGAGTATGGATAAGGTTTATCTGGATTGTCCGCAAGGCAATGGATAACCCAGCAGATGCCGGATGAGATACCAGACCAGTCCTACTGCAAAGAGGACAATGGGCCATGCAGAGTACGTCAGCAGGAACTGCCGGAAGCTAAAAGTAGGGTATATAACCGACACCCCAACCCTGATTCGAGGCTGACCCCTTTTCGGCTCAGCCCGCCTGCACCCAGGTGCATGCAATAAAGCCATTTTGCTCTACATTGGCCTTGTGTTGTGGATGTGATCTCCCGCCGGCTCAGACCTTTTACCTATAAGGTACTTTGTACTGCCTGCAACCTCTGAGTGTCCCTTACACAGAACCCTTGTGACGGGAAGGGTGGGAGCCCATCCCTGTCTCTCATTTCTGCCCCCTGAGCTACTGCTGTATGCAGTTAGCTGCATTGTTCAGCATTGCAGTGAGTGAGTGCCGTCCTCGGGGAGGCACCTGAAGGGCTTTCCAGGGTGACTCACATACTCTCTATCCCCTGCCCCTATTGCTGGTAAGAAGCACCGGAACCGGAACCGATAAGAACCTGGCTACCTCCTCGCAAAAGCCCATCAGCTAAAAATCCTTCATGTGAGACTCACATCAACACACAACACGGCAGGACCTGAGCCCAGGAACTTGCACCGGCTTCCGTACCCACCCTCTTACCAAGCTGATCCCACGAGAGAAGGGATGCTCAGCTGGGGTCCATGGAGACCCCCTCCCCCCACAGTATGAGTGCCTAAGAACTTACGGGGGAAATGCTGTCTTCACTACCCTCTGAGCCTTTCCTTTCGCTATAAATGTAGAACACAAAACACAGTGGCGTGTTTAACTGTCTCCGGCACGAACGCTTTCTGATCACCTTGCGTTGGCTGCAGACCCAATCAGTTCTTATCATTTACGGTAGTTCTGTTTACAAAGGTGTCCCGAACACTCGGTCAGCAAGACTGAACCTCTGCTCCTAGGCTGACCTAGAAATCCAGGTTCCATTCCCGCAAGCCTCGGGTCACAGCGTGACCATCGACCGATCAGTGCAGAACCTTGATTTATGGGTGCTTCTTCCCTAAGGACACCTTCTTCAACGTTGGGCTGATGGATTAACATTGAACTGACGGCCAACAGCCCGCTGACTCAGAAGCTTATCGGCACATCTATCCTCTCCCCGGCGCCTCGCCTTCCCCCCGCCCCACTTAGAAACACGAGACAGCCCTTCAGCATCGCTCTGGATGACACTGCAAACAATGAAATCACCAGCAAAAGCATCCAAGTGCCCCAAATGTGGCAGTAAATCCACAGTGAGGAGGACACTTGTTTACAAAAGGCAGAGCCTCGCCGTATTCAACCTCAGTGGGGACCCCCAGGTCGGGAGACAGAAATCTGCCACGGCTCACAGGACAAGGGCCACGGGTGCTGACGGGGGTGACAGACACACGCTAGCAAGTAGGCAGACTCACAGATGTAGAATTCCCCATAATGAGCACTGACCTTGTCTGGAAATATCATTTATGGCCATCAGTCCTGAGAAACAACTGTAGTTATCAGACCCCGAACCAAAGAAGCACACCGATTAACATGTCATAGAGTGGGATACTTGGTTTCAACACCACTGGTTTTCTTTGTATCGCTCTATATTTTATTTCTCGTAGTAAAAGGGTTCATCGGAGCCCGACCAGTGTGGCTCAGTGATTGTGTTGTGGGCCCCAAGGCTAAGGCAACTAGATTCCATTTTATGTAGGCCCCTTGGTTAAGGCGACTAAAAGACTCCATTTTGTCACCAATAGACATTCCTCGATATTCTTCCAACAATAGGTTAATTACCCCTAGACGTAAAGGAATTTTGCCTAAGATTATAGTGGTCCCAGGAGTTGGGAGGCATTTGCAGTTTCCTGAGTATAGGTATTTGCAGGTACTTGTAAGTGCTTAGGCCATCGGTAAATAATGCTAATTTTGACTTCTGTGGTCTCTGTCACTCCCACTATTGTGCTGGTTCCCTGAGGGGAGGGGGCAAAAGGAGGAGGGAGTTTCTGTCTTTAAAATGGGACGAGTAAGAAGAATCGGGGCTGTTGATCTGAGGGGAAACTATGCCCTCCGCAGCCCGCCGGCGAAATAAAGTGCTCCTTTACAATTTGGCCATGTGTCTCTGGTTATCTCGCCGTCAGGTTATAACAATTGAGCGTCGGCCCATGCACCAAAAGGTCGCCGGTTCGATTCCCGGTCAGGGCACAGGCCCAGGTTGTGGGCCCGATCCCCAGTGGGGGGCATGCAGGAGGCGGCCCATTGAGGTTCTCTCTCATTGATATTTCTCTCTCTCTCCCTCTCCCTTCCTCTCTTTAAACATCAATAAAGAAAAAAATGTGGAAAAACAAAAAAGGGTTCATCGGAGAGGGGATCGCAGGCTCCCCCCGCCTGCCACAGGGGGGTGCATGTGCTGGCTGGGTGCTTCGAGAGGAAGTCTAAAATGTCTGGAAACACAGCCTCCTTTCTCCGCTTCCTGCAGCCACGGATGGAAGTTCTGCAGTGAGCCTGTCTGTCCAGCTCACCACTAGCCTGGCCTCTGTGACCTAGAACCTCTTCCTCCTTGGACGGGGGTCGGCAGCCTGTGGGCACCATGCTCTGCGGACCCACCGTGGGCCGTCAGGTTAGAGGACTTCGCCTCTGACACCTCAGCGGCCGGACCAAGAGAGGAGTCTCCCAGGTACATGAAGACTAGAGTCCCCACTCCTCGTCCTGCGTGGGAGGCAGGCTGCCTTGGGAATCCGCATTCCAACAGCAGCTTTCCTGGTAGTGAGAAGGCAAGCCAAGTGCAGCCCCTTAGGCAGTTCAGAGACCCCGCCCTTGGATTTTGCAATTCCCATACATCTGCCAACCGTCCAAACTACAGTGGAACTAGAGGCCCCCAAATGCCTGGAGGCTTGTCATGTATAAAAAGTGGCTGGGCCCTGGCCAGTTTGGCTCCACGGTTAGAGCGTCGGCCCACGGACCAGAGAGACTCGGGTGAGGATAAAAAAAAAAAGGTAGCTGGAACCCTGCTTGAGGCTCAGCCTTTGGAGGTGACTCCGCTGGGACAGCACCGGTGCACATTAAACAGTCCTTTTCTAATCCTCCAAGTGTGTGCAGTCCGTCTCTTCCCACCGACCGAATTTGTGCCACAACAGTAGGACGAAGTGGCGAAGGTGGCGCCCGGCCCAGCCCCCGACGCCTGGGCACTCCCGGCTCCCCAGCGAGTATGGGTGTCTGTTACCATCAGCGTGTTTCTCATTACATCTGAGCGCAGAACCCGTGTTTGCGGGCGGGATGAGCTCCCCTAATCTGATCTGGCAGAGGCTTCAGCACGGTTATTCATACAAACAAGGGCTCTTTTAATCTGGCCCGTTGCTTGGGGTGAAGGGGGTGGGGAGGGGCGGCTTTCAAAGCCTGTTTTCTGGGTCACTTCCTATAACCGCAGTATAAACAATAATGATCTTGCGACCATGAATCTGTCATTCAGGAGGCTTATGCTCCGGGAGTTTTGGGTGGTTGGACACGCAGAGGAGAAGTAAAGAGCCCAGAATGAGGCTCACTAAGGATTGGGGGACGGGGGCGCTGTGCTCCTGGCTGGCTGTTTTGTGTGTAATGAATTACAGGGAGCGTTCACAGGAACCCTCCAGCCTCAGAGCTCTGCAGATGTCACTCGGGGGTTCACAAAGCTTCAGTCAACAAACGGGGCAGAAGGATGGGCGGGAGGATGCACCCAGGCCTTTCGGGCAGCCCGAGCTCAAGGTGGCCTCAGACACTGGAGGCGTTAGGACCCGGCCCTCCGAGGTGCACCTTTGCACAGGCTCAGCAAAGCCCCCGGTGCTGAGGTTCTTACAGTGATCTCCTCACTGGAGTTCTGCAAACGTCAGGGGAGCCCAGGCATGGCGTGCGGCTGCTCTGGGACCAGAGGGATTCTAGGGATGATCAGTGGGGACTCCAGACTCAGCTCTCGTGGAAAGAGCAGAACTCTGCCCCGCTGCCTCCCGGTCCTGGGGGACGGGGCAGAACATCGCCGGTGGCTATTCCACTCAGCAAAGGCTTTGGGAGGCGCTGGTCTGGCTTGACTCCTGTTCCAGCTCTTGTTCTATCGGTTCCTTTCTCTTTAAGACGGGAGCGACAATACCTGTTCCCCAGCACTACGAACGTTAACCAGAGCTGATGCTTCCAGAGGGCTGTGAGCTGGATTACCCCACTTAACCCTTACAACGCCACCCAAGGCAGGTCTGCCATGAGTATCTGCTGTCACAGAGAGGCAAACGAAGGTAGAGAGCAATCAGGTAACTTGCCGGGGACAGCACAGCTGACACGTAATGACCCAGGCTGCATTTGAAGGGTCTGAAGCCAGGCTGCCTGGCTCCAGGCTCCACACTGCTGGCCACGAGGCCACCCCACCTTTATTCAGTAAGATACTGTTTGCACAACAGGCCAAGGAATCAGTCGTCTCTCTAACCAGGGCGTGGCCTGGCACCACGCAGGCTGGAGACCGCTGTGTCTGCAGAATGAGACCAGACTTCGTCCACAGAGCCAGGCCCCCACAGGCCCACTGCGTTCCTCCCTGTCAATTCTCTCGTTCTACGTCCCAGCCACGGGAAACGTGCCGTCACAAACGTGGGCAGCGGGTACATCTGCAAAGCTGGCTGCCAACCACGGCCACTGCCAAGGAGACGGAGCTGCCTCTGTCACCCTCTTAGAACGTGGAGCCACCTGGGGGGACGTTGAAGTCACGCTGCGGTGACAGAGGCCCTGGGGAGGAGACACCACGTGGAAGAGGCCACGTGGAGAAGCACCCAGGTGCCCCGGCCGGGTGAGGCCTCAGGGGTGTGAAAGAGGCTTCCCTGGACCTTCCAGCCCAGCACACCTCCAGCCGGATGCAGCCCAACGGCAGTCCCAGCCGAGACCACTTGGAGCCCAGCCAGCCCGCAGAATCCTGGGATATCATGCACTCTTCTCGGGTCAAGACTGAAAGTTTTCGAGGCGATTGAGATGCAGCAACAGTGAGCCGAGACGCAGGCCACGGGCTCTCGTAGCTCATGTCTGTCCATGTGCTGTCTCAGCCTCACTCCCTTCCCTGTATTGATTTTTTTTCTTTATTGATTTTTTTAGACAGAGAGAGGAAGGGAGACGGAGAGACAGAAACATCGATGAGAGAGAACATCAATTGGCCACCTCTTGCATGCCCCCCACTAGGGATTTGGCCCACAGTCTGGGCATGTGCACTGACCGGGAATCGAACCGGGGACCTCTCGGTGCATGGGTCGACGCTCAACCACTGAGCCACACCGGCCGGGCTCACTCCCTTCTCTGACTGGAGCCTACTCACTCCTCGAGATGCAGCTCACCCACTGCTGTCATGGATGGGAACACACAGACACACTCGTAACCTGCTGGAGGGCATAAGTGTCTAGGTTCAGCTGCTGAGGAGGGAAATCCTAGAGAGCAATGCTTTAGAAAGAGAGAAGGGTATCCCTCTCACAGAAAAGACACCCGGGGCAGGGGTGCAGGGCTAGCATGGGATCCCACGTTGCCAGGATCCAGGCTCCTCTCGTTGCCTTCCGCTCGTAGCCTCCACTTGGTGACTCAGTGTGGCTGCCGGAGAAAGCATTGCCACGACTGAGCCAGCAGAGAGAAGGGACCCAGAGCACCGCCGCACCCCTCCCTGGACAGTAACTCCCACCTCCGTCCCAGTAAGCCAAGCCTAGTCCGGTGGCCCCCAGCTTGGAAGAAGGTTAAAAGTGTGCTGCTGAAACTAGGGAGTGCTGTCATCAGGAGGGAAGGGTGGATGGACAGAGAGGACAAGCAGCTGTCCCTACCCATTGTAAACCAGAACGCTCCCAGATGGCAGTTTGGCAATACGTGTAACCCACACGTCCGCTACCTCCGTCCCTTACTACTCAATCTGTGGTCCTCAGATCAGCATCACCTGGAAACTCACAAAATCTTGGGCCACCGACTAATAACTCATCATTGGCATGATATCCTCGGGTGATCTATGTGCACCCTGCAGTCTGAGAAGCACTCATCTAGACCAGCGATTTTCAACCCTGGTTGTACCTCAGATACACCTGAGAATCTTTCTAAAGTCTCCTGATGCCTGAGTGCCATCCACAGAGCACCCAGTTTAATTGGTCCAGGTGCAACCCAGGCACCTCTGATTCTGAAAACCTCCCCCTGGGGATTCTGATACGCAGCCAAGGTGGCAAGACACTGCTCTTGGCTACCTGGGGGAAAGAGTTTGTCTCGCAGGAACTCCCGAGCCAGACCCCGGCTGCAGCCTCTTACCTTCCTCTCTAGAAATCCATCTGAGGCTTCTGCTCTCTTGGCCAGACCTCACCCCACTCTTCACTTTGGGGGCAATGCAGAAGGTTGCACAGGACGGCAGATGACATAAAACTGCACATCACACATCCCTGCCTTTCAATACTCCCTCCCCACGCCAAAATTGGAAACCTTTCACTGGGTCCCCGATCCCAGGCTCATGGGCACCTACTGCATTGCTCAGTTCTGCCCTCCCTCAGCTCCTCCCTTGACCCCTATCAGAGCCACCTATGGAAACGTACACATTCTTCTTCTACTGTGCAGAGCAAATTATTTCTCCTCCCTTTGCCTTACTGCTCTGAGGTCCAGCATTCCCCAGTAAGTGGTTCATAGGGAAGTTTGCCAAGAGATCGACGCTGGAGACAGAGGCTGCCACTCCTCTGGGGGACGGAAGTGGCTTTGGCAAATGGCATTTTAAACAATTATAATAAAATAATTCCTCTTTACCTTTATGTATTTCAAAATCTTTTAGAATCGACTTCTGACTCGGAATCCAGAAACCCCTGAAATACTTATTAATTTACTTCTTAAACGTACAAATGTTTGTAAGGTAAAAATATACCATACACACAAGTCAAAAGGCAAATGGAAGAATGGGGTGGGGGGAAGGAAGGCAACTCATTTCACAGACAAAGGGCTAATCTTCCCAATAGATAAAGAGTTCTTTAAAGTAAAGAAAAGACCAATAATTCAATATTTAAATTGGAGGAGGATATGAATGGGCAAAGTTCACAGAAGAAATCAAATTCCCGTCACACATAAGAAAATACAAAAATGTGCTCAGCTTTGTCATAATTAGATAAATGCAAATTAAACGACTCTGGGCAACTTTTGATTTCTGGTCCAGCCTAAAAGAAGTTGGGAAGTTATTGAAAGGGTCAGTAATGTTTTAAAGGGTAAAGGTAAAAGTTTGCAAAAGGCAGAAACTGTGGAAATTGTGTTGCTTGCATGACCTTTACTCAGCAAGCTCAGCTGAGTACGGATAAGGATTCTCTGGATTGTCCACAAGGCAATGGATCACCCAGCAGATGCAGGGTGATATCCCAGACCACCCTATTGCAAAGTGGACAATGGGCCAGGCAGAGTATGTCAGCAGGAACTGCTGGAAGCTAAAATTAGGGTATATAACCTACACCCCAACTGCTATTCGGGGCTGACCCCTTTTCAGCTCAGCCCACCTGCACCCAGGTGCAGACAATAAAGCCATTTTGCTCTACATTGGCCTTGTGTTGTGGATGTGATCTCCCGCCGGCTCAGACCTTTCAGTTATCACTCCATCCCAACAAGTAAAAAGTTGAACAAACTTAAAACCAACAGCTCTTCTTTTTTTAAATCCTCACCCGAGGATATTTTTCTATTTCTCTTCAGATAGAGTGGGAGGGAGAGAGAGAAAGAGAAACATCGACATGAGAGGGACGAGAGGGACACATTGACCGGCTGCCTCCCGCATGACCAGGGCCGGGGACAAACAGCAACTGAGGTACATGCCCTTGACCGGAATCGAACCCACAACTCTTTGGTCCATGGGCTAACGCTCTAACCGCTGAGCCAGACCAGCCAGGGCCAACAGCTCTTCTTAGATCTGCCAGAGAACTGAGGTCACAGGACAGACACTGCCTTCCGAGTTGGAGAGAAAGGACAGGCGGAGGCAGAGACTCTCAGCTCAGCGGATCAGAGACCCAGAGGCGGAAATATCACAGGAACTCTACTGGGGACATCATATCTGGGGTTCTACAAAAATTAGAAGACATATTAAAAAGCAAAAAAGAACAAAAGCAAACAAAAAAACACACAATTTGAAGAGACAGAGAAGGCATCAGACCAGACTCGGATGGCAGGATGTTAGAGTGATCAAACTGGGATTTAAAAATAGAAAATACTATTCAAAACTGTAAGACAACTGCAAAAGATGTAACAGGCATAAGCGGGAATACCAGAAGGAGAGAAAGAGAAAAAAAGAAGAGAAGAAATCTTTGAAACAATAATGACTGAGAATTTCTTCCAAATGAACACCAGATGTGAGAGCCCAGATCCCGGAAACTCGCGCCAAACAGGATAAGAGCCCCCAAATACCCCCAGGCATCTCGTTTTCAAATGGAAGAAAATGAAGATAAAGAAAAAATCCTGAGAGCAGCCGGAGGAAGAGAACAGCAAATGGTACTGGAATAACGGAATAGCCACATGCAAGAAGTAAATCAATAAATAGACACTGACCCTACATTCCTCTCAAAAATTAACTAAAAGCAGATCATAGACCTAAATGCAAATCACAAAACTATAAAACAGAACAGAGGAGGAAATCTGGATGACCTCGGGTTTGAAAAAGGTTTTAGCTGCAACACCAAAGACACAATTATGAAAAAAAAAATAGATAAGCTGGACTCCGTTAAAATTAAAAATGTCTGTTCTGTGAAAGATACGGACAAGAGAATAAGAATGCAAGCTACAGACTGGGAGAAGCTATCTGCAAAAGACACACCTGATACAGGACTGTCATCCAAGATAGACAAAGAACTCTTACAATATAACAAAAAAAAGAACAACCCAATTAAAAAATTGGCAAAAGATCTGAACAGACACCTCACCAAGGAATATATACACATGGCAAATGAGCATATGAAAAGATGATCCACAGCATATGTTATTAGGGAATTGCAAATCGAACGAGAATGTAATACCACTGGAAACCTATTAGAATAACAGAAAGCCAGAACAGACAGAACGACATGCTGGAGGACTTGGGGCAGGAGGAACTTTCCTTCTTGCTGGTGGGAATGCAACATGGCGCAGCCACTTCGGAATACAGTTTACCGGTTTCTCGCAAAACTAAACATACTCTTCCCACATGATCCAGCGAGCCCTCTCCTTAGTATTGACCCAAAAGAGCTGAAAGCTTGTGTCCACAGAAAAATCTGCACAGGAATGTTTATAGCATCTTTATTTGTAATTGCCAAAACTTGGAAGCAACCATGAGGTCTTTCAGTAGGTGAATAGATTAATAAACTGTGGTCCATCCAGACAATGTAATAATAGTCAATGAAGTAAAATAAAATAATGGAAGAAAAAGAAAAGTCACGAAGGAAACTTCCATGCATATTACTAAGTGAAATAAGACCATCTGAAAGGGCTACATACTATATGATTCCAGCTACACGATATTCTGGAAAAGACAAAGCATGGAGACAGGAAAAGGATCAGGAGTTGCCAGGGGTTGTGGTGAAGGAAGTGATGGATAAACGGAGCACAGAGGGTTTTTAGGGCCTGGAGATACTCTGTATGATACCATAATGATGAATGTATGTCATTTACACATTTATCAAAAGCTGTAGAGTGTACAACACCAAGAGTGAACCGAACGTAAACTCTGGACTCTGGGTGATGACGATGTGTCCGTGTAGGTTCATCAGTTGTGACACCTGTACCCGTCTGGTGAGGGACCTTGATAATGGGGGAAGCTGTGCACCTGTGTGAGCAGGGAGTATATGGGAAATTTCTGTACCTTCCCCTCAATTATTGTGTCAACCTAAAACTGCTCTTTAAAAATTGTCTTAATAAAAAAAAAAAAAAAAAGGGAGGGTGATCATCTTAATAGATGCAAAATAAAGCATTTGATAAAATGCAAAAGATACAAATAAAATTCAGGAAACTAGAAATACTGAACGGACATCTTTCCAATGAAGACATAGAGATAGTCAACAGGTACATGAAAACGTGCTCAGCCTCACTTATCATCAGGGAAACGCAAATCAAAACCACAATGAGATATCACCTCACACCTGTTAGAATGGCTATTATCAAAAAGTCAAGAAATGTCATGTGTTGGTGAAGATGTGGGGAAAAGGTAACCCTTGGGCACTGTCGGTGGGACTGTAAATTGGTGCAGCCACCATGGAAAACAGTATGGAGTTTCCTCAAAAAATTAAAAATAGAGCTACCATCTGATCCAGGAATTCCACTTCTGGGGATTTAGCTGAAAGAAACATAAACACTATCTGTAAGAGACATCTGCACCCCGTGTTCATATTGCATCATTACTTACAATAGCCAACACAGGGAGGCAACCTAAGTGTTCATCAGTGGACTAATGAATAAAGAAAATGTGGCATATAATGCAATGGAATATTATTCAGCCATAAAAAATGAGGAAACCTTGCCATTCGCAACAACACGGATGGACCTTGTGGGCAGTACGCTAAGTGAAATAAGTCAGACAAGGAAAGACAGATACCATACGATCTCACTTGTATGTGGAATCTTACAACCAAAACAAAACTGAACTCCTAGATACAGAGACTAGATTGGTAGTTACCAGAGTGGGGGTGGAGGGTAGCAGTCACAGACATTTGGGAAGTGAAAATTTTTTAAAATGTCACTTCAAAAAGCACAAAATACTTAAGAGTAAAACTAACAAGACATGTGAGCCCTTTATACTGAAGATAACGCCTTGCTGAAAATTTTTAAGAGACCCAAATAATAGAGATATAAACCATATTCCTAAATTGGAAAACTTAATATTTTTTAGTTGTCAATTTAACTAAAATTGATCTGTAGATTCAACATAATTCTAAACATAATCCCAAAGACTTTTAAAATAACATTTTAAGCTGATTCTAAAATGTAGAGAGAGATACAAAGAATGTAGGTGAGCAAAGCAATTTTGGAAAAGAAAAAATAGAAGTGTTTCACTTCTTGATTTAAAAATAACTGTAAAACTACAATAATCAACATAATCTGCTACTGGCATCAAGACAGACAGATGGGCTGGTGTGGCTCAGTGGCTGAGCATCGACCCATGCACCAAGAAGTTGCTGGTTCGATTCCTGGTCAGGGTACATGCCCAGCTTGTGGGCCCGATCCCCAGTGGGGGGCATGCAGGAGGAGGCCAATTGATGTTCTCTCTCATCGATGTTTCTATCTCTCTCTCCCTCTACCTTCCTCTCTCTCTCACATCAATAAAGGAAAGAAAAAAAAAAGACAGACAAATAACTCAAGGGAACAGAATAGAGGAACTGAAAATGAACCCCATCCACATATGTGATCATTTGTGTGTTTTTTTTACAAAGTGCCAAAGGAATGCAAGGGGAAAGGAAAGTCTGATAAATGGTCTGAAACCTCTGAATATCCTTAAAATGACCTTCTACCTCTGTATAACACTGTACATAAAAATTAATTTGAGATGGATCATAGACCTAATTGCAAAAGGTAAAACTAAAAAGCTTCTAGAAGAAAACATTTTTTTAAATCTTCATCATTTGTGACTAGGTAAGAGTTTCCTAGACAAGACACAGAAACAATTTTGAAAAAAAAATGGAATTAACATTAGTCTGTTAAATTAGACAAAATGTGTAACTTCTGCTCAGCCAAAGACACTGCAGACTGGGAGAAAACAATGTAGATCTTACAAACGATTCCAGAATGTTTAAAGGACATTTCCAACTCAACAATAAAAAGACAAAACCCATTTTTTTAATGAGCAAAAAGATTTGAAAATATGCTTTACAAAGGAAGGCATATGAATAGCCAACAAGCACATGAAAAAAAACGCTCAACATCCTTAGTCATCAGGAAAATGCAAGTGAAAACCACAGTGAAATAGCACTTCACACCCACCAGGATGGCTAAAAAGAAAAAGATTGACAGCAGCAAGTGTTGACAAGGATGTGGAGCAACCGGAACTCTCATATATAGGCTCTATTTAAAAAGTGTCTTATAAAACTAATTCTAAATCTACCCCATGGCCCCTCAAGTTCACTTCTAATCATTTACAAGCATATGCGCACAAAAAGACTTGCTCAAGAACGTTCATAGCGTCTTCATTCATAATAGCTAACATCTGGAAACTGTTCAGATGTCCATCAATAGAACAGATAAACACATGAACTACCACTCAGCAACAGAAAAGAAACTGATGACACACCCAGCAACAGCGGGTGTCAAAATCATTATGTTGAATAAAAGCAGCCTTACACAAAAGAGCATATACTATGGAATTATATATACATAAAATTCTACAACAAGTAAAACTAATCTATGATGGAAAAAATTGAAGAGTTTGCCTGGAGTGCAGGAAACTGGGGAGGACCGACTGTGAAAGAACTTGCTGGAGTGAGGAAGCTGTCTTGATAAAGATTTGAGTTACATAGATGTACACACTTATTAAAACTCATGGAATGGCCCAGCCAGTGTGACGCAGTGGACTGAGCGTCCTCCCAAGGACTGAGAGGTCCCGGTTCAATTCCCGGTCAGGGCACATGCCCAGGTTGCAGGCTGGATCCCCAATGCGGGGTGTGCAGGAAGCAGCCGATCGATATTTCTCTCTCACATTGATGTTTCTATCTCTCTCTCCCTAAAAAATCAATAAAAACATATTTTTAAAAAACTCATGGAGTGGAACGCTTAAGATGTGTGCACTTTGTCATATGTAAATTCTATGGACAGGTGGGCAGCTAGGTGTGTGAATGCTTGAGTGCCTCTATCTGCTGTGTACTTTTATAAAAAATAAGTCAAGGGGGATGTTTTCAGTACATATAGATATAGGTAGACCTGTGATGAATCACTTTTCTAACTAATCTTGAAAGTCTATAAAAGGTCACTGGAAGAATCCATTAAAATGTTACAGTTGCTTGTCGCTTGCAATACTTTTATAGGCATATAAAAGGAGTTTTATGTCTGTGCAATCGCTAAGCTACTGGCTTCATTACAAGAAAGAAACATTCAGGTAAAAAAAAAAAAAAGAACTATAAGCTCCTAAACTTTGGGGTACAAATAATATCATAACTTGGAAGAGGGAAAGACATAAGGGAAAAGAGAAGAAGGATAATTAGGATGCAAAACAGAAACAGGGCTCATGAATTACCTTGAAAGCACAATTTTAAAATACAATTATCTTAATTCATTCCCATCCTGAGAAAGTGTCCAGATAAAGCCAATGGCTCCTCCCTGGCCTGCTGACAACTTGATTAAGCCGAGTGACTTCTGATGTCCCCGTTCAAAGAAGCAGAATCCCTCTATGGGAGGCCAGGCTGATGCAAAGTTTGCAAAGGAAGTGAGACACATCAAATAGATGTCGGATTATATCACAGACAACGTCAAGGCTGCTTAGCTGTGCGGAACAAGTGCCCAAGGGGAATCTCTAACCACTGGAAATTCTGACGTTTGGAATGTTGACTGTTTGCTTTTCAGCCCTGCCCCCTCCCTAGCCGGGGGGGGGGGGGGGGGGGGGGGGGGGGGGAGGAGCTACCCGGTGAAGATGCCAGGGAGGGGCTTCACCTCCACCCATCATGGTGAAAAAGTTCACAATGTCATCATATTCTTTCTCATGGATATGCAATGAAAAAACTCCAAAAAAACTCAAGAATAATGCAGAATATGGGTGAAAAGCCAAAAGTTATCAAGGAAGTTAAAGTGCTCTTATTATTTTAGAGTATTCCGTAATTTTAGTAAACATGGGAAGCAATATAGCATGTTGTCTTGTAGAGTCAAGCCAAGGTTTGAATGTTGGCTCTGCTGTGTGACCTTGGGAAAGTTACTTAACCACTCTGACCCCCAGGTTCCCTATATTGTTACACCTTATATTTAACACCGGACATCTGTGAGCATTAAATGAAATAGCACATGTAAAGCATCTAATACAACTCTTCAACAACTTACCTGCCTCCCCAAATCCAAAAGGTTCCAACAACCAAAGTTTTTTTCTAACTCATTTGTAGGCAAAACCTGACCTGAGACCATTGAGTCTATTTTTTAATTCCACTTATGTGAATATATATGTTTCTCTGCAGAAATATTAATGACTTAAGGAGTTGCCCTAGACCCTTCTGGAGTATTTTATAACATGTGGTATAGACCCAGTATTTGCTTTATAAACTCAAAACATTTGAATTCCAAAGCACATCTTGTCCCAAGAGTTTCAGATACGGGATTATGAACCTGTATGACATCCTCACTCTGTTACTAATCTATAAATTCCCTAGTCCCCTAGTCCCACTTGATTGCATATCAAGACCTCCTAGGTATGGATTTAATTGACGTTAAAAGAGTTTATGTGAGCTGATTACAGTTGCTTTTGAGTGCATATATGATATCAGTGAGTTCGGGGTCACCTTCCGGAAGAGAAGCGTAGTTTCTGAGCGAAGCATCTTGCTACCTCCAGACAGCCCTCGAGTCTCCAGGACACAGAGTTTAAGGAGGAAAAGTTACGACCACTCTTGTTCAGAAGACACCATGAACAAGTGAGAGGAGTCGAGGACGAGAAACAGGGCATGCCTCTCCCCTTGGCTCAAGTCCACCAGGCAAAGCAAGAAGACAGAGAAGCTGACCCCCACTTTGCCTCCCAGCTGCAAACAGCCCCAGGAGGGCAGGCCCCCAATGAGCGAGCGTGTGCAGCTTCTGAGCAAGTGTTCATATTAAATGGTGGTCTATAATGCAGCAGAGGGCAAGCAAATGGAAAGTTTGAAAGATCTGACTTTGTAGAAACTGGTGATTGAAAGCTGTGTAAATCAAAGTATGAGTACAGCTATAGGAAATAAGTAGCTCTCCCTTCACTGAGGGCTGCTTAATTCTTTGGCATGAATTGTTCTAAAGGATGTTACATGCTTATACTCATTTTTGAACTACATAAAAAGCTATTAAATAATAAAAACTTTAATTGAGTTAAGAGCATAAGTAACCAATTCTTTCCCAAGTTTCCCAAATGCCAGTTGAGAGGCTACCAAAGCGATGGGCAAAACCTACCAGAGAAGTATTGGCACCATCTGGTGGTGAAACTGGAAACTGCATGTACCACTCTCAGCTGTTAGAAACTCAATTCTTAAACTGAAAGGTTATTGACCCACAAGACAGTGTTATTTCCCCAAGTGCTGACTTCCAGAATTCTATAATCAACTCTGCAAATTCACAATAGTAGACTGATATATTTTTCAATTTTATGTTAAAAGAAACATAAATAAAAAAGAAGAATTTTGTAAGAATTTAAATATATATATATATTCATTTCCAGGTTCCCAACGTTCAATACTTTTTAATCCTCTTGTCCGCCACAGAAAGCTGTAAGCAGCATGTACACGCATGAAGTGAACAACAAAGACAAGTATTTTGAGTAACCGTTCTCGCATTCAAATGCTGCGTGAGAACTAGAGACAGAAAAGCAGTGGCAACCATGGCAATAAGCCAAGACCACCCCACGAGAGCAGGCCAAGGCCGTTTACTCAGAGCTTCTGTTACAGCAGCCACCACGTCCCCGTGTCGGGAGAGACGCAAGGCAGACACGGAGTGGGAAAGCTTTGTGGTGGAAACTGGGAAGGCTTCAGCGGTGCCCTCAAGGGGGGCTGTCAGCAAGGGGAGCTGACGGGGGGCTCACCAGAGAAGCACAGCATTCTATGTGATGGGTTGGGGTGCATATCTAGTTTTCTCAGGTTGGTCCTCCACTGGAATTGGGCATCAAAATTAGGGAAGCTGTCAGTTACTACTCAAGTCTTGGCCATCTGGGACCAACGGCACAGGGGTTCTTTATTGCTTGGTCTCCTGGACCAGTTACTAGAGACAATGGCCTGACTTCCTACAAGTCTGACTTACAGGCAGCAAGCTGGCGTCCTGGGCTGGTCACTAGTGATAGTGGGCTTGTTTTCTCAGCTGGTCACTAATGATAGTGCGTCCGAGTTTTGTGCTAATTGTAGCCTGCTCATTGTCCATTTGGATATTCAGTCTCTCGCACCAGAGGCAACAGCCAGGAAGTCGGACCTCAAGAAGCAAAAGCCCCGAAGTGAGTGGGCTAGAGCACAAGGGGGCAGGTGTCTGGAGCTCGGAGCCCAAAGAAGGGACCCGTTTGTCTAGGAAGCCACTTTCCAGAGCCTTTGCAAAGAAGATCTCCTGTGATGCTCTTTCCCACTTCTGAACAGCCTCTGTGCACAGATGCTAGGGCAGGACTTGACTGCTCCCCTGGCGAAGAGAGGCTGTCTTCTCCAAAAGCCCACCATGGCTAGAACAGAAATATCACGTCACCCCTTCAGGGAACGTCCAAATTCCGATTTGTAATGCTCTTAGCAACAATCACAAGCCCTTCTGTATATAAATCTGTAGCAACAGTGAAGTTAATACCCCAATTTCAAAGACTCTGTTCCCACTGGTAAACCAATTGTCTGGGTTTTTAGTTCCAGGGACATGATCATTGTATGTGTTCGTGTGGGTCAACAGGAATAGGTCTGGGATCTCATTACGCCTTGAGACACGTGTGGGTTATAAACTATAGATTTAAGAAAAGGAAGGAAGGAAGGAAGGAAGGAAGGAAGGAAGGAAGGGAGGGAGGGAGGGAGGGAGGGAGGGAGGGAGGGAGGGAGGGAGGGAGGGAGGACATCTGCTCTGGGAGTCCTTGGTTATTTACCCTTTATAAATTAATTCCCACTAGCCAGTAAAGTAATTCTTTGGGTCAGCAATGACAGTGTCTCCCAACCCTGCCATGTTATCCGTCTGAAAACATGTCAGGGACTGCCTGGGGACAGCGTCCCTGGTGGCTGTGAACCCACCACAGAGCTTTCCAGCTCCTCGTCCTGCTGCTCATGACAAACAGCAGAATTCAAGAGTTAGCTTAACGACAAGGCCTCCGAGTTCTTCCTAAGACACTGCCAGCCAGTGAGCTCAAAACACCCCTTTTCTTAAAAGCCGAATTTCTTGTAAGCTATCTTGTTGTGACAGAGGAAACACGTTCAAAATTACAATTCAGACGGAGCCCTTTCCTCTGGTACAACTAATTGAAAGAGTGAATTAAAGTGAGAAAGCATTATAAAAGATGTCGCACACATCTCAGTTCCTCGTTTTCGTCAGCAAACAGATTGTCAGGACGTCCTCCTCTCCGAGCAGAGGGAGAGGTGCGGCTTCTTCCTCGCGGGAACAAGCAAGGTCTGTACAGAGAACCGCCCTCAAAGCCGTCTCTGAGCTCACCTCACAGCAACGGCCTTCTAGATTTCTCTTCTCCTCCTTTACACTGACTACGACCCCAGTTCCTTTACAGAATCTCAGCGCTCTCATTGAAAAGTTTCCAGTTCGTGCAACATGGACCCATGTACTTTATAATGACGTTTGTGACTGGTGTGACCAGATTTGGGAAGAGACAACACTGACTTGGCCATTTGCTTGTAGACGCGCAAACTAGACACGTCCTGGAGTCGATGTATTTTGCCAGGCAAACGAGTGAATTAATACAGTGAGATGTTCACATGCGACTGGTTGTGATACACGCGCGCACACACACACACACACACACACACACACACACACCTTCATTTCTCGGGAGTGTGGGTCCCAAGGAAGATCCTTGAGTTTTGCTGAGAAGGGATAGTTTCTGGGGGTGCAAATGAAAGAAGACGAGAAGACGAGAGGGTGTTATCTGGAAAAAAAGCCAAGAGGACAGAGACGCGGATTCTGAATCATAAGCACAGCCTGCCAGGGATCTGCCATCCGCTTTCCTTGGCAAGAGGCGCTGAGCAACTTAACGGCGGAGGGCTCTCAGGAAGGTCATTCTCCGCTGACCTTCCTCGCTCGCGTGGCTGCGTTAGAAACCACGCTTGGCCATGTAAAGAAAGCGAAATCCTCACAACTGGACAAAGTGTGCTCAGGGGTCCAGCCCTTTCTCTATAAAGTCATGGTCATTTTCTTCCAATGGAAGTCTGGAGAGAAAAAACATTTCAGTTCTCAAACACAGACATTTGCCTTTTACTGCCCATGGCAGATGGAGAGGATGGCATGAAGTCTTTGCAGAGCTAAGACCAGGTCACCGTCAACAGGCTAGGCCAGCCCTAGCCCGGGGCCCACACCTGACAGCTGTCCGGTAAGGGCTTGTTAAGTGAATGAAGAAAAAATTGCCAGTTCTTTTCAGTAGGGAGGTTAAGTAGGGTAACCGACCAACCACCCAGTTTTGCCAGGGACAGAGGGCTCTCCCGGAGATCTTGTTCCCTGGTTACGAAAACGCTTGTCTGCTGTGAGGGGACTTGACAAATGGATTTGGGGTTACTCATCAGCTGATCTTAGAAGAAGGGATGATCCTGGATTATCAAGTGGGGCCTGATACGGTCACATGAGCCCTTAATCACAGAAGGGGAATGCAAAAGATTGAGAGATTTGAGGTTTGCAAGGGCCTGCTGTGTACGGGCCTCAGGCCAGGACACACCTGAGGAGGGCCTCTGGGTGCTCGTGGAAAGCAGGAGGAGAAGTAGGCAGCCTCTAGGAGGAAAGATCAGCCCCTGGCTAACGGCCAGAGAGGAAACAGGGACCTCAGTCCTGCTGCCAGGAGGAACTGCATTCTCTCAGCAACCTGAACGAGCTCCGGAGCAGATTCTTCCCCAAGACTTCAGATAAGAGACCACTAGCTAACACCCTGATCTTTATCTTTCTGGGCAAAGACCCCACTGGGCCACACGTGCCCAGACCTCTGACTCCCAGACAGTAAATGGATGCTGTTTGGAACCTCTGTGCTTGTGGTCATTTGTTACGGCAGCAATGGAAAACGAATACCCTGAGCTCCTTCGAGAAACAGAACTGCAGAATAAAGGGGAGGAAAACGAGAGCTACGAGAGGCCATGGCAGAATTGACCCAGAAGGCCCCAAACCAAAATAAAGTTACTTAAGAAACAGGGGACTCCGCAATAGCTAAGATCTGGAAACAGCCCAAGTGTCCATCAGTGGATGAATGGATAAAACAGCTGTGGTACATATACACAGTGGAGTACTATGCAGCTGTAAGAAAGAAAGATCTCTTATCCTTTGAGACGACGTGGAGGGACCTCGAGAGTATTATCCTAAGTGAAACAAGCCAAGCAGAGAAAGACAAATATTACATGATCTCACTTACTTGTGGAATATAATAAACATAACAGTCTGAGGAACAGGGTAGACCCAGAGACGTGGAAGTAGGGTACAGACTGACAACCCTCAGAAGAGGGGGTGGGGAGGAGGGAAGAGATAAACCACAGAACTTATATGCATGTACGCATAACTGATGGACATGGACAACAAAGCTGGGGATGGGGTGGGGGGATGGGGAGGAGGGTGTCAATGGGGAAAAAAGGAGAAACATCTGTAACAAAAATAAATTAATTTAAAAAAAAAAGAAAAGAAAAGAAAAAAGAAACAGGAGACTCTGAAAAGGCAGGAGAGGAGATACCAAATAGACAATCAGATGGAAATGTCCTGAGTTTAAAGGACACGCGATCCCACAGCAGGGGTGCTCAATACAGTGGACGTAGAAGACCCCACAAAGGCACATCATCTTGCCTGGAACCGAGCAGAGACCCGGCAGAGCCTCTGGAGAGAAACAACAAGTCACCTCAAAGGATCAAGGTCCCAATGGCTTTGGACTTCACAACCGAAATGCTGGACGGACCCTAGAAGCCAATGCAGCGACATCTTCAAAAGTCTAGAGAAAAAACGCAACTCCGTCTAGCCTGGGATTCGATAATTGGCCAAATTGCCAGTCAAGCATGACGTTAAATCGACGTCGTCAGACCTGTCAGCGCGCGTGCGTGTGAGTCCCAGCACCTTTCACAGCTGCTCCGCCAAAGCCAGGCCTGAAACCTGGGAGAGAAAGGATGCAGGGCCATGGGAGAGTGCTGGCCCTGGAATGCGTTGGTAGAAATAGCAGACCCTTAAAATTTGATGGAAATAAAAATGGAAAAATACACATATTGCAAAAAATATAAAAATAGATAAATGAGAAAATGGAGTGAAAAAAAAAAAACCAGCCTGGGGTAAACTTAGAACTCGCGAATACCTACTCTCTGGCCCTGATTAATTCCAAGAGCAGGACCACATTCTGGCTCCATTCTTCCAAGATCCGCCGTCAGATGTAAGATTTATAGTGTCCGCAGGACGGACACACCACAGCTGTTCAACAGCAATGCAGCTTTTCCTAACACCCGAGACAGATTTCTCCTGTGGGCCTCGTGGTGCTGAAGATGGTGTCCTTGAAACTGCCCCAGTGAAGCATATAACAGACAAGTTCACATCACTCTTTCTTATCATGTCCGTCAAAAGAGGCAGATGGCAAAAGATGAACACACAATTTAGGACGAGTCCCAGAGCCAGAATCACCTGTTCTGAGGGGAACACGTGGAAATGCATGTCCCTCCATCGGTCCTTCGTAAATATGGCTTCTCACAACCTGGGCTATTTTTTCTAGCATCTCCATATTTACCCCAGACTGGGGTTTAGAAACATGAGACAGAGCAGAGTCAAGTAGGCAGAGGGTCTGAGCTCTGCACCCTACTTTCAGGCTAAGCATTTGGCCCACCACAGTCTCATGGGTGCCGACGGAAGACACGGACTCCTGGGTTAGAGACAGAGGACTGTGTTGCTTCCAGCAATCACAACAGGCAGTGTAGCACATGTGCCATAGGGTGGCACAGAGGGCATATTCGGGGTTGCATCACAGGAGAGGCACAATGAGCACACCTCAAGGGTCTCTTAAGAAAGGTTCCCAAAAGGAACGGCAAACTTTGTGCTTGCTTGCATCCCATTAGCCAGAATTCAGTCCCCTGGTCCCTCGGACCTGCAGGGGAGGCTGGGAAGTGTAGTCTTTCTTCTGAGCAGATGTGTGCCCTGCTGAGAGCTCTGTCACTATGGAAGGAGGGGATCACCGCGGTCTCTGCCACACCTTTCAAGGCATTTTCCATGACAAGGACATCTGCTGCCACGGGGGAACTCTGGGCCACTGTCAAAATGCATGCTTTAACTTGACTACGCTAGAATGCGACATAAAGACCCTTGGGGACCTGCTGACTTTACAAGCAAGATATAGGAAGGCTACAGAGTGTGATCTATCCCAGAACACGTTCAGATTGGTGATAGAGTTTAATTGGTTTGATACGCATTTACTTGTTGAACATTTACGGAGCACTGACCGTGTACCATGCACCGTGTTCCGGGCGGTCATCTGCTCACTTAAGGAGCAATGCCTGTTCTTTCCCCTGATAGAGGAGCTAACAGCAGGTGCAACCACACAGCCAAGCGTCCACATCCCTAACATACACTCTTACACACCAAATAATGACGACAATTGAAAAAATGAACAAAGAACACAGACGTGAAATTCATAAATGAAGCAAAACACAGGACCCACAGACACAAGGGAAGATATTCAGCCTCACTGGAATCTACTAAAATTGCCTAAGTTATTAAAAAGAACTCATCAGCATTGGGATACTTCTTTTTTTTTTTTATCCTCACCCGAGGACATTCCTCCACTTTTTGTTCAGATGGAGTGGGAGGGAGAGAGAGGAAGAGAGAGAGAGAAACACCGATGTGAAAGGGACACATCGAGTGGCCGCCTCCTGCACAACCAACCAGGGCCGGGGACAAACCGCAACTGAGGCACGCGCCCCTAGCGGGAATCAAACCCGGGTCTCTCCGGACCGCAGGTCAACATTAACCACTGAGCCAAACCGGCCAGGGCTGGGATACTTCTTGATAGAATTGATTAAAGAAAAATACTTCATTCCATAATAGAGAGAATCATTTAAATTACATAATTATACCCCACGAGGCATGCATGAGAACTCTGGAAATTACAGACGGTTAAAACTCAATCGGTGGGACCAAGTTGGAGTCGATGTCTTTCTCCCTACTCCTCCTTCTAAGTACAGCAGCGCCCTGGCATTGCATAGAAGACAGACATCAGAAGACTCTGAGAGGTGCGAAGTGAGGGAGGCCCCTCCAGGGACCTGGAGCCCAGGGCCGACACAATGCTGAGCTAGTTCTCTGGATTTCTTTCGTGTGGTCTATTCTGGGCTGGATGCTAGAGAAGCTGGCAACTCCGAAATCCCAATGGCTCCGAAGAGAAGCCTGCTCTC
The DNA here is from genome assembly GCA_030848825.1 of Tadarida brasiliensis. Taxonomy (NCBI): domain Eukaryota; kingdom Metazoa; phylum Chordata; class Mammalia; order Chiroptera; family Molossidae; genus Tadarida; species Tadarida brasiliensis. The sequence continues at coordinate 94,978,550 of CM061267.1, read as the reverse complement.
TCCACCCAAAGGACCAGAAAAGAGGCGGCCTAGCAAGACAGAAAACGTTTAGACAGTAACCAGCCGACCCAGCCAAACATCATAGAAAACATCATGGCCTCACCGCCCACGGCAGAAAGGAGTCTGGCTCCCTTACCGTGTCAACACGGTCCCCGCGGCCCGCAGAGAGTCCCTCCTGTTAAGTGAGGCTTGACCCAGTGGTTTGCTTCTAATACATAGACGATAGCAAAGTCCTGGGATGTCACTTCCAAGATTAGGTTACAAAGGCGGTGACTTCCGTCTTGCCCTCACACACTCTCGGGCTCGTCTCACTTGCTCTCTGTTGAAGCTGCCCTGTGGTAAGAAGCGGAGGGCAGCCTCCCACCAAGAGCTGGAAGGAACTGTAACCCTCAGGCCCACAGCTGAGAGACTGCATACTTCCAGCAACCAGATGGATGGGCTGGGAGGGGGTCCTTCCCTCATGGCGCCTTGGGCTGGGCGGGGCTGACCCCGATTGCAGCGCTGTGAGACACCCTGAGCCAGAGCACCCAGCTAGACCATGGACAGTCCCGACCCACAGCAGCTGTGAGCTAGTAAAGGCTGTTATTTCAGGCCGCTAAGCTTTGGGGTAAGTTTTACACAGACTATCTCCAAAAATGTACCAGCCTAGGCTGTTTTATGGCCAAGCCTTTAACATCTTCAAGAAGTACATAAACTGCACGCTATCCAAACTTTTCCAGAGTGTGGAAGACACTTAGCATTCATATTTAAGAATCAATATGGTCCATGATTTTTCTTTCGGAGGGAATCTGAGATTTTTAACAGGGCTGTGAATGTGGGAGCTGGCCACAGAAAGAGAGGGGTATCAGGACACTTTCTTTACATAACCATCTCAAGCGAACAGTTGATATTATATTTAACAGTGAAATACCAAAGCATTCCATTAAAATCAGGATTGCTTGTTATCATCACTCTTGTCTTACACTGTTCTGGAAGAACAAACACAGAAAGTGCGATGTAAATATTGAAAAGGTGAAGACATAATTATCATCCTTTGAGGTTTGTTTCTCTGAAAACCAAAAAGAATCAACTAAAAAATTAGTCTAACCGATCAAGTCGCTCAGGAAGGCGACTAGTGTTTTTCAACAGCAAATCCTCAAAAGCGCAGTTATAAAGGTACTGTGGGAAACAGAGTCGATCTAAATCTGGCAAGTAAATACATGTGGCTGCATCGTGAAAGGCGTGAAAACCCGTGAGCTCCCTGAGGAAGGGGAGGGTGTGAGAGGAGCACCATGCTCGATACTCCCGCCTCGGCGCCCCCAGGGTTCTCCTCAAGGATGCACAACTGCGGCATGAGAACGAAAACTCAGAGACCTGCATGGCCTGATGCCCCAGGCCAGTGGGTTCCAAATGGGGCAAGTCGATGCCTATGAGCACATGACCTTCCAAAGGGCACATGCCCAGGGACAGTTTTCAGCAAACCATTCCAGCGCCCTCATCTTCAGTGCGGCAAAACCTTCTCCAGGAGGGCAATGCCTCTGAGATGTTCTCCTTCCCCACCCTCACCCCGTTCACAGCTGCCCTTCTGCCACTTGACAAAGCAAACCCATTCTTTGTGCTCAGCTGGCTGTAGCCAAGCTCCTGGGGTGTAAACCTCCCAGTACTAAAAGGAAGGGGCAATTCCGATGGAGGGCTTCCTGGATTCTCAAAGCAGAACAACACATCCTTTTGCGAGTCAGGTGGCGTTTATATCTGCTTTCAACGGAAGTGGAGGAGTTAGGTCTGCTGGTGGTCCCTGAAAACGGGAGAGGGGTAGAGTCTCTTAGGGTTTAGACTTTTTCTAGGGTACCAGCACTGTTGGGGTTTAGAGACCACCGCCCTAGATGCCTTCGCAGGGTCTCCTTGTCTGCTGTGGTTGGCTGTGCTCTGGCTTCGTAGAGAGATGATAAAATTGTGCCACTGCTTCAGACATTTCCAGTGGCCTGGTCTCCACAGGGTTCCCATTAACCATGAGACTTCTGGAACAAGGAAGAAGATCTACAGATCACAGCACGGCTGCCTGGCCCTACAGCGCACGGCTTGGGTTCGCTGCCTGCTGGGATGGGGGGGTCTGAACTCCACCTGCCCCCGGGGTCTTACATCCCTTCCTCGTGCTCCACAAATGCATCCTCCCACCTCTCATACGCCTTGGGCCCGTCCTCGGGTCCTCCCTCGGTGCTGGCTCTGCCCCATCAGTGTAGTGACAGACTCCCTCGCCCAAGAATACTCCCCCTGGGCATTTCCCCGCCGAACTCTGTCGTTCTGCCTTTCCCTCCTCAAAACCACACCCGGTCTCTACCGGTCTCCACTCACTCGGGGTTTCATTCTGATTTTAATTTTTCAAGTGTTCATAGGTCGATGGACAGAAGCATCATGAAAATGTTTTCGCTGTAAACATATTACACAGTCTGGAAACAGAGTCCACGCCAGAGCACTGCTTGTCTAGATAGTGCTGATGATAGCTATCTGTCTTGAATTTTTCAGGGAAACCATGTGACATGTCTGCATCGCCTCATGCCCGGTGATATGTGGAATGGGATTATTCCATTTCCTCAAGTAAATGTTCCCCTCCTTAGTTCCCTTGTGTCTATAGGTTTTAACAAAAAATAAATTAAAAGCTTATATGAAATTTTTTAAGTCAAAGCATTTCTCCACCCAACACTGGTCCCAACCTCTTCCCACAGCCCTTTCTCATATAAAATTTGGGGTTTCATCCACACTTCGATCTAGGTACGGTAGCCCCCTTATTCACAGAGGAGACATTCCAAGCCCCGCCCCCCCAGTGGAGGCCCGAAAGGACGGATAGTACCAAATCCTATGTATACTATGTTTTTTCCTAGACATACATACCTATGATAAAGTTTAAGGTATGAATTAGGCACAGTAAGAGATGAACAATAGCTAATAAAAAAAATAGAACAATTATAACAATACACTGCAATAAAAGTTACGTGAAGGTGGTCTCTCTCTCTCTCTCTCTCAAAAGATCTTATTGTCTGTACTCATCTCCTTGCGATGCGCTGGGGGGACCTTCCACAAACAGGATGCTGTCGCCATGCTTTCCGATGGTGTGGCCGGAACAGCGGCGGGCCATTTCTGGTTCTGTGTTTGAGAGCACGCGGGCTCTCTCTGCCCACGATCCCTGGCTTCATCCTCCCCTCTGCAGCATTGCCACAAAGTGCCAGCGTCCATCCGTCCGTCCACGGTTGATGTCCCGGTGCCTTGTTTGCACGTTCGTGAACGTAGGTTCTCTTGGGCAGCTTCTTGCAGACAAGCCCAGTTTCGCTGCAATGGAAGACTCGCGTTGGGAAGTATCCTTTCTCCTTAATCCACTTCTTCTTTTAATTTTATTTTTCAATTCCAGTTTACATTCAATGTTAGTTTGCATGAGTTTCAGTCGCTTCCACTCTGCCGGAGATGCAGGTGCAGACCCTCCAGTAATTTTTCTATTTCTCAGTCCAAACCTGGTCCTGAATCTGCGTCCCCATCCCCGACTTGCAGTGACCGGCTTGGTGTCACCGTTTCAGGGAAACTTTTATTGAAGTCTCCGGCCAGGCTCCGTCCGGCCCGCGGGCCATACAAGGCCCCCAAAATCAGTACCAGTTAGCATCCCACGCCTCACCAAATTAGTCTGACCCAACAGAGCAGGCTAATTTTTAAGCTGATCATTTTGTATGGCCCGTGAATGATGTTATAAATATCCCAATGGCCCTTGGCAGGACAAAGGTTCCCCAGCCCAAGAACACGTTTTCTGCTCGTCCTCCATCCACAACGGAACGCCCTCGTCTTCACCAAGCACTTGGCATGCAGTGGGCGCAGCGCGTGCCCCTGGAGGTGCCACAGGAACACTGGCGTGAGTCTCACTTTCCTTCTTCACAGTTTCACTGAGAGATTTGCTCTTACCGTAGATCTTAGTGACCTCGGCATACGATTTTCTTTTCTTTCCTTGTGAAGTCGAGACCTTTCCCCTTTCCCTTAAAGGAAGAGCTTGGGAGCTTCTCTGTGGCACGTCCGAGTTACCGGCATCACTACCCTTGTGCTCTGGGGCCATTATTAAGTCAAACAGGTCCCGTGGACACGAGCACGGTGACGCCCACACCATGGTGATCCGATCGCGGAGATGCGACGGCAGGGTTAAGGCACAGACCGGGAGCCTGTCGCAGGGACGGGTCACTTCCAGGGCGGGAGGAGCGGAATGGCGGAGAGTTCATCAGGCCACACAGAAGACATGCAATTGAAAACCTGTGAATTGTTTACTTCTGGAATTTTCCACCGAATCTCTTCAGACTGCTGTTGGCAGCGGCTGACTGAAACCCTGAGAGTGAGGCCTCAGATAAGGACTGTTGTGTTTACATGCGACAGACAAGTTTCCTGTTGAACAGCATACCCCTGTTCCCCTGGGCTGTCCTGGGAACGCTTTTCTTTTTCTTCCCGAACATCGCCGGGTGCCCTGTGGTGTGTGCCAGTTTCCTATGAATTGGCAGGTCGATGATTACTAATGAGCTTCCCTGTGGAGGGACGGCCAGGTTATTTCTATTGTTTCCCTTTAAACGGTGTTGCAATGATCCCTGTGGGTTCACCTTTGCTTCCCTGGCCAGGCCATCCGAGGAGAGTGGGAGGAAGGACTTAAAACAGCTGGTCTTGGGTTCTGGGGAAAGAAAGAAGGCAGGTGCTCTCTCTGAATTCCTTGTAAATGTGCCCAAAACTGGACCTCCTGGTAAACAGACAGACATTTGCCAGATCTCTTATCTGTGGAGTGCACTTAGTAAATGTGGCTGCTGAACGACTGGTTGTGGTAGACACTCGAAGAACTCATGGATCTGTGAGGCTGGAATCCTGACAGTCCCACGAGCAATGCAGCTCTGCGGGGTATGAAATGGCCATGTTTGCTCACCTAAAGGCTCCCTGGCGTGGGAGGGGTTCCACCAACCGCAGGTGGGATCTTGGCGATTACTCCGGGCCAGAGTGCACGCCCCGTGTGGGAACGAGGCCTGGGAGGCACTCGGGATGCTGCGCGGTTCCTCACCCTGCTTCCCCGGTGCCTGGACTGTGTCCTTGACAATACAGCTAAATCTTTTTTTTAATGCTCACCAGAGGATATTTTTTCAATTATCTTCGTTAGAGTGAGGGGCGGGAGGGAGAGAGAGAGACATCGATGTGGGAGAGACACATCGACTTGCTGCCTCCCGCACGACCTCAACCAGAGCCGGGAAGAACCGCAACCGCGGTACGTGCCCTTGACCGGACTCGAACCCACGACTCTTCAGTTCGCTGGCCGATGCTCTAACCTCTGAGCCAAACTGGCCAGGGCTATGGGTAAACCTTTTTTTTTTTTTTTTATCCTCACCCAAGGACATTTTTGCATTTATCTTCAGATAGAGCAGGAGGGAGAGAGAGGGGAAGAGAGAGAGAAATAGAAACATCCATGTGAGAGAGACACATTGAGTGGTTGCCCTCCACACGACCCCAACCGGGGCCAGGGACAAACTGCAACCAAGTTAGTGCCCTTAGCGGGAACCGAACCCGGGACTCTCTGGTCCACAGGCCGACCCTCTAACCGCTGAGCCAAACTGGCCAGGGCTATGGGTAAATCTTTATATGGGTAAGATCTCCGATGTGTGAGAATCAGTTTGAGAGGCTGAGTCTGTGTTAGCACAGAGATTACTGGAGGTTGCCAAGTTGCCATCCAAAAGGCCAGATCAGCTTCTGTGCTCATCAGGAGAATGAGTTTGTTTCTCAGCAGCACTGACTCGTTTCACCAATCTGAGGGCCAATGACCCACTATTTAATTGTGTATTCTTCTGTTCATTAGTATCATTTTTGCATTTGTTGGCTCTTTGGATGTGAGTGTGTGTGTGTGTGTTTCTTGCTAATATCATTTGCCACTCTTTCAGGTTAAAATTTATTAATTTGAAAAACATCATAATATGATGGTGAAGTATATGGATTCTGGGCTGGCAACCTGGTCTGCACTTGCTGAGCGAGTGGCCTCAGAAAAATTACCTACATTTTAGTTTCCCCATTCCATGCCTATTTCATAAGGTCATGTGAAGATTATATGATAATCCATGCAAACCGCCAAGAATATCACCTGGTGCATGGTAAATGCTTGGTGACAGCCAGTCATAGGGGCTCTTTATATAGTTTGCATGTTAATCCTTTGATTATCAAGTATGTTGTGAATATTTTCTCCTAGTCTGCTGCTTATGTTTTGTTTATAGACATTTGTCAGGCAGCATTTTTTTTAATGCAATCATACCTGTCATTTTTTCCTTTATAGGTATTTATTATAACCTGGTTTTTTACCTGAACCATTTTATTGAACTGACGGCTCCAAATTTGTTCACATTTTCTGAGTTTGTGGTCAGAATCTTAAGATTCCTCTTTGGTCTCACCAGACGTCACTAGGTTTTCCTTTGTGGGTAACAATCATTAGCCACTCCTTTTCAGGTTTCCCCTAAGGAACGTGCTCCTTCTGTTCTTGCTTCTGTCCACATCATACTCTTCGGACAGTCTCAGGCACCCCAGTGGTTCCAACGATCCCCCCAGGCAGATGACACTGACATCTTTTGAGCAGTATTTTTTCACTGTTTGCAAGGTATTTCTATCTCGATGATTCACAATCACCTTACATTTCTTCTAAAACTTAATTTTATATACCCTTTATATATACTAAGGGATATTGTTATGCTTTTTCCCTTTAACTTACAACAAACAGTGTATGTGGAGTATTTTTTATGAACAAACGAATTTATGTCTATGTAATATGCACGGACTCTCCTAGGAGAACACAAACACTGGTAAAAGGGGTTGTGACAGTGGGAGAAGACATACTTTTCACATTAACTTCCTTTGCTGTGGCAGAAATTCGGCTGGCGGGAAGAGACAGACTGCACGCACTCGGGGGATTGGAAAAGGACTGTTTAATGCGCACCGGTGCTGTCCCAGCGGAGTCACCTCCAAAGGCTGAGCCCCGAGCCCGGGTTCCAGCCGCCTTTTATACATGATAGCTTCCGGGCATTTGGGGGCCTTCTAGCTCCTCTGCAGTGTAGGCGGTTGGCGGATGTACGGGAATTACAGAAGCCAGGGGCGGGGTCTCTGCACTGCCTAAGGGCTGCCCCTGGCTGGCCTTCTCACCTGGTGCCTTTACAGTCTTGTACCATGACGTGAAACACAAGTCTATAAACAAATACAAGGGACCCTCTCAATCCCCCAAACCTGTTCCTGTTGTGGCCGGTGATGTCCCTTCTCCACTCTTCTCTGCTACACACCAGGGGATCATCCTCCATCCTATAAATGCACACCAGGTACCATATGGAAATGTCACCCACTCACTCAACAGTGACCCCACTCATCCCGATCCACTCACTCCTTCAGCAGCAACCCTGGAACTCACAGTGTCTAGCCCTGGGACACAGATAAAAGATGGAAGAGACACTGTCAGGCAAACACCCTCAGGAAGCCCCACAGCCTAGGAGCAGAGCAGCCACACACATGTAAATAGGATTGCGTCAATAACTGATTCCTTCAGCCATCTGAAAGTATTTATTTAGGTAAGAGATCATAAAATACATTTTTATCATACACATAAGAAAAAACACATTTAAACGAATAAACGGTAAAATGACAGGTGACAGAGTTTAGTGTTTATAAATGAGATCGTCAATAACTTTAACAATTCGGAGAGGAAATTCAAACTGTGCTTAAGTTTGAGATAATGCTTTACAATAGTCTGTAACAAAAGGTAAAGTGTTTGTCTTTTAAAGAAATACGTTACTTAATAGTGTTTCAAATGATTTCATAAGCACAATGGGTTTCTAGGCACTGTCATGTATGGACGCGAAAAGTAAAAGTGTCCAGAGCTTTGGCAAGCAAAGTATTAGTCCACAGCAGCTTGTAAAGTTTACTTCCTTATATAAAAATTCTCCCATTTACATCTGTTCTTGTTATAGGAACAGAAAGAAACTAACACGCCAAGTATATTTGAGGAGTCTGTTAGCTACAGAGTAAAAATAATTACTTTTAAAAGCCTACATTTGATGAAAATGTGCACAGTGCAGCATCTATAGTCACTGAGCAAATGTAAACCATTTGATCATTGTATTCTAAACAAAACATTTAACTCCCAAGTGTCCCCTAAGTACACATTTCCTGTTCAAAGCCTCAAGCTTTAAAGTACTGTGCATTCGCTGTGTGAGAAAGCCCTCACCTCCATTACTAAAACTGCTTCTGTAAAGTTCCTCAGAAATTTCTCAGTGCAATAGTAACAAGTTATATCCAATAAAGGACCACAACCTAAAGAAAAAGGTACTGAGGCTAAAGAAAGAATGACCTCTAACCCCTGGAAGACCTCTACTTCTGAGACCCACAGCTCCAAGAAGACAACTTACACTTTCTTACTTAAAAAACACAAAAATATTTTATCATGAATAACTAAATAATCAGATCGCTAGGAATATGAGACTTTTAAATTAATAAATGACAGACGAGAAATCAGTTGAAGTTTTACAAACAAAAGATATAAATACTGCATAATATGTAGTGAATATTGGCACATACCCTTCCGTTTTTAAAGCATAAACTGCAATGGGCATATCTAATGCTCTTAAGGTACATTTATGACGTAGCTCAAACAGGCCTCCGGATGCCTGGGGGCTGCCCACAGTTCAGGGCCTTCCGACAGGCTTGTAGCAGGCATCAGGCTGCCAGAGACGAATGTCAACAAGCACTTGATTGAGTTTCTGCATCCAGAGATCCCGCTCTTCCTTGGTGTCTGCAGACAGCCAGTGCCTATAGAACAAACACGCAAATGCTCAGTATCCTTTCCGCCCTCCGCACCCCCTGCACCTTGCTAGGGGGAGGAAAGCCTAAACAAACCGGTTAAATGAGTTACTCTGTCCCCTCTTTAGATGGATGCTAATCGAAAGCCCCACAGGGAGATGCTTCTTCAATTATAATTTTTTTTAATGACCCCGCAGACTGGTTAGCTGAATCACAGGTCACACTGATGACGTTCGGTAAATAATGGCGTTTCTACACCATACATGGCAACTGTCTTGCACGGTGGTCTGGCCTGGGCAAGCTGGTGATGTGGGCCACCCACTGAGCGTGGGTCACTTCCTAGCAAGAGCTGGCACACCACAGGCCTAAACCTGGGAGCTGCCCAATCCCTCAGACTCGGGCTCAGGCTCCCTAGGAGCTGAATCACGGGTTCATGGACCCTCACCTGGCTTTACAGGTAACACTGTGCTGTACTGTCTCCCATGATGTTTGTGCTACTGTGTTAGTAGAGCATGCTATTTACAATAAATGAACTAAAGATCCTAAGACTCTGCCTATCCTAACCTCTCTGTTCATTTCAGGAACCTGTCTTTGCAACCGTATTAGCTACAAGTGGTATAACTACCTGATGGGGCAGGTGAGGGTGGGGAGAGCGCAAGTCCCTAACTCCTAAGCCAGACCATTCTCCTAGGACACAGAGTTGCTGGAAGGTTTCTATGCTGTCCTCATTCAGCACCTTTACAGTTTCTCCCACTGGTACCAGAAATGGCCGGAGTGTGACAAGCAGTGAGGGGACCACCTGTCAGTCAGTGAAGAACACGATCACAGTGATGACAGTGAGCAGTTGCAGAGTTCACTCCATGTGCTTCCTGACACTGTGCTGTCTGTCTACTCCTGACTCTCTATTGTCAGCCGGTGGGGTTCATTTTTCCCTTTCCACACAGGAGGATGCACAGGGCCAGCAACATTAACTTGCCATGGTTACATCTGTAAGTCAGAGTCAGGACTTCCCCCGAGGTCTGTCAGCTCCCAACCCCCACTGAATAATACTAGCCAGAAGAGAAATCATTTGTGCTGAAGGAGAGAAAGGTAGCAAGATTGGTTAGCAGAAATAAAAATTAGATATTAAATGTAGATAAAAGTCCCTGTGTAGAAACAGTTAAGTGAGGCAAAGGAGAATGTAGAACTGTAAAATGTTATTTTACAAAATATATGATCAAAACAGTTTTGAGAAGCCACCAAGTAAACCTAAAGACTCAGCCAAGACTGAAGCGAGAGCACCAGTCTCAAACGCTTGGATAAAGTGTCCACTCAGATCACGATCATGTTACGATGAGAAAAACCACATGCAAACGAAGTACACGGTCATCAGAGCAACATGTGACCTCGCCATTCCTACTGCAGCAGAAGGCCCAGGAGCAGTCTGGGAGAGCTTGTTAGCAGATAAGACATAAGACTACATGAAAATGTAATATTTAACAGGGTTAAAATGGGCCACTGTGGTGAGGAACCCCTTGGGCACTGAATTTTGATTGGCCCCCCCAGACTGTGACCCTGGACAAACCCACTGGGCCCTCCGTCCTGTCTGACGCCACTGCTGCATAGAGGCCCCCAAAGGAAAGGAGGGAGGAGTTAACTGAACTCACTGAAGTAATCTAGACACCAAGACTGTCCCGAGATCGGGCCCCTGCCTAGCTGCTGTAAAACAGAGCGGCAGGAACTTGGCTGTTTAAGGTCGTGTCTGGCTGTAGCTCTGACGGCTCCACAGCGGAGAGGCCTGGAGCCGGTTCTATCCATCTCCCTGTCTGCAGTGCCCAGCAGCAGCCTCAACAGAGACTGTGTCCCACTCGAAGTTTGTCCCTAATCACCACTTTGTGGTGGTGATTGGAAGACAGGTGAAGACAGCTGAAGCTGGTCTTCAAGCTTCTCTTGGGTGTCCAAACAAAAGAGTCTTAGACTCTTAACAATAAGCTTCAACGTCAGCTTCAGATTAACAAAAGGTGATACTCCCAATAGTTCATTCTGTTCATCTCCAACCAGAAATGTGCAGAGCAGAACGACTGTTTTTGTAAGTCACCTGATTAATCAAGGGTATTTTGGAATGGAAAGTCTCTTTAAATAATACTTGACTTCCCAATTATACATGAAATCTTCAAATAGCTAACTGCCTTGAAAACGGCTACACTGAGAATACTGAAAACATGATTAGCTAAGATATAGCTTGAATGTTATGCTTTTCTTAGTGTATTAATGTAGTTATTAGATTGTTCTCTTACTGACAGTTTGTGTGTTTTGTTTAAGACTATACTCGCTTTAAAGACAAGGACCATCTCTGATATTTCTTACAATGGCAAGAACACAACTAATTCCTATGTTGACAGAAACATTTACAGCCCGATACGTACTTGGTGACACAGAGTGTGTCCCTGCACTGGCTCACAAGAGTCTCTCGGTCATCTTCTCTTTGTGGTCGGACAGTGATTAACTCAAAAGTGTTTCGTCTTGCACAGAATTCTCTGTTGGCTGGTTCGACCTGACGACTGGTACAGTTGGCCAGATTTATCCTTCCTATGGGACTCTTTAAAAACAAATTTTTAAAAAAAGTATTAGCAGAAAATAAACAAGACCATTCAAGTCAATAAGCATTAAGCAGTATTTAAGTTTGTATAAACTTAAAAGGCCATTAACTTAAAATTTAATTACACTGGGTTTAGAGAAACATAGATAATATACAGGGTGGGGAAAAAGTAGGTTTAGAGGTATTCACCTAGAAAATAATACAATAATTAATAAATAAGAATACAAGAATAGCCCGGCCAGTGTGGCTCAGTGGTTGAGTGTCAACCCTGCACCAAGAAGTGGCTGGTTCGATTCCTGGTCAGGGCACATGCCCAGGTTGTGGGCCCAATCCCCAGTGGGGGGCATGCAGGAGGTGGCCAATCGATGTTCTCTCTCATCAATGTTTCTCTCTCTCTCTCCCTCTTTCCCTTCCTCTCTCTAAAATCAATAAGAAAAAATATTTTTTTAAAAAAAGAATAAAGAATAAACTGTTTCGCATACTCACACCTGTAAACCTACTTTTGCCCCATCCTGTATATTATTGTTTCTTAATAATAAAAACTGTTGTAAGGGGACATAAAAATAAAAACCAGAGATGTCAACTAGAGCTCTTAGCCAGCTTAAAACATAAACTCTGTTATGGAAAACTTCAAACAGATAACAAATTAAAAAAACAAAAACAGTCTAATGATGCTCCATGTACCCCTCTACCAGCTTTAATAATTAGAAACACACGTCAACCACCTTTTGTCTGCAACGCATTCCCTTCTTCCCTCCCTGTACACAGAAACCTGGACATGTTATTTCATCTGTAAACAATGTTCATGTGTGCCCTGGCCAGTTTGGCTCAGCAGTTAGAGCGTCAGCCCTCAGACCAAAGGGTCATAGGTTTGATTCCTGGTCAAGGGCACGTACCTCGGTTGCAGGTTTGAGCTCCAGCCCTGGTGGGGGTTGTGCGGGAGGCAACCAATCTGTCAAAAGTTTAAAAGGCTGACGTGTCAAGTGCTGGTGGGGAGGTGGGACACTGAGAACTCCCCTGGCGGGAACAGAACACTGTGCAACCACTTCCAGGAATCATGTGATGAACCTAGGTGGGCTGAAGATGTGCAAACCCTACCAGGCAGCAAATGTGCCACTAGGTACAAACTCAATGAAGAGCTCTCACCCGTGTCTACAAGAAGCCAAGCCATAGCACCGCTGTGCATACCAGCAACACGTTGGAAATAATCTAAAGAGTTCACAAATAGGAGACTGGGGCAGAGAGACAGCTGGGGCTCTGCAAACTGGAGCTCCACACATCACCCAGACTCATCTCACCAACCACAAGCTGCAGACGACTCCCTACAGCATGGTACTATGTATAATGTTTAAAATATGCAACCGCAATAACATGTTGCTTAGGAATGAATACATATATAACACAAAGTAAAGAAATAAGTAGTAACAAAACTTCAGGATAGGGGTCACCTCTCTAGGGGAGAGAAAATTACATGGGGAGCTTCACCTGGACTGAGAACAGAGGATGATGGACAGTATTTGTTTTGTATGTCTTTTTGAACATCCTAAGTATTTCACAATAAATTTTATGTAAAATTTTACATGGCTACAATAATACAAAAGTAAATTTAATATATTTCTGACTAAAAATGTCAATTAAAAATATTATGCAACAATCTAGGAGGAAAGAAAGACAAATATATGCCTTAAGGTATTTTGAGTGGTCAAATCGCAGGGAATGGATAAACTATAACAGTTTACACAAATGCACACACACACGCGCACACACACACGCACGTCTTGCAACAAGAACATTTCAATGGCTCAGTAAATACAAGGGGACTGGGCGGTGGTGGGAGAGGGAACATCCGGGTGAGTGCTGCGTGCCAGTCAGTCAGGGCCTTCACCGCCGACCAGTGCTCTTAACCTTACCTTTCGTTTCTCATCATCCGGGTAAGTCCAATAAGAGATACAGTTCCCAGACAGAATACACCATCTTCGATGCCAGGCACCAAAACCACTAACATCTTCAAATATGGTCTGGAAAAGTCAATGAAATACTGGCTTTAGACACTTGAGGATCAGTTAAATGGTAATTCCATTGGCTAACTGCCAATATGTTGAAATATTTCATAGTTCACAATCTACTTGAGAAGTATTTCCATCATGTCTTTTACCTCAGTAATGAAAATCACTGATTGCTCACACCCAGAAATTTACCCAGATTTTCAGCATCATCTATGAGTGTACAGCATTTAAGAATGTCCTCATATTAATGCCAAATAAATATCTCTACCTAATATTAGACTTTTAAAAACATGGGATCCCTAACCAAACGCTCCTTAAATAAGAGAAAAGTACGTCAAGTGTTGGAGAGTAAAATGATTTGAGAATATCATGTCTCATATATTAAAAAATCTGATGGTAGCTTACTACTTAGATGTAATACAGAAGACTGACATTATATTCTATTTGGGAAAACAGGACTAGAAAAGCGTTAACTCGTGATTACAGGGCTCCATGGATACCGTGACAAACATCAGAACCCTGGGCCATTAGCACACAGGATGTGGCGTCTCCCTGTGGCTGCCTCAGGAATGCAAGTTCCATCCCAAAGGGAGTGAAGCAGTCATTCTGGGGAAGGATAGGACTCTGGAATAGGTAACCAATAACGTAGATTTTCTCCATGGTAGTACTTCTACTTAAAGTAGCTGCTTCCCCCAACCTCATTATTTTTCAGTCATAGTCATAATGGAGCCCTAATTTATGTAAGTCTTTACGTTCAATTTTAAAAAGAATTCCGTTAGAAGCTATTATATTAAAAGACAAAGCAAGGTAAAACTCTAACAGTACTCTAGATTAGGGGTTGGTCGACTCTTCCTGTAAAGGGCTAGAGAGTGAAGATTTGGGCTGTGTGGGCCATCCAGGCTCCGTCACGGCCATTCACTCAGCGCCGCTGCGGAGCAGAGCAGCCACGGACAACGTGGAGATCAATGAGCCTGTGTTCCAATAAAACTGTATAGAAACAAACTATGTGCACACTTTGCTGACCCCTAGTACAGGTAATCCAAAGGTGTTTTTGTGTTTGATTTCAAAATGCATTAAGAACCTTCCACCTTCAAATGGCTCCCTGAGGCCTTACACCACATGATAGCGGGATACACACTCTCCTCGATCCACTAATTTACCAAAAGGTGGCTTGAGTTAGGAGTGCAATCTATGGCCACGGGGGAAAGTTACGCTGTGTGAAGAAATGTTTCCATGATAGAATAAAACCTCAAATTTATTAGCTTAATTAATTAGCTCAAATTAATTAGCTTACTCCAACCATATGTCCTCTTACCCCACCTTTCTTTCTCTTCCCCAGTTTATCCTCTCTCCTCCCCAAGGCATGCTTTTTCTAGGCAATACCTGCTCACAGCCACCCAAGGAAATAAGACAGGAATCGTATTTCAGTCTCAAGGACAAAGTTAGTACAAATGACTCACCAGCTCCCTCTGTGTTTATGTTCACCTGTCACATCATAAAGGTAACAGACAAGGAAAAGTTTGATGGAGAAGAATGACACACATTGTTATTACACTCTACTGTAATCAGAGAGTAATAACAAGAGGACAGATTTCCTTTTCATAGCTGAGGAAACTGAGGGCCAAGGAAATTAAATGTCAACACACAATGACGATGCAGACAGGAACCTTGCAGGCATCCAGACGGCCTTCTCCTGTGCTCATCAGTCTAGCCGGAGCTGGACGAGCACCATTTCAGAACCAAGGTTCTGAAGGTTCTTTCATTGGCCATTTCCTTCCTTCCAGCTGTCAGTAAGGAAAACTGAACAACTTAAATTTCAATTACTACCTCTATTCCTGATAGAGGGCAGAGGTCATTACAATGCATTGATTAGACAGGGGAAAGACATTATTTGGGAGAGTCCTGAGCCTTTTCTTACCACATTTCTGTAAGAAGATAAGCCTGAAGAGATAAAACTAGTTAAAAGCTCAGCTCAAAAATCAGGTAGCTCAGATAGTATATGCAAATGAACTGGCTGGCAGAGTCTACCAGTTGCTAAAGGTGTCCTAATAAAATATGAAAATATTTACATTAAAAGGTCAGTAAGTAAACACCATCTTCAACCCAGGAATTATAAAAATGCTTTTCCAAGAATATCTAGTGCCACCTGCTGGATTTACACGCACAAAAAGCGAACGAGGAAGCCGGGTTTACAGTCCCCTTGGCCTCGTGGGCTTTCTGTGCAACTAGCTCTTCTTCCTGCACCGTTCACAGCCACTGGGAAAGATCTGTCTCGGTCAGATTCTTGCTTCACAGAGGAAACGGAAGCTACTGGATTTCTCTACTTCCTGCACTCCCCCCACAACCATCCATGTGTCCTTCACACGTGCGTTTCTCCTCTGATAACGGGAGAGGTGTGACTCTGTATAAGATCAATCCCATGACCGTGAACTGCGGCCTGGGTCTGATTTCGCCTCACTCTCACGACCTTCTTTATTCCATGAATTCTTCCTGAACCTCGTGCAGTTTCCCCACTGCCCCCATCTCCAACCGCGTCGGCCCTATTAAAAGCTACTCAGTTGTATTTGAAGATCCAAGTCTCTCTGAGACTAATAAAATGTCAACCATATCCTAAAGACTCTGACAAGTACCACACTCTCCTTATCCCCCTGCAGCCACACTCTGTTCAGAGAGATGCTCGCACTCTCACGCCTCACCTCCCACTCCCTTCACAGCCATCTGCAATCCAGCTTCTGCTCTCACTGAGCCTGGAAGGACCGACCACCTCGTGAGTTCAAGTCTCTAACAGACCCTCACCTCACCCGCCCTGCTCTCTCTTGCCGTGGCAGCCATCACACAAATTCCCCGCTGCCCTCCCTGCAGGGTCCTTCGGGAGCATCTCTTCCCAGGTCCGTGGTTTAAATGCCAGGGTCCCTCATGGCTCTGCTTTATTCATTCCCCTGCACTTAATCACCGTCTCTAAGCTGTAGAGTTCCAAATCTCATCTCAAACAAAATGTCTACCTTGATCTCCAAACCCAGATCTTTGAAACCTATCTCTCTAGGCACCTAAAATTGAAATTGTTTAAAACTCAATTCATTAAAACCTCCCACCCTGGGTAGGAATTGATTGGCAAGGGGCATGAGGAAACTTTCTGGGGTAATGTTTTATATCTTAATTAAAATTTGGGGTACAGACATACACATGTGTCAAAACTCAGGGAATATACACTTAGGATTTAGGGGAACATGCTAATATCTACAATATACTTTGAAATTCTTCCCCCCAAATATGATATTTTCGGCAGTAGCTAAAAGGATGGTTAGGTAGTAGACATATAGTAAAGCAAGGGTATTAAAAAATGTATGTGGGTGTTCACTGTAAAATTCCATCAATATTGCTGCACGTTTGCAAATTTCCACAATAAAGTATTTCCAGGGGAAAGCACTTCCACCCCGACATGCACACTTGCTCCTCCTACCCCAGGCCCCTCACGCAGTGGCATCACTGCCACCACCCTGTGCAAGGCCGGGGTCTGAATGCTATCCTTATTTCTGCCTCTCCAGCCCCTAGAGCAGATCGCTAGGGCCTGCCCCTGCTCCTCCATCTCCCACAACAGTCCTCTCCACCCCGACTGCCAGGCCCGTCACCTCTCTCCAGGAGAAACTCAGTCTCCTCACTAGACATCTTCAGGGTCGCCCCTCCAATCCACTTCCCACATGTCAGTCAGAATGACGTCTCTAAACCCTAAATCTCATGTCACTCCTTGGCTTAAAATCCTGTAAGAGTACCCCACTGGCTTCAGGATAAGTCCAAATTCTTTAAAGGGCCCTTGAACAGTTGGCCCACTTGCCCTAACCACACTTTCCTCCCTAGGCACTCGCCTCATGCCCTTCCTCCACCCACACACTCGAACGCCAAGCTCCAGCTAGTCTGAAATGCCTGCCACTATCCCATACGTCCTCCTCTTCTTCAGTGGGCACGGGAGAGGGAGAGGCCCTCGGCCATGGCACACTCCCCCCTCTTTATCTGGAGCACTCTCCCCTCTTACTCAGTAGTTTACAAGTTACTTCTTCCAGCAGCTTTCTGTAGGCCTCCTACCCAGACTCAAGAGCTGACATCCCACCATTTATCAACACGTATGCACTGTGCTGTCTCCTAGCACAGCACAGTGTCGTCCTTCCCCATCGACGTGTACTTCCCCTGCTACACTGCAAGTCCCAGCGCGGAGGGATTATTGCTACGGCCTGCTACGGCCTACTACAGCTGCGGCCTACTACAAGCCCACACCAGCACAGTGATGGGCATACAGGGACATGCGACAAATCTTTAGCGAACCAATGTTCCACATCACACAGGCTTTCATGCGTATGGGAAATCAAGTCTATTCTTCACAAAACAGAAAAGAGAAAACAAATATAGATTACTTACTAGAAAACCTCTTTCTTCAACACTTGAATTCACTTGACATTTTATTTTTAAATAAATATGACCTTCCAAAGGAGATAAAAAGGGTACCTGCGAACAAAGACAGTAAATTATTTGCAAAACAGTTTCAAACTGTGATTTTTCTCCATAAAATATGTATAAATCATGACTAGAGAATATTGTGCCTTGAAAACACACTATTTTCTAAAGCTGGAATATGAAAGAAGTGGCCAAAAAACCACTGGTGCCTCAGAAACAAATGCTTTTGAGGAATAAATTCACTCAGATTAGAGCTCATAAAACAAAACCCTAAGTCCCAGTTAACACGATAAAGAGAACACAGATTTAAGAAAAGAATACAAGTGCTAATCCATTCTCCATCAACAAAATATACTAAATAGAAGACTGGATAAACCAACCGGTATATTATCACAATAAAATATTACTCATCAATAAATAACAGTGCACTGTAGAACTAAAAGTTGATCCTCAAATTCATATGAAATTGCAAGAGGCCCCAAACAATCAAAACAATCTTGAAAAAGAAAAACAAAGCTGCAAGAACCTTACTTCCCAATTTCAAAACTTAACCCAAAGCTACCATAATCAAAATAGTGTGGTATTGGCATAAGAACAGACGTGTAAACCACAGGAACAGAATTGAAAGTCCAGAAATATCCCATACATCTTATGGCCAATTGACTTTCAATAGGGTACCAAGACCATTCAAGAAAGAAAGAGCAATCTTTTCAACAAATGGGGCTGGGAAACTGGATATCCATATGAAAAAGAATGAAGTTGGAGTCCTACCTCATACCATACACAAAAATTAACTCAAAATGAATCAATAACCTACATATGAGAGCTAAAACCATAAAACTCTGAGAAGAAAACATAAAGGTAAATCTTCAGTGATCATGGATTTGGCAATGGATTCTCAGATATGATACCAAAAGCATGAGCAATGAAAGAAAAAAATAGATAAATTAGGCTTATCAAAATTAAAATCTTCAGTATGTAGAGTTCTCAAAAAATTAAAGATAGAACTACCATATAATCAAACAATCCCATTTCTGGAAATGTATCCAAAAGAATTGAAACCAGGTTCTGAAAGGTATATCTGCACTCACATGTTCATTGTGGCATTCTTCATAATACCCAAGAGGTGAAAACAACCTAAATGTCCATCAACAGATGAATGGATACAGAAAATGTGGTGCAATCTTCCCCTTTCTCCCCACTTCTAAGTATTTACTCGGGGCCACCCAGATGCTGTTCTTCTCAGAGTATGAAGTTTGTCTTTTAGGCTTTGAAACTCCCCTGTGTATCTTTTCTTATGTGTCCTAACCCACAGCCCCACACCTGTGCATGGCAGATCCTTGAGATCAACTACTATGTCTTTTTACTGTTTGTTCCCATATCCTACTTGCCATATCATATCCAGGCATTCAATAAATGTTTGTTTGGGCAAATAAATACCCAGAGTTCTTCTAACGAATGATACATACATACAGTGGAATATTATTTAGTCATTAAAAAGGAAATTCTGTCAGATGCTATAACATGGATGAGCCTTGAGGACATTATGCTAAAGGAAATAAGCCAGTCACAGAAGGATAGATATTTCATGATTCCACTTTTATGAGGTATCTAAAGTATCCAAACTCATAGACACAGAAAGCAGACTAGTGGTTGCCAGGGGCAATTTAAAAAACAAAACAGGACATGAGCCAGATTTAACCTGTAGGCTGTAAGTTTGCCTGGTCCTGTGGTAGGCAACGATCAAACATATTAGTATTGCATTAAATATAAATGGACTAAACACTCCAATGAAAAGACAAAAGACTGTAAGACCAAATAACAAAATATGACCATAAATTATGTTTATACACAAATTCGACATAAATGGGCACAGACGTGTTGAAAATAAAGGGTGGAAAAATACATAATATACAAACATTAATCACAAGAAAGCTGTTGGAGCTTTTAATATTGAACAAATAGACTTTAAGATAAAGATTATCAGAGATAAAATGAACAATTCATCAAGAATAATCTTAAATGTTCACACACCTAACAACATAGCTTTAAAATATAGGAAGCATAAAGTGACCAAACAAAAATTGAGTGCCTAAATTGAGACTATGTTGTTCTTATTAGTTGGGATTTTGGGGGTCTGATATTTTTTTCCAAATAAAATCATGTTGTCTATCCAGCATTGAGAACATTCACACAATAGAGTATAAAGATGTCGTAATATAAAGCTGTATACCTGAAATCTATATAATGTTATTAACCAATGTTACCCCAACAAATTTAATAAAGTCTTTAAAAAATAAACATTCACATAAATATTTTTAAATATATTGTTCTTATCAACATATTACTAGTTAGTGAAGACACCTCATGTCCAAAGTACCTTAAATTATAAAAGCTACCTAAGTCTATGTAATAATTTTAAAAGATTTCAAATTTAAAGATTAAAACAGCCCAGCTGGTGTGGCTCAGTGGTTAAGTATCAACCCATGCACCAAGAGGTCACCGGTTCGATTCCTGGTCAGGGCACATGCCCACATAGGCCAGGTCCCCAGTGGGGGGCATGCAGGAGGTGGCCAATCGATGTTCTCTCTCATCGATGTTTCTATCTCTCTCTCTCTCTCTCTCTCTAAAATCAATAAAGAAAAAAAAAAGATTACAACAAACAAAAATTCAATTGGAGAGGTTGAGCCATTAAGAGTAAAATGGCAACATGCATATATTTAAAATACTGACTTCTGGGTCAAGAAAGAATGATGTTCTTGTCAGTCATTCCTGCTGTCCAGTGAAAAAGAATGATCTCCCAGTTGGAACAATCTTAGTTCAGTCTAAATGTTAAAGTTTTTATTGCAAAGTTAGTTTCTAACAATTTAATCTTCTCTTGGCCAAAAAGTATAGATTTCAATGGATTATATTCCATTAGACAAAACATGAAGTTTCTGAATTTAAAAGGGATCCATAATGTAGAATCAAAACATCACGTCTCATTGTATTTGTTATAAATTCCCTTGCCTTTTTCTTTTCCATATAGTCAGTTTTAAGTGCCTCAGGCTCTCAATGCTAAGTAACAGAATTCCACTGTTTAATCCTAAAAATGCTGCTGATAAAAAGAATCTCAGAAAGATAAAAAGAGATTGTTCCTTCTTACTCTACAGCTGTGAAAGTAGTCAGTATTCTTGGTTAGAAGCTTGTCCTAATAAAGTAAATTGAGAATATTCACAAAAGAGTTGATGTTACTATCCTCTGCTGAGTTTGGAGAGGTGGGAAAATGTATGATCCATCCTATTCTGTTTTCTGTTTAACAAAAGGGTCTTTTAAGATACCTGCACCTCAAAGATTATTGTTAAGAACTGTAAAATGTAACCTATAACCAAGGTAACTGTGTAATATTTTATACACTGGGATATTTCTGAGAGAGAACAGGATACTGCTAATAATTATACCAGGCCAAAAGGTACAAACCAGAATACCTTGGTGCACACCAGAACACCTCATCACTCTTCCTATAACCTCAAAATTCTACAACGCTAATTGTTTGCCTTAATGCTATTTAAATTGACATCTCTATTTCCTGGAAAGTACCTATGAGGTTTCTTTAAGCCAGAAGATGAGCTGTGAGATGTCCTTCTCACTTTATCCATAAACATATGATAAAACCTATGACTCTTAAAAAACAAACAAACAAAAAACCTGACCATTTTGGATTCTCTAGTCAAAGAAAAAAATGGATTTGAGAGTCTGCGACTCATTGAGATTCATAATTTAAATCTCAGGATGTCAGACTTTACACCAGATATCTATAACCTCAAATAAGAAGGCAACCTCCTGTTAGTGGGGTCCTAAATCTGTACAGCAGTCTGTCTGGATTAACCTCAAAAGTAATTCCATTCTGAAGGGATCTCAGAGATAATTGTTGTATTACTGGTCAAGGCACCAGGAAAATAGCCAACACTCCTTATATGAACAGTATCTGCTAAGATATGGGACACTTGTTTACTCTCTCACAGTTACTTAAATAGAGTTATTATATCAGCACAGGACTTCCATTTTTTCCCCCATCAATTTAAAGAACATCTAAACTTAACTATTTTAAATATTCTTTGATATCAACTACAAGCTACTGGAACAAATACTTGCTTCCCCCTGACACTCACAAAAGCACACTTGGGACACATTTGACATCAAAATTGTATTGCATTTGAATAAGAAAAAGTATTAGACACAACCAATTAAATTAAATGATTTTGCACTCAATCACATGGTTGGCTATTTAGGTTATAAATTAAAAGAATTATTATGAGAATAGAAATATTTTAATTTGTGATATTTTGAATTAAAATGGCAGACAAATAAATTTTCAAAAAGTAAACATTCTATATTTAAAATATCATTGAAATCTCTTTCATTTGATAGATTAATGAAATCTCTTACATATGTAGAGCCTGGCTTTGTGACAGACAAGAAGAGTAAGGAATACAGTTCACAGAACCCCAGTTCTTATGTTTATCTAATCTACAAATCTTGTTTTAACAATAAATAAAATAATACTGTCCAGCATTTTATAAATTAGTATTTCTATATATCCACAAAATGCCTGCAATTGATCTTCACAAGGATATTAAAAATAGTTTTGAAAATCTAAAATATGATTACATTTAGCATGATTTTAGTGTTAAATGCATTTGAATTTTAAAATTATAAATAAAGCATCATCTACATAGCAATATGCCTATTAGCCAATCATGACCAGTAGTGGGGGGTAAACAATATTGAATAAATTTTAGTTTTAGACATAGCTATTAATTTGGTATTTCAGTACCCAGAAAATCAACGTTGAAGTGACTACAGAATCTGAAAGAATTAAAACCTGAAAAAAAAGAATGTAGGAGAAAAGCCAACACCAAGCATGCATGAAAAAAACAGAGAACAAAGTAAAGATGCCCAACTGCAAGAGACCGAAGAAAGAATAATGCCCATAATGTCCTTACTTATCCAAAGTAACCAAGAAGATACAGACGTGGTTAGTGAAACAAATACAGAGAGGCCAAAAATTAAGGATTGGTTTTTAAGCTTGTTAGTTTCAAGCAAAGAAAAAAATGGCAACCTTTTCCTGGAACAAATAGCCCAGTAGCTCTCGCTCTTTTACATCATAATTTATCTAAAACAAACAAAATAAAAGACAAAGAGAAAAAATGACCCAGGAGCACTCAATTTGTTAAATTAACTGAATCACGAAATAAAAAGGTGCAAAAATCTTTTAAATTAACATGTTAAAAAATACACTTATGCATTAACAATAAACAAAATTTCAAATATAGTCTGGTTTTTGTCTATCAACTAGAAGAAAAAGGTTTCATGGAAATGTAAAGCTATGAGAAATGAAATGACTTTGTTCAAAGAGGAAATTCCTAGCAGGGCTCCTAACTGTTAATACTTCATGTCTACATTCTGACTACAAAAATATCTTACGGTATTTAAAAATGCCTCTGTATTATAAAGCAGAGGTCAACCCAAGAACTAAAGTTTGCCTCTGGTTCTCTCACTCCTTAAAATGGTCTTGTTAGTTATTAAAAGTTTAGTCCTATTACACTTGGTGAAAAGCACTCAGTGATACTGCGCAGATCTGAATGTTGAAGCTTTACACTGGGGAGGGAAGTGTGGGAAGGAAAGTCCCTAAATTCATGGGTACTTTTCTAAGAAATTAACCTATCTTTCCCTATCTTGCCAAAACTAAATCTGTAAAATACTACTCATTTCAAAATATCGGTTCAAGTGGGCAAGTGACTGTTTAAAATTGTAAGCTTAACATCTACGTGCAAGAAGTAATACTTCCAGTTAACAAAAATAATCATGGGGCTGGGGGGGCGGAATGGGGAGGAGGGGGTGTAGGGGGGAAAAAGGAGAAATATCTGTAACAAAAACAAATTAATAAAAATTGGAGGAAAAACAAATAATCATGGGGATGTACAATTCAGCACCGGGAATATAGCTAATATTATTGTAATAATTATGTATGGCCTCAGACGGGTACTGGGCTTATTGGGGTGATCACTTTGTAAGGTATATAGATGTCTAATCACTATGTTAGACACCTGAAACTAATAAAACATTGTATATCAACTACAATTGAAAAATAAATTTTAAAAAAGTAATACTTCTTCAGTCAGAACTGACATTTAGAATAAATCAGCAGTACTTTGAGGATTTAACTGTTAAGATACAAGAAAGAAATATTTCCAACATCAAAAGATAGATCATGTAGGTACACCAATGTGTTAAAATGTACAATTCTAAGAACATACATCTTCAGTCAAAGATTTCAAATACTTGAAAGTACTGAGGCATTTCCATTGATCTAATTTTGCTAAAAATAAATAAATGAATTTGGATTACCTTTTCCAGAGCAAATTTAGTGTTTCCTACCGAAGATAACGACAGCATGTAAGATCCAACAAGGATAAAGTTGCTGGTACGCACAGCATTGAGGCCGCCTGGACTAGCCATAACTAAAGGAAAAGGAACTGAGGTTAGTTCAGAGCGACTTCTGTAAGTGTGAATAACAATTCCTCACCTCACCCTAACAGAATGAAATTAAACTGCCGCAGAGAAAACTGCCTCATTTTCTTCCATCTCTAAATATGGAGGGAAACCATCCAATTTGCTAATGAAAACAATCTATTAAGTATTTTATATTAATATTTAACTATAGTAAAGTATAGGCACCTTTGAACATTTGGGACAGATCGGTTTTTAAAGGTACAGAACCTCAAAATGTGTGCATAAAATGTAATTTTCCTAATTGATACGAGATAAGACCTCATTGCTATAGTCTAGGGTGACATACTTAGCAGCAGACTATACTGCATGCTGCTTCTTAGTTAGCCTTGCACCAAGCAGAAACCAAAAGCCCTAAAGAGGTGAGTGAAACCAACTCAGTCCTAACCTCCATTGGGAAACAGCCTTAAGCCATTCTAGAAAAGGCCTTTCCTGGCATACTGGTACCCCAGTTCCCACTGTACTGGAATGATGCTTTTCTGACATGATACAATGCCAGTCGTGACCAGCAAAGTTAAAAGAAGTCAACTCCACAGTGGTGAGGGCACAAAACAATCTACAGGACAGTCTGAAACAGGATGAAGTAGTGCTCCCCGCACAGTGGTCAAGTGACCAGGTATCGTTGTACTGCCTGCTGGCTCCTGAACGATGTGATGACCAGTGGCATCTGACAACAGCAAGTGGACAGCATGCTAAAGTGGCAGTAATCTTACATATTACTAAAAACCATCTTCCAAAGCAGACTGTGCAAACACCCATAAATCGAGATGGCTCTACATGAAAGGATGCAACTGCTTGGCTCTTTTCCTTATTTTAGTGTTTCAAAGAGTTTAAGATCCACTCACCTGAAGAATGAAGGGCGCTTTTCTAAAACAGGGTGTGAAGAAGAAACAAGTTATTTTCTTTATTACATACAAAGATTTGAATATTAAATACAAAACCCTTTAACACTGCAAGAACTACATTTCAGAAAACATTATTTTTTTCTTTGTAAATATCAGAGATTTTCCCCCCATTAGTGTATTTTAAAGATTTCCAAAGTGCTAAGAATTTAGAAATGGTTAATCAATTTGCAATACGTGTAACACGAAGATTTCACAGGGAAGCTCAATTTTTTAAAAATTCTACTTACTGTGGTTATAGATGTGAGAAGTCGCTTTGGAGTAATGGCCTAAAAGAAAAGACACCTTAGTATATTTCCTATTAAACATTGGAGCTTAAAAATAATCAACCTTGAGACACTCCCACAGAAAAAAATTCTTAAATATGAATATACTATACTTGAGTCTTTTATTAAGACATTACCCATACTGTCATTCTTTCCTGTTAAAGCTACACAAAATTCTTTTGAATGATGACTTGTAAAAGAATAACAGAGCCAAGATTAGGAAGGACGAAGGTCAAGCCAGAGGTTCCATTCCCACGCCTGCAGTGACCATACCATTCCCAAGCGCTGGTGCAGGGCCTTAGTGAGACCCGAGTTCCAGGGAAAGGTGTGACAAAGTTGAAAGAGGTAATAAAAGTAAGCTGTCACCCTGGCCGGTTTGGCTCAGCAGTTAGAGCGTCGGCCCGAGGACCACAGAGACCTGGGTTTGGTTCCCGCTAAGGGCACATACCTCGGTTGCAGTTTGTCCCCGGCCTCGGTTGGGGTCATGTGGATGGCAGCCAGTCTATGTGTCTCTCTCGCATCAATGTTTCTCTCTCTCTCTTCCTCCCTCTCTCCCTCCCGCTCTATCTAAACATAAAATGCAAAAATGTCCTTGGGTGAAGAAAAAAAAAAAAAAATTTAAATAAAAGTAAGCTGTCAGGTAAATATAGAGAATATGGAGAACACAGAAGTATCTAGCCTGAGTGCACGAGGAGCTGGAACTTAGGAGCATGACCACTCACTAGTTTACTTTCAGTATTCAGACCTATTAAATGCAGTAACTGAAATCTGGGGCATAAAAATGATCCAGAAACTTGACATTCATTAAAAGTTGTACATAAATTGAAACTGGTATGGTAGCTATGATTTCTGATTACTATATTTTACTGGGTTTCATTCATCCTCACCTTGGATTTATGTGCCTTTTTCTTCTTATCAGCCACTGAGGGGTCTTTCTTTTGCACCTATACATAAATCCAAAGTATAATTAGCTTAAATCTGCTATCTTTAAGAAAAATATACTAGTAGTTATTTTAGAAAGCTTTAACTGCTTACCAAGCTGTAAACTTCAATACCGATTTCAAAGTCATTGGACACATCTGCCCTGAAAATACAAAGCATTAAAACTGTAAGAAAAATACCAAGTTCTGTCCCAAGATGATGCCACCAATACTGTTACAAGACTGACAGCAAAGGAATGCACTGTTTCAGCTAAAGACCACAGCTCTAACCCACATATGAATATAACAATTGGTAGGAACAGTCTATTTTTTCCTATAATACAAGTCAAATATTTTCTTCAGTATTTTACAACTTAAGATCTTCAATAATAAAAGTAATTTTTTTCAAACTGAATTTTGATTCTATTTTCAAAATAAACCTGTGACACTAAATATGTCTTTTCACTGAGATTGAATATTAAGTACATTATGAGATTCAAAGCATACATAGAAAATTATGATAGTCACATGGAAGCAATGTGCTACTCCATGGAAGAAAATGTCAGAAACAGAGAAAAGTTAAGCCAACAAAAGGAAAACAGAGTTCTTTGTCCATATAAAAAGAATGACCATCCTGCACTTCAAAGGTTGTCAATGCCACCTGTGTGCTTAGACTGCATTAACTATTAAAAGTAAAATGTGTCTGAACCATCGAAAGCCTAAGGTACTTACAGAGTATATACAGTAGAGAATGTCAGAGCATCACCAGTAAGAGAACTTGAAGTACTTGCCAATGGTGTAGCTACCATATTCTCAGCTCCAGCTTTCAGTATAATTAAGAAATAGTAATTTGCTGCATCTGCAAGAAGTAATCACATTACAGAATAAGCACAAGCAGAAGCAGAATTGGATGATCAGCATTATGGGAGACCAAAGGAATAAAGTAACACTGCGCTGATTTAGATAACATTCATTGAAAATTTTCTAAAATCCACTTTTTAGACACAAAAAGGTAAATAAGACATAAGCAGATGGTCATAATTCTGGAATAAGCTTCATCAAGGTCTCTTCTTACTACGTGAATTAAAATAACTCCACTCCACATCCCTCAAGTTCTGCTGATTGAGAATTTTACCTGCTGACCCCTAATTCTTTAGCTAATAGTATACACCTGAATAGTACATACTGGAATATATATCTGAGGATATACTATTATATTTCAAACTGAGATTAAAATACGGGATTTATGTGAAAGTTCCTCCAAGATAAATTCTAATGAAAACATGAACTATTTCTTCACTATTTGTCATTAAATAATCACAGACCTCAAGGTACACATGAAATTACCAACAGGTTTCTGCCCACACCCCATCAAAATCAGACAACAGCAAGAATGAGAACTCAGGTTACCTTATTCCTGCCAAAATGCTTGAACCTTTAAAGATCTCCTTTCTCCCCACTCCTCACATTCACTTCTCACCTATGTCTAGCCCTCCTTTCTCTCAAAGAGAATGTCTCACACAAAAATTTAAAGAAACCTTAAAAAAATCCAAAATTTAATGAAACTTTAATTTTCTTAAGCTTGCTATAAATTACCCTGCCCTGTCTTCAGATCCTGGTGCCATATTCTCCTTTACCCACTTTGGTTATAAATTATTTTTAGGAGAAGACAGCGTTTAGAAGAGATTACTTAGTCAATCCAGAGGGGAAAGGGAATAAAATTCAATGGAAGTGTCTCAACTGTGCGGCTCTTCACTCCCACAGCCAGTCATCCAGAACCTATACAACAAATTTCTATGATGGGATGAATTTTACATAGAATAAAGTAAGTAAATTAAGTTCTTTGAGATGTGCCAAATACCTTTCCCAATAAAATTAATTAATAAAACTGATCTCTATGTCAAGATAACTCATCTCAGGAAAGTATTTATGTTCAAACTTCTGTTTAACTGGCCTTCCTTTCAGTTAGAGCCAGGTCTGTTATTGCGTGGATCAGTCAGCCATAAATGAAATTTCCCTTGGTTATGTTTACACACACACCTTCACAAAAGGAACTAAAGGCCCAAGATACAAGCTTTGCATCTTTATGCCTGCTCTCTACTCGTTCCCATTTGCAGAATTCCAATCCAGGTGAGGTTCATAGTTAAACATATGCTCTAGACGGCAGGCAGATAAAAACCAAGTACCTGCTTTCCCAATTGTGCTGCAGACAAAATCTGCTTTTAGAGGCAAGCGGATTTCTGACAAAGTAACTGATCCTGTGGATGGGACAAATTCACTGTGGGAGATGGGACCAGCCTTATTCTTCCTCTGAGGCCCTTCACTCTTCAGTTTATTCAGCTCATCAATCAAAAGTGTCCTCTTCTCAGCTACGTAAAAACATGCACGTTAGTATTTCAAATATTAAAAATTGCAACTGTTTCTAAAGGAGACCAATTCAAGAAAATGCACTGATGTGTTAATAGTACATAAGACCAAAGACAAAATCAGTACCTTTCTTTATATAAACAGGTGGTAGGTAGTTGGGGAAAACCTTAATTGTTCATCTGTTTACCAAGTCAATGCTTCAACTTTTGGTCGGTTTTCTTGTGTGGTATAATCTTTCCACCCTAACATGCCCCATCACCCATCACTACACATACACACACAACAAAATTCACATACTTTTTTAGCTACAGATAGGTTGACAGGTGCAGAGAGAGAGAGTGTGTGTGTGTATGTATGTATATAAATATATTCCTATATTCATTCTTAGCATACTCTTCACAACTACATTCCTTCAAATGCATTCCAGTTTCTTTCACCCTTTCATGCCAACTACTTCTCATTTTACATGTAGGGTGTTCACAGGCTTTATAAGAAACAAACAAAAAAATAGATGGACTGAAGCAGATGATCAGAAAAGGCCTTTTCTCTACAATTAGAGGTTTCAGACTATTCGGGATAAAATGGTTTTTCCTGGTTTGAAATGGTGTTGTGATTGTTGCGGGTGTCACACGCACTTGCGATCAGAAGCAGTCTTTCCGCTTCAGCTTCTTCTAGGGACCCTTTCCCATGCTCCTCGTCCACACAGCAGTTCAGAGCCTGGCTGGCTTGGTAGATCACTGTCTGCTGCAGATTGATGTCATTGTTGAGCTCCTGGTGATACCAAGGAGAGGAGGGAAAACTCACATTTTCCGTCACAACTTCCACTTTACTTATAACCAACCTGATTCAATAACTTCCCAAATTTCCAGAAAGTCAAAACATTATAGTTTCACCATTCAACTTTCTAGACTATGCACCAAGAGCATTTAACATACTGTAATAATTACACTATAAACATTCTTCCTCATGAAAAGACTTTCAACTCTCACTTACTAAAGTTATCACTGGGACTGTGTCCAACAAAGTCAAGACTTAGAGATTATCTGATTCATTTTATTTAAATTACATCTATACTGTCATCTTTAAAAATGTTTTCCTTAGAGTAAAAGAAACTTTAAGAGCAAAATGAATTTCACATTTCACCATCATCTAATTTATAGTTACACTTTAAGGATATTTAGAAGAAACATGTTTAAAAATACATATTTCATGACTTTTCTAATAAAGAGGACCTTTCTCAAATCACACTGAATTCAGGAGCAATTGCTGAGCTGCTAGCGCCTACATTGATCTAGGCCCTGAGGGTCCAGAATGAAAAGGCTGGGACCTGTGCTCAAGCTCAGCCCCGTGCAGGACACCCTGCACACCCCTTCACAGAACACACACCTGCATTTTCTGTTTGACGTTAACCTGACAAGGAAAGGCACTCTTTTCTTCAGCATGCTTTTTCCCCTCCGATTTTGAAGTGACATCTTCCTTCCGAACAATCTGCTTTATTGAAGGACGGTCTGTTTCTTTGATTCTTTGAGATCTGTATGCATCAATGCTTCAGGAAACAATTACACTCGATTAGAAACCCAGCAGCACACTAAGCACTACCTTTCAGTAAACATTTCAGCAGAATTCAATACTGATACTGAAAATGCACTTGGTGAAAGAGAGGCTGACAGTTACTCCAAAGTTACAGACAAGTTAATTATTGACAACATTATAATTGTAAGTGATCAATCTAAACCATGACCGTTAGTGATGAACGCCTCCCCAAAATGTTCTCACCTGTAAAGAAGATCCCGATCCTCAGAACCAATGCTATCACCAGACTCAGCCCGAGGAACACGGGTTCTCTGGAATTTTCCTGGTTTTGGACTCTCATCACGTATGCTACTGTCTTTCAATCTAGGTGAGGAAACTAAACTCTGTAGGGAAGCACATTGGGTATTAGTAGATTTTATGGACGACGTTGATTCTAAATGATAATTCTGAGGAACTGAATGAATTCTCTATTAACAGCAAATAAATATCCAACAAGTCAATTGATTCATCATAAAAAAACAAGACAAACTAAAAGAAGTTCCTAAAAAGAATATAAATAGATAAAAGTTGAAAGACAGCGAAAACCTACACTCATAACCCTCTTTAAAATATTTCTAACTGAATCAATTTCCAAACAAAGCTGCAGTTACTCAATGGAAGGTGAGAGCCAGGAATATATATAGCTAGATCTCAATAAATGTTAGTTATCTCTCTGGTGCTAAATACCAATATACTAATATGTTTGAATATTCACATCAACCCCATGATGTAGGTACTATTTTTAACCCCATTTAACAGATGCGTGAACTGTGGCAAAGAGGTTAAATGATCTGACCAATAAACATCAGGAAATGGCAGAGCCGGGGTTTGGGCCCAAATGCCTGACCTTTGAAGCCAGGTTAGTTTGGATTTTAGCTGAGGTCAACAGGAAACCACGGAAGAATTTTAAGCTCGCTATCAAGAGCATTAACATCAAGTCTGCAAAATCTCCCCGGCTACAGAGTGCTAAATCCCCATGTACCCACTAAACAAAAGGAGACCTCAATACTGTACTCCTTAGTTTCTCCATGTCCCAAGCCTGGCCCGTCTTTTCTTGCCTCTGGACTCACCTCACCAACGGTCTGCGCTAAGGGAGCAAGCAAAGACATGGAGGAAATATTCAGTGCGTCCTCCTGGTCTTCGCTGCTCTCTGCGTCTGCCCGATCCATCTCCTCTTGGCTCTTTGCCACATCTAGCCCGCCTTCCTCTAGGACCTCACTGAAGATGTCATTAATTACTTTTGAACTATTGATGTCATCATCGTCATCCACACTCATCTCAATTTCACGTACCACTTCTGAAAGATATTTCAATAAGTGAATACTATGAGTCAGACCTTTAAAAACTGAAGGGATCATTGGAGTGGTGAACACACAATACAAGATACAGACGATGTATTATAGAGGTGTACACCTGAAACCTAGACAGTTTTATTTAGCAATGTAACCACAATAAATTCAATAAAAAAGAAATAAAATACAACATAGGGAATGTTAAATACAATAAAGGTCAACCTGAGAAAAAAATAAAAGTAGATAAATTAAAAAAAATTAAGGGGATAGCAGAGCTCTAACATTCATATAAACTGGGGAAAAGCCCTAATGAAAAAGCACCTCCTAAGCAAAAATTAATAAAATTTACTAATATATAAAACCAAAGTAGTTTGCAAATTTCTAGTAATATTTGCTTAGCAATAAAAGAGGAAATTATTAAAAGCTGATTCGATGCTTTGGGTGTAAAAAAGATTACTAAGTAAGAACTCAGGATTACAGCCAAAAGCTTACAAAAATGTTCTTTCAGATAACTCTTTCTGCTGTGGGCGCTGCCGCTTGACGTGCAGTCACTAACAGGACCTCATGTCAGCTCGGGCAGGGCTCGCAGGCCTTTGGGCACTGACTGCTCAGACAGTGCAGAGTGGGGGCAGTGCAAGCCTGCCCCTGGGAAAGGTGCGTGACGGCCCTGATCACAGTTCCACAGGGGTCCGTGACCGAAAGATAACTGTGAACAGCACTCTTATCTTTGTGGAGGCTAGAGTACTTGTTGGTTAAAAAAAAAATTTTTTTTTTAAAGAGAGAGTATTATAAAATCACAAGCCATTTGGAAACATAGAACACCATATGTACAGTCGAATATGTGCTTCCACCAATATATTCTTTCTTATAACATGTTCAGTATTAATAAGAAATAAAGAATAAAAACCAACCTTTCTGCTGCTCAACCTTTGGATCTGAGATTACTTTTAAAGACTTTTCCTCTTCTAAAATCAATGTTATTTTCAAAGGGCTAGACTTTGTCATTTCACATTCAGTGAAACCTAAAAAAGTTTTAGGAAAAACCACATTAATATATATATAAGAACCCAGAATATTTTGGTTATAGAATC
The DNA here is from genome assembly GCA_030848825.1 of Tadarida brasiliensis. Classification (NCBI taxonomy): domain Eukaryota; kingdom Metazoa; phylum Chordata; class Mammalia; order Chiroptera; family Molossidae; genus Tadarida; species Tadarida brasiliensis. The sequence continues at coordinate 94,945,759 of CM061267.1, read as the reverse complement.
TTCTGGATCTTTTTTATGATTATAAAACTGCATTTCAAATCTAGAAATGTACAGAGAATACCCCAAACACCTGTCCTCTCTTCATGTTCCCATCTCTCCCTCACCAAGAGAAAGGGACACCAATACAACCAGGTTACTGTTTGTCCTTCCAATTTCCCCCTATGGTGATGTATGTGTGTATCCTTTTAATTTATCAGGAGGTAATCATACGTACATACTATTCTGCAATTTGTTTTTCACCTTTTAAAAAAGTGTCTATAAAAACACTTAAACAATTAGCAACAGAAGGAAACTACGTCTATACATGAGAAGCCAACGACTAACATTACACTCAGTGTGAAAGACTGAAAGCTTTTCCTCTAAGATCAGGAACAGGACAAAGATACCCACGCTCACACTTCTATTCAAAAAGCTTTGGAAGTCCCAGTCAGAGCAGTAAGCAAGAAAAAGAAATAAAAAGGATTCAAATTTGAAAAGAAGAAGTAAAATTATCTCTGTTCACAGATGATGTGACCTTATATATAGAAGACTATAAAGATTCCACAAAAAAGCTGTTAGAACTAATAAATTCAGCAAAGATGCAGTATACAAAATCAACACATGAGAATCAGTTGCATTTCTATATACTAACAATGAACAATCTAAAAAGGAAATTAAGAAAACAATTCCATTTACAATAGTGACAGGCTTGTACACTGAACACTACAAACATGGATGAAAGAGACTTAAGAAGACACAACCAGATGGAAGATATCCTATGTTTGTGTATTGGAAACAACGTTGCTATATCCCATGTTCATGTATGGGAAGACTTAACTATTAAGATGTCAATACTACCCAAAGCAATGTACAGATTGAATGCAAGTCCTATCAAAATCCCTAAAGCATTTTTGGAGAAACAGAAAAGCCCATCCTAAAATCTATATAGAATTTCACGGGATCCTGAATATCCAAAATAATTCTGAAAATGTTAGAAGACCAACATTTCCTGATGTCAAAACACATTATAAAACTAAACTAACTAAAACAGTATAGTAGTAGCATAAAGAAAGACATAGAGACCAATGGAATAGAAGAGAGAGTCCAGAAATAAAACCTCATATATATGGTCAAATAATCTTTGACAAGACTGCCAAGATGATTCATGGATAAAAAAGCAGTCTCTTCAACAAATGATGTCAGAAAAACTGGATATCCACATGCAAAAGAATGAAGTTGGGTGCTTATCTGACACCTTTTACAAAAACTAACTCAAAATGGATTAAAGACATAAATGTAAAACTCAAAACTATAAAAGTCCTAGAAGAAAACAGACAGAATAGTCTTCATGACAATGGATTTGGCAATGATTTCTTGGGCATGACACCAAAAGCACAGGCAAAAAAAGCCAAAATAGACAAATGGCACCGCATCAAACTTAGAAACTTCTGTGCATTGAATGACAAAGTCAACAGAACAGAAAAGACAACATATGGAATGGGAGAAAATATCTGCAAATCATATACCTGATAAGGGGTTAATATTCAGAATTTTTAAATAACTACAACTCAACAATAAAAATTTCAAATAACCTGATAAAAAAAACATGAGCAACAGACTTGAATAGACATTTCTCCAAAGATGATACAAAGTTGCCAACAAGTATATGAAAAGATGCCCAATATCACTAATCGTAACAGAACTGCAAATCAAAATCACAGTGATCTATCACCTCACACCCATTAGGATGGCTGCAATAAAAAGAAAATAACCAGTGTTGGTGAAGATGTGGAAAACAGTATGAGGGTTCCTCAAAATATTATCAGTTGAACTACTGTATGATCCAGCAATCCCACTTCCGGGTATAAACCCAAAAGAATTGAAAACAGGATCTCAGAGAGATATTTTGCACACCATGTTCATAGCAATACTATTCACAATAGCCAAGGGGTGGAAGTAACCCACATGAGCCAATGACAGATAAGAAATAAACAAAATGTCGCATATATACACAACTATTATTCAGCCTTAAAAAGGAAGGAAATTCTGTCACATGCTACAACACAGGTGAACTTTGAGGACGTTATGTTAAATTAAATACGCTAGTCTCAAGAAGACAAATACTGTATGACTGCACTTATAGGAGGTCCCTAAAGTAGTCAAATTCATAGAAACAGAGAGTAGAATGGTGGTTACCAGGGGTTGAAAGGGAGAAATGGGGAGTTTGTTACTTAAAGGGTATAGAATCTCAGCTTTGCTAGATGTGAAAGTTCTGGAGATCCATTCCTCAACAATGTGAATATACTTAATACCAGTGAACTATGCACTTAAAAACTATTTAGATAGTTAAATTTTAGTAATGTGCTTTTTATCACAATTTAAAAATTAAAAAATAGCCCCGCTAGTGTGGCTCAGTGGTTGAGTGTCAACCCATGCACCAGGAGGTCGCCAGTTCGGTTCCCGGTCAGAGCACATGCCCAGGTTGTGGGCCAAATCCCCAGGTGGGGCATGTGGGAGGCAGCCAATCGATGTTCTCTCTCACCCATGTTTCTCTCTCTCTCCCTCTCCCTTCCTCGCTCTCTAAAATCAATAATAAAAAAAAAAAAAAAAAATATATATATATATATATTTCTCTAAAGGTCATTGATATATTAAATGTCATTACATACAGAGCTACCTTAATCTTTTTAAGCAGCTACATAACATTTGATGACATGGATTTAACACAACTTATTTAAACAGTTTTCTACTGATGGGCATTTAGGTCATTTAAATCTTACTACAATTACAAGCAGCGCTACAATTAATCTCTTTGTACACAGTATTGCATATGAGTTCTAAGAATTCGACCAGCAAACTCTTGCAGAGGAGCTGAATTAAACAGCATGCACACCTTACAATTCAATAGATGTTACAAGCTGCAGTCATTTATACTCTCGTCAAGAGTACAAATCCTCACTCTGGAAAGAGAACTGAGGAAGAAGCAGTTCGCATGGCCAGAAATGGAAACGTGTGTGGAAATGAAGAAACGAATCTGCCTTTTTACACTAGGGCGGCATTTCTGACCTCCAATCCAATTTCCAAAACTATGGCACACTGACAGCTTCCCCTGAAGTGAAGCAAGAGGAGACACTGACCTGTAGGTCCTGTTCTGGGAGGTTTCGCTGGCGTCTGATTTTCTGTCACCTCTTCCTTTTCTGTTACTGGACGTGATGGGGTATTTGAAACAACTTGATGTTTTTTGAGGGGAGTGTTCTGACAGTGAATTTCCTGAAAAAAGCAAATGAAGAGATAAATTTTACTTCTCACAACGATAGATGTGTCTTTTTACATGTTATTAAATGAAGCAAGCCAGAGTCATTATTCTACATAAGCTTCCTGAGAACAAAACAGACCGTGGGTGTGCGAGGCCCCAGCGTGTTCAGAACACGGGCCCTCAGTGCTCGCTCACGGTCTCGGTGACTCTCTGCATGTAAATCATGGAGACTAGGAGGCACGGGAGAATGAACGTCTGCATCAGAGCTCAATGTGCGGGAAAATAACCCCCACGTCACTTATCACATCCCACACCTATAAGATCAGAGCCAGGTCCCACCTCCGGATTCCACTGACCAGCTCCTCTGTGGGGAAAATGCAAAGAAAACAACAAAGCACACACAGATCAGAAGAAAAGGAAGAAGGAGAGAAGGAAAACAGTTCCTTTATCTGAGTCATTTTAAATTATTTACAAGGCTATGCTAGAGAAACATTCATTGTTTCGTTTTAGAAAAGGCTGCGATTAAAGAGTAGAAATAAGAATAAGAACAGCAGCTAACGCTGACAGAGCTTCACGTGTGTCAGTCACCTCTCTATTCTGTGCACCTCACATCCTTGTCTCACCTGATCCTCCCAGTAACTCTCTAAGGTAGGTACTAATAGCTCCATTTTACAGATGAGAAAACTGAGACTCAGAGAGTTAAGTAACTTGCATACACAGCTAGTAGCCAGTTTGATGTATAAACACACAGCAAACTATCAAATAGTGTGCTGTAGACTGTCTTAAAGGTAAGCAAGAAGTTTGAGGAGGGGAAGAAGACAGGGCAGGTGCATCTCAGATGTGAGAAGAATGGGCTGAGCACACCTGGAGAATAAAAAGCTTTTGGGGTTTGTGTACAACAGGCCTCAAACAGTTGAGTAAATGAAAGAATGACGGTGGCAGTGGAAAGCAATGACACTCATTCTCAAAGGCATACATCATAGCTTTGAAAACACAACGCCAGACAAACTCAATAAGCCCACATCCTTTTATTGTGGATTGTGGCCCAGGAATAAACGTGGTGGGTCAAGGAGGGGGCTCTGGGTCAGAAGGTCTGGTGGAAGCCCTGGTTGCCCCAAGTATCACCTGTGCCATTTTTGCACAAGTGATTTACCTTCCCACAGCCAGTCCCACACCCAGAAAAGGGGCAGTCATTACCTTCCAGGGTTAGCGTGAGGATTAAATGAAACAGTGTACTTTAAGAGTGCCCACCAGAGGCCTGGCATGGAGAGCCAAAGCTTTCCTTCTCCCTTTTTATCACACCAGGAACCTGCCCTAACCCTCTTTCCACCTGCACTCTAGAATTCACCCACTCACCTCTTCAAAGACTTACCTCACCCCATCAATTCTCACCTCTTCCTCCTCTATCCTCAACCTCTGGCTTTCCACTAGGTCCTTCCCATCTACACCAACACTGACTTGAAGTCTTCTCGGAAAGAACACAGCAAATATAAACCATACATCACATCCTCACCCCACCAGCCACCGCCTTTCTGTCCCCTTCAGAAAAAAACTCACACTGCCCACACTCCGGGCTCTGCTTCTCACCCCCTCCCACCTGTACTCACCCTCTTCACTAACCTCTCCTGCCAAGTCGCAGCAAGCCCCTTATTTCTACCAGTGGTCTCGTCCAGTCCACATCTGACACCTGACAATACTGACGGCTCCTTCCTTCTAAGGCTCTCTCCCCCACTCAGTGACACCTCACCCAACTGTCTTTCCTGCCACCTCTTTGGCTGCACCCTCTGTGGGTAACACAGATGAGTTTTAAGGTAGGGAGACCCTTAACTCCCCGTTATTGTGTTCAGGATTTTATTTACCTGTGTATGTGCAACAATCTGGGGAGGAATTGCACAGGTTTATCAGGAACTATTTAACATGAAGTAGTTAAAGAACTGCTGTCCTATACTTCCCAGAGATGCAGAAGGAAAACCATGAGACCATGATATCCTGGCAACCAAATGAAGAAGGTGCTTCAAACAGAAGCGTGATCAACAATGTCAGATGCTGCTAACAGGTCAAGTTCAGTGCCTGAACACTGATTACTGACGACCACTGGTGAAGCTGGTAAGGGCAGCGGCCCCATGGAGTGCACAGGGAGGGAGCCTTAGAGGAGGAACATCAGAGAGGAAACACTGGAAGCACCAAGTAGAGAATGCTCTTCTGGAACAGTCTGCATGAACAGGAGGCGAAGAGAGAGAGGGGCAGGATCAAGAGAGCTGGTTTTGTTTTAAGATGGCTGAGGATAACTTTTTCTATGCTGATGGGAAAGACTGCACAGTCGATCCTTTCTTCAAAGACAAAAGTAATGAGCTCCTACTGTGAGCCAAACCAACACACAGCCTCGTGAGGCTCTCACAGAAGTGGTGGAAAGCAGAGTTAAAACGATTGCAGGCAGATAAATACTCCAGGTGAGGTGTATACAGAATGACATGGTAAAAAAAAAAGAGGGACCCCTTGGGAAAAGGGCCCAGTAAGGATTTCAGAGCAGGTTGAACTCTGCCCTATTCATAGGATGTAGGAGCTGGCTGCGGGGATACTCCATGTAGAGAATAGCCAGACAAAGGCGAGGAGATCTGAAAATGTGGGTACATTTGAAAACCCACAAATAGCCTCTTTGAGAGAACAGACATGTGTGGGGAGGAGCCAGATTCTGAATGATTTCCAATGTCAAGTCAAGCACTTTAGTCAGTTTTCTGACAGCTATGGAGAGCTCTCCTGGATTTTACGCAAGTGAATACATGAATATTTGCCATTTAAAAATATTTCTCTGGCAACAGTGGGTAAGAGGAGCTAGAGAGCAGCCAGACTAGAAGCAGGGTGTCCAACACATACAAAACTACATCAGTGATTAAGGTGATGGCAGAGAGAAATACAGAGGACAAGGCAGCCTGGTGATAGATCTAGGAAATGTATCACTGGACACATGTGTGTTTATGTGCGTGTGTGTGCATGTGTGTGCACACATGCTAGGGGCCAGGAGGTGGGAAGACACAGTAATAAGAGGATGGAGTGAAGGAAGAACTCGCAGATTGTTTTTGATGAGTGGTACAGAGTGAAGTCCTAAGTGAAGACGGACTACATGGGGAAGACATTGCAGCAAGGCGTAGAGGGCTCAACTAGACAACCAGGCCTCGAGTTCAGGAGAGATGGCACAGCATAGCTGAGCATCATCAGCCTTTCCGTGCTTGGCTGAAGCTAGATATGAGGATGGGAAAGAGAAGTCCCAGGGCAAGTGAGAAGAAAAAGAGTTGAGCTCAGAACTCTGGGAAATATGACTTGTTAAGCAAGAGAATTTGATTTTAAAAAAGCAATCAAGTGGGTATTTCTCTAAGCATACTGGTTACATCTATCATTCTTTTTCTACTGATATCCACTTTAAATATATTATTTTTAGCTTAAAAATATATGTAATACAGCACTTTGCACACAGTAGGCATGGAAATTAAACAGAACATAGTTTACATTTACAAGGAGGGATTTTGTTGAAGGCTCACTAGTGAAATTGGACAGGAAGTATTACCGAAGTAAAGAGAATTCTGGGAGGTATTTGGTTACTGAAAGGATTACACATAGTCTAAAAGAACGGTATTTGGGGAGAGGTATGTAATCATGAATGAGCAAAGTTGATTCTGAGAAACATTTCAGAACCAGCGTCTAAGTAGAATGTTAAAAGGAATCAGAAATCAATGGAATGATGAGAATAATGTTTTAAAATTTGATACTAAGCAGGCCATCAGTGAATTTGGTAAAGTATTCCACTGAATGGGAAAGTATCACAAGAGAAAAGCAGAGTTGGCATTAACATTTAAGGACTTTATGAATGGGACGTGGCAGTTAACTGGAACAGGAAAGTATGTAAAGAATCACTTTACAATACAGAACCACAGCTATATCCCAACACCACTTTGGTACAAAGTTCACTCTCCTGTTTCTTGCTTATGTTACCTGTTTGGTTTCTAGTTGTTTGCTTCTCGAGTTTCCGCCTTTTTCTGCACTCCATAAATTGCCCTTGTCAAATCGACCACGAAGGCATGCTAGTTCTTTTTCACGTTCCTAAAAACATCAAAAACTCTATTTTACACAAGAGCCAATAATATGTTTAAGAATAATATCCAAACACTAATAACTTTGCTTGTCTTCAGTTTTAAGAGAAAAAAATCACAATACAAAGGAATATAAGACAATAATATTTCTAATTTGAAATATACAACACAGAGAATCAAGATGCTATTCATATCAGTCAAAAAGACTGGCATGAGAATACACAATCCGATTTCTACAGGTTCTGTGCTGAGACCATGTAATGGATAATGTTAAAGCAGTAAGCCATACCTGCTTGAGCCGTTGTGCTACGTGGGTGGTAGATGAAGATGTGTTCTGCTTTAATAACCTCTCCTGGATGGCCTTTGTGTTTGGAGTGATAACGGGGGACCTGTGGGCTGTGCTACGAGCGGGACTTTCTTTGCTGCGTTCTAGACAACGCTCACTAAATCGTTCCAGGAAAGGCTTGAATCCTGCTCCTCCTACAGAAAACACACAATTTTGGAGGCTGTTCAGAATAAGTAACAATTATGATTTCTAAGGGAAAAGTTCTAAATTCCAGTATAGCTCCAAAATGCTCTGATTCTACTAGGGCTATTCATTCAGAAAGTAAACAATATGAAAATAGTTTAAAATTATTTTTTAAAAATTTTACCACACTATTTAATTCTATGCCCTAGAATTTAATTATAGGACTTAGTTCTTTAAAAGTTCTTAGTTTTTAAGGTAGAGTGAAAGGACAGTGAGGATTAGAAAACCCTTAAACTGAATAATCAGAACCTAAATGATTGGAAATTGACTGCGTATACATTAATAATATACCCTAACTACAAGTGTCCTGGCCATGACAACCCAATTACTTATATTTCTATAGCCCAATTTATTTTATCTTGTTTTTAAGAAGTCTAACATATAAAAAAATCCAGGAATTATAACAGTATGGGGTACACTTAAAGCAGAACAAGTGAGATCGATAGCACCTCCATCAAGAGGATGCTAGGATCATATTGTGTAAAAGGGGGTTCATCTATATCAGTAATTGGCAAAAATTTTCCTATAGAGAGCCAGCAAATAAATATTTGGGCTTTGCAGAATATTTGGACATATCATAACTCAACTCTGCTTTGAAGCATGAAAGCAGTCAGACATGGTGTGTCCTAGTAAAACTTTATTTGCAAGAAAGGTGAAGAGCAGAATTTGACCCATGGCCACAGCTTGAAGACTCTACATGTCCCGTATTAATGCTTCATCACATATCTCAAACTAGAATCCATTAAGAATACAAAGAAACATATAAATTAAAAATCTCTGAGGCCCTGTTGATGTATTCTGGGTATATACAGTAGCCAAGAAGAATAAAAAGAATGCTTCTTAGCTATGTCGTTCTTATCTGTGCCCTAAGTCTTTAGAAAATTGGAAGTAACTCATCCTTTTCCAAGTTGGGATTTTGCTATTGTTTCCAATTCTCATTTTGGCTCATCTGTAAACTGACTGCTGGTTTCTACTTACCCCACAACTAATGGGTTCCTCACTCTCATCTCTCTGTCTACTGCTCTTTTATGATGAACTACGGTTTCTGGAGAGATTGTTTTCCAAGAAATTAAAATTTAGAATGAAAACAGTCTTTCCAAATGCAATTCTAATGAAAAAGAATACAGTTTAAAGTAAATAATATTACCATATTTTTTTTATCCTGTGTTTCTCAACCAGTAGCATGTTGGGGTATGCATTAGGTATAAGTCACCACAAGATAAAGAAGGTAATTTTGAATTTTTGTATGTATACACTCACATACGATATACACACATACAAATATAACTGGGAGTGGAGTCATTTGCATACACATTCACTTCCCTTTGCTATCAGGGGTGCCTTCAAAGTGAAGTTTGAGAAGAATGCTCTGCACACTTGGTTATTCTGCCCTTAAAATGTGATTTCCAATTGTACACACTTTGTCTGCATCCAAAAATACAGAGGAAAGTATCCAGCACAGTCTAAGAAAAAAGCATGTTTAAACTGCTAAGATGTAACAGGCTAGCCCAGCCGGTATGGCTCAGTGGTTGAGTGTTAACCCATGTACCAAGAGGTCACCGGTTCGATTCCTAGTCAGGGCACATGCCCAGGTTGTGGGTCCGATCCCCAGTGAGGGAATGTAGGAGGCGGCCAGTCGATCTTCTCTCTCATCAATGTTTCTCTCTCTCTCTCCCTCTCGCTTCCTCTCTCTAAAACCAATAAAGAAAAAATATTTTTTTTTTAAAAAAAGATGTAATAGGTTAAATACTCTGAACTGGATTAGTCTACACTAATAAATATTCATTCTATCAATTACAGCTGAATTTGAAGTCTCATTTGATACATTCAGGCATTTGCCCTGGCAAACCAACACTATGTATCATTCAAATGGATATTTAAAATGCTGAGAACAGAAGCCCTGAAAACAGTCAACAGGAACTTGGGATTTTTAGAAAATACATAACCTGGTGTTGTAGATCTGTCTTCAGGTTGAGACTGCAGACAAGTTTCTCTAGTTAATTCTTCTTTAGGCCGAACTGTCTGGGATACGACTGACTTCCCGACTGGTTTCGATACCTCTGTTTTCAGAGGACTAACAGGAGTTTTTTGAAGTCGTTCAGGATTTTGTACCTCACAATTTTTAGCATCAGTGATAGATACAGAAGATTTCACAGGGGCAGAAGGAGGTTTCTGAAACATGGTAATACTTAGGGTAAATAACAACACTCACAATATCTAAAGATAGTCCTATAACAAAACAACCCAAATCCTATTTGCTTGGAAGCCTTATGTAAACTCATGAAAAAAATGTTCTTGCTATCCAATAGAACAAACCACTGTAAAAGGTTTTAAAAAAAAATCAACTTGGAAAATGCTATAATTCAAATTATACTGTGTAGTTTATTCTGCATAATATATTGATGGGTATTTTAGTATGAGGGACAGAGACACTATTTTAAAAAACATTTTCTTCCATAGTATCACACTAGTATGCTTATAAATTTTAGCTGTTAGACCAAATTACATATTTTTTTTGTATTTTAAGTATTATTTTAACAAAACCGTATCATGTACTTGGTGACTAATTATAATTAGCTAAGTACTCACTGTGTGCCAAGCATGAAGCTAAGTGCTCTGTGCACATTATCTCGCCTCTCTCCCCAAACCCTCTCCTACGTGCTACAAGATGACGGGCCTTGTCCAAAGCCACACGTCTAATTACGTGGCAGGGCTGGGATTGCATGCAGGTCTAATTCCAAAACCCAGCTCTATCCTTCAAGACGATGCTCAGGAACACAAGATTCTTTTTCTTTTTTGGTTTTTTAAGATTTTTTTTTTTTAAAGCTGTTGAGGTGGGACATGCACAAGGGAACCTTTCAGAAGGACATACAGTGGAAGGACCGTACCCATCGCTGACAACGGCCACCTGGTAACCACGGCTCCCAGTTTTCAGAAACCCTTGCTATCTCACATTTATTCCACACACAGAAGCATTCTGATGGAGAAAGGCATTTTCAGTGTCTCCCTGATGACAAAAACAAGGCTCCATCTCTTCATATTCTATACTTTGGAACTGCACTAAGTTAACTGCTCATTTATCTTGGGACAGGGGCACCAAATTTATCACTTTTACTTTCTGTGAAACCAATATTCTAAAAATACACATAAACACTATGGATATGTTATAAAAACCCATACCTGCAAACAAATGTACATTATCACTCATAATGTATCTAAAATTGTCTTTACTTACCGCAGAGCTGGGAAGTGCCGCGGCACTCAAAGCTGCAGCCCCGGCCCTCGAGGTCAGGGCTGTCGTCAAAGAGGCATTGCCACCCCTTTGGGAGCAGCATGCAGCTTCCTGCCTAACACTGCTGCTATTGAGCCCAGCAGATGCTCCGCTTGCAGAGGAAACTTTGGATAAACAAGCGGTACCAGGCTGTTCTGGTGCCCTGTTCTGCTTTGCAGATGAGTGACTGACATCATCTTCCCAGGAGCAAATAGTTGCAGCGAGGTTGGCCAGACGGCCCCTTCTTCCAACTGGAGTTGCTGAGGCTTCTGCTGGTTTGGGAGGGGAGGCAGCCTTGTCCTCTACTGGCATTGCTGAGATCAGTGAGCTTTCAGGGGTCTCATCTGAAAATGTTTTCCCAAAACAGAATTAACACCCATGCTCAAGAGATACATGTATTTGTAGATACCAGGACCACACCATTCAGAAGTTTTAAATGAGGTTAACAGGTTTAAAAACTAGTCAAAAGCTCTCGTATGCATGAGAGTGCCAAGCTGCTTAAATTTGACAATATCTTTTCAAATCAGATGCTACTTAATCCAAATTAAAAAAGAAAAACAAAACTTTCTTATGCCTATTTGTTTTCCCCAATTCTATGATGGATTATGAATGATGCAAGATGCCATACATTTAGGTTACATTTTTAGAATTAATTCATTGTGTTATAACACTGCACAATTTAAGATTATGTATTCCACAGGAACTTTTTGTTTTAAAAATAAATGAGACCACTGCTGTATAACAGACCTTCCCGTGATGGTGGAGATGTTCTACCTGCGCTGTCCAATACAGTGACCACCAGTCGCATGTGGCTAGGGCAACCAAGAAGCTTAATTTCATTTCATTTTAATTAACTCAAATTTTAAAAACTACATATGGCTAGTGGCTACAGAATTGAATAGCACAGAGTTAGGCCAAAAAGTTTTTCTGCAGTTACTTCATCTGGAGAAAAACCTCCAACAAGTAATACTTAACATATGAAGGATTTAGGCCTGTATGCATGAACACAGTACATATTCACAGGGAAGTCAAAGGTCATGACACTTTCTCTTCCGCAGACTCAGCCTAACGGAAGAGCATCCCTCCTATGTCCAAGGCTTCTACCTCTGCCTAAAGTTTCGATTTTGCTCCTCCAAAACTTCTCAGGGACCTTGCTCCAAATAACCCTTTCTTCCTCTGTACAAATGTTCTTCTCTGCACATAAATATGCTCAAATCTTAAAACTAGAAATGACCATCCTCCCATCAACATACACCCCCTTTTAGCTACTGTCCCTCTTCGCCTGCACAGTGTCCACTCACCACTCGGCTCACCTCAGCTGCCTGGAAGTTGCTTTTGCTTTTGTCACTAGATGTCAGGACACACTTTGCAGGCCTGTATTTCCATGTATGACATCATCCTCCACTAGTTCTGTCTTTGTGGCCTGTCTTTCCCAGTTTCCTTCTAACTACCAACGACCTCCTTTTGGCTAAACCCCAGGTACCGCAGATAACACATCCTAAGTTGAAACTGCAACAAACACGTCCCTTGTCATCGTGGCCTCTTCCTCCGTCCCCCCTTCTCCACCATCCAGTCACCAAGTCCTACAGATTCCTTCTCCTAAATCTCCCAAACCCAGCCTCTCCTCTTCACAGGCCTTTACCACTGCGTGTCTGGATTATAACACTAGCTTCCTAATGGGCCTTTCTGCTTCCAATCTCTGCACTGGTCAACCCCTCCTCGATTCTGATGCCAGAGTGAGCTTTCTCAAATGTCGGCAGCTTAAACTCTGCCTGGACCTCCCCATTACCTCCTGGTTAAATCCCACTGGCTCTGAACCCTACTGCTTTTTTCAAATGTCTCTCTTCTTTTTCTACACGTGCACTGTATACCAGAATACCAACTTTATACCTGCACCGTGTTCATGGTATTCGTGCTTTTCACATTGTTGCTTCTGCCCTAGAATATCTCCACTGTCTGAAGCCAGCAGCCCCTCAAAGCCCAGCTTCATCGCCCCTGCCTCCTCCAGAAATCTTCCCTGACCACCATTGTGCGTCTCTCTATCATTTTTCTTAGAAGCACTGTCCTCTAAGCAGATGCCAGTTTTGTTATCCTGTTTTAGGGATGGGTTTAAGAGACCTCTAGCTCTTCTGGTCTCAACTGTCAGAAAGAAAGGCTTCAGATAAATTTTAAGTCCTCAAACATTTAACTGGCTTATACCTACTACAGTCCTGTTTAGCCTTCACTAAACTATTCATTACAAACATTTTTATCCCAGGTTTCAATGCTTAAAATTAGACAGGCTGTAACGCTTCATGAGATTTATCTTCAAGGCCAGGGTCACATTTGTTAACGTGGCTTTCAGAATGCTCAAAGTCGCTGCTGCAATGCTTTATGCTCTAGCATAAAGGAGGGCCTTGCTTGTTCTTTTGGCCACATATTAAATCACAACCTGCCTCCGTCTTTTTTTTTTTTTTTTTTTTTTTAATTTAAAGGAAATCTGTATTCTGCTGCCCATAGATATTTCCTACAAAACAGAAAGGGGACAGCCTTCATTCAGGGACATAAGCACAGTTAGCCCTTCTCACTACTAAAATAAATAGGTATGACTAACAACCTGGAATAGCCACACCCTGTCACATGCCCCCAAAACATCAGGCAGGTCACAGCAGGCAAGATGTGAGCCTGAGAGTCAAACTACAGGGGTTTGAATCTTAGCTGCTGACTGTGGGCAGCTTTCTGAGCCTCTCTGAACCCAGTTTCCTCTTCATAACACAAAGATAAAAATGGTATGTATCTCATAAGATTGTTATAAGAATTAAATGCTACATCGTGTCAGAACAAAAAGATATTTAGAATGCTGGCACTTTGCAATGTTTGCTCTTGAGCTTATCATCACTGCCACGAAGGATAATCTTAAATGATTTGCTGTCTGATACTTCTCAAAATGTCTATTAAAAGAATTGATATTTATGGAAGACTGTCAAGAGTATACGTAGTCCATCCATTTCTTCAGATCACTGGGTCTCAGTTCTGGTTACGCATCAGAATTACCTGCAGCTTGAAAGGCAAAAGCACTCTCCAGGCTGCACGGCACCCCTGAGATTCCAATCCAGTGGTCTGGAGACTGACTCACAAGAGCTAGGCTCTGAAAGCCAAGCTGAGGGGTGTTCCTTAGGGAAGTCCCAGTAGCCACTGAGCTGTCCCCCTGCACTCTGCTGGCTCACTTTGGAAATGCTGTCACTGGCATCAGGTTGGAGCTGGGCCATCTGCCTCCCGCGCGTAACTAGCTTGCACAAGGCCATCTTTGAGGACACAAGGAAGAAAGTTCTCGAGTCTTGGTGCCAGTGATGGTTGTGCTTTTATCTTATAAACGTTAGTCATGCAGCTGATAGATTTCCCCTCCTTCATTGGCTACTAGCAAATTCAGAACCCCCTCTAGCGAGTGAGGAGGACCTTCAAGCCTGTATATAGTAAACTAACTTCACCCTTCACTTTGTTTTTCTTTCTCTTCATCCTGATCTCCTGCCTTTGCTTATTCTATAACATAGATTTTTTAAAAGTCATCTCAATGCTATTTTCATAACAAGGTAGGAGATAAATCAAATTTAGCACAGAACCTGCCACATGACTCCTGACCTGCTCTCGGCTCTCCATCTGATATGGACCCGGAAAAGGCAAAGATCAGCTCGCTCCATCTGCTTCCAGCACCTTAGCATGTTAACGTCTTGTAGGTGCTCGATAAATGTCTTTGTGAAGTTTTCTCTCTCCCCTATTCAACAGCATTGCATAACATAGTCACTCAAGTTTACTTCATCAACCAATCTATGACACAGGATTTCTTGAACACAGAGCTGAAGGTCAGCAATGCTAATAATGACAAGAGTATAAAACCTCATCATCATCTACTTCAGTGAGAACCACCACCTGATAACTACGCTACTGATATACAAACCATGTGCAAATGACAATACTAGGAGATAAATAAAGCAAAAGCATGTCCTTCATGTGCTAACTGATAAGTACAATTTTCAGCATACCAAGGCGAATCTTACTGACACAGATTTAAGGGCCACACCATCCATGTCATGTATACCTGTCACATCGTTATCCCAGTGGCGCCGCTGGGCTGCCAGCTTTTGCATTCGTGTTTTCACAGAGGAGGCTGCAGTCGCTTCTGATCTTGAGTTCAGTGCTCTCTGCAGGCCCAGCAGCGATGCCTGGTTGGCAGGCAGGGAATCACTGGCCTGAGCTGGTGCCTGTGGCTGCGCCTGAGGGGACACAGGACTTGGAGAACAAGGTTTGGCAGAAACTGACTCAACCGGTTGTTCATTTTCCAAGTTAGAAACTTCTACTTCAGTGTTGTCAGAACAGCGTTTTTTGGATGGCGATGGTTTTGTACAAGATTTCTCTAGATTAAAAGAAGGGAAAAAATTCAAAATTCCATACCTTCTCACAGCACAAACAATTTGCCATAGGTACTTAACAAATTAACAAAACATCATGCTTCTCTAATCCTTTAAATGATTTACTTACAAGAAATATGTAAAATTCTACTTTCTTTCAATAACTTAGAAATCTGATGAGACATTTCTTTTCAAAAAATTGATGATTTAGAAAACCTGAGCAAAAATTCAAGTAACAGCCCTGGCCGGTTTGGCTCAGTGTTTAGAGCGTTGGCCTGCAGACCAAATGATCGCAGGTTTGATTCCCAGACAAGGGGCACGTACCTGCGTTGCAAGTTCGATCCCTGGCCCCGGTTGGGGTCGTACAGGAAGCAATCAATAGATGTGTCTCTCTCACATTGATGTTTCTCTCTCTCTCTCCCTCCCTCCTTTCTACTCTATCAAAAAAAAAAAAATCAATAGAAATATATCTTCAAATGAGGATTTACAAAAAAAAAAAAATTCAAGTAACATTCTCAAGATACATGCATAATACTTTAAACAGTTTAAGACAGCAGGAAATTAAAAGTGCACACACAGAATAAGCAAATCTTCCAGGGGCTGTTAAATATTACACAGCCTGATCACCTCATTTATAGATAAGAAAAATCAAGCCTGGAGAAGTTTAGCTACCTGCCTAAAGTGACACAGCTAAGCTAAGGGTAGAAACCAGACTTTTTATTTTTAAAACAATCTTTCATGGACGATGATAAGCAAGGGTAACACCTGGCTTGAGGTTTAGGAAAGAGACAAGGAACCAAAAAAATGACTGAATTAGCTAGTCAATACCAAACAAATTCATCAGAAATGTTTAACAACATTTCACATTTTTTAAAAATATTTTTTTATTGATTTTTAGAGCGAGGAAGGGAGATAAGGAGAGAGAGAGAAACATGGATGTGAGAGAGAAACATCAACAGGCTGCCTCCTGCACGCCCCCTACCGGGGATCGAGCCAGCAACCTTTCGATGCACAGGACGATGCCCAGTCAACTAAGCCACACTGGCCAAGCCAACATTTCACGTTTTAAACATCCATGAACTCCTATAAAATAAATGTTAAAGTCCTAAAATAAAAAGGAGTGATCCAAACATAAAGCATATTATTTCAACCAAGGAATAAGTTTTAATATAGCTCCTAAAAAATTAATATTTTTTAAAAGTCAGAATGCAAATTTCATAAGAGGTCATTTTCATCAGTTGTCTAATCAAGTATTCTTATTCTGGCAGTCACCAAAGTTATATTAGTGAGAGGATATGACTGCCCTTATCAACATCCATCAAATTAAATATACATCATGAAATTTTCTAATCTTCTGTAATTTATTTTCCATTAACTTATTTAATCATTTTTTAAAAATGTTTGTATTTTAACATGCAATACCACCTAGAAATATAGAATTAAGTTCACAGTTCTTATGTACAACAGTAAATGCCTCCATTTAAACATCAAAATGTGTTTCCAACCACTGGTTTTCAAGCACACAGCGCTCACTATGTGATTGTATAAACCCACATCACAGTGGAAACAGAAGATCCTGCACTGGGGCCAGGCCTTTGTTCTTCTGGCTGAATGCTATATATACATTACCTGTATGTGTAACGTATTCCCCTCCCTTCTTTCAAAATAAATATACAAAAATAAATTATCATTCTATGTTAGTTTCTAAAATAACTGTAAGCCAGCCCCGAGCCCTCATCTCTGTGATACTCTTTTTCTACCTGTATTTTAAAGTTATACTAAGGGTCATCTCCAGACTATTCCACACTCTAGAAAAAGACTAAGGCAGCTGGCTGGGGATGCCAGGATTTAGGAAAGAATACGGTAGGTTAAGTGTTCCCCTGCTCCTTTATTTTTCTTCCCTTGGAGGTTTTAAGAATAATTTTGGATTGAGGAAAATAAAATTCAACCAAATAACCTGAACTATTTGTTACAAGAAACTCTGCTATGGCCCAGTAGGTTCTAGGTGCAACATAAAAAATGACCCTGAAACAGAGAGAGAAGGCTGATCTTTCCCCTCAGAGGCTGTTATGTCTGTCTCCCAAAGACCGTGATTCTTCTGCATGCACAATGAGCTGTTTGGGGGTTCTCTCCTTTAATGACCTCACAGTCTTACCTTCATTACCAGACAGGGGTTGCTGGTTACTCGCTTCTGCAAGCGGCTCTCTGGCTCGCTTGGCGAGAGACACAGACCTTGGTGCTGCCGTGGGCCTCTCAGCCATCTTTCTCTGAAGATTTTCTCGCCTGGCACGGGTTCGTTCAAGCAGTTTCTACATATATATTTAAAACATGGTTTAGTCAAAGGCTCACAAAACTTCAGGTAACTTCTAAAATCACCAATTGCCATGCAGGATAACAGTTAAATACATTTCAAAAGTGAAATCCTAAGTAATCTAAGTCATGATCCATTAAATGAGCACCCCAATGCCACAATTACTACAGATGTAATATGAACATGAAAGGGGGAATAAAATGTAGGTATAGTTAGTTGTATAAGATTTTAAATGGCCACAATTTTTTTTCTGTTTCCATCAAAGGATAAAATCTACTTCTACACCCTGAACTGGGCTGGCCTTGGATTTACTTTGGCCAATAAAATGTGGAAGTGACCCTGTGTGACTCCTCAGGCCTCGGGAGGTCTTGCAGCTTCTACTCTCCCTCCCTTGGAACACTGCTACCACGTGAAGATGCCCAGGTTAAGCCTGCTGGACATACCCAGCTACGCTGACATCAACCACCGGACATGTGAGTAAGGCCATACTAGGCTATCCAGTCCCAGATAATCTGCCAGGTCACTGCACTCCCACATGACCCCTGGGGAGACCAACAGATGCACAGCCTATAGGAGCCTAACACGAACTGCTGACCCACTGAATCACAAGAAACAGCATGATCATTGTTTTTAAGCACTATGGTAGGTGGGCAGAATAATGGCCCCCAAAGATGTTTATATCCTAATGCCTTGAACCTATGAATATTTTGTATGGTAAAAAGAAGTTTGCCAGTATGATTAAGTTAAGAATCTTACCCTGGCCAGTTTGGCTCAGCAGTTAGGGCATTGGCCCAAAGACCAAAGAGTCTCAGGTTCGATTCCTGGTCAAGGCGGCACATACCTCATGCAGGAGGCAACCAATCAATGTGTTTCTCTCACATGGATGTTTCTCTCTCTCTCTCCTTCCCTCCCTCCCTCCCTCCCTCCCATTGTATCTAAAAAAAAAAAAAAAAAAATCAATGGAAAAATATCCTCAGGTGAGGATTTAAAAAAAAAAAAGAATCTAGCTCAGAGCATCAACCTGCGCACTGAAGGGTCAATGGTTCAATTCCCAGTCAAGGACACATACGTGAGCTGCAGGTTCAATCCCCAGCCCTTATCAGGGCACGTGCGGGAGGCAACCAATCGGTGTGTCTCACTTCTCACTCACATAGATATGTCTCTCTCCCCCCCCCCCCCACCCCTTCACTCTCTCTAAAAATTGATAGAAAAAATAAAAAATATCCTTGGGTGAGGATTAATTTAAAAAAAAGAATCTTGAGATGGAGTGTTCATTGTGGATTATCTAGACCAACATAATCACAATGGCCCTTATAAAGGAAAAAAGAGAGGCAGGAAAGTCAGGGTGAGAGGAAGGGTGGCAACAGGAGAGGTCAGAGTGACGTGACTGGTGGCTGTGAAGATGGAAGGAGACACGAGCCCAAAAGTGCAGGTGGCCTCTAGAAGCTGGAAAAGGAGAGGAAATAAATTCTCCCCTAGAGCCTCCAGAAGAAACACAATCCTGCTGACACCCTGATTTTAACTCAGTAAAATTCATCAGACTTCTGACCTACAGAAGATAGTATGTGTGATTATGAACCACCAAGTTTGTGATAATTTGTTACAGCAGCAAGACTAATACAGCCACTAAGATTGGGGGTGGTGGTGAACAGCAAGAGATAACTGACATATTAGTCCTTCGAAAACATAAGATACTTCCTAAGAGAAAAAAACCTAAACTATCTTAATGTGTTATTTAATTAAATATCAATATAAAAGTTTTAAGTTGAAATCTGAGCCATTCTTTCATAAAATTTTTAAAAAATATATTCCTTTCTTGCCCTGAACTCTGAAGCTCCTATTGGAATCAGTGGTAAAACAAACACAAGACCTGTCAAACAATTTGTTCTCTTCCAAATGCATGCAACTGAAGGAGGGGTGCAGGTCACTGGCTAGAGTTTATATACTGCCCTGCAAACACAGACACAGTACTTAGCAAACATGGAAATTAAACTCCATCTGATCTTTTTAACTCCTTAATAAAACAGAATAACAATTTTTTAAAATTCCTCTGAGTATGCAAAAGAAGCATGAGCTAAACTGGAAAGAAAGCTCAACTCTCTCCTCTCCTTAGGATGACTTCTAACTTCAAGTTCATTGAGCCCTGGCTGGTGTGGCTCACTAGGATGGGCGTCATCCGGTGCACAGAGAGGTCACAGTTTGATTCCCGTTCAGGGCACATGCCCAGGTTGTGGGCTTTATCCCTGGTAGGGGCATGCAGGAGGCAGCCGATCTATGTTTCTCTCCCTCTCCCTTCCTCTCTCCCTAAAACCAGTAAAAACATACTATATATTTTTTAAAAGTTCATTAGAAGAAGTGATATTAAGTCTAAATGCTCTGTCACTGAAAGGGTAATTTATGAACCAAGTGCCTTCCAAAACACAAAACCTTCCCCCTTTAAATAAAAGTCTTTCACAAACTCAAAAGTGACACTGTTACACAAATTTATGTCTGATCATTTCCCCCACAATAAAATATATCAGTCCCCAGACAGAACTAGCCTAATTATATTCATTCATGGCCATGCCCACATTCCATTCCAGTCTGTTAGAATACTTGTGAGTCAGTGTATCTTCAGTTACCATGAGCAATGGGTCACAACAAAAGAATGCGGTTGTGCCATTCAAACTTACACAACTGTTCTATTGTCTACTTTAGATGCAAAAATTTCAAGATTGAAAATAGAGAAGCAAAAAAATAATAATAAGTTCCCTAATCTGTAAAATAAAAACTAGTACCAAAGTTATTAATTTAAAAGGAATGATATATGTATATAAACAGCTCAATAAATTTAACTCACCCTTCCTTATAATGGTGTATCAGAAATTTAAGGGTTCGTTTATAAGGTTCATTCCTTCAAACAGTAGAGGAATAACAAAATAAAACATTGCAATAACTACCAGAATGGGGAAGTTACTCCAAATGAACAAATCTAAGCTAAATGAAGTTTATAGTCCCTAAGCAATTTTTGCCACAGACACCTTGAATCATTTCTGACAGAAATTTTTCTAGGAAGTATTACTGATTTTTCTGCCTCCTTAAACAGTAGATTCAATATAAATTAACTTATTATTTTCAGCGTGCTCCAGCAGCATTCTCTCCTAGTCAATACAGAGATTTTCACTTAATTCTGGAAAATAAGAGAAATTCCATTCAAAAGAGTAACAGCATGTTTGTTTGTTTATTTTTATCACAGAAAAAAGATGCTTTACAGAGTATGTTTGTTCATTGTAGCCTTTTCTCTTTTAGGGTTCCTATACAAAGCGCTGACTTGGCACATCGAGCCCTGGATTTCCCTATTGCTAGTCTCAGGCTGGAATGACCATCACCCTGAGCGGATCTTCAAACCAAGAGGCTAACACCAACGTTATGGGTAGTAGTTTATGGTCTAAATTCACCTAACAGTACAATAATCACTAACGCTTATGTAAGATTTAATATAAAGTACTTTCAGTGTTTGCACACATTAACTCATCTCATTTTCAAAGCCTTAAAAAAAACCTTATTTGGTAGGTTCTGTTTTTACTACTGTTTTACAGATGAAGAAACCAGGCACAGGTTAAATAACAAGCCATAGGTTGCATAGCTAAGAACAGGCAAGGCCGAATTCAAACACAGGCTCCAGAGTCTGGGCTCTTAAATGCTGCTATAAACTGTCTTTCGACAAAATCCAATTGCTCTTTTTAAGAACTTAATGTCAGAGAACTAACTTCATATCAGCATAACTTTTTTAATGCTATCAGCTCTTATCAGATCATAATAAACATCTGCTTAAACTGCTTGTTCATCCACAAACCAAGATGGAGTCGTTATTTCTGGTCAGTCCATGGAAAACTTTAGAAAGGCCCTGTTTAGATACTGATTCAACCAAATTGCAAAAGCATGAGACACTTAGGGAAATCTGAACACTGACAGAATACTTGATATTAAGGAACTGTTGTTAATCATTTAAGTGTGATAACGACATACTGATGTTTTTTTTTAAAGTGCTTAGCACATGCCCTGGCCGGTTTGGCTCAGCAGTTAGAGCGTCAGCCCACGGACCAAAGAGTCTTGGGTTCGATTCTGGTCAAGGGCACTACCTCCGTTTCGGTTTGGTCCCTAGCCCTCGTTAGGCAACCAATTGATGTGTCTCTCACATCTTTCTTTTCTTTTCTTTCTTTTCTTTCTTTTCTTTCTTTCCTTCCTTCCTTCCTTCCCTCCTTCCCTCCCTCCCTCCCTCCCTCCCTCCCTCCCTCCTTCCTTTCTTCCTTCCTTCCTTCCTTCCCCTCCCTCTCTATCTGAAGATGAATGGAAAAGTATCCTAAGGTGAGGATTTAAAATAAGTAAATAAAATAAAAGTGCTTAGCATTTAGTGATAAACACTGAAGTACTTATGTATGAAATTATATGATCTCTAGGATTTGCTTTCAAATAATTCAGTGGGATTAGAGGGGGGATACAGTGAAACAATGGCCTTGTGTTATGGGTGATGGATGCATGAGCGATTATTTTACCTGTGCAATTTGAAATTTTCTACAATGAAAAAAAACAATGCTGCCCTGGCCAGTTTGACTTAGCAGTTAAGAGTGTTGGCCCAAAGACCAAAGGGTCTCAGGTTCAATTCCCAGTCAAGGGCACGTATCTGGGTTGCCGGTTTGATCCCCAGGCCTAGTCGGGGTCATTTGGGAGGCAACCAGCTGATGTGTCTCTCTCACATCAATGTTTCTCTCTCTCCCCCTCCCTTCCTCCCTTCCACTCTATCTAAAAATCAATGGAAAAATATCCTTGGGTGAGGAGTAACCAAAAAAAAAAGAAAAACTTTGCTAAAATGTTGTAACAGCTATTGTTGTATGTAATACTTGATTGTATAATTTGTACTGAATGGCTCTCTCCTATATTAATTCAGTAGAGTGTTACCGGGTATGCTTGAGGTTAGGGAAACCTCTCTCTGAATAAAAAGAACAGGTCTACCTTTATGAAGCCCACATTCCAGCAGGAAGCATGCTTAAGGGGTAAACGCAAGTGAGCTGAGCGCTGTGAAAGGTGCCCTCTCCTCTGAAGAAGGGAGAGCAAAGTGTGAGCAAGAGGTTAACTCAGTTTGCCAGGCAGAAGAGGCAGGGAGAAGGCTGTGCCAGAAAGCACCAGTGACAACAGGGAGAACCCAGGGAAACGGAATTTAGGATGGTTGGAGCCCTTCTCAACCTGAGTTACCTGGAGAATTCAGCCCTGCTTCCCTGACAGCAATGTAATGAATTAAAATCCCCGCTATGCTTGTAGGATGGCATGGGAAAATTGAGAAAGTTGTCTCTCAATCTCCTGTGTTCTATGGTTCTGATGAGAAACGCTGGTTGAGAAAGTCATTTTAACTGACTTCCAGTCCATTTCAGACAAGGAACTGTGCCAGTTCATTTCACTGTGCAAAAATGTTATGAATGCTATAGTTAATGGTTGGAACCCATTCAAACAGTTCACTCACTACCAATTAAGGAAAAGATGTCACAGCCTTTTTATTCCAACTGCAACGGACCTATCTTTTCATAAAACAAACCATACATATTAAACAACACATAGTTCTGAGCATACTCTAAAATGAAAGGTTTCTTTCAAATAAAGTTTCTTTCAACTGAGATTTGTACTGCTTCCTAATGACATTTTTAAGTAAAATGAAGTATAGTTTGCAGCCAACTTTCAAAATGCTTTGTTCCTGTTAGTTACGTAGGAGAATAATAAATACATATATTCAGAACACACAGGACTGTTTTAAGAAATCCTAATCTGTTAATAACTTTAAAAAATATCCCTGGCCAGTATGGCTCAGCAGTAAGAGCTTCGTCCGAGGACCAAAGAGTCCTGGGTTCGATTCCAGCCAGCGCGTACCTCGGTTGCGGTTTGTCCCCACCCGGGTTGGGGTTGTGTGGGTGGCAACCAATCAATGTGTCGCTCTCACATCGATGTTTCTCTCTCTCTTTTTTCCTCCCTCTTTCCCTCCAGCTCTATCTGAAGATTAATGTAAAAATATCCTCAGGTAAAGATTAAAAAAATACATATATGTATCCCTTTTAACTTCAACATAAGTGAAAAATATGGTGTACGATCAGCCCTATTCTTTAAAGCTAATATTGGATTTTTGTTAGAATTTTTTAGAGTAAGGTAAACAAGTTGATGTTTTCTCCCACGATGATTTGAAACAAAAGTAAATACTGTTGTTTGAAAACAAGTAAGCTCTAATTGTTGAAACTTTTAAATACCTTACACTTCTGGAATTATAACTACATTTCAAAAAAAAACAACAACAAACAGTATGACTACTCTCCATAGCACTTGAGTTTTTTAAAATCTAGTGTAGAGATATTTTTAGGTCCACTTTGCAAAAATTCAAAAAATAACAGTTCAAAACTTGCACAACCTGAAAAAAGAGGAAGAAGAGGGAGTGGACAACAGGCAACACGAAACCCCTGAACTGTACTTCCTCAACAAAAAGTCAAAGCTACAGAAATAATCACACAAGAATGTAATTAACTCCGTATTCAATTTCCAAAGAACGAAAGAGGATTTAAACGTTGCTGTGTTGTTATCCACACACACACATACAACAAGGTTTCTTTCTTTCCTCCGGTTTTTTACATCGTGGGCTAACGACTTTGGTTTGTACATAACTGGGCTAGCACTTCTCCTTTCAATTCACGGGTCCACCGGGGATGAAACGTCACCCCAGTTCCGAGCAGGGGAACTGGAAGGAACTAATGACTGTAGGAAGGGATGCGATGGTCTCCGGCACCAGTTTATTTTAAAGCTTCGCTGGTCGCTTCGTGAGCAGCATCCTTAAATGCATCCACAGCCCCTCTGCGGGACGCATGAACCCCGCACACCCCTTTCCATCCCACGTCCAGGTGGCGGTTGCACCCACAACGGTGAGTCACCGGGCACCCGACTCCACCCGACAAGTTGTCCCGCTTCCACTCCCAGCGGGACCAGTACCGTCAGACCCCACCCTCGCTCTGCGGGGTCCGGGCTCCACTCCAGGGGGGCATTACTATAATAACCGGGGCTGACCTGGCGTTTTTCACTACCTTTTGGGACAGACTGGAAACCCGCCTCCCAGTCCACCGCAGGAAACTGCGGACGAGCCGCAGAGCTGGGGGCACCACAGCCCCCTCCCGGCGGCCCCCGCGGGACCCCGCACGCACACTCTGCGCACGCGCGCGCACGCGCTCTCCGCCCGGTGGTCCCAGAGGTTGACAGAAGGTGGGAAGGGAAGGGAGGGTCGGGGCGGAGAAAGGTCATGCCCGGCTGTGCCCGCAAGTTTTCTCACCTCGGTAAACGGGTCCATCGCCCCAGGCTTCGCGTGTCGATTGCGAGACAATGGAGATGGTGGTTCAAATTCGGAAAAAGGAAAGAAGTGAGTCCCGGTTCAGTGTGTCACTTGGAGGAAAAAAACAAGGAGTCCGGGGCAGGGAAAGTCTTCCCAACCGGCTCTCCTCGCCCCCGCAGCCTCCAGTATCAGACCTGGACTCCGGCTGCCGTTCAAATTTGAATTTCAGCGCCGGGAGCTGCGCGCATGCGTGCGGGGCGGGGCGGGGCGCGCCTCTCCCCGCCCCGGCGCTGGGTCACGTGGCCTCCCCGGGCCCGCAGGTTCCCAGGGTGGCGGGGCAGCCTTAGCTCAGCCACCGCCTATAGCCTTATTGGCCGGGGTTGGCAGGGGTGTGGTGCTCCCGGCACATAAACCGCCTCCGGGCCCGAAGCCCCACCCTCAACGCTCGCACTCCCCACCCGGTTTAAGCCGGTCCCTTCGCCCGGTCAGGTTTGGACGTTCTGCCTTCCTGCATTCCTAAGTATAGGATTGAAAGCCCCTGTTTCGTGTGAAATCCCCCCGGACCTTTGGGCCTTCCATGGCATTCTCTCCGCCCACCCTTACGTCACCCAAAGGGGCACTGCAGGCTTGACCTTCTTAAAGGGCAGGTCTAGTGGGTCCCACGGACACTTGGGGCTAATGAGCGGTAACCCACCTTGGACTCTGGAGGCCTCTCTCACTGTGAAAATGAGGCTATCATTAACAAGACTTTGTAAAGAGTTTATACCCCAAACTCCTGTTGTGCTTCCTATTTTAATCCTGTCCAACTGTAACTGGTAGATTTGGAAGGATTCTAAGAAGCTATCCACTTTAATCCTTCCTTTTACATCTGGGAGAAAGGAGACCCTGAGACATTAGGTAACCAGTCCAGGAGAAATGAAAATCCCACTCTCAGCTCATGGCCTGCTTCCCACCTCTAGATCAAACCGTGTCTCATGATTATTCTTTTTTTTTTTTTCCTTTATTGATTTTAGAGAGAGAGGGATAGGGAGAGAGGGAAATATCAATGAGAGAACATCAGTTGGCTGCCTCCTGCATGCCCCCCACTGGGGATTAGGCCCACAACCTGGGCCTGTGCCCTGACCCGAAATCCAACTGGCCACCTCTTGGTGCATGGGTCCACGCTCAACCACTGAGCCACACTGGCCAGGCATGATTATTCTTTATAGATTACTCACAGTGTAAATAAAATACGTTACCTATCAGATTCCTTTCTTAGCAAGTCTGCTAGGGCTTGTTGTAAGATAACAGCTCTTGACTTGTTCATTTGAAAAGTAACACCACCTAGATTAGAGTGACTTGCCCAACAGCTGAACAAACTCCCAGGTAAGATGTTGCAGTATAGTTAATAACATTTGCTCCTTAACAGTCAGTAAATATTACAAAAGGTATTCCACCAATAATATCTCTAATTGGAATTTTGATGCTGTAAATTGTAGTGAAAAGAATTGAATGTGAGGTAGGAAGAAATTCCTTGGGGTCTTGGCTCACCAGGACCCTGTGACCTGTTACTTTAGGCAAATCCTTTAACACTGTTTCTTAAACCTTTTGGGGGAGTCATGAACTTCCTTTGACAATACAATTAAAGTTAACCTGCTGACTAGAAAAATGCCCATTCAATCATAAACTATTTATCATAGAATTTCATGAAGTTCATGGTCACACAGGTTGGTTAAGAACCTCTGATTTAGCCTCTTTGGATTTTAGTTTACTCATCTGTAAAACAGGAATGATCAACTGCACGGCTTTCCTCAGAATTGTTAGGAGGATCAAGTGAAAAATTGAGAGAGATCCAAAGGTATTCTGTAATAAGTAATAAGGCACTATCCAAGTGTTTGGTGTATCCAGCTATTAAATTTAACTCAAAATATGCTACTTATGAACCAAAGAGAAAAGATGCTTGAATTTTTTTCAAGTGCTAAACTGGGAAAGGGTGTGTATATTGGCGGGAGAGAATGTATGTTTTAAGCAACATTGGAAAATGAGTCATTAAAAATTTATGTAGCCTTGTGCCTTTTGGCTTTGGCTTCTGTGAGCCTTGGATTCTTTATAACTAGATTCTAGTCGAGACTAATAGATAAATTAAGCACCTAGTACAACATAGCTACTTGAAACATTTAGTTTTTCTTTCTTCACAGTCCCCCTATGTCTTTGATCTTTACCCTGATGATGATGATGATGATGATGATGATGATGATAACAACCACAACAATAGCTACAATTTGTTAGACACCTACTATGCCAGAAACTGTGCTAAATGCTCAATTTCACTCTTCAGGAGTACTGCAATGCTCTCCTATGGTGTCTCCTTACTTCCATTCTTACCCCTTGGTAGTTCATTCCTCAGTTTATAAGCTAGAATTACTTTTCTCCTTTTAAAAATTGTTATAAAGTATTTTGTTTACAAAAGAATGTAGTAAATAAAATAGATAATCATGTACCCAACACCTAGCTTATAAAATATATAGTCTTATAATTGAAGTCACCTCCGTGTCCCTCCTTAATACTATTCACCTTCTACTTCCCAGGAGTAAAACTATCTTGATTTTCATGTTTATCATTCCTATGACATGTATTTTTATTATATCTATATATATAGCCATAACAATATGTAGTTTTACATAAATTTTATTTCACTGTACATACCTTTCTGCAATTTTTTGCTCAATATTCTCTTTATGAGATTCATCTTCATTAATAGCTCCAGCTGCATTTCATTCGTTTTACTGCCGTATTCTATTATATGGGTATACTTATAATTTATGTGTCCATTATGCTATTAATGGACATTTTATTCATTTCCAGTTTTTCGTCTCCAAGATCCCATGATGCTATGAATATTTCTATGTCTCCTTATACACACATGCAAAACTTTCCCTGAAGTAATATACCTAGGAATTAGAGGATCATTTCAATAAATACATTTCTATTTCAATATTATTGCCAGAAACTAAAAATAAATTGCTCTTCAAGATGATTGTAACAATTTATACTCCAATCAGCGGTATAAGAATATGCCTGCTACTCCAGTGCCTCCCTAATACTTGGATACTTTTTGGATTTTGCCATTCCTGTTTGTATGCACTTCTCCTATTACTCATGAAAGTGAACATAATTTCATGATTTTTTTGGTCTTTCACTTTTCCTTTTCTGTGAATTTGAACTCCATATCCTTTGCCCATTTTTTGATGCAGTCACTTGTCTTTCTTTTATTGATTTGTAGACTTTTTGTGGTTTGTTTACTATTTTCCAGGAAAGTAACCATTTCTTGATTTTTTTGGCTTGCAAATATGTTTTCCTTTGTCTTTTTACTTTATGATGTCTTTGATGTCCAGATATATTTAATATCAATGTAAATGTGTTTTTCCTTTGAGATTTGAGCTTTTTATGTCTTAAGAAATCCTTCCCTGCCTTGAGGTTATAAAGATGTTCTCCCTTATTTTCTTCTAAATATTTTAAAGTATAGGTTTTTATGGTTTTGTCTTTAAATTATCTGGGATTGATTTTGTTTTTTATCTGGATAACCAAATGCCTTAGCAGCAATTAACTGTCCATCCTTTCCCCAATGACCTGTAATGCCACTTTTGTAATATATCAAGTTTTCTATTGTGGGGCTCTTTATTCTGTTCTCCTGGTCTATTTCTCTGTTCCTCTTCCAATATCAAACTGTCATAATTATGTGTTGATATCTGGTAGAACAAATTATTTTCTCCCTGTTCTTCCATATAAATTTTAGGATCAGATTGTCAAGCTCCATAAAGGAAAAAAAATCCTCTTGAGATTGTTCAGGGAAATTATACTGAATTTATCACATAATTTGGAAAAAATTGACATCTTTGTGATATCAAGCAAGGCTTTGCATTCATGAACATGGTGTATCTTCACTAATTTAGGCCCACTTTATATCTTCCAAAAATGTTTATAGTGTACTTCCATAAAGATCTTTAAGCTCTTTGATTTATTCCTATTATCTTTTTTGTTGTTGCTTCTAAGTTATATTTTTAAACTATCTATTACTGGAGTAAAGGAACATAATTGATAACTGCAAACCTATGAACTATGAGGGATCTTTTTTAAATGTAAATTATGCAGTGTCAATTCCTTGTTTAGAGCCAGTTTATGTCTTCCATTGCAATTAGAATACTATCTAAATTATTTATGATATCTACAAATCCCTACATGATCTGGACCGTGCCTACCTACTTCTCCTAATATCCTAATATCCTCTGAATATCATAATACGCTCCCTTCCTTTTTTCTTTTCACTAGTCTCCAGCTCCATAGGCTTTTTTTCTGGTCATTAAAAAATGCTAAATTCTTTCCTGCCTCAAGAACTTTTTATTGCCTGGACACTGCTCCTCTATACCTACCCATGTCTGTCTCCTCATTAGTTGGGCCTAAGCTTGAAATCACTACCTCCTCAAAGAAGACTTCCCTGATCTAGTGACCGCACTCCTTCTCTCTGCCTCCAGTCACTTATCACCCTGTTACTCTGATTTATTTTCTTTATTGAATTTACCACGTATATGGAATTAGTTTAGTTATGTATTTTTGTTTATTATTTACCTCTCCTACTAGAGTGTAAGTTATGGAATGGCAGGGACTTGTCTTGTTTATAGCTATAACCCAGCATTTTCTGGACACACACACAAGTTCAATAGATATTTGTTGAATGAATGAATGTAAGGTAACTATTATCCTCATTTTAGAGATGGGGAAACTGAGATACAAAGAGGCTAAATGAGGGGCTTAAGACCATCACCATATAATTTGAACCAGATCTGCCTGATTTCAAATCCAACTGTTTATACTCTTGACATTTCAGTTAATTAATTTATTTTGATCACCAGAGATACAATACTGATATAAGTGTTCCCTTGAGCTATATCTAAAGTGCTAAATAAATAGCAACCATGTTTTTCTCTTGGAATCGCTTTCTTTTCTTTTCTTTTTAATTATGTTTTTATTGATTTTTTTTTAGAGAAGGGTATAGAGAGATAGAAACATCGATGTGAAAAAGAAACATGGAACAGCTGCCTCCTGCACGTCCCCTACTGGGGATCGAGACTGCAACCAGGGCATGTGACCTGACTGGGAATCAAACCAGGCCTCTCAGTCCATGGGATGATACTCAATTCACTGAGCCACACCGGCCAGGCTTGGAATTGCTTTCTTTAAAAAAATAATTAAAATTATTCAGTTAGGAAAGAATATAAATGTATGCTATATTTACATTATTATTAGCAGTTAGGCCATACAGTTTAACCTAAATGATTTTAATATTCTAAAAGTCATCAAAAGTGTCTTCCCTAGTTATTTAAATAAAAACTACAACCTCCCAAGTTATTTAAGTAAAGATCACAGGTTATTATATTACTTTAAGAATAGAATCAAGGCCATGAAGCAGAGATAACTAGAGAGTAAAGGTGGCCCTAGTAAATGAGTATTTGATCCTTCCTTTTCAACAAAGGAAACAGTAACCATGTCTTTCACAGACAAAATTGATGGAGGGCTGAAAAACACAAAATTCGAAAGCATTTACTTCAATAAGGACGCTCCAAATGATATATATTTACAGTTAATTTTTCAAAATACATTCACACATTCTCATTTCATCCACAGAATAATACAATGCCCTGAATATTCTTATTTTCACAGGAAGCGAAAAGGCCAACATCTAACCATAAGGCAGTGGCAAGAAAGATTAAAGTCAAGTCCTCTACTTCAGGTTATCTGGCTGAAGGGCCACTTCTTTTATCATTTACTATAATGAAGAAATAAGAGCCATCGAAGGATGTTATATACGTGTTACTAAAAAGAGCCATTTTGTTATAATCTCTGCTGTTAATGGTACATAGCGTTACATTTTGTTGGTCCTTAGCATCAGACTTTTTGTCTTTTCTAATTTAATCAGTGACTTAACATTTCACATTCCAAAGTGAGGGAAAACAGATTGTGCTTTCTGAACATATTGTATTGTTTCCAAAAAAAAATATGACTACAGGAATATTTTCTTCATTCAATGGACTACTCTCGAAATTTATGCATCTTTAATTTCTTTTTTATTTTCCCAAGTGGTCAATACGGCTATTAAGGAATTCATATTTAAAAGATCATAGTAAATCCTTTCATAAAGAGGAAGAATTCTTTTATGTACTTATCACACTGTGATTCCTATATTGATAACTTTACTCTTCCACATCTAGATTTCTTAAAGCTATATTTACAGAACCTATTTTTAAATTTTTAGTGATCACGTTTTAAGTAGCTCTTAAATATAACAAAATAGCAGAAGCAGATGTTTCTTAAACATCAAATTCTCTTTATTGAACATCAAAAATAAAATCTCCGTAAGTTGATTTAAGAAGGTCCATTGCATTCCACTGATGTCTGTCATGAACTTCTTTATCTTCCAAACACTTCAAAAGTTTCTCCTCATTATCGCTTATCGGCCTTAGTTTAGCATCTGATCTGTCCTCTATCCATGGGCAACATATTGAATGGATTTTTGGAGCAAAGAGATGGAATAGGGGCTTGCTCAGTCAAAAAAAAAAGTTTCTCCTTACACACTGTTTCTAGACCGTGGTTCTTCTACTCTCTCATTAACCCTTCCAAATGTTGGTGTTCATGACACCCACATTCTCTCTTCTCTTCCTCATCCCTGCTTCTCACAGTCTGACACCACCCCAGTCTTTCAGCATCATTCGTGCCTGGCATGGAATAGGCCCTCGAGAACTATCTGCTGATGAACCCTCAGTGACCTCACCATTCCGCAAACCTTCCAACTAGACTGACCTCCTCCTCTCTTCACCACAGGTGTGGCCACACTTGGCTGCTAATCAACACTTAGAAATGCTCCATCTCCAAGATTTCAAATCCCTAAACTGGCCTCCAGATTGTCATCTCAAATTCTTATCTCTCCTTCACTGCTGCCCACTCCCACTGAACCTGCAGGCTCCCCTAACCCTAACCTTCAGTCCATTCTCCTTCCCCAAGCTTTGGTCAAATTAAAAATGTTATAGCTCATGCTTTGTACATGGCCACATATTAGTCCTGCCCTCCCACCTTGCACTTCTCATTAGGCCACATGCTAAGTAGTTCCATCTATTCTGAAGAGGAGGCAAAGATAAAAGGGAGTTAAGAAAAAACAAAACCAATAAGAGTTGGCAGAGAACACCTAACTCAGCCCCTTAAAATAGTAGATGAAGGTACAAGAATATTGTGACTAATCTAAGATTTCCAACCTGTCATTGGCCCTCCCATGTCTCCTGCCCCTCAAGCACTTCCCAGCCTCCTTACTGCCTCACTTGCTCCCTACCCAGCCAGACCCCAAGGGAAACTATTATATTTCAATACTATTCTCCTTGGCCCCTTCTCCTTCTCGCTGCATTTAACTTGCCAGTCCCTAACCTTTTACTTGTTCTGTTTTTCCTGGGTTGCTGAGCATTGAGCCAATTCCATTTCAAATTTATCCCAACTAACTGGACCATTATTCAATGTTGCTCAAAATCCTTTCATTCTTAACCACTTAAATCCTGTCAAAATTCCTATTGATTTCTCATTCCACCCCTTTTCTCTCTGCCAATGACTTTACCGCCCACTTTGCTTAGTGTTCGATGCCAAGGAAAGCGTTAAGAACAGGACTCAAGCCCTGGCCAGTTTGGCTCAGTGGCTAGAGCGTCGGCCTGCGGACCAAAGAGTCCCGGGTTCAGTTCTGGCCAAGGGCACGTACCTCGGTTGTGGTTCATCCCCGGCCCAGGTTGGGGTTGTGCAGGGGGCAACCAATCTATGTGTCTCTTTCACCTCGAGGTTTCTCTCTTTCTCTCCCCTATTCTGTCTGAAGATAAATGTGAAAATATCCTCGGGTGAGGATTAAAAAAAAAGAACAGGACTCAAGCACTTCCTGTTCCCTGAACACACCCTGCTCTGCTACATCCGTGGCTTTCTCACCCTGAGCCCACCACCAGATGTCCTACCAACACCGTTGGATATCTGAGTATGAGTCCAGCTGAATATCACATCTTATAAGATCTCCCCTCTAGTCCATAGGGAGGTCATTTCCACCTTAGTACTCAATTTGCATCACTTTATTTTAATATTATTTCAGACTTAAAGTTGCAAAAGTTACATTCATACAAAGTGAGAGAAAAATGTAGAACAAAGAATTCCGGGATGCCCTTCAATCAGATTCCCAATATTAACACTTCACTAAATTTTCTCTATTCTCTCTCTCTCTCTCTCCATACACACACACACACACACACACACATACATACATGTATACATATTTACATATATATAGGGTGTGGCAAAAATAGGTTTGCAGTTGTATGTGAAAGTTTATTTATGTATTTATTATTTATTTATTTATTTATTTATTTTTTATCCTCACCTGAGGACATTTTTGCATTTATCTTCAGATAGCACGGGAGGGAGAGAGGGAGGAAGAGAGAGAGAGTAAGATCAATGTGAGAGAGACACATCAACTGGTTGCCAGCCACACTACCCTAACCGAGGAACCGAGGTACGTGCCCTTAGCAGGAACTGAACCTGGGACTCTCTGGTCCGCGGGCCAACGCTCTAACCGCTTACCAAACTGGCCAGGGCAACAGTTTATTTTTATATTACTATTTATTATGCTAGTATTGTCCATACAAACAACTGTAAACCTACTTTTGCCCCACCCTGTACATATATACTGTGAAGTATTTAGGGATAAAGGGGCATCATGTTTGCAAGCTACTCTTAAACAATTCAGAAAAAAGCCATATATAATTATATACACACACACACACACACACACACAGATATGTACATACATAGGTAGTTATAGTTATATAGTTATGTATATATTGCTCTGTGTGTGTGTATGAAACTTTGATGGCCCCTCTTCCTGTGCTTCACCACTAAATGACTAAAACTCAAAATTCTAGTGTAGTCTACCTACACACACACTCTCTAGGTGATCTTTTCAGTCCTACTGACTTAAAGTATCATCCATATACTGATAACTCCCAAATGTATCTCTTTACATGATCTCTTCCCTGAGCTCCAATCTTCTCCATTTCCATAAATGGCACCACTAGCCACCCAGTTGCTCAAGCCAGAAACCTAGGTCAGGTCAAATTCCTTCTTCTTCTCCTCCTACTCTATCCATGTACCCAAGCTACTGATCAACTCTGCCTGCAGATATATCCTGGGCCTTCTACTCTACGCTCTCTCTCACTGCTTCCGTTTCTCTCTAAGCCATCACCACCCTCACTGGGCCCACTGCAAGAGTCTCTTTCTGGCTTCCCTGCTTCCACTCCACCCTCTTATGCACTGTCCCTGGAGCAGTCATTGCAATCTTTAAAAAAAAAAGCCGTATCATGTCACGGGCCTCTTTAAAATCCACCAGTGGCTTCTGGTTGCATTAGAATAAAACCCAAACTCCTTTCCCTGGCCCCTGCCTGCCTCTGAGAGCTTTCTTCTACCACTCTTCCCCAGCTCACTGGACTCCAACCATGCTGACCTTCAGGTAGCCCCAGGATCATGTTAAGTTCATTCCCATCTCAGGGTTTTTGCCTTTGCAATTCCCTCTACCTAGAATGCTTCTGCCCCCAATTTTCCTATGGCTGACATTATCCTTCAACTCAGCTCAAAAGTTACTTCTTCAGAGAGACATTTTCTGACCCCGCCCCCTTATCCACATCACCACCTAGTATATTTCCCTGACTTACTGTACTTCATAGCACCCATCTGTATCTGAAATTACAATATTTGTTGATTTCGGGTTGTTTCTTCCACTGTAACATAAGTTCCAAGAGAACTATCTGATTTACTTGCCAGAGCATCCCTGATGAATGTCCTCAAGGACTGGGTGGTGTACATACATCAAGTTTACATAGGTGTGTGTGCGCTGCCGGTAACTTCTGAGGGCAGGATTGTGTCTCACATCATCTTTTTCTCTTACATATAGTAGGCATTTAATAAATATCTATGGAGTAATTAATGTGCATATTATTTTCTTCCCAATATTATTAAGATGGGCAGTATTTTTGTCTGATTAAAAAATATCTGTCCTCCCCCAATCATTTACCACAAAACATCCTATTTTTAAAAATCAGTGTTTCCCAGGATTTTTGTGCTGTTTCTGACCATTTTCATTGAAGTGCAAAGGTGAAGGCATTTTCACAAAGCATTCTTTTATTAGGCTTCCACTTAATGCTTTTCATTCTCCTGAGAAAGACACACTGAAAACATTCCATTCTCAGGATAGGCATCCTGAAAGCTCTCAAGCTTCACTGACTTTTTTTTTTTTTTAAACCATGAAACCAACTATTCCCTGAGCATTGTTTCCAGCATGCCCCAAGGCTTCTACTAACGCTTTAGAGTCTGGAGTGTTGCGACTAGAGTT
Source organism: Tadarida brasiliensis (assembly GCA_030848825.1). NCBI lineage: Eukaryota > Metazoa > Chordata > Mammalia > Chiroptera > Molossidae > Tadarida > Tadarida brasiliensis. The sequence continues at coordinate 94,910,175 of CM061267.1, read as the reverse complement.
ATCTGTTCTTTTACAACAGCACTTACAGATTGACTTTCCTCAATTCATCTATTTCCAACAACATAGGTTATAAATGGATTCCAATAGAACAGGAAGTCTTTTCTTGAAGCTTCTCCTTCCCCCAATATTTTAAATTCTCATCTGAAATGTATATTTTAATGTTCTAATTTTTAAAAAATTACTAAGCTATCTTTAAGAAATTAATCTTTTTCTCAGTTCCCAGCATATTATATGCTTGATCTGTTCTCAGTAAAATGAATGTTTGCTGTAGAAAGTGAAATCTTAGTTATTTGTCTCTCCACTGGCACTAACAATACTTACTAGTAGCCTCCTCCAGTCTTTACAATCTCTCTCTTCCTCTTTCTTGGTCTTGATTACCCACTCCTCCATTGACAGTGAATGATCAGATGTGTTCTAAGTCCTTCAAAAGGAGGATGTTGATCTTTTTTCTTAAAAAAAAAAAAAATTCTCTCTTACTACAGAGATGTTTGGACCAAATTTTTATTATCCCCAAACTCAATCAACTATGAATAGTTTATCATGTAGCATGTACCCAGAATATACAGATTAACGTGAGTTAACTAAACAAAAGTTACTGATAAAATAAGAAAGCTTTAAGCTCTTTATTCATACCATAAAAATCCTACCACACATGAAAGAATAATATTTCTATTAAAATACTCATTTTCCCACCCTGGCCGGTTTGGCTCAGCAGTTAGAGTGTTGGCCCGCAGACCAGAGAGGCCCGGGTTTGGTTCCCGCTAAGGGCACGTACCTCGGTTGCAGTTTGTCCCCAGCCCCAGTTGGGGTTGTGTGGGTGGCAACCACTCGATGTGTCTCTCTCACATCGATGTTTCTCTTTCTCTCTCCCTCCCACTCTATCTGAAGATAAATGCAAAAAAAGAAATGTCCTCAGGTGAGGACAAAAAATAAAAATACTCATTTTCCTATTATTTTTGTATTTAAATTGAATGGAAATCATCATTAAAGATATTCAGAAATCAAAATAATCCACAGTGTAATGTTGATAGTGCACATGAAACTGACCATAAAAGGGAAGTACAGTGTTGCATTAGGATAACTGCAATGATATTCTTGGCTACTCTAGGAAAATTCAATTTAGTAAAACTTTAAAGAGGGGAGAAGGTATATCTTTAAAGATAAACATAACTTATTACAGTCCGTTTTAATTAGCATTATTTTGCAATCAGTGCTTTGGAAATGGATAATCACACCACTTCTTTTGAGTTGATATTAATGGTTTATATAGAAACAGGTATAAAGATAGACATATCTCAGAAAGATGGAATTGTTCATTGTTCTGGTGGATATGCAAAGACAATGCGGACTCAAAAGCAGCCAAGTGGGCAGCTGCAGATGGCTCTAGCAATGGAAATACTGAGTAGGCACAGCATGAAGCAGCAATTAACAGAGCAGATGCACAAAGCTTGATGAGGATGAATAATTGCATAGGCAGGACAGTAAAAGGAGCTGATAACAGTACTAGTTTTGTAAGAAATGAGAAACTCTTTGTATTCACGAATTTGTTAGCAAGAGTACTTCAATGCCTAATGGTACAGGAAGAATATCTTTGAAAAATGCTTTGATTAAAATAATTTGCAACTTTATATAATACTTATCAGTAAAGACATTTAGAAATCAAAGTGATCCACAAGAAAAGGTAGAGTGAACATAAAAATAATTTTGAAAGTAAAGAATGAAATAATATTCTAGGTGGGCTAACTACAGGGGCATCAGACGGTTCGGATGAAATGTTGAAGAGGGAGGTATCCCTTTAGCACACATCATTTTCTAATATGTGTGTGTGGTATGTGTATAAAACTTTCTACTAGTCAGTAAGTTTCTTCAGGATAAGTATCGTGTCTTTCATGTTCTAATAGTACAAATCCCAGAGCCTTGTATATAAATAAATGGAATGAATAAAATAATACTTCTTGGTTTCTTCAAAATATAATGAAAATGGATAATCTGATTAAGCATGCTTTAGTAAAAGCATTCAGAGTAAATTGTTTACATAAATGCTGATATATGACTCAGAAAATATTTTAGGAGTATTCATTTTTTTGAGAAACAGTGACTTTAAAAACTAGAAATCATGAGTAATAGATGCATTTATAGCAAACTTGGAAAGTGGGTTTCAGAGTTTTAGGTATATAAGGAAGCTAAGGGAGGCATATAAGGGAGCTTGGTATGTAAGGTTCATGTACGGCCTTTTCCCTCAGGACATATGTTGCAAGGATAACTGCTCTTTATGAATGCAAAAGAGTCATTGCTCATTACTATATCAAATGCTTGAACCTGAAGAGTTTTTCTTTATCTACACACTAATTTTATATCATTCTATTTTCTATTAGTTATCATTGAAAATGCATATTTTCTATTGTGTACTTATTTGTTAACTTACAAATAATTTATTGAGTACCTACTGTGTACCAGGCACTATTCTAGATGCTGGAAATATAGCAGTGAATACACAAGAATCATTGCACTTGTAGAAATTTTATTCTAGGGACAGAGACAGACAATAAGACAAATCAGCAAAATATATAATAAATTGGATAATGTTAAGTGGTAAGGAAAAAATGAAGCAGAGGAGGGGGAAAGGAAATCAGAAAGGAGTAGAATTTTAAGTTGAATGGCCAGGTAAGGCCTCACTGAGAAGTAGCATTTGGATTAAGTTCTGAAAGAAGTGAAGGACCTCTTCTGGTGGGCATCTGGGGAAAGAGCATTCCAGGCAGGGGCAATCCCAACTGGCAAAGGCCATGAGGTGAAACAGTGCATGGCATAGTTGAGGAGTATCAAGAAGGCCAAGGCGTCCAGAGGAGACTGAGGAGGGGAGAGTCGTGGGAGATAGATGAAAGAGGTGACAGGAGGCTAGGTCATGAGGGACCTCATAGGTAAGAAAGGAAGTCGTTGGAGTGTTTTACTCAGAGGAGTGGTATTATCTGACTTTGCAACGGGATCACATTGGCTACTGAGTTTTGAGAGTAAAGTGAAGAGGGCAAGGTTGGAAATACAGAGATGATTTAGGAGGCTGTAGCTATAATCCAGATAAAAAGATGGTGGTGGGTTAAACCAGAATGGTGATAAGAAGAAGTGGCTGGATTCTGGATATATTTTGAAGATAATATTTCCCCAATTTTCTGCCAGAATAAGATGTGGGGTAATCCACTATTTGTGATAGTTAAATTTCCACTGTTCCCTCCTAATTGATGAAAAAGATACAAATTCTCACATGCTCTGTTATTCTCAGAGTGTGATGTGCCTCATATAACCAACTTTTCCTGAGTTTAAAAACACATCCCAACTATTTCTGTGTGCTGTTTATGATGGAAGGCAAGTCCCTAGGGAAGACAGGAGGCCAGAGGGTTCCTTCTCATGCCGCTCTCCTATATTACTCTCTCAACCTTGAGGAAGGGTAAGGAGAAAATGTGGCTCTGAACACTGGCAGCCACAACACTGTCCTAGGAGCTCTTCCTAGACTGTAAGCTTCCTGGGACTGACTTTATTTCCCTTGTTATGTCCTCAAGGCCTGTCTCAGAACCTTGCACACACTAGGCTCTCAATGTCGGGTGTTATAGTCTCTACATTTCCCACGGAATAATAAACTGCAAAACAACAGTCAGCTTTATCAATTGAACAGACATAAATTAAAATTTGTATTTTAGTGTTAAGGATGCTATGCTGGGATCCTCAAATGGTAAATGCATTTGGGCTTCCTCAACTAATGAAGGTGCTCATTATCACCAGCTCAACCTAAGTTTGTTTTAGCTTCTCTGCACCTTCTAAATTAACTAAAGGGCGGAGGAGACGGTCTTTGCAATTCACAGTTGGGGCTGAGTTTCATGCTACACCACCCCTCTCTTGTGAAGCCAGTGCCTTAATAAGCCCTCTCGAACAGCGCGCGCACATGTGTGCGGATAATCAACCCAAATGCGCGTGTCGCAGGAGACGCGAGCCGGTCCTGGGGCCCAGCCCACGAGGCCCGGAGGCGCGGGCCCTCGTTGTGCACGCCGGGAGTTGTAGTCCCGCCCCCTTCTCTCTTCCTGTGAGCCTGGCCCAGACGCGCGAGCGCCCCTAGCGGCGCGCAGGTTCTGTGACGTGCAGCGCCAGCGGACGCGGAGCGTTTCCTAGCAACGGGGGAGCGGTCACGTCACAGCGCGGGTTCTAAACGCTGCTACCCTGTCGCCCGTAGGGCCGCCGTGTGTACCTTCAGTCACCTGCGTGCTGGAGGGAGCGCTGCTCACAGCCCTGTGTCCGCGCGTCTCCGCCTGTCCTCACCCGCCTTATCCTGCCCCAGGTCGCCGACAGCAACCTCGCCCGCGACCTCGTCTCTGAGGCCCGGCCGGAGGCTAGAGGCGGCCGGCCCGGCTCTCGCCCCCCGCGCCCGCGGCGCCCACCGCCCGCGGCCTCGGCCGGACGATGCTGGAGTCCATTCGCGTGACGGGTGAGTGCGGGGAGGGCTGGCCTCTGCGCTGGCGGGGGCCCGGCCTCTTGCGGCGGGCGTGGGGCGGGCCGGGGTCCCGACAGCCGCGAGGCCACGGTACCGGTGGATGCGGGCTCCGCGCGCGGGCGCTCGACCCCGCGCCCAGAACCGTGCGGGGCCGGGCGGTGCTGCGGCAAAATGTGCGGAGGGGCGAGAAAACGGCCCCTTTTCCTGTGGTCACTTATCGCGCGCTGGGAACCCAGTGAAGTGACTTGCAACACACAGGTTACCGGCCCTAGAATGTTCACTAAACACGCATTGTTCAATCCCATTTCAGAGCATATTGGGTATGCCATTAGGCATTATACTGTTCCAGGATCTAATTTTCTACAGTGTTCATAAAAATCAGAGCTAACCAAAAGAACACATTTCTCTATATCAGTATTTATACTGCTTATTTGTATGTATGCTTTCATTGAGTCAGTAGACGTTTTAAGTTGATATTTTTAATAGGTCACTTTAGAATGTACTGTTATACCAAGTGTAAAAAAATGGGTGTTCAGCCCTGGTCAGTTTGGCTCAGTGGTTAGAGCATCGGCCCATGGACCAATGAGTCTTGGGTTCAATTCTTGCGAAGGCACGTACCTGGGTTGCTGTTTGTCCCCAGTCCTGGTAGATGTATGCTTCTCACATTGATGTTTCTCTCTCTCCCTTTCTCTCCCTCCCACTCTATCTGAAGATAAATAAATATCCTCGGGTGGGGATTAAATAATAATAATAATAATAAAATGGGTGTTCAGACCCCAGGTCAGAAAGTTTACTTGTCTTCATTATTTTTTAAATAACTATGGGTATTAATCATTTAAATTATCTTATATAATATTAGAATGATTTTTCTAGGCCATGTTCACAGCGTCTGATTTTGTATAATATTTCTGCAAGACAGGGCTCATGGTAGTCCAGTATTATGAAGAAGAACAACAGGAAATATCTAACTTTAAAACTAGTGTCAAAATAGCCCTGGCCGGTTTGGCTCAGCGGTTAGAGCGTCGGCCTATGGTCCAGAGAGACCCGGGTTCGGTTCCCACTAAGGGCATGTGCCTCGGTTGCAGTTTGTCCTCGGAACCCTGGTTGGTCCTGCGGGTGGCAGCCACTCGATGTGTCCCTTTCATGTCGATGTTTCTTTCTTTCTCTCCCTCTCTCTCCTTCCCACTCTATCTGAACAAAAAATGAAAAAATGTCCTCGGGTGAGAATAAAAAAAAAACAAACTAGTGTCAAAATAAATAAGGCCAGAATTTTTTTACTGCAAAGCATTGCAGTGCCTAATAGACCATTTTTCTGTGACTATTTTAATGGTAAAACTAAATTCCTTCCAAATATTTATGGTCTTAGTTTCATACTACTTTATTCCATGTTCCATGGTATAAAATATGGAGCTGATTTTGTTCAATCATGACATTGCTGAGATTTATCTCATTGTTCTGTTGACAGGAAGCATAGGCAGTTACAGGATCTCAGGTCTAACAGGCAACTTAAATTGGCATTAGATTTTTTGAAATGTGATTTGATGTAGATGCTGTTTTCATCTTAAAATACAATGAAAATATTGAAAGTTAACTTAAAAATATCATACCATCTTTTTGCCTTGGAGCAGGTCTCTCAGCCTTGGCACTATTAACATTGAATTAATAGATAGATAATTGTCTGTTGTAGGGGTTGTTCTGTGCATTGTAGAATGTTTAGCAGCATCCCTGGCCTCTATCCACCAGACGCCAGAAGGAACAACCTCCCTTACCCCAGTTGTGACAGCCAAAAATGTCTCCAGACATTGTCAAATGTCCCCTGGAGGGCAAAATTACACTACCACCATCCCCACATTTGAGAACCGCTGCCTTATATAGTTAGATCTGTTAAAGTGAAGGTTATTAGACAATGATTTAGAAGTAAAATCAATTAAAATAACTTCCCCAAAGCATAACAATCATTGTAGAGAGAAAATACAAGTATGATAGTATTAGAAAGTGAATATTCTGACCAACTAGTCAGCAATACAAAGTGGATCCCCTGGGGTTTTTGTTTTTTGTTGTTTTAATACAGAGTTGGAACTTTGAAGAGAGATACTTTATGACACACTCCTCTTTCCTCAACTCCCTTCCCATGATTTAATGGCAATACACATACCAGTCTAACTCTGCATGTTGAGTACCTTGAGATAGATAATTTGGATGTGAATTTCCATAGCTTATTAAAAATTCAAGTAGCCATTTGAGACAATTCAAGCCTCAAATTTACAGTCTCTTTAAAAATAATTGACCAGATCGTTTTTCAAAAATAGTTTCTCCATTTCGTTTACATAGTGCTTGACTACTTAAAATGATAGTTCTGGAACCCTATGCCCAACATTTCATTGCTGTGTCAGAAAGCCCATTTTGGATGGCCAGAAGCTTTATGAAGAGCATTTACCTGAAAACATGTCTCCCCATACTTTTCCCTCACTATCCCCTCACTATTCACTGATGTCTAAGAAGCCCCTGTTCTTCTGGTTAGTTCTTTGCAGCAAGAGTACTGATGGAAATGTGTTGTTGTTTTTTTCAGCTCTAAAATTGCTATAAATATAGAACAAACATTATTTTTTATTTCAGGACTAAAGCAATTAAATGTTTCTGAAATCACTTCCTGTATAATATCTTACTTTTGACTTACTAGTCATGATTTAATATAATCTAAATACAATATCCTAGTGTAACATCTGATTAGGAGAACTATAGTAAGAAAGATGTGTATGCTATATATGGTGTTTGAAATGAAATTAAGTCAGAAAAGGTTTCTGTGCTTTCTCATAGCTTTTTTTTTTTTTTTTTTTAATGTTTTTATTGATTTTTTTTAGACAGAGATATAAACATCTATGTGAGGCTGCCTCCTGCAGGCCCCCTACCTGGGGATCAAGCCTGAAACCCAGGCATGTGCCCTGGCCGGGAATTGAACCAGGACCTCTCAGTCCATGGGAAGATGCTCAATCCACTGAGCCACACCGGCTGGGCCTTTCTCATAGCTTTTTAAAGAAGATAGTTTATTATACTAAAGCCATGAAAATGTTGGTTTGAGAATGTAGAATTAATTACTTAATGTTAAATGTACCTTGGAAATCCCAATTTAATGGTTCTAAATATTTTCCCATTTATATTATTTCATGGAGTATTTCTATAGGAGCTGAATATTGATGATACTGATGGTTAACACAGGCTGCACTGTTCTCAGCACTTAACATATATTAACTTTCTTGTTCCTCACACCAATACTATGATGTATGTCCCATTTTACAGATAAGAAACCAGAGCACAAAGAAGTTCAATAACTTGGTCAAGGTCACAGCTACTGATAAATAGCCAAGATTCAAATCAGAGGAGTTCCATTCCTAAGCCCATGTTCTCAACCAGTAGGAAAGGCACAACACTGTTACAGTGACTATATGCTGATTTAAGCTGCAAAATTCAGCATGAAGATCTCACTTAACAGCAGTGGTACATTATCAGATAGTCTACTCAAGTTGATGTTTTTTAAGTTTTTATCACAGGCAAGTCTGTAAATTTTGGTCTGGAAAGATCATATTTTACTAAAAAATTAACATTTTTCAAAATAGAAAAGAAGACATCTAGCTCATTCAATGAGTAGCAAAGTGCTGTAAGAAGCCATATAAGATTATGTTAATTTATGATTTCTTTTATTTTATTTATTGATTTGAGACAGAGAGAGGAAGGGAGAGAGAGAAACATCAATTTGTTGTTCCACTTATTTATGCATTTATTGTTTGCTGTTTCTTTGTGACCTGACCGGGGATCAAACCCACAACCCTGATGTATCAGGATAATGTTCTAACCAACTGAGCTACTTGGTCAGGGCCGACTTATGATTTCTTACTGCCTATATTTTGTATGTGATATAAGAAGTGATTAATGAGTCACCTGGAAATGAAGCTCCTTTATAACAAAGGTGAATGTTTCAAATACTGGAGACCAAAGTCTTCTTGAGGTCAGTGTTTGGCTTTATGGGATGAGTACACTTAGGTACATAGCTCCTGTTTTTCCTACAACAATAGTAGCCCCCTGCCATTAAAACGTGTCTTCAACATCACTAGTTTCATTTTTTATGCCTTCCTGATATGATTTTTTTCTTAATCCTCAGACATTCAAATCTTGTATCCTTTTTCACCTCTCAGATATTCTTTTCCCTTTGCTACTGCTCTGGCCTCCTTGCATAAGCAGAGCAGTGAGCACAAACAAACACAGAGGTCTGCCATGATGGACCATAATTTTATTTAATTTTTTGGTTACTCCTCACCCAAGAATATTTTTCTATTGATTTTTAGAATGAGTAGAAGGGACGGAGTAGATATGAGAGAGACAGATCTATTGGTTGCCTCCCACACAGCCGGCCAGGGATCAGACTTGCAACCCAGGTACATGCCCTTGACCAGGAATCGAACCCAAGACCCTTCAGTCCGCAGGCCAACACTCACCGCTGAGCCACATCGGGCCATAATTTCAGTGCTGGGGAAGGCCATCATACAAACAAATGTCAAACTGCAACTATGTCGAGTGCTTTAAAGAACCTCCCACAGAAGGTTTCCTAACAAGTGCTGTTTGAACTGAAGGATGAGTAGAAATTAATCTAACAGGGGAGGGAAGAGCTCACCAAACACAGGGAACAGAGTGTGAAGAAGTGCCATGTCTGGAGAGGGGCTGGTGAATGTGAGGGACTGACGAGTGAAAAGAAGCTCGAGTGGACTGATTCCGGGGAACTTGTGCAGGATGAGGCCAGAGGCAGAGTGACTGACCATGAGTGGCCTCATGTGCCATGGTTAGGAGTTTTGTTTTCATCCTAAATGGAAAACAATGGGGAAGTTTGTTCTCTGGCGTGTTCATTGTTGCTTTAGATGGTGTTTAATGCTGTTTCTTTTACCACAACTATCATTTTCTGGCGTTATAGAATACCCTGCATATTTCTAACTGTAAAACAATAACACACAACAGTTGCTGACCAAAAAACAACAGTGTCACATTATAAAGAATCATTGTCACTAATAGAGTAACTCTGAAATACTCCTAGCTGGGACGGTGGCATTTTTAGGAATCCTGCAATACAGTTGTGTTACTCAGCTGAAATTATAACAGCAGTATCTTTCCATCTCTTTTTTTAACTTACAGTTAAATTATATGGAGTGCTGTTGGATTTAGAAATGATATAATATGTTTTCAAAGACATTGATATTTTATAAACCATTAAAAATATTAAGGCATAACTTACATTCATTCAGGGTCAGAAGTCTTAAACGTGTAGCCTGATGAATTTGTATGTATGTAACCATTACCCAGAACAAGATGTAGAACGTTTCTAGCACTCATTACCCTGGTACCTCCTCCTCTGTTATAATCCCTCCCTCACAGTTAACCACGATTCTGATTTCTAATACCATAAAAGAGTTTTGCCTGTTTTGAACTATGTATAAATGGAATTATACGTCATGTACTCTTTTGATCTGGCTTCATTTGCTCAGCGTTGTCTGTGAGATTCGTCTGTGTTGTTGTTTGCAACTTCAGTTTGTCCTTTGTCATTGCAATATATACTATTCTGTTGTATCAATGCACCGCAATTTAGTGGTCCTTTCTGCTATTGATAGAAATGATATCATTTGAGTTTTAAGTGATGATGAACTACTTGATAAAAGCGTGTATCTTATTTGGAGATTATTTTGTTTTGTTTTGCCTTTTCTTTTGTTTGCAATCAAGCAATCCATTGTTTTGTGGTGTAAAATTATCCCAGATTCTCGAGTTTCATAAGTATTAGTGAACCATATAAAATTGCCATCTTGTGGGTCAAAATTGGTTGAATGGTATTTTCCACGAGGCTTTGTTTCTGGTGATCTAATCTTCCTTTCAGCCAGGGACCTCATAATTACTGTGAAACCTCACCTCTTCACAACTGTGGAACACTGAGAGCTCAGTGAGCAGCGTTCCCCACTCCCCCGTCCCTCTAGAAGATGAAGGAACAAGAGGCACCGATGGGTTAGCGATTAGACTAATGTTACAGAGAGGTAACTGAAAGAGCTGGGAATGGGAGCCAGGAATCCTGGTACCCTTTGCTCCTGTTCTAGATACAAACGAAGCTTTCATTGTGTTGGTAATTTCAGTATATTCACCTAGTTGTGTGAATATACTGAGTATCCACGTCAATGCAATATTTCCCTTTTTCTTCAGTATGAGTAATCAGGTTGGGATGAATGATTTCTTTGATCAACAAATCATTTACGCCAAGGTTCTAGTGACTGAGATTGCTGATGGCTAAAATGCTATGTTATATAGTGACTTTTAATAGGAGAAAATTTGATGTTTAGTTACCTTATTACTTTTTGGAGGGAAAATGGGTTACATTCCCCCAAACAAGCCTGCTCATGCCTAAAAAAAAGTGTTAATTTTTCAGGAAAAAGGAGTTAGAATAGGATGTTGTCCAGTGAAACCTTCTTATTAGGCTTTTATTATGTTCTTATGCAGGTTTAAAAGTCATTTTTTCTTAAACAGTGGTATTTAAAATTACAAAAAACTTTCAGGTTCTCTAATACTTTTCATGCAACTGAACATAAGGTTAGTGTGATTACTGTAAGAAATTAATTTATATCCTTTGTGTGTGGGTTTGAAGGACCACCTTCCCACTTTTATGAACTTCATAAGATATCAGCATTTGGCAGGATTGGCATTTATTAAATAAAAATGCCATCAGTGATCCCAGACTTACGCCTCGGCAGATGGAGTTCTGAGGCCAAGCCTCTCAGGTAGATGATTAGCAAGTGAACTGGAATGCAGCATCTCCTGGGGGACGGGGTTCTGTCGTGCACGGTCACTTCTTCCTGCCCCCGATCCTCCTCCAGTGTTTTGGCAGATGGTTTTGGACTTTCTAAGTATCCTGAAATGTATAGGTTATTTGAGGTGGGACAGAATTACAGATGTATAGGTCACTGACGCTTTATGACAAAACAGAAGAACTCTGTGAGCTCACCGCTGTGGCCATAGAGCTACTGCATCTTAGGAACCAAAGAAAACACTTTTACAGTGAATGTTCATTTCTTAAAAAACTGACACAACATAAATGTAATACACAATGTGAAATTCCTCAGTGTCTCTTTGTTCATCAATTTTAATTTGAGGTAACTTCCCCCCTTTTTCTTGTGAAGACCTAATGAGAAAACCTGGTTACCTGCTTTTACCTTCCTGGTGGTGCCTGGTCCTCACCCGACTTGTCTAGTTTGTGATACCCTTATTCTTATCTCAGTTCTCTGGCTCTTTCCTTGTTAGAGTCCATTCAGTCTTCCTCTCATTATCACCTCTTGTCTCCTGAACTTGGGGTGTCTTTGGGAGAGACTGACGTTGTTCGTGAGCATTTGGGCTGCAGCCTGTGTCCTGGTGTTCCTTAGCTTGTGTTTGCCCAGCCTGCCCAGTTCTATCAGTTGGCAGTGCTTAAGTCTGAAACCCCTGAGGAACTGGGACCTACCCTCTGTGATGAACGTTTTGTTTGTTCTGTTTATTTTGGGCTGGTCTTTTAACATTTATTGAATGGCTGCTTTGTGCAATCAACCTTCAACATGACCCTGTGCAGTCTAGCTCCTACCTCTCACCTCTCAGCTTGGATATGCAGTAGACTTTTTATTTAACCCCTGAAAGTGCATACTTTTATGTTATCTTTTAGATAACAGAATTCAAATTTCATGTGTTGGCCTAGAAGGACTTTTAAGTACCTTACCTATTTGGATTATTATCCACGTTTGAACTGGTACTATTTCTTTACCCTTTTTTTTGTTTATTCCTCACCCAAGGATGTTTTTCTACTTATTATCAGATCGAGTGAGAGGGAGGGAGAGAGAGAGAGAGAGACAGAGAGACATATTGATGTGATAGAGCCACATCAACTGATTGCCTCCCGCATGACCGGACCAGGGCTGGGGGACTAACCGCAACCGGGGTACATGCCCTTGACTGGAACTGAACCCACAACTCATCAGTCCACGGACCGACGCTCTAGCCGCTGAGCCAAACTGGTCAGGGCTGTTTCTTTACCCTTAACCCTATGACTTCTGGGCTTTAAAAACATTTAGAGCAGGGTGTCTCTGCCTTGGCACTATTTTAAGATGAATATTTTTGTTGCAGGAACTGTCCTGTGCATTGCATGATGTTTAGCATCGTCTCTGGCCTCCCCACAACAAGATGCCAGTAGCACCCCTCCCTCATAGTGACACCAGAGTGTCTCCAGACATTGCCAAGTGTCCCTGCCGGGCAAAATTGCCTCTGGTTGAAAGCCACTGGTTTAGGGTCTTCCCTGTTGTATTTCCACTTGTGCGGTGTCTCCTCATATAAATATAGAATGGTCCCAGAACTACTAACACCTGTTTATCTACAACGGTTGGAGAATGGCATGTTCCAGGTCATGCCATTCATTCATTCACTCAGTGTACACTTACTGAATGTCTACTAGATACCATGCTAAATGCTGGAAAGAAAGAGAACAATAAAACATGGCCCTGGGACCTATCTTAGTATATCAGTTATTCAAATTACCATGTCTTACTAGGGTGCTGTGTTCTGTACAGAGGAAGAAATGGTACAGTGTTGTGCAAGCGGCCAATTTAATACTGAATGTCTGTGGATAATTGAATGAATAACCATACATAAGAGAATAAGCATGGACTCTGTAATCAGACACACCTGCATTCAAATCCCAGTTTGCTGTTTATTACTTTCTAGTCGTATAACCTTGAGCCAATTATTTAACAGCTCTGAGGCATGATATGACATGAACAGTTTTGGGTGAAATTCCAAACTCATATAAGTGTGTCAACAAATGGTGGCTACTATTATTGTTGTTATTATTTATTACTACATATTGTAGAAAGGATCCCTGAATGTCTAATCTTGAATGAGTGAATGACGGATGTATGTGGATAAACAGTTTTCAAATAATTGAAATAAAATAAATCGTGTCTTTCTTGGCAAGGCAGGCACTGGTCCAAGTCAGCTAGCTTTGAACTTGTCTCAGCAGCAGGAGCCAAAGGTTGAGGGCTAGAGGCATAACGGTCCATGAGACTTGAAAGAGAGAACTGGTTGGGAATGATAATATGTCACATTTGCAGAAAAGATTTAGAGGAGGTTTATGAGCAGACTTGGTCTGATTTATGGATAGGACTTTAGCTGGAATCTAGTTCAGATAAACAGGACTTAAGGCAAACTCAAACACACTGTCAGTTTAGAATGGAATCTGAAAGTTCTTAAGGGTCTACCTGAAATCTCCTCATTTGTTTCTCTTCACATTGCTCTCTTCCTTCTCTGAAGTCTAGGTTATATGTTTTGTTTTTCACATTTAAACTTCTTACTACCTTGTGTTATTATTCAGATCTTCATAGCACTGCCTTGCCTTCAGTGCCAGATTGGAAGCTGGTTGAAGGCAGGAACAATGTATTGGTACAGATGTTTTTCAGAGCCGTGTGCTTAGTAGTATTCTATGTGTTTGTGAAATGAAAGAAGGCAATTCAAGTCTTAAAGCAGCATGAGCAGCAATGTATCAAGTGATTCTTATCTCTTTAAACCACCTGTGATGTTTAAGGACAGAGTTGATCTCTTCTTAATTTGCCATTTGACATACTGGTATCTATGGAATAGTCATTAGAATTTTTTTCAGGGATGGCTAGGAAAATAAACTTTATTTTCTTTCATCTTAACCTGTAGCCTAGAATTAAGAAAATCAGCCAGTTAATATTGAGTGACATTACTGAAACATGTTTAAACATAAACATATCATGTATTTAAACTTAAAAGTGGTTTTTGAGATCAATAAAGTAGTGTTATTCTTCCTATGCTGATGGCTACCTTTATATAATATGTCAGATTTCAAGATTGTATTGGCTTTGAAAGTGCCTGGGATTTCTGAAATCTACATTCTTTGGTAGAGTTGAATATTTAGATTATTTATGTGCATTACCTCACATCTATCTTAAACTTTGATCACCTAAATGGTATGAAGTTGTGGACTTTTATAGATATTTCAGCATATAGACACTCATACAGAAGTGACAGTGTTTAGCATGACCAAAGTCTAGTAATATATCCTTTTAATACTTAAAATGTCTTTTCTAAAGATTGTTGCAAAATTTTGAAGTTTACAGAACCTTCAGAATACTTTTCATATAATAAGCAATTTGCCTCATCTAGTATCTTTGTTATTTCTTTTGTTTTGATTTTGTTTATTAACACAGAAAAGCTTCACTGGCCTGAGCAAGAACTGGCTAAGAAGTCGATTCTAAAGGCAGAAGAGTCACTGATCATTGACAGCAAAAGGAGCGTTTCACATTTACCTCCCGGAATACTGAAGGACATTTTCACCACTGGAACCAGTAGTTACAATGTCCTCCTACAGAGCAAAGAGGAAAAAAGGCATCATTCACAAAAGCAGTCTTCCTCCACCCACTCCAAAAGATGTAGAAAACCCAGCAAATCTCCTAGCTCTTCTCGTAGTAAAGATCTTCGCAAGATGAAAACCCCAGTGCCTGTGATGAGCAGTGGTAGTTGGTACTGCCTAGAAAGGCAGCCTGCCATTTTTGTCACGACTTCAGTGTCAAATCCTGTCGCGTTTACACATGATATCTCTGTTACAGGGAACAGCATAGTACTGCCACCTAAACCCAAAAGCAAGGTCAAGCAATGCCATTTCTCCACTCTTCTCAAGCCAAAGCCACAGCCACAGCCTCAGCTGTCTAGAAGTTTTGAAAAAGATGACTCTTCTGTAAAGAAAGTTTGTATACTGACTGCTATAAAGCCCACAAACTTGGAGAAGGAAAAGCTGAGATTCTTCAAGTCTGACTATACCTACAATCCTCAGTTTGAATACGCGAATCCTTCTCTGCCGAGTGTGTTAGCCAAGCACAGCAACGTATCTGACCGATTTCTTAAGCAGGTAAAATGCTACATCAATAGTGGTAGTTCATGCTTATGTAGCTAAAACAATTATTTGTAATCTTATAAAAAGAAAAAGAGACTTTAAAAATATTCCAATTGTTTACATATTATAATTAACTCCCACTCAGGACATGTATACATGTGACAAGAAATTTCCAGGTACGTGGCATAGCCTTTATGTAAGCTGCTTGGCACTAATCAAACTCTGTAAAGAATCTATTTTATAGACTCTGTGGCAGGAAGACCCTTTATTAGGAAGAAAGCTTCAGATTCTGGTCCCAGGCTTTCACGTGGGAGCTACAGACCTGTGGCCATTAGTAAGCCTGCAGACGAGTGTGGCCCACACCATGTTCTGTTTGGCTCTGAGTGCCCTAGATGGACGTGCAGTCTCTGGTTCTGTCGTGTTACATTCCCAGCCTGCTCAGGCACCGACAGGCATGGGACCTAGGCTGGATACTTGCCCATGAGCTTCTTAGTGCTGTACTAACATAGTTTATCATCATAAAACAAATATTTTGGCACTCATTTGAAGAAGAAAATAATGAAAATTTATGTTATCGTCAAGTTTAGCAAATCATATGTGAATGATACGAGCAACACTCTTCCGGATTGCTCAGTGTAGACACACGGCATATAGTTTTGTGCTATGTGTGTTAGCACTTAATGTCACAATCTACCTAAGGTCTGAGGAGAAGTTGGCAGACGTTCACCTGCAGGGCACCGTGTTGAAATCACAAACGTTTGGTTAGGTTAACCTTGTAAGGCTTGTATAACGCATCAGGCTCAGCGTGGCTTGTCGGGCTGCAGTGTTGGCAGGCGGGGTAGCACGGCGTGGTTCCGCCCGTCTGTGCTGTGTGCCCTGTTTTAACGTTTCTGCTGCAATACGGTTCTTTGCATTTGCGGCCAGTAGATTTTGTGTTGTTGTAAGTGACATGGAATCTGACCAGTCATTGAAGCCATTACGTAAAGCTATTTTAAGATTAATGTAATTTTAATATTGCTATTTATTTTCCTTTGCTAGAAGAAACCTTTTCTACTGCATCTCTGTGTTTTTTTCTTTAATCCTCACCCAAGAATATGTTCTTACTGATTTTAGATGGGCAATCACTTTTTATTCAAATGTGCTGAGATTGTGCTAAACATTAATTTAAAAAGTCAGCTATTGCTTTTATTCCTATTTTGGCAATCATTTTGTGATTTTTTTTGTGTGTGGAAATAGCAAATTATTGAGCAGAGGTTTCACTTATTTAAAATTTATGATAATTGTCCTGCCGGTGTGGCTCAGTGGTTGAGCGTCGACCCATGCACCAAGAGGTCGCTGGTTTGATTCCCAGTCAGGACACACGACCAGGCTGTGGGCCCCATCCCCAGTGTGGGGAATGCAGAAGGCGGCCAATCGACATTCTCTCTCATTGACATTTCTATCTCTCTCTCCCTCTCACTTTCTCTCTCTTTAAAATCAATAAAGGCAAAAAAAAATTTTTTAAAAATAAAACCCATGCTCTCTTTAAAATAAAGTAAAATAAAATTTATGATAATTATTAAAAAGCTGTTTGCTTTCTTTCCCTCCTTAGTGCTGAGAGAAATGGCTGAGATTTATTCACCAACACTTTCTATTTGAGTCTACCCCAACCCCTGCCAGTTGGGAGAAATTTCCCATCATTAAATCAAAACGAATCTTCTCTCATTTCTCTGGGAGGTAGCCTTTTTCCTACACTGAGACCACATAGCAACAGCATTCTATGGCATTGCATCGCATTTTCACTTACAGAGTTCAGGTATTCAATGTAAGTACCTAGATGGACCAACTTCATTCATTAGGTTAGGAAATAAATTCTGGTTTTCGTTTACCTAGTTAGCAAACTACATAGTTAAGGTACTGAAGGGTCACAAACTCAGTACTGCCTGTGAAGATCTGGGCAGGGATCATAAATGATCCCAGAGAGCTGGCTGGCACAATAGCAAACTGTAAACCAGGCAGCAGTTCATTTGAGCTACCACTTGGGTCTAGTGTTGTCATGTCTTCATGATTTTCTTTCTTTTTTTTTTTTTAATTATTTTTTTTTAATCCTCACCCGAGGACATTTTTTGCATTTATCTTCAGATAGAGCGGGAGGGAGAGAAGGGGGAAGAGAGAGAGAGAAACATCGATGAGAGAGAGATACATCGAGTGGCTGCCACCCACACAACCCCAACCGGGGCCGGGGACAAACTGCAACCGAGGTATGTGCCCCTAGCGGGAACCGAACCCGGGACTCTCTGGTCCGCAGGCCGACGCTCCAACCGCTGAGCTAAACCGGCCAGGGCGATATCTTCATGATTTTCAAAAGGAAAGAAGATACCTGAATTTTATATGAAGTCTTCAGTTTGTAAATATTGACAGCTAATTCAATTAAACAAAGACTGTCTAGACCAACGAAAACCTGTCTGTAGAGCACCTTCATCCCTTGGGTTGCCAGTTTGCCACCTCTGATTCACCAGATCTGTGAAACAAACTGCTGTATTGGGACCAATGATTAGCATAACATGATGACTTTTAAATATGGTCCTCGGAAAACAATGTCTTGCTTTTAGAGTTTATAATATAAGTGGAATAGGCCATTCATTGTTGTATTAAATCACGTGCATAGCTCTGGCCAGTTTGGCTCAGCGGTTAGAGCATTGGCTCGTGGGCCAGAGAGTCCCGGGTTCGGTTCCTGCTAAGGGCACGTACCTCGGTTGTAGTTTGTCCCTGGCCCCGGTTGGGGTCGTGTGGGTGGCAGCCACTCGATGTGTCTCTCTCACATTGATGTTTCTCTCTGTCTCTTCCCCCCTCTCTCCCTCACTCTATCTGAAGATAAATGCAAAAATGTCCTTGGGTGAGGATAAAAAAAAAAAAACATGCATAATACATTTATAAAATTATGTATTCTAAAGCAAGACAAGTGTTCATTTTTTGTTTTTGATAGAAACAACTTGATTGGAAATCAGATACCTTCACTGATAGCGGGATGTCTTGACATAAAATTTCTTTAAGGCTAAGTTTCCATTGTACTAGCATTGATGGTATTTTATCTTGGTAGACCTCGAGTTGTCTAAACAATATAGGGCAGGATAAAGTAAGCCTTCTTTAAATTATACTTCTCCCCAGGTGACACAGTTTCCTGTTTAGCAAACCAAACCTTTCACAGATACCCTAAAGATATGATTTTTTTAAAAGATTATTTTGAGTTTAATATGTTCCAAAGTAATTTTGTGTATTAGATTGGAGAAGTTGGGTCATTTCTTAACCTAACTAGCAAGGAAGATCTTCTTACAGTCAGAGATGGAAACACACAGTCAGATTGTCCTTGGAAGAAAGTATGACCTTGATGACTCATTGAAAGGACACTTTGTTGATCTGTCTTTGAAAACTTGCCTAAGTGCATTCTCAGGTTCTTATCCAAACAGGGTCTTTCCTACAAAACAGCTTGAATATCTGCTCTATTTCTTGCAGTTGGTGAAGGAAGACTCTGCAGTACTAGGCTGTTTACATATATCTTATCCTGGTAGCAGTTACCCTCTCATGTTCCCACTCACCATTGTCTGCATCCAGTCTACCCAGCCCTGATGACACAAGCATACAGAAAGCGAGGAGGGGGAGGGGGAGGCGACAGGTGACATCTTTCTTTGTCCCATTATGTTGTTTCACTTGTTCCTTCATTGAAAGCAGACTTGGTAGCTCAGACCTATTTACTTCCTGGGTTCTGTTTATGTAGAATGTGATTTTTTGAAATATTTTTGTTCTTTTTATTATAATCTGGTCATAGTCTGCAGCCTATTTTATAGAGAACTGAATTATTGGCAAAAGTATTTTTGCTTCAGTCTCCCCTGCTCGGCACACTGCTGTGAGTGTCTTTCTAAGGTACAAATCTGATCATGTCACTTGTCTTCCTGAAAAACTTCAGGGCTCCTCATATTTCAGGAGAAAGCCCCAAATCCTCAGCGTGTCCTACAGGCTTTCATCTCTCACGATCTGGCTCATGCTTATATTTCCAAAGTCAGCTCTGTATTCCCGCAAGGTCTTGTGCAAATGACCTGTCATAGCATTTATCGAACTGTTACCATCCTTATGTTTCTTTTTCTGACTTCACCACTAGACTGACCTCTTTGATAAAGTGTATTTTATTTATTTCAACTATTCCCAGAATCTTGCACAGTTCCTGGCAATAAATAAATGAGTCTCCTGGTGCCTGTCCAGTCCAGGAACTCTGTATTTCACTTTCTTTGCTTTATATAAGCTTTTGACAATATTGTTCCTTTTTGCCTGGAATGCCCTCTATTTCCTCTAGTCTCCCACTTCTATTTACTTTTCCTGTGATCTCACAACACTCTATTCACACCTCCAGAAGAGTGTTGCTAAATAATGTTAGTTTATATGTCCTCTCTGCAAGCCTAATGGTTGGACAGGGGCTTAGATTCTAAAATATAAAAAGGAATAACAGTCATAATGATTGGCACAAAGAAAGTGACCATAAAGATGAATGAATGAATGGCCCTTATTGATGGGGTTCTAGAAATTATGTATAAACAAGAGATTAAAATGTGTGGCCCCAGGGTCCTGGTCAGCCCACAGATGTTTTCAGGGTCAGCACAGAGTGTGTTAAACATTGGAACAAAAAGATGCTTTTCTGTTGCCTCTCTAGATGTTTTCTACTCACCAGCGTCACACTGGTCCTGCTTGCAGCTGAAGGGTGACTACAGCTAGGGCACCCCATCAGCTTGTGGCTGCAGTGCCACATATGGAGGCCTGCTGATTGGATTGAGTAATCCAAAATTGTTATATACGTAGTGTGCTACCAAGAAGCAATAGCCACCATTGAAACATGTATTCAGTATTTGGAATTTTGCTTTTCATTCTGAGAATCTCAGAGTACCAAACTGATGTATGTTTGTGTGTGTGTGCCTCATGCTTATTGAAGTAAGCATTTTCAAACTGTTCTGAGGAATACTGCGTGAGAAAGAGGGCCGTGTAAGTTGGAAAACACAAAATATTATTTATATTCATCCCCAAGATTCACCATACTTAGTATCATAATAAAGGTCCGAAGAGTCATGTTTAACTTTGTTTAATCTTTAACTTTGTTTAACTTTGTATTTTCCAAATACATTTGGCCATGGAACCCTTTTAAAAATAATATCTTGTCAACCACTGTTCCATAAGAAACAGTGTGGAAAACACTGGCCTAAAGAAAAGGCCTGTGTGATCTCCTGGGGGTTATTCAGTATTTGGGGGGGGGGGGGGAGTTCTAGATGGTAGAGTTTATTGAAGGGGGAGGAATGAAGGGAGGGTTGGGGTTGGGTGGAGGTCAAACCAATTACCTCAAATTCTAAAATTAAAACCCAGCCTTTCATTCTGTTAAAACTTAAATACGGTACACAGTTATATGGAAAATAGATTACAAAATGTATTCACAGTCTCTCTCTCTCTCTCCGTCTCCTCTTTTTCTGTGTCTTTCATTTTGTCCTCACAACAACCCTGTGAGGTAAGTAGGGCAAAGATTTTCATCTCCATTTTGACAGTGAAGAAACTCAACCTGAGAAAGGTAAAATGACATGCCTAGGGTCTCCCAGTCAGTGAACTCAGGGCACTCAGGTAAACCAGGTCTGCTGACTGCTAGTCTTTCCCCCACCTCCTGTCCTATTGGTATTCCTATTGGGTATAGTTTTTCACTGAGTGAAAACGGCAGTTGAGAAGGGAGATAGTTTTTTGCACATGACTGTGAAGTGGCTCGTGACTGATGGTCAGATTTCCAAATTACTGAGCAGTGAACAGAACCAGTAGGTGAACCAGAAGCAGATCTGTCTTTCAGCAGAATGTTGAGATGTTCCAGGAAGCTTGTTTTATCCAAGACAATGCTGAACAGTTTATATAGAGATTTTTTTATTTCCTGGGATAGTGGTTTAAAAGTTACATAGTGCTGTTTAATTACTATTCCTTTTTTAATGACAACTTGAGTAAGGTAAAATTCACATGCTGTACAGTTCACCCATCTAAAGTGTACAGTCAGTGATTTTCAATATGTTTAGAATTATGCAACATCACCACTATTCAATTCGAGGACATTTCATCACCCCCCAGAAGAAACCCTATACCCATTAGAAATGACTCACTGTTTCCCACCACCCTCCCAGCCCTGCGCCACCACCAATCCGCTTTCTGTTTTTCTATGGATTTGCCTATTCTGGAAATTTCAGAAAAATGGAAACATTCAGTATGTGGTCATATGTAGCAAGCTTCTTTTACTTAGCATAATTTGTTACGATTCATCTATGTTGTGGCATGTATCCGTACTTTTTATTGTTGAAAAATATTCCATGTATCTGTTACATTTTATATATTACATTTTATTTACCCATTCATCAGTTGATAGACATTTGGGTTGTTTGTACTTTTTGGCTATTATGAATAATGCTGCTCTGAACATGTGTGTACATATTTTTGTGTGGACATATGTTTTCAGTTATCTTAGGTATACACCTGGTAGTGGGCCATATGTAGTTGGTCATGTGGCAGTAGATCGTATGGTAGTGGGCCATATGTAGTTGGTCATGTGGCAGTAGATCGTATGGTAGTGGGTCATATGTAGTTGGTCATGTGGCAGTAGATCGTATGGTAGTGGGTCATATGTAGTTGGTCATGTGGCAGTAGATCGTGTGGTAGTGGGCCATGTGTAGTTGGTCATGTGGCAGTAGATCGTGTGGTAGTGGGCCATGTGTAGTTGGTCATGTGGCAGTAGATCGTATGGTAGTGGGCCATGTGTAGTTGGTCATGTGGCAGTAGATCGTATGGTAGTGGGCCATGTGTAGTTGGTCATGTGGCAGTAGATCGTATGGTAGTGGGCCATGTGTAGTTGGTCATGTGGCAGTAGATCGTATGGTAGTGGGCCATGTGTAGTTGG
Source organism: Tadarida brasiliensis (assembly GCA_030848825.1). NCBI lineage: Eukaryota > Metazoa > Chordata > Mammalia > Chiroptera > Molossidae > Tadarida > Tadarida brasiliensis. Next base: position 94,887,813 of record CM061267.1, on the reverse strand, counting down.
TCATGTGGCAGTAGATCGTATGGTAGTGGGTCATGTGTAGTTGGTCATGTGGCAGTAGATCGTATGGTAGTGGGCCATGTGTAGTTGGTCATGTGGCAGTAGATCGTATGGTAGTGGGCCATGTGTAGTTGGTCATGTGGCAGTAGATCGTATGGTAGTGGGCCATGTGTAGTTGGTCATGTGGCAGTAGATCGTATGGTAGTGGGCCATGTGTAGTTGGTCATGTGGCAGTAGATCTTATGGTAGTGGGCCATATGTAGTTGGTCATGTGGCAGTAGATCGTATGGTAGTGGGCCATATGTAGTTGGTCATGTGGCAGTAGATCTTATGGTAGTGGGCCATATGTAGTTGGTCATGTGGCAGTAGATCGTATGGTAGTGGGCCATATGTAGTTGGTTATGTGGCAATAGATCTTATGGTAGTGGGTCATATGTGTTCAAGAGAAGTGAACACAGAAGGAGAGCAGTATTTGTAACGGCACAGGTATTTCTAAAAATTTGTGAAAATGATTGGAAGCTATTTAGGATTAGAAAGATGAGGTGTCTCAGTTGCATTTTCATTTGGAGATCAGTAAACACAGAAACAGGTCATGATAAATAAGAATATTACTGGCTTATTACTTATCTAGAAGTAATAGGAGACTATTCACTTTCATTATCTCTTTCTTTTACAGTCCATCAATATCATGGAACTGACTTTACAGAAGTATGGAAGCTATGAGAAGTTTGAACAGGCCACGGGTGGGAGCCTGCTGTCCAGAAGTCGGATCTGGAGCCATGTCAGGAAGTACATGTCGAAGGAAGGCTGCACGGGTGAGGTATGAGTCCCGGGTGAGCGCGGGCCGGCTGTGGGCACTTTACCCTCTACAGTGCCACGTGCTGTTTGCTGCTGGTGGTGTCTTCCAACCTTATTTAGCTCTTTAAATTAGTCATGCAGATTTCTCACTGAAGGCTATAAGTCTGATTTCCTGTTGCATTGAGTTGTGTTTAGTTTCTTTTCTTACTACCCTTTCTGATAGCTTGTGGGATCATGTGAATTGTTTTATGAAAATTGTTCATGAAGAAATTGCCCCAGTGGCCTCTCTTGTTAGAAGCCAGTCCTGGTATTTAGTCGTGAAATAAACCTTGGCCAGCGTGACCAAGCCTCTGCTCTGCACCTTCCTGTGCATCATGTTAGTGGGGGGCTGTGTGAGAGCACGGCGCAGGCGTGGCTCATCCTCGATGTCTTCTGAGTAAAGCCATCTGCTGTCCCTTCCTCACAGTCAAGGCCCGTGAGTTCCTACAGGCTCAGAATCAGAAGGGTCAGAATGACTGGCCCTGCATTTCATCTTTTGGTTCTGGGTGGTGTAAACAAAAGGAGGTGGTATTCATTTATGGGGCCACTGTTTCCCCCTACCTTTACATTTTGGTGTGTGTGTGTTTCCTGTTGCTCTTCAGATTGTAGTTCATCTCACTGAGGACCTACTTTCCCGAGCTTCCATGACAGTAGTAAATGGGTGTCCAACGCTGACCATCAACGTTTCCACGGCACGTGAGCACTGGCTGGAGGGAATGCTGAGGCATGAAATAGGTGGGGCAGCCCTTCTCCATTGTTCGTTCGTAATGTCGGAAAGCAGCTTCACAGAAACGCTCTTTTATATAGGCTTTTCTTGGTTGTATTTGGCAAAAAGTAATGGAGTTGTTAGATTTCACTTGAACTGAAGCTACGATGATGAATGTCTCATTTGAAGGTAGATTTGCAGAGCACCGTGTAGCTGCATTTCACCTCCCCTACCCCCGGGGATTTCAGGTTCTTGACCTTAAACTGAAGGAATTGAATTACATGATCTCTGAGATTCTTTTCAAATAGTAAGTCTATGATTCTTCCCTTTACAAAAATAAACTGCTATAAAAGTTATTCCTCTTCTGATGAGACACATGAGCCTTCGAAAGGCAGTGTGCTCAGTATGCTCCTTCACACCGAAGGCTTCAGGATCAGGTCGTCTTCGGCTTTGTTTCGATTGTAGGGACACGTCAATTTGGCTTTAATGCTGGTAGAATCTTTTTTTTTTGTTAAGAATGAAAAAAGAATGACGTTTCTTGTTTTCACGTGCCTCTTTTCTCGGTAGGCACACATTATTTTCGAGGTATTAACAACCTCCAGCAGCCATGGAACAGTTGGACTGGCCGTAAAAAGCATGAGCTGAAGCCAAACAATCCCACGGAGGAAGGGCTGGCAAGTATTCACAGTGTCCTGTTTAGAAAAGACCCGTTTTTATGGAGGGCGGCCCTCCTCTACTACACTGTTTATCAAGCCAGCCAGATGTCTTTCTGCAAACTCTTCGAAAACATTGGGAAGTTTGTCAAGGACCCCAACACGAGATGGGATTACTGTGTGCGAGCCAAGAGGGGCTGGACCGACACTTCCCAACCAGGTGGGGGTCCCTGACTATAGGTCCTTGGACTTTTGGGTAGTTGTTTATTGATTTTGGTTACATCCTAATTCACCAAGCAGAGAATTCACTCATCTGTGAAAAATTAAACCTTTGTTCACTGAAGTCAGTGCTGGTTTTCCCAAACCACGTGTCGTTAGCATCATTTTTTCCCATCTCATTTTGAAAACTTTCAAACCAACAGAAATATAGAAATAATGATAAAATGAACACTCACTACTTTTCCTCTAGATTCACCATTTTGTTAACATTTTGCCATTTTTTTGTTTCTCTCTCTCTGACTTTAAAAACAACTTTAGTGAGATATAATTCACATGACATACAATTCACCCATTTAAAATGTACAGTTCAGTGGTTTTCAGAATATTCAGTCGTGCAGCCATCACTAATTTCATCACCCCCAAAAGAAATGTGTACCTAGTAGTCATTCCCCATTCCCTCTGCCCAGCTCTAAGTAACAATAATCTACTTTATAGGTTCCCCTATTTTGGACATTTCATGTAAATGGATCAGATAATATGCATTCTTTGTGACTGGCTTCTTTCACTTAGCATAATATTTTAAAGCATGTATCAGTATTTCAGTATATTTTATTGCTGAATAATATTTGATTGCATGGATTTGACAATTTTATTTTCCCATTCACCAGTTCATGGAAATTTGGGTTGTTTATACTTTTTGGCTATTATGAATAATGCTGCTATGAACATTTGTGTACAGGTTTATGTTTTTAATTCTCTTTAACAGAAGTGGAATTGCTGGGTCAAATGGTAACTGTATGTTTGACCTTTCGAGGAACTGCCAGACTGTATTCCAAAGTGACTGCACCATTTTACAGTCCCCCCAGCAGTGTCTGAGGGTTACAGTTTCCCCACAGCCTCCTCAACTCTTGTTTTCATAGCCACCCTAGTGTGTGAAGTGATATCTCCTGGTGGTTTTGGTTTGCGTTTCCTTGGTGATGAGTAATGTTGAGCATCTTTTCATGTGCTTAGTGACCATTTGTATATCTTCTTTGGGTAACTGTTCAGATATTTTGCTCATTTTTAAATTGAGTTGTTTTTATTTTTTAATTTTAGAGTTTTTTGTATATTCTAGGTACGAATCTCTTGTCAGACATACGAGTTACAAATGTTTTCTACCATTTTTGTGGGTTGTCTTTTCACTTTCTTGATGGTACGCTCTGTGACTTTTTTTTAATTATTTTTTTTATCCTCATCCGAGGACATTTTTGCATTTATCTTCAGATAGAGCGGGAGGGAGAGAAGGGGGGAAGAGAGAGAAACATCGATGTGAGAGAGACACATCAAGTGGTTGCACCCACATGACCCCAACCGGGGCCGGGGACAAACTGCAACCGAGGCACGTGCCCTTAGCGGTTACCAAACCCGGGACTCTCTGGTCCACAGGCCGACGCTCTAACTGCTGAGCCAAACTGGCTGGACCGCTCTGTGACTTTTTAAAAGTGAATTGTACACTTCACACTTCATTCCTAAAGTCTTGAGCATGCGTCTCCTGAGGAAGAAACATTCTTCTCCCCAATGCAGCATAATCTCACACTTAACAAAGCGAGCATGAATTCAGCAAAATCACCAAATGCACACACCATAGTTAGATTTCCCCAGCTGTTACAAAAGCGTCCTGTATGGCTGCTTAAAGAGAATCTAGTTCCGGGTAGGGCCCATGCCTTGCTGTGGGTGGCTATGTCTCTTTGGCCTCTTTTCATTTGGAGCAGTCTTCCCATGCGTTTTGTTTTCATGCAGTGACTTTATTTTAAAGTGCACGCTGCTGTTCTTACAGATGCCCACAACCTGGATGAGTCTGACTGTTTCCTAAGGATTAGACTCAGGGTACACATTTAAACAAGAATATTATGTAAGTGCTGTTGGATCATGCAAGGAGCCACCTGATGACAGGATGTTTAACCCTCAGAGATGCTAACCTTGACCCTTGTTGAAGATGGGAATTGCAAGCTCTTTTCTTACTGAAAGTATATTTTCCTCTTCCCCTTTTAATTATTAAGTGATCTGTGAAAATATCCTGTTTACCAACAGTTTCATCTAATGGTTTTAGCATCCATCAGTAATCCTTACCTGAATCTATTAATTTCATGAGGGATTTCTAGCACTTTATTATTATTTTATTTTTGTTATTTTTCTAAAGAAAATAGAGGCAAGGAGTACAATCCCAGTGCGTGTTATCCTCACAAGCTGTCTGGCTTAAGTACACATGCTACTCTCAGAGAGAGTTTCAACCTTTGTCAGCAGCTTGAAGACTGCAGATTGATTTTTTTAAATCCTCACCCGAGGATGCATTTTCACTTATTTTAGAGAGAGAGGAAGGGCGGGGAAAAGAGAGAGAAACTTTGATCGGTTGCCTCCCATAAGCACCCCAACTTGGGATCAAACTCAAAACCTGGGTATATGCTCTGACTGGGAATTGAACACGCGACCTTTCAGTGTCGATGCTCCAACCAACTGAGCCACACCGGCTAGGGCTGATTTTTTTTTTTTTTTTACACAGTAAGAAGTAGATTAGAAGGCAGTACAAAATGCCTTTGAAAAAAGGATAGGAATTAGGGAATGTTCATTTAAAAGTCATTTTGACTTTAAGATTAACTCAAAATATCAACAAGTTTTCTTCTAGAAGTATTTAAAACTATTCATTTGGAGCTTGGAAATACCCAAGCCCGTGATGGTTATGTCGCCAGCACAGCCCACATTCACATTTCATACCTGTGTTGCCGCTGTTTGAGAGTGTGGTGCCCGAGAGCCACACCAGGAAGACAGGAAACAGGGAGAGGGAAACGGTGTCCTGCCTCTCGGGTGTGCAGAGCCACTCCAGGTGGTTTCAGGTCAGGCGTGTCTGCCGTCTCCCTCCTCTTTTAGATCCGCTGGCCTCGGTGAAGTCCTCGTACTTAGATGCACAGAGCTTGCCTGTTGCCCTTCACACCCATGGAGGCACATCACTGTTACTCGAATCCTTTTTTTCTTCACACACTTGAAAAAAACACATTTGATAGCTGAAAATTTCAAATGCATACAAGAGTGATGAGTGTGCTAAATGAACCCTCATAAAATATTACTCAATTTAGTAGTTACGAACATTATCTAACTGGTTCATCTGTTCTTCCGAGTTCCTGTTTTCCTGTAGTGTCTAAAGCCAATTCCAGACATCTGCCCTTCTCCCCGGAGATACCTTAGTGTGAGTCTCTGCCTGATTGGTCAACTTGTTTTTCATGATCCCCATGCTATTAGCATAGCTAACAAAATCCACAATTTCATAATATAGCCCTCTCCATATGGTAGGATTTTAGTCCATTTAATAGAGCAAAAATTTTTAAAATTTACTGCGTCATGATGGGAGAAGGGTTTTCCTTGCAAATGGAACACCCTTTTTTAAGTAGACTCAGATCTCATGAGTTGTTTCTACTCGTCTTGGTCCACATTTTTCTATTTATAAACCTCCATAGTCTTTAAAATCCAGTCCTAATTCTTGTTTTCATAGAGAAGCATAACATCATAGGGAAGAATATTATTATTATTAGAAATAATAATGGGGTAAAGGGTATTAGTTTAAAAAAAAAAAACTAGCAGTTTCTGAAATCCTGTGCTTCCTCACTGCCCACCTTGAGACCTGACTACTCTATACTGTCCTCCCCCAGCCCTCCCCACCCAGATGTCTTCATTGCATCATGGGAGTTAGGGTGGCACTCAGATGGTGGGGTTGGGGGTGAAGGTGGGATAATTATTTATGAGTCATATAATTTAAATTACCAGTGTTTATTTAAATTAGGAAAAAAATGCTATTTTAATTATGAGGAGTGGGGATCTGGAGAGAAAAAAATTCTTAAAAGGAGGCTACTGGTCTTATATTATCCTGGTACTTCCAAAGACCTTACATTTGATGTTATGAAGGTATAGTAATTAAATAACAATAAACATGGCAAATCAGAAATTTTTTTTATATACAGGACTGATTCCTATAGTAAAGGAGTCAGACATCAGCTAGTAAACACTGTTGTGGTTCCTGCAGGGTGTTTCAGTAAAGACCAGGTGTACTTGGACGGCATCCTGCGACTCCTCCGGCACCGGGACACCATTGACTTTCCCCTGCTGACCGCCCTGGGGAAGGTGAGTGACACGGCACGGAGTCCCCGGCACCTGGGTCAGCATCTTCTCCAGCTCAGTTTTGTGATGACGTCAGGCTCAGGTTCAAGTAGTTTTTATCTGTGGTTGAGTAACGGGGGAAGAAATGTGGTTCTGCCATGGAACCAAATTGCAAACTTTCTTTGTGGACAATAAGAGATAAAGAAGAGAATAGGAAATCTGAGAATATAGTATGTAGTTTTATTTTTATATACATCTTTTTCTAAAGCATTTTAAAGTACTCTGTAGATATAACACTTCCCCCCTTAATACATCAGTGGGTATCTGCCATGCTGCCATGACCAGATATTTTCTCTTTTCTTCCCAGTTCCACTTACTTTATTCTTAAATAATTTATTGGAGTAACATAGGTTAATAACATTATATAAATGTCAGGTGTAAAACTCAATAATACAACATCTGTATATTCCATTGTGTGCTCACCACCCAAAGCCCAGTCTCCTTCCGTCACAATATATTTGACCTCTGCCCTGGCCAGTTTGGCTCAAAGGTTAGAGCATCAGCCTGTGGACCAGAGAAGTCCTGGGTTTGGTTCCCGCTAAGGGCACGTACCTCGGTTGCAGTTTGTCCCCGGCCCCAGTTGGGGTCATGTGGGTGGCAACCAGTCGATGTGGCTCTCTCACAATCAATGTTTCTCTCTCTTCCTCCCTTTCTCCCTCCCACTCTATCTGAAGATAAATGCAAAAAAATGTCCTCGTGTGAGGATAAAAAAAAAAAAATCAAATATATTTGACCTCCTTTTCCCTCTTCATCCTCCCCAAACCCCTTCCCCTCTGGTAACCATCATACTGTTGTCTGTGTCTATGAGTTGTTTGTTTTATTTGTTTATATCCCACATAGAAGTGAAATCATACAGTTCTTGTCCTTTTCCATCTGACTGACTTCACTTAGCATAATACTCTCAAGATCCATCCACGTTGTTGCAAATAGCAACATTTCATGTTTGTCTATGACTAAGTAGATTCCATTGTTTATATGTACCACATCTTTATCCAATCATCCCTCAAAGGAAACAGGTTGTGTCCATGTCTTGGTTATTGTGAATGATGCTGCAGTGAACATAGGGGTACATATATTTTTGTAAGTGTTTTCAAATTTTTCAGGTAGATACCCAAAAGAGGGATTGCTGGGTGATATGGTAACTTTGTTCGTAATTTTTTGAGGAACTGCCATAGTGTTTTCCATAGTGGCTGCACCAATTTATATTCCCACCAGCAGTGTGTGAGGGTTCCTTTCTCTCCACATCCTCTCCAACACTTGTTATTTCTTGTCTTATTGATAATAGCCATTCTAACAGGTATGTGGTGTTATCTCATTGTGGTTTTAACTTGTATTTTCCTTAAAGCTAGCGAAGTTGAGCACCTTTTCATGTATCTATTGGCCATCTATAGGTCTTCCTTAGAAAACTGTCTATTCAATTCCTCTGCCTATTTTTAATCGGATTGCTTTTTGTTGTTGTTGTTGAGTTGTATGAGTTCTTTATCTATTTCAGATATTAGCCCCTTATTGGAAGTATGGTTTGCAAACACCTTCTCCCATTTGGTTGGTTGCCCTTTTGTTTTCTTGATGGTTTCTCTTGCTGTGCAGAAGCTTTTTAGTTTGATGTAGTCCCATTCATTTATTTTTGCTTTTAATCCCCTTACCTTTAGAGTCAAGTTCAGAAAACCCCTCTGAGACCAAGGTCCATAAGTTTGGTGCCTATGTTTTCTTCTATGTAATTTATTGTTTCAGGTCATATATTCAAATCTTCAGTCTCTTTTAATTTTTTTTTTTTTTTATCCTCACCCGAGGACATTTTTGCACTTATCTTTAGATAGAGCAGGAGAGAGGGGGAGGGAGAGAGAGCGAGAAACATTGACATGAGAGAGACATATCAACTGGTCCCCACCCACACAACCCCAACCAGGCCGGGGACAAACTGCAACCGAGGTACGTGCCCTAGCGGGAACCGAACCTGGGACTCTCCAGTCCACTGGCCGACGCTCTAACCACTGAGCAAAACCAGCCAGGGCGTGTCTTCAATCTCTTTTAATCTATAACAGCCCACCCAGCCAGTGTGGCTCAGTGGTTGAGCGTCGACCCATGCACCAAGAGATCGCTGGTTCGATTCCCGGTCAGGACACATGCCCAGGTTGTGGGCCAAATCCCCAGTGGGGACATGCAGGAGGTGGCCAGTTGATGTTCTCTTTCATTGATATTTCTCTCTCTCTCTCCCTTACTCTTTAGAAAAAAAATTAAAAAAAAAATCTATAACAGCCCGCCCCCCTGCCCTTGCCCCATCTTTTTGTTTTTTGTGACATTTTATTTATTTATTCATTCATTCATTCATTCATTCATTCATTCATTCATTCATTCATTTTTTAATCCTCACCTGAGGACATTTTTGTATTTATCTTCAGATAGAGCAGGAGGGAGAGAGGGGGGAAGAGAGAGAGAGAAACATTGATGTGACATGGAGTGGTTGCTACCCACACAACCCCAACTGGGGCAGGGACAAACTGCAACCGAGGTACATGCCCTTAGCGGGAACCGAACCCGGGACTCTCTGGTCTGCGGGCTGACGCTCTAACCACTGAGCCAAACTGGCCAGGGCAGTATTAAAATTCTTAAAGTCTTCCTACTGAATCAGGAAGAATATTGATCAGAAAACAATAGTATTTAAAGTCAGCTATATTTTAGAATTTAAAGTTGCAAAGATAATTTATAGAACTTAAAAAGTTTCACCCCTAAACTTAATATAAATACTTGTGAAAGTTGGGATCTTACACAAGCAAATGAAAGAGATGGGAAATTTAAAAAAACACAACATAAAACAGGTCATTATATTTCTCAAATTAATAGGAATAGAAATAGGAACCCAATATATATAGTATTTATATTTGAGCTATTTTCTTGATTCTTCTATTTGATTTAGTCAAATTTGTTTAGGTTTAGAGTCTCTCACATGTATGTTAAGTTTAGTTGTGTAATTTTTAGACAAACTGAGTGGTCTAGAAATCAAATATTGACTTTTTATCGTTTTTAAAAAAAATATGGTCATAGTATGAGGGGGCAGATAAATCCATTCTTATTTAACACAGTAAAGAGAAAGAAGCCCTGGCCAGGTTATTCAGTTGGTTAGAGCATCCTCTTGATACACCAAGGTTGAAGGTTCGATCCCCGGTCAGGGCACACAAAAAGCAACCAGTGAATGCAGAAATAAGTGAATAACAAATCAATGTTTCTCTCTCTGTTTTCTCCCTCCTTCCCTCTCTCTTTTATCCTTCTTCCTCCTCTCTCTTTAGCTCCTCCTGTCCCTTCCTCTCTCTGAAATCAATAAATAAAATTTAAAAAATAAATAAATAAGAAAAAGAAGCCACCGATTTTTGCTATTTTGCAGGTATTGAAATTTGAAAAACAGTCCACATACTTAAAGTTTCACTTAATACACAGGGAAGAAATTGCTCTTCAAAATGTAACTGGTAGTTACGTTTAAAATGGACACGGCTTCCTTTTCTCAGGTCTCCTATGAAGATGTGGATCGCTTAAAAGGATTGGCAGTTACTGAAAACACCAGGGTCCCTCACTTCCTGCAGGACCAGGAGCGATACATGGAGCACTTAGAGAGGATCATGGAAGTGAACGAACTGACCGACCGGGAACTGAAAGATCTCATTTAGTAATTAGCATCCTTGCAAACATAGCTAAACCGTATCTCTGTGTATATTACCTTTGGGTGCCCTTCGCACCAGTAGATTTATAAAGGAAGTATGTTTACATGAGTTTTCTGGAGACTGATCTGCAGTGTTCAGCTGAATTTTTAGGTTAAGTACAAACCTTAAATGGTTTCCCAAAAATGTTTCTGCAGGCTGCAAGGGAAAGTTACTTGTTTTCATCTGACTCTCAACAGAGAGTTAAGTAATGTTAAGGGTGGGGGTGGGGGGACAATTTGAAAAGTTTTCATTAGTTCTTTTACACATTATTATTTCTCCTTCCCAGTTTATAGGAACTAAATTAGAGAATTATCTCATTTTGTTTTGTAAACTCTGTTTTCATTTACTGAAATATATTGTACCCCTTCAAAATTTTAACCAAGTTTTAGGGTCTTTCCTTCTCTATTCCTTTATATAAATGGTAAGTACAAGTGCCAGAGAGGTTTATCTACATAAATTAAAATAGTTGGGGAAAAGAGAGAATACTTTTCATTAAATGGAGCAACAAATGGGACAGGTAGACTGTCCTACTTCCTGTGGGAGCCGGATGTTGACAGTGTAGCATCTACAGAAAACCTGACCATGCTCTGAAAGTTGGCATTTCTGGGCATTGCCATTTGATGAACTGGCCTTGTGATACTGGTTTGGCGTACTTTACCGAAATCTTGGACTTCATCAACCCAACAGTGACATAGTTTAAATTTTAAAAATGAAAGTTCTTATTTGCTGCATTTCTCCTGTTAAAAGCTTACCTACCTGGCTTTATAATTTATCAATTTTGATACATACTTGCATATACATACTTGGGATCAAATGGTTCTTCAAGCAACTTATTTTAATGATCAGAAAGAATACTGCTGTATACAACCCATTCAAAATTGCTACTATAACAGAAATAAAATAAAAGAATAAGCACCCTCCCCCCCAAAAAAAAACCCACACAAAATTGCTACTGTAATTTCCACCCAAAGCTACCTGAGAGTTTATCTTTACCTCAATTCAGGCTTAACTATGGTGCTAATGAAAGGTGTATGCTGCAAAGCCTTGTCCACGTTCATGCTGGGAAATGATTTTAGGAAATCTTTTGCAGGCTAGGTCATGTGATTTGTCTCATTCACGTATCCAGAAGGGCTTGCCTTAAAGGAGAATGTTGCAGCAGACGGGACATACTCTAACTGGCGCCTGGTGGTTCCTGCAAAGCCATGAGTCCTGCCATGGCAGTCGTGGGCCAGGCCCTTGGGAGCACAGAAGGTGCCCAAACCTGTGCCGTCTGCCTGGGGTGTGGCTGCATGTCTCCAGGGGGCTGGGGCACAGCGTGCTGACACTTACCTGACACTGCAAAACCACTCTGGACCCCTCAAGCATATTTTCTTGTAGCAGAGTCATCCAGGTTCAGCTTCATGTAGTGTTTTCTGACTTCATCTTCAAACTTATCAAAGGTGATTGTGAAAACTGTGTCTATTAACTGGAATTGAAGCATAGACAGAAATGGCAATATCTATATCCTGACTTAAGCTCAAATGCTTGTGAATTCAACCTTCGTGGGCAACACCACTGCTAATCTTATGTGTGGTTCAAATACAAAGGAAAACACGGTGACTCTGGTCCGAATTGTAAAGTGGATAGATATCTTCTCTGTCTGATTTGGGAAAGGAAAAACGTTCTTGCCTTATTGCTTCAGTATAAAAACAAAAAAACATGAGCACTATCCAGACAAAAATGACTTTAAATCACATTTATTATTTTAAGACATTGTAAAAGTTAGCAATGAACCAAAAATAGTTTCAGATTAGCAGAAAAGCTAAACTTTAAAAGTTGGGATTGAAGATTTAACTAAGGTTTATGCTCTTTGCTGAAATAGCATTATAATGTCAGTTTTATTCCCTAAATAAAAGTTTTAATAAATAGAAAATTATAGCAGAAGTACTTGGGGGAATAATTGAAGATCATATTAATTTTAATTATATCGTTATTTGCCCTGGACTATTGATTAGGATTTCATCGATTTTTGTCTACTGAAATTCTAACATATAGTATCAAATACAAATTCTGAGGGATTGTTTGGTTTTCACACAAGATGGGTTCAAAGTAAAATTGTTTGCAAACAAAATTCCATAGTCTTCACTTCTCTATATTTTCATCTTTGTAAAAGTGTTTAAAATTTGTATGGTTGGTTTTGTAAATCTTTGGGCATTTTGTGTCTAGATATAATAGAAATAAATAACACTGGGGTTCTTAAATTAAGTTATGTGGAAATATGAGCATGCAAACTTCTGTTCTTTGAAAACCTAATTATATTTCTACTGTGGTATTTCTGGGTTTCTGTGTGGTAATTATTGGAAGGACCATCGATCACATTCATCCTTATTTATAGAGAAATTACATTTGCCACACTCTGCCTTTCCCTTAGTTCATCATGTGCTCTCATGGGAAAAGGAGAGAGGGGTCATTTTGTCTTAATTTATCACCCTGTCCATGGAGTACATTTTTATGCAGAACCTATTGGGCAGACTCTGTGCTGAGTGCCCGAGATCCTCTGATGAGGACGACAAGACTGTTCACAGCCCGAGAGAGAGTGGCCCGGAACCAGGTTACAGCACGGCCAGTCCCAGACTTGAGAAGTGCTTCCAACAAAACGTAAACTGCAGTAAATGGGCCTGCTCGTGTGTTTGAAGCACAAACAGGAAGATGACTTGCCACGTGGTGAATGGTCACAACCTTTTATTGCCGCTCTTTGCAAGGCTTGTGTTTCAGACCTGAGCAGCTTTATCCCAGGGGAGAGGGTAGACCACGAATACAGCTACTTGGGACCACAAAGGCCTGGAAGTGTGATCCCTTGAGATCTCCAGTGGGTGGGCGCTCAATGGAGCCAATGCTTTATCCTTCAGGTCTTGGTCTTTGAACTCAAACCTTCACTGCACTTGTGAAAGCCTTGTCAGCTGGCTATGATTCTATCCATTTTTGTTTACTGATTTCAATAGCTAAAGGAATTCATATCTCGAAATTAATGCCAGGATGTGAAGTACCAGTGTTTGTCATCTAGCCATGGAAGAGTTTTAAGAATATGTGGAATTTTGAGGACAGTGGAAAGACCATGGGAAGAGGAAGCAAGAGGGCAGCCATCTGCAAACCAACGAGAGATGCCTGGAAGAGGTCCTTCCCTATGGCTCACAGGAGAAACTAAACCTGCCAACACCTCGATCTTGAACTTCGAGCCTTCAGAACTGAAAAGGGTGGCACTTAGGGACAAGAGGAGAGAGCAGAGTGGTCAGATGACCACTGAGAACAGCTACTGAGTGTTCATGTCTTCCCAGCGCTGATGAACCTCACCAAAGACAACCAACTTCAGAAGTGACATTGGCAATATGGCTCCATTAGATGCCCCTTGTTTGTGCCCCACCACACCCAAAACAATTTGGCATTTATCCCTTCATGATAAAAGTTATAAAAAATTGGGTATAGAAAGAATGAACCTCAACATGATAAAAACCATCTGTGACAAGCCCAAAGCCGGCATCATACTCAGCAATTACAGGTTGAAAGTTTATCCTCTAAGGTGAGGAACAAGACAAGGATGTCCACCCTCATCACTCCCTTTCAGCATAGTTCTGGAAGTCGTAGCCAGAGCAATCAGGCAAGAAAAAGAAGCATCTAAATCATAAAGGAAGAAGTAAAATTGTCTTTACTTATAGATGATATGTTCTTATATGGAGAAAATGTTAAAGACCCCACCCCAAAACTTATATAAACAAATGCAGTAAATTTACAGGATACAAAATCGACATACAAATATTTGTTGCATCTCTATACACTAATAATGAAATATCTGAAAAAAAAATCACATTCACAATATCAAAAATAAATTCTGGGAGGGGGTTTGGGGAGCTGGGTAAAAAGGTGACAGGATTAAGCAAAAAAACCAAAACACCTCATAGACACAGACAACAGTATGGTGATTACCAGAGGGAAAGAGGGGTGGGGCGGTAGAAGAGGGTAAGGGGGGTATAAATGGTGACAGGAGACTTGACTTGGGGTGGTGAACACACAATACAATATATTGATGATGTAATATAGAATTGTACATTTGAAACATGTTTATTAACCAATATCACCCCAATAAATGCAATAAAATTATATTCTTAGGAATATATTTAACCATGGAGATCTGTATACTTGAAACTACAAGACTTTTATTTAAAAAAAATTAAGACACAAAAACATGGCAAGATAGCCCATGTTCATGGAGCAGAAAAATTAATATTGTTAAAATGTTTATACTGTGCATTCAGTGCAATCCCTATAAACATTCCAGTGAGATTTTTATTTTTATTTTTTTATTGTTGAAAATATTACAGATGTCCCCTTTTTTTCCCCCCATTAACCCCCTCCTTCCCTCTCCCACCCCCTCCTGCTTTCCCCAGCCTAATGTCCATGTCAGTTGGTTGTGCATATATGCATATTCCAGTGAGATTTTTTCATAGAAATAGAAAACATTCTAAAATTTATATAGACCCACACAAAAAATCCAAGTAGCCGAAGCAATTCTGAGAGCAAAAATGCTGGAGGCATTTAAACTATACTACAAAGCTATAGTAATAAAAACAGTATGACACTGGCATAAAAATAGACACATAGATCAATGGAACAGAATCAAAAGCCCAGGATACTCAATGGGGAAAGGATAGTCTCTTCAATAAATGGTGGTGGGAAAACTGGATATTCACATCCAGAGTAAAATTAGACACCTACCTTACACCACACAAATTAATTCAGATTAAAGACTTAAACATAAGACTTGAAACCAGAAAACTCCTAGAAGAAAACATAGGGGAGAAGTTCCTTGACATTGGTCTTGGAAACAATGTTTTAGATATAACACCAAAAGTACAAGCAACCACAGCAAAAATAAGTGGGGCTACATCAAACTAAAAAGCTTCTGCACAGCAAAAGAAAAAAGACAACTGATGGGATGGAAGAAAATATTTGCAAATCATACAGCTGATTAGTTAATATCCAAAATATATAAGGAATCCCTAAAACTCAATAGCACACACACACAAAAACAACAACAACAACAAAAAAAACACACCTGATTTTAAAATGGGCAGGAGAACTGAACAGACGTTTTCCCAAAGAAAACAAATTGCCAACATGTACATGAAAATATGCTCAACATCACTAATCAGATAAGTGAAAATCAAACCCAGAAGATATCACCGCTTAGAATGGCTATTATCAAAAAGACAAGAGATTAAGTGTTGGTGAGGATGTGGAGAAAAGGAAACCCTTGTACACTGTTGGTGGGGATGTAAATAGCTGTAGGAAGTATGGGGGAAAAACGTGGAACTTCCCCGCAAAATTAAAGATAGAACTACCATATGATCCAGCAATTCTACTTCTGGGTAAATATTCAAAGGAAATGAAAATAGGATGACAAATAGATATCTGCAGTCCCATATCCATTGTGGCATACACAATAGCCAAGACATGGAAATAACCTAAGTGTCCATCAACAGATGAATGGTTAAAGAAGATGTGGTCTATATATCTACAATGAAATATAATTTAGCCACGAAAAAGAAGGAAATCCATTTGGGACAACACAGATGAGCCTTGAGGGCATTATGCTAAGTGAGATAATCAAAGAAAGACAAATATCGTATGACACCACTTACATGAGGAATCCAAAAAAGTTGAACTCATAGAAATAGGGTGAAGTGACGGTTGCCGGGGCTGGGCAGGCTGGGGAGAATTGGTCAAAAGGTACAACCTTTCAGTTAGCTCTTGAAGATGAAATGGACAGCATGATGAGTATAGTCTTAAATGTTCTCACCACAATAAAGAAATAGTAATTGTATGATGTGATGGAGGTATTAGCTAATACTGTGGTGGTAATTATTTCATACAAGTGTAGCAAATCATCACATGCACACCTGAAGCTTAAACAATGTTATATGTGAGATATATCTCAAAGTTAGGGGAGAACAAGACAACCAGCTTCACTAGGTGTGTGTGTGTGTGTGTGTGTGTGTGTGTGTGTGTGTGTGTGCCCTTCCAGAGACAGTTTATGCAAATACAGTCAAATATATAAAAGTACTCTGCTGTATTTTTAGCACAAATGATAGATTATTACACTTTATTCCATATTTTGATTTTTACATTTAATAGATCTTGGAGATTATTCTAAGATACGAACTTCTTAAAGTTATGGGGGTTTTAAAATATGTTTTTATTGATTTTTTAGAGAGGGAGATAGAATCATATATGTGAGAGAGAAACATCCATCAGCTGCCTCCTGCACGCCCCCTACTGGGGACCGAGCCCACAACCCAGGCATGTGCCCTGACCAGGAATTGAACCAGGACCTCTCAGTCCATGGGACGACGCTCAATCCACTGAGCCACACTGGCCAGGCTATGGGGGTTCTTTTTATTTAAAAAAAAAAAAAAAAAAAAGCAAAAAAAAAAGCAGGTGGAATTTCAGTGGGTGATAATAATTTCAAGAGATTGTGAATCTCTGGAGACTTTTTTCTTCCCAAATGGGGATGAGATAAGCCTAAAAAAATCCTAACGCCATATATATCAAAGTTCTTAAGACCAGCATATAAGTAATGACTTAAGTGTAAATATCGCAAATTAGATAAACAAGATATTTTGTTTTCTTGCCTTTTTAAAATAACCTTCTTAGTTACTGTATTACCTCCAAGAAAATGAACACATTTTTGGCCGGCAATTTTACGCAGAAGTTATCTCATGTCACCGGCTATTTTTTCGTAATTGAGTATGAAAGTGAAACAATCTAAATAAACTTCAGTATACTTTATTTATACACAATGAATTTAACTGAAACTTTGTACATATCTGCTACATATTATATTTTATACATATTATATATTTTAGTAATTTTTTTGGTGTGGTATACTGTATAGCAAACACCTACATATAATGGTACACAACATGTTTTGCAAATATATCTGGTTTCACTGCGCTTTCATCTAGGGATAACTCCTGCTTAGGTACATACAAAGACTGAAATTTTGGAAGAAAGTAATCCAGAAGAGGCCTAATTTTATACAGTCTGTCTTCAATAGATGTATTTTGTGAATTATCACTAAGATGGAAAAAATGTAAGTATCTGCTCGAACCTCATTCTGCTCATAGTTTTAGGAAATATTGGAGCTTCAACCAAAGGGTCCATTGACCAGTAATCCCTCCAATGTGATTTTTTTTCGTTTGTCTCATCAATATCAACAAACCGAGAAACTTCTTTACGAGTTAACTCGTGAGCGGTCAACAACGTTTGCGCATGAAAACACGAGTTAACTCGTGAGCGGTCAACGATGTGTTAAGTAGCTTGGCTCTTCCTGGATGCAGAAAGACAGCAATCCCTTTTCGTGTTGGAAGGTCTGATTCTCCGTGAGTTATTTGCACCTGCCAGCCTTTGAGTGAATTTCTGGATGCCACTCCACAACTGTCCACTAGAGGGACCATGACCTCTTTTCTTCTGGCTCTTCTCCCTCTGTTTAAGCTGGAGGCCCTCTAGACATGAATCTTGCTGGTTGACCTCAGAGCTAAACCCAAACCTGCACTCCGAATTTCCAGCAAGCATAACTGTTTTAGGAAAGACTTGTCTATCACCGTAAAGAGCTCAAGAGAAGGTGTCTCCCACACGCCTACTCCAAAATCTGTTTCCTCTTTGGTCCGATTGAAATCTTTGCTTGACAAGTAGGTCACAGGGTTCCTTGAGATGAGCTGAGCTGTAACGCAATGTACATCCTCTGAGTATAAATGCAGAGTATGTTATAGGCTAAAGCATATTGCAGACTATTTTCAACCTTGAGAGAGATCTTCAGTGATGCGTTCATGGGTCTGAAACAAGCAGTAGGTGTGTGAAATGAGGGCAATCTGAAATTCAGATGCTGTTTTATCTCCTACAACTTCCTGACCTGATTACCTAAGACGCTTCTTAGTAAATCCAGTGTTTTCCTTTTAGAGAAATGGCTGGGAAGGAGAGATTGGGGAAGGACACCAGGTCCCCTGCTCGAAGAGATTTCTCAGCTCGAGCGCTAACTGTGGCCCACAGATTGAGCTCCGTTGTTCTGGATCCCAGGCAAGACTAGGGAACTCACAGAGTCCAACCTCAAGCCCCGCCTTGCTGCGCTATACAAAGGCTCCATGCTCTTTAGGTCTTCGTCCCAGACCCAAGACACCAGTAACAATGCAGCTTTCAGACTCTTCAAGCTTCCAGGCTACCTTCAAATAAGACACCAGAAGTCACACAGAGGCCTACCCCAGAACCCCAGGTAAACAGAGCTCCTTCTGCTGGGATCCCCGAGGGCCTCTGAGCAAGCATCTGAGGGGTTTGGGGTTAGACAGGTGACTGGATTTGTCAGGGACAATTCTAGGCTTCAAGAACCGAACATGCTATGTGCTGAGGTTGAGAGGGGTTTAGCCTCCAGGGTCCATCTGGAAGCTGTGTGTGAGGCTCACAGGTCCAACCCACCTGTGCGTTCACGGCCCCCAAACCAGTCTGGTGCTCGCCAGCAGGCCCGTGAGACCCCTCTGCCAGAGAAATAGGAAAAGACTGGAATTCTAAAAAATTCTCTGGCAATTTGGACTTGGATGAGTCAAGAATGACCAATGATGTTCAGCAAAATTCAGAAGAAAAGTTCAAAAAATTCCCAGAGCTCCAGCTGCTTCCAAGTTCCATCAATAGTGAGGATTTACTCAGTATCGGTCTAGACTGGTCCTGGGTCCAGTGACATAAGTAATGCCAGTTCCATGGGAACAGCAAGCCAAGGACTCAGACGCAGTGAAACAGACACGGTACCGATGGTTCTGCTGTCCATCAGCTTGGATCCCTCATGGGTCCCGCTTCCTGCTGAGCTACAGAGGTTCGGGTTGTTGTCCCTGAAGGAATCCTGTACCTCATCTGTGAAAGCCACACTAGAATTCTGCTAAACCACCCATCTCTCCTCGATGTTTCAGTCACCCCGTCCCTGCCTTTAGGAGGCTCTGCCACATTTCTAGACTCTGTTTAAACCAAGTCCGCTCCACATTCTAAGTGTGAGCCTGGGGGTGGTTTCCAGCGGGGCCAGCGCTCCATCGGCAGGCATTCTGGTCCTCACTGCGACAGCTCGGTCAGATAGGACACTGTCGCACAGGAAGAACACCGAGGGCCTGGGGCAGGCCATCCACAGCTTGCCCACCCGCACCCCACACGTCTATGGTGCAGCTGCCTCATCCTGCCGTGCCCTGACGCCCTGTCCTTCAGCCCTGAAAATTCATAGGATCCCTCAAAATTCATAGGATCCCTCAAAATTCATAGGATCCCTCAAAATTCATAGGATCCCTCAAAATTCATAGGATCCCTCAAAACACAGAACCAAGATGGTGTCCCGTTGGCCGAGAGGTAAAGCCATGTGTGGAATCTCTTTGAAGTGTCAGAACTCACAGCGAAGACATTATCACAGGACACACAATGGGCCCGGGCCCGGCGGCTGCCAGCTTGTCCTCTGTCCAAAGCAGGCAGGTCTAATGCAGTCACATGACATGGGCCATGGACTCACCATCACAGGAAAACTGTCGTCCTTAACGCTGCCCACCCCCGATGACATTATTTAATTCAATAGGTCATCATAATGGGGGTCAGCAGGCCCTCAGGCGAGCTCACCTCCCATCCCCGACTATCAGTGGGAGCGACGCTTGCTCAGCAGAAAGTATTAAGCTCCCCAGAACCTACAGCACCACAGGAAGCCTGCCTTATGTGGTTTGACCCCCCAAAGTCAGGAAACCGCAATCAGGTGGGGAATCTCTTCTGGGCCTTCTCTTTCTCCCTTCTCCCTCCTGCCCAGGCCACGAGAACCACACAAGAACAGGGATCTCCAGGGACAAAGCAACTGTGGAGCGTATTATGGTCTAGCCATGCACCCCAGGGGCGTTCCCAGCGGGTCAGAGCAGTCAGTACTGGAATCCACATCCTTCTGCCACTCAACACTGCCCCCTAGAGCCCACCTCTGCGCGGGCTCCCCACCCTGTCCCAGAGGGACCCCTGGCTCCGCCTGCTCTGTGGCCCCCCGAGCCGAGGGAGCATGTGGCAGTAAGTAACATGCAAACCCCACCACCCTGCACTTTTCTTGCCAGGCCCCCCCATGCCCGGCTGCGGCAGCCTCTTCCTCTAACTGCAGGGACGCCCCAGAGCCCGCGGAACAGCCCCCCTCTTCCTTAGACGAAGATCTGGCCTCTGGCTGCGATGAGTCTTCCCCAGACCACACTGTAGCTCCTGCCGCAGGGAACTAGACTGACACCTCCCTCCCGCCCTCGGTTCCGCTGCCCAGGATGCCATCTCCCCTCAGCCGCCTCGTCCCTCGTCCGACCCATTCACGTCCCAGCTCCAGGGACACCGCCCCCATGAAGATGCCCGTTTGACCCCGGTGGAAACATCCTCTCTCCTTCCTCGGACTCACGTAGCGCTCTGGACCTCTGCTACACCAGTCTCTGTGTTTACTCTTCGTTGTGAGCTGTCCCCTCGAGAACATTTAAAACCAGGCCTCTGTCAGAGCTGAGCGGGATCCGATCCCACTTTGTCACTTACCGGTTCCGAAGACCAGGTGGGTTATGTCACCGTGACCTGGGGGCGATGGCATCAGCCAGGGATCCTTGGGGCTGTCCTGAGGTTAGCTGTGTGAGTCACCAGGCCTGGGATGCCCACCGGCAGTGCCCGCTCCTCTGGGCGCCCCCTCCTCCTTTCCCTGCGCCTGTCTCCAGCCCTCAAGGCTCTCGAAGCCCTCTCAGGCCAAGCCTGCACACCTGGGGGCGGGGTGGGGGCCAGGCTCTCCCTGGGAGAGACAGACAGCCCAGCCGGGGCCTAGTAACAGACGGTGCCAGGTGTCAGGCAGGTGGGACACAGGTGAGGGCCTCCGCCGGGCAGGGGCCCCGCTGCTCCTCTGTCCTCACTCTGGACTTCCGTCTGGCTGTGCAGACCTGCTCCAGGGTCGTCCTCAGAGGCAGGGCTGCTGGCCTCCGCCAGGTGAGGCCAGGTGAGGCCAGGCGAGGCCGGGTGAGGCCAGGCGAGGCCAGGCGAGACCAGGTGAGGCCAGGCGAGGCCAGGCGAGGCCGGGTGAGGCCAGGCGAGGCCAGGTGAGGCCGGGTGAGGCCAGGTGAGGCCAGGTGAGGCCGGGTGAGGCCAGGCGAGGCCGGGTGAGGCCGTGTGAGGCCAGGTGAGGCCGGGTGAGGCCAGGTGAGGCCAGGTGAGGCCAGGTGAGACCCCCATTTGCCCCACACGTTGGAGATGAGGAAGTTCTCCCTTGAAAGCCATATAAATCAGCTTGTAGGATTCCCTGGGTTGTTTCTTTGCCCTCCTTCAGCCTGGGGTAAAGCTGTGCCCTGGGCGGGAGCAGCAGGAGGGACTCAGGGCAGGGAGCTGGCCTGGGGCGTCTGGCCTCTCAGCCTGCAGCACCAGCTCAGGGATCACTAGCCTGGGGCTCAGAGTAGGATTTTATTAAGGGGGCCTGTGGTTTTCACGAGTGATGGAAGAGGCAGGCATGAATCGCTTGCCTGGCTGCTGTGTGAGGCTTTGCAGAGGCAGGAGGGAGAGACCAGGTTTCTAGCAGCTGGTCCTCAGATCCCTGTGGCCACTCTTCAGAGACCCTGCTGCCCCCTTCTCCCAGGCTCGCCGGGAGGACACGGGGGATCCCACATCCGGGCCCTTGCAGCTGCTGGGCCAGCACACCCCGGACTCTCGGAGTGACCCCGAAGACTGGGGTCCTCTGGCCCTCCGCCCCGCCCACCCCCAGGGCCTAGCCTGGTGGGTGCACAATGTGTGATGAATGAATGAAAATGCCCCTTCTTCTCTTCTCTCTGGCACTTCTCATTTACAATCCTGGGAGGCCGGAGAAGGAAGAAAGCAGGGGCGGGAGGGGAGGGGAGAGCCAGGCAGAGCCCACACTGGACAGAGCTGGGGTGGGCTGGGAGGGGACTCGGGGGGTTTGAAAACAACCCAAAGGGGGACAGATACATTCTGATGGGATATTGTTCAGCAAGGACAAGGAATGAGCTAGCGGGCCACGCGAGACACAGCGAACTTTCACGCAGGGAGTTAGTGAAGAGTCCATCCGAAAAGGCCGCCGACCCCGTGATTCCAGTTCTAGGACCCGCTGCAAAAGGCAAAACCGGAGACAGGAACAGCTCAGTGGCTGCCATGGGTTGGGGGAGGAGGGGTGAAGGCGGGGCACGGGGGGTTTTTAGATCAGAGACCCCGTTCTGTGTGTTTCTGTGCCGTGGATGTAAGGCATTATACCTCTGTCAGAGCCCTGGGATGAACAGAGCGAACCTCATGGAAACTGTGGGCTTCCGTGAATGACAACGCACCATGACTTTCTATTCCTCCTCGGCGGCTTTCGGTCGGGGCTCAGACGTCACAGGGCCCACGCCCCCAGAGGCAGTCTGAGCGCAGGGGAGAGACACCCCTTTGGAGTGGGCATGGCCGATGCCCAGGTACCCTCACAGCCCCAGAAAAGGGCTTCTGTCCTTGCGCATGACCAGTGACGCTTCTTGGAGCGGGGGGCCCAAACGACGGTTTGGTGGAAAACGGGCCCCTTTCGCTGCCTGTCCAGCCCGGGGCCCAACCCGACGGCCAGTTCACACTGCGCCATGAGGGCGGTGTCTGGGGACTGGCCCACACCGCGTTCGGTGTGAGGGGTAAACCCTGGGCTTCCCGGTGAGCTGGAAGCACCCCGGTAACCGAGGCTCCTGACTCACTCACCGCCCGGGCTGACACCTCCACAGCTCTGGCGTCGGCGACTGCCCGGGTACTGTGTGGGCGTGGGCCGTGGGCAGAGTGTGGTCCTGTTTACTCACTGGTCGTGTGACCTTTAGGAGGCTCAGCTCTCCAAGCCTCAGTTTCTTTTCTTTTCTTTCTTTTTTAGAGAAAGAGAGGGAGAGAGAGAAACATCGATGTGAGAGAGAAACATCCATCGGCTGCTTCCTGCACACCCCCTACTGGGGATGGAGCCTGCAACCCAGGCATGTGCCCTGACCGGGAATGGAACTGGGACCTTTCAGTCCATGGGACGACAAAATCCACTGAGCCACACCGGCTGAGCTAAGCCCCAGTTTCGTTGCTGTAATTGCGCATGGTAGCCCCGGGCTCGGGGAAGGGTGCCTAGCAGCTGTTAGCACCGGCTTGTCCCCTGCTGCCCCGGAAACGGACCCTCCCTGGACACTCCCAGGCTTTGGATCCAGAATCAACAGCTATTTCTCAGAATCAACACAGGGAGGTTCTGGGGTAGGAATCTGATTGAAATTGGAGTTGGTAGGAGGGCGGGAGGAAGTGATCTCATGCTGATAGCATTCCTGTCCAGCACAGGGACCCTGCCCCAGGCCTGAGACGGTCTAGCAGGGACAGGCCCGGAGGGGCAGACGATGTATAGACTTTGTAGACTTGGGGGCTGAGGGGGTGTGAGAGGCCCCTCTGCAAGGCAGGGGATGAAAGGGAGCGGGACCCCTGGAGGGGCTGCTCTGCGTGGAAGACCCAGGAGCCACCGCCCCCAGGGGCATCGGGGGTGGGCACAAAACACTCACGGCCGGGGACCCAGCCCGGGCTCTCATTGCAGCCAGGCAGCTTCATCTCTGTTTATTTTTCAAAACAAAACTAAAAATCACTCAATATATCTGAGAAGAACACTCAATCACAGTTAAAAGCTTTATGTAATGTGCAGCCAGAACATCACAGACTGGTTGTCGGAAAGGAGAGCCCCCGGCATTGCTCAGACAGGACTCACGGCCGGGAACACCTTGCACGCTCCCTTCCGGCCTCCACGACTGTTCCCGGCCGGCCGTCTGCAGAGGTCTGGGCCAGCGAGCAGGAGACGTGCCGTTCTCCCTGGCACCTCCCTCCCCACGAGAGGTCCTGAGCGTCCACGAGGAAGGCGGGCAGGTCAGGGCCCACTGCTGATGGCGGGATGAAGACGCCAGGCAGTTGGGACCCTGATCTTCCCCGGGGAGGGCCGGCTCCCGCCTGCGCTCCTGCGGTTGAAGGTGGGAAAACGATCGGTCTCATCATCGCTCCTGCTTAATGTCGGCTTCACTTCGCTCCAAGGTGACCCCACTGCCGTTCCGAGGGCCTTCCCTCTTGTTCCCGTCCTTTTCTGCGTAGAACTCGGCTAGCACGGGGCAGTGTTCCGACGCCACGCCGCCCCAGGACCAATTGTCTGGAATCCACGGGTTCGTGAGGCCTTCTCTCACGACAGCGCAGTGACCTGAAGGGAGAAGAGCCCCGACGTCAGGGAGGGGGATGGGCAGGGCCACAGGCTGGCGGGCGGAGACGGACCCTGCCCTTGGAGGCCTGGGGTCCCCGCCAACACCCCTCAGCTACCTGGAGGGCCCTGCAAACAAGATGTCTCGGCCAATCTGGTCCTCCGGACCAGTGACGCTGACCCTCTAGGCACTGACACTCCTCGGTCCAGGCTGCCTGCCCACCACACGCCCGCCCGCCCGTGGCTGACCTCCCCTCACTACACCACTTCTGATCTGACCAGCCAGAGTAGCTGATACAGGGACAGATGTCTCACAAAGATGTCCAAAGCGAGTTCCACAAAATATGGCTTCCACATTTCTAATTGTTTTCTGACCCCAAACAGTACTCTCGGGAGCTTCCTGATTTGGTGGGGGCAGGTTTTCAGGGCTGAGATTACCCACAACCCCCTGGTCCTGTGGGGTCCCATCTAAAGCACTTATCCCACCCTGAGGTGACACTACAGGACATGTCCACCCCGACTGCGGTTCCTCGGGGCACTGTGTGTCTGTCAGCCTCAGGCCACACCCAGCGCTAGCATGGGACAGCTCGGAGAAATATTTGTTGAATGACTAAGCGACCTTAAAATTAGGGTAAGTTATCAGTTCATCTGTCAATAGGGCCTCTGCCAGCCCATGACCTGGTCTGCCTGGGACATACCTGGTTACCCTTGTTGCAGACCAGTGACTGCCTTTTAATTATTCCTCACACCCACCTTCACTCTCCAAAGTGGCTCTGTTGGAGTGATAATTACAGAGTCACCTGAACTATGACCCTACAAATGCCCCCAGAGGAGGTAAGGAAACTCCCGAGTCCTGCTCAACCCAAAGGATCCGAGCCGTCCGTTCAGACAGGTTTCCCTTGCTCTCCCCGCGCAGGAGAAGAGGGGTGACCGGCGCTACCTGTGAAAACCTTCCTCAGGCTCCTGCTGACCCAGATGTTGTGCAGACACTTCGAGCCTTGCGGGTTCTTGGTGCTGATGTTGGTGAAGGTGTGTGCGGGGACCAGGGGGTGGAACTTCTCTCTCCGCAGGGCGTCGTGGTCACTGCTGTCCGGCCCCTGGCCGAAGTCCCCTAGAATAATCACATCTTTTTCTCCTGGAAGTGGGAAAAAGAAACAGGAGCAGAAGTCATGGCAGGAAGGACACCCAGCGCTGACCACAGCCCATATTTAAGCGGAATCATGAGTGTCTGATTTGACCCCTGCCCCCCCCAGGGGTTAGGACTGCCGTGTGGTTCTCATTCTCCTAATTTTTCCAAATCGCTTGTGCAAAAATCCCCAAACTTTTTTTTTTTTACATGTTTTTCTTTATTGTTTAGAGAGAGAGGAAGGAAGAGGGAGAGAGAGACAGAAACATCGATGAGAGAGAACCTTGATTAGCCGCCTCCTGCATGCCCCCCACTGGGGATCGCGCCCACAACCCGGGCATGTGCCCTGACCAGGAATCGAACCGGTGACCTCTTGGTGCATGGGTCGATGCTCAACCACTGAGCCACACCGGCCAGGCAAAAAAAATCCCCAAACCTTTAAGAGTAGGTTAGTAACACACTTGGAAATGGAGGGGTGTGCCGAGGTCACCCCTAGTCCAGCTCATGGGTGCAGAGTCTCCAGCAGGAAAGCGCCGAAGGGTCTTGCCCAGAGATTTTACAAAAGCTGGAGAAACACTGAGCACAGAGGAAAGACCATGCGGAGACACAGGGAGAAGGTGGTCGTCTGAAATCCAAGGACAGGCCTCAGGAGACACTAACCCTGATCTTGAGCTTGGACTTGGGGCCTCCGAACCGTGAGAAAAGAAGAGAAAATCAATGTCTGTTGTGTCGGCCGCCCAGCCCGTGGCACTTTCTTACGGCAGCCCCGGGAGACGAGCGCAGGGCCACAGTGGAAAGCTTCTGTCTTTCAAGTATTTAAACATTTCTCCCACGGCTGGATTGACACTAGGGTGAGCGGGATCGTTAGGAAGAACTTTCCAAAGTGTGCAGACATTCTGAAAGGGACCCAGCTGGGCTCCGGCGGTTACCACCGACAGCCTGACCATCGCTTCGTGTCTCGGGTTCCCTTCAGGGAGCCGTGTGATCACAGGAGCAGTGTTTCCATCACCTCTTGCAAGGGAGGCTTTGAAGAAAGCAGTTCATGGCCAAGAGCCAAATGTATCTGGGACACCCAGCCAATCTTTTCCCTCGATAAGAATATGCTAAGGGGGGAAATCTAAAGTGAAATTGCCTAAGCCACCAGCAGAGGGCACTCGTGCACTGCAGGTGACCCTCCTCTAGGGGGCGCGAGGGACAAAAAGAGGATGAGGAGAAGGAAGCCTTCTCACGCTAAATCAGAACAACCCTGGCACCCCTGGAGCAGAGCGAGCCTCAGCTGTCTTGAGAAATCAGTGCCAACTTCCAAAGGGAGTGCTGACTCGAGAATAACGTTGACAAGTCATACCTGGCTGGTGTTAACAACTGTCCCCCTCACCCTCACCCTGTGCCAGGCCCTCTCCGCAGGTAAGAAGGTCAGGCTCCAACAGGTTGACAGGCTCGCCCAAAGTCACTGAGCCCACCCTCAAATCCAGGCTCCTAACAGAGAGCTAGAATGAAACAGCCACGAGGACATGGGTGGCTGTCCGTGGCAAAATCCCGGGTGCCGGGAACAGAGCCTGGAACAGAGCATGCGGCACGGAGGACAGACACTCGGTAACCGCATGTGGACTCAGCGGCCGCACGAGGCCTGAGAACCCCTCAGAACTAAGGTGCCGCTTACGTCTAAGGAAAGGAGAGGAACTCATTACAGGCGTGGACTGTCGAGGGAAACTGAGTTATGAAAGGCCGAGGCAGAAGCTTCCCTGCGACAAGAGAGATTTTCAGTGGGATGTAGACCTGAGAAGGACGGGCTAAAACAGACAGTTCTGAAACCAGGAGGGATGCTTGCTGTCCAAGGTCCATACACCCAGCTCTGAGCAACTTCAGGAACGAAAATAACGGTTCTCTTTTATTTATTTTTTGGTTATGAAGATCAGCAGCTCTTATTTTTCTTTGAACAGGCACAGCCAGGATTCTTACGGCTCATCTCCTTTTGGTTCCGTCAGCGGTGGTGAAGCATCGAGACAGTTGTGTCTCTGGAACCTCAGGTGCGCAGAGGCCTGACTTCTCCCAGAACGCATCCCCCTGGGTTGAGCTCCTTAGTCATTCCCTGGGTTTCCAGGCGTGAAGGGAGAAGGCTCAGGGCTGATTTCCTAGAGAGCCTCTAGATAGATGATACAATGTCAGTGACAACGGCAGGAGCCGGTCCCCTCGGAGAGATGGTCCCACGCCGATGTCAGGCATTACTCTGTGCCATGTTTCATTCTCGCTGAGCCCACAGAGCAAGCCCCGTGGGGTGTGCGAGAAGAAAATGCCATCGGACAGCTGGCACACCACCCACGGACGTCAACCTGGCGCACATTCCAGACAAAGGCAGAAGGGCCCAGGGTTCGCTAATCACATCGGTTCCGTTTGCTCTGAGAGCAGCCTGTGGAATGGGCCCAGCCTCTGTTTTCGCTGAACCGCCCATGCCAGCGACTTAGCGGCTGCACCTCGGGCAGGCCGCGGCACTTCCTGAATCCTTGGTCTGCCGGGTCCAGCCCACGGGGGACGCAGGCAGCCTGAGTCACGGCCCACACCCCACTGGCCAAGGCCAAGCCATGCTGTGGGCAACAGCCCTTTGGCGAGCTGGAATGTTAACCTGCCCAGATTTTCTGATGAAAACCTCACCACTCCCTGGACATCAGAGAGAAAAAAACAGCGAGTGCCTAAGGTTATCAGAGAAGTAATGACCTGGCGTCTTTCCTCTCTGTTTCCTCGTTTAAAAAAAAGGAAAAGCTTGAGATCGAGAACAATAGAAATGGCCACAGCTTTTAAAAGCGACCACGTCATCCTTTCTGATAGGTTAAAGAGTAACTCTAGGTGAACAATTTGTACGTAGCTTCTCCCTTTGTAACCCAAAGGCTCATGATTTAAGTAGAGCGCTGGTCACCGCGCGTCCTGGCTCACAATGTCAGCTGCACATCGATGCCCATAGCAGTCAAAGATGGAGACACCCCAAGCGTCCCCTGGCCGAGGGACAGGTACACAGTGCGGTATATACACCAGGGTGGGGTGGGGGGCGAGAGTAGGCTCACAGTTGTTTGTGTGGAAATAATATAAGAATAAACTGTGTTTTGCATACTCACAACTATAAACCTAATTTTGGCGCGGCCGGTGTGGCTCAGGGGTTGAGTATTGACGCATGCACTAAGAGGTCACCGGTTTGAGTCCCGGTCAGGGCACATGCCCAGGTTGTGGGCCCGATGCCCAGTGGGGGGACATGCAGGAGGCGGCCAGCCGATGTTCTCTCTCATTGATGTTTCCAACTCTCTCTCCCTCTCCCTTCCTCTCTCTCTAAAATAAATAAATAAAATAAATACACCTAACTTTTCTTTACACTCTACACAGTGGTATAGTATCTGGCCTTAAAAAGAAGGAAATTCTGACACGAGCTACAACATACAGGAAACTTGAGGACATTGGGCTAAATGAAACGAGCAGGCACACGTTAAGATTCTACGGCTGTGGGGTCCCTAGAGCGTCTAATTCAGAGGCAGAAAGTAGAGGGTGGCTGCCAGGCACTGGGGAGGGGAGGGGACTCAGTGTTTAATGGGGACAGAGTTTCAGTTTGAGATGATGACACACTTCTGGAGATGGCTGGTGGGATGGCTGTACAATAATGCGAATGTACTTAGTGCCACCGATCTGTATGCTTAAAAATGGTTAAGAGAGTGAATTTTACGTTATGTGTATTTTACTGCAATAAAAAAAATCTTTCTTAAATGTAAGACGGTAGTTTGAGCAGATTATTTTGGTAGTCGATTCTTCGTGAATTGACCACAATTGTGAGCGGCCAATGTAACCAGGAAAAGGCTTAGAAAGCTGAGGACGTTGTGAAAACTCAGAAAGGCGAACGAGGATTCCAGGCTGCGAGCCCTCGCCCAGGAAGGTGAGCATTCCGAAGACCCAGCCCCGCCGAAGCGTCCCCGTCTTCGCGGCTGTGGCAGGTTTTCCTTCTGGCTAACCCACACGGAAAGCCTTCTGTACTGTCAGGGGCAGAGCCTGGGAAACAGAAGCCTGCCTTTCGTGCACAGTTCCGCTCTTCTTAATGTTCTCTCAATCCCGCCGGGATGTTCCGAGTCCACGCGTGTCCCCCCAGCACCCGTGAGCGTGGTTCTTGCAGTTATCGCGTCCCCAGGCACCTCTGTGAGGTCAGCGCTGGGGGTCCCCCGTCAGGTGGGACTTGAGCGGCACCGTGCCTTCCCTGAGGTCCTACTGAAGGAGCCGAGAAGAAAAGCCAGCTTTTGTGAGAGCTCCGGGCCCTGCAGTGCCATCCGCTCTCTCCAGTGGGGAAAGCTCCGTGTACTGCCGATCGGGACTGCCCCACGCCCGTCACTTGCCGCCAGCTGTCTCTTGCTCACAAGACAAGCATGTGCAGAGATGCCGGTGGCACCACCACGTGGCACAGCTGAGACGGCGGGCCTGAGCATGAGTTCCATCAATGACAGGCGGCAGAGCCACAAGGCCGACGCTGCGGACCGTGCACGCTGGATGCAGAGACCACATCACTGTGCACGGGGCACTGGGCTGCAGAGGTGCGGGGCGTGGCCAGGCCGTGTCCTCGCTGTGCGCTGCTGCTGATGGACGGACCAGCCCGCAGGGTCAGAGAGGTGCTCGGAAGAGGCCACCCCCGCCTGCCCCGCAGAAGTGGGAGCCGTGGGCCCAGCCCCAGAGAAAGACCATTTCCCACCTTTCAGGGTTTCCTGCAAAGCCTGGGCAAAGCTGGCCACGCGGTGGCTGTCACTGTGGTTCTTGCTTGGATTCTCGCCCCCAGGGAGGGTCGGGGTTGCCAGGTGAAGGTTCACAAGAGTCAAGTCATTACTTCCCACCTGGACGAGAGGAAACAAAGCCACAGGGACGGGGTTAGATGCTGATATTTCCAGGATCTGTTACCACTGACTCCCCAAAGCTTCATGCACGAGGTTGACAGACCCCTCCCACCCAGGAGGCCGGGCGCGGCCAGGTGGCCACGGAAGACCTGCTCGGGGCACCTGCGGATCGAGACCGGTCCTTCTCTTTATTATTTTTTTTCAAGGTTGTTTATTTTAATACTGGGATAAACTCTGTCTTGTAGTTGGACTGAATTTCAATGGCCTTTTTAATTGCAATTAAGCTAATAGTTTTCAAAGTTCTTTTAGAAGAAGGGCCTATCTGTAGTTAATATGTGTGTCGCCCTAGGTCATGCTGCCACCCAGACCATCTCTGTTGTGCCTGGCGGCCTGTGAAGGAAGCAGTTCACAAAAACGGTTTGTGGTGTGGGGGTTGGTGTCTGTACATAGGAGTGAGGTCCAGGGACAGAGGGCCTCCCTCAGCTTTTGCTCTGGCACCTTCAGGTGAAGCCTAGAATCAAAGAATTTACATGCTTCAAAGTTCATCAGCGATGACTCCATACCTCACTTTCCGTCTTTCTCTTTAGTCCATCCCTACATCACACCCCACTTCTAGCGCCTGGGACACTGGGCACATCTGGAAACGACAGGGTCCCTACATCACACCCCACTCCTAGCACCTGGGACACTGGGCACATCTGGAAACGACAGGGTCCCTACATCACACCCCACTCCTAGCGCCTGGGACACTGGGCACATCTGGAAAAGACAGGGTCCCTACATCACACCCCACTCCTAGCGCCTGGGACACTGGGCACATCTGGAAAAGACAGGGTTGTGGTTTTCTCTTCTAAGCAACAACAAGGGGGGGTGGTTCTAGCAGCTGCTTGTTAACAAAGACCCAGGGGCCTTCCCTGGGGGGCCAGTCTGGATGCCCTGCAGGACCTGCTGCTGGGACCTGCCTCCTTCCCCTCCCCACACACGTCCCACCCACCCGCAATGCATTATTTCCCTCTGGAGACCCCTGCACCCCGATGTTCGCTTTCCCGACATGTCAAGAACTAGAGCTGGCCGAATGCTGGCCACACAGGCTCTGCCCCTGTCCTGTGTCCCCAGGAGGGGACCGTGGGGTGCAGGTGCGGAAGCTGAAGACCGGGCTGGTCCCCTGAGCTCTGCAGCATTGCTCTGCTGCTGGCCTTTGGCACTCCTGACTTCTGTTCGTCACGGCAACCAACACCAAACACTGCCCGAAAGGGAGGGCGTGCAGGGGGCCCCACGGGAAGTGGCAGCTGCCAGTTTTGTCTTACAGATGTGATCCCGGTTTGCCACCACCACGGCCCAGCCCGGAGAGGTCTCTGCAGCTGCAGCCCTGACCGCAGGCTGTGGGCCGGGGAACCCCGCCTGGGGAGCCCGGAGAGAAGCCACATCTCTGTCCTGTCTCACCTGCTTGGCCTAGAATGTGACGCGAGGGGATTGCTGAACTCCGAGAGTTCGGGCCGATCAAGCCTGACATGAAAGCATTTTCTCAGTGGTCACTGAAAGCAGCCACCTTTCACACACACCGGCGGGTTCTGGCTGCGACCCTGCTTGGCCGAGGCCAGCACAGCCGCTTTACGTAAAAAGGGACCCTGATGTTGTTAGGAGGGCTTAGAGACGGTATCTGGCTGGTTTCCACATCAGTCCCACAAGCACCCCCCCAGGTGTGTGTGTGATCACAGAACCCCTGCAATTCTAGCTACAGGTGTGGGAAGGGTGTGAGCCCCGACCAGAGCCAACAGCCCCCAACGCGTGGGCAGCCCCGCCCCCCGTAGTGGATCCCGGGGCCCAGAGAGAAACTGTGCTGGGGTCTGGGCAGCTCTCAGGCTCCGAACTGCTCTGGAGCACACAGCGGAGAGGGGGGGGGTCCCCAGCGCGCAGCAGGCGCTCGCTAGGCTGTGGCGAGGGGCCACACTTGCTGGGCTCCGTGATTTCACAAGTTTGAGCCGTGGGGAAGAGGCCAGTCCATGCCGACTCGGAGATCTGTTCCGGCTGCTGGCCTCTCCGCCCTCCGCTGCCCAGGGTCTGACCATCTGCCGGTTATGAGCACGTCCCAGGGCATCCAGGGAACTGAGACAGCCCCACTCAGCCCGCTTGCTGCTCGTGACCCTGCTGGTACGGACTCACACACGGGGAGGGCTCACCCCGAGCTGTCCTGGCCCCACCATCCAGAGGCTCCTCCTAACCCCCTCCAGACCCAAGTGCCCCTCGAGGGCCCCTCCTGCCTAGTAAGGAGAAGAGGTCCTCAGGACAGTTCTGCTGCCCTCTCATCCAGAGTCCCAGACGCCCGACCCACTACCAGTGCTGGGGGTGGGGTAGGGGTGGGAGTGGGGGTGGGGGTGGGGTGGGAGTGGGGGCGGGGGCAGGGGCGGGAGTGGGGGCGGGGTGGGAGTGGGGGTGGGGCAGGGGCGGGAGTGGGGGCGGGGTGGGAGTGGGGGTGGGAGTGGGGTGGGAGTGGGGGCGGGGGCAGGGGTGGGGGCGGGGGTGGCTAAAGAAGTATGAAGGTGCTTTCGAAGCATGGACTGTCCTGGGCCCCATCCCGGGAGTTCTGTAGGTCTTGGGGTCCAGGAAGCCCTGATCTTGAGAAAATCTCTGCAGGTGGTTTTGACGTGTGTCCGGTTTGGGAGCCGGCACCCTCTGTCCTTCCTCCCAGATGTCGGATGCTCAGTGTGAGTCCCTCCAGACCCCTCTCACTCCTGCCCTGGACGAGTTCGCCTGCCAAGGGGCACCCAGGAGGGAATCCCATCACCACAGAGGCGGCTGCTCCGGCTCACAGCTTACAGAGCAGCTCTTTTCCCTCTTCAGAAGCAGTGACCTCCAGGGTGACAAAAGCGGAGCAGGTACCTTGAACCATGCGAGGTAGGGGCTGGGCCCCGAGGGCTTCCCCAGCCCATTGCCCTGCGAGCTCTCCTGCGAGGCGGCGTCTCTCAGCTCCACCCCGGCCCAGGCATCCCACAGGAATCCGGCGAAGCTGGCGCCCTGCGGAGGAGAGGGGCGTCAGTTTGAGAGGGGTGGTCTCGGGCTGGGGATGCGGCAGGTGGTCTCGGGCTGCGGGGTCAGGGCTGTCTCTGAAACAAAGGCGCACCCTGGAGGCACAGCGTGCTTTCCCTCGCCACCCTCCCCTCCAGATGTCTCATCCGCCAATGTCTTAATTTTGAGGGCTTTCCATACAGCCAGGGGTGCCTGGGCGCTTCTCTTTTTGTGGGTAGGGTGTGGGGGGACGCCCAGACCGTGCACAGAGGTGCCTTTCATCATCACATCCCTTGAGGCAGCCACTGCCACTCCCATGGGCCAGATGAAGACTCAGCTGCTCAGAGAGGTGAAGTAACGTCCCTAACATCCCACAGTAAATGGCAATGCAGAGAATCAAAACAGGAAGACTCCGAGGGGTGGGTTTGCTTACTGATTACTTGCCGCTTTCAACACACGGTACCTGGCACCTAGTAAACGCTCCACAAATATCTGCAGAGTGAGTGGAGGTCAGGGCTGAGTCCCGGTGGTGGGACTGGTCAAGGCCCTCCTCAGGTGGACAGGGACTTGCACAGGGGTCTGGAGCCCCGGAGCAGGGCACTGGGAGGGCTGGGAAGGGGGCAAACAGGGTGGCGTTGGCAGGGTCCCGGAGCTTGGCGCTGGCCCCTGCCATCCCTGGCAGTCAGGGGGCCGCCCTGCCTGCCTTGAGCTGCTACCACCAAGGGACTCGTGGAAAGAGAAAAGAACCCCCCCACCCCCCCAATCTTTTGGGGCTCTGCTGTCCTGGCAGGATCTGCAGCGTCACCCAAAGGGCCAGCGATGCTCCTTGCAGGAGAGGAAGTGATTTTGCACAACCTGAATGGCCTCTGCCCAACCCCCAGCTTCACTCAGTTTGGGTCCCAGCCACAGGCCTGGCTGGGCTCCGTACCCCGACTGAACGGCATTGCTGAGGAGGAAGAAGGACC
Organism: Tadarida brasiliensis; assembly: GCA_030848825.1. NCBI lineage: Eukaryota > Metazoa > Chordata > Mammalia > Chiroptera > Molossidae > Tadarida > Tadarida brasiliensis. Next base: position 94,853,323 of record CM061267.1, on the reverse strand, counting down.
AGGGACAGGGCTCTGCCTGCTGTGCGCGTTTGTGTTTCCTGCGGACAGACTTGCCTACACAGGACAGAGTGCTAGTTTAAGAACTGGAAGGCGCCCTGGCTGGTTTGGCTCAGCGGTTAGAGCGTCGGCCCGCGGACCAGAGAGTCCCGGGTTCGGTTCCCGCTAAGGGCATGTACCTCGATTGCAGTTTGTCCCCGGTCCTGGTTGGGGTCATGTGGGTGGCAACACGATATGTCTCTCTCACATCGATGTTTCTCTCTCTCTCTCTTCCCCCCTCTCTCCCTCCGCTCTGTCTGAAGATAAATGTAAAAATGTCCTTGGGTGAGGATAAAAAAAAAAAAAAAAAAAGAACTGGAAGGCCTGGCCTCGTCCCGCCTGTTCCACTGGGACTTGGCGTGAGCCCCTCGGTTTTTTAACCGTTTCCTCAGCTGCAAAGTGAGGGAAAGATGACTTTCCCTGTCGGCTTCGGTTTCTCTCCGTGCACTGCTTCCCAGGGGTGGTACCAGAGTGGCCTTCCTAGAGCACCGCTCGGGTCGCCTCCCGCTTCCACTCCTTCAGTGGCTCCCACCGCCGAGGCCTCGGGTAGGTGCCTTCCTGCCGATGCTGCCTGTCGCCTGCTCACACACGTCCCGGCAGGCCGGGCGCTGCTGGCCTCACACGTCTGTGCAGTGGTTCCTTCCCCATGGGGCTCCTGCACCCTCCCGGAGCCTTCCCGAGCCCCCTGACTCAGGGGTCCCCCTCCAGAGGAGCCGCAGCCCCTGGGCATGGCAGGGGGAGGTCAGCCGTCAGCCACAGAGCTCAGCGGGGTCCGGCCTGAGCCCCGCCCTGCACCAGCGGGTGACTGGGCAGATGAGTTCATCTACTCGCTCTGCGTGTTGCCTCTGTCCCTGCCCCTGTACTGTGGCAGCTCCGTGACCACGCGTCTGTCTAGGCTGCCGCGCGGACGTCTGTGACTGGCACGTACAGTCTGGTAGACCCAGAATGCGTTTGAAAGTTTTTTGGATTATCTGCTCCTATTTAAAATTCAGGAAATTTCACATGAAAATGTATACATTTGCATCTTCTGAGAAATCGGGACATTTGTCCACACTGGGCCCACAACCTCCCCCCCCCCCCCCGCCATGGCGGCAGCGGGTGAGACCTGGACCGAGCTGCAGCCTGACTGGGATCCGAACCCCCAGCCCAACGTGGCCCGGCCGGCTGCTGCCTCTGTGCGCCCCACCCCACCAGGCCCGGCCTGCGCTGGGGATGAAGCGTTCCAAAGCACATTATCTTTTAAACCCTCCCGCCACCCTGTGAGTTAAGGAAGGGGCTACTGCTCCCATTTTACAGATGAAGGAGTTCAGGCTGAGAGGCTGAAGTGGCTTGACCTCAGGCCTCCCTGCAACCACATGCTACTGTCCAATGGCCCTGACACCCCAACCTGGAGTAGGGTTCCTGTCTTGTCCCTTCAGCAGGTGGTGAGTTCCCAGTGGGAGGGGCTCAATCAGGCTCAGGTTGGGACCCCCCCAGGGCTTACAAAGAGTAAGAACAGGAAGGGCAGGGCCACTGGGTCTGCTTTCCTCACCAGTGGGTAGCTGGCCTATAACAGTGCCTGGCACTAGTCACCTTTCCAGTGATTTGAATGGACGCCGACAGTGTTAAAGGGTAGACAAGAACCTGTTAACAACAACAGAAAGCAAGGTGCTACGGTCTCTGTGTGGACTGAGGATGGAGACCCATGGGCTAGGGTGGTAAAAACTAGGCCTATTCCAATTCAGCTTCGTTCCCAGCCTACCGTGCATGTACAAGGGCTGCTACCCACAGTCACCATCTACACTCCAAACCATGAAACCCAAAGAAATAAGATTTATATCACGTCTTTTAAGTATCAGCTAAAAAGAGAGCTTATGGTCAATAAATGACCGGGTAGCTTTAATCTAGCATACACTTACCATTTAAAGGCCCCAAATCTCAATGATCACTTGTGGAAGTACAATTCATATATGTTTATAAGCATACTTGGTGTATTGGAGCTAACATGGTAACATTCTGCATTGATAGGAAATCACATGATGGCACCGTTTCCAACTCAGGAGTCACTACCGAAAGTCTATTTTAGAATCTAAAACCCGACGGACACTGAACCTTCCAAATGAGCAGACACTGTTCTTGCATATGATACGTGAGAGAGAAAATGCGTACAGACAGCCACATGGCTGATATTAATGGAAGGAAACTCAAAATTAAAATCTGCTCAAAATGGCCACCATTTTCACGCCCGCGATTTCCACCCGAGAGCAAACACTCGGGGTTTTCAGGGCACGAACAATGCGCTTTCCGTAGCGCGGCGGAGGCAGACCTGCGGGAAGAGATTATGGGGACAAAGCACAGAAATACCCACGTGCTGCCTTGGCTCCAGACAGGATTTCTCCCCTCCTCCCAACACCCCAACTCCAGCTCCGGGGGGCAGCCATCCGTCCCTGATCTCAGGCAGACGGGCCGAGACCCGGGCGTTCTGGAATGAATGGCGAAATGGGCAGAAAGACAAAACCGCATCGAGGATGTTGGCAAAGGGAAACTTTAAATGCCTGTGATGCGGGAAAAAGGATGTTGCAGTAACATGTAAGCAAGTGCAGGGTTTGCAGATGAGGGTACCTTCTGGAGCTGAGTGGAGGGTGTGTCGGCAACGATGGCCTTCCAGCATCCCCGGGGCCCCTTCCACTTGCGGATGTTGGGCAGGACCGGCTGGTTCAGCTCCGTGCAGAACTGCGAAGACAGAGCACGAGTCAGTGTGTGATCCCACGCGGGGCGGCTCAGGAGCCAGAGCGTGGTCCTGACTCATCGGCCTGATTCGGAGACTCGTCGGGCTTCATCCCTGTGCGAAGACCCAGCTGACTAAACCCAAGTACCACACACGGAAAAGCAAACTGTCTGTCTATGCAACGGGATGATCACCAGGGGACTTGGTTCCTGGCCTACTTTCGATGTGCACCATGCACGAGTCCTGCTGCTTCCAGTCAGCCGGTTCGGTGCCTCTTCCCCCAGTGGACACCACGCGGCAGGGACTGCACCTGAGTCACCTTTACGAAGCCCACCAGGCACAGAGCATGGTGTCCAGGGGCGCTCCCAACCACCTGCTGGTGAACCAGGAAACTCCTCGAGTCCGTGCAGGACAAACAGAAAGGGGGAATGCTGCTCCTTGGAGCTAATGATCAAAATCAGTGCCTCAGTTTCCTCCTGACTCTGAGTCTGCCCGGGCAGTGTGCTCTCTGGGACTGGGGTGCCAATGCTGCCCAGTGCCAGGTGGCTGTGGTCAAGGCTGCCCTGAGGGGGGCTTCACCCTGCTGCAGCCCCTTGGCCGGCTGGTCCTGGCTGGTGGCCATCCTCAGATGGGAAATCGAGCACAAGGGAAATGCAGCCAGAGTTTATCGACTGTAACTTTAGGGATCCAGAGAAGAAACGCACTTTACAGAGAGGGTACAATTTCCTGCCAGGGAATCGTTAGAGCTGAATCCAAGAATCACTGAAGGAAAGCAGCGCTCTGCTGCCCAGCACTGTCCCCACCAGGGGGCCGAGCCTGGCAGCTCCCCAGAGTCTCCCAGCATGCACCAGGAGGCTCTCTTTGTAAAAAGCCCCCCAGGCGACCAGCCAGCCAGCTCAGGGAGCCCAGCCTCGGAAGCTGTGCAGGGAAGAGCCACCTGTGGGAGCCAGAAACAACATCCTCCCTCCTCACCATCCTAGGACCCTCGGACACCTGAAGACAGGCGACTCCCCGTTCACACCCCAAACCCAGCCCCGATGAAACACTCCCGTTCCTGGCAACACCACTGTGATGAGGAGGGCCAGCCATGAGAGGAGGTGACAGGGCGATGCTGTTTTCCATGTCACCACTCTCTTGGAGATGGTCCTGGGGAACTCAAGTCGTGCCAATCAGAGTGTGATCAGAATCATCTGGGAACATATTAAAGACGCAAATTCCCAAGGCCCACCCAGACACTGACTCAGGATCTCCGGGGTGGGGCCCAGCAAGCTGCATTCCAACAGCCCCTCCAGCTGACTCCCACACCAATTCAAAGTTGGCATTCTTGGAAGACACCAAGACATTCTTCTTTGTGTTTGTTTTATATTTAAAAGCCATGCCCTTACCCGGCTGGTATGGCTCAGTGGTTGAACGTCAACCCATGCACCGAGAGGTCACCTGTTCGATTCCCGGTCAGGACACATGCCCAGGTTGTGGTCCCAATCCCCAGTGGGGGGCATGCAGGAGGCAGCCAGTCGATGTTCTCTCTCATCGATGTTTCTATCTCTCTCCCTCTCCCTTCCTCTCTCTCTAACATCAATAAAGAAAAATAAATAAATAAAAAGCCGTTCCCTCACAGGTAAACTCTAGGAGACCTCAGGAACCATGACCCCTAAACTCCAAGGGCCGCCCGTATTTGCCCCTCTGCAGCCTACTCTGGAGACGCTCCCTCGGGCCACGGAAGAGATCATCCCTCTCCGCCCTCTTCTTCTGTATTCCTTGTGTTCTCGGGGACGATCAATAATTTACAGGAGAGAAGTGTGGATGGCTAAAAGCATTCTATGCCCAAATTTCTGTGATCAGCGTTAGGTTACGGCATTTCCCTCTATTTCTAGGACTGAAGAAAGACTTGCCTGCGTGTTAACGTAGCTGACCACTTGCACTAACAGTCTCAGCCAACCTAAGGAGGGAGGCCTTTCAGATTCTTGCTTCTCAGAGTGTGGTCCACGGACCAGGGGCATCGACCTCGCCTGGGATTCTGTTCGAAATCCGTGGTCTCAGGCCCCCATCAGGCCTACCGCACTGGGACCTGTATTTTCCCAGGGTCCCAGGGTGACGGACAAGCTTTGGGGAGCCTGCTCAGAGCCCTCCCTTCTGTAAACATCATCCCTGGGATCATCCCCCCACCCCCCACACCCCATGCTGCCAGTGAGGCCTGAGCTAAGGGCCGCAGGGACCTGTGAAGCTCAAGTCTGAGTGACGGTCAAGGTCACACAGCTGGAAGTCAGAGGAGGGTCTGAACCAGGCCTGTCTTCCTCCCTCTGCCTCGAATGGGTGGGCCAGCCTGCCTGTACCAAACCCTTAGATCCTGCCTCCTGCAAATTCCCAAGGAAAACAGAAGCCCCTCTGAGAGCCTCCCAGCTGCCTGTGCGTACATGGTCTCATTTGGAAAGTAGGTTCTCAGGCGTTCCGCTTCCTTCGTGCACAGAGCTGAAGGAAGTGGTCCTCTCCCAAGTCAAGATGGCTCACGGGGCAGGCGGGTGGAGATGGGAAAGGGGAGGGAGGTGTGTGTGGCTGGAAACCGTCTCCCGGGTAACTGTTACCCACACACCTGAATACTCCTAAGGGGCCCCCTACACCACGCCACCTGCGCTTCTAAAAATCCCAGGGCTAGCCCACTGCCTGCCCCCGCCAGAACCACGCTGGTCCTCGTTGATAAAACCACAGTTTGCAGGCCCCATCCCTGGTGGAATCGGAGCTCTGAGGTCAGGGCCAAGGTGTGTACTTCTGACAAACTCCCCCAGCAACTTTCAAGGAAGGCTGGAGCAGCTCTAGGCAAGGCCGGACAATCGCTGGCTTAGAACTCAGCCCTCCTCCCGGTAACACCGCGGTCTGGAAAGACAGCCTCTATTATTCCACACAAACAAAGGACATTTCAGCCCCACCCCACACCCCGAACGCATCTGGCTGTGGCTCTTGGCAGACACCCTGTGAGAGAAGGCGTGTAGGGAGCTGGCCACCTATGGCTCACAGCGGGCATGCCACAAGAACCTGCAGAATGAATCCATCAAAGGGGCATCCCTTGGGGACCCCTCTTACGGCTTCTCTCTCCCAGGATAAGTTACAAGAACAACCATGGGCTAGGATTGTTTCTCTAGCTTCAGACCAAAGCAGCTGACATCATCCTTTAGCACCGGGCCCACAACCAGCTGGTCAGACTGCAGAACCAAGTCCACCCCATCCTTTGGCATGGCCGGAGGGGGCCCCGAAGTCAGGAGTGAGAGAGGTGTAAAAGTGCAAGGTCCTCATAAACATGAAAACGCCCTTCTCCTCTTTCTCTGTGATGCTTGCTGTGTGAACTCCACGAAGCTGATTGCACCGACAAGACACTGGGTCAGCTTCCCGGAGTCTTTCCCCAACAGAGAGCGGTTCCGTCCTTACAGAACACTCCACCCGCTTTCCTTAAGGTGCCCGCGCCCCACACAAGGCCCCTTGCAAAACTGCCTGGAATAACAGCTTACTTTTAATAAGTGGCAATTTTAATTGGTTCAGTTTGGGTAAACCCAACAATGATAAGAGAACCGCGGTGGCCAACAACCCGTGACCAGGTTCTCTTTGGAATCCTCTGAACAATAGAGTCGGGGGGGGGGGGGGGGAGGTGGCTAGGGAGGGAAGGAAGGGGACCGACATCTAGTAAGTGCCAATCACCTGGCGGGCCTTTTCACGGACTGTCACAGGTAATCCTAATGACAACCGTGACCGGTAACATGACAAGGTCGCCCATCGCCAGCAGGTGGGCCAGGCGGGATGCAGACCCAGGTCTGGCCACGTCTAATGTTCAAATGCACTTAGGAGAAAAGGCTCAGGAAACAAAGTTGAACCAACGACCCGTGTGATGTCGCTGCACCGCACACGTGACAAACTTTGGGTTCTCCGGAGCTGAAAGGCTGCAGCCACCACACTGCTGAAGTCAGGTTCATCATCCCTGTGTGGGTTGCATGGGGCTGGGGACATGGCTCTGCCTGGGAGGCCCACACATCAGACGACAGCCTTCCCCCGGCAGGGACCAGGGCTCCCCAACACATAGCCAAGGGTCTGGAGATTCTCAAAGCTCAGGTCCGTCCTTCTTCATCCCCGGAAAGAAGCAATGAGCTCGCCTTCACCCCTCTGCCCATGAGCCACTCCGAGGTCAGCTCCACGAACATGCCCTTTCCACGGGGATCTGAAAGGATCTCTGGATGACTGTTCATCTCATCCTTGTTTAAACATTCTTATCATGCTGAGGAAGACCAACAGCAAACACAGGGGCATTTCCTCAGCCGCCACGACCCGTGAATCATTAGCTGCCTTTGCAGAGTCAACGGCAGTGACACTCACGCCCTCCTGCCCGCAGACCGTGGCCGGTGTTTCCAAAAGTTACTCATTCCATGCTTCCTGAACCAGGTGGTTAAAAATAAGCAGGGGGTGGGGAACCTTCCAAGGACAATTAAAGCATGTTTTTGCAAGGGCAACTGTACCATGGAGAGTAAGGGGAAGGTGGAGATTTCGTGGACATGAAGATGAGAACAGGGATGGTGACACACGGGCCACAGACCCCGCATGACCATTCTGCACTCCCACCTGGCCACCATTCCTGTCACCCCTGCAGAGACATTCCCAAAGGGTCTTTTCTTCTCCAAGTCTCTGGATGTTAAGACTCTTAGTCTTAGGTGGGAGTTAAGACTGGGATGGTCATTTTATGCTTTTCCCCCTTCTCTTTAAATAGAGGCTTATGTCCTGATACAAGGACGAGCTCCTTACAGGATACTTTGTAAAGTAGAGGAAACAGAAATGTCAGTAGAATGTCACTGCGCAAAGACAACCACGGCTGACACTTCTGGAGGACTTCCTTGTCGCCTCTTTCCCATGCGTTTTATTCATGTCTGTCTGTCTGTCTATTCATACAGACACACACGCTTTTGTGTTCTGCTTTTCCCACTTATAATTGTGCCACGTTATTACAAATTCTTCTAAACGCACTTCACGGGCCGTTTACCAGTTTACCAGGCTATCCTGTGGATACAGCGCATCATCCCCTGGGGCGGATATGCAAAGGGCCTGTGGGGAGTTTGCAGGACAGAGGAGTCCCTGTGGCTGCAGCAGAGGGTGAGGGGCAGAACGGGGAGATGAGCCTAAAGGGACGGTCAGAGACCTGGCCATGCAGGACCCTGCGTGCCCTGGAAGGACTTTGTACCTTACCCTGTGAGCAATCTTAAAGTCAATCAAGAGATCCGGATTTTGAAAAGGCATGGGGCTTCAGAGGAGAGTGGTCAGAAACATACCAGTGAGGGAGCGCAGCAGGCGACGAGGGGATGTGACCAAGGACACCAGCGGGCAGATGTCAGGGATAGTTAGGAAATAAGCAAACTTGGCTCAAAACAAGTGCAAACAGGTATCAAATGCTCACATTCGTGTTCACAGCACCACCAGTTACAACAGCCAAAGACAGACACGGCTCAAACGGCCATCAGCCGATGAGCGGATAGGAAACACATGCCACCTCCACACAGGGGAACTGCACTGAACCCCGAGAAGGAATGATGCACCACCCCGCTCCAACGGGATGAACCTCGGAACATTATATGAGTGAACAAGCCAGACTCCCAAGGCCACCTATCGGATGATTCCGTGACATGAACCGTCCATACAGGCAAAGCCATGGAGACAGGGAGCGGGCTGGTGGCTGCCAGGCGCCGGAAGGGGAAGGGCTGGGGCGGACTGCTTCACCCGTACTGGCTTCCCTTTGCGGATGGATGATGAAAAAGTCCTGGGACCAGACAGAGGCGATGGCTACCCAACACTGTGCAGGTACCAAATGCCACTGAATTCTTCACTTTCAAATGGACTCTACTATAATTCATTTTATGGTATGTGAATTGTAGGTCAATCCTAAAACATTTGACTTGGGCGATGGGTTCACGGTTTAAGAGAAAGCAGAGACCCCACTCTTTCCATTTAACAAACACCAGGTGCCACGGCTGTGAAGTCTGGCTGTCCCTCACGGGCCCCTGGCAGGAGCAGGGAGTGGGTGCCACCCCTGGGGACGCTGTCCCGGGCAGTTGACGCCAGCGTTCTCTCCGCGCGGTGACTGAGCACCTGGAGAGAAGCACACAGCCCAGTACTTTCTGGGATGGAGGCTTCTCAAAGCTCAAAAAAGACAGTTTGGGGGCAAATATAACAAGTACTCCTTCCCAAATTAGGCACTACACTTGTGCATAATGATTGAAACTCATTATTCTGAGGGGGGACAAGTCTGGAAATAGCAGAGTTTTGGAGGGCTTGGGGGCTGTTTCCAGAGAGCGCAGGACAGTTGCAGGCAGAGCGCAGCCCCCTCCAAGCGGAAGCACGGGGTGGCCGCGCCGTGGGCGCCCAACACGCCATGCCATGGAGGCCTGTGTTTTCCCGTCGCCTAAGAAATGTGCCAACGCAGGAGGTCAGGGAGTCAGAGTTTCATCTGGTTCCTCCTCGTGAAACGCTCAACTGAACATCCAGCAGCAAACGGCAGCCACAGATGTTACCTTTTACTCGTAAGCAAAAAGCTGCCCCCAGCTTGTTCTATGAGGACAGCTCATTTCCTAAGACAAACCACGGCGATTGAGCCAAGGGTAGAGCACTTCCCGTTCCAGTCCTCTTCCCTCTTTGCCGCTGGCAGGGGAACAGTCTCAAAGACTAGATGAGATGGGTGTAGACAGGGGACAGACGGTCTCTAAATCCAAACAAAGCCTCCCACAGGGCAATTCATTGATTAGAGCATTTTTGGTTGTTGTTGTTAATCCTCACCCGAGGATATTTTTCCATTGATTTTTTAGATAGAGTGGAAGAAGGAAGGGAGGGGGAGAGAGAGAGAAAAAAAAAACATTGATGTGAGAGAGACGCATCGATTGGTTGCCTCCCCCATGACCCTGACTGGGGCCGGGGATTGAACCTGCAACCCAGGTACATGCCCTCGACCGGAATCGAAGCCGAGACCCTTCAGTCCTCAGGCAACACTGTAACTGCTGAGCCAAACCGGCCAGGTCAGTTAGAGCGTTTTTACCCGTGAGGTTTCGGATATGGTGACAGAAAGGGTAAGGCAGGGAGGGGAGAGAAAGCCGACACAATCGGGGAGGAAACAATGATTCAGGAACTTACACCCCAAGAAAATAACTTCGGAGCAGAACACAGCTGGCGGTTGCCAGCAGCCACCATCCCTCCCCTCCCGCGGGGACACCCCCCTCGTTTTGAACCCTGGACACAGATTCTCTCAGCCCCGACACTAGCTCACTCAGACTCACTCTGGGAGGTAGACTCGCAGCCCTCCCCGTGCGTTTCTGTGAAGGACGCAGGCCCACTTCGGAACATCACACGGAACAGAGTTAGGACCTACAGACCCTCGGGGAGCGTGCCCTGGTTGCCGTTCTCCTTACGAAAGGCCAGCCTTCAGCTCTTCTAGGCGGTGTTTACGCTGCCTGCCTCCCTCGGCGGCAATAACCGTAGACATAAAGACTGCAGAGCCGTGGGTGCAAGGATTACTGAGTCACGACTTGCTTTATTTTGATTTGCATTACGCCAAATCCCAGTTCTTTAAAGCCTGCATATTTCCTACTTTATTTCAGGGCAAACCACACAGATGTGGTTGGTCTTTTCTGTGTGAGCAGCAAGGGAAGGAGGACCTGTGACTTCTTATCCCCAGACACGGGACGGCAGCAGGAATGACAGTTTGCGAAACAGCACCCTCGTGCTGATGGGTCCCGAGACGCGCTGGCTCTGAGTTTCCTGTGCTGATGGGAGACACCGAAAGCCAACTGCCCAACTAGCTTTCCGTCAACCTCCCTTTCCCATCATTTTTGGCCAGAAGCATTTAAAAATAGCCAAACTGCCCTGGCCGGTTTGGCTCAGCAGCAAGAGTGTCAGCCCACGGACCGAAGGGTCTCGGGTTCAATTCCGGTCAAGGGCACGTACCTGGGTTTCAGGTTCGATTCCCGGCCCCTGTTGGGGTCACGCAGGAGGCAACCAATAGATGTTTTTCTCTCTCTCTCCCTCCCTTCCACTCAATCTAAAAAAAAAAAAAAAAAAATCAATAGAAAAATATCCTCTGGTGAGGATTAACAAAAATTAAAATAAAATAAAAATAGCCAAACGCCTGACATTAGTTTCATAGGCTTTTCGGGCTGCTTCCAACATACTGGGAGTGGGCGGCATGAAAGCCAACAGGACAGACAGAGGGACGTATTACAAAGTCAGGCGGCACACCAGGGCCATGGCAGTGCACAGGCTCTTTACACTGCCCCCCCCCCCCGCCCCCTCCCCGTGACTCCCACCATGATGCTCGAGTATTATCCCCACTCAGAAATGAGGAGCATAGGCCTGGAGGGATTAAGATCACCCAGAGCAAGTGGCTGAGCCAGGACCAAATCCCTGCCTACCTGACCCCATTATGCCACCTGGCCTCCCGCCAAAGCAGCTGGAGGGGGGGAGCGATAGGATCATGTGTGTTTCTGAAGAATGACTCCCTTAACGACATAAATGAGGGACTGGACGACAAAAGTAAATCCCAGAGACCAAAGAGTAGTTTTACGTTTTCGTTTTTCTCTCTGCTTTCACATTTTCTGAAAATGTCACTTTTCTAGCCATCATATAAATACGGATTAATTGGCCTGAACTGGATCCATGTAGAAGGCGTGCTTTTGTGTGCGCGCTCACACCGTTAATTCTTCTTCATACATAAAAGCTGATTAAGTGCTGTTAATAAGTACATTAAGGACAAAACAACATTAAAAATGTCCCTGCCACATCCTGAGCCGATGCCTAAAAATACTGGTTTCTTCGTCCCCAAACTAAGTGCACAGCAGAGACGTCTGGGTGATGAGAAACCAAGCGAACAGTCACTGTGGAGCCATTTATTCCTCCCAGGGTTTCAGCCAGATGGAGGCAGGGAGGGAAGGCCTGGCGTGTCTGCTAGAGATAAGCAGTAACAACAACACACAACTATAGTCTCACAATGTCACAATCTGGGGGAAAGGTTTTACTGATCCGCCAGGGCCTGGTGTCAATGTTGGGATTCAGGCAAAACCCCAGAACGTGTCTGTTTCCCTTCCAGGCTTGTAAATGCTGAGGACCTAGCTTTAGTTCTGGGCGCTTGTCCCTGTGGATTCCCGGAGCCGCACACATCAGGAAGATGCTCTGTGACTCACTGTGATTTCATAAATCCCTTATATAAATCCCTCGATTGGTCACTTGTGTAGGAAGCCCTGACAGATAACTAGGAAGGCAGGTGATTTCAGAGGAGCTCGCATAGGGGGCGCTGCTCTGTTTCTCTGGCTGTCTCTTCCCACCTCATGAATTCTGCATAGGAAAGTGAGTCTGTATTTCACGGACAAGAGTCTGGTGGACAGGCAAGGGAAGGAGTGGGAGGCAGCCCAGGTGAGAAGGTCATAGGGGAACCAAGTCTAGGATCTAGAAAGGGCTCTTGGACTATGCTCGTAGGAATGTCAGTCCACTCTTCTGCATTTCCACGCAGACACATCAACATCTCTGAAAGCAGGCTGGATGCTTTCCCAGAAGTTTTGACTCTCATTAGGGACCAAACTCACCATTTCAATGCCACCCAAACAATATTTTATCACCTGTAGGAGTTTCTCATTCTAAATGGGTAGTTAACGATTTGACAGATCTCTCTGTTGAATTCATTGTGTCAGAGCCAGGCTCGATGACTGGCTCAATCAGGATCATTCCGCCTGCTAAGAACATCAGCATAAATGTTTTTAGCAACCGAGCCAGTTTTATCTGCCTGCCCTTCGGTTTCGTTTAAAATGACAAATTAGCCCAAACTTTGCTGAGTACAAAGTCGTGCTCTCAAGAAATGAATGAATCATTCATGAAAAGTCTCAGAATTCTGTCAAAAAATGAATTGGAAGTCCTCTCATACCAACTCATTGTTAGCATTTCCTGACAAGAGAAGCGGTTGAGGGTGGACCAGTCAAGACAGGAAATTGCATGTAACTCCTGTCACCATGGCGATGAGGGTGTTTGCATGAGGCGGTGGCGACATGCAACCATTCTGAAGGGGATGCAATGAGTTAGGCAGACTTTCTTTCTGTTGAAAAGCAAGACAGAGTCAAGAGACGAACGAGGCAGGAGGGGAAAGCGCTTAGGATATACCCGCGAACCAGCGGGGCCTTTCAGTACTGGAAAATCCCAGGGCAAGCCCTCCTCCCCTCTTCCGAGCCAATACATGGTCTAGGGCAGCAGTTTTCAAACATTTTTGACCATGACTCGCAGAAATAAATAATTTTTTTTTATTCTTCATCTGAGGATATTTTTCTACCTATTATCACATAGAGTGGGAGGGAGGGAGAGAGACAGAGAGAAACATCGATGTGATAGAGCCACATCGACTGGTTGCCTCTCACACAACCTGACCAGGGCCAGGGATGAACCGCAACTCAGGCACGTGCCCTTGACCGGAATCAAACCCGCGACTCACTGGTCCATGGGCTGATGCTCTTACCGCTGAGCCAAACCGGCCAGGACAGAAATAATTTTTATATGGTAATCTGGAATATGTGTCTGCCTACCAACTATGCATGTATGCATTGTATGTATCACTCTATCCACCCATCTGTCAATCCATTCATCCATCCATCCACTCATCCATCCATCTACCCACCCATCTGTCAATCCATTCATCCACTCATCCACCCATCCACCCATCCATCCATCCATCCACCCATCTGTCAATCCACTCATCCATCCATCCACCCATGCATCCATCCACCCATCTGTCAATCCACTCATCCATCCATCCACCCATCCATCCATCCACCCATGCATCCATCCACCCATCTGTCAATCCACTCATCCATCCATCCACCCATCCACTCATCCACCCACCCATCCACCCATCCACCCATCCACCCATCCATCCATCCATCCATCCATCCATCCATCCATCCATATACATGAGGGTGAGGGCGGTCACTGTCTTGGTCACTGCTGTGTGTGTCTTCTAGTCTAGCACAATGCCTGACACAAGCAAGGACTCCATAAATATTGGTAAAAAGGGCAAACGTATGTTTTCACATCGTTGTTATTCCATCAGGCACAACTGCTTACTCTCCCTTTCTTGTAGAGAGTGTACCACATTTCTTCAAGGCTAAAAGATGTGTCCTTTTAAGGGGCAGAACTACCACATTCTTTAACCCCTCCCTTCCCACTGAATACTGCACATTAGATACAATTGTAAAGCTACAGCATGCTAATCATCTCCTTTTTATGGGCCGTTTCCTTAAGATACACTCCAGGACTGGGATCGTGAGTCAGGGAAGGGGCATCTCGGAGGCTAAGGAGATAGGCTGCCGCAGAGCCCCTGAAAGGCCAGTGCCTGTCACCACCCCTCTCTGCAGTGAAGGGGGACACTGGTTCTATCACCACTTCAAGAGGACATACTAGTGTTTTAAAACTTGGCTGATGCCATGAATTTGAAATGACCCCTCGTTGTTTAATTGGCCTATCTCGGATAGCGGATAAAGCTAAAGGGAATTTAAAAGTCCTATTCTGGGACTCTGCTTTCTCTTCTCTTCAAATAAAAACTTTTCATAAAAACAGAAAGGTAATGGGAGCCCCTAAATCGACATGGTATCTTGTGATGCTTTTAACAGAATCGGGAGAAAGTGCATCTGCTTCTCGTTTTTTAAACGACCGGTGAAGCCTGACCTGTAACTCAGCAGGCTCCCATGTCCGGCAGCTGATATCAATGATGATGACGATGCTGTAAGATATTAGTGAGGATGATGATATAAGATATTAATGAGGACGATGACCACAGTGGCAGCTAATTAGCAGTAGGGGTAGTCTTAGCTACCATTGCTCTGGTGCTCACCATATACACAATCCCCTTTATCTCGTACATTATCTCACTTGCTTCTCATGAAGAACTCCATGAAGTAGGTATCATTGTGACACAAACCCCAGTGCTAAAAAGAAACTGAGGCTTCCAGTAACCTGCTGAAGTCCCACAGCCAGGAGACCGAAGAGTAGCCTCACCCCCAGTCTGTGTGCCCTCAGGGCCCGGGTTCTAGGGGGCAGCGGATGGATGCAGTCATCCTTGATCAACCACTGAGTCATGGCCTGCGGAGGTGGGGGAGGCCGGGGGTGGGGCGGGGGGTAGCACAGGAGGGCCGTCACTCTGTCACTCCATCACTCCATCACTCCCGCAGGTCTAGGGTTGGGTCAGCCAGGGCTCTGCCCTCTGGCCCTTCAGGGGAGGGGGCCCTCCTGCTGGAGTCCAAGGCCAAACTATTGTTTGCAGCTTTGCAGGAAGCCATTTGAAAGGGTCACTGAAAAATGATCTTACTAAATCAAGCTCTACCAATATTTTTATTTCCTTTCATTCGATGCCATGTTTTAAAGCATTAGGTGGGCCTGTTTATAGAGCCTGGGAAATAAGCCTGTGTGACTTAAGTTCGGAAAAACAAAAGGCTCCGACTCTGAAAGCCAAGAGGAGGAGGCGGGGTGCGCTTCCTTCTCTGAGCGGGTCCTCGCTCACTCCTAGCACCTGACGGATGTTTGACAAAAAGCCCTTCAGCTCCAAAAGGCTCTTTCAGGGGAATGTCACTTGTCCTGACATTTATGCATATTAAACCATCTTCTCCGTGGGTCTAACAGTTTGATTTTTTTTTTAAACAAGAGATTGGTAGACAGACTTAAGATTATTAGCTGTAGGGTTTATAGCTTATTTTTTAAATAAATGACAAATTGCTGTCACTTGTCTGGGATATGGCTTTATGTAGTGTTAGTGGAGAAGAGAAATCCAGACATCCCAAGTGTCCCCAATCTATTGCACCTAAATTAAGACAAAGAACATTTGAAGAGGTAAAAATTGGAACCCTACTGATCTATGTCCAGGGGGGTGTCACCATTCAGCTCTCCTCAGAAAGCATGTGTGTGGACGGTGAATAGGGCAGATAAAACACAGAGGCCCCGAAACCCAGTAAGGACACCTGGGGCAAGGAGGAGAGAGAATGTTAGAAAACAGAGTACGAAAAGGAGAATTTCCCCTCTTCATAATGCAACCAGGATCAAGTGTGGAAACGAAACCCAAGAGTGTTAGTGGGGAGGAACCACAGAGAGCAGTTCTACGGATGAAGAAGGGGGTCCAGCCTCCTAGAAAGGTCCCCACAGCCCGACAGCCCAACGGAGGCGAGGCTGGGAGGGAGGACGACCACGCTCTCCGACGACAGAGCCTCCCCCAGCAGGCCCTGTGCCGCGGAAGCCAGCAAAGTCCATTCCAAAGGTGGACAGGCTCTCCACCTGCACCCGGGGCAGGGCAAGGCATGCACGCGGCTGGCCATTTTAAACAAAGTACTGTGATCGTTAGAGCAACACCTGCTATTGGGGAGAAAAAGCACTAGACGTGTACCGTCTAGGAAACCCTGAACACTGCTGCTTCCTTTGAGCCTTTTCCATTATGTTTTCCATCCTTCAAATATTTTACTGGTCAGATTGAACCTGCAATTGCACCTGTGAGGGAAATGAGCCCTTCAGAGTAGCGTCCATCTCACAAGAGAAAGGCCTGGCAGGTCCCCATTGCTGACTGCCTGTCTGGAGGTGACCCTTCCCACCAGGTGGGCTCCCAGCAGTTCAGTACCTGCCAAACCCCAAGGGTGTTGCCATTTCAAGCCCAGCTGCAAAGACAGTCAAACAGGTCTGAGGTTTGCAGGATGGGTGTCTGAGGCCTTTCTTGCTGGCTCTACCTATCAAATAAGACTATCTTCTTAATGAAAGGAAGCAGGCAAACTAAAGATAAAAACGGGGTTCTCACAAATAGAATGACGGTGTTTACTTCTTCTCTTTCGATGCAACAAAAAAGGAGCTTCACGGGACCCCACCTCCCAGGTTCTCTCTGAAGATGGACTGGCCAGTAGTGCTGGTGATGATAAATGAGAGCTGCTTGGACTTCGGGCCCACAAAGCACTTCGGTCTTGTTAGAATGCAGACTGAGTCCGGCTGGTATGGCTCAGTGGTTGAGCGTCGACCCATGCACCAAGAGGTCGCTGGTTCGATTCCCGGTCAGGACACATGCCCAGGTTGTGGGCCTGATCCCCAGTGGGGAGCATGCAGGAGGTGGCCCGTTATTGTTCTCTCTCATTGATGTTTCTATCTCTCTCTCCTTCTCCCTTCCTCGCTCTCTAAAATCAATAAAGTTAAAAAAAAAATTTTTTTTTTTTGAATGCAGACTGAATCAGGGGCTCTGGGTGGCGTCCAAGATTCTGCATTTCTAACAAGCTTCTGATGCTGCTGGTCTGCAGACCACGCTCCGAGTAGCAAAGCTCTGCTATTTACCAAGAACTTTTCTCGTTGGTTCTCCCACTTGTCTGGGTAGATGAGAGGCAGTAAGCCGTGAGACTGATAAACTGGTGTAAAAAACAGGACTGTGCCAAGTGATATACCATGTGTCACTCAAAATGCAACTGGCCACCGAGCTCGTGTTGACTGGTTGCTTCTGGACTCTTCTGGAAGTGTTTGCTACTTGCCTGGCACACAGAAAGGCGACAGAGGCCTGCAGTGTGAGGGACTGAATTAATGCACAAACAACAGAAGGAAGAAGGGAACAGCGGCCCCTGTGCCTACCGTCTCGCAAAGCTGTCTACTGGTCACGTACGGAGACAGGGAATAGCACAAAACCATGACCTGGCTCGGGAGGAAGAGGGAGGAGGAAGAGGGGGAAGGAGAAATAAGATGCGCAGCAGCTAACTTGGGGGGATCGGTCGGGGCCAGACACAGTGTGAAGTCTTTTACAGCGACTGTCCTCTTAATATTTTTGAAACCTCTGCGGATTGGGGATTATAAAGATGCCCACTCGACATACAGTCTGGGAAACCGACGCACACAGAGGATTAGCAACCCAAAAGGACGCAGTTAGGGAGGAGGGGCTGCCGAGCCCTGCTGTGCCCTGCCCCCCTGCTCCTGGCAGCCTCCCTCTCGGCTGGACCCGCAGCAGTCAGCACGCCCAGGTCGGACACTGCGGCCCTCCAGACCAGACAGGAGCCCAGCTCCCAGACCTCGTCGATATTTTCAGTGCTTGTGTGTGTTTTCTGTTAATCCTCACCAAAGGATATTTTTCCCATTGATTTTTTAGAGAGAGTGGAAGGAAGGGAGGGAGGGGGAGAGGAAGAGAGAGAGAGAGAAACATCTATGTGAGAGAGACACATGGATTGGTTGACGGGCCGAGGATTGAAACTGCCACCAGGTACCTGCCCTTGACCGGGAATCAAACCCACAACCCTTCGGTGCATGGGCCAATGCTCTAACCACTGAGCAACACTGTGCCCGTGTCTTTATTATACCAACACACCTTAGCACACGGCCTCCATGTGTTTACCAGCTTGGTCTGATGTTCTTGTTTTAACTGAGAAGTAAAACAAAGAACTGCAGTGAACACTGAGAAGAGAATTGTTTTAGGAGAGGCAACTTTTTAGAAGTTTCAAGACCCTACGCAGAATCTTCAGACACTCCTGGACCGAGCACGCGCTAATGGCTGGGTGCACATTAAGAATTAATATCAGGAATGAAGAATTAATGTGGCTTGAGTGCCTTGGCACTTAGAAAGCCCTGCGCTGCACTAACGCACTGGGCTGTCGTGTTGTCTCTGAGCTCAGGCGGGGAGCGCTGTCCTTGTTTCACCCGCGACGGGAAGGAGGCTGATGGGGCGTGAAAGTCAGAGCCCGAGCCCCGACCCCTCCGCCCCTCACGTCTCGGCTTGGTGCTGTCAATCAGCAGTCCGACCATGAAGCCAAACATTTTAAATCTATAAATAAAGTAATATCGCTTCAGTGCTTATCTCTGTCATCTCTTTCTTTGATGTTAACATTATAGATTCTCATTAACACCCACAGTCACCTACTTGGGAAGAGTCCTGAGCTGCCCAGGGGAGCAGCTGGGTATGAGTTGGGGGGTCTGTGGGTGGCACTAAGGGGCCTGGCCTCCTTGGCACCTGCCCAGCCTGCTTTTGGGAACCCACTCCACCTCACACACAGAACTTGAACCCTCAACAGGCCAAGGATCCCAGCTGCGTCTTGACTTGAACCTAGAAAGCAGAGATTCACCGGATAGCTCGTCCAGGGCACAGTGAACACCTTAGCTCGAGGCAGGCAGGGAGTCTCCCGACCCTCAGAAGTAGCCTAAAAAGGGTCTCGAACTGGTCTCTGAATTAGAAAAAGCATTGAGGGGCGGGAAGAGACAAACCAAAGAACTTGTATGCATAACCCATGGACACAGACAACAGTGCGGTGAAGGCGGGGGCCAGGGGTGGCGAGGAGGGGGTCAATGGGGGAAAAAAGGAGGGACCTCTGTAGTAATACTTCCAACAATAAAGCCAAATTTAAAAAGAAGAAGAAGCATTAACTTTCAAAATGGAACCATGAGGTTCAGTTCCTTCCTCTGCCACTCAGTTCATTTGGGCCTCAATTCTGTCATCCATTAGTCCAGACGGTAACACCCACAGCAGAGACGAGCGAGGCAGCTGTCGCCGACCCGGCAGGCCAGTGCTCAGCGGCGGCTCCAGGGCGCAGCTTGCAGCAGGCGAGCCTCTGCCGTCACACAGCCCCGAGGGGCCACAGAAGGCAGGGTTTGCAAGTGTTAACAGCGTATGAGCAACGTCCAGGCTGTGATTAAAATTTTGCGGTGCCCTAACTGTTAAGAATACAAAGTAACAGACCAGCATTACAGTAAGTGCTGTCTCTGGCGTCAGGGAATTGAAATGTTTCAGTGTGCCACTCAGCTGGACGTGTGAGTGTGGGGCAGGAGGGACATTTACCTTTTCCAGGGCCTCTCTGTCCAGGAGTTCTTGCACAGCGAGAAGCTTGATGCTGGAAGAAAAAATTAAAACCACACGTGAAAACAAACCTTTTCATGTTACCGAGCATCACGCAGGTCACAAGGACAGAAGTCTGAAACTTCAGCCTGCATTTCTGCGTCACCTCCCACCTTAAGGTGACCTTGGGTTTGACTGGAAACGGCCATTTCCGAACTATTAAAAATGTTTCTAACTTGTGAAAGTGATTTTAACTGTGGGACCCAGCCAGTCCACTTCTGGGCAAACACTCGGAAGAGCTGAAAGTGTGGACTCGAACAGGTTTTGCACAACACACTCGTAGCAGTGCTGTTCCCGACAGCCGACCGGCGGAGACAACGGAAGTCCACCAGTGGTCCCCACACAGTGGAATACTATTCAGCTGTAAAAGAAGGAAATTCTGGCATGTGTTACAACACAGATGAACCTGAGGACATCACGAAATGCAATAAGCCGGTCACAAAAAGACAAACCCTGTATGATTCCACTCCTATGAGGCCCCTAGAGCAGTCCCATTCAGAGACAGAAAGTCAGAGGGGGGGTTCCCAGGCACTGGGTGGGGGCCGGCGGGTGTCAGTGTTTAATGGGGACAGAGTTTCCGTTTGGGATGACGAATCAGTCCTGGGAATGGATGGTGGTGAGGGTAGCAGAGCAAAGTGAATGCACAGGCCACTGAATTGCACACTTACAAATGGTTCAAGTTAAAGGAAATTTTACGTTACGTACATTTCGCCACGAAGAAAAATCTAAAAGGAATTGATAGCTGCTTCATGTAAGGAATTTGAATAAATTCAGAGGGATATAAAGAAGAAAACAGCTGCTGTCCGTGTTCAGCACTAACCTTCCCCTGATGGCCCTTTGATGATAACAAGCAAAGAGCGAGCATCACTGCTTACCGAGGGGGCTGCTCGCTGCTCACTGGTTCACTGCACAGGGATCAAGCCCTGCTGTGTGCAGGTAGCCAAGGGTACGTGCCAGCTCTGACATGCTCCCCGCCCACCAGGAGCTCACAGCCCCTTGGAGGCAATGTGTCGAGGGGACGGGCCGAGACTCAGAGAGGGACCTGGCCCAGCAGAAGTCAGAGAAGGCTTCCTGGAGGAGGGACCGGGGAAGCTTTGCCAGGGGCAGGGGGCTGGGGACAAAAGTGACCCACAGAGGGACAGCAGAGGCAAAGGCACCAAGGTGGGGAGAGAGACAGGCCACCAGTTTCCAGTCTAGGGGCCAGAGCCCAGACTGCTGCCAGCAACCGGAATGAGAGAAGGTGGAGGTGGATGGAGGTTTTACAGGGGAGGTGTTTCCCCTTTTGTGACAAGTGGTTTCTGAAGTGTTCACGGTCACACTAAGCAGGCAGCCAAAGTTGGACTCGTCAGCACACAGGAGGAAGCAGGAAAGGTCAGCGAGATTGTTTGGGGAGTGGGTCAGCTGTAGATGCTGTCGCCTCGCTCCTTCTTTACCCAGCTAGTCTGCTGATGGTCGCTGGTCACCGTGCCCCCGACCCCCACCAACCTGCACGGGCTCTCTGGAGCAGAAAGGGACCCCACCTGGACCGCACGCTTCCCTCCAAGTTATGCCCGTGATAAGGTTCACCTTAATTTACAGACGTCTTCCCCATCTCTCTGTACAACTCAGCAAGCACTATCCAACCAACTGCAATGATGTACTTAAAAGCAACTCCAGGAACTGCAATAAAAGTTTTAAAAGCTTACAAGAATCCACCACCAACAACAATTCAGCAAACATCAGGGCTAATGGACAGGCCTCTTGGGCATTCCCCCTGCTCCAGTCACACTGACTTCCCCACTCTCTTGGACATGTTTGTTTTGTCATTTCTCTGGCTTGGAAGGGTCTTCCCCAAGATCTTTCCCACCGACTCCAACTCACTGCCTCACAGTCTACGTGCAAATACAGCCGTCTCCAAGCAGCATCCCCGGGCACCATGTCTTATTTTCCTCAGCGCACTCACTGGTACCTAGTTGTGGCTCATGTTTCAGAAGCTTAAACTGCTTCAGAAATAACCACGGAAAATATTTACACTGCAGGAACTTTTTAAATAGTCTCTTGTCCCTGCCCCTCGCCACAACCCCGCAGTCGAGTTTGGGATCAGATATCAGATACGAACAGGTTAGAGAAAAGGTTTACACACTGTTAAGATAAGTCAACTCACTTTTTCTCCCTATTTGCAAAGACACTGCATTCCACCCACTATGGGACACGAGCTGAAAACCAACAGTCTCGGGCTCTGAATGAAATGATACTGTAACAACTTCCGCTGACTCTCATTTAGCGCGAAGCCTGAAGGATGCTACTCCCTGCTCTCATCATCTTGCTCTCCTCTTGAACGGGGATGGCAAATGCTTGGCACACATACTGGCTATTCTCCAACCCTCTCCACCTCTTTCCACGAAAATTTTCCGCTTTCAACTTAGGCACGGCTTCAGAACCCTTCTCAACACCCCAGTGAGCCACAGCCAATCACTTGAAGTTTGGCATGTGGGATTAAACCGACTTAACATCTGCCATAGAGCCAATACCAAACAGTATTAATGTGGGAGAGGTACAGGAGAAAACCCACACACACAAAAACCAGAGACATGTGTACACTACCAAACCCCAGTAACACAAGATAGTTTTAGGGGCAGGAGAGGACAGAAGGAGAAGATGGAGAGAAGATATAGGGTGCTCAGATCTATATGGTTTGAGTTTCAGAAATAATGCCTGTCAATACAAATCTGCTGCAGCCGCTCGGAACACCGGATTCCTTCAGGAAGCAGTGTTTCTTTCCTGCTTACAGCTGTGGTCCTGAGGCGTATCCAAGATGTTTCCTGTTACATAACTATCCTACTGTTATTTCTTGCCTTATTGGACACTCTCAGAGTTGAGTATTTATTTCATATTTCTAGTATCAGATTCTTCTAGCACATCAGACACTCCCTGGGAGGGAATCTCATCTCTCATTCTGAATCCTGCTCCTTCTTTTGCCCTCCTTCCTTCCCTCCTTCCATCCTTTTGCTAATTCCACAAACATACACGGAATCCCTCCTATACGTCAGACACTGTGCCAGGCACAGGGGCGACCAAGACGAACACAATACGTCCCAGCTCTGACGGGACTCCCAGGGGCCAGGATGCTGCTTGGGCACAAGCCCAGGGAGGTGTGTCTCCCTGAGACTCCCGGGTCCCCATGTGGAACAGCGGAGCTGGGATACACAGGGCATGTCTGCCGGGTGGCCAGGGGCTAGGTCAGCACGCTCTGCCAACAGATGGGCGCTCCAATGAGCTGCGATTTCTTTTTCTGCACTCGACTTTGAGAAGAGAGGCAACTCCCACAAAAGCAGTGATTTATTTAGAAAAATGGCAACTTCAGGGGAAAGTTCTGAAGTCAAGTGGGCAACACTCTGAAAGACCTAGAATGCATGCAGTCGAGGTTTTCGGAGAAGCCGCAGGAGGGAAGGTGCGTGAGGGCAGATGTCTTATCCAGCTGGGCTGCGTCTGCCACAGTGAGGGCCACAACAGAATCAGAGGTGGCGCTGGGGACTGTGCCAGGCAGACACCACGGCCGGGAGGAGAGACAACAAAACTGGAGAAGCAGGAGACAGGGCGCTTGGGGCTGCGGACTGAAGGGACCTCGCTGGCCCTGACAAGGCAGATACGAGGTAACTATGGGCGCTGCGAACACACTGACAGTCGGCCCCCAACCACACACACTCGCTCTTCGAATAGATTATAACCACAGGGCATCAGTCAGGATTCTCTCTAGCTGCCCTTCTGTGGCACTTTGAGTTCCCACTGCATTTGTAAGTGACAAGTTCTGTGCATGAGACAAAACAAATGCACAGACAATACAATATGGGGCCGTCCATTCACCGCACAGATGAAATATTTAAGGGTTATGTATTATGTACCAGGCACCATGGGGCGCCGGGGATTCAATCAGGAGCAAACCCAGCCTCAGCCTTCAAACCAGAGTCCAAGGGAGGAGCCAGGTAAGTGCACTAGCCATGTAAGGGGCGCGCCCCTTGGCTGACGCAGGGTGCCTGGGCTTTCACACAAAGTTGGGAGGCTCCCCGGAAAGTGGCCTCTAAGAGGGTGGGGCCGGAGGAAGAGCCGAGCTCCTGTCTCAGCCACCAGCTTGTTCGGCACACGGAAGGACTGGCTGTCCTCACTGCAGGGTTCCAATGTCCATGTGGGGGAAGCACCTGTGCTCCTCGGGCCCCACAGTGTCGGGCCCCCAGGCTCCTGAGGACCTGGAAGGTGCCCCAGATCCGGGCCCCAGGGAGACCGACCGTGTGGAACTAGGGACAGCACCTTCTGGAAATCTCTTCAAACACAAGCCACCGGGATGGAGCCCAGGGTTCACAGAAAACAGCTGCGGACGGTCAGACCCACGGAGGAAGTTGGCCGTGGAAAGGAGCTTGGCTCCCCACTGGAGACAGAAACACGTTTCCACACCGCGCTCCTTTTTTCGGCAGCAAACCCCCATTTCTTGCCACTTTTGAAAAGGCTGAAACGTTCAACCTAGTCTGAGGTCTCAGGCCCCCAGGAAAGCCACAGTGGCAAGGTTCCCCCACAGGAGATAAAGTTCCAGCTTCCTGGGAAGCTCAGAAGGAAAGACAGGAGCAGAGGGAAACGCAGGCAGAACTGTCAAGGGGAGCAGGGGGTGCCGCTGGCGCTTTGCAGACATCAGGTCCTCCGCGGAGCTTGTCTGTGCTCTGTCTCCTACCCCTCGGTCTGCCCTGGAGGGCGCACGGAGCCGGAACACACTTCCCATTCCAGACGGACTCGGGTCCCAGCTACGAAGCAGTCAGGGACTGACCGCGTGATCTGCGTGCTACACATTCGTTTCCCCCACTCCTGCCTTTGGGACATTTTATCCTCGGCTGAAGAGGCAGGGATTTCAACTCCTGTTTCACAGTGTCAGAGAGGTTAGGGTGCTGGCGCAAGGGACACACAAGGGCTGGGCAGTGAGCCTGGGTCTGTGTTGTCATAAGCACTTGCTGCTTTTTTGGGGGGTGGGGGGGTGCACCGTTCCTGGAAGTATTGCAATACCAGGTCAATGTGTGGAGTGGACGGAGCAAGGTCCTATTCCATCTCCCAATCCCCCAAATCCACTTAATATATTGTCATCAGATATTAAACTGATAAGAACAGATACTACACTTGATCTTAGCCCAAAGGCTGAGAAGTGATCACTGCTTTTTTTTTTTATCCTCACCTGAGGACGTTTTTGCATTTATCTTCAGATAGAGCAGGAGGGAGAGAGGGAGGAAGAGAGAGAGAGAAACATCGATGTGAGAGAGACACATCGACTGGTTGCCACCTGCACAACCCCAACTGGGGCCTGGGCTGAACCGCAACCGAGGTACATGCCCTTAGCGGGAACCGAACCCGGGACTCTCTGGTCCGTGGGCCGACGCTCTAACCACTGAGCCAAACCGGCCAGGGTGATCACTACTTGTTATTCAAATAACAACTATTCACTGAGTAACTACTATAGGCCAGGTGTAGTTCTGGTACCCGAGACAGAGCAATGAACAAAATGAAGTCTTTACTCTCACGAAGTCCGCGTTCTCATGAGAGGTGGGGGCGGTGGCTGAGACGGGTTTAACCACCGGCACCAGGGGATGCCGGGCGGGGAGCTGCAGCACTTGCCAATTTCTGTGGTGTCAATGCTCCCACCGTGGCCCATTTCAGGCCACCAGCTTGATGTGACTGAACACGGAGACAAGAAGACATATTCATCAGTGGCTCTCGTGAGCCTTTCCACACCAAATCCAGGACCCCACTGGCGAGGAGGGATCGGCAGCAAACCAATAATCATATAATGAATGCGTCATGTTTCTATTATGTACATTAGAATTAAATCTGCAGCAATTTACACAGTTCTGTAATGTGCCTTAGTGGTGATGAGTTTATAAAAATAAAGCAGGATAAAGCGGTCGTGAGTGAACAGGTGTGTGTGTACATGAGTGGCCAGCATGCTGGGGGGACGTCAGGGAGGACCAAGATGACATTTGACCAGAGCGTGGGTTTCACATCTGTAAATTCAAGACACTGATTCTCACTGTTTAATAGGGTCGCTGTGAGGCTTCGATGAAATGGCACTTGTTACAGTATATTGCCTTCAACTATAGAGTAGATACTCAAGAAATGACAGCTATTAATATTTAAATTGAATTGATCTGGAGGTAACCTGGTACGCAGTTCTCATCTTCTTTGGATAAGAGTATAATACTTCCATCCCTAAGAATCAAACTGGTATTTTAGACACATAAATAGGTTCTAAATTATTGACCAACGATCCGGGAATGCTCCTGTAAGGTGAATTTTGCTAAGTCCAAATTTCACGGCACTGGGCCTTTACATGGTGAGGTTGGAGTGCGCACTATCCCTGTTATTTCAGAATACTTTGATTAAATTCGTTAGTAGTCAGCGCGTTAATTCCAGATCAATCCAGGCTGCTCTCTCTCAAAGAAGACAAGGAATGTCAAAACTTTCTGGAGCTGAGTGGGCAGCACAGCTCGGCTCTCCTCCGTCCGCTGACACCGAAAACAAGACTCATGGACAGGAAGCAAAGCCTTCCACAGAGCTGGTTCTCAAACACCTTCAAAGCCGCAACACTTACTCCAAACACAAGTCCCTTCGCCAAACGAGGGTAAGGATGAAAATCCCCAAAGATAAGGTTGTATAACATGTTGAAAAATTAAGCATCGGGTTATTTTATTTTATTTATTATTATTTTTTTTAATCCTCACCTGAGGATATATATATATATATATTTTTAGATAGAGTGGGAGGGAGAGAGAGAGAAACATCGAAGTGAGAGGCACATTGATTGGTGGCCCTCGCAAGTTCCTGACCGGGGTGGTGATGAACTTGCGACCCAGGCACGTGCCCCTGACCAAGAATGAAACCCTCCATCCTTCGGTCTGTGGGCCGATGCGCCAACCGCTGAGCCAAACCAGCCACGGCTCAGGTTCTTTTAAACTGAACGGTTACACTCTTTCCTCAAACAGAAAAACTGTCATTACTTTAAATTATTTCTTTAAGAATAGTGGTCCATTGTCAGGCAGGGAGTTGAAGAAGGGAAGATGTTCTCAGCCCACCATCTGCCATGCACGAACCCGATGCCTCCCAGCACCCATCCTCTGCCCAACAGCATGAGCACCCTGCATCACCAGCTCTGCGTGGGAGTCGGCGGGGCTGCACCGCACAGCGCCAGCGAGGTGGTCGTTCAAGCCCAGGCTCGGGGCTCCGACTGGTACCTCTCGATTCCGTTCCAAACGTCCTCCCTGACTACATCCAACAGGTAAGGGACGATGCCTTACACTTGGCCGAGCCTCTTGTTGGTCACTGTTAATGCAAGAGTGACACAGACCCAGATGTCCCTAAACCAAGGGGGTTCTCAAATTCGTACCATTCGCCTCCTTAATCCAAGTGAAGTGGGTCTTCTTGGAATTCCCGCTTTCCCCCTTAGTTCTTTTCAACATATTTTCACACAAGAAGAAGCCATCTGGCTCAATATAATCAGAAAACGCCGCAAATATCATCTGAAGGTAATATTTCCTTCAGGGAAAAATGCTTTTCACGGCCTTCCTCCCCTCTTGCTTTTCCTGACTCCTTTTGGTTACTCCCTGGCTTTCGTTGGGGGAGGTAAAGGAACCCCCTGGTCAAATGAGCTTCTGTGTCTAGCGTGGGGACAGTGTCCCATCCTGCTCGACCTCACCTGGCAGCGGTGAAGACGGTAGCTGACCCTGTGCTCTCTGCATGTCCACGTCCCTGTGTCCTTCCCGTAGGTGGGTGCTCAGAACCACGTGGGATGCCATCTCCCAAGGGGGACCTTGTCTTTCTTCTCTGTCTTCCCAATCCATTCATTCACTAGGCTTCCTTCCAACATTTTACTCTTTTGCATTGCATATATTTCTTTCTGTGTATCAAATCCTGTCAGAATGAAAGTTAGCAACACACACATTTTTTTTTTAAATGTGTGCTGGCCAGCGACCAGGCCAATAGTTAAGGGTTTGGGGTTATAGTTTTTTGGGTCCCCATATTTTTGTATTTTGGATTCACAGGGGACTCCTGGTTACCTAATTGTTTTCTATCAATGTCCACATTTTTAGGTTTTGCCATCTTACTGTTTTGTCTTTTTGCTCTTAATATTTTAAGCATGAAAATGTTCAGACCTTCAGGGAAATCCAGAGAACGGTACAGGGAACACCCATACACCTACCGCCCACATTCCGTAATTGCTAGCATTTCACCAGATTCACCAGCCCATCATTTTCTGATGCAAGTCAAAGTAAGCCGCAGCTCAACGATTTGGTTTCTGGTGACATTTCACACAAAGGTTGGACTCAGAGTATGGCCTCTGATTTTCAGCTGAACCACGACCCGCAGATTCCCCGACGCCAACATGGAACTCACCCTCAGCTCCACTGAAAATCTCCCCCCACCCCCACTGATGCGTCTCCTCCAGGGCTTTCTCTTCTGAGTCCCCTTAAGCTTTCCTTTACTGAAGCCCCTCCCAACCTGGATGAAATCACCTGTCTCCCCTCCTCCTGGTCTCCTCTCCTCTGCCACCCTCTGATGTTTCCTGAGCCTGTCAAGCTACCATACAATGAGCATTTCTAAAGCTCAACTTTACATGGGATCCCTGAGACTAGGTCCTGCTCTTGGCCCCTCCTGCCCATCACGCAACTTTTTGTAGCAAGGGGAGTGTCACTAAGCTAGGCTTAGTCCTGCTGCTTTCAACTACCCATTGCCACTTAGTTACTAACCTATTTTATTTTTCGGGGGAAGAGTCAGAGTGATTCATGGAACATGCGAGAAAAAAAGAAATTTCTGCTTTCAGAACATACTGGAAATTGGAAAGTTATCTAACACAATACATGGTCTGTGATTCCAACTCAATGCTCTAGCCAAAATTCCTCATCTGACTTTGAATGCTGACCTTTCACCTCTCAGCAAGGCTTCTCTTCCTTTTAGGCCAGACGAAGTCCACCCCTGGGTCGTGTCAGAGGAGTGCCTCGTTAATCAGCAGAAGGCAAACATTCCTCCCGGCTTGTAGTACAGACCAGCCAGGAGCATTCTCGGGCAGGGGGGTTAAAGCAGCCAGGACGAGGGCATATTTCACAGGACTCGCTAGTTTACGTTTTTAAAAGACGTTCTTTACAGAGTACATGTTATTGCAGAAACTTTAGAACACACACACACACACACACACACACACACACACACACACACACAAAGAGAAATGAAAGAAACATTAGCCGCAATCTTGCTACCTAGAAATACCATTAACATTTTGATGTATATCCTTTTAAAAATAAATATACTCTTGTAAATAGTGCTGCTATGAAAAAAAAAGACAAAAAAATAAAAAAATAAAATGCAAAAAATAAAAATAAATAAATATACTCATTTTATAAAATTGAAATCATATTGTATATGCTGTTTCTATTATTTTTTAATTGCCATTAAATTATAAATTATTGTCATTAATTGACACGATTCCATGTCATTAAGTATTATTTGATGTAATTTTAATGGAGATAGACATAGATATAGATATAGATACAGCTAAATGCGAGAGTAGCCTTTGTTGGACATCAAGGCTGTTTGAAATTTTTCACTGTTCTAATGATCTCTTTGGAGAAAAACTCTTCATATGCTACTTTTCGAATACCTTTAATCGTTTCAAACAATACATTTCCAGGAGGCCAAGGGCCATGTGCATCTTGCAGATTTGAAAGAACGTGTACAAAGGTGCTTTGCAGAAGTAGACTTCCGCCCACCGCTGTATGACCCACTCCCTTGCCCCCCATGATTTTTGTAAATCCGCCCTCATTCAAAGGGTGGAAAAATGTTATTGTGCTGTTTAAATTTACGTGTACTTGACCACTAGAGAAACTAAACTTTCATTGGCCAGTTTCAGTTCTTCTTTCGTGAGAGCGGGTGAGTGATGGGGAGGAAAGCGGTGGAAGGAACAGCTCCCAGCCCGAGTGGCCCTGGCAGCCCCTGTGAGCCGTGTGGCCCCAGGCGGGGTGGCCAGTGAACAGCTGGACCTCTACAGCGTAGCTGAAATTCTGCAACCGTGCCGCCTGTTCCTCTCCTTCGTTAATCAGATCGTGTTCTCTGGAGACACTAGAACAGTATGTATGGGAATTTTAGGTTCCTGAATAGTCTTGATAAATAACGACTATCAATATTTTGCCCAAAAAGTTTTGTGGAGGGGCCCACCAGCTGGAAGAAGTATGATTAAAGCCTACTCACTGGAGAGAAAAATGAAAAACAAACAAACAAAAAAAGAGCACCTGGAAAGTTTTACTAATTGGCTCAAAATCACGTGAGTCAAGCGGAACTAGACCTGAGGGTCTCCATCCCCCCTGCGGTCTGGGCAGCACAGGAAGGCTCACCCACACAGGTGTGCGAGATGCAAAGGACTGAGCTAGGTCTGCGGTCTGCAGGGAAGCCCGGAGGCTTTGCACAGGGGAGAAGGACTAACACTGCAGGTAGTTACCTGCTGTCCTCCCACCAGAACAGCCCCAGCATCAGGGGACAGTGCCAGTGCGGGGTCCCCAGAACAGCACATCCAGATCCTCGATCCAACCTTTCCTGTGCCCACAGCGTGCCCCCGCCCCCCCCCCCCCCCCAGGTCCCAGGATCTATTCTGCTCAGCAGCACAGAACACACTGGAACACAGACCCCAGGCAGCCAGGCCCCCAACCATCATGATTACAGGCTTTCAGAGGGTGAGTGAGGATCCCACTGCAGGGACAAATGGGCACTCAGTCTGTGCCAAGAGCCTTGGTTACCTGTGAAATTTCACCCCCGGCTTCTGGCGTCAGTTTCAGATCTGGCTGGTCTCTGGACGTCTGTCCCTCGAATCACCAAGAGGAGAAAACCTACTCCTTCTCTCCAGCACAGTGCTGGCTGCTGGGTGTCCACGTAATCGCAGTGGCCACCGCTGCCCAGCTTTGATCTCCAGGGCACCCCAAGGAGCACTAGGGGCCTGGTGACCCAGACGACGGCTGGTGTTCGTTACGCATCAGCATCTCACCCCATCTTCAAAGCTAGAGGTCGCCTGACGCTACTGCTATGAATTCCAGCTGCTGTGTGTGAAACCTTATCCTCCGGCCTGGGATTCAGGCCCCTCTGGTCCTTCACTGTCTTCAATGTAAGATACCAAATTCAGGGAGACCCAGGAGGCCCTCTCCCTTGCCAGTCCCCCCCCCCAACAACCCCATAATCTCCCCCCCACCACCACCAGGCTCAGAACCTCGTGTGTGGAGTCAGGCCAGGGAGGCTGCCTGGGATCCCCGCAGAAGCTGCTGGCCCTGTGCTATGGAAGATGCTTCTGCAAGGCAGGGGCCTCTGACTCTCTCAGCCCAGTTCTCCAAGCTCAGGGCTCCAAGTGACAACTTCAAAAGCTCTTCTAGGGGGCAGGTGGGAGGAGAAAAATACATGGCAGCTTGGAGTCTCTTGTGTTAATTTCCAACAACTGTCAGCCTGTGTTTTGGGGATGGAGGACAGTGGCTCTGGGGCTTCAGGGAGCATCACCTGCAGTGTTGTTAAACTGCGGGGCCACCCCAGAGGTCCTCCTGAAGCAGGTCTGCAATGGGGCCTGAGAATTGGCATTTCTAACAAGCTCCCAGGCAGATATGGCCAGCCCGGGAACCATGCTTTGAGACCACTGATTGAGGGTATGACAGCTAACTAAGAATGCCACGTCCTCGAAGGCTGCAACACAGCCACTTTACGTGGCACACACCTACGAATCCCTGGAGCAGACCTGGCGAGGAGGGCTCCGTGGGGAGACCCCCGGTGGCGCAGCGAGGGCGCAAGGCGGGACAGCACAACTTTCATTTCTCAGACAGGACAGCTATTCGCTGTGGAAACTGTTCTAAGAAATCCAATGTCACAAACGGAGAGTACTCCGCCCAGCTGACCTTCAGGCGTGATGTCCAGGTCTCCTTCTGAGACGTCTGTGCCTTGCTCTCTGCTGTCCTTCCCACCCAGCAGAGCTTCTGCTTGTTCCCAGGACCAGAAGGCCCAACTCTGCCCCTGAAAGGTGGATCACACTCCCTCTCCCCAGGCCGCGCTCCGAAACTGCTCTCTCCATGACCTTGCCAGAGCCCATCTTTCTATAAAACCGGTGCCTGCGGTCACCTTGAAGCTCTTCTCCTGAACCTCTGAATTGTGCACCCCCTAAAATCCATACGTGGAAGTCCTAACCCCTAGTACCTCCAAATGTGACTGTAATCAAGATAGGGTCTTTAAAAAGGTAATTAAGCCTGGCCGGCTTGGCTCAGCGATAGAGCGTCGGTCTGCAGACCAAAGAGTCATGGGTTCGTCTCTGGCCAAGGGCACGTACCTTGGCTGCAGTTCGGTCCTTGGGGTCGTGTGGGAGGTAACCTATCAATGTGTCTCTCTCATGTTGATGTTTCTCTTTCTCTCTCTCTCTCTCTCTCTCTCTCTCTCTCTCCCCTCCACTCTGAAAATAAAATATGGAAAAAAGGGTATCCTCGGGTGAGGATTTAAAAATAAATAAATAAATAAATAAAAAGGTAATTAAGTTAAAATAGGGCCATCAGGCCAAGGAGCACATTACTTCCTGGGCCACCTCGGCCCACAAACCACACACAGCCTCCTGCTCACCGCCCTGAACACACACAGCCGGAGCGACCCCCGGGCCTGCCGCGCCCCGTGGTGATGGCCTCCCCTTAAACCCAGAAACAGGAGGGGACCAGGAATTCACACCAAGTGCCTGACAGCCACTCCCACAGGAGGAAAGGATCCCCGGATCACCCAGACAGACACCTCTAACCGACAACGGCACACACGTGCCAAGCTCAGAGCTGGCCTGCACACCCTCTCGGGTTCCGAGCTGCTCTGCTCCCACCAAGGAGCCAGAGCTGGCCGACAGGAAGGAAGCCCCCTTGCTAGCCTGGACCTAGGAGCAGCCTACATTTTTTTGCAGAATGACATGGTATAACGAATAAATGAATTCGATTTCTAAGGGACAGCTGTACAGTAAAATGAGGAAGTGGCCTTCAGGTCAAACAGACCTGGGATCAAAGCTGGCTGACCGAGCGAGTCAGAGCCAACACTTCGGACGTGCTTCCTGGTTGTAACATAATTACTTACTGTGATCCACACAGCCCCACAAAGTAGGTAATGTTAGTACCCCAATCTATAGATGGGGAAACCGAGGCACAGAGTGGTTGCCCAATTTGCAGGAGCTCCAGGTCTGTGCCCTTCACCTCCTGGGTAGGGGTTCCCAAGCATGAGAGTGTGTCGGGATTGCCTGAAGGGCTTGTGAAAACCGAGAGCGGGGCCCCTCCCCAGCTCGTTCTGGAGCTCGTGGGTGGGGCCTGAGAATCTGCACTTCTAACACGCTCCCAGGTGATGCTGCTGGTCCGGGGACCACACTTGGAGAACCACTTCTCTAAGGAAGGAAAAATGCTTCTAATGATGATAAGCTCACACAGCTGTCGTGCGAAACTCACAGGCCTGCATAGGAAACGTACTTAACACTGGCCCTGATACAGCGTGGGGGGCCCTGCAAATACTATTTTTCTTCCCTCTGACTCAAGTGAGTTTCAGGCGTCAGCCAACAGAAGAATAGGGCAGGCAGTCTGCCTTCCTGTTTCTAAAACTACCCTGTCATCTCCCTAGGACCTGGGGCAGCCGCCATGACCACTCGGTTCCGGGGACCGTGCACACCCGGGGGTGCTGAGCGTGAAACCCTGCTGTTCCGACCCAGCAGCACAGATCCATCTCAGCAGAGCCTCACAAGCCGGCACGCCAAAGCCAGCGGGCCTGAAATCTACCAACAGCCAAACTCGGAGAGGCACACACACTGCATTTTGTGTTTCTAAAGATTAACACCCGAATTCTGCAGACTTGCTCCTTTACAAAGGGCTGCTGGGAAGGAGACCAGGGAGGGGGATACAGGCCCAGTCTACAGGGCCACTTCTGCCCCTGGCCAGGGTGAGCACGCCCCATCCGCTCCACCCAGCCACACAGCGAGCCCCGGTCACTGCCACCCCAGCTATGGGCGTCTCTGAACTGGAGTAACCTAGTCCCGCTGGCCCAGGCCCAGGCCCAGGCCGACAGCTCATTCGGGTTACTAGGATTCACACTTTAAAAAGAGGAACACGCTGATGAGATAAAAATAAAAACTGCTGAGTGCAGAGCAGACTCGCCATTCCTGGAGGGCACGCAGCGCTGTCTGTCCTGCCTGAGTGCTGGCCAAGGGCCTGTGTGGACAAGACCAGAAGCTCCCTGTCGGGGTTAAAGTCCTGCACCGAGATTCCAGACGGGCAGTCACTTCCCAGTGGGCGGCTGGAACCATCGGAAGCTGTGATTTCACCCCCAAGCGACAACACACACACGGCAAACGGCACACATCCTTATGGAACCGCAGCGTGGAGACAGCACGCACTGAGGGCCATGCTGTTATTTCAGACCCCAGAACACACACTGGCGGTCACAGGAACGGGCCTGGATTTGAGGTCCCCGGGTCAGGGTCGGGCCTCTCCCACCACCTTCTCCCTTCCGAAGATCTTGCCCAGGAACCTGTTCCCAGATGATGAGCTGCTCTAGGCATGGCTAACCCCAACTCCCGGGCTCCAGACCCCTCTCCCAGGAACACCTGGAAGGGTTTCCAGCAGATGGCCTAATCTGTCTGGGCCGAGACACGGACACACCAGGTTCAGAGTTCTAACCCAAATGGGTCATGTTGAGAATGCGTCTCCCCTTCACCCTTATTTATCTGCCAACAAGTTCCCCTCATTCCGCATCTTTCCACTCAAAGATCCCTCCTCTGAAGATTCCCCTAACACCCTGGGCAGAATTAAGGTGTTTCTCTAGCCCCTGCTCACAGTCCCACTACAGTCGGACCACACTGACACGTGGTTTGTTTTCTCCTCCGCTGGAATCTGAGCTCCAGGAATTGCACGTGTGTCAGGGGCTGGCACCAAGCAGACCCTCAACAAACACCTGCCTGCCTCCCTTGCAGAGTTTTAGGGGCAAAAAAGAACATACTAAAAGTGTCCTCTAATGGAAAAATCCTTTGAAAATGTAAAGAACTACTATCTATAACTTATTAAGGTTTAAAGCTATTTTTTATCCTCACCCAAGGATATGTTTATTGATTTTAGAGAGAAAGGAAACGATAAAGAGAGAGAGAGAAACACTGATGTGAGAGAGAAACATCCATTGGTTGCCTCCCGTACACCTGAAACTTAGGTATGGTGTATGGGATGACGTTCCAACCAACGGAGCCACCCGGCTAAAGCAAAGCTTTTTTCCTAATAGCAGAAGAATGCTCTGAGGACCCTACAGTGATCCCACGGGCCCAAACAGCATCCTGGCAGCTTCCCCGGCCGACTCTATATGATGCTGAGGGTTTCAGCTTCCAGACATACCCTCGCCAACACGACAGCCACGGGCACACGCGGCTCTGGGGCACCTGCGATGGCATGGGTTCAAACTGAGGTGTCTGTGAAGGGCAAAAGGCCCACTGGGTTTGAAGAACACACAAAAGGAACGTAACACATGTCATTGGTCATTTCTATATGATGATGTGCATGAATGTTGAATCTTACTATTTTGGATATATTGGGTTAAGTCAACAACATTAAAATGAACGCCACTTGCTTTGTTAGACCTCTCCAAACTTCCACCCAAGGATTTAAAACTGGATGTTGTACTTCCGTTGGACAGTGATGTTCTACACCTGCTCAGCCCTGCGGCCCAAGGTCTGCTCAGTCCTTGGGATTCTTTTTTTTTTTCCTTTTCTTAAATTAAATGTATGGGGGTGACATTGGTGAATAAGATGATATAACATTCAAGTGTACATTTTTATGTTACAGCATCTGTACATTGCATTGTGTGCTCACCACCCAGGGTCCAGTCTCCTTCTGTCCCCATATGTTTAATCCCCTTTACCCTTTTTATTCCCCCACCCCTCTTCCCTCTGGTAACCACCATACTGTTGTCTGTGTCTATGAGTTTGTTTTGTTCATTCATCTGTTGCCTGTTTTATATCCCACATATGAGTGAAATCACATGGTTCTTGCCTTTTTCCGTCTGACTTTCGTTTAGCATGATACTCTCAAGCTCCATCCACGTTGTCGCAAATGGCAGTATTCCACCTTTTCTTATGGCTGAGTATATTCCATTGTGTATATGTGCCACCTCTTTATCCAGTTGCCCACTGAAGGACACCTGGGTTGTCTCCATGTCTTGTGATTCCTACGATGAAATCCTATTCCTTTGTCAGTGTCTCTGTCCAGGGATTTAGCCCATTACCACCCAGCCTTCAGCAGGCTCCTGGTGCCAGGAAACCCTCTGTGGGCGGGGCGGGGGCGGTCCGGCTGTCGTCTGGGCCCGAATGCACACAGGGCCGGCGTGCAGCACCATGGCCTCAATTCAGCCCGTGCTGGCAACACGAGCTCATTGTCCTGGCAGATCCCTGCCCTTATTTAGGTCAGTGGCCCCATTACCCCAGTGTCCAAGAGAGAGTTTCTGTGGGGTTTTGTCTCTGCCACTCTTTGCTACCCTGTCCCCTCTCTGCAGAAACCACCACTTGGCGGAGGCACTAACACTTCACAATACACAGAACGGCCTGCTCACACTGGGATTGTTCCCATCTTCGAAAGTTAAATACACAGTTCCAACACACTTCTTTTGTGAGGGGGAATCACAGTCCATGCTTCCCATCTGCAGCTCAGTTTTCCCAGTCACCTCCCCTCATGGCACCAGGCCGAGAGGCCAGGCCCACGTGGGCAATGAAACCTGAACGGTGTGCAAAGTCCAGGGAAGCAGGGGTACTTTGTGCCCCCCCCCGCGCTGTGAAATGCAGAGCGGATCTTCCTCTCCGAAAAGCAACCAGTGACAGCGACTTAGCCGTGAGGCAGTTTCAAAGGAGGGGAGTCTTGGGAGAGTCTAGAGGCAAAGACTGTTTCTATCTGTGGCTCATCTAAATGGCTCCACGTACACGAAGAATAAAAGGCTGCATTCTCCCAGCGCAAAGAAAAATCCAACAGTACAGAAAGCTCACCCCACTGCCACCTCCGGGACACTCTTCCTGATGAACGTGACGTCTGTCTGTCACGTTCGGTGGCCAGTCCTCCCTCCTCCTGCCCACTGTGTAGTGTCCTGGGGGAGGGCTCCAGGCACAGCTAACCCTCTCGCTACTGAGAAGGAGCATGCCGAGGGCCCGTGGACGAGCTGTGTGCACAGGCCACAGGTGGGAAGGAGACGCACTTGGACCACTGCCCCCTGACCTTTTACCCTGTCTTACAGCCAGGACAGGGTAATCATCCCACCAGTTCCTAGAAGGCAGGAGCCACGATTTATTCATCCCTACACCCGAAGTGTCTAGCATAGGATCTGGCACCCAGGAAGCAGTCAACAGACATTTGCTACACTGTCCCAAGGCGTACCTTTTTTTAAAACAACTACTGTTGCACAGTCATTTCTAGCCCCTTCAGGAACCCCATGGAGGCTCTCCTGAATATGGGGAGGGGGGCAGTGCACCCAGGCAAGCAGCAGCCCCAGCCTCTGCAGCCCAGGTGGCCCCATCTGTTTGCCAGGCTCAGGACACCCAGACTTCATCCCCAGGGTGTTCTGGGGCAGCTGCAAACACCAGATGGCCAGACAGCCCTGAACCACATAGGGGCTCCATATGCCAAGGTCAGCGCCTCATCAGGTGGGCAAACAACCCACAGCCACGCAAGCTAATGGGCTTCCTGCTGGAGGCCTGCTCCCAGGGGATCTGTTCTGGGGAGTCAGATTTCACCCCTCCAAAATCTGTTCCAGCCACTAGTAAAATCCACCCGTGTTTACGAACTGCCTCCTCCTCTCAGCTCAGGCGACAAACATTCACAGACCAAGTCCCTGTGCAGGACACTCCATGCTATGAGAAGACACACGAGAAATGGTTGTGCCCACGAGGAATTTTCAGTCTCACCGGGGGACACAACGAAGCAATAAAGGGCCAAGCAAGTGGCCTGGGAGATCAGGACTGAAGACTTGCTCCCTCTCCCGACCCCTCAGTCATAAGCTTCGACATTCAGCAGACACCAAAGAGTCACCCTCTCTCACC
The DNA here is from genome assembly GCA_030848825.1 of Tadarida brasiliensis. Taxonomy (NCBI): domain Eukaryota; kingdom Metazoa; phylum Chordata; class Mammalia; order Chiroptera; family Molossidae; genus Tadarida; species Tadarida brasiliensis. The sequence continues at coordinate 94,815,619 of CM061267.1, read as the reverse complement.
GTGCAGGCCGCCCCCACACTAAACAAGAGGGAAGCGAGAAAGGGCCAGGGAGGGGAGACTCATCCTCGGGGACAACGAGGAGCATGCAGCCACGCTCCGAAACGTGCAGACCCTGGGACCCAGCAGCAACCTATGGCAAAGCACAGGTGTGCTTGAGGACGGGCGTTTACCACAGAGTTATACAATACACACACATGTATATTACAGGGAAAGCTTAAATGTCCAACAACAGGGATTACAGGGGAGTGCAACAGTACCTAGCTCACAGGGCTGTGTGATGATAAAGCAGGGTTGTGGGCAAAGCTTAGAACATTGCCTGGCACAGAGCAAGTGCTATGGAGTCGTCCCCTTGTCTGCGGAGGGTGCGTTCCAGGACCCCAGGGGAGCCTGAAACCGGGATCGTGCCAACCCTGCATAGACCGTGTTCTTTCCTATACACACATATCTATGATAAAGTTTAATTTCTAAACCAGGCACAGTAAGAGATTAACAATCACAACTAATAACAAAATAGCTGTAACAATATACTGTGATAAAAGTCACGCAAATGGCTGTGGGCCATGATTAAGCACAGCCAGGATTACGTGGACACACGCACCGCGATGCTGCCCCAGTCGATCTGATAACCAAGCGGCTACTACGTGACTAACGGTTGGGGAGCGTGTAGGGTGTGGGGGACGCTGGACAAACAGATGACTCACGCCCCAGGCGGCATAAGACATGATGTTGTGAGACTTCACCCCCCTATTCAGAACTGCACGCAACTTACAACCTATGAACTGCTGATTTCTGGAACTTCCCAGTTAATATTTTCAATCAAGGTTGCCCATGGACAAGAGGACTCCTGTACAACCTTCTTCTTCATGACAGTCAGCTCTCAGTTCTCGACCGTCTCCCGCCTCGAACAAGTCCGTTCCCCACCAAGTTGTTCAAGGAAAAACTGTCTTAGTTTTCTAACAGAGCTCCGGCTCTGGCTCTTGAGCTGACAACCCTTTGGCGCTGGTACATCAGCATGACAAAAAGCGTCTCTCAGGCAACAGAGGAGAGCATGTGGGAGTCTGAGTCCCTTTACTGCTAAACCTACAGTGGCTAGCACCTTAGGAAACTGTGCTGCGGATATTTTCACGTTTGTTTGTTTGTGGTTTGTTTTCGAGGCAGGAGAAACGGGCAATTGGCACGATCTTAAAACATAGGCCATCAAGGATGCTGGTGTTGCTAAGGGTGTGACTGCTCACAAAACAGCGAGCTCTGCAGCTGAAGAGGTACAAAGTCTGTCGACCTGGATAAACGGAAAGCAGCGAGCCGGTGATGGCACGTGGAGGCAGCAACTCGGGGAAAAGCGAAGACGCCGCACCCCGACCTCCGGACAGGCGCCCCGGAACAGTGCTGGAACGGATCCGTTTCCGGCTAGCCGGGGGTGGTTCTATGCATTTAAGAAAAGAAGTGGTTGTTCATAGATTGAACAGTACACCGCACATGTGCTGTATGTAAGAAAGGTTAAAATGGAATCGTTTGGGGGTCTGGAACGGATTAATTCCATTTACATGATTTCTAATGGGGAAACATGATTTGGGTTTTATACAAATCACTTCTGGAGCAGCCTTCGGAATGAATTAAGTTCAAGAACTGAGGTGCCTCTGAATCACCTTTGTCATTGCTGCTGTTCTGAGATGAACTGCGATGTCTCTATCGAACACAGCCATTTCTCTGCTAAAAAGGACATGTAATGACACGGGGGGAAGACTGAAATATCATTGAGTGAAAAAAAGGGGTTTATAAAACTATACATCGGCATGATCCCAATCTTGTACAAACACACGTTTATCCATGAGCAGAGAGAACAGAGACCGGAAGTGCATTAGCTGAGGTTCTAAGAGCAGTTACTCCGAATGGTAGGATTAAGCACAGCTTTTCTGTATTATTTGTGCTTTTCTGGCTCATCTCAATGTTCACAGTAAAACATATTCTTTGCATGACGTTTCTTTTAAAGTAAAAAGTAAGAGAGTGGCCGTTTGGGGCCCGCTGCCTACTTTCCATTAAACCAACAGGCTGGTTTCCTTTAGCTGCTGCCAGGGAGGGTCCAGGGTCTATTTCTGTCGCCACAGTCCCCTCCCACTACAGATAAGGTAAACCCACCAGGCAGCCTTTTACAAGGGCGATGCAGTCTTTCTGTGACAGCTGATGACCTGCGAGCCTTCGGTGGAGTCGAACAGAGAACCAGAGTTGTAGAAGCAGCAGCCTGGCTGCCCTGGAGTCCCGGGGAAGGGACACACCCAACGGGCTGGTGCTCATTTAGTTCGGGTGGTTTTCCCCATCCTCTCATCTGCGAGAAAGGGAAGTGGGAAGGCGGGGAAACGGCAGCGAACGCCCACCCGAGGGTCTTCCTGAGCGACTTCTTGTCCAGGTGCCGCCCACCCTGGGGCTGCCCCAGGCCCCACTGAGGTAGCCACAGTTCAGAGCCACTGTACGAAACCTGGACACTGCCCTGGGCCCTGCCGTGTTGAGCAACACTGACCATACACTCTGCCTGGCCTCCCTGCCCACGATTCCTCCTTCTTTGGGAATTAGCCACCCAAATCCAGAACCCAGCACTTGTCCCTGACACGCCCGGAGTGAGCAGCAGCACGTCCAGCCTCACTGGGGAGCTGCAGTGGTCACTCCAGGGCAAGTGCAGAGAGGCAGGGAGGAGCCATCAGGGTCATTGCCGCCTGCAAGAGGGCACTTCCTGGCTGTCCTGCTTCGGACACCAGAAAGGAACCAGGGTCATTACAGCACAAGGTTCGAGAGCTGGGCTCTGGGCTCCGGGAGTTCTGGGATCAAACCCCAGCTCCCCTTACAAGCTACATGGCCTTGGGCCCTGTTACCTTTCTAAGTCCCGGGGTCCAGGGCTATAAAATGGGGCCGGTGGCGGTCCCACCTCGTAGGGTCATGGTGACGGTGAAATACAAGGCACACCGAGTACACGGCTCAGTTCTCAGGCACACGGGCCCCTCCAAGACATGTGAGATTCATTTACTTTTTATTGATTGATTGATTCTGAGAGAGAGAGAAACGGGGATTGGTTGTTCACTTGTTTATGCACTCATTAGTTGCTTCTTGTACGTGCCCTGACCAGGGACTGAACCCGAAACCTTGGCGTATGGAGACGACGCTCTTCCCAGCCGGGGCCGTGAGACGCCTTTAAAAGACAGCCTCAGTGCCCGCCCGAGTCAAGCTTACAGGTAGTAGGTCTTGCCACCAAGCTGCCATCATTCCTCTTTATTTTATTTCTTTATTTTTGTTCATTCTTCCTCGAGGATATTTTTCCATTGATTTTTTTTAGATAGAGTGAGAGGGAGGGAGGGAGGAAGAAACACTGATGTGACAGACACATTGATTGGTGGCCTCCCACATGACCCCGACCGGGGCTGGGGATAAAACCTGCAACCCAGGTATGTGCCCTTGACCAGGAATCGAACTTGTGATCCTTCGGTCCTCAGGCCGACGCTCTAACCGCTGAGCCACACCGGCCAGGGCAGCCTCTATCATTAAAAGCAGCCTGCCCATTCCCCGTGGACACCCTCCTGGCAGCTGACTGCCACCAGCCCTCTGTGTGGAGAGGCCCAGGTGTGCCTGGCACAGGCTAGTCAACAGGGCGAGAAACCCAAGTCTCCACAGAAAACGAACAACCCTCCCCAGCAAGATCTGGGGCGGGCGACCCCATGCACAGGCCCTGGCTGAAATTCCAGGCTGTGGGCAGGACCTCCGGCTTCTAATGTCTCTGGGGAAGGGAACCCCATGAAGGCCTGGCCCGGCACGATGTGTCCCCAAGGCTTGTCTAACCCGGTTCACAGTCCTACCGCTGTCCTTGTCTCCCGTGATCCTGGCATGTTTTGAGAGCACCAGCCTGTTATTGGTAGAATATCTCTCAACTTGGGTTTGTCTATTGTCTCGTGATTCAATTCTGATCTTGCGTTTTTGGCAAAAATACCACAGGAGTGGAGCTGTCCTCTTCTCGGGACGTGGCATCAGGAGAAACGGAGGCTGCTCTGCCCCATTGGTGGGTGGGGTTTCCAGGTGTCTCCCCTTTGTCATTCATACTATTCAGAAGGGTGGTACCTGGAGACTCCCCAAAGTCTGACCCCGTGATTCCGGGCCACACTCCTGCCCGAGCGCCCAGGGCTACAGGACAGGCGCAGCGAGACGGGACAGACCCAGAAACCCGGCTGCACGGTGAATGCCAGCGGGTGAGGGACACCTGCAGAAACGCCAGGGGGTGCGGGACACCTGCAGAAACGCCAGGGGGTGTGGGACACCTGCAGAAATGCCAGTGGGTGCGGGACACCTGCAGAAACGTCAGTGGGTGCGGGACACCTGCAGAAACGCCATCGGGTGTGGGACACCTGCAGAAATGCCAGGGGGTGTGGGACACCTGCAGAAACGCCAGCAGGTCTCTGCCACCCCGGCCTCAGGCATGAAGCGGGCCTGGCAACGTGGTCATCTCAGTGCCAAAACACCAAAGGCGCAAATTAAAATCCCCTCGGTGTCAACCTCCCGACAGGTTCTGAAGGGCACGTCTAACCCCCCACAGGTCCATGCCAGAAACCCAGAACGCGCAGGTAGTAAGCCCCTCAAAGTAAGCCTTTCTTTCCAGGACTGGGCCCCGAGCAAAGCCGGACATGCCGAGAGGACTGGGCTGCGGGAGGAAATGCCCACACACCTTACGCAAGCGCACCGGAATTCAAGACACACCGGGTCATAAATAACAGCCGTCATCCGTAAGTGCCTGCCACAGGTGCTGAGTGTGCCGGGTCGTAGGGCCGATAGTCACCACAACCCGGTAGGACAGGTGAGGGAGGGAGCCTGTCACCATCCCCCACAGCCTCTGGGTTCTGATGATGATAATGCTGCTCCCTGCCTCGAGGGGAAGTGTTCCTCCCCTCCCTAGATGGGGAAAGGGGGCACCGGGCTTCTGGAACAAGTGTTATTCCCATGGCAGGAAGACACAGCTGAGACCTAGATGCTGTCACCCAGCCAGGAAAGGGAAATGGGGGTCTGAGCCCAGGCTTATCCAATGGCAAGCTGTGCTCCCCACTTTCTCTTCCCCCCCAGACTCTGTAGAGCTGGCCTTGGGAGCCCTGGAAGTTTCAGAAAGTCATGGATTTATTAATCCCAGACATGCCCGGCTGGTGTGGCTCAGTGGACTGAGCGTAGTCCCATGGACTAAGAGGTCCTGGTTTGATTCCCAGTCAGGGCACCATGCCCGGGTTGTAGGCTCAATCCCCAGTAGGGGGCGTGCAGGAGGCAGCCGATGGATGTTTCTCTCTCACACCGATGTTTCTATCTCTCTCTCCCTTCCTGTCTAAAAAAATCAATAATAAAAAAACACATACTTAAATCCCAGACATTATTAGTATTAATCATTATCAATCCCAGACATGAGGACTCATTTCGTATAAACACCATGTCCTGCCATCTCTCAGAAAGTCCCTACCCTCTAGTGCCAACAACTAGAAAAGTTAAAATGGTAAAGGGAGGAATATGAGCTTTTGATAATAATGATACCCTCCTTCTAGAAAATGCTTCTCCTCGAGACAGCGCCCGCTGGAAAACCAAGGCGGTGAGTCTCCGACACCCACGCAGAGGGCGCTGTGAGGGCGGCACCCTGGTCCGGCTCCGAGCCGGGCGGGCAGCTGGGAGGACCTGCACCTTCTGGAGAACTTTCTTCAGATTCCTCAGAGAGAAAACGAGCTCCCAGCTCCCAAGGCCGAGCCTGCATTTCTGGGCCGGGATTCCAGTCGAAGGCCTGACATGTGTCCAAGCTGTTCCCAAGAAGGCCCTCGGGGCCTGACGACAAGCCAGATGAGGCGACATCTGCTCCAGGTGGCAGCCTACTGAACTCAGGACTCAGACTTCAACACCTTCTCCAGGTGGGGCCAGACACCCGCAGGCCCTCCCCTGTGAACTGAGATCTTTCCTGGACCTCACGACAGAAGAAGCCATAGTTCTTCAGGCACGAAAAGGACTCAGAGCCACAGAAAACCAGCCAGGACTGGGAGTCTCAGATCAGCGGGGCTTTCTGGCCCTAGGACTCGGGCAGAGACTCAGGCAGAGATGCCAGCCTCCAGGCACAACCCTTCCCACCCCTCCCATGTGTCCAGCTCTACCACAGCCCCATGACGTGGCCTCTGAGGCCACCTTAGAGGAAGGGGACAATTATTCTGGACAAAGCCTTAAGAACAGTGCGCTGGAACGCAGGTAGCTGGTCATCGACCCACATGGCCACTGACGACCTGAATCCGAGTTCCTCTTAGAAAACACAGCGTAGGCACACACTGAAAAGACGGCCCCTTACGGAATGTGAAACCACACCCACAGGGCCCAGGGGCAGGGCTGTCTGCAGGCTGCGGTCCCTGTGGCTTTCCAGACCTACACCTCTACTAGGCGGGGGAACTGGCCACTGCAGGGCACGCCTCCGCCAACCCAGAACAGCGGACAAGCTAGAGCGTCATGGGTCTTCCTACCCCTCACTGCCTCCTTTGCTCCTTCCACGACTTCCCTCTGCCCTCAGGTCACCCCACACTCTGAGTGGCCTCCCAAGGGCTGCACGAAGGGGCTTCTCCCTCACTGTCCCTGGGGCATTCTCCCTGCACGCCAGCCACACCTGGCCTTGGCCGTCAGGCCGCGGCACTCCTCCCTCTCTAGAACTCTGTTCCCTGGGCCGCTCCTTCATCTAACTTCTCTCGGTTGGCTCCTCAGACCTTGGCATTCATCATCGGTTCTTCTGGGACCCTTCTCTGACTCCCTCCTCACCCCAAGACTTGGTGAGCATCCTTGCTGTGAACGCCCCACTCTGTGCTGTGCCAGCCTCACGCACTGGACCAGGAGTTTCTTCAGTGTCAGCGCAGGGCCGTGCCCAGCAGGGTAAGGCTCGAACGCCCTAGACGGGCGGTGAACAGCTGGGCCAGGCCGCCCCTCCCCAAAACCTCTCCGGTGCCTGAGCCCCACACAGGGGACGGAGGGACAGTCCCGTGCCACAGCCTGCCATTCCAGCCCGGGCATCTGGGCACCACTCCTCCTCGGGGACAATGTGCAGCCTCTGAACTAGGGACAGGGAAGGAGGAATCCTTCCCACCCTGATGCCTTTCGTTTCTTGATCCGGGAAGTCTCTGATTTCATTCATGGAAACACAGTTTAGTTCCACAGTGGTCCAAGGAGTATCACTTCTATTTCTAGGTTTTAACACCAGTTTTTTTTCCCCCATATAACAGGAGCCGGGTTCTGTGCTAGTCCCGGACGTTAGTAAACCAGGTCTGCCCAGTATCTCCTAGTGCTGAGATGCCAGCCTCTGACGGCTAAGGTTCTACTGCTCTTGTCCTGGGCTGGTCTCTTTGGGATAATACACAAGCTCTATAATTCAGCTTTCTGTGCTTTTCCGTGTGGACACAAACATTACTCAGGTTCATTTAAAGACTAGAGAAAGAAGGGACACATGCATCTACAGAGGAACACCGTCAGTGCCCTGGAAGAGACAAAGGAAGGTGTCAGCTGCTCCAGAGAAGACAGACTTCCTTGCCCACTCCTCTGCTCATGCCGGCCTCCCCTCGGCTGCTCAGAAATGCCTCCGGGAGAGTTTTCCCCTCAATGCACGTGACGCGAGGAGTTGGCTGCATCTGTTTCTGTGCTTTCTTCCTCTTCAAAAATAATTTGTGGTTTGTGTGTTTCTACACAATTCAGATTAGCTGGCTGCCAATGTGTCATTGCTCACACACCATCACTCCCGGCGATTAAAAATAAGAACCACAGCTGCAGTGCAGAGCTCACACGCTCCGCTTTTAGAAAGGGTGAGAGACTGGGGTGCCCAGGCCCCTTGGGCCTGTGGAGAGCTGGTGCAGGTGTGGCACTCTAGCCTGCCGGGTTGTGACCACCTGGGAGTGTCTCAGTGCCCCGAACCTTGACCTCCCACAGCTGCCCGTGCATTATTCTCAAGGCCATGGGGCAGGGGTCGCAGACAGCCTCAGCATCCCACACCAGAAAGGGCTGTGCCTTCTGGCCACACACTGTCACCAGGATAAGTTCCCTCAGGCTAACAAAAAAGAGCAACCTTTAATCACAGAATGACGTGTGGGCGGTCAGAGGCCCGGTGTGGCCGTCTGGGATAGACAGGACACAAGGTCTCGTTTAATCAGAAGGGCCCTCCTAGGATGGCTCTCACTGGGCCAGGAACTGGACGCAGCATCAACCATCCCCAAGCTGACTGCTCTTTCCCAGCGTGGGCTGAGAGTCTCACTGGTCGGCAAGTGACAGTCAGCCCCTTCCAGCGCCATCTCTGGTCTCGGCCATCACAGGCGGACTCAGCAGGCTGGGCGGCAGCTGTTTCTGAACAAGGGGCAGGGAAGACGCATCCAGCATCCTGCCCCCATCTCTGGGGTGCCGCACACACCCACACCCTCTCCCACGCTTACCTACCCAGACAGGTTTGGCCCACAACAAGGGGTCAGGGCTGAAACCTCGCTGTCAGGTCCCAGAGCACAGCCATCACGGCAGCTGACCTCGGGGCCCTGGCTCCTGTCCTAGCCTCTCGCGCTGGTCAGTTCCAGCCCGTGCTTAATTTCAGGGCCAGTCACCAAGCTGCCCGGGGTGATGAGATCTGGCCCAAAGTCTTCTCCGGAGAATGTTGCCTTGACAAAAACCACGGACACTTCATGAACCAATACGGTCCTCTCCAAGCCTTGTCCGGTTCCACACCACCTGGTCCAAACGAGGGGACTCTCAGGTTCCTGAGTTCAAGCGCATGGGGAAGCCGTTTCAAGTTCAAAAACCTCTCAGCATTTTTCTGGGGAAGAGGTCAATGACCGCGAGTGACTTCAGGGAACACGGCTGGCAAGACACCAAAATGAGGAAGCCAGGCACCGTGGGTGTGGTGGGTGGAAGTCACGCTCCCAGCCAGCAGGGTCCCAACGCCAGAGGCAGAGGCCAGGAAGGATATGCGATCATGGGGGTGGGCTCCTCTTCTCTAAAAATAACCCGGATGATCGAGCTACTGGCTTCAACTCCCCCCCTTTCAAGAGAGGGTTGTTTTACAACTGTGCTGGGATTCGTGTTATTTCTGTGTGCCAGGCTCCCGTCGGGCATCAGCCTCGGAGAACTAAAATAAACCCAAAGGCACCGAGGAGGCCGGGGGGGCTGCGGTGTTCTCCTCCCTGCAGTCCACGCAGGCCGACCTGGGGCCAGTTCCCACTCCGAGTTCCCCTTCGCCAGGGCTGGGGCTGAAGAATGAGATACACAGCCTTTGGAAAATCAAGCAAGAATCATTCCTTGGTCAGGATTACACTGATCTTCGTCTGATGATGTCACGGGAATTGAGGGTGGGAGACAGACACAGGAGCCGAGCCAAGAGGTGCCCGAGCTAAAAATACGGGTCGGCGCTGATCACACGTGTTCTGTGTGCTCCTGGCGCCGAACATGTGTCGTCTACATCTTATCGAAGTCACGGAGTCTCACGCTGGGTTTCGTTGACAGATGAGGAAACCGAGGCACAGAAAGCTTACGTGACTCCTGACAGCGAGCGTCAGGCGTAGGATTTGAACCAAGTCTGTTCGAGGACCCCTGCTCTTGACCGCAGTAAATTAAATAACCTCAGTAAGGAAACGTGAATGAGTCGTTCCCGGGAAGCCTGGCCTCTCAGTCGTCTCGGGTATGTGGGGTGGGCACCTTCTTCTCTCCCCAGAGCCCTGAGCCCACTGGAGCTCTCCCCATGGCAGGTACTCTGTAAACACTGACTGGATATCAAGACCCTCACATTCCAAAACAGACAATACAGCCAAAGAGCTTCAAAAGCATTGAGCAAAACCACTGTCCGCTGGTGACATAGAGAAGTTCAATGTTATGCCACAGTCACTGCACATTTAATGACATCAGTATCAGCACTTCAAGAGTAAATAATCCATTCACCGGTAGTTTTCTAGGACTTGGCATTTAAAAAAATCCCCACTTTTCAACCAAACATTCCATCCTTCAGAACACAGATTAGCACTTGTCTTGAAATTCCACAAATTGGGTTAGCCAATCGGTGAATATATTTGTGGGGACCACACCGCGCCAGGCGCTGGGCTACATCCCTCCCCCACAGCCCTGGCTGTCTTCACTGTATCTCGTGTCCCTCCCCCACAGCCCTGGCTGTCTTCACTGTATGTCGCGTCCCGTGGGGACTGCTGGATGGAAATGGTCTGACACCCGCGAACCCCAGCGGCAGAGGGCAGGCTGAAGGGCGGGCACGACTCTGGCACTGGTGACTACATCAGTCTCTTCAAGATGTCCACAGTGAGTGTCCGACTGAAACCACTGAAAGACACTCGATTTGTCACGTATTAAACTAAAATTTTTTAAACGTGGAAATCAGTATTTGCTAGTAAACTGTTATACAGCATTTCCAACTATGAAATGATATAAATCCTTGATAGTATTTAACATTCATAATAAAACATCAGAAGTAACCAGTGGGCCTCATCAGCATTCATCTACTCATTTTCCAAACATATTTAAAAATGAATATGTGCCCTGGCTGGTTTGGCTCAGCGGTTAGAGCGTCGGCCCGCGGACCAGAGAGTCCTGGGTTCAGTTCCTACTAAGGGCACATACCTCGGTTGCAGTTTGTCCCCAGCCCCGGTTGGGGTCATGTGGGTGGCAGCCAGTCGATGTATCTCTCTCACATCGATGTTTCTCTCTCTCTCTTCCTCCCTTTCTCCCTCCCGCTCTATCTGAAGATAAATGCAAAAATGTCCTTGGGTGAGGATAAAAAAAAAATGAGTATGTGTAATTAGCTGTCTGCATATTTCAGAGCTGGGGGGGGAGGACTGTTTGTTTGTTTGTTTGTTTTAAGTGCAAACCACTCATTTCAGCAAAGGAAAAATATGTGGAATTAACTCTCACCACCGATGTCCTGGAGAGCTCACCTGAGTGAAGGAAAGGCCTGGACTGAAATTTTGCTTTTATGGACGCTGACTCATAGCCTTTGACCTCACCAGGCCCTCCTTCCCCACAGGACCCAATGACAGTCCCTCGGCCTGCCCGTCTCAGTGGCAGTCACAATGCTCCGGGGGCAGTATCCTGCCTCTCAGCAGCATGAGGGGAATTGAAGGCCATTGCACAGCCCCTCGGCTGACCCCAGCACAGTGCCGGCAGGTGCCAGGCACACGGACCGACCGATATAATTACATCCCTATAACTGACTGCCGTCGGGAGAACAGAAAACGCCTCTTCCTGCTCATTTCTGGCCTCGTCATCAGATACAATCATTACTGCTATATTGATCACCAAGAAAAGCATATGTTCTAAAAATCCTGTAGTAAAAATACGGGGCTTATTGAGAAAAAAGAGAGAGACCATACAAAACTCATGCAAATGTGTACCCAGAGGACTCACAAAGAGAGTAACAATTACAATTTAAAAAATGACCAGCACAGTCAAAAATGAGTTAAATTACTAATAAGTGGAGAAATAGGACTTGCAGATAGATATTTATACACCCATTTTCACAGCAGCGCTATTCATAAGGCCAAATGGTGGGGAAAACCCGAGTTCTACACACAGCTGAATGGATAAACAAAATGTGGTCAATTATTCCGCCCTTATTTTATCTTAAATCCTCACCTGAGGGTACTTTTTTCCATTTTATCTTCAGAGAGAGAGGGAGAGAGAGAGACACATCAATTGGTTGCCTCCCACACGACCCCCCTATCCGCAACCGAAGTACGTGCCCTTGACCGGAATCGAACCCGAGACTCTTTGGTCCAAGGGCTGATGCTCTAACCGCTGAGCCAAACTGGCCAGGGCATAGTCAGCCTTTAAAAGGAAGGAAATCTGCCCTGGCTGGTTTGGCTCAGCAGTTACAGCGTTGGCCTATGGACCGAAGGTCACAGATTTGATTCCCGGTCATAGGCACATACCTAGGTTGCAGGTTTGAGGCCCGGCTCGGTTGGGGTCGTGTGGGAGGCAACCAATCTATGTGTCTCTATCACACAGATGTCTCTCTCTCTCTCCCCCTCCCATCCACTCTCTCAAAAAAAAACAATGGAAAAACATCCTCGGGTGAGGATTAACCAAAATATAAAAATTTAAAAAAGGAAGGAAATTTGAACACATGCTACAACAGGGATGAACCCTGAGGACATTATATGAAGTGAGACAAGCCAGTCACGAAAGGCCAAAGGCTGTATGATCCCAGTTCTGTGAGGTCCTTAAGTGTAGTCGAAGCACAAAGACAGAACGTAGCATGATGGCTGCCAGGAGCTGGGGGAGAAAGGGGATGGGGACTTAGTGTTTAATGGGTGCAGAGTTTCAATCTGGGCAGATGAAGAACCTTTAGAGATGCCTAATGATGGCTGCACAGCAATGCAAATGTTCACAATGCCAACCAGCTATACAGTACTTAGAAGTGGTTAAAATGCACATCCGTTCCTTGGTTTATCTCTTCCTGCCCTCCCAGCTCCCCTCCCTCTGAGGTTTGTCAGTCTGTTCCCTACTTCCATGTCTCTGGATCTATTATTATTATTATTTTAATCCTCACCCGAGGATATTTTTCCAAATATCTTCAGATAGAGTGGGAGGGAGAGAGGGAGAGGGGGAGAGAGAGAAAAAAACATTGATGCGAGAGGGACACATCGATTGACTGCCTCCCACACAACCCTGACCAGGGCTAGGGACGAACCGCAAATGAGGTACGTGCCCTTGGCCGGAATCGAACCTGCGACTCTTTGGTCCACGGGCTGACACTCTAACCGCTGAGCCAAACCAGCCAGGGCTGGATCTATTTTTTTTTTTAAATGGTTAAAATGGTAAGTTTTATGTTATGTATGTTATACCACAATTAAAAAATTTTTTTTTTTTTGAAAGCAAGAAGACTTCACTTAAAATTCTAAAAGCTAAAGGTGGGCTGACCGAAGAGGCAGATTGGAGGAGCGGAGGCTGGTGACCGGCAGTGACAGAGCTCAGGGAGAAGCATGCAAATGCATTTCTGGAACAGAGCACACCGCCCAAACCAGCCAAGGACAAGGTGCACGGGTGCGGTGTCCGTCCTCGGTGCAGAGCTCTGCTGGGTTTGTGCACTGCTGCAAAAGATGAATACGCCAGCAACGACAGCCCGCCACACTGTGCAAACATCCTCACGTGGACGGTCACAACGGCCCTTGACCTAACCTGTTACAGACACACACGTCGTAGCAAAACTGTTTGGTATTCAGCGTTTCCAATAATAGTTCCTAAGACATCTGAAAGAATGGTTAGCTTACTATATTTTAATCAATTCAGATTTTGCATATACCCCAGGTACGGCAATAACCCTGCCTACCCCTCCACCCACGTAAATGCACACCAATGCGTCCTTAACTGCACATTTATTTTGAATGACTTTTCATTGCTTGCCTTAAATCATTCTCTGACCCTTAGATCAATGTGGGAAAAATCGACAATCGCTGGGTCCCTCCGGGAGGCTGCGGCTCTCGTTTCCCAATCCCACAGGAGGACGCAGGGATGCATTTTTGTTGTCCTTCAGTGAGGCCGACAGAGCTGTCTAAGGATCTGGAGTTGGGGCCAGAGAAACAGACCCTGCTTGTCCTTCTGAATCACACTTAGAACTTCAGGCTGATCCCACTTGGGATAAACTTTCCAGGGCCAGGACAGCTGGCCTGCCTCGAAGCCCTGTCCTCAATGGCCATGGTCACCCTCCTCTGGGAAGCCTGAGGACGTAAAAGATTGCATCTAAAAACTAAAACCAGGCTGTTGGTTTTCTACAAATGCCTGGAAGAAACCCGCCCACCAAGCAAAATATAACCTCTAGGAAGGAAAAAGTGAAGGTAAGTGCACTTCAAACATCGATACTTACAACATCCAGTTCTACCTGTTCCAACATTAAACGGTCCCTTTTGCCAGTTGGGAAAGTAATATTCTGATTTGTGTCGTACACGTTTGCGCCAAGGTAAAGGCTTTCTAGAAAGCTTCAAAGAAACTTGATGTAAAACATAGGACCCCTGCAAAGCCTAATGGCACGCCAAACAAACACTGCCCGCAACAGCAAGGGCGTGGACGGAACGTCAAGGCCGCCCAGGAACCAGGGGCAGGTGCAGAGGCGTCGTTTTCCTCCGCTTACAGAGCCACCTCCAACTCAGGATGCTCCTGTCTTACCAGTGACCTTCACGTGCTGTGAAGGACAGCATCTTCCTAGGGTAGCACTGTGACGGGCCACAGCCTATGGCAGTGAGGGCAAGGGATCCAGGAATCCACACGCTCACCAACCGCTGTGAACTCCTGCCTGGCACAGGGGTGCTTGCTGCGAGTTTGATCAAGAAAATAAAAATTCATTCATCAGACACCCAAAGCAGGCTAGGCTCCTCCTCATCCATTCCCAAGAGCAATTCTTGCCCACACGCATCAAGAGACACGCACTAGAGTGTCTGCAGCAGCACTGTTTGTGATCAGGTAAAACCGGAAACGATCGCAATGTGTCCCGGCAGCAGAAGGGATACGTGGATGGCGGTATGCCCGCTGAACGGAACGGGACATCCCGAGACGGACACGTCACAGCTCCGCGCACCAGCATGGACGCACCTTGGGAGCATGAGGTTGAGCACAGCAAGTGCGAGCTGCAGAGAAACACGTGGCAGTCGCTCTGTTCACACGAAGCGCAAGGACACACCTGCGGAGGGGTGCACACAGATGGGGCCAAACTCCAGACAAGCGAGGAAACCAGAGCACGGACTTCGGGCCGAGCCATCTCTGTGGGGAGGGCACAGAGGGAACTTCTCTCTCTTCTGCGGGCGGTCGGCACATGGCGTTCACTGTCTCACTAATTCTTTACAGCTTACACATACTTTGTGAAAGTTTTTTTTTTTTTTAATTGATTTTAGAGAGAGGAAGGGAGAGGAGAGATAGAAACATCGATGAGAGAGAACATCGATCGGCTGCCTCCTGCATGCCCCCCACTGGGGATTGGGCCCACAGCCTGGGCATGTGCCCTGACCGGGAATCGAACCGGTGACCTCTTGGTGCATGGGTTGACGCACGACCACTGAGCCACACCGGCCAGGCCTGAAAGTTTTTGTAGTAACTCATTTTATAAAAAGAGAGAGAGAACCAGAGAGTCGCTCATGCCTCAAACTGAAGGGGTTATAAATCTTCAGGGGAAGGAAGAAACACAGATTTGTTCCAGAGCCTTCTCTGCCCTCACTGAGTCTTAGCTCTGATGTCCCCAGGGTACCCTTGAATCTTGACTCTGTGACTGTCACCGGGTTAAGATGGACTGGGATGCCCTGGCCGGTTTGGCTCAGCGGTTAGAGCGTCGGCCTGCGGACCAGAGAGTCCCGGGTTCGGTTCCCATAAGGGCATGTACCTCGGTTTCAGTTTGTCCCCGGCCCCAGTTGGGGTCGTGTGGGTGGCAACCACTCCATGTGTCTCTCTCACGTCGATGTCTCTCTCTCTCTCTCTTCCTCCCTCTCTCCCTCCCGCTCTATCTGAAATACAAAAAATGTCCTCTGGTGAGAATTAAAAAAAGATGGACTGAGGGTTAAACACGGTCTGTGAGCTGCTGGGCGCACGTGTCTTTATTAGAAGTGATCAAACATCTGTGATCTGGACGACCATCAGCAAACTGCCAGCCCACAGGCCGCACCCAGTCGCCACCAATCCGTGTTTTGAGCAGCCAAAGCAGAAAGGTACATCACTGTGAGAAGACCACACAGTCAGAGGCACACGGGCAGAAATGGCACCGTTACTGGAAGCAGAGCTGCTGTCCAATCAGGTGTGCAGCTGCTGCACTGGCTGGCAACGCCCTACGACACCCAGGTGAAAGCTTCCCGTGACACAAGCCGGGGCCGACTCTAGAGGACAGGAAACAGCCATTCAGTGGGCCTCTGTCCGGCTGGTCTGCTCTGCAGACGCCACCAGGCCTCATCAAGAAGACACCTTGCTCAGGCTTACTGGGCCTTCATTATCTTCTCCAAGGAGCCCGACGAGATGGTGTGTCAGCCAAGCACAAAACCTGGGCCCGGCAAGCAGGTTTCCGTCCCTGGGGCGAACATGACGACACGTGAGTGTCATCTGCACATTCTGAGACACTCAGGAACAGCCCCCATCAGCAGCTCGAGTGCGGGGAGCACAGTTATAACTGGCATGTGAGTGGGTGCGGGCTGAGAGACAGAGACTGGCATCCCCTGGACCCTCCTCTCTGAGGCCCGCCTGATCCACCCACTAAGAGGCCCTGCCTCACAGACACCAGAGCTAGGCTGCAATGGCTACTGCTGTCCCCACAGGAAGGAAGGGGCACGAGGTCACTGGGACAGGACCAGCAGTGTCACTGGGGGTGGACACTCAGAACAGCACCTACAGACATGCAGCAAATCTTGAAAAGATACAGGATGCTGGACTGAACGCCAAGGCGCCACTGTAGAGCCTGTATCTGCAAGCTGGTCCCACGTCCACCTGCCGAGGGAAGGCAGCGCTCCGCTTGGGGGCGCAGACAGAGCCCCGAGGTGAGGACCAGGGGCTCTGCTCCTGCCCTGCCCACTTCCAGCCACATGTCCCTGGGCAAGACCATGACCTCCTGTAAAGACGAAACGGAAGGTACTAGAAAGCTCAGTGGGCACTCAGGGCAAAAGCTGCCGTGACCAGTGTGGTTTTAACAGCAAGAGAATAATCAGGTCATTTATATAACATTACACTTAAAACCACATTATAGCTGTTTTACTTGTATATGGTTTTTTGAAAGGTAATACATTCACATAGTAAAAAAAAAAAATCACGATGCTTTGGAGAGACACACTGAGAAGTCTGGTCCCGGCCCTGTCCCTGTCCCTGTTCCCCATGCGTCTCCCCCCATGGATGACCAGTGCGTTGGGTCTTCTGTGTCTACCCAGTGCCTCAGTGCATTTACTGCAAATGCAAATACATAGTCTTATTTTTCTCTTTTATACTAATAAGGTATATATGGTTCTCTAGCTTCCCTTTTCCCCTTCACAAAGCATGTCATAGATTTAAGTGTCCCCGCTACTCTTTCATAAAGCATCTTTATCAATGGTGAGAAAGGAGAGGTAGGAGCTGGGGCAGCAGAAGTCTTGGGGATCCTTGTTTGGCTGGCAGTACTAGAGAAGGAATAGCTTCCTCCTCCTCCTCGTTAGCACTGACGATAAGGAGCTGCGGAAAGAACAACCGAGCACCCGGGATGTAAAACAAATGCACCTAACAGTCTCTGACGAGGGAAGCCCTGAGCGGCGTCTCACCTGCTGGTCCACGGTGCCAAGGTCGTGGGGGCACCAAGAGAAACTCCGGTGTTTCCTAACTCTGCTGCCATATCTATTTATCCCTTACACCAACGTTTTTCCATCTGGATCCACATTTCCCTCTGAAAGGAGAGGGGCGGTTGGGGCCTAAGAGCACGAAGGATCCCCAAGACACCAGCCAAACTTAAGACGCTTCTTATTCTGCAAATTCCCCTCAAAACTTCACTTTATGCCTCCCTGTCAGGCTGTGCTGAGATATTAGGAGGGCAGAGATATGACCGTTCATCTTGAGAAACTTACAGAAGAGTCAACCCTGGACGGGCAGTTCGATTCGATAGTTGCCAAAACAGGGAGATGAACGTGGGACATGGGGAGACAGCCACAGCAAGGGGGTGCCTGGCCCACACCTGTGTCGCACCGGCCTGGAGCCCTGCTGGTGTGCAAGGAAACACCGGCAGTAGGGTGTGGAGTGCGGGGGCGAGGGGCAGGTCGTACGATGAAGAGGGCATGTGGACAGGTAGCTGCTGACCACTTGGTGAACCTCAAACGTCTGCCCGCACCGGCATCACCAGGGGGCTTGTCGAGGGCACCTCTCCCAGACCCACCCTCAGAGGTCAGAGCTGGTTGGTCTTGGGAGGGCTCAGGAATTTACATCAAAAAAAGCGCTGCAGGGAATGCTACAGGTTATCCAACTCCACGTCGGAGATGCTGCTGAAGGCAATGGAGGTGTGGGTGACGGGGTGACAGGCAGGCTTTAACGCTCCAAGTCTCTCTGGACCAGTAAGGTGAGAGAAGGCAGGACCCAGAGACCAGTAAGGGCACACGGCGGCAGGGGGCCAGATGCGAGCAGACGGGGCTGGGAGTGGGGGAAGGGCCTGCAGGGCAGGAGATAGGTGGGGCAGACCCGACCACACTCAGGACCCATGCACAATGTCCCAGTGGGCACCGAGCAGGGAAGGGGACCCATCTGCCCAGGACCAGAGGGAGAGATTTTAAACTGGGATCTGAGGATGAGCTGGCATTGGTGAGAACCCCAGGCACCCGCGTGCAGCCTCCTGAAGCTCGTGGCCCCTGGGCTGCCGTGAGAGCCGGTGTGAGCCCTGACTGTGTCTCTCACAGCTTCTCCCGCCTGCCACCCTGGTCCACAAGCTGGGTCGGGTCACAGAATCCCCAGTGTTCCGACGGTAGCGCTGCGGAGGGCCCCCGGGCCTGGTTCCTTGGACAAGACCTAGGGGAAGACCTGCAGCCTTTCTGGACACTCTCCCTCCACTGTCCCCAGAGTGGGGAATCAGAGTGGCCAGGGCAGGCAGGAAGGAGGAAGCGGTTGCTCCGCCACCTTTGCCTTCTCCTGTCAACCCCGAGCGGGGCCGAGGAGAAAGGGTTCAATGGATGTGACCTCTGGCAGTCACAAGTGACACCAGGTGCACAGGTGGAGGTCACCCCACTGCTTCCTCCCGGGTCACACAGTCGTCCCAAGCATCCGATGCCCTGCCGATTACCGAGTCCTTCACCCGGGCGGAGATCGTCGGTGGGAAGGAGGCTTCCGAGTCTTTCCTAATGCTCCACCGTTCCAGCAGCCGAGGGCCTGAGTCAGACTCTTGGGGCCATAATCACTGTGCTGGGAGGAGCAGGCCTCTGAACCAACTAGAACGCCCTGAGGAGAACACCCCCACGCCCGGCCACACCCCAGGCCAGCGGCGGGGCATCTCAGGGCAGAGGCGGCCGTGGGAACGTCCCTAAAGCTTCCTCAGGCGACTGGGAAGCACAGAGAGGGCTGAGCACCTCTCAGGAAGTCAGGTGGGCACGACTCCAGGCCCCAGCCCTCTGCTCCCGTCCCCATGCGCACCGGGTACATACGGAGTCCCACCTACACCTTCCCTCGAGGACAAGCTTCTGCTGGTGTCCACAGTCTGCACCAGAGATGCGTTTCTATGCGTTCATGTTCCTAATGTTTAACAAATGACCTCGGGGGAGGGTGCTGTTAGTGGTTTTGAGCGTGTAGCCCATAGATACACACATACATATAAAACTTATCGATAAACTATTCAGACATACTAAAGTAATATTAAACACATTATAAAACACAGCTAATGCCCTGGCCAGGTGGCTCAGTTGGTTGGAGCGTCCGTCCCTTACACCAAAAGGCTGCAGGTTTGATTCCCAGTCAGGGCACACACCTAGGCTGCAGGTTCGATCCCCGGTCGGGGTACCTATGGGAGGCAATATATGGATGTTTCTCTCTCACATCAATGTTTCTATCTCTCCCTCTCTCCCTCCCTCTCTCTCTCTCTCTCTAAAATCAATAAAAGCATATCTTTGGGTGAGAATTTTAAAAAATACAGCTAAAATGAAAAAGCTAAAGGGATGAGATAATATGCACAGAAACAGAAGTTCAGGGACTCTGTAGTACCCCTGGCCCAGCAGTGGTGGGGGAGGGGAAGGCTGATCACCAGGGCATGTGGTAAACCACTGAACCCTCAGATTAAAGCCGAAACATGGCTTCATTTAAATATGTTTTTTAATATATGTGTGGAAAAAGTAAAGAGGATCTGACAGAAGACAGCTGGCTGGCAGATTAATAGATGGTTCGTGGATAAACCTCTTTATTCCACACAGAGAAAAGCACTTCCCACTCCAGGGCTCTGAGGCCCCGGAGCCTGGCTGGAGAGAGGGGCTTCCCCTCGGGGAGTACCAGCCCCCAGAATGCCAAGGCTCTGATCTCCTTTCTCGTGTCAGTCAGACCGGTGGAAGACGAAGCGGGGTCTCCTCCTGAATAAAGACCCACAGAGAGGAAGGCTTCTGACCCACGGCTTCCTAAGATTGAGAGAACACACTTTTGGATCAAGTTGCCTCCCGGGGTGATTAAAACAGAAGGTAAGCCAACACTCGGGGGCGCAGTGGACCTGCAGGGGTCGCTGGCACCGGGCCGGAGGCTGCGACCAGCACGGAGCAGGGGCCCCGTCAGGCTCACGGTGGGGGCATGAGGAACTGCGGTGATGACCATTTGGAAGGACTTGGGAGGGGGCCCCACCTTGAGAGGACCTCACATGGGCTCCGGGCTGGTACCCCAGGAGCCTGTGGACACTGGCATCTACAGGAAGAGAAAGGGAAGGAGACCACAAGGAGGAGCCCAGATGGGGAGCTGGGAGAATTCCCGACTGGAAGGAGCATCGAGCATCAAGAGCTGAGAGGTAGCTGGACAGCTTGAGACGGGGAGCAGAGAGGAGGCCACAGTGTGTGTGTGGGGGTGCTCCCTGTTAGAACGGGGAATCTGGCCCGGCTGGTGTGGCTCAGTGGATTGTGCGTCATCCCACGGACTGAGAGGTCCCGGTTCGATTCCTGGTCAGGGCACATGCCCGGGTTGCGGGCTCCATCCCCAGTAGGGGGCATGCAGGAGGCAGCTGATGGATGTTTCTCTCTCACATCGATGTTTCTATCTCTCTCTCCCTTCCTCTCTCTCTAAAACATCAATAAAAACATATTCTTTTAAAATAAAGAAGAACAGGGAATCTGGACTCCACCAAAAGCGCTGTGGGGAACCACCTACAGCAGCACTTCCCGAAAGATCAGGTTTTCCTTCTAGAAAAACTGGCTGCGGGTAGAGAGGAGAGGGCCTGAGCCCCGGCGAGGCCTAGGCCGAGACAGAGAAGAAAATGACAAGAACCAAGAACGTGGTGCCGATGACGATGCTGGTGTCCACGAGACGAGGGACCAGGGGCTGTGTAAGCGCTTCCCGTGATGAATTCAGCCACTGCTCTCAACAGCCTGGTAGGCACCATCCCCCCACTTCCCAAGAGAAGGCGAGGCCCGGGGAGTGTCCCCGATTTACCGGAGTCAAACACTTGCTGGAAGAACTAATGAAACAAAGAGGCGTGAACGCTGCCGAGAAGTCAAATGAGACATCACGCAGAGCACAGAGCAGCAACGCGGGACGGATGCAGCGAGGAAGACTCACACCATCGCGCCACCCCGCCAAGTGCACCGCCACTAACTCCGGGGGAAATCCACCGCGGCGCACGGCCACCAAGTCCGGTTCTCGAACGCTCAGTCCTCCCCCAAATTTTCCTTGTGCCCTTTGGCACTCAATCCCTGCTCCCCCCCACCCCCACCCCAGCCACCAACACGCTTCCTGTCTCTAAATGCTTAGGCCGCAGCGTTTGAAGTCCAAATAGATTTCATTATTTCTGGATTGATTCTTTTTCTTTCCCCTGAAGACACTCAAAGTACCTAAGTGCTACTTGAGAGGGAAACCAGGCGGCTTTATTTTTAGGTTACACCTATATATAGACTTTATACCGTACACTCTTTTCCCTCCCACCTCTTCTCCCCACTGGAAAGGATGTATTCTGTGTTTTGGCATTAGCAGTTTATTCAGGGTCGTATTTACAACAGAGTCAAGCACGTATCAAGTAAGCATGAGCTAAAGTCAAATACAATTATTTTCCTAATTTGAGATGTTTCTCTGTATACAAAAAATACTTTATTTCGACAAAGTTTTCAGTTTCACTTTAAGGGGGTCATTACTAAGGAACTCCGTCATGCCCTCTGTAGAAGTATGAACACTAATACCAGAGTATCTTAAACCTGTTAGTATTTAACCTCCACGTCCACAACTGTAACAGTGCGTCTCCCGGCGTGCGAACGGAAGGGATTTTAATTCAGACAGTCACTGCAGAAGAGAACGCGCAGGATTCACTGGGCTCCTAGGAGACCCAAGTTTCCTACTGTGAAACAAGGCCAGGGATAAGTAACCCTACTCTCCTCTCCTCCTCCCAAACGCCCGCCCTCTCCTGCGTTCTTCCCAGGCTGCCCCTAAAGCGACGTGCCATCCAGGAAGCGCTGACACCCCCTCCCACCCAAAGTCTTGCTTTATTCTCTTTAGGAAACTTCCTTCCTTGGGACCTTTGCTTAGCTTAGCATCCCTGTCCTTCCTGCATCACAAACCCTGCCCCATCCCAGGCTCACCCTCATCACCAGGGCGGTGGATTAGTTAGGGGTTCCCAAGGTCCTCCTTTACTTGGTAGTCCCACTGAAGGGCGGGGTGCAGGGGGGTCCCTGGGCCTCACCTCCTCAGCCTTGCCTTCTGCTCCACACATCCCACCAGCATCATCCACACCACACGCTCCGCAGCTAAAACAGTGCACGTCCAGACGCAAGAAGTCACCCACCTCCTTCTTCAACCTCGCCGGACCACGTGGTCCCCCTCTCAGCACCTCTGGCTTCCCTCCTTCCTGCCCAGCTTTCTCCTGAAGCCACGGGAACTCAGCCAGCCTGAGCCGTAGTCCCCACAGTGGCCACACCACTCTCCGTGCCTTTCTGATGAGTAGTTCCAGAGCAGTGACTTTCAACCAGGGACCACCTGGCCTCCCAGGTACATCCAGTTGGCAATGTCTGGAGACAGTTTTGGTTGGCACACCTGGGGTGTTCCTGGCATCTAGTGGGTAGAGGCCAGAGACATCACTAAACATCTTATAATGTACAGGCCAGCCCCCCACCCCATTCACTGGCCCAAAATGTCAACAGAATGTGAATCTATAATAACCTCAAAATGAAAAAATATTTTAAGTCAAAATTGCCAAAGTGGCCCTGGAGGGTCTGGCTCAGCGGTTAGAGCGTTGGCCCTTGGACCAAAGAGTCATGGGTTTAATTCTGGTCAAGGGCACGTACCTCAGTTGTGGTCCGGTCCTGGCCCTGAATGGTATCATGCGGGAAGCAACCAATCGATGCGTCTCTTCACATCGATGTTTCTCTCTCTCTCTCTTCCTCTCTCCATCCCACTCTATCTGAAGATAAATGGAAAAATATCCTCGGATGAGGACTTTTAAAAAAAATTGCCAAGGTTGAGAGATCCCCACCCCCACCCTTACATGTGAGGGTGGATTTCAGCCCTTACTGTTCATTGATTGTTAAGTTTTTTTATCTTAAAATGGATTGTTTGGAAGAAGACTCTAAGACGGGCAAGTCACAAATATCATACTTGGATCTAGGTGCAGGGTCTGGGCATGGACCTGGTATATGACCACTTACCTGCTGAAAGTGACCAGACGCCAGAGAGGAAACCAGGCCACCAGCCACCCTGTCTCTGCTGTCCCAGGGACCGGGTCCTGGGTAAACTGTCCCCCGGGCTGGAGTGAGCTCTTCACAGTCCCTGCACTGGCAGTCTGTGCTACTGCCTCCCAACTCAGAGGTCAGAACGAACCCACCAAGCAGCAGAGCCCAGACCCCAGCTGCAAAGGATGCTGGGAAAGTAAGCCTTTGCATTTCCTGTGTCCCTGTGAGCAGTGGACCCTGCTGCCCATCAAGTCTCACAAGGAAGAAAATCTTCCGAACACAGAAGAGACGGGGTGGGAGGGACCTAAAAGAGTGACCGTGGGATATAAGGGCTCTGGGTCCTTAAGAGAGTAGAATGCCCTGACAAGAGGGCTGAGAAAGGGCCCAAGTATGATTTATACACTGTGTACGGTTTAAATGTTTCCTATCATAACTAAAGGCCCCGACTTGGACACCAAAGACAAACTGCACAGCCTGGCCTTGAGCTATGCAAACAGCCGAGGTCACGGCATCTGGCTCTGACTTCAGCAGCTACCAGGTCATTCGGAAACCGGTCATAGAAGAAGAAATTTCTAATATCCGCCTGGAACTGTTGGGCTTGGCTGAAACAAACTACAGAGGAGCGCTCACACGGACTTAGAAGGCGGGGTACAGCCAACTGCACCCAGATCCTCCCACCTCTGCTCAGTCACTCCTGGCACTAAAGATACAGATCTATTTTAAAAGATGGTATATTTATAACTCGTGCAGAGCCAGACACTCTGTGGGTGCAAGCACGTACCGACATATGTCTGCGGCCACACACACAGGAATCCACGGACACGTGAGGAGCAGAACAGATCTATAAAAACGACACCCAGTAAATGCCGTTTAAACTATACAAGATAATTCCAAGGTCTCTGATCTCAAATTTGACCTACCATACGTGTAAGTCACTGCTGGAGGTGTTCTGCACAAATAAAAGCAATTTAAAATTTAAACATGTATAATTTGGGGTCACTGCTTTTTTGGTTGTTTACTCTAAGCCAGCAGCACGCGGTCAGGCTCTTCCGCCGGGTCCACTCGTATCTGTATACCTACGCAGACAAGAGGGCCCATCTGTGGCTTACAGTAGAGTCAGAGAAAGGATTTATGCTTGAAAACTATGAACCATGAAGTAAGGCAAAGTGAACTGAAATCACTCAGGGTGAGACTAGGAGACGGAAGGAGACTGCACTTGAGGTCCCCGGACATACAGAGAGAGCCTCGGAGAGGTTCTGAAGGCTGGTTTCTTACTTCTACTAGGAAACATTTAGGAAAATGGGCCTCAATTACAAAGAAAGGACGCACAGGGGGTGGAGAAGGGCGTCATGGTAATAAGGACAGTTAAGCGTTGGATGAGGAACAGAGCAAAACTGTGGAACTTCACTGTCTGGGGATTTTTTAAAAATAGAAACTCAAAGGATCTAAGATTTCACCTAAGAAAGACTGCACAGGACCTTCATGTAGAAATACGTTAAGCTCTATTAAAAGTTCCAAAAGAAGGTTCCGGTCAAGACGGCGGAGTAGCTGAACACTGTGCTCGCCTCCTCCCAGGACCGCACCAAAAGCACAACTCGGTTACTGAGCAAGCAGCCGGGAGAGCCACTGACGACCAGCTGGACGGAGGTCCTGTGACGAAGGGCAGGAAGAAGCAGCCACGTGGAGACCGAGCACAGAAATGCAAAAATAAATCAATAAATAAAAGTCCCAAAGGAAGGCTTAAATAAATGAAGAGAGAGAGATGTTCGAGGAAAGGACGAGTTGACACGGCAGTGAGGTCACACTTCCCCAGACTCCTTCTGTAAAGCCGATGCAATTCTCATCCAAATTCCAACCGGATGTTGGAGAAACTCAACCTGATCCTAAAATCTACCTGGTTAAAGAAATGTTCTAAGGACAGGAAGGAGACTCACCAATCTGGTGTCATGGCATTAGACACAGCATGGAAGAGGCACAGGGGACCCCAAAACAGGATGGACACATATGATAAGGGAGGCGTCCCCAATCAGTGGGGAAGGGTAAGTTGTTCACAGACGCTATTGGGAAAATTAAATTAAAAAAAAAAATTGGACCCCTATCTCATTCCCACACAGAGGTAGACTCCAGAGAGATTAACAACGTAAGAAGCGAAGAGGAAAACGTAAGGGCGAACTTGAGGTGAGGTGACATTTGCTAAGCAGCATCCAAAGGGAAATTAATCAATTTGATCGCATCAACATTCAGACTTTCTGTTGTATAAAGGGTATCAGACAAAGGGCAACACTCTATCCGCCCACGGGTCATTTAGCAGCTGCCCTGGGTATCAGATGGACCCACCCCAGGAAGTAACCCCAATTACACTGATCTCTTCGCACTTTCTAGAAATAAAAAGGCTAGCACACAACTGTCCCTCCCTTCTTAACCTCCTGGTCCTATCTCCAGGGGTGGATTTTCTGCCCCTGAACTGAGAGTCTGGGCTCTGAGTCAACCCGCCGGGCTCTGACTCTGCTCCCTACTCCCCAGCCACGTGGCTTCCAGCAAGCTCACCATAAATTCTTCAAGATAAGTTTTCTCATGTGTAAGGTGAGGATGCTTCACCTGCCTCCCTGGGATGGCATGAAGAGTGAGTTAATGAATATAAAAATCTTGGGGTGCAGACCTCATCACACAGGCCGTTACTACAGAATGACTGCTGGGGTACTCAATGAAGACGTCAGGGAGCCAGAGTCTCGCCTTTCCACAGCCATTCTAAAGGGCACTGAACTCTGAAGGGCAGATAACATCATGTGTCACCAGCCCCTGTAGCCAAGGGCAAGCAAGGAACTTGGCAAAGTGGAGCTTGGTGGGGGTGGGCAGAAGGCTGCGGGAGGAAACCAAGGACGGGCACGTTGAGAGGAGAGCAGTTCGCTGCTAAGAGCTGGTCCATCCTCCACATGGCCCACCATAAAGCCATTCCTCTAGCTGCAGACTGTCACCCCAGGAGCTGAAAAGCAGGTTTCTCCAGCATTTAAACAGTGAAACAAGTACCTTGGAATCATCACCCCTCCAGGAGACACCCAAAGGAGCAGGCCCCTCACCTATCACCAACAGGAAGTCCAGGGCAGTTTTTCTAACACCATCCTGTGATGGGCCGAATTGTGACCCCCTCCAAATTCAAGTTTGGAGTCTTAACCCCCAGTACCTCAGAATGGGACTGTATTTGAAAAGGCATCTTGAAAGAGGTAATTAAGCCCTGGGCCAATTTGGCTCAGTGGTTAGAGCATCGGCCCGCGGACCAATGAGTCATGGGTTCGATTCTGGTCAAGGGCACGTACCTTGGCTGCAGTTCGCCCCCGGCCATGGTTGGGGTCATGCAGGAGGCAGCCACTTGCTGTGTCCCTTTCACGTCAATGTTTCTCTCTCGCTCTCCCTCCCACTCTCTCTGAACAAAAATGGAAAAATGTCCTCGGGTGAGGATAAAAAATAAAAAAAAAGAGGCAACTAAGGTACAAGGAGGCCACTATGGCTGGTGTCCTTAAGAAGACATTAGGACACAGACAGGTACAGAGGGAAGACCACAGGAAAACACGGGAGAAGAGGCTCTCTACGAGCCAGAGAGACCCCTAACAGTCTTGCCTGGATTTAACTGAGTTCAGCTCAGAAGGCGGACACCCTGCTGCCACCTTGATCTTGGACTCCAGCCTCCAGACTGAGAAATACACTTCTGTGACTTAACCACTCAGTGCGTGGTACTTTGCTATGGCTGCCCTAGGAAGCTAACACACCTCTTACCTATAGGAACAACCACTTGGCCTTCTTGGAATGAAGGTTTTTTGGTAGAAATAGTGATCATTTTCCCTCTCTGTGGAAAAAGCTTCAGGGTTGGATGGAACTTTCGTGATTTAGAAGAAATGTATACATTTAAATATAGAACCTTTACTAATACATCAGTCAATAAAAATACCGTAGCTATTTTGATAAACAGAAATACTGTCTTTGAAATCAGGGGCTGTGGGTGGTCTCGCAGTCTTATCTCTCACTCAGCACCCCGTTTATTTCTGTACGTTGCTTTGGTACATCAGTGATGAGACAGTCCTGAACTGCAAAGATTACATAAATGGTAACATGTTGAACAACCATCTAACAATCTCAGATGTCCTTCAGAAGCACTTTTTTTATTGTTGTTAATCCTCACCCAAGGATATTTTCCCATTGATTTTTAGATAGAGTGGAAGGGAGGGAGGGAGGGAGGGGGAGAGAGAGAGAAAGAGAAAGAGAAAGAAACATTAATGTGAGAGAGACACATCGATTGGTTGCCTCCCGCATGACCCCGACCAGGGCTGGGGATCATCTGGGGATCAAACATGCAACCCACGTATGTGCCCTTGACCAGGAATCCCTTTGGTCTGAGGACTGACGCTCTAACCACTGAGCAAAATCAGCCAGGGCCAGAAGCATCTTTTAGTTCTAAGTTGAAACTCTAACAATGTCTAACGACTTGTGGGTTTTTTGTTTTGTTGTTTTTCTTTTTAAATATGGCTTTATTGATTTTAGAGGGAGAGAGTGAGAAACATGGATGAGAGAGAACCATCAATCGGCTGCCTCCTGCACGCCCCCTATTGGTAATTGAGCCCGCAACCCGGGCATGTGCCCTGACCAGGAATTGAACCAGTGACCTCTCGGTACACGGGATGACTTTCAACCAACCTAGCCACAAGGGCCAGGGCAATGACTTGCGTTTTTATTATAAATGTTGGAAGCATCAAACTAACATTATTTGAGGTTACAAATCAACCCCTAACAGTCTTGCCTGGATTTAAGTGAGTTCAGCTCATATGTGCGGCTACCCCGCAGTCTCCATGCAGTTTCACATGTGTGGACATGCAGTTAACATCAACAAAAACAAACGTGAATCAAATTCAGAACAGTTAAAAAAGACAGTGCAGAGTCACAAACCTGGACAGGCATTTAATAAGCCCTCCAATCCAGTCCACCTGCTGAAATTCCTCCCAGCTCACAGTTCATGCGTTCTGTAAGCAGGCCATCTCTGCCACTGAAGAAAACGCTGACAAGTACAGGTCTCAAGTCAAAACAAACAACAAACAAACAAAAACAAACTAACATTGCTCCTTCACCTCTTTTATTTCTAAAATTTGCAAGAAATTTTTGGTGGGGAATTGGCACAATGAACTCTTAACCTTATAACCACATGGTTACATTGGGTCAATCTTCCAGAGAAAATATTAGTGGGTCAGTAACCACCTCCAGTCACTGTCAGGGTGTGCAATAGCCATAGATGGCAACACTGTCTCTAGACTAATAAATGCTATAACTTGGGCCCAAGTACATGATGGATGTTTTCCTAACCAACCTCTGCTCAAGAGACCCCCGTGTCCCCAATTTCTTTGTAAAGCATGCTGAGGGATGGGATCCCTGGTCACGAGCACCCCCAGCCAGATCAGCTGTGCACTTTCACTCCGAAGGGGAACTGGTGGCGTGACAAGGGTCAGCTGTGTCTGTCCCCAGACTTGTTAATGCCAGGTGTACGTAGTACTCCGGTGTCCTAAAATAGGACATCAACTGATGAAATAGGAGTAAGCAGGAGAAGTTGTTTCTAAGAAAACTAACATGAATACTTGGAAAGCTCCTATAAAAGCAAGTTGTCTAAAGAAACTGCTGTCAATATAGGTGTGGGCAAGATGATCAGGAAAGACTGATTAGTCATAAAGATATAGGATCCTGCACTCGGACTGCTTTGCAAATATCCTTGCTCCACTTTGAAGAAACAAATATAACTCACACACACACACACACACACACACACACACGGATATCATTATTTATCAGCATACCTATGAAAGAGCATGACTTAGGGAACGCAAAACAAGTTGGTTAAGAGAAATCTAGTCTAGCACATAGGCTGGGGTGATGAATAAAATACAAATATGTGGAAAAGTATCAGTGAACTCAGGGAAGCTTATCATCAAACTTTGGAGTCTCATTGCTTGGGTTATCATTCAAGCTCCACGACCTAAAAGCTGTGTGACCTGGGGAAAACTACTCAACTCCCCTGAGCGATCTCTCCTGTATTTATAAAAGAGCACAAATGATGCTACCCACACGTAAAGCTGCTTAGCTCTGGGCCGCAGCTACAGTAATCACCTGTTAATTATCATTGTCTTTGTTCTCAGTACAGCTACAACCACTCGGATACTGAAAATACAACCACCATTGGGTGGGGGAGGGACATGCAGCATTTTACTGCTTAGATGAGTCATCCAATTAAAAAGGACTGGGGAGCCCCGGCCAGCGTGGCTCAGTGGTTAGAGTGCCGGCCCTCGCACCGAAGGGTCTCAGGTTTGATTCCCGGTTAAGGGCACGTACCTGGTTTGCAGGTTCAATCCACAGTGTGTCTCTCTCACATCGATGTTTCTCTCCCTCTCTCTTCCTCCCTCCCTTCTACTCTCTCTAAAAATCAATTGAAAAAATATCCTCAGGTGAGGATTACCCCCCCAAAAAAATGACTGGAGATCCCTTTGTAAAGAACCAACCAGTAAAGCGACACAGTGACCTGAAGTTGCAGAGACCCCCCTCCAAGCAAGGAAGCCCCGAGTCTCCTGGCAGAGAGTCCAAGGCCCAATGCCAGTCATTGGTAGTCTGAGGCTCCCAACACTTTTACTCTGTTCCCATTTTAGAAAAGGGAGACTACGAAAAACAGTGAACTCAGACTGAAGTTGCTTATTGAAAGGACATTCTTCACCTAGTTGAGTCCATCCAATAAACAGTGAACAGGAAGAAAAAAACAAAAGAATAAAAAGAAAATACATTCTGGAGGCTTTTTGTTTTGTTTTTTTTAAGTAGAATATCGGATTGGTGTCTGTGAAATCATCAGAGTCCTCCCTCTTGGCCCCAGGTGAAAAAGACAAAGCCCAGTTTTATCTTCCGCCTTTGGGTGAGCAAACAGGATTCAGATCCCCAGAACACGATAAAACCACACCCCGAACACACGCAACCTTAGCTGTGGCCACGGGAACGACGTTCTCTGGGCTGAGCTGTGCGTTTCTGGAGTAGACAGCGGCCCCTAGATAAAAACAATTGAAGGCCTCCCTTAACAGCTTAATCAGGTAATGGCTGAACCAAAATAGAATTCACAGGAAACCAGGGCTGCTTGGAAACAAACAACAAAGCAGCAGGCTGAGGGAGCTGCACCCAGTAAAGAAATCCCAGGGTTTCTTCATCTAAGAGCTGGGTAGCAGGATTTAAGGCTTTTCTTTATAATGAAACGTCTGCTCTGAGCCCGCCTCCCCAGGGCTCCTAGCCACTGGAGTCCAGCTGTTTGGCAGCTGTCAATCAAAACATTACACTAAAACCTGTTGTCCGGACCAGGCCCGTGTATGAGGCACAGGGTCAGGAAGCTTCTGAGGTCCCTAAATCTTAGCTCAGGGCTCCCAGGCCGCAGGTGGATTCGGGCATTGCTGTGGCATCTCCTGAATGTTTGGAGATGCTAGAAGTCACGGGCGGGGAATTTCCACTCAGCTGTCCATGACTACACACAGACCATGTGTCTATGATGAGCGCATGGCATTTTAGCGAAATGCACCATCTTACCTGTTATTGGCAGAGTTCGCGATTAAGGAATTCTGTCTAGGATAACATCTTTGGTAAGGTAGGGTAATTTTGAGTTAAAAATAGCACACACCTCGCTGCTGTTCTCTACTGGGAGGCACCGTGTGGGAGCCTGACGTGTCCCTGTCTGAATATTCCAGATGGTAAGTCTGGGCGGGGGCCACCCTGGCCCCCTGAGTGTTGGGAACAGACTGTGACTTCCTACTCCTGACTTGTCAGCTGCTGGGGGGGCTGCTTTCACCCCGATGGCCCCCACACTCTTGCCACTTCAGACCCCAACCTTCCCTCCAGACTAGCTCTCTCCCAACCACCTGACTTGGTCCTGCCCCTCAGCCTTCCCTCATACTGAGGTCACACCCTTCCGGAACCAGGCAGGCAGGTGCAGATCTGTGCTTAAGCTGCACCTTCTCCCCATGTCCGTGACCTCACCCGGTAGTGGGCACAGAGTAGGTGCTCAATCAACGTTGAATTAAATATATGTAAATGTCTTTTGATAGAAACGGTTACCTAAAACCCACCAAATATGCCCTTGTTCTATAGGCAACTGATACTAAAGAG
This sequence comes from Tadarida brasiliensis, assembly GCA_030848825.1. Lineage (NCBI taxonomy): Eukaryota > Metazoa > Chordata > Mammalia > Chiroptera > Molossidae > Tadarida > Tadarida brasiliensis. The sequence goes on along the minus strand of CM061267.1, from coordinate 94,784,156 downwards.
AAGGTCGCCTTGTCAGACGCCAGTCTGCACAGGGGGCAGGACACCAGGCTCTTCCTCCATCCACGGTGGACCAGGATCCCACACCTGTCCCGAGGGAGGCAACAGCAGAGGGGTGAGGTCGGCAAGCTGCATCGTGTCCACACAGCACAGAGGCATGCGAGTCAGCCCCGGGATTTCTTAAATGCCTCTGAGCCTGTCTTCTAGAAATCCACCCGGTTAATCCCCACAATATCCAAAAGATAGGCCAGTCTTTCCAGTTTTCACCTCTAAAGGATCCCCTCATCTCCACCGACTTCCCCATCTCCCGGCCACTATCGCTTTTAGCCTTTTCTCCGCATTAGCCTCTCTACTCAACTCCCAGGGCCCACTCCGGGGAGGACTCCAGCAGCCAGAACAGCCTGGTAACAGGTAATTCATCAACTTCTGCTTCTAATCCTCTGTGGCTTCCTTGTGAGGTTAAAATAAGAGCCTTGGAGGCCCCACCCATCTGGCCCTGCCTCTCCCTGCAAGGCGGGCCACCTGCCACTCCTGGAACTCTGGCTTTCTGTCTGGAACGAGCAGTCTCAGGGCCTTTGCACTTGCTGGTTCCTCTAGTGGAGCACTCTTCCCCAACTTTTTCCATGCCTGGCTCCTGCTCATCCATCAGCTTTCAGCTGAGGCTTTCCTTGACCCCCGTCGACCTCAACAGGCTTCTCTTCACTTCACCTCCATCCCCTCAGCATTAGCCACTGTCTGTAATTATATATCTATGTGCTGACAGGGTCATCTCCCCGCCTAATGTGGAAGCACCATGACAGCAGGGACTGTCACCTGTCTCTACTTTATTACCAGAGCTTGACACAGAACCTGGCACCTAGTGAGATCTCAAAAAATGTCTGTTGACCGAATGAGTAAATAACAAAGGAATGAATATCTCCTGGGACAATCAGTACTATTAAACCTCCAAAACCAGATCCCAAATGGGCCCAGCATTCTTGAAAGACAAAAGTAACATCCTTCCTTGAATGAAATAAACCCCACGCCATGCCCACACAAGATGTCTCTTCATTCACACCATCTACTCCTGCTAACCCAGCAGTCTTGGTACTGACACCTTTCTCTCTGGAAATGACCCACAGCTCCTTGGCTCAGAAAACCAGAACTCCACCCTGGAGTGGAGCCAAGGTCACGGACTCACATTTCAGGGGCTGGGTGGAGGGGCCCTGAGCCTTCTGCATTGCTCTACCTCTGGCCATCAGCCTGGCCCTTCAGAACAAAAACAGGAAGAGAGCTGAGTCCTCCAGGGCCTTGCCACAGTCCCAGGAGCCTAGGTGAAGCCTGGTCAGCCTAAGACCCAAGACAGGGAGGAAACAGCAGGTGAGCCAGGGGTCAGTCAAGGACATGGAGTTTGGGAAAAGATATCTCTGCTCTCCCACTCTGAAATCAGACAAAGGCCTAGCTTCAAATCCTGATTCCAGCCAACATCTATATTTCTGAAGGCCACAAGGATGCCATTTAGTCTGAGCCTCAGTTTCCACAGCTATCAAAATGAATTTCACAATTGTTTTGTCTGGCTGCATCTACCCACTCTCTGATCACTCAGGAAGAGTCCCATATTCATATGGGGAAAATACAACCAGATGTCAATCTCACTCAGTGACTTTCTCAAAAAAAATCTGGGTTTCCCAGACTGTTCTGAGGCTGGGCCATGCAAGCTGATTCACATTCACTTAACCATGTTAAGTGCCAGGGCCAAGCTGGCTGTTAAATTTAGCATATGTGTCCACTTTCACCCCCCTTATTTAACATAGTACTGGAAGTCTTAGCCACAGCAATCAGACAAGAAGAAAAAATAAAAGGGATCCAAATTGGAAAGGAAGAAGTGAAACTGTCATTATTCGCAGATGACATGATATTGTACATAGAAAACCCTAAAGACTCCATAAAAAAAACTACTAGATTTAATAAATTAATTCGGCAAAGTAGCAGGATACAAAATCAACATCCAGAAATCACTGGCATTCTTATACACCAATAATGAACACACAGAAAGAGAGACTAAAAAACAATCCCATTTACCATCGCAACAAAAAAATTAAGATACCAAGGAATAAACTTAACCAAAGGAGTAAAGGACCTGTTTGCAGAAAACTACAGGACATTGAAAACAGAAATAGAGGAAGATATAAAAAAGTGGAAGAATATACCTTGTCCATGGATTGGAAGAATTAACATCATTAAAATGTCCATCTACCCAAAGCAATCTATAGGTTCAATGCAATCCCCATTAAAATACCAATGACATATTTCACAGAACTAGAACAAACACTCCAAAAATTTATATGGAACCAAAAAAGACCACTTATAGCCACAGTAATCTTTTTTTTTTTTAATCCTCACCTGAGGACATTTTTCCATTTTTTGTTCAGATAGAGTGGGAGGGAGAGAGAGAGAGAGAGAGAGAGAGAGAGAGAGAGAAAGAAACATCGACGTGAAAGGAACACATCGAGTGGCTGCCTCCCGCACGACCAACCAGGGCCGGGGACAAACTGCAACCGAGGTATGTGCCCTTAGTGGGAACCGAACCCGGGTCTCTCTGGACCGCGGGCCAACACTCTAACCGCTGAGCCAAACCGGCCAGGGCGCCACAGTAATCTTGAAAAAGAAGAACAAAGTAGGAAGGATCATAATACTGGATATCAGGTTATACTACAAAGCCACTGTAATCAAAACAGCCTGGTACTGGCACAAGAACAGAATATAGATCAATGGAACAGAACAGAGAAACCAGAACTTGACCCAAGACATTATGCTCAATTAATATTTGACAAAGGTGGCAAGAATATACAATGTAGTAAAGACAGCCTCTTTAACAAATTGTGTCGGGAAAACTGGACAGCTACATGCAAAAAAATGAAACTAGACCACCAACTTACACCATACACAAGAATACACTCAAAATGGATAAAAGACTTAAATGCAACTCATGAATCCATAAAAATCCTAGAAGAAAATGTAGGTAACAAAATTTCAGACATCACACGCAGCAGAATTTTCACTGATTCAATGGCTAAGGCAAGAGAAACAAAGGAAAAAATTAATACATGGGACTACATTAAACCTAAAAGCTTCTGCACATCAAAAGAAACAAGCATCAGAATGGAACAGGAACCCACTAAATGGGAAAGTATAATTGTCAATGATACATCAGATAAGGGGTTAATTTCCAAAATATATAGAATACTCATACAACTCAACAAAAGGAAGACAAAGAATCCAATTAAAAAATGGGCAGAGGACCTAAAGAGACACCTCTCCAAACAGGACATACAAATGGCCAAGAGACATGAAAAAATGCTCAACGTCACTAATCATCAGAGAGATGCAAATTAAAACAACTACGAGGTATCACCTCACACCTGCCAGAATGGCTGCCATCAACAAATCATCAAACAACAAGTGCTGGCAAGGGTGTGGAGAAAAGGGGACTCTGGTACACTGCTGGTGGGAATGCAGACTGGTGCAGCCACTATGGAAAACACTATGGTGTTTCCTCAAAAAATTAAAAATTGAACTGTCATTTGACCCAGTGATCCCACTTCTAGGAATATATCCTAAGAAGCCTGAAACACCAGTCAGAAAGAATATATGTACCCCTATGTTCATAGTAGCACTATTTATAATTGCTAAGATCTGGAAACAGCCCAAGTGTCCATCAATAGATGAGTGGATAAAAAAGCTGTGGTACATATATACAATGGAATACTATGCAGCTGTAAGAAAGAAAGATATCGTATCCTTTGAGACCATATGGAGGGACCTGGAGAGTATTCTGCTAAGCAAAATAAGACAGTCAGAGAAAGACAAGTATCACATGATCTCACTTATTTGTGGAATATAATGAACAAAATAAGGTGATGAACAAAAGAAACCCAGAGATATAGAAGTAGGGTTCAGACTGACAAACTTCAGAGGAGGGAGTGGGGGGGGGCGGAATAAACCAAAGAACTTATGCATATAAGCATAACCAATGGACATAGACAACAAAGCTGGGGGTGGGCAGGAACAGGAAGAGGGTGTCAATGGGGGCGGAAAGGAGAAACATCTGTAACAAAAATAAATTAAAGAAAAAATAAATAAATAAAAATAAACATATGAAAAAAAAATTTAGTGTATGTATGTCCACAGCAGCCATTAGATACGTATTTTTCAATGAATGAATCCAACAAGATGACAAGATGTGTTGTGTCTACACTGATCCCAGTAACCAAGTCTGATAAACTAAAATCTTTTTTCCTCATTGGTACATGTCACCTGGCACTAATTCACCTTGTCCTCTGATACTACAGTCGTATGTGGCAAGAAAACCTATTTAGACCATAATAAAGCTCAAGATTTTGACACCTTTCCTTCTGATAGAGGCCTGGGGATTTGGGTAAGTGAAATATTCAACCTCCTTATTTCTTTTGGAGATTACCTGTCCATTTCCCCAGGCTTATTCTTTCAGAAACCAAAAGGGCTTTTCAAAATAGAACAACTCCTCAGCAAAAAAAAAAAAAAAAAAATTAAACAATCTTCATTCCATATGTTGACTGTCACCAAATTTTTGCAAGGATATTCAGCAGAAGCATTCCCCTTTTAGTCTTGCTCCATAAATACTGAACAAGGAAAAACACTGCCTAAGACTGAGATTTGGCAAAGGAATCTGAGGAAACCTGTCAGCTCTGTGTCACACGTCCCTGAAGGCTCTGGTGACTGTGTGATTATCTAGCTTTCTGCTGTCCTGCCCCAGCCCTTGCAGGGAAAACACAGTTCTTGCAGCTCCCACGTGCTGGTCCACCAATGCGGCAGCACCTCAGGGCAAGGAAGAACTCTAACACTGGAGAGTCCCACACAGGTGCCTTTGGTCTAAGGCAACTCCTCCTAAAGCAAAACCACAGAAAGGGAAACAAAGGGTTAGCTATTTCCTTTGCAAAAGAAGTGCCTTTTTTTTTCTTCTTGAACTACATTTAACAGATGGAAAAACTGAGACTTGGAGAGGTTACAGAATTTCACCAATTTAACACAGAAGAGGTGGAGCCAGGTTGGTTTGTTTGTTGTTTGTTTTAATGTGTCTACAACGGATTTAATGTAAGACATGTCACTAGCACACGATCTGGCAAGTGTCCTTGAACAGGCAAAGTGTGGGCTGCCTGAACCAGAGGTGGAGAAAGGTGACTTGCTTACCAAACATGGCATGATGCACGCAAAGAGCATGAGTCTAGGCAGAAGGTCTGGGTCCGAGTCCAGATGAGTCACTGATGAGCGTGGGACAGAGGCGAGTCATGGAACTCCTTTGCTTTTAGTTTCCTCACCCAAAGAGGGAGATCATTAATCAAAGCAAGCCTTGCCTTCTTCCTGGAATGACTGGGGAAGCCGAATGAATGGGAAAGCTGTTGGCAACTATGAGGACTAATCCAGAAGCAGGTAACCCTTGCATGTTACCACCTGGAAACTCACCTGCAGCCATCCTTGCTCAGACTAAATCTATTTCCTCTTACTAAGAAGGGGATCAATTGGAATGCGAGATATTTTTGTCAATCAGGGTGAGCACACAGCTCTTGCAGAATGTGCATTGCTGTTCTGAGGACACGTCATTGGCTCTGTCACAGTCAGCCATTTCTTGGTGTCCTAGGACAGTCACATCAAAAGAAATAATAGGCCCTAAGCCTATTATTTTATGTTTACCAGACCCTAACAAGGTGCTTAGAGTGCCCAGAACACTGAACACATTGTGAACAGACAAAAGGAACCACCACCCCACAGAACAACAGGTGTGGCCAAGTGTGAGAAATGAGAGAGGCGGCCACACCGGACCAGGAGTTGCTACCACTTCTCCTCGTGTGCCCTGGCTGCCCGGGGTCTGCACTGCAGGGAGGAGCCCACTCTGAGGCCCCTGTCCCCTGCTCTCCCTCCCATTTTCTATCCTTGACAGTCATCTCTTCTAGAAGCCGAATAAGCCCTTCAAACTCTGACCAGAAAGACCATGATACGACTGAACAAACACAGAGGTGATCAGAACAATAAAAAACACAGTGGAACCTCAGCTCTCGGACTTAATTCGTTCTGGAAGGCTGTTTGAAAACCGAATGATTTTTTCCCCTTAGAAATAATGTAATTTGAATTAATCTGTTCCAGACCCCCTCCCCCAAATAATTCCCTATTTTACCCTTTCTTATATGCGGTACATGTCGAATATACTGTTTAATCTATAAGTAAACACTTCAAAAACAAAAAGGACATGAAATGTAAATGCAAATTGAACAAAAAGGAAATGAAATGTACAGTAAAAAATGAAAATTCAATAATAATAATAATAAGCAGCAACAAAAGCAAAAAGACGGGGAAATATTCTCAGCACGATTTCCCGAGCTGTTAACAGCGGTAAACTGACTCATACTCTCGCATTCTCCCCGTGTCGCCTGGGGCACACGTGACTGATCACACAGGTGTCAGCGTGAAAGGGTTGTCAGGTTGAGAAGCGAATTGTTCGAGATGGAAGACGTGCAAAAACCGAGGTTTGAGTGTAATAACAATACAGACATAGTACCTAGAAAGCTCTGGATGGGTTCACGGAGCCTGTCAGAAACCAGTACTGGGGCAGGCGCGTCACAGGGCGGCCACTGGGAGAGACGACTGCCCAACACATAGCACGACGCAGCTCAGCCTTGAATGTGCCTCAGAACCAGCCCGAGTTCGTGAGCAGACACAGAAACCCAGAGTTTCTGAGTCAGTCTCGAATGCAAGTGCTGCTCCAGAGACCCACTTGAACAATCACTGTCATGGTAAATGAGCCAGAGCCGCCCAGACTGTCATTCTCGCTGGGGTGACTGCAGATCCTGATTCATCCCCCTCCACCCCCCAAAGTGAGCCTTAACGAAACTCCTGATGGGAATGTAACAGCCATCCTGCCCTCCTCCCCCCCCGTGCCCCATACACACACCCATGCTGCCAGGGATGAGAGGGACAACGATTATCAGGCCATTCCGGATAAATATCTCCCAAGGTTGAGTCCAGTTCTCACCTGTGTACAAGATGATTTTGCAAAAGAGTGAGTTATGCTGCAAAACAGAGGACATGGCAGTGCAGGAAGAGTGCTCAGGGACTCCTGGGTCCAGGTCTCTGAGCTGGTGCAAGGTCCCTCCATCCTCAGTGATGAGAGCGCGCCACAGGGACGGCGCCAGCGAAACGTTGTGACCTGGTTTTCTCCTCACCCATTTATCTTGATACTCTGGCACTGTGCACTGATTACCACCCCCCACCTCAAACTCACTTCATGTCACCAAACTGCCGCCAAGTCAGCCTCACCAACAACCCAGCGCAAAGGAAAGCAGCAAGTGCCACACCTCTGGAGGGCGTCAGGCTCAGAGGATTTCTGACCTGGAAAGGACCATAAAAATATCTCTTTCCTTCCCAAAGATGATTACATTATACAATTCACTATTTTACTAACAGCAGGAATTGCTGCTACAACAATATTGTTTCGTTTTTTATGGGGGGTTAGCGGAAGTGCCTACAGAGAGCACTGTTGTAAATAATGTAAACACTGTGATAAGAGCCCATCCCACAGTCTCTTCTCCTGTGGTACAAACGGGAAAATGTGGCCAATATTCCCCACAGGTCAGTGTGACCTCTTTTGGCTATGGGACAGAAGAGGTTACATACATTTGGGGCTGCAACTGTGGGCCTGAAAACCAACTTCAGGCTAAATAAGGAAAAAGAATGAAGAGTGATTCATTCGTGGCATTTTGGTAAATATACGCCATGCATGTGTTTGCAAATACCTGGTGTTTAAGCTGATTTTGTGCACACAATTAGGCATATTTAGTGAAATAAATGTGACTTTTCCACTCATTAAAAAAAATAATTCCGACTAGCTCTTTCTCACATGCAAAATTGCGATCTAGTTCCCAGGCTCTGAGGGTTATAGTGTGGTATAAGCCCACAAAGACTTGAGTCAAACAATATTCTCCAAAGCAGTAACACCAGTACAATCTCCACTTACCCCCAAATTATGACTTGATCTCAGCTATGTCACGTTCATGATATGGGCCACAAGCCCAGACAGCTGTATTCTGAAAATTCTGGAGCTGAAGGAGAGCTCAGCTGCAGGTGATGATATTGGCTGGGGCCTCAAGAACACTGATTAAATGCTCTTGCCCTCTTCCTACCCCCCAGAAAGTCCACTCATTTGCATGTACGGATGAAGCCATGCAAGAACTGCCCGCATACCCAAAACCCGTGGTGGTTCCTGTCCTCACCTGTTTTCCAGGAGTGTCATGCACACCACCTCTCGAACCCCGGGGTTGTTGGCCTTCTCCAGAGAACAGCCCTGCAAGTTCCAGGTGGCCAGCCTCAGCACAGGCCGCCCATCCCTTGTGCCTCCAAAAGCCTCCACGGAAGGCCGAGTAGAGATAATCTGAGTGGGCCCACCTGGCGGCAGGTCCAGGTCCTCACTCTGCAGGCTCAGCGAGGTAGGGCTAGGGTGAGGCTTGGCAGTGAAGGTCAGGCCCCCATTGGTGTGGGTGGACGGGGGCCTGGACCGCTCCACAAACACGTGGTGCCGTATCCTGTCCAGAAAGGCGGCATTAATACCGCCCATCTTCACTAGGTCCTCGACGCTGCGGAAGGGCCCATGCTCTCGGCGGTAGTCCACGATGCTGACAGCCATCTTCTCCGTGAGGCCTCGGATGCTCATGAGCTGAGCTAGTGTGGCTGTGTTGATGTTCACACGTGGGGTGAGGGGCACAGTGGTGGCCAGGTGGTGAGGCTGCTGCTCAGCCAGCAGGTCCCGCCGCATGGAGCTGGGAGAATGCTGTGCGGAGCTGCCCTTGCTGCTCACGCAGATCTCGAACTTGACCTGCTCTAGCTTGGTGGCGCCCACGCCACTGACCAGTGCCAGGTCCTCCACCTTCTTGAAGCCACCGATGTACTCGCGGTACTCCACGATGCTGCGTGCCACAGCACGTGTCACCCCAGGCAGGGTCATCAGCTCCTCCTCCGTGGCCGTGTTGATGTTCAGCCGCTCCTGATTCACCAGGATGTTGCTGAAGTTGCAGGCTGCGCTGAACTTGCGACTATGGGACAGGTCAGAGGGGTCCCGGGGAATGGAGCGGTGGCAGCCCAGGGTGCTCCCCATGACCGGCCAGGATCAGGGGCCCAGGAAGGCCTCACCACCGCAGAAGAACTCTCTGGCTAGGAAAGAAGCCCAACAGACCTACAGGCACAGAAGGGCGTCCAAAAGTAGCTTTCACTTGGACACCTGGAAAACAAATTAATAAACACACAAATCAACTGAAGCAGTTAATCACTGCGTTAGCACTCCCTACCTGGGGCTGAAGTTCTTAACCAGCAGTCCCGGGCTGCTGGCCGTCCTTGACCCCTGAACACACAGGAGGCTGGCCTCTGTGAATTCTCCTCTGAGGAGGTCCGGTTTTATCACATTGGGATCCAAAAAGGCTGCCAGTCGCTACTCTTGGAAAAAGACCTATCCCATCAGCCCACACCCCTTGTTCCTGCCGGAATTCCGTCCTCACTAGTGCGGGCACGGAGGTGTTCATCGATGCCCACCAGACCCGCCGCCTTCCCCGCGCCCCACCTCTGGGCAGCTCCCCCGGGGCGTCCTTCGTTCACCTGCGGCTCCAGAGCCGGAGCCCAGCCCCGGACAGCGCTGGGGCCCTGCCTCCAGCCCTGGTGCCCGCGCGGGTGCGGGTCAGGGGCCGGGCCACAGGATCCCTCCTACGCCGCCTCGGGACGCGCGTCCCGGTTCTTTCTGCGGGAGAAACTCTCAGAGTCGCTCTCCGAGAGCCGGCAGAGATGCAGGGCTGCAGGGCGGCGGCAACCGCGGCGAAATCCCGCCGCCGCGGCTGCACTAGTCTTGCAGCTGCACCAGGACTTGCGGCGTCGCCGCAGTCGCGTTGATCCAGGCAGAAAGTCCTCCGCTCCACTCCGACGCGGGATCCGCCAGAATCGCATCTAGTGCCCGGCACCAGCGCCCGGGTCCCGCTCGCCGCGGTGTCAAAGCCAAAGTCCCGGCCGTACCGCCCGCGCCTCCGCCGGCACCACGGCCACGCCTCCCGCGCGGCAACTCCTCCCCGGGACTCCCGAGGGCACATGAGGGCGGGGCCAGAGCGGGAGGCGGGGGCCAGGGAGAGAGGAACCAGAGAGCGCGGGGGTGGGGCCCTGGAGTGCGAGAGGAGGGGCTCTGAGGGCGGGGGCGGGGGCGGGGGGCGGGCCCGAGCGCGTAGGAGTAGAGATGAGACCCGGGAGCGCGGAGGCGTGGCTTTGGCGGGAGGGGCCGGTCTCGGGAACTCGGAGGCGGGGCTTAGGGGCTGAGGGGGCGGGGCCGACGCCCGGGCGGCTGCGGCGAGTTAGGGGAGGGCGATGGTGGGAACCGCTGGTCCTGACTTGGGATTGCTACCCAGGTCTAAGGGCTGGCTGTGCGGGTTGGTGGCTGTTTAGTGTCGCCTGGGACCAGACCTGCAGAGCCCCACAGAGAAGAGGGGCGCCCCGAGACGGACACTACCAGGCCTCCGGCAGTGTTTAGTTCGTCTTTGGGGCCTGGGGCAGAGACAGAGCACTCCTTGGGAGGGAGGCACCCCTGCAGGTCAGGGACCTCCTTGGGTTCTGCAGTTAAATATGAAAACGTTCGAGAAGGGACTGGATGGGTGTTTTTTTTTTCCATTCTGCCATTCACTTTAGGCTTCTTTTCTTCCACTGGAGTATTACCTTTGCACTGCTCACACAGAGATGTCCTCAAACAATAACTTGTAACTCACTGTGCTGCTAGGAGAGGGCACACACCACCCATTAGAGATGTGTTCACATGTTACTTATAGGGTTGCACATTTGCACATTAAGCACTGAGTAAGCATGGATGTTTCTTTAAGCATTAAATCTAGTCATTAAGAAGGAAGGAAATGGTTGGAAATGAAGGTTGCTTCCCCAAATTCAGAAGTTTTGAGATCATACCACGAAATGACATTTGAGTTAAAGATTGAAGATTCTGCAGCATTACAGTGGATACAGGAAGCTCAGAGTATCCGATGAAACAAACCACATGGTGACCGTTAAATACCCTGGTCATTTAGTGTTCGCTGAAGTTTCATCCCCAACCAATGTGACCAATGCTTTAAAGTCTCAGGGCCCGGTCAGCAGAAACTAACTCTCAGGAAGACAGATGTGAAATGAGTGGCAGCCAAGGCTTGGTAAAGTGCTATTGCCTTTGAGGCACAGTCCCCTACGGTGCATACCGTTCCGGACTCTTAATTGCAAGTGACAGAAATCCAAGTTAAACTAGCTAAGACAAAAAGGGGGATTTCCTGGTTTTTGCTTGGAAAAGTTAAGGAGTAGATCCTACCTCAAGCATGGCTGCATCATCCAGCTAGTGACGTCATCAGAACCTGGTATGACCCTTCCATCTATCAACTTCTACTTGCCCACCCCCCAATACCGCACGACATTATGCCCATCTCTTCCTCCTGTAATGTTGGAGTAAGAAAAAAAAAGTTAAGAAAAGCAGGAAAATAGCTTTTAGAGGAGGGAAAAGTCTTTGTGGAACAGAATGCCTTGCTGGGTTTTTGTGCTGTGGGTGGACAGCCTGGGGTCATGGCTACTTGGATTAGAAATAGAGAAACCACATATTTTCTATCCAACAGGACACTTTGGAGGGTAAGAAGGCCACTATTAACTTCACAGGCACAACAGGCATAAGCTGGACTTATTCCCTGTAAACCTAAGCATGTGTCCCCTTGGTGAAACGAAGCCAAGAGTGGCTCAACTGTTGTGCATTAAAATAAACAAAACCCAATGAGATGGTTAAATTTTAAATGACTGGCCAAAGCAAGTGTTGGTGAGGATGTGGAGCAATTGAAACTCTCATACATTACTGGTGGGAGTGTAAGATGGTACAACCACTTTGGAAATCAGTTTGGCAGTTTCTTAAAAAGTTAAACATATATTCACCATACGACCCCATTCCATTCCTAGATACTTAACTAAAGAGAAATGAAAGCATGAAATTCAAAGACTTGTATGTGACTGTTCCTAGGAGCTTGTCATAGCCAAAATTCAGAAACAACCCAAATCGACCAGTAGAAAATGGATAAACAAATTGTGGTGTAGCCATACAATGGAATGCAACTGAGCAATAAAGACAAATGTAATGCACACAACACTGACAAATCTCAAAATCATACTGAATGAAAGAAGCCAGGCCAGAAAAAAGAGAGAAAGAACATATTGTATAATTCCATTTATATGAAACTCTAGAAAATACAAGCTAATCCACAGAGAGAGAAAGATCAGCAGATGGTTGGGGATGTGATGGAAGGAGGAATAGGTGAAAAAGAACACAGGAAATTTGGGGTGGTGGCGATGGAAATGTTTGCAAGGTCATGGTTTCATGAGTGTACATATGTCAAAACTGATAGACTTGTACACTTTAAATATGTGAGGTTTAGTAGACTTCAATTTACCTCAATTAAGTTGAGAAAAATCTTCAAAAAGTAAAAAGGAATGCTCTTTGAACTTAAAAAAAAAAGATGAAAAAGTGGGGTTACTGGGGGGAGTAGGTGACCCTGGGTGGAGAGGAGGGGATTGGCAGAGAGCAAAGGATGCCCAAGAAGTTGGGTTTCGAGCTAACAGAAGAGAAGCCCAGTTGAGATGGGGCACCATGAGCGAGAATACCCTGTCATGGTTTTAGGCTTACAGATACTGAAGTGTTTGCCTCAGAGCAATATTTAGCATGGAAATGTGACCCTCGAGCCTTGTTTTCCCAGCAAGATAAGCCAAAGCCACAGCTCCAAATGTGGTCCCCTTTACAACTCATTGACATTGGTCCCATCCTTAGGATGGTCTCACCAGGGTTCCATTCCCTTCAGGGAAAGTGGTTTTGGTGGTGGTGGTTCTCTAGTGGGGTCAGAGAATTTTGAAGCATTCAGGGTCCTTTGGTAAAGTGGTAGATGAGCATCTTGTGACAGCTGTTGCAGTAAGCAGGGTGGTCTTTAAAACTACTGTATTTAAACAAGAAATGGCATTGATTGACAGAGCCATTTTCCCTCCCCCACAAGCACAGAAGACCAGATGGAGAGGACCGAAGAAGAGAAGTACCCCAGGGACAACCTCAGTCCAGCCTCTGAGGTTATCCAGGTGGGGCGGAGGGACCGACCTGCAGCTAGGGCCAGGGGGTCTCCTTTGTCTCCCGAGTAGCCCCGTGGCAGCCCTTTAAGCTCAGCAGTTATGTTGGAGACTGTGCTTCTTGAGGCCATGGAGCTGGGGATATCCTCTAATCTGAACCCTGGAAACGAAGGCTGGGCAGATGACATACCTCCACGCCCCACTGCAGCACATCCTCTTGAGGGTGGGCTGTGCACCTACAGCCTTACCTTTGCTCTGTTCCCACCCACAGCTGTTTGTGTCCAGCACCTGGCCAATCTGCACCTCACTAGGCTCCACGGAGCTCGTGATCTTTATACTCCATGTGAAGTGCAGGGAGCATGCTTGACCTCCTGACATGCTTCCTTATTTATACCATGCCTCCGTGACCTGAGGTTTTCTTCTCCACTCTGCTTCAGCTCCGTGGTGGTTCTTGCTGGCTTAACTGAAACACAGGTGCAGATGAAAGCAAAGGACCTTCACCTTTCCACTGACTCCTGCCAGCCCTGGCTACTGCCCGAGGGGGAGGCTGGGGTCATACCACCGGGAGAATTCTGGTGATCGTGCACCTAAGCTGCCCTGTGTGGAGGAAGTTTCCTTTGGAGGATACACCCTGGTGGAAGTAGGCTCCATCTGGGGCTCCACTCCTGCTGCTGGTACGTGGGTGCAGGGGGGTGCCACAGGGCCATGCTGGGAGCTGTGCTGGGATGGTCTTCCTCTCCAGGTCAGATAGGGGACAGCAGGCACTTTGTGCTGCTGGACTTCCATCCTCCTCAGGCCACTGATGTTCTGTGTTGCTGCTCTAACTGTTCTCAGAGCAGAGATTAAAGGTGGGAACGGCAGGCTCGCTGAAACTCCACAGCTTTGGTTTGGCAGAGACCCTATGCTGTACTTGCGGGACAGATAAGGAGGATGGCTATTGGTGGGATCCGCCAAAGGAGGGGCCTCCGGTTGATGGGCTAGTCCTCCACCTTGGGTCTCTTGTAGGCCAGGAACATAGAGGTGAACATCACTTCATCATACTTCTGACCAATCAAGGAGTCCGGGATCCCTTTGCATGTATAGCCCATGGACACCATCAGCTCAGTCTGTCCAGGGTCCTTGTAGTCTCTATGGTAGACGTTAGTCTCTCCCCATGGCCCAAGCTCATCCGTGGATCCTTCATCATTTCCTCTAAAGGGCCTCCCTTGATGGGGCTGAGGATGAAGAATTTCTTGAGCAGGTCTTCCATGGACATGTACAAAGGAATATTGAATATTGTATATTCTGCTCCTGGAAAAAAAGAGAGAGAGAGAGAGAGAGAGAGAGAGAAAAGGATAAAAAAATAAAAATGAGAAAAATTGAAAAGACTAAAGAGTGAGAAAAAGAATAAACTGAAAAAAAAAAAGGAGGGAAAGACAAGTATAAAGTAAAATGAGAAAAATAAAAGGGGAAAATGAGAAAGAAAAAAATTGAATTAGAAACATTAAAATAAAGAAACAAAGAAAAAGTAAGTAAAAGAAGAAAAGAATAGAAGGAGAAGGGGAGGAAAATAGTAAGCAAAATAGACAAAAAGCCAAAGAGAGAAAAAAATTGGTTCAAGTCCTTTAGGTGGCAAAAGCCAGTTTCCTGACCTAGCAGGACCGTAAACCCCGGCCAGCCAGGGACGTACACAGGGGCTGGAACTCCGTAACTATGGCTCCTTCTGAGGTCGGAGCAGGAAACGGACCTGTCACAGATAGGGAGAATCCTTACCTGTTTGTGCCAAGAATGCTTTACTGTTCAAAAAACAATAACAACTAATCAAAAAACAGGATCTTTTGTTTATGTGGATAAACAGGGTTCCTGGACCCAATTCCAATGTGGGGGAGGGGGTCCCCCAAAACCAACAATTCTCAGACACCAGCAGGGGGTCCAAGAACTCAACTTAACTCTGACACTATCTACCCAGAGAGAGCATCAGATTCCACAGGTTAAGGGTTTAAACCTACAAAACTGTATGGCCTACACACACACACACACACACACACACACACACACACACACACACTTCAAACACCAGACCCAAGCCCAGGTTGTTACCTGTGCTTCTGACCTACCAGCTACAAATAGAGGTTCCAGCAACCCCCCAACCTTGGGTTTGAATAATTTGCTAGAACCACTCACAGAACTCATGAAGCCCATTTACTCACTAGATTACCACTTTATTACAAAGGATATTAGAGCATACGATCAAAGCCAGATGGAGAGATCTATAGGGCAAGGTCTCAAACAGAGGAGCTTCCATGCTGGTGGACCTTGGGGCCAGCATGGTGGAAGCTTTCTGGTTCTCCAGAGTGGAGGCTCTCTGGACAACGGACCAATGAGCTGCCCTCCTGAGTTTATATATGGAGGCTTCCTTACACAGTCATGATGGACTACGTCATTGGCTCCTGGCAATTGAACTCAATCTCTAGCCCCTCTCCAGTCCTGGAGGTCAGGGGGTGGGACTGAAGTTCCAAACATCTAATCACATGGTTGGTTCTCCTAGCAACCAGCGCCTACCTTTGGGTGAGTTCCAAAGTCACCTCATTAACATAAAAGATGCCTTTATCATTCTTAGCACTTATAAATTCCAAGTGTTTGGGGAGCTGTGAGCCTGGAACTGTGGATGAAGATGAAATGTTTTATAAAGCACACTATCGCAGTGGATTATAGCAACCAATATTTGACTTGCTGGCAATTAAAACCGTAGGATGCTTCAGTGGCCTTGTAGCCCTAGTTTGAAAAGTAATAATAATTTTTGACTTTTAAAAAGCTCACAATGTCTGCACTTAAAATATTCAATTCTTTTTTCTTTAAACTCTGAGTGACTGGTCTCAAAATGATGCCACAACTTAACTGACATCATGATACTATACAGAAACGTTCCTTTGCATAAAACAATATAATGATATAATGTTTTGTCTGGTTTTTGTATTAGGGTAAGGAGTTAGAATGAGTTAAGGAAGTATTCTTTCCACTTCTCTCTTCTGGAAGAAATTGTAGAGAATTGGTATTATTTTCTTCCTTAAATATTTGGCAGAATTCACCAAAGAAACCATCTGGGTCTGGTGCTTTCTATTTTGGAAGGTTATTAATATTTAATCAATTTCTCTTGGAGATGGCCTATTCAATTTGTCTATTGTGTCAGCTTTTGTTCCCCAAAATGAAGTTTTGAAAGTGAATTAATCAAAACATTTCCATGACAATAAACTAAATACAAAGGATTGTGAAAACACAATTCCCCATTTAGGTTCTATGTGTCTGTTTGAAGGTGTATTTGCCAAGGGGTTGCTGCGGAGACAAATAGAGGAACCTATTTCTTCTGGCTAGATACACGGATATTGCAGAAGAAACAGCTCCCAATCATTCTTACATGCCAACCTGCATCTGTTTTGGTGTTAGTAAATGGTCTAGCATCAGCCCCCACAATAGAGCTCAACGCCAGTTAAAAACAGGCCCTTCAGTTTGCAACTTCCAGGGAGCCTGGGTGTTATTTCTCCTTCCTTCAGTGAACTTGGCCTTCTCCCAGGAAAGTGGGACGAAACCTGGGCAGTACCAGTTTGGGTTTCTTTGCATCCAATTCCTCCTTTGAAGCTCACAGTCTATTGACTGATACTGTGTTTCATTTCGTGGCTGACAACTGAAGGCCATTATCATTTCCCTGACATGCTAAATGCCTTTCCAATTGGCACTTTATTTCTTATGGAGCATTTGGCTGGAGATTATTGGAGCAAAGTCCCAATAGAACGAGGTGGCTCCATTTACAGTACCAACTGGAGAGCATTTACCATCAGAGGGCCTGTGTTGGCCCCCATCTCCAGAATTATTATTATTACAGAAAATAATATTCATTAATCATTAAAAATAATGTGATTATCACCATCACACTTAGGAACTCTAGCTCCTGTTTGCTTTATTCATTTCCTCTTAAAAGCAACATTGCCAGTTTGTTTCAGACTTCCACTTTTTCACAGAACAGTTTATTCTTTCTTTGTTTATTAAATTTGGGGTTTATGAAACATTCTTCTTGTCAAAGCCCTATTACTTTGATTTCTGAATGTCTAATCAGGAGACTTCTCTTAGCACCGAATACTCAGAGTCAGAAGAGGGAAAGAGGCAACTGGTCTTACTTTTGGGTAAGTCAAGACAATGCCCTTGAACCCTGTCCTTCTGTGGGTAGGGAGAGGGGGCTCCTTCAGCCAGGCCATTTGCCAGAAGGAGAGAGCACTGCTGGCTGGAGCCAGTGGGGGGCTGGGAAGAGGCTCTTACACACCTGCGAACAGCAGGTAGGTCTCACCTGCCCTGCCTCCCACTTTAGGCTCACCTGGCAGCAGCCGGGTCCCCACTGTCCACTCCCTGCCAGGTTCAACTTCATGATGCACTTTTCTGCTTCTCACCTTCTCTCGCCTTTCACCATTGCTACTGGTGTTCTTTTTTAGCCACTTTTCTCCTAAATATCTGAAAAATAATATCTGATAAGTCTGGTCCCTGACCTCACAGCCCCACTTCCAGGAATGACTCCCTTAAGATATAACCTCCAAGGCCTTAAAGAGCATCCCCCAACGTGCAGTCCAAGGAAGAGGAATTGAGGAGACACAGCATTATTGAAAATTGGATCATCCCCCCCCAAAACCTCATACCTTTTAGCTATCATCCCCAAATCCTCTCATTCCCACCCCTTCCCCAGCCCTAATAAGCAATTACTAATCTAGTTTCTGTCTCTCTAGATTTGCCTACTCTGGACATCTCATATAAACGGAATCATATAATATGGGCCTTTTGTGACCAGCTTCTTTCACTTAGCACAATGAGTTCAAGGTTACGTGTATCATCAGTACTTGACTCCCTTACAGGGATGAGTTCCACTGTATGACTAGGCTGCACCGGTTTATCCATTCATCAGTTGGTGGACACTTGGATTCTTTCTACCTTTTGGTTATTATGAATAATTCTGCTACGAACATTCATGTTTTAGCATAGACATATGCTCCATTTCTCCTGGATATATGCCTAGGAACAGAATTGCTGGGTCATATGGTAACTCTATGTTTAACTTTTTGAGGCACTGAGACTGTATTCCAAAGTGGCTGCCCCATTTTCCAGTCCCTACAGCAGTGTATGAGGGTTTTTACTTCTCCATATTCTCTTCAGCACTCCTGAGTATCTGTTTTTGTCCACAGCCATCCTGTTGGTGTGAAGTGGTATCTCCCTGTGGTCTTGCTTTGCCTTTCCTGTTGACTATCGATGCCGAGCATCTTTTCACGTGCTCACTGGCCATTTGTGCATCTCCTCTGGTGGGCTAAGTGCTGTTTACGATTCTGTTTTATCTCTTTTGTGGCTTATTCGCTGTATATCTCTTATCGTTACTTTCGTGGTTGTTTTAGGATTTATAGGATATATCCTTACCTTATCACCGTCGGCCTTGGTATGAGATTATACCACTTCATGGATATTCAAGAACCTGACAAACGTCACTTCCATTTCTCTGCTCCTCTTCTGTGCTGTGGCCACGCCCCTGGTTAAATAAGATGCTCTCATCTTTGTAGTTTACCTGCACTCTGTTACCTGAGAGAATACGACTAGAAGAGGGTAAGTAAATGTGTCAGTTTTTTAGCATTTTGCATTGTTCCTGGAGCGCAGGCCTGGCCCAGCTGTCAGGGTCACCAGAGATAAAGGGCCTGGGAAGAGCGGAGCCCTCAGAAGGGTAGAGATCCTAGGAACCCCCGAGGCACCTTCACCAGCTTCCTGATTCTCCTAGGTCGGTCTCCCTGGCTGCCTTCCTGAGTATCCACACCCCGTGTTGGGTTCATGACTAATACGTTTGTCAGTGCAGGAATTACGTGTGAATAGGGTGAGGCAACAGGGAGCCCCGGGCCTGGGGACAGAGAGACCTGGGCTCCAACACCAGCCCTACCACTTACAGATGACAACCCAGGGACAAGACACTAAACGCTCGTGAGCCTCAGTTTCTTCCCCTATAAAATGGGAATAAAAAGCCTTATCTTCTAATGTCATTAAGATGATTAAATGAGGTGATGTGGGTAGAAGTGTCCAGCCTGTGACATTCCATTAATATTTGTATCCTTCTGGTACGCCTCCCTGTCTGCATTTGCCAATTACATGTTTACATTCTTTATGTGTCTCAGGCACTCATATACAGTTCATTGAGTCTTTTTCCTCTTTGTACTCTGAAGATTCTAGTGAGTTCAAATATTTTCATGGGATTCAATGCCCTACTTTTCAATGTGTAGAATCTCCATTTATTGGGTGACTCGATGTTAGGATGCTATGCACACCTCATTTCCAAAGCTAATTGTCAGCCCATAAGGATGGGCAGGGATCCTCAAACTTGACATACGGACATTTGGGGCCAGATCACTCCTGGTTGTGTGGGACTGTCTTGTGATTTGTAGGATTTTTAGCAGCACCCATGGCCTCCCCCCGCTACGGGCCTTGAGCACCCCTCAGTCATGAAAACCAAAAATATCTGCTGAAATTACCACATATCTTCTGGGGGGCAAAACCTCCCCCAGTGCAAACCCCTGGGATGGGATTGCTGTCATTCCCATCTACCTGTGGGAAAGCCGGAACCCACAGCGGTCAAGGGCTCGGCTCAGGGCCACACAGCTACCGGAAGTGGGGGCAGGGTTCCAAAGAGTCCAACGGGCTGCTAAGCCCCCATTACGCTGACTCTCTTCTGCAAACAGAGCCTCAGATACCTTTGACATCTGGCCCTAAATTCTGCCTTTGTGCTGAAGGGGCCTGGACTCTGCACTCCTGTCTGAAAGCCAAGAATTAGCCGGGAAAGGAGAGAGCAGGCCGTCACTGCCCGCAGACAGGCTCAGCAGGCCAAGTGCAACACTGAGAGCAGAGGGCACCCGGACATGCTGTTTTTGACATGGGGAGGTATTATGATTTGGATCATGTCCCCCCAAAATATGTTGAAGTCCCAGCCCTGATACCTCTGAGTGAGATCTTACTTGGAAACAGGGTCATTGCCTGGGCAATCAGGTTAAGATTACGTCATTCCCTGGTGGTTTGGCTCACTGGTTAGAGAGTTAGCCCTCCACCAAAGGGTCACGGGTTCAATTCTCGATCAAGGGCATGTACCTGGGTTGCAGGTTCAATCCCCAGTCCTGGTCAGGGTTGTGCGGGTTGTATGGGAGGCAACTGATCAATATGTCTCTCTCACATTGATGTTTCTCTCTCTCTCTCTCTCTTTCTCCTTCTCTCCCTTCCACTCTATCTAAAAATCAATGAAAAAATATCCTCGGTTGAGGATTAACAACAACAAAAAATTATGCCGTTAAGATGGACCCATATTCCAGTGTGACTGCTGTCTGTATAGAAACAGGAAAACTTGGACACCAACACAGAGGGAAGATGGCCCCGTGAAGCTGGAGGCAGAGATGGGACCAAGGCTGCCTCTACCCAAGACACGTGTGGCACTCCCAGAAGCAGGGACAGTGGAGAAAGGGTCCCCCCTGGAGGCTCCGCAGGAACCCAGCACTGTCAGCACCTTGATTTCAGACCTCCGGCCGGCAGCATGGGGAGGGAACACATTTCTGTCGTTCTATCCAGGAAACCAATGCAGGGGCGTACTCCCCAGGTCCTCTGGTAGCCCTGAGCACCCCAAATTCTGAGTTGACAGTGCTCCTTGCTCCCCAGTCAGTTATAATATCTGGCCATTAATCAAAGTCATGAACGATATTTCGCTTTCCTACAATAAACTCGCAAGTTAGATTGTGCCTCCCCGCAAGTCACATGGCTGAGATATTGATCTGGCATCGAAATGACGGCTCGGGGGCCTTCAGGGACAGCAGCGGCCCACACACATATCTTCCCTGGTGTGACAGCGCCTTATCTTTCTTGATAACAGGAGGTACCATAGCACCCCGAGATAAGGAGAAACAACTTCATAGAGCCTGACTCAGTGGCCTTGGTTACCTGTAGGTCACAGACAAACAGACAGAGAGAAACAAACCACAAGAAAATGGACAAGAGACAGGAAATGAACAAAGGCAGCCACGATCATTGCAAATCTAAAATCCAAAGCCATTTATTCCAGGTGAGGAAACAGGTAGCAGCAAAGGGACTCCTGTGTAGACTAAGATTCTTTGAGGCTGTAAATCAGCCCTGAGCTCAGGGCCATGTGCGTCCCAAACAGACCTGTCACCTTGCCCAGCCCAGGCCCCATAGTAGGAGCCAAGTTTAAAGGGCTGTGTGGCAAAGCGAGCCTGGGAAGTGTTCTCTAATTAAATCTCCCTCTGGGAAGCTCATACGGCCCATGAGCATATTAAAGACTCGGAGGAAGTCTGCTGGCAAGACACCCATTCGACGCCTTTTGGGGCAGCAGTGGGACACGCTTTGGGATACTGATGTGTTCTTGCCCGTTGATTTTGCAGAATCTGAGGCTGAGGCCCAGAGAAATCTGATGTTCTTTCAAATGTCACAGACATTGTGACTCAACTGGGATGTTCAGACTCCAAATCCAGTGCCCTCCCTATGCTTCCATTCCCCCACAGCGCTCGTTTGTTAACACGCGTGTGGGGGTATAAAAGCGGAGAAGGCAGGCCTGGCCCTGTGTGTCATCTGCTGTGGTCGTGGGGAGGGGCGGGGAGGGAGCAGCTGACTTTGGGATGAATATAGAACCAGTGTCTCGAGGTTTCAGACCAGGTTGCTGTTGTTCTAGGGAAGTCCCGTCATCGGACCTGCCGTCCCTGCTACCCACAGCCTCTGCGGAGGAGAGGTGGTGGCCAGAGCCCTGCTGCCCCGCTGCCCAGGAGGCCACACACTAACCTGGCAGAGCTGACTGGGTCAAGGGTACCAGCCCACAAGCTGCCAGACACTTACAATGCACCTGTCTCCCCCAAGTGGGACGACCAATCTGACTCCTTCAAAACCAGAACAGGGAAGCCGAAAGGGGAGAGCGTCGGAGGAGAGAGCGAGGGAGGGAGGGTCCTGGAGGGTGGCAGGTAAGGCAGGGAAGCCAGGAGGACGCAGCCTGCGAGGGCCCCGGGGACAGAGCCAGCACAGGAGAGACCAGGACACCAGCGGTAGCAGCCCCAGTCCCAGTCCACAGCTGCCCCCGTCGGGATCCTGGAGGCCCCCGCCTCCCTTGGTGTCCCCACCCGCCCTACCTGAGCCCACCTGAGAGGGGTTCTAATCCTGATTAGTAAGAGTGCCCAACTCCTTTAAAATTGTAAAATACACATCACATAACACTGACCACTTTAACCGTTGTGAGCACACAGGTCAGTGGCATTAAGTACATTCACACTGTTGTGCAACCATCACCACCACTCCTCTCCAGGCCTTTCTTTTATCTTCCAAAACTGAAACTCTGTCCCCATGAACCATGAACTCACCTTCCCTCCCCCCTCCCCCCAGCCCCTGGCAGCCTCCATTCTACTCTCTGGCTCTGTGAGTTTGCCTGCTCTAGGGACCTCATAGAACAGGAAACATGCAGCATTTGTCCTTTCAGGACTGGCTTGTTGCATTTAGCATAACATCCCCAAGGCTCATCCACGTAGCACCATGTGTCAAAACTCCCTTTTTGAGGCTGAGTAATATTCCACTGTGTGTCGCTTCCCTGTTCAGCCACAGACGGACGCTTCGTGGCTTCCACTTCGGGGCTATTTGAATAATGCCGCTATGGGCACAGCTGCACAATGACCTCTGGGAGACCCGTTTTCAATTCTTCTGAGGGGCAAGACCCCTGCCAGGGGTGCAGGAAGAAACGGGGGGCTGCCTAGGGCTGAGATGTTGCACACTCAACAGAGGTCCAAGGAGGTGGGGTGACGACGGAGTGCTTCCTGTGGGCTTTCTCTTGGCGCCTAGCTGTGGGGGCCACTTCCAGGAAGCCTTGCTTTCCCCTCCCCGCTCCATGCTTTTCAAGCAGGCTTTCTGGGACACAAGCTCCAAGAGGGCGGGGTCGTCCCACTCCGGTCACTCGCCCATTTCTAGCACTTGCTGCGTGCCTGGCACAGAAGGCACCCTTCCCTCAAAGGACATCGGAGAAGTCGTTCACACTGTAAAGTGAGTTACATCACCGTGTTCTTTTTGCTGTCTTCCCCCATAAACTTCCACTCCCTTCGTTTTATTTTCTTTTTCATCACCAAAGTCCAGAGTTTGCATTAGGGTTCACTCTTGGTAGTGTGCCTTCTATGGGTTTTGACAAATGTGTAAGGACATGTATCAGCCATAATAGTATCGTAATAGTTTCACTGCCCTACAAATCCTCTGTGCTCTGACTATTCACCCCCCGCCCCACCTCCACTCCCGACAACCGCCGAGCTTTTCGGTGTCTCCATAGTGTGCCTTTTCCAGAATGTCATCTAGTTGGAAGCCTTTCAGATCGGCTTCTTTCACTTGGTAATATGCGTTTAAGGTTCCGCGATGCCTTTCATTTCTTTTCAGCACCGAGTACTAGTGCATTGTCTGGATGGACCACAGTTTACTTACCCGTTCACCTGTGGAAGAATATCTGGGTTGCTTCCAAGTTTGGGCAGTTATGAGTTAAGCTGCTATAAACATCCGTGTGCAGGTTTTTATACGGACTTAAGTTTTCAACACCTTTGAGTAAATACCAAGGAATGTGACTACTGGATCATGGGATAAGAGTGTGCTTACTTCTGTAGCAGACTGCCAAGCTGCCTTCCAAAGTGGCTGCACTATTTGCATTTCCCCCAGCAATGAATGAGCGTTCCCGACACTCCCCATCCTCACCAGCCTCTGGGGGTGTCCTGGATTTGGGCCATTCTCATAGGTAAGTAGTGGTGTCTTGTTGTTTTAATGTTCAGTTGCCTAATGACCTGGGGTACTGAGCATGTTTTCATATGTTTATTTGCCATCTGTATATATATTCTTTGGTGAGGTGTCTGTTCAGATCTTTGCTCATTTTTTGATTGGAATGTATGTTTTCTTATTGTTGCGTCTTAAGGGTTCTTTGTATATTTTGGATAACAACCTTTACCAGCTATGCGTTTTGCAAATAGTTTCTCCCAATCTGTGGTTTGTCTTCTTATTCTCTTGGCCTCCCTTAGTTTTAATTTTTTTTTCTTGATTGATTTTTAGAGAGGAAGGGAGAGGGAGAGAGAGATAGAAACATCCATGTGAGAAAGAAACATGGATTGGCTGCCTCCTGCACGCCCCCTAATGGAGATCAAGCCCGCATGTGCCCTGACCAGGAATCGAACCAGGATCTCTCAGTCCACGGGACGATGCTCAATCCACTGAGCCACACCGGCCGGGCTGTAATTCACTCTTACTTGGACATCTCCGTCTGGCATCTCAAACTTGGCCTCTCCCAAGCTAAACCCATAATTATCTCCATCCCCACCCAGAAACCAGCTCTCTGTCTGATCTTCTAACCTTGGAAGGTGGTGATTCCAATTTTCCAGCTGCTCAGGCCACAACTCTTGTAATCAACCTTGACTTTCCCGCACAGACACATGGAGTCTATCAGCAATGCCCGAGGGCTTGACCTTTGAAATACGTCCAGGATCTGACCGTCTTCACCATCCACTGCCATTGCCATAACAGGTCTCCCTGTCCCTGCCCCTTCAGTCTGTTCTCAACCCTAAGCCAGAGTCGGCCTACAAAAGTGAAAGGCAGGTCATGTCCTCCTCTGCTCACAACCCTCCACTGACTCCCATCTCACTCAGAAGAAAAGCCCACGTCCTCACAATGGCCTAGAAGGTCCCTTACAATCCTTGTTGCCCCTACTTCATGCCACAGCTCTCATCTCATCTACTATTTGCCTCCCTGGTCCTTCCAGCCACACAGGCCCTTTGAAGTTGTTGGAACACGCTGCCCCAGGGCCTTTGCATGGCTGTTTGCTCCTCCTGGAATGCTCTTCCCTCAGAGAGCTACTGGACTGGCTTCCCCACACCCTGTAAGTCTTCACAGGCCACCTGCCTAAAATTTCAAGCCTTCCACCCCTTCTGCCTGCACTGCTATCTTTTTTTTTCTACTGAGGACTTAGCTCTGGTTTACTACCTGCTGACATGCTTGTCCCTTTCTGTCTGGCTCCTCCCACTAGACGCCAGAGCCACGAAGCAGGGCTGGCAGTCTGCTCCGTGTGCCGCAGAGCCCAGGAGCCTAGAACAGGGCCTGGTGCAGAGTGGCTCCCCCCCTCGGCAACCCCCGCCAGCCTCTTTGTCACATCCTGTCAGTCTCCCCCGTCCTGAGGCATCTCCCGTCTCACCCTCCTTCATCTCCATCTCCTCCACTCGTCCTCCACTCCCAGGGACTGTTGCTAAAAGCCGGGCCTCCTCCCCCTGGCGCGTCTTCCCAGCTGCCCAGGCTTCCTTCTAAGGGGCAGGTCTGCAGCCATCCTTCAGCAACACCCCTCACTTCCAGGACACTGTTCAAGCTCCCTGGCTTCAAACACGAGGTCGCTGTCGATGGGGCCCCTGCCTCCTTCTGCAGCCACACCTGTGGGCCCTGGCCACCTCCGAGCATCTTCAACTCTGTGGCTGTTTCCTCTCCTGTCTGCACATGGTGTTTCCCTGGCCCATCATGCCACCCTCACCCCCTGAACGCTGCCCCCCTGCTCTCCACCCAGCAAGCCCCCTCTGGCCTTCTAAGAACCCAGGCTGTCTAAGCCCCTCCCACTGCCCCCTGCCCCGAGTGTCCTTCAGCAGACCGCTCTCGTCTGTCCCCATCGGGAGCCCGGTCCTCTGCACGCCACTGCTCACACTGGGCCTGGCACTGAGCAGGGCTCTGCGTGCGTCCCTGGACAAGTAAGTCTCCAGAAACGTGAACGCGTGGGCCCAACCTTCAGTCGTGCGTCCAAAGCCCATGGCACTCTGCCAGCCAACGAACTCGCTCTTTAATAGTGCCAAGAATGTTCTAGAATGCATCCTTGCAAGTGTGCCTAAAAACTAGGACAGAGGAGACAGCCAGCTTGTCAGGGGCACCTGTGAAGTGCAAACTGGTCCGGCTAAACAGTGTCCCATGTTTTTACCATTCCTGTGCGTGTGTGTGTGCAAATATATAAAAGTATGTGTGTGTGTATGTATATATACATATATGTACATTTACACATAAATATGTTGCACATACATCTCTCTGCGTAATTGAGGATGCTGGACTACCCTTTGGGGCGTGGCTGGCGGGCTGCTCCAAGGCTTCCCGCCTCTGGTCGACCTGTGTTCAGGCATGTGACGGGAGAACCATCAGCACGAACGGTCACTCTTCACCACAGTCCCTACTCAGAGGTACGTTTCTAACTGGTTGGACCTTGTCACACAATTTCTTCCATGTTGATTTTACTCTGCTTCTTTCTGTAATCACAGAACCCTGACAAATATCCTCGTGGAAAAAACTCTGGTGTGTGGAAGACAGCCATCACCTCGGCCACATCAGCTCTGCTGAACCTCTCCCAGGCCGTCCGTGTGACAACACGCTAACACCCATGAGCGTGTCACTCATTCATTCATTTTCCTTTGCAGGGCTGCTGGTCACTCGGCACATGCTCCCTGGGTGTCCCCCAGGCGGGGATAACACAGGCGGTCCAAGTGGACCAATGTCAAAGAAGACGTGCCGATGTGACCAAGCGCTGGGGTGAGGGGGCCACTGCCAGTGCGATGGACAGGAGCACCCCGCGGGAGGTGACATTTGAAATGAAGCGTGATGACAGAGGAGCCAGCCACGTGGGGATCAGAGGGAGGAGGCGAGGACAGAGCAGTGGGAACACACGGTGGGACAGGGTCCTCGCCAGCCTGGAGGAGGCGGGCCTAATCCTGCCCGTCCTCCCCGGGAAGCCCTGTGGGGCCCTCCCCTCTGTTCCCCTGCAGCGTAGGTCACTTGTTTGCTCAGCTGTCTCCGCGTCACCCGCGACCCGGCTCCCTGGGCCTGGCCCAGATGTGACCCACCCTTTCACCCTTGTATCATTCACAGTGTTTGGCAAACAGGCGGAGTTCCATAAATGCTTGTGACATTGTTGCATAACAATGACTCCACCACAAAGCGGATAGTGGTGCTTGGTGCTGTGATGGAAAAAGAATTCCCAGAACCCGAGGAAAGTGTCTTTTAATGTTTAGATTATGTGTCAATGATTCTCGGGGAGGGGGGGGATACACAGTAGCTATCAGGAAGGATTGTACAGTCGTGGGAGGAAAAAGTGGGGGTGATTTGGATCGTTGCTGACAATGGATTTTCTGTCCGCCGTGAATTCCACCAGTCTCGGTCCCAAAGCCGTAACTACCCTCGTCTAGCAGGGCTCCGGGGCTGAGCACCGGGAGGCTCCGGACCTTCCACGCCGTCCAGTACTGTGGCCAGGGCCCATCCCGTCTCTCCTGTTGGCGGGTGTGTGACTCAGCGGTGAGTAACCTGGTGTGCCCACAGCTTTGGCCAGGGTCCAGAGAGCAGGCACACACCCAGAGGGGCCTGTGAACGCTGACCAGTTGTGCGCTTTGCCTCTGAGGGCCACGCATCAGAAAGATACTGGAAATAGATGTCATTCGGAAAACATTAGGAACATAATTCAGTAACTTCTGACCCAAAATCCCACAAAGGGGCTCATCTAGGGAGTTAGTTTCTGTCAACAGCAAACACCCTTGTGGCTTTTCTAGGAGGCTGGTCCCCAAGGGTGTGACCAGACCTGTTATCGAAAACCTTTGGGTAAAAGTAATAATAGGTAGCATTTATCGCGTGTTGACCATGGGCCAAGAGCCGGGCCGAGGATCTTATCTTTGTTCATTCTCTCAGCAAACTTCAGAGGTGGGTATTCTTATCAACCTCATGTTCCAGAACAGGCTAAATGGAACGCAGAGAGCTTAAAAAACCGGCCCAAGTGTCTCGGGGCGGGGGAGGGGAGTCGTCCTGTGGCCACGACGGCGTGATCTCCACAGCAAGGGTCCATTTCTCCACGTCCTTGTCGACACCTGGTAAAACTGCACCAGGCACTTCGGACGTGTCATTCTGAGGCAGTCTGGATGGTGGTCAAGAGAGTGGACTCTGGATTCTTATCCTGGCTCCACCCTTTTACCAGCTGTGTGACTTTGGCCAACTTCCCTAACCACTCTGTGCCTCCGCTTTCTCATCTGTGAAATGGAATAATAGTCCCAGCCTCTTAGGGTTACTGTGCATTCACCACAGCACAAGGATTGGTTCTCAGTTATGCCAAGTGGACACCAGGAGGCCTTCCCAGTGGTCTTCAGGGGGTCACTGGAAAGCACCTACCCATGAGCCTCTTTTATTGCCCATAACCAGGGTGCCCATAGATAGAGTGCCAGGTGGTGCTTTTGTCTGTGCTAGATGCCCGGGGAGGGGGATTCACACACTTGAAAAAAAATGGGGGTGGGTGGGAGGAGAGGAGGGTGTGGGTAGGTGGGAGGTCTCTTGTCTCAAAGTGTCTCCCAAAGAAGAAAGGGCCCAAAGAGACTGTATGGCTTGTTCTGACCGCTGGCTTCTCTTCTCACAACTTTTCTAGCTCCTTCAAGCAATGGCCTGATTGCTTCGGAAGAGCCAGTGGTTATTTAGAGGACAGCGAGAACAAAGAAATATCTCAGGTATTCAGAACAGCCCGACTGGTGTGGCTCAGTGTGGGAGGGGGAGAGAGAGAGGAACATCGATGTGAGAGAGAGAGAGAGAGAGAGGAACATCGATGTGAGAGAGAGAGACACACACACACACACACACACACACGTCGACTGGTTGCCTCCTGCAGGACCCCAACAGGGGACAGGGATCGAACCTGCAACCCAGGTATGTTCCCTTTACTGGGAATTGAACCCGAGACCCTTTGGTCTGCAGGCTGACGCTCTAACCACTGAACCAAACCGGCCAGAGCTATGTATATAAAAAAATAATTTAAAAAATCTAAAGTATCAGAACAGTGTGGAGAAACTGAATTGCAATGACAACTGGCTCGGAAGTAAATGAAAGTCGAATCAATCTTTTCATTTCTTTTTTAGAAATGATCGTTTCCTCCCTCCGTTTAGGGTGCGTTGTGACTTTGGCCCGAAGAGAACCGAGCGTCGCTGTGCATCATGCCACATCACAAATGAAAGTTTGTACTCACGGCAGCTACGGAGCTGGGGACAGAAACACGACCCTCTGTGAGAGCGCGTTAGACCCTCGGCCCGAGGCCACTATTGAAAGAAAATCAATCCTGCATTTTTAGGGCCAAACGACATGTGGGTGTGTCCCTTCTTAGCGTCACGACCTGCTGAAATAGGAGTGGCCCCTGTGGGGAGGGCAGGCAGGGGTCACAGAGTTCAGGGGGGGACACCTGGGTGCATTCTGGGGTCTGAGCCCCCGTTTGTCACTGTGACAGGCAGGTCTCAGTGACTGCTTCCTGCTCCACCGTCTGGGGATTCTAGAAGTAACTCCGCCCTGGAGAAAACCTGCCTCATTTTCTCCCCGCAAGTCCTTTCAACCCTCTCCTCTTGGCCCATTTCCCTGACACCTCGTCAGCCTCCGCTCGGCTGCCCCCACCCAGGGCTGACCCCGGAGAAGCTGAGCGACCCTGGCCATCCAGCCGCGGACGCGGGGGCTCGGCCCGCCCAGCCCCAGTCCATCCCGAGGGGCTGACCCCGTCTCTCCGGACCCTTTCCCTTCAACCCTGACGCTGAACTGTCCAGGCAAGTGCCAGTTCTTTTCAAAATTTTAACCATGACATAAAATCGAGTCTGGAGACCAGTGGGCCTGCGTCTCTCAATGGCCGGAGAGAAACCTGGCACCCAGGTGGGTCAAGTTGCTTCAGGGGTCACACAGGGTGAGGGACAGCGCCAGCCCTAACCCTCCAGTTTCCCTGACAACAGAGCTGTGTCATTGACCAGGGAAGGGAGAAGAGCCGGCATTTCTGAGGAACGGTGACCGCAGTGACCTGGGAGGATGGACCCCACTAACCCAGTTTACCTGTGAGGAAACTGAGGCTCAGAAACACTGCCCCAAACTATTCTTCGCAGGAGAATGCGAAACTGTCCTGCTTCCAAAGGCTTGTCACCCCCCCCCCCCCGCCCCCATGCTGTCACTTCATTCTCAGAAGTATTTCACCCTGGAACTTTCCTTAGTCAGAGAAACTGGGCATTATTTCCTTCACGGATCTTGGGCTGAAAGATGAGATCTCAAGGGGACCGGAGTGTGAAGTGAAGCCCTTAGTGTCAGACAAGACAAATCATTTGTTGTTTTGGTGGCAGGCGGGTGGAGCCAGAGACCCCAGAAACCTCTGCGCATCTCTTCAACTCCTGAAATGTTCCATTTGGGGGAGACTTCATGGAAAATGGAGAAGGATGGACAGAACTGAGCTAGGTGGTGTGGAAAGAGAACTTGGCAGAGAAACCGTGGGGAGTGCCCAGCTCACACAAAGCCGGGGCATTACTTCGCTTTCAGGTCAAATTTTCCAAGGAGCTGAGGTGGGGTGGGCAACCAGCTGACATCGGAGTCCCAGGTCTGAGGCTGGTGGACCCGAGGAAAACGGCCACGTAGGCCAACTGCCAGCTCAAACCTCGGCTCTTGGAATGCGGGGCAGGAACCTTGTCTCTTGTTCAGTGAGTTACAGCCTCATAGCAGGGAGTCCCCCATGAACACACACACACACACGCACACACACACACACACACACATACCCCCAAGCACACCTGAGGGGCACATCCACTGAATTTCCTTGCCAGCAGTGGGGTCTTTACAGATGGCACACGTGTATCAGCCTTAGAATTTGTTTAAAGCACCAACTCACGACTCTGACTCCACGAATATTTATTAGGTGACTTGCAGGGATGAATATGCTTGGAGGCTGCTGAGGGGGGCTCGCTGTCTAGTGGGACAGGAGACCCAGGGACCACTTGCAACCCAACAGAGAGAAGGCACCAGGGTGTGGGGGGCTAATTGTGCTTGGGGGCATCGGGGGGCTCCACAGAGCCCTGATGGGAGCTAAGGACAGGAATCGTTCACCAGGAGCCGCCACCGAAGGGTAGGATTTATCTAGGGGGGAAATTGAGACGGGGGGTTAAATATAGATATAATTTTGAGGCCAGAATCAACTACAAAAATAGAAGGACAATCAACCCCGGCCAGAGAAAGGTCTAACCGGTTTTCAAGATAATTGGCCAGGGCACCCGATTCCCACACGGACGTTGTTTTCATTAGTGTTGCTTCAACCATCCTCACCGCTAACGGCCTGCAGCCACCCACTCCCCGGGCAGCTTCCTGGCAACCCCAGATCTCTGATCTAATTTGGTCCCTGAGAAATTTGGTTTCGGAAGACAGTGTGCAGGAGCCCCGCTGGCGAGGAGGAGGCTGGAGGAAACCAGTCACTCGGGCCCCTGGAGAGAACGCTGGGAGAGAAGAAACAGTGAGGGCAGGAGCTCCTGGGGGCCGAGCCCTCGGAGGGTGGCCGTGGGTCCCAGGGACAGCACCACGTGCCACAACCCTGCCCGTGCATCTGCCCGGTCTGGAAGGGTGACAGGTCTCTGGAATGTGGGCCTCATCTGTGCCCTGCCTGGGTTTACAGCCTTCAGAGCAGAAAGGACAAATTAATCTGGTTGATCTGGACAGGACAGATGATGACGTTTCCTTGGGCTGGCGCTCTCTGGGCTATAAAAGTACGTGTCCCAGGAATCTGTTGGGTATCTGTGGTCAGATGCCTCTGTGTGTGTGTGTGTGTGTGTGTGTGTGTGTGTGTGTGTGTGTGTGCGCGCGCGCAGAGAGCTGTGTGAACAGGGAAAGGCACGACTGACTGACGCTATGACTCAGGCCCCAGGGCGGTGGAAGAGGAGGTGCACATGCTAATGTAAAAATCAGCCCTCCCTCCTGGGCCAGCTGCATGCCAGCCTTTGCCACTCCCTTCTGATGCCAGGCTGTCCCTCTGCAGGTCCTCCATGCTGCCTGGAGGCTACTTCTGAGTAACCTATTGCCAACACGTGGGCCTGCAGGTTCAACAGGATCCCAGTCAAAATCCCGCAGCATGAACTCTGTCTGCAAGACACTGACCGCATGAAGACAAGCCATGGACTGGGAGAAACCGTTTGCAGAAGACATATCTGATAAAAGACTGTTATTCAAAATATACAAAGAACTCTTAAAATCCAACAAAATCCGCCCTGGCCCGTGTGGCTCAGTAGCCAGAGCATCGGCCCTTGCACTGAAGGGTCATGGGTTCAATTCCTGGCCAGGGGCACGTACCTGAGTTGCAGGTTCAATCCCCCAGCCCAGTCAGGGCACATGTGGGAAGCAACGCATTGATGTCTCTCTCACATCGATGTTTCTCTCTCTCTCTCTCTCCCTTCCTCCCTTCCACTCTCTCTAAAAATCAATGGAAAAAGTTTCCTCGGGTGAGGATTAACAACAACAAAACAGAAAAGTCCAACAAAACCAAAGCAAATGACCCAATTAAAAAGTGGACCGAACACCTGAATAGACACCTCACCAAAGAAGATATATATATGTGACAAATAAGCATACAAAAGGATGCTAAACATAATATGCAAATTAAAAGGACGGTGAGATACCCCTACAAACCTATTAAAATGGCCAAAATCCCAAACACCAAATGCGGGCGAGGATGTGAAGCAACCCCAAATGCTGGCACGTATGCAAAAGGACACAGCGGCGGAAGACAGCCTGGCAGGTCCTTACAAACTGAATACACTCCTACCTTGATCGAGCAATCACACTCCTTGGCATTTACACAAATGAGTTGAAAACTTGTATCCACATGAAATCTACATATGGATGTTTACGGCAGCTTTAGTCATAATTGACAAAACTTGAAAGCAACTAAGATGTCCTTCAGTAGGTGAATGGATAAATTTACTGCAGTCCATTCAGAGAATGGAATATTATTTGGCACTAAAAAGAAATGAGCTATCAAACCATGAAAAGACATGGAGGAGCCCTGGCTGGGTGGCTCAGTTGGTTGGAGTATCATCCCATACACCAAATGGTTGTAGGTTTGATTCCCAGTCAGGGAAAATACATGGGTTGCAGGTTCGATCCCCGGTTAGGGCACGTATGGGAGGAACCAGTCAATGCTTCTCTCTCACATCGATGTTTCTTCTTGTAACCCGCGAGAAGCAAACACTCAGGCTCCACATTAGGTCAAATTAAAAGAGCTTTCTCTTTATATGTGCTTTTAGGGTGGCGGAGGGGTTAGACAGAAGGTCTCTGAGAGGCTGGGGTGGAGGAACGTCTCTCGAGGCCTTCCCCTAGCTCTCACGAGGACCACAGATTCCCACCCGCCAGAGCCTGAGGAGGTGCACCCCAAGTGGGGAGTCCTCTTTAAAATCTCACTGAGGCCTCCAAATGTTGTAACTTGTCAGCGAGATACCTGATGTTATAGGGCACCAGGGCCTAGACGCCTAGGGCGGGTGGCCTCTCCCAGTCTGGCCACCGGATGCCTGTAGATCTTTGGGGGGTACCCCCTGACATGTTCCAGGGCCTTGAAGATCGTACTTAGGTTTCCGACGAGCGGCTGGGAGATGCCAGGATGACCTCAAAAAGATTCAAGGAGACCTGGTAAAAGCCTCCAGAGGTGAGTTCTGGGTGACCGGTCCATCTGGGTGACAGTGAGAGGGCCGGACGCGGCGCAACCTCTCCTCTCCGGGATCCCCCTGAGACGTTAGGTGGGGTTCAATTCGGGTAAAGTCTGGTTCTGGACCGTGGTGCTTTCTGGTCCGCCACTGGGGCAGAAGGGGAGACTGATCACCTCCCGAGAACTTCTGGTGTGTGAGTTGAAGAAGGATTGTGTAAGTCGCAGAGGGTCTGTGTAAGTTGACGAAGGATTATGGAGAAGGGAAGAAATAAAAAGAGAAGGATTGTGCAGAGGAAATAAAAAGATAAGAAAGGATAAAGGAAAGGGACATAAATATTACAGGAAGACAGGACATTGGAAGAATACTCTAGAAAGGAAAAAAGATAGGACACTGAGAGAGAGAGAGCTTGCCCCTGGTAATGGAATAACAGTGTAGGATGTAGTCTGCTCCCCCTCGCCCTCTTACAGTTCTTGCAGGCCCTGCAGTCCGCCCAGAAAGCTGTCCATAAACACATCTGCGACGCCCTGCCTGTGCCCACCTCCGACCCTGTGCACCCTTTCCAGCCCGGGGACCCAATATGGGTAAAGAAATTTACCACCCAGAGACTGACTCCGGCCTGGAAGGGACCATACACTGTCATCCTGCCTGCACCAACGGCTGTCAAGGTCAATGGCATCCTGGTCTGGCTGCACCATTCCCGGCTGAAGGCAGAAAAAGTGGAACGGATGGTGCAGGCCTCTCTAGATTACTTAAAAATGAGACTCTTGCGTTTATCGGGACTCTAATTTTTTTGATTATGACTGTACAGGGGAATTTTTATAGATCTGAGCCCCAATGGAACTGGGAACTTGAAAATGGGATATTGGGGGAGGTCTTAAGAAGTGTCACCACAAAGGGGATAGAAAAACTTGTTTTCAGTCTCGACCTATGTGACCTCATGAGAGGAACCATAGGCACAGATGGTATTACTGAAGATTGATGTCATATAGAAGGGCCCCTTCCCTGGAGTTATGGGACACCTATGGGGGAATGGGGACTACCAGGGGTAGGAATATATATGCCCAGGGAGCGGTACAGTCACCACAAGTTGCTTGAATGCAAATGGATACTTTTATCCATCTCGGGGTTGTGAAACCATATTTACTACTAAGGGCTGTATAAGAAGCAGGCACCCTCATATAGATTTTAGAAGGTTAACCAAGCCCAAGGGTTTCCCTATAGGAAAATCTGACCCCATTCAGATTAATATCATTAGTCAGCCAGACCTTTATTAGGCCACAGGAAGGACATAGGGGCTGACTACTAGTTATGCCTAAATTTGGGGCCACCTTATTATATAGGGCTAGGCCTCTCCGAACCAATTTCCCAGACCCCAAATACTGACAACTGTACAAGGGACCAGCCCAAGTTAACTTTGGGGGATATCCAGGGGCAAGGGACTTGCATACTCCCACCTAAGTATAACCTCCAGCAATACAAAACAGACTCTGTGTAGCACTAGGTGAAACCTGCTGTTTCTATGCCAATAATTTGGGAATAATACAGGGACAGAGTTAATATCCTTAATAAAAAAGGGTCAATGATTTGACTTGTATATAAAACCAGTGGGGATGTAATAACTCCATTCTGACCCTCAGTTATTGCACGTACACACCCTGGCAGTTTCTTTTCTGTAAACATAAGGGCCTTGAGACACCCAAAGAAAACTGTAAAGATAAGGGGTTGAGGATGGCCTTGGGAAACTCAGAGGAACCATGAGAAAAAGGAGATTAATGGTGGCCCTGAGCTAACAAGCTTCTCTCCCCCCCTTCTCTGTATCAGCCCCCCTTAACGGTGCCAAAAGCGGCACCAAGAGAATGTAGTTTTTTTTCTGTAGTTTGTGCCTTTAAAAGCGGGCAACAAAGAAGGCTCAGGGCTGAGGATTTGGGGAAGCTATAATAAAGTGCTCCTTTACAATTCGGCCGTGCGTCTCTGGTTATCTCGCTGACACGTTACAACATTTCTCTCTTTCTCTCTCTCCCTTCCTTTCTCTCTAAAATCAATAAAAACATACACTTGAATGAGGATAAATAAATAAAAGACATGGAAGAATCTTTTTTTTTTTTTTTTATCCTCACCCGAGGACATTTTTCCATTTTTTGTTCAGATAGAGTGGGAGGGAGAGAGAGGAAGAGAGAGAGAGAAACATCGATGTGAAAGGGACACATCGAGTGGCTGCCTCCCGCACAACCCAACCAGGGGCCGGGGACAAACTGCAACCGAGGTACGTGCCCTTAGCGGGAACCGAACCCGGGACTCTCTGGTCCACGGGCCGACGCTCTAACCGCTGAGCCAAACCGGCCAGGGCGACATGGAAGAATCTTAAATGCATATTACTAAGTGAAAGAAGCCAATCTGAAGAGACTACGTACTGTTTGATTCCAACTATATGACCTCCTGGAAAAGGCAAACTGGAGACAATAAAAAGACAATAACAAGATCAGGGGAGAAGGGGTTGAGGGTAGGAGAGGATGAGTAGATGGAGCACAGAGGATTTGGGGGCCAGTGAAACTATTTAGTGTGATATTATAATGGTGGATACATGACATTACACATTTGTCAAAACCCATAGAATGTACAAGAGGGAACCCTACTTTAAACTGTGGACCGTGAGTGAGCGTGATGTATCAGTGTGGGTGCATCATTCAACCAGGCACCCCTCTGGTGCAGGGTGGGGCAGGCTGTGCATCGTGGGCCTGGGGAGATACAGGAAACCCCACAGATGCAACTGCTACATAGATGCCCGCAGGAGGGATCTGCTGCAAAGAAATGGGGCAAGCGGTGACGAAGAAAATAGGATGAAAGAGATTGTCCCCTCCGCTTTACAGGTGTTAATAATTTACTTTATTGCACAAGGGAACATTTTCAGGCAGTATCCTGACGCCTGTTTAGTTGTGGCATCATTTGGAGACCAATCATTGAGAGTTGAAAGGGAATGAAATAGTTTAGGTGGGAACATTGTGAGGTCTTTAACTGAAGAGCCAAACATGATTATAGCTTTTCAAACTAGAAATGAAAAGGCCACTGAAGCACCCTATAGGTTTGAATGTGTAATAAGCCCAATCCCGATGGCTACAATCCAGATGAACAAAAAACTCATGGGTCCCCCACTTTGCCTTAAGAAGAGAGGGTTCTCAAGTCCAAAAAGTGAGATCACTGTGGCTTGTCCCTAGCTGCCATAGGTCTATTTCCTGCTCTGACCTCATAAGGAGCCGTTGTTACAGAGTTCCGGCACCAAGACGTCCCTGGCTGGGCCTATGCTTGTGGGTGTTTTAGGTCAGGGAGCTGGCTTTTGGTCACCTGAAAAACTTTCACCAAAGTTAGCTTTTTATCCTTCTCAAACTTTTATCCATAAAAGAAAACTGTTTCTCTACTCACAACACTTAGGATAGCCAATGTGTGGGTTTTCCATACCAAGCAATTCTCCAGCGTTCTGTGGACACCCCTGGACGTCCTGCATTTAATTCAGTTCTGACACTAACTACCGGAATTAGCACCCACCCCGCAGGGCAAGGGCTCGTTCCCTAAGACTGCTCCCACTTCAGATGCCAATTGCAAGTAGTGAGTCTCCAGGTTACCCCAATTTCTGATTTGGCTACAAATTGGGATTCTCAGAACCCCCTTCTAGGGACCAATAAATTGCTATACTTTGTCACACAGGGAAGGACTTAGTATTACTGGTTTACAAAGGATATTATAAAGGATACAAATTGACAGCCAGATGAAGAATTACATATGGCCACCTGGAAGGGTCCTGAACTCAGGAGCCTGTGTCCCCTGGAGTTTGGGGGTATGTCACCCTCTCGGTATCTGGATGCATTCCCCAAACCAGAAGCTCTGACCTCTTCACTTAGGGCTTTATGGGGGTTCCACTGTATAGGTGTGATTGATCAAATCATTGGCCCTGGTGCTTACTTTAATCCCAGCCCCTTTCCCTCCCTGGAAGTTGGGAGGTGGGGTTTGGCTGAAAGTTCCAACCCTGTAAACACGTGGTTGGTTTCTCCGGCAACCAGCCCCCATTCTGAAGCTACCCGGGCTCTTAGCCACCAGTCATCTAATTAACATAAACTCTCCTCTGGTTGAAAGGGGCTTATTACTCAAACAAAAGATGCTCCTTTCGCGACCACTCAGGAAACTACCAGGACTTTAAAAATTCTGTGCAGGGAACAGGGGATGAAGACCAAACATATATTTCTTCTTGTATCACATCACAGTCTACTTTGTTTGTTATTTTTTCTTCTTCCTCTGCTCTTTTTTCCCTTTTGTCATTTAAAATTCTTGTCTTTTATTCTTCATTTTTCTTATATTTTTCTCATTTTTTAAAAATTTTAGTTAAATTTTTTCTTTATTTATTCTTTCAGTCTTTTCCCAAATTTTTTTCCTGCTTATTCTTTTATTTTTACTTTTTATCACCTTTTGCTTTTTCTCAAATTTTTTCCTCCATTTTCCTTTTTGTTTTTCTCATTTTTCTTCTCTTTTGCTAGTAAGTTAATATTGTTAGCAGTGTTCGGGGCCTCACCACCGTCTGTTGGGGAGGAGGCCCCTGGTGTCCACGTCCGGCTTCCAGGCTGCCTGTGACGAGGCCAGGTGACAGGAGACGGGGGGCACAGGAGACTGAGCTGGGGTTCGAGGTCCTTCGGGTTTTGATCTCCTTCCCCGGCCCACCTGCTCTGGTTGCCTTTGTCCGCATGGGGTTGGAGACTCACTGTCAAGGGGAGAGGCGTGTCAGAGTGGGCTTACCTCATCTTGCCCAGAACAAGAACCCCGATTTATGTACAGGGGTGGACAAAAGTAGGCTTACAGTTGTAACACGAGAATTAATCAATAATACCGGGGTAAACTGTGTTTAACGTACTCACAACTGTACACCTACTTCTGCGCACCCCTGTATTTTTAATCCATGCTCTGAACGGTAAGAAACCTTGCTTTCCACGGCAGGTGCGTGGCCCGACTCTAACCCCGATGGCCTTCACTCACTCACGTGGCCTTCGATAGCTGTTTTCCTGCTGCTGCAGCCGCCTCTGGCCACCGCAGGGGCAGGCCAGGGCCGTCACCGTCCTGATGGCGCACTCGCGAGGCTGGGTCTCCTTGGGGCCTGGCTCCTGTCCTCACTTCCTCGCCTCCCTCAAACAGTCCAGGTGCTAGGCAAAGTGGCCTCCAGAGCTTCCCGAGCCACGGCCGAGCATCGGGGAGGAAGGGACGCCTGGACTCCTGGCTGAGACGTTCAGCCGTGACTCAATGGCCACGACACAAAGCTGCTCAAGATTCTCAAAGCAACAGCAAGTCGTGGTCCTCATGAAGATAATCACAGCTAACATTTATGAGTATGTGCCATATGCTATGCTCTATATTCTTATATACATGATGGCATCGACATTACTACATGGAATCCTCCCAGCAGGTTATGGGACAGGTGCCATTCTGGAAGGGACACGTGGTCAACATCCAGGGTAGAGAAGTGCAATTCTGTCTTCTGCACGATGGGGTAACAATGGCGGCCCCTTTGTCATGCAGCCAGGACAAGCGTCTGGACGCAGCATGCTCTGCCTGGTGCTGGCATACAGGAGGCACCCAGTAAGTAACCGTTTTTATTTGTTTCTCCTGATGCCCGGCCCTAGCTGTACCAGCACAGAGAGTTCTCCTCGAATCCCCGAGGACTGGCAGGTCTCTGGGACCAGACTCTGTTTTTTGGTGATAATTGGATGCTTGTTATCACCCAAGATCAGACCTGACAGCATTTAACACTTCACCAAGAACAAACAAGCAGCTGTATCTGGGTGGCAGTCATCTGGCCAACACATTAAAATGACTTGGCACAGCTCAGTACTTTACCTACAGTGCAGTCTTTGAAGACTTCATCTATTTAAACAATTGCAGGAAATGCCTTTCTCTCAATTTCTGAGAAGAGGCAGAAAAAGAAAAGGTAACGTAGCTGCCGCTAGCATTTTCATGTAATGAGTGAGGTCACACGCAGAAGCAG
The DNA here is from genome assembly GCA_030848825.1 of Tadarida brasiliensis. Classification (NCBI taxonomy): domain Eukaryota; kingdom Metazoa; phylum Chordata; class Mammalia; order Chiroptera; family Molossidae; genus Tadarida; species Tadarida brasiliensis. The sequence goes on along the minus strand of CM061267.1, from coordinate 94,744,478 downwards.
CCGCCACACATGCGCTCAGCAGTTCAGGGACAACCTGGGCAGCAGGAGAGTCGCGTCCCCTTCAGAGGTGGGAGCCAGAGACGGGGCAGCGCCATCCCGCTGGCTGAGCCAACAGGGAAAGGAGCGGAGCGAAGGGAGAGGGAAGCGTGGGACGGACACTGTCAGATGCTCGCCTTGGACTTGTCCACGTCCGATGTTCCATTCATCCTCACGGTGACACCTGGGGTGGGTGGGCCTAGAAATGGGCCGAGTGGGAGGAAGAGCGCAGCCAGGCGAAGGGAACCAGGGAATCAGCTAGGGCTGACCTCAGATGAGCCCGGTCTTCAAGTTGCTGCTCGTGGCAAGCTGTTTAACCTGTGTGAGCCTTGAGGTCTTTACCCACAAAGTGGGGACGACAATACCCACCTTCTACGAGTAGGGGAAGAGGAGATGAGAGCCTGTGCGGCACAGCTGTGGAGACTTGGCACACAGGGGTTTCCATAGAGCTACTTTCCTTTTACAACACAGAGGTCAGAGGGGACCCGGCTGCCCTCTGCGACCTGGAGGAGACGATCTCAAATCCCCGCATGCCCAGGGCCGAGGTTGGGTTCCATGAAGCCCCACACATCCAATTTATTTCTTCTACTCATTACACTTTCCTCAATAATCAAGAGGTGGAACTCAGCTTCAGACACACACACACACAATCACGCACACTCTCATGCACTCATTCACTCACACCATCCACTCAACAAGACAAGTAATAACAAGTGTTGGAGAGGCTGTGGAGGAAAGGGCACCCTCATTCACTGCTGGTGGGCATGTAGACTGGTGCAGCCCCTGTGGAAGACAGTCTGGTGATGCCTCAAAAAATTAAGAATAGAACTCCCATATGAGCCGGCAATCCCTCTGCTGGTATCTACCCAAAACCTCGAAAACAGGCATTCACAAACACACATGCACCCCTGTGTTCCTTGCAGCGTTATTGGCGGTGGCCAAGACATGGAGACAACCGAAGTGTCCCTCGATAGATGACTGGATAAAGAAGATGTGGTACACCACTCAGCCAGAAGAGAAGACGAAACATGTCATTTGCGACAACATGGATGGATCTTGAGAGTATTATGCTAAGTGAATAAGTCAGGCAGAAATAGCTAAGAACCACATGGTTTCACTCATATGTGGGACATCAAACGGAAACGTGTGGACACAGACGGCAGTGTGGTGGTTGCCAGAGGGAAGGGGGTGGGGGGTAGGGTGAAGGGGGCCTAATATACGGCGACGGAAAATGATTTGACTCTGGCTGATGGGCACACAGTGCAACATACAGACCTTGGAACATAGAAACCCACACCTGAAACCTATTGGATCCTATCAACCAATGTCACCCCAATAAATTTAATTTTTTAAAAAGAAAAGAAAAGGAGAATAAAGTGGAATGGTAAGGAAGAAATGTGAAGAGTTTCAAAAAGGTAAACTATAAAGAATAAAAATATAAATAAACTGGTTAAAAAAATGGAGGACTGATCGCTGTGTCCGACCTTCCAGGGAACACAGAAGGCCTGGGCACTGCTCCTTCCAGCGAGCACCCCACCCCACCCCGATGTCAGGCACAGCTGCCAGTCCTGAGGCTCACCAAAGGCCAATAGAAGGTTCTGGGTGCACTCCAGCCACTCTCCAGCCTCCTGGCAATACCCACGTTCCTCCCAGGGAAGGGGGGGCCCAGCCGGCCCTGCACTGCCACCCCTCACCAGCGCCCCTGGGCAGCTCCGAGGGGATGAGGAGATGGCAGAGACCTGGAACCAGGTGTGGTATGGGTTAGACTTCAATGGGTGAATTTTCCTAATCCTTCCCCCTTCCCTCTCCATCCCAAGAAGTAGTAATTCCTTTAGACTAAAACAAAATGAAAAGTCTTCCCCAAATAGTCTTACCTGCCTGAAAATCCCTTAGATGTCTCCCACGGGGGAAAACCCAGTTTTCTCTTCCTTCAGCAATGCCCGCTGTGAAAACCTTCTCTAGCTAACAAAGGGCTTTCGGGTGGATCTGCACCCTCGGGCCGCCTTCCCACGCAAGGCTGAAGAGAACAAATCAGTTCGGTTCACTTAACCGAAACCTGATGAACCCTCCCTGTGGGGTCCACTCAGGCCCAGGTGTGGACCAGTTAAACGGTGACATCCACAGGCAGGCTCGGGGTCAACACACAGCACGCAGCACAAAATCGATGATTTCTTTTCCCAAGGGCCCTTTTCAGGTTGTGCTCAGCCTGGAAGTTTTTAGCAGCACAACTCTAAAGACAAGGGAGTTCCTCCGAGAGGCACGCACAAGCCAGACAGGTGGGAGGTCGGGGCAGGCGGGCAGCGCAGGGTAGGCAGGGGCCGGGGCCGGGTTCCGGGCAGCTGACCTCACAGAGCCCACGTCTCAGCACCTACACCTGCACGGACCTGTGCAGTAGCACGCAGCACCCAGGGGAGCCGGGCTCCTGAGCACGGGGCGGGAGGCATGCCCCGGGAGCAGCTGTAGCAGAGAGAAAGCCCCTCTCTTATTAGATCTGACGCCCTCACGGAGTTGAACCATCCAGGGCAGACTGGAGGGCGACGGGGAAGTGCGTGGGTGCAGATCAATAGAGAATGAAAGAAGACACTGTCAACAGGAAGGGACTGTAACATTTCCCACAGTCCCTTCTGGCTAAGGTTTTGCCAGCCATTAGCGTAATGGGCTTAGAAGTAAATATGGGAGACACACCCCACTTGTCCTTGGTGCATTCATGCTGAGGTCAATGATTTAATAGTTTATTCTGCCGCATGGGGTTAGCTACCAGATGTAATTCGATCAGGATTCCTCTGCCTAAGGATTTGTCTAATTCGAAAGTCCACTCCCCCACCTACCCCAGGCCCTGCCAGGTGCTATGTAAGACATGACACCTGCATTAGAATTCCGTGATGAAACCTGAACATTTCTGAATTTCAATTTCTAATTCTCAGATACATCTGGTTCAAGAACTTCAGGTTAGAAATTGGGGTCCTAACTCCCGGCCTGACCTCTACCTGGGAAGGATTAGATGTGTGGGGACAGATGGCAACCCAGTCTCTCACCTCCAGGGGGAGGGTATGTGTGTGTGAAGATGTTTAATTCTTGGGGGGAAAAAGGTTTAATTTAAATTTACAGGAGCATTGAGGCAGAAAAGTGAATTGTTCAAGTCAGAGAGACCTGGGTGCAAATCCAAGTCGAAAAGGCTCATGCTTCTGATGCACCTAAGCATCTGTGAAATGGACACAGTGCACGCATGGGACCGTGGGCATGTGTTAAATGTACACGAGAAGCGCAGGAGCTCCGTGAACAGAATCCCCGCCCTTCCTCCACACACCCCATGATGGAATTCCTTCCCCAAAGCTGGCCAAACTGCAATTCTCAGGAACAAAATAAAACCCTTTCCAAGTCCGAGCAACAGGTGTTTGGTACCTGGAACCAGGAGAGTATTCAGATGGTGTCACAATCATACTCGGCATTTGCCAAGCGCCTGCCAGGGAATCAGGCCCTGCCAGCCAGGGCAGGACCGCAGCTGGGTGCTCACCCCACCCACCCCTGGACAGAGACCAAGGGCAGCAAAGGCCACCCCAAGGCTTGCACCACACTGCTCTCCTTAGCTATCAAAGGAGGTGCTCATTTTTATCTTTTATTTATTTATTTTTATTTTTTCTTCATTGATTTTTAGATAGAGAGGAAGGGAGAGGGAGAGAGGGAGAGAAACGTCAGTGATAGAGCACATTGATTGGCTGCCTCCTGCATGCCCCCCACTGGGGATCTGGCCCACAACCTGGGCATGTGCCCTGACCGAGAATCGAACCCATGACCCCCTGGTGCATGGGTCGACGCTCAACCACTGAGCCACACCGGCCGGGCAGGAGGTGTTCGTTTTAAGTGTCCTGTCACCACACAGACATCCCCGGGGCCTCTGGAGGAGGCATTTCTGCAGGACGGGAGCAGGGAGAGCACAGTGAAAGGACCGGGAGACTCGCAGGGTGGGGTTTCACAGGCCACCCCCTGACCAGAGCGGGCCTAGGGCCACGCTGGAGGAAGCAGAGGCCTTCTAGGATGCACACTGTCTTAAATCAGCCAGTTTCTCCTTATTTTATTTGAAAATGTAGGGTCTCTTCCTCGATTTGTATTATTGTCATTAAACCAATGGCTTAATGTAGCTTAGCAATAAAAAGCATTTGGGCCCCAGCCGGTTTGACCCAGAGGTTGGAGCATCAGCCCTGGGACCAAAGAGTCGGGGATTTGATTCTGGTCAAGGGCACGTACCTCGGTTGCAGTTCATCCCTGACCCTGGTCGGGGTTGTGAGTGAGGCAACCAGTCGATGTGTCCCTCTCACATCTCTCTCTCTCTCTCTCTCTCTCTCTCACTCTCTCTCTGTCTCTCTCTCTCTCCCCCTCCCACTCTATCTGAAGATAAATGGAAAAATATCCTCAGGTGGGGATTAAAAAAAAAAAAAAAAGCATCTGGAAGGGGTTGAGCATCAACCCATGCACCAAGAGGTTTCTGGTTCGATTCCCGGTCAGGGCACATGCCCAGGTTGTGGCCTGATCCCCAGTGGGGGGCATGCAGGAGGCGGCCAATCAATGTTCTCTCTCATTGATGTTTCTATCTCTCTCCCTCTTCCTTCCTCTCTCTCTAAAATCAATAAAGAAAAAAAAATTTTTTTTTTACAAAGCATTTGGGGTCTTCAATTGTGCAAGGCCTGGCAGGAGGCATGGGTGACGAGAGCCCCCCAGGCCCCAGGCCCCTGCTGCCTGATGACCCACTGGCCTTCATGCTTCCTGTGGGATTTGTGAGCCTCGCCCTCTGGCAGAGGAGATTCCATTTCTATTTCATCCCTTGGGTATCTGCTGCCTACAAGTCTCGAAGTACTTCGGGGCCCAGACAAACTAGTCTTCTATCTCCCTGCCAACTGGATTTGAGCAGAAGTGATGAATGCAGCTTGCAAGTGATGCCCTCAAAGGTAAGGCTGGGATGTGGCCGTGACAGCAGGACAGGTGCAGCTGCCCTTGACGATCAGGTAGAAGCTGCCCTTTGAGCAAAGGGGCCCGGGGCTTGGACAGCACTGCGCCGTCCCACCAGCCTGAGACCGCCCACCCAGACAGTTCCACAAGAGAGAAGCTCCTAACGTATTTAAGACAGTGCACTGGGTGGAGGAGCTCTGTATGACAGCAGCCAAGCCTGGAGCTTGACTTCTAGAGTCTGCAGGTGGCATGAGCACATTGGGAGTGAACTCTGAAATGTCCCCGAAAACAGCCACTCCGGCACTGACGAGATGACAACCCTGCGCAGAGCGCTGGCTTCCTTTCCCTTCCCTCGCTTGTTAGTCTCTCTTTCCGGGATAAAAATAGAAAGGTTTATTATAGGAGAGAAAACGAAGACATGACAACTGGAGAGAAAAGGTAACTAAGTTATCACTCGATGGAAATAAATTGGGAGTGGGCAGGGGTGAGTGGACCAGCTCCAAACCGTTCATCAATCTTAATTGGAGCGCGCTTCTCCACGGGGTGCTCACTCCCCAAGCTGGGGGACCAGGGGAAGCAACGTGTCACATCCCTCCCACAGGGCCTGTCTCTGAAGCAACAGCAGCTGGAGACACTATTACCGATGCTGCAACACTTTGCAATTTTGTACAAAAGTCAGGCAGTGGTTGCTGCAGCTTTTCCAAAGGTGGAAACAGACTCGGGGAGATTGGTTTATTTAAGCAGTGAATTGACACAATTACTCAGGCCTCCTTCCTGGGGTTCACGGGGGTCACTGCTGCTGTCCAGGAGCTAGTCATTGTCCTTGGAGGGAAGCACAGAATATGGACATCTTCTTATTCATAAGTGCCTGAGGCAAAGGCAAGAAGGCATTTAAGAAAGCAGAAGCGAAGGCTTTCTGGCCCAGTCCCATCCTCCAGGGCCAAGTTTCCTAACCCTGGCACTGCTGAATTTTGGCCTGGAGCATTCTTTGTTGGGGAGGGGTAGGGGGAGGGGTGGCGGGAGGGCTGTCCTGTGCATCGAAGGATGTTTAGCAGCATCCCCAGGTCCCAGTAGCATCAGGTATTGCAGCACTCCCGTCTGTCTACCCAGCTGTGACAACTGAGAATGTCTCCAGACATTTCTGAATGTCCACTGGGGTGTGTGTGCAAAGTCGCCCTTGCTCAGAACCACTGCTCTGGGGTCCGGTTCTGAGGAGAGAGGCGGTGGAAGCAGCGCCTGAAGATGTTTTGTTTTTGTTTTTGTTTTCCCTAAAAATATCTGCAAACAGTAGCTTCGGGGAACACACACTCTGGTTTTTGGCTCAGCAGATAGAGTGAAGCTCAAAGGGTAGAAAGCATTCTCTGCTTTTTAACAAAAACCCAAAGATTATCGTATCCCCAAGACACCACTTTGAGCGCTGCGAGCAAGGGAGTGGGCGTGCTGAGAAAGGAGGGGAGCAGAGAAAGAAGAACAGAACTCAGACGCCCAATAGCACCTATGAAAGTCAATAATGGCTCTCCTTCCTTTCTGCCAGTGATCGGTCTATGGGTGGCATGTGATCCTGGGGGAAATGTTCTTTCCTGAAAATAGGAAGGCAGCTGGGGAGAAGGATCCCTTTCTGCTCCCCTCCTCCCTTCCCATCCTAAGCCAGCATAAAATGTTTGGCGCTTCAGCAGTCATTTTGCCACTATGAGTCGACAACCAGAGGTCAAAGTCTCTTGACACCAATGGAAAGAGTCTGGATTTTGATGATGTGGCTGAGCATCAGGACCACCTCCCTTTAGACTTCCTGTTAAGTAAATAGCATATTTCTTCATGACTGAAGCCAGGATTAGCAGGGTTTTCTGTCATTTACAATCTAAGACATGGCTAATCAATGGAAATGTTTCCCACTGAAACTAACAGAATACCCAACTAAAAGAAATGTGTAGGGGGAGCAAGCATTTTCTCCCCTACCGGGAAGTCCTGCAGCAGGTGGTCCAAGGTTGGTTTGGTGGTTGTACAGTGTCAGAGCTCTGGGTTGGCTCCTATGGGATTCTCCTGGCCTTTCCCTCATGGTCACAATATTGCTGCCAGAGCTCCAGATGTGATATCCACACTTACACTGAGTTTAAGACAAGAAAGAGGCAACTTTTCCTTGCCTATCCCTCTCTTTTTATCAGGAGCAAAACAATTTCCCCTCAAGCTCCTAGTAAACTATCTCCCAGCCTCATCTGACAAAACTGGACCGCAGATCAAAACAGTCTAGGAGACCGAGGACTTGGCACCTTAAATCTCTGTCATGGAGGCAGGTTCTTCCAGAGAAGGACGGTTGGGTCAGCCCACAGCCGTTTCTGCCACAAAATAATGGTTTCTACCACACACCCTGTTATCAGAAAATCAGCATTTCCCTGGCGAGGCCTCTCGGCCCACTCCATCCTTGTGTTCTTGTCCCCCTCAAAGGGGGCTGGCCCAGCTTCCACGCACCAACGGGAGCGAGGACTCGAGCAGGTCGGTTCGGGTCTGCTGGCCGTTCTCCCTGACACTGGTGCTGCGTGAAGAGTCACCCCTGGCCACTCTGATGACCTCTTGCCGGAAGCCTGTCCAAGACAAACGTTCTTGGAGGGAAGACACACACGCACCCTGAGCACTAAGCCAATTTGAGCGTGCTCCAGCCTCTGACATGTCAACTCCAAGGGCTGACCTCTTCCCAGGGCTCGGGCTGGCCCCGGTGGTTGGGCCCCGGTGGTTGGGCCTTGGTGGTTGGGTCCCTTTTCTCTAGGTGAGCTCTCCTTCCTCCCAGAAGGCCATGTATGTGGCTTCCAGAGCCTCCCAAACACCCTTTCCAGAAGCCACCCTTATACCGCCAAGACTACCCACAGCATTCGCCACACTGTGACATGGCCCATAACCTATTTTGCTGAAGAAAAAAGTAAAATAAAACAGGTTTAATCTCTAGCAGGGCCTCCCCTCTGACACAATTTCCTAATACATAAACTCACATGGTGCCAGACTTTTGTCCTGGTGAGAGGTGCCCGCTCTGCCAGGCCCTGGTACCTCAGGTCACAACCCCGGGTAGATTTCCTGGAGGTCTGTCTCACATCCTTCTGTGTGGTTCTCCTTTCTGCCCTGCCCTGGCGGCCAGCATAGCCTTCCGCTCCATTCAAGACTGGCCCTTATGAAAAATGAGCCCTCACCCCCTGCTGGGACATTTGGAAGCTGTGTGCGTTTTCAGAAATTGCTGCCTGAGAGCCTTTTCTCTGACAATGGGGAGCAATCTGGCATCAGGCATAATCCTGGATTACTGACTTGGTTAATATTTCACGATGTCGATCAGTCATTTGCATTTATAGAAACATGGGTCATGAAAAATTCAAGCTTTAATTGGTTTGGGTTTCTTGCTTTTCTTTTTTCTTTTCTTTTCTTCTTTTTCATTTTTTATGGTTGGGGATTCTTCTCTTAGCCAAGCTGTTTTCCAAATCCTGGGACCAGAAGAAGCAGGGAATTTGGAGATAGAATTTGAGGACAGATTGATAGATGGCCGGACAAGGAGGCGAGACTCTGGAAAAAAAGGAATAATCCAACATATTGCTTCTTTTCTCTCAGCAAGAACAACCTTTCACCAGGAAACAAAGGTCGAATCTATAATCGCAGAATTTCAGGCATGAAGACAGCCCAACACACGAGACCGTGAAAAACGACAGACAGCCTGGGCCATGCACTCGTTTCTGTGGCGATGGCATTTGGGCTCTTCCGCATTAATTAGGCATTTCTGGTGCGTTCAGTCCACAGGAGTCAAACGTACAAGACGTGGTCATGTTTCTAAACCATTCCCGAACCTTGCAGGAGACTTCTCAGAAGTTCTTTCCTTTAGCGTCAGTGTTTGTCCCGTCGGTCGTTCACTTGGGAGAGCGTGAAATTGCACAGGAACCTGTGTAGGTTCACGCAGAGGGGTCTTCACAGCGTCTCGGTGGTACACACAGCAAGGTAACCTGAGCACCTGCCCAAACCAGAAACAAACAGGCAGCTTGCTTTCCCCGAGTCCTCTTGGATGCCGTGTCTCCGTGGCTTCCAAAGAGTAAAGCCCAGAGGGATAGACCACTCTGCGGAGGGGCTGAAGAATGGTGTGCGGTTCCGAGTGAACGTGTAGGAAGTGCTGAGGAGCCCCCCACCACTCCACCAGCGGGAACACACTCAAGGGGCCTTCGGCTGTGCCAGGTGGCAAGGTCGCCCTTTGCAGCCATGCGCAGCTGACCCGACAGCAAGATGAAAAACCCTTTTAAAATGTTGACTGTGGTGTGGTAGAGGTACCAGGGCTTAGCTCAGCGGCTGCACCCAAGGTCATGACTGTACAAGTCTGTTCCCCAGGCCACACACATCAGGACCACCCATGCCCACCCCCACTCCTGCCCACTTCCACATCTTGCAAAGCGGTAAATAGGAGGTTCTGGTCAAGATGGTAGCATAAGTAAATGCTGTACTTGCCTCCTCCCATGACCACATCAAAATTACAACTAAATTATAGAACAGTCAACCTGGAGAACCACCTGAAGACTAGCTGAGCAGAAGTCCTACAACTAAAGAGACGAAGAAGCAGCCACGTTGAGGTTGGTCGGAGCAGTGGAGATGCACAGTGGGCTGGTCCCACACCCACATGTGCCCGTTGAGAATCAGGAGGGATATCTGTGCTGCAGAGGTGCCCCCCACCCCACCCCCCAAAGAGTGAAGGTTCCCAGACCCACACTGGGCCCCACAGGACACCTACAACATAAGTCCACCCCACCAAGCCTGGGAGCCATAGCAGATTTACCTAATACATAAAAACGGAACAACGAGGCAGCCCAAGTGAGGAGACAAAGAAACAGGTCCCAAATGAGAGAACGGGAGAAAACTCCAGAAACAAACTAACCGAAATGGAGGCAAGCAATCTACCAAATACAGAGCTCAAAACAATGGTTATAAGGAAGCTCAAGGAACTTAGGGGAAGAATAGATGAACTCAGTGAGAACTTCAACAAAGAGATAGTAAACATAAAAAAGGACACAGAGCCCTGGCCGGTTTGGCTCAGCGGTTAGAGCGTCGGCCTGTGGTCCAGAGAGACCCGGGTTCGATTCCCGCTAAGGGCACGTACCTCGGTTGCAGTTTGTCCCCGGCCCTGGTTGGGTCGTGCAGGAGGCAACCACTCGATGTGCCCCTTTCACGTTGATGTTTCTCTCTCTCTCTCTCTCTTCCTCTCTCTCCCTCCCACTCTATCTGAACAAAAAATGGAAAAATGTCCTCGGGTGAGGATAAAAAAAAAAGGACACAGAAACCATAGAGAGAAGTGAAGAACACAATATCTGAAACAGAGAATCCACTAGAAGGGATCAGCAGCAGAACAGATGAGCAGAGGATGGCATCTGCGGTTTGAAAGACAAGGTGGCAGAAAACACCCAATCGGAACAGCAAGAAGAAAAAAGAAGAAAACAAAACAAAAACAAAATAAGGATAGTTTAAGAGACCTTTGGGATAATATCAAGTGTACCAACATTCACATCATAGGGTTACCAGAAAATTAGAAAGCAGGGCATTGAAAACCCTTTTGAAGAAATAATGATGGAAAACTTTCTTAACCTGGCGAAGGAAATATATAAAGATACAAGCCCAGGAAGCACATAGAGTCCCAAACAAGATGGGCCTAAAGAGGCCCACACCAAGACACATCATAATTAAAATGCCAAAGGCTAGAGACAAAGAGAGAATCTTAAAAGCAGCAAGAGAAAAGCAGTTAGTTACCTACAAGGGAACTCCCATGACTGTCTGGTGATTTCTCAGCAGAAACTTTGCAGGCCAGAAGAAATTGGCAAGAAATAATCAAAATGATGAAAAGCAAGAACCTACAACCAAGATTACTCTAACCAGCATAACTGTCATTCAGAATAAAAGGAACAATAAAGAGCTTCCCAGCCCAGCCGGTGTGGCTCAGTGGTTGAGCGTCAACCCATGCACCAAGAGGTCGCCAGTTCGATTCCCAGTCAGGGCACATGCCCAGGTTGTAGGCCAATCCCCGGTAGGGGGTATGCAGGAGGTGGTCAGTTGATGTTCTCTCTCATCGATGTTTCTAACTCTCTCTCCCTCTCCTGTCCTCTCTCTCTAAAAATCAATAAAGAAGAAAAAAAAAAAGAGCTTCCCAGACAAGAAAAGGTTAAGGGAGTACCAAACCAGTATTACAAGAAAAGTGCTAAATAAAGGGAAGAATGAAGCATTTATCTTGCCTTCCTGTATGAAGGGAACCAATGGGTAACCAAATTACAAATGAGGGAAAGCATCTCTTCCTAAAGTGTTTTAACAATTAAAATTTTAAAAATGATAGCATTAGACTTTCACCATTTTGTAGTTCCCAATGAATTAATAGATCCAGACACTAATCATCAATGTCAGTAGTGGACAACAGCATGAAAGAGAGAGAGAAGGAGAAGGAGGAGGAGGAGGAAGAGGAGGAGGAGGAGGGGGGGGACAGGGAGGGGGAGGGGAGGGGAGGGAGAGGAGGAGGAGGAGGAGGAGGGGAGGGGAAAGAGGAGGAGGAGGAGGAGGGGGGGACAGGGAGGGGGAGGGGAGGGGAGGGAGAGGAGGAGGAGGAGGAGGAGGGGAGGGGAAAGAGGAGGAGGAGGAGGGGGAGGGGGAGGGGAGGGGAGGGGAGGGAGAAGAGAAAGAAGGAAGGAAAGGAAGAGAAAACCAGACGTGTCTCCTGACGAAAGAACACACCCCCACCTATAGTCTTGCCAAAGGGATTAGAAATGAGACTGATGAAACTTCTGATTTCAGCTGCCAACTTTTAGGAAACACAGGGCACAGAGTATCACATTGTCTGTGCCATGAGTGTGCAATCAGCAAATCCGGACTGTGAGAAACTCCGGGTCCAGGGCTCCTCTCTTTCTGAGGGGTGGAGAGGGACCTATAAATCTAATGAGACGTAAAAGACCCAACACAGTGGGGCTAGGCAGGAGAGGGTAAAGGGGGTGAACGGTGATGAAAGGAGACTTGACTTGGGGTGGTGAACACACAATACAACATACAGATGAAGTGTTATAGAATTGTACACCTGAAACCTATATAATTTTTTAAATTGTTTTTATTGATTTTTTTTAGGGAAAGAGATAGAAACGTCAATGTGAGAGAAATACCCATTGCTGCCTCCTGCACGCCCCCTACTGGGGATCGAGCCTGCAACCCGGACATGTGCCCTGACCGGGAATCGAACCGGGACCTCTCAGTCCATGGGACGATACTCAATCCACTGAGCCACACTGGCCGGGCATGAAACCTATGTAATTTTATTAACCAATGTAACCCCGCTAAATTCAATTAAAAAAACAGAGAAAACTCAAGTTTTTAAAAGGCAAGACGAAACCACAGAGACAGGACTGCAGCCCAGGTGGCCGAGCTGTGAAGGAGCACCAGGAGTGATCACGCTGACTGTCAGGACAGGCTGGTCGCAGGGGAAGGGAAGGAGTGAGAGGACACGGGGGGGCGTCTGAGGTGACGCAAAATTCTGTCATGATGTGGGCAGTGACTAAGGGGTGCTCACCTTATAACTCATGAAGCTATACATTTATTTTATGTGGTTTTCTATATGTCTTATGTTTAACACTTTTTTAAGGGGGTGGAGAGGAGAAAGAATTATATAGCCTTCCAGTCATTGCAACGATATTCACAGACACTGGGGGTCCTGACTGGCATCTGGGATCTTCTAAGAACATTTTGGTACGTCCGGGATCTATCTAACATGGGTATTGAAGAGTGGTGGTCCAAGTAGAGGGAGTTGCAGAGGAGATGACCGCCGAGGTCGCCACGCCACCTCTGTGATGGCATTGCCTGCGAGTCCTGGGAGGAGAAAGCAAGTTCTGAGAAGTCAACACTTTTTCTCAGCACTCTTTGTCCTCCTAATGCCCAGATCTCAAGAACTGTTTGCTCACAGATTAAATCACAAAATGTCATAGCTAGAAAGGACCTCATAGCTGAGCCCACCTACATCAGTATCTATGAGGCTCATTTAGAAGGCAGACCTGCTGGAGCGGGGCCGAAGTTGACCTTCCATGAGGTCCCTACGCCACACGGACATGTCCTGTAGTTGGACACGTGGGGCTAATCCAGCCCCCCCTTTATCGGCAGAGAAAGTAGCACTCCAGGAGGAGTAGCCCGGCAAATTGCAGTGCAGCAAACTGGCACACACGGGGCTAGAACCCCATTCTCCTCTTGCTCCTCCAGCTGCCCCAGCCAGTGCCCTCACCCCCCACCCCCCGAGGCACCGCTGTGGGTGAAACAGACTTCACCCCACCTTTCTGGTGCTTTCCATCTAACAGAAAACATTGGAGCTGAGATGTGAGGGAGAGTGGGTGGGGGGAGCCTCCCGAGCAGAGGGGAAAGCTCCCTGTTCAGAGGGAATTTGGCTCCGAGGTGGAACCAGAGAAGCCCAAGGCCACGGAGGACACGTAGGGCTCAGGACCGAAGGAGCAGGGAGGTGGGGTGCTCCTAGGATCACCTGGCCCCCTTCTGTATCTCAGGCGGGGCTGTGCATCCCAACCACCTCGGCAACTTAAAACACATGTGTGCCCCTGCCCACCCCGTGATTCAGCAGGACAGGGGAAATCCCAGGAATTTGTATTTTTTGAAAAGCTTCTCCGTTTATTCTGATTTGCACCACTGTTTGGGAACTTCTGGCCTAGATTTCAGGAACATGAAAACAATTAAGATTAAGTGATGTGCCTGCTTGAATTCCTTCTCAGACCCTCGACGTGCTCACCGGTCAAGTGGGAGTGGAAATACCTGCTTCGTGGGGTTGGATCAGGGCGACAGCAAGATAATATCTGCAAAGAACCAGTTTGGGCCTTGGTACCGTGGTACATGCTGAGTGTTCAGTGACTGTAATTAAATCCAGGCCTCTGGTTTCTAGGAGGGCTATTTTTAGAAGGAAGACTTATTTTTTATCACTCTGCAAAATATTCGGTGTGTTTTGGGGAACTCATCTTTGTACCCCTCTCAAATCCAGAACAGTTCCTGTCCCTTCTGCCCACTTCCTGTGCCCACTGAGAGCAGGAGATTTAGGGTCAAGGCTGTTTGAAATCTCTACCCCATGTCCACCCACCAGCAGCAACGCTACGCTCCACTCCCAGCTGGCCATATGGGTGAATAATCTTTTCCCTAAAAATAGACAGCGGGCACAGGCTCCGTCCAGATTGGATTTCACCTCTTGTTTGCAAGGCTGGCAACCTGGCAACCAGTGCTGAGGCTAAACTATCTTCTTGAAAATCTTAAATGGTGAAAGGAAGGCCTCGGGGGCATGAATTCTTGGCACTGGAGCAGTTATGTGGCAAAATCTCCAGATCTGAAAGTTGAGCAAGAGACTTATTTGCACCACAACTATTCTTGCAAAATCAGCACAGACTCGTGGACTGCTTTAGCGGGAAGGCAGCACCAGGACCACGTACCACAACGAGTGAATAGAGGGGGAGAAATGGGGGCCCGGGGTTTCCTCCTACAAACCGTCAAAGTTGCTTTCGGATGTAATGTCTAGCGCTTTCGTTCAGAGTATACGTTGAAAGGGAGACATCGCCAGGGAGAGGGAGTGAAAAGCAGAAGGGGATGGCAATGTCCGAGCTTGAGGTTTGCTTGTCATTTCTCCCTCTGGACCACTGCTCCAGGTTCTCCCTGACATCCAGGCTTCTCTGTCGATGAGCCAGGCTTTTCCATGCTGAGCCCCTCTTCCAGGTCAGCATCACCCCCAAATATCGGCTTTCCTTTCGTCTCTCAACAAAATTGACCCGAGACAGTTGTTTTTCGCAAACTTTACTGCAGCGTTGAGGGACATAAGAGGACAACGCGGAACAGGAAAAGTTAAAACTTGAGTGTCAGATTCCACCCAGTGTCCGTCCCAGCAGCTCGTCCAGCTACAAGGGCGCCCCCTACTGGCCATCTCTCTTCCTGGCCCTATCCTGCGCCATACTGCACTCCTTCCACCCCAGGAGCACGATCCCCTCAAATGCTAGTGTTTTCCATGCTCAGCCTCAGGAAGATGCTACTACGGATATTTAATAAGAACTAGCTTGCCCATTCGCATATGCCTGGGTTGGAGTCTGGCCTCTCTTTCTGCCCTTTGGAAATCACCTTTCTTTCTGGGTCCATAGAACTCAGGATAGTCACATCTGATCTGCAAAGGCACGCTCCCTAGCAACCTGCACCTCGGCCCCAGGCCCTGGGGCTCAGGCAGGTCTGACTTTCCAGGTAGGAAGCACTGGCATTGGCCTCCGTGGTGTGACTAGAGACTCAATGGGAAGTCTGCTCACCACACAACAGCTGACTTCAGGCACCGCTGGAAACTGGCGACAAACACAAGTCTCTTTTCAGCTGCCCTGTCCCACGTGCTGGAAGGATTTGGGGGAAATGGGAATGGTCAAAGGAGAGAATTAATTGGGCCCCTGGTGACTTTTCCCTTCATTGCCCCTCGAGCACCATTCCTTACTTGAACTGCAACACCTCGTTCGCGGCAGTGAAGTCGGCATAGGGATTTAAGCATGAAACATGGTTAGAAAAAAGGAGTGAGCAATAAGAGAGATCATAAATATTTGTACTAAATAAATAATACTTTATAATCTATCTCTATCTATCTATCTATCTATCTATCTATCTATCTATCTATCTATCTATCTATCTATCTACATATGTTAGGCAATACTGAGTAGAAAACAAAAAAGGGAAAACAGCTAGCTACTGTCTGAACACCACAGTGACAACCATTTTTTGCCCACTGTTTGATGAGAGCCTGTTTTAAACTCTTTTACCCAATCACACGTGTCCCTATATGTGAATATCCTGTTAAGCTAATAGAACAAAGCTCTCACCTATAGAGTCTATAGGTTATGAACACATCAGGATTCTGGCCCCCTCCACAAACATTTTTGTCCTTGTAGCTGTGTTTCCTAGGTTTTGTATTCATTTCCTCATTATCAATCAACACCCACTTCTGGCTGTTACCCCTAGCAGACATCTCTCCACCTCTCCAGCCCGTCACTCCAGGTGCCCCCTTCACACCGAGCCCATTCCTCCTCCCACACCCCTGCTTCTAACGTGCTTCTTCCAAGTCCCAGCAGTTTAAGAAACAGAATATCTCTTCCTTTTAGGATCACAGAGGGTGATTTCCAAGGCCAATGAGTTGACAAATGTTCCCAAAGTTGGGGTGTGATAAGCAGGGCTTCATAAAAATGTGGGGTCGGATCTGAGGTGGACCAGGCACCTCCCCAGCACAGAGAGAACAGTGAGGACATCGAGTGTGAGAAAATAACAGAACACAAGCAACGTTTCAGGGAGAATTGAATGCAACTGGCACCAACAACTTGAAAAGTCATAAAGAAGAATCCTTTTGTGCAATAAACACTTTTATTTAAGTAACCTTTTCTTTTTCTTTTTTTTTCTTTATTGATTTTTTTATAGAGAGAGGAAGGGAGAGGGAGAGAGAGGAACGGAGAGGGAGAGAGAGATAGAAACATCGATTGGCTGCCTCCTGCATGCCCCCCACTGGGAATCGGGACCACAACCTGGTCACGTGCCTGACCGAGAATCGAACCTGTGACCTCTTGGTGCATGGGTCGACGCTCAATCACTGAGCCACACTGGCCAGGCTTAAGTAACCTTTTAAATAATTTGTTCATAAATTCATACTTAATCATTTTGTTTGTTTTAAGAATAGTAGGCTGATATCAGCTAATTTAATTATGTAATGAGTTATTCACGGTTTGAAATTATTCAAACTTTGCAAAAAAGTATCATTCCTTACGAACACTGAGCATTTTCCACAAATTATCAAATCTAATCAATCAAGTGGAGGTGGTAATGGATATTAGCCTCATTTTCAGTTAGAAAATTAATGGGTACAAAGTGGTCAAGTACTTGCCCAGGTCCACGCAGCCAGAGAGCGGCCATGTTGGGACCCCGTGTTGTCACTGAGTGACAATGGTAACTGGGCCTAGGCTGTTACCTGGAAGTGCACCTGTGCGGTGAACCTGGAGCTGGTGCTGTGGGAAGGCACGGCCAACGAATGGTTGATAGGGTCTTTGATGCCCTCAGAAGGAATATATACACCTCACTGAATGAAATACTCCGGCCTCAATTCAAACCCAAGCAGCATGTTCTGTATGGCTCTGGGGTGAGCTGGAACCGAGCTGTAAATGGACCTAGAAGAAGAGGCACTGATGCAGAGCAGGTGAGGTTCTGACCAGCCTGTGGCCCTGGGGAAGCACAGTGTCCTGCTTGGGAATAGTGGACGAGAATCTCACTGTCACCACTCTGGCTCCAGGTGGCTCAGCGGAGTCCACTGCTGGGAGGTGGGTGACACAGGGAACCTCAGCACCACTGGCCTGGCTTTGGCTGCTTAACACACAACACTGGAGTCCAACCCAGCTCCATCCCTCAGAGCCGTGCAGAGCACAGAGACCTGGGAGGGGGACAGCCAGATCCAGCCTCAGGCCCCTGGTTTTCAGCAGAAAGGAAACTGTTCCTCCCCAAAATCATTAAGGAGCTGATAACAATCTGTTGCCAAGATAGCTATTCTTCCAAGATGGTCCAACAGAGGAATACTCAGATGATCGACAGTGATGTCATTTTGAACCCAGAGGCAGCTGGCATCAAGCCGAGAAGCAGAGCCAAGGTCCGTGCACGCATTTCTCCGCGCACAGCTCTCCTACCAGCCCCGGCCTGGGAACCTCGGCGGCGGCCCAGCCCTGCAGCCAGGGGGAGCAGCGGCATTTTTCATCCAGCCTGGGAAAGAGAAGAGGTCTTTGTGGAACGGCTCGAGAAGGCTCCCATGCCAAAGGCTGTCTCTTCCTGCCCTGCCAACGCTCCCTGCAGAGGGGAGCCCAGAGAACAGTCTGTCAGCTCTTTTCAGGGCTGAGAAAGTCAGGCCTTCTGCCGCCTTGGCTGGGCTGGGAGACCGGGGTCACTGGTCGTCGGCCCGGGATTTACAGAGAGGAGCACAGAGGGATGGGAAATGTCAGGCTCTCACTGATTGAGAATCAGGGCCTCAGAGCTGGGGGGAACCTTCGCAGCCACCCCACCCCCTGCGGTCACACAGCTTCCCGCCCAGGGTCCCGACGGCCCAGAGCCAGGGCATCTGAGCAAATCTGGCATCCAGCCCAGCATCTCTGTTTGCTGGACGGTCCCTGCCTCAGCCCTGCCTTCGTCGCCTGGGTCCTCATCGCAGCACTGTGAGGTGTCCCAGTGAGACTCCTGCACCGGTGTCCGCAGGGACCCCGATGCCTGGAGAAGCCACTCCAAACCTTCAGGACAGTCCTGAAGAGCCTGTGACCGTGGAGACCAAGCCAGACAAGGGCTCGGAACCCGGCTCGGCCCCTCCTCACACTGCCCGCTGGTCGAGTTTATGTTTTTCTCAGCTTCAGGGACCTCATCAGTGAAACGGGTAGTAATTTGTACGAGGGAAGCTTTTAAGAATTCAATGGGTGGCGCGGACCTCGCCCAGTCATTGCCGCTGCTTCTCCTTGGGCTCTCCCATCTTACCAGGAAGGCCCCTCTCTCTTGCAGGGGTTCCCGCAGGACCCTCCACTTTGGCCACTGACTGTCAGCTTCCTGGGGTTGATCCTGGCTGGAACTGCTTTCATTCCAAGTCAGCGCAATTCCTCAAACGTCTCCCGGACACCCGTGTGCAGGCCTGGGTGGCGCCTGGGGACGCAGAAACCACTGAGCTCATCCTGGGTGCCTGTGGCCCCGTGAGAGACAGAAGTCCGCCAGCCCAGAGACACAGCTTCATGGGGCAGAATGGCTCGTGGGCGAGGTGCAGGTGTGGCCTGGAGAAGTCAGGGGAGGGGTTGGGTGCTTCAGGAGTGTTACCTGACCTCCTCTCCTATTCCAGCAGGAATCTGGTCCCACTTCCCATGCTAGGTCTGGGGGCCTAGGCTGGCAGCAAGAGTGCCCCCCCTGGGCTCCACGGCAGGGAGCCAGGCTGGACAGAGCCCGAGGGGCAGCCTGAGTCAAGGCCGAGCTGGCTGTCTGTCCCAGCCGTGTTCCCAAGAAGCTGCTGAGAGCCTGCGGCAGGAATTCTGTGCCCCTGATTGAGGAGGGGTTCCCAGGATGAAGGGCTGAGGGAGGGAAAGGCAAGGGATGCAGTCTCCTGGCGCCCAGCTCTGGAGCCAGAAGGGCAGCACGGAACTGACTGCGCCACGACACAAAGGGACCGGACATGTGCCCAGGGCCAGTTGCTTGTGAGCTGGGTTTTTGGTTAGGGGCAGGGGGTGCCCCTGGGAGAGGGGGTTCCTGCTGCAATAAGGACAATTCTGGAAGGAAGGAGGTGACTCTGAGCCCTCAGCGGCCCACACCCACAGCACCTGGGGGCACTGACCGACGGTACCGTGCAGTCGGAGGGTTTGGCGCAGGGAGGCGGGCAGAGGCGGAACCTGGTGCGGCAGCCACGTGGGAACCACATACAGCTTTTAGAATCACACAAGACGACAGGCCCTGAAATACTGGAATGTGTGCGTGTGTGTGATCATAACTCAGGCAGCTAATGTTTACTGACCTCTCACTGTATACCAGCTCTGTGCAAGTCTTTTATAAATTTGAATGCATTTAATCCTCTCAAAGACTCGACTGAAGTATCCATTTAGTGTGTGAGGAAACCAAGGTTCAGAGAGATGAAGTCAGCTGGCCAAGGTCATGCAGGTAGAAAATGTCAGAGCTGGGAAATGGACTGAGATTCATGCTACTCGGGACTCAAGCTTTTCCCCCACCTGCTGAGGCCGCCAGGCAGCGTTCAGGACGGGCCTTGCACGCTAACTCGGGGTTCATGCTAGAGGGGGCTGTGTGCAGGCCGGGGGGCAGCGGAAGGTGCAGGCGTGGGAGCAGGAGGCGATCAGTGCTGGAGCTCAGGGGACCTCAGCAGGAAGGGAAAGTTAGTGCCAGGCATCGGGAACCCTCCTGGCCAGCCTGTGGATCCCAATGTCCCTTCATCAGAAGGCCACCGAGAGGCGGAGCACAGGACACTGCGTTCGAGTCTGCTGTGGGAGTGCAATAGGAGGCAACACTGGACGGGGGAGGGAGGGGGGCTTGCCTCAGAAAGCACCATTATGCCCTTTTAACGACTCTAATTTCCATTTGGCGTCTTTCTTTCTTCTTTCATGTATTGATTTAGAGAGAGAAACATCAATTTGTTGTTCCACTTATTTATGCATTCATTGGTTGATTCTTTTATGTGCCCTGACTGGGGATCAAATCTACCACCTTGGTGTATGGGGACGATGGCCTAACCAACTGAGCCAGCTGGTCACGGCCCATTTGGCTTTCTAAGACAAGCCCGGCTTACCTTCCTCCCACTGGGTGCTCTGCCTCCCATCTCACCTGTGGCATAACAACTACTGCAGAACTCAGCGGTTTCAGATAACGACCCTTTTCTTACATCTTAACATTGTGTGTGCATTTGAGCAGGGCTCAGCAGGGCGATTCTTCTGTTCCGTGTGTTGTCAACTTCAGTCACTCAGGGATGCCCAGATGGCAGACAGGCTGGTCCAGAGGTCTAAGACAGCTTCACCCACACTGGGGGAGCGTTGGCTGGAAGCCGGCGTGCCTGGATGTGGTCTTCCCAGCATGGCAATCTCAGAGTAGCCTGTCTTCTTACCTGGCTCAGGTAAGAGAGAGTCCCAGGTTGAGGAGGTGGAAGCCTGCTCAGTTTCCAGGGGAGGGGAGAAAGATCGTACCTCTCTGTGGAAGGAATGCCCAGCAAGGCATGGATATCTGTATTGGCCCCCTCCTCACCCACTTCCAGAGGAAATGCCCCAATTCCATAGTCCTTTCTTACTCCAAGAAAGTTTCAGTGATTGTCTGTTGCCTATAGGATAAATTCCAAATTGCTTATCTTGGGTTCAAGGTGCTTCAACATTGGACACAAAACATCCTTTCCAGTGTTGGGAGACGCTTCTCCACGGATCTCTGTGTTCCTACATGTCTTGCCAAGGTCTTCATCTCTCTTTAGCTGGCCCAGGCTGTTCCTCGTGGTTGTATTTGCAGCAAGCACCCTGGAAGGAGGAGATCACGTCTCTCTCCCAGATAAAGAACAGGCTGCTATAGGCTGGGGGGCACCCCCAGGCCCAGTGCTGCTTCCTGTGTGCAACCCGGGGGAGGGGTGCATCTGTCCACCTTCGTGGCCCTTGTGGGGCTCGGGGCTCAGGGCACTGATGTGACAATGCTGACTCTCTGGATCCTGCTACTGCTCTGAGTGATCACGCCTTTGGTCCCAACTCAGGAGTCTCATGTCTTCTGCCAGCTTCCACGCACCTGTGGCAGATGAATTCCTTAGCTTGTAAGTAGGGAACTCAGCCCCTTCCCAGCCCTCCACCTCTAACACGAGTCACCACAGCTTTCAGCCACCGCAGCCTCCTCACCGCGCCCACAAACACCCGGGAAATTCCGACCGCAGGCTCTTACAGACCCAGGATAGTCAGAGGCCCCTCCCCCTGGGGGGGGGGGCTTCACAGGGCTCCTGCCTGCAGCCTCCATGGTCAGGTTCCTGCCTCGAAGTCTGCAAAGCCCGTGCAGCTGTGACCTCTTCCCTGCGCTCTCCCTGCAGCCAGACCCAAGCTCTGCCTCTTCCCAGAGCCCTGTCCTGCTGTTCCTCCTGCCTGGAAATACCCTTCACATCTTTGTCTGACTCATTCTTCATGATTCAGGCCCAGAGACACTTCCTCCAGGAAGCCTCCCTACGGGGGTCCAGCCAGCTCAGTTTCCACCGGGCAGTAGGACCCCTGCCTGTCACATGGAACAGCATCAACTCACACTTGAGGTTCTGGCCGACTCGTCTGCTCGTCCAGTGCCCGGAGCTCCTTAGAGCCAAGAACTGACTTGCTCATCCCGGGTATCAGCGCTTAGCGGAGGTAGTGCCTGGAAATATTTCAAAAAAGGGGGAAAGAACGAATAACTAAATGAATGTCCACCTCCTGCATAAATACTTCCCTCACCACCTCTGGCCAAAAGGATCTCATTCCTCGGAAGGCCCGCAGGCCTGGCCTTCTCCGTGACGCTGCGTGGGGGGATGATTCAGCACTGCCCACATGCATTCCTGGAGGGTCAAGACCACATCTCCTTGCTCAGGTCGACCTTAGATCACTTTGGAGGTTTGCTAGCTTTCAGTGTTACAGGTACATTACTTTAAAACCCCGAACCCGAGGACAGCAGGAGGAGCGAAGGATCTCGTTAAATTTTATGTGGGTTCACGGACGGTTCCCGCCAGCCCTGCGCACATGCTAATGTGCGTGTCTATCTCTAACAGAATAACCCAATCAATGGCCCAGGAGAAGAGACGGGCCCCTGCTCTCCCTTCCCTCTGTCCATTCACCATCTCTGGGCAGGTTTCAGGAGCTGAAGCTATTCAGGATTCAACACTTACCGAGCGTTCAGTGGTGTTCCCACCCCAGGCACCTGGCGGGCTCCCAGGCAGTGCACGGCCGGGACGGAGCTCTGCGTTTATTTATAGATTGGAGATGGAGCCGAGCTTCCCAGCACAGCGTGGCCAGGCCAGCTGCCAAGCGGTTAACGGGAACATCTGAGACTCCAAAGGGATTGTGAATAAACACATGGACGGATGGACGGATGGACTTCTGACAGCTGCACTTCAGACGTGGTTCGTCCTGTTCCGTCTCCTCTCATCAGAACACACCTGCCCCAAAGCAGCCCGGGAGGTTCCCAGCTCAGCGCAGAGAAGGGCTCCCTCTGGGCAGCAGCAGAGGGCGGGAGGTCTGCACACCGGCCCCGGGCAGGGCTGCTCGGGCAACAATGCCCGCGACGTCCTGCGAGTGGACAGCAGCTTCTGTGTCGAGTCGTTTGCATCTCTTTCAAGCTCTCGTTTAGTTCTTTGAGAAGGAAAATAGCCAACGTGGCTATTCTGCCTCCTTCAGAAGTGTCCGATGGAAAACAACAATATACGGAAGCGAGGTCCAGTCATTTCCCACCAGGGTCACCAGGAGGTCCCATGGGCTCTGCAGTCTGAGACCCAGCTGTGGAGGTAGCTGGTAAAATTGGGAGAAAATGGTGTTTGGGTCATGAGGAGTAGTGTGGTCTGGTGGTTAAAAATGTGGTCTTTTAAGTGAGACAGAGATGGAGTCTAGAGTCCATGTGGTCTGGCCATGTGATGGGGTCTGCCCTTGTGGAGCTCCTGCTCTCCTGGACGCACCCCCCCCACATCCGCGTGGCTTTCCCTGACACCCCCGACCCCAAGAGGAGCGGCGCTGGCCGAGCAGGTAGGTGCCTGGTCCCACCCATCTCTGTAGGATGTTCTTTGTGTCCTTCCACCCCTAACCAGCTCAAGATAATTTGTCTTCAGCTACTCAGATCTTCCCTCTTCCCTGCCCCCTAAGAAAGAGTGTCGTCTTTACTGGCCCAGTCACAACATGTGACAGCAGGGGAAACGGAGCCAGGAGGGCAGGTGTCAGGCAGTTTGGGGATCCGACAAGGGGGATGCTCGGGGCATCCGCCATGTGCTGGGAAGGACACAGGGACTCTGGAAGGGTTGGAGGAGTTGTGAATTTTTTCCCCATTAATATTCCTGAATTCTCCTTTGCAAGCAAAAAAATAATAATTTGGTTTTAATTAACTTTGGACTGTGTGTTTCTAAATGGCTCAGCAGACTGAGCGTTGGTTGTCCCATGGACTGAGAGGTCCCCGTTCCATTCCCAGTCGGGGCACATGCCCAGGTTGTGGGCTCGATCCCCAGTAGGGGGCGTGCAGGAGGTGGCTGAGCGATGTTTCTCTCTGACATTGATGTTTCTCTCTCGCCCTTCCTCTCTCTCTCTAAAGAAGAAAAAAAAAACACTTAAAAATATATATATAAATGTGTCTCAGTACAGACTGAGCCATGCCGAGCTTCAAAGTGTATCCGGGTTACAGCCACATCTTCAGAGCCTAGGCTGGTGTCTGAGCCATTCCAGGTATTTCAACTGGCGACTGGAATGACTGCCTGAGCCCTGGGGGTGGGGAAATACCAAGATCCAGAGGCTCTGCCAGGCCCTGGGCAGAAGCAACCTCATTGATTCTCACAACGACCCTGCGAGGTGGAGAAATGGTCTCCCCTCTCCGAAGGAGGACTGTGAGACGAAAGCAGTCCGCAACTCGCTCAGGCTCGGGGAGGCAGAACGGCCCCCCCGTGCACGCAGCTGAGGCCTGTGCACCTGCCCTGGGCACGCTGCCCTTTAAACACTCCAGTTAAAGCTGTGGACTGTGTCAGTGAGCCTGGCCTGCTGGGTTATTCCAGCACATTCTGCCTGCCCTTCCCAGGGGATTTCGAAACCTGGCTCTGTCTTCTGCCCTGTTGGGTCTTATGCCGTCCTGGCTTCCCTGGCTTCCTGGGGATGAGCAGGGACAAGCTTTCAGGAAAGATCGACCAGACGTTCCGTCACAAGGAATTCTGTCTCCTCCTCCCTCCTCTCACTTTGAGGATTGTTTCTCCTTGGTGATGGAATCTGCCAGCAAGGAGAAGGTCCTGGAATTGGAAGTCCAACAGTGGGTGCCACACCCTGCCCCCACCCACCCCTGACTCAGACTCCCAGATGCTGCGAGGGCGACCACTGGCCAGGTTTGACTTTTTTTTTTAATGTTTTTTATTATTGATGTTTTTAGAGAGAGAGGAAGGGAGACAGAGATAGAAACATCGATGTGAGAGAGAAACATCGACTGCTGCCTCCTGCACGCCCCCTACTGGGGATCAAACCTGCAACCCGGGCGTGTGCCCTGACCAGGAATCGAACAGGAACCTCTCAGTCCATGGGACAACGCTCAATCCACTGAGCCACACTGGCCGGGCCTGGCCAGGTTTGACTTTGACTCTCTAGGTTCTCACTTGAGGCCGAGCCAGTTGGATGCTCGGCCAGCCCAGCACTGGTGGTGCCAACCTGTGGAGGCAGGGAGGTACCACTCACCTGCCACATGGGAAACTGGCTCCAAAGGACGGACTGACGAGCCCACTCGCGAAGGTGAGGCGTGGGCATGTGTCTTCACCGTGGGGGTGCCAATCGCTGTAAGCCAACTGCCTTGACCTTGGGGAAAGCGTTTCACACGGGTCCCCCCCTTTTAGCACGAGTTCCTTAAGCCGTTGACAGGGAAGAGATGGTGTGGAGGCAAAGAGGATGAGACTTGTTTCCCACCAGAGGTGAGGAGCTGACCTGGTCTCCTGCTTTGTCCCCAGAACAAGGCTTTCCACTCGCTGCCGTAAGGATCTGCACCAAGTGCTTGGCCCTCGAAACACCTTGACTTCTTACCATCCAAACACGTTAATACAGCCCCGGACGTAGTGACCTGGCAGCCACTGCAGCCAGGAAGGCTACAGTGGAAGGAGCCAAATGCCCGGGCAGTGCTGCCCCCTGGTGCCCACTGGGAGTTGTGCTCCCAGCTCTTCCAAGGGGATCCTGGCCCACATTTGCTTCCTACCTGTTCATCTCCTTCTAAGATGTGGGCAGGACAGGAGGTTGGGGGCAGGCAGCCTCCACCCACGTGCCATTCCCCAGACCAGGCCACCTGCCAGGCAGTGCCAACAGGTTTTGCAAGCAGCCAGCATAACCCTGTGAGGGCCACTGTGCGTGGTCACAACTCTGGGAAGAGCACACGAGTGTCTGTCAAACCCTTTTTCTGGAGAAGCCCCTCAACCCCGAGGACATGGCGAGGTCGCTGGAGACCCCCCATTCCAGTGCCCGCTGCTACCCGGCCAAACGGATGCTCTGAGAAGATGGTGTCTCCCACCTCGGCCACCAGGGAGCGGATGTCCCGTTGCTCTTGGTCACTACCCCAAATGGGCACCTTTAGGGTGATCATCCGCCCTGTCCACAGACCCCAGCGTCTCCCTGACCCCGTCCCCAGCTCCTGTGCGTATCTACTGGGCACTCGGGCTGCTCCAGTCCCGTCCACAGGGAGTAAGCCCCTGGCGCAGCCTGAGCGTCCCTCCAGTCCTGCTCACCCGCTCTTCCCAGGCCCCTCCCTGTGCGCTGCTCAGGCCCCAGGAGAGCAGAGTCTGGAGGGAGAAGCCTGTCCACCGGGCAGGCTGGGCAGGGCCCGGTCAAGCTTCCATCCATGTGTCCAGGTCAAAAGAGAAGAAATTTAAAACTGTAAATAGGGGGAACACAATCCCAGATTTCAACACAATCCTTGTTTCCACGATAAATAACTTGATGTCTTTTTAAAATACAGGTATCTCCTGCTTCACGAAAGTTCCTGTTACGCCACTTTGTTTCAGGAAAGTCCCCCAGAAGTAGCTGTTTAGGCTAACTGAAGGCAATCCAAAAGGGATTTCTGCTCTTACGGAACAGACACAACGTGAAATAGCAGTGAGCGTTTGTTTGGCACAGAGACCGCGCACGCGTGGGCAGGGACGGGGCCCACCAGCTCCCTCCCCAGAACCACACTCAGCATCCGGCTGCCAGAGCTCTGAACATCTGTGAGCACCTGGACTTTATCTCCTCTTGTTTGGGGCATTTGTTAGCAAGACGTACCCTAAGGCAATTTCTTCGCTTCACGCTGTTTGGCTTATGAAAGTTCTGCTGGGAATGCTCTACTTTTCGATAGTAGGGGAAATATGTTGAACTTCAAACTTTTGCTCTCCCCACTTTTGGTGACATGAGCAGAAGTGTGATGAGCCTGCTGGGCAGTGCTGACGGCGCTGGGGAGGGAGGTGAGGCGGAGTGTGGGACCCACAGGCCCTGGAGCTTCTGAGGCAGGGACAGGAATAGGTAGAGCGAGCAACGGGAGCAGAGGGAGCTTTCAGAGGGGCAGAGGTGGGAGGGAAAGGTCCCTGTGGATGAGGCGGCCATGGTAGCTCACCAGATCTCAGGAGGGGAGAGGGACTCTGGGGAGCTGGCAGAGCCTCCCTCCTGTGGGGCTGCCCTGGGTTCTAGAACAGTCACTGTGACTCTCTTCCTTGGGGAAGCTTGGGGCCAGCATGCCAAAGCCCAGACCAAGCCCAGGCCAAGGTCAGAGGCCACAGGAAAGCAACTGGAGAAGACTGGAGAAGGAATGACTCACCAAATGGTGTTCCACGGGAGAGCAGGCTGTGGGAGATGCTCCCAGTGGCCGGTGGCTGCTGAGAGGGAGGCTGCCCATCGTGGTCCTGGGTGGGTTTGCAGTCCGAGCCAATCCTACCCTTCCAGTGACACAGCTCCCGACTCCAGCCGTCACTCAACTGGCCTCAGGGAGGTGGTGTGGTGGGTCGAGAGGTCAACTCAATGTCTGTTTCTTTCTATTTAAAGATATTCTGGTAAAACCCATACAACATTGAAGTTGTCATTTAACCATGTTTAAGTGTCCAGGTCAGTGATGTGAACGACATTCACAATGTAGTACAGCCATCATCACTGTTTTCAAAACTTTTCAACACCCAAAAAGAAACTCTTACCCGTTGGGCAGTCACTCTGCACTCCAGGGTCTACTCACCTCTGACCACTTCCCGTCCCTACACATTGGCCTTTCTTGATACATTGTTACCATTGTAGTTAGCTAGTTATTAATATTAATAATAGGAAGAAAGCAAAGGGAGGCCACACATTATAAACACAGCTATCCGGGCAGCTTCACCAGGAAGCTGCAACTTCATTTCCCAGGGAGCCACGGGTGCATTCCCTACAGATCACTGGGGGAAAGGGTCCAACAAAGGGGAGATGGGCGCATGCGCAGTGAAGTCGGGGTGATGTAGGAAAAGGTGCTTGCCTATCAGTCCAACCCAGGAAAAAGATAATTGGATAGTGGGGTGGAGCCAATGCAAGCGTGATACATTTTGCAGGGTTAATTGGTTAAGCTCCTGGTCATAATCCCCAGACAAAGAGTTCTCTCTTGTCCCCTTGCCCACTTACTCTCTCTGGCTTTGCGACCCGCACTCGCCTGCCATGTGGCCTTAAGCAGCTGCGTGGCGCCTGGCCATGCACTCCACACGCAATGGACTGCAGCTGGGAACACACGCGAAGCCGGCCAGCTGCTGGACTGGACCGTGCTTCCATATGGAGCCGAGACCCGGCAGTGGTTTTCATCCCAGCCCTGCTGAACACAAGATTGGACTTTTCCAGGGCGACGTGGAGGGAGATGGGGCCTTGAAAGGGAACCGCCCTTAATTTCACAGCATCAGTAAGGCTTTTGATGATACCTCATCCTCCCATGGGGGCCTCAGGAAATTCTGAGGCACCCCAAGAACTCCACCGGTAACAGGTGGGGATGCAGAGGGCACCCCACGAATAAGAATTTCATATAAGTGGCATGCTACAACGTGGGGTGTTTCCACCTACTGGGCTCTTGTGAGTGGTGCCGCTAGGAACGCAGGGTGCAGACACCGACGCTCCAGTCCCTGCTTTTGCTGCTTCTGGGTGATTACAGGCCCGGATGGGGGTGCACAGACGTGGAATGACTGGGTCATATGGCAATTCTGTTTAACTCTGACAGGAACCACCAAACTGTTCATGTTTGCTTTGTGTTTGTTAAAAAATAGTCTGTTACATTTCTAACATTCTTAAAACCCTTCTCTAAATAAATAAAAACAATGGGAGGTCCCGAAGTGTTTCTGAAGCTAAATAAAAGCTGACTTCTGAGTGATGTGGAGGCCAGGGGCAGGCAGCACGCAGTAGGCCCCCAGGAGAGCCGCCTCCCAGCGCAGGGTTGAAGCCCGCACAGGGATGCTGCCACCTTCTCCCAAGGGACTGAAGCAGGGGACCCTGCTGGACTCCAAGAGATGGGAGGCCTGATGGGGAAGGGGCTGGATAGCCGCCAGGGGGTGCAGGGGTGCCTGTCTCCACCAGCTTGCAGGGCCAGGCCTGGGCCACCGCCCTCAGCCCCTTCCATCCTCCAAACCCCAGAGATGGGTGCGGGATTCCATCTCACCAGCTGCAAGAAGTCACACGGGGGTTGGGGAGGGGCACTGGGACACCTAAGACACTGGGGAGGGGAGCCTGAGGTCTCAGCCACGTGGAGCCAGTTTTTCCTCTGTGGCCCTGCTCTGAGTGTCCCTTCAGGGTGCCCGTGCCATTCGTCTGAGTCCATGGGCTCCCGGAGAGCATCAAGCACCCGTGTTCTGCACATTGCTGTCCCCTGTGGGACCTGGTGCTCTGACTGATCGGGTGGAGTGAATGAGGGAGGGGGAGGGAGGGAGGGTGTCTGCCCCACTGGGCACAGAGAGAAGTGACCTGGGATCCTGGACCCTACACTCTCCTGTCAATCCTGCCGCTGATTCCGTCCCATCAACCCACAGGGTTTCCTGGTACCAAAGGGGTCCAAAGCCGGGGATGTGAGGTGATCCCCTTTATTTGAAGGAACATGGAAGCACATCAGCTAGAATTGGGTTTTTGGGTACCACAATGAGAAATGCAATGTATATAAATGTGAATACATAAACATATATTTGAAGATAAGCTAGCAAAGAGGATCTATACATGTTAAGTTTTATTAAAAGCTCATTAAATTTCACGTTTTGATTTGGTACTGCAATTATATGAGAATTTCCTTGTTTCTAGGAAGTACACACCTAAGAATTTAACATAAGTGTTGTGGGGCTGCCAATGGCTCAACAATGGAAAAAAGTACTTTTGTCAAAACTGAAAATTAGAAGAAAAAAGTTCATTACAAATCGACACGTGGGGAGGGAGTACTAACGATCTATTGGGGGTGCCAGCAGGAAGCCAGGCAGGTGAAGCCACACCAGGGCAGGCAGGTGGGCAGCCCAGAGGGGGAGGCGCAGCCTCCGAGGAGCCAGGCTCAGGGCTGCTGGGCGGGAGGGGGGGGCAAAAGGCAGCACAGGCACAGCCTCAGGACCGCCCACCTGTTGGGCCCCCGAGCTGGGGCTGGGGGTGAGTTGGGCTGAGTCAAAGGCCAGGTTGGCGGTAGGGTGGTGCCACATTTACCCGTAATGTCCAGGGCTGGAGACAAGTCTGTGGGGGCAGGGTGTCTGGCTCACAGTGGTTCTGTGACCACATCTGTGCCACCCACCCTACCAGGCCTGTCGTAGCTCTTCCCTGAGGTTTTCCAAACTCTGAAGCAGTGGGAGAGATGCTACTCTTTCGCTGGTTGAGAGACCGTCCAGGTGCAAGCCTAAAGGCTGTGGGCTGGGCCTGCGGGGACATCTGGTCTGAGTGGGGAGGTGGCAGGGGATAAAACATTCTGTCCAAGGCCTCCCAGAAACCTTGACACAGGCTTAAGAACTGACAGCCACACGTTTGCTGGCTCTGCTCATTTTGATCCTCACACCTACAGAAACTCGTGCGTATCTGTGCAGGAAGGTAGGTGCAGAAATGTTCCTGCTGCCGTGTCTGTAAGAATGAAAACCTGACTACTAACCCGAAAACGGATGAAATGTGGGTGCACCTACCGGTACTCCAGCTCGTGTACAGCTGCCTTCCACACGGAACGGGGCTGAGCTGCACAGGCAACAAATAGCACATTGCAAAAATGACATTGTGTGACTTCCAAGGTGAGGTCATCAAAGGCACTGTGGGTTGCACCTTTGCTCTCTCTTGGATCACTTGTTCTGGGACAAAGCCAGCTGCCATGTCACAAGGACCCTCAAGCAAGCCCTACAGAGAGTTCATGCAGCAAAGGACTAAGGCCTCGACATCAACTGGCCAGTGCCCTGAGTGAAGCAGGCCCTCCAGCCCCAGTCAGGCCCTCAGACGACTGTAGCCCCAAGCCAACATCTTGAATGCCACATCCCAGCCAGAACATCAGGCGGATTCCTCCTGACCTGCAGAAGCTTAAGATAACACACGTCATCATTACAGTTCAAATGTTACTGTTGCTAAGGTTAGGGAGCATTTGTTGCTCTGCATGTAGCAATGGATAATGAATACAAATGTTACATAATCATCCAGGGCAATTTTTATCTGCTTGTTTCCAAAAAGGGGGTAAAATGGCCACATCATGGAATTCTGGGCTCAGAGAATCTATGGAAACCCTAGGTACTGGGTACACAGCCGACACTCAACAGATGCTTGTTGCTGCACTTTTCTGATTTTTGTTCTCTTCCCTCAGATGTTCAAGTGAGCGTTCTCTCCCTTGATAAACAGGTATTCTTTCCAGTTTGAATATTGCTGAAATGTCCACACTGGGTAGGATGAGTCCATTAGTCTCCCCAGTACAAGTGGGAGAGAACGCCCATCTCTTCAGGATATAATCTATCATTGGGCCAATCCCACCTGAGGAGAGATCAGAGCTGAGCTGGCCACAGTCGCCTCTGCTCCACTTCCCAAGCACCTGACTCTGAGGGCTGGCGTCTAATCAGGCTCAAATTAAGTGGAGGTTTGAGAGAAAATGCCGACTTGAGTTCCTGGCACCCATACCCAGCAACCTGAAGGCCTAAGGAGGGTTCTATTTTGGTGTCTGAGTGAAAGAACTGTGT
Source organism: Tadarida brasiliensis (assembly GCA_030848825.1). Taxonomy (NCBI): domain Eukaryota; kingdom Metazoa; phylum Chordata; class Mammalia; order Chiroptera; family Molossidae; genus Tadarida; species Tadarida brasiliensis. Next base: position 94,713,139 of record CM061267.1, on the reverse strand, counting down.
TCCTGAAACGTTCATTTCAACACTGGTTTTTGTTTTGTTTTGTTTTGAAAGTAACCGACACTAAGCCACGGATTTGTATAATCACACGTGGAGTTCATCCCTAGGGAAACAATCAACAGCTCCCACCAAGTATATATCCCGTGACTTATGCAAAGCGAGGGGGGAAGCTCCCATCAGCCCCAGGTCTGTGCCAGAGCGCCCGCTGCTGCACCCAGCACTGGCCAAGATGCTTGAATTACTGGCCTATCCGAGACCCAGGAAACTTCTGTGCCTGCAGTCAAGTGGAGCACATATTAAATACAAGCGAGACCAGTGACACTCAGACAACAGAAAAATGAGGGCAACAGTCCCTGTTAGACCAAGTCAGTTCAGTAGTCCACATCTGGGTGACCAGACCTTTGCCCAGGGGATTCTGTGGTTTGATGTTTCCTTGTACATATCCAGGGTGAACTGCCCCTTGCAACACACCTGGACACCAGGAAGCTAAGCAGGCCCCTCCCCTTTTGGAGAGAGGGAGAAAAAAGAGACATTTCTCAGTGGTCTCACCAGCCCCCTCCATCGGCCCCATCTTATGCCACGTCTTCACAGATGTCTGTTCTCAGAGGTGTGACCCACTCCCTCTTCCCATTCCAGAGGATTTCCGAAAGCCAGAGTGGCCTTAGATGTCAGCAGGTCCACAAACACTGCGTCTCAAACAGGGGTCCTGTGTGGCCAGGAGGGTTTCGGGCTACCCTGAGAGCCTGGCGCAGAACAAGGTCCCCTTTCACTTGACCCTCCTCTGCTAACACCAGGCTGTTTGGCTGGGCCCAGCACCCCATGGGGCAAGTGTTCGGGCCAAGAATAGTCTTCATTCTTCCCGTGACGCTTTGAAAGGCTCCTAAAGAACACAGGAAATTGTCAGCACCCATTTTCTGTTGAAAACAGCTGACACTCAACTTTGAACATTCTGTGGATTGACCCTGAATCATGGGAACCAGATTTGCTTGAAAAGCAGCAATGTTTTCATCAGAGATACTTGGATAAACCATCTCAGCATCATTGGCAAAGAATGACATATTTTATAATCCCCGTTACTGGCACCACAAATGCCTGCGTTTCCCCCTTATTCCCTTTGTTTCCATGGTGTGCCCTTTTGTTGAAACCTACTTCATGTACAAACTCCAACGGGTTATCTCCATGTACAAAGCAGAGACCTACCACAGCACCATGCGGACATACTGAAAACCATCACCCCAAACTGGGGGAAACAATACCCGACCAGTGACGGCCCCGCTTCACCACTTACCCGGCATTCAAACGTCATTTCTTGAGTCCAGACACCTCACACGTCAGTCAGATGTAATCTTCACCCCGAACCAGCAAGGGAGATATGGCCAGCTCTCTTTCACAGCTGAAGGAACCAATGTTCACAAGGGAAAAGTCACAGGCCCAGTTCACACAGAGCTGGGGTCTGAAGCTGGAGGACTAGTGTCTTCCAGCACACAGGTGGCCGCCAGCATGACGGAGCCACACAGGCCCTGGTGACACCAAGCCTGGTTCACACAGCAGCTCCATCTGTCACCACCTGTCTATTGAAGTCACCAAACACCTCCAAACCCGTTTCCACTCTGGAAAAGGATGACACTGGTACCTGGTACCTGGTGAGGGTGAAATGAATATAATGCATGACTATCTAGCTTACTGTCCGGAACATAGAAGTGTTCAATAGATGGGTAGTTACTATTACCTCAAAAGGAGCAGGGAAAACAACCTGAATGAAATACACTGACTTTTGTTTACATTTGCAAACTTTTATTAGAGAGGATTTCAATTTCCTGAGTGGCAGATGACGAGTCTTCCTTCCACATCAGGCAGGGCACACAGCGGTCCACCCTAGGACGTCCCTGGAGATTTAAGCATGGAATCCTTACTAACCCACGTACATCAATGGCTTCCAGAGCGGAACGTGCTAGGTACTTCACAGGGCCTTGAACAGAGTGCTGAACTTTGCCCCACTCTTTTCGCTCTTGCTGCCTCACCAGGTCAGCTTACCCTTTCCTCTTTTTCTTACCTACTATACCCTGCCCTCCACATTCTTAGGCTGGGTTCTCCAAGAGGATTTGAAAGGCATGAAAGGTCCAGGAACTCAGAATTTGAAGGTGGTTATGTGTGATGAGCTAATGGCTCTGAGAGGCAAAAGTCTGTGCCTCCTCAGCTTCCAAGATCACAAACTGAGCTACCCGTGAATAAGCCACACATCCAGTTCATTATCAGCCTCCCGTTACTCATGAACTCGATAATGAAACTAGACCTCATTCCACTAGGTGGCAGTAAAACTCCACCACGCGGTACCCAACCTGCACTGGGACTAGTGGTTACTTGGTCAATCCCGATACTTAAGTGGTTAATGAGCTACTTCAACTAGATAATGCCTCTGACAAAGGGGACTGACTAGGCACTCACTGCCTGTTTGCTGACCTTTCCTTATGCTTACCTGACTGTTATAGGTATCATGAAGAAATCCACAGGCCGATGGCAAAAATAGCCTTCAATATGCCGAAAAGCCTGGTCAATCAAAAGACCCAGGAAAGTTGCATAGCTCCTTTATCAGCGTCAAGGAAAACCGTAGGCATAACATGGACAAAGACTTGTGAACATTTTCACTAGGTGGCAGAATATAGGTGACATCACAATGGACAGAATTTTACACTGGTAACCATGAGAACCTGTCTCTAGAAGCAGTAGTACTTCACCAGTCAGGCAGGCGGTCTATATACATTTTTCATTCTCCAAATTCAGTACGTTGTTCTTAACTCCCTACAACCAAACCTTTTGGTAGAGGTATTAACCCAATCTTTCTAACACAAGAACAAAAACAAACAACCCCCCCTGCATATTTACTGTAGTTATTCCTCAATATCTGATTCTGGTCTTGGAATAACAGCCAATTTATTTTTAAAAGCCATTCACACCATGTTATGCTATCCAACAGCAAAAGGCATTTTATTTTATTTTTTTATTTTTTTTTAATCCTCACCCGAGGACATTTTTTCATTTTTTGTTCAGATAGAGTAGGAGGGAGAGAGAGGAAGAGGGAGAGAGAGGAAGAGAGAGAGAGAAACATCGACGTGAAAGGGCCACATCGAGTGGCTGCCACCCGCACAACCAACCAGGGCCGGGGACAAACCGCAACCAAGGTACATGCCCTTAGCGGGAACCGAACCCGGGTCTCTCTGGACCACAGGCCAACGCTCTAACCGCTGAGCCAAACCGGGCAGGGCGCAAAAGGCATTTTAGATAACAAAATATTCCCAAGACAATCTTCAACTAGTGATGGCCAAGTAAGGGTAAATGTTTACTGTGGGATCCCTAAATCATGTTTCAGATGCCCCATGAGATCTGCTTTAAAAAGAGCACCCTGGGGTGAACTTACAAGTCAAGATTCTATAAAGTGAATAACCTTCCTAATATATATTTTACATTTTAGATCTATGTATCTTTTAAAAGCAATAGAATCTTTTAAGAACACTGATTTATTTAAATCCTTCAGCCTCTGAAGTAAACAAAAATATTAACTAATCAAAATTATTAGTTACTTCCTACTGCTTGGATCCTTAATTTAAAACAGTAACAGACATGGTGAAACTTTCAAAGGTAATAAACAGGTATGCATTCATTATAGCACTTCACACACCATAAAGCATTATGCTAAAATCTACATAATCTGATGTCGGCGAAAAAAATTACACCACCCTCTTTTCAGATAAAAAAAGTTCCGTTTCCAGAGACTTATAATGAATGAGCTGGGATTTGTTCTCAGAGAAATAATATATTAATGAGAGACAGTAATGTGTAGAGACACTGAATCTCATAAGAAAACCAACGTGGCCCTGGTCAGTGTGGCTCAGTTGGTTGGGCATTGTTCTGTGCACCGAAAGGTTGCTGGTTCGATTCCAGGTCAGGGCACATGCCTGGGTTGCAGGTTCGATCCCTATTAGGGGGTAGGGGGCAGGAGGTATGCAGAAGCAGCCAATTGATGTTTCACTCTCACATCGATGTTTCTTCCTCTCTTTCTAAAAATCAATAAAAAAGCAAGCAAGAAAGAAAATCAACATGTACACATTCTAAGTGAAACAAACATACAAAAGAGAAGACAAGAGGTGCAATCGTGGATCTGACAGATTCAAGCTGAAAAGTTTCTTCCCAAACAACTGTAGAATATTAAGACCCACACTCTATTACATCACAACATTGTTTATTATGTGAATTCTTTACAATACAAACAAAAAAATACAGAAATGCAATATATGAATACAGCTAAATGCAGAATGGTGACTTTTTTTCTTTTCAAGAGGCCATGATTCCCATTTCTAGTAAAATAAAGAGACTGCACATGGGTAGAAATAGGTTGGTCGTTAGCTCCACAATTTTGCCTAGAAATGAACTATAAATGCATTTCCCCCCTGCTACTTACCATAAAGTGTAAAAAGGGAATTAAAGGAAAAGTTTCCTTGTTGGTTCCTACCATATGAAAGATGCTATATTCTATTTTAGCAGGGCCAATATATGGAAAATACCTAAATTAAATGTTATTACAAAAATGAAGCAGTAATGAGATTCTGGCTAAAGAGGGCACTAAATGAGAATAATATATATTTAAAGAATCCAAAACAAACAAACAAACAAACAAAAAAAGGCTGTTATAAAAAAGCTCTAGGTGCATTGTAAGCATATAGGTTTTTTTTTTCCATGTGTATTTTTAAACAATGGAAGTGTCAAAAAATAGGGTCAACTGTGTTAGACTAAATTACATTATTGTATATGCTGCATTGGATGGAACCTCTGTATTATAATTATCATAGAGAAGCATAGTTTGCATCATATTATGGCAATTTATCCTCAGTGAAAACCTTTCAGAGTCCTTTTATTTTGGAATATCCTGTAAACAGTCAAACCACCAGAACATGATTGTACAATAGTAAAATGTTTTCTTGCATTAAATTGAAGACATCTGTTTAATAAAAAAAAGAAAATGTAGGAAAGGTACTTAGAGCTGTTAGTTTCTAAGTACACAACACCCTAGACAATTCAAGGCATCTTAATCTCCATCAAGAACAAAAAAATAATAATAATTTTTGTCATGCTGTTAAATCCATCATTAAGGATAAAACTGGTGCAAATTGGTCAAACGGATCCAACAAACACTGATGTCCAAGCTGGCATACTGGCAACTACGTAACTGGTGGTCAATAGAGGGTTTAAAAGATCTTCCCTTTCTTCTTGTTCTTTTCCAAGGTTCTAAATGATTAAAGGAAAACAATCAAAATGACTATGTTATAAACAACATATGGTAGCAATAGCTAGCCCAACTACAACTGTGATGGATTTTCAAACACTACTTTTCACTTGAAAAATTAAAAGATTTAGAAGTAAACAATGAGGACAATACTAGTCTATAACAATATTTTCTCAGACAATAAAATATTTGGCAAAATTCCAGGATAAATACAGTAAATATATGACAAAAACCCATTTTCAACATATGAAAACAATTCTCAAATAAAATAGTGCAAATTTAAAAAAATCAACTGACATCTAATAGGGTACCCTTTTCTCCTACTGCCATTTGCTTTTACAAATGCATTTTCCTCTTCCTTGGGGAAAGTTAATAGAACAAATGTCTAATCATGAAAATGTTTAGCTGTGAGGGTAAATTGTAGAATCCTTACAGCAATTCAACTTTTTCAGTTTTAAATGGGACTAATGAGGAAAATTTTTTAAAAGCCAAGGTACAAATATTACTGAGGTTTTTATAGATAAAGAGGGAGCAACTTGTTAACTGCATTAGGAATTAGATACAGCCACTTCGCGCTTCGACTTTCGCAGCTTCACTCTACCGCAGTTTTTTCAAATATAGTATACCATTATATAAATAAAGAATCCTATTTCGCGGAAATTCATTTATCGCGGTAGAGTCTGGAACTGATTAACCACGATAAACGAGGGCCAACTGTATCCAAAATTTTATCTTAAGAACTTTATCCTAAATAAGTAATTCAATACAATTAAAACATACCTCCAAATGTATAAAAGATCCTTATAGCAGAGTTTTCTATGCACACAAAAAACTGAACAGAACCATTATGTCCAACAATTGGAGGAAGGAGGCAAGAAATTGATTATGATGAGTCAACTGGGCAGAATGCTTTGAAGCCACTAAATTATAGTTATGAAGATTGTTAAGTCATGGAAAATATTTATAGTAAAAAATATATATATTGTTATATTAGACAGATTACGTTCATCTAGATAAAAATATTCATCCATGAAAAGAATTGTGCTTAGGATGCATAATAATGTGTGATGTCTTTTAAAATATCCTTATTTTTTTAAATAGGAAAATAATTCTTTAAAACATTAATACACACATTTCCTGGGAATCTGCATTAGTTACCTTGAAGAGTTCTGTTGTTCTAAAATACGTTGTTGGGCTTCCCAGTTTGCTTTCTCATCTTCAAACTGACGACGTTTTTCCTCTAATTCTTTGTGCTGTGCTTCCAAATTCTTTTTCATTTGCTCATGGCGCCGTTGGAGCTAAATCACAGCACAATGCATAAAATGAAACTGGTTAAGAACTCAGGAGCAAACGCAGGCTTCATCCATCCTAATGTTAAAAGTATGAGCACTGAGTTCTTGTGCTATAAATTCAGAGTACCATGTGGAAACACTATGATTCTTCTTCCTGTAGGACTTGTCACCCTCCAAAAAAGGGTCACTGGCCCAAGAGAATAATCTTGAGAAATGGGGAAAAAGTGCAACAAACTTATAATTGTATAGCACTTTATAACAGACATATCCTATCTCACTTTCCACTACTCGCTAACATGGAGGAAGCTCACCAGGGAAGATACCAGTGCTCCCTCCCACTGTAAACAGTTTAGAGTACAAGTCACTTGCCATGATCAATAGCCAGAAACCTAGGATTTGAACCTGTCTCTTAATTCGAAGTTCAGAAAGCTGAGACAAGTAGGAAAAAAGCAGGTAGATAAGGAAGGACCTGAGTTCCAAGATCATGGCAAGGTCCCTTGATTTTTTTGAAACGTAGTTCTCAAATGTCTGTCTTTAGTTTGGTCACTACCAGAGGGAAATGGGGATGGGGGAGGCAGGAGAGGGTAAAGGTGGGATAAATGGTGATAGAAAGAGATATGACTCGGGATGGAATGCAATATACAGATGCTATATTATAGAATTGTATACCTTAAACCTATATAATTTTATTAACCAATATAAACCCAATAAAGTCAATAAAAAATGTTAGTTTTCACACAAATCACCTGGAGAGCTTGTTAAAACATAGAATCTTGGACTTCACCTAACTGAAGTAGAAACTCTAGATGTTGTATCTAGAAATCTACATTGTCAATAAGCCGCAGTGACTTTTGAATTTTTTTGTTAATCCCACCTGAAGAGATTTTTCCATTGATTTTTTAAGATAGAATGGAAGGGAGAAAGGAGGGAGGGAGAGAGAGAAGGGGGGGGGGTGAGAGAGAGAGAGAGAGAGAGAGAGACATCAATGAGAGAGAGGGAGACACATTGACTGGTTGCCTCCCACACAACCCTGACCGGAGCCAGGGATTGAACCTGCAACCTAGGTATGTGCCCTTGACTGGGAATTGAACCCTTGACCCTTTGGTCTGTGCGCCAATGCTCTAACCGCTGAGCCAGGGTGAATTTTTTTGTATCGATTGATGAGAGAGAGAGACACTGATTTGTTGTTCCACTTATTTATGCATTCAGTGGTTGGTTCTTGTATGTGACCTGACCGGAGATTGAACCCACAATCTTGGCATATCAGGATGAGGTTCTAAAACCAACTGAGCTACACAGCCAGGGCTCCCAGTGAGATTAAATGCAGGTGGTTCTTCCTACACTGAGAATTAATGCTATAAAGAATGCTGGCTCAGAGTGGGAAACATTCATGTAAAGTAACTTCAGAAACAAAGAGCTCATCTAATGGTTCATTAAATAATTTCATTTAGGCACTAGTCAACCTACTTCTGAAGAAAACAGTCACACACATCCACAAAATCAGATTTAAATCTAACTACACCGAATATCTAAGAACTATTCAAAATCTTCAGATGTGCAGAAATTATGCTCTATTAAAGATCATATTACATTGGTGAGTTAACATCTTGAATTTGGATTATAACTTTGCATACAATTTGCTTTCTTAATTATTTTGTAAACCCACAAATTGACTTCATATTCATTCCTACTACAAACCTTTCATGCAATTCCTACATCTAAGATAAATTTAAACAAACTTGAGGTAACATCTTCTTGATGATCATAAATGAGGTACTAAAAAAAGTCAGAAAACGGGAAAAGAAAAAAATGCCCTTAGTATCTTTAAAAAAAAAGCAAGGAAATCAAACACACACAATTCAGAATAGTTACCTCTGGGAAGAAGAGAGATGGATACTGATGATACCTTATTTTAAACTGAGCAGTAGGTTCACAGGTATTCATCACTGTTTACCTTTACATTTCTATTACATATAAGTATCTTTTCTATGAATTGCATCTATGTCAAAAGAACAGGTCAAAATTCCTCACTCTCAAAATACCCTGGCGTAGGATGTGTTTCACAGTTCAGAATTTTTCAGATTTTAGAAAGGCAATACTACTTAGAAACCAGGTGTATATTTTACAAAACACCTCCTGGGCTGTCTAAGGTAGCATCTATAATCAAACACATTACTATATCTGCAGTCAAATATATAAATATTCATATCAAGTGAAATAAAACTAGTATCTACCTCACAGGGCTGTACTGTGGATTAAATGACATAATACATGAAAGATGCTCAGTACTGTGCCTGATGCCCTGTGCTCTTGGATACTAGGAGCTGTGCTCCAAATATTTCTAGCACAGATGAGCATCAGAAAAAGCTGTATTAAACAAGGTTAAACAGGCTTCTTCACCTATATGTTTGCATATTTATATGGCTTACAGCATTAGGGGAAACTTGGCCTAGATCTCTTTACAGGTAGGTCCTTTCAATGCTAAGAAAGATTTCATCCTTCAGAAGAGTAAGTTAAGTTTCTCAAAACTCTGATTCACCATTCACAGTCATCATAAAAACTCTGGAAGTGTTCTTTGGCTATGGTTTCATGATTATGTGTTTATGACATTTATTCTTGGCAGTAGGTCCTAAAATATTTCCATATCAAATATAAATTAAACTACTTTTAGATTTGCAATGGGAAATCAAAGTGTGGAGATAATAGATTCATGATTACTCCTGTTTTTATTTCCCTTCTGATATGAATTATTTATTAATTAGTGAAGATATAGAGACTCAAATGCATAGATTTAATAATAAGCTGATAAATAAAAAGACTAAACTTAATCTCCAAAATTTCATCTTAATAACAGGTGCCAGGATGCTAGTCCTGCAGTGCTTGGCAGTCTCAAACCAGGAGGAATTGTTCCATATTCCCACTGATTTAAGTCTATGACAAATGTAACAACAGTGAAAAGTTTTTTTGTTTGTTTGTTTGTTTTTTAAATAAGAGATTATATGAAAAGACCAACAATGTAAGAGAATTCTAACGTGGAATAAAAATATGCTCTCCTAATTACTGAATACTTACTCCATGGATGTTGTCTACTCAATGGATTACTTCTGGTTATGTATTAAGTAAAAGAGGGTTTCAGTGTTTTTTAATGCAGTAATTACAAAAGCAATGAGATCTTCTGTAAGGATGTAACAGAATAGATCTGAATCTCCTTAAATATTTCATATTAATGTCATCCCATATTTCTTTTCTTTCTTTCTTTTTTGGTTAATCCTCACCCAAGGATATTTTTCCATTGCTTTTTAGAGAAAGTAGAAGAGAGGAAGGGAGGGAGGTTGGAGGGTGGTGAAGAGAGAGCGAGAGAGAAAAACATTGATGTGAGAGAGACACATCAATTGGTTGCCTCCTGCATGCACCCCGACCAGGGCCAGGGATCAAACCTATAACCCTTTAGTGTGCAGGCTGATGCTGCAACCATTGAGCCACACGGGCCAGGGCGTCATCCCATATATTTAAAAATAATTTTGAGCACAATGATAACAAATCTATGCTGAGAAAACTTCATACTGAAATCACTAATCTATTTTGTGTTTATCCATAGTTTTTTAAACAAGAATACCACTTTCCTACATTTTCTCCCTTTGGACTGTAATTTACCTTGGCATGTCCTTAGTTCAATTAAAGAAGGTTCTTTTTTTCTCATGCACATGCAAATATATTTGATCTATTATTATCCTAACACTACTTTTTATTCTTACATCCACTCAAAACCTTTTCACTTTTCTTATTCTGAATATATGGACTGGCTAATAATTTCATTTTTCATAACTTGCTCATTATAACTAATAATTCATTATAATTATTCTGACTTATGTCTTTCTACCAAGTAAGTATACTTGTATCTGCGTATATAATGAATTATATATTTTATTATAAACATAGTGCTTGCTTTTATTTCTCCATTTTATTACACAGAGTATTATATTCAATTTGGAAAAATACTTAGAGAGAGGTTATACTGTCTATGAATTTTATTAACATTATTATTCTGAAAAGGAATATTGTGTCCATACAAAGTAGAAATACTAGGTTGATTACCTCAGCTTCAGAGTCCTTCAGTTTCTGAACCTTTTCTTTGACCTTCATCTCAAACACCTGCTCCATCTCCATCTCCATCTTCTTCATCTTAGCTACATGCTCCCTTCTTTCTTCTTCCATTTGTGCCAGAGGGCTCCTGTTATGAACATGAAGAATCATCATTACACATCCAGAAACAGACTTAACAAAAAACTCTGAGTGATGAAAACAAATGAGATACTGGATGCCATTACTAAAATCTCTGCTTTCTGTTTCTTAAAAATAAGTATCTAAATAATTTTTCAATTATTCTGACACCATATCAAATAACATCAAACACAGATGTGAAGTTTCATGTATAAATGCGTTAAAAAATCTCCAAGTGTTACAATCTCTTCTTCTAAGACAACTATTGACATTACAAGTATACTGTTCATTCACAGTAATTCAAACTTATTTTGGTAACTGAAATGACATGCTGGAAATGACTACCAGTCAATACCTAGAACATTCTTCATTTAGACATGCAGAGTATTTCTAGTCCACTTTGGTAACTTTGACACTCTTGAAAATTTATTCCACCTAACTCAAGTATTTCACTTCTTATTATTTCAAGGTGTTCACAGTGATAAAACATAAACAAATATATGCAGAATCAGAAGCAAATAAATATCTTGACAATTATTTTTAGTATGTCAGAAAATAGACACAAACATAGTTAAACAAAAGTAGTTCAGGTCCGGCTGGTGTGGCTCAGTGGTTGAGCGTCGACCCATGCACCAAGAGGTCGCTGGTTCGATTCCCGGTCAGGACACATGCCCAGGTTGTGGGCTTGATCCCCAGTGGGGGGCATGCAGGAGGCGGCCAATCGATGTTCTCTCTCATTGATGTTTCTATCTCTCTCTCTCTCTCTCCCTTCTTCTCTCTCCAAAATCAATAAAGGAAAAAAAAAATTAAAAAAAAAAAAGTAGTTCAATATTCCATTGACATTAAAGTCCAGAGGCAAATCTCTGCATGAATTTGTTCAAAATATTCATGTTGAAAAATAATACTAATGAACATATTTATGTTAAGACTTAACATAAATTTATAGACCCGAGAGAATGCTAATGTACTACTGGTAACCTATTATAGCCCCAGAGAGGAGAGAAAAGTGAGCTCTGAGGCTTTTAGGAGTTCTGAACACCATTCAAAACACTGGAACAACTTAAGAGGTAGGCTCTTTTCTGACTCCGTTGATAAAACATGTTTATTTGGCCTCCACAAAAACAGGCTTTGACCACTGAATTTTACATTTTAAATTATGAATTTTATTTCAAGAAAGTGATTTAAAATTAAATCATGGCTGAAAAACAAAATCAGGTCTTAAATATCATCCATAACTTCAAGGGCTAGTCACTAATCCTGATTTGACACACTAAATATGCTGACTTCTCTCCTCATGAGGCTGAATATTTCTGACCCTTACCATACTCTTTTCTATCAAGGAGGACAAGAGAGCTTAGAAAATATTAAACAAGAACAACAGGACAGAATATTGGCAACTGTTTTTTCTTATCAAAACAGGAAGGACAAATATGTGATATACTGCCATGATCAAGATGACTTGTTTTTGCAGTTAGTGTAAATTAGAATAAAATGTTGAGTAAAGGCTATTTCTTCACCAAAAGAAATCTACAAATCTGCAGTATAGTTTAACAATTAAGCAATGAATCAGAAGTTCTGAAAATGAAACTAAGTCAAACATGAACTTAGAACAAGAACCTGCATTCAGATTTCCGGTCAAGATGGCAACGTAGGTAAATGTGGTACTCACCTCCTCCCACAACCACATCAAAATTACAACTAAACTACAGAACAACCATCATTCAGAACCACCCGAAATCCAGCTGAATGGAAGTCCTACAACTACGAAATTAAAGAAGCCACATCGAGACTAATTTTCCTAAAATCTCTTAAACAAGCAGCATCTGGCCTTCGTGAGCCCATACCTCTTGCTGCATGGCCCCAGGCCTGGCACTAGAAGCAGCCAGCCTTGGTTCACACTTGACTTTGCCTGGGCACCTCCAAGACCAGCACAAGAAGCAGCCATCTGTAGACTGCTTTGTAGCTTATGCCTGGTGGTCCTAGGTAGAACACAGGCAGAGACTGACCTTGCCCCAGAGCCAGCACACCCAGTGGACAGCTTCAGACCATGTCAAAGCACCACCACCCAACCACCTCCACAAGTGGCACACTCAAGGAGTAGATTCAGTGTGTACCAGAGCCCTGCTGAAGTAAGTCTTGCTCTGTGTGGTGGGCCCTGCACAGCTGATCCTCCAAGGTAGTCAGAGGTCAGTGGTCAGTGGGCACAGCCAATCCTTGCAGCAGCTGATCAGCCTGAGTAAATCCCTCCCATTGATGTGCCAACAGCAATCAAGACTCAATTACAACAGAAGGGTAAGTGCACCTCGAGAGCCCAGCTGGGTGACCAGGGAGGCTGTGCCATTGGACCCTACAGGACACCTACAACAATAGGCCACCCTACGAAGCCTAGAAGACATAGCAACTCTACCTAATACACAGAAACAAACAAGGGAGGCAGCCAAAATGAGGAGACAGAAACATGTCCCAAATGAAAGAACAGAACAAAACTCCAGGAAAAGAACTAAACCAAATGGAGATAAGCAATCTAACAGATGCAGAGTTCAAAACACTGGTTATAAGGATGGTCAATGAACTTAGCGGTTATTTCAAGGAACTTAGTGAGAACCTCAAGAGCATAAAAAAGGACCAGTCAGAAATGAAGGATGTACTAACTGAAATAAAGGATAATTTACAGGGAATCAATAGTAGAGTAGGTGAAGCTAAGAAGCAAACCACTGATTTGGAATATAAGGAAGCAAAAAACACCCAATCAGAACAAAGAATCCAAAAAAATGAGGATAGTGTAAGGAGCTTCTGGGACAACTTCAAGCATGCTGACATTCGCAGCATGGGGGTGCCAGAAGAAGAGGGAGAGCAAGAAATTGAAAATCTATTTGAAAAAATGACAGAAAACGTCCCTAACTTGGTGAAGGAAACAGACATACAAGTCCAGGAAGCACAGAGAGTCCCAAAGAGGTCCACAACAAGACACATCATCATCAAAATGCCAAAGGTTAAAGACAAAGAGAGAATCTTAAAAACAGCAAGAGAAAAGCAGTTAGTTACCTACAAAGGAGTTCCCATAAAACTGTCAGCCAATTTGTCAAAAGAAACTTTGCAGGCAGAAAGGAGTGGCAAGAGATATTCAAAGTGATGAAAAGCAACGACCTACAACCAAGGTTACTCTATCCTGCAAAGCTATCATTTAGAATGGATGGACATATAAAGAGTTTCCCAGACAAGAAGAAGCTAAAGGAGTTCATCACCACCAAACCAGTATTATATGAAATGTTGATGGGTCGTCTTGAAGAAGAAGAACAACAAAAATATGAACAATAAAATGGCAATAAATACATATCCATCAACAATTGAATTTACAAAAAAAAAAAGCAAGCAGAACAGAAATAGACTCATAGATATAGAGAACTTTTTATTGTTTGCCAGATGGAAGAGGGCTGGGGGGGATGGGTGAAAAAGGTGACAGAATTAAGAAGTACAAATTGGTTGTTAGACTGATGAACCACAAAGGGAAGGGGGAAGGGAGGGCGGGAAGAGATAAACTAAAGAACTTATATGCATAACCTAATGGACAAAGACAACAGTGTGGGGAAGGCAGGAGTGGGGCAGGAGTGGGGCAGGAGCGGGGAGGAGGGGTTCAATGGAGGTAAAAAGGGGGGGGACCTCAGTAATACATTCAACAATAAAGATAAGTTTTAAAAATTTTAATAAATAAATAAAATAAAAAAAGAACCTGCATTCGAAAAATAAGGTCAACAAATAAAATTTTAAGTGTAAATGTCATTATTTCATTAAAAGCTGATGAAGCCCTTTTAAATAATATATTTCTCATCTTTATGGCCTCAGATCTCTTGGGCAAAGTGTCAATGAAACCCTAAAATGACATGCCAAATATGTGTGTTTGTGTGTGCACCCATGGGAACATTTTTCTGGTGAGAGGGTCCAAAGCTGTTGTCAGACTTTCAAAAAGGGTCTATCTATAACTTCACTTCTTCTACCTCCTAAAACCTTTTAGAATCTAGAAAAGAAATAATCTAATAACTATTTTTGAACTGATAGTCTTAGTAACTGAATATGTATGTTTAAGCAACTTAGATTATCCAATAATATTGTGATTTGAAAACAAATATTCAAGACTGTAAACATATTTTAAAAATTAAAATTCAGATAGAACTGTGATTTTTCTTTTTTAATTCCTCACCCAAGGATATTTTTCCATTTATCTTCAGATACAGTGGGAGGACAGGAGACATCAACTGGTTGCCTCCCACAGGACCCGATCAGGACAGGGGACTGAACCACAACCAAGGTATGTGCCCTTGACTGGAATCGAACCTGAGACTCTTTGGTCCTGGGGCCGATGCTCTAACTGCTAAGCCAAACCGGCCAGGGCCAGAATTGTGATTTTAAAGTTAAACATATGTTCCTACTTATAATTACCTATCTATAAAATGCTCTTTTAATTTTATCCTTGGGAGGAAGAAGGCAATTCATATAAATTTAAAGAATTCATAGTATAATTTGCATGGGAAAACACTACCAGTTCAGCAAGAGAAAACACTGTCATCGAGATTATTATTTAAACAACTCTGGGGGGAGGGAGGGGGCGCAGATAGAACACTTTTATAGCAGAGAAACATGCTACAACATTTTGAAATTTGCTTTTAAATTCAAAATTTAAATATTAAAAATCACTACATTCTAAACCTGCTTTATCTTTGGAAAAACAAATAGCCACTTACATGCCTTCAACTGTGTCTTATCTAAAAGAACAAAAAATACAGAGACTTAGCATACTTAAAGTGAACTACACCAAAAAGCAGCAATTGAAGGCAAATTCTTAGATTTTATAATTAAATATGTGCCCTAAAACAAAAGTTTATGGCAAAATTTGTTAATGCTATTTTCTTTTCCAAAATTCTGTTAGTACTCATTATACCAAATTATAAAAATAAATATGCTGTGCAATTATCTTCTTATAGCCTGCTCCAATTTATAAACCTATTTAAATATGTGTACTTTCATAAAAAATTTGTAACATTTCACATTTAAGATATTTTAAGTTTTTGGCCTTGTAAAAATATGACTCCTGACCAAATGAATAGATATTCCAGTATTGTATTAAAAAAAATGGTCACATGTATCTATAAATGGAATTTTTGACACCTCTCACCAGTCAAAATGATCTGCAAATCTCTTTAATTTTTAAATAAATCACTGCCCCACTTCTGGTCATCTCTATTAAAGTGATATTTAGAAGTAATACAAGATTATATTTGCAATGTGGAAAGCGGATCACTTGTCATGACATTTAATTTTTTCCAAATAAAACCTTTTCTAGTAGATGGCTGGAAAAAAAATTTAAATTACATTACCTGCCTGCTTTTTAATGGGAAACTCTTCTTCAAACTCGGATACATTAAAACTTATAAACTTAAACTTGTTAGAGAAATTTGGAACAACTCAACCAAAGAAATGAAAAGGCTTGGTGAAGATTAAAAAAAAAAAAAAAGAAAGAAAAAGAAAGAAAAGCTCTGACATAACTTGAATATCACACTAAATCTCCACAGATATGTTGGCTTCTTCTAGGGCTCTCTTTAAGAGGTTCTAGCTCCTGAAAGCCACCAGGTGACTCATCCTTTCATGTGTTCAACAGAATCACAGCAAGGACTACACAGGCTGACCTAGTAAGGGTCTACTGTGGTTATGTTACATGACCCACAGAAGACAACCACATTTCATTAAAATTATGTGTGGTCTTTCCTGAAGAAACACATTTGCAAGTACACTTACATACTGTTGCTCCTTGGTTGGTAGGCCACTATGTATACAGATATGTAGCAATTTTCATACAAAATTTTCCAAAAGAGTTTCATTTAAATAGGTTTCAAAGAGCAATAAAAACTTCCAAAAATATTGATAAACAATAGTTACCAGTATTTTACCTAGTGAGAGCGTTAAAACCAAACATATACAAAAACAACACTCAATGATCATATTTTTATGAAAGGACATTTGAACAAAGTATAAAAGAGATAACTGAATACATTTTTTTTTTTTTTTGGGAAAATTTCAGAAAATTGTCTTTATGTCTCCTTAAATCAATGAAAACTTTGTCATGTACCAAGAGTTTGAGGATTAACCTTTAAAAATCTGTATTTTTAGTCATTCATAAAAATTCAGTTATCTATAATGTTTTCCCAAGACTACAGATAGAGAAATCTATAGAAAACAGAAAAATAAATTACCATAAGGGAAAGACATAACTGGGTGTGCCCCAACTTGGAGCAAGATATCAATTGTCATAACTGGTGCCAAAAATGAACAACAGTTCAGAAAAGAGTCGCCAATCAAATGTGATTTTACTTAAAAGGTACATAGAAGACCAAGTAAGAAAGCCGGTAAAACTTTAAGAAACAGGTTTAGCAAAAAAGGACAGCCCTCCCCTTACTGGGAATCTCCTTCCTTGCTTTAAGAGATCTGCATCTGGTAGTGGTTAATTCTTCTCCCCTTTCCTCTACCACACCTTGTAGAAATCTTTGAACTGGATCCTGACTTCCCTTTCTGTTACTTCCAACCACCCTCCAGACAGGAGTGGGTAAGATACACTTTCCCTGAGGATTTAAGTACTTAAAATAGATGACTTGATCTTTTCTTTGCCAGACACAGATAACACATGAAAAGCTGCTAAGAATAATGTCCACTTTTCCAGACTCTGGCCTTGAGATAAATTGGTATTTGATGAGACAAGCTCAGCAATTTTTTCAGATTTTAACCACATAATCTAAATGTTGGATTTCCCCCCCCTAGTTTTATTAAGATAAAATTTGTGCATGTTTAGTCCTGGCTGGTATGGCTCAGTTGGTTGGGTGTTATCCCATGCAATGGAAGGTTGCCGGTTTGATTCCTGGTCAGGGCACATACCCAAGTTGCAGGCTTGATGTTTCTCTCTCTCTCCCCTCTGCCCCTCCTTACTACTCTCTCTTAAAAAAAAAAAAAAAAAAATCTCAATAGAAAAAGTATCCTCGGGTGAGGATTAACAAACAAACAAACAAACAAAAAAGTAGTTTCTAAAGGAGCTGTCTGATTTCTAATTGGGAATCTATTAGTGTAAAGATTATAAAGATGATGGCAAATGATCAAAAGAGAATGAAAAGTTCTCTCTTGTAAGAAACAAGATAATAAAACAACACTTCCTCCAACAATTAAACAGTAAAATATAAAACTGCCAAAACAAAGCTCAACAATATAAATATCTGCTGTTGTGCATAAGTAACATCCAATTTTCCACTGAGTAGCCAGGAGAAATCTGATGAAAGTAAAACAATGTAATTATATAGTACACAAATAATACCTTTTCTGAAGAAAACGATATATACTTACTTAGTAAGCTGCCCTTTATTCTTGTTATTATCAACTCCATTATAAGTCACAGCTGCCAGTTTTCTGCTCCGGTAGTTCTCATAGTGTACATTATTAGTGACATCTTTCAAGTCCTGCATATGTGTTCTGTTAAATAAATAACAGATCAAGAGTTTGCTTCTGTTAAAAGGCAGAGCAATGCACTAACTTGACACCAATGGAAATTTAGGTTCCAAATGAGAATTTAAGAGCCATAAATTCCTTCAAAGCAGTTACTAAAGATGACATTTCTTCATAAGAGTATTTACCTTCATACTATGTAAGTCCTCACTTAACGTCATCGATAGGTTCTGCGACTTTAAGCAAAACGAAGTATAACAAAACCATTTGTTAACACAGGCTAATAGATATTAGGGGGACCGGAAAGTAATGTCGTTTTCTTTACATTAAATTCAAACAGATAAATTTTTAATAAGTTTTATTTTTAATCAATGATGTAATCACCCTCGTTATCAACAACCTTTTGCCATCTAGTGTATAAATTCTCAATGCCGGATTGATAAAAATCAATTGGTTTTTGAGCAAAATATCTGAAGATGGCATTTTGGACATCATCCAAATTTTCAAATTTTTTGCCACTTAGAAAATGTTGTAGCGATCGGAATAAATGGAAATCCGATGGCGCAATATCGGGCAAGTATGGTGGGTGAGGCAATACCTCCCACCCCAATTCATTAATTTTTTCCAGGGTTTGTCTTGCGCAGTGCGGTCTTGCATTATCGTGTTGCAGAATAACGTCTTTTCTGGTGACAATCGCTGGGCACTTTACAATTAAAGACTGATTTACTCGATCCAATTGTTCACAGTAAAGGTCTGCATTCAGCTTGTCCAGGTTTCAGCACTTCAAAATGAACAACCCCGCGAATACTCCACCAAACACACAAAAGTGCCTTTTTGGGGTGTAAACCTGGCTTAGCTGTACTTTGTGGCGATTCCTTCGGAGAGGGCCACTGCCTTTAGCGTTTTGGATTATCATAGAGGACCCATTTTTCATCTCCAGTGATTAAGCGATCAAAAAAACGCTTCTATATTGTGCCGCTGAAGCAATTAAGTTGCATGTGGTGGCCCGGTTAGCTTTGTTTTCTTCAGACAGATTATGCAGGACCCAAACACCTGCTCTGCTTACTGTACCAATGTGCTGCAAATGTTCTTGGGTGGTCGACCAAGGTTGGTTAACAGTGTTTGACAGTTCCTCGAATGTCTGACACGGATTTGCTTCCACTTCTGCCCTTAACATGTCATTACTTTAACGATATTACTTTCCAGTCCCCCTAATATAAACAAGAGTTAAGTTCCTATGGCTTCTCAACATTATAACAAAATGACAATGAACAAAATGACACTTTTCAAGGATGTGCTGTACATATTTTATTTTACTAGAGAAGGGAAAGCAGATTAGTGTCTACTGGTGCTCATAAAAACTAAAAGAAATTCTTTTCTTTTAGCAGTAGTATTAATATTTGAGTTTTTACTAAGGTAATAAATTCACAGGGACACTTTAGATCTTGCCATAAATATCAAGTTGAATTCAAAGTGGGGAATTTTAATTTGGAGTAAATTTCTGTTTATTTGAACTGTCCAGTGAATGTGGTACCTTGGCTAAATGAATGTTTGTTCATAGCATTTCCATAATATACAAAAGCAATACATATAAAATAAACTGTACAATACATAAGACAATTTCACCATTCCTTAATGATTCAAGATGCTAAAGACACCCTGAGCTGCTGCCTGAATCCTTCCACAAATGCACGTTCTTGGATACATGTGATGTTGTAGAGCTCTGTATCACTGGATCCTCCCTTTTCTCATCATCCATTCCTGCATCTGCCACCTGCCACCACTTGACCAAAACTCCCTTCTGGGAGACAAACAAAGGTGTACTTTCTTTTTATTCTTCCCTACATCCACAAAACAATTACTATTACCTCCCTCTTTGTGAATAGAATGTGATGTTAAATTACTCTGATTCAATTCCTACCGACATTTCCATGCAGTTCTCTTGAGAGCTGACTGCCCTTAGTTCTAAGTCTGGGTTTTCCACATGTCTCCTTTCTCTTTATATTCTGCCCTTTCATGACTGTATTCTCTCTCTGGCCACCATAGTTACACCAAAAGCTCTATCCTCCTCTCCATTTCAGTAAAGCCAGGCAACTCCTTATTCCAAGCATAGCCAGTGGTTGAGAATAGCTCATGCTAATTTGCCACTGATTTTCAAAACTTAAGAGTTCCATTGCTTTGGCAGCTCTCTTTTCAGCCTTTGAGTCAAGACACTCTAACCCATGACAATCTCTTCTTAGTTGTCACTCCATTTTTGATACCAGTATGTTATAGGTGACACTGTGTAACCTCTTTAACTATAAGCTCCCCTTTATAAGAAACATGCCTTCAAAACCTAGAATTGAAGATACCAATTTAAATTAGCTACATTTATAGAAGGCAAAACCAAATCTGTCCAACTCTAACTTTATTTAGGGAAAGAAAAAACCTGCTATTTTCATCATTACTCACACTTACCTTATCAACATATTTCTTAGAATTGTGAAATCACAATGTTCACCATTTTCAACTATAAAAAAAAAATAGACCACATATATTATTTCCACTAACTCTAGGTTTTTCAAAGAGAATGTCACAGAAAGGTGGGGGTAACAACAATAAGAGAATATGCAAAATAGCTTAGATCAGTTTTTCATTAAGGATTTGTTCTTTCCTCTGTGCCATTGAGAGACAGCTGCCACTGGCACAGTCCCAGGGCAAGGATGCAATCAAGGGTTTTCTTTCAGCACCAGCTACCAAATCCTGGCCCCACTGCCTGGGGGAGGACCTGTGAAAGTGCTATCATTAAGGTTTAACACTGTAACGCAGTACTTAATTTAATCCTCAGTGATAAAATATATAAATCTAACAAATGAGCTCTTCAAAGCAACTTTTGAGACTTTGAAAGGGGAGATCATATCTTTTCCTTTATAGAATACGTTTACTCCATGATAAAATGCATTTTAAAAGTTTAGGGTTGGGGGAGTAAAAGAGGAATCACTTTAGAAAAACCTCCTCAAGGTAAACAAAATGAAATTTATAGGAACATCTTTAGGGGGGAAAAAGACCTAAAACTAGAGATACAAATCAAATTCTCCAGTACAGATTTCAAGGGTTGTACAAGTTCTAAAGCCTCAGCTCAGCAACTGAAGGTTACCTGGGGATAATGGAGCTGGGATTGAGTATAGTGTCACTGGTGGGGGAAGTCAATGATAAGGGCAGTAACTTGGAACAATATCCTAAAAATTATAGAATCTGTCAGAGTAATAATAGATAAAACAATCATAACTCATTGTTGGTTCCAAGTTACTATAACATAGAATATTTACATCTTTTTATTAGGTTAAACCAATAAAATAAACACAAACTTGGAGAAACACATCTATATTGCCAGTGGACTTCTGAAATTCGATGCATAGTTAAGATTTTATTGGTGTTTAAAACTCTTTACAAAATTAATAGTTTCTCTTAATAATGTTTGTTTTTTTTTAACCCTAAAGATCTGATGCCTAAGAAGGTGACTTCTGCCCAGAGGAAAGGGAACTGTGAATGCTTTAATTTGGCTTATGAAAGTTGTTCCCAATCATTCTTGAGGGTCCCAGACCCATCTGAGACTCAGAAAAAAGTAACAGAGGCCTTTTCTCCAAAACTGTTTTCAATTTCAGAAAGTGTATTAGATCCCTTAGAAGCAATCTTTGGACCCCAGGTAAAGAATCCGTGCTTTATATCTTCAAACAAGAAAACAGCAATAGACCTAATGATGGGGTGGAGGTGGGAGGGTGGGGCACTGACAAATGACTTAAGTGTTGCAGCATTAGGATTTAAGACATACTTGCCTGACTTACTAGGACACAAGAGCTGAGAAACTGGAATGTTTGAGAAAATGAGACTAAATAAAACTGAATTCAAAACTACCATTGAAAATCTAGACTATATCAATACAGTGAGCATATTATACTACTTACTATAAATATATTTTTATCACATTTTTAGCTCTTATAGAAAGCCATTCACTAAAGAAAACCTTACCTTCAGCAACACCCCAAGGATACTGCCTTCCTCTGACCCTTTTGCCATTAACTTCAATGATAGTATTACTACCTACCACAGCAAGAGGTAAACGGTCCTATAAAACAAAGTATTCTTGTTCAAATACATCTCTGTAGTCCTCACAAATTCAAGAAGAAAAAAATTACATTACTCAACAGACTGGCAAAAAAATTACCTTGATAGTCTCTACATTCACTTTTATAGGGAAGTCAATTACTATTTAGTACACTGCCATTACATGTTATTCTCACCTATGTAAACAATGAATAAAATTATATTTTCTCTGAAAATTTTAGAATACTAAAGCATATACTGATCAAATTATTTATTAAATAATTCTAAAAAGAAGCTGTCTCATATTGAAAAAACTAAAAAGGGTAAAAAATATATTGGCAGATTGAGGGGGGAAAATGAGGCTTGTGACTAGCCCACCTACCTCATCACAAAGCAACCCCAACAGCCCTGGAAGCAGGGAATATTATATTCACTAAACTCTACCTTTGGAAGTCCAGATCCGGGGGACTGGATCTGTATTCATCCAGACCAAAACAGAATACAGTCTTTCAAAATTCTTGTGGCTCCCAGCAATATATAAGAATATATAAAATATATAGCTATTTTATAAAACCTCAGAAATTCTTTATTAGTATAAGTAAAGTATTTCATTATTCCAAGATAATTATTTGCTTACATAATGCCATTAATAAATACATCATTTTTAGGCCCAGGGTATTTAGGAAACCACTATAAATTAGAAATACAGAAAATTATGTTGGTATAGACTTTTGGTTGGTTTTTATAAAAGAACAAAAGAAAGCGTATTTTTGTCTGTCTGTTAAAACAAAGATTAAGCATAACAGTGCATAAGAACAAATCCTCTCCCTTCTTATTACCTGTTTTTGAAGGGGGAAAATTATATGAAACCAGTTAATTGAAAACCATATGAAGATTTAATTATATTATTCATCTCTCTACTCCACAAAATGCCTTATTACATATAATAGACACTCAATAAAGTTAATTGTAAAGTTGAATTCAACAATGAATAATCTCCCAATTCATTTTGTAAGCCAATAACTTAAAAACATCGGTATTTTTGGTCTTTCTAGTAGATATTACGGTGTTTTTAAGGCCCCAAAACATTTTAGTATATGTGTGGGAATGAACCTACCTTTATCTTTTTAACAAGCTTATTTTCTTCTTCATCGTCTGTCTCTGGAAATTCATATATTTTAATTTTATGTTCTTGAATTTCTTTCATTATCTAAAATGGAAGAGGAAATTTGCAAAAGAGCACCACACATAATTAGTACACTAGCTTCATTTTTATTATACTCTTCTTAAATTTTTTTGAGCCCTCAGCTTTAGGTCCTTGACTGTTTTTCAATAATCTAAAAACAGTACTATGCTGGTCTTTAAAAAACTACACAGTTGAAATATAAACACCATTGCCAAAATCCAATTTCTTCAGAAGCGTTAAGTCATGTGGTTATAATACCGAAGGAGTTCTAAACACGATGTAAGATTCAATAAAGGGCTTTCTCTGGTTGATTTCTACTACAATGGCTTTAGGTAATTTATTTACAATGACTGAGATTCTTTCTCTAGATATAGCTCTCTCCAACTGTTTTATTCAGCTGAATCAACAAAGCTTAATCTTATCTAAAATTTTTAGTAGAATTTGGCTAAGATAAGTAAAACTAAATACAGCATTGGCTTCAGAAGAAAAATTTCCACACTATCAGAAAATATCCTTACATGTACATAAATACAAATCAAGAAGCATCAGACACAAGATCGGGCAAGCACATGGAGAAATATGCCCTGGAAATTAAGAAGCTAAAGAGTTAAGAGAATGCAGAAAAAGAAAGGGAACTTATTAATAACATCAGAAATAACCTAGTTCAAATTAAATTATCTTGCCCCAAATTACTTTAAATACTAAACAGAATATGGATATCCAAATAATGTTCAACTACCTACCCTATTCAAAGTCATAACAAGACAATAACTAACATACCTAGAACTAACTAGCTCCCTACCTGTACTGGTATTTCAGTGCTATTCTCACTGGGAAGGGTCCCCAGCAGCAGTAAAGGGATCCTAAACAAAATGTGTTACATAGTTACTATACTAGGAAGAAGTAAAATTGCCACCGAAAAAAAAACAGTACCACACGTTTTATAATTGGGGTATGTATCTACATAGGAAAAAAACCATGAAACTAAACAATAATGTGTCAAATGCATGACTAGAAAAAAAAGAAACACTAAAAGCCAGCTCTAAGAGCAGAGGTTCTTAGTCAGAGATTGTATATTTAAAGGACCTGAGTGAGCATCTTCAAAATAACAAACGCCAAAGCCCCATCTTAATTTACAGAACCAACTGGTAGGGATAAAGGATATAATCCAATAACTCACTTTGAAAAAGTTCTCTAGATGAGTTTGATAGGCACCCTGGGTTAAGAACCGTTATTTTTAAGCATATGAAAAAAACTGTACAACCACTACAATGTAACTGATTTGGAAGTGGAGATCACTGCTTGTTCATCTTTTTTATTAAGTTCTTGGTACTATTCCAAATCAAGATACATAAAAAAAAAAATAAATCAAGATAGAAGGGAGAACTGTATATGATTAATATCTGAACTTAGAAATAGCACATTACGAAATAAAAATGGAGTGAATAAATGTAAAAGAGAGAAACATATATTCCTGATAGAAATACCAAATATAGTAAAAAATGATGTGTTAAAACAGTCTCAAAATTTAAACAGAATTAACATACAAATTTCAACAGGTTTTTGTTTTTGTAACAGGTTTAAGGTATTCTCAAATTTATATTGAAAAAGGTGATAAAACAAAGTTTCTTTTTACAAGGGGGACTACAAGGAAAATAAGAGATAATTAAGTCTAAGTTCTATTTTTAAATATTATATAAAATAGCTGCAATTTAAAAGATATAACATTGGCCTAAAATAAAAATAGGCTACTGGAATAGGAGAGTAATTCCAGAAATTGACTCTACACTTCATAAAACATATGTACAAACTAAACCCAACAATGAGGAAAAAAATAAACCCCTTTTTAAAAAAGTGTTCAGCTTTTCGCCCGGTTGGTGTAGCTCAGTGGTTGAACATCGACCCAAGTATCAAGAGGTCCCGGTTCGATTCCCGGTCAGGGCACATGCCCAGGTTGTGGGCCTGATCCCCAGTGGGAGGCATGCAGGAGGCGGCCAACTGATACTCTCTTCATCGATGTTTCTATCTCTCTCCCCCTCTCCCTTCCTCTCTAAAATCAATAAAGAAAAAAAGTGTTCAGCTTTTATGGAAAATTAAAAGTTAAAGAAATGATTAGGTACCACTTTATCCCAAAAATTTTTTTTCTAAATACAAATGACAAAAAGGCACTAAAACAAATATTCCCATTAGAAAAGAAATTTGATTATTTTATTGGGAAAGTACCATGACAACATGGGGGGGCGGGGGACATAATCACACCTTTTCAGAAAGTAATCTTCTTGGAAATTCAGTCCATGAAAATAATTCTAAAAGTGTGGGGAAGGGTGTTGGTGAAGGTATATAGAAACATCTAAAATAGCTGTAAGTGACAAAGGGCTAAGGGCACTATGATAACAGATAAGAACTTTGAGGAGAAAACTAAGGCAGAGGTTTATTTCCAAGAGTTCTTTGTAATATAGCATAAACAACCATACAGAAAAGTAGCAAGAGAAATACACTGTAACACATTATACTGAAAATATGAAAAACTGCAAATTAAGTGAATGGTATGAGAAACCCAGGAAGGAGTTCAAGCTCATTCAGCCCACCTGTTTTTTAAACTGTTGGCACTCCTCCGGTGTGAGTGTGTCTGCTTTGGCAATAAGTGGGATGATGTTCACTTTTTCATGCAAACGCTTCATAAACTCAATATCCAATGGTTTAAGTCTGAAATACACAATATTTAATATGACTGAATCGCTAAGTTTGGAAAAGCAGATTCTTCACACCCCAATGCTAAATTAAATGCATTGGAACTACTTTACTGAGTCATCAGAAACACTCTCAGATGCACTGGGATAGCAATGGTTAGGTAGAACAGAACTTCAAGAAGCATTGGAGTGGCTAAGAAGGCTTTGACTCCTGCCCTGGTCAGAGTATTTTGGCCCTAAAGAGGAATTAGAAAAACCAGAAAAGCTCCCAATAGGCTTTCCTAGAATAGCCTCTATATTTATTACTCAAAATTTGAGAAATCTTTGCTTTTAACTGAAAAATGGTAGTCGTCTTCGAACCCCATATTCAGATCTTGCTACTAACTATACTCCTCAGAGAAAAGGCACAAAAGAGAATCTTCTTCATCCCTTCACCCATTACAATCTAGTTGCTGTCTCCACTTTCCAAGAAGGTGACCAAATACATCCATGCTGCTAACTGATAAATACCATGGTGTTTACCATTACTTTTAAATTTGCTCATTATGCAGCATTTGGCATTATGCCCTCACAAGCTGTTCCCTTGGGGTACTTTTCAGGATCCCCTTTGTAAGCTAGTCTCTTAAGAGGTATGTTCCTCAAAATTCTCTAGTAGGCCTTCCTCTCTTTTTACTCTACATAATGTATGCTAATCATCGACTACAACAGTGGTTCTCAA
Source organism: Tadarida brasiliensis (assembly GCA_030848825.1). Taxonomy (NCBI): domain Eukaryota; kingdom Metazoa; phylum Chordata; class Mammalia; order Chiroptera; family Molossidae; genus Tadarida; species Tadarida brasiliensis. The sequence goes on along the minus strand of CM061267.1, from coordinate 94,686,195 downwards.
CCACTTGGCTTACAATTCTCATTTCATCTGGGAATCCTTCTCGTCTTAAGAGTAGGTAGGCATCTTTCTAAGGGGTCACAACACTTAATTTAACATATATGACCTGCCTGTGTATTTGATTTTTCCATTTTCCCACTGGATCCTCAAGAGTAAAGGCTTTGTCTCATTCATCTGTATCTCCAACACCTAGCACAGTGTCAACACTTGAGAAGGTGCCCAAATATTTACTGATCAAAAAAGTAAACTAGTGTTCTTATGTCCTTGAATAACTGTAAATGAAAACCAAAAAAAAGTCCTCACATCTACAATATATTATAGACTAAAAATTAATATTTCACAAAAATAAATGAAGATAATGGAAATATTTTGCAAAAAAAAAATCATGCTAAAGTGGTATTCCTTAACTTTTAAAAAACCAAGAGAAAAATAAAATAAAGATCTTACTTTATGAATTTTACTGACTAATATTTTAAAATAAAAAGAAAGCCCTGGGGGAGGAGGGCGGGAAGTGATAAACCAAAGAACTTCATGCATATAAGCATAACCAATGGACAAAGAAAACAATGTGATGAAGGTGGGAAGGGTGGGGGGGGAGGGTGTCAATTGGGGGGAAAAGGGAACATCTCTAATACTTTCAACAATAAAGATATATTTTTTAAAAATCAATACCCAAAAAAATAAATGCCCTTGTTAGGGTTCTCTTAGAGTATTATAGTTTTATATATATTACATATACATAGATATATGAATTTGATATTGGCATTCAGAGAATAAGGAACACTACAGAAAAAAGTGTGACTGAAATAACACTGTATTATCTGCAAGCAGCACCCTTACCTAACTAGTGCTAACTGAAAGAATCCATCCATCTTTGAAAAAAATTTAAGTTTTGCTTCTTTTCTTTAATCATTACATACAACACTAAATACAAAAGCTATGGCCCATTCAATCAATCTTAGATTTGTAATTTTTTTTTTTGGTTAACCCTCATCTGAGGATATTTATTCCACTGATTTTTAGACAGAATGGAAGAGAGGAAGGGGGAGAAGAGAAAGAGAGAGAGAAACATTGATGTGAGATAGACACATCAATTGGTTGCCTCCTACACAGGCCTTGACAGGGGCTGGGGATCGAACCTGCAACCCAGGTACATGCCTTTGACCGGGAATTGAACCCACGACCCCTTGTTACATGGGCTGATGCTCTAACCACAAAGCAACACCAGCCAGGGCTAGATTTGTACATTTTTATGGTTCACTTTCCAGATTACACTCATGACAAGTTTAAATTATTATCACCATCATTTACTTAAACCACTGACATAAAAGAACTCAGTCAATCTAAAATTTTAATAAATCTTAAGAGCATTTAATATACAATATTAAAATCAGAATCCACCAGGCCACTGTGGCTCAGTGGTGTGAGCATCGTCCCATGGACTCAGAGGTCCCGGTTCGATTCCCAGTCAGGGCACATGCCCAGGTTATGGGCTCAATCCCCCCCTGGAGGGTATGCAGGAGGCAGCAGATCGACATTTCTCTCTCATCAATGTTTCTCTCTCTCTCTTTTCCTCTCTCTAGAAAATCAATAAAAACATACAAAACCCTTTATGGATCAGGAAATTAAATAAATAAATAAAATAAAATCAGAATCCAAATTAACAATATTTTATACTTCAAAGTAATAAAACAATACTTGCAATGTTTAAAGAGAAAGACCCTTGAAAATAACCATCACAAGGAAGTTGGGAAAGCCAACTATTTAAATATAAAACAACAGGGCTAAAGAACATGTAAATCAGTTTAAAACTTAATGTTCAGAAAAAAGGTAAACCTTTTATAAAAACCCCAATAAAACACTTTTGCCCTTTCAAATTAGAATACAAATTTCAGAAGCTTACAAAATGTTAACAGTAGAAAACACTTAGTTCACTTGTAGGTTATATTCTGGTTGAAATTTTTCATTGTCCGTTTAGTTTTATTTCAGGTCATCTTTTCCAACAAATTTATTATTTAAATGTTGTTTTGAAACAATGGGAAGTCCTTTTAGAATATCTAGAAGAAAGGGCTATTTAACCTTAAAGCCTACAGCAAAAAAAGTAACAAAAGAGCAAATGACAAATATTTATAATAAATACATATTTCTGTATCTAAGGAAAAAGACCTATATAAAACTCACTGAGTGACACTGATTTTTTAAGTGGCAATAAATATTCAAAAGGGTAAAAACACCATCTTAAAATTCAAATTCCAAGTCAGTTTTTTATTTTAATAGCAATTACCTAACATTGAACAAAGAAAATGAAGCAACAATAGCTAAAATCATAAATTAACCCTGTGTGTTCAGTGATGACACTAGTGGGGTGAGGTGGGGGACACTGAAAATGCATTGCTGAAACAATTTATAATTACTCCAAAAAAAGAATCACTCTAAAAAGGGAATCCAGGGACTACCCATATAAGATAGAAAGGCCCTATTCATCAGACTGCCTGGAATATCAGTTTGTGGTGAGCAGGGGATTTGCAACTCTCTACATAAAATTCAGTGTCATACTCTTTTAATGCACAGTAGCACATACGAATGGAAAACACTTTGTTCCATTTCCTAAAAATAGTTAAGCTGAGAAACTATTCAAAAGCACATTTTTATACATCGGAAATAAAAATTCTGAATTCCCATTCCTTGTGACTGACAAACAATAAACGGCCCAAAGCCACTACATATCACTTGAATCATATTAAAAATTTTTACTTAAGAAAATGTTATTTCCCATGCAATTTTAAGAAATATATTTTCCCCTGGGGGATAGAAGAAATGTGATTTCATGAGAATTACTAAATCTTGGAGAGAGTCCAAAAGACCTAAAATAATAAAACTGGATATAAACTGACCAATTTCTATTGACTTAACTGCAGATTAAGATTTTACTCTGTTGGTGTCCAGGAAAAAGCCCTCACAAATTAAACTAGAATAATTTAAAATATATAAATTCAGGGAGACACTAACAAGAACTCATAATTAAGGCTTTATATAGTGATAATGCTCAACCAAGCAAGGTTGAGAAAGAAGCAGGAAAGAGACGAGAAAGGTATTCTTATGAAGAAACTGGTGTACACTATTGTAATTTTGATGTTGGATTATCTAGTCTGATACTATATAATAGTCTAGTTTCTTTTGGTGAAGAGAAGGTGGGATTACAATTATCAAGTGACTGAGTTATACTGAGTCATAACCCGAAAGAAAAAGAATAAAGGAGACTAATTACAAACATCTGCAGTTGCTAAAGACACATATATCTACTCAAAATGACAGAGAACATACAAACAACAAAAATGGGAGTACAGCCCTAGCTAGTTTGGCCTGTGGACTGAAAAGTCAAGAGTTCGATTCCCGGTCCAGGGCACATACTTTGTACCTCAGTTGCAGGTTTGATCCCTGGCCAGGTTGGGAACGTGAAAGAGGCAACCAATTGATGTGTGTGTCTCTCTCTCCCTCTTCCCCCCTCCCCCCTCCCACTCTATCTAAAAAATCAATGGAAAAATATCCTCTGGTATGGAATTTTAAAAAAAAAGGGAGTACAGACTGGCCCTACTAACAAACAAAACAATCACACCAGATGAATGTCTAGATACTTTGTTCTTAACTCCTGACAAGTAGAAGGTTAGTACTGATGGTATGATGTGACTATGATGACTCAGGTAAACAGAAGACAAATCGATTTAGGGAAGAAAGAAATGGCACATGAGGACTGGTACTGAAGACTTTCTGTGACCTTCTCTATCAGGTCTTTTGTAAATAATATATTTGAGGTTTCTTAGAATATAATCTAAGCTAATTGTTATGGCTGTTTTTCTTATTGGGTAGGTAGTTCAATTAGTGGCAGAGTATGTAAAAAAGAAAGCTAAATCAGCCACACTGAGATATATAACTATGATTGAAGCACTGTTAGTTTCCATGAAGCAGGTAAAAAAATATGCATGAGAAACTAAGAAGTAAAATCATTGTTAGCTTACCTAGGACTTAAAAAAGTTTTTTTATAAGCCATTTTTACATGGAATCTGGGACTTTACAACTGGTACAGTTAAATGTATGCCACAGAAAGAATACTAAAATATGAACCCCAAATTGATTAATAAACAACAACAAAAAAGGTTCTATCAAAAGCATCAAGATACTAACCCATGTCCTGAAGGAGCAATGAAGTATAAACAACACTGCACCCTGTTATCAGGCATCTGACGTCTGTTCACTCGAGATTCTGCATTTAGGTAGTCCTCAAATTTACTATCAATGTAGTCGATAACAGGCTGCCAGCTATAGAATGCAGATAAATAAAATAATTAAGTTGCAATTCTACATTTAAATGTACAACTGATGACTGTTAAAGGGCAATAATAAATACTTTTACAAAGGCAAAGCCAATCTAACCAGTAAAAGACATCTCAAATTATTCCACATATACTGATTTAAAAATAGGTATAAATTATGTTAACTAAATCTTGATTCATTATTTCTAAACTTTCTGAATGAAAATTGTTTAGAGTCAAAATATAACTAAATTATTATCACATTTGCACCAATAAATTTATCAAAGCTAAGACAATTTACAGTATGAAAAATTATATCCAAAGAGTTTTTACACTTTATATACAATACAGAAACCTCATGATGAACTTATTTGGGTATTTTAAAAAGTTGACAGAAATTTACTTCAAAAAGCAAAACAAAACATGAAACTAAAAAAAAAAAAAGAAAACTTCCAACTAAAATGTCATGGGTGGTTTCTTCATTTATGACATATGGAAAATTGAAGGTCTAAAGTCAGGTTTAAATTAGAATGTGACAGAAAATAATGTATACAAATAGATAAAATTATTGTAGAGAATGAAAAGTTTTAAATTTCTTATAATAAGAATTCTTGTATATATGTTGTTTTAGAATCTGTCTTCAAAATAATTCTAGGATAGGTATTATTTCCATTTTATAGAAAACAATATCAGTTCAAAGAAGTTCAGCAACATTAAGTAAGTGGCAAAGTTGGCATATGAACACAAGTCTTAGCACTTAAATTTTAATGGCCTTTGCTAAGATATGAAAATTTAAAAGCAAAAAGAGTCTAAAACCAACCCCGAGCCCCAAATACAATGGAAAGCAGTGATGACAAACTGCTCTTACCAATTACTATTATCCACTGCATCTCCAAATCCTGGGGTATCAACTATTGTGAGCAGCAACTGAACCCCACCTTCTTTGATTAAAACTTTGGATTGTTCCACCTGTAAAAGTAATTGGTACAGTTATTAATACCATAACATTACACCTGTGGTTTCCTACAAGGTAAGCCGTAGGGAGATTAGTATTAATCAAAACCAACTGAGAAGCTTTCTGCAAGCTAAATCTACCCACCCTCACATTTTCTTTATAGTCAGTTATTGTGGACATTAGAAGTCCTGGTTACTTGAAAGAAAGCACAATGTAAATAGTAGGTTTATGGCTCATAGCTGGTATAAAGAAGAAACCAACAAATAATAATACAAATAAAGAGTGTGCTGGAATGATTCAAAAATTCGAAGATCAAATGTGATTAATCAGACAAGTACATCTAATCTACCACTTACAATAAATGCTTTCCTGGACTATCTCCATCTACTTTGGTTCAAATCAATTACTCAAGTGAACTTATTACCATTCCCAAATCTTTCTCAGCATGTCTGTAATTATTTACACTTGTGTTTATGTTATGACTAAGATCCAGTTCTCCTTTCAAATGTGATATTGCACATTTAGGCCAACGCAATCAAGCAAAGGTCCAGGCATTGGGGGGAAAAAATGTATTCTGATAGGATAAAACCCTACTAACTCTGACTGAAATATTCAGTTCTCTGTAGAGTTTATAAAATGTTCTATTTGAGAAAGAGTATTGTACTTAAACAATAACAACAGTTCTTCCTATAATTTAAGATTTTATGTAACCCCAAACTGTATCAGAACGTATAAATCATTCACCCTGGGCATATGCTGCTGCTAGATAAACAATGATTTAAACAGAAAAGAAGAATAATTCCCCCATTTGTTGTACATTTATATTAAGTGCTTACTAAGCCTAGACACTTCAGGTATGCATAAGGACTAACTTAAGAGGCAAGAATTATATTAAAACTTTTGAGTGTTAAGTGCTATTATTCGGTACAGATTAAGTACATCCAGACTTAGAGGAAAATGTAATCATAGACATGTGAAAAGCAACTTCAACTATTATGTTGATTAACAGAGTTTGGAAAGGAAAAATGACTAATTTCTGGGTAACAGAAGTTTGGTGCACCTTAGAGATTACAGAACTGATGATGTCTTTCCATTTTCCTTTGGCATTTCTTACAGATGCTAGTTGATGCATGAAGAGACTGAGGAGATGAAACTGAGATTGCTGAGCAAGAAAGTCTGTAGCAGCACTATCCAAGAAAACTTTCTGAGATGATGAAAATGTTCTATATCTGTACTGTCAATGCAGTGCTTCTTGCCCATGTAGCTATTTAGCTCTTACAATATGTAACTAAGAAACAGAATGTTTAATTTTATTTAATTTGAATTAATTTAAATACCCAAGTGTGGATTAGTAACTTCTGAATTGGACAATGCAGATCTATAGCAATCAAAAGTTATTTTGTCAAGAGTATTATCAAAACACAATCCTGTTAAAACTGAAAACACTTCCTGAAATTTGGACATGCAAGTCAGTGGAGGAGCTTCTATTATTTTAGACAAGAGGCAAAGGTCTTATTTTTAGACCAATGGTCTTCAGATTGCTCTGATCCTGGTGTAAACTCTCACATCCCAAATGTAAGTACATTTATTATCTACCAAATACATTTAAAATTGACAATCTGAACATTAAATATTAAGTATTAATTTTTCTGTAGATTAAAAAAGTACACATCAAAAAATAAGGGTTCTAATATTTTTTGGTCATCTTCAGTATCAACGATGGATGGCATCACTTGGGAGACCACCGTTTCATGCCACAAAGCCAAGATAATACAACTTGTCTTATACCAGATTACTCTAATAATATGAGGGAGGCAAAATAACTGAGAAAATTGTCAGACTTATCAGTATTAGATGATCAAAACTAAAATTTAAGTGATATTATCTCATGTGGCTTAGGAAGTTCACATTTTCATGTATCTGGTGGTCCTCTAGTCAAAGGACAATCTGGTCAAATCTATCTTGAATTCACCTCCATCTCCTTCATAAAAACTTGTCATTCAACTGGCCGGTGTGGCTCAGTAGTTGAGCATCGACTCATGCACCAAGAGGTTTCCGGTTCGATTCCCGGTCGGGGCACATGCTCAGGTTGTGGGCCCGATCCCCAGTGGGGGGCATGCAGGAGGCAGTCAATCAATGTTCCCTTTTATCAATGTTTCTCTCTCTCTCTCCCCCTTCCTTTCTCTCTCTAATCAATAAAGAAAAAAAGGGGGGAAAAATGTCATTCATTTATGGAAACTGTCATTGAAGCAGAAATATCCAAAGTAAGCACACCATCCCTTTACCCAATAATTATTTTAAATGACATAGTACTGTATAGTAGAAACTGAAGCAAAAATATAATTGTTTCTATGAATCATCTCCCAATTTTACTTCAAACCATTTCTGATTCTCTTATTACTAAACCTTCTGCAATAAATCATATACAAATCACACATCCTAACAGCATAAATTTTAAGATCTTTGTTTCCTGGTCTTTATTTTAAAACATCAGTACAACTTGTTTATTGACATGATAAAAATAAAGATCTGTATTTTACATACTTTAAAGAGTCTGTTTATAAAGCTTCTTTTCTCCTCTGGCCTATGAAATTCTGTGTATCCATACATGGTCAAATACAAAGACGACAGCAACATATGGAAGAAATCCAGAAAACATAACTGTAAACGAGTGCCCTTCACAGGATCCAACTGTATCCTGTCATCTGATTCTGCAAGTATCCTCATGGGATCCATGGAAAACAAATCAGTTCAAGTCCAGGAATTTCAAACTTTTCTTAACAAATCTATTCCAAATGGCCACTTTCCCATGCACTTTACTTAAGCAGGTCACATCAGCATATTTTATGGCATCACTCAAGAGTTCTCTAAGATTAAATGCATAATTTAATACTGAAGGAATGAATCAAGGGCATTTTCAACTCTGTTTCTCTCTGAAAAATAAAACTAAAGCCATTGTATTATTTATGTATAATTAATTTATTGAGGCCTCTTTTGGATTCCTAGATTCCAGAAATCCAAGGCACAGTTTTCTAATATTGTTGTTTTTCAATCTGAGGGAAAAGTCAAACCTTCCATGTGTATACTGCTTCATTTCTTTCATTTTCAAAAGACTGTTAAATACACTACACTTTTCTAACCTAATGTTTAAGAGTCATTTGTTACAGTAAATAAAAAGGGTTACTTAATTAACTATATTAAATTTTAAGGAGAGGGTTAGAATTTTCTGTCAAGAGCTAATCTCTATCTACACTTGCTCAGTATTACAGCCAAAGCTCTGCAGAGACTTCAACATCCTGAGGCTCAGATATTCAACTTAGTTCAAATACAAAAACTGTTTTAATTATTTAATGGCTTAAAAGACAAACAACATCTTAACTACTTCATTATGTCCCACAAAAAACTAAAAGAAGCTATGACCAATAGAATAGTTATGCCTTAAGTTCTACTTTCTTCTCATCAACCAAGTTTTTTGGTCTGAGCAACTGGAAAGGTAGAGTTGTCATTTCTTGAGATAGAAAAATTTGCAGGGAGAGCAGCTGATTTAGGGTCAATGGTAACATACGGTCTATAAATAATTTTTATAAATTTGTTTGGCAAATTTAGTTTTGGTGTAAGGACTATTAGAGGATAGGTTTTGTTAAACTGACCTAGAAACAATTCTTAATATGAATTTTATGACCCTAGCCCCAATAGCTACTTTTTTTTTTTTTAATCCTCATTCGAGGACATTTTTCCATTTTTTGTTCAGATAGAGTGGGAGGGAGAGAGAGAAACAGTGACGTGAAAGGGACACAATCAAGTGGCTGCCTCCCGTGTGACCCCAACCAGGGCTGGGGACGAACCGCAACCGAGGTACGTGCCCTTGGCTGGAATCGAACCCGCGACTCATTGGTCCATGGGCCAACGCTCTAACCACTGAGCCAAACCGGCCAGGGCCCAATAGCTACTTTTTTTTTTATCTTTTGGTATTACACTTTCTTTTCTGGAAGGTGCGTTTTTGAAAAAAATTATAAAAGCATGCTTGCTCTAGCCAGCATTGCTCAGTGAATAGAGCATTGGCCTGTGCACCAAAGGGTTGAGGGTTTGATTCCCGGTCAAGGGCACATACCTGGGTTGCAGATTTGATCCCTGGCCCAGGTCGGAGTGCATGCAGGAGGCAACCAATTGATGTGTCTTTCTCACATCCATGTTCCTCTCTCTCTCTCCCTCCCTTCCTTTCACTCAGTCTAAAAAAATCAATGGAAAAAATATCCTCAGGTGAGGATTAACAACAAAAAAAAAAAGAATAAATAAAAGCATGCTCACTGTATAAAACTGAGAAAGTATAATAAAAAGAAAAATATTCAGTCTCACAATGTGGGGAATCAATGACGACAACTGGATATGAATCCCATTTAATACATTTATTGCACTATGTGGACCGTTACAGAATAAGCAAAGTCACAAACTACATTACAAACAATTTCTCATTGTTTGAGCAAATACTTCACTGCAGAGTATGTCAAACTAGATTTCTGTGTGTTGAATTCCTGAAATTGCATAGGACGATACTCTCACCTGTTCAGACACTAGCAAAAAATCACTGCATGGAGGAATCAAGAGAGCCAGAAATATTGTTTTTTTGTGTTTATTAAACAAAGTAAAATAAAACGCAGTAAGGTATAAAACTTTTATGAGTTAACTGGCCTCCATCATCCACCCAGCAGTTTACTGGAATTTCAAGCCTAGCACTTAAATGAAAGTCAATACCCTCCTGAGTCCATCTTGCAAATTCAAAGCTAATAAGCAACAGCAAACACCATGTGTGTACAATTACCACCCCCCCCCAAATTTCACTTCTCATCAAAGAGATCAGCCTTATGGCCTATAGAAGCATTTTCATATTAAACTACTTTAATATATTGCAAAACTATGATGAAGAAATGATTTCACTGATCAAATCATTTTGTCTTCATTTTAAATTGCCTAATTGGGAAAATATCTCCCCATGTCAGATTTTTAAAGGGAAAGGTGAAATAAGCCCAAAGAAAAGGGGGTCGATGGGGAAAAAAGGGAGACCATCTGTAATATTTTCAACAATAAATAAATAAATAGATAGATAAATAAATAAATAAGAAAACTGACCATTTGTTGGACCAAACGTTATTAAAAGGGGGTAGATATAAAAAAAAATAAAAAGCTAATCCATTTATTAAATAATAGGTTAATTTATTAAACTAGCATTTGTTATCTACAATAGAGAGATAATATAGGTCGACAGAATACAGACTAAACCAGACTGCTTATATTTGTAGCCTAGTCTGTCACTCTACATCAGTGGTTCTCAACCTTCCTAATGCCACGACCCTTTAATACAGTTTCTCATGCTGTATGTGGGCGTATCTGCAAGTGGGCGGACCCACCTGGAGATGGATAGAGGAGTGGTGTCTCGGTTCCTCGGAAATATGTGTTTTCTGATGGTCTTAGGTGACCCCTGTGAAAGGGTCATTTGACCCCCAAAGGGGTCGCAACCCACAGGTTGAGAACTGCTGCTCTACATGATCTCAGGCTTATCACCATCTCTGTGCCTCAATGTCTACATTTTGTAAAATGGGGGTAATAATACCACTTACTTCACAAAGTTCTTATAAGAATTAAGTAAGTTGATGCATCTAAGTACTTGGAACAGTACCTGGCAGATGTTAATGACTCAATGTGGTGTTTTATTACTAATGCAGACCTGGCATTTTGTTAGGTATTAGAATTACTAAGAGAATTCAGAAAACTTCCTTACTAGCACTAATCACCAAGAACATTTTTTTGGTAGGTACATGAACATTAAGATTTAACAGATAATTTACACTCAATTTCCCAAACTTAGGAATCTGCACTGGGATTCCTTTAACATTTCTACATACTGATCTTGAATTTAAATACCTACATTAGAAAAGTTAAAAGTTTAACTTCTTGCTTAGAGTTAAAATATCCAATATTGATCACAAAATAAATAAACAGTGTAGTAGCAAGTTTTTAGAATACACTTTTGCAGGTAATTGGAAATCTCAAGCTCTGTGAAGGATAAAAAAATATATTCCTAACAGAGAAAGGCTTTAAAAAAGAAAAGAGAAAATATTTATATCACAGAATTACTTCTTAGGGATCTAATTTCTACACTGCATCTTGTAGTTTGATATATATGTTTCTGCCCACAATTTCCAGAGTATCCTTCCCTCTTGTACACTGGAACAATCTCTGCCAATCCTTCACTCCAGCTCCATCATCACTACCTCATTGAAGCCCACTCCAGCCAGAACTGTTCACATCCCTTCCTCTCTGCCTATGTGCTGCATTACTCTACCAACAAGTTATTCTTTTTTTTTTTTTTTTTTAATCCTCACCCGAGGATATTTTTTCCTTTTATCTTCAGATAGAGTTGGGGGGTGGGGTGGCGGAGAAACATCGAGTGGCTGCCTCCCGCATGGCCCTGACCAGGGCCGGGGATGAACTGCAACCAAGGTATGTGCCCTTGTTTGGAATCGAACCCGAGACTCTGGTCCTCGGGCCGACGGTCTAACCACAGACTCAAACCGTCCAGGGCCCACCAACAAGTTTTTCAATCAGTAGTTTAGAACAGTACCGCCCAACAAAAAGGTAATGTAAACTGCAAAAGTAACTTTAAATTTTCAGTAGCCACATCAAAAAGTAATAGGTTAATGTATTTTATTTAACCCAATATAACCAAAATATTATCACTGTAAAATACAATCAGTGTAAGAAAAATTATTAGACACTTTACACTCTTTTTTTTACATACCAAGTCTTCAAAACCGGAGGTGTATTTTACACTTGCATAACATCTTGATTTGGACTACTTATATTTTAAGACCTCAACAGTCACATGTGGCAACCACTACTGTACAGTGCAGACAGATCTAGAGTCTATATGCAATATGGTCTATGGGCCAGCACCACTGCCATCATCTGGGATTTTGTTAGCAATGCAGAATCTCAGCCCACCTCAGACCCACCATAACAGAAACTAAATTTTACCAAGCTCCCCAAGTGATCTGAATGCACATGCAAAATTGGAAATTACTAAATTAGACCACATTAGCTTGGAAGCCTTAACCAATTGCTACTGCCATTCAACCACTATGTGATATTATGTTACTGACTAACATAGAACATTGTATTTAAATAATAATGGCTTTCTGAGTCATGTTTTCTCTATTCCACTGTCCAACAGAACTTTCTGCAATGGTAAAATATATATGCACTGCCCAAATGGTAGCCATTGGCCACATATGGCTACTGAGCACTTCAGATGTGACTTATTGCAACTAAGAAACTAATTATCACAGAGTAATCTCTATTAGGGTCTTCAGGACAAATTTAGAAGGTTTTAATCAAGATAATTCCTCTAATTGACTTCACTTCTTTCTCTGTTATCAACAAGTTTACCACTTTACATTGGCTAAGGCCAACTCTGAAACCTATCTCTAGGAAAGCATAATTAAAGTATAATATGTGATTTTGTATGTTAATATTACTCCAGCTTGCAATCAATTAACAATACTAATATACATACCTGTACAGTCTTTTTTATTCTATGGGAAGGACCTGGATACTCTGGAGAATACAAATCTGTGAGGAATAATGAGTTGATTAACGTTGACTTTCCCAATCCAGATTCACCTAAAAGAAAGAGGGGGTAAAAAAAATCTGTTAAACTCAGCCATGTTATCAACTTTAATATTCAACCAATGCTATAGTCAAACTTGCTTTATCCAAGTACTTCATGGTGGGACAAGAAAGTGACATTAGAAAATATACCATAAAGACTTCCCATAAGCTCTTTGTCTTCATTTCTTATCAAATTACACCCATGTTTCCAAGGATTATTTTTACCTTTATAATTTTAAAATCTGTGCTCTTTAAAAGTAATGTATCTGATACAATACCCTCCATTACACTGGATTGTATATTTCTGCTTTAGTGAAATAAAATATAAAGGAAGTAAAAATGCAGTAATTAATGAATGACCAAAGCAAGAAATCATACAGCTATGAAGAGTCTGCTGATAAAAAGAAAAATTAATCACAATGTACCTCAGATAAAAATGAACCACAAAAAATACTTCTAATTTAACCATACAGCCTAGGTATTAAAGGGCGCTACTCCATAAATCAGACTAAAAAAAATGATAGGTAATTACTTTTTATAGTGCTTCTGCTTGAGGTAGGAATGGATCACTGTCCATGTCAAGTCTAATATACTGCACCAAATAGTTAATTTTTTTAATCAAAATTAAATAGCTTCAGAATATACATAATACAAGGTTAAAATAAATTACAAATCATATTATAATTATCAATGAATACGGCACAGGGTTAAAGAATCTAGTTATTGCTAATTAGTTTAATAGGCATCTTTAGCCTAAATAACTGATGTCACAATATTAACCTTACTATTTCTATATCTAGGTTGGGTTCTTTTTATATTGGCTCTCAAGAGGTTAAGAACCATTCTAGGTGGTCTGGGGCTTCAAAAATCCTAGCTTTTCCCCTTAATAGATGTGCCACCTCTATCATTTATGCAACCTCTTCACTTCAGTTTCCTCAGCAAAATAAAGAGAATGCTAATTATTGAGTAGTGAGGACTAAAAGAAATGAAAATTAGCATCTAGGACACAGTATTTCATTAAGTGGGTATTCAGGCTTCAAATTCAGAGAAGCTTCCTATCCAATTAGTCCAAATCAAGGTTTTTACACCTCTTCCTCATAAAAAGGATTTTTCAGTAAAACTGACTCCTTAAAGAAATGGCTATTCTAAAAATATGATCACACACACAAAAAAAATCATAATTTCAAACTGTTTAATACCAACTGAAACTAACTTTTTAAGCTCCTAGAATTGCTAGCATTTCTATTTGAAGGTCTTACTTCCTACTCTGATCTTTATTACCATAATTACTTTGGACGGGAATTTGATCGATTTCCTCAGCTAAGTTAAAAAAAGAAGGTGGGTGTTAAATTTCATATTTAGTAATTACATTTTTAGACAATTAATACCTGTAAGTTTCTTTCCTCCTTTATTATCATAGGGGGAAACCAGAATAATATAGTAATTATTTGTATTTTCTGTGTTTATCGATTTGTCTTCAATCCTTCAACAATTGCTCACAGGAATTTAAACAAGTTATTTTATAGTTGATAATAAAATATTTAACAAAATTTAGTATATATCTGACTCTGGAGAACTTAGGCTCATGATTTTCCAATTTAAGAATAAGCTGATTTGTATGTGTGTTTTTTTTAGCAATTCTCCTTCTGAGATTAATGATCAAGATTTCTCTCTTAATTCTAAATAATATGTACCTCATACTATTATAAAACTTCTAAATGCTGTCTGTTTTTTTATACGTAGTAAAAGTCAGAAAACACCCAACCATACTTTCATTGATTATTTTTTCCCCCGGTGAATTTTTTTCTCTATTTTTATTTAAACTCATGACATTGACTACATGAAATAGTAGCTTATATACTCTGAACTAAAACTTAGTTATGGCCAATTGTGACATGTCAGGAGGTTTCTAAATAAACTAACTCCTATACATTCCTAGACAACTCATACTGAAATTATGGGTCAAAACTTTAAGATCCAATTCTGATATGCTATCCCTGAAGGGTGGTTATAGCAACAAAAGACAGATCATCTTGCTTAATACCAAGATAAAAAATTTCAAGAAATTTTACTAACACTTATGGAGACTAAAAGCATGTCAGAGTAAGTTAATAGTGAGTGTATGGAAAGAAGTAGCTAACCTGCAATTTAAAGGGAAATAAGTTTCCTATTTCACCAGCTTGTATTTTATACACTTTAGACTCATTTACAATGTGAACCATGACTACTCTAACTGGGTATCTCAATCGAAGAAAACACAACACAAAATATAGGGTATCATTTGAGCAAGAAAAAGATAATTTCAAAATCCCAATTCAACATTGTTCATGTATGTGTAACAAGTGTTTCTCTAGTTCTCACCTCCACATTTACGTTTGTAGTAACTTAGAGTTATTTCTAAGCTGATTCTGACCAAAGAAAAATAAACTTTTTTAGAAGATCTGCTTAATTTCCTTAAATCTGAGATACACATTTTCCCCCATCTACATTTCTTTAAAAGAATAAGTCTCTTATAATCAAAATGTGCATTTACTATACTATTTCTTACTTCTCCCAAATCAAATATGATGATATGTCTATCAGGAGATTATACTTGGAATCAAAGAAATAGGAAGATGAAAACACTTCTTCCCTTAGACTCAAACTCAATTGGAAGAGCCAACCAAAGAAAAGAGGACTTAATTATTTTTTACCTATTGCTTAGAATTTGACATTTTTAAACTCTGAACTAAGATAATTTCTATTTCTTTCTAATTTACAGGGCCCCAACAGAACAGAAGGTTTTAACAATAAGGAAAGTAATAACCAAAGCCACCTTTCTCCCACCTCACCTTAACTCATGAGGAGTTAAGAGAACAAAGCTCACCCTGAGAAAGTTATGCGCTGTAGAAGAAATGGTCCTCAAAGGGCCAAGTTTTATTTAGGGCAAGGAGGTAGAAGGAATGTACTAAGAAGTAATTAAGAATTCAGTATAAGACAATGTTCTGAACATGGAATGGGAGATCCAGAGGAAGTAGTGGAAAGGTTGGTGGGGTGGCCCAGTAAGGGATGAGAACCTAAAAGGAAATATAGGAGAGAACCCAACACTGAATTAGGAAGACTAAGTATGAGGCGCAGAGGCCTTACTCCCTAAACTTTGTAAAGAAAGGAGGAGACACTCTCATTGGTGACCTACAAGAAAACCCCAGAGCCATGTTTTGGACCCAGATTTCCTTTCCCTTAAAGTACCAGTATTTTCTATTTTCAAATCTTTTTAAAACTAACATGTATTTTCCTCATTATGAATAACCAAAGTAACCAAAAAGCATATTTCAAAATAGGTAAAATTACAGAGAAATAAAGGTCTAACAAGTTAATTTCTAGCCTAATTTAAAAACTAGGTAAGTTACCATTTTTGCTGTCAGATGTTTAAACATCCTTATCATGCACAAGATCACAATCAATAATTCACATGTAGGACCCCATTTGTAGAGAAGAAATCATGAACATTTAACTAATAAGGATTTAACTAATAAATTTTCTTTTACTTGCCCTGATAAAGAATGTAAGATCATGTTGAAAATTAAAAACAATGCCAAATTCTGAATATTAAACATCCTCAGAAAGCAATGTGAAATACTTTATACTTCACATGAAATATAATTCAGTAAGTATTTATTAATTACATATTATGTAACAGGCACAGGGATTATAAGGGTAAATAAGACAGAACTCCAAATGTTATGGAACATACAGACTAGTAGGGGAGATAGACAAGTAAGTAACTGCTATGAGCTCTATATTTAGATATGTTTAGGATGGTGGTAAACACAGAAGAGGAGTAACTTCTAAATCAGATGAGAGTTAAAGATTTCCAGAAAAAAAAAGGTGACAACAAAGCTGGATCTTGAAGTTAAAACCTAGCAAACTAAAGAAAGGTTACAGAAAAGGAAGCCCTCACAGACAGAAAACAGATGTTTGAATCAATGCAAAGTATTTGGGTAAAATACACTTGTGCTTGGGCTTCAGGTGCACAGTCTCCAAGGCCAAGGTTTGGGAATCTCAAGTGATTCTGATTTGCAGCCAGTGGTACAGAACCACTGGCCTGCATACTGACAAAGAGGAGGGCTTAAAATAAATAAATAAATAAATAAATAAATAAATAAATAAATAAATAAATAAATAATTTGAGACACATTTAAGGCTTATCTGGGGGGGTTGGGGTGAGTAAGAAAAAGAGAAAGGGGAAAATCTTAAGATACTTTCAGAATTTTGTTTTGGAAAACAAGACAGGTTATTAGCACAGCATTTAACTTCAGGCTTTCTAGAGAATCTGACCCTTTTTATAAAAGCATGTTTGTAGTAAGCAAGATACTTGAATTGTTTCATTTCTTCACATATATCAAATTACTGTAATACATGAACTGTGAGGAATAAACTAAATAATACATGGGAAACCTAAGCACAGTGCCTGGTACATAGTAAGTACTCAATAAGTAATATTTTTGTAATGTCATTTAATGAGGTTAGGAATACAGGAAAACATGAGAAGAAACAGGATAAATTAAGGTAAGGACATTTTGAATTTAAGGCTGCTTCCAAAGCTAAGCCAAAGATTCTGCATCAACACAGAATGGGATAAATTAAAAATCATTTAACAGTTTCAATCTAGACCTTACTGGTTTTAAAAGCCAACTTTAAAAGATGGGTATGAATCTTAAAGCAGCCATGGATGAATTAACAAAAATACATAAACATTTATATACAAGTGCACATGGTTTATTCCTATGTTCAATGTACTGTAGTATAGGCATAGGATACAAAAATTTATAAACAAATAGCCCATTCTCATCCCTCTCCCCACGCCACACACACACACACACATACACGGACCCACATACACACCCTCTATCTGGGTGGGAGAAACCTATAAAATACCATTTCATTCGAACATGGTACAAAGAAGAGATGCACAAGGCACTACAAGAGTACGTAGGAGAGGTAAGAAATACAGACTGTTATGGATCAAGGAAAGTTTCCCAGTGAAATGAAAGCTGAATTTTGAAAGATGAGTGGGAGCTAGCCAGTACTCCCAATATTCCCAACATGGAAAAAATTTTAACCTAAAAACCTGGATAATTTTCAACTTTCATAAATTAGAAATATGGAACTTTGCTTCACCTACCCTAACAAATGTGCAGTTCTTAGCTGCATATCACTACACCAAGACTGTTACAAATGGTTGCTGCCACAAGGACCCTAGGCAGAATATCCAAATAGGAAAGGTTGGTATCTAAACCTGTTGTATCACCTTCTCATACTAACTTTCTGGCAGCTCAAAGCTACCACAGTAGTGTTTTCCCCTAAAGTGATGAGGATCTCAACTTAAGACAGTTGTGAACATGGCTCCAAAGTCTGGGCCATGTGGCAGAGCTTCTTACAATATTTGCTAAGGGCAGTGCATTCCTCTTGTTCTTTTTTCCTTCCTGCTGGCTGGCATGTAACCATGATGCTCAGAGCTGAATTAAACATCTTAGACTATGAAGTACCTTGGGAAGAGAGAACATGCCTAGTGAAACAACAAAAGGGAAGCAGCTGGGACACTAAGAACTTAGAGCACAGCCATCACGTCAATTCAGGACTATTCAACTCTGGACTTTGAAACAGAGGGAAAATAAACTTATATCTTGTTCAGAATGTTATTTTAAGAGTCCATTAGTTATATTCAATTTTAATCCAAACAATATTAATAACCAAGATAAATAAATGTAAATGCCAAATAACACATCATCAAAATACAAAATAATATTATATATGAATTGAAACAAGGAGAGAACTGGGAAGTCAGTGTTAAGTTTTTGCTTTATTTCCTTAAATTTTACTAATTCTGCCTCTCAATTATAAACTTTGATTTATTTGCAATTTTTAGGTGATACAGGCAAGAATAAAAATAGCAAAACTAAAAAATGCATAAAGCAAAACTTTAGAAACAATAAGGAGTTAACAGAACATCCATAGTGAAAGACTAACAGACCTCTCAGATACTGTTAAACCAAGTGGTTAAAAAATGAAAATCTGAATAATTAGTAAGATTGTTAAAAATAAATTAAAAAAATTCCTAGCCAGAGAATAAACATTTTTCAAATACCCATTGAACACTTATATAATGTGATCATATATTTGGCTACAAAGAAAATGGATCAATACTGAAAAACACAGAAATCTATAGATCATATTCTCACTACAATGCAGTGAAATTAGAAGTTAACAAAAGAATATCACAGTCCACATGCCCACACAGATATAAAACATTATCTCCCCTCAACTCCTCTTACCTGAAAAATTACTCAAATACTAACAAAATGAATACTACAAATGAAAACTTAAGAGGTATGACTAAGGTGGTGTTCAGAGAAAAACTTCTGCTTAACTAAGCCTGAAGAAAATAGATCAACCTTTGGAGTAGCTTTTGTAAAAATGTAAACTGGTACAGCTTTTCTAAGACATAATTTGAGAGCCTATCACAATTTAAATGTGCAGGCCTTCTGACCTAACAACTTCACTTTTAGAAATATACATTACACAAGCATTTATTTATGTGCCTTAAAAAAAAAACTTCATTAAGCATTTTTGGAACTGTGAACATCATGTCCATCAATAGCAGACTGTATAAATCATGATGAATATATACTATGGAATACCATTTAACTCTGAAGAATGAGGTACCTCTTTATGTACTGACATAGGTATATGTATGATATGTCAAGTGATGGAAAACATCAATCACAGAACAGGATTTATAGCATGGTGCCACTTATATAAAAAAGAAATATCTATATGGGAATGACTAGTATATATAAAATTATAGAAAAATGACAGAAGACTTGTAACAACTTAATAATGCTTGTCACTAGATAAGGGAGTGGGAGTAAAGGATGAAGAAAAAGAACACTGTTTTATTAAATGACTTTAGAATTTACAATAGAAAAATAAAAATGTTTATTTTTATCGACTTTTTTGGGGGGGATAAAAACATGAGACATGACAATGGACTAAAAGGGTAAGATCAGCAATATAATGACTCTAAAGGCTACCACCTTCAAATTAAATTAAAAGGAATGCTGAATGTAGTGAAGCTATGCCTGAATTTTAATATTAAATTTAAAAAAACTTTTTTTTTCCACTTATTTATTTTTTCCTTTATTGATGAGAGAGAGGAAGGGAGAGGGAGATAGAAACATCGATGAGAGAGAACATCAACTGGCTGCCTCCTGTGTGCCCCTCACTGAGGATTTGGTCCACAACCTGGGCATGTACCTTGACTGGGAATCAAACCAGGGACCTCTTGGTACATGGGTCGATGCTCAACCACTGAGCCACACCGGCCCAGCTCCACTGATTTTTTAGATAGGGTGGAAGGGAGGGAGGGGGAGAGAGAGAGAAATGACTGGTTGCCTCCTGCACGACCCAAACCAGGGCCAGGGATCGAACCTGCAACCCAGGTACGTGCCCTTGACTGGGAATCGAACCTGAGATCCTTCAGTCTGCAGGTCAACGCTCTAACTGTGGAGCCAAACCAGCCAGGGCAAACATTAAATTATTAATGTCTCCTTAATAGTTACCTCCCTACCAAAATGTCAGAAAACCTATAATCATAAGACAAAATATAGCAGCCCTGTCCTAATATTCTCTAAGTTACTTATAACTATAACCGATGCTTGCTAATTGGCTTCACTAAAGGGAAAACAGTAGTATCACTAATGCAAAATAGAGAGCTATAGTAAGTACCATCACTCAAATTCTACTTAAACACAGAATTTATGAAACAACCCCAATCAAGTTTATCTTTGTATTATTTAGGAAACATTTAAGAATAACAACAGTCTTGCCCTGGCCGGTTTGGCTCAGTGGTTAGAGCGTCGGCCCGCGGACCAGAGAGTCCCGGGTTTGGTTCCCGCTAAGGGCACGTACGTACCTCCGTTGCGGTTTGTCCCCAGCCCCAGTTGGGGTCGTGGGGATGGCAACCAGTCAATGTGTCCCTCTCACGTCGATGTTTCTCTCTGTCTTTCTCCCTCTCTCCCTCCCGCTCTATCTGAAGATAAATGCAAAAATGTCCTCGGGTGAGGATAAAAAAAAAGTATTAACAACAGTCAGACTTACACATTCTATAGTAAGAACACAAAATTATTCAATAAAATGTAAACAGAATATCTATGTGTAACAGTTTATATTTCTTTATAACTAGTATTTTATATTATTTCTTTATATGTACAAATATGTGTAATATTTTATATTTCTTTATAACTAATATTTTAAGATCTGTCAAGTGATCCAAATTAATAACTATTTTATATTTATTTGACTTTGAAATGCACTATATACATTCTGCAACAAAGTTGTCATTCTTCATTTTACTGGGAAATGATTGGATTTAAATCTTTGTCCTTGTTAAAACAACATAGTGTAACTCTTACAATGCAAGATGTTAAGTATTTAATAAAAATTATAAAATAAAAGTGAATAGAGTCTGTAATACTACACCTGTACTTTAACATTATAAGCAGGTTAAAATAACCCATGTCCTCTTTATCTTTGAGGTCTAGCCCATGAAAGCCATGCATGTTCCAACACTGTTCAAGAATATTACATTTCAAGCCTAAGAATAAAACATTCATAAAATGTTTATTCATAAGGTTCTGAAGAAAGTCACACCAATAATTATTTATAATAGTTACACCAAAACTTAAAGATGGTCAATGGAAAGGAACCTAAACAACCAAATAAACCAAGAGGCACTATCACAAAAAGTAAGAAGGAATTGCAAAGAAAAGTGGTCAGTAATACCAAATAAGAGATTAAAGAAAAAGTAACCAAGGGACAATGAGAAGGCCTTTTACAGACCTTTAATAAAAGCTATTTGATATTAAGAAGTAAAATGATGAGGAGTTAAGGTAATAGATGGGAAATTTAAAAGTACAGATTTATTCAGTAAAATGAAGAGAAGATACCACCCATGAGGTAGATAAAAATCCAGGGAGGGTGCTATTCTTTGTTTTGCTCTTTAATATGCTTATCTCTGAAGATTTAATCTAACAAGAACAGTCTAGACTACATTAGATAATGATTATTTCCAAGGTATTCCATACATATGTGGCCTGGAATTTGCTATAAGACTATTTCATCTCCTCAAAATCTATTAGGGTATCCTTCGACAGAGAGGCTGATGTACATACTAATTCTAAAATACAAGCTAAACAGGTTCCCTATGACCTGGTTCTGCAATTATCTAAACAAGGTTTACTTATTCTAATTACAGTAATTGACCACCAGCACTAAAAGCTAAGTAACAATTCTGCTGTGTTTCTAGTAGCAAACATTCCAACCAACCACTCAATAATTACCTCATTCACCAAGTTAAAAAGTTTTCACTTGCTATGCATCAAAAGTTGGGAGGTCTTAAGGAGGATGTTTACAATATTTCTTACTATACTCAGATAAAAGTACTCTTTTTGTTTTATATTCCTCACCTGAGGATATTTTTCCATTTATCATTAGACAGAGTGGGAGGGAGGGAGGGAGAGAGAGAGAGAGACAGAGAGAAACATCGATGTGATAGAGCCACATTGACTGGTTGCCTCCCACACAACCCGACCAGGGCCGGGGACAAACCGAGGTATGTGCCCTTGACTGGGAATTGAACGCGCGACTCAGTGGTCCACGGGCTGACGCTCTAACCGCTGAGCCAAACTGGCCAGGGCTAAAAGTATTCTTTTTATAGCCCAGTTCAGGAGGATAACTACCTTTTAAAAAAAAAAAAAAAAATCCTCATGTTATCAAGAAATCTAAATGTCTCTATAGAAAAAATTTTTAATGATAAATTATTTCAAAAATGGATTATCACAATTTTGTGGTTAAAATGTACAGTCCTTAGTGGGGTGAAGCCCTGGGGTGGGGCAGGGGCTGGGTGAAAGGGGGCAAAGGGGGAGAAATGGGGGACATAACACTGTCAACAATAAAAATAATAATTTAAAAATATATTGTCTTGCTGGTGCAGGGAGGAGGGGGTCAATGGGGAAAAATGGGGGGACATCTATAATACATTCAACAATAAAGATAAGTTTAAAAAGGAAAAAAATATACTCTTAAGCTAGGGTCTGCCACCTTTCAAAGGTTGTAAATCAAGTTTCTGTAAGTTCTGCTAAACTGAAAGAGCTGAAATCAACAGATACTGTTTATGAGTTTTCCAAATCATGTTCCTCCAAAGTCTTCACATTATTGCCTGAAATTCTAATTGATCATTCAATAAACATTCCCTCTTAAAAATCAAGTATTCTTGGAAATACTATCAGTCTTTCATATCTGGGGGTGGGATCAGACTCTTCCTCTAAGTTCTTTCTAGTAGTGGCCAGCATTCACTAAGGAAGTTTTCATTTGGAGGGAAATAGGGTACGTTTTGAAAAATATGAATCAGACAAAGTAAAGATTTTGTGGACATAATCAGAGTGGGGAGGGCTTTATGAAACTAGAGGGCAGCTTAAGGCCAATGTCCACACTAGAGGGTAAGGAAAAGGAGAGGTATCAGGAAAGAAAACAGGAGTAAAACAAACAAAGATTTTACTTGGATAGAATAGGGGAAGGAGTTGATTTATCCTTGAGTGGGGAGCACATTCTACAAAGTGATATTAGGGAGTGCCTTTCAAAGCTGAAGTCAGGTTGACTTTCATCTTATGAATTAGATGACTCACAGATTCATCCAAGTTCTATAAATCTCATATGCCCAAATTTATACCCTAAGGACCAGTGGTAGGTTTCGTGAATCATACTGGTGATTGTATGAATCTGTATTTCTTTAAAAAAAAAACACAAAAAACATTAGTATGCATAGTTATAACATTCACAATAAATATATTATTGTTAGTTGTGTAAATATGCTTAAAAAGCTAGACAAAAAAATTTCAAATCAAAGGCATGCACATTAAAATGTAGAACCTTTCTCTAACACTAATCATGTCATTTTACTGTATTTGGCATTAAAAAAAAAGATTTCTACTCAATATTGGCAAAGATGAGACAAACAAGAACATTCTCATGTCAGTGGTAACTGTAAAAGTTGGTGTAACATTTTCAGTTTACGTCTTTTATCGTGTCATCTACTTCTGGGAATCAAACATGCAAGGGAAAAAAGATTGCAAAAACAATTTTTAGCAAGGGGGTAGGGGGGCTTTCAGGTACCACAATGGAGATAGGCTAAGTATACTATGATACTGAAATAAAAACAATATTAATAAGCAATTGAAAATTATTTTCGAAAAATCCATTTGACATGAAAAATGTCTGTTGTAGCATTCAGCAAACAAAGTATTTAAAAATGAACAAGTTATCACAGCTATGCAGTGGCGACACAGAAAATACACCAAAATTAATAATGGTGATCTCCTCTCTATTTCAAAAAATTCCATTTACTCCTCTGTATCACATTTCTAATGGAAAACCTTTTGTAACAAGTAGTAGTTTCTACAGGAAGAATATTGTAAAACTACGTACATCTTTTTTTGTTGTTGTTGCTGTTTTTAATCCTCACCTGAGCATATTTTTCCATCTATTTTCAGACAGAGTTGGGGGGGGGGGGAGGAGAGAGCGAGAGAGAGAAACACTGATGTGAGAGAGACACATTGACTGGTTGCCTCCCACACAGCCTCAACCAGGGCCGGGGACCAAACCACAACCGAGGTATGTGCCCTTGACCAGAATGGAACCCATCCATGGGCTGACGCTCTAACCGCTGAGCCAAACGGGCCAGGGTGAAACTACACACACCTTAATAACTTTGTTATATCAAAGGACATTTGAGTTACCAAAAAATACAACTACATTTCAAAGAAATATATAATTCGATTCCCTTCTCTGGACATTAAAGAGTACTTCAGAGCAGCGCTCTTTAAATTTCAGAATGGAAAGTAAGAGGCAGCTCAGACTGTCACATTCCTAGGATGAGCATCTTGAATAGACAGTCCAGGTAATTTTGATTAAAAGGTTCAGGAAAACACAGACAGAATAATCAAAATGTAGTTCATTTGATTTCTCTGCTCATTTGTTCTTTTAGATAACTAAAATTTTATAGTTTCCTCCTTAGACTAAAGTTATCTAAAATGATGGCCTGAACCAAGAAATACTACTGTTAACCGCTGACATTAAATCTGATTCAACAACAAAAGCAAACACCATCCTACATGAAAATTTTCATTTTGATACTCAAAATTAAAATCTTACTGTCAACTTTTAATAAAAAACAGTCCCTAAGATTCTTTATATCATGACATTAAGTACCTGACACACTCAAGAGAAAATAAGATATTCAAAAGGTCTGCAAGGGATAGCATTAATATTGTAGCAACTATAAAACAAGTGTACCTTTAAGGCTAATTAGTGATGTTATATAAGTAACTTGAGCAAAATACTTAAACAATACATTTATTAAAATGCATAGAAAAGGAAAGTATAAAATTGTATTTTGTTAACAAGAATGCAAGCTACCCAGCTAAATCTTATTTATAATGGTGGAAGAACAAATCCTTAACCATCTTTCAAATTAACTAAATCTGTCACCAGAAAAGAGCTTTTGCCAAACCATCTACACTGAATTGCAAAGTGCCCTGAAATGTCTGTAATCAAAGGAGTTCAACAAAGAAGTTCAAAGGATTAATTAAGTATTTAACATATTAGCTGCCATATCATTTTCAACCATCTTTGTCTTCTCTTCATCTCTGGTGTTTGTATCT
This sequence comes from Tadarida brasiliensis, assembly GCA_030848825.1. Taxonomy (NCBI): domain Eukaryota; kingdom Metazoa; phylum Chordata; class Mammalia; order Chiroptera; family Molossidae; genus Tadarida; species Tadarida brasiliensis. The sequence goes on along the minus strand of CM061267.1, from coordinate 94,660,510 downwards.
TTTAATTAAGTCATAAAAATATAGTAATTAAAAATGTTTTAGATTAATATTTCATATAGTTTACATATTTATTAGGCACATTATATATACAGTATTTATACAAGATACATTCAATTATCTCAAGCTCTCTGCGAAGTAGGGGTAGTTACACATAACAGATGGCACTGTTAACCAAGTGTCTTCACTCCACCACCACCCCATATTCTCAGGTTCTTAGAGGTGTACTCGTTTTAATTTCAGTGCAGTTCCTGGCTTAGAAAGACCAGGTAAATGTTTGTTGTGATAAGGAAATTGAGATTCAAAGTGATCAGTGCAAGGTCAGAAGACTCATTTGTGGCAGAAATTGGAGATTAAAACTAGGCTAAGTATAGTCTTCTTTTTGTAACACCACTATACTAATTTATTATTAAAAAATATATTTAAGTTAGTTTAAATATATGTCTCATTTTTATGGTATGCTTAAAACAAATAAAAAGCATAAATATAACTAGTTCATTATAAAACTGCCAAAATATATTATACATTTGAAATTTAAGCACAAGAGAGCTGCTGGTTTCAGGCCTATAATCTATCTTATCAGGCAAATAAGATGTTCACTCCAATAAGTCCAAATAACTCTCCTAACTCTTTACACCTTAACCATACTACTAAGGCAATTACTAAATTAAATTTCAATTAGTAGTATGCGTTTCCCTGAAATTCCTTTGAGGGCTGAAGTGGTCATTTTCATTTTATATCATCAGCTTAGTCTATAATTCCTAGCACTTTACTCCTGATCATTGTATGTCACCTATATTACTAATCATTCAATTAAAATCTAAACCTCAGGTGCTGGCCAGTTTTGCTCAGAGGTTAAGAGCATCACCCCTCAGATCCAAGGGTCTGGAGTTCAATCCCGGTCAAGGGCAAGTGCCTGGGTTGCAGGTTCGATCCCAGTCCTGGTTGGAGCTGTGTGGGAGGCAACCAATCAATGCATCTCTCTCACATACATCTATGTTTTTCTCTTTTTCTTTCTCTCTCTCTCCCATTCCCTCTTCTCTCCCTCCTTCCCTTGTACTCCCTCTCTGGGAAAAAAAAAAAAAATATATATATATATATATATATACACACACATACATATATATATATCACACACACACACACACACACACACACACACACACATCTAAATGGTATGGAATGGTATGGAAATCTCATCATTATGTTATTACCACCTGTAACATGATAAACAATTTATAGTCTTCTATCATAAAACCTGAGTTCAGAATGAACCACAAATCATGATTCACAATCGATTCCTTGATATGCACAATTTCCTTGTATTTATCATCTGCTTACTGGAGAGTTCTACGTGGTGCAAGAACAGAAGACCCAAAGTCTAAAGCTTTGTTCCTTCTAAATGTCTATTCCAATTCTATTCTTAAAAATCCACCCTAATCCCTCCTCCTCAAATATAGTAATAATAATCTCCAATGAGGGACAAGCTCTCCTATATCCTTTAAACCTCTATGGCTTTTAATTTCTGTATGACACCACTGGCTTCTATTTACTTCCTGGAAATGTTACTTATTTTTTATGTGTACTTTATGTTGTCATAAATTCCTTTAAGAGAGAAAATATGAGAACACACACTATGCCTCTTAGATTCAAAGAAGTCACTCAAGAAAGTACTCAACAAATATTATTGCTTATGAGGCAAGGTTACTGGATAAAGGTTTTTACAACAAAGGACAGAGAGTGTCATAAAAAAAATTAACTGTTAAATATAGATTCTCAGTTTGTATCAATGTGTAAGTCTTAAACCAAGAATTTTTGTAAGAGCCAAAACTGCTCTAAGTTTAAATCTCAAAAATGAGGACTTAGCTATAAGGAATAGCTTGCAATCTCTAAGTTAAAAATACTAAAGCAAGGTTGGTTACAGCTTTCTGTGAGTTGCAAATAATGTTAGACTTGGCCTAAAGTCTGAAAAACAGACCAATATATTAGACGCTTACTTAAAAGGTGACACTGCAACTATGTAGATGAAAAGATTTAGTCCCTGCATTCAACAAATCTGTGTAAAGATAGCTAATTAAACAATAATGTTCAAAGTGCAGTGGGAAAAACAGAATAAGAATCTTAACACCTATTTTCCTTTATCTTCAGTTGAAGTCTTACCAAGAAAAACACAAAAGCTGTAGTTTACAAAAGGACTGACCAGAAAAACTAATAAATAAGATACATTTAGAGATTATATATTTCCTCTAAAAATCAAGATGATATGACTATTAAATTTTTTTTATCTGGCCCTGGCTGGTGTGACTCACTTGAACATCATCTTATGCCCAAAAGGTCGAGGGTTCAATTCCCGGTCTCTCTCTCTTCTCCTCCCTCTCTCCCTCCCGCTCTATCTGAAGATAAATGCAACAAAAAAAAATCTTCCCTTCAATGAAGGAGTATTTTATAGATAATTCAATCAATCTAATTCAATACCAAGGGTTGACTGTATTAGCAAAAATTAACGCACACTACATAAAGGCCCAGTATCAACTCAGTATTCTTTGTCAAGGACAGTCAATCCATTATCCTGCTTTTAACCTTAAAAAGTAGAGAAATACAATAAAGTTGCATCATACTTAGGATTTGTTCTAAAGTCAGCCTATAAAAGGTGAAAATATGATAGTCATTTAAGATTATTCATCTTATATATGGTAATGCGTTTCTTCATATATGATGATGATGTTATCAACCTACTGTCAAAATAACCCTTGACAATCTCTTAAAATGGACTACAGGCAGGGTAAGGTATTCAAAGGATTAATCACAGGAAAAATGAGACCGAATTAGAGAACAAGGAGAACAAGGAGAGGCATATTTCACTCACTCCAGGACTTATACTCAATGAATAAATTCCCAGGGTAATAATTTGCATGATTATGATCCTTTCTATCCTCTTTCTTTATCAGATTGAGAACACATATATTTAAGTTAAATGCTCATGTGCTATAATGCTACTTAGTATATAAGCCACAGGAAAAGAAATTAACCTGAAGAAATAAGTAATCAGCAGATGCTACTTCCTCTTGTAGCATTACCAAATGAAGAGAACTTCTCTAGTGTTCTATTCCACAACCCCCTCTACTGCTTCTCAACTCTGACTTAGTTTCCAAAATGTGACATCTTAAAAAAGGAGACAAGAAAATATGTAAATCCCATTATACCACCAAGCTAAATTTTAAAATGTATTCACATAATAAGAAAAAATATAACCCATGAAGTTATTTGGACTATTGTTTTCTTAAATTCATTCAGAGTTAATAGTTTAAAATTTAGATCAAAATTCAATTTTAGTGAGAAAGCACATCTTACCCACAACCATAAGTGTGAATTCAAACCCTCTCTTCACTGATTTTCTGTATACTTGATTTGGGAGATTTGCAAATCCCACATAGCCTTCAAGGTTCTTCTGTTGCTGAGAAAGAAAAAAGGGCCAGGTTATTCATATAGCAACAAAAGTCTTCCATCACACATTTCAAATTCCCTTCATTAACTTATTTTAGAAAACTATACAAACTATTATTCATGGTAAATCAAATGGATTTTTATAATGGTACCAATAATGGTATTAGTTAATTGCAGCAATGGACAAAATAAATTGAGCATGAGTTAACTGACAATATAATGGTCAATTATAAAAATCCAAGGAAATGAAATAAAATTTTTTTAAACCTGCCTCAGAGCAAAGATTTCAATTTATAGTAAGTTAGTAACAATAAGATTCTGCCCAACTTTTTAAAAAAAGGATTATTCATAACAAAATCCCCTTAAAATTATATTAAGAACTCTTCTAATTACCCCACTTGTTGATGCTAATTACCACAGGTATGAGTTTCTTGAAATTTGTCTTCCTATTCATAAACTAAAATTAAAATACTGAGTTTAAAGCAATTTCTCCACAAATTCTTGAAGGCTCTCATGAACACTGTTAATCAATAGACAGTATCTTTCATGCTGTTATACCAGGTCCAATTATATCACTTCAGGGTTTCACATGGTTCCTGCTGCTGCTGCCTCCATTATCAGGGAAATCAGATTTATCCAGGTTGTAAATTATAATTCAGTTTTCTGTATGGTTTTTGATTCTTAGATGACCTCAATAACAGTTTCATGAGCAATTCAAAGCAATCTACTTCTAAATTGGTTTAGTGAATAAGTCTGATTTTTAACTTACCCATTGGTGAGAAAAACTGTCCATGGTTCAGATCATCTGAGCAGAGTCTTACTGGTTAATTTTACTTAGAGGTAGGTCTTATTCATCATTAAAATATAATGGCAAAATATTCCTAAGAGGTACTCATTTCTCTTAAAAGTTTTTGTCACATTTAAATTATCATTTTAAAAAATTTCATGAAATTAAAGCATTAATTCAACATATTTGGATTTAACAAAGAACAGTCTGCATTCCTCACTAGTATCACATATGTATCTAAATAGTCTACCCATAACTTTTTATCTTTTTCCATTCATATAAACTAATTCTTAAGCCAAATGTTGAGATGATAAGCCAATTAAATTAAAAACCTAATTTTAAATATAATAATTAGAATACTGATCAGAATATGCTATTTTAAAATCAAATATCTGAAAGCCTACTATGTGTAGAGCTAAAAATATATATAAAGTTAAGGCTTCCTTGGCTCATATTTCATCCAACTGTAAGTTAAATTTAAGTGAACTTTGAAAAAAGTCTCCGTATAAATTATCAAGTATACTCACAGCTACTTTGTAAAGAACACATTTCCATCATTCCAGTGTTCCAGATTCCAACAGAACAGATCCACAGAGGAACAGTAAACGAGGAATTCCAAGAATTGTACATGATGCATTTAGTCCAAAAAGGAGAGGCAATCCATTGGAACATAGCAAAAGATAGGGAAAAATAAAAGTTACTTACATGTAACTCAGCAAATCAGAGGGAAATGACAAATAAAATGAAAGCCGACTTTTTTCTATCTATCAATTAAGACTTTTTTGTGTGTGTGGGATACAAGGCCCAGTGATTTTAATTCATTTTCAGCAGCTCTCCTGATGAAATACAGAACAAAAGACCCATCTTTTTACAAACACCAATTACTATGCTCTGCACCTGAAGTCTTATAAGAAATGGTGGAAAAGCTGTAAAGTATGAAGTTTTAGGAAGGTATACAGGGTCCAAGTTTAAATCCCCATAAGAAAAAAATAAATACATTTTGTTTTGTCAGTCACTGGTTTAAGAGAGCCCAGATCAGATAAAGACAAAAAGTTTTAGATAAAATATTTACACAGCGCTGTATTTCAAGTTCTATTAATTAAACTAAAGTTCAGAACTGGAAGAAATGCAGGCTTATGTATGGATACACAAAAGGAAAGGAATCTAAAGATGGCAAGCAGTAACAAATGGAAAAATGAAGTGTGAGCTGTGAAAACTGAAAGGCAACTAATGAAGCAAAAAGAAAACAGTCTACCTTTGGACAAAATGTCTGTGAAAACTGTGCATCTTTATTCTTTGTTGACACTAATCTGTGAGTTGTATTACAACCTGAAATAATGATTATAATGATGATAACTCTTCACACATCACCCTGACCACCTTATCTAAAATACAACCCCACTCACCATCTCAGCACTTTGCTGCTTTATGATTTTCTCCTTAGCATTTACCACCATCTCACATACATTGTACTCATCTTGTTTATTGCCATCTCTAACGCAACCCACCTCCAACTGTAATGTAAGCTCCATCGAGGTAGAGATTAATCAATTATATAAATTGTGGCATCGAAAAAGAAAAAGCCATCTGGGAGAGCTGAAGAAGTTTCAGAGAAAATATTATAGGCTGCATATTCAAGGAACCCACCAGACAAAAGGTATAAGAAATATGCCTCAGAGTCTGTGCCTTTTGTCTTATTCACTGCTTTATCTTCAACTCATGGAACAGTCTTTGACATATAATTTTAGGACTGAATTAAGAAAAGAGGAGAAGTATTCTAGGCAAAGTTGTGGGCCCTAAAAGTGGGCATGAACTTACTAGTTCCAGGAACAAAAGGAAGGTACATGAACTATAATGATGTGAAGTAGTGGACCAGGGGATAAGTGACAGAAAATGAGGTCAGGGAGCCAGTCAGGGGCCAGATCATATGGGATCCACACAAAAGAAATTTGGATGTTATTTTAGGTATGATGGGAAGCCACTGGAGGGTTTCACATAGGCGTGTGACCTGACCTGATTTGTGTTTTAAAGATAGCTCTCACAGCTAACAGAAGGAGTGAAAATAAGGAAACAAGTAAAGAGCCTACTGCGATAGTTCAAGAACGAAAGGGTACACTAACTTTAGATAGTGTAGAAGCAAGAAGAGATAAGAAGGATTCAGAATATGTTTTGAAGGTAGAATTGTCAGGACATTGCTGATGGACTAGATTTGATTGCTAAAGGAAGAAGAGACCAAAGATATTCCTATGCTTTTGGCTTGAACAACTCCATGGCTAGTGATATCTCACTGGGAACAATAGAGAAGGAAAAGGCTGGGAGGTGAGAGCCAAAGTTGCCAATATCCAAAACAACCTTGAACATGTTAAGTTTGAGCTGTCTATTATATATTCAAGGAGAGATGTCTAGCAGGCAGTTAAATAGATGAATCCAGAAATTCTAGGGTTGGCTGGTGGTGAAAATACAGATTTTGGAATCATAAGCATATAGATAATATTGGGGGAGGAGGACTCTGAATTCCCAACAAGAGTATACATAAAAGGAGGTATCTAGACAGAGTCCTGGAGCACTCCAACCTTGAGAGGTTAGAGAAAGAGTGAGAAAGATCAGTCAGTGAGGAGGAACTGGCACTGGTTCAAGATCACTCAACTATATTAACCACCACCAAAGGGTCAAATGAAATACCAAAGGTGTAACCATAAAATTTGGAAATAAGAAGGCTACTGGTACCTGGATAAGAGTTAACACAGTGAAGTCTCAGTAACACAGTGAAGAAGTGTGACTAGGTTGAGATTAGACAATTTGCACAAAACTGTAAAACACTGTAAATAATTTTATATTTTAAATTAAATTATTTTAAAATTAAATGTTACTTGTGAGTCCCTGCATAACTGATTTTTCAAAAGGAGAGAACCATGTCATATTCATCTCTATATTCCTAGCAAAATGTTGATACATGGGAGATATTAAAAGCTGAATGACTAAAACACACTTTCAGAGGAAGAAAATGTGCACAAAAAGAAAAGACGCACATATGGACCTTTCATACGTCATAAGAATCTTTCTTTACCCCAAATTCTAAAATCAACCACACTCTGTAATTCACAAGACGTAACCACCCACTGCTTCTTTTCCTGCACAAATGAAATGTTCACAGTGCCAGTATGAAATATAATCTCTAAATAAAGTAGCATTATTTTTAGGTGTGAGTGATATAACTGTGACACTTACAAGCATGTGAATACAGATATGTGTATATTTACTAAAATACCTTTAGATCTTAAGAGTATTATTTGATTTCAAACATCAGTTACATAACAAGAATCAGTTATCAAATCATGTTTTCTAAAAGTATATATTTACGAAATCTTTTAGTTACAGAGATACTAAATCTCTATGTGAAAATTCATATTTACGAAAATCAAACTACAACAATTCCACTGCTTTTGTTTCACTGCCTGTGGAAAAGTCAACATAAACACAACATGCAATAATTTCAGTGTTAAACATATTTAACCTAATTCCTAGAAACCAATTATATTTGAAGGACAAGATGCTTCAAAAGTTCCAATGGGTAATTATTAGAATCCTTAAGCATACTTATATAGTTCCTTGCCATTTGTTCCTATTCCAAAGATAAAGTTACCAAAATCATGACATCTAAAATCCCATTATCATTTTAAAAGGTTTGGATATTAATATTTGCTTTAATAAATTTTCCCAAAGAACGCGGTCAGGGTGGCTCAGTTGGTTGAGCACTGTCCTGTGCACCAAAAGGTTGCTGGTTTAATTCCTGGTCAGGGCATTTACCTGGAGCACGGAGAGAAGGCAACCCATCAATGCTTCTCTCTCACATTGATGTTTCTCTCCCTCTTTCCCTCTCTCCCTCTCCTTTCCTCTCTCTAAGCATGTCCTCAGGTGAGGATTAAAAAAATTTTTTTTCCAAAAGAGAGAAGTGGCAACTTATTTTGGAAACTGCTAAATATGCTTTTCAGTAACAACAACAGAATTAATAAAGGGGTGTTGTAACAAACTGTAAACCTGACAAAATTAAAATCTGAAGTCTATTCCTTATGAGATCTACTTTAAAATCTTCAATTTCCCCCATTTTTACAAAATAAAAAGTTCAGCCTAAATTACCTTAATACGACCAGAATTCTATCTCTCCCCTTAGTAACTGCAATTTAAAAAAAAAAAAAAATCAGGCTACAAATATCCAAGGTTTACAGCAATAACTTTAAATTTCAGAGAAAGGCTAGGAATACATAGCAGGCAGTCAAGAAATTCTGTCCATTAGTTAAGGCTGAAGACTACAAGTCTGTGTGAATGTATACATGGGATCTTTTTCTCCAGCAGTAATTAGTAACTCAAGCACAAGCCAACAGGTGGAGGATGCACTTGAAACTGTTATTTACAGAAAAGGTGCACAAAAGTACAAGGAATCAAGGTAGCTGACAAGTATAGTTGAAGCATTTCAGTGACTAAAATGAAGAGGGTCAAGAATGAAAGATAGGAAGTAAGGAAGTGAGAGAGCTAAAAGAATGTGTAATTGTGGTTAGAATGGTCCATAAAATTAAGATTTTAGAAGTGGAACATAGGTTCCAGATGATGGCAAAGTGGAGCCATTAAAATGATGGCTCAAGTACAATCCAAAACCATGAGGCTAAATTACTGAATGAGTTTTACACATAGGCACTAAAAAGACCCCAGAAGGATGACAGAACTTGAGGCAGAAAGGAAAACTGAATGTTCAGCGCCATCTTTAATGAATTAGGAGAAAATAAAGATGTGATAACCGACAAATTTAAGAAGGGTGAGAAAACGCTGCTGTCAAACAGCACAGGCTTTAAAAGAAGTAGGGCTCTTTACTTTTTATTTTTTTTATTGATTTTTAGAGAGAGAGGAAAGGAGAGACAGAGAGAGATAGAAACATCGATGAGGAGAACATCAATTGGCTGCCTCCTGCATGCCCCACACTGGGGACTGGGCCACAACCTGGGCATGTGGCCTGACTGGGAATCGAACCAGTGACCTCTTGGTGCATGGGTCGATGCTCAACCACTGAGCCACACTGGCCAGGCGAAGTAGGGCTCTTTAAAGGGAGAATGGTCTAGAGCAGTGGTTCTTAACCTTCCTAATGCCACAACCCTTTAATACAGTTCTTCATGTTGTATGTGGGCGTAGCTGCATGTGGGCGGACCCGCCTGGAGATGGATAGAGGAGCGGTGTCTCAGTTCCTAAGACCATCGGAAATATGTGTTTTCCGATGGTCTTAGGCGACCCCTGTAAAAGGATCGTTCGACTCCCAAAGGGGTCACGACCCACAGGTTGAGAACCACTGGTCTAGAGTCTAAACCAGTACTGTCTGATAGAAATATAAGGTGAATCACATATGTAAAAAGAAATATTTTAGTCGGCACATTAAGGAAGTAAGAGTTAAAAGGTGAAATTAACTTTGCCTTGGCAAATTTGGCTCAATGGTTATTGTGTTGGCCTGCGTACTGAAGGGTCGTGGGTTCACTTGCAGTCAAGGGCTTGTAACTGGGTTGTAGGTTCGATCCCTGCCCCAGTCAGGACACATGCAGGATGTGTCCCTGTCACAGCGATGTTTCTCTCTTCTCTACTCCTCCCTGCTTCCCTCACCCGTTCTCCCTCCCTTTCACTCTCTAAAAATCAATGGAAAAAAATATCCTTGAATGAGGATTAACAAAAAAGTGAAATTAACTCTAATAATGTATATTATTTAACCTAATACATATACAATATCATTTCAATGTGCAATCAATATAAAAATTATTATGCCTCACTTTACATTATTCATTATTCTGCATTATTTTCTTTTGTAATAGTATTTGAAATACTGCACACCTCACTTAGAAATGGTCACATTTCGAGCAATCAAGAACCACAGGTAGTTAGTGGCCATCATACTAAATAAGCATTTCATAGATATAGAACATTTTCATTGTTGCCAAAAGATCTACTGAAGAATGCAAAATGAAATGAATAGTAAGTATTATAGTACCCAGTATTGGATGAGGATGTGGGCAAACAGGAACTGTACCACATGACTGGTGGAATAAAATTTAAAACACTTCCCTGAAGAGCATGCAGACCAAAAGCTTAAGTTTTCATGTTCTCAGACTCAACAAATTCCACTTCCACAAATTTATAATCTTGGGAGTATGTTAGATAAAAGAATATTCAACAATAGTGAAAAACTGTAAAAACCAAGTTACCAAAATAAGTGAAACAAATAATAACGTATGATACTCCCATGTTAAAACACCAGCCCGGCCGGTGTGGCTCACTGGTTGAGCATCAACCCATGCACCAAGAGGTCATTGGTTCGATTCCCGGTCAGGGCACGTGCCCAGGTTGTGGGCCTTATCCCCCCTGGGGGGCATGCAAGAGGCGGCCACTCGATGTTTTTAGCTCTCTCTCCCTCTCCTTTCCTCTCTCTCTAAAATCAATAAGGAGAAAAAACAAAACAAAACACCATGCAGCCATTAAAAGAAAAGTTTTAGAAGGACAGGATAACAATACATTGAATGGAAGAACTATTACAGACATTCTCCATTTTTCGAAAGTTCACATACGCCACTTCACTTTCACACAAGACCCACACTAGTACCTGTTTTCACAAACCAAAAGAAATCAAAAGAATTTTTGCTTTTTTGGGGGAAAAAAGGTGGGGACACAGCATTCAGTGATTGTTTTACAGTAAACCTTTATATGGGCAGTGCACATCCCAAGCAGTGAGAGAGAGAAAGAAGCTCCTTTCCTGGGAACTATACACTCCATCCCAACATCAAGCCACCATAGCTTTGAACTGTCTGTTAGGAAATCTATTTTATCTCAGTGTATTGTGTACATCTGTTAGCAAGATGTATCCTAAGGTATTAGAAGAAATAAAAAGAGCTCGTAAGGGCATTACACTTAGCGTAAAACTGGACGTAATTAAGCATTATTTGGTATGATTTGTTAGAGGTTATTTTAGGAATCTGGAAGCACTCAAACATTTTTCCATATAAATAATGGTACCTGTTTCTTTACACGTTTTGGTTTATAAAAGGTTTCACAGGAATATACCACTTTTGAATAGCAGAGGAAACCTGGATTAGCTGGCACAGTGTTAGGCACCTTAAAACATTTTCTTGTGTATACACTGGACAATTAAAAGGATATAGACTGGAACAGCACTAAACAAACTGGCAGAGTAAAGATCTCAGAAAATTCTCTCCATTGAAAGCAATGAGAAAATTGGCAAAATTATCAAAATAAACTTCAGAACCCTGGAAATTAACAAAAGGCTGCAGGAATCCAAAGAGTACTTATTCAGCCCTGGCCAGTTTGGCTCAGCGGTTGGAGTGTCGGCCTGCGGACCAGAGAGTCCCGGGTTCGGTTCCCGCTAGGGGCATGTACCAAAAAAAAAACAAAACAAAACAAAACAAAACACACACACACACACACACACACACACACAGAGTACTTATTCAATAAAAAGTACTGAATCTTAGCAAAAACGGCAATCCATTCTCATCTCCCCTCCCCAGATCCACAGTAGCCTTGAAAACCAACAACAGGTAATAATGGCAAAATCAGTAGCCTATCTGAAACTGGAGGAGGTAGAACAGGCTTCTTCAAAGCCCCATTCTCAAAGAACCATCATTATTTTACCTGTCTGGTGGTTCCCTGAAAGATCTCACAAGATAACCAAACCACTAAGATAACCAGAGACTTCAATGACAACACATAGTAAAGAAAACAGACTTTATAGAATTAGTTGCCCCAAAGTCACTAAACAAACAACAAATAGCAACAATAAACCCTGAGGGGTGGGAGGGAGATTCTGACCAGAATTGCCACACTGTATTATTTAAAACTTCAGTTTCAAGGAAAAATTATGAGAAATGCAAAAAAAAAAAAAAAAAAACCCCACAAAAACTCAGAAGAATGTATGGCCCATATATGGGGGGGGGGGGGCGGAGGGATCAATGTTTGCCAATACAGAATATCAATAAAGAGATAGAAATTATTTAAAAGAACAAAATAAAAAGTCTCAAGTTGAAAAGTACAATAACTGAAATGAAACCACAACTTGACAGATATAAATCTTACCTTTCAGTGTACTTAGATTAAATGTAACAGGATTAAATATTCCAATCAAAAGGCAAAGACTGGCTGAATGGATTTTTAAAAACCATGATTCAACTCTATGGTCTATGGTGCCCACAAGAAACACTTTTTAGAATCACAGATACAACCAGCTTGAAAGAAAAAGTAACAGAGAGAGTTAGAGTGGCTACAACAGAGACTTTAAGACAAAGATTGTTACCACAGACAAAGAATGTTTTATGCTCATTAAAACAAGTATTTATCAAGAAGGTATAACAATTATAAACAAATACTCCCCGAACAACAGAGCCCAAAAATACACAAAGCAAAGACTAACAAAATGGAAGGTAGAAAGACACTTCAACAATAACTGGATTTCAACCCTTCATTTAAAAAAATGGATAAACAACTAGACAGAAGCTAAACAAGAAAACAAAAGATCTGTATGCTATCTTTCACATATAATTTTTCTATCTCCTTTCTTAGATGTATCTTCTCATTTATGCAAAAATATAGGAAAAAACTAAAAACTAAACCAGAAACTAATGTGGATTCACTGATTACCCATATTGGATGGGTAGAACTGTGGTAGAAAGGGGAGCCCAGAACAGGGTAAAAAGAGATGTAAGGTCTGAGGGAGACTTCTGAACATACTGTTTTATAGAGCTGACTATTAATACCACAATAATGTTTCACATATTCCAATAAAAAAAAAAAAATCCAAATCAGCCAGGATGTGAGAAGAACACAAAATGAACTAGAAAAGTAACAAATGAAGCTAACTGTATACTTCAACAGTAACACAACCATACTTAACAGAGTGGGGAAGAATAAAAAAAACAAGTAACTTTGAAAACAGTATTTTGACTATAAGACTAAAGACAAAGAAGTATATACAAATACTATACCCTAGTAATTAAATTATGTGTAACAGCAATTCTGAAACTACATTTATGTATATACTAGAAATGAACAAATATGTAAATAAACTGTGGATGAGAGTCAGGTTTTTCACTGTTGGAGAAAGGAATTACAAATAAGGAAAAGAGAAAGACTAGACTGAACCTTGTGTTAGTGGATTGGAATTGATGTATCAGTACGAATTTATAGTTTTTACATTAATAAACATATACATATATAGTATTTATACACACTTAGATACATATAGAAATTAATATAGATGTGTGAATGAATATAATTATATAACTTCCTAGATCTGGTAAAGACACCTAGAAGCAATGATACCCCAAGAGCAATGACCACTTCTAGTGCTGAGATCCTGCATTCTAAATTCCATTCTCAAATAAAAGGAATCTGACTAGGAGAAATGACTGATTCCTTGGAGAAATGGCTTAGGAAAGAAAAATACAAGATGAACCAGAAAGTAAGGAAGTACTCCAAAAAATGATGGGGCATGTTGAAAGGATGAATAGAAGTCAACTTGAAATAGCTCTCAATGGTCAAATCTGACAATTTGATAAAATTAATATTCATGCCCCTATACCAGTATTAACAAATAACCGAATGAATTATAAAGGAAGAATGCATATGACAGAACAGATTCTTACAAAAGAATCCAATTTTTTAAATGTAGCATAATAGAAACAGAAAAATCACTATTAAGGCAAACAGCACAGTAATCATTGTGACAGGCAAGAATTTTTGACATACAGTGGATAAACGTATGATGAGAAATAAGTTATTTGAATAGTGCAAACAAAGGACTAGTATCTAAAACATACAACTCTGTAAGACAAATAACCCAACTTAACAATAGACAAAACATTTCAATAAACCACCAAAGACATGGATGGCAAATACACACATGATTAAGATACTCAACATCACCTGGCTGGTGTGGCTCAGTGGTTAAGCGTCAACCCATGCAACAAGAGGTCACTGGTTTGATTCCTGGTCAGGGCACATGCCCAGGTTGTGGGCCTGATCGCCACTGGGGGGCATGCAGGAGGTGGCCAATTGATGTTCTCTCTCATCAATGTTTCTCTCTCTCTCCCTCTCCCTTCCCCTGTCTCTCTCTAATATCAATAAAGAAAAAAAGAAAAAGAATAAAAAGGATCCTCAACATCATTAGTCATTAGGAAAATGCAAATTAAAATCATGATGAGATATCTCTACAATTCTACTAGAATGGCTAAAATTAATGAGTGACCACCTTGAGTGTTGGTGAGAATATGAAGCAACTAGAGTTCTTATACACAGTTGATGGGAATGTAAAATGTTACAACTATATTGGAAAATAGTTTGGCAATTTCTGAAAAAGTTAAATATACACCTAACCTATGAGTTAGTTTAAGTACCCAAGAAAAATGTAATCTTGTGCTACCAAAACTTACTGCTTTTTAAAAAGTTTACCCAAAAAAGCTGGAAAGAAAATATATTCAAATTTTAACATTAGTTGTTAACTGGACTTGGAGGTAATTCAGTTTTATAGTATTTTCTGTTTTCCAAGTTATTATTAAGGAACCTGAAGCATTTCCATTAAAAAAAAAAAATCACAGAGAAATAAAATGAAGTTGTGTTCACCACAAGTCAGTATGTATTTTTTTTTTAATAGTCAGATGTTCTTTATTTTCCATTTCTGACAAGTTCATTAGATTGCAAAGGAAAAAATTATATGAAGTAATTCTGACAAGATTTCAATTATAATGTGAATACAAGCAAGGTAGAGAAAGGCTGGAAAACTATAAAATAAGATGGATCAACAGCTGGTTAGTTGTATGTCAAAGTCAATAGAATTAGAATTATACACCACAAGGATCCATCCTTAATTAAATCCAGATAACATCATTCAATACTTTGATAAAAACATGAAAGATACGCTTGTCAAACTGGGAAATGATAAAAGCAGAGAAAGGTAACAAAAACTTTATCTGACACACTGAGAACCCAAATGAAATTTAACATGGAAATATGTGGATCTAAACCATGACGTTTTCCCCCACCCCTAAACCAGAATTTTAAAGACAAAGTTTTAGTTAAAATCAGAACTATAAAATGAGACTACAAAAATAAGGTGGAAGGACATTTTTCAGCCATTCAATCAAGTTCCTCTAATTACAACCAAAAAAGGGTGAAGAAGATAAAACAGCAGCAGTATAAAAGGAAAAAGCAGAGATATCTTAGCTACCCTAAAAGGTTAATTTACCCTAAAAGGTAACTTAACTGTAGATCTCACTAACAGACTTATGTAGCAAGTAGAATGAGACAAAAGATAGATGTATTCTGATCTGTAATTTTAAGATCACAAGATATTCAGTTCTTATTATCAGCAGGCATATTTACTAAATAAAGTTCAGAGAGGAATAACAAGGATGGTTAAAAGGATATAACCCCCTGCCATCCCATACAAATGCTGTTAAAGGAAATGGAAAGACCAAATCTCTACAAAAGACTCAGAGAGGATTCCCCCCCCCAAACTATTAAATAATAATATTAAAAAGAGAGATTACATTGATCTTTTTGGTCTCAAAGAGTAAATGAGAACTTCTGAATACAAATATTAAACTTCAGATACATACAGAAATAGGAAGTAAAAAATTAAGTTACAGCTACTCAAAGATGAAATGTACTTTCTCAGAAGGTAGTACATGCTAGACATGCTCTGTCCATTAGAAATATAACACAAGCCACACATGTAAAGTTTTCTAGTAGTCACATTTTTAAAAAAAGCAAAATCAAACCACTAAAATCAACTGTAATAATATATTTTCTTTAACTCACTATGCCCAAAACATTACTTTAGCATGTAATCAATATAAAAGTTAATAAGACATTTTACAGAAGCAGGGCCCCAATCCCATGGGACTAGTATTCTTAAAAGAAGAGGAAAAGATACTAGACATATTTCTCTTTCCCTCCCTTTCCACATGTGCAGAGTAAAGGCCATGTGAGGACATACCAAGAAGGTAGCCATATCCAAGCCAGGAAGAAACCTCACCAAAAACTAAACCTGCTGACACCTTGATCTTGGACTTTCAGCCCTCAAAACTATGAGAAAATAAATGCCTGTTGTTTAAGCAATGAATCTGTGGTAGCCTATTATGGCAGCCCCAGGAGACTAATATAGTTCCTAAGAAAGTACTCTTAAAAACCTATTGCAGCCCAGCCGGTGTGGCTCAGTGGTTAAGCGTAGATCCATGCACCAAGAGGTCACTGGTTCGATTCCCAGTCAGGGCACATGCCCAGGTTGTGGGCCAGATCCCTAGTGGGGAGGCATGCAGGAGTGGCCAATCAATGTTCTCTCTCATCGATGCTTCTGTCTCTCTCTGCCTCTCCCATCCTCTCTAATATCAATAAAGGAAAAAAAAAATATATAAAATAAAACCTATCGCAAATTAATTATTGTTTAAATTATTAATAAATTATGATATTTATAAATTTAATCTATAACCAAAGACTTGAAAAGCCTGCCTTGTTGAGCTACTGAAGTAACCAAAATAATTTGATACCTCAAAACTGCAAATTCTAATTTTATCCATAACCAAGGTCTCCAACTTATATTTCATCATTATAAAAACAATACTCAACTTCTGTACTATATACAACCAAGCTAGAGATCGGCGGGGGTGGGGGGACTTTCACAAAAGCATGCTAACCATTGCAATATTACCCCACAGACAATATTTTTAATATTAAATATAAACAATAAATACATAAAAAATTGACAGTGCCTACCTACTGTGAGAGTAGTCTTAAAGGAGTCCAAGATAAGGGAAGGAGGATCATGGAACTCAGATAGTTGGGGAAAGTTTTCCAAAATGAGTAGTTTTGACCTGGGCCTTCCTTAATAGGACTTCAAGGTAGATAAGAATAGCATAGGCAGAGGCAAGAACACAAAACATGATTTGATCTCAGTAGAAGAAAAAAGCCAAACCAAGGTGGACCTGAAATAATTGCTTAAGTTTTTAATGAAGGAACACAAATCATAAAGCAGTGTATAAGGTAGAAATATGACTTCAGTATCTGCTCTAACTTAGAGCTATGCTCTGGTTGGTAAGTTACATAACCTTTCTGAGTCTCAAATTGGGAAAAATGTCTTTATAAGGCTATTGTACAGTACACACACACACACACGAAAAAGTTACTACTTCACACACAGTAAGTACAATGTGTAATTATTAAGGCCTCTGTTCTTTTATCTTGCAGATAAGTGATTCCCAATCCTGGTTGTAATCAGAAGCATCTGGGGAGTTTTATAAAAACAGATACCTGGGCCTCAGCCTAGAAACAGAGAAGTAGAATCTTGCTGGTACAGCCCAGGAAACAGTATTTTTAACAAGAACCTTATAAACCTACACTATAAATAGAAAGATATTTAAAGTTCTATAATTGGCCAATTATGAACGTAGTATTTGTGGTACAGTAATCTTACAAAAATTTATTGAGTGGGAAAGTACTGGAAGCAATAAGATCAATGAGGAAACTACTCAATAGGAAAGAGTCATTTGTTCATCTTGGTTAGATTCTAATTTGTTAAACAGAATCCACTAGTGAGTGAGTGAGTGACTATACTAAGAACACTTCACCCTTTAATTTAAAAAAATCAAAATATCAATGGAATCTCTCAGCCCTACCCAAAAACGTCTAACACAGATTCAAATAAGTTTCCACCAAGCCTAAAACTCCTCCCTTACTCCCTTACTCCAGGCCAATACAAATGCTGATGGTGCATTTATCTATCTCATATAACATGATGTATTTGCAAGTTTGTGGTATTACTTCTGCATTTCCTCCATGTTGACCAAATACTGAACTTTCATAAAGACAGGGGCTGCAATTTTTTCAGCAAATCTAAAATTATTCCAAAATTTCAAAAAAGAAAAAGAAGGAACTACATCTATATAATTATCTTTCTAACAGCACAGTACCAAGATCAAACACAAACTTAACTACTTTTGGTGAGTCCACTTGCCAACTAAGTCATTCTAATTATCTTTTTGTCTCACAGATGAATGAAACATCTCATAATGTAATTCCTAGTTGTTCTCTATTAGACCAACTTTTATTTCTAATACAAAACCCAAGACAGAACTGACTATAGGTCTATCTAGAATCACTAACTTCATCCTTTTTGCCAAGTTCTCATGTTTCCAAATTTAACTAGCGATATGTTAACTACTAGATCCACCCTTCCCAGCAATGAGAAAACTAAAAGACAACTTTCTGGCTGGGTAGCTCAGTTGGTTAGAGCATAGTCCAGATACGCCAAGGCTGCAGGTCCAATCCCTGGTCAGGGCACATATAAGAATAAACCAATTAATGCATAAATAAGTGGAACAACAAGCCAATGTTTCTCTCTCTCAAATCAATAAATCAATATAAAAATGAATAAATAAAAGACTACAAGTTGCCCTATGAGCAATTGTGGTCTTTGCAAATTATACAATGACTACATATTTTGTTTTTTGACATTCTTTTCTATTTGCACATTATTTTATAAACCCATAAAACATAAATCACTTCTACTTATTTCATTTTCACTCAGCATATCAATTATACAGAATACAGCTGGAAAACAGAAATGGAAATCTAACTCAATGTTTAACAGGTAGCAGATCTTCAATACAGAAATGAACTAGGAAATAAAAGTTGAGCAACTAAAACACAAAGATTTCTAACAGCGAACTGGATAGCTACAAACTTCAAGGACAGAAGAAGGGAGAGACATCCATAGAACAGAAAAATGTGAAAAGCAATGTATATCTAGTTGAAAAGCAAAATTACTATCATAATGCATTATTTAATAGTCCCATTTATATAAGTCATAGCACAAAACCAAATATTCCTGATAGTGATTTTAAGAAGTTCAGTATATGCTACTAAAAATAGGGAAGCTAATCAGTTTATACATAACAAATCTCTCTCCAGTAATATAAGAAACATAAATTAAAACAAGTTTAATGTACTAACAAATACCCTAGAAAAATAACCAGGGAAGGCAGAAGAGGTTTGCTTAAAGATACTCTTTAAAATAATACTTAAAATTCTAAAGTACTGAAACTATAAAATAATAAAAATGGCTAGGCAAATTAGGTTATCAACACTGGAACACCATATACACATTTAATACATATGTTTAATTCAGATTTAATTCATAAAGGTTAATACACCAAAAACTACATTATATATTCAGTGAATAATATCTTGGCTTTGTATAACATTTAAGAATTTACAGAGTACTTTTAAAAATACTACCTCATAATATACAATTCACACCAGAGGTTATCACCTCTGATGGCTCATCAGAATTAACTAAAATATTGAAAATATATATTTTTGGACTCCCACTTCACACCTAGTGAATTAATGAGCCTCCAAGTGTTAAGCATTGGAAGTGTTTCCAATGCCTGACCAGGGTTAAGAACCACTAACCACTAATATACCACTAATTACAACCATGAAAAAAAATGTAATTAAAAAAGAACACAAATTAACTTTTAGTGATTGAAGTAACTTAATGGTTTTCCTTCCTCCTGGTTAATTTGTTTAAATTAGTCACAAAAGAAACTAAGTATATATATATATATATATGAAACTTTTAAAAATTAAAAATAGTTTAAAATGTTGATGCTTAAAGGTATATTAGTTACTAACAATTTTTTCCTTGTTCAGATCACCTCACATCCCAAAATGCTACATGTAACAAATGAAGTGGTACCCTGGTTATTTTAATAAATGGATAAATAGAAAGCACTAGGATAAAAGTACTATGAAGATTTTACCTCCTCTTAACAAATAATGATCTCACTCAAAATATTTACAGTATTCTCTAAAACTAATTGCCAATCTATACCAAAATCTTCTCAAAAAGAAAGAATTCTGATTACAACTGAATGGAAAATTTGAATATATAAGGATAAAAATTTCATTGTGTAAACAAACACTAACATGACCCTTAGTTTGAAACAGTAGCAATCTTAAATAAGTAAACATTTTAGTACTACTCAAGAAATAGGTGGCTTCAGTCTGTCTAACTTTGAAGGATGCATAAGTTTCACACAAATCACTTTATTCCAACTTCCTTCAATTCTGCTTACCAAAGTACAAATACCAACCAAATCTTTTTTTTAAAATATTTTTTCTTTATTGATTTTAGAGAGAGAGGAAGGGAGAAGGAGAGAGAGAGAGAAACATTGATGAGAGAGAACATCGATTGGCCACCTCCTGCATGCTGGGGATCGGGCCCACAACTTGGGCATGTGCCCTGACTGGGAATCGAACCGCCACCTCTTGGTGCATGGGTTGATGCTCAACCAGTGAGCCACACTGGCCCAGCCAAATCTTAAAAAACAGTACCAAGCCTGGCCAGTCTGGCTCAGCAGTTAGAGCACTGGCCCATGGACCAGAGTCTCGGGTTCGATTCAGGTCAAGGGCACATACCTTGCTTGAGGTTGGATCTTCGGCCCTGGTCAGGGTCGTGCAGGAGGCAACCAATCAATGTGTCTCTTTCACACTGATGTTTCTCTCTTCTCTTTCTCCCACCCTCCCATTCTATCTGAAAATCAATGGAAAAATATCCTCAGGTGAGGATTAAAAAACAAAACAAAACTATACCAACAAATTTATTGACCCAACTACAGTATAGCAGATTCAATTACTAAACATAAAAGTTCAAAGCACAAATGAATAGATTTAGAATAATCTTAAAATGTTTATTTCTCATCCAAGATCTCTCCTAATATTGAGACTACCAGACATACCCAATTAGATGTCCCCAAGCCTATCAATTTCATGTTTTAAATGGCCTATTTCAAGAAATGGTACCTACTCATCATCCAGAAAGCTCAGACATTTCTGGATTCGTTACTCACCACCTCCATTCCCTCACATACCACACATCTTACAACCATCCCCTATACATCATGCCCTTTGTCAATGCCCTAGATATGTCCTTCATCTTTTAGTCCTAGGATTGCTACATTAACCTTCCTTAATTCACTGGCCCCACCTTGGTGCTCTATCTTTCCCTACTGGAATTATCATCACAATGCTTGTGGCTACCAATTTTCTTTTAAAATCTTCCAATAAAGATTTTTTTAAATCCTCAACACAGCACACAAGATCTCTGCTTACCTCTCTAGTCTCATAATCTACACCACCATGATTTCTCAGCTTAGAATAAGTATCCTTCCTCTGTCTAATCACTTGTACCCAACTTTAAAGATTTATCTTTTCCATTTTGGAAAAGGTATCCTCGCCCTGGCTGGTTTGGTTCAGCGGTTAGAGCGTCGGCCCGTGGATCGGAGAGTCCGGGGTTCGGTTCCTGCTAAGGGCACGTACCTCGGTTGCAGTTTGTCCCCAACCCCGGTTGGGGTTGTGTGGGTGGCAACCACTCGATGTCTCTCTCACATCGATATTTCTCTCTTTCTCTCTCTCTCTCTCTCTTCCCCCCTCTCTCCCTCCTGCTCTATCTGAAGATAAATGCAAAAATGTCTTCGGGTGAGGATAAAAAATAAATTAAAAAAAAAAGGTATCCTTCTCTCTATTCTTCCCATTGTATATATACTTTCCACTGTATACATATCTTTAAATCATATCACAAATGATTTACTAAGTAAATGCCAGGTTGGAAATATAAAACTGAACAAAACACAGTCCTTGAGTTTAAGAAACTTACAATGGCGGCAGAAAAGCAGTCAATTGCCATGTAGTCTGATACTTTTTTTAGAGTTTGTTTTTGTTTTGTTTTGTATTTAAAATATGCTTTTATTGATTTAGTAGATAGAGGAAGGGGGAGAGAGAGAAACATCCATGTTAGAGAAATACATCGATGGGCTGCCTCCTGCACGCCCCCTACTGGGGATCGAGCCCACAACCAGGGCATGTGCCCTGACCAGCAATCAAACCAGGACGATGCTCAATTCACCGAGCCACATCGGCCTTTTTTAAAAGCTAAGATCTGAGTGCTTGCTACGTGCCAGGCTAAGAACTTGCCATGTATTATCTCATTTAATTTTCCAATAATTCCAGAGTCCTACTTTATATACAGAGAACGAAACAGAAAAAGTTCTCTTATTTGCCCAAGGTTATGTTTTAGGGACAAGAATCCAGGCCTGACTCCAGAATCTAAGCTCTTAATCACAATGCCTTTTATTTCTACTGTCACTGCATTTAACTCACTTTCCCTAGTGCCTGACACACAGCAGGCATAAGACATATATTTGTTAAATGAATGAACTTGAGTGTTGAAGTCCTAAGCTAGTACCAACATCATCAACACTACTGCTTTAACTGAGAGTGCCGTGTCAAAGAGTTCAAAAGCTCTGAGAAACTAACAAATGTGAAAAGATCAATGTCCCAAATTACTCATCATGTCATGGTTTATGACAGTAAAATATTGAAAATAAATGTCTATCAGAAGGGGACATGTTAAACAAATCACAGTCTATCCATATACAGTTACATGCCACTTAACAATGAGGATGTGTTCTGAGAAATGAGGTTAAGCAATTCTGTTGTGCGCTTATACAAACCTAGATGGTATAGCCTACTACACACCTAGGCTATATGGTTTAGCCTATTGCTCCTAGGTTACAACCCTGTACAGTATGTTACTGTACTAAATACTGTAGGTGACTGTAACACAATGGTCAAGTATCTAAATATAGAAAAGGTACAGTAAAAATACTGTTTTAAAATATTTTTAAAAGGTACACCTGTATAGGGCACTTACATAAGGGGTCCTGATTGGCCCTCATGCATGAGGTTCATCAATTATACTTTGGAAAATACTGACCTAGTATAATGTTGTATGTCCAGCAATTATTGATCACATTTTGTAAAAGTTCATTAATTAAATGATATATGTACACACACACACACAAAAGCTACCTAGGTGATTCTGATTCCCAAGTTTGAAAAATACCAAGAATTAAGTGGTAGGAGTTCTAGGAGGAAGAATTATGGACTAGATGGTTAAGAAAGATTTCTTTCTTCTCCATTTTCTACAATCCTTTAATGGTTATTACCCAGTGCAGTGGTTCTCAATCTGGCTTTGAGATGAGCTCCTCTCAAGTAGTAGCCCTAGATCTCTCTAACCACACTAGCTATATAGAGTACAGAATAAATGAATCCAAATAAAAAGCCACATGGACTTAATAGCATTTAAAATCTTTCCTTCTCACACCAAGACCTCCAACCTCTTGCACATACTGCACATCCCCCAATCTGCACACCCATACTACACATCCCCCAAGTGTTTTTACAAACTTTTTTGACCATAATCCTTAATAAAAAGGAATGTTACATCCCAAACAATACTTATAAAACAAAATGTAATCCCCCCCCCCCAAAATGTATACCAAGTGCAATGTACTGCTATTTTCTATCTCTTTCCTACTTTTTAATTTTTTGTTTTGTTTTGTTTTGGTACATGCCCCTAGCGGGAACCGAACCCAGGACTCTCTGGTCCACAGGCCAATGCTCCAACCGCTGAGCCAAACTGGCCAGGGCTCTTTCCTACTTTTTAAAAAGCATTAGTAGAAATCCACAAAATTGATTTCAAGACCAACTAATAGGTCTCAATTTGCAGTCTGCAAAACACCTCTGTAGAGACCAACAGTCTACATTTACAGTATGCTCTCATCTGGCAGGCCTACCCTATAATCATGCTACCTTAAAATTCTATACTGCAAAAACACACTTTTTCTACATCAGTTTCATTGTACAATTAATCTTAAATAATCTACAGTTCAAACTTAGTATATTAAACATATTAAAAGTTGTCTTAAAATTTAGTAAAATATATGTTAAAATAAAAATTTTCAAGCTCTAATAAAAAATTGAAGATAGCTAGCTTATTAGCTCAAAATGTGAAACATGGCTCTCAACTGGTAATTTAGGAGGTCACAATACTCTATTGGCAAAACCCAGAGTAGAGTATATTGTGAGTATGTATATCATCAAATTATAAGAAGTCTGAAATCAAAGTGCTCTACCACTGTCTTTACTCTGATTGGTCTTGGCATCTGACTACCCCCATTCATGAGACCTTGGAAACCACAGATCTAACTCTTCCTCCTCCCCAAGCTTTTTTGGGGGGTTGGAGTGGGGGGTCTTCTGTGTTGTTGTTAACCCTCTACTATTGCTTAAGGTCTGTCAGGAGTCCTGTCTTGTCTCAAACTAGCTCAGAAGTTCTGGCATAGACTTATTTAAGATTATTTCTATAGGAAAACCCATAAATCCAAACAACCAATTTTATAACAAACTTCTGAAACATAATCTATTGATAACACTACCTTTCATGCAGTTATGTATTTAATACCTTATCTCTGAAACAAAACCAGAAACCAAAAATGCTTAACTAAATTACAAACATATATCCTTTCTGTAAATTAAAGTCTAGTTGACAAACACAAAATTAATTTCTATCATCAGTTATGAACTTCAATTCTGTAAGTCTAACAGTGCTTGTGACATTTTTAATAACTGTATTAAGAGAACCTGGCTTCTCAATAAAAAAGAAAAAGAAAAAAGAGGAGCTAGCTGGTCCATCATGCTGTCCCATCACAGATTGACACAATGTTACCACATAAACCATCTATACAGCTTCCACATTTATTTCATAGCTCCACTCAGCTCTCTCTTCTAGCCCCACCCACTGAACAGCTGGGTGGGAAGAAAGATTGTTTCCTGCCCTCCTTTGCCCCTTCCCTTGCTATTTGGAGGTACAAGGGATCCAGGCAGCAGTTACTAGCTCTGTAACTGTTTATATCCTATACGAAGGTACCATCCTTCAGTCTGTCAGGATTCCATAAATTTCATTTTATCCGTATCTGTACACTTAATGCCTAAAAAGTTTCCTCAACTTGCTGATAAGCTGGGGGGTGGGGGGAAACAGGGGGGTGCTGACTGTATTCATCACCCGCATGTACATAAATATGTAAAACAAGTAAAATGCTTTTGAATCTAGGCTACCTGTTCATTTAGATTCTCAAGGGCACTCAGTAAGATACTCTTCCCTTCCATCAAAAAGTCAAAAGAAACCTTAAAGTTGCACTGTAACAATGAACTCGCAACAATGTTATTTCAGTAACCTAAGCAAGCACCTGGATGTCACAAATTATTTCCTTACACTATGAACACCCAGATTGGAAACAGTGTTCGCTCACAATGTAACTCAGCAAATGAAAATGTGTTAGAACAAGCTCAGTTGCTTATTTACGACTACACACACAGCACGAAATGGAACTCGGCAGTGGAAAATGTGAATGAAATGGCCTTGCTCTTTTTCCAATACGTGGGGGAGGAAAGGAAATGAAAAGGCTTTTTAAGAGAATAACTGAGAATACTGAAATGTTTTCAGAAATTACCTCCCTGAAACATCACGAGCCGTATCTCGAACAGGGTCCCTCCCTTTCCCAGCGACCCTTCCCACCCTTCCCACCTTCCCACTCCTCGGGAGGGCGCCCTTCCCAGACGTTCTTTCCCCCTTTTCTTCAAAATTAAGCCCACACCAGGCTCCCGATCCTCCGCACTCAAGCCTCGCCCGCCCTCCACCGGCCCTCGGGGCCGCGCCTGGCCAGAGGAAGCCCCGGGCGGCGGGCGGGCGACGGGCAGGCGACGCGGTCGCGGAGCGCTGCCGCCGCCGCCGCCTCCACCGCAGCTGCAGCCTGGTGCATCCTTCTTCCTCCCTGCCGCCGCCGCCCTCCCGGGCCGGCCCACATCCCAACCTCCTCGCCAGGCCCGCGCCCACGAGGGGAGCTCGCCGCGGGCGCTGCAGCCGGCCGCGGGGGAAGAAGGGCCGCGGGAGCCGGCGGGCCGGGAAGGACGACCCCCTCGGGTGCTCCGGCCGCGGCGCCGGAGGCCGCGGCTCCCGGCTCCCCGCTCCCCCGGGCCGCCCGCCCGCCCGCCGCGGCACAGGAAATGCCGCCGCCTCGGCTCTCCTCACATTCAATTCAAACTGTCACCGCCGCCGCCTCCCCTCCCCCCGGGCCCGCCGCCGCGCCCCGGGCCCGCCGTCGCCCCCACCCCACCTCCTTTCGCGGCTGCCCCCGCCTCGCCTCAGGGCGTTCCCCCGGCCCGGTCCCGCGGCCGCAGAGCCCCTCCGCGTCCGGACCCGCCGACCCGAGCCGCGGC
This sequence comes from Tadarida brasiliensis, assembly GCA_030848825.1. Classification (NCBI taxonomy): domain Eukaryota; kingdom Metazoa; phylum Chordata; class Mammalia; order Chiroptera; family Molossidae; genus Tadarida; species Tadarida brasiliensis. The sequence goes on along the minus strand of CM061267.1, from coordinate 94,634,070 downwards.
GGCCCGAAGCTGAGACTCACCCATGGTGCTGCTGTTGACGCTCCTCTCCTCAGCAGCAGCGGATCTCGCACTGACCGACATCCCCTCCCCCTCCGCGACCAGCCCGAGAGCGGCGCAGCCCGCCGATTCTCCAAAGCCGCCTACGCCAATTCCGCGGCGTAGCCGCCCGGCGTCGCTGCCCCGCTTACGCAGCCGACAGCGGGCGGACTCCTCCTCTGGCTCTCGCCCGACTCCCGCTGCCTCCTCCGCCCCCGCCCCCTCGGAAGCGGCTTCCGGGCCGAACAGAGGCTGGCTTCGTTCTCGCGAGATTACTGCCTCCCTGCCTCGCCGCCCTGCTCCATTGCGAGCATGACTTCATTGGCGTCCGCACTCTTTTGCTGCTCGGGTACAGCCGCCATGTTGAAATTGGCGGGATCTGGCGCCTCCGTGTCATGAGTAGTCAGGCCTCTGTGCAGGTTTCTTCAACACTGCCTCTAAGGTCAAACCGCCTTACGTTTGTCCGCGAAAAGCCTGGGGAGGATGAGAGGGAGTGGCCGCTGGGGTGCGGGGGTGGGGTTTTGCCCGAATTAAAGATGGCCGCCGTGAGTGCCGCCCCGCGCGGTTTCACGTCAGCGTTTGGAGACGCGGGCGCCGCCCGGTTGGCCTCAGCGCTTCCTTACGGAGTTGGCGTAAGGCGGGGAGGCGCCCCCGCTAGAGGCCAGACTGGGGAGCGGCGCTCAGGGCGGGGGCCTGATCCACGCCTGGGCTCCTAGCTACTGACCTGGCGGCATTGTGCGTGGAAGTGGAGGGACACTGCGAGGCAAGTGTCTCTGTCCCCCTCCATCCCCGTTTCCTCAGCTTCCTTGACTCGGCGCAGAAAGTGAGATGAGGCCCTGGTTGCCCCGACGTTCCCCTGGCGCTGTCACTGGTGGCCTGGCACAGCCAAGAGGTCGGCTGCTGCAGCTTCCACTGTCACACTGGGTAGGCTCACCTCGTGCCCGGTTCGGCCCTCGTGGAGCTCACACTCTAGTTGCGAGAATGAATGGGCACACGTGAGACTACTGGGTGACAGTCGGAGAGTAATGAAGGGCTAAAATTGTGTGACCTACGGGAGCAATGAATGTCCCTCGGTCATTGGAGCCATCCCCAAATGCTTTCTAGGAAAAAGTAGCTTCACTTTGCTCAGAACAACCCGTGGGCTTCTGTGCCTTTCTTGAAAAGTAATGGCTGTCTTCATTGTATAATTCATGCATATGTGTTATCTTTCCTGTTTAGCTGCATGTTAAGGAATTTCATATATATGTATGCATAAGCCACCATAAGGATGTTCATAGCAGCATTGTTTATATTAGCAAAATAATTTAAATGTCCATTATGGGAGAATAGAAGAGTAAGTTGCATTGTTGGACAAATTGACATACACAGAATAGTAAATGTATGTTAAGCCAAAGGTGCTTGTGTTAATTTAGATAGAGTTCATTAATATAATATTGAGAGGGAAAAAAAGCAGGTTGCAGAAAGATTTATATGGTATACCATAACTAAAAGCTGAAAAACAGAAAATCATATAAGGAAATAATAGACATCAAATTCAGAATAGTTTACTTATAGAGAAGAAGAGAAGGGAATAGAATAGAGAGGGTTCACTTGTATCTATAGTGTTTTAATTTCCACCAAAAGTAATCTGCAGAAAATGTGGCAAAACCTTAAAGCTAGGTGGAGGATACATGGGTGTTAAATTGTAATTATTTTCTATACTAGTCTATAAACTTGAAATGTTTCCAAATAATTTCTCTTTTTTAATTTTTATTAATTTATTTTTGTTACAGATGTTTCTCCAGTAATTTCTTTTTTTAATGAAGGACATTTTATCTAAGGAAACAGCTTGTTTTGCATGTTGATATCAACTGTTTCCTAGGTCTTCATTTGCTCCCTCATTCCTTCTCAACAGAAAGTAGAACCCATCAGAGAGGAACTCCAAGATCTTCCTGTCATCATATTCATTAGCCTACCTGCATCCACACCCATCCTGTCAAACATCACAATGGATCAGGTATCTACTCCATCTGAGGCACAGATTTCTACATGGTCTCTGTATTTTATCTCTTCAGGCCTGTCCTCTGGATTCTGTCTCCTCCTGTCTTCCCATGAACTTCACTCAGTGGATTGTTTATTCCATGCCTCTGGGTTCTATCCCTACCACTCCACTGAGATTCTGAGCAAAGTCACTAACAGCCTCTTTGTCCCATCCAGTGAACCCTTTTTTTATTTTTATTTTACTTGACCTCTCTGTAGCATTTGATACTAGTGATCATGGCCTGCTGCATTTACAGCCCTTGATCTGTAAAACCACACTTTCCTAGTTCTCCTCTGGCTTCTTTATATTACAGTATTTTAATTTAGAGGATCTCCATCTTCTGCCTGTCACTTAAATGTCCATGTACCTCAGAGTTGTGTTCCAGTCAGTGTATTTCTATCTCACTTTTTATACTCTTCCTTTGGTGATTTCATTCACTTCCATGGTTTCAGTGACCATCTCTATGCTAATGATTCCTAAATATAAATTTCTAGTTCTCTTTCCTTACTACAAATCTGCATACCTGACTGCCTTCAAGATATATATCCCTGTGTTCTAAGATATCTCAAAACAATGTATCCCAAATTAAATCTTCATTTAATTATACTTGTTTCTTTATTCTCAATCTGGAAATGGTATCATCATCAACCCAGTTGCCTCAACCAGAAATAAGGGTTTTATACACAGCCTCTCTCTCTCACCATTGACAGAAAGCCCCATCAATGTTTCCTTCTCATATATGTCTAATCTGTTCATTTCTCTCCATCTCCACTACTGCTCTAGCTAGGCCAATGTTATCTCCTGCCTCACCTCTCTGCAACAGCCTTTCTGCCTGGTTTTACTCCAACTCATTCTTCACATTGTACCCAGAGTGACCTTTCTAAACTGCTGAACTACGTATGTCAGTCTCCTGTGTCAAGTCTTCAGACTTTCCCTCAGGAAACTTACATATTCTCATTTCTGACTATTCTACCATGCCTTGCTCTCTCTGTAAACTCTAGCAAGCCTTGCTGCCTCCTCTGTCTGGGACACTTGACTCTCTTTTCACACTTGCATTCCTTACCTGGCTTTCTCTTTTAAGTCTCAGCTCAGCCATCAATTTTTCTAAGAGCCTTCCTTGATCTCCCAAGACTGGGCAAGGTACCCTCTTACCTTACCACCCCCCCCCCATAGCAACTTGTATTTACTCCTGTGGTAGCACAGTTTTGTACATATATGTCTCTTTCATTGGAGTCTAAGCTCCTTAAGAGCAGGGACTCTTGTCTTGTTCAGCTGTGGATCCCCAGCACCTAGCACAGGGTCTGGTATTCATTATGTCATTCAGCAAATATTTCTTGAGTCCTAACTGGGTATTAGGCACCAGCACGGGGGTTAATGTGTGGAATGGGAAACCCTTGGAGGAGGTCGCTGAGAAGCGAGGGAATCCATGAAGTCAAAATTATTTTAATTCTAATACTAAGACTTTTTTACAAAACCTTTTTTATTCTCATTCTCTCATGAGCATATAGTGGAGTTTTCCAGAGACTAAATGAAGTGTGATAAGTGCAACAGATTGAATTCAGAAACACATAAATAATTTCACTAATATTAAGCCAGACATTAAAATGGTACTCATCAAACTAATTTATTTTTGTTATGGAAGATATGGTTATTTTTCATAAAAATGTGTTGTTTATGTTAACATGTAATGGATTTATTGTTATTTTTTAATGAATAAATGATATTTCAAACTTTCTCAGTTTTAATTTCTAGTAAGTATCAATAGGTATATTCCACATACACAAAAACTCTTTGGGGTCCTCAATAATTTGTAAGAATGTGAAAAGATCCTGAGCCTAAATGTTTGAGAATTGCTGCACTAGCACAGATTATATATATATGTCCAATGTAGATGTGGTAAATAACAAATGTCAGTTTGCCAAAACTGTGGCATGTGGCTGCTTAATGTTTCTTAATAAAAACGTCCCCAGAATATCCAAATAGGCAAAAAAAAAAAAAAAAAAAAATCCTTAATATCTGAATATGCATAAGTGAAAATATTCTTTTTTTTTTTTTTAATCCTCACCTGAAGACATTTTTGCATTTATCTTTAGATAGAGCGGGAGAGGGAGAGTGAGGAAGAGAGAGAGAGAAACATCAGTGTGAGAGAAACACATCGACTGTTTGCCACCCACAGGACCCCAACCGGAGCCAGGGACTAACTGCAACCGAAGTACGTGCCCTTAGCAGGAACCGAACCTGGGTCTCTCTGGTCTGCGGGCCGACACTCTAACCACTGAGCCAAACCGGCCAGCGCAAGTGAAAGTATTCTTTAAGTGAATGTGTTTTGTGAACTATGACATGTTATACAGATGCTGTTGTTTTCATAATTTTCTATGATAAATATGGACCAGTGTTCTAGCTTTGGTGGTAGAACTAAAATGAACTATTATGGTCTGAAAAGTGACTTGAAGATGAGATTTTTTATAGCCATCCATGTCACATCAATCTGATTTAGTCCATATACAATTTTATGAAATAGGTATGACTCAGCTTTTTAAATGAGAAAACCAATGTTCAGAGAGGTGAAGTGATTTATTCAAGGCCTCAGAATTTGTAAGAGCCTGAGACACGTTTCAAAGACCTCATGCTTTTCCAACACATTAGACCTCAGGGGAAGAGGTTCGTTTCTCTGTTGTCCTGAATCCTGTCCTCATTCACTAGACATTTGGTCTGGTGAAAGGATAAGATGGGTTCTATAGTTTCCAAGTACTTTTACCTTTAGTGCAAGCAGAAGGACATGTGGATGGTATTAGGTCTATATGGAGGTTTTCTTTGAGGGCCAACTCACAACTAATAGTATAAATGAGATGATACTTCTCATAGAACAAGTATGTCCTGTTTTCTACGATGACAAAGCTTAGCAGACATAGTTAGGTTGGGTGGTAGAGGGTGGAGCTTGAGATTTCAGATGTATATTTTATGAAGTGGGTTAGGCAATCTGTAATATTTCCCTATTAACAGTAATACCCAAATATCCAAAAAGTCCTCAAGTGCTCTTTATTTCTCCTTTGAAGGACAGGAGGAGAGGGTTGAAAATAAAGAGCCATTAACTAAGATTTTTTTTCTTGTGAAATTGAAAAGTATATAGTTTACTCAAAAGCTGAAGCTAGTTTCATATGAATGAATATTGGAGTATATTTTGTTCACATCAAATTTAAAATATGAAACCTCATAATTAAAGTTGTTTCTCAAGAGAAATATTCTACCATCCACAAAATCTCTTTTAAGTGTCACGAAATACAAATACATGGAAACAAGTTAAGTATGATTTAAATATTTTTGTATTTAACTTTTAAACATTTGAAAACAAATAGTGCATTTCAGTATTAAATTCATAATTAAATAGCATAGTTATTAGAGAAAGTTCTGTTGAGATCAAAGAATGTCACTAAAATATTTGGCAGTGTTAATGTTCTGCAAATGGAATAGATACTGATGTGCCTTTTTGTAGATTAAGAATCTATACAATACAGGAAGTCTAGTGACATTTGCAAGGTTATACAACTAATGAACAAAAATGAGAAAAAATAAAGCCTACTTCCTCTTCCTTTGAGGAAGAGAAGCCAAAAGACATAGTAGTGATAACAAAGAAAAGAAGAGAAAATGAAAGAACCATGCAACTTAAAGACCAGAGGTTTAACCAGACAGCAAGATAACTATTTAAATAGCAAATAACTCCCATTCTTAAATTCTTTACCTTAGAAGGAGGGATTTTTCTTTTACCCACCAGCCAAGGAAGGAGTGGGGGAGAAAGCAGAGCAGAAATAGGATGTCTGAATCCTGACTGCCCAGGGAGGCCTGATTATCTCAACTTATCACTGGAAGCTCAAGGAATTTTCAAATTCCAGGGCTGTCCTGGAAACTTAGTTCTTATGCAGTTGAAAGCCCTGCTTCCCTCAGGACCCAGTGTCTCTCTAGACTGGCCTCACAGATACCTCTGGGACTGAGGGAAGAGAGGAAGCAATTTACCTTGAGGTTTTCTTGCCAATCAGCACCTTGTTGTAGAGCTATCCAATCTGATTACACAGTAAAAATACCACTGAGCACAATACTGGAGAAAAATCCAAAATACATAAAAGAAAATCTATTTTAAGTGGAAAAGGCCATTGTTGCCAACTCCCTTTGGCATTTTCTACCACTGAATCATAAACTGACTGAAATAGGAAATAGGCACACATGGTTCTATGGGAAACCAGCTGCCTTCAGCAGCCAGAGTTAATATATTGATTTTGGCAATGATTGAATACGTCCTGCTGTAGAAGAGGCTAAGTGAAAGTGAATTGAACTGAACTTAAGAAAGTTTTTGTGTATGACATGCCTTAGGTAAGAGTAAGGCTATCATTTTCGCATGCATTTGGAGCCTACCTACCTTCTCCAAATTGCTCTTCTAGCTGACCTCTGAGTGAGCAACTATTTCCTGAAGGTGCACCTCAGAGAACCTCAGATCCAGGAAAACAGGAAGTTTAGAGAAGAAGCAAATGCCTGTGCCACACGAATGTGCTTGCTTTGGGTGAAGCAATTGATTGGATTACCACGGAGACTGACGGGAGGACAAATCTCAGTAATAGATAAAACATAGTATTTTATTACTTCCTTCTTTGTGAGACTCCTAACAACCTACAGACTTTGTCTTATACTATATCTCTCTAATCATTAGACGTTGATTAGATACTATTTTAGGGGGATAGTTAGGCATCTGGTAAAAAAATAAAAGAGCAAATAATGGTGATGTTAATAGTTACCCATGATGTGATCTATTTCATGGAAGGAATCATGATTGAGATTTATTGATGGTTTTTAGTTGATGTATTTTTTCCTTGATTTGTTTCCAGAAACTTGGCAGTAAAATGATAACAACTTGCCAGTCAACCACTATAAACAGATAAATAGATTTTATGAAACCAAAATGATGGCCATCTTTGTCATCCCAAATTGTAGGAATACAGCATTAAACACTAATGTTGAGCAATAGATTTCCCCCCGCTGGAGTTCTTATTCCAAAAGGCTACATTTGTGTCCTACTAGAATCTAATATTTTAAGAGTTGGAAGAGACTTTATAACTAAATCAGCTAGCTACCAAATTCAAAATCTTCCTCAAATATTATTTTTTCATGTCAGGTATAAGACAACAATACCAACTATTAAAACTATAAATGTTAAAATTTGAATTTGAATTTAAATGAAGCAGATGCATTGCAGATGATATATTACTTTAGAGTCCTATAGTTTACACATGGCATGGGTGTAACTCTCCTTTTTCCAATTTATGGCAAACAAGTGAGCAAACTCTTCTGAAATCCTTGTTTCTCATAAAAGTGTTCACTTAACTGCTTGTTATTTCAGAATATGTTTTTGGTTTGAGCTAAATGTCAGTGACATTTAGATGCTGTCAATGAGCACTAGATAATTAAAATGTTTTCTCTTGTAAAATTTAGCTGTTTTTGCAAATTTGTGAGCAAACATGACCATAAATTACCTTTCCAATGAGACTGCAGACCTTGAAGGTGGACTAAATCTTAGCTATCTTTTCATCTTGTTCAAACCTAGCATAATGCCTTGCACATAGTAGGCACCCAAATCTTTTTTGGAAATAATTTTGTATACTTTCAGGGTTCATCTGTGGTTTAGGGAACTGGAGTAGAAAAAGCAACACCAAAATAGGGCAAAAGAAAAAAAAGTGGAATTTGAGTATTGCCAATAGGAAGAGATTATTATATTATCTTCATATTTGCTCCTTAGGGAAAAAAACCTTTTCCTATACAATTTCCCCCCACATTTCAAAAGGCAGAAATTTCTTTGTTTCTTTAGCATCACCTTGAGACTTCTGTTAGTTTGGTGGTTGGGGGAGAGGTTGGCATCACATGAAAGACTCAGCTGATACTGTTATTGGCAAGGTTGGGGGAAGAGAGCAGGTCTACCTTCTCTTGTTGCATCCCAGCTACTGCTTACCCTTCTCCCTCCTTCCTGATCAGTTCTAGGTAACAGACAGGCCTGACTCTTAGCTTCCCAAGATATACTATCCTATTTAGGGAAAGTAAGCAGAAGCCTTCCCAGATCTATGGTACTTAAGCAACCAAAGGGAACTCTGGAAAGGAAACAAAGAGAAGGAAGAGATTCCAAAAGTAAAGACCTCTTTTCAATCGCTGGCTGATGCTCTCCCTCTTCCTTTCCTTTGTCACCAACATGAAGCCATCTCAGCAAAGCAGTCTTTCACTTTACAAGTAAAAGGAATTGCTGAAGGGAGAAAGAACTATTAAGAGACCTTGAGACCAATTTTTCCGGCTACTGTGGCTGTAATTCTGGGTGAGTCACTCTTCTTCAGGAAATCCAAGGAATGTCAAATATGTGAAGGTTACTGAAGATAGCTGTGGAGCAGAATAAAGATTATCATTCTGCGTAATTTCAAGTTTCCCTTCGATGTCTTTCTCGCAGAAGCACAAACATCATGTACAATGAAAGCTGAGAGAGAGGGGTGCTCAGGGAGAGAGAATGTGTTAAACACAGCTTCAGGGGGTGTGTTAACTCTTAACTAGCCACTAGGTTGATCTAGGGTGATTTAATTACCTTAATCTAAAGATTTATCCAATGAATTTAAAATTGTCTACAAAGGTGAGCTATTTATCCCCATCAATCAGTGCAAGAAATGTGCAAGAAATTATGTGGGAAAGATTTTATTCTCATTGTTTCATAGTTTACATAATGAAAATAGAGGATACTTCGGTGGATAAATACCTTAATAGCTTCTTCCTGCTATCTAAATGCTGTGTCAGAATGAGATACATAAAAAACAAATTGTTCACAGACATCCAAAGGTTCTTGAGATTCCCCAGTGTTCCCAGTAAACACCTCTTATTAAATTGCAATGAGGAAGGAGGGTAAGGCCAATAAAGAAAGGGACAGAGAGAGCATGGGTTCAAGTAATTAGGGAGCAAGTGACTAGAGCACCACACAGACCTCAACTCAAAGCAGAGGGGCCACTAAGGCTTTGAGAATAACCCTTCCGTATTAGTTTGCTAGGGCTCCCATAACAAAATACCATCGCCTGGGCGGTTTAAACAACAGAAATTTATTTTCTCATGGTTCTGAGGCTAGAAGTACAAGATCAAGGTGTCAGCAGCTTTGTTTTTTTCTGAGGTTTCTCTCTGATCACCGCTTTAATGGCTTTATCTCCAAATACAGCCACATTCTGAGGTACTGGGGGTTAGGGCTTCAACATATGAATTTTGAGGGACACAGTTCAGCCCATTACACTCTCCCTGCTAGTTGGCAGAGTCAAGTTATATACGTATACCCTTTGACTTTACACTAAAATGATATTTACATAAGTATGTTCATTGCAGCACCAGTTGAAACAGCAGAAAACAGTAAGTAACCTAATTGTTCATTAGCAGGAGATTTGTGTTATAATTGTAGTCTAACCATACAAATAGAATGCTAGGCCTGGAAAGATGTCCAAGATATGTCAAAAACTTACATTATAGAGCACAATGTATATTACAAACTTGGGTTTAGAAATGTTATATTTGTGTAGCCTAGAAAAAGTTCTGAAAGGATATGTATCAAACTTAACAGTGGTTACAGCTCAGGTATGGGCTTTGTAGTACAGCCTTTGACTTTTTATTTGTATACGTATATAATTTGAATTTTTGCAACAGATGTGTTTGGTTTAATCACAAAAAATGAAACCATTAATTTTAAAATTATTTCTGGAAGAACATGGGGTAGACAGGTTTAGAGCCTATAAACTTTGACAAACACTGTAATAACAATAAAAACTATCTTTATTGAACATCTACTACTTATTCATTCAACAAATATTTTTGAGCCTCGTGTCCTAGGCATTTTTAGGTAGGCACTTTACATATATTACACCCAATCCTTGCAAAAAATTTCTCAAGGCAAGTTTTACTGTTTTTATTTTATGGCAGAAAACAAGGCTCAGAGAAGTCAAGTAATTTGCAAAAGTTGCCTAGTTAATAAGCAACAAAACCAAGTCTTTGGTCTGCTTTATCATGCTGCCTTGTGTATACAGAATTACTGTGTATACAGAATACAGAAAATTGCTGGTTGGAATGTCTAGTACACAAAAAGGGCTATGGGTTTGATTCCCCAGAATACAGAAGATTGTTGTCTAGTTTGACATTATCTTAGAGTCACACTTACAGGTCATTACTGTATTCTCTCAGCACCTCTAAATCTAAGTCTAAATCTCTATCTATCTACAGATATATATTTTGCAGCCACTAATCAGAAGTACTTGTCAGAACTATTTTGAACTTTTAAGTAATTTTGATAAGTAGAGGAAAATTCCATGATCTTGAGCTCTCACTGAATAATGGTTGGGGGCGAGGAGGGGGGAGAGTCACTCTGGTCTACTCTTTTTATTGTAGGGCAGGGCAGTACTGGTATTTGGACTACTAACACAGCAGTGTCTAGGTCTATAACTTCAGTTACCAAAAGAAAGAAGCTTTGAAGGATTGTGCCCTCTGATCACCATCTCTGAGAAGCACACACATACGTATTGTTCCCTGTGAAAATGAGAGCTTTGTACAGATAGGCTGGTACAGTGGTGTGAAAAGTACTTCAAGAGAATCTCAAGCAGTGGGACTCTTGATCATCCTGTGTCCCGACATTTTATCATTCCTCTTCAGATAGCAATAGGACGTATTTGAAGGTGCTATAGCCTATCTGCAAGTTGATTGCAGGGAATTCAGAATATCTTCCAAATCCTTCTTAGCTCCTGCCTCTGACATCAATTCATTCCTCTAAGTGTCTGCTCTTTGTTCAAAAGTAGTAGGTCTCCAAAGCACAGTGCTTTCATCTGCCATCAGACATGTATTACTTGGTGTGACAGTAGGCCCCTCCTCAGGGACTGGGGAAGAAACTGAAAATTGGGGAGGCTGGGGACACAAAGAAAAACCTGGTAATTTCACTGTTTCCTGGGACACACTGCTGGGAATAATGAGGACCCTGTCTGTCAAAAATCACTGGGAGTGTTTTTACTCACTAGTGAGTAGAGCAGTGGTTCTCAACCTTCCTAATGCCGCGACCCTTTAATACAGTTCCTCATGTTGTGGTGACCCCCAACCATAAAATTATTTTTGTTGCTACTTCATAACTGTAATTTTGCTACTGTTATGAATTGCCATCGGAAATATGTGTTTTCCGATGGTCTTAGGCGACCCCTGTGAAAGGGTCGTTCGACCCCCAAAGGGGTCGCGACCCACAGGTAGAGAACCGCTGGAGTAGAGTGTGGATATAGCTGCCTGATGCTTCATGTGAGCAGAGCCCCCTGTACTCAAGTGGTCTTCCTGTCTACACCCCTGGGTTAGCCTGACAAGCCTGTGTCCCAGTCTCTGTAGGCACCATGGAGGGCAGAAAGAGTACAGGTTTTGCAGTCAGAATAGAGTTAGGTTCAACTGTGCCTCATCCATTTACTGGCCATCTGACCTTGGACATATCACTGTATCTCACAGGGCTGTCATGAGGATGAAATGAGATTCTGTAAGTGAAGAGCTCGCACAGTGCCTGCTACACAAAAGGGACCCAATATCGTACAATCAACCCTTTCTAGGTCCTTGCTGAGAACTCCACCAGGACCAAAGCCCAGCCTTGAACCTAAGCCCAGTCAACTCTGAGTCCTGACCGCTTGCCCAGATCCTGCTGAATCCTTTCTCGGGCTGTTCTCATATCCTTTCCGCCATCAGGATGCAGCTTCAAACACATATCCTGCCTGCCTTCCACCCACCAACTGCATTCCATGGATGGCCTTGCCAGGTTCAGTCAGAGTAGAGCCAGCTCTGGTCTCCCTTAGACTTCGTGATTTAGACCAACGGTTCTCAACCCTTCCTGGGACCATGCCAGACCTGAACTGCTCTGTGTATGGAGCCTGAGGATCTGTGTGTTTTATTATATATATATTTTTTATCCTCACCCGAGGACATTTTTTCATTTTTTGTTCAGATAGAGTGGGAGGGAGAGAGAGGAAGAGAGAGAGAGAGAAACATCGACGTGAAAGGGACACATCGAGTGGCTGCCACCCGCAGGGCAACCAGGGCCGGGGACAAACTGCAACCGAAGTACATGCCCTTAGCGGGAACCGAACCCGGGTCTCTCCGGACCCCAGGCGGATGCTCTAACCGCTGAGCCAAACCAGCCAGGGCGATCTGTGTGTTTTAAAAGCTCCCCTTCCCTTGCCCTGGCCAGTTTGGCTCAGCAGTTAGAGCGTCGGCCTGCAGACCAGAGAGACCGGGGTTCAGTTCCCGCTAAGTGCACGCACCTTGGTTGCAGTTTGTCCCCGGCCCCGGTTGGGGTCGTGTGGGTGGCGACCAGTCGATGTGTCTCTCTCACATTGATGTTTCTCTCTCTCTCTCTTCCCCTCTCTCTCCCCCCTGCTGTATCTGAAAATAAATGCAAAAATGTCCTTGGGTGAGGATTAAAAAAACAAAAACAAGTAAAAGCTCCCCTTCCCTCACTGTAAGAGTCCTTCACTAGTCTTCACTCACTCTTGCTTCTAAGCAGAAGTTCCCTGTGTGCTGTGTGACCAAGACCAGAGCATCTACTTTGCAAATAGTGGATGCTTAATAAATGTTTATTGAGCAAATGAAGGCTTCCCATTGGGTGTTCTTTCTTGCCTCACAAAGCTATTTAGCTGTGGAGTTTTTTTAAAAAACAGCATTAAAATAATAGCACATACTGGTTGTTCAATCAAGATTGGTTCATGAATGATTAAAACCTGTTTTCTTTTGGTATGGATTTTTTTGGGGGGGACAACTATTTGGGAGAATGCCTGTGGATGCAGAAATTCCACAGAAATAAATGAAATGGCAGCACATGGAAGAGTTTGAAGCAGCATGAAGGAATATATGGAATAGTAATGATGATACACCATCCACGTATTAATGTCAGTACATGCTGATTTGTTCTGGAGAAAAGGCAACTCGGGTAAGCAAGTTCTCAAAGGTTACTATGTATGTCACCAGGAAAGAGAAAAGCAAGGAAGAGTTCTCATTCCTCCCACCTGTACAAGAACAATGAAGAGACATCGCCTTTTCTTTTTCTTTTTATTATGGAAAATTGCAAACATACACAAGATAGAGAGAATAGTATAATAAATCCTCACATCTGTTGCACAGCTTCAACATTTTGCCTATATTGGACCAACCTATGTGATGCAAAATAGGACTTGTGTGTTTGCTTTTAAGACTGTTTGAAAAGAAAGTGTAAATAAATGCTTTAAAACTAGGTCAACAAATCTGGGAAGATTTGGAGATGGCATGTACTCCCAGGGCCCATTTACATATATTTTTCAACATCTGACTAACAATCCCTCTTTGAGTTGGATGATGACCACATCCCAAACCCTGTGCAATCTCCTGTTGAGTGTATATAATAGAGTCACTGTACTTGTCCTTGGAAAAACAACTTATTTATATTTAGATCTTTAGAAAATTGTAACTGTGTCTCCATCTGGGGTACAAAGGACCAGTGAGTCCAGTTTGCTGTGGTCCCTGCATTCGATAGCCCAGATGTGCCAACCCCAAGACAGTGTTATGACAATCCAGAGGGTGACTGGGTGAGAGAGGCTGCAGGTCTGAATTCACTGACTGTAGAAAGTCTCCGAGTGTGGAAATTTATACTCTAAGGCAAAACATTGGGCAGTGATTTGTCGTCTCACGCTGAATACAAGCAATTTCTTGGAAATCACTATCATTAGTCCAACCATTTACTTAAGTACATGGTGATGTTACTGGGTTTAGCTTTCCTATAATTTCTTTTTCTCCCAAGTAACTAGTTTTATCTTCTATTTTTACTACATACGGTCATCAGATGCTAAGTTGTACCCTCTGACAGTGGGAAGATATTTATATTAATTAAACTATTATTAGAGAGGAAACTACCATATCTTGCTTATTGAATACAGTTTCACGTTATGCACAGGGCTCAATATATATTTATTGAATGAACAAGGTTGAATGTTTTCCTTTTAAGTATTTTTCTAGCTATTCATATGTTTTAATACTCTATTAATGTAGGTTTTGTCATATAAAATATTCTCAGCTATAACTAGTGTATTATTTGGGATTTGAAATCCATGTTGATAATCTTCTCAACTCTCTGGCCTCCTTCTCAACTCTCAGTTTCTTACCTTGGTCTCTGTGACTCCGTCTCGTTCTGCCTCAGATCCTCTGAGTGTAGGCACATCTTAGTTTTTGCCATGAAACTTGCTAAGTTTTCTCTGACCATCACCTACCTGTCTTTCTCTCCTGTTACCTTACTCCTGACCCACTCTTCACCTTTGCAGACACAGGCCCTCTGTTCTTTCTCCATCTGCCAACCTCCCTGGCCTCTCAGGACATCACAGGCATCTCACAGATGTCAGGGTCAGTTCTTCCCACTGCACTCACACCTGCATCCTAATGACCCTCATCTCCCTGGTCTTCTGTCACATCTGTCCTGCCAATCTCCAGCCCTGGTTAAGGCAACCATCTGTTCCTTCTTTTCCCTTTTCTAGGCGGCTGAGCATTTCTGGACAAGGTAACATAACCAAGTAGATTGGATGCTCTAAAATGTATTCCTTCCAATTTTTCTGGTGATTCAACAACACCGAGAATTCCTTTTCTCACCCCTCATCAAGTCACTCTTAAAATACGCATAGCTGTTGTTCCAATCTTCTGCACCCCCATTAAAGTTCTATACCTACCTCTCCCCCCTCTTTTGCTACCTACTTCACAAGAAGCTAGAGATCATCTGATAAAAATACTATACAAATTTCATTTTGTCCAAATTATCACCCATTCCCTTTATCTTTCCTCTAGTCTCTGAAGAATTTTCCTGACTGCCTTTTGAAGCCAGTGTTCCCATTTGTCTTTTCCCTCCTCCCTTCCCATGTCCTTGACTTTGCTCCTTGTCCATTTATTCCCCTTTGTCTACATTCCTTCCATTTTCTGGGCCTCCCTCCCTTCTTGTCCCCCCCCCATTGATATCGATAAACCTTTTCTCTCCTGTTTTAATACTCTACTTTGATTCTAATTTCTCTTCATGGTATTTCTGTCTCTCTCCTTCCTCTTCATCCGCAAACTTCATCCACCCTTTTTCTTCTCCCTCTCAATCTTCAGCACCATCAGCCCCTGGAAAAGTCCTAATGCCAAAAACTTCTTCCTAGACCTTCTGCTCAAATTCCATTTTCAGCAGAGTTTGAAAACATTCACCAGCATCTTCTTAGTAGAACTCTCACCTCCACTGGAGCCCATGTTACACCCTACTGGCCCTCCTGCCTCAGACAGCTTTCGTTTAGTTTCCATCCAGAGTCCCTACATGCTACTGCCTTAAAACAAGCCCCTTAAATGTAGATTTCTGAAGATTCAGTGTTCCATCCTGTTTTAACTCTTGACAGTCCCTTGGTAACCTCATCCTATTTTATAGCTTGATCTATCCAGCTATCCCCTTTATGAGAATGACTCCCAACTCTGTACCTTTATCCCTCACCTGTCTTTCCCTAATCAGACCCTGTTCCTAACTGTGTGATGAACATCCTATGCTGATGTATTACAGACACCCTAAACTCTGATCTAAATTAAACTCATTACTTTTCACTGCTGTGGGGTTTTTTGTTTTTGTTTTTGTTTTGTTTTTTAATCTTGGTTAATCAATCCAGTGGGGTCTCCTTCCATCATTGTCTTTCAAATCAATTTCTTTCTGTTCCCTACCCTTCTTCAAAACTCATTGTTTTGGACCATTGCATAGTCTCCTAGCTGGCCTCCCTATTCTGTTTTTCCTCCATTTAGTAGAATCATCAACTTTGCTATTCACGTAAGTGCTTTTGCATTAAAAACAACAACAACAACAACAAAAAAACCTCTTTCCCCTTCTTTGGCTCATTTAATTGTCTTTCCCTGCCAATACCTTACATATTGGCTTTTCTGAATATTACTGCTGGAGTCACCTTCCAAAGATTCAGATCTGGGCATATCACTTCAAGCTCAAGGACTTTCCTTTCCTACCCATTGCCTTCTATAGTCAAAACCCTTCATAACTGGGTCCAAATCCATCATTTTAGCATTAGCTTCCACTCAACTCTTGCAGCCTGATCTGTGACATGGCTTCCCAAACAGGCGCAGGTGTCTTTTCTTAAATTATTGCCTCTGTCAAGGTGCCCTGCCTTCCAGATCATCTTTTGTCCATTTCAGATCATTCCCCTTCAAAATGCTCTCCCCCATTACCAAAGTCAGCTAAAAGGCTCCCCACATTATTAAATATTTGGCTGATATCTGGAACACAGAATTTACCACCATCTGTCTTGGTATCCAATTGTTTGTTTCTCTTCTCCGTCAGACCAATCACTTAAGAGAGGGACAGAGTCTAATTCATTTTTGTGTCCAACCAATGAAAGTAAAGCATTCCCATAGTAGTATTTTGAATTGTTGGATTTTATATCAAGAGTTGCCTTGATTTAATTGATGGAGTGAAGAATAAAATTTAGGTTATTTTGGGGAGTAAGATTTTTATGTTGTTCTCCTTAATGATTTGGTCTTTATTGCAATATAAATTTTACATTTGTAATAGAACTTCTGTAGTAGTAATTATTCAGTGGACAAAAATTCATGATATTCATCATATCAAAATACTACACTTGATCTTAGCCAAAAGGCCGAGAAGCAATCATCATATCAAAATAAATCATTGGCTATTATAACAAATAATAACATGTTAAGAGGAAGACACAGTGCAGGTGAAAGAATATATGCAAATATCATGGGAGTTTTTTATTTTAATTAAGAGAAAACGTATGTAAAATGCTTATTCATTATTTGGTACAGACTAAGTGCTCAGTAAATGTTACCTAATATTATTATACAGCAAGTAAAGGGGCTGACAAAAAAAAAACAAAAACAATTTCCTATTTCCTATGTAGCCTACGTAGTTTTGGGTGGCAGCTGATACCAACTTTGGACTGCATTCAACTTTGAGTCAGTCAGATATGTCTCTTTATAATTTCAAGAGCCCATAACAAAGAATAAAGCATGTGAGGGGATAGCATGATATAATTAACCACGTGCACTGTTGGTGAGGACTTGGCTTCTCTCTGTACCATTTGATATTCAGTGAAATAAATAATGGTGATAATTGTCACATTCCTAACAAAGACATCTGCTAAACCAGGCAACTCAGGCGAAGCTGTTTGCTACTGACAACTTGTTTCAAATGTTAATGTTGCCATTAAGAAAAAATAGAGTTTCTGTATTTATTACATTACCTAATCTGTTGTGTTGGCAGTGTTTCATCTGGGGACCAAAAGACCTGATAATTAAATTCAACATTTAAACCTTTATATTTGCTTTAGGGACTATGAGAACATCTTTCCTTTTGTTGACGTTGTTTTAGTGTAAATGCAATATATCTACATGATAAAAATAAAAATTTAACCGTTAAGAGTGGTAGCAACTGCAGAGTAAAAGCCTCCCCACTCTCACTACCACTACTTCTCCTCTCTGGAGAGTATCTTTTGAATCCCATGGCATGTAAAAATCACACGAAAAAATAAAAAGCAGCCAATTCCACTTTATTATATACATGACCTTGAATTTCAGAAAATTCCAGTGGTGCATGAAGCCCAAGACAAATCATTACATCTTTGGATTTTTCTCTGTTTGTCTATTAATATCATTATTGAATACATCTCCACTTCAAATTGTTATTCCTAAAGACCCAGAAGAGTGAAAGGCTTACTCTCTATTCCCTCATCTGATGATGGATCACTAAGAAGCAGCTGAAGCAGGTTCACCTTTAGACCAGATGAGAAAGGCCCCTCATCCTGGGCTGGAAACTTCTGAGGATCCTACTCATGCCATCCTTTGGCCCTGCCCCACCCATAGGTGAGATGACATGCTCACTCAGAGCCGGTGTGGCCTCTACCAGACCATATTTGGGGTAACCTGGATAGAAGAATGAATTCCCAGCTCACATGGTCCAAGCAACTTCACAGCTTCTTCCCCACCTCTTTCCTCACAGGGATGGGGAGGCCACGGGCTGGGGGCCAGCTCTCCTCCTCCTCCTCCTCCTCCTTGTTATTTTCTGGTATGGATGGAACTCTGAAGAGTCTGAGAAATCTAAATTCAACCCTAAGCTTTTAGGTTGTTATGAAGATGTCAAGGTAGGAAGATTCAAATGCTTATTTAACAATTTGTTAGCTTGATTTATAGCTAAAATATTGACTTCAATATATACCTTTGACCTGTGCTGCCTCAAATGTTAGGAGATGGGCCTGATTGGAAGATAATGTCATTGTGAAGCTCATATAGTTAAATGACTTACCCTTTTAATTGTGTTTCTAACAGTTCTTTGAAATAAAAGCAAAATGAATCTAACTCTTCAAATCACTAGGGTTTTGTTTTTTAAATGAATAAATTACAATTTCAAATTATTCTGCCCCTCTTATATGCCTACTTTTGAAATATTCAGTGAAGGAATTTCTTACCAGAGGTAGAACATAAATTGACTTTGTTAATCTTTTTCGAAAATAACTTGTAAAGCTTGCTCTTCATTTCAAACAGTTTTTTATGGATCTCTCATTTTTTCCCCTATCCATTAATTATCTCTCTTTCGATCAATAATAAGAGTTTTTCAAAACAGAAAATTTTATTTAGACCTACCTTCATTTTACTGAAAAAGAACTGGTAATACTATGGAAGGGTCACATGATCTTTTAGACAAAGTCATTTAGGAGTTTGGTTCATAAAAGTTTGGCAGGCTGAAATCAGGTTTTCACTTTGTAGTTATTTTTTTAATGAATCCATAGACATGTAGGGAGTAGAAAGATTCATCATTTGGGGAAGGGGGTTGTTTTTCAACAATAATCACATTTACCCAGGAGTCCATTTCATTGCTTATTTATAGAGGGTCCTATAAGCAGGAGTTAACAAAATTAGTTTAATAGGTATTCCAATTACATAGTTGTGTGTGTGTGTGTGTTTCTTCCTATGCTGTTCTCCATCACCCTGCTTTTCCCACTTCAGCCCTGACATATAACCGCTGTTATTAGGTACTTGTGTGTGCACATAGATTTCTTTAGGCAAATATAAGTTCTTCTATGACTGCTTTCCTTATCAGTTCAGAGAGCATCCTTATTCTTTCTTGAACAGTGCATAGAATTATTCCATGTTTACAAAAAAAACCCACAACTGTGAAGACAGTACAGAGGATTTTCCCCTATTATTAACATTTTATTTCAGCATGGTACACTTGCTACAATTATTGAACCAATGTTGATATGTTATTAATAATTAAAGTCTATACTTTGTTTGGATTGCTTTAATTTTACTGTTTTCTGTTCCAGGAGATCATATGACATTAGTCATCATATTTCCTTAGGATCCTCTTGGCTGACAGTTTCTTAGACTTTATTTAGTTTTGATGACCTTGATAGTTTTGAGGAGTACTGGCCAGGTATTTTTTTAAATGTCCCTCAAATGAGATTTATTTTTGTACAACTACATTTTTCACAAAAAATTCTTTGGATGAATACTCACTTTCCCCCCTAATCATTCACTATTACCAGCAATGCTTCAGTAACTGTGTACCTCACACGTTGCCTCTGCAGTGTTGCACCAGCCACTGCACATATCGCAGGTACAGAAGATAAATTCCCAGGAGTGGCATTGGTAGGTTAAATGGTAAATGCATTTGTAATTTTGACACTATTGTCAAATGGCCTTCCATAAGGTCTCTGTCAGTTTATACTGTATGTCTGAGAGTGCCCGTTTCCTTATAGCTTTTCCAACAGAGTATGTTGTAAACCTTTTGGATTTTTGCCTGTCTGATGGGAGAAAATTGGTATCTCAGCATGTTTTTAATAACATTTATTATAAATGAGGACGAAGTATTTTATATATATTATTGCTTATTGTCAATAGATTTTCTTCCATTATATTTCCTAAGCATTTTTATGTACATAAAAACTATTGACTTCTGTATAATAATTTCATAAGGTAGATAATATTTCAGCTCAGGGATGCTTGTCATGCACCTCCATGTTAGATCTTGTACTCATATATTGAATCCCATCCTCAAATGCAACACTTAACAGGTTGATTTCTATCTGGACATAATAACATACACCTAAGAAACTGTTGTTAACCATCTCGAGATGTCCAGCGATGGTTACATTTCTGGCTTCTAGTAAGAATGTTCTGCATTGTGTTTTCTTTGCCATCTTATACCTTCTTAACCTAGGAGCTGTATCAATCCATCATCCTTTCTGTGGACAGCAAAACTCATTATCCAGGTATAGAAAAGTGACTTCAGCATTATCCTCACTTTTTCGGCAAGCCACAGGTGATAGCAGTATTGGGCACAGGAAGGATTTAGGGTGGAGGAGTTAAGACAGATTCTGCATCAAACTGCCCAAGGATGAATCCTGATTTGGTCACCTGTTAGTTCTGTGACCTTGAGTTAGTTACTTACTTCATTGTGCCTCAATTTCCCCTTGTAAAATAGTGTGAGAAATCAGTAAATGTTGATGAGATAGGCAAAAATCCTGAAATAGTTATTCAAATGACTGAATTAGGTGAAATATTGGAATAGATTGTTGAAACAATTGTTTAAAACTGCAGGATCAGGGCTCCTTGTTTTTAACTTCTTATTTTGAAATGATTTTAGATTCATAGATAAGTTACAAAAATAGAACAGGTAGTTCTTGACCCAGCTTCCCCTAACTAACATGAATATTTAACATGACTATGACATAAGGATCAAAACTAACCAATTATCACTGGTATAATACCATTATTAACTAATCTCAAGACCGTATTTGGATTACCCTGTTTTCCCTAACATCCTTCTCTATGTTTCCATCCAGGATCTTGCATTGCATTAAATTGTTGGGTCTCCTTCGTCTCTGACAATGTGAACCCTTCTTCAATCTTTTACGACATTGACATTTTTGAAGAGTACTGGTCAAGTTTTTGTAGGATGTGCTTCAATTTTGCTATGCCCACTGCTTTCTTGTGATTAAATTGAGTATATGCATTTTGACCAGAATACACAGAAGTGATGCATCCTCCTTAGGACCCCAATCCAAGAGTTCACAATATTGATATCTTATTACTAGTGATGTTAACGCCCATCGCTTGGTTAAGATGCCATTTGCCAGGTTTCTCCACTACAAAGTTACTCTTGAACCTTTATAATTAATAAACATTTGGGAAAGACACTTTAAAGATTATAAAAGTGTACAGTTCCTATACCACTGATTTTAGCATCCACTGGTGTATCTTGCCTGCAACAAATATTCCTGTGGTCTATTTTCAGTTTTCTATTTTCCTCATTTCTTTCACATTTACTAATTGCAATTTTTATGTAAACTAAATTGTCTCTCCTCTCCATTTATTTATTTAAAAAATGTTTTTTTATTTATTGATTTGAGAGAGAGAGGAAGGGAGAGGGAGAGAGAGACAGAGACATCAATGAGAGAGAACATCGACTGGCCACCTCCTACATGCCCCCCACTGGGGATTTGGCCCACAACATGGACATGTGCCCTGACTGGGAATCGAACTGGTGACCTCCTGGTGCATGGGTCGATGCTCAACCACTGAGCCACACCAGCCAGGCCCCATTTATTTTTTTAATTTAATTATATATTTGTTAATATCAGTATGATTCATGGATATTTATCTTACTCTATATGGGTTATGATCCAATGCTATTATTTATTTCTTGCTCAGCTTGTTCCAATTTGGCCACTGGAGCTCTTTCTGGTTGGCCCTGATTTCTTTTTGACATGCTATCATTATTTTTGAGCACATCCTTACTTTTTCAGTTTGGCTGAGCAGTTACAGTGTCAGCCCATGGACCGAAGAGTTGTGCGTTTGATTCCCAGTCAAGGACACATACCTCGGTTGCAGGTTTGATCCCCGGCCCCTGTCTGAGTCATGCAGGAGGCAACCAATTGATGTGTTTCTCTTACATTGATGTTTCTTTCTCTCTCTCCCTCCTTCCCACTCTATCTGAAAAATATCAATGGAAAAATATCCTCAGGTGAGGATTAAAATAATAATAATAATAATAATAATAATAATAATAATAAATAAAAATAAAACTTAAATTAAAAAAATTAAAAAATAATAAGACAAGGTTGAACGTAGATGAAGGTGGCATAATTGTTTTTTCCTTAGAATTTGGCTGCTAGTGGAATTTAAGTTTTCTTCTCAGTGCTAGGTTGATAGTACATATTCATCAGATGACTACAACATTATATCATCGAGCAATGGAAGCGTGTTATATTTCAGGTGAATAATAATGCAACTCACGGCATAAAGATTAATAGCGTACACTCTAGAGTCAGATTGGCTTAACCACAGTCAAATTCTAGCTTAATCACTTACTAGCTATGTGACATTAGGCAAGTTTATTAACTTCTCTGAGTTCTTGGCACCTAATAAGTATAAAAACGTACCACTCATTTGCAATGCTCTTTAAATCTTACAAAAGACTTTCAATTATATTAACTCACTTTTATCACCAATAGCACTTGGTGTATTACTCTTTCAAACTTCATTGTCCTTAATGTGAACTATAAAATTAGGTGATGTGATACTGTCATTTGTCCATTGCTGGGCCATGTTGCTCTATCATACTTTCTCTAAACGCTAATTTGGAAACGTATAAACCATCAGTTCCTTCCTTAAACAGAAGGGTAATCTCGAGGGCATTTTGTCACATTTCTATTTGTCAGAAATAGAATTATGAATAATTATTGATATTGTAGAATATTCTCAAAGCATATGATCCTTAGTGAACTCAACTTTGGCCTCTTTTAGTTTTTTTTTTTTTTCAACTTTGGCCCTTTTTTTTTGTTTGTTTAGTTTTTTCTTCTTCAACTTTGGCCTTTTATAGACAATGTCAGGAATGTCCTCTTGATTAGCACTGACGTCCCTCAGGAGCAGCTCTGCCCTGTGGAGACTGCCCTGAGATAACACAGGCTGGAGATGCACAGTTCGTTTAATTCATTTTCCTCTCGAAGGTATTTCAAATTTTAATTTTTCCAATACAGGTATTTTTTCCACATTTGAATCTATGCCGTGCATTTCTCAACTTCATCACTTAATTCAATAGCAATTCAAAAAATCTTCCAAGGTTGATAAGTTTGATCTTTGGGTTAAAGATAAACATATATGCTTTTCTTCTTTCTGGTTGGACTTAGCTCTTCAGTTAAGAAACAGAGCATATGTCTTACATTAGGGAGTCTTATCGGGCTCAGAAGATGTACTCCCATTTCCTGTTCATACCACGCTTATGTGCTGGAGAGCTAAATTATAATCATAGCTGCTATGCTATTTTTAAAATGCAGTTACAGTTTGAGTTCCTGGCTGCCTTCTAAAACCATGACCATACTGCCACTTTCTCCTCACAGGCACTATTTTACAGTATTTCTGTTGCTGAAATAAGAAACATTTTAATGCTAACATCTAGTAAACCTTACTACCCTGCTGAGAGGTTTATTTGATAAATGAGACACACAAGCAATTTCTTGGAAAACTTAGTAAAACGCTTCAATGTCTAAGTTGCATCCACTTGTTTAACAGAGAGACAGGATGGGTGTAAGTAGTTAATCTGACAAACGAATGAAAACAACAATAAGCTTGTTTTAGAATTAAGCAACAACCTTGGTGTAGCCTTTAAACCAAGCAAAGCCAAGATTTGCTATTTATCTGTTACCTATTCAATCTGGGAAGAAAGTAGCTTGCAAAGTTGAGTCTGTTTACTTATTGTTGGTGTTGGCTGGTTTTTGTTGGCTTGCTTGAAATATCTGGCTTGCTGCTTACCGCTTTTAAATTAGCTAGATAATGCTGTGCTGTGTAGGTTCAACCATAACCTGTTACTGGTTTTCATATGTAAAGTCTGGGGATAAATCATGTTCAGAGGGATCCTCCTCCTGGTTTCATAATTCAATTTATAGATAGAGTGCTCAAAGGGGAGAGGAAGAAGATTGAAGTCAGACCTAGAAAAGAGACTTGCATTTTAGTTATTAATATTTCCATTTGACAGAAATTTTTATCGCTTAGAATATAAATGGGCACAGATAAAAGGATAGGTCAGCCAGCCACGGAATAAATCTCTTTCAACTATTCGCCTGGAGAAGTTACTGAAGTTGTTCTTCATATGCTACAACTCGAACGTTCCTCTTCAGAGCCCTAATTTTGGCATCAAAAGTTGGATCATTTGGGTTCAAACATCTGTTGTTTCTGGATGGTTTTAAAATTCCATTGCAAGCTCAAAAATGCTCAAATTGCAAGGCATGTCCTTATGAGAAGTATCTATTTGGTGTACGTTTGCCCTCCTCTCTCACGGACCTTCCACAAACACTTCAGCAGGGCCCACAGTTTCTGCTCTCTTTCTGTACATGGAGTAGTGACATAAAGTGTTTCTTTCACTCGGATCCCATGGAATGCCTCTCCCTGCTAAGTTTATTCTTTATGTGTTTGGAATGTGCTGGAATGTATGTTAATACTTCTCAAAGTCACGACCCGCTGTTTTTCCCCCTCTCCTACTTGCCGTTGCCTGGCTGCTCCATACCAATTTCTGTTAGAACATTGCAAGTTCTAGCAAGATTTTTTTGGAGAAAGATAAATGCAATCAAATAACCCTTAAAGAGCAAAAGTAGTACAAACTTCTTTTTCTGAGAAAGCATTATAGCTTTTTCCCATTCCATGCAGCACCCCACCTAAAAGGTGTGACTGCCGGCAGACGCTGAATTAGCAGAATAAATGTCCTCATGTTGTAAAAACGTCTTTGGTGAGCATATACTCAAGAGGGTCAAGTTCTTACGACTCTCCCACCAAGCCACTGAACACCCCAGCTCTGCATTCTTCCAAAACGATTGAATACGTTTTAAAGTCAATATGGAGAGTAGAATTTCAGTGGGGGAGACCACACCATTGCCAATTTGACTGGGGTTCGGAGTCATTTAAAAACAGAGTTAAAAACACTTCAAAAGTGAGTCTTAGCGTTAATTTCCCACACACAGTCAGATATCTAAAGAAAACAACTTGGGAGATTTTATTCTTTTGTATACAAACTTTGTGTTTTGTCTCTCAACCCTATAATCATCGTAAATTAATAGAGAATGTACTATCCTGACGACAGTTTATTAAATAAATGATTTATAGCAAAACTAAATAAACCGAGGGACAGTGTTGGCCTTCGGGGGCTCTCTGGTCTTAGTGGTTAATCCTTGACTTCTCAGCATCCGTGCCATTCTGATGGTAGCAGCCGCTCCTCCAATGTCAGGGGGTGACTGTCATGTGGGTCATTAATCTTTGCTTGGGCCTTATGACTCCTTTATCTCTAGATGCACATAGCAAGTTGTAAACCCACTCGGCCACTGACTTCCTGGACTTTCCCCCCCTCAGTCTTAGCTCTGCTTTTTCACAGAAGTAATTGTGATGTTTGGAAGGCTGCCCGTCTCAGAGTATGCAGTGTGGTTTCCGCTTTTCTCCAAGCTTTTTAAAAAAACATCACACACAAATGAAAGGTTTGCCCTTCTTCAGAAATCATGGCTATTCCTTATCTGTTGGACTGAGAGGGTGGTATCAGGTTGCGTTCTGCCCTTTTTGGATTATGTATAAGACACTTGCTACCAGATTCCGAGACCCTTGACGGGCTGCTCCATCTTTGTCTTCCTCAGGAATGGCCAAGAGCTTGTCACTGCGAGCAGAAGAGTTGAGAACTTATGCCCCGATGCGAGGCCCACCTGTATTAGAGAGCTGGCTCTGCCCTGTCCTAGTAAGTGACAATTGAGCCATTGTTTAACCCCTGCAAGCCTTGGTTAAATAAGATAATGCATGTAAACCACTTAACATGTGTTTTGGCAGAGTCCTCACTCAGAATGCTAGCCCTTAGTCGTAGTATGTATCTATGCATTGAACCAAAGGAAGAAGGGCAGCTGCTCCTTGGAGAATCTGATCGTCACAATTTCTGGAGCATTAAGAGTGTTTCTACAGAAGAACCCAAGCAAATCTCTGATGTAAATTATTTACACTGATAGCACATGTTTATACAAACTAGTCAACAAAATCTAAGGGACAGCCATTTCTAAACACTGCTCCTAAAATTAATAATTACTGTTTTCAAATCTGAGTGACCAAGTGCATGGACAGCCCTGGCCCAGGCGGAGTCTGTGAGTCTGCGATGTGCTCAGTGGCTGCACAGTGACCTTAGGCAGTGGCCTGGTGGCTGGGATAGCAGAACCCTGCTTGGCCTTGGAATCTGGGGCTGGCAAATCTGTCTGGCAGTGAAACTTTTGCAAATCCTGGGCCCTTGGAGAATGTGAAGAAAGCTATGCATAGATAAACACGTGTGGTAGAAGGTGGGTGATGGGGGAGAGAGAAGAGAGACCAAGACTCTGGTAAAGACACTGAGAGGAAAGAGAAGGAGGAGAGACAAGTCATGAAGCCAGAGTGGGAGCAAGAACTAGAGAGAAGCAATAAAATACCAGACTCTGGACTCAAACAGACTTGGTTTTAAATCCTCATTTTCAAGCTGTGTGATCATGGGCACATTACTTAACTTTTCTAAGTCTCAGTTTCCTTGTCTATAAAAAGGAACAGCAAAGGCACCCACCTCAGGGGTTGTTGTGAAGCTCAAATGCAATCATGCATCTGAAAGCATGTGGCCCAGTGGACATACTGTTTTATAACTCTCTTACTTCATAACATATCAGAGACCCTTCCTCATATATGGTATTTGTGTCGATGCGCTTACTTAGGTATTAGTTTTATTAGAAAAAAGGCATCGCTGGAACCAAATGCATGTGGTCCTGTCAATCTGGAGAGATTCTTGTTGCTGTTTTTGCAGGAAAATTGCAGATAAGTGATGCTAGACAGCTTTTTTCCTCTTCTAAAGGGCTGACTGTACCATTTTAAGAAATATTGATTTAATGGTTCAAATATCAAAATGGGAGTCACCAGGCACTCATTCATTAATTTATTCATTTTTTGTTTTTTTATTTGGCTGAAGTTGACTAAGGCCAAGCCAAGTGCTAAGTTAAGTTGACACTGGCGTGCAGGGTGGAGGTGAGCATACAGAGGGGAACTAAACAGAGGCTCCGCCCTAACTGAGTCTAGGGATTTGCCTCCTTGCTCTGCCCCTCTGATGGGCAGAGAATAGTTTCTCCTGTAGTATCAGAATGCAGTGCCAGGGCTTCCCAAGTTGTCATATAGTCAGAAGGGACAAGGAGATAGAAAAGGAGCCACAAGGTAGATTCTGGACTTCATTTCTGTTCCCTGCTCCCAGTTTCACACTGTCTTATTCTTCTTTTTAGATATTAATTTATTGATTTTTGAGACAGAGAGGGTGGGAGAGAGAGAAAAACATCAATTTGTTCCACTTATCTCATTGGTTGCTTCTTGTATGTGCCCTGATTGAGGATCAAACCCACAACCTTGGTGCAACCTTGGCATATCAGGATGATGCTCTAACCAACTGAGCTACCCGGCCAGGGCACATCATCCTATTTCGACTCTGACTCATTGGCTCTCGCTGAGTCATGCCTTGCCCTTCAGTTCTCACATCTGGACAACCCAACGATGGTGGTGATTGTGAATGCCCTTCCTTCAGGGACTACAACAACTTGTAAAAATTAATGAGTTGTACTTGGAAAGCTATTTAACCTTACAACTGGAAAGCAGAGGAATGGTTCAAGGTATAGTTTATATATCCATTGCATTTGATCATTTATTTTCAGGTTATGTTCTTCAAAACGAGTGTGGATGTTTTCAGTGTAATAATTCAACCATATATAGCATCTATTACAAAATAGCTAGAAAAATAATTAAGACTCCACCTTTGTCCCTCAGTTGGTAAATGGAAGCACTTTCAGATTTTATGTGTGTGCTCCCAAAGGGACCTATTTGTCCGATGGCATATATCAAGTTAACATTTGCATCACTACTGGGTCCTTACCAACCTAGTCTTCCATGTATATCCACAGAGAGGTCAGAAAGAAATTAGATTTTTAGCATCTGATGATTTTAGTCTAGTAAAGATTTCTGAAGACAAGGTACATCCAAACAGGAAGGGGAGGGTCTTCATTTATCCTATCTGCAAGCTAATAACTAGGATGAGATGGGAGAGGGAGAAAGGAATGTGTAGCGAGGTCTGTCTGTCGGCATTTGGAGAGCTGGTATCATCAGCAAGAACTCAGTCATTTCTCACGTTCTTCCTTCTCCTCTGCTATGGGATGGCCCGAGCCTTTGCTGGGATTTGAAGCCTATCTTATCATTTACAGATTGAAATCAGGGTATGAGGATGAAGTGTCAGGTTTGTTTTCAGCCTCAGTCTCTCATAAAGCTCAACCTGTTTCACTAGAATCTGTCTCCTGTTTGATACCTTCCCATCACTGCACTAGTGTGCTCCAGATCTCCATGAGGGTTTACACACCTGTCTTCTCTGGTTCCATCTTCCTCTTGGGCAGGTAAAACTGAGATTGCACCATTACAAGCAGTTCAACCAATCATTATGTATAATCCGCAGGCCTTTTACGTAATGCAATCCTTCTGGTAGTAATGACACAAAAGACCCAAATAGGGAGGGTCACAAGCTTGTCATAGTCTCAAATCATCTGTGGCCATCAGGGCCACAGGACCTCTCTCTCCTTGGAAGTAAGATAGTTGCTCTAGTGGTAAGCAGATGCCCTCCTTCAGGACAGTATTTCAGGAAGGTGGAGTATACGTGTATTGTGCAAACACATAATCGCTTTAGAAGATAACTATCAACAGTGTGCTGGGAAGCTGGAACACAAAAAGATTGAGTACTGTCTAGATCATGCCACCAGTCTCAGGAGAAGCAGTAAGTGTCCAGGCCTGGGATCTTTTATCCTGGCCATGAGATAGCACAGCCCATGTGAAGAAAAGACCAGAGAGTTTTCCAGCATAACGTGGTATTTTATTTCACCATAGTAGACTACTGGGAAATCTCTGAAGGCCCTGGCAGCTGCGTCTTGTCTTTAGTATGAAGCCTGGGGGGAAGAGAAAGAGAGAGAGACTCATAACTCACAAGAGGCACAGCCTTAAGAAAGCCATTCTGAGCAACTGAATGAGACACCGAGGGGAGCTGCTATTCCATTCCTAAGTCAAGAGTGCTTTTTGTCTTTCCTTCTCTCCTTTTTGGCTATGTCCTCACGAAAAGATTATTTATGGATGGTGGAATGAGAACATCAGAGCTTCTGTTTCTCCTCTTCCCCCATCGCTGCTGTCTTGTTAGAGACCCTTTGTTATAGACAAACAGCAGGTGTGACTCATATACCGCCAATAATTGTGAGTGGAGGGGACTTATCTCGAATTGGTCTAACACCATTTTGTGTTGAAAGTACTTCTACTGCTCATCCAAATATTCTAGGAAGTCAAGAGACCCACGCCAAAGTAGTATTTTACATGTATCTCTTTAAAATGATGTAATTTGGGCCCAGCTGGTGTGGCTCAGTGGTTAAGCATCAACCCATGGACCAAGAGGTCACCGGTTCGATTCTTGGTCAGGGCACATGCCTGGATTGTGGGCTTGATCCCCACTAGGGAGTGTGCAGGAGGCAGCCAATCGATCTCTTATTGATGTTTCTATCTCTCTCTCCCTCTCCCTTCCTCTCTCTCTAAAAAAATCAATAAGGCATATTTAAAAATAAAATAAAATGATGTAATTTGGGAAGAACTGATAATGTCAACTAAATGACATACAGAAGAAATGAACATACAATGGCATCACGGGCTACAGTGAACCAGGGAGGCCTTGTGGCAGAGATAAGACTAATAGAAAGTGCTGGGTAAATATGAGTGAAGGCGTGGGGCTAGGAATGGACTCAGCGGGTGCAAAAGTAAGGAGACTTGTTGATTAGGTACGTTGAGTTAGAAGTAAGTAGAAGAAAAGTCGGTCGGGTCCTGCAGAGACTAAAAATTAGATTTAAGATTTGACTGTTTAAATAATCAATTAGTTGCTATCCATGTTTATATTTGTGAAAAAAAAGTTTTAAATGTAGATCATGAAAAATAAAATCATTTACAATCTCACCAGTCGTAGAACAATGATGGTGAACATTCTGGTGCATTTTCTTTCACAGATTTGTTTGCAAATTTATTGTCCTAGGTTAGGTCCCCAGAGGCAGAGCTTGAGACAAGGTTTCAAGTGCATGTCGTTTGTTGGGGAGATGATTCCAGGAGACACCGGTGGGGGAGTGAGAGTGGTAAGACAGGGAAAGCAAGGAAGCCCAAAAAAGGGCATGTTCTCAAATTTGTCAGTTGGAATGCAGTCTTCTGGGGAACTCAGAATGATCCCACTGGGGGGGTGAAGAAGCTAAAGTATTTACTCACTAACTCCTGTCAGTTGAGAGCTGATTTTGGGGGGCATTAACTCTGAACAGGTCTCCCTGGTTTTGAAAAAGAACCCTAAGCAGAGAGTTGCAGGTATTTGCAGCCAAGAGCCCTCTGTAGTGAGGAATGTGGGTGCTACATGAATATACCTAAATTAGATTTTTATTTATTTATTTAAAAAAAGCTTTCTGTGCATCAGGCTTTGTGCTATGTGTTTTACTTGCATCAGCTCATCTAATTCTTACAGAAGGTCTGTAAGGTAGGCGTTGCTCTTATCCCTGGAGGGTTAGAGTCTGGGATTCAAGGCTGGAAGTAGATATGTGTCATACTCCCAAAGAGTAAACATCTGAAGTCACAAACATGATGCACTGTCTGAAAGAGTTTTAATGACAGCCTTATTCACTCAGCTCCTTTCTTCTGCACATTTTTTTCCTCCTTCTGTCAACACAGAGTTTTTCCTTTGCAACTGTAATTCTTCTCTGTTTTCAGAGACATTTTTTGGAAAACAAAACAAAACCCTGAGACATAAGGGATCTGTAATGAATGCCTGTCAACTGTGTCTGTTCAGCATCTCCTTTCCTATCTTCTGCTGGTACACACCTTATTTCATTTGGGAGAAATGATCCACCATTTTCCTTGTAGTTTTAATGGGCTGCCAAGCCATTCTTCAGTCTACAGGGGTGAGCATGAGGTCCAGACTTGGCTAATCTTAGTCTTCATGGACTTGGCCACAGTGCTTAGCTAGAAATGTGTTTGTGCATCAAGCTGAGCTAACTGGAGTCTCCCTCTGGGACTTTGTGTCAGGTTTTCAGAGAATGAAGCTGATGCCACCAGACTGAGATGATAGAACCAGGAATTGTCTGAACTGTGCTCTACTTCCTCTCCATAGCAAGGCGGAACAAGGCCATCTGCAGTAGGAGAGAGTGTGAACAGAGCAGAGAGATAGAGATAGAGGTAGATAAGTAGATAGATAGGTAAACAGATAGATAGATGATAGAGCTGACTGCATGGCTAAGTCCCTGCAATCCCCTGGGGTCTACTTCTCCTGGACTTTCCATTGCATGAACCAAATAAACAAATAAACAATAACCTTACTTTTGTTTTCTATCCTTCCGTCTTTTGTTCATGCTCATTTACTTACTTGTTCATTTATTTGCTTGCTTATAGCTGGTTTGACGTGGCTTTCTGTTCTTGGAACCACAGAGTCTTAACTACTTCATGACATGGTGCATTCTGAGCAGGAAGTGTGTTTGTAGCTCTTATGTTATAATTGGTGCAAGAGAGCAGGGAGGGGAAGAGAACCAAGTCATAGTAGGACAGGAGTGACCTTTTTCCATCCTTCACAATGTTATTTGCCTCCATTATTCCCAGATCGATTCCAACTCTCAGAGGCGTGAAGGAGGCCTCTGCCTCTAGGAAGTACAGAATTGCAATAGCCACGTGGAACATAGTTTTGTATTGACTGCAGCCCTTGCCTGCAGCTAGCGATGACATTCACCAGTTAGAATTTAACCGATTTGGTTTTCCTCTCCTACCCTTGCTATTCAAGGACATGGAGAACTCTGGTTTTAGGGGCATAAGCTGATGGTTCTGTGAGTGCTAACCCTGCCTTAAGCAGTCTTTGACCTGTGTGATACCCCCAAGATTCAGCAGATCTAAGATCTCAACATGCTTTTATTCCTCTGGAAACTATAAGACATCCTTGAAGTAATAGCTGCCATTTATTAAGCACTTACTACATTGTGGCACCATGCCCTTTGTACGCTATCATAATGTAATCCTTGCAGAATCCTGCAAAGTGGGTATTATTCCACAGCGTCTCTGAGAGATCAATGGGGGAGCTCCAGAACCCAGACTGCCCCTTAGAGTTCTCATGTTGGGTGGAAATAGCCAGGCCCTTGGGTGCCAGCCTTACTTAATTATTGGCTGGGGTTGTCCTCAAAAGAATGTAACCT
Source organism: Tadarida brasiliensis (assembly GCA_030848825.1). Classification (NCBI taxonomy): domain Eukaryota; kingdom Metazoa; phylum Chordata; class Mammalia; order Chiroptera; family Molossidae; genus Tadarida; species Tadarida brasiliensis. Next base: position 94,601,658 of record CM061267.1, on the reverse strand, counting down.
TTTCTGGAAAGCTAAGGAAGACCCTGAGGAATCTCAGCTAGCCACATTCCTCCCAGCTGGGCAGCCAGTCCTTTCTTGAAGGAGGTATTTGAGCAGCACTTTTCCAAGTCACCCACCTCACTCAACCCGTATTGTACAGTAGGGTATTGCCTTTGGCTATGAAAACCTCACCTTTGAACCAAACAAGGGAATGCAGTGAAATATTGGTTTGGGGGCTTCATCAATCCATCAGTGTCAAGAAAGAAAGATTGTTCTAGATCTGTATTTTTCAACCCTCTACCCCAGGAGCATTTTTTAGACATTTTTTTCTTAATTGTTTCCCTATGATGAAAATTTAATATCAGAGTTATACCGATGTCAGCGTAAGAAATGCCCAAACCTGTAGAGAATTTTTATGAGTTTATTTGAGCCAAACTGACAATGTTGCCGGGAAGCAAGATCTCAAATGCTCTGGAGAATGACAGTTTTGCAATTTCTTTTATGCATTTGAAATTAAGGAGGGAATGTAAGGAAAATTATATGAAGGTAGGTAAAAACAAAGTGAGGATTGGATTACAGGATGGTTAACAAGATCATGTGCTCTCTTGAGGGTGGTTTCAGACTGAGGGGTCTGAAAAAGAGGTATTTTAAAAGCGTGTTAACCTAGATGCACAAGAACAATGGACAGGGCTTTCTTAAGGCAAAGATAAACCTCCACTAGGGAAGTTACAGGCCTGGGGTGTGACTACCCACCATGACCTGCCCAGTTAGGAATTTCTGATCACATCACCCTGTGAGGTTAAAGGTTAGATTTATTACAAGATCCCCTTTTCAGTCCACACTGTGTGTATGTCTATGTACTATACAGATATCTGTGCTTTGAACATAGAAAGAGTAAACTTCTTTTCACTTCCCGAGAACCAATTTTCACTCCCTTGGGGACAATATTACTCTTCTTAAGAATGCATGTTCTGAACAAAATAGACCCAGAGACAGAGAAGTAGGGTTCAGACTGACAAACTTCAGAGGAGGGGGTGGGGGAGGGGAAGGGAAGAGATAAACCAAAGAACTTATCCATATAAGCATAACCAATGGACATAGACAACAATGCTGGCAAGGGGAGGGGGCCGAGACCAGGAGAAGGGTGTCAATGGGAGAAAAAGGAGAAACATCTGTAACAAAAATAAATAAAATAAATAAATAAATAAATAAATAAATAAATAAATGGCATAATTTCAATTTGTTATGAATTTTGCTTTTATTAAACAAAATGATGACTTAAAAAAAAAAAAAAAAAAAAAGAATGCATGTTCTAGCCTGGCCGATGTGATTCAGTGGTTGAGCATTGACCCCTACACCAGGAGGTCAGTGGTTCGATTCCCAATCAGGGCACATGCCCAGGTTTTGGGCTCATCCTCAGTGTGGGGCGTGCAGGAGGCAGCTGATCGATGTTCTCTCTCATTGATGTCTCTATCTCTCTCCCTCTCCCTTCCTCTCTCTCTAAAATCAATAAAGAAAAAATATTAAAAAAAAAAAAAAGGAACGAACATTCTAGATTAAAAGGAACTTAAGGGCTATAACAACCAAATGCAATATATGGCCCAGGATTGGGTCCTGGGTTGAATAAACCAGCTCTAATGTAAATTTGGGGGATATGTGAGAACTTTTAATATGGACTAGATACTTTTGTTAGGCGGGACAGTGCTATTTTGGATGTGTAGGAAAATATTCTTATTTTTCAGAAATGCATATGGAAGTGAAAAACAAGAAAGAACTATTGGTTCAGTGAAGACAACTGTATTTATTATTAATCAAGTTTCCTTACATGCATGGGACTTCCCTTCTTTGTCGATCTTACACTTATTCCTGAAGTTTGGCATCAGAAGTGGAACAACTGGCCTCTGTGGATTTGAACAGCTGAATGTTGTAAGCTAGTGATGCTGATCCTCTTCAGGTGAACTGAAATGTCTCATAAGAAAAGCAATATTTTTTGAAAAACATTGGATAAAGCTGGTTTCTAAAACTTTTACATGGTTTCGTTAAGATTTGTGTGTTTTATTCATTGGGAAGTTAAAACCAATTTTATCAAATAGTGTCATGAAATATTCATCCCAATTACAATCCATCATCATCTTATCTTACGGTAAAAACTTTCAGATGACAGCATAAAATATGCGAGGAGTTACAGAGTTTTAAAAAATTCTTTTGGGGGTTATGTAAGCAACATATTTAAAGATTCCTGGGCTAAGATGATACATTTCAAGGAAAGGAGGCCTTCTCTTTTGCATCCTTTTAGACTCTTTCTTTCCCAGGAGCCAATGGCTAACTGTGGGCACACAATACACCTGGTCAGGATTCCAGGCAAAATGGCAGCCCTTTGCTTTTGTTGGTGAGAACCATTTTCATTTCAATCACATTTTCTTTCCTTTTTTTCTCATTTAGAGATTCCCACTGTCCTACAGCTCTAAGCACATCAGTAGAACTCAAGAATCTTACACAAGGCTGCAACTGCTCCCTGCAACTTTTCTCGCCGTGGTTTACAAACCCCACTCCTCAGTTTTCACAGACCCCCTTCCTGTTGGTTGGTGAGTGAGCTAGAAATGATTTCAGAGTCCAGAGTGCTAACCATTACGCTATGGGAGAGAAATCATTTCAAGTGGCATAGAGATGACTTTTGTTATTTCCAATCCGTGTTGGATTGAACAGTGAAATGTGAGGGGCTGTGTGTTTTCTCAGACAGGATGGACCATTGGCATGCTGCTTTTGGAAGGGTGTCTGAATCATTTTATACAGCACGCGTCTAAACAAAAGCCCTCCCGTAAGGCCGTGGCATCTGGCATGATACCCGTTCTTCCAGATTTCTCAAGAACCGGAGCTCCTCAAGGCACGTCGTGACCCACCTTTCCGGGTGTCTTTCCTACTTAATTTGCTGGCATGTCTCCCTGTCAGGTCCTGCATATAATTCTCATTACTGCTGACTCTGATTGTCTAGTCTTGGCCTAAGCTTGGAAAATTCCAAAGAGGAATGTTCTACCAGTTTGCAGGCCAGAAGTAAAATTCTAACAAGATCTGTTTATTGCTCACAGAGTCTGTGATTCTTGGAAGATGATTACAATCAGCTGTTGGGATTTAGACGGGCTACACCTCCCCACCCCCAAATATCAAGCCCTCCCTTCTCTAAACTCCAGGCCTATATTTCCAACTGTTTGCTAAGCATGTGCTTTGTGAAAACCCACTGTGATGTCAAACTCAAGACGTCTGGGATGAAACTGCTATCCTTTCCTTGTAATACTTCCTGCATAGGTTGCTCTATGAGATTAAGCTTCCTGTTGTGCTATTTTGATCTTGTCACCTCTTGTTCAAGGGCCATTGTGGTTTTTGTGCAAGAGGTGGTTCACCATTGTCTATACAAGAAATACAAATTCTTTTCCTCATACTCTAGGTCCTGTTACTCCAGTTAGACGGGTCCAGTTAATATTGCCCAAGCAAGCCCTGGCCGGTTTGGCTCAGTGGTTAGAGCGTCGGCCCTCAGACCAATGAGTTGCAAGTGCAATTCCGGTCATGGGCATGTACCTCGGTTGCGGTTCATCCCTGGCCCTGGTCAGTGTCATACGGGAGGAAACCAGTCAGTGTGTCTCTCTCATGTTGGCGTTTCTCACCCTCTCTCTCTTTCCCTCCCTCCCACTCTATCTGAAGATAAATAGAAAAATATCCTCGGGTGAGGATTAAAAGTAATAATAATAATAATAATAATAATAATAATAATAATAATAATAATAATAAAAATAAAAATAATATTGCCCAAGCAAGCCTTCTACCTCATTCTACAGGTTTGTGGTCAAATTTTCCCACATTCTGAAATGTTCTATCTACTTTATTTTCATGTATTTTTCCTACAAATATATTTATTGCTTTTCAAATTTAACCCAGATAGCTGCGTGGCTTTCCCCTCATTTCCTTGAAGTCTGTTCAAATGTCACCACTTTTCTTTACCACTCAAATTGACATTACAAGTCACCCCTTGCCGCCACTCCCCCCACTTCCTATCCCCATTCCCCACTTTATTTTGCTCCATAGCACTATCACCATATGTTATTTATTCACGTATTGTCCATCTGCCTCCCTGGGGAGCAGAGATTTTTGTTAGTGTTGTTCACTGTTGTATCCTCAGCAACTAGAAATGGGCCTGGCAGGTAACAGGCACACCGTAAGTATTTATGAGTTAAGTAAGTGAATGAAGGAACTCTGAGAATATTTGAGGCATTTAGCATGTGTCTGGCACTCTCCTGGGCACTGTAGAGGTGGATATGAATCAAATGGGGTTCTTTTATTTTATTTTTTTAAATCCTCACTAGAGGATAGTTTTTTTCCATTGAATTTTAGAGACAGTGGAAGGGAGAGAAGGGGAAGAAGAGAGAAAGACAGACAGAGAGTAACATGGACTGGTTGCCTCCTGCACGCACCCCAACCAAGGCTAGGGATCAAACCTGCAACCCAGGTACGTGCCCTTGACCAGGAATTGAACCCAACCCATGACCCTTCAGTGTGCAGGCCGATGCTCTATCCACTGAGCCACACTGGCCAGGGCCTGAGGATAGTTTTTTTTCCATTGATTTGAAAGAGAAGGAGAGAGAGAGAGAAAGGGGGGGAGGGAACATTGATGTGAGAGAGAAACATTGATCGATTGCCTTCTGTATGTGCCTGGACCAGGGACTGAACCCACAACCTAGGTATGTGCCCTGACCAGGAATTGAACCCACAACCTTTTTGGTGTACAGGATGACATGCCAACCAACTGAGCCACCCAGCCAGGGCCCAAATGGTGTTCTTTTAGAAACCTACATTCTTGTGGGGGGAAAACATGATTTGTAAAAATAAAGCCGAGGCAGAATAGTAAGAAGCCAGGAAAATTCCTTGGCAACTAGAATGGGGAAACTGAGACCGCTGATTCAAACTCTGGCCTCATCCAGCACCCTAATTCACATGCCTCCTTCTCCCTTGCACAACCACTCCCTTAAGCATTAAGCCCTCAAAACAGTTAGGTTCTGATCAGCATCAAATAATCTTAGGAACAAAGCCTCTGGTCTGTTGACCACAGAGACAGTTTTGGTCAAACTAGAGATAAAATCTAAGCCTCAGTTGTGTTTCAGCTCCAGGATCAGAAAAACAGCAAATCCAGACAAAGCGATGCCATGGCTGACAGCAGGACCAGATGCAATGACTGATGATCCCCTCCCCTAGTGCTGACCAATCAGTAGAGACCATGATCCTGAAAGGATGCACCTGGAAAGCTGATGAATATGCTACTGAGATTTTCCCCTGAGCCCTCCCCTAAAATTCCTGCTTTTGGAAAAAGGATAAAAACCCTTAAGATAAAGGACCCAGTGCATACTCTGCCTTTAGAGCTGGCTCCTGTCTTCTTTGCTTTCTTTCTCCTAAGCTCTAAGGGTTCCCATGAGATTTGCAACCAGGGGAAAAGTTGGCAGTGACAGTTTGTCCTGGGCTAACCCTTGAACCTGTCTCCAAGCGCCCTTCTTTTGCCTCTGTAACTTGTTTCCTGAGTCTACACAGCCTAGCTGGCTCACTTCTGCCTCTGTGATTTTCTTTCTAAAGAGCCAAGGTAACTCTCTGAGACATGCATGCTCTGCTCGCTGGAATCTTTGAATGAACTTTTGCTTTCCATGTCAAATGAAGCTCCTCTGGCACTGGAGTTCTTGGCTCTGGATTCTTTGTTTACCAAACTCAAGAACCGAGAGCCGAAATCACCAGTAACAAAACCAAGGTGAAGTGGAGCATGGTGTAGCAAAGAGAAGGAATTAATATTATTGAGCTCCTATTATGTGTAAGATGAATTTATATATCTGGTTTCATTTAAGCCTCGAAATGATGCAACCTGGTAGGTTTTATTATTCCCACTTTTGAAGATAAGAATACTGAAGCATGGGGAGATTAAGTAATTCTTCCAAAGTTTTATGCTAATAGGTGGTTAAAATAAGAAGGGATTTAAACCCAGGTCTTCTCATGCAAATATCAATACACTACATTATACTAGATTGCCTCTCAAGTCATTAGGGAGCAAATATATTTAGTTTAACCTAAGGAAGGCATCCTATAGTATGTGCTGTTTGAGTGATTAATGAGAAGTTCATCAAAGCAGAGAAGAGATGGCAAGATAGTCACCCTCTGTGAAAACTTTCCAGCTCACTACATCCCCTTCTGACCTTTTATGCTCTTCTGTAATATTCATCCATTCAGGAAATATTTATTAAAAATTGCTGTGTGCCAAGCAATGTTCTATACCCTGGTGCTATAGTAGTGAATAAAACAAAGTCCCTGTCTCCAAAGAGATTTTATTCTCTAAGTATTTTATGTGACATTGGGAGAAAACAGGATATTTCAAATTTAAAGAGCTCACATTAAAGTTATGGCTTCATCATAGTCTAGCAAAGGACTTTGGAGAGAGAGTTCATTTAAACTTTCTGAATCTCTGTTTCTATATTTGGAATAGGAATAACTACCCATCTCACCAAAATACGATGCTGTGAGGACCAAATAAGATGGAAATACTTTGAACCATGAAGCACTAGATGTTGTGTTTTATTAAATCTAACATCCCATCGATTTTCAGAAACACTATTATTTTATGTCCCATTGAGAAAAAAAATGTTCGCCAATTATGACATGCCATTGATTACAAGGCCTATTTTGATTTCAGAATGTCAAAATGTGGGAAAAAATTATACATCTTAGGCTAGTTGAAATATGGTATAAGAAAGTTATTATTATCACTCTGGATGATGCATAGCATATGGTACGTGTTCAGAGAAGAAAGGATTTAGCAAGATACATTGAAGTAGAGCAATAAGACAAATGATAGAATATTTCTTACAGCTAGTCAAGGGTCTATCTATCTTTGAATACAATTATTTTTTCCAACACTTCACTATAAATATTTTTAAATATCTAGAAAAGATGAAATAATTTTATAGTTAACACCCATATACCTGCCATTTGGATTCCATAATTAACCTTTTTCTGTACTTGTTTTATTATACAATTATATAAATTATTTATTGATATATTTCAAAGTAAATTGCAAACATCTATACACTTTACCCCTATACATTTTAGTATGCATATCATTAACTAAAGTTCAATATTTTGTTTTATAGTGAGGTAAATTTTACATGCGACCAAGTGCACGCACCTCAAATGTACCATTCAGTGATTTTGGATAAGTGAATACATTTGTGTAACACAAATCTTTATCAAGGTACGGAATAGTCCAGTCAGGCCAGCAAGTTTTTTCATGACTCTTCTTTTATCCTCATAACCTCAGAGGCAACAACTGCTCTGATTTTTTTTCACACCATAATTAGTTTTTGCCTCTTTTAGAACTTCATATAAATGGAATCACACAGTATGTACTCTTATATAAGTCTTTCACTCAGCATAATGTTTTAAAGATTCATCCACAGTATTATGTGTATCAGAATCTGTTCTTTATATTGCCGGTGAGTATTCCATTGTATGAATGTGGAATATTCAATTTGTTTAGCAATCAAAGCTGCCATGAGCATTTTGTATAAGCCTCTTTGTGGAAATGCTTCCATAGCTCTTGGCTACATACCTAGGAGTGGAATTTCTGGGTCAGGGGGTAGGTACATGTTTAGTTTCACAAGAAACTGTCAGACTTTCTCCTGAAGTGATTGTATCATCAGTGGTGTATGAGAGCTTAGGCTGTTCTGTGTCCTCCCAACATTTAGTGTCCTCAGAATAGCATTTCACTGTTGCACTAATTTGTATTTCCCTGATGAATAATGATATTGAGCATCTTTTAAATAACTCAGGGGACATTCATGTATCTTCCTTTGTGAAGTGTTTGTTCAAGTCGATCCAAATTGAGGTTTTTTAAAAATAGTTTGAGGTATAGGAGTTCTTTATATATTCCAGATACTAATTTTGTCAGATATATGTTTGGCAAATATTGTATATCAGTCTGTGGATTTCCTCTGTATTTCACGAACACTGTCTTTTTATGAGCAGAACTTTTACATTTTGGTGTAATCAAATTTATCTGTTTTTAAATGGTTATTGCTTCTTGTATCCTGTCCAAGAAACTTTTGCTTACCCTAAGTTGTGAAGGTTTCCCCCTTTTTTCTTCCAGAAGCTTTATGGTTTTCATTTTTACATTTAGGTCTGTGATTCCTCTTAAATTATATTTTGTACATCATGAGAGGTAGGAGGTCATGGTTCATAGTTTTTCCATTTGGGTACCCACTTTTAGTACCTAATCTATTTCTTAAAATTCTTGTATTATATACATTTTTGTAAGATCCCTTAAGTATTTTTTGGAATAAGCAATAGATGAATTCTGTCTAAAGGCCAGAGGATGCCCTCATGAGTCCCCTTGCAGCCCTGTGGATGAATAATATTTCCTCAAATAGTCATATTCAAATACGATACCCTCTCTCTCCCAATAAAAGTGCTCTATGTTCCCTTCAGCCTTCGCCTTGTCATTCACTTTCCTGCCTCTCAGAAGTGGTGAGAGGCTGCTGTGTAGTCACTTGCCCACGAGGGTGAGCTTGTTCCTACCTGGTGTGTGGGAATGGGGATGAGGGCTGTCTGTTGGGTCTGGTGCAATCTCAGTGGGTTTCTGTAGGCCTCCAGGGCTCATCTTCGGCACTTTGGGAGATCATCTGTGCTAGAGAACTTCTTGAAGGTAGAGATGTTAGACTGTGATGAGATCTAGAAATAGAGCAAAGCTGTGTTCTGGTTCTTTTGGTTTCTCACTTCTGAATGGGTACCAGTGGCTAAGAGGAGCCTTTCCTTCATTCCCTTCTAAGTTATTTTTCTTTCTATCTTTCCCCCCTTTGCTCAGCAAAGAGCTTTGGAAGCAGATGTTGTCTATATGTGTGTATATAGGTAGCATGTATTTATTTATAGAAGTAAATTTTTCATAAAAGTAATATGAGCTCATTGTTGAAAAGCTTGATAGTACAAATAATGGATAAGGAAGAAAACACAGATCAGCTATCATCTAACACCCAGCAGTAAACCATGGTGACATTTTTGTCAGCTTGGATTTTGAATCTCTGCTTTGCCTCTTACCAGCCTGACACCCGTTTGAGTGTCTTACCCATCGGGGAAATGGGGACAACCTCCTTGGTGGACAAGCTGTAAAAATGAAAGAGGATGTAGGTAAAAGATATGACAAATAATAGATCCTTAGTAAATATAAGTTCACTAAATGATGCTATTCAAAGGTGTAGGAAGTGAGTGGGTGGTAGGAAAAAAAAATCTCAGTTTCTTCCCCCTCCCAAATTTGTTCTGTTATTAAATTAAATTCCTTTAAAGCTGGCAAAACTAGAGGAACGGAAAACAGAACAGTGGTTGCCAGGAGTGAAGGGTGAGTGAGGGATTGATTACAAAGGAGCCAGAGGGAATGTGCGGGTGATGAAACTGTTCTGTATCCTTGTGAAGGTAGCCACACAACTGTAGGCGATGTTTACAACTCAGAGCTGCACACGAAGAGGGTACGTTTTCTTGTGTGTACATTCTACTTCAATTAACCGGACTTTAAAAAATATTCCTTTAAAACCAAGTCTTAAATTTCTTCATTGACTTAAAATAGGTCATTTCAGCTCTTTTGGGGCTTTCTTCTCCAGTTTACCTGTTTTCTAGACTCTTCCTGATGTAGTCTGAATGCTTGTGCAGCTCTCCTGTTAATTGTCATACTGGATTCTTTGTTCCCGTCTCCCAACCCTGCTGCATATTTTATTTCCCTCTTTTGAATTGACACTCTGTTGAGCCGGGCCCAGCTGCACTTAACAAACAAAATGTATGGCTGTTTCACTTGCTCTTTTTGTGCCAGTAGATGTCTGATCAGGGAAACTCATTAATTATACTGAGTGAAATAAGAGAAAAGCTGATCCCAAGTCCTTGTGGCAGTGGTTGAACAGAAACCCTTTAAAATTTTCTAGATTGTTCTTCTACTATGAGCAAAGGACTTGGAACAGTTTTTATGCTGAAAAATCAGCATAACCTAAGGTCACAGTGGAACTCATCATAGCTACTTGAAATAGCTCCTCTAAAACAGATGCAGTTATTTTGAGGTATATGCTGATTATCTAACCTGAATTTTCCAGGCCTGTCTGGATTTCAAATATTTCATGCCAAGTTCTCTCTAGGACATTCATATTCTGTAGAATGGACAACGTGTCTTGATTTGGGCTCATAAAATATAGTTGTCAGACTCAGAAGTTAAATTTATTCATTCATTCTTTAGTTTTCCCTCCTGCAAGTGTTCCACGAGTACCTGCTACAGAGTGCCAGGCTCTCCAGTAGGCTCTGGAGAAACAGAGATAAATAAAGTCACTGTTGAGAAGCTAATGGTTTGCAGTCCGGACGATGGACAGGCTCACACATGCGTTCAGTTTCTCCCAAGAACAACTGCGTACAGAAAAAGGCAGAGACACGGCAATTCATGTACAATATAATTTATTGAGAAAAATTTTAAACTATATTGTATATATCTATATATTTTCATTACATAAGTTGTATAGATTTACTTTCCAACACTAGTCTTGGGGACGATCTCATTAGACCTCTTTAAAAGGTGCATCTGCACGTATAAGATTGCATCTATTTATATATTTTTCATAGGCATGCTTATGCTCTAGTCCCAGTGTTTTTGCTAGCATGACTTTTGGTTAGGAGTCTTCCTCTGACCAGCTTGATTACACTGCAGTGACTTCCACTAGCAGCTGGTATGTCCTGTGTTCTGCCAAATCTCAGGTAATTCGCACACACTCATTCTTTTGCTCATTCAACACAGTGGAGTATGCATTACTCTCCGCATTCTATAGACTGGGCGGAAAGTGGGTGTCAGAGAGGGTGAGTGACTTGCTGGGTGCCACGGGCCCACACACAGGAGGTGGAGGGGAGATATAATCTGCCTCTGCCTGACTGAAGGCAGTGTGCTCTCCTCCGAGCACACAGCCCTTCATTGTTGGGGTGCTTTTAACTTTGTATCTGGCATGCATTTACTGAAATCTCTGCGGCTACCGGAAAGGAGAGTGAGAACGGGGAAGTCATTCGGATGCAGCTCTGCCAAAGCAGCCCTGGTAATCCAATATTCTCACTGCAGCCAGAGCGAGCCGCTTAACTGCCAATTGGGCGAGTTCTCTCCACTCCTCAGAACCTTCTGGGGCTCCCACTGGTTTTAGGCATCCCAGCCTGTTCCTCTTACTCCAGCGCCACCCTCCCCTGGAGCCAGCCCCAGCCACGCCAGTCTCTTTTTGTCTTTTTCTCCCTCCTACAGCTCTGTCCTGTCCTGGGCCTTTGCTCCTGCAGCTCCGTTTGCCTAGAAGACTCCCTCAAGCCCTCCTGCCTTCTCATCCGTCCGGTGAACTCTGCCTCTGGTTCTCAGTGCACTGTGGTCCTGCTGTGCCAACCGTCCTCACATATGCCCATGTAGACACCTGCATCGTCCCTCCCTGGAGGCCATAATCAGGTTGACATTGACAGATAGATGCAATCTGATTCTGTGGCAGTGTCTCCAGGAGACAGTTCTAGAAAGGCATGGATGCTGCAGCTTCTGCTCGCCATTATCCTGGCCCTGAGCACCATGTGGGCAAAGAGTAGGCCCGTAAATAATTGCTGAAAGGGTGAATCCTTCCATCTTTCCCGTCACTTCCACCAGATTAGGACCCCTTGTCCTAACTCTCACTAGGACCTGGATTTTTCCTCTCTAGCCCAGTAATAATAGACTTGGCTGATAGTTGGATTATTTGTCTCTTCCCCTGAGGGCCCTATAGAGGCAGGGTTCATGTTGACTTTCCGCACCATTGTGAGCTTAGCACAGTGCCCACACAGAGCGTGCCCTCAGTACATTTTTGTATTGAGGACAAGCTTGAGGCCTACTGACTTAAAGGGAGTGATTCTGAAGTCTGCGTGTGAAGGCTGCATGAAGTGGCTCATTATCTACGAATTCAAATTTGTCCGCGTTGAATGAATTATCTAGCAGTGCTATGAGCAGCTTCCAAGCCGAACGGAGCATGGCTGTAAACACGCCGCAGGGAGCCTTCGCGCTGGCCCGGAGCCCGTTCCGAGGCCGGGCTGGCTGGCTGGCCCCTGAAGGCAAAGCTCCGCTCTGGGCACAGGCAGATTTTCTGTGAGAAGTGGGAGCCCTCCCTTGTCCTCCCTTGTGACTGCCCAGGGCCTGGGAGAGGGCCTAGCATTGTATGCACAGGGTCATGGGTTCTTGTAAAACTAGCAGAAGTCAGAGATTTTAAATCTCAACGAGTTAAGGCCCTGTCTCTTTTCTGACTTCCCCTCTGTCACTGGTCAGAGCGATGAGAATGGCCATGGAGTGTTGGGGCTCTGGCTGTGGGGGAGTTGGGAACACTGAGTTAGGCTTCAGTGGGAGATAGTCATGTGACTTTCACACACTTCTATGTACATTTAGGTCATGGCCGGTAGTCCTACTGTCAGGACGGCTTCTGGGAGTCCCCCTCCTGCTCTCTGGGACAACTGACCCGGTACTGTGACACCAGGTGGCGGCTAGTATGAATGAGGTTCCTTCTGAGAGTCATTTGCTTTGGTGGTTTCGGTGTTGTTGGCGGTGGTTTCCCTGTACTTCCTGATTCCCTCAAATTGGCCTTTTGATCTTTGCTCTCCTGGTCTATCCAATGGTCATGTCGGCCCCAAACTCCCTGTCTCAGAAACCTTTCAGGAGTCACCTGAAACACCTAGAGGGGCTCCCTCTTCCTGGCTGAACTCTGCCCAGGCTCTTCTGTCTGTGGCATCAGTACAGCCTTCTTGCAGAGCCCTCTCTCTGGGCACCTTCTGTTCCTACCACCCCACCTCTGCTCCCTCATCCTTCTGATGTGCCCTGTGGAACTGATAAGCCAAGAGATACACTGCTCGCCCTGGCCGGTTTGGCTCAGCGGTTAGAGCGTCGGCCTGCGGTCCAGAGAGACCCAGGTTTGGTTCCCGCTAGGGGCATGTACCTCGGTTGCAGTTTGTCCCCGGCCCTGGTTGGTCATGCAGGTGGCAGCCACTCGATGTGTCCCTTTCACATTGATGTTTCTCTCTCTCTCTCTCTCTCTTCCTCCCACTCTATCTGAACAAAAAATGAAAAAATGTCCTCAGGTGAGGATAAAAAAAAAAAGAGATACACTGCTCTCTCCCCAACACTCAAGACAGACTCCCAGAACTGTGCCCTGGAAGAACAGACCATTCATAGGAGTAAGAAAAGGCAGACAGCAGACTGAGCAGGAGTCAGAGAGGAAAAAGGGAAGAAGATGAAGAGTAGGGTGGTAAGGGAGATGATGATGATGGCAGCAGATGGGTGGCTGAGGAAGATGTAGAAAAGAACCAGGCTGAGATCTTCCCTGCCAGATATACACATGTGTGAATTCCGGTCACAGAGTTGGTTTGTGTCAGGTGCCACATGAAGGACATGACATGCTTCATCTCTCACCTGGTTCACTGCAGTGGGTTCCTAACTGGTTTCCCAGCTTTCTCCCTCTCCCTCCTAAGCCTGTCCTCAACCCAGCAGCCCAGTGATCCCATTTGAATGTGAGTCAGAGATGCCGCTCCCTGGCTCTCACTCTCTCTGACCTCATTTCCTTCCACTATTCTCCACCCTCCCAGCCAGACTCACTGTTCCTCAAACTAGACCTGCTCCTGCCTCAGGTTGTCCCTCTGTCTGGAAGGCTGTCCCCCAGATGTCTGCCTGCTGCTATATCACAATCATGTAGTGTCCTGCTCACTCGGGGTCTTCTGGTCATTCCATCTAAAACAGCACCCCTGCCAATGCTCCCTAGCCCATTTCCTTTCTAACATGATATGTAATGTATTTATTCATTTTTATTGTCTATCTTCTTCCACTAGAATGTAGCTCTATGCAAGGGCAGGAATTTTTGTTTGGTCACTGCTCTATCTCTTTTCAAGAACAGTGCCTGGCACTTGGTAGGAGCGTATCTAATGTTTGTTGAAAGAATGACCTTTATAGAGTAATCACATTCTGTAGAGGATAAAACTTGGGCTTCACCGTGTAAAGTAATTGCCCAAGGTCATGTGGTCAAATGAAAGAGCATGTGTTGAACCAGCCATGTCTGTTCCAAAAGCAAGTGCTCACCAACACTTGGTCGACTATGGTCTTCCTCTTGCCACGAGCTGCTGAGCTCAGCATAAGGAAATCGTTTCTCACGTCAGCAGCCTTCCTCGATGGTTAACCAGACCTCCAGGCCTTCAGGTGAACTTCCTGTGTTGCAAGGTGAGAAATATTGACGGAAAAATAAAGAACAGACTTGTGCTATGTGGGGAAGTGAAGGAACAGATCTAAGTCCACTTGGCTAAAAATAGGACATGAATTGTTGAGGACAACCTAACCTGGGGTGTCTTGGAGTGCAAAGGGGCCGCCTCCTCGGGGCAGGATCCCCTGCAGGCTGGCCAACACCTGCGTGGGGCACCTGCAAAACTGGGGCACCAAAGGATGAGAAAAACATGATGTGGGTGATGGTTGGCTATTTGATATTTGTAAGAACATAGAGAAGATGTTGTGGGGAAAGACAGAACTTTGCTGGACCTCCTCAGAGGCATTTGACTGATGGCTTGGCTTTCCTATTAAATTACATGTGGGAACATGTACTGTAGAATTGTACACCTGAAACTATATAATTTTCTTAACCCATGTCACCCCAATAAATTCAATAAAATTTTTAAAAAAATTACGCGTGGGGCCCATCATCACCTTTTCAGTCTCTGGAGGTCAGTCTGGCCCTGTTGGTCCTGGTTGATGGGGCCACTGGACTCATTTCATCTGTCACTCACTTTCAAAAATATTATGTAGGTGTGGTTTCCAAGGTGTGATGGGAGGTAAATAGGGCAAGAACAGTTGCTTTGTAAATCCTTGAGGACTAGTAGTGGTGTTCCGGGCAAGGCTGGTTAATGCTGTTGCTTTAACATTGGACTTGGAGGTCCTAGTCTTCCTTCTACACCTTCTCTGATGTCACCCTTGTGAAGCCTTCTCTGTGCCCACCCCCAGCAAGGACTCACTCCCTCTTCTGTGCTACAGCTCTTGTTGTGTCGACCACATTGCGACATACTCACCCGCATTCACATCTGATTCCCTATGAGACCTAGAGCTCCTGGAAGTCCAGGCTCATTGCTTACTGCATTTTGTTCATCTTTGCATCCAGCACATACTGAAGGTTCCAGAATTTGGCCAAAGGCCATTAGATCCAGACTCTGGAGGCTAGAGGAGTTTCAAAGGAAAAGGTCTTCCTTGGCGAATTCCTTTATAAGACATGCCAGGTGCCTAGCACTGTCTACAACACGGGTCGTCTTGGAGCAGTTGCTTCCAGAACTCCTTGTTTCTCGTGAGAACCGCTTGGCTGAGCCTCCCAGTGACTCACAGCCCGAAGAGAAGGCATTGGTGCTAAACTGTCCTCCAACACTTCCCCTGCCATGCCTCATGAAACAAAAAATAGGCTTTTGACCTTTGGGCTGCTGGGGCCTCATCACTTCACTTCTCTGTGTTTTGGTTCCTCATTTTGCAGAAGTCATGGGTCGAAATGAGAGACCTAAGTTCTCTGAGACCTAAAACCTCTGACTCCTTGAGCCTACTCATTGGCAGTAATCAGCTCACAGTCCCGCCCTCTTCCCACTCTCTGCAGAGCAGGTCAGGCCTGGCTACCTCGGAACAGACCTGCCCCACAGCTGTCCTCTGAGCTACCACTCTGTGACATGCCTTTCCTTCACTGGGAGCGCATCTCTCTTGTGGCACACCTGCCTGGGATGGATGCCTCCCTCTGTGCTCTGCGGCTGCACTGTTCAGCAAACCAAGGCTGCTCTCAACAGCCATCTTGGCTAGATTTCATCCCTATAAGAAGGATGTGATAAATTTAGAACACTGCATATATCCTGATGCTATTCTGATGTATTTTATTTTAAACTGCACATGCTGTTTTTTCGTCCGTTTGCTCTCAGATCTATTCTCTGCCATCCTCAGTCCTGGGCTTTGCATCTCTGGGAACTATTTTCCTAGATGCCCTTACAGACCTGGCCCAAGAGAGCCAGTGATGGAACATTGAGAGTGAGAAGAGGGGAGAAGCCAGCTTTTTCTCCCTTCTCTCTGCTTCTGATGGTGTCAGGCAGCGTCTTTTCCATCTCCCCAGCCCCTGCTGTACAGCCCTCTCTCCATGGTTCCAGCATCAGCCTGGAAGGGCTGCCATGGTTCCACATTCCTCCAGGTGACCCCCCTCCAGGGCTCCAGTAACACTGCCTTCTCCCTTTGTCCCGTGAGCCCAGGTTGATAGTGGGCTCTCTGTGGCCTCTCAACTCGTCCATCACCTGTATTAAACTCCCTGTGCAATGTCTAGCATGGCTCTGCCTTCTGATGGGCCTCTCTCTAAAACACTCTGAGTGCATGTGTTATACCTTTCTGAAAAGAGCTTGATTGTGGCATAATTTGCATATGTAAGTCCATCACTTTCATATTTATGTGTGTATGTTGTTTGAATTTTTTTACAATGATTGTGTATTCACATATGGCTTATGTAACATTAAAAGTATTAAGAGCAGCCCTGGCCAGTTTGGCTCAGAGGTTAGAGCGTCGGCCTGTGAACCAAAGAGTCACGGGTTCGATTCCGGTCAAGGGCACGTACCTTGGTTGCAGTTCAGTCCCCAGCCCTGGCTGGGGTCATGTGGGAGGCAGCCAATCAATGTGTCCCTCTCACATTGATGTTTTTCTTTCTCTCTCCCTCCCTTCATCCCACTCTATCTGAAAATCAATGGAGGAATAGCCTCGGGTGAGGATTAAAAAAATATATATATATTAAGACCAGAAGTGGGACAAATGAGGCAAAACATCAAGTGCTTTAGCTGCAGCCATAAGCCATGTAGGGAAAGCTCTGGAATGTGACTAACATTCATTCCTGCAGCAAATACTCTTTATTTACCAAGTGCCAGGCACCGAGGTTCATCGGTGAGCGATACGGGCATGACCCTTGTCCATATTATCTGCAGTATTCTGTACACAATTATGTCAATATGAACTAATAAGAAGTAAAGAGGGCAATGAAGGGCCTACCCTGGTCAGGGAAGGCTTTCCTGAGGAAGTCGCTCACCAGTTGAGAGCTGCAGGATAAAGCTTAATGGACAGGCTGTGGGGGTCAAGTTGGGCTGCTGCTGAGTATTTCCCTGGTCCTGTTCTCAGGGAAGCTGCTCTACCAGTAGACAGTTTGCTAGAAGGTGTTTCTTAACGGAACCCACAGTGAGATGCCAGCGGGCTGTAAGGGAGCAGAGGTTCTGTGGAAGTGATTTTCCAGGGATGTAGCCATAACCTCTAACACGTGCGACCCATTGTCTGCACCCCAGGGGGAGAGGACGCCACGTGTCCTGTGTGAGTTGACAAGAGGTTTGGAAATGCCTCAAAAGCTAAGGATACCCTGGGTCAGTACCAACGTACCCATGTCCATCAACCCCTCATCCTTCGATGGGAACGATTGACATTTTCTTAGTTGTAAGTAGAGTGGCATGGAAATGCTCAAGAAATGTTGGGACTTGTGGTAAAAAGCTATCCATGAAGCAAGTTTCATTCTTCCCAAGTTCTGTATATTCTCTTTTTGCTTAACCTTCTACAATTTTTTTTTTTTTTTTTTTTTGCCTGTGTCTCAGCCTTTGGCAATGGCTATGATCTCCTTGTTTTATGGTAAGCCACCAATTACTCTGTGAAATGAGGTGACTTGTAAACTAGCCCATTAATTGCAATTACAGGTTAGTCACAGCATGCCCAGGTCTCCCAGACTACGTAAAATCAGGTTGCCTTTCCTTCTGATGTCCAAATTACAAAGGTAACAGCAGGATCGCAGCTTGACCTAGTGTCCTCCAGCTATTTCTGGGCGTCCCCAACAGGATGTGTCATTCTTGCTTACAGACTCGGTGCCATAAACACGCAGATTCACCTGCTTCTCTCTCTGCTCTGGCTCCCCTGGGTCTGCTTCCTGCAGGGCCACACGGAAAGCGGCAGGGCTGTCACCGCCATCGTGAAAGCAGCACGGACGGTACCATGCCCACAGTCATTGCCAGTGCTGCCCAGCTCAGCAGCCCTTGGGTGGTCAGAGCAGAGGGGATTTCATGATCAAGCAGGGGAAACAGCCTCTTCCTCCAGCGCTGTGCTCTACTTTGTCACCTGGGAACTGCAGCAGCGATGTGTAGGACTGAGAATCTTAAAGATTTTCGTGTGGAGTTTCCCTACTCTCTGGCCCTCACCCATCTAAGCGCTGGGGCTTACACCAAGTCCTGAAACCTAAGGCCTAGAACCATCCCTCATGCCTCCGTGGTTCTGAGCCATCCCAGCAACTACACTTGGGGCTATGCTCCAAGTCACAAAACAGAAGTTCCCAACCGTATGGATAGAGGCAAACAGGTGTCTGGTGTCTGGTAGCTTTGCTGATACATGTGGATGCCAGCTGCCTAAAGTTAGGCTCAAAATATATTTCATGTAGTAATTAATAGTTTTAATTGACCTAATAATGGAAATACCTAGCTTTAAATAGATTGTGAAGACAAACACCCCAAATCACAATGTCTTCCCCACAAAAAGCCTGACTCTACATGCACATTTGTGTCCAAACATTGACAAGAACTGCTCAGGTGAGAGCCTGTTTGTCCTGGGCACCTCCCCCTCTCCCGTAAGGCTGGGGTGTGAGCTGCGGTTGAGAGCAGGGCCTGTGGTCTCACACGGCTCTTGCCTGTGAGGCCCTGCTGCATCTCAAGACAGCCTCTGCTGTTTCCTGGTGAGAAGTACTGAGAATAGGTCTGGGTGGGACACTGACCTCTCAAGACATTTATCATTCCCTCATTCAACACTCACTGCGTCTCCTCCTCTTAGGGACTTTGGGGAATTAAAAAAAAAAAAAAAAGTGTAAAACATTCTCTTTAGAAGTTTACAATTTTTTTTTTTTTTTTATCCTCACCTGAGGACACTTTTTCATTTTTTGTTCAGATAGAGTAGGAGGGAGAGAGAGGAAGAGAGAGAGAGAGAGAGAGAGAAACATCGATGTGAAAGGGCCACATCGAGTGGCTGCCACCCACACGACCAACCAGGGCCGGGGACAAACTGCAACCGAAGTACATGCCCTTAGCGGGAACCGAACCTGGGTCTCTCTGGACCGCAGGCCAACGCTCTAACCGCTGAGCAAAACCGGCCAGGGCGAAGTTTACAATTTTTTTTATCTATACCTGAAGGCTGCCTGATACACCTGCCTACGTCCATTAATAGGGATGCCAAAGACTCAGCTGGTGGTCCCAGGTAGATTTGTTTTGGACCTCTCTGCAATTTCAGGAGGAGGAAGAGGACAGGATGAGAAATTCACATGTGGATTTCTTTGTTTATTTTTGATGAAACTTTTTGTTCTAAGGTAATTGCAGGGTCACCTGCAGTTGGAAGAAATAATACAGAGAAATCCTGTGTACCCTGCACCCAGTTTCCCCCAGTGGTGACATCCTGCACAGCTATAGTAGTTTCACAACCAGCAAATGCACGTCGGTACAATCTGCCCATCTTTCCGCTGTCACCGTTTTGTGGAGGTGTGCATTCTGTTCTGTGCAATTTCTTCACATGGGTAGGTTTGTGGATTCACCACCACGGTCAAGCTACATAACAGGTGGGACTTAAGGTTTTAAGGCACTTCTGAACTTTTCTGCCCTTTGGCATCTCTTCCAGCGCTTTTCAAGTTGTGTTCCTTGGAATCCTGGAGCCCACCTCACTTAAGTCGGAGCAGGTCCACATATATATATATTTTATAGTGTGGGCTCCATCATAAGCCTTCATCTGGAGAATAAATTCCCAGCTTAAAAACAAAACAAGAGCCCTGGCCGGTTTGGCTTGGCGGTTAGAGCGTCGGCCTGCGGTCCAGAGAAGCCCGGGTTCAGTTCCCGCTAAGGGCATGTGCCTCGGTTGCGGTTTGTCCCCGGCCCTGGTTGGGTCATGCGGGAGGCGGCCACTCGATGTGTCCCTTTCATGTTGATGTTCCTCTCTCTCTCTCTCTTCCTCTCACTCTATCTGAACAAAAAATGGAAAAACGTCCTCAGATGAGGATAAAACAAACAAACAAAAAAACAAAACAAGAATGAATGATAAAGATAAAACTGATAAAAGGTAAGGACACCTTTGATATTCAAAAAACGTTAGTTGGATAGAGTTTTATACTTTTTCCAGGCACTTTGCAGTCCATTATCTCTCTTAAGTATTAAAACGGCTCTGATTGGCTAAACGAATGGACAAATGAAACACACATCTGTATTGTCAGTCCGCAGTTGAGGGAGGTTTCAGACAGACACGGCCACGGTCTTGGTCCCGGAGGAGCTGAGCTGTTGGAGAAGGAGGCCTGGTGCTTCATGGCACCTTTGCGCTCTGGCTGGGACGGGCTGCAGGCTCCCTGAAGTGCTTCCCACTCCCCCCTTCGGCCAACCCTCCCAGAACTGAAAATTAAATCCTTTTTGCTGAAGGACAGTTGTTCTAGAACAGGCGATTTCGGCATTGTGCGTGTCGTATCACAGAAGCTGGGAAGCACTGTTGTTTAAGACGGAGCCTCTCGTGCTCATCTCCTGTCGTGCAACAGGACTTGTGACGAACTCCGTGAAACCCCATAGGCTTCGCTGGGGACATGTACATGCAGGAATGAACAAGAAAAGAGATGAGAGGTTCTCTGCTGGACACCCCTGGGTGGACATTCCAGGGAAGGGAACTTGCCATCTTGCTGCTCTCCTTTAGGGCAGGGGTGAGAATGACCTAGTCAGTGGGCATATAATCCCAGTCTGGGGTTAGACTTTAGCTGTTTACAGGATTTCCCTGGCAGAGCCAGCTGCCCAGCACCCGAGGATCTGGGTTCTATGGAAGGGAGAAGCCGGTCCCTTGTGGAGTTTGTGTGCAATGCCTCCTTTGGGGAGGAGGTAAGGACCGGGATCCCAGCTGGGTTGTCCAGAATGAACTATCTACATCCTGATTGTGGCCCCGTGAGTCTTATTCATCTTTATACTCCCAGCACTTAGCACACAACCTGGCAAAGGAGAGGTCTGTGAGCAATGCCTGACGATTTAATGAATCAATGCACTTTTGTGTCCATTGAAACAACTCATTTCATTCTTGCTGATAAAGTGAGGAAGGCTGAGAATCAACGTCGCTGCCTACATTTCTGGACTCTGTGCAAGTCTGTGTGCACACTCTGCCTCGGCTTTGGGGAATCTGAAACTCTAGGAGAGGGCTCCTTGGCTCAGGCGAGATCTGCTTCTACTGAACCGCTACCATTTCCTTGCAGCTCTGGCCAAGAAGGCCGAGTCTGGGATCCAAGGCACTCGGCAAGGAAGTCCCCGCAGACGCGGCTCTGGAACTTCCCACCGCCTCTCCCGAGCAGTCCTTCCCAATCTCCAGTGCTTCCCCCGAGTTAGATGCACAGTGTAATGGGAGGCTAGCCACTGTTTGTCCATTTTTCATGAAAACTGAAAAATTATGTCCCTTAAACGATTTTCTTTAGGACCATGTGTTTTAATCCACTTCCCACGGAAACCCCCATTTTAATAGAGTTTTCCCCACAGAAGCTCTGTTTTGAAAGATTGTGTTTGTAAGCAAACACATTTGTTCAATGGTAACAAATTTATCTTCCCAAGAGGAAACCAGAGTCAAGACTTTTTTTTTTCTAACTAAAAGTCATCTTTGAGGTTTTATTTTGAGTAAACAGGCAATTACTTGTAAGCTTCCTGAAAAACTGAAACTAGTTGGAGGAATTCTCCCCGGGCCGCTCCAGCAGTGGTCCTCACTTTCCTAAACTGCCAGGCTTCCAGGTTGGAGACCATTGTCCCAGAGGGCACCAGGCAGCCAGCACAGAACTCACAAAAGCCTGCGACCTCTCGGTCTTCTGTTGACAGTTCACCTCCTCACTGGTAATGCGTGCTCGACTGTGACAGTTCTCCCTGTGTAGGGGGCCTGCTGAGTGGTGAGGTTTTTGTCTGCCAAGCAGGCAGTGGCCAGAGTTCAGCCCCAGCTTTTTGTTCACATGACGCCACATCAGAAATGGTCAACAAGCAAGCTGGCACATCCGGGCCTCTCCCCTGAGGAGCTGTCCCTTGGATATATAGAATAAGTCACCTGTCTTCCTAGAGCAACCTCTCCACCACGGTTCTGCTTGATTTGTGGCATGAAGCTGTTCCTTTAGGACGGGGGGACATTCACAAGCAAGAGTGTAATACAGCAGTAACACTGTTTTCTAAAAGACAAAAGAGAATTTTTATTACCTTCGTACTTTACCATAGCACTTTGAGGGGAAAGATTAGAATAAATAGGAGCTTGGAAATCTGACCTTGGCTGGAGTAAGAACAGAGATAATCTGGTACTTCTTCATTTCCCATTCAGGTTCTCAGTGTACCAGGAAGTGCTTTGCTCAAGTTTCTTTTCTCCATTTAGCTCTCCTGAATGCCCAGCTTCAGTGCCCAGGCCTTGCTGCCAAGGATCCTGCTGGCACATTCAGCTGCCATTCAAGGAAACAGCCCTCCGCACCACCTCGCCCTTGGAAGTCTGTCTTACAGCATAAAACAGGTGGAAGGACATTCTGCCTTTGGAGCTTGGCTGGCACATCTTGCTACTTCTATTGCCCAATGCCAAGAATGACAAAAATCTTTTGTGTATGCTTGGGGGTGGGAAGGACCAGATATAACTGTGGATAGCAGTGAACTTGCTGGTTGGACAAGATTCCCAGGGCAGCTGTTGTATCTTAGGCAACAAGAACTCTAACACTTGGCTCTGTTGCTAGGATGGACGAATAGAAACTTTGGACAGATCATTAAAAAAATTATGCTGCCGTGATAACTGTTGAATATATCACATATCTTAAAGATGGAATGTTTGCTACTATCATAATAAGGAAGTACAATGAGCATGTTAATCAACCCGGGCTGTGTTTGCACCTTCAGTTCCACTCTAAATGTCCTCCGTTTTCAGTAAAGTCATTAATAGCTGTTGACAAAAGTTTGATCTGACACAAGATTTACAATCTATAACTACAACTGAGACAGGGTTATCTTTTTTATGTGCTGACAATCTCAGTTACACTAACTAGTTAGTTAAATTCACAATGGAGTCATAAATTCTAACTTAAGAATTTGCCCATAGTTTGTTCTTAGCCAAAGACTTTAACCTATGTTTAATTTCCAGTCTTGATGCATGTATGTATGCATACATAAAAAATATTCTTTATTTTTTGTATAAAGGAAAAGATTATATTAGTATTCAGTTGGTAGTTATTTATACTAAATTAAATGTAGACTTTAGTGGAAGATAAAAATGTGACTCATTGAAATGTTATTCCCGGAAAATGAAATCTCAACAAAAAGTTCTATGAATCTCAACACTGTCAGTTAAATTCCTCAAGATTCCCTAGACTGTATGAATGTGCATCAGTTCAAAAATATGTAGTTGAATGGTTTTGCCTTCATCTTTTCCTTTTGGTTGAACCTATCCAGACTAATAATAAAGGATACAGTTACCCTCACTTCAGAATGGGTTTACCATGGCATTATCGATACAGTTACTGATCCTTTTTCACCAGCAAAGGATAGAATTAAAATTGACCTTGGCTTAAATTGACTTACATTTTAATTTGGTTATTTGATCGCAGCCGGCAAGTTGGACCCACAGTGTCAGCCATCTGGCCAGACCATCTCTGTGCATGCTGACCACTCACTGCCTTGGCTTACCTACTGCGTCTCTTCCACCTTCTCACAATTGCCTCCACCTCCCTGAGTCCAAGCCCAACACGACTTCAGCTCTGGTGCTGGCCAGTCTGGTCTGTCCTGCCCTGCAGCCGACACTTACCTGTGCCAGCCTCCCTGTCAGTCCTGGTGCCTGATCCCCCCAGCAGTCTCTGCCAGTTCTGCTAGTCACTAACCCACGCCTCAACCATCCCGTGGCGTCTCCTTCTGCCACCACATCTTCTCCGACGCTCCTGCTGCCTGCCTGTCTTGGCAGCTCTCGGCTCAGCTGCTGGCACTTGCCTGCACCCACATACTGACAGAGCCAAGACGCAAGGTAAACTTGGCCCTTCCTCCGACCCCTTGCACATGGCACTGGCACTTGATCTCCTTGGGATTCCAATCTTGGCTTTCTATTCTTTCCTGGAGAGTTCGTTTCCCTCGGTGCCCCAGGGGGAGCACCGCCATGTTCCTGCTCTGGGAACGTGCAGTCGTGGGGATGCCTCCCGCTCACACTGCCTTCTCCTTGCCGTCTCTGAGTGGGGCCGGCTCAGCAGTCCCCAGCCTGGCCCAGATTCACTTGGACGCTCTTGTCACCACCTGCTTCTCCACCCTTCACAATTGCAGTACTTTTTGGACAGGTTGATAGTGTTGCCTCTGTTCACCTGCCCAGGGTTTAAGGCAAAATACACCTACAGATCAGCACAGATGCGACTACATGTACGTGGGAAAGATGACACTTACAGTGAGGAGAGAGTTATGGGAAAGGAGATGGGGTGAGAGAATCTCAGTGGAGTTATGAGTAGGAGTAGGTAAGAACGAGTATGAGTGAAATGAAAGACTTTGGTGGGGGAGGGGGATGTGAGAACTAGATTGTCTTGAGAGCTGTACTTGATCATGACATCATCTGTGCTCAGAGCCCTGCATCTGACTAGTAACATGCTCACACATGGAATGGATGTAGTCTAACCACCCATCTTACTTAATGAATAAATGTCCTAGAAGTGTTCATGAGAAAAAAATTAGGGAAGTAAGTTCCCTAAATTCTTAAATATAATTTGCAACGTCTATGGGGGTAAGGCTGTTATAAAGAGCAGTAAAGGAAATCTATCGTTTTAATGTGAGTTTTTAACAATTTTTATTATATTCCGAAAAGATGAAACAATTGGCTAAAATGTTACATTATGAGGATGGTTTTCCACAAAAGTAGATGGTTTCTTTCTGAAGTAAGGCAAAATAGGGCAACTTCCCAAAGCAATAAATTAGGATTATTCATCCACTAAAAAAGAGGGCAAAGCAGTCTGTTCAAAGGCAAATCATCATAATAATCCATTATTCACAAAACTTACATTTTTAAAAACAGACTATTGGTGAAAAAGTTATTAGGTGCGTGGGCAATTATCAAGATTTATTTCCACAGCTTTAGCACCTGTGATGTTTCCATCCCTGATCACACTTTTAAATTTACTTCAAGGTAAAGGATGCTTTAAAAATATTCTTTGTTGTTGCTTTTGAGAGGGTGGACAGGAGTTGGGAGGAGGAGGAGGAGGAGGGAAGCTGGGTGGGGGCTCTTTGTGTTACTATAAAGCTTACAATGTTACAAGGAAGATTATAGTTTTCATTACACGCAGCTGTTTTCTAGACTGATAGGTATTTATATCTGCAATAAAAATTAAAAAATCCTCCGAATCACAGATTTCATTTTTTTCTGATACAAGATTGAAGGAGGAGCGTCTTTAATTACAGAGCGTCTTCTTGTATTGAAGGGCCCAGGAATAGTAACTAAAACTGCCAGATACGCTGCAGGTTCTCCACCGTTCGACCACAGTCCTTACAGTATGCCTACAGAGAGTCCCTCCCGCGTGAGCTGGAAACATCTGACGATGAAGTGGACTGCGGAAGCGGGTCCTGTTTTCCAGTAAGAGCAATGTCATAACTGGAGCAAGGGCCGATCACTAAGGACTCGGAGGTAAGTAGATTATAGGTGTGAGCAACATGTATGATGAAGGCAAAATTATAACTGCACACCTAGTTACTACTTTAAATACTTTAATATACTCTGTCCTTTAAAAATGTGCATATTCATACAGTATGCACTTTCCTTATCAAAGGATTGTAATAAAAATTTGTATCATACAGAAAATGAAATTCCACTAAAGCAAATTTTCAGCCTTTATAACTTTTATTTAAATATATTTCACAGATCATTGAAAATTAGCACCAATAGGACCTGGTCCAACTAATGCATTTTATAGATGAGAAAAGTGAGAGGCCAGAGAAGTTAAATAAATTGCCAACGCTAGCCGAGTCCGGACTAGACCGCAGGCTCACTAACTCCTAGGACAAGACCTCTCCACCTTATTTTGCAGCCTAAAAACTCAGCGATGCGTTTGTTGGTCTTCATAACACATAGAAGAACTTTTAAGGAATTACTTGAATAGCTCAGTTCATCTTTAAAAACTGTATGAGAAGGACTGAAAAATACCCTTTTTAAAAAAAAAAAATAATAAGTTTCTCCATGATAAACAGTTGCGATTAAAATTATGACTGTTGCCAAAAAATTGCAGTTCTCACTCTCACCAGTAGACGGTAAACTTCTGTATGGCCAAACTGCCCAGCGAATAAGCCAGAGCAGAGGAAACTGAGCTTCAGTTCTAAATTAAAACAGATGAAGATTGATGGTGAATTTTGCAAAACAGATAAATTCAAAAAATACAATCGTAAGTAAGAAAAAGCAAATTGCAGACGGCTATATATACAGTACGGTATTCTTTTATAAAAGCTTAAAACATTCATATATATATATATATATATATATAGTTTGTTTGTTTTGTTTTATTTTGTTTAGGAATTCATGCCTGTTGTCAAACTGCAAAAACATGCATGGGATGATAAACACCAAGTGCATGCTTGTGGTTACGTCCAGGGAAGGATGATGGGGACTGGGTTTGGGAGAGATGGCACAGGGATTTCATCTGGACCAGACAGGGTTTCATTGTTTTTTAAAAATTCGAAGTAAGGTCGTCAGGCAAATGTGGAGGATGTTAAACTTTGACTTGGCTGAATGATAGGTACCTGCAAGTTCCTTATAGAAATCTTTATAGTTTTCTGCATTCTGGAAACACCTCATTATTAAGATAAAAAGGAAGAAAGAACAGTGGACTCAAGTTGCTGCAAGATGGGACTGCATGTTTGCACACGTACATTAAGTATTTGGAAAGATTTAAATACATTTAAAAAATATCCTCACCCAAGGATATGTTTTTATTGATTTTCAGAGAGAGAAGAAGGGAGAGAGAGAGGGAGGGAGAGAGAGAGAAACATACCTCGATCTCCTGATCCCCTCCCGTATGCACCTTCAACAGGATCAAACCTGCCACCCGTGGGTGCACAGGATGACGCTCCAACCGAGCCACACTGGCCAGGGCTTTAAATACATTTTTAATCTAAGTCTTTATCGACACCAGTCTATTTATGGATGAAGAATATTTTAGATTTAGCCCCATTCAAGACTCAAAATATAACTCAAATGTAATCTAAATATAGACGAGTGTCCCATGGGGCCTAGCCACTGCAGTCTCATTCAAAAAAACACAAGTCTCAGTTATACAAGCCAGCAAGATATGATTTATGGCAAGAGGTAGTCCGTTCAAATGTGCTGTAATGTGGAAAATGTAAATCTTTTCCATGGTTTCTATCAATGTGAAATAAAATTTAATTCTCAAAAAAAAATAAAAATAAAAACAACAACAACAGAACACAAGTCTAACCCAGCAAGCTTGGGAGAGAAGGAAAACTCTGGGGTGGAAATGGCTGCTGCTATTTGGATCTCACACTCTGGAAATACCCTGTTTTTCACAGGGCAGGTAGTACTACCGACATGTGCGACAGCCTGGAAAGGGATTTGACCCACAAAGGATAGATGACTTGCCTGGGCTTTTAGGGTTTTGTGTGGATTTATCTTTTCTTGGTCAGATGATGGATTAGACTAACCTCTCTCCTTGATCAGCAATCATATTCTTCACTCCTCTCCCCCCAACTTCTGCAGAGAACTCTGTGAATTCCATGACATTAAATTATTCCCAATCTTGGGATCCAAGACACCACATTACTTCTTCTTCCTCACCTATTTGAATATATTTAAAATGATGTATTCTCTGACTCATCACTGTATGTTTTCCTGATAAGGTGAACTTAATATTTAAATTCTACTTTCTCACTTGGAGTTATGTCATGTCTACCAAGTTCTGATTTTGGTTCCTCTATTTATAGTTTGTAGAATCAAAAATATGTTCTTTTTCCAATTTCACTGCTGTTTGAATTCAAATGTTTTTCATCTGATTCCACCATTCATTAGTTTCCCCAAGCAGATAAATAAATCAGTTACATATCTAATTTATTAAATAGTAGTGGTTACTAGCTCAAGTATTGAATTGTATTCACATTCAGGGTGCCTCAAATTCTGAACCATTTGTGCTAGATTTCTGGAATTCCTTTCCTCTGATGGAATGATTCAGGGCTAAAGTAGAATTTTTAAAATAATGACTCTCATTCAAAAATTATACACTCAACCTAGCACATGAAAAGAGACAGCAAAAAAAAAAAAAAAAAAAAATTAAAATGGGGTTAGGAGGTTGCAAAAGGAACCAAGAACACAGAAGAAAGTGATAGGTTTGGGGTAGAAAAATTACATGAAAAGAAGTCTGGATGGAGAAAAAGTTTATCATAAGTGCACAAAAAGCAAGTGCAGTAGCATCTTGAAATATAAAATTGAGGTCACATTTCTAAAAAATGACCAAGGTGTAGATCTGTGACCCCAGGGAGAGTTAGCCATAAAGATGCCTTATCCAGAGGTCAATTCCACATCTGTGTGCTTACTCCATCTCTTTCTTCTATTCACTAGTCTGTACCAGAGCACAGTGACATCTCTTAGAAGTCGAGGCCAATAGCAACGCAGCTTTCTACCTTTCCAAAAGGAGAACAAACTATATTCCTGTCTAGTGGTAAGTTCTGTTTTTGTTTTTGTTTTTTCACTTGAGTTATTTTAGGACCCTGAAAATGATAGCTGTGAAGCTAGCCAAGATATCACAAATGAAGAAATTTTGATTCTGATTAAAACATTGGAATAGGAAATGATGAGACGTTAAGAAACAAATAAAGCTTTCCCCCTCCTCTCCTTGGCAAATCAAATGCCCAGATATCAAAGAACATACGAAAATACTGCATACATGAGCAGACTTGCTTCTAAATAAAACATCTAGAATGTAAATGCTGCATCAGTTCCCAGTTAAGCATTCTGTAAATAAAGCCTTGCTCTTCATCTGTTTCCCTTGGAAACTTCCATTAGCAGAGATAGTGAGTGGAGTGAAGTCGTGGAGCCACCCAGTGGCTGATGTGGTTAACCGCAGCAATAGTGCGTTTCCTGGGGCTTTTCGTCTGTTTCCTGCTTTACAGACGAGTATATTTCCTCTAATAAGAAATGTAATAATGTAATAGTAAATATGAGATCCATAACTTGAATATTACTCTCAAATTAGGTCTTCACGTGAAAAACTGAAGAATTTGTGAGCAAGCGACTTTTAAAAATAGAAGAAAAGGAAAATACTATTCAATCCTGCCTGAATAACTTTTTAAATTTTGTTTAGTTTTTTTAAAACTTAAAAGTAGGTTACTTTTTTTCAGTACCAATTTTGATTTCAGAAAAGATTCTTTACAGAGGTCAAAACTGAAAACATGAAATTAACTTACAGCCTGAAAATGTCTCTCTGACTCCACCCAAATTCTCAGTAAACAAAATACATTAACATTTCAACATATAAGAGCTTATGAAGAGAACTGGTTGTCCCTGTATTTTATTTTAAAAACAAACAAGGCCAAAACTGAGAGTAATGCCAATAAGGCTTGCTGCTGAGTCAGAGGGTAAATGAGCTTTTTAAAGATTAAAAATAACTTAAAAAATATGTTTTTATTGATTTTAGAGAGGGGGTGAGAGAGAGAGAGAGAGAGACATCAATCATGTGCCTCCCACACAGGCCCCCACCGACCAGGGCGACCCGGATGGAACCTGAAACCTAGGTATGTGCCCAGACCTACCAGGAATGGAACCTGCCACCTTCTGGTGTAGGGGTGATGCTCCAATCAACAAAGGCACACTGGCCGGGGCAAAAATAACTTAAAAAGAAAAAAAATCAAAATAGTAAAACAAGTTCATTTAGAAAAATTAGAAAATGTAGACAAAGGAAAGAAGTAAACTCCTCACCATAATTTCACTGTTACTACTTTGGTTTATATATTTTCAGAAATTGTTTTTTTTTAATATATAGATTATATAATTTTTCAGTGGAAAGGGATATTTTACTGAACATAATTTTTCCAATTTGTTTTTCACTTTATGTCATGAACAATATTTACTATCTTAGTAAATATCTATCTAGCCATAATATTTAAAAAGCTGTATAGTATTCCAACTATGGCTATGTTAAGGTTTATTTAACCAAATCCTTCATATGGATTTTTCATTTTCATCTTTTGCTATCATAGACAACAATGTAAAATCATTCTTTCATCTTTTTTAAACTTAAGAAGACCTATTTAAAGTGAATAACAGAGAAGGTATATTTTACAACAGTTTTTACCTCGTGAAATAGAACATAACATAGAGAAAAGTACATTGAATTTACATATACACTTGAGCACATAGTTATAAACAACAGGGTACTCACCACCCAAGTCAGCAAAGGAATATCACTGGTCCCCCAGAAGTATATCCCCATCGCTTCTTGATTACAATCCTCTTACAGGATTTTTAAAAATGTGTTTCTTTATTGAATTTATTGGGGTGACACTGGTTAACAAAATTATATAGGTTTCAGGTGCACAATTCTACTACACATCATCTGTACACTGTAGTGTGTTCACCCCCCAAGTAAGATTTTGATATGCATAATCAAATCCCGCCCCCCCCCAATGTGGTATTCATTTACACTCCTGTAAGCAGTACAAGAGGCGTCCATCCGAGAGAATGACCATGAAGTTGGTCCACGGACTCAAGAGTTAAGCATCAGAGTGAATTATACAGACTGTGACAGAGGCACATTGGCAGTGCTAAAATGGTACCTTTGATTCCTATGCAGTATTTGAAAATATAATTCAGTTTTGAGTTTCAGTGCACTGTGCCTATAATATTTCACACAGTACTAGGCATCAGGGCCCCACCCACCCAGGAAGGAGCTGACACAAGTGGGTTAAGCCTAAGGACACTATTTGGGCGTCAGTACAGGAATGGGCTTAGAGTTCACAAGCATTTTCTCAGTTTCTTGTCCTTTTCCTTGGGTTGATCACTTCTCAGTGTCAGACTGATGCACTGCTGGGCTTTGATGTGGGTTTAAGAGGAAAGGAGACTCTGTGGAAATAAAGTAATCAAATAGAAATAAAAATAATTTATGAAAAACACTTTTAAGTGAACAAAGGAATTTCTAAAATTGTGTATGCAGACTATTGTTACAATGTTATAAAACTATATACACACATGAATTTATTATAAATATGCATACATGTATAATGAAAATTAGAAGGCATTGTAAAAATAATAGTAGTTGCTAACTTAGG
The DNA here is from genome assembly GCA_030848825.1 of Tadarida brasiliensis. Lineage (NCBI taxonomy): Eukaryota > Metazoa > Chordata > Mammalia > Chiroptera > Molossidae > Tadarida > Tadarida brasiliensis. The sequence continues at coordinate 94,570,314 of CM061267.1, read as the reverse complement.
ATGGTGAGGATATAAAAATTAGACTTTAATTTCTTATAAAGTTAAAAAATAAGTTTTAAATAAAAGAAAATCATAGCTGATAAGAAAATCCTATGAAGTAGCAATCTAAAAATGGTTTCTGTTGATAATAAGTCAAAATGAGAGCATGCCATATATCCAAAATGGAAGGTTCTACAGAGATTTTGAAAAAACTGAAGAACCAATACATAAATGGTGGGGAGCAAAGAAAATCATCTTTCATGTGAATCTGAGGAAAAGTACCAATTTATGCTGAGCTTTCTTTTCCTTCTTTAAGCTCATTTACTTTCATAGGTCCCTTGGTGTCCTCATCAATGTAGGTGTTTTATAAGGACAGAGCCTCAAAATTTTCCCTTCCTGAAGTGTTACTCTATAAGCTGCAATTTGGGGCAAGGGTGAATAAAAATGATTATGTTAACCAAAGAATGACTTTCACAGAGAAAATAAAAAGCACAGAATGATAGGCAATTCCAGTCATGTGTGCAATAATAAATAATAGATTAAAATGCTGAGTTTGGCTGAGGAGTTAGCAGAAAAATGCCTCTGATATGGCCAATTATTAAAGTGACAGAAGAAAATGCACAAGAGATAAGAATCAGGTACAATGCTGAAATTCCTGTGGTTGTTTTTCTGGGTAGATAACAAGCAAGTTAATTGGGGGATGCTGCTTTTAGCTACCTGAGATTCCTAGCAGATGTCTGAAGAGTGACCCCCCCCCCCCCGTAATTTTTTGCTAACCCCATGGCACATCTCCTCAGTGTGGGCCAGATTTCTATCCTGGAGTTCTCCCAGACACTCTACTGTCTGTTATTAAATCATGAAAGAGGACATAAATGGTAATACAAAAATCCTATAGAAATGGAAGCTAGACGTGGTGTTAAATAGAAACAAACAGGAAATGTCATCAAATTTGGGGGCTTTTGTATCAACAGCTTGGGCACGTACCTTAACTTCTCTATAGCTCATTTCCCTTCTCTGTAAAATGAGTATTACAATTTAGTCGATACTATTTATTGTTATTATACAGCAGGAATTGTTCTGGGCAATAGTGATAAAAATATGGTTAAGGCTTAAAATCTAGCCTCAGGGAGCTCATAGTCTAGTGAGGGAGACAGACTTACAAAGATTATTATCACATGGTAAATGCAGCCAATTGCCCTTGGAAGCAGTGAGAAACAGCTAAGGATGGGGCAGGGGAGTCTGAAGGTGGGAGCCTCGGGTTTTTCTTGAAGAGATTCAAAGAGCTCACTATGTAAAAGCACCTTGCCCAGCTGGTGTGGCTCAGTGGTTGAGCATCGACCTATGCACCAAGAGGTCACCGGTTCGATTCCTGGTCAGGGCACATGCCCAAGTTCTGGGCCAAATCCCCAGTGGGGGCATGCAGGAGGTGGCCAATCGATGTTCTCTCTCATCGATGTTTCTCTCTCTCTCTCCCTCTGTCCCCTTCCTTTCTCTCTAAAATCAATAAATAAAAAATTATTAAATAAATAAATAAATAAATAAAAGCACCTTAACACACTCCACATTTGGAATGGGCACCCTGCCTGGGTTAAGTTGCTTTACCTTCATTCTGAGTGATATTAGTTACTTCTTGCAACAGAACTGAGTATTTAGCACTGGGCCACATCAAAGTTGTGAAACATAAACTCCTCCGTGGAGATGAAATCCTGCATTCTTTAACAGTGAGTATTACAAAGACTGTACTCAAGCAGCTGTCCCATGACTCCCCAAAGCCTGGAATTTAACAAGTTTTCTTGGTCAAAGCTAGCTTGCTATTTCAAAAACTCAACCTCATTTTAAACCCTAGGGAGTCATGACGAGTAATACACAAAGAAAGAAACTTCTTAAGAAGGGGAAAGAAATGTGAAGTCAGCCAAGATTTTTGTCAAGAACTTTGGCCTTTTCTCTTGACCAGTTATGTAACTATTGAAAAATTGCTAGGCATGAATTTTGGAAATATTTTTCAATAAAACATTAAAAGCACAAAATCTTTGGAGTGCAAAATGCTTTGAATGAATGAATGAGTGAATGAATGCGAGAATGAATGAATGAGTGAAATGGGTTTCTAGTGTACAGTATTTGAAGTACTTGACTTAGCCGTCTTTCCCTCTTTCCTTTTCCGTCAGTCAAACCAATCCATTATTCCGCTGATCCCAGATCTGACCTGGGAATCTCTGTAGCACAATTAGTTAGGAAGGCACTATTAACATAAAGACATTGCAGTTACTGGAGGTAAAGCAGGAGGGATGGTGAACAGTGGATGGACGATGAGGCTGTCGTTAGGAATGGCACAGTGAAGGACAGGCAATAAGAAGGCAGACATGCATGCCTGGTAGTGTGGGGCCCATCTTATCTCCTTAGCACAGCTGGACGTCTCCCTGGTAGCTGACCTGTGCGTCTCAGCTGGGCCCAGGAAAGGCAGGGGAGGAGCTTTTAATGAACATAAACTCTGGGGGAAATGTGAGGAAAAGGCTGAGAAAAGGAAGAATCATGTCTAATTCCTGTTTGCCTTTTGCACATCACCCCAGCCCACTTTGACATGGCAGATTACATACTTTCCCCTCTGCTTTAGGCCTGGGGGCACCTCCCTTACTCCACTGTGTCTTATAGTCACCTATGTGCTTATTTTTTCCTACCAAATCACAAACTCCTTGAAGGCAACTACATCTCACCATTCTTTGTGTCCTCTGTAATAGTGAATAGCACTGATATTAATGCAAATGGTGGACATTAAGTGTTTTTGCAGTTGAGCTAACAACCCATATGCCTCTCTGTACATAATGGTCTCTGACTCAAAGCATATACTGCATCCTACAAAACAGATTCCCACCCTTTCGGGGTGTGTCTCCCAACCGGCGCTGTAACTGGGGAGTTCATCTTAGTGGCAGCATGCCCTTTAGCCATACCTGGTCCACAAATGAGAGCAACCTCAGAGCTCGACAAGGAGGTGGGTGCTCCCCTTGCTAATGTATTTTTCAATGCCTTCAACATTCCATGAGACCGTCTTCTGGGTCTTCTCATGGAATGTTGGAGGGGGACGGCGGTGGGTGTGCAGGTAACCCATTATACGTTTTAATATTCCTATCTGCCTGGGCCCTGGGATTCCTTTATCTACATCATGCCAGGAAAGCTCTGGTATCTCAGCTGTGTTCAATGTAGGCCATGAGTCCCAGTTTTAGTCAATCAGTCAATAAATTGTGAGAGTCTCTTTTAGCTTCATGAACTAACACATTAAATCCGGAATCTCTAGCAAGTGTATTCATATTAACTAATTGCCCCAACCTAGTGTTACAAGTCACCTTCCTCAGTCTTATACTCTTAGAATATACTCCCACACATGTCCCTGATTTCTGCTGATATATATTAGCAGAGTCTTGCAATCATTTTGTTGTGTAAGCTATTTCTTCCTGGATCACAGTGTGTACTTGCCCCCCGAGTGTGCTGAAACTTAACCCTAGTTATAGGTCTGGTGGCAATAGGGGTAGTTCTCATGGGTCTTGAGGAGAATAAAGATCCTCTTTTAAGGAATCTGCCCCCAGGTGAGGTTATTGCAGAGTTTTTAAGCAAAGAAAGTCAGAGAGGCTTAAAGTGACTTGTCGTTTCGAGATTGTTAGCTTCACCTGGGTCAAAGCAGATGTCCCCATTCCAACTTTCAGGATCCCATTCCTTCCCATTTAATACCCTAACTATCATATGAAATTCTGATGGGACTGTGAATTCAACTATTGCTATAATTCAGCAATCCTTATGTTAACATTTTTGTGCTTGATTTTCAACGATATTCTGCTGTGTCTGCAAGAACTAAATGATTCCTTTATAGCTGTCAGGGAAGCATTCTGGTCTTAGACTGTGGCTGGAGCTGAGAGTTGAAAGACACGAGCCTGTCATTTCCTTTCTGTAAGTGCTAAGGTGCTCTCAGAAGAACCTACCTCCTACCACCATCCTTGTAGACATCTTTACTGCCACAATGGCCAAGTGCAGCAACCACTTGGGCAATCCCTTGCTTCAGTTGGCATGTCATCACTATCAACCGCAGATGATAGTTTGATGAATTGTAATTCCCTCATTTCCCACTGAGGAGGAGCTCAGCCAAACGGCATGGCCAAAGCAATTCTCAAATTCCCTGTGTCTCTGTCTCCTAGGATCACTACTGATGCCAATTCTGTATCAGTCAGGGGCCAATTAGGATATAGACATCAAACATTTTGAACATGGAAGGTTAAATACAAGGAGTTCTTACTTATAACAGGGAATTGGAAAGATAAGGAGATGGCTGGTATCGAGCAAAGAGAATTCTAAAGAATATAAGAAAATCAGATATAGGGATCATCTATGGCTGTTAGGGCTGGGACAGACCCTCGTTGAAGAGGTCCAGTGACTGTGGATCACTTGACACCGGAGAAGTTTGCTGAGGGTGCAGAGCTGCCTAAGGGTGTGAGGAGAGCTGTTCCTCAAGGGTGTTGTACTGATGGTCTTCCACTGTGAAGCCACTTAGAGGGGTTCTGGGAGAAGCTCTTCATGGAAGGTGCTGCACACTGCTGACCGCTGGGCACTGCTGGAGGGGGCAGCTGCAGAAGCCACACGTGCTGGAAGAGCCTGCCTAAGAGAGCACACTACACTACTCAGGCAGAGAAATCTTCTTCCCCCAGTGTCCCCTCTGTGCCCTCCGCTGCCAAAGCTTAATCTCTCAACAACTCGAAAGGAGAAATATTTACATAATTTATCTCTATTATCACAAAGAGGCAATGAACTGTTCTGGGACCCTTTAGGCAATAACATAATAATTGGCTCAATAAATCTATGTCCTTTATGAAAAACCTTACAGTGATGACTGGATTTTATTGGGGCTCTGAAAGTTGTTACAAATGGCCCCTTTGAGGAGCTGATAAAAACCATGGACTCTCCCTCTTGATAAGTGCACACATGCACATATGTACAATCTTGAAGATAATTCAGAGTAACTGTCTGAACCCAGATTAAGAACCCCTGGGCTACACCAATGACTATTCTCCAGGTTCAATTCAGTGATTATTCTGAACTTTATTTGCACATAGAGTAGCGTATTTAATATCCCCCAAAGTCAACTAAACTATGTTTGCTTTTAGCAACAAAGATAAATATTTATAAACATTTGAGAAACATAGCCAATAGGGTTAGATAGTTCTATTTTGAGAGGAGGAAGTTGGTGAAATTTATCTGGAAGGGAGAGGCTGAATGCCAGAGGAAGGGCAAGCAGTTGTGAAACAATTGCAGACTCTTACTGGGATCTGGACTTGGATAGTTGTATATAGAAGGAACCGGGTATCTATTCTGACCTGGTTCACTTTGATAAGGTACATTATGATAGCTGGCCTCCAAAATGACGCTGATGGCCCTTACTTCCTGGTGTTTGTGCTCCTGTATTCTCTCCCCCCACACTGACTCGGGGCTGGTCTTTGTGACCACAGAGCACTGTGCAGGTGACAGAGTATGATTTTCGAGACTGAGTCATGAGTGGCATTTCTGCTCTTGCCTTGGTCTCTGGGATCTCTCATTCTGGGGGAATCCGGCCACCACGCTGTGAGAAACTCAAGTGAGATCCACAGGGGGAGGAACTGAGACTTCACACCGAGAACCAGCCCAGCTTGCCGGCCTTAGGTGTGAGCCACCTTGGAAGTAGATCCTCTAGTTCCAATCGAGCCTTCAGGTAACCGAAAGCCATCTGCAATCTTGACTGCAAGATCACGAGAGACTCGAACCAGAACCATCAGCTAAGCTGCTCCCGATATTCTGACCCACAGTTTTGTGGTCATTTGTTTTGTAGCAATAGACAACTATGTATACATTTAGGTAAAAATTCTCTAAAGGGTGAAAATATAAGGGATTGGTCCCCTCCCCTCTTCTCTGGTCACCTAAAGGAGAAGTCAGTATAGTTATTTAGCTATAATTTTCTTCAGGCATTATTATAAACGAGTCCTAGGTTGACTCATCAGAGATAACAGACTCATCAGAGATAACAGACAAATGGTCACTCTAAGTACTGACTGGACATGCAGTTTCTGAAAAGCAGGAAATCCAACTGCTAACCCAGCTTATGAATATTTCTATTAATGCAGAAATTAAAAGAAATAACAGATGTATCCTTATGAAGACTGTTCTAGCGTCACATGTGTCCAAATGCTCATTATGGCTCCCATAATTGATGAAGGATATACAAAATAGTGTGTGCAAAGGTGAGTCAGTATTCTGAGGGATCTGGAAACGATTCTTGAGGACGGTTGAAAGGTCTGGGGCTGTTTAGTCTAGGGAAGACAAAGAGAGAGAACATTTAATAGGTACACATCTGAAAGGCTAGCATGTGGAATAAGAGTTATACTTTGGGTTGATCAAGAGGAGAAAAGTGGCTTAATGAGATAGGAATGTCTAACAACAGGTCATACTGTCGTGAAAACTATGACACTTCGTTTCCTCGGAAGGGTTTGCTCTGAAATTGGCTGACTGCCCTTCAGAGATGTGGGAAGAGTGATTCTGGCAGTCCTCAGGAAACTGATCTAGAGGCCCTCTAAGATGTTGTTCCCGAAAGCCTTTTCCTCCTAAATGTGTCTACTTACGCAAGCACATTTTTAAACAAGAAAGTTTAGTGCAGTGGGAAGTGTGTGCATTGCAGAGGAGTTAGAACTCTATTTGAAAGTTACCAGCTGTATGACTTTGGGCAAGATACTTGGCGTTTCCAAGCTTTGCTCTCCTTACTCTCTTTCAGGGCTGTTCTGTGAAGTCATTCAATGACGCATCACTCAAACTACCCATTTGCCATTTGATGCATATGTAGTTTTCTTCCTTCCATTTTCTACGGCATGGTTCATAATCAAACATCTGGGACCAATTAAGATTTTGAGAGTGCAATGTTGAAACGAGCTAATTTTCCTAGGCTTCAAGTATAGGATTTTACTTGTTTTTCAACAATAAACTTGATTAATATTTGATTAGATGCTTTGTGGCATAACATTTTTTTTTTTTTATAAAGGAAAAGACAGTTTGGTGTGAACAGAAATAGAAGGAATCAGAAGCCAGATGGCCAAAATCATCTTTGAAATTTGCAACTGCAAGATCATCACTTGATGGAAGTCCTTCCCCCCAAGAGTTATATAAAAAAAAACAAAACAAAACCAAAACACTGCAAACTAGATGATTCAACATCAATAAAATATTTTATCTTCCTGAAAGGTATTCTAAATTTTGGTAAGAAAAACTCAGTAACAAGCACTTTATTTTCTTTAAAATATTAAAAGAAACTAGAATCTAACAGAATGAGTCAATTATAGGCTTTTCTAGCGGTCCTTCCCACCCTCCAAGATTAAAATAATTGGAAGTAAATAAACATCCCACAAATACTGGGAATCAATTTTTATTATTTACAAATAATTTTTTAAAAGTTTGTTTTACTGTTAACAAAGAAAGCTACCCTAATGGCAGATCAACCTGAATTTCTGAATGAGCCACTATGATTACCTGTACCGAACAATTAACATTCTTAAAGTAGATTTAGTCTTAACAATCACAAACTCTTTTTTTTTTATCTATTAGCATCGTACTCTTAAGCATTTCATTAGAGGCTGTCCTTAAATAACAAATGGTAACTGAGATGTACAGTCGTTCTTTCACATGTCCATCGATCTGTGACATGTACAGTGACTTAACCAGGCAGCTGAAGACTCACAGCGGCTGCTGAGTAACTTCTATCTTGCATCCCCTCAATGCTTTCTATTTTTCCTATCCCAGATTCCAAGTTAAACACTCGGTATTCTGGGGACCACTCTTTAATACATTGCTCTATACACATATATACGCAATTTAACGAAAATAGGACCATATTTATGTACTGTTTTTATTGTGGCCAAGCTCAGTAACATCAAAAGCATTTCTAGGTACTTAAATTCAGGGGTCTGTAAAGTAAAAAAAATATATCATTTTTTTTTCCAGTTTTTATTAATTTATTTTTGTTACAGATGGTTTTCCTCCCCCCCCCCCAGATACCCTCCTCCCCATCCCACCCCACTCCCAACATTGTTGTCTGTGTCCATGTTTACGCATACATGCATATAAGTTCTTTGGTTTATCTCATCCATCCGCCCCGCCCCCCTCCTCTGAGGTTTGTCAGTCTGAACCATACTCCTTTCTATGTCTCTGGGTCTATTTCATTCATCAACCCACCTTGTTCATTATATTCCACAAATAAGTGAGATTGTGTGGTATTTGTCTTTCTCTGATTGGCTTATTTCGCTTAGCATAATACTTTCCAGGTCCCTCCATGTTGTCTCAAAGGATAAGAGATCTTTCTTTCTTACAGCTGCAGTGTTCCATTGTGTATAGGTACCACAGCTTTTTTATCCACTCATCTATTGATGGACACTTGGGCCGTTTCCAGATCTTAGCAATTGTAAATAGTGCTGCTATGAACATAGGGGTACATATATTCTTTCTGATTGGTGTTTCAGGCTTCTTAGGATATATTCCTAGAAGTGGGATCACTGGGTCAAAAGGCAAATCAATTTTTAATTTTTTGAGGAAACACCACATTGTTTTCCATAGTGGCTGCACCAGTCTGCATTCCAAACAAAGGAAAAAATTAATACATGGGACTACATCAATCTAAAAAGCTTCTGCACAGCAAAAGAAACAATCATCAAAATGGAAAGGGAACCCACTATATGGGAGACCATAATTGCCAATGATACATCAGATAAGGGGTTAATTTCCAAAATATATAGAGTACTCATACAACTCAACAAAAGGAAGACAAAGAACCCAATTAAAAAATGGTCAGAGGACCTAAATAGACACCTCTCCAAAATGGCTGAGATATATGAAAAAATGCTCAACGTCACTAATCATCAGAAAGATGCAAATTAAAACAACTATGAGGTATCACCTCACACCTGCCAGAATGGCTGCCATCAACAAATCATCAGACAAGTGCTGGTGAGGGTGTGGAGAAAAGGGGACTCTAGTACACTGCTGGTGGGAATGCAGATGGTGCAGCCACTATGGAAAAATATCATTTTTCAGATCCTATATCCATATATTTCAATCTCTTGAATGTTCATTACATTTTAAAATATTTTTGTCCATGCTAGTGAACCTTTGATGGATTACTTTAAATAATGCTTATCATAGTGAAGTGCATATTGTTTTAATATTAATAATTATTAAAGTATATAATTATGTACATTTCACAGTGCCAAGTGAGAGGACCCCCATTACTCTAAAGGATTCCTGGAAGTCTGAGTCACAAGCATAAGTCACAAGATCTTCAGGTCTGGGTGGTTGTGAAGATTTCCTGGCTTAAACAGGAATTAGACAAAAGAGGAAGTCATAGAGGTGACAGTTTAGTACTTATATGGTGGCGTGATGATGCCATAAAGGATCCAGCCTCTTTTAATTGTTCTGCTTGCTGTCCTTGGAATGTAAGTCTTTCTTCTTCTGTTTGCTGCTTTATGACTGAACTATAGCTTCTGCACCTCCATCCCTCCAGGAAGGAACAGGTGTAGGGCAAGGATGAGCTTGATCTGCAGAGCACATCCATCTAAAAGCTTTCCCAGAAGCCCCAGTAGCAACTTCAGCTTTCATCCAGGATTCAGCCAGGATTGTGTCAAATGGCTGTCCCCAGATGTAAGGGAGTCTAAAAAAATTATTTTTTAGCTAGGAAAAAAAAAGTTTCCATTAGGCTGATTAGCAACTAGGCAGAAAAAGACCAGGAGAATTCTGCTACAGAAAACCTCAGCAAGCTGTCCTTATTTCATGGCAAGAAATAAAGGGGACTTCCTCTTATTTCAGAAGGGCACCGAAAGTTATGGCTGATAGGCGGAGTGTCCTACCGCAAAGAACCAGGCAGAGGAGAAGAGGTGTAAGGGATCCTGCTGCATGAGCTGCAGAGAGGAAGAACTTGCCCTTGGTCACTCACACACTGGTAGCTAACCTTCCTGACACTGAGAGGAAAAGAGACCAGCTCCCCCAAATCCCCTGTATTATCTGTTTGCATCCTCCTTTAAGTGGAAGCCTGGAGCAGCGAAAACACACATGTAACAAACTTGAACTTACTGTGCTGACCGCCAAACTCGTGCAGTCAGCCAGCTTTGGGCAGTGGACTTAACCTTCGTGCTCCCATGTCTAAGCCATAAAACAGAAAAATACCGCAGCCACCCCTGTTTGTCTCCCGCCGTGCTAAACACACAGTAGGTGCTCAGGGCACACTTGTCAACTCTTGTGAGGAAAGGGATGGCAATTCACATTATTTGAGAGACTGCCACACGCTAGAACTGTCCCCGCTGGTTTCCATCCGTTGCTCGGCTCATCGGCGCGCGCTCGGGGAGGCGTGGCGGGCTCCCCCCGGAGCAGCACCCCGAGGCTCAGAGGAGTTAGCGGGTCGCGTTCAGGGCTCTCTGCAAGCCTCCGCCGTCCGCAACGCGCGCCACGGTCTCTCCCGCGCCGAAGCTGCGGGGACGGTGCTTCGCAGACAGTTGGCTCAAGAAATCTTGAGCAGAAGTTCGATTCAGCATCAGGAAGGATACTAAGTAACATTTGCAGAGACAACTCTTAGGATGGAGGAACCCCTGCCAAATCTTCGGGGTGTGGTCAAAACAGGCCATGCCGACGCCAGCTGGGCTCCCGGTGGGACCTGAGTGCGGCTAGGGATGGGGACCCCACAAATGGCGAGGCCCGGAGGGCTCCGCCGCGCCCGAGCGGCCCCGGGGTGACCGGGAACTCCGCCCGGGGTCTCCTAGGGGAGCCCCGGAGCGGCGGGCGGCGGGGCGGGCGGGCCGCGCGTCAGGAGGGTCGCGTGACGCACTTCCGCCCTGCAGCTTCCGGCTTAAAGGGGCCCCGGCCCAGGCTCGCAACAACAACAACAAAACCGGCGCGCTGGCGGCCGGCGCCGCGGCTGACGTCCCCGCCCTCCTGCCACCTGCCGCCGCCGGCCGGGCCTGGCCCCTCGCCCGCTGCCCTGCCCGACACCTCGGGCGGACAGCGGGCCGCGCCCTTTGGCCAACTTTTCCCGCTGCCCCCGCGCCGCCTCGCGAGACCCGGCGCTGGCCGCGGCCGCTGCCGAGCAGCAGGAAGGGAGCGGCCGCCGCGGAGGACGCCCGGCCCGACTGCGCGGCCGGCGGCCCGACCCGGGCGCGGAGGGCGGCGGTGGCGGGCCCCGCGACCTTCTCTCAGGTACCTCTGGCCCGGCCGGCCGCCCGGAGCCCCGGTCCCTTCTCAGGCCGCGTGGCGGGGCCGTCGCGTAGGGGCCTTGTTGCGTTTCAGCCGGGGGGTCGCGGCGGGGGCGGGGCGGCGACTCGGGCCGTGGCGCCCCCACCCTCCCTTCCTCCCTTCTCATCGATTTCTCTCTCTCCCCGGCCCCCCTCCGCAGTCCGGAGTCCGGTGGAGCCTAGCGGAGCCCGGACCTGGCGGGGAACGCTGCACCCGCGGCCGGGCCCCCAGACCCCGCCGCCGCCACCGTCCATCATCCTTGGGACCGGCAATGGCCTGTGTGTCGCCCGATGCACTTGTGACTGACTTGGACACGGAGTATTAAGAACCCGCTAGCTTCCGTCCCCATCCCAGTCGCGCCGGGAGTCACCACCTGGGCTCCTTTGGGCTCTGAAGTGCTGCTCCTCCTGCCTCTCTCCGGCTTTGGGGGCACCATGGACCAAAGTGGGATGGAGATTCCTGTGACCCTCATCATTAAAGCACCGAATCAGAAATACAGTGACCAGACTATTAGCTGCTTCTTGAACTGGACCGTGGGGAAACTAAAAACGCATCTGTCTAACGTGTACCCTAGTAAACCAGTAAGTGTCTGAGAGCTGGGCGCACTGCTCTGGCCCGCAGCCTTTCGTGCCCTGTGCTCACCTCCTTGCTCACCCGCTCCCCTCTGGACTCGAATAGGCCTCTTTTGGTAGACTGCGAAGTTGTGTCTTTTGAGTGTCCGAGCCATCATTAATATCTTCCTGATGAGGTTCAGTTAATTAGTTAGAGTATACAGAAGTATCAGGGGACATAGGAACTGGCAGGCATAAAAAAAAGACCGTTTTCCTTGGACTTAAAGTCATCAAGCTAATATGGGCTGACAGATGATGCATCCTTGGGAAAAAAAAAGAGAACGAAGCACTGCAATTTATACAAAAGCTTTTATGGTTTATTAGACTAAAATTCCTTTTTATTTTCAACACCTGGCCCAGAAATTTGCTCACTGTTGAAGAGCAATTTTTTTTCTTGGAAATAAGTATGTACCCCTATAAAAGTTACACTTTCAAGACTGGTATATATGTTTTAAGAAGCAAAGAGCTAATGAGTTTTAGATTCACCTTCCTCTGCCCCTCCCTCCCTCATTTTTCTCCTGTACAGAAATTTCACTAATTTAGAAGGGACTAGTCCTTCGACCCCCCCCCCCCACCATATGGTACATCTTTTTATTTGTTTCATATGGCCATTTGTAAGTCAGTGTGGCAGTGTTTTCCATTCTGCATCATATCTGGATATTGCAAAGATAATAAATAAAATATAGACATAATTGATAATTAAGAAGTCTTGATAAGTAAAGAAGACATTTGATCTGTATTCAGATATTGATGACTTAGGACTGTTTCAGTGTTAAAATATTGTTTAGTTAGTTTAGATATCTAGAAGAACTACAGAAATAACTGCCGTTACTGCAAAAATAGGAGGTTTAGGAAAACAGTTCTTAGTTGGTGTTAGCTGTGTTTGTCAGCACCTTGTGATACAAATATTTTTAGTACAGGAGATAAAAACCCTGAGATATTTAAGTACTTGGAACAAACTAGCTGAAACTCTCATTTATTCAAATCTTTTGTTTGAAAGTTAAAATTTACACAGGGGATAACAATTTGTTTAAAAAATTTCTGCTTTACAAAAGATTTCCTATTGCATATGATTTTTTTTGCACATTTTCAAAGTGGAAAATAGCTTTTCAGAATAGTCAGAATTTAAAGTCATAGACTTCCATAATACTGTTCATAACATAGCCCAAATGCCATTTCTAAGTAGTATGCGTCCTAGTATATATGCTCAAGAATGTGAGGATCTTTATATTACATGACTTAACCAAAAGGGACTTGGTTTGCACTATGGTAGATCAAGAGTTCTCACTTTTCTAAAACTTGCTTTTTTGGTAAAAACTCTCTATAAGAGGAGTGTGAAGTTGTCTGCCCTACCTGCTCCCCTCGCAGCCCTCATCTCCAGTGCAGGGCTATCCTGCTGGAGACAGAGCAGTTGCAAACTCCTTTACACTCGCCCTCCTTCCCTGCCTGCTGCTTGGACACACTGGAGACGCTTGGACACACTGGAGACGCTCTTGGAGGCTGTACAAATAATATGCAGCCTAGTAATTGCCTAACTACCAAACTTTGTGGCAAATCTGACATTTTTTTTCTCCTCCAGCAAGTCTTCTCCAAGTGAATTGTAACATCTGAAGGTTATTTCTAGGTTAATGAGAGTGGGTGGACCTGGGGGCACGGGGCACGTGTATTTATTTTCATAGAACTTTACTGAAAACTTTGTATGGTGATTATATTTGATAGGCTTACATTCTAACCTACTTATTGCATTAGGATTTGAAGTATCACAGTTGTTAAACAGACCAACTGTTTAATGGTACCCGAAAGCCATAGGTAGTCCTCAATATAGAAATTGGAGTCCTAAAAGTTTTCTTTGTAAGGTTGTTATTTAGAACAGAGAACATTTTGCAATATAAGCAAACATATTAATAATACATTACACAGGAAGTTTAGGTTGTATGACCACCCACAATGACTACTTAACATTATTCTGTGTTTAAATGTCTCAAGTGCTGTGTTGGTGTTTAACAGAGATCATTTCTTATGCCTGATTCCATGCACATCTGCTTGGTGGGAGGGTGGACTTGGAAGCGGAGTAGAGTTCCAGTGCTCTGTAGAAGCGCTTGTCCTCCAGTAAGAAATAGAAAAGTTAATGGCTCTGGTCCACACTGCTCTGAACTGGGTCTGATGTGTCACAGGTGGAAGACCTTGGTCTCTGTGGGTAGTAGCTTCTAGGAAAATAAATGGGAGCTGCTGGAGGGAGAAGAATGGAGATTTGAAGTTGTCCTTTCAGGGTCTCTACAGGGATAGGTCACGTGTCTACATGCTATTAACAGAATTCAGCAACAGTGTATAAAATCTTAAGATTCTAATTTTAAGGTCAGATATTGACTTACTTAATCACAGGTTATCTCCACATGGATATTTTATTTATTTATTTATTTAAAATTCTCACCTGAGGATATTTTTCTTCAGATAGAGTGGAAAGGAGGGAGGGGGAGAGAGAGAGAGAGACAGGGAGAGAGAGAATCATCGACATGAGAGGGACACATCCATTGGTTGCCTCCTGCACGACCTGACCAGGGCTGGGGCTGGGGACTAACCACAACCAAGGTACATGCCCTGGACCGGAATTGAACCTGCGACTTGTTGGTCCGTGGGCTGATAACTCTTAACTGCTGAGCCAAACCGGCCAGAGCTCCACTTGGATATTTTAAATTCAACTTTCCCTATCTCAATAAACCCACAACAGATGTATACTACCCTTGCCCAAGCATACTTTCTTGGGCTTCATTTATTTACTTAATTTGGATTTTATTGACCTGTTATTTGACTATCTATATGCCAAGCATGAAGGTGATGGTAGGAGTTCTGTGCTCTTAAGAAGCTCAGGTCTAGTGTAGGGATACCGAGATGAGAGTAAATGATGGTAATATGGAATTAGTGCTATGCAAAGGGATGTACTGAGTGCTGCAGAAACACAGGGAAGGAATGGTCAAGTCTGGAGTCCGGGAAGGGAATGTGCAGTTGTTTTAAGAAAAGGTTCACAGGGACATTTTTCTCAGAGTTGATAACAGTTTAAAGCAGACAAGATGAAAGTTTTTTTTTTTTTTTTTTTTTAATCCTCACCCGAGGACATGTTGAGAGAGAGAGAGAAGGAGAGAGGGAGAGAAAGAAAGAAACATCAATCGGTTGCCTTCTGTATACTCCAGACTGGGGATCAAACCTGCAACCCAGGTATATGCCCTGACTGGGAATTGGACTGGCAGCGTTTCGGTGTACAGGACAACAATGCTCAACTAACTGAGGCGCTCTGACCAGGCAAGATGAGAACTTTAAAAATATTCTCTTAGAGCTGATGTTGCACTGATGATTGTAAGTGCTTTATACTTCTGTATTACTTAGTGTTATAATACTATGTAAAAAGATTACAGATCCATAATGAGCTACAGAGGGGAGGGTGTTTTCCTGATAGGAAGTAAGGTAGTTGCCATATTTATGCAAAGTTTACAAAATCATTATTAAAAACCTCAGATGTGGAATTGACCTCTTTTGGAGTTTTGTTTAACTTTGAATGGTGTTGATTACTGGTTTAGGACTTGGTTTAGGAACTGGGAAGTGCACCAGTTCTTGTTCATAGTGTATATAGAAAATTGTGAATCATGTTCTAATACAGCATATGTCATCACTTCATGACTTTAGATTTTCAGATCCTGAAATTGGCCTGTAGTGTGAAATAATTATTCTGAAATTTTGGTGATTTCTACTAGGGGGTGAAGAAGGCTTTTACTTGAATGGTTGAACTTCATGTTATTCAGGAGAATGGACTGTCCTGGAGAAAACTTAAAAAATAAGAATTTCTAAATCCAATTAGGTGCCTTTTTTTTTTTTACCATACAGAAACATGCTCATACAGAAACAATTACTATGATGGCCCTGAGTCACAGTGAATTCAGTTTTGAATGCAAACCTTTCTGGGTTTTGTATGTCTGGCTTTCCATTTTTCAATGTTGAGGTCAAATGCCTGTTGAAAGTGTCCCTCAGTTCAGGGTAGATTTCCTGTGTCTTGGTGCTTCATACTGGTAAATTAAAGCAGTCAATTTCATTACTTAGGTCTTCCAGCTCTCTTGCTCAGCTAGGGAGATTTATACTGTTTTCAAATTGTTCCTTTCCTCTGAGATTCTGTTAGAAATAAACAGGAATAGAACCAGTTGTGTCAGTTCTATTCTGAAAATATAACATTTCATAACCAAATTGCCTACAGTTGAGAATGAATGTATGACTTTCATTATCAGTGAAAATAGCTTGTGTAATATAATTTGAGGTTATGTCTCTCATTTTTGTAATTCACTATTATCTTATTTAGGCAGGTCATTTTAAAAACCTATCTGTTTAACCACTGCTGAACTGTTGAATTTAAAGGGGCTATAATCCATACACATAAAAAAATTTTTTTATAGGACTATTGTCATAAAATTTTAGTACATATATTTAAGAGTTTCATGTCACATGGCAGGTATAGTTCAAATTTTTAAAACTTTTTGAACAAAGGATATTAAATTGAGTGTGAAGGCTGATGAAAAGGTTAAGTTTTGAATGAATGCATTAAATCAAATTTTATTTAACTTCTTTGTAGCCTTTTTCTAATGTCTTTTTGGGAAAACAACAGTACTTTGAAGTTTGTTTAATCATGCATCAGTGCTTTTTAAAATAGGATCTTCCCAGAACTTCTACTTTATGTTGCACTTCTTTACATAATAACTAATTTTTTTAAAGGTTTCATTAAAAAAAATTTTTTTTCTTTATTGATTTTTTTAAAAAGAGAGAGGAAGGGAAGGGAGAGAGATAGAAACATTGATGAGAGAGAACATCGATTGGCTGTCTCCTGAATGCATGCCCTCCTCCACTGAGGATTTGGCCCACAACCTGGGCATGTGCCCTGACCAGGAATTGAACCGGCAACCTCTTGGTGCATGGGACAACGCTCAACTAGTGAGCCACACCTGCTGAGCTAAGGTTTCATTTTTTCTTTTCTTTTTTTAATCTTCACCTGAGGTTTTTTTTTTTTTTTTTCATTTATCGTCAGACAGAGTGGGAGGGGGAGAGAGAAGGAGAAACAGAGCAACATAGATGTGAGAGAGACACATCAACTTGTTGCCTCTCAAAAGACCCCAACCAGGGCTGGGACCGAACCGAAACCGAGGTATGTGCTCTTGACCGAAATCGAACCCGTGACTCTTTGGTCCGCGAGCTGATGCTCTAACTGCTAATCCATACTGGCCAGGGCTAAAGGTTTCATTTTTTAAAAATATTTTTTTAATTGATTTTTAGACAGGAAGGGATTGATCCCCAAACCCAGGCATGTGCCCTGATGGGGAATGGAACCTCAACCTTTAGGTGCATGGGACAACGCCCACCCAACTGAGCCACACTCACCAGGGCAATAAATACCAATTTGATGGTCTCAAATGCTTTTATTGAACTATTATAGTTATATAACTAAATATTAACTAAGTTTACTAAGTGGTTACCATGTATACCAGGCATTCTGCTAAGTACTTTATATATGTTTTATCACATTCCTCATAGATACCTTATGATGTTAAGGTATCTTATTAGCTCTTTGTTTTGCTCAAGTTCATAGAATTCTACCTAGTAGAATTTGAATTTGAATTCAGGTTTGTCTGACTTGCAAGCCTTAGCGCTTAACCATTACAATTCACATTATTTATGATGGTCATGTGTAATAAGATTAAGAAAGGTCTTTAGGGGCTTGGCCATCTCAGTTGTATACTTGCAGATTGAAAGAACTATAAAAAGAGGTATATGTGTTTAGATGGTTTGTCATCTAACGGCTACAGATGAGTAGATAACATAACCTTAATTTTGTTCTAATGAGTATGGTTATTTCTGTTTATTTATTTGTTTATTTATTTATTTACTTACTTATTTGTTAATCCTCACCTGAGGATATTTTTCCATTGATTTTTAGACAGAGTGAAGGGGGGGGGGGAATCCATGTGAGAGAGACACATTAACTGGTTGCCTCCTGCACCACCCCTACTGGGGCCTAGGATCAAATCTGCAACCCAGGTACGTGCCCTTGACCGGGAATCGAACCTGAGACTGTTGTTCCTCAGACCAGTACTCTTAACTGCTGAGCCAAAACCAGCCACGGCTATTTCTGCTTATTTTAAAATTGTGGGGAAGCTATGGGAACAAATTAAGACCTCAAAGCACATTGCTTTGCCCTATCTTTTCACATCCCTACTCGTTTGTGTGAACCATAGCAGTCATGTATTTTGGCATTCTCTGTTGTACGTATACCTGATTTGTGAGTGGAAACAGCTAAGCAGGGAATACCCCTTTGGAGTTCTAGAGGAAATTCTTCTTTAAGCTCTGTGTGCTGGTTTTGCTTACAGTTGTTGCAAAGAGATAAGGGGTAGAGACAGTTTGGGTAAACTATGCTTCCATTTGTAGTGTTTCTGAATTTCCTGGGGCTTTAGGTGGGCTGAATTTAGTGGGAGTGCGAGATATGTTCCAGTACAGATCCATAGAATTCATTTCCCAGAGAAATGATGTTTTGTGTGTGTCTTGGGAACCACCTCTTTCAAGCTGTTTGACATTTGTGACAGCTATATGTAAGTACTGAAATGTTAATAGTTACTACTTTCAAAGGACTTGGGTCATAGTTCTTTGAACTAACATTAAGTTATAGATTGCTTTTACTGAGCTATTTGTTTATGTTGAAGTTGCGTATAGTAAGAACATGATTTTTTTTTTTTTTTTTTATCCTCACCCGAGGACATTTTTCCATTTTTTGTTCAGATAGAGTGGGAGGGAGAGAGACGGGGGGAGAGAGAGAGAGAGAGAGAGAGAGAGAGAGAAACATCGACGTGAAAGGGACACATCGAGTGGCTGCCTCCCACAGAACATGATTTTTTAAGCCATACATAATTATGAGAGACCCATTTAGTCCTTCACATAAAAAAGTTTAATCTTTTGATATCAACTAGGTGATTTCTAGAAATATAAAGTATTCCTGGCTTTGTAAAACTCAGCTACCAGACTCTTGTGAATATTTAAAATGCATTAGGGGTGTATAGTATTTTATTTGTTTTTGACATCTGATTAAATGTTGAAAAGCTAGACACTTTAGATTATAATTTATGTAAACCTTTTAGGAAGAAAAAAATGTTTCCCCAGTTTAGGATTGATTTTTATATGTTATACTAGCCAATGAGCTTTCCTGACCTTGGTGTTTAGCAGTGTCTCTTTAGTAGGTAGTAGAGTTTTTTGGTCAGCTGGTTAAGCAGCTGTTTACTAGGAGTGGTGTAATTCTGTCTTTGGGCTACTTGGAGTGCCATCAGGATGTTTCCAGCTTGGTAATTTAGCTGCCTTTGCTGTATCACCACGCTTCGTCTAGGGTGGAGCAGTACAGTCCGCAAAAGTGATGTATACCTGCTAGGATTTGCTGACTATTGGATATAGGGTGTGAGCAACAGGAAGAATGGTGATGCTCTTAACAGATATAGTTAGTACATTGATATGTTAATCTGTGTAGCCAGTCTCTTAACAGTAGAAACTTTTAGTTGACAATTTAATTAGTATTTTGTTATTTATTTTTTGGAGTTTATAAAATTTTTGAAAATTTATCTTTATTGTTGAAATTATTACAAATGTCCCTACTTTCCAATCCTGAGTCTTCTGAATTCTTATATTTAAAAGGTACCATACATTTTTTTAATTGAGATAAAAATGAACATTTATTGTGTTAAAAGTATAGCAGATAGCATTACTTACTCTAACTAATACAGAAATGGGTTTTCAATCAAGGTAAAGGATATTGTTATTAGCAGATTTGGATGAATAAAATTGTCACTTTTACAAGTAAAATTTAAATTGCGATCTCAAAATCTGTACCTTTCCTGATACTTATAATCTAAAATAACTAGATGAAAATTCAGTTGATTATTGTGTTATCTGTTATCATATCTAACCTTGGCTTTTTCAGATATTGAAATTAAATTAATTGATATTTAAACTGAAGAGGCAATTTTTTTTAGTGACATGGAAAAATTTTCAAGTCTTCTTACCTAATTTAGGCACATGAAAAATTTTTTTTCTGTTTTCATCCACAGTAAAATTAAAGGATTCCTTCTCCTTTTAAAACTTCTGCTTATCTGAAGAATATTCAGTTTAAAGCAACAATATTTTTTTATTGAGGTATAATTCACATGCTATAAAATTTGCCCCCTTTTTTAAAATATATTTTTATTGATTTTTTAGAGAGAGAGGAAGGGAGAGAGATAGAAACATCGATGTGAGAGAGAACCATCCATCAGCTGCCTCCTGCAAGCCTCCCACTGGGGATTGAGCCCACAACCCGGGCATGTACCCTGACCAGGAATCAAACCGGGACCTCTCGGTCCAAGGGACGATGCTCCATCCACTGAGCCACACTGGCCGGGCAAAATTTGCCCTTTACTAACATGTACAACTTGGTAGTTTTTAGTAGTTCACAAAGTTGCACAATCATCATCACTGTCTAATTCCAGAACATTTTTATATCCCCAAAAAGGAACCCCATACCCACCAGCAGTCACTCCCCATTCTCTGTACCCCCAGTCCTGGATAACCCCTAACCTACTTTGTTTCTGGATTTGCCTATTCTGGAAATTTCATATAAATGGAATCCTAGTATGTGTGTGGCCTTTTGTGTCTGGCTCCCTTCACTTACTATAATGTGTACAAGGTTCGTCCATGTTATGGCACATATTCCTTCTTCATTACTTTTTATGGCCAAATAATATTCCATGGTACGTGTTTATCACATTTTGTTTATTCACTTATCATTTGATATACATTTGGTGGTTTCGACTTCTTGGCATTATGAATAATGCTGTTATGAACATTCTTGTACAAGTTTTGTGTGGATATGTTTTCAGTTCTCTTTGGTATATACCTAGGAATTGGGTGTATACTGAGTCATATGGTAACTCTATGTTTAACTTTCTGAGGAAATGCGAAACTCCCCCACAAAGGCTGTTCCATTTTACAGTCCCACCAGCAATGTATGAGGATTCCAGGTTGGTGCACACCTGTTTCTGTTTCATGTATTTTTTAGGGGAGGTACCGTGTAATTTTGTTATAATACTGTATTCTGCTTTTTTGAAAGTTGAATTGATATTCCCTTGCTGTGGAAAGATAAAAGTTTGTTTGAAGTTGACTACTAATTTAGAGCAAAGCTAATACTAGGATACTAACACGTGATTGCTCCTTCGTAGCTATCTGCTAGTATCAGTACCATTTGTAGACAGATTTAGCACCAGCAAGTGTTTTGATTCATAGACTAAATATTTCATTTCTGTTCTTAATGATTACATGTAAAATAACAATGAACTTCAAATGAGCTGTGTATCCAAATCTGTGTAAACAATTTGGACTCATACCACTTCATTTAATAAATTGGCATTTAATATCTAATCTGTCAGTCACAGTGCTAGGCTCTGAGAACAAAATGATGAACTAGACAGACATGGACCCTTTGTTTTTGGCACTCGTATTCCATTTAGGAAAATAATCATGTGGACATAGTTAAGATTGTGGTTTGTGTTACGAAGGAAACAAACAGAGCGTATGAAAGGGAATGCTCGAAGTTTGTAAATCAGGGAAGACCTCTCTGAGGAGGTCATTTTAAAGCTAAGACCTAAAAGATGATTCAGAACTAGCCATACAAGAGCTGAGAGAGTATGCAGGTAGGGCGTGAGTCGGGAAAGAGCTTGGCATATTCATGTTAGAGGTCAAAGTGAATGCCAGTTTGGCTAGTGAGTGAGGAAGGAAGAATACCATCAGAAGAGGTTGGAGAAAGACAGAAAACCACATCTGCTAGGACTGTCTGGCAATGGTAAGGAATTAGATTTAAATCTAGTGTTCCCTCCCTCCCTGATTTGAGTTACCCTTCCAACATTTCTTTTTAACAATGCAACAAATCTGAATATAAATACAAGTATTTCCCTTCTTTTCTTACATAAAAAGTAATACACTCTACCTACTCTTTTGTGCCTTGTCTTCTCACTTAATATACCCTTCAGATTACGCTGTAGCAGTATTAGGGTGTCTTCCCCTTTCTTCTTTACAGGTGCATACTTCTCCATTATATAGAAGTGCTACAGTTTGCTAATGGATATTTGAGTATTTCTAGGCATTTGCTATTAATCACAGTGTTCTTCTTTCATACTTTTCTACTTATTTCTGTACTCCCTTAGAGTATTCTGCAACATGGAGATCCCTAGTGGTCTTGATAAAAGCAGTCTTGGTGGACAGTAGGGTAAAAACTTAATTGGGATAGATCTTAGAAAAAAGGAAAGGAGTACAGTAGAGACAGTGACTATATACAACTTACAAGTTTTGCACTAAGGACAAGGAAAGAAATAGAGCAATAGGTAGAAGGGAAATGGAATCAAAAGAGGGTCTGGTCTTAATTGTTTTACTGTTTTTTTTTTTTTTAATTTCGGGGGATGGGGGGAGAGAAACATCCATTGGTTGCCCATAGAGTAACAACTAAATCTCCATACAGTTGAGTTGATTTTTCTTTAGTCTCATGTTTTTGAAAAATGTACAGAGCTATTCGTGAGAGTGGTAGGAATGAAAAAAACTAGAAATAGTTACCTAAAGCTATAACTAAATCCAAATGGCTCTTGAATTAAAACCAATAAATTGTTCTGCATGATGTTAGTAAAGAAGAAGATCAGTCTTACATATACTTTTAGGTTAAAAATACTAACAAAACAATGCAAAATAACTCTGGTGACTTTGAAATTTTATCTCATTTGACTTTTAATAGAAAGCCAGCCACCTTCTCATTTATAGTTTTAAGGTTATTTTTAAAAATTGACTTTAAAAAAAAATTGATTTTAAAGGAAGTGTGGAGAAAGAGAGAAAGAAACATCAATGTGAGAGAGAAACGTCAGTTGGTTACCTCCTGTATACACCCCAACCAGGGATTGAACCTGCAGCCTGACTGGGAATCAAACCCAAAACCTTTTGGTGTACGGGACAGTGCTCCAACCAACTGAACCACACCAGCCAGTGCTGTAATTCGAAGGTTTTTAAATAGTAGTCACATATACATTGCATTATGGCTGAAAAGACAAAACTTCCAATTTACCTTTTTTTTTCCTGTTTAAAAAAAATTTGTTAATTACCTGTATAATAGTATATCTACAGTAAATATGCTACCATTTGCTGAGCTCTTAATGTCTTAAGCGTAATTTGGAAAAACAAAATTCTTAAAATATGTCAGTTTTCTGCTTATCTGTGCCTAAAGGGAGTTTACTTTACCCATATTTAGGCATGTTATTCCCAACCTTTATTTTGTATAATTAGAAAAAGTTGAATTCTTTTCTTTGTCCCATTTCTTAGTCGACGAAGGATCAGAGATTGGTGTATTCGGGCAGACTGCTTCCCGATCATCTGCAGCTGAAAGACATTCTCAGAAAAGTAAGCAGATTTCTACCACTACTTGATACCAGACACAGTCAGAGTATGAGAGGAGGTTTGTTCTGAAGCTTTGTCGCTATCCAATCAGTTCAGTTTTTAGATGCTTAAAATCAGTCCTTTGGGTTAGCATAACGTGTAAACATGAACTAGAAAGTAAAGAACATAATGATAGGGTCCAATTAGTTTAGGTAGTTTGTGTATTTATCTGATAACTAAATCTGAACTAGGATTATATACTTGTGTTCAAGTAGTTGGCATTTTGTGTAAGAAAACTATCAATTTACCAGTAGTGCAGGAGTAGTGTTCAAGGTGTGGTGAAGGATTTTCACTGATAACAGTCTCCTCTCTCATATCCCCTTTTGACCAAACCGTATGACATTTTAATACAAGTTGCTTGGTTTAGGAGTTTAATTTCAGGGCAAGAAATAGGAGGAACCCCAATTGGTCCATCAGTTAGCAACCTTTGAATGCTGGTGCTTACAGCTAAAATATATGCTGGCTTTTTAAATGGCAGCTTTTAATTCATGTTTATTTGTGAAATTTATACTTTTATTACTTTTCTGCATTTGCAGTGCTGCTTTTTGTTTATGAATATATAGCTTTGATATTTTGCCTTAGATCTTTGACTTAACTCTTAATGTTGTTCTGGACTGATTTAGGAAATCTGTGTCCTCTCCTTTTTGTTGATGATCATCTGGGAAACTTGGCCAGTGTGATTTCTTGCTGTCATTTTTATTTTAATCTTGTAGCTTCAAGTTGCCAAGGTGGTTTGCTAACTTCTTTTTCTTCCCAAAATAGTGGAATTTGCAGTGAGTTTTCTCTCTCTTTTTAAAAGACTTAATTTTTTTAGCCAGTTTTAGGTTCATAGCAAAATTGAGCGGAAGGTACAGAGATTTCTCATTTACCTCCTGCCCCCACACCTGCACAGGCTCCCCCACCAACCACCTTCCATATTAGAGTGGTACATTTGTTACAGTTGATGAACCTATATTATGGACACATCATTGTCACCCAGAGCCCATCCTTTACATTAGGCTTCCCTCTTGGTGGTGTACATTCTGTGGGTTTGGACAGATGTATAATGACGTGTATTCACCATTATAGTCTCCCACAGAATAGGTTCACTACTCTAAAAATCCTCTGTGCCTCACCTGTTCATTTGTTCCCTGCTCTATACTCTGAAGTAGAGATTTATTTTATTATTTTAACCCAAAGATAGGTGGTTTGCTAACAAATACTTTTAAAAAAGGTTCTTGCTGCCAGAAGTGGTTTCCGACCAGAAGACTTAAAAATGTTTCAGTCAAAGGACTGTTGGCCCTTCTATAAAACATTTTGAATAATATGTTTACATTTATAGAGCTTTGAACCATTTTCGTTAAAGTCAGTGTACCCCTTTTTTTTTCCAGTTAAATGCTGCCATTAGCTTTACCTGTTTAGATATAAAATGTTTTACAGAAACATTCCCCAAAGGTGCATGAATACTGTGAGTTAATTTGATTAATATGACCTTTGAAATTAGGTTTCTAAGGGTAAACATCTTACAGTTGGATGCTTTTTAGTGTTCTGTATTCTGAAGCTAAGGGGGCGGGGACATTGTAAATCAGGAGTGCCTTCTGTCTACCTTGCTAGGCACATCTCATGTCAGCTTCTGTCTGGAAGTGCCTTTTCTTAGCATTCTAACCCCCATCGACCTATTCTTTAAGCTCCTAGAGCATTGTAGTTGTGCTTCTCAGTTCTGTGCCAAAGACCGTTTTATATATTTCTCTGGTTGTGTCTAATGCACTAGTCTGATCTTGGAACAGTATCATGCGCCTCTTTAGGGGAGGGACTGACTCTTACCTTTTGGGATTTACCTCAGAATTAAGTACAATTCTAGGTTGATGGTAGGCAGTTGACAAATTCCTAGTTTCTAGTAGCTTTCTAGAAGCTTTCTTTCTCTTTGTTGTACCTGGGCATCTTCCTTATCCTTCTGCCCCTTTCCTTTATCATAGTCTATTTTTTCCTTTCCTTTTTTTTTTTAAGTTGCTGAGCTATCCCATGTTCTTCTCTGCTCTCCTTTATTCTCTTTCCTTTCTCCATCTTATTTATTTGCTTCATGCTGCAGTATAAATATACTCATGTAATCGCTAAGCTAAAATGTCAATCCTCATCATTATTAGAATATTTTTCTTCAGTCATAGTTGTGGGTTTATGGAAACACACAGAATATTTATAGAATATAGTTCAAATATATGCTTTATTTAAATATAAGTATTGTAGATAAAATCAGGTGTTTTTTTTTCTGTTAATCCTCACCTGAGGATATTTTTTTCCATTGATTTTTAGAGAGAGTGGAAGGGAAGGAGGGTAGGGGAGGGAGAAAGAGAAAGACACATTGATGTGAGAGAGACACATCAAGTGGTTGCCTCCCACATGTGCCCCAACTGGGGCCGGGGATGGAACCTACAACCCAGGTATGTGCCCTTGACTAGGAATCGAACCCGAGACCTTTCTATGTGCAGGCTGATGCTCTAACCACTGAGCAACACCGGCCAGGGCGAAACCAGTATTTGACTTTAAAAAAGTAATAAACTATACATCACCTTGCTAAAATTAAGGGAAATGAGATTATGGTGAAATTATTTGAATTTCTTTGTTATAGCCTCAAGGTCTAAGTAATGAAAATATTTTACTACTCAGTTTGCAGGTCTGAGCCTCATTATGACTATTATAGTTCTGATATTAAGGTACTCGATGTTTTTATTTTATTTATTTATTTTCTTTATTGATTTTAGAGAGAGAGAGAGGAAGGGAGAGGGAGAGAGAGAGAGAGAGAAACATTAATGAGAGAGAACACCGATTGACCGCCTCCTGCATCCCCCCCACTGGGGATTGGGCCCACAACCTGGGTATGTGTCCTAACGGGGAATCAAATTGGCGACTTCTTGGTGCATGGGTCAACACTCAACCACTGAGCCACACTGGCTGGGCATGTGCTCGATGTTTTTATATTGAAATAATAGATTGCATTGACACAACTTTGCAGCACTGTTTGCTTTAAGACTCCTTCATATACAAAGTGATCCTTTTCCATATAGCAATTACTGAATATTTAGACCGTTTTCCAAGCATGGAGAAAATACAGACTAAAAGGGCTCCAATTCTAAAATGGTAAATTTACCTTCAAATGACAACGATTTCTTACTAATAAATGGCTATGCTAGTAAGGAGCTTAAGTTTTGAGTTAAGTATTTCAGCTTAGCTGCTGCTGACTTTTTAACTGTACATACATTTCAAGTAATATCCTTTAAATGTAATCTTCTTTAATTTTAGCAAGATGAGTATCATATGGTTCATCTAGTATGTACTTCTCGGACTCCTCCCAGTTCTCCAAAATCCAGCACCAGTAGAGAAAGTCATGAAGCATTGGCATCGAGCAGCAATTCTGTGAGTTGTTTTGGGAGGAGTAAATGTTGACGTTTTCTGATTATCCTTGTTTTGCCTCTAAAAACTAAGTGAAAAGACAGAACAATGGGAACTTGTGGGCTGTGAGATTGTGTTTTGAATGGCTTGAGTTAGGCATTTACACTTTGTTTTTAGAAATCCATATACAGTGTTACCCCTTGAAGCCTGTTCCCCACAAGTTATATATAATTTGCTGTATGCAGTCAGTAATAGATCTAATTTATCTTCAGGGGTTTAATTATTAAAATACTAAGAAAACAGAATTATGATATAGTTATATAATATAAATTCTAAGGCCAGCAAAGTTTCAGGAATATTTAAGGTGTTGAATATAGTATATTATTCAAGGTGGATTAAATTATTTACATTTTAAATATGCTAAATCTTCTTGAAGTAGATTGCTTGGTCAAGAATTTTATTTTTTAAAATGACTGGATTTGGGCATACATTCCAACTGCAGGAGGAAAAGTGATAACCTACTCAGCTCTTTCAGACTTGGGTATGCCTTTCTTCCGCCTTATTTTTCATTTACCTAAAATTGTTCTGGAAGTTTTTCTTAATAGTTAAACTTTTCTACTTAGACATTCTCCACAAGTTTTAAAGACACTGTCCCAAGTCCTTTTCGTTATTTTTGGTTTCGCATAAAAGCTTTATATGACAACCTTTGAAGGTGAGAGAAAAGGATTGGATGAGTGGAAGCCTGCTTTGAACTTCTTGGGCAGGGGCTTTTTCATACTGCCAAGTATACTTTCCTTCTTGTCAAGAATCCAGCCAAAACTGGAAGGGAGGGAAGAGTGGCCGATCTCCCAGTAGGTACTAGTTAACTACTTCGTTAAGAACTAATCCTCTACTTGCTGTGTTTAATTAGGATGGCCTCAATGGTAAGTATTCTCTAGTACCAGTAGTAGGAATTTAGCTTTCATTAAACTGAAATATGTTTTGGCAGTAAACCCAAGGGCCTGGATCTGTGTCTCACCCTGCACCCGAAGGGACAGACATGGGCATTGGCATGAAGTTCTGTTTGCAGTCTTTGGACACAGTTGTGTTGCTCCAGTTTTTGTTGAGAAAGAATTCTCTGCCTTGTCTAGTGGTTCCTCAGCCATGATTTCCTGTCGTGTGTGTGTGTGTGTGTGTGTGTGTGTGTGTGTGTATGTATTCAGTTTTTCAAGGTGTATTATGAAAAATCTGAAATGTATCAAGAAAATTAAGTTGAATTCCCCTTAATGTTTTATGACTGAGACATTTCAGTGGGATTTGAAAATGTTTTGAAAATCTAGTCATGAAAAGAGTTATCTGATAAAGTCAGGAATCCTTAGTTCTAGAGAAATTAGGTTGGGCTGCCAAATGACTAGGTCTTTCTTCTATTAATTTTTAATTAACCACCTTTTTATGGTTCATTTAATAAGAAATTTTGCCAAAAAATAAGCCTTTCTGAGTAATGTCCCTAGGAATCAGACTCCCTAGTAAGATAATTGGTATCTGTTTTGTGTGAAGTAACATCTAAAGAAAGCTTCTGTTAGTTTTGCAAAAGACCAGTATCCTTGGGACCTTTTCCATGGCAGGACTTAGGAAGGTAGACACACTAAAAAGACATCCTGTCAGTAGGAAGGCAGTGCAGCTAAAGTACAATTTTAACAAACCTGGAAGGATGTGCAAATTACATTGTACCCAGGTTTTTTAAGTGGAAGAACTATAATTTATATAAAATATAATTGTTTTTAAATTTACATAAGACACTTGATAAACTATTTTCAAATAGCAATAAATTGAGGTGGTCTTCAAGGGGTTATATTGTTTAAGGTTGTTGAGTCTGGTGAATTACTGACATCATTGGAGCATGAGAATTTAAAAATCCTGATTGGTATCTTGTTCATTAAAAACAAACAAACAGTATTTGTTGGTGGTATCTATAAACTAACAGAAGTTTAGAACTGAAAGGGCTCTTGAAAATCTAGTTCAATATTATTTTTTGTAGGAAAGCTGAGACTTGGAGGCTAAATGAAAATTTAAGGTTAATGTTCCTTGTTAATGTCAAGAGATAATGCCAGATTCTAGGTCTTCTGATTCCTAGCATGTTCCTCATTTTAAACCAGTGTGTTACAAACAGCATGTTATATAGTACTTGGCACATAGTAACTGTTTACATGACACAGTAGTTGGTGCCATTATTGAGCACTTTCAGCGTTTTAGGCATTGTGAAAGACTTTATATGCAATTTAATCCTCACAACTTTGTATGTTCTTTTTTTTGGTATACAATTACTCCACTACTTAGCCTTCTCTAGTTGATACATGAACTGTTGTATAATTAAGCAATTTTGATTTTTCTGAACTCTTTAGTCTAATCAGAATTAAAGTATCTACTTATTATGCTGGGCACAAGATTTAAATTAGTAAATTCCTAAAATTCACTCTTTGCAGAGGAGTTTCATAAATGTGTCTATAATCTCATGATTGTAATCAATTAAATCTTGTTGAAAAAATAGTTACATTTCTGTTCGTAGAGTTCAGATCAGTCAGGAGCATCAACTCCATCGTCCAGTCAAGAAACCTTGCCGTTAGCTGTCAGTTCTTCCTCAGAAGGACTGCGGCAGCGTCCCTTTCCTCAAGCACAGGCCGACCCTGCACAGAGTCCTCAGTTCCCATACGTCATGCAAGGGTGAGTGAATTCGTGGTGGCTGTGGGCCTCTTAAAAATCCGTTTCTCGTGACTTTCATGGTAGCCCTCTGCAGTAATCCAAGTGCGTTTGAAATTTATTCCTGTACCTGATTACATATTTTGAGAATTAGAGGGTTAAGTGGGGTAGTGCTGGTGAAAGCTGATCATACATCAGAATCATCTAGGGTCATATTTTTTAGTTTTTAATGTTTGTGTTTATCACCTGGGGATCTTGTTTTAAGATACAGATTCTGATTCAGTAGGATGGCTTGTAGTTCAGAAATGCAAATTTAGGGAAATGCTTTCAACTTCTAGAGCATTCAAAGACATAATCTTTATCTTTTATGGCAGAAATGTAGACAACCAGCTTCCTGGGCAAGCTGTTCCAGCCGGATTCCCAGTGTACCCCGCGTTCAGCCCGCTGCAGGTGCTGTGGTGGCAACAGATGTATGCTCACCAGTATTATATGCAATAGTAAGTGAATTTCAGTTCCTTTCCTGACTCACTGTATTATTTGCTTTATTTTCTGTTTTTACCCTAAGTAACTCGATTTGGGATTGCATTTACTGATGTATTTCATTATCTTTTAAAAATTATTATGAGAGCCTTGGCCAGTTTGGCTCAGCGGTTAGAGCGTCGGCCCGCGGACCAAAGAGTCCTGAGTTCGATTCCAGCCAAGGGCACGTACCTCGGTAGCAGTTCATCCCCGGCCCTGGTTGGGCTCGTGCGGGTGACAGCCAGTTGATGTATCTCTCTCACATCGATATTTCTCTCTCTCTCCCTCCCACTCTGTCTGAAGATAAATGTAAAAGTATCCTCGGGTGAGGATTTAAAAAAATAACAAAAACTAAAAACTAAAAAATAAAAATTATTATGAGAAAGAGTTCACAGACATCTTAGCAGATACTTTAAAAAAAAAAATCCATTGCTGTATCCCTGATGAACATAGATGCTAAAATTTTCAACAAAATATTAGCAAACTGAATCCAGCAATACATTAAAAAGATCATGCACCATGATCAAGTTGGATTTATTCTGGGGATGCAGAGTTGGTACAATATCCACAAATCAATAAATGTGATATACCACATAAACAAAATGAAGGATAGAAACCACATGATTCTATCAATAGATGTAGAAAAAGCATTTGATAAAATCCAGCACCCATTTATGATAAAAACTCTCAGCAAAGTGGGAATAGAGGGAACATACCTCAATGTAATAAAGGCCATATATGACAAACTCAAAGCCAGCATTATGCTCAATTGGCAAAAACTACAAGCATTCCCCTTAAGACTGGGAACAAGACAGAGATGTCTGCTTTAACCTGTCTTATTCAACATAGTACTGGAAGTCCTAGCCATAGCAATCAGACAAGAAGAAGAAATAAAAGCCATCCAAATTCAAAAAGAAGAAGTAAAACTCATTATTTGCAGATGACGTGATATTGTATATAGAGAACCCTAAAGACATCACCAAAACACTACTAGAACTGATAATTAAATTCAGGAAAATAGCAGGGATACAAAATAAATATCCAGAAATCAGTTACATTTTTGTATACTAATAGTGAACTATCAGAAAGGGAAACCAAGAAAACAATCCCATTCACAATTGCTTCAAAAAGAATAAAATACCTAGGAATAAATTTAACTAAGGATATAAAAGACTGGTACTCAGAAAATTATAAGACAACTGAAGAAAGAAATACAAGAAGATACAAATAAGTGGAAGCATATACCTTGTTCATGGATGGGAAGAGTTAACATCATTAAAATGTCCATACTACCCAAAGCAATATACAGATTCATCGCAATTTCTATCAAGATACCAATGGCATATTTCACAGAACTAGACAAATATTCTAAAAATTTATATGGAACCACAAAAGACCCTGGATAGCAACAGCAGTTGAGAAAGAAGAACAAGGTGGAGGAATTACACTACCTAATATCAACTACAAAGCCATAGTAATCAAAACAGCATGCTCTTGGCATAAAAACAGACATATAGATCAATGGAACAAAATAGAGCCCAGAAATAAATCCAGTGTCTTTATGGTCAATTAAACAAAAGAGGCAAAACATACAATGGGCTGAAGATAGTCTAGTTAATAAATGGTGTTGGGAAAATTGGACAGATATGTGCAAAAATATGAAACTAGAACACCTTCTTACACCACACACAAGAATAAACTCAAAATGGATTAGACTTAAATGTTACACTCTAAACCAAAAATCCTAAAAGAAAACATAGGCAGTAAAATCTTCAACATTTCCTTTAGCAATATTTTTTTTGCTATATCTCCTACAACAAGGAAAGCAAAAGAAAAAATAAACAAATGGGACTACGTCAAACTAAAGTTTTTGCACAGCAAAGGAAACCATCAACAAAATGAAAAGACAACCCACTGAATGGGAAAACATATTCGCTGATACATCTGATAAGGGGTTAATATCCAAAATTTATAAAGAACTTATAAAACTCAACACCAAAAAAAAGGAACAATCCAATTAAAAAATGGGCAAACCAGTCAGTGTCTGAATGAAAAGAAAAATAAGAGACCAGATATTAAGAAGGTCCAACAGCTGCTGCAAGAAATGACGGCTTCTTAAAACTTTAGTAGAATAGACTCTTGGCTTTTTTACATGCAGCTATCAGAAACATTTTTTAGACTAAATGCTTTTAGTAAACATTATCTTTCTACCTTTAACAAGGCAGCATGGTGCAATGCAGTGGTTATTTATTTATTTATTTTAATTTTTTTTCTTTATTGATTTTAAAGAGGAAGGGAGAGGGAGAGATAGAAACATCGATGAGAGAGAACATCAATTGGCCTCCTCCTGCATGGCCCCCATTGGGGGTCAGGCCTACAACCTGGGCATATGCCCTGACCAGGAATTGAACTGGTGACCTCTTGGTGCATGGGTCAATGCTTAACCACTGAGCCACACCAGCTGGACCGTGCAGTGGATATTAAAGCTTATGAAGAACCCCCAACATATAGAACAAACAGAAGAAGAGCTGCCATATCAACCCTTAGCCCTACCTTCTTCATATAGATCAATGGAACAGAATAGAACTGTTATCCTCAGTTCTTGCAGTAATCCCTGGGATATCTTCTTGGAACCTCACCAAACACAATTTGAAAACTACAGGACTAGCAAAACAGAGGACCACACTATTGAATGAAAAGACCTTGGGCTGAAGCCCAACTCCACTACTAATTTTCTGTACAGCTGTGGGCAGTCTCTTAGCGGCTTTGAGCTTCGGTTTTTTTTCACCTGTAACATTGGACTAATACCTACTGTGCCTCTCTGACAGGTAGTCATGAAAATAAAGGATGCAGAATGTTTACAAGTACTTTGTAACTTATAAAGTGATATAAAATTTAAAGTTTATATAAAGTGATATAAAATTTAAAGTTTATATAGATGATTATAAAATTTTATTACAGTCATTTGTTTATGAGGTCATGTTCACGATGTTCTATTTTAAACAATTAGTCACCACAAGCCAAATAATCCCAGATGATATGCCCATGATATGGCCATAATTAGACTATGTTATATGGCAAAGTGAATGGAATTTTGTAGATTCATTTACATTTCCTAATGAGCTGACTTTGAGTATCAACAGAGAGGCTGTGCTGGGTGGGCCTGACCTAATAAGGTGAGCTCTTACAAGAAGTCTGAGAGAGTCTCCTGTGGACCTTAAAGAAGGAAGCTAGCATGTTGTAAGACGGCCACCACATTGGATAAGACCTAAGGGTGGTCTCCAGGAAATGAGACTACCTTCTTGGCTGTCACCCAGCATGACAGACTGGGACCTCGGATGTATAACCACAAGAAAATGAATTTTCTAACAGCCTAAATTTGCTTAGAAGAGTACTCCAGACTTCAGATGATACCATAGCCCCAGCTGACACTCAAATTTCAACCTTGTGAGGCCCTCCATAGTGAATTTAGCTGAGCTGTGCCTGTACTTCTGACATACAGAACTGTGACATAATAAATGAGTTGCTATAAGCCACTAAAAAAAAATAAAAAATGGGCAAAGGACCTGAATAGACACTTCTCCAAAGAGGACATAAAGATGGCTAATAGACATATGAAAAGATACCGTCACTAATCATCAGAGAAATGCAAATTAAAGCCACAATGAGATATCACCTTATACCTGTCAGAATGGCTGTCATCAATAGATCAACAAATAACAAGTACTGTGAGGATATGGGGACAAGGGAACCCTCGTGCACTCTTGGTGAGAATTGGTGCTTCCATTGTGGAAAGCAGTATGGAGTTACTTCAAAAAATTTTAAATGGAATTGCCCTATGACCCAGCAATTCAATTTCTGAGAATTCATCCGAAAGAACCCAAAATACTAATTTGAAAGAATATATGCACCCCTATGTTCATTGCAGTGTTATTTACAATAACCAAGATTTGAAAGTAGCCCAAGTGTCTATTGGTAGATGAGTGAATGGTACATTTACACAATGGAATACTCCTTGGCCGTAAAAAAGAAGAAATATGTACCTTTGTGATGGCAGGGATGGACCTGGAGAGCATTATGCTAAGTGAATAAGCCAGTCAGAGAAAGGCAAGTACCATATAATTTCACTCATATGTGGAATGTAATGAACAAACTAAATTAACAATCAAGATAGAGACAGACTCATGGATAGAGAGCAGGCTGACAGTTCTGGGGGTGGGCTGGGAGGGTGGAGGGATTGAGCAGAAAGAAAACTCATGGACATGGACAACAGTGTGATGATTGCTCGGGGGCGGGGAGGCGAGTGGGTGAAGGCGGAAGAGGGTATGGGGGGATAAAAGGTGATGGAAAAAATAAAATGAAAAAAGAAAAATTTTAAAAATCAATTGGCTAAAGGAAAAAGGGTTCATATTTAAGAGGAGAAAACTTAAATAGGCTTTTGTAGCCTAGGAAACTTATGCTTTATGTTATTTTGCTGTCTTGATTTTTAAACTTTTGATTATAGAAGAATTTCAACATATACAAAGATAGAATAGTAAAATGAATACTGTGTGCTCATCACCCAGTTTCAGCATTTATCAATTCATGGCAATCTTGTTCTATAACTTTTCCCCCTATGCTAGATAATTTAAATTCCAGATATATTGTCATTTTACTGGTAGCATTTTATAGGAAAACTTATTCTGATTTTCAAGCAATTAAATTATAAGCATACTTCAGGACTACAATTCTCTGTAAGTTGACAAAGGACCTATACCAGTGGTCCTCAGATGGAGTTCTCAAAAGTCAGGATTGGGGTTGAGGGGTTGTTATCTGGAATCTAGTTGATATCTTAAAATACTCACACAAATCATTTATCGCTGACAGTGGACACACAGAGTAATGACTAGTGTATATTTATAGACAAATCTTTCGAAACCAGGGTTTTGGGGGAGAGGTGGTGGGTGTAGGGTGTTCACTCTATGTGGAATGACAAAAGGGGCCATTAGTGAAGAGGTTGGAAAGAGATTTGGTCATTACCTTACAAAGTATTTAGTGCGAGGGAGAAAAGAGTGATTCACAGGGCTGTTCTTCCCCCCTTCCACAACCAGGCTGAGCATCCTTCCCTGAGCTACTCTTGCCATAATCTCGGTTCCACTTTCCACTGAGATTTGTGCTTACCTAAGAAATGGGGGGCAGGGTAGTGATAGTCCATATCAGGTTTATGAAAAATACATATGGCTTACCCAGGAAGTTTTGAAAAATATATAGTGTGATAAAGTTCTTTCCTTTTTAATATTTATTTTGGTGACTCTTCCAGCCAAGCTGCAGTTTCAGCTCAGGCCACATCAGATGCCACCACCACCCAGCCGGCGCCTTCACAGCCTCTAAACTTGGCACATGTTCCTGGAGAAGAACCCCCACCAGCTCCCAACCGAGTGGCCCAAGAAAACCGACCCATGAATGAGAATGTTCAGATGAATGCACAGGGAGGCCCAGTGCTAAACGAAGAAGACTTCAATCGAGACTGGCTAGACTGGATGTATACGTTCTCACGAGCTGCAATTCTCCTTAGCATTGTCTACTTCTATTCTTCTTTTAGTCGCTTTGTCATGGTCATGGGAGCCATGCTACTGGTTTATTTGTGAGTGAACTTCATTGCCTTTCTGTGGTTTCTTTTAATGACTTTCTGAAACTGTTCAGCACAGAATCTGGCCTGTGGTAGTCTATTGTGGATGTTGGATGAGGGAATATGAATGTTGAGTTTCATAGGTCTGGCATCAGAAGCAGTCCAGGTTATGTTGAGTGAGAACATTTATCAGAATTGTCTAGAAGCAAGTTTTTCCTTTATTGTCATTTATAAAACTTGTTAATTCAGCTAGATATGCTCCATCAATTATTTAGAACTTAAGGAAGTATATGATTCATTTTTGTACAAGGATGTTCTTTTTAATTACAGTTATCAATAGTAAGTTCTATAGGCACAGGTCAGATTTATTTCTTCATAAGTAGACTAACTTTGCCTTGCTTCCTGGTTCCCCAAGAGGCAAACAAATCACCTAGTTGAATTTCATTTTGAAATGTAGCAAAAACGATTTTACAACTCCTGACATGTTTTTATGTCTAGCGTAGAGCTGTTAAGCCCATGATAGACTTTTTGACTTAAATTCATTTCTGTGTTGCTGTCATTGCTTTGAGAAGGGTAGTTCTCAGCCCAAAGTAGGCAGTATGATCTTTTCATTTGTAATTTTCTCTTGTAGGACACTGATGTTTCATAGTTTTACAGATAAAAACAGTTGTGACTTATTTTCTTTTCTCTTTATTTTACCAAACAGACACCAAGCTGGATGGTTTCCTTTTAGGCAAGAAGGAGGTCAGCAGCAGGCTCCCAACAATAATGCTGAAGTTAATGATGGGCAAAATGCAAACAACCTGGAACTTGAAGAAATGGTATGCTAATGAGATGTTGTGTACTTTCAATGTAGCTGTGTCCTCAGCATTATATGAGGCCAACATGATAAAGAATCTGGGGTTGTTCCATGTTATTTGTGGAATAACACATGAAGAAAAGATAACATAAATTGTGTGGTTTCATCTGGAAGAACTTAGTCATATATTAGAATTAAGTGGGAAGAACTGATATCCTTCCTTAAAATAGCCCAGAAAGAAAATTATGCACATGGTGAGAATTTATTGTATTTTATTGTCAGTTATCCCTTTGAATTCAAACACCAAGGAATTTGTCAATTTTGGATTTAGCAAAGATTTCTCATAACCAGATATGGACCACTTTCTTATTTCATTCTCATGGTCCTTCTTATTGTAGGGAAGGACTGCTCTCCTTTTCTGTCATGAGTCAGTGCTAGCTGTTTGATCACTTAGGAGTATATTTCCTGTTTTGTTTGGAAGGAGCGTCTTATGGATGATGGGCTTGAAGATGAGAGTGGAGAAGATGCAGGTGAAGATGCCAGTGCACTCCAGAGACCTGGACTGGTGGCCTCCGCATGGTCTTTTATCACCACCTTCTTCACTTCACTAATACCAGAGGGGCCTCCCCAGGTTGCCAATTAGACCTGAAAAACTCTGCCAGCTGCCAGGGAGGGTCTGGCTTTAGGAACGTGATTTAAATAACAGTGCAATTTCAAAAAATTTATTACTTTCTTTTCATCATCATGTACAGAGGTGTTTTTTCTTTAAGCTTCTCATGCATATGAATAGTTTAAGCACAAATGGACTACTAAATGTGTGATTCTTTTTTTTAAAGATCCTAACAGAACATAGTGTAACAATATTGGTCTTCCAGGTTTATTAATTTCAATTATGTGTATTATACCAGACAGACCTGTATGTGCATCTTATTTCTTTAAAGAGCTGCTTTATATATGTGTCTATAATAGCCCAGCCCTTCAGTATGTAACTGAATAAATATTATCTATTTTCTGTGAATAATCCTAAAAGTTTTAAACAGAATGACCTCATAGTTTTTAAAAAGATTATTATTTACCTAAAATGTGCTAGTAGCATCTTGCCCAGCCATAAAGCAATAAACTTCTCAATAATCTTAATTTTGACATTTGAATAAATAATGGAACCTTTCTATTTTAAGGGCAAGTGTCCCTTCAATTGGAATTAGTACCTTAAAAAAAGGCAGCTCTTCAATGGAATTAATAGTGATATAAAATGTTTGATATAAACAATACTTTTATAAAATAAGATATGTTGGAAATCATTCCCTGTAATTTTTTAAAATAAAAGGTCAGTTATGGTAAACTGTCTTAATGGGATATTTGCTTAAACTCTTCAGTAATATATGCATTATGTGCAGAAATCTATATGAAGGTAAGTGGTTGTTGGGAAAGTTTGCTGAAGTCTTTAAAGTCATTTTCACCTTGTTCCATTCCAGATGGATACCTCCTAGTTCTCAGGTGGTCCAAATCCTCAATAGTTAAAAAATAATAATCCCTGTGTAAGCCAGTTCAGTATTTCATATGAAAGGAGTAAGTTTCTTACAGGGAAGTTAATTAAAACGGAATAAATGAGGATGGAGAGGACTTACCATGGATGAGGTCCATCTCATGGAACGTATTACATTTATGATAGAACAAAATGGAAGATTAAGAAAACATCCATGAATTATCTCTGGGTTGTTTACTTGTAATGATAACAGTGACATTCCAAGGCAACAACTGGTTTACCTTTTGAAAAGTAATACTAGGTTTCTGTTCATAGATGTCAATCAAGACATCATGATTGAATATGAGCAGTTGAACCACAGAAATACTAATAGAAAATATAGATGAATACCTATATAATATTGGGGTGAGAAAATACCTTTATCGCTAAAAAAAAGGTTGCTATGTCTATAATGTTTTTGACATAAATAATTAAAAGCCAAACAATTAGGAAAAGAAGATTAAAGAAAAGGTAATAGGTCATTCAGAGGGAAGGGGGGAAAGGGGTCGGGAAGAAATAAACCAAAGAACTGATATGCATATGTGCATAATCTATGGCTGCAAACAACAGCGCAGTGAAGGCTGGGGTGGCGGGGGAGTCAGGAGGAGGGGTCCGTGGGGGAAATACGGTAGGACATCTGTAATACTTTCAACAATAAAGAGAAATTTATAATAAATATATGTAAATCCAAAAAACATTATAAATGGAATCATACAGTATATATATATGAAGGACAGTACCCAAGTAGGAAATGGACAAGCATCCTCTCAGCTTGGGCTGCTGTAACATTACCATAGACTGGGTGAATTCAACAGTCAACATTTATTTCTCATAGTTCTTGAGGCCGGGAAGTCCAAGATCAAGGTGCTGGCTGATTTGGTGTCTGGTGAAGGCCCACTTCCTGGTTAGCACAGAGCTGAAGCAAGGTGTCTCCTGTCTGTTGTAAGGGCACTAATCCTATTGATGAGGGCTCTACCCTCACACCTTACTTACCTCCCAGAGACCTGGCTTCCTAATACTGTCACATTGGGGGTTAGGGTTGGAGAGGGGGGAGGTCACAAACTACATAACATACAAGCATGGGCAGTACACATGAAAAAATGTAATGTGTACAAGTTAAAACCATCAAATTGGTAAGATAATACTCCGTGCTGGTGCAGCTATAGGGGAATGTAAAAAGTATATAGCCCATCCGCTAAGTATCAGATTTTCAAGTTGCACAGAATCATTCAGTGTTATCTTACTGTTCTAGAGTAAAGATCAAACTTCTTAACGTGACTTACAGTCTTGAGAGGTTGGGCGCTTGCACCCTTTCTGTCTGTGCTCCCCTGAATACGCCTGTTTCAGCTGGGCTGCCATCCGACTCCAGCTGTCTTCCAGCCCCAGGACTTTAAACTGCTGCTCTTTTTGCTTGGAACTCATTTACACATAGTCACTTATCTCTCCGTGGCCAGTCCCTTAGGGAAGCTTTTTCCCTGAAGCACTCCCCTTTACATTTAACATTGTTGCAGTTTAAGTGTCTTTATTTGTCTTTCCCATAAGACAGGAGGGCTGTGAGGTTGGGGAGTGTGTTTATGCTCCTTATTATATATTCAGACTTAGAAGAGTGCCCAGTAGTGAGTCCCATACTGAATGAGTGAGTGAAATCACTCTTTGAATCAGCAGAAGTTTGAAAGGGTAGCACACATGTGTGAGATTTAGCTTTCATGATATTGTTTATAATAGGAAAAATGTGAACTGTTGGAATTCAGCAGGGTGAGCTCTGTACGAGCATTTGTATCTGGTTTGGGTCCAGGGTGAGGGATGGCTTGTTTCAGGGCTGGTGCAATCAGCGCATCCAGAGGGAGGATCTGCATTTTAACCTGGGAGCTAAATAAATAAACTGTCAAAGCTGGAAGAAATGCTCCCCAGGTCAGATCCTAAAACAGAACAGGTGGGGAGAGTAAAACTGCAGAGATAATTACGAGGTTAGTCTCTTCTGTTGGGAATTCGGGAGGGGAGAATGGGAGCCACAGTTCACAGAGGGGAGCAGCACTGGTGGGACAGCCCTCTGGAGGAGCAGGTGTCTGCATCTGAACTGCGGGCTAGGGCCTAAGAAGAAGATGCTAGTCATCGATCCCCCGTGAAGGTGTGCGGCCACAGGCTCGAAGGACACGGGAATGGGTTACCCAATTTCAATTATTTCCGCATGTTGCTGATTTCCGCATGTTGCTGATTTCCTCGTGTCAGCCTCACTTGCAGTATAATTTCTGTCAAAAACTACAGCGTCAGCTGTGTTTTGAGCAATTAAAGGAGTAGTTGTGTCTGTACTGGGGCCAGATAGCGCCTAGAGGGCAGGGTGGCTTGGCGTTGGTTTCCAGATGGCAGAAGAGAACCACAGAAGCCCAGATACGGGTCTCTCGGCCAAGTGGTGACTAGCAACACCAGGCCGGGCTCGTGGGATATGAACTCTTCCCCGTACTGCTCCCATTACTCAGCACAGTCAAGATGAGACCTCCTACAGCCGGGCATGCGGGTGAGAGGGCCGGATCATACCAGGTGGGTAAAAGGGAGGGAGGTTCTGAGGGCTGGAAAGGGGAGACATCTCGCCATAGTGTGGTGGCACGGTTTGATGCCATCACCCATCATTATTCTAACCAGTTTCTCAGGCTCTGACTCCCCATCGCTGGAAATGTGGCTTTTCAAATTAGGGGTAACGGCATGTCTTGGAGTCCCACGGGTGCAGTCCCAGTGGCAGCTATTGCTTCACTGTGAAGACGAAGGTGCTGATTTTAGTCAGCTTTCTGTAAGTCTGGGGCGAGTCAGACCCCAAGGTCTGTTGGATCTGGAAGTTGCTGCTTCCGCAGAACTGCGCCAGGCCCTGGCCCGTGCTGGTCTGGCCTCCGAGACCCCTGGGAGCGGCTGGCTGACTCATGCTCTAACTGCAACCTGGGGAAGCGCGACACGGGCACCACCGTGGGTACAAAGCATGTTTATTGTATTTATGTCTTGCACAGATAATATTGTGGGTGTTTCAGTATTCAACCATTTAAAAATACTTTATACTTTTTTAAAATTATGGTATGAATGTTTAACATGAGATCCACCTTAACAGATTTTAAAGTGTATAATACAGCCCTGGCTGGGTGGCTCAGTTGGTTGGAGCATCGTCTGCACAACAAAAGGTGGCAGGTTGGATTCCCGGTCAGGGCACATGCCTGGGTTGTGGGTTAGATCCCTGGTCGGGGTGTGTACGGGATGCAACTGATCAATGTTTCTCTCTCTCTCTCTCCCCCCCTTCCTCTCCCTAAAGTCAATAAAAAATAAAAATAAAAATATGCCCTCAGATTAAAAAATTATATATATATAAAATGTATAATATAGTAGCATTTAAAA
The DNA here is from genome assembly GCA_030848825.1 of Tadarida brasiliensis. Classification (NCBI taxonomy): domain Eukaryota; kingdom Metazoa; phylum Chordata; class Mammalia; order Chiroptera; family Molossidae; genus Tadarida; species Tadarida brasiliensis. The sequence goes on along the minus strand of CM061267.1, from coordinate 94,529,074 downwards.
ACATTTAAACACAAAGAAATAAGTAATGATGCTTCTTGAACCTAAGTTTTGTGGAGCAATGGAAGCATTTATTTAATTTATTTTTATTTTTTCTTTAATTAATTTATTTTTGTTACAGATGTTTCTTCTTTTTCCCCCATTGACACCTTCCTCCCATTCCTGCCCCCCCCAGCATTGTTGTCTATGTCCATTGGATGTGCTTATATGCCTAATTCTGTGGTTTATCTCTTCCCTCCCCCGCTCCCTCCTCAGAAGTTTGTCAGTCTGAACCCTACTTCTGTGTCTCTTTTGTTCATCACTTTATTTTGTTCATCATATTCCACAAATAAGTGAGATCATGCGATACTTGTCTTTCTCTAACTGGCTTATTTTGCTTAGCAGAATACTCTCCAGGTCCAAGATCTTTCTTTCTTACAGCTGCATAGTGTTCCATTGTGTAAATGTACCGCAGCTTTTTTATCCACTCATCTACTGATGGACACTTGGGCTGTTTCCAGATCTTAGCTATTGTAACTAGTGCTGCTATGAACATAGGGGTACATATATTCTTTCTGATTGGTGTTTCAGGCTTCTTAGGATATATTCCTAGAAGTGGGATCACTGGGTCAAACGGCAAATCAATTTTTAATTTTTTGAGGAAACACCATATTGTTTTCCACAGTGGCTGCACCAGTCTGCGTTCCCACCAGCAGTGTACTAGAGTCCCCTTTTCTCCACACCCTCGCCAGCACTTGTTGTCTGATGATTTGTTGATGGCAGCCATTCTGGCAGGTGTGAGGTGATACCTCATAGTTGTTTTAATTTGCATCTCTCTGATAATTAGTGACATTGAACATTTTTTCATATGTCTCTTGGCCATTTGTATATCCTGTTTGGAGAGGTGTCTCTTTAGGTAGGTCCTCTGCCCATTTTTTAGTTGGATTCTTTGTCTTCTTTTTATTGAGTTGTATGAGTACTCTATATATTTTGGAAATTAACCCCTTATCTGATGTATCATTGGCAATTATGATCTCCCATATAGTGGGTTCCCTTTCCATTTTGATGCTGGTTTCTTTTGATGTGCAGAAGCTTTTTAGTTTGATGTAGCCTCATGTATTAATTTTTTCCTTTGTTTCTCTTGCCTTAGGCATTGAAAATTCTTCTGCCTGTGTCATCTGAAATTTTGTTGCCTACATTTTCTAATAGGATTTTTATGGATTCACGAGTCACATTTAAGTCTTTTATCCATTTTGAGTTTATTCTTGTGTGTGGTGTAAGTTAGTGGTCTAGTTTCCTTTTTTTGCATGTAGCTGTCCAATTTTCCCAATACCATTTATTACAGAGGCTGTCTTTACTCCACTGTATGCTCTTGCCACCTTTGTCAAATATTAATTGAGCAATGTCTTGGGTTAATTTCCGGGTTCTCTGTTCTGTTCCATTGATCTATATGCCTGTTCTTGTGCCAGTACCAGGCTGTTTTGATTACAGTGGCTTTGTAGTATAGCCTGATATCCTGTATTGTGATCCCTCCTACTTTGTTCTTCTTTTTCAAGATTGCTGTGGCTATTCGTGTAAGCATTTTATTAAAATACTATTTAATCTTGAAATGAGAGAGACATCGATTTATTATTCCATTTATTTTTGCATTCACTAATTGATTCTTGTATGTGCCCTGACCAGGGATCGAACCCATAACCTTGGCATATCTGGATGATGCTCTAGCCAATTGAGCTACCTGGCCAGGGCCTGTAGCTATTTTAATATGAGGAAAATAAGGTTCAGGGATGTCCAGAGACTGAACAGGTCACATGAATAAGAACAGAGAGGGGTTCCCTCCTAGTCCGCCTGACTCCAGTGCCTCTTCCCAATAAACCACATTGGCTTGTCACACTGCGAAATTAGAGTCAACGGATTAAATCTTGGCATGTTGCTTCTTCAAGGTTGTCCACCTCTGCTGCATTATCTGTTACAAGAGCTGTGACTGGAGGCAGGGGCAGAGTTGTTGCAGTTCATTACTTGCAGCACTAGATGGCAGTGCAACACCACATAGCTCTGCTGCTGGGGGTCCTGGAGGGTTACTTCTGAGCCTGGGGGCATGGGAGTACTGGAGGTTGGCCCTGGGATTCTCACCCTTGAAGGCTGGAGACAGTGACCCCAATCAGCTCCAGGATGTGCAGTCCTGACAGCCTGGGCTTCTCTCAGACAAGCTAGGGGTGAGCTCCAGTCTCCACCAAGTCCTGGAGGGTGTACTTGGCACATAGCACAACAGATGTCCCTTCAAATGGGTGAGGTGTCTGGGCATCCGGGACCATGGCACTGAGCTTAGATGCTCAGGAGACCTTAGATTTAAAAACTCAGGGGGTACGGGGGTAGAGTCCTGGTCCCGCTAAACCACTCTCCTGTCCTCCTTGTGTTCCTGCTGGGAACTTACACGAGGGAATAGAGTCGTCTGGGATTAGAACCCATCAGGGCTTGCCCCCAATGCGCTGGCAACTATCTGAAGAGCTGCCTTTAATAAAACTGTTAAAAATTAATAAAACTGTTTGGGGAGATGGTCATAAACTCAGTGGGTTTAACTGTTTTACTTCGACTCTCCAGAAGTGTTAAGGGGATGAAAGACAGACGGGGAAACTCCCCCAGATGGGAGACACAGCAACCGAAGGCAGTGGGTTCGACCCTGGACCAGAAGCAGGATGTTAGTGGGACACTGGGTGACATTTCAGTGTAGTCTGTACATTAGTTAACAGTATCGCTTCAGAGTTAATTCCTTGGTTTTGATCATTGTGCTATGGCTATGCAAAATGTTTACGTTTGGAGAAGCTGGGTGAAGGGTGTGTACACAGGACTTCTTTTTTAAAATCCTCACTCGAGGTTATTTCTCCATTTATCTTCAGACAGAATGGAATGGAGGGAGGGAGGGAGGGAGAGAGAGAGACATACACACACCCACACAACGATTGGTTGCCTCCCGCACGACCCTGACTAGGGCTGGGGACCTACCTGCAACTGAGGTACGTGCCCTTGACCAGAGTCGAACCCGCGACTCTTTGGTCTGTGGGCCAATGCTCTAACCGCCGAGCCAAACTGGCTAGGGCCACAGGACTTCTTTATACTAGTTCTGCAACTTTTTTTTGTCATATGAAATGGTTTTAAAATTGAAAGTTCATTAGGAAAATATTTTATGAAAACACTGCCTTAACATTATTATGGACTGTTTCAAACATACAGATAGAATAGGAACAGCCACTGTTGAGGTGACTCACAGGAGCTGTGGGGCACCTGAGAAGCGAGTGGCTCACGGAGAAGCTAAGCATTGTTGTCTCGCTGTCTTTCTGTGCTTGCGGTTGGCTTCTGGGTTGAATCAGACCATTATTTTTTAGGCAAAGGCCGGTTTAATTTCTGACAGCCTCTACTTTAAGACAGGTTCATGGACAATCCACCCATCAGACCACAGTTTGTGCTAACGAGATAGCACCTGTGCCTTGGCAACTCCCATGGGAGATATTTCTCTTCCCTCACCTTTTATTACAGGGATTTAATCATTACTGTCCAAAACTAATATAGATAAAGGTGGCCTTGGTTGCTTAATGTTTCTTCTGACCTTTTTCTTAAACTTCTTTACCTTTTCAATTTCTTTTAAATCCTCACCTGAGGATATTTTTTCCATTTATCTTTAGATAGAGTGAAGGGAGGGAGGGGGAGATAGAGAGAGAGAGAGAAACATCGATGTGAGAGAGACACAGTGACTGGTTGCCTCCCGCACATCCCCGACCAGGGCTGGGGACGAACCACAACTGTTGCCTGGGCATGAGGGAGGGTCAGGCGCCCAGCAGAGGCTGCAGCGTCAGTGTGACTGCATCAGTGTGTGACTACATCGGTGTGGGCCTGGGAGGCTCCCCTCCTGCCCCGTTCTGACTGGGTGTGGTGGGGAGCCGCAGTGCAGCCGTAGCACGATGGCTCCCGAGGTCTGAGGATCAGGAGCGCCGGGCGCCCTGGGGGTAGTACACCGACGCTAGAGCGGTGTGAGGCTTGCTGCGCTGTGTGACAAGATGTCGCTCCGCGCACGGCGGGACTCCGCGCTGCACCGCAGTCTTCGGGCTCAGCGCGGGCGCCGGAGGCAGGAGCTCTGCCCGGTCCTGGGATGCCCCCCGTACTGACCTACGCTGACAGTATAGAAACACTTGTGAAGTGTAAGAACTAACAACTGCTCGAGCGTCTTCGAGGCTCTGACACATGGCGTAACCGTGTGCAGCAGAGAAAACAGGCTTAGTGCTGTGACCTGAAGCAGTCAAATGGAGCACCTGGATTCCTCGTGGCGCGCCACTGGGACAAGGTTGCATTCAGAGAAAACCCAGATCGAGTCTCTCTTCCTTACCGTCATGGGTCCCTCCGTCCTTCTTTCCCTTCTAGAAGCCATCAGAAGTCACTGTGGGATCTCCGGCCCCCCTGGGTGTCCTGAGTCACTCTCAAATGGCCGTGGGTGATCCTTCCCTCCTGGGAGGGCAGTGGGCTTTGCGGGGTAGCAGTCACCTCCCCTGATTTCCAGTGAGTAAAGCTGTCGCCTCACTAAATCAGCTGGTGCTCGGAAGATTTATAATGGGCTGAGGGGCAGGTCCAAGGTGGAATGAGGGTGACGAGTTGGGGTCTGGATGTGCCGGGTTTGAGGTGCGGGGGTCCAGCGGACAGGTTTGGACGCTCGACAGGAACTTGAGAGGTGGGTTGTGCAGATGTGGGTGGGGAGGTATTCACAGAGCAGTGGTGACCGATGAGGTCGTTTACCAATGTAATTTAAGAGATTATTTCTTAATGTCAAAACCATCAGACATAATTATGTATAAAAATGCAAAATTGAGTGTGTAATTAAGTAAGAATAAAGACCTCAGAGAAAAGCCGTTTTGTACCCCAGACTCTTAGGGAAATAAGTGCTTGTTTCTCTAAGCACAGACACCTTGCTTCCCTTTGCTGCCCCCTGCTGGCTTGTGCCCGCTAGGCTGTGTCTGACCGCAGTGTCCACCAGAGCACTTGGTCCACAGTGGGCACCCAGACGCAGAAGGATGCTCATTGCAGCACTGCTCATAGCAATGAAGTCTAGAAAACAATACAAATGTCTACAAAAAGGGTATGGTTTGGTAAACAAGGGTGTACCCACTCGATGCAATGTCACACAGCCTCTCTAAATGATGGTTGTAAAGACTACGTTGTAACCTCAAAAATGCATATTTTTGGATTTCCTAAAAAAAAAAAAACACACAAAAAAACGGACCTCTCATGCATCTTTTCTTAAGAAGCTGCTGGAGGATGTGTTTCCAGCAGAAAAAAAAAGACAATAGGAAAACCTCAGGACTCCAGACATTGGAGTTGAGTTAAAGACTTTAGAATAATTATACTGATTATTTTGAGGAATGAAAGATAAAGAGGAAATAAAAAGAAGAAAAGAAAAAAGGAGCTGTGGAGTACTGGAATCAGGAGACTCAGTAGCAGAGATGAAGGGAGTCCCCAGGATGGCGATGAGGGGACCGCAGGGCGGCAGTCATCAGCACGTTGAGAACTGTGAATTCCAAGATCCCGGCGCCTTAGCACCATCCTCGTCGTTGGGACCAAATGTGCGGGCAAGACTGGCCCAGGTCCTTCTCAGCACTCGTCCTGTGTTGACTATGTACCGTGAAAGTTTTCGCATGCTGTCTGTGCCTTGATGCTTGGATTCGCTTCAACGTACTCCCGAGGTCATGGTGAATTTAGAAGGAAAACTACAGAGCAGCTTCCTCCCTCGGAAGCCATTTCGGACGGACATCCAGCGTATGGTCCAAACTGGAGTGCTGTCACACGCCGCAAAATCGTTGATCCCTGTGATCCTCAAGACTCACTCCTGACCTTGCCCGTGGACATCCCCAGAAAGGTCGATTGCAAATTCTCAGGGAAGCTAATGCTAGACTATGATTCAGACACATTGTTATCTTATCTGCTTGCAGGAGCCTGTATGTAATAGTGTCAATATTATCCTTCTCTCACGCAGTTAGGTGTGTGCTGCCTGCTCAATTTTTTTTTAAACTATAGAGAAAAGCAAGGGAGTGATGAACACAGAAGTCAGGAAGGGTTGTCTCTGGGGAAGGGGGCTGTGGCAGACCCCACATGCGGTGGGCAGCTGTGCTTGGGCCTGAGGAAGGCCACATCTGCCAACCTCCTTTGTAGTCAGGTTGAGGCCACGTGGCAGTTCTTACCAAAGAAAGCAGACATGTGTCACTTCTTGAGAAAGGCGATTAAACAGCAGATATGACATCTGTAATACCTCAATAAAGATTAACAAATAAATAAATAAAAGCAGATAGGAGTTCTCCATGCCCTCTCTCTTACTTGTTACACTTGACTAAAAGCAAACAACTCCAAGACGGTGCAATTATAAGGAGGAAGCCACCTGAAGTGGCCTGACTGGGAACGGAACCGGGACCTCTCAGTCCATGGGACGACGCTCCATCCACTGAGCCACACCAGCTGGGCAATATTCTTTTTTTTTTTTAATCCTCACCTGAGGACACTTTTTGCATTCATAGGGAGAGAAGGAGGAAGAGAGAGAGAGAAACATCGATGTGAAAGAGACACATCGACTGGTTGCCACCCACACAACCCCAATGGGGCGGGGGACAAATTGCAACCGAGGTACGTGCCCTTAGCAGGAACCGAACCCGGGTCTCTCCGGACCGCAGGCCGACTCTCTAACCGCTGAGCCAAACTGGCCAGGCCAATATTCTTTTTCTTAAAGTGGGTCATGGGTTACATGGGTGTTAATGCTATTATTTTTTTAAACTACATAGCTTTTATATACTTTCTGTATGTATGATACATTTCATGATACATATTTGAAGTCCCCCTCTTCTGTACATCATGACCACTTTCAATGAAAGGTTCACTGAGCCTGTTAATTGAGTAGGAGATATAGGAGTTTCGATGGGAGCAGTGTTTTGGGAAAGTTTTTCACAATATGTCTCAACAACCCAAATATTAACCTTTGAGGCAGTATTTCCACTTCTAAGAGTTGAACCTGTGGAAGTAATCCGAAAGGTTGGAAAAGTATGCAGAAAGACTATCGCTAGTAGTGAAAAATGGAGAGAAAGAGCATGGCTCACTCAGTAGGGCATGTCTACTCGATGGTGTGTCATGCGGCTTTTCTAAATGACGGCTGTGAAGACCATCCCGTACCCTCAAAAATGCGCGTGACAGGCCAGGGGAGAAGGACAGAATACAAACTTTTGTCTATTGGAAGGGTAGAGCTACGTAAAAAAAGCAGGAAACAGAAAGCTCTGTCTCTAGCACCTGCCAAGTCCATCCTACGCCTTTGTTCTTTAAACCATTACTTTGAAAAACAACTGTAATTTGGGCGTAATCCAAACTTAAGTGTAGGAGGAAAATAGGAAATGTGTTTGAAGTTATAGATGAGGTCCTTTTCTTCTTCTAGATTCATTTTAAAAATTTAAACACAGATGTAATAAATCTGATTCAATTCAGCAATTCAGTTAGAAGATCTGAACACATTTGTGTGTGAGGCTGGAGGAGGGGAGAAGGAGAAGGTGGCTGGGGAGGGGATAGGAACACGGGCCACTGTGGTCCAGTGGCTAGCACTATAATGGACAGCAGTGCTCAGCTCTTTGTCAAGTGAATGGGAGCTGACCTCTAAAGATTCTCCCACTGTGTCTGAGACCTTGCGTTTCATCCTCCGAAAAGAAATGACAGGATGCTCTTTTGTTAGGATGTTCTTTTCTTCCCAAGGCTTTCTAGTCATCGGGCTTTCTCATGAAGACAGAGACTCACGGGTGAAGAGTCAGGTGGTGAAGCAGGCACACCTGCCTGACTGTCCTCTTTTCCCACTGAGAGACAAGGCACCCTTACTTCCCAGGTGAGTTCAATCCTTCACCGCTTGTTCTTCCCTCTCTCGGTTATGAAGCAGTAAGACGTTTGACCACTTCTCAAAGGTCTTTAATGGCCCTTACAACCATTTCTCTTTGGAAGGCTGCCAAGGTGACGGAACCCCAGATCACAGACGCAGATAAGATGGACAAAGAAAGGAAGATACAAGAAGGAGGTAAAAATGTCCATAATGAACTCACATATCTGGAGGAAACCTCTAATCTAATGAGAATGGATTTTGTTGAGAAGATCGTACGTGAACAATTAATTATTCATGGCAGAGACATCATTAGGATTTCATTTTGTTTAAAGGCCTCTAAGTGACTTAGGCAATTGGGTTAAGCTGGAGAAAGAATTTCAAGAAAGAAACAAGGGAAAGCTTTTCACTATATTGACTTTTTCTAATATTTTCAAAATAGTTATTTTGACTCGGCACATAAATTACACTCTAACTAGAGACCTCCAAAGGTTTGCGTGAGCGAGAGCCTCCACTTGGTGGGTCGTGGACCAGTATGGTCGGATGGAAGCAGAGTGACAGAGACTTCTGACAGGGTGAGGCTGATTCCAGAATTCTATAATCATTCGGTTGGGTTTTGTTCCTTTGGGAGTGTGAGGAGTCTCCGTGAAATGACAACGGGGTTTGTACAACCTGAGGCCTTTGCACTCAATGATCCTTTTCCCAGGGCCCTCTGGGAGGTGTGCACCTGTTCATTTACAGTGGCAGGTCAGATACGCATAAAAACCCTAGCAATCTGGAGTATGATAGGTCCTACTGTCTGCTTCTCTTAAAGGCAAACATCAGAAATTGGTGCAGGTTGAGATTTCAATGTGGGGTTGATTCTAAACATAGAGTTAGAGATATGGGGTGAATCTACAGAGAGGCGTTGTCCACAGGACCAATTCCAGTGGGCCCTTGAGACATTTTAGTTAAATTAATTAAGGAGTTTATTGTCTATGTTTGTATCCCAAGCGACCAGGACAGTGCGTGGCACATAGTAGGCATTCAATAAGTATTCGTTTTGGGGAAATGTTAAGGTTGAAATGATAAGTCAGGACATGTGTGGGGAACATCTCTCCAACCAGTGATTGCAGCTGGGTCGAGGAGTTGGTAAAAGGGAGAAACTTTTCCCTGTTTGGGGACTAAATAGCCCTGTAATACCTTTAGGATAATCACGTGTTAGGATGAGCACTCCAGGCCAGCAGAGTGGAGGGGTAGAGAGGAAAAGCTGCAGACGTGGAGTGGGAAGCCCTGGGATGAGCTGAGTCCTGGGCCGACAACCACAGCCGTCGCCACAGCCGTCGCCGCAGCCACCATATGCAAAGAGTCAGTGGACAATAAATGCGAGAAATATGTAAGTCCTACACTATGGTAGATGGTGATAAGTGCTATAGAAAACAACTTTGAAACAGTGATATGCCTTATGTGATTTCATTTACCAAAATCTACCTATTTTCAGAAACATGGAAAAATAAGATATTCCCTTCTCTTTGTGCATTTCCAGCAACAGATTTTTACAACTACTGCTTAACTGAGGATGATATTGAGCCAAAATGCACACGGCTTTTATACAACGGTGGCTCTAATTTTTCAGCAGCAGAGACATCCTCCCAGAGGCTCCTGTAGCTCACTGTCACAGCTAACAACATATGTGTGTGTTTATCCATCTCAGCTCTCTGTAGCTCTGTGCTGCATACAGGGGTGAGATGGCGTGATGTTTTCTTAGCTCGACACATGACCACAGCCAGAATTCCACGACATGGTTTACAGCGGAATGTTTAGGCCTTGAGAACAGGCCTTCCTGTCTTGAAACCAAATACTTGGCTTTCAACACTGCTTCCTTCATGAGGGGTGAGGAGGAGTCTCGCCCCTGATGTTGGCTCCAGGGCTCTGGCCCCCAGTGAAAGAAACACAGGCACTGGGATGAAGCCCAGACGGGGGCAGAGGGAATAAATGTTTCTTCTGTTGGCTTAGCTCGCGGCCAAACGGAGAGAATTTGTTTTCATACCAAGCAGACACTTTCCTGGTATGGGAAGGGAGACTACTGTTTGTGATGGAATCTTAAGATAGTTCCACCCGGGTCTGGTTTCTTTTAGCTTATTAGTGGCTTGTGGTTCTTGTCTCGTAAGTCCTCAGAATTTTAGGACTCTGGCGCTCAGTGATAGTTTACAATAAGGATTTGGGCTTTTGTTTTATTGATCTTCTTTTGGGAAAAATAGAACGAGCTTAGATGCGTTCTTCCTTGATCTCTATTCCATACAATCCTTTACACCTCCCATGTTGGGGAGTACGAAGTTAGCTGTAATATATTTTTTTCTCCTTTACTCATTCAAATCTACGAAGCACATTGGTCCGCAGGCTGAACACCGCGCCCTTTAATCTGAGCCACAGCAGAGTGAACGAGAGTTTGCGGCACCACCCTGATTGTGGTCTGTTTCCTTCACCAGCCGGATTCCCTTGTTGCAAGAAGGACAAGAGTGATGATACCTGGATGGAAGGGGGATCAGTGCAATACAAGTTCTTTGGAAATGTGTGAGTGGGGAGCCTCTAGATGCCTGGTTTCGACCTCGCCTGCCTTCGGTGTGTGTGCACGATGAGGAAGTAACCTGCAGAGACGCCGGGGGAGGAGACCCCAGCCAGTACTTCTAAACGCTCACTTCTGCTTGGAATTATTATGAGGCGTGGGCCAAACTTTCCTCTACGGAGATCCTTCAGCTTATGGGAGAAAATAAAAATAAACCAACACAATGGTATCGTTTGAAGGGCTCTTGTGAGAAAAAGGATGTCAGCCAAACCTGTACCTTTAAGCCAGGCTGACCTGCCAAACAGCGTGAGAGCAAGTGTCCAGTGGGCACGCAGTGGGCGCTGCAGCTCGATGGGCTCAGGGTTTGGATGTGAAATCCCAGTTCCGTCCGCTACACTCGGCTCTATCCACTGGCTTGGTCTCACAGCTTCAGCCCAACTTGTGCTGCATGGGATTTGTGTTTGAACTTTGACTCTCAGATGGCTGGAGAACTCAAGTTCTAGCCTTTCCCCCTCTGATTGCTTCAAGTAGACTCAGCCTAGGCTTTGGGGCTCAATGATCTGTCTTGACTCTGGTCAGGCTACAAATATTAGTTGCCTGGAAATTTGGATTTCAAACAACACGAGCAATGCTGATTCCCGACCACCTTGACTCCGGTCCTCATACAGGTTCTCTGAGTGTGCTGAGACATTTTTTCCTTCTCTGCAGCCTGAGCCCACAGTCTCAGCCATCTTTTGGAGTTGGAAGACCCACCTGGAGGTTGGAAGCGTCATTGTTTGCTTAGGAGTGAGACCAAAATGCTCATGCCTGCTCTGGTAGGCAGAACAGCAGTCCTCCCAAACTGTCCCATCCCAACCCCAAGAACCTCTGACTAAGTCACGTTGCAGGGTGAGTGGGATTAAGTTGGCAGAAGCAATGAAGTTGCTAATCAGAGGGCCTTAGAATGGGAAATTGTTCTGGATTGTTGAGGTGAGCCTAACGCAATGATAAGGGTCCTTTCGAGTAGAAGAGGGGGGCAGAAGAGGAGGGATCGGAGAGAGGCTTGAAGATGAGACGCTACTGGCGTTGATGATGGAGGAAGAGGCCACGAGCCAAGAAATGCAGGCATCCTGGGTAGGAGGCCTCCGGAAGCTGGAAAAGCAGGAAGTGGATTCTCTCCTAGAGTGTCTAGGAGCACAGCCCTGGGGACGCCTTGATTTTAGCCCAGTGAGACCCATTTCTGACTGCTGTCCTCCAGAACGTGCGGTAATAGGTGGGTGTTGTTCTAAGCCTAATGGTGAATTGGTGGTGAATTTTTACCGCAGCCACAGGGAATAAACAACCTCCTCCCCGCCGACAACAAAAAGCCCCTTTCTGGTCCAGAGTGAATTTGATGACCTAAAAAGAATCCATTCTTAAACACGTAAGGTTAAACCGCTCCTTAAAACGCCTGGCCTACTAAACATCCATACGCTTAGTGCACATCCCCTATGACATCCTTAAATCAAACAGTGACACGAAAGGAGCCTGCTCCAAGTGTATGGCCGTTTCAGAGACGTTTGAGACCGGCTTCCCGATGACATGTGTGATCTCTCCAGCAGTGCACGGAGCGCCGTTTCCGTGAGCCCTTGCCAACGCCGGGAGTTAATATTTTAAACTCTTTGCCAGTTGTCGGATGAAACATTGTTTTTCACGTCTGCAGTGAATGTTCAGTGACAGTCCTGTGCCAAGCACCGCACTGAGCAATGTGTTCCTTTAATCCGAAAACGTTTAGTTTTCTTTGCTGAGGTCGGACATCTTTTCATAAACTTAGTATTCCGCATACATATATAGTTCCTATTTGTAAGGCTCACGCCGGCTGTAGTGAGACGATGGACCCGGGAGGGGAATGGGCGCCAGAACTGAGGTCGAGATCCTTCCTGACGCTCTGGCGACAGGGTAGGTGGTGGCCGAGGGTGCTGGGCGTGGTGTGCACCGTGATGTTGGGAAGAGGTCAGGTTTGGGCTGGTCCGCGCAGGTGGAGCTGAGGGGTCTTGCTGATGGACGCGAGGGGCTGCGGGGGAAAAAGGGGGAGCCCAGAGCTGACGTATGAGATAAACGTAACCAGGTGAAAATACCTTCCGGCACATGTCTCGTGAGTGGTCACTACTATTTCTATTTATTTCTTCGGTTTTCTCTGGCTTTGGACCAGTTTTTAGATCAATGACCCAGTGTAGCTAGTGGTGTTAACACTGCCCACAGCACAGGTCCCCAAAACACGTCTGTAGTGGGACAATGTGCCTGGGTTCTCGTTACCACAAAGGGATCCCACCAGGAAGCAGGCCGGGATTGAAGGTTGTGTTGGCTGACTTTGAGGAGTGTTTAAAGAAGCAAGTGGCCTTCGGGACTGGACACGGGCCGGAAGAGAAGTGCCATGTGTGGGAGGTGGGAGAGATGGATGGAACCGCAGATGTAACGGAGAAGGCAGCGGCACTCACGTTAGCGGCACGAGGGGCCGAGGGATCCTTTTCCTGGGTCCTGGTGGCCTTGTTTCTGCCTGTACTTGACCTCACTCTATCATGATCCCAGGGACCCCATCGGATGCTGGTGTTCTGCGCATTGTTTATCTTCAGGAGGACACCACGGTCCTGCCGTGCCAGCCGCCAGCTTTCCGAAGTCCTTTTCTTCTCCCCCCAGCTCTCACTCTTGGTCAGGGGCAGACCGGGATGCGAGGTGCCGACCTGACTTGACAGTGGTTGCTCGTTTTTAACCCTGACTCCACGCAGGGTGTGCCGGTCAAGGGCGGTGGCGGCCACTGATGGAAGACAAAGTCAGTCTTTGTGACAAGCTGTGAAGTCAGGGGCCTGTGACTACACCAGGCCATGAAAACATGTCTCCACGACCAGGTAGGTGTGCTTTCAAGATCCCGGTCACATCCCTTCTATTAGTCCAGTCACAGACCAGTCCGATCTCCAGCTGAACTGGTGTTGGCGAAGGGTACTGCCTGCAGCAAAAATCCCCCGTAGCCCGTGGGCTCAACTCGTCTTGGGGGCCTTCAGCGTAGAAATAAATGTACACAGAAGTAATACTGCAAGAGGCACAGACCTTACTGAACAATGGTCACGCTTACAGAGAAAAACCCTACTTTTAGTTTTAGATATTATTCCTGTAACACTTCAGTGAACGATTTATTAATAACCCTTCATGACGGTATATAGACATGTACAGCTAAATACATATAAAAATAAATGATAAATATTTTAGCTATAGCTTTAAAATACAATTCACCTATTGATATATTTTAAAACAATGTATGTACTATGTTGCATGTATCATTCCATTTTTTTTTTTTACCATCACACATCTATATTTAAATGATTATTTCATCAACGACTGAAATGACACGAAACAAGTTGATCCTTAAAGGATAATACATCCACTTTTGATACTTGATCAAATTAGAAACCACATTTCTTGCATGGTTGAGAGGAAGCCAGAAGTCATCATTATTTTGGATTTATCACCTGAACACACTGATTTTAATAAGCAAACGATCAAATCACACCCACTGAGGAAATGCCCCGGGCGCCCTGTGAGGTAGTCAAGGACCTGACGCTAGTGGCGGGTGTCACACAGAGGTGGGTGTGAGCGTGGCAGGGTCAGCCCCATGGAGAGCCCAGAGCGCCCACCACGCTGGGAGGGCTCTGGAGGAAGCGGGTGGAGTTGAAAGAGGGAATAAACAAAGGAAGGGGCTTGGTGTGGTAAAAGTGCATGAATCCAAGCGTATTACGGAGGGAGCTTCTGGGTTCCCACAGTGAGTCATGTCTCCTGCCGATGCCGTTCAGCTCCGTGTAGTGGGAGCGCGTGGAGCCCCGACTGCCTGTCCTCGTCACTGCACGGAGGGGACTGTGGGCTGGCAGGAGCAGGCTCCCTCTCACGCCCCGGGGATCTGACCTTGGACAGCTGTCACACTACGTCATGTACTTTCCACAGCAGCCGTGGGAGTAGACACTGTTGTGATCTTGATATTTCGGAGGAGAAACCCGAAGGCCAGAGCTGTGCGCACCTTGCCCTGTGAGCGAGCTGGTCAGCGGCGGCCCCAGACGGCGTGACTCCAGGGTCCACACGCGTAACCCCCACGCCATCATGTCCTCTCCTGTCCTGGGTCTGCCCCCCGAATCACAGTGCTTTCGAAAGTGTCCCACGTTAGAGGGTCATCAAGGTTGACACCAAGGTTTTCACGCTGAACAGCTGGGAGGATGGCGGTGTCGTTTCCTGGGGCGAGGAGGACAGGATGGAGTGGGTCAGTTCGAGAGGCTGTTAGACAGCCAAGTGGAGGGCTGTGGAGGACCTGGATTTATAAGGCTGAAAAGACTGAGGATAGAGCCTTGCAAAATGTATTGTTCCCCCCAAAAGCTCCTTCTACTCCATCTTGGAAAGAGAGAGAGAATGTGGCAAAATGGTGAAACGTTAACATTGCCGAATGTGAGCCAGGTACATGGGTGTTCACTGTCTTCTTACCTCTGGCAGTGTTGGAAATGTCTTCTAATGAAACATTCCACGTGGCGCCTTTATTGGGCCCGTCCTGGCCTCTCCCCGGGTCCAGGTGCAGGTTTGGTTCCGGGCGGAGGCCTGGGAGGCTCTGTGCTGGGTTGTGGGCACAGTCGGGGTGAGCCAGGGCTGTGGGGGTGCTCGTGGGGCTGGGCTTCGGGGCACGCTGGCCTGTGGCGCTGTGTGAGGCTGTCCTGGGAGGCTGTCCTCCGGAAGGTGAGCAGGGAGGTGACTGATATCTGCTGACCTGTAGTGAGGCTCTGCCTTCCTCCACCTCGGGGGGGTCAGTGACATGTGCAGCCGTGGTCAGATTTTTTATGGTTGTTATTTTTATGTGGGAATCATTCAGAAATTATTCACCTAAAAGTTGGCTTTATGTTACGCAGGAGACACAAAATGTAAGTCTACTGACAACCTCAGCTCTGATGAAAAGGACTGTGGGAGGCTGGAGCCCCTCTGGGGAGCCCGGGGCTCCGGGATCAGCCACCAGGAGCCATCTGAAGGAAAGCCACACTGAGCTGAAGGGGACACACCGACTGGGCAGACCGAGGCCTCTGGCCATCTCTCCACGGCAAAATGAACGGTGTTCTGCTCACAGTTCTGCCTCATCTGTGCCCTCCAGCTCTGACACAGAAATGCCTGTTGAGGTGTGCCTGGACCAGACACATTTCTGGGCATTCTGGGGGACGTGGTTTAGCCTAGTTGAAATGTTTTAAAACTCGTCAGCATAGACCACAGATATGCTGGCACTTTGCACGCTTTTGCAGACGATGCCTTGCAAGTCTCACTATATGCCATTGTGGTGCTTTATTTCCATCCTGCCATCGAGGGAACGGAAACACAGAGCGCGCAAGGACCTTACCCAAGCTGCACAGGGAGCGCTGGGCTGCGGTTTCTACCCAGCTCTGTCCAGCTCCAAAGTCTGTGCTCTTTCCGCCGTGCTCATCTTGCTGAGCTGTGGGGTGTGCACGTCTGATGGCATTTAACAGGACTTCACGGCCCGGCCGGTGTGGCCCGGTTGGTTGGGCACCTAAAGGTAGCTGGTGGGACGTGCAGGAGGCAGCTGATGGGTGTTCTGCTCTCACACTGATGTTTCTCTCTCCCTCCTCCCTCCCTCTTTCTCTAAAAATCAATAAACATAGTTAAAAAATACTTTACGTGGCACGTGGATACAATATTAAATCACATTTTCATAGAAAATTTTCCATTTGTAATTTACCAGTGAAGAAGCCTTAGGTCAGTCCCAGTGTTCTGCTAACACCCTCAACTCCCTAACATCTTCTTGCCTTACTTTTGTTTTTGTTAGCCCTCACCCAAGGATATTTTTCCATTGATTTTTAGATAGAGTAGAAAGAAGGGAGGGAGGGAGAGAGAGAAAGAAACATCAATGTGAGAGAGACACATCGACTGGTTGACTCCCGCATGACCCTCACTGGGGCCAGGGATCGAAACTGCAACAGAGGTATGTGCCCTTGACCGGCAATCGAACCCGTGACCCTTTGGTCCACGAGCCAACACTCTAACCACTGAGCCAAACCAGCCAGGGCTTACCTTACTTAAAAAAAAAAAAGAAAGATCAGGTCTCAGGCTCAGAACCTTGCAGATAACAGCATCCCTAATACATACATACATCTATGTAGTCCATAGCGGGAGGTAGCTTTTGAAGGGGAGATGTATGTGCATACATTTGTGAGTACACGAGACACAGTATAGCAGGCTATGGTAATACCCATAGCCCGTATGTTTTTCCCACACGAACTGCTGTACACCTACTTTGCCTGGCCCTGTCTTTGCGTATACACATGACACACATTTATTTAAATTTATGGTAGGGGGTTCGCAGTTCCTTTTCAAATAAATTTACTTAAGAAGAAAAAGGAAAAAGAATAGATTCCCAAGAGAAAACAACCAGGTTATTAATTGTATAATAACAATTGTATAATTATTATTAATTAATTAACAGCAAAAATTGAGACTTTGGCATGTGAGTTACTGAAGGTTAGTGGCCTCTCTCCACGGAGCTGCTCCCCACGAGGCAGATCTCTTCCCCCGAGAAACACGCTTACCACAGCCTCCGTGAGCGAGGGCCCCTAGAATATTCATTCTCTGAGCATTCTTAAGCATAACTGAATCAGCTTCAATTTGCCTGGATAGATAGACATTTTAGTGGTCCATAGCAAAATGTAATAAACTGAATAACTGTGGGCTTTAATGTAATCTCACACAATCCTATTACATCCCAATTACTTTTTTGACCTTTTTAGGATAGTTCTTGCCTTAGAGACACACACAATCTGCAGTTCTGAATGTCTTCTTCCTGTGCAATGCCCAGGAAATCAATAGATCACAGAGAATGACTCCCTTGCCATGTCTTCTGGTTGTACTAATGCTGTCCCAGGAAAGGCACAGTGCATGCCTCCCAGCCATAATACATGTTTACTGAGCCTTGTCTGCAAAGAGCTCCTTGTTTTTCGTGCCCGTGAGTTTCCAGACCTTAATAACACCGTTCATTTTCCTCTGATTAATAAACAGATGCAGGATTGCTCTTATTGCTGCATCAGAAAAGGTGGCAGAGTGGCTGAGTTAGACATAGATTTGATGCTGGAGAGAAACTCCTCTTGAGAGTAAGTTTATACTGTGTTTACAGGCAAATGACCGTGTCAGGTGTGCAGTCCCGATAGAACTAGTCAGAATTACGCAGTCTCTATACAGGACAATCAACACGCAGTCCACTGGTCCCCATCCACTTCTGCAGAGCGGCGACTTTGCCAGACAGTTATGATGTTAATAAATTAATGCACTCGTTCAAAATTAAACAGCTAAACTATCATTTACTGCACATCTATTGTGTCCCAGGTTCAAAGCGATACTTGGGATAAGCCAAGCTGCGCAAGGCATGCTGACCGTCCTCCGGAGACCTCTGTTTAGTGAGGAGGAGAGCTCGACAGTGACTCCAGCAGTGAGACAGGGACAGAGAGAGAGGAGGGCTCCGGGCTTGCTGGGGCACCAGGAGGCTGTGGTGGGCTCTCCTTACAAAAGGTTGGGAGTGCTTCAGGGAGGAGGAGGGGGATGAGCGGGGCTGGAGTGCGGAGGAGTGAGAGGAGCTTTAAACAAAGGCGAAGGGATGTCAGCACAGAGTGGAAACTGGGTCCTAGGAAGGGGATTAATTCTAAAGGGTACTGAAGCATGTCCTGAAAGTGCTGCTATCTGGGAAAGGCCATTTTTAAGGTTTATGAAGGCTGCATTCATTTCCAGCTAATGGAAAGCCCGATGAACAGTGTTTTACATGGGGGAGGACTTCTTTGTTTCAAGCAACAAGGGTGTGACGGGGCCAGTGAGGTCAGGGATGACCACACAGGGCGCATTTGCACACTGGGCCCTTTGCGTCTTCTTCCTGCACTGGCAGCGTGTAGCCTCCGTCCTGGTCTCCTCGCCTCCTGGTCACACGCTGCAGCCTCAGCCTCACGGCCACATCCAAGCAGGAAGACAGAAGAGGGGATGAAAAGGTGAAGGGATGTTATAGCTGAGCATGTTCTTTCAAAAATCTTTTCCGGGAGTTTCTCCTAGATACTTCAACTAACATCATTGGCCAGCACTTGCTTACACAGCCATCCCTTCTAAGTGCAAGGGAGTCTGAGAACCCAGAGTGTTAGCTTTCCAGCCCATGACTGAGGCGGACAAGAGGGCAGGGGGCTGTGGGTATTTTGTGACTAGCCAATGCACAAAGTCGAGCGCCAAAGACTGGCAGGGGAGATGATTCTAAGCCAAAATCGCATAATTTTAGCACTAACGGAAGTCTAAATACCTAAAGGAGGAAAAATTATTTCCTCTAAGCTCTTCATTTTGTAGACAAGACAACTCCGGTCTGGAGAAGCTACGAGACTTGCTCTAGCACTCAAGGCCACTGGGTGTCCAGTCCCAGGCCTTGCGTCAGGTATGCTGAACGGATGTGCCCAACGTTCATTGCAGTTTGCTTGGATCTCGAACTGTAATTACAAAATATTATCGAAAAGTTTCATAAGTATTATAATCGGAACAGCAAGCAACAGCTGTAAGAAATAAAAACTCCAGAAGAAACGGAAAACAAGATGCGTGAGCACATAATTGATGAAATAGCTCACTGTGCCCTTGGTATCTGCTTCTCCCTGGAAGGGAGATAAGAGGAACGATGGTGATTATATCGGGCAAGAGTACAGCCTCCCATTTCTGAGGAACGGAGATCAAAAACAAAGTTGGTTCTTCGAAGCAGAATTCAACTGGCCTAGAAAGCGACCAGTCAAATCTTCCTTCTAACCCTCCTTCAGATCTTTAAAAGCAGGATGACAGCCTCCACAAGGAAGCTGTTTTTGAGTCCGTGGGTCCTATTCTGAGGACAGCAGTCCTGCTTATCACAGAACGCCTGAGGGTTTGTCACATGGTGGTTTGCGGAGGGGAGGGTAACAGATGGAAAACATTCCACAAAGACATTTCTCTGCTCTTTGCAGCGAGAAAGGCCTGTCATCAGATTATTGCCTCTTACCTAGAGGAAGGTCCCTGGACATCCACACTACAATTTCAACCGTGGAGATCTCAGGTTATTGTATTAAAATGCACCCAAATACGTGTTGATTTGGAAAGAAAATCATATGACCACGTTGTAATGACTTGACAAGGAAGCAGTATGCCAGACGTTACCTTCCCCTCCTGAACTTTGTGAGGATGGAACATAACAGACAGACACACAGTCATTCATTTCTGTAAGTTCCGTCCATCAGTACGTACTCATGCAGGTGGTTACCTGGAGAGCCTCTGCCTGAGGCCTGTCACCTTTGAGTCAGGGATGTTGGTGGCTCCTTCTTAAATTTGTCTTCAGTGGGTTTTCACATTGTGTTTTCAAGTAATATTCTACAAGTTGTTTATGTGACCTGAATGTCTGCTCTGAATTCCATCGTTTTGAACCCTTATGGCCACTAGAGGCGTGCTTTGACATGCAACTAGTGCAGGGAGAGCATTTTTTGTAATTCCACAGGATAAACAGTCCTGTTTTATTTTCCTGTGCTTACATTTGGTGAGCACCCAGATGTCTGCTAACTGAACCGATTTATGTGTGACTTTTCAGCATTCACACTGTGTGAGCACCACAGTGAAACACTGTGCTGGCAGCCTGGTCTCCTCCGCTGTGCTTTGGTCTCTGGTCTGTGCCAGTCTGCTCCGGTCTGTGCCAGTCTGCGCTGGCCTGTGCAGTCTGCTCAGCTCCAGTGAGACATCCTGGGTGTTTCAGCTCAGCCAGGGAAGTGCAGACTCCGTCCTTCTGTGGAAAGGGGAAGTGCGCTCTTAGAACCAGAGGGGAACTGGCTTACATGGACAAAAGTCCCTGCCCCTGCTCCCTGATTGGTCTGTCCTCATGCAAATGAGGGCTCCCAATCCCCACAGCTTGATTGGTCCAAAAGGCACTGCCTTGATTGGTCAGAAGAGAGCTGCTGTAGTTGGCCAGAGCTGCACAACTCCCATCGGATGGGAAGAGCCTCAGTCCTATTGGTTGAGAGAGGATTCTGGGAACTCCTTTATAAGGGCTGACAGCTGGCAGAAGCACAGTGCAGGCGGGCAGTTCATCCCCGGCTTCTCCCTGATGTGTAGTTTACACGGGAGGCCCCTGTGTTGAAATGGCTGCTAGGCTCTGTTTTTTACAAAGTTGAGCTCAGTTAGCTACCAGGAGTTCTTCTTAGTAGGCATCTTCTTTCTCAGGGCTGACAAAAGTAAGAGTTGACTGCATGGGTATGAGAAAAGTATTTACTAAGAACTATATTAATCCCAGATTGGCAGAATTTTACATTTGCTCCTAGGTGATGGCATATTTTTGAGAAATTGGGAAGAATTATGGAGAGAAGTGAACATTATGTGAAAGAGAGGTGGTTTTGGAAGTGCTTATGAAAAAAAATGTGTGTTAAAATCACAAACATGCAAAACAATTGGATTTTTATGGAATCAGATGGGTCAGCCCATTTAATAAAGATGAGAAAAATTACAGAGGCAACCTACAGTCAAGCTGAGATCGACATTTTCAAAAAGAGTAGCAAATTTTGAATATTGCCTAGGGATTAATCATTCTCCAAATTCTTTTAAAATGTTCATTTAACCATTACAAAGTCGCATGCTTTAATGCGTGCCCAGCCAGATCACTTATTTGGTAGCAGGAATGAAGTGCTAAGTCCGTGGTTCTTAGAGCTGGCTGAACATGAGAACCACGTGGGGAGCTTTTGAAAAGTCCCTGGATCTCAAGCTGAGCCCCAGATCAGTTACATCAGAGTCTCTGGGATGGAGGCCAGGCCACCATGCTGGGAGCTTCTGTATCCAGAAAAGAAATAGGTTGATGTTAGAAATAAATGGTCATTAGAAAATAAATGACATTCCTGGGGTGTGGGGTGCACAGTTATTGTGACGTTCTGGAATTTGGAGGATCTTCCAAAAGTTAGAACAAACGAGGCTTTCTAAAGTGTTTTTCTTCTAGGAGAACTTTTGTGAGAAGGATTTATTATTACAAGTCTTGTTTTATAGAAGGTCCAAGAGGTGACCTGCAAGATTAGGGTTCCAGGGTAGCCCAACCCTTCCATACCTGTGAGGTTTTCTATATAGATATACTTGGGTGGCATGGAATACGTCTACCGAATCCAAATAGTTGGGGGTGATTTCCTCCAGCAGGCGAGAGAGAGCCCAAGACCAAGTCCGAGTCAGCAGCCCAGGTACTGCACTGAATTTGCTTATGAAGTCTACTCCGGACGTGACGGTGAGCCGTGGAGACATTTACGCCCCAGCTTTCCTACCTCGAGTCTCAGGGAAAGAGTGGGAGTTGTAATGTAAGAAACGGATAAATAAGAATTCCTCTGGGGTGATTTTAGAATATGTCATAAATTCCCCTAAAAGAGTGGAGTCTCTCTGCCTCCCGCTGAGGGAAGTCAGCTGCCATGTCGGGAGGGTGCTCAAGCAGCCTGTGGGGGGCCCTTGGGGGCAGGTCCTTTACCCCAGTCAAGCCTCTCAGTGACTGGAGTCCCAGCGGACAGCTGGACGGACACCTCATGAGAAACCCCAAGCCATTTCCTAACTCTGACCCACAATAACTGTGGGAGAGAAGAAATGCTCATTCTTGTGCTGGGCTACGAAGTTTGGGGAGTAATTTAGTATTTAGCAACCAATAAAGCGATTTAGTGGCTTTTTCTTCGTTGGGTGGCTTTGGTTTCTCCATCTGTAAAATGGAGACAAAAAAGATCTCATAATGTTGTTTTGCAGATAGAATGAGTTAATAGTAACGCCTCTCACATGCTGGGCATGTTTGAGTGCTATTACACGACCTTACGTATTAGCCTGTGAGTTATTTCAGGACCTGGTATCAGGCTGACCCATGCGAGCAATCCCTAAGCATCGTGAAAGGAAGGATGTTCAGTGATATCTATGCCTTCTTGCACAGTGTAAAGTCTGTTTACTCATGTGGTCTTTCTGAATATCGTAAGTGGGGAGAAGTCAGAACTAGGCATTAGGTTTGAATGTTCTTTTCCCGTGTGTGGAAGTTCCTGCATCGCGATGGTTCAGGGGAGGGGGGAGAGGAGCACAGGACAGGGAAGGCCCATCACCCATCACTATGAGAACGAGGAACCACTGCGAGATGGCTGGGGCTCTGGGGAGCAGCCTTGTCTATGGCTTTGAGGTTTTGCTGTCAGGAGGAACTGGATTCAGATGCCAGCCTTCCTCTGTCTACGTTGTTTTGGTCAAATTATTCAACCTCTCTGAGCTTCCGGTATTTCACCTGAAATGTTAATGGTATCTACTTTATAAGGTTGTGGTGAGATGTATTGAATTGAAGTATGAAAAAGTACCTAGAACGATCTCAGTGCTTAATAGGTGTAATTAATAGACGTAATTCATTTTTCTCTTGGGCCTCAGGTGGAGGTCAATCCACACCACGTTACTAGGAGGTAGGTACTGTTATCGTCCCTACTGACAAGTGAGGAAACCCAAGCCGAGGTCACACAGCTGATGAGCAGTGTGGACGGACTCTAAACCCAGCCATTCTTGCTCCTAAATAAAACATTATTTTTTCATCTCATTATTCCTTCTGTGGAATGAATATGTATGTCTATGAGCCTTACGTCTCTCTATTAGAAGAAGGAGAGACTAAAATAAATAGGTGCAGAGTAGTTTGAAACATATGAAGAAAACGTATTTCTAATATTTGTAGTTTCTGGGTACTTTTGGTTTATGACCATGTTTGTGATGTACCTCAGGTAGGATTTCCTCTTTCCTCCTCAGGTCTCTGGTTCTTTCCTTTGTTTTGGCCACTAGAAGCTCCCGAGGGACTCTGCTTTGCAATTAGACCATGCATGAAGCCCTGGGAACCGGCTCAGGGCAGTGAGGGGAAGCGGGAGTCACAGGAAATGCACCTCTGGGCTGAATTCCACCAGCGCCTCTCGGTGCCCCGTGAGCTGTCCTGTTGATGAGCTTGGTGAGCTTACAGCTTGGCCTCACGCTCTGGCTTTCGTGAAACAGATTTCTCTCCTAGACTTCTTCCCTTGAGAATAAAGCACAAGAGCATAGGTGTCTTTTGTCCAGATTTCCAGCTTCTGTGAGAAGTGGGCCCAGATTTCTTGTGCAAATGCAGAAATGGCTTCCTGGTTAGGGGAAGACTGTTCAAACCGGGTTTTATGCGGTTAACAACGAGGCCGAGGTACCATCTTGGAATGCCAGGTGGGCCTCCCCTTGGGGGAGGGTCAAGGTTTGTAAGTCTAGAAACTTTACTCTCTGGGTACGCTAAAAAAAAATTTCATTCATATGCTTCAACCAATATTTATGGGGAGCTTACCCTATGCCAGGCATAGCACTGAGAACTGGGTTGACACTTGAATGGTTCACCAGTAATGTAGAAGGAAAAATGTAACCTTCAGTGGGATGGAGTGTGTCAGGGATGGACTCCTTTACCTAATTCTGGTCTACTCACCCACTGTGCACTTGGGACAGATCAAATACATGGCTCAAGGATGCAGACCTGTTCTCCGTCTATTAGTCTGAGACGACCTCCAGCCAGCTCTTCATTTTCCTGGTTGCTTAGCTCCCCTCCCTACTTTCGGCTCTAGACCTGTTTCTGAGGTTCTCTGACCCAGAGGGTGGGCTTGGTTTTGACCTCAGTACCTCCTCCAGGAAGCATTTTGATATTCACCCTCTAAACCATGCAACCCTGGTCAAGGCCAACCAGGATGGGTTGCAGTTCTCATTGATAGTCTATGATTCGAGTTTGTTATATTTAAATAAAAATATTAATAGATACGAAGTAACGAGAATTAGTTCTACAGCGTTGGTTGTCACTGTCCCATGTGGCACTAGAATCAAACACAAGACTGTCTCTGTAGAATATAAACGTAAAGTTCATCACGAGGCCAACTATGCCAGTAATCTAATACAGCTTGAATTTTTACAATGGTGACATGATTATTTTAGGAGCGAAGGAATTTTATCCTCCTCTTTGCCCTAGCAGGATTCTCTGTGGCCCATTCATCAACCCGGAGTCCAAATAGAGTAATGGTTCAGTGGGAGCCGGCTGATCACCCACATCTGAGCTGCCGTTTCCTTGTCTCTCAGATGGGCATGCTCGTGCCCACTTTGCAGTTTGCAGCGTGGATGTGAGCAGCAGTGCCGTGATGCCCGCAATGTGCCCGACGTCATATTGGAACATGACGTCCACAGTAAGGAGTAGTTTGTTTTCCGTCTCTCCTCGTCCTGCCCATTCTTCTTCCCCCTCCTGTCCCTCCGCTTCCTCCATGTCCACCCGTGTTCTCTCTACAGGCATCATGCATGTGTAGTAGGGCATACTGGAGGAGCATCCCATTCCTGATAAGGTGGGCAGAGTGCCAGACCAGTGCCCTCTGTATAGTAGATGCCCAGTGGTATAAAAAGGTGATATCTCACTGGATTTTCTGCAACAAACACAATGCATCCAGAAATAAAGAGCTGACTATGTTTTGACTGCACCCCTCTTCTCTAGACAAAGTGACCATCCCCTCTCTCTGCCCTCCCTCTTTCTCTGTCTCTGTGTTTCTCACCCCGATTCTATCTATCTCTCTTTCTCTGTATCTTTCATTTTTGAATTCTTTAATGTTTAATGTTTTCTTCCAGAAAAGAACATCTCTCCTTCCAGTTCAAGCTTCAGCTGGACCCAGCACCTCTAATGCTGGTGTATAGTACAAGTCCCAGCAAGGAAAACTGGGGGTGGTGGTCACTGAACAGGGATGTGTGACCATGAGCAGGAGGAACTGTTCCTTCCTGAGTTACAGGACGGAGGCCAGTGGGCCATTGCTGTTGCCAAAGGGGCCTGGCTTCCTCTCGGGGGCTCTGGTCTGTCACCAAGCCTGGACCCTGGCTCAGGTTTGTCACCTCTGGTAATTGGCTGATTTGCTCTGATATCTCCATCCTCCACCTTTCAGCAGATTGAATCTAGCAATTGAGTGCTAAGTAAGATCAGAGGGCGCAGGGACATCCCGTCAACGTCTAAAGGCGTTGCTCAGAGGTGAGAAGGAAAAGCCACCAGCACCATAACTGTCTACGGAGTGACTTTTTGAAATCTGCCAAGGAAAAGCAGTTGTGTTGGACAGGTGCGGAGGTACTGGCCTGATGGTATGTCTGTTCTCTGGTCCTCTGGCAATGAAGGGGGACCTGAACTAAGCTGAGCAGAGTGTCCTGGAAGCAGTGTGGGTGTTGTAGATAGGTGAGCTGGCCTTAGCACCCTGTTCTGTTACTTCTCTCCTGTGCATGTGTGGTAGACCAGATGGCCTCTCCAAGCTTCTCCTCCCTCAGCTGTCATAGTGGGGCAGACAGTCATTCCTTCATGGGCTGCTGTGAGGAGTAAAGAGAGGTCTGTGCACATGCCCCGCTCTGTGTCTGAGACACAGTTGGGGCTCAAATGTGATTCCCTGGTCCCTAGACCGAATCTACGCCTGTATTTCTTCTTTCCAGACTCCACGTCAGCATATATTTAGAAAACAAAATCATTTGCTTGACCCTCCAAAAAATATTTATGCTTTCTAAACCCAGTCCGGCCGGCCAAGGGAGAGTGTTTAGCTAAACCGGGGGAATTAAGTGTGTGATCCCCGTTCTGGCCCAGAGCGGCTCTGGTGTTGCTCTTCCCCTCGGATGGCTTCTGGGTAAAATCAAAACTAGCTCCCTGTAACCCGCTGCGAGGGCCTGGCTATTTCTGGAATGAAAGCAATGGAAAGCAGGGCAAGATCTGTGTCTGCAGGGCCAAACCCCCTTCCCCCCATGGCTCAGCCAGGCTCTGGGGTGCTGTGTGTCCTGGAGCCCAGCACGGCCTCTCCACGAGGCAGGAGAGGTAATGGCAAGACGAGTAGTCACTGTCATTGTCACTCTGGGCGTTAGGACCACAATGACTGCAGACATAGGAGTTATAATCCCTTCCGTTTTGCATTGTCTTTGAACTTCCAGAACGTCAGCCTGCACCATTTCATGATCATCTCGCCAAACCCTCACAATTTTCAGAGCTAGGAAAATGTCAGTGTTATTTTACAGAAAGGAAGAGTCAAATAGTTAGGAGATTGGCCTGAAATTAGGTTTCAGAGCAGGAGATTCTCCCTTTGCCCTTCGCACATCCTGGCGGGAGCTCAGGGGTAAGAGCAGAGCTGGGCTGGGACAGAGCCCTGCAGAACCGCCTTCCAGCCCACCTCATGGGTTAACTGCTGAGCCTGGGGCCTGGGAAGGGGCAGGGGCGGTCACTCTGATGCCTGCTGCTTCTGGATGCCTCGGATGGACGAAGACCTTATCTTTCCTCCC
The DNA here is from genome assembly GCA_030848825.1 of Tadarida brasiliensis. NCBI lineage: Eukaryota > Metazoa > Chordata > Mammalia > Chiroptera > Molossidae > Tadarida > Tadarida brasiliensis. Next base: position 94,502,360 of record CM061267.1, on the reverse strand, counting down.
CTGGGACGTCTCTGAAGAAGGCGCATCTCTAAGTGCTACAATCTGGCGTGTCTGCAGGAGGCTGACGTGATCACGTCCACTCCTCTCGGCTTCCCAGGCATGCTTGCTGTCCACTCATGTCTGAGCGGAGCTTGTCAGTGCCCTGATCGGAGGGCCCAGACCGCGCACTATGTCTCCCAACGGCCGCAGACCCTGACCCGCACTGACCAAGCCTATTTAGAGTTGTTATGTTGTTTGAGATCAGTCACAGACCCGTTCAGGTGTCGTCTCGGTTCCTGTGGGGCGTCTTATGGAATACGGGGCGTGGGCACCCTTTGGCCTTTTCTAGCATCCAAAGAAAATCCAGACCCACCTGGCCCCAGAGGCTTCGGGTGAGACATCATAGCCCCCTATCAGCAGAAACTAGTATTTTCTGTCTGTGCCCCAGCGAGCCCTCTCCCGTGTGCCCTGCTTTGGAGACCGTTGCTCTAGAGAAATCCGACTCCAGGTTTGTCACCCCAGCTGCTGGTCCGTGACGCGGTGACCTGGGCCCAAACGTGTAACTCCTGTCAGTCATGGTGTCTCCTCCCCAGGCTGCCTGCACGAGGGCACTGGCAGGTCTCTGTCCCCTCGGGGGGGGGGGGGGTGTTCCTGTCTCACTGGGCAAGGCCTGTGCTTCGGGAATGCACTAGAGTGCGGACCCCAAGGCAGGCGCCTATCTTAACCATCTTCGCTTCCCAGTCCAAGCCAGGGCCCGGGACACGGGAAATGGTGGGCCCTCTCTTCCCCCATGTGCCGTGTGGCGTCCTGCCCCGTGACCGAGTCCCCTAGCTCTTGTCTGCCTTCTGAGCCTCAGCCCTTCCTCCCTCGCTCCCACCCCATCCCCATCGCCCTCTCTTCACATACTGCTCACCACTCCTCCGAGGGTCTTCCCAGTGCCTCCGAGTGGGAGACGTTGTCCCTGCCCCGACCCAGAGCGACATCTCCACAGTTCACTTCTTTAAAAAAAAAACTTTTTTCTTTATTGATTTTAGAGAGAGAAGAAGGGAGAGGGAGAGAGAGATAGAAACATTGATGAGAGAGAACATCGATTGGCCACCCCCTGCATGCTCCCCACTGGGGATCGAGCCCACAACCTGGGCATGTGCCCTGCCCGGAAATCGAACCAGCGACCTCTTGGTGCATGGGTTGACGCTCAACCACTGAGCCACACCGACTGGGCTCCACAGTTCACTTCTTAATGTCACATCGCTTCCTTTTCAGTGATTTCAGTCCATGACTCCTGTCCTCTGCCCGCCGGGAGTTCCTCTGGGCGGGGACCCTGCTCCGCTGTGTGTGCTCAGGACCCAGCCTGCCGCTTTCATTCTGTGCTTAAGAAATATTCCTTCCATGAAAAATTTAATGTAAGGCGACCGCTGCTAAGTTCTCGTGACCACCTGTTGCCAGGACACACATCTCTAGTGTGAGACTTTCAGAAATGACACCGCCTACCCGTGCATCAATGTGAAGACACGTCCATGCCCCCGGGGACCTTTCCATCAAAATGCTGTCCTGGTTGGACTGACTTGGATGGAAGCTAAGCTCTGCAGAGGACATGCTCAATGAATATTGCTGATAGCGTTTTTGTTGATGTCGATATGAGCAGACACAGGCTTCTGTGGGTCTTCTCTGGGCCCGAGAAAGGGGGTCCTTTGTTGAGTGAGTCTGTAATGGACGTGGTCCTGGAGTGGCCAGACCCCTGGCGGGACTGTGCTCATCTGTCCACCTGGCTGTTCTCTAAAACCCCCTCAGGCTGACTCATGTGTGTGGTGCTCATCCTTCCAGGATGTGCAGCTGGTGGCTGTGGTTGAAGGGCAGCCCTGCCATGGCTGGGGGCCCATGGGCACGAGGTGTGTACACTGTGGTTGGCACGAGGAAAACTTCCCGTACCTCTGTGGGGCACGCGCAGAGAAGACAGAACTGAATTGAGTCCACGCCACTCAGCTCTCTGGTCTCTGCAACTCTCTCTGATTTCCTGGGTTTTCTCTCCAGCAGCCCCGAGGTGTGGGATCTTTGGCAGAACCATATCTCCCGGGGAAGGAGGAGGAGGTTGTCCCTCCCAACCCCAGCCCTTGCCCTTGCTTCCCGACTTCCTCTCTTTCCCTCCAACACACCTCCCACCAGGCTCAGCAAGGCTTTCAAATATGCCCTCAAGAAAGTACACACCCCTAGGAATATATCCTTTAGTGCTGATTCTGAGAGGGCCCCTCCTCAGGGGCAGTCCATACTCACTGTTTGCAGTCCTCATGTCCTGTTGCCTCAGATACTGAATTCGCGAGGACAGAGGACACACAGGACGGCTCCTGAAAGCCTCTGGTCACCACACTTTTGTCAAATGATCCATATATAACCTTATTTTATGTGTGTTTCCCTTTACACCTTATTTAATATATATTTCTTACAAGTAATTAATTAAATTCAGTGTTTATTTTAAATAACAAAACCAGATTTCAGTCCCAGTGAGGGGATCACCAGTTGCTTTGACTCGCAGCCTCACGACAGTGCCGCCCACCACCATTTTTTTTTACTGGGCGTCATCTCCGGAATCTGACAGGTTTATCCGCCTGTCCATCTTTCCCATGGCTTCACTGTGGATGTCACTTTAGTCTCTGCCGATGGGACCCCTGGATGAAACTCCAGTCCGGGAGGAGGCAGGGGCTAGCTGGACTCGATGTTTTGGTAAGGGCGGTGGCAACAGCACCTCCGGGCGCATGTGTCTCTGGGGCATTGTGGTTCGGGCATCGTTGCAGGTGCCTAGCCCCCAAGACTGACTCTCTGTCCCCCTGGAAATTCTGTGAGTTGCCTGATAGTCTTGAATAGATCCATTTTTCTGTCTGAACTAAGAGCCTGACAGGTAGAAGGTCAGGGAAATCACCACCATTTCATAACTGATTGCTCATTTTCGCGGGTGGTAGAGCTTGAATCATGGATAGGCCAGGCTAGCGACAAGTGGAACCAGGATAGTGAAGGCAAGAGGGTCAATATTGTAATTGTCCATTTCTGCAGTATTGACATTTTGGACTGCATCATTCTTTGCTGGGGGAGGGGGGTCGTCTTGGACATTGTGGAGTGTTTAGCAGCGTCCGCGACCTCTACCCACGAGATACCAGTAGAACCCACCCCAGATGTGACAACCGAAAGTGTCTCCAAACATGCCAAGTGTCTCCTAGAAGGCATTTGTTAAGAAACAGTTGAGCTTAATCGCACCTGGCAAAACTCCCTAGTGAGAAGGGCTGGTAGATAATTCCAGAACTCTAATGTTGTTAGACTTGTATAGTATTTGAATTTGTAAATGTATGTCTTTATGCTTAAGCTACCCAGTAATAACATAGATAGATAGCTAGACAGATAGATAGATGGATAGACAGACGCAGACATACAGATAAATGTGTATATCGTTCATTTCATAGTCTATATTTTGGATTTCTTAATCAAGTTAAAAGAGCCTCTGTAGCCCGGCTGGTGTGGCTCAGTTGGTTGAGGGTCCCATGCAACAAGAGGTCGCCGGTCAGATTCCTGGTCAGGGCACGTGCCTAGTAGGGGACATGCAGGAGGTAGCCAATCGATGTTTCTCTCTCATCGATGTTTCTATCTCCCTCTCTCTCTCTAAATAAAATCAATAAAATCGTATTTTAAAAAAAGAACCTCTTTAGAGGAGAGATCTGAACTAGCAGACACATTTTATGTCAGGCCACCATCTTGGGCCCTGTTCGGCCACCAAATAACATGAATTTGCCCATTTAGTGCTTTTGCACAGACTCGCCGTGTCTACTTGGCTCCACATTGACGAAATGGTACCCAAACAGGGATCAGCTGTTTGGGTCTGCAGGTAGGCTTTTGGTGTCCAGTGCTTCCTGGGCATGTATTTTAGGCAATACAGCGATGTGGTTTTCACCAGGAACACTGCGACTTTCTAAATTTTAAACGGTGGTAAAGGCAGGCACGGGCACTCAGTGAACTCAAGCTGTATCTTCGGAAAACTCAGTTACAGCTAATAAATGTATCAGGCTACTGCTCTAGGGTTACATATTTCCTGTCTAAATTTTTTTTTTCGTCTTTAGATAAAAGGTTGCAGGGAAGGAGAGATTTATTGGTTTGCATGGACCGTCTTTCCCTTATCATCCTCTTGACTGAATCGGAGCTCACTGCTGGCCTGCCGACCCAAGGGCTCAGCCTCCTCGGCATTCTGCCACTGCTTCTCCCTGCGCCAGGCGAGGACTGGACCAGCCTTGTCCAGAAACCGGCTGGTGTCTTTGGGGGTCTTCATGCCATGATGGCAGGAACGCAGTTCCTCATGGCGATGTAATTGCCATTGCATTACCTCAGTTTCCCTAAGATGGTTTTTCTTGGTTTTGGTGCCATTGTAAGTAGGATTAGTTTTTCGATTTCTCTTTCAGATAGTTTGTGATTAGGGGTGGCCTTTGTGGCCTGGTTAGGTGGGAGATGAGGCAGGAAAGGAAAGCCAGGTGGGGGTGCTATGCAGAGGGCCCCTGTGGCCCCGGGGGGGGGGGGATGTGCGCACCAGGGATGGGGCTGCTGTCAAGCAGGCTGTGGCCGGATCAGACTTTCTTTGGGACAGTAACTACAGCTGTATGACAGATGAATGTGGGAAGGTCGACAGAGACACTGCCAATGTCCCGGAGAAGAAATCTGAAGGTGTGACTTTAGTGGGGCCCATGAGGATGAAGAGGGGCCTCATTCTGGATGCAGGTTGAGAGGCCTTTGTGAAGGATTGGGTGTGAGAAGTGGGGAGCGGACGTAGGTGGGGAGACTCTAGGGATCTACTAGTGGGGACACAGCAGACGGCAGCCCCATTGACTGCAATAGGGAATACAGGGGACAGCAGAGAACGCAAGTCCAGTTTGTAAAGATTATGGGCGGTTCGACTCTGTACTGTATTTTCACACGTACAGCTCGATTTCCTGTTTGTGTGACTGATGCTTCCCGGATGCACTGCTGCAGGCGGGGCCGGGTCGCCGAGAGCGGTGGTCGGATGCCCGGGATTTGGACACGAATCGGAGGAGCTTTGCCATGGATGAGCAACTCCGGAATTTGTCTTGTTTGCAGATGGTCTGGAGACCTCGCTTGGTGGGTCTTCCAAAATGTAACCAGATGTTTTAAATTAAAAGCAGTTCTAGTTTTTGGATGTTGGGTTTCCTTCCATCTGGTCTACACATGGCCCCTAACTGGAGACGTCAGTAACTGCAGTCAGAGATCGGGAGGCCTTGCAGCGGCTCTCGGGAGATTTGGAGTAGAGGCGGCCACGGCTGTGCTGAGAGGAAGTGGCTATGAATGGCCGTGCAAGTCCCAATGCTGTCGAAACATAACCAGCCACCAAGCTGGGGCAGTCATTGGAGCATCCTATTCAAGGGACAAATGAGTCACGAAGGATGGAGGGAGCGGGTGGCTGGAGACCCACCCAGCTGGGTTCTCCCATCAGTAGCTCCTTAGTGTGGCAATATGTCTCAGGAGATGGAATGTCCTTGAGGCTTTCGGGGCGGAGTTTATTTTTTTGTACAACACAATATTTAGATCTTTTGTAGAGCCGAAAAATAACTGGCCTTTATAACACCGAACAGCATAGGAATATGCAGGAAGTGAGGGGTGTAGCCTTTGGAGAACCACCGACAGATTAGAGAGAGGATGATTCTAATGATAGCCACCAGAAAACAAAGCAGCGGAATTTGTAATTGAGAAGAGAAGCACAGTGATTCCCTAGAACCGCAATTCCTGGAGCAAAGGAAAGTGAAGATTTACACTGCTGAAAAGCCCCAGGCCCCCATGGCAGACATTGTGTTCCCACAGCAGTGGTTGGTGCAGACAGCAGGAGCAGGAGGGGTGTGGGTGAAGACCCCCCAGAGGACCAGGGAAGGCAGCCCGCTTCTTCGGTTCCTTGCAGGAGCTGAACAGGGGCAGATGTCTGCTGCGTGAGTATGTGGGGGCGCTGGTTTTTATGGAAAGGGCAGGACCTGATCTGAGCACTTTCCAGTGGCACATTAGATGATTTCAGAAGGCCCCCTGGGCCCCTCAGTAGCTTCCTGATTTAATTGAATCCATGGAGGCAAAGCCCCTCATTATACCCTTCTCAGCAGGAGGTCCACCCACAGCCTCCATCTATGGGGGTACTTTTATGGGCCTGAAAGTGTCTTCTTGAAATATGTGTGTGTGTGTGTGTGTAGGGAGGCGGCGGATCAGTCCTACCATGCCTTTCCCCTCTGTTCCCTTTCTACACCAATGGAAGCATTGGGAGCCCTTCTGCAGCAACTCGGCTCCAGAGGAAACTGGGGCATCGGGTAGAGACTGGCTACTTGCTCATTGACCCATTTCTTCTTTCTGGAAACCCAGCTAGACAACCTTCCCAGTCCCCTTGCATCCTGGTGGGCCCATGTGATTGGTTCTCACTGATGGAAGGTGAACAGAAGTGATGTGTCAGTTTCAGGTGGAAGCAGTTAATGGTGGGCGTGGCTTCTCCATAGTCTTTCTCAAGGGCTGTATGGCTGGTGTGGGAGAGCCATGAAGGAGCCTGTGCTGGCTCTAGGAGTCAGTTTCGGATAGGGTGATGAACTCTTGAACTTGGTTCACGTGCATTGCTTGAGAGATTAGCCTTCCTAGTGCTCTACAAAAATAATGATGTCTGAGCCCAAGTCAGACCCTGGACTGTGGTACATCCCCTGAGATAGTGGCTGGGCCCTGTGAAGCCTCTAGAGGCATCTGGAACCCCCGCCACACAGACACACGTGACCCACCTCAGCATAGGCCAGCCAGATTTTTTATTTGAATGTCCATCATAGGAGACATCTACCTGCTTCTGCTTGGACTTGCCCCACCACAGGTCTGCTTGTCCAGCCTGGGGGCCATGCATGATGCTACAGAGCCCTCATCAGTTATCCTTGGTTACATTTTACTACCAAACATTGCCAATAAAAGTCGCTGGTACACAAATGACTTTGCCAGTCAGAGTGTGGTGTGTCCTCTGCTTGTCTTTTGGAGGTGGAGCCAGGAACCTATGTGGGCATTTTTTTATTTATTGGTCTCATTTCCTGTGATGGTTAATTTTCTTGGTCAACTTGGCTGGGTCACGATGCCCAGCTATGTGGTCAAACATTATCCTGGATGATTCTATGAGGATTCTGTGTTGGGATGAGATTAACATTTAAAGTACACCAGTGGACTTTGTGTAAAGCACACTGCCCCTCATAATGTGGTGGGCCACATCCAATCAGTTGAAGGCATGACTAGAACAAAAGACTGACCTCCTCTGAGCCAGAGGGAATTCTGCCAGCAGGCAGCCTTCAGACTGGGACTGCGGCATTGGTGCTCCAGAGTCCCCAGCCTGTTGGTTCACCGTGTAGATTTTGAACTTCCCTGTCTCCATAATGTGTGAGCTAATTCTTTAAAATAAATCTTTATGTATACAATCTATATCACCATTCATATCATACACACACACCCTGTTCTCTTTCTCTCCGGAAGCCTGAGTAGTCCGCTTCCCCAACACGTGTCATCCACCTTATGTAAGAGTGGGGCTTTGAGGCTTGTAGGGCGTTTGCCAAGAGTGAGCGCAGAGCAGGTGCAGAGTCTGTGGAGTGCTCCCTCGCAGCCAGGCACTGAGCCAGCCTGGAGAGGAACATGAACCCGAACGGGTCCCATCCTGCTCCCGAGGCCAGCACCCCCCAGGGAGCTCTAATTCAAGGCCGGCGTGCACACAAGCTGTACTAGTCCAACGTCAGGATGAAGTACAGGGCCTTGCTGCCGGGACCGCCAGGTGTGAATCCTGTCTCTGACACTCACTCATCGTGGACATTGAACTTCTCTGAGCCTCTGTTTCTTCCTCTGTCAGGTGGGTCAATAGTCTCCAGCCCGGTGATGAGATTGCTAAAAATACTCAAAGAGCTCATGTATATAAAGTAGTGGGCAAATTGTATGTACTTAACAGACACTACTGTTATAAAAACTGTATTTTTTTTCAATTACAGCTTACAGTCAATATTATTTTGTATTCGTTTCAGGTGTACAGCACGTGGTTAGACAATCATATACTTTACACAGTGGTCCCCCTACCCTGGATGTTTCCAGTACCCACCTGGCCCCGTACACAGTTATTACAATATTATTGACTGTATTCCCTGTGCTGTATTTTACAGCCCCATGACTATTGTGTAACTACCCATCTGTATGTCTCAATCCCTTCACTTTTTCCCCTGCTGTCCACCTTCCCTCCCATCTGTCAACCATCAGTCTGTTCTCTGTGTCTCAGTCTGTTTCTATTTTGATTAAAAAAAACCTTATATTATACCTGTGAATATTTCAGCAGGTTCTGAACCTCTGAACTATTTGGTTTGCTCACCTATAAAATGACCATCGTGATAATAAATTAACAGCTATTTTCACTGTATTAAATTTCATATGAGTGGAGCAGGTTGTAAAAATACTCTCTCTATTATCTACTTTGATGCTCTCCGCCCATGGGAAATGCTGTCTGACAGATAACAGACAGAACAGTAAAAGTAGGTTTTTATGGTTCATTTTATCTCCACGATCCCTTGTGTGATACTCTCTTCCCCATTCATTAGTGCAAGTTCATGAATATTGAGTGACTATAATAGTCCAGGAGCTCTGTTAGGAACTCTGTGTGCATAATTACAATGTTCTCTGCCGCTCCCTATGTATGATTACCCCATTATAGAGATGAGAAGATTATGGCTTAGTTGGAAACCGAGCACGTTAGAATATGTTCAGAGATAAAGGCACCATCCTTGCCCTCACAGAGCTCACCGCCTTGTTAACGAGAGCCTGAGAGAATCCTTGCTAGCTCGGGCCCCTAATGGCACTGTCTTCTCTGCACAGACACTCCCGAGACTCGGCCTTCATGCAGCCCCAGGCTCTCCTGCTCTCCGTGGACAGCTTTCTTTGCAGCCCAAGGCTGTCCTTTAGGGCCAGGTGAGCTCGGAAATGAGAGCAATGGAGTTAGCTAATTTCCAGCCGTCTTCTTGGCTAAAATAAGCGAGTTAATTTCCTGCTCTTGGAACGGGGTCTCCTTAGGGGAGATAAAGACTCCCACAGCCTAGCGGGGTAAAGTCAGAGTTATCTGAATGGCCCCAGTGAGGCTGTGGCAAACTTAGAACCAGCCGCCGGCTGGCAAGGTCTTGAGAAATCAGATCTCGGTAGAACTGGCATTTTTCCTGCCAGAGACATTTTTAATAATTTGGCTGTAGGATAAAACCCCACAGGATACCTTATCCATGATTAGGTAAAACATCTCAAGCTCTAACCTGTCTGTAGTCCACCCTTCCCACATATAATCACAAGTGGAAAGAGAAATTCTAAATGTTCTTAGCGGACAGATCTGTTGTGATGAGAGTAGAGTACCCTCTTTTTTAAAATATGAAAAAAAATTTAAGCCTTGTTCAAAATGTCTGGGAGCTTGGGCTCTACACACCTTGCCTCAGTTTCCCCGGGGTGCCGCCAGAAATCAGGCATCAAGAAGATCTGGTGAGTTTCCTACGATTTGGTGAGTCCTGGTGTTATTTGAAGTTCCTCGAGGACCATGCCTACTCGGCAATGCGAACACTGCCCCTGTCTTTGATGGCTGGCTTCTTGGGATGCCTTCCATGCAGGTAGCTCCTTCATTCGCCTTTGTGAAATTCAGTGCCTCTCTCATGACTCACACCTGCCATTGCTCGGGGGTCCCCCTCAGCTAGAGAAGCTCTGTGTCTGTGATTTGGTCACTGTCTTGGATGTTTTACCACTTCTCCGTGCTCTCTCTGTCGTCTTCATCGGTTCTTCTTGTTCTACCTGGCACGTCTCTCACGTCATGTGACTTGATATGTAACAGCCTTTACACCTGCTGTTCCTTTTGCCAGAAATGCTCTTTGCTTCTCATGTCTGCTGGGCGAATGCCTGTTCATTATTACAAACTCCGCTTGGATATCACCCCACGGAAACCTTCCCTGAACTCTTCCAAAAAGTCAATCGTGGCCCCTCAGTGCCCTTTCTCCTGCCGCGCATGGCACTGTGGCGTCCTATTTGTTGATTCGCTTCACTCTCCCCCAAGCCTGGGAGATGCTGCATTCTCAGCAACCACCAGGGTCTTATGAGAGGTGTTAGTGAAGGTCTGTGGACATCGGCTTCCTATGCACGCCTCTCGTTTCCGGTAAGTCCTTTCACATATAAAGAATAGTTTGAACGTTTGTCTTTTTTACCTTTATAAAGGATTATTTATATGAAAAAAGCAAAGAATATTTATAACAATAAGGCATTACGTTATTTGAAATAAAAACATTTGAGTAGTTATTTTTTTTATTTATTTAATTAATTTATTTTTGTTACAGATGTTTCTCCTTTTTCCCTCATTGACACCCTCCTCCTGTTCCCGCCCCGCCCCCCCCAGCACTGTTGTCTATATCTATTGGTTATGCTTATATGCATAAGTTCTTTGGTTTATCTTTTCCCTCCCCCCCCACCCCCGTCTCTGAAGTTTGTCAGTCTGAACCCTACTTCTATGTCTCTGGGTCTATTTTGTTCATCACCTTATTTTGTTCATTATATTCCACAAATAAGTGAGATCATGTGATACTTGTCTTCCTCTGACTGGCTTATTTCACTTACCATAATATTCTCCAGGTCCCTCCATGTCGTCTCAAAGGACAAGAGATCTTTCTTTCTTACAGCTGCATAGTATTCCATTGTCTATATGTACCACAGCTTTTTTATCCACTCATCTATTGATGGACACTTGGGCTGTTTCCGGATCTTAGCAATTGTAAATAGTGCTGCTATGAACATAGGGGTACATATATTCTTTCTGACTGGTGTTTCAGGCTTCTTAGGATATATTCCTAGAAGTGGGATCACTGGGTCAAATGGCAGATCAATTTTTAATTTTTTGAGGAAACCCCATATTGTTTTCCCGAGTAGTTCTTTTGAAAGGTCTTTCCAACAGAATTCACCAACAGGAAAGAATGGTAAAATTGGCTGTCACGTATTGGGTTCTGTGACGCCCAGATACCAGTCACGTGTCTGCTTCCTGGTGTTCAGTCTGGTGCTTGGATCACGCCCTGGAGAGAAGGCCAGAACTTCGAGTCCTGCCTTTTTTCCTGCACAGTCAGACTCTTGAAATCCTTGTTGAATGAATGAAACGTCTGGGGTCTTAACTTCCTCCAGAATGAAGGGAGGGATAAGACCAGATTGCATCGAAGCCTTCTTCCTTCTCTCATGTTTTATGATTCTGGGTAAATTACAGGCACAGAGCAACTCAGAAGGAGTGGAGCCACTGTTTGTCATTGGAGAGATGGTCTATCTATGAATTCTCTCATGGGCTTTCTAGCTTTAAAAAAATCTGGATCATTTTTATTTTTGCTTACCAAAGTAATGCACGCTCATTAGATACCCTGCGGTTCCGTGCGTAATCTTTCAGATGATTTCCTGTGCATAAGCGTACGCACAATTACTATGTGGCATTTTCTAACTTAACATATCATGGTCCTCTTTTAGAAGCAATGTTCTTTATGGAAAAATGCAGTGAACTTCTTTGGTGGTTGATGTCAGTGGCTTCTGTTAAAAGTAGAAATAATACTCTGTTTCTATCACCTTCTTGACCGAAAAGGTGGTCTGGTCCCCTGACTTTGTTTCAAGGACCGGCTCCCATTGCACACTCCACAGTTCATGGCAACATCTCCGTCGCTCTGTCCACTTTCAGGCCCTGGAATACCTTCATTGGCACCTTTCGACTGCTCTCATGGAACAAGCAAACGGGGCTTCTGGCTTCCATGGGAAATGCCCTGCGTGGGCACCAGGGAGCCCCTGCCCCTAAGACTCACAGATGCCCCCCACCCCCTGGCTTTGAGCCCGTAGCTCCTGCCGGGGCAGCCCAGCTAAGCAGCCCGAATACCCCTCCTCTCTGCAGCCTCAAGTCTCACTCAGGGGCTGCTTGATATGCGGCCGGCACCCACTCAACATAATGCGCCCTTACCTGCCAATGTGCTCTGAGGGGTATTGTTAGCATTAAATTTGCCATTTACATTTTCATGTCTGACATAATTGAGGAATGAATGCTCTTATGAAAATTAAACTTGTGGTTCTCCTGGGCTGCTGTAACCCTGTTAAAATGTAATGTGATTTTTGATGCTTCTTCTTGAGGTTTTTATTAAATAGAATATCAGGATGACTAATTCCCTGGGCCTAAATGCAGGCTGGGAAGAGCATTATTGATAGGGCCGTGTCCAAACGGTCCTCCGTGCTCAGCCTCTAATGGCCTAATAATGCATTATACTTGAATCAGAAATACTCTGAGTTGTAGTGCTTATTGCCATTATTGAAAACACCTGGATGCTCCATTCATCAAGGTTACATCCAAAGGGGCCCATTTGTTTATTAGGCTGTCAGTAAACATCTTTATTTGGTCTGGGTTGAGCCACATTTGGCCATGCCGGAGAGCCCTGAGCCAGCCTGGGGATCTCTTGTGGTTTCTCCTGATTAGTTTTCTCGTTAGGAAAAAAGCAAGCTAATGAAAAGTTGGGAGTGGCTTTATAAAGGACACATTTTACCCCACATCGTCAGTGGGGATGGGAGCAGAGATCGGGGAGGCGGCTTTCTTTCCGCAGCTGCCCATGGCCTCTCTGTCCCTGTCCCCTGAGCGGTGCCAGCTCGCCAGCTCCGACTCCACCGGGGCGCCCTCAGGACCCTCCTGGGGCTGCCGGCAGCTCTGCAGCTCTGGGCGTGGGGGCACGGGCCCTCGAACCCTGGAAGGGGCAGAGCTCTCCTGTCCGCCACCGCCCACGGAGCAAAACCCAGTTCCTCTTCTCTGGTGTCCGGAGAGTGGCGTGTCCCTTTCACACTTTTCAGACACAAATGTCAGACGTTTTCAGACTGACATTCACCCTGTCTTTGAGGAGGACTTGGTAGCAACTATTGTGATTAAACTGGAAATGCCTCAGGGTGCCTTTTTAAAAGCTATGTTTTTTAAAAAAAAGCCATGGCTATGTTTTTTAAATCTATGTTTTAAAAAAATTATGTTTCCTAAAATAAACACAACAAACATCGACTACATGAAACATACATATACAGCTAATTGTTTTTTTGTGAAGTAAAAGGACGCCAGTGTGACCCCGGCCAGGGGCACCCAGGAGCCCTCCCCCGGGCCCCCCCTCCCGCAGCCTCTCTCCCAACTGGAGCAACTGGGCCCGGAGAGCTGGTCCTGGAGGCTGCGCAGGGCTAGCCGGGAATCCACCCAGCTCTGCCTTCGAAAAGCATCTTTGAACAGAGCCTAGCCTCTGCTGCCCCGTGGATTCCAGTGTGTTAAGGGGTGAGGGATGGCGGGGTGGACGAGGTAAACAGCTCAGTGAACGCAGAGAGAATCTGCCCGCAACACGAGTCTGCTGTGGGGATCCACGCAAGCCCGGGGTTGGCTGTGACCGTCACTGCAATGCAAACGTTCCCACAGCTGGACATTGCTGTGTGTCTGTGGGCTGAGGCAGGGGAGGCGGAATGTGTACGGTTAAAAACTGCGTATTCGGCAGGCGGGTCATTCTGTCACTGCCACCCCCGAGGTGGAATAAAGCCTGTCAAAGGTGGTCCTGTGCGGGTCCTCAGAGAACACGAGCCCCAGCCGTCACTGCTTCTCTGGGACTTGCTCCGTGATCTTTTCGGGCTTCCCTGGCTGTGGGCAGCACGCAGCCTGAGGACCCGGAGGGGCCTTGGGTGGCCTGGCCGCAGGCCTGCCAGGGGGGAGGAGCCCTGCTCCGCGGGAGGGTCACTGTTTGTCTGTCAAGTGTCAGGGGCCAGGAGGGCAGTCGTGCCGACAAGGTGTTCTCTGCTGCAGGCGGGAAGGGCCTGAGCCCACTGTCCCTCCCGAAGCCCCCAGGAGCTCCTCTGGGTCACAGGCCTGCCACTGGCCGCAGTGGTGGCGGGGTGAGGTGAAGGCCTCGCACCTGCGGCTGCTAACTAACCCCTTTCTTGTTTGCGGGCTGTGAGTGCACCTTGACCCCCGCCTCCCAAGCCCGCGTTTATCAGGGTTCCCGGTCCTCATGCCCCACAAAGACCGGATCTCACTCCAAACAAGATCGGGCCCCTTTCTGTCTGTCTGCTATCCCACCGATGTAAGGGTCCCAGCTTTGTTTCCAGGGACTCTGCTCTCGAGGGTCCCCAGGCAAACATGAGTGGGCAGGATGAGGTAGCTGGGGGCCCAGGGGAGGCTCTCGCGCCTGGGTTTGTTTGCTGACCTGCCCTTGACTCGCTTTGTGACCTGGAGCAGCATTCACAGACTCCCTGGACCTCAGGCTCCTCATCTGTACAATGGGCTCGTGTGGGAATAGCGCCTGCTCCTCGCTAGCTGGGACCCTCGCTAGGTGACGTGTCCATCTGAGCCTTCTGGGGTTGTGAGGCTTTGAGGTCCGGCATGCGGGTGCCCCACAGAGGCCACAGCCTCTTCCTGCACAGCCGGTTCCAGGGAGCCTGGAAAGCCAAGAACACAGCCTTCCCTCCGGAGTGTGTGTTTCTAGTATATTAAGCAAACGAGTGTAAGGCATCGTCCTGTGCGCCCGATGACCTGAAGGCTTATTGCACACAGATTGCTGCCCCCGCCCTCAGAGCGGCTGGCTCAGTAGGTCTGGGGCACGGCCCAAGAATTTGCATTTCTAGCAAGCTCTCTGCTGCTGCTGCTGGTGGTGGTCCTGGGACCATCCTTTGAAAATCATTACTATCAAGGCTAAGACGCCAGGGAAACGGGCACCCAGGAAGCTGCAAGGAAAACAACCAAGTTAAAAGAGTATCTTAAGTCTTCAGGACGTACGATCTCATGCCATAGCCAAGGACACAGACGACAGCAGATGCTTCGCAGAAGAAATGGCACGTCTGGTAGGGAGAGCGGCAGGCTGATTGGAAAGAGCCACCCCAAACAAGGCCGCTCGCATAGGGAACAGAGAGAGCAGGTCCTCTGAGATGGACTGATTGTGAGGCGCCGCAACCGTCCACCCTGCTCCAGCTCCGGAGGGCGAGCCTGGGGTTCCCGGCCAGAGGAGGCCATCTCTGCTTAGTGGCCCCGGGTCTGGTGAGGACAGAGGGGTGCCACTTCCTCCCGCTTTTCCTCACCCGGGCCTTGTCAGAATCCAGCTTCCCGAGGTCAGAGCTGCTGAAGACAAGCTTTGCTGCAAGAAACCTGAAGCCCGTGGAAGGTGTGTAGAAGGTGTGTCTCGGTTGCTGTGTGAGAGGGATACCTGGCTGGCTCGCCCACCTGGGTGGCTCCCACCCCGGCTGCACCCTGGAGTCACCTGGGGAGACCGACAGGCGTACAGATGCCCGCCTGAGACCTCTCTGCACGCAGAGCCTCTGAGGGCACAGGTCATTGCTTTGGTTTCTAACTTCTGCGGGGTGTTCTGAGGTGTATCCAGGGCTGAGAATTGCTGCCAGCACCCTGAATCTGACCTCTCCCTTGATTTGTGTGGCTGCTCCCTGGCCTCCTGCTCTGTGTCTCTGCATTTCCCCCGATGAGCCCTCAGAGCCTGGCCCAGGGTTCAGCTGGTAGTTTGCACAGTGTCTCCTTGACCAGACTTTAGCCAGGCTCCTCTGAGCCCTCTGCCCAACTGGGCTTGGACTGTTGGGCTTCTGGGTTTGTCTTTGGCTGTCCAGCTTTAGCAAAAACCCTGCTAAGACAGTTTACCCAGAATCTCCCACCCTTGATATCTGATCGGGGTCCCCGTCCTCCACCGTCCCCCAGGTGATGTCTGATCACCTGGCCTGCCTTCAGCACGAGTCCTGTTAGGTCACGTCAAAGAGAAAACCACAGGCTCCAAATGGCGCCGCTTGGGCTCAAGCCCCTGATACCAGACCTTGATTTAATACCCGACCTGTCTCACCCTCTCCCAGAAACAGAATCTTAATCAACCAGTCTGCAATTCCCTGGGGAACACCCATGAGTAATCTGTCACAGGGGCCTTCTCCCCCCCCCACAGAAAGAAGGGGCGATCTGCGGGGTGAGGGCCTTGCAGGTCCTTTCCCCACAAAAGATTTCGGGTCTAAAAATCATCCTTCCTTGCCCTACCCTTCTTCCTATAAAATTCTCAGATGGGATGCTGCCAGATTCGTGAATCACTTCTTAAAGCCAGTTATACCTTCAAATTAACATCCTGGTTGAATTTTGTTTTTTAGCAGTCAGTTTAGTCAGAAGCTACACTCCCCCACCCCTGATGTTTCCTCAGTAAATTTCCATCCACTGACCCCTCCCCCTCCGCTGCTCCTTGAATTCCCACTTTCCCTTATTGTATTCGGAGTTGAGCCCAATCTCTCTCCAGTCCTGCAAACCCCATGAGGCCGTCCCTATGTCTATTTCAATGGTCTTGAATAAAGACTGTCTGATCGTTGTTTTTTTAATCCTCACCTGAGGATATTTTTCCATTTTATCTTCAGAGAGAGTGGGAAGGGGACGGAGAAAGAGAGAGAGAAACATCAATGTGAGAGAGACATATTGATTGGTTGCCTCCCACACGACCCCGACCAGGGCCGGGGACCAAACCGCAATTGAGGTACGTGCCCTTGACCGGAATTGAACCCGCAACTCTTTGGTCCTCGGGCCCATGCTGTAACCGCTGACCCAAACTGGGCACGGCCTGATCGTTTTGTTTTTTATTTTTATTTTTTGTCTTTATTGATTTTAGAGAGCGAGGAAGGGAGAGGGAGAGAGAGATAGGAACATCGATGACAGAGAACATCGATTGGCCGCCTCTTGCATGACCCCCAGTGGGGTTTTGGCCCACAACCTGGGCATGTGCCCTGACCCAGAATCAAACTGGTGACCTCTTGGTGCATGGGTTGACGCTCAACCACTGAGCCACACCAGCCAGGCCTGATCGTTTTAATAAGTGTCATGAACAGTGTTGGCTGAGAGGCCTTTCTGTTCCTGACAGTCCATTCTCTTTTTTTTTAAATCCTCAACCAAGGATATTTTTCCATTGATGTTCAAATAGAATGGGAGAGAGGGAGGGGGAGAGAGAGAGAGAGAAACATTGATGTGAGAGAGACACATCGATTGCTTACCTCCCACATGACCTTGACCAGGGCCAGGGACCGAACTGCAACCGAGGTACATGCCCTTGACCGGAATTGAACCCACGACTCTTTGGTCCGTGGGCTGACACTCCAACCACTGAGCCAAACTGACCAGGGCCAGTCCATCCTCTTCTATTTATTTTTTATTCCTCACCCGAGGATATTTTTTCTATTTATCATTAGATAGAGTGGGAGGGAGGGAGGGAGGAAGAGAGAGAGAGCAAGTGAGCGACATTGATTGGTTGCCTCTGGTACACACTGTGACTCAGGACTGAACCCGCAACCTATGCATGTGCCCTGACCAGGAATTGAACCCATGACCTTTTGGAACATGGAATGATGCTCAACCAACTGAGCCCGGAACATTCTTTAGTCATTTCCACTGCAATGAAGGTTGTAAGAATTTTTATCTTCTTTGAGATGCTATTTTTTAAAAATGTTTTTTTATTGATTTTTTTAGAGAGAGGGATAGAAATATTGATGTGAGAGAGAAACATCAATCGGCTTCCTCCTGCATGTCCCCCACTGCGGATTGAGCCCACAACCTGGGCATGTGCCCTGATGGGGAATGGAACCAGGACCTCTCAGTCCATGGGATGATGCTCAATCCACCGAGCCACACTGGCTGGGCTTGAGATTCTATCTTACTATAAAGTGTAACCTGTGGACATTTTTTGCAAGGTAGAAATAAGCATCACAGCAGTTACCTGGCATGTGAAGGTGGCTGCCTTTTTCTTTGCTGCCCACATACAGTTGAGGACCCAGTCGGACTGGTGATGAGAAGACCCAGTTCTTGGCCCCCCTCTGCCCTACTCTTGGACAAAGTATGCTCCGGGACTCCCGGATTCCGTCCTGAAAGTTGATGGACAGATACAAGTTTTGGTACAAGAACAGAATTCTGCCAACACTAGGTGGCGTCCGTGCCTAGCGGATCTGCGCTTACACACCCATCCCGCTGGGACAAGCGCCCAGGGCTGAATCTGCACCGTGAAGGGGCCGCCCTGGGTGGGAACACTTTGGAGATCGGTCTGCTCCGAAAAGCCCCCCACCTTCACACTGGCCCCACGTGCCACAGCTCCCCCCCGCCCCCCGCTCCTCCCAAGCCCTCTCTTTCCACCCCCCCCCACCTGTCCTCACACTTCTGGCCGCCCACCCCCCACGTGCTCTCGGGAGTGAGCTTCTCCGTGGTGCCGCGTAGGTCCCACTTCAGGAGTTCCGCGCTCTGGCCACTGTATGCCTATTAGGGCAACTTCTGACATCCCGTTTTTTGTTATCCATCCCGGAAACGTGGTGGCGGTTCTCTGCCTTGCATTCTCAGTGCTCCGATGAGTATATTTTTCATCTTGGAATGTTACCCTCTCTGACAATGCCTGGCTCCTAGTAGGTACTCAAATTATATTTCTCTCTTTTTTTTTTCTTTTCCTTTATTGATTTTTTAGAGAGAGAGGAAGTGAGAGGGAGAGAGAGGTAGAAACAGTGACGAGAGAGAACATCGATTGGCGACCTCCTGCATGCCCCCACTGGGGATCGGGCCCACACCCTGGGCAGGCGTCCTGGCTGGGAATCGAACTGGCGACCTCTTGGTGCATGGGTCAATGCTCAACCACTGAGCCACACCGGCCGGACTGTATTTCTTGAATGGACTCTCCATCCTCATCATGAACAAGGTGACATGAGTAATGGACTCGAGGAGCAGAGGAGTTAACTGGGTCCCCCGATAACAGGTAATATAAATTTGGGGAGCTGGAGAGAGCCGACAATGGCCTAAATCAATATAATGTTATCTTCCTTGTGAACTGCGTGCTCATTCTCTAAGGGAAGCGCCCTTCCCCCCTTCCTGGCAGGTGCAATCTCCACGGGAACATCAAAGACAAGTAGATGTTGTGTGCGTTGAAACTGGGTTTGCAGAGGAAGAAGGTGCCTCCTTTCCCCAGAGCTGGTCTGTTTGTATTTGATTGGGGTCATATGAGGACAGAGTGGGGAATACAGAACCCTGGGCAGGACAGTCCTCCTCATGCACCGATTCATTCCTCCTTGTGCCCAGCACGGGGAGAGGAGCGGACCCTGGCCGAACGGGTCCCCTCTGCCCCAGCCATGAAGAAATGTGCTCTGCTTGGTGAAATCCTTTCCATCCTCTACAGCCCAGTGCAGCTGTCACCTCCCCAGAAATCTTCCTCCGACCCTCGCCACCCGAGCGCCATCTGTCACTGAGCATCTTCTTTCAACCCTCCCATGTGTGGGGCGTAGCACTTGTTGACTGTTTCCTTTTCTAATCCGAGCTTCTCGAGTCTTCTCTCTCTGAGTTTGGAAAAGGGCAAAGGTGGTCCCACGGCCTGTCCACTTTCCTTAAGCGCCCTGTACGCTTTCTCCTCAGCTATCTGGATGCCAGCACCTTGGAACCCTAGAGAGAGAATGTGCTAGAAGCCCTCCCCTCACCCAGGCAGCTCCCGAGGGCTCATCTTCCCTTCCTCCAGCCCTTTATCCGGGCTCAGCATTTCCTTGAGCTTTTGCTCATTTCACGCAAACGAGTGCACAGAAATGTTGTATGGACCCTGAGTCAGCATCCATTGCAAAGATACTCCAGCTCATGGAAGGACTCTCCCCTCTCCCCACTCAGAGCACCGGGGGCAACCACGGACCCTCATCTCCATGTAATAGCCTAGATGTGGCTGGATAATGGGGACATGTATTTCCTGACATGGGTATCAGGCTCCTTGGTTTATTTTATTAAATACATATCTTTCTGTAAATTATAGGCATGTATTTCCTCTGTCTCGATGCTCCAGGGTAGATTAAGAGAATTGTGAATCTGCCAGATAGACCCACGGAGTAGGAAGCGCTGTGAGAACGGAAGGAGCGACCGTGCTCGGGCCACTGTGGGCACAGCAGTGTGACTTCCAGGAAGAGCTGCAGTGCGGGCTGCAAGTGGGGGCTGGCCAGACCCTCAGAGAGCTGACTTGGCATTCTTAAAAAAATTTTTTTAATTGAGAGATGATTGGCATATAACATTATATTAGTTTCAGGTGTACAACATGGAAATGTTTTTCCTTGTGATGAGAACTTTTAAGAGCTACTCTCTTAGCAACTTTCAAATATACAGATGGATAGAGTATTGTTTTTTTTTTATTAATTTATTTTTGTTACAGATGTTTCTCCTTTTTTCCCCGTTGACACCCTCCTCCCCATCCCCCCACCCCGTCCCCAGCTTTGTTGTCCATCAGTTATGCGTACATGCATAAAAGTTCTGTGGTTTATCTCTTCCCTCCCTCTCCACCCCCTTTTCTGAGGGTTGTCAGTCTGTACTCTACTTCCACATATCTGGGTCTACCCTGTTCCTCAGACTGTTATGTTCATTATATTCCACAAATAAGTGAGATCATGTGATATTTGTCTTTCTCTGCTTGGCTTGTTTCGCTTAGGATAATACTCTCCAGGTCCCTCCATGTCGTCTCAAAGGATAAGAGATCTTTCTTTCTTACAGCTGCATAGTACTCCATTGTATATATGTACCATAGCTTTTTATCCACTAGTCCTACTGATGGACACTTGGGCTGTTTCCATCTTAGCTATTGTAAATAGTGCTGCTATGAACATGGGGGTACATATATTCTTTCTGATTGGTGTTTCAGGCTTCTTAGGGTATATTCCTAGGAGTGGGATCACTGGGTCAAATGGCAATTCAATTTTTAATTTTTTGAGGTAACACCATAGTGTTTTCCATAGTGGCTGCACCAGTCTGCATTCCCACCAGCAGTGTACTAGAGTCCCCTTTTCTCCACACCCTCGCCAACACTTGCTGTTTGATGATTTGTTGATGGCGGCCATTCTGACAGGTGTGAGGTGATACCTCATTGTTGTTTTTATTTGCATCTCTCTGATGATTAGTGATGTTGAGCATTTCTTCATATGTCTCTTAGCCCTTTGTATGTCCTGTTTGGAGAGGTGTCTATTTAGTTCCTCTGCCCATTTTTTAATTGGGTTCTTTGTCTTCCTTTTGTTGAGTTGTATGAGCACTCTATATATTTTGGAGATTAACCCCTTATCTGATGTATCATTGGCAATTATGCTCTCCCATACAGTGGGTTCCCTTTCCTATTTGATGGTTTCTTTTGCTGTGCAGAGGCTTTTTAGTTTGATGTAGTCTGGATAGAGTATTGTTAACCACAATCTTCAGGCTGTAGATTACCCCCTCAGGGCTTGTTTGTCTTACACCTGGAAGTTCGGACTTTGGACCACCTTCATCCAATCTTCTACCGCATCCCTCACCTCGAGTAACCACAGATCTGACCTGCTTTTCTGCGGTTGTTTGCTGTAGATCTCACTTGTGAGATCATCTAGTATTTGTCTTTCTCTGTCTGATTGATTTCACTTAAGATAATGCCTTCAAAGGCCATCCATGTTGTCACAAATGACAGGAGTTCCTTCTTTTTTATGGCTGAATAATATTCCATCACATCTTCTTTATTCATCTGCAGACACTTCGTTCGTTTCCATGCCTTGACTATTGTAAATCACGCTGTCATGAACAAGGTGGTGCAGATACGTTTGGAATTAGCGTCTCCCCCTTCCCCTTTGGGTAAACACCCAGAAGTGGAATTGCAGGATCATGTGGTAGTTTAATTTTTAATTTTTTGAGGAACCTCTGTGCCATTTTCCACAGTGGCTGCATGAATTTGCATTCCCATGACTTGCACTCTTTTTTGTTCAGTTACAGTTGACGTTCAGTATTATTTTGTATCAGTTTCAGGTGTAAAGCATAGTGGTTAGACAATCACACACTTTACACAGCGTTTCCGATGATTGGCGTCCTTGAGGCTCTCTCTCCTGGCCGATGAAGCCTCCGGAAGGCCCAGTGAAGAGAACAGCAGAGTGAGGTGGGGCCCGAGGGTAGGAGGCAGGTGCTGGGGGTCAGGGAAGAGCAGGGAAGTGGTGGAGGAAAGGGGGCCTCTCGGTTGCAGGTGAGCAAGCTGTCCTGTGGAGTGGGGCTCTCGGAGGAATGCAGTGGACGGGTTCCTGCTGCGGGGCTCTGGCTGGAGTGGGGCCGGCAGCCGTCATGGGCGGGGACAAGGTCTGCCTGTGCCCAGTGCTGCTTGGTCTGACCCTGGCCAGGGTTGGGTAAGCACAGAGCAACAGTACTATGTTTCCTTATCTCCCTGTATTGTCTCATTCCCCTTCCTCCTGCTCCGGCCAGTTGCTGTCTCTGTGTGCATTGTTTTGGGGAGATTTGGGGCAGGGGGGAAGCAGGAGGAGCCAGCAATTCTTTCGGAGCTTCAAGTTCTGAAAGCCTCTGTGTAGGGACCCTACCGGGCTCCGCGGAGGGGCTGAGAGGCCCTGGGAAGGACTTTCTGGAAGAAGGAGAAAGGTAGTAGAATTTCCTCCGACTGGAAAGGTTCCCTGTGGCTTTGGTGGTGGTGGGCCCAGAGGTGGAGCAAGGGAAGAGCGTGGGCCAGCCCGAGCAGAGGGGACGTGGCCGGCTTGCCAGGCAGCTGCCCTGACTCAGGCAGGACCCCCAGAGAGGGACGCTTGACCCAAATGCCCACGGAGACCAGGAGAGTTGTGGCAATGACCCAGGGGCCTGCAGCACCCCTCTGGGCCTGCTGACACCCCCCACCCATGGGTGCTATAGTTGGTGCTGTCTCATAGGACCCAGATTCCCCATCAGTCGGAAGGACCGATTCCCCAGCTGCCTGCCAGGAGCTGCTCTCAGCTGAAGAGACCTACCTGGCTAACTCCTGCTCCTCTCTGGGGGCAGCCACATCCCATGTCTAATCAACAGAGGCCACACCAAAGGGCCACTGCAGCGTCACGCCTCCTTGCGAGGTCAGCTGAGGCCGCTGCGGACGCGAAGCCCAGCTCCTGCCCTTGCTCAGGCTGCACCGTTCTCTCCCCTGACGGGTGCTGGCCCACGAGCTCTTCCGACTCAACTTCCTGCAGGTTCGTTTCTGTCTCCGCGTCGGGGGAACCCACTCTGACAGGTACAGAGAACTTCCTCTCCTACGAGAAAAGTGCAAGTGCGGGTGATGGTGGACGGGTGGCGGAGAGCAGCTGCCATCTCTGGGGCGTCTTGGGACAGGATGGGGGGACAGCCCTGTGTGAAGGGGCAGCAGCTGTCCAGCGCCCAGTGCTGGCTGATCGATGTCAGAGAACACGGGGGACCCGTGTTCCTACATCTTACAGGTTCTAAGAGAAGCTGGAAATTTAGATTTTTAAAAATGCAAGATGCCCTGATTTAAAAAAAAAAAAAAATCCATGTGTGGGCCAAAAACAAGGGCAGTCTTCTGCAGGCCACGTGGGGTCTGTGGGCTTTTCAGTTCGGGCCTTGGGTCCGGGCAGATGGGGCTAAAGGCAGCCTCAGGGGGTTCACGCCGGATGCCACGTGGACAAGGCCGGCCGTGGGGCAGCACAAGCCCCGTGGACAAGGCCGGCCGTGGGGCAGCACAAGCCCCGTGGACAGTGGTCAGGAACACGTGGGCACCCTTCCTACTGAGATTCCTGTGGCAGGGGCCCCGTGGGGAGGGAGACGGGAGGGAGTCAGAAACCCCCGGAAAGACTGATGCTCAGTGTTCCGCCCCCCAGTGGGGTGGGCTTTGAGGCACACCTCAAGGGGAGTTGGGGGAACTGGAGAGAGCCGCACTCTGCTTGCCCGAGCTTGTGGTTCAGGGTTCCTGCTGCACAGACTGATGACCAGGAGCTGTTCAAAGCCGAAAGCCCGTTCCAACGGGGCTAAACCGCTACGTGTAAACTATCAGGCTTTGTTACATTGTATTCTGTTAGATTTCACTGCATTGATACCACTCTTCAGTTTTGCCAGAAGGATGTCTAGGATGTTTCCCCCTAATAACACAAAGAGCTCAGGTCTGGGTGAGTTTAAGATAGTAACCCTTTAAGAGGATCAGGCCGAGCGTGTCTCCGCACGGGACTAGGCTCTGGGACAAGAAAACCCGAAGTTCATGGTGATGGCAGCACAGAAATGGAAATCCGTGGCTTCTTCTTCCTTCCCCGCATTTCATCACAGAGTCTAGAGATTTTTGTAAATGATTGAAAGCTGCCAAGAAAGGCTGCTCTTGAATATCGGTGGCATGTGCATCTCAATGACAAGTCTGAGTCCGGCTGGCGTGTACACACGGGGCCTCAGCCCTCCAGTCTCCTCCATCGAGTGGAATCCAGTGCAAGGTGGGCCCCTGGGCTCAGCCAGGAGTGCTAACTGCTGTCGAACCCAAGCCAGGGTCAGTCTTAGCTCCTCCTGTGCTCTAGCGCCCAGCACGTGGTCAACACAGGAGAGGTCATCCTGAACAGAACCTCCTGTCACTGGAACAGGACCTGGCTTAGAGTCCTTGATTTCCTCTTGCTTCCTGGTCCCCACATCCTTTCACTCAGTCAGTGACGGAGTGCGGGCATTGCTCCCGACAGCTTTCTTGCATCTCCTGCCCCAGCCCGCCGTTCAGTTGAGGGTCCCCTCATTCTTCACCTGGACCGCCTCCTAACCACCCACCCTCTGCAGGTTATGCCCTGACCGCCACGTGGCTGCCAGCAGGATCTTCTGGAACAGAAAGCAGATCTTGTTACTTTCATGCTTAAGAATCCTAGCGACACTTCAGTCCCTTCAGGCTGAGTCCACACTTCTCAGCAAGGCACCCAGGGGTTCTCCACCCAGCCCCACCTCCTGTGCGCACCACCCTGCTCTCCTGCTCGCCTTCCCGTGGCCTTGGGCTGCAGCTGGAGCTGGGACTGGGGCCCACCCTTCGAGGGACTTAGGAGCCTGGCCTCCGGAGTCAGATAGACCAGGTGTAAGTCCCGCCGTGTACCAGCTGGGGCCACCTGGGCAAGTCACCCATCTTCCTTAAATCTCCCTGTGTCCTCAGCTGTACATCAGGATCGACACTCATGCCAGTCCCGTGTCCACAGTGCTCTCCTTGGCTCTCCCTGCCATGCGGCTTGCTGTGTGGATAAAATGAGACTGTGGAAGACCCTTTGCAAAGTGCCAGGCGAGCGGTCACGGTGAGTCCACACTGAGGTCAGGAAGGGGCTTTGCAGAAGCTCACAGTGACTCCCTGGGGCGGACTCTGGGCGACTTTCTCCTTCATGTCTTGTTAGACTATGTCAGGGTTTCCTACAACAGGAGGCCTTAGCAAGACACAGCTGGCAACGATTTCCTCTCTGCAGCCTCCCTAACTCCTGGGACAAGCTCCGCTACCTGTGTCTCTCGGGCACTTTGTACCCACCCGGGGCAGAACCGGGCGGCAGGTCAGGGTTCACTTGCCTGCCTGCCTGCCTTCTCCACTGCACACACCCTGAGTCTGTGCTGCGGTGGGTCTTTGTGTCCCCCGGACCCTGCCCAGCATGTGGCATGGAGCGTGTGACCCGGCACTGCTGGTTTGTTTGACCTGAGTGAAGCCTCGCTCCCTGAGAATCACCAGGACCCTGCCTCCCAGGCTCTGGTGGTCTTCTACTTAATGTTTATAGCATGTTAGGAAACACACATTTTCAAGAACTTTTCTCCCATAAATCCGCAGACAGTCAAGCTGCTCATGGTGGCGATGATGTCAGAGGGCAGGACCGCAGCCGAGAACCCACAGCCAGCCGTGCCTCTTGGGGAGCGGGGGGGGGGGGAGGCGGCTGCTCTCGCCCTCTCCGCTCCCTGGCCCTCCCTGGAAGGTGTTCGTAAGGGCATCGGTCCCGCCCTCCAATGGATTGTTGGAAAAGACGAATTGATATCTACTTGGGGGACAACTACCCTGCCTAACAAAATGCAACTGGCCCTTCTTTACTCCTTGCTGGCAATTCTACTCAAATCTTGCAACATCTCTTAATTAGGATTTCCCATAGCATGCTCTTTGAGCTTCTTCCCACTTGGAAATGTTGCTCTCACTCCTGTTGGTTGGTGGGAACAGGCATCACCAGGACAAGGGGCCATGTCAGGGGTCCTGTTTGTCATCCTCACCAGGTATCCACTGCCTGCCGTGGGGTCTGGTATGTAACAGGCTCCTGGGAAACTGTTGGATGTTGAATGGAGGAATGACCCTCATTTCTTACACCCAGAGGAGCTGGGAATGATCTGTCTGGGCACACGGTCTCCTCCCTTCCAGCCCTGAGGGGTCTGATAAAAGCTCGCCCATCAGCCTGAACACATCTGTGCACATCTGTTTCTAAGTATACTGGCACACTGCTCATTTTGCTTTGATCACAAAACGTGGTCCATCAGACAGAGTTCCTATGACGTAAGTGCTGTTGTCTAACTTCTTGGGAGAAAAGTCTATTTTCCAAAAATACTAGACTAAAGCTACATCTGGGAAACCACGGGGAGGTTTTAGTTGCTGTAAGAAAGAGCCCCCAACCTTTTTGTGGAATGTCCTGTAAACCACTGAACACACCTGCTGTCAGGGTAAAGACAATTTCACAGGTGAACGAAACTGTGGTTGATATGAAGACACTAAAAATGGGTTCATTCTATATATTTTAACGACCATTCAACCCTGCAGAGGAAACATCTTCAAGTCCCCTCCTTCTGACACATACATTTTGTTACAACATAAATGGTCAAGATCGTGTTTGTTCACCCACCCTATCAAACAAACATGAGAGGTTCACCTGTGGCAACACTGCTCTCACTGCTAAATTTCCATTTTAAGTAGAGAGAGGATAGAGCAATTTCTACCGGGCTGTTGAAGTTAAGTCAACGGAGTTACCACCTTAATAAAATGCGTCATCCAGTCCCCCTATCCATGAGCTCCTGGCTGCTCCTGTTGTGCAGTAACACAAGTGTCCTGTAGGTGGCGTCACCTCCCTATGATCTCCTACCCGACAATCTGTAAGCTCAGTCATAGTTCTAATGGAACTTGAGCCAGGGGCTATGAAATGTCAATTCAGACCTCAGGGGCCTGGATGTTAGTGGACGCTGCTTATGCAGAAGAGAAAGCCATTAGACAATTAAATGAGGGGCATTGGAAAGGTCCACTGGTCTAGCAGAGAGCAGCCATCGCTTCAGTCTGGTGATGGGAGCAGACCAGACCCAGGTCCTGAGCGGCACACCAGGATTTCCCAGTATGTGTTTTTTAAGACATAAATCTGGCAAGATTCTCAGTAAAAAAAAAATCAAGGCCCTGTGGTTAAATATATTTGGGTAAGTCTGTATACTGTAGTCTGGGGAGTAGCATAAAGCATCTTAGTATTTTAAAAACTCTGAAAAATTCCGCAGGGGCAGGGAAAGAAATCTGTTTAATTTTACTTAACTTGGGACTTTACGGAGTCAGGCCCCACCAATGGAGAGTAGAGCTGTGTTCTGCAGAATGCATTTCTGGGGGTGATGTTCGCAATGTTTCTGAGGGTGGGGGCAAGAAGCTGGGGCCTCAGCAGTTTTCTGGGGTGGAGGAGGGTGTAGAAGAGGCTCCCACCTTTGGCAGCTCTGCCAAGTGGCCAGGTATCGTGTGTGTGTGTGTGTGTGTGTGTGTGTGTGTGTGTGTGTTGGGGGCGGGGGTGCTATCCAAGCACATATTGTGGAAATGGACCAATCCTTGCAAGAATCGGGAAAGGGAAAACCCCACTTGGTGGGTGCGTCCTGTGCCTGGCCGGGGGCTGGATTCCTTTCATATACAATCAATGTATTCTTCACGGCACCCCGGGGGGTGGAATGTCCACTTGGTGGTGAGGAGACGGAGTGCACGGTGGCAGGTCACCTGCTTGAGTTTGCACATTAGCAGGTGACAGAGCCAAGACTCAACCTGTCGTCCTCAAAGGCCTTTACTTGTATTTTGTTTTGTTTTTCACCCACCAAGCCAGGGAATTACTGAGAACATTACAGTAAGGTGGCAATTCGGATTGATTTAACTTCCACAGCCCATTGAGATGTAGAGGAAAGAAGAGAGAACGTAATATCAGGGCACCCAGGTAAGAATCCCAGTGGCACCACTTCCTGGCTGTGTGGCCTTGGGCAAGTGATTTACCCTCCTCGAGCTCCAGGTGCCTCCCCACCAGCCCGGCTGCTCGCAGTCTGTGCAGGGCTCTGCAGCCGAGGCCCGAAGGCCCGGGCTTGGGGAAACACGACTCAGCTCTCTTCCCTGAACCTCTCCAGGGTGTCGGAGCCTTGGCTGTTAGCCAGGCCCAGGTCAGAGAATAGACCCGAAGCAAGGTCCTGGTTATCAGAAGCCCGAGCTAAATTTAGGAGGCAACCGTGAAAATGAATGCTCACAGGCTCCGTGAGGTAAGGAGGTGAGTAATTATCTGGCAAATGTGATTAATGTGGACAGGCCGTGCTGATAACGTGTCCAGGTCTCAGCCAAACAGCCCCTCCTTCTCCCCAATACTTTTCTTCCCCAAACCATCTCGGTCCTCGCCCCTGGGGTCCTTTTCGTATATTTTGCCCTTTGTTGTGGGGGGTTTTCTTTTGTGGAATTTACGTATTTGCTTTGGCTCTTCCTTTAGACAGAAGATTGCAAACTGGTGACCTTGGGGTGCCATTCAGCCCTCAGAATATTGCATTGGGCCTGCACAGGTTAAAAAAAAAATCAAGCGTTCATTAGAAAATTTGGAGGTTTCACACAAAATTTTAGATTTCTGCCTCATCTTGAAAAAATGGGAAGCTGGGATCATGCAGGGCCCCTCTGTGTACCTGGTTTCTTCCTGCCCCTCCACGCCTCCCCCAGAGTTTGGCATCAACCGGAACTTGTTAGAAATGCACATTCTCAAGCCCTACCCAGGACCTACTAGTACAGAATCTCAGAAGGGATGGAGGCCTAGAAATGTGTGTGTGTGTGTGTGTGTGTGTGTGTGTGTGTGTGTGTGTGTTTGTAGTTGTTGTTAATCCTCACCTGAGGATATTTTTCCATTAATTTTTAGATAGACTGGAAAGGAGGGAGGCGAGGAGAGGGAGAGAGAGAGAGAGAGAGAGAGGGGGGGGAGAGAGAGAGAGGGGGGGGGGAGAGAGAGAGAGAGAGAGAGAAACATCCATGTGAGAGAGACACATCGATTGGTTGCCTCATGCACAAGTCTGACTTGGGCCAGGGGTCGAACGTGCATCCTAGGTACACACCCTTGACTAGAATCGAACCTGCAACCCTTCTGTCCGAGGGCTGACACTCGAACTGCTGAGCCAAACTGACCAGGCTGGAAGTGTGTGTGTGTGTGTGTGTGTGTGTGTGTGTGTGTGTGTGTGTGTGTGTTTTATTAATTAATGTATTTACAGATGTTTCTCCTTTCCCCCCACTGACACCCTCATCCCGACCGCCCTCCCCCCCCATTGTTTAAGCCCTCCAGGTGATTCCGTTCCAGGCCTCCGTTTGAGAACCACTCGAATGGAGAGATTCTGAGTGAGACTCAGCAGTCAGGGCTTTCTGCTTCAGTTTCCCCCCGTCCATTCAGCCAGACATTTGATGCCCAGATTTCCAGAGCACTTCTATACTAGCTGCTGATGCCGTAGAGGTGACTCGGACAGACAGCCTCTTGCTCTCACGGAGCACGTCGCCCAGGGAGGAATGGAGACAACACCTCCGTTTTGTCACCTGCAGCTGCAGTGAGCTTGGGCTGGACCAGCGGCTTTCCAGCTGCGTCCACAGAGCCCAGGGCTCTGAGGCGGGATCTCAGGTCTGCAGGGGTAGGAACCCAGAAGGATGGAGAAGGAGGCGAAGGGAGGGGCCTCTGCCCTGCCTGTGAATTCCCCAGAACATCTTACCTTTATCTCTTTTATATTTTACAGTTTCAAGGAAAACTGACTTGCGGGGAAAGGGTTCTGCTGTTAAAACGGTTTAGCTCTGCTACACTCAGCGGTCTTTTCGATCCCTTCAGGTCTCAAACGTTAGTTTCCTAGATGGGGTACTAGCAAAGCATTTCTTTTCTTTTAGGTGATGAAGGCTGGGGAGAGGCATTTTAAAAGCGCGTCCTCCAGGGGTGCGCACTAGGATGGCTGTTACAGGAGCATGACAGGAAAGCGTCGGTGTTGGTGAGGCTGAGCAGCGACCGGAGCGCTTGTGCCTCGCCGGCGAGCACGTGCCGTGGTGCAGCCCCCGTGGAAAGTGGCGCGATGGCCCTCAGTAAACGAGACACGGAACTGCCACGTGATTCCGCGGTTCCACTTCTGGGTACACGCGCAAGAGTCGAAAGCCAGGACTTAAACAGATGTCCGTACACGCACATTCGTAGCAGCACTGTTTCACAGTAGCCGTGGATCAACCCAGCGTGGACAGATGTACAGTGGACTGTTATTCAGCCTTAGGAAGGCAGGGGATGCTGACAGGCCACAGCGCGGGTGAACCGAAAGCATATTGTGCTAAGTGAAAAAAGCCCGACAGAAAAGGAAAAGTATTGTATGATTCCACGTATGTAAGGCACCTCTCAGCAGTCAAATTCGTAAAGATAGAGAGTAGAATACAGATTACCAGGGGCTGGGGAAAGGAATGGGGAGTTGTGTGTAAGGGGACAGAGTTTCGGTTTGCGACGATGACCTGTTCTGGAGCTGGGTGGCGGTGACGGTAGCACAACAGTGTGAGTGTGCTTCCTGCCGCTGGCCTGTGTGCTGGAAACTGGTTCCGCTGGCAAAACCGATGTATGTTTCCTTTCCACTATCCAAAGCAACCCATCCTACCGTCAGCCTGCAGAAACGGTCTTCCCTTGCCTCCTCCCAACCCCCTCACTCTCCCCTCTCACTCGTCCCCATTCAAGCTTTTTGTTGTTCTGAATAATTTACCACTGGGAAAGTCAGCGCAAACGAAGCAACTTCACTCCCTGTGATGTGACAGAATCCCCAGGCAGCCTGTGTGGGTCCATGGAAAGGTCTCTGTCCCTGCCCACGGTGGTGCTGCTGAACTGGGGGGAGGACGGGAGGAAGGAATGTGAACAAGGCGGATTCGGACAAGTGCGGTCTTCTAGAGCCTCGGGTGTTTTCTCGAACGGGGAGGAAAGAATTGCTGCGCGGCTCGGTCATCTCAGCCGCACTGTGGTTGCAGCACCTCAGCCCAGTGGTCCTCATCAAAGTTCTCTGAAGGTTCGTCAAAACACGGATCGCTGGGCCCTAGTCCCCGAGTTCCTGATCCAGTAGGTCCAAGGTAGGGGCTAAGAATCTGTATTTCCAGGCAGTGCTGATGTCCGCCTGGGACCACACCTTGAGAACCTCTGCTTACTCAGCAGCGAGGAGGAATGAGACATAGTGGAGGGAAAAGCTGACAGGGAGGGGGACGGACGTGCCCAGTGCAGGGGGAGGGGGTGGCCTCTGTTCCACCTGGATCCCAATGTCCTTGCTCTCACCATCGCTGTGGTCTGGGGCCAAGTAGCTTCATTTCCTCATCTCTCAAATGCAGAACTTCCGTGAGGATTAGAAACTCTGTGTGTGACTCCTGGCACCATGCTCACCTGAGGGTGTCTGCCATTTCGTTATGTCATCCTGGTGGGGAGTGTTGGGGACAAGAGCACATTGAGGGCCTGAGGGCAGGGGCACCCAGAAGGAGAAATGGGAGCATTGAAGGGACCAGGGAGAGGGGAGCAAAAGCCAAATCTACAGTTTTGCAGGGCCTGGCTTTGTTCCAAGCTCAACAGGTTCTGAAGCCCCAGAAAAGCTGCAATTGGACCCTTAAAGAGGCCCCTCTAACCACTAATGGGTCCCCCTGGCTCTACATCAGCCTGAACCTTCAATAGGCCGGGCTCACCAGAGTCATTCACGAGGGTGCTGGGATCCACAGACCTCCCTCAGCCAGGGCGCACCAGAGTCAGTCACCAGGGTGCTGGGATCCACAGACCTCCCTCAGCCAGGATGCACCAGAGTCAGTCACCAGGGTGCTGGGATCCACAGACCTCCCTCAGCCAGGGCGCACCAGAGTCAGTCACGAGGGTGCTGGGATCCACAGACCTCCCTCAGCCAGGGCGCACCAGAGTCAGTCACCAGGGTGCTGGGATCCACAGACCTCCCTCAGCCAGGATGCACCAGAGTCAGTCACCAGGGTGCTGGGATCCACAGACCTCCCTCAGCCAGGATGCACCAGAGTCAGTCACGAGGGTGCTGGGATCCACAGACCTCCCTGCGGGCCCCAGAGGTACAAGCACTCAGACCCAAGGTGTTCTCAGCTGATGGAGCATGATGGGAGCTGTGTCACAGTATGTCACCAGGTCCCCTGTCATTCACCCAGCCACCATCACTTCAACCACCACCGGTGGGTGTCACACGGTCAGGAAGAATCGGCACATCTCATGGGCTGGCAGGGACACATCGAGAGCGAGCCCAGGGTCCCCTCCCTGGTCTGGTTTCCGGGGAAAGCCGAGCGCCAGCCTGGCCCTGCTCGCCTGGGCTGGTGAAATGCACTGTCGTCGGGGCCATCAGGCAGCTTCCGGGCCTTTGGGAGCCACCTGGCTGACAGCGCCCGTTCTGCTCCACCGCCGTGGCGGCCAGGGGACACGCTGACAGACCAGACCACGCTGGTGAGTGACGCGAGGGCGCCCGTCACCAGCCAGTGCTCGCAGAGAAGAAATGCTTGCAGGGACTAGATCATTGTATTGAGACTTACTTATTTTTAGCATTTTCTAGAAGGGAAGAAGTGTGTCTGGTAACAAGAACAATAATACCGCAGCCTGCAGCCATGGAGAGTGTCACATGAGGAAGCCAAGGTCACCGTTACTGGGGGAAGGGAGATGAACAGCTCCCTTGCTGGGTGCAAGGGAGGGACGGCTCCTCTCCGTGCGATTAACCTCTTTGCACCCGAGACTCCAGGGACCTGGCCCTGGGGAGGGAGTGCTGGGAGGCTCACACAGGACTCTGTTGGGACCCTCTGCTTCCAGCCCTCGTCCTTGTGCAGGGGCCATGGTTGCAGTGTGCCTGCAGAAAGCAGACAGGAGCGGAGCAGGGACCCCTCTCCTCCAGCCGGCTAGGTCCCAGGCTGTGATTTGCAATAAAGCGGCCCTCCAGGTTGTTACTGGAAGAGTCGCACAGACGTTTGGGAGACATTTCTCCCTAGACCTGGCACGCCTGTGCTTAGCAAACTTGTTGCACAAGATCAGGTCAGGAAAGAGAAAAGAATCCAGACTCTATTATTTAAAAAGGAAACATATTTTCAATCAGGAGGCACAAAATCTGTAATTGCACTGGAATGTTCCTTCACTGTCCCCCTGCCCTGGAGTGGGGAGGAGCCTTTTGTTTTCTTCGTTGGGTGGGTGACTTTCTTACTCCTTCAGATCGTTTTGTTCCATATGTTCAGCATTTGAAGTCCCACAGGGGATGTCCCCAGAGGCAGCCTCTGTTCAGGACTCGGACAGCTACCCGGCCTCGGCTGGAGGTGACCCAGAGGAGGAGGCAGAGCTGGCCAGCACGTGGGATGGAGGCCTTTCTAGGACACAGTGCAAGCAAGGGACTCAATCTCATTGAGTTGAGTCTCTCGTTCCTGAAATTTCCTCAGGGGACAGATCACAGAGTCTGGCGACCATCGGCCATTGGTGGTTTAGCTCTCTACTAGCCTGTAAATTCCATGGGTGGGATTAGTGCCCTTAGGAGAGGGACCTCAGAGAGCTCTCTGTCACGTGAGGACACAAGGAGAAGTCGGCAATCTGCAAGAGAGAAGATGACTGTCCCCAGAACCCAACCATGGTGACGCCCTGAGCTCAGACTTCCAGCCTCCAGATCGGTGAGAGATACACTCCTGTGGTTTCTTTTTTTTTTTTTTTTTACTTTTTTTTTATCCTCCCCTGAGGACATTTTTTGCATTTATCTTCAGATAGAGTGGGAGGGA
Source organism: Tadarida brasiliensis (assembly GCA_030848825.1). NCBI lineage: Eukaryota > Metazoa > Chordata > Mammalia > Chiroptera > Molossidae > Tadarida > Tadarida brasiliensis. The sequence continues at coordinate 94,468,605 of CM061267.1, read as the reverse complement.
GAGAGGGAGGAAGAGAGAGAGAGAGAGAAACATCGATGTGAGAGAGACACATCGACTGGTTGCCACCCACACGACCCCAACTGGGGCTGGGGACAAACCACAACCGAAGTACATGCCCTTAGCGGGAACCGAACCCAGGACTCTCTGGTCCACAGGCCAATGCTCTAACCACTGAGCCAAACCGGCCAGGGCCTCCTGTTGTTTCTAAGCCCCCAGTCTGTGGTGTTCCGTTATGGCAGCCAGACCACGACAGTGGGTATTACTCCCATTTAACAGAGAAGGCAGCTGGAACCCAGGGAGCCTCCAAGCCTGGCTCAAATCAGCTCCGGGGGTAAATGGCAGGGCTGGCATGGGAACCAAGGTTTCCCAACCCTGAGTTCCGTGCTCTTGACTTAATGAATTCTGGCTGGGGTGTTAGGGGGTGGTGTGGTCGCAGTGAGGACTTCCGTGTTCCTACCAACGGGTACTGATCGCAGTATCCATGAAAGGTGAGCTCTGCTCTAGAGGACAATTCAAACAAAATACGGTACTTCATTGACATTGAACACCTTTGGAACTAGGATGCATCTTATAATCAGTAGCATGTCTTAGTTGAGTGATGTGTCTTAGATTCAACAATGTCTTAGATGCAATGCAATTCAGTAGAAATTGTGTGGTTCTTCGCATTTGGAGGAGTGCGTGTGAGTGAGCGTGTGAGTGTGTGTGTGTCCACTGCCCTCTTGTATTTACTTGTACACAGACATAACAGTTTAACACTGGACTCTGGGTTCACAGGGGCAGAAAAACTTGTGAAATATTCTGGGCCTTTCAGACTCTCCTTGGACATCAAAGAAGCACTTTTAGAAGAAAAGAAAGGCCCTGGCTCGTTCAGCTCAGCGGTAGAACATCGGCCCGAGGAGCAAAGAGTTGTGGTTCCAGCCAAGGACACGTACCTTGGTTGCGGTTCGTCCCCAGTCCTGGTCAGGGTCGTGTGGCAGGCAGCCAGTCCATGTGTCTCTCTCACATAGATGTTTCTCTCTCTCTCTATCCCCCTCCCCCTCCCACACTATCTGAAGATATTTGGAAAAATATCCTCGGGTGAGGATTAAAAAAAAAGAAGAAGAAGAAGAGAAGAAAGAGTAATAATTTATATTCTCCATTTCCAGAATTTCAAAATACACAAGGAAACATGTGAATTTGGTTTCACCTTTGCAAACAGCGGCCTGAATCTCACCATGCTATTAGTCAATACTTAGAAAAATCGCAAGTTTATTTGGCTAGGATTTAAAAGAGCAGCTATGATGATCTCTTGTATACTTGCCACTTCGGTTATTTCTTTTCTTTTTTTTTTTTTTTTATCCTCACCTGAGTAATCTTCGGATAAAATGGGAGGGAGAGAGGGGGGAAGAGAGAGAGAGAGAAACATTGATATGAGAGAGACACATCGAGTGGTTGCCACCCACACAACCCCAACGGGGGCCGGGGACAAACTGCAACCGAGGTACGTGCCCTTAGCGGGAACCCAACCCGGGACTCTCTGGTCCGCGGGCCGACGCTCCAACCGCTGAGCCAAACCGGCCAGGGCACGGTTATTTCTTTTCTGAGGCAAGTGCGTAGTTCTGCAGTGTTTGTAGAAGCAGAGAGGAGAAAGGCCCGTTGGGCGCCCCGACATCCTGGGCGGCAGCCCCCCCAGAGGAAGGGCTCTCTGAGTGGTGGGCTCGCTTCTGGTAAACATGTTATTAGCCACAGCATGTCCAAATCTTCTAGCATTTTCTGAACAAAGTTAGAAAACATGGTGGGTGAGGTTTATTCTGAACTGGAGATTTGAGTTGGAATGCATAACTCCAAGTTACCAGTATTCGTTCCCGGGCCTGCTGATTTACAGTCAAACCTAGCACACAAGGGACCGCATTCAGCCAACACCTTGAACAGCTGGGAACGGGCTTCTTCCCCAGAGCCCCTCAGAAAGGAATGCAATCCTGCTGACACCTCGATTCTGGCCGTGTGAGACTAAGACATCCAGCTGAGCCACGCTGTACCCAGACTTCTGACCTACAGACATGGCGAGGTGACACCTGCAGCCGCATTAGGCTGGTACACTTGGGGGAGTGTGCTGTGGGCTGGAAGAAAACGAGTACACGTGGTATCAGATGCGCAGTCAGTACTTAGGTGCCCCTGTTGTTGAACCAATGCTTTTACAGAGTTGGCTTGTTTGAACTGGGATCTAAGCTAGGTCCACACATTTCGTTTGGTTAATATGTGTCTTAAACCTCTTCTAGTTCAAAAATTCCCCCCACCTTCCTCTTTTATCCCCTAAGCAGTTTATTTGTGGATGACACCAGGTGGTTTTGGACCGAAGGATTTCTCATATTTGGGATTTTCCTAGTGACACGCCCCCTGTTCCTCTGTGCCCTGTAGTCCCCATGGGCTGTTGGTAGATTCTGTGGCTTGGCCAGGTGCGGATCTGATTGTCTGAGATAAGGTGCTTGCTGTGTGTCCCATCAGGAAGCACCGGGTGGGTGGTTTTCTCTCCTTTCGCGATATTAGGCTTGATCCATCCAATGTGTTATTCCCCCTCAGGTTTCTTACCCAAGATTTCCTCAGTCATTGATCATTTTTCTCCCAGCACTGCAAGAGAGAGAGGAAGGGAGAGGGAGAGAGAGACAGAAACATCGATGAGAGAGAACATCGATTGGCCGCCTCCTGCATGCCCCCCACTGGGGATCGGGCCCACAACCTGGACATGTGTCCTGACTGGGAATCGAACTGGCGACCTCTCGGTGCATGTGTCGATGCTCAAGCACTGAGCCACACCGGCCGGGCAGTCACTGATGCTTTTTGAGTAGAACTATCTCTTTATTAGGGGTTGCAGCATGGCGGCATTCTTCATCCATCCTTCCTTTTTCATGTATGAGCTGGAATCTTCTCACACACCAGCTCTTTGGCTAATCCCAGGTACAGTTCATACAGGCAAGTCAGGGTGGCTGCTTGATTGAGAAAAGGCTTTGGAGACAAGCAGGTCCGGGTCTGAGTCCTGCGTCTGCTCCGTGGTAGCTCGTTGCCCGGTGAACTGTCGTACGCGTCTGAGCCTCGGGTTCCTCAGGATAAAATGGAGACAGCTTTGCAGGGTTGTTACAAGAATTTACTAAGTCAATGTGTGTGGAAGCACAGTGCCCGCTACAGACGAGTGCTCACCAAACATCTGCCACTGTGATGGCCTCGTGCATGGCCCAGGCCTGGGCGAGCATGGGTCTGGATGGACACAGGCTCTGAGCCTCCTCCGGGGGCCTTGCTGCTGGTGCACTTGCTACTCTGATGGCTGACCTTCCTCCGGGGGCTCCTCAGGGCCCTTACACAGCCCCCAGCACTGCAGGTGTGGCTCCGAGGGCTCGCCCCAGCGGCTCAGGGCGGCCCCGAGGCTTCCTGCGGACGTCTCTCAGGCTTGTTCTGCAGTCGGGTTTGTGTTTCACCGTGAGCATTTCCAGCAGGGAGCCGTGGGGAGAAGCGCAGGTGGCCGTGTGAGGAGAGGGTGGCCTGCCTCCTCCCAGCGGGGCCATAGCTGGCTGAGAGTCAAGGGAGGTGTCTGAGGCCCCTTCCGGATCTCACTCCGTCCTCATCAGTGTGGCGAGCTCAGCAAGCAGGGCCAGAGGTCCGCCTGCCTCTGCGACTGTCCGGAGCCTGTCCTGGTAGAATGTTCTGCAGTCTCAGGACTCCCAAACAAGAACCGTCGTCCCTGCAGCCCAGCTGGGCTGAGTGACCGTCTCTCTAACTGGCTGTGACCCTCTCAGGCTTGTTCTGCATAATCAGAATAAATTGGAGGCTAAAATATTTGTCTGGACAATTCCGATCAAAAATGCCCCTTGCTTTGATCTTTCAGTCAAAACAAGGTATTCTCCTTGAATTCTGACGATATTGACCTTGAGCCACCGTTCAGCTGGGCGAGTCCCAGGGCTCATTAAGGCCGGTTCTCTGCTGCTCAGCCCCGACCGGGCCCCGGGCTTTGTGCTTCGCCTCTGAAATGTAAATAGTTATTGGCAAGTGTGGAGTTGGCTGGGAAACCCAGACCAGTGGTGTCAGACGGTACCTGCCTTTTGCCGCAGACTCAGCATTTGGGTTGAACACCCCCACAAAGGGACAGTTGGGGGTGCAAGGGGGCAGGCACAAGAGTCACTTACTCTTTGAGAGAGATTCTGGTGGTCAAGCAATCTTTCTGTCTCCCTGCAGAGGGTTGGCTCAGGAGGCTGAGCGATTGGGCTTCAGTTCTGAGAGGTAATGGTTTGTTTCAGAGGGTGGCACTGACCGGGGAGGCCTCCCATCCCCGTCCTTCCCCTCGGCCTGAGTATCCTTGACAACTGTGATTGTCAAATCGGGCCAGATGCTAAATCATCTTTCCTGCTCCAACCACAGGGCAGTGAAAGAGCATCAAGGACCAATAACTTGATTCTTATTTTGAGGTTTTTTTTATTTAGACAGCTTCTCTCATTGTCTCAGGTGGTTGCAGGGAACATCTATTGTATTTTGTCTGCCAAGAATCCGCTCATCTGGGCTGCTGGCATGGCCCTGCAATGCATGGGGCTGCTAGTTACTGTAACACCTCCATCCCATCCTTATTCCATCTGCGAGGTGGGCACATGACCCAGGCAGGCCAGCTGTAGTTATCCCATCCCCTGGGCCCCTGATTGGTGCAGAGATGGGCGCTGACACCATCCTGGCCTATCAGAGCCCTGCAGTGGGTTCCTGAGGCTCCCAGTTTCCATGGCTGCAGAGACGATTTGATATAAACTCAAGCTACCTGGGGCCACGCCCCTTGTGCCATCTGAGTAGGAGACATTAGTGCTCAGAGAGGAGCTGGTCCAGCCTGTAGAACTCTGTCGCGGAGGCTGGCTCTCCCAGTGAATTCCCCACTCACACGAGTGGGTTTGTTGGGTGTATATCATTTGCGAACAGATGAGTTTCGACTCTGACGGGGATGAAAACTGCAGACCGGGTTCACATTGCGGTGAACTTGGGTGACTGACTTAACTCCTCGGAACCTGTTTTCTCCTCTGGTGCGGGGAGAATGGTATCTACCGCGCAGTTGGAAGGTTGAATGAGATTATTGTAGGCATTGAATCGCTCAGCTCAGCAGCTGGCACACAGTAGGCACTAAAGAAACAGTCATTGAGTCCACAGGGTAACATTGGTTGAGTTAATCTAAGGAATGTTTTGATTCTGAGACTAACACTTGCTTCTCAAAGTTGGTCGTGGGTGCTGTTGGAGGTACACAATAAACGAGCATGCAGCTCTTCTTAGAGTGGCAATTAAATGAATTAACTCTGTCCATTTTTATACTAAAAACAGATGGATGTATTGTGGAGAATAGCAAAGTCATGTAACTGAGATAGAAGACAGGGATTCAGAGGAAGTCCTTGCATGTGATGGAGGTGTCCTTTGAGTGGGCTCTGAGGACACAGTTTGTGACACACTGAAAGGAACCCCGGGGGCCTGGGAGCAGGGGTGGTGGCCCTGCCTGCCTCTGGGTGGCCTGGGGATTTAGCCCCTCTTGCTCTTTTTTCTCATCCAAAAAACAAGTTTATTCGTCCTCAAAGTTGCTCTAGGAGTCTAACATCCCATCTTTGCCGTGTGAGTTAGCAATTTTTTTTTTTTTTTTTTTTATCAGTAGAAGTGTTAGAAAAGGGACGGACTAGATTACTTTCTTAGTTATAGGGTTTAACTAGCTCATGATTCTACTCTGAACCTTCACCATGTACATGGTACAGTAGGTTATCATTGGGATGGACATTCTCTAGAAGTAAGATATGCTTAGATTTTTATAGTAGTAGTTAACTTTAAGTTGAATTTTTCGGTATTGATTTAAATACTATATCATATCTATCATAAAACTATCATAATGTGTATATATCACAATACTATATCATTATTGTTATATTATAAAACCAACAGTCAGGTAATGCTTTTAATATTTCAATGCTGATCATCTGGGTATATAGCAATGTGTTTAAAGCCAAAAGAATGTTGTCTGGGCACAGACCCTAGCAAGGCAGCCCTCTGGGCGTATACAGGAAGAAGATGAGGGTTTTCTGAAACGTGCAAGGTCAACATGAAGCTTTGCTTTGCCTGGCAGAGTGGGAAGGGGAGAAGAGGGGTGACAGAGACATTTAATGCTTGCCACATATCCATGGGTTCTCCATCCTTCCCATTCTCCCTTGAGGTTGGGCAAAGCCATGAGACTACTTCTAACCAATTGACTGAGTCGGCTTGGCATGTGTCGCTTCCAAGCTGTGGGACAAAGCTCCCGAGAGACCCCCCAGCTCTCTTCTCCCCCTGCCCTTGAGACTGCGGAAGTTGTGTTTTGAGATGATGGAGCCACAAGATGGGAACCCACAGGATCTTTGTGACCCTGCTTGAAGGGAACTACCAGACCCATGGGCCAAGCTGATCTTGAAATAGGCTCCTCTGTGAAGTCATTAAGATTTTGCTTATCACCAAAGCATAACTTAGTCTATCTTGTCTGATTCTTGCACTGCTGTTTAGAGTCCCTGTTTCTGACCACAGACAGAACTGTTGACTCGCTAACTGCAAATGAATTTTAAAAAATGTTTTATTGATTTTTTTAGAGAGAGAGGAAGGGCGAGAGAGATAGAGACATCAATGTGAGAGAGAAACATTGATTGGCCGCCTCCTGCACGCCCCCCACTGGGATCGAGACCACAACCCAGGCATGTGCCCTGACCAGAAATCAAACCAGCCACCTCTTGGTGCATGGGACAGTGCTCAACCACTGAGCCTCATCAGTGGGGCTGCAAATGAACTTTTGAGAGTACAGTATAGCATTGCGAACCATGCATACAATGTCGTAGAGCAGGAGGGATGGAGGGCCAGCCTCCTCGCGGCCCCAGAGCACCCAGGACCACGGGGGATGCTCAGTTAGAACAGCTGGAAGGAGCATGAGGCTTCCCCTTTGCTGTGTCACATACGAGAGTGTGAGATGGACCTAGAAGGCATCTAAGAGGGGTTTTTCATTATAAAGATTGTCTTTGGTGACTTGGAAAAAGGTTTAGTCTAGCGCCGAACATTATTTTTCTTTTCTCCTAATTAATTTATTTTCTGCCAAAGAAATGGACTGTGTCCCTTTGAGTAGTGCCAACCCCAATGCAAGGTGCCCCTGGGGGAAACCAAGGGATCAATTTTTCAGCCCAGGACTAAGCAGCTTGGCTGACCGGGCTCAAGGCTTTTAATTTGCTTATACATAGAGTGGCTTGAGCTCTATACATCACCAAATCAATGCAAATCAGTTTACTCGGAGCTGGTTCAATTTTAAAAGAATTTCATTAACCAGCAATAAAATGCCTGGTTTAATGCAATTACTACAGGATCCCAAGCTCATCAGGAAGAATTCCTTTTCTATAATGATCTTAACATATATATTATGGCATTTTCTAAGAAAAAAAAAGGAAACAAAAAAGCATCCTTGAGGAAGATGCTGAAAATAATGCCTTTTTTCTTACACAACTCAGTGTTGGAGCTACCATGAAGCAAACTTCCTTCCCAAATGGCAAGCACCTTGGGGAGGAAACAGTTAGATGCACACACGCTGGTGTGTGGATGTGTACAGACACTCGCCCCTAGACACGTTTGATGCATTATCTAATCCACCCAGAACCATAACCACTCAAAGGCAGGAGAGACCTCAGTGGTATTTAATGCAACTGTTTAATTTTATAGAAGAGGAAACTGACGCCCAGAGACCTTGAATGGCGATGAAGGTCAGCCATCTGGTTAGCAGAGGAGGGTCTGGAAAACAGGTCTGGGCTCCCCCTCTCCCTTACTCCCCATGGTGGGGAGGGGGGGACTGGAAGTCCCACCCCCTTCAGCAGGTGATGAGAGGCACTGTGGGGAATTACCTCCCTGGAAGTGCTTTTCATAAAAAAGAAGAAAATCCTGCAGTTTGTGACAACATGGATGAACTTTGAGGATGTTATGCTCAGTGAAATAAGCCAGCCACAGAAGGACCAGCACTGCAGGGTTCTGCTTATAGGGGACATCTAAAGGAATCAAATTCATAGAACCAAGGAGTGGAGGGATTGGCAGGGGCTGGGAGGAGGGAGAAAGGAGTAGTCGCTCAGCCGCAGGCATGAAGTTTCAGGTGAGCAAGGTGAGGAAGTTCCTGAGATCTGCTCATGCCATTGTGCCTACGGTTAACAGCATTGTATCGTACACTTAAAGCCTAAGGGGAGAGATCTCATGTCGTGTTCTTAGCACAATGAAAGACCGTTCAAAATAAATGGTAAAGGGCCACTGGAGGTAAGGCACGTATATTTCTGCGCGGAGAAGCTGGCCATCACTTTAGGTGGCGTGAAAAAAGATCTCGTCCAGGACTGAATGTGGTTTTCCTTTTCTCCTAATTAATCTATTTTCTACCAAAGATATTAAACGTGCCCTTTAAGTAGCACAATTCCCAAAGCAAGGTTCCCCAGAGGGAAGTTTATTATTATTATTATTATTATTATTATTATTTAAATCCTTACCTGAGGATATTTTTCCATTTATTTTCAGGTAGAGTGAGAGGGAGGGAGAGAGAGAAACACCGACGTGAGAGGGACACATTGACTGGTTGCCTCCCACACAACCCTGACCAGGCCAGGGACGAACCACAACCGGGGTACGGTTCGTCCCCTTGACCAAAATCGAACCCGAGACTCTTTGGTCCGACGGCCAACGCTAACCACTGCGCACACCGGCCAGGGCCCCGGAGGGAAGTTTCCTTTTTTTTTTTTTATCCTCACCTGAGGACATCTCTGCATTTATCTTCAGATACAGCAGGAGGGAGAGAGGGAGGAAGAGAGAGAGAGAAACATCGATGTGAGAGAGACACATTGAGTGGTCGCCACCCACACGACCCCAACCAGGGCCGGGGACAAACTGCAACCGAGGTACATGCCCTCAGCGGGAACCGAACCCGGGTCTCTCCGGACTGCAGGCCAACGCTCTAACTGCTGAGCCAAACTGGCCAGGGCCCGGAGGGAAGTTTAAATAGGGAACTTCTGGTCTATCTCACCAAGATTTCACTCTGCTGCCCACTCCTCACACTGACCCCATCTCTTGGAAGAGGGTTAATTTGATTTGTCTGAGACAATTTCCTCTGGGCCCTGATTGGCTACTGGGTGAGGTTGGTGAGCTTTAAAAATCAGCACCCTGCACCATGCTGCCCTCTGGGTCCTGTGCCAGGCAGCAGGCCCCCTGCGTTCCCGGGGCAGCCCAGCCTCTTCCAGTCTGCTCCTGGCTGACCACTCGGTGGGTCCCCTGGCAGCCCATTCGCCTCCGCGTCCGAGTCCTCCAATTCAGCTCTCACCAAACAGCCTGCATTTGGGGAGATCAAGGCATCGCCCAGGTACTCTTATTTTTTTTTTTATAAAAGCAACTCTTTTATTTTTGATCTGGTTGGAACCCCGAGAGGAGGGGCGTGAGAAGCGGGGCAGGGTCCACGTACTCCCAGGTTTTCTGACCTCCATCTAAGTCCACACCCCTTGCTGAGTGTGGGGGCCGACGTGTTAGAGAGTCCAGTCATTCTGTGGTCACTAGGCCGGGAAGTAGGTTCTAACAGGGGTCAGGGGTGAGAGTCAGTGTGGACGGATAGGGAAGATAATTTCTATCGGGACGGTGCAGAATTTAATGGGGTGGGTAGACTTGCTCCTTTCAAATACTTCAGTACAGGCGACACGGCTGAAGTGTTGACCACGGAGGAGGGGGGGGCTTTGGGTTGGGTGACTGCCCAGGGCGGCCCGTGCCAGCCGCTGATGGTGCCCTTCCCGTTACACAGTGATGGCCACAAGCTCGGGAGGCGTTTGAAGAGCCGAGCCCCTGCTCACTGCGAACTGGGCTTGAGGCCTCACCGGCTAATGGTCTAATGCGTGGCTCTCGCCCTTGGCGTTCAGTGGGGACACGGAATGAGCCCCAGCCGTTGTGACTGTCTGTCACCCTGCTGGGGTGTGAGCTCCCCAAGGGCAGGGTTTGGTACCTCAGTCATCTCTGCACCCCATGTTCCTACCTCGACCTGCACAGAAGACGTTGAGCAAATGCTTTCTGAGGGCGGGAGGGAGCGGGTGACAGGATGGGTGACAGGACAGGTGACGTGCAGACAGCTGCTCATAACTGTGTACGTGGACAGTGCAGGGCTGCTTGGTCTCTGTTCGCCCCCCTCCACTCCCCTCTGCCCTGCTCGGGCCCCCCATTCTGACCCCTCCATACATCCTCGGACTCCCCTCGCCCTCTGGGTCTGGTCGGGTTTGGCCAATGGGAGGCGCCACCGTGAGACAGGAGGGTAGAAGACAGTGAGGTTGGGGCGTTTCTCCCCACACCCTCCTTGCTCACTGCCATGGACCCACGACCATGGACGTCAACTCCTGCCGGGGAGGCCTCTCCTCCGCCATCGGTAGCAACACTTCCTTCCCTGTCCCCCCACACCTGCTGATCATGGCTTCTTGGCTGCCTCCAAACCCATACGGGGTCCCTTGCCCTGCCCACACCTCTTCTGTTGAAAGCCCCAAGTAGAATTCTTTGCTGCCAGCGCCCCGACATTCCCGAAAGCAGTTCCTTTAAGAGCGCCAGCATACACCAATAGCTTGCCCATGCCAGTTTGGAGCAGACTTTTGTGGAGAAAGCAACCACCCCGAGGAGAAGTTGGGTCCTTCTGAATTACCTTCAGTTTTAGCGACTGAGTTTCACTGTTCACAGAGGAAGGAGGGGGTGGGGTCTGCAGTGTGCACAGCACGTGTCGGGGCAGCAACGCGCCCATTGTACAGATGGGGACACCGAGGCTGCAAACAGCCACCTGTCCTGTCCCGGGTTGGCTCCCAGCCTCCGGCAGAGGTCACAGCTGCATCCCTGCTGCTTAAAGGCTGTGAGTGGAAAGAAACCTGGCAGAGCTCCTACCCCAGGAGGGCCAGGGGGGCCCGCAGAAGCTGCTTTGGGGCTTCGGTGGGAGGAAGCATTTTTCTGGAGCTCCAGCAGACGTTCTGGCCGTGGTCATGTTCTGCTCTGGCCGGGGCTTCTTCAGGTCTTCAAGTAAGAATGAGCCGTCCCCAGGGCCGCCAAGAGGCATGGAAGGGAATGGCCTCTCTCTGCGCGAACCCCTTGGGGTGGTCTCGGGATGCCAGCAGGGTTTGGAGTGGGGGGAGAGGTGCTGGTGTCGGGAGGTCTGATTTAGAGCAGATGTGGGAGGCTGCGAGGGGCCGTCTGTCTCCACCTCCGCTGGCCCTTCTGCTGTGTCTGCCTCTGTTTTGCTGCCTCGGCCCCAGTGGCCTGGGCTCACGTCATTCTATTTTTAGTTCACATGTCACCTTTCTGTCTGTGAGGTGCTTTTCCCAGCCTAGAAAAACATACCGCAGCCACCAGCTCAAGCCCGACCTCCTCACCTCCCCGAGCCCCAGTGACCTCGGTGGAGGGAGAGGGACCCACTGGGGCTAAGCAGACTCCTTGGGGGTTCTCGGAGGAAGGCTCGCAGGCCGTGAATTCTTCAGCGCTGCTTAGTGGGACTGGCCGGAGAGAGCCCAGGACATTGTCCTGACTCCGGGGGCGAGCACAGGGTGAGGGGCCCCCGGATTAGATAAGTGACACCCAGACTTGGTGGAGGAAGGCAGCCTGAGGGTCTCCTGCCCTCCTGCAGGGCCCAGCTCCCCACATCTTCATTCTCTACGTTCTCAACCAGGAGAGGGGAGGGGGAAGTGTGTGTTCGGTTTTTATCACAGTACAGATGCTAGTTAGGGAAATTTTTGAAAATATAGAAATGTAGAAGGAAGATAAAGAATTCCACCCATATGCTACCACCTAGAGACAGTTGCTATGAAACATATTTGTGTACTTATTTCTAATCCTTTTGAGTTACATATACTTTTAACATAATCATATGTTATATACAAAATTGCTAATAGCAATGATTAAAAGCCTGTTTTTTTAAAAATATGATTTTAAAAATGATTTTAGAGAGAGAGGAAGGGAATGGGATGAAGAGAGAGAGCATCGATTGGCCGCCTCCTGCACACCCCAACTGGGGATCAAGCCCACAACCGGCCACGTGCCCTGACCGGGAATTGAACAGGCAACCTCTCCGTGCATGGGACGACGCTCAACCAACCGAGCCACATTGGCCAGGGCATAAAAGCCTGTTTTTTGGTTTTTAAAATTTATTTCCTGGTTATAAAGGTTCAGGCATATTGCATATACATTGTAGGAAATGTATTAAAAGTAAAAAAGAGATTTCCAGTATCTTACCACCTATGGATAATCGCTGTTAATGTATGGATGTCTGTCCCCACAGCTTCTTTTCTGCGTGTTTTAAAATATAATCACGATCATACTGCCTGACTTTCAAGCACACTCAGTAAGGGGAAACCACAGGCTAGAGAAGGAAGAGGATACGGAGAGGGACTCGATGGCAGGTACGTGCTCTTGGTCTGTATCCATTCTCCCATTGAGTCAGTTAATTAAACAAACAACTTCTAGAGATGCAGAATGACTTCAGTTCTGGGGCGATTCGCATCGATCCTCTATCCCGCTACACAAAGCTGCTTTCAAGCATTTATGGGAACAGCCCTGACAGCGTTCCTTCCAACTGCGCCAACGGTGTTAGTGTTGCTGGCGAGTGACGGAGGGGATGGCTCCAAGGCACTCAGTCTCCCCCCGAAAGAAACGAAGGACATGGTGTCGAAACAGTTTCTAGCAGTGAACCAAAGAGGCCACGTTCACGCCAGTTTTCAGAATCTGCCTACAGCACAGTCCCACGGGGGCGAGGAAAAGAGCGAGTTGGGAATTCGGGACTCTCTTGGGCAGTGTGTGTCTCCAGTTCTTTTTCTCAGTAAGGACATGTCGATGCCTTTGTGTGCCTTTGGGCTGCCTTCCTACCTGAGAGAAAGCTGCTCTGGGTTTTACGTCCCTGAGACATCACCTTCCCCTCAGGATTCTGCAGGGAAATGTCATGCTCTGACCTTCAGTGTTGCAGAGCTGCCGGAGGCCAGCCTGGGTGTGTCACTGATGTTTACAGGACTTTTTTCTTTATTTTCTTAGTTTTAAAAATTATTACTGAAACTGAGATAGTTTTCCAAAAATAGGTAGGTGTAGTCCTGTTTTTTATTTATGTTAGAGTAGAATGTGGGAACTCTTTCATTCTCAGTCTGGCTCCCTATTTCCCCCAGGGAGTTTAAAAATTTTGTCTTAATAAACACCTGATCTATAGGAGCCACAGTCCCAACACCTGCCTGACGATCAGTGGGTCATCAGGACCCCATGAGGCCTGGCCGTGGGGATGTTGATGGCACTAACACGGGGTCCCCAGCAATGTGTGAATCACGGCCCCCTCGCTTACTGGCCGTGTGACCTTGGCAAGTCACTTTGCTTCTCTGTGCCTGTTTCTTCATCTACAAAGAGGAATGATAACAGTATCTACTTTATGGGGTTATTGTGATGATTAAATGACTTAGTATACGTAAAGCGCCGGGCCTGGCATAGTACACACATTCTTGCTGTTATTACTGAGCGCTGAAGTCGTGAAGCACAGCCAAACTCACTACATGGGAAGTCACCCAGGCTGGGTGGAGCCAGCATCCCAGTGACAGCCCCCAGAGGACTCCAGTGTTCCTGGCTATTCGATGCCCAGCAGCCCTGACCCACAGCGTTCCTTCTGGTAAGGGATGAGAACCGGGGGTCCTACCAGGCCCGAAACACCTGTCTTGGGCCATTTTTGTCATACCTGCCTGACATGAACTCAGAAACTGCTCTCGCCGGGAAACCAAGACGCCAAGTCCCGGGGGGGAAAGAGCAAATCAGCCAACAGGCGTTTGGAGCGTTTGACCTCCCGACTTGCCATTATTTTTCTTGTTATTTCTATAGAGCTGAGTCAGAGGTCCCAGGAGAGTGAGGCCATTCCAGGAGGGCCGGGGAGGGAGAGAGCCAGGGAGTGAGAGGAGGAGAGAGAGAGAGAATCGGAGAGCGTGTTTTCGCTGGGAGTAATCAATGGACTCAGCAGCTTTGGCACAGAAATTCCAATTTACTGGACATCTTGTATGGACTTCCCGGTACCTTTATAAAAGCATAGAGCTTTTTGGCATTTTTGCTCCTGGTTTAGTCAACATTTGAAAGTTTAAAGACATAGGGAAGTCATTAGGGAGATCACAAAGTGTTGAGTCTGTAGCCACAAGCTCTGGATTCAAATCCGCTCCTACCTTTGATTAATGTCATCAGAGAGTCAGAAAAACCACTGGAGGCCGCGTTGTTCGTGTGGCCTGAGAGCTGGGCTTGAAGGTTACTGACTGGCCCTTTGTGCTGGTCAACGGGCAGCAGTCGGCCCTCCGCAGTTAACACGGGAACCCCGTTGTTTCACTTCTTTCTTCCCCGACGAAGTTCCCCCGTGCTATTGCTCGGAAGATTTTAAAATGATATCTATAAACCAAACTTGCACGGCAGTTTCAGATCTTGGGCCGTATTTTAGTGCAATGTTAGAGGACATGGCTCACCTTCCCGTGATTTAAAGCAGCAGAGGTCGTGTTTCAAGTGGTCACCGATAGCACCAACGGTTTTCAATTTCTCTTTGCGTCTCCTTTTAGGAGCACTGATACTTCTTAAGCATCTACTATGTTTCCAACCCTCTGTTTTCATGTTACTGGAAAGAACATTGCAGTGTGGATTCTGTCTCCCTCATTCTGTTCTCGGGGCAGCGGAGGCCCAGAGAGATTGGGCCGTTTGCTCAAGGCCACACAGCAAGGGGAAGGGGCAGGATTCCAACCAGATCGGCTGCGTCCCCGCTCACTCCTCCAACTGCCCTTCCCAACACACTTACTGCCCCTCACTGATTTTGAGTGTTCTCCCTCAGCCCAGGCCCAGGGCCCCATCACCCACAGCCAGGGTTCTGGCAACGGGCCCCCCACTCATCTCCCAGCTGCCTCCCTGGCTCCCTCCAGGATGTACTCACACAGCAGCCGGAGTGGGTTGCCTTCCAGCATTTTATTATGAAAAACATCACATGCACGAGACATAATGAATTTTACCGCGAACATCCACACACCCACCCCTAGACGCGACCATGCACATTTACTATGCTTATGTTGTCACTGATCTACCATTTATTTGTCCCTCTACCCATGCTTCAATCCACTCGATCTTTTGACCAGACTTCCCGAGAGAACGCGTACATCTGTTGCCTCCCTTCCTCCCTAGTACTCCAAGAGGGCAAACAGAGGTTCTAGAACCCACAAGGTCTGGAAAATGGCAATGCCTGTGGGAATTCTGCTCCATCGCTGAGGCTCTATTTGTGTGTATCTTCCACTTACCCTCCGGGCTCGGATAACCCGCTTGTCTTCCGAAATCCCGGATTTCTTGAGGCAGCTCAGTGACGTTCCCAGCAAGTCTTGCTTTCTGGAATGCTTACCTGAACATCTCAAAGCTCTTCAACTGGACCAGAACGACATCTTTTCCTTGTATTCCCCATTGGCTCGCCAATGCCCAGAGACCAAGTCCCTACAGAGACCGAGTCCCTACAGAGCTCAGTCCTGACAGCCCACTGATGGGAGCCAAGGAGCCCTGGTCTGTAGGGCCAGGCAGATGCTGTATAATACAACGTAAGTATCAAAATGAAAAGACGCGAAAGGGCTGGGGTAGGGGTGCTGAGCACAGAGGACGCTTTGTGGCTCAGGAGTGGCTTTCCATGGGAGGTGATTGTGAGCTGAGGTTTTGAAGTCTGGGTAGGAGTTTTCCAGACAAACAAGGTAGGGGAGGGCATTGCAGGCAGGTGAGGAAGGGGTGGGACAGGAAGGGCTCAGCAGCTACCTGACACAGTGTGGGTGCTATGTAAAGGTAAAGACGCCTGCGTGAGAAGATACATTATTGCTATTCTTTTGCAAGACAAATGGAGTTCTGGTCTGCAGGCCTTAGAGCTGGTACCCAGCTCTCCTTCCGGGACACTGGAGCCATCCAATCCCGTGAGCAGGTCCATGAATGCGGGGGAGGGGGCACGGGGCAGGGGTGCCTCCAGCAGACAGCCAGCTGCTCTCTAGCTGGGCTGCATCTGTCCCTGTGCCCTGTTCAGTTTGTGGGTCTTGACCGGGCTATTATGAAGCTCCACGCTGATTTCACGTCAAAGCCCGTGTTTTTATCAAAGCCTCTGGAATTGTTTTCTCCTTCCAGCTTCGTTTCTTCCCACAGTCCTCTATCATGCTGGTGAGGAAGCTGAGCTCTGCTCCCCACTCTGGGCTCAGAACCCTGAGCTGCAGGTCCACGCCACGTGCCCCTGGGTGGGCGGCAGAGCCCCCTGACCTTGGTGCTTACCGCCATGGGACTGTCAGGGCCTCGAAGGGCCGGCGGCCCAGGTGTGGTGCTGGGACAGCTTTGTGTCTTTCAGTGGCACCGTTTTTATTTTCTTCTGTGAGATATAAGAACTTCCGCTGCCCTTGGTGCCAACCTCTGCCCATCCAGAGGTGCAAAGACACGGGTCTGCATCCTAGTACCAATGCCCACACCGTGGTGTTTGACCTTGAGCACGGTGGGAGCCTATGCAGTCATTCAGCCGAGTCTCCACGCTGCCTCGTGTTTGCTGCGTAATCTCGTGCAAGGTACTTGACCTCTTGTGTCTCAGGTTCCTTATCTAGAACATGGAGATAATCATTATTCATCGGCTTTATAGGGTTGTTGCGAAGATTAAATAAAGTAAAATATGTCAAGTGCTTGGAGCTGTGCCTGGTACGTTGTAAATCCTGCCTGAGGCTCAGCCCAGTTGTGAATTCCTCTCGTCTCACAACAGCCCTGCGCCGAGTCCTGCTCTGAGACACGTCCTACAGAGGACACCAGACACGAAGAAGCCAAGTAACTCGTCAGAGACCCTTAAGACCTTTCTACGATGATGGAAATGTTCTAAAGTCGGGCTGTCCTGTGTGTGTGGCTACTGAAAACTTGAGAGTGTGGTAGTTAGCGTCTGTCCCCAGAATGCCACCCCCCCAAAGATGTCCACATTCTTGTCCCTAGAACCTGTGGTGGTGTTTCATTGGATGGCAAAGGGATTTGTAAGTAGGATCAAGTTAAGGATCTTTCGATGGGGAGATCATCCTGGAGTATCTGGGCAGGTCCTTGTAAACAGGAGGCAAAGGAGTCAGAGCCGGAGATTTGAAGGCATCACACTGCTAGAGAGGGGCAAAGACCACGAGCCAGGGATTGTAGGGACTTCTGTAAGCTGGAAACGTCAAGGAAGCGCATTCTCCCAGAGCCTCCAGAAGGAATACAGCCCTGCTAATACCCCGAGTTTAGCCCAGTGAGACCCGTTTCAAGTTTCTGTCCTCAGAACTGTAAGATAATAAACTCACGTGATTTTTTTAAGCCACTAAGTTTGTGGTAATTTGTAACTGTGGCGATAGGAAGGTAACATACCGAGGAACTGAATTTTTAATTTTATATAACTCTATTAATTTAAATTAAGATGTAAATAGCTACATTGGAGCAAGTGGCTATAATGTGAGGGAGTGCAGTTCTAGGTAGCAAATGGGAAACAGGAGATGTTGGAAAAAAATATATATATATAATCCTCACCTGAGGATATTTTTCCATTTATCTTCAGACAGAGTGAGAGGAAGGGAGAGAAAGAGAGAGAGAGAGAGAGAAATATTGATGTGAGAGGGACACAGCGACTGGTTGCCTCCCACATGACCCCAACCAGGGCCAGGGACCAAACGGCAACCAAGGTTCGTACCTTGACCAGAATCAAACCCGTGACTCTATGGTCCATAGGCTGACGCTCTAACCTCTGAGCCAAACCAGCCAGGGCCCCTGTAGATGTTCTAAATATTTTGCTGATAGAGGTAGGATAAAAAATTCAGTGTGGAAGATTCCCTTTTTGATCCTATCTGTCCATTCCTGTCTGGTTCTGTAGACATCAGGATGACAGTGAGTGGTAGGAGTACAAATGCTTCCCTTCGTCATGGTTCGTTCTTGGTATTTTTGTGTTTTGGGGAATTTGTTCATTTCATCTGGTTTATCCAATCTGTTGGCATACAATTGTTCATATTTTGCTTATCCTTTTTATTTCTCTAAAATCGGTGGGAATGTATTGATCTTTTCAAAGAGCCAACTTTTGCTTTTTGTTTATTTTCTCTGTTGTTTTTCTATTCTCTATTTTATTTATTGCTGCTCTGATCTTTACTAGTCTTTCCTTCCCCTAGCTTTTGGTTTAGTTTGCTCTTTTTCGTTGTTTAGTTTGTTCCTCATGTTGTAAGATGAGGCTGTTGATTTGAGATCTTCCCTCTTTTTTGATGTAAATGTTTGCAGGTATGAATTTCCCTCTTAGCACTGCTTTTGCTGCATTCCATCAGTGTGTTTGCTGTGTTTTCATTTGCATTTGTCTCAATATATTTTCTAATTTTGCCTGTGATTCTTCTTTCACTCATGGGTTGTTTAGGAGTATATTTTTAATTTCCATACATTTGTGAATTTTCCAGTTTTCCTTCTGGTATGGATTTTTTTTGTTGAAATTCTCATTTTATTCATGTATCATTTTTCTGATTTCCTTTGGTTCTTTGTGTTTTCCTTTAGCTCTTTGAGTATACTAAAAGACAAAATTTTTTAAATGTCCTTGTTTATTAAGTCAAATGTCTGTGTTTTCTGAGGGATGAATTCTGGAGATACACTTTGTTTCTTTCAATGGGCCACATTTTTCTGTTTCTTTTTTGTGTTTTATTTTATATATAGTTGAAAATTAGACATTTGAAAAATGGTCACCTTTCCTGTGCTTGCAGATTGGGTCTTTGCTGAGGCATTCTGCTACTTATAAACTGGACTTGCTTCAGTCTTGGAATCAACCTAAGGAGAACGCTTAAGATGTTCACGAAATATTTCTGAATGCGTGTCTTGCCTGGACCTGTGCTGGCGTTTCCCACTCCCTTGTATGCACAGGTCAGCACGTCTACACTCTCTTCCTTGGTCCTCTCTGCTGCGGCACTCAATCTTCTGTCCCTGGGTCATCTCTTCTCTTCGTGCCCCAGGCAAATGGCAGCTGACTGTCATTCTCTTGGCAGGCATAAGTGGGTGCTAATGAATGGAAGAATATGCTGTCCTTACACCTGATAAGGACCTAATTGATCCCACCTCCTCTCTCTCCACCGCATTTCTTTTTAGGTGCAATAATCTGCATAGGGAGGGTAGGGAAGACGGAGACTGCAGTTAGGACCCTGGTTTAGAAGTTACATTTGGGCACAAGAGCTCACAAGGTGCTTAGACATCATTGCAAGGGGCAAAGTTCCCACATGGTGTCATGATTCAAGACACGTACTTAAAGAACGCTTTGAGGCTTTTGACATATGTACTACACAAACAGATTAAATCAAAGGGCTGAGATGTCCATCTGTCTGTCCATGTGTCCTTCCATCCAGCTACCTCTCTAGTCGGCATTTATTTAATTCCTACTCTTTGCCAGGTCCTGTTATATACTGTTGTCCTCACGATGCTAAAAGCTGAGCCCTATTTTATTGATGAGAAAATGGGCTCAAGGGATTAGAATAATGTGCTCAGGGTTCTATAACTCAGACATGAAAGTCAAACTCAACTTCAAGAACATTCAGTTAATAGTTCTGCCCTGATTATTAGAAATTTGTTCCAAATTTCAAGTGAAAAATTTCGACTGTCATCTGTTGGCTGGATGCTTTTGCTAAAAGCCCTTGGGGGGTGAAATGACGTGGGTAATTATTTCAGGAGTCATAGCTTCAGAAGGTGGGGCGTCCGACTTAGCAATGAGTATCCCAGGCCTACTTCTTGGGTGTCCTGGTTTGTGTTGGCTTTCTCTGGAGTTCCCCACAGTTCAAGCTAGTCCTCAGGGCCTTTGCATTTCCTTGCCTTGGGGAATTTTTGCAGGATAGTAACAAACCCAATCTGCTGGAAGTCTGTGGTTCTTCCCGTATTTTGTCAACACTTGGGCTATGTGTGCAGGAGGAGGGAGATGGGGAGAGAAGGATTCTAAGGGTCAAAGGAGGACAAGAGAAAGCTGACTCCTAGCCTGGGGAGTGGTCTCAGGTCAGTGAGTTGCACAAATGATGTGGGATCCATTCCCACTCCATGGCAGTCCCTGGGGAGAAGGACCTCAGAGGATGGCTTTGTGGGGCCCCCTGCAGGTAGGTTTTTGGGCACCATCCTGGGTGACAGCTGGGAGAGGGGAAGTCTCAGCGATGGCTGTGAATCAATCTGCCAACCCAGCGGAATACTGTCAGAATGCAGTTGATTACAAAAAACGCACCTGAAGGTCATACCAGAGTTTTCTTTGCAAAACGCGCAGAATAAAGAATTATTTCCATGTCTCTTTAGCCTCCTAAATCAAAGCCGCATTTCTCAGGGTGGTTTCCAGGTCCTCTCTGCTTCCGAGCCAGTCTTCCTTTCCAGGGAAATCCTGTGTCCTCAGCTCCAGACCCCATGCTCCAGCCACTGTGGACTGTTGGCAGATGCCCCTGTTCTCTTCTGCCTCCAGGCCTTTGCACATGCGGTTCCCCTGCCTGCAGAGCTCTTCTCTGTTCTCTGGGAGGCTCATCTGGCCAGGCCCTGGAGGAGTCTTTCCGGACCCTCCTCCCCTAACACACACATATTTCCATGTTTGTGCTTCATGGCATTGGATCAAATGTAGGGATTTAGGACCTGTTTCCCTAGTTGGTGGTGAGCATCCCGAGGGAGGTCTGGGCTGGGTCTGATTCACCTCTGATTCCCCTGGACCTAGCGCAGCACCTGGTATATGGAAGGTAACTGGCAACCGTGTGCGGAATGAATGTCAGGGCACGAGGGAAGCCCTGAAGGATTTGAGGAGCCACAGAGATGTAGAGAGGACACCCACCGAGATGTAGAGAGGACAGACACTGAGATGTAGAGAGGACAGCCACCGAGATGCAGAGAGGACAGCCACCGAGATGTAGAGAGGACAGCCACTGAGATGTAGAGAGGACAGCCACTGAGATGCAGAGAGGACAGCCACTGAGATGTAGAGAGGACACCCACTGAGATGTAGAGAGGACAGACACCCAGATGTAGAGAGGACGCATGCCTCACTCCCAGCACCTGCCACAGATGGACAGCTCTGAGCCAGGCTCCCCTGTGACCAGAACAGAGGAATCCTGCATCACAAAGCACCACTTCGCTGGAGTCACGCCAGCAGGAAAAGTATGCAACTTTCTTGGGCTTGATAACTATGTATGTGTTCCTTGTACTCTTTTATTTCATGCCCTTTCTGATTTTTGTGTTTCTCCTGAGCTTGAGACTTTTATGAGCAAAGACATGGGCACTAACAAAGCAGCCACGAGGTGTTGGGTTCAGGTTATTGCACAGCGCGGTGGGTTGGTACCATTGTCCCTGCTTTACAGATGTGTTAACTCAGGCTCAGAGAGGTTAAGTCACTTTCTCACGTCCTCACATGGCAATGAGGGCGGATGCCAACTCTGGTTTGCCTTATCCAGCAGGCACCAGTGTCAGTGTCCCCGTGGGAACAAGGGCCCTCCATTAGGATAATGGGAAGGGGGGTTATTTATGAAGACATTAATCACAGAGCTGTGGCTGGGTGTAGGGGACCCAGAGGGGAAGTGCAGGAACCTAGGCTGGGAGCCACACAGCTGTGGGTGGGGGAGGCAGGTGCAGACACCTGGAGGGAGGGGAAGTTGTGAGGTCCAGGCCTCCCTCTCTGGGACCCAGCCAACCTCAGGCACCCTTCTGCTGCTCCCGCCTCTGACAGGGGCTCCTGTCAACCAGGCCCGGAGGCCAGGGAGCCTGCAGATGGGGTGCACAGGAATCCGCCCGTGACAGAGAGCAGGGTGGAGCAGGAGGGGAAACGGACCCGGCAGGGCAAACAAGTCACATGCCCACCAGCAGCATCTCACACTCATGGTCAAGAACAACGGGACATGTGCCAATCAGACCCACTGGCACCCAGGGGACATTCTTCTTAAAAAATTAAATGTATTAGGGTGACACTGGTTAATAAAATTATATAGGTGTATAATTCTATAATACATCATCTATATACTGTGTGTTCACCACCCCAAGTCAAATCGCCTTCTGTCACCATATATTTGACCCCCTTTACCCTTTACTACCCCCAGCCCCCTACCCTCTGGTAACCACCACACTATTGTCTGTATTTATGAGTTTTTGTTTGTTCATTTGCTGCTTTCTGTTTTATATCCCACACGTGAGTGAGATCATATGGTTCTCGACTTCTTCCATCTGACCCATTTCGCTTAGCTCGATACTCTCAAGCTCCATCCGTGTTGTCGCAAACGGCAGTATCCATCTCTTCCGTGCTGAGTGGACCCCCTTGTGTATATGTACCACATCTTCTTTATCCACTCACCCGTCAGAGGACGCTTTGCTTTCCCCACGTCTTGGCTACAGCGAATAATGCCGCAATGAACACAGGGGACATCCTTGCAAAATCCCAATGACCTTGGGCCTTTACCTCGAGGTCACCCTCCCACCCTGCAGGGCTGCCCCTCTGTACCACACCTCCACGGCTCCTGGTGGCAGGGTCAGTCCAGGAAGGAGAGATGGAGACCAGGGGCCCTCCTTCTGTGACCCCCGTCTAACAGTCACCACGGGGGTACCGAAGGCCCTGTGGGTGCTAACTTTCCGGCATCCGATTTCCCTCTGAGTGAGGAGAGCAGTGGGCAGCCAGCCAAGCCTGGCCCTTTCTGTGCCCCCGGCCCCCCCACACCCCATCCCATTTGAGAAGAGAACGGCACCGCTGTCTTTCCATCCATTTCTCTCCCACTTGCTTCCCTCACCTTTCCTCCTTCTTAATCTACCCGTGGCTCCTAAAAGGATTAATTAGGAAGATGTGAGCAGGGGTTGGAACGTCAGAAAACAATCGTCACTTTCCTATCTGACCTCTCTCACCAGCTGCAGAATTAACAAATTGAATGTCCTCAGCAGACAGGAGTGGCCACACGATAGGGAGTTCATTACCAGCCTGGCCGGGGCCTCTGTGCGAAGCCCCGTTCAAACAACTCCTGCTGATTAAATTCCTCCCGAGCACTCCCGCCAGACGCTGTTAGAAAATACTCACATCCAATAGCTTTTTAATTTTTTTTTAAACATGTGCCAGTTCTGGGCCTGCTATCGGCAGGTGCTGGCAAGCATCAGGGCCGGCCTCACTGTCTACGCTCTTATCCGCTCGGCGCCTGCCTGGGGGCCCACGTCGTCAGGAATAGGACCCTGGGCTCTGGGCTGGGCTGTCAAAGCTCTCCAGGGCTGGCCTTCCCTGCCCCCAGCCCCAGCCCGCACGGCTCACCTTCTGAAGTTCACAGCTCTCTCGAATGTTTCAAGGTGACAACACAGCCCGGGTGACCTGCTAGAAGTGGGCCCAGAGGGGTAGGCACGCATTTGTGCCTGGGCTGGTGCCAGCTGCCTGCCAGCCAGGCTGTGCTTCAGACCTGAGCCAAACAGGGCCATGTAATCGCCCCGGCCGGAACCAGGGGGAGGGCCGGGAGAGTCGTGTGTGAAAGGGCTTGGCATTTGCTCATAGGCTCCTTGAAACAGTCCCAGAACCCACTTCTTTTCAGGCCCCACTCACACCGTCCCGATTGCTCACGTCATTCCTCGTTTGGTGCTTAAGGAAAGCCGATGAGTCCTTAGCAATCTCATAGATGCCAATTAATATCTAAAAGTGAGGGTTTGCAATGTAAGTTATAGAATTTTTATCAATGTTTATATTTGTTCAGCAAAGGGGGTAGAAAAGTTGTAGCAGTAATAGATTCCCCCGCCACCCCAGGCCAGGCATGCTGACCTGTCCCCTGCAGCCAGCTCCCTGGACTGCACCTTCCCTGTGGTTTCCCTGCACCTGGCTACCCCTTTGAGTCCACTTCTTTATTCCCTCCCCTGTCCTTTCAATGTGAGTGGCCATCTCTCTGACGATAGCAGCTCCAGCTCAGAGTGAGTGCCCCCTGCCCGGCTCCCTTGGAAAGTCCTGTCCTGCCCTTTGAGGATGCTCAGCCCCAATGGATGGGCATTCTCTCCCTGACATGCTCACCTTTGGGCCCTTATGAGACCTTGGTGTTCCCTGCTTCCCATGAAATGAACTAAGAACTCCCACGAATCAAAGGACACAAATAGGTAGGTACAAGGAGTTGCAGGAGCGATCGAAGGACCTGAACAGGTTTGTCTTAGAGAAGAGATCACTTGGAGTGGGGGGAGAGTGTGACATCTCCATTCGGTTGTGTAACAGGCACATGTGACGAAGAGATGACAGACCCCCGCTCTGAGTCGTTTGTGGCAGAACCGGGATCCATGGAGGGAAGCAAAGGAGAAACACATTTCAGCTCAACAGAAGAAATAACTCTATAACAGTCAGAGTTGCCCAGAGACGGAATTGACTGCACTGAGAGGTAGTGAGTTCCTGAGCACTGGAGGTATTCAAGCGGATGACCCCTTGGTGAGTATGCAGGGGTGAGTGGGAGGTGGGGACAGGGTTAGAAGGTGACTGGATTACACCTTTAAAATTTTTTCTTCCAATTTGGGGTTTTATGACTCTCTTTTCAGAAACAAGCATAATCTTTTTCAACCACAGCTCTTTAGAGGCGTTGAATCAAGAACAGGGTGGTCCTACAGGGACCCAGAAAGAAAGAGAGCCCCACCGAAAGATTAGGACAAAAAAAGCAGAAGGATTTTTAAAAGTGCAACAGATTGGGGCCATTTAGTGTAGAGACACTATCTTACATACTTTAATAACCTAAACCTGATCACTATATTAGAGCTCGGTTCAATTTTGAATATGTATAATGGCTATCTAGTTAGGAAGAAAAATTAAGAATAAAATCCAGTGAAATTTAGAATTCCAAACTTAGGATTTTTTTATTTAACTTGGTGTATGGTGCCTAGTATAGCCTCCTCCCACCCCAAATGGCAGTATAAAACTCGTGAATGCCCGGCCTGTGTGGCTCAGTGGATTGAGTGTCGTCCCATGGACTGAGAGGTCCTGGTTCAACTTCCAGTCAGGGCACATGCTGGGTTGTGGGCTCGATCCCCAGTAGGGGGCGTGCAGGAGGCAGTCGGTCGATGTTTCTCTCTCATTGATGTTTCTATCTGTCTCTCCCTAGAAAATCATTAAAAATATATTAAAGCCATGGCTGGTTTGGCTCAGCAGTAGAGTGGTCGGCCCGCAGACCAGTGAGTTGTAGGTTTGATTCCGGTCAAGGGCACGTACCTTGATTGCAATTCATCCCTGGCCCTGGTCAGGTCATGCGGGAGGCAACCAGTCGATGTGTCTCTCTCACATTGATGTTTCTCTCTCTCTCCCTTTCTCTCCCTCCCACTCTATCTGAGGATAAATAAAAAAATATCCTCAGGTGAGGATTAAAATAAATAAATAAATAAATAACCTACATCTCGAAAATGCAACACACAGACAAACAGATAACAATCCTTTAACAAAATATAAGATACATTATATACTAAATTCTGAGGATAATTGTTATTGACCTCACCAGCAGGAAAGAATTGAGAGATTATTTTGGAGAACACGTTCTCCAATTACAACAGCCCACATCCAGAGAGAGATGAGGAAGTAAGCCAAACGCCTCCTGCTGATGTCCCTGTCTTCAAGGCACAGGGACCAGGATTAGAGAAGCAGGCCACCTCTCGTCACTATCTTCAAAGCCAGCTGAGCGGCCCCACCATTCACTGCCCACTGTCTTAGATGATCTTCTTTCTTTTTTTTTCCAATCCTCACCCGAGGACACTTTTTTTCTATTCATCTTCAGATAGAGTGGGAGGGAGGGAGAAAGAGAGAGAAACATCCATGTGAGAGGGACACCTTGACTGGTTGCCTCCCACACGACCCCGACCAGGGTCAGGGACGAACTGCAACCGAGGTACGTGCCCTTGACCGGAATCGAACCCACGACCCATTGGTCCATGGGCCGATACTCTAACCGCTGAGCCAAACCTGCCAGGGCTGCCTTAGATGGTCGTTACCTGTAGCCTTCAAAAGCCACTTTTCCCCGACAGAGGGGAACTGGAGGAAGCTCAGCGCATCTCGGCTCACTCGGATGCTTCAGGAGAAGCAGGGGAGAGCCCACAGGAGTCTGGACACCATTCTGAATAAGGATGTAATCTTTCATGTTCCCAATTATATATGAAAGGGATTAAACCTGCATCTCATTCAAAGTCCTTGGTAATTAGAGCAAGGAAAATCTAAGCTCAGTCTGGCAGCATCACCCAAGACAGAGGTCCGCCAACTGACCCAGTGGTTGGTTCTTAGCTCCGTACCTTCGAAGGGCAGCTGAGCGCCAGAATGTGCAGTGATGGGGGTTGCTGGAAACTCCAGGTTTAGACAGCAACCTCTTCTCTCAAGAATGAATGGAGAGAAAATATTAATAAGGGGTTGATAGAAAGGTATTACAAATTATAGAAAGGTATGCAAATTATGGGAGACTACCTAGTGATTCATGACTCTGAAGTGTTACTCTAATAGAAAAAGAAGAGACTTGTGGAATACACCTGCTTGCTGTCTGCTTCATGAAACAGGAACAGGAAGCTGTGAAGTCAGAGTGGGCGGAGACGAAGGCAGTGTGCAAAAGCAGTTGGCTGTAATGGAAAAGAATGCAAGCGAATTTGAGGCTTCTACTCCAAGACAAGAGGTACAAACATCCCAGATAAAATAATAACAGCAAATTGGATTTGACAGTTTAGCAAGAGAGTTATCTATCATAACAAACACGGGGTTAATTTCAGATATGTGAAATGGTTTAATATTATCACAGATTTCATAATCGATGGATTAATTGAGTAATCAATCCATGGATTTAATAATAAAAAAAAAACCAATGTGATCATTTCAACACAAACTTTAAAATGTTTGATTAAATCCAATACTCTTAGGCTCCAAGTCAAGTCAGATTTTTTTGTTGTATATACTCATATTTTCTACCCCCAAATATTTTTTTACCCTAATTCCAAGATTTAGGTGTTTTTGTTTTTTCCCCCAGTATTTCTGGGGTTTTACAAGTAGTACTATGACTGTAGGTCAATCACCTGAGTGAATATGAAAATGGCTCCCTGCCCCTCCTGGTCCTCACCCACCGTGTTCCCTGCATTTCCAGGTTCTCTGCTGTCTTTGGGGCCCTCTCCCAACACCTCTGCACTGCAGGGTTTCCATCCATGGTGCCCTCCAGGCTCGGTCAGGCTACAGCTGCTTCAGGGTGGCAGGTTGGGCACATGTGGTGTCAATCATCTAGAACGTCCCTTGTCCGGCTGGTGTGGCTCAGTGGTTGAGCATCGACCCATGCACCAAGAGGTCCCCAGTTCGATTCCCGGTCAGGGCACATGCCCAGGTTGTGGGCCTGATTCCCAGCTGGGGGCATGCAGGAGGTGGCCAGTCGATGTTCTCTCTCATCGATGTTTCTGCCTCTCTCTCTCCCTTCCTCTCTCTAAGAAACCAATAAAGAAAAAAAAAATTAGAACATCCCTCACACTCGTGCCTCAATTCCTGATGCCCCTGTGAAAGGAGATGCAGACTTTCATTCCACAGAGCAAAGCTCAGAGTGGGGGAACTCAAGGGCTTAAATCAAATTGAATCACTGATAGCTGACATCAGAGGAGCGGAACATAGGAGAGAAAGGGAGTTCCAGGATACCTGGGGGATGGGGAAGGGAGCAAAGAGACAGAACAAAGACTCAAAATCAATGATTACCCGTATCATAATCTGATCAGGGTTGACTCTGCCCCTATCCTGTGTCCACATGGGTTGATGGTGGTGGGAGGGATAGCAGGGATGGGTGCAGCCATGTGCTGAGGTCTCAGCCACAGAAACATGGGACTTCTGGACCTCACCGTGGCGCCTGATGTCAGCCCTCACATCTTCCAGTGAATCCCTAGATTTCCGAGACAAGGATTTCATAGCTGAAGAACTGAATAGGCCTAATCCAACACACACTGTTTCTGCATGCTTCTGTGCCTTCGCACATGCTGTTCCTGCTGCCTGCAATGCCTGCCCTGCCCTGGTTCCCCAGATAAACACCCGCGCAAATATCTATCAGGCAGAGGGAGCGACACCTTTTCTGGGTGCACGTGGCAACCACAGCATGTACCCCTAAGAACCAGAACACACTGTTCTCAGGCCTGTCTCCAAACTATGAAACATGTTTCACTGGGGAGGAGGCCATGGCTTAACCACTTCTATAACCCCAGCCTTACATTGTACTTGCTACATAGTAGGTCTCATTAAATATCAGTTTGGTGAGCGAAGAAAGAAATATAGAATGGGGGACTCCAAACTCCGGGTTGGAGAGGCCCAGCTTGAGAAGAAGACAGGTGATCAAGCCCAGCCAGGGAATTTGGTCTTGGGCATTCCTGGTCTGTAGTGGCTGACTGGGCTTGGCTTCTCTCTGAATAGGCCAAATCAAGAGTGGGACGATGGTGAGCATGTTGGTGCCCTCTGGAATCACAGATATCATGAGCTTGTGGAAACTCGGGCCATTTGCATGCCTCCTAAGATCTTCCCATTTGGTTGCTCTGCTTGCCATCAAATTCATATACATTTGTGTCTTCTACAGAAACAGTTGGAAGTGTTTGGAAACACTTGGGATGCAAGGAGCATCTGATGGCAGATGTCAATGGCTCCCATTGGAAAGACCGTGGCTTCCAGCCTAATTAATAGCCAATTGCACCTGTACAGCTGGGGGGCCTTGGGTCCACAATAGAGTTAATCATGGGACACTATAGGGACAGGAAAGATCTCAGAATCTGGGAGTCAGGGAACCCACTCTTTCACTCTGAAAGACTGGTATCTTTGGGTTAGTCTTTTAATATTGTTGAGGTCCTGGTTTCTTCATGTATTAAATGACAGCACTAGATTAAATAACCACTAAATCCAAAATTCTGCATGATTTTAACCAGGCAGCTTCTATTCCATTGTTTAAGCCAATCACAGATCAAGGGATGAAATAGAACAGTCTACTTTCTATTTTAACACTTCTTGGTTCATTGACCTCTTGATTATAAAGAAAAATCACAAAATTTGGGCTTTTCTTCTGGTATTTTGCAATTCTATCAGTTGGATGGTGATTGCTGTCATAGAGGGATCTAAGCAAGTTCTACAGTTTTCATCTTGCACCTTGGTTACTGTCTAAATCAAGATCAAACATATGGACTCGATTTATAGTGGACTACCTAGTCATTCTACTGATCCCCAGAATTGGAATATTAAGGACTGTTTGATCTTATAGTAATTAATCAATCAACATTTATTGACATCTACTGCAGGGCCAGCACTGGGCTAGGGACTCATGTTGCAAACCCCATCTTATGTAACACGTTCAACACCCTTGATCTCATTCAGTCCTCACAACTGCCCTCCACTTTCCTACATGCTGTGGTCCCACCAGGGAACAACACGGACCACTCAGAAGTGCTGTTTGGAAAATCATTAGCAGGGGCTTCTCCTTGGCAGTGGAAGATGTCACGCTGCCCAGAGAAGGTGTGACCCTGCAGCTGTCCCCTGCTGCGGAGAATACCCTGAAGGACAGCCACTTCTCCATAAACCTTGGGTTGGCCCAAGACACAGCCTTAAGCTTGATAAGAATAATCTTGTGGGATTTCTTATCTTTCCAACTTTGACTTGGTCAGAAATGCCCTGAGACCAGCCTTCTTGGCTATATTTTAGCACTTCTGCCTCTAGCTTCCACAGCAGCAATAAAGGGTAGAGCGACGTGAGACACTAATAGTGTTTCAGCCACACACCCTTGAATAACCTGGGAATGGTCGGTGTTAGTGCTGTTTCAACTGCACACAGAGATGAGGTGACAGTGTGTCTCCTCAGCTTTCTCCTTTTCTGCACAGAAGCCATCAAGTTGGCTTTTTGCTCTGTCAAGAACACCAAGCACTTGGGAAGGGAGGAAAAGAATCAGGAGAGGTGAGCTTCCTCCTTTAACCGTTGAAAACATCTTTTAAACACCTTCATTGTGTGAGATACTTTTGTGAGTTCCTTTAAGGAACTCCCAGTCTAGAAAAATAAACTGATAAATGATAATACCACATCCTGGCATCAATAGTTGCCTACATGCTTAATGAATGGCCATTCTCCCTTTTTTCTTGCTAATGGAACTTCGATTTCTTTCCCATTTAACCGGCTCTGCCATGGTGGACCAGTTAGGGTGGGTCTGAATGAGTCACTGGAAGTCTGATGCCCTTTTCCAGGGACCAGCCCTAGGGACGGATATGTGACTCAGTGCTGGCCAGTAAGACTTCAGGGGAAGTCTTCTGGATCCCTAAAAAGGATCATTTCTCCCCGATGAAAGGTATTGCAAGGTTGAAACCTTTGTTCCCACATCCACTCTTCTTTCCTGGGATGTTGTTGTGTAATTATGTGATGCTTCAAATTGGAGGAGCCTTGTCATGACTCAGAGGAGAGTTACAGACAATAACTGTGGGTGGCAAAGTAGAGACATTGGGTCCCTGGTGGCATCATGGAGCCAGCAAGGCAAACCTGGGGCCATCTGTCACCCGACTTCCTGTTAAATAAACATCCTTCAGTTTGAGCCACACCTACCGGGCAAGTTGAATTTTTTTTTTTTGCTCCTAGTAGCCAAAAGCATTCTGAGATGGTAAAAGGCAGAAAGGGCTCTATCAAGAGGAGCACTACGAAATCCCTGGGGAAGAGGGGGTGGCCTCTGAGCTGGGTCTTGAGAGAGGAGTGCAGTAACCCAGGTGGAGAAAATAGGGAAAAGCATTCCTGTCCGGCCGGTGTGGCTCAGTGGTTGAGCGTCGACCCATACACCAAGAGGTCCCGGTTCAATTCCCAGTCAGGGCACATGCCTAGGTTGTGGGCCAAATCCCCAGTGGGGGGCATGCAGGAGGTGGCCCATTGATGTTCTCTCTCATCGATGTTTCCCTCTCTCTCCCCCTCTCCTTCCTCTGTCTCTAAAATCAATAGAGAGAGAGAGAAAAAAAAGAAAGCATTCCTGGCAGAGGCATGGGCTCGAACAAGAGTTGAGATGCAGAAAGGCATGCTCTATTTGGACCTGTGAGAAGTTCAAGTGTGGTTGGGGTAGAGACTTCGAGGGGGAGTGATGAGAAAGTCAAGGCTGACGAGTGTGACAGCTTACTTCACTCTCGTGTGACAGTCCTGAGGGCAGTGTTCCAGGTGGCCTGGGTAATCAGGCTCCGGGTGGTCCTTCAGGGACTCAAGGCCCTTGCCTCTAT
This sequence comes from Tadarida brasiliensis, assembly GCA_030848825.1. Classification (NCBI taxonomy): domain Eukaryota; kingdom Metazoa; phylum Chordata; class Mammalia; order Chiroptera; family Molossidae; genus Tadarida; species Tadarida brasiliensis. Next base: position 94,437,435 of record CM061267.1, on the reverse strand, counting down.
GGTTCTATCATCCCCCAGGGTGTTGGTCTTGTCGGCAGGATCCAGGGACTTGCACATTCCAGCTCCAGAAGAGGATGAGAACCTGGGGACATGTGCTGGATGTTTGGAGACTACACCTGGAAGTGGCTTCTGCGCACTCCACTTGTACTCACTGTCAGTGAGCGAGAGCTGAGCCATGGGCCCAGCGAGCAGCAGGGGAGGGCTGGGAAGTGTGGTCCTGAGCTGTGCAGGCCACCATCTAGCTCATCTTCGTTGCTAGGGAGACTTGGGCCTATTGCAAAGGGTCCTGTGTGCTGAGAGGAGGAGTTGGGAAGTTCTGTAGGCAAAGAGGAGCACGGAAGAGCCGAGGAGCACCATGATTGAGGCAGATTTTAGTTTGATGTAAGGATGAGGCCTTCTATAATGAGAATTGACCCAAAGTTAAATGGCTTCTTTAGTGATGAAGTCAGTGTCTCTTCATCAGAGATATTCAAGCGGATGCTGGGCAGCCTCTATCAGATGCAATGTAAAGACAAGGCAGCGAGCAGGACTAACGGGTCCCTAAAGGACCCCTCCATGTCTAAGACCCTTGGACGCTGCTCTTTGTAAATCTGTGTCTCACAGCAGTGGTGGACGGATTGGGCAGCCTGGGCCTGGAGGCAAGGGGACCAGTGAAGAGGATGAGCCGAACAGAGGCAGTGCCAGTGGGGACAGAGAGGAAGGAGTCGTGGTGAGGGACACCAAGAGGAAGGATTCCCCAGGACCTAGTGTCTGATGAGCTTGGGGGCAGGTTTAGGAAACCAGAGGGTTAAGGATGCCCCTAAGTTTTCCAGGCTGCATCACTGTAAAGATGTCACCTGGCCACTGGCAGAGACAGGAAGGAGGAAAGCCAGGTATGAGGGGGGATGTGTTTGAGGTCCCTGTAGGATGTCCATCAGCAGAAAATGCAGAATTAGTGGAGAGGTCGAGGCTGGAGGTTTAGATGGGAATGTCCAAATACCTGATTTTAAAAAATAGGGGTTGTCAAGGTCACCAAGAAAGAAAGTGAAAAGCAGAGATGGTTAACCTGGCATTTAGAGACGTTGATAGGGTCCATGAGTAGGTGTGTGTGTGTATGTGTGTTTATCAGATTTTCAAAGGAACCATGACTCAAAAAAATGTTTACAATCACAGCTGTGGAATGAGAATGTTCTGTCAGAAGGGAGAGAAGAATTTGGAGAAAACGTTATTCCCAGGTGCCAAAGGGAAAACTCACTCCAGAAAGCAGATGTTTGGCAATTTCCAATGCCACACAGATGTCTGCAGAGGATAAGACTTGAGAAATGGCCTTTGGGTTGGACAACTGGTGACCTTTAAGGAAGGTGTCTCAGTCCAGCCAGTGTGGCTCAGTGGATGGAGCATCGTCCCATGGACTGACAGGTCCCGGGTCCATTCCTGGTTGGGACACATGCCCGGGGTTTCAGGCTCCATCCCCAGAGGGGGGCGTGCAGGAGGCAGCTGATGGGCGTTTCTCTCTCACATCGATGTTTCTATCTCTTTCTCTGTTCTTCTCTCTCTAAAAAATCAGTAAAAACATATTTAAAAAAAGAAAGCTGTCTCAGTAGATGGGAGAGGGTGCAATCCAGATCTCAAGTTGTTGAGAAATGAGTGGGAGGTGAGGCTGGAGAAGGAAAGAGTGTGTCACCCCGCACAAGAAATGTTTATGAGAGGGAGAGCCGGGCCAGATACTGAAGGGGTAGCCCACTCCATTTCACCTCGGGGCAGGTAAGTCAGCGTGTGGAGGAGAAGCAACCATGGTCGGGGAGGGGAGCCGGCCTTTGTCTCACGGTCTTAGAGGAAGTGGGCATGGCCCAGGCGGAAGGTCCAGGGGGTGTGTGGGTGGGAGGTGGGGGAGGGGTTCGGCCGAAGCGAGGAGAAAGAAGGAGCGAGAATGCAGGGCTCACTGCGGTCCAGAGGAGCCTAGCAAAGGAAGCTTAAGGCAAACAGCATTGACATCAGCTGCTAAGAATGAGGGGTCTCAGGTGAACTTGGGGGCTGAGCCCCTGTGCTTGGAATCCCCGGTGTGAGGGGCTTAATGGGGGGAAAGAGTCAAAGCCCACAGGGCTGTAGGAGAGGCGTGGCCTGGACTCCCTCGGCCACACTCAGGTCACATGCTGATTGGCCAGTGCCACCGGCCCTAGTCCATTTCCTGTCACCACTCTGCTAAGGTGTCTCTTTGGTCCCAACGTTCGTGTGGCCCCCACACCAGTTCTGGGCCTCTGCCCGTGATGTGATTAAATGAGACCTGTGCCTTTAAGGAGTGCCCCCTCCCTCGGCCCTTCCCCCTCCAATTACAGCACTAATTTCAGTAATGGAGCATTAATAGAGTAATGGGCGAGGGAGGCTGGCCTGAAGGAACTGTGGAGCTCAGCACAAATTGAGTAAATAAACCATATATTAGATTTCTAAACAATACTTTTAGTCTAGTCTCCAGGGAAAGAGAGTCAAGACTTACTTAAGTCATCCCTGCAAAGTGTATGTAAAAGAAGCTTCCTCTCGGAGCTTGGTCTCCTAGAAGCCGGAAATCGTCCCCTCTCTTCCAGGGACGGGAGGGAGGGGTTACTGCTGCTCCCACACTTTCCCTTGTCTCGTCATTCCCCAATTTCTCTCACTCTGAGAGATGTATCAGAGGTGAGAACCCCAAGGTGCCTCCTTTGGGGGACCCTGGCCGGCGTGGCGGGCATGGGACATCTCTAGGGAAAAGTAGCCCAGGGCAGTTGGTGGTGTGGATGGGAAGAGGGGGAGGGACAGAGACCAGAGAGGACAGGAACTTGGGGGCAAAGAGGGGGACATTATTAGCAGGTAACCTTAGGATGGGAGAACGGCCCGGTTGCTACCACTACTTGGCAACATTTTAACAGGGGTCCCTGTAGAAGGCTGAGGAATAACAGCACATGTTACACTAAGGGCTTGCATCTGGGTAGCCTTAATGGCTAATGGAAAGAACAAACTCAGAGTCAGAAGACCAAGGAGATGGTCTCAGCTCTATGAATTACCAGCTGTTGGGCCTGGACAAACAATGGTCCCTCTCCGTGCCTCAGTTTCCTTGTCTGTAAAATGGGAAGAGCACGGCATTAAGAGGGCGGAAGGAGGTTGTGTTAGTTGGGTGGAGGCCGTGGCTGCAGCAGCTGGGTAGGCTGCATCCCTGCTTCTGCTGCCTGTGCAGCCCAGCAGCAGCCTCTGAGTGCCGAGAGGGCGATCCGGGCTGCGAGGTCTGGGCAGTGGTAGGAGGTCCCTGGAAGATGAGCTGAGGGTCATGAAATGTTACCGCATTGATCACTGGCTCCATGTCCGCGATGATGACACTCTGAAGCTGGGAACTAGGATTACGGGATTTCAGTATTGTTGCTAAAATCTGTCCTGACTTTGTTGGCTCCCATGGCCCAGGCAAGTCCTGAACGTGGGCTGAGAAGCCAGGGTGGAGTCCCTGATAAGAGCTCATCTCCACAAAGGGCCTGCTGACTCCAGAAGGGCTGGCTCTCAGAGGGACGTTAGGTGGCTGTGAAGAGAGCCCAGGGCGAGGCGTTGATACCCAAGGGCTGTTCTAAAGCTGCCGAGTGTCTGATGGTCCTCCTGCCAGCGCTCAGCTCGGAAGGCGAGTGCCTCGTGAGGCCTTTGTCTGCAGGGAGTGGGGCGAGGAAGGAAACAAGGCAGGCTCTAGGATTCTCCATCTCAGTGGATGAGAGCTTGGGTTCCGCATTCAAAGTTGGGTTCAGATTCTTGTCCTGCTACTTACTGGCTCCGTGACCTTGGGTGAATTTCCTGTCACCGCTAAGCAGCAGTTTCCTCCATGTTGTGTGTGAGCCGCCTGTCTTAAAGGTCTGTTGATGACATACACAGGACTTACATCTTACAATTTGCTGTTGTTTTCTGTCTCTGTCTTTGAGCTCTGTAAGATCAGTATTATGCCCTGGCCAGTATGGCTCAGCGGTTAGAGTGTCAGGCTGCAGACCAGAGAGACCTGGTTTCAGTTCCCACTAAGGGCACGTACCTCGGTTGCAGTTTGTCCCCGGCCCCGTTTGGGGTCGTGAGGGTGGCAGCCAGTCGATGTGTCTCTCTCACATCAATGTTTCTCTCTCTCTCTCCCACCCGCTCTATCTGAAGATAAATGCAAAAGTGTCCTCAGGTGAGGATTAAAAAAAAAAATCAGTATCATGCTGTTCTTTTTTTCACCCCTAAACCTAGCATTTACATAAGGAAGGAAGGTAGGAGGGAAGGAAGGAAGGGAGGAAGGGAGGAAGGGAGGAAGGGAGGAAGGGAGGGAGGAAGGGAGGAAGGGAGGAAGGAAGGAAGGAAGGAAAGAAAGGAGGAAAGAAGGATAGGAAGAAAGGAAGGAAGAAAGGTGGTTAGCTATCTGATTTGGTGGGGCAGGGTCTGGATTTCTACTAATCCCTTATGGCCTTCAGTGACCTTAGAGCTGGGTCCATAGGTGGCGAGGCTTAGGGTTCTCATCTGGATTCTTGAGAGTAGTATCTGTTCTAGGGGATGTGGAGAAAACAGCATCCACCCCACCCCCATCCCCACTCCACACCCTCTCCATCTGCGGCTCCTTCTGAGCTAGTCATTCAAACAGACACCCATCTTGAAAACAGTCAAGGGAATTGACCGTCACTCAACTGGAGTGACAGACCGCTTTCTGACCTGGGGCCCTGGGCCCCTGGTATGGGTCAGGAAACCCAAAGTGACATGCAGGGGGGGGGGAAGCGCTGCACCCTGACAGCTGCTGGTGGCGAACAGCTCCCAGCCTCGGTGAGGGCAGAGGCCCTGGTCTTGTCGAGAGGCCGTTCAGGTGAATTCGGCCTTGGGGGCTTCTGGGTGCTTTAGATGCACAGACAAGGACACAGAGAACGAAAAAGGCTGGGAAACAGGGAGGTGAACGTACGCAGCGAGGGAGGAGAGGCTGGGGCTCGACTTCAGCTATCCTGGGCTTGTTTCTAGTCTTGCCATTAGCAAACTCTGTGACCTTAGACAGGTCACCTTGCCCTTCTGCGTCTCTTTGCTCACCGCAGTTATACACTTGGCTGTTTTGGATCAGACAATCCATGCTTGGCATGTAAGAAGGTCAGCCTTGAAGCACAAATGAGAAATGAACTTGAGTCAGAGGGTCTGCCTCTGACCTGGCCTTGAGGATCCTTGCGAGCATCAATTCAAGTGACCAGTGGGTGCAGATCAAACCATTTCTCTTTGGTGGCTGTGTTAGATGGGGCTCCCAGCAGGATTGTGTCTCGAAGGATCTCTGGTATATAAACTCTGGAAGAAGATGCTTTGCTACATATATAACTTAAAATAAAAAATCCTTATCTGTATGCTATTTTCATCCTTTACAAACAATGCTACCTGAAGGTATTTGCTCTAATTAGATTCCTACTGAGCTACAAGCCCTATGAAATAGCAAATGCATTCAATGACTCACAAATAATACATCTCATATAGCAACTTTGGAGTTTTACCATTGCGCCCACACGTGCCCTGGTAGAATCAGGACGTCTGGTTCATCCAGCCTGGAAGATGACATGCTGTACAAGGGATTGTGTAAATCACTGGCTTTGACCGTTTTCATAAATTATTTTAGAACGCTTGGGAGAAAGCATTCTTGTAGAGACACCTTATATTCACATTCTGAAAAGTGTCTCCTTCAGGAGAGAGGGAAAACATTTCTGCCATGTTTTCTTGGCTGTCCGTCTGAAATTCAATCTCACCTGGGCTCAGAGGTTTAGAACATAGGCAGACATTTAATAACTTGACTTGGAAGGGACCTAACAGGTACTGCCACATGCAGGACCAGGGCATTCTAGGTAATGCTGGCATTAATGGGACAAACAAGGAGAAGACCAGCTTTGGGTTCATGACCCATGGGGTGATTTGAGGTGGCTGCCCAGGTGCTTCAGTATATTTTGAAACCGCTGACCTAGACAGTGTCCAGGCTCCTCCCAACACTACAAGGTACCCAGTGCTATGGGTAGGAAGCACCCAACGGCCTGGAGCGAGGGGAGTATTTCAGGAGAGCCGTGTCACAGTGGGCACTCTAGGAAGGTGGGTAGGTGATGCCACGAGGAACGGGCTTCTCTGAGCAGGCCTCCTCAGCCCCCACGTCTGGACCCCAGAGACACCTGTGGTCCCCGCCGACTGGCTCAGGGGGTCAGCTCCAACTGCTTCTCAACTGTGCTCCTTGGAGGTCTCTCTTTCTGGTGATGGTCCCAGCTCCATCCTGTGGCCCCACACCTGGTCCTTCCCAGCCCTTCTGAGAGGCCTCTTGCTTGGGAGGATGTCTGGTGTGTGGCTTCCATTTGATCCCTGGTTATTGAGTCAGCTGTCCTTGTACTCCTCAATCTGCTTCCCAGGCCAGTCCCGGCCCCCTGCTTTCCACCCCATACCTCCCCAGCCCTCCATGCAGCAAACCAGCCTCTGCCATATGGCTGTGGAAGGGAGGGATGGAGGAAAGGAGAAGAAGCAGGGGATGGAGGGAGGGAGATTGGGTTTCACACCTAAAGTCACCCTGTTGTTTGTAGGGGTGACTGTTCCGCTCTTCAATGTCTACAATGATGGAAGCTTTGATGACTAGCCTAGATTCTTACTGGGGGTGTGGAATGATTTCATCTGAGGCATCCTGGGACGCCTGGACATAGGCTTCTTGATGTTCTGAGAGGCATTCCTTGTCTTTCCAGGAGAAGACCTTCCGTAAAAACTTGCCAATATTTTTTAGGTTACTCCCAGTCATCCGGGTCTCCGTTGATCATAATAGTATGAGTGTCTTAAATCGTGACACTCATCAAGCTTTGTGTACCAGGCACTTGACAAGCATTTGTATCTTCCCAGCACCCCCTATAGCAGGTGTTATCATTAATTCTCCCTCTTTACAGATGAAAAAAATCAAGGCAGAGCAACTGAGTACCTTACTCCAAATTATAGAGAGTGACTTGGCAGGGTTGAGGTTCAAGTTTGGGCAGAAATCATTATGGCTCTGTATTCTCAGCAGCAAAATGGACTTGCTTGGCAAGATATGACTACGGGCAAGTTGTTTTATTTGTGGTGAAGAGATTTCAAACTGAAGATGCGTATTTAAGATGTGGTGGTGGAGGGAGGAGGACTGCAATTCCAGAAGCTGGTTCATTGTCTCAGCTTATTTCTGAATCCTCAGTGGCTGGTTGTCCTGGGTCGTTCTTTGACCCAGGAGCTTTCCCAGCCTTGACCCTCAGCTAGCTTCAGGCCTGTAAATGGGGAGAAAGGGGAGAAAAGGAGAAAATGGGAATGGGGGAGAGATCACACACCACACCGCTCTGGTGATGAGTTAATGTTTTAATTTAATTCATGGCTGCAGCTTCAGAATGGCATTTGTTGAGCTTGGCAAAGGGACAGACCCTGCCTGTGTGTGCTCCTTAGTCTCTGAAACCAGCACTTTTTCCTTTACCGTCCCTTTGATGTGTTACAAGATCCTAATTAGAGCAGTTCAATAAATCAGGCCCTTGGGCATCGACACTTCAACACAGGCCTAATTTGCTAAACACTGGTGGATATTAACCAGTCCTTGGAAATTGGCTGTAGGGATGGAGTCCCACCAGAGGCTCCATACCAGATTCTGGCCCTGAGTGTATGTTCCCAAAAGTCGATCTCAGATAGCCCATGACTAATAATACCTCCCCAGGCCTTTAGTGGATTAGGCTATTGTTTGCCTGAGTTCCAGGGTATATGCAAGAGATATGCAAGCGTTAAGTAGGGGCCTCGTGGCATCCAGTTTCCTGTGGTTACTGCCCAGCCTTCAGGATTGATTTGGGGCCTATCTCTGTGGAGTCAACTGTCCTGTGCAATCCTCATTCATAACTTCCTGATGTGGCCAGACGCCAGATCACTCATTCTTTGTCTACGAGGCTGAAAGGGGAAAAATGAGGGGGTGGAGAATTATGGAGGAAGGAAGGGAATTAGGGATGCCTTATCTTCAGAGGGTTCCTCCATTCTGTATATGCATGGGATGAGAATAGCAAGTCAGCCTCACTGGCGTCCTGGTATCCAGCCTGGGACAGAACAGGAAGGCTGTGATATGCTGGGGAAGGGACACTCCCACCTGACACAGCCTTTGGAACCAGCACCTGGAGAGGTCAGAGGACCATACCAGCATTTTTATGAGCCTCTCCTAAAGCCAGGCCCTGTGCTCATGACTTCAAAGGTAATATTTAATTTAAAATTCCCTGCAGCCCTATGGCTTTTTTTGAGGTAGAAACTCTTATTATTTACATTTAGAGAGGATGCAATTGAGGCCAGAGGTCCAGCTCCTTGCCTATCATGTAGCTAGCAAGAGGCTGGTGTGGTCTGACCCTGAGTCGCCATCCTGCGTGGGAGTTCCCAGCCTGTCCTGGGCAGCTGTGAATGTGATGGTTCTCTCGTCGAACTCACTCCTGGGGTGGGTCCTGGGTCGTGCCCAGGCCCCAGAGGGCAGTTATAGAACTGGCTCCCGAAGTCCGGTGAAATAAGGTGGGGTGGAATGAAGTTATTATTACAGAGGGCAAAGCCTGGACCTGCTCGAATTGATGTTTAAAAAGTACATGACTTGCAAACTTTGGAACTCTTACCTCCTATTGGCCAGACACCACCTGCATTCTGTCTCATGGCTGACCACGGCGTGCCTGTGGGCCCACCTCTTCATTGTGCCTCGTGCATACAATGCTCAGCTTCCTTCTGTGATGTTATGTGTTGCTTTGGCTTTGGTCCCTGCCATCCTTTCCTCCACACACACCTCTTAGGTCCTTGCACATCTGTCAGGCCCTGTGCTGGTGGACCAGGATACGGAGAGAAAAGGCAGTGATTCCTGCCACTGACACGGGCCCAGGCTGGGATGTGGTCAGCACAGATGAGGGCCTAGGTCAGGTTGTTCAAGGTCAGTACCCAGCTCTGCCACGTATCTAACCCTGTTGAGTCCTGGCTTCCTCATATATGAAATGGGGACAATAATAGGACCTTTTTCACTTGGAATAGCAAAGATGAGTAACAGAGACAATTCCTATAAAATCTCGATCCAATCTCTGTTGTGTAGTGAGCTCAATAGATACCAGAGTTATTATTTCCTGACTGTTTGGGTTTATCATCTTTTCATGTCAGCCAGGGTGTCCTGGCTCACTGGCCCTGGCTGGTGAATCTGTGTTTGGTTGCTGACTCCCTGACAACATGGTCTAGGTTTGAACTGGCCCAGGTTATAAGACTGTGTGGTGACTCATGCCCCCAGTGAGTCCAAAGTGGGGCAGCTGGCCGGGGTGCTCACTCTTGGGCCTGATTTGAATAGACATTTTGCCCAAGAAGATATGTGAATGGCTAATCAGCACATGAAAATATGTTTAACATAATTAGCCATTAGAAAAATGGAAATCAAAACCACAGTGAGGTGTCATTCACACCCAGTAGGATGGCTATCATTGAAAGGACAGATAGTAACGAGTGTTGATGAAGATGTGGAGAAACTGGAACCCTCATGAATTGCTGACAGGAATGTAAATTGGTACAGCCACTTTGGCAAAGAGTTTGGCAGTTTCTTAAAAAGTTAAACAGATCCTTACCATACAACCCAACAAATCCACTTGTAGGTATCTACCCAGGAAAAATGCAAACATATATCCACACAAAGATTTATATGTGAATGTTCACAGAAGCATTATTCGGAATAGGCCCAAACTGGGACAATCCAAATATCCATCACCTGGATAAACAAAATGAGGTGTGCCCATAACATGGAATACAATTCAGCAATCAAAAGGAATGAATACATAGTAAGACATGTTCCGACATGGAAACATGGATGAAGCTCCAAAACATTATGCTATGTGAAAGAAGCTGTACACAAATGAGTACATATTGTATGATTCCATTTGTATGAAATTTCTAGAGGAGACAAATATATTGCCTGGTGGGTGTGGCTCAGTGGTTGAGCGTCAACCCATGCACCAAGAGGTCGCCCATTCAATTCCTGGTTGGGGCTGCCCAGGTTGTGGGCCTGATCCCCAGTTGGGGCATGCAGGAGGCGGCTAATTGATGTTCTCTCTCATCGATGTTTCTGTCTCTCTCTCCCTCTCTCTTCCTCTCTCTCTCAAATCAATAAAGAAAAAAAAATTAAAAACAACAAAAAAAGAAAAGACCAATCTATAGAAACAGAAAGCAGGTCAGTGGCTGCCTAGAGCTGGGATGAGAATGAAGATCAATGGTAGGTGGTCATAAGGGGCTTTTGGGGGTGATGAAAATGTTCTAAATTGAATCAAAGAGATGTTTGCACAACTATAAATTTACAAAAAATAATTCATTGGACTGTATACTTACAATGGGTTTTATGGCATATAAATTACACCTCAGTAATGCTGTTAAAACAACACACAGATACTTGTCCAAGATCACACAAGCGGCAGAGTAGGGATTTGGAATCAGTATCCTTTGTGCTCTTTTTGCTAGCCTCCACCATGTGTTCCTGTGGGTGGCTTGTTTCCCCAACAGACAGACAACGCTTGGAGGCCGAGGAACGTGCCTTTACCTCCTTGGGACTCACCTCTCAGTGTTCTCAGCAAATCTGTGGAGCAGCGTTGATAGGACATCATATTATAGTGGGATTATTCTGTACCAGAGTGAACAGCGAAGGCTGCTCTTTCTCCAAATGCTGCCTGGAGTGTTGAGACAGAGGGGCAGATAGTCCATCAAAGGCATGCCGCCTGAAGAACAGGGCTGGCTGACAGCGAGACAAAGAGCTGTGCTGTCCAACACTGCACAGAGCAACCTGTCTCTTCCTGCTCGGCCCCGCCGGCTGTTAAAAGGACCACAAAAGGCTGCTGGGGAGATGACAAGAGCTTAAGAATTTGCTGAATGTGTTACCCTTGATAGCAGGAGTAAACCCGAATGACCTTCCCGGGACACACAGGAGAGGCTATTAGAATATAGGCCAGACCTGAATCGGGCAGGGAGGCTGAGGATGTGTTCGAAGGCCTTGCGGTGGCCTCACACATATTCGATCCATTCAGTACAGTGAATGACTTTGTGGGAAACCAATATTAATTTTTTTTCACAATTTAAAAAGGTGTTATCAGGAAAAATTGTCCAGAAGTTGAAAATGGGTTAAAAGAGACGGTTGGGTGTCCTTTCAGTGGCTCGCTGGGCTCTGTGTAGCTCTCTCCAAGGTGGGCACGTTTCGACTGGCTTCCTATTGATGAGGCTATTTTCCAACCACTGAGGTAGCAGTTAACTCATGGAAAACCTGATAATAATGCAAATGATTCTTGTCCGCAGCAAAGCAAATGGACTTCACCCGAAAAATATAGAAAAGATAACCCAAAACTTTCCATTTTATTGACCTTTGCAATATTAACCAGTTTTGCATCTATTAGCGAATTTATTTCAGAATTCCTGATGGCCCATAGATACCTCTGTTCAAATTCTTCATTGAAATAGTCTTACCATCTTGTGGGTTTTTTCATTAAGTCATGAATCAAATAAAATCTTTGACACACGTTCCGTCTGTTTGCACAGAAGTCATGTTTTTAACCCTTTGAACACTTTAGCAGTGTTCACAGACACAGTTCAGGTTCACAGCGACGGTGACTAAAAGCTGAGCCCGGGCCCCTGAGCGATAACTGAAGGAGTTCCTTCCCACCTGCTGCTGAGACCCCCTGTCCCTTCTCTGTAAGTGCAGGCACCGTCTCTCCACCAGGAAGCTCTCTCTAACCCTAGACGGGCCAGATGTCTCTGTTCAGAGCTGAGACAACACTCTCTGGACTCGCTTTCTCATAACACTGTAGGCATACCCGCCCCAGAATGGTCAAAATCCAAACAAGGGCAGCGGTCAGAACAGTTCCAGTGGGTGTTTCTGAAGAAGCAGTGGGCAGAGTAGACTTTGCTGTCAGCTCAGGCCACGGTTAAGTACCGGGAGCCAGGCAGTTCGTCTGATGGGGTAAGCAGACGGGCTCGGGACCAGGTGGGCAAGCATGGGCGGGTACCAGCTTGGAGTCCACCTACACATTTTGTAACATTTCAGGGCAGGCTGTTTCTTCCTGCAGTTAAACTGTCCAAAGTTCAGCTGACCACAGCTGGCCCAAGGAGCCCAGAAACCAGTGATGGTAATTTTTTTTTTTATCCTCACCCAGGGACATTTTTTTTTTTTTTTTTTGCACTTATCTTCAGATAGAGCGGGAGGGAGAGAAGGATGAAGAGAGAGAGAAGAGAAACATCGACGTGAGAGACACATCGAGTGGTTGCCACCCACACGACTCCAACTGGGGCCGGGGACAAACTGCAACCGAGGTACGTGCCCTTAGCAGAACCGAACCCGGGACTCTCTGGTCCACAGGCCGACGCTCTAACTGCTGAGCCAAACCAGCCAGGGCCAGTGGTGGTAATTTTTTATGTAAAGATTAATAATACTTGTAATGTACACTTAAAAATTTTGTTACGCCCTGGCCGGTGTGGCTCAGTTAGTTGAGCATCATCCCATGCACCTCAAGGGTGCCAGTTCGAGTCCCGGTCAGAGCACATGCCTGGGTTGCAGTTTGATCCCCAGTAGGAGGCGTGCAGGAGGCAGCTGATCGATGTCTCTGTCTCTCCCCCTCCCTTCCTCTCTCTCTAAAATCAATTAAAACATATTAAAATATTTTTGTTAAGAGGACAGATCTCAAGTTAAGCATTCTTACCACAACAAAATAAAACAACACTAATTAAAAGGGGCATAAAGACACTTTTAGAGGTGTTGGATTTGTTCATTACATTGATTGTGGTGATGATTTCATGGGTATATGCACATGTCCAAACTCATCAAATTCTATACATTGAATATGTGCACTTTTTTTGGTATTTCAGTTATATTTCAGTAAAGCTGTTAAAATTTTTAATATGAAATTTACAAAAAAAGTTAATAGTGCAAATGCGGTCAAATAGCCAAGGGTCCTGAGCAAGCAGAGAGAACTTGTTGAAGCATTGCAAGTATTCAAATAAACATATTCTAACTCTTACATAAGAACTAGCTCTGTGGCCCTTATTTTCCCTCTTTTTTGCTATCAAAACCAAGTCTCAGAGACAGAATATCTTTCATGTATTTAAAAAAATGAATTTATAATTTCCTTTTTCTAGTTTTCAGGTGAGATTGCGCTTAATATGAGCACTCTTACTAACTTGGATTGATGTGGCCTAATGATTTCTCCAAGTCAAACAGGATGGTTTGTACATTTGCAGATAGCCACACCCATCTTCAAGTGGGAAAATGTTCATATCCATAAAATGCTATTATTATTATTATTATTAAAAAGCAATGGAAAAGCACATATATATAATAGAAAAACTAACAGAATAACAAGATTATTAAATTCACACTATTAATGATTTTTAAACTCACATCATAAGATGAGAGTTAGATTAGTTACAAACAGATTTAATTAAAAATAATTTATAGTCTTTAAATGTCAAATCACAATATTGTACACCCGAAACTAATATAATATTGTATACCAGCTGTACTTAAATTAAAAACAATGAAATTTATATTCTGTTTACAAGAGACACACTTAAGTTGACACTGAAAGTTTGAAAATAAAATGTTAAACGAAATGGGCCAAAAAATACGTACTAATTCAAACAAAAAGAGAACAATATTAGCATCAGACAAAGAAGATCCCAGGGAAGAGTTAAGTGGAGCACATACCTGATTCACACAACATTAAAAAGTGATTCGCAGCACAGCAGGGCTTCCCCGACACATCTGGGGGCCGAGGTGCTCTTCCGGCGATAGGGCTGTGCTCTAAAACGTCAGCATGACAGTCATTTTTATTACATACTGTTGAGTAACATAACATCAAAACTCTAGGTAGAAACTAGTAGAGATCAAGGGAGAACGGACTAAAATTTTGATCACAATAAGACTTTAATCCACACAGTTTAATCACGAACAGAGCAAGTAGACGAAAATATGTAAATATCTAGAGAATCTGAATAATATGATAAATGACCTTTGCTTAATAGTTCTATGTGGAAAATTATAGCATACAAATGGGAAAAAAGTACTCTTTTCAATGTCAATGGACTATTTAACAGAAGTTAATCCTTTACTAAGTCACTAAAGAGAATTCAAGACCTTCTGAAGAGTCGAAGTTGTGCAGGATATGTTCTCTATCCATGACGCAACAAAACTAGGAATAAAAACAAACGTTAAAAAATTTAAAGCCAATGTTTTAAAACTTGAAAATGTTAAAAATGCATTTCCAAACTTAAGTGAATGAATAAAATAAAAGCCAGAGTTGCAGACTACTTAAAAGATGACAGTAAGAATGTTACCTCTCAAACTCTGGGACATCGCCAAGGTTTTGGGGTCGATGTACTATTTTTTCCAATTATCTGCTACCTTCCCTGTGATGGTGATTTGATGCCCCTCCCCCACCCCAGTCGACATTTGCTTGGCCATCAGAATGTGAATGGAGTAGCTTGTGTCCTGTCCAAGCAGTAGGGCCCATGCAGGCCTCAGCCGCCGCTCCTGCCCATCTGCCGCGAGCCCAGCACCTCTCAGATACAGGGCTCTTTCCTGAGCCTGGATCTCAGCATGAAGACATTGATCAGAGCTGCAGCCAACATGCAAAGGACATATCATGTGCGGAAGAAATAAACCTTGGATGTTGTCAACCAGTGAGATTTGGGGATTATCTGTTCCTGCAGCATAACCAAGCAAAAACGAATACAGCTATATGCAGGAAAGAACAGCAGTGTCTCAAGTGCATTTATTATTAAAAGCAACAATGAAAACAGCATCATAATCTCATTCCAGAATAAGAGAGAAATATAAGGGAAGCAGGGTAAGGTAGCATACAATTTAAAGCAAAATTAATTAGAAAAGTGGAGAAATGATAAATCCAGAATCCATTTTTTCAACGTGGCCAATTACATTGGCAAACTCTTCACAGGTACAATCAAAGCAAAAAGAGAGAGGAAAGAGAACCAACTTCTGAAATATATAATATCTCATTATTGATATTATATCCCTATCAATGATGAGAAGTGGATTTAGACAAAGATACAAAAAAGATTATGAAAACTTATGTACTTTTCTATGTTGATAAATTTAAAAGTCCTGATTAAATGCATTTAAAAAAATACAAATACAAATGATCAAGTTTGTATACAAGAAGCTGAGAGTCTATAAAGAACGTAAAGCAGGAAAAAGGTGAAAAAATTGCTACAGATCTATTGTTAAAGTACTGGATCCAAGGAAATTTATTGACAAAGAACACATACTTTCTGTGCTATTAAAACTATTAAAAGGGAGCGAAATAAAAGCTTCACAATTTGTTTTAGAAAACTAGTATAACCCTGATATAAAAATGACATTTAGAACCTAAAAAAGAGAGAGCTCTAGACTAAATGTATAATTATATACATGTAATAATCCCCTGTGAAATTTTAGCAAACCAAAATTAAACTATATCTAAAAATATACTTGTCCAAATGAATTAATTCTAGAAGTATAAGAATGATATAATTTTTTGGAGATTCATTAATATAATTAATCATATTACTAGAGCAAGGAAAATATTAGTGTCAAAACATCCAAATATGAAAAATTTGGGTGTCAGAGAACATTGGATAAAATCCAAAATTTATTCCTGATTTTTTTAAAAAGGCTCTTAAAATTTTAACTTAATTAAGAATCCTAAAATTAATATTTTGAAATTAACAGCACAGAAATAAGAAACATTTTCCTTTAAGTCAAAAAACAGACAAAGATGCCCACTGTAACCGTTATAATTAGGCATTCCTTTGGAATTTAAAGATCGGCAATAAGAAAATGAAATGAGAGGCATAAATACTGACAAGGAGGAAAAATATTTTTTGAAGAAGGCAATCACCTATCTGGAAAACTAGGAAAACCAGATACACTCTAGAATAAAATAAAGTCCACATGATTTCAAAACATGAAATAATAAAAGAGTTAGAAAAAAAGTGTATACACACACACACACACACACAAGCATATCAGAGTCTTGGTGTATGTAATATCCTGACACAGAGTGAAAACATTGATATATTCGATTTTTAAAAACTTCTATGTAGCAGAGGACACTCAATAAAACTGAGAGAAATATTGGAAACCTGTCCTAAGTATTAATTCCCTTGATAGATAAAGAACTCTCACAGATTGTGGGACACTTTTATTCATTCAAGTACTTATTGAGGCTTCCTCTTTGCCAGGCACTGTTGCAGGTCTTGGGGGCATAGATGAACAAACAGATGTTAATCCCCGCATCTTGGGGGCATAGATGAACAAACAGATGTTAATCCCCGCATCTTGGGGGCATAGATGAACAAACAGATGTTAATCCCCGCATCTTGGGGGCATAGATGAACAAACAGATGTTAATCCCCGCATTTTGGAGGCATAGATGAACAAACAGATGTTAATCCCACATCTACAGTTTATCTCCTCAGGCAGTTTATTAAACAAATGCAAATGCTAATAAAAAATCTCCACCTCCCTTAACAATGAAAGAAATGTGAATGAAAATGTTTTATTTTAATTTTCACTATTTTAATCAATAGAAATTTTAAAGAATTGATTATCTTAGTGTTGTCAAACGTGTGGGAAGCGCCTACTCTTATGTGCTTCTGGGAGGAGTATAAATTGGTAGAAACTTTCTGGTAGGTTGTTTGTCAGTCTTAAGAAGGTTGACTAGCAATTCCTCTTCTAGGAATTTACGTCAAGTAAATAAACATATAATTGCAAAAATAATTTTACTACAGGATATTTATTGCAGAGAGCAAAAATGTTAGAAACAATCTAAATTCATTATATACACCCAGTGGGATAACTCCTAAGAAATTATATTGTAGAGGAATATGTAATGATACAGAAATATTAGTAAATAAAAATGCAAGTTATAGTATATACTAAGTGATTCTATTATATATATATATATATATATATAGCTTTAAAATGTTAGAAAGAGCCCGACTGGTGTGACTCATTGGTTGAGCATGACCCATGCACCAAGAGATTTTATATTTTGCCAGTTTGATTTGATTCCCGGTCAGGACACATGCCCAGGTTGTGGGCCCAATCCCCAGTGGGGGGCATGAGCGGCCAATCGATGTTCTCTCTCATTGATGTTTCTATCTCTCTCCCTCTCCCTTCCTCTCTCTCTAAAAATCAATAAAGAAAAAAAAATTTTAAATGTTAGAAAGATAGACATTAAAATATTATGATTCTTAGTGGTACAATTTTATAGCTTTTAACTTTCTTGTGATTTAGATAGTATAGATTTTTTAATTTTAAAAGAGTATTTTTTTAAACCTAATGTATAGATTAAAGATATTCATATGGCCTTAGAGATTTTATATTTTGTTGACTTCTATCTAACTGTTGCAGATACCTCGCCCAGGGTTTGAACAAACCCGACTTAAACACAGCATTAATTCTTTCAGGCCCGAGGAAGGCTGCCAGGAAAGAGACTCCCCCAGGGCCAGGATCAGGGCAAGGCAGGGGAGCTGAGTAGGTCAAGAGCAGGGTTGGATTCCATTTAAAAATATCTTTTTTTTTTCATTGTGGATTTTTTGCATTAATATTGGTTTTTAAAAATATTTTATGAAAGTAATACTTTTCTTGAGTACCATTTTTAACACCTTCCCCTCAAATTTTTGTTGTTACTCAGGACAAAGGTTGCAGGTCTGTAAGCAGTTTCCCCAGATCGACAGGCAAGAAAGCTTTAACCATCTCCCCTCCCCCACGAGTGACCAGTGTCTCAGCATTAGTGCATCTGATGGCAGCGAGCCTTGGGAGGCCTGAGGGAGGACAGTCGCCAAGCAGGGACTGAAGTCACATTTTTATTTACATTATCACTTTTCCACAGCTTGGTTCCTTGCAGGCTTTTGATCTATCTACTAGGCTGCGCTCTTTAGTCTGGACAGAATCCTTGAATTACTTAATGTTTTTCTTCTAAGACTCTCAAAGAACTTCATAAACTTGTAATAAAAAATATTCATCTCTGGTGTCGCTACATCAGGTCTAAAAGTGAAACTGCTCAATGCGCAGAGCGTGGAAGACCACTGGTACACGTTCAAGTGTAGACGTGACTTTTTTGTGAAGACTAATCACTGTTATTTTAGGAAGACCCTTGTTAGATTGGACGAGTCTAGATCCTTACTGTAAGATGGGAGTGTGAAATCCACACCTTCTTGTAAAGCAAACACATATTATTGTTACCATGTCCAGTCATGGCATTGATAAAAACAGGTTGTCCTGGATAAACACATGGTCAACCTTTACAACACACGTGAAGATAGGATTATAGACAACTGCTCTTCTTTTTTGCAAATATGAAGTTGTATTTACTGCCACACTTTTTCAATAGCTTCTAAGGAGTAGGTTGTTAAATGTATTGCAATTGGTCTTAAGTACCAGCTGTCACTCCTGTTCCATGGCGTTCCTCCTCTGCATGCTGACGGACAGAGATGGAGACACGCGCAAAGGAGAGCCAGAGGGATGTTAGGGCGGAGATTCTGATTGATTCATTTTGTTTTGTTTTGTTTTTTAATTGTTGACAGTATTACAGATGTCTCCAATTTTCTCCCTTTATGCCCCCCTCCACCCAACCCGTGCCCCACCCCAGGCCTTCCCCATTCTATTGTCTATGTCCATGGGTTATGCATATATGCATATATATTCTTTGGTTAATCTTTTCTGGTCCTCTCCCCCATGTCCCCTTCCCCTGCCACTGAGATCTGTTATTCTGTTCCATGTTTCCATACCTCCAGACCTATTTTGTTAGTCAGTTTATCTTGTTCATTAGATTCCAAATATACATGAGGTCATGTGATACTTGTCTTTCTCTGATTGGCTTATTTTTCTTAGCAAAACAGTCTCCAGGTCCATCCATGCTGTCTCAAAGGGTAAGAGATCCTTCTTTTTTACAGCTGCATAGTATTCCATTGTGTAAATGCACCACAGCTTTTTTATCCATTCATCTACTGAGGGGCACTTAGGCTGTTTCCAGATCTTAGCTATTGTAAATAACACTGCTATGAACATAGGGGTGCATATATTCTTTCTGATTGGTGTTTTGAGATTCTTAGAATATATTTCCAGAAGTGGGATCACTGGGTCAGAGGGCAGATCCATTTTAAATTTTTTGAGGCGGATTCGTTCATTCTGATTTCCACTTATTATCACACAATAAGAGAGTAAAGATCCGCTGATTTTTCTTTTGATGAATAAAATGCATAATTTTCTCAGCACATTTTGGAAGAGCAGCCCTAAATATACCACTGCGTGTAAACTCTAAATTCCTTCCTGTGTATTTCAAGAGGTTGACACAGAGATAGAGTGAGGCCATCAGTTTCCACTGTTGTCCAGCAGGTACCTGAGGAGGGCTGGAGGAAAAGTGGGTATCATCCCTTCCTGGGCCCACTGGGGTGCTTGCATGTTGTACAGAATTTCCCAGAATTCCCTTCCCAGTGTGGCTCTGAGTTAGGGTGGGCCACAAGAGACATTTGTCACAGTGACACTGCAGTTATTACACTCCAAAGGCAGCTTGTGCACCTTGTTGAGGGCTCACCTTGTCGGAGAAGTTCAGCTGCCAGGACTACGGAGCCTGGAGCTCCCACAGGATCTCCCCCTTCAGAGTCTTTGGGCCACAAGTGTGTGTAGTTCTGAGGGGAAGGGCGCTGGCTGCTTCCGCGGATCACTCATGCCATCAAGATGAACGGTCTGAGAGACGGATGGGATGCCCATTTCTCCTTGTAGGTTCCACTGGACTCTGACACCTTTTGCCACTTTTCTCATTGCTTTCATGGGGGAAAGAATTTTCAGAGGTCCTAACTCCACCATTTTTTGAGACATCACCCAGGAATGACATTTTACAAAGATAATCTCAAATTATATTCCTCCCCACCCCCAAAAAGATAAAGGTAAAGATAAAAATAAGATAAAATCACCCAATCATCATTTGAAATATCTTAACTTGCCTATGTTAGTGAATTAAGGGGCATTAATTGGAACACACTGCTTGTCACTACATGGACATCAAGGAATTCAATCTAGATGTTTTCTTAACTATTTGAATTTCATATGCGCTACTTGCCTAGGACCCATAAGGATGGCTTTCGAAAAAAATCTTAAAGACATTGAGATAAGCAAAGAAGGTCAGTCCCCTCTGTAGACAGAGCTGGACACCACACACAAGCAGTCATCAGACCTTTTCCAACATTCACTCTTCCTATCAGGCCACACTTCCCTGGGACCAGGCAAAGCTTTGGGGGAAGGAAAGTAGAGAAGAGGTTGTTCTTCATCCTTCAGTCTTTTTCCTACTTTGTGTCATCTCCTTCTTACTCTGTCACCCAAGGACTTAGTACCCTCTTCACCTTTCAGCTGAGCAAACTTAGTCTGGCAAGATGCTTTGGAAAACCCACTCTACCTCATGTGTCAGCCTTGGAAAACAACCCCACCTTATCCTACTGCAATGGCGTCAGCTTTGGCAAACCTCAGCAGTTCCTGGTAATCTGCTGAATGTTCGTTATCCTGGACTTCTCAGATAATGTACTCTGTGTGAATGTCAAGATTATTTTTGTGAATGAATATCATAGTCCATGTTCCTAGTTGCAAAGCAACCAGAATCCACTCTTAGTTTAAGCAGAAGGAGGATTTATTGAAGGATATGAGGGAACTCACAAAATTGGGGGTAGGGCTGGAGGAAGGGGCTGGTTGCTCAGTTTCTAGGAGCCCAGCTCCCTGTAGAGAAAATGGCCTGACAAGGAAACCACTGTCTCTGCTGCTGACAAAAACTGAGTGCCAGAAACTCATCTTTACTGCACCAGCTTCTTCCACCTGTTTTGAAGCCATGTGAAGAAAGATCTGCCACAGGATCTTTCATATGAAAATTTTGCCCAGGTACTCCTGATTGGTGGACACCCAGGTCACATGCTGTGTTCTAGCTGCAAGGGAAGCAAGTAACTTCAGTTCTAATTTCTACAGTGGGAGATGTGCACATTGCAGCTAATATAGGGAGGTCATTTAAAAGCTGATGGGCCATGGTGGGTTTGGCTCAGCGGTTAGAGCAGAAGCCCATGGACCAAAGAGTCGAGGGTTCGATTCCGGTCAAGGGCGTATACCTCAGTTACAGTTCAGTCCTTGGCCTTGGTCGGGGTCATGCAGGAGGCAGCCAGTTGATGTGTCTCTTTTACATCGAAGTTTCTCTCTCTCTCTCTCTCTCTCTCTCTCTCTCTCTCTCTCTCCCACCCTCCTTCCCACTCTATCTGAAGATTAATGGAAAAAAATATTCTTGGGTGAGGATTAAAAAAAAAAAGTTGATGGGCAGCAAGCATATGACAAATGTCCACTACAAGCCTAGAGTTTCTTACTGCTATCAAGCTGTGCTTTCCTTAACATCTAAGCCCCTACACTGACAAAATTCATGTTGGACAAATGTAAACGTGGTGCTGAGCAAGGCTGACAATTCAAATATTTTCAATTAAATTCTCACCAAAAGCGTTATATACGATTTCTTACAATCAGTACATGTTCAGTAGTCTCAATCATTTAATAAGTGTTAATAAGTGAATACATGTTATCATGTAAAGTGTTCTATTTCCTTAATGAGAAAACCGAAACTATTTAAACTCAGATTTTTGGGTTATACTTCTAGGTTCTCAGTTTTATACCCCGCAATGGCGTCTACCTTCTCACCCAAGAACATTGTTTATCTGTTGCTATGGTAACTTTGTTTCCTTACAATTGGGGCACATGATTCTGACAAAGAATCTTTGTAATTGTTTTGGGGCATAAAAGCAAGCTGATAGGTGACACTCAGATATCAAAATGGCCATTTTGATGGTTGGTGGAGGCATGAGAACAGAATAGTTCAAGTCAGGACTGTTCCAGAAAAGTATGATATGGTCATGGTCCAGTTCCATGGTACAACAGGTATAGCACTTGCTTCAAGATGTTTTGCAGGCATTTGCTAATTCATTCAGGCATTCATTTTTCTATCTTAACAAACATTTCTGGAGTGCCCCCTAGGGGCCAGACACTGAACTAGACCCTTGCGTTAAGTTCTGCTAAGACCTTGTAGTCCAATAGCATGAGACAAATAGGTAAGCAAAACTCTGCAATAAAAGTTAGATGGTCTAGGACAGAAATCTACAAGTCTGCTTAGCCACACACTGCATTATAATTACACAACAAAGATAAATATAACTCTTCCCTTCTTAAACACAGATTAACTACAGAAAAGTCATATATTAGTATCTTGTCCCCAAGGCATAGCAGCTCCGCACGGAGAGTGTTTTATAGTCTCCTACATCTGCTCTTCTGTTTAAAGACTTCGTTTCACTTTGCAGGCAGTAAAACGTCAGCATGCTTCTGCAGCCCACGAGATAGAAGAGGCCCCATAAATACAAAGGGAAGTGGTGTGATTACATCAGCTTGTGCCCACGACAGGCTTTTAATAAGAAGCTCTTAGCTCAGTCCTCTTCCCATTCTCTCTCAGGCATCTAATCATTTACAAGGACTTTTTCCAAAGAGGCCAACCTTTAAAGTCTTCTGTGAAATCTTTAAGAAAGACCTCTCCAGTATTCCTCGTGAATTTCGTTAGTCTCTCTATCTGTCACCTTATTTGATGGCATAGTATTTATCTGTCGTTGTCTGTCTCCTGCCCTGCATGTGCGTGCTGTTCTGTCCTTGGCAGCGAGGCCCCGGAAGAGGAAAGATCATGTCAGAGTGAAGGGACAGGCGGTGGACTGGAGGAGTGCTGCGTTGTCAACCAGCAAAGCGTAAAGAGCAGTTTCCTGGTTAGGAACACACGATTAGGCGTTAGACAGGCGGCCTTGGCTGGGACTCGGCCTCTGCTACTTACAGGTTTTAGGAACTTGAGCCAATCATAGGATCTCTCTGGGCCTTAGTAGTGCCGTCTGTAAGATGGGAGACATAAGAGCACATGCCTCCCAGGCGTGCTGTGTGTAGGACTGCTTGGGACAGGGTGTGTCAGAGACATAGCTCACACTCTGCAACACCTGCCAAACCCATGGCTAGTCCCCGGGAAGCACAGGCGTCACCGTGGTGGGTGTGCCGACAGTGACGTGCTGCACTGCGGCGGGCACCCTCGAATTTAGAGGGGCTCAAATGTCTGGATCGAACAGATGGTACATTTGCCTCTGGCTGCTGCTGGCCTCTGTCTCAGCTACCCTTTCATAACACAGAATCAACGCCACTACCTGTCCCAAATCTTAATGCATTGTTGACCCTTTGAGAAGGTAGCATTTTTTTCTTACTGCTGTCGTTCAGATTTTTATTTCTCTGCCTCTCACTGCCCTGAAAGGGTATTTGGTAAGAAAATGCCCCCAGCTTAACTGGAAAGCCCAGCCCCTTAATTCATCATGAAACATAGAAATCTGATCAACTGGCCTCATTAAATTAAGAGCCCGACATCCCTGCACTTCGGAGTGTTTGTGTTTGGGGAGCAGAGGAAGTGTGCACGGGTCGGGTGGGTGGTGGGATTGACAGAATATGCCCCACCCCCACGCGAACACAAACACACGCACTGTCTTAAACAGCCGGGATTGCTTTCTCTGTTCCTCAAGCAGAGGCTCGTCCTGAAATGGGACGAGTGGAAAAACACAAAGCCCTTCAGATGTGCCCTGCTTTGTAACATTGAATTGGGACGGAGCACGTGACGGGGTGGGGGCAGTTCCATAATATAGTAAGTGGAACCTTTTAGCTGCAGTAAGTGAGTCTGACTCAGGAATGCAGGCGATTGTATCTCCAAAGAAATCAATATGAAGATGCACTATTGCTCCCCTGGTATCGAAGGAATTGGATGATCTACATGCTAAATGACAAGCCTCTTGATAACGGGGATTATGCGACCTGCCTTTCCAGCCAGGGCTGCTGAGGACCGTCCCTCAGGTCCCCAAGGCAGAGATAATCTAATTAGAACAACAAAGACCAGGTCCATTTGAGAAGAAGGCAACCGTGGGGGTGGGCGGGGGCCGGGAGGTGAGGGTGGGTGTGCGGACCGTGTTGGGTCTTGTCTTAGCGGGGAGGGGCTCGCCCAGACCCAAAGCAGCTAGGTGGTGAGTTGCTGGGGAGTGAGGCAAGAAGGGGAGGGGATGCCTGAAGGAAGGGTGGACAGAGGTCACCTCTAAAACATGAGTTAATCTCCACTTTGGCTCCACAAACACTGCCCCGCTGGCTCCCAGACTCCGGCCAGACTTGATGGAAGGAGCGAGCAAGTCTCCAGACGTTCCGACACTCGGAGCCCTCCAGCCAGTCACAGGAGAGAAGAAAGGGCCTGGGAAGCACACGTGGCCTGTCTGACCCCGGTCCCCTGCCTCCTCTGCGACTCCCACGACCCCCGAGGACCAGGCCCTGGCGGAACGTTCACCTGGGCACAGCGAAGAGAAAAACGAGGCCACGAGCTCCGCTCTGCAGGAAACGAAACTGCTTTCACTGAAAGGACTGTCCTCTGTCCCCATGTTATGTCCTTCTCATGTTTGGGGTGGCAAATATCCCCTTTTAAAAAGTGAGCCGGTGGTGATCGTTGCTAGGAAGATTTATTTTGCTGTTGGTGATTTTTCCTTTGGTTTGTTTTCAGTGGTCTTACCTGGTATGGCGAGTTTCTGTTGTTTCAAAAATATTCGCTTTTGAAATTCTGTCCGAGTTTGAAAAACAAAAATCTGTGAAACTGTCTTATTAAACAGACTTCTCAGTAAATGTTTTTTTTTTTTTTCTTTCCTTATGGAAAGAGCCCAATAAGCTGTGTTCCTAGTTTCTATATCCTCATTTTTTGCTCCCAGAGTAAAAGGTGGTTTCAGTACCATGGGATGCTAAAGCAGTGAGGCTCCCCTCATTAGGTTGGTAGTTACCCCATTTTTTAAAAAGCAGAAGGGCCTTTTGATGTGATCAGGCCACTCGGAACCTCAGTATGCCCCACGGGGTGTGCTGGATTGGGGGGGGGCTGTGACTTGGGACAAGGGGAGCTCAGAGCCCTGCCTTCCAGCCTCTTCTTCAAATGCCTGCCCCTCACCTCTGGGGAGCCTGGCTCCTTCGTGTGTCCCTGGGCTGCGGGTGGTGGGGGAGCTGGAGATGAGTTCTCCGGCAGGCCGCTCAGTTCTGGCCCGGGGGGGAGAGGACCTCCTTTCCTCTCCTGGATGTTCATGATGTGGGGAGGTTGCACTGGCCCGTCACTTAAAAATAAAGTTTCGAACCCTAAAAAGCTGAGTGTACATAAGGCAAGCCTTCCCAAACCCAGGGCAGTGGAGATGCCGACTCATCTCGGGGAGCGAAGGTGGTGTCCATGAACACGGCTCAAAGGTTCTGTAGATATCGTCACTCATCATGGAACATGAAGGAATGTTGTTGGGGAAGAGGGTGAATGATGGAGAGAAAAGGGCTTTGATTATCTACCAACCCAGTTCTATTGGCGAACAAACACTCATAGTCCCACCTAGAAAGTAGAAATACATGTTAGGTAGCCTTCATAATGGCAAAAGATCCTGAGTCTTTATGCTTTCTGTCCCCACCCTCTAACACAAATTCCTAAGTTTCTGAGAGATGGCCACTGTATCAATAATACATTAATTTGGTATTGTTTCCATTCAAAATTACACACTAATAATTGTTTTTATCTTTTTAAAAAATATGTATTTTTATTGATTTTTTAGAGAGAAGGGAAGGGAGAGAGAGACAGAAACATGGATGTGAGAGAGAAACAGCTGACTGCTGCACGCCCCCCACTGGGGATCGAGCCTGCAATCGGGGCAAGTGCCCTGACCGGGAATCAAACTGGGACCTCTCAGTCCATGGGACGGCGCTCATCCACTGAGCCATACCGGCTGGGCTGTTTTTTTCTTTTTTGGTAGGAACAAGCTTGCAGGATTTTGCTAAGGGGAAGAGATTATGAACATTTTTGGATGGAGAGGGAAAGCAAAAACCTTTAGGGATATTATCTGTATCTGACTTCCTCGATAAGTTTTGAGGAGTGAATTCTAAAATAAATGACAGTTAACATCTGTTTAGCTTGAGTTAATACTGTACTTAGGAGGCTTAGCAATCTCTCTCCTTGACTTGCCCAGAATTTAGGGTAAATTAATTTACTTAAGCATACATGGGGCTTGGTTTTTAGAAAATGCTGCTTTTGTCTGAACCTCACTGTAACTGAGTTTAGAAGGATGTCATGGCTGAATGAATGAGAGGGGGCAAGGCAAACAAGAGAGGACCCCCAAGTCCCACTTCCCTTCTAACTGTAATAAAATATACATGTATAGTCTAAAATTTTAAACTTGCTATTCCCTTTAGCTTCTAATGTCAATAGCCGAAAACCTTTTGTGTTCCCACTGTTCTTGGGGGGACCAAGAAACCTTTCCTAGAAATGAGCACACAGGAAATGACACAGGAGCAACGCTGTTGAGATCTGTGTGGGCCGCAGCAGCCTGGAAGGCACTGCGGAGAGCCAGGCCTTGCGATTTGATCTGAAGGATGGAGAAGATCACGGAGCCTATTCCAGGCAGGAACGCACAAAAGAAGGAAGTTCAGAGGCAGAGGTAAGAAAGACAGAGAGGGAGGTCAGTGGGAAGGCTGAGTCAGAGTGACTCCAGGGAGATAGGAAAAGTGAGGTTAGATGATAAGATGAGGCCAGATCACGGTGGGCCTTCACGTGCAAGCCTGTGGCCATTCTCCATTCCTTTGTCCAAGGAAGACGTCACTGGTCACTCGCGGCCTGTGTACCCCACAGGGCTCTCCAGGCAGCCACTGACAGTTGATCGGTCTGGCCTCCGGGACGAATTCTATTCTCTATTCCCATCCCAGGCCAACATCTTCAGACTTGATACATAGGCAGTGGGAGTTACTGAGTGAAACACAGATGAATGAAGAAGACACGAGGCCTCAAACTTCCCAGTTCCCCTCGCTTTCAGCCTTTCCTAACCCACTTAGCAAGGCACAGGGGAACGACATTGGACTAGAAATCCTGGGAGTTACATGTGCGTTCCAGTGTGGCCACTGACTTCCCCAGTTTGTGCCTCGTTTTCCTCATCTGTCAAATGGAAGATTGAAATGGATTGATGGGTAAGGTCTGTCCTGACTTTGATTCTTTGGAATCCTACACATGCTAACAGAAAGGCAAGCAGGCTGAGCCTCGCTTGAGCCTCCTCCGGGGAGGAGCTGGGTGGTACGAGCCAGGCCAGCCATGCAGGGGAAGGGGAAGCTGAGGGTCTGGCTGACCCACACCCTAACCGAATAGCTCCTGGATCACGGCACATCAGTGTCACTAGCCGCTGTTTGTCTTAGATGATCCATACGGTACGGGACATGGTTCAGGCGCCTTGAGGTCTCTCAGCAGGAAGTCGATGAAAGGCCCCATCTGGAAACAGCTTTCTCCAAGGATCAGGGCTAGTGGAAAACTTTTGTATATCATTGTTTGCTTCCCTTTGGATCACATGTCCATGTCCTCAGCTTCATGTGGCCAGTTGGCAGATGTCCCCATCCAAAGGGACTTCACAACAAAGCAGGCTTTCTCCCTGACAATGTCCCTTGCTTCCCTGTTTTCCAGTTTCTCTGGCCTCGGAGGGATGCACTTTGGAGACATGGACGTGGCGGGATGAGGTCACGGCTCCGGGCAAGCAGAGCCGCGCGCCCCGTATCCGTGGAGCAGGCTGAGGTTATTACCCCATTTGCCATGTCACTATCAAGGGATCAGCTCTTGGGAGCCAGCTTGCCAGTAGCTTCGGTTAAACTTCAAGAATGCAGATAAGGCGGAGAAGCTTGGAGCCACGGTATTTGAATGTCTAGCTAGGCATTTTGCAGGCCTGGGTTGGCTTACTTTATTAATTTGTTAGCATTCAGGCAGGCACACAATGAAATCTTGTGCTTCCCTCTTGACGTGCCTTTTCTCAAGCTCCGTACATGCCAGGCAGGGGCTGAGTGTGTGACGCCCCATGTGAAGAATTCGACATGGCAGGAAGGAGGCCTGTCTTTTAATTTGCTCATTTTAGAAAGCTCTTTAAACATCCTTTGTCTATTGTCACTTTTATTTATTTATCTATTATTTTATTTTATGTATTTTTTAATCCTCACCCGAGAATATTTTCCCATTTATCATCAGATAGAGTGGGAGGGAGGGAGAGAGAAAGAGTGGGAGAGAGAGAGAGAGAAACATCTACATGAGAGGGACACATAGACTAGTTGCCTCCCGCACGACCCGACCAGGGCTGGGGATAAACCTCAACTGAAGTACATGCCCTTGAGCAGATTCGAACCCATGACTCTTTGGTCCACGGGCCGACGCTCTAACCGCTGAGCCAAACCGATCAGGGTTCTATTGTCACTTTTAAAATACATCTTTGGAACATGGGGCTAGAGACAACAAAGGGGAAAACTATGTATTCCTTACTGACATTTTGTATTTCATAGTTCTGGGATGCCCAGGAGTCCGTGAACAGAAACCAGGAGATTGATTTAAAAGGAACTGAACTTGTTTCTCTCCCTCTCTTGAGTTGGGTTTAGTCATACTCACCCATCCATCCATCCATTTGTCTTTCCTTCTGTCTACCTGTCCTTCTGCCTGTCCGTCCATCCATCCATCCATCCATCCATCCATCCATCCATCCACCCATCCATCCATTTACTCATTCAGTTGTTGACCAAACATTGCCTGAGTTTGCCATGGTGAATAAGACCCAACCTGCACCTCCACAAGCCCACAGCTGGAGGGGTCCCTGTCTGGGGGAGCTTGTTGCTGGGGGCTCTCTTGCAGGTGTTGGGTCACAGGCACAGCTGGCTTTCTGTAGGCAGGAGAGACTGCCTGGGTGTGCACTGCTTGTTGCTCGGAGTTTCTGATCTTTTAAAAACCAAGGAAAATGTTCTTATAGCCATGGGCTTTTGACTCTGTCTTTGAAATTTGTATATCTAAGTTGCCCAACGTAGATCTATTCTTTCAGAATAATGAACAAAGTTGGGGCTTAGTTGACCCTTCTGTCTTTCAGTGTGGTGGAGCTTGGTTTGGAGCTGTCCAGCTGGGCACTCACGATGACCTCCTGCTCCTGTTCTCTTCCCTCAATCGCAGGTGACAATACTGCTCACCTGTGTCCTCGTTGTGATGATCACACAGATAAACTGCAGGGGTGGTTAGCACGGGGCCTGCCATGTTACAAGCCCTCAGCAAACAGGAGCTCTTGTTCTTATTAACCCTAAGAGTGCGTTGGGACAGAGTTCTTCTGCTTTCAGGAGGATGTTAGTGGCTGTCAGTAACTAAGATTTGGATTTTATGCACTTTACATTTCTTAGCAAAAATTGAGTTCCATACCATGCTTTCAAATAATAACAAGCAATCAAGATAGAGTTTTAAGCAAAGTAGTGATTATCTTCTTTATAATAACTTACAGATAGTACTCAACTCCTCTGTAACAGACATTCGCATTCTCTGTATATGTGTGTGTATGTTATTTCTAGCATGTAAATATGGCTAGGTTTCTCTTAAAATTTTACCTGAATTGTACCCGAATAATTGAAAGTAGTATCAGTTCTAAGTACATATTACCCCCTTAGCTGCAGGGGATCCATTCCAAGACCCCCAGTGAATGCTTTAAACTGTGGTAGTACCTCCATAGACTGTGCTTTTCTATACATGCATATATTTTATGGCTTCCCTTTGGCATAGTCGAATGGCCAGCATCACTACTCTTGTGCTTTGGGGCCATTAGGAAGTAAAATAAGTGCACACAGGCACCGTGATACTGGGACAGACAATCTGATCACCCAGACGGCGACTCAGTGACTAATGGGCGGGGAGTGTACACAGCATGGATTCTCTGGACAAAGGGATGATTCATGTCCTGGATGGGATGGAGTGGGATGTCGCCAGATTTCATCACACTAACTCAGACTGGTGCGCAATTTAAAACTTATGAAATTGTTTCTTTCTGGAACTTTCCATTTAATATTTTCAGATGGTGGTTGACCATGGGTAACTGAAACCACAGAAAATGAAACTGTGGGTAAGGCGAGGACTACTGTAAGGGAGGGGAAAAGATAGGGAAAGAATAGAGGCATTTTCTTCTTTTTGTTTTTTAACACTTTTATTTATTTATTTATTTATTTATTTATTTATTTATTTATTTATTTATTTATGTATTTATGTATTTTAGTACTCACCTGTGGATATTTTTTCATTGACTTCTAGATAGAATGGAGGGTGGGGGAGAGAGAGAAACATTGATGTGAGAGAGACACACTGATTGGTTGCCTCCTGCACAACCCCAACAGGGGCTGGGGATCGAACCTGCAACCCAGGTACATATTCTTGACTGGGACTTGAACCCAAAACCTCTTGGTCTGAGGGCCGATGCTCTAACCGCTGAGCCAAATTGACCAAGACTAGAGGCATTTTCTTTCCTAGTAGACACATGAATCACACGGCTTTGATCAAGAATGGGGTGGAGCCCTGGCCGGTTTGGCTCAGCGGTTAGAGCGTCGGCCTGCGGTCCAGAGAGACCCGGGTTCGGTTCCCGCTAAGGGCATGTACTTCGGTTGCAGTTTGTCCCCGGCCCTGGTTGGTCGTGCGGGTGGCAGCCACTCGATGTGTCCCTTTCACGTCGATGTTTCTCTCTCTCTCTCTTCCTCTCTCTCCCTCCCACTCTATCTGAACAAAAAATGAAAAAATGTCCTCGGGTGAGGATAAAAAAAAAAAAAAATAAATAAATAAAAAGAATGGGGTGGAGTGCCTGGGACCAGGGGGAGGCGCTGTGTCTGCTAAGCAGAAAAGGCACAGTGTGGGCCTGCTGTGAGCAGAAGTCCAGGCATGGCTTAGTTGTCTTCTGCTCAGGGTTTCATAGTCCTACAGTCAAGGAGTCGACTGGCTGTGTTCTCACCTGGAGGCTTGACTGGGAAGAATCTGCTTCCAAGCTCGTTCAGGTTGTCGGCAGAATTCATTTCCTTGAGGCTGGAGGACTGAGGGGCCTGGCTCCTTGCTGGTTGTCAGCAGGAGGCCGTCTTCAACTCCTAGAGGCTGCCTGCAATTCCCCCCAGGGCCACTTACTCACCAGTCCAGCACGGAGAATCTCCAGCTAGGGGACTCCATGAGCAAGGCGGTCTTTTATAATATAACACAGCCATGGGAGTGACATCCGCCACCCGTTACATCCTGTGGGTTAGAAGCAAGTCACACCCAAAGGGAAGGGATTATTCAGGTGTGAATACTAGGGGGTGAGGTCCCGGGGGCCACTGTAAAGTCTGTCCACCATGATGAACTCCATATTTTACATTTTTCATCGGGTGTTCTAACGACAAAGAACAATCGGAAGCTCTCACCCTCACAGTCTCTGCCTCAAACCAGCCACTTCTAGATGGACTCCTCACCTTTCTTGGCCTTTCTTCTACCAGACCTGGTCCTCAGCCTCACCTCTCCTGGCTTATTCTGCACAGACAGCCTCAGCCACCCTCTGGCACCGCCTCTTTCTAGTTACCATGCACACAAGCCCTCTCCTGTCCCCCTCAAGCCCCTCCCTCAGTCATGCTGTCACTTCTGTGTCCTGTCAGTTATTTCCTAATTGTCCTTCCCATAAACCTGATCTCCCTCCTTTTCATTGTCACCGAGACCAGCTTAGTCTACCTTTTCCTTATTTTTTTGTTAGAACTATCATAGTAACCCCACAACCAACTTCTCTGCCTCCATGTGAACCCCTCAATCCATGCCCGTGTTCTCCCACCCCCATCTCTTTGCTGCCAACACTTACAGCCCGTCGTTTTCCTTCTGCACACGCTGTTCCATACCCTGTGACTCCGCACACCCTGTTTTATTTCTCTAAAAGGCTCTTCTCCCACCCAGTTCCTACCATTTTGCCTGTTCAGAAAACACCTGCTCATCCTTCAAAATCCAGCCAGGACCCTAGGAAGCTTTTCCTGACTACAGACAGAGTAATTCACTCCCCTAACTCCCTTTTTTTATTTACTTCTGCTTATTTTTTTGCGTGTGTGTTTTTATTTTGCCTTTGTTTTTCAGACACATAACTAAATGTACCATGCCTTGTATTTCTGCAACATTGACTGCTCTCTCTGCCTTCCTGTATTTGAGAAAAGAAAATGTCAGGTTTTAAAAAAAAATGTTTTTATTGATTTTTTTTTAAGAGAAAGAGGAAGGGAGGGGCAGAGGGAGGGTGTGTAACATCAACTAGTTGCCTCCCACACACACCCCAACCTGGGGATTGAACCCACAACCTGGGCATGTACCCTGACTGGGAATTGAACCACAGACCTCTTGGTGCGTGGGTTGACACTCAGTCCACTGAGCCACCCTGGCCAGGGCAAAGGTGTCAGTGTTTCATCTTCATCTCCCAGCATCGAGCACCGCAGTCCGTGTTTCAGAACCAGGTGCCATTGGGCTGACCCAGCTGTTGCACAGTTGTTTGGCCAGCTTTGGGAAATGTGTCCAATATTACATAATATAGTGACTATTTTGTGTGTGACTATTTAAATTTGGTTTTTGAGCCTTCAGCATTTTAGAATTCGGTTACCTGTTTGTTCTTGCCTCAGCTGGTTTTCAGTTATTATTGGTTCTCGGTAGAGCGTAGTAGGAATAAAGGAACCAGCCGTGTGTTCTTCAGTCAGGAGCCTTTATTGCTTTTCTTTCTAAGCATCATCTCAATCCCGTGAATGCAGAGAGCATTCCACGATTAAAAAAAACTACACTTTTCAAACAAGCATTCAGCCTGGAGAGCAAGAATTCAAAGATCTCCAAGTTCTGGCCTTTTTCTTCCCTTCTCCAAGCAATGGAGTCCCAGCAGAACGACAAATGCCTTCACCTCGTGTGCTGTCCTGGGATGCCATGGGGCAGTGAGGCCCAGAAACACTGCTTCTGTGGGGGCCGCCTGGCTCCGCAGTGAGGACTAGGCACCCAGACGGCATGGAGGGCCCACCTCGCGTCACTGTCCTTGGCTCAGTGTGTGGGTTCTGGAACCTGACTCCTCACTTCAAATCCAGCTCCATTATTTACAACTCACGTGACCTTGAGCAAGTTACTGGGTCTCTCTGAGCCTCAGTCTCTTCCTCTGTAAGACTGGGCTAATATCCACCATCCTCACAGGGTCACTGCGAGAGTGAACTAAAATCACGTGTATAAAACACTGAGGACAGAGTCGTTCACATGCTAACATTGTCAGCACTCAGCAAACATTAGCTACGATCGTTACCCCAGAACTTAACTTGCACATTTTGGAAAGGACACTCAATGAGGTCATCATCTTTTCTGGAATTGGTCCTCGCTTTTAAGATATGAATTTTCAGAAAAGGTATCAAGATGGAAAAGAGAAGCGGTTGCTGTAATACAGTTTTCCAGAGGACGAAACTTGTCGATCTGCTTCATTTTTCTGGTCTAACAGAATGGACAGTGCCTCTTGCTTATGAGATTTCTTATGAAAATCACTTTTGCAGAATTCTAAAGGTTTATCTGACTGAAAGATCCTCTACCTTCCTTGCGCTAGGTTGTTTTTTATGCGGAGCAGTATCTTCCCTCGTAGGCTGGATTCTTTCACCTGCTGTAGAACACCTGTGTTTGTTTTCACTGTGTTCTCTGGCCGGTGTTGGGAAGGTTCCAGTTGGCTGGTTTGGGTTTCTCTTTCCTCAGGGTCCCTTGTCGGGACATCCATGGGAAGAGGTCAGGGTCGTGGGCGTGTGTGCGTCTGAACTGAGGTGTGGAGGTGAAGACACATGACAGTCCGCCGTGCGGCCGGAGGAGGAGTGGAGGAAGATGAACGGACACCACAGGGAAAGAGCTCCTTAGAGACAGAGCCAGCAAACAGCACCGATAGGTGTGTGGCTGAGTGAGCCAGGCCATTTCTAACGCCCTGTGCTCACCTCCCAATCCCAGGGGAAAGAGCTGGGGGAAGACACTGGTGGAGACTTGATCAACCGACCCCATGCCAGGTGTGGGGTAGGGTGCACTGGGGACTTTGTCTCCCTCCTTAATCCCGTGAGGGTGGTGGCGGCGGCCCTATTGCCCAGGTGAGAAAGTCACACTATTATGAGGGGCTGGAAAGGGGCTCACACAGGTTACTCAGACAGCAGAGTCGGGATCCCCACACAGTGAGTTCCCATAGCTGAAATGAAGGGCTCACAGACCCCACACGGTCTGATGCAGGAGACAGTCAAGTGTGAGAACATGGCAATTCTCTTTCTGGAAGTCTTGGGACTGTCACTCTCACTGGTCACCAAGATAATTTCCTGAGTACTGGGTAGTTGTTAGAGGAGTTAAAAAAATCTGTTAGATGACTTTTCCCAGGAAACGCCTATCAGCTAAAATGATTCGAGATAAGGGTGAGCAGATGTCAGAATAGACCACCAAGGAGTCGAGAAGCCTAAGGAAATCTGGAAGGATTCTGAAGAAGAAGAGGGACAGAGAGACTCAGATTTAGGAACCACAGGCAGTGCCCACACCTGTCGGGGAGGTGGACTTGTTCATGCTTCTTCTAGTCCATTTAATGTCAGAGACTCTCAAGATGTTGCATGAAAACAACTGCTCTGTAGGAGAGACATTCTCCTTCAGTATGTTGTCATTATTCTTCACTTGTGAATAGGGCAGTAAGAAATGGGGAGGGGGATCTAGCCTCACTCCTCGTGGTGTGTGCTGCTTGGTCAAGAGCGTGGGCCAGTGTGACGACATGGCCGAGGGTGTGTGGAAGCGTCCCCCTGCGTGAGCTGCGGACGGATCACACAGCAGCTTCAGGGGTGAAGGGGGCTTCAAGCTACCCTCAGTTGTCAGCACAGAAGTCTTAAAGTCCAGAATTGCCAGGCGAATCTCACCCTTATATTTTAAAAAGCCTATTCCACCAGTTTTAGCAACTAGCTAACTTTTCAGGGGTGGGGAGCATCCCACCCGTGGGCTGTATAAGGCCCGCGAAATCAATACCAGCTTACATCACACCCACGTCGCCAAATTGGCCTGACCAAATACAGCAGGCTAATTTTTAAGCTGATGATTTTGTCTGTCCTGCGAATGATGTTGTAAACATACAAATGGCCCTTGGCAAAGAAAAAGTTCCCCATCCCTGCTGGATGATTTCTTTGTTATGTGGTAGTTTTGAATCATGTATATTTCCCACTGGAGTCTATAAATAGACCAGTGACACCATGTGTCCATCATGACCAAGAAGCTAATAGCTGACAGAAGTGTTGATACTCTGCTCTCCAGCTTACGATGGAGTTACTTAGCTGCTTTATTCAGGGCTGGTAGCAAAATGGAAGGTGTTAAAAAGAACCCATCAATGAGTCCCAGGAAAAAGTTTTCTCAGCAAACAAAAGTTTGAAGTACTAACTATCCACAAACAGATGACAGTCATAAGTTGAACTGGGACGTCTTTGTGAAAGGACGTGCCAGCAGAAACCCAGGCCGTGTTGCGACCAGCTTCAGTCAACCAATGACCAGGAACTACAGCATCCATCCATTCATTTAACATATGTTTAAAAATACTTAAAAATATTACATTTCATACTTAAAAATATTAAAAAACGTACAAGTCCTCAAAATGACTTTTTTTCAAATTACATAAGCATTGAGAACAAGCCTAAATTATTGCTTTGAATTTTAAATAGATTTTCAACTTACTTTATGGGAAAACTGGGATAACTTCATGGGCAATGTTTATCACCATGATATTACTGGCACCTAGCACGTCTTGGGTATTCAATAAATGTGTTAAATTAAATTGACTCTATTTCAATCTATGCAGCATTCATTGTATGTATAAATTTATGTGCACAGATCTGAAAATACAGCCAGGAATTAATCACTTCTAACCTTTGTGTAAATGCCTTAAAAGCCACATTTCATTTCCAATTAGTAGATGGGACAGTGGAAGCCATTTGATTAATGAGACTCAGAGAATCACAGCCTGTCTTTGATTGACCAATGGATTGTGACTTTGATCAATTGTCTCCGCTGTGCTGTCCTGGGAAAGTCTATTATTTTGTGACTTGCACAGACCAGAGTTTTGCTGGGCTGGACGATCGGATGGTGTGGACAGAACTAATAGGGAGAACATAACATATTTGACCTCAAGCACATTTTGAAGATGTGATGGCATTGATGGTTCTTTTTATTACGTTCTGGCTCTGCACCTTCCCGTTATTCTTTTTTTTTTTTTTGAGGACAGGAATGGCCAAGTGATGATGACTCTTCATCAAAAACTCAGATTTCGTTGGCATTACACACGTAGATTGCATTGTGAGCACTTTCATCTGATTCCAAATAACATACATTAAGAGGTTTGTTGTCAAGTTTCCAAAGGGAGGTTGGAGATGGCAGGAAGCGCCTCTGCTTTAATTTGATTGATGAGTGACCTACATTCTGAATGGTATACCTCCGAGGACGCAGAGAATCACCCTTCCCAGGTTAGAGATTGCCGAGAAAACAGCCACGTTAGACGTGAATAGTTATTCATTAATTAACCATATTAATTGAGCTGTTATAGTGTCCAGCACGCCACTGAGCATTTTACACATAAATCTCACTAGACCCTCCCAGCCAGCTTCTGAGGTAGGCATTGTTCTGGTTATCGATTGCTGTGTAACAAGTTACCCCAAACTCAGTGGCTTAACAGAATGCCCCCTCCCCTTTTCTTTGTTTTCTTAAGGCTGCTACAAATGAGTTTTCATTGGCCCACAAGTGAAAAAATCTTGGGTGCAGATATGAGCGAGGAGGAGGAGCGAAGGAGAGAAACATACAAGCCACTGCAGCCGTGGTGTCAGAAGCTAGTGGAGAGATGAGCGGCTGGGGGACGAGGGAAGGCGTCGGGGAGAGGGGCTGGGAAGGCACCACATAGAATGCACAGACCAATGTTGAAGAAAGCAATGCCTGGTCAACAAGGAGGAACGGAGCTCCAGACAGAAGAAACAGCCTGTACCAAGGATCAGGGAATTAAGGGACAGAGAGAGTGGGCACTGCCCATTGAGCGGTGGTCGAGGCAGAGTGGGTTTGAGGAAAGGCTGGGGATGTGGGGGGCACATTCTCCTCGGTTTCCATGTCTTCAAAGTGGTGATAACACTCACTTTTCTGGGTTCCCCCCCCTTTATTGATTTTAGAGAGAGAGGAAGTGAGAAGGAGAGAGAGATAGAAACATGGATGAGAGAGAACATCGATTGGCCGCCTCCTGCATGCCCCCCACTGGGGATCTGGCCCACAACCCAGGCATGTGCCCTGACTGGGAATCGAACCAGTGACCTCTTGTTGCCATGGGTCGATGCTCAACCACTGCGCCACACTGGCCGGACTCTGGTTTGTTTTAAAGTGAGGATGAGAGAGAATGTCTGTGACGCCCCTGGCATCTAACAAATACAGAAAAAGTGACAGTTATTATCCCATAAGAGTGGCAGAGGATGAACGTAGCAAGAATCACGGTCTCAGATGGAGGATGCGTCCTCTCTGGACTCACTCCTGCAGATCCTGCTGCTGTCACTCCTGAAGTGATAGTGGGCTCCATCCTGCAAGCCCACGACGGGGTCCAGGCGCATGCCTCTGCTCGTGGCATTCACACAGCTCCCAGTTCCAGGTGGGAAGTCTCCCGGACATGAAAGGGGACAGTTTAGGAAGCATTACTGTGGGCGGCAGGAGGAGTATCACACAAGGTCTGAGTTGTCGGAAGAGGACCTTGGTCTTTCTTCAGTCACTGAACAGCCAGGCTGTGTCTCTGGAGCAATCTGGGGGACGGGGGCGGGGCCAGCGGGAAAGGGGACTCGGTGGCCTGCTAGGGTCACAGAAGGGGAAAGGATGGCGGTGGAATTTGGGGGTTGGTTTAGACCTGGCTTTTCTGAGGTTGGGGAGAAGACATGATATGTCTTTTTTTTTTTTTTTTTTTTTTAACAGTCTCTATTTCATTAGGTTAAATCTGGGTGAGTTTTTCTTGATTCCGTAGAAACATTCTGAAACGAATCCCAACAGTCTCTCTGGGTTGTTGGCATTGAAGAGATTTTCCATCCTCTCCGGCCTCTGGTGGGGGGGGGGGTGTTCCTGGGAGTCTAGAGAGGCTGCGTCAGACCGTGTTACCCAGATGCCATGTCAGTACCGCAGTCTCATGGTCCCCTGTACCTCGCTCCAGTCCCTTCACGGAGAGTGAGTTCCAGAGCCCACGTGGCACCATCAACCCCGAGGATGACCGCCCCGCTCAGGGCTCGAGCCAGCGCTGGGAGTGAGCTCCTGGTGGGAACCTGGCCTTCCTCCCCCAGGAAGCCCACAGCTCTGCCCCGAGGGAACCAGACCTGTGGGTCGCAGGCGATCCTGATTTGTGCACAGCCACTGGGGCCTTGGCCTGCTCTGGGGGGAGTCATCGTGATGGACAGGAGCCCAGGGGGCTGTGGGGCAGAGGACTGGTGGCCAAGGGTCGGTGGGATTTTTCGTCTCTTTCTTATGCCTGAGACTAACGGGATAAATACACACCCTCGAGGTAAACACCAACATACCTATTACTCATGTTCTTTTGTCTTCCTTCATGCTTGCAAAGAGAGATTTCTTTCCGTCCTCTCTTGTTTCCTCTCCTCTCCCCAGTCATCGCCATTCTTTCTCTCTCATTCTCTCCTGCTTTATTATCTGATTTCTCTCCTTTGAAAGAAAAAAAACAAAAACTGGTGGAAGGCCAAAGAATGCGACCCTCCCAGTGCGCCCCCCACTCCTGGCCGCTGGCTCCTGCCCTGCCCTCCATTCCTCGGAGCACCGTTTGCGGGGAGAGGAGACTAACCCCAGGTGCCAACCGATGCACCTGTACCGACGCCCGCTTGTAAAGAGGCCAGAGACGGGCAAGCAGACGGGGCAAGCAGACGGGGCCTCCCAGGCTTGCAGGCTCCGCACTCCAGGCTCCCGTGACCTCTCCCTGGGAGCGAAGCGCCGGGAATAGAAGCAGATCCCGTGGTGTTCCGCCTCCTCTGAAACACGTATTCCGGATCTCAGCAGGCAAGTGAGACTGGGCAGTTTCAGCTCCAAGCTGCAACCCTGGGCCGTGGCCCCTGCAGCTCACTTGCTGCTTTCACACAGAAGTAGCTCACGTTCTTCTCAGCCGGGGAAGGGCCCTGGCGTTTTCAGCTGTGCGCAGTTGTTCTGACGTCGACTCGGCTCTCCGCGTGTATGTGGCTGCCCCGCATTAGCGGGGGTGCAGAAGGTAAATCCTCTGGTAAGACCCTGAGCTCACGCCCGGGCCTGCGCAGCGCCAGCCGCCCCTCCCTCCCTGCCTGGTGCTCTGGTTTGTGAAACTACTTCCAGCTTTGGGTTGAGAGATTGACCTGAGTGTCCCCAGCTCACAAGTGGCCCTGTCACTTCCTGCCATGTGATCATTGCCAGTGCACTGTAACCTCTCCGAGCCTCAGCTTTCTCATCTGTAAAATGAGGACATTGGACTAAATCAGTGGTTTTCAAATTCTTTTCTGGGACCCTAAGAGTGTCTGCCTCCAGGAGAGAGAGCTGAAAGAGGGCTCCTTCCCTGCTTCACCTGGGGTGGCCCAGGCTTCTGCAATCAACAGTTCCTTTGCAGAAGCCTTCTGCTGCTAAGAAGTTGCAAATCACTGGCCTGGGTTTGCCAAGCTTGCCTGGCCATTAAAACTTCCTGGGGGCTGCTTAGAAAAAAGATTCTCAGGCCCTTCTGGAGATTCTGACCCAGTGGGCAGAGTGTGGAGTCCCCCTCCTAGGTCCTGACAAGTTCTCACTCAGCCTCCAAGCCCACCACAGCCCCAGGTCCCTGCCCAGAGATGCCAGGCCCAGGAGCCACAGGCCAGAGGACACTGCCGCTACCCAGTGTCCTGGTGATGTGGTTGCCCAGCCCTCCTCCCTCAGCCTAGCAGCCAGCCCGGGGAAAAGGCAGGATGGTGACTCAGCCTGTGACACAAGGCCCCTTGTCTGGGTGACTCTGCGTCACTTGCTGCAGGGGACTCCCCTCCTTGCATTGTTCTGGGGTCTCAGGTCAGGCTCTCCTTCTCCCTCCAGCTGTTCCTCTCCCTCCTGCCCCTTCTCTCCTCTCTCATTCTGGAGTCTCCAGGTCCAACACTCAGTGCTGTGGAACTAGACCCCGTATGAAGAGCTCACTCAAGGCTGAGTCAGAGTAGCCAGGTCAGCTGGACCAGGCTGCATCCTGTACCCAGGCCACCTCCCCAGGCTACCTGGGGGCAGGCTGAGATGCATCTGCAGTGCACCCTGCCTCAAGCTTGTGCTCACCCAGAGGGACCTCTTTTTCTGAGTGGGGTGCAGATGATAACTATCGGACAGAGACTACAATTCCTAGATTATGTGGAATTTATCATATTTTTGAAGTCCATAGCCAGTTCTTTTTGGCAGAAGGGGAGGCCAGCTGTCAAGACAAGCCAGGGACCTGAATGAAAGCAGGGTTGGTCTGGAGTAGGCCAAGCAGAGTGTCAGTGGGAAATGAAGTGGGGGGTCTCAAGGAGGCAGGCTGTGAGCAAACTGGCCTTCCCGGGTCCTCTGGCCGGCCTTGGATGGCAGTGCTGAATTCCCGCTGAAATAAGGAAAGCATTTCTAAAAACAGGTGCCACCTGTTCTGCAATGATCATTCCAAGTGTTCCCATGACAGTACAGCTGTCATGGGGGAGGGGGATGTCATTGCATAGGAAGAGCTGGGCGAGCACCTCAGTCGCAGCCTGTTGGAAAGCTCCAGTCGGTTCTCTTACAGCACTTGTCCTGAGGATGCGTTGTCCCAGCGCAATTCAAATACTGGAGAACAGTCCGAGCGTAGCGTGTGTGATTTTGTCCACGAGAAACACCAGGCCAAGCAGAAAACTGCAGCCGGCTGTAACGAACTATGTAGAAACCCACAGCCATACAGGCACGCACCGCCAACGTCTCAGCCACCTGGGCTCACGATGTGTGTTACTAAACGACACGTCCACATCCGAGGCTACAACGTTCTGCCCGGTGGCACGTGTCAGATACTCCACCGCCTCTCACTGGCCACAGCTGCAACCCTTCTGACACCCATTCCCACAAGCGAATGGCAAGGTAAAGCGCCACACTCACTGTGGCATTTTTATATATTTTAAATCATTTATCGTGTGTAAGAGTGTGCTATCGTTTTCACTTGGTCCCTACTTTTTTAATGTGTCAGTGGCGAGGTTGTTGAGTGTTGTGGCCTTGACCTTGTTTTTCCCACTTTATTGGGCGATTTGGCATGGTGTGGTGAATTTTCGAAACACGTGTCATGGTGCAGCCTCTACATCAGACTTTAAAATCTCATGATGACATTTTAAGTGTTCACAAACATTGGGTGAACATATGTAAAGGAGTTCCCACCCTCAGCAACAGAAAGCGTGCACAGCTCCACCCCAGCACTGCCTCCAACTCGGGGATATTCTGTCCTTTTTGGGGAAGATGGATAGCAGGTGTGAAAGTAGATGGACGGCAGGGGTGAAAGTGGATGGACGCACAGGAGTCTGCAAGAAGGGAAAGGTGTGCTGGCTGTGGTGGTGGGAGGAGCTGCCTGTGGCGGTGGGCGGAGCCACCCTGAGGTGGGAGGCATTGCTGTGGACCCTGTGAAGAGCATAGCCACTGGAGGCTGAACTCTCATGCAAAGACAAATCCGGCAGGACCCTGGATTTCTCTGCAAGTCTTAGAATCTAAGGACACTGTACCTACACATTTTAAATACCACTTATCTGAAAACTCACCCAAACGTGATTTCCCATTGCCTTTAGGCAAGTTGGTTAGCACCAGATTCTGATTTGTGACTTTTTATTGAGCACCAAGTTGGGCATCATGCTAGACCCTCCATATATGTTATTTCTGATCTTCACAACAACCCAGAATGATAACTGTTGCCACCCCTATTTACAGGTCAGTAGACTGAGGCTCGCAGGGACAAGGGGACAAGCTCAGGGCTACATAACATTAAACTGTGGATCTGGGAGTCAGACTCCCCTGACCCTGCTGTCTCAGGTGTCCACACGACTACCCCCCTGGGGAGAGGTGGTTTGGGCTTGTCTTTCTGTCTTGGCAGATTTGCTACCCCCTTATGAACACATCTTCCTCACGGTAGAGCTGCCCCCAGGCTCTCATGCACCAGGGTGGTTACCTTGAGGCCCCTTTCTCTTCCATATTCACTTCTAAATATTTCACAAGTTCCTCAGTCCACCCAAAGTCAGCGTCCTCGCCTTTGAAATGGATGGCGCTGGCCTACCCACGAGAGATAATTGTCGTCAAGCCCCAAGCAGAGCACAGAATTGCCTTGTACGCTGTGGACTATCTATATGTGTTCCAGAAAACCAGCAAAGCGTCCTCCCGAGTGTGGTTCCATCAGCCAGCCGAACATCAGGGCAAATGGGAAGGGCCGACCTTTCTCCTTTATACACGTGTACACACACACATGCACACACAGGCACACACACGTGCACACCAGGCTGAATGTCTCCCTCCCGAGCTGAACGTTTTTTCCTTTCCAAGTCATCTTCGATACTCATTTAAGTCTGATCTTGCCCGCATGGAATGTTGGGGAGACAAAGACATACATAAAATAAGTTCAATAAAGAGAAACAAAGCAGGGTGAGGGGGCAGAGGGCGATTGGGGTGCTCATTCATGTAGGGTGACCCCAGGAAGGAAGGCCTTTCTGAAGAGGTGCCATTTGAGCCAAGACCTGCATGTCATTTTTCTGGGGTGGGGGGTGAGGGTGCCAGGTAGGGGGAAGAGCAAATTCTGGTGCTGGGAGGATTAAGCAAGACTGTATACAAAACTCGACATGTAGCAAGCTCTTGAGAGCAAGAGATAAACTTAAAGTCTATCCCGACACAGAACAATGATATGTTTTTGGATAAAAGTGTATGTGTTGGGACCATTAAGGTGGGATAGCACACAGAGGAGTTGCTCTCCTTGCCATTCCCTCTCTCAGGGGCACGTCTCCATATCTATAGATTTGGCCCAGGGTCACAGTTTCATTCCTGTCTCTGGGCTGCTGCTGAGTTTGCCTCGGTCTCCCAGACTGTACCTGCTGCTCTCGGGTATGATCAGAACATCTTTGAAACATTGGGGGGCCGCCGCTAGTCCTGGCCTTCAACCCTTGGCTAAGAGAGTAATGTTGTCAACCAAAGTTCCCCTCCCGAAGATGGTCCATATATTTAATTTTTAACCCGGCCTGTCCACTGGTTCTGTGTGGCCATTCTACTGCGAGTCCCAAATTGAATTTGTATGGATTGCTCATGCAAAAAGCCTTTTAGAGAGAGTGGTGGGCAGACTTGTGGGGGTGGAGTGGAGGTTGGGCCTGGGATGGGCCTGACTTTGAATCAACTCCCTCTCTCACTCCCTCTCCCTTCTCGGCACCCCATCCCATGAATGGCAGAGGTGAAACGAAAGTGGATTGTCTCCGCAGCGGGATTTCAGGAAGCAGGATGGGTAGCCAGGGACTTAGAGTCGGAGAATCAGAAGGACGTGCCCTTTGCTTTAGGTTCTTGACGGCAATAGAAAGTGGGAAAGTCCCAGGAGCCTCTGCGCTTCCCCCTTCTTTCCCCACCAACACACACACGAGAAAATCACGTGTGTTTGCTCCCTCACCAAACGTCCAGGGTTCCGGCGAGTCATTTCACCGTGGTGTCTGGGGGCTCTGGCAGGAACGGGGGACCAGGCAGCTGGGCAGAAGAGGGAGGTCCTGAGCTGAGTGCCCCGTGGGGAGGACAGCCCCAGGCAGTGTGGGAGAAGAGCTCCCCAGAGAGAGATGTTAACAGCCTCCACCCAGCCCAGGAAGGTGGATGTTTTATTTCACCCCATTGCTCCCCACAGGAAA
Source organism: Tadarida brasiliensis (assembly GCA_030848825.1). Classification (NCBI taxonomy): domain Eukaryota; kingdom Metazoa; phylum Chordata; class Mammalia; order Chiroptera; family Molossidae; genus Tadarida; species Tadarida brasiliensis. The sequence goes on along the minus strand of CM061267.1, from coordinate 94,393,691 downwards.
TCCTAGTGCCTGGGGCTATTCGGCATTCGTCAAGTTGACACCTTCCCATTGCCTGTCAGATCTGAGCAGCCCTCCTGGGCCTCTTCACACGTCCTCCTGCTTTGAGGCATCTTTGCCTCTGGTGGAAGTCTCCTTGCTGGAAGCTGTGAGGAAATACCATTAGAAGCAGCTCGGGTCCCATTTCGGGAAAATGCACCTTGGGTCATCGTGGAGCATGATGGGAAGCGCACAGACAGTGTCCTCGGTGTGGGTGGAAATCCCAGCTCCTCACACTCCGTCTGTTTGGGCCTCAGATTATTGACTCAGTAACAGACTGCAGAATGGAGAAAATCACAGCTAATCCTTAAGTGTCCCGAGAACGGGAGCACAGGGCTTTGTTCTGCACACGGCGGCTGTCAGTTACTGATCTTCCAGGTTGTCTGCTTGTTGGAGAAACAGCCATGTCTACTTCGTCCGTTCAAAACCCTCCTTCCGAGAAGGCAGCAAACCCGAGGTGATAGCAAGGAAGCAGGCCCTTCCTTCCCGAAAGAGATCGCCACTGGAACCCCAAAGGCGTGTATGGCAGGGGCCCCAGGAACACAATTTGTAACTGCCCAGTGGATCCTAGGAAGTCGGTTGCCACATTTAGCCACAAAACACAAAACAAACAAGGACGATATTCGGGATGTGTCCGAAATTCAAATGACACGGGGCATCCTGTGTTTGATTAGTGCTCCTGATACCAGGGCCTCTTGTCTCCACACACGTGGCCTTTTGTGGCCATACTGCTGGCTTCTGGTCATCCTGCGGCAGCAAGAGAGACCCATTCTGAAGAGTTTCCTAACACGGAGGGCGTGGACCCAGTCTGGCTCCGTCGGTCCCCAGCTGCGGCCCCTGGGCCTGGTAACCTCACCTCGCAGGATCTCAGCCTGCTGGTCTTTTGAACTCCTGCCTGCCTATGTAGCAGAGTGTTAGAGGACCAGCGAGCTGGCAGGCCCGACGCTCGTCATCGTGGGGTTGATGCACCCGCCGTGCACGGGTCTCCTCTGGCTGTGAGCGCACACGGCCTTTCTCCGCGGATGGAGGGCTGTGATGGGAGGCACAACCACAAAGCTTGCAAGGTCAAGGTCGGCTGCAAGGACGAATTCTAATCCAAACATCGAGCCTGTTCTACGAAGGTTAATTGACGGGTCTGGCAGAAAGCTTCCTTTATGACCCTGTGTTGGTCATCACGACCTTTAGGACAGTGTCTCACACAGAGTGGGGTCCTCAATAAATGTCTGTGGAATGAACGAGTAAGAATGTTACTCCACTCCCTGAGTACTTCTGAGCACTGACAGAGTACGTTAGCATGATTTTTGCCTTGCTGGGAGTTTTCTGGCATAGGAACTGAGTTTAAAGGTTACCTCAACCTAAAATAATAAATAAATAAATAGAAGGTGACCTCAAATGACTCACCATCCCACCTGGCAGGTCCCGGGCAGTCCCTTGGTGGCCTGGGCCACAGGTGCTCAGGCCCTGGAAGCCGAGCTCCACTCATGAACGGAGGCCAGTGTGGGCACCAGCCTGCTCAGGCCTCTTCTCCCTCTGGGTTGCCTCCCTTCTAAATCTTTCCGCTGACTTGTGAGGTAGCGCAAATAAGATGACACGAAAGTGCTTGGAAACGTGTAAACCCGGTGTGCATTTCGGGAACAGTCATTCTTAGTTCTCACATTCCGGTGACACGGCAAGCCAAATGAGCCCTCCAGGTTCCAGCAGTCCGACACGTAGGGTGGTCACCTCCTCCCTGTCCCTTCCATCCAAGAAAGGGGTGGCGTTTCCCTCCACTGTCCTCTGTGCCTGTGGGAGATCTCTGGTACTGCCCCGATTTCCTGTCCTCCTTAAGCATGCTTTTCCGATTTCTTTGTCGCCCCTTTGATAATTTCTGGCCATGGCCGTGCGCGCTGCAGCAAAGCCCAAGGCTTGCTCTCTTACCTCCCACTGCTTGTTCTGGGAACAGGAACAATGCACGTGTTTTGTGTGATTTCTTCCTGCAAGAACACCTGGCCGGCTCGGGGCCCCTGTCTGACCCTTGATCCCCTTTCTGCAGAGGCTTTTCAACGAATCCCTTGGGCCTGTTGGAATCCCCTGTCTTAAAACCCACTCACTTCATTTGATCCCCTTCTCTGCTTTACTGCTCGCTCCAGCCCTGATCAGTTGGGCAGCCGGGTCCCAGGACACCCTTTCGTCTTTATATTCTTGTTGCCCAAACCCCTCCTCCCTATAGGAAAAGCCTCAAATTGGAAGAACCACAAGCTTTTCCTTTCCACGGGCTTGAGAATGGCTTCACTCTTGCTGCTTTGCAAGGAACTAGTGATAGAAAGCTCGCCCGCTCTCTGGTCTCACTGAACCTTTCCCTTGTCGGGGTCTGACATTTGAGTTCAAGATCCACAGCCTCTTTCCCCAGACGATTTAATTTTATTCCTAAAAGTCACAAGTAGCCCAAGAGGTGATAGTGGTGCATTTGAGATGTTTGTATTTCAATAAAGGGGACACACTTTCAACAGATTGTCTTCTTCTTTAAAGAAAAGCAGACGTGAGCACGAACCCCAGCAGCTCCAGCCTGGCGCAAGACTGCGATTTCATAATCCATCATCGGCTCCCGTCCTTGACAATACAATGGGCTGCCTGCCTGTGACCTCCCTCTGTGACCTCCCTCATGCCCCCGTCACCTTCTCACACACACTCACCACCCTGTGTTCACATGGGATGCCCACACAATGGCGCTCACGCTGGGTGGGTGAAGCTCACACCCCAACCTGCTCTTCCTAAATCCAACCCTTGGCTTTCTTGGGGTGTGTCATTGTGCTTTAACCCCCTGCCTCGGGGACGCGAGGAACCAGGAGTCCCTCCAGGTGGAAGTCTTATCCTGAAGGCTGTGCCCATTTCACGCGCAGAGATACCTGGAAAGTTCACAGCGGACTGGCTCCGTCTGGAAGCCACAGGTCTGTGAGCGCAGAGCAGGGCCACGCTGTGAGCGGCACATCCCACCTGCGTCTGCGTCATGCTCCATCATTTCCGAGCCAGGGCAGCTGATGGCCAGGTTGGCGTGTGGAGGACCAGGGAGTTAAACTGGGATCATTGCCCAATATTTTCCATCAATACCAACAGCATCTCGGGGATTTAAGTTCGTTTAGTTTTTCCTATTTGGATGAAGCGATCACACTGGAATTTGAGGAGATAGTAAGGCTGTGTTCAGTTTTTCCTCCCATTTTTTGAAATGAGCGATGCTGTCTATTCCTCAGTTTTCTGCTGTTCAGTTAGGGAAAATCATGATGACACGGAGTGAGTCTTCCCACTACTCTGTTTCCCCCTCCCCCCGTCTTCCCTATGCCCTGCCCTCCAATAAATTGCTCTTGTTTTACAAGTTAGGTATTTGGGGTTACTTTATCACTGTCGGGACACAAGAGTACTATTCAAGTCATTGGGCCATCGGTGTATTGGGTATAATTTTACAGCGTGAGAACAGCGTCTGCTCTGTGTGGAGGTGGATAACTCCCCTTCCCTCAGATGAACATCTCATTCCTCCTAACTGCACCCTGGGTAGAAGGCAGTGGCCAATTATTTCCCGAGTCAGAAAACAGGATGCAGAAGGAGTGAGTGTTTTATCTAAAATCGCCCGGGAAGTCAATGACACACATCCTATGAGGGCCCCTCTTCTGCTGGGTGTGACAAAGTAAGAACTTGGTGATGGCGCCTTCTCCTTTGCTGTGCTTGTCGCAGCGAGCGTGCTGCCTTGCACACAGAGGGACACACCACAGACAGCAGGGGTGCCCTGGGCTGAGAATGGGGGACCTGGCTTCTAGCCCGACTCCAGCCTTACCAAACTAGATGGCTTCGGGCAAAGTCTTTTAAGCTCTCGGGCACAAGTGTCCTCTTCTGCAAAGTAAGAGCGTTGAAGACAATGACCTCTAAGGTTGCTTTCAGCTTGGGCCATTTACTGTCTTATGATTGACATGTGGCACTCGTAGGTTAAGTGGGATCTGAGAAAGATGACTGCATGTCCACTTTGCCTGGGACGGTGCCAGTTTACACCCGACCTTCCGGGGTCATTACTAATGGTACCTCCTTCATTTTCCAACACGTGCCAGTGTGAACAATTGTTATAAGTAAACCAAAATGTAGTAGGTGGACCTGAACTTCTCATCTGAAATCAATAGAACTACTGAAGCCGCCACCTGGGTGGGGTGTTTCCATGGCAGCGTTTCGGAGGCCCGCCCTTCTGAAAAGTTAAAAAGTTTCTGATCTTACTTCACGTTCTGAAATCTCATGTGTCAACTCTATAGCTGGGAGACAAATCTGTCACTTACTCAACCGTGTTTGTTATCTATTAAATACTTACCTAGACTGACATACCCATCATAGAAATGCAGGCTTTGCGCACCGGCTGTTGGCAAGCTGAGACTCTCAATTTGTTTGCCATCCGGCCTGAAAATATAAACTTGATCTCTTTACAAATGGCAGTCGGTGTTATGCAGCAGGGAATTCGTTTTGCTAAAAAACCAACTGGATAGGAGTTTCTTTAATCTCCAAGGAGAGGATGAAGGGGCCACTCGCTACAGTATCTGACTGTCTGTCCATCCTTGGACACACAGCTTCCTCTCCGGAGGTTCGGTTCTGTGGGGCTGTGATTCTGATTTCTCCCAAATGACCACGTGGGTGGTGTGTGAGTGAGGCAGTGACCTTACTGGAGCGTCATCTGAGGACTGCAGCGTATGGAAACTGCATCCAGTCCGGTCCTAGCTGGTGGGGCTTGTGTCTTTCTGTAACTGGGGAACATTAGCACAAACCACAGGGCTGCAAGCCGGTGGCTGGAGCAACCACGCCCCCTTCCCATTCCCCACGGTGGGCCTGCAGGACATGTTTGTGGAATTGGGTTCCTCACCCAACACAGAAATTCCCCTTCAAAACTCCGACAGGTAGTCACGCTGTCTGTCTCCACCACACACTCCCAATGACGGGAAGCTCACCCCTTCACAAAGCAGCCCCGGCCAACTCTGAGCACCTCTAATTGTTGGGCCAGACAATGCGGGGGCTTGGGTCCCACATGCCAGGAAAGTGACCTTGTAAAACTGGACCCTGTGCACGACCAGCCCGCATGTCCCGCGGGGCGGGCGGGTGTGGGGCTCTTGTGTTGGGTGAACACACAGAAACCCATGTTCGCAAAAAACAAAAACTCTTCTGGGCATAAATTCAAAACAGCAGGTTTCCAAGCAAACTGGTATTTGAGGGTCAGGGTGAAGGAGGAGAGGTCCTCAGCCAGGACTCCTGAGGGAAGTGTGCCGACTTCTTTACGTTTCCTGCTTCTTCCGGACCGTGTGCCGAGTGCCGAGTGCCCTCACCTTGCAGGGTGGCATCTTGCAGTGTTGCCCCGGGCTGCACTCAAGTCCAACCCCAGGCTGATCTCTGCTTCTGTCCGGAAGCATCCTACCGCCATCCGCACTGTAGGCCGCGTTCCCAGGTTGTTTGGAAAGTTTTCCAGTAACATCCGACGGTGACTCATATGCTGATTTACAAGCTGTAAGCAACCCTTTACCAAGGAGAAAGGCTGGCGGAGGTCTCTGTGGAAATGCATAGCAACACGGTGCCACAGGATCCCCCAAAGCCATTAACAAGCGGAGGTGACAGACACATGGTAAAAGGTGAAAAGAGAACCTTGGGGAAATCAGCCATTAACATCAGAGAGAGGGAGAGAAAGCAAGTGTGAAGCGTAGCTGAGCAGGGGTCAGCGGTTCAGTCCTGGCTCAGACTTCTCTCCCTAGCTTCCAGGTCCGGACAGGATGGTCCAGGGTAACTGCCCGCTGGGCATTTGGGGGCATTTGTGCTTATGAGAGAGAGAAGCTCAACATTCTTAATCTGGTCATAACTTGCTAAACGGGTTCAGAGATTTAAGGGTTTTAAAATATTAACTTTAAGAAAGCATTGTTCAGCTCACAAGTTGTCGTCCACCATGAAAAAGAAGGCTGGACGGTGTCAGAGTCTGCCGGGGCAAGTCTCCAAGGCCCTTCCCCAGGTTTGAATGCTTCACATCATTGGCTCTTGGGAATTCTTCCTTACATGAAGCCCAAATTACCCCAAGGTGGTTGCAGTCTGATTCATTTGATCAGAGAAGCAGTGGGGGGCTGAGGGGGGCTGGCAAAGAGACTTGGATCAACTTGAATTCTTAGACTTCACAGCTGTGCGATTGGGGACAAAATGACCCTTGCTTTACACATCTGTACAACATGGATAACAATGAGCAGCACCGAGGGCTATTGTGAGAACTGAATCAAGTCCTAGGGAGTGAGTTGCTTGTGACGTGGCTGACACAGAGAAGTTACTCAAAAGTAGCCATTAACGTGGAGTCTTTTTACAGTGTTCAACATAAATATATATTATTTTTTAAAATATGATGTTATTGATTTTAGAGAGAGAGAGGAAGGGACAGAGGGATGGAAACATCAGTGTGAGAGAGAAACATCAATTGGCTGCCTCCTGCACGTCCCTCACTGAGGATCGAGCCCGCAACCCCGGCGGCATGTGCCCTGACCGGGAATCAAACCGGGACCTCTCAGTCCATGGGACGATGCTCAATCCACCGAGCCACACCAGCCAGGCAACATGAATATATATTAAATGCAACATGAGGTGCATTGGATGGTGGGGTGTGAGCAGATTATCTGGGGATATGAGACTGAGACAGGGAAGGGGACCCAGGCACACTGCTCAGTGCCTGGGAGATGGACCCTCACGTGCCCGCCCCCTCCCTCATCTCTGTGAGTTACTTGGGCCCCATGTCCCCACCTCCCTGTGGTTGCTCTGTCTTTGCCCTTGGTTGTTGCCCAGAGTCAATCAGAAGAGAAGCTGCCTGGCTGCCTCTGACCGGCCTGTGCGTTTCTTACTTCTGTTTCTTTGGGCTGATTCTGAGCTGGGAAGACACACTAGCGGTCAATGTTAGGGTATTGTCTGGAAACAGCACATATAATTTGAGCCTGGGACAAATGTCATTTATGAACCACACTAGAATGTATACCATCCATCCCCAGAAGGGGCAAACAATGTCTCCCCCGGCTTTTCGTAGGCTGTGTGTACGCTGGTGTGGAGGACACGGCCACGCATTATTTTCTCTAAGCTTCCCTCAGCACTTAAATGAATTAGATGATTTCAGAATCCTACGGTGTTTGCATTAAACGTATTTTGTTTTTCCTTTAAAAAGAAAAAGAAGTTCTGGGAATTCTCAACCTGTTGTTGCTTTAATGGTATGTGAGAAGTTGAATTTGAAAGTGACCTTCCTGAGAAATATCACTCAGTGAAGGCAAAGCCTAAAAATAACATAACCACGGGAAACTCAGTCCTTCCGAGGTGTCGCCAGTCAAGAATGAAGGAGGCAACCCGAGGCGGGGGAGCAGCCACCACGAGATCCGATGTTCGCTGCGGGGAGGAGCGTTCTCAGCGCTGCACATTCCTCCACAGACACCACAGCTGCGTGGATGATGGGCTCGTCAGAGCCGTATCTTTCCTCCTGAAGCAACTGGGGCTCTAACAATGCAATTTACTTTTGCACAGGACATTATATCATGTCCTGTCATGATACTGTGTATCTTCAAGGACATGATGTCACACTTCAGAATCCATTTTTCTTAATGGGCATTTCAACAGCCCTTCCTCGAGGGGACAGCTTCTGAGGGACCGTGCACCGTGGAGGGATGAGAAAGGGACCCACCTCGTGGGGGTGACAAATCTGCTTCTCTTTGGGCTAAATACTCACATTGAGAACATTCCTTAAAGTCCCGTTCTCACTCAGATTCCCAGCTTACCCATCTGTGAAATGGTGTAAGAAAGTATATTGGTAAAAATACAAACAAAAAAAACACATGAAAATTCTCTAGCTCAGTCCAGCCGGTGTGGCTCAGTTGGTTGAGCGCCTGCCTGTCCACCAGGAGGTCTGTGCTTGTGGGCTTGATCCCCAGCAGGGGGCGTGCAGGAGGCGGCTGACCCACGTTCCTCTCTCCCATAGATGTTTCCCTCTCTCTCCCTTCCTCTCTCTGAAATCAATAAAAACATTAAAAAAATTCTCTAGCTCAGGGTCAGCAAACATTTTCTGTAAATATTTTTTGGTTAGCAGGCTCAAGTCTGCCTGAAAGCAGCCATACCTACATGAAGGATCGAGGTGATGTTCCAATAAAATGTTATTTTTGGACACTGGAATTTGAATGTCACATAATTTTCATGTGTCATAAAATAGTATTCCTCCTGATTACTTCAACCATTCAAGAATGTAAGTGTAGCTCGAGGGCCAGAGCTGGCCTGCGGTCGGTGGTTTGCTGAGCCCTGCTCTAAGAAAGGAAGCATTTCCATATCCCAAGCTTCATGAACTACACTTTTTCCCCCGCATCGTTCTTGTGCAGCATGAACCACGCAGACTGTGGTTCCTCTTTCGCGACGTCACCAATAACCCAATGAGTGATCCTACAACTAGGGTGGGATTTTCTCCCTCTCTCAGGCACAGATACACGCCCTCCAAGGACACAAAAAGTGGACTGCGCATGTGCGAACAGGCGTCGCGGACCGCGGGGCTCTCCACGCGCATGCGCCCTGTACGCGGTAGGCAGTGAGCTCTGGGTCGGCGAGGGCTCTTTCTGCAACGATCAGAGGCAGCTGAGTTTCACCCCCTCTGTTTAATAACCGCAAAGCCGGACTTGCAGCCCTTATCAAACCCTGTCGGTGGGGTCTGCATCATTTCACCAGTTTCAACAAACTGTCCCGGCGCAGGGAAAGATTAGCCGTGTTTACTCTGCAGCTGTGGCTGTGTGCTCCTCGGGAGAGTGAGGTATGGAAATGGCAGTCCACGTCGGCCGGTCTCTGGTGGGTTCCGGGGACAGGAGGAGGTTGGCCGTCTGTGCTCAGGTGAATGAGGGGAAGCTGCGCGGAGCCCTCCCCTCTGGAGATGCAGACTCTTACATGGGCGGGGGAGGGGGCGTGGGGCCCTGGGCCTCTGCTCCAGTCCTGCTTGGGGCTGAGAGGCCCGAGGCTGGGCCTGGGAAGCAGGGAGGGATGGGGAGGCCGGTGTGCTGAGCACGCCACATTGGAGCTGGAGGAGGCAACCGTGACTCTCACTTAGAAGGGGAGACAGGGACCCAGAGAAAGGGATGATTGCCAAGGTCTCCCAGGGTGCAGGGACCAGGGACAGGCCCAAAGGCCTAAAGGAGGCGGAGCTGCCCAGGGCTCCTTTCATCTGTGCTGGATGGAGGTGCCCACTGACTCAACTTCCCCGCAGTGACCAGGCTCTATTAGGCTCTCCACAGGCACCTCACGGGGCAGGCTTGAGTTTCACCTGTGCCCCCCCCCCCCCCCCCCCCCGCAGGCCCACAGCTGGCCACTGGATGTCAAAGGGCATGGATGGGGGTTTATTCCAGATCCACACTAGCTTTCCACAGAGGGATATTTTAGCAAAAACCTTAAGCTGAACACTACAGTGGAGACCCAACCGTGAGGAGAACAGAAAATGGGAAAATACGGAGTAATCTTTCTGAGGTGTGAGTCTCAGTATGATTGTTCTAGGGCCCAGGGTGGGCCAGAGCCCAAGTTACTCTGCTGCATCCCCCTTGTGAGAGACTTAGGCATAGGCCTGTGCTCACTGTGCCCCTCTCCCCCAGGGGACTGCCAGGGACAAATGACTCATGACTAGGCTTGGGGTCCAGATCCCTAGCATCAACTGAGTCCTCACTGTGCTTCCTTAGGCCCCGGGCTCCTCATCTGTGAAGGCCCAATGCTGGGTGAGACCGTGGCCACGCTAGCGTTTCCTTGGAAATGCTGGACACTGTTTGCATCGGTTTTGACTGTAACAACTATAATCAAAAGTAACTGCTAAGAACGTCACAAGTGACTGGAATGGGAAGATAACGCCCATGTGACCAAAGGGAAAAACCAGCGACCTAGACACACACATCCAAGGCATTGACTTCAAAGCACACTGATTTAAAAAAAAATTGCACGTACTCTGGGCCAGGATTTATGTTTTCTCACTGAATCTTTACAAGAACCACATGAGAAAATGAAAGCTGAGAGAGATCAATTTATAAAGATATAAAGCCAGTAAATGGTAGGGTCAGTGTTTGAACTCAGGTCTGTCTGTTTGGCTCCAAATTCCCCATTATGCTATAAGACAAAGATAAGGTAAATCAACCTCTCACTTATCTAAACCTCTCCTCCCCACCCCACCCCAACACCCCATAAAACCCAACTTCTGTTGTTCTCTCTCCTACTGGTTATACAGGGTGGGGCAAAAGTAGCTTGGCAGTTATTTGTATGGAATTTAATACAATCATTAATAAATAATAATACAAGAATAAACTCGGTTTCACATAGTGAAATCTAACTGTAAATCTACTTTTTGCCCCACCCTGTATATCTTTCCTTTAATCTCAGGGGCCAGGGACCAATTTAGCAATAAAGATTTCTTTTACAACCCTGATAGAGATCACAGTACTTGAGGGTACGCTATGTTCGCCAAGGAATCCAAACACCCATAGGGTCATTCAATAGGCAGAAGACGAGCTTGTCTGGGGCTGCATTTCAGAGACTTTCCTTGTTATTTGGGCTCCACTCTGTGCTTCTCTCTGTTTCTTGGCCTGAGTTGGCCATAGGTGTCCAGGACCCATCGCTTCTTGGGTTCACGTACCATCCCCAAGTACCGCTAAGGAAATCCGATATTACCAGGAGCCTATTACCAGGAAAGAACAGATGGACGTTTTCAATGTTGATACACAGTTGTGTCAAGGGGGCCACAGAGGAAGGGAGAGGGAGAGATGGTCCTCAGGGGTTCGCGTATATATGTCCAATTACACCAAATGCCTGGTGCCTCCAATCTGTTTCCCACTGTCACAAGGAGCTGGTGAGGAGCTGCAGCTGTGCTGGGGTCAGTGTCAGCGAGGCCCCAAGAGCAGCCTCCTGGCTAGAACCGGAGCACTGCGTAGACTGGGGAGATGGGAGTGGGTGGGGGAATGTGGCTGTGGGGATCCTCGGGGAATGGGTCTGTCCCAAGATTTCCGTTTATCTTGGGTGGAAAAGAAGTTCCCCTCCAATGGCCTGGCCAAGAATGTTGATGTCACAGGGAAAGGGAACAGAGTTTGATTGTGTGTCACACAGAACTGGGAACGGCCGCTATGCTCAGAGGGACGCCCTTATCAATTAGGTAATGTCTGCTCGTGATTGAGGAACTGTGCGAGGCAGTGCTCCAGCTGTGGGTGTTAGCAAACGGCAGCAAAGGGCACCCGCACCTTGTGGGGAAAGGGTTTCTGGGATTGCCTCTCACTGGCCCCAGCCCTGGGAGACTGGTACACTCAATAGCGACACAGGGCATCTGAAACAGGAGCATGGCAGAGCTGTGGCCTGGGCAGAGCTGGCAGCTGTGTTTGGGTTTCCGTTCCACCTCCAGGAGGTAGAAGTCTGCTTGGGCAGAGATGGTGCCTGCAACGCAATTTTCTGCCCCTCTTCCCGCCAGCCTGCCTTCCTTCCCCCCTCCTCCACTCCCCTCCCCTTTCTTTTCTCCTTTCTCCCCTCTTCTCTCCCTCCTTCCTTCTCTTTCTTCTTCTCTTCTTTCCTTCCATTCCCCCTCCTCTCCTCCCTTTTCTTCTCTTGTTTCTCCCTCTGTTTTTCCCTTCCTCCTTCACCCCCTTCCTCCCTTTCTCTCTCTCCCGCCCTTCACCCTGGCCCGCCTTCCTTCCTTCCTTCCTTCCTTCCTTCCTTCCTTCCTTCCTTCCTTCCTTCCTTCCTTCCTTCCTTCCTCCCTCCCTCCCTCCCTTCCTTCCAATACCAACATTGAGTGCTGTCCTCAATAGGTAAAGCACTGGGCTAAGTGCTGGGCATGTGAAGATAAAACAGTGCCTTGTCCTCAAAAGAATAATAGCTAGCGACACAAAATAAGTGTGAAAACTGCTAGATGTAACGAATGTGTAAAACAGTACAGTAGAAGTATATGAGCTCTACCACAGCCAATGCTTCTGGAATTGGTTTTATTTCGTGTTATCTCTCTTTAAAAAAAAATATAGCACAACATATTATAGGACACAAAATTTAAAGATCAGCAAAGTAATCCCGTCTCACCAATCAGTAATGGAAATGTCTGAAGAATATCCGTATGTCATATATACATGCCTATACACGTGTATACATGTACATATTCTAAAACAAGAATGGGATATTACTGTCCATACTGTTATATACTCCTTATGCTGAACATGCTATTGGCATCTTTCAGGATTAATCAATATAGATGTGCCGTATAACTTTGCCTTGGTTATATAGCAAGCAGTCCATCAAATGAACTCTACCAATCCCCTGTTGCTAAGAATGAACATTGTTCTTAATTTGGGGATATTATTATTATTTTAAATAGCAATCATCATGGTAACTAAATAGTTATACATTGGTCAGATTATTTTCTCAGGATAACTTTCTAGAAGTGGCATTTCAGTAAAAGTGTATACACATTTTTGAGACTTTTTGATACATAATTCAACTGCAGCCCAAGAAGTTTATATCAAAAGATGATATTATTGGTTTGATGTTTTCCAGTTCAGTAGCTGAAAAATATCTCATTTTTAAGTGAACATATTTGTTACATCTAAAAACGCCAGATATTTTAAATTTATGTATTTGACTTTTGAGATTTATATTTTATTAATTTTCTGTTGTTATAGTCATATATTTTATATATTAGAGTCACTAATATTTTGTCAAATATATTAGAAATATTTTCCCAATTTGTCATTTACCTTTTAAGGTTTCTTTTTTTTTTTTTTTTCTGTATAGGAGTTTGGTTTTCTAATGTGGTGCAGGTGATCAATTATTTCATTTATGTTGCTGCTTTTGACGTCATATTTATAGAATACCTCTCTATAAAATACCATAAATTCATATAAATATTTACATATATTTTATTTTCTATTTGAATCTCTCTGGAATTAATTTGGGGTTGGTATGACTAAGAATGTAGCCTTGTTCTTTCCAAATGATTACCTAGTTGTATGGTATTATGAACAAGTCTATGTTTAAAATTCCAAAATCTGTAATTTTATGTGTCCTATTTTTAATATTGTATATTTGTCACTTCTCAAATGATTGTTGTTATGTATTTGTCCATGTTTGTTGGTCTTTTCAAAGAATCAGCTCATTTCTCAATTTTATTATTTTTAAATCATTAATTCCTGCTCCTCTTTACAAAATGTTCCCTCTCTTTTCTTATATTTTTAAACATTTTCTCTATAGCTCCGTGATTTGAATTTATTAGTACTTTATTTTCATTCTTTCTGGTTAATAATAAAAAATTAGGGCCAGGAATATTTTCATCATGGTTTTGGCCAAATTCCATACACTTTGTATGGCGTATTCTTATAGACATTGCTTTCTAAATAATTTGTGTTGCCAACAAAAGAATTTTAGAAAAAAGAGTGTATAGTTTATAAACAGTTGGGGATTTAGTTTAAATAATTGGCTTTAGCTTCTGGTTTGCCACACTGTGGCCAAGGGCATGGATGGACTGTAGATGCGTTTCAACTTCTGGAAATTTCTGAGATTCTTTGAGTCCCTACTGGTGTTTCATTAAGAAAAGGGGAGACGGCTAAGTTTGGAATTCTAATTCTACTTGTGTTTCTCTTGGGTTTTTAGAGGAGACCTACTGTAATCTCCTTACAGAACTGTGAACACTCGCTGTCCTGTGCGACCAGAACTCTCTCTGCCACACCATCCTGGTCCCTTTGTCTTGTGCCATGCTGCCCCTGGTCTCATATAACGTGCCACAGCACGTCCCCGACACCCCAGGTGTTACAGTCTGTCCCATGAGGAGTAGTTCTTTGACTTGTATTTTCTCCCTCAAATCTGTTCTTGATGCTGTTATCCATTTTCAGCGATGGTGGAGGAAAGAGAAACTAAGCAGACAGAGGAGCGGACAGACTGTGACTTCCGTGGTCACTTAGACGCCACAGTGAACACGGTGACCTGCCTTCTGTGGCGGGCAGTCATTATGCCATCCTTCTGACTGAAGCTGTATCTTCATGCATTATGTGTTCATCTCTAAAGTGTACATGGATGTTTCCACTCTGTGTGCAACTGTTGACCTAGTACTCGGCAAGCTGAACCCGCTTCCATTTACTGTTAACATTTACTCATTTCGTTTTAAATCTGCCTTCTTCTGTTGTGATTTCTGCTTTTTAGACTTCCTTGATTTTCTCTTCATTTTCAGGTTTTTAATGAAGAATATATCCTATTTTCTTTTATCATCCCTGGTATGTAGTCCATTCTAAATTCCAGTAGCTATTGCCATCTAGTTGTTCGAAAGCTTTAGTCATTGTCAAGAAGGCGAGGGCAGCTAAGCTCTGAGTCAACAGACAAGCTGTGGGATGGCCCTGGCGCCACGCTTTACCCACCAGCGCTGGCCGGTGTCTGTTCTGCGGCTGAAAGGTAGATGATACTCACAGCTTTCAATTGAGTTTGCCGTGCTTCGCAGGCTTTTACCGACGTGTTACTGCCTGACTGAGAAGGCTTCTTTGCTGTCTGGTTCTACCATACTCTGAACCGCTGGAATATGAAAAAGTCACAACGTTAAGAATATAAGCCAATCAGAGAAAGACAGATACCACATGATCTCACTGATTTGTGGAATATAATGAACAAGGTGGGCTGATGAATGAAATAGACCCAGAGACATAGAAAGGAGTATGGTTCAGACGGACAAACCTCAGAGGAGGGGGTGGGGGGATGGGTGAGATGAACCAAAGAACTTATATGCATGTGTGTGTAATCAGTGGACATAGACAACAGTGCTGGGGTGGGGGGTGGGATGGGGAGGAGGGTGTCTGGGGGGAAAAAGGAGAAACGTCTGTAACAAAAATAAATTAATAAAAATTAAAAATAAATAAAACTAAAAAAAAAAAAAAATACATTTCTTCGAAAGTTCTTGCCACTATCACCCCAGGTGGCCCTATTTCTGGAGACTGTCATTGCCCAAAATATCATAGGCCATCACCAGGACTCTCTTTTTACTTTCTGATTCCTGTTTTCTAAGACTCGATGGGGGAGGGGACATTGGTTGCTTATAAATGTTTGGCCCTACAGGAAGAGGAAGGTATAGCCACAGTGAGTCTGGACATTTGGGAGTTCAGAAGCTGGGATGGCCGATCATAGTCGTCCAGAGGAGTTCAGAAGCTGGGATGGCCGATCATAGTCGTCCAGAGGAGGCGATGGGTCAGATGGCATTGGCTGTGGACTCCGCTGGGGAGGGGGCGTGGCCTGGGGGGAGACAGTCCCTGAGGGCTGTGTTCTGGCAGAATTCCCAGCAGCTGGACAGTGATTTCTCCCATCCTGAGGGGGGTCTGGACAGCACATCACAGCATCCACCCCATAATCATATCCTGATCCATGTAAGTTTTGCATATTTTCCGTCTCTCTCCACAAGACTGTGAGCTTCTTGAGAGGAGAAACCGCATCTAACTTGTCCAGTGTGCGTCCCTGGTTCTAGCAAAGTTTCTAATAGACTCTTAGTGCACATTAGTTGGATGGGTGATAGATGAATGAATGATAGACACGTTGTTAGGTGTGAGACAAGGATGGAGGCTGAGAGAAGGACTGTAAAGAGGAGAGGAATCCCGTGTCTCGTATAAGGAAGATGTTATGAGAGGCACGAGCACTATTAAATGACCTTCACATCCACAGAAGAGACGATAGAGAGCGTAGAGTAATTCCCCACATCCCGTTGGAGAAATGCAGCTGGAAATTGTGGGAAGAATATTTATGACCCTCGATTCCAAAGAGGCACTTACATAGCGACCGGGTACAGTGCTCTGTGCCCCCCGGGGCTCTCAGAACACCCTCGGGATTTCCTGGTGTTTCTATCCAAATACACCTCTACGTTGTGTGTGTTTATTTCAGAGAATTCAAATGAATTTGTGAAAGACAGATGATAGACAGACAGACAGACAGACCACAGATCTCATTATATCTCAACACTTCATGCTGTCGAGATACTTGGAAATGCCCTGGAGTATCTAGAATATCAGACTCTGGGAGACTGTCCTAGAATGTTCACAGACAGGCTCACGAGGGCCCGTTGGCTTTCACCGTGTTTTATGCCATAAACAGAGCTGTGCGCTCTGCCTGGGAAAGTCTCTGGTGTGTTCATTGGCGTTGGCACCTGGCTCCAGACACGTTTTCCTCAGGCTTTCTCTGTTCCCTGGCCTCGCCCCTTTTTCCTGAAGACTAATCAGTAGGCAAAGCAAAAAGAGGCCATACCATGGAGAAAGATAGCAGGAGCTCAGGAGGACCCTCACCTCTCAGAGGGTGCCCTGGCCAGATGGCACCTGCCTCACCAGCCAGGGGCCTGAGCTGTGAAATGCATATCCCCCTCTCTGAGCCTCCTGTGTGGGAGCCTGCACGGCGGCCTCCCTCCAGAGGGAAAGACGCAGATGGCTTTTCTTAAACAGAAACACCCTCGTCACAGACTGTTTCTCAGGCGCCATTCTCCCTGCCTCCATCGTCAAGCGCCAAGCCCACAGACGTCCATCCCGGAGACTGGTCCTTGCTGGCACTGCCCGGGGCCCCGCCCTTCCGAGAGGAATGATGCCGCTGTGTATTGAGTCTCTGACTTGGTTTAGTACCGAGTCTGCCCACAGTCCTATGGCTGGCCTGTTTATCTCCATTTTACAGATGGGCCAGCAGAAGTAAAGAAAGGGTTCATCTTCCCAAGGTCGAGATAGGGGTCAGAGGCACTGTGCAAGAGTATTCTTGACAAGGGGTCCAGTTAGATCTCAAGGGCTTCCTCTACGTGCTTCTCTGCCGTCACCTGGGAAAGCAGGTGACCTCGGCCACAGTGGTGGAGCTGAAGCACCCCCAGTCCCTGGTGTGGAGAAGCCACCAAGATGAGCTATGGGAAGGCAGGAGGAGCCAAAGGCAAAGGGAGACCTGGTCACCCGCGGGGGCAAACAGTCAGGTGTCAGGGGGATGACAGGCGGGATGGAACCTGTCCACAGAAGCAGGGTTTCTGAAGCGACCTCCTCTCCCCCCCCTCACCTGCCGTCCCCTTGCAGCCGACGGCTGCCGCTGGAAGCTGCGTTCGGTCCCTTTGCAGGAAAATCAAGTCCTGAGACAAGGCTTAGGCTGCTCCAAGAATTAAAAAGGGAAAACGGAATAAACATTCCTACATTTTTATTTTAGAGAAAATCATACTGAGACTTGCAAGACTTCTGGATTTTTAAAAAACAGAGCACTTTTCCCATCGGCTCTGTTCACTTCCCTTCATGCTAGAAAACTGTGAATTGCAAAAGAAGCAGCCCCAGCTAATTGCACAAAGGGGCCTTTGGCTCAGAACTGACCCCGTGCCCCCGAGCTGGGTGGGTGGGACTTGTTTCTCAGCCCCTCGACCCCTGGTACAGAGCACAGCCAGTGGCCCCGTCCGCAGCGGCCCCTCATGGTGTGCTCTCCCTCGGGCAGTCTGTGTGCGAGTGAGAACATGCACCCCTCATGCATGAATTTATTCTCCGTCCCTGTATCAGTAAGGAGATGCAGCTAGAGCGCATTAAATATTTACAGTGATCAGAGACAAGACAGGACACAGCGCTGAACCGAGATAAGAATACAGTTTTAAAATATTTACAATGAACACATCTTGCTCCTTCTGCTTCTTTTCTTCAGCCTGGTATTTTAGGTCTCTGATCTCTCTATTGTGTCTTCTTTCCAGGCTCTCATAGTTTGGAAATATCTGACAGCTTCATGAGTAAATCTCGAGAGGACTGTCATAGGTATGAGAGCCATTTGGGGGATTTCGTTCCCGGGCCTCCAGGCAGGAGGGTGTTTTGCTTAGTCTTTTAAGCTGATGCATGTGTCTCCTACATGTGCCTGAATCAAGGTTGTGACAGGTTCTGTCTATGGTCCTACCTAGGACAGGGCCAGCAGAAGGTAATGATATGTTATAGAACTTGTACTAACCACGAAAATCAGTTTGCATTGGTCTCCTAAACAGGTAGTCCTTTTAGTCATCAGGGTTAACAGTGCGCCAGGAATTAGTTCAATCCTAACGCGTTACACAGTTACACTCAGAAGCACAACTTCATCGGGTTTGATTTTAATCTCAATGACCCATGATCAAGAACAATGGAATTTCAACCTGAATGGGCATCCTTAGCAACAGTAGGGAGAAAAAGGTGTTAGGAAAACAAAGACTGGCGTGGTAATCCCACCCTGTTTAGTTGTACAGAATGAAAATAAGCTTCAACTGTGAAACACTGGCTGGCCAGGGAGATGAGAGATCAGCATTTGAGATGGGTGCCAGAGCTATCAGGGAGTTTATTTGCTGGGTGCCACATTTGACCTTGAAGCGGCCAGGCTGGCACTCCTTTGCGTCCTGGGGATCTCCTGATGTCCTCGCTCCCTGGCGGCATCTGCCCCCAGGCCTCTGAAGGCCTCAACTCTGAGTATGAGTCTGTGCACGTTTCTGGTGTGTATTTATATCGAGGTGGTTGTGTTGCCAAGGAGCTCTGAGAGAAAGCAGAGCGGAGATAACTTCTAATCCACCTTTCTGTGATAATGTGGCGCAAAGTGAAGAGACCCAGGGCTCCATCCTCCGGTCTGGCATTACCCTGGGAGGGGCGGCCTGAGGGCTGTTTTTTGCAAACCCAGCAGGCTACTGGGGGTAGCTTTTGCATTGGACATGCTAATGCCCACACAACTTTGTGTAGCAAAAGAGAAAACTGGGAAGGAAGAGAATAACAAATACAAAATGGATGTAGGCAGCAAGAAATGGATTTGAGTGACCGCTCATGAGATCTGGACAACTGGAGAATTAGGATTTGGGAATGATGGAACAGGCAAGGAGCCAAGAAGGCCTTGGGAGTAGAGAGAGGAAGCCCCTTGTCTAAGATCACAGTGGGGCTGGCGACAGCAAGGCTGGGGGCCCAGCCCAGGGTTCTTGGCTCCACGTCGTGTATCCAGTGGGCTCTCCATGGCAGTGAGGAGTTAGCACAAGGGTGCCATCCCCTGAGGATTCCCTCCTGGGCCAACAGGTCGACCACCAGATGCTCAGTAGGAGAGTCTGGAGCTCTGCATAGCACTGAAATCAGAGGAGACGGGGACACGGACGATCCATCCCATGTACTTGGGCTGTGTATGAAGACTGCAACATGCCTGGCATCAGACAGACTTGGCCTTGCATCCTAGGCTCACCCTTGCATGAACTTGGGTGACTCATTTAAGTTTGGGTACCTCCATTCTCTCATCTTTAAAATGGGGATCAGGAAACCTTCACAGACTTGTTGTGAGACTCACACAAGAGATTAGATGTGAAAGCCCTTTGTGATGAAGTGTGCTTTCCAATGGAGAGTTTTGGTTTCTGAGGAATTGACCTTCAGTCACGGTTTTTCACTAATGAGCATCACACATTGGTAGCTGGCCATTTTTTATAATCCCTGCCAGCCTTATCTTTCTCTGCTTCCCCCAGAATATATCTCTACCTGTCATAGCCTGAGGTGAGAAAGAGGGACATGGGCTAGAGGTTTATTAAAGTGCCACAGGTACTGGCTCACGAGCCCATGCAAAGTGGCCCAGGCAGCATCTTCCAGGACAGTCCTTTATTGGGACCTAAACGGGCTGTTCTTCAGGATGGAGGAGAGAAGAGCTGGGGAGGTCCCAGGC
Organism: Tadarida brasiliensis; assembly: GCA_030848825.1. Lineage (NCBI taxonomy): Eukaryota > Metazoa > Chordata > Mammalia > Chiroptera > Molossidae > Tadarida > Tadarida brasiliensis. The sequence continues at coordinate 94,374,014 of CM061267.1, read as the reverse complement.
CTTTGCCTTGAATTTCTGACGTCTCTATAACTTCAGGGTACAACCCCTTCCCCCAGGACAGAATGGTCTTTTCATAAGGAATTTTAATAAAAGTCAGTGAAATTAGAAAAAAACAACAACAATACAGAAGTGATTCACAGCATACAAGGAGCCGCATGAACAAAGCACCCATGAGAGCCAGAGACCTGAGCTCTTCCGGGCTCAGCATCCCAGCGTCTGGACTTGTCCTTCTCAGAGGCTTTGGACTTGTAAGGTGCTGGCTTGGGTTCATGACCCAGTTTAACCCAGGTCCAGCAATCCAACATGATCCTTCAAGGTCCTGAAGGGGTTTTGTGTTTTGTCTTGTGAGGAAGACATTCTCTGAGAGTTCTGGCCACACGACACTCCTCTGAGATGTTCTGGGTTCTGGAATTTGTAGGATTCCTCTAGTTCATTTGGCTGGTGGCCAAGGTCAGACTGTGGTACCATCAGGATAGTCACCCTGGTCTGTGGATAACAGCAGCACCTTCCCATGAGTGAGTAAACTGAGGAGTCCATCATAGGCACTCCAAGTGGCCAGAGACCCTGAAGAGCTGACCGTGGGCCTGGTGGGTCATAGGGGTCACAACTCGGCTACCAGGAGTGCATCCAAGGACAGAAACAGTGCTTTAACTCATGTTGCCTTGTTCTGAAGCTGAGTGAAGGCCTCGATTTGGGTTGGTTTCCATAGTCAAGGGAAGTCCACAAAGGACAGTGGTTATCAGTCTGCTAGAAACAGGACTTCAAGGCAGTGGCTAGGGAACAAGGGGCAAGGTATATGAGTCTCAACTTCCACCATCTGGAGATCTGACAAGATCAGACAACTCAGTCTGTCAGGGCCACAGCCAGGGCCCAGCACAGGATTATCCCATTAGTGGAGGCTTTGAATGTAGGACAGGAAGGTGGGCAGGAGCCTGTGGTATGGTTCCTGCCCACCACATCTCTGAGGAGCTCCAAGGAGGTGCAGTGGACATGAGGTCCAGGCCTGGGGCGGCAGGACAATTGCAGTTCCCACCAGGACTGACCATGGAGCAGGGCACAGCTGGGCCTGCAGAAGAAGCATGGAGACTTTCAACCTCAACAATCTGAGTCCTTTCTCTCAGCCTTCCCAGGTCCCATCCTCCTTTGAAGTACAGCTCAAGGCCACCTCCTAAAAACAAAGATTCTTATCTCTCCCAACCACAAGAGACCTCTTCTTCAGATTCCCCAGAGCTTTCCCTCCATCTCTCTCAGTTTGACCCAGAAGAATGTCCTGCTCTAGTTCTTCTACATCCGAGCTAAGGCTATGCAGAGGCAGGTGCTAACTAAAATATTCATCAGACACGTTTTGCACATCACACCTCACCCCGAAGTTACTCCACATCAGATTAAGTACCTTCCAGCTCCTCACCAACAGTGTGGGCATCTGAGGTCCTAGTTGGCTCCAGACACCAGCTTTCTTTTCCAACAGGAGTGGTGCTGGCCTGGGCTGTTCCAGGCAGCAGACCAGTGGGAGCCTGGCTTCTTTATTTGAGAAGTTACTTCTGAGTTGACTTATTTGAAGAAATACAATTTGTTTAATGACTTTTAGAAAGTCAAAATAAGTGGGAAAGAATTGAGAAGCAAGAAAAAGAGAGAGAGATTCTACTTAGGAATATGGCTTACAATGGACATTTGCCTCTTCTCAGATTCATTCTTGACTTTGCATCCTATCTGCAGTGACGCTTTGCCAACCAGACATTGTCACCTGCTGGGTGACTCACTCAGGGCTCCTTGGCTCTGTCTGGAAAATCTCTCACTCTTGCCCATCCTTGTCTCCCATCCCCCTCCTCCCAGCTCTGAGCCTTTGTTGACGTTGACAGCTCATCCCTGGGCCATCATTCATCCTGCCCATGGCCAACTTTGGAGAAAATAAAAAACCCTGCTCCCCTAATCTCATTAGAAGGACTGCAAATTGAATTTAGCCCCTCTCAGTGTCCCCTCAGCTGGCTGTCATTAGGAGCAGAGGCTGGGCCTTGGCTGAGACCCAAAGACCAGCTAACTAAATTTGAGATGCTGTGGTCTTGACAGGCCAAGGGAGGTAATTGAAGAGCCGTGGGCTCCTGGTAACATTTCAGGCTGGGATTACACTGGGGATCCGAAGCCCCCATCTGCATTGGTGTCGGGGGCACTAAAGAGTCACCCGCTGGGCTTCCAGGGGTCGGATTATTGATAAAGAGATCATCCCCAAAGGAAGGTGGGGGTGCGCTAGGGAGGCTGTATTTGGTTATGATGCAAAGTGGGTGTTATAGGTGGGGGGGGAAGGAGACCCTGGTCAGTGAGGGTCAGCAAATCACCCAAAGTTAGAAATAATTTGCGGAGAGTGTTGTCTAATGAAAAGAAAAGGCGGTTTAGGGGAGATAACAGATAAACCCACAGAACAGGAGGAAAAGAAACACTGGGTTCTAAGTTGTGGGCATTATTTACATGTTTGTATAAATCTGCATATTTTACTTCCTGGATGGTTTTACCTTTATTTTTTCGCCTCAACACTAAACCCCAAGCATGGAGGGGGGTGGGGTGGCTTTTCTGTGATTGAAAAATTATATTTTGGTGAAAAGAAAGGTACAGTAAAGCTCTCCATCCAGGTAATCCAGCCCTTAACAGGTTCACGTGATGGCGCATACTGATTTAGATCTCTGAGCCCCTCTGGGTTCCCAGGCCCTTCGCGGTAATTTCAGTGTGGTTGACAAGTCAGTGAAATTCTGTCTTGAAGAGGAGACTGACTCTAATTAACCACCTTCTGGACTGAGTTTTGACCCAGGTCGTGGGATCGTCGGTGCTGTCTGGGGTTTGAGCTGAGGACGCCTGGCCCCACCCGTCCAGTGGCTCCCTGGCTTAGGGTAGTGGTCCCTTTCCCGCCCTGTGTAATGTCCCTAAAAAAGCCACAGGGGCGGGATCTGTCATTCAGAGGCAGTGAGGTTGGGAACACAGCCTCAGGACCCCAGGGCTCAGTTCCGCTGCGAATTAGCTGTGTGACTTTGGGCGGTTCCAAATCTCCCCGTGTCCCCTGGAAATGGGGAGAGTATGGGACTCGCCTCGCTGGTTTCCTGTGAGGACTGAACTCTCGGGCATCCACAGTGCACTGTGGGTACGTTGTGAGCGCTCACTGCGTGGTATTAGATTATAATCATCATTTTAGCAGCGCCGTGAACAATGTCCATTCACCTGCATATTTAATGGTGTAAATTTGAGAGGCTGTCACCCAACTTGAGGCCCCAATGTCATCAGACCTCCGTTTTCCTTCCCTAACATTCCCGGAGTTAGAGCCGGGTCACCTTACCTTTGCACTGTTCAGCTTCCTCAGAGATGCTTTTCGGTGCAGTGGGAAGGCTTCCCCACGCTGCTTATTGTTTTCCTCTGTTCTCTAAGAGTGGGTGAGGCCAGTTCCAGCTGAAGGCCCGCCCACACCCATTATTACCAGGTACCAGCTCTGCACCAGCCATTTTATCAACTTTACCCCATTTCATGCTCACTTTTTCTCACCTGTGGGTAGACATCATGTCCATTGTTAAATGAGAAAAGTGCACTTACAGTATGTTTTCATATTCTAGTAGGCCCGCAGCATTAACTACAGCCTTAGATTTGATCTACAGTGGCCCAGACAGTTAACATACGGGTCTGCTACATGTGACCAGGCTTATTTAGGTAACTAAGGGCGTCCCTGACTGTCACAGTATGTCCCAATGGTGCTCAGGTTTCTGATTCAATGACCTTGACTACACACTTACGGTGTGCCTGGCGCTGGGTTGACAGGCTTTTCCATATTGCCCCATTGAAGTCACCATCAATTCTTTGGAAAGCCTCATGACTCCCACTTTGCAGAGAGAAGGTTACAGAAGTTGAAGAGGGCTGTCCAGGATCCCACACCCACGAAGTGGAGGATGTGGGATTTGAACCCAGGCATCTGTAGCTCACGCCATGTCCAGGGAGCTTCCCATCATGGACACGGTCTTGGCTCGGTCCAGGCGCCCTCCACATAGGCCCTGGGGAAGCCACTTCCGGTCAGTGAAGTTGGCACCAGTGATGAAACCTATTTGTCCTCCTGGGCTTAATCAGATTCCTTTTCTGTGGATCAGAAAACCGGGCCACAGAGAGGTCACACAGGCAGTTGGTCCTGTGTGAGCCAGGACTACGTTCAAATGTTTGGTCAAGTCCCATTACTCCCCTCCCCAGACGCCAGCCCTCAGACTGGGCAGCTTGGGGTCCTTAGGGTTTCATCTCTCACTCAGATCCTGAAATGAGGGTCTCGTCACAGCCCTGGAGTGATGTCGAGGCTGGAAACCACAGCCTGACGGGGTGGGGAGGAGGACTGCTTCCTGGGGCTGAGCCGTCCTGGGGAGGACTTGGCAAGCGTAACCTGCCCCCGCTCTGCCTGCACTTCTACAGACCCAGATGCCACGCTGGCCGGTTTGGCTCGGCGGTTAGAGCATCGGCCTGCGGACCAATGAGTCGTGGGTTTAATTCCAGGCAAGGGCATGTGCCTCGGTTGTGGTTCGTCCCCAGCCCTGGTCGGGTCGTGCGGGAGGCAACCAGTCGATGTGGCTCTATCACATCGATGTTTCTCTCTGTCTCTCTCTCTCTCTCCCTCCCTCCCACTCAATCTAATGATAAATAGAAGAATATCCTTGGGTGGGGAATAAAAAAAAAGACCCAGATGCCACGTTACCTGTGACTCCAGTACTTACGACTTGGCTTCTGCTGAGTTCGACTTTTCTGAGGAATCTCTGGAGACTTAACTCCTGTTTGAAATTCTTGAGACTTTTCAGAGAGGGGCAGTCCCACCACTTGTACCCCAAGCCAGCATGAACCCAAACTCAGGGTGAAGTTATTCTCCTTACGGCTGAGAATTGGAAACTGCTTCTGTGTGAGGGGACTTTTGAAAAAAATAGGGTCCAACCTCCCCACTTTGTAGGAAGCTGAGGCCCAAGTTGGGGCAGAGTTACCCAAGGTCACAGAGCAGTAGCCGTGAGGGGCTCGAGAGCCAGACTGCCTGGGTCCAACCCCTGGTACCACCACTTACCTGGGCCACACGGAGGGCCGTGCCTCTCTCCCTGGGCCTTGATTTCCCCTCGTATTTGGAAGTAACAGTAGTGTCTATGTAGATTAGGGACGGCTCTGAATTCTTGGGTACTTTTCTGCTCCAGAGATGCCACCTGTTTCTTCTCTCCTTAAATCTGAGCTGGCTTGTGATTGTTTTGACCAATAAAATCTAGAGGCATGTCATATGCCAGTTCCTGCCTCGTGGAGCCCAGACTGTCACAGAAGAGGCTGCCATGCTGTGTGGATACCACTGGAAGAGGCTGCGTGTTCGGGGACACAGAGGCCCAGGCAGCCTGCAACTCTAGCGCCCCGGCCCTTTAAGTCACCCTGACTCAGGCCCAGACGCTACGGAACAGAGACAAACTGACCACCTCTGCGCCTTGCCCGAGTCCCTGACCGTGGAACCGTGAGCGCTGATAACAATACCGTGTGGTTTTCAGCCACCAAGCGTGGTCAGTTGCACAGCAATAGAGAGCCGGAACAGCGCTGCTCAGAAGGCCGGGGAGGTGACGAGCGACACACCTGTGAGTGCTAGGCCAGTGTCTGACGCAGGCCGTGTTCCGTCAAAGCGAGTTCTCGCTCACTGCACAAACATTTATGAAGCACCGAGTCGTTCCACACCCTGTGGTGGCTGGGAGGGATGCAGCGGTGACTGTGCCCTTGTGGAAAGAAGGACCGACAGTGGGGGATATATTCCCCCCACTCTGGCCCCCCTGGTCACTTCTGCCCTGGGAGAAGCCTCTCACTGCAGTGGGGCTCCTGCCGTCTGGTCTCTGGGTGGGCCTGGAGGGGTTAAGTCTGTGGATGTTGTCCCCTCACTGGGGACAAAAATTCAGCTGCTATTGATTCCTCGTGCGCAGGGATGCCCTTCCCAGGTCAGAAGAGAAACCCAAACCATTGTTGAGTAAATATAGTATTCTGTTCACTACATCAATTAGGCTGACCCCGGGGGCTCCGGACCCCCCTCCTCCCCCATTTGCAGTGACAGCTGCCATGCTAATGAATCCACATTGACATGATAATTAAACCTTTACACAAAGTGGGGCTTTCCTGGTAAGGCGCTTTAGCAGGGGAGCTGGAGTGGCCATGGGCTGGGTGAGACCTGGGGGTTGTTCCAGGGCCACGAGGGGACAGGCAGTGCCTGGGTCACCCCAGACGTGGCCCCAGGGGCAGCTGGGCGGGGCACTGCAGCTGCTGCCTCTGGTGCTGGGGGCGGGAGGGAGGCAGGCAGGGTGTCCAGGGTCCCCACGGACTGCTCTTGCTGTCTCTTTAGCCTTGGGAAATCCTTAATTGGGTGAAGCTTGAAAGGACTCCCTGCCCCTTTATGGAGGGGGTGGGGTACCCTGTCAACTCCTCTCTGGAAGGCTTAGCGACATCTAAGGGAGTGATGGGCAAATGGGGACAGCAAAGGACAGGGAGCCTTGACTTCCTAGCATCAGAGGGAAGAGCGGGTGACCACCCTCCTCACTGGCCCTGGGGAAAATGAGCCTTTCTATAAGCAGAGGATCACAGCGCAGGACTCCCCTCCTTCTAGTGCCACACACTTCACCAGGACGCACGGGTACACCAGCCAGCCGCAGCCCCCTTGGCGAGAGCGCAGATCACGGGCCAGGCGGACCGGGCTCCTACTCCACTCTGCAACCGAACTGTGTGACCTTGGGCAAGGCGATGGTCTTTCTGAGCCTCCACTTCCTCCACTGTAACATGGGCTCATGGTAACTGCCTTGTCCAACTGCGCTTGAGATCGAACAGAAGGGTTGATGTCAAAGGCCCAGGACGGCATTTTACATAAACACGAAGTGACAGAGCCTTACCGACAATACTGTTTCTCCATAAAGAGGCGTTTCATGCAAAGAAACAACAGTGTTGACTGAATAGAGTCTAGAAAGCACAGATTAAGACATGTCCAGAAGTACCTTCAGATCACGTGAGTGCTGCCCTTGGGGGAGTGAGGCTGTGTAGTGCGCTCGGCGTAAACAGGGAAGACAGAGAAACAGAAAATGACTATTAGGGGCATAGGGAGAGGCAGAAGAGGCGTGTCCTGGCTCAGGACTCCCAGGTATTACCGCATGAGAGGTGACGAATCAAACATGTATCCATCCAGCCATCGTTTGTACAATGATGAACAGACATTCGGGGCTTGAGATATAAAGGTCAACCTGGCTTTGTGAATACTGGTCAGCAAATGAATGAATGAGGACACGGTCTCTGTCCTCATGATACATGCACAGTGGAGGGTGACACTCTCTTACCTTGAACCCAACACAGGCCGGGCTGAGCTGTGATCTGTAGTGAACAAAGGGACATCGGATGAACACGAGAGAGCTGTACAAGTTCGCGCCCAGGCGGGCATGCTCAGAAGCACAGGGTTAGCAGCGGGCAGGTGAACAAACCTCCGTGTTGGATCCAAACCTTCGGATTCTCCAGTCACATCTGCACGCAGCAGGGAAGTGCCGTGGTTGATTAGTGATGTCTGCCGTGGGCACAGGCACAGAGAGAGGCCACTCTTCATGCCAGGTCCTTGTCATCTCGGATTTGTGCAGGGTCTAGGGTATCTTCTTGTTAGAGAATTTTGTAACTGTTACAGGCTAATCCAATCCTGTTCACCTCATACTGTGAGCACCTGGTTTGTTCCAGGAACCACACTTTTCATTCTTGTCTTCTATCTGTCAGTGACCTTAGCAAGGCCATTCAAGCTCATAAAAACTGTGTTACCATGCAGAAGAAATTTGACTGCCTTAAGAAAATCTAATTTGATTAATCAAAGTAGTGGGAAAAAAAGTCAAACTTTTTGTTCATTAATTCAACACACACTCGTCAAGCACCTACTATGTTAAAAGCCGTGGGCGTGAAGCAGCAGATAGCCTGAGTTCCCAGGTGGTCAGTGTCTGGAGGTTAGGTGTGTTGGGGTGAGGGTGAGAGCAAAGAGACAGGAGCACCTACAGACATGCTCTCACGTCACCTGTCGGGAAGGGACAGTAGCCCGTGGAATTAAATGTGGCGTGGACTAAGCATTCTTCCGAGGGAAGCCGGAGCGTGCTGTCTATTTGGCCGCCTTCATGATGCTGTGGGAGCTGGTGTGGTTCTGGGGATGGAGCTAGAGCTCTGAAATTGTGCTGTTGGAATTTCTGATCCTCACTCAGCCTTGGCTGCCTGGAGGAGGCTGTCTCACACCTGGGAGTGTCTGTAAAATGAGAGGAGGGTAACCACGACCAGAGGATCCCTTTGGACACTAGGAATTTCAGAGTTCTTCAGTTTCTGTTCTGGTGGCCTGTGCATATTTTAGAAAAGATGAGCTGGAACATGCTTGGAAGCCTTTCCAGTGCCTTTTGCACTGAGCCCCTGCTACCCTAAGTGTGGTTCCTGGACACCAGCAGCCGGCAACACCTGGGGGCCTGTTAGACGTGCATCTGCTTTGGACAAGATCCCAGATAAGTCCTGTGCTCACAGAGTGAGCAGCACTGCTTATATAACACAAATGTCGATCGTGTCCTCTGCCTCGCTGGGTGGTCATCGTGGGCTCGCCACATCACACCTCTTCCCTCTATTCTAGCTCTACTTAAACTCCCCTCGGTGCTCTCTGTAATTAGTCTCCACCCTTCATTTATAAGTTTGCACCCCTGTGTATGACTTCTTGTCCCACTCTGCTCCTCTGTTCCTGTGGCATCAGGGAGAGCCCTCCATGGCCACAGCCAAGTGGAGCCCATCAGCCGTGGCTTAGTGCTAAGGGGACACTGCAGTACCCTGATGTGTACCCCTCTCCAGTGGATTCCACCCCCTGTACATTCTCTCTAGGTTTTCTAAGAAAAAAGACAAAGAGAAACCCATCCTATCGTGGGAGAGAGGGGGACCTTAAGGGCATGGCTTGGGGGAGGGACGAGGTGAGAGAGAGGAAAGCTGGAGAGAAAGGGTGTTGATCTGGATCTGGAAGAATAAGCGGCATTTCTAGTTGAACAGTGAGATTATGGTTCCCCCTCATTGTTTCTCTTTTTCTGCCATTCATTCCTTGACTCATTCATTCCGCAGATGTTCACTAACGTGCCAGCCAGCTTGGTGCCGGGGCCTGTTCCAGGTGCCAGGGGAAGTGGGCCACACCTGAAGCACAGGGGGCAGGGAAGACATTCACTGATGAGCAGCTGCCAAGGCCCCGCCCACACACTGGCCGGCAGGCTTGCCACATGCTGCATCCGGTCTGGGCCTCCCGCCCCTCAGTGCTGTGGTGTCTGAATTCTAAGGCGACCTAGTAAAAGCACTATATGAAGTGACTGCGGTCCTCTGCCTTACCAGTTACTTCCTTAGGATTAACTTAATGAGGCTCATGCATTCCTGGGTGTTTTGCACACGCTCATTTAACCATCACAACCTTGTGAAACTGGTGGCAGAATGAGGAGGGAAATGGGGGCTCAGAGAGCTGGCACAGCACCTGAGATCTTCGCTGCGCAACAGGCGGCTGGTGGCTACTGGGACGTTGCTTGGACTTCTCTGCCTTGAGTTAAATGTTTGGAACTGGAACTGAATTCATTTGAAGTGAAACTATTTTGCTGGCCTCCAAAGAGGAAAGCTACCGGGACCTCCTTCCCTCATCGTAGGCACTCAACCAGCATCGGCTGAGTGAATGGTGAGCCTAGAGACAGCCAGGGGATGAGGGGCTGGTCCCAGCCTGGGGGCTCCAGGAGCAGCAATCTCCACACTTGAGGCTATCAGGAACACTCTGCTGGGGGCTCAGCTTTATTTGTCCCTCCCCTTTGTGAATTCCTGGGGACTGTCAAATAAATGACAAGACTCATTTTACAAGTAGACCAGAAGTCTGCAGTGGTGAGTCCGAGCTGATTGCCTATCTTATCTTGAGTCATCGGTGTCCCATTCAGGCTTCCAGAAACAGCTCAGTCCTGCGCCTTGGGAGCAAGGGCCGGGTGGGGTGGGCATTTCCCAGGGCTCGGCTCTTTCCTGAGCCACCGCTGAGGGAGACTTAGTAAAGTGGAGGCCTTGTGGCCAGAGCAGCAGGAAGACTCAGGAGTTGAGGTTCTGGGGTGGCTTCTAGGTTCTGAGAGTGATGGCACCATGACCACGGTGACAATGATGATGATAGAAGACATAATTTGGATTTGCCATATGCTGAGTTCTGGGTCATGTGCTATTCATACATGACCTCATTTCACCTTGACAGCCCATTCTTGGGATACAGAAACAGGTCCAGAGAGGCTGAATAACTTTCCTGAGTTCGTACATCTACTAAATGGACAAGATGAGATTTGAACCTTAGTATGTGGGATTCTAGAGTTTCTTACCCTCTTGTTTGGGGCAGGAAGTCACCTTTCTTACCAAGCAACCGTAAGGATTAGCTCCAGAAGCGTTCTCTGTGGGAGGGTTAGGCACCCACCTGTGGCCTCTGTCTCATCTTCTCCTTGAGATCCTCTCATCTGTTTCTTTCTGCCACCCTTTCCTGCTTAGCACCAAATACACTGGCTGGAACTTAAAAAAATCAGATGATGGCAGGTCAGAGCACTGAATCAGCCATGTTTCTGTAGAGCTGCACAGCTTTCGATCTCAGCAGAACCAGCCCTCCTTTCCTGGGGAGCAGGGGGTGTCACGGGGCAGGGCTCCAAGATGCCACCCCAGTTCAACAAAGAGGTTTCACAGTGCAGCAAAGACCCTAGGCTCTGGGGCCAGGCATTCCTGGGCTACAAGCCGGACTCTGCCACTTCCTGGTTCTCTGGCCCTGAGCAGAGAACCTCAACCTTCCAGAAAGTTCTCACGCGTAATCCAGGAATTATGGTAATCCTTGTTTGCTGGGTTATTGGAGGATTGACAGAGACAGTGTGCATGAAGTGCTTTGTGGGGTGTCTGGCATAAATACGTGCTGGATAAATGGAGTCTGTTATCTGTCTGTGTAGCAAATATTAGCATCTATTTTATATATTGGGCTTCAGCCTGAGATTTCGTTTTAACCATCTTCTTTTAAGCTCCTCCGTAGGTGTTCTGGTTTTCTTCATAGACATCTTACACATTTCTTACAAAGTTTATTACTGGCTTTTGAAGTTTTCAGTTGTTATTGTACATTGGAACCTTTCTCTTCTAACTCCTTTAAAGTTTTTTTAATTATGAGATATTGCAAATGTATCAAAAAAAATGTTTAAAAGTCAGCATTTCAGTCCAAACTACATTGGTTAACTCTAGCCCTTTCTCCATGCAGAACACATCTGCTAGGTAGAGGACCCCCCGTGTCAAACCAAGGGCGTCATTCTCCCTCTGCAATTGATCGAGGGGCAGCCCACCCACTTCCTTGTCTGGGAGACATGGACACGCCCTCCACAGTGCTGAGCCCGGTTGCTGTGTTTGTCACCCTAAAGTTCCTCATCCTCCAGTAAAGACACTATTTGCACACCCACAAACACAGGCACCTACCATAAGTACCCAAACTGGTAATACACTAATTACAACCTTGTATAATTCCTTTTAATAAATGTCAATAAATGTACTGATAGTACTAAATATAAAAATGGAATTGTTTTCCATTTGAGAAGGAACCAATATTTATTTAGATAAAAATATACTAACACTTCTAAGTTGTTTCTGATTTGTTTGCATTAAAAACTGCATGGCAATTATGAGCATATATGATTTGCATCTTCAAGCAATTTTCTGATTGTTTTACTATATATTCAAATTGCAGGACAAAAAGGTTTGCACATTTTAAAAGTTTTTAATACTAGCAAATTGTCCTTCAAAGAAATCAAACCAGTTTATACTCTCACATCTCCACCAGCACTAATCAATATCTAAACTTTACAAAGTGGAGATTGTAAATCTTTGTCACTATGCTTCCTCTAGGGTGTGGTTTCAGTCCATCAGCTGATGCACAGACTTCATTTAAGTCTGCGTTAGTCTAGCTCATGAGAAGGAGAGGCCATCCAATAAAGTTTCTTTTCTTTTCTTTTTTTTTTTTTTTATAGATTTCCTATCTTTTGTTAGATTTACTTCTAGCCAACTTATAGTTTTGTTACTGCAATACATTTTTCTAGTATATTTTATAATTTGTTGTTTTGGGTACATAGGGATATTGTTGATTGATGTGTGTTGATCTTGTATCAAGTGATTGTTGAAAGCTTATTTCTGATAGTTTATTTGTAATCCTCCCATTTTCTATTTAATCTACAAATAATGGTCATTTGTTTCTTTTATTTCTTACGTCTTTAATTTTTTTCGCTTGTCCTATTGCATTGGCTAGAACATTCATTACAATGTAGACTAGGAAAGGTAGTAATAGAACTCCTTATTTGTGCTCAACTTTATAGTGAATGTGTCTGTTTCACCATCACGTGTAGTTTTTGTCCTTGGTAAGGAAGTTCTTTTTAATTCATGGTTTGCTAACGGTTTCATAGCATAAATGCTGTAGAATTTTATCATATGCTTTATCTGTATTTATGGAGGAAATCACATGATTTGTTTCCATGAATTGGAAGATTATCAGTCTGTGTAAAACAAGAGTTTTTTTCCTTGTAAATTTTGAAAATTTTCTAGTTTCACCATCTGATGTTCTTTTTGCCAAGGTGATTTTTGTCTATTAATTTAGTCTTTTTAAGAGTTTCTAGTGTATCCAGATTTGCTATTTCTTTGTCCATTTTCTTAATTTATATTTTCTAGAAAGTTGAGGACTTCATTTATGTTTCTCTTAAGATTTTGAAAGTCTCTACACTTTCTGTAGTTATGACTGCCTTTTCATTCTTATCTCTGTTTAGTTGTCCATTCATTGTTCAAGTCTTACACAACTTGAAGCTAAAGGCATTCTAAGTGACAGAAGAAAAGAAACAGGAAAGTATAATGTACATTGGGCTGCAGTGGTTGACTCAGACTATTTTCCATGCCCCTATGACTTCACTCCTGCTCCCCTTTACTCTCCACCCATGGTCCGTCAAGGCGCAGCTAAGATGTGAAATCCTCCAAGAAGCCTTGACTGTCACCACCCCTGGTGACCTGAGTGTTTTTCTTATGCTTCCCTCTCTAAGAGCATTAACTGGTCTGCATAGAAAGGACCTGTTTCTCCCATTGAATTGAGTGCTCATCCAGGGCTAGGGAATCACGTTCGTTATCGTACCTCCAGAGCAGGCAAGCGCCTGGCGCATAGCAAGCACTCAACAAACGCTTTCTGAATGAGCTGTAAACGCAGCAGAGTGGCACACATCAGGAGGAGGAAACGGAGCCCAGACGAGCTCCCAAGGGAGCACTTTGCCCAGAATGCATCATTCTCAAACTATAAACAAACACCCACTTGCTAGGCCGCTTTTCCTCGGCCTGTCTCTTGCCTCTCACTCTGTATCAGGCTGATGGCTGGGGACATGGCAGAGTGCCTCATGGCAACAAGTCCCTGGCTGGCAGAGCTGGGATGTCCTCTTCTTACTCCAGTTCCTACCCCCACAGACTCCCCTCCTCCCCCTCCTCCCTACCCATGCCCCTGCCAAGAGACAGAGAAATAATGGAAACAATGGGAAAAGGCTGGGCTTTGGAGCCAAAGAGTATTTAGTTTAAGTCTTGCCTTTATCCCTCCCAGGACACCCAATCTGGGGCAACGTGCTTCTCCTCTGTGCACCTCGGTTTCTTCCTTTGTAAAATAATACTCAGCTCCCAGCTTTGTGAAATTCCTGCCTCATAGTAAGCGCTCAACAACTTCACTACGCAACGCTTCAAGCCCTTCTGGTGTTCTAAACTGAAAGCATCCCCTCTGATCTCCATCCCCGTCCCAAGATTTTGACATTTGAGTGCCCAGGAAGCTGAACCTACCCATTCCCGGGCCGTGCAGCTGGCAGCTGTGTGTTCACAGCGGGATGCCGGTCTCTGCCATCAGGGCCAGTCATCCTTGCTCTTCGCATGGCCCTCCACGGTCCCCCCTCTCTCTCTCTCTCTCTCTCTCTCTCTCTCTCTCTCTCTCTCTCTCTCTCCCTCTCTCTCCCTCTCTCTCTCCCTCTCGTTTTCTTTTTACCAGGTGGGGAGGCTCCTGGTTACAAACAGCCCAGAAGCAATTTCACGGTACACTTAATCCTCTCCCTGTTTTCTAGTCCTTAGAGGGCAGGAAGCCAGGTGCTCCCCTTGCTCTCCATGGGTAACTCAATTATAAGAATTAAAAGCTTTGGTTACATTATTAATTTCGAAGCTGTGGCCTCTCACCCAGTGAGAATCCGGGAGAGCCTCAGATGCAGATGGTCTGCAGACGCTCTGCCTCCTGGACAGCCACACATCAGATGACCCTCAGAACCCCTCACCCGTTTGCCTGACACAGTGCAGGACCCTCACAGGACTCTCCTGTGACTTTCACAACGACCCTGTGAAGCGAGAGGGACAGGTTCCTTTTATGTTTCAGGTGACCTCCCAGGGCACCAAGGTCTCAGGGGCTCTGACAGGTAAGTGACTTGCCCAAGGCCACGGCCAGATAGACCAGCAGAAGCCAGAACACAGCCCTGTGAACATTCAAGCCGGGTTCTTTCCATGTAGCACGAGCAGTCGCCTAGTGAGGTGATTGTTTGTGCACACCAGAGTGTTCTGAGGTCTGCAGTGAGCACAGACTCCGCCCCGTGGACATGCTTTCCGAAGATGGCCGCAGCAGTATTCCATGCCGTGTGCTCTTCTCTAGTGGGATCTTGCCAGGCCCCCACACCAAGTGGTCAACTACCCTCTCCTCAAGTCTGGGCTGCCCTTGGTGACTTGCTTATGGAAGGTGGCAGGGTAACGCTGCTTCTGAGGGCTGATCAGAAGAGGTCATGCAGCGTCCCTCGGGTTCCCTTCATTCAGTTGCTGTCCACCTGCTCCCTCTTGGAATGTTCCCTCTTCGTATCCAGCTGCCATGATGTGAGAATCCCAACCCACAGGGGTACGGTACCAGTTGACAGTCCCGGCTGAGCACAGCTCTAAGTCTGCCCAGCCACCAGACATGTGAATGAAGAAGCCGCTAGATCATTCCAGGCCCCGGCCATGTGAGTCTTCCCCCATGAGGCTCCAGACATTTTGGAACAGAAAAAGCCATTGTCACATTGGGAAACAGCTCTCCACAGGTCTGTCGCATTTCTGCACGTCTTGTAGAAAGAAATGCAGATGGCCTTTGTTTCAGACTGATCTTTACAAGATGCTGATGTGGTGAGTATTAGGAAGAGAGAGATTGTACTCCCCTCTGAAGCAAAGGGCAGGTTTGCTTACCGCCTTGGAGAGCACAGAGTGTTCTGTATTACAAAGGTAATGTCTCCCTCTGCAGTCTGTGGCAGGCACGCTTACTGCCTATTACAAAAGGTTCAGGTTCCCGAAGCTTGGGGTTCCTCTCCTCTAATGCAACCACCATGTGAGGCGGTGTCGCCAGCCTTCTTCCTGTAACCCTGTGGGAATTGGGCCTCAGGGAACTGACATGAGAAATACTGATGTTTAAACTACTGCTATTGCTATGAGTAACAAAGTCCTTTGTCTCTGACCCAGGAGTCTCCTATTTTCTGCCTGCCTCCATGAAACTGTGGCAGGCTAACTTGTTAGTTTGCAAGTTGGGTAAAAAGTCTCAGACCCTTCACAGTTCTTAATGCCTCGGTGTGCCCTATTTGAACTCATGATCTCCAGAAGCCATGAGTGCAGTATCATCAAATGTTTTTGTTTTGTTTTACACCACTAAGTTTGAAGTGGTTCGGCAGTAATAGATAATCAGACAGATGCAAACATGATGAAGACCAGTTTCTTTTCTTTGGGGAACACACAGTCTATGAGGAAGCACGGAGTCCTGCTGGGCCCACAGCAGCCTCTCCGATCACCACAGGCTTTGAAACTTCTGAGGTCCAGCATTGGCCATGCCGGTCCAGCTTGGCGGCGTAGGAGAAAGACCCGAGAAACAGGCAAGGCAGCATTTCCTGAAGCACAGTGTGAGCAAGGCATTTCCTATTCTGTTCCCTTTCAGTATTTCTGATTATATCCAGGAGGAAAATTATGGGCCGAGGTTGGTAGGTCTTTAACATCTCTCTAACACTTGTTAACCTCTCTCTCTTTTTTAAAAATCCTCACTCAAGGACATGCTTAGAGAGAGGAAGGGGGAGAGAGAGAAAGAGAGAGAGATCAATGTGAGAGAGAAACATTGATCGGTTGCCTTCCGTATGTGCCCCTTGGAACCCACAACCCAGGCATGTGCCCTGACTGGAAATTGAACCGGCAACCTTTCAGTGCATGGCGCTATGCTCCAACCAACTGAGCCACTCTGGCCAGGCTTAACCTCTCTCTTTAACAAGGAAGAAACAGATCTGTGCCTTAGACTCCGACTATCTATTTTTATCATTATCTTCTATTAATAAGCACTGCTTTTCAACCTCACTTTTGATATGTTTTCTTTTTAGATATACTTATTTAAACTTCCAAAAAGAGAGTGACTGACAAAATGTTCTAAGAAAATAGTAGTACTGGTTGTATGAGAATTGCCCGAAAATGACTGAGGTCTGGCAAAGAGGGATCTGATAACACCCTCTGATTTTCCCAGTGCCCAGTGCAGACCACGGCAGGATTTGAACTCGGGCAGTCTGGGTCCAGAGTCTGTCTTCTAGGTGTTTGACATCTGCTAGCTGTGCAACCTTAAGCACAAATCCTGTAAGGTTTCTGGGCCTCAGTTTCATGATGTCTAAAGTGAGGATGCTAATGGTGCTCATCTCCGTAGAGTCTGTGTGACGATTAAACGGGTTAAAACGTGCACAGGGAGCTGACCTGGGCCTTGATATGGTTTGGACTCTTACCACTCTTGCTGTTCCCGGGCTCACCCCCGTCCAGGTCTTCCCAGCTGCCTCCCTTTTGCAGATCAGGCTTGTGACTGAAATTCACTGAAAAGAGGCATTTAAGTCTTACGGTTTATTCTGTTGTTATTTATTGGAGACAAAGGGTGTCCTTAAACATTAAGTAATTGAGTTAGTGATCCCTCAGCTGGGCAAACTGGGTCTGGACTTCCCTGCAATCAGTTACTCCCACAACAGTTGCTGCTGAAAGACAGGCAACTTCGTTGGTAGCCCCAATTCTCTCCTTTCATCTCTTTGTTCGAGAACCGATTTCACTTGGTCACATTCAGGTGGGGGTGGCTGGCTGCCCGGCCGCGCAGCTCCTTTCTGTTAATGTGGGGGCTGGGGGTACTAAGTGTGAAGTACAGGAGACAGATTGCTGGGTCAGATGGATGATGTCCCAGACCTCAGAGCAGCCCCCACGAGGAGCGGAGACAGGCCCCTGGTGCTGGTGCTGAGTGTGTCAATCACGAGGGATTGACAGCCTGGAGCACCGGCTCTCAGGTGCTCCTGGCCTCCGCACCCTTTCCTCGGGACTCCAGGCCGAGATCAGACACATTCCCCAGGATGCCCAGATGTGTTTTCCGTGCAAAACCTTGTAACAGTAACGAGCCTGGGCTCTGAGCCTCCACATGTGGGGTCGAGCTCCTCCTGCTTGTTAGCGCGTGACCCCTGGCGACAGACCAGCTCTTCCTGAGCCTCCGTTTCTTCGTCTGTAAACCGGAGGCACTAATATCTGCCTCTCGGGGTTGGTGTAGAGATTCAGTCAGGTTATATGTATGTATACAAATAGGCCCTGATCCCATTTCATGGGTGGAGGCTACGAGGTCGAAAACTGCAAATTTAATAAAACAAATGTCTATGTTTTTATCCATTTTCCTCTTGACTGAAACGTACCCACATCCAATGCCACCAATTTTATTTTTATCACAGATTTCTCTTATTGTCCCTTCTTGGAGTATTTTATTTTTTCATTTTCCTATATTGGTGCCCTTAAAATGGCAATGGTATCTATCATCTAAAGATAATGATAAATAATTGTTACCAGGTCAATTTTCAATGGTGCGTCTCTTCAAACGATTGTTACTGCTCCCACGAGCAGTCACGGGCTTCTCCAGCCTCACTCTGTGGCGGCGCGTTTTGCCCTGTTTGTTCAACAGCAAATCCGCGGGATGTTAATACACGTTACTTACACGGAGAGGCCATGAACCAACGAATTTGGAAAACACTGGGTTAAGCAGAGTTAAATGCATTCTTTCTACTTCAGAACTTTCCCAAGCCTTTACCATGCTAATGCGTAAAAAGAAGAGGCTAGGATTCAGCGGTTCCCAAACGCTTTGCCTGTGGAACCCTGTTTGCCCTGGGGGAGCACTGCAAAGCTCTGGCACCTTGTAGAACGGTGTTTCACACACCTCGCTGTGCACACCAATCAGCTGGGGGTCTGGTTAAAATGCACATTCTGATTTGGGACGTCTGGGGTGGGGCCTGGGAGTCTGCATTTGTAACCAGCTCCCAGTGGACGCCCGTGTCACTGGTCTGTACGCCAGACTTGGAGAAGCGGGACCCTGACGGGCTATCACTTCACATGGAACTTGGCGGCCGATTCTCTTCATTAGGAAACTCAGCAGAAGAACGTGGTCTCCGTTCAAACTGTACTGTGGAGCAATAGAAAATACACGACCCAGGAGTCAGGGTGTCCAGTTCTGGGGGAAGAGGAGAGCTGGTCCCAGCTGGCTGAACTTGGAGACGACATTTCACGTCTCAGTTCTCTGAGCTGTAAAATTCCTCTAGTTTGCACTAGCCGGTAGAGTCACTATGAGGATAAAAGTAAATTTGTGAGAGACCACTCTGTAGAAACCCCATCGCTGTACTAGCACTTGTTGGAAGGTCAAGGCACCTTCACGTGTCAGCTGGAATTCTGTGTTGGAGTCCTGCTTATTGTTGCCATGCCCCCTTCGGTTTTCCACATAATGCGTGACCAGCCATGCAGGACCCAGAGTCCCCTGCCTCCCCTGCCAGCCATTGTCTACACCAGGGACAATATGGCTCATCACTTACCGACAGATTGGCAGAGGCTGCTGGAGCTCCCCACTGACAAGGACTCTCTCTGGGCTTTGCGAGGAACAGCTCCTCGGTCAAGTAGCAATTCCTGCTGTGGGTGTTGGAAGAACAGCACATGTAACCCACTCTTGCCCGCTTCCCCGGGGGCCTTTGTACACTGGTGGCAGCTTCCCGTCTCATGTCCAGCAAGGTGGCTGTGCAAGTAGCCAGGGTAGCGTAGTCCTTGCCCTGCCCCCCCGTGTCGGAGTCTGTGTGTGTGTGTCTGTGTGTGGGGGCGTCAGGCCTGCGTTCTAGGAACAAAGGTGTCACTCTACTCTGGGAAGGCCCTAGGAGGTCCCCTAAGCCTCAGGTTTTTCTTGGTCTCACAGATGCCCCCTTGCCCCACACTGGCCTCGTCTCTATTCAGACCTGTGCTGCCCTGGGAAAGGGTCTCCAGGTCACTGCAAACACGAGGCAAGTCGTAAAGGCCATGCTCCGTTGATCAGTCCTCAGCTGCTTCTGCCCCAGCCCGTGTTGCTCTATATTAAAAATGTTCACATTTCAACCAGTTGTAGGAGACGTACCCCTACCCCCATCCAGAGAAATGTGCTCCGTTCTCTCAGTCACTCAGACCGGAAGCGTGTGGTCATCGTGGACTGTCCCTCTCCCTTGTAACTCAGCTCTGTCCAGTCCACATCAGTGGCACCAGGTTTGGAGAGGATGGTTGCTACCAGGGGAATGCACCTCACGACGCCCCTTCCCAGACCCGCCCAGGGGAACCCGGTGCCCATGGGCCTCCCGCCTGTCCCTCCTCCTGAGACCGATGGGCTCCGGGGTGAGCATCCTCCACCCCAGCGGGGCCGAGCGGCGTCCCTTCCATGGCATTTACAACGGGAGGGAAAGAGGGGGCCATGTGAACTCCGGAACCATCAGTGGTCTCGCTTTCCCCCCGGGACGTAAGAACGCAGAGGAAGCCAGTCCTCAGATGCAAAGGGAGGATGAAGAAGATGTGAGAAGGATGGGAAGAGGAGAGACAAGAAGCACCAGCTCTGACCTCTTCTGCGCCTCAGCTGCCTGCCCTGGGTTTGATATGCTGCCACTGTACCCTGCTCGTGCAGCCCCGTTTTTCTTAAGTCAGCACCTGGTTATTTCCAGGACAACTAAAATAATTCTGACCACAGGGTCCCACCGATTCTTTCCTGGCGACGTGTCTCCATCCGAGAGTTGGTTTCCATCCTGGTTCATCCCCATCGTGGGTATCACTTCTCCACACTTAGGTAGCTGCAGTAATCGCCCAGCTGCTGTTCCTCTAGTTTGTCACTTTTATAAGATTATTGGTTTTCTAGAATAAATATAAAGGAAATAAATATAAGGCATTAATGGCAAGGAGAGCGTCCCAATTCCCCGTAGGTAAACTCTGAACTCCTTTACCTGATAACCAGGCTCTTCAAGATTTCCTAAAAATGGTCAATATTCTCTACTTGATGCATGAGTTTCAAGTAACAGAAAAGCCCATATAAACCAGCTTCGAAGTAACCCAGGTCAGGTAGCAGGTGCTGCAGACCGGCTCGCTCAGTGCTCCTGCCAGTGCTGCCCTTGGATCGTCCCGCGCTGAGGCCGGAGGACCAAGCCTGCGCTTCCCAGCGCTCCATGTGCTGGGCCAGAAGCATGGCCTTTCTGGAGGCCCCTTCTGCTAGTCCTCCCCTCTACCTCACAATTCACTTCCTTGGCCCAGACCCCCCCTTCCCCCCACATATCTACCTTGGGCATCATTGCTAAGGCCCCCTGGCCAAGGCCATAAATCTGTGCCCTTGTTTAGTGTGGCATGTCCTCTGCCTCTAATCCAATCTCCCCTGTGTGTGTTCTCGGTGCTCGCTCATTCGGTCTGACAGCTATTTAATAAACCCATTTGCTGTCCTTTGACATGAGGCAGAAGTGGTGGGTGCTGAAGAGCCGTGAGGCCCTCATGGACAATGAAACCCTTTCCCACTCAACACTCTTCCAGCTCAGTACAGATAAATTGTGGAGAACTTGAAATTAACCCAGCTATCTTCTTTTCTTAAGGAAAAAAAAAAAAAAAAAAAAAACCTCACTGGAGACCCGAGAAGCAGAGCAAGTATAGTAAGTGAAAGGGATGGCAGGAGAAATCACATTTCCTGGCTCCAAGGTCAGGGGTGAGCCCAGATCAGGGGCCTGTGAGCCTCCCCTCAATCTAGCTTTTATCACTTCAAAGCAGAAGGTCTTAAAGGAATGCCCTTTATGACTGATTCTGTCTTCAAAAACATGAAAGAAATAGCATATTTTCTTAAGCCTACTTGCTGGAAGCCAAGTGATTTCTCCAGCATGCTGAAGGCAGAGACCTCTGCAACCAGGATACAATCTCGTGTGAGGGAAACAGCACCGGTCCCACGACCGGCAGGCACGGCCGGGATTCTGACCCTACCTCGCGTGAGATTTATGACTCTGGGCCATTTATCTCAGCTCTCTGAGCCTCGGTTTCGTTCTCTATGAAATGGGCATGCTGTTCACCTCACAGGGTTGTCTTTAGGACTGAATGAAGGAGCAAACCTGGTACATAGCAGTTGCTCAACAAACTGTAGCTGGTGTTATTTATTGCTGGTAGTATAACAGGCACATCTGCTCTCCATTCCCTCTCCAGGTAACTGTGCCCCCTGCTTTGTACTGGTGGGTCACACAGACTGTGTTTACTTGGCCTGCACTCGCCTTGGTGAACCCAGGTGCAGCAGCAGTCACTCAGTCCTGCCGTCCTTGTGGTCACTCCTTCCCTCATCCCACCCAGTGCACCTACTAACACCTCCCAGCCATGCCCACCACCAGTACAGCTTTAGCAATTACACCTTACGGCATGCTAAGAACTCTTCATCCTCTGCTAGAGACTGGTTCTCATTGGCCATTTACCCAGCTCCAAAAACCTCATCTCAGAGTCCATCTCTAGTTCCATTCACTGGAATCAGATGCCGAAGTGGATAATATGTTGCAGAAAGTTGACTGCTGCATGGGCTCAGATGATACACTTGCAAAAAAGCGAGGGGGGCAGGGCCAGGCAGAGGGAGAGCTGACCCACCATGTTGTTGCACCTGAAACCAGAGCTAATCCTATGGGGAGCTTTGGAGGAGGGCTGGCCCGTTAGAGTGTCCCAAAGTGAGGCCAGGGTGTCAGGCCTTTGAATCCCTGCATGGGTCAGTCATTAGTCACTGCCACCTCCTGCAAGGGAGATAACTGGGCAGGACAGTTCCCTGCAGCCAGCCAGTGCCCAGTAAGGAATGCAGATGGTGAGCTGTCCTGGCTGGTATTCCCAGTAGCTGGGGCTAAAGGAGCACAGACCACAGATCACAGTCCCAAGGAAGGCATCTGGGCAGAGCACCATGGTACCCACTGCAGCACGTAACCAACATCCCCCTTGCGAGAGAAAACATACACTGCTTGCATTTCTATCACCACGGATGATTTCTGTGAGTTCTCCAGTTTCGTGTAAATGGAATCGCGAAGGAAAGAGTCTGTAGTGTCTGGCGTTCATGATGAGTTTTAGATTCAATCACATGTTTGTGTCTATCAGAATTTTTTATTGAAACATTCCATTATATGCCTATACCACAAATTATTCATACACTAACTTATGGATGGACATTTTTGCTGTTTTCCGTTTCTAGCTGTTAAGAATAAAACTGTTACGGGCATTCTTGAACAAGTCTTTGTGTGGACATATGCTTTCATTTCCTTCGGATAAATACTTAGAAATGGAATGGTGGGTCGTGGGCAGGAGTATTCTTACCAGTTAAAGAATAAGCACCCAAAGTGGGTTTACCATTCTGCCTTCTCCCAGCAGTTATGGGAGCCCATCTTTCCGTATCCAGTGGACGCTGGATTCATTACCAGCTACTGAGTGGCTGTGAACGGACAGCACCTCGTGGCTTCCGACTCGCATGTTCTCACAAGCAGTGAGGTTGGGCACTCTGCACGACCTCACACACCATTTGTGTATCTGGGAAGAGTCTGTTCAAGTCTTGAACTTAGTTTCTGTTGTGTTGTTTATCTTTTTATTACTGATTTGTAGGTGTGCTTTATGTATTCTTGAAGCAAATTAGATGTACATATTGTCAATATTTCTCTCAGACTTTGGCTCATTTTATTTTCTTGATGGTGTCTTCTGATGAGCAGAAATTTTTCATTTTGACGAAGTCCAATGTAATTGTTTATTTTCTGATTAGTGCTTTTTGTGTCCTGTCTAAGAAATCTTTTACCTGTCTTCAGGTATGAAGGTGCCAGGGTATTCTTTATTTTCTTACAGAAGCTTTATGGCATGACTCTTATAATAGGGTCGCTTTGGATGCCACATGGTGCCTGTTCAAGCACGAGAACCCTCTAGTAAAAGTGAGCTGTGCGGGTGTGGGAAGGAGGTGACGCGGTGCGGCAGTGAGCTGGTCTCCCGTGCTGGCTGCACCTCCTCCTCTCCAGCAGAGCCAGGGAGGCCAGCTCTGCCTTTTAACAAGGGGACCTGCACATGGGATCACACAGTGCCATGACCCTCGATGGGCAGCTGGCAGGCGAGGGCCCGATTCACGTCCAGGGGCAGCACACATTCAGAGCGAGAGCTTGCCTCTCCTGCCCTGGGACACCCTCCACGTCCCAGGAAGGCCACAGCCTGCTCGCCCCATATGACAGTGTTTTCATATGTCGGGTAAGACTCTACGCGGCACCAGCTCACTTTTGGGTTCCGCACACCCTTTTTTAGTGTCTGCAAGGTCAATTTCCATTCTCCATGACTGTGGCTTCTCCCCTTCTCATCTTTGAAGACTGGAACGTGGACGGGACTAGGCGTGCTGTGCAGCTATGACCCCCAGTCCCTTGAATCTGCACACTGGCCATTTTTATGTAAAGCCATCAGAGTAACATGAGGGAAGCTTGTGCCCTGGAAACTGGGTCATTGCCGGCCCTTCCCAAGCCCTCTTCACAGCAACTCTGCTCACCCCACTCCATGTCTTGTGCCCTGGGATGCCTGAGCCACAGCTCATTGGATCAATGTGGGTCACGTGACCCAGGACACATGACCCAGGAGCACCCATCAGAGGCTAGTCAGCATTCTGCCAGTGGCCCCATGGAAAGATAAGTCCTTCTCTGATCAGATTCTTTCCTTTGAGAATTTGAACGGAAACACATGGGAAGAATGTGCAAATATGCACTCAGAGGTGAAGCAAGACGGAGCAAGGAAAAGGTCAGGGCTGAAAAGGCCACGTGGAGACCTGAGTGACAGAGGCAGGGGCCCTGGGCAGGCAGAGCAAGCTGCAGGCCGAGAGGGGCACGGAGCGCTTGTGCAGGTCACAGGTGCCCGGAAAGGACGCTGGTCCTGGAAATGCCTCTGTCCCAGGTTCCACAAACAGAATCCTGCCCCGGAATCATTCAACCCGCTGCCAACCCCATGGCTGTCTCGTGAGGGCCTCTCTTTTCATCACCAAACAAGTTTGACCAAGACTGAGAGAAAGAGAGGCGAGCTGAGGGAGGAAAGTAAAGCAATGAACAGAAATACAGGAAGGAAGGTGGTTACCGTTCACCCTCCAGTAGAAATATTTCCCGTACAGACTGTGTGGGGCGTGTTTAACGTGACCTCGTTCCATTTCCAGTGACACCCTCCCATGTGAAGGTCAGAGAGAAGACATCCGCGACACCTGTGAGGAAGGTAAGTGCGTTTCCATGAGCCGGGGCATCTGTGTCACTGGGCAGTGGCTCCCCTGTTATCGGGGTGTGTGAGTGTGTGTGTGTGTGTGTGTGTTTAAGCCAAACCTTTTCAGTGTGTGCCTTTAAGAGTGTGGCAGGGTAATAAGAACTCAGAGGAACTGAAATGTGACTCTCGAAAATGGCTGTCCTGCTGGGATTGTGGGACATTCACATGGCATCTTTGCAAAATTCTACAGTGTCAATCCTGGGAGTAAAGTGCTTTTTGAAAAAGCACTTATGAAGGGAGTGACATTCTGCTAAAGGCAGTGGTCACTTTATGCCCACAGAGCAACACCCACGGAGGATGGGTGTTTTCCAGACTGTGTTAAGGGAACACAGATCGCAGGTGCATCTCTGCACAGTGAGAATTTACGCTCAGTTATTTGCACGAGCTGACCACAGGGTGTGGTCGGCAAGGTTTATTCGCACACACACACACACATGCACACGCACACACACACATGCACACAGCCCTGAAGACGGAGGATGTAGCAGACAGCTCAGCAGCAATTGGTCTGTAGGAACTGGCTATTCGGAAGAAAGCCCACAACTCGCTGGGCGTGCCTCAGCCGATCAGTGAGAAAGACCACAGCAGCAGTGATCAAAGGAGCGTTCTAGCACTTTCTTTCATGTGGCAGAAAATCAGGACATTTTGTGCCCCTGATATAGGGCAGAATGAGGAGAAAGGCCTCAAGCTGAAAGCAAAGGATGGTGCTCAAAGGCAGAGATAGACCCTGGGACCCTCCAGTCTCCTGTCTGTGTGTGGAAAGCATCCTTATTCAAAGAAAGTTCGAGCTGGAAGAGACTTGAGCAACCCAAGCCCAAGTCCCTTGCTTAACAACAGGTGAGCAGCATGGGGTGCGGAGACCTTCATGCAAAAGTAATTTGATTCTACGTTTGTTGGGCAGAGACCATGAATGATGACACTGTCTACAGCACTGAACACATTAGGACAAATGCTACTGTGATGAAAATCACAAAGTGTAGGTAATACCGGAGCAGGACGAGGCCCAGGTAAAGACGGAATGCTGGCCAGCGGCTCCCAGTGGAACACAGTTAACGTGTTTATGTATTGTGCTTCTGCTTGAAAATCTGCATCTCAGGCTGATTTTTGTGGGTTCAAAGTATGCCGTGTAGACAGCAACATCTGTGCGCAGGAAGTGGCCGAGAGGTGCAGAATCCTGGACCCCCGGCCCCACAGCAGGGTCCCCAGGTGGTGCGCGTGGTGACACTGTAAGAAGGCCGTTTCAGCATGTACTGGCATGGCTGTTCATCAAGGACAGAAGGTGCAAGTCCCGCCAGCTCCAGTTCAGCAGCAAGGGAGACTCCATGCTGGTTTCGTGTTGCCATGGTTTCCTAGAGATGCTGTAAGCAGTTACCACAAAGGTAATGGCTTGAAACAATAGGGGTTTCTTCTTTCCGAGTTCTGGAGGCCAGAGTCCAAAATCAAGGTACCAGCAGGACTGCACTCCCTCTAAGGCTCTAGAGAGAGAATTCTTCTTGCCTCTTCCAGCTCCTGGTGGCACCAGGCGGCCCTTGGTTTGTGGCTGCATCCTTGCAATCCTTGTCTCTGTCCAGTCTGTGTTCCAAGTCTCCCTCTGCCTTTCTCTTACATGGACACTTGCTACTGGGTTTTGGGCCTGCCTGGGTGATCCAGGATGACCTTATCTCGAGATCCTTAATTACATGTGCAAAGACCTTTCTTCCAAACAAGGTGACAGTCACAGGTGCCGGTTGATGCTTTAGGGGCCACTATTCAACTTACTATTGCCTTATGGGGGTCAGTGAGGGAGACAGTCTCCAAGATTTGAGGCCCCGTCACAAGAGAAGAGAAGGGGCTGGGTGCCACATTGTTGCAGATGACTTGCAACTCTCAGTGCCCCGCAGTTTGTTTTAAATCATTCAGCAAGGGCCCTCGTGGGCGTTGAGGCTCAGAGAGAAGCAGAAGAGAGGAGAGAGAGGCATGCTTTTGCAGTCTCCCTGGGCCCTCGTCGGAGGAGGAGCAGAGAAGACACTAAGTTAATTCAGGTCACCCTGCGAGCACAGTGCTCTGCAATGAGATTAAACCTCACTGGCAGGAGAAATCGGTCTAAAATAGATCTCTTCTCTGTCAGCAGTGCGTTCCCCTCTTGGCCTCTCTATCTACCACCCTCTTCCTTCCAGCCCCTGCCTCCCGGCTGCTGGGTGCTGGCCGCTCCGGGCAGGCCAGCTCCAGCCCCAGAGCAGGTCCTGGGGCCTCCCTCTCCATCCTGACCCAGGACCCGCCTGTCAGGCTGTCCAGACGCAGGTCTCCGTGCTAATTAGGAGCATTATCACTTTGCTGAGAAGCACACGGGCCCAGGAAAAGGCCTCTGTTAAGTGTCCTGGACATCAGGGGTCCTGGCTGCGGGCGGCTGAACTCTGGTATCTGCTTGACAGAAGGAGAACTCCAAGCTGCCTGCGTGCTGGGTGAGAGCGGCGTCTCCGTGCTCCATTCAGAAGGCCCGCGCACGGTGAGGGGAGGGCGCACCCACAGCGCGCATTTGTTTAGCGTGGAAACATACACAAAAGGTACCGTCTTAACCGGTTTCGTTAGTGGCACTCGGCACGGTCGCATCATTGCACAATCAGCATCGTCAGCATCTTCTGTTCCCAGAACTCTTTTCATTTTGTGAAACTGAAATTCTGTCCCCATTAAACCACTCTCCACCTCCCCACCCCAGCCCCAGGCCGCCACCACCCTACTTCCTGTCTCTGTACATCTGACTACTGGAGGGACCTCAGATAAGGGGGATCCTATTGTAATACTTGTCTCTTGCCCAGCATATGTCACTGAGCATGATGTCCTTCAGGTCTATCCATGTGGTCGCATGTGTCAGAATCCCCTTGTTTAAAAGCCAAATAATAATCATCCCATTGTTTAAATAAAATGCCACATTTTATTTACCCATTCATCTGTCCATGGACATTTGAGTCGCTTAGGACACAGATTTTTAAAAGTAAATATTCACTTTAAATTCTAAAGTCACTTCGGCGGGAGGAAGGAAGACCCTAAATAGCCTAAAACTGAGTACTGCACAGAATTAAGGCATCTTTGACCCGACGCACCGAAGGCAACTCAGTACATTTAGAAAAGAAAAAAGAAATCACCTTTTTACACATGCAAAAAGTCCTCAACTTTTCCAGGGTGAGAAAAGAATAGGAGAGCTCTGGGAACCTTTAAGTGATGCCAACAATGGCTGAGTTATGCCATTTGCACCAAAGAGCCAAAGGGCCATTCAATGAGCCTGGAGGGTTGGGAGGAGCTTTGGGGGTGTGAATCATGTGTCAAGATCTTAGTCCAGGTCTGCGGATGTCGGAGATTCAGGGAAGTGGGGGCCTCCCTGCAGGGGCCCCAGATACCTGGTGGTCCCAGCGCACATGCTCTGAGAGACACTGATTGGGGTATGAAGTGGCAAGTATACTGCCCTGCGAGTGTAGTCTCTGAACATTGCTTATAATCGTTCCCCAGTGGAGGCACGCTTATTATTTGTCTTACTTCTATTTGGACCACCGGCATGCTTCGAAAACCTTGAGTTACCAGATTTCTAGCTGATTCGATGATGGATATAAGGGACTTTATTATAGAAAGGGAATAAGAGATGCTCCTCATTTAAGTTTTAAAAGGTATACATGGTATTTCTTTTTCCACTGGATAATTTGTATTTCTCAATCTTACCAGTAAATATATGTGAGAAGGAAGACTCATACATGCTGGGACATGTAGTATGTGAAGCAATGAGGTTCTCTAGGGTGCGACCTGCTGCATTCCAGCGTGGCGAGAGGGACCCTGGGCAATGGTGCACCAGCAGCTACAGAGGTGTGACTTCCACCGGCCAGTGTCAGTGGGCAGGAGAGGGTGCTGAGTCAGTCTGGGAGTCCTAATACCAGCTCTTCAGTGTCCCCGTGAGGCATACTAGCCAGACTGGAACACGAAGCTAGAAAAACAAACCCTCCTGTGAGTCCATCATGCTCGTTAAAGACACAGCTGGACAAACCCAGGCAGTGTGCTTTCCAGCGTCCAGAACCTTCCAGGATTTCGATTCCCAGAGCTCAGTGTAACCTTCTCTTTTCTTCTGTCTCTTCACCTACACAACAGATATACCACCCACCCTGTCCAGAGTTCCAAGGGTAGGCAGCATGGGGTGTTGAAGCAGTATTGGGACCATTTCAGCTGGATCCAAGCTCTCTCTGTAAAGGAGAGCGCCCAGTGGCCGGCCCTGCTAACCCCATGAACCGCGGCTGTCGGCACCCACTTTTGTTCTTCAAAATAAACCCTCCAAGCCACGTCCCAGTGAGGAATTTTACCTACACAGTGAGTGGTCGGTGGTCTTTGCTGGTGGTTGCCTTGAGTTATCAAGTTCCAAAAGAAAGGAAGCTGGGGCAGGAAGGTCAATATTAGGCTTGGGAGTCTCCTCTGCAGATGCCTAATTAGTTCTTCCTTCCAGGGGGACCAGAAAGGCATTTCTGCCTACGTCTTTCTCCCCGAGGCTCGAGTTTCTGAGGGTAAATAGGATCCAGAAAGAGCGTATCCAAGCTTTCTCAGTGGAGGAATGGGCCGGCGGCCCTGAACTTGTATTTACAAAGTGGTCTCTTTTCCTCCATGACTCATTGGGAGCCTTGAGTGAAGTCCCATCATATGTAATTTTCATTTTTTGTCTGCTTATGAATTTCGTAGTAAAGGTCCCAGCCCCTAATCACACCATTTCTTCTTGCTGGAAACAATGATGACAATGATCACAGTGACAATTGTGGCTACCACTTACTGTCCATATTCTAGGTGCCCGTCACTGTCCCCTGGCAGTTAGGCCTCATCCCACCGAAGAACATGAGGCTAGACCCCAACTGCCCACTGCACACCACGGGAGCTTGGACGTGGCAGTGGGATTGCAGTGTGAGTCGACCGTGGGAAAAACAGCAGTGTTTGAGGGCGTTGATCATGGTCTGGTTGTTGTCACTTGGAAGACGTGAGTGGACAAAGGAGCAGCCTTCTGGGTGGCACGCAGTGAAGGAGATCTCCTCCAGCGTGGCCACCCTGCCGTGGATGCCACCCCTCTGCTGACCGCCACCTGCCAACACACACCGTTGGGTTGTTACCAAACCTCATGGGGACTCGAGTCTGTCTGGGTCTGCCCTTTGGGGGAATGACCCCAACAAGACCAACAGTGACAGGAAACGAAAGCAGAGTGACTCACTGACCTCCCACTCTGCCCCGGCCAGGTGTGCGACATCGGGTGGGCTGCTCCCTTCCCTGCACCTCAGCTCTTCCTTGGGAAATAGCGACGAGAACAATGAAATGCGACAACACTATGGGCCAGCACTTAACAAATAACTTGAGACACAACATTAGAAACTGGCTTGTACTTCAGCGCTTGTGGAAAGCCTAGAACACACTGGTGCACACCGGACGACTGGACGAAGCACCGTCTGAGTGCCGTCGAGGCCCTCGTGTGACACGCAGCGTGATCCACTGTGCGCCTGTAGCTCTCACGTCCGGCTCTCAGACCATGTCCAAGGAGAAGGTGGGTTTCCGGGTCCCAGGATAGGAGACTGTCGTTTGCTTCTGGTCCGCAGTGGGGGTGTCTTCATGACCTCCCGGACCTGGCCCCAGCACTGGGCAGAGAGACTCTGTCCAGAGGGGGCTCGGGTGCGCTCTGTAAACACATGTCCTGTAGCCTGACTGGCCCGGGACACTGGGCCTCGTGCTGGGCTTTTCTGTGGCAGCCCCCTGCCCGTGACCACGGCCCTCCAGCCTGGCAGCTGTAGGCGATCATGGAGGCCGAGCGAGGTTCAGGTCCTCACCGGGAGGCGCTGGGCCCAGTGCTCAGGAGCCAGGCACGAAGGGTTTGCTTGGCTGGCTAGGGAGAGCCTTTTACAATTAAAAAGAGAAAAAAAGTCATCAAAGACCAAGCCTGTAGGGTCCTGAGGGATTCCCAAGGGTAGCTAATTGGAAAAACCATTTGCCCCCTTTAACGGCCCTCCCCCACGCTGCCGCCTTATCCGAGCAGCCGCCCCTATCTGTGCATGGCGACCGTGGAAAATGCGCCCTGGCGACTTCGTGTGAAAGATAGGCAAGGCTCCTAAAAAATCTTCTCGGAGGCTTATCACCTTCTTCTGGCTCCACAGCGGGCCCGGGCTGCGGGCTGGAGGAAACTGCCTGTCTGTGAGCCTAGACAGGGTCTCATCAACAACTGATAAGGCCTCTGTGAACAAGCAGGCGCTCGGGGCTCGCTCGCCTCTCAGATGCCAGACGTTTGCAGAAAATCTACAGGGTCCAGTGACCTCCGTGAAGGAGCCCGGGCCACAGTGTCCACCGAGAGGTAGGGCAGCCCTACCCCCACCTGGGAGGGGAGAAAAGCTAGAGGTCCCGCACAGGCCAGGGGACTGGTGTCTGATGGCCGGCTGGGACATCCGTGCTCTGGCCACGCTGGTATGCCCGAGGAACTAATCACAAAACAAGCTCCAATCCACTCAGACCTTAAAACCCGAGACTCCCCTGTGATCAGAAGTTCTGCAACCCCGTATGAAGCAACGGGTGTGAAAACGATGGCCTCTCGGATTGAGGGATCGCGAGGTTCCCTTCCAGACTGAACCACGCAGCGCAGCAAGGCACAGATCAGAAAGGAAGACGTCGGAGGTCCTATCCCAGCTCGGCCCTTTTACTGGCCACGCAACATTAGATAAATCCGTTTCCCCAGGAAAACGCAAATATTTGCTCAAACTGGCTCTTGTTATGTGAGAAAGATTTATAAATAAATGGTAGAACACTAACTATATAAATAAAGGACTGTTTCATTAAAAATACACTCCTCACACTGTCTTCGGTGGTGAGGGCCCTGAGGCTCTCTCGTCCTCTGAAAACTGCTAATTCCTACTCAGCACGGCAGACTCAGCTGAGCAAGAGGACCCTGCTGAGCTCCGTGTACAGTGGAAAATAACAGAAGATAGCCCTGTGCAGAGAACTGTCATGTCAGACATGCGCCAAAGCATACATCTGGACACGGGAGTGAAGCACAACCATCATGGTCTGAAGGTCATCTTACTGGGGTGCGGTGCCAGGCAGACGCGGGGTCACCACGAGCCCCAAAGGCTCTTAGCAGCAGAGCCAAGAGGTGGTGGCTACTCAGAGACACCCGTTCCACAGACCGCCCTGTGCTGGCTTCGCTTCGGGGGCTGGAAGTGCTCGGCCTCTCGGCGACTGGTTGGTGACTGTTTCTTTGATCTTTCCACTTCCGTTCTGAGATCACTTCCCCAGTTCTTTCCGCCACTGGGTAAGGTCTAATTACGGCGATACATCTCTTCCACAACTCAGTGGTTCCGCTTTCCCGATGGAACCCCGATGGACAGACCACAGACACCAGCCTGGAACACGCGTGCTCACAGGGATCTTCCAGGGAGGTGGCCAGACGGACGTCGGGACACCCAGTTACATTTGAATTTCTGAGAAATGACAAACAATGTTTCAGCATAAGTCTGTCCCAAATATGGAACGGGATATACTTATACTAAAAAAATAATTTGCTGTTTCTCTGTAATGCAAATTTAGACTTATGTATATATATATATTTTTAATTGAACATTCCATATATATATATGTGTGTGTCTATCTGTGTGTGTGTGTGTATCCCCCTTAAATCTGTGAATCCTACATTAAAGTTTATCTGGCTCAGTCTCCTCAATTTACAGAGAACACATCTCCAACCCAAGGCTGATGAAGGGACATGACTGAGGCTCATCCCGCCCGTGATGGAAACATGGGAAGAGCCCATGAGGCCTGACCCCCAGGCTGGGATGTGTGTTTCCCCCATTGTATTGCTGGGAAAGCTGACGTCTGGACTGGGGGTCTGCTGTCCTCATCACAATTGTCCAGGTGAGAGAGATTTAATTCAGTGGATTTGATAGCCTACGTATTTGGAGATGATTCTGAGACAGGCGTCCTGTGTGGCTAATCAGAGTAAGTTTCTTGGACAGAGACTTTGAATTTTGAGTTATATATGTGTATCAGTGATGTCTGCTAGGGACCTGAGTTGCCAGAATCCCTAAGATTTTTGCCACAGGTTCCTTGTCTTGACAAAGGGTCATGGAAGGGAACTGTGGGAAGGCAGATCAGCCCTCCTTTAGAAGGCATCCGTGTTTTGAATGGCTACCTCTGGTCATTCCTTACATCCCTGTTAGCATCGGCTATTCCAGGAGAACAAGCCGCCAGGAGGAGGAAGGAAAGAAAATAGAGAGGGAAGAAGGGGAACATCGGTTACTAAATGGGATAATAGATGAAGCGCCAAATTTACTAAGATACAAATAACAAACACAAGATTCTTTTTCTGCTAGCAGCCTCTTATAAAAATGGGGGGGGGTGAAGGAGGCAGAAGTAGGAGCAAATAAAAACAAGGATTCTGGTGTCGAGACCCTCCTTGTGGAGTTCAGGCTGAGCAGGTCACTGTGCTTTCCTTGTACACAGATGCCACAGACTCCCCTTTATACAGCTGAAACTATTTAAAATAACAAAGGGTAACTGTGAAGGGCAGCGTGCATTGTAAGGTGTATGTAGAAAGGAGGCTCTTCTCTTTCTTAAAAAGTTTACTAAATTGTCCAGCCAGTGTGGCTCAGTGGTTGAGCATCAACCCATGTGCCAGGAGGTTGCCGGTTGGATTCCCAGTCAGGACACATGCCCAGGTTGTGGGCCCGATCCCCAGTGGGGGGTGTGCAGGAGGCAGTCAGTAGATGTTCTCTCTCATCGGTGTTTCTCTCTCTCTCTCCCTCATTTCCTCTTGCTCTAGAATCAATAAAGGAAAAAAAAATTTTTTTTAAGTTTACTAAATTTATTGGGGTGATATTGGTTAATAAGATCATATAGGTTTCGATTGTACAATTCTATAATACACCATCTGTGTATTTCATTATGTATACATCACCCAAAGTCAAGTCTCTTTCCATCACCAGATATTTGACCCCCTTTATCCTCTTCTACCTCCCCCAACCCTCTTTCCCTCTGGTAACCACCATACAAAATAAGCTTTTTTCAATCACGAGGCATAGTTCTGTTGGCTGTGAGTTCAATGTTAATGAATCAACAATATATTAAATAAGGTGCCTTTAAACATACACATACCTAAAACAAGGTTATATACTGAGTAGTTGATGAAAATGTTATGACCAGAGGCTCCCAGGAACCTAACCTTGTACTTCCCCTAGGAGCAATGGTTCAGAATTAATTAATTGAGGGATTGAAGATTTATAGAATATAACTAAGACCAATGAGGAGAATCGGCTGTATAACAAGAAATTAAGAGTAGATGTTAATTCCATTTTTGAAACAATCTCCATCATACCTACCACGGGGAACTTTGGGGTAACTGTCTTTTCTCTTCGGCTTCCTACCACCGGCTCTTTCCCTGGGCTGTTTCTCTGCGGCCTCGGTCACCCTCCCCACCCCCTTCCCCTGTTCTGACACCTGCTCTCCAGGAGCCTGTCCTGGAGCCACGCCTGCACGTGTGAGGCAGAGATGCTCCTTTCTCTCTACTGCATCGGACTTCCGGCCATGTTCTTTGGGGCCTTTTCACAAGAAATCAGTCCTTTAAGGCATTGCATAAAACAGATTTTCTCCTGACAAATGCTGCCAACTTTGAAATGAACCTTTTTATGCCAAAGGCACACACGCACGTGTGTTTTCTGATGCTGATTGGGTGAGTCCACGGATGATACCACAGGCACCATTGCGCCTCGGGTTTTGCTTAGAAATAAACGTTCAAGAAACACATGCAGTCAGCTTCGTACTTTTGCCAGTGAGATGAGAAAAGGCAGTAGGTGGTAAGAATGAGAGAGTCCTAATCGTCACATCAACACCTATTTTTGGCGGCAGGTGGAGGTGATTTAGACAGGGTGATTTGCCCCGGCCAAGCCCGGGCAGGAGCTGATCGGATACTTTTGTTTTTCTGAACTCCGAGGGCCCCTTTATGCCATCACCGAACCGCTCCTGCCTCCACAGGAAAACGGAGCAGGATTCCAATGTGCAGCACAGACGTGACCTCACAGGGTCTCAGATACAGGGCTTCGCTGGATGTGAAGTGAGCTTTTTTCCTTTGTGTCTTGACACATGAGAAATCTGCTCTTCGAATGCATGGGAGAGGACCGTCTGCTGCTTCTTACGCGTGGGATTTCTAAGGGCCCTGAGAAAACATGATTACAGCCATTGTTCGAACAAAGAAAAACACCGGATTTCAAAACAGCAAATGCAATAGTTTAGACCATGTTAACTGCTTTTTAAAAAGTAAAAAGAGGGTGAAGAGGTTGATCAGTAAGAGAGCAGCTAAAAGTTATTAATGAAAAATGTATCAATCTACACAGCTCTGGCTTCTAGTTTTTTTTAAAGCGAGCATTTCTCTGCCTTTGGTTCTGGAGCCGATGGTGTGTCTTCCACTCTGCCTTTTCGGTTAGGAAGGCAAGCACTGTGGGATTGTTGAGGCAATGTGTAAACCAGGATCAGAGCAGATGACAAGTCCGAAGTCTATGAGTTTTTCTGACATTTTGCAGTAGTCTTTCTTGGGCGGGAAATACACATTTTTCTACAACTTGTTTATCAGTTTTTATTTTAAAAATAAATTCTTTGATAGTGAAGAATTGCAAAAAATTCCAGTGGGAGGAACCACAGACTAGAATTAGATTGTGCTGGGCTTGGAACTCAGCAAGTCCTGTGACAGATCGTGTAATAGAAGACAGAAGGGTTTGCTAATTGGACTGGGGATTCTAGAGGGAGAGGAGTTCGTCATTCTGAAGTGATTCGGGAGAGAATAACATTTTAGCATTGGAATAAAATGAAAGTATGAGTCGGCATAAAATGATTTTGGAGGTCATCAGTTGTGAATATGCTTAGGTGGGATGCTATTTTTTGGCAACAGCTGCTATTATTTTGTTTTACTAAATATTTATAAATTGTTTCCAAAATTCTTTACCAACTGTCCAGTGTGAGAGCCCAGTGGGCACATTGTGTATAACAGTGTGTAGGAGGAGGTGTGTGTGACCAAAAAAAGCAACCCAGCAACGTGTCTTCATTCAAAGTAAATGCCCTAGATTCTAAAATAATTCTAATTTTGAAATCATTCTAATACATTAAAAATATACTAGAAATGGAATTCTAGCTCATATGGTGTTGGCTGATAACTCGGTGTTTAATGTTGTCCAACTTCTCAATAAATGAAATAGGAATACCAGAGAAGTGATGATATGAGACTGGAAGAAGGGTAAAATGATACTGTGTTTTATACTACCCCTGACTCAGACTCCGGAATGTACCTCCAGACAGTTAGGCAAAAGGGTTTCCTTCGGTGACCGGACACAGCTGGACTGCTGTTCCCATCTGCCTCCAAACCTCTCTCTCTGTCTGACACCTTCTTACAGTCGAAGAGCCAATGCCAGGTGTCATCTGGATAGGAAGCCCAGGTAGCACATTTTCATTTGAGAACTGTACGTGAGATAGGGAACCACCCTGAGAAACCATCGTCGATATGCACAGACAGGAAAAAAGGTGATAGTGTGGAACTATGCTTGTTCATTCATTTCATACGATCAGGGTATCAGACAGGTAGACATCAGACATAGGGAGCGATGTCAATCTAGTAGAAAGAGACCTCTTAATTGAAAGTCTGGGAATTAGATTGGACACAGGCACATCAATTAGTGTAGATCTAAAAAAGGGAATTCGGCCATCATATAAGCAGGGAGAAGCAGGGCCCAGGGCTACTCACACACCCAATGTCTAGAAAGATGTCACTTCCTCATGATTCATTCATGAAACAGATGTCCATTAAGTCCCTGTGGTATGCCAGGCCCTGTTCTAGGCAGTGACTGAGTAAAGAGAAGAAAATCAATATAAGTTTATTTTTCTAAAGCACTGAAAAAGAACGATGTAATAAAGACTCAGAAGAAAAGCATAAACCTAGGAAATATCTACTGGAAGACTCAATAAAATTTCAGAAAATGAATTAGAATATTCAGAAGAGTACAAGGGGAAGTAATCTCAGTAAGTAGAAGCAAATCCATTTGTAAAAAAAATCCCAAATCAGGAGAATAAGATGAGATAAAGAGTAATAAAATCAGGTATTACCAACTGCAAAGAAATAAAGAAAAACAATGAAGTTAATGACATATATCATCTAATACAACTTTTCTGAGCTGAAGAAAGACTTAAATGAACCAACTACCATCCAGGTACAAATGATCAAAAATTGGTCCACATTTCTCGGAAAAAATTAAATTACAAAAATAAAGAAAAGGCTGTCGTTATCAGGAGAAAGGAATCCATTTCCTATGGTAGAACACAAATAAGAGTAGCTTCAGGTACGTCTTCATACCTAATTCTAGATGACATGAAACTACGTTCATAGATTTTTGAAGGAAAAATGTTATAAACTAAGAATTTTATACCTAGTTAAGTTGGCTTTTATGTATGACCAACAGAGAGAAATTTTCAGGGAGATAGGAGTTCAAAAATTATATGACATATATATTGCTTTTCTTGAAAATAATTGGTTGGAGACAAACTACCAACATTTAAGCATTGAAACAAAGTTAGGTGAGTAAGTATTGAGATGTGATAGCATAACAATGAAAATAGTGATGCCCAGGTAGAGGAAAGGAAACAATAAAGACAAGAGCAGAAATTAATAAATTAAAAAGAGAAAAACAATAGACAACATCAATAAAACCAAAAGCTGATTCTTTGAAACAACAATTATATTTGTAAAACTACAGACAGATTGATAAAGGAGAAAATAAAGAAAATACTAATTACTAACATCAGAAATGAAAGACGAAATATCAATACAGACCTCATAACATTAAAAGGATAATATAGGAATATTATAACAACCCTATGAATAAAAGTTTAACAACTTAGATGAAATGGTCCAATTCTTTGGAAGACACAAACTACTAAGACTCACCCACAAAAAAATGGATAATCTGACTAATCTTATACTCTTGAGGAAATTGAAATTTTAGTTTAAACCCTTTCCAAAATGAAAGCTCCAGCCCACATGGTTTCATTGACATATTCTAACAAAGATTGAAACAAATTCTACACACTATCTTCCGGAAAATAGAAGAAAAGAAAACATGTCCCAAGTCAATTCATGCAGCCAGCATTAACCTGATATCAGACAAGACAAATTAATTAAGGGCATATGTCCCTTATGAATACAGACATAAATCCTTAAGAACACATTATCAAATCAATTCTAGCAATCTATAAAAGGACTAATACATCACAAAATGGGTTTTATTATAGAAATACAAAGCTGGTTCAACATTCAGAAATCAATCAATATAATCTATCATATAAACTAACTAAAGAATAAAAACCATGTGATCATATATCAACGGATGCAGAAAAAGCATTTGACAAAATTCAACACAAAAAGATACCAGAACTAGCCCTGGCTGGTTTGGCTTAGTGGTTAGAGCATCTGCCCTAGGACCAAAGGGTCCAGGGTTCGATTCCCAGTCAAGGGCATGTGCCTGAGTTGTAGGTTCAATCCCTAGCCCCAGTTGGGGTTGTGTGGGAGGCAACAGATTGATGTGTCTCTCTCACATCCATGTTTCTCTCTTTCTCTCTCTCTCCCCCTCCCTCCCTTCCACTCTCTCTACAAAAACAAAACAAAACAAAAACAGCAGCAACAACAAAAAAGTCAATGGAAAAATATCCTCAGGAGAGAATTAGCAACAACAACAAAAAGATACCAGGACTAATAAGTGCCTTTAGCAAGATTACAGGATACAAAATCAATTGTATTTCTATATATTAATACTCAACACCTGGAAACTGAAAACAATTTTAAATGCCTCTTAATTAACTTGGAAAAAGAGAAGCACAGGTATAAAACTAACGAAACGTGTAGGATCTGTATCTTAAAAATTATAAAGTCCTGATGAAATATCAAAAAAGACTTAAGGTAAAGAATATCTACCTAAAATGTATAGTAAGCATTTTATGTAATAATGAACAAGAAACATTTCTCTCAAAGTTAGAAGTAAGACAGTAATGCTCATTATTACCAATATTGTTGTACTCAAAATTATAGCCTGTCAAAGGTTAGGTTCTTTGAAAGTAGATGTCAAGGTCTAAGGTGTGGGGTACAAGATGTTTATTAGAGGTCACACTCTGTGCTGGGCAGCTTGTGCTTCCCCACAAGAGGCTCTGGATGGTGCATTTCTGAGTCTACAGCAGTGGTCATCAAAGTTTTTCAGTAAAGAGCCAGATAGTAAATATTTTAGGCTTTGTCTGCTAAGAGGCAACATAGAGGATATTATCTAGGCACTTATATAATAACAATTTTGCAATGTAAAAACCAGTCATGGGTCATACAAAAATAGGTGATGATTGAATTAAGACTGTG
The DNA here is from genome assembly GCA_030848825.1 of Tadarida brasiliensis. Taxonomy (NCBI): domain Eukaryota; kingdom Metazoa; phylum Chordata; class Mammalia; order Chiroptera; family Molossidae; genus Tadarida; species Tadarida brasiliensis. Next base: position 94,334,977 of record CM061267.1, on the reverse strand, counting down.
GGCCATAGTTTGTCAATCCCCATTCTATGACACAGCAATAAGAGAAGAAAAAGAAATAATAATCACAAATGTTGAAAGGAGGAAGAAAACTTATAATTAATTCTAATGATGTGATTGCCTTTCAGGGAAAATCCAAGGAGCTAACTATTCAAATTTTAGAATTCAGATATGGGTAATTATAAAGTACTCACAAATTATACAACACCACTAAACATGGACATACATCCATTTAAAGCCAGTGGATCTCAAATTTTAAATTATGTCTTCTGGGAGGGTTTTAAAATGCAGATTCTGAGGCTCCCATTGCAGATTTTCTAATTCAAGTATTCTGGGTTGAGGTCCAAGGATCTATATTAAAAATAAGCCCTCCAGTTGATCCCAATATAAATGGTCTACATTTCTGTTTTAAACTTTCATATTAATATCTTCTAATTTAGTGTTTCTCACCCTTTTAGGGGCTTAAAATACCTGTGAGAATTATATAAAAGTTATGGACATCCCACCTCCCAACTGACCTATATACCAAGGAGTAAAAGAAAATCTCCTATTGCAATGGAACCTTTAGAGGACAGGTTCCAGCACAGCTTCACTTGAATAGGGGACTTGGGCTAAAACACTGGGTTACATTTGCTCAAATTTTGAAAAAGTATTAGGGGAAATTTTGGAAGGCAGCAAAGAGTAAGCATAGAGAGCTAGCCCACAGTGGAGCTGGTCTTTTGGGAAGACCAATTTGGATCTTCAGGAGGCAGCTTTCTCTGCCTTCTCGCCTCAACACACCACCTAACCACCCACCCACCCACCAACTCACCACCACCATCCACGACCACAGCATCTCTGTCCCTCTTGTATCTTACAGCTGTCTTCCTCTTTGGTACCTAAGGGCACGTCCAGCCTATGAGCAGAAGGTCCAGGAGGAGGAGGAAGTGGCACATAGAACTGGAGATCTTATAAGGTTGGCGACAGCAAGTCAGGGGAAAGGTTTTGAACTTTATTCTGAAAAGAATGTGGAACAGTTCAGTGATGGGGAGCTTGGGGAAAGTGGAATGACAAAAAAGAGAGTTTTCATGTCAATATAATCTCTTTTTAAATGAGTAAAGGGACATTTGCATGCTTTTTATGATTATTACTTGGGACTTCCTTCACATCTCACAGTTGACTGAACACTCCCCTCTGACCTCTCCCTCCTCAGGGACCAACTCAGGTTTAATGGAAGCTTTTGTCTCTATCTCTGCCTTTGACAGCTGGGAGATTAGCAGGCACTTGGCTAATTAGTATTTAACTGTTCGCTAATGTTCCAGTGGGTTTGTCAATCACAATCCAGTTTAAAATGATTCAAAAGTTTTCAAAATCTTGAAAACGGATGCTGTGTCAGGACTGATTCGACTTCCTTACGGGATTAAAGCAAGGATCAGAGCCACGTGATGATCCGGTCGGTCACATGCCCTACCAGAATGGTCGTCTGAACTGGAAACACGCCACAGTCCTCCTCGGGTGCAGGGGCCATGGAAAGAGAATCAAGAGTACATTGAAAGTTCTCCATGGAGACATGAGATCTCTTGGGTCTCTGTCTAAAGTAGCCCTCCAAGGACATGCTCCCACACGCTCCCCTGGTGGCTTAGGAGACACATGAGGAGATAAGCCTCACTATGCGACATTAGCCCCTGAAGTTCACTAGAAGGTAACATTCAACTTGATTGCCTATTTTTATTCATTTACAGTCAGTCACTCAATAAAAATTTCCTTTTTTGAGTGTGCCAGGCAGTAAACTAGGGCTGAGAATAGAGTTGGGAAGGTCTGGCCCCTAGAGAAGCTGACATTTTAGACTGGGAGATAGGTAGGTAGACAGTTACCATACTGTGTGTGACACAGTGTCTTAATAGGGTACAGCATGAGGCAACAGGCACATTGAAGAAAGACCTAGGTCATGAGACAGCTATTTAGGAAAGACTTCGAGGAGGTAACACTTTGGGCCTTACAGGACGAGTAGGAGTTTCCCAGAGGAAAAGTAGGGGCAGAGACTTCTAGGCAGGGGAACAGCGTTTTCAAAAGCATAAAACAGCCTTGGCCAGTTTGGCTCAGCAGTTAGAGCGTTGGGGCCTGGACCGAAGGGTCACGGGTTAGATTCCCAGTCAAGGGCACATACCTGGGTTGCAGGTTTGATCCCTGGCTCCAGTCAGGGTCCTGCGGGAGGCAACCAATCCACGTGTCTCTCTCACATCGATGTTTCTCTTTCTTTCTCCCTCCCTCCCTTCCACTCTCTCTCGAAAAAAAAAAAAATCAATGGAAAAATATCCTTGGGTGAGGATTAACAACAACAACAACAAAAGCATAAAACAAAAGGCAATATAGTTGAATCATAGGTGTTTTTTAATTTTTAATTTTGTTTTTTTTTTAATCCTCACCCAAGGACATTTTTGCATTTACCTTCAGACAGAGAGGGAAGGAAAGAGGGGGGAAGAGAGAGAGAGAAACATCGATGCGAGAGGGACACATCGAGTGGTTGCCACCCACACGACCCCAACTGGGGCCGGGGACAAACTACAACCGAGGCACGTGCCCTTAAAGGGAACCGAACCTGGGACTCTCTGGACCGCAGGCCGACACTCTAACCGCTGAGCCAAACTGGCCAGGGCCATGGGTGTTTTTTTAGTGCCATATTAAGAAATTTAGATTTTTATTCTATTAGAACAACATGCCCTAAAGTCAAGACATGCCATTAACCAGCAGCATGGTCTTAAGCTAACTGTAAGCTTTCTGAAACCTGGAGTCTCCTTCTGAGATCGGGCAACCAAATGTTCAATGCCAGAGATGTCTCACAAATACGAGGTGCTTGAATCGTATGCACATAAGATTAGTTCAAATGAAATAGTCGTTTATAACTTTTCCATATACGAGTGCCGACACAGGCATTTCAGAACTGATGTGGCGGCCCTGCAGCCTCAGGGACCCGGGCTCCTCTGCCTGGGGTTCTGTCTCCAGGATCTCCTCACGTCCGAGGTGGTCACCGGAGCTCCACCCGTGCTCTGAGCAGCAAGAAGAGCAGAAGGGAGGACCTCCCAGCAGGATCAGCTTGGAGCTTGAAACGGCCCTCCTGGAACCTTCCACTTGAATCTCTCAGCTGTCACATGCCCTCATGCCTTGCTCCAGGACGCCTGGGATATGGAGTCTTTAGGAGAACATCTCCATACCAAATGAAACCAGGGTTTTGCTATCAAGAAAAAAGGGGAGAATAGACATTGAGTGGCCACGAAAGGTCACTGCCATGGTGCTCAACGAACATTGATTTTATTCCAACTATGGCAAGTCCACACAATTTAAAAGGAAAAGGCAAGCTTTTAAAAACATTTTTATTGATTGATTTTTAAAGGGAGAGAGGGAGAGAAAAGAGAGAGAGAAACGTCTATTTGTTGTTCCACTTATTTATGCATTCATTGGTTGATTGTTGTATGGGCCCCGACTGGAGATCGAACCCGTAACCTTGGCATAACAGGATGACACTATAACCAACTGAGCTACCTGGCCAGGGAAAAAAGTGAGTTTTGAAGTCAAACACACTTGGGTTTGCACCCCAGATCTGCCACTCATTTGCTGTATAAATTGGGCAAGTCACTCTGAAAGCTCTGAGCTTCAGGTTCACCATTTATAAAGTGAAGGTTGTAATGCTGACCTTCCAGATGCTGAACATCTGATGCATGTAGACTGCTCCATAGATGTAGGCTCTTCCTCCCTCCTTTCCTCTCTTACCCTCCTGCAGAAATTCAGAGCATCAGACCTGAGTCCAGCCTGCCAGTCAGCTGCCCTCCTCTGTCCCCAGGAGAAGGACACCAGAGTCAGGATCTTGTGAGTGGGCCAAAACTCACATGGAGAGTCCAGGTCCAGCATCTGAAGGGGGAAAGGCAGAGAAGGAAGGAAGGTCAAGGTGTAAGTCAAGAGAACGCAAAGCAGAAAGACAAGAACATAGCAAGGGGGCGTGGGAGACAGAATCTAGGGATATGCCTCCCACAAAGAAGCAGGAAGAGATGTCTAATCAGGTTAGGAAACTCTAATTTTGAAATATTAAGTGGATACTATTAAGCAATAGAGTATACTTCTAAAAGCCTGAACCCCATATGAAATGGATCTGATGTTAAACATAATTTGTAGGTGTATGATCTGACAATGTAAGCTTCCTGAGAGACAGCTGAGTGCCCCAAACATAAAAGCATCTAACAGTGGTATCTAGGATCTGGTGACCTTGAAGAAGTCTGCCAACAGCATGGACAATAAGCAATTTACTTAGTGAACATATTAATTTCTGATATTTGGTTGCAAGGAACAGCAACTCACACAAAGTAATCAAATAAAAGGGAAGTTTTTATAGAAAGAATGCAACTGGCAATTTCATGGCCATCTAAGATCAGGGTAGACTTGGATGGTCTCTCTGGGAACCCACGAGGCCTGGACCTTGTCAGCAAGGAAGGAGGCTGCTGCCTCGACTCGCATTTCTGCTTCTCTTGGTCCTGCTTCATTTCCTGCCTCCCTCTGCACGTTGCCTTTTTCTGCTTTCTCCTAACTTGTGAGCTTGTTCTTAACCTCAACTCTACCCAGCATTTCACTGACATGGTGATGACTAAGATTCTGAATCCACATTTCTTTTCAGTTCATATCTTACAACAATGATTTCCAAGTCTCTCTAGAGGTTGGAAATCTTCTCAGCTCAACCCAGCCTAAGGATTGTTTCCCTGAGATGGATGTCCACGAGTAGTCTAATCAGCTGTGACTGCAAGGTAGGGCAGGGTCACAGAGCTCTGTAGATAACCAAACCTTCTCCTGTTCTCCTGAATCCGTGATAGTACAAACAGGAGTAAGCTCAAGACTTACAGTTGCATAGCTCCCACAATCACCAGAACTGTTACCATCACCACCATCACTGTTACTCCTACCATGACCACTGCCTCCATCACTACAACCACCCACCATCACCACCACCTCTATCCTCATCACCATTGTTATCACCACCACCAGCATCCCCATCACAATCATTTGCTACTATCACCACCACTACCACTCCTTCCATCGTTAAAACCATCCACACCTTCACCACCATCATCACACAACCACTACTACCTCCATCCCCATCCCCTCCATAATTACCGTCGTTACCATCTCTATCACCACCATCACCACCCCTTCCATAATTATCACCACCACCATTCCATTACCATCATCACCATCCCCTCTGTAATTATCACCATCACCATTCCATTACCATCATCACCATCCCCTCTGTAATTATCACCATCACCATTCCATTGCTATCATCACCATCCCCTCCATAATTACCATCATTACCATCTCTATCACCACCATCGCTGCTGCTACTAACACCACCTCTATCACTACCACCACTATGACCATCAACATCACCACTGCCACCACAACCACCTTCACAACTGTGCCCCACCCCCACCATAGTCATCACCTCTATCACCATCACTACTACCACCTTCAACATTACTGCTAGCACCCTCAGCACCATCACCATCATCAGTATTTCTGCTGCTTCCCTCATCACCACTACCTCCATCATCGTTACCACCACCACCACTGTCTCTACCATCATCACTACTAACACCACAACTAACCCCTACCTGTAAAAACCTAGACTGGGAAACACAGATTCCACTGTGGACAACCTACTCTTAGTAGAAAGGAGGTTGAAGGAGGAGAGGTGCCTATGAATTTTCCAGTTACATCTATGCCCATAAGTCTCCATAGATCTTTAGCCTTTAGAGTTGAACACTTAGAGTTGTCTTGTCCTCTCTACCCAATCGGTCACCAAGTACTACAGATTCTTATTTCTAACTTGCCTTCATCCCTTCCTACTTTTCATTTCTGCTGCCATCATTCTTCATTTCACAAATGGATGATCACAGCTGTTTCCTAACTGGACCCCTGCCTCCAGTCCATCTCCCTCCAAAGCATATTTCATGTCCTGCCAAATGAATCTTTCTAAAATATTGATTTAATTGCTTTTCTACTCTTCTCAAAACAGCCAATTTTTTCCATCCAGAACTAAAAGCTCTGGATCCAGATTACTTTTTACATCTTATTTCCCGTGTCTCCCCTTGGAACTTTGGATCCTGCTTGGCCAGCACGCTCCTTATTCTTCAAACCTAATGCGGTCTTACTCATCGCCATGTGACTGCTCCAACGTGTCCTCGGCTCTGTCTTCTACAATCCTCTGTTCCTGTTCAAATTCCATTTATTTTTCAAAACTGGGCTTAAATCAAACATCTTCCATGACATTTAAGGAATTCCTCTTCAGTCCATTAAAAGACATGGCTGCAGGATGACAGACTAAATCCCCATCTTCATCTCCTCAGTTCTGAGAAGAATGAAGGTAAAGCAACAAAAAGGCATACACCTACATCAGCCAGGGCTAGATGGATGCCAGCCTACAGCCCAGCGCCCCGAACAGTCCGTGGCTTGAAGCAGAGCAGGGGAAGCAGCGACCTTGAGGGGCGAGGGAATGGGGAGCGGCAGAAGCTGGAGCCCTGGACTCCGGGGCCCCTCACACTCAAGGGTGGAAATAAGAGGCAGGGCTGAAGACCAGGGAATGAGTGCAAGGACTAGAAACAAAAGAGGAAATGGCTCCATCTTTGCACAACACCCAGGCAAGCAGGCATTTCTCCCCAGCAAAAACAAGGAGGGGGGGCATTTTTCTTAAAAATGAAAGAAAAACTTACAATATACTTGAAGTAAATTAAGGCAACAACTGGAGGTGTTAGTGCCTAAAAGTGAAGCAGGCCTCCTCCTGGCTTCTGGAAGGCCTTCGGTGTAAGAGTTAGCGCCCCAGCTTCTCACCTTAACAGATGCCTGCCGCTAACAAGCCCGTGCGGGGTCCAGAGAATTCCGATTCGCCTTCCTCGTCCACACTCCAGAATGTCAACAAACACTCGATAGGATTCAAGCATATTAAAATGTATAATTAAGACATTTTAGGAAAAGCAGCAGTTTGCAAGAGAAAGTCCAAGAGAAATTGAACATGAACATAATTCAAGTTCAGTGAGTTTTTTGAAAAAACCTACTCAGTAGGTTCTGTGAGGTCTGAGGAGCTATTTAATCCACAAATAATCAAGAATAGAAAACAATGCAAAGGAATGATGAGGGTACAAGAAAGTAGTTTTGGAAATGAAAAATATGATTGGTGAATAAAAATTTAATAGAAGCACTAGGGGCAAAGTCTAGAAAACCTCTCAGAACACAAAAATAAAAAGGCAAAGGGATGGCAAAAATGAGCAGTAAAGGTAACAGACACTGAGCATCAAACCAGGAGTGCCAGCGTCTCACCAGGAGAGTGCTATAAGAGGTACAACAGATAAATGCAGCGGACACAGTCATCAGGGAAATAGCCAGACAGTCCCAGAGCTAAAGAGAGAAGTGGACTTCGGGCTGAAAAGGTTCACAACACACAAAGTGCAATGACTGAGGAAAACTCACACCTAACATATCATTGCCAAAAGTAGTTCTTTTCACTTACAAAGCCAGAGAGGACTGTATAACTTTTGAAAAAATATAAACATATAGAATACTTAGTATTTATAGTCATATATATCTTTAATAAAAATATAAAATAGCCCTGCCAGTGTGGCTCAGTGGATTGAGTATCGTCCCGTGGACTGAGCGGTCCCAGCTCAATTCTCGGTCAGGGCACATGCCCAGGTTGTGGGCTCGATCCCTAGTAGGGGGTGTGCAGGAGGCAGCCAATCTGTTTCCCCCTCATCAATGCTTCTATCTCCCTCTCCCTTCCTCTCTCTAAATAGTTAATAAAAAACATATTTTAAATATATATATATATTTATATATATATGACACATACCTTTAATAAAAATAAAAACAAAGTTGATGGACGGGAGGGATGTTTAATATAATACACTACCAATGTTAATTGTAATTACAAATAACTCTACACTGGCTGTTTGGATATCTAGTAGAGTAAGTCCTCCAGCTTTGTTCTTCTTCAAGATTGCTTTTGCTATCTTTAGTTCTTTGCATTTCTTTATAAATTTTAGAACGAGCTTATAATTTCCAAAAAGTAAAAAAATTATAAAGCTGGGATTTTGCTTGGGATTGCATTGAAGCTATAGATCAGTTGGGTAGGTACCCACATCCTCTAACAATATTTCATTTTTCAATCCATGAACATAGTACAGTTCCACTTATTAGGTCTAGTCTAATTTCTTTCAATAATATTTTATAGTTTTCTGGGAAATAGGCCTGAATATCTCACATCAAACATAACTCTAGGTATTTGATGTTATTTTTACTCTATTGTATATGATACTTTAAAATTTCATTTTCTAACAGTTTATTCAATTGACATTTTAAGTATTTTGCAATATTGACACTGCACACCAACTGCCTTACTAAACTTATTGATTAGTTCAAATCTATAGATTCTCTTGCATTTTCTATACACAGAAGTATAGCCTCTTGTTAATGATGGCAGTTTTAAATTATTTCACCTTTTATTTCCTTTTCTTGCTTATTACACTGACGTGAACCCCTAGAACAATGTTGAATAGAGGCGAGAATAGTAGTATTTCTGTCTGCTTTCCCATCTCAAGAGAAAAAGATTTTCAACATTTTACCATTTAAGTATAATTTTGCTGCAATTTGTTTTGTGGATGCCATTTGTCATATTAAGGAAGTTTACTTCTATTCCTAGGTTGCTAAGAGGTTTTATCTGTGTGTTTTGTTGTGGGTTATCATGCAAGGGTAGTGAAATTATACCATTTTTTTCTGTACTTGTTGAAATAATCATATGGTTTTCCTCTTTGTTCATTGATTTTGGACCGATAAACTAAATCTGATTTGGTTGGAATATATTATATTTTTTATTATTGCTGGATTCAATTTGCTAATATTTAGTTAGCCTCTGTTTTTGCATCTATTTACTAGCGTGAGATTGACCTATAATTTTCCTTTTGTACAGTTTTTGTCCAATTTTGGTATTGAGGTCATGTCAGCCTCAAACTTGGGGAATGTCACCTCTTCTCCTCTCCACTGAAAATGTCTGGGGTGATAGCTCTTATTTCTTCCTTAAATGGTGGTAGAATTCTTCAGTTTTCTTTTTGGACTCTTTTATCTTATGGATTCAATTTCTTTAATAGTTATCAGACTACTTAACAACTATGCTAGGAGTGTTCTAGTTATCTTCAAAATCTTAAAATTCATATTAGCTTACTTATCTCAGATGTAAATTCTTCCAGCATCTAGCTCTGCAGTTCTTCACTGAAGCTGCAAATTATTGTTTAACATTTTCCCCACTTTTTCTAGTTGTTCTCAGTGACAGCATTGCTCTGAATCAAGACAGCCATTACTGCAATAGGCATCCATTGTTTTTATTTACATCAACAACAAACAAAATGAGGAATCGACTTACAGAATCAGAATCCTGTGGACAAAGGCCAAGAAATGTACTTTTTAAAATAAACATCCAAAGTGATCTTTGGGTACAATAAAATTGGGAAGCACTGTCATAAACCATCATCACCTGCCAGTCGCTGAGCACTGTGTTTGTTCATCAGAGAAATGAGCTGGGAGCAGAGCTCCGGAAGTGGCTCAGGTCACAGCAGAGGGTTAGTTTGGGGGGTGAGGTGCAGGGTCTGGACTCTCCTTAGGAAAGGTGGACGTGGGTTGGGGGAGGGGTCAGGAGGGGGAACCTGAGTGTGAGCAGGTGTGTGGATGTGTGGGTGGATATGTAAGGGGATGGGAAGCGCTGCATTTGTGTGGAAATGTCCCTCAAGACCCCGGTCGTGGAATCAGGTCCTGCCCCTAGTGAAATGAGACCTGCTCCCTGCTACACTCAGTACAAAAGCAAGCTGAAATGACGGATTCGTCCTCCCCAGGTAGCTGTGATTCAGTTGTGTATGTTTACTTAGTCGCTCCAATAAAACGCCCATGACAGGGGAGTATACAATAGGTCCCAGTTGATGACAGTAACAGACACCTCACAGGTACACTGTGACAATGGTGTCTGGTGGGGAGTGGAACCCATCCCCAAACAAGACAAAGACAAAAAGCCCCCAATCAGTGTTGGACACCTTAGCCAACAGAATGGGGGGATTGTGCTCACGGCCCCCAGAACAAAGCCCGTGGCTGCTGAGATGTAAATGACTATTCATTTGTCTTACTGGGAGCCAGCCCATCAGTTCCCAGGTCACTTCTTTAAAGAAATCAAAACAGCACACAAAGAGTCCCACCCTCTCCCGCATGTTTGTTTTTGCTATGACTCTGTTTGGGACTGACTCAGGGAGGCAGGACATTGCTAACTGTCACTCACAAGCACACGGTGGCCCTAACTTGGCTCATTCCTTACCCTTGGGAATGGGGAGAGGAGGGAAGAATTGATGTGATGTTACTTGGAGTGAGAATTGGGTACAATCACACTTGGCTTTCTCTTTTACGTTTTCTTTTTCTCCAAGATTGCATATCTATCCTGAAAAATCGTATTGCATTTTTTAACTTTTATTTTTTATCCATTTGCAAGTTATATTTCCACCCCAGTGACTGAGAGAGAACAAGCCCCACCTGCACACAGCCGCTCCCTTGAAAACATGGGATGTTTTTTCTCTTAGCAATATTTTTTCTGATATGTCTCCTAGGGCAAGGGGAACAAAAGAAAAAATAAACAAATGGGACTACATCAAACTAAAAAGGGTTTGCCCAGCAAAGAAATCCATCAACAAAATTAAAAGACAACACACTAAATGGGAGTACGTATTTGTCAAAGATACATCTGATAAGGGGTTAATATCCAAAATGTATAAAGAACTTATACAACTCAATACCAGGAAGACAAACAATCCAATTAAAAAATGGGCAGAGTACCTGAATAGACAATTCTCCAAAGAGGACATACAGATGGCCAATAGACATGAAAAGATACTCAACATCACTAATCATCAGAGAAATGCAAATTAAAACTACAATGAGATATCACCTCACATCTGCCAGAATGGCTGTCATCAATAAATCGACAAACAAGTGTGTGGAGAAAAGGGAACCCTCGTGCACTGTTGGTGGGAATGCAGATTGGTGCAGCCACTGTGGAAATCAGTATGGAGTTACCTCAAAAAATTAAAAATGGAACTGCCTTATGACCCAGTGATTCCCATTCTGGGGATTTATCCAAAGAAACCCAAAACATTAACTCAAAAGAATGTATACACCCTTATGTTCATTGCAGCGTTATTTGTAATAGCCAAGATATGAAAGCAACCCAAGTGCCCATCAGTAGATGAGTGGATAAAAAAACTTTGGTACAGTGGAATATTACTCAGCCATAAAAAAGAATGAAATCTGCCTGGTCGTTGTGGCTCAGTGGTTGAGTGTCGACCCATGCATCAGGAGGTCACCAGTTTGATTCCCGGTCAGGGCACATGCCCAGGTTGTGGGCCCAATCCCCAGTGGGGGGCATGCAGGAGGTGGCCAATCGATGTTCTCTCTCATTGATGTTTCTATCTCTCTCTCCCTCTTCCTTCCTCTCTCAAATCAATAATGAAAAAAATTTTGTTTAATGAAATCTTACCATTTGTGACAGCATGGATGGTTCTAGAGGGCATTATGCTCAGTGAAATAAGTCAGTCAGAGAAAGACAAATACCATGTGATTTCACTTATATGTGGAATCTAAAAACACAAAGGACAAACAAAATTGAAACAGACCCATAGACACAGAGAGTGGACTCATAGTTGCCAGAGGGGAGGGGGATTTGGGGGACGGGAGAAAGAGGTGAAGAAATTAAGAAATACAAATAGGTAGTTACAAAATAGTCCCAGGGATGTAAAGTACAGCACAGGGAATATAGTCAATAATATTGTATTAACGATGTATGGTGCCAGGTGGGTACTGGAAATACCAAGGGGAGCACTACGTAAAGTATAAGATTGTCTAACTACCAAGTTGTACACCTGAAACAAATACAAAATAATATTGAAAATTAACTGTAATTGAAAAATAAAAATAATAAACATTTAAAAATTGAATGAATCCATAAATATCACAAATAGTACTACCACTGACAAATTAAAAAAGAAAGAGAAAGAAAACACAGAATGTCTGAGGGTCATGGACACAAGACCCTAACAGATTTCACGAAGGCTCTGTGGTCCACAGCCTAAGCTATGGGTTGAAACACCTGGGCTGCAGCTTAGACAAGTCCCTTTACCTCTCTGTCTTTAATCAGCTACTATACCTATTTTGCCTCCCTATACAGAATCGTGAGGATAACTAGATTACTGTACTGACCCACACCCAAAGCCTGGCCGAAGGAACAGTATCTATGGAGCACTGTGTCAAGAATATGCGCCCCTACTTACTCTTCTAGATATTCTTTAGTTTATCCTTGAATTAAGTCATCTCATGACAGAAAGCATCTGAGCATTTCTTTATAGCTCCCTTGCCTCCCCCCGCGATAGGCCTGTTCTTGCCGATGTATCCACTGGTGTGCGATGGTACCATTGGCTCAGCCCTCAGTGAGGAGTGAGCATCAACAATGTCATGTAAAGCGGGGTGTGGTCCTTCCTCCAAGGATGATGCTCATTAAGTAGTACCACATTCTGTTGACACGGTGTTCAGAAGAAATGTTTTCTGGTTTGAGTATCAGAAATAGCTTCTATTGAACTGTTTTATTCTCCGATTACTGACGTTGACTTGAGTAGCTGATCTGCTTTCCATTTTGATGTTGGTAACTGGAAATCTTAGGGCTAAGTCTGGGGTAGCACAGCATTCGGGATGAAGGCAAGGACATCTAACTCCAGGGAACTGTGGGTCCACCACTTACCAGATTAAATGGCTTAATCTTCATAAAGAGCGCAGAACCATAAGTTCTTCAATATCCATTTTTGTGTTAACCTCACTCACAGCTCCATGGTGTGTTCTTACCTTTGCTTTATCCTTTTTGTCATGTAATTTCACTATTTCAGTGGTTAATATGCCATTGCAAATACATGGTGATGTTTTCTCAAGACTTCTCTATTTTGTGGTCTTTAGGGTATTAGCAACACTTTCCTATTGCGTGTTTCATTGCAGTTGACATCTTTGTGCATCGTACCTTTACGCAGTCGGCCCTTGTTTATCGCGGTGAATCAGTTCCAGACTCTACCGTGATAACTGAATTTCTGCGAAGTAGGATTCTTTCTTTTTCAAATAAAAAACCGCGATAGAGTGAAGCCGCGGAAGTCGAGGCGCGAAGTGGGAGGGACGACTGTATTCCCCGCGTTTCCTGGGAGTAGAACGCTGGGGGTTGGCATCTGTGTCAAAGGGCATGAATGCTTGGAAGGCTTTTGATGGCATTGCCAAAAGTTTGATCTGTTTATTATTCCTCTATGAGCAATAAATAAACTGCTGATTTCATCACATTCCCATCAATGTTGAGAATTATCTTTTAGATATCATATAAAAATCAGAGGTTGTTTAATTTTATTTTAATTATCGTTATTGTTGAAAGTATTACAAATGTGCCTCCTTTTTCCCTCCATTGACACCCTCTTCCCATTGTCTGTGTCCTTTGGGTTATTTCTTCCTGCCTCCCACCCCCCTTCCCTCAATCAGAGGTTATTTTATTTATTTATTTTGTTATTTTGTTATCTTTATTGTTGAAAATATTACAGATGTCCCCCCTTTTCTCCCCTAGTGACCCCCTCCTCCCCGCTCCCACCCTCTCCTGCTTTCCCCACACTACTGTCTGTGTATGCATGCATATCAGTCCTTTGGTTTATCTCTTCCTAACCTTGCCACCCCCTTCCCTCTGAGGTTTGTCTGTCTGACCCCTACTTCCATGTCTCTGGATCTATTTTGATAGTCAGCTTATTTTGTTCATGACATTCCACAAATATGTGAGATCATGCTGTACTTTTCTTTCTCTGACTGGCTTATTTCACTCAGCATAATACTCTCCAGGCTTTCTTCTAGTGTGGTCAGTGTTGGTCCTCAACTTTGGAAATTCCAAGGATCCAGAACTTTCTTTTGCTCACCTAAGAAGATATGTGTAACGCAAGAGTGCCTCCAAAGAGCTGGAAACTCAGGATGATGTTACCAATCGGCTGTCCACATGTGCTGTTATATAACTTTGTGTGCTGTTATTTTCTGACATTACTGTATTAGCATTTCCCCAGACTCGTATAAGCATTCTGAAGGGAAAATGGACACGAATGGTGTAACCCTCCACCAAGTGAGGAAATCACGCTTTACCCGTCATTCCCATGTTGTCAGCCGGTTGTCCCGATGGTTGCAGTTATCAATGATGCTTCAGGAGACATCTTGGTGCTGAGAGCTCTTCCGTCTTTATATAGTGTTCTTAGACTGGATCGCTCAACGTGGAATTACTGGGATAAAATATGACATTTTCAGACTCTTGCTACCTTGTCAAATGGAGCAAAGGTCATTTGAAAGCAGTTTTAGAAACATCAGGTAATGTGGTTTGGAGAATATTTTCTTAAGGAGAAAATATTCCTGCAGAGGCAAATTTACAGGCGGCTGAGGAAGCATGAACCACAGGCCCCGAACGTGCACGGTCCTTCGGAGGCCTCGCGGCCCCGGTAACGTGCCCACGGCGTCACACGCTGTTGGTTTGCGCAGGTGCGAGGGCGGACACTTCTGCCCGGTTTGCAAGGCTGCTGTCTCTGTCCACTCCACCTTCCACTTCATCACGCCTGCCCCCAGGCTGCTGGTTTGGAAATGTCTTGGCCATTTGGGGGATATGCCTAAGAGGAAGCTGAGTATCTAATTTTGTTTTTATAATATTACATGGTTTTTCTTAAAGAGAACCCCTAAAAATTGTACAAATTTTCAAGGCTCCCCAAACCTACATCTGCTCCTGAATTTCTGCTTACGATAGAAATGCCAGAATCCAGAAACTAAAGTCTGGGGTTCATATTCCCAGCCTAGCAAAGCTGGTCTTGAGAAAAGTCAAGAGCTGTGCTGTGGACCAGCTCTTGGATGCAAGAGCAGGATAAATGCTCTGAAAACTCTATTTGTTGAAAGCTGGCTTTCCTGGACAGATGGAAAAGAATTCTGCCAGAGGCGGGGCCTCTGAGAGGAAGGAAAAGGCTCCATCAGCATCCTTGCTCCGGATTCCAGGAAAAGGATCCAAGTTCCTTTCATCTGGGCGGCTGTGCTCATAGCCCTCGACACCATTCCAGTGATCAGCCCGAAGGCAGGGCTCAACAAGGCACCGTGGCAGGGCCAGGGTTCAGTGGCACTGAGATGCCAAACAGACATCAGAGAATTGCCCTAGGCTGGCTGGGATGCTTAAGGCCCAGGATATGTCTGTCTACTGGCACCCGCCAACTCCATCCTTTAGGTCTTGATTAGGGAAAGCGAGTGAAGAAGAGATAAAAATACTATATTCTCATACACAACTCTATCCCCCATCCAAAGTCTTTTGTTGTCCCTTTGCTCTTGTAAAAATGTAGATATGAGGACAATAACAGATTGAAGAAGAGAAATCGAGGCCCCATAGAAGTGGAAGGCAGGAGAAAGGTACTTAAAGCTAGCCAAGGAGCAACCATATGTCCTTGATTTGGGGTACACCAGTCTCATTTCTTAATGTTTCCTCCGTTTGTTTTGATTTAGGGTTCTGAGCTGTTGGGACAGGTCTCACTCCTTCACAGAGCCCCATCTTTGCTGTCGGAAAGAGGAACCATGAAAGAGAGAAGATAGAGTCTGACATTGAGGGGGAAGAATAGTGAGGGGAAGAGAAGAGACTGAGGGCTTGGGAAAGAGATTGTAGTCTCCACAGAGTGCAGCTGGAAAGCCACAACTTTTGATTCTTGAATTTTGATTCATACGTTAAAGCAAAAAGAGACTTCTAGTCTTTTGAGATAGAACTTTGCATCTGCGATAATAGTCCATGAATGGTCTCCCTGTCTCCTCCAGCCTGCTTTGCCCCTGCCTCCAGGGGCTGGGCTGCAACACCCCAACACCATGTCTAAGGGAGAATCTCACCCCAGACTTGAGGACGCTAAATTTCTCCTAGTCCTTGGAATGTAATTACCATTAAGGTTGAAAAATGAGGGCGATGAACAGGAGTGGCAGGGTTTTTCAAGTTGACATAAACACTGGCTGTGCAGAGACGGCCGGAACATTGGAATCAAAGCACCCTTGTCACATCAGTGCTTTAAATCTCTAAGCAACTCCTTGAAGATCATCTGGCCTCTGTGAACACAGCAGCTGATAAAAGGCCCGTCTAAGCTCACTCCTTATCTGCTCCCACAAGCACAGACTGCCCTAGCACTGCATGCTGGGGAACCCAGCCAGTGGGGCCTGGGCAGTGCCTTCAAGCCACAGGACAGGGCCGGCTGCTGGGCTGGTCCCTGTGGGCGTCCCGGGCTCAGGAAGGACTGCACACGGACGTTCTCCCAGCGTAGATCGCATTTGAATCCCCTCCTGGGCCACATTTGTTAAACACAGTGGGATGAGCTCCCAGGGCTCTAGGAGGGCTGCAGGCTGCCTCTGAAGAGTGAGGAGAAAGAAGAAGAATGGGTCTGTGTCTTTTGTCTTAAAGGCCAGGAATCTGTGACTTGGACAAAAGCAGAAACTGGGCCCAGGAGGTCTTCCCTGGGACTTGTCCACCAGGGAATTCTCTGGAGCGCTTTCATTTTTGAACAGTGAATACTGTCATGGGTCCAGCATCCCCTGTGGGACGTCCTTGGTGGCTTAGCTCTCTGGCGCTGCTCTTAGGAGGATGTTAAATCATGAAGACTAATATGAAAGCGGAGGCAGGTTTCCTTAGCCTCAAATCCGCAAGCAACACATAACCATGGAGATAGTTCAGCTGTGTGATTTCCGCCAGCCAAACCAATTTTCCCTCAATTGGAGGCCATTTCAGACAAAAACCAGCCATGTAAATTGCCTAGTACAGTGCCAAGAGCGTCATCTTCCATCGAGAAATGTTGGGTACCATTTAACACGTGCTCTGCCTTTCTTTCGTGTGGATGGCTCTGAATCACCTACCCTCAAAGGCAGGTATAACATAGAGAGAAGCTGGGTCAAGATGCAAGGTCTCACTCCAGCTCTCAAGACGATATTGTTAGATCAATTACTGCGATAACCCTTGGGAAAGTTCCTAAAAATGAGGAAAAGTAAAAATCAGAAGCAATTTCTTTACAATGGTATGGCGTCTATTATTCCTAATTTAAAAAAAATATGTGAAAAATTTCCGAAGACATCAGCAAAGCGGAATGCAGATGACACTAGGTTTTCTCATGAATCTGAGGTTGCAACTTGATAGATTCCAGTTTTGCACAGTGATATCCATCCTTGGCTTTGAGATGTGAAATCTGAAATCATGCATGGAGCCTCACTTGGGCCATCTTCTTACCTTCGTTAAGAATACACCAAAGCCAAACCAATGGTGTGGACTGCAAACACCCTTAAGCAAAGCAATCATTCTCATGTAATCTACTAAACTAATAAAAAAGAAACGATCGTAAAAACAATTTTGAACGAACTCATCTAGCCTGGGCAGACAAACATTGATTCACTTGTTCACCCAATGATTTATTCAGTCAGTATGTTCTAGGAACTGTTTCCGGTTTTGGACATAGAGATAACTAAGACCCAGTCTCTAACCCACTGTCTCCCACAACTACACACACACACACACACACACACACACACACACACACCTATAGGATCCTGTAGCTAAAAGGATATTCATACAAAGGAAGAATCACAACACGAACCTCATAAGTAGCTTAGCAGAGATCTGCTCAAAGTGCTTCAAGATCACAAGAGAAAGGACTCGATCAAAGAAGGCTTTATGGAAGAGGTGAGCTTTGCGCTGGTCCTTAGCAGTCACCGTGGTATGCTTGTCTAAACACCCACCCAATTAGCCAACCAAGCAGGTGAAGGCCTGCTGTCCAGAGGGAAGCTCACTTCATGAGAACATGATGACAAAAACAGAGAGAAAGTGAGAGGAAGGGAAATCAGAGAAAATGTATTGTCATTTTTAAAGTACCTTCTAAAATGTACTAATGACCAACTTCCTTGGAGATACATCAAAAAGGAAATAAGAATTTATTGCTGGATAGAGGAATGGCTAGATAGGATATAAAGCAGAGTTAAGTGTAGTTGTCAAAACTAAGTAGGTATGTGGGGGATTGCTGTATAATTTTTTCAACTTTTCTATATGTTAAAATTTCTCATAATATAATGCTAGGGGAAAGTCACCTTGCATAAAGTTTTCCTGAATGATGAATGATATGTGCAGTTTTAGATCTTATTTATCTTTATTAGTTGTTCATTGCCATTTTAAGTAGTCCATAAAAAATATTTTTGAAGGGCTTTATTCTGAAATCCTAGAGAGTGGACAAGGACCTATTTACGAGCACAGGGATTACTTGATCTCTAGGGATCCATGGACCCTAGTATAAGAATTCCTGTTTTAGAGATTTCATTTTGAAATTATAGATAATTTCAAGTAGAATCTACATACTGGTGGCACCTTCCATTTGAATAGTCTGTAGAACCTTAACTGTGGATCAAAAATAGGTGAAGACTTTCATTTCAACATGGCTGGTGGCTAAGCACACACATTAACCTCCTTTCTCTGCCAAAATCTATTTGAAATGACACAAAGTATATAATTAAAAAATAAATTCATAACAACCTGAGACACAGGAAAGCATATCACCAGTAGACCAGATATATTTTGGGGAATTTCTAGAACTTAGAAAAGTAATAAGATCAGATTAATCGAGAAAACCAGAGTAGAACAAACCACAACACAAAACAAGAGGGTGAAAAGAGCT
This sequence comes from Tadarida brasiliensis, assembly GCA_030848825.1. Lineage (NCBI taxonomy): Eukaryota > Metazoa > Chordata > Mammalia > Chiroptera > Molossidae > Tadarida > Tadarida brasiliensis. The sequence continues at coordinate 94,316,177 of CM061267.1, read as the reverse complement.
GCTTCAGAGAAGAGAGCTGTTCTTCCCAAGAGTTCTAGAATTTTCCAACTCAGAATACAAATACGGAGCTGGAGGAAACCCTGGCCAGGGGGCAATCCTCAGGAGAATTAAATAAGGACCCGCCTGCTGGGTCTATTGTCCCTATCTAGCCCTGCATGTGGACAGGGAGGCTGGCCATGGTTTGTCTCCAGGACAAAGCCTTGAGAACACTTCCCATGGTGGTAAGTCCCCCTTTGGGGGCTATAGAGAGAGGATGTACTCACATTTTTTGAGTTTGGAAAGAGAGAAAAGTAGAACAGAGCTCCAGAAAGTTCTAGTCCTTCATCATGGCCATGGAGGGAACATGGGTGGAGGAAAAAAGTGACTCTCAGGAATGAAAACACTAACATACTCCAGTAGCAGATTAAAGTCTTCCTTCCTTTGACAAGCTATGGGACCCCAACTTTTCTTCCTCCTCTGCTCTACAGAGAAGCATACCCATCAGCAGGCCCAACCTCCAGTCAAGTCTTCCATTCAGGGAAGAAGCCTATTATGGAAACAGATGTGCACAGAAAGGGGCATCCACACCAACCTCAAACATTCATCATCCTAGTCTTTCATTTTTGGTATCAGCAAGCAATTAAGAGATCACCAGACATTTGAGAAATACCAAAAGTAACAAAGAAAGAGCCAAGGTAAACAGACAGGATGATCAATGTTGAAGAGAACAAAAGATATGAAAAATGGAAAAGAAATTTAAAAATTTTAATTAGCATCCTCCTAAAACTTTCAGGAGGATATTTCATTCATAAAACAAGAATAAGGTGCTATGGATGATAAAGCTCTGAGATCTCTTTAGAATATCTACATTTACAAATCATAGACTCATTTGTGACCCCATTGGTTTGGCTATTCAAGTCATTTTATTTGTATTAATATTTTTTTCTTGCCAGGAGGTCAACCCAATGGTTATCCTTGACTCCTTCAATAATGGGACTATGATAGATATTTAAGGATCTCAAAGTCCCATTCTGTAAAACATAAAATGCCTTGTCCCCTTCCTGTTAATGATTCATCACAAGTATTATTATCCCAACAAGCTCATGATCGATAGGAACATCTTCATTTATGTGTAAATGACATCCATCTTCTGGGGCCAGTGCTTTCTCTCACTCCTACACCTGCAGAGACTTAAAGAGATTAAGTGGGTCTTCTCAGTACATCCCATGAAATATTGATTAAAGGTCTAGTTGAAATAAGTGTATTAACGTAGACTTAAAGCACTCAAGTGAGTAAGAACACCCCGAGGGGAAACATCTCTACAGAGCAAGTGAGACAGAAATTGGATACTTTGGAAATGGTGAGAATGTTCCTGGGTACACAGATCCTTTTTGCAATGTCACACAGCAAAGTAGGACTTTTATCAAATGATCCCAGTGATAAAAGCCTGGCTCTTGGAGGGAGGACTAAGGTGTAGGAGGGGAGGGGACGTTAAAAATGAAATAAACAGGAGGCAAGCAATGACATCACAACTTCTTTCTCACCAAACTCACTTAAAATCATGAAACTTTTTTCTCTCCCTTTTTATGTGATCTCCTTCCCATTCCTATCCAACAGAAGTTAAAATGAGCCACAGTTTTCTGAGGGAAAAAGATTCTCACCAGTGCTGGAGGACCTGAAATGCCTGCAATTCACTGCCCATGTTTAGTTTCTTTGGGGAAAATCATCTCAGACTTAGCTTTCTGCTATGGTTTTGGTGGTCAACGTAGTCTGTTTTTTAGAATTCAGAGAGGCCATTTATATTTCTTTTACTTAAAAATCATAGATTTAATAAATGTATGAGCTGAAAGAGATCTTAAAGAACTTCCAATCCTTTTAATTTTTCAGGTCTATGTAAAAGGACTTGTCTGGGGACTCACAGTATGATAGTAGCAAAGCCCAGTCTAGAGCCTGAATTTCTGAACATCTACCAGTGGCCCTCAGTGGAGAACAGTATTGTCCCCCTAGGGAGCATTTAGAAATGTGTAGGAGCATATTTCATTATTACACCATGACTGGAGAAGTGCTACTACCCTTATAACTAGGCATACTAAGTGTCTCATATTGTTCAGGGCCCGTCTCCCAAGAAGGCCTGTCCTCCCAAAGATGCCAACGGGTTCTCATGAAAAAACACTGACATTCATTACCTTCCCTTCACCACACCATGCTGATTTCTTGTGACCATGTTCCCTAGATACATCCATGGGTACTACTCTCATCAATATCTTTTTTTGTTTGTTTTTTGTTCAGATAGAGTGGGAGGGAGAGAGAGGAAGAGAGAGAGAGAGGAACATCGATGTGAAAGTGACACATCGAGTGGCTGCCACCCGCACGACCAACCAGGGCCGGAGACAAACTGCAACCGAAGTACATGCCCTTAGCAGGAACCGAACCCGGGTCTCTCTGGACCGCAGGCCGACGCTCTAACTGCTGAGCCAAACCGGCCAGGGCTCATCAATATCTTTATTAACCTGCTGCTTCTCTGTAAAGCTCTCCTGATATCTCAGTGGCCAAGAACAATCCCCTTCTCCTCCATCCCAAGAACGAATTTCCTTCCTCTAACTGCAGAAGAGAACTAACTCCAAAATATATGGCCCAAAGAGCCACAGATCCATACCAGGGGGGCAGGCCTTGAGAACATTTCGGAACTTGATCTAAGATGTTCGTTTCTGTTCTGCCTCCAGTACCTTAGAACGTGTAAGGACATTCAGAGCTATTTTTCACTTCAACCATGAAGATGTGGAATCAGCAAATATTATACTATTATCGAGTCCTCAACATCTCCCAGCCTCCCGTTAACCCAGCGCACATCCCAAATGATCACCAACAATCTCGTGATTCCCTCAGAGCCGTGTTGGGAAGAGCTGCCCGTGTCCATTCGGTCCCTACTGGTCCTTCCCTTGGCCAAGCGGCTGACTTCATCCAGTCAGTCCGCCAGGATTCTTTGATTGTTTTAGTTAAGAAGTGCGAGTCTAACTTCAGAATTTAAATGGTTGGAAGGGATATTGAATTTCTTTCATGTTCAATGCAATGTCAGCGATTTTTCGACAGCTTTCAGGGTAATCATAGATTATACAATCTTACTTTAAAGTAGTTTATATCTTCAAAGACATTTAGCTCCTACGTGGCAGGAAGAACCAAGTCCCAAGGGCTCAAGGTTCTCGGTAACACATTCTTCTGCTGCAATCTGCACGTCATGGAGAAGGTTGAGTTCTAACGGATACAACCCCGGCAGCTGCCATGATCACCCCGACTCCTCTCAGAAGAATGTAATGAAGAATACAGATTTGCATTATAAACTCAGGACAAAAAGACATCACTTTGAACTTGAAGTTATAAATTAAGCATGTCTTACCTCTCTCTTAATAGCAATACATTTCCGAAAGACTTGTAAATAGGTACAAAAGAACCCCCTCTCTTATAGACTGAGCTTCTCCTGCTCTCCACACTTACCAGTAAAACTATGATGCAGGTTATTTATTCATTTGTTTATGTTCCCATCATTTAACAGAATCCTTACTCTATGCCAGGATTTAAGGGAAATCGAAGATGAATAGGAGGCAGGCTTATTCATGGTGTCAGGGCCCATGGGCAAGAGACAGACACAGGAACAGGTACAACTGGCTATAAACTGTATAGTCAGGACTACACAGGGAGCTCTATCAGCCCTAAGTATCAGCAGGCTACAGCACAAAACACTGGAATCATGCCATCCGATTTCCCAGTCTGGGATAGAGGGAGGGGGAAGGTTTCATCCTGAAGAAGGACATTCTCCCAGGATGAACACGGAGAGTAGAAGCACTTCTATCCTGCATCACAGCCCCATCTCTGCACAGGAGGCTGAGCTGCTGCACATGGCCGCTTCGCTCCCAGGCACTGGGGATGAGAAGGAACGGAACACCCCTCGGGGCATCCTGGATGTCAGGGCAATCTGGCCCTGGCATTTGTCCTGTGTGAGGAGCCAGGGCGGGTGGGGTTGAGCTGGCTGGTCAGGCAGGGCACTCCTGCCTCCTACCTCCTGTGCTCCGGCAGATAACGCGACTCTCAGAAACAAGAAGTAATGCCTCAGAGGACCTGGTTTATGACTTGTTTGGGTACCACCCAGAGACACAAGGAAGGACTTTCCCAGCCAGTAGCTACAACTCAGTGTGACTGTCTATAACCCCAAAGCCAAGACACTAAATCAGGTCTAATTATTATTTTTACATAATTATTTCACAAATTTAGTCACATTATTAGAATATCTCTCACTAGATAAATGGATGAACTACTCCAATTAATAGACAAAGATTGTCAGAGGGGGTTTAAGGGAGGGAAAAAATATGTATGGCTTATAAAATGCACACCTGAAACATAAGGAACAAGAAGGTAGACTGTAAAACATAATTCTATCTATCTGTCACATACTATATATAATACTTAATGTAGCCTATGAAAACAACAAATGAAAGCTGGTGTGCCTATATTAATATTAAAGTAGGTAGATTTAAGATTTTGAAAAGTTACTAGAGATTAAAAACACCAAATAATGCTAAAAGGTTTGTTTCACCAATGTGTTTACACCTAAAACTATGGTTTCAAAATATATGAAGACAGATTTTTGACAGAACTAAAAGGGGAAGTAGACAATTTGACAATCATCTTTCTCAGAAGCTGACAGTTATTTGTAATCATGTTGCTGGAATCTTCTGTGTCTTACAAAGTCTGGAGGAACACGGAGGACATTCACGTCACGATTATAGACTTGAACTAATCGACACAGGTAGAATACGCTGAGTACCTGCTTTGCAGACACAAATGGAATGTTAAAAAACTGGGACATACACTAGACCATAAAAAAAGGTCTCATAAGATTTCAAGTGATTGAAATTAAATAAATCTAAAAATTGGAAAATATCCACATATTTGGAAATTAGGAGATATATTCCTCAATAATCTGTAGGTCAAAGAAAAAATCAAAATAGAATTAGAAATTAAGTTTGAAAGCAATACTGACCAAAAAAACTTGTGGGCTGTAGTCAAAGGAGTTTTAAGAGGGAAAATCACATCCTCAAAATGAATGTATTAGGAAGAGAGACTGCTTTTGTTTTTCTTGATCAGTTTAGCCAATTGATTTTTTTAAAAAAATATTGCCAATTGATTTCTTTGTCAATTTTAATAGTCTTTTCAAAGAATTTTTTTTTTTTTACATATACATTTTATTGATTTTTAACAAAGGCATCATGGATTTTCAATGGGGAAAGAAAAATCTTTTCCACAAATGGTTCTGGAATAACTGACAAACTAAATTGGATAAAATGTACCTCAATCACTACTTCATACCACACATAAAGTTTAATTCAAGATAGACTGTAGCCTGGCTGGTGTGGCTCAGTGGTTGAGCATTGACCCATGCACTAAGAGGTCACCAGTTCGATTCCTGGTCAGGGAACATGCCCAGGTTGTGAGCCCAATCCCCAGTGGGCGACATGCAGGAGGCGGCTAATCGATGTTCTCTCTCATCGATGTTTCTATCTCTCTCCCTCTCCCTTTTTCTCTCTCTAATTTCAATAAAGAAAAAAAAATTTTTTTTAATGATGGACTGTCCGTAAGACCTTGATGTAAAAGCCAGACTTCTAAAGCTTCCAAAGAAAACATAAAAGAATATCTTCCTGAGTTTAAGCAAAATTCTCTTAAATGGGACGTGAAAAACAGTAATTACAAAAGAAAAAAAAAGAAAGATAAATTCGACTTTATAAAATTTAAATCTTCTGCTCATTAAAAGAAACCATTAAGAAAATAAATAGGCAGGCTACAGAGTAGGAAAAAAATATTCACAATATATGTATCTGACAAAAAAATTTATATCCGGAATACATGGGGAATTCTCACAAATCAATAACAAAAAGATAACCCAATTTTTAAAAGATGGGCAAAAGATTTGAACAGGCAACTCATCAAAGAAGATATATGAATGGCAAATAAGCACATGAAAATGTGCTCAATATTATCAGTCACCAGGGAAAGACATGTTAGAATCACAATGTGATACCATTTCACACCCACTCAAATGGCTAAAATGAAAAGCCCCCAGTGCTGGAGAGGATGTGGAGCAACTTGATTTCTGTTACATCACTGGTTGTCAGCGGTTGATTTTGTCAGTCCTCCCTATTGTATCTGTGTTTTCTACTGTATTCGTTTCTGTTTCCATGTTTATTTCTTTCTTCTGTTTATTTGAGTTTATTTTGATGTTCTTTTCCTAACTTCTTCAGCTAGATGTTGGTTTAGATCAAACTGCTTCCTAATGTCCCCTGAAAATAATGTTTCAGTCTGCAGAGGAAGCCAATTACAACTCGTCTATCTGGTCAGTTGGTTCAACTCAAGTGAAAAGTGTTCATCAAGAATTTTATTCTTTCCCCAAATAGTTCTATTATTCTAAGAAGCTAGGGTAAAATAAGTGATAGAAGAAGACTAAAAGTAAAGTATCCATCATCCCAGTCTGAAAAAAATTTAAATCAGAAATACATATCAGAAAAAAATGTGGACAAAAAAAATCCCACAGGAAACGTCACCAAAAAAGCTCAAATTCCCAACTAAGAAACATAATTCACCTTTTTGACACAATGGGGTATATCAATGAGTCTACCAGAGTGGCTTGAAGAAGCAAACGTTCTCTCTATCCCCCCATGAACATGAAAGTGAGATTATTTGGGGGTTCATTTGTGAATTTATGGAGACAGGTCATCCACAGTTTAATGTGAGTTCAATGTTCAACCTGCAGGCCAGATTGTCAAGTGGAACATTACCCACCTGTGGCCTTCTTAATCATTTTCTAAGCTAATGATAAAAATAAAAGGAATCACTAAGAGCAGATGAGACTGTCTTTTCCAAGCAGACTGAGTCATTTCCCTTGACTCATGATAAAGTTCTAGAGATGCCTAAATGTTGCTAAGGTCCTCCGCATCTTCTAAGCTATCAAAAAGAGCACAGTTCTTTCCCATTGGATAATTGCCCAACTACCCGTCAGCTATAGCTGAAGGAATAAAAATTCATACTACTGTGAGAGAAACTGGGAACTCTTAAGTATGACCACGTTCACAGCTTGTCACTAACGCCTTGAAAAATTAAATGCCCCTCGCCATGAGGTATTCAATAAGAAAACATTCCTTGGGGGGTCTGTGAAGATAAATAATTTCTGAATAAAGGATGATACATAATTGAGAGCAAGGACAGAATATTAGAAATCTTGTTTTCAGCTTTGTCACCACCAAATTGCTGCATCAGTGTATTAGTCAGGATAATTCCACTAGCTGCTGTAACAATCAACTCCCAAAATCTTAGTGGCCTAACACTGTATTTCTCACCCATGTCACACTCCAATTGTGTGTCCAGCCATCAGTGTGATACTTTAGGGATGCCAATTCTTTTCATCTTTAGGGATGCCAGGTCTTCCTTCTCCTAAGACATCCTGAGTCTACCGCAGGATCCTTTGCATTCAAATAATGAACGAGAGAAGAGGCTTGTGCCAGGCTTAGCACGGCACATCTCACCTGTGCTCACGTCCCATGGGTAGTCACAGAACTCTGATCTGACCGCAGATTTGGTAAATGCAGTCTTCCTAGGGACCCAGGACATAGAAATGAGACAGATGAGCACCTGGGCAGTCTGGCATAGTGACAAAGCACACCGTTCAAGCACTCCCTTTATAAAGATTCATTACATGAGCTGATGGACAATAGGATCTTAACGTCACACTCGGTTCTGGCATCCTGTGACTCTCAAATAGGACGACAGTCCTAGCTTGGTTCCACAGACATGGTCTGCCCATCAGAGGCATATTACCACCCCGCTATGATCTAAGACTTTCTTCTTGATATGGCATTTTATTTATCTTTAACACTGTCAATGATGTCCCAAAAAAGGGAGGGAATGCATATGATAAAGCCACCTGAGCTATCAGCAGTAAACCAAGGTCCCTTCTAGCCCCAGTATTCTATGATCCCTTGAGTCACGCCCCTCATTTAGCAGAGAAGTAACCCAAGAATTCCTGGGACTGGGAAAAACCACGCAGGTATTCTCCCGTGGCCTCGGCTTTGACACAGGCTGAGCAGCATGGCTGTCGCTACAGCTGAAAGAGAAATGAAGAGGCTAATGATGTTATTGAACTTCATGTATGTGTTTTTCTGAAGATTTCCAAAGCCTGCTTGGCAAACATTGCTGAAATGAGCATAAATTAATAATCCGTCATCGATGTGTATCTGAGCATTACTATCAAGATGTGAAGAAGCATTTAAATCAATAATAAATTTGAAATAAACTGGTTAACTATCAAATAAATCAGCCCAAGGCCATTTCCCTTGGTGTCTTATTTTCTTTGCCTTGTTTTCCATTAAGATAAGAGATATAGAGTACCAGTCCTCATGATTTTTTCCACTTTACTTTATGGTAATAATTAGTCCAGCTCTATTGTTAACATATTCTAAAAGTCAATCTTGGAAAAAGTTTACAGAAGACACATTTTTTTTAGCTAGTGTCTTGTGACAAGAGACAGGTAAGTGCATTTGTTAATAGAGATCGGATGTGATGTTTTCACAGCTAGAACTGTAAATGTGGACCAGAAAGTTTTATATATAAATATTTTATTAAGTGGTTAATAAAAGAGAATTTGCTAAAGGTAATTGCTAACATTGCTTTTTAAAATCCCTTTTCCTTTATTTTATCATTTGACTTTAAAAAACAACTCGAGTCAGCTAGGGCTGCCATCACAAGATCTCACAGACTTAAACAACAAATTTATTTTCTCAGGATTCTGGAGGCCGGAAGTTCCGGATCCAGGTGTGGGCAGATGTGGTTTCTTCTGGGGCCTCTCTCCTTGGCTGGCAGACGGCTGCCCTCTCGCCGTGTTCTCACACAGCCTTTCCTCTGTGTGTGCAACTGTCTGTGGCCAATCTTCTCTCCTTATAAATGCAAGTCACTTTGGATTAGGACCCAACCGTATGACTTTATTTTACCTTAATTACCTCTTTGAAGTCCCTAACTCTAAATGTAGTCACATCTGAAGTAAAGGTAGTTAGGACTTGGACATGTGAGTTTGAGGAGGACACAATTCAGCCCCTAACAGGTGCCATTCCTGTGTCTACAGTGCCCTGTCCTGTCTCAGTCAGAGCGAGCATGTCACTCAACATACAAACGTGATATGTGTCTCCCCTACTAATCTGGACAATCCGAGAGCAAGAACTGTGGCATGACAATCAAATAGCGCAGCTCCCAGAATACTGTAGATGCTCAATGAAGGTTTGCTGAGTACATGAATTATGAAGTCAGGGGACCCCACTCAGAGCCTGTGGTCTCATTTACCGGCTGTGTGGTCGCCGAGACTAATGGGGATAATAAGCACCTCGCCTGGTTTTGGTGTGAATTCAATGAAATATGTCCCTGGCAAAGTGCCTAGCACATAAAGAAGTTCCATGAATGTTAATTGAATCTGAGGTTGTATCTCCTTCCAAGATATCTATAAAAAACTAATTAATAGCGGTGATTACAACCGCTTCGTAATTAAATTGCTTTATGAAAACAATAATAACGAGGCATGCTAATCCAGGCCACGTATTATGTAAAGGATTTGCCATCAACAACAATGGTCCATGCATTTTATCTCACAGGCTGACGCCAATTTCAAATCTAGGTAATTAAAAGCCTTTCAGCCAAGGACCCTGCTCCTCCTGGCATGCCCTGGAGGACACCGTGCCGGGTGACACCTTCTTGGGCAAAACAGGCTCTCGGGGTGGGTCCAAGGGGTGGGAATGTTCTCAGGACATTCTAGGCCCGGGTGCTGCAGTTGGCAAAGAACATTTGAAAACTTTGGTGTCATTCAGGGACAAGAGTCCACTCTACTTTTAGTCAAAGAAACCTGTTCCGGGTGAAGACAAGTCAAGCTCAGGACACAGAAAAAAATCTCTGGAGGCACCAAAACCTACTTGCCCCAAATGTAGGAGTTATCTGTTGCCCCAGTAATGCTGTGTAACAAACCACCCGCTGCCACGCAGATCTCCAGCTGTGGGGAGTGTAACTGATCAAGGGCCCCAGCTGCTGCTCTTCTGGATTCATCCCCAAGTCAACGAGGCCACACTTCCACTGACTGGCCACAGTGGGGGTACCCAGGCCTACTTCTGTGATACGTGGGGTTCCTTCCACAATGACGTTGGCTCAAAGCCTCCCCAGCAGGCCGGCCAGAACTTCCTTAGCAATGAGCTGCAGTCTGAGACTCTGCCTGCTCAGTCCTTCCTTCCCTGTTTCTTCCTTGGAGGTCAGACCTGTCTCAGTCTGCAGGTTCTCCGCACCGTCTCTGTCTCCCACCTCTTTATTCTTCAACAGCGTTTCATCCAGTACATCTCCTGGATATCTAACTCCGTCTTGGCATCTGCTTCTCAGAGGACTGGAACTAGCACACACTCCAAAGTTGATTCACTTAAAACAATGAGCTTTTTTGTTGTTGTTTTTGCTCATATAAGTCCACAGAGTGCTACTTCTACTAGGCTGACCTCAACTCGGCTGGGTCTGCAAACGCATCCGAGTCAGGTGACGGGTCAGCTGGACACACAATGAGCTATAATGGCCTCCACGGAGATGCTTCACCCTTGCTCATGTGATCTCTCGTCATGGCGTGCTCTCAAGAGTATAAGTGCTCAAGCCTCTGGTGATCTGGGCTTGGAACTGACACAAACTCTTCCCTGGCATTCCATTAGTCACAGACACTCAAAAGGAGTCCAGATGTCAGGGTGGGGAAACAGAGCCCACCGCTTGATAGGAGAAACTTTGCAAAGGGCACGCTGTAGGGAGGGATAAAGAATCACAGCCATTCTTGCCATCAGTCTCTTAGACCCCATCTCCCAGCATTATCCCCATTAACACGCTGCCATGTCTGTGCAATAACTGCCTTGGCCTTTGGAGAACCATCCAGGCCGACTTGGCCGATGAGCATCGCAGGTCTCTTCGCTGGGGCTTATCTGCCCATCACAGAGGCCAGCACTCTCCCGGGCAGGAGCCCAGCTGCCGTGAGCCCTGTTAAACACAGCCCTAGTGACCCGGTCTTCCTAGTGGGGAGCTTGAAAAGGTTTACCCTGAGTGCAACGCGGGGGCCCTTTCCCGTCTGTTCCCTGTCACCCCGCATCAGTTTCAGGTCAGGAATGCTAAAAGAAAACAGGGCACATAAGCATTTGAACTCAACCTCACTTTTCCGAGGAGCAAACCGACAATTAGGACCAGGACCTGCATCAAAAAAGAGCAACCCAGCATGAAGTCCGTCTAATTAGTCATATGAGCAGAGACCTTCCCCTCCACTTCCTCTAGAACAGACACTTGTCAGATCTCATAAGGGAGGCTTTGCCCCCTGACATGCTATTGAAAAGGGACCGGGTTCAGGTAGCTTGGCAGTCCCACCATGAGTGGCCCTCTCCAGGCCACGGATGTTCCTCTGAAAATCCCCGTGAGCTCTCCCTTTGGCCTCTTCAGCAGCAAATGAAGTTACAGAGTGAGGCTTTTAATGTGCTGCAAAGATGGGCCCATAAAAAAGCAAGTGCACCGTCTCTGGTTCAAAACCCCGACCTCCTTAATACCTTGTCTCATGTTCATGGGAAACTGAGCGCGATGAAGGATTCAAGGTGAAGGCTGGACATGGTCTGCTAATCCTGGGAACTGGATTGTTTAGGCTTCTGCACTTCATCATTTTCTTCCCTTAAAGAGTCTGCGTGCCACGGAAGGTCGCCAGGCCTGTCATCAGAGCAGATTAGAGAGGCCGTCCACCCAGCGCCTTGTGCCTGGCATGGCAGAAAGAAGCAACCCTCCCGCTCCGGAGGGGTCGTCCAGCCCAGACCTCGAGGAAGACGAGCTCTCTGGGGATGATGTCGTGTTCCTGCCCGGATTCTCACAGTGGGATGGCCTGGCTTTCCACTGTGCACCTGTCTTTTTATTCTTTTCAAGTGTCGGCCTTCTGGGGCGAGCCGCACCTCTCTCAGCAGGCGGCTCCTGGCCCGAGCACATTGTGTCCACATGACGAGGAATGTGATCTGAGTCACTTATTTTCCTGTTTGGAGTTCCTGACCACGTGTATGAAACGACCCTGCACTGTAGCCGCCTACACACCAGCACGCTTTTATTTTCCCGTGAAATGGTTAAGCAAAGATGTGCACGGTGTGTCCGACAGTCTGGAGAACGAGAGGTGGGGCAGAAGCAGCTTCCTCTGGATGCCCGTCACTTTCCCAACTCGTTCTCATCTGAGAAATAACTCGTTTTATCAACTGGCCGGCTTCCTTACTGAGCTGGGCTGTGAACTCCTACACACTCTTCAAAACCTTCTCCGGGAAGCCTTCCCAGGCAATGTTCCCGCACCACCTCCCGCATCCTCTAGGATGTATTACTTTGCTGTGACCATTCCCGTTTCTGCACAACTCACCTGTGTGCCCCGGAGACCCCGCCTCTGTTGAACTAGCTGTACAACCTGGACACCTGGAGCGCTCGCCTTTGCACAGGCAGGAAGAGAGGGAATGTGCCCCCTGTGGGTGAGACTCAATTATTGCTACAGAGGAACAGAAATCCTGTAGGCTGAGCTTCTCCGTAGCACTGCCCAATATTTAGTCGGAGGCAGGCGGCACAGACTTGCCCAAGGAGGGGAGTTACACTGTCTCAGAGGCTGTCATCCTAAAGTAGCCTGGCTGCAGGGACCCCTCGGGACAGCATTAAAATGGGGCTCTAGGGCATCAGCATGGCTCTCTACCTTCCGACCCCGCTGCCTCACCTGCCCCAGGAGAACCATCCATGCTGGGGATGGACCTTCTCAAAGAGGTGTTCACACCCCTGCTCCCACTTGCTTGCCAGTCACTCAGCCTCAACCACTCTCACAAACGCTTCTCCCAAAGGTCGAAATTACCTCCGGAATCGCAAATCCAATGATCCTTCTCTTTGATGCATTTGCTGCTATTGGGCCCCTTCCTGTCCTGAAAGGCTCTATCCCAAGACTGTCCTTCCTCTGGAAGCCCTCTCCCTCAGAGGGGCCGGGGTGGTTTCAGCCTCCGTCTCTTTGGGACTGCCCCCGTGCATGACCCCAAATGTCCTGGGAGAGCATCATCCCAGGGAAAGTGGAATAAAAGGTAGGGGGAAGTCGTGGTGTCAGAAATTCGTCCAGAAGCCCAGCTGTTCGGCTTCAGTGCGCAGCGGTTCCCCCTTATCCGCGGTTTCGCGTTTCACCGTTTCCGTGACCCTTGGTCAACTGCGGTCTGAAAATATTAAATGGAAAATTCCGGAAATAAGCAGTTCACACGTTTTAAATCGCATGCCGTTCTGAGCAGCATGGTGCAATCTCACACTGACCCGGTCCGCTGGGTCCGAGACGTGACTCCTCGTTGCCCGGTGTCTCCAGGCTGTGCACACGCCCCGCCCGCTCGTCACTCAGCAGCCTCTCCATGGTCAGATCCAGTCAAGGTGTCTCAGTCCTGGGTTCACATAACCTTAGTCTACTGGACGGTGGTCCCAGAGCGCACACGGAGGGATGCTGCCAGTTCAGACATGCCGAAGAGAAGCCGTGAAGTGCTCCCTTTAAGGGAAAAAATTAGTACCATACAGTAAGATATTTTGAGAGAGAGAGACCACATTCACATAATTTTTATTACAGTATGTTGTTGTAATTGTTCTGTTTTATTATTAGTTGTTGTTGTTAATCTTTTCCTCTGCTTAACCTTTTCCATAGGTATGTATATACAGGAAAAATCATAGTGTATGACAGGTTTGGTGCTATCTGTGGTTTCAGGCGTCCACTGGGGATCTTGAAACGTATTCCACCTGGATAAGGGGGGACAGCTGTAGGTGCTATGGCAGTACCTATAAAACCACAACGGACAGTAATACAATATTCTAGACTGGAAAATATTATATGTGTAATAAAAGTAGCATAAGCCATAATTATCTTATGAATGGTATTATAACAATTATTGTCATTATTAGTGGTTACCATTATTGAACACCTATTAAATGTCAGGGACTTTATATATATTATACAATTTCATGTATCACTACAGTTCTCTGCGATGTCTTATTATCCTCATTGTACAGGTAAGACAACCAAAGTGCGGAGAGGTTAGTTAAGATCGTCACAAAGGGCCCATGGCTAGCAAGAATAGAGCCAGGATTCACACTTATGTAACTTTGAATCCTGTGTCTAACTTCATGTTCTTTTTATGGGTTGTTTATCATTGTTAATTATTATATTTTTACATTATGATATGAGGATATATAGAATGTGAGGGTAGTGTAGCTGGAGTATTTATTGCTCTATTGATCCAGAAGATTGATTCATAAAACTAAATTATATTATTACTTAACACAAGCTTGTTTTACAAAATACCTTTCTTGACCACCAGAGTTGATTTAAATGATTTATGTACCATGACCACAATATTAAACAAAACATATCAGTCTGTCTTAGGTCAGTTTATAAGTTATATAAAAATAATAATTCCTTTAATGCATAATCATATCTCTTTTTCAATTTATTTATACATGCTGTATAAATAATCCAGAAGGGAGATCTGGATCCAAATTGGTAGATTCCTATATTAGCAAGACTTAAATGATGTTTTAAAAAGTATTTGGAAGTATAATACACATATAGCACAATGCATAAATTGTAAGTATATAATGCAAGTAATTCTACATGATAATAGCTACCCAGATCGTTATATACAGGCAAACCTCATTTTGTTACACTTTGACTTACTGCACTTTGCAGATATTGTTTTTGGGTTTTGTTTTTTTTACAAATTGAAGGTAAGAGCCTCCAGCAGCAAAAAGATTACAACTCTCTGAAGGCTCAGCCTCTGGATAGCATTTTTTAGCAATAAAATATTTGTTAATTAAAGTATGCACATTGCTTTTTTTTTTTTTTTTTTTAGACATAATGCTATTGCACACTTCATAGACTACAGTATAGTGTAAACATACATTTAAAATTTTTTTTTTCTTTATTGATTCTAGAGAGAGAGGAAGAGGGAGAGAGAGATAGAAACATCAATGAGAGAGAACATCAATTGGCCGCCTCCTGCATGCCCCCCACTGGGGTTTTGGCCCACAACCTGGGCATGTGCCCTGACCAGGAATTGAACTGGCGACCTCTTGGTGCATGGGTCGATGCTCAACCACTGAGCCACACCAGCTGGACTAAACGTACATTTTTATATGTACTAGAAAACCAAAAATTTCACGTGAATCACTTGATTGTGATACTTGCTTTGTTTCGGTGGTCTGAAACTAAACCTGCAATATCTCCAAGGTGTGCCTGCAGAACGTTTCTGGTTGGTCACGATTGAAACCATCTAGAAGCTTGACGTGGATTGGAAGATCTGCTTCTAAGCTTAGTTGTTGCCATGAGGCTTCAGTTCCTAGCCACAAGGGCTTCTGTATAAGGCTGCTTATAATACGGCAGCTTGCAGAGAGAGAGAGGCAGAGAGATGAGAGAGACAGACAGACAGAGAGACATGAAAGGTTCAGTATTTTATAAACTACTCTGAGAAGTGATACGCCATCACCTCTGCTGTGTTCTGTTGGTCACACAAGTCAACCATGATACAATATAGGAGGTGCCACACAAGAGTGTGATACCCAGGGGTGGGTTCACTGGGGGCCATCTTGGCTGGCTACCAAGGAATCTACAATCGTCATCAGGAAAGATGTTTCCTTCCTTTTCTGACCTTTTACATCTAATGCTTACCTGAAGAAAGCGAGGCTTGAGGGGAAAGAGGAAAATGGAACTCACGTTAAAATAGTCATGTAAATGTTACAGTCTCAATAAACCAACTTAAACCTGCCAAAATATTTTTTGTTAAAATTTATCATTTTCCAAGTGGAATTTTATATCTTCTCTTTCACTTGTAATTCACAAAAGTACCACAATGAACTAGAAGAAAAAAACGTCATGAAGAATGCAGGGCTGGTATTTTTCGCTGCCTTTCCTAGATGAGGTGTCTGGGGCTCACAGACCTGCTGAGCTGACCCGGGAATCTGCAGAATTTGGTCTCTGACTCCCCGCCTGGCAGGCTCTTCACTACCCTTTGCCGCTTTATCTTTGTATTGTAAACTGATCCCAAATTCATTTGGTTTTTGTTTTAAAACAACATCTTGTGAAGGGCGCAAGGTAGTAAAGTCATGAATGTAATAACAGACTTGCAATTGCCTCGTTGATTCTCTTTCTAAAACAATAGTTAAGTAGTTATCTCCCTTTTAAGAGGGCCAGTCTGTGTGCTTAGCGAACCCACGTCATTTATTGTAAGAGGTCTAAGGAGATTGTCATTCTCAGGTGTCTTTTGCTCTGGGCCTTTTAAGCTGGAAGGCTGATCATTCTGCATTATGGTAAGCAGAAGGCCCTCTGTCTCCACTGCCCCCAAGCTGACAAGTTAGCTATTTGGGGTGGTTGTTGTGGTTTATTTAAGGAAAATACTGCTTTTCTCTATCACCATGACTTGGTTAAATAAGAGTTTAACTATTTAAGAACATTCGAGATAGCCCTTCAAAAAAATCATCAGTAGTCACTGTGATCTACTGGTCAAATAATTGGTCAAGGCTGAAATCATCTAGAAACTTGACTTGGATAGGAGGGTCTGCTTCTAAGCTTATATGTCTTAGGAAAAGATTTTCCCTTTTCCTAAGAAATTCTGCTAATTTTAGTGAAAACAAAAATACCCATCAGGGTCCAACGTGAAGCAGCTAAAATTTAAATTAATAATAGATCAGAAGCACCTCAAGATGCCCTGGACTTCTCCACAGCCTTTGAATGGGAAGCTCACTTCCACCCACCTCCTTGCTCCCGGTACCCAGTGCCGCTCCCAGAAGCCAACGGGACTGACAGGCTTGGAGTATATGACCAAGTGCACCAATTGAATCATGAACTCGGCTTTGAGTCATTACCAACTATAAAAAAAGAAGAAAACAAGTGGTGTTTGTCCACTCAGGTGACCCACAGTGTTGTGAGTGACCCACATGTCACACATCACAACGCAGATCCCCAACTCAATCAGGGGCCAGACTGCCCTATTTCTACAGCCGCCCAAGCTCCACCGTCTGGGCTCTCTGGTGGGTTGCTTTTTGCTGCCTAGCACCTGAGTTTTTTTGTTTTTGTTTTTTCTTTATTGATTTTTTTTAGAAGCTGGGGGGAGACGGAGAGGGAGAGAGAGATAGAAACATCGATGAGAGAGAACATCGATTGGCTGCCTCCTGCATGCACCCCACTGGGGGTTTGGCCCACAACCTGGGCATGTGCCCTGACCGGGAATCAAACCGGCGACCTCTTGGTGCACGAGTCGATGCTCAACCACTGAGCCACACCGGCCAGGCCAGGCCAGCACCTGAGTTTTTATTCACATTCTGTAAGCCCCAAAGCCATGTCTGGTAAACATTCCCCATTTCTCTTTTCTTTCTTGGCTCTAATATAAAAGCTGCATGTTTTAGAAGGTTCATTCTTTCGAAGTTTACTAAAGTTAGAAGCAAAGATAAAAAAAAATTCAAAATAGATGGCCATCAAGGAAAGAATGAAGGGAAGAAGAAAAGAGGAAGTCAACAGAAAAAGGGTTAAATGGGTTTTCTAGAAAGTTTGCCTTGCTGCTTTGTACGGAATCGATAAAAATCCAATCCTACTCTTCAGCTGTATCTGCACATAGATAGATCCTGCAGGTTAGAATGCTTAGTGAAAATGGGGGAAATGGAGGGTGGTACCAGTTTGCGAGCTCTCAGTATCCTTATCACTGCCTTTGTTTGACATCAAGCTGCTATAAACAGCATGTACTCACTGGAGGTTAACCAACAAAAAATAGTCTTCCCCTGGCCAGTTTGGCTCAGCAGTTAGAGTGTTGGCCCTCAGATGGAAGGGTCTCAGGTTCAATTCCCTGTCAAGGGCACCTACCTGGGTTGCAGGTTCGATCCCTGGCCCCAGTCAGGGTCATGCCGGAGGCAACTAGTCAATGTGTCTCTCTCACATCGATGTTTCTCTCTCTTTCTCGCCCTCTCTCCCTTCCGCTCTATCTAAAAATCAGTGGAAAAATATTGAGTAAGGATTAACAACAACAACAACAAAAAGTAGTTTTTATGCTATAATAATGAGATGATTCATGGCATTTAAAATATATCATATTCATCCTCTGTTGAACACAAAAAACACCAAAGTCCCACCAGCTCTGAGGTCAGTTGTTTGGCTAAATACCCAGTTCTTGAATTTCTCACTGCATCTCTGTTAAAGCATCTACATCAAGGGTTCTCAAGAAGAATCAGGGTAAGAATCTGTTTATTTAATATTTAATATGTAGATTCTCATCCCCCTGAAAAAAATAGTTCTAATTCAAGTGGAGGTGGGGCAGGAGAGGAGCCCCTCTGAGGTTTCTGACATGGAATATCCAGAGAAAAATCACTGGAAAATCCTCCAAATGTGGTCCACCTGGGAACTGTTGAAGCGCAGACTCTCGGACTGACTGGGACTTACAGAATCAGATTCTGCCTTTTAACAAGACTCCCGGTGCTTTGTATGCAAATTAGAGTTCCAGAAGTGCCATTCCAGAGTAAGGGGCAGCAAACCTTTCTGTAAAGGACCAACTAGTAAATATTTTAGACCTTGTCGGCCATGTGATCTGTCACAGCTACTCAGCTCTGCCCCTGCATTGTAAAAGCAGCCAATAAAACGGGTCCGCAAAGGATGGTCTGTGGGCCCAATCTGGCCAGTCGCTGATTTTATACAGCTCTAGCCCAGAAGGATGTTTACATTTTTTAATGGTCAAAAAACAAACAAATAAAAAATCAAAGCGTAATATTTTGTGACATGTGAAAATTATGTAAAGTTCACATTTCAGTGTGCATAAATAGGATTTTCTCAGAATCCAGCCACATTCACGTGTTTGCGTGTTCTCGATGGCTGTCGTGATGGGATGATGGCAGAGTTGAATAACTGGGGCAGAGATCACACAGCCTACAGGCCTAAATATTTACTGTCTGACCCTCAACAGAAAAAGTCTGCCAACACCTGCAATAAAACGTGTGGACACTGAAATTAGAATTTCAAATAATTTTCACATTCAAAATACTATTCTTTTTTCGTTTTTCTCTCCCAACCATTTGAAAATGTAAAGACCATTCTTAGCCCTCGGAATGTACAAAAACAGGCAGTATCTGAAACGACCTGTGTTCTGCAAAGCTTCATTTGGGGAACACAATCCAGGTTTCCTGAAAAGAGAAAGAAAAAATCTTCTTAAGCAAAATTTCCCAAGCTCAAATATGGCCAACTGTAATCTCATTTTTCCGTAATGAAGTCACCCCTTTCCTGGTCTCAGTTGTATGGTTTGGGAGGACTTCCACTACCCCCAAACTCTACGGGTAGAGCACTGAGTTGGTGAAGCCAATTGGTGTACCCTAATCATTTGATCATGGTTTGGGGTTCAAGGTACATGATCCTGAACCAGGGCCAATGAGATGTGAAGACAGTTTCTGGACTCCTTTCTCTACAGGTACATCTGAAGGAGAGACACTATTTCCTAATGGGTGCAAAGAAGGAAGAATGTCGCCATGAGACCTGCTGACCGCCCCCTTGTGACCCCAAGGGAAAGCCTGCCTAAAAATAGGAACACAACCAAGAAGCTAGAGATGAGAAATAAAGATTTCCTTTGTATTTTGGATCATGTATCACCTGAAACTATACCTAAACTATTTAAGTGGATGGGCCAACAAATTCCTTTTACTGCTTTAACTAGATTGAAAAGAATTTCCCATTCTTCACAACATAAAATGTTAATTGATGCACACATTATCTCAACCCTTCTTTCTTAAAATTTTGTTTCAAATACTTGCATTTTTTCAGGTCATATGTAAACCCCTCCCCAAGCCCCCTCCTACAAATCCATCCTGCAGGTCAGTCAACCTTCAGATTCAAAGGTGACTGTTGTGAGACCCAGATGACAAGAAAATCCTCTGGACCTCAGATCCTTGATGCCAAGGGCAGGATTCTAAGTTTGCTCCCTGCTCATGGGTAAGTGAGACCATGCTGCAGAATTCAGGTTTAATTCTTAGAGCAGTTGTGATCATCACCAAAAAGCCCAAGTTATGGGGACCACAGCTCAGAGAGTGCTTTTGCATAAAATTAGGACACCGATGTTAGATAAGGAGAAGGCTTTCCTACTCCTAAGGAGAACTCCTGTCAAAGGGATCGGCATTAATTCCAAGTCAGGCAAGTTGGGTTCAAAGACACAACCAGCAGCGTGAGTTTGGGTATGTCACTTCTGGACTCAGCCTTCAATTTTCAATTTCCTCATTGATAAGATGGGGAGGAGGGTGAATTTTAGTGACCCTGCTGGTCTTTTCAAATACTCTGAAATGTCCTGGTCCCTGCTGTAATAATTCAAGCTAAGGACTACCCTCTGACAGTGCCCTCTACGCAATGTGTCTGCGTGTGGTGGGGGGACTTGCTGGTGGCTTTTCTCTTCTCAGGGTGCAGTCAGTCATGCTCTCCCAGTATTCACCCGTGAAAGAAACAGACATATCAGATCCAGAAGCCACACTTTCCAGTTAAGGGTATGGTAGGAAATCATGAAAGTTAGAGGTTTCAGTATGGGACTTTTCGATTAATTACAGATGGCTTCTCAGAAGAGGTAGGAAGTTCTTGTTTCTCTTTGTTCTGGTCAAGTCCAAGGCTAAATGAGGCCACTGGGAAGAGTGCAGTGCCACGAGGACTAGGAGTTGCTTGGTACATGCAAATGCATATTCCCGCCCATCACGACGTCCCCTTTAGGCACCAGGGGCTCTGAGTCCAGTCTCTCTGGGTGCAGCCAAGAAATGCACAGAGCTCCTCGGTGCTTTGGGAGCAGGTAGACTTTGAATCAAACATTGAAAAATTACTGTCCAGAGGTGTATTTCTTTAGAATGTTTAAAATAAATAACAGTCATTTCTAATAAAGTCTATTTCTTTAATACTTCCCAATAATTTGGCTTATTGGGTCATCACAAAAGCCCTGTGAAGTAGACGGTATTTATTATAAAATAAAAGTTATCACATTTCTTTTACAATGAAATGATGAATATACAAGCGCCTACCACACAGGCTTTGACAATGATTAGGTCTCACTAAATGTTATACAATACACGTGGGCAAAATAGGTTTCCATTTGTGAGTGTGTGAAACACAGAGTTTATTCTTGTATTATCATTTATCAATTACTACATTCTTTCCCATGGGAACAACTGTAAATCTACTTTTGTCCCGCCCTCTATCACTAACAGTTATACCATACAAGACACACGCAATCGTTTTACAAAGAGTAAATTGCGGCATAAAGGAGACGTGAGTGACAAGGAGTTGTTCGGAGTAGTGAAGGCCCCCAGACCCCTGCCAGGTATTTAGTGTCCCCTCTACTGCTAGAAGCAGAGAACTCTGAAGTTTTCTGTTTGTTTCCTCGAAACTCACTGAGTTACCATCCATTTTGAAATGTTTTTAGAGTAGCAAGAGTAGGGGCTAAAATCTGGGAGATGGGGGCATAGGAGCCGTGGAGAAAGGCAGGTAAGAATGCAAACCTATCCTCCACCACCTATTAGCTGTGTGATTTATAGTAAGTGTTATAACCTCTGTGCCTTATTTACTCATCCGTAAAATGGGGAGAATAAAATAATACAGGCAGGGCGCTCAGGCTATTGCCAGGCAGATACAAACACTGGAAATCCGTTAACCATTGTTATGAGCGATTTGCTTTACATGTCAGAGGAAGAAAGTCATTGGAGGCTTTTGGAGGAACGGAGAGCTGGGCCAGTGCTCGCTGAAGTCAAGCACTGTCCTTCAGGATTGGGCTGGGTGCCCAGCACAGTCCACTTAAGGACCATTCACAAACATTCACTACTTAGAAGGTCACTTTAATAATTAGTCTTGCTTTGCTAATTACACTTTACTGATTAGAAACGGCCGTTGACAATACTGGGATTGCTGGGAGTGCTAATCTTTTAGCAGCCATCGGAAAATAATGGTGACTGATTTTGCTGTCGAGCTTTTATCTTTAAATGGACTGTGTCAATAGGGCATTGTGATGGGAATGCAAAGAGGAAACCCTGGAGGCCAGGGTGATTCACACTCCCCTTTCCCAGCATTCCCAGGCCTGACATTCAGCTCTAAACCTGAGCCCCTCACCCTATGAATACCCCTTAGGATCAGAAGACAGTAGCCTGCTTGTAGGGAGATTTTTTAAAAAAAATCTAAAGTCTGTGGTTTGTAAAAACATTTTGCTAATAAACGATAACAATTAGTCTGTGCTTAAGGAGAGCTGCCCTGTGCATGCGTGGGCTCCTGTGCGCGCGTCGGTTAATGCAGGCGCTCGTGTTCGGGCCATTTTACAGCTGCGCAAAGCAAGCGCGGAGAGGAAGCGGAATGCCCTGGGTCACACAGGTAGCAAGTGGCGGAGGTGAAACACGAACCCAGTCCTTCGTGAATTCACCCAGCAGGTCTGTAAGGGATCTTTGGACTTTGAACTATTCAATCTTTTTCCCTCTCTTCATCCCCTTTTTAATAATAATTTTTTTTAAAGCCTTTAAAAAAGCAGATGCAATTCTCGTGTCGTAGCCTTAGTAACATGTGCATGTTAGGTCATCCGCGTAACACTTAACGTGCATCATTTTAATTCATTTTCATGACGATCTTGAGTTAAGTGTCCATTTTACAGATGAGACACTGAGGCTCAGAGAAGCACAGAGATTTGTCACAACCCCACAGGGTTAGTCAGGGTGGAACTGGGAGCCAGGAAATAGAAGTCAAATAAACTGTCAGCCTGAGAAAGGCTGGGTTGAAACGGCCGGAGCCGCCCCCAGATCCCGCGCCTTGGCCTTTCTCGAAGCGCTGCAGCTGCGGCCCCGGCAGGCGGCGGTCTGGGGACCCAGCCCCCACCCTGCCCTGCGCTAATGGGGGTAAAGCTCGGACGGCGCCATCCTGCAAGCCGAGTCTGATAATAGCCCTGATTAAATGGCAGGACAGCCAAGAGAAGGCCCCCGCCGCCGCCAGCGCCACGGTCACCGCGCCGACTGAGCAGGGGCCGGCAGTGGCGGGGGCTCTATCTTGGACATCTGCGTCCCAGCCCCAGGGACGATCGCGGCCGGAGCCGAGGGCAGCGTCTCTGGCCTCGGGTCCTGGGTGGGAGCCTCGGGTGTCCGAAGGGGTCCCCGAGAGCCTCGAGCGGAAAAACGGGTTTGGGTCTGCCTTTCCAAAAATGTAGTCTTTCGTGGGGACCCTACAGCTGTCGCCCTGGAGTCTTTAGGACTTGGGATCCCCCCTCTAGAGTCACCAAGTAGGGGAACTAAGTGGAGCCGGTGTATGGCGCCGCTGTCCGCTTGGTCTCTTCAAGGTGAAGGTCTGGGAACAACAATGGTTGCTAAGGATGGGGTGGGTGGGTCGGTGGGAGAGAACCAGCAAATCCCAGATGCGAGATGCGCGAGTGCGCCTTCAAGCCCCTGCGCTCAACGCATCTGCGCCGCCTGCTTACGAGAAGGATCCGCTTCCTGCCCCTACCGGGGCATCGTCCAACAGGGGTCGCCGCTCCCACTGCGCCCCCCGGCCCCAGAGCACCGTTGGAGCCTCCCTCTTCACAGCTAGGGAAACTAAGGCTCAGGGCAGTCCAGACATGCTTAGGGTTACGTGGCCAGCAAAGGACAAATCTGACTTCGAATCTCGAAAATTTGGCAGTCTGGCAGTCTGCCTCCAAAACGCAGGGTACGCTGGCTGTGAGCGCACAGACTCCAGACGAGCGCGGTGCGTGCTCCCCAGTTAGAGACAGGAGGCACCCTGTCTCTAACTGCCAGCTGCCTCCGGTGCCTCCGCGGAACCTGCTGGTTACTCCCCTTCAAGAAAAAAAAGTACAAAGGCCGCCTGGGCTCGCGGTCCACGTGCTTCACTGAAAGACCTTTACTTGGCTGGCCTTTCTGCTTAGCGCGGCAGGAGGCTGGACCGTGGGCTTGTTTGGAGGAATCAAGTCCTTGGTCCCGGTGGGCAGACGACAAACACAGGCACGCGTTTCCCGGCTTTGGGGCTGCGGTTTACAAACAGACCAAGCAAGATCAGCCCTCTCCAAACTGCTTCTGCTTCCAGAACAGGAAACAAAACAAGTTAGTGCTAGAATTCGATATGGGGCGGAGGTTACGGTTGAGCAGCAAACCGACTTGGGTTACAAGGCCCAGGGTCGCCTCCAGCTCTACCATGAAACTATTCGTGTGCCTTTGAGCAAGTGAGTTAGCCTTCCTAGCCTCGTTTTCAGCAACTTTATAATGCACATGATAATGCTACCCAACTGATATTATTACCAACATTATATATTTCTTGGAAAGCCTAAGTGCAGCACCTGGCACATATTAAGTGCGCAATAGCTCTTTGTAATGCATTGAAAAACTAGCATCCAGAACTTGAAATGTACTCAAAGCCTTCAAACTGTGTGAATTAATATGAGAAAATGCAGCGGAGAGGCCTGTGGGCCACCACCCTTTCCAGCGAGGTGTTCACAGAAGAGAGGGCGCTGTTGGAGCATCTATGGGGACCACCTCCTCGTGGCACGTGAGCCCCTGAGACCCAGAGCGTCTCACAGACCCCAGAAAGAAAGCTGTTCCCTTCATTTCTTGAGTGTGGAAATTGGGGCTCTCGAACACACTTCTTGATCAGATCTAATTTGCAACATCCCTAAATCGAAAAGGAGGCTTTTTCCCAAGTTCCAGAGTTGGCCAATAGTAATGCCTATGAAGTCCTTTGCCCTCACAGGGACATTACTCCATTTAATCTTAACAACAAATTCTTGATGTAGGTATTGTCATCAGTAGCCATATTTTACAGATATGGAAACTGAGATGGCACAGCTTGCTCCGAACTCTAAAACCTTCCGTGTATTTAAAAATATGTATCCATGCTCTTATACATCTTGCCAAATCCTTGATGGGCAGGGATCATATGCAAATCATCCAACCACATCCCCACCCCAGTAAGCCAGTGCCTGGTCCAGAAGGAATGACTGCCCCAAATAGGTTGAGTCTGCTATCTCTGCTTCTTGTTTTCTCAAGTCTTAGTCACAATGTTTATTTCGTGTGTGTGTGTGTGTGTGTGTGTGTGTGTTTACATGCTTATTAGTGTCTCCCACCAGAATGTGAGTGGCATGAGGCAGGAATTTAGGATTCTGATTGCTGGTCTATTCTGGGAACCTAACACAGTACCCAGCCCAGACCAAGTGCCAGATACCATTGGATGAATGAACACATACTCTGTACTCTTTACCTTTTATTAGATGCATATGTCTTTGTTCCCTTGTGTAATACATGCTTCAAGTCTTCTGGAGCAGGCTGACATTTGGGAATAGGTTCCCAAGACCTTACTGGGCGTATCTTCCCCTTGGTAGGGAATAAGATGTATTTCTACTGATGGCTTCTGGGATGATTCGAAATGGGAGCTGGGCAGAGACCTTGGAGGGCTACTTTCTGCCTATGTCTTCCTCACCTTGATCTTGGAACCCTGCAGATACCACGTGGAGGGTTTGTAACCAAACAGTTCCACTGCAGCTCCTGAAGAGTGAAGGCAGACGAGCCCCAGCAATCGCCAGACAGTACGGGGTGCAGTTGGTTGGGGGAAGGCTAGATCATCTTCCCAAATGCGGTGATCGCTAAATTTAATTAGGTGACATCTCCAAAGCTGGCGCTACTTTGTGGGAGGAAGGGCGCTGCCGGCAACACAGCTGTAGTTGCTCTTTTACGGAAGTTGTCTCGTTTAGATCTGAGTTTGTTTTTAAACGCCTAAGAGACTGTAGCTCAGGGTGTGTGCTCTGGCCCCCTGTCTGGCTGCAGCGCGCCCTATCCATGCAGGCCTTACGAATCTGCACCGGAGGGGTGGGAACCCACCAATAGTGCATTCATCCCGAAACAGGGGGCCCTCCACTGTCCGCTTTCTTCCTCTAGGTGGGAGTTCCCGCTTAATCAGCCCAGTGCTGCCGGCAATGGCAGGAGCTACGCTTTCGAAGCTAGAAATTTGCGTTGGAATCCCCGCTTATTAACATAATTTTGATCAAATTTTTAACTTTCCTGATGGTGCCGCGACTAGGGTGAGAGCCCAAAATTTAAGGGGGCGCCCAAAATGCAGTAATCAAGAAATAATGTTTTAATGCAGTAATTAAAAAAAAAACAAACCCATGCACAAATTCACGATGGACAAAATATTTTAGCTTTAAATAGAGACAAGATCCGTCAGCAGCCAGGCGGTTGGGAGCCAGATGGCAGCGATGTCCCAAGAAGAGGGTTGGAGAAGGAAGGAGGGGGAGCAGTCTGCATCCCTCTTTCGCAGACTCAGAGGAGTTTTTGTTTTTCGGGTTTTTTTTGTTTGTTTGTTTGCTTTGCTCTTCTTGGGATCACGCTGCGAGTTTTGCACCCAGCTGTAGCGCACTGGTTCTTCCCGGGTCATAAGGCCTAGGGCGCCGAGGGCCGGTCCCTGCAGTCGCGAGCTAGTGGAGGAAGAACCGGGCAGCGAGTGGTCGCGGGGTGGAGCGGGAGGGTCGCAGCCCAGAGAGGAGGAGGCTATGGGGCCCCGCGCCTGACGTCTGCCCCCAGACCGAAGACTGCCTCTATGTGCAGACCAGAGGAGGCCCAGGGCGTGTAACGTCTCAGTACCCGGGCTCGGGCCTAGAGTGACATTTTCCCTTCACCACCTGAGGACTGGGTCCTGGACAAGGCTGCGACCTGCCCTGGCCCACACGACATCCTTTCCGTGGCCCGATAGCTGAGCGCGAATGTGAGGTCCCGGGCGAGACGCGTGCACACACACCACCTGGGACCGTCAGATGACAAATTCGGGCCATGCTCCTCGAGGAGCTGATCTTTGCCACGCCCTTAGAGTCGGCATAGGGCTAGGACCCCCCAAGCGGCCCCGCCCGGGGTCCTCCTTTCTGGGCCAGTACTTGCTGCCTGGGCTGGAAGGGGCGCATCTCGGGGACCACTTGGGTGGGGGTGAGTGTCAAGAAAACTTAACCTCACTAGGTTTGCGTTTGAGCCTGGGCTGGAGCTCCTTAGAAAAAAGGCTGGGACCCGCCCTCTCCGAGCACGGTGAAATTCGAGGCCGCGCCGCGCGCTCCCTACCAGGCGCGGGGACGCGCGCTGCCCTCGCGCGCCGCGGGGACCCGCAGTAGCAGCCTGCCAGTGGCTGCGGCCTCCCTCCCCGCGCTGCTTTGGGAGTCTTTCCTGTTTGGCAAACCGAATTTAGAAATCCAAGGGCGCCGAGGCCCATCGCTGTGCTTCTAATGCGTTCACCAGAAAGAGCGGAAGAAAGGACAGGGACGGGATGTCCACGCTCGGGAGCAGCTGCCCGCGTGCTGAGAAGCCGGTCTCCTTCACGCTCTTCGGTCCAGCGTTCACGCTGGGGTGCTGGATGGCGCTCTGGGTCTGGCACCCTGTCCCACCGCCCAGGCCCAGCTCTCGCTCCCAGCGTCAGCGGGGGCGTCGCGTCCGGGACCGGTCTCCGCCGCTGTCAGCGAAGGGTTCTGCTTTAGCAATAGTGAACCAAGGGACTATTGGCCAAAAGCGGGAAACCTATTGCTTCCAGGACAGTTCTTTTGAGTTCCGGATGCTGCAAATAAGAATTTGAAAGGGTGGCGTGTGTAAGACATCTTCCAGTCCTCCATATAATGGAAGTCCGTATAACCAAAATTTTAAATTCCCAGACTCCAAAGTGCAACAGGATTTAAATAATGGTCCCTTACCACCCCATGACCCCAATTCTCTCCGCACATTCCAAAACTGTCTACAGCTCTGCCATCTCGAAATTGCTGTTCAAAAATTAAATATAATAAAATTCTGTACTTAATGTTTTACTTATATTGGGGTAACTGTTAAGGTTACTTATGGTTTAGGCGCTTCACGCACGTTGTTACCTCATTAATCACAGAGCCATTTCCCAGGTAGGAATACATTATTGGTCGTATTTTAATGAAAAGGATGAAGTTGAGGCTTTGAGAGGTTTAGGGAACCCATGAAAAGTCTCAGGGCTAACTCGGGCTAAAGATTCAAAGTCTTCTGGAGTCCAAGGCACTTTCTGGTGTCGGAAAGCAGCACCAGCCCATCTGCTGTCCGCCTGAGAAGGGCCTGGAGGGAAGTGTTAATGGGGGTGCTTTGTTCCAGCTTCTGCAGTGGCTTTACCTGTTAACCAGCCATCACGGAGGGAGGTCGAAGGGACCTCAGAATTGGGCGCTCTCCTTCAGGACGTCTCTCAGATACCTTTTGACAGCACCTCTCTGCCAAGCACCGGTTCCCCGTTTTTTATAGCACTATATTGATTTACAAAGGCAATAAATCTAAGAGAAGGGACACTGTGCCCCCGATAATGATGTTGTAGTATATACATTTTACTGAAGCGGTTTCAACACCAACAAGATGCATAGCTTGTTAGGCATCCCCAAATGGCTCACCTCTGGCGCCGGGATTTGTTTCAAGTGGCCTTTTCAGTTCCTCTGTTTGCCTTCTGCTGCCGCGTGCTCGCTTAGTTTTTTATTTTCTCTCTCTCTCCCTCTCTTTTTCTTCCTCTTTTACCTCTAATAAGATGAGTAGCCGGAGTTTCCTGCCCACCGCAGACCCAGAGCTGGACAAGGCCGAGTGGGCAATTGGGAAAGGAAATGGAAACTGACTGGGGGCGAGGTAGCTTCCCCCCTGCTCCAGCAATTTTTCTACAAACACCCCTGTCATGATATTGTTCAAATTCCAGTCTGAACCATTAAGACCATTTTAAAAATTACGGCATTCCCTCTGTGTAGAATGCAATGGCAAGTTTTTAAAATATACATTGAGGTATAATCCCACCATAATTTTTTGAAAACTAAAACCAGCAGACGAGATCTTCAACACCCAGTTGAAGCATAATTTAAGGTCTAGACTAATGGTGACATCCTCCTCCCCCGCCCCCAAACCCACACACCACCACCACCAAACCTCTGGACAAAAACCTTTCTTCCTGACCAAACTCAGCATTGGACACAGGAAAGGAAACAATGTGCCCCTACATTCGGAAGAGGGAAATGTCACTGTTGTATGGAGGTGGGGTTGGGGGAAAGGCGAGAGGCTTTAATAGCTGAAGGGCCTGGGTTGGGGCTGGGTTGTCCAAAAACAGCAAAGGACCAAAGACTCGAGAATGGAAACCTATCCTTAGGCGCACCGGTGATTGAGTCTCTCTCACCCACGTTTAATCGGAAAGCCTTCTGCTCTCAGCCTGCGTTAGCTCGACAATCGGTCTCTCAAATAGCACAGAGCAGCTGCAGGGTGGGGTGGGGGTGTGGGTGGGGATCAGGCCCGTGGCCTGGAGTGCGGGTCCCGGGCTCCAGTCTGCCTTTAGCCGGCTGGACAGACTACAAGGGAGTCACACCCTCCGCCGCGCCAGACCCGGTTTTTCTCTGTCAAAAGAAACAGAGGTGGGCTAGATGACGGCGGAAACCCCTTCCAGTACAAGCCCCATAGTACAAAAGTTTATGATTTTATGACTTTCCCCAAACATTTACACATACACACTTTGTACATTGAGACTGGTTACAGAAAACGTTTCTCAGACACCTCCGTGCAGCACCTGGTGAGAAACTGTTACACGCGATGACGATCCTCCCAGATGACATCGTTTTACTTTCATACATGTTCTCAGCTTTTGACTTTTAGCTTTTCCCCATGAGTTTGTTTCAGGAGCCGGGGAGGGGAGATGCACTGAAGAAAGTAAAAGGCTGCTGGGAAATAGGAGCTGTTTTCTTTTCTTTCTCCTCTAAGACCTACCAAGAGGCTCCTAATCGCCAGACCGACTGGCTGAAAAGGAGCGCAAATATTTACATGTACAGCTTGAGTGTGTGTGTCAGCATGAGTTTACACGGCTCCGAGTGAAGCGGATTACCCTGCGAATTCGGAGAATTTGAGTTATTCAAGCTCAACAAGGCCAAGAGGACGACCCCCACAAGGCCGTGGGAAGCCCCGGTCGCCGCCTAGGCTGCGAGGGCAGAAGGTTCCGTGTCGGCCAAGCCCGGGCGCTGTACGGCTCGCACTCCCCCACTGCGCGTCGCGTGTCCCCGCAGGGTGCCGCGGCCCCGCACAGCGCCCACCCTCGCCTTCGCTCCGGTAGAAGCCCCATCTTCCTGAGTCCCTCTCGGGGACAGGAGCCCGGGGTGAGAGGCGCACCGCCGCGCAGCACAAACCGCGGTTGCCGGTGCAGCCTCCTTTGCCCAAGGCTCACAGCACCCTCTTAGCGCATCCTTTGCAAGACTGAGCCCCTCAGCCTCACTGTCAAGCAGGCAGATATTGGAGACTAACTAGTGCGGGGACCTGGGGTGGGGGTGGGGGGTCACCGGAGAATGGGATCTGGCCCGTGGGAGCCAGCTCTGTGGCACATCTTTCTTCTCTACTTAGCGCTTCCCAACTTTCTTTTTGGAACTTGGAGCACCGGTAAGAAAAACACTGGACGGAGCAAGAACTCCCCGAGTCTTCCTCTGGTCTAGGTTCAAGCACTGCGCCACTCCCGGGATCCCGGATTTTAGGTCGCCACAAATGCCCCCTCCCGACAGCGCGCACCTCCCTCCCGCCCCTGGTCTGCAAGACCGGGAGGGGGGCGTCCGCGGAGTTTGCGCCCGCCAGGTGGTGGCACCCCCTTTCCCCAACGGGAGCTAGGTTTGCGGCGGGCTGCGGCGCAAGGCCACCGGGACGCTGCGCCCGGGGCGCGCCCTCCCCTCGGAGCCCCACGGCCCCGCCCCCGCGGCGGAATCAGGAAGCGGTGACGTGGGGCGGCGCTGACTGGCTGCTGGCCGCCGGGATCGGCGCCGCCAGCAAATTAAGGCGCAGGGCTGCGAGCACCCGGGCGCAGTGTCCTCCGTGCGGCGCCGCGCCGCGATCCGCTGCCTGCTGTCCGCGCCCTCTCATTGGCGCTCCACCGGTCCCCACCTCCCTGCAGCTCGGGCCGCTCCGGCTGTCCCCAGCGGGGGAAAGGGAGGAAGGACGCGGAGGGGGTGCTGCGGGACCCCTGGGTTTTGCGCAGCTGATGCTCGTCACCAGCTCGCATCGGCGCAGCCTGTGGTCCTGCGGGGCGTCCCGGTGCTCGCGCACCCTGTTGAGCCCGAAGTTGGTCTTCTGTCCTCTCCGGCGAGTTCGAAGTCTCTGCGGCTCCAGGGCTGTGCGGTGGGGGAGTGCAGAGGCCGGTGTGGAGCTCTTGGGAGGTTGGGGCTGACTCATCTGGAGCCCCGGCCGCGCTGTGATTGCACTCGGAAACTTTGCGCTGTGTCTCGGTCTTTGTCTCCCTTGGGGAAGCTGGACAGCACTTCGGCAGGCCCTGTCGCTGGGCAGGACCGCCTACCGGGGGCCATGGAGTTCACGGCGTCGCCCAAACCCCAGCTCTCCTCCCGGGCCAACGCCTTCTCCATCGCTGCGCTCATGTCCAGCGGTGGCTCCAAGGAGAAGGAGGCCACGGAAAACACCATCAAACCCCTGGGTAAGTCGGGCTGCCTGACTGTCCGCGGTGGGCAGAGGCAGGCTGCTGCGCATCCGTCTGCCCCTCTGTCCCCTGGCTGCGGGAGGCTCATGAGGGTGGCAGCTTCTGACCCTCAGGCCATAGCTACGTGTCGGGAGTGGGAGATTTGCTTCTCCGTCTGTTCATTACAGTCCGTTTTGCATCTCATACAGGCAATAGGCACTGTCCCTGTTTGTCTAGAATCCCAGGGGGTGTGGGTGTAGGTGTGTAACTTTGTTGGGATAACAGCATTCAAGGATAAATAATAATAAAAACACTTTTAAGACTCAACAGGATTTACGATGCGTGTAACACCTGCTTGTGCAGTTGAAACCAAGGAGACTAGAAGCGACCTCACAAGAAACTAGTTTAATTTTGTTTTCCTCCCGACTTGATAGACTAAATAGGGTTAGTTCCTTAAACCTCTGTCAGGGGCCATAGAATAAGCCAGTTCTCTCTGCGTGAACCAGTTTCCTCACAGGAGTTCTAGACTTATCAATAAGACACCATTGTATAACTGTGGTCATTTTCAGTAGAGGTTGGCAAAAACATTAGCCAGTAACCATTTCCCAAATTCCTCAACTTTTAGCTATACTGTTTATTTAACAACCTTTACCATTTATAGAAGACTCTAGGCTCGGAGGAAAGGGATTATGTTCCCCTTAGCACAAGTGAATTGTGTGGGAAAGAAACGGCCAGAGATGTGTTTAATGTCCGTTTGTAACTGAGAAAGAAGTGTCCTCACCATCACCTCTTGGGGCCCCAAGAAATAATTATTTCATATCCTGATCAGCTGGTAGCCCTGAAACAGTGAAAAACATCAGAGAGCAAACAGGGCAATATTTCTTTTGAACTCTCCCCAATTCCCCTCCCCGCCACTATTCTTCCCCAAAATTTAACATCTCACATCTAAAACAACGATAATAATTTGAAAGATGAACCCCTAGAGGTGAAAAATAAGGGGCCTGGGCAGAGGAAGAAGAGAGAATTAAAACCCCTGTAGCAACTGAGAACCGAGGAAAATCAAACCAGATCTCTAGAAAACATCATGTCAAAAAGTCTCTTCTCCAAGGCTTTCACTTTCCCCTGTTTTTTCCCACCCACCCTCCCATCTAAATCTAAACCTACCAAACTAGTGGAAACAACCAAACAGACCCTGACTGTTCAGAAAAAAAATTAACCACCAATTTCAAAGTTGTGTTTATGGGACTTCCGAACATTATCCACTCCTGTTTAGGGGGCTCCCAAATTCTTTATTGATGCCCCCATCACAGTTTGGTAGCTAGCAGGAAAAGATGTCAGGTTAAAATTCCCGACAGACATACAGACAGAAGCCTGGGAAGCAAGCCAGCTTCAGCGCCACTGTCATTTCAACATTGCTTCCTTGTCTATTTATTTTCCTGAGAAAAAACACCGATGGAAATTCTAAACTATGGAGCTATTCCCAGCTCACAGAACCACCACCCCCTTCCTCCCCACACACAGTCTGTAAATAAGCATCCCTCTGGAAGGACCAGAAGTCACTCTTGTCCCTTTTAGAGGTCAGTTCAACAGAGCACAAGGACTCCCAGCAAGAGAAACACCTCAAGTTCCTGTTGAGAGAGAATGTGGTATGAAACCCCACTGAGATGTTGAAGCCAATGTAGGGTGCAGGTCAAAAGTGCCTCCTGATTGCCCATTCAGACACACTAAGTCTATTTAGAAGAACAGCCTCAGAACACTAGAGCATTTATTTAAAATTTTTTTGAGATATAATTGACATTTAGTATTGTGTTAGAGCATATCTGTATCATTTTCTTCTTCCTCCGCTTCCCAGCCCTGACACAGACTGGTTAGTCTGGGGTTTAGGGAATTTGCATTTTTTCAACGGTCAGAAAATAAGAAAATTTCCAAGGCTACTTGTTAATTCCCTATGAAGACATTATGTGAATGTGCTTCTGAAAATGTTAGTAGAAGGTAAGGTTTTGCCATAGCATGGGTCTCTTGCTTTGAATTTGAAAATAGAAGAATCAGATAAATAATTGGATAATTCTTAATTTAAAACATTTCCAGGCGTTGGATTGTTATTGTAAAAGAAGAGATGAACATTTTCCACTTCCTGCCTGAAGTCAAGGAGAAATACAGAAAATAAAACATTTTATATGATACATATATATGTACGTACCTACGTGTAGAACTTATTTCAATTCCTTGAGGGCACTTAGAATAGAGTTCTTTGGAGGTCAGTTTCAGATTGCAGATTCAAGTAGTTTCTTTTTTAAGGGATGTAAGATAATTGGGATAATTACAAAAGTCCCCCTGTATTCCATCAAAGTGACTGGTGTAGTCCCCGGCCGTTATCAGCTGTGGGGGAAATGTTTGGTTCATAGGAAGTGCTATTCCAGTCTCCTGCCGGATGGCAAAGCCTTCTTCCAACTTCAGTATGCCTGCTCGTCTGGGCTTCGGGTCATTTTCCTCACGTCTAGGACCTCTCCCCCCCTCACCCCAGAAATGGCCCAGAGTGTATACTCCTGTGATTTAACAAGCTAAGTGCTAGTCTTTCATAAGATCTCAGGCTGGGAGGTACCTTGGACAAATGCCCTAATCTAATATCTTAAAGCCTAGGAAACTGAGAGCCAGGTGGAGAAGCGAAGTGACTTCATTTTTTTTAACCACCTCTCCACTCCCACCCATGTTTCGTTATTTTGTGGAGAGAGGGCTCCAAGAGGGAAGGAAAAGTTCCTCTCAGCTTAAGGGAGGGGCTCCTCTCTCCCTTGGTCTTTCTGGGTTGTCACAGGGGGCAGGACTGGCACCAGATCCCACAAGCTGTGGCATCTAGAACTTGGGAGGGATACAAAAAGGGTACTTGTTTTTTATCCGTCATGACCACCACCTTTCCAGCCCTCACATGTGTATTCTCCGGCGTGGGTTTCAGTAGAGGCAGCAACAAAGCACGGCTCTCGAGCTCACTCACTTGGTTCAGTAAGCAAGCAGAGGACATGCCACTCCAGGGGAAGGCACGCTTGATTTGTACAATGAGGGGTTCTCAGCTGCCTTCCTGAGTGTCTGAGCGTAACGTTTCCAAGGTCAAATCCAGGTACCGGTTTCAGTTGTGCGGTTCTCCTTCCTGTATCTTTGCTCGACAGCGTTGGCTGTCACTGTCTCTTCTCTTGCAGAACAATTTGTGGAGAAGTCATCCTGTGCCCAGCCCCTAGGCGAGCTGACCAGCCTGGATGCTCACGGGGAGTTCGGTGGCAGTGGCGGCGGCAGCAGCCCACCGTCCTCCTCGCTGTGCACCGAGCCGCTGATCCCCACCACCCCCATCATCCCCAGTGAGGAAATGGCCAAAATCGCCTGCAGCCTGGAGACCAAGGAGCTCTGGGACAAATTCCATGAGCTGGGCACGGAGATGATCATCACCAAGTCTGGCAGGTAGCGGGGGGCCTTGGCGGGTGAGGAGTGGGTGATGGGAATGCGCCCTGGGTGGCTGGGGGAGTTTTCAGGAATTGGGTGAATCCCTGCCTGTTCTGAGCACAGAGAGAAAGCTTCGCTCACAGAAGGCTCTTTCCACTGACTTGCTTTGGAAAATGCTGCCCAGGGAGATTTCCAGGTTTTTGCCTTCTCAAGATCTGGCTGTGGGAAACCTCACCTCAGTCTTGATGAGAAGGGCACAGGGACCAGGGACCTCTGTCCCCTGCAGCCCAGGAGGGTTTGGGGGTGCAGGCTGCATAGGAGGAACTGGAACCCAGGGTGCAGGGGGGCAGCTGGGTGCTGCGAGGGAGGCAGGTAGCTTCTTTTATATGGGCCTCCATCTGCAGAAGCCTCCAGCTCCCATGAAAACTAAAAGTAAAATGTGGATGGCAGAATGAATTCGTAAGGATCACTCTCCGGGTGGGAGGGAGTGCTGGCTCCGCGGCCCGGCTGTTGATGCTGCAGCTGGGCAGGCTCAGGGCAGGCTCGGGGCAGGCTCGGGGCAGGCGGGAAGCCAGGTGCAGGCGCCCCCGGGGCCTGGGCAAAGACTCCGGAGGTCAGTGGCCTTGGGTTCCTCCTCGCTCCAACTCTCAGGATTCTGGGAAACACCCGCAGGGTCCCCTAAACCCAGCCTGAGAACCCGGCTCCTACTTTCTATGGCGGGAGCGTTTTCCCCCAGCAGCGCCAGGGCATTGCAGGTCCGGGTCAGCTCCGGAGACCCTGGGTCGGAGCCGAGGGGGCTTGCTAATACAGTTTAGGATTTCCCGTGATCACAGACCTTCCGGCATCCAAAACGAAACAAAAAACCCTTTCCCCCCTAGCCATGAGGACTCTTGTAAAGGTGACACTTAAACTTATCTAGAATGTCCATCTCTAAATTCACAACAAGGGTTTAGGGGCCTCAGAGGGAGGGGAGTCCCACCCTTTTCTTCCCTCTAATTCCGGCAGCTCTTCAGGCAGGGTGAGCTCAGCCGCTTCTCTTTGTCTCCCTGTGTCAGGAGGATGTTTCCTACCATCCGGGTGTCCTTTTCCGGTGTGGATCCTGAGGCCAAGTACATAGTCCTGATGGACATCGTCCCCGTGGACAACAAGAGGTACCGCTACGCTTACCACCGGTCCTCCTGGCTGGTGGCTGGCAAGGCGGACCCCCCGCTGCCAGCCAGGTTTGTGCCTCCAGATTTCCGCCTGACCAAAAATGCATGTGAACCCTGCTGGTAGACCGTCTCCTGCCCTGGCTTTTGCATTTTAAGCAGGTCTGTTTGTAAAGCCCTGGGCTCTGGTAGGATTCCCAGCCCAGACACTCTAGGTTTGATTATACAAAATATGAGCTAGTCTCTGAGAAAGGCCGGGTTTGTGCCCAGACAGGGCATTGTCCGTAATTTTATCTTTGCTCTTAATTCATTTCAGCATTTCCTTAAATTGCAGTGGGATTATTCGTTAGAAGGCTGGACCCATGTCCTGTGGCACTCGTCATTTCTAGCTGACTACTTCATGCTACTGATGAAGTGGTTGCCCTAGTCCTTTTTGAAAAAGTGCATTTTGGTAAAGTGGTTGCTGAAAGGGCTCAGAGATTTTAAGTTTAAAGTTTAAGTGGACAAATGTAATTCAACCTCAGGTTAGCATTTTTTTTTTTTTACATGAAACATTACTCAGTATATTAGGGATCATATATGTTTATTTTTGTGCTATTCATTGGTAATAATGTTTTTTTTTCTTCAGTAGAACCCTGTTTTAAAAATCGCACGTGTAAACCTTTATTATTGCTGCTTTGCCCAATTGAGCATTGGGGAGGGGCTGGGGGATATATATTTGCTTTTGTGAACAGTAACAGCTGCAGTTATAGGAATCTAACAGCATACTTTAATACAAAGAATATCAGCTGACTTTGCGTGAGGGTTCCAAGGCCAAGCCTCACAGCTTTTAAGTTGTTTTATGACTAATTTTTGTAATTGATTGGAAGTTCCTATCAGAGCTAAAAATGTAGTATTAAGTAGCCAGTGTAAAGATTTAGGAACTTTGAAGGTACAGCTGGTTCTTGTAAGTATGTAGTCTGGAGTCTGGGTCCAGGCACAGAATCTGCAGGTAGTTCACACGCACAGGTCAGACGGCGCCTTAGGCTCCTTTCGCGGCAGACACTGCATGGAGCGAGCAGCATGCTCCACGCGCCCAGAGAGATGACGGAGCCTCAGTTTCCCATTCCCACAAGAGACCAGGAGGACGTCTCCCCAACCCTTCCAAATCCATCTGTGAAAAACATTAAATGACTACGAAAATTTTAAAAAATTATTACGCATTTTTTAATTGAGCAAGATTCACCAGTGTACAATAGATAGTGAAATGAATATACTTAGTGTGCTCTACTACTTACTGCTAAATAGCAGATTCACATTACTCTTCTACTTTTAAAGGAGAGAGAGAGATTGTAGCAGATTCCCAACCATTTTTACAAACAAACCCTCTTTTTTTTTTTTTTTTTTTCCCTTCAAAGCCTTCCCTCTAAGAAGTTAATCACTCTTACTGAGCCTACGTTTTCTTCCTATCTGAAGGTATGGGGAACAGGCGCAGGCCAGCAGGGCTTTGGAAATATGACATGCCTTGTTTATGTTACCAGTCTGTTCTGGTTGGAGAAGGAAAGCACGTACCAACACACTATCTTAACTGAAGCATGTGTAAGCTATTGCTGGAATTTTAAGTCCCAGGGACCTTGAGAGAGGAGGGGCTTCCTGTATACTTTTTAATTCATCTTAGTTCAGCTTATTTATACTGATATCAGATAAAAATGTTTAGGGTATGATAGGATAGAAATAGTTGAGATAATTTAAACAACTATTCTTTATTATTATTAAAAAAGAAATAGTGCTATCATGTCTAGCTCCAGAAAGGAAAAGATGGGAACTTGGTAGGGTGATCATTTTTGTACCGATGGTGGAAATTCCTTGTGGTTCTAGGTCGTGGACACATTTTACTTCAGACCAAACTTCATCAGTCACTTGTTCCTAATTAGAAGAAATAATGCTTGACAATAGCACGTGACCATAATCATGGGCAAGACATTGTACATGATCTAAAATCATACGCTATTTTCACATAGGACGTTTCCTTTTCTTTAATGGAATTGATATTTAAGGAAGTGAATCTTTATTAATGTGCTGCATCTACTGAATTGAGACTTGAAGAGAGCGCATTTCAGCAGCTTCTGGGACTTTAAATATTCTCAAACCGCTGTGTGTGTGTGTGTGTGTGTGTGTGTGTGTGTAATTATTTTTGGCAGGGAGGGTGAAACATGGTGCTGATCAGTAAAGTTACAGCCTTGAATGGCCATCATGGTTGTGTCATTAAAGAATTCTTCAATTGAAAGGCAATTTTGAGCACCCCTCCTTGAAAATAAAAGAATCAAACAAGCAGGCAGGCAAACAAACACCTAAATAAAGCCTTCCCGGTTCTTGCATGGGTCTAGGGAGAATCTCTACTGCTGTCAGCCTGTCCTGTGCTTTGCTCGGGGGGCTTTGTTCCAGCATGTGCATCCAGTTCCTCTGTTCTTCGTCCTGTGTGACAAACCGTGGCACAGACCTCTCGTCCTTCACATGGACACTGCAAGGAAGGGTTCTGTGCCTTATTTCCTTGCTTTGCCCAACCATGATATTTATGTTCAGCTATCGTTATAAGGATCCTCTACAAAGTTGATATATACATCACCTGTTACCTAGACGAAAGGATTTTTCTATGGAATCAAGCATATTTCCTTCCCCTCTCATTGGTTCTGTAATCTCCCCTGACTTCAGAAAAGCTTATGTCAAGTGGATACCAGGAGCGGGATTTACGAAGAACCGTAGGCAGTGGGGTCCTCGCAGGTAGAACACGTGGCCTGCGTTTAACTGTGAAACGTCGTTTTTGCACATAGCAGCTGATCAATAGATGATAAATGCTTGATAAACACATTTTTTCACTTAGGCTGTTTACAAATGAATACACTGAACAATATGAAGCTTACTCAGCTTGTTTTCATTTTCATCACTTATCAAGATGATAAGGAAAGTAATAAATAGCGTTTAAGGTAACGGAAGGAGCAACAGATTATGTGTGGACTATTAAAAGTTCCCAGGTCACTGAATTAAAATTACTCTGTCTGGTATTTATAAAGAACATAAACTTTAAACTCAGTCACCTGCAATTGTAAATGATTGGATTACCTAGCACTGTTTCCTCTTTTAAATTCTTTATGTCTTCATTGCTTTTTAGCAATGGTTATCCTAGGAACTTATTATGCAGTTAATATAGCCTAATCTTTCTTTTGAAAATACCTATGCCAATAGATTTTATAGTTTACAGAAGTAGCTCAGTAGCCTATTAGAAATATAGAAAAAACAAACAAAAAAACCCCATCTTTAAAAATGGCTTGCTCAACAGATAATAGAAAATTGATTAAGTATTACCCCTTTAGATCATTGGTACATTAAGAAACACATTTAGAGGTTTTAGAGTTATTTTGGTATTGCTATATTCTTAAATTTGACATTAGATGGGATACATAAAATTCCCCATTTATATGGGGGTTTTGCATTCCTTTAGAATCAGAATATTTTAGAACTCACAGAGAACAGATTTCTAAAAATGCCTCAATAAAATCTCTCATAATTTTCTTAGGCTGTATGTACACCCGGACTCTCCTTTTACTGGCGAGCAGCTGCTCAAACAGATGGTGTCTTTTGAAAAGGTGAAACTCACCAACAATGAACTGGATCAACATGGCCACGTAAGTCCAGGACCTTCCACTGTGTGGCTTCCCCAGGACCGAATGCAGAGCCCACAGAACTTTCTCCTCTAAGTCTCTTCCTCCTCACCCTCCGCCCCTCCCACCCACTCGCTCTGCGAGAACTCTCTTGTATTCCTGTTGTCAAGAGGCTGTTCACAGGGATGCTGTGTGCCTCTTCTCTGCAAGAGGGTTGGAGGCCTTCCGCACCATGGATTTCTTAAAGTTCAACAACTGCTTTGTACCTTCGCCAGTTCGACAGAGAGAACGTGCATTCTGGAGGCTGCTGCAGCCTGTTCTTGGGTTAAACATCTGAATTCTGTCAGTGGTATATCAGATAACGCAGCA
The DNA here is from genome assembly GCA_030848825.1 of Tadarida brasiliensis. NCBI lineage: Eukaryota > Metazoa > Chordata > Mammalia > Chiroptera > Molossidae > Tadarida > Tadarida brasiliensis. The sequence continues at coordinate 94,276,107 of CM061267.1, read as the reverse complement.
CCCAGGGAATGGGGCCGAGATGCCCCCTGGGGGCTGCTCACAGTGCGTCTACAGAGCACCTTCACATGAGATGCAACAGAACAAAAGGGCTTTGTGTCCAAATAAGTTTGAAATGTGTTCACCTACTTCCGACCTCTGAACAGTGCCACCAGCAGAGTTGTGAGGTGACCTGGTTCCTCTGACGTGGTCCTGATTAACAAGGTCTCCTGTGGGCAAATGGGTGTGGGCAATGCCTGGAGCGATTTATTTGGTTTCAGGTTCAAGCCAACCATTTGAAACCGTGTCGAAATAAGTTTGGGGAAGGGCTGTTCACTCGTCCTGTGTCCCCTTTGTGAAGAGTCTGATGAATAGTGAAGCGCAGAGAAGTCTTGCCATGGAAAACAAACAGTTTGATGATTTGTGTCAATAAGGAGTTCATCAAAATGTGGGAAAAGAGAAAATGGAATTCTGAGCTCTTATCAGTAGTTCATAGAACATATACTACTGACTCGGGCCTTTGCACATTTGATAAGATTGCTTTACAAGGAGCTATCTGTGATGTTATTCTGTGCTCTGAAATAAAGATTTACATAAGAATTCTGTTTTAGATGTTATGCTAAGAAAACTTTAGACAGACTTGCATACTTGTTTTTAATAAGAATACTGTTTTTGTTGTTATTTGTTTGTTTTTTGACCCTAATTACCACAAAGCACATTGGTATTTTCATAGTGACTTTTTTTGGCTTAGATAGTCTGATATAATTATTTCCTCTCTTATCGCTTTATTACTTTAGGTTTTAGGTTTTGTTGGATCTATGCAACTTAGGAGAAGAGTTTCAAAACTTTTTCAGAAAAGATGGTTATAAGTAGATCATAAATTACAGTTCTGGACATGGTTTCAGATGGTTGGATTGAACTTGAAACTAGATAAATCTCTTCAGGCCTTGGCACCATCCATTGCCCGCAGGAGACCTTGGTTATCAGGACCAATCAGAGTAACCAGGGTGACTCGTGACTGCCGGGAGCTTTGCTCAGATGTTGGAAGCAGGTGGACAGGTTTTTGTTATCTCATGTGTTGAAAAAGATAGTTGACCTTTATCTTTAAGGATAATGTCATAATTGTCCTTTATTTTCAAAGATGTTTCCATTGAGAAATATTCTTCTTCAGGTTAAATTTTGTGAAGCATCCGAGAGACCTTTTCTGCAGGCCAATGATTGTTCTTAATGTTATCCATGTTAAAATTTTTCGGGCTCTACTGAGATCTCTGCAAGGAGAAAAGAAAATTTTTAATGGTTCTAGTATTTTCCCTATGCGAAGCTTTTAGAAGAACTGGGTCTTTCCAGAAAGACTTGACATTTCACTCTGAGATCAGCTGTCGGAACTGGATGTGTGCTGTTAGCATCAGCTCGGGGCAGGCACGGCCCCAGCTGCATGTCGGGTGCGCCCCGTTCCAGTCTGATGATGCCAAGAGTAACTTCAACAGCTCGTCTAGTTTTGGATGGTTGTTAATATCCATTTTAGCGTCCACATTTTATTATTTAAGATGACCTGTTGTCACCAGCCATAATGTGGCCTGGAAACTACAAGGAAGGGTTTTTAGGTCCTGTGTGTTGTTTAGCCACATTCTCTGAGTTAGTCCCGAAGAAGTGCCTCTTACTGGTGCACTTTTAGCTTTATAACAGGAAAAATTCTTACTTGCAGGAATTTATTTGGAAGTAAGATGACGCAGACTCCACATTTTCATTTGTGTTCCTTAGCCCCATAAGGGCTTGAGCAGAGAGTCAGGAGTCCTGGGGTCTGAGGCTCAGTCTGGGGCCTGAGTCTGTCTGGCATCCTTTCCCAAAGGGAAATGGTCATGGGGTGGTATAAGTAGGGGAGCTAGGACCAAAAGCTTTGGGCTTTTCCTGTGTGTGTGTGTGTGTGTGTGTGTGTGTGTGCGTGCGATTTGAAAATTCTGTCTTCTTAGTAGAGCATATAGTGAATGCTCAGGTTTTTTCTTCTATCAGTATTTTGTCACTTCGAGTTTATCCCAGTTTTATGACTGAGCACAGACCTCCTGAACTCCTTAGGATACCAAGAGATGAGTTTTTATAAAAAGATTATTTCAGTTCGTTTGAAGCTCTCGTTCGTTTCAGTTATTCCTGCTCAGGCTTGGGAGCATACAAAGGAGCATGCACAGAATTCAGTGCCAGTTCATGTGGCTGACACCTCAGCACCGAGGGAGGCTGATTCTGTGTCAGTTATCCCACAGCAGCTAGTATTCGACTCTGCTCAAGTCAACCAGCAGGAACCCTCCTCCGCCACGCCCACCTTAGCCAAGAAACAAGGAGCCATTAGTGCAACACCGCTGTGTGCGTTTCAACTTGGTCCTGCCACAGTATTTATAAAATGCCTCCCCTGAGAGCTGGGCTCCCTGCTAGGGCCTTCGGGTGAATGGCATACACTGTGAGGCCTGTTATCCCAGGAAAGCCACGCCCAGCTTTACAGATTTAAGTAGCTGCCTGGGTGGTGGGAAGATGTGGAAAACATTTTATATCAGAGAGTGAATTTTGTTGCTCAGTTTTCATAATGGCAAATTATATTTGATTTAAAAGATACGTGAAACATACTGCCTTGTTAACCAGGGTTTGCTGATTTCTAAGTACTGGGCAACTTCTACTAGCTACGGAATGGAAGATGGCCATCATTATTATTCATATTTAGTTTGTAACTGGAAGCCAGGAACCAATGAAGCTGCCAGAAATAACAACAACAACAAATATAATACAGCTTACATTTACTGAGCACTTCCTACTTGCTATGTGATTTACAAGGGTTACCCCTTCTAGTCCTCACCATGCCCTGTGAGGTTAATACTGGTGTTGCATTTGAGAAGATGAGGTTGGAGAGGTGAGATCACTCACCCTAAGATGAAAGAAATAGAAAGTAGCAGATTCAGTATTCTAACCCAGATCTGTCTAACAATACACCACCTTTCTAAATTGTTTAACCCCCCATAAATTACAATCTGTCCCTCTAGCATATATAATTTCTCCCTTTAGAAAATGTAGACATGCATCCTTTGGTCAAACCAGACTAACACACAATTTAAGGGGGGTGGGGGGGTGGGACAGGGAGGAGGGGGTCTGGGGGGGAAAAGGAGAAACATCTGTAACAAAAATAAATTAATAAAAATTGGAGGAAAAAAAATAAAGACTTGATTTAAAAATAAATAAACTTATTCTCCAAGTGACTTTCTCCCCGTCATCTTAGAAAAGACACTTGAAACAACCTGTATTACCTGTAGTTGTTCGGGTGAAATGTGATTTCCTGGGACGAGCCTGCAGTATCCTGTGAGAATGACTGAAGGGCAAACAGGGTAGCTTCTGCTCCTGAAACTGTAGACTTTATGGTTCTTTCTTTGCCTCACTGTAGTTTGGCCTGTTTAGCATTATAAACACATAAAATTCAGTCTTCCCCCATTTCTTTGTTGTAGATCATACTGAACTCAATGCATAAGTACCAGCCACGGGTACACATCATCAAGAAGAAAGACCACACGGCCTCGTTGCTCAACCTGAAGTCTGAAGAATTCCGGACGTTCATCTTCCCAGAGACAGTGTTCACGGCGGTCACTGCCTATCAGAATCAGCTGGTAAGCGCACAGGTCACAATTCATCTCCTGACTGAGATAAGGATTTAGGAGGTCCTCTCGTTTTCGTGGAGAGAACAACTATCCCAGTACTTAAAATAGACGTTCTCTTTGGAGGGAGCTCTTGAGTACCAGCCCCAGGACCTCTGTGTGTGTTGAGTGACCACGCTCAAGGTCGGGAAGGTCCGTACTGCGCCATCTTTTCTAGAATCTTTGTACACCTGGTGAGGTTCTTCACTGCCCATTCCCTGACCCAATCCTGCCCCCCTTTGCCTCCTCGAATTTTCTTCTCGAGAAATTACCTGCTTCCTTTTCCTCTTCCTGATAGGGCCTTATCATGTACATAACCATACACTCATTGATTGCTACATACAATAGAAGTTTGATTTTTTCTGCTGAATTAGCACACACACTCTAGCCAACTGCCCAGACTACTGATACTTTAGATACTTTATGAGGCCTACTCGGCTGTGATTTATGGTACAACAATTCTAGTAGAATGATTTTAAATGTCTCTTTAGATAATAAACTGTAGAATGTAAGCAATGTGTATTTAATTAACCAAGATATTTAATTTATAACATTGAGTTATATATTTCCTACTCTGTGTTGGACATGTAAAATTTATATACTTTTTTCATCCATACGGTTTAGTTCAATTTTTCTAAATATTTATCGAAGTCTTAGTGAGGACTGGGTGCTGTTAGATACTTCCCCATGTACTTTCGCCTCTCATGGTGAGCATGACCTTCAAGACGGGGTAACAGGGACATTCTCTGGTGAGGGAGCTAAGGCTGAGAGGACACGGAACTCTTCCCCAGCCAGGGAGGACCCGAGTAGGATTCCTTTTAATATGCTTCAGGAAAAGGAACTCACATGGTCAGTTTCCTCCCTAGGTCTTTGTATGTTGCTTTCACTCGATTAGTCACAGGTCTCCAGGGCTATTGCTCTCCTCCTATCTTGTGATATTTTGGGTTCTGAGTGAATAACTGTTAGGTTCCATGTGGCTCAGCACGGGATGGTCGATCAGAGGAGACAGGGTGTTGGGTCTCTCAGGAAAAGCAGCAAGATGAAGCTGAAAGCCCGGGTAGCCCTACTCAGATAGGACGTGGGAGCCCAGAGCAGAGATGTGGGCAGATGGCCGAGTGGAGGTGTGTCTCTATAAGGTATCAGCACCTGCAATTTCTGTATGACTTTGAGGAAGTTTCACTTGGCCACAGTGGCTGTCGTTTTCCTTACCTGTAATTGGGGCTAAGAGCTGCCCGGACCATCTTAGGGAATTCCTGAGGATCAAATGTAAACACGCCTTTGGAAACTGTAGACACTCTATAAATAAGTGGTTATTACCGGACTGTCTCTGGAATGTCCAAAGAGGATCTGTCATCATTTGCATTTTTAAATGTTAGTGACATTTTTAGTGAGATAAATGAATGACCAATGCTATCATACTAATGATCTGAATGTATACAAGCAAAATAAAGGAAGTTTCCCAGTACAACATCTTAGAGCGGGTCTAACAAGTGAAGGAGCAATCCCGAATAAATGTTGGCAGGACCTCTCAAACCCCGGGACTAGGAGGTTATTCTCTACATAATTATAATAATAGCTAATATTTGGGTACTTACCATGTGCAAGGCACCATTTAAAGCGCATTGCTTTATTTAATCTTCACAAGGATTTTATGTGATAAGGACAACAGTATTTTTATGTCACCTTCATAGCTGGGAAAACAGAGGCACAGAGTGAAATAGCTCATCCAAGGTAACCTTCCTGCACCCACCCCAATTTCAATCCAGGTGGGTAGGTTCAACAAGTCAGTGTCCTTAACCTCGAAGCTTTAGGTATCTGGTGTCCTCATGTCTTGTGACCCTGATGGACTCCAAGACATCCTTTTAAGAGGATGTCATCTCTTTATGCTCTTTTTTTTTTTCTTTTTTTCTTTTTAACATGTTCTCACTGCTTACCTGCCATGTAATGAGATGACAGTCGTCTTAGACTGGTGGTCAGAATGCCTCCCAGCACTGGCTGCATCTATTAGTAGCCATGTGTTCTAATGACGTTATCTCATTTAATTCTGTTCTTTCCCCCTCAGCTTTTTATTTAGAAAATTTTCAAATATGTAAAATAAACAAATGGTAAAATGAACCCCATGTACTCCACCCAGATTCAAAAATTAACATTTTGCAAATTAACCTCCCTTGCCCCATTTCTGCCTCTGTATGTATCCATGCTTCCTGTTCCTGTAATCATCTGATACTAAGTTACATGCATCATGATACTTTACCTGTAAATACTGCTACAAGTACATGCTGACAATAAGAATATTATCTTTGTAACCACAGTATCTTTATCACAGCTAAGAAAATTAAGAATTATTTCTTAATATCATCTAAAATTCAGTTAATATGAAAAATTTCAGGATGGACCAACAAATGTCTTTTGTAACCCCCTTCTCACCTCTGAACTAGAATCCAACTCAAGTTCATGGTTTGGATTTATTAATTTAGAAAATTTCTCTACATTTTTTCTCAGTATCTCATTTAATTCTGACACTAATCCCCTGAAGAAGGCCCCCTTGACCCCTGTATTGTAGACAAAGAGACAGGTTCAGAGTAGTTAATACACCTGCTCCAGGTCACAAGTCTGGGTCTTCATTCCTCCTTTTTGGTGGCATCCTGCTAGATTGTAGGGCCAAAGATGTTACGATTGACACGTCAAGATTTGGAAACTGAGTTTGAAAATGTTGCCAAATTAAAATAGTTTATTATATGCATCTACTTTTAAAACCCTAATTCCTAGCACAATGCCATATGTATATGTATATGTGTGTGTGTGTGTGTGTATTTTTTTAATTCAAGTAATAGTCAAAGATTTGATTTGATTTTCAAGCAAGTTTTGAAATGATTTATAAATCTCATAAGACCAATCAAAATTCATGTTTAATAAACACATATGGGGTGAATAAATCAATTTGGGGGTTAGTATTTTCTTTAGTCCTATGCAGCTTTCTAAAGTTATCCTTGATTCTTTCTAGGCCTCCCCATATCTACTGTTTTTTATTATTATATCATGTTTGTGTACCTGCTTTCCTATAGCAAACATGTAATAAAATAAATATATAGGGAATAAATTAAATATGTACTAAAGATAGTAGAAATATTAGAATTTTTCTATGCACAAAAAAAAACAGAAAAAAGAGAGAGAAAGAATATTTAGAAGTTCACATTCAGGATCACCTTCACATCTCTTAAACTTTACATAGGGCTGTTCTTTGTATATCTATTAAAATTGTTAATAGATATACAAATCAATTCCATTGATCAGAATTTTCCAATAGAATTTGTGAAAAATCTTCTCATTTATTGTGGCTGGTAGTTTTATTTATAAGTAATGAAAATGGGACTTTTTAAAATTATTTTTTCCTCTGGTTTTGGCGAGGAAATGATCGCATTTGTCTACATTATTAGATAAAAGCTAAATACATTATACTTTCAACAAACTATTTTATAATTTAAGATTTAAAGGTCATACATTGTTTTTCAGCAGGCAGGCCACTGCTGTAGAGTTGAAGTGTAGGTCAGGCTTCATTTTTAAATGCCTTTGGACAGATCGCCTCCTGATAATTGGAGAAATGGTCTCTGAGGGCCAATTTTACCTTGCGGCTGGGAACCCCAGCTGTATTCAGAGACCAGTGATGTCACATGGAATACCAACCACTGGACAGGTCTCCTTTTCTTTGGCACAGCTGAACTGTGTCAAAATCTGCCCTCCTATCATGCATACATTTGTCTATCGATGAAGGAGATGCTGGGAGAATAAGTTTTTTTGTGTTTTTTTTTTTTTTTTGGGTTAGAACATGCATTGTATTCTATGTTATTACGATAATACATGGAAAAAAGGGAATGTTTTGGCCTGTATTAGTGATTTGTATATGTGTGCATATACACTTAACTACAGGATTTCTTTAGCACAAAGGACAGTCCTTACTTGTTAATAGTGGAAGACATTGCTGCTTCTAAAATTTGGTTTTGAATTATAAGCCATGCCTGTGGTTTGGCTGATCAAGACTCTACATATTATGGTGGTTGGCTATTTTTGGATCCTTACCTTTGACATAGATGATACTGTTCAATGGTGTTACAAGCTGCAGGTATTTCATATTAGGGACCAACAAAATGTTGTCCAACTCAATCACTGTCTATAACTCAGGTCCCTCATCAATTCTCAAATTGTAACTTCTTTAGTTGCCCCAAATTTCATAAAGGGATGTAACACTATGTCTTCAGAAATGAATTTCTATATAACTACTGTTTTTTATTTAAATATCCATGGAGTAAAACCCATGCCTGACCTTTAGAAATGCATGATTACCTAGAATGTTAAAATTTTGCCATCTAAAAATTATTTTATTTTAAGATAGAAAACCAAGTAAAACACTTTTTAAATGTAAACTGAGGAAGAGTTTCATTTAGTCTATCACTGGTAAAAAGATGAACTCCTATTTCTGACTGCTTTCTCTGGAAGCAAAGTTCAACAAATATTTTTGGGTGATGTTGACACCCCAGTAGATTCAGAGTCTAGTGATAACACAGTGAGCACAATGGGCTCCTGAAGAACTTGAACCCATGGTCCCTGTGCTGCTAATCAATACTTCATAAAACCTGTTCAAGGTTGTAGTGTTAATCCAGGGCCCCCACACTATTTAAGTAATAAGAGCTCCATTCAGCTTTCCCCCCTAACTTCCAAAAGCAGTTGTTTTCCCTGGAATTAGATAAAATGGTCCATAGAGAAAGTAAATACCCGATTATTGTCTTGCAAGTTAAATCATTGCTGTAACCAATTGGAAAGTCTAGGTATATGAGAGCACCTTGTCCTATTTGCTAAACTTTCCTATAGTTTGAAATTATATCAAAATATAAAGAAAAAAAGTTACCACTGATACTCCTGGGCTTTTGAAGGAGGGATTTATGAGAATGAGAGAAAATTCCAAAGAAATCTGGAAACTGGTATTGAATTTAATTCACTTGCTCATCCAGAGTTAAGGCAGTAAGATGTAGTGACATGCCAGTTGAACAACACACGTGTTGAGAGTACGTCTTCTCCACAACAACCTACAAGCATCACACTCCAATCCACTAGTCTTTACCTTTTGGAAATACGAAGACCAGCAAATACAATTTTCAAAATTCTTTTCAGGGACAAAGTGGGTCAAAAGTCCTTCTTCAGTTATGATAATGGATAGATAATACTTCCTATCCTTTTAGTTAGTAAATACTCCAACAAAGCTTAATATGGTTCATATTTTAGAGGGATGGCGTAAAAGGACTTCTTTCCAAGTTTTTAGTTTTTCTTTATTTTATTCTGTATTGCTTTGGGGTGGACAGCTTAGTGGTTAGACGATCATATACTTTACATAGTGTTCCCCTCGATATTTCCAGTACCCTAACTGGCACCATACATACTTATCACAATAGTATTGACTATATTCCCTTTGCTGTACTTACCTCTCCGTGACTATTTTGTAACTACCAATTTGTGCTTCTTAGTCCCTTCGCCTCTTTCACCCAGTGCCCCAACCACCGATCTGCTCTCTGTATCTAGGAGTCTGTTTCAGTCCTGTTTGTTTGTTTTGTTCTTTACAGTCCACATGTAAGTGAAATCAAATGCTATTTGTCTTTCTGTGACTGCAAAGTCCTTAGTTTTTCCAGCAGATATAGTATCTGCCATTGTCTCCAGAAAATTTTATTCATTGGTCAATCCATTTACCTTTTAACGTTATCAATGAGCTGGTAGTGAGTCATTGAGCTTAAAAGAAGCTTTGGTTTGACTGCCCTGTCGCAGCTTCGGGGTGAAGTGTCCACCTGACCTCGGCTCACCCTGAGCATCTCGACACGGCAGTGGCTGGGACGCCACGTTCTTTCCTAGCTCCTCAGCCACCTCCGTCCTGCTCAGCGGTGTGTCCCTGTGTCAGCTCTGTGGCATTCTAAGCTCCATTAGGGCAGAGACCACGTGTTTGTTCTCTTTGTTCCACCCAACGTTTCACATAGTTCGTGATACGTAATCAATCTCTGTTAACTGTTTGTTGATGAATTATTGTGAAAGCAGTTTTATGAACTAGAAAGTACTTTAGAAATATAAAGTTTTTTTAACATAATTATCCAGTAGACAGAGACACAGCTCCTGTCTTGGAATTTAAAATCTTGGTGGCATTATACAATCTTAGAGCCTACTGATTGCTTGGGAGTTAGAAGATGTTTATACATTTATTTCAGACAATTACAAAGTTTCTCCCTTGTCCTGAAAATGGACTTTCCAAAGTGAATCTTACTCTGAAGGAACGGCTCAGACTTTCACCCTTTCCAGCTGGTGGCCGGGTGTGCGAGGCATTCTCTACAAGCTCCTGACGGCCACCCTTCGGAGGCGACCTCAGGGCTCTGCGTGCTCCTTTACATGCATCCTCAAAGTGGCTGTTGCTATCCATCAAGAACAGGTTTCTTGCTTATCTGGCTTATTTCCTTCCCTGTTTTCAATTTTCCATGAGCTAAGCTGAAAGGAAATTAGCAAAAAAAATTTTTTTCTGCTCTACAGTGAATGTGCGTGGGCTGAAAATGAGCGTTTCTCAGGCGTTGTCAGGTCCCCTTAAAACGATTACTCAAGACTCAACTGGTAACTTCCAGTGTTAGCGACAGACGCGGGCCCTCTGGTCCGGGGAGTGGGCGGGTTTCCACGCTAACCGAGGGAAATGCCTTCTTTGCAGCTTGTTCGCTGGTTAGCTCACATTAAGAAAACAAAATAGACCCAGAGATATAGAAAGGAGTACGGTTCAGACGGACAAACCTCAGAGGAGTGGGGCGGGGTGGGGGAGGGATGAGATAAAGCCAAGAACTTACATGCGTAACCAATGGACATAGACAGTAATGCTTGTGGGGTCGGGGTGGGGGGCGGGATAGGAAGGAGGGTGTCTGGGGGGGAAAGGAGAAACATCTGTAATAAAAATTAATTTAAAAAATAAAAATAAATAATAAATAAACAACATTACCACATTAAAAAAACTTGAAAAGGAAAACAAAATGCCTTTTGTAATAATAAAACCATTTCTTTAGGTGTTAATGGCTTAAAGTGAACCGTAGATACACTGTGATCAGAGGAAAAGTTGCTTTTGGCAAAACAGCGTTTCAAAGGGTTTTGATCGTGCGAACGCCTTACTTGGGAAGAGGAGTACATGCCTCCGCCCGCCGACAGCCTTTTCCCCAGCAGAAGGCTATTCTGTGTGTCTCTAGCCACGAGCGAGCGTGGCCTCTCTGGTGCTGTGAACGTGCTGTGAACGCGCTGTGACTGCTTTGACGGGACCTGCGCTCCTTCGCCGCACTGAGGACCGTGTCCGTCCTCGGTTCCTTTCCGCTCTCCTGCTCGGGAGTTCCACCAGCCCAGCATCTTTTAATCAGTGTTCCCTTTCTTTATTTACTCATTTTTCTTCTTAACCTAATGTATTATTTTTTGGCGATGCAGTGCGTACTATTGAATAGTTCTTTTCACATTCATATTAATACTGTGGGAATTAGGTGTAGCCCAGCATAGACACTAAATACTTCATCAAATCAGCTTGTATTAGCAAATAATTTTTTCCCCATATAAGCATAGAGTCTGTGCATAACATTGCAGGGGTGGAAAGACGGGCTCATGTGAGTCTAATTTAGTAAGGTGGAAGGGGGTCCTGGGTAAATTCAGGGTGGGGAACGTCCAGCCCCAGGGCCCTATAAGGCCCGAGAAGTCAATACTGGCTAATATCACACGCTTCACCGAATTGGCCTGACCAAATATAACAGGCTAATTTTTAAGTTGATAATTTGGTATGGCCTGTGATTGATGTTGTAAATATCCAAATGGCCCCTGGCAGAAAAAAGGTTCCCCATCCCTGTAGCATGTATTTACATCATGTATCTCACTATAGTTATTGAACACGAAGCTATTATTGGCCATTTAATCTTTTTATCCATTAAGGTATATATATGTGCCCATGGTATTAACAACTGATGTTGCCAAATGGGCATGAGGCAATGTTCTTGTTTTTATTCCCCACCGATGCTGGCTCTCTGGACAGCTCCCCCACTCCCCAGTGGGGCCCTGGTCTGCCAGGACTCTGAAATCCTTCCCACTGCAGCCGCACTGTTTGTGAAAGGCTCCGTCCCTAACGGTCTCTATCCACTGCCCCCCGGCCTGTTCTCAAATATCTCCTCTCAGAGGCTTTCCCCAGCTGTCCCAATGCATCCCTCCCTCCTATGAACTCTCCAGCAATTTCAACTTTCTCAGATTACTGAAAGACACTAGACCTTCTTGAGGTGCCTTGATGGAAAATGAACAAACTCTTTATTGCTGATTTTATTTCCCGGACCTCGGAAATGATATTGTTGTGTTACCCATTCTTCCCTTCCAGATAACCAAGCTGAAAATAGACAGCAACCCTTTTGCCAAAGGATTTCGGGACTCCTCCAGGCTCACTGACATCGAGAGGTAATGAGAATTTTCTGTTTACTTTCTTTGTCCAGATAAGATAAAGAGAAGAGCGAGTTTGTAAGAACACACTCCTTTCAACGCCAAAGAACCCTAACCTCATTGTATATAATCTCCAGTGTCTGCCCCTTCCTTCCAGTTATGAGCGTGTAGATACGCAAGTGCTTCAGCTTGGACAGCTGCTGCGGCCGCGTCTATTCTGTGCTCAGCTTCGGAGCGAAGTGTTTCTTTGGTCAGGACAGTCATCCATCTGTAGAAATAGGGCTTTGTTACGAAAGGCTCAGTGCTCTCGATGATGTTCAGTTCCACGTCTCGAGTGGCAATCTGCAGAGAAATGGCACCTTTGATAACCTTTGCCTCTGAACTGGGTATATTTGCAACAAGAAGAATACAAGGGTAGTTTGGAATTTTGAAAAAAAGATGTCATTTAGTTCAAGGCACAGATTTTACCCAGAGCTTAGACTGCTTCTATTGAATAGGAGAGATGTCAGATCTCAGGACCTTTAAGAAGACAAGTGACAGTCATGTGCCTCGAACTCACCCCACTTTTAACCTAATGCAAATGGTTCCCACAGTGTGAGACCATCTGTGTGATTAGTGATGACGATATTGGATTGCATGGTTTGCCCAACAGAGATGTCAAAACATGTGTTTTTCAGAGAGAAAAAAATTTAACCCAATTATCTATATTTCTTACACATACTTTGTAACTTTCTCTACTTATTATTATTATTATTAGGTTAAAACTTTTAAGTTCCACTCTATTAACAAATGTCAGTTGTGTAATAGTATTACTAACTCTAATTACCGTGATAGACATTGGATGCTCAGACCCTGTTCATCTCCTGCTCCGGTTCTTTTACGTGGCCTGAAGCCTTTATTGACAGGCGGGGTACCCTGGCAGCAGCCGTCTGTTTTATCTCATCTCCGAATCTTGGTGTGATTTGCCCGCCAACTGCTATGCTTTGTCACACTCTTGGGTAGCCCCGACGTGGTCACATCTCCTGGCCTTAGCACTTCTTCCCCAGCTGTGTTGGCAACTCAGACTAAGGGACGAGTGCATGCTTTAGCCACACCTGTCTGGTCTCTCCCTCAGCCTTCCCAAGCAGCAGAGAACAGGGGGGTGCTTTCAGTTTGGGGGAGCAGATATGGAGGTTTGGTGGGGAGGCAGAGAAGCCAAGAGTTGTGCAGCAACAGGGATTTGAGTAGAAGAAAGACCCATTAGTTGGGGAGCTTGGTGACCGTTGGGGTGTGAGATCAGAGAAAGGAACTTGAGCCCGTGGTTGAAGATTCATTGCAAAAACAGAACAGGCAAGTGGCGGCCCTCTTGTTAGTTGGGATATAGGCAGGCAAACAGGCCTTGGGACCCAACTCAGTGCAAGTGTGGTATCAGCAGTGCGGAAACGAACGAGTCCACGGACAAAGGCTGCTCTCAAGAGGCGTGACCTTTCTCATCTGTGTCTGGAGTGCCAGAGTCCCCGGCGCAGACTGGGATTATGCGGGGGGCATTATAATCAGTGAACCTTCCTCACTGTTAGTCGGGTGTCGAGCAAGAATGAGTGGCCCCGCCGGGGCGGTAGTGATGTGTTTTCATAGTGTACGTGGTAGCTTCTGTCTCAGATCAAGGGTGAACGTGGTGTCTTGGGAGACAAAGTTATGGGTTCGAGTCCCAGCTCTGCCTTTGACTGGCTGAGGGATCCTGGAGAAGTCACCTAACCTCTGAGTCTGTTGTCCTCATCTAGAAAATAGGGAAAATAACCCTGCTTGCTTCGCAGGTTTATTATGAGAACCAAGGAGGATGACATTTATGAAAGCAGCTTATAAATGTAGGTTCCTCATCTTATTAGATGAGCATGGTTTTTGACTTCTAATAGTCTTAATAAGCTGCTCCTGGAGGAAGAAGAGCCCCTTGGCTGCACATGTGTTCATGAGATAGGAGTGCCCAGACAGACAGACCTGATGCACGGGACACATTCCCACTTCAGGGGCACTCACACGCACGATGCTAGGTCACCCTCGGTGGTCTGAGGGCCAAGAGAGCGTCTTGTGTGACTGAGCTGGAAATGTGCAAGATGACCCAAGCAGTGTGAAATTGGCCAAGGTTTTGGATTTCATTTCCAGGTATTTAAGTCTGAATTTTCCCTAAACAGCCTTTGGGGATGGGACAAATCAGATCAATTGATCTTCAGAGACCTAAAGGAATTAAATTAGTCTGGAGTCAGTTACTGAACTAAACCATCTAGTAATTGAATTGCTCCTTGTAACTGATTGAAAACAGCCCTATCTGTAACAATACAGGGAACTTTTGTTTGGTAGGGATCTGAGAGAAAAACACACTTTTTTATGACATGATGACAGAATTGGCACTTTTCTAACCTAATTGGATGTGATGCTATAAATATGTGACCTCCGTGATTTCCAGTTTCCTGTTCCAGATTTACAACTGCTGTGGGACACCCAAACAGAAATGCCTTTAAGGTGGCTTGCTTTGTACCTCCGGACTTATCCTTCTGAGTTTTAATCCCTCCCAACTGCACAGGCCTTCGGGATGCTCTAAAAGGCATATCATTTTCTCGCTCTTATCGGACGGGGTTTCATTCAGATACTGAATGTCTCACATACTTCACCTGTAGCCTTATTTTTCGGGGACAGACCTCCCTCGTTTGTAAAAGGAAGTGTGCCTTGTTCGCCAAAGTAGAAAGTATTCTCATTCAGTGCTTTGCACAGATACCTTCAGTGGACAGCTAAGAAGCAAACCAGAAGCCCAAAGAGATTTCTTTTCTATTTCACTTTTAATTTATTTTTCTTTATATTTTATGAATATTTTACATTTTCTGTAATGAATGCGTATTTCTTTTTTAAACTTTAAGATAAAGGATGCCAAAATAAATGTCACATGTGGCATAAAACACTTATTAATATTTCAGTACACTTTTACCTTATCCTCTAAAGCCAAATAAGAATTTCTTTAATGTCACGTTCAATTTTATCTTTTTATTTTTTTAGATTTAATTTATCTTTATTTTTGAAAGGATTACAGATGTCTCTCCCCCCCCCCCCCAACTGATTCCCTTCTCCCCACTCAGCCTCCCTCCCCCGCCTTCACCGCACTGTTGTCTGCGTCCATTGGTTATACATATAGGCATATTTGGTTTCTCTCTTCCTGGCCCCCCAACCCTCACCTTCCCTCTGAGGTTTGTCAGTCTCTTCCCTACTTCCATGTTGCTGACTGGCTTGTTTCACTTAGCATAATACTCTCCAGGTCCTTCCATGTCGTATCAAAGGATAAGAGATCTTTCTTTCTTACAGCTGCATAGTACTCCATTGTGTATATGTACCACAGCTTTTTTGTCCACTCATCTATTGATGGACACTTGGCTGTTTCCAGATCTTAGCTATTGTAAATAGTGCTGCTATGAACATAGGGGTGCATATATTCTTCCTGATTGGTGTTTCAGGCTTCTTAGGGTATATTCCTAGAAGTGGGGTCACTGGGTCAAATGGCAGTTCCATTTTTAATTTTTTGAGGAAATGCCATATTGTTTTCCGTAGTGGCTGCACCAGTCTGCATTCCCACCAGCAGTGTACTAGAGTCCCCTTTTCTCCACACCCTCGCCAGCACTTGTTGTTTGATGATTTGTTGATGGCAGCCATTCTGGCAGGTGTGAGGTGATACCTCATAGTCGTTTTACCAAAGAGATTTCTTAATATAATCTAATTTAAAGTTATTTTAGTTCAAGGAAAGAAGAATCTGATGATCTCATAAAATAAATAACCTATTGACAGTCGGTCTGTTGGCATTTTTTTTTCTTTTTTTGGGGGGGGGATGATAAAGGATACTTTGTACAGTAAGCAAAGGCATGGTGTTACTTAATAGAAAGGAAAAAAAAAACCAAGGAGGGTTTTTAAATGTTTTCTTAAAGATTAAGTCTCTTTTGTTGGCCTTTAAAAAAAAACAAATAGAGTTCATGCTTATTGCACAGAAATACCGACAAGTAAGAAAAAGAGCATAAAAAAGTAACCAAGTCCCATTCACTCAGATAACCACTGGCAAAAACTTACATGTTCTCCCAGATACTTTCCTCTGCAGCACAGATGAACATTTACTTCCTTCGAAGTTTACCACACATACTCTTTTAAATCAATGTCAACAGAGGATATTTTTCCCTTGATTTTTAGATAGAATGGAAGGGAGGGAGGAAGCGGGGGTGGGGGGGAGGGGAGAGAGAGAGAGAGAGAGAGAGAGAGAGAGAGAGAGAGAGAGAGAGAGAGATCAGTTGGTTGCCTCCTGCACAACCCCAACGCACAACCCCAACTGGGGCTGAGGATGGAATCCGAGACCCTTCGGTCCATGGGCCAGTGCTCTAGCCACTGAGCCACGCCAGCCAGGGCTGTAGTACACTTTTTATTTTTATTTATTTATTTATTTGTTCAGATAGAGTGGGAGGGAGAGAGAGGAAGAGAGAGAGAGAGAGAAACATCGACGTGGAAGGGACACATCGAGTGGCTGCCACCCGCACGACCAACCAGGGCCGGGGACAAACTGCAACCGAGGCACATGCCCCTAGCAGGAACCGAACCCAGGTCTCTCTGTACCGCAGGCCGACGCTCTAACCGCTGAGCCAGACCGGCCAGGGCTGTAGTACACTTTTTAATAGCTGCTAATCTTCCATTGTGCACAGTAATTTATTTGACCAGTCCTGTGCTATGTGTTTCCCCACTTTACGTTAAAACAGTGCCAGGAGGAAAATGTGTATCTTTATACATAGTCTTCATTATTACCACAGGATAAATACTAACAGATAAAAATGCTGGGTCAAAGGACACACATTTCAAAAATCATAATGTTATTTTTTTATAATACATCATCCGTATATTGTATTGTAATGCTATTTTTAATTGTTAAAAATTTGGGGAAAACCTAAAAGTTCAATAATAGGAGAATGGTTTAATAAATGTTTATAGTTATACAATGGAATTTTTAAAAGTTGTGGTAAAATATGAAAACGTAAAGCTTATCATTTTAACCATTCTTCAGTTTACCATTTTAACCAGTCTTAAGTGTGCAAATTAGTGGCATTCAATGCATTCACACTGTTGTGTGCCCATCACCATTATCTATTTCTAGAATGCTTCCATCATCCCAAATAGAAAATCTACACCCATAAACGCTAACATTTCTCCTTCCGCCAGCCCCCAGTAATGTCTATCCTTCTTTGTCTCTGAATTTGCCTAGTGTAGGTACCTCATGTCAGTGGAAAGATATATATGTTTTTAAGGCTTTTCATACATGTGGCCAAGTTCCCCTAAAGAAGGATCATCCATGTCATGGCCTCGTGACTGTTCCCTTGCACCCGTGTCAAACATGATCGTCATCAGTTTCTTTGCCACTTTGATAGGTGAAAATTTATATTTTCTTTAGTAAATTGGCTTGTTATGACCTTAGCTTATTTTTTTCTTTTGGATTATTCATCTTTTATTGATCTATAAAAGCTATTTATATATTAGTAGTTTTGTTCATCTATGTTGGAATCATTTTATCTGTTTAAAATTAGCTTTTTATTTGTTTTTGATAAACGGAATATTTTACCACCAAATTTGTTGTTCTCTTTTTCTATGATTTCTATCTTAAAAAGACATTCCCTACTCCAAAATTATATAAATGTATAAATATTCAACTACAGATTTTTTATCACTTTACTACTTTCTAGTTTTTCACTTAACTATTTATGTCATGCAGTACTTTTTGGGTGTAAGATATATAAAAACATGTCACTGTCTATTTTAATAAGTGGTCCCAATACCATTTATTTACTAACATATTCCTTTCCCACTAATTTATAATTCCTTTTTTATCATACACTAAATTCTTGCCTATAGTAATTTCTTCAGTCTCTTTATTGACCTGCCAGAATTGTATTGTTGTAATTATTATAAATTGATAAAGTATGTACATATTTGATGATACTTAGCTATCTGATATAGCAAACTCCAAACCTTTTAATTTGTCATTTTCTAATTTTCTTGACATTCTTTGACATTTAGGCTTCCAGTCTTTGAAATCATTTTGTCATGTCTGCCCGAAAAATATTACTGGAATTTTGATTGTTCTTATTTTGAATTTATACAATAATCTGGGGGAGAAAATTGATATTATCACAGTATTGAGACTTCCTTCTAGAAATATGCCATATATTTGTCCTTTTCCTGAAATGACTTCCCATGTTCTCTAGAAGTTTTGGTATATTCAAGTGTGTAAGTCCTGCACATGTTTTCGTAGGCACATAGCTAGGTCTTTTAGAGCTCCGTTGTCCAATCCAATAGCCACTGGCCATCAGTGGCTGTGAAGACTTGAAATGTGGCCATTCCATGGTGACATGTGCTGTAAGTACACACACACACACACATACTCATGTGCATGCACACATACACTCGTGTGCACATACATATACGCGTGCGTGCACACACACATGCACGTGCACACAAACGTCACTGATTTTGAAGGCTTAGTATGAAAATATCTCGATAATAGTTTTAAAATATTGACTAGATGATGAAATAATATTTTGGACATATAGTAGGTTAAATAAAATATATTAACATTAATTTTACCATTTTAAAAAACGTGACAACTAGACTACTTAAAATTACATGCGGCTTACATTACCTTTCTGTTGGCTAGCACTGTACTAAAAGGGTTGTTTTGGGGGAGGAGAGGACTTGCTTTTGAAAATAGAATTTTTAATTAGAAATCTACCCAGTTTAGTCTGTAAAAAGCTATTGATTCCTACATTGTCTTTGGCATCCTGCCATTTTACTGAACTTATAAAAAAAAAATAGTTTTGATCATTTTTCCTTTTAGTCTGTTGAGTTTTCCAGTTAGATTGCTGTATTATTTACAAAAATGATAATTTTATATTTTTCTAATAGTTATAAAAATGTCTTTTTTTTTGTTTTATTACACGAAAATTTACAGGACACTATTGAAAAGTAATGATGATAGAATTTTCACTTGTTTTTGACTTATTTAGTAATGCCTCTAGTGTTTTATCATAATATTTGGTTTTCATTGGCTGTTGGTTTCAGATGGATATCTTTATCATACTGAGGTAGTATCCTTCTATGCCTAGATCAAGAATGCTTTTTGTTATCCTGAATGATACTTGGACTTATATTAAATGCTTTTTAAATATCTAATGAGATAATTTTAATTACTTTTATACTTTTAAATAATAATATACTTAATTGTAGTCATATTGTCTATGTTGAGCCATCCTTGTATTCCTGGAATAAATCCTGTCTGGATTGTATCTGTTTTCCTTTGTAATACATTGCTAGCTTTAATTTACTCATTTTATTTAAGACTTTTTGTGTCAATCAGCATAACAGATTTGACTTTGTTTCTTCTTGTCTTCTCTGTTAGTTTTTGGTATCTGGTTTCTCTTAACTTGTTCAGATGAACTGAAATATTTTCCTTCTTTTTATTGTTCGGATCAATTTAAATAGCAAAGACATGATCCTTCACCTGAAGATTTTACAATCTTGCTCATAAACTCATCTGGCTACAGTATTCTTTTGGGAAATATTTATTTTTGTAGTTTGTTTCATCGTTTAACAAATACATATTTAACTTCTATTCCACATAATGCTTTTTGTCTTAATTCTACTTTGTCTAATCTTATATTGCTATACTTTAAAAATGTTTGCTTTTTAATTAAAAAAAAAAAACCGTTGTCACTACAGCAATATACTCTCTTCTCTTGCATCATCAAATATCCTGACATTCCTTTCATTAAGGAAAAATCAACCTTCTCTTGATCCCATTTGTCTCTTGAGTTCTGACTCTTCCAGGTTTTGCTTCTTCTTATAGTAAAGTTCCTTAAAAAGAGTTGTGTATGTTCTCTTCTCCAATCCCTCTCTTCCCTTTATCTCTTCTACTCTGCCTTTCAGACTTTCACCCCCACTACTCCACCAGTCCACCCTTGTCCAGGTCCCCGTGGCCTCCCCATTGCTAAATCCAGTGGTCAGTTCTTAGTCCTTATCTTACTTGACCTATCAGCTAGGTTTGACACAGTTGTCCAGTTTATCCCTCTTTTCTCTTGGCTTCCAAGACCCCCCCCCACACACACACACACATACTCTTCTTCTTTATATTCTACCTCATTGGCTATCTTTCTACCTCCCCCTCTTGGCCTCCATCTATTAACAGTGATGTGTGCCAGGCCTCAGTCCTTGGATCAATTCTCTTCTCAGTCTGCATCTCCTCCTGGTGATTTGACTCAGTTTCATGCCTTTAAATACCATTACATGCTAACTATTAAATTTGTATCTCTGGTTCTGGCCTCACTAGAGTCAAAGATCTGACTGGCTGTTTCTTTCACTTTTCCCTCTCGCCATACAGGGACCTCAAATCTCACACATCTAAAACAGATGCCCATCTCTATTCTTCCATACCTCTCCTCCCTGTGGTTCCCATCTCAGCTGCTGACAACTCTATCCTTCCCGTTGTTGGGGCCAAAAGACTGGGAGTCATCCTAGGCTCCTCTTTTTCTCTCACTGCCCTTGCAAACAGTCAGCTAATCCTTCAGACTGCACCCAGAGGAGTCCATCTTCTTCTTACCATCTCCGCTGCTACCACCCCCTTGTCTAGGACACTGTCATCTCATTCCTAGATTATTACATTAATTTTCTAATTGATCTTTCTGCCTCCACTCTTTCTGCCCTTATATCCATTTTCAGTACCCCAATCAGAATGATCTTGTCAAAGAAGGGAAGCTGGACCACATCAGTCTTGCTCAGAACTGTCCAATAAGTCACCTGTTCATTCACAATAAAATCCAAAGTGCAGACAGGGCCCGAAAGGTCCTCCAGAATCTGACCCCAACCCTCCCAATTATCTCCCTGAACTCATCTATTTTTCTCTTGTCCATTTTTCTTTGAATATACCCAGGCTCATATCAGCCTTAGGGCCTTTATACTTACCTGCCCTTTGCCTGGAATATGCATGCTGTCCCCAATATCTGAATTGTCCAAGGTTTTATCTTTTGTTTGTTACTGTATCCCCAGAACCTAGAATAGTGCCAGGTACATAGAGAACACTCAAATATTTGTTGAGTAAATAATGATGTGTCTTTTTAAAAAAATATCTTTTTATTGATTTTTTAGAGGGAGAGGAAGGGAGAGAGATAGAAACATCAATGTGAGAGAGAGAAGCATCGATCGGCTGCCTCCTGCATTCCCCCTACTGGGGATCAAGCCCACAACCCGGGCATGTGCCCTGACCGGGAATCAAACCGGGACCTCTCAGTTCATGGGACGAAGCTCAGTCTACTGAGCCACACCAGCCAAGCTATTTTATATTTTTATTACAGATATATATGACTATAAATACTAAGTATTTTATACTAAGTATGTTTATATTTTTTCAAAAGGTATACAGTCCTCTCTGGCTTTATAAGTGAAAAGAACTACTTTTGGCAATGATATGTTAGGTGTGAGTTTTCCTCAGTCATTGCACTTTGTGTGTTGTGAACCTTTTCAGTCCAAAGTCCACTTCTCTCTTTAGCTCTGGGAATGTGTGGCTCTTTCCCTGATGACTGTGTCCTCTGCATTTATCTGTCTCATTCTGCACCCTCCTGGTGGGATGGTGGCCCTCCTGGTTTGATACTCAATGTCTATTACCTTTACTGATGTGTCTTTTTAAAAGTAACTTACAGACTTATTTATACTATTTTAATATTTAATATTTTTAAAAAATTATCTGAAGGTCTTTGTGTTCCAATAGAAAAATTTAATTCATCTCCAAGTATTGTGATAACTGATATGTTTGATATTGTTTCTTTCTGTTTAGTTCAGCTAGTGGTTTTGCCTTTTGTTTCTCTTCTTGTCTTTTCTTATATTTATCAAGACCCGCCCCCTGCCTTTTATTATGGCTCACATTCCACAGTTACCGTGTGTCAAGCAGTAGGCTATTTACTTCACACGCTTTATTTTAATTCTTCTTCAAAATAATCTTTATAAAGAACGATTATCATCCCTATTTAGCAGATGCGATGGCTGAGGCTTGGAGAGATTAATACTTTATTCATATTCACATGTTTTATAACAGTGGAGTCTCACACCCAGTTTAGTTTGTACATTTATTTTTAATAATTATGTTTTTAAATCCCAAAGGACATAATCGTGAAACTGATATTTTTATTATTGTCAGGAATAAAACTATACATTTTCTTTGCGTGTCAAGTAGGAGATATTTAGTGTATGGTTCTTCCTTGCACTACCCCTTCCTCAACCTGTAGTTTAGGTTTAAATAATCGGGGAGTTTAAATCCAGATTTTTATTTATGTATCTTGATCTTTTTCAAAATGTTCTTAATGCAAACATAAGGATGGCAGTACATCGACCACAATCATTTAACTTGAATTCTCGCCATACTCATGTCATTGTTCACTGCTCATTCCTTCTACACTCTCTGCAACTATTGGCACTGTGTTCTGACTGTTCTCAGTTGTTGATAGATGTGGAGAAACTGTTTGAGGAAGGCTAGGGGTCCCCTTCTCTAGGGGCTCTTGCAGATCTGAGCAGATCTGTTGCCATTGTCTATGACCCTGACTAATGCCACTGTCTGGTTCCTCAGAATTCTTTCCACTTTCCTCTGTCATCCAGCTTCTCAATACTGTGGAAGGAAAGCGGATGTCAGACTCACTGTCTTCCTGCTGTTGGAAATTACTTTATTTCTCTCTGTCTGGATAAAATGCCTTTAGTAGGTTTTCACTGAAATTCAGATTTTTTACCAGTATTTATTTAGTTGTAATTTTTTCATTAGTATTTACAATATAATTAAGCCCTTTGAATTGAAAACTCAAGTCATTATTGGGCTCAGGAAATTTTTCTTCTTTTGCTCCTCCTCCTTACTTCTAACTGGTCCGCTTTATTCAGACCTTATAAAACTCCTGTTACACATATGTTACATCTCCCAAATCAATTCCCTATTTCTTATTTATTGTTTGATAATTTTCATCTCCTTAACTTTTTACCAACACTGGGAGAATTTTTATCAGTCTTCTAATGTGTTGATTTTATTTTCTGTGGCATCCAGTATTCTTTTCACTGACTTTACTGAGTTCTCTTAAAAGGTGGTAATTATTATTTCGTCATTTCCAACTATACTGTTATATTTCCTGGTTGTTTCCTTTTCATGACTACTGGTTCCTACCTTAACAACACAGGTTCTTCTTAAATCACTGAATACTTGAAAGTATAAATCAGAGACTTATAATATGTCTCCCTGTTTCTTGCAATAAGTCTGTTTCAAACGAGATCACATGTTCTGCTTTATAAAATTCTTTTTCTTCTTTTGACTTGCTGAATGTTTTGTAGTGTCCCACTGTTTGTCTCTAGCTCCTCTATAGAATTGGGATGTCTGTTTGAATAGTGTGAGAAGTTGGATTCGTTTTTAATACAAGCATGTGGATCTTTGTTAAATCTCTCCCAGGTACAGACCAAAGAAGAGGCACTAACTTGAACCTGTAATTTTGCCAATGTGGGAGCATCATTATTCTGTTTGGTTTGGGGCGTTGCCATGGGTAGATGGAGACAGCCTTGGGAAAGGAGTTTGATTAAGCCACCTTCTCTGACTGCTTCGGCAGCCAGAAACCAGCTGCCCCCTCCCCACATCCAGCAAAGCAACTTCAGAGACAGTCACAGGCCCCACACCGTCCAGCGTCCCCGAGATACCATGTGCTGGCTGAGAGTGCCACTGTGGGGCTCCCTCCTCCTAGGCTCCAGCAGCGAAGGGAGCTGCCTTTATCGTTAACCTCTGCTGCAAGGTGGGTTAGGTGAAGCTCTGTGGAGGACTTGCCGTCTCTGCCCTCCCCAGGTAGCTGTCCTCCTTGTCCGCTGATGAATAGCATGCTGGTGATGCTTCCCTCGCTTCTTTCCTGTTTGTGGCTAAAACATCCGAATAAGGCCTTGGCACTGTCCCTGGTTTCCTGAGTCCCCCTAGCTTTCTCAGTCCTGTCAGTGGGGCAGAGAATTAGATACATAGGCTTATCTCACCATACTGGTTCAGAATTCATACGGAGAGTTGC
The DNA here is from genome assembly GCA_030848825.1 of Tadarida brasiliensis. Lineage (NCBI taxonomy): Eukaryota > Metazoa > Chordata > Mammalia > Chiroptera > Molossidae > Tadarida > Tadarida brasiliensis. Next base: position 94,251,896 of record CM061267.1, on the reverse strand, counting down.
TACAAAATACGTTTAAAACGCCCTGGCATTGAATAACACTTTCCAACACATGAAATTTGGACACATGCCCGGTGGGAATCAGGCCTTTTTGCTCAGAGCTCAGCGACACTCTATTAGTTTAGATGAGGAAGGAAACTTCAAGATAGAACGTTGCAAATCTAATATTCTGGGAAATGATAGAAGTTTTATCTCTCTCCAGCCACGGAGCAGCAAGCATTCTGACAGATTTGCTAAAGAGGTTCACGGTGTACAGATAATTTCTCGGCCTCTCCTAACGACCTGGGTGCTGGAGAGGAAGCGTGCTTGGTTGTCACCCAGCTCGGAGCTGGCCGGGGGAGTGTCCGAGTGCAGGCTGAGCAGCGGGGCGGGGGCCAGCGCTAAGCAGGCCGGTGGCTTCGGCCGTGGGTTCGTGCGGCACCGTGCGGACCAGCACACGCTGAGAATGCTCTTTACGTTTTGAAGTGGCTGAAAGAATTCTAAAACTAATTTTAAATAAAATTATTATAGAATATGTGACATGCGCCCTGGCTGGTGTGGCTCAGCAGTTAGAGCGCCGGCCGCGGACCAGAGAGTCGCAGGTTCGGTTCCCGCTAAGGGCACGCACCTCCGCAGCGGCTTGTCCCCAGCCCCGGTCGGGTTGTGCAGGAGGCAGCCAGTCGATATGTCCCTCTCGCGTCGATGTTTCTCTCTCTCTCTCTCTCTCTCTCCCCCTCTATCTCCCTCCCTCCCACTCTATCAGACAAATGAAAAAATATCCTTGGGTGAGGATTAAAAAAAAACAACCCACCTCCAGTGAAGGTAGGCTTAGTATAAGAGTCTATGTGCATAAGATGAAAGCGCTTTTGTTTGGTCACCGGATTAAAGTCTGCTTTTAAATAAAATCGGTGAGTCAAATAAATTAAAATAATCTGTTGACAACAACCACGCAAAGGAAGGGATGGCTTTTAACAGAACTGATTTTTTTTTTCCAAATTATGGAAGTACTCACTACAGAATTTCTTTAACTAGCAAGCCGGGTTTCTGCACTGAAATGTTACTCGTTTATCGACAGCTTCTAAGAGGAAGCACTGAATTTATGCAAGTGTTGAACCAACCGGGAGTGACAGGTAGAGGGCGCAGCTCGTCACAAGTAGCGGACGACTGTAAATTATCCTCCTTTTCTTCCTTGCTTGTGTCGGTCCTTCTGTGCACGAAGGGTACGTGTTCCCCGCCCCACAGTGCTGGAGCTGGTTTGGAAGCTGGGCAGTCTGTGCTTTGCATGACACCTTCGTTCTGGTTGTCACAGCCATGAGACAGGAAACTGAACATCACAGCGTGTGTTTTATTCAGTGGCGTAGTTTACTTATTTATGTTGCTAATGATGATACAAAATTAGAAATGTATATTACTACTGAAAAGGAAAGCCAGTAGGACTAAGTCAGATAAATGAGAATAAACTACAGTCTAAAAGCTTTTTAAAAGATTAATTTGGACTTATTTTGTTTTTCCAAAATGGATTGCATAATATATTTCAGTTTTTAAATTAAAATTAATGATTTATAATACATTTCAAATTGTATTATCTAAAGTTTTCATTTATTAAGTACTTTGTGGAAGCTATAAATATTGATATATTGTCTTCCAGTAATTTATAAAATTATCTGCATAAATCTTTAGAAGAATATTGTGACAAGGAGTTATTTACAAAGGCCCGGCAAGACATGATGGAAACAGGAGCAAATTGATGAGCAAGAACAACTTTAAATATTTTGTTTCCTATAAGTTAGATTTGATTTTAATGGATTTGACATTTTCTCCCTGGACACAGTTTTTTCCAGGTCCATATTTAGGAGAGAAAGTTAAAATGTAAATTGAAATAACATTTACTTTTTATTTAATTTCCTCTCTGACATGTATATATTATAGGATGGTTTGAATGCAGCCTGGCAGGTTAGAGCGACTGGAAGTCTGAATTTCAGCTGAAATGATTATGATTATGTGACCAGTATTAGGAACATGTGATCTGGATCCTCAATAATAAAATTATAATTTAATTTTGTTATCTATAGACACTTATGGAGCACTTATTATATCCCAGGTACCAATATATAAGCTCTCTATGTATATTAATTCATTAAATCTTAATAATAACCATGAGAGTTAGATCTTTAATAAGAGCCCCATTTTACAGATGAGAAAAGTGAGGCTTGGAGAAGTGATTTGCCCACGAGCACACAGCTGGCCAGTGGCAGAGCTAGGAGTTGAGCTAAGTGGGTGGGTCCCAGCAAGCATGCTCCTTCTGCTCAGCTGGGGCAGGGCTCTCCCTGGGGCAGCAGCATAAGCATCACCTGGAAACACTAGAAGTCACATTCTCAGGCCACACCTCACACCCACTGAATTGGAAACTCCAGGGAGGGGCGGACAGTCTGTTTTGACAAGCCCTCCAGGTAATTCTGATGCACACTGTGTTAGTCTGTTTGGGCTGCTGTAAGAAAAATGACACAGATGCTTGTTTCTCACAGTTCTGGGAAATCCCACATCAAGGTGCGGGCAGTTCAGTGTCTGTCGAGGACCTGCCTCGTGGTTCACAGACAGCCGTCTTCTCTCTGTGTCCTCACATGGCTGAGAAGAAGGAAGCCAAACCGAGCTCCCCTGTCTCTTCTTATGAGACCATTCATCCCATTCACGAGAGCTCTGCCCTCAAGACCTGATTGTCTACAAAGGCTCCCCTCCTAATTCCATCCCATTAGGGATTAGGATTTCAACACTGAATCTTGGGGGGACACAAACATCCAGTCCGTAACACACACTGAAGTGTGAGAACCAGCGCCTAGATAGAGAAAGCACTGTTCTCTGCCTGGTCCAGAGGCCAGCAGCGTAGCAGTACGGACACGCGTGCAAACACGCAGTTGCCATCAGTCTAGCAGGCGCAGCCGAGGAGGAGCGCATCAGGTCTGTGCTGGTGCACAGGGCAAGGGAGGGAAAAGGAAGCTGCTGCTCTTTGGGCGAGGAGAGATTTGCACTCCAGTTTCAAAGACAGAGGAAGGGCATTCGGCTCCAAAACTGATAGAGTCTGTCGGTTTTGCTTATCTGGAGTCTGGACAAATAGTTGAAATGACTTCAGATGGTTCTGACCATTCTGGCAGGATCAGCACAGGACCTGGAGCTACCCTCTGTCCTGCCCACCTTCTGCCTGGGATTGTGCCTCTCCCAGGCGGTATGTTATTCTTGGAATTGATGGCTACAAAGTAGACAGAAGAAATCTTTAAAAAATACCTAAGGTATGATGTACTCTTTTTTTTTTTAATTTTTAAAAAATATGTCTTTTTATTATTTTTTTAGAGAGAAAGGAAGGGAGAGAGAGAGAGAAAACATCGATGTGAGAGAGAAGCATCCATCAGCTGCCTCCTGCACGCCCCCTACTGGGGATCGAGTCTGCAACCCCGGCATGTGCCCTGACCGGGAATCAAACCTGGACGCCTCAGTCCATGGAATGATGCTCAATCCACTGAGCCACACTGTCTGGGCTGATGTACTCTTTAAACAAAATATTTTTTATTGATTTCTAGAGAGATAGGAAGGAAGTGGGAGAGAGAAAGAGAAACATGGATGTGAGAGCGGAACCTTGACCCACTGCCTGCTGGGGATCGAGCCCGCAACCTGGGCATGTGCCCAGACTGGGAATTGAACTGGCACCTTTCAGTGCATGGGATGACACTCAAGCAACTGAGCCACACTGGCCTGGGCTGATGTACTCTTTTTGCCTAGAAAAGTAATTTCGTCTTAGATATTAGCAAGGCTGACCTTCAATAATAGTACCCATTTCATTTACCTGTTAAATCCAAAGTAAGTCTCCTAAAACTACCGTCTCTAGCTCTGGGATATAACAGCACTGAGGACTACAAAGCACGATTATAGCTTGTAATACCTAAATCACTTAACCCATTAGGTGAGTCATCCCTTATTTTTCAGGGCACAGTATTTTAGAAATCTTCCCAATTGGCTTCCAGGCTAAACAAATTCTTTGCACTTTTCATTTTGCTGGAAACAGGGATCAGACATAAACAGCAAGGGCTGTCTACTCTTTGTAACATCTTTGGAGAGATGGCCCTGATATGCACCACTGTTTTCAATCACTTAAAAGGCAATAACTCAATTACGCCATCCTCCGTATAAGAACCGCCATTGCTTTGGTTCACTCCCAGGCCTGACACAAGTAAATCACTTCGATAAAATCCCCCTTTTCCTCCCTCCTGGAGACAGGAATAAGTAATGATACCAATGATCTACCAAGAACAAAATGAATATAATGTACTTCTAGAAAAGCAAAATATTTCACAAGTGATGCATTGTGTTGTTTGGAAAATGCTTTTTCGTGTGTGTGTGTGTGTGTATAGCAGATTAAACTCTGCTTGTGAACTGAATGCTTGGATTGAGCAGTGTATGTGCCTAAGATGGGAAGAGGAACACATCTCAGCAATATACCATCCATAGTGGGCCCGCTGATGGTCGTCCCTTCGTGACTATGCAAAGAGAATATATTTTCTAGAGTGTCTGAAGCAAGTTCCTTCCTCATGTGGAAATAACCACATATATTAGCAGTATGGCATGTGGCTCAGACGAAAAGGACATTGGCTTGCATGTCCTGTTATTAAGGGTTGTCATGTTATTAAGGATCACTCAGCTCACTTGACCTTTTTCTTAATGACCCAGGTTACCCGAAGCGATGGTGACTCTCCCACACTGTGGATTAAGTCCTCGAGTAAGGGACATCAGCTGTGAAGGATGTGGGGCTCCAACGTTTCCAGACTGTGGGCACACAGAGATGGAAACACATGGCAGTTGGCAAATTGATCAGTTAGGGTCCATGTCATGCCAAATTATCCTTTCCATTAACATATTTATTAATATATAAATTATTCCATTTAATATATTTACTGGTGCCCCTTAGTGAATGATAAAATATTTTCATTTCAACAAGTCTAACTCAGGGGATTCAACAAGTCTGCTTAAGGGATTTCTAAAAATAGGTTACAGTCTTGAACAAATGATACGGACTCAAGAAAGCTTAACATTTTATCTTTTATGATAGATATGATCTTATAATAGAACTGCAAATAATGTTCTAGTCAAGTTCTCTGCTGACTTTAGCTTTCACTCACTGAGAAAAGTCCTCTTATTTGGATCGCATTATTCTGAATTAGGATTATTCAGATTGGCAGAATTCAATTGGAGAAAATATAACCTAAGACAATAGAATGTTTTTTACCTGCTTTAGATATACTTTTATAGGTCACTCCAATTTACTGAGGATCTCCTAAGTGCCAGACACTATTCTGGGCAATTCAAATGCCTCATCTCATTGAATCCTCACAATTACAGTTCTTATCACTAAATAATTATGCTTTATTTTCTTTTCGACAGCACTGTCGTCATCATCTATGATGCTACACGTTTTTCTTATTGTCCCTCTCTTCCCTCTGGCCTCCCCCCTCATTAGGCATGGATTATCAAGTTGTATTGACTGCTATCTCCACAATTCCTAGAATTAGTACATAATAGGTACTCAATAAACGTATCTTTTTTGGATAAATGAATGGCCCCGTGAGGCAGGTTTTTTTTAAGACCAGTAGTTCTTTTCTCTTTTCATTGGTAGGTTATTGTTTCTCGTGATGCTTTATAATCTGTAATTGATTTTGAATAAACAATGCATATGCCCAAAGTTCAAATGGTACAGAGGAGTATATGGTGAAAAGTACCACACACCCCTTTCCATTCATTCCTTGACTTGCCTGCCCACTGGACTCACCTGGGGGCTTTCTTTGTCCTTCGGCGGTTAATTTGGCATTGATCTCTAGGCCACAGCTATTCTGGAGATGGGTAGTGTGTCACCTAACCTGTTACCGATTTGCATTTTTTGGCAAAGAAATTAAACTAAACTCATGCTGGCTTTTTTTCTTTTTAAAGTTAATGCACTCCTTAGTTTATAGACAATGTTGCTAGAGAAACACCATCTTCAGAGGCAACGGACCCATCTATATGGGGGCCTCGATTCACTAGTGGCTATATATGTATACAAAATCACAGCTTTTCTGTCATTTCAGCCTTAAAGCAGCAAGGATCCCAGTGTCCGTTACCCAAACTATCCGCATCGCTGTGTACCCCATGGATTCGCTAGTCTTCTTAGTTGAAACACTGAGTCTCTTACGACTAACGCCGTTTTGAACGTTTTGCCAGCATTTAATCAGACGTCGAATCAGTGTGTTTCCTGTGAATTGAGTATTGGTTTTACATTCGTTAGCTGATGACATCAGCGAGAAGATTCTTCGCAGCCCCTCCTAGTAAATTCACTCACTTGCTTTTCACGTAATTAAACTCCATACTCCTCTGAGCAGGGTCCATAGCACCTTGTTCACGGCTTGCTTTTTGGCATTTCCGGGGATCGTCCTGCGCTGTCCAGTAGTGTGCTTGGGTTTGCTCCCCGAGGTCCTGTTTCCGAGAAGTCTGCGATGGCATACATGGTAACCGTTCTGTCACCTTCCCCAGAAGTGGAGGTCTTTGGGCTGAGACAATGTTTCCACTGACTAGTAAATGACCTGTGAGACCCCTCTCCCTCCCTGAGCACCCAGCTTCCCGTACACTCAGGATGCGTTGCTCTCTCCAGGGAGAGTGTGGAGAGCCTGATCCAGAAGCATTCCTACGCCCGCTCACCCATCCGCACCTACGGGGAGGAGGACGTGCTGGGGGACGAGGTGCAGACCTCCCAGACCCGAGGTAAGACAGCTGCGGGCCGAGCACCTGAAGGAGGTGAAGGCAGGTACGGGTGAGGCCCGGACCTCAGGGGACACATGACCCCCAGGGCATTTCAGGGGCCTCTTCAGGAAGGGACAGCTCCTGAGGCTGATTTTCACAAAGTTCACCATTTTGCCCTTGAGTCTTAGGAGATTATGCTGCCTGAAGGTCTCCTCTGGCTTTGTTTTTCAGTAAAAGGACATCGAGTCTCTGAGTCAGGACTCAGGAGTTCCTTGTCCATGATCTACTAACCAAAGAGCTATAGGACTTGGGGGGCAGTCCCTTAATCTCTCTGACGCCCAGTTTTATCATCTGAACACCTGTTCTACTTAGGTCAGGAATACCTTATTTGGATAATGACGAGAACTGAAAACACTCAAAAAGAAGGTCCTCCCGGTGAAGGGCATTACGAGGAGGCAGTGGCCCCAGTGGGGAGAGGGATGCTGGAAGTACCTCTGTCACAAAGGCCCAGGAGGAGCCATCCGCACCGGGGAGTCCAGAGCACAGGGGCGTTTGTATGGACCGAGAACCCTCTGTCATATTTTAATGTCCATCTTACAGAAAGAGCATAATCACTCAAAACATAGGACACCGCTTATAACTTAACCCAAGTAAGCTACTAGTAATTATACGATGGGAAAAATTCAATGTCAACTCTCATTTAAACTTCGGGATGCTACGATGTTAAGAAAAAAATTACTTTGTAATTTGTCAAATAGTTAATCAAGAATTCTGGAAGCTGAAAAAAAGAGAAAGAAAACACTCTTGTGGGCTCTCACGATGGCTTTGGAAACTAAGTACCTTTGTGAGGCTCCTGTGCCCAGCCTCCCTTCTGGGGTGCCCAGAGGTCAGGACAGGTGTCAGCTCCTTGGGGCTCCTTGGAAGGGAATCGGTGTTTCCGGCCACTCTCTGGGAGATGCAAGCCATCTGAGTTAAATCTTTTCCTAGTTAGCAGATTCTCTCTTCCATGTGTGGTGTGAATGATTTCTTATCTTGAAAGGTGACTTTGCCTTGTGGTGGACACGTTCATCTGTTTGAACTGCAGATCTAGGACATTTCTTAAAAGAAGTTGATCCTTACAGATGAATAATACAGCCTCGAGCTGCACATCGACGTGGAGTTTCTAGTCTAATGCGTTGTTTCCCCTTTCAGGGTCGGCCTTCACAACGTCCGATAACCTGTCTCTCAGCTCCTGGGTGTCCTCTTCCTCCAGTTTCCCTGGCTTTCAGCACCCACAGTCCCTGACTGCTCTGGGCACCAGCACAGCGTCCATAGCAACACCCATCCCCCACCCCATCCAGGGCTCTCTGCCGCCATACAGCCGCCTCGGGATGCCTCTGACGCCCTCGGCCATTGCCAGCTCCATGCAGGGGAGTGGCCCGACGTTCCCCTCCTTCCACATGCCCCGGTACCACCACTACTTCCAACAAGGGCCCTACGCTGCCATCCAAGGACTGCGCCATTCCTCCGCCGTGATGACGCCGTTTGTATGACTCTTCCGAGGGCGGGAGGATCCACAGCCAGAATGTGCAAGTGGGTATGGAAACAGAGGACAGGGCCGGCTGGGGGGGATGTGGGTTTGGGAGCAGGGGCTCTCCAGGAGACCTGTGCTCTGGTAACGAGGACAGCTGGACTCACCGGGAAGCCCGCTGCCGAGGGAATGCACCGGGCCCAGGATTCATCCGGAGCTGTGGGTGACTCTGGGGTTCGGGAAGGAATCCGTGGAAAGATCTCAGCCAGCCTAAGTCCTGCAACGGATAGGATATCAATTTACCCAGAAAGTTTAATAATACAAGGCAGATGAATCTTAAAAGTGCATTATTCCTAGCGGTGAAAAAATGCTGTGTCAATGCAGTAATGTATAAAATCAACGTGTATAGGTTTTCTTTCTGCTGTCCACCGGTTAAAAGTATCTTCAGAGAGGCAATACTGTATAACACACCAACCATGACGCATAGAGACTAACTCACGTCCATTTCGCCCTGTAGAGAACGAGAGCCCATAGGGAAGTATCGGTAGTGCTGTAGCTTGAGCATGTTGTTTTCCGTTGTGTCAGCCTGCTGGGGAAGGAGCTGAGATGATGCTCATACACCCTGTTTGGTGGGTGAACAGTTGGTAATGACTTCACCAAGTCCTTTCTGTGCTGTTGAAGGGCCAGTACCTGACAGTCTTGTCTTCTTTCTTCCTGATTCTCTTTCTTGCAATCACTTGCCATTCAGGTGGGGAAAATCTTATGTATACAATTTTGAAGCGAGAGGCTCTATGTGTTACATCGTAAAACGGAGGGTTTCTTTTTCACTACTGATTTAGTCGCTGAGGACACTCTCGAGCTACTCCATGATGACATGGGAGACTTCTGTCACCTGCAGCTGCATAAAGGGACGGTAGCCCTGTTCTGAAAGGCGCTTCTCTGCCGTGGGTGCCAAAGGCCACTTCATCTTTCCTTCAGCTTTGGGAGACCTTATGGATGTTAAGATGCCTGGGCCAGATTCTCACTGTTGGCGAATCTGCTCTGTGGTTGGATTCGCAGCTACAGGAGGTTGACGGGTTTGTGAATGGCCGTTCTAAGTGCCAGCATAGCCACCACCTAACCTGTGCTCACGAGGAGGAAGGTGTCTACATATCTGATTTGTGCTTTTCTCACTGTTACAGTCAATGATTCCTTTACCACCTTTCTAGCCTATTATATGAAATTATATGTTACTCAATGACTCCCCGACTGAAACATTGCTTATAAGTAAATCTAAACATTTATCCACTTTATTTTCAGCTCTTACTGTCTCCTTGATCCTTCCTCTAATGTTGTATAATGAGTAATTATATTTTAGTTATATATATAATCTCTATATTATTTTGGGGTAGCATAGTATATCTAAACATGTATGGTCAGGATAATACATTTGGTATTTTGCAACAGTGCATAACCCTAGCAACAGAAATGTAATGAAGCTGGTAGTCCTTCAACTTTAGATGTAATGCTGGCTAGCTGCACTCAGCCGGGGTGGGGAGCGTCCGGCCCGCGGGCTGCATGAGGCCCGAGAAATCAATACCAGCTGACATCACACGTGTCACCAAATTGGCCTGACCAAATAGAGCAGGCTAATGTTTAAGTTGATAATTCTGTATGGCCTGCGAATGATGTTATAAATATCCAAATGGCCCATGGCAGAATAAAGGTTCCCCACCCCTGATACAGGATATAACCTGTCTTCTCCACAGAGCTCCTCCCAACTCTATTTAAATTTAATTTAAATTTTCTATATAATAGTCATTTTACTCTGTCTGACTGCGAAAGGATTGAATCTGTTCAGAGAGATGGGAATATTGCTGCTGAGAGAAGAGGTGTATTTCAGAGTAAATGCAATATACTTATCACATCAGACTCCACTGGGACTTCATTGGGTTGTTTTAATGTTAGGCTTTTCCATATCAAATGCCTTTCTTGGGCATTCCCAGCTTATGAAACAAGACGACATGGCACAGCCTGTCTCAGGGGTGCTGTGGTTGGACTTCTCATGCCGTTCTCCATGGTATCCCGAGTTCGCATGTGGAGAAGCACGAGCTGTGTTAACCAAGCGTCTCCAAGTCCTACGGCAGACGCCGTGGGCTCGCTCACAGCCTCTGGCGTGTTACACTCTAGAATGCACAGGTAGTTTTCTCCAAACACAGCACAGATGTGCATTTCCTTTCAAAAGCATTCATGAGTAATGTTTAAATATCCATAAAGCTTAGGATAGGGATTTAATATTTAATAGTTTGCCTGTTGCCAGTGGCTCCTTGGAGGACAGAGGACAGCTGCTTAAAGCAGCAACAACAAAAGTAGATGCTATTTGACATGATGCCACTCGATACCCTGGTAAATGACTGGTCTGTTAAAGTAAATCGTATCTGACTTTTTTCAATGAGAATGAAAGGATCATTTTAATACTTTTTTGATATTTTCCCCAATTGGTGTGTCTCAAAGTAGGGTGGGATGTTTTTGTTAAATATGGTTTTACACCAGTCTTTCCTGACTTCGTAACTTTATTTTTTAATGAAGCAATAAAACTCAGCATACGTAGAGTGCTTAGAGAAACGACTAGGATGTCAAAGCATGCTATGGGAAGACCACACCTGAAATTCTGAATCGGGTAGATTTTTAAGTCTGTGGTTTTGTCTGCACCAGAATGAAGAGCACACGTGCAATGGAGCTCCCGCAGATTAGCCACGAGAACCGGGGGTGGGAAAGTACCCCACCCAAGTCCTTTCGACCTGTTCTGGTTGTTGATTCCTACTTAAGTCCTTGGGGATTTAAGATTTAAAACTGTTAAGTCTATTTTACCAAAAGTAATTGCAAGAACTACACACTTAGAAAGCAACTTGAATAATAAGAAGCAGGAGTTACAGTGTATTTGGAGTGGATTCAGGGTTTTCCCTCCACGTGCGTTCCAGTATCAGAAGCTGGCTACATGCAGGGCTGCTAAAGAGAGGCCAGCAGGACTGCTGTACCTAACCCGGAGAAAGTAATTCACAACTTAGTAGGTCCTGTGTGTGTGATTTGTTTTAAAAGAATTATCAAGAATTCTAAGCTCTGTGATTTCTTTTTTTTAATCCTTACCCGAGGATATTTTTCCCTTTATCGTCAGATAGAGTGGGAAGGAAAGAGAGAAGGAGAGAAAGGGAGAGAGAAAGAAACATTGACATGAGAGGGACACATTGACTGGTTGCCTCCCACATGACTCCAACCAGGGCCAGGGATGAACCACAACTGAGGTGCATGCCCTTGGCCGCAATCGAACCCACGACTCATTGATCCACACCGCTCTACTGCTGAGCCAAGCCAGCCAGGGCTATTACTTCTTTTACCTAGTAAATTTCCCCCCTCCTCTGCCCACCCTTAGTGGTATAAAGATAAACATACTCAGCTTGTGTGTAATTTATCACAAATTATTAGGCAACAAGGTCTGCAGTAATGAATTTATACTGCATTGCTGGTTCTTTGAGTTTATAGTGATGGTACGTTGTCTGGAAGGTCTACCACCGTTCCTGGTGGGGACACAGAGGAGGAGCCATCATAAAGGAGTCACACTGGTTTTGGGGGTATCCCGGGATCTCCCCTCCCTGACCCTCATCCACACTCTGTCATTGCGCAACATCCCTACCCCCCCCCAAAAAAGGAAAAGGGAACCCAGTAAAAGCCCAAGAAATAAGTATTCTTAGAAGTAAAACATCCTTACCCCATCCTGCCTATGAATTTTTCAGGAAGATGTTAGGCTAGTTATCCCAATTCTGAATTTCACATTAGCTTTTCAGGCTGCCCTGTTTATACTGAAGATGAATTATATCAAGAAAATAAGGCTCAAATGAAGTAAATGGTGGGTGAAGTGACTTTAACCACCCCGTTAAAGATACAGTCAAGCTTAGCCATGACTCGGTAACTGAAGTTCAAAAATTAGAGAGGTCATGTAATGTGCAGGGGTCACAGATTGTAAGAAAAAACACTCTTTTTATTCAATCTTCCATTCACTAGGTAAGGAAAACTGTTTTCACTATTAAACATGTATGCACTTGATAACTATTACGAGTAAAACAATATTATACCCGGAATCTAGACATCCTAGATGGAAATAAAGCCCTGGACGGAAAATATTTTCAGCTGGCTCCTTTAGAGAATCACACTGGCGTGGACGATGGCTTTTATACATTTCTGTATTATTTCAGAATGCAAGGATTTTATTAGAAACAAGCAAAGGGAAGGTTACAAACTCTTAAAACTTTAGAAAATCAAAATCCTCACTACTGTTGATGCCACGCTTGTTATAAAATATACCAATACTTTTCTTCAGCATGCTTACACATGCAAAAAGGTTTATTGGTAAATCTTTGATAGGCAGATATTCCCAAGGTATTTTCTGGCCCTTCTTTCTCTGTCCATGCCTTAAATAATTCCGATTGCCTCCCCCCGATGATAAGAAAATTAAAACATTTTGGCGAAATAATACATCTGGACAAAAAATACGGTTTGTTGTATTTTACTTCTGGTACATTATAATACTGTATTTAGTTGTTTTTGTTTTTTTCTTAGTTTCAGAAACCTAAAAGAAGGTCTTTGATTTCCTAAAGGAAAAAAATATGTATTAGCCTTTTTAGTAGAGTCTACACCATTCTATTGTTTGCTGTGTTCATTTGCTTAATGAATTGTGTGAGAACAGTCATTGTAATGAAGTGTGTGTGCTGGGGCTGGGGGAAGGGCATGGGAAATGTTTTATGAAAAAAGAAGTTATAAGCCTAATACTATGAAGTAACATCTAACGAAGTTCTTTTTAAGTGCAATATATTTATTTCTGCTAGAAATGTATTATCAACATTATGTAATATTTGAAGCATTACATGTTATTTGTAAACAGCTTAAAATTATATATTACCCAAAGTTGTACAGAAGTACAAATGTGTGCATATTAATTTCTTTCATTAAAAACGGTGTGTTTTTTATATATATACACACATTTACACCTTTCATTGCCTGACACGGTTTGCCTCGTGACTTTTGGTACCAGTTTCCTCACCTGAAAAAAAAAAGAGGAGGATTAGGTAAGATCACAGGTCACAGCTGGCCACTCCCAGGCCGGACACAGCCCACCGGGTTCCTACACAGGATTTGATTTTGCCTTTGAAAACCCATAGAGAAGACATTGCTCTCAAGTCCCCACTGGTTCCAAATGTCCTACACCCGGTGCCCTTCACTCATTCACTCTCCCCGATGAACCCTTAGAATTCGGGGGCTTTGCACCTCTGCGCATGGAATGACATGAAGACGCCACAAAGCTTAAAGATCCCCTACCTCTCGTTCCAGTCCTGAGCTCCGGGATGTGATGTAATGACATTACACAGCAGGCTGACACGAAATAAGATTAGCCAAATTCAGCCTTAATCCTTCTCCCACATGACAGTTCTTCAGAACAGCCGACGTTATCGTGCTCTCTGCTTTTGCAGAGGTCTGATCTGTTACCCTGCATTTTCTGTGCATGCCACACGCCAGCCTTGTAAAAATCTTTTCTTTGGAATAATTCTAAGCTTACAGAAAAGTTGCAAGAATAGCATAAAGAAACCCTGTATGTTCTTTACCCAGATTCACCAATTGTTAATGTTTTGACCCATTTCTTTTACCATTTGCACTCACACTGAGTAGTGCACACACACACACACACGTGTGTACACGCACACATGTAGTATATACAGATTGTTTTTCTGAATCATTTGAGAGTAAGTTTCATATATCATGCCCTCTTATTCTTATGCAATTCAAAGTGTATTTCCTAAAACCAAGAAGATCCTATGAAATATCCGTGTAGAGTTAGCAACCTCAGGACACTTAACAAGGGAACACTGCTGAGATCTACCATCTACTCCAGTGTCATCAGATGCCTCGGTGACGTCCAATGTAGCATATTTTTTTCCTTCAGTACAGACCCAGTTTGGGATCACATATTGCATTTTGTTATGTTTCTGTACTCTCCTTTTATCTGACACAGTTGCCCAGCCTTTCTTTGTCTTTCATGACACACAAAAAATATTCCTGTTGTTCAATGGTTTATAATCACAAATCTTAGTCATACTGATGCACAAATCATTCCAGATTTGGCCATTGGGAGCTCCTTGAGCTGGCTCCTGTGTCCTTCTGACATGCCTTAATTTATTTTTTAGCACTTATTCAATTTCTGGTGTAATGTTTTTCCAGACTCATCTTGTATCTTTTCTGCCCCAGCCCTGGAACCAGCCATTTCTACAGGAGCCCAGATTCCTTTTATCAGAAACCACGACCTGGGCACCAGATGTGCCCAATGGGGTGTGTTTGCTTCTAGGTCCTTTCAGTGGGGAGGAATACATAGATGTATATAAGCACACACGTTCCAGTGTGTGTGTGTGTGTGTGTGTGTGTGTGTGTGTGTGTGTGTAAAATGTCTTAGAAATCATGAGTTTATGCCGATATCTCGAATTCCAATGAACCCCATAGGGTCCCTTTTTCCTTGCTTTGCCCCATTCCATGTTTGTCTCTGCCTTCTTCCACAGTAAGCATCCTGGCTTCCAACAATATCAGCATAGCATTTACTCATTTCTGCCATACATGCCAACGAATTTCATACTGCTTCACTCAAACAGCAGTGAGCACACCTTCCACACGGAGTTCGGGATCTGTCTGGAGCTGTTTCCCTCCTTCTCAGCCAAGGCTCTGAGGGGAAGTGACATGTTTTGCAGTTACTTGGGTTAGCTCCTTTTTGCTTCTCCCGCGTGGTTATGTTATTCATTTGCAATACAACTGGGCTCATTTGCTCAGCTTTCTTACAGTTTGAAGGTTCTTGTTTCCTTGTCATTCTCACGGACTTAAAAAAACAACAACAGGGAATACTAACATGCTTCCCACAAAAAGCCTCATAGAACTCATGCGCGATCACAGCAAAGTTGTAGGCTAGACGGTGAATACAAATAAGTCAATTGCTTTCCTATCTCTCAGCAATAACAACTGGAATTTGAAATAAAAAATACATCATTTATAGCAGCACCAGAAAAGGGAAGAGAAATACTCAGATATAAATATAATAAAATAGTATGTACAAGATCTATATGAGGAAACTATAAAACTCTGATGAAAGAAATTTAAAAAGTGGAAATCAATGGAGAGAGAGGCATTCCATCTTTGTGGATAGGTAGACTCGATATTGTCAAGATGCCACTTCTTCACTTGACCTAGAGATTCAACATAATCCCAATCAAAATCCCAGAAAGTTTCCTAGCTGTCAGCGAGCTGACTATAAAGTTTGAATTTATGGAGAGAGAAAAGACCCGGACTGTCCAACCCAATATTGAAGAAGAACAAAGTTGGAGGACTGACAGCACTCAACTTCCAAACTTGCTATAAAGCTACAGTAAAAAAGACAGTATGGTATTGGAGAAGGAGTAGACAAGAAGATCAACCAAACAGAATAGAGAGCCCAGAAAATACACCCAGAGGAATATAGTCAACCGATCTCTGATACAGGAGAAAAGACCTCACCAAAGAAGACAAACAGATCACAAATGAACATGAAAAGCTGCTCAACATCCTATGTCCTTTGGGAAATGCAAATTAAAAGGAGCTACCACCACACAACTGAGAATGTGGAAGCCGGTGGTGGCGATAGTTGCACAACCTTGTGAATATACTGAAGTCAGCAGATCCTATACTTAGAAGAATGTACGTTATGGCATGTGAATTCTATCTCACTAAAGCTGTTATTTTAAAATGTAGAAAAGATAGCTAGCAAATCTTTTATTTTCATTCTTTAGGGCCCAACTTGTCAACTTTGAGGACTTCCAGGGGAGTAAATCGTGCGTACTTGTGAGCTAAGAATGAGCGGTCCAGGGTTTTCTCCCTTCCTCAGTTTATTTTATCTGTAAAAAAAAAAAAAAAAAAAAAAAAAAGATAATATTGCCTATTTGATAATTTGTGTGGCTTTAGGCTCTCAATTTATTTTAGTTGATTTTTACCCCTTCATTTTTTTTCCAAGAAGAATTATAACTGGTTCTTTGGATTCCCTGGGAAAGGAAAGATAATGCAAATAATCCTTCTGCATCCTGAGCTTTGATATGGCAAGAATTGCTACATTTTATAAAACATGTACTATATCTATACACTTTACATACATTATCTGACTTAATGTTTGCAACAACTCTTTGAGGTAGGAGCTATTATTATTCCCATTTGAAGTATGAGAAAACTGAGGCTTAGCGAGATTAAGTGACCTACAGCACGTGGGAGAGCCAGGATCCAAATCCCGTCTTTCCTCATAACTAACACACTGCACTCCTCCCTCATACAAATAGCTCCAAATTCTAAGAATTTTAAAAAAAGTTTATCTTGCTTTTTCTGAACCCAGGTACATGGCCTTAACTAAGAAACCTAAAAACAGTCGAAGTCAACACTTTTTCTCCTAATGGATTATAAAGTGTCACTGGTAAGTGTCTCAGGAAGAGTGCGAACAGACTGCAGACCGGAAGGGGATTTGAAGGTTCCACATTTATCTTTGGTGGGTGGGTGATAGCCTTGGGGAAGCAGGACCCAGAACAGTCTGCTGGGCTTGATGTAAACACCCAGTACTTATTTGGGAACATGTTCTAGTTGCCATTTAGAACTAACTAGAAAATAGGAGCAGTGGAGCCCACTGTACTTAGAGGCTGGACAGCAAGTGAAGTCAGGGAAGAACCAGAAGAACAGGGACCAGGGGTGCAGTGGAGCCAGGCTGGCGCTGGGCTGAGCAGGTTAGAGAGAGGCGACAGGCTTAGCAACTGTGGCTTGGCGGTGAAAGGTGTAGTAACTGGAGGACAATATGGGGGACAAACTGTGGGGTGAACTACAGAGAATCAGACCCCCAGGGTTGAAGCAGGACACAGAGCTGGAGAGAAGAGAAGCACTGGAAAGGAGAGGGTTTGGTACAGGGTACAGTATGACTCAACAGGTATATCTTCCCAGCTATCTAAATATATGTACACATCCTACCTAGAATCAAATACGTTTAAAAGACTTTAATAAGGCATGTAGTCCAAAGTCTTTATTTCATAGTTTAGGGCGTCAGAGCTAGAGAAATAAATTGCCCCAAACACACTGGGCCCAGTCCAGTGATATTTCTAGATCGCTATGTCATAATCAATGTTAAATCTGAAATCAATCTAAAAGACTGTGTAATATAAAACAGCATTCAGACGCCCGAAGCAGCACGGCTGTGTTTGCTGTTTTGCATTTGATCTGCCTATGTATATATTTTACACTTCATTCTTTAATATATTCTAAGACTTCTGCTTATTAGTATTGAATGCAGTGATTCTTGTATTAGTCACTTTGGTGATAAGTAAAAAATAATCTCAGTATGTTGGAGTTCATACATGGAACTGTCATCACTGAGTTCATTAAAAACATTGCTATTTGGAGTGTAGTATATGCACATGCCGGTTGTCATTTAACAATGTATACTGAGTGCTCTTCTACTGAAATCATTTGGGCAGTGTCCCCATGTAGGGGTGAAGGAATTCTCCTTAATCCATTAATTCAGGGAAACATGCCTATACACGGCTGTTCAAGGTCAAGGAGGTCTCATTTCATCTGCTATAGGCCTGGGGACCTAACCAGAGTACGGTTGGCTGACAGAGCTCCAGTTTTAAAAGGAGAACAGGCCCCTCATAGACACAGAAGGTAAGCCAGAACTCCTAGAAATTCCAACTTATTACCGATACCTTTTCTCTGGACGCCTGCGTGATGCTGGCGGTGCCGTGCACAGCAGTGCACACAGGTGCACGTCCTCCCGGCTGGCTGCTTCACTGCAACGTGGCCACTGTCTGCTTTCTCCTGCGGAGCAGCGCCTGCATCCAGCTAGAATTTAGCGTGCTCCACAAAGCAATTCACCAGCAGTAACTGTCCCGTTTAAAAGTGAATCACTCAAGATATGTAATGGTTTTAGACTAAAATAGTTGTTTTCTAATATATGCATGTGCAAAGACATTTCTTTCAGTGGAGGTAACTTAATTGAAGAAAATGTGGAAAAAATCTTTTAACGTGTACAAGTTACATATTAAATTAGAAAATAGACACCAAGAAGCACATACCTATGGCTATCCTATTTTTTTGAGACAAAAGTAGAGATATATAATTAAGCAAAACATTTTGTGTGTGTGTGTGTGTGTGTGTGTGTGTGTGTGTGTGTGTGTGTGTGTATCTTTGTGAATTTATAAGAAATCTTGCAAAAGTATAAAATATGAGCCTGGCCGGTGTGGCTCAGTGGTTGAGCATTGACCCATGCGCCAAGAGGTCGCCAGTTAGATTTCTGGTCAGGGCACATGCCAGGTTGTGGGTCCGATCCCCAGTGGGGGGCATGTAGGAGGCAGCCAATCGATGTTCTCTCTCATCAGTGTTTCTATCTCTCTCTCCCTTCCTTTCTCTCTCTAACATCAATGAAGAAAAAAAAAAATTTTTAAGTATAAAATATGAATCCCATTTGGTTTACCTTTTTAAAACTTCTTAATTGAAATGAATTAAAACTACTAAATCAAATTGCTCTAAAAGAATCTTGGATATGGCCCTGGCCGGTTTGGCTCAGCGGTTAGAGCGTCGGCCTGCGGTCCAGAGAGACCTGGGTTCGGTTCCCCCTAAGGGCACGTGCCTCGGTTGCAGTTTGTCCCCGGCCCTGGTTGGTCATGCAGGAGGCAGCCACTCGATGTGTCCCTTTCATGTTGATGTTTCTCTCTCTCTCTCTCTCCCTCCCACTCTATCTGAACAAAAAATGGAAAAATGTCCTTGGGTGAGGATTTAAAAAAAAAAAAAAGAATCTTGGATATGTGGTTCAATTATAGCTAATGTAATTATGAAATCCTAAGCCTTCTGTTAGCATCTTTGGTACTAAAGATGACAGAGTAGAGATGCCAATTCCAACTCCTTGCACCATAAAAGGGAAAAAAGTACTTTCATGTGAAAGAACCTGTGAAACAGCACAAATACAAACCATCCTTAATGCAGAAGAGTATCAATTAAAATGAAATTAGTATTTCAAATGATCAAATTTCAGGTGGGAAATTTTAAATTTTCAAAATGATATTCATTGAACTACCTCTATCTTTCTCATTCCATATAACCATGCTAGACAGAGATGTGACTGAACTATTCAATTACATTTATATCTATGTATTTGTGCAAAGTTAAAACATTTAAATTTGATTAAAAAATTATCTGAATCACTTAAAGCAAAGTCATTAATGTATTAAATGGAAAACCAAACATTGGCTGTGATGAATATCTTCATTACTTTGATGCATGAAATACGCAATGTAATTATTTTATGCAGGGTTACATTTGGAATTTTCTTAAATTTCATATTTAGTAAACTGATTTATTACAAGAACGGTGATTTTTCTTTTTAAAAATAAAATTTTAAACTACCTAAAATTTTAAATTCTGATTTACAGGTCATTATTGCCATCTACTGGTTGTACAGTTTCATTGCATTTTTTGCAAAAATTAGCAACTGGCTACACTAAAAGACAAAAGGGAAAACAGAGGTGAGTTTCAGATATAGATGACTACATTCAAAATCTCTAAGTAAAAGAGAAATAACTTGCTAAATCACGAAGTATCTTCCTTTCAAAGAGGATAAGACAATGTGAAAATATATTGTATTATATCAAATTATAGTGTATTATTTTAATTGTCTAGTCAACTGAATAAAACTAAGTGCCACGTTTTCCCTCACCTAGTGCAAATCGATTGTCTCCTTAGTAAGAATGCATAATCATATAGGCAACTGCTTGACAGTTTTAATTTACCTAACGGATCTAGAACTTTTATTACTGTTTAATAATAGAACTAACATAACTTGATGACAAAGAATCTGGTGAGCAAAAAAATTAAAAATAATACTCATCACTATACTCTGAATATAATCCATCTACAGCCGAATACAAGAACTTTTTCTTTTTTAAATTAAGCACGTGCTATGTTTTAGGTGCTTCAGCATTTTTCAGACGAAGAAATAAATAGAGTGCTAAGTTATTAGCTTCAGTCCCGCACTGATATGCCACAGATGAGTCCTTATGTAGGAGATATAGACGGGAGCCTAGCATATAGTTAATTCTGTGTGTTTATATCTGACTCTCACACACGTATCCTGCTCCTTTTACCTTTAACACCATATCATGAGTCTTTTCCTGTCATTAAATATTCGTTCAAAATGACCTTAGTCAGTTTAGTAATGAATGCTGTACTGCATGAGTGTTCTGTCATTTATTGTTTGATGTTGAGCTTATTTCTAATTTTTAACGGATGTGAAGAATAGTACAGTGAGCATTCTTATAAAAATGTTTTAAATGATAAAAATGACCGTATTTGTACTTCAAGGGCCCAAGGGTAAGAATATGCTTTATTCCGTTAGGACACTGAGCGATCGAAAGGCAAACGGAAACACCAGGAAACAAACACACTGATTAAAAAAGGAAACCTAGGAAGTGGGAGCTGTCCACGTGGGAAGCTGCGCGTGGGGCGGTGCACGAGGGAGGCTGCGCGTGAGGCGGTCTATGTGGGAAGCTGCGCGCGGGTGTCTGCGCGTGGGGCGGTGCACGTGGGAGGCTGCGCGTGAGGCGGTCTATGTGGGAAGCTGCGCGCGGGTGGCTGCACGTGGGATGGTGCACGTGGGAGGCTGCGCGTGGGGCGGTGCTCGTGGGTGGCTGCACGTGGAGCTGCGCGCGTGGACGGCACCCGAGCGGCGCGGGGCGGCCTGGACCTCACGCTCCGCTCCAGGTTGCTCGGTCGCCTTGACGACCGGGCGGCCCGCAACGGCGGCGGGACCGAGTCGTTGAGGCTGCGAGCCCCTGCGGACTCGCCCGACTGGGCTGGGCCCGCGCCGCAGAGACCCAGCGCCTCCGCACAGGGACTATGAGAAGATGGGCGGGCAGAGGAGGAGTAAGCCCAAAGACGCGGCCTCCGAGCCGCTGCGCTCTCCCCGCGCCCCGCAGGCGAGGCGGCGGCGCCGGGCCACCGGGGCCGGGGAGCTGGAGGTGGAGGAGTCCCCGCGGGCGGAGGCGGAGAAGCCGGGGCTGCCCAAGCCCGTAGGCGGCGGGAGCCTGCCCGGGGGCGCCCGGCCCTACTCTCCGCGGAGGCCCCGAAAACTGAAAGCGCAGAACTGCATGCAAATGGAAGTGGTCACCAAGACCCTGTTTCTCCAGCGCTTCCAGTTCATCAACTCTGTGCTGGAGCAGCTGCGCGACAAGGTGCACCTGTTGCGGAGGCGGCAGTTGTCGGTCCGGGCAACCGTCGGCATGGGTGAGCACGACGGGCCGGGAGGCGCTTCGGCGGCCGCAGCCCGCCCGCCTTGGGTTGGGAGTGGTTCGGGTGCGTCTCGAAGAATATCGGTTTAACAGGCAAGCCTAGCAGCAGTAACGACAAGGCCCAGCTCCGGAAAGTCGCAGACAAGGTCCCCAGCCCCTTTAGTTCTTGTTTTAAAACATTTTCCAGGGTTTTCGGGCATGGCGATCACCTGGACGTCACCAACAAAACACCATCTTAATCAGGACATCCCTTTATCACAGGTTGTAAAAATGAGAGGTTAGCTCTTGGGCTGGCATTGCTAAGGGTGGAATTAAAGGCGCACGTTTGAGAAGCTGAGTGTGGAAAAGAGTAAGGAGAGTTCCTCTTCTGAGCTGGAAGGGAGCAGAAAGCAAGGATTACTGTCTAGAGAGAAACACTGATGTGGCTTTAAGAGAAGT
This sequence comes from Tadarida brasiliensis, assembly GCA_030848825.1. Lineage (NCBI taxonomy): Eukaryota > Metazoa > Chordata > Mammalia > Chiroptera > Molossidae > Tadarida > Tadarida brasiliensis. The sequence continues at coordinate 94,229,867 of CM061267.1, read as the reverse complement.
TTGGGATACTGGTGTCGAATGATCTTTGTCTCAGTACGTATACAGCTGGGTCACTTTCAGAGGTGAGGTTGGTAGACAGGGTCCAGGGGTCCAGGAGACATGCTCTTTATCACACCTTATGCATTTAGGATATTGACATTACTCCACCTTATCATTTTATCAGGTGTCAATGTGGGTAAGGGGTGGGAGTGAGAGACAGAAGAATATTGTGAGGACTTTTGGAAAGCTAGATGGATTTAGTAGGATATTTTGTTTTAACCTTTTCCTTAAGTATAACTTTAAGAGTTTTCACCAGTACGTATATCCAGTTGTCCAGAGAATAAGAAAGAGGAGACATATGTGGTTGAATAGGACAGTCTCTGTGTATTTTATTTTATTTCTTATTTATTTATTTTTTATCCTCACCCAAGGATATTTTTGCATTTATCTTCAGATAGAGTGGGAGGGAGAGAGGGAGAGAGAGAAACATCCAGGTGAGAGAGACACATCGAGTGGTTGCCACCCACACGACCCCAACCGGGGCTGGGGGCAAACTGCAACTGAGGTATGTGCCCTCTGTGGGAACCGAACCCGGGACTCTCTGGTATGCGGGCCAATGCTCTAGCCGCTGAGCCAAACCAGACAGGGCAGCCTCTGTGTATTTTAAAGCCAATGAAGCCTTATCCGAGGTCCATCAGTTTCATTTTGAGAGAGAAGGTACAGGTTTAATTTCAAAGTGGTTCAGAGTATATTATATATTAGTAGAAACAGTTAACAAAAGTAGTAAATACATACTTTTTCTGTAAAGAGCCGGGTAGTAAATATTTCAAACTCCACAGGCCACATACAGTCTTTATTTCCTATTCTTCTTCCTTATTTTTACAACCTTTAAAAATGTAACAACCATTTTTAGCTAGTGGACAGGAACAGACAGCGGGCTGTAGTTTGCTGATCATGGTGTAAAACGAGTAAATGTTCTGAGACGTACTGAACAGTTTCTAGGGATAGGCCAGGATGGTTAGGGATATGGAAAAGGACCTGGGGAAGCGTCCTTAGGAGTCTTCAGCATTGCAGTGTTTTATTGTTGTTATTAGTTGACTTTTTTTTTGTTTTTATTAATTTGCACTTATTTTGTTAGCCAATTTGAGTAATTTTTTGAAATTTTAAGAGGTTAATGTTGGAGGGCGTAAAATGTCTTGCCAAGTATATTTTGGGACAGCTATAACAAATACTATTATAAAATCTTGGAGGGGAGGGCAGGACATCAGTAATAGCTAAGTAAACTCACTCCCCTGTGATATTAACAAAAATATTTAGAATATTTTCAGATCTTTGGAGATTAACCAAAGGTTTTACAACAATCTGGAGCTCATTTATTAAAAAAAAAAACTGCTGAAACTCTGTAAGAACAGTGCCATCCCTTTTCCCCAGCCCCATGATATCCTTGGAAATAAACAGAGTCCCAGCCACCAGAAGGAACAGAGTGTTTGGAGCTCCTCAGAAAGTCCACCCGCACAGCACAGCGGTGGCACGCTTGACCTGTCTGGGAGCTCCCTGACACCCCTCATTCCTAGGACATTGACAAGGGGAAGCCAGGGGCCTGGGAGCTCTCAAGGCTCAGTGAGGTTTGATTCGCCCCAAGGGCTTGCAGGTGGGCTGCTGAGGAAGCCGGTCCTGCCATCCGCATCTTCTGGTGAGCAGGAGGGAAAGTGAGCTAGGGCCACTGTTGGCTTGAGTCACTTCTGAAAGGACTGAGCTAATAATTATTGTGTGTGTATGTGATTCTTTAAAAAATGATGTAAGGCAATAGAGAATAGTGGTTAATCGTCGACCAAGAAGTCGCCGGGTCAACTCCCAGTCAGGGCACATGCCCAGGTTGTGGGCCAGATCCCCCCAGGGCGGGGCATATGCAGGAGGCGGCCAGTCGATGTTCTGTCTCATCGATGTTTCTGTCTCTCTCTCCCTCTCCCTTTCTCTCTCTCTCTCTCTAAAAATAAATAAAGAAAAACAAATTTAAAAAAGAGAGAGAGAGAGAGAGAATGATACTGAAAAATCACAAAAAGGTCCAAATCATCTGTGATTTCATCACTCTTTTCGTGAATGAGACATAGTCTTCCAACTCTCTCCCTTTGCTCCTCAAATCCCCCCTTCAGAGGTAAGCACCACTCACAATTTGTTTTCTGGGCTTCTGGGATTTTTCCTGTTACGCACCTTGCTTGTGTGCGCTCTCTAGACATAGGGAACGCATTGGAAACAGCTGTTCTAAGGATATATTACAATTACCATAATTAAGCAGCTTTTAATGACTTTTTCTTTTTTTTCTTTTTTCAGCTGCCTTTGTGGGAGTTTTGCACTGGTAAGATTAGTTTCAGTTTGAAATAAATAAAAGCATTTGAATTAAAAGTTGCCATCACTGTTTGCATACAGTAAAATCATAACCGCTTTATCTCCATTTTCTAGTGTACTCTGCATGTTTATTTCATCTAAAAAAAAAAACCCTCTTTATTTCGCAGTAAGGACATGTCAGTGGACATAAGCTTAGAGAGAAAGTTTTAGTCACACCTGTCAGTTGGAAATCAGGTAGAAATGAAGATCAAGACGCTGCACTGAGAATATGAATTAAAGGAGACTTCAGTGAGCATGTGCCTTATTTTACACAAGTGATCTCTTTGTAAAAATTATATGTAAAATGATAATATTTTTCATTTCTACCTGAGCTCAGGGATTTCTCTTCTTGGGAAGAATGGGATCTGCCCCATGTCCTGTTGGGACAGTGCTGTTCTGGCCATTTGGTCTGCAGGGAGACTCTGACGTTAGAACTGAGGCTGTAATGGTAAGACGTATTCTCTACAGCTACGGGGACCCTAGCAAATGTCCCACGTGTAAATGAAGGTGAGCGGGAGACAGGGTTGATAGGTGGAATGTTGCTTTTTCCCTGCTTCGTTGGAACGCGTCTGCCGCGTAAATGGTGGGAAGCATAGCTGCTCCCTGTAACTCGTTTTGCGGTCACATGTGCCCATCTTCCCTGCCTGCAGCTCTTGCCTCCAGTGACACTGATACAACATCTTGACGTCCAGCCCTGTGTTCTCGGACCCTTGCAAGCTGATTCCTTGTGCGGAATTACCCTTATTTGGAATTGTTTTAATATAAAATAGTTTTATTTAAAATTATATTCCAAATGCTTTTCAACAGTTACAGAGGCGTTTCCCAAACTTGGTACCTTAAAAGCACTTGTGAAAATAGGGAACTGGAACTTAACTCTGTTCTGATTGGGAGGCCTGGAGTTGAGCTTCGGCTGCGTGCAGCTGTGGATTCTGAGTGTCTAAACATACACGAGTGAGCCACTCATCTGTTGATGGACACTTGCTGTGGTACATTTACACAATGGAACACTGTGCAGCTGTAAGACAGAGAGGTCTTATCCTTTGAGATGACATGGAGGGACCTTGAGACTATTGTGCTAAGAGAAATAAGCCAGTCAGAGAAAGACAAGTATTACATGATCTCACTTATTTGTGGAATATAGTAAACAAAATAAGCTGATGAACAAAATAGACCCAGAGACAAAGAAAGGAGTAGGGTTCAGACTGACAAACTTCAGAGGAGGGGGCAGGGGAGATAAACCAAAGAACTTATGCATATATGCATAACCAGTGGACATAGACAACAATGCTGGGGGGGGGGGCGGGAACGGGAGGAGGGTGTCAATGGGGGAAAAAGGAGAAACATCTGTAACCAAAATAAATTAATTAAAGAAAAAAATACAAATTCAATTTTAAAATGAAAATAAAAATACACAAGTGAGTAAGCAAAACTATAAAGTTATCTCAATACTTACTATAAAAATGTATTCTTTTTCCTCTTTGTGGTTTTGTTACTTTGTTTATAATGTATTTTAGGACTTGTTTGAAATGTTATTATTATAATATGGTGCTTTATTTTTTTTTTCCTAGGATACATTTAATAACACTTTTTGAAAATGATCGTCATTTTTCTCACCTCTCATCTTTGGAACGGGAGATGACTTTTCGCACTGAAATGGTTTGGTTCTTTTCTCTGATGAATTAATTTGTAGTTTAATAACATTAAGGCTATAAGGTGGACATTTATGAGGCACTGAAATGCATTTTTGGTGAACTGCACTGTTTCTCAGGCTATGACTTAGGTTTATTACTCAAGTAGGAAGTGTTTTAGGATTCTTGTTCTTACCTCATTTTCTCTTCCTCCTTTCCTAATACAGACTTCTCTTTAAGATAATAAAGATCAATTATAATAGCTGAGGAAGCGGTGAACAAAGAAAATATTTAAGAAGTGATACAGGGTATCAAAGGTTATCAGAGATTGCCTGCTCTTGGGTTAGAGTTGGGAGACCCCTTGTTTTACCTGGTTTTTTCTTTCCTTTCCTTTCTTTCTTTCTGTTTTTTTGTAGCTCTTGACTTCAAGATAATCCCTTTTAAGAGGCAACTTTATAATCTCTAATGATCTTTCTGTTATTTGGATACCTAATCTGTAAAATGCAGATAATTCCATCTGCCATGCACAGGTCACGTGATTATGGTGAGGGTCAAATGGGATAATAAAAGCCAGAACTGCAGAATTTTACAATTAAGAGAGTCCAGGACCGTCCTCCAGATTAGGTAGTTAGGGGTTGACTGAAGAGCTCAAACTGGCCCCCCGATTCTGTAGCCAGTGCTTTTTTGTTTTGTTTTTAATTGTGGCTCAATTAAAATAAAAATAAATTTTTATCAAAAAAATTTTAAACAGCAACATTTACATTTCAGCTATTTTTATGTGTTGTATAGTTCCGTGGCATTACGTACATTCATATCGTGCAACCATCACCACCCTCCATCACCAGAACTTGTCTTTTATCCCAAAAAGAAGCTGTACCCATTGCATCCTAACCCCTCCCCCAGCCCTGGTCCCCGCCATTCCACTTTCTGTCTCCAGGGATTTGCCTGTTCTAGGTCCCCCAGCCCGTGCTGTTTATATCTCGCCCGTATAGCCCCGAGTGCTTAGAGGAGTTGGCTACACTAGCATCTGAGTGGCATTCAGATGTTTAATGTTTTGTAGGTATTACTTTCAAAGAAAGGCTAAAACGTTATTAAACGAAGAGCGTAGCGGTGGCAGAGCGGGCTTGGATGGCAGGCCCCTGGGTTCAGGCAGCAGCTCTGCACTTCCCTGAGTGACAGCCACCAATCAGCCTCTGCTTCTCAGCGATCTCATCTGTGGACTGGAAGTAACGCCAGCCTCACAGGGTGTTCCTGAAAATGAAGGAGGAAGATGATGAACAAAAGCAGTAGCTGCTGTTCATGAAAGCGCATTTACAGATGTTCTCTGTCTGTGCATATTGCCTTACGCACGTTAGAGATCCTGTTGTGGTTTTGCCTGCTGCCCTCATCAGCAGAAAGAAAAACCCTTAAGTGAATTCATGTTTCACCATGAGAACATGCTCTTTCAGACATCAGCTAGACACAGCTTCCGTTGAGTAGCCACTGCTGTTGCTTCATCTCTCAAAGATCAAGTGGTCGCATGAGGCCGAATGAGTGTGGAGTTGGAGATGATTTTTAATGTTTTTTGGGGAAAGTGTATTGCAAACAATGTGGCTCTTTATTTGCTTGTAGATTTTTAGGAAGGAAAGCAGGAAATTGATGAGGGAAGTAACATGAAACAACATTCTGTTGTTGGTCCTTGACTTCTTACTGGCTTAATAAAGTGGTTGTTTCCTGTGCTGGAATCCTGCACTAGGCAGACCCCCTTTTCAGGACACAGCATGTGTGTTGGGGGCCAGTCAGTCTGGTGAGCACTCACCTTGTGCTGAGCTGCTGGCCGGAGCGCGCAAGTAAAAGCATGACGTTCTGCCTCATGATGTTTATGATCATTATATGTTATTCCACAAAGAGCCGGAAGAAAAGTGATTTTCTCTGTGCAGAGTTGTGAAGGACTGAAGGCATGCTAATGCCAGGATTCATCAGCTCTCAGGCTCTAGGCATCTAGAGTGGGGGTGAGACTAGGCATGGTAGACTTAAAAGTATATTGATTACCTATTGTAAGGTATGATTAGAAAAGCTCCTTAAAAACATTTAGCCATCCCTCCAGGGATTTTTCTAACCTACAGAACTTACAAAAGAATAGTACAGTGATAAGCCTGAAATGTAAGCCTTTTGAGTACAAGAACGTAGTAGTAGCAAGGAGAAATGAGAAAGTCTTATCGCTCACCCTCTCCTACAGAAAAACAAAATGTTCTGAAAGGAGTTATACATAAAAAAAAATATATCTCAAGTTTTACTTACATTGACAATTTGTGCCTTTTTAAGGGACTTTATTATTCCTACTTCAAGACCATCATTGAAGCCCCGTCGTTCTTGCAAGGACTGTGGATGGTTATGAATGACAGGCTCACTGAGTACCCCCTCGTCATTAACACAGTGAAGCGCTTCCATCTTTATCCAGAGGTGAGTACGATGCGGGATGGTACGTGCAGAGTGATGCTTTCTCATTAGATAAAAATAGTAAGTAAACACAGTGCTGTTACATAAAGGCGATTTAAGGTGTGTTGAGTGTGTGTGTCCTTAGATGGGAGCAGAGTATCAGAAGTTCCTCTCCTGAGTTCGTTTTATTTGTACCTCCCTTATCGTCTGTGGGGCTAAGAGTATCTTCATGGTTCATAGCCATCTGGATGTATTCTTCTGTCAATAACCTGGATACGTATTTGTCACCTATTGGATGGTTTTCTTATTCATGTGTTGGCATAATTGATACATTGTAGAGCGTACTCCTTCGTAATACGTGCTGACATGTCCTTCCTCACTCTGGCTGCTTTTTTCATCAGCTCTGTTGAGGGATAACTGATATGCGGTAAAACACACCATTTTGGGTATACAGTTCTTTGAGTTATACATTTGACAGATGTGTAAAACTGTATACCCAAACCACAATTGAGTTATAAAACATTGAAAATAATGCCCCAGAGTTTCCATGTGCTTCTTTGTGGTAACGGTCCTTTCCCCATTGAATTGTCTTGGCACATATTTTGGAAATTGATTGACTGTATTATGTTTGGATCTGTTTCTGGATTCTCTACTATTCTGTTGTTCTGAATGTCTGCATTTATGCCAGTACCACACAGCTTTGATGACTCTAGCTTTATAGTAAATCTTAAAATAAGGTAGTTCTCCAACTCTGTTTTTCCTTTTCAAAGTTACGTTTCTATATCAGTGTTAGAGTTAGTTTTTCAATTTCTCCAAAGATCTTATTGAGATTTTGATTGGGATTGCATTGGATTTATACATATATTTAGGAAGACTTGACATCTTAATATTAAACTCTCCAATCCATGATAATGGTATAGATCTCTATTTTGTTAATCATTTTTGTCTCAGCAATATTTTGCATTTTTCAGCATACAGTCTTCTAGAAGCACCATTTTTACTATTGTAAATAGTTTTATTAGAAAATTTTACCATTTTTTGTTGCTTTTGTATGGAAGTTGAAGTTGATTTTGAAGATTGACCTAACACCTGCATCTTCATGAAGTGACTTGATTATTCTAGTAGATTTTTTGTAGATTTGTTTGGATTTTCTATGAACATGATGTTGTCTGCGAATAAAAGCAGTTGTACGTCTTACTTTCCAATATGTATACCTTAAAATTTTTAAACAGCTTTATTGAGGTAGAATTGACATGCTGGTCATATATAAAGTGTACAATTTGATAACTTCTGACATATGTATCCACCCATGAAAACCTTCACCACAGTCAAGACAATGATCACAACCATCTCCTCAAGAGTCTCCTTGTGTTCCGTAGTGATGCCTCCATCCTGCCCCCTCCACTTCACCCCACCCCAGGAAACCAGCACTGTGCTTTCTGTCACTGTCGTTTGGTTTGCATTTTCTAGAATTTTATATGAATAGTTATAAAATACTCCTCTTTTTGTGTGTGTATGGCTTCTTCAGAATAATTACTTTGAGATTAATTCATACTGTTGCAATGTATCAGTAGTTTGTTTTCATTGCTTAATATCATTCCATTGTATGGATTTACCACATTTTGTTTATCCATTTACCTTTTGATGGACATTTAGGTTTTTCCAGTTTGGGGCTCTAACAAATAAAGCTGGAGCATATTTCCAAAGTGGTTGTTCCATTTACAGTACTGTGTGGGAGTTTCAGTTGTTCCAAATATTCAACTACACTTAGTACAGTCAGTCAGTCTTTCTAATTTAGACATTTTAATAGGTGGTATTTCATCGTGGTTTCAGTTTTATTTCCCTAATGGTTAATGATGTTGCTATTATTATTTTGAACAAAGCTGTTATATGTTAGATCAATTAAGAACAATAAAAAGAAAAATTTTTATCTTGTTCTTTCTTTGATGCTCTTTTTTTATGTAGATCCAAGTGTCTGATTTATATCTTTTTCTGTTTCTCTAAAGAATTTCTTTGCAAAGTCCCCTAACTTTTGTCTGTGAGAGAAAGTCTTTATTTCTCCTTCACTTTTAAAGGATAATTTCACACGATACAGAATTCTAACTTTTTTTTTCTCCTAACAATTTAAGTATTTTACCCCACTTTCTTTTTGCTTGAATGATTTACAAGGAGAAGTCATATGTAATTCTTATCTGTACTTGTTTATAATTAAGGTCCCCCACCCCCCCACCCCAGCATCTTTCAGAAGGTTTTCTTTATCTTTGATTTTCTGTAGTTTGAATATGACATGCTTAGTTTTTGGGCATTATCATGCTTGATGTTCTCTGAGCTACCTGGGTCTGTGGTTGGGTGTCTGACATTAATTTCAGAAAATTCTGAATTGTTGTTCCAAAGTTCTGGATATCCTGTTCTTTCTTTTTTTTCTTTTTTCTTTTTTTTTTGCTTTTCAGTTTTAGAGATTTCTGTTGAGATATACTCAAGCTCAGGGATTCTTTCCTCAGTCATGTCTAGTCTACTAATAAGACCATTTAAGGTATTCATGTTTTCTGTTACAGTTTTTTTAACTCTAGCAATTCTTTTTGGTTCTTTGTTAGAATTTTTTTCTCTGCTTATATTGTCCATCTGTTCTTGAATTCCATTTACTTTATCCTTTAGAGCCGTTAGAATATTAATCATAATTGTTCTAAATTCATGACTTGATAATTCCAACATTTCTGCCATATCTATGTCCAGTTCTGAGCTTGCTCTGTTTTTTCAAACTGTGCTTTTGACTTTTAGCATGCCTTGTAATTTTTTCTGACTAGCTGGACATGATGTACTGGGTAAAAAGAACTGCTGTAAATAGGCCTTTCATTGTGTGGTGGTAGGTGTGGGGGTAGGGGAATCCTTCTATAACTCCATGACTGGGTCTCAGTCTTTTATGAACCTGTGCCTCTGGGCTGTGAACATCACACCTGTTTCTCAGTTTTTCCTTCTCAGGTGCAACAGAATGGCTAGTGTGGGCTAGAGTTTGTATTTCCCTTCTCCCACATGGAGGGCCAGAGGGAAATTAAGTTGGATGTTTCCCTGCCTTCCTGTAGGTTAGGCTCTAATGGAATAGTTTCTTCTGAGGGCAGGCCTTGTGAAAAGAATGTTCTGGTGTATTTCAAATCGGTCCCTTTTTCACCTCCTCTGCTGGAAGCAGAGGAGAATGTTCTCTGATACCCACGATAAGTACCTAAAGAGCTCCTAGAGGTAAAACTCATAAATTGTGGCCTGGGTGGGTGGCTCGGTTGGTTGGAGCATCATCCCATGCACCAAAAAGGTTGCAGGTTCAATTCCCAGTCAGGACACATACCTAAGCTGTGGCTTCCATCCCTGGTTGGGGCATGTGCAGGAGACAACCGAATCAATGTTTCTCTCTCTCTCTCTCTCTCATCAGTGAACACATCCTCAGCTGAGATTTTTTTTTTTTAAGACTCTTAAATATGCGGGCTGCTGGGTCTCCCTAGTTTTTGACTCTCTTGTTTATGCTGTGCCTATAGCAAGTCAGTTACAGGACAGGTTTTCCTACTTTCCAGCTGGTTCCCGTGAAGGTTTCTGCTGGTGGAATCCTGCTCCAGGAAGCTGTGATTCTCTGTATTTGCCTGTCAATCTCTCCAGTTTGGAGAGCAGCAGTTTGCCCTGTGACCTCACTTCTCTTATGGATTTAAGAAAAGTTGTTGATTTTTTGTTTGTTCAGCCTTTTACTTGTTAGGATGAAACAGCAACTTAAAAGCCTCTTACATGCTGTATTTCATTTTTATTCAGTTCAGTGTAAAATTTTATTTCCCTTGAGCCTCTCTACTTGATCCATGAACTTTTTGTTGTTGTTGTTAATCCTCACCTGAGGATATTTTTCCATTGATTTTTAGATAGAGTGGAAGGGAGGGAGGGGTGAGAGAGAGAAACATCGATGTGAGAAAGACACATTGCTTGCCTCCTGCATGACCCCAACCAGGGCCGGGGATCGAACCTGCAACCCAGGTACGTGCCCTTGACCGGGAATGGAACCCTTGACTCTTTGGTCCATGGGTTGACACTCTAACCACTGAGCCAAACCAGCCAGGGCTAAATATGTAATCTTAGACTTGATTTTACAACTATTATTATTTATATTACAATTGATTGCAAGAGTATATTACAGAGATGTTGATCACAACAAAAATCTTTATAGATGTTCATTATTCCTTAATACACAACTTTGCTTTATAATATGTGTGTGTATTTTAAAATGACTATTTCCCTAGTGAAATGATTTAAATAACTTTGTCAAAGTTTATAATATTAAAGGCAACCATCATGAAGTGGTATTTTGGAAAAATTATTATGAAGGTAATATGTTTTCCTTCACTATCTCCTTTTGTTTTTATCTTTTGTAGGTGATTCTAGCCTTCTGGTATCGCACGTTAGTGGGGACCATGAATTTCCTTGGGATAGAAACCAAGACCTGCTGGAATGTCACCAGGGTGGAGCCGCTCAATGACGTTCAGAGCTGTGAAGGCAGGTTGCTGTTCTTCCTCAAATGCAGCTGTGCTGTCACTAATGTTTACGTGAACATCTTACACTGTTGACTTATTTCAAGAATTATTGAAAACTAGCGATTGGTTTTTTTAAAAAAACACTATAACTGATTCACCTAAGAGAGTAGTCACCCTTAAAGTAATTTTCTGAGAAGGCTATGTACTTACTAATGTGAGTATTAATTTAGAATTGGGGTATTAATATACCCCAGTGTAAGGCAATCCTGACTCTAAGTCATTCCTTCCATTTCAGAAGAAGAAGCTACAGAAACGTTTTAGGGCAGCTTGAATATATAAATGTGAGGATGTAGATTAAACAGTCAGATGTTTACCTATAATCGTTAATGTAAGAATTTAGTTACGGAAACATATAAAATTAGATAAACAGTAATAGCTGGATTTAGAAGTACGTCCCACTGTTCATATACACCTTCTACACTGGCGTCTCAGTCAAAGAACCACCTTTGCAGTCAGCTGACCGTGTACCAGGATCTGTCGTTACCGCTATTTGAGATGTGTGCAGCTTAGCCCTTCACAATCCAAGGGTGATCGACAGTGTTCCAGGATGTGTCGTTACCGCTATTTGAGATGTGTGCAGCTTAGCCCTTCACAATCCAAGGGTGATCGACAGTGTTCCAGGATGTGTCGTTACCGCTATTTGAGATGTGTGCAGCTTAGCCCTTCACAGTCCAAGGGTGATCGACAGTGTTCCAGGATCTGTCGTTACCGCTATTTAAGATGTGTGCAGTTGAGCCCTTCACAGTCCAAGGGTGATCGACAGTGTACCAGGATCTGTCGTTACCGCTATTTAAGATGTGTGCAGCTTAGCCCTTCACAGTCCAAGTGTGATGCCCGCCCTGGAAGCTGTTATTTGAGGTCACATGTATCTACTTGCATAGCATTTACATAGTTGTTTTTGTCTTTGTTTCTTCATATTCTCCACCACATGGCTGCTGAGTATATTTTATAAATATATTTTTATAGGCTTGTTCTCAATAACATTCAACTCTCAGAACATGTACTAAATCTTTATTTCCCTGTTTCCCTTACATTTTTACTGAGTCCCTCAGGTGATCTGTGTAGCACCTAAAATAACATTGATAGAGTGTATCTGAGACACGATTAGGTTCTTCTTATGCAAAATAAGGGCATGGAGAACATGCCTCATAAAACGAAAGACTCTGTAATGACTCGGTCAGCTTAGAAAGTGTAGCCTTTTCGGAGAGATGGAAACATCGCCTTGTATGTGGACATTGATGATACCTATTAAGTTGCCACTCAGTGATAGGTTCTGTCAGCTCTTAGGACCCCCCAGATGCACCAGTAAGCGTGGCTCCTTGCCCCCGCAGAGTTCACATGTAAGAAAGGTGTTAGCGGTTATAACAGGGGTGGATCTAACTGGTAAGAAAATGTTTGCTCAAGCTGGGAGTCAGGGAAGGAGGTGTTTCAGGAGCAGGGACCGGCATGTTAAACATCCCCGAGGAGCAGAGACCTGAAAGAAGGGGACTTCCGGGGACTTCCTGGGCCGAGAGCTGCGAAGAGACGTGGTGTGCCTGGTGCCGGGCCTGGCAGCAGGGGTCAGCGGGAGGGCCAGTCACTGGTGCAGGATTCTGTCCCTTTTCACTGGAGCCTTTTCACCGATTTGCATTTTGAAAGCATTGGTTTGGCAGCTCCGTGGAAAGGCATTAGTGAGGAGAAAAGTGGGCTGGGTGACCCGGGCAGGGGACTGCTGTGCTCTCAGCCAGCGATCGCAGGAGAGAGACCTGGGAAGTGCAGGGGTCTGACAGGGATTGGGGAAGCGGAGTGGACAGGACTCGGTAACTGGTTGTGGGAGAGGGGAAGGAGAGAGAAGCCATATAACTGTTTGGTTTCCAGCTTAAGTAATTGAGTCCCTTTGGATGGAAAAAACATGACTCAAGTGGCAGTTTGAATGGCGGCATTAGGTTCAGTCCTGAGACCGGGCGAGGTCAGGTGAAGGAAGCGGTGGCTGAAGGTGGACGTGGTGCCATCTGTGTGTAGATGACAGGGCGTGCGACAGAGCCTGTGGTGGGCCAGCATCGAGGGGTGTGCAAAGGAAGAGAGTTCCTAGGACAGGCTGGAGAGGAGCGGTCCGAGAAGGAGAGGGATCTGGAAGGCTGCCTTCAGGTGTCAGCACCATCAAAGACTTTCATAACCAAGTAACTTTTGGCATGTCATTTAAATTTTCTGTGTTCTGTTTTCTTAGCGATTAAAAAATTAATTTCATACCAACTAATCTCATAGATTTGTTCTGAGGATTATGACATGAAGATTATAAAGCACCTAGTAGACTGTGTGTGTGCTAATATATTTTATACATGTCTGTCTATCTAGTTTTATACATGGGATTTATTATGTATTAAGGTTTTTAAGGTTCTGGCTATACATAATAATGGATCAAATAACTAGATTATCTCATATGGGCTAAAGCTGTTCCTTGAGGTCAGGGCCCATATCTTACTCATCCTAGAACCAAGAGAAAGGTAACCACGCAATGGATTTTCTCTTATAATTCATCAAGTGAGTCTACGGACAGTTCTAGATACTGAACAATAGCAGCATTTCCTAAATAAAGTGAAGCACCAACTAATTATTACAGTATAATAATACTTAATGCAGGGAAAGTATAAATGTAGCCATACTAAAGTATAAAGCCTGAGTGTAACTGAATATATCTCAGGTAAGGGGGAAGTACTAATGTAACTATTAAATGAGCATCCATCTGTAAAGGAAATGCTTTCAGTGAATTCATGAGTTCTTGATTACAAAGCACTGCGATAATTATGTCCAATTACTTTATAGTCGTTTATTCATTAAATACTGAATAATATGTGTTTTTTTCTTTTTAAAGGAATAGGAGATCCTGCTTGCTTTTACGTTGGTGTGATTTTTATTTTAAATGGAATAATGATGGCATTGTTCTTCATATATGGTGCGTATCTGAGGTAAGACGATTGTATTGGAAGATCTTTTAGTGGACTTCTAAGGACTGGCTAAAGTTTGTTGATTATATGAAAAGGATAATTGATGAGATTAATTGATTAGTGGTAGGAACGTTTGTAGATTTATTTATTTTTCAGAAGCGGATCCGAGATCATGTAACCTGAAACTAGAGTTGTCACTGAGATAATATCCTAAAGGCCTTCCTTTTATCCTTGTGGGGAATTTTTTTTAGTCCAATTCCGTAACAGATTTTTAATGAAAATGCCTCTGAGTCCTATGTAACATTATTATAATTGAAGGGATCTTTGGTCGGTATTAGTAGCAGATAATTTCTTATTTTAGTCTCTGTACATGTGAAATTAAGAAAGCAGTAAACGTTATTGATAATACTTGTAGCATACTCATATCCCATAGCCTGGTTTCTTGATAACAGTCCCACAATTTAGTTTGGGGTAGTGGCGTCCTCAATCGCAGGTGATAGGTTGAAGTTAACGATGACAATCATGTACAGCTGACCCTTGGAATATGCAGGGGCTAGAGGTGCCCCCCACACACAGTTAAAAATCCACATATAACTTTTGACTCCCCCAAAACTTTACTATTAATAGCCTATTGTTGTCCAGAAGCCTTATCAGTAACATAAATAGTTGCTTAATACCTACTTTGTGTGTTATATATTACATTGTCTGCATTCTTACAATAAACTACCCTAAAGAAAAGAAAATGTTATCAAGAAAATTATAAGGAAGAGAAGATACATTTACAGTATTTGTTGGAAAAAATCCACATGTAATGGACCCACACAGTTCAAACCTGTGTTGTTCAGGGGTTGACTGTTTTCTATTTCTCACTATCCAGTGAACCTGGGATAGCCAAATGAGCTAGCTTTTTTCTTTTCTTTGCATTTATCTTCAGATAGAGCAGTAGGGAGAGAGGGAGGAAGAGAGAGAGAGAAACATCGATGTGAGAGAGACACATCAACTGGTTGCCACCTGCACAACCGCAACCGGGGCTGGGGACGAACTGCAACCGAGGTACGTGCCCTTAGTAGGAACTGAACCCGGGACTCCCTGGTCCGTGGGCCGATGCTCTAACCGCTGAGCCAAACCAGCCAGAGCTGAGCTAGCTTTTTTAGTGAAAAATAAGGTGACATCAATCTTGGCTACACATAGGGAAGCATTTGCCTTTCTCACAAAAGGATAGATTCAGCTGCCCCCTCTTTGTTTCTTCCTGCTTTTACTCGGATGTGATACCTGGAGCTGCTGCAGCCATCTTGCAGTCATGAGGGAAAGGCCATAAACAGCACATGTCTGCCCTGACATCTTTGCACTGCTGAACTAATGACAGCAGACACTTATCTTTCATTTTCTAGTTGAATTTTTTAATAAACATCTGTATTTTACAGCCACTTTTGTTAGATTTTCTGTTTCTTACAGCAGAAGACATCCTTAACTAGATCATCAGCTTCCTTTATGATGAACTCAACATTTAAAGTTAAATGTCTAGATTTAATCTTTAAACAAGTACTGATTGTTTCCATAGGGTTCTATATAGAGGTTAATATATGTATTCTTTGTTTAGGAAGTTTTAGGCATAAAAATACTAGCATAGCATCAATGAAAAATGTATTTAACATTGTACCAGGTATCCTATTCAGCATAGTAAGTCAAGAAAAAGTAGTAATAAGTATAAGAATTGGAAAACTCAAAAAAAAAAAAAAGAAAAAGAAAAAGAAACAAATACCCTTATAAGCAGATCACATAATTTTATATGGAAAATCTGGGGGAAAAAAATCTATGGGTAAAGTATTAAAATAATAACATTTATAATGTTACTGGAAGCAAAAATTAGTACACATATATTATAAATCCATACTTTAGCATCAAACAAAAAAATGAAAAATTTAAAGGGTGCCATTTAGAATAGTATTGAAAAAAATGAAGTTCTTAAGAATAAATCTAGCAAAAATTATATATGACCTCTTTTGGAAAATTGTAAAACTTTATTGAGAAACATTTAGGAATATCTAAGTAAATGGAGAGACCATATTCATGGATTGGAAGACATGATATTAAAAGGACAAGATTTATTCCAATATATTTATAGATTCAATGCTCTACCAATTTTGTTAACCTTGATAAGCTGATCTTAAAATTTTTCAGAAATGTAAAGGACCTAAAATAGTTGAGACATTTTTGAAGCGTGTAGGAGGACTTGCTGTATTAATTGTTTATAAAGCTTTTACAAATTGTATTATAAAGCTAATGTAAATAAGACAGTGTGATATTGGTATAGGAAAAGATCATTGGAATAAAGTAGAGCCAGAAGCAGAGATGTACAATTAAAGACCCTTGATGTATGACAGAGCAGACACTGCAGATTATGGGTATGGACAGGTTTCTTAGTAAGAGGTATTGGGATAATAAGGAGATCCTATAGAGAAAAAAGAATTTGGAACTATATGGAATATATATCCTAGTTGGATTAAAATCTTAAATATGAAAGACAAAATCACAAACTGTTCAGAATGTTATATAGGTCAATATCATCAGTGACTTGGGATAAAAAAGAATTTCTTAAACGAGGCATAAAAGTCTAGGCATGAGGGAAAAAACTGATAACTTTGATGAAAAGAGTTTAAGTTCCTTAAGACATGTTAGAATGAAAAGATAAGCCACCAACTGGGAAAAGATATTGCAAAGCATATACCCAATATAGTATCCAGACATTACATTCATTAATTTGACAAGTTTTTACTGAATGCCTGTTGTGTGACCAAGACCACTATTTTAGGTGCTGGAATGAAAACAATCTCTGTCCTCATGGAGTTTATATTCTAGAGGGTAGACAAAGACTAAGACAACAGACAATCCAATAGAAAAAATGAACAAAATATTTATGAACAGACATTTCCCAGAAGAAGGATTCCAAATTGCCAATAAACATATGTAAAGTTGACCGCCATCATTAGTTATGAGGAAAATACAAATTTAAACCACAATGAAATACTATTGCACTTCCACTGGGTTGCAAAAGGAACTTTTACCCATGGCATGTGGACATATTAGAATAACTACTTTGGAAAAACAGCATGCGTTATTCTAGTAAAGTTGAAGATGTAGATACCTTATAACTTAGCACTTCCTACTTCAAGTATATATGTCTAAGAAACCTTTGCACATGTACACCAGGAAATAGTATATACAAGAATATAGCAGCATTGTTTGTAATAGCTCCAAATTGGAAACAACTCAAGTGTCCATCAACAGAGAAATGCACACATCATAGTGGATTAATATAGTGGAATAACTGTACAACAGTGAGAATGAATGAGAGTTGCAGCTACACACATCTGTGTGGACAAATCTTATAATGTTGAATGAATGAAGGCAGGCACAACATGAAAAATCCTGCATACTTCCATTTGTATGAAGTTTAAAAACAGATAAACTAAATGATAGTATGACATATATATATAGAAGTGGCTACATTGATCATCGCAATATCCTGGCTGTCTCAAGGAGTGGTGAGCGAGGGCTCAAGTGTGACCAGTTTTCTATCTCAGTGACGTGGTGGTAACAAGGATGTCATTTTATGATTATCCCACACCCTGTCTAGGAATTTTATGTACTTTTCTCTATGTATGCCGTATAGGAAAAATAGATTTAAGCTCATCACAGTTTTTTGAGGGAAAAGGATTATTGTAAGATTATGGTGTCAGGCTTAAAAATGTTCTATTTTAGAAAGTAGTTTGTATATCTTATGCTTTTTTAGACATGGAAAATGTCACATAAGACTAAAGCTTTTTAAAGTTAATATTTTTCATTGCTGAGCAACCCAAGGATGATTGTCTTCTCTAAATTGGTTATGTAGTTCTGGAGTATCAAATGAAGCTTCAGTCTTTAGGAAGAATATATAGGGTTAACAAATGTTGGCTATAAAAGTTCACTAAAACTGGCAGAATATTGAATGGTAGAAACAAAGGAAATAGGCATTTGTGGGGATATTTTGCATTTCTTACTGTGGCCACCCTCCCCCACTGGCACTAACTCAGAAAGCAGATACTCGCTTCTGTTCCTTCGGTGGCTAACGATAACGTTAACATGCTTGTCAAACGTCATCAAGTCTAAAAGGAACTGATACCTTTCCTGATCTTCTGATCGGTACAGGGAATTTTAGAACACTTTGCTTCAAAACGGCCCCTGCATCTTATATTATTACCGTAGTTTAATACTCTCATGGCCCCTCCACAGGATTTATTGGTTTTTGTGTGTTTTATTTCATTGTTCATGTTGTCAAATCTTAGTTAGTTTCATCCACGTGCTCCTGGTTTCTGTATGGAGTGTTGTTCTTGCCTCTCAGACATTCCCACTCTCAATTTCTTACTTTCCAAAGAGCATCCTTTGAATTTCCTTTAGTGAAAACTTATTAATGGTAAATCACTTCCCATTTGCTTTTCTCTGTTTTCTGTTTGTTTGAAACTATTCCCTCCTTTTTCAGTCATTCACCCAATATTTATCGTCTTCCAAGTGTGGAGCTGTCGATATAAGTGATGAACAACATACAAAGAAAAGGCAACTTGAAGAAATAGTTCTTAACCTTTGACGGTTATCCTTGATCTCATTTTTGGATTCTACATGGTTGTTTCTTTGGGACTCAAGAATATTTGCAGTAGTTTAGACAGTTTAAAGTTACTACTAAATGGAACTATTAGATTCTTGTTTTCATCCCTCAGTCAAAAGATAAAAATCCACCTCCATTCTGAATATTCAAAGAATGCAGTATAGACTCTGAAGTGTGGCCTGTTTGTTAAATGTTATCTTATGTTCACATCTTACATGTTTTATTTAGAAAATAAATATATTATAAAATTCAGATTATTTTATATGTATGTTCTATATGCTTGTACATTCAAGATTAAAACATCATCAACATGGGTACTTTTGACATTTTTACTATTATATGGTTTAGTACTGTGACATTTTAAATATGATTTGGGGGCAGGGGCTAGGTGGAGGGGAGCAAAGGGGGGAAATGAGGAACATCTGTAATACTGTCAACAATAAAAATAAATTAAAAAAAATTTAAATCTGATTTTAAATTCTAAGGTAATTTTGTGAAAAACACTATATTTTGCATTTATGATTGTATACTTTTTTTACAGTGGGACTCAACTTGGAGGTCTAATTACAGTATTATGCTACTTTTTCAACCATGGAGAGGTTTGTTTCCTAGAAATTAAATTTTAAGAAATAGAAGGGACTATATAGGAACAAAGAAGTATATTCATCCAAACAATACATAATTGCGTATTACTTAGGACTTTGCAATGTTTTAAAGACCCTTGTGTTGTAAGTTGATATTTAATCCTGTCGATCCACATTTTTACATAATAATTAGAATTTATGACATGAAATATCTTGCCTGGGTTTTAGTGCATGTGCTCATCATACACATACGTTTCGTAGAAAAAGGATGTCTGTGCTTGTTGAGTTCAGGCACTTTATACACATGATCTCATTTACCCCCACCAAGTGTTGTTTGGGAGATGGTTGTTATCCTTACAGATTTGAAATTGAAATTTAGAGAGGTTAAGTTCCTCATCCAAGATTTCACATTCACTACATGGTGAAGCTGGGTTTCCCATTCACATCTGTCCGACTCTAAAGTCTCATTTCTTCTATTACATTATGCTGCCTTTCCAATAACACAAAATGCTGAATCGAAATAGAGTCCAACCCACTAACTCAGCCCAACAAGACACGGGCCAGCTTATTTCTAATTGGATAAATCCATCCAACAAAATACTGCGTACGTAACACGTGCCAGCCTGTCTGTTAGACGCTGAGATGTGGCAGTGAAAAGTGAGAGAATCTGGTGGCTAGTTTGTGGAAGCAAAATATGTCATATGTGTGGCGCAGCTCATCCACGGTATGACCTTCATTCATTACTGTTGGGAAAGGTAGATAGTTGGTTAACTTAGAAACTCTGTTAGACAAGGGGGTCATAACAATTATATATAAATATCTTACACATATTAACTGAAAGCAAACCAATGCATCGTCATTCACCAATGTGTTCATGTGAAAACAAGACGTTTTCTCTGAGTGTGCCCGACGGCTGGCATTATGAGCTGACTTTCTTATACATAACACAAAACCAAAATTCTTCTGAGGTTTCGAATTTCGGTTTCTTGAAAGAGGAGCAATAACTTTGAAGACTCTTGCAAGGTTTTACGAAGTTAGATGCTTTCTAGAACTTCAGAATTCTTGATATAAAACTTTTATAATCTTCTCACCCATATGTCTTAAAGCAATTTTAAAGTCTATTTAAATTTAATTAATACTTTGATCATATGCATCACAGTGATTCCCAAATATTTCCAGTTGTTTTTAGGGATGTACAGTCAACTTTTTTAAAGGTATATTTCACAGTTCACAGGCACATATAAGTATGTGTGCCTGTACTCATTAAACTTGTTATGTATACACTCCTTTGATGTTCGTGAGTTCCCTGGGTGACATTTGTTTAGTTTCCTGGGCATGTACACATCCCCGAGCCTCGGGATACCGTGGTCCTCACTGCCACGCTGGAATGTGGACTGTTTTTCAGTCTAGATTCTTCACTGCTCATACACCTACCGTCTCGATTTCCTTGCGTTCCCTTCTGCTGGCCTGATGGAGCTTTCCCGCGTCTGCACTTGCTAGTTCATGGCCCTCCGCCCAATGGCTGTGTACCCGTTAGTACATCTCCAAAAACCGAGAAGCTGTGCCAGGCATTCAGAAGTGACGAGCCTAGTGTGAAACTTACTAGAACCCGCCCAGTCATGATTGTGAGACGAGTACCGCTGGCGGCAATGGCATGTGAAGTGAAGTGCGCATCTTGCTGATTGCAGGCCACCCGTGTGATGTGGACGCCACCCCTCCGGGAGAGCTTCTCCTACCCGTTCCTCGTTCTTCAGATGTTCGTCTTAACTTTGATCCTCAGGTAATTTTTATTTCTGCAACAAATCTACGTAAACGCAATCTTACATGTCTTAAAATATACTTCAACCTATTAAGTTATCATTCAAATATAGGTGCTATTTTTTAGTTACTTTTAAAGTAACTTGAAGATCCAGTGAAGAAACTAACCTAAAATACTAGGTTTTAGATGTTTTAATAAATCAGGATGTAAGTTTGTATGTACATTTGGTAAAGATCCCAAGGTTTTTAAGAGACTATTACTTTTTCCACCCTCAAAGCTTCTATCATCCGACTCACTGTTTTCCCAGCTGTTTTGAAGCAACATTAATGTCTATTCCAAGAGAGAAGTGTCCCGTGCACAGATGAACTTGGGAAACGCTGGGATGGATAAGGAGCACGTATATTCACATATCTATGAAAATTTCTTAGCTACTGATGTTTCTAGCAGTTCAACTGTTTCATTTCAGGTGCTTTTCTTAGACACATTTATTTTTGTTGGAATTAATTTTACAAGCCTTTCAGATTTTAAGCAGTGTGAGAAACAGCAACAAGAAAAACATAAATAGCAGAATACGCTAGATAACTTGATCGTAGAAACAGGTTTCACAGATGTTTAGTGAGCCTGTCACCGAATGAAACTGACCACCGTCTCCTCGAAATGCCCCGGAAACCTCACCCCTCACTTACCAGCACCTATCAGATTCTGCCTGTATTGAAATCATTTGTGTACGTGGCTTTTTTTCTTCCTTAAAACTGTAAATTTGTCACTCAAGCACACACACAAATGTGTACATACACACTGAATATAATAAAATCCCACTGGAAAGAGGGACCTGCGTGTCTCTCACCACGGAGCCTCAGCTCACGGCCATGCAGATGTGTCAGGCTCACATTAGCTGACAGAAGGGACACAGCAGCGGACCGGGGTGGCTCCCGGCCTCGACAAAGGTGCAGACTGACTCTGGTGTGTGACCTGTGTGACGAGTTTAGTTTTGAATTGAGTGTGGATTTGGGAGCCTGCTCTCCACCCAGATTTCGCTGTCTTTGCTCTGCCTATTACTTTTCCTCAAAGATTATGGTGGAAGAAGCCGCATTTTCATCCCGCTCATTCCCACTTAAACTCCTGGAAGATGGTTTCTTTTACATTTTTAGTTTTTGTGAGGTGGTACTCATCTGACCAGTCGGGTTTCATGGAATGAAGTTGTCCAGCTGGCATATTTAGGATGGTACCCTGGAGAGCACATGCCAGACTCTGCACCTTTGCCAAAAGGAATTTTTGTTTGACAAATACCAGAAAACTGAGTACTTGATGAATATTATTTTCTGATAATATTAGTAAACAGTATGAACATTTAAAAATCTTGCTTTTGAAAGATTTATATTCCACAGTACAAGGATTGCTCAAAATCCATTAGAGCCTTTACAAAAAGAACAGTTACAGTTTTATTACTTACACAAAATGTTTGCATTTCTTTTTTCATATTCTATAATATACTAAAGTCTTCTGTTGGTAAAGGTGGTGGTGACTGATATATCTCATAACTGCAGAATGGACAATTTCAATTTTAATATGCAGTAGTTAACTGTATTCCAGAATTATTCTTTTCAAGTCATTTTAATTTTTAAAAATGTCTCTTATAGTCGTTCATTTCTTGCTTCACCAGCACTTACACTTTTCTTCATTGCTTTTTAAAACATAAAGGTGGTGGCAGGTGAAAGTTATTGCTGCTCATACAGGGCAAACATCTGAAGTATGCAGTCAGCTCACATTCTGTTTTCTGACCTTGCTGGAGTATTACGTTTCCAATGTCAGGCTTAGTTAGAGGAAAATAAACTTTTATGTTTAAAATATTTTATTTACAGATTAACTAGGTATGGGTGTTTCCTTTAAAGCTCTAATTCTGATCCCTTTATGCTAAACATTTTTATAATCCAAGTCGTGTTTTAAGTTGTTTTCAACGAGCTTTTAAAAGTTAACTCCGTTTTGTTGCCTTATATCAAAGATGGGCAATCATTCGAGTTGATCATTTTGCAGTCCGTCTTCCTGTTTAGTGATAGGCTGCTTTCATGGTAAAACTCACTGGTGTCAATTCTCTCCCTTAGGACCTCGCACAATAACGGAAGGCATTTTATTGCACTTTGCCTTTCCAATGTTGCTTTCATGCTTCCCTGGCAGTTTGCTCAGTTTATACTTTTTACGCAGGTAAGATGATTGATTTTAAACTAATTTAAGTTGAATGCAAATGTACTTGGTTGTTTCTATGCAAGTTTTAAAATGTGATTATATTTGTGCCCTAATTGCTTTTCAAAAAATGGAATGATTATGAAGTTCACATACATGTGTGATTAAAAAATAAATAAAAAAATTATATGTTCTACAGTCTACTAATGTATTGCTTAGTTAGGTAGATGTTCATGATCAGCATGCAGAAGACTCTTTCTGATTTGTTGCTGTTGTTAATCCTCACCCAAGGAAATTTTCCCATTGATAGAGTGGAAGGGAGGGGGTGGGGAGAGAGAAGGAAAAACATTGATGTGAGAGAGACACATCAATTGGTTGCCTCTTGCATGACCCTGACCAGGCTGGGGATGGAACCTGCAAGTCAGGTACGTGCCCTTGACTGGGAATCGAACCTGTGACCCTTCGGTCCTCAGGCTGACACTCCAACTGCTGAGCCGAACCAGCCAGGGTGACTTTTTCCAATTTTTTTAATTCACATTTTCCTTGTTGGTATTTGAAATGAACTCTATAAATCTGCCTGTAGATTTTCCATTTGCCTTAAAAATTACTTTGGGTGGGAAGCTACACAATATGGTATGGGCCAGTCCTATTCTTCATGGTAGGGGGCTTCTGCTTCTCATCTAGCTTAAATATGGGCCATTTTGTCTGAAGGGCAGAGTCTCACTGGACACCATTTCTCAAATGTTTATTTTTAATTTTTCAATTACAGTTGATATACAATATTATATTAGTTTTAGGTATACATCCCAGTGATCAAACATATAAAACTTATTAAGTGATCATCCCAAAATATCTCATACCTGACACCATACATAGTTATTAGAATATTATTGACTATATTCCCTATGCTGGACTGTGCACCCCCATGACTACACAATAACTACTAATTTGTATTTCCAAATCCCTTCACCATTTTCACCCATCTCCCCAACCCCCCTCCCTTCTGGCTACCATCAAAATGTTCTCTGTATCTATGAGTCTGTTTCTGTTCTGTTTGTTCATTTATTTTGGTTTTTAGATTTAATTATTGAGAGATATGCATTTATTGTCATTTTATTGTTCATATTTTTTATCTCTTATTTTCTTCTTCTTAAAGAAGACTCTTTAACATTTCATGTAATATTGGTTTGGTGGTGATGAACTCCTTTAGCTTTTTCTTGTCTCGGAAGCTCTTTATCTGACCTTCAATTCTAAATGATAGCTTTGCTGGGTGGAATAATCTTGGTTGTAGGTCCTTGCTTTTTATCACTTTGAATATTTCTTATCACTCCCTCCTGACCTGCAAAGTTTCTCTTGAGAAATCAGCTGATAGTCTTATGGGTGCTCCCTTGTAGGTAACTAACTGCTTTTCTCTTGCTGCTTTTAAGATTCTCTCTGTGTCTTTAACCTTTGCCATTTTAATTACGATGTGTCTTGGTGTGGGCCTCTTTGGATTCATCTTATTTGGGACTCTGCACTTTCTGGACTTGTATGTTTATTTTGTCACCAGGTAAAGGAAGCTTCTGTCATTATTTTTTCAAATAGGTTTTTAATTTCTTGCTCCTCTCTTCTCCTTCCTACACTCCCATGATGTGAATGTTAGTATGCTTGAAGTTGTCCCAGAGTCTCCTTATCCTATTTTCATATTTTTGCTGTTCTAAATATGTGTCTTTTGCTTCCTCATGTTCCAAATCTTTGATTTGGTTCTTGGTGTCCTCTACTGTTGATTCCCTGTGCATTATTCTTTATTTCCGTTAATGTATCCTTTATTTCTGACTGGTCCTTTTTTATGTTGTTGATGTTCTCACTGAGTTCCTTGAAGTTCTTAGTAAGTTCCTTGAGCATCCTTATAACTTTTTTTTTTTTTTTTAACTGTGTTTCTGGTAGTTTGCTTGCTTCCATTTAATTTAGTTCTTTTTCTAGAGATTTCGCCTCCTCTTTCATTTGCAACATGTTTCTTTGTCTCCACATTTTGGCTGCTTCCCTGTGTTTGGTTCTGTGTATTAGGTAGAGCTGCTATGTCTCACAGACTTGGTGGAGTGGCCGTGTGTAGTACATTTCCTATAGGGCCCAGTGGCTCAGCCAACCAAGTGACCTGAGCTGGGCACTCCAGGTGCACCCCTGTGTGCGCTGTGTGCACTGTCCTGTTGTAGTTGAGCCTTGATTGCTGTTGGTGTCATTGGGAGGGATTGACCTCCAGTTCCAATCGGCTGTGAGGACCAACTACAGCCAGAGAGCTGCTGTGTAGGTGCCAACCCTAGTCTCAATGTGGCTTCTTTGTTAATTTCCTAGTTTAGGGCTTCCATTCAGCCAGATTTCAGGTGGTTCTGAATGATGGTTGGTCTGTGGTTTAGTTGTAATTTTGATGTGGTTGTGGGAGGAGGCGAGTAGCACTTTAACCTATGCCACCACCGTGACCCCTATGAAGTACTTTTTAAACCTCCATTTCTCAACTTTAATCATGATATGTCTTGAGTGAATTGAGGCCATATCCTGTTTCCCCAAACAACTCAGTACGTAATGGCAAGAAACTGAGCTGGGGTAGCAGCAAGTAAAAGGTCAATTATGATGAAATTTCATGATACTAAGATTTTGCAGTAGAACTCCTTTCCACCTAATAAATAAACACAGATAATAATAACCTTCTTTATTGGCAGTAAGAGATTCTGCCAAGGAGCCTGTGCCTCAAGTTGTCTCAGCTTAATTGGTGCTACATATTTAAAGCATGTTTAAAATATTCTCTCTGCTTCGCTTCCTGCTAGTTGGCCCCTGCAGGTTGTAACACAGGAATTCTGTGGTTTTCATTATCTGCCAACGCAATAGAATAGATTTATCATGTGCATCATTTCCTTGCAAGCAGATTTATTGACCCACTGGTGCTGATTAAACTATTCAAGTAGCTCTTTCGGTAATTTTGATATTGCCTTAATGATTTTCTAGCCATGCAAAAGACATACTACGCCTTTAGTGTTCTTTTGTTTTTAATCAAGATATAATTGACATATCACATTTTATGTAAGTTTAAGGTGTACAATGTGTTGGCTTGATACATTGTTATATTGCAAAATGATTACCACCTTATTGTCACCGTAGTGTTAGTTAACACCTCTGTCAAATCACATTATTATTTTTCGTGTGAGAACATTTAAGGTCTAGTATCTTAGCAACTTTAAAGTATATAATACAGTAATTACTGTAATCACTATTCTGGGCATTAGATCTCCAGAACTTACTCATCTAGTTGCAAGTTTGTGCCTTTAACCAACATTTCTCCTGTCTCCTCACCTCCCAGCCCCTGGTAACCACCATTCTACTCTCTGTTTCTACCAATTAGCCTCTTTTAGATTCCACATATAAGTGACATCATACAATGTTTGTCTTTCTCTGTCTGACTGTTCTCACTCAGCATAATGCCCTCAAGGTCCACTATATTGTTGATTTCCTTTTTTCTCATGGCTGAATAATATTCCATCACACACACATTTTACATCTTCTTTATCTATTTGTTAATAGCCACTTAGGTTATTTCCATGTCTTGGCTATTATGAATAATTCTGCAATAAACATGGAAGTGCAGATATCTCTTTGATACTGTTTCCATTTCCTTTGGATATATACCCAGAAGAGGGGCTGCTGGATCATATGGTAGTTCTATTTAGAGTTCTTAGTATATTTTGCATACCAGACCTTTATCAGATATGGGTTTTGCAAATATTTTTCTCACAGTCTGTGGCTTGTCTTTTACTTTTATTAATAGTGTATTTGCAAAGCTGAGGTTTTAGTTTTAAGGAAGTCTATAATTTATCATTTTTTTTTCTTTCATGCATCATGTTTTTGATGTATCTAAACAAACATCCTCAAAGAAGTTCACCTAGATTTTCTCCTGTGTTATCTTTTAGAAGCTTTATAGTTTGTGTTTTACATTTAGGCCTAAGATCCATTTTGAGTTTATATTTTTTGAAACGTGTAAGATTGAGGTCTCGATTTATTTTTTTGTGCATGAGTGTCCGAGTCTTCCAGCACTGTTTGTTAAAAAGACTGTCGTTGCTCCATTGAATTGCCTTTGCTCCTTTGTCAAAGCTCAGTTGCCTGAAACTGTGTGGATCTGTTTCTGAGCTCTCTATTTTATTCCTCTGATCAACTGTCTATTCTTTTTCCGATACCATGCTGTCTCGATTACTGCAGCTTTATAGTAAGGCTTAAAGTCCATTAGTCTCCAGCTATTTTTAAGACTTTTCATTTTGCCTTTGGCTTTAAGCATTTTTTACTATGATATGCCTAAGTGTGTTCAGATTTATTTGTTCTAATGAATCCCTTATTGGGGTTTGTAATACTTTATGAATCAGTGGTTGATTTTTTTCTATAAATCTTGAGAACTTCTCAGGTAAAATCTCTTTAAATATAGCTTTTTCTTAATTCCCTTATCCCTTTTTGAGATGTAAAGTAAAACATATTAGATCTTTACACCATACACTCTACATCTCTCATGTTCTTTCATATTTTTTCACCCATTTGTCATTTTATGCTTTCTTCTAGATGTTTTCTTCTGACCTGTCTTTCAGTCTGTCACTTCTTCATTTGGCTGTGTTTAACCTGCTCTTAAACCCATCTTTGACTTCTTAATATTGGTTATTGTAACATTTAGTTGTACATTTTCAATTTGCTTTTTAAATGGCTTTCAGTCCTCTCCTGGAATTTTCAATCCTTCTTATTATTTCCTTGCACATGTCAAATGTAAAATCTAGGTCTGATGATGTCAGACATGTTTTTGAATGATTTTTGACCCAAGAGTGGTTTTTACATTTTTAAAGTATTGTTTAAAAAAATAGAAAAAGAATACAGCAGGTCCTCGAATATTGTCATTTCATTCAATATTGTATTGTTATAACATTGATGAGATTCCATAGAACTTAACTCTTGTTCATATCAATTAGCCTATGGCAAAATTGTTTTTATATGTGTCTTTTTGCTTAAAGCCACAGAACCTATTGACAGTGTTAAGTGAGAACTTACTGTTTGCAATAGAGACTATATGTGGCCCATAAAGTGTAACATATTTACTATCTGGTTTTTTACATAAAAAGTTTGCTGACCCCTGAAATAGATTTATAATAACATCTTATCTCTTCCCATATCTAGTTAGTTTTGATGAAGTGTTGGGCATTGTACAAAAACAATGGTATAGTTAATTTGACATTCGGTTGATATTAACATCTTCCAGAGAAGATTAAATTTGCTGCCAGAAGGCAAATAAAGACATTAACAATCTTGAATCACCCTCATGCGATCAGAGAATGAGGTAGTTCAAATGTGGGCTTTCATCTTTCTCAGGACTGCTTGATTTCTGGTTTTCTCTTGTTTTCCCTTGCCAAAGCCTGGGGACTTAATGGAATCATTCTTGGTGTGCCCTCACTGCTGAGTCTGTGGAAACATCTCAACTGCCTCTCAACTGGCAGGCATCTGCTACTATTGGAACTGGCTATTCTGGGAGAAAAGTAACCCAAAATGTCATGCTTATCACTGCAGATTTCCATCTTTTCTGTGGTCTTAGATTCCTTTTTTTTTTTTTTTCTTCCTTATTAGAAATCTGGCTTTCATACAGGTATTTTCCCTAACTATTCTAATTCTCCGTGAGAAGGTTGGTTGAAATTACTTAGGTATCATTATTAGAAATATAACTCTCCAGTTAGATTTACTTTGCTTATAAATAGTGAAGTATTTGTTTCCTACAATTTTTTTACTTTTGCTTTTTATATATTTTTATTTCAGATAGCCTCATTATTTCCCATGTTTGTTGTGGGGTACATTGAACCAAACAAATTTAAGAAGATCATTTATATGAACATGGTAACATTTTTTATATTTATAAGTCAAATATTAAACTAAGATCTCGGGCTACTTTCTTTCAAGTTGTATTTAGTACATATGATTTTTATAATATCCAGAAGGAAAACAGGAAATGTATATTATAGGTACCATATTATAATATACTTTCAACTACAGTATAGATAGTTTTACTCTCTGAAACTTTTAGTTTTATGTGGTATTTATTATTAGTCACTACTTTGAAACTGTCTTTTTCCCTTGAAACCTGAAATTTCTGACATTGGGTATGAATGTGACACTCTGTAAATTTTATGTTTTCACATTTTTGTTTTTATCTTAGTTTCTAAACATATTTTCTTTAAAAATATAAAAATAAATATCTTCTAGCTAAGAACATAAAATTAAGCTTCTTTAGTGATAGAAATCCTCAAGTGGTCCAACAAAAATAAGATAAAAAATTAATACAACTAAGTCTTTTTTATTCCATTATTGAATTAATAGAAATAATAGTTTTTTTTTCCATTTTCTTTGTACCAAGTAGCAGATAGAGAAAAAAAATTAATTTTTCTATATAGAATTTACAGTGTTGAAAATACTTAGAACCTATTAGTGTGTTGAAATACTATATCATCTGGCCAAGATCTATTTATTAATATTATTTATGCATATGAAGTTTGTATTAGAATGGCTGTATGCCTATAGACAAAGAATGCATTATGCTATATATCTAATAATGATAAAACATGTGTTTCTTTTCTTTAATTTTTAGATTTCAGTTCTCCTTTGTTTCGTATTGATGTTTGGAAATCCAATGTATTTATCTTCTTATTATTCTTCATCTTTGTTAATGACATGGGTAAGTATTTGTTAAGCTCATGAAGCTTTTTTTTTACCCTGTAAAATAGTAGGTTAACCCACCTGATATAGGTTTAGGAGAATAAATAGGACCCTTTCCTGATTGTTACTCACATGAAAAAGTTTTTCCCAAGTAACACCTATTCTCTACCTCATCCTTGGAAAATAACATGGTACAACGTTTACCATTTTAAGGTAATGCCTAAGTAAATATTTTAAAACAGCAATCAGAAGGTAGTAAGACTTGCCTTTAAAATATGGCGCAATTTATAATCAAAATTAGTTATTTCCTTCTGAGTCACTTCAGTAGGCTAAACGCTCATTGCAGTG
This sequence comes from Tadarida brasiliensis, assembly GCA_030848825.1. Taxonomy (NCBI): domain Eukaryota; kingdom Metazoa; phylum Chordata; class Mammalia; order Chiroptera; family Molossidae; genus Tadarida; species Tadarida brasiliensis. The sequence goes on along the minus strand of CM061267.1, from coordinate 94,199,758 downwards.
GCACTGCCATTGCTCAGAACAGTTTGGAACTCCTCTGAATTGCCTTCACAGACTGTGGCACATTCTTTTGAATATCCTCAATGGTGGCAAAACTTCGTCTTTCAAGGGTGGATTTGATTTTTGGAAACAACCAAAGTCTTGTGAATAAGGTGGGTGATTGGGCTGGGTAATGTATAGATCTTGATCAAAATATGGTGTGACATTAAAGTAATAAGACCTATTTTCTTGCACCCATAACTAAATTATCTCTGAAGGTAGGTTAGGAAATGGAGTTCCAAACTGTGTTTGAGCAATGGTTACATCATTAGAATAAGTGTACAGGCTTCTCATGTGACTTACTTTCACTGAATAACTCGCATTTGGATATGTATTTGGAACAGTGATTCAGTAAATCGGTTTTATTACTTTACAGTCACACTTCTGATATTTGTAAGCCAGACCTATAATGTTCTCCTCCCCTGGAATGTTCCTGGCATGTTCTCTTTCCACAGATATCAGAAATCATACCAACCACAGTAATACCAAAATAGACCACATTTTATTATGTTTTTATTGATATTTTTTACAGAGAAAGGAAGGGAAAGAGAGATAGAAACATTGATTGGCTGCCTCCTGCGCGTCCCCCACTGGGGATCAAGCCCGAAACCCAGGCATGTGCCCTGACCAGGAATCGAACCAGGACCTCTCAGTCCATAGGACGATGCTCAGTCCACTGAGCCACACCGTCCGGGCATGAGCACTTTTCCATGTATGGAGCACTGATTGAATCTTTTGGGATTGCCCTTATGTTTTAACATTTTTGCTCCTCACATCTTTTTTTCCTTACAATAAGTGATCCCTTCTCTTTCTCATTCCTCCAAAACATAGGCTTTTCATTTACAATATTCTGTCAGACTTTTTCAACATGACAAGATAGAGGACTTGTAACAATGTGCTCATCCAACTCTTTAGGAAAGCTCTTTTGTTTTGAAATATAGACAGATACGGAAAACTGCATAAGACAAATATTTTATGTACTGACAATACTAACTAGTACTGATAAGCACTGATTAATGAACTGTTTTTCGGCAAATATACTTAAACCACCATCAAATCAAAATCAGAACTTTTCCAACCATCCTGCTTCCATTATAATTCCCCTGCACTGCTCCAAAACAGTAATGACTTGACTGTGGTACTCACTCCTAGCCTTCCTTTATAGTTTCAGCACTTACATTACTGTTTTTATCTATAGGTTACCTATTTATCTGCTTGGTTTCTTTCCCAGGACATGTATTTGTTGAAGAGCCTAGGTCATTGAACATGTAGCAGGGGTGGGAAACCTTTTCTCTACCAAGGGCAATTTGGATATTTATAACATCATTCCAGGGCCATACAGATTATCAACTTAAAAATTAGGCTGCTATATTTTGTCAGGATAATTTGGTGAGGCATGTGATGTTAGCTAGTATTGATTTCGCAGGCTGTATTTGACCCACGGGCCGGACATTCCCCACCCCTGAGTATTATATGGTCTAGATTTTATTTTTTGAATCCTCCTGATGTAGCTTTACATCCTCCTTTGTCTTCTGTATTTATAATATATTAGTAATTGAATCTAAAACTTGGACAGGTTAAGGTTTGAAACCTTTAGCGTAGTATTATTCTTTCATCAGGAGACACACAATGTTCAGTACCTCATTTTTTATGATAGCAGCCATCAGTGCTTTGTGCCAGATCCATTAAGTTGATCAGGATTGCAAAATGGTGATATTCCAGTCCCTCATTTGCAGTGTATATAGGAAAAGTAAAGTACATGTCGAAATGAGGGGAGTTGGGAGGAAGTAGGAAAATGTTTAAAGAAATAATGGACAAAATTTTTCTAATTGGATGAAAATTATTAACTCAGAGGTAAAGAATTTCAGTAAATCCCCAATACAAGAACGCTGTATTAGAATCAAATTGCTCAAAATCAGTGACGAAGATAAATATTAATAACAGCCAAAGAAATAAGACATGTTAAATATAGAAGAACAAAGGGTAAGGATGTCAGCAGATTTTTCATTAGAAAAAAAATACAAGCAATAAGACAGTTAAAATACTTAGAATTTCTTTTAAATACTTAAAAAACAACAACACTGTTAATTTACAGTTCTATACCTAGCAATATATGGCTAAAAAAATGAAGGTAAAATAAACACTTCATGACCACACTTACACTAAAAAAAAGGTTAAAGGAGGTCCTTCAGATGGAAGGAGTGTGACTGTAGATGTCAGTATGGCACAAATGAAGCCCTAGAAGGGGTAGCTGGAGGTGCTGCTATAACAGAAATACCATAGACTTGGCTGGCTTATTTCTCATAGTTCTAGAGGCTGGGAAGTCCAAGATCAAGGTGCCAGCCAATTTGGTTCTTAGTGAGGGCTCTTTTCTTGATTTGTAGACAGATGCCTTCATTGCATTCACACACATGGAGAGAGAGAGATCATCTCTCTCATGTCTTTCCTTATCAGGATACTAATTCCATCTGTTAGGGATCTAATTACCTCCCAGAGGTTTCACCTCCAGTACGTCACACTGGAGATTAGGGTTTCAGCACATGAATTTGGTTGGGGACATAAACATTTCCTTAATAGCACTGAGGGTATAGTTTTTGAGGATCCTGGCTTTTTGCATTAGTCTCAGTTTCAATTTCTTATCTTTCATAGTTCCAAGCCCTCTTCTGCTGCCCTCCCTTTTAATACTAGCAGGTAGTTGTAACCTCTTTCTACAGTCCTCCTTAAAAACTGCCATAAGTTTTCTAATTAATGTTTTAGTTTTTAAAATCACTTTTTTTTTTTTTTTTTTTGGTCTGGCATCTGGAAAGTTCCTTTTCTTTCTTAAAAGTTAAGTTAGGCTTTAATAAAGCATTTTAAAATATTTTATTTGGGAGTTTGGAGAGGAAGGATTTTCATGTTAACTTAAACCACTAATTTTGCTGGATAACTTGCATATACTCTGGCATGGATACACCATCCACACACCATCTACCTCATCAGAGAAGTTGCCCTACATAAAACATCCCAAGTAACACAGTAGGGAATGAACTTGATTCTCGAGGCCACTTTTTAGCACACAAAGCATTTAGCTCTCACCCCAAGGAAAGTTTGTCTCGTTCAAATTTTGAAAAAATCAACAGATGAAAAGGAAAGTGGCTGGTGGTAGGCAAGATGGAAGAAGGTAGCTGTGTAATTTTTGAAATGTATAATTTATATAAAATGTAAGTGTTAATTTTGTTTGTTTCATCTTGTATCACATGAATTTTAGGTGATGATTCTAAAGAGAAATAACATTCAAAGATTGAGAGTATCTGAGCTCAACTTTTGGGTAAGATTAAACATTTTTAACACAATTTCTTCAGACTCCTTTTATTCTATAGACTGAATAAGATAATGTACTTAAAAATGGAATGATTTAGAGTTAATGAATCTTATAAATAGCAACTTGCTTGAGGTAGGAAATAGCCCTTAGCAACGTTTACAGGTCATTCTTAAAAAACGTGTTCATGTATGTCAGTACCGCCCTCAGCCTGTCTTCCTTTACTGTTCATTCAGCTCTACCCCCACTGCCTTACTTTTGAATTGTGCCTCAAGTTTCCCTCTTTCAATGAACTAACCTTCTCTTCGAAATAATTAAGTCTGTAGTTCTGTTTCCATTTGCCCCTTTCTTTTCTCTACATCCGTCCGTTATGTCTTTCTTTCTGCTTCTACCTTTAGACTTTAGTATTTTTGTCCTTTTAACATTTCTCTACAATCTTATTTCATCTTAGACACTGCTTAATCTTTGTTCAACTTCCTCTCTAATATACAAATGGGTGGCCCATTTTACCTCTATGTGGGTGTTTTGTTTCCAAATAAAATTAAGTATATCATTAGGTAGTCTCTGCAATTACTAATTATCACACTATCAGAAGATGACATTCATTCTTTGTCTCTGATTTTTATGTATTATATACTGACAGGGTAAAACTGGAAAAGTTATGGTAAGGTAAGAAAGTGCATTTCTACTCAGAATACAAAAGAACAGAATGGACTGTGTTGCCAGTTTCTCATTGCTTGAGGCGCTCTCCCATCCCTTATGGTGAACATGTAGAAATACTTGTACACTTAAGTTATTGGGTGACATGAGTCTTCTAACATATGGTATTTTTACTTCAGAAAAAATGGTAGTAGTTGTTTTTTTAAATATTAAACCAAGAAATCAACAAAAAATTCAAAGATTTTTCTTTAATAACTACTCAAATTGAAAATTTCAATGACAGACTATTGAAAAATGACAACATAGGACAGTGTCCACGGACATTTAGAGAATTCTGTCAAAGCTGTTCTCAGAGGCAAATCTATTATTTTAAATATTTTCAGTTTTAGACTGGAAAGAATAAAAGTTAACCTAAGCTTTCAGTTCAATAATTTCAAAGAAACAAAATTCTAAGGAGAAGAAAAGTTGAGATATAATGAATGTTCAGCGTATATTTATATTTTAAAACTTGTATAATTGATATCATCAGACTCTTGCAAAAGGGAGAAATAAATAATGGTAGTCATCTAAACAAACAATTCAAAAGATGTTCTGGCTTTTTACAGCTTTTTAAATTTTATCTTACAGAAGACAGTCAAAAAGGAAAAGCAAAGATATTTTGTGAACTAACCCTTTTTTTACCAAAAAAAATCTGTTTTATTTCTCAAGCAATTCTTACATGGTAGTGGAATAAAGATTATATTGCATATCTTACTCTGTCATAATTGAAAACTTTGTAAAAAAGGAGGTTCTCATTTTGAACGACAGTAAAATAAAATGCAGAAAAATTGTCATTTATGAATGATCAAAATCTATTTTCAATATTCTTTACCATCATGTGGCAACTTGGAAGAAACATTAGCAACTCAAGAACAGCTATATATAATTATATATTCTCATTCTGATCAAAATGGCTTCATCCCAGGAATGCAAATATGATTCTGGAAAATTCATAAATGCAAGTTATCACACTAACAGATTAAATGAGAAAAATAACTTATCATCATCCCTTTACATACAGAGTATGGATTTGATAAAATGGGACATCTATTTATGATAAAAACTCAGCACAGTAGAAATAGCATGGAGTTTTCTTAACCTAATACAATTCTTCAGCATTCATTGGTCTTACAGGTGAGGTATTTGGAGTGTTCTATTTAAAATAAATATCAAGATAAATGTGTTTTTTTCACATTTCATTAAAGGTCTGAGCTGGCACATTAAAGGAAGAAAGTAAACAGGAATAGGAAAGAAATGGAAAGGAAGAATCAAAAGTCATTATAATATTATTTACATAGAAACATTAAATAATTTTCAGAAAAATTATTTAAATGATAAGAATTCAATAACATGGCTAGATATAAGATTAATATTCAAAAGTCAATTACATTTCTATTTTCTCACAACAAAGAGAACACATTTTGTAAATTTGTCATATAAAGAAGAAAAAACAGTATCTGAATAAATTTAACAAAATACATACAATATTTGCTTGGGAAAATTATTTTTAAATGGTTAAGAGAAATAATATAAAAATAAATTGAAAAATTATACCATGTTTATGCATTGGAAGACTCTATATAATGTCATTTCTCTTGAGTTGATGTTTAGATTCAAAGCAATTATAACAAGATTACCTTGCAGGTCACTTTTCAATGAATGATGCCGGAATAATTTGTTATATATATGGGAAAAGTTATACCATGTACAAATATCAATTTCAGACTTGGTCATTGTAAATATTTTCAAGCTGGATTTCCCCCCATTTGATCTATCTTCATAATTCTTTATGTACTTTCTTACATTATGGCTCAGCAAGATACTCTAGGCTCTTCTTATATTTTCCTTGCCCCAACTCTAGAATCAGCCATTTCCCCCAAAATCCTTAGTTCATTTTAGTGTTGAATGGTATTTAGAAACCAAGATATGAGTGCTGAGTATTCTCATTGCTACCAGTGTGTCCTTGTGTATCTGTATGTACACTCACATGTGTGTATGTATTTATATGTATGAAGTAATGTTATAACTATACCTCCAAATTCAGTCCAATGTTATAGGAAGATAGAACAACAGAAAGAAATTACCCAATCTAAATAACAAAGAAAAAATAGACTGGAAAAAGTCATAGAGGTTCAGGGTCCTGTGGAACAATAAGAAAATATCTAATATTTGTAGCATCAAAGTTCCACAAGAAGAGGAAAAAGAGAGTGGGACTGAAAATGTATTTGAAGAAATAAGTAGTAGCTGAAAACTTCTTGAATTTGGTAAAAGACATAAATCTACAGAGTCAAGAGACTGAGTGAATCCCAAGTAGGAAAACCCCACAAAATCCATGGTTAGACACATCATAATTAAACTTTTGAGAACTAAAGAAAAAAAGAATTTTGAAAGCAGGCAGAGAGAAATGATGCATTACCTATAGGGTAAAACTGATTTGAAATACAGCAGACTTCTCACCTGAGACTATGGGGGCCTGAGGTGGTGGCACAACTTTTTGTCAAGTGCATCCAGTTTTCTACAGGAAGATCCTTTTTTGGCCTCATCACTCATACGCCTCACATGATAAATTTTTTCCTATGTCATTGATACAATTGAATATTTTAACTGGGTAATTTTTAGTACCTGACTTCTATTTATTTTATTTATTCTTTAGCTAATTCAAGGTTTTGGTTGGTTATGTGGAACAATCATTTTGAAATTTCTGACATCTAAAATCTTAGGCGTTTCAGACCATGTAAGTACTTCCTAGTTAAAACATAAAAAGTTCTGTAAATATGTGTACCTGGGTGAATACTGAAACCATCTGTTTTTACCACTTCTTTGTATAGAGATTAAGTGCTTTCTTCAAGATCCCCAAGCTAGTTATTGGTGAATACTACAACACTGCAATTCAATGAGCTTTTTTTTTGGTTAATCCTCACCTGAGTATATTTTTCCATTGATTATTTTTTAGAGAGAGCGGAAGGGAGAGAGGGAGGGAGAGAGAGAGAAACATTGATGTGAGAGAGACACATCGATTGGTTGCCTCCCACATGACTCCAACTGGGGCCGGGGATTGAACCTGCAACCCAGGTATGTGCCCTTGACTGGAATCTAACCCACAACCCTTTGGTCCATTGGCCAACTCTCTCACCACTAAGCCAAACCAGCCAAGGGCTCAATGAGCTTTTCAACCCACTAAGCAAAAAGAATATCAATGAATGCTGCCTTAGCCTTCCAGGACAAAAATTACTACTATGTTAAGTAGTTATTTGTTTATATTTCAGTTGTAGTACAAATAATTATTTGTTTAAATAATTATTCATTTATTGTAGATGTTAATATATGAGCAGTCTGTACTCAGCTTTGAAATATAGAATTCTGAAAATATCAATATAATTTTATTTATTTATAATTATGGATTAAATTTAAGATATGACGATATTTAAAAATTTTTTTCTTATAATATGAAAAGAAAGTGTTAAGAGTTCTCTTTCTTTTTATCTTCTAGAAAATATATCCCTCATGCGTGGCATTTCTGTTTGTTTTAAGGCTAATGCCTTAAATAACGGCCCTTTTAAAAGCACAAGTCCCCACCTAACAAATTAGTTTAAGGAATAGAAAACAATGCATGAATTTACTTTAGATTTTTAGCACTTTCTGTTTGGATATGAGCATACATGCTTACAATAATCTACTCTGAAATTTACCTTATCTGGTACTATCCAATTAGGACCCTGTCTAATATTGAAATTACTTCAACTTGAACAAAGGACTATAGTATTTACTCTCTAAAAGGTCAAGTGCTGTCATCCAATAGAATTTAACTTGCATAGATGTTCATATTAAATAAAATTTCAGAATGTGAGGATTTATTTGCAATTTATTGCTAGCTTTGCATAGTGATTTATTCGGTTTATTTGTTGCTGTTTTCTGGTATGTCTGACACATTTTCTTTTTTTGTTTCCCCTCTTACTCTTCTTAACTTTCTATTCTGTAGGGAGTATATATTTTATGATAAACTTTATTTAGGTCCCTAAGTTATTTACTTATCTATTAAGTAGGTCTGTGGTTTTCTTTTTTGCCTTGTTCCATATTGTCGCCCAACTCTTTACAGATCTTACACACACACACGCACACACACACACACACACGTGTGTGCACGCACACACATCCTTGGTACTCCTAAGTCATTTCTTCTATGACAGCTATGAGAAAAACTTGAAACTAAAGTGTTTTGGTGAAATTATTAGTCACCAGGCCTACTCTAAATTATCCTTGGTACTGATAGATAATGGGAACCATGAATAAAAGAAAACCATAGATAATCATATAAACTTAATATAAAATAATTTCTGTTCCTATAAAATATGATAAGTTAAGGTTTTATATACCAAATATTTTCTCCCCCCACCCCCCACCCCCCGGCCTTCTGAGAATGCAGCGGAAAAATAATTGTCTCCCTGACAGTAGGTCATAAACAATCAGTCGAAAATAGTTCCCTTCCAATGTGATAGGAAGACAGAACAACAGAAAGAAATGACCCAGTCTGAACAGCAAAGGAAAACCAGACTGGAAAAAGTCATAGAGGATTAGGGTCCTGTGGAACAGCAGTAATGAACGAGCTAGTATTTGTATCATCAGAGTTCCACAAGGAGAGGAAAAGGACCGTGGGACTGAAAATGCATTTGAAGCGGCAGTGTGATAGTGCTCATGTTAAAGGCCTTAGAGGTCAAACGCCTGAATCGAAGTAGTGTGTATAGTTGTAATTCTCATGAAGACAAACTCTCACGTTTAATGGCTTGAACGTATGTTTGAGAAGTTCAAGAAGCACCAAACATTGTAATCAGTGCATGAGGCTCTGTGAAAATGGCAGAGCATAGAAAATGTGTTCAGGATCTACAGTGTGTAGTAAAAGGGCTTACCATGACATTGTTTTTTTATTCTTGATAAATGATATGATTATAACATCTCATGATTAACTGCATGGTGGTTTCTGCCTAGCAAATATTGATTTTAGCTTACTCTTTATATTATCATCTCCACTTATTTTTTCTGATATCTCTCAGCTTTTCATTTCTCTTGACATTTCTCTCCTTTTTTCATAGTTGCAGCACATAGCATGTATTGTTCATTGTGCCTTTTCCCTTTGAGGGCACCATGTGCCGATTTACATGCTCTGTAGATCTTATTACTGTTATATCACATCCCTTGTTATTGACCGTAATTATCTATGTCATTTTAATTTGTTTTACTCTGTTTCCTTCCAGATTCGCCTGAGTGACCTTATAGCTGCGAGAATCTTAAGGTACACAGATTTTGACACCTTAATTTACACCTGTGCTCCTGAATTTGACTTTATGGAAAAAGCGGTATGTTTTTTTTTGCTTTTGACTTCTCTACAGGTGTGATGGATTTTTGCTTTTCAGTTTTCTTTCAAATCTGAAATTTTCGTTCAGAAACATCCAACTTAGTTAGCCTGTCATTCTTTTACTGTCGTGTTTGCTAATTATATGGCCTTCCTCACCGGCTCTCTTATGTGTAAAAGCAGTAAACAGCGGCCCCTCCCTTAAAGGTGATCGGTGATGATTGAATGAGATAATCCAGTGTGAGTGCTTAACATACGATCCACGGTGAATTACTGTTATCACAGCTCAGCTTCTTGTTATAATCTAGGTCAGCTGGAGGTATGGGACCACTCAGGGAAAGTAAATCCAAAGTCTTATCTAGGTTTTTAAAAAATTCAGTTTCATTTCACTTACTAACCCGAATACTACAAAAGCTTTAAACAAGATGCTGCCAGCAGAAGCACATTCTTCTCGTACCTGCCCAACCAGTCATGCGTTCACCCAGAAACAGCCCCTGGCCACCGTCAGCTGTGAGGCCTTCGGTGTGGTCACGTGGTGAATCGCTGCCCTCACAGCACAGCTCCTGAACATTCTTTAGCTGCTGCAGTCCTTACGAGCTCACAGTGAGTCCTCAGGCTGGCTGGCCTCCGTGTTGTTCTAGTCCCATCAATGCAAATCATGGAACGTTGCAGCCCAGGAAATGGTCACGTAGGCCCCAGTAAACACACAGTATAAAACTTCACATTATGTAATTAAAGGAGGGATAAGCCCAAATGAAAGCAAAAATGAATAGACATAGCTAATTTGAGGTTTAATATATTTACCATTGAAATTTAGGGTAAATTTGCATAACTATTTTTTAATGTTGATTCTTGGATTAGAACGTGAAGGTTGATAAACATATATTCTGTTAATGACCAAGTTCTACCTTTAAGAAATTTCACTGTGATGCTCAATTTGACACGGACTTTTACTCGTTTAATGTGAACTTGGACGAACGACTGTCTGGAGTAACTGGTTTCGTTTCAGACTCCCCTGCGGTACACGAAGACGCTGCTGCTCCCGCTCGTTCTGGGGATCACGTACCTCATCCTTAGAAAGGTAGTTTTAGAAAAAATGGTGTCACTTTGGGTTCAAGACAAGGGCTTCTAATAGATTAACGATAATAGCTCCGAATTCTGTCTTATTTTTAGGATGAACTCTTCCCCTCCCCCCCAATTTTTTTATTGAAATCATTTTTTAAATCTAGTATTATATGTTTAATTTTTTAGACAGCCACTTTAGAAAAGGTATTCTTAGCTACTCTCTCCATTATCCACCAAGTGGCAAGACCTCCATTAACATCCCAGGTGCATCCCAGGTGCACTGGGACCCAAGACAGACCCGCGCCCTAGGACTTCCAGCCGGTGGGGGCGGGGGCCATGACACAACCCCATGCATGACTAAAGCATTACAGTTGTTACGGATGCTCTGAAAGCCAAGTACAGGACACCTTTGATGTCTTTTGAATATAAAGCTCATTCAAAGAAATCCTGATCCATTTTGAGACACACACAGGGGAAATTTGTATCGCTATTAAAAAAACTCACTCTGCACATGTTCATTATTTTCACAACAAAAGAACATGTTATCGCTATGGAAGAAATAATGTTTAAACTACCACTGGCAGATTTTCTTGGTCTGGGAATGGTTTATCTGAAAGTCTGGTCAATGACAGCGGGTCCTTAGTTTTTAGCAATTTTGAACCATCTTTATATGGTTTACAAGTTGTCTTGCCTTAAGGCAGTATCTATTTATTTTCTCCTGTGGGCAGATTGCTTATCTTCTCTCTGTAGTTCTAGCTCCCATGTTTCTCATTCCTTTGCCTTCGCATAGAATGTGAATCATTTATGAGTGAAAGGCACCTCCTCCACATCCCTGGAGAGATGACCCCGGTCCCTAGGGACCACTTGGAAAGTCAGGATGGAGGTGATGGGAAGGACGGGTCGACTCCACCCGGGTTTGCTGCTCCCCACCCGCTTCGCCCTGCCTCGCTCAAGTGGCAGGTTCTCTCCACCAGCCTGTTTCTAGTCCAGCGTGGACAACTGGTGTTCCTACAAGGCTCCACTTGGAGCGGCTGATGCAGGAAGGAACTATTCTTTTTTCTTTTTTAATTTTTTTTCTTTATTGATTTTAGAGAGAGAGGAAGGGAGAGGGAGAGATAGATAGAAACATCGATGAGAGAGAACATCGATTGGCCGTCTCCTGCATGCCCCCTACTGGGATCAGGCCCACAACCTGGGCATGTGCCCTGACCGGGAATTGAACTGGTGACCTCTTGGTACATGGGTCGACGCTCAACCACTGAGCCACACCAGCTGGGCGGGAAGGAACTGTTCTGTGGGGAGATAGCAGCACAGGAGACAATGAGAGCTAGACCCACTGTTACTACTTCCTAAAAGAGTGAAGATCCAAGACTAATAAATAATACTAGGCTCCAAACACACTGCAACTCAAAGTGTTCACGTGTATAGCAGATGCAAATGCACGCGTGCACACACACACACACACGCACACACACACACCCCTGCAGCCACTAAGGCTCTCTTCCTCTCTGGGGTCATGGAAACCCCTCAGTCTTCACTTGTCCTGTTGTTGCCTAGGATGTTTCGGATGTTCACTTAAATTTTCACTCGTGTGAATTCACTTCTGGGAAGGAAGGAAGGAATATGTGATTTTCCAGGGACACGACTGAATTTTAAACTCCTGGAAGTGTGTGTATTAACTGTCCCCTCAATCTGCTTTGCTTGCCTCAGTGACTGGGATTTCGTCCTGTTACCTGGGACAGTCTTCCGTGCAGGCGCCCTTGAATCAGAGAGGAGTTTAAAATTCTGAACTTAGAGTCCTGACTTCACCTTTCTTTTTTTTTTTCAGTGTTATTCTGGAATTATAAACCACGCATTATGGAGAGTACAAAATTTAAAGTTCCCCATAACGTTTTATCTTCCCGTTTACGTTGCGCCCGATGGTTGCTGAAGCCCCTCTGCCCGGCTTTAGCCTCCACGTTCCCCCCCCCCCCGCCATCACCTGGTGTGTTTCCAGGTTCCCACACATGCTCTTAAGCCTTCTGTGGCAGTGACTTCAGGCTGAGACAGCTCGGGACGCAGAGGTGTGCCATAGCTAATCTTACAGCAATCAGGAGTTTGAGGGAGGTAGGAACTGACTGCGGAGCTAGACAGAGACAGGCAGAGAGTGTGTGTTTCCTGATTCGCTTGGAAGGTGAAGGTAAAAGAGCCTCTGAGCTCTGGCCTGTGTGGCTCAGTTGGTTGGGCATGGTCCCGGGCACTGAAAGGTCGCAGGTTCGATTCCTGGTCAGGGCACATACCCCCTTGCAGGTTGGATCCCCCATCAGGGAGCATACTAGAGGCAGCTGATGGATGTTTCTCTGTTTCCTTCTCTCTCCCTCCCTCCCTCCCTTTTTTCCTCTCTCTCTAAAAAAAGCAATAAAAGCATATCCTCTGGTGAGGATTAAAAAAATAAACTTCTTTCTACTGAGTGTGTTTATGTTAATGAATGAGGGCATTTTAAATGTCGAATAATTTCTTAGAAAAGTTTCATTGATTTGATTCTATTCACAGACTTTTCGTGATATTTTATGTGTCGTATCTACAAACACTTGTCTAAGGTAATTATATCATAGTTGTTACTAGATCATACTATATTTAATTATTAAATAACTTACTGTCATATCAATGTTTCAGATGAATGGCCATTAAACTTCAGCATTGTGATAAGAAAAGAGATACAAATCAAACTTACATGTTTTCTAAACATAATTAAGTAAAAGACTGAATGTATTAGTCTTATTGGTTGGAGCTCTTTTATGTATTTGGACCTGTTTTTGGAGATATTTATATTTGTGAATTAACTCAAAATTTAAATTGATTTAGCTTAATTTTAATATATGACTAGAATTTAAAGTCAAACAGAAGTAAGCTAAAGTTTTATTTGGGCAATTCCTTTTTTTTTTTTTAACTTTCAGAGAAAGCATAATTGTTTTTCTGAATATTCATGAAATAATTTGTTCTACATTTATTATTAAAACGAGTTGTTCCATCACATATTGTTGGGGTTTTAGTCAGCTCACTAGGTTTACGACATAAACATATGCATGAAAACTATGACATGAAAGTAAATGGGTGAAGAAAACTTGTTCCGAGGAGAACCTTCACTTACATTGCATGTATGTGGATACGCCATTAGCTTTGCTGTGTTTGAGGAAATCCGTACTTGAGGACAGTTTGGATTCACGGAACATGGTGCTGGCACAGGGTTTTCATGAGCCCCACTCCCCGAGCCTGCGTTTTCAGTAAACAGCTTTGTATGGTTTCCAGAAATGCTAATTAGAATTTTATGGGTGAAATTGTTGAAATCATTGCTAGCCACGGGAGCTGAAGGCCCGCTCTACTTGGCTCTGGGCCGACGGCGCTCTCGACGTTCTGAGAAGAGCGTACGCAGAGCCCTCGAACTGTTCACACAGGGGACGCACGAAGGGACCTGGGATGTTTCATTAGAAAACAGATGCTTGAGGGGTACATGGACACCGCCTTCAAGCATTTGGGAGGGTGCAGCGTGGAAAAGGGCACACTTGAGGGGGCCAGTGGGTGGGAGATACTTAGCTCAAAATAAGGAGCTTAGTGATTAGAAAGCATTGGCTTTGTGTGTGTGTGGGCACAACAATAACACACGATTATAGGAATCCACTGAGACAAAACAGTGTATCAAGAAAAGAGGCAACCCATCCTCTCCTCCCCCAACCTTGACTGCGTAAGTCCAGAAAGCACAGAGATGGAGACAGTAATTTAGTGATTTCACCACTATTTGGAGAGGCTTTCCCCTGACTGCCCGTTTAAAAAAAAAAAATCTCTGGATCTGCCTGTGCCCTTGGACTTCTCTCTCCAACCCCACAATCCGTGTGAAAAGGCCTCTGCATCGTGTAAAGCTTTGTTATAAAACTAAAATATCTGATCTTCTTAATGTAACATAAAAATAGGCAGTCTTATACTCTTGTATGAATCTAATGTAAACTCTCTGAGGACAAAACCAGAACCGAATATACCCATTTTGTGTTCCCTGCACAGCACCCAGACACGGGAGGGGTGACCTAAACATTTAGTCGGTTTTTAGCCATAAATATCTAGTAAATTTGTTAGATCACTTTTCTGGAACTAAAAATATTTATAGACTGTACCCAGTAACTTTTCTTCTAGAAATTTATTCTAAGGAAGTACTCAGAGATGCTCACAGTTTTATGTACAAGGATGTTCGTGGAATTTATTACTGTGAAAAATGAAAATTCAGAAGTCCAGCAGTACTGAGCATGGTCGAATACATAATAAACATTCTTTTGATTCATATATCCTTTGAGAGGTACAGTCTCCAGCAATTAGGACAATCTATTTTCCCTTAAGGCTATCGAGACACCTTAAGTAGGATGACTGTAAATCGTGCCTTTTAGATTGCTGTAACTTGTAATGATCTTATCTAACATATTTATTTTTCTTCATGCTCCTAAGTAGTTTAGAGATCTAAGAAGAAGTAAAGTTTATTTTTATGTAATCAGAGTATAAAGGACGTTTAGTAAACAGAATATTTTTGTTTTATTCTAGAAAACAGCTCCTTGAACATGGTGAGGTAAGGCCTTCGTTTTAGCCTCTGGTAGATGTGTGTATTAAATTCCAGTTCGAGGCCAGCTCCCCAGGGTGGACCCTGCTGCTGACAGTCACCAGCAGCGCTCGAGTGGCTCAGCCGTGGTGGCACACTCTGCTGATCCTCTCACATCGGAATCTGCTCTGATCCGAACAGTAGTAAGGACTGGAAAGCAGAAAGGCGGATTTGTGACCGTGGGGCATAATTAAGTTAAATTACCTTCATTCATTCATTTGTTTGTTCATTCAACAATAACATCAGTTTCTCGCCCGCCGAGCGAGTCAGCCATCAGGACGGGTGCCCGTGGCCCAGTGACTGATGGCTGGGCTTGTGCCCCACACAGATGTGATGGGCAGCCAGTTAACAGGCTGTAGCAGTGTTACGGGATACAGAAGACGGTACAGCAGGGTTCCCGCCCTCAAATATGTGTAAGTTTTCCATGGAGACGTGGAAAAAACAAGGCAGCATTTTATACGGCACTAACTTATTTTGTGGCATGCAGAGGGGCTGGGAATATGATTTCCTAAGTAATAGAACTCTGAGCCTTAAAGGAAGGGTCAGATTTGCAAGGGAGGGCAACTCAATTTGAACTTAGCAGGAATAGCTTACAATGATAACTACTATTCTTTGACTAGTTACCATGTGCCATGTACTGTGCGGTTTAATTCTCGTAATAATATTATTCCCATTTCGCAAATAAGAAAAGTATGTTAATTAGGTGATAATTACCCGTTGCAGAGATGAACACTAACACTAACTTAGTAGTAGTTGAATTCTTTGCTCCCATCAAGTTAAACGCAGGAGTTCCTGATTAGCAGGAACCGTAAGACCCAGGCTCCTTCCATCTGTGGCTCTGCACTTTCCCCACGTGGCTTCTGGGGCACCGACCCGCCAGCGAAGGGCAGAGAGCATGGAAGATGGTGCCCTGGAGGTTTAGTGAGGACTGGGCCCGGAAAAGGTGAGGTCTGCCTGCCCGCAGCCGGGACACAGGCGCAGGGCCACCCCTGACTGCCAGGCAGGCTGGGACACACAAGTCAGCTTCGTGCTTGGGAAGAAGAGCAGAGGGGTCTCTGCCGAGACATAGAGACCTAGAGAAATCAGTAGCTTGTCGGAGCCTCGCAGCTATCTGGTAGGACAGCTTGCACTTGAACCCAGGCAGTCCATCTCCAGGCTCTCTAAGCCAGTCAGCACTCGCTGCCTCCTGATTCCCGATATCCAGTTTCATTCTCACAGCAACCCACGGAGGTGAGTGCTGCTGTCATTACTGTTTCACAGGAGAAGACATGGTGGCATAGAGAGGGACCAGCTCTGTGCACCGAGGGCGATGAGCCCAGGGTGCAGAGCAGAAGCCATGCTGTTAGTCGGTCACGCCACCACCACCTAGGGGGACTGTTTATGGAAACCGGCCATGTCATGCTCCGCACTTTTACTGCTTCACCCACATCTGCTCTTTATATTTCACCAGACAGTATTTTAAACTGCCTCTTTTTAGAAACACAATAGTCCTCAATGTTCTGCCTTTCCCTTTTCCCTCCAAACATGCTCCTGATTTTGCTCAAGGATGAATTTTACTAAACACACACAAAATGAAGGATTGATTTTGAAATACATGTTCCACATTCCAACTCTGGGTCCAAGAATTAGGAAAACAATGAACAAATTTCATTTTTAAACATCTTAGAAAGGAAAAGAAACAGCTCTGGGTACAGTTTTGCCATTCTGTTTTAAATATAAATTATGTATTTCTGCTTATAAAACTGACACACGTTTAACAATTTTGGAAAATGAAAAAGAACTATTCAGAAATAACCTCTCCTAACTTTTTAGGCCTGTATTCTTGTAGATCCCTCCCCACCCCCATGCATGTACATGTATATATGCACACACACACGCACGCACACAGGTGGGCTCCACGGAATTCTGATCTTTCTGTATGTACCGAGTGTCATACTCTGAAAGCGTTTCCATGCCATTAAGTTCTCCTCCAATATGTAATATCTCAGTGTCTCTGCACACGTGGAGACGCAGTAATTATTTATCCCTCTATTTTGGCCACTTAGGTTGTTTCTATTTTTGCTGCTAAACTTTCACTTCAGCGATCATCTTTGCAGAAGCATTTTTTGTTCCGATTATTCCATTCACTTGAATTGCTGGGACGCAAAGTCAGGTCAAAGGGGTTGGCTCTTTTCTAGAATCTTGATAAATGCCGCATTTCGCAAATGCACCAGTTTATTTCAGTGTTCCGCGGCATCCTCTCGTAACACTTAGTATTAATTTATTATTTGTCAGTGTTATAGAGGAAAAGACCTGTTATCTTTACCATTTAATTTGCCTGGCTGTTAGCACATGGATATTTAGTTGGCACTTCCATTGGTTGCATTAATTCCGTCCCTTTTTCTAGCGCGGAGTTGGTGAATATTTTAACGAATATGTCTGTTAGAAAAGTTTCATTGGAAACCTTTGCTTAGTGGAACTCCGTCTCAGTCAAAATGAGGCGTCCTACGAATCAATCCATGTATTTATATAATTCCACTGCTTTCAAGATAATCTCGTTCCTGTTTTGCTCTGATGGTTGCTGCCATGTGAGTGACATGCACATCTGTGCAGCACGGCACGTTTTTATGTCTCTGTGCTCACTTCCTCACGGGGGGGGGGGAGGGTCCTTGCTCCAACGCCACCTGTTCACTGGCGGCCGCTCCCACCTGTGGCCCCACACAGCCCTGCCCTGCAGCCTCTGTCCCCGCTCCGTGTTCTCCTCCCTCACACTCACTTCCTAAAAGACCGTATCATGGGTTTATTTCTGCTTTGCCTATTTTCTGTCTCTCTTTATTAAATATTCTGGGATGTCAACCTCACAAGGGCCGAACCTGCTCACTGCTGTTTTGTTCACCATTGGATCTGGAGCACCTGGAACGGTGCCTGGCCTACAGCAGGCATTCAATTAATCTGTGTCGAATAAATGAGTACACACGAGACTTCCTACTAAGTTAAAAGATCCTTGTCCTAATGAATCATAATCGTGTTAATACACTGTATTTCACATTCGTTTAAAAAGACATCAAGTGAACCTGTCGTTTTGTTTTGTGTTTTTATAGCTAATTTTTCACACATTGCAGCTGTTGGCATTTACTGCTCTTGCCACTTTAATTATGAGGCTGAAGCTGTTTCTGACTCCTCACCTGTGTGTCATGGCCTCCCTGATATGCTCTCGGCGGGTAAGGCCTTCGTTCCTGTCTGACTGCGTGATAACAGCCGTGGCACCCGCGGCGCAGTTACCGTGACTGCTGAGCAATCCACAGACACAAACACGCGTGCTAGCTTGAGTGAGTCACTCTAGAGCAGCAGTTCTCAACCTGTGGGTCGTGACCCCTTTGGGGGTCGAACGACCCTTTCACAGGGGTCACCTAAGACCATCGGAAAACACATATTTCCGATGGTCTTAGTAACCGAGACTCCGCTCCTCTATCTCCAGGTGGGTCCACCCACATGCAGCTACGCCCACATGCAGCTACGCCCACATGCAGCTACGCCCACATGCAGATATGCCCACATGCAGATACGCCCACATGCAGATATGCCCACATGCAGATACGCCCACATGCCAGATATGCCCACATACAACACGAGGAACTGTATTAAAGGGTCCCAGCACTAGGAAGGTTGAGAACCACTGATCCAGAGGAAGACAGCAGCTTCACATCGCTGTGAAAACTACTCCCAGATTTTAACTGGAATTTCTGAGACAAGTGAGGAGGCACGCTCGCCCCTGTGTTAGGGGCCTGCCCACAAGCATCGTGTTTTGGGTGGAGTTCAGGTCTGTGCAGGAGTGTCATGCCCGCCACCCCCTGGTGCTCCTTTGATAGGAGCAGATGTGGGTAATTGCGCTGGTTCTGTGCTGCTGGCTCGGAGAACCCCTCGGAAAAGTTGCCCATTCTGGGGTTCCATTACGGTAGCTACTCTGCACAGGAGCTAGACACGGGAGCTAGAATTTTGGGACCCAGGTGCTTCTAGAAACACCTTGTTTAGTTTTGATCAGGAGAGTCTTGTCTCAGAATGTCAGATGCTGCTTTTCCTGGGAGGAAATGCATGTTCCTGCTGGTGGGGTTCCCCCGTTTCAGGATGTCCATAAAAGGTAGCCAGGCGTTACAGCAGTTACTTCTGGGACGGTTCAAACCGTGACCTGCTAATCTTAATCCCTGGGGGTAAATCAGCGCTAGGAGGATTGAGTGTTCCTTCCTTAATTCTTCCGAGAGGAAAGCAAGCTTCTCTCTGAACTGGACCCTGTGATTCCAAAACATTTGCTGCTTTTCACAATCGGGGATGCAAGTCCTGTGAGTCGTTAGTGTACTTGACGATATCAGACGGGACTACTACACCTTGGTTTAAGTAGCAAGGTGAGAATTTAGTGCTGACCCTAGAGTACTCTTCATGTAAGAATGATAAATAAATGGTTTCTTTCATTTCAGCTCTTTGGCTGGCTTTTTTGCAGAGTTCGTTTTGAGAATGTCATCTTCGGCATTCTCACAGTCATGTCACTGCAAGGCTGTGCAAACCTCCACGGTCAGTGGAGCATAATGGGAGAATTTAATAATTTGCCTCAGGAAGAACTGATACAGTGGATCATACACAATACCAGACCAGGTATGTTCCGCACACGGACACACACATTTAAAAACACGCACACGGAGTCACTCACACCGCCACAGACTTTGAGCAGGCTAATGGCAGTGTCCAAAGCTTGTCAGAAAGCGGTCCTGTGCCCTCTCAGTCCTGCCTAGGAAACCATCAAAGAGAATTTCATTAACATCTGGACGTGAGGATGGTTCATGGTTAGTTGTGTGCTGTAACTCTGAGATCGTTATTGTATTCTAACCCTAACAAATTACAGAGCAAATACAGCTTTAGTAACAGAATCTCACCCCTTGTGACAGACCTTTGGAGAAGCTGCTTGTGACTGCAGGGAGGTAAACCTCACCTTGGTCACTGCTGTGTGCCCCAACACGGTCATACCTGTCACACGCGGAAGTTAAAATCTTGGCTCTCCTGTTCCGTTCACCAAGTCGTTTCAAAGAGATGGTTGTACATCCTACTTTAAATACTCTGAAATATTTTTAGCTTGCCTTTTCTTCTTCCTGTCTTTTTCCAAAGCCACCTCAAGCAGATAGATATTTGTAATACCTTTCTGGAGAATAAGCATGTTCCACAGCATTTGCTGTAAGTAATCTCTCACCTTGTCCGAGGCTGTCTTTGATGCTTAGTCATTTTCCCTGGCACAAGTTCTTCGCTGTGGTCTGTTTACGTTTATCCTGTGACTCCTCGAGTCAGTTTCATCTTATCCCTTATTTGATAGTCACCACTCTGCTAATTAATTATCATTAAGGTAAACCTTTATAAGCTTCAACTCAGATCTTTATTTGGTCTGTGGCTTTCAAAGGTGACAGTGCCTCATTGCTGAGAGATTCCAGGCCAGTTTAATTAGAATTTTAAAATTAACCCCCTACTGACCTTTTTCCCTGTAGGAGTGCCAGGCAGGCGCAGCGGTGCTCTCCTTGCCCCTCGCAGCTACCGCTCATTTCCCCCAAGCTTGCAAGGCACCTGGGCTTCACGTCTTTTCTCGTGTCCCTGGTTGTTCCGGTGGTCCCGGGTTGCCCTCAGAGTGACTTCTAACATAACTCGCACAGACTCCTGCCTCATTTGTAGCCGCCTCTTCCTTGATCTTCTCATGAATCCCTTCCAGCCCCGCACTGAGTTCTCTCGTGGTCACCGCGTGTTTACGGAAAGCAGCCTGCAGTGGCTCCGCGGTGTGGGTGGGCCGGTGCTTACGTCCAGTTCGTGCGCTGCACAGCGGTGCCCACTGCAGGGGAAGGTGGGAACCGAAATCCACCCGTGGTCCACTCACCCCGTCGCGTGTGGGTGAGGCTCCGCAAGTCAGCGGGGTGCTTCTTCCTACTACATACAGCAGCCCAAGGAGACTTCAGTATATTTATAGGGAAACATCCTGTTCTTTCCCTGTCATGTTCTCCCCCCTCTCTGCCATCGATGGTCTCTCCTCGGTGGTTCCAGCTTTTGCTGGGCAGGCCTACACCGTGTCTTCCAGATGGCCCTGGCCCCGGGCTCTGGGGCCCTCCCGCCCAGGGGCTCCCAGACCTGGTGGGCGCTGTGGCATTAGGGGCTGCCCCGTGCCTCGCAGAGTCCTCTGCAGCAGCCCTCTGCCCAGCCCGCAGATGCCCACGGCCCGCCCACGCAGCGTGCCACCAGGAGTGTCTCCAGAGGTTGGCACTGTCCCTGGGAAACAAAATCACCCCTGGTAGAGAGCCACGGCTCTAGCCTGGGGGCTTTTCATTAGGAAGTATTGAATCTTGTAGTAAGAAATACACATTTCCACTTCAACTGACTTAAATATTTTCAAGTTTAAGGCATAGAAAGAGATTTTAATTCAAAATTATCTTTAGCATGCTTAGTTATGTTCGAAAGTAAACATTTAGTTATTTATAGTAGATCTGTTCTCATTGGTGATTTTATTGTGCTGATTAAAAAGATAATAACCCTGGCTGGTTTGGCTCAGTGGTTAGAGTGTCCACCTGTGGACCAGAGAGACCCGGGTTTGGTTTCCGCTAAGGGCACGTACCTCGGTTGCAGTTTGTCCCCAGCCCTGATTGGGGTCATGTGGGTGGCAGCCATTCGATGTGTCTCTCTCACATCGATGTTTCTCTCTCTCTCTTCCTCCCTCTCTCTCTCCTGCTGTATCTGAAGATAAATGCAAAAATGTCCTCAGGTGAGGATAAAAAAAAAAAATTTTTTAAACCCACGAAAATCACCTACGTAATAAATTATGTAGTCATTTATTACACAGAAGTGCCAGGAGGTGAGCACTTGGCCTTTTTTGTCTTCCAAGAGAAGAAACTGGAAATGAAGTCAGATAGCGGGTTTTGGTCAATCCCCAGTTACACAAAATGCAAATACATTCAAATCTGCCATTACTGCAAATGTATGAATTATAAAGTCAAGCAGAAGCCAAGACATCTTAATTAGGAATATTTAAAGGTGACCCGAGGGAAGAAAGCAAGGCTTTCCTCCAGCAGGTCTTCAGGACCACAGTTCACAACTCACAAAAGGCATTTTGAAAATGAGCCATGAGCCCTGGCCAGTGTGGCTCAGTTGGTTGGACACTGTCCCGTGCACTGAAAGATTGCGGGTTCGATTCCCAGTCAGGGCACATGTTCTAGTTGTGGGCTCGATCCCTGGTCGGGAGTGCATGCAGGAAGCAGCCAATTGATGTTTCTCTCTCATTGATGTTTCTATCTCTTTCTATCCCTCTCCCTTCTTCTCTCTCTAAAAATCAATAAAAACATATTTTTTAAATGAGCCCTGAGGCTTGCGCATTAGCCTACCTAACAGTCTCTCTGTTCCTAGCATTTTAAATAGTTGGAACAAGATATGAAATTCTACAATCCTTTCTTAGCACAGTGCCAGACGCGGCAGGAGCTGGCACGAGGTGATGAGGAGGGGGCCTCAGACACTTCCTCGCTGTGTGGTCTTGGGCAAGTCACTTAACCTTGCTGTGTCTCGGCTTCCTCGTCTACGGAATGAGAATCACTCAGAACCCACCATGTAAAGTTGTGCAAATGAAACTGTGTGATCCTAGTAGCAGTATTTAGCACAGTTCCTGGCGCCAGGAACACACGTAACAAAGATTGGCTATCATTACAGAGGACAATCAGTCAATGACAAGTGAAGAAAAATCACAGTGCCTGTGGTTACGTGTACTTCAGCGTTCTTCATTCGGGGTCCAGATAGACAAGTCACCTTTGCTTTTCTTTAAAACATGTCATTAAGGGATATACTCTTTTTCAGACGCTGTGTTCGCGGGTGCCATGCCTACGATGGCAAGTGTCAAGCTGTCCACCCTGCACCCCATCGTGAACCACCCGCATTACGAGGATGCGGACTTGAGGTTGGCAGCTGATGGAGTAGCTCACCCAGACACACTCACAACTCGTGCTGACTCTCGGGACTAGGGAAAAGTTTATACACGCGCACACATGCTCTCATCCTCGTATCCATGCTGGAAGTTAAAAACTGTGTACTAACCATCCAGAAATTGCATGCATCTCTGGACTCTGAAGCCAGCTTAAAAAGCTCTGGGAATTGACAAAAGCAAAAGCCAATTTTTTCAAAGTAAAAAATGTGTCACATACTTAAGACTAGCCTCAGTGTGCATACACATGTGCGTGTGCATACACATGTGCGTGTGCGCGTGTTCGTTCCAGTAAAACTCAGGAGCAGTAACAGGAGCTGAGATGGTTTGGCCCATGGCCATATTTTCCAGCCCCTGCTTTGGATTCCACAGCCCCTCCACCTATGTTCGGACACCGTTCTCCATCTTACTGCTGGCCAGTGACTAGCCTTTTTTAACAGATAGAAAAAAAATACATGAAATTTACAATGTTATATGCTTTTATAAAAATTTAGGGTGTCCTTTTGCTAGGTGGTGTGGTTATGAGAACCTTAGTTTCCACTGAAATCTGAAAATTATGTTAAGGGACTAATTTTAAGAAATTATTTTAATCATTGTAGTAATTATCGGGTTAATTTTTTCCTTTGTGTATCTTTTTGGCCTATCACGACAGGTAAAATTTTAAATTATTTGGAGTTTTATGTCTTGTGGAGTTCGGGCATCCCACATGCAACTCCTAAGACATGTCTAGTGCGTAAATGGTCATTTGTTCAAGATTTCATAAAAACTCACATTTAGGGCTAAGTCATGTACTGTTCCATATTTTGGTGACCATCCCTGTGTCCCAAGCTTCTGTGAGGTACTTTATCTACTGCTGCCCTAGACACCCATGGTCTGAATGTTCTATTTCCTACACTCAGCTCAACTCACATGCTTTTCAGATCTTCTATAGATGAAACTATCTACTATTATAAAATCTATGTGTTAACTGTATTTAGCCTCTACCAGAATGTGTTCCATGAGCAGATTAATTATTTTATGAATTGTACAATGCAAATTTTATATTCTGAATGATTATCCTGCTATCCAACTCTAGATCCTAAACCGGTTTATAAACAGGCAATACATGCAAAATTCAAACTGCTGTATGTTTTAGCATGTGAAAAACATATGGAGTGCGGAAACTGCTGTCCCCAAAATAATTTGTGTTATTTGGGGTCATATATATAAATGTTCCATCCAATGAATACTGAGATGTTAATTTACTAGCAAAACTTTTATACTCCAATCTTACAATAAATTAAAATTTTTAACCTGTCTTTAAATTTAAAGGGCTCGGACAAAAATAGTTTATTCTGCATATAGTCGAAAATCTGCAAAAGAAGTAAGAGATAAATTGTTGGAGTTACATGTGAATTATTACATTTTGGAAGAGGCGTGGTGTGTTGTGAGAACTAAGTGAGTATGAGCCCTAGTTAAGCAACAACTGTTTTACTTTTTACAAGTAGTCCTGATTTTTTAAAGAATTTTTATTCTAAATAAATTTTATTGAAATATTTTTTTTAAAAGTATTTCTTTTAAGAAAGTAAAATTATACTATCATTTCAGTGGAATTTAGTTTTTAAAATTAGTGTACTTTATTTCCTCATTTTAAAATTTTAATTTATTATCTTAAATGTAGCTTTGTTAATAAAGATTTTTATATTTTTATGATAATTTTTATGAGATGTTGTAATACAGATTGAGTTCACAGCCGAGTGAGATATTAGAGTTCTGTTGTTATAGCTGAGTTACATTGGATTGATAAGGGTTATGAGAAAAGTTTCACATAACTTAAAGAGGACATAATAAAAATGTTTTTAAAAATTTTTTTAATTTCTGAATTTTAAATCTCTGAAAATCACAAAATTAAAACCTGTTTCATGGCTGTCTTGAGCCTTTTCTTAGACTCCTGGATCGAAGAGGTACTTAGTTGCATTGAGCCCAGCAGGGAACATTTTCATTTCTCCTGTGGATAGTTAGGAATTAGGCTACAACAGTGTCGGAAAGCTAAGTTCACAAATTTCAGTAGCTCATTTTTATAATAGCAAAAGAAGAAACAGGAACATCATAATGTTTGTGTATGTGATATCATATTGACTTAAATTTAATAAAACAAAATAGACTACAAAACAAGGCTTATTACCACAGATATAGATATTTTATAATGACAAAAGGATTAATTCATCAAAAAATACGTAATTATAAATGTGTATACATCTAAACAGCACTTCATAGTACTCAAACTAAAAATATGCAGAACTAAAAGAAAGAGACACAAATCTTCATAGTTGGAGATGTTAACATTCCTTTCTCTACTGGAAAAGTAGATAAAAAGGCAGTAAGGATACAGGGATATGAGCAACAGACAGTATCAAGTACCCTGGTCTCTCAGCACGGAGCACAGTGCGGCCACAGCTGGAGAACGCACGCTCTTTTAAAGGGCACAGGGAGTGTTCACCCAAAGAGAGGCTATGCTGGGCCGCAAAAGCAGTCTCAATGTGTCTAAATGGTTTGAAATCAAACAATTAAATTAGAAATCAATAATAAGTAGATACCTAGTAAATCCATACGTATTTAGAAACCAGGCAATAAACTTACGGATAATTTATGGGACAAAGGAAATATAAAAAATAATATATTTTACTTGAATGGAAAACAAGTCTTTTAAAAAATGTTGCTGATCTCACTGGGTGTCTGTATAGAACCATGACCCTGGTACTATGCCACGCACAAAAATTGACTTGACATGGATTAGAGAACTAAATGTAAAAGCTAAAATTATGAAGATTTCTTAGAACACAGAGCACTAACCATAAAATATAAGTCAGTTACATACATGACAATTGACATTTTTTTCCTCAAAAAATGGTAAAAAAAAAAAATGAAAAGGCAAGTCACAGACTGGGAGAAAACAATCGCAAAGCATGTATCTGATGACAGACTCACACATATAGTTTAAATAAAGACATTTTACAAATTGCTGGTAGCTGGAATCTGAGAATACCCAGCAGAGAGAGCTGCTCCACACAGCAGGAGACCCGGGCAAGTTAATTGACTGCAGATAGACAGTCATCACGAGAACAAAGCAGATTCCAGAATCACGACAATTTGTAATCTCCAGTGTCCAGTTTCCAACCAAAAACGATCAGATCTACAAAAAAATGGACAGTGGGACCAATCCTAAGGAAAAAAGTTGGTAGAAACTGATTTAGGCCCAGATGTTGGACTTGGTCAACGTCTGCAAAGCCGCTATCATCAATATAGTCAAATAATTAAGGAAAATATTCTTTAGTGAGAAATATTACTTTGTTCCATCCACTCACAGAGCCACCCAATTGGAAAGGGTTGAGGGGAACAGATTTGGCCTGAGACCTTCCCTTTCCTGTCTTGACTCTATGTTTTCATGCTAACCCATACCAATTTAAACTCAAAAATATAATTTTCATTAGGTATTATATTAACTTTTTAAAAATTTGTCTCATTCTACTACTGATAGGCCTTATGTTTGGTTGGTGATATCACTTAGAAAATATATTTATTTTGAAAATGAATGTTTAAAAATGTAGTTCTGAACGTATTAGATTCAATAACATATTGATCATTTGATTAAGTGGAACATGAAAAGGGAACGTAATTTCATTTTTCTCTCTAAATAGTGAACTTAACGCTTTCTGAAATGGTGCCTGAAAATCTGTAATATATTGAAAGATGAGTCTCTCAAAAGCTAGGCGCTGCTCTGCAGTGTCTGTTTCCTCCGGGTCTGAGCCCTGTTGATGCAGTTTCCTGTGTCTTGTTTGCAGGCCCGGCTGCAGTATGCTTGAGATCTGGGATTTGGAAGATCCTTCCAACGCAGCGAACCCTCCTTTATGCAGCGTCCTGCTCAAGGACGCTCGGCCTTACTTCACCCCAGTATTTCAGAATAGTATGTACAGAGTGTTAAAGGTCGCCTGAGGGTACAACTACCTGTTACACTGTGGTGCAAAGAAGTGCGTCGAAAACAATCACTTTGGCTTATTTACATGAATAAAAATCACAATCTTTAATAAGGGACCCTTAAAAAGAAGATTATAAAATGATTTAGTTTTTCTGATTACTCAAGGGTAAATTCTTTCATTGTTTTTCATTCAATGTCAGCCTCATTAAACTTGTCACTTAAGTGATTAAATCGTTTCATACTGCATAAACAAATGTTCATCTTAAAGTTTTTTTTTAATTGATGTAAAGAAACAATGAAATTTAATAAATCAAAGATACGCATGTCTTTCTGAATCAAACTAGGTGAATTGCTTCGGATTTTCTCTAGTACCAGGATACACTGGTTCAAACACTGTAGACCACTTGGACAGACTAATGCCGTTTCTGAAATGACCCCTCAGATCCTGATACCGACCACGACTTACCTCTCTGCGGCAAGCTGTTTATAACTGTGCCACTATTAAGGTTGTTTCTGCTTTTGCTAGCCTTCAGGAAAGGCCTTTAATCACTTTGAATAACTTTTTATCATTTCAAGTTAAGTATTTTTAAAAACAGCTTGCTTTGTAATGTTTTGAACCCCTAGAATTTCTTTACCCAACCAGAGAAGTAGTTTTTCCGTTGATGAGTTTTCAGCCTAAGTTCAACAAGTTATTAATCTGTCTTTAGAATCCAATGGTTTTCCTTTCAATATCCAGGTGAAATAAAAATTGCTATCTTATATGAGATAATTTGGGGTTAAACATAATCAGAAAAGAAAATCCAGTTAAATGTATCCAATGAGATTTCAAGTTTCTAGATCTTGACTGAGGCAAAGGCATTTTGGTAGCCGTGTGGTTCGCTGAACATACTCTTTCTTTCTGGTCACCGTCCTTTGTAATAACATATTTTACGTCCTCATTTATTTTTGGTTTTCAACGAGGAAGGTGATGTTTTATAAATTCTCTCCCCTGATATAAAACCTACCCAACAATAATGCTTTGAAAAGGGGTAGTTATGTTGAAGATATTTTTTGCTAAATGTGAAGATAAACACTCTCTTTGTGGGTAGATATTAAATATGCCACATCTATAGTATTTTTAACGTGCAGCTATTTTAATTTAACATCTTGGAGTTTTTGTAATTCTCTTATGTTCTTGGCCCTCTACATTTGAGGTAACGAAATGAGTTAATTCCATAGATCAGTTTACATAGTTGGTAGGAGATTATATACAGGAAAGCCAATAAAATTATTTCTTAACTTTTATAGTTGTAAAAAATTTTAATACAGGATACAAAGCAGCTAAGAAAGCATGCCACATTTTACTTTGCTTTTCCAAATAATTTGCTTTGGTGTATGGGGCAAAGAAGGAAAAGAGACATAACACCTAACATTCATAAAATTAATGTAACACATTGGGTGATGTTTTCATAGGAAACATTTATAAAGTTGGCAGAATTCAACAACTACAACAAACGGGACAAGTTGTATTAACTATTAAAATGTTCCATGTAGTCATAATGTGTTATATGGATTTATGTTATTTTCATGTGCTATGTATGTTTAGAAATTAAAAGAGGCCTTGAATATTCTGTGTGTGTTTTCTGTCTTTCCTCATCCTTTACCATACATTCTGAAATGGAAATAGTTCTCAAATGAAGGTAGAAATCACAGGTTCCTGCATTTACTAACCATGTTTACATTGGCAATAATATTTCTTAGCTATTTTGAAACAATGTTGCATGGTCTCGCACACAAGGCATTGGATGTGATGGAAATAGTATGGACTTTGTAACCAGATGGGTCTCAGTTTGAACCTGGCACTTCCATTTACTAGGGGTATTACTCACCACACATTCTGAAGACACTTACTGAGCACTTACTGTGTGCCAGGTACCATGCTAAGTTTGGTCATGTTTCTTGACTCTCTGAGCTTCAGTTGTTTTCCCCGTAAGTCAGGAGTCACAGGACCTACTTGGAAGGGTCGTGATGAGAATTAGCAAGTGTGTGTGAAAGTGTGGGGCGCGTGTAGGACTCCACAAATGTTACTCCCACTTGCTCCCTCTGCCCCGCTCACTAAACGGCCAGTTCAGGAACGTCAAGTCACATGGTAGGTTACCTCATCTCAGAATTCCAAATAGTCCTGCCTTCATTTTGTGGCAATAAACAGGAACACTCTACTATAGCCCCCAAATGATGAGAATGCTGTTTTTGCAACCCAACATACCCGTGTATTTGATGGTTTCTGTGTGGCAAGCACCCGTGTTCTATAATATATATAGGAAAAAATACAAACATTTTTATTTTTTAAAAAGGTCACGATTTTAGCCCTGGCCAGTTTGGCTCAGTGGTTAGAGTGTCGGCTCTTGGACCGAAAGGTCAAGGGTTTGATTCCAGTTAAGGGCACGAACCTGGGTTTCGGGTTCAATCCCTGGCCTCGATTGGGGTCATGCGGGAGGCAACCAATTGATGTGTCTCTCACATCGGTGTTTCTCTCCCCCCTCCCCCTAACTCTTGCTAAAAATCAATGGAAAAATATCCTCAGGTGAGGATTAACAACAAAAGGTCACAATTTTTACTACCCAACTAGCAGCAGCCATTGTCGGGAGAGTGACGCGGTGGCATTGAGGCTCCATTCCTCCCAGTTCCAGCCCCTTGTCTAACTTCAGAGTTCCTGGTATGGAGAAAAGGCCTTCGAGAACAGCGGAGCCCCATGCAGCCCTGTCCCCGTCCATGCACAGTGACCGCCGAAACTCGCTCACAGAAGTCCTCCAGCCAAGCCCAGTTATTGTACATGAACTTTGGGGCCTTATTAGACTCTCTTTACCGTGTTGTGAAAAGCAAAACGATCTTAGTCTGAATACAGTTATTGTTTATCCCACATACTTAGTGATGTATTATGAAAACAATTTCTTTTCAAATAAGTAGAAGGAAATACGCACTAAAAACCGTCAGTGGGCAAGATGTTTATTTTATGTAGACCTATTGCCATCTGCTGGTTATGAAATGTTATAACATTTGTCATGAAGTAGCTACAAAAGGTGTTACGGAACTAGTTGGCATGTTTTAAGAGAAAATGGGAGAAACCCAGGGAGAAACAGAGGCCTCAAGGACGTGAACTACCCTTCTTTTTAGTTGTGATTGTCTCTGCAGGTAGTAATGGAACAGTAATTCCTGGTTCTTCTCTCCCTTACCTACCACACATCTACTCTTTCTTCCACATCTCTCTCCACTGGTGCCTCAGGTGGTTCTGGGCTTTGGTCCCTGTCTCCTGGTCCAAGATGATTGACACTCCCAACTTTTCTGCAACACGGAACTGCTCGAAATCGCCAGCATCTTTCTCCTGCCTGTGCTCACACTGTCCCCGCAGTCTAAAGTATTACCTGTCCTCCTCCCACTTCCTCCTCTTGCTCATACCTTCAACTCTTGGCTCAGATGTCTCCTCCTCCAGGAAGCCCGCCCTGACCACCACCTTTGTGGTCTGCTATTGCCACCCCACTTGCCATGTTGTCTGATCATTTAAAAATGACCTCTTTACCTTTGGGAGTCTCTGACTGAGCTACTTAAAATAGGGTTTGTGTCTCATTTAGTTCTGTGTTCCACCTAGCACAGTACCTGACACACAGTCGGTGCTCAGTTGCCTGAAGGAATAACATGAAAAATAACTGGTTGAAACACAGGGAAAAAATTAAGATAGGGTGGTTGGTGGTCCTGTTGGGTAATTTTTACTTTTTTCTGTTCCTACTACATACCTAATTTATTCCCCAAATTGATCAACACATCTTTTAGGTCTCCGACACCGTTTGGGGTATACTGGGGGTCAAATACCAAATATTAGTATGTAGATTAAGACTGGGTTTGAGTCCCTGCTCTTCATTTATTAGCTGGGCAATTTAACATTGAAAAATGTTCTCATAGGCAAAATGGAGACATACGAGGTTTACAGGGGTGGGCAAAAGTAGGTTTATAGTTGTAATATAGTAATACAAGAATAAACTGTTTTTGCGTACTCACAACTGTTCACCTACCTTTGCCCACCCCTGTATTCCTCATTAGAGAGAAAACCACAGGTCTCAAACGGCATCACTTGTGCTCAAGCCCCTGATACCACACCTAAATTTCATACCGGACCTGTTTCATCCTCTCCCAACAATAGAATCTTGCCCAGCCTGCAGTTTCCTGGTGAATACCGAAAGGCAACCTGTCACAGGGGTCTTCATGCCCTATAGATAGAGATGTGATCTGCAAGATAAAAGATGTTGTGGTCTAAAAATAACCCTTTCTCTCCTTTATAGTTAATAGCTCCCTTGCTCCATCCTTCTCCCTATAAAATCCTTCCATTGTGTACAACCCTGCTGAGCGCCCTTCTATTTACTGGGTGGGATGCGGCTCGATTCATGAATCGCTTCATAAAACCAATTAGATCTTTAAATGTGCCCGCTTGAATTTTGTCCTTGAACACCTCAAAATGGTCTTTTAAAGAGAAAAATAATGTAATTCATCTAACACGTGTAGAACAGAAGTGCCCCGGAGGCTGCCGTTCTTTTGTTTGGGTTCCTGTTGGATCAGCTCTGAGTAGTGCTGACTGCATGGGGCTTGTGTTCTCCATTCAATAGTTCCCTTATTCTTTAGGGACAACCTGTCCCTTCTGGAGTCTATGATCAAGAGTTTGCTGTGCCGATTTGGGAAGCTAAACTGTTGTGCTATTTCTCTGATGAGGTATATCTTTAATTTCAAGAAGCCATTATGCTGGAGACAGAAAATACACACCGCCTAAATAGATGACTGCAGCGTACCCCGCGAAATCTGGTGGCTACAGCGTAGTGGTACCCATGGTGTCAAGTTTTAAAATAACTTTGAATTTACTCGGTGGTCTTTCCCTCCAGGTATAAAATAAGAAACCCGACAACCCCAGACCTCCGAGTATGGCTTCTGACCAATGTCTCACCGGTGAATGCAAAGTGAAAGGATGAATAACTCCTTATCACACCAAACTGCCCTAGACGGAAGCCATTTATGTAAGGAGACAGAGCTGGGGGTCTAGAAAGTAAGGGACCCAGGAGTTGTCATTTTATTTGGGGCCAGGTGGTGAAGGAAATGAAGGACCGAGAATGAAAGCTGAGAATAGAGACACTGGCATTTCTGCAAGGGAAAAATAAGACCAAAGCCCTGGGTAAAGACCTTGGCTTCCAGAGGCCATCCCAAGAATTGTCCCAAATACTACTGATCAAGCGGGTCACCCTGCTCGCCTCATCCCAACCTTCTCAGGCGTGGCGTGGGCCTGGGGGTGCAGAGCAGGCTGAGCTAGGGGAGGGGCAGCGGTCTCCATCTGTGCACCAGCTGGGAGGGACAGGGGAGCATGCAAACAGGGTGCTGCGTAAACCCCGGAGCTCCGGCCACGGCAGCACCTGTTCCTTCTATTCCCACAATCGGAAGCGAATCCATGGGAGCTACAGAGGCATCACGGAGTCTCCCAGCGGACCGCCCTGCAGCAGGCCCACTGGCAAACTTGGGAAGATCTGGCTTCCTCTCGGGGTAAGTTCTGACTGCTGCTGTGCAGACCGCCGAGGTTCTCTGCCACACCTGCTCACGCCCAGGATTTGCGTGAAGCAGGAATCTGGGGCGCAGGCCTGCGAAGCACTGGCCGTTTGCTTGTTTACTAGCATCCATTTGCTAGGACTAGGAGTTCTTTGCAGAAAATCAAATTCCCACCTGAGGCCATTTGGTGACCGTGTGGGGTGGTAGAGTGAGTTTGGGAAAGCCCCTGAGGGTGTGGCACTGCCCCCAGCCATAGGATGCCGGAACCTTCAGCCAGGCGGGGGCGCCCTCCACTTGGACCGCGTAGGTGAAGGCCTGAGAGGGCATCCTGCTGAAACTTCTCAGATGCAAATTTCCCCACGGACGTAGAGCCTTGGAAAACAGCATGAGACGGCCTGGACTGCAGTCATACACCAGCAGATTGTAAGGGATGTGTGCTTTTTGTTTTTTTAACTAAAAAACATGTTTAAGGCTATTGTGGGAGCGCAGTGATGTCATGAAGTGTGGCACGCCACCATGTGGTTGTTAATTCGGTCAGAGAGACAGGAAGTCAGAGAACCTATTCTTAAATGATGTCCTTATACCAGAGTAAACACGAGTAACTTGTCGATGTATATTGAGCCGTCTGCTGCACAGCTGAGGGAACTTGAGATCAGAACTGCCACTCTGAGTCTGGGTGACTCAGATTCCCCATTTCAGTCTCTTCATGGTGATTAATAGCTTTAGGTTGAACAGAAAGACATCTGGCCTCCCCAGGCTTTAGTTTGCCTGTCTCAGAAGTGGAGACATTTCGATGTGGCCACCCCTGACAGCTCCAGGACGCTGATGTTTGCAAAGTGTTGACCCTCATCCCAGGGACGAGAGCCCTGTGATGACAGGCTAGCTCTCAGAGATGTGTGATGTGTTGTTATTATCAGACGTGTTTAACAAGACAAGAAAAATGCTGTCACTCACGCCAAGAATCTGAAAGTCGAGTTTAAGGCAAAGTCAGACAGTTAAAAACAGAGTGATCACATTCCTGCTGTGTGCCAGGAAGAGGAAGGAGCTCAGAGGGCGGAGGTACCGTCTCTGCCTCAAGGAGGAAACAGACGTAGAAGCCAACGATTACACTAAGTATTACAGGTAATGGTGGTAGTAGTGAGGTCCGTTCCCAGAGTGTGAACATAAAAACGGAATACTGGGCCATTATGATTCCTGGGAGGTTGAAACAACCAATATGCAAATGAGTCCCAGGTGGGCTAACAGACCCCTCCCCTGACAAGCTCTGGGCACCTCTCCCAGAGAAAATACAAGTCAGTTTGATCTCACTGGTATCCACCTGGTGGAGAAGCCCTGGAGAGACAAAGCAAGAATAGTAATTAGCATTTACTGAGCTGCTACCTTGGACCAGATACCATACTTAATGTTCTAACCACATTATTTACTCCTTATCACAGTTCCAAACCCTCCTGCCCCTTCCTCCCCCTCCTCCTTTACTGAGCAGGAATACCTGGATTAAAAGAGAGGCGAGTAGAAGTCACTTGCCTTTTATGACCCAGCCTCGCAGGGCACACAGTATCATTCACACCACGGTGCTCGGGTGCAGGCAGCCCTGTTCCAGGGCAGGAAATAGAGGTTCCTCTACCTTTTTTTTTTTTTTTTTTACTTAATCCTCACCTGAGGATATGTTTTCATTGATTTTGAGAGAGAGAGGAAGGGAGAGAGAAACATTGTCAATTGGTTGCCTCCTGTAAGAGCCCCGACTGGGGATGGAACCACTGTGTATGTGCCCTGACCAGGAACTGAACCTCAACCTTTTGGTGTACAGGATGATGGTTCAACCCACTGAGCCACCCAGCCAGGGCAGAGGTCCCTCTTCTTGATGGGAGGAGTGTCAAAATATTTACAGCTGCCCAGCCCGTGTGGCTCGGTGGTTGAGCGTCGACCCATGCACCAAGAGGTCACCGGTTTGATTGCCAGTCAGGACACGTGCCCAGGTTGTGGGCCAAAGCCCCAGTGGGGGGCATGCAGGAGGCGGCCAATCAATGTTTCTCTGCCTCTCTCCTCCCTTCCTCTCTCTCTCAAATCAATCAATGAAAAAATTTTAAAAAGTATTTACAGTTATGTTTTGAAACCTCCATGGAGCCTCAGTTTCTCCATCTGTTAAATGGGCATAATAATGCTTCTTGGATTAGATCTTTTCGGGGGGATGGGAGGACAATGGGGCTAATACAGGTGAACTCATGGGGTGGAATGAAAGTGCTGTCTGAACCATTAGGAAGAGCCGGGTCATGGTATTCATTCTCAAACTGGACCACACTATAATATTTCAGAGGCTGAAAAGCAAACACAGTTTTCTCATTGACATTCTTCTCTTTAATAAATAAGTCATCTGAGCTGTAAGAATAGTTTCCCCCACGGGATCCAAAATAAAGCCATTCTGAATGAAAGAGAAATACAGCCCACAAGCATCTTTGCTTTTCTGGAATTTGCCCGTGGCCGAAATCAGGTTGCCCACCACGGCCGTGCATCCTGGCACCCCACTGCCAAGGTCGATGTCTTGCAAATGCTGCTGCACACGAACGTTCAGAGTGGAAAGAATTTAAAACAAAAATGAGTTGTCATTGGCCTATTTATCATGAAATGCAAGTGTCATTTTTACTGTCTGTGTAAGTAAAAATGTGTCCACCACTCATTTCAATTGTCAGACTAATAACAATTGCACTCATTTAATAGTTAAATTCTTGGTTTTAAGCATTAAAACAAATCAGACAAAAACAAAACAAAAAATCATAAGCAGGCTTAACAGAAAAGAGAACTGCAAGGTGCCCAGAGCCTTGGACTGCTGGAATATGGCCAGGCCACAGGCAGGGTCTGCCACCAACTGGTGAAATGCAGAATTCCCCGGGGCCGTGCACCTTCCACCCGACCCCGCCCCTGCTCCTCCCACTCTGCGGCCTGCCACGCTCTGCAGACTGATTTTTTCTACTGCTCAGCTGACATGGCAAGCAGACGGTGGCTGTCTCATCACTTTCTATTTTGAGAGCAGACTGGCCCGAGCTCAATAAGAACTCTTAGTTATAGGTTCAAGTTCTCGGGAGAGATGGCATGCTTGGCCCTGCATGGGTCGACATCCATTCATGTGGGTGCAGGGTCAAGTTGCAGGACAGCTGCAGGCTCCTGGGTGGAGGTGGGGCCAGGGGGGCCAGGCTGGTGAGGACTGGCGGGGAGGGGCTCAGGGATTCCTTTAGAAAAGCAGGGACGCTCCAGAGGGTGGCTACCAGAAATTATTCACTCACGATTATTTACTCACACATTTTCCTGTTTTACTAGACTTAAGGGCAGAACTACATTTCGTTCTTTTGTTCCGTCGATGCCACGCACACTGCCCAACCCATAGTGAGTACTCAGTGCGTGCTGGATTTGTGAATGGAAGTTTTTACCGTCACTTTTCTTAAGTAACAAGACCACCTAGAGCTCTGGTCATGGTCACAGGTGTTGAGAACCTTGTGATAATTAGCCACTAAGTGGGGCTGTCACTGTTAGGTCCATCTTGACCATTTGAAGTGTCACCGAAAGGCACATGGTGTTTGAAAACAAACTTTCCCAGTATGACATCTTCTCTTTAATGAAATGTCACAGGATGCATTGCAGGTGGGATTCTTGATGCTTGTAATGAATGGCAAAAGAGTGTATAACGATCAAGGGGAGTCTCAGGACGTAGCATTGGGATATGTAGATATGTCTTCGGCTAATAATCTAAACAATGCTAATATGGATTGAATACAAGCATCATATGTTTCAGAGTCTGTGGACCAGGGACACACTAGGGCTTTCCAAAATCTATTCATTCAAAATGCAAAAGGGAAGGATTCGGGGTACATTATTGGGAGAAAACTGAAGACGGGAGGAAAACATGCAGTGCACACCAAGCAGTCAAGCTAGTCCTCCTCGGAGGGAACCAAAATTATACACCAGTCCCGTTTTAATCTGAGGAGCACAGCTGCTCCTCCTTCTTCTCCTTCTCCTTCTCCTTCTCCTTTATTTTTATTATTTAGCTAGAAGGGACTTAGGGGGATTATATATTTCATTCTCTCACAGTGTTATTTAGTGACCAAAGTCACCTCGCTGACCTGGAGTGTCGGGGACCACAATACCTGGGCACCCAGATGTCCTGGGGGAAGTGGCTGATTTCCCCACAAGGCCTGTCATTTGCTGTTTCAAACGAGAGAGTCCTCAGCCAGGAGTGATCGGATCTTATGCAATAAATGCTGTGGCTTCTGGGACTGTTGTCCAGCAGTCTCTGCAGGCGGCAGGGTGCCCTGAGGTTTATCCCTCCTGCAAACTGCAGCCTGCAACCCTGTGATGAGGTCCCTCCTCCACCAGCTACCTTGCTAGCCCCCTATCCAGAAAGGCATTCGTCTGGGAACCCTGACACAAACTGCCGGCGTAAGTTTTATGCACCTTCCAGCTCCCTCTTCCAACCCCCACACAGAGAGCTTTGCCCTTAGCTCTATTTTCCAGCCTGGTACTTCCCACAGTGACGGTGTCGCAACCTGCCCTGCGTGGCAATGGCTTCCAGCAGTGATGCAAGTCAGTGGCTACTAACAATAGAGTTCCAAAGAGAGTCTGCAAACGCCTTACTTTTCAATGCATAAATTAAAGAGAACCCAAGTTAATCCCCAAGCCCTGAACATACTTTCTTGTGAAAGCCTGTAATTGTTGGATGGGCTTGTATAGCCTTTATTTTCAAGGAAGCAATTTTTAGCACTTAAGGGAAGCCGCGCATGACTCCCGGTGTCTGTCTTTCGTGAATGCTCCACCTCCCGGTGCAGAGTCAACGGTGAATGGCCTCATTGGGGTTCATTTCCCAGCATCCCCTCCAACTAGCTGGCTGACCTTGAGCGAGTTACTCAGCCTCTCTGTGTTCTCCACCCTGTAAACTGGGAATAATAAAAGGATGCACCCTGTAGGTTGTCGTGAGGCTTAGCTAATGTGTATGAAAGAACAGTGCCGGGGCCCTGGTACATGCTGGTTTCATAGTAGCTGCTTGTTCCTGAGACGCCTCTCCTTTCCTGGGGGTTTCCCTTGACTTTTACCTCTTGGCATTTTGTCTTTGGGCGTAAGGAACACATACATTCGTCACTGCTCTGCTGAATCACGCCTGCACATAAATACATAGGGTGCCTCCGCCCGCATTTCTTTTGTTCTCAAGATCCTTATAATTCCATGGGCTTCTTCCTCAGCTGGCTCCAGAAATGTGTCTCGGGCTTGGGTAGCTCCAGAAAAATGGGATTTGGCGTAAGGAGCTTTTCTCCAAAGTATTTCGTGACCTCTTCATTGGCTCCTTACACTTCACCCTGATACACTGTTTTCTTCCTGCAGCCATCACTTTGGAGCTGTGTGTCTTTCCACCAGTCCACGGAGAAGGGCAGGGGAGACTCCTGCCCTGCATTTCCCAGCTGGAGCAGAGCTCGGGTGGGTGGAGGGCAGGCGCAGGAGTCTAGGTGGCAAATGCTGGCTTTCCAGGTTGACGTTCCGGACGATTTCCAGCCAGTGCTGTGCACCACTGTGCGCTGGGGCAAAGTCAGCATCTGTGACCTGAGCCTGAGCGTTGGAGAGACTACAAAGGAGGGACTCAAAGGACAAAGGTCTGCCTTTGGTGTGTGAAAGCCATGTCTGTTTTGATCAGACTGACACCCTGCCTTCCTTGTTACCTCGTTGTTTTTTCTTCTTACTGGACAGACCCTATGTAAAGATACATTAGTATGCATTAAAAATCTATCATCTAACCAAGGAATACGAGTAGAGAGGATCTCCTTTCCCTGAAGTCGTGGGTCTCAGCCTCACCATTTGGCAATCATCCGAGGGAGTTTCTAAAAGGCACAGATGTCCTTCCTGTCTGATTTCATTGGTCGGGGGTGAGGTGTAGGCTTTGGCATCTCTTAAAGGCTCCCGGGTAATGTTGACGTTGCCAGAGCTCGGGGGGTGAGACCTGGAAGGCCTGTGGGTCTGAGTGGAGCAGCTGTGGGGTGTCCCTCACACCTCCTCCCCCCACTTCAGGTCCTAAGGAGAGGGTCAGGTGACACCAAAAATGCAATATTATATCTGTGTCACCTCTTAACAATAGTACATGGCCTATTGTTTATAAATAGAACATGGCCTCTTGTTACCTGCCTCATTTTCTTGGCAGCATTTTCGAGACCTGTTTCCAAGATCCATCTCAAACAACTGAAGAAAAATGATTATGGACATTCAAAAGCTTTTCCTCCAAAATGTGACTCCAAAAAGAAGGAGAAAGCGTAATCTTGGTGAAAATGTATCTCTATGACTCTTTCCATTCATTCTACAGGCAAAACTCATGCCTCCTTCACACACGGACAGATTATGAAATATTAATAATAGAGGAATTTGAGAAAATATTTGTCTTCAGAAATGCAAAATGGAAGCAAAAGAGAGAACCTTAATGTACCGTGGCGCATGCTCTCCAGACACCCAGAACGGCTTCATTTGGGGTAGACGAGTCTTCAACCACCCTCCAGGTTTTGCCAGGTGTGGTCAGGAACCTTCCGGCTAGAAATGCAGGTGACCTTTGGCGTCACACCAAACTCCTTGCTCTCTAGGAGCAGGGGCCAGTAATGTGCATTTCAAGCAGCTTCCGAGGTGTTTTGCTCGACTTTGAGTTTTAAAGCAGCAGTGCCATCTTTAAAGTGAAATTGTCCTTGGGATCCCAGGGAAGGACCTGGCGCAGTGGGGCTGCTCTAGTTGAACAAAGTCGTGATGAGGCAGGTCAGGGTTCAGCCAGTGGACTGTGCTGGAGGTTCAGGGATGCGTCCCGAAGGTTCCACACCCAGCTGCCCGAGGGCCGGGACATCACTGCCCTCTCTCCCTGCGCACTCCCACTGAGCCGTCCGTCCTCCAGTCTGTCCCCTGCCTGTTCTCCCTCCATCCTAAGGGCCGACCTTGCTAAGGCCCTCACTACTCACCTCGCCATACCTTTCCTTTTTCAACCATCTTATTCACGCAGTGGCTTCCAAGATATATGCATTTGTCCAACTAGTCATAAAAGAGATTTAGAACACGTAGGTTGAATAAGGGGAACTAACGTGTTAAATGTGCAGGGAGCACGTGATGAGGTTGGGGGTGAGGACAAACTGTGTGGTGCATCCACGTGCTTACCCTGGAGAACGAATGGGGATGGCGACTGACCACAGATGTCTACGTGTCTCACCTGGGGGCAGGTGAGAGAGAGGCCAGACTTCTGTCCACATGTCAGCAAATGCCTGCTGGGTGCAAACAAGTCCTGGCCCAGAACGGAGGCTGGAGGTGGAATTCACGGGCTCCCAGCATTCCTGAGGCCACCTGGGTGCAGGGGGAGCCCCGGATCCTTCAGGAAAGGGTCTCTCAGGTCTAGATGGACATGCAGGGCTTTGCGAGCCAGGATCCATGCTGGGGCCCTCTGGGCACTTCATGCTCCAATTGTTTTCATTCGTTTATTCACTTTAATCGTCTGTTTATTACTCAAACTTACATTCGCTGTTTCTTCCCTTCCTCATTCCGAAAAGGATTTAAGATAGTCACAGTAGCCCCTACTAGATGCCAGGGGTTTCTGAAACATGCTGTTTCTGTCTAGAATGCCTTTTTCTTGTTTCCTTTGTTCAAACAAAACCTGTTGTTCTAACAAGGCCCAGACCAAGTTCCCCCTCTTCCCTGAAAGCTTCTCAGTCGAGGCAGCCTTGGTCTCTTGTCTGTACTATGCTCTGAACCACGTATTTTCCTGTATAACTGTACCTTGTTCCAGCTCACCCCGCCTCTCCAACTAAACCATAAGCCCTTTGGG
Source organism: Tadarida brasiliensis (assembly GCA_030848825.1). Lineage (NCBI taxonomy): Eukaryota > Metazoa > Chordata > Mammalia > Chiroptera > Molossidae > Tadarida > Tadarida brasiliensis. The sequence goes on along the minus strand of CM061267.1, from coordinate 94,159,402 downwards.
GATGGGGACTTCCTATATGAATTTTTAATGTCACTAATACCTACTAAGGTCCAAAGGACATAGCAAGGAATTTGCATTTTAGAGAGACAGGCCCCTCTGCAACGAAGTGGTTCTTGATGTCCTCTGACCAGGACTGATAATGAACTGAGTTTCTCGGGAACACTCACCCGAGCGTGAACCATTTAAACTACAAGGTCAGCTAACGAGGAAGACAGTAGATAAAATCTGAAAAGCAGTAGAGTAGCAGTTCACATGTGTCCTCCCCAGAGACCAAAGCACTATGTGACAAGTTAGGGCTGGCGTTCTGCTGAGAGCTGAGTGTTGCAGATACACGCTGCTGCACCCGCCCCCAGTTACTGTGACGTGTGCTGGGGCTATGCAGGTTCCTCTTCTAATATGAGCAGCAACGGCCAGAATCCAGAACTTGGCCCCAGGCACTTCTCCAATAGAGAGATCAAGTGACCTAGTCCAAGGAAGTGAGAAATCGATGCCAGAGTCAGGTTCTCCTTTGGCCGCCACTCTGTGGGTAGGAGAGAAGATGCGAGAAAAGGGAGAAAGCTGGGAGTTTTAAATGGGGCCTTTAAAATGCCAGTATACAGAAGAAGTTGGCTCCCAGCATCGTCTTCCCGCGGTCTAATTTGGCGTTTCGTTGCTCATTGAACAGTATTCCTTCCCCTGGTCCCTATATCTTGCTAGACCTTACTTTTGGGTATTTTCTCGTTTGCTTCCATTATTTTATGCCCATTTCCTCCTTTTAATCTCCTTTCTTTTCATCCCCAAAGTTTTTAAAAATTATTTTTCAATTATTATTTTTTTATATGTCAAATGCCCAAAGTGGAACTTTCAGTGAGCAAAGGGTTGGGTTTGCACGGTGGAGACCAGACCAGGGATTTCTTCCTGGGTTCCTGTCCTGGAATCTGTCTGCCTTGGCCCAGTATTTCTACAGTGTCACACAAGGAAATACCTTCCTGGTGTACCTGGAACTCCCGCAAAGGAAAGCACAGTGAAGGTGTCAGTAACTGCAATGCTTAATCTATATTCATTATAACCTTGAATCATTTCATAGGGCCATCTGTGCACAGAGGCCAACACAGTGTCTAAAATCAACTTTCAGTTTCTTTTTCTCTTTCCTACCATCCACCACTATGTGGCAGGCACTGGCCTGAGGATACGGATAGGAATAAACTGCATTGCTGTTCTGGTGGCTCTCACAGTCAGAAGGACAAAATGAAATCTGACATGTAACCTTCCAAGAGTCTAGTTGCTGCCCCACCACCATCCCTGTGTGTGAAACCTCCTTTTTTTGGGAGGGGGAGGAAGGAGGGCAAGAAGAGTCGCCTACTATTTTATTCAGGCTTAATGACTCTGAATGAGCCTCATTTGTAAAGCACAGTTGGGAAGCAGGGAACTTTAGGGGAGGATCGAAGACTCAGAGAGCTGAGAAGCCGGAAGCCCAGTGGGACTGGTCCAAAGAGACACAGCTGTCTGTGCTCCTCTGCATTCTACTCTCCTGCACCCCACAGCCCTGGACTGTCCTGGACGGCCAACCTCAGGCTCTGGGAGGACCGAGGACCTGCCATTTTCCTTATACATCACCCATTGCTTTGAAAAATTACTTCCGTGGAAGTAATTGTTAGATACTTTACATGCATTGTCTTATTTACGTTTTATAAACCTGCTGTGGAGATGTTTTCATTACTTTCATCTGAGACTCAAAAAAGTCTAGTAACTTGGTCAAGGTCACAGGGCTGTCATGTGTCCCAGCAAAGACTGGAAACTGGGCCTAAAGTTGCCATTTTTAAAAAAAAATTATTTTCTTTATTTATTTTAGAGCGAGAGGAAGGGAGAAGGAGAGACAGAAACGTCAATGAGAGAGAACATCCATTGGCCGCCTTCTGTGTGCCCCCCACTGGGGATTTGGCCCACAGCCTGGGCATGTGCCCTGACCTGGAATCAAACTGGCAACCTCTTGGTGCATGGGTGGACGCTCAACCACTGAGTCACACCGGCTGAGCCAGTTACCATGTTTTTTAACCAATACCCTACACTGCCGCTCTCTGGGATTCTCTACTTAATAGCCAAGCAGAGAAAAAGACTGGGCAGCACTGGTGGAACTGAGAAAAACCCACTGGTGCCTTCAACATAGGTGTTACTCTTTCAATTCAATTCACCAAGCTGCCATAGCCAGGCTCTGGGACAGGCTCCTGTGGGACGATATGAGATTGGGTAAGAAAGATTCTCTGTCCTCTAGAAATTCAAGACCGTGAGAGAAAAGGGCTAGAAATAAGTGACTTTCAAGTGCACTAGAGAGCACAGCCTTATAATGAATCATTTGATTACGTTATCACCTGCATCCATTCACTCAATCACTCATTTGTTCATCCAAGAAGTGTTTTCTCTGGTACCACAGTGCCAGCTGAAGGGAGGCAGTTCCTGAATCCATGCCTACCACGCACAGGAGACAGATAAGTGATCCAATGCTTGAAATAGTACATCTCTTTTCCACGTGTTTTTTTCTAATCATTTTTAGAAACACTAGCCAACAAATTATTTGTATGACATTTACTAGACATTGAATTAGGTTTCTTTTAGCCTAATGGGCAATAGATTCAAAATCAATTCAAGAGGGTAACACTGGATCCAACTGACACATTGTTTTAGAATTGCAATCATTCTGTGATATCATTTTCGATCTTTTTAAAAAACAGTGTCTAAAAATAGTTGTTTCCTGCTCGGATAAAGACATCTGAAAATCCAAATTCACAAAATGTAGAGTATGAGGGATTATTGGTTAGCATAACAAAATAAATTCCCTTTACAAAAGACTTCATTGTCCCTTAAGAGGGCATAATAGCGAATGTCAGTTATTAACTTCTTTAACAAAGAAATCTGTGGGCAGAGAAACTTAAGAGTGAGGATCCACAGGCCCGTGAAGACCCTGGAAATGCAATGAAGATAATCAAATCAGAACGATGTAGCTTGGATTATAGAACTGAGACTTATGGACAACTTTTTGGAACAAGTGCTGTGCACAGAGAAAGGACTGGAACTTAGTTGTTACTTAGGAGGTTGCAAAGCTTTGCTCAAAAATGCGGGGGTGGAGGGGAGGCGAGACAATGGGATCCGCCCGGATTTTCACAATCCTCCTGGACTTCCTTAGTCTTGCATTCCGAGGCTATGTGAAAAAAAAAAAATCGTCTTCGACTAAAGTTTTGTATTAGCAAATAAAGTTTTTCTGCTTTCTTTTAAGCCACAAGGTTAGAGCACGTGAGACAGAGAATTCCGCCCTTTGTAAGTCGGGGTGCACGGTCCCTCGCATGAACCAGGGGGCTGCACTCCGCAGCTTTCTAAACTGCGAGACCGCACGCGGTGGAGTAAAGGCCGGGGAGTGAGTGTGGCACGGGGCTCCACTGTCGTCCACTCGCTTTCCAGCGGCGGGACCACGGAGGCTGCAGAGCGCACGCACAGCGCCCCCGCGTGGGCGTTCCCCAGAGCCTCCTCCCGCGTCCAGCCGCCCCGCGCCGCGCCTCCCGGGCCACGCGGGCTCCGCAGGGCTCCACCCGCCGCCTAAATCGGGTCAAAACTTCGACCAGCGGCCCCCGCCTGGAGAGGGCCCCGCCTTCCCGCCACTCCCAGAGAGACGAGCAGCCGCTCCCGGAAGGCGGCCGGTGCCCTCGCCCCGGCCGACTTCCGCGCGGGTCCCAAGCTAGACCGGGGTCGCGGGGCGGCCACGGGGTTGGCTCCCGCCCGCACCGTAAGTCCGCGCGTGCGCGCTGGTTGCCGGGAGCGCGCGTCCGGCGCGGAGGGGCGGGGCCGCTCGCAGGGTGTCCCCGCCCCCGCCCCCCGGCGTTCCGCGGTCGCCGTGACAACCGGAGCGGCAGCAACCGCGGCGGGCGCACGAGTCCGGCGCCTCCTCCCGGCCGCAGCGCTAGGCAGGCAGCCGCCGCCGGGCCTTGCAGCTCTCCCCGCCTCCCCGCCCGCGGGGAGGGACCGGCCCGCCCTCCGCCGAGAGTGAGCGGCGCCCCGGCCGCCGTCCGGGCGCGCGCAGCCAGCGGGCGCGACTATGCCAAGATGGTCCTGCAGGCGCGGAACAAGCACCGGGAGGCGGCCCCCAAGCCGCCCCAGCCGCCCCGCGCCTCGCAGTCGCCGCTGAGGGGGACGCTGGACGCCGGCGCCGGGGAGCCCGGGCCCGAGCGAGCACCCCCGTCCCCTGGGCGCAGGGGCGTCGCGGGCAGAAAGGGGCCCCGCGCCGAGCCCGCCGCGCCGCCCTCCGGGGGCGGCCTCGGGGGGCGCTTGGCGGCCGGGCTGCGCGGGGCGCTGGGCCTGCGGCGCGCGGGGCGCAGCCGGACCTGGACCACGCTCCTGCTAGGTGAGCAGCCCCAGCGTGCGGGCGCCGCCAGACGCGGAACTTTGAGCCGCGGGGCCCCATCCTCCGCTCCTCTCCCGCTTCCCCGCCGCCCAGCCCCGCCCCGCCCCCGGTCCCCGCCAGTTTGCAGCCCTCTCCGACTTTTCCTGGGACGTCCTTATCTCCTCCTCCGCGCTCTCCGCCTTCCCCCCGGCTCCGGCCGCCTCGCTCCCTTCCCACCCGCTCTTGGTCTCTGCTTTTTAAAAAATGGCCCCGCGATCAACAGCTGCCCGGCCTGGCCGCGAACTGGCAGGTCTGCGCTAACGAGACTTGGGCGCTGCTGATTGGCGCGCACCGGCCGCCTTGCCTTTATCTCGGCCACTGCCCGGGAGGGTGCTTGCTTTGGGTTGGAAGCGATCTGTAGAGCCCAAAGCAAGAGCATGCTCCTTGTCCTAGAAAGTTACTAAACTTGCAATTAAATTTTAGCATGCTTTTTCCTTCTTGGCCGCAAACACCGCCGGTGGCATTTTATTTGTGATTCTCCAGGGCAAGTCACTTTCCAGGATGTTTTAGGCACCCAAGCCTTAATCCTCCCTGCTGACCTGGGAACGGTTGGTGTGGAGGCCTCCCCTCCCCTCCCGCTTCCCTGCACCAAAAATATGTGTAAGGAGGCGCTGAACAAAATAAAGTCGAAACATTCACAGGTTCTGGACCAACGTCAGATTTCCTTTGTTTCCTGATATGCATTCAGATAAGGCAAGTTATAGCAGTTTGGATAATAGGCCTAATTTTTCTAAGTCAGCCAGTGAAATGCTCTAACATTGCTATTCCTACATAATGCCATTAATGGGCTTTGGCTACTGAATTATTTAACTCTTGGTGATTTATCTCTTATTAGCCTTTCAAATTCTCTTTAGTGACCCAAAAGAATTTGGAGTTCAATATAGGCAGAGAAAGAGAACACAGCAAATCAATTTCCCCTGAGATCACAACTACCACTAGAAGAAACCCAGAGTCATCACAGTATGTGTGTGTGTGTGTGTGTGTGTGTGTGTGAGTGTGGGTGAGAGAGAGAGAGAGAGAGAGAGAGAGAGCGAGCGCTCGCGCTAATGAGCTCAGAAAGGTTGATATTGTTACTGGGGTACTTTTTTTCCTATTGTAGAGTCAAGCCTAGAAAATCAGCCTTTCAGTACTGTTCATTCCTCCTTTTATCAGTAGCTGGCTTGAAAAACCCTGCTGGTGTGCAGGTTAGGTAAGATCACCTTGAGGAGGCAGCATGGTATAGTGGATGAGTCCGGCTCCAGATTTCGTTCACGGTGAAGTTTGGTTTCAAAGTTTCAAGATATTTCCTTTGTGAACCTTTCCTTCTCTATGACATGGATTATAACCTGCCTACTTAATGGAATGTCCTGAGAAGCAGAACTGAAGGGTGGGTAATATATATGGAAAGGCATTTTGTGTCTAGAGCATTGCTGATATAAAGGCACATGCGTAATACCTGCATTCTGGTGGCAGAATGATGTTGCCTTTATCTTGAAGGGCCAGTGTAAACATTCACAACTTTATAGTGAAGTATGGAATGATGTTGCTTCTTCAAAGAGATTACAGTAACAAGTCAGAGTAATATCTATTGCCATTTTCTTTTGTGCCTGTTTTCTTCCAATTGCATTTCCTCGGAATCTTTTTATATTGGGTGGCTTTTGTTTGGATTTAGTAATGCCCATATCTAAGTACAGTTTTGTGGTACTATACCAGTGTGGCACTTTACTTGACTTATCCTTTTGGCCATTGGAAGGAGGAACAGTGAAGGAACTGTCCCATGTTCTTGGGTGTATGCTGGCCACTGGCCACCAGATGTATGGAGGTTAGGTGACCAGACCAAGGTCTAGAGACTTTCTGTCCTTGCTAACCACCTACATAAGGCCACCGTACACTTTTAGAGATGGTTCTGGAAGATTGATCGGACCTGGGATGTTTGGTTCTTTCTCTGGCCCTTTACCCTGGGATCCTGCAAAGAAAGTATAGACATTTTGAAAGCTGCCTCATTTTCCCTCTTCCCCCTTGCAGAATGCATGAGAGTTGGGGCTTTAAGTATGGGAGTTTGCTATGACCAAAATTGCTTCATTTATGTTTAGGAAGAAATTTTAAAACTTGAGGCTCCTTGATAAAAGCACAAAATTTTAAGAGTTAGAAACTGACTAGGGGTTCCTAATTCATTTTCTCTTATCTCTATATGTGCTAAGCCCTGGTGAGGAGCTCAGTAGCTACCAAGGGGCCCTTTCCACAGTTGGGCAGTGCTTAACATTGTTTAAAAATCCATTGTAATAAACATGTTTTTCGTATTTGGAGACATGATTTATGATTTATTTAATGCTAACAGTTGTAAAGAAGGATTCTTGCAATGTTTTTTTAGATATCTCAACCCAGTAGGTCCCTGTACCATACAGGGTAGGCCATGACTGTTTCTCAGACTTCTTTGGCTGCAGCCTACAATAAGCAGTACAGTGTACCTTAAAATCCTCTCACACTCCTGAAAATGCAACCCAGTGCTTATATGCCTGTGTTAGTCTGTCAGTTTATGTATGTCACTGTCCTGGCAGGAAACATTTGATTAAAGGACTGTTCTCAGAAGTGTGAGCAGGCTTCAGGAATCCACAGAAGATCCTGAAGCACCTAGCATTGTGCACAGTGGGAAGGTGCTGCCACTTCTGGACCCGAAGGGAAGGGGGGCTTCATGGGAGCCGAACCACAGGAGAGCTGTGCCATGGGAGCAGGACCACCCAAGAAGAATGACCTCAAACTCTCCTGAAGCCCTGTGATCTGCCTGTACCTCTCAGTGGCTGACCAACTGGAAACCCTTACAAGGGGCCCAGCTGAAGGATCTGTAGGGTCAGCCTCCTGGGGATGGGAACAAGGCAGAGAAGGCGGAGAGTGCACTTGGAGAGGCAGATGAAGACTAACCACATAGATACTGTAACAACAATGCCATGTTAGGAACATTTACCCCACAATGAGCAGTACACTCTTGATTTTTTTTATCTGCACTTTATAAAATGCAGTTTATACGCCATTAAGCTGATTTCATGATCTACTGTTACGACCCATACCTTAAAAACACAGCCTTAGAAGAACTGCATTCTGACTACCTGTTTCAAACTAGGTAGGTGCCTGAGTGCAGCATTTAGCTTCTCTGAGCTTCAGTTTGTACACATGTGAACATGGGAGACCTGGACTAGACTAGTGGTTCTCAGCCTTAGCTGTCACATGGAAACTTTGAAATCCAGGTAGCTTGGCCAGTGCAGTCAGAATCTGGGGGTGGGTGGGTGGGGGGAGTCCTGCATCTGGTTATAAGCAGACTGTCTGGCATCCCTGAGCTGACCTTCCTGCTGCAGGAATCCCCTGGAACTAAGTAAATCTCTGCCTTTTCAATGAGGACACAGTTCAGTTTGCGAACGTTTCTCTAATCTCTGTTGTTTTCCTGACATGGGCTCTGAGTTGCCGTTTATCATCTGATACAGCTGTTATTTTAATTAGAGTTGGGAGAAGAGTGATGCTTGTACCCATGCCCCTTATCCCAAGCAGAAAGACGAAAGGCTAGCCGGAGAGGGCTCTGTGTTTCAAGAAAATAATGGAAAGGTGCTTTCGTTTGCAAAAGTGAAGAATATACATGTTAAATGTAAAACAAAGCTTGTCTGTGGTGAAAGACTGAAATGTAAGATGTCTTTTATAAAACAAACAAAAAATGTAACCCAGATGTGGCAAAGAGACGGTAAAACTCATTTCCATCACCGGCCTGGTGCCTTCGGGCGATGACACCTGCTTCCCTGCCATCAGCTGGTTCTTCACTGTCAGGGCTTCCCAGCCTGAGCACTAGACCTTTGGGGTCCAGTAATTCTTTCTTTGGGGGCTATCCTGGGTATTGTGGGACGTATAGCAGCATCCTTGGCCTCTACCTGTTAGATGCCAGTAGCCCCTCCCCAGCTGTGACAACCAAAATGTCTCTAGATATTGGCTGATGTCCCTTGGGAGGCAAAGTCGCCATGTTTAGAAGCGCTGCTTTTATCATCCATAACTTGGGAGACCCTGAAGCCCATGTCTGGGAAAGACATGTAACTTCTAGGGCAGAAGGGGAAGAAGCTGGGTGGGGCAGAGGGTGGAGTCTAGGTGCTGGGAACTGCCAGGAGGTGGGGAGGCAGCCTGTGTGTTGGAAGCCGGCCAGGCACTTCAGTGCTGACCTGCATCTCAGTCCTGTTGCTACACTCAGGGGGTCAGTGGGGGAAAAAGGAGGGACATCAGAATACTTTCAACAATAGAGATATATTTTAAAAGAAGATGCAGACCCCTTAATATTCTGACCCTTAGTTGCCTCAGTTTTTAAATGATGGCAATAAATGTTTCACCTGGTTATGGTAAAGAATGAGTAAAATAACGTATAAAATAGCTGGAGCTTCATTCACTGTCACCAGTTGGAAGCCTGCTCTGCCAGGTGCTGTTTGCTGGGGGCCAGGGTGGGAACAGACAGCTGTAGCTCCGCCTCCGTGCAACTTCCATGGGGATGGCAAACAGAAGTAATTGCGCACTGCAGGGAGCACAGTGGAGGAAAGAAACCAGCGAGATGGAAAAAACAGGAAATACCCCTTTAAATAGGGTCAAGCATGCTTCTGGGAGATAGCCTTCCAGCGGAGACCAAGCAGAAGAGAAGGTGCACGCTGGGCGTGTGGGAGTAGCGGGCAGCATGCGCTGCAGTGGGCAGAGTCAGCGTGTTAGAAGAGTAGAGGGCCGTGGAGTACCAGCACGAGATGGGCACAAACTAGATCCTTTAAGGAACTTGGGTTTTATTCCTTGTTCCATGGAAGCCACTGAGGGGACAGGTTTGAAGGAAAAGATGAAGAATTCTGTCTAACCCTGGGCACATTTGTGAGATGTCCAAGTAGAAACGTCAAGTGGGTGTTGGGACACAAGAGGAGGTCTGAGTGGAGACATAGGATAGGGAGTCCTCAGCAGATGGGTGGTATTAACTTCATGGGGACTGGTAACAGCATCTTTGCCTGATACAGGGTGTACTCTGTGCCAGGCGGAGTTAGAAGAGTTTTAGATGAACTCACTTGCCATAAACTCACTTAACTGCTCACTCAGTCCTCACCTTGACACTGTGCCTGTCAGACCATTTTGCCAGATGGGGGATCCGCGGCACACCGATGTGAAGTAACTTGACCAAGATCAACTTAGAATGTGTAAGGGCCAGGATTTGAACCCGGGTAATGTGGCTGCAGACTGCATGCTCTTCACCGCTGTGCTGTAGTTCACCTTTTATAGGGCGAGTACATAGGGAAGGGAAGCCCCACCATCCAGTCTTGAGAAACCCCAACGCTTAGTGCTGTTAGTGTTATCTTTTTTGTTTCTCCCTTCTTCAGGGAAAGAGGGACTCTACATAGAGATGCGGGAATGAGAAGTGGGAAGAGCACACTAGGGGGTGACATAGGGACCAGGAAAGCTGGGAAACTGTGAGGCCTGGCCCCTGGCGTGGTGGTGGGCGGCTTTCAAGGGGGAGGCGCAGCAGAGCCCCAGCACTGAGCATGCTAATAGATGTCTGGCCCATACATTTCCCTGGAAAGCCAGTGATGAGGATGGGGATTTGGGATTTTAAATAGTTTTTTTTAATGTTTAACATTTTTTCTTTCTAAAATAGACTTCTGTTAACTCTAAAGATTGTTTATAATCACTTAAACAGAATAAGGGATACAATTGGAAGGGTTGTGAATATGTGACGTTCATGAGTGCTCAAATAAATAACAAATGTGGCGAGTCTAGGGTAAATATGGGGGTATATTTCCAATTTGTGATTGATTTTTGGTCCGTGCTATGGCATTAATACTAAAAGCAGATACAATTTTATTGTGTATGTATGCATATTTGGATGTTGCTAAAATTTGAACTAGAGCCGTTTTTATAAGTTTTACACACTTAGCTGTTAGGTTGTATTAATGTCTCTTAAAGTTTATGTTAATGAGATACATTATCATAGGGACTACAAGCCTGTGTGCATGTTTCCCAGTGGGGTAGTTTTTATCTTTATTATGTATATGCTTAGTCCTAAATTCTTATTTTGCTGGTTTATCTTTTGCCATCAGATTGTACTTCACCCAAACCATTAGAACATAACTTCCAGGGAAGAGTTTGCTGGTTTTCTTTAGTGACCATTCTGATTGCTACTTATCAAAGTTAGTAAAATCTACATCTATTTCTAGGTCAAGACTGTTGTGTGGATGTTTAATTCCGTAAAAGGCAGTCTCGTTTCATAGGAAAGATCAATTCTGCATGGACGACCTTTCATAATTCAAGAATCATTGAATAGGAATAAATTTAAAAAGTGGAAGAATTAATTTTCAGAGCACATAAATCTACAACTATTGGAACTGTTATTTTTGCTTTAATATACTGTTTGTTCTCTTAGCATTATCACTGGTGTTTTTGAATGCATATGAATGAACAGTTCACACATCTTCATGTTTGTCGGGCGTATATTCTCGTTTGACTTTCTTGCCAAAGTAACCAATTGTTAGGTGTATTTTTCAGCACTGTCACTACACGTAATCAGTGCTGGATGGCATTTTGTAATTTTAACTTACAGCAGCAAATGGTGACATAATGGCATAGGCACCAGAATTGAGCGTCTGACTCATTGTACTGAGCCAGGGTGCAGGTGGGTTTTTCTTCAGCAGCACCAACTGTATCTGAAACACAGGTTTAAATCGCTTGAGTAATTACTTCTGAAAACTTGCCATCTTGACAAATTTTTAAATTTGAGGAGATTGTTATAATTGAGAAGAGTGAGGCTTTATTCATTTTTTATACCAACTCAGGTTTGCCTAAATGTTACTGCTGTGCCCTGCGTTTTCCTGTTGACTTCCTAGCAGTGAACAATGCTTTTTGTGATGCCATCTTTCAGTGCCAAAATGATCAGACCTCAGAATTTTTCCCACGTTGTAATACTAATCATAAAGTACTTATGTAACGGGCACAGCGCTACTGTTTTCCACTGTGTTTAACATTTTTTTAAGACCTTCTTTCTTATTCTTTTCTCATCTTTGATCTCCATGGAAATGTCATAAAAGTCTAGAATGTAAAGGTTACCTCCTGCAGTTTCCCAGGGGAGGAAACTAATGTAGGCCAGGTGAGTGGCCCGGCATCATTAGTGAGCTTGCTGGGTGAGGTTTGAGATCGAAGTCAAGGTCTTGGCACATCTGTCAGGTTGTGGGGGTCAGATCTGCAGTCTGAAGACTGTCAACAATACATGAATGGGACTGTGATCTCGTGTGTCCCAAACCTGGTAACTCCCAGGAAGAGCGCTGCTTTGCTGGCTGCTGCTCGCCTGGGGATCAAGGGCTGTTCCATCCTCGTGGACAACCTGTCAGCCTCCATTTTGTCTTTGCATAACTGTTTTTTGGAAACTATTAAATTCTAAATTGTTTTTAATTGTGTTAGTTGGTTGTTTGCATCGGTATAAAAACAGAGTAAAATAGGAAAAACAGTAGCACAGTATGCTTAATCGTTTAAAGGAGAAGTAAGACATTGTGATATCCCAAGCAATTTGCAATTTGGGGAGAATCCACAATCTTAAAATGGGAGTGGCTTACTGGTTAATGACCTTGTTAAAATCCCTTGCTGAGCACATGGGCCTGAGTGTATATGGTGTGTGTGTGGGTCTCGCTTTCCCCCACGGGAGAGGCAGCTTCCACACTGTTCCCAGTAGGGTACCGACGTTTTGCAGTTTCGCTGTGCTTCCTCGGTGTTTATTGCGCTAGTACATTATTTTGGGTGTACATTTTATCTAGCTGTTTGTCCTCAAAACACCAAAGTGCTTTTTGGCTGGTTTGGTTCAGCAGCTAGAGCATCGACCTGTAGACCGAAGGGTCTCAGGTTTGATTCCTGGTCAAGGGCACGTACCTGGGTTGCAAGGTTAATCCCCGGCCCCCATTGGCAGCCAATCGATGTGTCTCTTTCACATCGAAGCTTCTCTTTCTTACCCCTTCTCCTACTCTTTCTAAAAAAAATTGGTGGAAAAATATCCTCAGGTGAGGATTAACAAAAAAAAAACTCCAAAACACTGAAATGCATTTTTGTTAAACAGGAGAAAGTTACTTTATGAAAATTACTTAATAGGTTACTGTTCGATTTATAAATGTTTGCACTCGCATTATGTGAGGATAGATTTTTAAAGGAAGTTGGAATGTAGTTCTTTAAAAAAACCCATATATTGGGTAATTATCCTGTTAAGTATTGCCTACTTTAAAATATGTGTATACAACTCAACAAAAGGAAGACAAAGAACCCAATTAAAAAATGGGCAGAGGACCTAAATAGACACCTCTCCAAACAGGACATACAAATGGCCAAGAGACATATGAAAAAATGCTCAATGTCACTAATCATCAGAGAGATGCAGATTAAAACAACTATGAGTTGTCACCTCACACCTGTCAGAATGGCTGCCATCAGCAAATCATCAAACAAGTGTTGGCGAGGGTGTGGAGAAAAGGGGACTCTAGTACACTGCTGGTGGGAATGCAGACTGGTGCAGCCACTGTGGAAAACACTATAGTGTTACCTCAAAAAGTTAAAAATTGAACTGCCATTTGACCCAGTGATCCCACTTCTAGGAATATACCCTAAGAAGCCTGAAACACCAATCAGAAAGAATATATATACCCCTTTGTTCATAGCAGCACTATTTACAATAGCTCAGATCTGGAAACAACCCAAGTGTCCATCAGTAGATGAGTGGATAAAAAAGCTGTGGTACATGGACACAATGGAATACTATGCGGCTGTAAGAAAGAAAGATCTCTTATCCTTTGAGATGGCATGAAAGGACCTGGAGAGTATTTTGCTAAGTGAAACAAGCCAAGCAGAGAAAGACAAATATCACATGATCTCACTTATTTGTGGAATATAATGAACTAAACAAACTGATGAACAAAATTGACCCAGAGACATAGAGGTGGGGTACAGACTGACAAGCCTCAGAAGAGGGGGGATGGGGGGAGAGATAAGCCACAGAACTTATATGCATGTGTGCATGACCAATGGACATGGACAACAGGGCTGAGGATGGGGCGGGGGGGATGGGGAGGAGGGTGTCAATGGGGGAAAAGGGAGAAACATCTGTAACAAAAACAAATAAATAAATAAAAAAATAAAATATGTGTATACATAAATATTTTAAAAACATGAACATTTACTTTATGTGTTTCTTTGTTTAGTTGCTGATTATATTCTCTTAGAGGGTAGTGATACATACTTTCTGTGCTCCGTTTTTATGTATCCACTTTAAAATAAACCTTTGTCCGTGATTTTAAAATTGTTTCCAAGGAATTTCCTCCTGCTTGTCCGTGCATCCTTATCGGACTGGCACTCCCAGTCTTGGCGCTCTGGGCCCCTCTGTTTGGGGAGCTGCACTGAACCCCCTCTGGGTGCTCATGGCTCAAGAGAGCCTGATACACTGTGTGCAGGGGTGGGCGGAAGTAGGTTCACAGTTGTAAACAAATAATACAACAATTAATACATAGTAATACAAGAATAAACTCAGTCTCACAACTGTAAACCTTCTTTCGCCCACTCCTGTACATAGTGACTGGACTCTCGATAAATATTGTCTCATTATTGTCATGACCATTTATATGTTGTACCATCAATGTGAGTGATGGGGATTCTTTTGTCATGGTGAATCCAAATCAACATCCACCTTCTTAACAGCTGTCTTCTGGCCCCTCACCATGCATCCCACCTAAGCTGTAATCACCATGAGGCCACCGCCCAGTCCCACTTTAGTGAACCCGCCCTGAGAAGGTCATTACTGACCTGCCTTCTCAAGTTGCATACAGTTCCTGGACTTTGTGCCCTCTAGACCCTAAGTGCCTGGTGTGTTCTCTCGTTACTTTATGAACCTAAATCTTATCCCAAAGATTTGATCTTTAAGGGCACAGATATTGGCTAGTATTTCTTTAACATTCTCCTCAGTTTCTGGGAAAGTGTGTGTGTATCTAGCAGGCATTTAGATACTTGTTGACTTCAAAGCACTTGTAACTAACATGCAAACCTCGGTGCCAGAAAGAAGGAAGGCATGAGCGTGTGGTGCACGTGACTCTTCCCCTTCCCCGGCTGGGCCCCGAAGGATGTCTTCCCAAGATAGTTCACTGCGTGGAAGCTGGGCTTGGGTCATTCTGCATTCTACAGACCAGGAGTATTTCTTCCAGTATATTAATCCTGTGGTTTTACGTAGATTTCTCTTTGTGTGATGAGAACGCTTTGGGCAGTTTAGAATGCTTGGGTGTTCGGGTTTTTATTTAATTGAGTCCATTCAGTAATGTCTCTTACCATTTCAGCCCAGTGAGGTGCCAGGCACAAGCCAGAGGTAGAGAGTGAGAGGAATTGCCCACAAGCCCAGCCTCAAGGGCTGGCATTCCAGCAGAGGAGACTGTGTGCGACTGCTCGGGCTGTCCGAAGGTGTGACGCAGCAGTGGAGGCCAGCGTCACAGGTGCCATCCTGGAACTGCTTTGGCTTTGAAAGACGGATGAGGACTTTCAGGCAGGAGCAGAGGCAGAGCATCATTAAAGCACTTGGTATCTTAGGGGACTGTTGCCCAGTGCAGCCAGCAGGAAGGCTGTGCGGAGGGCATTAACTGGAAATAGGCCAGTTCATGTGTGGGCTCCAGGGAAGTCATGGGGCTTTTCAGACAATGGGGTGCGATGTTAGGTCTGTACGTGGAGAAACTGACATCATTCTCCAGGATGAGTTGATGTGGGACAGGGATACTCTATACTGGTGGCTCCAGCTTCTGGAAAGAAACAGACACTTATTTATTTATTTATTTATTTATTTAATTGTTGACACTATTACAGATGTCCCCCACTGCCCCCCGTTTACCTACCTCCACCCTAGCCCCCCTCTCTGAACGGACCCCTGAGAACAATAAGAGTTGTTAATCATAGCTGGAAGGGGTTGAATATAGAACTTGGCCAAGTTAACTTGAAAACCTTGCATAATAGATTTAAAGGATGTCCTTAACCTCTTTTTGTCATTTTGTCACTTGAGGGTTAGGGAGGCTAAAACTCTTTAGAATACTTTAAGTATGGATTAACCTCAATTTAGGAATAAGTTGTATTTTTAAAATTTGCAAGTCATTTTGGACTTAGAGTACTTTCTCCATGTAAACACTGTTACTAGGTCAGCTCGTCAAATGCCCACATGTGGAAAGGAGACAGCTCTGTGAGGGAGGCCAGAGGAAACTGAGGTTTGGAGTTAGAACCCTGGGTTCCCATAGTTCTTGCCATTTACCAGCTGTGTGCCCTTGGAGAGATCACCTCTGGGGGCCAGTTTTCGTTACTTGCAGGTTGCTGTAAGGATCAGATGAGAGCCGGTGAAGGTGCTCTGTGACTTAAAACATATTAATTGTAAAGTCACAGGTGAGGGAAAATGTCCCAAGGGTAGGAAAACGTGGTCATGGTCAGGAAGACATGCTGCTGGCTGCGGGTTAGCACAGAGGGGCCCTGGAGATGCAGCCCGCCCTGGCTTCACGTTCTTGTTCCCATGCCTTTCGGAGGAGGAGGAGAGAAGGAAAGACTTTAGTGTGCAGAAGACTCAGCTGAGGAATCTTGAAAGTGCAAATCACAGGGCTCCACTTCCTGGTTGTCTTGATGGGGTGCGGTGGGAGGGCCTGGAGAAGGACCCAGGACTTACCAGTCTCCTGTGGAGGCAGGGCAACTTGGGGAAGGGAGGAGGTGGGAGACGAGGTGAGAGGTAGGGAGCTCAGGTGCCGGGCAGAGAGGGAGTGGGGATTAGGAGCCCTTGAGAATTGATCAGAGCAGTAGGAAGAACCCCTTGTCCCATTTCTTTCTCAGTTCCTGCCCTCCTTACTGCTGCTGATGTTGCAGCCAGTTGTGGACTTGCCTGTGTGGGGCAATCGACGGGCAAGAACAAAGGCCAGGGCTGGCTTTGGGGGCTGCTGTTGGAAGGAGGGGCATCAGGGGAGCAAGAGCTACTTCAGGACCATAGGAGCCACGCCCAGTGGAGTGCACCCTGCTCCCCACTACTGGTACCCCAGCTTCGGGCTGCCAAGGACAGGTACCATGGGGCTAATTTGCACTAACTCAATGGTGACTATTTTTGGAAAAAACAAAAAACAACAATTACATGCACTTGTGTGTATTATATGTCCTTCAAAATGTATATTTAACTTTGGGTTATTATGTGGACATGATTTAGGATTTTTTAGTTTTCTCCCTTAATTATATCAAGTTTACGCATTCAGCAAACATTTGAGTCTAGCTGTGTGCTCGGCTATGTGCTATAATAAAGTTCAGTAATTGTTTCTGCCCTTGGGGAGTTACATTCTATTTTGTTTAAACAAGATTCTGATAACAGAAGAAGAATTTTCAGTGAAGAGGCTGCTAAGTCCCATAAGACTGAAAATTTATATAATGTGACATACAATCCGATACAAAATTTCTTTAATCACAAAGTAGAAAGAGTGTCCAATTTAGTTTAGTTTCAGGGTGTTGGGGATGTATGTGCTTCTAGCAAAGCATAAGAGCCTTTCAGAATTCTCAGCCATAGAATCGCCATCTTCTGAATTAGACCACAAAGCAAACCTTTCCTTGAGCACCTTGTTATAGAATAGGTTTGGATTTTTGGAAACTTTGTTTTATATTCTGATTTTTTTTATAACACTTGGTATATTTATTACTTCAATACCTTAGAATGACAAAATATAGCATATATGTTAAAATGGAAAAAATGGATTATCAATTTTGTGACACTTCCGAAAAGAGTATAAACAGGTTTGATAATCACTAGAATAAATTTAGAGAAAATCAATTTTAATCTGTTTGTAGGCAAGAAGGGAAGGAAAGTTCTTTAGGGTGCCTTCAGAAATTTTTATCATTTTACGTATTGAAGCTTAAATTCCACGCTCACAAGGCGGAAGCTGGTTGTGCTTTCATTTTCAAATGACATAGACATATAATTTATTTCCATTTTGAATAAATTAAAGCATAGCTCTACATTTTTATATAAAAATAGCTTCTATAAAACAAACTGCCTATATCAACAGATGAATCGCAACTTTTTTCCTTTTATCTTTAATATTAAAAAAAAAACAAGAGGGAAGGGGAACAAGATACTTGAGAATAAGGAGGCGTTGGCCTTTGTCCCCTGCCCCAAAGACCCTCAGGGCATGGCCCTGGGGGACAGTCCATGCCTGCAACTTCGCTTTCTCTGTGTACCTGCTTTGTTTGCTTGGGCAGGTTACTCAAGTTTTCTGGGCATCAATTTTTCATCTGTATGCTGGGGAAATATTTGTACCTGCCACATAGGGTAGCTGTGAGGATTGACTGAGTTAGCTCAAGTAAAGCACTAAACGTTTCTGGCCTGCAGTAAGACTTCAAATGTTAACTGCTTTATTATTACTACTAAATGGAAGTGAACAAAGGAATTCAAAACATGGGCACATCATTAATGGCCCCAGTGACTATGAAGGAGTGCCATTCAAATGCCAAGAACTCCAAGATGTGTGTACTCCAGTGCCGTAGGAACTGAATGAAAGGAATTAAAGAAGGGACCACAGGCCACTCTGTGCCTTTCATCCTCCTCCTGAGAAATTGCGGTGTTCTGAGGAAGTAGAGGGATGTGACCTTGAGAAATCCTATTTATCACTCCAGAATTCTGAAGGTCTAGGCCAATTTAAAGGTGTTATGTGAAATGCATTGCTGTTAAAGTCCGCAGAAGGCAGCATGCTCTCTTTTAGAGAATCATTTAGTATTCTACAAGTTTATTATTGTCAAATGGGAAGAAGAAACAGTAAAATTATAAAATGGGAGCAACATTGTTACTTTTAAATAGTACTGTTTAAAATGGAGAATTGAAGATGATAAGCCAAAAAAAACCCTCTGTGAATTAATAGTTTAGTAATAAGTCACAAATACATGCATTACAAAATAATTACATGTGAAAAACAAATACGTTAACAATATCCAGTACATATAATGAAAAAACGATTTCATGGATATTAGCAGGAAAGAATGTTAAGTTTTCAGGAAGATGTAATAAGAAATATGAATTGACTATGTATTAAATACGTATTAACTCTACTGATAGGATTATTGTCAAGGGCAATTGAAAAGCAAGATGAATAATTGAAGGTATAGATCATTTTATGGATGTGAACATATGGAATTATATTGTAAACATGTAGATTCTTCCCAAATTAATTTATGAATGAAATCCCAATTGTATTCTCAAAGAGATTACCGAAGTATGACAAGTCTTCAGTGTGATAAAGGTGGCTTTCATATTCTGTGAGAGAAGAATGACTTATTCACAACATTATCATTAGATCACTGAGAAAGTCAAGCCCAAGTTTTATTGTAGTGGGGTGAAATCTTTAACCGAAAAGGAAGCGGATGGTATTTGTCAACAAGAAAAAAATGAAAATCACCAAAGGTCAAAGTAGCACATATAAACAAATGTCAAATGACAAACCTAGTTAAATATTTTCAGTTTCATTGATCTGGAGAGTAACTCTCTATCTTTTATAACCATTAATATCTCCTAGGCAAAATGTATTTGTAGAAAAATATAAACACTTCTTGCCCTGGCCCGTTTAGGTCAGTGGTTAGAATGTCAGCCTGGGGACTGAAGGGTCCACAGGTTCAATCCCTGGTCAAGAACACGTACCTGGGTTCGATCCCCAGCCCTGGTTGGGGTCGTTCGGGAGGCAACCAATCAGTGTGCCTCTTTCACATTGATGTTTCTCTCTCTCTCCCTTCTACTCTATCTAAAAATCAATGGGAAAATATCCTCGGGTGAGGATAAAAAAATAATAAATAAAATGAAATAAAATAAAAATGTAAAATACTTCAAGCATACAGATGAACACAGAGAATAAAATCACCAATGACCATATACGTAACACCAGCTTTCGCCAACATCAACATTTTAATGTATACACACACACACACACACACACTTTTTAAAGAATAAGGCAAAAGGTCTGAACTGTTTGATTTTCATTTCCAAGAGTATTTTCATCGTTCAATTCCTTAGTAGTTATTTAACAGAGGCCTGCAGTAAGATGAACCTTGTGATATGAGAGAATTGAATGGTATCACCTGGATTCGTCTTACTGTATTCTTAGTACTTGGACAGAAAGCAAACTATTGATTCTGTTAAATCACAAGAATTCAAATGAGTAAATTTTAAAGATCTAATTGGCTTTATGGAATGATTCATGAATTGGGCGGCATCCCATCCAGCAAGTAGAGAGGATCTCCACTGGGCTGTAGAAAAGGAAAGGTTTTAAAGACAGACAGGGGGCAGAAGAAAAATTACTAGCACAGAATGCATTGCCTCAGCCAAGGTTGCTCTCCTAAGGGGAAGGGGAAGGGGAAGGGGAAGGGCCTTTCTGTGGCTGCCTCACTGGTACTGGCAGGACCTTCCAGGTTGGCTGGTGAAAGGTTACATTCCTGGACAAGTTGAAGCTGCAGTAAGGTGACTCCAGTGTTGGTTTGTTGCCTGTTGTTTTTTTTTTTAAAAACAATTCTCACATACTGACTTTATTATTAGCTTTTCTCTCTCTTACTTTTCTTTATTCTTTTTTCCTCTCAATCTCTTCCTTCTTTATTTCATTTTAAATTTTTTTAAAAATAGTGAAATGTATTATAAAAATTCAGGTATGACAGCAGTATATAAAAGTGACATTTCCCTATTTTTATCCATCCCCAGTCCTGTTCCTGAAGTCACATACTTCTTTATTCCAAGTTATCTCTCACCGTTGGTTCTGTTTGTGTATATTTCCATCAGAGGGTACCTTGTCCAGTTTTTGGCAAATAATAGGCCTTCATATATTTTGTTGAAAGAGCAAGTGAATGAAAACTGTAGACATATGCTTAATTCCTTTATAATTTAGCCTGTTGGTATTTTAAGCATGTTTCCGGGGCTTTGGAAGAATCAGTATTCTTCTCCTACTCCCTAACAGTCCAACGCTTACACATCCCCAACCATGCATATCTTTGTAATGGTTTTCTGTTAAGTTGAAAACATTTCTTTATGTTAACATAGTAATTTAAGTTTCTTTTTTTCTTCCAGCTGCCTTTGCTGCAGTGTTGCACTGGTAAGATTGTTTTTCTTCTGTGGTCTGTTTTATGCAAATGGTTATAACTCGCCATAGCTATTTCCCGTAGCCATAAGGGAGTAATTTCAGTATGATAAGGATGAAAATATATTATCACTTGCAACACAGCAGTCTGAAAAAGTAGTTTAATTGACAAATCAGGGTCAGAGTAATGTAATTTTTTAATAAAGAGATTCATTATTGAAGAGGTTATACTGGAGACTCTACTTCGCTCAACATTAGCGTAGTGTTCGTGTTGCGAGGAAGATTAAGTTTTTTAATCTTCTGGATGGAGAGAAATATGAATTTCATTAATCAGACATTTCTGAAATGGTAACTCAATGACATTTATAGTTTATAATTTTATTGTACTTGGCTTAAAATATTATTCTAGTTCATTCTAATTTTAAAATCTAATTTGAATGTGTTTTCTTACAGAGAGAAATTTTAGTATAAATGTAGGACATACCGAGCAAAAAACAAATGTGGCTGCCATTGTACTTGAGTTTTGTTACCAAATTATCGGCAAAGTATTAGATGATTTTGTTTTTGCTTTTAGTGTTTCTTTGGAAAACATTACGTAGTGTGAGTTCGACACGGGCGCTGTTGACCTTGTTTTGCAGGAGCCACATAACACACCTGTTCGAAAACGACCGTCACTTTTCTCACCTCTCGACACTGGAACGGGAGATGGCCTTTCGCACGGAGATGGTGCGTTTTCCTGTGGCATCTGAATGTCGTCTTTTAGTAATCTTAAACATGTTAGCTCTTTCTTATGGGAGTTTTCAAAGGTGTTCCAGAGTAGAAACAGCAGACGCCTTCCGTCCCCGCACGCCCAGCTGCAGCCCCGGGACCAGCGTTTTTCTCCTTCCACACCTCCACTCACCCAGCTCTCTTCCAGAGCAGCCCCAGACTTATCATTTCCTCTGTAAGCACCTTCATACGTATCTTTCGGGAAGGACTTTTTTGTTAACGACAGTACCTTTGTCACACTTGGAAACAGTAACAGCAATTGGTTAATAACATCAAGTATCAATCACTGTCTAAATATACCATACTGATTGGTCTTCTTTGTTTTACACTTGGTGTGTTGGTATGTTTGAATCGGGGTCCAATCACTGTCTGTACATTGCATTTAGTTGATGTATCTCTTATTTTTCTCAAGTCCTTCAATCTATTAAGTTCCTCTTCCCATTTTTGTTTTGTTTCCCCTGCTATTTATTTTTTGAAGAATCCTGACCATTTGTCCTATAGAATTACCCACAGTAATTCATGTTATTTATTATGATGTTCCACTGTCCCAAGTTTCCTGAAAATCGATAGATACGAGTCTCGATAGCTGAAGGTTTGATTTGGGGGTGGGTGGGCAGGAGTACCTCCTCGGCGGTGCAGTGCCCTTACTGTGCCACGGGAAGAGGCCCCACATCTGGCTGTGCACTGTCTGTGACGTTCAGATTGATCATGGCTTTAGGTATGGTCATCAGCTAGCCATCAGCCTCGATCAGTTATTTCGTTAAGGTTTCCAAGTGGTGAGTATCTATTCTGTTACCTTTTCTGCATTATTAACTGTAATTCTTCTATAAAGAACTTTCCCATGATACTTATTTGGTTTCTCTGAAGTACACTTCATACAGGTAAGACGCGTTCACGCCTGATTCTTTCCAGTTATCACTTTTCCGAAAAGTGAGTTGGTTCTCTCAAATGTTGTCATGGTGACCAGAGGAGTTTTTCTGTGGGAGTCTCATTATGATCTAATGGATTTTAACAGGTTTTGTAAACGTGCTTGTCTTTAAGTGGTGAGAGCTTTATAGTCGGCTCTGTGTCCCCTTGACATGACCTCGCTAGTATTCTGTAGCTTCCTTACTTTCCGGTGGTACTGTAAGGCATTTATCTCCTGACCTGGAGTCTTCCAGTTTTCCAAGAAGTCCCAGTTCTCTTCAGGGACAAATGGTATTTAGAGACTACAATTTTGGTGCTAGAGATTTGGTGCTACTATTTTATACTAGATTGGCCTTTTTAGTGAACAGAATTAGGAAAACAATCTTTTTAAAGAGAAAATAAATCATGAATTTATATTTTTTTAATTCAAATTTAGGATTTCATGGTTTTTACTTATTTTGTATTAAATTTGTATTTTTTCTGTTAGCCTGAGAATCTTGGTTTGAAATTACTTACTTTTGAGGAATAACAGCGCCAAAAGTATTATTAAACCTATGATAACAACATGATTTCTGAAAACAACTTAGGACTTTCTTTCCTTTCAATTTGACTGTACAGTATACAGTAGGGATATACAGTAAAACTACTACATCGTAAAGTTATTGGAAATCCTCTCCCAACTTGATAATTTCTTTCTTTTAAAATTTTTTTGCTATTTAGGGATTTAACATTTTTATTTGATAATTAAATAAGATATTTACATGATTTCAAAATCAAACCTACAAAACAAGGGGAAACATTTTTGGCTAGGGAAGAATTTGTGGTACACGGGGTATTTAGGTTCCATAGTAAACCGCTCGCCCTATTCATAAGGTAGCCTTCTCCAGCACTTGCATTATGTGGGTTATAGAGTTTTCGTGACTGAAGTATGCTGAGTTATATTATTGTTTTTTAATGTGGAAACTGTATTTGAAGCTCGTTTGAGCCCACTTGTTTCAGTTAAGACAAGGTTGTACTAAAATGTGCATGTTTTTTGCAATCTAAGAATGTATCGGTGGTTAGAAACCTGTGAGGTTGATTGTAGCTATTACTTGCTTGATTGCTTTGTTTTTCAAAAACATTGCATTTTAAGTGTCTTTAAAGCTAATAAAGAGGTATAATAATTATGTGCTTTTTATTATAATGATAATATCTGCTTATTTCAGGGATTATATTATTCCTACTTCAAGACTATTGTGGAAGCCCCCTCATTTTTTAATGGCGTGTGGATGATTATGAATGATAAGCTGACTGAATACCCCCTTGTTATTAATACATTGAAAAGGTTCAATCTTTACCCCGAGGTAAGTTATATTCTCAATTGTGATTTTCTTACTCGAAAAAGTGCTATTTGTATTAAATGCTAATTCTAAATCTAAGGTATGATTCAAGACATTACATTTTATTCTGTTTTTGAAACTGTATCTCTTCTTGGAAAGGAATGTGAAAAGAAATCATTAAATTTGAAGGGCTTTAACTGACCCTGTGGGAACTGTTGGGATTGCGTGGTTTGGAAAATGTGAACGTTATCTAGATGGTGTGCTTGTGGTTATAGCAACGGACACCATTCGTTTTACAGGGCATTGGCCAAATCGTGTTTCTTCCCTGTCTGGGATGCTTCCTGTAACCCAGTGTCTTTTCTCCCGGTGGCCCCCGAGGAGGGCAGGAGGAAGGCAGTGTATCAGGAACTTGCTTTGGCCTCTCCGTTACCATCCCTGCTTTCATGGGACATTTCTGAGCGTTCTCCCGGGCTCCGCCCCGCTGTGCCTCCTCAGTGCTGTCCCCTTGATGGCACAGGCGGTTCTCCAGTTACGCAGACTTCCCCGTCCCCCGTTCCCAGCACACCGGGCTGCGGGACAGCAGGGGCCTGATGCCAGGGCCTGGGCTGCCTTGGGCTCTGCAGGGGCTCCAAACCTTGGCTCAGTGTGGGGCTCCTGGTCATTTCCCACAGAGTGGGAGCAGTTGCACTCCCAAGTCAGTGACTTAGCCCGACTGATTAATGAGCAGACAGAGACCAATAAATAACCAGCCAGGTTCAGTGTTTTCCTGCTTACTGAGTACTTCCTGTAACCACGCACATATTTACTCTTGCAGAAATAGGATCACCCAAGAAAAATGGGATCCCATGGCACATAATTTTTAAACTAAATGCCTTTTGTCTTTTAAGGCCATTTATAACCATTTTTCTGTGTCATCTTCTCTTCCATGGCATCCTTTTTAATGGCAATGTGTACAATGTACCATTGTTTATTTGGTTCATCATTTATGAAAATTCTGCTTGTTTTCAACCTTTTAAAATATTCTAACGCTGCAGTAAGCGTCTTTGAACTCAGTCTTTACACATATCCTTATTTTTTACACCATAACTTTGTTGATGTGGAGCTGTTTAATTCAACAGAATACATACTTGAGTGATTGTGGTCATGTTGCCGAAATGCTTTCCAGGTAGATTACGCCAATAGAAATTCCAACTAGCAGTGTTTTTTAAAATGCTTGTTTACCTGAATCCTTGCTAATTTGAGTAATCCTTTGTACTGTGTGTGTGTATGAATTTATAAAAAAATGCATTTTCACTTTTAAAAATGCATTTTCATGTCCTTTGTCTATGTATCCATTGAAATTTTATGAGCTCCTCTGTTATGTGGAGGATGTTAATATTGTGTTATGTGGATAAAACACTTCCCTGGCTTTGTGTTT
Organism: Tadarida brasiliensis; assembly: GCA_030848825.1. Lineage (NCBI taxonomy): Eukaryota > Metazoa > Chordata > Mammalia > Chiroptera > Molossidae > Tadarida > Tadarida brasiliensis. The sequence continues at coordinate 94,134,493 of CM061267.1, read as the reverse complement.
GCCTTTAGCTTTGTGTCTGATGTGTGTGTGTTTTTTCTGTACAGAAATACCATGTCTGTGAATTGTTTTAATTTATCGTTTTTCTTTTATTCATACATGTAAAAATCTTCATTCTTTTTAATTGTGATAATTACATTTTTACTATTTACATGTTAAATTGCTCTGGGATTTGTTTTGGTGTAGTGTGGGGTAGGAACCTCGTCGTGTTTTTTCACAGTGGTCGTCAGTGTAACCTCACACTGGGACGTGTGCTCCGCTCTGCCCACGTTCATCATGATGTACAGCGTTACTATACATCCGTGCTTGCTTCTGGTTTGGGACTTGGTGTTTGGTGTTGCCTCAGGTGGAGGTCAGGAAGCAGGCTTCGAGATTGAGATTTTCTGCAGGATGTGGATGGGGGTGCCCTTGGGGTCAGTGCCTGAAGGGGAAAGAGGGACAGGGTCAGGCAGGAGGAGTTGGGCCCTGGGACTAGTCAGTCAGAGGGTGCAGTTGTCCTTGGGTAGTGGTGTGACAGTTAGTGGATTTACTCCTTCGCAGAGGGTAGTTCCCAGGCAGGGACTCAGCTGAGAGCGGTCAGCTGAAACCCTCCCAACTGCTGAGGGCGTGAGGGCCGCAGCCCTGGAAGGGGCCCTGCGATCCACCACCTCCACGAGGGTCCCTTCGACCTGCTGGGCTAGTCCTGTGCCAGTGCTACGCTGTTTTAATCATACGTATGCCTTTTACGTGTGTTCGGACATTCTCTTCAGTGGTCTCCTTTTTGTTGTTCCTCTAGATAACAGTTCCAGACAGACACTTGGGATTTTATTAGAATTGTTTTATGTTTATGAATTAATTTGAGGGAGAATTCACATCTTGAAAAATTGGATCTATTCAGTAAGACATAGTATCTTTCTGATTGTTCAAATATTCTTTTATGTTCCTTAGTAGAGTTTTATGGCATTTGAAAATATAAATCTTGTGTGTTTCTGGTTATATTTTTTCCTTGTCCATGGATGATCAGTTGAGGACTGACCAGTGCAGAATCCGTGTTAGGGACTGTAAGGCTCATCTTACTAGATTTCAGAGATGCCAGGTGGATGGTACCAGAAGGGAAAATTTGATAATTATCAAGTATCTTAAAAATATTCCACTAATGAAACTGTTGAGGATAATATCTTTTCTCATAATGTCTCTATTTTTCAAAAAACTAGGTCATCTTAGCCAGCTGGTACCGAATTTATACCAAAATAATGGATTTTATTGGCATTCAAACCAAGATCTGTTGGACAGTGACCAGAGGAGAAGGACTCAGTCCAATTGAAAGCTGTGAAGGCAAGTTTCTCTCCGTGATCTTGTCCAGTTCCTTCTTGTAGCTCAACCTTACAGTATAAACAGCTGCCCTTTGGACTCAGCAAGTCAGGAATGTGGGCAGGGGTAGCAGGGCTGGTAGAGGCCTCAGCTAGACTTAATGGCTGGGCAGACAGCAGTTACTGGGGGCTGCCACACTCTCATTCCGGCTCCTGGGCTGGGGGACTGTGGGGCCGGGCTCAGGTGGGACGGCAGCGGGGCCCCTACAGCCGTGCAGCTTGGGCTGTGCATAGCACCTAGTCGGGCTGTTCCCGAGGCAGCTCCGTTGTTCAGGGGACCTCGCCTCAGCAGTCACATGGTGTGGCTCCTGCGTGCTCCTTTGATGTGGCCACAAGCCCAGCCAGACTCAGAAGCTGGGCAAGACCCCCCACTTCACAGGGCTGCCCTGTTCACCTGACGTCCGCAGCAGTGACGTGTGTTCGGACGGGAACCGAGGCAGCCATTGGATATCTCTGGCAACCATTTTCAAAATAAGCATGTTTTAATGTAAATTGCCAGATGCATAAAGTAATTTCTGGAGCATATGTTTTGTTTATTTTTAAAGGATTGGGAGATCCTGCTTGCTTTTATGTTGCTGTAATTTTTCTTTTAAATGGACTGATGATGGCATTATTCTTCATTTATGGCACATACTTAAGGTAAGACCGTCCACTGAGAACATTTTAGTATGTGTTTATAATAATATACACTAGAATAATGTACACAGTGAGATTATCATTCAAGTTTGGTTCAGTTTTCTAAGTGTCATTTCTGATATATCTACTTGTAGATATAAAATCACTTCCCATTTGGATGATTTCACCATGGTCATGGCCAGCCAAATTGAAAATAATTTTAGAGGCTTAAATAGAACATGGTGGGCATAGTTGATAAGTTTTAGCTATTCATAGATATTTGAGCATAAGCAATATATATTATTTACATACAATATAATGGAAAGGACCACTCATTATCAAATGGTGTTAATGGCTCTTACTTTGCTAATATTAAAATAGAACTATATTTTATGGAGATATTTACTGTCTGACCTCATTCACTTTGTAATTGAGCAACATTCCTAAAACTGTAAAACTGACAAATTTTCTAAGGGTTTTTCTATTCCTCTCTCTCTCTCTCTCTCTCTCTCTCTCTTTTTTTTTTTTTTACAATTCTCCACATCGCATACTTTTTGAACTGTTGTACCATGAGCGTATCCTCAGAACTGTCTGTCTTACTGCTTGCTGAGTCTCCGTAGTGCAGCATTGTGAGCACAGGTGTACGTATGATTTTCAGTTTGAGTTAAGAGTTTGAATCTGCTCTTCTCTCATTGTCTTCTTTGCTTCGGAAGAGTGGCAGTTCATTTTAGTGCCTCTGTTGGGTTCTTAGCTCAGTGTTTGAGATTACAGTAGCTACTTGATAAATATTTATCAACTGAGGTAGTTAGATCAGTTGAGAGTGTTTGCATGTAGATTTAAGATACTTTGATGCTAATATTTCTGACTTAGCTCTAAGAAAGTTCTTTTAATGATTTAATTGGGGGGGACTGAAATGAAAATTGTGATTAAAAGATGTGAAAAATTTTGTCCGGCCGGTGTTGCTCGGTGGTTGAGCATCGACCAGTGCACCAAGAGGTCGCCAGTTCGATTCCTGGTCAGGACACATGTCCAGGTTGTGGGCCCCAATCCCCAGTGGGGGGCATGCAGGAGGCAGCCAGTCGATGTTCTCTTTCATCGATTTTTTTTTTTTTTTTTTTTTATCCTCACCTGAGGACACTTTTTCATTTTTTGTTCAGATAGAGTAGGAGGGAGAGAGAGGAAGAGAGAGAGAGAGAAACATCGATGTGAAAGGGCCACATCGAGTGGCTGCCACCTGCACAACCAACCAGGGCCGGGGACAAACTGCAACCGAGTACATGCCCTTAGCGGGAACCGAACCCGGGTCTCTCTGGACCGCAGGCCGACGCTCCAACCGCTGAGCCAAACCGGCCAGGGCTTCATCGATGTTTTCTTTCATCAATGTTTCTATCTCCCTCTCACTTCCTCTCTCTCTAAAATCAATAAAGGAAACAAACAACAAGAGCAAAACTTAAAAAAAAAAAAAGATGTGAAAAATTTTGTGTTTGAAACAAGACAACTTAACCAGGAGTGTATGGTAGTCAGGAGAGGAGGCTGACCGGAGGGGAAGCAAGGCCGGTGCGCCTTGTATCGTGCTGAGCGAAGGCAGAGAGCAGGGCATTTCGGCCGAGCACTGCCCCTCTGTCCTGTGGATAGCCTTACTACATTTGGGAGATTAGATTTGAAGTAAGAGAAGTTAAAATACAGAAATGACATTAGTGCTAAGTTGCTAATCTATAGTTATGCTACTTTTCTCATTGCAAGAAGAATTTCTGTTCATTTATTAAAGTCATCATTCAGTATCATTTTCTTAAATGCCTGTTCTAACTGTCGTATCAAAGGCTGAAGGTACAATAGCTGCTGCAGAGTGTCCTTACCTGTCCGCTGGCCTAGGCTGTCATGGTCCAGTCTGGAGGGCAGCAAAGCTGTATGAGAGCTCTAAATCGTGGGTGGAACCTGTTAACATTGAGGTTTTATATAATTTGAATAAATGATGTGGGAAGAAAGAGCTACCACTAGTTCTTTTGGTTTGCCTTTACATTATAAAAAATACATAATGTAACAAAGGTCTTTCAGGGTGGTAACAGGGGAGTGAGGTGTTTTATCAGGTTCACTGAAAAGGAAATTTTATATAGAAGAATTTTTAAGAAATGATTGGGTAGGAAGGAGGCACTGTCTTCTCTGAGATCAGAGTAAGGTCGAGTTTGCAAGGCACTGGAAGAAGGCCTGCCGTCAGAAAATGTATATATTTTTTACTATGTTTTTATTGATTTTTTTAGAGAGGAAGGGAGAGAGAGAAAAACATCGATGTGGGAGGGAAACATAGATCAGCTGCCTTCTGCACGCCCCCCTCCTGGGGATCAAGCCTGCAACCCAGGCATGTGCCGTGACCGGGAATCAAACTGGGCCCTCTGTGTCCATGGGATGATGCTCAATCCACTGAGCCACACTGGTGGGGCAGAAAATATTTTTTAATTGAATGAAGTGAATAAACAAATTATAAAAGAAACACTTAGCTCATGGTTGCCATATATGAAAGGAACAATAATAATATATTCTCTATCACATAAACTTTATTGGCATTTAACAGTTTAGGAAATATTTTCCCAGTGGACTCAGCTGAAGCTCTCCCTCTGCAGATCCCACTCCCAGTTTAGAGCTATTTGTTTACTGAAGAAATACATATATAGCACTTATTATGTACCCAGCTCTAGCCTAAGCTCTTTACTGTCATGAACTTGTTTAATCTTTAGGTTAGCCCTGTGAGATAGGTTAAACATTTTATAGATGAGGAAACTGAGGCACAAGGATGTTAAGTAACTCTCCCAAGGTCACGTAGCTGGTCAGTTACAGAGTCGGGATTTGAACACAGGCTCCAGCGTGTGCTCACAACCACCCACTCTGCCTCTATGAATATGTTTAGATACTCTTTCCAATAATAATTCAGTTATTTGCAGCTGTAGTTAATATGTATTTACCGACACTTGAGTAATGAAGAAAAAGCTGTTTATCCCATTTCCAAAGAAGATGGTATTTATATTTCATTAAAAAGGTTCATAAAAATATCTCAAAGAACAGGGGATCCTCAGAAGGATCTAGACTTTACACCCTCTTTTCTGGGGTAGTTCATTTCCTGCAGGTTCTGAGGTTGCCAGGATTTGCTGTTCTCACGCCGATGCTTCTGCGGGCATGGTTTGCTTTAGCTCGACGTGTAGGCTTTCGTTGTCTCTCCTGTCGCCATTGTCAGGATCCTGTTTGATCCCATGTCTAGTTCTCATGCATGCATTGATGCTATAATCATCGTAAGTGTCTCTGCGTCAGTTAGCTTTCTTTAGAATCCGTTTGTTGCTACTTTATAAGTCGGAATGAAAGGTGACATCGTTTGTGTGGCATTTCTGTTTCCTTGGATGTCTGTATTTGTGATCACACATCTCTCCTGGATTCACCGTCTTCCATGGAGAATTGCGCCCCTACTTGGAAGCTTGGAATGGTTTGACAGTTTGTGGTGTTTCAGTCTGTTTCTTTGAAGTTTCTCGTCTAGTAGTTTCCAAGCCCAAATTAATAAAATACACTCTTTTATTTCCTTTGGTGGTGTATAAGAACATCTGTTTTTAAGGTTACCTGGAAAATTCTTATGATTTCTTTTCCTCAGAGCTCTTTGTCTGACAAACATCAACAGGTCCCAGATAAGTTTATTGAGCAGCTTTCTTTCTGTTACTGAGTTCTACAGCTGGGTACGATACTATAAAGATGTTTGTTAATTAGTGATCGTTATTCTGTGTGCACATATGTGACGGGCGTTATTTGGCTCTTTGGGATGAACCGAAGCTCTAGTCCCTGGCTTCATCCGTCTCCACCACCCACCCGTCGCCTTGTCCAGAAAAATCCTCCCAGATGTTTGGAACCTCGGCGACCCTGACGTGTAACCCAGTAGTCCATATTTACGTTGTTATGACCATATGCACGGTGCTCACTGAGGCAAGTCGTGTCAATCACTGTTTACCTGGCAACACACTTTTTCTTGTAGTTAATACTTACCTAATGTTTTGTTTTTCTTAGTTTTCTACATACCAGTTAATTCCAAATCTACAAACGAACTGTAAAATACTTACTTTATACTTCACCAAATGTATGAAATCCATCGTTTGACCTCTCCCTCCCCCACCCCTGGGGCCTCCCTCCTGGGCCCGCTGTGTCCCCTGGTTCGACCCCAGACTGGTCTTTCTGTAGGTGAGCCGCACAGCTGCTGCCCTGGGACGTGTGCTCACCACCGTCCTGAGTCCCTCTTTCTTCTCTCGTGTTGGGTCCACTGCTGCTGGAGCCCCACACTGGCATCTTTCTTGTTTGTCCCTTCATTCTGGAGGTCCCCATCCTCGGCTAGTTTCCAAGGAAGAGTACGTGGAGGTCATTGAAAAATACGTATCTTGTATGTTGGAAATTTATTTTGCAATTTTACTTGATTGCTGGTTTTACTGGTCTTAGAAATGTATTTTTGCTTAGACTTTGTTCCACTGATGTTGTTTTCTAAGATTCAGTAGTGCTTTTCGAAAGTCAGGCCTCGTTCTGCCATCGATTGCTCCTGAGCGTGGGCTCCTGTTTGCCCTCTGGCAGCGTCTAGGTTCTTCTTTCTCTCTTTTCTGTCCATCGATTCTAAATGATAACTTTGCAGAATAGAGTAACCTTGGTTGTAGGTCGTTGCTTTTCATCACTTTGAATATCTCTTGCTACTCCTTTCTGACCTGCAAAGTTTCTTTTGAGAAATTGGCTGACAGTCTTATGGGAACTCCTTTGTAGGTAACTATTTGCTTTTCTCTTGCTGCCTTTAAGATTCTCTCTTTGTTTTTAACCTTTGGCATTTTGGTGATGGTGTGTCTTGGTGTGGCCCCGGGTAGAACACAGGCAGAGGCTGACCTTTCCCCAGAGCCAGCACACCCAGTGGACAGCTTCAGACCATATCGAGGCACCACCACCCAACCACCTCCACAAATGACACACTCAATGAGTGGACTCAGTGGGTACAAGAACCCTGATGAAGTAAGTCTTGCTCTGTGTGGTGGGCCCCTGCACAGCTGATCCTCCAAGGCCGTCAGAGGCCAGTGGCTAGCGGGCACAGCCAGTCTTTGCAGCTGATCAGCCTGAGTAAATCTCTCCCATTGAGGTGCCAACAACAATCGAGACTCAATTACAACAGAAGGGTGTACAGTCCACACTACAGGTGCACCTCGAGGGCCCAGCTGGGTAACCAGGGAGGCTGTACCACTGGACCCTACAGGACACCTGCAACAATAGGCCACCCTATGAAGCCTAGGAGACATAGCAACTCTACCCAATACATAGAAACAAACACAGGGAAGCAGCCAAAATGAGGAGACAAATAAACATGAAAGAGCAGAACAAAACTCTAGGAAAAGAACTAAACGAAGTGGAGATAAGCAAAAAATCAGATGTAGAGTTAAAAACACTGGTTAGAAGGATGCTCAAGGAACTTAGTGAGAACATCAACAACATAAAAAAAGACCAGTCGGAAATGAAGGGTGCACTAACTGAAATAAAGAATAATTTACAGGGAATCAATAGCAGAGTAGGTGAAGCCAAGAAACAAGCTATCAGATTGGAATATATGGAAGCAAAAATCACCCAATCAGAACGGCAAAAAGAAAAAAGAATCCAAAAAAGTGAGGACAGTATAAGGAGCCTCTGGGACAATTTCAAGTGTACCAACGTTGGCATCATGGGGGTGCCAGAAGGAGAATAGAGTGAGCAAGAAATTCAAAACCTATTTGAAAAAATAATGACAGAAAACTTCCCTAACTTGGTGAAGGAAACAGAGTCCCAAACAAGATGAACTGAAATATTTTTTTTTCTTTATTGATTTTAGAGAGAGGAAGGGAGAGGGAGAGAGAGAAAGAAACACTGATGAGTGAGAACATCGATTGGCCACCTCCTGCATGCCCCCCACTAGGGATTTGGCCCACAACCTGGGCATGTGCCCAGACTGGGAATCGAACCGGCAACCTCTTGGTGCATGAGTCCACGCTCAGCCACTGAGCGACACCAGCCAGGCAGAAAGAATTTTTTTGAACTACTTTATTTCTGAATATGTTCCAGAAGCCCTGAGGGCCTAGAAGATGAGTCTGTGTGTCAGACCTCCCTTTCGACCCTGCAGGGACGTCACAGTGAACAGGACCAGTTTCCCGGCCCCACCCAGGTTACCTGTGCAGTGACTCGGATTCTTTTCAGGCTCCGAGGCAGAACAGACTGCTTTTTTATATCAGTTTTTACTCCTCTCCTGACCCCACCTGTTTTAAGGAAAAGTTAAATGTTATATTCTTTTTGCCAATTTTGCTCCCATTGTTTTATTTGACTTTTGTTTTTTGAGTTTTTCTTCATTGTAAGAAATGAAGCCTTCACTGTTTGCACAGGTTTGATTTTGGGCTACAGCCGTGTCTTCAATAGGCTGTGGACTGCGCCAGCTCCGACTTTTCCATCTCTGGTTTTTGTGGAATGCTCTATTAACTTGGCCCGCTAGCACATTTAATCATTTGGTCTGACAGTTGTACATGAATATTTAAAAGATAAGTATCTCTCTTTGGTACACATAAATTGATGAAAGTTATTGGTTGAAAACATAGGTATCTTTTCTCCAAAACCTGCCTCTTTTTATGTCACTGTCTCAGCAAATGACAACAACACTGTTTGTTGCCCAAGTCTGACCCCTACAAGACACCTGTGACTTTCTTCCATAGTTGCATCCTGACTCTGACGAGTCACAAGATCCTGTTGGTTTCTTTCTCGAGAATAACTCTGGCCTCCTTGCACTCTGCAGAGAGAGCTCGCGGGGCGGTGGGGGAGCACTTCTTCTGAGGACTGAGCTTTCCACGCAGGAGGGAAGGGACGCAGCTGGGCAGAGACTGCGGGGCCCGGGACTGAGGTGGTTCACCATGGAGTGGAGGTTCCGAGGGCGCAGGAAGGGTCTGGAGGGGGTCAGGTGTGTGCTGGTTGGGCCACCGCGGAGGCTCCGCTGAGCACATGGTGCTGAGCAGGAGCCGAGGTCTGGGCTGGTGACCAAGGGTCGAGGGTAGCAATGACATGACGTGTAGCAAGTTCAAAGAAAGGGGTGCCACCTGTCTTTCGATTGAATAGTTTTTCTTTCCTTTTATGTTTTCACTTAATCCTCAGAAATTTTGACTCTCCGCACGGGCAAGACTCAGTGCTGGATGCTGGCAGCTGCAGTGCGGAAGTGAGCTTTCACGAGCCGGTAGACAGGATGCCCTGCTTCTTGGCCCGGGCAGATAAAGAGTAAATTAAAGCAGTTAATTAGTTGCTTGTAAGAGCCTGGAAGGACTGAGCTGAGAACTTTTCTCCCCCTTCCTCCTCCCCATTCTCTTCCTCACTTTCCTTTGAATCTGTCCTTGGTGCTTAGGACATCCCTGCCCTAAGGTTGGGGGCAGGTCCGTGCTCTGCAGGCCTGCGGTGTTCCTCCACCTGCAGGGTCTGCCACCAACCTCTCCTCATGCAGGGTCCCAGGTCATTGTCCCAGATCGTTCTCCTCATGCAGGGTCCCAGATCATTGTCCCAGATCATTCTCCTCATGCAGGGTCTCAGATCATTGTCCCAGATCATTCTCCTCATGCAGGGTCTCAGATCATTGTCCCAGATCATTCTCCTCACGCAGGGTCCCAGGTCATTGTCCCAGATCGTTCTCCTCATGCAGCGTCCCAGGTCATTGTCCCAGATCATTCTCCTCATGCAGGGTCCCAGATCATTGTCCCAGATCATTCTCCTCATGCAGGGTCTCAGATCATTGTCCCAGATCATTCTCCTCATGCAGGGTCCCAGGTCATTGTCCCAGATCATTCTCCTCATGCAGGGTCCCAGATCATTCTCCCAGATCATTCTCCCAGATCGTTCTCCTCATGCAGGGTCCCAGATCATTCTCCCAGATCATTCTCCTCATGCAGGGTCCCAGATCATTGTCCCAGATCATTCTCCTCATGCAGGGTCCCAGATCATTGTCCCAGATCATTCTTCTCATGCAGGGTCCCAGATCATTGTCCCAGATCATTCTCCTCATGCAGGGTCCCAGATCATTCTCCTCATGCAGGGTCCCAGATCATTCTCCCAGATCATTGTCCCAGATCATTCTCCTCATGCAGGGTCCTAGATCATTGTCCCAGATCGTTCTCCTCATGCAGGGTCCCAGATCATTCTCCCGTGGTGGGAGGTGTGGGCCCATCACAGGAGCAGACCCCGGGCACCGTGGTGGGAGGTGTGGGCCCGTCACAGGAGCAGACCCCGGGCACCATGGTGGGAGGTGTGGGTCTGTCACAGAGGAGCTGACCCCGGGCACCGTGGTGGGAGGTGTGGGCCCGTCACAGGAGCAGACCCCCGGGCACTGTGGTGGGAGGACTGTGTGGCATTCTGGGAAGTGCACGTTTTTTGACTTGCCGGCTCATAGGTCTGTCCTAGAGAAAGGAAAGCACTATATTTACATGTATAAGGGTGTTTATTTTAACTTTTTAAAATTATTATAGCAAGGCATTGAAAAATATCTGTCCAATGACAGAAAGGGCTGAACAAATTGCAGTACGTTATGCAGTGTTTGACATCTGTTCAAAAGAGTGCCGTGGGTTACGTGTGTCGATTAGGAATACTCATGATAGATTAATTAGAAAAGGAACACATTTCAGAGGGATGTTAATAGTATGATCCCATTAAAATGCATGTTTGTACGGGGTACAGAAAGATTTGGAAGGATGGGCCCACACAAATGTTATTGTTGATTATGTCAGGAGAATAGGATTGGGGGAGGTGGTGAATAGGATTGGGGGAGGTGTCAAACAGGATTGGGGGAGATGGTGAACAGGATTGGGGGAGGTAGCAAACAGGATTGGGGAGATGGTGAACAGGATTGGGGGAGGTGGTGAATAGGATTGGGGGAGATGGCAAACAGAATTGGGGAGGTGTCGAACAGGATTGGGGGAGGTGGCAAACAGGATTGGGGGAGGTGGCAAACAGGATTGGGGGAGGTGGCAAACAGGATTGGGGGAGGTGGCAAGCAGGATTGAGGGAGATGGCGAACAGGATTGGGGGAGATGGCGAGGAGGATTAGGGGAGGTGGTGAATAGGATTGGGGGAGGTGGTGAATAGGATTGGGGGAGGTGGTGAATAGGATTGGGGGAGGTGGTGAATAGGATTGGGGGAGGTGGCAAACAGAATTGGGGAGATGGTGAACAGGATTGGGGGAGGTGGCAAACAGGATTGGGGGAGGTGGCAAACAGGATTGGGGGAGATGGTGAATAGGATTGGGGGAGATGGCGAATAGGATTGGGGGAGGTGGAGAGGAGGAAACCATTTTTAAAACTCTACACACCTCTGGTCCTTTTTCTCTTGTTCGAGTAAGCTCAGAATATGACAATAAATGGATCTCTCTAATTGTTCGCTTAAAGACATAGCTCATTCCTCACCTTCCGATGTGTCTTCCTGCACTGAAGCCTGTGGGCTGGTCTCGTCCGTGCCTCGGAGGAGAGCACCCCCCTCTGTTCCCTGGCACCTTGGTCTGCCCTGTCACCTCTGACCCACCACTTCCACTACTTTCTGGCCAATATGCTGTTTCTTTGCCCCTTTACATGTCACCTGTGCCAGTCCTGGTTGATAACCAGGGGTGGGAATCACCCCGCCCTGCCGTGAGTGGCCCTGGGAATTTGTGGTCTGGAACTTCGGTCGGTCCTGTAAAGATGGCTCTGCGCCCTTCTGTCTTCCCTTCTTCCTCTCTCCTTAAATGCAGGGGACGTTTCAAACAGCCGTCCCCAGGCCTCCGCACTGCCACCTCTGCTCCTGGGCAGCACGCTGCCATCCCCTGGCGGGAACGGGAACGGCAGCTCCCTGAGCCACTGCCCTTGGCCTTGCGGGCTTGGCCTCCTGTGCCCGGCCTGGCCCTGGGCTGACACCTGTGCTGACACCTGTGCTGTCTTTGACAAGTTTGGAGAACAAGTGGAAGATAAGACTTTATCTGTAAACTGATGTTTCCCAAGTATGTTCTGTAGAAAAGTAGCTTGGGGAAGGGGGGTGGTATTATAGCCTTATGACTGTAGAGCCCTTTTCGGTACTCCCCTCCCCTTGCCTGACTGTCTGTCATGTGGCCCAAGAAAGAGGGTCAGAAGTGGTAACAGGCACAGAGAAATAAATGTACTACCAAAGAATTAAAAAAAACAAGAAAAATTAAGATCAGGTTGCCTGATGCATGGGAACACGACTATTAAGAATTTCTTAGCCCTGGCCAGTTTGGCTCAGCAGTTAGAGCGTCGGCCTGCGGTCCGGAGAGACCCGGGTTCGGTTCCTGCTAAGGGCATGTACCTTGGTTGCAGTTTGTCCCCGGCCCTGGTTGGTCGTACGGGTGGCAGCCACTCGATGTGTCCCTTTCATGTCGATGTTTCTCTCTGTCTCTCTTCCTCTCTCTCCCTCCCACTCTATCTGAACAAAAAATGAAAAAATGTCCTCAGGGGAGGATAAAAAAAAAAGAATTTCTTATTTCCTGGCAGTGTGTGTTTTTCTCTGCATTCTGAAGATGGAAATGATTTTTTTGAAGATGAACTTGTTTTGACTAATGCAAAGAGGAAAGAAGTTAGTTTGTAAATAAGCGTAGTGGAGTCCTAGTGTGGCTAGAACTTCGTGGTGCGGGAAGGTTATCGTGTCATTTCCAGGTTTGTTGGGACTGGCCTGGGGCCTGGCTTCTGAGTCACTCTCTCCCTCTCTTCCAGCGGCAGCCGGTTGGGAGGCCTGGTCACAGTGCTGTGCTTCTTCTTCAATCACGGAGAGGTAGGTGGTCCACAGTCTGTACTCTCAGAACCATTCGGGGTTTTCCTTCTAGAAATACACATCTATTCTAGGATAGTCAAATATTTTTTAAATTTTACGAGATTTTAGTTATGGAGATGCAGGTTTCTTTTTAAATTTTGACACGTTTACAATGTACCGTAGCGTTCTTTAAATGTTTGATCTGATTTGAGTCAAAATTTAAACACGAGCATTTATTGTAAGTTAACTTTTCACGGTCATTATAGCTTTTATGTGATATATCCGCTAGCGATCTGAAGAAACAGTGGGTCTGTGTGAGTGCTTTCTGTAAGGTGAAACCGAAGGCACATCTTAGCTGTCACAGACGGCGCCAGCCGTGGCATAGGTAACTTCCCGTGTGGGGGTAACTTCTTGTTGTAGGGGCTATATTGTGCATTTCAGTTTTAATGTATTTATACTAAATGTTGATGTACTTCTAAGTATCCTTTGTAGAATATTTTTTAATACTTACAAATTTACACATACCGGAGATGGCATTGTAGGAAGCATACCCTAGGTATCCACTCTGCCTGTGTTCGAATCCTGGCTGTCATTTAGTGGCTGTGTGACCTGGACAAGTTATTTAATCTTACATGCCTTAGTTTCCCCTTTGTAAATGGGCATAATGATGCTGCTACCCCTCTCATGGGATTATTGGGAACATCGAATGAATTCATATGTGTACAGTGTCTGGTACCATGTTTGATACATAGTAACTGCTGTGTCATTGTTAGTCTGTATTATTGTTATTAATAACTCGGTTTAATCTAAACTAAGTGTAACATAAATTCAAGGTGCCAGTGAAATCCTTTCACTAAATCAGACTTGTAATTGAATTTCTAGTAATATGTCTCTGTCAAGTTTTCTTTCATGTTAAGTAAGTTTTGTATGAAGGGAAAAGGAAGGTCAGCTTGCTTTGTGTGTTTATACACTGAGTGTCTGCAGTCCTTGAAAATGCACATGTCCCACAGCTCTAAGGGTAGTCACTCTAAAGCTTAACGGTTCAGTCAAGGTTGAACTTTTAAAATATTCAGCAGGTTACTAATGGATATTGAACTAACACATGCTTGGTATTTAGAATCACAGAAATTTCAAGCTAGAGTGACCTTATAGAATAGAGCATTTGACAAATGATTGCAATATAACATCGATTACTTGGTTTGGTCTGTTTTGAGCAAAGAAAAGGAATTATTTGGCCGTTTTTGACTGTGGATGCTGCTCAGTGTCGTGGTGTGAACCATGAGCCGTGACGTACACATTCTGTGAGAGCGACCGCAGAAGCAGGAAACAGCCGTGAGTGGAAGGCAGGAGCGTGGGGTTCACAAGACGCTGGAGGGAAGGGATTACTGGAAGCTGTAATTTTATAAACAGCGTCACCCCAGTAAATTCAATAAAAATTAAAAAGTTTGAGGCCAAAATGCAGTTTTAAAAACTGCTGTCTGTTCAGCAGAAAGGTCTACAGTGTTACCCTTCGTGTGAGAAGTTAATTCCTGATCTTATGTTTTTTAACAATTTTTTTATATTCACGGAGCATGAATGTCATTCCTTACATAGTCTTTTTAGTTTTTAACAATGAAATTCAGACTATTCAGTTCATTTTTCAGGTTGAGGTTTTTAAAACATATTTTTTTCAGCTACTTGGTGTACTTCTGTAGACATGCTTAGTTGTCACTGTCCACCTTGGAAGAGGAGGACCCAGTGTGATTAGCGTTGTGGTTTTCCTGAAATCGTCAAGCAGATCATTGTACTTGCATCTGAAGTGTAGCTTAGAGTAGAAAAGGGCCATTTTTGACTAATGGCATATATTAAAATTGAGAGCCTAAATGGAAGTTTTGGGTAAAATGGTGAGAACTCAAGGAACTGAAAACTGTTTTATTATAATTTTGTATTCATTTTGTTTTATAGGTTGTGAGATGTTTCAGACCCTGTTTGTTTGTTTGTTTTGTTTTTTTCTGACTTCTGAAAGTGTTGCCTGACACGCGCGATGGTTGTGTGGGCGCGGCCCTGGCTCCAGCCGCCGGGAGCGTCCCCACAGTGTCGCGGGCTTTGCTCACGGGCTGGCGGTGGCTTACTAACGTCCCCTTCTGTCCTAGAAGTGCTATTTCAACCATGAGCGTGAGCGGTTTATGTGCCAGAAAATAGTTGTGAATTGTTACTTGCTTTTAAGTTCTATTTCCATTATTTAGTTTACTATGTACTGGGGTCTAAGATAGTATATGACATACTTTTAAAAATAATCTCTCTGTCCTGGCCAGTTTGGCTCAGTGGTTGGAGCGTCAGCCCGCAGACCGAAGGGTTGTGGGTTCGATTCAGGTCAAGGACATGTACATGGGTTTCGATCCCCAGACCTGGTCGGGGTCATGTGGGAAGCAACTAATCAATGTAGCTCTCTCACATCGATGTTTCTTTCTCCCTCCCTCCCTTCCACTCTATTAAAAAAAAAAATCTTTCTCTCAGATGGTTTTAGAAGGGAAAATTTTTGCCTAAACAAAAGAACTACAAAATGTATAATATAAAAGGATTAACCCACTTATTTTTTTTTAATTATTTTTTTTCATTTTTTTCCTTTATTGTCAAGTGTACTGCAGATGTCCCCCATTGTTGTTCCCCCATTGCCCCCCTGCACTCAGCTTCCGCCCACCCCAGGCCTTCACCACCTACTGTCTGTCCATGGGCAGTGCACGTATGCGTATCAGTTCTCGGTTAGTGTCTTTCTACCCTCTTCCCCTGTCCCTCTGAGATCCATCAGTCTGTTCCATGTTTCCATGCCTCTGGTTCTATTTTATTCATCAGTTTGTTTTGTTGATTAGATTCCACATATAAGTGAGATCATGTGATACTTGTCTTTCTCTGACTGGCTCATTTATCTCCAGGTCCCTCCATGCTGTCTCAAAGGGGAATAGAGCCTTCTTTTTTTTTTTTTTTTTTTTTTACAGCTGTGTAGTATTCCATCGTGTACATGTACCACAGCTTTTTTATCCATTCATCTACTTAGGGGCTCTTGGGCTGTTTCCAGATCTTAGCGATTGTAGTAGAGCATAGGGGTACATCTTTCTTTCCGGTTGGTGTTTCGGGATTCTTAGGGTATATTCCTAGGAGTTGGATCACTGGGTCCAATGGAAGTCCCATTTTTAGTTTTTTGAGGAAACTCCACACTGGTTTCCACAGTGGCTGCACCAGTGTGCACTCCCACCAGCAGTGTACTAGGGTTCCCTTTTCTCCACACCCTCGCCAGCGCGTGTTGTTTGTTGACCTGATAAGTTATTGGCATAGTTATGTTATTTATGTAAGTTTTGGAAAGAAATTCTTGGAACACTTTGAAAACAGTCTCATTAGTCCTTATAATATTCTTGTATGCAGATAAGTAGTAAATGATAATATTCTGATATTCACTAAAGTAGAAGCACTAAAGATTGAGTGTTTGGCTCAAGGTTGCTCAGCAGGGAGAGGATTTTAACTTTTCCAACTGACCAATAATCTCTCCAAACTTCTCTGAACACATGTAACCTTCAGGTAGGGAATCGAATTTTAGTGACAACACCCCCATTTATCTTTTCCAACGGAAAGTTCCAGAGGTCTTTCGTTGCCAACTTGTGGGATTCTTTTCTCCTTTTCTCTCTCTCTCTCTCTCTCTCTCTCGCTCTCGCTCTTTTTCTTTCTTTCTTCCTCCCTCCTTCACCCCCTTCTCCCTTCTCTTTCTAGTGATGGTGAGGTTTTGGCCAGGACATTTATTCAGGGTCTTCTATTTATTCATCTCAATTAAAACAACTCATAGTAAGAGCCTGCTGTATGCCAGGTGCTGATTGATGCTGGGCATGTGTGCAAGGGTAGAACAAAGGTCCTTGTCCTTGTGGATAAACCTGTGAAGGTGGGATGATCTTCTGCTTAAGGTGGGGAGTGCCATTTTATTTGGGGAGTAGCAGGGGGGCTGTTGTGAAGGAGCAGAGAGTGGGAGGAATAAAGCCAGACAGTTAATAGGAGCTGGGATGTGGAGGGAGCCGATCTGTAGTCCTGGTTGGTTCATTGTGAGGTTCATTTGGAGCAGATGGAAAGGCCACTGGAGGGTTACATGCAGAAGGGTAACATGATTTAAATACTTTTTACATCAATTTGGAAACAAGTATAAGTGCAAAATGTATTATTTATTCAGGCTATTGAATGGTATGCCTGTGGACTTGTAAATTGGCATTAAACTTGCATTAATTCCAAAAGTCCCCCCCGCCCCTCCAAAGAAGAATGTGTTTATCTTTGTTGGGAATGAATCTGTGGGTGTAGATTAGAAAAGTAGCCTACAGTGTCCTTCCTGACCTGGTCCCTGCTGGGTCTTACTATTCTGTAGGCTGTCTTCTTTGCGTCAGTCCTACAGTCCTTCCTTCTCTTTGTTCCCAGGAAGGACCATTCCTTTTCTTTTCTCAGGGCCTTTGCACATGCTGTTTCCTATGCCCTGTATACTTCTCTCCCCTGTTGTCTCCTAACCAGTGTCTAATTAACTCCTTGTCATCCTTGACAACTGGACATTTCAGTTAGGGTTTTGCTGGTATCATTCATTTCTTCCTGCAGATCCGGGTTTCCATCTGTGTAATTTCTCTTCACTCTTAGGAACTTTATTTAACATTGATGAATATCTGTTACCAACAAATTCTCAAAATGCCCTTATTTCACCTTCATTGTTTGAATTGTATTTTTGCCAATACGAATTCTAGGTGGATAGCGTTATCTTTCAGCACTTTATGTCATTCTATTGTCTTATGGCTTCCATTGTTTGATTAAAAGTCTGTTACGATTCTTATCGTTACCTGAATGTTATGTGTGGCTTGAAGACTTTCTTTGTATATTTGATTTTTATTGGTTTGTTGCTGATGGACTTAGATGTGGTTTTCTTTGTGTACGTCCTGCCTAAGACTCACTGGACATCTTTGTTCTGTTTTTTGTTTTGTTTTTTAAATCAGTTTTGGAAAATTTTTAGCAGTATCTTTTCTTCAAACATTTTGCTTTTCTGTTCTCTCGTACCTTCCTTGAGTATTCCAGTGGCATGTGTGTTTAACTTTGATGGTGCCCCGCAGGTTTGTTACGCTCTCTTCCCCTGTGTTTCTTCAGTTTCTTTTTTTGCCTCTGTTTAGATATTTTCTTTTGCCATATCCCCAAGTTCACAGATACTTTATTCTGATACATTTAGTCTGCTATTCAGCACATCCAGTGAATTTTCACTTTAGATATTATCAATTTCAGTTTTATTATTTTAGACCTTCCATTTCTCTGTTGAGAATTCCCACCCGTTTACCCATTCTATCCAGCTTTTTCTATACAAATTTAATCTTAATTATTACAGTTATTTTAAGTCCTTGCCTGCTAATTCCATTTATATTATCTGGGGATTTAACACCATTGACTAGAACTCACCTCTTGCCTGTAATGCCATGTAGTCTGTAAAGGAGCCCTGCTGGAGCTGGAAGATGTAATGACCCCTTCTGGTGTGACTGGCTTAGTGGTAGTAATTAATATCAGATTGTTTACATTTAATCCAGTGCAGTTTTATAAAACTGAAAGATGGACTTGTCAATATATTTAATATACATGCAGAACAATGAGTTTAACAACTGGGAGAGTACCTTATGTAATTAAGTCTGAGGTAAGCTCTTTAGAAAGGTTTCTACCTGACTATTTCAGGACTTTCGTTAATTGATCCTCTCTGCCATTTTTAAATGTTTTGCAGCCCAGGGTAGCTTGGGCAAAGAGGAAGGGAAAACAGAACAGGAGTGCTCCTTTTCAGCAGCATTGTGGATAAAAATACTAACATCGATGACTACGAAGAGTTTCGGAGTCTCGGTTATAGACTGTTGTGCTGAATTTAAGGAGAGAAGACGAACCAGTCAGTGTACACGGCCGTTCAAATGAGATGTTTTTTGTTTTGGCAGAACGTTTCCTGGCTGGTACTTGCTCCCCTTTCCTTTTAGGCTGCAGTTGAGGTTTTTGGTACTCTGCTGTTGACAGTTCACGATGTTACTATTTCACGGGATCCATGCAGTGTGTCTCCCACTCGGTGTCGTTTCTCACTTCCCAGTTCTGCTCTTGGAAACTTAGTAGCTTGTTTGACAACACACCACTGAGATTAGGTGTGCCCACTTCTCTTTGTACTTAGAAGTTGCAGCTTTCACATGGTGTGTCCTAACCGGTTCATAGAGGTGTTTTGTGCTTTTTTTTCAGTGCACCCGAGTGATGTGGACGCCGCCCCTCCGCGAGAGCTTCTCGTACCCCTTCCTCGCGCTGCAGATGTTGCTCGTGACTCACATTCTCAGGTGACCGACTTGTCCTTGGCTGTTGTTGGGAGGAGGTTAGGTATGTGGGGGGCCTCGCATTGGCTCATTGATTTAGGGGGGTAGTGGTTCTTAAACCTAACATGAGCGATCCAAACACCTCGCTCTCCTAAAACTGTCTAAATTACAAGTAAGGAGGACCAAAGTGAGGCGTCTACAGGTGGCTTCAGAGCGACCCCGCCTTGGCGTCCTCTGCTCGACCGTCCTCCCTGTGCAGGCCCTGCTTCCCCGTCCTCCCAGGACCGCCCCCGCTGCTCCCCGGGTCTTCGCAGTGTCCTCGTCTCTCCTAACGCATCTCCGAGGGGAGCCTGAGTGTGTGTGATGATGAATTTGCAAATATAGTTAGAAAAAGTTCAGTGGATATGCCGGCCCAGGTGCCTCTCTCTTTGGCAGACTTTGTTTTTATAGTAATAATGGGCATTTACTTTTCGCAGAAAGTTACTGTAATTGAGTGTCAGGAGGTATATTTTTAAGCCACTGGTTCGTTTTGTCCAGTTTATGGTATAACCAGCTCAGGTTGAGAGGTTCTGGTCTGCAGCCGTGTGGACTGTGGTTAGCTCACTGGCCTGACTTCCCGTCTCCAGGGCCACGAAGCTGTGCAGGGGCAGCCTGACCGCGCTGTGCGTCTCCAACGTGTTCTTCATGCTCCCCTGGCAGTTCGCGCAGTTCGCGCTCCTCACGCAGGTAAGTGCGCGCTCCCGGTCTGAGCATCGCTCAGTGTGTTTCATCGTGTGAACGCAGTTGTATACAATTATACACTAAGTCCTAAAGTGCTTTTTAGTTAATCCTTTTTTAAAAATATTTTTTATTTATTTATTTGAGAGAGAGAGGAAGGGAGAGGGAGAGAGAGAGAGAGACGTTGATGAGAGAGAACATGGATTGGCCACCTCCCACCTGCCCCCCACTGGGGATCAGGCCCACAACCTGGGCATGTGCCCTGACCAGGAATTGAACTGGGACCTCTTGGTGCATGGGTTGATGCTCAACCACTGAGCCACACCAGCCGGACTAGTTAATCCTTTTAAACAGAGTTCAGGGTAGGGGAACAGGTAAGATTTACTTACTAATGGGTGTTAATTATTTACATCCCTGTTGAAGTCATGTGTGTAAGAATGCCCATCTTCATTACTCAGTATTTGTTGTCATTTAAAAGAGGATGAGGACTCCCACTTTAGGTGTTTCTCTGGGTAAATGTATTTCCTTATGAATAACACTGTACATCCTTATACCTTTGGGCAAATACACCTCGGAGAACGTGGGTTAAATACACCCCAAGGAACGTGGGCTAAATACACCCCGAGGAACGTTGGCTAAAGAGCTGAACACTTCGTGTGTCATGTAACTTCACTGCTGATCTGTAATCTGTGTGTCTGTCCAGGCCCTCTGTCTCCCTTTCTCTTCAGACAGAGGTCTCTAAGACAAGGTCAAGCTCGCTTATAGAGAGGGAGATTGTGTGTTTGTCTCTCCCTACCCCCCCACCCCGCCATAGTTATATTCATGTAATGCAGTATAAGAGTTGCTTTTTATTTTATTTTTTAAAAATCCTCACTGGAGGATATTTTTCCATTTATCTTCAGACACAGTGGTAGGGGGAGAGAGAGAGAGAGAAACATCAATGTGAAAGACACATTGACTGGCTGCCTCCCGCATGATCCGACCAGGGCTGGGGACCGAAGTGCAACCGAGGTACGTGCCCTTGACCGGAATCGAACCCGCGACTCATTGGTCCGAGGGCCGACGCTCTAACTGCTGAGCCAAACCAGCCAGGGCAAGAGTTGCTTTTTAATGTTCTTGGAAATTTCTTGCTTGAGGAAGGAGGTCAGACCTGGATTTGAGTCCTAAGTCTACTCACTAGCTTCTCAACTTGGACAGCCCACTTAACTGTTCTTCGCTTCGGTTTCCTCGTCTGTCAGGTAAAGGGGTTGAGAGCCTGCTTCTGGGTTGTGGTTGGGATCAGATGAGGTGATGAGTGAGATTCTTGCCATGTTACCTGGCACTTCTGCAAGATGGCAGTAGGTGAGCTGCTTTTACCATTCATTTTTATAAAGGCGCTCTGTTTGTATTTAATTCTTTCTTTGATCTTACCTCTTAGATTCCTTTGTCTTCTTTCATGTGATGACATTTTAAATGTTTCCGGTTTAAAATATCCCTGAGGGTCACTCCTTAAGGTTCTGCCCCGCGGGTCGCTGTGTGTTGCTTAGACCCTGGGGTGGAAAGGGAGAGTTCCCATTGCTTCCAGTTAGAGGACAGGGCCTGCTTTTGGGGTGGGGGTCAGTGGGGGTTTCATGGAGTGAGGGGAGGAGCTAGTGTGTTTCTCTGTGGGGTTTCTGTTGAACGACAGCACACTGTGTCCTGTCATCACTCAGCGCAGTGCTGTGGGAAGAGCCTGGGTGACGGACACGTGGTTTTCTTGCTAACGGGAAATTTGTTGTCCATTGTTTGGAGATAAACCACTTGATGAATGGAACGCACCTCATATGAGTATTTAGGTGTTGCAGCTTTTTCACCTGTTTGCGCAGCAGGAGGGGCATGGACTTCAGTCTGAGTGTGTTTCTCCATGCGGGAGGGTGGGGAGGCGTCGGTCGGCATAGCACCTCTGTGTTGTGCTAGAGGTGCCTTTCGTCATTCCGTCTGTTCATCTAATAACCCCCGTGCTCTCAGAATTCTTGATAATACACAATTTTCTTCAAAGCTATAAAGTTAAAAATACCTGTGTAGTGAAAGTACTTCTCATTTGAAATTTGACAGATTTGATAATAACACTTGAATATTTGTGAAAGAGAACACTGACAGAGATACTTGTAAAGTGTGACCTGCAAGCAGAACTTAATGTGTTGTATACACACATACATTCCATAATTATTTTTTAGTTTAATATACCTTCTTCAGTTATGTACTAATCGTCTTGTTATAATTAAATTTTCATATTTTTTTTACTGGGCAAGGCACTTTGTAACTGTACATGTTGAGAGTAGAGTCACCCTGACATTAGAGTGAGTATTGTTCTGGATAATCCACGAAGTAGATCATTTGAATGGTTAATTGAGGGAGCTTTGTACGGAAAGGAAAAAAACCAACCAATATTTGCTACATTAATACATTGACCTTCTAATAATAAATTGATAGGTAAGAGGGAAACTGAAGAACTCAATTTCAAAATAAATGTAAATCAATTTGAAACAACAAAAATTACCTTGTTTTTATTCTTATAGCTATTCATTGTGTGTATATTTTTATCTTTAACATTTTTTTTCAATTTCAGATTGCATCATTATTCACAGTATATGTTGTGGGATACATTGACATATGCAAATTACGGAAGATCATTTATATACACATGGTAATGGTTTTTCAGTTTGTTTTTTTTTCCCTTTGAGTTTGACCTTAAAACAGACTCCTGATTAGTATTTGATTTGTTTATGGTTGAAACTGTTCGTCATATGATTCCATGACTAAAACAAGTATCATTCAAAAAAAGACTGTGACATAATTAACAGACCTGTTTTAAAAGGCAACCCAGGAGTTTTAATTTGGGTCATGTCATCTGATTTGAGGCTCTGCCTGACTTGTGCATTATCTGTATGAGAGATCATTCATGAGAGGGAAACACAGAATGCTGTATTATCCAGGGGCCTTCTGTTAAAGTGATACGGACTGTTCGCTGACTGAGCCCGACTGCACAGGCATGGGGGGTGTACCAGTGAGTGGAGCTCAGTCCCAGTGTGCGTGTTGATTACATTCCGGTGGAGTGGGGAAGGAGAGAACACAGAGGACCAGTAATAAGTGTAGCAGAAGGGTCACTTGTACAGGATGTGAGAAGGGACAGGACTGTGGAAAGAAGGAAGGCAAGGTCCTGGTCGCGGGGGGAGCTCAGGAGATGAGGCGTGCCAGCATCAGTGAGGTAGTCAGGGCGCCTCACTGAGCAGAGATTGGAAGGGCGAGGAGAGGGAGTTAGCTAAGTACATATCATGGAGATATTAATTGATTTTTCTACATTAAAAAACCTCGCTTTTCTCCTAAACACAACTTTTACACATTGCTGGATTCACTTTGCTAACATTTTGTTAGGATTTTAAAATATCTGCTCATGAATGGGATTGGACAGTAATTATTCCTTTTTACATTTGGCTTTTCCCCCATACTGTTTAATATAGTTCCTTTTCTGTTTTTTTTAACATTGCAGTAAGATCTCAGTGCATGTAATTCCATCAGTCACACAGCCCCATAGGCAGCTGTGGCTGAGGACTTTGACTCAGTTACAGTCCAGGAGCACTGACATCACAGGTTCCGTGCCGCGGAGTCTGTCTCGGTGGATGATTTATGCGTTTTGGTGTGGCTCACTAACTATGGAACGTCTTCCTGTGTCACTTGACAAATTCCTATAGTTATGTACAAGTAAAAAATATATAGAATTGTCTCCAAAAGGGATTTCCCCCCACTTTTTTATTGTGGTAAACTACGTAACAAAATGTACCATCTTAATCTTTTTAAGTGTACATATCGGTGGTATGAAGTACATCCTGACTCAGTGGTATTAAGTAGCCTTCACCACCACCTGTATCCTGAGCTCTTCATCTGTGGAATTGAAACTCTGTACCCATTAAACAACAATCCTCTAATCCCCTTCCTCCACCCGACCCCTGGAGCCCCCCATTCTGCTTTCTATGTCTGTGCTTTTAACTACTCTGGCACCTCGTGTAAGTGAAATCATGCACCACGTGTCTTTTCCCGAATGGATTTTTTCACTCAGCATAATGTTCTCACGGTCCATTCATGTTGATGCAAATGGCAGGGTTTCCTTCTTTTTTATGGCTGAATAATAGTCATATATATATTCATATATACACATATATATAACATTTTCTCAATATCCATGTGTATAAAAATATTTAGTGTTTGCTTGATAAGAAGCTATGTTCTATAAAGGGAGCTTTTAGGAAAAATAACCAAAACCCAATAGAAAATGGGCAGTAGGAATAGGCCGTTCATACACACACGCACACAGCACAGTAACAACCACATAAACAGCAAGGAGTGAAGAGGCTGTCTCGCTCATTAAAAGAATAGGAGTGAAACAGTGAGGCAGCGTTTTCCTCGTGTTAGACTGGCAAATACTTAAAAGGACAAAGTGTTGGCAGGAATGTGCCTCGGCCCGGACGCCCACGCCCTGTTGGCGGGAGACTAAACTGGTACAGTATCTTGCATGGCGATTTGTCAATACTTTTTCAGAATTTAAAATGTGTGTATGTTTAATTAATCAGTTTCACTTCTAGTAGCTTATCCCATAAATGTGTTGACATGTATGTAAGATACACATGGAAGGATGTTTATCATAGCAGGGTGTATAATAGAAAGAACGAAATAACAGCACAACTGGAAAGCTCTGAAGTGTCCTGCAGCAGTCAGAGGACTGTTTAATTAAATGACGGCGCAGTTCTGGAGTGGAATGCTTTCCATTCACCCAGCAGATGAACTAGATTGGCTTGGATTGATATGGAAGCCTCTGAAACAAATTAAGAGTAAAGGCAAGCAGTAGCGTAGCTTATGGGTTAAGTTTCCATTTGTGGTTTTTAAAAAATATAAACTAGAATTTGTACACGTGAGTGTCTGGAAGGGTACATGGGAAACTGTCGATAGTGTTGGTCTTTCGGGTTTCGAAGTGTGGGAGAGGAACTGGGCTGTTGTTATTGTGTCTTCCCTTTTGAACAGTGTGAATTTTGTTTATTATAGGCATGTGTAGTTTCCGGAATAATAATCAATATTTTTGTTTTATGTGCATTAATTATATTTTTCTTGGATTTTTCCAGATTTCTCTTGCACTTTGTTTTGTTTTGATGTTTGGAAACTCAATGTTATTAACTTCTTATTATGCTTCCTCTTTGGTGATTATTTGGGTAAGTGTTCTTTAAGTACATGGCTGTTTTTGAAATGAATGGTTTATTGTTTCTTTGTGAGGGGTTTTCTGTAAGAAGCATCTCAGTGTTTTACGGAACGCATCTGTGTGTGCTGGGAGATCCAAGTGCTCACTCCCAGACCAGGACAGAAAGCCACCACAGGTTACTGTTGGAAAGCATAGCACCTTGCCTCACTGTCTGATTTGCCCTTCCTCATCTTTTCTGTCACCTAAGTGTTGGTCCCAGGGTGAATTTTAGAAAGGAACCTTTAGAAAGGTTCTGTTTCCCTTTGTCCTCTCCTCTTTTCCGGTTTTATCCAATTGCTGCTCCACCCTCTGTTCCCCGCCTGTGGCATCTCCCAGCAGCCTCTCCTTAAGCCACTGGGTCGGGGGCTTGAGGTCTTGGTTTGTTAGGGTTTCCCCCCGTGTTTATGCATATAAAACATTCAGATAGTTTCAATCAGGGCGTGATTCAGTTGTAGTTGCTAAATCACCACACATTTCGATGATCAGGAGGCCGAGGTACAGAGTCAGAGCAAACAGCGAGGGGACACCCAGCTCCTAGACATTTAGACGGATGACTTTCTACATGTAAATGTTCCTAAACGTAAGGACTTCAGGGGTGGTTGCGCCTTTTTTGTCAGTGGGTTTCACCATTACCATGATTCCTCTATTAGTCTAGGTCGGTTTCTGGGAGACCAAAGCATATTGTACTGTCCTAGCAGAAATGTAGTCTACTCCTTGAATAATCATTGCAGTTGCTCAGATCATTTTGACTTTCTTGAATTCTAGAACCTGTTAGCAAATTTGGAACCTCCAATTCTTTGTCCCATTTTACAAGTAACATTTATTTAAGGTCTTACTTCCCAAGGGTCTGCTTCTTCCCAGTCTGGACCACCACCCTTTTCAGGTTGTGTGACTCAAGTATACTTAGTGATAGAAATGAGCAGTTAGCACATGGTGAGGCTGTGTGTCCAACAAGGACCAAAAAATGCATTAACTGAGTTGCTGGACTTTGAGATTAATGATAGTTCTTACAGTTAGTGAAATCTGTTTGTAATTAGGAAATGTGAAAATGTACTGTACTCAGTTCTCTATTTGACATATGTGCTGGGGCGGGTCCTGTTACTGCTCAGGTTAAAGTACATGACTCTCGGGCCTTGTGTCCAGGGAAGCCATTGAATGGAAGAGCGCATCTCAGTACCAACCAATCTAAGTGCACCTTAGAGGAATTCTCCTCGTTCAGTCGAGCACCTGCAGGGTGTCAGGCTTCCCACTGGGTGCTAGCCACTGAGGTGTGTCGTAGGTATGAATGGTGCATATTTATGTGTGTATAGGTATTTTCTTCATACATTTTTGTTGCATAAAAATAAATGATGCCAACAGTTACAGAATATAGCATGTTTTTGCATATTTAACCATAAACAAACATTTGCCTATTTTTATTCATAGTTATCACTTTGAAACCTGAATCTTAACACATTTTGTGTTCACAGATATTCAGAAACTTCTGAAAAGATTTCATTTGGGTTCACATATTTACATTTTGATCTTTAACCATGTTTTTGCCAAGTTTGAAGTAGTATTAGATCCCTGTAGGTATTATATTTTTGGAGTCTAGTATGTACTGGGAAAGACAAGATTTGATAGGGAAATATATAGTTGATCCATTAAAAACTCATTTGTAGTTTATCCTAAGAGTTAATAATATTTAACTTAAGAAAATCTTAGGACTGTGACATCTGTCTAAAATTCTGAATTTATTTTATACTTCTTAATTCTGAGGTAAATCAGAGATGTAAAATCACTCATAAAAATTAATATGTGGTGATACTCTTTTCAACTTTACGAAGTCGCTAACTGACCTGGTCTACTTCGGTTAAAATAGGGCTGGTTCTGGAAGCCAGGGGGCTTGTGGTGATGCTCTGTGAACATGAATGAACAGTGTGCTGGCTTTTCGATCCTCGAGGGTCTTCTTGTTCAGAAGTACTTCCTGGCGCTTGAATTTATAAGTACTAACTGTATGCTGTGTTATTTTCTCCATGCAGGGTGTACTGGCATTGAAACCACACTTCCTG
Source organism: Tadarida brasiliensis (assembly GCA_030848825.1). Taxonomy (NCBI): domain Eukaryota; kingdom Metazoa; phylum Chordata; class Mammalia; order Chiroptera; family Molossidae; genus Tadarida; species Tadarida brasiliensis. The sequence continues at coordinate 94,107,432 of CM061267.1, read as the reverse complement.
AAAATAAATGTATCTGAACTTAGTTTATGGGTAAGCATCAATCTGTTTGCACGCGCAGGTTTTCCCTCTGCAAAGCGTGCCATTGGTGTTATGTTTACCTTAAGGAGATGCTCTGTGCAATGCAGGGGCTCTGACAGTTCTGTTACATGTTAGGGCTCAGTTTCAGTGTGCCAAATTGCCCTCTTCATGACCACTTAAGATTAATATTGGATAGGTAGTTAAAGAATTCCAGTTTTATTTATTATCCATGGTTTTTCCTAAGGAGTGGCGCATGTATAAGAAATTGTTAGTAGAAGGGGACTTGAACTGCATTGCTGTATAGATCTTCTTTACAGTATATTAATTTTTATAATAAGATTGTATGTTTATATTTTTATTTTTAGTGATAGCCCCTTGATTCTGAAGTAACATTATTTTAATTTAAGATGCATTTTTTTTTTTTTATCCTCACCCGAGGAAATTTTTTTTTTTTTTGCATTTATTTTCAGATAGAGCGGGAGGGAGAGAGAGAGAGAAACATCGATGTGAGAGAGACACATCGACTGGTTGCTATCCGCACGACCCCAACTGGGGCCGGGGACAAACTGCAACCGAGGTGCGTGCCCTTAGCGGGAACCGAACCCAGGACTCTCTGGTCCGTGGGCCGATGCTCTAACCACTGAGCAAAACTGGCCAGGGCAATTTAAGATGCATTTTTAAAAAACATTTTCTCTTGGATGTGGAGATATTTATTTGACACGTGATTAAAGCATTTTTTCTTCCTAGACTATGTCTATGAAATGGCTATATAAAGCATCGGTTTATTTTTGTTTTGTTATATTTTTCTTTTGTAGGTCATCCAAGGATGTTTTTGGTTATTTGGAACTGTCATACTAAAGTATTTGACATCTAAAATCTTTGGCATTGCAGATGATGTAAGTGCATTTTTGCTTAAACTTCAAAGAATTGAAAAGAATCAAACAGGGTAAAAACACATTAACTCAGGTTATTAAAATACTACCCTTTAAGCTAAATTCCAAGATGAAGTCTATTCATCTTTATTTTATCTCTTTATTATATTAGAAGGTAAATGTGACTATGCATATAGTTTGTATTCTCCAAAATTAATTTCTTGATACAGTTATTGTATTGGTCTTTCTGCATCACGAAGATTATAAAATTTTAAAGCAAGAAAGCTCTAGAGACTTAAGCTCCCATTTTAAGGTCTATGCAGTCCCTTTTTGCTGGTTTCTTTAGAATCCACTTTGTCACAGATAAGGATGCTGTCTTCTGAGCCTCTTAAATTGTTGATCATAATATATAGTCTTTTTCTTTTTTTCCCCTCGGTTTTCTGGTCAGTGCTTGTGAAAAGTTTATCTATGAGCCTTTATATGTGATTTATTCCAAGTTAGTTCTATTAAGAGAAATTTTTGTTACAGTTGTTTGTTCTGTTTTGTTTTGGTATTTGGGTAGGAGAGAAAATAAAAGAAGAATTTTGCTTTATAAAATTAAGGACCTTACTTTGCCTGTTTTACTTTGTTGTTTAGTCAGCATGTTAATTAAATTTTAAAAAGAAATTAACACAAGAACAACATGGAAAGAGTAAAGTAAACCATGTGTTTTCTTCTGTAATTTATTTTAATTGGCTGTCCTTGGTCCTGTAGCAAATTAAAGCCATGGTTCTGGAACGGGGTTCTGTAGAGTCCTGGGACCTCTGTGGACTCTTCCGTGGGGCCCATCACTTCCCAGTCCCCTGCCCGCCCCTTTTCACGGGCCACTTAGCTTTCACCCCTTATACACTGGACATTTGTTCAGGTTTTTGTATGAACAAGGGAATTTTTTGCTGAAAAAAATATTGAGCAACTAGGCTATCAGTGGGTGGTCTAGAACCTCCAGAAAGATGTTTAAAAGTTTAAAACTGGTCTTAAAATGTGTGTGTTCATTCATTCAGTATGTGCCTGCTGTGTGGCTGGGCTGGAGGGAGAGAGGAACAGGTCCTCGCAACTCTGATGCGTGTGGACTCTGAGTGCTGCCTGCTGCAGGGGGCGGGGCGGGGCCGGGAGCCCAGTCAGCTGGGAGGGGCGAGCTGCGGTGCCCAGTCACCAGGGTGTGCACAGTGGGTGGGAGGAAAAGGACCGAACCCCTCCTGGTTTATGGACTCTGTCCCCTCACTGGGGAAGACAAATCAGTGAAGATATTGATGCAGGTTAAAATTTCTGCATATATGTGAAATGGTCTTTTATGTTTTTTATTTAACTTTCCTTATTTAGATTTGGAGTTCATATTATATATTAATGTTTTCAAAAGGCGAAAGATTTATGCGATCTGAAGAGAAACCAGAGTATATATATTAATGTTTTCAAAGCCCCACCTTGTTACTCCTCCTTGGCATTGCAGTGTTTGTCACCAGGTCTCTCGCCCTCATTCCCTTCTCCTTCCTTTGGGCTTGTTCTGGGCTTTCTCTGACGCTTCCTGGAAAGTGCGTGGCTCTTTTCTTCTCAGCCCCTCTTATTTCCCGATAATGCCTTTAAAGCTATCCATTTCCATGTAAGCAGTTCTTTTTTGTGTCTCTTGCAAATAAACTATTTTATGATTCTTTTTTAACCTTAAGGTTAAGTTTGATGTTATTTCGTTTCTAGCCAAAAGGATGTTTAAAGCCCTTTCTAGTTATCATTTTCCAATTTTATTGCATTTATGATTAGAAAAATACACTTAGTATTATATAGCTGAAATTTATTGTGGTGTAGCATGTGAACATTTTTTAAAAAACATTTTACTTTTGTTCGAGGATAATGTGTATTCTCTCTTGTGAAGTCTGTATTCTGTGCTTCTGAGCTTATTAACAATATTATTCAGATTTTATATTAATGTTTATCTGCTTTTTTTATTTTAGAGGGAAATATTTAACATTTCTATTGAACACTGTCCACTTATCTATTTCTTCTAGAGTTTTTCGACTCTTCTCTTTTCTGCAAGCTGACTCTACACTGTCAACTGTGATTGTTTCATGATTGCTAGAATGGTGCTTTGCTGTTCATTGTCCAGCGTCTAATGTCATCCTTGTCTCCCTCGTACGTTCTTGCTTGAATTCAGTTTCCTGAGACAGTACAATTGCCAACCTGGGTTTCTTTGGCTCAGTCTCTGTGGTATATCTTGTTCTCGTCTTCTGTTTTCAACCTCCCTGCATGCTTTGGTTTTAAGTGTGCCTTTTATAGACAATATCATACTGAATTTTTTCCCTCTTAAATCCAGTTGGAGCATCTGTTCTTTAATCAGTAAAGTTACGCTCTTTACTTATGTGGCAGTTAGTTATCATTATGTTGGGCTGCTCCTTTCATTGAGACTTCCAAACATTGTTCTTGCTTTTTAGATTTTTTATCTCCTTTTCGTCGGACAAATAGTTTTCTTATGCTATTTTAGGTGCTCTTCGTTCTCCCTATTGATTTCTTGAACTTATGAGCACACATTTCTTCTCCAGCAGAAGAGTGTCTCGAATTCTTCAGCACATCCCCATCCCCCCCAGTCCCTGCTCTTCCCTGATCCCTGACATCTAGGTGCCATCTGGGATTTTAGTTCCGGTCTGTTTAAGATGGCATTTCCCCCTGTGCCTTGGTTCTTGCTTTTTGAGACAGTAATGGATCGCAAGTTTGGCAAATGTCTCATTTATGTGAAAATAATCTACCTTTCTCACATGGCTTTGTGGAGACGAGGTGGTGTGAGCAGGAGCTCGTGGTGACGTGTGAAGATCACGGAGGCCGATTGTTGATTGCAGAGTGCGCCCTGTTCCCAGTCAGGTCTTCAGTCCCCTTTCAGAAATCTGAATGAACGTTTCCTTGTCTTGACTCTGTCGCGTGTTGCCCTGTTATGAGTGACAGAGGTGTGTGTCAGCAGGCCCCGCGTCCCGCTGGGCTCCATCAGAGGGGGAGTTGTGTGTGGATGCACCAGGGTTCGCACTGTGAGCAGGGAAGCCCGGGTGGAACACTTCGGTTTGCCGATGACCGGGCTGGGAAGCCCGGGGCTGTGGGCGCTGTCGCTGGTCAGCAGAGGAAGGGAGAGCTGTGAGGGTGGGGGTGCCGCGCGTGTCGTTCGGCGGGAGCTCCCTGTGTGGGGACAGTGAGCGCTGCAGTGTAGTGAGCACTGTCATCAGGTGCTGTTCAGATTACAGTGAATTAGTGCAGTGTGTGGCCCAGTCTAACGGTACCTCATTTTATTCCTCACTAGGCTCATATTGGCAACTTACTAACGTCAAAATTCTTCAGTTACAAGGATTTTGATACTTTATTGTATACCTGTGCAGCAGAGTTTGACTTTATGGAGAAGGAGGTAAGCTATGATTTCTAGTTTTCCCCTTTCGGTTTGGGTCCATTCAGTTTTCAGAAAGGCTGTTCCTGTACTTTATACTCTGCCCTGTGCTGTGATCTACGTTGGAAGGAAAGAAAAAGCCGGCAGCTCAGAGGAAGGTGTTCCTGTTCACATGAGTGGAGCTCCCTGAGCTGTGGTCTCTTCTCATTTTAACAATTTAGGAACTGCGTTCAGGCTGGCCGTTCGGGTGGGTGAACACAGGCAGTGAGGCCGCCTGCTCTCGGGCGTAGCGCTAGTTCAGGGACGCCCGGGCTCCGCTGCCACCTACTCTGTGGCGGTTCGCGGGAATGATCTCACTGCTTTAAAGGATGACCGAGTACAAGGTTCTTATTCCAACAGCAGTTTCCTGTTCAAACCGTATTCAGGTGCTGAGAAGGAAGCCAGAGAGTCGTTTAGTGGCCTGTGAGACAAGTCTGCAATGCCACCTGATGTTCTTGGACAGCTGGCTCCCACCTTTGTGACATAGTACCACATTTCTAGTAGCCTGCTGCAGGCAGGTGACATGAGCACAGATGGGACACATAGCAGAGTGCTTTGCTCTTTTAATGGCATTTTATAGAAGTTACGATTTTGCAGTACTTCATGAACTAGTTTAGTTCCAAAAACATGTATATATGTGTCTTTTTACACCACCCATGTGGCCCTGATTTATTATGATAATTTATTTTCTGTGAAGCATGTTTCTTCAAGGCTGTATGTGTGCATGTTTAACTGCCCACAACGCCAGCTTGTTGACGCCCTCATTTTCTCCCTGGGCTCCACGGTTAGCCGTGTCCGGGTCACAGCCCAGTGGACCGGCGCACCGCACTGCAGACAGGTCAGCCAGGCGGCCTGAGCTGAGCACGCCCGCAGGTGGCTGTTCACCGCCAGCCCGTCAGCCTTCGTCCCCGTGGCCTGGCACGTGGTTTCGACACACACTGGTTGATGAGGGGGCACGGATGACAGTGCTGACCCTGCTGAAAGGAAGTAAGGAAGACGATCTTGCAAGACATTAAAATGCACATTCATAGCAGGTCAAGACTCCTCCAAGAAAGTGGTAAAGGACGTAGCGGGGAAACAGCAGCAGAGAATTAGGACACAGAAGTCCTTCGACATCAGTCAGGATATACGTGCCACTGCGGCCTGAGAGTGTGAGTCGTCAGTTACGGGAGAGAAGGAACCATCTGGAGAAGATGGCAGAGCTCTTGCCAGCCTGCCATGCCCCGTCTCCGTAGATCTGTCCTCCGGGGCGTGCTGTGAAGACGGTCCCGCCTGGTCAGAGCGCATCGTTGTCGGTGCGCCCCGTCCGTATGGTGGGGAAAGGAGCAATTTAACGTGATATCATACTGGTTTGGAAAGACACTTAAGATGTGTATTGGAGTAAGCAAAATGGTACGATCTTATGTACTTATAATTACCACACATCCATTAGAGTATAAGAGCAAACTCTAACAGTGGTTTCTGGGTGGAGAGAGAGTCAATAATTAACTTCTTTTTGTAGTTTGCATCGCCTACATTTTCTACAATAATCATATATTAGTTGTATTATGCTGTTAAAAGAAAGGAAAATCAGTAAGGGGGATCTTTCCCTTTTAGATAAGAAAATGGATAGTACCAGTATTGAAAATACAGGGAACGAAGAGAGGAACATTGTTATGGCCAGCGTTTTTAGGAACATTTAATGCTGGGTACACTCATGTGTATGTACTTCACTGTGTTTATGTGTGTGTGGTTAACATGACATGAGGAGAGCACACAGATAAATGGATACAAGTTGTATTTTTTTCATGAATATTATTTTATGAAAATTGTATTTGGGGTGGGGAGTCAGTTTAAAACTTTGTATCATATTATACACCAAACTTTATTTCAGTTAATTCATGCTTTAAAAATAATGAAGCCTGAAAAATAAATTTGAAAGACATTTCAGTGAACATTACTTCATTTTTAGTGAGCATAATAGCAGTGCAGAATGCACATGAGAATGATGAATAGATTTGTGTGCATGTCATTTAAAACATCTATATGTTAAATATTGTAAAAATAAAAAAGCTGATGACTAACTGGGATGACTCTTGCCATAAATATAACAAATGAAACTAGAGATTAATCTAATTAATATAGGAGCTTGTTTAAATCAATAAAAAAATTACCAAGAACTCTCACTCTTCCCCCACCACCAAAAACACATCCCTCTGCCTCGCATATGCAGAAATGGGTGAAGGATATGAACAGGCAATCTGGTAGGGAGGAAATGCTGGTAACTGAATAAAATGTGAGATTAGCCCTGGCCGGTATGGCTCAGCAGTTAGAGTGTCGGCCCGCGGACCAGAGAGTCCGGGGTTTGGTTCCCACTAAGAGCACGTACCTCGGTTGCCATTCGACCCCGGCCCCAGTTGCTGTTGTGCGGGTGGCAACCAGTTTATGTGTCTCTCTCACATCGATGTTTCTCTCTCTCTTCCTCCCTCTCTCCCTCCCGCTCTGTCTGAGGATAAATGCAAAAATATCCTTGGGTGAGGATAAAAAAAATAAATAAAATAAAATGTGAAATTATCTTTATTTTTTCCTTCATTTTCCAGTTTTTACAATGAGAATATATAGTCTGTTATATATGCTTAGAATAAAATTAAGAATTTCAAAGAAATGTTAAAGTAAAAGAACTGGTCATTAGAATAGAATACACGTGCACACACACCTCTGTCACTGTGTGGGGTGTGTTCCTTTGCATTTGTTCTGTGTGTGCATTATCTGGTGTATCTTGGATATTGAGGAAGCTTTATAATTTTATTTTATATTAATACCTTTATGTATTAACCTTAGTCCCTTCTGTGGGTTTCCTCCTGAGGGTTATACTGAACTTAGCTAGTCACTTCTTGCCCTCCCTAGTTCTCACCCATTTCTCATTTATTGTGATATTGTCATCAGTGAGATTATTTTACTTCTGCATCCTCTTCCCCCTCCTGCCCCATTTCTAAGAGTCCCACTGTATCTTCATTATTAGAACACATAAACCACTCATACTGTTCCATCACCTCTATTTCCCTGTCGTCGTCAGTTTGATAGGTCAGTGGGGTTTTTGTTTTGTTATATTTTTATTGAATATATTGATGTGACATTGGTTAATCGGGTTACATAGGTTTCAGGTGCACGATTCTAATGCAATATCGGTATAGTATATTATGTGTTCACCACCCCAAGTCCAGTCTCCCTACGTCATTGGTAGGTCGGTGATTTTAAAGCTCACCACGAAGCCCTCCTGCCATTTCGAGGTTGTGAAGCTTGTCTCCAGTGGATTCCCAGACGGGCTCATGGGAACAGTAATCCCGAGTGTTTACATGTTCAGAATATTTTATCAGTGGCCTTTATACGTGAAGGTCAGGTAGCTAGGGACAAGTCTTTGATGCATGTATCTTGTCTTGAGTATCTTAAATAGGTACTCTGCTGTCTCCTGGTCTGAAGTATTTCTGTCAAAGTCTGGTGTTAACCTGATTTTCTTTGAAAGAAATATTTTAAAGTATCTTTTAAACTACTGGAATATCATGTTAATACTTCGTTAAATACTTTTAACACAATTGTGATGGATTGTCTTTTTAAGGTAAATACCTGTATCTTACAACTTCTGTTACATTTATTAGTTGTGATTAGAAAATATCTAATTTTTAAAGTATTAAAATAGTTTCAGTTATATGTTTTGCTTAGACTAAGACATAATTTAAAATTTGCAAAATAAATGTATATATTTTAAAATATTAAGTACTATACAAATGTTTACAAAGGTAAATAGTAAGATAAAAATTCTCTTAATAGGACTTCTAACTCATGATGTATATATGTTGTGTAATAAATTATCAAAATTACTCATCTAATACAGAATAATAAGTGAGAAAATTTAGACTAAGAAGGAAAAATCAGAAAGTGCTACTTAGTGCATACTTTGTACCAGTATTTTTAGTGCCATTTAAGCTAGATTTCTCTTTATAAACGTATTAGAGAAAGTGTACATTATTTGGCTCAATAATAAATAATTGTTTTGTGAGGGAAAGTGTTGGTGGTAAGCAGATCGACCGCAATTTAGAAATTTTAAGTTCAGGATTGTTTAAGACTGTGACCTCAAATTATTGAGAGGTGTATAGGATTGCAGTGTGTCAGGCCTCGTTTAAGTTTTTTAAATCTGTTACTAAAGAAAATGCTGAAATGTTTTTTTTATTCTAGTAAACGTTGGTCATTGTGTGTGTGTGTGTGTGTGAGTGTGTGTATGTGAGATTGGATCATGGCTGAGATTTTTAATCCCCCACAAAATGTACAAAGAAAGCTCATGCCATTGGAAGGACTTCTGTTGACCGCAGGTGAATATTAAGTTGGGCTCCCTGGTTAGGAAAGGTGTGCAAAAGGTGGACAGTAATCTCTCTAGTCACGTTCCACACTTACACGTGTTTGAGGACAGTATCCGTTAGTGTTTTCAACTCAACATTTTGGAGAAGTTTGTGTCTTCGGAAATGCACCTTCGTTCTTATGGTGAGAGTCCAGGTTGGACCCTAGGTGGGTGCATGCTCATGTTTCGGTTCGCTCTGTTCATGATTTGAAGTGAAGTTTTGTCTGTTCAGAATAGCACTGTCCTCTAACAGAGCCTCTCTGAATTCCAGACTCCCCTGAGGTATACGAAGACGCTGCTGCTGCCTGTTGTTCTCGTCGTGTTTGTTGCAGTTGTCAGAAAGGTACGTCTGCCTAGGAAGAGCTCTTTCCCTCAGTGAAATGGTTTCCTGTTTCTACAAAGGAGATGTGTGTACCAGGCTGCGTGTTAATCCGACACACAGTTTGTGTGGATTTACTGAAACACGTCTGTATTTTCTTACTAACAACCTTTGGTGAGCATTTCCAAGCCGTAAAAATATCCTGCTGTCCACCAGCTTAAAATAGAGGAAGAGGGTGGTTCACGTTCCGATAGTCACGTATGTGAAAGCAAGACCAAAGAGACCTTACTGACCCAGATACCATCGTTTTTGCCTGTGTAAATTAGCACTGACTTGCTTTTAACTTTTATGTAGTATTTGCCTAAAATCTGTAATATATGCCTTTCTAAGTCATCTGTGCAGTGTTCACTAACTCCTGGATCGAATTTATTATAAATCAAAAGGAAAAGTAGAATATTAACAATATATTATTCAACTCAGTAACGTGGTCAGACTCCCAGCTTGGCTTTGATGATGAAACTCTTTAAGCCCAGATATAAACCGGGGCAGGGAAGTTGCAGCCTTTAGCAAAGGGGGGTGTGATGGTCTCTTTCTCCTTTTAAGAGTTGGTGAACTTAACTGTAGGCATTTTAAAAGAATGAATTGAGATTAATATGTAATAGAAAAATAGATGCTAGACCCTGAGAGTTTTCTCAGTGCTTCTGTTTTAACACAGTGTCATGTATTTGTAGATATTCTGTACTATAATTATCATTCCCATTATATATTTGTACTTTCCCAAAACACTTCAGCTGGTTATTGGACAGCCCTGTGAGGTACACAGACATTATTGTCCCCATTTGGACAGATGCAGAATTGGAAGGTCAGAGAGGTCGCTACCAGCCTCACATCTTACCCACTGAAGAGCTAGGGAGGGGCAGTCAGATGGGCACCTTCCCTGCTCCCTGGGCGCTGGGCGGATTCAGCTCCGGGCCTCACAGCGCTCTTCACATCTAATGGTTTATGGTTAGTCAGTTCCTGCTGTCTGCCAGGCTCTCTGCTTCCTTTGCACTTTTGCATACTTTGTGTGGGCCTGCACCCAGAAGGAAATGAAAAAAAAAACTGGATGTTGGCAATCCAGAATGCATTAAAAAGACAGCCATCTGGATGGCTGCAGATGACGAGGATGATCAGATCAGGTTCAAGAAGCGGGGATGTTTGATTTAAGAAGAAAGATTTGAATGGAAAGAGGATCATTGTTTTCACATATTTAAAAGCCTGCCACTTGGAAATATGATTACATTCATTTTGGCTTTTTAGAATTCTGGCCAATTCCAGGAGACAGGACCTTGGACCAGAATTGATCCGGACTGATTAGGAAAGTGTCAGATGTAGGCAGCAGCTGGTGGTTCTTCTGAGAGCTGGACTAACCCCCATCAGCAGGGACATAGAGGCACCGTCCCAGGGATGGCCCTTCAGATCGGATGGCCTCGCAGTTGCTGCTCAATGTGGAAACGCAGGTCTCCAGTCCTGCCCGTAGCGAAGGGGAGGCCTCGCCAGCAGCCTCGGGGGCGGAAGTCACTGAGTGTGAATCGGGAGCCCAAGGTCGGGTGTGAAGACCCAGCAGGGCTTTGCCTCCTTCCCGGAGGTCGTTCAGTCCAGCTGAGCCTGGTGCTCATTTGCACACAGGACGATACAATCTGCCTGCACAGGGTCGCTGGGCATCAGAGGTGCTCAAGCACCATACCAGTGTAAGAGTGTGTCGTCGTGATTACTGCTTTCTGAGTTATCTCTTACCTCCATACTTCTATTCAGGTGAAAGTTCAGAAAACACTTTACGTAGTTAAAATTTTGTTTTTCCCAAAACAGCTATTCTAAAGTGTTTAAAAATCTATTTGCAGATTATTAGTGACATGTGGGGTGTCTTAACTAAACAGCAGACACATATAAGGTAAATATGCTATTAATGATTTTGTTACTTCCTCCATTTATTATAAAGTCGATACTTCTAGCGTGTTAATTGTGTAGTTCCATGTTGCATACTTGACATTTGCTAATCGATGTTTTCGATGGTTGTCATCCCCTTCTTTGCTTTTCTCATTACTTCTTACCTGTGCAGAGCTCAGCATGTCACTTGTCCTACCCCGGGTCCCGTCAGTCCAGTCCACCGCTTCCCTGCCCGTGACCTGTGCCCGAAGGACAGCGTTGCGCTGTGGGTTAGCAGGGACAGCACATGGCTCTGTTACGGCTTCAGGACCAGCGCTGCCTGTGCAGAGAAGAGCAGGGAAATATAAACCTGGATCCATACCTTACTTTTTATGCAAAATAAATTCAGATGGAACAAAGATTTAAATACAGGGCGAAAAAATGAAACCTCAAAGTTAACCAAGAGATTATTGTTATAATTTTAGGATTAGAGGCCTTGTTAAGTATGAGATAAAACCCTGTAAGCTAGAAGAAAAGATGACAAGGTTGACCAGATACATACTTTGGTATGATACTAACTATAAGCATTGCTCGAAGAAAAAGACAAATTGGGGGAAATATTTGTAATATATGACAAAGGACTAATGACCAATCATATAGAAAGAATTTCGATAAATTAATAAGAAAAATTCTAAAAACCCGTTAGGAAAATGAGTGCAGGACACAAACAAGCATTGAAAGGAAGACACCTTCCCCTTCCCCACCGCAGTCCTGTCCTGGGGGCCTCCTTTCTGCTCTTGAACTGTGACGAGTGGTTTCCTGTCTTCGCGGTTGTGCCCGAGCCCCTACCTGTCCCCACTCCCACCCCACCCATCCCCACAGCCTGGCTCTTTGCATGGCCAACTCCTTTAATCCTTACTGGACTGTCACCTCCTTCAGGAAGCCTTCCCTGCCATCATTTCTGAGTAGACTCCACGTCTCCTTGCTTGTTATTCTTCACCATCACACCCTTTACGTTTCTCTCAGCATTTGTCACCATTTATGCTTAAGTCCTGCATCCCCTGAGGCGTGGCAGTGCACAGCAGAACCTGCGGCGGGCCTGTGCCTTCCCCGCAGTTCTCCCCACGGCACGCCCCTCTGCACGTGCCCACAGGACGCAGAGGTGATGGTGCCGGTGCCCACGGGGTGGTGTGTGCGGTGTGAGCGGTGGGAACAGCGCAGTGTCCTCCAGTAGGGCTGGTTTAACTACGACCCCGTCACAGGTGGCATGCTGGCCATCTCCATGGAAACATTTCCATCAACATCATTGAGTACAGACATTACGAAACAATATATAGGATGGTGCTACTTTTTTTGAAATATGAAGATTGTGTACGTGTGTGCATGGAGAGGGTCTGGAAGGACAAAACCTGTAACGATTAAGAGCACAGGACTGGAGGACGGAGTAGAGGAAGTTTGAATTCCGCTTCCATGCTTTCGTTGGATTTCGGGGTGGGGGAGATTGTCAGTGTATGTGTTTGTATTTTCTTTCATAACTTGAGTACACACAGCCTTATGTATTTTTCTGCGATTTACACATTTCTACCAACCAGTGATAAATTATCGCACGTACCCCTGAGACCATCCTGTTCTCATTTAGAAACAGTTTGCTGTAGCCGCACCCTTGTTTGTACTGAAGCCTCCAGGAGCCAGGGGACAAGGAGAAAGCTCCTGGTATAGAATGCCAAATTCTCTTCATTTGAGATGAAATTTTTCCTGAAGAGCTCGGCAGGTCTGTGCAGGTTACAAAGTGACTCGGAGTCACAGTTGTAAGCGCGCTCCCTGGGGGCAGAAGGCCCGAAGGTTCAGACGCAGAACCGCCCCTCGAGAGTGGCCCAGCGTGGAAACAATGACTACGCCTTTGAGCTTAAGGGGTTTCACCTCAAGTAGGACCAGAGCTGCTCCGTTTCATCTGGCCTCAGGACCTAAGTCCTGTGCAGTGTAGGAGGGTGGGGGAGGAGGGCCGATCCTGTTACCAGGTGTGAGTACCAGGGTCCCCTTCAGTGGGTTTGCTCTCCTTCCACGTCTGAGCTGTGTGAGGGCAGAGGCCTCGTGCACTGTGTACGTCCAGGGCCATTGCTGCTCAGGGACACGCACTGTCCTCCGAGGGTTCGTTTTAGTAGGGAGAGACAGGTGATAATCATGTAAACCAATGACAGTCTCGTTTTCTGTGAAATCAGACAGGGAGATGAAGGGAAGTGGTCGATGAGAGGGTGCCTCTCTAGGCTGGAAGGAGCAGTGTTAGTCTCGGGTGAGGAGCATGGCGACAAAGAGGGAACGCGGTCAGACAGGAGTTTCCAGGATGAGCCATGGCGACCAGCCTGGGAGGACCGTGTGCAGCGTGTTAGGGATTTGAGAGTGCATTCCAATTACAGAAGAACCCATTGGAGGGTTTTGAGTAAGGGAGTGGCATGCCTGGATGCCCATTTTCAAAAGATTGCTCTCCTGTGATGTAATCTATGGGGGGGGGTGCGATGTGGGGAGAATACGTGTGCCTCTAAGCATGTGTCCTTCCTCAGGAAATGTAAACTGTCAAGCAAAGGCAAAGGTGGAGTTTTGAGGCCATTTGCATATTCCAGAGATGCTGCTAAAAACATGTCACATGTGGCTTCCAGTTTAAGGGGAGCCAAGGGACCACTGGGGCACTGTGCAGGCCAAGGGGTTCCTCCTCAGTCCCACTCTGACACACCGGCGTGCCTTTCCCTGGCCTAATAAATGTCCATGTCGTCAAATCTCCAGCCTGTGCAGATTGTCACTTCTTTCCCAACAAACTGTCTTAAAAGATTGTAGCACCAGTTTTGGTTTGTAACTTTTACTTATTTTGATTTACATATATGTGTCCTGAGGGAATATATAGAAGTTGTAAAACTCGTATTTGTAAGATAAAAATGCAAATAATGGAAGTAAGTGCTTCCACAGTGATTTAATCGCAGAAATTTCTTTTTCCATTTCAGAAAACACCAGTTTGATCACGGAGAGGTAAAGACTGAATGTCACTAAAATGTACCGTATTTTCATGTGTGTGTATATTTGGACTTTCCTTTCTAGTTCCAGCTTCTACATATATTAGTAAATGTCACTCATCATCTTCAAAACAGGCCTGCATGCGTTTTTCTGAGAAGGCTGCACGTGTGGCATTCCCTTGTTAAGTAGGAAGCTCACGCGGTGTTCTCAGGTTGTCCGCCGGGTGGTCCCGGAGCCTGTTGACGGCCGTGGAGGTCACCTCCCCGCTGCTCACGTCGCCTGGGGCTTCGGAGTGTGACTGGTTGCTACTCCCATCTCCTGGTGATTCAGCCTGTTTTCTTTCTTTTTCTTTTTTCCTTTCTTTCTCTTCTTTTTAAATTGATGTATAATTAACATTATATGATAGTTTCACGTACAACACACAATGATTCGAATGTGTATACATTGTGAAATGATCACCACGATCAGTCTAGTTCATATCACCACCATGCTTAGTTACACAATTATTTTCTTCCTTCTGATGAGGACTTTTAACATCTGTTCTCTTAGCCAAAGCATGGTGACTAGTTAATAATGCTGTATTTCGTATTTCAACCTGTTTTTGCTGGCCGTTCCAAGGCAGAACTCTGGGACCTTGGGCAGCAGTTCTTTCTGGTTGCCCCTCCCGCCTGGTCCTGAGGGTATCCGCAGTAGAGTCAGAAATACAGGCTTTATTCACTGCAGGTGTGACTCTGGGCAGAATTACCGAACCCTGGGCCTTCGTGATGTCGTAATTTCAGCCCTCTAATAAAGTGGAGAAGTTGGAAAGTGAATTTCAAGACTTGTTTATTTTAGACATTAAAGTATAGATACTAAGAAAAAAATACCCTTTTCTGTATATTCACCACTTTAGTAATATATTCTTCAACTTCACAAACAGTAGGGGTAAAAATTCTCTTCTCTTTCTTTCAGCTGGTTTACCATGCGTTGCAACTGATAGCATATGCAGCCCTCGGCATTCTGATTATGAGACTGAAACTCTTTCTGACACCGCACATGTGTGTGATGGCTTCCTTAGTCTGCTCCAGACAGGTAAGGTGGTGCTGCATTTGCGTGGTAACTGCTGTGACAGTCCCGTAGCCTTGTTATTGAGGGACCCTAAAATAACGTTGCATTACCCAGAGTTCTTTCAATGAGTATCATTGAAATTCTTCATGGTTTTGTACTAATTATTCCTGAAATGGCGAAGCTGATCATTTTCTATTCTTCTAACTTCTAGAATAGTCCTTGACAAACAACAGTCACTGTGGTGAATGCATGAATGATTACTACTACACATGTTGATTGAAAGCAGAGCTTAATTGTAGAAATAAATTTTTTTGTTTTGACATTCATATCACAAAGAATTCTAACAATTGATTTCAAGTGGTATGTACTTTCAAATTATATGTTCTTTCAGTGTTAAACTTTAAACATTTTTTTCATTGCGTATACATGTGCATCAGATACACTCCATTTCAGTGCTTGACTGTTCAGACTGAGCTGCAGCCCTGCTGGTTGTTTGCTGCCTGCCTTTCCTAGGTACCTGCCTCCTTGCTCAGTATCCGCAGATGGATGCTTCCACAGCATCGCCTTTCCATCAGTCAAGCAGCCAGGATGCTGCCGCGGTACCTTTTAAACTCAGCAGTATTCACTAAGCATCGAAATCACACTCTAGGGATGAGGGGAGAGTGGTGGATAGAAAAACCTAAAAACAAAGGTTTCTGTGTATGTCCTCATGAAATAATCTGTGGGAGAGAACGACAGAGACAGTGTTATTATTACTGAGAGCGGACTGTTTGAATATGGAAAAACCTAGGCAGCGTATTGTTCAGTTAGAGAGGCACCACTTTCTGGAGGCTGATCGAGGGTAAAGCTGCTGTTCCTGGTCCCTCCAGGCCGGTCAGGAAAGGAGGCTGGTTGGAAGCATCTCCCTTCCATCCCACCCGCAGTGTGCCTGAGGGCCGCAGATGCCCTGGGCTGGCCCCGTGGTGTGGGGGCTCCGCAGGCAGTCCACCGAGAAGGACCCTGCACCTAGCTTCATGCTCTGCTGTGGCTTTTTTGATCTTCTTCATGATCTTTGAACAAGGGGGCCCCACGTTTTCATTGTGCAGTGGGCCTGGCAAAGTCTGTAGGTGGCCATAGCCTCGCCTGACCCCAGGAGCAGAGAGAGCACGCCGAGAGAAGAGCTTCTCAAATCATGGTCCGCTCGTAAGGGCTGGGGTAGACGCTTTTGATTCCTAGGGTCAGTGTTTCTGGAACTTCTCCGTGGTAATTCATGCTTTATCCGGGAGAACTTTTGCTTATTGGATACATGCTGCTTTCTACTAACAATTAGTAGTAGAAACCGCGTTTCTGACTTGGTTTCAGCTGTTTGGATGGCTCTTCTGCAAAGTGCATCCTGGTGCCGTTGTTGTTGCTCTGTTAGCGGCAATGTCGATCCAGGGCTCAGCAAATCTGCAGGCCCAGTGGAACATCGTGGGGGAGTTCAGCAACTTGCCACAAGAAGAACTTCTGGAATGGATCAAATATAGCACCAAACCAGGTAAGAAAAGTATTTTTTAGGTAGTGTTTTCCCCAAACTTTATATGCCACTGCAAAACCCTAAACTTGAGCTGCTGCCAGTAGCCGTACTCTGTCTCATTAGTGCTGCTTCTCCGTTATCCAGAATGAGCGATGTCAGTCTTACTTAAGTGGTTTACAGAGGAAACGCTGTGCATATTTTCTTAGTAATTACGTTTGCTGTTTTCCATCAATTCTGATTTTTTCTAAGTTTTACATGCCACAATTTAAAATAATTTTTGTTTATTTTCGTAATGAATATTTAATCTTAATCCAAATTCCTTCTTGAAATGGAGTCATGGAATCTTCATGTTTAAATGGGGAGATTTTGTTGTCATTTGCATATCAAATGACTGACTATTAAATCATCTTTAGAATTTTTTGGTGCTATAAAAACTTCTTAGTCAATTTGATATGTCTTTCCCAGAATCAGGAAAGACATCCACGATGTATAAAAAAAACAAAACAAACATTCTCAGTAGTGAGCCGACGAGGCTCTGTCTCCCGAGGAAGCTGGTTGCCCCCAGACAGCTTGTTGGCTGCTGCTTTGTCAGCCACGCGACTTGGTACTGGGTCTGCTGGGCATCTTTCAGGCACACCCCCTGGGCCACGGCTCTTTGGGCTGGGCCTCGGCTTCTTCGAGTTGGGGTCTTTCTGAGCCGTCACCCCTGCTTTGCAGATGCAGTGTTTGCGGGCGCCATGCCCACGATGGCGAGTGTGAAGCTCTCCGCGCTTCGGCCCGTTGTGAACCACCCGCATTACGAAGATGCCGGTTTGAGGTTAGTGCGCAGTTCTCACGCTGTGAACCCCCACATCAGGAGGGTGCCAGTTTGAGGGTAGTGCGCAGTTCTCACGCTGTGAACCCCCGCATCAGGAGGGTGCAGGTTTGAGGGTAGTGCGCAGTTCTCAGGCTGTGAACCCCCACATCAGGAGGGTGCAGGTTTGAGGGTAGTGTGCAGTTCTCACGCTGTGAACCCCCGCATCAGGAGGGTGCCGGTTTGAGGGTAGTGCGCAGTTCTCACGCTGTGAACCCCCACATCAGGAGGGTGCAGGTTTGAGGGTAGTGTGCAGTTCTCACGCTGTGAACCCCCGCATCAGGAGGGTGCCGGTTTGAGGGTAGTGCGCAGTTCTCACGCTGTGAACCCCCACATCAGGAGGGTGCGGGTTTGAGGGTAGTGCGCAGTTCTCACGCTGTGAACCCCCACATCAGGAGGGTGCCGGTTTGAGGGTAGTGCGCAGTTCTCACGCTGTGAACCCCCGCATCAGGAGGGTGCAGGTTTGAGGGTAGTGCGCAGTTCTCACGCTGTGAACCCCCACATCAGGAGGGTGCAGATTTGAGGGTAGTGCGCAGTTCTCACATTGAAAACAGATTTTTCATAGCAGTAGTGAGGGAACCAGCAAAATAATGAGCAGTGTTTGAAAAAGGCTGTGGTGAGCTGGGATTTATGGACTTGGGGAGAAATGCTGAACTGAGGTGCTGAGTGAGATGGAAAGCTAAGGCTCCATGGGGTTAGTTCTTCCCAGGCCGCTGAAGAAACCGCAGCGTATCGGCTGCCCGTGGGGCGGCCACGGCCCGAAACACGCGGATATACTGGTCGTCCTCGGGGTCCCCGAAGAGTCATCCCATGGTTCCTGTTAAGGGTTTCTTATGGGCCATTTTCCCTGAATTCTCAGGAGCCAGTTGAAATAGAACCCCATTCAAAGAGGGTTTTATTCTGGTTTTCACTAGTATAACCTGTTAGAATTATTTTGTTTTTTACAATTTTTTTCTCAAGCACATAAAGTATGTTCTTTTTGAAAAGGAAATAGATTTCATTTTTGTGCAATTTCTAGGGGAGGCCATGTTATTGATTTCCTAAGGGACTGGGTGAATCCTAGTAATATATTCTTTTGTCTAACAGTGGGGCATACATTTTATAAATAAAAAGCTTTTTCATTAAAAAAAATCAATTCCGGCAAGCTAATTTCCAGAGCAATTAAGTTGGGTAAATTTAGCTTTTAAAAAACCTAGCAATAAAATGGAGAGCCACTGAATGCTACCTGCCGCTGGTGTCAGAGCTGGGCCGTGCAGCTTTAAGTGCTGTGTGGTGCCCGGCGGGTGCGGCTCAGTGGTTGAGCTTCGACCCGTGCACCAAGAGGTCACTGGTTCGATTCCCAGTCGGGGCACATGCCCAGGTTGTGGGCCCGATCCCCAGTGGGGGGCATGCAGGAGGCAGCCAATCGATGTTTCTCCCTCTCCCTCTCCTTTCCTCTCTCTAAAATCAATAAAGAAAGTAAATCAATAAGTAAATCAAGTGCTGTACGTTTGTGCAGCATGTCGTGTCCACACACAGGGTCCCTCACTCTTATTTGTGGTTGATGATGAAGAATTTAAAACTAAACAAGCAAACAGACAAAAAGCCGAATAGTGAGGACCCCTTTTCCCAGGACTCCGGGGCCACCTCCTTTTATCTTTCTTCTGACCTCCCTCCCCGAGGCCCTGAGGGGGACCCCTGTGAACAGTTCTCCTGACCGCGTCTCCCGTGTCATCTCCTACCCGCTCGCAGCTGTCTTCCAGACAGATTGATTGCATCCTTTTTAATCTCGACATTCTCCTGCCCATTTATTTTTCTTTGAAGAGCCAGAACAAAAATAGTATACTCAATGTATAGTCGAAAAGCAGCTGAAGAAGTGAAGAGGGAACTGATGAAGTTACAAGTGAATTATTACATTCTAGAAGAGTCCTGGTGTGTGAGAAGATCCAAGTGAGTATCAGCACAGTTAACGTTTCATCGTCACGGAACATGAAGTTCTTCCCGTCTCGTGGGCAAGTGCTTTGTTAAGTCGTCCATGTGACACGTATGCAGCGTTTAACGAAGTATAAGTGGCAAAAGTTTTTTAAGATAATTATTTGAATTGGAGTTTTTTTCTTGCCTAGTCATTACAAACATCTGTTTCTTTTATAATGATGTGCACCTGTGCCCTTCCTTAAAGGTAGTACATGGCACCGGTTGATAATTTCCTGAATTATTCATATTTGCCTGTGATGTTTTTTAAATCTTGTATTTCAAGTTGGAGGTATCTTCTTTCAAAAGACTTGTGGAGTCTGAGACCAAATAGTGGAGAGTCTTGTTATGATGACGTAAAGCAAGCGCTGAGGGTCAGGGCCCCCTTTGTCCCCCCACATCCCTACGACACACCATGTCCTGTGGTGGACGGGACCCTCCCGGCATCGGCTTAGACAGAAACTTCTCTCTCGCTGTTTCCCATCTTATTTCAGTGGGAAAATAACTAACTTTACTCTGACTCATATGCTCCTGGGTTTATAAAAAAACCATCCATTTTCCCAGAGACGTTCACGAAGCAGAATATAGCAGCAAGAGTTAGTATGACCCTCAAAGCTTAGGTGAGTTCCACAGGGACCGAGTATTCGCACCTGGGTGACTAGACCCCGAGGACAGCAGCTTGCTGTCGAGAGGCCAAAGCGCTGGCTCCAGGAGGGGCGCAGATGGGAGCAGTTTCATCCGAGACCGGGGATAGTCTGTGGAACACTACTATTTCATTAACTAACCCCTCTTCCGACAGAGGCCTTCCGGAGACTCTATGTCTGCGGCTCACTCATGCTGACTCACCTTGTATTTCAGTGGGACACAAGGGTGTTAAGACAGAATAATTAGATACTGACTCAGGAGTGAAAACCGTTCTGGCGTAGTTGTCAGCGTTGCCCACCAGGAACCCAGACAACTGTTGATTGCTGCGTGGTTTTCTGTGAATACATCCCAAGCGACTTGACTTGAATCAGGGTCTGCAGAAAATGCTCTAACTCCTTCTGAACATAAGAATGTACCTGAGATTCATATACTCACCTTTAATGGGCTTTGTTGGGTAAGCTGAGGACAAAACGTCATAGCTTCTGTCATAATTTTATGAGGACACTGTGATAACTGAATGCTGGGCGACACCTGCCCTCAGAAGCACTCCGTGTGGTGACGGAGATTTCCACCGGCTTTGTCACCTTGGCCCTCACTCTCCAGGTCAGCTCTGCCAGCCTGGCACTCCTGTGGGTTGCTGGGACCGAAACTTCATGTTTCGTGACCTCTGTCCCCCAAGTGAATGACGAGCCTCGGCTCAGGATTCTTCATTTTCCCCTGGACCCTTGCATAGTGCTGTGGACAGGGGCTGGGAGGCCGAGGGAGCCTGGCCTTTGGTGGCTGTCGTAGCTCACGTTCTGACGGCAGAGCACTGCTTTCTGCGTACAGAGGGAGGGGAAGACAGCTCTGGGATTGTATTTAGGCAGTAAATCTGCACACTAGACAGTCAGCAGGGAATCACCCCATGTCGATAGAGCTCACTGCGGGCACTAAGGCTCAGCGGCGGGGTGGGGCGGGGGTGCGGGATTCCTGTCGGGACCTCGACTTGCCCTTGTGTGTCCAGCAGACGTGGAGAGGGAGGGAGCTCCGGAAGTGGCTTTCTCTAATCTGTCGTTCCCAGTCAGTAAGTAGAACAACACTCTTGCTGTTCTACACGATTTCAGCCCTACCGATGATGAATGTCGGGAAACCTTAGACAGGTGGACTCACTTAGTCCTTGAAACAGCACACACCGTGATTTCTGTTCTGAGAGGGAAGCAGGTGGGGAACTCGGAGAGGAGGAGAGGGAAGGAGGACTCATAACGAGTGCCTGCCTTGCAGTGGGAAGGACTGAGTTCCTGACAGGCTGTCCACCTGCACCGGGATCTTCCTTCTCGCCTGGGCCCTCGCTCAGCTCCGTTGTGCCAGCCTGAGACACCTGTGCGCTACTGCAGCAGAAAACTGTCGGCACAGGGGGGCAGGGGGGACTCAGAAGAAAAGAAAGGGAAGAGGGCCTAATATTTATCTGGTGTTGAACCGGACCCGGCACTTTGGTGAGCCCTAGATTATGTGATCTCATTTATAAGTGGCTTAATTGTGTGGCTTGATTATTCCTTAATTGCTTGGCACCCTGTGTTCAAATGCACATATGAAAATACACTCCAGTGCGAGTTGTAGGTGAGCTTTGAATGAACTACTCTTTTATTCTTGAGTCTCTGCTTTTTTTTCTCATTAATCCCAGTAATACAGTTGACATGAAGTTAAAATACATGAATTCAGAAGAAAATTATTCAGGTTGTCACTCATGCTGTTTGAAGACGTGGCTGGCTGACCTGGGGAAACTTCGAGAACTCCGATAAAGACTAACGATGTTCCACTTAGGCAGACAGCTCACCAAGGCAACTTCGCCCTCTCTTTGGTCCTGAAATTAGTTGAACTCAGGAGCTGGGTGGTTTTCCACTTCCTGTGTATTTCCCTCTGCTTGCCACCGGCCTGTGGTGTAGTAGCAGTGTGGCCTCGGCCCGTGGGAGAAAATGAAAAGGTAGAAAAGCCTCGCCCAGTCATAGCATGTGTGTTCCGTGTCGGCAGAAGCTGGTGTCAGCCAGGGTGTGCAAAAATGTGCACCAGACACTTCCTGGGAACACTCACCGAGAAAACCTCCTGTGGAAAGAATTTGACAGAGGCATCAGGAAAATTTTGTAACCCTCTGTCATAGCAATAATGTTGCTTCTAGAAGCTTGGCTTGCAGAAAGATAGAGGCACAGAAATGTTTAGGTAAGCATTGTTTCATTATGGCAAAATGGGAAACAAAGTATCCATCCATAGGAGAGTGGTTAGTAAGTAATGCATAGGCGTACTGCACCAGTCAGAAAGATAAAGCAGGGCTCTGTGCACCGAGAGGGGAAATGGCCACGTTTTATTGGCAAGTGAGGAGTCCCAGGATAATCCCATGGAGAAGCCACCTGGGGGCATCTGTGCATGTAAATGTGTCTGAGCCTCTATGTGTGTGTGTGTGTGTGTGTGTGTGTGTGTGTGTGTGTGTGTGTCTGAACAGAGATAAAACTAGCAGAACGTGTCCTGGGCTGTTTACTGAAGTCACCTCTGAGAGTGGCACTGAAGGTGACGGTGACATCCATGTTTTAATTTTGATGGGTCTCTTCTGACACTTTCTGGGAAATTAATTATCTTGAAAGATGCTTTTGAAGAGAAAGGATTGCATTCCTGTCGTGCTTGCCTCCGGACGGAGGGCAGGAGAGTGGATTGCTGTGGGAATAAAAGGGACTTGCTGCGAATGGCTTTGTCTCTTACAGAGAAGAAAGTGAAGCCCGGCGGTGTGGCTCAGTGGTTGAGCGTTGACCCATGCACCTAGAGGTCAGCGGTTCGATTCCCGGTCAGGGCACATGCCCAGGTTGTGGGCTAGGTCCCCAGTGGGGGCATGTAGGAGGCAGCCAATCCATATTCTCTCATTGATGTTTCTCTCTCTCCCCCTCTCCCTTCCTCTCTCTCTAAAATCAATAAAGAAAAAAATTTTTTTTACAGTGAAGCAACTGTGACAAAACACAAGCAGTTGTCAGTGCTGTGTCACTTGTATTTTTCTCTGTTTCTAATGTCTCAAAACAAGTAGGAAATTGTGAACTTCCACTCACTCGTCTGTTTCTTATTGATGTTCTGGAAGGGTCCAGGCCAGTTTTCCGATGAGGGTGTCCCACACCTGGGTTCTCCCATCCATTCCTCATGACTGGATTCATTTTGGCAAGAACACTACGGGGTGGGGGGCTTTTCATGGTGTCGCTGCGGGAGGTGCACGCCACTTGGTCCCCTTGTTGCTGAGGCTGTCTGGTCACGTGACCGAAGTGTGCCCCACTCTCCAGTTTGAGAGGCAGAGTTCCTTATAATTAATAGGAAGTCTGTGGAGGGATTCTTGGAGGCCGTTTGTTTATCCTCTTTCTCAACAGCTTTCAACAGATACTTCTCGCATCCGGTTTTTATTCTTGCCTGAATCAGTTATTACATTAGTGATTATAAATAATTCGGCAATATAGATTTGAAAGTAATGTGTCACTTACTGATTAGTGGGTGTAAGGATGGATTTGATAAATAATCATTGGATCAAGAGCTACTAGGTTATTCTGTGTGGAAAAAATTAAAATTAAATCTCTACCTCACATCAAACAGAAAACTTAATTCCAGATGAGTTATAGATCTAAATGTGAGAAGCTACAGCTTCCGTGGGAGAACACACACTGCGTGTTTTCACGGTAATGCGGTAGGGAAGAATTCTTTAAACAAACATCAACATCGTAAACCCTAAACGGAAAGATTGACATTTTGGAATATAATAATATAAAAATCTTCAATATACAAAAGCCAAAAAAGGAAAAAGAATCCTAGCAAAAGCCAGCAATTCTAGGTTTAAAATAAATGTTAAAGTTATCTTGAAGAACTTATGTGGGCAAATATCACATAGTACCAGTTTTACTTCTATTTTTTTAAAGTACATATCACTTAACAAAATTTTTTTATTAGATGTATTGGGGTGACATTGGTTAAACTTTCAGGGTTTAATTAGGCGTCTAGTTAAGATGTGAGTGAACACTACTGGATTTTCTTGAAGTTGGCTCATTCTGGAACACAGCTCACGGGAAGTTGCTTAAATGTGAACTAAGTATATTTGCCAATTATAATTTTTGAAATTAATGTAGTATCTTACCTCTTACTGTGTGCCGGGCATGATGCTAGATGGTCTTTCTCTTAATCCTACACACAGCTGTGTCAGGGGTAGTTCCCGTTTTAAAATGTGGGAGTTGAGGCTCAGTGAACCGTACAAATCCACATTTCTGGTGAGGAGCTGAGGCAGAGTGTCACCAAGCTCGTTCCCCGTCACCAGCGTTCACGTAGCTTGTAGGTCTGTCCTGAGGATCACCTCTGCTGTGTTCACCTTGGTCTGAGGCGGATTTGTGGAGCTCACACACATAGAGAACTATGACAGGATTGAAAACCTAAGAGAGTTCAGTGAACAGGTGAAGGCGGCGGGCCCGGAGGGTGCGCCCAGCTTGCTCTGCAGTGCGTGATGTCCCCTGGATTCTAACCTGTGTGTGGGTTTTTCTAGGCCTGGTTGCAGTATGCCTGAAATTTGGGATGTGGAAGATCCCGCTAATGCTGGGAAACCGCCCTTGTGTAACCTCTTGGTGAAGGATTCCGAGCCTCACTTCACCACCGTGTTCCAGAACAGTGTTTACAAAGTCCTAGAAGTTATAAAAGAATGACCTCGGCCTACAGAAAATGGCATCACGAATACGAATGGTTTTAATGTTTTGCTAATAATTCATGCCTTCTTTTTAATCAGATCCCAAAAACTTTTATAGCTAACTGTTTTCAAATAGAAAATGTTTTATTTTGTTGATTTGAATGTCGTTCTGATTGTAAAAATACATATACCATTATCAATTGGGTACTATTTCAATGCACCCCTTGAAATTTGCTATGCAAATGAGTATATGCTTGTATTTGACCTAATTATTTGTGCTAAAATGAGCAAAGCTACTTGTATACAAAATATACTGGGTCATGACAAGGATGATGTGAAAATCTAGTCAATCCTGAACTGCGTAGGGGCTGCTTTGACAGCTTACGGACTGTTAACGCTCATTGCTTTTGATTCTGCCTCTTGCTCTTGTCTTTGGGACATTCCAAGGATTATTGTGAGCTCCTCGGTCATGTCGGTCCCTGTCATCAAGCGTAGATGGCGTGGCCATGGCTGTTTGCTATGTGGAATGATCCGTTTATGTCCCTTCAGATTCTTTTGTTCTCTGTTGCTCTTGTTAACGAAGCATTTCCTGCCCATTATTAATCCGGACGCTTAGACCTAGTGGTCAGGTCCAAATTCCTGTCCAACCAACAGTGGGATTAGCGGGTCTTCTCTCTCCCCATTTCCCTCCCTCTCTCCCTCCCTCCTGCCAACCCTCCCTCCCTCTCCCTCCTCTCCCTCTCCCAGTGTTCTTTGTCAAATAAGTGGTATTTACTCATTTAATTTCTTATCAAATACTTATTCTTGGTTAAAAAAAAAATTAATGGCAAGTGTGTATTTTCTCATTTTTAGTATTATTCAAATGTGTATATTTTAATACCTTTAAACCACTTTTAAAATGTTTCATGTTTAATTGCAGTTTTAAGAAAAACTATTTTGAACAACCTCAAATGTAATGCATCCAGAAACTAATGTATATTCGTGTAGACATAATTCACAGTGGAACAATAGACTGTAGCGTGTGATAGTTTTCTGTTGCTGTTAAGATGTACTAAAACATGACTAACTTTTCTGTCAAAAAGTAAATGAATAATGATGAATGAATGGGGTTTTTTATATTTTACTTTCAAAATTGCCTGTCTTTAATAAGACAAAGCCTTAAGCCTTATAATTTGGGTTCTAAAATCCATGTCAGCGTGAGGAATGAATAGATTCAGCCTTCCTCTTTATTTTGTTCTTCCTATTTATTTTTATTTGAAATTTTCCCAAACCTGCTTTGAATTCCTAGTATGAATTTTTGTTATCTAGAAGTTAATTTGTGTGAAATGAGATTTTTCAAAACAGTGAATCCCTTATAGCTCTGAGAAATGGTTTTAAGATTTTAAATTCTGAGCAAACGATGCCTCTGGCAGACTGCACATTTAATTACAGTGTTCTCTTTATTAACCACAGGCAGATTAACCTCACGGCGGGGTTGTCCTTGAGACCTCAGTCCTCAGGGATGGTTTCCGGTGCCCACTCCAGGGAGCCCGAATCGCTGTGTCTTTTGCCTTCTCACCAGAGCCCAAGGACAAGCCTGGTGGGGGGGGGGGCATAGCTTAGAGCAGCCAGCCAAGTGTGCAGCCCCCAGGCCCTCCCCACTGCCTTCCGGGGAACCTCCTACTGGCCCCCAAACTCTGTCAGTGTCTGGAGGTGCCTGGCCTCTCTTTGCCGCTTGCCGGGTGACTTTTATTTCTTGGGGTTTAGCCAGTTTCGGAAAACAGGGACGTGGCTAGGGAGCTGTGGGTTAGAGGCAGGATTTGAGCAAAGCTGCAACAACCCGGGGAAATGGGGAGAGGGCCTCCGAGGCGGGCGGTGGGCATCGTGGGGGGGGGTGCACTGGGCTGTCTGCAGCTGCGTCCCACCCAAGTGTGGCTGCTTTGTACACTCAGCAGTTACAGTTCTGTAAAGACTAGTGCTTTTAAAGTTATTCTCTGTTCTTCCCACCCTCCGATAATTTCCCTCCTAATAAGTTCACATGTAATGATTGGACATTAAAATGCTGTTATAACTGTTTCCTATGTTGGGAAAGGGTAAAAGGAGCCAAATTTTTCATTTCAGAAGATCACTCGTACCAGTAGTTACTACGGTAGCTGCACCAGCCAGCTGTGATGCTGTGTGGGGCCGGACTGGAGCGAGGCCCGGGCTGCACTGCACTGCACTCGGGTCTCCGTCACGCACGGGTCTGTCACGCCCGGGTCTCCGTCACGCCCGCAGCAGCCGGATGCAGATTGTAAATCTCCTTTGTGGCAACATAGCGTAGTCGTCGATTTGATGAACATGACAAAACAGTATTAAAGCTCAGTATTTTACACATTTGTTAGCATTTAAAAATGGTTTTGCTTTAGTGTGAGGATGGTAAGGATGGGCAGGGAGTCGTGAAGACTGCGTTTGATCGCTGTGCGGGAGAAGCAGAGTTGGGGCAGCACTTCGATGACAAGGTCGGCCTCTGGAACGCTTAGTGGGAAGGCGCAGGGCTGAGGCAAGGCAGCCGTGTTAAGGAGGAAACGGAAGGAGTGTCAGGAATAGAGTGGTATTACATAGGAGTATTGTATTTTTATGAATTTGATGCTAGTTGTTTACATGTACTATGTATGTTAAATAAAAAAGATCATGAAAATGTGGAGAGTGTTGTTTTTATTGTTATTTTCACTTCCACCTTGACCGTGACATGTTCAACCTCGTGTGTAGTCAGATAACCATGGCTGGTCCGGGGCAGAGCGCAGTCCTGACGCTGGGAGTCGCTGTGACTGGGCCCCGGAAGCTGCTCGGTCCTCCTCATTGGTGAGGGGACTGGGGTTACCCACACTCTTCTCCTATCTATGGCATTACACAAGTACCTTGCTTTATCATTTACATCAAGGGACACAGTTGTTCTTTAAAGCCATATTTTGGGCATTCTAGACTTGCTGAAAGCTTTTTCTCAGGCATTACACCACAGTTTGGTCTCGTGACATCTAAAGCGCAGCTGCACGCTTCTCTGTTTGATACAAGCTCCAGCTATATTTCTTGTCTGCCCAGAGGACAGACAGGGTAGGTTCATGCCTGTATAATTGATTTCTCTGCACGGTGACACCGTCATTCTCTGGCTCTCAAATTCAGTGCGTGTCAGAGTCCCCAGAGGGCTTGTTGGACACATTGCTGCCCCACAGCAGAGGGTCTGGTTCAGCGGGCCTAAGTGGGGCTGTGGCCTGGACGTGTCTCCCCCAAGTTCACAGGCTGAAATCCCAGTCCCTAAGGACTGCACTAGAAGGTGGGGGTCTCTGGGCCGCGATTAGGTTATGTGGGTGGGGCCCATGTGAAGGGGATCGGTGCCCTTATAGAACAGGAGAAAGCTCCCTGCCCCTCCCCGTGTGTGTGGTCGCAGCTCCGTGGTGCTGTTCGTGAACCAGGAGTGGCTCTCACCGGACACCAAGGCAGCCGGCGCCTGCATCCTGGATGTCCGACCTCCAGGACGGTACCTAACGGATTTCTGTTGTTTATGAGATCTCCAGACTGTGGCATTTTGTCACAGTAGCCCAAACAGACGAAGACACCCGTGGCCCCAGAATTTGCATTTCTAACTCGCTCCAGGCAGTGCTTGCTGATGCTGTTAATCCAGGGACCCATGTGAGAACCACACTCTAAGGAACGGAAAAAGACTCGGAAGACTGGCCTCTAGGGGGCGCCCCATGCCTGACAGCGCTTACCTCACCCACCAGGACAGGATAGAGGGTTGCTCCAGTGGGAACTGAATTTTGAGGAGTCCCTTCTTGTCTCTTAGGGGCATTGCTTCAGTGGGACGTGCAAGGAGCAAAGAGCAGATGCGGTCATTTTAACCAGGGCATCAGCACAGCCTGATGGCATTGTGTTTGCTGAATGAGTGAGTTACGGATCATACATATTTTGAAGCTCGACTGGGCTTGGACCTGTTTCTTTCCATTTAGAGATGGAAAAAGAGTGGACTTCCTTTGTAAACATACTTTGTTTAGAAGAAAGTAGATAATGTAGTGATAGGTGTGGCTTTGGAAACTTCGTTTTCTACTTGGCTGCTTTTGTTGGATCCCAGAAACGCTCCATCTTCCCCCTCTGTTCGAGAGCAGAGGAGGGTCCGCTCTGGGCCACGGTCGCCTGCCTGCATCTCTTCTGCTGTCCCGTCTCCTTCCCCCAACGGGTAGGTTCTCACTGCAGTCAGTAAAATTGTTCCTTCTGCAAAAACAGCAGAGCTCCTGTTAAACTTCGCTGCATTCTTGAATTGGTCTTTAGCTCACAGTGCTGCATCAGGACAGGTTCATGTTTACATATATATATATATATATATATATATATATATATATATATATATATATTTTTTTTTTATCCTCACCTGAGGACATTTTTCCATTTTTTGTTCAGATAGAGTGGGAGGGAGAGAGAGGAAGAGAGAGAGAGAGAGAAACATCGACGTGAAAGTGACACATCGAGTGGCTGCCACCCGCACGACCAACCAGGGCCGGGGACAAACTGCAACCAAGGTACGTGCCCTTAGCAGGAACCGAACCCGGGTCTCTCTGGACCGCAGGCCGACGCTCCAACTGCTGAGCCAAACCGGCCAGGGCAATTCATGTTTACATTTGAAGCTGAAAGGACATGAAGGTATCAAAGGTCTTGAAAACCCTCTCCTTTTACCCTTCCTCGCATGAGCAAGATCTTATTCTGAATGAATAGAAGAGTTAAAGACTTTCTCTTAAGATTTTGAGTCACTGTGGTATAATTAAAAGGTAGATTTTTCTTTTTTTCTTTTTTGCGAAGAGATTAGGGTAGTATTAATAGTGGCTCTGTTTTCAAAGCATTGTTTTCTGTGCTCAGTGGTCTCTGACCACAAATTCTAATTAAATAAGCAACGTGTTGTCAAAATGACTTTCACATACACGGTAGTGCTACTGAGTATCCTGTTTAAGCAGACATATTCTTTTTAATTCAGTGTGATATAGTTTTATTGTCCCTGAGTTTTTTCCGTATGCAAATTTAATATCTTGAAAGAAGGTTGAATGTAGCAAAATTAAGCTCATTGAGTTGTTATGCTGATTGCCCTTAAAGCTTTAGTGTTTACCCATTCTAAAAAATAGAAATGAAAATAAGAAAATGACTGATTCTAAGTAGATTAAAAAACAAAACAAAACACAGGCGCCTGAAGGCCAGGCCCTCGGCTCAGCTTTGTGACCCAGCTCAGGTCTGGCTGTGCCCTCTGAGCAGTGACGCCCTGCCCAGGTCTGCACTCCTGGTATCAGCTTACTGAGCGGAGTCCACACTCAGAGGCCTCCCTCTGGCCCTAGAGCATCCTCTTTTTAGCAAAAGCAACTTGGCAGTCCTTCCAGACATTTAAATCTGTGATGAGTTTGGCTCTGGCCAACAAAGACCCCTATGGCAGTCATTCCCAAACTCGCCTGTACGTTGGAAATTACATGGGGAGTTTGGAAAATACTGAAACCTTTGCCCCCATCCCCCAGGTTTGGGATTTAATCAGTCTGGGCTGTAGCTTAAGGTTTGGAACTTTAAAACTGCCCACGTGACATTCCAGGACCTGGCCTCTCTGCCTCACTTCTGGAAGCCACCCTTTCCACGTCTCCACCCATCAAACTAGAAAGGTGAGCAAGTTTCTCTCAGGCATACAGGCTTTGATTAATAAGGATTGACTATGTACTTTCTATGAATCGTGGAACCCCGTGTTGAGTAGACTCCAAGGAAAGAATTCTGTGTTCAGTTGCAGGTATCTGCCATGGTGGTGGGGAGGGGGGAGTCACAGGATGGGTCCCACATATTTGCACCCTGATGAGAGTGTCAAGAAGAAATGGGAATATAGCAGTGAAAAAAAAAAGAATTAAAAAACATTAACAATCACTTTGACAATTTAATATTGGTGTGGAGAATCATGTTTCTTCTCTTTGCATGTGCTTTTTTCTTTTCCTGGAATATCTTCCTTGATCAGTTTTCACTTCAAGATACAATGTCACCTCCTCTGTGAAGCCTTCCCTGACTTCCCACCCTTTGGCTGAGTGAGCTGCCCCCACTGCCCATGCTCCTATAATCCCTACATTCCACCCAGTTAGCAGGGCCTTTTCTGCTGCAGTGTCCTTACGGACTGGACCTATGTCTTACTGCTTTCCGAACCCACCTTGCCCCCTAGCACAGCTCCTAGCAAGTAGGAATGCGTAATGATTCCTGAAATAAACCAATCTTTCTGCAAAACTGTAGTCAATTCCTGATAGCACTTTTAAAAAAAAATGTTTTTATTGATTTTTTTAGAGAGGAAAGGAGAGAGAAACATTGATGTGAGAGAGATACATCGACCGCCTGCCTCCTGCACACCCCCTACTGGGGACTGAGCCCGAAACCCCCAACTGGGGCACGTGCCCTGACCGGGAATCAAACCGGGACCTCTCGGGCCAGGGGAGTACACTCAATCCACTGAGCCACACCGGCCGGGCTTTTTTTTTTTTTTTTTTTTTTTAATGAAAAGAAATGGAAGATTATGCATTGCAGCTGTGGTGATGAAATAAGGACATGCAGGACATTCTCTGTTGAGATGAATATATGGAGGAGAAAAATGTCCTTGATAAAAGCTAAACAAAAATTAAGCTCATATCTTGCCCTGGCCGGTTTGGCTCAGCGGTTAGAGCGTCAGCCTGCGGTCCAGAGAGACCCGGGTTCAGTTCCCGCTGGGGGCATGTACCTCGGTTGCAGTTTGTCCCCGGCCCTGGTAGGTCGTGCGGGTGGCAGCCACTCGATGTGTCCCTTTCACGTCGATGTTTCTCTCTCTCTCTCTCCCTCTCTCTCCCTCCCACTCTATCTGAACAAAAAATGAAAAAATGTCCTCGGGTGAGGATAAAAAAAAAAAAATTAAGCTCATATCCTGATTAGGCACCTTGATAAATTCAAACATGACTAGTAAGCAAGTAACTGTTGGAAAGCAACGTGACAAAGACAGGTATCTGTCTAGAGGAAGGGCTCTCGTTGCCTGGTGGGGATTGTGTGGCCCGGGATCCTATGATGGGCCGTCCCGGACCCATTCACCCCTGGCCAGGAAGCAGGGACAGTCTGGAGGAGGGCACGCTGCTGCTGGGTGAGGATGTTGAACAAAACAGATGACAGCAGTCGTACAGTTAATACAGTGTATTGTCATAACTGAGACGACTCCATCGGAATCCTGGGTCCATCCTTTACAGACTTGGAGAGAAAAGACATGTTTCTTAATTTGAGAATCAGTTTTCTTGTCTTTCAAAAGAATATGCCTCCTAGGGTAGTAATTAAAAACAAGAGAAATAGACCTCCACAAACACAGCAGGAGACTTTAACATACTTCTCTTAGAAACTGATATAATAAGCGGGCAAAATAATCAGTGAGGATGTATGTGATTTGAGTAATAAGCAATCCTGAATTAACGGTCATATATAGAAAAACGGCACCCCCAACAATGACGAATACCTGTTCTATTCCAGCGTGTAGGACATTCCCAAGAACGGACAATAGAGCGTGAACTCCAGGAAGGCATCTTTTCTGTCTGTTTTGTTCACGGGTGTAGCCCAGGCACACAGACCAGCACCTACCATAATATCTGTGAATACATCGCATGTTAAAAACCCAGCCATTCGTTGGTAGACAGTTGGGTTGTTTCGCATCGAGGCTATTGTGAATGCAGCGAGCATAGGGGTGCTAACAGCTTTCTGGGACCCCGATTTCAGTTCTTTCGTCTAACCTTATCTAGGGTATCTATTCCTAGGGGGCTTCACATTCATAATCAAACATGTCTGTTAGCTTATTTTTCTCAACCTGGGGATCAGGACTCTCTCTGAAACACGTTCTCTATCAAGGTTAAATAGCAAAGAGCTTTACAAAAATAACATGTCCCTCCGTTCCCCCTTCCTTAATCACAGTGCCCAGCACAGACGAGCAAATCAGGGTGGATCTGATCACTAACCATTTTTTAATGCTGACAGCGTCTGAGGGTTTTGTGTATGTGTGTTTTTCTTCCTAGGTGTCTCCCCATCCCCTCCAGAATAATTTCTTGCTGTTCCTCTTTGCTTCTCATTGTGAATAGGAATAATTTATTCAAATATAAGGAGAGAAAAAAGGCTTTGGGGAGGAGGGGGGACAAAATCAGTGCCCTGTCAAAATAGTCTGTCTCTACATCTGTCCTTTTCACTCAGCCTAGTGTGAAGTGGGCCAGGCCGGGTGGGCTGGGCGGGGGGCTTTGCTTAGCAGAGTGTCTGTCACTCCCAGCAGAGCCAGGGCTGCTTTCTGAGCCGAACAGGAAAATGACTACGTGATGACAGAGACACGGCTGCCAGTTCCAAGGAGAATCGCCACCTCTGAGAATGCACAGCATTGTCCTTTGAGATGGTGTGTTCACAATGAGCTTTCTCTCCCCACACAGGCTTCGGTGTGATCTGAAGATTTGGTGCCTGTCCAAATGCCCAGGCGTCTGCTTGTTCTGAGAGTTTCAGAGTTTTATACCGGAAAAAACCTTGTGAGTGAAAGGCAAAGTTGTAGGCTGTGAGGCGGGTTTAGGAAGATACGAAATCCCTTAGGAAGGTTTCAAGAATTGCAAGGTTTCTGGGTGGTGACGGCTCAGGAAAGAACACTGGGTGTGTTCCCCACGACTTCAGTACTAGTCTCTGCTCCAACACTCACATTCTGTGTGATCTTGGGCAAATGACTTTACTTCTCTGGACTTTAGTTTTCTCATCTATAAAATGAGGACATTGAATGAAATCAATAATTTTCTAATTGTGTTCCAAGGATCCTGTAGTCAATAAGTTGGGGAAATACAGGGATAAATGACTTACAACAGAATACGTTAGCAATGACCTCCTGGGAACCTTTAACATGCTGATATTCACCATGACTTTCCAGGACAAGAATAATGTGCAAGTTTTCATAAGCAGCAAATCCTTTTAGTGGAGCAGGTGGTGGTCAGGCCATTTACAGCTTTATTGGTACTAATGACCCCTGCTCTGGACAGTTAGTCACACAGTCCAAGAAGGTTGTACAAAGAGCAGCACAAATCCTGAAGGCACAGAGAGGGAGTCCCACGAGAATAAAAATCAATAGAAAAAAGGATGTCCAATTTTACCCAATTAGAGATGGGTAAAAGGCATTTTAACTTATCTTCACTTATATGAAGGGCTTTAATGAAGAGCTGGAGGTCATGGAGGGCTAAGTGAATGAAGTTAAAATTTAAATAATAACAAAAAAACTTCCATTTTTGCTCATGTCCTTACCAGTTCCAGTGCCCTCTGTGTGGCTCCATATTTCCATCGGGTATCATCAATCATTTTCCTTCTGCTTGAAGGACTTCCTTTTACATTTCTTGTAGTGAAGGTCTGCTCGTGATGAATTCTTCCAGCTTCTGTATGACTGAAAATGTCTTTATTTTGTCCTTGTTTTGAAATATGGT
The DNA here is from genome assembly GCA_030848825.1 of Tadarida brasiliensis. NCBI lineage: Eukaryota > Metazoa > Chordata > Mammalia > Chiroptera > Molossidae > Tadarida > Tadarida brasiliensis. Next base: position 94,073,402 of record CM061267.1, on the reverse strand, counting down.
TTTACTGCATAAAGAATTCTAGGTTGACAGTTTTTTCTTTCAGCACTTAAAAGATGTTGCTCCATTGTCTTCCTGCTTTCACCATTTCAAAAAAGAAATCTGCTGTAATTCTCATCTTTGTTCATCTATATGTAACATGTCGTCATTCTCTGGGTGCTTATAAGATTTGCCATTTGTTACTGCTTTTAAGCAATGTGATTGTGATGTGTCTTTGTGGAGTTTTCTTCATGTTCCTGTGCTTGGGTTTCATTGAGTTTTTTTTTTTTTTTTAATCCACAGGCCTATAATTTCGATCAAATTGGGAAAATCTTCAGCTATTATTTCTTCACATACTCTATATTTTCTGTCCACACTTCTCTCTCTCTCTGTTGTTCCTTTGGAGTCTCCAGCTAGATAAGTGTCAGGCCACCTGTAATTGTCCTGCAGCTCACTGATGCTCTGTTCATGTTGGGGTCAGGAGGGAGAGTTTCTTTGGACTCTGTGTTTCATTTTAGATAGTTGCTACTGCTTTGCCTTCAACTTCACTAATCTTTTCCTCTGAAATGTCTCATCATCTGTGGATGCCATCCAGTGTATTTTACATCTCAGACTTAGATTTTTCCCTGACCTTGTATTTGGGTCTTTTGAAAATACTTTCCATGTTCCTGTATAACTTCCAAACGTATCGGAATACAGTTATAATAAACACTTTAATGTCTTTCTCTGCTTGTTCTCCATCTGGGTCAGTTTTCAGTCAGTTTCTATGGATTGCTTATTCAGCAAAAAACATAGTAACATTCACAATATTTAGCATCTAACCAAAGATTATCAGATGTGCAAAAAACAAAAAAAGCAAGAAAATATGACCCATAGTGAGAAGAATGATGGGCAATAAAAACTGTGGGATAGGAAGTGCTTGTGGGGCTTAGAGAGAATGGGATTGTGGGTCCGGCAGAAGCTGTGGATAGCCTTGAGGGGCAGGAAGTGGCAACCGCCTGAGAGAATAAAGCAGAGGAAAAGCCAGGGAGGCCTCGGTCCTCAGGCCTCTCCCAGTTCCTCGGGTGGTGTCGTAGCTAGAGCCTGTTCCTTCCACCAGGACGGAGTCAGGCCCTAAAGCGCTCAGCCCACAGGCCATGCTACCACAGAGGCCTGGCCTCCGGCCTCAGCAGGGCCCTCACTGCTGCTGGGGATTCTTTTCTTTGCTCCCACACTGTCCTCTGCATCTGTCCTGATTGTCCACCTCCATTCTCACAACCCCACCCCGTCTCTTTCTCAGCAGGCCTTTACTTCATTAAAATGAATGAATGAATGAAGATTCCTTGAAGGATCTCCCTCAACTTCCTGAGTAAATTCCTTCCCTCCATCTCTCCTTTCCTTCCTTCCTTCCATCTATGTTGCTTAACCATTTATTTCGAAAATACTCTGTTGACTCTGGGGTTCTGTGTATTTCATCAGTTGTGTTTGTTTCGATCTTGCTCTTTTACTTTTAATCCTATTTTCTGCAGATCCTGATTCTTTTCCTGTTTTTGTCATTATTTCATTATGTGTGTGTATGTATGTTTGTGTGTGTAGCAAAGTGCTGTGGACTAGGACTAGACATCTAAAGCAGCTTTACTCATTAGGACTAGTTAACTACTCTTGGTCAAGTTAAATGGCGTTCCTGGGTCCCATTTTCCTCATCTGAGAAACGAGGTAATTATCCAGCATGTTGGGTTCTTTCAGTGCGAATGTCTCCCCACGCAGGTGGAGGCCCGGAGCGCTGACAAGGCGCCAGGCAGCCCCTGGCCCTGCAGTGCGGAGGAGCCCGACTCAGGAGCCTCGTGCTCGCTGTGGGGTTTTCTCACGCACTGGTGGAATGCATCCTTTCTCCTCGGCATCCTCCCGAGGCTGCTGTAACAAATGCCCCAGAACTTAGTGGCTTCGGATAGCAGACGTTTGTTCTCTCACGGTTCTGAAGCCGGAGTCTGAAGTCAGTGTCAGTGGGTGGAAGTCAGGTGCGGGGTGCCCGGCGTCCGAGTGCCATCGTGAGCAGTTGGGAGGGCCACCGCAGCGCACGGAGAGAGCGGAGGAGCCCAGGAGAGCCGCGGGCTGAGTTTCGTCCTGGCTTTCTCCTTGAGGACATCTCCCAGTTGGCCTCCTGGAGTGGACAGGGAAGAGAGGACTCTGGGAAAGAAGGAAGAGGTATGGAAATGGCGAGGCCCTGGGTCTCACTGTGTGTGACCGCATTTCGGTCACTCCTCGTCTGACACAGCCCACCCCCACCTACCCGTTTTCACCTCCTAACTAACAGCACCACAGATCCATGGGTGTCTTCTTTTTTTTTTCCTGTAGGCATCTCTGATTATTTCTTTCCTCCCCTTCGACTCTTTCCTGAGGGCTGGACCTCGCCGGCGGCGTCCTCACTGCCTCGCAGGAGCCCCTCGGGGTGTCAGCTCCCATCCCCGCTGGGGCTGAGCACGCCTCTCAGCCCCTGTTCCTGAACGCATGGTCCCGGGCCAGCAGCGCTGGCCTCACCCTGAAGCTTTCTAGAAATGCAGGGTCTCAGGCCAAATGCAAGCGTGCTCACCTGAGAGCCCTGTAGGGGGCGGTCTCCCCGAGCAGAGCTGTTTCCGGGGCCCTGCACTCGAGGGCCTGGCCGGGGCCTGAGCCCAGAGGCTGCTGCAGCAGGCAAGCCGAGAGGCCCCGGGCGGGGACCTGGCCCTGCGGTCCCATCACTGGCCCGTCCTCCACCCTGGAGTGGCCGGGAGACCCCCGAGTTTAAGGTAAGGAATCAAGCCACTCTCTAAGGGCGTCAAACCTCAGTGCTTGTTCCTGGGGTTCGCCAGCTGTGCCCACTCACGCTCTTGGCAGGACCTGGCTGCTACTGTTAGGGAAGAATGAGGCCCTCGGGGACAGTGGCACTGCCAGTGCCTACTAGAAAGACCCGCCCATCTGCATTTGGGATGACGGGGAAAGGAGCACAGTGGCTCCTTATTCAGCGGGTGTCACAGGATTGTCCTGGCAGGAGCCAGCTGGAGAGACCAGGGCGGATGAAGGCACACACCCAGGCACCGTGTGCACCCGCTCCCTGGCCCTGTCCGCACAGCCCCGCCTGGCTCGGACCTGCCCGCCTCGCCTTCTCTCCTCAAGAAAGGGGAGTGAAGCTATAGCAGACTGTGGCCGGGCCTGGGAGGGCCGCTGGGGACAGGGCGATGAAGGGGCAAAGGACAGGCGGGACAGAAGGTGACCGTGAGGGGTAGTCGGGGACCACAGTGGGGCTGGGAAGAGGGCTTTGAGGAGAGGAGAGAGGAAGAGGGCAGGTGAGGGCAGAGAACTGCCTCCAGCAGCCCCCCCCCCTCCCCGTGAGACAGGACTCAGAAGTGCCCCCGGCTGAGGCATTTGCTGCCCTTTCTGAGTCTCCTCTTTGTCTCTGCAAGATGCAGATGCTGACATTTGCCTCAGGAGGGGATGTGACAGTGAGCCTGAGAAATGGACACCGCCTGAGAAAGTACGAGCGCAGCATGTGGCCCCAAAACCCCGAATTCTAGTCCAGAAAGATGCCGCTCCCTGTCACCTGGGACTAATACACCACTGCCCATCCCCCGCTCTGAAAGTTTCACCTGGAGGAAGGGGTCAAGGTGCGATTCCCACCAGCAGTAAGGGGGAGGGGCGAGGAGAGACTGCGGCAGCTGGAAGTTACAGCCCTTATCCCAGAAGTACTGATTGTGGCGGAGGCAGGGTGGGCAGATGGGGAAAAGGCAGAGTTTAAAGGGATCTGAGGTCACCAAAGCTGCATTTTAGAATAATCACCGTGAATGAATGGGCCTGTGTTTTCTCCCCTTGAGTTATTGTTTCACTTGAATTGTTTTATTGTCACTGAATTTTGCCTTCGGGTGGTAATGAAGGACACTTCCTCCCTTGTGGCCCCAAAGGGTGTCACTCAGGAGCAGTTCTGCCTGCCACCACATTGTCAGGCCTGTCTCAGAGGATGGCGATGGGCCATCTTCCTCCCATGATTATAATGGGACTCATTTCCTGGGACCCTGACCCTAAATGCTAAGCAGAGTGAGCTGTTCGCGTGACATCTTTCTAGTTCCTTGGGAGATGCTAGTCTCAAGCCCACGTGGAGCCACAACTTCCTACAAGCAGGCTTGATGTGCGGACAGACAGCAGTGTGGAAATGCGGGGTTCTATCAGACAAGGCACAGTGGTGTGCAGTCAGGGCCAGGGAAAGGGAGTGATTCTAAGGATAGGCGTGGAAAGAACTGCGCAACTGTACGGATCCAAGATACCTCTGTGGGTGGTCCTCCCAACTGCGTTTTCTCTCTCCCTCCCTCGTCTCCCCCTCCCCTCATCTCCCCCTCCCCTCCTCTCTCCCTCCCTCATCTCCCCCTCCCCTCCTCTCTCCCTCCCCTCCTCTCTCCCTCCCTCATCTCCCCCTCCTCTCCTCTCTCCCTCCCCTCCTCTCTCCCTCTTTCCATCTGCATTTCTATGCACAGCTGCCCATGGTTCTTTGTCAACTTCCTCTGCTTATTCATGGGTCCTGCTGCCTCATGGGCTTGAGATGGTCCATGGTGACCTCTCCTGTTGGAATTCTATATCATGAACTTTGGGATTCATTTCCCACTAAATCTTGGCTACAGCTTGGTGACCAATGTGTGGATGAGCCCCCATGGATTGGGGGGTCTACCTTGGTTTCATCTGCTTTGGCCAGGAGGTGCTAGACCACATGGAACCCAAACTTGGCCAAGGTATTAAGAGTCGTGCAGGACAGTGTACCTCAGTAGGGACCGTGGACATGGCAAGTGCACTAATGCGGGCCCACCAGCTTTGTTCTTGCAATGGTGAGGGTCTAAGCTTTTCTCTGCAGGAAAAGGAAGGTGTCCCCATGGCAGGCAGACTCTGGGAGCTGCTGGGGGAACAGCCCAGTGATTCACAAGCAGACGCCACTATTCTTTCAAAACAACAATGAAACAGAACATGCCAAGAATGTCCTGAGAAAGACCCTTTGTGGACTCTGGAATCTAGAGCAGGTGGGGAGGGAGGTCAAGAAGAGCTGCTGCTCCTTTAACTTTTGCCCAACGAGGACTAGTTGGCTGGGGTCCACGGGCTAGTCACAAGAGAGAAGCAAGGGTTGCTCCCTCTGACTCCCCCTGAGGAAGCTAGGAGGGGTGCGTCTTGGGAAAGAGCCGATCAGTCTGGATGGGAACAAAGGAAAGACTGTTGGAGAGCAAACAAGGGGTGCACAGAGGCAAACAGTTTGGGTTGTGAGACATTTCCTTCCAGGTGGAGGTGTGATCACCTAGTCTCCTTAGTGGGGCTTAATCTGATTGGTTGGAAGGCGGGAAGATGATTTGGAGCATGCTCAGCCCAACCTCACCCTCTTTCTCTCGGGCCTGGGCTGTCCACAGGGTGAAGAACGTTTCTGCTTTTCATTGTCTCACTGGAGCAGCTAACGCCCTGCCACAGGAACACCTGTCCTGGGATGGTGCTTCCAAGAACTTGGTGGGTATATCAGGCCAGGTAGGCTACGCACTAGGAGACGCAATTTCCAGAAATTTAGTAGCCTCACCTGTTTCCAAGCTGTCAGCATCCTCCCCATTCAGCTTGCAGGTGGGCTGGGGGGGAGGTTGTCATGAGAAACACTCATGGGAAGTTTTTATGGACCATGCTATGAGGGTGTACGGAACTTTCCTCACAGTCCATTGGCCAAAGCTCATATGACCAGAGCTAACTGTGGGAGAAGCTGAGAAATACATAGGGCAGCTGGGCCCAGGGGAAGGGATGAATGCAGATGTTGGTGAGGAGCAGAGGATTCTAATTCTAGAGCTCGTTATTGGGAGTCTCTCTTGCCCATAGGTACAAGCCACATTTACTAGTAATAAGGGTTTTATTTCTCTCTCTCTTCTATAATCCTTTGTTTGATTTTATAATCTGTTCAAAGCTCTCGTGGGAAAGAGGGAGGCTATTTTTGGGCCACTCAACTCCAACAATTGATGCATGGCCTTGGAACACTGAGGAATAAAACACAGGAGCTGAATAACAAATAGGGAGGAGGCTTGGACTCCAATTCTCTTTGAACCCTAAATCACAAGGGAAAGAGAATATGAATTTGGACTTTAAATCCTTTGGACCTGAATAATCTTTGGACTCTAACTTAATCATCGACTTTAATCATTGAACTTTCATTTCTTCCCAGAAAATTCATGATGAGAAGGGGGTTGATATTCAAATTTGGAACATTTTGTAATTGGTATTTTATTGCTGGAGTATCTTAACATCATTTAATTTCATTGTAGAACATATAATGGTCTATATTTAGAATGGCCGTATAATTTATCGTCCAAACTAGGATAGTTTGAGAGAGAACGGAGGCCCTATTAATAACGGTGCTGGGACAACAGGCATAAACCTGGTCTGTTTTGGGTGAATTGGGATGTAGGCTCATCTAACTTTATTGGACAGTGTGGAAGGACATAAATGGGAAAGAGAACTGGAATAGGGAATGAATTTCCAGCAATGAATGTAGTAGATTTAATTAATGAAAAATTTCTGAGCCACGTAAGAGCCCTTTGGGGGTCAATTCTAACTTGTGTACCAGTGGTCCCGGGAGGATCCATAAAGGAGCTATGCCAGTCAGCAGCCATCCAGTCAGGGAAAGGGAAACCACAGTAGGAATTTCAGATAGAGGGGACTCAATGCAGGGGGCTGAGAGAGGAAAACGGAAGAGTAGCTTGCAGATGAATAACTGTAGGAAGCTGTTCGCATTGCAAGGACTGGGGAGACAAAAGGAAGGAGGTGGAGTTATCCCAGGAGTTCAGAGGAGAGGCCCAGGGCGGATGCTGGGATCCCCGCGGCAAGCTCCCTGCAGCAGGAGAGGTGAGGCCTGGCTGCTGCTTCTAACTCCGAGTATAAGCGAGGCTGGTGCTTGGAGAACACGAAGGAAGCCCCCCATCCTCCTCAAGTTGTGTCCGTCCTTCCAATCTCCTGCCTGTCTCCCTTTGGCAGACCCTACCCAGCAGGAACCAACTGTCAGGGGAGTCTGGGAAATGTGGTTGGCAGAGTTCCAGGCCCCGATGTCAAGAGTGGAGTAAGGATGGGCTCCGAGCTGAGAAGCAGTAGGGACAGAAAGGACCTAGATGCAGTGGGTGGCATCGGGGGAGTGCCTGGGGAAGGAGGAGCAGAGGTCTCGATAGATCTGCTCTCCTCTGAGGACCACCATGCCCGGCTGACCACAGGCCTGCTAGTCAAGCACGAATGGGTTGAGAACAAACAATGGGGAAAGTCATGATAGATGATCTCCATTCCTGACGTTCCTTCCATGTGGAGATGTCACATTCCCAACTTCTGTCTGTGTCAGGGATTTGGTGAGCATAAACTGGGCATGCTCAGCTCAAGGCCTTTCCCTTTCCTCTGGTGGGGTGGGGGTGGGGGGCTGCCTGCAGGAAGCTGACGTTCTCCGCCCTTCATGTGTCAATCTTATCTGTTCATTCAGAAAACTAACATTTATGGGTACCTCGCCTATATTCCAGGTACTGTTCTGGTCCTGGGGCTACAGCAGTGAATAAAACAAAGATCCTTGTCTCGTGAAATATATAGGCAATAAATAAAAAACATAACCAATAAATATGGTATATAATATATTGGAAAGTGATAAACACTAGTGCAAAGAAAAGAAAACGACGAGGGGATGGGACTGCCGGGTTGCCAGCCGCAGGGCTGAGCGATGAGGTCTGGTCTGGGTAGCCTCACTTAGCAAGTGCATTGCAGCCAAGGAGAGAGCTATGGTCTAACAAACGCCTTTGCTTACCTCCATGCGGTTGCCCTGGATCCCCAGTCCTGGACGTGCCCTGAGCAGCTTGTATGAGTAGGACTGTGGGCTCTGGCCCCCAGCGGAGGCAGGTCTCATCACCAGGGTCGCCTGCAGAGGTGTTGTCTTGGAGCAAAGCCTCAATCAGACTTTCCTGTAATTAGTGCTTCAACTAGCTTTGCAAACAGATGCAAAGGGCACCTTAGCCTGCCCACCGAGCCCTGCCTGAGCTTTGCATCCACGAAGGCAGCATTCCAGCTATGGCAAACAAACGAGCACTGTTTCTTTAAGGCAGTGGCCCTCCAAGTGTGGTCCCAGACCGGCTGGGTGGAGGGCCATGTCTTTGAGAACTTTTCAGGGGGAGTCTGTGAGATCACAACAATTTTCATAGCACTAGGATGTTATTTCCCTGTTTCATTTCCATTCTCTCATTTGTACGGTGGCATTTTCCAGAGGTTACGATAGCTCAACAGATTGACTGCAGAATCGGATTAAAATACTCCTTTTTTTCTAACTACGTATTTGCATGAAGCCTGATTTTCTTTATATATTTCCATCAAAACAACATATTGCAACAGATTGAATGCAGAAGATAGGAAAATCCAGCTGTCTGTTAAATCAATTTAAGGAGATTTGCAAAAAAGTTGAAACAGTTTCTCTTCTTGCTAGATTTTTTTTTGAGAAATAAAGTTACTTTCTGTTTAAAAGATATTTGTTAAAATGTAATGAGTTTGTTATTGTTATTTATAAATAAATTCTACATACATAGTAACAGTTTAAAAATTTTCAATAGATACAGTCTACATAAACAAACATGAAGGGCTCAAGACCAAAATGTTTAAGCAAGGCTGCTCCAGAGAGCTGTGCTATGGTATGGCATTCGCATGTGGTTACAGGCCCCAGACACCTGTTCAGGGGCCTCCCTCCTTGTCCCCAGACATCACAGAAACACATGGCCCTTCTTCCCCACCTGACTTACTTTTGGATATCTATACACACACACAACTTCTTTAGATTAAGGTCTATCTTAGTGGAGAAAAAAAAATGCATTTAATCCAGAGTGGAAAGGAGGAAAAATGAGAGATGTCCTGGATTTACCTAACAAATATCTGGAAAGTTGCAAGGTGATCGTGTGGGCTCCTAGGAGAACACATTTGTCCTCAGGTTGGACCCAGGACAACTGGAGGGAGGTAAGCAAAGGGAGCCTACCTACTTCCTGGCCCTGAGAAATTTGGGCTCTAACCACCTTCAGGCTTTTGATCACTGGCTCTGAAATACCTGCCCACGGAGGAGCTGCAGCAGAATTACTCAAGTTGCATGTATATGTACAGATTTCTGTGCTCGTCCCAGAACCCAACTAGCCAGGATCTGTGGGGCTGGGGAAATCTAGAAACCTGTATTTTTATTTTTTTTTTCTTTATTGATTTCAGAGAGAGAGGAAAGGAGATGGAGAGAGAGACAAAAACATCGATGAGAGAGAACATCGATTGGCTGCCTCCTGCACGCCCCCCACTGGGGATCAGGCCCACAACCTGAGCATGTGTCCTGACCAGGAATCAAACGGGCGACCTACTGGTGCATGGGTCAATGCTCAGCCACTGAGCCACACTAGCCAGGCGAAACCTGTGTTTTTTAAAAAACTCCTTGGGTGATTCTGTGATCCAGCCAGGTTTGGGACTGTTTGATCAGCCTCCTTAGAATCTGTCAGGTAGTTATGGGGATGTGTGAGTTACATGCTGTTGGCCCCAAATATTTCTCCCAACTGCCTACTCCAGCCCCAAAATACCTACCTGTGTTGACTAGTTCTTTGGGGCTTAGGCAGCACCATCTCCAGTGTTCCCTATTGGCATGTAAATCTTCTCCCCAGGAATGCTGCATTAGGTGGGTTCTGGGAGGAACATCTTAGCAGGTGTATTACATACTTGCTCTACCCTGAGGCATGACAAAGGGCAGACAGGATGGGGACAAGGAGGAGGAGACTTTTTGGAAGGATATGGAAGTGGGAGGCCAGTAGCAAAAATCTAAGGACTCCAGATCCCTTAGACAAGAAAGAGAACAGAAGACAGATATTGATTTCTGCTGAACTGACTCCCAGGGCTCTGTGCAGGAGCCAAGATGTGTCTGCAGATTTTGAAAACTGCTGGCATCGCTGTCCCTAGTACGGGATGCTAATGATATGCGTTGGTTCTGAATGCAGAGGAGGAACCCAGATGACCTGTCAGCTGTCACTGCTGTTTCTTGTTTGTAACTGAGACCCAGCTCATGGCCTTTCTGTTTCCAGTCTGGCTCCCTTTTCTGCACCGCTTCCAGAATGATCACTCTAAAAGGCTTTAAAAAAGTTTTAGAAACATTTTTTATATAATAGAACACACATTCATAAAATGCACAAAACACGAGTATATATAGATTAATAAGAAATTAGAGAGTGAACACCCTTGTAACTGGCATTCAGAGCAAGAACTAGAACCCTGCATGCCCCCTGCCAAGCGGCTCTCTCCCTGCCCACAAAGGTGCCCCAATCCTGGATTTTATAAAGAGTAATCTCATTGCTTTGCTTTAGAATTTTATCACCCGTGTGTGTATCCCCGAACACGACAGTTTAATTTAGGCTGATTTTGAATTTTATATCAATGAAACCATATAGTATTTTTTGTATCTATCCTCTTTATTTTTACCTTATGTTTTTAAAGATATTTTGCATGTTGTGGTAAGTAGCTGTGTGTTTTTATTTTTTTGTTTTTGTTGCTCTGGAGTATTCCATTGTATGAAATATACCATGATCTATTTATCTATTCTACTGTTGGTGGGCATTTGTTTTGCCTCTAGCTGGGGGTGTTACCACCAATGCTGTTATGACTATTCTTTCCCGTGTCTCATGGTGCACACAGTTGTACTCTTCTCTGTAGTACGTGCATTCAGGGACAGAATTTCAAGGTCAGAGGGTATAGGTATTCTTAATTTTACTGGTTAAAAGACCATAATTTTCCAGAATGGTTGTACTAATTATTTACCCACTAGAACAGAATGAGAACTTCTGATGAGCTACATCCTCATAAACAATTGATATTGTTAAAGTTTTTCATTTTTGTCAATCTTGTGGGTGCAAATTAGCTTCTCATTATGGTTTAATTTACTTTCCCCTGACTTTTAATAAGATGAAACACCTTTTCGTATGTCTATTGGCTGTTTGGATAACTTCTTTCTGAAGTCAAGTCTTGCCCATTTTTCGATCTGTTTCTATTGTCTTTTATTGATTTGCTTGAGTTTTTATATATTCTAAATACTGGGTCTTGGTCAGTTATATGTGTTGCAAGTATTTCTCATTCTATAGCTTGCCTTTCCAGCCTTGTTATGTTGCCATTTGATGAGCCGAGTTTCTAATTTTAAGTAATCAAATTTCTCAATCTAGGAGCACTAGTTTTGTGTTGTAAGAACTCTTTCCCTCTTATAGATCTTAAAGCTATCTCCTGTATTATTTATTCAAGGTTGTTTTGTCTTATGCAGATATATTCATCATCCACCTGGAACCAGTTTTGCATAGCATCCATTAAGCTTCCATTTTAATTTTTCCCCCAGTCAGTGCCCAACTGGTCCTAGCATCACGCATGGAAATGGATTATGGTATATTTCATTTCCCCAGTTCTCTGCAGTGCTGCCTCTGAAGTAAGTCAAGCTTCCCTATATGTAGGCATCTTTTTCTGGATTCTCTTTCTTTTCCATTGGCTCATTTGTCTATGTTGAAGACAATATCACAACCTTTATTATTATGAGTTTGTGATAACTTTTGATCAGTCAAGCTTTCCCATTTTTGTCTTTTGAGTCAAGAGTGTCTTGGCTCTTCTCAGCCCTTTGCATTTTTACATAAAATTTTAGAGGCAACTTGTCAAGTTCTGCAAAATTCCTGATGGGGCTTTGCTTGTCATTGTGTTAGTGTTATAATTTTATGATATTCAGTCTTTCAAATAATAATCATTATATATATTTTCTATATTATTCATCAATATAATTTCTAAATATCATCTATAGTTTCAATTTGTTTTGGCATAAACTTGATCATAATATCCTCTTATTAGCTCCAGGACCTACAGTGATATCCTTATAAAAATGATAATGCTTATTTGTATATTCTCTTTTTCCCCTTAACCAGTCTTACCAGAGATTTATTGATGTTATTATTTTTTCAAAGAACAGAATTTTATCTTTGTTGAGACTTTTAAATTATATGTTGCTTTCTATTTTATTAATTTTACTCCTACTCATTCTTTTCTTTCTTATATTCCCTTTGGGTTTATTCTGGTGAATTTTCTAACTTCATGAGATAGATGATTTGTTCATTGACTTTAACGTTTTCTTCTTTTCCTTTAAGTATCATTTTATCTGTGTCCCACACATTTGATATATAATTTCATCATCATTCAATACAATTGTTTCTAATTTTCATATACTTTCTTCTTTGACCATAAGGCATTGAGAACTATATTTCTCAATTTCCAAACAAACTGGAATTTTCTAGTTATATTCCCACTCTTGAGTTCTAGCATAATTGTGTTGTGATCAGAGAAACTAGACTGTCTGAGTGTTTTGCAAGTTTTGAAGCTGGTTTGATGAGCTGGTGTGTGGTCAGCTTTGTAAGTGCTCCGGTGTCCTTGACGAGACTGATCATTCTGGGCGGAGGCAGGGTGCCCTGCCTGTGGTATTCTCTGTTGTTCAGACCATCCAGATCATTCCTAACTTTGTCAGCTTCAGTTTCTGGAAGTAAGTATGATAAAATTCTCTACTGTGTCTGTGAATTTGTCTATTTGTTTTATAGTTTTGACTTTTTAAAATACAGTTTTGAGGCCATGTTGTTAAATACATAGACATTTAGAATTATATCATTGTACGGAACTAAACATGTTTCCTTTGAAGCGTGCCCGTTTAACTCGACGATGCCTTTGCCTTAGACTTTGCTCAGTGCAGGCTCAGTGCCTTTCTTCCGGTCTGTTTCCATGGAAGGCCTGTTTTCGCTTTCAAACTCTCTGCATCCTTGGGTTTTAGGCATGTCTTTTGTCAATAACTGAGAGTTGTTTTTTAAAAAAAATCCAGTCTGACCATCTTTGATTATTAGCTGGAGGACTTCATTTGCTTACATTTGTTATGGTTACTGATCTGTTTGGATAAAAAACCCACCATCTTCCTGTGTGCTTTCTATACAGCTCTTCCTGTCTGTCTCTCTCTTTTCCTGCCTTCTTTCAGACTGCGTGAGTGATTTTATCCTTCAGTGTTCCTTCTCTCTTAGTTTAGAAGTTATACACTTCATTTCTATTGTTGGTGTGACTACAGCATGCATTCTTGAAATGACATCATGCATTCTTGGTGTATCGATGTCTAATGGTAATCCGTATTCTACCCTCATTCCAGGTAATTCCAGGACCTTGGAACACTTTGCAGTTAGTTTATTCTAGACTTGTGTGCCATCGTTCTATGCATGAGTGTTCATACTGCGTCACCTCCATGGAATCTCTTGGGTCTCTGAGCAGTCTGAACATCATAGGGCTAGATGATCAAAGCTTCATCCCCTTTAACATTCTATAAACATGGAATTGCACTTTAAAAATATTGGCCGGACTAGCCCTGTTGTGAATAACACATTCTTAAAAGACAATTGCAGCCTGGCCGGTGTGGCTCAGTGGTTGAGCATCGACCCATGCACCAAGAGGTCACCGGTTTGATTCCCTGTCAGGGCACATGCCCAGGTTGTAGGAGGCGGCCACTCGATGTTCTCTCATTGATGTTTCTGTCTCTCCCTCCCTCTCCCTTCCTCTCTCTCTAAAAATCAATAAAGAAAAAAAATTAATTAAAAAATAAAAAGACAATTGCAGAGAAATGAGGCCTGGGCTTTTCATGTTTCCAAAAGCAAGGAGGTTGGCACTTAGACAGGGAGCCCCAACTCCTCTCAATCAAATGTGACAGAAGATTCCCGGGAACCCTGGTGGACCCGCATGTAAAATGAGATATATTCAAATGACCACAAAAGAACCGCAGCTGCCATCAGGTCTGCGGCTCACCGGAGATGATTCTACAAGAACAGAATGACTATTTCCTGCTGAGTAGACCTTTATTTCCTCAGCAGACCCCGGCTGCCCCGCTCCACGCGGTGGACGTGGGGTAAGAGGCAGACCCAGTCCTGAGTAGGTGGACGGAGCCGTCCGAACAAAGCGAGGAAGACAGCTGAACCCACGTGTGTGTTCCGTTTAAAAGGGAAACTCTTTTTCTCATGATTAATCACAAGTGAAGGCCATTACAAAGGTGTTACCACTTTCTGGGGAAGAAAAGGTAGATGTTGCTCGGTGAGATTAAACTTCAATTAAATTCCACCTCCCACAATCCCTGGCAGCAGAGAAGTTTTTACCATTTATATTTAATTTAGTCCAGTGCGGTGGAAACACTTATTTTCTGCAGTGTGGCTAAATATGCTAAGCACACCTACTCTTGGTACCCTAAGTTGTCACCTGTGCCTGACGCCATGTGATAATGTACTCGGAGACGGCTTGGCTATCTCGGCTGGGGAGTAAGCTGCTCCATTCCACACAGCACCCTCTGACTCTGTGACCCCATGTGGCAGCCAAGGCTACAGCAGTGACATCACAGCATAAGCGTCCCGTTTTCTCCAGGAGCTGCAGCTGTGTTCCCCGACTGGGAGCTGATGTCTCTCTGACTTCACAGTGAACGATGGGGAAGTCACCACTTCTGAAGGGCCAGTGAGTCAGCGCCGAGTCCCCGAGTCACTGGCCACCTGGGGAGAGAATTCCAGAAGCTCTGACTCTCAGGACACAACTTAACTCACTTCAATCTCAGAGCCTGTGTCTGTAGAGAAAACACACAGCCCTCTGCTCCAGCCGTATTCTGCTCTCAACTTGCTGTGGGAAAGGGGACCTGGCCCTGAGCGGGTGTGCTTGGGTCAGTTCTTGGTTTGTGCAGGAAAGTTTTTACAAGATGAGTCCAGGTGATTTTGAGGGTACGTTTATTAAAGCTGGGAGAGTGAAACAAAGGGAGGGCTTCAGACAGAAGAAGCAACAGGAGACTAGGCAGGGCTGCTGTGGCTCACTGGAAAGTCAGAGAAAAGGGGGCCTGGGGAACAGGTTCGAGGCGTTAGCCCGGGACAAGCTTCTGCTGCCCGTTGCTCCCCTGGTTGCACGGCTCCTGGGGTCCCTTAGGGTTTAGGAGATGCACGCCTGTGGGGGAAGAAGAGGGAGAAGGGAAAGGCACAGGCGTGCTCCCTGGAGGGAGAAAGAGCTGGGTCCTTTGTTTTGAGGGTTTTAAAGGCTGGGAGTTTAGGGAGGTCTTAGGGGAGGATCTCCACAGAAGATTCAGCAGCTTTTCCAGGTGTGCCCTTTCAGGGTTGGGGTCTCCACTGATTGCTTAGTGCCCGGGCAGGGCACATTAGTCATTGTAGCTGGTCCTGGCTTCGTCCACCAGGATTTGCTGCTTTTCTGGGCCTGGAGCAGAAATACAACTGAAGCCTGGATATCTCTAGGGAGGAAAGGTCAGGGGGGTCTAAACTGCATGACCAGCCAGGTGCCAGGGGAGGAAAGGTCACCCTGGGGGCGAGGTCCGGCGCCAGTTTTGCTTGTTGCTAGGCACCCGGGGCTTTGCACCCTGGTGACCTTTCGTATCTGCTGTAAACTGCCCGGCCAGTTTGTTCAGCTCTGTCTCAGTTTCCCCATTCCTCTTGCCGAGGAATTTTCCTAGCTGCTTATCCTGCCTCCAGCTGACAGATGAGACAACGGATACCCGGAAATGTTCAAGGACGTGTCCAACGACAGAAGACTGGCAGCGACCAGTGTTCTCAGAACATTGAAACCGTGTTGCCCAAACTCAGCAAATACAGGGCATGAGGATTCCAGAGTCCACAGCGACATAAAGCAGTTTTCACGTCCACGGCGGCTTCTTCTGCGGCAGCCCGTGCCCTTATCTCACTGATCTCCATTCGGCTGGGGGGACAGAGACAGCGTTCCAGCCGCGTCACCTTCACAGTCCCCAAAGGGCACGAAGCCCTCGCACGCTCCTTCGCTTTCAGAATCTGCTGATGGAGGAGGTCAGCACGGAATGTCTTTCTCAGACCAGAACTTGACGGAGATTGAACATGTCCGTCAGGAGAAGCCAGGGCTCCCGTCCTGCCATCAGGACAGCGGCAGCCTTCACTCGTTAACTGGCACCCACGCACGCGGGCAGCAGGTGAGCGATGACTCTGGGTCCTCGGTGGTCCGTCCTGATTTAAAGTGAAATGTTGAAAAGCAGTTCTCAACCACTCCAAGCTTCCGGGGGTGCTCACATGTAGGCCCCTGGACAGGGGGGCCGCCTTTCAAACTAGATATTGAACGAGATGATTCAGGTTCTCAGATTCAGAAAATAATTCTCAGAGACATAGTGATGGAGGGATCTCATTTCTGCCTAAAGAGACACTTTCCCTAAGGCCACATGGAATTGAAAAGAAAAAATTTATGGAAAAAATGCCACCGTGACCTTAAACATGTAGTCCGGGTTGACACCATAATGAGGAATGGGGAGCTATTAAAATATACCGCACATTTTAATGACTCTACCAGCAGTAGGCCAAAAAAAAAAAAAAAAAAAAAAAGTTGAGCTCAGAATAATTCTGGGAAGGAGGATTTTGCCAAGGAGATTTTAATGTCAAGAATGTATGTGAGGCTAAAAATAAGCTCACACGCATCCCGGAGCTGTGGGTGGGGGTGTATATATAATCAAATTAAATTCTTCCTTTTCCACTTATGGAAAACTCTGATGATAAAAATCGACTGGAAAACATTTAGTCATATTTCACTTGGATGATGCTTATAAATATCAAACTCCAGACTTGTCAAAATAAACCCACCAGCGCTTCCTGGCCGAGGTGTTAGGTAGACAATAGCAGCCAGCGATGTGCAAAGACGATAAAGAGCTTCCAGAAATATCACGCCTGGAAAAGCCACAGGAATTCAGCGCAGGCTCCATGCACAGGCCCAGGGTGGGGACGGGGACCGGGAGAGCTGGTGGGGCTCAGCCCAGCACTGCCGCTGCCCGGGGTCTAGATGAATGCTGGGTTGGGCAGAACCTGCATTTCGTGCCTCTCGATTCTCTCTCGCCCTGTCGTTCTGGAATCCCGTGATCGTTGCTCCCTAGAGAAAGAACAAAGCAGAGAGGGAAGATACTTTCTCTTCATGGAAAGGGAAGTAGGAACGTTGAGAGAGAACAGTTATGGAGCAGTATTAGGATCAGACAGTGTGCTAAGCACTTTCCATGTAACACCCCTGACCTTCCTTCCCACCAGTTACAACCCTCCCTCCCTCTGGTGAACCGGAGCCCAGCGGACAGACACCACTGGCCAGGAGGTCGGCCCTGCTGTTAGCCCCATTTTACAGGTGCGCAAACTGAGGCTTATGGGAGTTAAATAACTTGTCCAAGGTCACAGGTAGCTTTGAATCCACAATGGCAGGATTTGGACCTCAGCCATAGGATCAAACCCCGCCTCACACCATTCTGTGAGTCTGTTTCCTGTGAATTTCCCTCCTGCTCACTGTAGCTTGGGCGGGAAAGCAGCTGAGAAATAGCAAAATGCTTGAGGAGCTGTGGGAGGGAGATGATGTCAGCTAGGCTACTAGTCACTCCTATAACCTCAGCCAAGTCACCCGACCCGGTGAGCCGTCATTGTTCATCTGTGAAGTGGCCATCACACTCTGTCAGGCCACGTGTGGAGGCACTTCTCGTGGACAGGCTTCCGTGGACATGCTGGAACCGAAGGAGGCTCTTCTCTGTGTGACGTGGCGAAGACAATTGCCGTAGAAGGTGCTGAGGTCCGTGGCCGGGCCTGGGTGTCACTTTGTCCCACTAGCAGGACCTTTCTGACCCTCGGGTCTCACCTCTAAGCTGCCGGGGAGCTCCGGGATGAGGAAGACCCACGGGAGTGGCTGGTGTGCCCCTTACCTGCGGGGGCAGCAGAAGGAGCTGCTGAACATGAAGTAGACGAGCGGGTTGATGGCGCTGTTCAGGGCGGGCAGGTTCTGGATGATCACGGACGCGTAGAAGCGCTGCTTGGTGTCCGGAAGGAGGCTGAAGTTGTCCAGCATGTCGAAGAGGAAGTAGGGACTCCAGCAGCAGACGAAGGCTGGGGAGAACAGGGCCATCAGCACTCCTGAGGCCCCAGCCCGGGGGACGCTCCTTACACCCCGGATCTCTC
Source organism: Tadarida brasiliensis (assembly GCA_030848825.1). NCBI lineage: Eukaryota > Metazoa > Chordata > Mammalia > Chiroptera > Molossidae > Tadarida > Tadarida brasiliensis. The sequence goes on along the minus strand of CM061267.1, from coordinate 94,055,418 downwards.
AGAAACGTTAGAAACAGTCACGTGCCTGAACCTTAAGTCGTGTCCACTTGAATACACACACACACACACACACGCGTACACACACACGCGTACACACCCCACAGGTACATTCCCGGAGCTTCTCTCTCTGTGAAGAGAGGGTCTGCTTTGACCACGGTGGTGATTCCTCATCGAAAGCTTGGGAATTTCTGGGCGTGGAGGGGTAAACTGCCTTTTCGGAGCACTTTGACCGGGTGCCTGTTGGTGTATTTAAGGGTGTGTGTGTTGGGGTGTGGTTCTGATTTCCCAGGGATGCCAGCCCTCTTGCCTGGAGCATACATCCCATGTCCCATACATCCTTTGAGTCCCCAGCCAGACACTTATGTAGCCGAGAACCCTGTTTATAATTACCCCAGCAGAGGAACCTGACTCTATTTTATATACAAACACAAGCATTTTCTATAAATACAGAATTTTCCAGAAATGCAATTCCCTTGCAAAGGAGAAAGATTACTTGTTCCATTTGGAACCGTCCCAGGGTTTGTCCACCTGCTCAGAAAATCGTGTCCTGACAGCAGTCTGCTCTGTGTCTTCTGTCCCCATGAAAGCACACCTGTATTGCTTTGCATTTGTAGCGGCTACGACATCCAGCCGACTGCACACCCTCCTCCGGTGTAGCTGTGCCCAAGTACTTACGTAGGGAACTCTGTATTGTTTGTTATGAATTATTTTCTTTCTATTCCCCCTTTATGTATATTACTGCACGTTGACTGTTTAAGGATTGTGTTAGGACAGTAGTGTTATGTATGCATTTCTTTCAGGGTGGGAAAGCGCATTGCAAAGTGTTTGTTATGGAAAGGGCTGCATTGGTCTGACTGGGCCGTTGGCACGGCTGACCCTCTGGTGGGCGTCTCTGCTCTCTGACGGTAAGGCCCCCGGCCTGGGCCCGTGGCTCCAGGTCACGGACGGCGCTGTTGGCCCTGGAGCACACCTGTGAGATACGCTTCCTGACTCCGCATCCAGGAGTGTGCGTCGGCGCTTCTGACTGTCCGGGAAGGCAAGCGAGGCCCGTCCGCTCCAGAAGCTTCTGGGACAGGATTCTGAGCCCTGGTGGGTGGCAGACGCCTCACCCCAGGTCTGCCTGCACCATCGTTTGGTGCCTGCGTTCTGCTGGCTGAGCCCCGCTGCAGTGGTCCGGTTGGCACCTTGCTGTTGTTTACAAAGGGGACACGGACTGTTCTGGTGATCTGACATCAGCTAACAGAGGGCTGTGCTCTCAGCCCCCCAGGGCCGCACGGGGGCATGGAGGGGCGGTACTGGAGCTACGGGAAAAGGACATGGCGCAACTCCCCCTCCTCCTTGCGTATCCTCATTCATCTGCTCATTCAACAAATACCAATCCAGCCCCTAGTGTATGGGGGCCTATTTAAGGCCTTGGTGGTGGAATTGTAAGGAACACAAGGTAAAAGTCATTGCTCATGGAATTACTTCTCCAGCAGGGGAGACCGCCAATATGCACATCGATATATATCTTATAATGTCAGGTAGAAGCAGGAATATGAAGAAAAATAAGGCAGGGTAAAGGCTACTGGAGGGCTATTTAAGACTCATCGAGAAGGTGGCTTTGTTGGGAAACATGACGTGGGGGGCGAAGCCCTGCCACCAGCTGAAGGCAGAGCGGTGCAGGTGGGAAACAGGGCAAGGACCTCAAGGTCAGCACAAGGTGACATTTCAAAGAGCAAGAAGACCGGAGTGATGTATTGAAGGAGCAAGGAGGAGCTCGGTGGGCATGAGGCTGGAGACCGGGCTGGAGGACCGACCACACGGGCCTTGTAAGACATGGACCAAGGGGGATGTTATCCAACACAGTGGGAATCCACAGGGGGAACTGCAAGAAAGAGACAGCATCTGGTTTACATCCTCAGCAACCAGGTTGGCAGCTTTGCAGAAAGGGCTAAGAGAAGACCAGTGGCAGAAGGTGCTGGGAGCTGTGGCCAAGGGTGGGAGTGAGGCTGGTGAGGCTGGTGAGGCTGGTGAGGTCTGAGATCTGTTTTGTAGGGAGAGCCTCCGGGCCTTGCTCGTGAACTCGATGTGTGGGGTGTGAAAGAAATACAGGAATGACAGATGGAGGACCCTCAGAGTTTTGGTGTGGACACTGGGTAAAAGATAGTGTCATTTACTGAATCAGCGAGTTCAGGACCAGCTACCCCAAGATGTGCCACTGTGGTAGGCACTGCTTAGAGCTGAAGGCAACTTGAGCCACAGACTCAAGAAAAACTCTGCCCACCCCCCTTAAGAATTTGAAATGAGGACCCTTGCCCATAAATTCTTATCAGAGAGAACCTCTTTTGACCTATCTATAAGGCAGGGCAAACCTCCATATAGTAAAGGTCTGATCTTATCACCCTGCAATAATCTTTTGAAGTCCCCAAGGCACCTTACTTCACCCCTAGCTCAGGAGGTCTATGTACCCATGTTCCCTTTCTGTCTCTGAACCTCTCTGCACACTGGGTCTGTGACTCTCTCATGGATGTGGGGTTCCCTTACACGTGTGTGTATTAAATTTGGTTATTTTCTCTTGCTGATCTGCTCATGTCTATTTGATGACTAGAGCAGTGAGAGAAACCTTCAGGGAAGAGGAAAGTTTGTTCCTCCCCCACAAGGACAATGGGGGAAGGCTTCCTTTGCCGGGGGTAGGAGAGCGTGCTAAGACCTCTGCTTGCTATGTAGAGTGTGACAAGCTTATTAGAAATACAAATGGAGCTCTGAAGTAGAAATCATAGATGTAATTTCCAGGCAAAGGAAGTGAAGGAGGAATGAATCAAATGTTGATTAGAAGTCAAATAAGATGAAGATTGACAATTGTCATTTGGCATTTTGGAGGTTGCCGTGACCTTGACGAGGGTGGTTGTACTGGAGTAATCAGAAAGAAAGCTGATAGAAATAGGCCCCAGGGATGAAGGTAAAAGGTGGAGAAGTCGTGCTAGAGAAGACCGTGGTGCAGTGGGTCTGCTGGGAGCAAGTCCACGGAGGGAGCTATTCCAGTACGTTTGCGTGCATAGGACCCAGTCCAGGGGCATGTGTGGGGAGGAGGAGATAACTGGAAGAACAACATTTCTGAGCAGGCAGGCAGGGATGGGATTCAGTACTAGGAGAGAGGACAGCACATGATAGAGGTTCTTCCCATCGGGGCATGTGCAGGCCGGGTAGTGAGGAGGTTCTATTCTGCTTAGTCATATTTTCTCAGTGAAGTCAGAATCAAGGTCATTAGCTGAGGGGGCCTAAGGAAGAGGACGTTTTTGAAGGTTTGAGGATAAAAAAACACACACCAACCCAACACAAGGTGACGTTATGGGGTCTTAAGAATAGAGGGAAAGGCAAAGGGAAGAAGACAGGAGAGTGAGAGAGAAGATAGACATTCATTAGGGAGGAATTTATAGTGACCTTGAAATTAATTATCCAGAAGACATGAAATGCCACTTCTGTCTTCCTTTCGCTCATCAACTTCAGCCCTGGGGGAGAGTATGGATTAAAGGAAGCAGCTGGGTCAACCAGGTGATGGTTGAGTATCAGCTTCGGCTAGTGATCTGATTTTCTCCAAATTATGCACCCCAGGGCCTCGGTGGACAACTATATTAATGAAGAGAGAGATTGGGAACCAAATGCCATCCTTTGAAGGAGCTACGGGTAGCCTGATAAGTTCCACACACTCCTCTCTCATCAGACGGAGGTGGAAGTGTCTACAGACCAATTCCTTTCTCCTGGGGCTCGCCACCACCAGGTCCTGGACAAGTCTGCTTTTGGAATGTTCACGCAGCTCTGCGGCACAGGGAGGGACATTGCTTACCAAGAATGATGACCATGCTGTACTTGATGGCCTTGATTTTTGCCTTTGAGATGAGCCCTCGGTTGTAACTGGTGCACAGCCTTCCATCTGTAGGAGCAGAAAGAGGATGGTGAAGTGAAGGGCTGTTGCTGCCAATGGGAACATTGCAAGCTCGTCCCACAGCTGTCACGGGACCACTTATATCCTGCTCACCCATGCCCCGGGGTCCTCCTTGGACATTTTTAGAGTAGAAAAGGCTCTGGGCTGGATGTTGGAAGCTGCTCAGTTTGCAGCTTAATGTAAAATGCAAATGGACCAGGACATCCAGACTCAGGAGGCTTGGCTGGATGCCCTGAGTCAGCCGAAGCTGGAATCAGCCATGTGACCTCAGAGGGCGATGCTGAGACACCCATCTGGTTCCTTCAGCAACCTAGGGCAAAGCCATTTTCTCAGCATGTTACCCCAGGCTAACTCATTCATCTAATTCAGAAACTCCACTCTCGACAAAAGCTCAAACCAGAGATATTGAAAAACAAAAACAAAACCAAAAAAATCCTGAAGAACGTCAGCCTGATGGAGACAGGAACTTTGTTTTTTTCATGCCTGTATCCTATGAACTTAATAAGTGAATACAAACCTCTCTCTAGTAGAGCAGTGGTAAAATAAAAGTGGATACAGAATTCAGTGCAATAGCTCTTAGTGAAAGGAGTAAAGAACTGGCAAATCTGGGGATGGAGAATTTGGATGCAAGGTTCCTTGATGTTGTGGAAGAGTTTTTACTGGGGGGCTTCTGTCAGCCCATGTGGCACCTTGTGAAAACTGGGGAAGGGTGCTCTTCCTCTGGATGTGGCAGCCGGGCCCCAGTGCACACCCTCAGTGAGGGCAGCATGGGTAGGTTGCCAACCCCGTGAACCTTCAGCTGGTTGCCAGTGATTTGGGCTCCATGGGCACAACCTTAGTGGAGGCCCAGCTCAGAGGCCCTCCCAGGGTAGCTAAGCCATATGGGGCAGGGCAGTTGTACCCTAGAGGCCAACTACGGTCCTCACTGCATTGTTCAGATTTCACGTTTGACATTTATTTCTATCCCCTTGGGAAGTGGTATGTGTACTGTTGCGCTCTGTATTCCGAACCCTCTCCAGTCCAATCCAGCCCAATCCACAAGCCTAGCACATCTCCTAAGAGATAAGAACTGAACACAATCGGCTAAAAGACAGAGTTCCTGTTCTCCAGGAACTTTCAATCCAGTGGGAAAGATCACACATGCCCCACAAAGCCAGCCGACGTGAGAGCTGTCCCCCCGCTGCCATCAGGAATAAAAGGGATAAGGGGCTTTTTATGTGCATTGAACTGAAATGCTAATTATAATTGATTTTTTGTTTCTTAATGCATAACCTGTAAGACCACTCTTAGGCCTTCAAATTATTCTGTGCATTTCACAGAACCACAGATCCTGGGTGGTCTCAGCAAGCGTGTGCTTCAGAAGCATTTACAGCGGGGTTCTCAACATTGCCCCGAGAGGTTATTTGACAATGTCTGGACATGGTTTTGGTTGTCACATTGGTGGGAGGTTACTATGAGCATTTAGTAAGCAGGCCAGGGATGCCGCTGGACATCCTTCAATGCACAGAATAGCCTCCTCCCGCGCCCCCCCCCCCCAAAGAGTTATCTGGTTGAAACATTGATAGGGCCAGTGTCGCAAAACCCTGGTCGCTAAGGTGGCATCTTGGGAAAGATACGGGCTTCAGACTCAGGCCTGGGTGCATCCCCAGCTGTACCAATCACCAGCTGTGTGACCACAGCAAATTGCCTACTCTTCCCAGCCTCAGTTTCCCAATTTTAAAAATGAGATATGAAACACCAAATGCAGAGTTATTTTGAAGAATCAAATAAAATAATGCAGCCAGGATGCCAAGCCCCACACTGAGCATGTCCATTCCCTTCTTAGTCGGATGAATGAGGGTTTAAGTGTTTCCGGAGGAATGCGAGCTGCCTTTATGGAAGTGAGCACAAGGCATTGCTACGCGAAGTCCGTTTATTGGACAACGTTGCTATCTGTGTATAGGAATGATACACACCCACAACGATCAGGGTGGGGTTAGCCCCACGGGAGGCCAGTGGAGAGGACGGCAGACCAAGCTGTGCCCTTGCAGAGTATCCCTGTTCGCTGGGGCGGCCGCTGGCTGTGGGCTCTGAAGACTGAGTTCATTTTTCCGAAAAGTGCTCCAGAATGACATTTGTGCTCTGAAATCTGCTTAAAATAGAAACTTTCCGTCCTTTCCACAGGGCGACTGGGTGACAATATAATCCACGGCCTGCCCTTCGGTCTCGCCGTGAGATCAGTGAAAAGCATCTTTAGTCTGACCACTCTGCGAATGCAAAGCCTCCGGCTCCTAAAAACGGCTCTTCAAAGGCGGCCGGGAGACAAAATGCCCATAATTCTCCTTTATTGGGAGATAAAAGGATTAATTCCACCCAGGCCCGGCACTGAGCTGGAGGGGAAAACAGTTCGATTCAGCTGTCTGTCACTGCGCATTAGCCGGGAGTCCAGAGGCAGCGGGTCCATTAGATTCAGAAACCCGCCTGAGGCTGAATTCAAGCTCCAGTCCCTGCGGCCCCGTGGAAATTAGTCTCCCCGTGGCCAGCTCCTGGCCTCACCTTCCCCACACGTTGTGCCCGAGCAGGGCCACTGGGAATCCATGTTGTGGGTTGAACACGAAGTGGGGAGTGGGAGGGACAGTTGTTATCCTGGGGGTTTAAAATGAGGCAGAATGCATTCCTGGGGAGGAGGGGAGCCATCTGGGAATCCATAATGAGGGCAGGTGATTCATTTGTTAACAAGGAAGTCTACCTAGGGATATCTTAGAATAAATATTTTTCATATGTTGGGAACTTTATATATTTCAGGTTGATTGAAAACATTAAACGTTTTTTTGATGGTATGTCTGATTTCTAAAATCTTTAACCCTGGAAATGTGTTTTTGGTCTCTGATCATTGATGGCTCTTTATCTACAGATATCACCCGCATGTTACATATTTTTAGCACATTATGTCTCATTTGCTTAGCTGTGGAACTATGACCATTTCCTTCCCTGGGGTTGGTTGTGTGTGTGTGTGTGTGTGTGTGTGTGTGTGTGTGTGTGTGTGTGTGTGTGTTTGACCTTCTGGTAAACCACAGGTCATGGTTAGCTTGAAGGAAGTATGACCTAACTCACCTAACTCACATCCTTTTCTGCTCCTCAGCTCCTCAGCTCAGGCAGAGCCAGGACCCCTGACAGGCCTAAAATCATTGTGCCAGAGACAGGTTGGCCTTTCTTTCCCCCCAGGGCACACAGCTAGACTACATTTCCCAGCCTCCCTTTCAGCAGGTGTAGTCATGTGACTAGGTGCTGCCAATGGGAACATGGGAAGAACCCTTGTACACCAGACCCAGACCTGGCTCAGATAAACCACCTGAGCCATCCTCCACCCTCCCCCCCACACTGCCTGCTGGGTGTTGATGCTGAGGGACACCTTAGGAGCCACCGGCTTTGGTGGCAGAATCTTCATCTGCTTGAGTTTCTGAAAAACTGTGCGGAACAGTGCTCTTCCCTTTGACCTTTACCGTCAACTGGACTTTGAGCAAAAGACATATTTCTATTTTGTTAAGGCTACCGAATTTGGGGTTTCTCTGTTGTAGCTGCTAGGTTCCCTGAACAAAAGCAGAAGGTGGTACCTCCTGTGAATGCTGTCATAATAAAACCTAATACATGTGGCTTTAGTCTAGTGGGCAGGCAGCAGGTGGCCAGAAACCTGATACTGGAAGCTGGGACACTAGAGACCACCTGGTAGAAGTGTCCCACAAGGTGCCTGGGAAGGCAGACTGTGCACCCACTGAGCCTAAAACCCAGAGGACAAGGTGGGTGGAGTAGTCTGTGCTCCCCAGAGACACAAAAGCGATAGGAAATGCACGTAGCTGGCCCCGGTCCACAGGTGAAGCCACAACACCGAGGGGTTGTAGCCTGCAAAGACCCATTATGAATCCTTCCTGAGGCCAAGGTCGGACTGAGGCTGTGGCCTCTCACCTACTGTTTCTGGTGGCCTCAAACTAGCTTCCATCAGGTTGAAAGACGGGTTGGGCGAGGAAGCGCAGAACAAGTCAGACCTGAGGATCGTACGAATAAAGACATTTTGGATGTGGTTGCTGGCTCATGAAAATGACTGGAAGCAAATAGAGCAGAAGCCTACTACGTTTTTGAGAAATAATATTGCCAAATAAGCCAGGAGCTTTATATCTTTGTCAACACTTAGAAATATCAGACTTTAACATTTTTATTAAACCTGTGGGTAGAAAATTGTATCTAGCTGAGATTTGAACGTGTACTTTGCTGATTATCAGTGAGGTTGAGAATCTTATTTTTGGCCATTACTCCATTTCCTTCTGTGAAATGCCCGTGTCCGGCTCATTATTTTTTTCTATTTAATTTTTTTAAAAAGTCTTTATTGATTTTTTAGGACTTCTACATAAATTCTGGACACTAATCTTTTCCCAGGTAATGTATTTCACAAAGTTTCTCTTACTTGGTGGCTTAACTTTTTAAATATTAATGGAGTCAAATGTACCCATCATTTCTTTTCTGGCTTAATGTGTCTTGTACCTTGTTTAAGAAATCCTTCCTTACTCCAATGTCATAAAGATATTACTTTTTCTTTTGCAAGTTTTAAAAGTCATGCATTTCACATGTAAGTCTTGAATTCACCTGGAATTTTTTTTTGCCTATGAATTGAGGTAAAAATCCAATTTCATTTCTTTCTCTATGACCTTCTGACATACACCAAGTTCTCATATACATGCAGGTCTGTTGTGGGCTGTTTTTTATTTTCTATTTGTCTACTGTACGGTGTCAGTACCGCACTCTGACTTAATGATAAATCTTAATATTGAGTACAGTAAAAACCTCTCCTATCTTGGTCTATGTCTCCAGGAAAGTCCTAGCTATTCTTGGCTCTTGAAATTGCCACATCTATTTCAAAACGGGCTTCTCAAGCTCAATAAAACATCTCATTTCAGTTTTGACTGGAGCTGTAGATCAGGTGGGGGTGTGGGGGGGGGAGAACTGACATCTTCATGCTATTGGGTCTTACTGTCCACAAAGATTCATCTATTTCTGTCTTTATGTTTCTTACCATGAGGTTCTGTATGTCTTTTGCTAAATGTAGTTGTTTGCGGAGAAGCCCTTCTACCCCCATGTACTGATGAAGAAAGACGCTAAGGGCAGTTCCCGGGCTTAAGTACATGTAGCTAGAGGTCTGTAGGACCCAAACCCAGCTCCTCATCCAAAGCTTTACTCACCACCCCAGTCTCCTTCGTTTAACATGCAATTTGGATATAGCAAGGATCGCCTCAGGTCTCCCAAATCAAAAGGGCCAGATGCAACTATATCCAGATGTGACACGTTGTCTATTCCATGGGTGCGCCTCCCCCATTCCCTGCCCCGATGCAGAAAGTCTTCTATTTCATAGGAGTAGACAGACACCCCCTGGCATCAAGAGCTTGCTGACTTATGAAAGGCAACAATGTACAGGTTTGGAAACCTCATCTCCTCTACCTCTTGCCTCCACACTTGTTTGGGGGGGAGTCTCAATCATTTATTAAATAGCTCCCCCCCTGCTAGTCTTTGAGACATATTTGCCAGCGAGAAGAGTGGTTGTTAAACTAATGACAGCGCGAATTTGCAGCCTGTGTTTACAAAGCGAGCGGCTGTCCCTTGTCGCTGAGCAATCATCCAGGCATGCTAACGCCACTGGAGATCCGTGCAGCAGCCAACTCAGAGCTGCTTGGCTGTAATGACGGATAGGAAATGAAGTGAGTTCCATCTCTGAATACGATGCAGAGAGTATACGGGCTTCTCACACAACCATCTGCTCCGCACCCCGGAGCCGGTCGCTGACGGTGACATAAAGATACAGACGATGGAAAAATAGGTATAACGGAGTTATAAACTTGTATTAAAGAATGAAAACCGACTGTATCCGTGTCCACCTTTGGGAAGGGGGATTGCGTACTGACCACCCTGTGGCTTTGTCCTATTTCAGAGACCGGAGGATGGGGGACCCAACAGTGCGGGGACTGGAAAATCTGGTAGCAGGTGATGTGGGGGACACTGGAGAGCGACAGGGGCCCAAGCACAGCAGTGAACAGTCTGCTGAGAACGGGGTGGTGGGAGATGCCTTGGGTGGTGGGTGGCTGATAGAAGGGGGGACCGTTTTAACACCTCCCTCTCCCAGCAGCATTTGCTCTATTGCGGGTGATGGACTCGAGGAGAACGAGGTGGTTCCACTGTGGCCCTTTGGCCCAGGAGCGGAGGGAACAGAGAGCTGTAGGTGTGACAGTGAGAGCTCAGATGGACAGGCAGGAGGGGCACACCGCCCCCTGGAGCTGGCACAGGACAGGGATTTAGGCCAACCTGACTTAAATCTGAAAGAACAGGGAGACCTCAGCCTACCTAAAAAAAAAACCAGGCCCTGCACCTGTCTTTATTAATGTCGCATAGAGGAAGGCCGCTCTCACCCCTCTTTTCTTTAGACAACTATTCTGACTTTTGACCAGAGCCACTCACAATGAATAAAATAAATGCACTTGAATTCATCCTTTCTGGCTCTTGCTCTTCTAGCAAAACCAGGTGCAGAGACCAGACTGTCATGAGGGAGGCACAAGGGTCTGTCATAAGCTGAATGATGGGTTCCTCACAGCTGGGCAACTTCCCAGCAGCCTGGGCACACCCCTGGGTTACCCTGGTCACTCAGAGTGGAAGTCAGCTGCCTGTGACTGCGTCTCCCACTAGATCAGAGGCTGTGAAACATAGTCGCACATTAAGATCATCTAAAGAGCTTTTCCAAAGTAATGATGTCCAGGTCACACCCCAGACTGAGTGAATCGAGCCTCTCCGGCATAGGGTCTGGATTTGGGTGCATCTGAGAAGCTTCCCCACAGGGCCCTTGTGCAGCCCTGGCTGAGACCCCGTGCACGAGACGGTGACTGCCTCTGTCAGGACCCATGCCATTTATTCCCTGGACAGCCCTGGTTTGCGGTGGGACACAGAGAATTGAACCGGATTCCTGTGTAGACACCAGGACTTGCCTCCCTACTGATTCCCCTGGGGAAGAGGACACAGATTATCAGTGCCCTGTAACACGTGAGAGTCCTCTGGACTTTCTCGCCATCACTGGAAGAGAGAGCTTCAAGAGGGAGGAAGACGAGCTCAGTTTGGGTCCAGTTAAGGAATCAGCTCAAAGTCGGAAAAGAGGAGGATGCGGAATGGAGGCTGCCCCTCGTTTTAACCCCCTGGAGCTCAGACAGGCTCGTGACTTTGCAAAGTGGCCCAGATCTTAGTGGCGCACCTGGAACAGAACCAGCTCTTTCCATCCCTGGCATGCGGGCTCCACCTGGCTGCCCTGTGTGAGTGCGCGTGGGTGAGGGTGCCTATGTGCACGCACGCGAGTGTGCAAGTGTGCGTGTACACAGGGTGTGTGAAGGTGTGCCTTTGTGTATGCAGGCCTGTGCTGTGAGCACACGTGTGTACAAGGAATGGGGAAGGCCTGGGATCTGAGCGGGGCCAGTCTCCTCCTCCAGGTGACAGAACGAGTGACGCTGTAGTGAAGGGAAAGCCAGGAGCCCCTTCTGCTCTCTGTGCGGCATCTGGCTCACTGTGTTCTCTCCGGGCTGAGCCATCAGGCCCAGCAACACCCGCCTGGGGGGCAGGGTGGCTCTAAGCCTCAGTGCACGCTGTGTAGGTGTTCGGGGTGAAGTCTTACTGAAACGGGGAGGGGAGGCCACAGTGGCCATCTCGGGCTCGGCCTGCTGGGAGCCGGTGTGCTGGGATGGGGGACAGTGTGGACAGTGCTGGCTCAGGGTCCAGGACTGTGCTGTGGGTCGAAGGCAGCCTTCTCCATCCGTGAAGTCAGCGTGGCAGAAATGTCTACTCTGGTGTTTTGGTGAATGGATGGTGTTTTCGTGGACAGTTCTCTCTTTTCATCCCAGTGTCTTCCTCATGACCAGGCCCGAGAGATGGGGGTGACTCCAGATTCTGGCTCAAGGGCTGCTTAAGGTATAGCTTGGCCAGGCTTGAGGTCCCCCCTCCCTTCTCCCAGTTTCCTGGGACGGCCTTTGGGGGACCCGGTCCGCCTGCCGGGCCCTGGCAGGACGGTGCAGGCTGGTTACATCAGAGCCCACGCTCCTGCCAGCTGGAGCAACCCGCAGAGGCACGCTCAGCCGTGGGTCAGGAAACAGGTGAGAGGCTTACCCGAGCAGTTGGAGACCACCGTCTCATGGGCTTTGCTTTTCATCCAGATCGTCCGGATCACAATGGCATAGATGACGCTGTGGAGAGGAGCACAGTGATGTGAGGATGGCCAGCGGGTCCCCCCGGGAGGACGCAGATGGAGGAGCGCTCCCACTTCCTGAGTGTGAGCTGTGGAGGGAGGGGTGCTGAGGATAGAGTCATGGCAGACTGAAACCCAAACTCCAAGCGAGGAGGCTAAGGCTGGCGAGGTTACATTTCTCTAAGGTCGGCCCGGTGGTAGAGGTACAGCTGAGGTTAGAATCCAAACACAGGGTTTAGCGTCAGAAGGATTTAGATTTGTAACTGGCTCTACTTGCCGGTTGTATGACCTTGACTTTAGCCCTCACTGTGGCCCTCTGATTCCTGCCTTTGGTGTGCAGGCCTCTGTGTGACCCTCTCCTGCTGGGTGTGACAGAGCCTGCGACTTGCTTCTGATCGAGGCACTGGGATGAAGGTGAGGGGCTGTTCGTGGTTACGCAGGAGTGTTGCATCTGCCTTGCTCGTGTCTGTCTCCATTGCTGGCTTGGAAGAATCAATTACCGGGGCTGTAGAACCGCGAGGCCCACAGCCCCAGGAAATTAATTCTGCCAAGAACCACGAGATGGGAAGAGGATCCTTCTCCAGCTGAGCCTCTGATGGACACCCAGCCCTGGCCAGCACCTTGATTGTCGCCTTGCCTCAGCAGATGACCCACGAGAACTATGAGATGACAAAGTGTGCTGTTTTATGTCACCAGGTTCGAGATCATTTGTTATCAGACAACAGATAATGTAGCAATTAGAGTAATGTAGGCTGAATGTGTGTGTCCCTCCGAGACTCATCTGTTGACATCCTAATGCCCAGTGTGATGGCAGATGGAGCTGGAATCTTTGGGACGTGCTGAGGTCCTGAGGGTGAGCCCTCGTGAATGGGTGAGCACCCTTCTAAAAAGATGCTAGCCCATTCCACCATGTGAAGACAGAGAGAGAAGTCTGCAACCTGGGAACACTGCTGGCACCCCGATCTCAGGCTTCCAGCCTCCAGACGGTGAGAAATGCATCTCTGCTCTTTACAGTCTGTGGCATTCTGTTGTAGCAACGCAGGCGAACCAAGACAGTGAGCCCCAGTTGAAACTGCAAAATGCAGTTAATTCTCCAAACCTCTTAAGAGTTTTTTGGGAATGAGATGTGACAACATTTTATTATTTATTTTTTTAATCCTCACCCAAGGATATTTTTTCCATTTATATTTAGATAGAGTGGATGGGAGGGGTGGAGGGGGAGAGAGAGAGAGAGAGAGAGAGAGAGAGAGAGAGAGAGAGAGAGAGAGAGAGAGAAACATCGATGTGATAGAGCCAGAGATGTGACAACGTTTAAAGTGCCAAGCACAGTGCTTGAAAATTAGACTCAAGAAATGTCATTTTCTGTCCCTCTTCCTTCCCCATTTTTCACATAATATCACATCTGCTCTTGTGGGATATAGTCTGTGCCTAACAGGAAATTGACGTGTGAATGACTCAAAAGCAGCAGCAAAATGTGTATCCTATGTCCCCTTCGGTAACTATAAAAATCAATACCCTTCTTTCAAATATATTAAGTGTCTCGCCTAAAAACTTGGGGAGAAAGCACCGCTTTATTTTAAAACCACACCAACTTCCCTCCTGAGAATCACTGGCTGAAAAAGGAATCGGAGTTCTCATTTGCAGCAGCCGACAAAGCACTAATCGCTCGTAATGATCTTTAGAATCTAACTTAATTAATAACTTGTTAAAATACTCTGCTTCTTCATGTTTTCCTGTCTTACTCCGCCAACCCCTCTGAGCGCTCCGAGAAAGCCCCAGGCCTTTTTGGGGACCCCCTCCTTCTCCTCATATATCTGCCCAGGGATTTTTTCTGGAATTTGTATGTCTACATTAAAGAAAAAAATGGGGAAAAATGACTAGTGAACCTGTTATTTACTTTAAGTTGAGTATTTGTTAGAGCTGGGAAACTGTTCCCCAGGTAAGTGAAATACAAGGAAAAGTGACAACCACACGAAGTCTGTGTGTTACAATTGCAAGCCCAGGACTTAACTGATCAATAATTCAAATATTTATTGACCGTCCACCACAGACACGGTGGAAGCGAGGAAAGGCCTCCTGTGTCAGGGGTTTGGACCTAAGTCACCCCTCCTCTTTCAAGCCAGCCAGGCAAGTAGACAGCCAGCCCTGCTGTACTGTCGGCCAGGAGAATGCCTGCCACGGAGGGCACCCCTTCCTTTACCACCCAATCAGGCATTTCTCAGTGTAACAGGCACGTGTCAGGGAGACCTCGGAATTAGGTTTCCTCATTTCTTTCTTCCGATTCATCAGCAAGTTCTGTGGATTGTCCCTTCAAAATGTCCCTATTCTCTGTCCCCCCCCTTGCCATCCCCGCTCTTCAGGATCCTCATAACCTCTTTGTACAGAAGCCGATGAGTTTCATTGTGATGAAACAAACGTGACATCCAATGCACCGCATGAGCCACTGTAAGCGTGCAGCTCGGTGGCATTACGTGCATTTACATTGTGCCACCACCACCACCATCCGTTTCCAGCACCTTTTCATTCTCCCCACACTGCAAGTCCATCCATTGAACACAAAAAGATGGGAAGCTTCATGAATGTACTGTTATTCTGACCCAGAGGCCATACTCATCTGCTCCAGATCATTCTGATTGTAGTACGTTTGCCGCCGAAGTGAGCACCCTGTATAATCTCTTGCGTGATTATTGCCATCGTGTCCTAAGACCTCCACTCTGCTACCACCTTGAATGCTCACACCACCCTCAGGGCCGTGCTCCGGCGGAGAGCCCTGCGCTGGCCTCCGCTGTCCTCCAAGATGATACCCGGCGCCTTCAGCAGGTCATCCAAAGCCTCCCCTGGTCTTCCTCAGCCTTCTTCCCCTTGATCAATTTCATCCTGCCCGTAATCACAAATGACACACAACACATCAATAGATTTTAGGTAAGATACTCTATATGATTACAGAGGAGCAAAATCCTATGAAGACAGAATGTAGGGTGATATAGGCACATATCAGTGGGGCCCTGACTTGTTCGGGGGGTCGGGAACACCTTCCCAGAGGAGGCGAACTTTCTGCTAAGATCTGAAGGAGAAAAGGGTGTTTTAAATGCAGAGGAGGCCCTGGCCGGTTTGGCTCAGCGGTTAGAGCATCGGCCTGCGGTCCAGAGAGACCCGGGTTTGGTTCCCGCTGAGGGCATGTACCTCAGTTGCAGTTTGTCCCCGGCCCTGGTCGGTCGTGCGGGAGGTAGCCACTCGATGTGTCCCTTTCACGTCGATGTTTCTCTCTCTCTCTCTCTCTCTTCCTCTCTCTCCCTCCCACTCTATCTGAACAAAAAATGAAAAAATGTCCTCGGGTGAGGATAAAAAAATAAATAAATAAAAAATAAATAAATAAATGCAGAGGAGGATAATCACCCGGGCTGAGAGCAGTATGTGCAAAGGCTCAGAGGCAGGGGGAGCATGGCACGTCTGAAGAACTTGGGGGAGGCTGTGTGGCCGAGCCTGTGTGTAGGCAGTGTGTGACCTCGGGTGAGGGTGGCCTTGTACCCAGGGTTACAGGTTTCGAACTTCGTCCTGAAACACTGGAAATTTACTGATGGACTCTGATCAGGAAAGTGAAATGACTGAGAGTTTTGCTAAGAGCAGAGCCTTTTCAGTATGGACACGTTGTTTCTATATAGTTGGAGATGCTGATGTCTGAGCCGAAGTCTTGGAAAGGTACATGAGGAAGTCTGAACAGCACTGCCTCTGAGGAGTGGGACCAGGCGGGATGCGGGAGGGATGTTTCTATTTTTCATTCCATACTCTCTTGTATGCTTAGCAATTCTCCAAACAAAATGATGGCTCTGACTGTCGAATGGAATGGGAACTGAAAGGGGGTGAGAACAGATAGGAAGCTATTGCACTAGACAGAATGAAGGATGGTAATAACCCTGGGAGTGTGTCCGGCTACTGTCCTTGAATTTTATTCCGTCTTTTGGTGAAATGATTACACAATGTGGCCGAATGATGCGTTGGGGGGGGGGGGGGGGGGGGGAGATATGCTCCAGAAGCAATGGAAGCTACTTGATGCAAAAATCCTAAGATGGAAACAGAGTGATGCCCCCCACCTCTCACCCCAGTGCCCGCGTAGGGATGGTCAGGACGAAGCAGTCAGCCTCGGGCCCTGCTCTGTGCCAGTCCCTCTGCGGAGTGCCTGCCACCCTTGTCTCATTAACTCCATCGGTTACCATGGTGCTGGGCCCTGTATGGTCAATGCTTAGTACATCTTGATTATGGTTTTTATTTCCTACAAGTTCTTATTTGATGATTTTTTATGTGAACAATGGGAAGAAGAGTTTATTGTCCTCATTGTATGGATGACAAGGCTGAAGTCCCATGGCTAGGAAGTGTCAGAGACCAGATTCAAATCCAGGTCTGCTGGCCACCAAAGCTCTGATGTGATGTGGAGACAATACTAGTGATTTGCTCACCATAACAGTCAACCAGTAATTGTGCCAAATCCTTCAGGGAAAGGATCTCCTTTAATCCCCCCGACGACGGTGTATGGCTGGTGCTAGTATCATTCCCGTTTTCTAGGTGGGAAGGCTTCTGTTCGGAGAGCTTCCTGGCTTGTCTGAGTTCACACACCACAGGATGGCAGAGCTGGACCACAGCCTGGGTCCTCTGACTGCAAAGTCTTGTCAACCACATGTGAGGCCGTCTCTCAGCCAGGAAGACGCGCGTGAGCCTTGTGGGATGCATTCGGGCTGCCATTCCACTACCATCTGGTTCTAGTTCCTCCCTGAATGCTTTCTTTGATCTCCAGACCAGGTTAGCACCCTCTGCTTGGGTCCCATGGGACTCCCTCTACCCTCCAAACACTCATCACACTGTGTGACAACTTCTCTCTTAATTGGCTGCCTCCTCTGTTACATAAGAAGATTCCTGAACTCAGATACCATGTGTGTCTGATAATTTCTTTATCTCCCTTGCCTGGACCAGAGTTTGGCAGAGGGTGGGTGCCCTACAGGTATTTCTGGAAAGAATGAGTCAATGGAAAGAGGCATAGAAGTAACAGTTATAGGAAGTCACTCCCTTTACTGATGTGGTGGGTTGTCCTCCTTGGTCTCAGACCTTATGCCCATGAGCTGCGCTGGCCGGGCCCCTAGGGCCGTGTTTTTCACCATGGTTTTGTACTCCACAGGGCTGTCCCAACCTCAGCATGGGCTTTCCCAGTCTTATCCCCATCCCCCAAGCAAACGCCAAGGATCTGGCTCCTGTCCCGTGAATCAGTGCTCTGAGACAAACAAGCTTTTCCCACTTCCTCCCTCGCAGTCGTTGGCCATGGTCTTTTATGCCTCTACCTTTATCTCAGGTGATGGAAATGATAGGAGAATGGGAAGTTAATTAGGTAGCAAGAAAATAACCACAGCGAAAGCAAAGCAATTACTCCAGGTTTAATAACCTCCCCAGCAACAGTTACACAGTTATGACAAGTGAATTTGGAAACGACGGAAGTTGTGTTGACCCAGAAAAACATTGCATTGCCTTCACTGTCACTCACTGTGATTTCAAGTCCTGAGAGCGCAATTTAACTAATGACAGAGCAGCTAAATCTTTATTCACACAGCACTCTCGTGAGCTTGCCACAGGCCGTGTGACTCCTCTGTTCCTCGCTCTCCCTCCCTCTCTGCCCTTCTTCCTCTCTGCTCTCTTTCTTTTCTCCTTTCCTTCTTTCCATCACATGTATTTCTGGCCGATCTACCACATGGCAGAAATCGATCTAGGCACTAAATGGCCAGAAATGGCCATGTTAGGTGTGTGTGAGAGAATGTGATGGAGACAGTGACATGGCCCCTGTGTTCTGTGGTTGGTGCAGGGTCCGTCAGGCCTGCGCTGTTCATTCCGTCCAACATTTGTGAAGTGTCCGTTGTGTGCTGGATTTGGAACCCAGAATTTCTTTGACTCCCTCATTTCTAATTTTACTTGTTCACGCTTTCTCTGCTTTTCTGAATTATGTCTGTCTTATGAACGGAAAGCAAAATAAAACCACATTCAACATGAAAAGGCAAATGACAGATTAAGGGAATATCCTCAATATATAAAAACAGGAAGAAATTATTCTGTAAAGAATATCTCTAGCATATAGAGGAAATAAAATAAAATAGAGAAAAATGGGTAAAAGAATATCAATAGGTAATGCCTTTAAAAAACAAAAATGATAAACATATAAAATGTGTTCAGCCTCATTTGTAATGAAAAATGCAAATTAAAGCAACAATAATATACATATTTGCCTATGAATTTGCTAGGGATATATATATATATATATATACACATGTATAATGCATGAGGAACAATGAGGCATGAGACAAGGTTGATAGAGGGAGTGATCACCTTATTTGAGTTATGTTTGTCTACTTAAGCTTGGAATTAAGAGTTTAACCTTATCTAAAACAACCATAAGCAACAGAATCAAACTCAGGGAGCTAAAGTGTGGTAAAGAAAGAAAGAAAGAAAGAAAGAAAGAAAGAAAGAAAGAAAGAAAGAAAGAAAGAAAGAAAGGAAGGAAGGAAGGAAGGAAGGAAGGAAGGAAGGAAGGAAGGAAGGAAGGAAGGAAGGAAGGAAGGAAGGAAGAAGGAAAGGAAGGAAGAAGGAAAGGAAGGAAGAAAAGAGTTGAACTTTAGCTCTGAAAGATACATTGTAGCAACTTATCCCAGGAATTAGTTGGAAAGTTCCCTCTGAGCCTGGTCTTGTCTCAAAGATGGAGGAGGAGGTGGTAGAGGTGGAGGGAACCATGTCCATCAGAGAGGAGCTCCTTGTCCAACAAACACGAGGAGCCTGATCACACAAGAGTGAAGGCCATGACTGAGCAGAGAGAAAACACTTCCGAGAAGCTCAAGGGCAGAGGGAAGTCACTCTGAATGTCCATGGTTCTGCCAAGGCTGGAGGCAAGGAGCACGCTTTAAGGAGGCTTTAGTTTGTTTGATGGGGGCTGAGTGAAACCCGTTTTTGAAATCTCTCCCTTTAATCATCAAACGATACTTAGCTGTTTCCGAGAACAGCACAAAAACACACCTGTTGGGCTGTAGGCAAGTTTGAGAAGTCCTGGTGGGAAGAAGCAGCTCGATTAATGAGGGACATTTCAGACAGTGAAAGGCCCACGTGACAGGTCTGGATACAAGAGCACCGAGTGAGCCATGTGGTTCGGCCACGTATCTGCCCTGCTGAGCAGGGTTTGACGGAGTTCATGAGCTGATGGGAATCAATCAGGAGAGAAACAAGGACCTGCGGCTGCTGCTGAACTTCATCAGTCAGTTGCCTGTGACAGCCTGAGCTGCCTCCTTCCAAATATTTCCTTGTGGCTGAGACAAGCATCTCTCCTCACCCCCGTGGCTCTTCTAATGTTGCTGTGACCTACCTTTAATTGGTTGTCTAAATAACCTTCATCTTTCCTTCAAGATTCCTCCCAAATTCAACTCGGTGGAGAGGAGCACAGTTCATTGAAATGGATTGTAGATGTTAGTTTACCAACTGAGCAGAGATCTCCAGTCTCAGCAGAGCTGCTGGGCTGGTTTATGGGGATCCCTCTGCCCAGTCTGACCTCTGATGGAGAGCAAGTCATTTCGCTTCTTTTAGCCCTAAGTCTGTTCTTGTGAAAAATTCTAGGGCTGAACTATGTGATGGATGACATTTCTCCAGCTTTAGTATTTTCTGAGACTCAAGGGAGCAAAGAGCAAGAGTAAGTCATTCCCATAATATCAGAAAACACTCGGAAGATTTCATGACCATTTAATGATCAAATAAATGCATATTGAAACAATGAGATAATCTTTCTTTAAACTCTATGATTGACAAAGATTTAATAAAGAAATGCTACCACTTTCCATTGGGTCGGGGGCAGAAAAACCAGAGTTCTTATTTGCTGTTGGCAGGAATATACCTTTCCTAGAGGACAGTTGGTGAATATGCAACAGGCTTAACATGAGCATCACCCTTGGTCTAGCAATTCCACCAGAATGAGTTCGGAGGAAGTGATCAGAGACTCAAGTGATTTTTTTAAGTACGAGGATTTTTATCACAGCATTATTTATACTATCAAAGGCTGACCTTCCTTTGCCCGGACAAATTATGTGACACACCTTGGCAAGCTTGGGGACACTCGAGGGTGCAGGATTGCAGGATTAGCGTGGCCTGCATACACACTAAACACCCAGACATCTCCCTGCAACCCCCACCCATGCAGAGCCACCCTTCCAGAGGTGACCCTGCCTTGTCCAGGTGGCTGTGGTCTTCTCTGTTGGAAGACCAGCTCTAGCCCACCATTGGCCACAGGACAAAGGGAGCTTTCTATGGCTTGGTTGCTAAGGCCCTTCACAGTTGAGCCTCACCCCACCCAGAAAGAGCTAATTGTCAACGTCTCTCCCACTGGCTCTACCTGCTTGTCCTTCCCTGTCACCACACTCAGTCTGACCTCTGGTCACCAGGGAGCTGGCTGTCCCTCCATTTCCCCCTTCTCCTTTCTGAATTCTTCTATCCTTCAATGTTGAAAGAAATGTTCCCCGCCATTACCTGACCTCACTGCACACACACTCGAGCATGATATTTGTGTTATTATGGTTTTTGTTCAGTTTTGTTTCAAGTATGTCTATCTTTTCAATGATAAGATCTCAGAAACTGGTACTATGTCTTATATTTGAAGGGCTGGAGAAAGTACAGGGTATGAAATCAGAGAAACCTGGGTTCAAATCCTGTGTGATGTTGGATAAGTTACTTAACCTCTCTGAGCTTGAGTTTTATCATCAATTAAGTGGGGGCAGCAGTCGTTCTTTCATGGAGTTCAGTGTGGTTAATGGGGTAATTGTTAGCACTTAGCGCGATGCCTGTCCCACAGTACGCGCTCGGAAAAGGTGAGTGCCCTGCCCTGTGCTCTTCTTTGGAGGATTTAGGCTTAGCACAAGCTTTACATACAATTGTGTGGCCTGGCCAGTTCCCCCAAGAACACTAGGACCAGTGAGTGACCCGTAGCGGGGAAGAAGCAGGAACGCTCCTGGGAGAGTCCGGCCTGCTGGCCTCTTACCTGATGATTGTCAGAGGGATGAAGTACACCAGGAAGGCCACGATGGTCATGTACGGGGTCCAGTAGGAGTCATCGGGCCACAGGGCCCAGCACTGCACTTCACCGTTGGAGAGCTTCCTCTTCCCAAATATGAGCAGGGTGGGAATGGAGAACAAGAAGGAGAGGCCCCAGGCAGTCACGATGAGCACCTTGGCTTGCTTTTCTGCTCAGAGGAGAGAGAGGGAGGGCTGGGCATCTGGAAAAATTCTTTGGGAGCACAGTTGGAGTCTAGTGTAGAAAAGGATCACCGTGCGAGAGGAACTCTGGACCTCTCAGAGCCTCAGTTTCCTTGTCTGTAAAATGGGGTCGTAGGCCCTGCATCTAGGGCTGATGCATGGATTAAGAGAGATATTTGCACAGAAGCTGGCACACTGCCTGACATAAGGTCCGTGCTCCCCAATTTCTCCTTCCCTGATTTACCCACCATTTGAAGCATCGATGCGGCCACACTCACAGCCCCGGAGAGCTCAGACCGTCCATGTGCCCCTGACAGGTTGCTGTGCAAATGTGTGTCTCCCATTACCTCTCCGATCCTCCAAGGCAGGATGTGACCTTTGGTCTGGTTGGCATCCTTCCATGGCACCATGGTGGCAGCACCCGGAAATAGCCAGTTTAAATTCTGATGGTGTGTTCATATATAATACATGGATTACGCATACAAAAATGAGATCATGATATATATGCTGCTTCGTAGCCTAATTTTTTTCTCTAAAAAATATCATGACCATCTTTTCATGTTGAGAAACCTGCATCCATAGGAGTGGCATTCCGGGTTCTTCAGGCAACGAGAGCCTCTCTTCAAATATGACTGTGCCCGGAGCTCAGGCTGCAGCGGGTGACAGCCACACCTTGCGGCTTGTCCCGGGGAGGAGCCCTCCGGGGACAGTGTGTGAAGGGCAATTTGGAAAGCGCTGGTAAAATAACGTTTTCCCACGGTTACACCAAACTCCAATTTTACCCATAGCTTATTATTAAGTATTTAAAGTGTCCAATTATTTTTCATTATGTAATTTACATATATCTCTTTGCACTGTTCCAATGATATCCTTAGGAGGAATTTTTGGAAACAAGATTTTTGGTAAATATTGTTAAATTTCCCCCCAAAGTCTCTATAATTTATGCTCCCACCGAAAGTTCCCATGTCTTCCCACTCTCCCAACACTGAGGGGATTCTTTCCCTTACTATTGGAATCCACTTGGTAAGATTTCCTACCCAATGTTTCATCGTGCAGTCCTTCGACTAGTAGTCAAAAGGGCATTTCTATATATCCTCCATTCAGTTGTGTTTCTTGTTTTTAAATCATTTTTTATGTCCTTTGCCCACTTTTTCCATTGGAATGTTCTGATTTCTTTGCCACAGTTCTTTGTGAGAAGGATATTATCCCTTTGCCTGTTGTACACAGACATTTTCTATTTGTTATTTTGTTTTTAAGTATGTTTGCAATGTTTATAATTTGTATAACAAATGAAAAAATTTGATATATTAAGAACTATGTCTGTTTTTCTTATTGTTTCTGCTTTTGGTATAGTTCCTAGGAAGAACTTTCACCCCCACATTATAAAGATTTTGCCCATACCCTTTCCTGTTGAAAAGTTTTACTTTTCAATCCAGCTGGGATCGACTTTGTAATTAGTTGTTACTAGTGGTGATCTACTATTTTTTAAAAAATGGTTAGACAGCTATTCTAATCACATACAGACTAACTCATTCTTTTCTTACTAATTTGATATCCCTATGTTTTACACTGGTTATTCTGGTTCCAGTATCGCCCTGTTTTAATCATCACAGTATTATATTATGTTTTAGTATCTAGCACGGCATGTCTCCTCATTATTCATAGATGGTTTCCTAATTATTTCCGTATTTATTTTTCTCTGGAGTTGCTGGCTAAGGAAACAACTACAGGTGGGTCCTGCCGGCTTCCCCTGGTCCACTCTCCCGGGCAAGGCTGTGCTGCTCCGTGGGGACCCTCCTCCCGCCTCCCCTTCACTCTGTCACCCCCTCCTCCCGCCTCCCCTTTGCTCAGTCACCCCCTCCTCCCGCCTCCCCTTGGCTCAGTCACCCCCTCCTCCTGCCTCCCCTTGGCTCAGTCACCCCCTCCTCCCGCCTCCCCTTTGCTCAGTCACCCCCTCCTCCCACCTCCCCTTCACTCAGTCACTCCCTCCTCCCGCCTCCCCTTTGCTCAGTCACCCCCTCAGCCCGCCCTCGGCCCTCGCAGGTGCCCTTAGATCCCCGTGTGAGCTGCAGCACACAGGTGACAGTGCAGGGTCCCTCTCATGCCCTGGTCTTACTTACTGCCTCACCCTGCAACTGTGGGACCTTTGCCCCTTCCCACAAGGCCACCAGCTCTCCTAGGGGAGGGGGGCAGCCTTGTTAAATCTGCTGCCCATGGGCTGAATGCCTTGGAGGTCCCGGTATTTGATGGCTTCTTTTCCTGGCTTCCATCAGGCTGCAGGTCCTCCCCGTGGTTCCTGTTTCCTCCAGGACTTCAGCTGGGGTTGGCCAGAAGGGACAGGGGCCAATGCGTTTCCACCCTGCGTCTTTCCCGACACTGTTAGAAATGACGCTTTTCCAAGTGCCCCGTGTGCAGCCTCTATTAATTTTGTCTTGAGGAAGTAAATGGCTTTGCATATTTAAAAGGACACTATACGGTGCATTGCTGCCTTTCCTGTCATTTAGGACACAGTTCAGAATATTGCAGTGTCTCCCAGAACTCATCAGATTTGCCCTGAGCTAATCAGTGGATTTTAATATTTTTACCCAGTGAATGTGGGGAGACAGGTAACTGACCACATTTCCCTCTTGGCTGTGGATCCCAGCCCCCCACCTCCAGCAGGCGTCCTGAGACACCCCTCACACATTTTTGGATATTTTCCCTTCTCTCCTATCTCTCTACCTTGAAATACTCTGGTGGGGGTGTCTTTGTGATCACACATTCGATTCTTCCTGGAGCCCGCCGGGCACAAATAAATAAATGAATGAATAAGTATACTATGCCCTTGTGTACACATATAATCAAATATCTCTCCCATTTCCCCTCATCCCATTCCCTGCCTCCTTCTGTACCATGATCACCAGGGCATGACAGTGCCCAGAAAGCGTGGTGCTGGCCACACAGACACACACACACACACACACACACACACACACACACCCTAGAAAAAGCGTAAGAAACAGATGTAAATTCTATTTTTAAATTACTTTGAATTGCACACACTACATTGATATGTTTCTAGTTAAAAACGACCTTCCTGCTTGTAAGTCCCTGTGGTCACTGTGGCTTGTCAACTCCCATCCTCAAGAGGGAGGACTAGGTGGCATGCGCCCTGCAGGCAATTGTGTTATTCTGGGACCTCCCTCTTTCTTGTGTTCTCTCCTTTGCCCTCCTCTCTCTCTCTCTCTCTCTCTCTCTCTCTCTCTCTCACCGCAATATTTAGCATTGCTTTGAATTTGTTTTTACATCAATCCTATCATACTGCATGGCTTATTCTGCATGTTATTCTATCGCTGGAAATGAGATGTAGATATTTTTCTGCCCATGGCTCTACCACAGCCTCACTGAGAGCGACAGGGCATGTGGTAGCCAAGGGCAGCTGAGCTGGACCCACACGGTCTGAGTTCAAATCCTGCCCCTGCACCCACTCGCTGTGTGACCTTGGGAACGTTACTTTCACTTTCTGAACTGTCATTGCCCAGACTGGAAGCTGCGGATCATACTAGAACCTGCCTCACAGAGCTGTCGTGAGGATTAAAGTGTTTGACAAATGTAAAAAACTTAGAGTCGTGAATGGAACATAGCATGTAATCCATACACCCGAGCTACTGAAACTGCTCCATAGGCTGGCTAGGCAGCCACCTCCACCGAAGGACACCAAGGGTGGCACTGAATCCCTGCTAGTCTAGGCAATGCTACAGGACACATCGCATGCACACATGCACACATGCACACATGCACACATGCGGCTGCTTGCCCAGAGAAGATACCGAAAAGTAGAATTTCTACATCAAAGGCTACACATATTATATTTAATGACATACTGTTAAGTCGCCACAGTATCTGTTCCAATACCATCTGATGTAGTCAATAGTATCTGATAACATTAATTCTACTTACTCTGAAGTTCTGCTTGCTCTATTAATTTTGCTTTCTTGGGTGTACATTTTGCAGAATGGTATTTTAAATATATTATCTATTTCCCACAGCAGGGCTTGTGTCACATTTTTAATGGTATTTGATTATACCCTGTAGTCAAGATTCTATATTAGGGTGTTTGTTGTATCAGTTTCCACAGCCTGCTTGGAGAGAGGAGTGTGGGTCACTAAACACTGGGTTCTTACTTGCTTTCAGGGGTCATGAGAAGAGTGGGCTCTGCCCGTGGGCAGAGTGATGAACAGCAGTCCCGTTACTGGGTATCCACCATCCCGCCAGGCATCCCTGCTTCCCAGAATGCCACTCTGCCACTTCAAACCCATCCTCCCCACAGCCTGGGAGCAGAGACCTCCATCCTTCAGGGAGGGGGAGGACAGCAGGCAGGGAGACAGGCTGTGTCTAACCCTCCTCACTGGGCTCCAGGAGTCACCCTGCCGGTTTCCTGGAGTCCCGGCTGCCCTGGGCAGCTGCACGACCTATGCAGGAAGCACTCTGAGTGCGCCCCCACATGGCCGCAGCAACATCTGCGGGTACGCTGGGCTGTAGGGTTTCAGCCTTCCCTCCAACCCCTCTGCTTCCTGCTCGCAGGAATTCCTCACTATCTCTGAATCAAGGAGGGATTTCCTTCTCTCCAGTATAATGAACAGTTCAAAACATTTCCCATGATTTCTATGGTTTGGGGCTAAAGAGGGCAAGGTGCTTGTTTCTTAAAAATGAGCAAGTTGAAGTGGGAGAGTTCCTGGGACAGGCATGCACACCGACTCCGCTCCAGAGCAAACATCCGGAGGCGTCAGCATCCAGGGGAATGGTCCGCAGACCACCTTCCCTAGTCCCCTCGTGGCTGTCGGCCATCCATGCGAACCAGCAGCATTTTCCAGGCACCAGCCTTTCTTTTTTACTTTTTTGGGCAATCTGACCCAGAACTGAGGAAGGCGGTCAAGGAGGAGAAGAAAGGGGAGGAAGAGGACCATATTACGGGTACAACAGTGAAAACACCCCCGCCCTCCCCCAGGATGACTCCCTAGGAAACAGCTCACCTCCTTGCAGGAACTTCATGGGGTGGACGATGGCATGGTACCTGTCTATGCTGAGGGCCACCAGGACGTAGGTGGAGGCGTAGAGCAGCACGACCTGCAGACAGAAGTGAGAGGAGCTGCGTGACTTCACAGAGCTGAGGGAGGGCACGCAACAGAAAGGTGAGTGCTTGCTGCTGTCCGGAAGCCTGGGTGCTGAGCCCAGAGAGGGGTGAGGCTGGGTGAGGGGGAGGAAGACCGACTCCGGGTCTAGGAAGCTGAGCGCTGTTCTTGATGCTGGAATTAGCATCGCAGGTGGTGGCCGGGGACGATGCTCCCAGCTCTCACGTGCTCACCCATTCGCTTGGCTCCCTGGAGACTCCACCTTCGAGAATCAGTCCCTCCTTGGACACTTGCATGGCACATTTGTTGGTGACTGACTTGGAAAGCTACTTTTCTCTGTCACAATGGACATCCCAGAATAATTAGAAACAAAAAGTTCATTTGCCTTTTCTCAGTGTGAGTTGTTGAGAGATGATGAGAGGGGTTTCAGTTGAAATGTGCTGGTTTAAACCATTTATCATCATCTGCGCTGACACCCAGAACTGCCCTCTTTCATCTACTTCTCTAGCAGAGCTGTTCTCTACAGCAGGTCCCTGGGTCTCCTCTTCCTCCTCCCACCCTCTCTTTTATTAACCTTACCTATGCCCTTTAATTATCCTGCGTACAGTGCCATTTGTGTACTTTGCAGAGAAGGAAATTGGGATGGAAGACCTTAATATCTCTTATGTCAAGAGCATACTCGAAAATGTAATGAAATGAAATAGTTCTGAAAGGATGATCAAGGTGAAAAATTGTCAGCTAACTTTGAGCCTCATTTCTGGTGGGAGTTCAGCCGTATCTCTGCCTCATAGCCTTGGGGTCAAACCCAGAGCATGCAGAAGAGGAACATGAAGACGAGACTGGAAGGGTGAGTGCCTAAATTTCTTTAAAATGAAGTAGAAATGACATGACTTTGGCAATAATCTCTGTCTGAACGTGGACCTTTCTGTGTTTTCCCCTGGCTCAAACACCAGGCAACTACGTTGCTGTATTTTATTGGTCTTATTTCTATAACACGACCACAGAGGCGTCACAGCACTGCTACTTCCAAAGGTGTCACGGGGAGGGCCTTCTGAGGACTGATCGGAGACTGAAGACTCCATGAGGAATATAAGGAGAAATTCTCTTGCTGAAAAGTTGATATAGGGACAGAAAGAAAAATGATGGCCAAGTTTAACCAAAATATGACAATTGTCTCCTAGAGAAAGTTGAGATTTCTATGTGTGGCCCATGAATTCATAATTGTTCGGGCTGGCCACACACAGCTGAGGGGGTGGCATCAGAGAGGGAAGGGAAGGAGAGCTCCCAAGGGCGAAACCCAGGCAGTGGAATGTCTCATGGTGAGAAGGTTTTCAGATCTCGGCAGGTGGCTGACACCAGTTCTGAACTGGGAGCAGGAGGAAGGGTCACAGTGCAGAGTGCCCGGAGAAGCAGACAGTAATAAAAAGAGATCTACCTTGAGATGTAGTCAAAAGAGTACTTAATTTCAGGGCTCTTTAAACATCTAGGCAGGGTAAAAAAATATTGAAGGTTACATTTAAAAAATGCGTCTCAAATGGTCATGCTTTTCTCCACAAAAATAAATGGAAAACAGCATAAGAACATGTTCAGAGTTTGGAAAGAAAAATTATGATCCAAGAGTTTTATAAATATATTTTTACGCCAAGGCACAGAATTATTCTCTTAGATACGTAATTATTCTCTTAGAAGGGAGAAACTACAATATCATCTCCATCCTGAAATAGCTTCCTTGAGGAGATATTTCTGCTGGCTGGGAATTGTTTCAAAATTAAGAACTCAAGAGGAGGGAAGCGGATTGAATGATAGTAGCTATGGTAAGCAGTGAGTCAGAAGAACACAAAATATTGACAAATAACTATGACTATAGTTATGAAATATTTCAGAAAAATAATCTGGGGAGTTGAGTGAGAGGAGAGAGGAGAAGGAAAGAAGTCACGTTAAATTTCCATTTAGATATCTCTTTTGCATTTTACTTTGAGAGAAACATATTAAATTTAAAATGAAAGATAAGCTATAAAAGGGTGAAATAAAAAGGTGAAAAAATATCTTATTAGTGTCCTATGGCCTCTGCAACAAATTACCACAAACCTCGTGGTTTAAACCAATGTAAGTTTATTCTCTCATTTTTGGAGACCAGAAGCGCGAAATCAGTCACAGAGGGTCCAAATCCAGGTGTTCTCAGGACGCCCCCTTTCCGTGGAGGCGCTAGAGCTGCATCTGAGCCTTGCCTTTTCCAGCTGCGGTGGCCGCCAGCTTTCTCTGACTTGTGACCACACCGATCCCGTCTCTGAGTCGGTGGTTACAATGCCTCTCTGTGTCTGTGCCATCTCTCCCTCTGATCCCTCTTATAAAGATACATATGACAGTGACTCGGCCAGTTGGGCTCAGTGATTACAGCATTGGCCCTCCAACCAAAGGGTCATGGGTTCGATTCCTGGTCTAGGGCATGTACCTGAGTTGTGGGTTTGATCTCTGAACCAGGTCAGGGTCATGCAGGAGGCAACCAATCGATGTATCATTCTTACATCGATGTTTCTCTCTCTCTCTCTCTCTCTCTCTTTCTCTTTTTTCTCTCTCCCCCTCCCTCCCTTCCACTCTATCTAAAAATCAATGGAGAAATAATCAGGTGAAGATTAACAAAAAAATAAATAAATAAAAAAGATACGTATGATTGCATTTGGACCCACCAGGATTTCAAGATCCTTATCTGCAAAGTCCTTTTTTTTTTTTTGACATATAAAGTAACATACATAAGTTTCAGAGATAAAGATTTGGATATTTTTTGGGGACCACTTTTCAGCCTACCACAATTAACAACCACACAGAAAGGAAAACAAGTAAATAGGAAAAAAGTTTAACACAGAAAGATTAAAGTGAGGTGGCTGAAGTAACACCAAATACTCCTTGTCACAATCAACAGAAATGGCTTGAGCTCCTTCCCTAAAACAAAGACTCTTTACAAAACCATTCCCCCAAGTCCCACTGTACCCTCTTTAGAAGAGAAACCTCTAAAACCAAATGGTTAGCAAAGTTTACAAATGGAGTGATGGCCAAAGGTATGTCAAGCAACTAAAAACTAGAAGGAGACATTCGTTACAGTACTATTATTAGACAAATTAAGTTTAAGGCAAATAGCGCTCCATGGAATAAAGGGGTTATTTATATTAATAAAAGATACAACACATCATGGCAAGAGAATATTAATAATATTAATAGAATATTAATAAACTTATAGTATGAAACAAGTAACATAATACTAAATGTAAGCTACTAAAGTGTTCAGAGTTTTACAGAGAAAAAAACACAATAACTCATAGAAAAAATTAAACAAACTTTAAGAATAATACACGTTATTGTAAAATAGCTAGATAACATTTCAAAAATTGGTCATAAGTGAAAGTATTGAGAAAAACACCCCCAATTAATTCCAAAAAGTGGAACTTATGCCAGTTTATATATTTAAAAGGAGCAAGAAAAGCTGAAATTAGTATTATGTTTTTTTTAATACCACTTGGAAATTTAAATGCCCTTATAATTAACTTGAGTCAAGAAGGAAATCAAAGTACAATTATAGTCAATTCATAAATGTCAACAATGAAAATTCTACACATCAACAACATATGGGATAGCATTTGGAGAACAGACGGCAGTGTGGGGACATATGTTTGAATTCTCGCTACCCCACCCCTCAATGCTGACAAAAATGACCTCGGAAACACAAAGCCAAGGAAAATCTTGCAGCGACATGAGACGTAAGTAGAGGAAATTTAGAGATATTTTATTATAAAAAATGTGAGACTGGATGCATTTAAAGGAAGGTTCCTGGACTGACTATAAAACACTTAATGTACTTTATTTTTATAGAACAATTTTAGATGTACAGAAAAAAACTGAATAGGTAGTACAGAAAGTTCCCATGGTAACCCCCCCCCCCCCCCGCAACACATCCACATTTCCCCTTATTTATTAACATCTTACATTAGTGTGGTCCATTTTTTAAAGCTGATGAGCCAATGTTGCCACATTATTAATAACTAAAGTCCGTGGTTTATGTTAAGGTTCACTCTTGGTGCTGTGTGTTCTATAAGGTTAATGCATAGTGTCATGTATCCACCCTTACAGTATCACACAGAAATGCTTTACTGGCCTAAAAACCCCATGCTTTTTACTTTCTTCAATCCCTCCCAATCCCTGGCAACCACCGATCTTTTTACTGTCTCCATAGTTTTGCCTTTTCCAGAATGTCGAATAGTTGTGATCACAGAGTGTATAGCCTTTTCAGAGTGGCTTCTTTCACTTAGCAATGTACATTTAACATTTCTCCAGGACTTTTCACGTCTTGATAGCTCATTTTTTATTGTTGAATACTAGTTTGTTACATGGCTATACCATAGTTTATTTATCCTCTAAGTTTTTTTGTGGCTTGATAGCTCATTTTGTTTTATCACTGAATAATATTTTATCGCATGGATGAACCAAAGTTTATTTATCCGCTTTTGAGGAACATCTTGCTTCCAGTTTTTGGCAATTATGAAAAGAACTGCTGTAAAGATTCTTGTGCAGGTTTCTGTGTGGACACAAGTTGTCAGTTCAATTGGGTGAATACCTAGAAACACAATTGTTAGCTCATATGGTAAGAGTATATTCGATTTTATAAGAAAATGACAAATTGTCTTCCAAAGTGGCTATACCATTTGCATTCCCATATGAAAGAGAGTTCCTGTTACATTCTCTCTAGCATTTCATGTGACCAGTTTTTTGGGTTTTGGCCATTCTAATGGGTATGGAGTGGTATCTCATTGTCATTCTAATTTGCAATTCCCTTATGCCATATAGTGTTGGCCTTCTTTCCATATGCTTGTTTGTCATCTGTATGTCTTCTTTAGTGAAGGTCCATTCAGATCTTTTGCCCATTTTTAAGTGGGTTGTTTATTTTCTTATTGTTGAGTCTTATGCATTCCTTGTATATTTTGGATATAAATCCTTCACTAAATATGTGCTTTGCAGGTATTTTTTCTTATTCTGTGCCTTGTCTTCTTGGACTCTTAACAGTGTCTTTCACAGAGAAGTTTAAAATGTTCATGAAATCCAACTTTTCAATGTTTGCTTTCATGGTTTGTATCTAAAAAGTTGTTGAGACACCCTAAGTCCCCTAGGTTTTCTATGTTATCTTCTAGTAGTTTTAGAGTAATGCGTATTTCATTCAGGTCTATGATGCACATTGAGTTAGTTTTAGTGCAAGGTGTAAGTTCAGTGGTTAGATTTTCCTCCTCCTCCTCCTCCTCCTTCTTCTTCATGTAGATATCCATCAACTCCAGCAGCATTTCTTGAACAGATCCTATCCTGTCTCCATTGAATTAATTGACTTTGTTCCTTTGTCAAAGACCAGTTGACTGTATTTGTGTGCATCTGTTTCTGGCATCTCTTCTTCTGGCATCTCATTGTCTACTTGTTGAATCTTTTCACCAATTCCATGCTGTCTTGATTACTGTAGCTTTATAGTAAGTTTTAAAATCAGATAGTGTCAGTCTTCCAAACTTGTTCTTCTTCAGTTTTGTGTTGGCTATTCTGTGTCTTTTGCCTGTCCATATAAACTTTAGTTCCTTTATATCTATGTAATAACTTGGCAGGATTTTGATTGGGATTTCACCAAATTTGCAAATCACACTGGGCAGAATTGATGTCTTAATAATAGTGAGTCTTCCTATCCATGAACATGAAATATCTATCCATTTATTTAGATATTCTTTGATTTCTCTCATCAGACTTTTATAGTTTTAAAATATTTACCTGCATATATTTTGTTAAATTTATACCTCAGTACAGGTATTTCATATTTTGTGCTCAGATAAATGCTATTGTGTTTTTTATTTTAAATTCAAAATTTGTATTGCTAATATATGAAAAAGACAACTGACTTTTATATACTCACTTTGTATTCTATAACCTTGCTATTTCCACTTAATAGTCCTATAGTTCTTTTTGTATTTTTTCTGTTCTTTTGGATTATTTTTATAGGCAATCTTGTCATGTGTGAACAAAGTTATTTTTATTTTTTCCAATTTGTATTCCTTTTACTTGCTTTTTTTTTGTCCTGTTGAATTAGTTGGTACTTTCAGTGGTGAATAGGAATGATGAGAGGGAACATCCTCGCTGTGTTCTCAGTCTTAGGAGGAAAGTTTCTGGTTTCTCACCATTAAGTATGAGTTTCTCCGTAGGTTTTTTGTACATATATTTTTATCAAGTTGAGGAAGTTTCCCACTATGCATAGCTTTGCTGAGAATTATTATTATTATTTTTTAAATCATGAATGGGTGTTGAATTTTGTCAAATGCTGTTCTGTATCTATTGATATAATCATATACATTTTTGATGTAATGGATTACATTAATTTTTTTACATGTTTTGTAATTGTCCCACAGTTCTTGGATATTTAACTCCATTTTTTTAAAATACACATCTTTTAGAGTTGTTGTAGGTTCCCAGCTACACTGAGTAGAAGGTACAGAGACTTCCCATAAACTCACAGCCCTCACATAGCACAGCCTCCCTCATTATCAAAATTCCACACAGGCCCCGGCCTGTTTGCTCAGCAATCAGAGTGTTGGCCTGAGGACTGAAGGGTCACGGGTTTGATTCCTGGTCAAGGGCATGTACCTGGGTTGCAGGTTCACTCCCTGGCCCCAGTCGGGCTCCTTTGGGAGGCAACCAATGGATGTGTCTCTCTCACATCGATGTTTCTCTCTCTCTCTCTCTCTCTCTCTCTCTACCCCTCCCTCCCTTCCTCCCTTTCACTCTATCTAAAAAATCAATGGAAAAATATCCTTGGGTGAGGATGAACAACATTAACAAAAAAATCCCACACAGGAGTGTTGTAATCAATGAACTGATACTGGCACCAGTATGCCTTCCAGTCATTGCAGAGAGTCTCTGTTTGAAAGTTGGGGCATAGTTTTGACACAGCCAGACAACTGATGGCTCTGCCTTTTCCTTCACTTCCTGCTTGCACAAAGCTTCAAGGGCAGCCAAAGGTAAGAACTTAGGGCCTTCTGTGTTTCTTTCTGAGCATGGGCACAGTCCTGAGCTGTTGTTCTTCTAGATTCTCAGGACTCTGGCAGAGATTTTCAAAGCCCCTGTAAATATCTCATTACTCAGAAGACCAAGCTCAGCTTCTCACCTGCTCTCCCCCAACTCGTATCCAATACCTCCGGCACAGTTGAAGTTAATCAATTGTCTGTAATTGTTTTTGACAAATGCCTACAGGGAGAAGGCTTTTCACAGTGGGTGAGTTCTGAATCCAATAAAATGCAGGCAGCCTTGCAAGTGGGGTCTGCCAGAGAACCACCAGACAATCAAATGAAGACGAGTTCCCAGGAATGAGGCTTTTCAAAAGCTCTGGCCCTCTTCTGCTCTCCCTAATGGCACCCGGACTATTTGTTTTCACTGTAAGTGTGAGCTGTTAATTTTTGAGGCTACTGTAAAGCTGCAGATTGGAAAATGAGACCAGTGTGAGTTAAAACAGCACAAAGACCGTTTTTCTTACTGAGATTCAGTCATTCTTTTGACTAAATGCTCCTGGATTATTGAAAACCTTTGCTTAATTTCCAGAGTGCTTAAAATGTTGATTCTGACCATTATTTAAAACAGTTTTCTCGTTTCTGTATGGAGTAAAGCATTACCAGAGTTTCTTATTCTGCCATTTTCACTAGGTTACTAGAATATATTTTGTAGACAGTGTTATTTTGATATTCATTATACCTACTATTAGAAGAAATATTACTGACATGAATAATTCTGGATCAAAAAGACGTTTTCAAGTTAGCAATTAGAAAAAAACGTAGGTTATAATGTGTTTTTGAACAATGTGAAGGGAAGTGTGGCAGCCAGCCTCCAAGATGTCCCCAGTGGTCCTTGTCTCCTGGTTTCACTCCCTTTTGTGGTTCTGTCTCCCTGTGAATCAGGGCTGCCTCCTGTGCCTGGCGGAGTAAGGTGGAGGCGATGATGTGTAGCTTCTGAGACGAGTTCACGAAGTACGTGCCTCTTCTCCTGTGCTCTCTTGGCTAGCTTATTCCTGGGAAAGCTGTTTGCTCTGTCGTGAGGACACAGGAATATTTTTGAGGGCCCAGGTGGAGAAGAACGAGATGTTCTGTCACTTGCCAGCTCTGTGAGCGAGCTGCCTTGACATGAATCGTGCAGTCCAGGTCAGCCTTGCAATGGCTGCAGTCCTGGGCAGCGTCCGACCGAATCTGTGATAGCCTTTACCTGGATCTGCCAGGCCAAGCTGTTCCCGAATTCTTGACTAGTAGAAACTGTGAGATTTTTAAATGTTTATTGTTTTAAGCCGCTAAGCATTGGTGAAATTTGTTTCTCAGCAATTGATAGAGTAAGCAGTCGAAAACATTTATCTACAAGGGAGCAAAAGTCCTCAAGAAATATGTTTTAAAGGATTACCCCTGAGAAAATACCGACCTCAGACAGTAATAAGGGCCCTTTCACACCTACTAAACTTTCAAGGTTAGGTTCAGAGCACAAAAGGAGATTTTTAATTGTAACTATTCTCTACTTTCCGCTGATGGAATAACTCCATTACCAAGACCTGGAAAGGATGGGATAAGTGAAAACCATAATCTCACTGATGAATACAGATGCAAAGATTCCAAAATAATTATACTAACAAATAGAATCTAACAGGATAAGTTTTACCAGAAATGTGTTATACCTCCGTAAAGCTATAGTAATTTAGACCTGAAGTACTGGCATCAGAAATAAAATATATTAATGGAAAATCATTTTAAGAACTCAGGAATAGAACGTATTGATACTAAAACCAGTTATAAAATAGTCCATTCTTTCCATACAAGGTTGAAGTGTCTTAAGCTATGTTATATACAGGTATGATGTATTAATAATAAAATATATGTATATGGTGCATAGGTAATATTTTACACCAAATATATATATATTTTACAATGATATTTTTATATTGAATTATATTCCACAGGCAAAGTGTAAATGTCTCTAATCTAAGAATAGATATCAGCAATAGCTGAAAAAATAAGTATGTGGGTTATAAAATAATTGAAAAAGGATAAAAAGTAATTTAGAGAAGAAGAAATTCAAATGCCAATAGATATTTTAAAAGGTCAAATTTAGGTGGTAACACAAAAAATACAAGTTAAAACAACTAGAGAGAACACCAATTTCCTAACAAACTGCCAACATATTTCAAAAAGAACAATAGCCAGTGTGGGTTAGTTCGAGGAGAAAAAGCATAAGGAAATTGAAAAAATGTCTGGAGACTGTTTAGCTAGTGCGTCTATGGTTGGAATGTTTGTGTCTCCCCAAATTCACATGTTGGGGTCCTAGTGCCCAGCTGATGCCGTTCAGAAGGGGAGCCTTTGAGAAGTGAGTAGGTCATGCGGGTGGAGCCCTTGTGGAAGGGATTAGTGCCCTCTGCCACACGAGGACGGAATGAGAAGCCTGCAGCCTGGAAGGGGCCCTCGCCAGGTCAGGCTGGCACACGGAGCTCAGACTTCCAGCCTCCGGAACTGTGAGAAGTACGTGTTTGTTGTTTGTAAGCCACCTGCCCTGCAGTGTTTTTGTGAGAACACCCCGAATGAACGGAGACAGACAGACTGTGTCAAGAGCCTTAACACTGACCTGGAAATTGTATCTGATGCTTGAAATATGAATGTTGTTATCATTGTTATTGCTTATCTGCGTTTTCTTTATAGATGTCTTATTTTTAGCGAAAGAAATACATTTTAAAAACCTTACAAATGTTGCTCATCCTTTCAGCTAGCAGGCAGTGAGCTGTCTGTTATGTGGAGTGGGAGGTCTCACACTCGTTCCCCAGGAGAGTCCCAGCGCCCGTTCTGGCGTCTGTCGCACTCATCACGCTGGGAAGGGGCTACATACCTGCAGGTAGCGGACCACTCGACACACCAGGTCAGGTGCCATGAAGTCCCCGGTGAATCGCCAAATAATATCTGTCAAGATGTTAACCAGTCCTGTGAAGGAGTCTAACAGAAACACACAAGGATTAATCTCAGTCTCTCGCACTTGCCGCCACGGGCCGCCGTAGGAATGAATTCCTGGGAAATTCCCCCCCTGATGTCTCAGGAGGCTATTGAGGAAAAAGTCAACACAGGGGCCCCTTGACTTTTATTATAGGAGCTTGTTACCACTTGGATGGTGCCACCTAGGGAGGACTTAGGGAATGACTGAAGGGAATTGTACTAATCACAGAGCTGACTTTTCAAGGCACAGAGGTTTTAAGGGGTTAGACTTGTGCTAAATCAAGAACTGTGTGAGGACCAGTAAAAGGCAAACTTATGAAAAGGAAAATATTTATCTTCGAGAAGCCCCTCAAAATTCTCTTTTCTGCACCCACTATTTTACAGCTTGGACCTATCTCCCTACCACCGATTACAGCCCCTCTGTCTAGGGTCCTCTGCTTTCTCCCTTTCCTTTGTAAACATCTGCTCTCGGAAAAAGTCAAGCGAATTAATTCACTTGGTTAAACTGCAGAGGAGCTGAGGCCAAGGTCAGAGACTTTGTGCTCCTGGGGTCATCTTCGCTGAACCCTGTAGGTACAGACTGTAGGTTGTACACATGTCTACAGAAGAAATGGTAAAATAGGAATGTCTAGAAGCTCCCTCGCCCCTTCCTGACAGATATTACTAGTGATCACGTGATCCAGCATCTTCCCCCAAACCGTGCTGCAAGGATTGTCTGCGGATTGATGGATGGGACTGGAACTTAAAACTGGACACACAGGAATTCATTGACTTAGGGTCACTTTCTTGGGACTTGGGATATAATACTGTCAACAACCCTAGAACCAGGGCAAACTCAATGCTAGGGTAGATCTTAGAAGCTTGGAGAGATCAACAGTCCTTCCTAAACAAAATGGAAATGCCTGAGTTGCCCTGGTAGACAGTAGAGAAAAGAATAAAAAGACCAAGGGAAATGGACATGCTATAATTGATAGAGCATGTGAAGCCAGAAGACCCCCAGAGAATTATGTTCTGTAGAGTCTCAGAAGACTCATCATTCACCAAGTCCACTAGGAATGTACTGGTGAGAGGGGTACCAGCACTGTGAGAAAGTTCAGTGGTGGCTTCACCTGTAGGCCAGAGCAGATGGGAGGAGAGACGGTCACAGTACAGGCCTGTGCACTGTAATGATTCCCCTAGTCCTTCCCCAAAGGGACCTACTACCATTTATTTGAGTGATTTAACCCTGAGGAAAGAGGACTATCCAGATATTTTGAGGAGTGTTAGGCACAGGGTCTGTGTTGACATGATACCTAGAGACTTAAAGTGTCATTATGGCCCCACTATAAGAACAGAGTCTTATGGGGCCAGGTAATAAAGAGAATTCTGCTTGCAGTGGAATGGTCCCCTAGACCTGCAGACCTTTCATTGGCCATTTCCCCAGCCCCTGAATACTCCATTTGAATTGATGTATTTGACAGTTGGAACTACTCCATCGTGGAGAAGGCCCAGTGGAAGTCTTCAATTCATTCAAGTCATTCAGTGCATGTTTCGTCCCTGCAGAAACCGGGTGGGTCCTGGGGAGTGACTGCAAACTCACAAGCTCAAACAAGTAGTGGCCCTGATCGTAGCTGTCAGCTACTCGGGATTGGACAGAACCTCACTCTGAAGTAAGGAGTATGCATTTGGCTGGAGTCACGTGCTCAGAACACGGAACAGCCGAACAATGACACTCCGACACAGGGATGAAGCCAGGGCACTCAGACGTCCATTTCTAGTGGTTTGTGTGTATTGCTGTGCTTCTGCTAAAGAATAGCAAAAGCCAAGAATCACACTGTTGTTGGTTAATTACGTGAGTGAGCGCTGGAAAACGAGGTCTGTTAATGTTGGAACAGAAGGGAGGCAGGCACCTCGAGCAGCGTACGTGGTAGGTGCTCAGAGCATACTGTCAATGAGTTGTCACTGTGGTTTGGAAAAGGCCCCATGGCATTTTCTTTCCATTAAACCTTTTATTTTGAAGTAATTTGACTCACAAGGAGTTGCAATATCATTACCAAGAGATTTCATGTTCCTGTCACCCAACTTACCCCACTGGTGACATCTTACATAACTTGGGTTCACCCCATGGTTTAAAGGAGAATTATTACTCTCAACCCACATTTAACATGATCTTAAGGGATGTTTTTATTCTATCTTTGGCAAGATTCTAAGTGTTTGAAATATCTAAAGATTATTTAACCTAATAAAAAACTATAACATAAGTTCCCCATTTTATAAATGAGTAAACTAAGGGCGGTTAGAGCATTTTCTTAAGATTTTATAGCAAATTGGAGGGGAAGCCGGGCTTGCAACCCAGACTCCTGGGTGTCAGTGTTCATGGTCTTCACCACCCTACCTGAGTTTTCTGCACATTTATCTTCTTTTTCCCCCTTCCTCTTTCCTCCCTCCCTCCTTTCCTCCCTCCCTCCTTTCCTTTCTCCCTCCCTTCCTCTTTCCTCCCTCCCTCCTTTCCTCCCTCCCTCCCTTCCTTCCTTCCTCCCTTCCTCCCCTCCTCCCTCCCTCCCCTCCTCCCTCCCTCCCCTCCTCCCTCCCTCCCTTCCTTCCTCCCTCCCTCCTTTCCTTCCTTCCTTCCTTCCTTCCTTCCTTCCTTCCTTCCTTCCTTCCTTC
The DNA here is from genome assembly GCA_030848825.1 of Tadarida brasiliensis. Taxonomy (NCBI): domain Eukaryota; kingdom Metazoa; phylum Chordata; class Mammalia; order Chiroptera; family Molossidae; genus Tadarida; species Tadarida brasiliensis. The sequence goes on along the minus strand of CM061267.1, from coordinate 94,016,220 downwards.
CTTCCTTCCTTCCTTCCTTCCTTCCTCCCTTCCTCCCTTCCTCCCTTCCTCCCTCCCTCCCTCCCTCCTTTCCTCCCTTCCTTGTAATTCTATGTCTGTTCTCTTTTGTTCCCTAGGCTAAAGTGGCGGCATACTTCTGCCTCCTGCCCCCTTATTCCTGCCCTGGCTGCCCTCATTCTCTGTGGCCCCTTCTATTTATAGGGCCACTCCACCCACAAAAGTTGCTTTTATTCTTTAGAGACCTGGGGAGGTACATTTTCCCTTTCTCAATCTTCGCTGTGAACTGGATTACGTCTGGGCCCCACCCAGGTCAGTATAATAGCCTTCTCCACGATCTGGCCTTGCCAAATCCCCACCTGGCATTTTTAGATTGGACACATATTAATCACACATTTGTGTTTTCAAATTTGCATCCTTCTTGCTTGGAGTGGCCTCCCTTGTTTCTCTGTAGGTAACCATTAGAAGCACCGTCAAGCCCACTGGGACTACAGCAAACTGTCCAGGACTGGGGAAGAAATCTCACGGCCGCTCTGGGGAGTCAGAAGTTCTCACTGAGAAGGTCAGACGCGAGCAGGCTCTAGGAGTTGTAACCCGATCACATGGGGATTTCCCGAAGCTTTTCCTCGCAGGAGTGGGCGCGATGAATGAATAGATTGGACCCTGGAGTCACTTGGATATTCTCTCTGGGTTCATGTCTTCCTTAATTTAAAATAATGGGGAAGAAAACCTAAACTCATGTTTCTCGAGATCAAGGCAGCTCTATGAACAATTATAATGCACTCCAGTAAAATATCTTTCCCCTGGCGCTTAACCTTCAGGAAGCCCACATCTGGGAGCAGGCTAAGTGGAAGTACGTGTTCGTCGTTTGCTGCTAAGCGAGGGCTGCTCTACCTGCTCCGTAAACAGCTATCTCGTTGCCTAAGTGATTGAGAACGTTGCAAACAAACCTTTCCTAAATGGTAATTAACAGGACCTGGGGTGCAAAGGGTACATTTTAAAGGCTTAATCACTTCTGTGTTATTACTCTGGCTTTAAAAAATGTGTTCAGTGCAAGATCGTAGGAAACTGGGGCGCTCAGAGGCCTGAGAGGCTCACCGCAGGCCTCCTGCTCCTCGGATGCGGTTTCTGGGAAACATGGATGAGGACACCCAGCTGAGCAGGAATATGGGCGGAGTGGAGGAAAGGGAAGAACCGAGTGGCTCCGAGCCCAACCCAAGAGGGTCAGTAAGGCTGGGTCAGGGGAAAAGGGAGCGAGGACAGTGATTCCAGGCACAGGTGACAGTGCGAGCCACACTCAGGGGGTGAGAAAGTGAGAAGAGAAACTGCATGGCTCGTGGACACGAAGCCACCTGCCGGCTGCTGCTGAAGCCGAAATCTGGGCTTGGAGGTGGCGGGAACCGGGGCGGAGAGACTGGGATCCAGACCTTTCGGGGTCTCGTGTGCCCATGAGAGGCGCTGGCATTTTTCCTGTGTTCCGTGGCAGCTGTGAATGTTTATGTATTCAAACACGTGTTTTGAATAGATTCATTTATTTAATGGGGTGGGGGGGGTCACTTTGGTAGATCCAATACTGAGATTACCATTGTACTTGTCAGGGAACTGTGCCGACTTTCGAGAATGAGATAGTTGTACCTGGTGAATGTCAAACAGGACACAGAGATGTAGAGAAGGGTGCAGGTCTGAGATATACTTTGTCAGGTAAAAGGAGGAGGATTTGGTGAGAGGATTAGATGTCTCAACCGTGAGTGAGAAGTCAGCCACATATTACGGGCTCCCTGCTGGCATGTCCCTGAGGGATGCTGGTGCCTCCTGAGAGCACAGGGAGATAAGCTCATTATTTTTGGGTTGTTTTCATGTTTTGGCCAGTCCAAATAAAGCTGACATGAGCATTCCCATAATTATTTCCAAGTATCTATCTTGGTTCCAACATCGTAGTCATCTGTCTGGTTCTGTTGGTTCTTTGGCTCCTGACAATGAGTGGGTGATATTTTCTTTTTTAAATAGGAAGATAGAAACATCAATGTAAGAGAGAAACATCAATTGGCTGCCTCCTGAACACCCCCAATTGCGGTTTGAGCCCAAACTGGGCATGTGCCCTGACCGGGAATCGAACCTGGACCTCTCAGTCCATGGGACAGCACTCAATCCACTGAGCCACACCGGCCAGGTGACATTTCCTTTTTGTGTCTCCTACATGTTGATTGCTGATGTTGTGTATAGACGACCACGAGAGATTAAGATAAACAGTACCTGTGTGTGGACATGGGCACAGGTCTCTGTTGGAGGCTGTTGGAGCTGGGTGTTGATCAGTGAACTCAGGAGCTGAGCTAGGCTTGGGTTTTGCTGTTGAGGTGGTCATTGTCAGCCCCCTACAGTCTTCAGATTCCTCTTTGGATGCTCTGTTAGGGTGGGGTCTGGGGTGCCGGAGGGTTTTAAAGCTCCGCTTTCCACTTTCAGTTGCATCTGTATTCCTGGAACGCAGCTACGGCCTGTTGCTCAGAGCTTGCTGGGCTGGTGGTTGTGGGGCTCTGTCTTGTCCTGGCTCAGTCTCAGCCTTACATAGACCTGTGTGCCTGCACCTCAGGGCTGGGACATTCTCAATATTCCGATTCCAACCCCTATGGCAATCGAACTCCTCCTGCCTGCCATCTACGCGGGGTCTTGTGTGGGAGAGTTTCATGCCCTTCTCCTAGCGCAGACGACTTCCAGTGGGATTCGTGTAGTGTCCTGGGCCAGCTGTGTATGCCTCCGTCTCTAAGAGTGGCGGGGTTTATATGGTTTGTCTCTGCGCCTTTCCCTCTGTTCTGGGGCAACAGTGTCTGGTCCCTCAGAGGGTTGAGGTTTTGTTGAGGGAAGTGATTGGGCAGAAGGGCAGGATTCCTGGCTTCCTGCAGGCATGGCCTAAACCTTCCTGAGTTCCTACACACTGGCTCTGCAACAGTCCTCAGCTCTGCTGTCGGAGTGTGGGAGCAGCACAGGCAATCCTTTAACTGAACGGGCATAGCTGTGTCCCAATAAAACTTTATTTATAAAACTAGGTTTCAGGCTGGAGTTGGCCTGTGGGCTGGAGTTTGCCAACCCCTGATCTACAGTGAGCTCTAATGCCTTACTGTGACCTTTGGCGACCTCCTGCCTCCTCCTCAGGCTCATCTTTTCTCATTCGATCCCAGATTCATACTCTAAGAGAAACCCTTTCAATCAGCATATTTCTAATGGCAACTGGTTAGTTGATGAAAACACTGGTTAAAGAAAGAGGCACATTACACTCACATTCAAACATTTTAATATAAAATGTTAATGTGGCCCTGGCCGGTTTGGCTCAGCAGTTAGAGCGTTGGCCCGCAGACCAATGAGTCTCAGGTTCAATTCTGGTCAAGGGCACGTACCTCGGTTGCGGTTTGTCCCTGGCCCTGGTTGGGGTCGTGTGGGAGGCAACCACTCGATGTGTCCCTTTCACGTCAATGTTTCTCTCTCTCTCTCTCTTCCTCCCACTCTATCTGAACAAAAATGGAAAAATGTCCCCGGGTGGGGATTAAATAAATAAATAAATAAATAAATAAAATAAAATAAAATGTTAATGTGCATTGATTTGTCATTTCCTTGAAGCAGGGCCAAGACTTATTTGATTTGATGCATCATCTTTTGTGTGTGCGTGAAACACCCTCATAATGCATGTTTTATGATTTCTAGTTTCGGTTTCTGTACACTGGCGTGAGGACTTGTGATATCAGCAAAGCGATCTGAGGCAGAATCTCCTTGCAGGGATTTTTAGCATCCTCCTTTGTTCTTTCAGAGTTCACTCCCTGAGCTTTATTCTACTGAAGCTTCTTTCAGTGACTCGGTAAAAACAACAACAAAAACTCATCTTTCCAAAGTATCCAAAGTAACTTTTACAGAAACAACCACTCTTCAGTGTTATGTTAATTATATAATTTCAATGAGGAGTACAGGAGCATAGACTGGCTTGGAAACAGACTCCTCTGACTCACGGCAGCCAAGAGGGGGAGCAGAAGTGGACAGGCTCCTTAGGGACCAGCCTTCCTGTCACGGGTGCTCAGCAGTCAGGGTGTCTTGCAGAAAGAATGGAGAGTGCTGGTTACCCAGAGAGGCGTTCAGGAGGAGCTGAGAGATTTTACTGGGAACACTCCCTGTTCCTTGGCCATCCCCAGCCCCTTTCTTTATGTTGCTCCCTTGACTTGCCTGTTCGGTACACACCTCTACCTGAGATGACTCCTAACTCCTCTCGGTTGAGTTCAAGGTTACCTCCTTGATGACGCCTTTTCTGACTATTCAGTGTGGCTGATTCCCTCCTCTGGGCCTCTCTCTACCATGCTATCAGCGTACCTATAACACTTGACACATTTTATTTATTTTTTAATTCTAATTGCATTATACTATGGGAAGATAGACATTATTGATATTCACCTCATGTCTCCGGATCTTAACATTGTCATAGGACATAGTAAGAGCTTGGTAACTTCCCGTTAAATGAAGGATGACATTATTATTATTACTATTATTATTATTTGCAGAATGTTTTGGTTTTATTAACACAAATACAGTGTGTACACACTCTGTCTATTCACATGTTCTTCACCGCGCAGCCTGGTGTTGGGATTGGTGGCTCTGACGGCCAGCTGGGCTCTCTTTCCACGACGGCTTTGCGGTTCTTTGAGGAGATGTGAGCAATCTCAGCACAGGAAGCCTTGTTGCACGTCAGCAGCTCTTCAAGCTCCTTGACGCTGTGGACCAGACACGCAAGCCACTGGGCAGCACGTGCTTTGTTTTCTCGTTGCTCCCATAACCAATGCTGGGCGTCAAGGTCAGGCCCTTGAATCTTCTGCGCCCCTATTGTCAATGCCTCTGGGTTTCCGCCAGTTCCACTTGATTTTGACATATCGGTCTGACTGGTGCCGGATGAACTTCCTGGTCCTCTTTTTGACAGTCTTGGGTTTCACGAGGGGTCTGAGGGCAGCCGTGGTGCCGTGTAATAGATTGCTGCCAGCTCCGTAGGCAGCGCCGAGGAGGAGAAAAGGTCAAGGGTGACACCATGGCTGCTGTTGCTGGGCTGGCGGGCTGCGGCGGAGCTGGTTTCACGGCGCAGAACCACCCACGTGACCGTCTTCGGTGTGGATTAAGATGATGATGACAGAATCGAGATGCTGAAAGGAGGAACACGACTGGGGACTCTCATCCCCAAGCAGGTTTCTAGAAGAACTCTGGATTCTAAGGTCTCTGCTGGACTTTAAAGTCCTACCTGGCAGTGACTGTGTCTTCCTCATGTTCATAGTCTCATCCCTCTTCACAGGGCCACGCAGGATTCTCAGTGCTTGCGAGATAAAGGAGGAAATGCTGGCCCACTCAACAGGTTGGCAAAGGCCTCTGGTGTAGGACTCACCCTGCACGGCGAGCAAGCTGAAGACCATTTCTTTTTCTTTTTTTAAAAATGTGTTTTGAAATTTTAGAGAAGAAGTGAGAGAGAGAGATACAGACATCAATCAATATGAAAGAGAAACATCCACTGGCTGCCTCCTACACGCCCCCTACTGGGGATCAAGCCCACAACCTGGGCATGTGCCCTGACTGGGGATCGAACCGGGACCCCTCAGTCCATGGAATGATGCTCAATGTACTGAGCCACACCGGCTGGGCTGAAGACCATTTCTCAGATTCCTACTTGCTCTCAGTTGATGTTTGAACTTTTCCACACAGAGTAGAACTGTAGGATAAGGAGCACCTAGCAACCTGGGTAACTCTTTTTTCTTGGCAGGCGAGTAGCACATGAATATTTATTGCACCAGATAACGAACTGTTGACTACAAACACAATTTTTATGATGACATTGACATCTCTAATAATATAAGATCATTTTAGCTCTGACTGTGGTGTTGTAGCTGAGAGTTGTTCTGGTTTTCCTGGAGGCACACTGTGGGTAGTAACAGTGTCAACTGTGAATCTCCAGGGTGTACAATGCTTCCATCTCAACTCAATGTCTCTAGTGATGATTTTGCTTTTAAAGCAAGGAAGGTGATAATAGCTTGTTTGCTTGTAGCTGCACAAGAAATTATTTTTGATATTGCTAAGGATCCCTCTCTCTCCCCCTTTTCTTTTTAAACAACCATATGCTTGAGGACACTCTAAATGGAACACGAGTTGAAGACTTTGTGTGAACGTTCATTTAATGATAGAACTTGCATTGCCCAACCTGATGCCAATTAAAGTGGTTTCTCAAAAAAAAATTTTTTTTCTTGAGTCTCTAACTTTTGGGCTCATTTTATAATGCTAATATAGTCCTGGCAATGTGCCCTTTGCCAAGATTAAGTGCTAGCTGAGCTTAATGGCCTAAACTGTTCATTCCCCAACTATTTATTCGTCCCCGGAAAGTGGCCCGCACCTCAGTCATTACTGCTCAATTAGCTAAATGATCATCACATCCATTCTCATTAGAGCACTCTCTTCACAGAACGCTCTGCTCCTGAGATTTTTAATTAGTCTTAACAAGTCATAGATGCCACTAATGTCTCCCTTTCTCCAGTGGTCCACCCCAAAATAAAAATCACGTATCGAATGAAAGAAACCCAAGTCCTCCGGAAACCTGTTCTCTGTGCTTCCGTTGCACGTAAAAGCTAAGAATCTCATTGAAGGAGGCCAGCTGGTGAGCCTGGGTCATTCGTCCTGGCTGAGCTGGGCAGGAACTCCTAAACTCCTGGGCAAGCATGGGCTCAGCAAGAGCAAACGCTTCCCTGACACGAGGGGAAATCAGGCACAGAGTCACTGTCATTTCCCCTCCTCAGCCCATTTTCAGGTGTTTCTGGAAGCATGGTACTACACAGTCAACATTGTACAGCGTGGAGCTCAAAGCGTGTTCTGAGCATACACGGAAGAAATGGACAACTTTGCCTCTTTTAATGAGATTTTTATTTCCCTAGTAAGAAGAATTGTTTGGAACTCCAAGTGAAGGAAGGAGAGGAGAGTTCCATTTGCAGTTACCGAAGAGATGAGGTCTCTGAATGTCTTTTTGTCCTTTCAGTTCTTGCTGAGGGACCGCTGAGTGGTAGCAGGTAGGGGTGGAAGTGGAAATCCGTGACAAGGGTACTGCCCGGCTGGTGTGGCTCAGCAGTTGGGCGTCAACCCTGCACCAAGAGGTCGCTGGTTCGATTCCCGGTCAGGGCACATGCCCAGGTTGTAGGCTTGATCCCCAGTGGGGGGCATGCAGGAGGCGGCCAATCGATGTTCTCTCTCATCCATGTTTCTGTCTCTCTCTCCCTCTCCCTTCCTCTCTCTCTAAAATCGATAAAGAAAAAATACAATAAAATAAAAAGAAATGCTTGGTTTTCACCTCACCTTGCTGCAGGTACAGGCTTGCACACAGGGAGGGGAGGCTGACATGGAGATGCACTGCTCAGACACCCGTGGAAGGAAATCTCGCTGCCCAGCTGTGAGTGTGGTTCACCGGCATCCTCCAGCCGGTAGATTCCTCAGGGTTTGCCTCAGCTTTCTCGTTGAGATTATGCTGTGATTCGTGCAAACTCTGATAATGACTGAGCGAGGTGCGGGGAGAAGGGGCTAGTCATTTCCATCCAGCATGGGAATGCTTTAATGAGCTGTCGTTGCCAGGTAGGTTGCCATTATGCTCTGACGGGTCTTTCTCTCCTGCTTCTTCCCTTTCCCTTTCATAGGTGTTAATTTCCCCAAAAGTTTTGCGTGGCTAATTCTGTTGTAGCATCTGTTTCCCAAAAAGTACAGCATGCAATTGGAGGTAAGGCAGAAAGGGACACAGATCATTCACTGTCTACGGGTGGTCATAAAGGCTGCCTCTGCATAATCTAAGATCTTAGCAAAAATCCTATTTGCTCAAAAATAAAGCCACTGTGAAAGCCACCAGGATCTGGAAATGACTATGGATAATGACTTCTCTGCTCAGAGCCCATCTGTCACGCAGCCTACCTGCCTGTGCTTAGGCACCGTGCTATTGGCTCCTATTGTAGGTCTGTGAGAATCCGACTCACTCATTGTAGGGATGTTGATGAAATATTATATTGATGTAGTATCAAAGCCCTATGTACAAAGCTCCACAGAATCAATGTTCTTAATCAGGAAACATCTTGCTGGGCATTTTTCTCAAGGCTAGAATGAATCATCGCTGATGAGTTTCGCCCTGAGTTTTGGCCGCGAGGAAGCACAGCGTGACATGCACTTGGCTGCAGGAACTTGGTAGTGACTCAAAGCCTCGCTTTTTGTCTCTGTAGTTAGAGTTGGATATTTTCTATGACCCTCTTACCTTGTATTTTTCATTTTGTTGGGTGTGATCTTGTGTGTCTGGACAGTGAATGAAGCGTGGGTCCTGGCGCCTGACTGCAGGGCTTTGAACGCTGGCTCCGCCACGGAGTGACCGTGTGTCTCGGGCATGCTTCTCACCACACTGGGTCAGGGTCTTGGTAAAACTTCGGTGGTAAGAGGACCTACTTTGTAGGGCTATTGCGAAGGTTAAATGAGATAATGCATGTGAAGTTCTTAGTAAAATGCTTGGCACATAAACCCTTGGTACATCTTGGTGCTGCTATAATGAAGAGAGCTGAATGAATACACAGAGAGCTGCCTGGACGGAAGTGAGAGGGTGAGTTTCGCCCTAAGTCTTGAGCTTCTAGCCATTTGCTGGAAGATGGTTTTCTGAAAAAATGATAAATAAAAAAGCTGAGGCCTTGTTTAAACTAGATCTACAGTAAAGAGGGGTCATTTTATTTGCTATATGCATGCTAGTTAATTTAACACGTTGGACACCCACTAAGAAAACGGTTACGTTAACTGAGTGGCTGTCAAGGTGAGCAGAACCAAACCAAGACTTGAATGAACACAAGAAAGACTAGTTGTGATGAGTGGTTCAGGGATTTGTTGCAGGGAAGCTGTTTGTGGGGTGAGTCTTTCTTAGGCTAGACTGCCCTGTGCCTCACAGGAAATCCAGCACCCTTGGACTGTGGGAAAACTCCAAAGGCCACATGGTCTCCACCGAGACTGGCCGAAGTATGGAAGGACCCTGCGGTTACAGGGAGAATATAGCTTGTCCCTAGAACAGTCCTACTTTATACCTCGTCACGATGAGGCCTGTGGCCCTTTCACGCAGAGGTGCCCTGGGCTACTTGCTCCTGGAGATGGTGGAGTCCAGGCCTGGAAAAGTGCAAGATGAGTCTGGAATGTCTTGTGCCAGGAAGTAAAGTAGCAGCCCCAAATGTTGAGAAACATTTCAAAAGGAATAAGAGCCTAATTCCAGGGCCCACGGTGGCCAAATTGGCAATCTAATCATCAAAATAAATGAGAGCAACACGGTGTAACCTGTTGAATAAAATAAGAATTGCGAGCCCGCACTGATATAAGTAAATAAATGAGGTGGGGTGGGGAGGGGGCGCTCTTTCCTAGTGGAAAGCCCAGTACTAAATGTAGAAGCCACGATTGGATTAGAAGTCATCATTTGGAAACCTTCACAGTTGATTCAGGCCAGAATCTACCCTGGATGCTAAGAGTTGTAAGTGGATGTCTGAGGAAATACAGGATAGTTCTGCAGTCTTAAAATACTTGTTAATTGCAAAGGGAAAAGTGGTATCTTTACATTGGAAAACTCTGACAATAACACCACCAGTAATGACATAAAAAGATTTTCTGTGCCTCCTGACATTATATACCAAGAAGAACACGACATCATTTTTGTGCTATGTATCTCAAAAGTGCATAACCTAAATTAAATCAGGAGGAAACATACACGCCCAAATTGAGGGAAATTCCACAAAATCCCTAACCTGTACTATTTCTATAATGTCATAAAACACAAAGAAAGACTGAGAAACTATTCCAGATACAGACTAAAGATACATGACAACCGAATACAGTACATGATCCAGGGTTTTCTTTTGCTCTAAAGGATATTCTTGGGACAATTGGTAAAAAAGGTGAAGGATTGCCAGGCTGGTGTGGCTCAGTGGTTGAGCATCACCCCATGCACCAAGAGGTCGCCGGTTTGATTCCTGGTCAAGGCACATGCCCAGGTTGTGGGCCCAGTCCCCAGTAAGGGGCATGCAGGAGGCAGCCAATCGATTTTCTCTTTCATCGATATTTCTATCTCTCTCTCCCTCTCCCTTCCTCTCTCTCTAAAATCAATAAAGAAAAAATTTTTTAAAAAAGGTGAAGGATTAAAAACAAGCAAAAACTCATAGACACAGATAAGAATATGGTGATTACCAGAGCGAACGGGGTGGGGAGGTAGAAGAGGGTAAAGGGGGGATAAATGGTGATGGAAGGAGACCTAACTTGGGGTGGTGAACACACAAAACAATATACAGATGATGTTTTATAGAATTGTACTCCTGAAATCTGTATAATTTTGTTAACCAATGTCAATCCACTAAATTCAATAAAAAAGTAAAAATATATTAAGTCATATTTGTAGATTACATAGTTGTGCATATTTAGGTAGATCAATGAATAAATGGATGGATGGATGGATAGATAGATAGATAGATAGATAGATAGATAGATAGATAGATAGACAGACAGATGGAATGCTAAAGCAAATGTGGAGAATGTGAACACTTAGGACGATGAGTACAGGTACATGGGGATACTTTGTACTCTTCTCGAAGATTTCCTATAATCCTGAAATTATGTCACAACAAGAAGCGAACAATGCAAAGTGTCCTGGTTGGGAGAACACAGGATGCGCTGACTCCGCCCCAGAGACGGAGCCAGCGGCCGTAGGGCTCTGCATCCCACACAGCACAGCGCCTGCGGGCAACCTGCTGACCGGAGTGCCGTAGCTAGGAAGAGGGTTTCATAATCACTTGCTGAATTTCTTCTCATTCTTGGCCGGCTCCTATGCAATGCATGTGTTAATTATTTGCTCAGAGGAAGATTTGCAGAGAGGCTGATACCTGCTCCTTAGGGCCCAGGTGACACTGTACCCTCTGGCGGTGGGGCAGTCTAGGGCCCAGGAGTAGATGCTACTGAATAGCAGACAGACAGTCGCACAGCAAGCTGCATACAGTTACAGAGAGTGCCTATAGGTGGGAACCGACGCAACCCGCAGCGCGGTCCTAGCAAGGCGATGCTCTTCCTACAGTCCTCATTTTACAGATGAGGAAACTGAGGCACAGACAGGTTAAGTAACTGGCTCAACTGTTAGTGTGTCCAGGAGCCAGAATGAAAAAGCAGCAGGGGAGCTGCAGGGTCGGGCACTGTCTTCACCACGCGGCTGTCCTGCCTCTCGAGGGGCTCTGAGCAATGAAACGGTTCTTTCCAGATTGTTCCTATACGGCAAGCTGACGTGTCCAAGATCAGCGTGGTTCAGAGCGTCTGAGCTGCTGCATACTACTTGGGGGCAGAAGGGGGCTGTCCGTGCTGCATGGCAGATGAAGCCAGTCTCAGAGGAGACGTAGAAGGTAGGCAGCAGAGAGGAGCAGAACCAAGGGGCAGGGCCAGAAGCAAGCTGGGGGACATTGGTCAAGGCTGGGTCACTAGAAGAGCAGAGTGACAGGGAGTAACGCCTAGCCAAAGGGGTGGTTGATTAAGGCTGAAACTGAGGGGTCAGCCTGGGGACAAGAGAGCTGGCCAGGCTTCGAGCTGGGACTCCAAGACCCGTGGCAAAGGCGTGTTTGTTGCAATGTACCTCATAAGGCCTCGGCCTCATTCCAGGTGACATGCACCTTTCCCAAGAAATAGCTCTCTGAGTCTAGTCCTTGTCACTAAGGGGGTGGGGCCAAATGTTGGCTGGCTCCCCTTGTGCCGGCCCTGTGCTGGGCACTCTACACGCCTTCTCCTGTTTCATGCAGTGTTTGTACGAGTGCAGCCGAGCTGAGCGCTGTACTGCGCACGTATGCAGACTTGGTGACCCCTCGAGTGTGCGTTCAGTTTCCCGTTCAGTGAACGAGGAGGGTAAATGGGACTTTATGTGATTCTAATTAAATAGAATAATCCTAATTAGATGACACAACTCACTCTAAGTACAACTACGGATACTCCCCCCAAAATCACAGCATCTTAGAAGAAACCAAAGCACTATCATTGAACCAACAGAGACTTCTGCATACGACAAGCAAGGGCAACCTCAGTGTGTGTGTGTGTGTGTGTGTGTGTGTGTGTGTGTGTCTTACTGTCATTACAACTGTCTAAAGGAAGGCAATAGTATAATTTCTGCATCTTGGGGTCACGATAAGGATGAAATTAAGCGAGTGGACAGCCACAGGCAGGCCCAGAAGGCACAGCCCCTGCTTGCTCCCTTCCCCAGGGAGCAGCGAAGCTGGGAGAATATAACTAATGTGCCAAGAGACACAGGAGTAATAAATGGTAGAGCCGAGATTCAAACCCCGGGCTCCAGACTCCACCCCTTGTTTCTGTACAGTTTTTAAATGAAGAATGGTTTTTTAAAAATGTCTTAATGATTGAAACAAATCAAAGGAAGTAAAACACTTGGTGGCAAAAGGAAAGCTATGACATTGACACTTCAACGTGGACAAAGGAAGTGTTGCTGGGACACAGCCACGCCGCCTGCATGCTACAGGGGTAGAGCTGGGTGGCTTAGACAGGGACCAGATGGCCCCACCAGCCTGGAAGGTTCACCGTCTGGCCCTCTGCCACAGAAGCTGGCTGACCCCTGCTCTGGACCTTTGCCCCTGATCGTTCCTTGTGACCTTGTGGAACCTTCTGGCATTCCTAAGGAATTAAATCGCCAGGCAGGTTGCATTGACATGCTCCCTGCTGGCTTACAGGAGCGTTTGCAAGGTACCAGATGGGAACAGATTTCTCCCTCTCGTCTTAATAATGATCCAATCTCACTCCCTTTCATGTTCAGAGGGTTTGATCAATTGGGACATGAAGGAGAAAGAAGAAGACTCCAGGCTGTTGGGCTGGCAGCTGAGCTGCTGTGGGTCCAGCTCCTCCTCCCCACTTCTGCCAGGCCCCCAGTGCCCCACCCCGTCCAGTGAGGCCGTCCAGTGAGGCCGTGCAGGGGGAGGCGGAAAGTCGGGGACCTGTGTTTGTGCAGAGGCTCACCCGCCACTTGCTGTGTGACTTTGGGCAACTTATTTCAGCCTCTCTCAGTTTCCACAGGTCGAAAATGGGAGTAATGAGCCTGTCTATAGCTTGGGTAATTTGCAAGATTAAATGAGAAAATATATGTGAAAGTGTTCTTTGCTTGTTATGCAAAGGATTGGCTGAGTGAGCATTCAGTAAATATTAAGTATTATTATTTTTTCTGCCTAATTAGCAGGGAAGGAGCTAAATCTGGGATCCCTGGAAAGTGTTTTAAAAGAATTGTTGTTTTTTTTTCAGTGATACAAGCACATGATACGAAATTCAAGTAGTGCCAGTAATACAAACACCTGTCTTGTGCAACAATGTGTCCGGAAAGTTCAAGGCAGCACTTCTCATAATGGCTCTACACTGGCAATTACCCAAATGCCCAGGACCAGCAGAATGGGGAAATCAGTTGTGGTATATCCATGCCATGGAATACCACTCAGTAAAGAAAGTGAGAATTCTACAACCGTATGCAACCATCGCGGCGGGTCTCTGGACCAGAATGCTGTACAAAGGAAGCCAGACACAACGAGCATACGGACTGTAAATTCCGTCTAGACAAAGTATAAAATCAGGCGACACTCCCTTTGCCTAAGGGACTGTCCTCGGTGGAGGAGAGAGGTGGTGACCAGAAGTTGGTGGAGGGGGCTGGGGGTAGCGGGCAATGGTCTTCGTTCCTTGATTTGGGGGCTGGTTACAGAGGTGTATTCAGTTTGTGAAAATTCATCAGCTGATACTTGCAGTGTGTGCACATTTCAATTTCAAATTTAAAGATAAGAAGGGTACCCTTTTCCCTCTCACTCAGTCCCCTCCTCAGAAGCAGCCACTGTTTCTATCAAAGAGAAAATCCAGAAATCGTCACCAAATGTGCTAAGAAACTGTCTGCATGGGTATATCGTAGGTATGTCTTTTGTTCTTATTTCCTGGAGCACGTTTTTGTTTTATTTTATAGTATTTATTTATTTATTTATTTATTTATATCCTCACCCGAGGATATTTTTCCATTTATCTTCAGATAGAGGGAGAGGGGGAGAGAGAGAGAGAGAGAGAGACATTGATGTGAGAGAGACACATCGATTGGTTGCCTTCTGCACGACCCCGACCAAGGCCGGGATCAAACCGCAATCGAGGTACATTCCCTTGACTGGAATCGAACCTGTGACTCTTTGGTCCATGGGCTGATGCTCTAACTGCTGAGCCCAACCGGCCAGGGCTATAGTCTTGATTTTTAAAAGCAGTTTTAGGGTCATAGCAAAATCGATCAGAAGCACAGTGAGTTCCCATATACCCTCTGCCCCCACGGAGGTACACCTTCCCTCATTATCAACATCCAGCACCGCAGGGGTGCATTTGTTACAACTGACGAACCTACACTGACACGATTGTCACCCCAAATCCATAGTTTACATTAGGGTTCACTCCTGGAGTTGTATATCCCATGGGTTTGGACAAAGTGAGATAACGTGTAGCCCTCATTGTACATTATACAGAGGATTTTCACTGCCCTAACCATCTTCTGTCTGAGAGCAGGCTTTTCTGTGGCTCACCCTACGTCCAGCCGACCACCTACTGCCAAGGCAGACCTCGGGAGAAGGTCGGGAAGAGCAGAGGAGAGGAAGGAGCCCCGATGCTGGGTGACCCTTTTGGACGTGGCAAGGTTTCCCCAAATGTTTGCTGGACTCTCAAAGTGAGCACAGGGGCTTCCAGATGGTTGCACCTTCTTCCTAGCATTGGGCTGGGACCCAGATAAAGACCCCCCCCAATGCCTTCTTTGGGTTTGAAACTCTAGGTAACACTTTGGGCAGCCCTGGTCTCAAGGCCTTCTGTCAATGATGAGCACTGAGCTGGGTTTGTGATTCAGAGTGATATCCATCTTCTCTGTGAAGACGTTTTCATTCCGAAGCTGTAACAACGTCTGACAACTGGGTGGGCTAGCTGAGCCAGGACCACCTGGGAAGGCCACCTTGTATTTCTGGACTTTTATTCTGTCTTATCCTTCTAGCTGGTGACTTTTGGCAGCATCAACAACCCCACATGGTCTCCATCCTTTAAGACCCAATGCGAGTTCTACCCCTTCCTTGAAGTTCCCCCCACGTTTCCCCGGAGGACCCTGATTTGCATCACTTCATTTAGAGCCTCGTTAAGTGATCTTCTGTCTACAATTACTGACTGCAGCTTACTAGGCTTCAGACGTCCTGCCATGTGCTTGTAACTCAAGGAGGAAACGCCATCCCTGCCCTCAGTGCGCTCACATTCTAGGGTCCGTCATGGGAAATAGTTCAACACAGTATTGCATGACATCTGCACGAGGGGTGGGGAGACCGTGAAATCTGCAGAGCAGGAGCCGAGAGCGACGCAGGCTTCACAGAGGTGCCCTTCAGCCTTGGATCTTGAGAAGTGGGCAGAGTTTTGCTAAAAAGGCCAGAGCGAGAGAGGGGCACCCAGGCAGACAGAGCATGTGAAGACATGGACGTGTGAAGCACATGTTGTCACCTGTCATTTAACACGTCATCTAGTTTACTAGTCTTTCCCGCTTGATGGTGAGAGACTCACGGAGAAGACTCCTACATCAGGCTTCTCTAGCTTCCACTCCCCCGGACACCTAGGAAAGTTCTGGACGCGAAGATTGCACAGAAACAAAAGATTGGGGGCAATTTAGGAAGAGTCTTCTGAAAAGATTTAACCAGGACCCTCAATTTAAAACATTTAACAGATCTCCATTTTGAGAACATGAACTTCCCATCAGACTTGGGTTAGAAAGGAACCTTCTAAGGACGTGAAATTGGACTTGAATTGGAGCAGTCATTACAATCAGGGACAGACTGTGATTCGCAGCTTGTCTCTTCTGGACTTTCTGTCCTATTCAACCCCCGGCCGTGGGGCCTCAGGGCTTGGCTCTCAGACGTTTAGGAGGGTACGAATTATTCTGAGTGTGACTGGCCCTGGCCTATGACATAGTCACTATCTGAATCCATTGTTTGCCACTTAATGGCTCAGTGGCATTGGGTAACTTACCTAGACATCTTGAGTCTTAATGGCTACCTTATGAAATTGAGATACGTATAGTTGTTATGTCAAGATGAAATGTTATTTAAGTGTTCAGAACATAATAGTCTTCGATAATGCACGCTTTCCTTCCTTCCTTCTCCT
This sequence comes from Tadarida brasiliensis, assembly GCA_030848825.1. Taxonomy (NCBI): domain Eukaryota; kingdom Metazoa; phylum Chordata; class Mammalia; order Chiroptera; family Molossidae; genus Tadarida; species Tadarida brasiliensis. The sequence continues at coordinate 94,000,008 of CM061267.1, read as the reverse complement.
CACTTCCCTTTCCACCCCTTCCCTCTCTCCTTGGAAGGCTTACAAAGACATGTGTGGGAAGAGAGCCAATGAGACAGAGAATTGGAGAGATTCTGAGCATATTTGGAGACTTTGGGAGAGGTAAACGGGTAGATAGGAATTGTAAGACATTTTGCTGTGTGTCATGCAATTTATCACCACTGACAAACGCCATGGGCTCTGAGAGGTTTTGTTGAGACTGAAATTGGATGTTTGGGGCACGGCATCAGGCTGAAGTTGGCCCCACGGGGGCTCAGCGTTGTTGGAGTTGCCCGTGTGGCGGAGAAAAGACGACATTTATCTGAAAGAACATCACAGTCCCACTCTTGCCCTCGGTGTGTATGCCCTAAGAGCTGTCACTTGGGAGAAACACGAGACTTCAGACTGACATGGGGCTGGGCTCAGGGTCTTTCCTCAGTAACTTCTTGGTGCTTCCAAACAGCTTTCTTTAGGAGGAGGTCATTATCCCCCTTACAGAAGGGATTATGTAAAGAACCTCAGCCTGTCTGTTAGGGATTCATTCAGGCACTGGGGAGATGGAGGCAGTGGCCCAAGCCAGGCCTCATAGACCTTCGTCCGTGTTTTGATAATGACTGTCGAGTTTCCTTTTCTGTGTCACCACCCCGCCCCAGGCAGAAGATTCCCAACACTCCAGTCAGCCTTCTCCCACCTGCTCCCACCCCACGAAGCCCTCCGAAACCAAACAGCTCTCAGTTGTAAACAAATGTAACTGACTGAAAACTAGCCCCAATTCCCCAAGGCTAATGGCTAAAGCCACTTATTCTCTTAATAGCATTTTTATTTTAATGAGGGCATCAAACCTTGGCCTTGGAGGGACTCTCCAATGCAGGGATTCCAGGGTGTGTGGAATGCAGAGAGGAACAGAATGGGTTGGCAGCTTGCCCAAGGTCACACAGCAAGTTGGTGGCAGAGCTGTGACTAAAACCCAGCTGCCCCCGCTCCCAGGCTCACACAATTGCCCCCGCCCGAGGCTGTGCTTGTTTGCTCACACTGGAGACTTCCTGCCTCATCCTCGGGTGTTAGGGACTGTGGCCCGGCCTGAGTGTGAAGAGGCTGTGATGCGAGACGCAAACGGCCCCCCTTGCTGTCGAAGCCTAGCATGAAAAATATTAGAGAGCTTGATCAATAGATATTATGCAAATGCCTAGAGCAATAACATTCCCTTCCATTACCAAGCTAACAGTCCCAGTAAAGAGCATGCCTGGATGCTGACGGTTTTATTTTTCCTGATTTGTCAAACTGAAATCAGGGTCTGACGGATGCCCATATGAAAGCATAAAAGGTACATGACTGGCAGAGGCCCAATTGCTTTTTCTCTGAATTAGCGGCCCTTGCTCCAGGAGCTGGCAAGAGCCCCGGCTCTGCGCACATCAATTATGCTCTCTGGCTGAGAGCCTTGCTGAGCAGAACTAGGCAGTAAACCTGCCTACAGCCACGATGAGCCTCATTTGAGATGTGGTCCCCACAGAGAGAGAGCAGCGAGTCGGTGGTACCCACATCCCTTTCCTCCATCCCTCTTCACTTTCCAGCCAAGGGATCCTGGAATCTAAGCATGCATAATGTTTTTGTCTGTAGTTGTAAAACAGAAATAATATTTTTCATCTTCTGAAACTGAAATTAATTGCTAGTATAAACTCCTACAACTCTCCTGGTTGTCAAAACTTAATTGCAGACCAAAAAAAGCTATAAACAGAAAACAAACAGCAAAATGGCAAGTATAAATCTTTCCTTGTCATAATTACTCTAAATGTAAATGGCTAAAACTCTCCAATTAAAAGACAAAGAGTTGATCAAAGTATTATCCAACTCTATCCTGTTTAAAGAAACCTGCTTTAGATTCAAAGACACAAATGGGATGAAACTAAAGGATGTGAAAAGTTTTCCGTGCAGGATTAGCTGCCTTTATTTTGGGAAAGAACAGGGTAGAATTTTGGAAAAGTGTGTCCAGTTGTCAGAGGGTGATATGTATAAGGGGGTATTTTATGTTGTAAACAGCACTGTTCAAGGATTTCTTGGGAACAGCTGAACTGCTGTGTGTTAGGGTGATGTGAAGACTGTCCATGGGAGTGAACTGGCAGTTGGTGTGTCCAGATGGCCACACCTATTCTGCGTCTGGGTTTTGTTCCATGAAGTAACTGCAGTGCTGGGATATGGTGAGGTCACTCTTGTTATCCTGGAGTTGTTGATCTGGCTCGAATGCCCGAGATGGTGTCACTGTGCTGCCTTGTTGTGATTCCTGACCTTTTGACTCAGAGTAGAGAGCCTGTCAAACAGTATTCAGAGATCCATAGGAAAACTTGATTTCCAAAATTTTAATGGAGTCATCTGACTGTTGAGAAGCAAAATGCCTTTGATAAAGTTTAGCACAAATTTACTATGCGCTCCAAACTTTTCTACAGCAGATAGACTGTGGCTCTTTGAAATCTTGTCAAGGGAAATGGCTTTCTGAAAATGAGTTCAATAATCTCATTATACTATTTTAGAAGTTATCTTATTATACTTAGGGGTGTTTCATTATCAATAAGCAAGTTATTTATTAATATTTTAAAACTATGTGTACTTTTCGTGTTTTAAAAATGTCATTTTTCCCTCCACTAATTTTATTTAATAAGGAAAAATACAGGTTTTAAAATAAGATTTAGTGACATTTTTCAGAATATGACCTTAGTTTGTTAAGAGAAATAAAGTTCTAAAACCACACACACACACACACACACAATGTATTCCATGCAAGCAGCAACCGAAAGAGAGTGAGTGTGGCATTACTAATTCATTCCCTCAACAAATATTTATTAACTGCCTACTATGTGCCAGGCATTCTTCCAGGTGTAGTAAATAAAACAGATACAAATCTTCTGATGAAGATTACACGCCAGTGGTGGGGGATAGACAATAAACAGCATGTGTTGGACTTCCTAGGAAACTTGAGCTCAAGAGAGAATTCCTGGGTAGAGATTAAGCTGGGCATGATCGGCAAAGAGATGTTGTAAGAGCCATGGAACAGGACGACGCCACCAAGTGCAGATTAAATCATTGACCTCAGAGCTGAAGACATTCTATTGATACGAAGTAAGAAATATGGAAGGAACCAATAAAAGAAACTGCAAAGGAGCATTCTGTAGGCTAGATGCAGAACCAGGAGATTTTGGGGGCTAGAAGCCAAGTAAAAAAGTAATTTTAGGAAATGGGAATGATCAACTGTGTCAAATACTATTGTCAGTTCAAATAAGTTGAAGCTTGATAATTGGCCCCTAGGTTTAGAATATGAAGGTCATTGAAGAGACAGACCAAGCAGTGTTATGGGTATGGGAGGGGCAAAAGCCCGACGGGCATGGATTTGAGTGGGAACGGGAGGAGAGGAATCGGTGACAATGAATACAGACAACTACTCAAGAGGTAGGCCTCTAAAGGGTGGTATGGAACCTGAGTGGCAGCTGGAGGAATGAGCAAGATGAAGAAACCCTTTTGTCCTTTCCATTGTTTGAGACATGTTGATGGTTACTATCTAGCAGAAAGAGGAAACTATCAGGGCGGGAAGGATTTTCTGGTCTAATGAACTGGAGTAGTGATGTCTAAAGCATGAGCAGATGGGCCCGTCTCGGGAGCATGGAGAAGTGACCCCACTCCCAGGTGGGAAGACCGCAGACATGGAGGCTGATGTTGGCAGAAGGGTAGGGTTGCAGGGTAACGAGGAGGAAGTGTCCTGCTGCTGTTGCAGGTTTCTGAGTGGAGTGGGAAGCAGTCATTTGGTGGGAGGGAGGATGAGAGAGAAGGTGCTAGAAGTTGGAGGAGAGAGAAGTAAGAGTTTAGCAGAGTGAGAGATGCAGTAAGAGCCACGGCTTTCTTATCACAAGATCATATGAAAAAGTGCAACTATTTTTTCAAACTCTCATTACAATCTTTGGTAGATATATGGCATTTTTCTTTGGTGAATTCAATGAACCATAGAGGAATGGACATCTGGTTGCTGGGCAGAATTAGTGGCTTGTGTGAGTTCTAAGTTATTAAACTAAGGAGAGTATTGTGTGGTTTTGTTTTGTTTCCCAGCCTGCTTTACCTAGAGATGGCAAAGACATGGAAAATGAGCTTTTACCAGGGCTGTGGTTTTGCCAAGCAATATGATAAATAAGAGGCAGGGTAGAGGGAATTGAGGATGGAAGGAAGATGAATTAAAAATGTCTATGGCATTTACTTTTTTATACAGCTGGAGTTCATTGTGCACATGTAATTTTCTATCTTGCTTTTCACTTACTTTAAGAGATTTTTTTTCTATATTGTTACAAATGTATTGCTGACATTATTTTTAATGGTACATTGTATACTTTGAAGGGATGTAGCATGTGTTATTTAACTGTTCATTCAATGTCCGCAGTTGAAATTGTTCAAAACTTTCTGCTGTTATAAATAGCCCTCTGATGAAAATCTTTGCAAAAAAGCTTTATCAGCAGTTTTAGATGACTTCCTCGGGCTAGATGATCAAAACCTTAACTACTATTTCAAAGAAATGAACATTTTTAAAGGTCTGTCTTGCGCTTTTGGAAACCAACTCCTTAAGCGTTACTTTTCCCAGCCCATTCTGTTTTCTCTGGATCCTGGTTGAGAGCTGTCACTTTTTCAGCTCTTCTAGTCCCATAAACACTCAATTTTTACTTTAGAGAAAAGAAGGAAGGCTGGCGTGGGGTTTGTGGGGAACATATGTGTAAGACCCAAATATATATTCATGTATTCATTCATTCATTTACCAAAGTCAGCAAAACAGAGGCGAGGAGCGGGGCTCTGGGATAAGAAACAAGAGGAACGGCCCTGCCGTGAGTGGTATAAGTTGGCCCTCTTTCTAGCGTTTACCTCCAGGGTGGTCTTTTCTCTGGAACCCCCAGAGGCTCCCCATGAAGCAGGGCCATCTCTGCCTCCACGCTGGCTGTGCATGGAGACTGCGGAGGGAACACAGCACTCATGGGTCATTGCTGGGGTTCACAGGACCATGGTGAGGTTCAGGGGAATGGAGAACTGAAGACCCCTTGAGATTTTACTGGTCACCTGTTGTTTCTGCTTACCCTACATATATTTTTTCTCCTATTGGCAGTATCTGAATTATCCTTCTCCTACCAGGTCTTAATGTACATAATTTGGGTGGTGTTGACCCCGTTTCCCCCACCTAGGGTGAACTCATGACCCAGGCCTGGCCAATCCGAGTGGTTCATCCATGGCCATAGTGACCAGTGCCTAGCTCTAAGGATAATGTAAGGCAAGTGCTGCTGGGGTCCCTTGTGGAGAGATTGTGCCTGAGAGAAGCACCATCTCAGAGAAAAATGCAACCACAAAGTGGGTGGGGAGCAGCAAGAGCACAGCAGATGAGGCGAGCAGGAGAGGGCACGGGTTCAAGAAGACTGAGAAGTAATCACAGCCATGACACTTCAATATGCTGAGAAACACTGTCTTCTTAGGAGACCTCCACTCCAGTTTCAAAGAAACGAAACGTCTCATCTCAGACAAGAGCACAATCCTCAGAACGAAATGTTGCTATTTCAATATCCACATCTCCCTTGAGAACAGGCATCTATAGTCAAGCCATTTTTGTACGTGACTTTTAAGCAGACAGAATTTTCCCAACAGTAGAAAAGAATTATTTTTCAAATACTAGAGGCTTTCTCTATTAACTGCCACTCCAAATGTATAGGTTTGTAGGGCAGGACAGGTTTTGAGAAGACTGCCTAGTAGAGTGTATTCACATCTTGAAATGCGTTCACCTTTGAGTAGGTCCTCCACATTTTCCATCTCAGTAGGTGGCACCCTGTCCCCTAAGCTGTGAGGTTGACATTCCACACCTTGAAGTTAGATGCTTCCTGTCCCTCCATTTCTACTAGGCACCCTGTGCAGTCCGCTAAATGACTGCATCTCTGTCCACAGTACCCTTAGTCACTGGTGGAGAAAACCAACACTTCTCCTAAGGTCGCTGTCAGGATGGAACGAACAGCTCCTAGTATAGGATTTGGGGTAATTGATGAGAAACAGTCAACTCTCTAAAAGCGTTATGAAAACGTGATATTGTGATGTCTCTTTTTGGCTTTCAGGTCTTAATTACTAACTTTTTAGTCTTACAAGTATCTTCTCTCTTTAGAATATGAGCGATTTCGGGACCAGTTATGAAAATTGGATCTGCTGCCCCCTTGCGGCAGGGCAGCCAGCAGGCTGTGGTTCTGAGATCTCTGTTCTTTGTGCTGAAAGAGTTTTTGGAGGTCCCTTCCTGTCCCTTGTCTGTTCCCTTTTGAAGTGGAATTTAAATGGCTCATCCATGTGGGTAGCTTGGTAACACGTGCTGTCAAGGCTGTTGGATGTTTCTCTCGTCTGGCCCCATGGACAGCAGACACTGGGGGATTCGTGTTTAATTATTTCTGTCCCATGAAATGAGGGCTTTGCCGCCTACGTTATATGGCACTGTTTTGTAACTTTGCATATAATCTAATAATGATGATAATTACTTTCATCTATTGATTACCTTCTGTAATCCAGACACCATGCTAAGTAAGCACTCTGCGCAAACACTTTATCTCATTGATTTTTATATATTATCATCCCCACTTCATGAATGGGAAAACTGAGACTCAGTTCATTGATTTGTCATGTCCGCCCAGTTGGTGAGACACGAGCTGGGATTGGAGTGCAGAAGCTATGACTCCACGTGCTTAGTCACCGTGTGCGTGCCGCCCTCGAACCCTGCACTCCAGAGTCAGAGCCGCTGTTCCCAAACCACCTCAATGAGAATAACGTCGAGCAGGTGGTTGAAAAAAATCCCCCGGCTTTCCAGGTTCCACCCCAGACTTCTTGAATCAGGCCATCTGCTCTCTCTCCCTTTCTGAACACACCTTATCCCCACAAATGTTTTATACTTGATCACAGGAAAGGAAGGAACCTTCCAGGTCCCGGGAGTAGACAGATGCCTGGGAGTGAAGTCGTGTGTGCCGATTGGTAGAACTGAACGAGTTTACAGCCAACTATAAACAAAGGCTGCCAAACCGTAGGGGAAAGCTTACAGAATAGCCTTTCTTTCTCTAGTGTTGCTAGGTTTATTGGTCTGAATCTGCTTCTGTGGCAACATGGCTATACCTTGGAGAGGTCTCACTGTATGCTAACTATGCCAGTTTTCCAGATCTGGATGTAGGAGGTGATGAAAAGAAGTCAACGTTAATTATACTTTGGGAAAAACCAGCTAGTAATTCAGATGGGATGACTTTGAGGGCAAAGGTCAATGTGAGGTAAAACGGTTCTTTCTGGATAAGAGCATATTCTTTGCAATAAAAGCCTGACTCCTGGGTGTGGGAAGTAGCTGGGTTTCTGTTCAACCAAATGGATAAGTTTGACATCTGGGGAAACTGGGTTACCTTCTTTGTGGGATGTAAAGATAAAATGAGACATGTTCATAATAAAGTCTGGCAAACTAACACATGTTCATATTATTTTATCATGATTATCATTCTTATGGCCAGAAATTATAACCGGTAAGACATGTTGAATAGATCAAGTGTAAAAGAAGTCTTTTGATAAAGAACTTCAATGAAGATTTGAAATGGAAATTCCAATGACTATTCCTACTGCAAACGTCTGCTAAAAGTAGGTAATTATAGGCCACCTCGTTTTGTGTCGTTGAGAAACGTGGGTTCCTTCATCCCTCATATACAAGGATGCTTTGATCAAACCCTCAGGAACTTGGAGTCCTCCGGGACAACCTGTCAGTATGATGAATCTCCGTGTTCTGACAGGAGCTCAGTCTGCGAGAGAGGATTTTGGAGCAGGTCCTTGGGGAAAGGACACTTCGTTCCCAGTGAAGGTCACAGTGATTATTGCCGGGCAATGGGACATGGCTCTGCTCTTGTAAGTCACTGGGGTCAAATGAAAATTTCCTAGAAATAGTAACTGTGCCATGCTTGGCTGGCCCCGGATTCCCAGGAGCCCTCCCTTCAGGAGTTAATGAGGCACTCAGCTGAGAATACCCCTTTCGGCAGAGCTGCCTTGGGCCGCACTGTCTGGGGACCGGCTGCTACAGCCGGGATGGACAGATTCGCTCTGACTCAACATGTTCAGAGCTTCCAGAGGGAATGGTGCTTTCCTCTCCTTTTGAAAAGGATGATTTAAACTTGCAATTTGGCTGGGAAAGGCCACTGTGAGACAGGTCAAATAATGGGACACACACTTCTGGCCGAAATGGCCTTCCCCTCCTCTCCATCTGGCCGACTCTTCCTTATAGTTTAAAACTCAGTCATTATCTGCAGCTTCAATCCCATGTCTGACCAATCTCCAGGCTCATCAGTTTCTGTCTTTGGACTCACTCATGTCTGCCCACTTTCATCCGTTCCCAGTGCCACAGTCTGGCTTCTGGCGGCCACCGTCCCTCACGTGATTTGCTTCAGTTCCTGCGTCTCTCATCCCACCCCTGCATCCTGTCTCTACCCTTGAAAATCTAATTATGTCACAGCTTTCTTTACATCTCTCACTTGCAGGAAATCTAGAAAATCCAGATGAGCCAAAAACAAATCAACATACAAAACGGAAAACAGCAAGCGTGCCAAATCTTGCTGTCCAGCTGCAACAACTATCGACATTTAACCGTAGAAATTTCCAGACTTTATTGTCTATTTACATGCCTGTCATAGCTTATTGCCCTATAAGCAGATTTTATCTACATTGGGTCTATTGTATTTCATTATTGGCATAAATTATTGTTTATGTAACCAATGCCACGACTTTGTTCTTCTTATTTTAATTTTTTCACTTTATAACTGACATTGTAAGTTATATCCTTATTTAAAAACCATTACACCCCTCCTTAAATAATTCCCTGGGACATTTTCCTACGAATAGCATTGTTGACTTAAGGGTATACACATTTACATATATTATTTTTCTAGTTTAATATTTGATGTATATAGTTTCAGTTTCCAACCACATGTGCCAATTATATATGCTTGTCTGTATTTTAATTATTTCAGGACTTCTACACCATGACTTCTTCAGTCTTAGACCTTTCATTCTGCTTGAGCTCTCCATGGGCTGGAGGATACACTTACCTATATTTTCAAACACTCAATATTAATGCCATGGTTTTTAAACCCCTGCATATCTGCGTAGGTCATTTTGTGACCTTCACACAGAAAACGTCCTTGGCAGCCTATGGACTCCTGGGTCACAAACTGTGCCCTGAAGACCACAGGTGACTTCTCACAATGTGCTCATATTTGATTTGGCAAAGAAATCTCAAGTCACTGTGGGTAATGTAAGTGAACAATTTTGTTTTACCTAAAACTTTGGGGGGTCTTCTTCTTTAACCTCTATCATTGCAGTGCCTAGCCCATCAAATAGGTATTTGTTGAGTGAATAAATAAAAATGCTTTTCTAAGATGTGACTAGAGGATGGTGGAAGTGGGGGTGAAGCATCTTTTCAATTATTTTGCCTAAAAATGGTGAGACTTGAAATCTGCTACACAAGCCTCTCTTTCTCTCTCTCTTGTTTTAAGCTCAGGAAAGATTTCTTCTGTTATACTTTTGATTCTGTTTTTCTTCCATTTATTCTTGCTTCCCTTCCAGGAACATGCTTTGCTGTCTTCCATCCTATCTCCTCTTACTATGCTTTGATTTCCTGTCCTTTTTCTTGGCTTCTGGAAGGGCTTCTCAAATGTGTTCTTCCAGGAACTGGTGCGATTGTCTGCACCGTGAACCGGTGCGTTTCTTATTGTTGTTGCCGCGAGGGTTTTGCTTGTTCCTTTCCTGCACCGCTCCGTTCATACCATCCCGCTCCTCGACCCGCCGTCTTTTTGCTGATGGCACTCTTCTCGGTTCTGCCTGCTCACATCTTCGATGACACCAAAACCTGTCTGACATATCTTTTTCTGGTCATCGAGGCATATATTTTTGCAGAGCCATCCTTTTCTTTGGAACCTTCCAGATTGTTTCCTTTTTCTTGGTATAAAGTATGCTTCTATACTTGCAAATTATTTGATGGCTTCCTTTTTTTCCTTTTCAAAATATAACCAGATTTTTTTCAGACTTGATGATTAGAAACAGATGTGGCAAATGCAGTCCTCTTATTCCTGTCCCCTGCTCAGCATATGGCGAGCCAACAATAAGGACCCTCTGCCGCATGAGGAGGGCAGGTCGGGGTGCACCAGCTCCAGGCCGGTTCCAGGTTGCTGACGGGTCTTCATCATCTCTCTCCTTCAGCGGCCTGATTCTTTAGGACTCTCAGTTATTGTAGTTAAGTACACACACACACACACACGCATACACACACACCATGCTCTCCCCTCCATGTACCACGTATACCCCACACGCCACACATAACACACGCACATGCATATACACACAGCACATCACACACACATACACACACACGCACACACACACACACACCACAAAGCGCTGTTACCAGAGAACGTCCCTCATCTCACACAGCCAGCTGTTCACTTGGGGGCCACGCATCACATTATGTCCTGAGTCTGCTTCTGCATCCTGTCCCCTTCCCTGGGGACGTGTAGTCCTCTCCAGAAAGTAATCAATGAGGTCAAGAGCAGCCCAGCAGCCTCTGAAGATGAGCTTCCCCTTGCCCGGTGGGTGAGATCAGGCCACGGGCGGTGCCCTGTCTCACACTGGTCGCCAGTCTGTCTTGTGAAAGTACCCTAGGCGCGGGGTAGAGGGCTCCTCGGCCGGGTGCTCCTCGGTGTGAGTCCTTCTGCCTTACAGGTCACGGTAAGTCCTGTATGATGCCAACATTGGATTGTCTGTCAGTGGTGGTTTCCAATAGTAACAGGAGTTTCCATTTTCCCCATATTTTTAAAGTGAGAACACGGGACAGGTGCACGGAGGGCTGTGGGCCAGGCAGTCTTTTTTTTTTTTTTTTTTTTTATGCTCACCAGAGGGCATTTTTGCATTTATCTTCATATAGAGCGGGAGGGAGAGAGGGAGGACGAGAGAGAGAAACATCGATGTGCAAGAGACACATCGAGTGGTTGCCACCCACATGACCCGACCGGGACCAGGGACAAACTGCAACCGAGGTACGTGCCCTTAGCGGGAACCGAATCTGGGACTCTCTGGTCCGTGGGCCGACGCTCTAACCTCTGAGTCAAACCGGCCAGGGCTAGGGCCAGGCAGTCTTGAACTGCAAGTCTAGCTAGATTTTTTTTGTATGAGAGAATGGAAACAATCTGTCTGTGATTGAGCGGCCCGAGGATATATTTTAAATCCTCATTAAAGAGTCAGGTATGACATATACATTTACTAGGTCACGTGCTAGCCACATGGAAAACCCTGACCTTGCTTCCCACAGTATTTCTGAAACTTCTTCACCCCATAGACACGGGATGTCATCGTTATCCAGGGACAGTGTGTCATCGGTCATTTCTCAGGGCAGATCTCTCCTGGGTCACCTGCTGCTTCAACAGCTCTAAACAAACTGACACGCTAACCATCTGACTCTCTTCTCTGAACTACGTTGTAAGAGAGAAACTGCTTTGCAATGGATTATGCCGGGCATCAGTGTCTAAATGAGGGGAGAGGAAACATCCTTCCTCTCAGCCTTCCCCTGAGAGGTCAGGGGTGAGGGGGTGTTTGCACACTGGGATCATTTACCCCCATTCCAACCGCCTGATAACCAGCCCCTCATTGCTGGGACCTCCCCCATGCAGTGCGGCTGTTCCGTCCTGAACGCTCACACACTCCTGGCATAGTTAGCACGTGCCTTGGGCTCTGGATAAACTTCCGGAACAAACTCCATCCTCCACCTCTCTCTGACCCCTGCTGACCCTGGATGCCTTCTCACCAAACCAGCAGGGCTGGACAAGCATGGGCTCAAGCCAGCCTGGGTTCACATTAGGACTGTCACCTTGTGTCTCTCGGTACTTTGTTGAGGCAGAGGACCCATCGATTGCACTTATTCCTGCGTTTATACTCCCCAAAGGGCCACAGTGGCACTTCTCTTGGGCCAGAGGGTCCCATCTCCTTCAAGTGAGTGAGAGGGCAGTCATTTGACATGTTGGGTGGCACTCACAATGTCCCGTGTGGGATGTGTCCTAAGGAAAATGCCTTCAGTTCCAGAGCCCAAACCTGCTGGGCATGCACACCGATTACTTCTTGTTCACTGATGGATCGCCATGATACGCTTTGAAATCCCAGGATCTGAGCGTAGTCTCTTCCTAAGAGACCCCGATGGCCCTGCAGAGCCTCTGGGGTTACGTCTCATTTTGGGTCCTGGCCAATGCAGAGCACTACAGGAAGCTCTGCAGCCAAGTTACCTCCACTGTGACCATCTCTGGTTCCCAGGAGAGTGACATGACCACATTTCAGGGCTGGACCAAATTACATGACCCCATTTGGAAAGGAAGACTAAGAAATGGAATATAGTGAGTCCGTGGCATTGCTTCTGCCACAGGTTTAAGATAAGGGCACACAGAATGTTCTGGAAGGCTCACTGACAATTCCTTGGTAGAGGCAGCAAGGCTATGAGGGTTTTCTGAGTCTTAAATGCTTCAGTGCGTGGGCTACTGCATAATCCCCTTGGGCCCGATTGGCTGTCAAAAGAGGATTTCTTTGGGACTTGATGGCATCAGTCTCATTTGCTTCTTCCAAGAGCAATGCTGGCCTGGGACAGTGTTGCCTTTATGTGCCTGAGCTTCTAGATTTTACTGGATTCGATTCTTTCTTTACTGCCTTTCAAGCAGCCCAGATTACGAGGCCGTCGTAGCTCCGCTCTGCTCTGAAGCTTCAATCCGCAGAGAGGAACTGCTGGGGACGAATGCCCGCCCTGACAGCCAGCTCCTCTCACTTTCCTTCTCCCGTCAGGTGGCTCAATTCATCTTCCTCCAGATACAGGGAGCACAGCAGGGCTTGTCCTCTGTGTTCCTCTGGGCACACATCTCTGCTGTGACTTGTACAGCCCAGGGCTTCTTTTCAGAGATCGCTGAGATGAGAGGCTTGTGATCCTGGGACATCTTCTTCAAAATAAGAGCCCATATTCATTCACGTGGCTCCTGGTGTCAATGGTACTCCTTGATGCCTGGCTGAAGTCCCTGGGCAGTGCCCCTCACCCATCCAGCTCCGCTTCATGACCGGGTCTTGGATGGGGAGCCCCGTGCACCCCTACCTGGTCAGCCTTGTAGCTCACGTCCCAGCCCTGCTACGTGGGTGCCTCCCTTCTCTCTGAGCTCATCTTCCAGGGGACTTACCAGACTTGGAAACTCTGAGGGAGCCCCAAGGGCACTCTAACGTATGGAGGTCCTTCTATGGGCAGCTTTATGGTTGCTTCTGAAGGGCACCATCGGCTTGTCACATTCTGAACCCATGTTTCCAATTCACACCGGCACACTGGGATTTCCACAACCACAGCCAAGGGCTGGCACACTGCCCCTTTCCAGCAGGGTGGAACTAGCCTCCTAAGATGCCCCCTCCCTGCCATGAGCCATATTTCATTTTCTTCATGTCCTGGGTGGTTCCCTCCTCTTGAATCCGGCTGGGCTCTGACTCATGCCTGGCCAGTGGAAAGTGGCAGAGGTAATACTTCGCGACTCCTAAGCCTGGGCCACAGAATCCTTGAAGCTTGTGCCTCGTGCTCTTCAAACCCAGCTGCCACCCTCAAGGAAGCTCTGGAGAGACCTACGTGAAGAGGAACCGAGGAACTTAGTCTGTGCTAAGCTCCCGGCGGTCAGCCAGCATCAGCACGCCAGCCAGCCACTCAAGCTGTTCCCAGCTGAGTCCCAGACGTCACGGAGCAAAGCTGCACCCTGTTGCTTTCCTGGTCCTCAGAAACATGAGGGGAAATCAGCTGTGCTTTAAGTCGCTAGCATTTGGGATTGTTTCGTAGCAATCAACGACCAGAAGAGGGACACTTGTCTATGTGAATGATGCTCCCCCGAGGTGTCCATGGATGTGGGGCCTGGCATGTGTGTGCAGTGAGTTTGCGATCCTACTTCTTGGGGTTCCTATATATGGAGGGACTTGGGACAAGGCCTGGGACAGATGGCTGGCTTCCGGCCAGTGGGGAGATTGTCCATTTCCCGGTCACAGACTGTGCAGCCTCCCCAGTTCCAGCTTTATTCCCGGAGACCGGTTCTGTGCTCTCGTCCTGACCCCTGGACCTCCCCACCGAGCTGTGCAAACACAGCCCCCAAATGTCGCACTGAATCCCCGCCGTGTCCTGCAGAGCTCTGCTCCCAGCCTCCCTGCCCCGTGTGTGCTGTTTCCTTCTGGCAGCCAGAGGCTCCACTGCTGCCTTTGAGCTAAATGATTCACTATGATTGTCTTGAATACACGTTTTTGTCCTCCGGGAGTTCTAACTGGAGTAGAGGTGGGGTGGCATGCAAAGGGGCATTCCGGGGGCTGCTGCATCTGACTTTTTAACTTGAGTTCCCTGCTTGCCCTCTAGAACGGTTTCGGGTCTTTGCCCCCCCTTCATCTCAAGACCGTGCTCACTGCTTGAAGAGATGCGAATCACCCACAAAAATGAAATCATGCTGTAGACGATTACATTCGTGGTTGCGTCCTGTTTTTCCACCAGGATGGATCGACCCCTGGAATTCCGTTGCTATGGGGACTCGCAATGGTAACTACCGATCAGGGAGGACCCTCACATCCAGCACTTTGTCTCTAACAACCTCCAAAGAGCTGTGTCCCTCGGATCAGACCCTATCGGAGTCCATCCCCCCTGCAGGCCACAGCTAACAGGGCCAGGCCGCTCACACAGCTCTCCCAGATGGCGTAGAGGGATTTTTCTCTCTCTCAGATTTTAACAAAACTAGTAGATGGGAATTCAAGCTGTAACATTCAGCAAGAGAATGACTATACTGAAAGGTGACCCTTCGACAGATACTAAAATGAGAATAAGGCCATCCGGGCAAGTGAATGGAGAAAAAAATAATTATGGAAGGAAGGAAACAGAACTAAGATGATTATGTAAGTCCTCTGAGAAACGAACAAATACTCTCTCACAAGTAATTAAGTCTCCTCAGACCCGCATGCTGTTTTGGCCTAGACACTTAAACACAGCTCTGTTTAATTGTGCCTCTGCTCAGTGATGACCCAGTGCCCTAGTTTATTACACTCTGATCCCTGGTCCTCGGGGGCTTCTGCAGTCTGGCCCCAGCCTACCCCGAGAACAGTGGTTCTTAAGCTTGAGTGCACTTCTGAATCACTGGGACCTTTGTAATTCTGGACACCTTCTCGCATACACAACCATAGACAGAAGGTTATGATTAACACGTGTGTGAATCACATCCTTTTATATATACTCTTATGCCCACCACCCAGCTTCAGTGATGGATTTGAGTTTCGAAAAGGTCACTCTGGACGATGTGCAGAAAGCCCAGGACCACAATGAAGCAACAGCGGAAGCCAACGTGGCGAGAAATACACGTGGGGAAGCAGACCGGAGCATTTCAGACGGGGACCTGTGGTCTCAGACAATGAATTAAATTCATCTTTCTTAATTAGAGTCATCCCTCTTGGCAGCCTGTGTCCTAGGCCAGGGCAGCTCCTCGTCCCCCTTTGGGAAACCCACCCGTCACTGAAGAACCGTATCTGCAGGGCGGCCTTTCTGATTTCTCTGGGAGAATACAAGTTCACCTTCTTGGAAACCCTCCTAGCTCTTGCCTTTATGGGTTTTTTCTCTCCTGACATTTTCCTCTGTCTTGTGTCAGTTCAATGAACAGCTCTGATTTCTCCCTGCGATAGGGACGTCCCCGGGTGAAAGACTGTTTTCTATTAACGTCCCATTCCTGCTGGGCCCAGCAGAGGACCTTGTGTGCATGGGCCCCGAACGAGTATTTCCCCGCTGAATCTGCTCACACACCAAGGAGGGATTCTCAGTGACCCAGTGTCAGGCCAAAGAGAAAGGTCTTTGTCTCATTGGCTAAAGGTTCCGACTGGGCCTTTGGGACTTCAGTGCAGAAGGCATGAAGGGCAGCTGAGTCACGAACAGTGGAATCTAGAAAAGGTAGTTCACAGACGGTGGGTTTCTTCCCCCTTCCTCTGCTTTCTCTCCTCTCCCTGAAGGAGAACATCATGCAATTAGTCCGAAGGTCTTCAGGAGAGGGCCAAAATAATTAGGAATAGTCCTTCCCCCACAAGCCTACTGCACTTCTCAGGACTGGTCAGAAAGCAGCCTTTCTAGGTACTCCAAGTAAGGAGGGTTTGGGATGCAGGGAATTCGAGGCTAGGACAGCT
This sequence comes from Tadarida brasiliensis, assembly GCA_030848825.1. NCBI lineage: Eukaryota > Metazoa > Chordata > Mammalia > Chiroptera > Molossidae > Tadarida > Tadarida brasiliensis. The sequence continues at coordinate 93,983,766 of CM061267.1, read as the reverse complement.
CAGGGGAGTTTTGACTTGAGTTCACAAAACTAAAAAGCACCCGAATGGCTAGAAAACTACTGTGGCTGGCCTCAGCACCTTTCGGTAAGCACCCCGGCTTTTAACTCAAGCATCCACCCTCCCGGCCCAGCCCGCGTGGCGTGGGGCAGGCAGCACCTTGGGCCTCCGCTCATCGGTGCAGCCGTTTCTCGTGTTCACACTGACAGGGTCACACGTGAGCACAGAGGTCAGGTTAGGTCAGTGAGCCGCACACAGAGGTTCGCCCAGCACCACTGGGAGGCGTCCTTCCCACACCTCTGAGAAAGCTTCTAGAAGTCAGTCTTTCTCTGCGGACGTGGACAAAGAGCCCCCGGGAGCCATGAGTAGGCATCCGTTATAGCTGGAGTTGTGTCCCCCCGGTTTATCTGTTGAAATCCTCACTCCCAGTACCTCCGAATGTTGACGGTGTTTGGAGACAGGGCCTTTGAAAGAGTAATTCTGGTTAAATGGGGTCACACGAGTGGGGCCCAAGCCACATGACCGGTGTCCCTGTAAGAGAGGAGGTTGGGACCCAGACACTCACACGCAGCGGGGAGACCCTGGGAGGACCCGGGAGACAGATGCCGGCCGTCTGCAAGCCGAGGACAGGGGCCTCGGAGGCGCTGGACTTGCCAGCGTTCCGTCCGGGACCTCCAGCCTCCAGAGCTGTGCAGACACATTTCTGCGGCGAAGCCACCCAGCCAGTGGCATTTGTTATGGCAGCCCCAGCACACGGACACTGTGTCATGCCCAGGAGGTGGAACGGGGCCCTCGGCAGCGCTGCTGAAGTGCTAAAGCAAATCAGGCCAAGGCGCATTCTGCCACTGAGCTGATGTGACAAAAGCAAACCTGTCCCCTTTACTGCTTTATTGTTTGAACTGCAACTTACAACCCAATGCCCCCCTGTGCCCTGGGTCCCGAGAACCATACCTCACCACAGTGAGTGCGTCATAACACCGGATGAGTGGCTAAGGGAGGAAGGAAGGAAGAAGCGCGAACAGCTGTGGGGTGTTGACCTGGGAAGCCCAGCGAGGCTGCACGCCGCGGGGAGGAGTCTGCCTTCTCACTGCGTCTTGTTGGCCACGCCCCTTCTGTGTGGACCAGAGCCAGACACTGCCATGATTAAGGGACAGACGCAATTCCCAAAGGTGGCTGGCACCCATGGTAGCAAATGTTCTTTAATCAGCAGACATCTGAAGATGGAAAAATTCCTCTCGATTTTTACGACGGGAAAATTCTTATTAGAAGCGCAGGCTATTAGAGCCAGATCATTTTGTTTCTTTTTTAAATTTAGTTTTTATAAGAGAGTTTATTTGGAAAGTCGTAGAAGAAGTAAGCTGCAGAAGAAATGGGCCCAGGAAACAAGTTAGAGGCAAAAGAAGGGCCCTGGGAGGAGAGAGACAGAGAGAGAGAGAGAGAGAGAGAGAGAGAGAGAGAGAGAGAGAGAGAGAGAGGGACGGAGAAGGGCAAGAGACGGAGAAGGGCAAGGAAAACCCAGGGAAGGGGGTGGGGAAAGGTGTGGGGTGCTCCGTAGAGAGAGCCACCAACACCCTCACTTTAGAGACGAGGAAACAAAGGCTTAGTGGAGGCAAGTGCCTCTCCCAGGTCACACAGCTGCACTGGCGGAGCAAAGGCAGGGAACAAAACGAAACCCAATTTCTCTAAAAAGGAAAATGCTTCCCTGGGAACAGAGTTCATTCCTCTCTGTTAGATTATTCCCACAGTGACAGGATAATGCCTTCTTTTCCTGCTGGAGGACAGTGGGTTTCCTTTGTGAACACACACCGTCTCTCTCGGAGTGGGGAACCAGGATGGTAGGGCACAGTGACTGTGGGAATCATCTAAATGAAGACGCGTGCATTCATTCAGGGGCCAGCCAATTAGACAGTGGGTGGTGGAATGAATGAGTCATGCGGTAGAGAGATTCTGTAGCATCAAGAAAGTAGAAGAGAGCACACAAATATCAGAAAAAGAATATACACTTAAAAGCACCTTCAGTTCAGGAAACATTGTGTTCTGTACATTTTATGAAATAAAAGGTGAAAGGAAGGTAATAAGACATTAGACAGCAGTGAAAAGAAAGACTGAGGAATTGATGATGAGAAAGGTACTAGATAATGTAAAGAATATATGTTTTGAAATGATCATAGGAAAAGCAACTTTGAAGATATTTTAGAAACAACAAGAGTAGGGTTCATACTGCTAAGAATAATGGGATCAAAATCAAGTAAATGATTGGGAAAAGCTTCAACAATTCTTCCAAATATAGAGTAATAGGATCAAGATATTTATTTATTTAAAAAACTTTTTTTTCCTTTATTGATTTTAGAGAAAGAGGACGGGAGAGAGAGAGAGAGAGAGAGAGAGAGAGAGAGAGAAACATTGATGAGAGAGAACATTGATTGACTGCCTCGTGCATGCCCCCCACTGGGGATTTGGCCCATAACCTGGGCATATGTCCTGACCGGGAATTGAACTGGTGACCTCTTGGTGCATGGGTCAACGCTCCACCACTGAGCCACACTGACCAGGCAGACCAAGATAGTTAAATGATGACAGAGAAACACCATCGTTACTGACGTGTGCATAGTTACTGCTCATGAACACAAAATCAGAACAAATGGAGATGATAAATATTCAGACATAAATAAAACGATCTAAGAAATCACCTTAATCTACAGATCAAAAGCGCTTACTTGGCAAACAGCAGAACTGATCGAACAGACCAATAAATAGATAAAACCAGGTAAGAGTATAAATCCTCAAAGAAAAAAATCGAGAAACAAAAGACGACATTTGATAACCTATGTTGAAAGAAATCCCAGGCGGGCTTTAGACTTCTCCTTTGTATCATAAAATTCTGGAGTCAATACAACATTAATGGAGATCTGAGTTGTAAATTCAATATACCTATGCATATACCATCAACTAATATTTGACAAGAGATCCAAGAATACTCACTGGAGAAAAGCATAGTATCTTCAATGAAAGGCGCTGGGAAAACTGGATATTCACATGTAAAAGAACAAACTGGACCCCTATCTTACACTGCCCATGAAAATTAACTTGAAATAGATTACAGACAAATGTAAGACTTGAAACCGTAAAACTCCCAGAAGACTACATAGAGGGGAATCTCCTTGACATTGGTCTTGGCAATGATTTCATGGATATGACACCCAAAGCACAGACAACAAAAACAAAATTCAACAAGTGGGACTGCATCAAACTAAAACGCTTCTGCACAGCCAAAGAAATGATCGACAAAATGAAAAGGCAACCTATGAAACAGAAGAAAATATTTACAAACCATCTACTTGATAAAGAGTTGATATCCAAAATATATTTTAAAATTCATATAACTCAATAGCCAAAAAAGAAATAATTCATTTAAATTATCATAGGATGTGAATAGGTATTTTTCCAAAGAAGCTATTCAAATGGCCAACGGGTACATGAAAAGGTGTTCAGCCTCAGTAACATCAGGGAAATGCACATCAAAACCACAATGAGATATCACCGCACATGTGATGGAATGGCTATTAACAAAAAGAAAAGAGATAACAAGTGTTAATAAGGATATGGAGAAAGGGAAGCCTTATACAGCATTGGTGGGATTGTAAATTGGTGCAGCCACTATGGGAACAGTATGGAAGTTCCTCAGAAGATTAAAAATAGAACTACCATATGACCCAACAATTTCACACTTTGGTATATAGCTGAAGAAAGTAAAATTTCCATCTTCAGGAGATATCTGCACCCCATGCTCATGGAAGCATTGTATACAGTAGCCAAGACATGAAAACAACCTAAGTGTCCATCAACAGATGAATGGATAAAGAATATTTGGTATATACACACGATGGAATATTACTCAGTCATGAAAAAGGAGATTCCCCCATTTAAGAGTGCAAAATACTAAGTGAAATAAGTCAGACAGAGGAGGATAAATACTGTGTGATTTCACTTGCAAGAGGAATGTTTAAAAGAAACCTGAACTCAAAGAAACAGAGAACAAATTGGTGGGGCCGGCGGGGGAGGGGCTAGGGGAAATGAGTGAAGCTGGTCTAAGAGTACACACTTCTAGTTATAGATCAGTCAGTTCAGGGGATGGAAAGTGTAGCACCATGACTATAGGAAACAATACTGTGTTGTATGTTTGAAAGTTGCTCAGAGAGAAGTTTTTAAAAGTTCTTAACACTCACATACACATTGCAACTACGTGAGTGGATGGATACTAAATAAAATTATTCTGGTAATCATTTCTCAACATATATATATTGCTTTGGACACCTTAAGCTTACATATGTTCTATGTCAATTTTATCTCAATAAAGGTGAAAAATATAAAAATGAAAACATGGATGAGCAGAATTAAAATAAACAAAAGAATTAAGTTTGCAATTCAAAAATTCAGGGGAAACAGTGAATGAAATCAGCATAGAAATGCGGTATTGAACTCCACACAGGGCCTTGGACCCCTCGGCGCCCCTGGTCTCGGCGCCCCTCCCTTGCTGAGTCTCAATGTTCTGTTTACAGATAATGAACAGGAGGGTTGGAGGGGGAAGAATTCCTTGGTTCGTTAGTAATGTGCTCTTCGCAAAGTGCTTTGAGGCCAAGCTCATTTCTTTTACTACTATGTGAAGATTGGGCCCTTTCAGAAGAAGGAAGTTATTTGGATGTGTGCCAAAAAATGTTTTCTGTCTTTCCTTTGCCGAATGTTCAGTGGGAGTTACTCTCATTAGCCCCCCTTCTTTACTGCATTTGCATAAAACAGACAAGTCAGTCTTGAAGATGATAAATGACTAATACATTTTAATTGGCACTTTAGCTCAAACAGTCATTACATTTACCCCGAAAATTGTTAGAATCAAAAGTGCTAAAATTGCAGAATGTGCAGAAATAGCAACTTTAAGACCTTCTGATTTCCTTCTATTCTCCAGAGTAAATTCTACAGCTAAAATCTCTAGTGGATGTAGAGAAGAATTAGTTAAGATTTTTTTTTTTTAATGAGTCAGATATGTGAAGAGGAAAGTGAGTTAAAACAGGTGCAAAATGGAAACACTTCCTCCGTTCGAATGTTCTGGTAAGTGGTGTGCTCTTTGTTTTCACAAATGCATGAGCGCTGCCATAATCACTGTGGGACAAAGGAAGACAAATTAGGTTTGGATTCTTCTCTGATATACTGGCTACCAGGGAAGAACATGCTCCTTTTAAAATAAGCAAATTATACTCGAGTATGTATGCAAGTATCATGAACAGATCAGCAGAGAGAATCCTTGCCCTCCAGAAACGGGTTAGGATTCTGTGACTATTGCCAGGCAATATGGCTTTCGTTTTCAGGCAGGTAAAACAAGACTCGGTGTGGATCCCTGGTGGTGGCTACTAGAGCATTTGTCTTATGAAGTTTTCTATCATCTTTCAGTCCTGAGTGACCTAGAAGGACATCGGTCAGTTTGAAAGCCACAAAAGTGTCTTTCTTTGATTCAGTAAGTCCAATGCTATCAATATTTCCTAAATAATAAATAATGCTCACAAGATCTAGTTGTGAGACTATTCATCGTAGATTTGTTTATAATAGGCAAGTTTTTTTTTTTTGGGGGAGGGGGATATAAACAGCCAATAATATAAAGTATAACATAGACTATAGTAAACAATACTGTATTGTATAGTTGAAAGTTGCTCAGAGAGAAGTTTGTTTTGGAAATTTATTTTGGAAAAAATATAAACAGCCAACAATTTGGGAAAAATTTATTTTGGAAAAATATAAACAGCCAACAATGATTTACCTACATAATGAGGCAATCACCTGTGGGCCATCCAGTGTACGGAGGGTGGGTAGAGGGCCGGTGTGCCCAGAGGAGAGGGCAGAAGAAAGGAGCAGGGCTCTCTGGAGGCAGCTCTCTCAAAGCTGGGCCACGGTCGTCACACAGACACTTTGTCTCAACGTCTTTCTCAGTGGAAGTGTGAAGGTCGTGCTCTGCCAGAGACTGCCACTTACCTCTCTTCTCTCATTCTTCCCTAGGAAAAGAAACCTGCTTTTATTCTGGCCAATGGGCCCAGGTTTAAAACAAATAGGAAAAAGCAAACAAGCAGCTTTTCCTTCAATTAGAGATGACAAATGAAATGCAAGTGAAAATTAATGGGTTGAGTAGTAGGGATGCCAGCTAAGAGGCGGACAGATGGCTGGCGTGGGCCCCTCGGTCTGCCCTCCTCTTCCTTCCCGTTGACTAGAATGTGGGCATGGCAGCAGGAGTTCTAGCAGCCACCTCGAACCAAGGGCCATCTTCACCAAGAGCTGACCTTGAAAATGAAAGTCTTTTAATGGAGTAGAAATATAGAGGAGCCTGGGTCCCCAAAGATAAGGGAACACATTATAAACCCTGACTGCTTACCTCCAGAATTCCTTACATAAGATGAAAATAAATCCTTATAAACGTGAACCATCGTTCTCTGGATTTTATATATGTGCAGCTCAGTCTAATTCCAACTGATTTCCCAACTAAATAAATAAAAGACCAAATGGAAATCAAAATGTTCCTCAAGGAATCACTCAAGGCTTCTGGTCTATAAATAGGAGACTGTTCTCAAGAGGTGGGTCATGATGGAAAATATGATTAAACAAAAGGCTTTGGTATTTATTGCCTTACCCAGGAATACCTATTAGCGCTTATTTTTCTCCCTAGAATAAATGGTCAGGCAGAATGTCTCTGAATGCAGTTTTTAAATTTTTGTGTCACTGATATGTCAGTTGGATCTGATGGTTTAAGAATAAGTTTATAGCCCTGGCCGGTTTGGTTCAGTGATTAGAGCATCGGCCCGTGGACCAAAGAGTCGCGGGTTCGATTCTGGCCAAGGGCACGTACCTCGGTTGCAGTTCATCCCTGGCCCTGGTCGGGGTTGTGCGGGAGGCAACCAGTTGATGTGTCCCTCTCATGTCAATGTTTCTCTCTCTCTCTCTCTCTCTCTATCTGAAGATAAATAGAAAAATGTTCTTAGATGAGGATTAAAAAAAAAAAGAATAAGTTTATATGAAAAAGTTTGGTCCTCCTTCAAAGCAAGACTTGAGAGCCAAAGACACACCCGAGCAAAGGACAGTGTCCCGAACAGAAGAGCATCATCCGTTCAGGGTGGCGATGAACTTCAAGCCGTTGGGAGAACTTTCACTCCTCAGCAAGGGATTCGAAGGATTTTAAATGAATCACGCCATTCGTTTCATTGCAATGAGTAAAAAAACAGCTACAGTGGTAGCTTCACCAGACAGAGCGACTGAGCAGTTACTCTGCCTCCCCCTGTACGAGGCCCTTCACAGACATGATCTCATTTAATCCTCTCCCAATTCTTCGAAGTGTGCCGCTTTTGGACTAGAAAACTGATATTTGGAGAAACTGTCACTTTTCCAAAGCCACAGAGCTGGGAAGTAGAATTGCTGGGATTCAAACCCAAGTCTGAAAATCTAAAATACTGGAAAAGCAAAACGTTCACCCAAAAATGTGTTTGTAGAGGTTTTTGTGAACTGTTTTCAATTCGTGGTTGGGAATCCGCGTATATGGAGCCCTTTAAGGTGTACATGGGTTTTCGGTTGGTCAGGTGGGTGCCATAACCCCCAGGTTGTTCAAGGGTCAACTGCATTTTAAAGAGGCATTTCACACAGTAGTTGATAGAAGAACAGATACTTGGAAAGGATCAGGCTCCATTCAGAGTATTGATTAAAAGAGAAAACAAAAAATGATGCTGGGTTGGGCCCTTTCCAAAATTGGGAACCCTTTGATTTGTTTGCCTTTATGTAAACTCAACGCTTCCCCAAAGGATTTGAAGTAGGAAAGTTTGAAATGGGTGAACTCTGACTTCAGTGACATTGGCCACTTGGCCCCTTGGCAGCTGCCGCCCCCGGACCTTTCTCTCTCTAAGCGCTCTCCGAAGTTCGTTCCGTGGGGAGGCGACGGGCAAAGTGAAACATGTTTTCAGAGTAGTTTCACTTTAACAGGCATCAGAGAAGCGGTTCTCCAGCGACAGACATTTCGGATACTGTCAGCAGTGGGCGAGGCAGCGGGGTGGGGCGGGGGCTTCCAGGCGTCCTGCCTGCCTGTTGTCAGCTAGCACAGCGACCCTGGTGCTGGGGCTGGACATCCAGGCCCTGGCCGGACACAGACCTTTTCAACTGCATCCCCGTGCTTTCCAACAGTCTTTGCGGCTTATATTTGGCTCTTGTATTCGACCTCGAGCTCCTTTCATGCTCCTCTAGCTGGTCAGTCTGACTCATTGATTAAGTAAGTGCACGGGCACCGGGATCTCAGCTGTGTCCCATCGAGACAGGCTGCCACTATCCTGACGCGTGCCCATGGATCACCCACCACACGCGCTGGCCCTTGGGGAGGGGCATCCTTTAATTATTAGAAGCTCAAGATGGGAAGAAAGACCATCTGTGTTTGAATCTCTGGCCCACCACTCACTGCATGAGCTAAGATGAGGTCCGAATCTCTCTGAGCCTCAATTTCCATCTCTAGAGAAGGGATTACGGCAGGGCTAGTTCACTGGACTATTGTGAGGATTAAATGAGATAATTTACATAAAACCTTCAGCACAGAGGCTGGTGCCTGGTGAGCATTTAATCAGTTTAGCTTCCATTATTGTGGCCCTGTTTGCTAATGACTTGCCCTGCCTTCTCATGTTAGCTGAAGGATGACCGACGCCCCGCATTATACCATCTCTGTGATAGTCACCTGAGAATACCTTGCAGCTTGAACACATCCTCACTTCCTTCCAGCTCCGTCTGTCAGGTGATCTCACTAAACCCACCTGAAGACTTTGGGGACCTCTCACCCTTGACCCTCCACTGTCTCGATGTTTTTCTGACCTGCCTGCTTTGCATTCTTTCTTTAGACACGGTTTCTGTGGTCCAACCCTCTTGACAAGTCAATTTCCTTGTTTTACTGTGTTCCCACGTTCTTAGCAACACGTGGTCATAGATTAATTTAAGTATCTGTTTTCTCACTTTCTGCACCATGAGGCTCCACACAAAAGGCGGTGGTGGCCTGAATCACGCCAGCAGGACAGAGAATGTGCTCCAGGTAAAGCCGGAAACCTCAGCAAGGCATCGGCGCTCCCAGATTGCTACCGCGCATTTCTGGCTTCTGCCTTTCGTCTGGGACCTCCATCCCCTCGCACTGCGGTCCACCATTCGGAATCATTTGCAATCTTCTCATGCACTTGGTTCTTCCTCTTTGCTGTGGACTGAATGTTTGTGTCCTCTCCAAAATCCGTATTTTGAAGCCCTAACCCCCAAACATAGCTATTTGAAGATAATGCCTTTTCAGAAGTAATTCATGTTAATGAGGTCGTAAGGATAGAACTGTGATCTGTTGGCATGAGTGTCCTGATTAGAAGAAACGCCGTGGAGCTTGCTCTCTCTCTCTGCACAGGCACAGAGGAAAAGCCATATGGGGATGTAACAAAAAGGCAGCCTGCTACAAACCAGGGGGGCGCTCTTCCCGGAACCCCACCATGCTGGCACCCTGCCCGCAGACGTCCAGCCTCCAGAACTGTGTTATTTAAGCTATTTAAATTTGATATTTAAGCCACCCAATCTATGGTATTTTATTATGGCAGACTAAGCAGACTTAGTCCTTGATGCCAAGAGAAAAACACCTATAAAATTATAGTCACATTTATGCAAATGTATTACATAGCAGGGACACAGTAACAACGACATCTCTGTGTGATAACGACTCTGTCATGTCGAGTCCGAGCCAGCAGCCTCTGTTCTGATGTCACCCTCACAGGGCCCGGGTCTGGTCCATGTTTTTCCCTCACGTAGAGAAGCCCAGTACATGGTCTTCTGACGGTGAATTTGAGTGATAAGCAGCTATGAGTATGTGCTGACTTGACTTTTTCCCCGAATCTAGTGGTCATCTGGAAACCAGCAGGACTTTATGTCACATGGCTTAGATTTGACAGCATTAGAAAGATTTCCTTTATATGTTTTTATTCTCATTGTTCTTGTTCCTGAGGCATATATTAGTTCAATTTTTTTTTTAATTCATAATAAAAGAAACTGGAGAAGAAAGTCCTAACACAGCAACTTCTTTAAAGAGAATGAATTGTGAAACTTTGTCAAAGACGCGATCTGTCTAAACCATGGTCAGTGTTAAGCTCTTCACCTCCCTGCCCTCAATGTCCCCACCCCCACCCCCAAAAGCTTAATGCTCTACTCACCTATGGAAGGTGGGATTCAGACTTTAGGGGCAGGCTAGAATTTTATAATGGAACAAGATTTCCGAATTCTGATTTAAAAATTTTACATTGGCAGATGTTAATCAGTGGCCCTGAGGCCACGTGTGGCCAGCACATGTGGTTTGCTTGATGAGCACAGCCTTTCACACACATGGAGATTGCACGTCGAGAGGAGGGACATCCCGTCTCCACTTCCCCTCATCTCCATCCTCGTCTCTTCCCCAGGCTCTCACACATTTACATCACCTGCCAACTCCAGGACGATTGGAAATGCCAGCCTCCTCTCTGTTGAGGTGATATGTTTTATAAATAAACTTTTATTGAAACAGACTACACAGAGGGCACAAGTCATAAGTATATCATTTGGTGAATTGTCACCAAGGGAACACATCCATGGGCCTATAGTCAAGGCCATTATTCACTCTAGAAGTCCTCCTGTCTTCAAAGCAAATGCCAAGACAAAGCTTGCCATAAGGTAAATGGACATTTATAGGAGAGCGGAAGTAGAACGTGAAGACGGGACACAAGGAACACTGAGAAGTTTCTGGCGGAAGCTGAAAGGTTTGAAAATATATAATATTTAATTTTGAGAGATTTGATTTTCTATAGTGCAATCTCCTCTCGCTGCTTGTAACATTTGGTAAAGTCTTTTAAACATAGAAAGTCGTGTATCTGTGGATGGTTTCAGAGAAAAGGGAGCTGAGTGCCTCCTTACGGTCAGCATGGAATAAAACCAAACCAAAATCCAACATGGAATAGGGAACTCAAATCAGATTTAGATGAATCTCGAAGGATAGCATCCTTCAGTGATACCCCAGTAACCTTCAGAGACTTACTCAAGACTCAGATACTATCCTCTACTCCCTTGCTAAGACATCTGAGACCATGGGGACATGTAATTGGAGGAAACTGTGCTATCTTCAGTAAAAAGTTAGCTCAATCTTAGTCCCTTGGCAAAGCTTATCTCTCCAAGACTTCCTCATTTGAGATACTCCTGATCTGACCCCTTGAGTTTTTCCAACAGGGAATCAACAAATAAAAACCAGACTCTAGAACATTCATGAGACACGAAGCCCAGGTTCATACAGCAGACAATGGATTAGAATAGAACACACAACTCATCTCTCTGACAATAGATGCTGAAACGTCAGTTGTTCGTTTATTGATTAATTTTGACATTACTTTAAATTCCAGGCTGGTATCTTGGCCGCCTCGAAGTTCTTACCCTTTAAAAGAACACGTAGCTCTGTAGCATGTTGGTTACATCATGGTAATTGAGGAAATATAATGCAAGTAAGTCATTACATCCCCATCCAGGGATGTTGCATCTCAGTATTTGCTGGGTATTCTGAATTACCCTTTCCTTTTAAAATTCTAGGAATAAAATCATGGGACTCCAGGTTGTAGGAACAATCGAAGGAGTTTTCTCCCATCACAAGTCCTACCTCTGTGACAGGCTTCTCGTAGCATCTTTCTGCTTCTGAAGAGGGCCTTTGATTTTCACACTGGTCACAGCAGCCCATCTCAGGCAGATGGGGTTGCTACTCTTTACTGGAAAGGGGGGACTTTCAGGTTATCGACCACGCATGGCTCAGCTTCTCTTGTAAGTTACCGTGTTGTATTTTTCATATATTGTGGCTCAAGACTGAATTTCCAAAACTCTCCACTGCCATTACTACAACACGATGCAGCCTGGTAAGGTTGACATGACCATTACCAAACAGCCCTTCCTGACTGGCATGTACCATGGCTTCTTATTAGCGCTTAATACTTATTTTCTCTTTCGCATTCGCCCTACAGTCTGATTCAAATTAAACTCCTATGAGAGCCACCTTGTCCCCAGAGCTCAGGACCCTCTGGGAGTCCCATCTGCCCATTCCCTCCCCTGGCCTGTGGAATCAGACTCTCCTCTTGGTGATGTTTTCCTACCAATGTGAATTCAACCCATCTCTGTGGGGGTCTTTTTTTCACAAATCATTTTGAACTTGAGAATGCTTCACCATTCCCCTGCTAGGTGTCATGCATTCACATTTCAACCATACTAGCCATTCCCCAAATCCACATGTAAGCATCCTAATCCGGGTTATTACCGTATGCCCTTATGCCATGCCCAGCAATGGTGTTGCAGCCACTTACACTGCAAAAGCAATGCCCACGGACTTAAACCCGCAAAGTACTTGAGACTTCACATTGTTTATTGAATAGAAATAATTCTGGTCCATTTCCTGGGATCTCTTCTTAAAGTTCACAGTATGGTATGATGTGGTAATACCACCTTAGTAAACTAGGGAGGCTGCTGTGTACAGGGAGGGTGGAACCTTCTAGAACCCATTGGTGGCACTGATATTGGTGTTTTCAACTCTGTTGTGCAGTGAGTTATTTTTATAGTGGAATCTTATGGATATCTAAATGTGTTAAATTTGCTGGAAGAAACATTCAAATATAGGTTTTATGTCCCTATTGAAATCACTCCCAAATCTGCTGAAGCTTTTTGGATGACAGATCGTCTACCGCTTCTACTGGTCAAATAATTGAAAGCAAGCAGCCTTAGGACTTTGGCACACAGCTCATCTCCTCCCACCTGCACAGCTACTTGCCTGTGATGGCCAGCTGAGTCACAAAGAAGGTCATTCTCGACTTCCTCTTCCTCCTCCAGGTGGAGAACAGCACAAGGGAGTTTCCAACAACGGTGAAGACAAAGAGGACCCACAGAGTTATCAACTGCTCAGTCTGCAAAAAACAAGCAACACCAACCGGGGCACCGTGAGGACCGGGGTACTTTGCAGAATGCAAGGCTCAGGCTTTGGTGCTGGAGGTCTTCCTGCTGGTCTCGTGTTCCCCACCTGTCAGAGCTCTCCTCTCAAGAGACTAAAGACCCTGTTATTAGTGGAAACTGATGCAACCTTTAAAAAATATGTCAAGAGATCAAAAATGTATATATTCTTTGGCCAAGCAATTTGAAATTTATGTGCAAGAATTCAAGGTGTGAAAAAGAACACTGCAATCACAAAGATGTGTATATTTCTTGTCAGAAGAAATGGGAAATTATTTAAAGATAACAGGATAGTTAATAACACTTTTCCATTCAGCGAACAGCCATGAAGATTATGTAGCAACATGAAAAATGCTCATAATGATAAGTGGGAAAACATGATAAAATTATATATCGGGTACGATTACAACTGCAAAATTATATATGTAGGAAATTATACATGTAGCATACATGTATGCTAAAATGTTAGCAGTGGTTATTTGAGGGTGGTGTGATTATGGGTTTCTTTATTCTTTTTCCTCTGACAGAATTTTATAAGATAGTAATATTAAAGTTCTACTGAATAATGTATCACTAGTAAAAATGTTGGGGTGGGGGGGGGGACCAAGAATGCTACTCACTGAAAATGCCACGTCCTTCATAAAAGGTTTTCCATGACCTGTTTCAAGTCCACAGCCTCAAACAAGCAGAGGCAAGGGCACCGGGATGGGCTGGACGCAGGGCGGGGCTGTGGATGAGAAGCTTGGGGCCGAGGGGACCAAGAGGCAAGCCCGAAATCAAAGGCCGAGAGCCATTAGCCCGACAGGTCTGGGCAGGATCCCAGTAAGGAAGCACAGTCTGAGACTGGAGTCTCAAGGTCTAATCCTATGCGGGAGACGACAGGAGAGCCCCAGGAAGCCCCTCCCCTCCGGTGGGCAAAGCTCACGTTCACTGGGCCAGGCGGGGGCGCCCAGCTGTGTGGTCAAGCAGCAGCGTGTGATGCTGCTGGGAGGGTGCTTAATGTGACGAACAGCCACAGTCCCTTGACTTGGAATAAAGCAGGCACCTTCCACTCTGGGTGGGCTTCGCCCCAAGAGTTGAAGATCTTAAGAGCACAGCTGAGGGTTCCCAGAGAAGAAGGCGTGTTTCCCAGGAATTCCGAAGGGCACGGAAACCATGCCCGGGACTCCAGGCTGCTGCTCCTTTCGTGGGGTTCAGTCTAGCCAGCCCCCACAATCCCCAGTGAGCTCCTTAAGACAAGTCTGTCCGTCTCTCTCTCCGGAGAACCCTGAAGACACACTCCCTGAGTGTCCAGGCAGAACGGAAGCACTTTTTCTTCTATTAAATTAATCTTAAATTATTCAATAACGGGTGAATACATTTTTCTTTAAAAACCACAACAATTCAGATAAAACTCAAACCCCCTTTGGCCACCACTCTCCACCTTGATCAACTCCCCTCTCCCAGAAGGTGAATATCATTTTGATTACATGTGTTCCTTTCCAATCCTTTGAAAAATGCTTTATAAGCACATGTATGCACAGGCATGCACACGCACACACATGCACACACACTAGTATTTTGTGTGTGTGGATATCAGTTTGATATTTACTCTACACATTGTGCAACTTGTTTTTCTCAGTCAGTTGGAGAGGTGGCTGAATAGAAGGTGATACTTTCATACAATGTGGTAAAATATTACAATGAAAAGAAATGAATTAAATTTACTGAAACGAAGTATGTTGACGACGTAGGGAAGCATGCAGACTGAGGGGGAGGTAAGCTCAGGTTCTGCTAGCCCTGACTTCTCCCCCAGCACGGGAGGGGGGGCCTCGGACTGCCGGGGGGACCCTGAGCCTGTGCCCCGTTCCCGAGCTGGGGGCGGGTGTCCAAATTGCTCCTCTACCCTCGTGCTCTCCGAAGTTCAGGCTGGAGCTGGCATCTCCTCAGGTCAGGCACTTCATCAAGCCGATATTTAGGTTCTTCATCTCAGATTTACAGAGGGGGTCCTGAGGTGGGTCCCGGGTAGGGTCCGAACCTTGGAGCCGCAGGACGGTGGAAGTTAGGGAGCATGGGCATTGCAGTGGCTGGGGGCAGGGTGGGTGCACACCTGGAGCGGGAGCACCACAGGTGACGACCTCTACTACTTGGCAGGGCCCAGGGTGGCAGGTGCTCGATCTCCAGCATGCTCTAGTCACCTCCCACTTGGAGGGCGGAGTCTGAGCTCGGTGGCAGGCCACACAGTTTTTCTCTGGTCCTTTTCTGACCAGAGGGATGACGTTCTTCCGGCTGACTCCTTTCTCGAGCGGTCTAGATCTGGGTGTCGTTGGGAAAGCATCAGGAATGGAGACTACTGTGGAAAGGGCTATTCTGAGTGGAGCGAGGGGATGAGTTTTGTAAGGGAATTCTCTCCTGTGATAGACAGCTGGCCACCTGTGCTGTCAGGAGCACAGGGGAGACGTTTGATGCACCAGGTGGATGAAGCATCTCTGTCCCCGCTACAGTCCTCATGCAGTTTGCTCTCGGGGAAGAGGGTGGTGTCCTGGGGGCCTTTGGTTCCAGACAAGATGAAGGAGCCGGTAGTGTGGAGGTATGGGCATGCAAAGTCCTCCGGAAAATGCAAGTGGGGGATTTTCCAAGATTTTCTCCTGCTCCTGTCAGTGAACCTACTTCACAGGAAGAAGCATTTTGATGCTTTCAATTCGTTTCTTTTTGCAAATTCTAGAACACTGTTGCACCTGCAACTCCTCTCAGCCCGGGCAGTGGTGGGGGCGTGGTTTATTTCCAAACGTGCCCGCACTGAGTCAGTCTCTGCGGAACTCTGTCCGCCTCCGAGGAAGAAGGGACGGAGAAGCTGGACACTCGTGATGTTCCTTTCCCAGATCAGACGTGCAGACCTCCACGGCGGTGGGGAGGGAGCGGGTCTGCAGGCACGGAGGCCCGCTGCTCTGCCCGCCACAGCAGTGTCAAGAAGGTGTGGTATGGGGCTGTCTTCCTTTCTGAGACTCTGTCCGCTCCAGCACCCAGTGGCCCTGCCCAGCTGCTCACATCCCTCTGTGGGGAGAGAGCCGGTGCCGCCGGTCTCCTTGGTGGCATCTGCAGCATTTGGGGAACTCACAGCAGATTCCGGCTCCCAGGGGCCTGTGCTTGCTTCTGCCTCCAGATTCCTGCAGCGGAGCCCCGGGCCAGCCTCCCCTGGCTGATCTCAGGGACACTCCCACTCCACGTTAACACTTCCCAGCAGGTGAGTCTGTCTGCCCTGCCCTCAGAGCGTCCCACTGCCCACCTCCCAGAGACCTCCGACCCCCAGCAGGCGGGCTCGGGTGTTCTATTTCTCACCCAGACTTGTTGGCCTTTTAGATGAACATTGAAAAGGGGAGGAGATTGATCAAATAAATTCAGGTACGTTTGAACTAGAAGTCACGTTTTTTCCAGATTATTCCTTCATGCTTCCCTTTCACTAGCTTCCTCCTGTGGTTGGTTTTAGACCGCATTTCCAGAAAAACAGCGCTATAGAAGCTAAGCAGTTTGTTTCTTGCATCCTGCATTGGTGATTACACCGGTCCCCACATTCGGATTCCCAGAAATCAGGGTTCTCACTAATGGAGGAGCCCCCCACCCCGTGGACATGGAAAGGCTGCTTTCTTCATACCCTCGTTCTGAACAGTCCCCACCCAGGCCTCCAATCTCTTCACGGGAGGCTTGGGGCTCAGGTCTGCTCTGCGGGGAGCACACAGTGACAAACACTGCAAATCAAATGATCCTGGTGGCTTGTCAGGGAACCGGAGTCGGGCCTCGGGAGGGCTGGCGCGGTCAGCGCGGGCCTGGGCCAGCCCTTCCCTTAGGAGCCGGTGGTGACCTGCAAACAGACCTGTTCTGGCACCTGAGCAATGTCACAGGACAGGCTGAGCAAGTCCTGTGAAATCGGCCCCTTCCTCCCACTTGGGAGTTTTCTGTTGGAAGACAATCTCACCTGACCTCATCAACTTCAGGGAATTTCCAGATGCGGGAAGTCCCCCACTGTTGCTTTCTGGAGTCTCCCTAAGAGCCATGTTTATTTATTTGTTTATTAATTGATTGAACATCAATTAACTGTCTACAGTGTTAAGATGTTGGCACTACAAGGGAGAATAAAACATGGAGCGGGACAATTATACTCCGCCAAGTTTAAATCCTGTGCCATCAAGCAGGGTCATTATGTATGAAAACACTTAGCTGTAAGTGTTTTTTAATTTATTTATAGCATTCCTTTTTTTTTTTTTTTTAATCCTCACCCGAGGATATTTTTTTCCACTGATTTTTAGAGAGAGTGGAAGGGAGGGAAGGGGATAGAGAGAGAGAGAGAAAGAAACATCAATGTGAGAGAGAGACATCGATTGGTTGCATCCTGCATGCACCCCTACCAAGGCCAGGGATTGAACCTGCAACCTAGGTACATGCCCTTGACGGGGCATCGAACCCAAGACCCTTTGGTCCATGAGCTGACACTCTAACCACTGAGCCACACTGGCCAGGGCTATGCATAGCATTCCCACCCAGCACCTGCCACATGCACACACAAAGCCCAGGGTGAGATGAGGACTGGGACACTGACAGGAATTGAGGAAACCAGGTCAGAGGTATCTGAGCATCATGGACAGGTGAGTGAGTGGGTATAAAAGTGGGGAGGTTTTGACACCAGCCTGACTTGGGATCTGATTCTTTGCCACTTGCTAGATGTGTGATACATTGGTGATAACCTCTCTGAGGCTATTTTCTCATTTATAAGATAGACATAAAAACAAAATCTGCCTCAGGATACTTGTGATAGACAAATACCATGACGACAGTGAAGATTTCCAGCCGGTGCCTGAAGCATAGTATACGTATAATAAAAAGTGGTTTATCGGCTGCCTGTAGGTTTGAGAAGTGACTAATAACTCACAACCCTTTAAGAACAATGCTCAAATTCACCCTGTTCATCCTACTTTCTAGTGGAATTTCACCTGAGCCTACCAGGCACCCCACCCCCACCCCTCCACCCAGGTACTGCTGGTGTCCCAACACGGTCTCAGAACCACTGCAGAATATAGTTGGGGATTAACTGCTACCTAGTGGTCACATGAGGAAACATCCAGCCAGGTGCACAAGGCTGAGTACAACAGGGGAAAACTGGAGTTTTTCAATGATGGAAGACTAGAGTGTTTTCGACTCAGTTACATGGTTGTGGTTTCAAGGCTAATTTGTTTTCAACCTCAAGGTATTGAGGCCACACAGAGACCAGCCCTCTGCAGACCAGAGCACTCTGACACGGGCTCTAGAGGGGTGAATTTCAATGTTCCCTTGATGATACCAGTACTGCCACAGGGCGGATACCCGGGATTTGAGTCCAAGGGATAGTTTCCAAGGTCAAAAGGATGCCCCTGAGGACAGGCATTGGGTCTGGGTCACCACTCCCTGTCGAAGGTGCTTAATAAACATCTGTAGGAAGGCTGTGTGGTTGACGACAAGTGAAAAGGTACTCAGTAGTCTCCTAGACAAGGTTATTTGAAATGAGAATTATCTCAGGAAATACAGGATATTTAGTTGGGTGACTCTACTTGGAACTGGATAGGTCAAACTTGTCTGGAGAGAAAGACATGATTTCCCCAAACCCAAGGACCGATGATCCTCTTTCCCAGTGGAATCCTAGAAACCGGAAGAAAAAAAGATGTCTAAAAGATCTTTCAGAATTGCCCTGGCCGGTTTGGCTCAGCAGTTGGAGCATCGGCCTGCGGGCCAGAGTCCTGGGCTCGGTTCCCGCTAGGGGCACATACCAAAAAAAAAAAAAAAAAGATCTTTCAGAATCATACAGTGAATGGGAACTAGCATTCTTTGAGTGACTCCGTTAATCTAGCACCTGACTTACTCAGTTGGCGCTGTATAGTAGGTGATCAATAAATGTGTATTATTGGTGGATTGTCCTGTGCTGAGCATTGTTTGAGATGCTTTACTTACTGCTGACTTCATCCTTACAACCTGATGGATGAGATGTCACTGACCTCAGCCTCACAGGGAAGATACGGGGCTCCAAGAAGTTACTAACCTGGTATACCCGGTTCATCACGGATGCAGCTGACATCTGAATATTGTTTTGCTTAACTGGAAAGTCCATGCCCTGCTTTACTCTAGTGGTTTTCTGCTCCAATGTGGGGCTGGAGAGGGTGAAGTTGCCTCATTTACTTTCAAATTTCAAGTGGGAAACAGATCTATATTTTCCTTCTGACCCCAAACTTGCCTGAAGCTGGTTTCTGGAGCTGGGTGGGTTTCGTGACTGTTTCCCCCAAGGCTGAGCAAAAGGTCAGTGCTCAATATGTGTTTGAATGGACAGACCCTGGAGCCATGGATGGCTTCTACATGACAGACAGTCATCCTAAATGTCACACAAGATGCAGCTACATCATCCGGCCCAGGGATCACAGAGCTCTCCGCACCCCTTACGTTTGCGTGGTTCATTTTATGATTACTGTTCTTCCTGTGATGTTGAAGATGAATATCTCAGACACAGAAAAGAGCAAATATATTTTCCTTCCGAAGAGAGGAAATGAAGTCTCAGAAAGGTTATAATTCAGCCTCCATCCTCAGCGAGCGGGCAAAAAAGCCATGCTGTCTTGTCATTGAGACCTGGTACCACCTGTCATTCACAGCACCCAGCCTCTGAGGCTGCTCAAAGCCTCATTAATTTGCGGAGGTGGGTTGGAAATATCAAGAGCAAAGATCTGAAAACATCTAATTCCACTGAACATGAATCACCGTGTAACATAGGGAGCACACAATTTAAAGCGAGACAGGTAGAAACAGACGGCAAAGCTTTGGATTCCTTAATGAGACTCGGGGAGTGAGGTTCGGTCAGAGGCTCCGGAGACCCCTGGGAGGTAAGCATGTCTGAATAGATGGGAACCGCTCACTCAGGAGTCGGTCCCCACTTCTTCCTGTCTCACCCCACCTGCTGCTTCAGAAGGAACTGCCAGGTAGTAACAACCAGGAACAGTCAAGCAGGAGGGAGGACTGGGCTTACTCAGGAGGGCTCTTGTCTGGCTTCTTCCTACCTCGTCTCAATGATGCCCCTTTTGAAAATCTGCATTTTCACCACCCTTCCCAGGAACCCAGCTGGGAGACACTCTTGCAAATACGGTTGAATTATTATTGTCACTGCACTCTGCCATCTGTGTTCACCTTTTCTAACTGTTTTGCCTGGAGCAATGGGAATTCTATCTTGCATTACCCAGGGTGGTCTTTATTTCTCATATACAGTGATAAGAAATATATAACAAGACATTTTAATTGATTACTATTATAAAAAATAAAAAAAAAGATATAAAGCAACATATATATGTGTGGATATGAATTCAAGTTTTATATTTTTGTAAAGCTTTTCATATCATTATAAGCATCCCGAACAGATATGTAGGTTGTACCCTCCGACCAGGGACTGGTGGGGCAAGCTGACAGGGGGCTCCTGCGTGAAGAACTGAGACCATGAATGGGATGGAGGCATATTGTCACAGCCTGAGTCTGTGGAGGTTGACAGCAGGGCTGTGGACCAAGATGGTTCCAAATAGTTGTGGACTGAGTCATTCTGTGAACTCTCACGTGCATATGAGAGGGGGAGGCATTTGTCCTGAGTAGAGAGCCTTGGCATATCTACTGTGGTGTAAAAATGATACTCAGGCCAGAATTGGGGACACTGTTCTTGAAACCATGTTGCTGTGGACATGATTATACTGGTTTGCATTCTGTATAATTAAGTTCAACAAGTCTTTATTGAGAATCTAGTAGCACATTCAAACTACTTTGGGGATGGGAGGAAGGCTAAGACAGGAGCTTAGAGTCTGATGGTGGAGGCATAAATATAGACAAACATTTTCAAAGTGACCTACTACAATGGAAAACTGGAGAAGAGGCTGGTCATGGCTAGACAAAAGGTGTATCATATCCTGGATAAATTAATATATGAGTTGAGTCTGCAAAAGTGAGAAGTAGCCAAGCAAAGAAGCAGGGTACCAGGCAAAAGTATGAGTGAAAGCAGAGGACAGATGGGGCCATCCCTGAACAGTCTGGTCGCAGAGCAGAGAAAGGCTTATATATATGTGAGAACTTAGGCCAGTGTCCTAAAAACCAACTATTTCAAAAACGGGGCAAAGTCCACCCTGTGTCTTTGTCCTGAGTTAGACGAACTTGATACCAAGAGAAAAGATTCTTCCCTATCTGGAATTTTCTTCGATTGCCTTCATTGCCAGAATGGCCTTTGCCCTACCTCACAACAGCATCGTCACAGGTGGCAGAATACAACAGATTTACCTCCTTCAAACTGGGGCTGAAGAGGGGAGCCATTCGCTGCCTACCATTCATAGTTTCACCTCCAGAACATATTAAATGACCACATCAGCTCTTTCTCCTCTGACCAGAAAGGGTTAGGAGCATTCTGGAGTACTTCATCATTACTGCCACAGGTCATAGCGCCGGTTCAATTAGCAGTGTTAATTTCCCACTACCTAACTGTTCTCATTTCAACCAGAGTTGGGTGCATGGGACTCCATTTACATAACTGTCTGATTCAGCTTTCTGGTGACTAGTGGATCCTCAGATTCCACCAGAAACAGAAATGCCAGTGTCCTGCATTCATTTTAATGTGAGCCCCTTTCTGTGATTCATTCTTAGATCATAAGAGGACCTCCAGGTTAATCACAAACAGGAGATAGCAGAAGATCGAGGCAATTAAATTCTGGGATTCCATCTGAATTCTCATAACACAGCAGACCAGATATGTCAGAAATCAGCTGAAAACCCACCGGGCTCCCGGTCTAGGCAGTAATTAATGTTTGTTGAACAAACAAATGGATCCTCTGCTGTGTACCAAGAACGGAGGTTAACATTTAAATTGCTGTTTGAGTTCTAGACCCTTCAAATATAGAAAACTAACATTTGGTCAAATTAGGGTCAACTCGCTACAAAGTAGTAGGAAGCAAGGTAATTACTATATAATAAAAATATCAAGAAACTATTCTTCCTGATGATCCATATAATTAAAAAATAGGCCCATGGGATTTTATTTTTTGTTCTGGAGGTGCTAATAAGCAGTGGAAAGTGACCAAAGGAACTTCTCCCCACTCCAGGGCTCATCTCAGCTCAGACCCTTATACCTTCGATCTGTAATTTCTAGTCCAGCCAGGAGGTTTGTAAGAAACCTGGGGAGCTAGCAAGTGGAGAAACAGGAGTAGACATGAGGCCAGGGCAGGAAGCGGAACATCCTGGGAGAGGACAGTCGGGGAAAGGGGAGTGAGAGTGACTCAGTAACGAGCATTCCAGGCAGGACGTCCTAAATTGCCCCTCTTACTGGCTTCATTTTCTGGGCCTCTAAGTTGGGTGCCTGCTGGTCAGCAGAGTTTAAAGGCCAATGAGTTAGTGTGCACCCAATTCACACAGTTGGTCATCTGTCTTGGTTTCCATTGGTCCTCTTGTCCCTTTGTCTGCCTTCCCAGCTCCCCTACGTGCTCTGTGCATCTTGTCAGCCTCCCCTGTCCAGGAGGGGACTTTAGGCCCTCCAGCTCTTGTCAGTCATTCCATGGAAACCTACCCATGGTGACCTTGGGTGGTTTTGCTTTCTTGTGGCCTAGAAAGTCTTTTTGGCACCAGAGAAGCTCATCCTTTCTTTCTCTGGATGGGACACAATTTCCCATTTCTGTAAATCGCCCCTGGTGTAGAGGGCCACTAAGCTTGTCTAGATATGAATCAGCCTTTATGTCAGGACGATAAAGTAAGAAAGAAATTCAACCTTCTCTTCTTGTTCTATATTTTTCGTGGTCTAATGGAAAGGAAAGGAACAGCTTAACTCACCACCACTGTTTGAGGACCTAATGCATAGTGAAGCCGTTCTGCAGAGCTCCAACCTGCAGGACCTCTCTCCGAGTCCTAGAAGCTTCCCCACACAGATAACGCTGGCTCGCTCCCTCTCAGTAAGTCGCTTGGAGAAAAGAGTGAAACTACTAGTACCTGGTGATATAACAGCTCACATTTATTGAACCCTTTACTCCAGGCCACTCGCTGTTCTTAAAGGCTTCATTCATGAGCATTGTACGACCACCTTGCACGACCACCCTCTGAAGGACTTTCAATTATTAGCTCCATTTGTTGGATGAGTAAACCAAGGCACCCGCGGAAGCAAGCCCAGGTCCCACGGCCAGACAGTGGTGGCCCTGGAACTGGCGTCGGAGCCTGAGCCACACTAAAGTGATGAAGATTTCAGAGCCTGAGTTTGCACCTGGGGATGGCTGCGCTCCGTTTTCTACAATCAGTTAGACTGAGGGGTTGGGAGAGAAGCCAAATGCAGTTACAGAAAAATAAAGTTACATCTTGTCCACTTGAGTTCACGGCTGGAAACATTCTTGCCCACTACATCAACAGGAAATTATTTCGAGGATGTCAGGGTGACATTTTCAAGCATTAATGGATGGATGGCCTCGATTCACCTTCCTTGATACCCCCCACAGCCATGCAGCCAGAGAGCTTAACTCCATGTGCCCTCAGGGAAAACTCTTCACACTATCAATGCAGACCCAGAAAGACGTCAGCATCAGGCTTTCAAAATGCCTCCGGGAGGTTATCATCATGGCGTGAAGAGCAATGGCTTTCTCCCTTCCAAGGGGACATCTGTGCACTCAGAGCAGAGAGCCTCGAGTAAGAAATTTGAAAGAACAGTGTGGCCAATTTCCCTATGACAGAAAAAGAGGCTAAGGGACATGGGAGCGTGAGAGGGAAAACCGTGGGATGGATGTCAGGAGAGCAGCACACTGAGGAGTGACATTATATTGCCACCTCCACAGGTTAGCACCAGAGAGGAAGAGACCCCACCCGCGAAGTGTGGGGGCTCAGGACAAGCACAGGGCTTGCTGAATAGAAACCAGGGAATGGCAGCTCCGGGATTTCCCCAGCTATTGTGGCGTGAGAGCTGTCCACTTGTGATGGCCGCGTGGGTAGAGAAGAACCAGAGACAACCCCACTCTGTTCCCTGCTGCTGAGAATTGGGAGTGAAGAAGTGAACCTTCTCATTCTCAGTAGAGACCCAGCAATGTAGCCAGGCCTGAGAGAGGGAAGGAGGGAGCGTGGCCACCTGTGTCCCCGAAGGAAGTGTGACAAAGGGACGCTGTGGCAGAAGGCAGGGCCCACCTGGCCCAGGCCGGACGGGGATCCCCACAAGGATCGGGACCGGGATGCCCACTTCTGAAGGCCAGAGGAACCCTTCATCTCAGCTGATGCCCGCTCAGGTCCCTCCCTGGCTTGGCCCCGCCCTCGGCCCCGCCCTCATCCCCGCCACACACGTGACCGCGCTGCAGGAGCACCCCTCCCCCCCAGCTCCCACGCCTTCCCTGAGTCAAACAACTGGAAATCCCTTTCTAGGCCGAAACATTCCGCAACGACTGGGTTTTCTCGGGATTAACTGAGATTATGTATCTACCACCAGATCCATTGGCCACACACAGAGAAATGTAACTGACAACATTTCCTTTCTCACAGCTAAGGTGCACGACCGGGAATCGCATGGCATCCTTGCGGGCCGGCCAGCACACCTGTGCCTGTCTCAGTGACACCGGGTGAAACTGGACGCCGTACAGCTCACTTGGGGCAGGGGGTTCGAAAGTGGGGTCCGTGTAGCAGAAACAGGCAGTACAGAACAGACCCTTAATACTTATTTCACTGAGCAAAACCAGCAGTCATTTGCGTAGAACAGCTGCTGGCGGCACCTGGAGAAACTAAAAATGAACCTACTGAGTGGAACTCATTAGAAGAGGCTAGAAGGGCATGATGTGTGCAAGCCCCTTGCTGTAACTTGCAGGAGATACACGGGAAGCCAAGGGGACCTAGGGCTCCCGGGTTGCAGGAAGGACATCACTGACGTTGCCCTGGGGTCCGGGGCAGGAAGGGAGGCGAGCAAGTCCCAGGGGGGTGTGATGGCGTGAGAGGAGGTTCCAGGAAGCAGGCACGTGGGCAGAGAGGAGCTGAAGTGACAGTCACGAAAGGTAACACTGCTGGTACTCAGTAGGGAGGAGTTCCTACAAATAAATCGTCCACCGAAATAGAATGAAAACAAGCACAGGACAGTACACTTAAACTTCTGAAATTGAACTCGCTTAAAGCCCAGTGTGACATCACCGGGACACCGGGTGAACTGGAATTCGCTTTTGCAACATCCATGGAGGGAGAAGGCGTTAGGACAATGAACAGGAAGACAGCAGGCAGGCCGAACCAGCAAAGGAGGGGAACAAACTGTCCAATCGCTTCCAGCACTGAGAAGCCATCATTTACATACAAACGAGAGTTAGACTCATTGGGTACCCTTTGTAACTACCCACCACAGAAGACGCACACAAGATGGGCATTAGGTAACATCTAGCAGTCTAGGTTCCTGTTTCTCCCCTCAACTAAGAGCAAGCGATAAAACTGAGTTCATTTGCATTGTTTTATCACATAGGCACTTCACTAATTGAGGCGGGTTTCCCTCCCGGATGACTTGAATTAATTTTCTCATCATTAAGGACCAGAGATTTGGGAAGCACTGCTCGTGAATTCCCCGGCCAAGCTAAAGGCTGTTATGAAGAGGCTATTATTCCAGCTTTGTCTTCCACTCGGACAGCTTTATAGTCAGGTCTCCAATTTGCTTTCTGATGAGACAAGCTCCATCCTCCTTGAAAAATTCTGGTAGATTCTTGAAGCCCACATAATTCCTTAATGCTGGGGTTCAGGACTTGAGGAAGTAAGCTGGATAGGACCTTAAAAGTATGAGAAATTGGAAACTGGGAAGGAAACCAGGGCATGAACTGAGTGTGAGGACCGTGAACCCAGGACTGACCATATCGTGATAGTCGCTTGAAGTTAGAGGAAGAAGGTGGTGAACTCACTCCTGCCCCCTGCTGATATCCAAAGACATGCTTAGGATGGCAGAGTAGGTTAGAGTGTGTGTGGGGGGACAGGGCAAGAATTTGGGGGTGAAGATGGGAAGGGGTAAAAGGATCTAAGCCTGTGAAAGAAAGGCTAGTAAGACCTAGACAGGGCTATCTCATCTTCTGCCAAGAGAGCTTTGGAGTTCAGAGAAGAACTAGAGTGCTAGGTGGGAAACTGAGGCAGAAGCCCAGGCACGTAGCTGAGGCAAGACAGCAGAGTCTAGGTGAGGCTGCAGTGGGTGTGGGCTCCCCAGAGCTAAACCAGGCACAGGGTTCCCAGTCCATGGTGCCACAACTAATTCCATACCCCACCCACCGGAATCTGTAGCTTACCTTGGTCAGTTGGCTTAGAAATGGACAAGGTTGCCCCGAACGAGCCTGCAGAGAAGGCCCTCGGTGCGTACGGCTGGTAGAGGCCAGGCAGGCAGGGCTGACTGTGGAGTCCTATGTAACCAGACCCCCCCACCCCTCCGTCATGGAGAGAGCAAGCTTTCTGTTGCCCAGTCTGACAACATGCAGGCAACTGACAGAAACAGAACACCACGCCTCATTTCTGCACTCAGTGGTCATTGAGTATGCCCCGGAAGGTGCTGCTTTCTGGAGAGACCCTGAACGTCAGGCATTGCTTGTACTCAAGGAGCTTAATGACTGTTACACATATGGAAAGAATAGATGAAGACAGAGGTGGATTAAGTGGCAAGGGGAGGGGTACACTTTGTGCCACTACTAGAATTCAGAGTAGGAATCAGTCAAGGGGGGCTTCATGGAGGAAGCAACCCAAAAGGAGCCTGGAAGAGTGAGTAAGAACTTAGATAAACACAGATGAAGATGGAAGCAAGTCCACATGGAAGGGTGTTCCATGAATTGTGAGAATTAAATGAACTACGTCACAGAAGGCATTTAGAAGGATTCCCATCACTAAGAAAGCCCACAGCAAATGAGGTGCATGGCGATTGCTGTTCTTAGTTCTGCTGCTTTTACAGTTGTTACCATTCTTATTTTTCTGATATTTTTCCTGCATTTGGAAAAGGCAGCGGGGATTGAAAGGGCACGCTTGGCAGACAGTAAGCAAGCACAATTCTGACTTTCTTCTTGAGATGCCTGTGGGATAAAAGCATCCCAGTGAACACGGGCTTTTAAATTTTATTTGATCAGAACTGTTTCTGCATCAGTAGTGCATCAAAACTGCTTATGCTCCAAGAGGGCCATGGAAAACAGTTACTCTGAGCCATTTAAGCCAGGTTCCTAGAAACACCACCACGGACTGCTGGGGAACTAAAAACCACTGTTTCTACCCAGTGCCCGCATCTCTCAGAACATGAAATGGAGCACTGTAAGCTCGTGGCCAGCTCTCTTTCTGCTTCTCGCCTCATCCGATGTCTAGTTGTTTGATGGCAAACATGTCAATAGGAAGGAGAGAAAAAAAGGTGATTCCTGTTAGTGATCAGAGACGATGTTGCCAGGACCAAGTACAAACACAGAAGAGAGTGGGCAGGGGTTTGTCCAAACATTCAAAATATCCCCCAGGAGCTGTATTTAATAAAATAGCAAACAGGGTTTCAGCTGAGAGCGATTTGTTGTTGTTTTTTTTTTTGAGAGAGAGAGAGATAGAGCGAGCGCAATTTGTTGTTCCACTTATTGATGCATTCATTGGGTGCTTCTTGTATGTGCTCTGACTGGGGATCAAACCTGCGACCCTGGTGTATCAGGATGATGCTCTAACCAGCTGGGCTACCGGGCCAGGGCCAGCTGGGAGGGATTATTGCCTGAGTCTCAGCACAACCGCCTTACTGCTGATTATTACCCCTTTTGCGTTGGCCGGTCTCTCTTCACTGTTTGCTGTCACCTTCTATAAATATCAGAGAGGCAGCGCCCGTGAGCTCAGCCCTGTGCTTCCCGGAGCGCACAGCCAGCAGCTCCGAGGCTGATCTCGGTCTGCAGGCAGTTTTACAGGGGGATTATCCAGCCAACGGGAAACGGCAGCAGGCACCTCGGCCGTGCGAGCGCGTGCTTTCCGAGGCATTTCCAAGGGACCGCGCCCGAGCAGCCACCCGAGGGACTTATTTGGGCTCCGCTTTGCTCCTGCGCGTCTCGGTCCTTGAGGAGCGCGAGGCTGGCTCCAGGGACAGCTCCCTGCTGCAAGTTTATTCTGAGTGTTCGCATGGAAACAGTTCTACCTTGGGTAAAAACCCAATTATGTCCAGAACACCAAGGAAGTTTTTTAAAAAAAGTTAGAATTTTTCTCGAAGTGTTTTCCTTTGGGGTGTCAAGGGCCCGTTTGGGACGTGGGAATGATTGCGATGTCTGAATGCGCCAATGGGCGGAGTGTGGAATAACCTGACATCCCACGCATCCTGCCACGGGAGCAGCAAACGTGTCTTCCAGCTGCCGAGTGTGGCCCTGACCAGTCTTGTTGCAGAAGAGGGATCCGTATTAGCTGCGTGAGAATCATTTCCTCCACCGGGCCCTCACTTACTTTCAAGTTGAAACTCCGGGAACTCTGCTTCCTTTGTTCCAGGAGAACACTTGCTAAGAGTCACACCACCCACTGCAGCCCAAGAATCTATTTCTTACTGATCCTCAATGCACAGAACCTATAGAGAAAGTGTGGTCCCCCTTCCTTCCTGGGTCTGCGTCTCCCCTGGTACTTCCTGTCCTGGGGAGGGGGGGGGGGGGGATATGGACTTGCCACCCTCTGATGTTCCTAGCAAAAAAATCACAGCGTCAACCCCTGCAAGTCAGACATTTCAAGCACAACGCTAGGATTAATTAAACGTACTTTCACCTACGGAAAGGAGAGAAATTTTAAAAAATCATCCACTCGTATTCATACATTTTCAGCAGCAACAGGAAAAAAAGACCCACATTCATTAAAAAATCCACACTACAGGTCCTTGCATAGATGAGAACTTGTTGCTTTAGTCGATCAGTTTGGTTGTTTTTTTTCATTCTTTTAAGTAAAGAAAAGAAACTGCCCCTGTTTACAATATTGGCCATTTACACGTTATCAGGGTCTCTTCAACCCTCCTTGTCGCATTATTTAACACCAGTGTTCAGAATGGAAGGCAGGACACTTACCTTGAAGGAGGAGTAGAAGGAGCCCCATTCCTCCTCTTCCACCACTTCTGGGAAAGTTGTGGGGAAGCAGACGGCCGCGTGAGAATCCGGCGAACGCGTGGTCCCGTTGGGATCGGGGCTGCCCTCTGTGAGGTTGGCTGGCATGGCTGGGGTGGAGTGGAGCCTGGCTGTCCCTCGCCCACGGCCAAGGAAGAGAGTCCAGGTCCTCCCGAGAGCCGGGCTGCAGCTGCACCTCGGCTGCCTCCCAAGGCTCTGGCTGGAGCTCGGCTGAGCAGAGGCACCGAGCCCTCCCAGAGCCCACTTCATTGAAGAGCCCTGCCTGACGGCAGGGAGGATCCACGTGCCGCTCTGTCCTCAGCAGCTCTGATCCAGGCGCTGGCACAGCCTCATCCCCCCCCCCCCCCAGGCCCACCTAGGGCCCTGGCCCCACCCAGGAGCAGCTCTCCGGACAGCCCTCCCTGCCCAGTGGTGCTTTTCCTTCCAGAATGGACCCCTCCCACACATTTGCTACAGTTTCAAAGCCATATAGGAATTTGGACTAATCACAGGTGGATGAATCAGGTCATGTTTGCACTTCTGAAATCCAATCAACATTATGCATTTGTTTCAGACAGGTTGCCTTCTGACTTACCATCCTCACCCAGCCATTTACTTAGCAGCCTGCACATTGTTTCAGCAAACACAGGCAAACAGTACATGTGTATTTCACACCCACGCGCCACTCCAGGTTGGCACAAGGTGGCTCTCTGAGAAGCCTGGGGGGTCTGTGTTTGTCAGTGAGCCACAGCCCTTCTGATGAATGGGATTGGTGCCTGGGAAATACTCTAAATGCCTCAGTGTGCTTTCATCTGATACCCAAAGCCACTCTGCCAGGCAGGCAGGGAGTGCTTCCCCATGTTCTCATTTTACACCAGGAAAGTCTGGCTCTGAAGGCGGAGTGACTTGTCCAAGACCCCACAGCTGGTGATGGAAATGAGAGAGAACCTGTGTCTTCTGGAATCCCTAGCCAGTGGCCCTTTGACTGCAGTGTACGTTCAGTTGCATCAAATCCCAGATTCGTACCTGGGCATGAAGCTGACCTGAGGAAGGGTGGCCGGCCAGGTGGAAACAATAGGACATAAGCTGCTTGTACGATACCGACACAGCATAACACTGGTCGCTTACACCGAAAGCGCCGTGAGCCAAATAAATATGCACAGCCACTGGCTAATGACACCTGGTGTGAAAGGCAGCGGGTGCAATGATGATCAAAGGAGACTGCAGCCCTTGTGAACGTTCCCGGGAAGTTTTAGCATAATCCAGGAAGCTCAGGAAGCATACTGTGTGCTCGAGATGAGATGATATTAATCTATCACGAAGGGCAGCAAATAGGAGGAAAAACACGCGAGCTCTAGGCTCTCACAGAAAGGGTCAAAGCAGAACAACCTCATAACAAAACGAGCAAAAAATAATCCCGCTGGCAAATGAACATGAAAAGATGCTCGCTAACATTAAAAATGGAAGAAAAAGCAACTTAAAACTTAGGACAGAATTTCTACTTATCCGTGTAGCAAAACTAGGGTGTGACCATCCCAAGTGTTGACAAAGATGACAAGA
Source organism: Tadarida brasiliensis (assembly GCA_030848825.1). Lineage (NCBI taxonomy): Eukaryota > Metazoa > Chordata > Mammalia > Chiroptera > Molossidae > Tadarida > Tadarida brasiliensis. Next base: position 93,953,134 of record CM061267.1, on the reverse strand, counting down.
AATGGGTATGTGTTTCCCCTTCTGGTGTGAGAGTTAGTAAGCACGGCCACTTTGAGAACAATTTGGCAGGATTGGGAAAGATGAAATTAGCGGTCCTATAATGCATCATTCCATTTCTCGATGGCGGTAATTTTCCATCTCTTTATCTGGGTTACTTCTGTGTGTTCAATTTAGGGAAATGCATTTGCACTACGTGCTTAAAATGCAAGCACTTTTTTTGTAGGTATGTTTTACTTCAATACAAATTTATAAACAAAATCTGTGAGTAACATCTGAGAGAGGACAGATGCTGGTTAAGTCATATTCTGGTGAGGATGGAGAGAAAGAAAATGGTAGATGCCACCAATGGGGAACGAGTGGAGAAGAGCTTCCTGAATGTGTTGTTTCTCTCCACTCGTGGTCCAGATGGTCACTTCTTGACCTGTGGCTGGCCGAGAGAAACATTTATCTATATGTACAAGAAAACATGCAGGAAGTTGCCTTTACAACATTGTTTAGAAACAAATTAGAAGCCATTCAGATATTTTTGGTGACAATATCAACAAGACCTCCCACCTGGAAACTGCCCACATGCCCATCAACAGTAGACTGGATAAATACATGTCTACGTGGTCACACAATGAAGTAGTGTGAGAAGGAATGATCTGCAGCAAATATAACATTATAGATAAGACTCACAAACATAATATTAAGTAATACTTCTTTTCATGGATATAAAGTATAACTATATGTGTGTATATACATGCATATATCTTTCCATACACATTCACAGTGGAATACTATACAGCAGTAAAAAGGAAGGGCTGCAGACAGGATGGCAAACTAACATGATGTGGTGGTTAATTTTATGTATCAACTTGACTGGGCAGAAAGGTGCCTGGACATTTGCTCAAACATTATTCTCCATGTTTTGAGGATGTTTTTGGATGAGATTAACTTTTGAGTTAGTAGACCGAGGAAAGCAGAGTGCCCTCCCTAACACAGGTGACCTTCATCCAATCATTTGAAGGCTTGAATAGAAGAAAAAGGCTCATCCTCCCACAAATAAGAGAGAATTAATTCTTCCTGCCTGACTGCTTTGAACTGGAACATTGGTCTCTTCAGGCCTTTGAACTTGAACTAAAACATCAGCTCTTTTTGGGTCTCAAGCCTGAGAGCTTTTAGACTGAAACTACACATCAGTTTTCCAGCTTGTTAACTACAGATCTTGAGACTTCTCAGCCTCTATAATCACATGAGCCAATTATTAATATCTATCTATCTATCTATCTATCTATCTATCTATCTATCTATCATCTTTCCATCCACTCATCCATCCATCCATCCATCCATCCATCCATCCATCCATCCATCCATCCATCCTATTGGTTATGTTTCTCTGGAGAACCTCAACTAATACACAGGGCATCTAGCTCCTCGTCTGAATTCATCCCTAGAGATTCCACAAGAATGAGAGGGGCATTGATGGATCACTGGACCGAGAGTAAAACCATGAGCCACCCGCTAGAAAGGCTTTAATCATGAAGATGGGAAACACCAAACGCTAAGGACGTGCAGGAGAAAGAACTGCCGTGCTCGACTGCAGTGATGTCAGTTGGTACGAGTGCTTTGGAAAACTCGGCAGTGATATCTAAAGCTGAACATATGCATGTGGCATGACCCAGCAATTTCACTTCTAGGAACATGTACGTACAGGTAAGATGAGGAGAGCACTTCTGTTTGTAATTGTGCCCAGCTGGATGCCACCAAAGGAATCATGAACAGTGACGTGGATAGAGAAAGTGTGGCATAATCACATGATGCAAAACATATGCTAATGAGAATGAGTGATCTATATCATTACAGGTAGAAGTCTCAGCCATACATTTGGAATTATAGGAGAATTAGACACAAAAGAATGTGTGGTGTTTGCTTTCATTTATACAAAATGAAAGTTAAGAAACCCTTAGGTGAGTAGTGACTGCAATGGGTTACATTTTACTGTTGTTTGTTTAGTTTTTGCTTTTCTGCTCCTGTTTCACACTTGCTATATTCGTCCCGTTCAAGGTCTTAAATCTCTATACTCCCTGTAGAAACTGGGGGCTGTCTCCAAGTCCTGTACAAGGCACGTTCCCTGTTCACCAGGACAAGGGTTCTCACTCCTAGAATAGCCTGGAGTGCTTTTAATTAATTAATTAATTAATTAATTTGTTAATCCTCACCCCAGGATATTTTTCCATTGATTTTAGATAGAGTGGGAGAGAGAAGGGGGGGGGAGAGAGAGAGAGAGAGAGAGAGAGAAACATTGATGTGAGAGAGACACATCAACTGGTTGCCTCCCACACAACCCCGACCAGGGCCAAGGATCGAACCTGCAGCCCAGGTACGTGCCCTTGACCAGTAATTGAACCCCCTACTCTTCAGTCCTCAGGCCAATGCTCTAACCTCTGAGCAGAACTGGCCAGGGCGACCTGGAGTGCCTGTAAAGAATACTAATACTAATGCCTCACCCCCAAAGGCTCTAATTAGGTTATGAGAGGAGGCAGCCTGTACTGGAAGTTTTTGAAGCTCCCAGGTGCTTCCAATGAACACCCAGGGAAGAGAAACCCTGTCCCAGCAGAACAGCAATCTCTAGATTGCTACGCCCAGTCTGTGATTTTTGCTGCCTGCCTGTGGTCTTCGTTCTGGGGCCGCTGTCCTCATTGCCTGGCCCTGCCAGCCTCAAGGGCTGCTCCTGGCACTCCTGGGACCCACAGCGAGCCCCACGTCATTCCCGGGCTCTCCCTTCTCAAGATCCAGTTTGGGCCACTGGGCACCGGCAGACTGAGCCGAGCAGAGAGTGGGAGGGAACTTCTCCATTGTTTCCTTTTGGGGCCACAGGGATTTCTTCCCTCTCTCAGCAACAGGAAGTCACAGTTCACCTCCATTTGGAGACCGCCAGAACGCAGGGGATCACCTTTCCAGGACTACTGCCTTCCTTAAATCCACCCAACCAGAGCCTGGAAGGAGGCTTCCCAGGTAAGGAAGGGAGTGTGGATGGCAAAAGCCCAGCCGACCTGTCAGACTGTCTGCTCGTGGGGTGGTTCCGGAATTCATGCTGCCTTCCCACCTCAGGCAATGAAATGATAGGATGGGTGCTTGTCCATTAGCGTTCAAGCCTTCCTTTCCTTCTTGTAATTATGACTGTTTTTTTAATGTGTGGACATTGTTCCGGGCTCTTCATTTAGTCTCCAACTTCCTGAAGGGCAGGAGCTGCCCCCTTTTTTGTGTGTCTTCTGACAACATTTATACCTCGGCCCCATGACCCTGGAACACAGAGGTGTTAACCATTTCTTTGTGCTGGAAACAGCTTATTGCCATTAACCAGAGTCCCCATATGGCTCCGGTCAGACTCACGGATGCCTCCTGGTGGGTCATCACCATCTAAGGCAAGGCCAGACAGACCCTCCAATTCCCTTTCTTTGCCTCATAAATGTTTTGTTAAATTGTTTTGTCCCTAGTGATCAATTGGAACAAAATGCCGGGTAAACAAACGTTGGTTAAGATACTGTCCTTCCCCTCAGCCCGATACAATTACAGCCCTTCCCTAGAATAGGCTGGGTGCTCAGGAGTCACTCTCCCCTCCAGTCTCAGACCGTGACACTCTCTCCACCCTGCTCTTGTCCAGCCTCGTACCCCCTTTCCGCCGAACCCTTCAGATGTCTGCAGAGATGTGGTGGAACATTGTCCCTGGTGCAGGGGCCGCCTTTCCTCCTCTCACTATAATCCTTTCACACAGTCTCTTCTTCCCGAGGGGTTTGTTGATACCTCCAACCTGTTCAAAGATTCATGTTGTCCTGAACTGAAAATGCTATTGGACGTGACAAATCTATTGGAAGCGATCACTGTGGGAGGGATAGATGACGTCAGGTGCCGAGGGGAAGGTCCTGGTTTGGTTGGAGAGAGCAGGCCCACGCGCTCCAGGTGAAATCACTCGGGCTGCGTGTAATTAATCTCCAAGTGAGTCATCAAGGGAATTAATGTTCTGAGATCAGAGGAGGCAAAGATCATAGTTTTGAAGTTCAAATGTGGGTTTGGTGTTTTCAATGACTTTGAACGAAGCACGCCACTTTTCTCCTTCCCCCAGCGTGGAGAATGGTAAGTGTGGGTTTAGGACAAAGGAAATGAAGTTCCTCCGAGGGATTTTGATCCTCTGACACCAGGACCCGCCACTGCCTGCAGAGATGAACTTTCCGGTGCTAACAGACACTCCACCCACGAGCTCTCTCCTGAGGAATGAGCTGGCACCGAAGTCTGCTAGTCACAATGTCCCACGTGTTACCCAGGTCGGACACATCACAGCTGCTGCACTGGGACTGTCTGTGCCTCTCTATGAATCTATGTAGATATGGATTGATTAGAGGAGCTTTAATTGTGCAGGTAGAAGTAGAAAAGGATATAGGGGAGAGGAAAGGGGGGATTCCACCTAATTCCTGTGCTGGGTGCGTGAGGGGAGTCACAATGTTCATTTCCCAGAATATTAGCTTAAAGTGGGTGCACGTTCCCCAACTGGAAAGGTGCAGAGAGCTCTTGGTAAAAGAGACCTTTTCAAGCAGAGAAACACAATCGAAAACAGTCATTGACTTCCACGCCCGTTAACTTTCCGAAGTCCCTTTATTTTTGCCCTGCATTCTGATGTGGCAGGGAGGGCTCTGAAATAATAGTGGCCTCTGAGAGAAAATTGCTTTGAAGGCAGAGAGAAATCCTTGGGATCCTAGAGAAAAGCTAAGTGCAGTCTTACATCTGGTAATTGCTTGCTCCAGTAGGTACGAGGGCTTACACGTGTTACAGTGATTTACGAGATATATTCCCCAAAGAAATGGAATGCAATGTTCCGTTTTAAAGAGGACATGAGAAGAAATATGATTTAGCAATCCATGCTTTTAGAGCTGCATTGTTCTAATTTTAACAGTGAAACTTGCCGGCTCTGAGTAACTTCCTGCACGTGCAAAGACAGGTTATATTAACTGCCAACGTACTCCTCAGTTCCCAAATGAGGTCAGGCTATGCATTCGGTTTTGCATTCTGCTTTTTAAGTCCATATAGTGTAGGCTTTTATATCAATAAATATAATGGTTATTTCTAGTGTCTCTCTGTAATGCTAGTATGTAATATTGCCACGATTTGTTCAGTCATCCCCATGTAACTGAGATTTAAGTTGTCTGGCTTTTCAAAAACCGGTGCATTGAATGTTCATCTCTGAGCACTTGTCTGATCATTTCCTCAAAGGATTTTCTTGAGGTACAGTTGCTGCTTCTTATCTATTCCTTCTTCTTCTTGTCTTAATTTTGCTGTCCTTTATCTGACCTCTTGGATTAAATGCTTAATATTTATTTCCATTCTTTCATGTTTAAGGCAATGAATTTTCCTCTGAATATGCTTTTAGTCATCTAGATTCTGATACATATTATTCTTGTTTTTTCATTATGTTTGAGAATATATTGTAATGCGTGTTTTGATTTCTTCTTGGGCCAAAGAAGTACTTGTGAGTGACTTCCAAATGTTGGTATTTTTGTCCAATCCAATGCAATTTCATATTTCTTTTTTGTTAGTCTTCACCTGAGGTTATTTTTCCATTGGTTTTTAGATAGAGTAGAAGGAAGGGAGGGAGAGAGAGAAACATCGATGGTAGAGAGACATCGATTGGTTGCCTCCTGCACAACCCCAACCAGGGCTGGGGATCAAACCTGCAACCCAGGTACGTGCCCTTGACTGGGAATCGAACCTGTGACCCTTCAGTCCACTGGCAGATGCCCTAACTGCTGAGCCAAACCAGCCAGGGCTGCAATTTCATATTTTTACTTATTTCTTGAATTATGTTTTGAAGACAAGGTTTGCATTTTGAAATATTTTAAAATTGTTATATAATCTGTTTTTTAAAAAATGTGGAATTCTCTTTATAAGACATTATATAATCACGCACACAAATGCTTTTATATGCCAATGTATCAGGGCACCCGTATTAATTTTACAGTATTCTTTAGAGCCCCAATTTCTTTCCCTATTAGATTTTGTCCACATGCTCTTTTCAAAGACTCAGACAAGTCTGCTTGTGTTTCTTATTATCATTGAAATCCTGTAAGTTCCACCTTGTGTTTCCTACAGGGACTCAGCTCTGTTTTGTTTTGTTTTGTTTTTTATCTTCACCCGAGGACATTTTTACATTTATCTTCAGATAGAGCGGGAGGGAGAGAGGGAGGAAGAGAGAGAGAAACATTGATGTGAGAGAGACACATCAAGTGGTTGCCACCCACACGACCCCAACCGGGGTGGGGACAAACTTCAACTGAGGTACGTGCCCTTTGTGGGAACCGAACCCGGGACTCTCTGGTCCATGGACCGACGCTCTAACTGCTGAGCCCAACTGGCCAGGGCGGGACTCAGCTCTTTTTAAAGCAACTTTCCTAGAAACCTCCTCCAGTACCTCCCACTTCTGTTTCACCGGTTATACAGCCTCTGCTGTTTGCAGCAGAAGTTGGGAACATTGTCATGCCCATACAATGAGCGTCCTTTAATAAAGTCAGGTAAGCATGGATATCAGGGTTGGCAGATATCAGTCCCTGACACGTATACCTTTATTACTTTCCATTAGTATCCTTTGTATGTCTTTTCTTCCTTATCTTTCTTAGTTATTAGCTGTAGGTATATCTATAGGTAGATTATATTTATTTACTTTTGTTCTATATTAGAGTATCTTTTAACGAGACTGGTTTAACCACTTATATTTATTATTAAACATTCTGTGTTTAATCTTTTTATATAGGCTTCCTGATTCTTACCTCTGTTTTTGTCCTTTACTTTTATTTTAAATATATCCTTAGTTTTTGTATCTTTATATTTTTCTTTGTTATCTTTTTAAAGTTTTTCTTTAACTTTTTTTCTGTAATATGAAAGCTATACAACTTTTTTTCCATACTAATAAGTATTTTTGTATGTTTAAATACATTGACTAAACCTCATTGTGGTAATGTATTGGCACCAGAAATGAAACAGTATTTATTGAGTTTCCCTTGTGAAGAACGGGGAAAGCTGCTCACATACATTTCCTCCATTTAGATGTAATTTGAGTTTGAAATGGATTCATTGCCCACTGCCAGGACGCCGTGGGTGCTCAGTCAATGTGAGGCTTGACCTCAGATGGTTGGAGGAGTCGGTATGCTCCCAGAGTGGAGAAGAGAGGACTCGTGGAAGGTAGTGGAAGTGAGGGGGAACCCCCAGAATGCTGCCAGCGCATATGTACCTTGGAGGATGGGTGGGGACAGTGCAGACAGGGCACAGTGGCGTCCTGGATGTAGATAAAAGCTGTGGAGATCAGAGCTGGACAGTAACATTAGGAGAAAACTGGAGACTGCAGGCTGTGAGTAGGGGAAGATGGAACTTAAAAGCTCAGTTGCCGGCAGGTCTGGGAGGTTCTGCATGACAGGCTAGGGAATCTGAACTTGATTCTGTAGGAAAAAGTGCGGCGTCGGAGGTCTTTGAGCAAGACCTGGGATGGTATCATCCTGGTCTACTTGAGGGAGGCCTTTCTTTTCTTCTTCATATTTAAAGACAGGATTTTAATTGTTAGTTGATGGTTAAAAAATAGGTGTTGATTGGCTTGTTCTCAGGAACAACTTTTTACCTTATATCAAGATATTCATAATGTTGGTTTATTAAGTTTAGATAGTGAGTGCTACAAAGAGAAAAACTGATGATTGCAAACATGAAACAAAACAGGGCTTCCTCCGATGCAGTTGGCTCCATTGTTTTGCTGAAACAATTTGGATATAATATTGACATTGGATATAATATTGACTTATACTCAGAGGACTCAAATCAGATCAAGTGGTTCAAATCACAGCTCTGTCATTCATTGTTAAGTGACCTTGGGAAGTTACTTAACCTCCTTTTGACTCTGTTTCTTAATATGTAAAATGGAGCAACTAATAGTATATATCTTTACATGTAAAGCACATGAGTAGGTGCTCGATATATGTTGATTATTAATAGTAATCGTTCAACTTAATTTGTGAAGTTATTTTACTCCATCAATCCTCACTTAATGACAGTCTCACTTGCAAGGAACCTTGATGCGATCTGGCTGGAGAGGAAAAAACCTGCCTTCATGGGGCATCTGTTATACACCACGCAGCATCCTCACTGCAACTACTTATGAAAACCTTAGGGTGCACTGGGAACTGTGCCAAGTGGTTCATATATGTTTTTTATTATCTTTACTTTGCTGATGAGGAAACTGAAGCTCAAGGAGAGTTTTAAGGAGTTTACCTGAAATCACGTTCACCTAGCTGGTTAGGAGATACAATTCCAACGGAAGTGTGTGCAATATCAAAACTCAAATGAATTCCACCTAGGACATAAAGGGAAATGTTGTGTGTTGAGTGTTAGGAGGTCTGGGTACTATCTGTTCACCAGTCCTTGATAACTCTAATTTTGGAAAATTATTTCATCTCTCTTATACTGTTCATAAAAATGGATATGATATTATCTGTTTCAGAGTTGACTGAGAATTAAATGAGGTAATAAGTGTGAAAGTGTTGTAAAAGCATCTACTGCAATACAATTGAGTGACATTCGAGTGAATACAATAGAAGGTATCATCATCACCATCACCATCATTACCATCATCATCATCATCATCATCATCGATAAATGTAGGGAGCAAATTGGAAATTTCAGGAGAAAGTGGGAGTCATGTGTGAGACTCATACCAGCCTCATATCTCAGCTCCATAGTTTTCTTTAGAAAATTTAAAAACCGAGGGATTTATGTATAACGTAGATGAGGGCATATAAGGAGTTTTATGGAAAGTAAGACGGGCAAGACTTTCAAAAGAAATAAACACCATTGACTTAAAAGGATATTTACCCACAATTTAGACAAAAGTAGTTTCTCCGAACAGTTGACGTTTGATTATCCATTTCAGTTAAATCTTCAAGTAAAAAATTTTAATTTTATTTTTTGAATCAAAAGATGGAATGTGTTTTAAGAAGTAACGCATGCCAAAAATTTGAGCTGCTTAGAACATTTTGAAAAATCAGAAATTATTAAACATAGAACATAATCATTTCTCTGTTGTAGTTCAAGACCATATATTGCCTGGATATGAATTCATTAATCTCCATATTGTTTTTCAGTTATTGGCTCTCATGGGACTTTTTCCCTCCATTTTTTAATTGCTTTACTGGGACTTTAATCATTAACCGTGCGGGATCATTCTCTAGATCCATATTGCCTCAATTTGCTCATTACAATTAAAATACCTTTTGGAAGAGAATAAGTCGAATAGTCCATCTATATTTAGTATCTATTTTGAGACATTTAGAGACTGACAGGGCAGCTTATGTTCTCAGAATCATATTGGAACGGAGAGTCCACCTTCTCTTGGTTTTGTGGTCTGGGGTCTAGGATCCTTCCTGGAGCAGAGAGGGTTGGGAGGGAACAGGGCGGAGCCTTCTCACACATGGACATATTCTGGCCCTGCATTCACTATGCTGACATATACATAGAGGATACATATGGAAAGATATTTTTTTCCCTGATTCATAATTCCGTTCTTTTAGGATTCTCACAGCTGAGCCAGATGGCAGGTGAATTCTCTAATCAGGTCTAGAACTGAAAAGATGAAGAGAACGTAGCTACATTTTGGGGACAGACGATCCACTTGGCTTCTGAAAAGTTCATGCTAAGAAAACTTCAGCAAAGAAACAATTTACATGCCTTCAAAGATAGGAAGAGTTGTCACTGTGTTTCCTCTGTCTACATAAGACTTTCTGAAATGAAAACAATGCGTAATCACAGCGTTACGGTATGGCCAGGAAGAGGACCAGGCCACCGGTGCTTCGATTCTGTTAGAACGGTGATGGCAGGAGCAGCTGCATGAAGTGTGTTATTAGGAGTATCATCAGCCTCCTGGCTTCAGGACTACAGGTGTTTCACATGCATGTCCGAGGCTGGACAGGGTCCTGGTTAGCAGAGTGGCTCACTAAGAGCTGAGTTAAGAGGCAGCTGCTGAAGGGAACTAGCTCCACACTCCCTTCAACCTCTTCTCCCTGCTCGGCTGTTTCCAGGAATTCCCACCCCGTCTTTCAGAGTCTTTGAGCCTGTGCCCCAACCCCCATCAGCCCTTCCGGTTTTACCTCTCCCCAGCAGAGGGCATAACAAAGAATACCATCTCCTTTCGAGAGCTGGAAGCCAGACCTGTTGTTTCTGAGATCCTATGAGTTAGGAGGAAAAGCAGGATCAGCTGAGTGTACAGTCACGAGCAGACCACAGTCGTGTCCTGGCAGTTTTGTGTGTGCAGCGTATTGATGAATTGAAGAAGACAAACTCTTTAACCAAGTAACTGTGTGCAGAGGAGTCGCCGCAGTACCCGTCAGGCAGCACCCTCTCCCCACAGCGACTTCGTCTTAGTTTCTTGGGACCTGTCCTCTAAGCATGTAAAATTTTTAATTTTTAAAATTTTAAAATTTCTAATTTTTAAAAATTTTTTTCTTTATTGATTTTAGACAGAGAGGAAGAGAGAGGGAGAAAGAGATAGAAACATCGATGAGAGAGAACATCGATTGGCCGCCTCCTGCATGCCCCCCACTGGGGATTTGGCCCACAACCTGGGCATGTGCCCTGACCGGGAATCGAACCGGTGACCTCCCGGTGCATGGGTCGGTGCTCAACCACTGAGCCACACCGTCCGGGCAAAAAATGTTTAATCTTAAAGGGAATGCTTTTATTCTTTTTATATTTTTAAAATTTATCTTATTGTTGAGACTATGTCTCCCTCCTTTTCCCCCGCTGACCCTTCACCCCCCCCCCACTTCACTGCACTATTATACAATCCCAGTCCCCCCTCCGTGTCCTTCCGACCCTAAGGATGGCTCTACTTCTTGCAGTTACAACCTCTGCAATTCCTCATGTTCCTGTTTTCATGTTCAGTTCTCCAATACATAATTACCTTTATTTTGTGTTAAATTGTTTCTGTAAAAGTAATTGTTGTGATCACTGCGTCCATACTGAGCCTGACTGAGGGGAGCCCAGAGAGAGGTCATCGATGGTGAAGTGAGAGGTTCTCCTTTCCCTCCTTCATGTTGGCGTCAGAATTATCCTCCCACACAAGATCTTTAGTCTAACACTGTTCAAACAATGGATAGTGTTTTGAGGGGAAAAAATCTTAAAGCCAAATGGACAGGGAATATGTGTTTTAAGACAAATGATATTGAACTATGAAAACCATAAAATAGTACTGTCTGAGTTACAGAGGTTAACATCATCAAATGGAACAAATGTGAAAGGAATTCTTAAAGGAGATGATTCATATTGTATTAAGGAAAGAGATAAAAATGAATCAGATGTAATATGCCTTATTATTTCAGTTATATGTGTGAGTGAAAAGGGCAAGGAGGAGTAAAAACACATTGAACATTTTGTCTGATGGTCAGCGTCAATAGATGTGGTTGCATATGTCGTATTGGAAGACAAATTTAAGCTCTTTTTTCTCTAAAATAAAGGCTCTAAATGTGATAAAGATCACTCATCTTATGTCCAATATTCCATGGGCCAGTAATCTAATTGATCTTTTTGTTAACACAGAAACACAATTGTCCTTTTGTAATTTAAAGTCAGTAGTGTTATATATTTATTTTAGAACAACTAGAAGATACAAATAACCTCAAAATAACATCATCCAGACAAATGCTAACTTTAATATCTTGGTGTATATTCTTTAGACATTTTTCTATATGTGTGTGTATGTACGTATTTCTATGCCTATTTGGACACTATAAATGTTTGTAACCTGTTTCTCTCCTTAAAATATATCATAGATATGTTTTCCTCACCAGTAAGTGCTACATGATAGTCCCATTGGCTTCCTGCTGTGTTCTCTCAACTTCACGCCCCACCTTTTACTGCTCTGTCCTGGATTGCTGGGGCTCACGCATCCCAGACGCCTGCCTCTCCACATTCCAGGAGGATTCACTGAAGGGAAGAAAAGCCAGGGTATTTCTCTGCCTTTCTCTTTGCGTTGTGTTACTTCTGATAGTACCTGGTCTCTTCACTGGTTCCTCTGGAACCCTGGCTCCCAAGAGAAGGCCTTACCTTCCGGCCATGGTGTCAGCCCCTCCATCCTCAGTCCAGGCTGAGGGCTGAGCAAATTCCTGCGTTTCCTCATCAACCCATCTACCTTGTCCCTTCTTTTGTCACCTGTATAACCAGCTCCCTGACTGGACTGGGACTGACTGATTCTACTGCTGAAACCTTTCCTATTTTATGAATCTGCCATAATTGAGTTCGTATGGCTTCCTTATTTGATACTTGGAATGTCTCAATGTCACGCCATTACAAACAAAGCTACAGAAACATCTTGGCCATTCGTCCAACCACATCTTTCTAGAAGTTTCCTAAAGATGGAATTGCCCTGCTGCAGGCACGCACTTGGCTTAATTAATTAATTAACCGATTAACCAAGTTGGGCCCAATTCCCCTCAATGAAGGTTAAAACATTTTAAATACTTATGGAAAGTGAGTAATAATAGTGAGGGGGATGATGGCAAGAAAAACTAATGTTTTTGTGAGTCCTCGGTATACGTCGGCCGTCTGATGACAACCATGTGACTTACATGTTCCAGTGCCTACCAGTGCAGGGGGTTCTTTCTTTCAACTTCATGTGAGGAAAAGTTTGTTTCTCGTTAACTGTTAAGGAGCTTTGTAGAGGCACCCAAGTTAAGTTTTCAAAATAATTCATTGGCATTTTGATTGAAATGATTGTAATTTATAGGCAAATTGGAGACGAATTGACACATTTATGATATGGTGCATTAGCCTAGGTAGGGTGCCATAACAAAATACCACAGGTTGGGTGGCTTAAATAGCCGACATTTGTCTTCTTACAGTTCTGGAAACTTGATGTTCATTATCAGGATGTGGACAAATTTGGTTTTTGATGAGGGCTCTCTTCCTGGCTGGCAGATGGTTGCCTTCTTGCTGGGTCCTCACATGGCCTCTATCAGTGCATGCATGGAGAGAGAGAGAGAGAGAGAGAGAGAGAGAGAGAGAGAGAGCGCGCAAGTGAGCTCTGGTATCTCTTTTAACAAGGACACTAATCCTATGGGGTCAGGGCCCCACCCTTATGACATAATTTAACTGCAATTACTTCCTTACTCCAAATATAGCCACGCTGGGGGTTAGGGCTTCAACATACAACTTTGGAAGGGGTGGGGCACAAAATTTTAGTCTATAACACATGGAAACTTTTTATCCAAGGACATCTTGTTTCTGCCATATAGTCATGTTTTCTCATTAGGTATTTCAGGAAGGGCTCCTAGTAATTTTGTATTATGTTTCTGTTAAATTATTCATCTAACATTTGATATATTTAGATACTATGTAAATTGGATTTTATTTGGTTATTATTAGTATATTGATTCTGTACACTGTTTTTTAATTACTAACTTACTGAATTCATGTGTCAGTTCTAATAGTTATTTAGTTTTTGGGTGTTTTTTTTTTTTTTTTTTTGGTAAGTTCTACATTTTTCCGATTATTGCATATGAAAATAATGGTAATTTGTCTCCACTTTTCTAATATTTGTGACTCTCAATATTTTCTTTCCTTGCTTTTCTTGCATTTTAGTATAGGCAAAGAATTTATTACATTGGCCAAAATATCCAGAACTACATTTAATAATTGAATAATTTAATTGTAGCAACTTTTATCATTCTTGACTTTAGTAGGGCTGTCTTTAGTATTCAGCTCAAGTATGATTGTTTTTATCCTTTTATTCAGTGGTTCTCAACCTTCCCAATGCCGCGACCCTTTAATACAGTTCCTCATGTTGTGGTGACCCTCAAGCATAAAATTATTTTCGTTGCTACTTCATAACTGTAATTTTGCTACTGTTATGAATTGTAATGTAAATATCTGATATGCAGGATGTATTTTCATTGTTACAAATTAAACAGAATTAAAGCATAGTGATTAATCACAAAAACAATATGTAATTATATATTGCGAAATATTTATTTCTAATTACAAATAAATGAAATTTTGTCTTGAAGCATGGTGTAGCATGGGTAACTGTCTTAATATAACAACAGTAAACTACATTGCTACATTTTGCGACAGTATGCGTAAAAAGCCAACGTCAGTGCAAAGGTTGAGATTGCTTCTTTCTCACCAGATCAGAAATTCTCAGGGCAGTCTTTGCAAGAGCACAATGAAGATCATCTTCCACAATAAGTCTACTTCTGTATTTAGACTTGATAAACAACAAGCTGGAAAATCCTGTTTCACAAAGATATGTTGTTGGAAATGGAAGAAGAAGGCGCAACACAGTCTCACACAGAACAGGATATGACTGCAAACACTTGATCCAGAATTCTGTAACTGGCATCGTAGAGAAATCAGTTCTTGCTGCATCGCTGTTAATAAGTTCAATGAAGTCCTCTTGTGCTGTCTCAGGAACATCTTCAACTTTGACTGTGAATGGGCTTCTGGCAAGTGCGAATGGGGTGTCAGGTAGATTTGGAAAGTACGATGAAATTTTGTCTGCAAGCATGTGCAAGTGTTCTTTCACAGAAATGATCATCGTAATCCTTTTGTCTGGTTTAATGTCATGTTCCTCAAAGAAAGCAGATAAGGTAGGCAACATGTAAATTTTATTTTCATCCAATTTTTTTTGCCAAAGCTGAAGTTTCATTTGGAATGATCGGATCTTTTCAGACAAATCGAGGCATGTTGCATTTGGTCCTTGCAGTGATAAATTTAACTCATTCAAGATGGCAAAGATGCCAACCAAGTAAGCTATTTTCTGCAGTTCACTTTTATTGTGGAAAAGTACTTCGAACTGTGGTCTTGCTTTCTGATTAAAAAACTTTTTGAGTTCATCACGAAGCTCAAAAACATGTTTTAAAACTTTTCCTGTCGACAACCATCTCACTTCAGTGTGAAATAGCAGAGCATTGTTCGGCGCATCCAACTTGTTGCACAGTTGCAAAAACAGTCGACTGTTTAAAGTGCTTGCCTTTACAAAATTGACAGAACTTATGACGCTTTTCATTACTTCTTGTAACTCTTATGGCAGTGTCTTCATTGCTAATATTTGCCGATGAATCATACAGTGAGTTCCGATGACTTTTGGTGACTCATTCAGTACCAAATGTTGAAATCCAGATCGACATCCTAGCATAACTGGAGCACCATCTGTGCAAACACCACAAACCTTTTCCCAAGAGATCTTAAGCTCTTTCAGAAATGAACCAACTGTGTCAAATACATCACGTGCAGTAGTTGTCATTTCAAGAGGTTTGCAAAAAAAGAAACTCATCTTTAAAGTCGCCATCATTAATATACCTCACGTAAACCAGTAACTGTGAACAGTTTGCAACATCTGTAGATTCATCAAGCTGGATGCTAAATATTGGAAGTGGAGCAGATTTAATTTCCTGGATTACCTGATCAAGAATATCAGCAGACATGTCATCTATTCTTCTGCAGACAGTGTCATTAGATAAGGAAATTGCACTCAATTTCATAACAAATTTGTCTCTGATCATAACTCGAACAATGTCTTTGGCCACTGGCAACAGTAAATCCTCAGCGATGGTGTGAGGTTTCATAGCTCTGGTGATTCTGAGTGCCACCAAATGTGAAGCTTCAATGGCTGCTACGTTTTGTTTGTAGTACTTGCCACCAGTGTCAAGTCTGGCTTTCTTGAGTCCATCAGCTTTGCTTCTAAAATAGTTGGTATCCTTGCCGGCAAAGCTCAGATGCTTGCTATCAAAATAGCATTTTAGTTTGTTTGGCTTCATAGATTCGGCTGATAGAACTTCACAACAAATAACACTGCAGTTTCTCAATTCCTGCTGTAATTATTGAGGTAAAACCATACTGTAAAAAATTCTCACTATATTTTCTTTTCTTAACGTTCTTCTCTACAGGATCCATTGTTATGGGATGTTTGCTAATGAAAATAATGTATAACAATAGCTTTAATAATACAAAAAATGATACATGGCATAGCTTAGTCAATACAGTTCATTAAAGTTTCCTATGATTTACCATTCTCTGTGTTGTTGTTTTTTTTACATACCTATTACTATCACAAGGGGGCAGTATTCACATCAACCAAGGGCTGAATATAAAAAGACCGATCAGCATCCAGATTAAGTTCCCATGGTACAGATATTTTTTTTTTTGCAGTAGTTGATGATTTTACAGTACACGATTTTACATTTACCCAGTAATTATAATTCATGAAGTGTCATTTTACCTCCAATACTGCTGCTTTGAACACAGTAGCTACCTTTAACAGAGTAGCTGCTCTTTACACACGTGTGACTGGTCCGCATAAGTACATTATGGTGCCAACCCTGTCACATACACCTGTATTTGTATGGGGTTTATGTGATGAGGTTGGCGCGATGATGTCATCTTGCTGGGTACTCGTATGTGGGCGTATCTGCATGTGGGCAGACCCTCCTGGAGATGGATAGAGGAGCAGTGTCTTGGTTTCTAAGACCATCGGAAATATGTGTTTTCCGATTGTCTTAGGCAACCCCTGTGAAAGGGTCGTTCGACCCCCAAAGGGGTCATGACCCACAGGTTGAGAACCACTGCTTTTATTGTTATTTTTCAAGTGCCATTTAAGTATTTTTTATTATTATACTCTTTGATCCATTTACATGATGAATTGCCATGAGATTTTCTCATATTGAATTATATTTTATTTATGAAATAAATAGTACATGATTATTGTGCCAGTTTGCCTGTTTGCTCTAATATCTAGTCCCTGCCCTTGTCCTTCTCATTAACACTGGAGGTGACCTTGTAAAACACATTTCCCAGGCTCCCTTGCAAACAATTTCTATTAAATTTGGCTAGTGGGTCTCTACGTTCATGTTGCCAAGTACTCAGTAACTTTTTCATGTGAAGGTGAAAGCTTCCCTACATCTCAGGGAATTTCTTCTTATTATTTAAAAAAATTATTTCTTTGCCCTGGCCAGTTTGGCTCAGTGGTTAGAGCATCAGCCTGTGGACCAACGAGTCTCAGGTTCGATTCCGGTCAAGGGCACGTACCTCTGTTGCAGTTCGTCCCCGGTCCTGGATGGGTCACGCAGGAGGCAACCAGTCGATATGTCTCTCACACCTTTTGTTTCTCTCTCCCTCCCTCCCCCTCTATCTGAAGATAAAGGGAAAAATATCCTGGGGTGAGGATTTCTTTAATTCTGTCTCTTTTATATGTTCTTTCTCAAATTCCTATTCTAGGTAAATAAAATTCCTGGTCCTCTCAACTGTGTCCACCTTGAGTGTGTCCACTACATTCATCATGATTCTCTACGTCTTGTCCTGAGAAAATGTCTTAAAGTTTTCATATGACTAACCGATTTCAGTGTTTAGAAATATACGTTTTGTCATCCACAGCCTCTATCATATTTTCACCCCAATGATGTTGCATCCAAAGACAATTGTTCCTTATCCCAGATTTTTAGCTTCTCAGAGGTTCAAATTTCTCTTGACTCTGTTTGAAAATATAAACAGAAATTGTTAACATGTATTTCCCCTTACTTTCTCTTTAATGGAAAGCCTCTATTCTGTTTCTCAGAAAGGTCTGTTGCTTTGAAACTATTGACTGTTTTCATTGATTGAAGCGTTTTCCCTATTTACCCATTCTAATGGAGATAGATCATATCTCTTTTGTTTTCTCAGATGGATTCAGTGAGAGATTTTTAGATGCTTGTTCAAATATGTTGTCCCAGACAAGGGAAAAGGCAGTGTTCACGAAGGTCTGTTGTATTGCGAGGAAAGAGGGGATTGCCAGGGCAGGGCGCAGGAAGGTGTTTCCCCAGGGGCATTTGCAGGCTACAGGCACGCCCTGCTCAGCTCCCTTCCCACGGGTGAGGTGCAGACACAGCGGTCTGGGGTTATTTTTCCTGCTGTCGTGGTGGGAGCACCTGCCGTAAGCGCTCAGGCCCTTCATTCCCTTCATTCCCTGTGCTAAGGTCGTGCATGCATTTGACTTCTCGTTATGTGGCTTCATCTCCCAGAGTGGCTCGGCTGGGCCCTCAGCTCTGCGGCTTCCAAGGTTGGAGTCCCGGCATTGGGAGAACTGTGCTCCTGTCGGGAGGCCGGGATGAATCTGCATCTGAGCTCACCAGGCTGCTGGACGAAGCCACGCCCATGGGGTAGTGGGACTAGGTCCCCGTTGTCTTGCTGGCTGTCAGCAGATCTTTGCTCCTGGAGGCTACCTGAGTTCCTGGTCCTATTTCCCATGTGCCCCCCACAACCCGAAATGGCATGTGAAATCCCTGCACACTTCAAATCTCCCCCACTTCCCTCTGCCACAGCCTTCTGACTCTGGCGGAAGAATTCTCTCTGCTTTTAAGAATTCATGTGAGCCCTGGCTGGTTTGGCTCAGCGGTTAGAACGTTGGCCCGAGGACCAATGAGTTGCGGGTTTGATTCCGGTCAAGGGCACCTACCTCGGTTGTGGTTGGTCCCCAGCTCTGGTCAGGTTGTGCCGGAGACAAACAGCCGATGTCTCTTTCACATCTATGTTTCTCTCTTTCTCTCTCTCTCTCTCTGCCTCCCTCTCTCCCATTCTATCTGAAGATAAATAGAAAAATATCCTCCAGAGGATTAAAAAAAAAAGAATTCATGTGATTGAATTGGCCCACCTGGATCATCCAGGGTGTTCTCCCTATTTTAAGGTCCGTAACCTTAATAACACCTGCAAAATCCCTTTTGCCATGTACTGTAACACAGTCACAGGTGCAGGGATGAGAGTGTGTGCATTTGTGGGGGACTTTCTGAGGACGGCAGGCTCTGAGGTGCCCTGTCCTCGCTGGGTGAAGAGGGGGGCCCCTTCTCACGTTGCCAAGGCGCCGTTGCCGTGAGCCTGCCAGGGCGGGCTAGTGCTCGAGATTCGGCATGTCACTGAATTCCTGCAACAAGTCTGAAAGTTGCTGATACTTACCTCCTTATTACCAATCAGAAATAAAGGCTCCAGTGTTCAGACTAATAAACAAATGGGTTGTTGTAACAACCATGATGATGATAATGATAATGGATAATGCCGCGAGTGCCACGGAGAGCAGTCCTGGGGGTTGGCACAGACCTCCAGAGTGGCCTGCTCTGAAGTGTCTGCAGGCGGGTTGACGAGATGCACAGTCCAGCACTCCCTCTGACTAAGGAGAGGAAACCCACTCATGGCCGGGAAGGTCGCAGCACCTGTCAGTGACGCCAAGCGAGAATTAGGGGACTGAGTGACAAGGTAGGAAGGAGGCCAGGGGAGGGCACAATAGCCATAGGCGACAGCACTTGGGCAGTGTGTCAGAGTGTGCCCTCTACAGGTGCCTGCTAAGGGGAGGGAGGGCTGGCCCTCAGAGTGGCCGAGGACCCTGCATTCCCAGGCGCCTCCGTGGAGTCTTTCCGGTTCCTGGCAGCAGCTGCCAGGTAGCCTGCAGCTGGTAGGAGCTTCCCTCGGGATGACCTGGGGACGCTGTGAACATGTGCAAGGTAAACCAGCTCCCTAGATATTTAAAGGGAAACATTAAAAAAATACAAACAGCCCAGCCGGTGTGGTTCAGTGGTGAGCGTCGACCCATGCACCGAGAGGTCGCCGGTTCGATTCCCGGTCAGGGCACATGCCCAGGTTGTGGGCCCGATCCCCAGTGGGGGGCATGCAGGAGGCAGCCAATCGATGTTCTCTCTCATCGATGTTTCTCTCTCTCTCTCCCTTCCTCTCTCTCTAAAATCAATAAAGAAAAAATAATAATACAAACAGACAAGAAAACACAAACCCCTCTAGGCGGCTTCTTGACACGATCAGGGGAGAGCCTCTGGCCCCAGCAGCCCGGCTATGTCTGCCAAGTGGACTCTCCGCCATGGCGGTCCCCTTGCTGCTGGACACACAGGGCTGGGTCTGTGCCTAGGACGCTGCGCTCCCGGCCTGTGCTGCCCTGCCAGTCTCGGAGCAAGCCGGCCACGGCTCCTAGGACTCCCGTCTGCACAGGGCTCGGACCTCCGGGGGGCAGAGTAGCAGGTAGGAACTTAAACCTCAGAATCCCAGGTAGGATCATTAAGCCTTCCCAATTAGGGAGAAAGAGTAATTCTGCCTAGGTATCTGCCTAATCAGTGGAGCGACTCTCTCATTAAAATGGTTAAATGATGTTTTTTTTTCTTTTTCCAATGAGTTGATAATTAAAGGAAAGAAGGAAGGGATTTGGCGGCTGTGACACATTTTTCTTGTTCGGTGCCACTTCTTTTTGAGGAACCAGCCTGTTCAGAGAAATGTCACGGGGGAGCAGGGTGATCTGGGGCCAGTCACATGCCAGCGTTGGCCTCGGGTCTTTTATCCGTGAGACTGGTGCTCAGGCTCTCCCAGCCTGCTTGGGCAGCGCGCAGGCAAACGTCAGCTGCACCGCTCACCTGGAACCGGCAGGACTCGGTCTAATCTCAGCGCAGCGGGGGCTTGGTCACAGCTGACATACCCGTGTGCCTCTTCACCGAGAACTGCTCCGAGCCAGGAGTCCCAGACGTTCTCATTTCGTGCCATTCACAGTGACGGTAAATTTTCTTCATGGCACATCGGGGCCAAAAGAAATACCCATCACATCCACTTATTATGTTGTTAGGTCTCAACAAATTAATACATATTTATGTCCTGACAACTTACGTAGTCATTGGGGAAAAAATGCCATCCATACATGAAAAGAAAATACTTTTATTTCCTTCTTAAATGGCACGCTTACTTACAGTGGATGTGTGCCCCTGTTGGGTGTGGCACAGCTTCGCAGATGCAGGGATCAGATTAGACTTCGCCCCTCACCCCCCGAGAACCCAGCTTTGAGGCCGACCATCATCCAAAGCAATGCAGCGTCATCTAACCTTGACACCGTGAGCTACTTTGAGCCACTAGTTCACTCAGTGTCTGACAGATGTCAGGTATCACCGCTGTTCCCTTGAACATTTTAAATGTCCCCGCCACCCTCCATGAGTTCCACGCAGCCCCGTGGGGCACCTGGGCACACCGAGTGGGAATCGCTGATCTAAGAACTTGAAATGTGTTGACTTCATCCTCCCAACAGCCCTGTGACTCACTGTCCCCATTCCTCTTCCCCACCTCAGAGGTGATGACTTTGAGGCACAGAGAGATGAAGAACCTGCCCAAGGTCACACAGCTGTGGGCTCAGAGGAAGTTGGCTCCACCTCTCAGGGCCTGCGTGGGCTCAGGCAAGTGAAGGGCCCCCCTGTGCCTCTGTCCCATTCTGATAAATGGAATAACGGTGGTCTTGAGGGTTAGACAAGACCACAGACGTGAGACCCCAGCTTAGTGCCACTGCTTAGACCTGGTAAAATTGTGCAGAAGGGTTTGTTTATCCATTGTGTTTTTTTCTCTTTTTCCCCTAAGAAATTGTGGTCTAAAAAAAAAAACACAAAAAAACCCCAAGAAACCAAAGCCCAGAGATCATTCGGGGGGCACCGCAGAGAACCTGTGGTTAACTGCTCCAAACCTGACCCTTTGGGGTGGGGGGTCCCCGAGTCTCATCTTTCTGAAACCCTCCATGTCACCCAGGCCTTTGGGAGGGAGAAGCACTGAGCTTTGAGGTGGAGGATGGTTCTATCTCATGCTAAGGTTTTGAGGAATTGACAGGAAAACCTCACTCTCATTCAAAAGCTGTATTTTTTTCTGTGGATATAAAGAAAGAGCGAACAAATTGTAGAGTCTTCCTTACCTGACAAATAGAAAAAAACATCTCCGCGTGGTTCTGAGGTCCATGATAAGTAAAAGAAAAATCTTCTGTGAATCAAAGCGTGAAGAACTGAGGGAGAAAAAAATGTTCTCTACCCCGACCAATTTATTCCTGCTCCAGAGTCAAAACTGCCCCCAAATGTGTCACCACCGTCGGAGACAGGGCTGCTGGCCCCGTGCGCCCAGGGGAGCCTCCTGCTCAGCCACCTGCCCTCGGGGCCCAGGCCCCTCTCCCCAGCTTTCCACCACACGGATGAGAGGTTCTGTTGAAGTCAGCCACGGTTTTGTCAGCTGTGGGCTCTTCTCTGTGCTGCGCCGACCAGTTGAGCAGAAAGAGGACCAGCCGTGACACGAAGTAAGCCACGCGGCGAGTCTCACTCTCTTCTGCCCCTCGACGGTGGTTTGGACTTGGGAAGTCTCACCTTTGGTGCCTCTACCTCCTCGCCTGTGACCGGGCATAACAGTGCTGCCCCTTCTGCGTCACTGGGAAGATGGCCTTTGATGATCAACGTGGAGCTGAGGTGCCCAGTACACCTTGCACCACGTGGTCTCAGCTGAAGACGTTCTAGTGATGTTTCCTCAACGCCAAGACTTTGCTTCTGTTTTCCTATCACCCCCACCCTCATAGAAGAATGTAGGAGCCCCTGCGCTACTTTCTTCAATATTTTTTTCTACCATTGTATTTATTTTTCTTATCAATATTTACCTGGTTCCCCTAATACTAATATATAAATTGATTTCCGAGTTTATCTTAAGGAGTTTGCATGGGCCACGATTTGCATAGAATGTACTCATTTGGCTCCTGTTTCGGGAAAGGGAAATGGACATCAGAGTTATAAGGACGTTAGAGAGATAACGGAAAGGAAATAATGAATACATCCCAATTATCTTTCGGAACAATTTCCCACATAGCGAGTTTTCTCCAGCCATCTTTTCACTCTTTTGGGACAGATACTATTTTGAAAGTCTTATCTTAGAGCATTTTCTCTGCTGCCTTTCCTTCTTCCCCCCAGGAGCAAGTCACCTCCATGAGAGTTGCATCATTCAATTCTTAGAAATAATGGGGGAAATTGGGCGTTGATAGCAGAGACTCACAGAGGGAGGGTGGTTGGAATGCCCATCAGCCAGCCTCTCTCTTGCTTGACAAGTTGAGTTAGGGCCGGCAGGGTGGTCGAGTGTCAATTATTTGAATACGAAGGAGGGGAACCCTGTAGTTCGGATACTTGGCTAAGGTGGTGGCAGGGCTGGCTCATGGGTGGTCATGTGGCACATATTCCAATAATAAAAATTATGTCACTAATAAAACGATAATAACGTGTATTCCATGCTCTCTGCATTTTGTTTTATTTTATTTTTTGCATCCTCATCCAAGGATATATTTTTTCCATTTATCTTCATATAGAGTTGGGGGGGGTGGGGAGAGAAACATCGATGTGAGAGAACTGGCTGCCTCCTGCACGACCCCAACCAGGGCTGGGACCGAACTGCACTGAGGTACGTGCCCTTGACCAGAATCGAACCCGCGACTCTGGTCCGCCGGCCAACACTCTAACTGCTGAGCTAAACCGGCCAGGGCTGCTCTCAGCATTTTAGATACTGTGTTCAGCACATCTTATGGGATTATTTCATTTAAACATTACTCAGCCTTTGAAGGGAGGCATGATAATTGTCTTCAGTTTATGGATGAGGATATTGGGGCTTAGAGAAATGAAAAATTCGCTCAAGATCACAGGGCTAGTAAGTTAGAGGGCCAGGATGGTTCTCCACCTTGGTTTCTCATCAATCTTGGAGATAGTTGGAAAAAGAAAACAACAACAAAATAATCTGTCTGAGCTTTTTTTATAGATTGATTAAATAAATTGGGTGGAACCCAGGAATGCAAATTCTAAAAACGCAGTGAGTTTTAAACGGCCATAATTTACCTGAGGAGCAAGGCTTAGGGTCTCTAAACAACTGCTGATTTGTTATGTCAGCTGAACATTCTACTTACCAGATGCTACCTTAGCTTTGATTAAATTATACTATTTATCTTTAATTTCCCTTTCATTTTGATTAATTGTACTATTTATCTGATCTAAGAATTATTGGTTTACTCTATATGCTAGTAAAGTACTATGTTCAAAAGAAACCAGTTTATAAATTCATGCTTTTATTTACTCCTTAAATGATTATTTAGCACCTACTGTGTACTTGCCTCTCCAGGGGCTACAGGGATGTAACAAACCACTACCTTTGTCCTGAAGGACTTCAGGCTAGTGGGGTGAGCTTGAAAGAAGCTGTGAATATAATATACTCAATTACCGAATGGATTTACTTTTTTTTTTTTTTTTTAGGTTAGGTTAACAGATTTATTGAACACATAGTTTGTGCCAGCCACAGAAAAGCTTTGAGGAAGAAGAGGTGACTGAACCGGTCATCACCCTAGAGTTTACATTCTATTTGGGAAGATGACACATGATAAATAAGTAGTCAAAATGTCACATGATAAATCCTATAATAGTTATGAACAAGAGCTGTGCAATCCAGATGGGGGGATGTCAGCCTCTCCCTGAGAGAGCGATTGAGCAGGTGACTGTCCAAGTGGGTCTTGAGTGAGCAGTGCCAGGTGGATGAGAAGAGGCCAGGGAAGGCTCACCTTATAGGAGTCCTGTGTGCAGTGTCCCAGAAGCCAGACTTGTTCGCGATTGTCCCGAGTGTTTAGAGGAGTGATGAGAAATTCACAGTGACGAAGGCTTAGGGTAGGTAGCCACTGCCAGTGGGAGGACCCAGTGAGACACCCAGACAGGAGAGGCCCAGACAGCCACCTAGAATCAGCCCAAGAAGCGGCCATCTTTGATTTCCAATCCAACGATAGGATTTGGGGAAGGAGGATAGAAATGGTTCTCTCCATAACTGAATCGTACCAAGTAGCAGCTAATACGTATGAGGTCTGTGTTCTAAGCATTTTGTGATCATACCATTTACTGTCACAGTGACCCCATAAAGCAGGTGCTATTTTTATCTCCATTTTACAGACATGAAGACTGAGGCATAGAAAACCAAGTAACTTGCTTAGTGTCACATGAAAAAACCCAAAAAACTGAAGCCAGGATAGGAACCCAGTTTGACTTCAGGGTCCACACACCTTGCCACCATTTTTATCACTTCTGTTAATAGTTAGGTATCAAGTAGCCTGCGGTGAGTGTTTCTTGCATGTCAGGTATCGTGCTAATCATTTTATGTGCAGTAGTATCTCTTTTAAAAAATCCAGAGCAGCAATATTATCACGCCTATTTAACAGATGAGAAGACTGAGGCCCAGGAGCACACAGCTGGTAAACAGCTTGGCCATAGTGTGAACCATGTCGGTCCTCTGCTAAAGCCCTTGTATTTAACCAACACACAGTTCTGCCTCTACCTGAAAAATAACCAGGGAGGTGCAAATCCCGTTTTCTGGGTTATATCTTGGGGTAGGTACTGTATAAAGAAGAACCTGATCCTTTGGTTCTTCAAAGCTTGTAGGGAAGAGAACAAAATTTTGCTTTTATCACACATTAATTGGACTCATCTGTAATAATCTCCTGCAGCTACTAAAATCTCCCTCTCCTCTCTGAAGCGACAGCGGTAAGAAGGAAAGAGAAAAAGACAGAAAAAAATCTCCTCAGCTTCCTTTCTCTGTGAACATCTCTCCCCCTGTCCGCCCCCTCTTACTTATTCCTGGACTAAGGTCTTGTCCCTTCCTGGGATGTTTAGGGACAATGGCGTCAGTGAGGGGGAGGCACCCTGGAAGCTAGGATGTCGCCACACGCGAGGATGCCTTCCTTCAGGGAGCTTTCAGAAGAGTCTGTAAGCTTCCAGAACCCCGTGTTACCCACACTTGTTGTTGACACCGTGGTTGCTGTGGGGAACTGCAAGAGGGCTTGCTGGTCCTCCAGGACGAAAGTGCGCAAATCCTTTAATTTCTTCAGCAATTAGAGATAATAACATAGATGTGAGATCAGTGTATCATTAGCACTTGGCCCCCGAGTGAGAGAGAACGAGGGCGTCTGACTGTCTTCATTTGGAACTGCGACAATCTGCCTTCTGTGCCACCTCAGCCAAGCCCCAGGCAGCAGACACTACTCATTTTCTTAAATTGAAAGCTTACAGAAAATGAGGTTTGCTATATTCATTATCATTTTCTTTCAAATGACAACTTTTGAGATAAGTACCTAATTTCATTGTTTTTGTAATTTGAAATGCTTAAAAAATGCCATGCCGAGTAATTTGGGGGAATCGTGTTTGTCAGAGGTGAGTTACAGTCAGGGTTTGTGTGGTGCAAGTGACCGTCATCCCACACCTGTGGCCCAGGAGGAGAGCGTTGAGAATGCAGCCTTAGAAGAACCCACCGAATGACATCTCTGATGCTCCCACTGGCCTCCCTGGGTCCTGCCCTTCTGGTAGCTGACTCTTGTCATCCTCCTTGTCAGGGAAAGTTTCTGTTCCAGGGTCCCCAGGCTCCTGCTGGGCTCCTGCCACGAACAGTCAGCTCAGCCAGCAGCGTGGGACAACTCGTCTGTGCTGGGTGGTGATGGGTGATGACAGATGGTGAGGGGGGTGAGGGGTGGTGGTCAGTGGTGAGGGGGGTGAGGGGTGGTGGTCAGTGGTGATGGGTGGTGATCAGTGGTGAGGGGTGGTGATCAGCGGTGATGGGTGGTGGTCAGTGGTGATGGGTGGTGATCAGTGGTGATGGGTGGTGGTCAGTGGTGAGGGGTGGTAATGGGTGGTGGTCAGTGGTGAGGGGTGGTAATGGGTGGTGGTCAGTGGTGAGGGGTGGTGGTCAGTGGTGAGAGGTGGTGGTCAGTGGTGAGGGGTGGTAGTCATTGGTGAGGGGTGGTGAGGGGTGGTGGTCAGTGGTGAGGGGTGGTGAGGGGTGGTGGTCAGTGGTGAGGGGTGGTGAGGGGTGGTGGTCAGTGGTGAGGGGTGGTGATGGGTGGTGGTCAGTGGTGATGGGTGGTGGTCAGTGGTGAGAGGTGGTGATGGGTGGTGGTCAGTGGTGAGGGGTGGTGGTCAGTGGTGATCAGTGGTGATGGGTGGTGGTCAGTGGTGAGGGGTAGTAGTCATTGGTGAGGGGTGGTGCTGGACCTGGGAGCCTAGATTCTTTTACAGCAACACCCTGGTCTCTGACTTGGCATCTTTGCTCTCGTCCTTGTCTGAAGCCCTCAGCCCGGCTTGCCCAGCCCCTGGGAGAAGCCTCTGAGCTCCTGGTCGTGCAGCACTGGCACCTCACAGGGCAGAGCTCCTCACTGTGGTTCTCTTGCTTCTCTCTCTTACTTCCTGACACCAGCTGTGTCACACCCCAGACCCGAAGGGGCTGTAATCTCCCCGAGGTCAGGGAACTTCTTCTACCTGTTTTGAACCCTTGCTCTGTACAAAGTCATGTTGCTGAGTAGTAAATACATGAACAAATGTTGACACAAATTATTGAAAAATTAAAGGCAATTCTGAACAATGTCATCAAAGCGCATCCTAATTTTGCCAGGACAAGGAGCTATTCTGATAACCTGACTTCTGACAGTCTCAAACAGAGTGGTCCCAGATACTCCGTTCTTACTTAACGTGTGCCCCTTTGCTTTGCTCCCAGCCACTGTAGTCATGGGGGACAAGCTGACAGCCCCCCCCCCCGGCTGCATCGACAGCTGCACCCGCTCAGTGCTGAGTCTGAAAGACCCATCTCCTCACTTCCCCCTGCAGAGCGAAGACCACACTGTGCTAGTTAACGCTGGGCCTTAGTGACAGCAAAGTGGAACCAGTGGGCGAGCTTGCACACCCAGGAAGTGGCTGGATGGGACGCCCCATCTACTGATTCTGGAGAAATCAATTGTCAGCTTTGGGCTTGGGTGCCCCGCCTGTCAGACTCAGCCTAAGCAGAGCGCTGGGGTTTCAAGAATGCTCTAAGGAACCCCACTTTGTGTTTCTGAGTCCCTGCTTCCTATTCTTCCCATCCCTGGGCCATCGAGTGGCTGACCACGTGTGAAGGATATTTCCCAGTTCAGAAGAATTATTTTTCTGTGTGTACAATGTGAGCTGGTTATATGATGGAGTGTTTCAGCCTTGGCTTGTTCTCTGAGCACTTGAGGCCTCTCACTTCTTTGCTAAAAAGCACGTTCTTCTATTTTCTAGCGCACAGGAAGTAAGAGCCCCCCCCCCACCTCATCAGAGCTCAGGGTCACATGGGAAGAAAGATGCGTCAATGACCCAGCGTCGTGCGGTGGGATGTGGCGACACAAAGGACCTTAAACACAATAGGAAAAGGATCTTTGTGTGGAGTCACCGAAGAAGGCAGCACACAGAAAAAGGAACTTGCCTACAACAGTGAGAGGAAGGAGGAGACA
Organism: Tadarida brasiliensis; assembly: GCA_030848825.1. Taxonomy (NCBI): domain Eukaryota; kingdom Metazoa; phylum Chordata; class Mammalia; order Chiroptera; family Molossidae; genus Tadarida; species Tadarida brasiliensis. Next base: position 93,925,023 of record CM061267.1, on the reverse strand, counting down.
CCGAGGAAACCTGACTCACTGAGAGCTCCCTGAGGTCATTGCAGAGGCCCCTGGGCCAACCTTCAGATCCCCGGCCACCCCCAGCCACCACTATTACTAACCCAAGAATGCCCCGCAAACCTCCCTACCAGCTGCGCATCTGTTTGAACCCTCACAGTGGGCACTGCCTTCCTACGTAGGCAGCCTCTGTTGGCTCAGAGAACTGCCTCGCACCCACGTGCTGCCAGCCTAACCCTGGCACTGCGCGATAGTCCTTCAAGCGCTTGAGGACACGTAGTACGTCTTCCATACATCTTCTCTGTCTCTTCACTAGCTGCCCGGGGACTGTACTTTGAAGCCTTGCCCACCTCGGTTGTCCTCCTCCAGACAGGGTCCAAGTCAGCTGCATTGAGGTGTTTGTGAGTAGAATCCAGAACAGAACCTGCCATGAGGTTCAAGTCTGTGATGGGCACAGCATACACTGGGGCTCTGACTTTCTTTGTTCCAGATGCCACACAAAAAGCCACACAGAGGTGTTGACTTCCACTGAACTCGTAACTAAATATACGCAGCCTGGCTGATGGAGAATGGTGGTCCACACTGGACCCTGGCTCCACCCTCTGAGGTGTCAATCCTGCTTCTTCTGCTGGGACAGCCATGCCTAGCCCTAGCCCCACCCCACCCCATCATCTCCGGTCAGGATTGTTAGATCAGCATACTATTTCTGTCCACGTCTCAGTCATTAACAGAAATATTAACCAGAACAAAAACGAGATCACAGCAAACCGTTAAAGACATTGTTTCCTTTAAAACTCTAGTCTCAAAGTAAAAGGCTTAAGACAAACTATGAATTGTCAGACTGAGTACAGACAACTTACTTTGAACATGTCCTTTTGATGATCTGTGACCTCGATGATGGATAATGTCTCTGTAATCTTTCAAAACATTTTATTTTCATCTATACTTCCATTCAGCTACTGTTTCAGTTTTTACTGCGAAGAAATAAGGAGACAGGAGTCTGGAGATGGGGGTAGTTTGCTAACTGAATATATAGGAGGAGAATCTCCAGCTCTCTTTAATTTCAACTTTCTTTTTATAGTATTTTCTACAGTAACCTTTTGTATAAAGAGGAAACTTAGTTCTTAATGGATTTTTGCATTTTGTTTCTTGATGAGACTAGAGAATACTTTTTAAGAGTTTCATTGAAAATGTGTTCTTTTCTTTTCTAAAGGAGGTATGTGAAAGAATTGTTTTACCAGACTAAAAATTTCCATAAACTTAGGTACTAAAATCTTTAGTTTTCTTTTGTGGATAAAGAGCTGAGTTCCTAGATGATTCAAGCAACCAAAGGAAAGAGAACAGTCTGGAGCACACTTTAAATCCAGAAGGATCTCAGGCTTTAGCCTCATCAAGAACCATTTAATAAGAAATTGAGTTCATTTTGATAAGATCCACCCTGTGTCTCTCTCTTAGGGACACCCGTCTCATTATGTGTCTGTCACCAAAAGTTGAGAGACAAAAGGTCAACAAGAAGCGGGGGACACCTGCCAACTCAGGCTCATGTTGCCCTGCTCTGTTCTCCAGGTTGGATCAGTCCTGTCCCCCTCGGGCCTTGTTAAGTATCCCCAAAGCTTGTTTTCCAGGGGAGAACTTTTCTACCGAAGGGGCTTCTTTCCCTCCTCTTCCCCGTGCTGCGGAAGAGGCTACATATCTCCTTTTACCTTTTTCTAGAACTTTCCTAGGAAAGAGACTGCCCACGTGTTTACTCCTGGTCTAGTGGTTTCAGAAAAGTTGAAGGCAGTTACTCTCCGTACTCAACTTCGCGGGTCACAGAATCCTTCCCCCTGCCTCTGCCGCCAACCTTTGAGGATGTCTCCCTCCCTCCCTCCCAGGGTGCCTCCCGAAGGGTCTGAGCCTTGGGGAAGGGCAGAGTGGGTGATGCAAACCCACCATGGAAAGCACAGTCATCTGTGGGAGCACAAAGGCAGAGCACAGAGGACTTTTAGGGCAGTGAAAAATCTCTCTCCGATGTTATAATGGTGGATTCGTGTGTCATTAAAAACCTTTCTGCAAACCCACAGAAGGTACAACGCCAAGAATGAACCTGGATGCAAGCTACGGTCTTTGGGTGATAATGATGCGTCAGGGTAGGGTGGTCGGTTGTAACGAATGGACCACTCTGGTGAATGATGCTGATAACGGGGGTGGCTGTGCATTGGTGGGGGCAGAGCGTTTATGGAAAATCCATGTGCTTTCTTCTCAATTTTGCTGTGAACTTAAAACAGCTCTTTAAAAAAAAGTTGTGGAACACTATGCAGCTGCAAGAAAGAAAGATCTCTTATCCTTTGAGACAACATGGAGGGACCTGGAGAGTATTATGCTAAGTGAAATAAGCCAGTCAGAGAAAGACAAATATCACATGATCTCACTTGTTTATGGAATATGATGAACAAAATAAGCTGACAATCAAAATAGATCCAGAGACATGGAAGCACGGAACAGACTGACAAACCTCAGAGGGATGTGGGGGGGTGGGAGGGCTGGGATGAGATAAACCAAAGAACTTATATGCATATATGCACAACCAATGGACAGACAACCGTGTGGGGAAGGCGGGAGGCAGGTGGCAGCAGGGAGGAGGGGGGCAATGGGGGCAAAAAGAGAGACCATCTGTAATACTTTCAACAAAAGAGATTAAAACAAAGTCCTTTTTTCTTTAAGTGCTCTATCCTTGTTTATTTCCCAATTTCAGGACAAAGGCTATAACATTTTATATTAATATTTTCTGTGTGATGTTTTGGTAGGTGTTTCTTATCAAATTATGAAAGTTCTATACCTAGTTGACTAAGAGAGTTTGCCATAGTTTGTTGTTGTATCATCAAATGCTTTTTCTGCATTCATTGAAATGATCATATCATTTTTCACTTTGCTGTTAATGTGTTGAATTACATTGATTTTCACGTGTGAACCCAACATGGCATTCCTGTGTGAATCCAACAGGACTCAATACTATTATTTGTTTAAAATTTTTGCTCATGAGAGAGATTGTTCTATAATTTTCTTTTCTAATAATACATTTTTGAAATGTTCTAAAATCAAAATTATAAACAGTCCAATAAAAGGTATATGAAATTATTCTCTATTCTCTAGAAGAGTCTGTGCAAATTTGTGTTATCACTAAAATATTTGGAAGAATTGACTTGTAAAACCTTGTCGTTTTTGTGGAAATATGTTTACTAACAGATTTAATTTCTCTAAAAGATATAGGAAACTATTCAGATTTTCTCCTTTTTGTGTTTCTATTTTGTGATCTTCGAAGAACTGTTTATTTTATATGAAGTAGCATACTTATCCGTGTAAAATTTTTTCTACTTCATGCATATAGACTCTGTGGAAATGTCACCTTTCTCATTCCTAATAATGGTAATTTGTGTCTTCTCTATTTTTTTCTTATCAGCATTTCTAAGAGTGTTTCAATTTTATTATGCATTTTAAATAACTAGCTTTGACTTTCTTGTGTGGATGATGTCACTTAATGTTCCATAAATTGAGAAGTGTGATGACTTCAACACTCTGTACCTGCAGTTCCAAAACAAAGCAAACAAGCCACTCCAAAATACCCTTTCACATGGGTCTCTGCATTCTAGTGTCATATTTTTATTTATTTTTTATTTTTTAATCCTCACCCGAGGACATTTTTGCATTCATCTTCAGATAGAGTGGGAGGGAGAGAGGGAGGAAGAGAGAGAGAAAAACATCGACGTGAGAGAGACACATCGAATGTTTGCCACCCACACGACCCCAACCGGGGCTGGGGACAAACCACAACTGAGAGGTACGTGCCCTTAGCGGGAACCGAACCTGGGACTCTCCGGTCCGAGGGCCGACGCTCTAACTGCTGAGCCAAACCGGCCAGGGCTCTAGTGTCATATTTTAAAAAAAAGTTTTAAAAAATATTTGTAGTTTTTTTTATTATTATCATTGATTTTCAGAGAGGAAGAGGACAGGACAGGGAGAGAGAGAGAAACATCGACCTGAGAGTGAAACTGATCAGCCACCTCCTGCACATCCCCACTGGGAATTGACCGAGAACCTTTCGGTGCAGAGATGATGCCCAACCAACTGAGCCACACCAGCCAGGGCTCTAGTGTTACACTTTTATTAATTTAAAAAATTAATTAATTTTTAAAATATGTTTTTAATTGATTTTTAGAGAGGGAGGAAGGGAGAGGGAGAATGAGATAGAAACATTGATGAGAGAGAAACATCAACATCCATCGGCTGCCTCCTGCACGCTGCCTGCTAGGGATCAAGCCCACACCCAGGCACGTGCCCTGACCAGGAATCAACCAGTGACTTTTTGCTGCATGGGTCCATGTTTGACCACTGAGCCACACCAGCCAGGCTAGTGTTATACTTTTAAAAGAAAGTTTCCTTAAGTTGAATGTTAGGTCAAAGATTATATGTATTTTTAATTTTAATATGTATTACCAGGCTGCTTTTTTTTGCCATTTAAAAACGTTTTCTTATGTAGGCTGATCCATTTATACTTTTGCTTAAATTTAGAGTGAATTAGTTCTAAAATAAACCCGTGGGAGTTTTTATTAGCATTGCATTCTAATAAAAAAATAGCAATTTAGAATTACATTAAATGAGTAGTTTAATTTAATAGGGTAATTGACCTATTTTCTATCCAACGAAATACTTTATAAGCATAAAAATGAAGAAGAAACATAAATGGAAACATTAACATGTTAACTATGTTTTTTTTTGGTGAGGGTGGTAATGAGGCTAAGTGTGCTTTTTTCCTTCTGTCTAGTTTTCTGGGTTTTTCAAATGTTTTTTAATATGCATGCTTTCGTTTTGTAGTGAAAGCATTTATTTAAAAAGTGAACCATCCATTAATAGGGCCAGTAGGGATGGTTATTTCCACAACTTCCTCTTTTTTTTTTTTTCTTTCTTTTTAATGAGAAGGGAGATTTGAGAGCTGCATTTTAAATGTCAGAAGCTATTTATCAAAGTTGGTTGTAATGATTAGAAAAGTAAAAAAATTGATATTATAGTTTTAGGTAAGTTAAACAACTTTCCTTATTTATGAAGCTATGTTCCAAAACCAAGTGGGTCTCATTAAATGGCATGGTCCCTAAGGACAGTGTTACCATGGTTCTCTAATGAAGCATGGAGCAAAAATGGTCAGTTTTTGGTCCAAACATATTTAATGCTCAGAAATTCCCAGAAGGCAGAAGGGTAGGTTCTTTTTAGGAGACATCAAGTCTTGGCTGAAGGATGAACTGTAGAGACCTGTGCTTCTTCAGAAGGAGAAACTTTTGGGGTTTACCTTTATTCAGTGTGTCAAATGTACAGTTCACTAGTTCTTTCTGAACAAGTGGGGGGTATCCAGTGAAATCTGTGATAGAGAAGCAGTAAGTGAGATGTTTCACATCTGTGCATCCCAACATCATCCTAACTCTACTGTTTGGGATAATAAAGAAGGAGGGGACTGGAAGTTGGAAGGAGCAAGGGAGATACAAAAAATGAAAAAGCCCAAGGACCTGTTGTGGTGGGAATCCAAACCAATGAACCTGGGGCCTCAGCACTGCTCTGTGGGGCCTGTAAGACAGGAGGGAGGTGAGTCGCTGTGTGGAAGGCTTCTCCCACTGCACTGTTCTGGGGAGTTTGGCAGGAAGCCATAACAGGTGAAGGTTAAAGGCTCTCGACTCCTTTCGCTGAGATGAGCAGAATATGAAATTAGAGAAAATAAATTTTGGACTTTAACAAGCAAGGGTGTTGTTAATCTTTGAACTTTAATTTCTCCCTGGAATTTGATTAAGGGAGACATATGAATAATAAAATTGGGGGTGCATCTCTCTGGTTGGCAATTCATTCACTTGTTTTTATTGCAGAACTTCTGATATGCTGACTGGACATAATTTGGCATGGGAAATGAAATAGAGAGCAAATGTTCAGCCTCAGGAACTGAATGACCTTGGGGTTGTCCTAATTAATTAACTAGTTTCTGAGACTTGTGGAGGCAAATTATATATTGCTCATCAGCAGTTGTATGAGAGTAACAAGAAGCAGAGTGGGTGCTTGGGCACTAGCTAATAATGGTGGGAGCAGGTCTTCCCTGGAGCCCCAAGGGAGCAGCTACAGCCCTTGTTGACCAAAAGCTTAAGCTTAATGGACAAAGATAAAGAAAATCTAGACAATGTAAGGATGTGAGGTCTTTACCTTTTCCTCTCCCTTCATGTAGAGGGACATCCAGTGGCATGATACTCCTGGCTTCTGGAGTAACTCTTCTGATTGGTGAGTTCTCTAGGCGACACAGGCCCAGTCTCTTCCTCTCCCTCTTTCTTGGGATAAGCTTTTGTTAGGAGCAACACTGTAATTCTCACCCCTGAGTAGGACCTGGAATCTATAGGCAGTTTCAGGGACCCTGCTCTCATCCAGTACTGCTTCCTGAAATGAACATATCCATTTCTCATCTTGCTGTTGAATTACATTGATGTTCAGATGTTAAACCAACACACCATTTCTGGACTAAACCACAGGTGGTCACAATGGATTATCCCGTGTAAATCCAATAGGACTCAATCGTATTATTTTGTTTAGAATTTTTGCACGTAGACGCTTGAGAGAGATTGTTCAATAATGTTCTTTTCTAATACATTCTTGGAAAAGTTTTAATCTCAAAATGATAAAAAGTCCAATGAAAGGTATAGGAAATTGTTCTCTATTCTGTGGAAGAGTCAAGATTGGTACCTGTTGACTTTGAGTCACATTCTCCATCTCTTGGGAGACTGATCTTCCTGCAGAGAGCATGGACCATGTTACTCTCCTCCCTGCTTCCCGTTTTAAAGGTGTCTACTTTGTTTGGAAGCCCAGTTGATCACAGATATAAGCTCTGCTCTCCAGTCCTGCCTCTAGTAACCATGTCCAGTAACAAGGTGTTCTGTGTACACCTTGTTGTAGAAGACCACTTACCTGGCCTGTGTGAACATGGGGGTCATGGTCTTGATGCCTTACTGTGTTTTATTCTCAAGATTTGGCATTCTCAGACAAGCATGGCAGGGAGGGGCAGTTCTTGTTAATGTCAGCAAAGAAAACAAACACACATTGTAGGTTTCAGAGCTCTTAACTCAGTCCACTCCTCAGCCTCACAACAGAGATTTCCTCTAAATAAGAGCCATTGCAACCTCATGTTGAAAGCGTTGAACGGAGCTTCTGCTCAAACAGCCTCTGACAAGCTGGAGGGAGCCTGTTGGAAGGACTGTACTGCGGCCCAAACTCACTCACCACTCTTTAACGCAGAAAGCGCAATTAAAATACAGCTTTGCCTGTAACAGCCACTTGAGTTTATCCCGCGGAATTTTTAGGAGGCATCCATTTGCTAAAGATTAATACTCAGAAAGAAGAGGATTAAATACTTTCACAATTCCAGCAGTCAGGAGGAAGTGAGGGAAATCATTGTCTTTTTTTTTTTTTAAATCTATTTTTACTGATTTTTTTTAGAGAGAGAGAAAGGGAAAGAGAGAGAAAACATCTAGTGTATGTGAGAGAGAGAAACATGGATGGCTTGCCTCCTGCACGCCCCCTGCTGGGGATTGAGCCCACAACGCGAGCATGTGCCCTGACCCGGAATTGAACCGGGACCTCCCAGTCCCTATGACGCTCAATCCACTGAGCCACACCACCAGGGCTCAATCTGTCTTTTGACTTGGCTTTGAGGCTGGTGATTTCATTCCAATTTATACAGTGTCAAGAAACTTTTTGAAAATAATAATTTACCTTTTATAGTGCAGCAAAGTGTAATAGGGAAGAACGGGAACTCTGGAGTCAGATACCTATTACTTCCTAGTTGTGTGTGCTTGAGAAAATTACTGATCCCTTATGTGTCTCTGTTTTCTCATTTGTAAAGGGGATATCTTGCCTCATAGGGTTGAGCGTTGAATAAGTTAATATCTATAGAGCTTTAAAATAGTCCCTACATATAGTAAGGACTGTATAAGTGTTTGTTAAATAAAATAAATTAAAAAATGAAATATTAATAATTGCAGTACACTCACAATCCCCAGCTATTACATTTAGCAACAAAGCCAATAACAATCTTTCATGACATTTAATAGATGAGAAAACCAGGGCTTCTAAAGGTTAATCATTTCCTAGAGCCAGGAGGGTAGTCGGATCCAACAAGGTCTGTGACTCATGCTTTGTCCTCTGCATCACAGACCGAGCTGGGAAAGCTAGACTTGTCCAAAGACAATGTCTTCGGGATAGAGAGGACACCCCAGGACAGGAACCAGGAAATGCACAAGTGGAAAACTTCAGACTTTCAAGCTATTGACTCGTCCTTTTTCAGATGTTCTGAACTGTTCCTTTCTTATATTTACCCTTCCCACTCAGAGAAAGCATAGTTCTGATGTGAGTGAAAATAACATTTTTTATTTTTAGCTTTTGGGTTCTTCTGCCCAGGGATGAAAGGTATCTTGGGATTTTTGTGTGTGCTGAATTGCTTTTTGAAAGCATGGCTCTTACAACAAGTATTTTTTGGTTACATATTACTTTTCAGAACCACCTCCATACACACACACTTATTTCAAACTCTATTTCAAATACATATATATATATTTATTTATCTCAAACTTTAATTTTTTCAAATGTCTGCCACTTCCCATGGATTACTGACCCTCCCTGCTTTCCCACTGTGTTGAATTTGGGCAAAGTTTTAATTCTTCACATTGAGTTTATCCTGCTTCGCCGAAGGAACTGGCACCAACGTTAACTCTGTTATTTCTTTGTTGTTTCTATCGAAGGACATTGACGCTGTGATTAATCCATGGCTAGACATGAGTGCTCGATCAGACCATGTCCGAAATTCCAGTTTCTAGAACTTCCCGGACAGATGGTGAAATGCGGGGTGGATAATGTTTTCCTACCTGCACCCTGTTAACATGGCAGGTCACACACTGTGCTGGTGGCCCCTGGAGGCAGCAGTAGTGACCAGCCAGTGTGCATTGCTTGTGGCCTGGTGACGGATGGATCTCTTTTGATTGTCCTGTGCCTTTGCCTTGCCAGCGGTTTGATATTCTTATTCTCAGCTCCCAGAGGTCTTATAGCCATTCCTCAGGGCAGGGGTGGGGGAGGGCCCAGCAGGTGGGTCTCCAGGCCCCCCCTCTGCTGTGAACTTCCGCTCTTTTTGTGTTGCCTGCCTCGTGGTGTCTCATCTGCAGGAAGAGCCCAGCCACTGCAAGTATTCTGAACCAGGGGTGTGTGAGTGAACAGTTAGTGTCGAGTCTAAAATCGGGATATTAGCAAAGCAAGAAGTGACACCTCGGGGACGTAACTTTCTGAGGCTTGGCTTCTTGGTTTTAAGAAAGGAAGAGATTTGACTAGGTGAGCTCCACACTCTTCTCCCACTTTATCCTTGTGTGCGTCGCTGGGAATACTTGAGAAGCAGCAATGTCAGCAGCTCGGGCTGTTGTTAAAATGCACACGTGGATAGCAGCATGCGAAGGGAAGGCTGGTGGTCACAGCAGTCCGGAAGGGAGAGGTGGGGAGGGGAACGACACCTGCAGCACAAACATGAACGCAGAGGGCCCATTTCACAGGCGAGGAAACGAGGCCGTGTGACCCCACCTGCCCGGGGGGCCACATCGCCCCATGAAACTGTACAGAGTTTGTCTCCGTTTCTTATGTCAAGTAGGAAGGGAAACAAATAAAGGGCTTGATGCCTTAAATTTGGAATAGGATTCCAAAACTCAATCAAATAGGAAGTTTGGCCCCTAAGAGAAATCATGGGAATCGCTTACCTTGGTTTACCACATACTTTCCTGTGGGTGAGACGCCTACATTTCTAGAATTTTGGTTTTGGATGATTAGGCAGTCCTGAGAGTCTCAAGGACTTGTTTAATTAAGATCAAGGGAGCCCTGGCCAGTCTGGCTCAGTGGTTAGAGTGTTGGCCTATGGACCAAAGGATTATGGGTTCGGTTCCTGGTCAAGGGCCCGTACCTGAGGGTCCTGCAGGAGGAAACCGATGGATGTCTCTCTCTCCCCCTCCCTCCCTTCCACGCTGTCTAAAAATTAATAGAAAAATATCCTCCGGTGAGGATTACAAAAAAAATAAAAAATAAAAAAAAAAATCAGGAGAAATAAATAGTGGGATCTACACATATTAGGGTAGGATTTTTAAAAATCTGCTGACACCTGAGTTTTCATATTTTCTTTGTTTGGAGGAACAATTCTAGAATTTCTACCTTTTTCTGAGTCTATAATTTTTTCACTCGCTCGAGAGGAATAACTGCTGAGTTCCAGAAGCTAGAGTGGGAGCTTCTAATCTTTCAAAAGCCAGGTAACAGCCAAGACAAGATGATACACCACTGTGGAGACAGTACATGCATTACCGGTTAAAGAAAGAAAGGATTCACGATGTGTCTGGCCAAATGTGGTAACATCGCTGGTTCTTCTGGACAAACATTTTCGTAGACGTCTTTGGACCTCCACGTGAGAGGCAGATGCTGGCCACAGGAGAGGGTTCTGAGTCACAGCAATAACTCAGCCTAACAATTTGTGTAAGAGCCGGCTCTTTGGAAATGTCATGGTTTCGTCCTTTCCTTTGCTATGAGTGCTTTATGGGAGCAGAAAGAAAAAACGCCTTCATATTGGTTGTACAGAACTCATTTACTTCACTCCCATGCAGTGATTTTTCATTTTTATGAGCATAAATTATTGAGGTTGTTTCGTGGCCCAGAGGCGAAGCAGGTGGTCCTCAGAGAGCCGGAACCAGACTGGGCTAAACAAACGCCCTGCTGATTCATGGGCCCTGCCCCACTACTTTGGCTAAAGTTTCTCAGGTGGGCAGTTACCTCGTAATTCCATTTTAGCAGAATGAGACTTGAGGGACCTCGACATCAGCGCCCTTCAGTCATTTCATCGGAATAGCTCTCAGCTTGCAGGGAGCTGAACGGAAAAGGAGGAGGCTCGAAGGGCGGAGATTCCTGGCTGCGATCACATGCCCACGTGGTGGGTGAGTCAGGCTGCCCAGGGAGCGGTCCTGAATGAACCCGCCTCGCCTGCTCTTCCGGTCAGCCCTTTGCCTTGACCGGCTTCCTAGATGCGTGTGGGCAGAGGTGAGGGTGGGGGAGGGGATGGCGCGGTCAGTGAGGTCAGAAGGCCTAGGCTGGAACACCTGTCTGAGCCTCTGAACCCCGATCTCCAAGGTGGGGAGTGAGGGAGCATCTTCTCACACTCGCAGTGGTGAGCTATCAATGAAACAGTCCCAGGGACAGCGCTGGGGAAAGTGATGTTTAAATGTTCACAATTATGACTTGTTTTTCTCAAGGAGAAGCCCAACGTTCTTCTTCTCTGCTTCCCCCCACCCTTGAGAAAGAGGTGCTACGGTTCACGAGGTCAAGGTTAAGGTCCTGCTGTTGCTCAGTGAGAGCCGTGGAGTCTCAGGTCTGAGCGACAGCGCAGGTCTTTCTGTCGTCCCCTAGTTACGTGTGGGGGCACGTGAGGGCGGAGGAGGCAGCTGGCTCTCTGCTTCCACCTGTCTGCAGGTACCTCTGAGACCTCAGGCACTGAGGCAATTTCTTTCTTTCTTTTCTTTTTTTTAAATTTTATTGATTTTAAAGAGAGAGGAAGGGAGAGGGAGAGAGATAGAAACATGGATGAGAGAGAACATCGATTGGCTGCCTCCTGCACGCCCCCCACTGGGGATCGGGCCCACAACCTGGGCATGTGCCCTGACTGGGAATCGAACCTGCAACTTCTTGGTGCATGGGTCAACGCTTAACCACTGAGCCACACCAGCCGGGCCTGAGGCAATTTCTTAGAGACTTTGAGTGCAGCGTTCTTTTCCCAAACTGCTGAATTTTTTAGGGTCAATATGTATATATTCTAATATAAATGCTTGCACTTTTTCAGTGGATCATTACATTCTCAGATAGCAAGGGTGTTGGGGTTCTGACTGTATGTGTGAAGGCTAAGAGACCACTCCCAGCCATCTTCAAGAACAAAGGGTTTCGCCCTGACCAGTTTGGCTCAGCAGTTAGAGCGTTGGCCCGTGGACTGGAGAGTCCTGGGTTCGGTTCCTGCTAAGGGCACGTACCTCAGTTGCGGTTTGTCGTCGGCCCCGGTTGGGGTCCTGTGGGTGGCAACCACTTGATGTGTCTCTCTCACATCAATGTTTCTCTCTCTCCCCCTCTTTCTCTCCCTCCTGCTCTATCTGAAGATAAATGCAAAAATGTCCTCGGGTGAGGATAAAAAGAAAAAAAAGAACAAAGGGTTTTTTTTGCAGTACTACGCATGCGGGTAGGTCAGGGAATGAGGACTCGTGCTGACTGGTGCTGGAACCAGCCAACCTTTGCCCTGGGACTGCCTCCAGAAGTCAGAGGGTCACACACCTCCGAGAAAGGCTTCAATGAACGTGATGAGTAGAGCATTGGCTGCGGGCTGTTTAACCAGAGATCATTCTTCCTGTGCCAACCCTGTCAGTACCTGCCCACTGTCACTCACAGAGGGGTCCTGTACTGCCTGAGGGTCTTTTCTGTCTGCACCCATGCATCCCTGCTGCACAGCAGGTTGGAAGTGCCAGCGAGAGTCCCAGGAATGACCCTCAAACAAAGCAAGGAGAACTGGTGTCATCAGCTGTGGAACCTGGGTGGCAGGCCATGGGCATACTATACATATATAGTATATATGAAGAATACATGCACACGTATAAAGAAAGAGAGACATATAGATAGATATGTGTATGCCACTTTCAATTCCTTGACCTGTATTTCTGGAAGGGAAAGCAGCAAACGTATAGCAATTATTGGCTGCGTGTAGTGGGCATACAGAGAATTTTAAAATAAATTTTTATTACATCTCTGTAACTTCTATAAATGCTACAATGTATCAGTTTATATAGTCAGATTTAAAATCCTATTATTTACAAATTGTTTTAAAGAGTTATTTTGAAGAGTGTTTCATGACGGGGGTGGGGGGGAAGCTGTATTAGATGTTGTTTTGTGGTATGATTACAAGTGAAATCTACATCTGTGATGCTGGGGGTTTGAAAAGCTTTTCCTCGCTGGCAACTAAGGAGAAACAGATAAGTTACATTGGAAGTTAAATCAAAAGAGTAACAATGCTTATCTCTGAGATGTGCTGTCATGGGAAACTTTTACTTTTTAAAAAATTCTTAAAGCATTTTGTACGGCCAGATTTTCTACGAGAACATTTATTATCTTTACAAACAAAACATTATATTTTAAAGAGAGAAGACCTCATTTCTATTCCGGGGCCAACCCTTGTTGTACCTTTATCTCAGCGGACTGTGAGGAGCTTCAAATGTATGAGAAAACACTTTTTAAAATGTAGAAATGAAGAGCTTATGACATATATTAAAGTAGTTTTTCTACAGCTTTTCAAACTCACGAGATTATTTTAAGCATTAAGACTTTGAAACTCCTACTACAAATAAATCTTCAGGCGGCACCAACTCACCTCTCGTGAGACTCATTTTTCATGGACGAGGCCGAGCGTCACCAGCTTCACAAGTTGCTCTCTACGCTGAAGAGCAGTAGGAACCCACAGCGGGGACAACTGTATCAATCCTGTGCACACCAGGGCTCCGCTTCACACCCAGGACAACGTCACTCCGTGGACACCCGTGGACCAGGTGGACGGGCTGGAGGTTAGTACACAGAGGTAACCCGGAGGCGCTCAGATCCTTGGTGAGTGGCCGTCGATCACTTCCCTCCCTGCACACTCATGCCCGTTCTCCGCTGGGCAAGGAGTCTACTGCCCCACTGACTTGATTCTGGGCTGGCCTGAATGCTCTGAGCAATGATATATGATAGAAGTGATGGGCCAGGTTTGGGGTTAACCTTTAGGAGGACCGGCAGTTCCTGCTTCCTCCCTGTGGAAGCCCTGAGCTGCATGTAAGAAGTCCAAGCTAGTCTTCTGAAAAGAGAAATCATGTGCAAGGGCCCTGAGGTGTGACTTTCTGCCACTCTGAACATTCTGTCTCTCTTCTCGGTCATGTAAACAGCATCTACCTCTGTTGGGAACCATGAGGTCATCCAGCTCTGTGGATGACCGGGTTGGCAAGTTCAGTATTTGTCCTGGGAGTAGCATTGAGTGGAATAGATGGTTCAGATGCCCTTCGGGCACCAGCCCTGAGCTGCATCCCCCGATCAGCTCTGTCAGGAGGAGGGCTTTTGCATTCTCCATCGGTCTGACTACTTTGTCTGATTTCTCAACCTAGAGGATCAGGGAAGAGGTTTGATTCATTGACATCCCTCAAACCTCGACACTTCAGAGGATTTTCCTTTATCTACATAATTAGAAGAATAGCCAGGATGAATTCTAGCATGGGGCCCTTGTCATTGATCTTGTTGCATTGGGGGGAGCTGCTTCATTCCATACAAATGTCTCCGAGTCATCAGAGCATTTTGATACAATCAGCCCCCATCATACAGGTAGCACCAGCTCCAAAGTTTTAGCTTGTGGACAAAACCGCACATACATTGTATCCTTCACATTAATGTAATGACTACTGTGCTTCTATTAATGGGAAAGAAAGTTCAAGCATTAAGCTGTTCATATCAATAATGAGTATTGGTAATTACATACTATAATTATAATCTCTATCATTATGCAATTAAACTTAAAATGCTCCTAAAGGAAAGGGATTCAGGTAATCGGGGGAAGATCAGAGTTAGCCATTTTGCCAATTTGCTGTTTCGTGTGTTTGTGCAAATTACAAGTGATGGTTAAATGTGTCTGAGACAATTTTGTAACAGATTACAATATTATTAAAGATAAAACTCTGTTTTAACCTTAAAAATTGAAAAATGCATGAGCAACATTTTCTGTCACATGGCTCTGAGCTGACTACAACTAGACTCAACATTGTAGAAGTAAAAGCAAAGCAAAAACACATCTTCTATTGTATAGCAAAAGTGGGTGGTTTGTAAATCTGTGGGCACACTGTGTGACAGTCAGAAAGGTGGCAGATGAATGCATGTATATCTTTGAGTACAGCTTCCGTGACTTTGTCTGAGCATTCATTCTGGAACATCAAGTACTCATATCTGTCCTCCATATTCATCAATTTTCTTATTGTTGAAATCTCTGTTTATTTCCTGAATGTCCTGGGAAGCGATTCCATCTCTCTCTGCATCATTACCCGTGATTCTTGCATTTCTGTTTCATGAAGATCATAGCTTCTTAAATGCTCCGCACAGGTGATCATGATGATGCTGAAAGTGTTCTGATAACTAATAGTGTGCTACCAGCAGTCATTGTTTTGTGTATATAATCCCATGGCAGGGGCTGGGAATTCGAGTCTTAGGAACGTCATGCAAACCGTACAAGCTCTTGTAGTTATTAAGTAATGGAACTGGAACGCAGAACCTTGGTTTTATTATTTCAGAGCTCACGTTTTTAATCACGAGATTATCTGATCATGCAGTTTCTTAAAATTTTCCTCTGGATCCTGCCTAGACCATTTTCATGCGTATTTCTTGTCTGAATCACCCTCATCTAGGGCCATTTTGCTTTCCCTTCAACTAATAGAAACCCTAATAGGCTTAATAGATGTTTTCTCTTTTCTTCCCTGCAGAAAACATAAATTTGCTTGCTTCCATTATCCATTTATGTTTAATCTGCCAAACATAAATTAATTCCATTTGTAATTCTCTTCCCCTTTTCATCTCTACAATGAAAGAGGTTCCTCATTCTACCAGCAGTTAATTTCCCACCTCCCCTGCGCCCCGCGCTCCCCACAGCTCTCCCTCCAGGGCAATGATTCTCCCTCCTGCTGCTCACTCCCTTCCAGTGATATTTGGACAGTTCTCTCCCATTTAAAACAAAAACAACAAAAACAAGCCACCTCCTTCAACCCATGTTTTTCTCTGGCTACTTCCCTATCTCTCTTGTCACAACCAACCCTCCTGAGAGAATTTAGAAAGATTGCATCTGCATGCCCTCAGGCTCTGTCCATCCCTCAGGCTTTGAGGAGCGACCCCACCCTGCCCATCCCCTGCAGCAGGGTCTCACTTACTGACTCAGACGACCACCTCCTCCTACTTTGCTCCTTCACCGTGAAGCGTTGCATGGCTTTTTGTACAACCTACCCCCTGAAAGTCTCTCCTTGACTCCCTTCCTTGCCCGAAACATCCTTGTGTTTCCTTCCTGCTTCTCCAGATGTTTGTCTGAGTCTTCTCAGCAGGCTCTTGTCCCTACCCAGGTCTTTTTTTTTTTTTAATCCTCACCCGAGGATATTTTTACATTTATCTTCAGACAGAGTGGGAGGGAGAGAGAGAAACATCAATGTGAGAGAGACACATTGATTGGTTGCCACCTGCATGACCCCAATCAGGGCCGGGGACGAATCGCAACCGAGGTACGTGCCCTTGGCTGGAATCGAACCTGCGGGCGGACACTCTAACCACTGAGCCAAACCGGCCAGGGCCCTACCCAGGTCTTAACTGCCCATACTCATTCAGTGGCACCCGTCTCCCCCCTGCACTCTCTGTCTACACCGCCAGGAACCTACATCTAGCAACGGCACGCAACTTAGTCTCCCTGCTTTGGTCTTGCACTCTTGGCCACTAAAAGGTGACTCTAATCATGTCGCTTCCCTACTTAAAGTACTTTAATGGCTTCTTTGCAAACTTAGATGAAATTCAAACAACTCCCTGTGGTATAAACCTTAACCTGGGCCCAATTCATGCTGATGGACAGAGTTACGGGTTAGAATTCCAGCAGCGTCCCCGGGTTCCATGGAGATGGCCCCCCGTGGGCGTGAGAAAGGACACTGTTACAGATTCACCTTGAACCCGTGTTTCCATTGCTGTGAGTTTGAGGAGGCTGGGTAGTGTTCGCTAACAGACAGTAAATACAAAAGTATGTTTCTTCTCTACGTTAGGGTTCAAGGTGCGTCTTTCCATGGGGCAGACAGCTTCCCCCCCGGTTTGGGACTCAGGGACCCCCTAGGGCCTCATCGGGCAACAGAGCCTGAAACATAACTTCTACTTTCTTTCTCTTCACAGGAGCTCTGCACTCGGCCCTCCGTGGGTGAGATGGGGTAGGCAGTGTAGGTCCGTTATGGGTGTAAAAGGAAAAAATTAAAGGGCATTACTGAGGACGTGAGATGTGTCGACAGGCAGGCAAAGCAGTGGAGGCTGGAGGCGATGCGCCCTGGCTCGGAAGGGTGGGCAGGACGCTATGGAATTAGCAGGGGTGGGGTGGGGGGGTGACCGGGAGGGTGGAGACCTGTGAGTGGCTTTGTTGTTTCCATCGCTCAGGAGAGAGCCGATTTGGCCTATCTGGTCATTCCACAGCCATCATCACATAATATTTTGGCTGATCCTGCTGCCCCCTATTTTATGTTAGGCAACTGGAAAAAATGAAGCTTTTTTTTTTTTTTTTAAAGGGAAACATGTCATTCTGTAAAAGAGCCCATTAAGTGTAGTTGATTGAGGTGGTAGGAGCCTGTGTGCTCTGGAACTCTGACTCTAGCCAGAGGGACGCTCTCCAATCAGGAAGCGAGTCGACACCTGGCTGGGGGTGGTCTCTCCTTCCCAGCAGGTGCTTCGGAGAGAGAATAGCCTTCCCATTTTCCTTGGGTAAAGCCATCAGCCAAGAACTGTCCCTGAAGACGCTTCTCCTGCAATCTTGCATTCGAATACAAGGAAATGACAGCGTAGTCAATGCTGGTACAACACAATGCAGACCTGTCTCTGGCCACGCGACTGGGGCTGAACACTGAAACTGTGTGTGCTTGGGGCGCACCATTTCAGCAGGAGAAGCAAATCCCTGTGTGACACTGGGCGAGCTACTGAACCCAGTTTGCTATTTCACAGGCTTGCCATGAGGACTCGACATGACAGCCTATAGGAAAGCACTTTACCCAGAACAGATGCCCCATGGAGGTGAATTCCTCCCTTCCTTCCTCTTGCTTTCCCTCCCTCCCTCCCTCCCTCCCTCCCTCCCTCCCTCCCTCCCTCCCTCCCTTTCTTCCTTTCTTCCCCTTCCCTCCCCTCCCCTCCAACCCCCTCCTTTCTTGTAGAGCTGAGATTTACAGGAGAGGAGGGTGGACAGCTAGGTAGGGATGAGACTGACCCGGGGACTACAAGGGAAGGAGAGAAAGAGGACAGGACAAAGGGCAGATAAGGAGCGATGGGGTGGGGCTGGATGTTCCCTCCTCCTAAAAAGGAAAAACGGCTTTGCAGTCAGGAAGTGTCATTGGGCCCGGAGGAGCCTGGGCTTGAAGGGGTCAAGGAAAGCGAGGATGATGAAGGCTCCTACACCAGCCCCCGCAGCCGCAGGAAGGCTCCTGGCTGAGTCAGCCTCGCATCTGGTCTGGTTAAGGTTTAACAAGCAGAGAAGGGAGGTGAGCAAGTCCCTGTCATCAGACACACGCCTACGGCTCAGGTGGAAAGGACATGAGGGCCTTTGGCTTCTCTCGGCTTCTCCTCTGCCTGGCACCTCGCGGGCTCGCCACCATGACCGAGGTTGGCACTGAGGACTGGGCTGTGCCGACAGCCTCCCTGCACGCTCTGTACATGGGGCTTTCTCCTACACACCCCACGTTTCTCCTGTTCCCTCTCCGGGAGTCCTGGCTTCCTAGCCCAGCCGCATCCTCCAGGTCCTGTCTCTTTACCTCCAGTATTGCTCCCAGTCCCTCAGTCCATGCTTGGCCCTGGGTGCAAGCCGTTCCCGGTGAGAGCCCACTCCCCCAACAGGCAGAGCCCTGGGCAGACTGAGCCCACTCCCACCACTAGTGGAAGAGAGGGCTTTGACCCCGTCCTGCCGAAGACAGTTCGGCCCCCAGTGCCAAGCCACGCCCTGGGGTGCTGATGATGCCGGAGGCTCATGCAGAGGCCAAGGGAGGCCTTGATCCGGTGACAGTGTCCAGGTTCTTGTCATGGCCCAGGAAAGAGTTTGAGCACAAGACAGACTCAGTAAAGCACGGACATTTATTAAGATGAAAATGCACACTCAGAGAAAGGAGTACCAACAGACTCAAGCAGTGAGCCTCCCCAAAGAGTTTTGGGGGCTAGTTTTACATTTGGGGTTAGCAGGGAAGAACTCAGAAAGGGGCAGATTTTGGGGGGTCCTGGGTGGAGTTGGGGCAACGTAGGCAAAGCCCCTCCTTCACAACAGGGGGAAGAATTTTTTTCCTTATTTGATTTTGATCAGATGAGTCATGGCATCAGTGCATTATGGGTACTTGACTATTTGCAATGTTAATCATATTATAATGACATTACAATTAGCTGTAGGTTATTCTTCAGTCAAGGTGCCTAGCTGGGCTGGACAGAACTGGTTTGTTTGTCTCTGTGGCTTCTTGCCAGCCTGTTTCCTGTGTTTGCAGAGGGGAGAGAGGGGGGCCAGTACCCTGATCTAGCTCTCCTGCCCCACCGAGATGTGCCTGAGGTCCCTCCGTGTCTCTGCAGAGGGAAGCACTCCCTGATGGGCTCCGGAGCAGCCAGCTAAAACAGACAGATTTCCAGTAGAATGGTTTATAGCTGCTTTAAAAGTGATTTCTGCTCCTTTGGGTGGCAGATGCCACTTCAGAGAACGGAGTGGAAAACTGCTCTCAGACCGTCCCTGGAACTCTTCTCCTGGTGAGTCTGGTCTGGAAGTGCCTGAAGTCCAGGTGGACAGCATCCTGCAGGCGATGGGCAGGTGTGTAAGACAAAATAAAACGGTGCAAAAGCAGAACCCATTTTCCTGAGGGATGTAACAGAGAGAGTTCCAGTGATGACCAAAAGGGAAAGCCAGGAGATCAGAACATTAAAACAAGAGTCTCTCAAAGCGAAGTAGCTACAAGAGCCAGACACCATTGTATCTCTCTGAAACACTGCCCGGGACCCTGGGCTGGACAGCGCCGGCTGTGCCCTGGGGACAGTGCCCCGTGACGGGGTGGGTTAAGCCAATCCTCTTGCTCTAGCCTGTGGTCCCACACTTTCCATCCTATCAGCTGCCCCTGCCAGGTCATCCCGAGAAGGCAGGAAGATGGGAAACATTGCCACTGTGTGTTTCCTAGGGCTGCAGTAGCAAGTGACTACAAGAGAAATGGGTTTTCTCTTCGTTTTGGATGCCAGAAGTCAGAAATGAAGGTTTTGCAGGGTCACGCTCCCTCTGAGAACTGTAGGGGAGAATCCTTTCTTCTTCCATCTGCTGCGGGTGGCAGCCTTCCTGGGCGTGGAGCAGCGACTCTGATCCCTTGCTCCGTCCTCACGTGGTCTCCGTGTGTGTTCTTCCTCCTCTCGTCAGAGCACACGTCTCCTTGAGTTTAAGGCCCACCCCCAATCCAGAATGATTTCTTCTGGAGATTCTTAACTTGATTGTATCTGCAAAGGCCCCTTTTTATGTTTATTAGTTTTTATTTTTTTAATTAATTTATTTTTGTTACAGGTGTTTCTCCTTTTTTCCCCATTGACACCCTCCTCCCCATCCCCCCACCCTGTCCCCAGCTTTGTTGTCCATGTCCATCAGTTATGCATACATGCGCTTAAGTTCTGTGGTTTATCTCTTCCCTCCCCCTCCCCCCCCTCTTCTGAGGGGTGTCAGTCTATACCCTACTTCCACATCTCTGGGTCTACCCTGTTCCTCAGACTGTTATGTTCATTATATTCCACAAATAAGTGAGATCATCTGATATTTGTCTTTCTCTGCTTGGCTTGTTTCGCTTAGCATAATACTCTCAAGGTCCCTCCATGTCGTCTCAAAGGATAACAGACCTTTCTTTCTTATAGCTGCGTAGTACTCCATTGTGTATATGTACCACAGCTTTTTTATCCATTCATCCACTGATGGACACTTGGGCTGTTTCCAGATCTTACCTATTGTAAATAGTGCTGCTATGAACATGGGGGTACATGTATTCTTTCTGATTGGTGTTTCAGGCTTCTTAGGGTATATTCCTAGGAGTGGGATCACTGGGCCAAATGGCAATTCAATTTTTAATTTTTTGAAGTAACACCATAGTGTTTTCCACAGTGGCTGCACCAGTCTGCATTCCCACCAGCAGTGTACTAGAGTCCCCTTTTCTCCACACCCTCGCCAACACTTGTTGTTTGATGATTTGTTGATGGCAGCCATTCTGACAGGTGTGAGGTGATACCTCATTGTTGTTTTAATTTGCATCTCTCTGATGATTAGTGATGTTGAGCATTTCTTCATATGTCTCTTGGCCATTTGTATGTCCTGTTTGGAGAGGTGTCTATTTAGTTCCTCTGCCCATTTTTTAATTGGGTTCTTTGTCTTTCTTTTGTTGAGTTGTATGAGCACTCTATATATTTTGGAGATTAACCCCTTATCTGATGTATCATTGGCAATTATGCTCTCCCATACAGTGGGTTCCCTTTCTGTTTTGATGGTTGTTTCTTTTGCTGTGCAGAAGCTTTTTAGTTTGATGTAGTCCCATGTATTCATTTTTTCCTTTGTTTCTGTTGCCTTAGGTGATGTATCACTGAAGATTCTGCTGCGTATGATGTCCGAAATTTTGTTGCCTACATTTTCTTCTAGGATTTTTATGGATTCACGAGTCACATTTAAGTCTTTTATCCATTTTGAGTTTATTCTTGTGTATGGTGTAAGTTGATGGTCTAGTTTCATTTTTTTGCATGTAGCTGTCCAATTTTCCCAACACCATTTATTAAAGAGGCTGTCTTTACTCCATTGTATGCTCTTGCCACCTTTGTCAAATATTAATTGAGCATAATGTCTTGGGTCAATTTCCGGATTCTCTGTTCTGTTCCACTGGTCTATATGCCTGTTCTTGTACCAGTACCAGGCTGTTTTGATTACAGTAGCTTTGTAGTATAAGCTGATATCAGTATTGTGATCCCACCTACTTTGTCCTTCTTTTTCAAGATTGCTGTGGCTATTCGGGGTCTTTTTTGGTTCCATATGAACTTTTGAAGTATTTATTCTAGCTCTGTGAAATATGTCACTGGTATTTTGATGGGGATTGCATTGAATCTCTAGATTGCTTTGGGTAATATGGACATTTTAATGATGTTAATTCTTCCAATCCATGAACAAGGTATGTGCTTCCACTTTTTTATATCTTCCTCTATTTCTTTTTTCAATGTCCTGTAGTTTTCTGCAAATAGGTCCTTTATTTCTTTGGTTAAGTTTATTCCTAGGTATCTTAATTTTTTTGCCGCTATGGTAAATGGAATTGTTTTTTTAGTTTCTCTTTCTGTGAGTTCATCATTGGTGTATAAGAATGCCGTCGATTTCTTGATGTTAATTTTGTATCCTGCTACTTTGCCAAATTCATTTATTAAGTCTAGTAGATTTTTGATGGAGTCTTTAGGGTTTTCTATATATAATATCATGTCATCTGTGAATAATGACAGTTTCACTTTCTCCTTTCCAATTTGGATTCCTTTTATTTTTTCTTCACGTCTGATTGCTGTGGCTAAGATTTCCAGTACTATGTTAAATAAGAGTGGCGAAAGTGGGCATCCCTGTCTTGTTCCTGTTCTTAAGGGAAATGTTTTTAGTTTTTGCCCATTGAGTATGATGTTGGCTGTAGGTCTTTCATATATGGCCTTTATTATATCAAGATATGATCCCTCTATTCCCAAATTGCTGAGTGTTTTTATCAGAAATGGGTACTGGATTTTGTCGAATGCTTTTTCAGCATCTATTGATATGATCATGTGATTTTTATCTTTCATTTTATTTATGTGGTGTATCACATTTATTGATTTGTGAATATTGAACCAGCCTTGCATCCCTGGGATGAATCCCACTTGGTCATGGTGAATAATTTTTTTTGATGTATTGCTGGATCTGATTTGCTAGTATTTTGTTTAGGATTTTGGCATCTATGTTCATCAGGGATATTGGCCTGTAGTTTTCTTTCTTTGTAGTGTCTTTTTCTGGTTTTGGAATTAGGATTATGCTGGCCTCATAAAACGAGTTTGGAAGTTTTCCTTCTTCTTGAATTTTTTGAAATAGTTTGAGGAGAATGGGTGTTAGTTCTTCTTTGAAAGTTCTGTAAAACTCCCCCGTGAAGCCATCCGGGCCTGGGCTTTTGTTTGCTGGGAGAGTCTTGATTACATCTTCAATTTCCTTAGCTGTTATTGGTCTGTTCAAGTTTTCTATCTCTTCCTGGTCCAGTTTTGGGAGACTATGTGTTTCTAGAAATTTGTCCATTTCACTTAGATTGTTGAATTTGTTGCCATATAAATGTTCATAGTATTTGCTAACGATCCTTTGTATTTCTGCGGTGTCAGTTGTTACTTCTACTCTTTCATTTCTGATTTTGTGTATTTGGGTTCTCTCTCTTTGTTTCTTGGTGAGTCTAGCTAAGGGTCCATCAATCTTGTTTATCTTTTAAAAAAAACAGCTCTTTGTTTCATTGATCCTTTGAATTGTTTTTCTGGTCTCTATGTCATTTATTTCTGCTCTGATCTTTACTATTTCCTTCCTTCTACTTGCTCTGGGGTTTTCTTTTTGTTTGCTTTCTAGTTCTTTAAGGTGTGAGGTTAGATAGTCTATTAGAAATTTTTCTTGTTTCTTGAGGTAGGCCTGGAGTGCTATGAACTTCCCTCTCAGAACTGCTTTCGCTGCATCCCATAGATTTTGTGGTGTTGTGTGTTCATTTTCATTGGTTTCCAGGAATTTTTAAATTTCTTCCTTGATCTCCTCAGTAACCCATTCGTTGTTTAATAACATGCTATTTAGCCTCCATGTGTTCAAATGTCTTTGCATGTTCTTGTTGCAATTGATGTCTAGTTTCATGCCATTGTGATCTGAGAAGATGCTTGATATGATTTCAATCCTCTTGAACTTGTAGAGACTTAGTTTGTGTCCTAACATGTGGTCTATTTTTGAGAATGTCCCATGTGCACTTGAGAAGAATGTGAATTCTGTAATTTTGGGGTGTAATTCTCTGTAAATATCTATTAAATCCATTTGGTCTAGTGCTTCATTTAGAGTCTCTGTTTCCTTGTTAATTTTTTGTCTAGAAGATCTATCCAGTGATGTCAGCGGGGTGTTGAAGTCCCCTGCTATGATTGTATTGCTGTTGATTTCTCCTTTGAAGTCCTCCAGAAGATTTTTAATATATTTTGGTGCTCCTATATTGGGTGCATATATGTTTACCAAGGTTATATCTTCCTGTTGGATAGATCCTTTCAATATTATGTAGTGACCTTCTTTGTCTCTAGTTATGGCTTTCATTTTGAAATCTATTTTATCAGATATGAGTATTGCTACCCCAGTTTTTTTTTTTTCCTTTCCGTTTGCTTGGAAGATTTTTTTCCATCCCTTCTCTTTCAGCCTATCTGAGTCTTTTGTTGTGAGGTGGGTCTCTTGTAAACAACATATATATGGGTCATGCTTTCTTATCCAATCCACTACTCTGTGTCTTTTTATCGGAGCATTTAATCCATTTACATTTAAAGTGATTATTGATATGTACTTATTTATTGCCATTTTTGTTTAGTGTGGTTCTATTTTCCTTCCTATTTCTTCTACTAATTACAGCAGTCCTTTTAACATTTCTTGCAGTGCTGGTTTGGTGCTAATGTATTCCCTTAGCCTTTTTTTGTCTGAGAAGCTCTTTATTTGACCTTCTATTTTGTATGATAGCCTTGCTGGGTAGAGTAGTCTTGGGTTCAGATCCTTGTTTTTCATGACCTTGATTACTTCATGTCATTCCCTTCTGGCCTGTAGTGTTTCTGTTGAGAAGTCAGCTCATAGCCTTATGGGGGTTCCTTTGTAGGTAACCTGTTTCTTATCTCTTGCTGCCTTTAGGATTCTCTCTTTGTCTTTAATTTTTGGCATTTGAATTACTATGTGTCTTGGTGTGGGTCTGTTTGGGTTCTTCTTACTTGGGACTCTCTGTGCTTCTTGAACTTGAATGCCTTCTTTCTTCACCAAATTAGGGAAGTTTTCCGTCACTATTTCTTCAAATATATTCTCTAAACCTTGCTCATTTTCTTCTTCTTCAGGGACTCCAATGATGGGAATATTATTACCTTTCCAGTTGTCCCACAGTTCTCTTAAGCTGTCTTCCTGTTTTTTCCTTTTGGTTTTCTGATTGGTTGATTTTTTCTACCCTGTCTTCTAATTCACTGATCCGGTCCTCAGCTTCCTCTACTCTGCTGTTTAGTCCTTCCAATGTGTTCTTCATTTCTGCTATGTCATTCTTCATTTCTTCTTGCTGCTTCTTAATTTCCACTTGGTTGGTTTTCAGTGTTTCTATGTCTTTGCTCATGGTGTTGATGTCTTTACTCAAGGTGTTGATGTCCTTACTCATGCTTTTGAGCTTCCTCAAGATCATGGCTCTGAATTGTAGCTCTGTTAACTTGCTTAACTCCATTTCATTTATCTCATCTTTGGTAGAGGTCTCTTGTTCTTTCATTTGGGATCTGTTTCTTTGTTTCACCATTTTGGCTATCTCAGTGGTTTTGGGAGCCTGCCAAATTTTCCTGTGGATGTTGGTGTTCTGCTGTTTGTGGCTCCCTCTACTGGGTTTGGATGAGCGTGGGAGGACCCACGTTAAACACCACTGTGGAGTCTTACTTTCCAGGGTATATTTGCAAGCCCAGAAAAGGTTAAGTTATCCTTTAGCTTTTTGCCTAGAGGCTATTAGTCGTGGTTGCTTGAAGAGCCTTGGGTTTTCAGTTGAATGAAAACCTCCCTCAGGTGTTCAGCGTGAGAGGATTTCCAGAGGGTAGGGCAGATGCTGGTAGTTAATGAGCCCCGATTTCAAAGGCCCCTTTTTAAAAATGAGGTCATATTTTCAGGTTCTAGTGGACCTGTCTTTTGGCTGATCATCATCCAACCTACTACAGCAACCTCTGGGGAAATGTCCTCTAAACAGCATTGGATGTCGAACCGAGGCCCGCTTCTGAAGATGGTGTACTCTGCGCTGCCCCCGGGCTGGTTGTCACTGGGCCTTTCCTCACAACCATTCAGCCCCTCCGGCCCTGTGTCAGGTCCTTGAATTCACCAGACCCCTGCCCACCTTGGAGTCTTTACACCTTCTGCAAGGACAGCCCTTGGCTGCACCCTTTTCGCACAGCTCACTCCTCGTTCTGTAATTCTCATCGCAATGCTCACCTCTCCCAGGTGGGCCTCTCTGACCACCTGCTATTCTCCATCACAATTTCTGTTCGTTTCCTTTAAAGCACTGACCGCAGTTTTCGATCCCTTACTTGATTGTTCTATCTTTTCCCCAGTAAAGTGGCAAGTGGGCGAGAAATATTTCTTCCCTGTTTACCCTACATGCCCAACACACCGCCAGGTTCTCAAAAGCCAGGAGTTGAGACATGAGGACGGAATGCAAGGAATGAATGAGCAGATAAGGTTGGTGACATCGTTTCTCCTCCTTGTTCCATCTCTTTCACCCTTTGCTAGACTTAACTTCTCCAGTGATTTTCCAAAACTCGATTCTTACTTTTCTCGAATCCTGTTGGGCTAATAACTGGCAGAGGTCCTTTCACTGCTCCTGTAAACAGTGTACCCTCATCGCCCTGAATTCCACCAGAATTGAGAATGAAACCACGAAACAGTGTTTCTGTTGCACCAAGCACATGGGCTGTTACTCTTTTGTGGTCATGACATTTTTCTCCAAGGAAGGGCATGAAGCATGGGGAGCGAGGAGGCTCTTGCTCGAGGGCAGTGAGGACCGGTGGGCAGCCAGCCCGCCCCATGCTTCCGCCCTGTGTAGACTGGCTTCTGAATTCTCTCTGCTGAAACGACAGCCCCCCAGCAGTGTCTAAGAACACCAGAACCTCCATGTCTTTGCTAACACTGGGTTGTCAATGTTTTTTATTGTAGTGGGCATACAGTCATATCTATTGCATTTTTAATTTGCATTTCCATGGGGATGAAAATTTTGAGCATCTTTTCATGGACTTAGCATTGATCATTTATATACCTTCTTCTGTTTAAATTTTTGCCCATTTAAAATATTTTTCAACTTTTTTTATTTTTAGATATAGGAGATTTTTAAGCTAAGTATATTCTGGATACAAATCCTTTGGCAGATGTTTGAAATATTTTCTCCTTGTATTTCATTGTCTATTTAGTTCTTAATAGTGTTTTTTATATATTTATTTATTTTCTTTATTGGTCTTTAGAGAGAGAGGAAGGGAGAGATGGAAATATTGATGAGAGAGAACATCTATTGGCTGCCTCCTGCATGCCCCCCACTGGGAATTAAGCCCACAACCTGGGCATGTGCCCTGACTTAGAATTGAATTGGTGACTTCTTGGTGCATGGGTCGACGCTCAACCACTGAGCCATACTGGCCGGGCAATGGTGGGTTTTTTTTAAACAAATGTATTGAGGTATAATTGTCATACAATAAACTACTCTGGTTTAAAGAACACACTTTGATAAGTTTGTCATATATTACATGCCCTCATAAAACCATCACTACAGTAGAGAGAACATACCTATTAGCCCCAAAGTTCCTTTGTGCCCTCTGCGATCCCATCCCTTCTGGCCATACCTAGACAACCCGCTGCTCAGGAGATCACTGATTTACCTTCTAATGTCATTGTGGAGTAGTGCATCACCTAGACTTTTACATGAATAAAATCACAAACCATGTAAATTTTTGTCTGTTTTGTTTCACTCAGGTTAAATATTTTAAGATTAATCTATGTTGTATGTATCCATAGTTCATTGTGTTTTATTGCTAAGTAGTTTTCCATTATATGGATATACCACATTTTTTTACTATTCACTTGTAATAGACATTTAGGTTGTTTTCCGTTTGGGCCAGTGCAAATAAAGCTGTTTTCTACATTCATAGAAGTCTCTGTATGGACATATACCTTCATTTCTCTTAGGAAAACACCTAGAAGTGGAATGAGAGTCCAGTTCCTTCACGTTCTCGCCAATACTTGGTATAATTGGTTTTTTAAAAAAATTATTATTATTTTTTAATCCTCATCCGAGGATATTTTTCCATTTATCTTCAGATAGAGCAGGAGGGAGGGTGAGAGAGAGAGAGAAACAGCGATATGAGAGAGACACATCTCACATCTATTGGCTGCCACCGCATGACCCCAACCAGGGCAGGGGATGAACTGCAATGAGGTACATGCCCTTGGCGGGAATCTTTAGTCCGTGGGCCGACGCTCTAACCGTTGAGCCAAACCAGCCAGGGCGGTATAAGTGGTCTTTTTAACTTTGATCATTCTAGTAAGCACATAGTGGTAAATCATTATGGTTTTTAATTGGCATTTCCCTAGTAACCAATGATGTTGAGCATTTTTTCTTTCCTGGTTGCTTGTTTTCCTCCCTCCCCTTAGCCTCAGCGCCCTCTCTGAACTGCCATCAAGCTGGCCATGTCCCTCCATTGAGTACCCAGGTTCTTACTCCCCATATGTATCCTTTACCATTCAAGTAGCCACTACTTGCCCTTAGCTCTTCAGGAGAGTGGTAGTAGGTGCATCTATTACTGATCTCACGGGACTGCATCATCCTTCATCATTTCCTACATACGTCCCATGCCTTTGTAATTAGTGTCTTTTAAAAGCTCTGCTGAATTATCCTATTTTAGACATACCATCTCTTTCTTACAATTAACAGATACATTTCAGATAAGCTCTAGCAGTCCTACTTGATCTAACACTTGACGATTTTATGAAGGAGTCTTTTACCAGGCCTGCTTGTTTATCATTGCAGAAACCATTCAACAAGAGTTGCAGTACACACTACTGACAAAATATCTAAAATACCCTTGTTTACAAGCCAATGCCTGCCCAGCCCGTAAATACATTGACAGCCATCCATTTTCTCCATTCGCTTGACTTTTTATAGAGACCTAGAATTAGCTTTCTCTGTGTTGCTCCAGTGGAATTTTAGTTTCTTGTTAAAGAGAGCATTCAAGTAACAGGCAAAGGTAAAATCGATTGTATTAATGCCTGTCATGGTCAAAGATAATGCCCTGTTGGTGGCGGAGAGGGTGAAAGCAGCCATCTGTCCCTCCTCTGTCCACACACGGGATGAAGCTTGGTGCTTTGACATCACAAATGCTCTTTGTGGTAGTACACTTCCTTTCAAGGTGCTGCCTTGTGAGTGTGCACTTGAAAAGTCTCTGTGAAGAAAGATTGGTCACTTGTACAACTATGCTCAAATTAAGTGTGCATTCTTGGAACCTTCAATGTTCGTGTTCTCATTGTGTTAGAATAATTTTTATATGGATAACTATTCGAAATAAGTTAATTATATCTTAGAGCATAGACATCTTTTTCGGTAGATACAGAGTTGGATGGTATAAGCTTTGGTAAAAAAAATAAGTGAAACATAGGAAAGAATGTAATCGAGGTCGAAGTGGGGTTCTCTGTCCTTGAGCTGCCTGGCCACGTGCCTCTGTGTGAAGGGACCGCTTCTCACTGGGATGGAATTCCTGAAATGGTCAGTGCTTTCACAGAGTGGGTTATGTAACATGGAAACTTCTATTTGTCTCAAAAAATAAATTAATAAAATAATAGAGTTACAAACTTTAAAAGACATTTTCCAGGCGGTGAAAGATCAAATAGAAAATATCAAGCAAGAGGGTTAAAAACCTTATATTTACAAG
This sequence comes from Tadarida brasiliensis, assembly GCA_030848825.1. NCBI lineage: Eukaryota > Metazoa > Chordata > Mammalia > Chiroptera > Molossidae > Tadarida > Tadarida brasiliensis. Next base: position 93,895,476 of record CM061267.1, on the reverse strand, counting down.
GCTTCATTTAGCATATATGTACATCAAAGATCGTATCTGGTAAGCAGAAAATGAACCCTATTAATTATGTGGCAGCCACAAATAAAACCTGGATAGCTTCTTCAAAGGAAGAAGTATAAAGGTCTCATTTGACCAGAACACAATTAAATCAGTATTTTAACCATGTGGAAAATGTAAAGTTGTTTTCCTAAGAGCATGATGGCACAACACGAGAAAATGTCATCCTGCAACAACTCATACCTTTTAATAATGATAAATTTATAATGGAACATAAATATAAATGAACTTGGTCTTAATTCAAGAAACTCAAAACTAACAACTGATTAAATTTAAGGAGACAGAGAGAAAATCATAAACAGTATAGTAATTATTAAAGAATGCAAAAATAAACAACATAGAGTTGGCAAATACACGCTGCTATAAAATACACTTTAAGGAAGCTGATCATTAAGCTAAAAGACTTAAAGTATTAATATGCTATCTTGCAGATAAAAAAGGGAATAGGTATATCATCATGCACAGGACTTTACAAAGTTAATAGGACACTATTACAAATAAATCTATAAAGAAAACTTGAAAATCTGGATTAAAGTGAGAATATTTGTTTTGAAAACATAAATTACTGAAATTTATTTTAGAAGTAGAAAACCAGTGGAGAGCAAAAATTATGAAGGGAATTTTAAATGTTGTCAGGTGCCCATAAAAGGTTCAGGCACCCCCATACTACACGCACCCACACGCGCACACACAGACCACACTCGAAAACCTGGAAGCTACACACAGTTTTATCTAAGATGATAAACATTCGTTTTCAGTTCTTTGCTGAGCTTCAAAATACATACTGGAAAATGAAAGAAGTAGGCAAATCCACAATTATATTTGGAGATTTTAACCTTTTTCTCAAAGTTTCAGGAGAAATGCAGACAATAGAAGGGTAGACACTCAACACTGGTGTGCAAACTGGTTTTCTCACTCTGGTGTCACAAACATTCCCCTCCAGCACCACAAGGGGCGCACATCCCCATCTATCTCAGAGGCTGGCTGAGCATCACTGATCTGGACAGTCACACGGTCTGATCTCAATCTGGCTGCGGCATGCATGCTGTGAGATTTCGGTGGATATATCCACACTGTGCCCACCCCCCTGATTTTTTTCCCCACGGAACAATCAAATGGGTATCTCTAGAGGCATGCCAACTCTATCCTTACCGCAGACCCACTTCTTAATAAAATGTGGTTGTGCCAGGAGTGTGCCTAGGAGATGTGGGGGATATATTTTAAGGGCACAGTGTTTACAGACTTACCATAGAGGAAGGAACAAAATATGACAGGTTCATAGAGAAGAAAGAAGTGTCGGCTTTAAACCACACCGTGTGTGACTGCCGAAGAAATAGCGTGTCCACTGAGCTAGAAATAAGCTTCCAAAGAAATATTTTGAAGACATGCTAAAGTGACCCTGTAAAACACCATCCTTCTGAGCTTAGGGAACGGGCAGAGGGACTTCTGCTCAGCTGGGAATGCAGGCAGCCCAAAGGCAACATTGTGACTGAAAACACAGCTGGCGTGTGCGTGCCACTAAAAGCCATCGCTGGAGAGTTCCCAGGGATTCATTCAAATGTCTGTCAAAGAGGAGAACAGCCAGGCCTGGGACAATGGACCGCTCTCGCTGGAAAGCTGAGCTCTCCAACACGGAACATTCTGGCCAGAGTCCTACCGTCTATTTTATTGTTAGGCAGAGTCGTTTTGGAAGGGGGCAGAAATGGAAAGAATTATTAAGTGAATACATATGTGGTAAGAAAATGAATGCTCCCTTACGATGCACCTCTCTGTTCATAGCAGCGTTATTTACAATAGCCAAGATCTGGAAGCAGCCCAAGTGCCCATCAGTAGGTGAGTGGATAAAAAAGCTGTGGTACATTTGCATAATGAAATACTACTTGACTGTAAAAACAAGAAGGAAATCTTACCTTTTGTGGCAGCGTGGCTGGGTCTGGAGAGCATTATGCTAAGTGAAATAAGCCAGTCATTTTATTTCAGGAATGAGAGTGGAAGAAAATGCACACTAATTCTACCATTGCTTACTAGTGGAGAAACAGTCGCTACCATTTTCAGAAATACAAAAATAAGTAATAATATAAAATTTAAATATGGCTGCTACAAACTTTTCAAATAGAAAGAATCACACATAACAAAACAGGAAGATACTGAAAGATAAAATAAGGAAAAAAATGAAAGCAAAAGAATTGAAATGGGACACATTAAAATAAGACTCTCAGATGGAATCACAAAGCAGCATATGAAGGTGTACTGTATATAAGAGGCAATCCAAAGAAATTACTGTGAAAGCATAAAATTGAAAAGAATAGGCAAAGGAATAGGGACAAATTCAGACAAAAAGAGAGAAAAGATCCATTAATCTCATATCTCATAAAAGATTAATATCTCATAGGTTGAAATCCAAACCAAAAGCATTCAATGAGAAATATAAGAGCACTTTATAATGGCTAAAAGTTATAATCCTAAATATAATTTTAACATTTTTGAATGCCCATATGCCAAAGAACAAAGCATCAACCTCCATAAAGCAAAACATGAAAGAAGTATGAGAAGTAATGGGCGGAACACATCGTGAGATCGAGACTGGACTCCACCTTTCTCAGTCCAGGACAGTGAAAGTAGGTTAAACATATGCAAGGACATAGAAACCTACGATATTTAAATAAAGTACATTGAACTCTGAGCAAAAACAAACAAACGAACAAAAAAAACAAACAGAGTCTATGAAGCAGTCTTAAACCCTGACCAAGTCTTAGACCACAGAGAGAACATCGATTAAGTCCCCAAAGTAGAAAGGTACAGACAATAGTCGGATCACAATTCAACAAGACTGAAAATTCAGTATTGAGGTAGAAAAAAGTCAAAATAGGAATCCCTGGGAAATTAACTTTGCCTGGAGTGAAGGGCGCACGATGCCGTGCGCAGGTGATGTTTTGTTGAGCTGTGCACTTGAAACCTGTATGGTTTTGCGAACCATTGTCACCCCAATATATTCAATAAAACAAATCTGGAAGTTAAAATAATAGACCTGGAAATTAAAAATAATTTTTCTTAAAGAACTCTGTGTTAAAAAAAAAACTAGGTTTAAAAACATAGAACATGTAGAGAAGTGTTAATAACAACACCCCACATTAGGAGTTACAAAAACAATATTCAGAGAAAAGTTTGGAGTGCTAAATACTTATATCAATAACTAAAAAAGAATGAATTCCAATCTATCTGATCCAAATTTGTTGCTGTCTTTCTCCTCCAAGTGGCAGGAGGACTTCATGTAGGCAGCGTCATTCCTGGCTGCCTGAAGTCGGAACAATGGCCGCCCCAGCGTCAGGGCCAGCACTTGGGGTCTCACCGGTGTTCCTGCTGGGCTGAGGCACACTCAGGACCTCTCCAGCAGTGGCTGCCCATGTGGAAGACCAGGCTGGGCTGGCAGAGGGCATGGAGAAGTGTAAATCACAAAACTGTCAAACAAAATCTGGCTGGTGCGGCTCGGTGGGTCGGGCGTTGCCATGTGCACCAGGAGATTGCCGGTTCGATTCCCAGTCAAAGGCACATGCTTGGGTTGCAGCTGATCCCCAGTGGGGGGCGTGTAGGAGGCAGCCGATCGATGTTACACTCTCACACTGATGTTTCGCTCTCTCTCTCTCTCTTTCTTTTCTTTGTTTTCTAAAAATCAGTAAACTAAAAAATATATATATGTTAAAATAATTGTCAAACAATAGTCCTGATTTTAAAAAGCACAGTATTTAAAATGCCACGTAAGCCCTGCCGGCGTGGCTCGGTGAATTGAGCATCATCCCATGGACTGAGAGGTCCCGGTGCAATTCCTGGTCTGGGCACATGCCTGGGTTGCAGGCTCGATCCACGGTAGGGGGCGTGCAGGAGGCAGCCAATGGATGTTTCTTTCTCACATCAATGTTTCTATCTCTCTCTCCCTTCCTCTCTCTCTAAAAACAATCAATAAAAACATTAAAAAAAAATAAAATGCCACTTAAAATTTTTTAAAAGAAATGCAAATTCTGCCCTGGCCGGTTTGGCTCAGCGGTTGGTGTCACGGTCTGTGGACCAGAGAGTCCCGGGTTCGGTTCCCACTAGGGGCACGTACCAAAAAAAAAAAAAAAAAAAAAAAGAAATGCAAATTCTGAAGCACGATTACTAGTATTTTTGAAATTCAATTCAATTAAATAAATTTTAAAAATCCAAAACCTCAACGCAAAAATTTTCCATAGCAACGGGAGATTTCACGAGGGGAAAAACAATCTCCTGCTGCAGATAACTGGTGTTTCTCGCCCACGTACACAAAGTGCCCTTTGTCATGTACACAAACATTTGTGATGTGTTTTCTTTCCCCTTCCTTTTTCTCCCTCTCCTCTCATTTATTTCTTTTGTTTCTTTGCACAGACTGCTGAATAGATTAACAGCTCGGGAGAACAGGCCTAAAGTGCCATGACTCTCATTCTGAACCGTTAACTTTTCCATCCGATCTGATATATGAGACATTTTGTGTGGGAAGGCATTTCCATAAGTGCCCCAGATTTTTAATGAGCCAGCTAGAGGGCAGGGGTGTGTGTCTCTCCATATATGTGTGTGGTGGGTGTAAAACACCACGGCTCTTCCCTCCTTTTATAAATGTCCCTACTGCTACCCATAAAATTCTCCTGGGATGTATTAAATAATGACAAAATTACAATCACTACTCTTTAGGGAGCCATTGTCTCAGGATAGGCACTCTTTTATCATGATGACAGTCCCCTGAAGGAAAGAAGATAAAAGTTCAGTGATGTGCTCGAGGCTACCGAGTTGACATTAATAAACCGATGACGCTAACTAACCCGCGTTGACCTCCGGCGCAGTGACCGGCCGGAGGTGCAGAACTTAGCTGCGGTGAAATGACGCAGAGGCTCCTGGAAATGTTTCCCGCGCTTCGAACATCTCTGCTGCTCACTCGCTGATGCTGGACGTTTTTAAAAACAGACTTTGTGTTTCAGAGCAGTTACAGGCTCGCAGCAAAACGAGAGGAAAATGCTGAGATTTCCTGTACATCATCCCCACACGCTCAGCCTTCCCCACTATGACATCCCCCACCAGGGGGTACATTTGTTACAACTGACGAGCCAGGGTTGACACATCACAGTCACCCATAGCTTACATTCAACTTCACTGTTAGTGCTGCGCGTTTTGTGGTTTGGATAAATGTGTCCACCATCATAATATTATATAGAGTAGTTTTATTGCCCTAAATATCCTCTGTCCTCTGCCTATTCATCCCTCCCTTCCCCTTAACCCATGGCAACCACTAATCTTTGTACTGTCTCCATAGTGTTTCTTTTTCCAGAATGTCCTAGAGGTGAAATAATACAGTATGTAGCCTTTTATTTTGTTTAAAAAATGTTTAAATATGTTTTTATTGATTTTTTTAGAGAGAGAGGCAGGGAGAGAGAGATAGAAACATTGATGTGAGAGAGAAACATCCATCGGCTGCCTCCTGCACGCCCCCTACTGGGGATCGAGCCCGCAACCCGGGCATGTGCCCTGACCGGGAATCTGACCAGGAATCAAACCGGGACCTCTGTTGGTGGGATGACATTCAATCCACTCAGCCAACTGGCCGGGCAGTCTGTAGCCTTTTAGAATGCTTTCCTTCCACTTAGCAACATGCATTTCCGTTTCCTCCACGTCTATTCCTGGTTTGATAGCTCATTTCTTTTTAGCATTAAGTAACGTTCCATTGTCTGGATGGACCACAGTTTATCTATTCATCTACTGAAGGACATCACATCTGGGTTGCTTCCAAGTTTTGGCAATTATGAATGAAGCTGCTGTAAACATCTGTGTGCAGGTTTCTGTGTGACACCAGTTTTCTAATCAGGAAATATCTCTGGCTCTTCACAGTACATTTCCTACTCACTTTGTGCTTTTCTGCCAAATCTCCATTTTTCCTGAGTTAGTTGTTTTATTATTTTTTTTAAGTGGCTCAATTATTTGCAGGGTAACATTTTCAGGAAGTATAATAGTCTTCGCATTTCTGAGAATAGCTTAATGATTTCATTTACAAATTATAGCCTGGTATAGCTGAGTACAGAGCTCTTTCCCCTCAGGAAGTATGCAAATCTCTCTTTCAAAATCTCAGGGAATTAGTATTTAGTACAGTAAAGAAGAAATTTGGTTTTATCCCGGTATTCTTTTGGTCCTCTCGCAGAGTCTTCTTTTCTATGAAAAAGCAAGACATTTTTTCTGATTATTAAAGTCATCTGGTATTTGACAATCCATCTCCTGGTAAAGATTCAATTTTTTTCTTCAACTTAGGCAACTTTTATTCCATGATTTCTTTGATTTTACTGCCTTTGTGCCGATTTCATCCCCTGTACTACACAGATCATGGGGGTCGAATCTCCTGGATCATTTTTACAGTCTCTTGTCATTTTGTTCATCATTAGATCATCTTTTTCCTCTGAGTTCTCGGACAATGTTTTGTGCTCAGTTTTTATCAGCTTCTCGGTTCCGTTCATTATCCAACTTGCTAGTGACTGCCTCCAAAGTGTTTTTTGAAATGTGGCAGTTGGGTGTATTATCCAAAACCATGTCTTCCTGATACTGGATATTTTTCCCTAACATTTTCTTCCTACAACGTCATCTGGAACCTCATTGGAAATCTGCATTACACAGTTCATTTTTACCCCAACTGCTCACCTCTGTTCCCTTTCTTTTCAATGAGTAAGTCTTCTCATCTGGGAGTTTGAATTGGTTTGTTCTTACGTGCAAGAGCAGAAAGAGATGTCGGAGCCGTGCTGAAGAATCCTGGTGTTGCAGGAACCTCGAAAGGAGCCACGCACCTTCTCCCCGCACCTCCTCTGCTCCAGCCTCGGGAAGACACCCAGGCCGGACACAGCTTCGGAGTGAGGCCCACGGCCTTCACCCCAGCACCCTTCTTGATCAAGGTCGAGTTTCTGCTCTCTTATCACTCACTCCGTCTCCCACCCATCCCTCTTCTAGCTTAGAATTCTTCTGGCCATTTGCTCCAAATATCTCCAGTGTATTTCCCCTTTGTGTAAGGTAATCTGCAAGGGCTTGCTATTCCCTGACCCATTTGTCTACTCTCCAGAATGAGAGTCGTGCCCTTTCCGGGATCCAGGGCTCCCAGTTACGTTTTCTCAGTGACTTCAGCGGACATGAGTTAGAGAGGAGTACAGTAAGGGTAATGAAATGATTACCCTAAGTGGAAATCCCCAGGGTCCCTTTTACCGGAGTGGCTCTATAATAAATTAGTTGTTCCAGAAAATTTTAAGCTCTCTTAAAGCAAATAGCATCACCCTGGGCCATCCGTCTGGAATTCTGTGGAGAGATTATCTACACGGCACTGAATCAGCCTCTAAGATAATGTGATCCCGTCTCATTCCCCACTGTCTTGGCATCATCTACATTTTATTTTTGTACCCCTCCATATGTCCATCAGATTCCTGCTCCCAATTTAATGACAACTAAAATAAGAAGTATATTTTCTCGCTGATTTCCAAGCTGCTTGGAAAGGATGCCAATCAGTTTCCTGCATGAACCCTTGTTTTATAATTAGTCCAGGGTTCTGTGCCATCCTAGATGTCACTGCTTGACGGCTGCCCCCGCCTTCACCACCATCCCTCCGCAGTAGACAGTCCCAGGCACGATGTAAGTCCCATTTGGCATTCTTCTCTCCTGTGGAATTACTCTGTTAAAAGTATTTGGACATCCCATCCTTAAATGAGAGCCCCTGCCTTCTTTCCCCGGCCCTAACTCTGGCCTTTGAAGCAAAATCATTTCACTTTCTATTTTCTCCTCTCCCTTGGGGAAGTTCTGAGTCAGACAGACCTGAGCTTAGAGAGAGAGGTTGGGTAGGGCAGGCGCCCTTCATCTCCTGGAGAATGAGCTGCAGAGAAGGGAAGAGGGGACAAGGTGGGGGGCTAAGCTAATGAATTTCTCGCTCAACGAGGGTTGGATTTTTGTACTTTGGCATCATTATTTGATGAGATACGTTGGAGATGTTTAGATGATTAGACTTCCCCCCAATCAAATACAAATCAGAGAACCCTCCAAAGCCAAATTAAAATGCTCTTTTGGACAACGTTGTGCTGGCTTTTCTGTGTTTTGGCGCCGTGACGAACACTGCCAGCTTCATTGAGTCTGTGCACAAAGAGAGTTGGAAGGAAGAAAGGAAACCGACATTGAGTGAGTGCCTTCCACACGCCAGACATGTAACATGCCCTCTTCCTTTATCATGCTCCGCTCTCAACGGTAGGGCCTTCTTCACACAATTTACAGATGAGGCCCAGAGGGGGTAAGTAATTTGCTCAAGGTCACCATGCTAACAGGAACCAGGGCCATGACCTCAATTCTCGTTTCTCAATTTTGTGAGCTTATATTACTTTCTCTCAATCCTGCTGCGTGGCAGGGTTAGGGGAGAGGCCTGCTGCCCGTGCTGTAACACATCTGCATTCTTCACTCACCTCTTGTCGGGGCTGCTTTTGTGCTAGAAAGACAGGGGAGGGGTTGTGACAGAGGCCGTGCGACCCATAAAGTCCGAAAGTTCGCCGCCTTCTCCATCACTGCGCTGCCGCGTAGTCCCCAAGCCTTACTTTGCTTTAAAGACACTTGGAGATCTTCTTACAGTTCAGACTCTGGTTCAAAAAGTCGGGGGTGGATCCTGAGATCCTGATGTTGAAGTTGTTGCTCCATGGACCTTACTTTGGTTAGAAAGGATGGAGTCACTAACAGAAAAATCTGAACGTAACAGAACTATCTGATGTAATAGAACAGAACGACCTGATGGTAATAGAACAGAATCATCTGAACGTAACAGAACAGAACGACCTGAACGTAACAGAACAGAACAACCTGAACGTAACAGAACAGAACGACCTGATCGTAATAGAACAGAACGACCTGATCGTAATAGAACAGAACCATCTGAACATAGTAGAACAGAACCATCTGAACATAATAGAACAGAACCATCTGAACATAACAGATCAGAACGACCTGAACGTAACAGAACAGAACGACCTGACTGTAATAGAACAGAACCATCTGAACGTAATAGAACAGAACCATCTGAACATAGTAGAACAGAACCATCTGAACATAATAGAACAGAACCATCTGAACATAACAGAACAGAACGACCTGACTGTAATAGAACAGAACCATCTGAACGTAATAGAACAGAACCATCTGAACATAACTCTCTGCTTTTGTCAGATTTCCTGGGATGATATAGGTGCCAACTAGCTAGCCTCTGCTTCGTGTTAGCAGGAAGAAGGCCTGGGTTGGTGTACACAGCCCCAGTGCTTACCAGCTGTCTGATCCCAACACAGCCAATCAGCTGCTACAGACTTTCTCTTCCATGAAAGGTGGACACTGATCTCCCAGGTGTCTACCAACTTCCCAACCCTGGCCATACCAAGGTACTCTGGAGAGCTTTGAAAATAGGGTAGTGCCCACCTCCAGAAAATCTGATTTGAGTGGTCTAGAGCAGCGATCTCAACCTTGGCTTGACATGGAGGGTCTTTAAAAATCCAAATGCCCAGACAAAACCCAAACGAAGCACGTCAGAATCTTTGACTGTAAGAGTCAGGCCTCACAGCTTTGGACAAATCTTCCCACGCTATTCCTACATACAGCAAGGTTGGGGATCACTGATCTGGGTGAAGCTGGACTTTCAGGCTTGTTGTTGCTGGTAGGTAGTCCCCGAGTCCATTCTAATGAGCAGCAAGGATTGCATACTACTCATCTGTGTGCTCACACAGTGTCGTAAGGATCTGGAGAAATGATGTGGTCGTCAAAGTTGACATCCCAGTAATGAGACGAACTGAGGTGCTCTTCCTCCTGTTGCGAGGCACTGGGAAGGCTTTCCAATCGCTGCTGCTATTCCTGCCAATGTGTGTGTATGTATATATGTGTGTATATACATGTATGTATGTACATAACCTGAATTTAATCATGAGGAAACACAGTCAACTCCACTGAGAAATAGTTTTAAAAGGCACAGGGTACTGTGTTCTCAGAAAATGTCAATGGCGTTCAAGACAAAGACAGATGAGGGAACAGATCCAAATGCAAGGAGACTGCGGTGTGAAGGCAACACAGGGCTCTTGACCAGGAAACAGTGTTATGGGGACATGATCAGGAACGTTGGCGACATTTGAATATGGACTGTGGATTAAATAAGAGTCTTGTGTCACTGTTAAATTTCTTGAGATTAATAACTATGCTATAGTTGTATAAGGGAATGTTCTTTTATTAGGAAGATACACTATAGAGGTTAGAAGTAGAAGGGCATGATGTTTGCCACTTAATCGCAAATGGTTTAGGGAAAAATTTTATATATATATATATTTATAAAAGATAAAGAATAATATAGCAAATATGGCAAAGTGTTAACAAGTGGTGAACTGGGGTGAAGGATATGTGATAATTATGTATCCTCGCTTCTTGAAACTAAGTCTGGGTGAAGTGTGATGAGAGTACATTGTATTATTTTTGTAATTGTTTGCAAGTTTGGGACTACATATTTCAAAACCAAAAGTTAAAAAAAAAAATACAAAGTAAAACAATTAAAAACATATCTTGTGTTTGGAGTTGGTTCAGATGGACGGTTATCGAGGGTGCAAGTGTAGAGCCCAGTGATGAGAAAAGAGCGTGAGCCACGCCATGCAGATGCCGCTGGAAGGTGCTGTCGGGGAGCTCCACCTGGCTGACCACCTGTGGTCTGCATGCAGGACTCTGGACACCCTCGCCCACACCACCCAGCCTGGGTGTATAGCTGCACAGGACAATGAGACAAGAACATGGAGGGACACAGAGATGGCCTCTCCCCGAGCACAGACCGGGGAGCAGGAACCGAAGGCAGAGTGCCATTTCCTGCGGGAGGAAGGGCTGCTCTCGCTCATTCCATCCAATTCTGCTACTTTCAGAAGGAGAGCACTCACAGACCTCCCTTTCTTCCTGGGTTTGGGCATGAGGGGGTGCCCGGATGGGCAATGTGTGCAGAGTGGTTTGAGTGTCGCGGTCAAGATCCTTGGCATGCGGAAGCATGGGAGGTCTTTGCACAATGTCTTCTACCCCTGCAGCCCCATGAAATGCAACTGTAAACAGGTTATTCATAAAGCACCTTGCACCTGAACTCCTCCCTGCAGTCCCCTACTATTATCATTCTGTCTTCAGAGGTTTTGTTTTCCATGTCATTGCCTCTCGCACTCTGAGGACTTCTTGCCTCCCCTTCTCCTCCGTTGTCTTGGTGATTCGGTCACAATGTGGACAGGCTCAGCACCAGGCCTGCCAATGGGTATTGACTCCTGCCAAACCATCCACACCTGTGCATGGGTTCTGGCTACCCACATGCCTGAACCCACGAGTGCTCTGGCCTTGAATCTTCATCTTGCTCTGCATCTTATTTCCCAACTTCTTTCCAGAGCTCTCATTTTTTAAATCTTTCTTGTTGAGAGTATAACAGATGTCTCCCTCTTTCCCCCATTGACCCTCTCCTCCTTGCTGCCACCCCCTCCTGCTTTCCCCAAACAGAGTTCGAATTTTGACGCCTTGTTTTATCCTTTGCTTTCAGGTTCACACTGACTCCCTGGGAAGGGACAGTTGTTAGACCTTCCCTAGCCATTTTCAAAGAGGAACAAGGGAAGTACAGAGTGGTCCATGACCTTTGTACTACATGCCCTTCTCAAAGCAGAAATTCCCTCCTCCATGTGTATTTGAAGGATAATACCCAAGAAATGTATCTAATGGTTTCTCTTCTAATTCATGAATTAGGAAGACAGAGCTGGGCTTGTACGTGACAGAGTTGTTGAGCCGGAGTGAGGTGAGGGTTGGGCGTGTTTCTTCTCCAATCTATAGCTGACTATTCCTTCAGAGTGTCAGAAATAGGAGGGTGTGGCGTGGTTCCAGTGAAAACATACTGTCAATACTATTAGTGCATTGTGAGAACATTTGTAAAGGAAATCCTACAAAAGAGAGTATTGAAATCTTTAAGCAAGGTCTCCTCTTCCAGTAGATTCTGCTGCTCTCGGGTCTAGACACTGGATTTAGTTGAAATGAACTCACCTGCAAAAAAATACAGAGACCAGCTCAATGCAGCCTACTGCTTTCAGTCTAGACCTTGCTTCAGCTGCCAGAAAGCTCTTTTCTAGCTTATTTCAGTGTCTCACTTCTGTTTCCAGGTGTGAATGCAGAATGAACCCCTTTCAAAACCTATGCTCTGCAAACTCACCCTTGCTTCAAAGGCTGAACCTACTCTCCCACACATGGTCACTTTGCCACCTCCCAGCAGGAAATGTCGGTGGCCCCACTGCATCTGAAATCCTCACCCTCCTGCTGCTCCTGGGGATGCCTTTCTCATCCTTTTCGTCTGAGGTCGCTCATTGTCTCAAGGAGTGGTCACTCCATGTGAATCAGTCTCTTGGACATAAAGATATAACAGCCTAAGGACAGCACTGACTTGCATGAGGTCAGACAGCGAGTAGGTGACAGGAGCTGGAACTCCAGTTCAGGTCTAAACTCCCTGATCAAGCCTCTTTCCACGACACTGTGCCCTGGAACTGGATGGCTTCAAAGGACAGCAGCCTGGTGCTTCCCGGAGTCGGATGCATGTGGATTAAAGCCCAGCTCCACCACTCGCTGGAGGCGGGACAGTGAGGTAGTGGATTAAACATCCTCCTTCCTCCACCCTCATCCTTCCTCAGAAATACCTTGTGGTGGTCAACCTTCTCTTCCCTTCAGTCTGGTGAGCCTCTGCAAAGACAGTGGGGAGTCAGGCTCTTACATATGCATGTAGCCCACGAATCTGAGGACAGGATTCATATCCTAGAACTTCAAAGAGATTGCCACTGTATGAACAGAGAAAGACATTTTTAAAGGCCATAACAGAGTTTTAAAAGCTAGCATTTACCTTATTTATTCAAACTAAGTAATAGTATCCAATGTCCTTTCATTATGTAGAAAAGGAAATAGTCCATGTGAGGTTGAAAGCCTTAATACATGGTGCTAACAAGCATTGACACCGAGACTAAAACCCATGTCTCTTGATATCCAGACCACAACCTTTTAGGCACCACATATGCTGGGATGTATGATTCGAGAAAAGCATTTGTATTTCAAGAGAATTATATTACTTAAGAGTTAATCAAATGAGGATATAATGAGGTCCTGCCTAATGGTAAGAGTGTAGATCTTTGCAAATACTCTCATCACCCCCCTATCCATTAATTTCTTGCAAGCCCTCATCAATGTATTGCTTTACTTACTCAATATAACTCTTTTTTCTATAGCATTGCAAGCAACAAGCATATTTCACAATTGATAGATGCTAAACCCCCACCAACTCTGCCAGCTTAGTTGCCATAGTGATAAATGGTTTAAGAAAGTCTCATTTATTTGAAAATATATTTAGAAATAATTGAGGCCCTTGAGAGCTAGATGTCCTAAATTCTTTCTATGGTAGTGCTTGATATGTTTCCTTCGGGGCACCAATAGCCTTTGAAGGAAAATTCTCCTAATCACGGTAGCTGAGTAACTTGCAGGATATGAGATTCTCTGTTCTCTTGATTACATGTTGGGCCAGCAGGACTTGTCCGGGGCTCAGCAAATACCCTCCTCAATGACACCACCAGGGATTAAGAGAAGTCTTGCCTGGCGGATGTTTTCCCTGTAGTGATTGTGCATTAGAATTTGATGTTAGTTAGAAATGTGGGATTCAAACAAAAATGAATTCTAGAAGCCTGACAAAGCAAACTTTGGAGAGAAATGTGGATAAGTACCTGTTACTTGGGCAAAAGAGAAGGGGCCGGACAGTTCTTGTGGATGTAACCCTCCGAACACCCCTTTTTCCACACGTGATCCTCGCTCTTGAATTTTTGACCTGGGGCCTCCTAAAGTCCCTTTAATTCTTCTGCAAAATAAAGTATCAGGTCCATATGACACTGTGGATAATAATGATTGAGGACATACTACATTCCAGGACATCACTTACATGCATTATTAGTTTTAATCTCACAATATAACTATGTGGAAAAGATTGATATTATGCTCAATGTATAGGTGAGGAACATCCTTTCCTTTTTCCCTCCCAGACCCTGATTCTAAATCTTGGCCTGAGTGTATCCTCCTCTCCTGTCTGGCCCGACTCTTCCGTAAAGGACCTAATAACTGGGTGCGTGTTCCAGGGCAAGTGTTTACTGATCCGCTCTGGGTGGCCTCTGACTTTACATTGGTGAAGGATAACGGCATTGTTCTTCTTTCTCTGAACATAATTTAGGTCACAGAAGCAAGGACAGAGCTGAGAGTCTCACTGGGAATTATAATCCCAATGCTCTTTGAACATTTTCAACTTGTACCGAAACATGGCCCAAAAGCTATTATTATTTGGCTGGAGGGAAATGAAAACTCTACATGATAACGGAAGGAAATTGAGGTACCGAATTGCTAGCACTAAGAGCTACCCAAGTTTTCAAGAAGCTGTCAATTATTATTCCTGGCTGGAACTCTGGAGAAGAGTTTTCAAGCATGGAGCAGTTAGCGGTAACATCTGGCCTTCGATTTAGTCAACACAGAGCTTTCTGTACACAGTTCCCTCCGGCTTTTGGTTGCTGCCTCGTCTGCATCATGGCCCCTTCAGCTTTCCCAGGCAAACTGCGTTCCTGGGCCTCTAACAAAGTAACAGAAAAAGGTGGAGATTCATGCATTTATCACTTTGTTTTCTTACCCAATTTAAGGAAAGCAATTTCTTCCATTTCCTCTTGGGAGTTGATTTACCTCCACAATTAAGAGAAAAATTCAACATGATGTCTGTAAACGTGATGGAGATACTGTGGAATGTCCATAGCCTGGCGATGGGTTTGTGGTAATGCAGCCACCAGCTCGGCCTTGGGCACATGCAGGGCATTGCGACAGTGCAGGCTGTGGCTATGGAAGCAAAGACCTGCCAACGGGGCCCAACTCACGATGGGGGCCTCTTTCCTCCCTTGCTCTGCCCCACTGAATGGGTTCTTACATCACTGTGCAGCAAGGGGGGCAGTCACGGGACCGCAGAGTGGAGGCAGGACCGGGCAGTGGGTCCCACCTCAACTTCACCAAAGCCCCTGTGAAGGCCACAGAGTCCAGCATCTCACAGTGACCCACAGAACTCCCCTCTCCAGGGAGGAGAGCAAGAATTTAATTTAAAAGGATTCCAGGTGCTTCCAATGAACAGGCTGCCCCTGGCCCACGGACAGTGAACTGTTGCAAACAGCACCAGGCTTGGAGGCAAACTGGTTTCAAATTCTGGTTCCTTTTAAGGTTTTTGAAAAATTAACTTTATTGGGGTGACACTGGTACATAAAATTATGTAGGTTTCCAGTGTGAAATTCTATAACACATCATCTGTATAGTGCACTGTGTGCTCACCACCGAAGTCAAGTCTCCTTCCGTCGCCATATCTTTGACCTTCTTTACCCTTTCCTACCCCCACCCCCTTCCCTCTGGGGACCACCATCACTTAGGCACTAAGTGTTTGGGGGAAAGTTATTCAAATTCTCTCAGTAACTTTCCCTGAGATAACGTTGTCTATTTTTTAAGTTGTTGTGAGAATAAAAATATTAAAATAACCCATATGTAACTGCAAAGAGCACAGTACTTGGTACATTGTAGTTGCACAGAAATTTAAATCTGAATCTTTATTCATTCGTTCAACAATGTTATTGAATGCTACCAATAATAATCTCATCGTTATCATCTCTAGTAGTAATAGTACAAGTAGCATTAGTAGTAGTAGTAATCACTCTGCACTAAACATTATTCTAAATGCTCTGGGTATACTACTGTTCCCAATCTTCATTCTACCCCACTGAGGCTTCACATGATTATTTCATGTTCTCCATGTGGAAACCAGGCATGGATGTGATAAGGATCTTGCTGGATTTCCACAGGTCGGAAGTGCTGGAGCTCAGATGTGGCTCTACCGTGTGAGATCCCACTGACTCCCACTGTGCTCAGCACTGGGTGTGCTCTGTGGTGAGTACAGTCTACGAGACAGATGATAAGCAATAAACAAATGAGTAATTTGAAGAAGAAAAAGCTAAGAAGGTAATTACAAAGCAGAATGATGAGGTGAGAATGATACTGATTTAGAGAGATAGGAAGAATCATCCCGAAGAAGTAATATTTAGGCTGGGACCTGAAGAAGGAGAAGGAGGGGCCATGTCACAAGTCTTGGGAGGAGCATTTCAGGCCAAGGGTATAACAGCATCCACTGAGGCCTTAGGACTGGATAGACTGAGTGTGTTTGGGGATCAGTGTGGCTGTGCCTTAGTGCCCAAGGGTGAGACTGGCACAAACAGATGAGAAAGGTGGGCAGAAGCCAGGGCATGTGAGGTCTCACAGACCATGTAGGAAGTCCAAATTTTATATGAAATGCAATGAGGAGCTGAATGGTGTTAAATTGATTTATTTTAAAAAGATCACTCCCAGTTTTGTTTGGAGGATAGATTGGGTAAAAATGGGACAAAAGAGGAAGCAGAGAAAGCAATTACAGCACTGCAGCAGTGACCAGATCAAAGGTTATGGTGATCTACTCTAGGGGAGGCACCATTAAAAGTCTAATTTTGAACGTATAAACTATGTGATCATTATAATAAATTTGAGAAGGGATATCAAGTAGACAACAGGATATCTAAGGCTAAATCTCCAGAAGAGAATAATGTAGACCTCAAGAATGTAGAGATGGTCTTCAAAGTCAGGGGGAATGAATGCTATCTCATAGAGAGTGAATGGGGAGAGGCGGGAAAAGATGAAAAGGTGTGCTAGAACTGAGATCTGAGAAGACTTGAGTTTCCCTAACATTTGAGGGTTAGGAGAAGTTAAAGGATCTAGTTAAAAAAAAAGACAGAAGAATCAGCCATAACCACCTGAGGAAAATCAGACCATGCCCCCAAAACCAGGACAGATGGTGTGGAAGCCATAAGGATTCATCCTTGGTGTGGATTCCTGCTGGGACGTGAAGGATGATGGGAACAGGAAAACATGCATTGAACTCACAGCCCCTCCCCCAGTGATCTTTAAAATAACATGTTCGATATAGTCATGAACAAAACTCAGAATAGAGCTGTTGGAAGAATGAATGGAGGGAGGTAGAAAGATGAAATTCTAAGAATGTAGGCTATAAAAATGATCAGAGAAATGAAGCAACTGCTGAAGGGTATTGTAATTTTCTCAAGGCTGCACATCCAGTAAAGGCCATAGGGTTTGAATCCAGAGAGTCTTGCTGCAGAGTTCATGCTCTTATTTATGTGTATAAAACTATTCTAATGAATTATTCTACCAGTACATTATGTCCATGATAAAAAACATATAGAAAAATGGGTGGAAAATAAATATTTTCTTCCCACAGTCCAATCAATTTTTCTTCCCACAGTCCAATCAATTTTTCTTTCCACAGTCCAATCAATTTTTGTATGCAGCTCCTGAACTCCATGTACTTTGGAGCCTATTATTAAGGATGTGGTGAAGATTGTGTGTTTGCATTTAAACAATTGAATGGGAAGGCTACAAGATTGTAGTTCGTCAGTAAGTATAGGTATTTGTGGTTTCAGGGTGGCTTAGTTTATACTGATGACAGGTCCAAGGTATGCCCTTGGAATTGTGTGGCTAAAATGAGTGATGGAGAATTCTTTGTGATAAGGAGGAAAGGGAAGTAAGAAGACAAGGGATTAGCTAGGTCATCCACACAGACCCTGGGAATGAAAGCAGGGGTGAGATGGAAGATGAGACTGTACCCTATCTGTTACCATCTTTACAATAGGAGAAGTGATAACCAGTAAGTCAACAATGACAGCAATGAAGATGAGAGATAATGGAAGGATTATCCACAACGGATGCAGACCCAATTGTTGAAATGTAAATAATGGTTCATCCTGCGGGGAATTTTAGGATATTAGATGGTGGAGGGTTGCAATGTTGACTATAAAGGAGAGGTGACCTCAGTAAGCAGAAACTTGGGAATGCTAAATGGTGTCATCAAAAGATGTCTGGGCAGGAGACCTCACATTTGCCAGCAGCATCAAGGAAGGATTCACAGAGAAGCTAATACTTGACTTTGGATTTTGCAAGAAAGAGAATATGTCAGCGATGAACATGGGGAAGGAAGGCATTAAAGATGGAAGACACAGCATGTGTGGGCACTGAGGCAAGAAAGAATACGATATCGACCCAGTATTGCTTGAGGGTAGATTACTAGGGAGTGGGGGTGATGAGACTGAAGAAGGAGAGGCCAGATCAGGAAGTGAAGTGCATGTCATTGTAAGGAAGCTGAGATTTATCCTGAATATGTTGGGGATCCATAGAAATATTCTGAGCTGTGGTAGATCACTGTCAGGTTTGAACCCAGAGGCAGTGTTGAGGTCTGATTTTATGGAGTTAGGCTGGAAGATAGAGGAGATCAGTTAGGAAGCTCTGAAATAGACATGATGTAGGCCCAAAGTAGGAAAGTAAGGTGTAGACTAAAAAAAATAAGGTGAGGACTTATAGAAATATTTAGGAGGAAAAATGCTAAGACATTGTTTGAATAGTGTGGGGTCAGGAAGAAGGATGAGCTCATGATGACTAGCAGGTTCCGGGGTGCCTGGATGATCTGGGTGCTGGTCACAAACGCAGGAAAGACAGCAGAAGAAGGTTACAGAGTGGCAGCTTCTGCTTGGCAAGTGCTGAGTCTGAAGTGTCTGGAGGTTACCCTAGAGGGTTGGGAGTCCAGAGGAAAAGAACCCATCTTATCCATTGACTTTCCCAGAAGGACAAGAAAGTTTCTATCTTTGCTAGAAGTCTCTAACAAATATCTTCTCGTGTTCTGTCCACCTGAATTGGACCACATGCCCTTCCAAGATGACACTTGGTGCCTGGATATGGGACACATTTATTTTATAAGACAATCTGGCCATCGCTGGAGCTGAGAGTATATGTCTTTGCCAGGCCATATGACTGACCCTGGGGAAAAGGCGGTTTTCCAAGGGAAACTCATAACATATCCAGTCCATGGAAACTCCACCATTGTCAGGCACAGGAAAAATGAGTAAATCTTTGCCCCAGCTCCCAAGGATCACACAGACCACTGTAGCTCAGAAGAGGACATCTGCCCCTGTCTAGGAGCACCGAGAAAGATTGGATAGTGGATGTGACATTTGAGCCCGGTTCTTCAAGTCTGTGCAGGTGGTTGCCGAGCAGAGAAGGTGCATGGACAAGAGGAAAGGGTATTCTGCGAGAGGAAAAGGTGCTCAGGCACCAGGCCCAGACAGAAGGCCTTCCTGGGCTTGTCTGGGGAATTACCCTCGCCTAGGATTCAGGCACCATTTTGTTTTGACAATGAAGTACCTTGTTTCTGCATAGAGAGTTCTATAACATTGTCTTAATCCATTTCATCTCATTTTTATTACAACAACTCTTTTTTAATCCCATCTCATTTTGACAGGGGAAAAGGAAAGGGGGTGTGTATTTGCCTGGTGAATATAAGGGCTGTCATGGTAGGTTTTGCCCAGCATGACTCATTTGGGGACACAAAGGGGTATTATGACAGCTGCTTGATAGTAGCTTTGGGAACTTGAGATTCTTACTTAACCTCCCTTACTTAACCTCTCTGCACCTCAATTTTCTCATCTAGGAAATGAGAGATAATAACACCTTTGCTGCAGGCTCATTGTTAGAATTAGACACTGTAACACATGTAAAGTGCCTTGTAGAGTGCATCTCTCTACCAAGTCAGAAAAGAAGTTGTTATCACCATTCTCATTATTATTCTTGAGGGCCACAGGAAAATAACTCAAGAGGAGCAGCGTAAGACCTTTGGCAGAAAGGTTGTCGTGACTGGATTACCAACAGATGAAACAGCAGGCAGGGGGTGGAGTGATCTGCCTCTCAGTTTTTTTTTATTATAAACTGGATAATCCATCAACTGATTCTGTGAAGGACAAAAGTGCCCTGGCCACAAACGATGGGAGTCAGGAAATTGGCTTCATCAGTAGCACAAAGTGCATTTGTGCAACTAACACTAACTGAGCTCCTACCGTGTGCAGAACACTTGCTCTAGGCATTTCCATATATTATCTCATCTAGCCCTCGAAACAATCATGAGGATTAGCCCTATTTATAGATAAGGAAACCAGGGCCCCCAGGGCCCAAAGTCACACGAGTAGCAAGTGGCAGAACTGGGATCAAGTTTTTGACTGTGAACCCAGGCTCTCTCTGTTCTAGGATGGTGTCTCTTCTGCTATGGCTCTCCGGGTGTGGTCCCCAGAGCAACAACAGCAGCATCGCCTGGGAACTTGTTAGAAATGCAGTTCTGGGGTGAAGATATAAAAAATATATTCTAAATGAATGTAAGTTTCTATAGTAACTTAAATGTATAAGCATATTGTCAAACAATGGTCATTGACGCAAGTTCAATGCCAAAATGAATCCCCAGTTTAGGGTGTGGTGAAGAAGGAAACCATATTCAGTGCAGGAACAGCTCACCTGTGATACAGCACGGTTGTGAAACCAGCACGGCTATGGAACAGCTCTGGGGCCAGACAGCTCTGCTATGCTCCTCAACAGCCTGCCTCACCCTGCTCTGGTGAGACCTCTTCTGTGTTTCAGCAAAGCCAGGGAGATGTACTCTTCATTCTTTGGTGGAAAGGGAAAGTATGCTCCTGAGAGCCAGAGGGGAGCCGGCTTATATGGACAGAAGTCCACGCCTCTGGTCCCTGATTGGTCCATCCTCATGTAAATGAAGGCTCCTAATCATCACAGTTTGTTGGTCCAAAAGGCACTGTCCTGATGGTCAGAATAGAGACACTCTGATTGGCTGGAGCTGCACAGCTCTGATTGGATGGGGAAAGCCTCAGTCCTATTGGTTGAAATAGGATTCCAGAAACTTCATTGTAAGAGCTGGTTTGGATGGCAGAAACAGTGCAGGCTTCTCTGTGAAGCACAGTTCGTGTGAGAGGCCCCTGACTGAAATGGCTGCTAGTCTGTTTTTCTTTAAAATTTGAGCCCAGTTAGCCGCTAGGAGCGCATCTTAGTAGGTGTCTTTTTTTCTCAGGGTTCACAATATGTATGCATTATGGAGTTGATAGACTAAAAATAATGAGACAATTAACTGATTAATTTACATTCCAGAAGTTTATGTATATAAAAAAGCTAAAAACTGAAAACCTCTTTGAGGGAAATTCTATTGGAAAAATATTGGAGTTCACCTTACAATTGAAACCACTTTATGCTGGTGAATATACGGTCATTTTAAAGCATTGTTTAGAGTATTGTAAGATGAAACTTGTGTTCCTTAATTAGAATAAGTATATGGCAATGTAATAATTGTAATTGCAACCATAGAATACAAAATAACGGGAGGTATTTTGATGAAAATACAGGATCTGAAGTCAGATAAACCTGCATTTTAATCTCGCTCGGTCTATTACTAGTTTCCTTATATTGAGCAAATTACCTTTCTAGCCGTCAGTTTCTTTATCTACAAAATGGAGCTAATAATAGTACATATTATTAATGGTAATAAAATTAAGTGAGAAAGTACACGTAAAGCTCTAATACTATTTTAAAGTTATGGGGCCACTTATTCTTTGTTTGTCCCTTTTATGGCTATCAATGATGGTGCAGTAGAGTTGTCCTATTCCTAAGGCATTCAAGGGCAGAAGGTCAGAGCTTGGGGACCTGATGCAGTTGCCAGTCATCACGCCGCCTACAACCTTCAGGCTTGCAGTCAAAGAGATTCAGGTCCATATCTGAAGTAGTAGTGGTGTGAACATAAATACAAACATTATCTTTTTTTTTTTCTTTCTTGGTTTCTTTAACAGACATATGGCAATGGAGTAAAATTACAGCATTGTATGACGGACTCTATAACATATTTAGATATAGTCTATAAGACCAGCGGAGCACAAAGAATGTGAGCATAAATGGAACAATATGTTAGACAGAGACAGAGAGAGAGAGATGAATATTTGTGGGCTTAATTTGAATTAAAACTATTTTTTTAGTCCACCAACTCATAGGTCTTTACTTTCTCAACACCTGTGGCCTTTTGTAGCGGCTCTTCAGGGCTGGGCAGGTACTGCCTTGTGCCAGCTTCAAGAATTACTACATTTGTGAGCAGTGGACCTCACATTGAAAGTTTGTAATTCGCCATAGTGGGAATATTTATACCATGGAAATTGGCAAACACTACAAATCCAGGACTGATTGATTGATTGGTTTAAATCCTGGAGCACAGCTTCCCAGCTTTGTGAGCTCTGAAACATGACTTCACTTTCCTTGAGCACCATTCTCCCGTCGGCACAGAGGGAAGAGCTACACCGACCTCCAGGCCGCTAAGCAACACCAGGTGTGCGGCCGGTGATGCTGGAAGAACGTGCCCAGCGCCCTGAGGCTCTCTTTCCTTTTCTCCTAACTGTGACCTGATTATACACAGAAGGCATTTTGGACACCCTGAGGAAGGAGGAGCTGTGTCAGAGTACCTTTGAATTAGTTACAGAATCTGAGGCAGTGGACTGTAATTCCCTCTATCCCAGCCACCCATATCAAATGAGTTATAATCTCTCAATATCATGAACATAAAAAAGGACTGATGCGTACTAATGCGTGTAATTAAGATACAAGGGTAAAGTGACAGAAACTGGCGACGGTCGTAGTCATGCTCATCACATAGCTAACATTCCTCTGGCTCTTTCCATGCGCCATTATCACTTGGCTTATCACAACTCTGGGAATCCCCACGCTAACCTACTGAAAAGAGTCTGAGCTTTTCTTGGGGGACATGTGGTGCAGAGTGAGGGCGGGGCTTACTGTGGAAGGCTGGCTGGCCACACAGAAAGGCCCTTTAAAGTTCCTTAAGTAACTAGAGGTGAGGACCTGGCCCTCAGCCACACAGGCTCATAAAAACCCTCATATAAAGCCCAAGTTCATTGGATTTGCAAATGCTGATTCAGGCTTTAAAAAAAAAAAAAAAAAAAGGGACTTCCAAAAGACTGATGAGTAAATCAGAATCACAATTTATCCATTTGCAATAAGAAATAGTGCCCAGCCGGTGTGGCTCAGTGGACTGAGTGTTGTCCCGTGGACTGAGAGGTCCCAGTTCCATTCATGGTCAGGGCACATACTGGGTTGCAGGCTCGATCCCCAGTAGGGGGCGTGCGGGAGGCAGCTGATTGATATTTCTCACATCGATGTTTCTATCTCTGTCTCCCTTCTTCTCTCTCTAAAAAGTCAATAAAAACATATTTAAAGGAAAGAAAGAAAAAAAAAGAAAGGAAGGAAGGAAAGAAGGAAAGAAAGAAAGAAGGAAGGAAGGAAGGAAGGAAGGAAGGAAAGAAAGAAAGAAAGAAAGAAAGAAAGAAAGAAAGAAAGAAAGAAAGAAAGAAAAGAAAAGATGAAAGAAAAAGGAAGAAAGAAATAGCTGTCAAGCAAAATAGATATTTGTGTCAGTCTGACCGGTACATTCCCTCCCTTTAGGCAACTTTGCAAAAAAAAAAAACAAAAAAAGCCAAATTAGGAGGACTCCAGTGGAGTTTGTCATCAGGACACGTTAGTCTAACACATCAATTTCCAGATGGGGCCAGACCCTCCAAATGGGCTTGGCGTCTGGCAGAAACGGATGGGATTGACTCTGCCAAAATGTGCTTCTGTGCCTTTCTCTTTGTTTCTGACGATTTAGACACAAAGCCTTGAGTTCATTCTCTCTGTGGCCTAGAGTGCTTTTATAATGACTTTTCCTGGGACTGTTCTGAGGCAGACATTGGCATCTACGGACACAGGTCAGCTCCGGCCTGCACTCTGACTGTGACCTGCCCCAGAACTAAGAGTAGTTTCTAGTGTGTGATTGCAAAAGAAATCAAAAGAAGGAGAAGGTTTTGTGACATGTGAAAATTATAGGAAATTAACATTTACGTGTCCGCACACAAAGTTGTATTGGAGCACAGCCACGCTCATTCACTCTGTGTTGCCTGGGGCTGCTTTCAGGCTGCGTGGGCAGAACCGAGGGGCTGCAGCTGGCCACGTGGCCTGCAAAGCGGGAGCCATGTGCTCTCTGGTGCTTTATAGAAAAAGTGTGCTGACCCTGCCCATGTCCATTATTTTGACTTTATTAATTAACCTTTAGAAGAGTGATCTTATTTTTCTTATTATCTTGAGGGGTCTACATGGAGTAACCCATTTCCACCCCACTTACTTAGCTTACCTTATTTTGTTGCCATAAAGTCTTGATTAAATCTGGAGCTAGAATATAAAAAATTACTTGGTCCTAATTGATAACAGGTCATTTACTGAGCAACTATGACATGCTAGGAGCTTTCTGTGAAGCTCTTATTTAACCCTCAGCATCACTCTGGGTGATGTTTCATTGTACCTATTCTTAGGGCTGAGGAAACTGGCCAGAACGTGACTTCCCCAGAACGATGGGCAGAGCTGGAATTTGACCCCAGGCCGCTTTTCTGTTCCCTGTCACACTGTCATCTCACATTAATAAACTGCCCAGGAATTAGGAAGGGAACATCCATTTTCTGGCAAAAATACATTAAAAATAACAGCAGGTTTTATTTTCTAAAGCTGTGTCTTCACCACAATCCCAACAAGTTCATGGCTAAGCAGTTTCTATATCAAGAGTGAGAATCAGATGTCACAGCAGAGACGGGCAGATAATGTAGGTGGGTGGCTTGGCTCACGTGGGAGAAAAATGTGTGGTCCTCTGTGCTCAGTTTTTAATTGTTTAGTTTCCCACTGTTACACAGACAAGGATATAGAGGAGAGTGTTTTAAAAATAAGTGATAAAGGCAGGCTCGAGGCTTGTGGTGAAGAGGAGACTTCACATCCTGTCTCCAGGGACAGGTGTGACTCAGAGGCCCCAGCTGCTGATGTGAGTGTTCAGGTCGGCTGGTTTTCAAGGGAGGTCACAGAAGTAGGTGCCCCGCCCCCATTACATCGTGTGGATTTTAAACACTGTACAGGCCCCAAAGTGTCTATCTTCAGGTCAGACATGGCCCGTGGGCTGCCGGGCTGTGACCTCTGGGCTGTAATTGCCAGCCAGCACCTCCTCCCCATCGCCCCGCATTGCTCTTAGCTGGGGAAGGCATTGTAACAGGGTTCTGCTCACCTCTCCATCCACACAGACTGGTCCTTTGTTCTCTCCGGAGCCCTATGAGAACAGAGGCAGCAAAAGCCACGTCTGAGGCTTTAATCATCCAAATGGCCCTTTTAGCGCTAAGTTCCAGCATAACAGTTGTAGCTAACAGGCTTTTGATCTCCCTCCGGGTACTGCCTCCTGATTAAAAGTCTTTTCTGTCTTTTAAAATTCCTCATCCAATTCTGATGTTCCCTGCCAGCTAAGTTGGCTGGCTTTCTCCAGCCCCTTGTCAAGTCTGTTGGGAGTGCCAGCCCCAGACACAGTGCGCTTGCTCGCCTTTGGCCTCCTTCTTTGCTGAGTGTCCGCCTTCCCATCCAGGGCGGGGGCAACCTGTCCTAGGAACACACACCGCCTCCCGCTCCCGCCTCCTCTGACAGCCCCGTAAGGAACCCAAGGTCCTCTCCTCAATGACTTCATTTTTAAAAACAAAAGTAGTAAACTGGTTTGAACTGGAACAAATCTATTTTTTTGTGCCTATTGAATCAGCCTTCAAAAAGTCTCTTGAACTGAACCTGAACCCAGCCCAAATTTCAATGTATTTGGGACTCTGATTCAGGTTTTGAGAAGGGACCTTAAATAGAACCACTGTGGCCTGGCGATCTGGAAGTCTCTGATTCTGGAAGGCTCTTAGTCTGACACTCTCACCCAGATCCCGCACGAGGGCTCACTTCACTTGAGGTTAGCGCTGGGATGTCGGGAAGGGGGGCGGTCACAGAAAACTGGGCGTGCCCACCCCCATGAGACTGCCTATTCCTTCTTGACCTTGGTGGCCACAGCTTAATCAGCTTTGTGTCCTCGATGCCAGCCACAGAGCAGGTACTGAGTGAATGTTTATGGAGTAAATTGTGGGTAAATCCCAAGACAACTTTCTCTTCCACGTGGTTCTGGCGTTTATTGCATTTACGCTCCCTATCTGTACCTTGAGGTCAGATCATAGAAGATCTGAATTCCTCTAAAAAGATCATATTTGTACCCATAACTAGGCTTTTCCAGGGAATGAGGCAAATCTCATGAATGAACTAGTTGTTTCTTCTTATAACCTGGGTTTGTGAAACCTAAAAACATTTTCTAAACATGTGGAGAGCAGCCAGAAGGAAAATTAAGCTCAATTTAAATGTCAAAATGTTTCTTAAAATAAACTTGTGCTGCATATAGAAAAATTACAGGAATAACTTCAGAAAACATTGCCCTTGTATTCTTAGAACTGTGACATTGTCACATAGATCACACCAGAGGCCAGGGGCAGCATAGCCCGGGTAGGTAACTGTTGCGACGCAGAGGCGATGGGCTGGGGTAAGGGGAGCGGTGGAAGAATTATAGATGCGAGGTGGGGGGTAGATGTTTCTGGAACGAGACCTCACTCAATAGCCCGGCTCTGGAGTCGTCAGCACAAAGTGCTAAGACCACATGGCTTGCAAAATAAACGTATTAATCTTATTAATAAGTGATCTTATTAATTTTACAGTTCCTGCTTTCAAAGCAGAAGCAGGACATACAACTGGTAGAAATCAGCTCGAAAGACTTGCGTGCGTAAATGTCTCAAGTCCGAGCTCTCTCCCCGTGCGCCTGGCTTCCTCTATACGGTCCCACTCTCACCCCATTTCCACAGGAGCCCACAGCTGAGGATGACCAGGGAGAGCGTCACCTGGGGAGACAGGCGTGCTCTCCATCTCAGTGGACGGTGTCTTTCCCTAACCAGCTGTACAAACTAGAAAAGTGGAAGACATTCTTTGACCCCCCGCCCCATCCCGATCACTATACAGCCACGTAGCTCTCAAGTCCGTTCACTTTCTGGCTTCCCTGCCCCACCCCCCACCTGTTTTGACTGTGAGCATCTTTAACTTGGATTGCTGCAGCAGTCCCCAAATTGGTCTCCCGTCGCTCCATCTACCCTTCTCTGTCATGTCGTTTTCTGATGTCACCTTTCCAATGACTTCCTATGGTTCACGATGCAAACTAAACCCCATCTCTCCAACACCCCTTCTTCTCTGCTCCCTGCTCGCATGCCTTCTCGGGGGTTCATGAATATGCCGTAGGGCCTTTGTACATGCTGGCAACAGTCCCACCCCGCTCTTTCCTTTGCCTACTCGATCCCTTCTCACTCTCCAGAATGAAAGTCGAATGTGAATTCCTCAAGCGCGATTTCCCCAGGGCCCCCGTTCTGTGAGTCGTGTTACCCCGGGCTTCTCCACATCCGTTCTCGGGCTTCTGTTCTTCACCAGTAAAGTGGAAATAATCACAGAGCTCGTCTGCTATGAGTAAATTAAGACAACACTTGTGAAGCGCTTAGCAAGTGACTGGCACGTGGTAAGCCCTGGCTGAACGAGCTGTTGTCCTGACTGGGCATCGCCATTGTTGGCAGGAGGGTGGCGTGCTGCGGAGGGTGGCTTTGTGTAGGAGCTAATGGCGTGAACCAGGCCAGGTCGCCCGGGTTGGAATCCCAGCTCTGGGTCTTTCTAGCCACATGCATTTGCAAATGTTACTTCACTTCTCAGCGCCTCTGTTGCCTTATCGATAGAGCGGTAGCGACATGGAACTGCGTCAGAATTTGAGGCTTAAATGAGTGGACACATGAAAAGTACTCAGAGCAGTGCCCAGCACGCAGTGTTTGAGCTACTCCTCGGGGAGACTTACTTCTCAGGATAAGTAAGACAGGGCTCCCCAAACACTGGAAACTGGGTGGGGACCCTTAGGGGACTCCATGTGTGCCGATTCCTTAGAGATTTAGCACCAAGCAGTTGTCAAAATACGACAGATCCGTGATGACCTCTCATTATGAGCCTCCAGCTTCTTGGAGGGTGCGCAGCAAAGATTTATCACCAACATTTCATTGAACAGTGAGCCGGGCCACTGCTGCTTCCTCATTAAATTCCACGGCACCAGACAGAACCCTCCCGTCGAGGTGAGGCCGGGCCCAGAGGATCACTGCGGATGACTTTCCGGGATTCCTGGTGGAGGTGTGCTAATAGAATCCCCACGATTGCTACCTGTGGGCAATGTGTCGGTTGATTCCTAACTCCAGGGTGTGGTCCTCAGACTCTAGCCCCAAAGCTAGTGTATTATCTCACCCAGAGAGGATAACTTCCTGCGACACTTATTTTGACTAGATACCCATGAAACCGAAGCATACATTGGATTGTGTCCCTTTGTTACATGACAATGGGGACCTTTGTTTTTCTCAGCCCCCCCCCCCTGTTACTGAGCACTTACTGTGGGAGGTGTTTCCTATGGATGATCTAATTTAATCCTCAATAACCCCAGGGGAGGCATAGGTGACCCTCCTAGAAAAGGAAGATAAAGCTGTAGTAGCTTAAATAATCCCCCAGAGGTCACAATACCAGTCAACATTCTTTCAATCGCAAGAGACAGGAACTCAATACAGGCTGAGGGGAAGGGGGACCTGCGGGTGGGGTGCAGGCTCCTCAGCTTGGGAAGATGCTGGAATCTGTTTCCAGGGGATCCTGTAAGACCCAGGCCCTCAGGGATGGGAACTAGGAACTCTCAGTGCCACCAGGGGGTGCCGCCTCATGTCCTCTGTTCCCGTCATCTCTGCTTGCCCCTTTGGTCTCGATGAGGGGGAGTTATGGTGCCCCTGGCGTGGGCCAGTGCCTGTTCCCCGACAGGAAGACATTGTACAACGGGGAGAAAGAAAGAGCTGACCACAGGAAGGGGCACCCTGTTACCAGGCAGAAGAGGGTGGAAGGATGAATGCACCTGACAAAACCAGGAGCTTTGCCGTCCATGCCATTTGCAGGGAAGGACGACAGGCGCAGTACAAAGGAGCCTGCTTCTGTTCCACAGCCCTCTGCTCTGTCCATTATCATTCTCTGCCGCCACATAAAGGTGAATTATTCAAAAGCTTGCCGGACAGGAGGGTGGGAGCCTGGAGTGGTTTCAGGAAGAATTTCAGCTGAGCTCTGGGAAAGCCAGCCGTGATTCAGTGGCTTGTCGCCTCGACTCTGACCGCCTGCTCTTCCCTGTGCGTTCATCACCGGCCACGACAACGGCTGTAACAACAGCCACAGCAACACAGTCTAGCTGTGTGACAGGACAGGTTCACCAGTTCATCTGAGTCGCGCTTCCACTGTCTGTGATGTCGTCTCTGGCTAATAAGGCAGGGACGGGAGTGACTCTAACAGTGTGATTTACCACTAAGCAGTGTCAGTCACCCAGTAAAAGAAGGGGCCACCACCCCATACCGGGCAGTGCCTTCAACTGTTTTGAATGGCTGCTTCCATCGACTTATGTTTTCCTTGGTTTGGGAGGCTTCTGTGGGCTAATAATTTTTTTAGAAAAAGTTTTCATATCCATTTCATATTCACTTGATAGTTGCTTTCTTAATCAAATGGTTGATTGAGCTCAGCAATTCTTTAAAAATGCTTAACATTTCACTCGAAATGAATGTACCTTGTACCTTCGACAGTGAGCTCTTTCAGCCAGAACCAAGTCCCTGTCTTTGAGCGGAGCTGCACTGACCGGTTTTCACCGACTTCCGTGGGAGATTGCCTCGGCGTGACTTCCCACCACGCCCAGCTTTGACATCTTGAACACAGAGCGAGCAGCCTGGGACTCTCCAGGGCGATATAGGGCAGCATCCTTCCAGGATTTAATTTTTTCCTTGGATTGTTTTTGCAGCTGTCTCACCCACGCCCACTTTCATAGCATTTTTAAGCTCCTCTCCACTGTCCCTGCAAAGCATTCAACTAAGTCCTCATAGAAACACCTCTTTCTTAGATCTCTTATCCTTTGAGACGACATGGAGGGACCTGGAGAGGATTATGCTAAGCAAAATAAGCCCATCAGAGAAAGACAAATACCACATGATCTCACTTATTTGTGGAATATAATGAACAAAATAAGCTGATGAACAAAATAGACCCAGAAACATAGAAGTAGGGTTCAGACTGACAAACCTCAGAGGAGGGGCGTGGGGGGGGGGATGGGTGAGATGAACCAAAGAACTTATATGCATGTATGCGTAACCAATGGACATAGACAACAATGTTGGAGGGTGGGGGGTGGGATGGCGAGGAGGGTGTCTAGGAGGGAAAAAGGAGAAACATCTGAAACAAAAATAATAAAAATTGGGAAAAAAAAAAAGAAACACATCTCTCTTCACTGCTGCCTCACCAGCTCTCATATTTGACTAGATTAGGAAGCGACAGTGACAAGCGTAGCTGCCGTGAGCAGGTTGGAAGTGGTGTGCCCGCGCTCAGGGTGGCCAGCCTTCCCCCAGCACTCGGGAGCTCAGGCCTTGGTCAACGTGTCACCGAGGAAATGAAGGCAGTGCGTTAAGAGGAAGCCAATCGTGCATGTAAGAAAGGCCCCACACTGTCTGCTTACCTTTCACAGTCCTCCGTCCCACCCATGTGCCTCTCTTTCTCTGTCTTACACCTTACCTTCCGCTGTTACACTTCGGGGGAAGTTAGATCATGGACCAAGGTGGTTAACATGTCTGATTCCCTGCTGTGTTGAACAGCCCTTGATTGTGAGTTCGGTCCAAAGAGAGGTTTGAGGTTCTGAGGTTGAATTTGAAGCTGTGAGTCATAATAGTCTCTTTTCACTCCTCGCGACCAGGCTGTGCTGTGGCTGCTGTCTATCTGCGCTGCCACCATCAGAACCTGAAGTACCGTTAGAGAAGTGAATAGCCCTCCATGCTCAGCTCTCAGGTGTTTCTGCTAATGTGTTTATCCCAAGGGAATAAAAATATCCATGAAAAGAGAGACACTGGATTCTGTGTTGACTCATTCCCTGGCCCAGGAGGACTTTTGATTAAGTATTACTCACTGCTGAACTTGCCTTGAATAGAAGCTTTAAAAAAGTCCTCCACGGAAACCACTTACAATTAGATGACTCGTTCTCTGAGCAGGTGGGACTAAAACCTCAGCCATCACCTAATGACTTCCCTGGGTGGGACCTGCTGCTCATCTTCCTGGAATGTCGTGTCTTTGGAGATAGCTCGGATATGTGGTCTCCAGAAGCCAATAAATGGGCCAATTTGGAAGAATGGATTGGAGACTTCAGAACTACTGAGTTTAGTTAAAAAGAAAAAGATATGTGCTACCCCAGACTATTTTGTTGTGTGACTATGTTTTAAATAACACAGGTTATGGGTAGAGGCTGAACACCCTGAAGCTTGCTTTGCCCTGAGCTCCTGTCTCCGTACTTGAGGCTTGGGGTTGATGTCAGAGCGTGGTTTGTTGACCATGACTCTGGAATCAAGGGAACCTTGGAAAAAGGCAAATGGGTGTAGGAAATAAATACAAACACTATTTCACATGCTAAGTGTACTCATCATTTCAAAGAAAACCTTCGGTTTTTGACACTGGGGACTCATTGTTTGATTAATGATGGAACACGGTGGAAAGACAAACAATGGCTACCCACTGTCTCTCAGACAACCAAGTAACACTGTATTATTCAGTTGCTGCTTTTGTAATGACATTTTGCCCCTTAATTTTTGTCATCTAGTATCATGTCACATCTGCATGTCCTTAGTGAGTGCTTCGTGGGCAAGCACAATGGTCCTTTTTAACCTTGACAAATAACAGACTCTCCAAGCTACAGTTTCATCCTCTATAATGTGGGGCAATAGCAGTGACCTCACCAAGCTGTGGTGAGGAGTAGGTAAGATGCCGTGTTCTCAGGCGTCTGACACAGAGTACACATGTCATAGGTAGCAGCTATTATTACTGTTCTAGTGTAAGACTTCAAAGATAGAAGCTGTGACCCGAAGGAAAATTGGAGGTACAGTAATTCCTTACACAACATCGTAGATAGTTTCTGCGACTTTAAGCAAACGACATATAACAAAACAAATTTTACCATAGGCTAATTGATTTAAACAAGGGTTAAGTTCCTATGGCGTCTCATCAATGTTAAAATGAACCAACATTGGAAAAAGTGACATTATTCAAAGACCTTCTGTACGTGGTAATATGAAATAAACACCCTTGTGATTTTATAAATGCAAGATCTTATAATGAAGGGTTTTATATGAGTTACAAACAGACAATAAAATCAGTGAACTGGTATTTGCAAGGGGCTTAGCGTGATGCCTGGTCCATTATTGTTATTAGGAAAGTTTATCCACTCATATTCTCGTGCATCTGCACCTTTAATGCCATCACTTCACGTGAGCACTCACACACCTGGTAGCACCTGGCCAGGTGAGCACATCAAGGGACCAGCCTGCCTGGAATTAGCCAAGCAGAAAGTTGCTAGGGATGCTTGGATCTGGAGTGGCCCAATTAATGTCCTTTATATCTCCAAATGTCTAAACCAGTCCAGGAGACTCACTCACACTTTCCTGTATCTATTGACATCTGGCATAAGAATGCATAAGGGTAGGGAGGTGCAGACCCATCTAATCGATAAATGTTCCCAGAGCGCCAGTGTCCCTGCGACCTCATTGGAGGAAATGTGTCATCCCATGGACGCTGCAGGATTTTCTTCAGGCAGTTGTACACACATGAACATTAAGTTTCTGGACACTCTCTTTGTCAACCTTGTTTGTTCTTTCCTTTCCTTCAAAATTGTTCTATGAGCAGGGTTGGTCCAGTAGAATCCCCGAGAGGTGTGCTTCCTACAGTAGCCATGTGTTCGATGTGTGAACGAGTGAACGTGTTCTTGAGATTTTTCTGTAACTACATGGCAGCCTCTGGATGGATACCCCAAGTCCTTTACATTCTGGGATTGCTTTGCCCATGAAGATTTAAATAAAACTGTCTTAAACTACCTTAATAATATA
The DNA here is from genome assembly GCA_030848825.1 of Tadarida brasiliensis. Lineage (NCBI taxonomy): Eukaryota > Metazoa > Chordata > Mammalia > Chiroptera > Molossidae > Tadarida > Tadarida brasiliensis. Next base: position 93,862,507 of record CM061267.1, on the reverse strand, counting down.
GGGCTGGGGGGAGGGGAGCAACCCTTCACTGTCTCAGAGCAGGAGAGCTGGGGAAGAGGGACGTACTTTTCTCCAGTCCCCTCTGACTCTAACCCCCTACATCCACTGAATTTTCTGATCTGCCTTGCTTTTCTTGCGTAACATTTCCCTACATCCCCTGCCCAACCTCTCCAACCCCAAAACGGGATAACTTCTTATTATTTCACTCTTCAAAGTCCCTTTGTCTCAAGGTTCTGTGTAGTAAATTTTACTAAAGGTTTATGGTAATGAAGATGGGCTACATCCCCAAAGTACACAATAGCAAAGTCCTTGAAACAGTCTATTAGACAGCCCTGTGCTTGAAAGAGACCTATTCATTTCTGTCACCAGGGAGTTCTCGCCTACCAGGGTTCAAACCTTCTGCCATTATTTGGGGCCCTGGTCTCTCCTTGAATTTCATCTTCTTTTCTCCAGCTCACTCACCTTTAACCCCCCCATTCTGGGGCCTCATCTTACCACCCTGCCTGGTGTTTCCCCCACAAAAGCCAGGTCACGTCTGATAGGAATGCTGTGATTGTCTCTTAACTGAGCCATTTTTTCCTTTCTTCAAACTCGTGTAAAATACAGGGTGGGGCAAAAGTAGGTTTACAGTTGTTCATATTGAGAGGAATGTGATAATCAAGACATAATCGTACAAGAATAAGCTCTGTGCTTCACATACACACAGCCCTGAACCTACTCTTACTCACCCTGTATTTTTTGTCGGACCGACAGACACTATTAGTTAGAATTTTTCTTAATTTTTTGTAATCGGCATCATTTATTTACTTGTTTACTTATTTTTAAGGAGGTAATTGATTTTTACTGTGGTTCTTGCCGGCAGTTTTCATATTCACTCATCATAGTTTACATCATGGTTAGAGAGTGGATTATCTGTGTCCAGAGAGGAGATGGTTTTTATTTATTTTTATTTTTTATCCTCACCCGAGGACATTCTTGCATGTATCTTCAGATAGAGCAAGAGGGAGAGAGGGAGAAAGAGAGAGAGAGAAACATCGATGTGAGAGAGACACATCGAGTGGTTGCCACCCACACGACCCAACCGGGGCCGGGGACAAACCGCAACCGAGGTACGTGCCCCTAGCGGGAACCCAACCCAGGACTCTCCGGTCTGCAGGCTGACGCTCTAACCACTGAGCCAAACCGGCCAGGGCAGGAGATGGTTTTGAGCTCCATCCCACTGGGCTTCTATGCACAGTCTGGTTGGATGGCCCCACACACCTCCCTGGTCAGTGAGGAAGTCTTATCCCTTACGAACTTTCCGCTAGGAAAAGACTCTCGGGCTGACCCTGTCAGAATTACAGCAGTGTCCCATCCTTCTGGATTCCTTTCTTGGATACCTAGCCAAGGTCAAGTCTGATCAGTGCCTTTTACAGACTTTTCTCAACTGACTCCATCCTTCCTCTTGCTAACTCCCAATTCTTTCTTTTTTCTTTTTTAGTTCTTTTCTCTGATGCCACTATTTTTTCCCCACACACCATCCACGTTGGTTCTTTATCATCTGTCACTTTATTCTGTGGCCCCTTCTTAGCTCATCCACACTGTAGCTCTTGTCGACAGACCAGAGGAATCTTATTGCGATACAAAAACAAGAAGAATAGGGCTGTGTGATGAACTCATTTAACAAACAATCACGTGTGCAAAAGCACCGTGTGAAATTTATAACTTAAACTCTGCCTTTGGCGATTTTATAGTTCAGTAGGAGAATTAGCATACATGCAGAGAAAATTATAAGTAAATTAGACATTGGTAAAGGTGTTAGATCAGCACAGTCATGTACTACAGGAACAAATTCAGTTTGTGAATTTTCTAAATGACCTTCCCTGACTGTGGATGTTTACGCAGAACTTTATTTTCTGATGAGTCATTACTTGCTAGGGTGTCTGTAACTACAAAGCAATCAGGAAAAGGGACACCTCTCATCGATAAATCCGAATGCTGCCATTTTTCTGACTCTAACATAAACAACATCTTTTCCAGAGATTGCATCAGCATGCAAGATGGAAAAAGCATTGGACTTGGCTTGAAAACATACCTGTGTGCAACTTCTAGGTTTGCCACTGGACAGAGTCGTGACTAAGGGAGCCATTCGTTCATGTTCTTACTTCCGTCCTCGGAAAGGCCTCTGTGTGATGAGGATAATAGCAGAGCTGCTGTGATCAAACAAATCGGGTGGAAATGGTTCAAAATGCATGAAGCACTGGGAATTAGGTGTATTATTAATGTGACTAAATGAATAATCTGTGAACACAAATGAGAAAATGTAATTCCAACCTTAATCAGCAAAGAATGCAAAAACGTGGGTGAGAGAGTCATCATTCTGCCCCACTTTGAATGGCTGCATTTAGTTATCCTTGCATCTCTCATCAGGGACAATTTTGTGTTCCACACGTAATCTTCCTTTCTTTGTTAGTGCTACATACAACATTTAGCCTTCTAAGAATACTCAGGGGACACAATGATTTGCTCATTTTTGAACTATCCACGGAGGCTCATTTATCTCAGAAGTAGAGTGGTTTTTATGAAAGGCACAGGATTCAGTGACTAGAGCCCAAAAGAGGAAGTCAGCAGAGCAGATTATAAGTAGTGATAACAATAAGGCTTTGCCTATACACAATTTTTTCTCTTAAAACCCATGTTCTGGATACATAATATTTTCTTTTGATCTTGAGGAGCTAAATAATTCTTATACATTATGTGTTTTTATATTGATAAATTGAGAGTAGGAAATGATTATAACAACTATCATAGTAGTAGTTTGCACACTTAATAATAGTTATAAGTAATTGCTAATGTACTACTATCCAAAATCTAATCACAAATTATAGCTTATAACTTATAGTCTTTTAAATGTGGAACAATATCAAGTATTTGTCAGGTTTATCTTAATTTGGGTTCAATCCTTCAACACAGAAAGTTATTTTTTTCTTAATGTGCTAAAATAAAAAAGTTTTAAAACTTTTCCCACTGGCTTGTTCAAATATTTAACAAAGAAATGTTCTCTTTATTATTAATTTTACTTTTGGCCATTTTATTTCTTATTGGAATCATAACTGAAGACAAAGAGTAATGGGCTATCATTATCTTTAAAATAACATGTAATACATCCACAGGTAACTAAATTATTCATCCTTTTTACTCTTCATGTTCTTCTTGTCTCTTCTCCTAAGCTCGGGATAAAACTCACTCTTGCTATGACTTACCCTCTGTACTCTTCCCTGACCAGGTGTGTGCTAAACCCGTGGTCGTGCACTAAAAACAGCCAAATCTATTACTTCCCTAGCCCCAGCCACACTCTTTCTCAAAGCCTACATGGCCTGGCTAAGGTAGATATAATATGAACTTAGTTTTTTAGCATCATTTGTGTGTGTGTGTGTGTGTGTGTGTGTGTGTGTGTATGTGTACAAACCTCTCCCACTTCACAAATAAAGAGACTAATGACACTACTTCTTGTAGTGGTAGCACAGCAGGTAGGAAGTAGGGGGTGAACATTCTCCCCGTCACTCCAGAAAACAAGAACAAACTGGATAAAATTATTAAAAACACAAATGTCGGGGCCCAGGAAAGTGACCAAAGACACGCAGCAGCTTGAAAAGGTTGGCTCAGGAACACCTGATGCTTCATTGATAACGAATGGTGAGGTTGTGGCCTTCTTACGATATGGCCACACCTACTTCGCCCACACTTACGTAGCGAAAACCTGTTGCTTTAGCAGACAGAGAGGACAGGTTTAGTGCAGAGTAGGCTGCAAAGCAGCTCAGAACTTAACAAGAGGATTTGGGTAATGAGCACCAGGAGGTCTGTAGAAAGACAGATAATACATGTGCCACGCATGTTCGGTTGACTGGTAAACACATGTGTATGTGACACCCCAGGGAACCCTGGAAGCTTGGAGAGACATGCAAACGTGCTTTGCCTTTGGGTGTGTTTCTCACGCCTAGGGTAACAAACTGAAAAGACTGATAGTACCAAGAGTTGGTCAGTTATGGAGCACTGGAGCCTTCCCGCATTGTTAGTTGGAATGTAAAACAGTGCAGCCACTTTGAAAAACATGTTGGTAGTTCCTTAAAAAGTCAAATATAGGTTTACCATACGATGCAACAGTTCCACTGCCTGAGAGACGTGAACATCTGTGTCTGCTGATCAACTATATGCAAATATGCAAAGCAGTATTATCCATGAGACCTGATGCTGTAAAGAACACCCAAGCCCAGGAACTGCTGAATGGACACACCAGCTGCGAGGTCTCATGCAGTGAACCAGTGCCGAGCTGTCAAGAAAGGACAGACTGCTGCAGCACCAACAATGTCGAAAAATCTAAGCGCATCGCGCTAAGTGAAAGAAGCCGATCGCAGAAGCCGACTTGCTGTATGTCATGGTATTCTAGAAAACATAAAACTGTCTTGACTGAAAGCCAACAAGTGGTTCTCAGAGGTCAGTGTTGGTGGCCTTGATGGATGTCCGAGGGGTATCAGAGACTTTTGAAGGAGAGATGGAAATGTTCTTAAGCTTTGCGACGCTGAGAGCGACATGACTATAAATATTTATGGACAGTCCTCAAACTGTGCACTTAAAACGGATGAATTTCATTATATGAAAATTATACCTCTACAAAGCTATAAAAACGTGGATTGAAAAGCTTTTTTAAAATTTCCTAATAATTTACATAAATGAAGGGAGGTCTAGAGACCTCAAGTTTTTGTTTTAAGCCCCTCTTTACAACTTCTCTATTATTATTTGTTAAATTTCTTTAGTTCTTTTCAGTTTCTCATGCATCTCAAATTCTCTGCTTCAGTCGGGAAAAACCCTGACAATGCACATACAACGCTGGATTAACATCTGCGTCTCAGACATTTTTTATATTAACATTAGACATTAAAATGTGGTTTATTAAATGAAAGTTTCCCTGACAGGATCCGCTCACGATCTATGATTTCTTAAACTTGTTCTTCTATTTTGCAAGCATTCTCTACCTTATAAGATATATGTGTAAAGAAAACCCTACATTTCTGGTTTTGTGCTTTTTTTGATCATTATGTTATAGCATTTGGCTAGCTTTCTTTAATTTAGTTTTGCTCAATTCCCAACAGAATACCTATGGGAACTCAGGAAATGATTATAATTTGTAACTACATCCAAAACTGAGGCTGACAGTCAACATATTGCAGGACCATAGGGAGCATTTTTGTTAATTAAAAACAGATGAAGCAGAAAAGAAGTAAAATATAAAAGAGACGTTGGCGTATGGTTTTCACCTAAGGCAAGGAAAACATTCTTGCCTGAAGTATAAAGAATATAAATATTTTTCACCTGACATCTTAGCCTGCGGATCAGAAACTCAAACACTATCAGCCCAAAACAGGGCATTTATTTCTCTGCTACAGTAAGTTATTATTTTGAAAGGGAGACATTGTTCCCCGCCCGGCTCCAAAATTTCTCTTAGTCATGTAGCTTCAGAGACTGCACCCCCCCGCTCCGCCCCCCGGAAACAATGAGTCAGACAGGAGGGCTTGGTGATGCTTTGCTAAAATGTGCTCTGGAGGGAAACGCCACAATGTATCTGGGACATTAAAGATTTTTGTATATCCTATCAATAGTTTATGTTTTCCAAGAAAAAAAAGTAAATATTTGTTAAATGACAATTTATTAGGTAAAAGGAAAGACATACCACAAAACCTGACTCTTGGCAAACACTTGATCCAAACAAGCCCCTTCTCATCATTTTTAAGACTTGGAGGAAATCATATCACAGAAAATGATTTTATGAATAAGCCAAGCTTTCGGAAGCAGGGACATGAAGCCATTATAAGAGAAGAGATGAAATAAAAACAGAAATTCAAAGGGAAATGGATGCTATAAGAAAACTAAACATATCCAACACCTGAATTAAAAAACTTAATTAAAGACAGAATTAGAAATTCAGAATCTGGACTAAGGGATATAAAGGTCAAATTTAAGAAGCTGGGTAACAATGTCGGGGGAAATAACAAAAACAAGGAATATATAGGTTGTTGTCATAGTAATGGGAAGATAATGAATGAAAATCCAACTTAAGAATTATGACTCTCTTGAGAAATAAAGCACAATAATTAGAATAAGAGAAATAATTAAAAGATAAACCTGAAGAGCACGTAGTTTTCACTGAAAATATAACTAAGTGCGCAGATGTTAGCAAAGAAAAGAACTAAATTCCCAGAAGAAAATGGATTGTGAGGAAATAAATATTCTCAGTGCACTAAAAAAAAATTAATTAAGGAAATAATAAGAAGATACCACTACACGCTTATTAGAATAGTTAAATTGCATACAAAAACGACAATACCTAGTTGGCTCTGAGATCAGTGTTCAGAGACCTTCCATATTCACAACTGTTTGCTTGTGGCCTTTATAATTTAAGAATTTTGCTGAATATAAAAAATCCTGATTCATATTTTTATTTTTATGTTACTTTACTTTTTTCTGAATTAAAAAAAAAAAAAGGCTGTCAGGATATCATCCAAATCTGATCCCTTCCCCGACCCCCCCATAAATAGCATTAGCTCTTTGCCTGAGTTCTCAGATTCTCATCTTAAAGCCCTTTGGTTTCAATAGGATATGTCTCCTTGTTGAATGTTCGGAGTTGTATTTCCAAGGTCGTGATGATGTGCCTTCTGAATGTGAAAATCCAAGTTTTCTTTCATTTTGAAAAGGTTCAATGATGGCTTTTTTTTTTTTTTTTTTTTTTTAGGTATTCATTCTATTTTAACTGCTTTTCCAGTGTCTCCAGTTATCTGAATATTTAATCTCCTTTTCTTGACTTTTAAATGTACCACTTTCTCTCAAATTCATTTTATTTCTTTTAAAAATAGTTCCCTTTGATTTTTTTCCACCTTTCTTCATCACTTCTCATATTTCCCTTGTCATATTTGCCATGGTGTCCATTCTTTCTTGAGTACCTTCTCATTTGGTCTTCATTTAAAATCTTTTCCTGGGTTATGGCAGTTTCCATTCATAGCTTCTTGTTGCCTGGCCATGGCATTTCTAAGTTCATCTAGTTTTGACCTGTGCCATTCCTTAAAGCTCTGGTTGTTTTTTGCCCTCGCCAGTTTGGCTCAGCGGTTAGAGGTCGGCCCACGGACCAATGAGTCACGGGTTCGATTCCGGTCAAGGGCATGTACCTCAGTTGTGGTTCCCCCCCCGGCCCTGGTGGGCAACTAGTCGATGTGTCCCTCTCACATCGAAGTCTCTCTCTCTCTCTACCCCTCCCTCCCATTCTATCTGAAGATAAATAGAAAAATATTCTTGGGTAAGGATTAAAAAAAAAAGCTCTGGTCTCTTTTTAAAATTTCTCTTAACTTGGTTTAAAGCATGTTGAGATTTTGTGTGCTGAATTTCCCCCCATCATCACTCTGTTGGATGAAGCTCATCCCTGCCACCAGGAAAAGCTTGATAGGACCAGCATTCCCCAAGGTCCTGTAGGTTACAAACTGTTTACCTATCTGTTGTTGGAAGGACAGCTTGGCTGGACATAAAATCTTTAGTTTGCATTTTTTTTCACTGAATTTTCTAGAAGTGCTGCTCCATTGTTGCATTGCTTTTACATGCTGATTTTGAAAACAATCAGTCTAATTCCTTTCCTATGTAAATATTTTATCTTTTTGTCCGGAGACCTAAGTTTATCTTTTTTTATAATTTTATCTTTATCATTTTACTCCGCTATGTCTCAGAATTAATCATTCTGGTTTAATCTTCCCAGGGACTCAGGGAGCAATTTCAATGTGTCAATTCAGATGTGTTTCTATTTCTGGAAAGTTTTGTGACTTATATTTTTAATTATTAACTCTCTGCCATTACTTTTCTTCTTTATGGGTTCCAATAACTTGAACATTATTGCTTCTCTGCCAGTCTTTCATTTCTATTGCGTTCTCTTTGACTTTTATTTTTATTTCATTTTTTCTGTCATTTTTATTTCCTTGGTTATTTTCCTACCTTTCTTCAATACCCCTTATTAAATTTTCATTTGAGTCTATTCTCCCTTGGACACTTGCAATTTATTTCTTCATTCTGAAGAAAATTTGGTCTTTTTCTTCTACTTCTTTCCTGAGTTCAATAACTTCTTTTATATTTTCTCCTATTTTTGGCCCCTTCTGGTTTAGATTTAGAATTTTTGATTCCAGGTGATTTTTCATTTCCTCAAATGCCTGAGTATATTTAATTATCTTTGAACCAAAATTTAAAGTTATACTGTGCTCCATGATTGTTGTTTCAGGGGTGTATTCCTACTTGCTATATGTGACATTTTATTTCCCTGTTTTGTCTTTATTCTCTCTGTGCTTTTCTCCCCTTTTACGAACTTTTGTTATGTGTGGTGTTTTATCAGATTCCTTGTTTACTGGCATCCATTTCTCCCAACCCAGTCCTTTTACTCTCTGATCTTGTTTTAAACAATATCTCTTGAATCTCTCTATGACCCATGCATCAGTCAGTGATGTTATCCTATTCTCCTCATTGTCTATCCTTTTCCCTCACATTTTAAAGGTTGTGTTTTCTCTATTTTTTCAGAATTCATACTATTTACATATTATTCTTTAACCCAGGCTCCCATCCTGTTTTAGTCCTAGCTATACAATTTAAAATACATTAAATTCTCAATGTCTAGTCTTTTACTGAATTCTTCAGTCACATTTTGTTTGAATGAAGATCATACTTTAATAAGTTGCTCGAGAAGGGCACATGTATACAGCACTCCCCAAGAGGATGAAGGAGAATGAAAAATATTTTTCTTTTCAGTTCCCAGAATGTGTCTCTTTTTTAAGGTAGAGAAAATGGTGAATTATTCCAAACAATAACAAAGAAATAATAGTTCATTTGAGATACCTTTGCTGCAGGTAGGTCAGCTTTCTGAATTACCTAACCCTATATACCTGGTGAAGCTCAGACCATTCCGAGTTCTAGTCCTCAAAATATATTTAATCCACATTACAAGCTTAGCAAGCAAAGGCAACCAAATAATCTTTTGTAGACTGTGAACTGTTCAGGGGGCAAAACACACACACACACAAAACCGCATCTCAAATCCAAGGCGAACATTATGCAGCATATGAATGTCTTAGGTAGTGGTTCTCGTGTGTAGCAAAATAATGTCATTCATGATGCAAGGTTCTGATGCTAATTTCCTATAAATTCCTGTTTGTCAATTCCTGTGACCGTCCATGAGATGTCTCTGGTATAATGTCTTTTCTGCCAGTACGAGGGGAGAGAATTATCCATAGGAAACTTTAGATATGCTGGTTCTAACCATGGATGGTTCTTTCCCTTACGTTCCATTCCTTGGGCCCTTTTATGAGACCAGAAGTGAAAGCCTTGAAGAAGTATTGCTTCTGAGGAAGAACCAGATACGTAGAGATGGTGGGGTATGCCTTGGAGATAATAGAGTGAAAGGGGAGAAAGAAATAAGAAGTGATAGTTGAGGATCTCAGTAAAATGAAAGAGAAACAAGACACACTGATCATTCTTCTGCCAACCTTCTCCCCATCCACTGAAGAGATTGCACAGAGAGAGCCTAATGGACAGAACAGGGTGGTCCCAAATATTAAACACTATCCAAAATATGGGTAGGAACAGGAAAAAAAATCAGATAGCAATCATACAAAAATGTCAGAAAATCGAAGTTTCTGCTGATCAAAGGCTCTTCACCAAAGCATTCATTCACTGTTATTTTCTAATGATCATCTCCACGCCACAGCTTTTGACTACCAGTCACATCAGGAGCCTTAACAATTCAGGTGTGTTTGAGTGTGCCTTATAAATAATAAATAGCTCCTCCAGAATCTCTGTCCAGTTCTATTAATAAAACATATGACTGGTTCTCAGAAAGTAGCAAAATTTATGATAGCTTCCAGACACTGTCTTCTCAAATTTTATTTTGTTTTTTTCAGATTTGAGCAAACATTCTTTTCCTGCAATTTTGATGAGCAGGAATTGTAGCCAAACCTCCCATTCTGTTGACGATAGCTTCAGAAGCATTTTGCCTTTCTGAGGATGAGGCACTATTTCTGAGGATGCTTAGAAACTATTGTATTCTATTGGACGATCGGGACCTCATTCCAGCCAGATCCTGCCCACTAGACGGCCAATGAAGCAGGGCAGCCAGGTGCAGATCAAAGCATCATCATGCATGAGGACCCCATCATTCCTGAGGCATAGAGTTCCTTGGGGAATGTTCAAGGGAGAGGACCCAGAGACATAAAGAATAGTTCCTACAATGGCTCTCAAATTTAGACTAAATATAGAACTTCGCACAGACTTGCAGAGAAACTTAGGTCTGAACACACTGAGTCTCTTATCTAGTTAGTTATACTGAAAACCACAGTTTTCCCTGAAATCTAGGCACCGGCAGAATGGAAGGGCCCAGAGACAGATGGCCCTCGGTTGTCTTTCCAACCGCATGCAAGCGTGGCCAAATGGATGTCAGGGCCTCATGAACTCTGCCCATCAGAAAAGTCATTCTTGCCCCGGAGAAGAGTAAGTAAGGGGTTGCTCACAATTTTAGAAACATCACTTTTAACATTGTCCACGTTGAGAAGGTAGAAAAATATCCCTTATATAAAGAAGCCTAAAAGAGAGGGGACAGTGTCTCCCACTGATATGTTCCTGTTAGTTGCTATCATGCGTATAAAGGTGAACACTGAGAGCTCAGAACCACGCGTGCACACGGGGCCTTCCTGAAAGAAACCAGCCGCAGGATGACTTCACAGCACACGTCAAGCCACCAGCAAAAAAGGAAGCAAGCGTCAGATAATTCAGCTTTGCCCTGGAGAATTCATGGCTCCTTGAGAAATGGAAGAAAACTTGACTACCTTCAGGTGATCCAACGTCACTTATTTCTTTTTCTAAATTGTAACTCTTGAGGGTCGACATAGGGAGTGTCCCTCCACAGCTTGACTTGAGATGAGACCATGTCTGATCACCTTGAGCAGATGGAACTGGACACTTTGGGTAGTTGAGTAAAGACCGCATTGCCCCAGTCAGGAGCAGTGGACACGTTGCTGGCACACTGACCTCCAGGTCTGTTGAAGCTGCCTTTCCGATGGAAAGCTTAAAGGGCACGGCTGGCGTGTTGGGGAGCAAGTGTTCCGACGAGTAGTGTGTTTGCTCACACGACACCTTCCTCATGTCCCACAAATGGCTGGAGAAATAGAGCAAGGGCCCACAGGACCTGAGATGAGGTGGGCGACAGCCCACCACGTGCTGGATCCCACCTCTCCCCACCACCCCAGCCAAAAAAAAAAAAAAGAAATCAATAAGTTGCCATGGCAACCAGGTTTGGAGGACTCTAAAGTGATGGCCAGAAGGCTAAAACATGCCAAGCAAGAAATAAATTCTGTCCCCAAGAACAGGGCGATTCCAGAGACAGTCACCTGGGGGCATAAGGAAGTCTGTTGTATCTCTGAGTGCAGTTCTCTCCTGGTTTTGTCTTCACTGTTTCACCTGGTCCCCAGATTTCCCCTAACAGCATCAAGGCTCTGAGGAGCTGGAAACTGGGTCTTGATTCCTGCTTGTTAACCTTTGCCCTGGGCACCCACACTTTTAGTTGTTTGGTTATGAAACTCCTGACTCCCTTTAGCAAACGAGGTCCCCACATTGAAATCCAGAGCCAGACTGACCCTGGCTGGCTTTTTCATGACCTTTCAAACATCTCTGCTCAAGTTCGTGCTTGTATAGGAGAAAAAGAAGAAGAAGAAAAAAAAAAAGGCAGTGGATTTGATTCAGAGGTATGAGCTTTTGAGTTTCATGTATACCAAAACATTTCGGGTTGAGACTATCCTAACTTATCTGATTTTGTTGTTGTTTTGTTAACCTTCCCCCAAGGATATTTTTCCTTTGATTTTTAGATAGAGTGGAAGGGAGGGAGAGAGAAACATTCCTGCAACCCAGGTATGTGCCCTTGACTGGGGATCGAACCCATGACCCTTTGGTCCCCAGGCCAACACTCTAACCACTGAGCCAAACCAGCCAGGGCCTAACTTACCTGATTTTTAACATGTTTTATGAAAAATAAAGAACTTAATAATTTATAACACCAGTAATGGCATTTCTGCTTACTGATTGACTAATTAGGCGATCATTTAAAACATATGAATTATTTATTTCTGTAATCTTTCATTTAATATTTGTGGACTGCATTTGACCCCAGGTAACTGGAACTGCAGATGGGGGGCAGGGTTACCTCAGAATGTGACCATATTTCGACATAAGATCTTTAAAGAAATAATAGCATTGAGATGAGGTGCATAGGGGGAGTGAGTAGCTGGGAAAGTAGTTACCTTGTCACTGTAATAATTTTTAAAATTCTCAGTTTCCTGAAATGTCAAATAATGCCATTTAATTCCAGCGTGCAATTTCCACCTATCTATAGACGTATCCGTGGACAGTAAAAGTCACGTCATCATTTCCTGTGAGTGAGGGACAGTGTATAACACACATCACCCTTCGAAGGGCGCAGAGCACCTGATTTTTCACTTTGATTAGTGCAGAGGGCATGTCGAAAATCTGTCAGAATTAATTCATTGACTCTGGTTATTTTGTGGAGAAGTCAAATTATCGAGGCATTTGGGAGGGACAAACGGGGCGTACGTGCTGGTTAGGTGTTTATAAAGCACAGAAGGGCTAGTGCATGCACAGGTTTAAAGTCCTGCATTCACACTAGGAACCCAAGTTCAACCAACAGCTTTATGCATTCATTCTTTGAAAAACTAAAGATGTACCGAAAACTAACAACTGACTTTCAAAACTGAATTTCTTCTCTGTGAAAGACGCTGCCAAGAGAACGGAAAGGCACAGACCGGGAGAAAATATCCAGTCAGGACTGTTATCCAAAATATACAAAGAACTCTTAAAACTCACCGATAAGAATACAAACAACCCCATTCAATAGTAGGCCAAAGGCCTGCACAGACATCTTTTTTTTTTTGTTAATCCTCACCTGAGGATATTTTTTCCATTGATTTTTAGAGAAAGTGGAAGGGAGAGAGAGAGAAACGTCCATGTGAGAGAGACACATCGATTGGTTGCCTCCTGCACGCACCCTGACCAGGGCTGGGGATCGAACCTGCCACCCTTCGGTGCATGGGCCAATGCTCTAACCACTGAGCACACTGGCAGGGCTTCACAGACATCTTACCAGAGAAGGTACACAGATGCCAAATAATCATATGAAAAGATTATTTTATATCATAGATCATCAGAAAATGCAAATTGAAACAACAGTGAAATACCACTGCCACCTATTAGAAGGGCCCAAACTGAGAAACTGACAACACCAAGTGCCGATGAGATCGTGGAGCAGTGGCCTCTCTCCCTCATTGCAGGAGGGGACACAAAATGGTACAGCCACTCTGGAAGACACTTTGCACATATCTTATAAAACTACACACACTCCTACCACACGATTCAGCAATTGCGCTCCTTGGCATTTACACAAAGGTGTGTCCACACTAAAATATGCACAGGGGTGTTTACAGCAACTTTATTCATAATCGCCAAAGCTTGGACGCAACCAAGATGTTCTTCAGTAGGTGAATGCTAAATGAGCTGTGGTACATCAGACAATGGAGTACTATTCAGTCATAAAAAAGAAAACCCTTCCATTTGCAACAACAGGGATGGACCTTGAGGGCATTCTGTTGAACAAAATAGTCAGACAGAGAAAGACAAATACCATATAATCTCGCTTATACAGAGGTGGGCAAAAGTAGGCTTACAGTTGTGAGTGTGCGGAACACAGGGTTGATAGAGCTGTTGTAATAATCATAACCTGCATGTCTTTTTCCACGCGAATGACTCTAAGCCTACTTTTGCCCACCCTGTATATGGAATCTATTTATTATTATTATTATTTTTTCTTTTACTGATGTTAGAGAGAGAGGAAGGGAGAGGGAGAGAGAGAGGGAAACTTTGATGAGAGAGAAATCGATTGGCCGCCTCCTGCATGCCCCCCACTGGGGATCGGGCCCACAACCTGGGCATGTGCCCTGACCGGGAATCGAACTGGTGACCTCTTGGTGCATGGGACGACGCTCAGCCACTGAGCCACACCAGCCAGGCTGTATATGGAATCTAAAAACCAAAGAAAATAACGCAGGGAAACAGAGATCAGGCTGGTTATTTCCAGAGGTGGGGGGTGAAAGATGGGGAAAATGGGTGGAGGTCAGAAAGTACATCTTCCAGTATACGATGAGTAAATTTGGGGTGTCATGCACAGCATGGTGACTGTAGTTAACAACACTGTATGCGTATCTCTGAAAGTTGCTAAGAGAGCAGGTCTCAAAACTTCTCATCACACACAAAAAGTTGTACTTATTTGAGTGATGGATGTTAACTAGCCTATTGTGGTAGTAACTTCACAATACATACATACATCAAATCATTATGTTGTACATCTTAAATTAATGTAATGGCATTTGTCAAAAATATCTCAATAAACATGAAAAAGGGTAGAGAAAAACAAACAAGCAAATATGCTGGATACTGAAATTAAAAATACAATACAGCCCTGGCCGGTTTGGCTCAGTGGTTAGAACATTGGCCCACAGACCAGTGAGTCATGGGTTTGATTCCGGTCAAGGGCATGTACCTCGGTTGCAGTTTGTCCCTGGCCCTGGTCGGGGTCGTGCAGGAGGCAACCAGTCGATGTGTCCCTATCACGATGATGTTTCTCTCTCTCTCCCTTTTTCTCCCTCTCTCTCCCTCCCACTCTATCTGAAGATAAATAGAAAAATATCCTCAGATGAGGATTAAAAAATACTCAGATAAAAAGAAATACTTAGGTGTAAATTTAACAGAGTATGTGCAGAACATATATGCTAAAAACTACAACATTTTGATGAAAAACAAATGTAAATCTAAATGAATGGAGAGATGGAAATGTCCATGGATTGGAAGACTCAACATAGGAAAGATACCGATTATTCTCAAGCCGATAACCATTTTAATACAATTCCTACCCAATTTCCAACAAGATATTTTGTGGCAATGGATAAAATTATTCTAAAATGTCTACGGAAGCCCAAAAGGAATAGATAGCAAAGACAATTTTGAAAAGGAAGAAGACCGTAGGAGGACTCAGAACAACGAAGACGGTGTGGAACAGACCAAGGACAGACGCACAGGGCTCAGACGCAGACCACACGTGCTCCCAGCAGCTTCTCCTGCAGCAAAGTTGACAGAGCAGTTCAGTGGAGGAAGGACAGCTCTTACACAAATATGCTGGAGCACCTGCACACCCACAAGCGACAGACTGAACTTCTGTCTGGACCTCACACCCAACAGAAAAGTGAACTCTGTCACTCATCCCTTTAACAAGGGTATACGAATATCCAGTCTAAACCAACAGGGCATCTCCTTTGAAATGTTATCCAAACAGATTTCCAGGTAGACCCGTATCTGTAAGTTTTGAATTTATATTCTTTCTTCCCATGTACAAAACCATTTTTCCCCTACAAATAGTTTTTTGTGTGTGTGTGTGTCGGGGTATAAAGGAAAGCATAATGTTTTATCATGATTCTGCTTCAGCAACTTTGGGACAAATTAAAAGTCCTAAACACTGAAAACAAAAAAAAAAAACAAAAAAAAGAAAGAAAGAAAAACATTAATTCCAAATGGACCACTGGTTTAAATGTAAAAGGTAAAACCATAAAGCTTTTATTAAAAAGCAGGATAAAAATTGTCATGATTTAGTGCTAGGCAAAGAGCTCTTAGACTTGACACCAAAAACATGATCCATAAGGGGAAAAATTGATAAATGGGACATCATCAACATTCACAACGTGTGCTCTGTGAAAGACCCTGTTGGGGATAAAAAGATAAGTCCCAGAATGGAAGTAAGTATTTGCAAACTATATATATATATATATATATATATATATATATATATATATATATATATATATGAAAAGACTAGTATCTAGAATTCTCCACAAAAAACAAACAAACCAAAAAACAAAAACACCCACAAAAAAAACACAACCCACAAAAACAGTCCCATTAGAAGATGGGCAAAAGACATGAAAGGCCATTCTCCGAAGAGAACATCCGTTATTCGCAGATGGCAAATAAACACATGAAAAGATGTTCAACATCATTAGCTGTTAGGAAAATTCAAATTAAAACCACAATGAGATGTCGCTAAATGTCTATCAGAATGGATCAAATGAAAGGTAACGACGACATCACATGCTGGCGAGGCTTACAGGAGCTAGATCACTCACACATTGCTGATGAGAATGTTAAACGATGCAGCTATCTGGAGAATAGTTTGTTAGTTTCTTTAAAAATTAAACCTATAACGCATATGACCCAGTGATTCTATCACTGGGCATTTATCCCAGAGGAATGAAATCTTATGTTCACTCAAAAACCTGTCACAAATGTTCTTAACAGCTTTATTCTTAATAAGCAAATACTGGGAACAACCCAGAAATTCTTCAGTGATGGAGGGCTAACGAACTAGGGTGCCTCCACACCAAGGAATACTTCTCAGCAACAACAAGCGACACATTATTCGTAAGCACAACCACTTGGATTAATTTTTAGAGAATTACGCTGAGTTAAAAAAATGCCAACATGAAGAAGTTACATACTCATTAATATAAAATTCTCGAAATGGCAAAATCATAGAAAAACAGAACAAGTGAGTGGTTCCCAGAGGCTAAGGAGGGTGTGGGGGTGTGAAGGAAGTGGGTGTGACGACACAAGGCAACGTGAGGAACCGTCGTGGTGACAAAACTGTGCTGCACCTTGCCTATCAATAACAGTGTTCTGGGTGTGACATTGTACTATAGTTTTGCAGTGGGTTACCGCTGAGGAAAACTGGGTAAAAGGGTACTTGGGATTTCTCGCTATGTTCTTAAAGCTGCGTGTAAATCTACCATTATTTCAAAATTTGAAAAAAAGTTTTATTAAGAGATAATTGCTCGCATTCACCTACCCTCCACCCAGCAATTCAGCTTCCAGGCATACACGCGAGAGACACGAGAGATGAGCTCAACGTGAGACATGCACAAGATGTTCACAGCATCCTTTTCGCAAGAGCACCATCTGGAAGTCACCCAAATCTTAGCAACAGAAGAAGAGATAAATAAAGCGTGATATATCGTATAAAATATTACACAGCAATAACAAGAACATGGATGAATCTCTCAGACATAATGATGAGTCAAAGGAGCCAGACACAAAAGTGTACCTACTGTGTGCGTCCAATGGCATGAAGTTCAGAACAAGCTCGCTGACTGACGATGGAGGGTCGGAGCAGAGGCCACCGCGAGGGCGAGAGGTATTGATTGGGAAGAGGCACCGTGTCTATATCTTGAGCTGGACAGTGGTGAAACAGGCATCCATAAATGTTAAAATCCAAAAGTCGTGCTCTTAAAATGTGTACCCTTGGTGCATACGGTACCACCATAAAACACATTTAAGACACCAAATATCTAAAAATAGAACATATCCCAAATACTGTGCTAGTCAAATCCCACCTCTGTAGCTTGTGGTCTAACTGTTTATAACCTGTGGTCTAGAAGAATTTTTTACTTCCATTTAGAAATGTCATAAAATACAAAAGCCAGCTGGATATCAGAAATTAGACTAGACACGGAGTCATCGATCTTTGACCTGGCTGTAGAACTGAGGGGAGGGTGCAGCTGGCACGCAGGGCTGAGAACAACTACCCTCTCTGCAATGAGCTCCAAGATGGGATAGCTTCACATACAAGAGTGTGCCAATCAATAACAAGAAGAATGGCGCCAACAAAAACAACAACAGCAACAAAACAGAGGCAGGGAAGGAGGAATTCACCCTAAGGACTGAAGAGAAGATCCCTCACTGTGATTCCTTATTGGAACCAGAATGGGACTGGGGGCGGGGCAGGGAGTTTCCCCGTGAAGAATCTCTTCAGGCATTGTTAAAGAGATATTTTATTTGTGCAAGAAAACCCATGTGATGACTGCTGTGAAAATCCTTGTGCCCACGTGGACTCTGTGTACCCTGCTGATACCCAAAAATATGTGAGTCCACTTTTAAGAGGGAACTGGTACTACGTATCAAAAATCCTAAAAATATGCAAACTCTTTGACCCCAAAATTGCACATGTAGGAGTTTGAAGAAACTGGGGTTGATTTTAAGAAAGTGTCTTTACAAGCGTTTTCCATACAGCTCACCTCTGTCTGCCAGGAGCTTGTATAACCTCCTCCTCTTGAATGTGGGCTGGACTTTTGGCTTACTTCCAGCAGACAGAATACAGCAGAAGAGAAAGGATGTCATCTTTGAAATACGATTGTAGAAAGGCTGTGACTTCTGCCTTGACCACTCTCTCTTGGATCACTTGTCCCCGGGGGGAAGCCAGCGGCCTGTCCTAGCACAGCCCTGTGGAGAGATCCTCATGGCTGGGGATCAGGCCTCGCCACAGCTACGGGAGTGAACTTAGAAGCACCGCTTTCATCCCCAGTCAGATCTTTAGATGAGACTTCAGTTCTGACCAATAGCACGATTGCCGCTATCAAAGCGGTGACTGAATGCCTGACCCAAAGAGATTGTGCGGAAACAAATGTTTGTTGTCTGAAGCTTCTAAGTTTTAGGGCAATTTGTTATGCAGCAATGGAAAACTCACTCACCTTGTGATTTTCCAACATCCTGGCTGCACCTTTGTAAACAGTCCTTTCATGTCTTTTTCAGAGTGGGGAGGAGGGGTCATTGGAGGAAAAGGAGGGACATCTCTAATACTTTCAACAATAAAGATAAGTTAATTTGACTATGCCAGCTCTTATGTACTGGGATCACCAATAAAACAATATTTCCAGGCATGTAAGTAACATTAATACTCTTCTCAGTTTCATTTCCCCTAAAACATTGAATTTAGAAGTTTCCCCTAAAACATTAAATATAGAAGTTTCCCTGGGTCTTTGAGGACCCTTAGTCCCTTGAAAGAATTCAGATTTATTTTCCAAGGGTGGTAGATGGGGAAATTTGTGTTTTTAAGGATTTAAAAGAAAAGCAGCTCCTAGCTTTAAGATGAGAAATGGAGGGGCAGGTGTTTTTCCAAGAACACCCTGAAGCACTTGAGTGTAGCACACCCAGGATACAGACTTCAGACTCAGTGGTCAGTGGGTGGGTGGGCTCTTCAAGGACTGGATGCTCAGTGTCCCAGGCTTGGAAACCTAGACAAGAAGAGACAGAATCTCCTGCATGAATGCCACCCTCCTTGTGGGAACTCACTAGCCTTGGTAGCCAAGATGTCACCAGAGCTGGAGCAGCTTGGAGACAATGGAAAGTCAGAGAGGGGCAGTGGCATCGTACAGTGGCAGCAGCAACAGCAAACAAGGACCTTGACTTCTTGGTGACTCAAGGGTTTCTCACAGAAGAGAGAATTATGATCTCAAAAGCCAAGCTGTCCGCGGTGCGAAGAGAATAGATTGGACGAAGATGGGAGGAGGCAGGGCCAGGGAAGGCGTCGGCATGGGCCTAGCACTAAGGCAGTGGGGTGCGGAATGGAAGCCGTCAGTCGAGAAAGTTACTCAGAAGGCCTTGGTAGAAGTTGGATCTGATGGGGAGGGGAAGGAGTTGAATCTTACCAGTTGGTAGTTGCTGGTACAGCAAAGTTCACTAAGCAGAAGGTCAAGTTTGAGCAGTCTGAACAACTAATTGCTTCTTATTTTGAAGTGAGAAAAATCTCATTTTTATCAGGGTCGAGACGTCCATGGCCAACACGCTCTGGTGAGCAGTGCGTGGAATTTGGGGTTTGCTGACCTCAGTTCTTTATTTTAACCGGGAACAAAACCGTTTTCTTCTTTAAACCTTGGTTTCTCTATATTAAAAGAGGGGATAATGTCATCATTATGGCGGATTAGTGGGAACATTATCTAGTAAGTAAATGAGGTTATGAACGTGAGCATTTCTGCCGCTTACAACGTGTTCACGGGAATACGAGCTACCTCTGAATGAAGGTCCTTGGAGCAGAGAGTGGAGGACCTCCCAAGGCGGCAGAGCAGGGACAGACCTAGGGCCCCACGCAGGATCCTCACTCCACCTCCGATACCTCCGGACAGCAGACGCCACGTGGCCATGGGCTGATACTACATGACAGGGATCAGAGGCGATACGGAGGGCCTTGTCCACACCAGTTTGTTTCCAGCATGTCATTTACTATTCGCAGACCAGTCCTTTATTTTATATTATTTATTGTCAACATGAACTATAAATATAAAATCAACCACCAGCCTTTAATGTCAAGGAGGTCAGGCGGAGGGACATGCCACCGTTAAACATCTACTAATGGTGATGGAAAACGCAAAATAAAAATAAATGAAAAACGAAAAGTCTACCTAACAGGATAAACAGACACGATTCTCTGAGGGCGTTTTTGTCTCATCTTAGGTAGTTAACTTCCAATAGACACTGCGGGGCAATGACTTGAGTTAACGCGTGGTCCCCCTCCACCCTGGGATAGCTATGCATACGATTTGTTTATTGTTAAGTTGGCCAGAACATCCTAACTTATGTTTCTGATTGGTATCAGCTGTTTCACCTTCCCTGTCAAACTCATGGCTCTGAACTATCAAGAGCATTTTTCTGCCACTGCCAGGGCTCAGAAATGGCTGACACCAAGTCACTGCCCATGACCTGGCACTGTCATTGACCAGTTGGATCTGAGAGGCCAGCTGTGTGCTTGGTGAGCTGGTGTCACTCACACACACAGGAAAAGGCAATCTGAAGACCTGAGTGTCAGACAGACAGGGGTTCCAATTCTGCGTTGGCTTATTATCTTCATGATCTTTCAAAGATTGCTAGCTTAACCTGTAGAACGCTGGAGATCTTATTTTGGAAGTGCAGGTGGAAATGATAATACGTTCTTGTAAGGAGGTTGCAAACGGGTAAGTAGGTGCTCAATCCTCTGCCATTTCTTCCCTCAGACAGAATGGGAGTCTTGGTCCACACGCTCAGTGTATGGTTTAGGTGTGAAGACTAAGCAGCGGGGTCATAGGGCCACACGTTCCTGGAGTTGGAGACTTTCACGCCTAGCTTCATCCATCTGGTCTGAGCACAGTACTTAGCACAAAGGGATGCACAGACATTTCTGATTTGTCTTAGCAGGATTTTCCCATCCTCTGGCCATGTGGCTGCAAATGTGTTCTCCAACCCCACTCATCCAGAGTCACGGAATCGTGTTTTGCTTTTAACATTTCTTGAATTTTTACTTTAATGACTCTGAGCTGTTCAGTAACTCTCTGGTCTGACTCAGCAATTCTCAAATGACATACTAAGTGCTCTCTAAAGTACATTAAACGTTTACCGCTGAATAAAACAGGATGAGCAAAGTGCTTAAAAACCAAACAAAAGGCATGCAATTAAAAGTGCTGGCTCAGTCTGGCTGGTGTGGCTCAGAGGCTGAGCTTCAACCCATGCACCAAGAGGTCAGCAGTTCGATTCCTGGTCAGGGCACATGCCCAGTGGGGGGCATGCAGGAGGCGGCCAATCTATGTTCTCTCTCATCGATGTTTCTGTTTCTCTCTTCCTCTCTCTAGAATCAATAAGGAAAAAAAAATTTTTTTTTAAAGTGCTGGCTCAGCTTACAAATTCACTGGAGATTGCTTATTGGTAGGAAATGTCTCAAGAAGTTAGGTCAACTAATTCCATCCTCTTCCTTTTCCCATCCCCTTCCATGCAGTTTGATTAGGTGTGTGGAAGAAGAAGAAGAAGAATAGCTAACACTGATTAGCTATGAATAGCTAAGATACTAGGAGCTCCTACTATGTACCAAGCCCCAACCTAGGGTTCGTGTTTAACTCATTTGTTCCCACAATAGCCTATGCGCTGGGTGCTATTATTGTCTCCATTTTACTGGCGAGGACACTGGAGCACAGAAAGGTTAAACAACCTGCCCAAGGTCACACAGTTGGTATGTTGCATAGACAGAAATTAAACAGAACTGGTCAGATCCTAAGTCTAAACACCACAAAGAGTCGACATTGAATATCGTATCCAAAGAATACAAGGAGTCAGCATGCCCTGGAAAGGCCACTTTGTACAAGAAGGTCAGACATATATTTCAATGTCAAATGCTAATTCCCTTCAAATGAAGCCAAAATAAGAGGAACCGCACTTCTCAGGCAACACAAAGCTGTAGATAAGAAAAATATTGAAAACATCTATCATCATTATCAAACACTATTTAAGTATTTAACACGTGCGTACAGATTTGTTAGAATTATGTACTTATAAATTATATTTGTATATGTACACGTGTGTATATATGTGTGTGTGTACCTGTACTTAAAGGGGCATATAATGATAAATACATATATGTGGGTGGACATATAGGACATGACTCAGACATCTATGTATTCATCATATATGCTATAGATGTGTGAGTAATGGAACTCAGCCTAATATCGTAAGTTTCATTGCCTGTCAAAGGTCCAAAGTTCATTGTTTTAGTTTATAACTTTTAAAAAATAAGAACTTTCGCCCTGGCTGGTTTGGCTCAGCGGTTAGAGCATCACTCAATGGACCGAGGGGTCAGGTTCGATTTCCGGTCAAGGGCATGCACCTGGGTTTCAGGTTCGATTCCCAGCCCCAGGTGGGGCCGTGTGGGAAGCAGTGATCCATGTGTCTCTCTCACATCGACGATGGTTCTCTCTCTCGCTCTCGCTCGCTCTCTCTCTCTCTCTCTCTCTCCCTCCTCCCATTGTCTCTAAAAAAAAAAAAAAATCAATGAAAAATATACTCAGGTGAGGATTAACCTAAAAAAAAGAAGAACTTTCTGTGGTAAAAGGTTTGCAGGCTGAGAAACATGTATTGCGGGTCAGCACTGGTCGGGTGATCAGAGTTGGTGAAATGATGATTTATGTCACTTATGTCTGGAAAACAAATTGACGTGATTCTCCAAGCCAGAGTCCTGTTTCAGGAAACATTATACGGCCTCATATACAGGTCTTGGTGGGGACATTATGACTTGTAAAGGGCATGCATTTATTAATTGCATAATGTACCTATGTGAAATATTAGTGGGGGGGGGCGATGTTGACTAATTCCATATATTTTTTAAAAAATGAGGAGATGATGGATGACTGTGGATGATACATTGTGATTCCACTGTCAAGTGGCAGTTTCTTTTGCTGATTCAAGTTCAAACTCCTAACACTTCTCTGCCTAGCCAGCAAACTTTGTCACTCCTAAGTGGCTATTGATAATGTGGGCAGTGGAGAAGGGGAAGAGTAGGTGAAAATGTCATCTGGAGGCCTTCTGGTCATCAATTGTTAGGGTTCTCTGAGGCAGGGTTTCTCAGCTTCAGCACTGTTGATGTGTGCTCTTGGCTGGGTAGCTTTTGTTGTAAGGAGCTGCCTCGTGCCTTGTAAGATGCCTAGCAGCATCCCTGGCCTTTGCCGACTAGATGCCAGTAGTATCACCCACAGCCCAAAACGTCTACGGACATGGCCGAATGTCCCCTGTGGGACAAAATCGGCCCTGGTTGAGAACCATGTCCTCAGGGCAATGCACAGGTCAGTTGACTGGTGTGATGGCTTACCTTACAATACAGAACAGAAAGGTTCAAGGTCTTAGGGTGAGGGTTTTTCTGAGAGCATCGAGGACAGTGAAATGGTGAAGCCAAATACCCATGTTAGTAGGCCAAGATGGCACCTAAAGCATTGGTTCTCGAACTTTGGTGATACATGGGTGCTTGTTACACGGCCTCATATACAGGTCTTGGGGACATTGTAAAGGGCATGCATTTATTCATTGTATAATGTACCTGTGTGAACTATTAATGGGGGTGATGTTGACCAATTCCATATATTTTTTTAAAAATGAGGGAGATGGTGGATGACCCCCAGCAAACCTGATTCAGTGAGTCTGATGTCCTGATGGACCTGACTTAGTAAGTCTAGTAATTTGCATCTCTCCCAGCCTCTCCGGCGATGCTGATGCTGCAGTGATGATGGTTTGTGAACCACCCTTTGACTATCTTTGGACTAGAAGTTAGAAGATGCTCACTTGAGGCAATTCATTTAAACTCAGTGGTTTCAGCTTCAAGTGGAATGAGATAGATATGTAGATAAATAAGCAATGAAGGGAAGAGGGGCCAGGGTAGAAATATATAAAGAAGGCGCTGGGACAACTAGGGAGGCCAAGACGCTTTTGTGTTGGAAGCGATGCTGTGTGAGTGGCTCACTAGTTGTGAACTTTTTGTTACAGCTGCACTCAAAACATATCCTTTGAATGAATCAGTAATGCATAGCTCTGTGGGACAGAGAAGAGAGCATGGATCAAAACACTGGAAATTACAGCGGTGTTGATTTTGTTGATTATTGTTAAGTTATCTATTAATAATAATTACCTTATATTAGGAATTTATTTATTTATTTCTCCTGGAAATTTCGTTCATCCTTGGGGACCATGAAAAAAAGCAAAGTATTGTCCAAAAGGCAAGAGAAAAAGAAAAACACGTGAACACATGTTAAGACTGCATTGCCATTAGAGACTGAGTAAAGCAGGCTTTCCTTGTTCTCACTTCCCAGCCACGTGGCCCCTTGAGGCTGAGTTCAGGAACTGACAAGACAGGACTTCTGGGGCATCTCATCTACCCATGCACAGACCAATGAGGTAGTTTCTGGGGTTACAGGTGTTCATATCTAGACTAATCTCATTTCTATTCTTTTGTGTGTGTTTTTTTTCTTTCTTTATTCATATTAGAGAGACTGGAAGGGAGAGGGAGAGAGAGATAGAAACACCAATGAGAGAGAACATTGGCCGCCTCCTGCATGCCCCCCACTGGGGATCAGGCCCACAACCTGGGCATGTGCCCTGACCGGGAATCGAACCAGTGACCTCTTGGTGCATGGGTCAATGCTCAATCACTGAGCCACACCGGCCCGGCTATTCTTTTGTTTTTTAATGTTTTTATTGGTTTTTAGAGAGAAAGGAAAGGAGAGGGAGATAGAGAAACACTGATGTGTGTGCAAAACATCGATCAGCTGCCTCCCACATTGCCCCCCCAGAAATCAAGCCCGAAACCCCAGTTATTTAATAAAACCCGAATCTATATGTGGCTGTGAAAGCATTTTGTAGATGTGATTAACATCTAAAATCAGCTGACTTAAAGTAAAGAAGGTTACCCCTGGAAATGTTGGTGGGCCTCATTCAATCAGTTGAAGGTCTTCAGAGAAAACTCTGGAATTTCCCAAAGAAGAAATCCTACCCAAAGGCTTAACTCCTGCCTACGTTTCTGGCCTGCCAACCTACCCTACAAATTTCAGACTTGCCAGTCCCCACAATTGGGTGAGTCAACTCCCTGAAATAATACTCTTAATATACACACACATATGTGTCTCCTACTTGTTCTGTTTCTCTGACGAACTCTGATACAGTGTGTGACTTAGCTGAATCAATCAGAATCTTTTCCCAGGATTTAAAAAAATCTCCTCTGGTCTCTGATTGGGAATCTTCAAGGATGTGGTAGAAGCCGCACAGGCTCAGCTGTTGGAGAGCAGTAGCACCCACATGCAGAGATGCAGAGGCCGGAGATGGAGACAGAGGCCCTGGCCCTGTCCCAGGTCAGCTGGAGGGCAGCTACAAGCCCTTTGTTCCTGTAACTGCCTTATGTGGGCATCAAACCTTCTGGCCTAAGCTAATTTATAATGCGGGTCTGTCACAGCAAGTTTTGGGGATTGACAAAAAGTCAGCACCGGGATTTCAGTTCTGGGTTTTCCTTTTTATTGATTTGTTTTGTTTTTCTTTTCTTTATTTGAGTTAGTCTCTTGAGTCCACTTGGTATTAGGATTGTAAGTCTTGGAAGGTCATGCAGAGTGATAACTACACCTGTCCTGGTTCCCCATGTAGAAAAGATACATGGCCCAAGCTTGCCTTCATGTTTGAACAAGGGCTAAAGACACATTTAGACATCAGCCCGCCCTGTTATGATGCGTTTTGCCACCTCAGTCTCTCTGCCCACAGAGGTCATGTTTATATTTTATGACCCCTACTACTGTCCTGGTTGACTGGGGCATGCCAGCCATCTACCCAAATAGAAGCCTGTGCAGGAACCAGTCACTCGTGAGGTCTGGGTCAGAAAGACAAGCTGGGCTGCTCAGGTTCCACTCTTGGGAATTTTGGGCTAGGCTATCACGAACCTGAGTTAGAAGTAGGGGTAGACGGTAAGTCAAACTCAAGATGTTGAGCTGAGGACCTGGCAATTTAAAATGTATGTGTATAAAACAAGAAAGAAGGGGGAGAAGAAGCCAGTTGGTAGAAAGAAACATCTAGCAGATGCACAGTGAGCAGCAGGTGCCATGGGGAGACTGTGCGGCTCAGTGCGCGCCAATGCTGCTCCACGAGGCGCAGTGATGCTGAGCGCCCTGCCATGGACGTCAAGGCTCCCTGCCTGATAACTCTGACGTCAGCCTGCAGCCCTGCAACCAAACAAACAGAGCTACCTGGAGCATGTTCAATGTGATGGAAAGTGCCTCTCGTGGGCAGGGGCCCAGACTGCGACATTTTAACTGAAAACAGAACAAAAATGCTTTTGAGATGGCAGATCTTCTTATAAGGAACACTTTCAAAATGTAAATTCCAAATCATCTGTTAACATTTACAGAGAACAAACAACTCTCAGAGACCCTATTTCTTTTCCTTTTTAAAATTTTTTATTGATTTTAGAGAGAGAGGAAGGGGGAGGGAAAGAAAGAAACATCATTTTGTTGTTCCACTTATTTATGCATTCACTGGTTAATTCTTGTATGTGCGCTGACCGGGGATCAAACCCACAACCTTGGCATATATGAATGGTGCTCTAACCAACTGAGATACCTGGCCAGGGCAGCCCTATATCTTAATTAAATGATTTTTCCCCTCTGTGGGTACAGAGCTGGTATTTTGGGTAAATATAACATCCAGGTATGTTACTAGGTAATCCATAAACCTCACTTTTTTGTGGCGGGAGGAAACTCTGGGAGGGGATGGGGATGTGGGTGATCTTGATGGCAGTGATGGTTCCTGGGTGCATACTTACCCTCAAACTCCTCAAATTTTATGCAATCAATATGCATGGCTTTTTATTTGTTAATTGTACCTCAATACAGTGGTTAGAAAGATCTCAATTTACTGTCGTAGATTTTTTTAAAGGAGAAAACAAAACCCACAAATAATTCCACTTTTTAATGATAATAAAATTTAGGGCACAGTAGAGATTGATACGGAACTATAGCCAGATTGTCTTTAAAAGGAGAAGCACCAGTGTGGTGAGAGAGAAAGGCATGGCCCAGCCTTTGAGGAAAGTGAGGAGGGTGTTGAAACAAACCGAGAAGGCTGAACACATTGTGCCAATTTTTTGACAGGTTGTGTTGTCACCTTTCCCTTAAAGAGAAAGAGCACATTATGACGTCAGCCCAGGGACATCATCAGGACTAATCGGGGACAGCACTGACTGGCACAGCTCGGGCACGGCCTTCTCACCGCACGTAGTGCCAGCTGCCCATCTGTGCGCGGCGGGTGAGCACAGGTGCCATCATTAAGGGCATGGCATTTGGTTAGGATAGTGGCCCCTGACGACCAGAGAGATCCATAAATTATCATTGAACTACAATTGCAAGCAGGCAGCATGTGACACGATTCATGCTGGTCACCTCGTTCTACATTCAAGAATGGAATTGTCAATGCAGGAGCCAAAAGACAGGGGAGTTCTCGAAGGAATCCTGTCCCTGCCTCAGCTTCCCTCGTGATTTCTAATTGGGAGGCATCGAGGGTCGGAGCTTTACAAAATTGCCACCAGATAATGGTCCCCCCGGTGGACAGATTTGTCTAGGATTTTAGAAGTCGGGGTGAAATGTGGCTAAAATTTCCCACTCACTTAAACATTCATAAACATTTCCGAGTTGCTTTAACAGCGTTGGAAAGGGCTGCCCAAGGCTCCCAGGCTCGTGGAGGAGGTGACCACCTGCAGACAGCCCAGGACAGGTGCAGTGGTAGCAGAAGTACGCTCACGGCTCTCTGGAACGGCTTAGGGAGGACGGTCTAAGGCATCCTGGCTGTGTCAAGGAAGGCTTCCTGAATTTGGTGGCTGATCCCTAGACTACCAGTCTCTGAGCATTCCAGCACTGGTTACCTCCTTACAGTACCTCCATGGCGTGCCGTGTTCCTTCTGCCTGGAATTTTCTGCTGCCTGTGCTTCTCCTTCAAGGGCCACCGAGATCCCTTCCTCTGTGAAAACCTTGTCAACAGACTGGGCCCGCCTTGCTCATTGTTGTATCACCAGCACTGAACACGGACTGTGATCTACTGCAGGCACTCAAAGAACGTGAAAACGGGGAGAAAGGAAGGAAGGAAGGAAGGAAGGAAGGAAGGAAGGAAGGAAGGAAGGAAGGAAGGAAGGAAGGAAGGAAGGGAGGGAGGGAGGCAGGGACGGAGGAAGGAAGGAAGGAAGGAAGGAAGGAAGGAAGGAAGGAAGGAAGGAAGGAAGGAAGGAAGGAAGGAAGGAAGGAAGGAAGGGAGATCTCCCAGGACCCTGCACGAAATCTTCATCAGCTCATCCCCAGAAGCAGGTCACAATGCCCAGACCTCTGTGTGGAAACCATCCATATAAACCTGCTGCCCGGAGACCATGTTTAAATTTCAGGGCTGGACCCAGTTAGGGGGCCCAGAAGGTGCAAACAATCGCTAGATGAACTCAGTGCCTTTTTCTGGCAGGCACTGCCGGCTGGGGGCCCCTTGCTGGGAAAATGCACCTGTTTTACCAGCTGATCCCTGTGCTGATGAGTGAATGAGCCTTCACCAGCATCACCTGGAAGACGCACACAGTGTTCCCAGTTTCAGAAATATAGTTATTTGGCATCTGCCCTTCACCCAGAGCTGACTGAGAACTGTGTGTTCTTTTGGCATCAATGTGTTCGACTGCTCTTGGTATGGAAAGATGACAGGTGCTGATGATGCTCTCGCCATCTGAGTGTGTGAGTGTGCGTGCAAACCCCAGGAGTGTGTGCTGAACAGGGACGAGTGTATGCACACACAGACACAGCCATTCACACACACAACCACACACACAGCCACAGCCACACACAACCACACAGTGACACACACACTCTCACAGACATACACCCCATACACATACACACACAGACACAACCACACACACAGACACAGCCACACACAACCACACAGTGACACACACACTCTCACAGACATACACCCCATTACACATACACACACAGACATACACCCCATACACACACAGACACAACCACACACACAGTCACTCACACAGTCACACAAATGCACACACACAACCACACACTCAGCCACACACAAACACAGCCCCACACACACTATCACACACAGAAATACGGTCTCACAGACATATACCTCATTATACACACACAGACACAGTCACTCACACAGTTACAGTCACAGAAACGCACACACACAGTCACACACATAGTCACAGCCACACACACAGAATCGGATACATACAGTCACACACACACAATCTCACACATATACCCCCCCCCACACACACACGTACACACACACACACACACACACACACACCAGCACAGGCAATGTCCCTGGCTTAGTGAAAACCTAGATCAGGATCAACCTTACAAAGCCTTGTTCAAATATTTAAAGGTACATTTTTCTGGCTTTTCTTTCCATAAAATACTTTCTACATTTCAGGACTGTTTTCTCCTTTGCCTTATGTTATTGGCTTTCCAAAGAAGGCAGCCCAAATAAAAAGCGATCTGTTGTGTTTCCATCCTAATTGATTATAACCATCTGTTTGTCTGGTTTCTCAGAAAAAGATACACGTTTTATCCCCAGTGTCAGCCCAGATCCTGGCCACAGTAGGTGCCTACGCCAGAAGGTGTTTCCACGAAGGTTACCATTTGACTTAGAACTTCTCCTCTCGGGGATGGCTAGTACTAGCCTAGGATTACTTCTCAGGAAGTGGCAAAATTGAAACTGTTTTCTTCTGGGCGGTGAAGGGACGTGCCAGGGTCACCCAGCTGGCAGCAGAGTTAGGATTCAGATACAGATCTTTCTGACTGCAGAGGTGCCGTTGTGCTACAGTCTCCCCCAAACCGGACTGTTGGATTCACGAACTTGAGAGCTAGAAGGTACCTGGAGGCCACCCAACCTCTGCAACTTTTAGATGAGGCAGCAGAGACCAAAAATGTGCAGTGATCTAGTCCATGGGGTCCCACAAACAGTTGCTGGGCCAGCCTGGGTCCCACTCCTATGTCCCTGACAGAGTTCTCTCCCTGCAGAGGGCCAGGAGCTCCGCCAAACACTCCCGTGTGCATCCCACGGAGAAGGTGGGTCGCCTGCCCTTCGCAGTCATTACCTGCAGAAAACAAGGGACCGCCAGCAATAAAGTACTGCCCCCACTCAGAACGCCTCAGGAGTGGAGGAAGGAGGAGGCGGCATGGAAAGGCTTTCTGTTAGATGTTCATTTCCAGCGAAATCTAACGAGTAGGAGAAAGCTGGTCACTGAGGACGCTGCCTCCGTCGTGGTTCAGGAGTCACTGCTCCCTGCTGTCACAGCACAGTCCCCCCTGGCCTCTCCTTTGCCATCAGGTCACTGCTGGAGGAGCCCCGGAGTCCTGGGTTTCCAATAGGGTAAGAGACTCCGAAAGGGTCTGGAAGTGGGACAAACATCCGGTTCTCTTCCCTGACGGAGGGAGGGGTTGTTAGGAGGACTGCACGCTAGGCAGATAACTTGAAATTTTCTCTCAAAAGGAGGTGGCTTCGTTTGATCAAATTTAATTCTGGAAGTAGTTCAAGTAAGAGGATCATGCACAAGGAATTTTTCTTTGGGTTAAGTTGACTTGTTATAAACATTGACATACCTACCATCTTGATTTAGGCCACAGATAAACTTCTGGCCAACAGGCATCCTGACCTCGTGATTGATCAGATAGTCACCAGGTGCTGTGTACTTCTGTGGGTGACCACATTCCAGAGAGCACGTGTCCGCTTACCATTCTGCTTGTCCCTTCAGACTTCCCATTGCCCTCAGAATAATGTTCAGACCCTTGGAAAGGCTCGGAATTTGGGGATAAACTTCTCCCACCTCCAGGCCTTTCCCCAAGATCTCTGTTACCTCTCTGTGCTACCAGGCTGACGGACGTTCTGCACAAAATATCAAAAGACCAGCCAGGAAGGGGCCATCCGTCCTCACTTTAAAAATATTGCTTTGCTCATTTTAATCAATAAGTGGTAGTGTACGCTTGCTGAGCTCTTTTAATTTTTAGGTAAACTTTATAACTTTAGATAGAGCAGTTTTTGTGTTGCTGAAGAGTACATGAATTGGAAAGATTTTTAAATATTAATTTTTTTTATAAACAAAGAAAAAATACTGAACTAGGTATTAGTGTTTGCTACCCAGTGACCCTGCTGTGTTCGGGACACCAGGCAAACATGCCTGAGCCAGAGATTGGCTAGACGCCAGGAACCCTATTTCCTTCTTTGGGCAAGGAAGAGAGTATATTTCCCAAATTCTCTTGCAATTAAGTCGTGCCCATGTGACTGTGTCTTATCAGTGGAATGCAGGAGGCAGCAAGAAACATGACCCACAGACCAGACCATAAATCCCCTTCCATGGTCCTTCTTTCTCCCTCTTTCTCTTTTGATACAAGTCTGGATCGACTGAAGAAGCCCGAATCCCTAAGTTAACACAAGTGACTCAAAGGAGAGTGTTGTGCGAACAAAAAAAATCTTTATTATGACATGAGATTTGGGATTTTCGGTTACTGCAGCATAGCCTGGCATACCCTAACTAATGCTCTGTTATCTCTTGCCCATCAGACATGATTCAGTGATGCTGGCCTGGATGTACTCATTCACCCAGCTCCCAGCAGTGTTGCTTGCTAAGGGCTCACAGCTAAGTCCTTCCCCACGCATTGTCTTCAGCCAAAGGGGATTGCCTCTGCCACGGTTACACCCCTTGCCAAGAGCAGTCCAATGATCAATGGTTGAGTTCTTACAAAGGCCTGGCTTCCTTGCCTCAATTTGAGATCCCTCTGCAGAACCACCCCAGCTCTAGAGCTCCCCCTGGGGGCTGCTGAAGCCTCTGCAGTAAGTGCCTCCCAGCTTCTGCTCAGTTCTGCTTCCTCTTCCCTCACCAGTGTGGCTCCCTTGTTGATTACTCCCCAGTGACCTTCCTGCATGAAATCTCTGCCTCATTCTGTTTCCTAGGGAACCCAACCAGTGACACCTGTTATTCTCATAACATGCTGGGCTCTCTTTGGTTTGATAACTTTACCTATTCTGTCCCTTCTGCTCTGAACAAGTCTGCCCTTCCATGCCTGATGAGCCAATCATGCTGGTTACAGACATCATCTGTAGTTCAAGTATTATGTCCTCCATTCTCTGCTGGTCCTCGGATGGGTGGCCCCAGACAGTAATCTCTCACCTGCATCTTCCTCCATCCCAGGTATCGTGGTCGTGGGCAGCTGCTGCCTCTTAGACAGCGTGCTCATTGACAGCCGATCTCAGCCCTCCCTGTCACCCAGACACAATGCCTTACAGTTCAGTTTCATCAGAGCTGGGGAGAATAGCACGGTCCAGGGCTCACCGGGCATGGAGGCCTTGGGGAAAGCCCGCTACGGCAGATGACTTTTGCAGATATCAATTGGGATTTGTCCTTTCTGTCTTGAAAGACTTGGAAAGAATGAGAAGTATTTTTATCTTGCTTACTATATTATTTTCATTGTTACCAGCATCTGGTCTGCTTAGCAGTCTCTCTTCCTAGTGTTAAGGAAATCTAAGCTCACTGAGGTTATGCTGTGAAGAAGGGGGGGGCCTCAGAAAGCTTCCCAGTGCATGGAGGAGAATGCAAGTGGTGATTTCTCCAAATCCTGGAGTCTGTGGTCCAGTCCCTGGCAGCCAGGTGGGGAAGAGGCTGGTGTGGTGCCCGAGGAAGACTCAAGGCCAGAGTGGGAGCTCCTGGGGTGAGGAGAATGCCTCGCAACAGGGCTGACATTTTACATCTTGAAAGTGCAAAGTCAGATTTTATTTATTTCAAAGAAGACCATAATGTAACATTTCTTGTGTAAGAGAGTTTGCGGATGAAGATCCAACCTTAATATGCAAATATTCAAACCAAACTAGAGTGAACCTTGAAAGTGAGACTATTTCTTTAGCTCCCTGACTGTCTCCTTGCATCCTAGCTAGAGGCCTCTGGGATGAGTCACACGTTCTCAGTGCCTTGACAACCCCCATTCAGTTCCTTTGTTCTCCTCCCACATCCGCATATTATACTGACCTTGGGAGCACACGTCTGAATATATTACCTGAGGTTTACTTACAGCCTGCCTTATAAGTGAAGATCGGGAATGCTTTATTCCCTTGCAGCTTTATAAAGTGGGACTCGGGGTCGCCACGGGCGCATGCGGCCTGGGACGAAGAAGACAAGTAGGTTCGCAGCACACTCTGAGCTTTGCCTACACGCCTGTCCTTGCCACTGGATCGTGAGCTTCCTGAAGACAGAAAACTCGCCTGACCGATGCCATCTCCTCCTTAAGAATCACATACATACCAGGTGTGTAGACTGTGCTTGGTGAGTGCCGGCGGGGGCCGTGGGAATCACCAAGACAGACGACCCCAGCAGCGAATGCCCTGAGCAACTCGTCCGAAATGGAAGCGTGGTTTGACCTGCTGCGCTCCTTGTGAGATGTTTCAGAGTGGAAGGGAACCCCTGGCTTCTGGCCAACTGGAGCGACTTGTATTAAGACAGTGACATCATCAACCCCAGAATGAGGACCTCTGAGAGGGAGTCAGAACAGAGAAGCTGCTCGTCAGAGTGGTCCCAGCCGCAAAGTAAGTTTGGTGCTCCCACCTCCTCAATCCTGCTCCCACGCAAAGCCTGAAATAACTGCCCAGGACAGCTTTAGTCACTCTGAAGAATTCATGTAACTTGAGATAACATCTAGCCTGAACATCGCCCTCAAGCTGTGCTTAGTCATTTGCGGAATGTGCCTGACCAGTGAGGCAGAAATAATGATTCCTCCTGGCGGTTAACTCTCAGTCTCTCCAGCTCTCGTTCCCTTTCCTGGGGGCAGATTCTAATTTGGCACAGAAAAAATAAACAGGTAAAATCAAGTGTACCTGTCAATGTCCATCCTGAAATAACTGAAAAAAGAACATGCATGCGATTAACTTGAAAGGCTCGTGTGTTTATAGTAACGTGTCATTTACGAGCTCCACCCCTCACTCCACACCCTGCCATGGCCCCCAGGGCCACAGAACTGTTCTGACCTAATTGCGCTTTGGAGTAATGCCATTGCCCTATAATGCAAGAAATAATATTGAATATCACTGCAAGAAGGAGGTTAAGAATAACAGCCTCTTTTCAGAAACGTTCAGAACTCCCTTTCTGCTTTACTGCGGGGAGTAGCTGTGCATTGACAAAGTAATTGATTGGATTTAACTTCTGGTAGAACTATTGCACAGGGCGTCTGTACGGGGTCTGAGAAAGGTTGCAGCTGGTGTTCGCACCCTGTTTGCAAGAGCGTAGGTCTCTGGAAGACAGTTGCGTCTAGCCCTCACTTCAGGGTCCGCTTCATTTTCATGCCCCTCTGGCCCTTTCTTTGTTTTCTGCTTTGATCTTGTCTCGTTGTATTTTCTGTGTCTTTGCAGGCTGCCTAGACACTTTGTGGAAAAGGAAAGGACATGTGAGGAATGAAATAGTCACTCTATTTGAAGTAATCTGCCTCCTTCAAGGTGTGAGGGCCAAGATCTAGGAACACACAGCTTGTATCCTCAGATGCAGAGACCAGATGGAGACGGGAGAATCAGTCTACAGACAATCCTCACACTCCCTCAACACCCACCCTCAACCACCAAAATTATATCGCCTCTATTTTCTCCCAAGCATGACTAATGTCCAGAGGGATTTGGTGCTCTTGGCCTACTTTCTGTAGGAACGGAGGGTGAGAACACATTAAGGAATGTGCAGGCTCTTAGATATTGACTGGCTTTTCCATTAATTCATAATTGAACAATGAGATCCATTGATTCTGTCTCGACATCTTACCAGGTAGAGCTAAGTTATGCTAGGCACCTGTCCTTATACCTTACGAGAAATATTTGAAAAACAGGATCGTGGAATACTAAAGCTGGAAAGACCTCTGAAGTTATCACCTCCAGGCATAAATGTGTATATGGGTATTTGCTTTTTAAAACTTAGCTGCAGAATTAACTTATGCTTGATATAAGAGTATCAGCCCGGCCGGTGTGGATCAGTGGTTGAGCATTGACCCATGCATCAAGAGGTCGCCAGTTCGCTTCCCAGTCGGGGCACATGCCCAGGTTGTGGGCCTGATTCCCAGTGAGGGGCACACAGGAGGCAGCCAATCAATGTTCTGTCTCATCGATGTTTCTATCTCTCTCTCCTTCTCTCTTCCTCTCTCTCTAAATCTCTCTCTCCTTTCTCTCTAAAATTAATAAAGAAAAATTTTTAAAAAATATATATCAAATTGCCCTGACATGTAAGAAGTAGAATGTAAGTTTTCTCACCCTTACTCATACTCCTGGGTAAGCACCATTAATAGCAGTTTTCATTCATTCATTCATTCATTCATTGTTTCACTCATTCAAATAATATTTACTGACACCAATTATGTGTTAGGCTCTGTAGAGTAAGACAGGAAGGCAAAAAGAAAGAAAGAAAGAAAGAAAGAAAGAAAGAAAGAAAGAAAGAAAGAAAGAAAGGAAGGAAGGAAGGAAGGAAGGAAGGAAGGAAGGAAGGAAGGAAGGAAGGAAGGAAGGAAGAAAGAGGAAGGAAGGAAGAGAGAGAGAGAAAGAAAGAAAGAGAAAGAAAAAGGAAGGAAGGGAGAGAGAGAAAGAAAGAGAGAAAGATGAATGAGAAAATAACATCAGTTAGTGATAAGTGCTACAAAGGAAAGGAGAGCACAGCAATGAGCTAGAGTTGACAAGCAGGTGTTTCCAGTAGAATGTGACCACTTGGCACAGGGAGGTGCTGACGCAGCCCCGCCCAGGACTGTGCTGGGTGTGTTCCAGGCACAGCCAAAGGGCCAACGCAGCTAAACGCTCAGAGGAAGAGGGTGAGTGTATAAGATGAGATTAGAAATGTCAACAGCAGGCAGATTTTATAGGTCCTTGAGGCGCTGTAAAGAAATGTGCTTCTTTTCAAATGCCAGGAGTCACAATTGGGTGGTTTGAAATGGGAGACTGGCACCTTTAATAGCCAAAACGCTTTTGCGTGGGCAGAATGAGTGAGTGGGATGGCTGAAGATTCATCTTCCAGGAGGCACCATCCAGAGAGAAGAATCACTGTATATGATTGTTTCTGTTGTGTTTATCCTTATAACGATTTCCTGTTGCATTAAATCCTACACGAGTATTAACAGCAATGAAAAATAGGCTGACTTGGCAGACTCAGCAAGATCTGCCTCACATGTCATGCCAACACCTGAGTTCACAGGCAGAGCGTCCAAACCAGCAGAGGGACAACGGGAAGTTGTCTCAGGTTTAGCAGACTCTCCTGCGTGTGCTCTGAGGACCACGCGTGCCTGTTCGTTTATGCAATCAATAATATCTATATATTTTTTTATTTTGAAATAGTTTAATAGTCGCAAGGAGTTTAAAAAATAGTACAGAGTCCCATGTATCCTTCCCACCAAAATATCTTATGCATCCATACGGCATGTCAAAACCAAGACATGGACATTGATAAAATACTGTTAATTTGGGCACAGACCTTCTATGGATTCCATCCATTTTTACATGCTTTCGTCTTAAATTATTAACTTTGGGGGAGTGTATGTGTAGTACCATGAAATTTTATCCTATGTACGAAACCAAGTAACCATCACCATTAACAGGTACAGAACATCTCATTGCCACAGAGACACCCTCTGTGATCCTTTTGTTATATCTTTTATTGTCTGTCTTATAAATATAGCAAACCTGGGCATGAAGCATATTTCCATTTGTGCTTCTCTAACATTGGGTTTATTAAAATCTATAAATCTACCTCATACAATGTTTCCAAACATTTACATATCACAAACACATAAACATTTACACGTTTTGTGAATTCCCTTAAATATTTAAACTTCGATTCGCCAAATCCAAAACATCCCAATAAAATCAAGACTAATTTGTCAGCTCTTTAATTGATTCAATCACCTTGAAAACAGACAACACTCACCCAGTATCAGAATGATTTCTAGGTTTGCTTTTATGCTTTTCTACTTAGCCTAATATAAAAGTCACGATACTATGATTTTGACTCATTTCTTTACTTTTTTTCTGTACTTGTATTATACCTGTCCAGGGTTACAGGTATCTTTCCAGACGAAAAAGAAAATACCACCTCACACAAATCTGCTAAGCTCATGGGTGCTGGTAGTAAATAAGAGATTCCTGGTCACGGAATGAGATCCGCTACCAAGGATCTTTCAAACCTGGGTGAGTGCTGGCAGCGACCTCTTTTCCCATCCGGTCTCACTGGCAGATGGAACTTTTCAAGCTCATACCTGCAAACAAAACAAAATCCGCCCCAAAAGAAAAGTTTGCCCTTTTTACACCCTTGCCTACATTCCAAAACCCATTATTTTCTCAAATGTGTTCCTCACTTTTACAGTCTCTTAGCACTCTCGGAGATGTAGGTGTACTTCGTTCACATCCTGTTATGGTTAGAAAGTTTATCCAAGGTTTTGTAATTCCAGAGATGGGCATCTGGTCTGTGCCCTCCACCTTCCCCGTGCGCCTTCTGGCTGGTGCCTGGTCTCCGCACTCTCTGCAATGCTCTCTCCACCTGGTTGTCCTGTACGAGCACCAAGTGCCCTAGTTCTTCTGTTCTCAATAAAACCCTTTCTTCCCCCAGAAATATTTTGTTTGCTCACAATTCCACAAATGCACTCGGTCCTGCCTACACAGATAAAAATTCATAGGACAACACCCACCCACCATGTCGACGCTCCCGTACGCC
Organism: Tadarida brasiliensis; assembly: GCA_030848825.1. Taxonomy (NCBI): domain Eukaryota; kingdom Metazoa; phylum Chordata; class Mammalia; order Chiroptera; family Molossidae; genus Tadarida; species Tadarida brasiliensis. The sequence goes on along the minus strand of CM061267.1, from coordinate 93,824,496 downwards.
TGGCAACGAACAAACACAAGCATATACTATTACAGTCATCTTTTAATACGTCTCATGAAATGGCACCTGTGTTTAGGTGTTTGGTGATGAAGGTGCCACCGCCTGGCTAATCCCTGCCCCTGTAAACAACACAGCTTTGTGTTCTGGCAAAAGCAAGATGTTTGACTCCTGAGTTGACTTCTTTTTCAAGCCCCACGATGTGGAGTTGGCCACTGTCCAAGGATCATGGTGTCCTTGTCAGAGCACACACCATTCAACACCAAATCTGGGTCCAGGCCCTTCCACGTGAGCACTGGGGACAAGGACGGACCTGCTTCTAGGCTGCTGCAGCAGTAGAGCTGAAAAGGCCTCTCCTTCTCGGCACGTGGCTTCTCATTACCTGTGGTCTGTGGGAATGGCGTCCCTGGACCTGGACATTATGCCCCGGGAACCGTGTGTACAACCCCCGGCAAAGCGGCATTTCTAATTAGAACATAACAATGACTACATTTTGGTTTGCTTCCATCAAGAACATTTCTAATTTATTCCTCATCAACGCAGGCACCTAAATGATTAACCCTCACACAGGATGCTACCCAAGCGACTTTCATTACTCGCTTTCCATGATCACGTTGACTCCCAATTACTGTTAGTCGGCACTCGATGCGCCTATTTCCAGCCTTTTCACGCTCATGTGCAATTCAGATGGAGGCAGACTGTGAGGTTTCGATATTTGTTCACTGTTTTCTTAAAACAGAATCCTGCAATACAGATTGCTGTGCAAATTATTAGTTACGTATTTTTTGCTTAACAACATACTATGGGTTTTGTGCAGAATCAGAACATACAGATTTAAATCTCTTGATTTTTAAATAATGCTAACTTTGAATAACTTATGATTATTATAACAAATTTTAAAATGTAAAAAATACCAATTACACCCAAATGTTAACTACTTAGAAAAACTGTCAGTAATCATCTCTCTCTCTCTGCACATATGTAAATGGAGGCATGAATTATAATTTTTTTAAAAATGAGATGCAAGGGAAAAAATAGTTTCAGTGACTCAAATAAAGGACGCAGTCTTTATGAGTTGATGCATATCAGGAGGAACTTGAAAACCAGGTCACTCCCCAGACCAAAGCAGGGCTCGAGTCTGATAGGAAAGAAGAGAATAATTGCAAGAGGTAGAGAATGTTCTGGCTTCTCAAGCTTCTTTTTTTTTTAAATCCTCCCCCAAGGATACTTTTCCATTTATCTTCAGATAGAGTAGGAGGGAGGGAGAGAGAGAGAGAGAAAGAGAGAGAAACATGGATGTGAGGGAGTCACATTGACTGGTTGCCTCCTGCACGACCCTGACCAGGGCCGAGGACCCAAGTGCAACCGAGGTACATGCCCTTGACTGGAATCGAACCTGAGACTCTCTGGTCCGCGGGCCGACGCTCTAACCACTGAGCCAAACCGGCCAGGGCATCAGGCTTCTTGCTCAGGATTGTCAGTACAATCACATCCGAGCAACTGTCAGAACAATTCTTTCAGGAGCGATTTTTGCAAGCCTTGTGGTTTGTCAAGGTTCAGGGCAGGTGAGGAAAGAGAAATAGCAGAAGGGAAGAAAAAAGAGGACGCAAAGGTCAGAGGAAGGAAACACGGGGTTTGTTGTCATTCATTTACAGAAACATCCTAAATTACTCCATTATTAAATGTTAATTTTACGTGAATTTAAAAGAAAAAAAAAGAATGAGCAAAACAGAAACAATTAATAAACTTTTATGTCAATGTTTCTTCACAACAGAAATATTTCCCGAATGATTCCTCCTAAGGCTAAGGGAATCCATAATTTTAGAAAATGGTAAAAGGTCATAAAACCAAATTTTTTGACTTGCATTCATTTAAAAGAATTGATTGCCTTCCTGCTAAAGATGAGAAAATTACCATTTTCACATTTCCCCCCACAATCTTCCTGCCCACGTTCTTGTTGCTGCTCGTTATAGCAGTAAGTCTCACAGTGATTTATCCCAGGTCTATATGCAAATGGATATTAAGTCTCACTACCAGTGTTTTGATCATGAGTTCTCCATTTTATACATTTTAATTTTTAGTCATCTAATAAGAGAAAATTGGGATTTTCGAAATAAAGATTCTTGAGTTTATTTTTGTTATTTTTTTGCTTTTGTCTAAAATGTCATCTCATCATCTCATCTAGGCATGTTAAAATTCTAGAGCCACAAAAGGCAAACAGAATGACCTTCTAGAACATGTTTGACCAGTAGAACTTTCTGCCATGATGGAAATGTTCTATATCTGTGGCTATTAGCCCTTAAAAACATGGCTGGTACGGACAAAGAACTGAACTCTTCATGTTATTTAGTTCCAATTCATTTAACTTCAAGTGGCCACATGTGGTTAATTGTTACTGTGATGTCAGCTCAATTCTAGAAGAGAAAATAGAAGATTATTTTCATGACCTGGGGCAGGAAAAGAGTTCTTCAACAGGACACAAAAACATGGAGCATAAAAGAAAATACTGAAAATTTGTATTATATTAAAATTAAAGACATGAGACGATACCATTAAAAGAGTAGAAAGGAAACCACTGAATGGGAGAAGATATTTGCAACACCTTTAAGACAAAGAATAAAGAACTTCTATAACTCAGGAAGAAAAACACAGACAAGAAAAATGGGCAAGGTACTGGAACTGTAGGTGCTTGCTTATACATAAATAAAGGTAATTCAAACATATGAAAAGGGGATGGACTTTATCAGTCATCAGGAAAATAAAAATTAAAGCTATACACACATCAGAATGGCTAAAGTTAAAGAGACTGACATTATCAAGTGTGGACAGGGACTTGGAACAACTTTATACATTGCTGGTAGAAAGGTAAATTGGTACAAGTTTGAGAAATATTCTGGCATTATTTATTAAAGTTGAACACACATGCCCTCTGAGTAAGCATTTCCAATCCTAAGGTATAAACTGGACAGAAATGTTTGAACATATACACAAAAAGACACTTAGAAGACTGTCCACAGAATCATTATTCATAATGGCCCCAAACTAGAAACGCCTGGAATGTCAAGAGTAGATTGGTAAATTGTGTCTATGCATACCGTGAAATTTTATTCAACACTTGACATATTAAAAATGTAATTACATATAATAACAAGGATAAATCTCACAGACATAATATTGAGCAAAACAAGGCAGACATAGAGAATTATTCCACTTACATAAAGTTCAAAGATGGGTAAAACTAAACTAGGGTATTAGAAATCAGAGTACTAGTTATCTCGGGATAAGAGGGAAAGGGTGGAAATCCGGGCAGCCATGCTGTGGGCTTTGAGATGCTGGAAAATTCTTGACCTGATGCTGACTGTACAGATGTTTACTTCATAATACTTTATCAAAAATGGCATTTAGGTTTTGAATACTTTTCATTGTTATTTCTTCAATAAAAAATATTATAGTTTTAAGAAAGAGATCTTGATCTCGAGAGACAATTGGAAGGTGACCCTTTCCTAAAGCAAATGCTCTCTCATTCTTTAAATTGTTTGCTAACATTGGTACAAATAAACAAATGAAATCTCATTTTCTATATGCGTTTTTAGTTAGTAATGATTTTACTAAATATTTTTCTTCATTTTCTGTGATATGCATATTGATAGCTTTTTCCCATTTTGATGGGGTGCTGTTCATTTTCATAATGATTTATGATAACAATATATAGCAAAGATGTTATCCATCTATGTTATAGTGTAAAGACATTTTCCATCTATCTGTTAGTTGCAAATATTTCCCTCAGTCTGTTATTTAATTTTGTTTATAGTATAATTTAACCATTCTAAAGTTTTCTTTTTTTTTTTTTTAGTTAGCCAATTTCATCATATCATTTCATTTATGGTTTCTGAGCTTTTTACTTGCTCATAATAGCCCTTCTCATTCCAGAGAATAAAAAGTATTTGCCTATATTTTCCTCCAGTATTTGCAGAGGTCCATTTTTTTAAACATTTAAATCTTTTATCTGTCTGGAACTTATTTATAGTCATGATGGGCACAATCAAGTCTGTTCACTTTTCCCTTTTGTCCATCTGAACCCCAACTGTCCAAGCAACAACATGTATTGCAGGCATGAGTCTTCCTTGTTTTGCACCAACTTGACTTTCATTTGCATATGTATGTATACATTTGCATATCTGTGCATATAAATGCCTTATCTTGTGTTTGTGTCTCGGTTCCCTATGAAGTTTCACTTATTTATGTATCCAGTCTGGTACCTATGCCCTGAAGATTGAATTGCTGTGGCTGATGTGCCTCCAGTGCCCAATGTTTGGGCTTCTTCACTCAGCCTGGTGCTGGTCCATATTCATCTCTCCATGTGACCCCTCATCCAGGCCCTCTCCTGGAGGTGTCTCTCTGCAGAAGGGTAGTCAGATGTCGTACCTGCTGGGTGGCTTCCAAGCACACAAAAGTATGCCGTTGGGTGTTGTTAAGGCATTGCCCTCTTACTGGCTGCACATCCCTTCCGCTGGGTTCTGCTTGTCAAGCAAGTCTCGGGCTGGTCAGACTCAGTGTGGGGGTGACTACACAAGAGTGAGGATACCAGCAGGTGTGGCCACTGGGCGGTATCTCTGCAGACTGGCTACCTCAGTGGGCATCCTTGTCTTGGTCCTGCCTACAGCAGGAATGCCTGAGGTCCTTCATTGATATTTGTGTTGGTTGCTAGCTTTCACCGAGATAAGGAGGAATATACCATGTGCAGAGGTTGGTTTTGTTTTGTTTATCAGAATAGGTGCTGAATGTTGTCAAATATAATTTGAAATTTGTAAAGATGGTCCTGTGGTTTGCTCCTTTAAAATAGTCTGTAATGAATTCCACTAACAGAATTTTAACCTTGAACCCTTCTTCCATGTTTGAAGTAAACTCTCTGTCTTAGTCTGTTCGAGCTGCTATAACAAAATACCAGAGACCAGGTAGCTTATAAACAGTTCTGGAGGCTGGGAAGTCCAAAGTCAAGGTTCTGGCAGATAGGTGTCTAGTGAGAGCCTGCTTTCTGGTTCATCGATGGCACCTTCTCACTCGTCCTTGCGTGATGGAAGGGGCTGCAGAGGTCTGTGGAGTCTCTTACGAGGGCACTATAGTCGGCCCTTGTTTATTGCAGTTAATCAGTTCCAGTCTCTACCGCAATAAATGAATTTCTGTGAAGTAGGATTCTTTATTTATAAATCGAATATTTTCGCAGTTAGAATATAGAAAACCTGTTTACGACCTTCTAAATACGTTGTTTAACATTATTATAGCCCTCTAGACATGAAATAACACCCTTTAGTCACCATTACACTTGTATTACTCAATATATTAGACAAAATAAGAGAAAAGACATATTAGATGTTACAAATATCATATTATCATTATTGTACATTTAATCACACACACACACACAGTTCTTACACACAACCACTAACCTATGAAACTAGTGCAACTTGTTCGATGATGAAGATGAAGATGAAGAGATGTTCTGCACAGCAAAGAAGAGCAAGGTTACTGCTCCTCTGAAGGCACGGCCTCAGTGGGACAGTCTCCAGGTGGTGCAGTGTCTTCAGCAGGTGCGTTGTCTTCTTCCCCTGAAGGTGTACTAGGAGTAGGCAGTGGGTGTCTGGGTGAAGAACATCGTGATAGGCAGTTGCTGGTGCTGCCTTTTCATATGCATGAGGAGGCTTTTGTAGGGTATTCTGGAACCGCAATGCACGCATCATTTGTGGGTCCCATTCGCCAATCATGTCCTGTACCACCTTAATAGTTCTCACAACTTGCGAGAGACGCTCAAGTGTAAGGCCAACTTCCTCCTCCTGACCCCCAGGAACCTCTGGCCGCTCTTCCTCCTCCTCAGTTGCAGACTTAGTCATCTCCACCAGATCCTCGTCAGTTAAGGGATCCGAGTGTGTCTCCAGCAGCTCATCCATGTGTTCTGGATGATACTCGCCCTCCTCAAGGATCTTCTGGAACGTGTGTTCACGTAATCCTCTGCTGCAGGCTGGTCAGCAGAGGCAGCTTCTCTGTGGAGAACGACACTCTTCAGATGACACCTCTTCTGGAACTTCTCGAACCAACCCTTGCTCGCTGTGAAATCCATGAATGTTGCAGAAGAGGGTCCTGGTTGAGGTTCATCTGCCGTAAAGCGCTGACAGAGCTGCCTCGCCTTCTCCCGATGACCAGCGAATCCAATGGAATGTTCTTCTTGCGGCTGTCGCTGATCCAAACGGCTAGGGCAGACTCCGTTTTCACTATGAACTTATTACGACTTGTCACGATGCGCTTTGCTTCCTTGTTGAAAGAGACAGTAGCCGTTGCACGGATGTTCTTTTCATCTTTACGGATGGAGCGAACGGTAGACTCATTCAAGTAGTAATGGCGGGCAACCTCCATGATTTTCTTGCCATCTTTGATCGTATCCAAGAGTTTCACCTTCTCCTGGATGGTAAGCATCTTCCTCCGGTGCTTAGTTTCATCGTCAGAAGGCTTAGAAGAAGCAGCACGTTTAGGAGCCATCGCGGGGCTTAGATAAAAGTTCTCAGAAATCGCAAACACTTACAGGAGCAAAGATGCTTCCGATGCGAAGCCTTGTAGAAGTGTGCATGAGAGAAACGAACTTGCACGAGGCTGAGCCAATCAGAGGCCAGGATAGGAAGAGGATAGCCAATCAGTGAACAGCACGCTCTGATTGGCTGGGTTTCACCACACCCGATTTTTTTGGAAAAAAGTTATTGCCCACACACAAGGAGTGGTCGGGCGGTTGCACCTGGTGTTGAAGGTTTGTGGGGATGCTCGAATGCATAGGCCTACAGTCCATACGTACAGTCATTTTAACTTTAATTATAATACAGGGGTGTATAATTGACTCAGACAACCGAGCGCGCGCTGTATCATTTTCACTGTCTTGATCGACTTTTTAATGAATATATTTGAGAAAACCGCGATAGAGTGAAGCCACGAAAGTCGAAGTGTGAAGTGGTGAGGGACGACTGTAATCCCATTCATAAAGGCTCCACCCTCTTGACCAAATCACCTCCCAAAGGCCCCACCTTCTTATACCATCATCTTTGGGAGTGGAGATGTCAACACATGAATATTTGGGGAACACAAACATTCGGACCATAGCACCCTCCATGGCCAAGGTGCATTATCTTGAATACACTGCAAGATTCTATTTGTTAGCATGTTATTGAAGAATTTTCCATTCGTGGTCATACATGAGACTGACATATCACTTTTTAAATCTTGTAGCACATTGTGCAATTCCTTAAAATATATATATATATATATATATATATATATATGAAGCCAGAGAGGTAAGATGAGTGTCTCCAATTAGTGAAAGAATTTATATTGGAAATAGTGCCCCCTGACCTCTAATCAATGAGTTTCCCTCTAGGTGGTACTGCCGGTTGCTCACAACGCTCTCAGGTTGTTTGTCTGTTTGTTTGTTTTGGTATTAGGGAAATTCCCAAATCTTTTGGAATTACAGAACTTAATAAAAACATCCAGGATAGTCCAGCTAACATTTGTGAACTATAAGTTATTCAAATAGTGTTTACATGTAATTCATCTTCTGTCAGATCCCATTAGCCTCTGTGTATAAATGAATATTATCAACTCCTTTAGTAATAGCTTTAATAGGACTTTTAATAGCTCCTTTTGTCCTGGTTATTAACTCACAAGGATTCTCAAAACGTGGAGCACCCTTTAGGTCTCATCCAGTTAAGCCAGGGAGACCCTAGACTGGTCTCACCTGAGTTTTGGGGGTGCTCTCTGCTACCATGCGGCACATATGTTCTTTTCTTCATTTCTCCACATCCATGTAAGTTGCATCCAAGGTCACTTAGGGATGGTGCTACAGGTAAGCCTTAGAAGACTGCGTATGCCTATACTAAGGCTACTATCTCTAGAATCACTTCAGAGCAGGAAGGTTCGAGTTCCAAAGCCATTCTGTCACTTTAGCAGTTATTGGCTGGCATATTACACACTTTCTGAAACTTTATTTTTGTTTATCCTTGCCCGAGGACATTTTTGCATTTATCTTCAGATAGAGTGGGAGGGAGGGAAAGAGGAAGAGAGAGAGAGAAACATCGACATGAGAGAGACACATCAAGTGGTCGCCATCCACACGACCCCAACTGGGGCCGGGGACAAACTGCAACCGAGGTACGTGCCCTTAGCGGGAACCGAACCCGGGACTCTCTGGTCCACGGGCCGACGCTCTAACCGCTGAGCCAAACCAGCCAGGGCCACTTACTGAAGGTTTTATGCTTCTATCCAAAATCAGGGAGAGACTCCACACCACCCCGCAGGCTGTGCTCACCACCACCCACTTGCCTACAGTCCTCATGCAGGTCAGCGACTAGGGCCCCATCCCAACTGTTGATGAGCTACTTTGAGGGCACATCTGAACCTGAACTTGGGCTCGGAATGGGCCCTCTACTATGTCTGTGTTATGTCTGTGAATATTTTCTTATGAGCTTTAGAAGCAAGAAAAAAAAAAAACACGTAGAATTAAATGTGTGTAAACCTAACACTGAGAATAAAATAAGGGGCCTATCTCCCAGTGCTGATAAGAATGCCTCCATACGTAAGGAGAGAAGAGACACAGGCAGTTTTCTGGGGATTTTGCTCAGTGGATCAAATTGCACGGTCTGGAAGGCTCAGCCGCGACCCCGTGCTTTTAAAGACAGAGCCACTTTGAAACCATTGAGCAGATTAGGAAAGTACATGCATTCAGGCTTGCCCGGAGGAGCAAACCTAACCAAACACCAGCAATAACAGCGACCAGCCATTTCCCAACAATCTGCAGGATTTCGCCTCCAGCCTTTTGTGTAAGATTTTCATCTAAAGCCAAAGGCAGAGAGAACGTAGTGAAATCGATAATTGATTCAGCTAAAAATTTGAAGCAATTGTGTCTGAAAATGTTTTCAACATCAGAAATATTTCTGACATTTTAAAATATCCACAGAGAATAGATTCCTTGAAGAAAATGTTAGAATTAGAATAATTTGGAAAGAATTGCTTTCAAAGAAGCTCTGAAAGAGTAGATTAGCGTCTTAGGTGTTCAGAACGATTAGGAAGCAGTAATAACGTAAGACGCGTGGTCCTGGCCCTCCCAAATATGATCAGTCTTTGCAGTTGCAAGAATAGACTCCAGGCAGCCCACAACACAGCAAACTTCATAGACGCTAAAGCCGGCTTTTCAGTATGACTCTGCTCGAGGAGAAAGGACTATTTAATGAGTAATTTTAGAACAATTCAATGACACTTTGCAAAAAAGAAAACATTCACGCCTTTTACCAAAATAAACCCCAGGCCTTTGCTCAAGCTGCTCCCTCCAGGGGGCTTCCCTCCTCCCACGCGTGCCAAGCAAACTCCCACATCCTCCATACACCCCTCAATATTTCCTTGTCTCCTCCCGACGTCCTCTAACACAGACCTGCCTTATTCTCTACGCCCACTTCTTGTGGGTAACTCTCTGTGGCAGACATAGCCTTGCGTTATAATAATCTGCACTCGCCTAAACAGTGTTTACTCAATTCTTTTAACTTTGTGACCCCAGCACCTAAACCGGCATTGGCCAGAGGGCAGGTATTCACTGAGCCTTGGATGCAGGAGTGGACATCAGTACATGGAATAATCCTCCCACCCATTAAAATTGCAAGCACGATTGAACAAAACGCTCTTGAGGGATACGTTTTCTAAAAAATAGATGGCAGATGCACGGGAACAATTAGATTACAGCTATAAAAGAAGTCTGGTTTTATAGACTCAAAAACAAAACTACGTCTTTGTTAGGGCAATTCAAATATTTCTCATTGTCTCATTATCTTTTCAAATGTATACATTCGGCACCATGTTTGCCCTGCGCTTCCCCTAACTCGCGCGGTGGTTAGGAGACGGTTCACCCGCAGCACCACCACAACCAAGATCAGACTGCAGTGACAGGAAGACAAAGCCGTCCACCACTGTCAAGTGCAGAATTTATAGAAATCCCTAAAATTTTAGATAATGCCACGAGATCAAAGGAGTATAAGGTATCAGAGAGAAGCTTTGGGAGGAGGTGGGTGAATGGGTTTGTTTTCCTCCGGAGAGACCTGTGTTCTTGCTCTGCTTCCTCATCTTCCTCTTCTGGGGGCGTGCAGGTATCAGAGGGCGAAAGTGGGCCACCTGCCTGGAGGGTGGTCTCCAAGGTGTCCACTCGGAAAGTGGTAAAATTCTGTTCCCTGACATTAGGAGACACAGACCACTGGTCCTTGATTTTCAACTGAGAAAGTAAAGCCAACCTTGGAATGTCGTCAGCCAGCCCCAGAAATCTGAAGGAAAACAGAAGTCCCAAACAATTTCTTTGCTGAGATGAGACTGGTCTCCCAGGGATGTGAGTTTCCCCACGCGGGAGAGAGAAGACGTGGGCATTCAGCTGCAGTGGGATTGTCCAGGGTCCTGACCGATAGGCGCAGCTGGAGGGTAAGGAGACCTCAGCAGGGAGAAGCTGGAAGAGGGGGAATTGGGGACACAGTACCAGGTGACCAAGGGCTGGGAAAGGAGTCTCACTTTCCAACTCAGATTAATTATGTGTCTGCTTGAATTAAGGAAAGTGGAAGAGACGGCCCCGACGGAAAACCTCCAAGGGCTTCTCCAAGGCACTTCATGGGAGAAACAGGGAACAGTCTGCTTTCAGGAGCTGCGGGGCTCGTGAAGCACAAGGGTACCCTCTCAGGAGAGTCCTCCTCTCCTGACCCTCCAGGTCTTCCCCGGGAGGACCTCGCTTGAGGGGAACAACACAAGATTGGGGGGAATCAGCAAGACCACACTCCCTGCTCCAAGAAGCAAGTCCTAGTTGGTAGGGGGAAGAAAACATTATACAGACTAATTTTGGGATTTTAATGATTATAAGAAATTATTCTTCTGAACTGAGAGCATTTGCCACATAAAGTACATGTTGTACTATATTCTAAGAGTGAAGGGAAGATTATGAGCCGCAGGAAAAAGATTACCACGGGCAGAAGGTTACCACCACTGGCTAACGTGTAAGGGATGGTGGGAGATCAAAAGGAAACTGTTTTGACTCTAATCCACACACTGCACTTCCTCAGTGTGCCCGCTGCACAAGGAAAATGGGCCATTCTCCTTTCTGAATGCCCCAGGCATACAAAGAAGTTGTCCAGGTGGAAACGTTTGTTTAGTTTCGATTTTGATTTTAAATGTTATTTAAACCCTCGTGAATCACAGAACATCCTACAGCATTTCATAAGCCTTTGGATGCGAGAGCCGGGATCACTGAACATCAAGCGTGGAAGGGAACTCATGTGTTTTACCCCCTAAAACGAGACAAAGAGGGTTTCAATGACTGGTGCCCCCAACCCCACTGCTGGTTAATAGCAAAACAGCTCCAGGCACGCCCCCCTTCCTTTTCCGATCCGCTTCCCAATCTCCCAGCCTGCTGCAGCCGCCCTCCGGTGCGAACAGTCTGGAAACAGCAGACATGAAGCCACGCTAATCAGACGACACAGTCCTCGCTCAGTGAGTGTCAGAGAGGTTCACACCAAGCAAGCTTTTAGGGAGCGGAGGAAGTTAGTTACCTTCCTCTCTAATTCATCAGTCGCCGCCCTTGCAACCTGAGGCTGTGGGAGATGCAGCTGGGGTGAGCAGCGTGGATGGGGGGGCTTTAGAAATGAGTATGTCCAAGAGAAGCTCTTCGTCTAGGTTAGTCTGTGTTCCTCCGACAGGCTCAGACGATGCTTAGAGGCTATCTTGGTGTTTAGTTAAAAACAGCAGAACAGCCCTGGCCAGTTTGGCTCAGCGGTTAGAGCGTCGGCCTGCGGTCCAGAGAGTCCCGGGTTCGGTTCCCGCTAAGGGCATGTACTTCGGTTGCAGTTTGTCCCCGGCCCTGGTTGGTCGTGCGGGTGGCAGCCACTCGATGTGTCACTTTCACATCGATGTTTCTCTCACTCTCTCTCTTCCTCTCTCTCCCTCCCACTCTATCTGAACAAAAAATGAAAAAAATGTCCTCAGGTGAGGATAAAAAAAATAAATAAATAAAATAAAAAATAAAAACAAGAAAGGATGGTCGGTCTCAAAATACCCTTTAGCTATCTGTTGCGGGACCATTGGAGACACCCATTGTGTTAGGGTAAAACACATGTCATCTAAGGCTTCTGGGGAAATGTGAGCATCACCCAGAAATGAGACGTCGACATTCCCCAGGGTCCCTTGAGATGGTATCGCGGAGAGAAGGGGAGACCAGGACGGAGACCTCCAGCTAGGGCTGGGTGGGGTGGAGGATATGAGAAGTATTCGAGGTAAAGCAGATAGTCTCGGGCCACACGGATCCAGCACCCAGAGAAGCAAGCCGGGGAAAGGAGAGCAGAGAGGAGGCAGGAAGCTGGGGGACAGAAGGAGGGTACCAACCAGTTGACATTTCTGCAAGCTCACCACAGGCCAAATAAGTGTGTCTTTGGTCTTTCCTTCTCTGGGCTCCTTCTAAATCTTCACGGAATTCTAAGGGAAATTCTTACACCAAAAATACATAGAAGGTCTTCTATTGAATTTTTAATAGCGCAGTCATTTGGCTAGCGAATATTTGCCGAGTAGGTATACCAGGAGCTGTGCTAGGTGTTGGGATGTAACAGGAAAAGCACTGAGAGCATAAGGAGGAATAGAGACAGGCAGGGATTGTAATTACATAAGCCTGCACTCCTCCATGGCTTCCTGTTTTACGTTTGTCTGTCTGCCCATCTGCTTCACAGCTGATCAAAAAGAAATGAACTTCTCACAGGAAAAAATGGGCCATTTCCCCCCGCAAAATTCCAAATGGTACAAAATCGGTCATATATACACCAATCTGCAGCAGTGGTTCAATCAATGTGCCATTTTGCAACAAACAGAAGCCAACCCTTTCACAAAACTCTGAGCTATGAACTCCAGAAACTGAGCAGCTGTGGAGTGAGCAGGGATGGCTCGGAGGGAAAGGGAGGGTTTTGTACCTCAACAGACTTCTTCCCAGAGATCTGAGGCAAACACTGGTAAGGGGGCGGTGGCTTCAGGCTGCACGGAGGCAGGAGACAAAACTACATGCTATCTCCAGGTTCCCTGTTTCATTTTGAATAACGAGCAAGAACTTTCATTATTATACAGAGATTCTGGAAGACGCCTTTCCTGCTGGTGTCTGGCATCTCCTGAGAGCCTTTGCGTTGATTTATTGCACACGTCTGATAGTGACACTCAATTTGTCACTGTTCCGAACTCACAAGGCCAGTGTTTGAAATGAGGTCTTTATTGTTGCCGTTTCAGGCGCAGGACTGTGGTTGGTGATGAAACCATGTGCTCACGGTCGTCAAGTAGGACTGACTCCGATCATTAGTCTGGCTGGTGCTCATTCCCTCAGCGGGCTGGACATGGCAACCTCGCCCTCAACAGAGGAGGCTTCACTGCGCCACAGCCATTCTCGGAAGACGTCAGCTTGTAAGAAGCCATCTCTGTGTTCAGTTAATATGTATTAATCCCCAACATGGCGCCCGCTCGCGTGGCATTTTTCCCAATGGAGAGAAGGTCATGTCTGCGTTAGCAAATGGGCCAGTATCTGCTCTCAGTGGTTGGCATTTACATAGCCCTTTCCTTTAAAGAATTTAAATTTTCACATGTACCTCATTTACTCTTAAAGCCATTGTTTTCCCAGTTCTTGAATTGGCCAGTCCCTTTAGGAAGCAACCAATCCAAGACCACCAAAGATTCCTTGAAAAGAGTAACCATCGCAGAAAAGAATGTACTAAAATAGCTTCAGTTGTCCTTCCTCTCCCTTCCCTCCTGCTCATCCTTTTCACAGAGGTATCCAGGTCCTTTGGGGCCTCCTGGTCTTGGGAATTTGAGGAGAGCTGAAAGCAAAGACTCTCAAGGCATGCTTTTCCCGAGTTTGTAAATGCCAAAGTCCTTTAAGAAGAAGACGTTAACTGTCCCAGAAGGAGAGCATAGTGATTGACAGTTTTTGAGGACAAGGCAAGAGAAGAATGGTTGCCCAAGGCTGAGGAGGAGAAGAGGTCCCCCAGTTCCTCAGGTAGAATGGGCTTTGTCCCCACAGAAGCCCCTCTGCAGGGATGACTGCATGGTCCTCTGGGGAGGCTGCACCTTGCTCCAGTGTGCCACAGACGATGCCAGGCCCGAGGAATCAGATGGCATCCCCACAGTAACCAATGGGGTCTGTGATTCCAAAGCAATATTGTAGTGTTATGGAAAATCCCAAGTGAAGTAAGTCAGACGAAGAAAGACAAATACCCTATGATCTCACTTATATGTGGAATCTAAAGAACAAAATAAACAAACAAACAGAGCAGAAATAGACTCACCAATACAGAGAACAAACCGATGGTTGCCAGAGGGGAGGAGGGTTGGGGGACAGGATTAAGAAGTACAGATTGGTAGTGACAAAATAGTCACGGGGATGTAAAGTACAGCGCAGGGAATATAGTCAATAATATTGTAATAACTATGTATGATGCCAGGTGGGGACTAGAATTGTTGAGGGGATCACTTCATAGATTATAGAATTATGTAACCGCTATGCTGTGCACCTGAAACTAATAAGATAATATTGACTGTCAACTATAATTGAAAAATGAAAAATAAATAAATACAAAATAAAATAAAAACAAAGACAATCCAGGCGTGTTGACTAACTGTTCAAGTGGGAGGAGAGGACAGTTGAATAATGTCTGACGTTGACTCTTCCGCCCTCTCAGAGGTGGGTGGATACTCAGAGTCAGAATGAAAATGATCTGAAGGGAAATTATGAAACAAGTTTTCTTATGCATCTATACTTGTGGACTAGGATTCTTTCCTACTACACTAACAATGAATGTAGCTTTGCAATTTTCAGAGTTGTTTCTTTATCTTAATTAATTTATGCCTTAGAATAAGTACATGGATAGACATGATTATTGTCTTTGCTTTACAGATGAGGGAACTGGGATTCAGAAGTTGAACAACTTGCCTAAGAACACACAGCCAACTAGTGGTAGAGTCAGGAATCAAAGTTGGATCCATCTGCCTTTAAATTTCATACTCTTTTCTTTTTTTTTTTTTTAAACAATTTTGAATTTACCCATGATCCTATAATTTCACAGTGACTTGTAAACTGTATTTATTTTTTCTTTATTGATTTTAGAGAGGAAGGGGGGGAGACAGAGAGAGGCAGAAACATCGATGAGAGAGATGGCTGCCTCCTGCATGCCCCCCACTGGGGACCTGGCCCACAACCTGGGCAGGTGCCCCAACCAAGAATTGAACTGGCGACCTCTTGGTGCATGAGTCAACGCTCAACCACTGGCCGGGCCATACTCTTTGCAATATGCCATGCTGCCTTTCTAATAGGAACACTAGGACCTGTTACGTACTATTGAGGAGATGACTCAAGTTTTTAAAATATAACTGAATTGCTCATTTAAGTCCCACATAAAACTAACAAAATCAAACCTGGATCACAGGGTGTCAAAGTCCCTTACTCAGAATTTTCCACCCAGCCTTTTAACATGAAATCTTCAGCTTTAATTTTGCTCCCAGGTGAGGATTATCCAGGTAGCATACGACACGCCCTCACTTTCTCACAATCCATCAACAGCCTCTTGCTTGGTATGATTTCTCGTGCTGTCCAACCTGGAATCTATGGCACAGCATTCTAACCTTACCCACTTCCTTCATCCTCCTTTGTATTTTTTGTTAATCCTCACCTCCGGAAATTTTTCCCTTGATTTTTTTTTTTCCTGATAGAGTGGGAAGGTGGGAGGGGGAGAGAGAGAGAGAGAGAAACATTGCTGTGAGAGAGACACATTGATTGGTTGCCTCCTGCATGACCCCAACAGAGGCCAGGGATCGAACCTGCAACCCAGGTACATGCCCTTGACCGGGAATCAAACCCATGACCCTTCGGTCTGAGGGCCGACACTCTACTCACTGAGTTAAACCAGCCAGGGCCACCGCCTTTCTTTTCACTTGTTTACAAAACACCAACCCTACGTGAGCCCTACATCCTCTTTCCCGTGCCTGCACCGGAACAGCTGAATGAAATTGGAAACAGCTGTACAAAATCTCACAGCCCAGATGACTGGTTTCCCTGTAAATCCACGGCCCTTCTCTCACAGGAGTCCTTAGTAGTGCTGATCAAACTTACATTTCTCCAGACTTCCAATTCCCTAAAGAGTGACTTCTTACCTCTCCTCGCTCCTGAGGTGTTCCAGGCTCCTTCGACCCTTCCTCACACATGGCCTCTTACCTCTCCTTAGCGGGGCCACTCCAAATGCACTTGTCTCTGTTTTGTCCATCTTTCCTCCCGTCCCAGTGGACAGGGGCCCCTGCTCCAAGTCCCCTCCGCCTCCTCCAGGCCATCTCCCTTCCACTCTCTGCGACCACTGTTTCTGTCCACAAGGAATCACTCTTCACATGTCATTGCACCTGGGCAAACAAGGTGACTAAAATAGGGCAACTGTCCTCCGTGTGCTCACAGTCTAGGGGGGCACTTGTTAACAACTGCACAAGTCACCCTAACCCTGGACACAGAATGTGCAAAGAAATCAGCCAGATACAGAAAATCCTATGGGATGAGCAGAGGGGTATCAGACTCGAGTGGGAAGGTTGAAGAGGGCTTCACAGAGTTGCATTTCCGCTGGACCCAGGAGAGAGGAATGCGATTTTGAGAAACCGAAGAGGAAGATGGGGGAGAGGGTATATGGGGAGGAAAAACCAGTAACAACAACGACAAAAGTGCAGAGCCAGGAAAACATGGACAGCAAGAACCTGGAGCTCCAGCAGGGCCACGGAGACACGAGGAAGATGAATTCAATAAATACTTGTTGAGTTCTTCCTGTGGGCCAATTTGACCCAAACATAAGGTACATGTAAGAGAGTAAAAGACGTAACTGAAAAAGGGGAGGCTAAGGTGAAAACGCCAGGAAGACAAAGCTTTAATTAGAAACAGCTTGAAGAGATTCCATTTGAGAAATGAATGAACCCAGATGTCAAATGGGTCACCCTGCCCCTTAAGATCTAGTTAGATTTACACAGGCCATCATTCCACACCCTATTAAATGTCTAATATCCTCCCCCGGAGGCTTGCTCATTCCTGGGGTGCTGCGTCATCCTCGCTCTGGCTTTGATTTCCGACCGCCCCCGAGTCCTCGTTCTCACACTGGGTCATGGTGCTAGTTCATCGGACTCTTCCAGCTCCTCCAGCCAACCCTCCTCGTCTCCTCGAGGACTGGGCCCCGGCATCGTGCTGGTCATTCCTGGCCTTACTTCTTCACCAGCAAAAGTCCTCCCTTCTCCGAGGGGGTGTGTAGGGGAGGTGAGGATAGCCACCAGGCTACTGAAAAGAACATCCAGCCTAAGAAAACGTCTTATGAGAGTTTATTTGAGCCCAAATGGCAACAATTGCCAGGATGCAATCTCTCAACAGATTCAGAAGATGCTCCAGAGACGGGCAGTTTTGCAGCTTATTTTATACGTTAGAATCACAGGAAGAGACATGAAAGGGGGTTCCATGACATCCACTGGTTGTAGATTAAGGGGGCAGGAGAAAGCAAAGCGGGGACATCTCTGGGGTTGGATGAAAAGTAAAACAAAGAGACATACTTCTGCCTTGGTGGGTACAGGATAGTTAACGGTGACATCTACAGCACACTGAGACGGCGTGCGGGACATAGCATGACAATGAGGGTGTCTGTGGTCTCCTGTTCTGGTGGGACATTGTGCCCGAGGGGTCTGGAAAAGGGGATTCTCTGACATTTCAGAGGTGTTCTCTTAGATCAAGAAGATGACAGACAGGTCACTTAAGGGAAAGGCTGACCTCAGTCAAGGAGGCTGCATGCCTAGGACGTGACTACTGCCAGGACCGCTTTCAGTTAGGGATTTCCATGTTCAGACAGGCTGTGTGGCTCCTTTCCGTCTGAGTGTGCAGGGCCCGCCACGCAGGCCTCCCCTGAGCTTGTCCTGTTTAGTCTGTGGCCCCTTTTTGTCCACATGGCCACGAGGAGAGGGAAAGGACCCTGGGCGCGGAGCTCCTCTGCCCTCAGAGCCAGATGTCAAGCCAGCCCTGTGCCTCAGTGGAGGCCCCCAGAGACTGCCAACAAGAAGCGCTGTCACCCCTCGGGTGGAGGGGCAAAGCTGCACGGCCTCTGCTGTGCTCTGAACTGTGCCCCCCGAGCTGGAACCCGGGACTCTGTCTGTGGAGCTGCCGGCGGGCCCGGGTCTCCCCCAGATATGGGAGAAGACATGCCTGTGCCCTTCCCCCGCCTTCCAAGCTCCTGCTTGCCTCCCATCGGCAGAATCTCCCCTCTCTCCCTCCAGTCCCTCCAAGAACCACAATCAACGTCCTGTGCTCGAGTTCCTTCGTCGCAATACCCTGCAGTGGGTTCCAGTTTCTGGGCTGGATATTGACGTATCCCACCTCTCCGGCAGCTACTCCCTTACAGGCCGAGTTCCCGACGGGGTCCTGTCGACAGCAGCTCCTCCTTTTCAGTCTGTCCTCCCCGACTCGAAGGCAAGGGCTAAGACAGAAGTACTAGCTGGTGACTAAACAGTCACCGGGATGTGGAGCACAGCTCGGGGAGTATGGCCCCTGACACTGCAGTAATGTCTACGGTACCAGGTGGGCTCTGGAAGTATCGGGGTGATCACTGCAAAGTATCTGATTGTCCGGCCACTATGCTGTACACCTGGAACTAATATAAAATAGTGTTGCATATAAACTGTGATTGCAAAATAAAATGAAAAAGAGATACCATGATAAATGGGTAAAAACCTAAGACAAAGAAATATAAATATTCATTTATCCAAATAATCATTGGGTTCTGTCCGTTTTTAAAATGCTAGGTTAGTCAGCTATTTTAAAATTCTGGTGAACTTTTGTTTTGTTATTTAGGAATGAAAAAAGATCTCTGGATTAAAATGACATGATAAGAGAAAAAAAAAGAGTAGAGGTCTCCTGCCTTGCTCACCTGCGACGCGCCAGCACCTAGAATAACACTTGCTTCATAGGTGTTCAATGAATATTTGTCAAAAAAGTGAACACACATGAAAATGAGACTCGGGCACTTTTCTCAGTTTCCATTAAAAAAACATTATCAACAGAATTCCTTTGGGCCATGCAGATCGACTGATAGTTTGAAGAGATGGAGGAAGGTTATGTCTTAGAGTCAATATCTGCTTGAAGGCTTGCAGACACCCCACTATTCTCCCTCCGTCCTCTCCTCTTCCAACCCCCCACGCCACCTCCCTTTGGAGCATACGTCCCAAATCCATCCCGTGGACAGTCTCCTCCCAGACCCTCCACCCAAACTCAGCTCAGGGCTCCTTGGTATATCCACGCATTTATCCAAGTTCCCCTCCAGTGACTGTCTCCTCCCCACCCCCACTCCCCACATCTCTGCCATGCTTACAATTTGTTTTGGTTTAATACAACTTCAACCAGTTCCAGTTTAGTACTTTGGGGGTAGATATTAAATTAGGAATGCGTCCTTGGATCTGGAGGACAGGGACATGTCGGGATAACCTTCCTGCTTCTGAATCAAATCTTCCATTTTCAGGGTAATAAAAGAAAATAAAAACATCCAGCCGGGCTCCCCTGCTGTTCTCCAAGTGCAGGTACCTCCTACCAGTAAGGATGGAAGGAGTAGAAGTAGGGGCACATTGTGTGACATTCATGTCCTCCCTCTTCCGGTGCAGCAAAGAAGAAGCTTCCAATTCAAATGATTTCTGAAGTTAGAAAAATAAAACTCAAAAAAGTGCGCGCGCCTCTCTGTGGATTGCAGATCTTGATAGAAGAGATGCGGTCTCCGACATCATTTCAATGCACGGGGCTCAGAGAACGCACGAACTGGGGAGTAACCTTCAGACAAGGTCAGAGTCAGTAGCTGCTTTAACACTGAGAACAAAGGGCCGTCGCCCAGGGCCACGTAGACACCTGAGACCTGACTTGGCAGAGGCGATGGAAGGGGCGGAAGCTGGGCAGAGTGCAGGAGAGAAAAATAGAAAAGAAAATCAGGCTGCTTGAATACCATCAGCAATTGCTTCAGGTGCATTTTGCAGCCTTTGGCCACAAACAGTGTAACAGGCGGGGCAGGGCCGGCTGCATATTTTGGGTCCGCTGTGCCGCCCACGTCCTTGCTCGTGATTCTGCAGCTGCGCTTCCTCTCCCACGAGGCTCAGGCTGCTGGCCACTCATCTCAGAGGTCACTGGGAAAAGTCACTACTGTATTAGCGTTTCAGTCATCACTCCATGTCCTCTTGTCTTCCTAAAATAAGACAGAGATCTAAGTAGAGTTTTGTTAATCAATCTAAAATGTTTTGCTTAGCAAAAGAAATGGGGCAAAGGAGTGGCTGTTGTTATGAAATTGCATTTCTTATCTCAGAGAGCGGGGCCAGGCCACCTGACGTCTGGGTTATAAATGTGGGCAAGTCTCCCCCTAGTGGACACATGGTCTCACCTTGCACTTGCCAAGATTGCCCCAAATGGGTTAAACAAACACAAAATTCATGGAAAGGGCCAGAGGAGGTGAAAACGGTGGCGAGGAGGTATTATTAGGTAACATATTTCTATGCCAATTTCTAAGCGTTGTTTCTTTTGTGAAAAAGCCAAACTGAGTTGAAGTTTTTACACATCATTTGAGACTGTTTACCCTTGGAGAGTTTGTTATGAATCAGTTGAATATGACTCCATGTCTCTCTAGAAGGAAGAATAAGCAGATAAAATACCATTTCCTAGGACTGGTTTGGAAAAGCCTAGAGTCACCTCCAAGGAGGAACTGTATTTGGGGACAAGCCAAGAAGTCTGTGGCAAATAGTGATTGGAGAAAGATGATCCTGTTTTCCCGGACAACATGAGCCCTGATGTCCTTGCCCCTTGAGCAGTGCCATGTCAGCCACCTCACCAGGCTGACGGTCTCTCAGGGTGGCCTTGTACCAGCGGCCCCTGCCAACTCCACCTTGCTCGAGCCAGCAGCCAACGCTCTCTACTCTCCTGAAAGAGACAGGGGGAGTCACGTGAGCCCTTGCCCAGTCCTGACTGCTCCGCCCACAGCCTTCTCCCACTGTACTGGGCTTTCAGTGAGAACACTCGAACTGAAGTCTATGGACTAGAACACAGAAGAGTTTCTGGGATTCTGAAATGTCCAGAAATACATCTGCATGTGCTCATGTGTAGGTAGGTGTGAGTGTGTGAGTGTGTGTGTGTGTGTGTGTGTGTGCGTCTTTCCGGATGAAAGCTTATAGACTGGGAAGTCATAGGATTTTCAAAGTATCTGTGGCCTAAGAAACACTATAAACCACTGATGAAGACTCTCACGCCACCAGAAGAACAAGCCCCAGCTGTGATGAGCTGTGGCGTCAGAATGCCTAAATTCACATCCAGCTGGGGATTCCTTAGGAGAGTAACCTGATCTCTCTGAGCCTTAGTTTCTTCATCTCTAAAATGGGAATAATAACAGCAGTGCTTAAGCCATTGAATGATATGTGTATGCCATGCACTTAGCAACTTGCTTGACATATTAATTGCTCAGTAAAGATCGGCCTTCATTATGAGGAACTCCTTCCAACATGTGTGAAATGTTTAGGTTCTCTAAAATCCCAGTGTGTGCATATTGCATTTTTCAATAATTTAACATTTTTCTTGGATGCTGAAGAGGGGCTATTTTTGTCTTTTGATAGGAAAATATGTTATTTCTTCCAAACAATTGCACCAGATCACAGAAGTTTATCATTTTAAAGCAAGTAGAAACCGCATTTTCATCCAGGACTATTTCCTGCAGTGACATGTTCTAGATAAAATAATCAAGATGAATCATGAAAAATGACTTGTCCAGGTCACGCCAATGTTGTGGCTGCATTCCGGGACCTTAACTTTTCGTTCTGAGCTGATTTTTCCACAGCTCTCAAAGGCCTTTTAGCCATTTTTTCCCTCCTGCTTCATCGTATTCTCAAAGGTCTGTAACAGAAAAGACTGGCAATTTCATTCTGGGAAACATCACCATGTGTTAGCACTGCTCAAATCCCCGGCTTCCCGGGCCCTTTGGCTCAAAGCCAGCTTTTTTTCCCTCTGAGAATTTCATGTACCACAGTCTCCTCACTGTTTAGCCTAGTCTGATGATGCATATTACATGATCATTGTCTTCTTGTCCCATTAGAGGATAAACTTCTGGAAGATAGGAGATATAACTTCCATCTAATAGAATCTGACAAAATAATGTTTCATGAAGGGAAGGATCGAAAGACAGAGGGATTGGAAGGGCATCTATTTCATTGATGAACCTGAACCTGAAAAACTCCAGAGGACCTAAGCAGAGTCCATTGTTTATTGCTGACACTTTCTCCCGGAGTCATCTGGAAGTGATATACACCGTAATCAGCCTGTAACCGGGGCCAACCACACAGAAAGGCGGCAGGTGGCTGTCAGAAAACATTCAGGACCATTCTCATCGTGGGGACAGGACACTAAAACTTCAAAAAGACAAAAGATGAGATTCAAGCCTGAACATAGAATATCCGTGCATGACTTGTTCGCAAGAGCGTGGCAAACGCTTGGTTCCTAGCCCTGATTCCTGGATCAGCCCCAGACCTCGATCCAGACCCCAAATGAAATGACAGAGAAGACAAGTGCCAGGCTTGGTCCGCACATCTGAGATCAGACCGGACCTGAAGGAGGGGTGAAATCCCTAGCCTTGAAAATTAAGTCTTGAAGAAGGAGTCAGGCGGGACCCCAGTCTCCCCAGTCTTGTCTTTCCTCCTTATTGCACCTCCAATGATCTTACGATGGGAGAGACATGGTCATGCTTTCTGCCATTGCAGTGACTGTCCAGGCGGAGCGAGGGATTTCAACCTGAAAGAATACACAGAGAAGGGGGTCCGAGGGCATGTGTCTGTTTGGATATAGGATTCGTAGGGTTCATGAGGTTTTCTGAGGGGTCCGTGACCGAAAGGAGGTACATGTGCTGCTCCAGAGTCTCCCCAGTCTTCATAGCTCCCCAAACCCTCCCAGAGGAATCCTGTTCCTTCCCGAGTTCTCTCTAAGAATTAGAATTCTTTTGAATTCATTCCCGGGACACTTTTTCCTTGTGCCAGAGACCACAGGCTGCAGACAACAATCCCTCAGGGGGACCTCCCTGAAGTGGTTAAAAATGCAGTACTTTCAGAAGAGGATGCTGAACTTCTGAGAAGCCAGACTTGCCAGAGAATCCTAAAGGAGCCTAAATAATACACGAACCCAAGAGAAATTCAGGAGGCACAGTGCAAATGTACTGACTCCAATGTGTTCCTTTGACATCAGAAGAGACATGGTAGCTTAGGGAAAGTCCGGGTAATGTGTTGACTGATAATCAGTAGGAATGAATGGTGATTCATTCTGTTTCCAAACAGGCTTTGGTCTCGGTAGAGAGCAGAGGCAACTTGCCTCGTTTTATCTTTAAATGATCTGGAGACCTGCTTTTCAGTGACTGGAGAACATGGGCAATGAGTTTGTCTTTTTGGCCAAAGGAACACACATCCCAGAACAAAAGAACAGCATCAGCTACTGCGGCTCAATGACAGGGAATTTGCAGAGTGCTGTTTGAGGTTCTGGGGTTAATTAAATACTAAATGTTATCTGAGCGTAGCACGCGAGGGGGCAATTTCTTTTCCACGCGATGGAGATCAAGTCTAGCCCACAGTAAATTGCAAATGTTACTGCAGTGTCCGGGTTCAAGAGCAAGAATGGAAGAGACTGGCCTGAACACTATGAGGTTTTCTTTCCCAGATGAGTAAGATGCTCTCTTGAAAGATGCTCAAGTCAACAACATCACCCAGTCTCCTGCACGAAGCCCAGAGGCCATTTCCCGGGTACCTGAGGAGAAGCCAGGCCTCGGAGGATGCTGGTGTGGTCGGCTGGTGCCTCTGAGACACGGCTGGTTCCCTGCCTAGCAGCCATATCTCTGCTTCTTGACTGCTGGAAAACAATTTTGTTTGGAAATTTTTAAGGAAAAAAAATACATTTGCCGAAATTGTTCAAGCTAGGAGTGACTGTCTGTAGGACTCAATTCAGGCCAGTGAGATACAAGCAGGAGTTGGGGAATTTTCCCAAAAGGTTCTGAGTCAGCCGATATGTGCCTTTTGACCTTTGCTCTTTCTCTTCTTTCTTCCTGGAATGGCGGCCAGATGCCTAAAGTAGTTGTCCCCTGGGAGACATGCATGGGGACAAAATTCACATGCCAGTGATGGCTGAACAGAAAGATAGAAAGCGCTTGGGCCCTTGATGGCCTCATGGAGTCACCATACCAGGCCTCACTCCTGACTCCCATCTTTGTCATATGACAAAAATCACATCCCTGATTGTTAATATTTTTTAAAAATCCTCACCTGAGGATATTTTTCCTTTTATCTTCAAATTGAGAGAGAGAAACATTGATGTGAGAGAGACACATTGATTGGTCGTCTCCTGCCCGACCCCGACCAGGGCTGGGGACCGAACCGCAGCCGAGGTACGTGCCCTTGACCGGAATGGAACCTGCGACTCTTCGATCCACGGGCCGACGCTCTAACTGCTGAGCCAAACCAGCCAGGGCACATCCCTGATTATTATTAGTCACTACTTAATTGTGTTTTCTCATATTTGCAACCAAATGCAATCGCTACGGCTTCAGTGTTCCCACTCTCTTGATAGGTTAAGTTTACATAAGGCTCTTGAAACTCAGATGAAAATCTAGAGGGAGGAGAATATGGTGGAACCTTGGCATGTGCGTGAGCCGCAGCGGATGCCCCAGCCTGAGCCTCCCCAGCAACACCATGTGGAGAAGTGCACGCCATCCCCACTGAGCCTCCCCAATCCTGACCCAAAGACTCATGGGCTATGTCATGTTTTTGTCTTCAGCCAGCCACTGAGTTTGGGGGTGGCTTTTTGGCAGTAATAGACTACTAAATGCCTCCAAATCCTGTATCAGATGGGGGAAGAACATTTCCTAGAGCAGAATCTGATTGTCATGAGCAAAAGTGTGTGTATGCTGGAGAAGAAAAAACATGTTAGAGTCACCGGGAAACAAGACTTGAACCTGACCCTTAAGGTCTGCACCGCTGACTTCCCCGGGGCACGTCTCGTGACCTGTGCATTCTCAGTCACTTTTGCTGAAGATCAGCTTCTAGGAAGAGAGCGCTGGCTGAGCCTAGCCAGGGCTGGAGGCCCACCCTGGCCCAGGAATGAGGATCAGACAGTCGAATGCTTGGTCCCGGGAAGTTGAGCCTTAAATGGTGTGACTTGGAGCTCTGTACATCCTCATGGAAGCACCCTGAAGGAGCTGCTACACCTTGCCTCTCCAAACCTCTGCCCTTCCCAGGTCTCCCTTCTGAAACCTGGTCATGTGACTTTATAGAGTGCAGTTCTTCCTGTCATGAGTTCCTTCAGTGCTTGTCACCAGAGAGCCTTGATTAGTACATAAATATTGAGAGGAAGTAGCCCCAGAATGTAGTCCCAATTCAGCACATGATGACCCGAGGCCCCAGGAAGGTTAAGGCGGTTGCTTCAGGTATACAGCCAGGATGAAAGCCCTCTGCCTTCAGTCCAAGGCCTTTCCTCTATTCCAAACAAGAAGCAGGCCTTGAGCTAGGGTTTTCATTTGTCAGACACAGAGGGGTGTGTTACCATCTTCAGGAAAAACCTAAACCCCAGGCCCCAAGGATGGGCAAACCTCAGTGTTGAAGTCTTCTCTAAGGGGATGCTTTATCTGTGGCCAAAAAAACCTAAATGATGCCCCAAGTTAAGTAGTTACCGTATGTTTCGAATCAATAGCAAATAAATACATTTGCCCCTCTCCCATTCACTTCCAAGAGTTGATGAAAATCTGGCTGATAACAAATGTGTGAATTGGGGAAGCTAATCGTCCTTCTTAGTGGAAGGTCTCAGCAGTGAGGCAAAGGATCTGGTGTGGACTCATGAGATGCTTTTAAAACCCACGCGATAAAATGATTTACATTTTTAAGCTGAAAACTAGGATATAGAATCGTACACTTGAAACCTACATCATTTTATTAATCAATGTCTCCCCTACACATTCAATAAAAAAGAAAACAATAAATAAACAAATACAAACTATGAATCTATTACTCATGAATTTAGTTAATCAAGTAGTTTCTTTTTCTCTCTCTCCCCCTCTCTCTCCCTCTCTGTCTCTCTCTCTGTCTCTGTCTCTGTCTCTCTCTCTTTCTCTTGTCCCTAGGTTACAAGTATTTTTCTCTATGTTCCCTTTTGAAAGGAATTTCTTCCTTTATTTCTCCTTCCCACATTTTTCAAGAAGAGATACCCTTCCCGCTGAAGACATATCTCTATTTTTCACCACATACGTTGTTGTTTTGTCTATCAACATGCCTTATATGTTTACAGACTAGCTCTGCTGGGTTTTCATTTCTGAATTTTTATAGCACTCTCATTCGGGCAATTAAATATAGTTCCTTACATTGCTGCTTCCCACCTGTGCCTCAGGACTCCATTTCCACTGATGGCAGTAAATCCTTTTCCTTTTTTATATGCCTCATTGTTCACATAGAGTGGTAAGACAGGAGATGTTTTTCATTCATTCATTTCTTCAACATGTATTTATGAAGAACTTGCTCTGTACCAGGAATGGTACTCAGCTTAGAACTAACCAAGATGAGCATAACGCCATTCCTGGTTTCAAGACGTGAATAAATGAAGAATGAATGAATGAATGAATGAATGAATGAATGAATGAATGCCCCTCTCAGTCTTTATCTATTTAAATGTCTGGCCAGTGTGGCTCAGTGGTTGAGTATCGACCCATGCACCAGGAGGGTGCTGGTTCGATTCCTGGTCAGGGCACATGCCCAGGTTGTGGGCCTGATCCCCAGTGGGGGGCATGCAGGAGGTGGCCAATCGATGTTCTCTCTCATCGATGTTTCTATCTCTCTCTCCCTCTCCCTTCCTCTCTCTCTAAAATCAATAAAGAAAAAAAAACACATTTAAATGTCCTATCACTAAAAGGAAAATTATATCACTTAGGGCTATGGAGTCTGAGACAGATCCAAGTGGCACATTCTAAGAAGAAAATTCACAGAACTTGGGCAAAACAAGTAGAAATACTCACTGTTCTGGAATATCATAGAGGTTAAAAGACCTGGGCTGGGACTCTGAAGACCTGAACTGTGGTTCCAGTTCTGCTAAGAACTGTTTTGTGACAACAGACAATCCATTAAACTACCCTGAACTCTGGTGTCTGAAAACTTGGGAAGATGGATGAGACAGTCTCTGAGCTTCACTCTAGTTGTAAAAGTCTATGAACAAAGAACAAGGTAAAATTCCTCCGGTTTCTAACCAGAAAACAACAGAATGAAACTAGGAAAGTTAAAATGATGGGTAGTTGTAAGATGTCGTTCCTCTTTCCTAAGAACTTAATGGGATTTTTCTCAAATGGCAGAGATTAAGCCTGCCGGTTAAATGAATTTAAAAATACATCCTGACAAATTTTATGGTGTATGTTGTCAGCATCCCGACAAAACCTTCAAAAACAAGTGAAGAAAGGAAAGGAAAGAAAACAGAGATAAATGGACTTGATTCTTTCTGGAATATCTATCATCCATAACAGAATTTTACTAGTCCCCAGAAACATATTCTTTGTTTCTGAAACAGAATCAAAAGAAACGAAATGATGGTAAGACTGATTTGCAAAGTGTCCAATTAGAGTGACACGTGTACAAATAAGCCCCCACCCAGGACTGTCACTTTGAGACATCACGTGTACGTGCTGTTGTGTGCAGCACGTTAGAATGTTGAGCTAACGAGGCACGGGAACGGATAACTTGTCAACATCACAAGCGGCCTGAGTGACAAAGTAATCGAATATGAGGGAAACATTTGGGGAGCAAAGTGGAAACAGCTGCAGTGAGGCTAAGATGAATTGTGCCGGACCCATGGCGCTCAGGAGACCCAAGGGGATAAAAACAACGAAGTTGAACACGAGCTTACTTTGTGTCAAAGTCCAAGGACTGAGGAAACCTCTCCAGACAGCAAAGGAAATGTACTGGGGAACCAGACTCAAGTCAAGAAAGCAAAGCCTACCCGAAGGGATGTGCATGATTTGCATCATTGAGGCATCACACAGAGAACTGATGAGCGAGAGCAGAACTGGAACATAAAATTTCCATAATGTTATTTTACTGCTTTTTGCAAAATTCAGTGTTCTTCCTTGGAAACAAGGACTGTGTCCCCCAAGTGAGCCCTCAGACAGCTTTGGAGGAAAACTTGAATGGGGTCCAAAGAGGCAGAAGGCAGAGAAATTAGAAGTATATGTCCAAAGACAGCTGCAAGTGTGGACAGCTGTGAAAGAAAGCAGAGGTCCGAAGGCCTCCGACTGGAAGAAAATCTATTCTCAATAGTACCCAACGCTGTTAGCATCCACTCAGAGATGACGGGAACGCTGTACCTTAATGGAACAGAATTCATGTGGAAGCAAACATCAAGATAGTTAGGTTTCTTAAGTCACATCAGAACATTCAAAAAGATGACTCCCCCGGTAACAGTGTCTCAGACACCTTACCTATACGTTGTATTTCATGTCTGCTGGCTGTGTTAAATTTTACACTGTTCTGTTTGTAAAACAGCCAGCGCTGAATTGGGGTGAGACTTCCCCAAACCTTAACAAGGACGTATAAATCACCCTGGGATCTTAGGATGAATTGAAACAGCTGGACACAAAATAAAATCCTCCGGAACGATAAGGAGAGCGCCCCATGCTCGGCTCCGATGGGATGTTTTAAAGTAGCGTGCACGGAGACCAAAGCCTTCTGGGCTTGTCCAGAGAAAGGTGGTGGGAGTCTGGGGGCATGGATGGATGGATGCCAGGTGAAAGCATCACCCTGAATCCCAAACACAGCTGCTCAGCGGGTCTGGAGAAGATGCATGTGGCACCAGACACCAGGAAGCGTAGAGAAACAGGACAGTGGGGAGGGGGTGTATCTTGGAAGCTCACTGAAATATATCTGTGCTAGGTTTTGCATTTCACAGAGTTTCCTGTGGAAGTTATTGCCAACATTTTTCAAACAAGTAAACTGAGGTTTCAAGAGATCTCTAATTTAACCAACGCTGCACCTGCTGAAAGTGAACCTGCACCCGGGTCCTCTGATGCCAAGTCCAGTGCCCTGTCCCTTCTGCTGCCTTCTTTCTGTCTCGATCCACGACACCCGCAGTGGAGGAGCACTGGGACAGCATTCAGGGGGTTGAATCGCTCAAGCAGCCAGCCAGTTACCTGCTGCAGAGTTGACAGGAGCAAGAAGGAAGTGTCCATTGGTCGGTACGCCCAGAACTGGACCGAGGCGGGCAGGGGCCCAGCAAAGACTTGTCTCTGTGCTCTACCCAAGGGGGAAGGAGGGAAGCTAACCTTTCCTGAGCACCTGCTAAGTGCCAGATGCAGAGCTAAGTGCTCACGTGTTATTTCTTTGAATCTCACCCAGAGGAATAGTTCTTATGGGTCTTCTAGTTCCCATAGGGGCACTCACCGTACCCTCCGCCTTTAACCAGAGTAAGAGGAAGATGTGTTTGGAGAGGAGGAGGCTCTGGAACCTGGCGAAAGCAGGCTCTGAGTCCCAGGAGGAAGAGAGAGCAGGTGCGCCCTGCCAGGCCTCACCTGCGACAGGTGCCGCAGGGTGTGGCTGTACTGGTGACGCCCCCTGTGAGCGGCCCCGCCCTGCAGGCTGCAGAGCTGATCACAGACAGCAGGCGGCTCCGCAGTGAGGCGAGGACAGTCCTCAGGGTGCGGGAGCGTTGGCTCTTCAGACTGTGAGGATCTGCGCTGAGCCCAGTGACAGAGTCCCGTGGAAGAGCCCCGTGGATGAACGTGCGCCAGCCCACAGGTGGAGACCGCTTTCTCGGGGCGGGGGTGGGGGCGGGGAAGTAATCGCAGTGAGCTCCATGGCCCAGTGTGGAGATGTTCATTTATTCAGTAAACTCGCCTAACTCCCCTGAGTGCGCACGGAGAGAAGCTGCGGTCCCCTCTCCCCAAATCCCCCCAAAGCGGCACACACTGTCCTCCTCCGCAGTTTTCCAAGGTGTGTGCGATCCGGGGCAAGCAGCATCGTGGATGGAATCACCAATGTGCGCAGGAACCCGTGTCAGGCCTTCCCAGTGAGGAAGGCACAGGAACTGAGAGCGAGTCAGGCTTCCACAGTTCACACCGACGGGTGAAGCATCGACCTCAGCAGACTGTTGGTGGGTCAGGTGTGTAACACGACCTAGAGAAGTCACTTAAACCTTCATATAAAGAGATGTGTTAAAGTGTACTATATGATAATTAAAATAGAATTCTAAGAAAAGGTTCAAGTAACCCACAGGAAGACAGGAAAAAGAAAAAACAGAGCCCTGGCCAGCGTGACTCCGTTGATCGGTGACGTCCCGTGCACTGAGAGGTCATCGGTTCAGTTCCAGGTCAGGGCACATGCCCAGGTTGTGCGCTCCAGGCCCAGGAGGGGGCGTGCAGGAGGCAGTGATGGATGCTTCGCTCTCACATCAGTGTCTCTCTCTTCCTCTCTCTCTAAAAAAATCAATTTAGAAACCTTTAAAAAAAAGAAAAAAACAAATAAAATGACAGATCATAGAATGACAGATCATAGCTGTCTGTAAGAATCTCACTCCATATGTAAAATCTGACCCTCCTTTGCCTGTTGAACCAGCCCCTGTGCTCTATTGATGGGGCTTCCTCTGCCTAAGTTAGTAAACAAGAGAAAATCAATTCTCTTCACACTCAATCCATATCCTCCGTCCACTACCCCCAGGTCACAAGTAAACTAATAACTCACCATGCTCCTAGAGGTCATCGCAAAATTAAACTCAGAAAGAGAAAATGTACGTATGAAAGATTTATGCTCTATATCTAAATAGTGAGCTGGGTTATACAGGTGCACATATTTCTGAACTATTTAGGAGGAAGTAGATCAAATTGGCAATAGACTTTGCAAGGTATGAAAGAAAAAGAGATTAACGAAAGATAGGAGGATGAGAAATATGCACACGTCATAGACGTTAATGATAGAATGTAGGTAGTAGGTGTGCATGTGTGTGTTCACTGCCAAATGCTTTCATTTCTTTATTCTTGAAAATTTCCGTAATAAACTGCTACAAAGGTTGAATGACAGCTGAAAGATGTGGGTATTGTTACTGGTACATGCGATTTACTGAAGCAAGTAGATCAGAAGCTGACCCAGTTTTTGAGGGATGTGTGTTGTCAAAGAAGCCATGATCCTGGGCTTGAAAGGTCTGTGACAGTAAGCCAACCATCCGCAAGCAGAACAGGGGTTATGAGAGTCCAACACCCCCAGGAAGGAGTAGCACAAGAGGAACATGTGTAAGAAGGAACCTCCCTGAGGGTGGAACCAGGTCTGTGGTGCTCCTTCCATGGCGCAGAATCAACACGTCCTCACATTAGGTTGGTGGCCTCACGGTGCCTGCCTAGCAGGGCCCCATCATCACTAGGGACCAGCAGAAGGCAAGCTTCTTCTTTCTCTGAATGGGAGTTTTGCTGATACCCTTTCTAGGCTCCATTGTTGCCCATGGAGTATGTTAGGGTCAAATGACTCACTCATAGGTAACTTTCCCTGGTCATCTAGAGCGAATGGAAAGGACTGTACATGACAGAGATCCAAGTTGGATGCGGCGATGGTGAACTTTCGTTTGCTCCCTTGGTAAGGAGGTTGAGTGCATTTTCGATATGGGAGGAACAGTGGGACAGGTACTGTATTTGGTCTGCAGAAGGGTAAACTATGGCAGAGACTGGCTAACTGCTCACTAACATGTAATGTATTTCCTCTCTTAGACATGCAGCTGGTCTACGTCCAAGCTCTCTCATTGTCAGGTGTATACAGGTGGCTGAAGTCTAGCCTATGACACATGAGCAGAAGTGGAAGGCTCCTTCCAAGCCTGTCCCCCAGAAACCACCCATGGGTCATCCTTGACGCCTTTGTCTGGGTTCCTGTAAGTGAGCCCAGCCAATTCGGAAGCAGCGAGAGCCAGCCTGGGTGGCTGCTGGCTGCTGGCCAATTGGAAACACTCATTCTGAACTCTAAGTAGGAAATAGACTTCCCCCATCATTTTTCATTGCGCCGTTTTGCATTTTGCCATGTTTATTACCACAGTTGGACTTATTCTAGTTAGAAAATTTCTCCAGCATTAAATATAAAAGATTAAATCTAAAGCATCATAAACATATGGATAATAACTCCACCAAAGAGATTCATTTCCCTCACCAGTATCTAAGCATCAGCAGGGTGCTGAATTTAGGCAGATTTTATTCTCAGTTTTTTTACAGTCTCTATTTTGGAATTTCATATATATGTACACACACACACACACACAATTTTTTTGCAGAGGCATTCTCAGTAACTGACAGGACAGTCTCCTTGAGCAGCGTCTTTATGTCCTTGGGTAGACAGTCCCGCACAGCGCCATGCCAATCACCGCCACAATGACTCAGGACAGCAGAGTTCACATTTATCACCACATTCCCTCCTGGAAATCTTTCTGGGTGCAAGTCATGCATGTTGATCTAGCAGAAAATGTAATCCAAGTCCTCACTCAGACAGAGTAAATATCACAAGGGGCATTTTCCCCACAAAGGAGAGACCCATCGACTTGGGAAGAGGACAGCCTGTCTGTTCCTCCTCCACGGGGAATGGATATTCCCAAGGCAGTGGGGTGCAGGTGCAGCCAGGAGCTCTGACCCCCACTTGGTTTATCCTTGGGAGAGGGGCAGAACCAGTGTCCAAGGCCACATTGTGTCCCTGATACTCCCTGGCTAGACAAAGGATGTGAGGGACTTGCTTGTCTCCACGGGAACTGCTTGACTCAAGAGCCAGCAAGCCTGCCCTGCCCTGAAGGAATCCAGGAATAAATCTACCCACTGAGAGAGATTTGAATTCTGAGCAGAAAACCCCACCCTGTGTTGCCCCTATTTCTGCTTCTCAGTGTCTTGATCAAAAGCAGTGCTGTGCCCCTTGGTGCCAGCACCGGCTCTGAGACATCAAACACGGTCCCCTCTGCCCACACTTCCTCCCCGCGTCTCCCGCACAGATCTGTTACAAGGGCTTCTAACTCTTGTTCTCTCTGTGTTCCCTGTCAGTCTGGCTAGCTGGAGCTTCCAACTTGCTTGTATAAGTCTTCCCATTCTTCATCTAGGGCCCAGACATATGACTGATGAAAAATAAAATGTAACTCAAAAGCCGGGATTTTATGTATAAGTAACAAAGAGGAATATTAGGAGTGGCATTCCCATGGAGAACCTCTGTCCTCTTTCCGTTGTGTCTGCTGTTCCCCTGGCCGAGAACACCGTCCTCTCTCAGCAGCCCGCTGACCTCAGCGCCCCCCCCCCCATAACCTGCTGCCAGAGTGAACCACCCACAGCACCCACCTGATTCCAAAGTATTCTGTGCGTCTCATCTGGCTACAGGTTAAGGTGCAGACTCAAAGCCTAATATATTTTCAAGGCCTTTCACAGCCACCAACCTCCAAAGATTTTCTAAAAAGCACATTTTCCCGTCACTGAAATCAGTTTGTGTCGTCAAGTCTCCGGCAGCCATGTGGCCACAGTGAGACGGTTGCCACTGCCTGAGAACACACATGGGAGTTGGCAGAATGGGTGTCAGCAGCTCGGAGGGAGCCCCGGAGACGCCGCAGAGCATTCCTCGGAGAGAAGCCACGTTGTCAGAGCCCTTGGTGGCACAGAGGACAAGGCGGTGCTGAGTGCCCAAGCGACTCAGGATGCCGAGCGCGATCGTCTGTGGGCGTTCTGCAAGCAACTTGTTTCGCTTTTATTTTCTTTCCTATTTATGCATGAGAATGACCGATGATGTCTAACTAATTCTAAAAAAGCTCTTTCGATAAAATAAATATTTTGTGTCACTGTTGAGTTGGCTGAGATTTTTTTTTTTTCTTTCTTTCTTAATGGAGCATGAAATAACAGTGCATCTTACCGTGGGTGGCATTTTTAGATTTGATTGAAATGGAATCTATCAATCTCATCATCCTATTAATTCTTCATCTCTACCTTTGTTAACCTTTTATGCCAAACTCATCTTTCCTACTAGTGATTCCTGAATCAGAGCTACACATTTTGGCCTTTATTTAACCCATTTACCCCATTGGAATTTTCTTATCGCTAGTCCCCGTCTGTTGAAATTCTACCCGTTCTTTAAATGCCACCGGAAACGTAACCTGCTTCATGAAGTCTTTCCCACACCACTCGTTGGCTGTGACCTCCTCCAGTGTGTCCCCCCACAGGGCTTGTAGTCTGTTACACTTCAGACACAGTCAATTCTTTTGATCTCTTCCTATGGCCTGGGCACAAAGGTAGGCACTTTGGCAAATGTTGTCCCAGTTAATCATCACAATAACCTTACGAGGTAGGGACCCGCCTTCGTTCTTCAGACGAGTTTCACTGATACTTCTAAAGAGCAACTGACTTACATTTAGCAGGTGGTTAACACGGCTCTTTTAGCCCAAGTCTTGTCTCATCATTGAACATCAGCTCTTCCCCCCATCCTGCCCTACCCATCTACATAGTGAATCCTTTGGACTGAATTGGATCCAATGGGAAATGCAAACTACCATTCAAAACTAAATTTTCTTGATAGCCAAGTCCCAAATTTACGTGGAAAACAAACTGCAGTGTTTGAAAATTCACTTTCGCATTATTAGGCTGAGATTCTTTGTTGAACTTCATTTGTTTAAGAAAAATGAGAGTTATGTTTCATCATAGGACGAGAACCATTATAAGCGTAGCCTCAGAAATGCTGGGATTAATTTTCTTGTTCCTTCTGTTCGTCTCCCAAATGATAATGAAGAATGCTGAAAATTTTACCACAAAAGCCAGTTTGCATTCAAAGTATTAAAATAGGAGAAGTAGAGTTCTCCTTTCTGCTTGAGGGAATAGCCGGCTGTAGAAAACATAAAAAGCATTTCCTTGCAAAGAGAAGAGGGGCCACCTTTCCCAAATGGGATGCAAGAGCAGCCAGTTCAACCCTGAAATTGGGCAGACCTGAATCACAGCTCAAGCACTCACTAATTTCCTGACCTTGGGCAAGTTACCGAGCCTTGTTGGAACATCGATATCCTCATTCATAGAGTAAGAATCGATAAAAACAACATCATAGTGTCATTTGGGACCAACTGATAATGGTTCATAAATTAAAGGCACTATTATTATTATTATTATTATCATCATCATCATCATCATTGAAGCTCTTTCTTGGTGGAACATTTGGCCATATCCAGGAAGAGACTTATGATGTCATTTGATTTTTGTTTAAAGCAAATAAACCAAAAATATCTTCCTGCTGTGTAGAGAACAGATTAGAAGTGGTCAAGAATTGGGTGACCAGAAAAAAATGGCTGCAATTTTCCAAAGAAGAGACAGAGGTGGCCTGGACCTGGGTCATCCCAGTGAAGATGTTACAGTATCTAGAATTGAGATGATTTCAGGAGACAGAATCCATATGGTTTGGTATTGGGATGGTGGAGAGAGGGTGTGGAACACCCAGAATCAAGAATAACCTCTAGGTCTATGACTTCAGCATCTGGGTAGACGGTAGCACCATTAATTGATGTGAGGAAGACTGAGCGGAAATGAGGAGGTCAGCTTGAGGGGTAAGAATAAAATAAAATCCAATTATAGAAGAAAAGTCTACTTTTAGAAATCAATAGTGTAGTTTTCAAAACTAGAATTCATATTAATATCTTGATTTGGGGTGATTTCTTTATCTCTCTCCACATCCAAAATATTAATCCAAAATGTGGATGCAAGTAAATGATGTTTTCTCCTCTCCCTTTCCCACGTAGGTGACAGGAAAAATCACAGAGATGTTGTCATCAGCTGGATTCCTTCCCAGAAATCTTTCGGGGTTTTCTTCT
This sequence comes from Tadarida brasiliensis, assembly GCA_030848825.1. Taxonomy (NCBI): domain Eukaryota; kingdom Metazoa; phylum Chordata; class Mammalia; order Chiroptera; family Molossidae; genus Tadarida; species Tadarida brasiliensis. The sequence continues at coordinate 93,788,570 of CM061267.1, read as the reverse complement.
CCCTCTTGTAACCATTGATTAACTCAGCAGTTAAGCCAGCCACCATAACTACATCTTGAATGTCTTCCTACGATTTTCCCTGCAGGAGTAACGGTGCGGATCCAGAGTGGGTTGGCTCCTTTGTCCTTGGAGGCAGAGACGCCTTTTAGGGCCTGGAAAGTTTGAGTATATCACCTGTCATGCCAAAGCACTGCCCAAGGGTACGTTCTTCTGCACCCTCTTAGCATCACTTGCTCAACAAAACCCACATTGTTTTGTTTGACAAACTCTTTCCTGATTGATTTATGAACATAAATTCAATTGTTACCTTATGGTCACCCTAATCACGGCTGCAATTTCCATTGTACCTTGCGTTTACCGTAATCACCAGTCCCAACCTGCACCCGCATGTCTGCAGCTTCCCCTCCCTGAAATTGTCTGAGCAGAGTCGGTCTGGATGACTATGATGGATGAGAGGTGGAATGGGATGACCCCAGAGTAAACGTCCCTCGCTCGAAACCTGTGTATTTCACATGTAATATTTTGCAGAAAACCAAAAGTATTCGCTGCTCACGTGGCTGTTAGATTCACCAAAGTTTTATGGCACCGCCCACATTTGAGTTGGTCTTCTTCTGCTAAAAAGCCAGATAAGCAGAAATGGTCTCGGATTGACTAGGAAAGAAGCTATCATCGCCGCCTTTCTGTAAAAAAGAGTGTTCGGGGTAGTTGCCTGACGTGCGCACCACGTGGCTTGTTTCAAATGAACATCTGTCAAGGAGGTAGCTGCTGCCGTAGGGATGGCTGTCGTCGTGGGTTATTACCTCCATTCTGGTACTAACTGCATCTAAGCACCTCACATCTGTGACTCTTAAACCCCTTACGTGCAAGATAAAAGGCTTTAATTAGACCAGGGTTTCTCAGCCTCTTCGCTATTGACATTTGGGGCTGGTGAATTCTTTGCTGTGGGGACCGTTCTGCGCCCGGTAGGATGTTCAGCAGCATCCCTGGTCTCTACGCACTAGATGCATCGGCACAGGCTCTCCCTGGTTCTGACACAACATTAATGTGGACACATGCGTGAGGACATAGATAAAATAAAAGTTGCTTCTGAGCTTTGAATGGTTCACACTGGGTGATGGATACATGTGAGTTCAATACACTGTTCTCTCTAGTTTTGTATCTATTTGAAATGTACTAAACTCTCTAGAACTAAAAGGCACATCTGTCAGATAAGCTACCAAAATTACAGAAAGGCACAAATGTGTTTACATACACTGAGGTCTGTTGAACAATGATACCAGCCTAAGACTTAAGGAAATAAGATCCGAGAAAGATGGGAAGTGCATTGAGGTGAGCAGCTGTTTTTTATTTTGTTTTGTTTGAGGTGTATGTTTTATTTTATTTTATTTATTTTTTATTATCCTTTGGGACACTTGCCAATTCATGTTATGGGGCACAGTGGCTGGACAAAAATCAGTGGACTGAACACATCAGCCATTCCTCTGGGGTGAAAAGTAAAAAAGTTAGAGTTCAGGGGTATCAGTGTGACAAGGACTTGAGGGATGAAGATTCTGGAGAAATGAAAACAGCCACAGAGAAGTGAGCCCGCACTCCGTGCCATTTTCTCTTGAAGCATCTGCGCATTCTTGCACGGCGCATGGGGGCGGTTGGGGTAGGTGACGCTAGAAGGTAAGAAAGAAGTCAGAAGCATCTGTGGAGAGGCTATAAAGCTAAACAGAAATTTGGGCCATCTCATGGTACCGGGGAGACTAAAACTGGAGTTGGGCCTGCTGGGGAGGTGAGGCCCTTACAAATGTCCCAGGATTTTACCTGAGACTCACCCCCCAAAGAGCTACTCCCGAGGGGTAAGGGCAAACAGAAAATACACGTGCCTCACAAAGCCTAAAATCAGCGCAATGGCCGCTTGCGTTAGGGGATCTGCCTACATTCATCTGCCTGCCAGAAAAAATATTAAACCCACTCTGGAGGAAGATAAAATCTTCCAAAGCCCCATATTGTTTTTCATAGATAATATCTGGCATTTGAATTACTAAGCACGCCAGGAAACTTGACCAAATGACTAAAGGCAAGAGAAAAGAAAACGTAAAATAGAAATAGACCGTAGGTGATCACAATATTGAAATTGTCGGACATGGGCTTTAAAATATCTACAATTAATGTGTTTAAGAAAAAGATGAAAAGATGGATAAATTCTCCAGTGAACTAAAGTATGTGGAAAAAGTGTCAAGTGGAAATTCTAGAACCCAAAATAATACAAAACTAAAATTAAGAATTCAATAGATGAGTGTAACAGCAGAACAGAAAAACCAGAGGAGAGGATTAAGCATCTGGAATGTAGTCAGTAGAAAATGTCTAGATGAAAGCACACAAAAAGATAAAGGGTGAAACAGAAAAGGGTAAGACACAAATGGAATAATGTCTAAATCGTGTAATTGGGATCCAAAAAGAAGTGAAGACAGAATGGAGCAAAAGAAATGTGCAGAGAAAAACTGGCCAAGGATTATCTAAAATTCATGAAAAATGTAAAGCCACACATTCAAGAATCTCTTAAACCTACACAAGATAAATACAGAGTAAAGTACATCTAGGCACCTCATAATAACAAAGAGAAACATCTTAAAAGCTACCAGAGAAAAAAGATACGGAATCTTTTAAAAGCAGCAATAAGACTGACACCAAAATATTTCGTAGAAACAGTGGACGCGACCAGACAAGAAGAAGGAGATGTTTACAGTGTGGAAAGAAAATATATGTCAACTTAGAATTCTATACCTAGCAAAGGATCTTTCAGAAATGAGGTAAAGATTTTTTTGACCAACGAACACTAAGAGAACTAATTCCAGCAAGACTCTATTAAAAAAAAAAATGTTAAAGGGAATTTATCAGGCAGAAGAAAAAAAATCTGAGATGGTAACAAGCAAATGTAGGAAGGAATGGCTAGCACTAAAATGGGAGGAATGTAGGTAGACCAAATAAATATTCCCTTTTAAATCACAAGTAGTGTCTTATGAGGGCCCAAAGAAATGTAGAATGAAAGGAAAGCAACAATTACACAAAAGGTAGGAAAGAATTTTAATTGATCCAAGTGTTTGTGAAGTCCTTGCATTACCTGAGAAGTAGTCAAGGTACTAATTTAAGGAAGATTCTACTCAGTCAAGAATGCATTCTAGGGTACCACTGAGAGAAGAATAAAAGAATATGTAACTACAAAGCTAATAGAAATACAAACAAAATTTTAAAATACGAGATTGATATAAAAGTAGGCAAGGAAAATGAAACAGGAATAAGATAGGACAAAGAGAAAACTAATTGTAAATGGTATATTTAAATTTAAATATGTCAGTAATTGCACCAGATGTGGATTCACCAAAGTATCCAGAAAAAACCTGGAAAAAATATCTGTCTTATAAAAATATACCTTAAATAGAAAAACAGAAATTTTGAAAGGAAAAAAAAAAAAAATAGGCAAAGACATATCATGCAAACCTTAACCGAAAAGAAGCTGGCTAGCCTGGCCGGTGTGGCTCAGTGGTTGAGCGTCGACCCATGCACCAAGAGGTCACCAGTTTGATTCCCTGTCAGGGCACATGCCCAGGTTGAGGGCCCGATCCCCAGTGGGGGGCATGCAGGAGGCGGCCAATTGATGTTCTCTCTCATCGATGTTCTCTCTCATCGATGTTTCTATCTCTCTCTCCCTCTCCCTTCCTCTCTCTCTAAAATCAATAAAAAATTTTAAAAAGAAGCTGGCTAGCCCTGCCTGGTAGCTAGCTCAGTTGGTTAGAGCATCGCCCCGATACACCAAGGCTGCAGGTTCAATCCCTGGTCAGGGCACATAAAAGAAACAACCAATGAATGCATAAATAAGTAGGACAACAAATAAATCTCTCTCTCTCTCAAATCAGTAAATAAAATTTTAAATAATAACATTTAAAAAAAACTGGCATTGCTTTACTGAGATCAGACAAGGATTTAAAGGCAAGGACTGTTACTAGGGATGAAGGACACATTTATGACAATAAATACGATCTATGATATAAGAGCTCAACAAGAACATACATAAGACACAGAGTTGTACGCATCTACCATGAGAGACATACTATACACCTGTGAGAGAGAGAACTGTTCCCACACGTGACGACATGAGTGGATCTCGTAGACATCACGCTGACAACAGGTCCAGGCACAAAAGGTATGTACTCTACAGTCTCGTTTAGATCAAGCTCAGAAGCAGGCAAAACAGCTCGAACAGCGAGGCGAATCCGACGGTGCTTTCCTTTGTGGGTCAGGCAGACGCTGGCTCGGAAGGGGCCCGAGGGCGGCGTCTGCGTGCTGGTGATGGCCTCTACCTTGGTCCAGGCAATGGATGGGAGAGGTATTTTTAAAAATATTTATGGAGATACACACTTAGGATTTCTGTATTTTACTGGGTATATAGTATGTTTCTTTTTTTTTTTAATTTAAAAAGAAAAGAAAAAATTATCTCCGGAAATTCTAATGTGGCCCAGGCTTGAGAGCCACAAAACTGTGATACTTGACAGTGGGCTGGTGTCTGTGCCTCAGACCAGCTGCTGAGTGTGAGGCCCCACCTCCCAACGGAACTGACTGCAGCCTTGGCCACTGGGGCATGTGGGGCACTGCAGGGACCACCGGGCACAGTGACCCTGATGGAGAGCCCCCGTCTAAACATGGGTCTAGACTCTCACCCTGCTCTGACCTGTGGAGTGTTATAGCCTTCACTGCACCCACAAAACCCCTCCTCTGGAAAACACTGGACTATATCAAACATACACCCCATCACATCCGCTCCTCCCACAAAAGGCAGAAAACCTCAAGTCTAAGACCTGTGTGTGCTACTAACCCTCTACAACCTTTACCTCGCCCAAAGCTTTACAGCAGAAGATGTCACTGTCCTCTCCCATCCACCTTGACTCCTTTTCTTGTTCCTGATCACAGACCCCTATTTCTTTTTTTAATCCTCACCCAAGGATATTTTTCCATTTATCTTCAGATAGAGTTGGGGGTGGGGAGAGAGAGAGAAACATCAACGTGAGAGAGAGAAACATCAACGTGAGAGAGACACATCGATTGGCTGCCTCCCGCATGATCCTGACCAGGGCTGGGGACCAAACAGCAACCAAGGTACGTACCCTTGACCGGAATCGAACCCGTGACTCTTTTGGTCCTTGGGCCGGTGCTCTAACCACTGAGCCACACTGACCAGGGCACAGACCCCTATTTCTAATCACTCACATCACTGGGAGTGAGCAGACACTGTCTGATCTCAGCACAAAGTGGTGGTAAGACTCTCTCCTCTGGCCACAGATATCGTAGACTTCATCTGCCGAGCAAAAGATTTGGGTTATTATATATAGAAATCGAGGAGAAATGCCTCCTTGAGGACAAGTTAATAGCGGTGTGCTTATTTTGTGACTGTGGGAAGCATGGCAAACTTGAAGCAGTTTGGACCGGTGCGGTGATTGGACCGATCTAGCCAATGTTCAAACACATGTTTTCTCTTTCAGTGGTAGGCACAGGGTTCCAGCAGGCGGGACCGGTGTCCACACTGATAAGATTGATGCACTGACTGATGCATATATGTGCTGAAGGTGCCACTGCGCTTTCTCTCCCTGTGCATGAGGACAGGGAAGTTTCCTGGATGGGGAAAAAAAGTGCTTTGTGTTTCAGCTCAGGTTTACTTATTTATTTATTTTTTTTGCACTATGATAAATTGCACTGTGCTTTGGGAAATTGAAATGGTACATGTTAGAATAAAAGAACAACGGGACGGAGAAACACAATTTGGGAAGCAGCTGGAGCATCTCAAGATAAAAGGGGGAAATAGAAATGACAGAGTGTTAAGGAGAATTAATTTCCTCTTCATCATCTAAACAAACAGAAATGTATCTTCTAGGCTCCGTTAGGACAGATGAATGTTTGATAAGGCTCGCATTCAAAGCTGTTTGGGGTGATGGATATACACCGGGGCTCCGCCCGGGAGGAGCCTTGGGGTCCTGAGTAAATGATTTGTTTCTCTGTGCCTCAGTTTTCAGATTTGCAAAAATGGGGTGATGAGCGTAGAAATAACGCACATAGAGGGCTCCAATGCGTAGTCAGTGCTCTAAGCACTGTATGTATATGACCTCATTTATCATCACAGTGAGGTGAGTGCTCTCATTATCATACCGCTTCACGGAGGAGGACACTGAGGCACAGATTAGCTAACTGGCATGCCCCAGCTCCACAGCTAGGCAGTGGCAGAGTTGGGGTTCAAGCCTAGGCTGTTTGGCTCAGTGCCATGTTCTGTTGGGCATTAAATTCTACTGCTTCTCTCTTAGGTTTGATCACGTCACGTAAAGTGCTCGTCTGGGCCCTACTTGCCATCAGGATCAAGTCCCAACTCCACCACATGGAACAGATAACATTCACAATGGAGCCTATATCTACCTCTGTAATTGTCCCACTCTGGACATCTGGTCACCTCAGCACTTCACCCACTAGCCTAGGGTCCTCTCATCCTGTGTTCCCCGAATATCACCGGTGCCCTCTCAACCCCTGGGCTCTGTTCGTGCTCCTCTGTCTGCTTGCAGTGACTCCCTCCACTGACCATCCACCCCTCTGATCTGCTTTATGGGCTCCTATGCTTCCTTCAAGTCCCTGAAACTGTATCACCTCTCAGGAGTTTCCTTGACTTCCCTGGACAGGTGAGCCACCTATTTTCTTTGTTCCCTTACAACTGGACGTGCACTTCTGCTGTGGAGTTTGTCACTTGGCATTATACGATTTGATGTATGACTCTCTCTGGATTGCTTCCTTCTCTGCCTGTCTAAGGAGTTAGTGATACTACCCAGAGAACCATGTTAAGAAGGATTCTGAAGGCATATCTGAGTTCGACAGGAGACTGCTAAATAAGACTTCACAAGGGCAAGGACCTTATCTGATATTTAGCCTCTGGTATGCCCAGTGCCTGGCTCAGTCTCAGCACACAATAGACTCTCAATTAACACATATAAATACATGATAAATTCACAATGTGTTCTGTAGTAAGGGAGGAGAAAGGGGTGACATTCATGTCAGATATTTTACATTCCTCTAGTGGTCTCTGAACTCTCAAGGGCAGAGAGCACGTCTGATTTATCTTAGTACTTCATTTAGTGCACTGAACAAAATAAATATTATTTGTATGTAAGTACATCCTGATAAAAGTACGTTACAGCCCAAAGAGTCTATACTGACCGCATAAGGAGGAAAACTAAGCCATGCGACTCAGTCTGTCCTCTGCTCTGTCATGGGCCACATGGAACACCCCAGAAAGTAATGTGTTCTGTGGCCAAGGATGGTTCACTATGTGTGACTCTGTCCCTGCACCGTGAAATCATCCCAGGGCTGCCCGAGGGCTGGGACAAACAGGAAGATGTCAGCTACCAGAGGGGCCCGGGGGGTGTGAGCCCCACTCCGATGTCCTGCTCTCCTCCAGCCCTCAGAGAGAACGTCCCCCTCACTCCTGGTGGGGCCAGGGATCGCCCCCACAGGGCTTGTCTCCAGGTCCTGTGGATTTGAAGAATCGTTACTTTATTGTGTTCTGAAAGTCCTTCTTCAAATTATTATACAACAAGGACAGGAAGTTCAGTCTTAGAAGGATTACTGGTTTTTATAATGAACCGAGGCCAGGTGGGAGGTCCCCCTCAAGATGCCAACCTGGCAGGACTGTGTCTCCCGTGGGAGGACATGCTGTGTGTCCACCCACGCACCTTGGCTCCCAGACCGCAGAAGGCACCGGAACGTCTCAAGCGAAAAGGCAGAAGACCCAAAGTGAGCGATGACAAAGGGGTTCTGGCCAACGAAGCAGCACCAAGCGGCCGAGCGCACGTCACGGTCCCCAAACCCTGCAGGTGCAGGAAGGCTGGGACCCGAACAGGCTGTTTCCAGACCTGCCCACGTGGCTCTTCTCAGAAGGTCTACACATGAAAGGGCTGCTCTCACAGGAAAGAAGAGGCGAGGAGTCGCACCTGTTTCTTGGCTTTCTTTGCCCTGAATTGGAATGAATTAACCTAAAAATAATTTGGTGGCATTCTTTGAGATATTCTGGGAATGTTTGAAGTGTCATAAAGCCAAAGATAGCTTGAGGAGGGCGAGCGCTGCCTCTTCTCTGGTCGCACCCTGGGGCTTAGAATGACCTCGCCGGGACACCAGCAGGAGAGCTTCCTGGGAGAACCTTCTGCACCGAGGGCCATGGTCTACATTCGCACTACTCAGTAGGATGGTCACTGACCACGCGTGGATGCTGAGCATGGGAAATGTAGCTGGTGTGACCTTATTTTACTCTTTAAAATACGTTTTACATTGAGCCAGGTAAAGTTTCACCTTTCCCTTAACATATGCACTAACTGTAACGTGAAGCCGTGACCTATAAATCCCTAAACCACAGAGCCCACCTACTTTGCACTGTTTGCCTCGATTCTCCCGAATTCCTGGTACCTCTGTCTACTTGTTTAAGGCAAAATATTTCCCAAAGAGCTTTCCTAACCCTCACCAGCATCACCGCCCAGAGGTGTTCAGCCCTTTATTTTGCCTTGATCACTGTCTCTCCTCTACCATGGCCCCTGTTCCCTACCGAGGGTCCCTTAAAGTAGCCTGGGATGGTCTCACCCAAGCTCCTCGTGGAGAAGAAGGGGGCACTGACCGGCACCTCCCTCACAGGGCGTTAATACTCCCTATCGAATCTCTACCCTTTCACTCAGGGTTCATCTCTAGCATGCCCTCCCTCCGAGGCCTCTGCTGACGGTTTCTGTGCCCACGGCTAACCCCTGCTCTGAATCCCGCCAGCCTGCTACCGGCAGCATCCGCTGTGGCTCAGTGTCTTGCGTTGATCCTTTACCCTTTCCTTAACAAGAATACAGATTCCGAGACGAGGAGCCGTTGCTTTAGCTGTCTTCCCCCAAGTGCCCATGGCGGAGCACGGGCTCAACAAGACTGTTGAAATATGAAAACGACAGAGCCTGTCCTGCCTCCTAAGAGGACATCGTGTGCCCCGAGGGGACAAAGGGTAGGGTGGTCGCATCATTTCTTCTCCTCCCAGGTAAACTGTAGAAGAGAACCATTTGCCTACGTTTTCTTTGTGTTTAAGGGGCCACTTTTAGCTGATGCCCAGTATATGAGTCCGTCAATTCAATTTGGCAAATACTTATGACATAAAACCTTATATTTTAGTTTAAAGGATGATACTTTCTCACATAAAGGAGCCTGAGATTAATGTGACAGAATATAATTTAATTCAAGTGTTTATTGAATGCCCATCATGAGTTGAAAAATGAGTAGCTCGGAGCTTTTCAAGGTTGGTGGCTGCCAGAGTTACTCAGGGTCACTGTACTAACGCAGTGAGGATTAAAACAGGCTTTCTGTGATGGGAGGGCAGGCTGATGGGAGGAAGACGAGTGGCCAGGTTCGGAAATGAGCTAAGCACGGTGTTGATGTGGGAATGCGTGGGATCGTGCAGACTTTGGCCAGGGCTGAGGTTATTTACTGAGAAGAAGTAGAAATGTCGTGATTTGGGTCAGCCAGCCCTGACCCGGGCATGAGACAGAACTGCTCAGGCACTGGGGAAGCACCCCGACTCTGAGCTGCAGAGGGACACCCAGAGGCGCCTGGCCTTTGGGTAGAGGAAGAACACACTGGTTCAGTCCAGGAGTGACCTGCTGTCCGCTCTCATTATGGTTCAGGGGCAACAAAGAACAGGAGATTCACCCATTTTAAGAATAACTGTCAGAATAATTTAAGGATGTGTTGTTTACGGGTAGGAAGAGTTTTAGGGGAGAAATGAGTTTTTTTGTTTTTTTTTTCAAGTTTGGAGATTGGGAGAATGGAAAGATGTTCCATGGATGAAATAAGAATTAAGAGAGGAAGTGAGGAGTTCATGTGGTGGGAATAAAATATATGGAGTGTGACGGGATAATGGCCTTTCAGACAGAGATGCTCAATGAATCTCAAACTTCATCTGAACTAGAATTCGGGGTGAGGAGGAAGGCAGGGGCTTTCGCAGCAGGAGAAACTACCTCCCTCCCCTCCCAAATGCACACTCATTCTTCCTTATTGGAATATGTAATATAGTCAGTAATTCTGCAATAACGATGCACGGTGGGTACTGGAAATACTGGGGGGCACACTTTGTAAAGTATATGACTGTCTAACCTGAATCTAAAACAAAATAATATTAAATGTGAAGAGTAATTGGAAAAAAATACATAAATAAAAAGAATATGTAATATGGAAGTCCAGGACAGGGCCAGCGTTAGAATACGGTTGCGCTGAGGCCAGTCCGTCCAGGGCTCTCCACCTTCCCCTGCCCAAGGCTTCACAGGTGCTTCAAGGTCAAACTATCAGCCAGCGCTTTACAAACTGCCCGTGAACAGACGGCTTCAGCTTGATCTGAGAACTCACTGACACAGAGGGAGACGTTTGCCTCATACACTCATTAATGGGAAGACCACAGGCTCGAAAGTAGAAGTAGGGGAGGGGTGCGTTTGCTTCGGTCACACCCCTGGCTTTTTCATACGAACTCTGAGAAGAGAATCCATGTTTCCCGCTCTGACATATCTGAGACGAGAGAGCTCACAGGTTACCAGCAACAGTCTCACTTGAGCCCTCGCCACGGAACTCCTGGGGCTCCACACCCCGTCCACTCTCCCACTGCGCCCACGCCTCTCCTGCTACAATGTTACCATATGCTCCTTCCGCCACAGCTGCCACTGAGGTCCTCCCAGCAGAAAAGGGATACATCTATGTATCTGTGCCACTGCCTTATAACGTCTCCTCAACCATAATGTTGTCACTCTCAAGCCAAGCCACATGCCTCTGATGTCATCCTAATGGTATCATTTAGTTCTTTCCTGGTCCAGGGAATTCCTTCCATGCAGACTGTTTGAGCACCCAGTGCTGCCTTCGCTCCAAGCAATGAGAGCTGACTTTCTGGAACACCCTGGCCATGGTGGGTGCCTCACGGGCGGCACTTCCAACCTGTCACTGTCCCTTTGGCCCTTCTTGCAGATTCTGTCTGCACTGCTCTAGCTGAGACCAAAGATGGCCCGGCCAGGCTCAAGTTACAGCTCATTACAGACCTCCAACAGAGGCTGTGGGTGCTCTTACCTCGTGGCCACTGTGTGTCTGCTCCTTACCCGGAGTCACCTTTCCAGGTTCCTACACGGCACCCAGGACAAAATCTTACCTAAGGGTAAGAATAACAGGTATGGGCTCTTTCTGGGTTGTACCCATGTCTTTCCTCTCCCACCACTGCCCTTGGGCAAAACTCTGAAACCAGCTTCTCCCTGAGCTCACGGCAATCTCCGTGCTTGGCTAAGGGCACACGTCATGGGGGACATGTCTCCTGCCGCAGTTCTCATCTGCAAGGTCTACTGTTGGATTGGATGGACGCAGCCACCTTCTCTGCCCAAAGGCTCAAGGCGTCCATTTCTGAATGGCATCACAGGAGGCCCGTCTTCACCTGCTAGGTCGCACTAGGGCTCTGTGAAGGACACCCAGTCTCGTCACACACACGCGCACACACGAGTGACAACAATCAGAGACTCTACTAAAGGAGAAAGCTTTCTTTCAGTAACAAGGACCGTGTGTTTCGGGAGATGTAACCAGCAATTACACAGCACTGTTAGACCAAAGCCAGTTGCCTAATCTTCTGTTCAACACATCCCATCCCCTTTGAAATCCCTGATATAAACTGGAAGGGAGTTCAGAATCATCAGTTTCAAAATAAAGATTAAATCCTAATTCGTTACCCTCGTCAAGTCCAACAATTCCTCGGGCGGGACTTGCAGCCATCTGCAGCCATTTGTGGAAGCGCGGTCACTCTGATAACCCGGCTGATGGTGTCAAGCTGGCCTCGACGAGCAGGACAACGGTGCAGTTCCAAAATGTATCCGAGAGCGTAGGAGGTCCGTTTTTCTCACTGTCAGTAAAATAATAGCTTGGAAGAGAGCAGAGGAAAAAGAAATCCAAACTGTAAGTTGTGAGAATAAGTCGGACCCCATCCTCTCTGTGGTCTGGCCGATCTGGCCGATCATCCTGCAGGAGGATCATCACCACGCAGCAGGACTGAATCCTGGTCTTTCCCTCTGACGCCGTATGAATTGTAAAAAATGCCGAAACACCGAGATCCATCATTTGACGCCAGTTGGCAATACAAGTCCTCCCTTAAGTTGTTCGGGCGATTTTTCATACCCTCAGCATGTCTAGGTGAAAAACAGCTGGCGCATGCTCGGAATGTAAACGCTAGCAGGACTTTTAAATACTTCTTTTATTTAAAAGGTCACGGCTTTAAATATTGCTCAGAGAATCTGCAGCGAAAGGTAGCATGGGAAAAAGAGCAGGGATGCCCAGGCTGGTTTGGCTCAGCGGTTAGAGCATCGGCCCGCAGACCAAAGAGTCTCGGGTTCGATTCAGGTCAAGGGCATGTACCTCAGCTGTGGTTCGGTTCCCGGCCCTGGTCAGGGTCGTGTGGGAGGCAACCAATCGATATGTGTCTCTCACGTTGATGTTTCTCTCTCTCACTCTCTCTCCCTCCTTCCCTCCCACTCTATCTGAAGATAAATGGAAAAATATCCTCAGGGGAGGTTTTAAAAAAAGAAAAAGAGCAGGGGTGGAAAAAAGGAGTCAAGGGACTGAAGACTCCGGCTGTTCCCAGGGGGGACAGTGTGACCATCAAGACACGGACTGGTGAAATTCAAACAACTATTTGTGGAGCACCCGTAGTGAGAACATGAAATGCTGCCATTGTTGGTGGGAGAGGAAATGGATTGTACTAGCTTTGTAGCTGCGTCGAATCTGTGACATTTATACTCTCATAAAGGCATTTTTATCCCTGAAGACTCTGGAAGACTCCTTATACACTCCACAGATTCTTACCAGGAAATATATTTGATTCTGATCTTGTTACCCTTATGTATAATATTCCCAACACGTACAAGATCGAGACAGACCCCCTCCCCGCCCTGCACAGCTTAGGAGATCACTCGCCATCTGCTGCTATTTTCTGGGCTTCTCTTCCTCGGCTCGTCCCCACTCCCACTGGTATAACCCCACACACCAACTATGTTAATGGGCTTGTAGCAATGCCATTTCGTATGTGGATGTGTTCTCTGCCCGAAAATGCTCTCCACCCTACAGTCAGGTCCCAGTGCTCCAATCCTCCCACACCTGGGAGGTTTCTCCCAGTAGATCTTGTCAAGACTCCCTTTGCGTGGTTCAGCGAAGTGCAGTCTTTCCCGTCACTGCACAGACGGCCAGACCTGCAGAGGTTCTGCTCTCTGGGATCAGTTCCTGGACCCCACGCGGGGGGCACTGCGGCTTGGCTGGGCTCTGTTGTCTGTGGGGAGTCACTGTCAGGATGATGACAGTGATGACAGCCACACTGGTATCAACACCCTTTGGATATTTCACAGACTGCCCTCCGAACAGTGAAACACCCACCCTATTCCAAGTCCTGATGTGAAGTATCAAAATTAACCCTCCCTACCAAAGAGTCTAATGTGTCTTTTATATCACACAAGGGTACCTAACTTCCAAAGCCACCTAACAGAAATGGCCACTGTCTAGTTGGATTCACTCTGCACGGCTTGTAAAATTATTCTCTAGTATCTATCAGACTTGAAGTCAGTGTTTGACAGCAGCTGGAGACGGGCTCCTCAGGTGTCTCCAAGAGGGAGCTAATGAAACGAATAAGGTGTCTTTTCAACCAAGGACACATAATGTGTGGCCTAGATCTGAACAGTAGGCACAGCAGGAGACCGCAGGCAGGCAGCGTCACCTGCTGGGAGCTGGGGGGCCAGGGGGCCAGACACCTCGCTGAGGGCTGTTCTCTCCCGCCCACTGGAGACACGTGGAGACGGGGATGTGGGAGTCACAGAGCCGGAAGCTCTCCGTCCGCTCACCCTGCGGCTCAGTCCTGGAGAACACAGGCTGAAGCATCTTCATCAGAGCAATCCTTGGGTAATTAGCTTTATTGACAGTAACAGGATATACATTCCCTTTCTGAGCTCTCCTGGAAATGTCTAGATTATAAGACAAGCTCCGTGATCATAAAATTATATGCCGTTTCGCGAACAGAACTGACCTGTTAAAGTAGGGTAAACATGACGGGCCTCCGGGTTGTGGAGAGACGGAGAGATTTCCTAGCTGACTTCCACACTAAGTCTCCACTCAACACACACGGTGGGTGTGACACAGTGACTGCGGTTATAGATAAGCAGACGATGCTGACGACGTGTTCAGTGCGGTACATTTTATACGCGGTATCTGACTTACACCCCGTGCTAATCTATGATGTAGGTTCTATCTTTAGCTATAGATTAAAAATAGACAGAGGTGCAGAGAGGTTAAGTAGCTTACCCAAAGCACACAGGTGGTGAGAGGCGGGGTGGAGAGTCCTGATTTTAGAGGCTGCGCGTTAACCACAGAGTAACCGCCTCTCTTCCAAGCCCTAAAGTAACCCTGGGAGCGTGTGCTGGCCACGGTGGCAACTGCAGCTGCGTGGGAACGTTCTTTAATATGACCTTCCTCCTTTCTTTCCTTTTGATTCAAACTGGCCTCATCCAGCACCCTGACTCACCCACCTCCTGCTCCCTTGCACGTCCACTCCCTTAGTCATTAAGCCCTCAGGACACTGAGGTTCTGATCTGCATCCAATAATCTTGGAAATGAAGCCTTGGGTCTGTTGACCACAGAGACAGAGTCCCAGTCAAACCAGAGATAACATCTAGGCCTCACTTCTGTGTCAGCTCCAGAAAGGCAGCAAAACCAGATGAAGCCACACTCATGGCTGACATCAGGACCAGACTCAATGACCAATGACCCCCTATTCCAGTGCCGATCTGTCAGTAGAGACCACACCCTGACCAGGACCCTAACTCCCTGAGTCACCATGATTAATGATTTCCCCCAGGTCTTTGAGCCTGAGCGCACCTGTGTCTCTGGGCTGGGCCTCTTCCTAAGAAGAAACCCTCACCTTCTTTGCAGCAAACTCCTGCTCCTGTATTATTGGGCTCTGGGGAGAGCGGGCAAATGGACCCCTTTAGGCCAGTAACTGCTACCCAGCTCTCCGGCCCCAGAGTGCCTTGACCAGAGCCGCTCCAAAGCTCACCGCTTCCACAGATCTCACTCGGACACTGCCCACGCTGAGACCGGGCATCGGGTGGAAAATGCTCTCTGATTCACTCCCAGCACAGTGCCATCGCTCAGTGACTGTCCAGAAAGCCACGGGCACGCTGTCTCTGTTGGCTGCCTGGCCCCCTCTCAGCCTCCAGTGCCACTTTGCCTGCTCCTTGTGGACTCACTGGGGCGGTGAGCCCAACCCTTTGGACCCCTCCCCGCGTCTTCTTTCGCATATCCTCCTCTTCCTTTTCTTTTAGTCACACAAAAGGTGTCTGCTCTTCTCCGTCCTCAGGTCTCTCAGGCACCTCCCTATAACTCTGTAACGTATCTAAATGGTCTGCCTGCAGTATTTAAACAATAACTTGGTTACTTAAGGCATTTCCATATTCCCCGTATAAATTGTGGACATTATTACTTAATTAAGGTAGAAAGGATGCTAAGAAACTGTCATTTCTGCGGCACTGTTTTCCGTCTAGGAATTCTCCTATTAAGATCCTAGAGGAGATGGGCTCAAACAGTGTTTGCAGTTTCTACTATTTTCATTTCACTCATTTTGACACTTGGGCAGGTCAAGCCACTAAAATCCAAGTTAGTTTCACTCCAAACTTGGGTTTTGTCATGACAGCTGAGCTTCTGCATCTGCTGGGAGTCTTGTTAAAACGCAGACGGTGATTGAGAAGGTCTAAGGTGGGGCCCGAGGGTCTGCATGTGTGATGA
The DNA here is from genome assembly GCA_030848825.1 of Tadarida brasiliensis. Classification (NCBI taxonomy): domain Eukaryota; kingdom Metazoa; phylum Chordata; class Mammalia; order Chiroptera; family Molossidae; genus Tadarida; species Tadarida brasiliensis. Next base: position 93,772,700 of record CM061267.1, on the reverse strand, counting down.
GCTTCCAGGTAAGATGAGGTTGTTGCTTTGCCAGCTCCATGGTGCTCAGCTAAACTTTTCTTCCCAGTGAGAAGGCAATCCTCAGGCCAGTCCCTTCTAAATGCCACCAGTCCCATGTTCCGAGTCAAAATGAACACATACTGACTTAATGGAAAGATGGAAGGTACTTCCTAAATTGTGCTCCTTGGATCATCTGCACAGAATTCCCTGGAATGCCTTTGAGAAGCAATTTTCTGGGCATCACCTCAGACCTTCTGGACCAAAATCCTAGGAGGTAGGACCTGAGAAGTTGTAGTTACGGTCAGTGACCCAGGCCCTTAGGATGTGCATTCAAGTTTGAGAAAATCCTGAGTGACTTACACACTGAATGGATGGGAAGGAAAATGATGATCATGGAAGCTTATTGAGAAAGACCTGCAGACACAGGAGCCTGAATGACACCTCCCTGAAAGCCAAAGAAAGCATTTTCCTCTGTGGTGTGAAAGTGGAGTTCACGTTGGAAGGTGAGTTGTAAAGGTTTAGAGTGGGAAGAGGTTCAGCAGACTCCATGTGGACAGACAGATCACCTGGGAGACCTCAAGAAAGAAACTGTCCTTTGCTCCTTATGAGGAAGGGGTCACAGCATCTTGGCCCTTGGATAACAACTTGCTGGATATCAAATATTGCATTGATATACTACACGTCCGATGCTGTCTTCGCAGTGCCTGTAGAGAAGAGAAATAGAAGGAAACTCTTATTCGCAAAGCGTTTTTACTGTGTGTGTTAACACCCATGATATACAGTGCCTCAGAGGGTGTGTAAAGGTAAGAATTATTCATTCCCAGCTCACGAGTGAGCACACTAGGCCCCGGGGAGTGGCAGTAATGCCAGGGCCAAATCTGTGGTCTCCAACATCGTGACCATACTCTTTAATCAGTCCAAGAGCTCCCAGACATGGCTGTGCATCAAAACCACTGGGGAGACCCCACTCTGGGCCCACTGAGTCAGAACCTTTGGGAGAGAGCCTGGTAGCAATCAATCAATGTAACCATGTTTGGGAACCATCAATGAGAATGTGTGGCATGCAAAGAGCTTCCGATGATTCAGAGGATCATCTGGAAAGAAGAAGTAAAGGTATGGGGACTTTGGGACCCCTTCTGAAGATCCGAAGGGTAGCAGGCACATTTTAGGGTCTTCCTCACTTGGGATGTTGGTTTTAGAAGCACGGTTCCATTACTGCTGGAGGTGAGGACCTTTAAGAGATTCTCTTTTGAAAAATTGGTCAACAGAAAACCTAGCTCAGAACCTAGAGGGTTTGATCAGCAAGCCCTTCAAGGTGAAGAGACAAATGTAAATTTCTGTAACTGTAAGATATGGGGAAAGTGGGGGAGGATGCTTTAGTGTTGGAGTTAAGATTGGCTCTTGCTTCAAGTCCTTCATAGCTGTGTGACCTTAACTAAGTCAACTACTCAATGAGATGTTCAAGCACCTTCTCCCTAGAACATGAAAACGTGGGAAAAGATGAGTGAAAGCAGGCAGCACATACTAGGTGCTCTTTACACATTAGTTGGAATCGAATGTGATGTTCCTCAGGTGGGTGGGCTGGAGATAAGGGACAGGAAGCAGTTGACCCTATGGCTGCTGGCCAGGACCAAAGTAGCTCAGACTCTATGATCTAACTCTTAGTTAGAGGGTCTATCTTTCCAGATGGAGAGCGGGGGCAGCAAACTGAGCAGTGTGACTGAGGAGTCTCCAGAAACGGCCTTAGGGATACAGTGTCCGAAATTATATTGTTTTATTACCTGGAGACTGTTCCTCTTTCCGAGTTTCTCTTTGAGAAGTGAAAAAGCCCTAATGACTTGACTTGATTCTAAATTTTAATTGTTCCTCTGACCAGAGAAACCACAAGAACACGTGTGTGGGAGAGTGAGTGTGTGGAGAGAGGATACAATGAGGGAGAAAGGGACACAAGAAAGGGGAGTAAGGGGTGCTGAGGCCAAGTTCTGCCAGCTGCAGATTTCCCCCACCCCAGGTTCAGCAGCATCGTGCGGTGAGATGAACTTGAGGCACCCACTAAAGGTGAGAGGTTTACTTACTACCAGAAGAAATCTGTCTGAGCCCCCACTAACCCCCCTCAGCACAACATAGACGCGATTTTTTGTTGACCATTTCCCCCTCGACCTGCTCTACAAATCATCAGTGCAAACACGTGTGAGAGAGAAGGTTACTCCAGCCAAATCCAAAACCATTGCCACTCTGGGTAGATCCTTGTGGCAAAAAATGAAATGAAAATCAGTTTTAGAATTGAAACGGATAATGGTGGCATCCAAATGCCAGGGACGTAACGTAAGATTTAATGGAGGAGAGACTGGCTCGAGGAAGGCATTGGTGAGAGCGAAGTGTGCCTTTCACAAAGGGAGGTGTGTGTGGACAGGAAGTGGACAGTGCTTTCCACGGCACACATCTGAACGCTCCCAGCCTCGCAATGTGGGGGGCTGGATGTGAAGACAGCGTATTGCACAGTTGGTAAGAAGCAAAAGATAATAGAGTCTCTGGGGAAGTGTGCCAAGGCTGGTATGGGAAGTCGCTAACTGCAACATTCACTCCCAGCTTATTCCCAGAGAGCATGTTTTTAATAAAACACAACAGCCTCCACTGCACTCCTGCCAGAGAAAAAAACGGGATGTTGCCCATGCTAACGGGAAGATAAATTCTCCAATAGGAATCTCATCGTGCTGTGCCTCTGGCTCCATCTCTCTTCCCACCCCGGGAGTCAAATCTATTTACAGGTCTGTCTGAAGTTCCCCTTCTCCCTTTGCCTTATTCTTTGATAAGGATCCTCCACAATTTCTAAGTGAAATTCCCTCATCAACCAGACTGGAACAAAGTGATTCCTCACCTGATAAGGTTAAGCAAAGGAAGAGAAATCACCCAACATGGTAAGACTTGCTGGGTCGAAGGAAATATACCGGATTAGGCCAAGTGCCATTCGGCAGCAGCCATGGTCTGTCGCATGAGTGTCATTGACGGTCTCAGGCGCTGGCACACCATACACACGGAGGTGCCTCTTTCCAGGCTGAGCCAGCCAGCAACGCACTAATGCAGGCTCGTTCCTGCAAGACAAGGGACTCCTCTAACTGGTGACTTTGGTAAAGGACTCAGCTATCTACATCAACAAACATTTCTTTAAAACTTTGCTGTAGAACCCACGTACCCTTCCTCCCGCCTCCTGGTCCAGGTACCAGACCTCGCGGTTGGAGGCATTTGCCACTTTCTCCTGCTCCTCTTCTTTATTTTCATGGGCATTTCCCCTAAAATATCTCCTTTTGCATGTCTACTCCCATCTTGGAGTGTGCTGAACAGGGAATCTGAACTAACTCACACATGAAATAAAAAGTGTTAGGAAGCCATTGCTGTTGAAGGAATTTGCATCAGTGTAAACAGGCTAAGCCAAGACCAGGCACAAGTACAATTCAGATGTTACATACAACTGCTTAAAACCGTTCTAATGAGCCCTGGCCGGTTTGGCTCAGCGGTTAGAGCATCGGCCCGCAGACCAGAGAGTCCTGGGTTTGGTTCCCGCTAAGGGCACGTACCTCGGTTGCAGTTTGTCTCCAGCCCTGGTTGGGGCTGTGTGGGTGGCGACCACTCGATGTGTCTCTCTCACATTGATGTTTCTCTCTCTCTCTCCCTCCCTTTCTCCCTCCCCTTCTATCTGAAGATGAATGCAAAAATGTCCTCTGGTGAGGATTAAAAAAAAAAAGTTCTAATGAGGATAAGAGAAATACGCTAAAGAGTAGATCCTATTAACCCAGTTAATTTTAAAGACAGGCTTGCTCACACAGAATTTAGGGGGAAAGGATACATTTAAAATATATAGAGAATGAATCCAAAAGAGACAATCCATGTACTATCAGAAACCTAGAGGGGCCAGATGAAAGAGATAAGGGAGAATTCATGAGGAAAGAAAAAGACGTTTTCCCTGTTTCCGAGATTAAAGGCATCACATTCTCGCTCGAGATTCTACAATTCAAGCGGCGCAAGAAACAGGAGGAGCTAAAATCCTGCTCTCAGTTGCTCCGGGAAGAAGCGGTCCTAGGAAACCACAAGCTCCAACCTACCGGTGTTGTTGTCAGCTTAGGAGCAAAGACCAAGGTGCAAAGAGCTAGGTTAAGTTACAGTTTTGTTTTGATGACTATTCTCGCTGACACCAGATGTAATGCTGATAGGACGCTCAGCCCTGAAATCATCTGCTAAGTGACCTAGCGTGTGCCTCAGGAAAACATGTCATCTTGACGCGACATGTTCTTAATCTAGATCAGTCTGGAAAGCCGGAAGCTGTGATTTTATATAGATTCCTTGAAAGACAGATTATTATGATTTTTAAGTTTTATATCAAAACTCCAAGGATATCTTCTCAGCCACCCCTCTGATAACCTTGTCAACGGGACTAAAATGTGTGACTGATTACTTCGAGATAAGGCGGAGTATTGGGTAGTGAAAATGTCAACACCATAAATGACTCAGCTCTGCCCAGACACATGACATGTCTACACGGCCGTCGGTGTGATCAGGGTGACATCTCGGTCTAAATGAATGTAGACTCCCACTATGGCATTGCTTTTTTGAAACAGTAAGACATGACGTATTCAATACCGTGTGCTTCCAGAAGGGCGAGGTCTAGTTGTTGTTCACGGGTGTCTGACGCCCACGTGAAACCGCAGGCCTTGGACGGGCAGGAGAAATGGGAGTCAGCACACAGATGGAAATTTCAGGCTCTCATGCTCCAGCTACTACCAAAGGCTACGAATGCAAAAATTATATTAAAATGCGGATGTCTCATTTCATACTCCATTGTACCCATGATCATTATGTTAAAGGCTCTGGGTTTTTATTTTAATAAATTAATGTAACCACTCTCTCCCTTTTATAGAGTACATTAAAATTCCATACTATTTGGTTTGTGATCTATGCAATGACTTTTTAATGACTCAAATATCCTGATTAATAAAGAGTTATCACCATGTAGACATACTATGTAGGCATTATTAATTTTCAAAGAAGTTGAACAAAATCATTTCAACACTAAAATAGTCCTAAAAAATGTTACTACCTTAGATTCACAGACATTGTTCTAGTATAAATGTATTACACCCTGATTTATTTCATTTTAATAAATCTTTATTTTATTATTATTTTTTAGATTTTTACCTGAGACCATGCTTAGGGAGAGGAAGGGAGGGAGGGAGAGAGAGTGAGAGAGACATAGATGTAAGAGAGCAACATCGATCGGTTGCCTTCGTACATGCCTTAACCAGGGATCGAACCCGCAACCCAAGTATGTGCCCTGACCGGGAATCGAGTCGGCAACCTTTCAGTGCACAGGGTGACGCTCAACCAACTGAGCCGCTCCAATCAGACTTCATCAATCTTTAAAAATAATTTTTATTTTATTAATTTTTACTTTTTATCAAACTTTTATTAAATTTAAATATTTAAGAAGGAAGGGGAGGAAGAGGGTTGAAGAAGGTCTTTCATGATTTATTAAAATATGAATACTTGCTACTCTTTTTTTCATGTGTAGAAAAAAATGGGGAGTCAAAAAGAGTCCTGAAACGGGAGTGTAAGAACATTCTCAGGGGGCCGGGTCCCCGCGGGTGCCAGCCAGCCCACAGGGTTTCCGCAAAGCAGCCGCGGCCCACTGGGGAGGGAGCGCCGGGCTCTTCCCCACGGAGTGCCATTGGAGAGGGGCCGCCTCGGCAGCAGGCTGGTCTGATGGGGGCGAGCCCCACTAAGGAATCATAGAAAAGTTCCGGCGATCGCCCCTCCAACTGGTCAGGGACGGATGGTACCAGTCATGACATGTCGCTTGAGTAGCACGCCTGTGTTTGAAGCGCACCGAGGCCATCGCAACACTAGGCAAAAGCAGCTTTTACGTGGCGGCAAAGGTGTGTCAGTGAGATGCTTTAAGCTACACGAGCACACCTGAGCTGGCTGAACAAAAGGGACGGCTTACAGAGTCAGATCGGAGGAAGGCAGGCTCCCCTGCCAGCTGCCTGCGTACCCTCTCCTCTGTGCCCATCCCCCTCGGGGCTCCCTTTCGTCTACCAGCTGGATGACTGCAGCCTCGTCTATGGGAGAAAACCCACTTATTCCTAGGGCTCTGTCTATATGTGACAAGACTTCCCTTAAATATCCAAACAACCTTCCGTTGGCGCCCCTGTAACCTGCACTGGGGTCCTGTACACACTCACAAAGCAATCCTATGGCCACCGTGGGCTGAGGCCTGGGTTTCTAAACCAGTTCCCGGAAAAGACAATGTGTGTGTCCTAGAATCTCCCGGAGGGCTCAGTCCCCAAAGTTTGTGATTCAGTAGGATGCGGGTGGGAACAGAGAATTTGCATTTCCAAAACTGTAGTTTTAGAAAAGAAAAAAAACCTTAGTCTTTTGCAGATAACACTGATGCCTCTGGCCGCAGGCCCACCATCGGGGAGAACCACGGATTAGACCAATCAAGAATGCCGACTATGATTCAGGAAGGGTCTCTGCAAGCCAGCAGGCCACTCGTTGAGAAGGCTAGGAGTCCTTGTCACACTCTCTCCTCCCTGCTCATGTTTATTCCCCTTTCCAGAGCGCATGCTCCACCTCCAACCCTGTGTCCCAAACGCTTCTGTAGGGTATTTCCTCCTCCTGAAGAATAAAGAGACCAGCTCTTTCGGGTACCTGGAAGTACCCAGCAAAGGGAAAAGCTACATTAGATAGCCCTGAAACGCTCTCTGGGGTGAACTCTGAGTTCAGGAGCATGGGTGTGGTGCTAGCGTCCAGGCATTTGGGATGGAGGCAGCATCCTCCTGGCTGAATGCTTGGTGTCAGGTTAACCAGAAAGACTTTCTATCAAGCCCTGGCTGGTGTTGCTCAGTGGTTAGAGCATCAACCCATGCACCGAAGAGTTGCAGGTTTGATTCTCAATCAAGGTCACGTACCTGGGTTGCAGGTTTGATACCCAGCCCTGGTTGGGGCTCATGAGAGAGGCAACTGGTCGATGTGTCTCTCTCACATTGATATATTTTTTTCTCTCTCTCTACCCCCTCCCTCCCTCCCTTCCATTCTCTCTAAAAATCAATGGAAAAGAATACCCTCTGTTGAGGATTAACAACAACAACAACAAAAAGACTTTCTACCAAAAGCTCAGTATAATCTTAACAGCACTGAGGGATAACTTTTTCATTTCAAAAGCACCCTGCATAAAAAAAGGCTTCAATCACACTACAGTGAACACGGCAATTTATTACAAAAATATCACGATATGAGTGATCCCTTTACTCCTAATGCACTGGTCCTGGCTGGGAGGGGAATGTGTCAGCTGGGAGTGGTGCAGGAATTCATCACTGTCCTCCACCTTCCCTTTGTCTCTTCTTTGCTTAAAATGTTTTATTTAGAAGCCACAGGAGACAGTGGATATGAATCAACGCCAAGCTCTCAAGGTAGGCAATGAATTATACTCATGAGAAATGATCACATCGAAGGCAGGTGGGAGGGCCAGGCCAGCTGATGGATGAGTTTTCTGAAGGGTAAGAGCACTCGGATAAGGCTTCCTTCCCACCTTCAAACACCACATTGGATTTTCTCAAGAACGAGGTGAAGTGCTTCTGTGAGGCTACTTCAACCATGCCATGTGCTGCCACAGCAATCACTTACTAAATGGTGCAGGTCAAAGAAAGAAAAATAAACCTCGGGAAGACGTGGTCAGTGTACCGTTTGGATGGCCTCCAGCAGCCCAAGAAACCCCACGAGCAAGAGGAAAAGGAAACAGAGGAAGTGGATGTTGGCTGATAACACGTGTTGAGGAGAATGGCGTTAAACATCTTGGCCTAGTACCTGCTATTCAGAAGTAAGCAGGAGGCCAGGTGTCTGGGTCTATCACTCACTATCCCAGGGAAGCGAGAGGGCTGGGAAGTTGGCTGTGTAGACGGAGCCAAAGGAGAGAGGAAGGCAGAGGGCGAGAACGCGAGAGGGGTACGTGTGGACGTGAGAGCCAGGATGGAGGGTTGGGTGGATGAGGCCCAAAGAGCTGTGCTACTTAATGTTCAGTGGGGGGAGAGGGCACACTTTGTCTGTGTAGTGACTGTCATCAATTCTGTGTTCGGAGAGCTTACTCTCTATGGAAAATGGCGGTCTTAGGAATGGCCCCATTGCGTGTGAAAGACAGGGCTTTGCCATAATCTAAGAGAAGAAGGCTCAGGCGAAGCAAAGGTAAATTTCTGTGCTTAGTAGTGAAATGGGAATCTTGGCTATTCAATAGGAGGAAAAGGGTCTGGGAACAGAGAGAAGAGATAGGAGAAAGCTCTCACGAGGGAAGATGGGGTGTTGGCCATGTGGTGGGAACCAGGTCCCATTAGGAGAGACATATGGAAAGTTTTCTGGGGGCTAGAGGGTGGCAGATAAAGTATCAGGAATCCTGACTCCTGAGATACAACTGGAGGTTGCTCTGTTCTGTGCTGCCATCTCTCAGACATCCCCAAATACTTTCAGCAACAGTGATACAACTGCCTTCTATTGGTAATGATTGGGAGGAATAATGAAAAATGTGCTGTGTTCATATTTGGGTGACGCCAGTGTATCTCTTGCTCCAGCTGCAGACCTTTGAACTTGTGGATTGCCGCAGGGAAACACAGTCTCAGATGCACACGGAGGACTGATAAATACTTCCACATTATGAGGTACACGCAGCCACTAGAGGCTATGAAAAGTCTATTTGTTTGCTTTGCTTTGTTTTAAGTAAATAAGATTTGCCGTGCCCCTGCAGGAAGGAATAGCCTGTATAATTTTGAGAGTTACATGGTTAAGCTGCCTAAGTTAAGGGACACTGTTTATGGCCGTCTCACTGAGGTAAAACATGTGTTCACATCTTTAAATAATGAGAAGAAGGAACTAATTTTCAACCAGGTGCTGTTCAGGAAGGTACTCTTCAGCTAAAGCTTATAAAACCCTTCTTTTCCTAAGTGTCCATCGATAGACAGATTGATAAAGATGTGGTACATATATGCAATGGAATATTACTCAGCCATGAAAAAGAATGGAATCTTGCCATTTGCAACAGGATGGATGGACCTAGAGGGTATCATGCTCAGTGAAATAAGTCAGAGAAAGACAAGTACCATATGATGTCCCTTATATGTGGGATCTAAAAACAAAACAGAAACAGACTCATAGATACAAAGGAAAAATGGATGGTTGCCAACGGGGAGAGGGGTGAGGAGATGGGTGAAATAGGTGAAGGAGATTAAGAGGTACAAATGTCCATTGGTATAATAAATAAGCCACAGGGATGTAATGTACAGAGTAGGGAATATAGTCAATAATATTGTAGTAACTTTGTATGATGACAAATAATTACTAGACTTGTGATGTTTATCCCATAAAGGATATAAATGTCAAATCACTATATTGTACACTTGAAACTAATATAATATTGTATGTCACTGTATTTCAATTAAAAAACCAACCCTCTCACTGCCGTAGCAAGGGCGGACAGTGAGGCCGTGTACAGTGTGGTGACAGGGTCATCAGGGAGACAGAAAGCTTCAGGACCAGGAAGTAATGGCCACTAATAACCAGGACAGTGGTGCTGCAAAGAGCCTCAGAGGAAGCAAGCATCCTTAACTGCTCCCGAAGAAGGAATGAATCAAGAGTAACCTGGGCTGCTCTGCAGAGCAGAGCATGCAGTGACCAGGGAAGAGGGCCTTGGTACAACAAAGAGACCCACTAGGGACAGGAGGAGAGATGGAAACCCAAGAGATCGGAAGAGGCAGAAGGCCAGAAGAACTGGGCAGAGCAGAGGGCTCTGTCATTCTTGGTGGAGACTCAGAAATTCATGTAAGAAGCTCTATGTGTCATTTACAATTTGTTATGTGTAATTTACTAAAATTGTCTGTATCGAATTAAATTGTATTAAATTAAACTGTATTAAATTGTCTGCAGTGAATTATGTGCACAGTTCTTATTCTAGTATGGAAATATAGGTTCTGTCATTTTCAACAAATTGCCTGGCTGTTATCGTAAATGCTGGGGTTGCAGAAGCCCTCCGGGTTTGATAGAAGCTGACACCTTCCAGACACCGTGGCTTATCCCCAACCCCCACCCACCCACGCAAACACATGACTACAGAAGATTCCTGGGCTCAAACTGAGCATATAATTTAGAGAGCCTATTTATTTCTGAACCCAGACCAAAAGTACAGGGTCACACACACACACACACACACACACACAGGAGGGGAGAAATGTTCCATATTTTAAAATTGGGGATAAAATGCCAGTTTGAAAAAATCAAACATGGTTTGTAGAAATTTTGGTGCGGTAGTTTTTACTTAAAGTGATCGTCTGTCTTTCTTCAGTGATGAGAGGCTGCGCTGGGGAAATCAGATTTCCAGAGAATCTGAACCTCCGCATCCTAAAACAAGGTAAAGAAAATACTGCTAAGTGTACTTTTCCAGGAAAGATTAAATAAAATATTCTCTAAAAATGAACACAGGAAGTACATAGGTAATCTATCCTAGACAAAATACAAATGGCTAAAAAACACATGAAAATAAAATGTTTAAGCTCCCTACTAAATAGGAAATGCAAGACCCCAGACTGATATCTTGGATAAAAGTTGATTTCCCCTCAGATGTCAGTGGTAGGTTTATCATCAGTGCGGCCTCAAAGCCTCGTGCCTTTGACCACAGAAAGGAATTCTTTCCTCTGGCTTTGAAAGGTCTTCCTTGAGCTGGAATGTGTGTGTGTGTGTGTGTGTGTGTGTGTATGCGTGTGTGCGTGTGTGTGTATGTATGTGTGTGTGTATGTGTGTGTTTGTGTATGTGTATGTGCGTGTGTATGTATGTATGTGTGTGCGTGTGTGTGCATGTGTGTGTGTATGTGTGTGTGTTTGTGTATGTGTGTATGTGTGTGTATGTATGTGTGTATGTGTGTGTATGTGTATGCGCGTGTGTGTATGTATGTATGTGTGTGCGTGTGTGTGCATGTGTGTGCATGTGTGTGTGTGTATGTGTGTGTGTTTGTGTATGTGTGTATGTGTGTGTATGTATGTGTGTATGTGTGTGTATGTGTATGCGCGTGTGTGTATGTATGTATGTGTGTGCGTGTGTGTGCGTGTGTGTGTGTGTGTGTGTGTGCGCGCATGCGCCCGCGGCACTGAGGCCGGTGCATACACGGAGCTGTCACCCCCCGTGGGTGGATGCTCTGGGGCTGCCCTCCGAGCCCATCCTGTCCTCTAGACGAGATCATTCTCCTTTCACCAGACGTCCCCTGCAGGAAGGGGTTGAGCAGCACCCGGAGGGGAAAAGAACACAGCATCAGACATAACCAGTTTCAATCTTCACACCTTTGAGCCCTACTTTCCTCCACAGTGAAGAGGGGCTACATAGGTAGCACGTGACAAGCACGGTACCAGGCTCATGGTAGGGACCCAGCGAGAGTGAGCCCTCTCTCCCCAGACTCCTATGCCAACTGCGATGAGCCCGTTCCCCTCCATTCAAGAGGGTCTGGGCCACTGAGCGTCTGCTCACGCCCACAGTCTGAACCCAGGTGGGCGCCCCGCCCAGGGGGATGTACCGTGATGTCATGGGGTAACCTCCCGGGCTCTTCCTCCAGGGGCCCAATAGAGAGCTGAGTGTTAAAGAATGTTCTGTGTGGAGTTGGAAAGACAGGTTACAATCAGAGAGAATTTCTGGACAGGTATCCCTGGTAAATTGTCAGAAAAGGTCTCAGAGGGAAGAAACACGAATCTCTAAGGCTCCAGCAATCCGTTGTGATTTCTTTGTTGCATTCTAAATCAATATTGACCTTCGTAGCTAACTGGGTGTTTGTATTTTTGTAGCTTTTAACAGGCATCTCAAAATGGTATAAATTCCAGGTCCCACAAAACCTGGATCGCCCCTGAGACCTTAGTTCACTTCCTACCTTCCCCACCCTGGAATCTGCATGGACCCCAAGCAACAGTGATAGTTCTACCTCTAAGAGAGTCCATTCAAATTAGAAAGTTCTAGACCAACCTGGACAAAATACACTGATGGAGACTCCGTGGCCCTAAACTCCTGCTCGTGGTCACATTTCTTCTCTCAGAGAACACACACAATGTGCACTATCTCTGAAGCTGCCTTCCAGGCCACACGCCCAGCCTCTGGCCTTCTCTCTACTGCTGCCCAGTTTGATTGAGATCCTCTTTGAACTGGTGTCTAGAGCTGAGCCAGCGCCCGAGGGTGGGTCTGACTCACCAGAGCGTGGCAGGCCGGTTGTTAGCACCTCCGGTCATGCTGGGCACAGTCTCTCTTCAAAAAGAGTGACCAGTCTACAAGTATCCAGCTCAAAAGCAATTTTTCCATAAGAAATAAGGGTAACACATTTCAGTGGGACAATTCCAGGTCCAAGACGGCTGCAGCCAATCCGCTGCCCATCAGTTGGAGCACAGCTGCACCCAGCACAGACCCCGTCCTGCCTGCGGTGTGGAAGGTGAGGACTGATGTCCAGGCGTGTCAGGATCTAAGCGATGAGGATCCAGCCTGGGGGTCTGTGCCCCCAGAAGGAGCAGAGAGGACAATGGAGCCACCTTCTCCAGGTTCCTTTCTTTCTAGTCCTCACAAAGGTCATGACAGTGCCCTACCTCTAACCGTCTGAAGAACACACAATGGATTATGGGTTCACAGGGAGAGGTTGCTTCTTCTTCTCTTGGACTTCTCACGGTCCCCTCCACCTCCCAGTCCAAGAAGCAGTGAAACTCTGCCGCCTCCTACAAGCAGCTCTGGAACGGGAAAGGGCTCTCTTGTATCCTGATAAACCAGGGACCTCTGGTAATGTGGTGCAAGATATTGTCCTGAAAGCCAGTTGGAAGTAGGGATAAGATGGCAGAGCGGGCAGGACACCAGACAGGACTATATGGCCGGGAAGCAGTCAGGGTGCCAATGTCTCCTGGCGCCAATGATAGGCTCTCTGACTCTTAGGTCCACACACACACACACACACACACACACACACACACACACACACTCCTATACAGCAGTGGCAGCCTACAGCCTACAGTGGACTTCTCATGGGACAGGCCTCCCTGCTGCAAACGAAGGCACCGCCAGGAGAGCTCACTGAGGCCGAAATGGAAAGGGTGTGCTCGTGGAAAGCAGCAAATGCAAGCAGCCCAAGCAGCCTCTAGACAAACATTGTATGTGATGCCTAAGGGAAGCTATTTCTGGTACTTTCCCAGGCACTTGCTGTCCTTCGTGAAGGGAGCTTGCCTTTGTCTTCCATCGTACCCACAGGTTAGAGCGTATCCCAAGCCAACTGCCTCCACAGATTCAGCACCTGGGAGCGGTACGCAGTGGAATCACCACGTGTCTCTACCACGACCTGTGAAAATTCGGATTAACTGGAAGAGTGATGACAGCTAATAACAGTAAAAGGCTAAATCTCAGTTTTCAGAAACAAGCCAAACTGATTAAATGGACAGATTGGTTTTGACAGTTCGGAGTTTGAGTGTCATGAAATAAACAACACTGGTTAATTGCTCTGTCATGGGAGACCAATCAGATGATACTTCATGCTTTTTAGGAGTATGAAGGTTATACAACAGCATACGAGAGCAACCATCAAAATATCAGCGGGCTCATCCCACCCAGAGCCTAACGAGTCCAGGTGAATTGAGCTCACCCTTCACTCAGCTTCATTCATCCGCTTCATCCACCCATCCATCCAGTTGCCACCCCCAACCCATACACCTAACCAACAAATCCTTGTGTGTACTTCTCCCTTGTCAGGAACTGACAGGCTGAGTCCCATCAGCAGGAATTTGCTCCTTACAGCTCTTCTCTCTGGCTTTGGGCATCATGAGGGCACAGGCTATGGTTGGTGATTCAAGGCAGCCAGGCATATGGGAACCACATCCTGGTAATCAAGGTTAGCGTCTCAGAACTATTCCTAGGACAGGTGCCAGGAGCAGAAATCGAGGTTGCAGTATTTGCTGAGATGCCAAGTCAAGAGGGCACAAAGCTGGAGGAGGGCTGTGGGCAATGTGGGCAGTGCATACAGGGCTGTAGTCAGCAGGACAGCAGCTACAGGGCACGACGGGCCACGGAAGGGGGTCACACTCGGACGGTAGAGACGAGGCAGAGTCTAGAGGGAACAAACTAATCATGGAAATTTATATTTTTACTATAATGAGTAATCCTTTCGAGCCATGGTATCCCTATCTTGATGGCTGGCTGTCAATTCAAAGCATTTTTTAATTTAAATTTGGTAATAGAAAGAGAAGGTTAGAAAGATGAAAAACAGACATTCACGTAATGGGTTGAGATGAAGGCAAACTTGTCAACCCTAGAGCATTTTTGTATTAAAAAAATGTTTCAAACAATATGCAAAGAGCAAAGTGTGTGCCAAGGAAGTTTGGTACTAATTTGTAAGTGACACTATCATTTGCTTTATATTATAACAAAGCCAAAGACCATTGCCATTTCCTGATTGGATGCAGGCTCTTCAGACTCTTCAACAGCTTGGCTGGGAGCCAGACACATTCTATGCTAAGTCTTCCATTAACTTGACATTAATTACCAAGGCTGAGGAAAAGCCTAAGACACCGAAGAAGACCATCGGAGCAGCCAGGGTGCTTTTCATTAAGTACGTATGCAGCAGGAGGGGGGCATTCTGTTGGGGATTCTCAAACTATTGTAGCAAAGTGAGGAGGCAGGTCTGGATTTCCATTTTACTTAGCTGGCCTCTCCGCCAGCTCATCTGTCAGACGTGCACAGTCCTCGCTCCTTCGCAGGGTTGAGGTCGTTTCAGAACGCAGCTCTATTTCGTTGCTGGAAAGGTACGTAGGAGCCATAGTGCAGTTACAAAGGGAGACCGAGGAGGTGGTGTTGAAGCTTCACTATGTTACACTCCTTTTCCTTTGACTTTGGTTTTATTTGGAAGAGTAACAGACTTATTGGGTGAGACTGTAGCCCTTCCACTCATGTCTGCCACAGTAAACTCTTTAGGGGGCTTTAGGGGCCGCCCAGTCTCTCTGGCAACCACTCAGCCCTGTTGCGTAGTGCAGAGGCAGCCACAGACAATACACGAGTGAGTGAGTGTGTCCGTGTTCCAGTAAATGTGTACTGACAGCACACGGCAGACCAGATCTGGTCCACAGGCCGTGGTTTGCCCACTCAATTGAGATAGCATAGAGTTATTTTGTTATTTTGACAACACAGTCATAGAAGAGAAGGAACCATCCATTCTATGCAGAGTAAATAGTGAGAGTGAATGGCCTAGGTTAGGAATGAGCATTTCCTGTCCATGGAAAAGGAAGAAGAACAGTGTGGCTGAACTCCGGGACAAGCAGGAGGATGAGACAAGGCAGGTCAGATCAGGCAGTAGGAAAATACAATGTAAGCCACATATATAATTTACATTTTCTGAGATACACACACACACACACACACACACACACACCCACACACACCCACACACACACGTAATTTTAATAGTAGATCTTACTGAACCCAACATATCTAAAATATTATCATTTCAACATGTAAGCAATCTAAAATTATTAATAAAATGTTTCCCATCCTTTATTTAGTTCCATACAGTCTTCAGAATCGGATACGTATTTTACACTTAACAACACATGTCAGTGTGGACCAGCCCTATTTCAAGTGCTCAACAGCCACACGTGGCTAGTGGCTTCTTAGTTGGACAGTGTAGATTGAGAAGTTGCAAGGTTGGATACAGAGCTCGGACTTTTACTCCAAGCCACTGGAGGGGCTGAGCAGGAGGGCGGGAGGATCTGATATGCATTTTCAGAAGAGTGTTCTCTATGGACCGCTTTGTGGAGAATGATTACAGGAAGACGACAAGAGGGAGAGCAAGGGGAGGAAAGAGGAGCAGTTGGGCAGTCACTGGCCTGGTGCGGGTGAGGGAAGTCGGTGGTTAGGTTGGGTTGGTGGCCGTGGCTGGGAGAGGGAAGGGATGGCTGGGATGTGGACCCCAGGCTGGCGTCATATGTAAGATAAAGGCCTGTGGAGTTCAGTGCTGGAGTCAACACCTACACGTGAGGGACTCGGCCACACTCACACAATTGCACAGACCTTCAAAATGACCGGAGTTGTTCCACTGCAGGGAATTATGCCACATGGACTCCGCTGGTCTTGAGAGAGAGGGTCCCAGTTCCGGGTCACATAACAATGACCCACGCAGAGGAAAGAGAGTCACAGCACAGAATATAGAAGACAGTGTAGACTGTCTTAGGACTGCCTAGGAATTTCCCTCCCAGCTGCTCACCCACCTGAGGCCTGCCCTGGAAGCCTACATTTCTTGGGGATCCTGCCCCACTTCAGCTCGGCCCAAGTCCCTGCAAACGTTTCCCACCCCACCCTTCCTTTCTGCCCACTTCCAAAAGAGGCAGCAGGAAGCAGGTGCGAGCCCTTCCTCATCTCCAGCCTCAGCGGCTGCCTTGGATCCGTCCCTCTGCAATGACCCTCAACGGGAGACAGCACCACGACAGACCGAAGGGAGGAGGGGGCTGCAGAGGCACTTCTGGGCAATCATGGAGACATGCAAGGGGGGAGGAAGCCAGTGAAGGAGCCAAAGCAGAAGCAAGGAGCGGACCTGAGCCGTCCACAGAGCAAAAGGCCTCCTGTTGCTAGAACACGTCCCAGTCTGCTGGTGCTTTCCTGTATTCGCTCCATTTCCTCTTTGGGAAGGTCCTTGAGACAGGTATTGTTCAGAACATTTTCAGAAACTGAGCTTGACTCATTTGTCTGAAATCACACAGCCTGGAAGAAATGGAACTGGGGGCTGCAAATCCATCCGTCACCCTCATTACCTCCATGCCAAAGGAGAGGTGAGTCCACGGGGCTGTGCCAAAGAGCTGGGGCCGTGCCAGAGAGCCGGCGTGCTCGCCCTGCTGCCAAGTACATGGGGGAGTCGAATGCGTCGAGGCTCAGCCTCCCACATTGAGCATGGGAGTCACTGACGTTGCACCCTGTGGACACCAGGCGTCTTTTCTTCGTGCCCCTTGTGTTTGTGTTTCAGACAAAGCATTTCAATTACCGAAACACTGCTCTGGACCGAGGATATCAGTAGCATCTGGGATCAGCCCTAGAGTGGGGAATCTGGCCAGGGTGGGATGGAAAATGTTTTCCATTATAGTTCATTTAAATAGTTCCAAGTTAAGTTGACCAATCTTGAAATGCTAATAAAAGACAACCAAAAAACCAAATGCCCTAAACAACAAAGGCAGCTAAGATACATGAGCTATTTGTAAGTCATGTCTAGATCCGAACAGATAGAGTTTCATACAGTCTTGCCCTGTCTTGTCTCCATCACAGACACGCCAGACGAAATCAAACGGATACCTACCGAGGCAACGCTACTCTGTGTGCAGCATAACCCCACATGTAAGGGTTCCACAATCTTCCCATTTCACTTGTGAGGAAAACAAAGAGGAGGAGGAAAATGGAGGTAACCAGCATTGACTGAGCACCTACTAGGGACCGGCCGTAGAGGGAAGCACCTTGCACTCTGAGTCATCTCCTGGACCTCCCCAGTGCCACGGTGCTGCTATCTGCATTTTCCATGTGACTGGACTGACTCAGAGGGGTCAGTAACTTGCCAGAGTTCACAGTTACACGTGGGAGCAGCAGGATTCAAACCCAGGTCTTTCCAGGACATCCTGCCGCTGCTGCCAGAGATCCTCGTGATGGTGGGTCTCTTACGAAACAGCCTTGTGATGCGGGACTGGAGGGTGCGAGGCAGTTTCGCGGTGTGACCGGTATGACTCTCTCTTGCAATCAGACGAGCCCTCCTTTCCCTCTCTGAAAGGGCACTCTGCCTTCCAATCCTCCATGTGAATGCATTTACCCCGACACTTATCCATGTACCATTTAGTCACTCAACCAACATTAATGAAAACGCTCTACGTGCCCAAGAGCAGCATAACGTACTGCGTAGTGCGTATGTGCCAGGGCCAGGCCGACGACACTTCCCTCCTTCTGGCTGCAACCTGTCTGGGGCTCCATTCCCTCCACTGTCTACTGGGCGCAGACAGGACCTCCCTCCTGGACGCAGGCGGAGGATTTAACCATCACCGCACACAGAGCACCTAGCAATCAAACGGCGCGTGTTATTATCGCTGTCACTGTCTGGTGCCATGCACATAATCAGACAAACCAGAAAACCAGACAAAACGTACAAAGGGACCCGGAGGGGACAAACAGTGCACCCACATCCAAACACTGTCTGGCAGTCTGCTGTGTCCCTCCTCACGCCAGCTGTCCTGAGTGAGTGCAGGATCCTGAAAAGTCGCCAGCCTGCCCGCCTCCATTTGAAAGGGAAGTCACTCCAGCAGCCTTGAACACCCCAGCCCGGACTGCCTCATTTTTGGGTCCGAGTGGGCATTGTAGGTAAGTGCTCACACAACCGAGCCCATGCCTGAGAAAACTGTTAGTTCAATAACTCACCTGTCCGCTTGCGTGAAACGTGACTCCCGCAGCTGGCTGGAGCGTCCATCCTTCTGGAGAGGCAGCCCTCTACGTGAATGTGATGATCCTGAAAGGACGAGCACCAAGAGGGCCAGGTTCTAGGAGCAGGGAGTGAACGTCTCCCCCCAGGGCGGGACACGTGCCTTTTCAGCTCATGAGGATGAAACCTAGTGAATGACAGTGCCCAGCAAAAACTGTGCCCTAAGGAAACGGAAAGAGTTCCTGGGATCCAGGTGAGGTCGCTGTCCTCAGCTAGATGGTAAAGGATAACCCAAATGCAGGTGAAGAAAAGTATATACAGCTTTAAACTCGAGCTGTGGGACAGAGAACAGCAAGGCAGGTGGGTGAGAGCTGATAGCAGGAGACAGGAAGTCATCACAGGTCAGTGACTTTGAATATGGGAGAAGAATCTAGAACGCTGGAGGCAGATCTCATTTGCCTCCCACCTGTAGTTGGCTTCTACAGTGGGTACTTTTGCAGAGGGTCATTTATTCATTCACTCAGTCACTTATTTGTTGAGTATTTTAAAGAGAAATTCTCCATCTGACATGCCTGTATTTATGTGTGTGTGTGTGTGTGTGTGTGTGTGTGTACACATCTGTGCAGAAGCTAAAAAAAAAAAAAAATTCCCAGAGTAACAGACATTCAATTGACAAAGCTCTAACCCTAACACAATCGCAGGCAGAAACTGAAATTCCCCTGGGTGGTGACAGCGAGTTCCAAGCTGAGGCTCGACAAGATGTGGCCAGTTTCCGGCAGTGCCTGTATAGTCTCGCCTATTTCTCATTCAGCAGGACCCGAGCACCGCCCGGCTAGCCTTCAGCCTGTCTCAGAACGAGACGCCCACGGAGCAGACCTGGGGCCACCTACAGCCTGAAACCAAGCCCAGTTGAGCGCAGCGAAGCCCGAGTCATAGCTGACATCAGCTTGTGAGCAAGAACAGATATCTGTCCTATTCGGTGAGGGGTGGGGAGGTGTGTGTTACACAGCGTCATGGCAGAAAATCCTGATGCACACAAGTCCAGAGTTAAAGACGCTTGGCATGACACCTACGAGAAGTCCGACTCTGCTGATCCTTGCTCTGAAGTTCAGAGGACCCCGTGGGGAGTGAGCCCCGTAAGCAACTTCTCTCACTTAGTGCTGTCTGGACATGGCCCATATGTGGCTGACATGCCGCTCCCTATGTAATAACATGAGGTCCAGGAATGAGGATGGTATTCCCATGTGCTGTCATCCAGGAACCCCTGGATAACTATGGGTTAGTCATTGCTTTGTTAATACTAATGTACCATTTCCAAAGGGCTCGCTGCTAGGTTGTATGTGTATGTATCCGTTACACAGAAACTGAGGAACAGAGAGGTTGAGAAAAGCATCCAAAACCACACGAGTATAAGCAGTGAAGCCAAGATTTGAACCCAGACAGGAGACCCCCAGGGTCTATTCATCTGCTGCCTTTCGGAATGCGGGGGGCTCAGCGCTGCTCACACCTTCTCCCGCTCAGCCAGCCTCGCCCCCAGACAGCTCTTCCGGGGCCCTCTGCTCCTCATCTGGCCTCATTAATTCAGGATCCAGGCAGGTTTGAGGAGCCTCCATGTAAATTAAACAGACCCCTCTGCTGTCCGTATGTCAATACGTCCAGGACGCCTCGGGGGTGGTCTGGCTCAGGCAGGAAGGTGGGCTGTGACCAGGGAACCTGTGTGGACCGTCTGGCTGTGGGGTGTTGGCTGGCTTCTCCTCCCCATGGTGAGTTCTCACAAAAACCCACAGTTGTTTTTTATACCATGAAATTTCTTTTCTTTTCCAGGAAAGGCTATGTTTCTTATTTTTTCTCTGTGGATACTGAAAATCCCTTCCCCCTCTTTCTCTCACCCTTCGGAGCGCTTGGCGTGTTTTTCTCTGGTTATAGCTGTTGGTCCTGCTGCCCGCAGGCTTCCTCCCGGGCGTCTAAAGGCTTTTGATGTTTCTTCCCTCTCCTCGGGATGCAGTGAAAGGCAAATTTCACGCAGGTGGGTCTCACATCACACTTGGAAAAGAAACAACCCCTTCTGAGATTGTTTAACCAAAAGAAGAAAGAAAAATGAAATGTCTGGATTATAAAGGTAATACGTGTGTTTGTTGTAAAAAAAAATAAGAAAAGGAAAATATAGGTAACTAAAACAAACATAAAACTACCCATAATTCTTCCCCCTCCCGAGATTACTGCTTTTAGTTAATAAGTTCTATTTTGCTATATTTCCTCCCAGTCTCTAAAACACATTTTAGCATAATCGGGATTTTACAGTACATAAAATTTAGTAGCTTGCTTTCTCACTTAATACCGTAACGTAAATATTTTTTCTGAATCTGTGAAAACTATTAGAAGAGTGTCTGCCAAAGCATGCCAAGGACCACTGGTCTCCAAAAATATCCCACAGAAATGATGAGAGCCCCGGCCAAACACATTTGTGAGACCGTGTAAGTGACAGGCCCCATCCTGAAGATGCTTATTGGTTCATTTAAATACCTGAGAAGCTGAGCGGTGAAGAAATTGGTTTCATTTCATTTACCCCATGTTCCCCAAAGGTATTAAGCACACATCCCACTGTTGGAGGAAACACTAAGAGGTCCCACAACACTCGTGTTTGGGGGAACAGTGGTCTAAAATGCCTGATGAGGGTCCTGGGGACTTCCAGTCGGGTGCCCCTTAACTTCTCACTTGAAATCAGTTGGGGTTACAGACCTAGATCCCAAAGCTCTAAAACCGAGACGTTTTCATTAAACCCTGTAGAAAAATCCATTTGACGTTCCAGATTCAGTTTGAGTTTCTAAAGAAGAAAAGTTAACTGATTAACCCGTTTCAGGTTGTATTGGACCGTCACACACGACCCAGTCTCCGCTGAGTCCCTTTTGATTCAGTTTCTCGTTTCATTATCATCACAATCCTGTTCAGTAGCCATTGTGCCCATTTTGCAGATGGGAAAACCAAAGTTGAGAGGGTAAGGGACTGATGGGAGGGCACAGGGCTGCTGGCTGAGTCCACACTCTGCAGCACGACACGGGCTGCGGTCCATCTGCCCTGCCAGCAGCCAGCAACAGGCATAACAGCTTTCGGTGTGGAAATAAAACCCGTGGTCTGGAGCTCGAAGGGTTCGTCCTGAAGCCGCGAGCCTTCTCCTCAGTGATCTTATGCCCCAGCACACGGGCAATCTTCTTCACTCCTCTGTAGCATCACCTTCAGAATGCATCTCACGTTCCTGCATATTTGGATCGTGAGCGAAATCTCTCCATCTCATACATTAAAATCACTTCTCTTAATGCATTGAACTTCAGCCCTTTAGTTTGGTGCATTAGAAGATGTGAGGAATGCAAAGTCAGAATCCATTTTAAGATAAAACACTGAGTAGATCGCAGGCCATCCCCCCTTCAACAGAGAGGAACTGGAACCGAGTTGACATGCTCTAGGGCATTCATTAGGGAAGGATGAAGAAAAGGAAAAGCTGAGATTCTTTGAACTATCCCAAGGCAAATGCTTTATATAGGTTATCTTATTTAATCTTTAAAGCCATGCATGAAATAGTTACACCCATTATCCAGATGGGAAAACTAAGAGTCACGGAAGAAACTACTTGTCCAGGTCCATTCATTTAGAAAGCAGCCAATCACAGAGCTGCACATAGATCTTCCTGGATTTAGAGCCATATGGTGACTGTCACATCCATCTATCACTTCCAAGAGAAATGGCCCCAGAGACAGCCCCTGGTCAAGGGAAGTTTGCTGCATATTTGCTGCCAAAGGCAAGGTCTGGGTAAGAAGATCACTGTTGCCCGTAATAGTCCTGGTTTATTCCTGTTGTTCTGGCATAATTATCAATAGCATCACTTTCATTCTCAAAATTGTCCCAATGTGAAATGATAGATTATAAGTTGGTTCCAGGTTGAATGAATGGGTCCACCCCCAGAAGTAAAAATCAATGACAAAATTCTAAGGGAGAGTGCAGCTTCCATTCCAGAAAGAAAACGTGGAAACTAAGGCCGAGGGCAGTTATTCTCGAACGTCATTGCTGGCCCAGGACTGCTAGGCTCTTCACCCTGTGTCTACCCCCTGGAGTGAACAGAACAACCCGGGTGAGATGGAATGGTAAGTGGATCTCTACTCGAAGGGACAGGGGAGCAGAGGAAAGGCCGGGGAAGCAGCATCCCCCGTGCAGGGACAGGGAAGCAGCCGGTATGGCCGAGGGAGTCTTGCTGGAGCCTGGAGAGAGAGGGAGACCGACCTGGGCCTGAGAAGGAGCCCTCAGCTGAGCTGGAGAAAGTCAGCCTGAGTGCAGACCCCCAACCTAGAGCAGCTGGAGTGCTGGGCAGAGAAGCCAGGTGGGCATTCTGTGCCAGGGCTGGGGCAAAGCTGTGGGCTGGTCAAGGAACCAGGCAGGAGTCTAGGGGGGTCTGATGTCAGAGGAGCTGGGGCCCTAGGAGCCCCTGAGTGCGGCGTGGGTCTGACTGGCAGGGGCCCAAGCAAGGCCAGCAAACTGGAGACAGAAGAGCTGGGGCCGTGAGAGGCACGGGAAGAAATGCAGCCAAATATGAAAGTCCCAGGCATCGGGCTGCGGAGCCCACGCAGTAATGGGATCGTGGCGGGAAGC
The DNA here is from genome assembly GCA_030848825.1 of Tadarida brasiliensis. Lineage (NCBI taxonomy): Eukaryota > Metazoa > Chordata > Mammalia > Chiroptera > Molossidae > Tadarida > Tadarida brasiliensis. The sequence goes on along the minus strand of CM061267.1, from coordinate 93,749,592 downwards.
CAGAAGGAACTGCTTTCTAGCCCTTAGCCACACAGCTATCTAACTGAGTCGTAGATTTCAAAAAAGGCCAGAACTGAGAATTTCATTTTACTTATTTCTGCTTGCTCTTGTAGTTATTTGCTTGATGCATAAATACAGAAAACATCTTTTAACTTTCTCACAGGTTAAATTCCTATTTCATTTGCCTTAATCCCCCCCCCCCCGACTTTGATGCCTATGAATAAATCCAAAATACAAGGTAACTCATGAAAATAACTGAGCCGCAGGTCATCCCCTTCTTCTTTTGTGTCAGGGGGAAATGGGCACTGGGCACTTTTTACATGTCCGATAATTACATAATAACATATGTTAATAATTGCATAAGTGGTAATCACTTATTCCAGCTGCTCTTAGGGACAGGGGTTGGCCCGATTCTGACAGGGTCTGCTGCAGAGATGCGTGGGGACAAGTCTCAGGCTGCCCTCTCGCCTCCCAGGACAAGTGACAGCTTATCTGGACCGATGGATTCCAGAGCACAACCTCCTTTCACCTGGCCACTGACACAAAGGAATGGTAAGAAGAGGCACAGTCATCAGCTCTGAAAAGGGACAAATTCTACCCTTGATAGAATCACGCTCCAGCACCTCCCCCACCCCACTCAAGTATATTTGCGTCTTGCTACTGTATCTGAAACAGACGGAAGCTGGCTGACAGAGCACCTACTATTAGGGTCAAAGTCACATGCAGGCTGGCATTAAGAATCTGTTAATTTTGAGCATTTATAGGTGTGCTGGTTAGAGGGAGGGACAGGCAATGGAAGGCACAAAGGCGTCATCCTGAGAATGAACTCTGATGGACTGTACAGCAGCCTGATGCGTGGTGTTGAGAAGGATTCTGAGGCTCACCAGGAAACCGTTCCTCCACTAGCCATGTCCACCCTCCGGGCTGGGAGCGGGGGCGGTGCCATGGCATGCGTCACGGGACACCACTCTAACCAGCCCCCGAGCCATCTGCTGTTTATAGGTGTCTGGATGCAGTGCTGCTGGAACAAGCCCAGTGATGACTGGTTTGGGTGAGAAAAGGGAAGTTTGGGGAAAAGACGCATCCTAAATGCTTAGGAAGTAACGGTCAACTTTCTTCCCGAAAGATTCCCTACATTTCAGAAGAACAACAGTCTGGAGTAATGGCCCCATGGAGAATGGCGTGAGCCGATGGAGAGAGCCATGTGCAAATCTCACTGAGGGGTGGGTCCCCAGGACAGACACTGGAGACGGTGGGCCACGGCCCAGAGCTCTGACACTCAGACTGGCCTCCAGCCCGGTTCTCTGGGCTGCCATGGTCCTCACGAGAGAGCTGGAATGGAAAGAAGAACCAAAGAAGACTCTGGACATGAAAGGACACGGCCGTGCTGCTTTGTGATTCCAAAGAGAGCGTGACGCTCCTGGGGAAACTGAGGCCTCCCCCTCCCTCGGTGTGGGGCCTGTTGGATGGGAGAGGAGAACCCACCGGCTTTCCCAGAACCAGGAGGAGGAAAGCATCGCAGCAGTAACGCTGGTACCCAGACCTGTCAAGGCATTTGCAGACGGTCTCCATGGCAACCGGTCGCCAGAAGGCCACCAGGAGGCAGATCAGGGAGTGAGCAACCCGAGGACATCTCCTCTGTGCTGGAGAAATGGATTTGGAGGGGCTGGCCCACCAGGATCTCCCATCAGCAGCGAGTCCTGGTCCTGGCTTCTGTGACTACCACTGGTGACATTGCTGGGCCCCAGGGCCAGTGACCCAGAAATCCGTTTTCCTGCATCTCCTCCTCCCTGGAACAGCTCTGCCTCTGTCCTGTCTGCGGCTCGGAAGCCAAGCCTGTTCTCAGCCCAGACATTTCCCGCCCCCTCCCCCCAACATTTCTCGAAGGGCCTCTCATCTTTTCTATTTCTCCCTGTCCCCGAAGCCCCCGTCTGAGCTGTCTGACCAGGGGAGCCAGTGTGTCCCTTTGAAACCAGGGAGAGGAAGGAAAGTACTTCCCAGAGCCGATTAAGAGCGAAGCAAATGATTCTGTGGAAACATTTAATTCATTCTTGGCAGCCGGGCGGCCACGGGCTTGGAAAAGCCGGAGGCGCGGGGCGACATCCAGCCGAACGAGCCTGCCTGTGCTGCTCTCCCGAAGCCTGTTCCTGGGCCGTGGAGAAAGGAAGACAGACGGAGGGAAGGTACACGGTCTCCCCAGCGGTCTGGACCTACCGGCAGCAGGCCTGGGAGCGGCATGGCGAGCAGGGCGGCTCCAGGGGGCCAGGCCTGGCGACACTGCCCCTCTGGACCCGTCTCGGGGCCTCCTTTTTCCTGCACCTGAAAATGACCTCAGCTCCAAATGGAAGACTGGGGAGGACCAGACCACCTTGCCTCCCAGCGGCCACTGAGGGCAAGTGGAACTGACTTGTTCCCCAGTCACAGTGTCTCACTCAGCACAGACTGTCTGATGTGGAAATATTGTAAGCGCCACAGTAGGGACTGGCAGCCTGGATCCAGGAAGGGACACTCAGAAGCCTTCATAGGATCAGCAGATGCACAGCCGAGGGCCACTTTTCCTTCCTTCCAATGGCAGACCCTGCAAAAGGATCCGGGTTCCCTTTGCCATCAAGAGCTCCCCTACAGAACCCACCCAGACCTGCCAACTGAAGGGAGTTGGCACATGACCTGAAACCTAGGTGCCCTCCCAGTCTTGGCTCCCACCTAGGCTCTGCATTGCCACTGTGGGTACATCTGGATGGCTTCATCTGGCAAGGAATGCATGACGGGCCCAAGGTCAGGCAGCCTGAGGGTGGCCGAGTCCGTGGATTGCCCCAGACACTCCCATACGCAAACCAGCCTTGACTAGGTCCCCAGCCCTCCCCAGCTCGCTCTCCGTTACCCAGCCTTCGAATTACTCAGACCCTGGCCTCTGCGGCTGGTGCTCCTGGACCCCGCCCTCAGCCTGGCCCCTGCTTCTGGGGACCGACACACACGATGCCCGGTTGTCCTGGTCCTGACAGCTGCCCACACAGAGTGAGCACAGAGAGGACGAGCGAGCCACCCTGTGCACAGCCCGAGGGCCATGCGTGTTGAGATCTACTGGGTGCAACACGGACAGAAGTCACTTCGGGGGCGAGCTACTGCCCGTGGACTCACTCCTTGGCTCGTCCCCCCCCCCCCACAGTTTGGAACCCTGTGGTGTGTGTCAGGGTCGTTGAAGGAAATGAGAACACAGTGGAGAGACCTGGCCCCTTCCTAGAGGACTCGGGCTAGAAGAAGAAGCACACGGCCTGGCCCTGGATAGACTAAGTCGACTCCCTTCCTGTGTCATGGTCCCCAGACACTGGCCATTCCCAACTTCTCCTCCCTGCTCAGAGCAGCCACCAGCCAGTTGTCCCTGGAGGTCCCCTCCACACTGGGAGCTACAGGGGAACCGAGTGGCCCCGGCCAAGCCCACCTGCGGGTACAAAGGCCAGTGTGTGGCACGTACTGTGGACGCTGCAGGGGAAGAGCTGGGAAGGCGGGCGGTCTGGGAGCAGGAGGGCTCTCCACCTGGAATCGTCTCTCGCTCTCTTGGTCCCTGGTTGGTGCTTCCCACCTCTATCTTCCTGACAAAGAGCCTTGATTTCTGAACCTGATGCCCTCCCCAGACTCCATCTCCCCGAAGGCTACACATCGTGTCCTCAGCTGTAGGCAGGACAGCCACTGCCCTCAACCCCGACTGCCAGCAGGCAGCCACTCGGGTCCTGCTTCTCAGCAGTAAAGAGCCTGGCAGAGGATCCAGTGGGTGAGGGCAGGAGGGAAGCTTCAGCCACCCATAGCAACTGGCAGTGGGCAGGTGTGCGTGTGTGTGTGTGTGTGTGTGTGTGTGTGTGTGAGAGAGAGAAAGAGAGAGAGAGAGAGAGAGAGAGGGCTGTGACAGGAGGCCGCACTCAGAAAAGCAAGCGCTCCTTAGAAAGCACCGACGTTGGGCGAGCTTGCTGGCTTGCTGCTTTCTTTCCTGGAAAAGCTGTGAAAAGCACCATCTCCTCTGTTTCCTGTGAGACCAAGTTAATAAAACCGGAGGTGTGATGGGGCGTGGGGGAGGGAGAGAGCCCAGGACAGAGCCCTTTAGAGTGGAACCTGGAGGGGAGAACACTCACCGTAAATTAGTTTCTATCAAAGCGGTTTTGTATGTGAAAGGTAACATTGTTTCCTCGTTAGTGGGTTTTGTCTGTGATAATTACGCCTCCAACACGGGACTGCAGATAACCGTGCCTAACTTGACATCTTCCGTCCCATTCAGTGGAGGTTGGAGAAGGGGGTGGGGCCGGAGGAGGGATGGAATCAAAACCACTTTATTTTCCGTGGGTGGCTGCAAGGACAGTGGGATTTATCGAGGGTGATGATGGGCAGGAACATATGACACGCACAGCCAGCAGCCCCTGAGTTCTCCTGTTCTCTGGGGGGCTTTAATCTTCAGATAAAATGCTTAAGCCCCATGCACCAGGGGCAGTCTAGTGACCCCCTCATCCCACGGCACACATACAATCAAATCAGGAAGGTTTCAGAGGCTTTCCCAGAGTTTCTGTTCACCTAGGGCCTGCGGGCTGTGAACCTGGGCTCCGGTTAAACTCTCAGCACCCTTCCACCATCTGCCTGCTGACCGCGGTTCCCGGTGAGGCCTCGCCCCCCTCCGCCTGCCCCTGTGAGGCCCACGCTTTCAGGAAGGCTCGAGGACAACCCGAGTGCCACCACAGATCTCTCTCCCTGTTCACAGCCCACCCGCACTGCTGGCCTCCGACTGTATTTTTCTGATCCCCCTTTTTAGGGCTCAATTGATCACCTTTGACTTTCAGGCCAAAACTCAGGAATGTCTGTATTTTTCTATGTGGAATAAAGTGCATCTTTGTTTTCTTGTTTCTCTGCCACCTAAACCAAACCAGGATTTATCATTTCACACTGAAAAAGTCCCGTAAGGGGTTTTCCTGAATAAAAGGACCCTCTTAGAGCGTAGAGGAGAGTCATCCTTTTCCTGTTATTAGCTCGTGTTACTATTAGTATCTTACTGACACAGTCTTCCCAGGCTTCTTTCCGTGTTTATCCCAGAACCTGCAGCCTGCGTTTTTAACTAAGTCTAATGGAAATTTTTCCTTTTTAAACTTCCCTGGAAGGCTGTAACTCCATTTACCCCTTTCCCCATCTTTTCTGCATTGTTCTTATGCCATTTTTACTCTCTCTGTGTAAAATAAGACATGGTTATTACTGTTTCATGCAGTCAGTATTCACTTGCCCACAATTTTATTTTCCCACATAAATACGCTTTCTATTGCTTCTCCATTCCCGTCTGAATTTTCATGCGTCTCTCTAGGCCCATTCCCTCTGCCTGAAAATTCCCTTTAGTGCGTGTTTTCTGGCAATAAACTCAGATTTTTTTCTGAAAACATATTTTCAGCAATACATTTTGGTTTTATTTCTAAGGATGTTTTTGCTACGTGTAGACTTCAGGACTAGCGTCTCTTTTCTTTTCGTACTAAGAGTACCAAGTACTGAAAGTACTCATCTACTAAAATCCATTGTTCTCTGGACTTCTCACGTTCATGGAGAAATCAGGTGTTCCTCTTAGAGCTGTGTCTTTCAAAGGAGTGTGTTTACTTTTCTGTCTTTGGTACCTAGGTATGTTTGCTCTGTAAAAAGCAAATCCTGCCCGGCCGGTGTGGCGCAGTGGTTGAGCATCGACCCATGCACCAGGAGGTTGCCAGTTCGATTCCCGGTCAGGGCACATGCCCAGGTTGTGGGCCAAATCCCCAGTGGGAGGCATGCAGGAGGCAGCCAATCGATGTTCTCTCTCATCAATGTTTCTATCTCCCTCTCCCTCTCCCTTCTTCTCTCTAAAATCAATAAAGAAAAAAAATTAAAACAAAAACAAAAACAAATCCTCTTAAGAGTTTGCAATGCTTCTTAGACCCGCCAGTTAGTGCCCTTTACCAGTTTTAGAAAATCTCAGTCATTCTCTCTGTAAGTATTACTTCCACCTCATGACCGCTTTGCCCGCCTTCAGGTGAACCAATCAATCACGTGCGAAAACCACGTCGGTGTGCCTGAAAGCAGACCCTTCCCAGGGGAACCTCGAGGCTGACTGAAGTCCCGGGACTGACACCTGAGGGCTGTTCCTGGGAGATAATAGCAGCTGTTGTTTTGGGTTCGGGAGTAAATTGTGACTCAGGAGTAGATAGCAAATTCTCTCCCAGAAGGTCACTCCGGTCTCTGCGTGAAAGGCTCAGACCGGCGTGTGCTCCCGGGCAGGGATGGAAGGCGCCAGGACACTGGGCACCCAGCTGAGCAGCGGTGGCTACTATGAGAGACAGCTTTTGGTCCAGTCCTTCATGAATCTCGTGCCAAGGGCCCTCCTGCCTGAGTCCTAGCCTGTCCCCTAGACCCAGCTCCACATCCCAGGCTCATCACCTTCTGCCTTTGTCCGCTCCTCAGACACTAGCTACTTGTGGATTCTCTGTGACATTTTCTTTGAAAATGATTTCCACAACTTTCATGAGTCACGAGACATCAGCTCACGGTCCTCACTTTCAAATCGCTCCTGTTCAAGCACATGGGGAAATAAAGACTTCCACTATTTCAGAAACACTGTACTTTTTTTTTTCCCCCATTAAACCTACCCTTTAGGTTGAATTGACCTACTTTGGAAAGGTGGTTCTTCAAGGGGGAGGTGAGTGGGGACTTCACTTGGCAAGAAAAGGGGGGAAGGGCAGTACTTTTTTTCTCCTCTGAACCTGAACCATTTAAGGCCGTCGTCATACTTTGTCATAAAGGGAACATTTTAAAGCTATCTGAGGGCTGCTTTAAAGGGTCGCTTTGTTTCGAGTCCCATGATTTGAGTTGTCTGTGCTTGCAGTTTCTTTCCTCCCAGGGGAAGAGAGCTGACGCGTTTTGGAAAAACTCACTGTAACAAATATATTACAGGGAGAATGTTGCAGATACATCTCACTGAAGCATTTCCATACTCTCAGTGATGGATATCTAGTAATGGTGCTTTATTTGTCTAATTTTGGCAGGTTGTGAACAATCCGTCATCCTGTGAGGACAAACATTCAGGCTCCGGAACACATAAGGAATGAAAAATTGAGTATAAATCAAGAAACTTAAGTTATGATCCAAACTCAGTTGCTAATTAGCATGTGACCATAGGCAAAGTAGTTCATTGCCTGTTGGTATAATGAAAACATCATTGCACAGGGTTATTGAGAGAGCTAAATGAGATACTACTATAAAGCATTGGGCACAGAGCATATGACACGATTGATACACATAAAAGTATTTTTTAACATAAAGAAGCTGATTAAATGCAGATTATGTCAGACCTTCGGGTAGTAAAAATTCATTGTTTAGTCCTAGTCTCAGGTGCCCCACTTACACAAATAAGGGCCAATCTTCAAACAAATATACAAAACTCAGTGCAATTGTAGCCAGTGGGCAAAGTTTTTTTTTTTTTATGGTTCTCCATAAGTTCATTTGACATTTCTCAAAACAGTGGTTCAGCAGCTGCATACACTGGACTAGATTCCATGTGGCTTAAACATTAGAAAATTGATTGGTAAAAGTACAGGGAGAGCTGGACATCATGTGTAAGACAAACAAATAGAATTCATAAACATGGAGAGAAGGAGGCAGACTGGCTAAGGACCTTGGGACCCAGAGAATTACATGATAGTGAGTCCTTTGAGATTTCTTTTCTTTTCTTTTCTTTCTTTTCTTTTCTTTTTTTTTTTTTTTTTTGCCTAATATCCCCTAAATTAGGAGCTGGAGAAACCAGCAACCCAGAATTGCCAATGGGAACAGACCAAAGAGCCCCAAGAAATGCTTGGATGACAAAGAGGGCAACCCTACAAGACAGAAAATGTTTAGGCAACAACTACCTGTTCTGCAAAACAAAAACTACCTGTTCCTGCAAAACAAAAACTACCTGTTCGTGCAAAACAACCACCACCTGTTCTGCACCAGCCCCCTCCCCCCCCCCAGACAGGCCAGGTGGGAAGCACAGACTTCTGCACTCAGCAGGTTGTAACAAGATGCCCAACTCCCCTGCTGGGTGGTGTCAGAGAAGACTGGGTGGGGAACGAGGACTTTCCTACCCACCTGGTAACAAGGTAATAAGGAAGTCCCCTCTGACCCCCTTATTGCGGTGGAAGCCGTGTGGGGAGCAGTAACAGGGTGGTATCAGCAGAGGTCTTAAAGAAAGAAGAAGGTGGGAAGCCTTAACTTTCACCCCTCCCAGGGCAGTGACTGCTGGTGGCTTAATTCTCCACACCTGTCTCCTCCCTCGGGAAATAGGATGCTTGAACTCAGTGGGGCACCCATTCCCTGGGGCCTTCAGGAAGTACTGTCGGGGCTCGAAGGTGGCTAGGGAAGTCACGTGAGTCAAATGGGCTTTTAAAGTCCTGGCTCTGCCATGCACTAGCCACTTGTACGTGGGCAGGTCACTTCTCTGACCCTCCACCCATGAGGACAAGGGCTCTACCCACTGAGTGATGCAGGTAGCGTGGCCCAGAGAGTGCAACATCCTATCCCAGTCCTGGGGTCGCGGCCGTTGAAGTAAACACGTTCTCTGGCAAACAAAAAACGATTCAGGCCTGCATCTGGACCTTTCTGTTGACTCTGACGGGGACACTCGGCTTCTCTGTGACCCTGCTGGCACAGGCCTTCCAAGGAACACGCAGTGGAGAGCAGGCCCAGGACAGCGCGGCTTCCTGGCCATCTGCTCATTGACTTGTCCTTCATCTGGCTCCACGTGAGACGCTTGTCCTGCTATGATCTATGTCTGCATTTAAATCCATTCCTGCTTTAAACACCCTCAGACCTGTGGGAGCTTGTTCTGAAAGGAGTGCGGGACGAACTCCCCCATGACTTCTATGTATATGTTAGCAGAGTTTAAAAATAATCAGACACCCAGCCTGCCAGGATTCATCTCTTGGAAATGACAATAGGCTGCCTCAGACTGAAACCTTCTCATTTGGAAGTGAGCTATTTTTATAAAGGGCAGGGAATGGGGGTGGGGGTGGGAGGTGTGCAATCTCATTAAAATTCTCACGGTGATTTAATGAGGATGGATTGTGCTCATTTTAGTGTTTCAGTGAAACGGGGGTTCAGAAAAATTCAGCGACTTTTCAAGGTCACACTACACAGGAACAGGGAACCTGGGACGTAAAGCCAGCCTTCTCTAACTGCAAAGCCCGGGCTCTCTACAGGAGCCCCCTGGTACCCCTGGAAATGGGGGGGGCTTGGAGTGGGAGAAACAAAACAAACCCCAAACCGAAAACTCTTCCAAGTCTTCTGGATGGAAACAGCATGGACACCAGCTAAACAGCAGCAGAAACACCTACGAGACCAGAGGACGGTCTTACAAGGAGGGAAAATGGGCTCCAGCTAGTCCCTCCCACCTCTACCCCACCCCAATTTCACCTTCCTCCTGATGACATACATGATTTGGAGTAATTTGCAAGTCGCCTCCTTTAAGCACAGGACGCATTCTAAGGGGCAGCTGCAGGCTCTCCCTCAATTTCCCAAGTCAGGGAAGGTCACCTGGGGGGCACTGCCTCCCCCTGATGCCCACAGCTGTGGGCGGTCAGTGTAGGTCTAGCCTGGGTTTCAGCAAAGGAATAAATCAGTAATGTTTCGATAAGGAGGGAAATGAAATGGATTCTGGGAAGGAAAGGTACTACTTTAGATAAGATTATTAGGAAAAAAACTTTTTGTTGGGGTGATATTTGTGCAGAGACTTGAAGGGGGAGTGAAACATGCAGAGAATACACATAGCTGAAGGAACAGCATTGTGGGAAGAGGGAACAGCAGGTGCGAAAGCCTTGAAGTGGGAACATGTCTGGCAGTTTGGAGACTGCAAGAGGCCAGTGGAGACCAGCATCTGGAGCAGAGAGAGGGACAGAGAAGTACAAGATGAGATCAGAAAGAGAGTAAAGGACCAAAGCAGATGGCTTCTGCGGATCTTAGAAGGGGTTTGGGATTTATTCCAGCTGAGATGGTAGTCACTGGGGTTTGAAGGGGCAGGACAGGTTATGGTAGGCGCTCAGAAAGGGTTCTCCTGGCTGCTGGCTGCTGTGTGTCCTGTTGCGGGGAGGGAGGGGAGGCAAGAGTGGCTCTCCGTCAGAAACCGGTACAGCAGCCTGGATGAGAGGTGTTGGTAGAGGCCCCGGGCGATGGCTGTGAGGTGGGGAGAGATGATCGGATTGGGGATATCATTTACGAGTCGACAGCAATTACCGATGAGTGGAAGATGAGAAGAGAAAGCATGGCGTCAAGGAGGACTCCCAGGTATCGTGTCTTCTCATAACCTCTCACCTACCTTTCTGTCCCAGCGGTTGCTGTGGCAACAGGTGTCGCCTGGCTGCCTGTATTTCGCCACTCTTGCCTTCTGCCCCAGGGTATCGAGGTGCCTGGAAAGCCAGGAGGTTCCTACCGCCCGGCCCACTTTTGCCCGGCGTGGTCTGGAGCAGGTGCAGACAGCAACACCTCCTTAGAGAGGACCAGCTGGGACTGAGTCCCCAGGAGCTCACAGCACTCATCAGTTCAATCACGCTTCCTTGGCTGGGAGCACTCTCCTTCCAGTGTAGTCTTCTCGTCCCTCACGGTGTTCCCTGAGTTTCCTTTCCCAAATAACCGTCCCCAGGCAAGCCCTCGCAGGAGGCTGTGCGATGACAAGCTCACCCGTTCTCTGAAACGAGCAGCTGCAGGAGGGGCGCGGTCCCTGGGCAGGGCAGACATGAAGAGGCCAGCTCAGGGGCGACACAGAAGGTTCGAGCTGACTGACAGCCTCCAGGTGGGGACAGCGAGGAGGCAGTCGGAAGACTTGAGTCTGGAATTCACACCGGTCTGCAGAAGAGACTAGCCGCTTGTCTTCCATGGTCCCTCTGCTGGGTAGGCAGGCGCCCCCACATCCACAGACTGCACCAGTACAATGGGTCCGCGTATCCCACTGTCCCCTCAGGGGTGACTCTGTACTGGACCTGAACTGAGCTGACAAGGATGTGGTGAGGCAGCAGAGGGCACATGTCCTGTGCTGTGAGCTCAGGCCCAACCCACTTGTTCCATCAGAGACTGTGTCCCCACAGTCACACTGGAATGAAAGCTTGTCATCGACAGTCAGCATGGCCACCTCAGCAGAGGGACGTTGTCTGAGGGGAGGCCCCCCCAACTAAGTTCCCCTCTGAGGTCTCAGGACAGGAGAAAAGGAAGGAAAGATGAGGAGTCGCTGGGGGATGGGGTGAGGAGCAGCTGAGCCCCCAGGAGCACCTCTGACAGTCCCCAGCCGCACCCCAACCGGATGTTCAGCTACAGAGACACTAGAGACAGGACAGGGCTTTTGTTTTCATCTCCATTTAATTTGCCCAAATGACAACTGCAATTACCGAGCAGTTACATGTCCCCGTGTACTTCAGAGATGCTGTCCCTGGCACATTCGCTGTCCCCATTTGGAAAATCTCCCATAAAATCATCAGACTCGCCTGTGCTGTGTGTGGAAATTGGCGGTGTCATTCTTTGTGCAAGGGAGAAAATCTCCCCCTGGGGTGCCAATGTTAATAAGGTTTAATTAGGCCAATTTGTAGTAAGCCGAGGTTTCTGCTCTGCAATTTGACAAGCGGCTTGAACTGGTTCGTTTTGTTTTATGTTTGAGGATGTCTGTATGGCAAACAAAAGGTCAAATGAAACATAAAATCCTGCCCAAAAGACTCCTAAAAGTGCCAGTAATTTCTGTTGTCATTTGTGTGTGAGTGTGTGCATGTGTGTGTGTGTGTGTGTGTGTGTGTGTGTGTGTTGTTTTTAGGACATGCTCATTGATGATGAAAAGGTAATCTCAGGTAGCCGTGGAATCCATCCCATCACTGAAGCCCAGGAGGGCAGATAAAACCGAGCCCCTCTTGCAAAGACCTTGCCAGTGGCTCTTATCCCTCTTTCCTACAGAGTCGGGGAAGGGATTTCACAGACACCAACGCAGAACATAAACAACAAGTAAAATTCACTGGGACTGGCTCGAGAGATAAGCCATCTTGCCCAGGATGACAAGCACATTTTATGTATTATCATCAGATCAGAAAGGGTTTGATTTGAACGACATTATCTTAAAGGCATGCAACAGAGTTGATTGGACCGAGTTGCCGTCTGATGCCGTATTTCTGGAAGTTCATCCAGATCCTCAGAAGGAAAAGTCTTGCCACATCGGCTCATATTGCCAGAGGGAAGCGGCCGAGGCCACTCTGCGTGAGAAGGGGGACATGGGTCTGGACACACAAGGGCGGACACATTGCAATATACCTTCTTTCTTCACTGGATTTTTGACATCAGAAATGACATATGCTCGACCTAAACATGGAAAAAATTTTTACAACCAAAACAAGTCACAAAAAAGGTTTCAAAGGGATGTGACAGAGCCAGTCCCCTACGTAGGCAGGGTCTACATTACATCTACGTTGCTGGGGGCGACAGAATGCCCACCTGCCCTCTAGTTTCTCTTTTGGTCTCACACAGTGCCTGGAATGCCCACCTTAGAACCAGACGACTGGCCACAGGTGTTCAACTCCGGAAGACTCAAGATAACATGAAAATGTGGTCCCTGCACTGATCATGCATAGACCTCAGAGCAGCTCAAATATATTTTCAATAAACTGGTTCTTGGGGGCGTAGAAACCTGATGGGCGACATTTCTTGAAAGTGCCAGGGAAGAACTGGAACACGATGCTGCCAGGAGGGCCGGCCAGTTTGGAGTGGAGAGTGGGAAGGTGGGAGGGAACAGGGGACATCTGATTTAGGGAGGGGAGAGGAGGACTAGAAAGGTCGAGGCTGAAAGCTGAAGGCAGGGAACACATTCAGACGGCGGGTGGCGCACATGACTAGCTGGCCTGCTGATTGGTTTTAATTCCGTGAAAAATTGTCATTGGTCCTGTACTCTCTAATCCAGTGCTGGGACCTTTGGCTAGAAATGCTGAGAACCTCTGGTCTTGGGGGGAGACCTTCCCTCTGCCTGCCAGAGAAGGAGCGTAAGCACAGAGCCAGACCATTCCTACAGGCTCACTAGACATCTGGCAGGAAGGCCTCCCCGGACATGTGCATGCCCAGGCCCATGACCTGCGGTGGCCTGCTGGAGCATCTCCTCACATCCAGAGCCCAAGCACCACGTCAGGCCAGGCCCACACAGCGCCCAGTATCCAGCCAGCTCACGCCATTCGGCCAGTCCATCTGGAAGCTGGCCCCTACCCCCAATGGCCTAGACATCTGGATGACAGATCACAGCTTTGATGGTGCTCAGTGGATGCTTTGAGACACGGGGACCCTGCTCCCATGTGTCATAAAAGGCACATTCTTGAGGACAATGTGGGTCAGGCCATGCGGTCCAGAGGGTGAGGGTTTCAGAACTGGATTTTACGTCCCTGCCTGTGTTTGAAGGCAGCAGGAGCAGGGATTAAGCCACATCTGCCCGACTCCTGCGTGAGACAGCCCTTTGGGGTAGAGCTGCACGGAGACCCACGTGGGTGGACCCGCTGCGTCTGCTGCTGGCCTCACGGCCTCGCCCGGCCTCCTCCCGGCCTCCTCCCGCAGAGCGAGGAGCGTGTGCTCATGCTTGGAGGAGCACACACAAGGGAAGTGCACGCATGCTGACTTAGAAACAATCAGTGTTACGTGAGGAAAATAACACGCACGTGCGGTATTCAGGCAAGCGTTGCCATCAGCTTGCTCACAACACGGACAGCCCGTGAGCCAGCCACAGGGACACTAAGTCACGGAACCCGTTTCAAGGAGAACAAGTGCTGCTTTGGAAAATCGCATTCAAGTGTGTGCACTCGAAGGCAACTAAAGACGGAAATTTTAACATTCAGTACCAGAGACTAGGTAGCACTGGAGTCCAGTGAAATACAAAATTCCCCAAATTTGAAAACAGTGTCTATTTTACCCCAATTTTTTTAAGATAAAAAATTTAAATGTGTATAGCAAATTGTTTTTTGACATCCCCCCACCCCCGAAGTAAAACCAAAGGAAAAAACAGCAAATTCAGAGAGAATATGGGAAAAGCCTTCCCTCGCCCGCTCCATCGCCAAACAAAAGGACGAAGGTGGTGGGTCCACTGGGACCCCCAGGAGCAGTCGGGTATTGCAAACAGCTCCCAGCTCGGCTGGACATCCCGCTCCCTCTGGGTGCTCCCCTGGCTGCCACCTTCACTCCCTTTAACCAAAGCAACCCAACTGTTCAATGGCCCGAGCCAATGACAAAGCAAAAAAAAAGGGCAAGACGATCATGCCACAAATTCTATTGGGGGGGTCTCAACAGGTAAGCTGAAACGAGTTTAGGGTCCACCTTGATCTGCCAGGGCCTTCGAGTGGGTGGCCTAGCCTATTAAGACCATTGGAAAGATTCTCCCCAATGCATGTCAGAGAATCGCAGAATCAAGAGAGCTGTGTGGACCCGTCATGGAAATGGAATTGCTCAGGCTGAGCTCTTCTGACTGTGAAAACAGATATTCTCCGACTGCCAATCACATCAAAAGGAGTAGAGCATGTTCTTTATTGTCATCCGGTAGTCTGCCCGATGCCCCCCTTACATTTTAGGGGTGCATAGGAGTGGTATATAGTGTAGATAAATCTGTCTATGCATCCTCTCCTCTGTCTTGCTTTAACTTTCTAACATAGCCAGTTAGTTCCGAGAACAAGCCAAGTGAGCGATCCAGTTTCCTAAGACAGAGTCCCGCTGGTGCCACCGTCTTCAAGAGAGTCAAGGGAACCCCTACCGCTTGGCGAGGATCCCTGGACTCGCCTCCTGCAGACGCCCACAGGGACCCAGCAGGGTGGCGTCGCAGACTCACAGGCGGTCTGCTCCGCGGGGACCAGCCAGGCGTCCCGCGCCTTCCACTCCCCTTCATGCCTGTCTGAGCGCCGAGCCAGGAGGGCTGTTCAGAGTCTGGTTCTTTAAATGACATGCAGGAACGTGGTGGAAACGACAACATAACTAATGGTATTTACATTTTCGGAGCCAAAGTGGAACTCTTTCACCACCACAAACATTTCCCAAAGCCCCACGTCTCACTGCCGAAAGCGCCCCTCGGAGGCGTTGCCGAGGAAGCCGGGCTCCAGCTGGAGGAAGCAGGGAAGGTGTCGGTGTCAGTTTCGGGCAGAAGCTGGGCTGTGACATGAAGTGGCTGCAACAACAGAACTGCTCCCCCGGAACTCGGGCTGAGCTGTGTCCTCAGGCCTTTCATCTGCAGGTGTGACCAGAGCTGCTGACATTGGCAGGTTCCATGTTTGGACCCTAAGCACCCCCCAGGCCTGCCATCGGGCCACAGCCGAGCCAACCAAGCGGTGATTAAATGCATTTACCTTGGACCAGTTCTGTTCCAGAAACCAAAGCCTGGAGGGTCTGAAAGACGCCTCCTCACTATACAGTACGACTCTGAAGGTCAGACACTCGGTCTCATTAGAAGCTTCTCTCCCTTTCCTTCCCTTTCTAGGTCCCGAGAAGCCACATCAAAGGAGCTCAGCACACTGGGTGCAAGCAGCAAAGAGAGCTTACAGCAACATGCCAACCTCCTCAAACCCTACTGTGCTCGCCCCACTAAAAATCCAGGGACACTCGCAAAGACTTCTCAGGTGTGTGAGCTGTGAATTCGTTATAGCCCAGCAGTACCAAAAACCTGGGGTTCTCTGCACCCCCAGTCTGCTTGTTGCTTGTCTTCTCATCCATGTAGTGACTCATGCCTTAAACTCCCAGACTGCACCATCCTGCACCATCCTGCACCATCCTGCACACACACACACACACACACACACACACACACACACACACTGGTCTTTGCATAGGTAGAACCTATTCAGCCTAGTAAGGCTCATCTTAAAGGAACATCTCTTAGTGCTAATGCTCGGGATGCTGTCGAACAGAACCAAACAGCCTGGAGAAAGCACTGGGTTTACAGGAGGAGTTTCTATAACTCTGCTCCCTGCCAGTGTTCTTTGTGAGACAGACTGGCACCATCGCCACCCATCACTCCAGCAGACACTTGCCCATCCCCACCCAATCTGTCACGAAGTTCTCCCCTTTTCACCTCCTAGTGTTGGGGCTCACTGTCTCTCGCCTGGACTGTCTCCGGGGCCTCCCACCTGCTCTTTGACTGAAAACATCACCTCCACTCCACTCGCTGAGACGAAGCTCACGTCTCTCCACTGCTCAGCACCGTCCCGCACCTGATCTGTCCTGGAGCAGAGCTGCCCACCCAGGCTGCCGCCTACTGGGGGCTGTGTGGGGAACAGGTGGCAGGTGGCTTGGCAGCCCTGTCTGTTTACCCCAGTACCAGACGCATGTTATTTTCTGAATGCACTACGGCCTACAACACTGTGGGAAGGATTTCCCGAAAGGACTGAGCCCTGCCTGGAACACCTTGCCCACTTTGCTTGGCCGGGCTCGCTCGCAATTGTCCCTCGAGGCTCACGTGAACCTCTCACCCTCTGCCCCGCACCCATCTTTCCAAAGCTGGCTTCCTCCAAAGAACTCTGACAGAACCACAGTGAAGACGGATGCACGCAAGTATGTGTCATCCCATCGGGTTCATTCAGTCCCACAGAGCAACAGGGCTCCAGGGCCCGAAAGGTCCCCTTACAGGACTCCGTGTCTGGGTCCTAATTTCGGGTGTCTTTTCCCCTGTGTACTCACTCATTCTTGGCCACTTGAACATTGTCATTTTGCAGAATGAAAGTCCTGGCCTCTGAAAAGGCTCGTACGTCAGGATTTAGGATGAGAGACAATTTTTGCTTGTTCCTGAGGGTGATGTTTGCAGGAGACAGCTGATTAAAACATCTTGGCGCCAGTCCCCTCCGGCATTCGTCTCCCACGCCAGTAGCTCTCCGCTCACACACCTGACGCTTGTCAGATCCCAGAGTGCGGGTGGCGCAAAGCGGCGAAGTCAACAGAACGCAGCAGGCAACCACTCCCCGCGGAGCTGCGGCAGCACGCGTGGGCTTGGTTTCCCGTGTGCGAGGAGAATGTGCTGACTGCCCACCAGGCTGTCTTCGTCAGGGTGTGGCGTCCGTGGGGTTGGCCTCATTCCCTGCCCCTTTCTGTACGTCTGAGCTTTTCATAAGAAACCGTGTTCCTGTCAAAATGGTGTATTTATGTTCAGTGGAAGCTGAGGGACAAGTCCCGGGTCCTTCTCGTTTCTTTGGGAGGTGCCCTTTCCCAGGCTGCTGGGGGGACGCTCAGGACACACGCGACGGGTTCACGGGGAGAGACTTTGACCTGAAGGGTTGGTGATTCTCCATGTGCCACCCTTTTAATAAGTAACCTCTGTTGTCAATGTCAAGGACTCATTCTTCTTCTACTTCAAAACTTCAAACCTGGCTGGTGTGGCTCAGTGGGTCAGAGCGTCATCCCATGTACCGAAGGGTTGGGGTTCGATTCCGGTCAGGGCACATACCCAGGTTGTGAGTTCAGTCCCCCGTGGGGGCGCCAGCAGGAGACGACCGATCATGTTTCTCTCTCACACTGATGTTTCTCTCTCTCTCTCTCCCTTCCTCTTGTTCTAAAATCAATTTAAGAAAAAACTTTTAAGTCAGGACCGGGGGGTGGTGGGGATGAGGGTGGGATTGGGAGGAGGGTGTCTAGGGGGGAAAAGGGAGAAACATCTGTAACAAAAGTAATTTAATTAATAAAATAAAATAAAGAAGGCTGAAAAGACATGGCAACTAAGAGCAAAAAAACAAAAAAAGAAAAACAATTCGGGACCTTCAAACATTCCTGTTCACAGGAAGAAAGGAAAACTTGCTTTTCCTGAGTACCATGTGTAGTGAGAATCAGCATCGTGCTTGCTCTCCATCGAGGGTGTTTTCCCTCATCAAATTCAATTTTCATTGCTAATAGCACAATCGACATGGGGATTCTACACACATAGAGCAATATTAACCCATCCACTGATTTTATAGGTATCACGGACCCCACACTAATTGCTGACCTGGGTTACGTACATTAATGAGAGAAATAGAACATTTTCATTTCAAGTCATCTACCTCTGCAGGAGTTGGGCTTTGAGATCCCATGAAAATATCCCATGGGAGTCAAGTGAGGCCACTATCACTGAAGCACCTGGTTAATCTCCATCATGATCGATCATTAGACAAAATTCATTGCTCGGCTATCGCTCATGGCCAATAACAGAAAACGCAAACTGACTATTGAGATGATTTCCCCGCCCTCCCCCATCGCACAGCTGTTTGGATTAGTAGTAGGCCCAAACTCCCCTCTGTCTTCTTTCTTTCTTTCTTCTAGGATTAGAAAACAAAAAATGTTCAGAGGTTAAACTGCACCCCAGAAAATGCATGCCACACTACCTTGCAATCAAGGCACTCGAATTCACGAAACTGATCATCCCCATGGCTGGCCACGATTGACAAGGTCGCAAAAGAGGCTACCGAGTCTCCCTGGGTACAGTTACTCCGTCCTCGGAGGAGTCATGAGCAGTCAATCACCACCCACAATTTCCCGTCCGCATCATTTTCCTCTGCAACCCTCTTTCATAAAGAGTGGACTGGAAGGGACTTTAAAGATACTCTAAAGCAGTGGTTCTCAACCTTCCTAATGCCGCGACCCTTTAATACAGTTCCTCATGTTGTAGTGACCCCCAACCACAAAATTACTTTCGTTGCTACTTCATAACTGTAATTTTGCTACTGTTATGTCTTAGGCAACCCCTGTGAAAGGGTAGTTCGACCCCCAAAGGGGTCACAACCCACAGGTTGAGAACCGCTGCTAGGGATAAAACGAACAAACAGGACAGGTCAACTGATCTGGCCTCTTTCTCCTTTCAGTACAGTGTGGGGAATCAATGAGATTACACGTGTGTAAGTGATGGCAAATGTGTCTCAGATTATTGTGTACAGGGGGTCTAGATCACCTGATTCTTTGTTTTTATTACTGATGTTTTTAGAGAGAAGAAGGGAGAGAGAGAGAGAAACATCAATGTAAGAGAGAAACATACATCAGCTGCCTCCTGCACACCCCCTACTGGGGATCGAGCCTGCAACCTGGGCATGTGCCCTGACCGGGAATCGAACCAGGACCTCTCAGTCCATGGGACGACGCTCCATCCACTGAGCCACACCGGCCAGGCATAGATTGCCTGATTCTTCCCTGCCCGGGCACTGCCTCTTTGTGTTACAGATAAGCATAAGAGGGACTCCAAATCCTTCCACAACATGGACAAGGTCACAAACTCCACCTGGACCTGTCTCTTAAATCCCAGCTCTCCTTCCACCCACAGCACTGAAGCAATGCTCTAGATACGGGGGTGTTAGGACTCAAGCACAGCAATGACACCCACACGCCCTGGTTCCTCGGCCAGTCACTGTTACACTGTGCGCTTTATTCTGTTTGTTCAAACCACTAGACGTGTCCAAGTGAAACTCCAAATACATCCCCTAGCTGTCACGAATACACGCTAAACACAAATGTCTTAACACGTGATGGCTATATGCTGACGCTCAAAATTTTGGGACTTTGCTGTTACCTGTTGATAATATTCTTTATAATGTATTAGAGGGCATATAAAATATATATTAATAGAGCTGTTACAGATCGATGAAGCTGAAGTTGATATAGCTCATTTATAAAGCACAACGCAGCGCATCTCGAAATAGAAAATGTGTGGTTTTACATCTTAAGCCCTTTATTGACTACAACGCAGAACATCTTATTTTTAGACATTGGTGGGTTTTGTTTCGTTGACATTTTCACTTGTTCGGCTGAAGACAAGCCAGGAAAACCACGTGGTGACTGACAGGAACCTACCAGGCTAGCACAGGAAATACGGAGACCATTCTTCGTTTGGACTAACGTTAAATCAACCAGTCAGTCAAGGCTTCCTTTCTCAGAGTTGGGGCGTATTAACAGTCACCAGGTAACACCGAACTGGGGATCCTCTAGAAATCACGAGAAGCTTTCATTTCATAAATGGAAGAGTCACCAAATGTAGATGGCTTACATCGACTCATCGGGCTTGCCCATCCTAAATTGCTCTGAGATTCAGAGAAATGATGTTTTTTTCATAGGCTGTGCAACAGTTTCTCCAAATATCTGCTCATGCTCGATAAAACTAACATGTCAGTCAGACACTCCTTAATCTCTGCAGGTGACGTATGAGTGGATACAGCCATCACACACACGTGTATAATGAAGAGACTCAAGGAATATACAAAGATGGTAAGAAACCATTTGATTCTTTGGTTATGCTCTAGTAACAAATATATATTTCTTGGCAACCTGCCAATCAGTTTGGGAACTGATACCAGACCATGACCCAGTAAAGTCTAACCTACATCTTGCTTTGCACGCACCATTTGGGCCTGTCACCAGTCACCAGCGATCTCTCTCAGGCATACATTCCTTTCTTTGGGATCATGAAACACCCCTAGATAAATGTGCCCTTCTCCGGAGGAACACATTTCTCACTCAACTGCAAATCCTGATGCAAAGCTAAAATTAATGCAGGCAGGCAATTTGGGTTTTTTAGAAAAACTTCCTTAAAAATGACGATGTAGATGATGTCAAAGCCATTCGATATGTCTGCATGCTGCCTTATTAAATTAAAAAAACACCTGGTTTATTTATACAATGTATCCACTGGCTTACAGTTTAGGGTTCTAGAAATAATACACGTCTTATAGCAAAAAATATACATATAATAATCCACCTGTAGTTTATATAAATGATGAAATGTTTCTGAATAGATCTATATATCTATATATGTACACATATATACTCTGTGTGTTGTAGGATCGGCACACAAACACTGCAGTCCTTCACTGGCTCTTCCACTTCAGTGTCAAGGACACCAGGTTCCCAAGTCTTAAGCTGCTGAACAAAGGTCACCGCTGAGGACAAAGGACTGGCTTGATGCACCTTCCCCTGTGAAGGACCAAGTTTGCCGGACAGTGGCACCCTGCGATGCATGGCTTATTGCATGGACCAATCTCATTCCAGTTGTCACAGGTCTTGACACATCCCGGACCACAGGTGTCATACACAGCCCCGTGCTTACACTGGGTGGCTGGAAAAAAGGAAGAGACAAAGGTGAGATGTGGAGAAATGGCCTCGCTAATTCCCCTGCAGCCTGAGGCATTCTGCAGCTCCCGCCACTCACTGCACAGGCCTTCCCACAGTGCAGGGTCACTGCTGCATTTTAACAAAGGCGTAACGAACACCCAACATTCCGCAAGCACCCTGGGAATCACCTGCTCCTAAAAAAATAACATCAAAGATCTGCCTGCTGGGCCAGTGAACTTCAAAATAAAATTAAATGAAAGCTTTTTAATCCCAGATAAGACAAACTATACATTAGTAAAGCTACAAGAAAATCTATAAGGTTATTTAGTTATTGATAATAGTGTGAAAAATGAACTCTGAAGAGTCCTTTAAGCAACTGAACTATGATGAATAGGAACATTTTGTGCAACCACACCAATATTCAAATATACACAATTACACGTATAGGGAGAAAACTACCAAGGATATTGGAAAGGTGTTACATATTTTAATCATGTGTTGAATTAATCAATTTGAAGCAAGTTAGAGCAAGAATGAAGCCGAATATACCCAGTAATGGGAATAATAGCCAAAATTTATAAAGAACTCATACAACTCAACACCAAAAGAGCAAACAATCCAATTAAAAAATGGGCAGAGGACCTGAATAGACACTTCTCCAAAGAGGACATACAGATGGCCAACAGACACATGAAAAGATGCTCAGCATCACTAATCATCAGGGACATGCAAGTCAAAACCACAGTGAGGTATCACCTCACATATATCAGAATGGCTGTCATCAAACAACAAGTGTTGGCGAGGAGGTGGAGAAAAGGGACCCTCGTGCATTGTGGGTAGGAATGCAGATTGGTGCAGCCACCATGGAAAATAGTAAGGAGGTTCTTAAAAATATTGAAAATCTAACTGTTTTATGACCCAATGATTTCACTTCTGGGTACACATCTGAAGAAAACCAAAACACTAATTTGAAGGGATATATGCACCCCTATGTTCATTGCAACATTATGTATAAAAGCCAAGATATGAAAGCAACCCAAGTGCCCATCAATAGATGAGCAGGTTAAAAACCTGTGGTACATATATACAATGGAATATTACTCCACCATAAAAAAGAACGAAATTTTCCCTTTGTGATAGCATGGATGGACCTAGAGGGTATTATGCTAAGTGAAATAAGTCAGACAGAGAAAGACAAATACCATATGATTTCACTTATATATGGAATCTAAAAAGCAAAATAAATGAACAAAAGAACAGAAACAGCTTCTTAGATACAGAGAATAGACTGAGAGTTGCCAGAGTGGAGGGGTTTGAGGAGCTGGGTGAAAAAGGTGAAGGAATTAAGAAGTACAAATTGGTAGTTACAAAACCGTCCGGGGGATGTGAATTATAGCACAGAGAATACAGTCCATACTATTGTAACAATTATGCACGGTGCCAGGTGGGCACCTGAAGTATTGGGAGGATTGCTTCTTTAAAGTGTGATTGTCGAACCCCTAGGCTGTCCAACGGAAACTAATACAAAATCATACTGCGTGTAAACTGTAACTGAAAATAACATTTTATAAAAGAGTAAAGCCAAGTAGGGGAAAATCAGGTGTGCCACAATGTAGCTTTATTCAGTTGTTTTGGCTTTTCAGAACTGAATTCTATTCCTGAGGCTACTAGGAGCCTCTGGTTGCCAAGCCAGTCCTGAAGACCTGTCCTCGGCGTTGATCCAGTGCCATAGTCTAGTTTGGTCACCGGAGTTCATCCCAGCTTCCTCTCACTTAGACTCAGTCCCCTACCTTCTCTCCCACTTCTCTTGCTGTATGAGCTGCCCCTCGCCTGCGTACTCAGAGCCCCGCTGCCCACCCCTGTCCCTGCGTTTACAACAGGAAATGATAGCAAGTGGTTTCCCCATCCTCTCTCTTTCCACCGCAGCTAACCCTGGGAAAGCCTGTTCTGTTTCTGCATTTTCAGTAGCAGTGTGGTGTTGAACATGTATGTAGGAGGTACCCAGAGGGCTGCTGGGTGACTGGATTTACAGATACATAAACGACTGAGTGTGTTGATCAACCTCGCTCTTCCTTTAAATCTCTCAATGTGTGCTTTTCTGACCATCTTTTCACTTTTCGCTGATCCCTTCAGAGTTCTTCTCTTTTTCTCTTTTCAGTGACGATACCCTGCACAGGCCTGATACTCTGGGGATGTTCTAGCTGAGTATCACCTTCACACCCAGTAACTGCATAACGCACTGCTATGTTTCTATGACCCAACGGTGTTTGAAGCTGGAAATAGTATCACCAGGGAGCTTCCTGATGCCTGGACCCCACCCTAGACCAATTAATTTAGAACTTTTAAAGGTGAAACCAAGTTACCAGTAACAAAACAAAACAAAAAAAAAAGCCTTCCCAGCGCAGGTAATTTGAATGTGCATGCGGGACTGAGAACTGGTCCGGATGACAGCCTCACGGTCATGCTTCAGTCCCTGCAGAGGCTCATGTATTCCTAGCAAAGGAGAGGCAACAGTTCCCTTCAAAGTGGGAGTAGGTGCCCAGGGGCAGCTCCTACTGTTTCCCAGCACCTTCCCCTGAACCTCCGGGAGCTCGCCCCACGTCCCAGAGCGCGAGTCCTCTCTGGATGGAGTTGGGTCGTCTGCCCGTGCACCCTTAGCGCATCCCCCTACGGCCTGTCTTCCTTTGCACCCATCCTTGATTTGCCGGTCCTGTTTGCAGACCCATCTCCTCCAGGAACTTGCTTTATTATTTGTCCTCACTGCACATTAATCTTCTCCTCCTCTGTTGGCTCCACCCTCTAAATATTAGAAATATGTTCATATCAACACTCATCTTTAACAAAAGATACTCCCCAATGGAACACTGTGCAGCCGTAAGAAAGAGAGATCTCTTACCCTTTGAGATGACATGGAAGGACCTGGAGAGTATTATGCTAAGAGAAATAAGCCAGTCAAAGACAGACAGATATCAGATGATCTCACTTATTTGTGGAACATAATGAACAAAATAAGCTGTCGACCCAAAGAGACCCAGAACTATGGAAGTAGGAAACAGACTGGCAAACCTCAGAGGGAGTGGGGAAGGGAGGGGTGGGAGATGAACCAAAGATCTTACATGCATATATGTACAACCAATCAACAGGGACACTAGGCTGGGGAAGGCAGGAGGGGGTGGGAGCAGGAAGGAGGGGTCAATGGGGATAAAAGGGGGACATCTGTAATACTTTCAACAATTAAAAAAGAAAGATATTCCTGAGTCTATCAGACTTACTTTCTTCTTTCTTTTACCTCCAAACTCATAGGAGAGTCTATAGTCATTTTATCCAATTCCTCTGCAAGGAATTGACATTGGTGACCTGTCTTCCTCACCTACCACTTCACTGAACCGGTTCCACCCACATTTTCAGTAATGACCAAATCCACTGACAAGTGGCAACCCCCATTGTCCCATGACCTTGCCACAAAATATTTGATCTTCTTGTCCATTTTATCTTATGACACTGAACTCTCCAGGTTCTTCTGCTGACACCTTGGGACTACCTCTTCTCTCTTGATCTTCTTTGCCTATTCCCTAGCAAATTAACTCTAAGGCTCTTCCTTCTACATTGTCTTATATTCTTCCCGCCCCTCCCCACCCAACACACACACACCAGGTACCAGTCTTACCTCCAATTTCCAGAGAGCTCTGAAATATATTATCATCAGTTCTGATTCTCTTCACAAGCTCATCATTTTCCAGGTCTTAATTCAAATGTGACCTCCTTCAAGTAAGTAGCTCCCTGGATCTGTATTCCACAGCACTCGCCACATTATAGTTATTTGTTTCTTTGTTTCAATCCCACAGTTATGGTGCAATTGTAGTTCCTGATCAGAGATGCTCATAAGAGTCCCCTGAGTATATTTTACAAAGATACATATTCCTAAGTCTCACCCTACAGAGTTTTGTTGTGAGTCTGCAGTAGGGCCCACGTAGCTGTAGATTTGGGGGCCACCATGACAAGCATCCCTGGTTGAAGAGAGTGGACTGTGGAGACCTGAACTCTTGGAGACAGAACCCTGTGTTCTGTGACCCAAAGTTCTGGCACAGGGCCAAGCACAGAAGAGCAGCTTAGTAAATGCTTGTGCCTGCTGGATGACAATTTAATCTTAATGACGGTCAATCCATCCCACGTTTCCCGCTGTGGATTACGCTTGGCTGGCCTTGAGTTCATTTTCCACTCTGATGCTCCCAGAATGTCTCAACTCACTTACCCTCCAGATACTCTGCTTGCCTTCGAATCTCACAAAGTCCCTTTAGTGTGAAAACTCGGCAGAATTTCCTCTTTCCCCTCATTAAAGACACAAACTCTCCCATGGCATTTCCTCTCTGATCCCTCGATTCTTTTTCCTGGCTCTACCACTTACCTTACTAACGTTCTCCTGTGACATCTCAACCTTCAACCATTGAACACTGATATTTCCCTCACAATCTACAGGTAGAAAATAGAACGTAGAAAATAAAGAACTGCGGGGGGTGGGGGGGGGAGGAACTTTTTCATCATCTCCATTTCAATTAAAATTAAATCAATAAACATTTACTAAGTATCTACTGTGTAGAATCTCAGTATCTTCTTAGGCCAGGGAATCAAATGTCAATCCTATCATTTCTGACCTCCAGCTACAGGAGTCTGAGCGGACACCCAAGCGGGGAAGGTGACCTGGGAACAGATTCTGAATGAAATGCAGGATGGACCATATCAGACGATGAGAGCAAGGGACAGGGGAAGAAAGAGAGTCAGCAACTCCACGTCGAGGGGGTAGGGATCAAGGAAGGCCAGAGACTAGGTCCCACTTAAGTCTTAAAAGGTGAGCAGACATGATCAGACAATGGCAGGAAGAACTTCCCAGGCAGAGAGAGCAGCCAGAGCCGGGGGGGGGTGTGGGCAAGCATGAGCGGTGGGGAAGGGGATCCTTGGCGTGCTGGTGAAATTTGAGGAGGGAGAGGAGACAAAGGCAGAGGAGCAGGCAGGGGGCCGTAAGCCTGGTAAAGGGGAGTCTTAGACGTGTTTTAACTGGGAGAAGATATAACGGACTTTGCCTTCAAATTGGCACAACTTTTAGAGAATCCCAGAAAGTTAATACTGACTTGGACCCTGGGTTGCCCCTCTGTGAATCCAATTTTCTTTCAAACTTACAAAAGGCAAATGATAATTTTTAGGACATGCGTGTGATTCAATTTGCATTTAAGGAAATTCATTCAGTTTAATATTGTTTTAAAAAACCAGGGGACTACCAAAGTGGTTAGGGTTGATGTGTGTGTATTCCCAAGGTGGCGCACAATGTGTGTGTATTCCCAAGGTTGCGTGCTGCTCTCTGAGTTTGCCCATAAGGGCGCTCGCTGCGTGGTGGCTTTTTCGGTACGTTCAATCAGGTGGCTGTGTCCTCTGGGACTCAGCTGCCTCCATGTCCCTTACTGGGCGCTGAAGGTCACAGTTCCAACTTTCTCTCCTGACCTTGTTCAGGAGGCACCCAGCCAGCCAAGGGGAAGCTCGGTGAGTGTCACAGGGCAGAGAGGCTGCAGGGGAGGGGCTGGAACCACCTGGAGTTTGTGGATAAAACGAGACGCCACGGCTCACAGGACCCGGCAGACATCCGAGGTGCCGCAGAGAGACACATGCTACGCTGAGTATGCAGGCGCCTCCTCCACTCACAACACTGTCACTGAAACTGCAGTGACAGTTAGGTCAGCGACAGGCAGGTGGCAGAAAATCAGCCAAGGAGGGCAAAGTGGGATTCAGGAGCAAGATCGTAACAAAGTGACAGAGTCAGAAGGTACCAAGCATCAACTACCAGTGCTAAGGAACAAACGGCTAGAGATTGGAAATGTCCGCGTCACAAGTATTCAGATACATTAGGTGATGCTTATGTAAATATACAAATAAATGCATGTTCATATTTAAGTAACTTTTTTCTACAATGCTCTTGCTTTTCCACGTTCTCACAGTGATTAAGAACAGAGGCTATAAAGCAAGGTGGCCTGGGTTCCATCCCCCACGTCCTCCTTTTCCAGCTCTGTGACTTCCAGCAGGTTATTTAAACATTCTAAGCCTCGGCGTCCTTACCAGTAAAACGTGGGTAATAGAATGTTACCAAATAGATTACAATGTGGATTTAAACTGATAAAATGTAATAAAAGTGCTAGTGTAGTCCTTGGGGCAAGGAGGGAATGGTAACTATTAATATAAATTGTCATTATTAGACTTTATAGACCTTGCCTGGTGTCTTGCATTCGGCATTTCACATGCTAGACTGGAGACCCATGAGTCCCTCCTACCCAGCTGGTGGGCATGTACTTTGGCTCGGCTGTCACGGCACCGTAACTCCAGGCTACACTTGGACAGTCCCGCCTTCCTTCAGTTTCAAGCCTGGCTGGCTTCCTATTTGTTCAACTTCCCGTCTTTTACTCTGAAACATTTCTCTTCCCTGGGAGCTAAACGCAAGGAAAGAGTATTCTTGCAGTCTTCAGAGTTCCAGATGAATCGGAAACGAATCCACTGAGAGATGCCGCGTGTCTCTGTAAATTTCTCACGTGCCAGCTGTCAATCTGGGGAAGTGCAGTGTGTGTGTGTGTGTGTGTGTGTGTGTGTGTGTGTGTGTGTGTGTAAAAGGTTCCCCTGCAACCGCACACTGATGGAGTTATACTTCACTCAGATGGCTCCATAATTGTAAGCGGTAAATGAAACCTTTCAGAATCCATAATGCTTTTCCATTAGAAAAGTAATTTTAGCTTCTGAGATTCCGTTCCTGAAACCAGGATGCTGACATGAACTGTGCATTCTCCAATGCAGTGCATGCTGGAATGGTGCCGAGGACAGCTCTGGGCCAGGAAGAGGTCACAGACTCTATCCAACGCGATCCTGATCACGGCACCAGCACAGCTGACACGGTTAAGGAAGTTCTGCTGGGCCCGCGTCACACCAGCATGGGCACATGGGGCCTGACTCCATTCATTTTATTCATTTTCTGGTTGATTCGGGGGAAGGAGGACTCACAATAGAGAAGGAATATTCAAGAGGAGTATTCAAGTTATGCTGAAGGGACCCAGTTCCTCAAAAACATCGGCCTTGCCATGCTAACCAGCACTGATGCGTCAGGGAAGGGCTAAGCCATTTAGTCTCACCTTCAGGAGACGTCACCACACCGTAATGTGAGCTATTTTTATCAAACCCACATTGCTCTGAGATGTGGGCAGCATTGCTAGAGTTCCTCTTGCTGCGGAAAGTGAACTGAGACCTGATATGGGACTTGGGTTGCAGAGCAGAGAGCAAATCCCAAAGGGAAGTCGGAGGAGATGAAAGGGCTTTGGTGCTTTGCAAAGACACAGACCTGGACCGTGTCAAGGGGCGGCTCGAGGACGCTTTAGTAACCTCCAAATACCTGTCTTAGTTGCTCCCCCAAAGCCACCCAAGTAAGCCTTCAAATTAACAGTGCTTTCAACTCTGCCTGCAGGTCAGAGACACCTGAGAGGTTTGAAAAGACACACGAGGCCAATTAAAGTGGGATATCTGGGCACCGGGCCCAGGCATAGCTTTCTGGGGTTTTGCTGTTACTGTTTTTAAGCTCCCAAAGTGACTCCAAGGTCCAGTCAGATTGAGATCCGTTGGTCCAAGTGAAAAAGATGTCCATATGCTGAAAAGACAGCTTCCAGACGATTCTTCTTGACCCCTCTTCCAACCAGAGCACCACGCCCGCCCTCCACCAACAGAGACTGTCCCGAGTTAGCAATGCCGTACAGGGTGATCTTGCAAAAGCAGAAAGAGGTTTGCTTAAAGCCCATCAGTGGCTTCTACTCCTCTTGGAATAAAAGCTAGACTGCTTCCCACGCCCTGCAAAGCCGCCTGATCCAGCTCCCGCTTCTGCCCCACGCTCATCCAATGCCCCTTCCCTTGGCCACCACGCTCAACCCACACTGGCTCCCTTCCTGTTGGAGAGCATGCTATTTTATTCCTTCCTATGGCCATCAGATATGTTTTTTTCCTGCACAGAATGCCTCCTGACTCCCTACAAACCTTCAGAGCCTGGCTAAAATATTACCACCACAGAAAAAAGCCTCCCCTCATCATCTAAGTACCACCCCCTCCCTCTCCATTTGTTTTCTGTTGCTTTGCTCTATTTCTTTCCTTCATCACACTGACCATACTTAGCAAGTATTTAGTGTAGAGTTACTGATTGTGTCTGGCTTTCTCATTGGACTATCAGCACCTCGGTGACAGAGGGTCACAGTTATCAAAGTGACCAAAGTACCCTTAGTGCTTACGTAGCATGATGCCCTTTACTTTACCACTTCGTAGGAAGTATTTCTTGGATGAACAAAGATGTCCATTTCATAGATATCAAATAAGCTAAATAACTTGCCTGAGATCAAAGAGCTATACCTACTATTACAGAAATCTATCTCAGAAGGAAAAGAACATTCTGCTAGGATCTGTAGCACAATCTCTCTCTCTCTCAAAAAAAAAAAAAAAAAGTCACACGTATCCTGAAGACCTTAAATGACTGTGATTGTCCTGAATCTCCTTTGTTCCACACATACGCTAAGCCACAGCTGTGACTGTCCGTGTGCTAAGTACATCCAGCTGGTAGCTTGAGGTTGGGAGGATTTTGTAACAGTGGAAATCCTTAAATTGTTCAAGTGTGCTCATCACGGAGCATTTCTCTTCAGTGCTTTCTACTCTGCCCCTAGTGGGAAGCCCTGCATTTTATTACGTTGCAATCCAGTTGGGCCATTGCCAGGATGTCCCTTCGGCCACGGGGGCATGTGGCCGTTGCTGCCTTGGGCATTCGAGTGACCTTCTGATGGATGAACCCCAGGACCTTCTCACCTGCACAGTTCTGCTGAGGCTCCCAGTGGACGTTGATGCCCTCTCTCTGGCAGGCCCGGGTATATGCCAGGAACGACTCACAGTAGCAGTTTTTATGGACTGGACATTCACACATGTCTGTCACGCAGGACCTGCAGGAACCAATGGAAAGAAATAAACATTTAAGACTATCAGACACCCTAAATGTGGCTTGCAGCCAGGGGTGAATGGGGAACCCTGACTGGCCATTAGAGGTTGCTATTTTAGGTATAATGGTATAAAAATGGTATAAAAATTATGCACGGAACCTAGGCTGGTTACCTCTGAACGGCCTGATCTGAGATTCCCTGTCTTCTAGAAAGAACTTTCTGCTGTGATAGACATGTTCTGCGATCTCCACAGTCCGGAGCAGGGGCCACTACCTCCATCTGCTTACTGAGCACTTGGAATGTATCGGGCGTGTCCGAGGAACCGAACTTGTCACTTGATTTGACTTTAATTCACTTAGATGTAAACAGCCATGTGTACCGTGTGGTTATCCTGTGGACATGCAACTCTTCGCGTACCGCTCCCTCAGGGTGTTGTCGTGTTGTCATGGACACGGGGATAGCTCTGACATAGGAAGGGTAGGCTCCGTCACAGCATAACCCAAACAGCCACCCACGGGACGGAAGCACAAAATCCCATGGCAGTATCTTGAATCTTCGTCTTTCAAGAAACACGGAACCCCATTTTTAAGAATGTGGTGTGACAAGTTCCAAATAAAGCAAAACTTTCCGGCCCCTAATTAGACGGAAAGAGAAAGAGGATTGGCCCAAGGTCTCCTCCGCTTAACTTTGAAAATGGAAGTAATGCGCCGGGACGTAAAGAGAACAGAAATGTGTTTAAATGCAAAGTCACGCATTTTGCAACACGTTAACCTCACAGACACAACAATGACCTTATTGGCAGGTAATACCACAGCTCACGAAGTGCAGCCTGTCACTGTGAGTCAACAGGACATCGGACAGTCTGGTACACGAAGAGGTCCTTTCACAGATGAACGGTTGGGCCCAAAGTCGCATCAATAAGTGGCGAATGAGTGAATTAAATGACATCTCCTACCTCTGAGACTCGTGCTTTCTTTCTCATACCAGACCTCTTGTCCTCACTGTCACCTTCCAGCTAGTTTACCACATAACAGCTCTGACTTCACATTTATGCAAGGGGCCCCCGAGATTAATAACATTCAACTACCCTTATTTTGTCTCACTCTTTCTCAGCAAACCTCTTCCTTACAGAACCTAATTCAAGAAGACAAATGGCAAGGACGATCTTGAAAGGTGACACGGCCATCCAGTGTTAGTATGTCACCGTTTTCTCGCGGTGGGACGCGTCTGCACACCTGCTCAGAGAGCGACCAGCTAGCTCGGTGTGGAGCGGGTGCACCGCCTACTCTGAGCAGGCATGAATGGCAGAAACCATGTTAAAGGACCCAAGACTCACCATGTGCCCACAAAGCTACCGCAGCCCAAGGGCAGAGCCCCGGGAACGTGAACCATCAGAGGCCAGCGAGGAGCAAACCTGAAACCCAGACAGCCCCTTCCACGGCACCAAGTGAGAGACTGTTTGATGATCACAGCTCCTCCCACGTGCCGTACAGACATCCAGCGACATCGCGTTCCCTGGCCAACCCTTTCTGGGAGGAGACACACAGTGCTGTGTCTTTAAATTCCCGTGGAGCCTCCAGGCTGCCGGGAAAAGCCAAATAAAGCTGGTCCTTAAAACGACCTCTAACGTCTGAGAATGAAACCTCCTCATCAGCATTTCCTTTGTTGCTTCAGTTTTCATTCCCGACTAACCCACACCCATCACACGCGAGTTGGGACTTCGGGCGACATGAGCTGCTGGCCCGGGATCGACTGTCTAACCCGTTTCTACTCCGCGTCCCAGACGCGTGCTCACCTTGCTCCTTCCTGGCCCCCGGGGTGTGTGGGTCCCCTTCCCTCGTCCGCAAACCCTTGCGGTGACGTGACTGGGACGGCACCTCGTGGGCCTGGGAAAGTGACAGTATTTGTATGGAGAAGAGCCGGTCTCGACAGGAGGAAACGCATCCTCTGATTTGAAAAAAAAAAATCTACTGCTGTTATAACCTGACGGCGAGGTAACCAGAGATGCACAGCCGAATTGTACAGGAGCGCTTTATTTCACCGGGGGGCTGCAGAGGGCATAGTCTCCCCTCAGATCAACAGCCCCGATTCTCCTTGCTTGCCCCATTTTAAAGACAGAAACCCCCTCCTCCTTTTGCCCCCCTCCCCTCAGGGAACGAGTATAATAGTGGGAGTGACAGAGACTACAGAAGTCAAAATTAGCATTATTCACCGACAGCACAAGTACTTGCAAATACCTATACTCAGGAAACTGCAAATGCCTCCCAACTCGTGGGGCAACTATAATCTTAGGCAAAATTCCTTTACGTCTAGGGGTAATTAACCTATTATTGGAATAATATCGAAGAAGGTCTATTGATGATAAAAATGGAGTCATTTAGTCGCCCCAGCCAAGGGGCCTACATAAAATGGAATCTAGTTGCCCTAGTCTCGGGGCCCAGATCACTGCAATTCTGTGGAGTCATGTGGACAGTCACCAAATACGGTTTGATTTGTCTGGATGAGAGGACGGCCGTGAAAGCTTTCCTGCTCTTCTCTGTTTCCACTGGTTGTCTTGTGAAGCTATTTATACAAGTTAACATCAATCACGGACAGCTAATCGTCCAGACTGTGGGAGAAAATGTCTCAGGCATAGGTTTAATAATCACTCCGCCCATACACCACCCACCCAGACCACCTGTGCCCTCGGACACGATCCCTAATACACCTGCCCTTGGAAACTAAGAAGGCTGGAGCTGATTTGATGACTTGGCACTCATGAGGAACAAGGTTTGAGGCAAAAGTCTTTCTCAAAGAGCCCTTTGCTTGAAATATTCCACATGTCTTTGAAGGCTTGAAAGACATATTTTGTCACAGAATTTAAAACGATAAGCTGTCTTCTTTCATGTGTCCAGCTGATGATTTTCACACAGAACTGAGCCCAGGGTTTGGGAGAGAACGTAGAAGCAGGCAGTCCAAACTCTGCGGGCAGAAGGTCAAGTTCACAGCTCGTCGCCGAGCATTTTTCTGCAGTCAGCATTTCCGTGGTCATCCCCTTTGTCCCCACAGCCAAGGCCGTGAGGCAGGGCTCACGACAGGCCCACTGGACAGACAGGCAGACTGAAGCCAGGAGAGGTGGACACCGTGCCCAAGGTCACGGGGCTGGTGGCAGGTCCAGACTGCAAACGCAGCCCTGTGCCCCTGGTCTTCCTCATCTCCACACCCACACCCCTACCCCGTTAGAGGACCTTTCCAGACAGCGCTTCGGCAATGCTTGTAAACAGCCCAAGAAAGGGTCTTATCCTTTGGTTGGGAAATTCCACACCTAAAGAAACAGTAATCCGTGGGGACAACGACTTAATATACAGGGGTTTTCATCACAAGGCTATTTAAAATGAAAAAAAAAAAAAAAAACACAAACAAAACAAAACAAAGAAACCCAAATTGCCTACCATGGCGTCTAGTTAAATAAATTTAGGTGACCTCTACAATGAAATATTCTACAGACATTACAATAATGTTTTGGAAACATTTAAAAATATGAGGAAACATTCAAGAAGCATTAATTGAAATAAAGCAAAACTGTGTTTCAATATTGTGTGGTCAGCTACAGAAGACAAAAAGTAACGAAACACAGAGATGCCCAAATGTGCACAAGAGACAAATCCGGGGCGGGGGGGGGGGGGGGCGGGGGGGGGGCTGTGTGGCTTTCTATTTTCTTCTGATCTGTATTTTCTACAAAGAACACATATCACTTTTCTAAAATCATAAATCACAGTGGAGTGTTAAAACAGTGGCAATAAGAACATGGGACATATTAACATTTAAATCAGAATTTAGGGACTAGAGCGAGAAAGTAAGGAATGAAGAACGGCAGAAAAATAGAGTATTTGCTCGTGGGTCTTAGAAAAGATTTCTTCCACTAAAATCTTCCCCGTCGGTATCGGAGGCCTCTTGACGTAGCCTGTGATTCAGGGTGCAGTCCTTAGCCCTCGCCTCCTTGGTCCCTGATGCTGTGGCCTTGACCTGGGGGAATGACTGATTATGCATGCTTCTGCTGGGGACCCAGAAACTCATTCAGAGAAACCTAAAAACATCCTCAAACGCGCTTCAGGGAGAGGCAAAACTATTATTATTCAGATGTTCAATTTGTGTTTATCACATTAATAACGCGGTATGAGGAAGGCCTGGTTGAGGGCTGAATTTTGATGTTACGGAAGACTGCCGCCCTTTCCTGAGTAGTATGCACCCACGCCGTGCGTGTCCGGGCCTTTCACAGAACAAGTAGCAGGCTCTCCTCACCCGGAGGCGTTGATGAGATTTATGGCCTTGGTTTCTCTGCTTCCACAGCCTGCTTGGCGGGAGATTCCCGGTCGAGAGGCTCACTGCTCCCGTGGGAACACGTCGCATGACAAGTGGGCTTTTCCGGGAAAGCTGTGCAGGTAAAGCGCGCCTGCCTCAGCGAGCCCCTTACAGCATCCTTTCCATCAGACGCTTTAAATTAACATATCTAATGACTTTCCGACTTGGCCACTGGGCCCCTGGCATCTTTCCTGGCAGCAGAGAGGGGCAGGCCAGACTCCTGTTCCGTGGGGTCCGCACATCTGCTTGGTGCTGACATATGGAAAGAGGGTGCCCAGAGCTCGCACAGGGTCGCAGGGCCAGCAGCCACTGCACATAGACCTGTTTACATGGAAACTTGTTCGGTGCAGTTAAATACATGTAAAATTCATTTCCCCCAGCCACACTAGCCACAGTCTACGTGTGCATCGGCCATGTGTGGTTGGTGGCCACAACGCTGAACAGGGACAATTTACAACTGGTCCGTCATTGCAGCAAGTTCTCCCGGATCTTGGTACCAGGAGTGCGGCTCCCTGTGTTGGGAAACCACTCGTGTGTGGGGAGTTTCAGACCAAGCTCACGCCTGCCTTCTTACTGGGCACCTGCAGAGACCATTCCGATTTCTTGGCATCAAATTCAAGGTCCCTCGCGGTCTGGATCACCCCTCGTTCTTTCCCATTCATTCTTTGGCCCGGGCATAGGGAATGTCTTATTACCCCCCGGCTCCTTTCACCTCACTATTCCCGCCCCGACCGTGCTTCCCTGTCTTTTCCCCTGGAAAACTCGGATGCCTAGCCTGTAAGAGTTCCAATTCCTCTGTGGTGCTCTGGGACTGGCCCAAGAAAAGTTAGCCCCTTCTTACTGGGCTCTGTCCCCTCCGCACCCTTCTCCCGCAGACCCTTTGAGTCCTAACTGCCTGTTTCTCTGTAGGAGGGCACCCAGCCAAGCACAGCTCAGGAAATACTCAGTGAGTCGTAGAAGAGTGGATGGGAATGCCCTAATGACCTCTGCTCAGCTCCACGGGGTCAGAAAGCTGGGCGCTGGTGTCTGAAGAGCCTGGATCCCATCCTTGCCCAGACTCCCCGGGGCTGCCAGCTACCGCAACCTCCGAACGAAGCTGCTTCCACCAGAACCTTCCGCTGCCGTTTTCATCCTGACCTTCTTGTGCCACCCTCCTGGACCCAAGGGGAATTTTTTTTAACTTAATGAATGGTGGAATAAAAAGGATTTGATGAGAGGATTCTGCTTTAATGATATATTTTCAGAACAGCACATTCAATATTTCAGGATAACCTATAGATCTTCCTGTTATTGCAAAGGCAAGCCTCCAGTGCAGCTAAAACCAAAACATCAAACATCTCCCGGCTTCCTAGCAACGGCATACCAAGTGGTTTTCCCTCTGCTTTTTCTGGTACGAGGACCACCCTGTCAGAGGCAAATGCTCTCGCCTTTGCTACCCAGACACAAGTTGAACCGGTGGGAACCCTCCACGCTGCTCTGGGAGAACAGAAGGGCACACCGGGAGCGACGGTGGCCAGCCCCAGCCGGGACCAGAGCCAGCTGGCACAGCAAGAGCCTTGGGCTGGGCGATGCTGTTCAGTCGAAGGTCAGCATTCCTGGGACCCACGACACAACCGAGGCGGGGGGTGACTAGAAGACACGGGGCATATGGCTTTCCTTGTTGTGTGTCTGCAAAGTTCCTAGACACAAGCGAAGGTGTCTCAGGCTTGTTAGCGCCTGGGCATCAGTGGGGAGAGGGAAGGGGGAGGGCACCGGGGACAGAGACCTGCCTGAGTGGACACAGTGTGTTTAACGTCCAAGAGACTATTAAAAATTCCCTTATACTTCAAGCCTTGAGATCCTGCCCGGACCTCCCTAACCTGAGTTGCGTGGACGTAACTAGAGGTAGTAAGCACAGTAAGAAGGCATATCCATGTCACATGACACCTAAGACAGTCATTTCGTCCATAACCCAGCAGTGGCTGTCCATGCTTTTCTCCTCAGTGCTCTGTGGGCACCCCTAAGCAGTCACAAAATCCAGTGCCCGGCATTCAACACAGGGCCAAAGGGTTCACCATGGGAACCTGAGGTTGCTTTCCTGAGTTGTTGATGAAGGGTGGGGTGAGCCCACAGCCAGCCAGGAGGGAGTCCCCACTGCTCACTCCAGACCCTTCCTGGGCCGGCCAGCTTGGCCTAAATGTCGGTGAGAACATGCAGCATCAAACAGTGGCTTCCGTGTCGGCTCTGTGGCTGCCGGGGCGGCGCAGCAGGCCAGGCTGCTGGATGAGCTTGTCCCTTTCACAAACTCGATCTGAGCTGAAGGAGCGCGAGGCTCTGCGATCCAGCTGTTTCTCTGGTTGAGAACACTGGACCTACCTGCAGTCCAGCCCCACCCACCGCCCCACAAAGACACACACACTTCGGGCCTTCAGCCCACTCCCAAGTGCCAAGAATGAATTCACCGAGTCCTGTTAGTTCCAGGCCCTACAGGAAGCTCAGAGATGAACAGGGCTGGACCCACCTAGAGGGGAGGATTGTGCAGACCTAAACACCAGGGCCCCAGGACTCTACTATGAGCAGGAAGTGAGTGCAATAGATCCTGCGGACCAACTGCATGCAGGTGGCGAGGGCGTCCAGGAGAACCGGAGTGAGAGAGACCTGGGAGCTGGGTCTCAAAGTGTGGTGAGCAGTTAGACAGGCATGAGCAGAGAGGATGGTGGACCAGGTGCAGATGGTCACCAGGGCGGAAAGCCCAGGGTGCCTAGCAAGGGGCGAACGTGGGAAAACAAGAACCTCCCCCCCAGGGAGACCTTTCCTCCCCTAGCATATCGCTGGTCATTCAGGGTAGACCCCTGACCTTTCATATCGATGGTCATGCAGCTTGGACCCTCTCCTAGCCCTTCTTCTCCTTGCATGTTGCTAGTCATACAGGTTAGACCACCGTAGGGGGGCTAGAGAATAGCCCTTAAGCATTAAGCCCCCAGGACGATGAGATTCTGAGCCGAATAAAATACATCTAGGCCTCAATTGTGCTTCAGCTCCAGGCCAGCAAAGCAGCAAAACCAGATAACCCATGCCACAGCTGACCTCAGGACCAGCTACACTCATGACCCCTGGCACAGGCCAATCAGAGACCATGGCCCTGAAAGGACACACCTAGAAAATGTTGCATATTCTGTTGGGATCCTCCCCTGAGGCCTCCAGATAAAGACCCTCAAGACTGAGGACCCAGTGCAGCTCCCTCCCAGGGCATGCCCGTGCCTTTCCCCTCCCCCTTCCCCTCCCCCAGGCACTGTACCTTTACCTTTCTCTCTCCTAAGCTCCAAGGGCCCTTCTTTTGCCTCTAACTTGTTTCCTGAACCCGTTTCTTCTACCACTCACTTCTACCTCTGTGACTTGCTAAATAAGCTTTCTTTTACAGTTGGAGTCTTGGCTCTGAATTCTTTCTTAGCCAGAACTCAAGTACTGAGGTTGCTGGACTGAGGTTCAGTCTGACTCCACCAGTCTGACACCCAGTGCT
Organism: Tadarida brasiliensis; assembly: GCA_030848825.1. Lineage (NCBI taxonomy): Eukaryota > Metazoa > Chordata > Mammalia > Chiroptera > Molossidae > Tadarida > Tadarida brasiliensis. Next base: position 93,711,705 of record CM061267.1, on the reverse strand, counting down.
GTGTTCGCCGCCAACAGAAGGGTCTGTGCACTTTTGCTTGGTTACAGAATGAGGAAAAGGAGATTCCAGGCCAAGGGAGCAACCTGAATAAAAGCACAGAGTTTCCAAATCACCAGGTCTTACATTTGATGGTCATGTGATCCAGCCTCTAATGTTAAAAAAACAAAAAAGTCCCTGACAAACAGCCACACAGCCGATTTCTGACGACCTCATTTTCCCCACAGAGCTGCATGGAAGGTCTGTTGTTAAGACATTCCTTTCTTCTAGGGATCCAAATCCTCATCCCTTCCCACCTTATCTCCTAGGTGTGACACGTGGCGTCACAGAGCACCAGTCAGTATGTGTGTGCCCGGGCTCCCCGCTCAGCCTCGTGGATTTTCATCTCCTGCCTTTGGTGACTGTCCCTCTGTAACTGCTTCTCCTGCCTTGACAAGAGTAAAAATCCACCTACCAAAGTAACGCGGGAAACACCGCCAAACCATTTAGGTGATTATTCACGAGGAATCCTTCTGTGATCGCCGGCATTGTATACACTGCCTACCTAGACGCAGTTCCAATTTCAAGCCTAGGGACTCTACATTTTTGCCTAATTCAGACACTCCATGGATGCTGGAAGAGAGTGATTGTTTTAATCCTTACAACATTCCCCAGGAGGCAGATGCCACCGCAAAAGCTAGCGTGGCCCAGAAGTTCCAGAAATGGTCCTTAGCCTCAGACACCCTTCTAGAGCGGGAGCTTGGTTTTGTGGAATGACGGAGGCATCCGAGGACACAGAGACCACCTGTAAAGAGTAGCAGTGTTGATGACGTCCCACAGATGCCAGTCTTCAAAGAAGTCCCTTGAACTGGCTGTGAGCGGAGACCCAACAACCATCGTGCATTTTCTGAACTTAAAGTCTTTTGTCCCTCGATAAGGCCGCTTCTCAGACCATATGTGGAGGACACGATCTCTGTGCCTGTAGTTATCCTATGTCTTAGGGTTGGGGGAGGTGTGTGTACCATCCTACTTACCCAGTGCTAGGGGCCAAAGCTTAGAGATTGCAACCACCAACAGTTAGAAATACTGTCTTGGGAAAGATGAGCCCTCTTTGCTAGAGTGGGAAACCCTGGCTCCTCGGTGGGGGGCCAGGGGGCTGGCCATGATTAACAGACATGTGCTGTGATGTCCCTCTTCCAGGGATAACTCATTTTTCAGTTTGGGCAAAGATGTCACACAAGCCTGGCCAGGAGAAGGGGAAGCCTGGTCACTACCCCCCTCTAGTGGCCGAGAGTTAGAGCGTCAAGTAACTCTCATTCTCATTTGCTTCTTACTCTTCACTCTTTTGGAGAAGGCTGGCTGATAGAACATAAAAATGGCTGTTTGTCAGAAAATCGATCACTTTTCTCATAAACATGTTCAATTCATCATTGTCACGCCCACTGTAAAACAACTATGCCTGCATAATCCTAAGGGTCTACCCAACTGCAGCCATGAGAGGAGCCTATCTGAGGCACACCTGCAGAGGGCAGGCCAGGTGCAGCATCAGTGGGGAAAAGCCTAAGCTCTTCCACTTTCGTAACATCTCATTTTACCTATGCACTGCACCTGTCATCTATGCACTGCACCTGTCATCTATGCACTGCACCTGTTACCTGTGCACTGCATCTGTTACCTGTGCACTGCGTCTGTTACCTGTACACTGCATCTGTTACGTATACACTGCCTGTTACCTGTGCACTGCATCTGTTACCTGTGGAATGCATCTGTTACATGTGCACTGCATCTGTTACCTGTGCACTGCCCGTTACCTGTGCACTGCATCTGTTACCTATTCACTGCATCTGTTACCTACGCACTGCATCTGTTAGCTGTGCACTGTCCCTGTTACCTGTGCACTGCATCTGTTACCTGTGCACTGCCCGTTACCTGTGCACTGCATCTGTTACCTGTGCACTGCGTCTGTTACCTGTGCACTGCCCCTGTTACCAGTGCAATGCATCTGTTAGCTGTGCACTGCCCGTTACCTGTGCACTGCATCTGTTACCTGTGCACTGCGTCTGTTACCTGTGCACTGCCCGTTACCGGTGCAATGCATCTGTTACCTGTGCACTGCCCCTGTTACCTGTGCACTGCATCTGTTACCTGTGCACTGCGTCTATTGCCTGTGCACTGCCCCTGTTACCGGTGCAATGCATCTGTTAGCTGTGCACTGCCCCTGTTACCTGTGCACGGCATCTGTCACCTGTGCACTGCTCCTGTTACCTGTGCACTGCATCTGTTACCTACGCACTGCATCTGTTAGCTGTGCACTGCCCCTGTTACCTGTGCACTGCCCCTGTTACCCGTGCACTGCATCTGTTACCTACGCACTGCATCTGTTAGCTGTGCACTGCCCCTGTTACCCGTGCACTGCATCTGTTACCTACGCACTGCATCTGTTAGCTGTGCACTGCCCCTGTTACCTGTGCACTGCCCCTGCTACCTGTGCACTGCCCCTGTTACCGGTGCAATGCATCTGTTACCTGTGCACTGCCTGTTACCTGTGCACTGCATCTGTTACCTGTGCACTGCATCTGTTACCTGGCACTGCATCTAGCTTCGCATACTTTTGTTTTTATAAAGAGTCTCAAGTATCTGAACCTTCATCTAAGCAGGAGAGAAACATCCTCTACCACGTCTGAGGCAGTAACACAACCAGGGGCCAAAGGTGCTGGCAAGTTGCCAGTATTCAGCCAGATTCCTGCCTCTTCCTTAGCATAATGACAGGGTCCCTGCCGTACCAGCGTTTTATGGCTGTGTCTAAATATGGACTTGCCCAGCGCTCAGCTGGCCCTAAAACTAAGTGAATTTACACTTGGAAAGACCTTCCAGGAGTGAGAGGGGGCTCCTACCCAGACATCTCAATCAACCCCTGTTCTCCATGGCGACCTGTCTCAGTACATCTCTAGCCCCAGCATAGGCAGATACACACTGTCTTTGAAGCTGTCCCATTCAACGTGACAAACACTAATTGAGTGTTTGCTGTGTGCAGGGCTCTGTGGGGAAGGCAGAAGGAAAGAGGACGCTGCCTTCCTTGGGTCTGTGTGTGAGCAGGGCAGGGCACGACCGGTCAAGGCCGCACGTAACATGCAGACCTGTTAAGGAGGCTCCACGGGGGTCGCACTGGGAAGGGGGTAACTCCTCGAATCGTGCTGCAGGGTCCTGCTCATCTCTGCTCACCTGTGTGCAGAGCTGTGCAGGAGCCAGAAGAGGCAGCCAGGGGAGGCACAGAGCACCGCGGAGCCACCATGGCCCATGAGCGCCCCAGTTGTCGCTTTGGGTCCATTCTTTCCCTTTTCTATGCTGGTCTTCCTTGAGCACTCTGTCACAGGGTTCTAGTGAACAGTACCTGACAAAATAGGCTGTCCCCCACTCCCACACCACCCACCCCTACAGGAGAGAGAAATCAGCCACCCAGGGGCTGAGGGCTAGAAGTCGGAAGAGGGCCGAAAGCATGGTCCCCTGGCTGTGCCCAGCTGGAATTCAGTGGGAAGCTGTTGTCGTCTCTTTTCTCGCATTCTAGGGTGGCAGCCCCTTGGCGCCATTCTTGGGGACGTCCTGCCCCAGCGGTGTCCCTGTGAAATCCAGCCATCTGTGGCCCAGTGGAGTCAGGTTGGGTCTGCCCGTCTGGCCGGCGGCTGCCTGCTGAGGGGGCAGTCACTGGGAGTGCATAGTCACAAGTGGCCGTGGGGAAAAGCCATGAGAGCGAAGGATCCAGCATCTGGAGGCCACACCCCAGCCACACGCAGCAGCCACCACCCGCCCGACGGCTTCAAAGGGACCGAGCCCTCCAGAGGCCTTGTTCGCATCAGGCGGTGGCCGGCTGCCAAGGCCACATGCCTCGGCTCTGTGCACGGAGAACAGGCGGCAGTGCGGCCGCCCCTGGAGGATGTGGTGCGCGGGTGAACTTTTTCAGATGCTGGGTGCCTTTCATCAGGCATCTGCCGTGCCTGTTGGCTCCACAATAAACCAGAATCCACATCCAATCGCTGACAAGGAAGGGTGTGTGCACCCCATCCTCTGCGCAGCTTGGATGCACAGGGAAGCTCAGTCTCCTAGACCTCCAAAGAGAACGAGCCCTCCCGGAGGCCCACCCCACCGCCACGCATGGGGGATGGCGCGCGGCCATTCTCAAATCACTGAAAAGAGGACCCTGGAGCAGACGGTCCCCAAATCCAAATCATACCCACCACGGGCCAGCCACCTCCTTGCCAGCCTCTGCCCGAGCGACGGCGCCTCGTAAGAGCCCAGAAAGACGGGGCGCCAGGCCTGTGTCCTAGGAGCCACTGGGGAGGAAATCGCTTTAAAGGCCCCAGACTGCTCACAGCCCAAGGTGGGAGAGGCAGGGATACGGCAACACTTCCCGAGGACCTGCTATGCGTGAGGGGCATTGCATGTATGAGCACCTATAATTTGGACTGCAAAGTGTCTAACGGAAGACAGAACTGAGTGCCAGCTCAGGTCCACGCTCTCTGCCCTACCCCGTGCTACTTTCTGTAGCCCATGCTGTTCGCTGTTCCTTCCAGCCCTTCTCTGGTTGAAACCTACTCCTGCAGTACGCAGGCAGGCCGATCGCTCTCTCAGGGAAGGCCTCTGAGATCCCCAGCTGGACACGGTTGCTACGAAACGTTCTCATGGCATTCTTGAACGGCCCCCGTCACAGCCTGCAGTGGTGCCCAAGTGTGACTGAGCCCTCACTCCACCTGCCCCACTACACTCCAGGGTGGGCAGTCTTTGCTCCCCACCTTCACCAACCCAGTGCAACGCCTGCTCAAGGGTAGATGCTCCAAACCTATTTCTCCGAATGGATTGTTTACAGATGTTCATGTAGTCAAGTTCTAATGAAGTGATTACTAAGACGACAATGACAATCAGATGGTTGAAGGGCCCGAGAGCATTTGAGAGAGAGAGAGAGCATACCACGGAGTTAAGCACTTCCAGTGACCACGTGGAATAAGAGCTGAAACCTGGCCGCTGGACTAGGCGACGAGGAGGTGGGTGCTGGCCACGACAGGAATGGCTTCACAGGAATGGTGGGCAAAGAAGTCGTCTTGACGTGTACTGAAGGTGAAACATATGTGAGTCACTGAGTGAACACCAACTTCCAGTAGGCTGGCAGTGAAGAGAAGGAGAGAAATGGGGCAATAGTTTGAAGGGAAGCCAGGTGTGTGTGTGTGTGTGTGTGTGTGTGTGTATGGTGTGTGTGCATGTGTGTTAGGATCAAGAAGACTTCAATATGTTTTGCACCAAGAATAAAAAAATCCAAGAATTGTTGAAGCCAACGAGATGGAGGGGGTTGGTGAACTGTGTAACCCCTAGAGTCATGTCATGAAGAAAATTAGTGAGGAAGGGTCAAGAATTAAGGAGAAAGATTGCCCTTCTCTTCACTTACAGTTGCTAGTAAACCCCTAAGATAAATAAATAAATATGCTGAAAAAAGAGGGGAAAAAACATAAAAATCCCCACACTTATATAAGACACGGTGCGGGGAGGCGTAAAAATCGAGGCTGTCTTCTAGATAAGCAGTTGGATGAAGGAAGACCAAGGACCCAATGCGAACATCTAGCAAAGAATGGGGTAGAAGTGAATGAAATTTGCACCTGGTGTTGCCAGGTGAGGAAGGACTCCAGACAAGGGTCAAGATTCCCACCTCTGGAGGAGGAGAGTTCCACTCGTTCTCTGTCTATGGCCTCAGGGGCCAATGGCAATGAACCAACGGTGAATGACCTGAAATAAAACTAAGCTACAGTTTTAATCAGACAGAAATTTAGTGCTGGAGAAATTTGCCCTCAGCTCCTATGGAGAGAAAGATAATATGGTAGGTTTCCTAGACCTTAATGGTAGGATCTGAGATTAGTGATAGAACATTTCCCCCCAAATCAAACCACTGGAAATTTAGAAACCACTTTTTCTTGGGGTGGGGGGAAGGACATGGGCTTTTCTAGATTCTTTCTTCCTAAATGTTTTAATGCTCCCAACTATACAACAAAAGTCTGAATAGGAACCATTGCGGCAACCCATACTGGTTTAGGGCAGCGAGCGCTCAAACATCCTACCACGTGGCTGGGTGAGTCATAAACAGTCACAGAATCACAAAACCAAGAGTCTTAAATGACATTAGTGAACATCTACTCCCTGCAGGAATTCCTTTTATAACATCCTGGACAGATGGTCATACATCTGCATCGTGTCTGTAATAAGGGCTCAGGAGCTTTTTAGGAATCTCATTCCTGTGATAGGCAATTAAAGAAGTTGCCTTATGTATTAAAAGAAATAAAGTGTGTTCTGTAGCTTCCACCCATTTGCTCGGATGCTGCCTTCTGTCGCACTGTGGAAGCGTTCTGTTCTATTCCAGCTTCCCGTGACATCCTCTTCAAATCCATTACAGAGAAACAAAATGTTCCACTTAAAAGTTAACTTTGGGGAGACTTCTGGAAATATTCCCATTATACTATATTTTTATTTCCTGTGCTTCTCTTTCCTTTACATCTACCAGCTAAAGGATATATAAACTTTCTTTCCCTTGTATTTATTCTCTCAACAAATCTCTCTCATTGCATTTCCCTCCAACTTTGGGGCGAAGATGGAAAAGATGGGGTTCCTACTTCAAACTACACAATGTGCCAAAATAAAGTGTAATCTAAAGAGGAAATGGGTGCGCGCTGTAAAAACAGCACAGTATTGTCAAATAACTTGAAGGAGGGGAGGGGGAGAGAGAGATGGTTTTGGTGGAGGATAGGGAGCGAGAAGTCAGGAAAGATTTCAAGGAGGAGGCTTCATTTGAGTTATATCTTAAAAGAGTAAGTTTTACCCAGGCAAAGAGGAAGGATGGTCTTTTCAGAAAACTCATATGTTAAAATATTTCGGTTTGAAATGCCACGGATGTCAGCGGGAGACGGACATTAGGACCAGAAACCGTCAGGGGAATCCACTGGGAAGGTCGGTTGTGCTCACGTAACAAACTGCCTTGTCGGCCGACCCACGAAGCAGAAACCTTAGTTGAAGATCAGAGGAGTCACTGACAGATCTGAGCAGGAAATGATGAAATACAAAATACACCTCAGGGAAGTGAGCTGATAACGGTGTGTTCGAGGAGCTGAGGAGGTGGGGATTAAATGGGGAGTTAAGGAGCTATTGCAGATAAGCCAAGGCGGGGTTATGAGAGAAAAAAGACACAACCAGGGACTTATCTGGGGAAGTGTCGATAGAAATTCAGAGATGTAAAGCCCACGAAACAGGAGAGGCATAAGCTATAGAGTTTGAGAAAAGGAGGGTCAAAGATGCCTCTGGAGATTTGGGACTAGGTTTAAAGTCTCTCAACAAATAAGAAGAATGCAGGAGAAGCCGACTGTGGAAAGGAGGAATGGAAGGAGACACAATGGATTCATATTTAAACATGCTGATTCCTGCAACATCCAGGCAGTGGTGTGCTTGTAAATGTTTAGCAGCTGGCTCCTGGGGGTGTTGGGGAGGAGACAGAACCCCTGATTTGTAGTCTCTACCAATGTCCGCGGTGTAAATTCTCCCACTGTAGCTGCTTTCAGGCTACCAACAGGAGACCGCTGATCACCAACCATGGAGTTGGAAGAGATCCTAACAGTTGGCTCCAGTGAGCCTGCTCCAGCACATCGCTGCCCCCAGTGAAAATATTTAACAGACACTGAAGACGGAAGGCAGGGGTTGAGCCAAGCGCCTTCCTTATTGTCCAGTAAACAACATGTGATTCTTTGTGAGACAAAGTTGACACCACAGCTACCGACAGACTTGAGCGCCCCTGCTGATGTGTTCCGATGTCAGCCAAAAGCCACAAATACGTTTTCTCATTCTGTTACCAATGTTCATGTAAACATCATGAAAATGAGTGCTGACAGCCACCAACAAGTTTACACTAGTTTTATTTTTCATGATGTCTTAGTTAGAGTCCTCTTTTAAGATGTATTGGTTTTGCCTACCACAAAGTAGTATATTGCTGAACCAATTTAAAGGTTGCTGTGTTTCACTGACAACTTTGCAAGTGCCTCTGGGCTGTCTACCGCTGGGCAGTGGCTCACGATAGTGCTGCTAGTCAATCACAGGAAGCAATTTGGCTTTTAAAAAACAAACAAACCATAAGCTACTCTGTATCCCTTTCCAGGTGTATAACAATCTAGCAACATGCCTGATTAATATTGGGGCAGTCAATGATGCCAGGAGGTTGGTGAGGGGTATTATATGAAACAGGAATTTAAAGGGCGAGAAAAGTGAAGAGTTCATATAATGATAATGGTTGAAAGTCATGCACTGGGAAAGACAATAGGAAAAAAGAGGAAAAAGGAACTGTCAAAAGATATTCTACTCTCACTCAACAGCAAGGTATTATCATTTGTCCCCCATCCCTTTCCGGTGAAGGCACAGAGACCATCACACGCCTTCTTCCAGACACAGCAGCGGGGTGAGTTCTTATGCAAACTTCTTTTATAATAATACTTAGGGGAACATAAACTCTTCATTCTCTATGTAGCAGCCAAATGTTCTTTTAAAAGTATAAAACAAATCATATCACTCCTCTAATCAAAAGTTTCCAAAGGGAAAAAAAAAAGTAAAAAAGAACTTTCTAAAGGTGTCTCATCAAATTAAAACTACAATCTACCTGCACTAACCCTGGTCCGTGTGCACCTGGTGATCTAAGTGAAAGTCCTTCCTGTTTTACAGTCGGCCCTCCATTATCACGATTAATCAGTTCCAGACTCTACCACGATAAATGCACTTCTGCGATGTAGGATTCTTTCTTTATATACAGTCGTCCCTCGCCACTTCAAAAAACCGCGATGGAGTGAAGCCGCAAACGTCGAAGCGCGAAGTGGCGAGGGACGACTGCACATCTTTACCTCTGTTTACCAGCCTTAGCTCATGACCTCCCAGCCAGGCTGGGCTTCCTGCTTCTCTTTCAATGTGCCAAGCTCTGGCTGGAGCATCCTTCCAGTCTCACGGGAGGAGTGGCTTGCACCTTCTCAACTTTCAAGCCAATATTACCTCCTCAAACGTCCCTTCTCTGACCACCAGTATCTAAAATAATCCCCTCCCCCACTCTACTACCCTTTGTCAAATCAGAAATTATTCTAATTATAGGCATACCTCAGTGATAGCATGGGCTCCATTCCAGACCACCGCAATCAAGTGAGTAACATAATAAAGTGAGTCACAAGAATTTTTTGGTTTCTCAGTGCATATAAAAGTTATGTTTGCACTATACTACAGTCTGTTAAGGGTGCAATAGCATTATGTCTAAAAAAAAAAAAAGAACACACTTTCATTCTAAAATATTGCCAAAATTGTTCCTCTCAGCTGAGCCTTCAACAAGCTGCAATCGTTTTGCTGGTGCAGGGACTTGCCTCAGTGTTGATGGAGCTGATTGATCAGGGTGGTGGGTGCTGAAGGGTAGGTTGGCTGGGGCAGTTTCTTAAAACTGGACAACAATGAAGTTTGCTGCATCGATGGACTCTTCCTTCCAAGGATGATTTCCCTGTAGCATGGGATGCTGTTTGATCGCATTTTACCCATAATAGAACTTCTTTCAAAGTTGGACTCAGTCCTCTCCAGCCCTGCAGCTGCTTTATCAACTAAGCTTATGTAATAGTCTAAATCCTTTGTTGTCATTTCAACAACTTTTACAGCCTCTTTACCAGGAGTAGATCTCATCTCAAGAAACCACTTGGTTCAACCATAAGAAGCAACTCCTCATCCGATCAAGTGTTATCATGAGACTATGGCAATTCAGTCCCATTTCAGGCTCCACTTCTCATTCTGGTTCTCCTGCTGTTTCACCACATCTTCAGTGACTTCCTCCACTGACGTCTTGACCCCTCAAAGTCATCCAGAAGGGCTAAAATCAACTTCTTCCAAACTCCCGTTAATATTAATATTTTGACCTCTTCCCATAAATTACAAATGTCCTTAATAGTACCTAGATGGTGAATCCTTCCCAGAAGGATTTCAATTCACTTTGCCCAGATCCATCACAGGAATCACTATCTATGGCATCTATAGTCTTACAAAATGTATTTCCTGAATTAGACTTGAAAGTCAAAATTACTCCTTGATCCCTGGGCTGCAGAATGGATGTTGAGTTAGCAGGCATGAAAACAGCATTAATCTCATTGTACATCTCCATCAGACGTCTTGGGTGACCAGGTGCACTGTCAATGAGCAGTAATATTTCCAAAAAAATCTTTTTACCTGAGCAGTTGGTCTCAACAGTGGGCTTAAAATATCCGGTAAACAGATGTGCTGTCATCCAGGCTCTGTTGTTCCATTTACAGAGCACAGGCGGAGTAGATTTAGCATACTCTTAAGGGCCCTGGGATTTTCAGGTGGTAAATGAGCACTGGCTTCGACTTAAAGTCACAGCTGCACTAGCCCCTCACAGGAGAGTCAGCCTGTCCTTTGAAGCTTTGAAGCCAGGCACTGACTTCTCCTCTCTGGCTATGGAAGTCCTAGCTAGCATCTTCTTCCAAGAGAAGGCTGTTTTGTCTACACTGAGACTCCGTTGTTGAGTGTGGCCACCTTCGTCAATTACCTGGCTGGGTCTTCTGGGTAACGTGCTGCAGCTTCTACGTCAGCCTCTGCTGCCTCACCTGCACTTTCATGTTAGGGCGACGGCTCCTTTCCTTAAACCTCCTGAACCTACCTCAGCCAGCTTCCAACTTTTCTTCTGCTGCCTCCTCACCTCGCTCAGCCTCCATGGAATTGAGGAGAGTTAGGGCCTTGCTCGGGATTAGGCCTTGGCTTAGGGGAATGTTGCTGCTGGTTTTAACTTCTCTCCAGACCACTGAAACTTCCTCCATATCAGCAATAAGGCTGTCTCACTGTCTTATCATTTGTGTGTTCACTGGAGCAGCACTTTGAATTTCCTTCAAGAATTTTTTTTTGGTTAATCCTCACCCGAGGATGCTTTTTCCATTGATTTTTCTTAGAGAGAGTGGAAAGGAAGAAGGGGGAGAGAGAGAAACATCGATGTGAGAGAGACACATCGATTGGTTGCCTCCCACATGACCCCAACTAGGGCTTGGGATCGAACCTGCAACCCAGGTATATGCTGTTGACCAGGAATCAAACCCATGACCCTTTGGTCCTCGGGTCAACCCTCCAGCTGGCCAGGGCTTCCTTCAAGAACCTTTTCTTTGCATTTGCAGCTTGACTGTTTGGCATAAGAAGCCTATTTGGCCTATCTCAGCTTTCGACATGCCTTCCTCACTAAGCTTCATCATTTCTAACCTTCGATTGAAAGGTTAAAGAGAGATGTGAGACTCTTCTTTTCACTTGAACACCTGGAGGCCATTGTAGGGTTAATAAAATGGGCCTGATTTCAATATTGTTGTGTCTCAGGGAACAGGGAGGCCGGAGGAGAGGGAGCGAGATGGGGATGGGCAGTCGGTGGAGCCGTCAGAACAACACTCATCCACGATATAAAAGCTATAAAAGCAGTTTCACTAAGTGCCAGCAATAACTCCTTAGGAAACACACCACACAAAAAGATACCAGCCGTGCTATCAACCAGTTAATGGAACAGAAATGAGACTTAAAAACGCAGAAGCTAGACAAAGCAAACAACAACAGGAACAGGAATCCAAGAGAGATTTCCAGGATGACATAGTAGAAAATCGTTTAAAAAATCCCTGTGGCCACCTTGGAATCAGCAGGAAGCTTGAAATAACAGTGATGCCAGGGGCCACAGCCTGCAGAGATTCTCACTGAACTGGTCGGGTGTGACCAGGGTATCAGAACATCTTCCGATGACTCCCTGGTGCAGCTCTGAAGAACCCCCGAAGTTGGTCCTCGTCACTAGCAGAATTGGTTCATGGTCGAGATATCACCTGCAATCAAACACAGCTAGGAAGGTCCTCTTCGTAGGGTTCACAGACTGCACTAGCCTCAGTTCTCCACAGGAATCATCCGAGTTGATCAACTCACACTTTTAAAACAGAACAACTAAGATGCAAATTTTTAGAATCTTCTACAAGCTAAATAGCTTTTCCAACCTTAAAAATGCTGAAAGCACAATATGGTATGATGATTTCTCACCGCTGCTGTTGTATAAGTAAAACTGGGGACTCAAAATATAAGCCTGCTCCCCCTACATTTGCATTAAAATCATCTAAATTTTAGAAATACTGGTCAGCATTGAGCTCTTACCATTTTATCCCTCTATGTGATATTCTATAAAGAATTATTTTATTAAAGAACAGAATATGAGATTGGAAGAGTTTCTATGAACTCTAAGAAGAACATTATATTTGCCCATTTGCAAAAGAATCAGGTAATTGCTGAGGCAAACGTCATTTCAGACCTTTGATGAAAATCATCCCTGTGTATATGTCATAAACTCAGAGAAAAATGAACAATCTTGGTCACTATTAGCAACATTCAAAGAAAGAACTGTAATCTTCTCTCCGAAGATTGTCCTTCAACTCACAATTGCCCTTCAGCTGAAGGTCACTGCAGACCCGAAATTCTCAAAGGGAGGAAGAAGGAGTGGAGGACGATGTCAGGACAGCAGGTGGCTGCATGCACCAAGGCGCTCTCTCCAACAAAAGCCGCCCCAGCCCCCCCTGGGGCCTCGCGTGGGGTGTTAGAAATGCAGACCTCAGCCCCGCCCAAAACCTATCATGGCATTCTGTGTTTAAACAAGGTCTGGAGGGATTCGAATGTGTGTTGAAGTCTGAGAAGCGCTGGGCAAGAATAATTACCGAAAATGCGCTCAGTGGGACAGCAGCTTCGGCATCACGGAGAGCTAGAAATGCGGATGACTGGCTCCATTCCGGTCCGACTCCGGTGGCGGGGCCTGGGGCCAGGAATGGGCACTTTGGATGAGCTCCCCAGGTAATTTCTGTGCACAGCCAGGCTTGAGAACAGTGGTCTGGAGCAGGTGTCTGTTCCGCCCATCCCCGCCTCCAGAGCGCTCAAGGATAACGGACAGCCTAGGCCGAGACTCCAGGATGAGGAGGTGAAGGGAGGAGGAAGGGAAGGCAATGCCACTTCCGAACAGGGTGGCACCTCACGGGCATCAGTGCCCCAGCCAGAGGTTAGCGTGTCATCTGAGGATGAGGCTGGGGGTCTCACTCTTCGGAAATGGCAGAGCACAGTGATAAACCCAGTGGTCTGAGATCTCAGCCTCACCTCCTGGCAGAGCATAACTTCAATTCCTTTTTTTTTTTAAACTGAAAGTTTGGGTCCTGGCCCACATTCCCACTAAAGACATCTGAGAGTATTAAAAACAAATTTTTCACAGTGATGGAAATCTCTCTCCAAAATACTCATGTTACCAATGCTTTTGGTAAATGTAGTTTTTTTTGCCTATTTTCATGGTGATTTCATTGTATGAAAAAATGCAGCCGAATTCCTCAGAGTTTACCGTGTGCTTCCCTCCCTCCTCCCTCCACCAACATGCACTGAGCACCCACTCTGTGCGAGGCCAGGGACGTGGAGTCCCAGCCTCATGGAGATAAGAGCTGGGCAGGAGCAGCCAAGTCACCAGGCTCTGAGCACGTGAAGGGCCCTGGAGGAGCCACAGGCATGAACCTCCTCTGAGCCCCGAGCCTGAGCTGGGAGGCACCGAGCAGGGGGCTAAACTCGATCTGGGCACGAGGGATGGAGTTTCTGAGGCTGGCCTTGGTGGAGACAGATTGTCCTTTTTTTCCCAAATGCTAATAATCAGGCTTCGTTCGCTTCTTCCAGTTCTGTTGTTTCCTTGCTATGGGAAGGCATCGGGCTTCCATAGACAAGCCAAAGTAGACTGTCACCTTTCTTGAGTGCAGAAAAAGTCCTCGCTCTCCACTTCTTCGGTCCTCCACAATGCTCCAGATTTGACACACTGCCGTGGGTGTGTCAAAGATGCTCAGTAAACATGACAGTTACTGGATTGAAAAGGAAAAGAAAACTTTTCTTCCTCAGAAGTCCTGGATGATGCTCACTGAATCGCAATCGAGCTTAACTCGGGGTTGACAAAGGTAGATTTGTATTTCATCCTTCACTAAGCCCTCCTAATAAAGACTGACTCTATAATTCTTTCGTGTTGAATATTTATGACCAGAACTCTCGGGGGTCAAGGAGAAAAGTGAGTCAGAATGCAAACAAAGAATAAACTCTGAGAGTTGAAGACTAGAAATCAAGTCACTTTTTAAGTATAAATAAACGTAGGAAAAAATGGAAGGAATTCAGTTTGAAATTATAAACATTAAGAATTTTTGTATAATAAAAAATAAAGAAACCAAAATATTGAAACTAAAATACCAAGCGCTAGCTGTGTATCCCTGGGCAAGTAACTCAAACTTCTGTTCCTAATGAGATATTTCAAACAGAAAGTAATACGGCAAGTAGCTCTGTGTCCAGCACTCGGAATGAACAAGTGTTAACATTTTGCTGTATTTGTTTTAGGTTTCTAAAAGAAAGAAAACATTAGAGGTATAATAGAAATTCTCTTTCATCCCCTCTACCCCTAAATTCCATCCCTCCAAGGCAAATGGCTACCCTTTCTTCATAATATTTTCATATTTTTACTACATATAATTATATCCCTGAACAATATGTGGCATTCTTTTCTATTTTTAATTTTACACAAATGGTATCACACTGTGTATATCCTTCTGGAACTTGACTTTTCCACACAACATTATGTTTTCAAAATTTATGAATGTTGATACTAGAACATCTAGTTTATTCACGTGAACCAATTTCTAATTGTTTTTGAAGGCCATTAACCTGATCATGGACAATAAGGTATTTCCAACTTGGGACTACTATTAAAAATGCTCCCAATAAGAATCCTTGGATATGCATTTTTTTGCTACCTTTTGGAAAATTTAAAAAATTTAATTGTATCATACGTTACATCAATCTTTGGGACATGTTGAGACTTTCTGGCGTCTAATGGTCAGTTTCTCAGAACGCTCCATGTATAAACGGATACTCTATGTCTTGAACACAGAGTTCTATATATGTCTATTAAATCACACTTAATTCTAATTGTATAAATTTTCTATATTTTTACCAACTTTTCAGCTTGACCTAGCCTCTTCTGAGAGTAGTGTCTTAAAATCTTACCCTATGACAGAGCAGTTGCCAAATGCTACTTTAAGTTGGAAAATTGTTGATGTATAGGTGAAGGCAATGTGACTAGGAATCACACGTGACCTCGTAGCACACTGCTCATCCCACGTTCACCTCTCGCTGGATTTTATCTGCTGCCACGGCTACAGCAGCTCTCACGGGCTAGTGGTGGGATCCGTTTCCTCACCCCTTTCCTTTCAGTCTTTCCGCGCCATTCTGTTAGGCATTGCTCTTGCAAACCACAGATAACCACATATTAGCTACTATTTGGGAACCCACTTTGAGAGTCCATCATTTTTATTTTACTTTTTTGTTAATCCTCACCGAGGACATTTTTTTTTTTTGCATTTATCTTCAGATAGAGCAGGAGGGAGAGAGGGAGGAAGAGAGAGAGAGAGAAACATTGATGTGAGAGAGACACATTGACTGGCTGCCACCCACACAAACCCAACCAGGGCCAGGGACAAACCGCAACTGAGGTGCGAGCCCTTAGCAGGAACCGAACCTGGGACTCTCTGGTCCACTGGCCGATGCTCTAACCGCTGAGCCAAACTGGCCAGGGCTATTTGGACTTTTGTCTTCTATCTTTTTCTATTTATAATGGTTTTTCTTCTTTATTTCTCTACTTTTTATCTTTTATTTCCTTTAAGACAGCAAATGTTGTTATTACCCTATCCAACAATCCCATTACTGGCTGTTCACCCTATAAAACAATAGAGAAGTCAGAAAGAACACATATATGAAGATGTCCAATGAGGCATTATCTATAAGGTTGAGCTAGAAACATACATGCAACAATAGAGAACATGAAGAAATAGTTTATAACCACTACAACTACTTTTGAAGCCTACAGAGCATAATGAGAAAATGATGAATGATGTTCTAGTATTAGGAGGATAAGTAGAATCCCAAATCCCATGTCTATCATGTGGACCACTAATCTAACCATGGAGACATATGTCGGCGTTTGGCTGAAAGATGTCCGGCCCATCTGGTTCCTTTGAGCAGCATGGCCCTTCTGTGCTGTGGGTGCCCCGTGGGTGCCCCGTGGGTGCCCTGGCACGTGTAACTGGAGTGTTTGACAGCCCGTGTTCCACATCTCTGCTGTTCTTCACTCTCAGAAGTCCTAGCTAGTGATGTTCATACTCAACAAAGTTCTCCTGAGCTCACTGAATTAGTCAGGGTTCTGCAGAGAAACAGACCAGTAGGATGGATGGGTGGATGGATGGATGGATGGATGGACAGATAGACAGATAATGAGAGAGACCTGTGATATTTATTCTAGAGAGCTGTCTCACAGGATTGTGGAGAGGGTAAGTTCAGAACGTCCAGGGGAGGCTGGAGATGCAGGGACAAGATGATGCTGCGGTTTATGAAGACATTCTGCTGGCGCAATTTCTTCTCCTCTGAGGAAGGTCAGTCTTTCTCTGTTGAGGCCATTGGCTGATTAGATGAGGCCCACCCTCCGTATAGAGGCTAATCTGCTTTCCTCAGAGTCTGCTGATGTAAATGTTAACGGGATCTAAACTGTATCCTTAGAAACATCTAGTGTTTGACCAGCTGTCGGGGCACCTTGTCTAGGCAAATGGATACACAGAATTAACCATCACACTCCCCATGTTCCTGTTATTCACCCGCCTGTCCAGCCACCCAGCCAATTCTCATCGAGTACCAAATACAGGCCAGGCATTGCTGTATTCCCGATCTCCCAAGAAAACGCTCCCCGTCACGGCAGTCAACCCCAGATTACCAGCCACCCTCCCACCCACAGGGCCTTTGCCCGACACACTCCTTCCCTTCGAGCAGCAAAGGAACCCCCCCAAAAACAAGATGCAAATAAAAATAGTATTGTGCAGAAAAGGTAGAATTATTTCTTTTAACTTATCTTTTGTGACTCTACGTTTTATTTTGCTTTGTTTTTATAAAATTGGGTAAATGAATTCAAGGCGTTCTTTAAAAAAAAGAGAGAGGGAGAAAGTGGAAAACCCTAACAAAGAAATGCATTGACGGTAGAATTTTAGTTCTCGGGAATGCTCAGGTTTGTGCTGAAGTCTTTAGCACAAGGAAAAGCAGCTGGAAAAGCTTTTTCAGCCCTGCAGGATGGCCTGCCTTTATTACATTAGCAGAGTGCCCTTCCTCGGGCTCTCCAGCGTCCACTCGGACGCCAGTTCGGCAGGACGTCACCCATCTCAACCTTCTGTTTTTGGGTGAAAAATGATTTTTGAAGCAAGTTTGGCTTGGGCTAGGCAGCCTTTTCAGAGGCCTGCGGCTTCCAAGGTATTAAATAACCACTGACAAAAAAGAAAGAGAAAAGATCATAGTAAACAGGGCGATAATAGCAACACTTTCGAATACCTTTATCTTGTTACCATAAAGGCCCTGGGGTTAACAAGATACTAGTTTTATTGTTTCTCTTTAGATAAACTGAGTAGCAAGAGTGATTGTCCACAGCTTCCTTCCCTGTTAGGAAAAGTATTTAGGACTTTTTGACCCCAAAGGGGCCTGGGACGAGATACGGCCTCTTGATAAATTCTTCTGAGGGGCCGAGTTGAGTGTTTCTGACTCAGGGGACCCAGAGTCGTCCTGATGAGAATGTGAGCTTAGTACCCTGGCGGTGTTAGAAAAATGGCTTGACAAGTGGAAAGAGCACAGTTTTAAATTCAGAAATACTTAAGTTTCTGAGGTGGCCTCCATTGATGAATGAGGCAATTTGACCCGAAGCTCTGACATTTTACTGTATCATAAATCATTTCCAAAGACTCAAGAATAGATGAGATTCTGCTTGGGAAGAGGAATTCACATGCATTTTAAGAGTCTGCCCAACAAGTGTTATTGTCTATGTACTCCAATAATAACACCCAACAGAGAAAAACAACGACTCGAGAGTCCCAGTTTGTGTTTGGAAGTTTATCCACGCGTGATCGCTGGACTGGGATCATCCTTTTGCTATTGTTGTTGTTTATTGTTGTTTGGTTTTGTTTAGAATTATGAAAACAGCTAAACAGATGACAACAGTTACTTGGAAAGGTAAAAGGAATAAAACATTCTGAAAAACTTGGACCTCTAACGGCTTCGAAAGTCTCTCCTAACTTCCACAATTCTGTAATTCTGAAAAGTGAATAGTTCAGAAAAACAAAGAAAATGAGCTATAGAGACTGAAAACCTGACCAGTTTTCCTTCTTTGTGAATATAGGAAGGAGTCAACAAACTGAACACATCAAGGGAGAAGGCAGATGGAAAAACTACCTTCCATCTTGGAAATCTTTAACTTCATCATAAAGAATAAGGCATCCATCCATCCATCCATCTTCCCATCTATTCATCGACCCCCCCACTCCCCCCATCCAATAGTTTGCTTTATGTACTACTGTTGCCTAGTACTAGGTAATGGAACTGCAGATACGAATGAGACAGACAAGTAGGTCCCTATCCTCATGGAGTTTACATTCTACCTCACTTTTACCTTCATTCTTTCATCCATGCATAACAATAGGAGTTATTCATTATTATTTAACATAAGAACCAATGCCATCACATTAAAAGATGTGGGACATCAGTAGTCATCAAGGAAATGCAAACCAAAACCACAGTGAGATATGCTTCACACCCACTGGACTGGCTCTCACCACGCAGAGATATGACAGCGTTGGTAAGGATGCGGAGAGATCGGAATGGAAATACCCAGCTGGTGGGACTGAAAAATGGCAGCCACAATAGCAAACAGCCTGGCAGCTCCTCTAACCATTAAACATAGAGTGACCATACAATCCAGCAATTTCACTCTCAAAGAATTAAAAGCAGGTATTCAAATGCATACAAGTACATGGCTGTTCATAGCAGGACTATTCACAACAACCAAAAGGTGGAGATAACCCAAAGGTCCGTCAACTAACACGTGGATAAACAAAATGTGATATAGCCATAGGGTAGAATAATATTTGACCATAAAAAATGCTGAGATACTAATACATGCTACAACACGGATGAAGCTAGAAACTATTATGCTAAGTGAAAAAAGCCAGTCACAAAAGATCACCTGATATAAGATTCCATGCATACAGGTGTCAGGATCAGGAACTCGGTAGAGACAGAAAGTATATTTGTGGTTGTGTAGGGCTGGGTGCAAGAGGAGAATAGGAGGGGTGATAACTGAAGCATACAGGGTTTCGTTGTGTTTTTATTTATTTGTATTTATTTTTCCAGAGAGAGAGAGAGAGAAAGAGACAAACAGTGATTTTGGTTGTATTTATGTATGCATGGGATTCTTGTACGTGCCCTGACCCGGGATCAAACCCGCAACCTTGGCATATCAGGACCACACTGGAACCAACTGAGCCACCTGGTCTGTGCAGATGGTGGCACATGTCAGTGATAATGAAAACCACCGCGTTGTACATTTTAAATGGGTGCATTGTATGTGTGTGAATTATATCTAAAGACAGCTCTCAAAAAAGAAAAAGGAATGTCATAGCCATTTTCTGAAGAGAGTAGTCACTTTCCTCCTAGGACAGTCATCCTGCGTGGAAATATCTGTGCTCGTTTCTCTTCACTGCTCTTGCCCATATCAAAGTGATCTGGGCACAGGTGTGCTGTCTCGTTAGCATGCGAGGACGTGGAAGGCAGGAATTACATCTGTGTCGTGTTGGTAACCCTGAAGGACCTGGGATAAAGCCATTTACATAGTGAGCACTTAATATACTTTTGAGTGAATGAATTATTTATTGCTTCAAAATTAAGTACTATTTGATTAATGGTAATTTATAATTGGATATATTTTTTAAAAACACAGTGAGTGACAATCTTTTCATACTTTCTTGACTCCCTGTTCCTCGTTTTAGTGTGATGGTACGATGACCCGAATTATCACTGTGACCTGGGCAGCCTGGCCTGGGCCCACCTCTCCAGCCTCATCTCATCTACCCGTCCTCTGCCTCTGGTCTCCTTTCTACCCCAGGGCCTTTGCACTGGAGTTTCCTGCACTGGCTTCACCTGATTCATGCCACACTTCTTTAGATGGCAGCTTAAGGCTCCCTTCCTCAGGCATCTTCCTTGGGTCCCAGCACCACACCAGGTTTACACTGCAGTTCTCACAGCTCCTCTCACTTTTCCTGATCACACTTTGCACGTGTCACCATTTGCGATCACGTTCATGTGTGTGATGACTTACTGTTTCTGTCCTCACTGCGCTGGAAACTCAGTGAGGACGGAGACCCGGCACAGCTCTTGGGACCTACTAGGCTCTCAGGAAATGTTTTCAAATGAACTCATGGGTTGAGTTTTTAATAATCAATAAAGAAAAACAAAGTGCAGAAAACCCTCCGCGCTAATACGGGCAAGACTTCATAAATGGGCAATTCCCACGTCGAATCTGGTTTACAACCCGAAGTACAAAAGGGTGATAGACACGTGAATAGTGACTGCTGGGCATGGGGGCCACCAGGCAGGCCGTGCAGGCCCTCGGCCGGCTGGACACACAGCGGCACAGCCTGAGAGGTGGCCCCGGGGCCTGGGGCCCACGGGGATGGCGGTGAACTCCAACGATCCTGGAAACACATGTGCAGATGTGGCTGCCTGGGTGGAGTTTATAGGAGGAAAGGGATGAAACACACGGCCACATGAAGACAGCTGCCTAAAAATGGAAACCCAGGCCTATTATGCAGGAATCATCTCTCCTAGATTGAAAACAGAAAGGCCATAAAAATGCCAATTGTGTCGATAAACGCTGTCAGTACGAGAAGACGCACCAACACTCATTCGCAGGAATGGCTGCGCTTACCGACCATTGGAGGGAGAGTCTCGCAGGAAAAGGAGAGGCGGTGACCCTGCCCAGACTACATCCCGGCGGCAGGGGAGACGTGGACAAGAGGAGGGAACCCAGAGCTGAACCCGGGGTTGTGGGCGGGTAACTAGGCCCCTCACTGAGCAGGGTCTGGGGGCATTCGGGGAAGATGACCTGTTACCAAGGTAACCACAGGACCCTTTAAACAGTTTCTTGCTGGAAGCCCGTGAAGTGATACATGCAAAGCCCTGAGCATATCACCTGACATGTGGTAAGAAGTGAATAAATGTTAATTTTTAAAAACAGTTATTATTAAGCCCAAGGTTTCATATTTCATTATATAACTCGCTCCAAAAACGTATGGACAGCATTTGCTCCTATGTATTGAAAGCATTCTAGATGGTTTAAAAAAACTGTGTGCTGACCAAAATAAATTCCAGATGGATTAGAGATTTAAAATGAAATAAATGAAACCATAAAAGCTCTTGAGTGAAATTTATGTATATTTTTATATAATCGAGGAGCAAATAAAACCCATATAAGCATAAATGCAAAGGGAAAACCCATAAACCACACACAAAAAAAGATATATTGACTACCAAAAAAAGTAACACTTGCGTATGATAATAACCACTAAAATCACAGAGTGACAAAACAAATGACTCAGGGGAAAAACCACAACATGTTACAATAGGTTACTATCTTTACTATCCAAAGAAGTCCCCAACATCAGTAAGAAAAAGACCGATGTCATTAAAAACGAGAAATCATGTTCTACCTATCATTTTAGAAAGAGTTCTTTTTCTCTGCTTTTGAGTTTTCTAGATTCTTATTGTTTGTTTCAGTGAAAATACCCCGTTAGCAAGAGTGCTTGCTCTCCTACTGCTGGTTAAAATATAAAGTTGGCTTGGCCTTCCTGGAGCAGCTTACAATACAGATACATCAAAGGCCTTACAATTTGCATGTCGTTTGACCTAGAAATTCCACTTCTGAAGATTTATCCTCAGGAAATGAAGATAAACACAACTATTGAAATATGTGCATTGTAATGATACCTTAAATCATCACAAAAACACCTTATATGCCAACGCTGGTGGCATGATGGTCAAAGGGGCCATATTACATCTCTATTTATATGAGATGAGTTCATCTCTGTAAAGGAGCTACAACTTTGCCTGGCACATTCTCCACTTTATATAGGTATTTATTAAATGAAAAGAAAAATAAAACACTACAATAATAGTATAGAATAATATTTGCTGATATATAAGAATGTGAATAATATATTGTTAGGTGAAAAAAAAACAGCTTACAACGCTATGTACAATATGATCTGGCTGTTGTAAAATAAATGTATGTGTATACACATACCTATATGCCTGAAAATAATAAAAACCAGGCATATCGGTGGGGCTGTTTTTACTTTCTTCATTGTCTATGTTTCTCAACTCTCCTGCAACATTCATGCTGTGTGGGTAATACATTTTAGAAGCATACTGAGTTGGAATTTTAACTTGCTAAAAGGAAGACATTTTTAAAACTTGTAAACTGGCCCAAGAGTTTAAATGTAAAAATTTATTCAAACATTTTTAATACATTCTATTTAAAAGTAGTCATAGTCATTCTTTAGCAACCATTTAGATAATACACGGTATTTTTCTTCTAGGTTCATTTCAGAATTGACAGCAATCCCCACAGACCCTCATTTCTCCTTCAATTGTTTTCTCTTCAAAGGGCTGAAAGGGGGCTTAGCCTGTGAAGTCCACACAGATTACCAGGGAAATCTTTACAACATCATCCAGTGCCAGCTGAGATCCAAACCGAAGTCTTGAATTCAAATCGACCTCACCTTGTTATCCCCAAATGAGATTAATTTTCAGCAGACCACCCAACCGACTCCAAATGATTGTAACATTCAGGCTCCAGCCAATCAACAAAGTCTTTACAACCCAGTTGGATCAACCAACAGCGGAATTTGTCTGATTGATTGTGCAGACAAACCATATTCATGCAAAGGTAACTGGGGGACAAATTGAATTTGAACAAAAAGAGTTGATGCAGGGCCAGGGGTAAGGAAAACGTTAGGTCCAGCGAGCTCACCAGAATGAGACCTCAGCTAATAATCTAGGGCCGAAAGATGATGCTACCTAGTCTCTGATTTCCCATTTGAAATTCTATGAAACAGCAGGAGATTCCATAAAAGCTTAATAAAAATAATAATAAAAAGCTGCCTCTCCTCAATAATTTTTCCAACGAGTTGTTAACAGGACCATGTCACTGAAAACTAATTTAAGCATCAATCTTTCGTATGGAAATCCCAGCATTTTCCCTCCCTGCCTTGCCCTGGAAGCAGGTTCAGCCATTAGTCTGAAAAGAAAACCACAGAACCAGGACTTCGTCCCTTGAAAACATCTTAGGAGCAAAAGCAATCTTCATCCTTCCACAGAGGGTCTGGAGTCGATGTAAGTGTCTCCTACCCCTGACCCCAGACTTTTACGATCATCTCATGACCCTGAGGTTAACACCATTTGTGCTCTTTCTAAACCGTCACTCTCATCTGATTATCCACTTGGATGCATTTCTCACTTCCAATTATACATTTTTAAATGAAAAACAACAACAATCTGATCTGGATGAGGGAAAAACAGCTTGAGAGTGTCAGGCCAGCACCTCTGGCTCCCACGGAAAACCCTTCCCGGGTCTCCATGTGAGGAAACTAAACCTTTCCATCCTTGATCCATTTGTGCAGATTCTTCCAAATTTCACAGGAACACGCGGTATATAAAGTCTGAAAGCACATACAACAGTGATGAGGAAAGTGACAAACACACTACTTCTGTAGTTCCCAGACCAGCAGGCCAGCTGTTGTTCTCATCACTACATCCTTTTCAGAACCGTCCAGGGCTTTGCAATCTGGCACTTACCCTCAGAGCTAACTCACCCCCCCGAACAGGAAGCAAATGCTAACCTGTACGTCCACTTTCCATCTCTCCCCGCCGCTCCTCACCCTCACCCCAGTGAACAGACACCAAGGCGTGGGGGGCAGCACAGGGAAGGAGCTAACTGTAACCGAGTTCTCGGGACATGCTGGCCTTGGATTGGCAGTGTGAGGTCATCAGACCTTGGTGCCCATAAAGGCAGGTGTTCTTTGCCCATGAAGAAACCAAAGATGATAAAAATGCGAACCACAGAACAAAGCCAATGAATAGCAGCCAACGAAGTCCACGGCACACAAGAGCCAGCAGAAACCTTGAGACACGGGTCAGAATCAGGTCGCTGCTTCAAAATCTCATCAGAAGCATGATTTCATTTGAAAGGCTCCTGGAGCAGCAGAGGGTTTTCCTTGGATGGCATTTCCCTTTCACTGTATAGTGACTGTCAGCAAGATTCTACATCACATTAAAAACCAGAAGGATAGAAAGCAGCTCCTTCATTTTGCAAGGATGAAAAAAAAAAGGAATAGCTAGAGCAAGTGGAACAAATCCATTGGTGTTGGTTAAACTCAAGAAAGTCAAATTTTGAAAGAAACCTTCCAAGTGCAGACACACTCAGAGTTGATTGGCTTGAAGAAAATGAACTCAAACCAGGTTGGCAGCAGATGTCTGGTATAGAGGAAGTTTTAACCTTGAGGCGGAAATCACACCTAGTCCATCTTCGTCCCCTAGAGTCAAACCACTGCCCATATATAGGGCAACTTGGTAACTGCTTACTGAGCTGAAGCCTCTTTACCATTTTATGTATCATGCCGGTTAAGAAATCTGAGAAAGGACAACACATTAATAGAACAGCTATTGGAGAATTGAATCAAAGTGAAATCATATTGTGATGCTTAATTTTATGTGTCAGCTTGTCTGGTCCACAGGGTACCCATGTATTTGGACCAACATTATTCTGGGTGTTACTGTGAGGGTGTTTGTGGGTGAGATTAACAGTTAAATCGACAGACTGGGTAAAGTAGATGGTCCTTCCCAATGTGGGTGGGCCCATCCAATCAGAATACAGTCTGATCCTCCTTGAGTAAGAGATACTTCTTCCTGACTGCCTTCCAACTGGGACACTGTGTTTTTGTTTGTTTGTTTTTTCCTGCCTTTGGACTTGAACCGAAACATCTGCCCTTCCTGGGTCTTGCAGGCTCTGGCTTTTACTAGAACTACACCATTGGCTCTCCTGGGTCTCTACCTTGCCAACTCACCCTACAGATCTTGGGACTTGCCAGTCTTCATCATCACATGAGTCAGTTCCTTATAATAAATCTCTTTATATGTCTTATCGGTTCTGTTTCTCTGGAGAACCTGATTAATACACCAGTCCGTTTGAAAATCATATTCCCATCTCTCCATGACTGCCCACTCTCTTGCAAGAAATGTTTTAGGCTTGCTCTAAGACTAAGCCCATCTGGTAGCCCATATTGGGCTAAAAATTAGAACTATATAATACTCAAGGGAGTATCAAATGTTGAGGAACATTAAAAAATTCCTAGAGACTATCAGGGTCTTTTTCTTGTTCCAACCCAGGAATTTGGCATCCGGTAGAAATAGCTCTAAACTTCATGTTTCCCAGGTAAATCCTTCAAAAAATACAGAATGAAACAATGTAATCTACTCTCAGACTCCAGAGCCTATAGATTACAGAGAAACCCTCAAAGGAAACTTGAGAACTTGGAGCAGGGAAGTCAGCAAACACCCTCTGTGCCACCCAACTGACCACGATCCTCTCTCATCCTGAGACAGTGACCAGGAGGAGACAGTGAGAGGAAACTGACATGGAGGTGTTGCGCTAAGTGCCTCAGTCAGGCAGAGAAAGACAAACACCACAGGACTTCACTTACATGTGACATCTAAAGAGCAAAATAAACAAAACAGAAATAGGCTCATAGATACAGAGAACACACTGATGGTTGCCAGATGGAAGGGGGGGGTTGAGGGATGGGTGTAAAAGGTCAAGGGATTAAGAAGTACAAATGAGCCCTGGCCAGTTTTGCTCAGCGGTTAGAGCGACGGCCTGCGGACCAATGAGTCGCGGGTTCGATTCCGGTCAAGGGCACGTACCTCAGTTGCACTTCGTCGCCGGCCCAGGTCAGGGTCGTGTGGCAGGCAACCAATCGATGTGTCTCTCTCACATCGATGTTTCTCTCTCTCTCCCTCTCTCTCTCTCCCCTCCTCCCTTCCACTCTATCTGAAGATAAATGGAAAAATATCCCTGGGTGAGGATTTAAAAAAAAAGTACAAATTAGTAGTTACAGAATAGTCATGGGGATGTAAAGCTGTAAAGCACAGCACAGGAAGTACAGTCAGTAAAATTGTCATAAGTAGGTGTGGTGCCAGGGGGGGTACCAGAAATATCAGGGGGAGCACTTTGTAGAGTCCATGATTGCCTAACCACTCTGCTGTACACCTGAAACTAATACAAAGTAATATTGAATGTAAGCTATACTTGAAAAATAAGTTATTTTTTTAATGTAAAAGGAAAAAAAGAAAGAAAACGAATGTGGACCCTGGGAGCTCTGGGCTGACCTCCTCGGACAGGGAGGCTCCAGGAATAAGCTGACTTCGTGTTCAGGGAGTTGTTCACGATAGTGTCCTCTGCCTGTCCTACATGTGTCCTTGGCTCATGAAGGGTGGTGACGCAAGGCCATTTCCAACGAGCTGGGCTCACGTTATATCACTGAAAAAGCCCAAAATGCGCACCCTCCGCAAAGGTCCAGTACTCCACGGAGCAGTCTACGGGAAGATTACTTTCTCCATTTCCCTGTCAAAAGCACTGTTAATTCGATTTATAGGATCAGCACAGACTTTTCATTGATATTTGAAAACTCTCTATAAAATCTTACAGATCCAGAATCATAAGCTGAAAAGGGTTTTTGTTTGTTTTGTTTTGTGTGCTTCTCTATCACTACATTGGCAAGTGAACAGACAGCATTTTAAAAAAATTACAAACATCTGTTGGGCATGGACCCTACTGCAGACTTTGTGCTAAGTCCTTTAAATATATCATCTCCTATAAGTTACACGAATCTTACGAGGTAGATATCACTTTTCTATGCACTTTAGAGCTGAGGAATTTCTAAGAAGAAACCAAGACGCGTGTCATTTTCCTAACTGCACCCAGTAGAGGCGAAGCCAGGATCGGAGCCCAAGTGGTTAGATCGGAGCCCTCACTTTCAGCCATTACCCCAAACCTCAACACACCAGCGAACCGAAAGTCCACCTCATACCTTGAGCATCGAACCTCATCTATCACACGCTTCTAGCAGAAAAGGGCCTGATAGCACATGGAATGAGAAAGAGTCCCAGTGGAAAAACAATCCCGAAACACAGAGAAGGGCTCCAGATTTATTTTTTAAAGACCAGCACTCAGAAAAGAGGGAAAAACACCTGGGCCTGAGTCAGTGTCATATTTCTGTTTTACTTCCGGAATAAACTCAGTCTAAGTCCAAATTACATAACGCTCCAAAAGGCTGGCTTCGTCAGTTGCCTGTTCCAGTGAGGTCCCTGGAGGATGTCAACCAGAGCCATGCTCGGAGGTTTGGCAACAGTTACCAAGGCTGAGAGAATTAGCATTCACATCCAAGGATACAGTGACAAATTAGTTTCAGAACGCTGCATAGTTAATAAGGTAATTCAAACTGGCATGCCCCGATGGACACGAAGATGTTGCATGTCGAATTGCCACATCTGCTGCTAGGAACACAGACTCTACAAAGAAAAATGTATTCTAACCAGGATGAACCTCTCCTGCATCCAATCAACCACCAGGAGCCTCCAGTGCAAATAACAGCATGTCAGGAGACGTGAAATACAATGGTGACACAGTCCGCACTTTGTGACAGCCACTCCCTTTCATTGAGAAGATGGCAAAGAAGCTGCAAAAAGAATAAACGGTGACAGAGGATGTACATTCCCACCAAGGACCACACAAGAAGCTAGGCGGTTTGGTTGACAACCAAATCCATGAAGTGGTCAATTCACCTAAGAGTTTGGAAGCAAAAAAAAAAACAAAAAACCCCAGCATGTGTCTTTGGTGGACAGGAAGGATTCACAAAGTCATGCCATCTGAGCTGGATGTAGACAGACGGATAGGATTTGGAGAGACAGGAAAGCAGATTCTGGCAAAGGGCAGAAGCACCACGGAGCATGCCCAGTGCACTCGGAGCCTGTCGGTCTGGCTGCACCGGAGAGCTGGGGACACGGAGTGTTTATCTGAAAAGGTGTGCGGGGTAGAGACTGGAACAAACCTAGGCTGCCAAGCTAGAGTTTGGACTTTGTCTTTCAAGTCAGGGGGCTCCTTGAGGTTTTTGCACCTGAGTGTGGAGCTCACCGGCCGAGGGTTAGAGGAGAAACAGATTCCAGCAAATGGGACAGGTTAGGAGCCTGTGGGCGCAGTGCAGGCTCGTGGGGTGAGGGCCTCGGACTCCACCTGTGAGTGAGAAAGGCGGGGCCAGGCTAAGCCTATGGAGCGAGCCCTGTGCTGGGTGCTTTACACTCTGTCTCACTGGGTTGTAACCAGCACCCAGAGCGCAGTGCTTACTCATTCATTTCACGGAGAAGGAAAGCTCAGGGACGTTACCCAGGCATACGGCCGGGAAACAGAAGAGTAATATGTGCATAATTTCTTAGACAGGACAAATGAATAGAGTTGGCAGCTGGCTGAAGAAGGCATGAAAGGCAGGACAAAGTCAATCATGCCTAATTGTGCCTATAAGGTTTCAAGCCGAAAAGGCTGGAGATCTTTCCTAATAAAAATATGAACCCAGAAGAGCACACAGGAAATGCAGAGTCCCCTTTCTAGGGTGGCAGTGTTTCCTGGAAGTGTGTGGGTGTGCCCCCAGCAGAGCCAAGGGAAGGACTGCATTCTGTTAGTTCCCACCCGGGCCTGAGGTGAGCCCCTCACTTGGCACAAGCTTTGGGTACATGGTCTTGTGGCACCTGTGGTCAGGTCTACCGAGGTTATTCTACTGATAAGAGTCAACAATACCACCCAGAAGGTAGACTTCGGGAGCTGGCGTACCGCAGGCCTGAATAGCAAGCCAACGCTCTCATACACTGGTCACCTTGAGAAAACGGGTCATGTGATCGGATCATTCCACTTCCCTCGTCCATTCAAAGGCAGCAGTAAAATTGTCTCAATGCCCCCTCAGCTCAGGGGCAGTGTTAGCTTAAATGAAATAGTGTCCCCAGTTCACATAAAAAATAAACCACAGAACTTATATATATGCCCGTATGCGTAACCAATGGACATAGACAACAATGCTGGGGATGGGGGTGGGGGGGGTGTCGGGAGGACGATGTCAATGGGGGGAAAAGGAGAAACATCTGTAACAAAAATAAATTAATAAAAAAAATTTTTTTTTAAATAGTCACTGAACTCACTTCAAGGCAAATGGACACCCTGGAAGGAACACAACCTCCTTTCTTAAATAGGACTATCGAGTAAATACGCACTTTGTATATTACATGGTCTCATGGTCCGTAAGTCCAGTAAGGACTAATTTCATCTTCACTTAGGAATCCACGTATCGAAAATTATTTCCTCTTACACCAGAAAAATAATTTGACTCATGAGTCAGAGATCAAGCTGTTCCCGTCACCGGTGAGTCCAGACACACCGAGTGGCCCTCTAAGATGGCGAACGTGGTTTATAAGCATGAATGTTCTGCACCGGTCCTCAGGTGCGTTTAGTTTTCCTCCACTGTCGTCTAGAGGGAAGGAGAACAGAGCCCACGCTGAACCTGTCTTCTCAGACCTCCCCGGAGCACGTCCAGATGAGGACACGAAGGCGAACGTTCTTCCGACGGCATGCTGGCAGCCGGCGTGGCCAGCCTCTGCAGAGGTCCGGGACCGCGCTGGAAGTTCACACAACGTCACGTCCCCGACAACTCAGCTGTGCACAACACGCCTCGGATTGTGCCTCGTCTGCGAGATGAGGTTCACGAAGGACACGCGGTCAGGAGCAGCAGGACTCTCCCTGACACTCAGAGAGAGCCAAGGAGCAGACACAGGTCCCTCTGGAAGACATGTACCTCCCCTCCTCACCCAAAGCACGCGTTCCTCACCAGCCCTTTCTGCACAGGAGGAATTCCTGGTTAACACGAACCCAGAACGCAGACGGTTGAACAAAAGGAAGCAAACCCAGCTCCACGTACGGGTAAGATATCCCTGGGAGTCCCACAGCCCTGTCCACAGACACAAGTCCATCCTCTCCTTCCCCTCCCTAAGCTGAAATGTGTTTCTGAACAGGTCCTGCACCGATTTGTCAGGTGGGGTATCCCTGATGGTGACATCTGTCCTTTCTCCCACCCAGGCGATGCGCCGACAGAGGGAAGACAGGTTTGCCTCCGGAGGCCGGGGCACCCAGCACATCCAGGAGCGGAGCGCCTGAGCTCCCGGGTGGCCCGCCCCAACCCCGCGCACGCTTAGACGGCAGCCCCGGAGGCAGACTGTCAGTTGGGTGGGTGGAATCCCATCTCCCTTGCTCAGAGGTGGCTGCAGAAATTTCTAGAGTAACGGGGAAAGTGGCGCTGGGCTCAGGAAAGTGACTCCAGGTATCTCACCAGAAAAGGAGAGTTCTCTAAAAATACCAAAAAAGAAAATTGCTTGACAAGTCCTAGGATTAAAATGGCCCAAATCACCACCTGTCAGCCAGAGCTAGAATTCAGTTCAGCACAACGAGCTGTGCCTTTCTGGAAACTTCCTTCTGATCCCCTCTGGCATACATAGAGGTGTGGGGTTGTGGGGATTGTGGGGGGATCCAAATGGCCTCTTCCCTCAAGAGCCCACATCTCTTTAGAGAAGTTGTCATACAGACGAATAATGGTAATATATCCAAGGCCAAATGGAATCAGTGCCTAAAACAGAAAACCAACTTGGGAGAGAGAAGGGGGGAAAGGAAAATCAATTTTAGCTGGAGAAAAGTCTTTTAGACAGAAATGGTCCTTGCACCCAGCTGGAACAGACAGACGCAGGGAAGGACAGTCCCAGAAAACGACATCGAGCACGCAAAGGCACATTCTCAGGAAATGCCCAGTGCGCTCAGGGGTTGCTGGATTGGGTCGAGTAGAATGGAGGTAAAAATGGGCAATTCTCAGAAGCATAAGGTATGGCTGGAGGGCATGGAGCCCTGATGGGCTCACTCAGGGGTGCGAACTGGGCAGAATAAGCGGCAGTCACTAAGCACTCTGGGCGCAGGGGGACGTGCAAGGTTTCGCCCTTGGCCCCGGCACCTCTGCAGAAGTGCGGACCCCCCGGACGAGCTCGCCCTCCGGAAGACTGTCAGACGTGCCAAGTTCATGGCTGCTAGCGTCAGCCTCATGGTTCACTCTCGCCAAGGTCCCAAGGGGCCTCCCCTCCCAGCCGCCGTGCAGACCCAGAAGTAGGCGCTCTGCCGCTGCACCTGTGTTTTAATCAGCCCTACTGCTTCATCTCTTCCTTGCCTTTGAAGTTATTTTTTTAAAAAATCAATGTGCTTCCCAAACTTCTTCCCAAGCGTGAGCCAAGAGCGATCCCTCTCCCTCTGCCTGGAGGAGGAGCGGGAGAAATGGTTGAGCTCCAGGCGTATATGGTGTCGGGAGAGGATCGCTCAGTTTGAATTCAGAAGAAGACAATCTGACGTTGGACTCAAAGGAGCACACCCTGGGGATCAGGAGGCACAGACGGGAAGACGGAGGGGTGACGTGTCCCTTCCTCTGTGGAATACTGAGTTTCTAAACACACGGTTGTGGGAAACAGTCAGGGCGAGAAGCAACCATGCCAGGTACACGTAGGGCCCCAAGCTGGATTTTCAGTAGCTGGACGTGAACCCAATAGAAGGGCCCAGCTCATTCTCTCGACATCCACGTTTATTCGATCGCATGTCGAATCCCTGTCCCCAGAAGTGCTGCTCGTGTTTCAGGGACACTTCTCTTCATTCCCACGGCCTGGAAAGTTTCTGTGTCTCACCTTCCTCCCTCTCTGCTTCGCTCCTTCTGCCCCAGAGACAGTGACCTTTCGTTATTTCTCAGACTCTCCAAGTTCTTTGCACTCTGCCTGGTAAGCGTTTTTCCTCAAGTGGCGTTTGGCTCAGTCCCACACGCCCTCCAGGTCTCAGTTCAAACGGAACCTTCTCCAAGAGGCCTTCCCAGGCCCAGCACCTCGCTCCAGCTCCCTCCCTGATCTGCTTCCTTGCAGCACAGGAAACCACCGAATAGATTTGCTGGGTGAGGCTCCCAGGATTCGTGGACACTGTCAGTTTGCGCCCTGCTGGAGCGATATTCTCTGTGTCCACTCCGGCCTACTCTGTGCTGTAGAATAACTTGGCTTCCACTTAAGGCTGATAGCACACTGAAGCTTTTAATTATCTCTGCTTTAATAGAACTATTGCTACTTTTTTCCTGTGCAAAGAAAAGGAGTGTGGCGACTGTTCTGTGGGGCAGTGGCGACTTGACTGGAGCGTGTAACATGTACGCGCCCGCAGGCCGAAGGCACACCGCCACACGTCTGCGAAAGGCCTCCCCGCCTGCTCGGGGGCTGGCCACCTGCTTATCCCGGGCATTGACCTTCCTTGTTCGCATCCGATGGAAGGTCTCCCAGAGCAGCAGTTCTCAACCTGTGGGTTGCGACCCCTCTGGGGGTCGAACGACCCTTTCACAGGGGTCACCTAAGACCATTGGAAAACACATATTTCCGATGGCGATTCATAACAGTAGCAAAATTACAATTATGAAGTAGCAACGAAAACAATTTTATGGTTGGGGGTCACCACAACATGAGGAACTGTATTAAAGGGCTGCGGCATTAGGAAGGTTGAGAACCACTGCCCTAGAGTGTTTTGAAGTAAGTTTTTCTTTAAAATTTTTTTTTCTTTATTGACTTTAGAGAGAGAGGAAGGGAGGGGGAGAGAGAGTTAGAAACATCGATGAGAGAGAACATCGATTGTCCGCCTCCTGCATGCCCCCCACTGGGGATCGGGCCCACAACCTGGGCAAGTGCCCTGACCGGGAATCGAACCGGCCACCTCTTGGTGCATGGGTCGACGCTCAACTACTGAGCCACACCGGCCAGGCTGAGTTTTTCGTTTTTTGATAGAAACAGGGCAAGTTGTCTACTAATGAGTGGAATCGCTCATACTGATGAGTTGTAAGGTCATTTGCGTTTGCTTAATCCTTGGTCCCTAAAAGGGTCGTCACAGACTCTGGGCCAGGAGTCGCCAGTGATGGGCAGCTCCGGCCCCAGCCGGGTTTAGGCACTGGCCTGTCCCGCCATGTCCTTCACTCCCCTGGACCCATGTCTCCAGCTCTCTGTCACCCAGACACTGTCCTTCAGTTCTCGATAACAGGCTGAGTCGCAGCCCGCAGTGACAGCGCTGGGCGAGGCTCTCCCCGCAGCCTCAGGCCAGGGCGCCCCTCAGTGGCGGAGAACCCCCCAGGGAGAGCACAGGCCTGTGTATCCCTGTGACAGTCTAACTTTGTGCTTTGAAGGCATCCTGTGTTTCCTAAGTTTAGCTCAATCAAGTTGCGCTGCACTATGTCCTTTGGCTCACCTTACACGAACTACATCCCTTTCCCAGTGGGAGCTGGTTGTTAGCATTTCAGAGGTGCAAGAACTGCCTGGCTGGGCCCCTCTCCCGGGCCCCTTAGCCTGGTTCACTGTCATCTAACCTTTGATCTCAGCCTGGGGGTGGGGGTGGGGTCTTCCCTTGATTTATCCGCCTCCCCCTTTCCCTACAGGCACACCTACTGGGTCTGATGCTCCCTGGTGTGATCATTTTATACACTGAAATTGTCCTCATGACATCGTGGCATGTGCATTTGTGAGGATATGGGTTTACTGTCTTCTCCATTCATTAGACAATGAACTCCATGAAGACAGGAACCCTATCCTTGTCACTCACCACTGGAATCCCAGCACACAGCACAGTGCTTGGCATTTTACAGGGCTCAGAGAGTATCGATTGACCCACTGACACG
Organism: Tadarida brasiliensis; assembly: GCA_030848825.1. Lineage (NCBI taxonomy): Eukaryota > Metazoa > Chordata > Mammalia > Chiroptera > Molossidae > Tadarida > Tadarida brasiliensis. Next base: position 93,677,884 of record CM061267.1, on the reverse strand, counting down.
TTGAAAGGAGAGAGGGAGAAAGGAAGAGGCAGATTTCTTATCCCGGTGCCCCCGATCCCTGGGCAGAGAACACCGTTGCATGCACGCACTTTGCCGGAAAAGGGAGACTTAGCTCTGGTCAGAACTTCCAAAAGGGTTGCAGCCCCCCCAGAGTTAAGGATCACCGAGTCACTAGCATCACATCCACCGACACATCTTAAACAAGATGTGAAAGAAAGTAAAAATCAGTCTCTTTCTTTAGAAGCTGCTTCTAAACAGTCTTGAAAAGCAGAAGGAAGAAAACAAGACGAACATGGTGGAAAGACCCACGGATCTACAGCAGCAGAATGAAGGGTGAACGCCGCAGGGTCAGGCGTTCCTGTGTCCTATCTCCAGAACTGATACTGCAGACCAGGAAGAACTTCCAGCAGAAAATGGCCACCATTTGGAAATTTACATATTCCTCTTTAAAAGACCAGTTGGGCGAAATTGGTTTATTTAAAATTCAGCCCACATAAATATCTTTCAAAATGAAAATAGACTGTAGTATAGTTGACCCTTGAACAAGGTGGAGGGTCGGGGCGCCAACCCCCACATAGTCAAAAACCCACGGGTCATCTCAGTCGGTTCTTTGCATCTGCAAATTCCCAACCTTGGATGAAAAATACTGTTTCAATCAGTGGTTGGTTGAACCCACAGATGAGAAACTATGGATACAGGGGACCGACTGTCTTTATTGAAAAAATCTGCATATAAGTGGTCTGTGTACTCCAAGCACATGTTATTCAAGGGTCAACTGTATATGAAACATTTGCAAAATCGGAGTGTCTCAGCTCATTTTAGAAAACGAAGACCATTTAGGGTCAGAGATGGGTTACTAGGGGGAGCTATTACCAGATTATGGTGGTAATGATCAAAAGCACAAGCTCTGGGTCGAATAGATTTTTAATGGTTTCAAATCCTGGCTCTTCGTCTTTCTTGCCTGATGACCTTGGGTGATAGGCTCAACTTCAAGCTTGGGTTCCTCACCCACACACAAGGAACAATACATGCAGGTGACACCCTTAGCTGCCACCTGGCACAGAGTAAGCACTCAACCATGTCAGCTCTTACTGGCCCTCTTATTATAGAGTTGTCCACTGTTATTAACACTGCAATACAGGATTCGGCTTCCAGAGTTTCAGGCACGTCACGCATGTCAATCATTCAGTGGGGCTAACACAGTTGTCATTACTTTCTACTACCAAAGCCAGTATCTGTAGTCATACAGCCCTCTGTTTTCAGTCAACTCCTGAATCTGACTCTTTTTTACCCCTCAAGTACTAAATACCAACCTCAGCCTTCCTGCAGTCCTTATTTGCTTCGCAGGTCAATAAATCCTAACGGTGGCCACAGAACTACGGGTCAGTATCTGCTTAATATCTTTCCTCCCTGGCTTTGATGGCAAAGACAAAGTGAAGACTCCAATTTCCTGGTTTCCTTTTCATATGGAAAAGCTTTCCGGGGTTCTGAAAGGTCTCCTGGCCCATATTCTTTGAGCAGCTCAAATGATCCTACCTTCACCCTCACACATGGGCCATTGGCTTGGGCTGCAATGAAGAAACCAGTTCACCCTCTCTCTCTCTCTTTTTAAACTCCGAACTCTAGGTAAGACAGTAAATAAAGATCATAGAGAACAGCTCTTTCATGTTAAAAGAATTATTAATTCCAGTATCGTCACCAGATTTCCCCGTTTCCTCGCAAACCATTCACTTCTCTACTCTGTGCTGGCTGACCAGGCTCCTTAAACGCCTGGAGCCAGGGGAAAGAAGCAGACTTTCACAGACACATCCTGTCCGCCGCTCTGGGCGCCCTGGCCCGGCCCGTGGCTCTGGTCCTGTCAGTCCTTCCTGCACGGCGGGGAGAGGATTCGGGCAGCTCTTCCTCCGCAACAGGGACCCTGGCTCCCTCTGGTCCAGCCCAAAGCTGGCTGCATCCAGTGTCCTCTCCCCCTGCACAGGCTGGGCCCTGCTCACCCACCTAAAAGTGACCAGGGTGGCTCTCTCTGAGAAGTATTTCAGTGAGCTGAGAACTTTGACTCTGGATTCTAATTCTGGCTCACAAATGACCCAGTCCAACAAGCGCCCCACCTCTGCTGGGTCTGGCCTCGTGAAGAAGCAGTAATGTCGGTTCTCTATTGCTTACAAAAAAGGCACAATGGTTTGCTTGGGTGCCTGTACTATACACACCGAGAAAATACCACTGGGTGCCAGTGACCAGGCGGGTCTAGGTGGGCATATGCTTAGCTCCTGACCCCTGTACCAGGGACCGACCCTGCAGTCTCATCACTAACATGTGGAGGTTGACTGTACAGGACCAAAGAAACGTCAGCCCTGTCAGCAAAGAAAAGGTCTTTGAGGACACAGCGTCTCAGAGACACGAGTCCCTAGGGGACCACACACACCAGAAAGCTGTTCTTCTTGTAACTCCTTCACCTGGTGCAGAGGTCCTCCAGGTGTGGCTCCCGACCCCGGGCATCACCTGGGAACGTGTCAGAGATGCACGTTCCAGGCCCCCCATAGACGCACTGAGTCCGCCCTCTGCACAGTTCTGGTTCCCGCTAAGTCTGAGAACCAGGACCTAAGGCGTGGAATACGTAACGGGTGTGTACACACGGAGACCTCAGAACTGTGAATGAATGCAGCCTTCAGCGTTACTGAAGCACCGCCCAGTATAGCCAGCTCCCACGTAATGGTTGAAAGACACGAAGTGTCCCCTTTCCTGTCTGATGGATGCTGGGACATAAACTGTAATGATCTGGGTATGGCCTTGGCCTCCTGACTCCCTGCCCACACCCCTCGTCGTTTATGACGCCACTCCACGGAATGTGTTTCAATTAGCTGCCTGTGCCAGGCTCTCGCTGGCCTCCACAGCTCTGAGCGTGCAATCTTCTATGGCTGGACTCTTACACCCTCTTCTCTTCCCCAAACCTTACTTCTCTTTTTGTGCTGCTAAATGTCACATTTGGATTTGGTTTCAGCTTAGGAAGTCACCTCTTCCAGGAAGTCCTCCCTGGCAGGTTCCCATAGCACACTTCCCTGAGTGCACTGTCTCCCTCACCTACTCGGCTGCACCCCCGCTCTGAGCCAGAGGCCTTGGTTACCTCATTCACAGCCAAGGCTCCAGCCCCTTGAACAGTGCCTGGTGAATTGTTTAATGCATCAATCCACTGTGACATAAAATACTTTATTTTTATAATAGATAATATAATATTTATAATAGATAATACCTATTTTACTGTTATTTAATGATTTTGAGAGAGAGAGAGGAAGACCAATAGAGAGAAGAATCTTAATTTTATTATTCCACTTATTTATTGGTTGATTGGGGATCGAACCCACAACCTTGGCAAGTTGGGACAATGCTCTAACCAACTGAGTTACCTGGCCAGGGCCTTAATTTATTATTTATGGATTTCACTGACTCTTACACATGGGTAATTGACCATTCGCCTAGAAATGAGGCCCATGGATATAAAAAAATAATTCAGCATTTTCTTTCTTAATAGAAACTGTGTTGTTGTATTTTTGGTTTTGTTTTTTTTTAAAGATATACACACTCCTAAATACTTGGTCCCTGGTTGAACCACTGCCTCCTCTGGAAGCCAGCGTGTGAAAGCCCACTGCTCCTTTAACTTGCCTGAGCAGAAGGAAAGGGAGACGAAATATTAGATGTCCAGTAAATAGAGAGCAATGCGGAGGACGATCCAGGAACATGAAAGCCTACCTCCTCTTTCGTATTTGCACACTCTCCAGCGATTTTCATTTTTGCCAGCTTGACTGGAAACAGTCCGAGAGTCCTGGATTGCTATCAAAGGGCACCGCCCTGAGCTCCAGACCGACACCCTGTCGCTGGTCCCGGAGCAGCACGGCCGAGTGCCCCCTTGGAGAAGCCCGTGACGCTGCCCAGACACCAGCTGATTTCACAAGCCGCTGTGCCGCACTGAGTCACAGTGCTCTACGCATGACAGAGCAATGTCCCCACCAAGCTGTCTGTGTCCTGATCGAAGCCAGCCCTCCCTGGGGTGGGGTGTCCACTGCCAGGGCCACCTCTGTGGACACCCCTCCTTGTTTCCTTGACACTGGGGAGTTCTGGGACCCAAATGCGTTTCCTGATTTTTAAAGGACAACCTGAAACCACAGGGCTCAGGCCTGTCCTCAGAAGTGCCACTGGACTCGGCTGGTGACATGGCCAGATGGAGTGGACTCCGTGGTCATCGTCCCATGTGGGTTTCACAAGAGAAACCTCTTCCAGCAACTTGAGCGACATGTTGGTGATAACACTATCTCTAGTATCCCTAATATTTCACAACGAAGAAAAAAAAAGGAAGTTCTGAGGTGTCAGATCCCTTTCCCATGGCCACCGTCGCTTACCCCCTGACCTCTTTCAGAAATAATTTAGATCAGCTCAAAAAAACATGCAGAATGAAGTAAAATAAAAACAGTGAATGAGGAAAACCGGAAAGGTAGAAATGAAACCAGGACTGAGATTAGTTTTAAAAATAGAAGCCATACCCTGAGGTTCTGGACGCTGGATAGAAACGGGCCACGGACCTGCTCTGAGCTGTCGGGTCGCCCGGCAAGGGGGGAATGCCGTCTGTGTCCTGAAGTACGTCCCCCACAGGACAGAGCCTTGGGTCTTTCTTCCGAACCTTGCACTGCTTAGTTTGCATACAGTATTAACTAACATTGTTTTCTCTGTCCAAACCAATAACGAATGAGAAGAAAATCAGGCAAGGGAAAGCTATAGCAAGAAGATATAAACGACTGAAAAGATCTGAATCTCAGCGCTCAGAAGCCCCTCCCCTTCAAGGGTCTCCTAGAAAGTGATGCTCCTGACTGCAAGGGACACTCCAGTCACAGCCTGGTCATCGTGGACAGGCTCACGTATGCTCAGAATGCTCAGACACTATTGGAGAAGGCAAAGAATGTTAATCAAAAAAAAAAATACAAAGTTTAGCATACATTCCTTCTTTTCCTACACTCAGTATTGTCCTAAGGAAAAAACAAAGTAAAACACACGGATGCCTTCTTAGTCTGCCCTCACCGGGGGAGCATCTGATTTTTCACTAAGCTCAGAGCGTTAATTGTCCCCCCGCCCCCCGCACCTGTTCAGTATGATCAGCTGAGACGATGTGCAAAGAGCACCCTGTGGACGTTTTCATTCGTGCCCGCGCCCTGTTTGCTTTGCTTTGCTTTCTTTTGCTTTTGTTTTTGTTAGAAAGCATCAGCTTCCCTGCAAGATGGGAAGAGGCTCTTCCCCAGGGGCCTAGAAACGACCGTGGGAAACGACAGAGAAAGACTGCAAGTGCTGGCACCAGGCAGACCAGGTCACATCGAAGGCAAGCTACACACAACATAGGTGTCTACTGCAGAGCAACGAGCTATTTTTAACAGTCTTTTAAAAAATTTAACAATTCCAGGTGACCTGCAACATCATTTTACATTAGCTCAGGTGTGCAGCACAGTGATCAGAGGTTTCTAGAATTTACGAAGTGATCCTCCCCACACCCCATAGTCTAGTCCCCACCCGCCGGGCAACACACACAGTCATTGCAATAGTATTAACTACATTCCATGTGCTACACTTTACCTCCCGTAACTATTTTGTAACTACCCATCTGTACTTATTAATGCCTTCCCCCTTTTCACTCAGCCCCCCTCCCATCTGGCAACAAAGTAACATTAATAACAACGCTGCCATTGACTGAGCACTTGCTTGGAGTGCCCCCCACGTGGGTGCCTCCTGCAATCCCTTGGACCTCCGGGGGCATCCAGCTTCCCCAGGGGACCCAGCCTGTCCAAAGCACCCAGCGTGGACCCAGAGGTGACCTCGGGTTCCCAAGGCTGCTCGACCACCATGCCACACTCGTGGTGTACCATCCTACCCTTTACTTTGTTAAAACATTCATTCTTTTTCCTGTTTAGACATTCCACATACATGTTTTGAGAACCGTCTTAGGTGCTTGGTATAGAGTAATGAACGAAACAGATGAGCTCCAAGGAGGCTGCAGTTTTGTGATGGTAAAGATTTCTAAATGCATTTATAACGCCGAGAACGATCAGGAAAGCAGAGTGCGTGGCACCTCGGACAGGTAACCCCGGCTTGGTGGAGTTACATCAAAGGATACAGAATGGGCAAATTAAAAATGGTTGAGAAAATAAAGCCCAGTGCTCAGATTTCACTTTCTGTCACTATTTTAAGGGCAATAAAGTCAAAGATAACCCCAAATTGATGTCTATGTATAGCAGTCGTCTGTTGCTGTGTAACAAGGTTAGTGGCTTTAACAATAAATTTGGTGGCGTAAAACAACACACGCCGTAGTGGTAGTTTCTGTGGATCAGGACTCCAAGCACGGCCCTGCTCCGGGTCTCACAGGCTGTGATCAAGGTGCTGGCTGGGGCTGTGACCTCATCTGAACCTGGACTGGGGAAGGGTCTGCTTCCCAGCTCCCGGCTTGCTGGCAGAACACCCATCACCTTCTGAGAGTGTCAGTCACGGCAGCCTCCTTTCGGTCTTGGCACAGGGCACCCCTCCAGCACCAGGCCCGCCCTGCCACCTGCCGAGCCGGGCCTCCTCACCAGTCCTTCCCACGCGCAGTGGGCTCGGCTCCAGGGCGAGCGCCTCGTGAAGGCTTTTGCTGTCCCCCTGATTCAACCTGCAGCCCCCCATCATGTGACTGTGTTATTGTTCTCACGACCGGCAGTGACCTGATTCTTACGTAGAGTTGTCCGCCCACCCTAGACTGCGCGTTCTCGGAGGGAAGAACTCTCGTCGCTCTTGTTCAGTCCCAGACTGCCACACCTCCACTGGCACCTGTCACATAGCAAGTGCTCAGTTGGAAGCTGTCACAGGAGTGAAATCAATACATATTAAAACCCTCCTCCGAAAGCTCATGGCAGAAGCAGGGCATTCAAAGACCCGAGTGGACCGTGGCGGACTCCACCATCAGCCCTGGCGGCTCTGGCCAAGTCCTCTGACAGAGACCCGAGAACGGGCGCCCTCCAGGCTGGCTGCTCGGGCTTCCTGGGTGGCCTGGAATGCGTCCCCTCACCTCTCGGTGCCCCAGTGAGCTGTGCACAGGAAAACGGAATGAGGAAAACACTTCTCACGTGGCCTCGCTCTCGTGGCTGAAAAGGGCTTTCCACTCACAGATAATGAAAGCAGAATGAAGTCCCCCCAGACCCCCTCCTGCTTGCTAGGAATGAATCAAGAAGTCCCCTAAGCAGCCACGAGAGATGCTACACCATAATTCCTGTTTTACCTGCGATAATGACACTTATTCAAATCTGTGTTTAAAAGCCTCATCTAATTGCATCCAAGAATGCAATTTTCTGGGGAGAAACACGGCAGGATGCTAGAAAGTTTATGCTGGAAGTAAACTCAAATGTGAAATGGAAATCAAACTGAAATTACATTTAACCCGGAGCCAGGCAGCCTGTGTGTGGGAAGGATTAACTTTGCCCAGAGAGAGCTGGCCTTGGCCTTGGGCTCAGGGGGTGATCGGCGTGCCCCTGGAATGTCGTAAGAGAAGTGACGTTTTTGCCTGGGAGCCTTGGCCACCAGACACGCCAACGATGCGATTTATTATGGGGGCTTTGGGCCACATGACAGTGGTCCTAACACCCAGAGGAACTGTAAATTAAAGGCATTAACACAGCCTCCAGGGAGGGCTGGAGACTGAAGGTCAGCCACTCAGGCAGCAGGCGATCGAGTCCCAATAAAATCTCCGGACACCAAAGCCGAGGTGGACGTCCCTGACTGGAAATACCCATGCACAGTGCCGCACACTGGAACCAAGAGGCGCTGCAACGCCTGCCATGACTCCACGGTGGCGGCGGCAGGAGCTCCACGGAGCCTCTCCTGACTGCCCCGTGCGTCTCTCCTGATCCTCGTCTGGGTGCTCTCCCTCTGACACGGCGTCACCAAGAGTGGAGCAGCATTCCGTGAGTTCTGTGAGTCCTTCTAGAAAAGCCACTGAGCCTGAGGGTGACTTCGGGAACACCCCCAGTGGGTGATGTCAGAGGTGAGGGTGCACTGTGCTCCCTCTGAGTTGGCTGACTGTATAGTTGACCTAAACTGTCTTCCAAGGTTAACCAACCTGTTAAAATAGGTATGGTTTTCTTTGTTTCTTCTTTTTTTTTTTTTAAAAGATGGTGTTCATTTCTTTTTTTAATTGTTGGCACTATTACAGATGTCCCTTGTTCCCTCCATTTGACCCGTCTCCACCCAGCCCCTGACCCCTCCCTCTGGCTATCACCACTCTGTTGTTTGTGCCCAAGGGTTATACATATATGTTCTTTGGCTATTCCCTTCACCTTCCCTCATCCAGTCCCCTCCACCCCCTCCCCTCTGACCTCTGTCAGTCTGTTCCATATATCTGTGCCTCCTTTTGATGTGAAAAATTAAACATGAGAGGATTTGGGACTGGATAAAATGATACCCCAAGCATCCTCATACCTTTCTAAGTGTACATATGTCTTGTTTTTCTGTTTTAGCTCCGAAAAAATTAGACTAACTAGGCAGGGCCCTTCTGAGCTGAAATCCAGGGAGCTGGAGGGCAATTTGAGGCCCTCCTCTCGGGTTAGCTTGATGGCTCAAACAGGGAAGAATCTCCCTGTGACTGAGGTGAAGAAGAATGAATGAAAGTTTCGAGGAAACCACCTGGCAGAAGTCTCAGGGAGTGACAAGGCAGAAAGAACATGACCGGCGAGAGTGCTGAGTGGTGCCCGGGCAGAGGGTCAGTGGCCTTGGCAACATCAGCCTGTTGGAGGTCAGCTTTCCCTCCACGAGAGGAGGCTAATTTGAGGTCCTAAGATCAACTGCAGGAGACCAGTGTCAAAACAGCTATGGATCAAACTGCCGCATAAGCAGATGGCAAGGTCAGAGAGGATCTGGGGGAGAACGGAATGGGGGTGTCCATAAGCAGATGGCAAGGTCAGAGAGGAGCTGGGGGAGAACGGAATGGGGGTGTCCATAAGCTGATGGCAAGGTCAGAGAGGAGCTGGGGGAGAACGGAACAGGGGTGTCCATAAGCAGACGGCAATGTCAGAGAGGAGCTGGGGGAGAACGGAACAGGGGTGTCCATAAGCAGACGGCAAGGTCAGAGAGGAGCTGGGGGAGAACGGAACAGGGGTGTCCATAAGCAGACGGCAAGGTCAGAGAGGAGCTGGGGGAGAACGGAACAGGGGTGTCCATAAGCAGACGGCAAGGTCAGAGAGGAGCTGGGGGAGAACGGAACAGGGGTGTCCATAAGCAGACGGCAAGGTCAGAGAGGAGCTGGGGGAGAACGGAACAGGGGTGTCCATAAGCAGACGGCAAGGTCAGAGAGGAGCTGGGGGAGAACGGAACAGGGGTGTCCATAAGCAGACGGCAAGGTCAGAGAGGAGCTGGGGGAGAACGGAACAGGGGTGTCCATAAGCAGACGGCAAGGTCAGAGAGGAGCTGGGGGAGAACGGAACAGGGGTGTCCATAAGCAGACGGCAAGGTCAGAGAGGAGCTGGGGGAGAACGGAACGGGGGTGTCCATAAGCAGACGGCAAGGTCAGAGAGGAGCTGGGGGAGAACGGAACGGGGGTGTCCATAGCAGATGGCAAGGTCAGAGAGGAGCTGGGGGAGAACGGAACGGGGGTGTCCATAGCAGATGGCAAGGTCAGAGAGGAGCTGAGGGAGAACGGAACGGGGGTGTCCATAAGCAGATGGCAAGGTCAGAGAGGAGCCAAGGGGAGAACGGAATGGGGGTGTCCATAAGCAGACAGCAAGGTCAGAGAGGATCTGGGGGAGAACGGAACGGGGATGTCCATAAGCAGATGGCAAGGTCAGAGAGGAGCTGGGGGAGAACGGAACGGGGGTGTCCATAAGCAGATGGCAAGGTCAGAGAGGAGCTGGGGGAGAACGGAACGGGGGTGTCCATAAGCAGATGGCAAGGTCAGAGAGGAGCCAAGGGGAGAACGGAACGGGGGTGTCCATAAGCTGATGGCAAGGTCAGAGAGGAGCTGGGGGAGAGAACGGAATGGGGGTGTCCATAAGCAGATGGCAAGGTCAGAGAGGAGCCAAGGGGAGAACGGAACGGGGGTGTCCATAAGCAGATGGCAAGGTCAGAGAGGAGCTGGGGGAGAACGGAACGGGGGTGTCCATAAGCAGATGGCAAGGTCAGAGAGGATCTGGGGGAGAACGGAACGGGGGTGTCCATAAGCAGATGGCAAGGTCAGAGAGGAGCCAAGGGGAGAACGGAACGGGGGTGTCCATAAGCTGATGGCAAGGTCAGAGAGGAGCTGGGGGAGAACGGAATGGGGGTGTCCATAAGCAGATGGCAAGGTCAGAGAGGAGCCAAGGGGAGAACGGAACGGGGGTGTCCATAAGCTGATGGCAAGGTCAGAGAGGAGCTGGGGGAGAACGGAATGGGGGTGTCCATAAGCAGATGGCAAGGTCAGAGAGGAGCTGAGGGGGAGAACGGAATGGGGGTGTCCATAAGCAGATGGCAAGGTCAGAGAGGAGCTGGGGGAGAACGGAACGGGGGTGTCCATAAGCAGATGGCAAGGTCAGAGAGGAGCTGAGGGAGAGAACGGAATGGGGGTGTCCATAAGCAGATGGCAAGGTCAGAGAGGAGCTGGGGGAGAACGGAACGGGGGTGTCCATAAGCAGATGGCAAGGTCAGAGAGGAGCTGGGGGGAGAACGGAATGGGGGTGTCCAAGTTGTGATTGGGCGGAGGCAGATGCTGGATGTGACTCCCGGGCAGGCAGAGCAGAAGACTCACGCGGTGAGGAGCAATGACAGTTCTTGGAGCATCGGAGGTGGACCAGAGGCTCTGCTTGCTCTGACTAGTCATTTCCAGGAAGGACAGAGGTGGGCGCACTTCTGACTGTCAGTGTATAACTGAGTATGGGAACAAAGACTTAAGAGGAATTGGGGGTAGCAAAAGGCACAAGTGGATGAGAGAGGATGAAGAGGAGACAGCATTCCCCATTCCCCAGTGAACCCAGAATCCAATTCTGCAGAGAGACTCTGGCAGTGCAAAAGAGCATGCATGCTAAATAATAATAAACACAATCAGCATATCGAAGAAACCAAAGGAAGAACTTTGGCAGAGGCCTGGGTTGAAATCTGAGCTGCACCTTCATCTTAAATCAATGTAGAAAATGAGGGCACCTCAGGCAGGGACATGCGTGGACACAGGGACATAAATGTGCATTGTGTATTTCGATGCAGTGACAGAAGGTAGGACAGAAGTTTACAAGAGAGAGAGACAGCGAGCTAATGAGTAGGGACAACATTTTGAAACTTAAGGTTGGCCCTAGAAGGGCCAAAGTCTAATAAGTGGTGCAACTGAGCTGTCTACTGCCACCTGGTGACAGCATACCTTAATTACACATTCAGAGTGACTACTCATCCTTAAAGCCGTTTGCCAAAGAAAAAATAAAAACGTTACCCATGCAAAGGAACATCTCATTTGATTCAGGACCCTAGCTCCAATCGCAATTTGGGACAAGCATTGAAAGATATAAACAGAAATGTTCCAAGTACGTTCTTCTTTGAAGCAGGGGAAGATTGACTTGATTTTAATTACAGAATAGCAGTTATCATTATATAATTTTCTCATACGTACACACAAACGTAAAGCCTGGATTCCTTGCCTAGATCTCTCCTTTTGCTTGATAATAAATGACTAGTTTCCTTTAAAGAAAAACATCCACGCAGTCTGTGATCTGCCCCTGGAAGGAAGCCGCCGGCCACCCCGGGACGCCAGGACATCCAGCCCCATCGCGCTCTCTGAGTTCCGATGTCCTCCCGCACCGCCGCCCACCTCCTACCTCCCCGCACCTCCGCAGGAAGAACACATCTGCGAATCCTCTGGCGTCCCTTCAATTCCTCACAGCTGTAAAAACCACTGCGTGGAAAGAAGAGAACATTTCCTAGACTGGGACTCCCCAGACACTTCCCAAACCCAACAAGCGGAGAGCGCTGTTGCTGCAGTGAATCACGCCGCCTGAAGGGGCGCGGGGAGAGGAGGCGGCCCGACGTGACCGCGGTCTGTGCAAGCCTGGGCTTCAGGGCCCTCCAAGCGCAGTTTTTGGACTTTGTGAAATGCGGGCCTGCCCTGACTTAAGAGCCCTGCTTTGTGGACAGGTTACATTTACGTGCAACTGTTTCATCTAAGATTTGGGTCTGAGTTGGGCAAAAAGCCCATTTTTGGTGCTTCATACACCAGCCCCAAATATTGGAGGTCTTCTCTCTCGGGTGTGTTGCACACAGCCCAGCCCAGCCCCTCGCCTCTCTCCGCCCACAAGCTGCCCAACGCCGGTGGGGCCAGTGGGGCCTGAGTCAGCAGTGGGGAGTGGATTTCATAGGAGCAGTTGAAATCTCAAGGGAGCCTTGGTGGTGGGGGTGTGCCTATTCCTCCTGGTGTTCCCAGTCGGCATGGGAGACATGGACAGAGAAGGTGACCTGAGGCTGGGAGAGGGGGTGAAAGTAAGGAATGAGAACACAGACGTGAACATAACTCAACACTTTCCCCTCGGGAGAGCCTCCGTGTGAATCCAAATATAATTCCAGCTATTCCACATCAATGTTTCCACACTATACTACTTCTCTATCTACCGGAATTTGCTTCATAACACATCAGGCAATGATAATACAAACAATGATTAAAGAGGACCGGCTGATTTAAGGACAAGGCAATCAGCAACTCGAGGACTTACCAATGTAGCCAGTTAAGAGTTTGATATGATTCATAATTAAATTATTTTGCACCCAAACATATTCAATTAGTTAATTAAAGCAAATTATGCTGATCATAAAGATGTTACTAAAATATTACATGTGTATGCCAAATGAGGCCATGGTGGGTGAAATGCATTGTGAGGAAGAAAAGCAACAAAGCTTAAAAAGTTTCCCAAAGGAGAGAGAGAAGAAGAAAAAAATAGGGTTGGCTTGCCCTGGCTGGTATGGATCAGTGGTTAGAGCATTGGCCACCCACCGCAGGGTCAAGGGTTTGATTCCCGGTCAAGGGCATGTACCTGGGTTGTAGGTTCGATCCCCAGCCCTGGGCGGGGTTATGCAGGAGGCAACCAATCGATGAGTCTCTCTCACATCGATGTTGCTCCCTCTCTCTCTCTCCCCTTCATTCCACTCTCTCTAAAAATCAATGGAAAAAATATCCGCGTGTGAGGATTAACAACAACAACAAAAAGAGTTGGCAAATACGCAATCATTTCTTACTCATTTACAAAGCTTTTCAAGTTTTTAGACAATGGACAGGTTACTATTTAGAATATTGAACTGGGTCAGAGACCAACATAAAATAAGAATCTTAAATCCTAGACATCTCAAAAGTAAAGTCTAATTCACAGAAATCAGAATTATTTTGACCTTATAAGAAGAGCTAGCTCATATTTATAGTAGAACTGGCCCCATGGAACTTGCCCTACAACTCGGGAAACCCCCAAAAAAGGTAACATTTCCTCAGAGAAATATCTTCTCCGCTGCCTCCCTTCTCGATGTTACAAATACAGTCATGCTCGGAAGGTTGAATTTGTATGTTATGAGATTTTGTTCTTTGTCCTTAAAGGAAGATACGAATATTTCTTTGGAGGACGAGAGGAAAATGAAAGGAATGAAATTCATGTACAGTTTGGTGCGTGGCCATCCGTGATGTCAAGGCAAATCTGCTCAGTTCTGTAACGACTCATAAGAAAGCTCACAGCCACGGTCATGACTGTGCTCTTGGGTTCTTTTTAGGAACTCCACCGATGACATAAAACATACGGGACAAAATGTCCAGGTGTGAAGTACTGTGTGATTGCTACTTGCTTCTTTCTTCCTTCCAACGTTGCTGAAATGCTACACAATGAACACCTATTATTCTTATAAAACAACAACAACAGAAATTTTTAAAGGACCTCAATGCAGTCTTCTCTTACACGATCTCATTTAGTGTCACAGAAGAGAAACGGTTCATTTTGAAATAATGGTTCCACGGATTCACCAGTGAGAACCCATCTAATCAGTTCTCCACGATGCGAGACAACGAAATATCAAAATTCAGAAAGACAAGTGGCTGAGCCAAGGGCCAGATTCTCCACAGGAAGGACGAGACACAGGCAACAACACCCGGTACCAGTATTTCCACCTACCATGTGACAACACAGCACTGCCTACTGATCTCCTTGGAGGAACAACCTTACCTCCCAGGTAGTTACTGTCATGCCTTTTCTACAGGTGAAAAATTGGAAACTCAGCTAGCTACCAGGGCCGCACAGCTGGACTGTGGCAGAGCTGAGATGAGGTCCAGCTTGGCGTCGCCCAACACGGTACCTCTGTCCTCTGCGTCCTGAAGACTCCCTAAGGTCTGGTCCTTCCCGGAGATCCCCTAAGAATGAACTTGCCTTTTCATGCGGACCCTGCTTATTTTCTTTCTTTTGCCACATGTGTGCTTGGCAGAAAAGAAGAAACGCGGGCTCTACCAGACTTTGGCCCCCTCACTGGAAAACCCGTGAGGTCGCATCTCTGGGTTGGGGAGTGAGATCCCAAGCAGGGCGTGTGACAGGCAGGATTGTCAAGCTCTACCCTCTTGAGAATTGTTGTCAACACATTCCTGCCTCTTCTAGGAAGGAGTGGCTGACTGCGGAAGGGTGCCCTGTCGCCACACCCTGTGCGGCAGAACTCGAACTCACCTCCCACCACACCCCCTCCTCCGACCTCAATGCACAGTTATCCCGAGAGTGTTCTCGTAAGCACCCGAACTTGATGCACCAGGCCCCTTAGACAACCGGGCGACCCCCGCTGTGCTGCTGTGGCCGCTGCGGCAATGCCTGTGGGCAGAAGGCCAGCATCTGCCTGGCCACCTAGCAATTCCAGTTCTCTCTGTCCTTGTCAATGTTGTTTCTCACGACTTCTGCCAAGGTGCTCATCAAATTCCTGCTTGCAGTCCAGGGATCATAATACAAAATAAATCACCAAAGGGAAAAAAATAGAAATTTGGGGGGAAAAAAAGGACTAATCTCTGCAGACCTGCTCTCCAATTTTTGTTTTCAACACATTCTTTTGACATGGGATGAAGACCAAAAGTGCAGCCTGCTGGGACCCTGGGAACAGCTTAGTCTTCCCGTCTATTTTAGACAGACAAGGGCCCAGTCGAACTCTGCAACAGGGGTAGGGGAGCTTCCAAAAGAGGTCTTCCTCTTGTCAGTCATTTAATTAACAGAAGTAAGAGCATCCAACAGTTACAGAGCACGTGCTAGCTGGGGGCACTGGGTTGCGTGTGTGCATTTATGTCCATAATCTCCCTGAACCTGAATAACAACTCTTCCAGGTAGCTTCTTCTACTATCCTCAGTTTACAGACAGGAAAATGGAGGTTTAAGAGCTTAGGTGATGTCTCGAAGTTGTGGAGCGGGGCTGGACTTGTCGTCCTGGGAGACCACAGAGTTCTTAATTGCTATGCTCTACTGCTTCCCATCAGACCTTTAAGTGATGGGCATTAGCTCCGGAATAAAACCTGGTCTGCCTGTCCAGCTGCATCCCTCGCTCCACAGTCTTGCATTAAGATCTTTCCATTTCCACAGAGAAGAGGTGGGGTCCATTTAGGGGGTGGCACAGGGAGGAAAAAGAAGGGGAACCCAGAGGATTCAAATTATAACAGGAAAATGGATTGAAAGAGCTGAACGTATGTGTTGGAGCCAAATGGCTTGGCAGATGCAGCCACGCTCGGGGATTTGTGATGACAGGGACAGTCCTTTTTCCACCCCACTTCGAGCTGCCTTTATATAACTTTATCTTTTATGTCCAAAGATCAAATAAAAAAAAGATCACATTTAATGAGAACTAAGGGAAATAAACTGGTGGCAATTAAAGAGTAAAAATAACTTCGCTGTGGCTTCAGACCACAGGCGGCTGCTCGTTTTAAGAGGCACAGGCAAATCACTTAAGGCCCTTTAGGCTGTATTCCTTTCACGTTCCCTCCCACACCCACGGCGGTTACAGTTATAGGCAGTCACAGCCCCTGAATCCGTGGAATTGTGCAGTAAGGAGAAGTACAACCAGGACAAACTCATCAGCTCACAAACGCAGCCTCGTGACACAGAAGTCAGATCCCAGCCTCCCGTGGAACCGGTTGCTTTGTGTGGAAGGGGGTTCATCAGAGTCAGAAAAGGTTGCAGAACCTCTCCTCGTAATGAGAGAGCTGTTCCTGCACCTCGAGCTCTGACTCCACGCTCCTCTCACTCTGGACGCGAAGCCTCACAGTTGGCCAAGACCTAAGGAATCAGCACACCGCCTCGTTTGGCACGTGCAGGTCTGTTTTGGTCTAGACGGTGAGGCAGACCTGAACTCTTCCTCAGATGCAGAATACCCAGCTTCACTCAAACACCCACAGGCAGCCAGAGGGATCTGAGATTCCCACCTCTGCTGTATTCCACTGTGGGTTAGACTGGAACTTGAGAAGTACTCATCGATCTTAGCTAACACCTGATAAAATCTTGGGTGTCACCAGCTTTCCAATGAATCTGTAGACACTCAAACACAGACTCGCCTATAGGGTGTTGTTCTGAAATGCTCTTTGAAATTTACTAATTTGGGATATGATATGGGAGTAACTGAAGACGAGATTAGCTGCTGAACAGAAAGACACAGGAGTGTTGACGCTGTACTTTGGGAGCTCTTGCTGTGTACACCAAGAGATTGGACACACTCCCTGTCAAGGTCAAGCCTGTCCTTGGCCTGTGACCCGGTGCCATCCCCCGGAAGATGCGCTTACCGGTAGAAAGTAGCGTAGTCCACCGCTGAGTGGCAGGTCTGGAACTCCCAGGATTTGAGCTTCTGGCATTCTCGATGAGCTCGGAGCTTTACCTTCACCGTCCCTTGACACAGTTCAGGCACTGGCTTTCTCCGGGGTCTATTGCAGAACTCATTGGACTCCACCCTCCAGGACTCAGCAAAGTCATCCACATCAAACTTGAAGTTTCCATCTCCACCAATTAAGTCATCACGCTTATGTCCATTATAGTTGCCACAGAGACCACAGAGTTTGCCCTTGAGATGAGGGGCAGCCATGACTTCGACAAAACTGTCCCCATCCCAGGATATTTCCAAACCTAGAAGAAAAGAAAAGGGATCACTCATTCTTGAATCCACCAATAATTACCAAGTATATATATCCTTATAACATATGACTACCCTCTAACAAGGAACACCAAGGGTCTGTCCAAATTCTTGGTTACCTTTCATCTTTGCCATATTAAATGTTGTGTGAAATTACATGAATCACTTACTTGTTAGGACTTAGAATTTTTAAACTGTATAAAGTTCGCCCTTAAAATGATATCTTATGTATCCCCGTTTGAGTTGTAAATAACTACTCATTGATCATGTTATTCTAGGGTATATATTTTTTGCCATTTTCAAGAGTAATTGTATTGGTCCAAATCATGATTTCATTTATCTGATGATTATTCTAATGTGAAAATGCAAAGATGACAAAGATGATAGTTTTTAATGTAATTCTTTTTTTACCCCCGAATCTCCCATATGATTACACCAAACACCAAATGAAAAATTTCAAATTATTTGTTATAATGGCTGAGGTAAAGCAATGAAGGTATAGCTTCTGAATACATCCTCTCCAAAGGATGGCCTCAGCGTTGGAGGCTACCGGGCCATCGGCAAGAATTCCCCCTGTGCTGAATAGAATCAGCAGGACAGCACTGTCTTGTTTAGCATGGAAACAGTCTTCACCCCAGAAGGAAGAGAAGGCCCTTCTTGGTTTGCTGAACTGATCATCTAGAACAGTGAACGGTTTTTCTGAGAACATTCATATTTCTCCAGAAATGCTTGCCCGAGGCTTCCAAGAGCCACTCCAGCCAATGACCCCACTGAACGGTGGACTTTCTGTGTCACAGAGAACATCCAGATTATGCTGTCATAGGTGGGACAACTGCAAGTGACCCCATCACACACACAGGTCGGTCTGATGAGAAGGTCAAGAAGACATGTCCCCATTCCCACCCTGATGTTGTGTGCAGAGACACTGTCCATAAGAGAAAGGAGAGGCCTTAATGAAAAGCCTTTTGAGGTGCAATGCAAAGTAAATGTCAAGCTCTTCTAGTCAGAGAGTTTTTCTTTGTCCCAAACATGTGTCAGAAGTGTTTCTTACTATTTTCCTGGTCACACCCTGGCAGCCCCCAGTGAATGGATGGACTAGGAGCCACGGAATGCAGGCGACCCACCCGGGCATGAACACCCAGGGAGCACACAGCAGGTCAATGCACATTTCTGCCCGAGGCCTTCTCCTCTGTCACTTTCACTGTCTCCTAAGAGTGACCACCCACACACACAAAGAAGCTCTTTTTAGAAAAAAATTAAGTCTCAAATGTATGTTTTTAAATCTTACTCTCTTGGGTTTCTGACAAAAACGAGCCTTTCCTTTGGCCGGGTCTGAGCGCCCGGGAAGAACAACATGACTCTACTCCTGAAGACCTTGCCTTTGTTCTTACAGTATCAAATTAGGCCGCTGAGCAAATGTTCAGAAGATGCTCAGAAGCTGGGGAATAAGGTGATGGGAAAGAGGGGGGCTGGGAGAAGGGACAGGATCTCGCTTGGATATAAAATTGGCCCGCGGCAACATCAGAGTGATGAGATCAGTAGGAAACGCCCAGAAGCAAGCTTCCAAAGGCACTGTTCCCGAAGCTTGGACGTGGCCCAAGAGGAGAGAAGCCTGGCCAAATCGCATTCCTGGGAGCAGGCCACACAACTGCCACAAGGAAGATTACAGATCTGCGTTAGGGAGAGTTATTGGTAGAATAAACCAGTGGTCTAAAACTGGATTTCTCGAGAAATAAACAGAAAGGCCCGTATGTAAATCACTGAATGGTAAATGAAAGGGATGGACACATTCTTAATTCAAGGCAAATGGCTGAGATGCTTTCTTGGTTGAGATAAAAAGCTGAGTTCAGAAAAGCAGTTAAATAGAGTTGGGTAAAGAAGCAAGATAGATGGTCATAAGGAAGTCTCTCTTGGGAGTCCTCTGATGAAGAGACAGGGTGATTACAGAAAGGGGTACACTGCTCCAATATCCACATGCTGGCAGATCTCCCAAGCAGATCTCTGTGAGAAGACGGTGTCAACTCTGACAACCACAACTATCCTATAAAATGATGTATATGTCTTCATACCCCATCATCTAACACAGGATCTGGCATGTAGTATATACTTACTAAATGAATGAATTACCCTGCAAATTGATATGTCATGCAAAGCCAAGGAAATTGTGAATTTCATGCTAGTTAAGACACTGAAATAACAATTTTGAAAAGAGACAAGCAAACTATAATATGATTTGTAATACACTCTCTAAGGTATAGAAGAAACTTGACCTTACAAGCCTGTAGCCAGGCAGCTGCCCAGCAAGAGAAATGAAGGGGAAAATCAATTTCATCCACACTCGAGCTTTAACAGCACAATTCTAAAGACTTTTCCGTGCTGCAACATTTTCCAAACTACAAATCTCTTTCCTAGACAGCAGGCAAATCCTCTTCTTCCGAGTGCCACAATGGTTGAGAATATCTTTCCAAAGAAGCTCCAACATCATCACTGACAATGATGTAATAAATTTGAGACTTTGGCAACTGAGTTCGTGGGAATTCAACTCACAGTGGACTGGTGATCCATGCATACTTGAGGAGACCCACTGTGCTCTTAGTAAACTCTTCTTAAAACTGAACCTCTCACTCATAAAACATGGTCCCCAAAGAGAATCATCTGGAATTCACTCTCTTTTCCTCCTCTTTTTTTTGAGGGGGGTTATCATTAAGAGGGTTTTCATGGACCAATGTTAGCTTTCGCGTGAAGGGATAAATTATTCCACCACAAATAGATGCCTTTGTTGCTGTATCATAGACGTATGTGTTTGCATCCGTTCACCCTCTATGGGAGTAAAATCTCTGAAAAGTAGATCACAGCGGTGCAGACAAAAACACTCATAAATTGTCATTGAAGAAACTGCTCCTCCAAAAGATATTTTAAATAGGTGTCATTAGAGATGAAAACCTCATGGAAGTGTGGGCTGGGGCTAGTCCTTTCTGCAGCTGGGATGAGTGTCCCAGTTCTCTGCATGGGAAACCGGGGGGGAAATAACTGGTGGGGGCAGGAGGCTGATGGCGAGGCGCGTGGTCCCCTGGGGATGAGCGGCAGCCACAACCCCTCCGCTGCGGGCAGGGTCTTCCCTTCTCAGCACTGGGAGCTTTACTAACTTGTTCCAATGTGTGTGTGACCTGGCTCCAGACTGCTAGTTTTGGGGATTTTCTTGGGGGACAGGGGAAGTTGTTCTTCGGTTTGGTGTTCGTTTTCGTTTGCTCCGCTTTGTTTGTTTTGGTTGTTATTGTCGCTTTTGTTGTCCACTTAAAGGAGAGAGGAGGTGTGACATCAGTAGACACACCATAGAGATGCCTAAAAACTGATGGTTTCTGTTTAGAGGCTACATCAAAGGGAAACAAGAAAACTATATATGCATTCTCTAGGTTCATCGAGTGTAGAACTCTTGATGAACCTGGAAAAAAAAATATAATAAAAAGCCACACTCGCACGTGTTAATGCCTTTCAGGTGGATCTGATGTAACTCTTCCAGGTAGAGCTGATGAAGTGAGCAGACGGCAGAAAGGAAATATTTTCAAATCATTCGCCAAGTGCCAAGAGTGGGGTGGGGGCGATGGGGTGGGCAGTGCCTTCTCAAGCTGCTCAGCTTCGCTCGGTACCCTCTGTACTACCCCAGATGTCACTAGGTAAGCAGCTACTGCCTGTTTCACCCAAGCGACAGGCCACCTGCGCTCCCCAGCAGGTGATTCCATCAGGAAGTGCTGAGTATTTAAGCCGCAGGGGCAAAGTTGTTCCTCCCCATTTGCCATCCTCCAGCTGCAGGCTTGATTGAAGCTGTTATTCTGAAAAAAGCACCCTTTGATCATATGTGCTTATGAAATTTAAACACACACACACACAAAACCCTACGGAAGAAGAACTCTCAGAGGATATTTTAAATAGACAAGCAATAAGTGGTAAAAAGAAAATCTCCCTAAGGGGTAGTACAAACTGAGGTTGGTGGACCAGAGTGGAAAAGGCTATTGCCTGGAAATGCAATTGTTCCATTCAAAGGATCATGTCAAAGCAAGTTTAACGGCCAGAGGAATCCAGTTCTTCCCTAGGAAGCAGAAAGCCTGTGCGCTTCACAGGAAATTGTTCAGCTGAGTATTAAGGGAGCCACATAAATTCCTTGACTCATCAGATGGAAAAAGAAACAAAACTGGAAACTAAGTTGAAGGCCTAGAAGGGTTAAATGCACTAATCTAATGATGGTATGGATGATGCAGTAGTATTTTCTCAGCAGCCTCATCCTTTTGCTCATTTGTACAATGTGGAATCCTTACAAAGAGTACACTTATCCCACAAGGTATTGCCAGCTGCGAGAGGAACGGCGTGGAACCTCCTAGCTGTTAGCAGTCTTTGAGCATCCAGGATCCCTTTGAGAATTGGGCTGTGGTTGACTAATAATTTCCATATCGGTAGAATCCACTGTGTTCAGCTGGCTCGCTAACGATAGGCAAGGTGCTTCTAATTAGTGCTGTTTAATAATGTGTCATCGTGTGCACATTTTACAGGAAGCCACCAACTGTTGCCTCCTTTAAAGGGATCAGCTGAGACCTGTAGATCCCAGTGTGGCCTGTCATTTGAATATGAAAACAGGTGTCTAAATTTTCTGAGCAGGACTAATGCCTCTGAAGTGGAAAGAATAGAGCTTTTCACATGGGCCACACTCGGGGTCAAGAATGGAGGCCCTGGCCACTGCGGCTCAGTTGGCTGGAGCGTTGTTCTGCACACTCAAAAGACGGTGGGTTCAATTCCAGGTCAGGGCACATACCCAGGTGCGGGTTCAATTCCCCTGTCGGGGCACATACTGCAGGCAACTGATCGATGCTTCTGTCTCACATCGATGTTTCTCTCCCTCTCCCCAAGTGTAAAAGTTAAAATAAAATAAAAAGAATGGGAATCTTTCCCCCTTTATAGAATGGTTCAATACATCAATACCGAACATTCGCTCACTGAAACAATGTTACACTCTCCAAATAAAAGCTCCCTGCACGTCTCCTTGGCTCCCTGCCTTGTTTGGCCAAACTGGCATTCTGCAGGCTCAGTCAATTTATCAGACACATTTGGCTTGAACTGAAACAATCCCCAGGGTTCTGGAGAGAGAGCGGAGCGGTCTCTATAACCCTGCAAAGCGCCCGCTCCATCAAATGTTTCCCCTCTGGATCTATATTATCTAACGAAACTGGAACCCAGTTGATGCTTTCACATTGTTAGATCTTTCTCAACGCAAAAAGCAAGACAGGTGCTGAATTCCTCAAGTATCATACTTAAAGAAATAGCACAGGCCAGGAAAGCACACAATCCGACATCCCAACAGTGTGAGCTAACAAAGGGAGCGTGAAAGGAGCCACACATGGTATAATAAAGCGTGTAAATGTATGCACGCATACTATGGGGCTAGCACCGAAGAGCGGAGTTCTGCTTCTACGATGCCTCTCTTAGGGAGCACCTCAAAGACAGAAATCTGCGCCTCATTGAACCCCTAGGAGTAACCTGCAACCGTGAACAGTTTGGCTGCTGGGAGATATATCTGCCCCCGGAGTGGACAGACAGAGTCTCAGGCAACACGGGCTACTGCGAAAGGGCCTCGGGGCTCAGCTCCACCTGCCCAAGGCCCTGGGAAGAGCTCTCGGAACAAGCATCCCAAGTGTCCTTCAGTGGGAGCCAGTGGTTCTAGCCACCAACTCCAGGAGCACCCTTCCCCAGGGTCAAGAATGGACGGGGCTGCCGGTCACACAGCCGCCTCGCACTCCATCTGCACACCCACACACGCTGTGGACAGATGCTGACAAGGAAACACTCTCACAGATGTGAAGCTGCACATTCCTGGCTGAGCTGGGAGAGACACTGACAATTCCAAGCTGGCCATCAGTGGCCTAAAATTAGCAACACAACATGAGAAGAGGTTATTTGCAGAGCAGACTGCTATTTTTGGAATGAGGCTGGAAAGGCACTGGGTGTCGGGGGATTGCAAGACTGGTGGGACTGGCGTGGGATTGCAAGGCAGAGGGCGCGCAGATTTCCCCAGCTCTAGGGGCGCATCTCCCAGGCCTCCTGCCTCCGGGCTTCCCGAGGCGGAGGAGGAGCGCAGCCGCGTCCTGAGCTCGGTGCTGCTGCTGTGCGGGCTGGAGAGAGCTGGACGCGGACACCCTGTGCTCCCGGAAGCCCACCTGCTTTGGTCGTCACTTTGAGGAGGTAGCCGTCCAGGTCGATGTGGAAGTGCGGCGCCCGCCAGGGCAGCGCGATGCGCGAGCCGTTCCAGCGCACGGTCAGGTGCTGCTGGAGGCTGACGGTGCCGGCGCCCAGCACCAGGTCCACCGACTTGGTCCAGGAGAAGGAGCGGGTCCTGCGCGCGTCGTTCTTCACCAGCACCTGAAAGGGCGAGGCAGGGGAGGAGCAGTCTTTCGTCAAAACGTACTGACACGTCCCCTGAAAGTTAAATGTCCGTCCGTCAAAAGTGTTGTAGTGGGGATCTCCGAATACCGTGCAAACGCCGGGCTCTGCGGATGAGTGAGAGACAAAAGCAGGGTCATAAACGGAGCGAAGGATTCGGGAGAAACCAGGGGTCCCTGCAGTAAACCCCGAAGGGGCACCCGCCAGGTGAGGGAGGGCCTTACACAGAGGCACTTACAAAACCAACTTGCAAAAATAAAGTTTGGTTGGTGGGTGGTTTTAAAAGTCTGTGCCAAACCTCACAGGACATGTAAGATTTCTGGTGCTTTTTATACTTTAAAGTTCTTTATAACACGAATATTTAAAGCATCTCTATTTTGGAGCCTTGATATGCTTCTGTGTTCTTCATATAAGGGATGGAGAAATGGAAGATAATTTGGTAAATAGAACTGGCCTAACTCTATAACCCTTATAAACAAGAACAAAACATAAGTAAATAAGAGGTAGCAATATAAATGACAATATGCCAAAACAGTGTTATTTCCATTTAACTAATTCAAAAAATCTGGAAACATGGTATTCTACATGTTACTTGTGGTTTTAAACAAAAGTAGTATATTCAACACATATATTTACTAAGCACAAATAAATAGAATTGACGAACAGATACAAGTTTAATACCACTAGAAACCAAGTACTGGTAAAGTTGAGTCCCTAGGTGTTTTATAGAAATACAAGGTCCCTATATTTTGATCTATGTATCAAAATCTAAAGTTCGATAAAAACATAAATTATAAAACCCATCATTTAGTAAATTTAACACATTCCAATGAGTTCATCACTTCAAAATACCTTTAATGCAAATACTTATGAGACCCTAGTACAGTTCTACACTTTGGGGTCTCTCAAAGATTTTTATAGAAAATTAAATAGCATTTATTTTTCTAAACAAAATTTGACATTGATCTGTTCTCCATCTGAAGATATTTTTGATCTGTTTCCAAGGCGGCCCGAACAACCAGGTAATGAGGAATTCATTTAGAGAAATTAGCCCAAATGTTGAAAGAACTATAACGAAAAATACAATTTCCAGGCAACACCAGAACAGGTCACAACTACGAGCCTGTCATAATTGCTCTGAATATCTAAGGGGAGAATTGAGAGTCAGGACAGAGGGAAGATGTGTCACAGCTCTGACAGGACAGTGGGACCCAAGGCAAACATTTGCTTTCGATGTCCAAAGTGTTTGGAGAGTAAGGTTGTTTCATGTTGTGATGTAGTATGTCATTTCAAATGGCGATTTTCTGTTACTCCATATAAATCACATGTACTTGGAATTTGAGAAATTAATTTTTCTAAGTTAGCTTTCCTTATCAATATTTGATAGAGACTCAAAAAGAGAGTGGGGCATGTACAATGGTTTAATGAACACATATTTTAAAGGCACTTTTTGGGGAGGAGGGTGAAAGAGGTGGGTAGAGGGATGTGCTCTAACAGGTCAGCAGCAGTATTTGAATTCACCTTCCATCTCTGGTATTCTCCACATGACTCCAATTTCACTCAGTTCGCTGCTACACCCTTACCCCACCCCCTTTCTGACCTCATACCCCTCACCCCACTACTGCTCTCACCAATCTAATCACCCCACACAGCGAATTTTCAGTCCTTTCTCCATGGGATCACTTTCAAAGTTGTCTTAACACACACTTCCCTCACATTTTGACTAACAGAATCTCTCCCTGGCATAAAAACGGTGCTTTCTGGTTCAGAGGGGGCAAGACAGTTCTTGGGGACTCCCTGAGTGACATCAGGAGAATTATAGTTCCGAGCTGATACCGCCATGGGTCACACAGGACTTGACCACCCCATGCGCCACGTTCAAGAGAAGGGCTTCTTTCGAGTTCTCAGCTCCATCTACTCAGCAAGAAAACTGGAATCAATCAAGGCTTTCGAGCTCGTAGCAGATGGACCTCAGCTTTAAAAGGTCAGTGCACTACTGGATTTGAAATTATCCTCCGGGAGAAATCCGCTCCCAGCTGCAAGCAGGCACAGGGAACGCGCAGGCCCTCTGCGCAGAGTCTGAGATGCCATCTCCTGAACCAGGGACAACCACGGCTTCTTCTGGCGCTCTGACAACATTTGCATCAAAACGATCATGAACAAAAACAGTAACAGCTAACATTCACCGAGAATTCAATACATACCCTCTGTTCTTGATGCCTACTAATCACGGATACGTTATAAGAAAGTAGATCTTTAGATTGTCTCCGAACATTAAACAAGCAGCTAACCACCTGGTGGCAAATCCACAAAATGAATGATTACCTAGTCATTGAAAAAGCTGGTGAATAATGTTCACGACCGAGGAAATGCTGATCACGTGAAGTGAAAGAGAGGAAAGAAACAGAGTTCTATCTTAACTGTCTTAAAATAAACACAGAACTGTAAACTGTGGTTATTCCTTGGTGGCAGAATCGTGAGTGATACTTTTTCTCTCTTCCTTATGCTTTTCTGATTTTGTTTTTGTCATGTGTTTTTTTTTTAAAGAGTCAAAATGTGGGTGCCTGCAAAGAAGGCCAATTATGTGACAAAGCAAATCCTCAAAGAAGCAACAGAAAGTACACTGTCTCGAGTGGCCCTGGGGGACCCGAGCTGACTCATGGCTGGGCAGAAAGCACTGAGAACATCAGGGAGACCAGGCGAGGGAAACCACGTGTGAACAGGGCTGTCAGGAAAGCTGTTTTTCCAAGAGGCCTTAACTTACGGAGGAGAAGGGTTTGGAGATCATGCTTTTTCTGAGTAACAGCAATATAGGAGAGGCCAACAAATTTCATGACCACAAAGATGCCTGAGAATTATGTGTCGCATTTGGGGGCATTTATAGCATGAGCTAAAATAATTTTGAAATGTTGGCCCTTTTCCTGGCACCTCAAGGTCCCCGTGCCAGGTCCTGCAAGAACAGCAAGCACGTCCACTCAAGACTGACTGAAAGTGAGGATTTCACAGTGACACAAATCGGCCTGGCTGGGAAGGAACAAGGCTAGGGAAACTCTTAGGGGACACAAATGAACATTGTATTCTCATAGAATTTTTTTTTTCCGGGAGACGCAATGAAATGAGCTGCGATCCAAGGTGTCCAGATGTCTGGTCACACTCTCTGGAAAGCTTCGGGTGATAGTTGGAGCTAAATAAACAGACCCTTGTACAACGGACCTTGAATATGTGTAAGTCAGGGGGTGGAGAGGAAAACGCAAGTTTACCCTAGTGGTAATTTTTTCATAGTCCTTAATGTCAAACCATCAGCTGTCATTTTTATTTTGCTTTGCTTTCAATATACAAGGGTTTAGGCAAAGGGAAAAAAGATTAGAAGTATATAAACCCAAATATAAAGAGTCTTATTGTTTTTTTATTTTCTCTCTCTTAGGTTATAGAATTATGGGTGACATTTATTCTCCTTTCTTGTTTGTGTGTGTACTTACATTATTTTTTACATTTACATTAATTATTTATAATGACTATGTATACTTTTGGAATAAGAACATTTGCTTTAAAAAATTAAAAATATTGGATTAAAACATGTTGCTTTGACATCACATACTTTAATAAGATTGCTATGAGACTTAAGAGAGCCTGGCTGCTTCTGAAAACAGAATCCAATGCTTTCTCTTAACCTCGTAAAGTACCCTTATTTCTGCCATGGGTATATTTATTCTAATGAAATGCCTTCCTTCTGAGAGTAGTGATTATTCTCAAAACATCCGTCAAAGAAAATTAAGGGGAATTTACACAACTCCATGTTACAAGGAAGAAAATAAGAGAAACTGGGTAGACTCCAAACCCCTTCCCCTAAAACACAACAAAACGAAAACAGAAAAGCATGAGGAAGAAAAAACACACACGATCGTCCACGGTTCTGCCATCAAGAAATAACCACTGCTTACAGTTGGGGTGTGTGTGTGCGTTTGTGTGTTTTAACACAGTTAAGATCATCCTGTACATGAAATTTTATTTCCTCTTCACTGAACATGCCACAGATTTCCCCAGTCATTAAAATGACTTTGAAAGCACAGACAGCGACTTTCATCCCCCGTCCATTATTTCTGCAAAGAGAAGACTCTCCCCAACTCATTGGCCCACATGCCACGGAGCTCAGTACATTTCCAGAGAAGTGTTGTAACCATGAGAAAGTCTATCAAATAAAAAACAAGGCTTTAAACCTTTCTCAACACAAATCGCACGGGAAGAGGCTGTGTTGGACTCCGGGGTCACTGGGTCGTGCACGGGCTCCTGGGAACCCCAGGTGGGGAAGAGGCATCACAATGATGTCAAGTTTGGGTCAAGAACCAGGAAAGGCTAGAGTTAGAAACACTACTCTTAACACAGCCCCATGTGGTGGGTCTGGGCTCCTCCTGAAAGGGATGTGAGCCCAATATAAAAGGCTGTGTGTGACCGAACTTCTCCACACAGGAGGCTCTGGGCTAGCTCAGGTGTCCCCGACAGCTGTTGCTCCCAGGGGACCTGAGGGCCAGCAGATGCCTCACCACGGGGCACCTGGATTCCTATAAGATTTTACATCCTTGGCTTCTTAAATCAAGGACTTAATCTAACTTTCTTGTGTGAATGTGGGGGAAGGGGATAGCAGATCTCTTTCCACCAGTCTACAATCCCCAGGCAGAGTTACAAATCTACATATAAAACAAACTCATTCTTAAAAAAAGCTGAGTAGGCACCCGAAACTAACATTTAAAGAAAAAGTGAAGTAGGAATATTAAGAATGTAAATTTGTTTTTACCTGTTTTCTATAACCCCGTGTACTCACCAACTTCGAACAGAAGAGCCATGGAAACTGTCCTTACCTTCAAGATCTCATCTACAATGAATCTAAGCCCTCAGCCAGGGCTGACATCCTGGGACCTCCCAGCCGAGCTCCCAACTTCCCCGCCGCTCACCTTCGCTCTGGCGAGTGGCCTGTGCCTGCCATGATAGGATCATCAATTTCTGCCCTGGCTAATAGTTATAATACCTTCAACTCTTTATAGAAACCAGGTTCTAAACTCCTTATATATAAGTTGTGTTTATACTTCTCACTGCCTGGCATGCTGCCCTATATACTGAGATATACATCATGGATTATATATATAAAATGGATTCATCTTTGCATTACTCACAGCAATGCCTGGTATAATGCATGTGAGGTATCAATAAATATTAGTTGAATGAATGGGCTAATTAATTAAAAAATATATTTTAGTGGGGGGAAAAATAAACTGCCCCCACTGAACTTACTAAAATAGATAAGTATAATGACTGGTATATGACAGGTAATCAACAGAATTTTGCTTAATCGATGACCTAATTGAATCATTAACTGA
Organism: Tadarida brasiliensis; assembly: GCA_030848825.1. Classification (NCBI taxonomy): domain Eukaryota; kingdom Metazoa; phylum Chordata; class Mammalia; order Chiroptera; family Molossidae; genus Tadarida; species Tadarida brasiliensis. Next base: position 93,648,972 of record CM061267.1, on the reverse strand, counting down.
TGCTCTCAGAACAAAGAATTAAGGCTACAACTGGAATTAAAGGTGCTGATCCTCTGACCTGGAGACAGGGAGACGCTCCTGAATCATCCAGGCCAAACCAGTGTTACCACGGGGGGTCCTTACAAGTGTCGGAGGAAGGAGGAGAGTGAGTTTCATGGCGAGGCAGCATGAGAAGGGCTCAACTCGCCATTTGAAGATGGAAGGAGACCTCAAATCAAGACATACCAGTGGCCTCTAGAAGCTGGACAGGCAAGAACACAGATTCTGCCCTAGAGCCCCCAGAAGAAGGGCAAACCCCTTGACTTTGGCCCATTCAGATCCATTTCAGACACCTGGCTCCAGAACTCGGAAGATAATACCTGTGCATTGTTTTAAGCCGCTAAGTTTGCGGTCATTTGTCACCGCTGCAATAGGAAATTAATAAACTTAGCAAAAACCAAGGCAACGCGTCTAGTGACTAGTTTATGCCAGGCACCATGCCGGATGCTTTCCACATCTTCGTTCTCTCCTTCAGTCCTCACTGCTTCTCTACACATTGCATGTAATTAACCTGTCTTAGCCATGAATTTGGAGAGGTTGCTGTGTTGCCCGTGGTCACTCAGCCAATAGCAGTAAAGGCAGAGTCCAGCCCAGTCTCTGAGGTTCTGAGGCCAGTGGCTTCTCCACTGTGACCCGATGCTTCCAATTACAGCCTAGCACCGCATCCCATGCAGCTGTTAACGCGCTGGGATCCTGGAGCTCTTTGGGAATCTGAGCAAATGTGTACACACTCGTCCCTCCAAATGCATGAGTGTAAACTCAAATGCAGAGGTTCATAGACAGCCTGTTCCAACACTGATCAGTAACCTAGGAGTCCACGAACTTCAATGAAAGAAGGCCTATCTAGAAGTTAATTCTAAACTATATTCTGTGGCTTTCACATTTAATGTATTTCTATTTCATCTCTCCAGACACATGAGAGGTTCCCAAAGGCACGGTCTGCATCAGCTTTTTATCCATGTCCTCCAGGGTATCTTCCAGAATGCTGGAAACCCACCACGTGTTAATCCAAATTTATAGAAGACGCATTCTGCCACTCTCATCATCCAAGCTCTGACCTTACAATGGCTGCTCCCTTTAGAGTAGAAAATGCCATTTATCGCTAAGAGAGCTGTGCTCTTGAGCTGAAGAGATGAGTTTCACATCTCCACGTTGACCTAGCTTCCAGCTTGAAAGCCACCTTGGAGCTTTGCAAACATTGCCTGCTTTGAAAAGAGTCCTGGGTTGGAATCCCAGTCTTGCTGCTTAATGAATAAAAAACCAGGGGCCAATGACCTACAAACCTCAGTTTGTTCACCTATAACATGGGTCTAAGAACAACTACCTTGAAGGGTGGTTATAAAGATAAAGGTAACATTGCAGCAGTGCTGAGAACATAATAGATGCTCAGAGAGTAGTCACTGTTAGTTTTATTATTATAAATTCTATGCAAATCTAGCCAATAGATACATACTCCTGGCTGAAACAGGGCGGAACAAGGCTGTAACATACATATAAAACAGATTTGTTGAAATTTTGAATTCACCTATAAAATGTAGATTGGGGGCTAGAATGCAGTGATCCTTCTAGACCAAAAGAAGAACGTGAGTCAAGTCACAGACGTGGAAAAGATCACAACTAGCACAAGAAGACCGAGAGACCAATCTGACCCGAGTGGGGAGCTGCCCCTGGGGATGTCAGACCCTGAGCTGCCTAAATAAATTGGCCTGAGATTTATTGCCAGTCTGAGAAGTTTAAACGTATTCCAAAGAACCCACATTTCTTAACGTGTTTCCTACGAGACATCAATCCCGCCCGTGGCTCTGCCAAAATAAGTAGAAATAAACAAAAGCTCTGCAGCTCCAATGAGTTCGAGAGGTTCTCGGTTCTCCACCAGCCTCCTGAGCGCTGGCCCTGCACATGGCAATAAAGGGCCCTGTGAGTTCTGCAGTAAGGAGACCTATTGCCGCTTATTTGACCCAGCACTTCCCGAATGTATTTAATCACAGAATCTTGTTTTGAAAACATTACTCACGACTCTCCCTCAGCACTAGTGTTTTATAAAACAAACTCTGGGACACCGCGCGGGAGAGCCTGCAGGAAGCCGGTGAGGTGCTCCTGCAAGCCAGGTCTGGCCTGACAGCGGCGTGCAGAAAGGAAGGGCTGGGGGAGAAAAGACAGGACGAAGCTGCAGGCAGCAGGACGAGGGTCTGGCTGCCGTGGCAATGAGAAGAACATTATTTATTAGAAAAACAAGACAAAGAGATCCACCAGACTTGATGACTGATTAGCAACACGAGAGAGAAATGCCAGAAGTATGAGAAATAACATGAAGCTTCAAAACCTGTGCAGCTGGGACAAGGAGGGCGCCAGAATCCAGAGAGGGGCTGGAAACAGCCGCGCACCCTGCATCCAACTCCCAGCGCGGAGCACTTGGAGAATCAAAGGCAGCGGCGGTTAATAAAAGTCAAACGCAGTACTCGAAAGAAGAATGTGGACTCCAGCAACAGGAGAGGCGGACATCTGCCGTATTAGCATCTTATCGAGAAGCCCTATGTTAGGGACCTCGAAGTTCGGATAAATCTGAAACCAGAAGGAGACAGGGCCTATGCAGGGCTGTGAGCTCATAGGAAAAAAGGCAAAAACCGAAGCAGGAGATCTGTGTACCGAGGAGAGGATGGAAGGGCAGAGCACGGGCGTGGGGCAGTGGCTGGGCCTGTGAGAAGGAGAAAGAAGGGTAATATCCACACATATGAACTTCACACCGAACAGAACTGTGGAATGCAGCTCACGACTCGTTTCTCCAAACTCCCAGGGAAGGTTAGAACTCAAACACTGCAACCCGGGCGTCTGGAGAGGTCAAGTGACCTCATAAACATAGATAAGGTTTTAAAAGGTGAGCAAATACAACTGCTTTCGAACAGAAGTCCCCAGTCGCAGAGAGAGAAAAGAAATTGGCAAACTTCACATACACTTGAAGGCAGATCTCCAAAACGAATAAAAATGTAGCCCACAGAGAACATAAAACAGTGCTTAAACGTGTGGGCTCTGGGGTCTCCTGGGCCAGGGTATTACCCTCTCTAATTTCTCAGCCCCTCAGATCTCTCGTTTGCGAAATGGGGATAACAATAGCTCCTGCTTTGTGGGTCACCATGAGGATTAAACGACCACGCATGGAGAGCGTTTATCACAATGCCTGACACAGGCGTCCACCCAATAAATCATCGCTGGGAACAGGAACGGTTCAGTACCAGCAGGAGTAGCAATTGTTGTGCTTATTTTGCTCATAGGAGATGGGACCTCCAGAGAAAAATAAATCTGTCTCAGCTCGGCATCAAGTAATGTGCAACTCCTCATCCAGTGTTTCCCACAAAGTGCGCTTCTCAGTTTCGCGGTCTGGGGGCTGAATCCTCTGTGTGTGTCCTCACTGAGCTGTATTTCAGGTGGAGCCCTGTTCGGGGATTAGTCACGAGTTAAAACTGGGTCCCTGCATCTGTCTCCAGCTCCAAGACAGCGGCCTTGGCTCAAATGCACCAGGTGACTACTAATGAATTTATAGATCTCTTTATATACAAAGTCTATTTTTTTTTCCTTTATTGATTTTAGAGAGAAGTAAGGAAGAGGGAGAGAGAGACAGAAACATCGATGAGAGAGAACATCGATTGGCCACCTCTTGCATGCCCCCCACTGGGGATCGGGCCCACAACCTGGGCATGTGCCCTGACGGGGAATTGTACCAGTGACCTCTTGGTGCATGGGTCAACGCTCAACCACTGAGCCACACCGGCCAGACCAAAGTCTATTTTTTAAAATTAGGCAAGAACGTTATTATGATTGAATGACTTAATAATGGTACAGCTATATTAAAAATAACTTGCTCAAGCAAAGGGCCAGGGAATCTGTATGATATGACAGAATGAATACTAGACCAGGTAGTAAAAAAAAAAAAAAAAAGAGGTTCTCATCTCAGGATTTCCAGTTAACACTGCAGTGAACGTGCATGTCCGTGTCCCCTCCTAAGACGTGGGAGGTGACCTCACAGCCGAGGTCCGCTCCGTTACACGGCTCCGTGATGCTCTGCTGATGAGCTGAAGTGCACACCACCTTCGCCTTTTCTCACTGCTGGTGGAAATGATACACAACTAATTTCAGTTTGAAACTATACATATGTTCATGTTATAAGTAAGAAAATTGGGGGTGCTCATCACTTACCACTGGAAATGCCTCAACCCTGAGTGGCCAGGAGGAAACAAAAAAACCACCTGGGAAAATGAGTGGACGTGGAAAACCGAGCCGGTGTGACTGGCCGGTGGGTGCCGAGCAAACCAACCGTCACTGCAAGTGCTAACGGAGGAGGTGTCACCGTGTCACCGGGCAGATGACAGCCCGGGCACTTAGTCTCCATTTCTTCCAGGGTGGGGCGGGGGGAAACTGCTAAACTGGAAACTTCTCTTAACATCCTTCTCCAGTCTCTAATCCTCACGAGTTGCAGAGCCCTCCAGACCTGCTCTCTCCTTCCTAACTGCATCTGGTTATCAAACGGAATGAAATGACCCAAAGTCTCTGGGAGAAATTCCCCTGAGGCCCTGGGGCCAGACTTCCTTGTAGGAATCCAGGCTCTACCACTGACCTGGGGTGTCCCTCTTACTGCTAAGCCTACTTGCCCATAGATGTCGGAGAGAATGAAATAAGATCAAACGATGGAGTCCCTACCATCAGTGTTCAGACACATAGCAGATGCTAAGTAAATATTAGCTCCTGCTGCTGCTACCGCTGCTGTAATTATTGCCATTGCTGTTGTTTGATGATGATGATGATGATGATGACTATTGACTAAGCGGTCAGAACTGATGGAGTCCTATCAACCTGCAGGCCCAACAATAGACGGTGGATAAAAGATAACCCTTTACAACCTCAGGTTCCTCCTTCCACGTGACACCAATTCACAGCCAGAAAACTTAAAGTAACAATATCCCTTAGGAGAGAATGGCATATAAAACAAAAACAAACAGATTTCCTCATCTTCCCTCCAACGCTCACACCCCTGTGGGATTTCCCAGCTGCCACGTGTGGGACAGTTGGGTCTCGTCTGCCACCCCGTCTGCTGGTTGTGCCTCGGGAGCAGTGACAACCCCAGCTCCAGGTGCTCAGCCCGAAAGTGCGGTGGCCACTGAGCTTCCAACGACCTTGGCAGGGCCGAAGTCAACACCACAAATTCTTACACAAGCATCTTGAGCTCCAGCTTCAAATTTCCTTGCTTTCCCGAGTTCAGGACAGACTCTTGGTGTTAAGGGACCTGGAGTTGCTTATAGTCTCGGAGGCCAGAAAGCTTGCTCAAACACAGAACTACTAATTTGCAGAACCTCTGTCAGGGGAGATTTCTCATAAAATGGGCCCCAAGGTCCCTGTTTCATTAAATTTGTGTTGCACTCGCCTCCTGCAGCTACTCTTTAATTGGAGATCTCTGCTGGCTGCCCAGAGACTCCAGGAAGATGTGCCCAAACCAGCCAGGGCGCGTCCACAGCCCTTGGTGGGTGCATGAAGCAGGCCAGGGCCCTCCACACAGCAAGCTCACCAGGCTGCACACAGCTGGGAACTACCCCTCGGGGGGTTTAAAGAGGTCACCTGGCAACTGTGAGCCTCCTTGCACCCTGAGTTGCTGGAATCTGATATTTCCTGTTACTTGTGGAACGTGTAGTTGAGGTTATTTCAATTAAATGCACATCTGGGCTCGGCATAGCCCTACCCGCCCCTGTGTTATGTAATCGTGAACTTTCCCTTTGGGCTGGGATTCTAATGGTCAGGACGAATATAGCTACAGCACAGCTTAATGAACCTCTGAGACCTGGGCTGGGAATCCATGGCAGGGCTGCCTGGGGCTGCCTCTGGTCTTGTAGATGGTTAAGAGATTCAATTCTTTATCATGCTCTTCCCTCCCTCTCTCCCCCTCCCTCTCTTCCTCTCTCTCTTTCTCTCTCTCTCTCTCTCTCTCCACACACACACACACACACACACACACACACACACACCTCTTATCAGTGAATAGTTTGCTTCTCAGTATAATTTCCATGTCTGAAAACAGACATTCTGCCAGCAAAGAATGTATCTGATTCAGGTCTCTGTTGGGTGGTCAGGTCAAGACCCCGCCCACTGTTTGCCAACACACAGTAAAATGGCATTTCACACAAACCAAGTGCTGCATGCACGAGGGACAGTGGCCTCTCGGCACCTAATTCTTGAGCCCGTGACGCCCGGTCCAGGCACAGTGGGACTCACTCTGGGCTATAGCTCATACTTTGGCAAGAGACAGCACTTTCACAAAGCCTTTGTAAAGTTTGTTTAGCTCACTTTCAGTATTTGATGTTGAATAATTCATCCAAACCAAATTTAATTCTTTTCTGATGGAAAAGGGGAAAGAGAGAATGCCCCGTGTTAGGAGAACACAGCGATGCTTTTCCTATTCCCTTCAGGTCTGATTTTATCTGGATTCTTTCTTTTTCCTTTTTCCAATTTTGATAGAATCATCATCTCCCTCTCAGGCCAGCCCTACAAAGGCTGTCCCAGTCTGGGGAGCTCAACCAGTTAGTGCCTCAATGACTGCTTCTTACCCACCGAATTGTAAATTAAGCATTATCTCTGACTGTTGCAGACGGGGACCTAGGAAATGTCCTACACCTGACTTCACCTCATCTTCCCTATTCCTTTCAGAGGTCTGAATGGCCCCAGCCCCTGCCCAGACCGACTGACCCAGTCAGCAAGGCAGGAGTTCTAGGGGTTAGAAACAGACAACGCGATGTCACCACCGCTGCAGTCAGGTGACACCATCTAACTATTTCAGATCATCAAAGTGAGCTTTACAGTTTTTACGCCTGCCTGGATATATGGATCTAAGTATTGATTCCTACCTCCTTCCAAACAAGGACTGCCCCTAGCTGACAGGCACACGCACCAAATGATTGGCAGCACAGAGGGCAGACAGCTACGGTGAACCAGGGGTGAGCGTCGTGCTCGGACCTGCGTGCCGCTAGAGGCAAGCTGCAAATTAATGTCTAGCTTCCTAGCAACTCGAGCAAAGATGGTGACTTTCGATTAGTCAAGATATAATTATGCCTCCATAATTTTTTTTGTAGGGCCAGGCAATAAAAATCCAGAACTGCATTCACTGAAGTCCGGAGGCTTCTGGTCTGCCCCGTTTCGCTCCGGCAGAGGGGCCCCTCCCCCGGCTCTCCGACTCCCTCCAGTCTCAGTGTGCTGAGGGGGAGTTACTGTTACTCGTACCGCCGGGGTTTATTCCCGCAGTCACCTTTGCTGTCACCCCTGTTTGGAGTGCCAGTGGTTCTCAACCAGGGGCGCTTTTGTTCCCTAGGGAACATTTGCTAACATTCGGGGGACACTGTTGATTGTCACAACCTTGGGGACAGGAGTGTTACTGCATCTAGTTGCTAGAGACCAGAGACGCTGCTAAACGTCCTACAATGCACAGGCCAGGCCCACAACAAAGAATGATCTGGCCAAACTCTCAGAAATACTGAGGCTGAAAACCCTGTGGGGACTGAGGGGGTCCGTATGGGCGTGATTTTGTTTGAATAGAATGGAAATCAGTCATTCTTCTGGTTTTAGGAAACACTAGCCTTAGTTTTCACTTCGGCCTCCGTATATCCGCTCTAGAAACCCACACTGTGTATCAGAGGAGCTTTCAGAGTGGACAGAGGAGGAAAAAACAAGCCCAAAGGTTTCATCGAGACCCTGGTTATAACGACAGGTGGATTTCAAAATAGAAGGCTTTCTCTGGCCACAGCTAAATTTATTCTGATTTATCAGAATAAATCGACCTGGATGTGTTATGAAGAGCTGGGCATTGTTTTAAAAAATCAGAAGTCATCCCATCTCTTAACGCCATCTGAACAAACAAACGTCGCCCAGTAGAATGTGCTTCACAGCCCTGAAGGAAGAACTGCCGGACAGTAAGAGAGAGCGACAGATGGAAGGAGCACCGAGGAGACTGAGACATTGCCATCTGATGACGTCACTTAGAGCTGGACCGAGAACCACATGCCGGGCTCCCCCTGCCCTGCCTGCCGCCGCAGGTGCTCGGACTTCATGGTCTCCTGGGCGCCCTCCAGCTGGGTGGCTTCTCTCTTGCCAACTGCCTCTCAGTGACGGAGGTCAGGAGCTCCTTCCCATGTTTCACACCCTGTTTAATAAGACTGCTTGAAGCTTTGGCTTGATTTTTGTGATGCCCATCCTTCTATTTTTCTTCCCCCCCCCCCCCCCCGGAAAGGCTACCCATCATGGACAAACCAGTAATGAAATGCAGCTTTTCTCTCCACTCTCTTGATTCTTGATTCTTGCAAGGTGGAGTCAGGTAATACAAGATTCGGGCTGGTTCTGGACAAGACTGGCCATGTGTTTCTGTCCAGCAGTGTGATGGGTCCGTGCAACCCGTCTGCGCTCACGCAGACGGAAAGTTCACGGGAAAAATCCGGGGGCTGCTTTGAAGTCTGCCTCTGCGTCAGCTAGGAGATGCTTTCTAGGGAAATGCAAGTAACTCCATGGACATGGACGCGGAGAAAAGCGTACGTTCAGACTCAACGCTGCTCACCCAGCAAGGACCTGAGCTGGAGGCAGGTTCCAAACCGTCTGTAAACAGAGTTCCTCAGAGGCTCTGGGACGATGATTAAGTGTAACAGCTCATACATGTGTTTCAAAAGTAACTGATGTGTTAATCATAGCTAATTCCTTCTGCATTAATTCCTGGGCTCCACTAAGTCATATTTCATTGGCCTCCTTTGAGTTACTTTATGTACTGTGCTATCTTTAAAGAAATGTTCTTTTATAAAATCTATAATTTCATTTTCATTGATTCAATCAGTACTTTTATCCAGTGTATATAATGTGTAATTATTGAATAGCTCTCCATTTCAAAACTTTGTGACATATATGTATGTATATATAATATATAATATACTATGATACATAATAACATGTATCTCACATACATATATGTAAAAATCTCTGTATCTGTTGCCTGAAATATTTTAGGCAAGTGCAATAAGTAAACCTGTTCCCGCGTGAAAGCTGCTTTCGACCATCCACAAAGCCCATTCCTCAGCCTGACTGGCTCATGAAACACCTTCTAATAGGTTTCATGGCTTTGTTAATTCTGCTTTTCATACTTGGAAACTAATTTGATGGTGACATTACTAATTCTCTTCCCTCAATGAAACACTTCAGAAAGCTATCTCGACCTCGCATGAATTTGAGGCAGACATTCAATGTGCCAGGAGACCCAGGCGGCCGTCCACGCGAGGGCAGGACATTAGACGGGTTGCTCTGCCTGGTCTGTGCCGGCAGCCTCGGGCGCCCTTAGAGTAGGTCCGGCTAGAACTCAGGGGAAACACCAGGATGGCCAAACCATGGCCAGACCAGAGACACCTCTCGTTTTATCTCAGCCAACAGCGACCTTGGATGCGCCCGGGGGGAATGGTGAGGAGGTGGGAGTGGCTTTATAATGACAGAAGGAACATCCCTCCCAGATTACGTATAATGTTTGGTTTTGCTGGATACCATCATCTTAGCCATTAGGACTGTAAATGCAATTAGCAAGTAAAATGCACACTACGTTATTGGGTCCTTCTTAACACCTCATCGCACCATTTATCTCCTAAATTTCTCATAGCAACACATTCCAGCTGTGCTTCTGTGAGATTATCACTAACATAGTGAACTCAGGGGAGGGGGCGGTGCCGCCCTCCACCAATAGAAACGCATGGAAACTTACCCCGCGAGCTTTCTTGTTGCACTATGAAATCAAAATCAATGTTACTAGCACATTTTCAAAGGAATAAACTTACTTTCTGTGCAAATAGGACAGCATCCTTTCCTGTTGAGAATTTTACCCTGTTCAAGAGAAAAACAAAGAAGAGTTTAGTGTTAAGAAACAGAGTCTGCCGAGGACAAAACTCTTTTTTTAAATCTAATACCAGATAAACCAATGAAATCCGTCCACGTTGTACTTGAACTCAGTGCCCAGGTGATGATGATGGTGAAAATGAAGTTTCAAGTATCCGGTTCTCAGGCCAGGCCAACCCATTCAGAAAGCTTTCCTGTTTTTATCCGCCGAGAACTGGAATCTCTAAAGGACTCATTGGTGTGAACTTTCTCACATGGAGGGAAGACAGACACAGGCTGGATTCAACCTTCCTCTGATCTCCAAATCTAACCCTCTATAGTCCAAGAGCACACACATAAAAATAGAAATTGTTTGTCAACCTATCAATCCATATTAGGCCTCCAATCTATTTTGCTTCTTGGAGGGGACCAAACAATAAACCCTAGCCCAAGTGCGGCTCTACAGAAATGGACGATGTCTGTGTTACAGACCAAATTCAGTCAGATTTCTTCTTTCGGAAACTGTTATGCAGTCAAAGCCAATGAGGCTGAGAGTTGTGAAATTTTCCATCACTTTTGTGGAAATACAGTGTAATCTCCTTAAATGCAATTCTTTCCTTTTTTTTAGTGCATGACATTTAAAGGCGGGCCCATATCAGAAAATGGCATTGTCTTATCTCTGACTCAATGGGACTCAGAGAGAAAAAGAAATATGGAAAAAGATTAACATTTCAGAGCACTCTGCTATGTAACAAACTTCCTTCCAGATATTTTTCTTAAGTTACTCAACATCAGGTTAGTTATAAGGATTTAATAAGTTAATACTTAAAATATTTAAGGCTCAGTTAATATTATATATTATTATGATAATATTAAGATGTCTAAGAACTGTTTGAGCTGAGTATTTATATTTTTATAGGTGAAGAAATTGATGTCATGCAACGCAACGGTGGTAGAACCCAAAATCAAACCTAATTTTGTGTAACCCTAAAGGCCGTGTCCTTTCCACTCCAGATCTTTATCCTCCTTCATCCTTCATCTCTAAGAGAACTTAACATTCATTGGGTACCTGCTATACGCTAGACAGTATGCTGTGCATTCTTCATACTTGATCTCATGTGCACTTCACAATGGCCCTCTAAATGTAGGTGTCCCTAGGCCTGTATATAGGAAACTAGGAAACAGACCACAGACACGTGGCCCAAGGCCTGTGTCAAAGCCACACAGTTCATATAAAGTCCATTCACTCATTCACTATTGGTCAGTCACATCAAGAATGGAAGTGAAATAAGCCAATCAGAGAAAGACAAGTATCACATGCTCTCACTTATGTAGAATCCAATGAACAAAATAAGCTGATGAACAAAATAGATCCAGAGACATGGAAGCGGGGAGCAGTCTGATGCACCTCAGAGGGAAGGGTGTGGGGGTTGGGAAGAGATAAACCGAAGAACTTACATGCATAGCCCATGGACACAGACAACAGTGCAGTGAAGGCAGTGATCAATGGGGAGGAAAGGGGGCACATCTGTAATACTTTCATCAATAAAGTTAAAATTTTTTTTTAAATCAGAAAAAAAATAAAGAAAGAATACATTTAGGTACTCGAAAAAAATCACACTGACTCAAACAATGCTGGTTAATAACTGAAGAACCAGAACCATGTCTGATTCATTTATCCATCAGTTACACCAGTGATTTTCAACCTTTTTCATCTCATGGCACACACAAACTAATTACTAAAATTGTGCAGCACACCAAAAAATGTATATATTTTTTGCCAATCTGACAAAAAAAAAATTGGTATAATTTTGATTTGTTCACACTGGACAGCTATTGTGTTGGCTGTTGTCATTTTTTTATTTGACAATTTAAGGGAAAAGAGGTCAGTGCCCCGACTAAATAGTCAGGTGTTGCATGTTCAAAAAGTTATTGTGGCGCACCTGTTGAAAATTGCTGAGCTAGACCTAAATGGTACACGAAGGCTGTGACGACTTTGAATAAGACTTAACCCTCAGTCCCCCTCAGTCATCTGACGGTTTGGGACCTCACGACCTGTGCTCATTGCCTAGAGCTCTCTTCTCTATTTCTACTGGGCACCCAGGCCTCCGAGGGCTTCTTGGACTGAAGGCAGTTGAGGACAAAACCAAATGTGTTTGGCTCAGGCTGACGGCATGATGGCCCCAGGGGGGTGGAGTGAGGTGCTCTATCCGCAGGGAACAGAGCTCCCAAAACACGTAACAATGTGATCCCCTACATCTGCACCTTGGCAGACACTGCCTTCAACTTTAGAAAATGAAAGTGGGGCTGGTAAAATTATTCAGTTAGGTGGGGGATAGATCAAGCACAGGCCAGGAAGTGAGAGCTCCCAGGTTACACATAACTAGCTGGGGAACTCTAGACAGGCTGTGACCTCGTCAGGAAGAAGGGTGCAGCAATAACACCCACTTCAGAGGGGTGGTCTCAGCATCAAACGGGGTTAGTCCTGTGATTGCAGAGAAAGTCTCAGTACATGTTAGCGATGATGAGATGACAGTGTCCTAACAGCCCGGTCGCCACTGGAACCCTCAGTCCTTCTCACAAAAGGCCCTCCATTGCCTCTGGGAAGTTGCCGGGGAGGGTAGACAAGGAATCTGATCATAAAACCCTTCTCTAATAAGGGGCACAGACTTCTGGAAAAGAGATACGTAGCTCCCGGGAAGGACAGAGCAGGAAATGCGGGACAATGCTTTGAATTTTATTTATCTCCCCAGGCAATGCCGGGGAGGGGAAGGAAGTATTTAACAGGGTTTCCGTGCTAGAACTCAGCTTTCTCCAAAGTGCTTGTGCTGGCCACGGAGGAGGGAGAGTGTGAGCTGGAGGCCTGCTGGGAAAGATTGCCCCCGAGGCAGGAGCCAGCGCTGAGCAGCCTGGCAAGGCAAGGAGGTGAGCTGAGAAAAGGCCTGTGTTTGGAGGCACGGATGCCCCTGGCCCAAACGTGGTCCGCAGAGAAGAAATGCTAACGAGATGCTGCTGGTGACATACAGAGCACTGACCTCCCCACAGCAAGGGGACAATGAAAACCATCAACCCCGCCGCAAACAGCAGGACCCACGGGAAGCCGGACTCTCCACCAGGGCCCGCTGAGCGCGTTACTTGAGCCACCAGGTTGGCACAGCGCCCTGTTTTTGTCTCGGGGAGTAAGGAAGCCCATTATTACTACCATGTGCTGCGAGAGGTCATTAGCAGCCAGGGTTCCCCCAGGACTGGCGGAAAAGATGTGATCTGATTTCCCAATGAATATGGATAAGCAGACCGTGTGCAAGCCTATGTACTGTGTCTCCTTTTCGTCGTCTTCTTCTATGGGAGGTTTTCAGTTTTATGTCTGAGGCTCTATAAAGCAGGACTAATTAGGGTTGTTGTTTTTTTCCATTTTTTTTCTCCCCCTTTATTCGGTTGTGCAACAGCGACAGCTGTGGTTTCTTGTGCCTCGTTTGGCAGCCGAGCAGAAACAGCGCCTTTTGTCTACAATAATAACAGATGTGAATGAAATGAAAGATTGTCGATAACAGAGAAGGGAGGACATGTCCTGAATCTATGGATGGGTGTTTTTTCATTCCCTGGAAGGTACTGAATAGGTTTGACATTTCCCCCAAACGCAGGGAACTCAGAGGGGTTTCACGTTGCCGAGATGAATTCACTGAACTCGTGTTTGAGAAGATAATGAGCGCTTTCTTCAGCGCGGGAACCGGGGCTTCTGAAAAGAGATATTTCCACAAGGACGCGATTTCCATTCGGGGCCATAATGGAGAACAGGGTTCGAGACGGGAACACTTCAGAGGGGGGCCGGGGCTGCTGCTAGGCAGGAGAAAACCCTGGGGAAATGCATTGAGAAACAGCCACATGTGAGTTTGAATGGCTACAGGAAGAGAAGTGATCTGAGAGAGAGAGAAAGGAGGGAAATGCAAAGGATGCTGCTGATGTTCAACAGAAAACCCAGCCAAAGACGAGGGAGCAGACCCCACAGGAGCCGGAGATGTTAAAACAAAGACTTGGACGAAGTCACTAAGAAACTGGGGAGCGGAGAGAAGAGCAAAGTGGGAGCTGTCCTCACAAAGGCTGGGTCTGGGTGGAAACTGCGGAGGAGCGAGCTTCCCAAGGGCATGTGGCTATCTGGGAACTTGGAAGTTGGAGGGGATCTGGATTTGGTGACCATGGGATCACGCCACACACAGGATGCCCAGGTGAAGGCGAGGCAGTCGGCAGCCCACACGCACCTGCGGGCAGCTGCTGATGGGGGCGCACTGCTTCTTGCGACACTCCGTCTTGCCCTTCGCACAGGCGCAGATGGTGCAGTTCACGGAGGACCACATCTCTCCATCCTGGGGAGGGAGCACAGGACCTGCCATCAGCGGGGTCGAGGGAGCTCATCCAACAGGCTGGGATGCCTCTGTCCCGAGTGACAGATGCCACCACCGGCCTACATTACTCTGAGGTACCTGCCTGTACCTCAGCGATTTAATGTAAGATCAGGTTTGAGGGGTATGTGTGTGTGTGTGTGTGTGTGTGTGTGTGTTCCCCTCCAGGATAGAAAAAGAATTTTGGGGGGACTAACTAGGTCCTATTTGCATCTTGCTCCTCCTGCGTTGGGAGACAAACAGGAGTTTTCATGCATAATGTAATCACAAAGGTCTAATTTCTCCCATTTGATAAGACGGAAATGTCCGAGCCGTGCCAGGCACCAGCCGTTAACTGACATGTCCGCAGGTGGCTAGCTTATTCCCAGGTGTGACATGGTTCTGGGCCACACTGGGCACAAGCATGCCAAGAACAGAAGCTAATTCAAAGGACTCCCCTTGCCCAGGCAGACTCCTGACCAGCAAGCCACCTGAAAACGTGGGGCCAGACAGCAAGCCCCGAGAGCCACTCGACATGTCCTTGCCTGTCAGACACGCTCCTCCCAAAAAGCTGGGAAGCACTTTGGGACACATTTTCTCCCCCAGAAAGGGTTGTTCAAATAATCTCTTTGGCTCACTGGATTTATGATCTGAAATCGCCAAAGGGCCAGCCAGAAGAAGCCCGTCCCTAGCTCTGGAGAACAGGCAGGGACGGGCATCCTTGCTTTGGGGAACAGAGGTTATAGGCAATAGAGCTGAGCCTGAAACCAAACAGGATTCCTTTCTGGGCTTGTGGATCTCAGCGGCCAATTTTGTTCAAAACAGAGATGAGACATCAGCTCAGGTCTGTGGTGTGAACTGCTCCTCTTCCTCGTCCTTCTCATGTTTGGGAGCTGTTTTAAGGACTGTCTACTCTCGAGTGCCTTTTATTTCTCAGGAGAGGAAGACTTCACTGAATCTGTCTTAAGGGCATCTGACTGGCCCGCATTCTCTGAGTACATGTTTCTGGGACTCAGCGTTTCGAGGACAGCCCTCTGTCAGCGACTCCAGGCCTCATGCACAGAGAGGAGCCTGTAGAGAGAAGCCTGGCGAGCACTCCGCCCACACCGCCATCCAGGGGCGAGTCTGCCGCGCCCGGTGCTCTGGACAGAGTGTGACTTCACATGAAGAGGACGCTGGCTCCGAGAGCCTGGTGTAATGCCACACACACACGATCCCTTCCCTTGGGCATGACACACCATGGCTTCTTGTCAAGTCCATAAGAACCAAGACTCTAACTCCGGATCTGGAGAACATGAGAAAGTCTGGCTAAGTGCAGCATGCCTGAGGACCTTCCCGGCTGACTTGATCCTGAGGGACTCAGTTCTCCTAGGGATTGTCTTGTACACCAAAAGGTTTCGGGTTCAATTCCAAGTCAGGGCACATACCTAGGACGTGGGATCGATCTCCAGTCAGGGCGTGGATGGGAGGCAACTGATTGAGGTTTCTCTCTCTCATCGATGTTTCTCTCTCTCTTTCTCTCTCTTCCTCTTTCTCTAAAATCAGTAAGTGAGTGAGCATTAAAAAATTAAATAAATAAAATAAATGGTCGCTGCACAGCTTCCTGCGAGGACCGTCAGACAACGATGTAAGCCATAGCTGTGACGGGGAGCAGACAGCCCGCAGGCAACCCTCCCACCTTTGCTCAGCTGCTGTGCTGGCCACACACCCCGTGGACATCCTCCCTGAACATCTTCCGAACGAGGAACTCTCTCTCTGGAGAGCAGCGTTGTAAAACCGTCCTGAAAGCATCAAGCTACAGAACCTACAGAACCGTCAGGATCTTGGCAAGGGGCACTGAGCCGCTCTGACTGAGATGTTCCCGGGCATTCAAGCACCCATAACTGCGCCATCCAGGGGGCCGTCTCAGCTCAATCCCAATCTCAGCCCCACCCCATTTGGAAAAGGCAATAATGTTTTACAAGTTTAAAATATTTTATACAGCCCGGCCGGTGTGGCTCAGTGGTTGAGCATCACCCATGCACCAAGAGGTCACCGGTTGGATTCCCAGTCAGGACACATGCCCAGGTTGTGGGCCAAATCCCTAGTGGAGGGCATGCAGGAGGCAGCCAATCGATGTTCTCTCCCATCGATGTCTCTCTCTCTCTCTCTCTCTCTCTCTCTCTCTCTCTCTCTCTCTCTCTCCCTTCCTCTCTAAAAATCAATAAAGAAAAAAATTTAACAACTATATATATATATATATAATACAGTAAAAATAAAGCATTTTTCAGAAGAAAAATTTTACAAAGAAAAACATTTTCAAACAGTTGCTTCTCTGTTTCTATGTGTACTTCATTCTACATATATACGCATATATAATATTATAATATAAAGAAGTACATTAGCCCAGTCAGTGTGGTTCAGTGGTTGAGTATCAACCCATGCACCAAGAGATCGCCGGTTCAATTCCCTCTCAGGGCACATGCCCAGGTTGTGGGGGGCATGCTGGAGGCAGCCAATCGATGTTTCTATCTCTCTCTCCCTCTCCCTTTCTCTCTCTCTAAAATCAATAAAGAAAAAATAAAAATAGATAAATAAGTACATTTATACATTAGCACACACATATACATACACACCCACAAAGTATGGAAGACGCCAATCTGCATTTTGAGCGGAGCTTTCCTACAGTTCAGTGCACACAGGAATCCCCGTGAGCGTGGCTCAGGACATACCCGAAAGATCTTGTTGCCAAACTTGCACACTTTGATGTCTTCCGGGGGCACGCGTAGGAGGCATTCCTCACAACAGGCCTCCTCGCCCTTGTCACAGTCTCCAGGGCGTGCGCACTTCTTCTTACACACTACAGTAGAGTCCTGGGGGCCCAAAGGCAAGCTGGAGGTTAACATGAGTCCCACCCCTACCAAACATCTCCCTGGCCTTGCCTAACAACCCACCACTAACTGGTTTCAAACATACTCTAAAGATTCCGTGTTTTAATTTACTGCAGTCGATCTTTCACCCACTTCAAAATGTTATTTGTTGATTACCTATCTAGACTATGTAAAGTGTGACCTATGCCCCCTACCTTCTAAGGGTTTATCATTTAATGCCCAAGAGACTAAAGATTCTGCTTCAGCCAGTGTGTGGCCAGAAGGCCCAGCTCATGATGGGCCAACCAGTTTCCTGGCCTTTTCCTCTTTCCTTGATTCACACTGGTCTCTGGGTCTCCTCCTAGGCTTCTCCACCTTCAGCATAAAACTTCTGATGAAAGAGCAAAGACTAAGAGTCAATGTTCCACCTCAAAATGAGATTCCTTAGTGTGCTCTAGGTCCACCAAGAAATGGAAAGAACAATTCCAACATGGACCTGGCTTCTAGGGCTCTTCCGTAAACCATGTGACCTGACCAGGCCACTTAACCTCTGAGGGTGACAAGTTTAAATCTGTAACTTGAAGGGGTATGACTTGCATTCTAAAGAAGTAGTATTCCCTGCACAAAGTAGCCGAGGAAACTGTGTCTACTGATTCATTCAACAGCACATTGAAGACAATCTCGGAGCAGCTTAAGAAAATTAAACTCTCCTAGTTCCCCAGCCAACAAGACATAACTTCACCTGCAGTAGGTCAACAACCAGAACGAAAGAGCAAAACATTTATGAAATGTAGTGGAAGACACAGATGGGGAAAAGAAGTGTCCCAGGGTAGATCAGCAAATCCCTCAAAGCACTGAGTTAGTGTGAGAACAACAGCAGAGAAATGAGACTGAACCCCTCTCCAGGAACAGACCCTACGGTAAGCTCTGAGTGAGGACTTATTCCCAAGCATCATGTACAGTTAGGTCGTATAAATCAACCTATGTGACTTCCGTAGATTCTATGCTAATTATATGACTTCAAGAGGTACTTCTGGTAGCATCTTCTATAGTCTCACTGATTAATCATCTAAGGTTAATATGACACTGAGATGATCCTCCAAAAAATGTCATTTGTTAGCCTTTACACTTAAAGTTCTCCCCATGTCATGTGGTGGATAGGATTTCGAGTTGAACAATCCATGGTAGAACACCAGTTCATGTCTGAGGTGTGTTACCTGTGCAAGTCATCTCTCTGAGCCTCCGGCTCCTCACCTTCAAAATGCAACTAATAATAATACCTGCTTCTCAGGTTTCTTGTGCAATTGAATGAAATATTTAAAGCATCTGGAACCTTACCTGGCTCATGGAAATTGTTACGCGTCAACTCATAAATTGGAAAAAAAGAGTACTTTGTCAAATTACATGTTTTCATTTATACTCACTAGCTTTCAAATAATGCATACATCACAGATTTCCTAATTTTCATAAAATAAATACACACCCGCAACACCTGTTAGATCATGTGCCTGCACTGGGTTCACCGAAAGGATACAGAGATGAATGGATGAGCGTCTGTCTTCAGTGAGCTCAGAGGGTAAGAGGAGAGAGAACCATGAGCACAAACAAATGACCATATCATGTGGTGAACAGAACCAGGCAAGGTGCAGAGGTCGCAGAGAAGGGGGAATAATTCCCTGTCTAGGTGGGTTGGGAACGCCTCACTGGAGGAGGTGACATCTGAGACAGGCTGCTGGGGATGAAGAGGAGTTTGCTACTCAAATGTAAAGAAGACAAGGACACTGCGGGTAGAGCGATCATCCAATGTGACGGCACAGAGACCTGAAACCAGACTGTGTTCAGAGGACTGCTAAACCGTTTCCAGCACCGCAGTGGGGATGCTGGAGGGAAGCCCTGGGCAGAGAGGAGCAATGCTGCCTATCCTAGCTAACTGCAGCCCGATTCCCCAAGCATCCGCTTGCCCCAAGATGACTGTGAACTCATCCCCTAACGAAACAACCTCTTGAAGGACCAGTATCAATTACACTGCTTTTGAGTCCTGGGACGTATTTCCCAATCATCTCTCATGGAACCCATGAGACTCAAAGCACTGTGAGCAGAACTAACTCTCATTCATGGGACGCCTGGCTTTTCTGCAATCAAGAGAATTGGGAATGACACGGGCTTTATCAGAAGCTCAGTATCCCCAAGAGGAAGCTCTAACCTGTGAAATTCCTGGAAAGGAGGAGAAGTCTGAGAATGGAGGCCAGGGCCGACTGAAAGAGTAGGGCTATATGTTTAGCATAGGATAATGCAAACCACAAAGAGAAGAGGGAGCCTCGGGAAAGCCTTCTCGGGCGTAGCAAAGGCTCGGTGTTGAGTGCCAGCGAACACACGGGTCAGCCTTGCTCAGCCACCTGCCCGAAGCAGTGTATGCTGCTTAACAACATATGCCTCCAGGAATCAGGACCTTCCGAACTCCAATCATGGCCACTGACTCTCAGCCAACACGGAGAGAACCTCCTCTCTTTCCCTTTAGCTACGGAACACAAAACAACAACCGTCAGCGCCGAAACGTATCAGTCTGCACTCATGTCACACAGATGTCTGGGTTAACTCACTAATGAAAGATCCTCAGGTCCTCCCTAGAAATGATTCTCTTCTTGGTTCCGAAAATAAATCACCACATAAGCACCGTCCAGAAATGTGTGCTGTGTTCCCCTTAACAGTTGGGAGTGGTGGAATTCTTTCTCTACCAGTCACTAGACCTCTGGTTGCCTTTGAGAAAAGCAAGCAAGGCCTGAAGTAACAAATGATACGGTGTACAGAACATAAAGGCTCTCTTCCCAAACTACCAGGTTTATCTTGGGACGCACTGGAAATCCATGCCGTCCTTGGCTCTCGGATGTGATGAAAGCCATTTTCGTTGCCAGGTGAGTCAGAGGACTCACCGTGGATAATTAGATCCAGCGAACACTGCCACGTGCATTTGTCTGACAGCCTCTCAGAGCTGAGTTCTCAGGAGCTAACTTCTTGTTCCCAGGAAGACGACCATAAGCTGTAATTTGGGTCCTCTGAACTCCCTTGCAACTTTAGGTGTGATTTCACTCTAAAATGGCATTAATAACGCCTCCCCTCCGGTAAATGACACATTGTATTTGGCTACAATGCTAACACTAAAGCCCCAAATGCTATCGTGGTTGGACTAGAGCCCCTCAGACCACCGTACCCTGCAGGTGCACGCAGTGCAGTTATCGTAGAGAAAAGAAGATCCGTGGTCGTAAACATCACTGCGGAAGAGGCAGCTTCCAAACGGGAGGTCAAACACTTTCCTCTGACCTAGAGGGAAGCAAGGGCAGAGTGTCAGCAAGACAGAAGCCAAGGACGTCCCACTTTGTCATCAGCAGTTACAGCACAGGGCAGTTCAACATTCTCACAAGACCAGGTCCATCTGATGCATAAAAATAGAGCCTTGGGTCAGATGCCCCCAGGGGAGCCTCGGGAGTCATTAGTTCAGAGAGTTTTTGTTACAAGGAGTTTGATTGCATCATATAAGTTCACCAGATCTTTAGTTTATATCCAACTAGTGAGCCAAGAGGACTAAGACACAGCTGTCCTCACGGAGCACACAGTCTACTGGGGAAACAAACGCATAAAACAGGATTTCAGTGCAAATATATGGTAAATTCTGGAAAGAAGCCAATATGGGAACCACAGGGACAGGAAGGGCAGAGAAGACTTCTCAAAGAATGTGATGTCTGCACTACATCTTAGAGATCGAGTAAGTTTATCCAGAAAGTGCGTATTGCAAGGAAGAATACAAGAGAAGTCAAGATATCCTATAAAGAAAAAGAATGAGCAAAGAGAACTAATGATACGGCGTCTCAGTTGAAGAAGGTCCCTTGGCACAAAGGGGGAAGCTGACCCAAAGGGTGCACACAGGTAGAATCCAGCCACGCAGGCCACGCGCCCACCTGTCGTAGGCATCGTGTCTCTGTAGAATTGGCGTGGTTTGGGTTTTTCCTATCATCCATCTACAGGTGCTTCATGTGTTTTGTAAAGCGGACTTAAATCATACTTGGCAAAAGGCAGAATATAAACAAATATATAGATATAGTTAAGCTTTCTTCTCCACCAATCAAAATACACGTTCTAAGGAGGCCTTTCCCTTCTTGGAATAAATAGCCCCTTCTTGTTACTTTTATTACAATGACAGTACTCGATATTGTTGCACAGATGGATGGATGCATGCAGCAGTAGACTGCTGAACAAAAACACCCTTCAACAAGTTCATCCCTCTCCCGAACAAATGTAACCAATGGCTTCAATTATCCTCACTGAAATTTAAATTTTACCTAAAAATATCTTAGCCCAGAGCCTGGCACTCATTAAACACCCCCCAAAATGTCAGATGGTGTGTATTGTCATTATTGCTGGTGGTATAATTCAAATATGATCCTGGGCTGTGTCACTCTGAAAGGGGAATTCGGTGCTCTGCGCACACAAAACTCTGACCAGGCTCTTCACTGAAAAGAAGAAAAGAGAGGAAGAGAATGTTGTAATGTCAACGACAGTGGTGTGGCCTGCCCAGTGTGGCTCAGTGGACTGAGCGTCGTCCCATGGACTGAGAGGTCCCAGTTTGATTCCTGGTCAGGACACATGCCCAGGTTGCAGGCTTGGTCCCCAGTAGGGGGCGTGCAGGAGGCAGCCAATCAATGTTTCTATCTCCCCCTTCCTCTCTCTCTAAAAAAATCAATAAAAACATATTTAAAAAAAAAAAAAAAAAGGCAGAGGTATGTCAGGTGAATGAATCTCGGTGAAGGGATAATTTAACAGCAAATCGGGGTCCAACCAGCCAAAAGTCTACTCGGTCTCAGATTCCAGCATCTAGATAGTACCCTAGTGTTTCCTTTTTCCCCTTTCTGTCTTTTGTGTGGGGGTATGCTTCTTTTAACCCCAAAGAAGATAAAAATCTTATCTTAATCCCAAAGTCATCATGGCCCAAAATAAGACAAAACATTCAAAAAAGTGGTTCAGAGACTCCAGGTACAGCCTGATTTGAGCCACATTATTCCACGGGGGTTTGACCCAACCAAAAAAAAAAAAAAAAGGTTTCATTTGGGAGAATTATGATTTTCAAGTTTCCTAAGACTTTCTGTTCCTTTTGTAGTCTGTTTATGACCACAAATGGACACAGAAACCCACATTCAATGCAGCAGCCATTGCTCACAGGAGAAACTTCTCAGCTGACTCAGCGTATCCACGGTGCCGGCTTCAAAGCATTAATCCATCCTGGGGCAGGCAGGGCCCTGGCGCCACCTCCTCTGTGATGACTTTCCTGCCTCGATGGAAGCTGCTCCCGCATGGCCCCCAGCCTGATGATTTCCCCCACAGTGAACTGGCTAACTCCTCCCGGGGCACAGGCACACTTGGACAATCCAAGAAGCACGTTAATCAGTGGAAATATCTTTAGTCAGGCATATCTAAACAAGTCTCCTGTGGTCTTATAATTATGTCATATTTACTTTAAAAGTGTGTGTGTGTGTGTGTGTGTGTGCGCGTGTGTGTGTGTGTGTGGCAAGAAGGCAAACATTGTTAGATGGAGAGGTGGCGGTAGCAGCCCAATGAGCGGAGAAACCTGCCTTAGTTAACAAGATCCCTCCATGTGCCGGTGTGGTTGTAGAAAGATAGACTTCTTTCTACAGGGGTATAGCTGTGATAAGCTGGGAATGAGAAAAATAAATCAACAGGCTGTGTTGAAATGGGGAAAAGCAAACTAGGAAAGAAAGGAGAGAGGATTCAAGAGAAGGGTGCGGACAGCTGCTGAAGACCGGAGTCCAAATAAAAGAGACAAACTAAAATTTTCCTAAAGGCAAAAACGGCTAAGACCTTGTCAAAACAAAGGACGCGTAATAGTTCACTTTCTGTTGTTCCCGCTGCTTCTCTGTAATCACCCTCGGACTGCAAACCTTCAGGAAAGGCTGTGGCACAAGCCTTGACTCACTGAGCCTACAAGGTGTGAAAAGACTGGGTGGGAGTATCTCTAAAAGGACAAAATGCAGAAGGAAGAGGAGCAGGAGAGGAAAGGCAAGGAAGGGAACAAACAGAAACAGCCAGGGCAGAAACACAAAGCCAGTGGTGACTTGGGAAAATCAGAACCCCCTCAAGGATCCCTGGAGATTCTGCTGGGGTTGCTGGAGGCTCTGTTGCATTCATATGATGGGCCAAGCTACTTTTATTTGAATCTTAAATAATCTGACCTCGACTAACTCCAGAGGCTAAGGATCAGACGGAAGAAGCTGACATGGATGATAAACAGAAGCCAAAGACTCGCCACCATGGACTGTCCCCTTTCAGCTGGTGGCATGCCTGCTGCCTTCCCTGTCACCGGGGCAGGTGGGCTGCAGCAGGTGCAAGCATGGACTTAGGAATCACAGAGACTCATGTAATAACCCATCACTCCCTAGCTGTGCCACCTTCTAGAAATCGACCTCCCTCTCAGGACAATAAAACTAATAATTGCACCTATATTCCACACCGGAATTATATAATATATTGAGTACCTATTTATCACACTTCTTAAGATGATTTTTTATTGAATTTATTGGTGTGACCCTGGTTAACAACACTATACAGATCTCAGGTGCACAGCTTCTTAAGATTAGGGAAAAGCACATACAATGTTTCACATGGTGCTTAGTCCACAGTAAATATGCAAAGAGAAAGAGCTAATACTCCCTTTTTTGGCTATTATCCATTGTTCCCTTCCAAGCCTTATTTCGGGCATGTTATGCTTTTGCCTCTAAAAGTGACTCCAGTCTATATCCCTGTGTGTTTACTTTCCACGCCTTTAAAGTCTGTTCCGACTGGTCATCATACTCCCGATGAAAGGCGGTGTCTTCTGTACAGTTCTCCCACACGAGGGTATTGTCCCCGGCTATCTGGTATACCAGGCTTACAGACAAGAGGCCTCAGAAAAGAAAAACCCTACGCCCGCCTTACGCTCGTTTAATTAGGAGTAGTTGCCATGAAAACAGGACCACCCGAGGACCCCGAGACAACAATGCGGATGAACACCCTCGGCAGAAAATATCGAGAATATATTACATTGTTCTTTGACCTTAAAACTGTCACTCACCCAAACATTTGGGGCAGCACTGTCCCGGGGGAACGTGGCTAAGGTGCTGAGGACAGGAGAGAATGGGGCAGACTTCTCGCACGCACTGCGTCCTGCCTCCCTGAAGAAAAAGAGACACAAAAAGCACGTTTAGCAAAGTGAGTGAATGCAGACCGGATGATCGAGGCATCTGGACCAAGCCAGGGCTTTCCCTGGCATTAAGTCCCTGGGACAGTGGCCGAGATCCATATAATGTCTCTTCCCTGTAACCCACGCGGACTGAACCTGCAAAGAGACTGCCCTTTGAGAGACAGGATGACGGCGTCACCCCTCACACAGGCCACCGCCTCTCCCTCTGTCGAGCAAACCAGGACAAGTTGCCTCCCTTTCCAACCCCAAGCAAGCCAAGGAGCCCCTGGGGTTTTGCTGAGACATTCCCTCCTCTCTCAGACCCCATCTCCCTGTGGGTCCCACACACATCTTCCTCCAAGAAGGTTCCCTTTTCTGCCACAGCGTAGAGGTGGTGCTGGGACGGCTCACTGAGGTTGGGATGAGGGGAGGCGGCCCATCCGCTCCAGAAGGGCGCACTGGAAGCCGATATTCAGAGGACGATTGCACTGAATTTACCAAGCTAGCCTAATCTCTCCATCGGCTAAGTAGAAGGTAGGTGTATGACGGCTGATATTGGGAAGACTGGCTGTGTGCCCCGGGAGAAGTCTAAAGCCTTCAGATATTGTCCCTGCCCCTCATTCTCCACCCTCCAGCCCCCAAGATCCCTGACACCCATTCCCTCCTCCTGGAAAAATGCTAATGTGAACCCCCTCCTCCAGCCCGCACAGAGGCGCCTGTTTTTCAAACCTGAGCAACTTGTTAATGAATCTTAAAAAATTTGAGATGGGAAAAACAAACAAACAAAAAAAAAAAACCACCTGCTTTCCAGTTGATTTACATCCAACAACTTTGCGAGGCTCCTGTGAAAACCACCCTGTGCGAAATGAATTGCCATCAAATGTGTGAATACTTTCAACGGGCTGGCTTCTTGGGAGTTGAGGTAGAAACCAAATTAAGAGACCCTCAGGTATGCGTTATCTCAGTCTGATCATTTTTATCTCAAGAAGCCTCCAGGAAGGAGGAACTGGCCTCAAAGAGCCCGGGCCTGGCAAGGGAGAGGTTACCCCGACATTTCTTCCCAGCGGCCCACGGCCTTCTGCATGGACACCGACCCGGGTTTACCCGTCCCAGCGGCCCACGGCCTTCTGCATGGACACCGACCCAGGTGTACCCGACCCAGGTGTACTGTCCCAGCGGCCCACGGCCTTCTGCATGGACACCGACCCAGGTGTACCGTCCCAGCGGCCCACGGCCTTCTGCATGGACACCGACCCAGGTGTACCCGACCCAGGTGTACCGTCCCAGCGCAGCGCCGGCTCCCGTTGTTTCTGCCTTCTCTTCCTGCTCTCGCCATTCTTATTATTATAGTTTATTTTTTGGTGGGGATGGATGAAAAGGGTAGGGCACATTATGTCTTTTTAAATATTTATGATTTTTTAAACCACTTTACTGTTGGATCCTTCCCCAAACCAATAAAGAACATGTGAAAACACCACAAAGAGCCCTTCTGTTGTTTTTACATTATTTTCAGATCAGCAAGAATCACTAAAAAGTTCCTAGGAATCCCTGGCTGTTCCCTGTGAGGTTCCTCCCTCGACTCCGCATAATCTTCAAGTCCAGAGCCGCACCACTGGGGTAGAGGCCCGACTCGGAGGCCTGGCCGCCACACATACATCACGAACGTCAAATCGAGGGGGAAGACACAGGCTGCCCTCGGCTTTTCATTCAAAGAAATCCATCTGCAAAAACTCCCGAAACCCAAGCCTCAGGCTTCTAGGTGCGCAGAGAACATATTCTTTCCATCGATAGCCTCTGTTCTTGCTGGATCAGCATTTATTTTTCAGGCATGTGTTAAAATTAAAAAAAAAAAATTTTTAATGTTGCAAATTGCATAAGAGTGAACTTGTCCAACACTTTGGAAAGCTGGCAAAAGATGATGTGGACTGCAGTAACTTTCCTTACAATAAGGTCAGAGAGCGCATTTTGCATACATAATACAACTGCAGTGTGTGTCTCCCCAGAGCCCGTTAAAGTAACTTGAACTCCAATCTGGGTTTGCTGGTTTGGTCAAGTTTTATTTTGTTTGGGTTGCAGCGTGGTGACACAGCCCCAGACCCCAGGCTGCATTCCAGTGAATGCCTCCAAAGAAAGCCCCAGGCCCTTCTGGCTCACTGCCTGCTTCTCTGATTTCAGCTCCACAGGGACTCTGGTTAAACTATAAACTGTGGCTACGCTGTAAACGAAAACAGTTAAAATAGCAGAAGTAAACATTTCTGGTTCTAAAAATGTCCTAATTCCTACTGTACCTGCACGAACTTGGGCTCTATCAGATGATCACAACTGCGTTCTCATCGGCTTCCCGGCCTCGACTCTCCTCCACTAATTCATCCTGGAAGGTTCCCTGCGGCCAGGACCCCTTTCCAGCATCCATCCATCATTTCATTATTGGATCAAATAGTAAAGGCCTATCATAGGCTGGGGCTGCAGCAGTGACTGTAACACACAGAAATCTGTCTTTATGGGGCTTGCCTCACCCCTGAGCATGCCCCCACACTAAGGTAGACGAGGACCTAACGCTGCGTTCAGGATCAAGTTCAACCCACTCAGGCTAAAAGTTGCTCGCTAACATCTGTTTCTTTATTCTCCCAACAAGTAGCACTACATTT
This sequence comes from Tadarida brasiliensis, assembly GCA_030848825.1. Classification (NCBI taxonomy): domain Eukaryota; kingdom Metazoa; phylum Chordata; class Mammalia; order Chiroptera; family Molossidae; genus Tadarida; species Tadarida brasiliensis. The sequence continues at coordinate 93,621,965 of CM061267.1, read as the reverse complement.
CCCAGACTCCCTTGCAGTTAGGTATGGCCATATGACTCAGTTCTGACCAATGGGAGGTGAATGAACATAATACACCACATGTGTAGGCGTCAACCATAAAAATCTTTCATGGAACCAGAGGGAGAGGGGATTGAAGGGAGGTAGAAGAGGGTAAAGGGGGATAAATGGTGATGGAAGGAAACATGACTTGGGGTGGTGAACACACAATACAAAACACAGATGGTGTATTATAAAAGTATACACCTGAAACCTCTATAATTTTATTTACCAATGTCACCCCAATAAGTTCAATGAAAAGTAAAAATAAATTTTAAAAAAATCTTTCATGCACAATGCTCCATTCTCATGTTCTCTCTCTACTGGATGGATAGCTAGCTGAATGGAGGGGACATCAAGAACTTTGCAAAACATGGGAAAGGTCTGGTTCCCTGAGTCATCATATGGAAATCTACCCACTAAACACCTACTGATAAATGAGCAAGAAAAAAAGTTGCTGCATTAAAACACTCAGATACATGATTCTTTATTACCAGTTAGTCTACTTTGTCAAAAGGCCCATAATCTTCTTCCAAATACTCTTCCCTCCCAACTCTAACCTAAAGAGAGGGGTCCAGTGTACCTCATTTCTTCCTTCATTGTCCCAAGCACATCTTCCAACTTCCATCTTTTTTTACACACACCTCTTTTCCTCTCCTCCCTATCATTGACCTCTATGGAAATCCTGCTTCATTCAAGGACAAGCAAGCCTCTTCTCATCTGGGAAGCCTTCTAGATCTGTTCATGTCCCAGTAACCCATATCTCTTTTTTTCTCATCTGCTCTCCTCTATTGTTGACACATATGTACATTTCAGCCCTGCCAGACGACACAGGTTTTGCCTTGCAACTAGACTTTGGTTGGGGCAGGAATCAGTCCTTTGAGCCCAATATCCCTCAGGAGAGTGATGGGCTCAAGGAATATTTCAGCAAAGGTTTGTTGCATGAAAGACAGAGCCACCACCCTGATGAGCTCTAGGGTCCAGGGCAATTCCTCAGACGTCTTTGACTACAGGATGCTGTTGAGAAGGCATAGTTCAATGCTGTCTGCCTCCACTGACTTTGTATTTCCTTGAGTCTTGAACATTTTAGTTAGATAATAATGAAATGTGTGTTGTTGCTGAGACCTCAGAAACCAACACTCAACCTCAACTTGTAAAACTGGTAGGACTCCTAGGATCCCATGTATTTTGTTAAATGTTTGAACATTTCTAAATAGTTAAAATACATAGGGACTCATGTCTACAGCTGGCCTTTGAACAACACAATGGTTAGAGATGCCAACCTCCCACGAAGTTGAACATCTTCATATGACTGTCATATTCTCATCTGGTAAGAAAAGAAAAGAATGCCAGGAACTTCCATAGTACTGATGAGTTATGATATTCACCATTTGTCTTTTTTTTTTCTCTTTGGAAAAGCAAGTTTGTTCTTTAGAGGCAGTCATTTGTTCTAATTGCACATCTGAATGCATCTCCAAAAGTAGCTGTTTTTAAGAGAAAGACTTGAAACTTGTCCCAGGTTTCTCTTCTGCCCCCTGATTTCTATTTTAGCTGATTCAGTGAAGAGCACAAAGCTTTGTGTCAAAGTTTACCCCCGAGTAGCACTGGTTGCCTAATAAAACTCTATCTTCCTGAATGCAGTGATGAGTGTAGGATGATAAAACCACAGCCATGTGCTTGCAGGATGTCTCCCACCCCTGAGGACTGAGAAGTGGGGCTGGCAGCCAGCCTGCAGCATGTGACATGGCACTCGTCCCTTGACCAGGATGCGGAGCCGGCTCTCCAGCAGGAGGCAAGAAGCAGAGAAGTACATTTCCAACCCGTTACAACCAAGCAGCTACACGTGAGCACACTCTAGAGCGACTGTTTTGTCCAATGTTCAGTTCTTTTGAGAGAATCGAGTTCTCGATGGTTCCAGAGGAAGGAGGGGACAGGGGACAGGAGCGCTGGAGGGGCTGGTGTCGGAGAGAAAGACACTTTGAGGGCCCCGGGATTCTCACATCAGAACAGGCGGTGGGACAACGCTGATCTGAGCAGAGCACCCACTGTGCATTACAAATCGGGCCCAAGACTTCACACGTGACAAAACCCATGTCCTCAGCCATGCTTCTCTTTGACCTGGATATTTCTTGTGATAAATTTTCAGAGCCTGACAATTACTTCCTGGGGTAAAAGTCTTGGTACTTGGCTTTCCCTGTTCTTGGCCAGTGCAGGACAGGAAGTCAAGCAGAGGAGGGGCAGCAGGTGAGCTGTCCAGCTAAAAGAACAGAAGCAGAGTGGACAAGGGGAGAGAGGACACCCCAATTTGTAATGGGTAATGAGCACACTTAGAGAGAAGGGTATATATAGACACACACACACACACTATTGGCATATAGGTATATACCACTGTGGTATAATAATTCATGCGTGTGTGTTTCTGAGACTTACCCACTAGACTAAGGTTTCTCAGCTTTGGCAGTATTGACATTCTGGGTGAGAGAGGTGTATGTTCCAGAGGGCTGTGCTGTGCTTTGTAGGATGTTCAGTCGAGTCCCTGACCTCCATCCACCAGATGCCAGTAACACCCTTCATCCCCTGGTCGTAACAAACAGCAGTGTCTCCAGACTTTGCCAAATGTCCCTGGGGGGCAATATCTCTCCCAGTGGACATCCACTGCCCTAGACCACAGCTCCCCCAACCAGTCCAAGAACCTGCATTTTTAATAATGTGCCCTGTAGACGCTGCTGCCCGAGGCACTGGCCTTTGCAAAATGCAAAATAAAACCCAACGTGGATTTTACACTGGGTCAAGGACATGTCAGGAAAGCTTGACCAAGATGACCTATTTTGTCCCATAAAAGTTTGAGCAAACAATACCTGTGGGAAGTACCCCCCGGGCTGACAAAGACGAAAACCCTTTTGTCCTGTACTACTTACCCAGAGAACCACGACCTGATGGATGCTCTGTCTTGGGAATCAAGCCTGAAACAAATCCCTTTTCTTTTTCCCATCAATTAATGTTTCCAAGTCCAGTTGTGTTGCTAATGTCACTGTTTGGGTGTCCTATTGCTGCAGCAGCACATTGCCACACGGACTCGGTGGCTGGAAACCGCACACATTTATCTTCGCGTTCTGGAGGTCAGAAGTCTGACATCAATCACTGGCCTGGAGCCAAAGTGTCAGCAGGGCTGCCCACATTCCTTCTGCAGGCTCTAGGGAAGAATCCGGTTCCTGGCCCTTTCCAGCTTCGAGGCCGCCTGCATTCCTTGGCTCATGGCCTCCTCTCCGTCGTCAAAGCCATCAGTGTAGCATCTTCAAATTTCTCTCTGCTCTGACTCTGGCCCTCTGCTTCTGTCATCACATTCCCCGTGGTGTGGCCCTCCTGCCTCCCTTTTATAAGGACTCTTTTTTTTTTTTTTAATCCTCACCCGAGGATATTTTTCCATTTATCTTCAGGTAAAGCACGCGCGCGCGAGAGAGAGAAACATCGATGTGAGAGAGACACATCAATTGGTCGCCTCCCGCACAACCCCAACCAGGGCCGGGGTCTAAACTACAGCTTGAGCTACGTGCCCTTGACTGCAATCAAACCCACAACTCTTTGGTCCGTGGGCCGATGCTCAAACCGCCGAGCCAAACCGGCCAGGGCTGTAAGGACTCTTAGAAGAGAGCCCATCCGAATATTCCGGGGCAATCTCCCTTCTCAAAAGCCTTCTCTTAGTCACATCTGCAAAGTCCCTGTTGCCATATAAAGTAACAGTCACAAGTCTTGGGGACATGGACGTCTTGGGGGTCAACATCTTAGATAATTCTGCTTAGCACAATTATCATTCAAGACACGACATTTCAATTCCTGTGCAGTCCCAGAGGTCACACACCAGGCCTAATGTCGCTACAATACACTGACAGAACCTGTTCCACCCGCCTTTCCCTCACTGAAATTCGTCAAACCTCTTAGAAGGTGACATTCAACGCAGACCAGCTGAGCCTCTCATCGTATTCTCTCCTTGTCAGAGGCAAAATCCCAGGTGCTGATGGACATCTTCAGGAGCGATTTTTAGGTGTTAAGTAGGAAAACCTCCCTGTGTGCCAACAGGCCTCGTTAAGGGCACGCGCCAGCCCTGCTGCTGAGCAGTGACCCCCTAAGGTGAAGTCCCACTGAGCCGCATGACTTGGCCAGTTACCCTCCGGCCCGTGCCAACAAGTCCTGTGGGGACTTCAGTGTGTTCTGATGGCCAGACAGATGTCTCCCAAAGAGGCTGACTATGCTACTCCTATTCAAAGACACTTGCAGAAGACCGCAGGCAAAGGCCCACGTAGGCCTCGGCAGGTGTCTGCATGGCACCGCAGTGACACCCTCCCCGCGACGGCCTAGCTCCAGGCCAGCTTCCGGCGGTTCCTGAGTGAGCAGGCGGCCTGGCTAAGGAGACTCCACGTGCACAGAGGTCGAGCCAAAGGCCATGGTTTTGGTGAAACAAATATTAGATTCATAGGTTAACAGGTGATATACATGTCTTCAGTACTGTGTTTGTTAAACCTCATATTTAAAGGTAAAATGGGTCCCCTTTGAGTTCTTGTTCTTCGCTCTTTCTTGTCCCTTCGCTGAATGGCAGGTTTTCGTGTTTGTTTTCTTAATGTTTTTGCTTTAAAAAAAAAAAATTGAAACACTTTTCCTCTTCCCCAAACCCAGCTTCCCACACAGGCTAAGACACAGATCACTGATAAGACTGGGAAACCTTCTGTGGCCAAGTCCAGCTGCCCCTGAGTTTCCACAAATATTTTACTCCTCTCTTTGTCTGTTTGAGAAGCAGGAAGAGAAGACCACCCTACGATACCGAGCTCAGATGAGATCTCTGAAGAAACGCCCTGGGAACGGCAGGGCGAGGAAAGCCCAGGGACTCGGAATGGATTTCCCAGCCCTGGCTTGTTTGGAGTCTGCAAGGAAGTGCTGAGGGACAGCTGGAACGTCAGCTGCCTGGAGGAACTTGATACCTCTGTCCAAGGCTCCCTGAGCAGCGAGGTCGGCTGGCTGATAGGACCCTGAGAATCTGGCCCAGCCATGCCAGCGAACATGGGTGTTCTCCCCTGAAACAATCGATAAATAAACAAATAAATCTCCACGAGAACACCCTCCTAATAGTTCCCATTCCCGGAGACCACCCTGCTAGGACGTTTCTCAACTGCCACCCGAAAGAAAGAGCTCAGGAAACAAGCCCTTTTCCTTCTCTTGCCATTTTTATCAAAGTTCAGCCTTTCATCATGTAAGTAGTTAGGGCTGTCACAGGCCGACTGCTGACACGTCGAACGCCTTATCTGCAGCCTGGCCCGCGGCCAGGGAGATGAAAAGAACCATCATTCAGAGCTCACACCTTCTATGAGTTATGAGCCATTCCTGAAAGGAAGGAAATAGCACCCTCGTGCAGGAGAGAGGGCGTTTTGCATGGTCCCCAGGCGGCGTCCGCCACGGCAGCACTGCAAACGCACCGCGGAGGGGACACACAGGACCTCGGATGGGGCAGGAGTCCCAAGAGACACTGACTCTCACGCACAGAAACACAAGCCTCCCTGATGCACTGTTTCTCTCAGACCTTTCTGTTGGCCATTCAGGTTTGGCGACCAAGTTTCTGCACCACCCCTGTTCTACCTGCAGCTCCGTTTGGTTTCCAGAACGTTCCATGCGGACTTACCGTTGGCCCTACACTAGTGCGTGTTCATGTTTCCTCTGCCATCCCAGCTCCACAGCAAGACCCTCGGAACCCAGAAGGGTTTGGTTGTCAGCTCAACACCTGCTTGTTGGGATGTCAGTTAAAACAGAAAACAACTGGAAAATGTGTGTGCTCCAGTAAGGTTCCCCGAAGCACCTAAGAACTGTTATCTTGACATAAATTCGCCCTGGCCGGTGTGGCTCAACTGGGTGAGCGTCGTCCCGTGTACCGAAAGGTCGCCGGTTCGATCCCCAGTCAGGGCACATGCCCAGGTTGTGGGTTTGATCCTGGTTGGGGTTTGTGCATGTGTGTGTGTGTGTGTGTGTGTGTGTGTGTGTGTGTGGCAACCATCAAGGTTTCTCTCTCACATTGATGTTTCTCTCTCTCTCTCTCCCCTGCTTCCTCTTTCTAAAAATCAATAAAAACATACTTTAAAAAAAAAGATATGTTTGGATTCCCTCTCTGTATTGACAAAATTATACTTAGAAGTCTTTGAGCGGTTTCCTAATATAGTACACCTGAACACACCCCTAAAAAATAAAGGTACCTCTAAAGTCTACTTGAATTTCTGAAGAGCAGCGAACTAGGCACAGCATTTCGGCTTTTGTTTGCCTGGTCAACAAATACGTGGATTTCTCTATGTCAAACGCTGTTGCCTTTCAACGAAAACTTTCAAAGCTCCACTCGGCATAATTACTATGTGCAGTTCTCTACTTTGTATCAGGTGCCAATTTCCTAAAATCCTAAAAAATATTAAAATATTGTAAAGAGAGTACCATGCACCCTGTAAACGCTCTGGTCTCCGTCAAGGGACACGGTCCAGGTTGACTAGAGGCTCCTGGCACCGCTCGTTCACACTGGTGAGACCCCTGGGTATTGGTCTTGTCAACCGAGTCGAAGTTTATGTTCTGAGATAATCAGGCTGCAACACACGCTTGGCAAGCTCTGAGGATGATTGCGATCTAGGCCAACTATGATCAAAGGAAAAGAAGTGTACAGGCTGTTGGAAACAGCTGCGCTGGGGGGTCCCAGTGTGAGCCAAAGCTAGTGTTCTGACATGTCTGGGCAAGTCCAGTGAAGGGGAAGGTTCACTCGTTTGGCTTCTCGTGAGAAAGAGAGAAATCCACCCTGCAGGAGGAAGAGATGTGGCAGAGCAGAGACCCCCGGCACTGAGCCGAGGAGCAGCGGGAGGGCGTTGCCTGAGGGTCCCTGGGCACCTGCCACTCAACTCATCCCGAAGCCAGCGCTGTGGGTGCCCTTGTTGGTCTGCGGGGCAGAAGACGCTGAAAGCAAAGCCGGAAAGGACTGTGTCACTACAACTTCTGTGACATACTCAAGGACAGGCCCCACGAACTGGGCTTCCTATAATGGAGTACAACATGGACAAAGGAAAGTGATGTTGGCCTTTTCCACACTGCCTTGCCATCAGAGGCCTCGGGACAGCAGTGGCAACGCAGGCAAAGAGCGTGGACGTGGCAGCCACACCAGGCTGCGAACCAAAGTGTCTGGAGAAGGGTGGTCGTGCCAGACAGAGGCCACAGCAGCAGGGCCTCATCCAGCCCAGGAGAGGGCTAGCTCCTCTCTCACCGACGCTGACTTGCGGGAAGACTGGCCATCAGTGTCCAGCACAGGGCAGTCTAAAATAGCACCCACAGACAAGACCCAGGAGTGTTCTCTACAAACGTATTTATCTACTAGACAGGAAGAGAAAGCATTTGGTCTCTGGTAGGAACAATGAGTTACATAGACTGACCTTCTCCTGGAACAATATTAGGTCAGGTTTAGAAGTGCTGTCCTGTAGTCGTGGCCAGAACGTGCTTTGGAGAAGCCAAAAGGGAGGGGATGCCTCTGTGAGGTAGCAGCCGGGTAGGAAGCTTGCCGGGACGAGAGCAAGGTCCAAGTGGGTGAGAGCTCTGTAGCTGGGACGTGTTTAGCAACCCCAGAGTTTTTTTCCAGAAAGACTCAGAACCGTAGCATTAAATCCGTAACAGATTAAATCCTCAACCTTATTAAAGGAATGGGGAAAAGTTCTGCCTACACCACACGATGAGCACCTTCTAGCAGAAAATGAGACCAGGCCAGCAGTTCAGGACGGGTTGTGTTAGGCCACTGCTGGGGCAGAGGTTCGAGTGTGGGCCAGAGCCACCCTAAAGGCTCCAGTTCAAACAAGGACAGTCTCGTGGTTCCTGTGAACCAATGGAAGAAGAGGAAAAGGCCCCATGGGACTGGAACCACCAATCCACGTAGAGCAGCTGTCAGGACCTTAGTGGCCAGTGGACTGAGACGAGCCACTCAGAACATGCCCAGGGGCTCTCTTTAGAAGGGGAGTTTTGGGGGACAAATGTCCAGGGATGCAGTGGTTCAAAACTATCTACCATTTTCTTTTTCTTTTTGTAAAATATGTTTTTATTGATTATTTTAGAAAGAGAGGGAGAGAGATAGAAACATCGATGTGAGAGAGAAACATCGATTGGCTGCCTCCTGCACGCCCCCTACTGGGGATCGAGCCCGCAACCCGGGCACGTGCCCTGACCGGGAATCGAACCCGGACCTCTCAGTCCATGGGACGATACTCAGTCCACTGAGCCACACCTGCCAGGTTCTACCATTTTCTTATACCAGGCCACCTGGAGGATGGTGGCTATGTCTTAAAGGCATCCAGCCCTTTTTGGACCAAGAAATCCAGAAAAGTCACTTTTTAAATTGATGTGTGTTATTTATAAAGAGCCTTGTCAACAAGTACCAAGCTCAGAAAACTAAGATAAATAAGTAACTCCATGTATATGACGGGCTCCTGAGCGGAACATTGCTGGCTCGCATTAGCTGGGTAAATTTGTGATCAGAATGTCTGGCACAGCCACAAGTGCACAGATGATGAATAGTGCCCTTGCAGGGAAGTATTTCTCTCCATTGTTCAATATGACAGTAAAATTTTTATTTCTTCTAAGGAGCCCTCGGATAAGGCCTCTTCAGAGACTCTGTGGGTGAGACTCCAGAACAAAAGCCTCCATCTCCCCTCAAAACAGTTGCTAAGGTGGCAAATACGCTTATTTACGTTATAGATTTTACTTAACATCCACAGTGTGGACATCCACGTGCAATGACTGTTTGGGTGTGTGCTCTGGGAAGGTGTTTCCAGCGGCCTACGCCGAGGAGCACGACCCTCTGGGTCTTTGACCAGGGCTGGCCTGGCCGCCCTCGGGCTCAGGTTGGGCTTCCTTTTACACAAATCTCCCCAAGCAGACCACTTTGAAATCACAGGCGGCCGTTCTCTCGGATGGATTCTGCCTGGAAGATGGTTGCTCTCTACACCTGTGATAAAACGGGCCATGGTGGGGAAAGCCTGGGCAGCCACAGGGGCATAAGGATTCAAAATCCATGTTTTTGAGTGTCTCGTGGGTTTTACTTTGAAAAGCAGAAGAGTTCTTAAGACTTGGAAATGACAAGAGCGGTACAAGCACCAAATTTGTTCATAGCAAAAATGTTACATGCTTCTGTTCTCAAACGTTCCCAGCTGCACAGGGTCCACAGGAATGCAGCAGGAGAAGCTGGTGATTCACGTGTCCTAATGGGATGGGCCGAAAGCTGCACATCTTTGCAAAAAGGCCATTTCCTTATGCTAGTGCTTAGATGGGAGGTCTCTGCATTGAAAAAGTCTTAAAACTCCAAATCTGAGTATTATGCTGAGCAAAATGAGCCAGTCAGAGAAAGACACGTATCACATGATCTCACTGATTTGTGGGATCTGATGAACAAAACAGATCCAGAGACATAAAAGTAGGGAACAAACTGATGAGTCTCAGAGGGAAGGGGGATGGGGGGTGGGAAGAGATAAACCAAAGAACTTATATGCATGTATGCACATCCGATGGACACAGACAACAGTGCAGTGAAGGTGGGGGAGGGGGGAACGGGGAGGAGGGTGTCAGTGGGGGGAAAGGGAGGGAAAACTGTAATACTTTCAACAATAAAGATATATTTAAAGAGAAGAGGAGGAGGAGAAGGAGAGGAGAAGGAGGAGGAGGAGGAGGAGGAGGAGGAGGAGGAGGAGGAGGAGGAGGAGGAGGAGGAGAAGGAGGAGGAGGAGAAGGAGAGGAGAAGGAGGAGGAGGAGGAGGAGGAGGAGGAGGAGGAGGAGGAGGAGGAGGAGGAGGAGAAGGAGGAGGAGGAGAACTTTAAACTCCCCTGGGTCAAAGGAACAAACCCCTGGTGTTAAGGGCTCCTTCCGACCCCAGTTTGCACCTTCTTACTACTTTGAACCATTGTTACTTAACTTCTCTAAGCTTCTATTTCTTCAACTATAAATTAGGAAAAACAACAGTGCCCAGCCTCACAGAGCGCATATAAAGGATAAGATGATGGAGTAAAGCTTTTAGCCCAGTGCCTGGTGCATAGTAAGTGCTCATTAAATGTTGGCTCTTACAAATATTTAGTGTCAAATTAATTTTGAATCCCAGCCAGCTCCATAAATGAATAAATGAGTAACCTTGGGCAATTTATTTAATCTGAGTCTTGGTTATTTTATTACTAAACAATGCCATTTTCCTCACAAAGCTGTTGTGAACATTTTATGAGTGAATGTGCTTAAAGTACCCAGAACAGTACTTGACCTATGTACCTGACCTATAAAAGTTACCAGTAAAATCGAACCTTCATCACCCTTACCCCACTGACCTCTCTTTAGGGTTAGCCATTCAGGGTATCTTTCACTGGCCAAGAGAACAGGGCTGTGAAGGGTCCAGGGCTGTGGTGACTTTCCCTCTGAATTAGCTGGAGAACACTGGTATTTTCCTTGGCACCAGCAACACATGGGGTAGTCTTTGGGGTGTACAGGAGTGTATACATCGCCCATGTATTTGCATAAAGTTTCAAAGCACTTTCTTGATATATGCTGTCTGACAGCCACTGTCACGATGTATTTATAGAAGTTCAACGCAGATTTTATAAAATAAACCTGCCAATGTCTGTTTTCCTAAGGAGAGATGTGTTTTGGTGTTGGGGGATAACCATTTCATCTCAATGCAGAAAGGAACACACGCTGGCCTGCTCCATTCCCCAAAAATAGGCTGGTGTTCCCGACAGATAGAGTAGCTCACTGTACAACCATTTTTAAAAATGCTTTTGCTGTGAAACACAGCATTGATGTGCACTGTGACCACAATCCTCCTGAGGTCTAGAGGGAAGAAGGATGGCCTTCTGCTCTCAGAAGCCCGCAAGCAAACCATCACAGCCCCAGCCGGCTGTCCATCTTTTCATACGAAGGCATTAGCCAGATGGGAAAGACAATGACAATTCCTTACCAGCCTATGCCACCGTGTACCTGTCTTCTTTCAGAGGCACTGGAAGGATTGTGCGGATTGACCAAATTTTCCATCCAAACCATCAAGGTAACTTATGTTCAATTACCTTCTACAGCATTTCTTTAGCTAGTACTTGGGGGAATCCTATTTCCTAAGAGGTTAATAGGGACTCCATGACCCAGGATTCCTACCAAGAAATGAGCAAGGTTGTGTTAAAGTTACAAAGGTTTCTTCATCGCAGGTCTTTCCTTGTCTTTTAACGCATATGCATATTGGATGGGGAGAATATAGGATACGGAGTTTCTCAAACTTATTTGACCGTGGAACCCTTTGGTCACAGCACATGAACATCCTGGTGCAATAATGAGGCTCACAATTTGGAAGATGCTGGTCAGTTCAATTTCTGACTGTCTGTCCTAAGCATCTATAACTAAAGGGTCCTTCATCCTTGGCACACATTTCTAGGTGACAGTTTTGGGTTAAACAAGTCTTTATATTGCATAATCAATACTCTTTAATTGAGCAATCGGGTCTGTTCCCCACAGCCTCTACCCCACACCCCCATAAATACTGTATTAAATAATATGCTCTCCAAATTCAATTTAAGATTATTTTTTATACATTCGAAAAATCACTCTGACAGTGGTTTTTTATTTGTTTGTTGGAAGGATATTATCATCAGTACAAGTTATCTCGGGATTCCCATTCTTTTCTTTTTTTCCCCAGGATTATCTTGATTTTTTCCAGAACTTAGACATATTTTACTCCGGAAAAAAAAAGAATGCTAAGCCTTTCCCAATTCTGTAAATCAGGTCACCCTGCTGATGCCTGGCATTTCTGGCATATTTCTAGATACCACAGAATGAAAACTCTGCCTCCCACATCCTCTGAAAACATCGCTGGATGCAAAGGCCCCGGGCTGACTGTGATCGTATGCGGTTTCCGTGTGTCTAAAGGCGTGTTTGTAGGACACGCTGAGGACTGTTTCGGCTGTGTCTTTCTCTTGTCTATTTGCCCAGCAAACTTGCCCCTCAACCTCCGCCTCTGGGTGGCCTTTAAGAAATGACACACGGTACACAAACAGAACCTTGATAGGATCCTTAGAAGGTGGTACTATCAGAAACAGAGATCCAAGGAAAAGGTTTGTTTACGGCTGTCACTGCCTTTGGGTGGGACCTCATGGGACCACAAGTGAGGCTGTCATAGCCCTAGGCTAGGTTAGGTCAAGGAGCTGCCCAAACAGAGTAAAAAAGGCAGGAGCTTTGGGGATCAGGCAAGGACACCCAGCTGGGAGCAGCAAGAGGGATTAGCACCCTTCCCAGAGCCCAGGGTTTAAGAGACAGGTCAAAACAGCATGAATTTCACACCCATCTCTAGCCCCTCTTTCCCTGATATGAATATGTAATATCAACAAAACATCACTGTTAAAACGCGAGAGGGGTTTGGAGTAGATTCCCCATTACAATCGTCCTTGTTTATCGCGGTTAATCCGTTTCAGACTCTAGCGGTTGCACCTGGCGTTGAAGGATTCCTGGGGTGCTCGAATGCATAGGCCCACAGTCCATACGTACAGTCATTTTAACTTTAATTGTAATACAGGGGTGTGTAACTGACTCAGACAACCGAGCGCGCGCCGTATCGTTTTCACTGTCTCGATCAACTTTTTAATGAATATATTTGAAAAAAACGCGATAGAGTGAAGCCGCGAAAGTCAAAGCACGAAGTGGCGAGGGACGACTGTAATCTGTTTTCATTTTTACTCATGACCTTCACATTTGTCTCAACATGCACACATCATTTTCTATCTCTACTCAAGGACTGTGTCCTTTGCTCACCAGTGTTTCCCGGTGCCTACAAGAAATAATTACAGCTTTTGTTGCTAGACTAATGCCCTTGGGTCATCTACCTTTCCTACTTGCAATCCTAGCGAGCCGTGTTCGTGATGCTGACAGTGGACATTCCATTGCCCGTGCAGGATTCATTATGTTGGTGATATTCTTTCTGATGAACTCATACACACGCCACCGAATTCCAACTCTGTCTTAGTTAGGAAAGGTTCCACATTCCCAGCTAGCTGTCCATCTTTCCATATAAAGGAGTCAGCCAGAGGTGAGACAATGACAGTGTGTCCATGACTGACGAGGGCTCCTCTCCTCCCCTTCAGGTGGGTGGAGCCTGCAGCTCGAGCCTCCTCCCAGCTGGACAATGTGCATACCTGGGAGCCTTCGGACTGGGCGGCAGCAAAGATATCTCATGGACCATTTCCGGATAAACACACAGGAACCCCCAAACAAGGAAAATGCTAATGCCCTGGCCGGTTTGGCTCAGCGGTTAGAGCGTCGGCACGTGGACCAGAGGGTCCCGGGTTCGGTCCCCAGCTCCCAGTTGGGGTCGTGTGGGTGGCAACCAGTCAATGTGTCTCTCTCACATAGATGTTTCTCTCTCTCTCTCCCTCCCGCTCTATCTGAAGATAAATGCAAAAATGTCCTCGGGTGAGGATAAAAAAAGAAAAAGAAAATGCTAAGAAAAGTGGGGGGGAAAGTGAAATATTTGCTTTATATTTAAACAGGATACGGATTCCTAACCTGGACTACATATGGAAAACATAGTTTAAACAAGGTGGTTTTCAAACTTTTTGATCTCACTGTACACTCTTAAAAATTATAAAACCCTACCAAAATGTTTTTGTTGACATGGGTTATATCTATCTATTAATATTTCCTGGATTAGAAATTAAAACTAAGAAATCTAAAACCCTTGTTCATTATAAAATACCAAAAATCAATCACATTGACATAAGTAGCATGTTTTATGATAAATAACTATATACTTTCCAAAACAAACAAAGGATCCGTGAGGAAAGGGGCACTGCTCTACGTCTTTGCAAATCTCTTTAATGTCTGGCTTAATGAGAGATATGGGCTCTTCCTAGTCGTTCCTTTCCATTTATTGCAGTGTGCTGTTTGAGATGCAGGACAGAGAGAACCCGCTGTCTACAGGTGCGTAGTTGGAGCAAGAGGCAGGTTTTAAGAGAGATTTCATATCATTATGAATACTCTTCTATGAACCAAAACTCAGCAATCTTAAAGGCTGGTTATAATGTGGAATTCAAAATCCCATCTTGGAGTTTGGGTGGACACTTTCCCCATGCGTGATTCTTATAGTGCACACGGGCCATTTGAAGAATACTGATTTAGGCAGATCTTCCAAATGTTGGTATATTTCATTACCAAATATCAAAAAAAAATTACATATATTAATATCAGCTCTTACACTTTCAGAAAAGCCTTTATCAGAAATCTGTCAAGCTCCTGGTGGCAAATAAAAGTTCTTCAAATTTCTAATTTTCACCCAAAAACTCAAATTTTATCCCTGGTGACTTAGACTGCCATTTATTTTCTGTAAGAGACGTGCTCACTTTCTTTTTTTTTTTTTTTTTTTTTACTTTTGAGATGTGCACCAAATGCCCGAGTCGAAATAATCTGTCTGCCAGTCATTCTTTCAAGTGAAAATGGAATTCCACGAAGAAGCGGTTGGCTCAGCTCACGACTGAAAGTGTGTCTCCTTTAGATAGCGCCGCGTTTCAATATTCAGCAGACTGGTTTTTGCATACCTCCCGTGTTAAAATAATGTGTATTCAAGGATAAGCTCAAAAAATAATAATAATAATTTTTAGGCTCACCAAGGACATTTTTAAGTAAAAGTGGCTTTTTTAACTTAACTGAGAGTACATGGTGCTGAGCAACCCAGGGACCTGTGGTGCCATCGTCTCGACCGTGCCCGGACTCCAGCCCGTGTACTCAGTAGCAGTGCAAATGTAAACACAGCCCCCCAAAAGGGCAAATAATGTCTCAGTATTATGATAAAAGTAGTGTTGAACTCATGAACACGCTGAGACAGTCTGGGGGACTGCCGGGGGTCCACGGGCCACACTTTGAAGACCGCTGACTCAAAAGCTTTGACGTCCACATTCTTGAGGTCTACCTCCATGAAGTAATTCTTATAACCATGAAAAACAAACCAAAGTATAGCCGCACATTCGGGTCACAGAAATGAACTCTCTGGTCCCAGGGAAACACTGTACATCATCACTTAACCCAGCCAAGTTCACTTAGTGAGCTGTAAGGCCATATGGACTATGGGGCAAAAAAGGACAATCACCACCACCCACAGAGGCAGGTCTGGGCAATCAAAGCCGGCACACACCAGTTCTGTTCCAGTAAAACTGTCAAGAATCCATATTAGTCATTTACACCCATATTTTCAGGTATTCGGTAGAAAAAAGACAGCCCTTTGTGTGGGTGAAAAAATGAAGTATAAACCTAGGAGGCAAGACTGAGAAAGAGCAGATGCTATGTCTCCAGAGTTTGTGCTTTTTTTCTCTAAAAACATTATCTGTCATCAACTTCAACTCAGAGGACCAACACAGCACTTTTATAAATAAACACAGTGGCCATTTCCATTTCAGGGACTCTGAATTCTTGGTAGTCAATCTGAGGTCCACGAAACACTGGCTGTCCCTTCTCCGGTACGCTTGCGGCAGGGTGTCCTCACAACACAGCTGTTGTCTTGAGGACACCGGGACCTACAGGAATCAGGCCTGGTGTGTGGAAGTCAACAACATGGCATTTTTAGCTACTTGCTCACATTTTCACCTGAAGGAAATTGAATGAGAAGTTTCCATATTCTTCCTCATTTCAAAATTCAAGAAATCCTTGTATCAAGTTGACTCACAAAGAAGAAAGTGATCCAATGGAGAACTTGTGACTCACAAACATGATGGTAATTAAAATGTCTGAGAGTCTAATAGGGTCACCTTTCGCCTCGGCCTAGTCCTGTTCCCCCAGCACTGCTCCAAATCTATGTACCCACAGCCACATCCCCATCCCAGTCCCCAGAACAGTCAAGGCAAAAGGAAGCAAGGGATCAACCAGTCTCAAGCCCTCTACCCTCCCAACTTCCCAGAGGTACTTGAAACTGGGAGGTCAAATTCTAATGCTGAACTCAAAGTAGGGGAATCTGGAATTGTTCCTAAAATTCCAAGAGTCCGTGAGCCTTTATCCGGATACCTCCTCACCTCCTGGTCACGGGCATCCCCTGCTCTCCCAAACTCCCCAGAGCTGGACAAGCTAACCGTTAAACCCTGCTTCAGCTTCCAAACAAATGCAAAAGCCTAACAGACACGTCAGGAATATCCTGGCAGCTCTTGCTCCAGAGCTCTTCCTTCTAGGCACGAGCAGCACACGGACACACACTGCGCTCCCCTGCTCTCCTCCAGGTCTGGTTCACAGATAACATGCCTGGAACCTGACATGAGTATCAGTCTCCTAATATGCTCTCACCCACACTGACTGATGCTTTCAAGCTGGTCTTCCACCTCGCCCACTTAATAATCATTGAACTACTCTGCCTAATACCTGGGACCTAGAGTCCTTCTCTCTCTGCCCCTGGAGCTCAGGCTAAGGGGTAGAAGTTCCTGAAGAGGAAGTGGCACCGGCTCCCTGGATGTGTGAGCACCGTGCACTCCTGACCCCGGAAGCACACGCTGCCCTCCTGGGATCCCTCTAGCTCACCTCAGGCCCCGGCACTAACCATCTGCCTGGAGCTGGGTTGTCTGCCTGGTTGCACTTTTGACTTTTTGAGCCTACCCTCAGTCTCCTCCCCCACAGCTGTCACATCTGGGAGCCTCCGTGCCTCCTCGATAAATACAAACACATATTTAGAAATCAAAGAAACAGAATATTATTTTAAACATTATAAACCACTAGATTAAAAGGTCAAGTTAAACATCATGCTTTTGTTGACAAACCATTTGTGGAAGGGTCCATGTGTATTATGTTTAGGGGGAATAAACCATTTTCAATCATATTTATGAATAGCAACTACATAATTATACATAAACAATTTGCACAGAGTCTACAGATTCATTTTATGTAGTCATTAAAGCAGAAGCCCTGAGTCATTGCTTACAAAAGACTCTGCCCACCCGGCCGGTGTGGCTCAGTGGTTGAGCATTGACCCATGCACCAAGAGGTCACTGGTTTGATCCCTGGTCAGGGCACATGCCCAGGTTGTGGGCCAAATCCCCACTGGGGCACATACAGGTGGCAGCCAATCGATGTTCTCTTTCATTGATGTGTCTCTCTCTTTCCCTTCCTCTCTCTCTAAAATCAATAAAGAAAAAAAAAATAACTCTGCCTTTCCATCCTCCACACTTCTTGAGATCCTGCGCCCCCTGACACCTAGGCTGCATCAGAATCATCTGAGTCATTTGTGTAAATGCATAAAAATGAGGCCCCTTGTACCTACTGGGTCAGAATCTGAGTGCAGAGCCTGGCATTTCAATGAATGCTTTCACGTTCAAGATTTGTATTACTAGTAGTAGTACTATTCGTACATCACATATCCAGATAATAGGTCAAGAAAGAGAGCAACAGGCAGAAGAGCTAAAATCATCATCATCAACGACTGCAGGAATTCTATAGGTAATATTTAAATCAATGAATCAGTTCCGGCCGGTGTGGCTCAGTGGATTGAATGTCGGCTCATGGACTGAGAGGTCCTGGTTGGATTCCTGGTCAGGGCACATGCCTGGGTTTCAGGCTCAATCCCCAGTGGGGGGTGTGCAGGAGGCAGCCAATTGATGTATCTCTCGCATACCAATGTTTCTATCTCTCTCTCCCTTCCTCTCCAAAAAAATCAATAAAATCATATTTAAAATTAAATAAATAAAATCAGTGAATCAAGAATGAGCAGTACATATGGAGAAAGACATCAGAAGAAATAGCTAAAAGCACTGGAATTGATCACTTTAGGGAAAGATACAGAGTGGGGAGGTGGGAACCTTTAGCACTATTTGACTTTTTCCATAACACATATTAATTTAATTAAAAATGAAAATACATTAAAAATAAAGAAAATACTCTATTATTCAGACTTTTAATCTATTCAGATTAGTGTTTCCATCAAATTTCCATTCATCTATGGAAATGGCACTTAAAATGGCACTTCTTGGAAAAACAAAATCCCATATGAATCAAGGATGATTGCCTTTTCGATTTTGGTTTACTTTGACAGAAAACAAAACATAAACCAACATATTATTTTAACCCTTAGCGTGGCTGTCTACCTCATTAAATGAATAAAGAAGTTTCACAGAAACTTCCCTCTTGACAAAAGGTGCAAAAACACCATTACATTCCTACAAGTGATCAAAAATGGATTCTAAACATAGTAACTCGGACCACTTCAGATTTCCTGTGCAATCTCCATGATTCCTGTTCAGACGTAACAGCATATGGCACAATTCAATATCCTCTAGAAAGTCCTGTAATGTTTCTTTGCCCAATTTGTATGTCAAACTTGAATAATGGGGGTTGGAGTTCTTCTGTTTAGGGCCTCAGGAGACTTGAGATTATTGAGAAGTTTGGCAAAGGATGCTGGACGTTGGGAGGGATGTGCTCAGGACAGAATGGAAGAGTCGGAGAACAGGAGACCTGGGAGAGAAGGACAGCTGGCTCAGCATCCCTCCGTCCACTGTAGAGGGGCGCCCCACTAACAACAAAGAAATACAGAAAGGCGCACTACCCCACGACAGCAGATTTGCTTCCTGCATGAGCAAGCTCTATTGCTCTGACTCTAGGAGCATCATACGTCATCAGTGCCCTCTCAAGCATTACAATGAGAGAATATTGTAACTGAAGAGTCTGGTTCCCAAAGATGATGACCAGCCACCGAGGACAGACTGCGACAGCATTGGAATTGGTACAAACAGGGCTAATGAGTTACCCACCACAAAGCGTAATTTCTTCTGCGTCACTCGGGAAAACTGGAAGACTCAACCTGAAGGGGAGTAACTGAATCCATCCCCAGTGAAGCCACGTTCTTGAGGAGACCTTTCTTGTGTCAAGTGCCACCCAGGTTCCTTCCGTTACACCTCTCCTCTGTGGCCCTCTCAACCAGCCTGAATTCATTTGATGGCTAGTTTCATTCCCAGTTGGCTCAAAGTCCCTCCGATCACATATCAACCTCTGCGACAAGAGATCTGTTACAGTTCCCATCTGACTTCCAAGGGGAAGCCCAGAAGGGCGATCAGTCACATTATCACCACAGACAGCTTAAGACAACTACTGTATCTGAGGCAGACTCGGGACCATTGCTGGGAAAAGGCAAGGGATGTTTGAGCATTTTGCCAACCTGATAGCTCTTTTTTTGCCTCTTCTCTTGCCTTTTTTTTTTTTTTTTTTTGGCAAATGTTAAAGGGATTGATCCACCCAGTCATAATCTTGTTAAGTGAAGCCAAATCTAAATTACCCTTGCTGGCTCTTTCTTCTTGCAGGCTGAGCAGTAGAACTCAGAAAGTTGGCTATAACAAGGGTCCATTATATGTCCTGTAGAGCTTTAAAAAACATTTGACTTGCAAACTGAGTTGGAGTTTCCTGATTGAGAAACTTTCATAAAGGAGTTCAGACTCTTCCTCCAATTTTTTGAAGTCTCAAATGTTTTGAAGACTCATGGCCGTATGGAATTGAAGTTTATCTCGCCGAAGAAGCCATGGAAATGGAGAAAGAGGTTGCCCGACTAGCTCTCTTCGCTGTGAATTCCCCCAAACCTAGCACAAGACAGGGGAAGGGAAAGTGTGGGAAACGGTCCCCACAACTTGTCCTTCCCAGGGCATGCCCAGTCAAAAGGAGACCAGGGTTGTAAGTCGTCCTGAGTGGGAAATTTTTCAGTTGCAAGTCTCTAATACTTTCAAAAATTAAAGCAACTTCCTGAGTCCTGTAATTTGGAAAAGAACCCTAAAAGACCCATCATTAGATGATAGAAGTTGGACAGCTTCCTAATGCCAAGATGACCGCTGAAGCCCACTGACATGCACCGTGGAGCAGAACTATCATTAAATGTGCTGAACGCATTGTGTCACCTGTGGCTCACCAGTATCCCATGGCAGCCATGGCATTTCAGGAGCAGCAGTGTTCCAGAAGAAAGTTCCCTGGTGGCAGGGGTTCGTCGCTATGTTCACTGCTATGTTTCACACGTCTGCAAAGTGTCTAGCACTCAAAAAATATTCAGTGGGTGAAAGAATGAATGAATGCCCCAAACGCAAAGGATGGGTACAGCTTAGAGAACTTGGCATTTTCTTAGGATAATCATGTCCACAAGAACAAAGTGTTAGTAAGACACCTGGTAAACATCTTTAATGTTTCTGCATCAATACAACCAGTGAGAAAAGAATGTGAATCTGGCACCTTCAGTAAAGCATTAGAAAGCCAACGCTTGGGTTACAATTCTCCAACAAATTCTTTGGAGAGGTGCTTTGCGGCCAGACGTTAGTTCCAGTTCTAGCAAGTCATTTAATTGTTTTGTGAGCACAGGTCTGAAGGTCTCCTCTGAGGTGGCAATACCTACCTCTAATGATTGTGGTGGAAACTAAGCAAAATATCTCACCTAACCCTTCCTTCACTGTCCCCAGCAAAGATAAAACCCAGTAAAGATTGCTTCTTCCTAGGGTCACGTACAAAATATATTCATTTTTATTAAATTTCCCTTCACTGTATCAGATTAAAATATTTTCAATGAGGGAATATCTAGACCTTTTATTGAAACATGCTATTAGAGAGTCGCACAAGGAAAATAGTCTCAATTCATTAGATAAAAGAAAACTTTATCACAATCGATCATTCATTGTTGCCAAAAAATTCACAGATGACAAACACCAGTGGTTGGAACTCATGTTTAAAAGCTAGTCATCCTAAAATATTTGTCCAAAAGATTCAAAACATCAAAAAAAATCTTTTTGCTACATTTCCATTAGCTTTGTCCAAATCAAGAGCCATTTCTTCACAAACTTGTGAATCTATTTTTTTTTAATATTTTTTCTTTATTGAATTGAGAGAGAGAGGAAGGGAGAAGGAGAGAGAGATAGAAACATAAATGAGAGAGAACATCGATGAGAGAGAACATCGACTGGCTGCCTCCTGCATGCCCCCCACTGGGGTTCAGGCCCACAACCTGGGCCTGTGCCCTGACCAGGAATCGAACCAGCGACGGCGACCTCTTGGTGCATGGGTCGATGCTCAACCACTGAGCCACACCGGCCAGGCACAAACTTGTGAATCTATTGCTCGAGGCTTGTAAAGTATCTCCCTCCACAGCAAACATGAGTATCTATAAAGCAATTGACCAACTGGAATGGAAAATGCCAGTTAAACCAACCCCTTATTGATCTGAAGCCTCTCTTTACATACATGCACACCTATGAAATATGAAAGTGTGGGGAGATATATATATATATATTATATATATATATATATAATTTTTTTTAAAGATCTATGCTCTTCAGAGAGAGATGATTTGACTTTTATCCTCCTGTTTGGGGAGATGCATTTATAAAAGGTAAACTCCCACTGAAAGACCCGTGCTGCCTACAAAGTGACGGACCATTGCTTTCTCTGTCCTCACTTTGCCATAACCGACTGTCACTCCTCTCTGCGGGGACTCAGCAGACACCCCCCCCCCCAGGGAATAATTCCGGGTAATTCAGTCCAGTCACCCTGCCCCCAGGCTCTCTCCCCCAATCCCATTGTCCACACTCCAGGGGAAGTCCGGATGGTCAGGTGTGTCACTGCCTAAATCTCCCAGTGGTCCTCCCTGCCCTCGGGATGGAAGTCAGCAAAGAACCCTCCAACATTTCCATCCACCTGTGTTTCCACTGCCCGCTCCACTCTCCCTAACCCGTTTCCTCAAGGACCCGTGTTTCCTCTGCTCCTTGAGCCTTCGCATGTGCTGTGTGCCTCCCTTCCAAATCCTTCTTTCCTCTGGCACGTCCACATCCATTTTCCAGATTTCAGCCTGGCTATTACTTCTTCCGGAAAAATCTTAAAGAACAGATTCTCCCCAAACTAAGGTCCATCCCCCCACCCCCCTATGCGGTCTCATTGGCACCTTCTATCAGTCTCTGAGCACCAATGACTCCTGTGCAGAGCTTCTAAGTGCTTCATAGCACTTCACGGTCTTTATCACACTGTTCTGCAGTTGCTAGTTTATTTACTTTCACTCTTCATTATAGCTCCACGAAGCAGCACTGCGTGGGTCCTTCCGCAGCAGTACCCTCGGCATGAAGCACGGGCCCCGCCCACAGCAGAGTCCCACGTGCACCTGCGAAATGAGTCGATGGACAGATGAGTGGTCCCTGCTGCCTAAACTCTCACGAACAGGAGAAAGATGCTTTTGTACCTGTGACATCACTCCAAGGAGGAGACGAAACTCAGCACCATCGGGCAGCTTTCCACGAAGGCTGCGTGAGCTCACCCTCCAAGGACTTGATTGCGGTTGAAAGTACAAATTACCCAGATCAAAGGAGGGAGACATGTTTTCAATGCAGCTTGGCTCCCAGAGGTAAAATCAGGGTGGGTGACGCGGAGCCAAGAGTCAACCTTGGGTAATAAATAGAGTCCTTGATCTTGTCCCCTGACCAGAGAATGGCTCCTGGTCTGCTAGCATGTACAGTTTCTCCTTAATCCCAGCTGTCCATACCATGTGATTTATGAAAGAGTCAAAACCCAAGTCTCCACTGGAGACAAGCTCTTTGGAAGTGGAAGGGCGAGAGTGATGTTCTTTTTCTCTAAAGCTATATGCTAGACACAGTGATGCAATCCTGCAAGGAGCTCATTTCCAAAACAAGACTTTCATTCCCCGGAGATGGACATCTTCCAGGGAGTCATTAAGTCGGTAGTGGAGCAGGTCATTCGTCTATGGGGCTGTTGCTCCTCAGTCCTCTGCAAACCTTCATTTCTTGTCCCATCCTGAGCACCGATGAGGACTGGACAAGTGGATCAGGCACTGGGGTCTTTCCTGCGGCCAACTGATGTTTTCACCCGTCAGACCCCTTTGTGAGTCAAGGAAAGGCAAGCAGCACTTTGTAACTGCAACGTGAGACAGGGAACAGGAGGCATAAGACCATATGATTTTCTCCTTCTCCCTCTCTTTTTCAGTTTTCGTTCTGTGATTTTACCTCCTGGGAATTTGCCTTTCATCTTCCAGATTTACGGGAGGAAAGTGACACAAGATCCAAGGAGAAATTCCTCTGCGGCGTGGTCTCCGCGGCACGGAGCGTCTCGGGAAGCCGCTGCGAGCAAGGCGAGGCACCCTGCCTCACGGGGTCAGAGCCTGAAGCAAGGGCGAGCCACACTGAGAGGGCAGTGCAACCAGGAACTCTCCTCGCTGCCCGGTTTCATCTCCAAACTTCTGCGAGGTGTGCTAAATCATGCCAGGGCCCTTCCAAGGTGACGGTTCAGCTTCATCCACAGACCTTCTAAAACAAGGTCTGAAGGTGATAAAACTGAGCCCACCTTCCATGCTAAATCTCTGCATGCGCATGCTAACTTTAAAAGATTAGAACCATCTAAAGCTTCTCCATCTGTGCTAAAGGTGAGCTCTCCCTTTGTATTTCAGGGTGTGGGGGTGTGGCGGGGGGGAAGGAGCAGATTTCCACTTGGTTGCTAAGAGAGGAAACGTTGCCTTACGTTGCCAGGTCCCTTCTTTGAAGTCAACCTAGTTTTCTACAGCTCATAATTAGAACCTTCAAGCTAGCATGTTCTCTGTTTTCTCCTAGCAAGGAAGGTCGAATGGCAAACTGGATGTGGTTGGTGATTCCAAACCCCATGAATGCAGCTCAGGCCACAGACAGTGGTTTTGGTCACCAGCAGCGACGCGATAAGTAGTAGATGTGAAGCCAAACTAAAACAAGCGACCTCTTGCCCAACACTCATTCATAAAACTCAACTGCTGGCTCCAACTGACGAGTGTAAGTGTCTCTGGTAGAGGCACCCAACAGAAGAGCCTGGGTCTCCCGGGAGAGAGGTTAAACTGTCCGAAATAACAGGAAAGAAGTTAGCTAGCCCTCTGCCCAGCATTGCTCCAGGCTGATCAGCTGCCTCAGCATCACCTGGAAACACGTTGCAATGCGCATGCTCGGGCTCGCCCCAGACGCACTGAATCCGAGCCTCTGAAGGTGAGGCCCAGCCATGTGGTTTTTAACAAGCACTTCAGGGGATTCAAGTTGGAAAATTACTGCAAATCTGGCTAATCACCAGCAACACGAGGCAGCAACTGAAAACCTTCTGATGCTAAGAGCCACCTCATCCATACTGAGCCAGAATTCCTGCGAGTTGAAATGATCAGCCTTCAATAAGAGGACACTAAGGCCCAGGACTCAGCCAGCAGGGTAAGCAGGAGACTTCCGTGGAGCGAGTGCCCAGTATTCCCTGGGGATGCTGCCAATCTTCCAATTCCGGCCCCACCAGTCAAGTCTCTCAGACCCCTTCTGGGTTTCATATCAAGTTGATTTCTGCTTTAAAATTAAGTTGATTTCTGTCACTGGTAATAAAACAATAGTAACATTGACTAGCACCAACATTCTACCTGAAAATTCTGAATTTGCAAGAAATATATGGTAAGTGATAAAGTGCCTATTGCTCCCTTCCTTCCTCCCTCCCCCGAAAATTGGCTTTTCCCGTGAGCAGGAAGCGTGCATTTGGCAGGAGTGGGGCGAGACGAACAAAGGTGTCTTGTCCAAGGGGAAAGTTGCTCGGGTAAACTGGAACATTGGGACCCACAGAGGACCGTACAGGATGAAGACTTCCCTCCACTGCAGGTGAAGTGACACAGG
Source organism: Tadarida brasiliensis (assembly GCA_030848825.1). Classification (NCBI taxonomy): domain Eukaryota; kingdom Metazoa; phylum Chordata; class Mammalia; order Chiroptera; family Molossidae; genus Tadarida; species Tadarida brasiliensis. Next base: position 93,597,275 of record CM061267.1, on the reverse strand, counting down.
CAGTCCCATCAGTTTAAAGAAATTCAAGTCTCAGTTCCGATCCAGCTTCACTGCACCCCAGGAACTAAAATAAATTGCAGATATTATCTTAAAATTCAGTCAGCAATCAGAGAAATTATGGAGAGCTCAATTTTGGAAGAAAAGGGGAAGTTGAGTTTCGCAGCTTTCAGACCGAGGAGTTCAACAATTCACTCGAGCAATTGTTCAGGCATTCCATGAAACACACAGGTCTGAACATTCAAGAAAGAAAGTAAAGTGATTACAGTCACGTGCAGTGATGACTAACGGAGCAAGCACAGCGAAACCCTCTCAGGTCTGTTTTATGTAGTCACTGGGGATCAAAGGCTATTTGAGTCCTGCTGTCTCTTTATTTCAGTAAGGTCATTGGCAAGCATCCCATAATTTTCCTGGGGGGAGGATAAAAAGTACGCGAGGTGAATGATAAATGCCACCCAAAACAAGAGTTTCATCAGCGCAATAAATATGATCAGGAAATAGATTATGGTCCTGATTGAGTTTTCTTTAAAAAGACTTAAAACTTTACAGTGTTCTCATTTTTCCTTTTTGCGGGGGAGGGGTTACCTCTGTAATGTCATAGCTGAATGAATTCCCTAAGTGCTACTGTACCTGCTAATAAAAACAGGTGTAATTTTCCAGGAGCGCTGTTTTCGAGGAGAGGCACCCCCCCCCGACCTCTCTGCTTCAGCCCCGTTGCAGGGAGCAGGGTCTAGGGGCCCCAGATTCAGATACAAAGTGCCCCACTTTTCAGTCTCACAGGGTTAGAACACTCCATTGTCAACAGAAGCTCTTTCTGATCAGAATGATCACACACTGGAGAAAAACCGATATTACACTAATCAATCACATTTGTCCTGTGTTCAGATCTAAAGGGAATGTGAGTGTCCCTTTCATGACTGAACTTTCTTGTGACTCTTCTGTCTGCATCTCGCTACAGGAACGTTGGAAGCCCTGCCACGCAGCAGCGGTCGCAGTGTTTGTGTCCACGCGCGCCTGCGGGCATGGGGTGCCCTGAGCCTTCCTCGCTGCCCTCGAGTCCCCCCAGGTCGCTTTCTCACTGGCATGCAGTGACGTCACCGGTAACATCGGCCTCCATGGGCCTCACTTCTTACCTCCTGCTCTGGACTCGGCACTCCTCTAAGCACTTTTAACCAATCCTTTCACTTTTGTCCCACACTGCAGTTTTCATCTTATTGTCCTATTTTACAGATGAGGAAAGGAAGACACATAGCAGGTAAGTACCTTGTCCAAGGTCACACAGCTCATGGCCGGTGCAATGTGAATTCAGACCCAGACAGACTGACTCCAGCGTGCTGTCTTCTCAGCCTCTATGTGGTATTTACCTTATGTTTACCTCTGTGCGTGTCCCTACACCCAGCAGAATCTCAGCGCACGGTTCGCTGAGCGTTCGGAGTCCGCCCGGCCGTGACGTGCAGAGTGCGAGATGAGGGGCTGTGAAATCACAAGCGCCCTCAGCTGTCTGCCTCCCCCACAGGGGAGAGGACATCACAGGAGCCAGAATCACTACTTCTTAATGTATGTATTACTGGTCAGAAAGCAAAACAAATTGGGACGAATCCTTCTAAAAAAGAGGAAAACTGCCCGGCAGGTGTGGCTCAGTGGATTGAATGTCGACCCATGCACCAAGAGGTCACCAGTTCGATTCCTGTCAGGGCACATGCCCAGGTTTGGGGTTTGATCCCCAGTAGGGGACATGCAGGAGGTGGCCAATCAATGTCTCTCTCTCATCAATGGTTCTCTCTCTCTCCCTCTCCCTTCTTCTCTAAAGTCAATAAAAACATATTGAAAATATGCTAATAAGCTAAAATGAATGAATGAAAATCAATCATTCGATACCTATTCTTGGGAATGTAAGAAGTGTAGAATATAATCTCTCCATTGTACTGATTTGACTGTTTCATGCAGTGAACATATAAACTACACAGGCTCTGAGGTTTCCTTACAACCTTAATTCCCCAATATCATTTTCCTGTAGGACCTTAAGTTGACCAACCAAGAATTCTTATACGAGGTGTTTCCAGGGCCTGAGTCCCCCCAGGTGGGACGAAATTCTCTACTGCATGCTCCTGGCCTGGCACAGTGTGTACAGTGTGGCCTGAGACCGAACACACAGCAGAAGGTGAATGGGCTGCTTTGGCTGGCCCGAATCCATTGCATCACAATGACACCTCCAAGGGCCATTACATGGGACACTTGCCTCACACACATTCACACAGCGCAGCATGTCTTACTTCAAGGCTACCCCTCCTCCCTGCTCACTTTGGCCCCCAAACACGAATGCCATCCAGGGCATGCCAGGGTCCTCCCCGTCTGCGCTTCTCCGCTGTGACAGTGAGCTCGACATCTCCCACCACCATCAGAACCACGGGGACGCTTCCAAAACGCCTCCTCTTGGCTCTGCTCTCTTGCTTCTTTGATCTCTACTTGCCTTTCCCATTTCCCCACATTCAGGAAAGAAAAAGAAAAAAATAACCCACGCAATGTGCCTTTTTCTTATAGATGCTGCAATCGTCCTTTGGCTTAACCGACTAGCTTATTCATTTATTCCATCCATTCAACCAGTGTTCCCTGAGCACCAGCACTGGTCAGACACTCTCCTAGGCCCTTGGTGAGGAAGGGCGGCACACACAGCCTGTACCCTCTTGGACAGGGCTGTAAAGAAACCAGACAACAGACCACGGAATGATCTCCACAGACGACAATTCGATGTAGTGGCATGTGCAGTGAGGGGAAGGAGAGGGGGCTACGGGAAACCTGAAAGTGTTTTAAATGGAAGAAAGATATGATCAGATTTTCATTGTTAAATTTTATTATGTAAGAACAAAGTTCTGCAGTTTGGCTGTGGGCAATGATGATCAATGGCTGCAGTACGTCTCACAGGAAAGAGTAAAAGACTTTAGAATGGATGGATCACACTAACAACCCACAGACCAAATCCACACTTCAAAGTTAACCTCACAAAAACAGCTACAAGCAGACATCAGGTGCCCCTAATGGGAGGTCATGACACCAACTATAATGTATTCTTTTTATAAAAATCAAACCTATGCCTGAGCAACCCTCTAGACATAGCTACCAGTTTCCAAAGGACAGAGGGACATGTTAAATGGCACCATGGGAATGCCATCAGAAAACCTAGAATCTGGGACATTTTAGTGTGCGAACTGTGATTTCTTCAACAAATGACAAAAAGAAGAGGGAAATTTGTGATTAAGAGAAACTTAAGAGAGTAAATCAACTGTAATATACGAACCTTGTCTGAATACAAGCAAATCAATCATAGAAAAAAAAGTGAGGGACAAATATAAAAGCTGACTGAATAATTAGTAACATTAAGGAATTATTGATTGCTTTTTCGAGATGTTATAATGTATTCATGGTTATGTTTTTTAAAGAGTGCTTCCCTTTTAAAAATACATATGAAAATATTTACAGATGAAATAACACTATTCACTCTACTTTTGTAAATACTAATTTTGCATAATAAAAGTTGAAAAAATAATGTAGTATTTTGGTAATGGTTGCACAACTCTAAATTCACTTTAAAAAATCATTGAATTGTACACTGAACCGAGTGAAGTTTATGCTATGTAAATTATATAAAGTTGTTTTTTATTTTTTATTTTTTTTCTTTATTGATGTTAGAGAGAGAGGAAGGGAGAGAGAGATAGAAATACTGATGAGCAAGAACATCAATTGGCTGCCTCCTGCACGCCCCACACTGGGGATCGGGCCACAACCTGGGCATGTCTCCTGACTGGGAATCGAACTGGGACCTCTTGGTGCGTGGGTCGACGCTCAACCACTGAGCCACACCAGCCGGGCTTAAAGTTGTTTTTTAGAAGAATGCAAAATAAGAGATCTCTTAAACTTTAAAACTATTTAAAATATATTAAAACTTTAAAAATAATAAAATAAAAATAGTAAAGCTAAGGAGACTAGTTGGGAAGCCTTCACTAGAGATCAACAGAGAGGTGGATACAGCCGAACCTGGGTGGACGCAGTGCAGGTGGAGAGAAATAGATTCCGGAAATATTCATGACACAAACTCTGCAAGACCTGGTGGGTGGAGGGCGGCAGGGAAGAAGGAGGCACAGAGCACAGCTCCTGGGTGTCTGGTTTTCAAGCGGGCGAAGAGTGGTGTACCTGCTGAGACAGGGAACGCAGAGAAGCAGGACTGCTGGGGGATGACCACGACTTCAGTTACGATACCTGACGAACAGCACGCAGAGATGAGCAGGGGCAGCAGAGCCCGGGATACAGTATCTGCATGCGATTTTTCTGCGTGCGACTTTTAGGTCTCGGGTTCTTTTTTAGCAACGTCTGCCTGTTGTGGAACCAGGGCATCCAGGCCAAGACATCTGGGGATTCCAGAAGTCTGACAACCCAAAAAAAAAATGACAACAAAAGACGCTGCCCTTTCAAAAAGTTTGAGCTGGTAATTTTTTTTTTAACAAAAGTTTAGAAACAATAGAATGCTAAATGTTTAATATTTATTCCATTTGAGACCATCTGTAATGCACAGTTTAACCCAATTAGATTGAAGGTGATGAACGGTGCCTTTGACTTGGCTCCCACCAGTCTTTTCTGAGCTTGTTCATACCTCTGGGATCATTTCATTTGGTTGCGATCGGTGTTATACGAAGTTTATTGCTATAATTTGGAGCTGGTATATTTTGTTTGTTAGTATATTGTCAACGTTTTCTTTGATTTCTGTTTTTCTCCAGGGTTTGAGATGGTGCTTCCTTCCCACCTCCGGTGAGAACACCCTAGAGAAGAGTGTAGGGAGAAAGGGGTCTGATTTCCCATAGGTGGGACGTGTCTTCCACAGTTTACACAAGGGAAGATCAAATATGTCGCAAGCTGAAAACTGACCCGCTGTCCTCACTAAGACCTATTTGCCTCATAATCCATGGCAGTTCCTTCCAGATACCAGCATTAGGTTTCCGCCTATATTAATTTTCAGAGTTCTTGAGAGTATATTCTTTGATATTTTGGGAGGCTCTTTTGTGAGAGATTGTAAGAGGCTGCAGTGAGGACTACCATGGAAATGAGATTTTGAAGCTAAAATCTCTCAGGAAATCGAACAGAAAGGAGGCATCCAGGCTCCTCTGAACTTTCGGCCTCAATGATTTCTTTAACTTACAGAAGTTTCTTATTCGCAGTCTCACTTTGTACAACGTCTCAGTGCCGAGTGTGTATTGGAAAACTGATTTCCCCGACTTCCCTCCTATTACGTTTCTATGCCCCTTACCAATTTCATCCTAATAATTTGCAGATTTCACTTGGCTGCATCTATTCCCATTGTTGCTATTTTGAGGCCCTCCCAATGGCTCATGACATCCAACTCTGGGTGCATTCTTGGGGTTTTTCCTTTCAATTAAATGCTTCCAGAAACAAAATTTCGGAAAATGGGTTCACCCTGGCTGACTCAGATCTGCAAGCTTTTCCAAAGAGATTTTACAGAGAAAATACTGCTGGCTTTAAACCTCAAACACTGAGTTCTGGCCTGCAGTTTGAATTTGGCTTTCATTTTTCATATCTCCAGCAACGTAAAAATCCCAGCGAAGGAGTCATCTTTTCTAAGAAGGGCCCGGATCTCTGGAATGTGCTTGTTTTCCTTATCCAATGAAATTTCAAGGTACAGTGTAAACTTGCTTTTCTTGCCCTGACCAACTGAAAGCAGCAAAGCCCTTATTTATATTCTGGTTTATGAGATTTTCCTTTAATGGAAGTTTTTACTCGTCTTCCATACAGAGTGGTACGAGCATGAGTGAGCTCAGTTGTATTGTGAAACTCTGCATGAGCAAAGTATGCTTTTTATTTCCTTTCAATGATTCCTTCAGAGGCAGCCAAACAAGTTTCTAATAAATTTTTAAAGGTACAGCATCATTCCTGGTCCCCGCTACTCAAAGTGCAGTCCCTCGACCGAGAGCATAGATAGGCCTGGGAGCTTGTCAGAGACGCAGAATTTGGGCTTCACCCCAGACCTATTGAGTCAGAATCTGCATTTTAACAAGAGCCTCGGGTGATTCGTGGGCACATTCAAGTCTAGGAAGCAACACCATTCCAGGTGTGGCTGCCGCTGCTGCCCCATGGACTGTACCCTTGCGGTGCCAGAATGCGGGGAACGAAGAAACAGCACGTGGTGCTGGAGAAGACAGGTGGAGACAGTCTCCGGGGGCAGGGTGCACGCTCCAGGCAGCCCCGCGAGGTGGAGCACTGGGAGAGAGAACTTTGGAGGTCAGTAGAAGAAAAAGCAGTTCTGGGGGAAGAGTCTATCACATGAGGGCCTTTCGTACACACATATACTCATGCACACACACTGTATGCATGTAGGCCTGTATGTGTGCCTATGTATATTATAATTTCTAGATTTCATAACAATCGTGTAAAGTATATATTTTCAGCTTTTTCATAGAGGAGAAAACTGAGATTTGTTGAGTTTAAGTAGCTTTAAGTCAATAGTGTGCATGAATTCAAGCTAGATTTGGTCAATTCCAAGGTAATTCTCAGAAAAAAAAAAAAAAAAGGCCCTCATTATACCACCTTCCCATGATCTAAGACAGACATATTAACAGTGGTTAAATTAATGTCTTTATTTCCTAACAGATAACCTTACTAGAATCTGTACTTGGATAAAAAGAAACATAAGACACCCCCCCCCAAATTATTTTCTCACAAAAAATACCACAGATTCCCACTATAAGTTGAGATTCTTTTTAACCCAAAATTGTACTTCACGAAAACAGCTTCCTCTTAAATTTAAGTATCACAAGTCTCTCTTATTAAGAAAGTATTTTCTCAATTACTTTATTCTGAATATAAATTACTACTTAAGTAAGATCCATTAGCCTAAATGTATGCCAATCAATACTAGCTGACAAAGGTCACCAAGTGGAATCAGTAAAATAGAAAAAAAAATTTAGCCCGGCCAGTGTGGCTCAGTGGTTGAGCATCGACCCATGCATCAAGAGGTCACCGGGTCGATTCCCAGTCAGGGCACATGCCCGGGTTGTGGGCCAAATCCCCAGTGGGGGGCATGCAGGAGGCAGCCAATCGATGTTCTCTCTCATCGATTTTTCCATCTCTCTCTCCCTCTCCCTTTCTCTCTCTCTAGACAATAAAGAAAATTAAAAGAGAGAAAGAAAGAAAGAAAGAAAGAAAGAAAGAAAGAAAGAAAGAAAGAAAGAAAGAAAGAAAGAAAGAAAGAAAGAAAAGAAAAGAAAAGAAAGAAAGAAAGATGGAAAGATTAACAAGGATAGGATCATTATTCCTGGAGCAAACATTCACATTTAATAAGTATAGAATATTATCCTAAACAAAACTTCACAAGTTCACATTAAAGAGCAGTACAGCACGTGGTTACAGAGGGAAACTCAGCTCATGAATATAATGCTAGAGATGGGCCCTGTGACAACACAGAAAACTTATATAGAAATTTTAGCCTCAGTTTAAAGTAGCTTTTCCATCACATTTCTCTGTTCTAGCCTAGGATGCCTCCTCTCTCCCTAAAGGGCAGCCGAAGAAAATGACCCACCTTTCACATTTATAAACTTCGTGTTGGGCTGCACACCTCTCAGCCACTGGACACTCTGTTACATTACTGTATTTATTTTTACATTTGACTATATCATATTAACTATTAATTGTTTTATATAGATAGTAATGATACTACTAAACAGCCCATTCTACTACTCACACTTAGGGGTGGGCAATAAGGTCAAAACTACTCGTCTTGCGTGCAGTGACCGAGGTGGCCCTCGCTAAAGCAGATGGAGAGTCTTTCCCAGAGCACCCCCCTTTACTAATACAGCACCCACATAAAGCACATTTGGGTAGTTTTAGAAGAACTACTTCATCGCCTTTTCCCGTCACTAAGAGTTCAGAAAGAACAGTCTAATCTCAGAGCATTTGGTAATAAGCGTATTCAGGAATTCTGCTTTGTGCAGTGATGTTTTATTGAGTTGTACACTTGAAACCCCTGTATGGTTTTTCGAACCAATGTTACCCCAATAAATTCAATTGCAAAAAAAAGAATTCTGCTTTTATACATTTTTTTCACTCCTAATGAAAGAGGGTTAGATGAATACTTCCTTAACATGATACTATATCAACCCAAAAAGCAGCCTCATGGGCGATCAAGAAACACTGGGACATTGCCATTCAAGTCATAACGAGCAGACACCCACTGTCACCGTATCATCGAGCACGGTTCTCAAGGAGCCAGTCAGCCACTGCACAGGAGAGAAATTAAAGCGCATGCACACCTTACGGAGAAAGTAAAATTATTCTTGTCAGAGGACACATTGATTTATACGAAAACTCCAGACATGACCCCAATAAACATATCAACTGGATGCTATTCCGAAATACAGAGACTATTTTTTGAAAATGACATAATACAAAGAAAATTATGGAAAATTATAAAATTAGAAGTGACATAATATTAAGACAAAACAATCAGAATAATAAGAAAAAAAACTGGGGAAAGTTAACTTTCTTTAACTCTCAGAGCAGGAAAAGCCTTTCTCATAGTGACACAGAATCGAGAAGCCAAGAATGAAAAGCTGGATAAATTTAACTACATAAAAATAAAAATATTCTGCATGAAAAAATACTACAGAATCTATAATGACAAATTGGGGAATGTGATACGTATCACAGACTTAGGGCCAGTTTCTTTAATTTATAAAAGCCCTTGGAAATTGATACAAATGACCAATAAACCAGTAGAGAAATAAACAAAAGACACTTCCACTTCACAAAATGGAAAGATGTGTGGCTCCCATATCATATTTCATCAATTCTAAGTTTGTTATGTTTTAACATTTCTGAAATCTGGATGGGTATTATAATCACTGGTTTCTTAAATTTGTTGAACGGCAGTATATAAAAAGGTATTCAATTGTATTCAAAGTAAGAGAAATCAAGTAAAAAATATAATGAAGCCCAGCCGGTTTGGCTCAGTGGTTAGAGTGTCAGTCCACTGACCAAAGGGTCACAGGTTCGATTCAGGTCAAAGGCACCTACCTGGGTTGCAGGTTCAATTCCCAGCACCACTCAGGGTCATGCAGGAGGCAACCCATCAATGTGTCTTTCTCATATTGATGTTTCTCTCTCCCTCTCCCTCTCCCTCTCTCCTTCCTTTCCACTCTATTAAAAAAATAATACACTGGAGAAATATCCTCAGGTGAGGATTAACAAAATAATAATAATAAAAATATATATAATGAAATCATATTTTTCACCAGTTATATTGACAAAATGAAACAATAAAAATACTGTATTAGCAATCATGGCCCCACAGGCATTCCCACACTGAGTGGAGGAATCGCTGCAGCCCTCACGCAGAGCGGTTTGGCAGCACCCATAAGCAATTAAAATACATGCACTCTTTGACCCAACAACTCTAGTTCTAGGAATTTATCCTAAAGAAATATTTTCACATGTGTGAAATGAAACAGGTACAAATCTATTTTAATTACACCATTGTTTAGAAAAGCAAAATACTGTGGAAAGAATATATACTCACATACATAAATAAATTACCCTATACCCATGAGTAAATTATCCTATAGCTATAAATGGGATAACATGCAGCCATTAAAATAATGAGGCAGCTCTTAGAAACATTGATTTGAAACAATATATAAGATATATAATTAAGTGAATAAAGCAACATAGAGCAGAGAATATAAAATACTACCATTTGGAAAGGTAACAGGAATATGTAAATAGAAATAAGTGTGTTTATGGCTGTAAATGCATAGACTGTGTGTGAAGAATATGCAAACACCTGGTAACTGTGGTTACGTCCAGAGAAAACTAAGCTCCTGAGTAACAGGGGTGGGTGAGAGACTTCTTTTCACCATTTATCACCTTGTACCATAGGAATATACATGAGCATGTGAAACCTACTGAAAAGAAATCAAATTAAAATTTTAATACAGCTCAGCCTGTGTGGCTCAGTGGTTGAGTGTCGACCCGTGCACAGCTCAGCCTGTGTGGCTCAGTGGTTGAGTGTCGACCCATGCACCAAGAGGTCACGGGTTCAATTCCCCATCAGGGCACATGCCCAGCTTGTGGGCCAAATCCCCACTGGGGGGCGTGCCAGAGGCAGCCAATCGACATTCTCTCTCAACAATGTTTCTACCTCTCTCTCCCTCTCCCTTCCTCTCTCTCTAAAATCAATAAAGAAAAAACATTTTAATACATTATGGATCAAGATTCTAACTCCCTTAAGAACAGGGCATAGAAAGGGTTGAGAATCATTGACTGACACAAATCCCTCATTTCATGGTGAGAAAATTCATCTATGATTAAGCAACTTGCCCAGGATGACATCTCAATGTCCTTTCCAATGCGAAGGTTCTATGGTTTACTGTTTATTTATATTAAGCAACACAGTAAATTAGATATGAGAGGGCAAGGTTTAGCAGCCATTCATTGACTTCTAACTTGGCCCAGGAAAAAGTTCTCATAAAATCATGTCAGGAAGGTGTCTTGGCAGAGGAGGGCTGGTCCACTCTGAAATAGGTGGATGGGCCTGATGCACTCCTCAAACTCCCTCACTGGGGCCTGTTCTCATTTCTAGACCAAAGGAACAATCATAGGAAAAGTGGATTGGTTGCTTTATTCTCTGTGCCAATTTTCACTACAGGGCAAACGATGGCCACCAAACTCATGAACTTCTCTCCAACTGCATCCCAAAAAAGAAGAGATAAATGACAACGCACAGGTGTCCAAGAACTGAAACATCACTGTTTGCAAGTAATACACCAACACCAGCAGCACAACGCCTGGGGACTCTTGGTGACCAAGGGTGTCTATCTGTCACATCCACCCTATCACTAGTTACGAATACTTTGTCGGTCACTCTCCGTAAAAAGAGCCTCATGCTACCAACAGCAGTAGCTTCACCCAGAGTATCCCAGATTAGCGGTTTTGATTTCTGGAGTACTCATCCAATTGAGTTCTGGCTGTCTGCATATGCTCTGCTTTCTGGTTTTATCATTGCTTCTCCTCTTTTCCTTGGCAAATAACAGAGTTTGGTAAGGCGTCTCCTGCCCACTGTAACCTAGCCAAACATACATGATGATTTTAGGGATTCACTCGCACACTGTAAAACCTAATCCTTAATTAAGAAGACAACTCAAAATCTCTCTCAGAATTTAAAAGTACCATATTTCATCTATATGTTCTAAGGCTTTTAAAGTGAAATTGGCATTTGTATATTTTTTTCAATAGAGTAGAATACAATGATGACTTTGGAAAAACCATAATTATTTTTGTTTAGATCATATTTTGGGACATTGTACTCGTTGTTACAATAGTTTATCTAAATAAGAAAAAAAGGTAGAATTAGAACTCTGCATTTTCTAACTTCATAATAGATAAAATAGTATATATTATAATATCTAGAGTTGCTAAGCATGCAGGAAAACACATCTTTCTACACACTAATGGCCAAAGTGTGAACTGAGATCTTTGTGGAATGTAAATTGGCCAAGTATAACAAAAAAAAAGTAAGAATAGCAATATTTTTGGATGCAGAAAATATATTTTTTTAAATGTATTATCTTGGGGCAAAACTTAAGGACACAAAGAGGGATTTAACCTCAAGGATGTTTCTTGGTGCTTAAATAAAATGAATTGATAAAATGAAATGCAAACGTAACATAAAATGATTCTGGAGAGCATACCAACTCCAGAATGGTAAAGGACTTCTCAAAATCCACTTTTCCATAAAGCATATGGAAATTAAACAACACAATCTTAAAATCAATAAGTCAAACGGGAAAGAAGAAAAATTTAGAAAATGTTTTGAGGTCAACAAAAATAAATTCACAACATATCAAAACTTATGGGATGCAACTAAAGCAGTGCTTAGAGGAAAATGTATGCCTGTAAACACCTGTGTTAAAAAACATGAAAAATCTCAAATAAATAACCTAACCTTCCACCTTAAGAAATTAAAGAGGACTAATACAATCTAAAGCAATCAGAAAAATAAAGGAAATAATAAAGACTAGAATGAAAACAAATAAAATAGAGAACAGAAAAGCAGAAGAATTCAATGAAATCAAAAGTAGTTGTTGTTTTTTTAATTTTTTTTCTTTATTGATTTTAGAGAGAGAAACATCAATGAAAGAGAACATCGAATGGCCTCCTCCTGCATGCCTCCCACTGGGGATTGGGCCCACAACCTGGGCATGTGCCCTGACCGGGAATCGAACCTGCAACCTCTTGGTGCATGAGTTGACGCTCAACCACTGAGCCACACCGGCTGGGCAAAAGTAGGGTTTTTTTTGTTTGTTTTTTTGAAGCTCAATAAAATTAACAAACCATTAGCTAGACGGAATAGGAGAGAAAGGGAAGATAATCTACACAGAATGGAAATTCCAAGACACACACACACTGACTCTGACTCAAGAAGAAATAAAAAATCTAAGTAGACCTATAGCAAGAAAAAACATTGAATTAATAATAAAAAAAAAACTTGGTGATGATGACACAGTGTGAATGTACTTAGTGCCGCTGAACTGGACACTTTAAAAATGGTTACAATGATACATTGCATGTGTATTTTGCCACAATTATTATTTTTTAAAATACGGCATTAAAAAAAAGACTCATAGCTATGTTTTTAAGTTTTCAATTACCTAGAAGTATGTCATTAAAAATAATAATAATAATAAACTTCACACAAAGAAAATCCCAGGCCCAGATGGCTTCACTGTTGAATTCTACCAAACGTCTAAAGAAAAATTAAAACAAATCCTTCTCAAAACTTTCCAGAAAATAAAACAGAAAGGAACATTCCCAACTCAGTCTATGAAACTATTATCCTGATCAAGAACCAAAGACATCATAAGAAAACTATAGATCAACATCCCAATATGAATATAGACACTAAAATCTTCCACAAAATACGAGCAAATTGAATCCAGCAACATAAAAAAAAACAAAAAAAAAAAACACTATACATCATAACCAGATTGAATTAACATATGAAAATCAATCAATAGAATATACCCTTACTAATTCAACAAAGGACAAAAATCCACATGACGATTTCAATAGATGCAAAAAATGCATTCGACATAATCAACACCTTTTCATGTTAAAAATAACCAACTAAAGATAGAAGAGAATTTCCTAAACCCACAGCTAACATCACACGTAATGGCGAAGTGGCTAATGAGATGACAAGAAATATCTCTGCAACTACTTCCTATTCTTTCCACACAATTTCATTTTGACACAAATTTAAACTTTCAGAAAACATACAAGAACAGTATAATGAATACCAATAGACTCTTCACCTGAAATCATCAGTTTTTTTAGTATTTTGCAGTATTTTTGTAGAGAAAGAGAAGGGGAGATTTTTCTCAACCATGTAAGACTCACAGGCACACCCTTACCCTTAGGGCTAAGAACACTTCCTTTTCCCTTTGTAACCACAATGTAATTATCACACTCAGAAAATTTAACATTAATGCACTACTATTATTTAATATATAGTCTATCTTCAAATCTTCCCAAGTTTTCTAATAATGTCATTTAACAGGTTATTTTTTACGGGGGTCATGGGTTGGTCAATCCAGGATCCAGTCCATGACCTTGTGTTGCATTTAGTTATGATGTCTCTTTCATCTACTTTAATCTAGAACAGTTGGCCAAATTTTTCTTTTCCTTCACAACACCCACACTTTTAAGAATCTGGGCCAGAACCGAATTTGGATTTGTCTGGTTGTTTCCTCACAATAAGATTCAAGTTAAACACTTTTGGTTGGAGCACAGGTGATGTTTCAACCGTTCCTGGCAAGTTTGTCTCCTTAGAATGGTGGTGCCATTTCTCCATGTTTGTGCAAACATTGGGGGCAGGGCATCAAAAGTATGTTCACTCACATTTGTAAAACAAAGGGGATCCCCCCTGGATGGTTTGACTCAGCAGGCAGAGTGTCTGCCCTTGGACCAAAGAGTCGAGGGTTCAATCCCCAGCCCCGATCATGGTCCTGTGAGAGGCAACCAATTGATATGTCCCTCACACACTGATGTTTCTCTCTCTCTCTCTCTCTCCTTCCCTCCCTTCCTCCCACTCTATCTTTAAAAAAAAAAAAAAAAAAAAAAGCAATGGAAAAATATCCTTGGATGAGGATTTAAAAAAGGGGGGGGGTGATCAATACCTTCTCCAAAAAATCACAGAACACTAGGCCCTAAAATGTCTATAACTCAAAGGGTCAGCACTCAATTCGGAAATGGAAAAAAGAAATGTGAAATCTGTATATGTTTATGCACTGAAGTTCACTATTTGGTCTAGAAAAATCTCTGGGTATTTCTTAATTATTATGAGTTCTTTTTTTTTTTAGTTCTTTTATTTAACAGACAGGTGAGTGTTTATTAGTGGCAAACAGTAGAGTTTAGGATCCAATGCTCCCAAATACACTAGAGAGGCGACAAATCCCCTTATTTGAAATCACTCTCCACCTGCTCCCAACACTCTCTATGCCCCTTCTTGCGTTGTCTTTATCCTCAGCACTTTCACTCCAAACACATATGTCACCTATTTCTCCTCGTCACATCTTACCTCCCCTACTGGAATGCAGCCTCATGGGGGTCAGCACTTTCCTCTTCCTGGCTCTCTGTTGTGCTCCCAGCACTCAGCACAGAGCCACACCCTCAGTTCTGGGGGGTCCCCACTAAACATGTGTTCACATGCAAACACAAGAATGAATGAATGGTTTCACCTGCCACACTACATGTACCAGAGTCACAAGGGCACTTGACACTTCGAAAGCTCCAGCCGTCCCCAGCCCTCCTTGCCACCTTCTCTCCTCCCACCTGGGCAATCGACACGCGAACAGGATGGGATTTATGGCTTTGTTACCGAAAAGGGTTACACACGATTGCAAATGGGCCACTTGGTCCATCAGAGAAACGAACACGGTTATTAACCAATGTGTGCCAAACAAATCCAGACGCTGGCAGACCTGGGCCAGGGAGCTCTGGAGAGAACACCCTCCCCTGGAGGGTTTGCAGAGGTCTCCAGCTTACTGCCGACTACGGTTACCTTCGGGGTTCTGAGGAGGTGGGGAAGCCAAACAGGTATTTAGAAGGAAGGATTTTTAAAAAGACTGGAGGGCCCTGGCTGGTTTGGCTCAGCGGTTAGAGTGTCGGTCCGCGGACCAGAGAGTCCTGGGTTCGGTTCCTGCTAGGGGCACGTACCTCAGTTGCGGTTTGTCCCCGGCCCCAGTTGGGATCGTGTGGGTGGCGACCACTCGATGTGTCTCTTACATTGATGTTTCTCGCTCTCTCTTCCTCCCTCTCTCCCTCTCACTCTATCTGAAGATAAATGCAAAAATGTCCTTGGATGAGGATGAAAAAAAAAAAAGACTGGAGGATACAATGGGTTCCCTGTCCTCATGTCTCTTCATCACCCCCAGGCCTACGGTGTCTGCATAACTCAATCTCAGTCTTTGAAAAGCATTTGGCCTTGTTCAGTGAGGAAGGTGGGAAGGTCAGAATGGAGCAGCCACAGAGAGAACATGTGTCTTCTCATCTACATTGTAACGTCTGCACTGAGGGTCCGAGAGGAACGGCTCTTTAAGAGAAATGGAAGTCTAATATCAAACAAAATATTCTTTCTCTGAATGAATGCAGAAGTCCCTGTCCAACTGCACCTTCTGTAAGTGGTCGAACAGTATAAACCAGTAAGTACAGCCAAGTTTCTTGCACTGTTAAAATTTGATAGCATAAAAATTATTACATACTAAAAAACTCAGGTTCAAGAATACATCCTCTTATATTGGATTCTTTTTTTTTTTATGGGGAGAAGACATATCTTTTTAAAGTTTGGGTTGTTGGTTTTAATCCAAAACGATGTCACCAAATTTCAAAGTTGTCACAAGACCTTCTCGACTGAGAATTCTCAGTTCTCATTGACCAGGCTGCACGTTCTCAGCACCTGAAACCCACCAGGTTCCTGGTGCCCAGGCAGGTAAAGCGAAGTCAAAATGTGACTCATCACCTAGAAACTTCCATCTTGAGTTCTGATTCTTAAGCTTCCGACAAAGCTTTGATTTCCTCCCTGGGAACGTGTAAGAGAATGAATGGTAAGATGGCCACAGCTAGAAAGAATGACTTAGTGTGAAATATATTCTCGGCCATTGCCAATTTTATGTTCGGGCACTGAGAGCCGGCAGGGAGGGAAGAGATGGCAGGAGCTCCTTGCTAACCTCATGCTGCAAGTCACAGGATCCTGAGAGCCCCTCTGACACCAGAGACTTCCCTCCTGCTGAGGCCTTCGAAACTCCACCTTCCTGGAGAAGAAACGAGTAAGCGAAAAGAAAGTTGTTTGGCGTCTAAGTTAGACTGGCCTTTCCTCTGAAGAGCCCGGCGGCCACTGCGCCAGACTCTGGCGTCTGCCAGCCCTCAGCGGCCGGAGGATCACATCACACTGTTTGGCTTCGGGAGCGCAGGGTGAGCACCGCTCCCCGCTCGGATCCGGCCAACAACAACAGCCCCTCTTCCCACGCGGCCTTGACCCTCTGCACACGTTCACAGCCTTCTCAAGGACTCTGCACGCCTGAACGCGAGAGGTCTGTGTGAGCGTTTGTGGATTTGCAAAGACAGAGGAGGTGATCCAACCTGCTGCCGTTAAATATTCAAGTGGAGAGCGGCTACCTTTTGAGAATTGCTGAGAATCTACTTCCAAAGAAGGAAAAGCATTCAAGAACTCATGAATTTGAGTCTGTGCTGACATTCCAGCAAGCCACCATTTGAAAGTGAGCAGTGCTGTGTTGGCGGCACTGCCCAGACTCCTGCCGGGCTCCAGCGGACCTGGACAACAGGAGTCCGCGAGTGGGCACCCCAAACTGCAGCCCCGCCGATGCACAGATGATTCCACTGTCTCTTCCAGATGAAGCGAGGCGACTCCATTGATCTGGGGCAGGGTGGCATTTAGGACTTGCACAGATTGTTGGTAAATTCTATGATTAAAATTCTGCATTCTTAGAAATATGAAATCCTTGGTATTGTTCATTCGTTCATCCATTCAGCATGTATCTGTTGAGGGGACTATGTGCTAAGCTCTATTTCAGGTAGCGGGAACACAGCAGTGAGCTGAACCATGGTCCTGCCTTAAAGAAGCTTGTATTCTATGGAGGTGGGCAGAGAAGGAGGAAAGAACAAGTACATCAGATGGCGATGAGATTGACAAGGTCGGCTTGATAAGGAGTATCAGAGGCACAGGGACATGGTGCAAAGTAGGGTCACCATTTCAGATAGCATTGGCTAGGAAAGACCTCATTGAGAAGGTGACATTCAAGCCAACCTGGACGGAGATGAAGGAGCCAGACCTGGGACCTGGGGAAGAATGTTCCAGGCAGAGAGTTGGTTCTATGAATACCAAGAACCTGAGGTGAGAGTGCCTGGCATGTTGGAGGAACTGCAGGGCGCCCAATGTGTTTGGAAAGGTTTATGCGATGGGGGAGACTTAGAAAATAAGGTTTGGGGCAGAGCTTTGCTTTAACTCTGAAAAAGCAGGGGTGCCCTTGGAGGACTCAGAGAAGAGGGAGGTGACCCCTTAGAAAGGATCACTCTGGTGGTGACAACTGCCATCCTGCTTTCTTGGCAGAGTGGCAACCAGGCAGACCACAGATAGAATATCAAGGTGGCGCGTGATGGTACTGAGCAGGAGGGAAGGTGCTGTGGAGTGTGATTGTGGGAACTGGTCCTTTTTGGCCTTTCAGCACAGGTTAGACCTGTGCTGTCCAGTGTGGCAGCCACGGGTCACATGGGCTACTGTACTGGAAACGTGGCCAGTCTGAAAGAAGCGTGTTCCTGTGAAATACACATCGGAAGGTAAATACACACCGACGAAGTAGGAAAAAAGTAAAAAGAATGTAGGATGTCCCATTAATGGTTTTATAATGCTGTATGTTCAAATAATAGTATTTTTAATACAATGGGTTAAATATAGTGTGTTGCCAAAATTCATTTCACCTGTTTCCTCTTCCAATGTGGCTACTAGAGAATTAAAGAGTGCACGTGTGACTCACATCGTGTTCCCACTGAACAGAGCGGGGTTGGAGTGGTACCTGAGTGGCGCTCACACCTTCCCATCATAAAGAAGTCCCAGGTCAGGAGTAGCAGCTCCTTAAGGGATGACGCAGACTTCAAAATACTATCTCCCTTTGAACAGAAAGAACGGCAAAGAGGCAGCCCACTCTCGCAGCCTTCTGCGCGAAGGCCAGCCATCAGCCACCAAGAGGCTACCTCGTGGGTTTCGTCTCCAAAATACCAATCCAGAAAACTGCGGTTTTAAATACTTAGGTTTGATCTACAAATAAAAATCCTGAATGCAAACAGGTTACCAATGAAAGGACTACCACTGAAAATGATTCAGCCTGCAGAAGAGGGAAGGCAGGCTGAAGCGCTGGGTACTAGGCAGGGTAGTTAGTGTCCATCTTCCCATGACAAATCTTAACAACGGGCTGAGACTTCTTTTTGCACAAAAAAAGAAAAGAAAAAAATGGCGGTGGGAGTGGTTTTGGCTCCGAAGCCCTGAAGTTTCTCTAAATCTTCTATTTGGATTCTACAGCAAGAGGCAAAGGATCCTTCTCCTTTTTCTTTTGCATGAGACCCTCCAGGATGGAATGGCTTCATAGGTCCTGTTTGCTACAATATTGTGTACGTTGCAGTTAGAGGAAGACACAAGGTCCCTGGGTACTTTTTGTCAAGAAATGGTTCCCCATTTTTTCTTTCTACATACGTGCCATGTATTTACCTCCTAGTGTGTATTTCACAGGAACACGCTTTTCAGACTAGCACGTTTCCAGTACAACAGCCCACGTGGCTCGTGGCTGCCACGTTGGACAGCACAGGTCTAACGGGTGCTGAAACCTCTCACCCACAATGCCCCTGAGGGCACAGAACACATCTTCACGCCTAAAACCATTCAGATCAACACAGTAACAAAGGTAAGACTTCTTAAAATACTGAACAGTTCATTGCACTTCTCCGAGCACTTGGCCAAACGATTTTACCCAATGATAGATGTTTCGGGTAAACATCCAGTTTGGTTAGAAATGAAATCGTGTCTCAATATACGAAAATTTTTGTGTTGGAAAAAGTCTTCCTGCAGCCTGATGTTCCCTGGCATGCGCCCCGTTTTCTCAGTTAGCAGCCTTAGTTATTAAAGACAGCTGTGTCCATTGTTTATGACTATTGTGGATGCTGAAACCCTAATAACAAAACCAAAAAGTCTCAAGAGTCCCCTCCTCTCCTTTCCTTGAACTGGAAACTGCAGAGACACACATTTCCCACCAATGTCAGGAACAGTCACGCCTGTCATCTACCAATCACATTCATAAGCTCAGATTGGTGAGGGAAAGAGCCCTCCGCCAACACAGCCCTGCAACACAACCGGGGAAGTCCATTAAAGGCTTGTTTTGCCACACTAAAGAAAGACAATATTGAGATATGCATCAATATTGATGTGGTGAGAGTAATTTTTCATTCTCTTTGAAATTAGCAAGTAATTTTTCTGCCCTGGTCGGTGTGGCTCAGTTGGTCGGGTGCTGTCCCATGTACCGAAGGGCTGCCGGTTTGATTCCCAGTAAGGACACATGCCTGGGTGCAGGTTCGATCCCTGGTGGGGGTGCATGCAGGAGGCAGCCAATGGATGTTTCTCTTTCTCTTGCCCTCCCCCTTCCTCTCTGTCTGAAAATCAATAAAAACATAGTTTTTTTAAAAAAAAAGAAAGCAACTTTTCTATTATTGAATTTTAGTTCTTGAGATGGGACTAAAGGATATTCCTTTGTAATGAGTAACTGCTTTTATTGATGTTTGACCACATGACAAATTTATATTTAATCAGACCAAACAGGTATTCCCCCCCACCACTGAAGGGAATGTCTTTTTACTCATTATGAATATATCAGTTTTTTCTTTGGTTTAACTCCAGCAATATTCAGAGGTTTAAAAAATCCTTGCATAGGACATTTGGAACATAGCCTTGTTACCTGGGATCACACTGTCTGATTCCGTTGTGCGTATCACAGAGAACAGAAGAGAGGCGCTGGGATAAAAAGCCGTGTGCGGAGTTACGTGGTGGAGGCGTTTGACCCAGGATGCTACTCCAGGTGTTTCCACGTTTCCCGGCGCTCCTGACACAGAAGGTTCTCCCAGGTCCTGGAGGCCTGGCCCCATGCTAAACAGTAAAGGCTGCTCGGTTCAAGCCGGTGCTTCTCGGCCACAGCCAGAGGACTGGGTGGCTCTGCTGGGGACGATTCACTGTGGTGACTCGGAGATGGGCGTTAGAAGACAAGGTTGGATGTACACTGGGGAAGTGATCCTCTCCTGTGTTTGTGGTCCGGTACCCCCCGTATTTGGGAGGACGGAGACTCCCTGGGATCTAAACACGTTGCTGCTTACTCTAACAAGTGGTACTGCTTAGAATTCCTCTCAGAGGAAATGCTGGTAATTGAAGCCATTCACGGGACCCAAAAGCGCTGCCACCCTCCAAATCGAACATTTGAATGACATTTTAAAAGGTGCCAAAATGTGTAATCAATTCATTCAAAAGATATTTCCTGAATATGTAGTGTGCACAGCACCCTGGGACGGTTATTCCAGGAGAAACCACGACAGCCACGAAAATGAATGATGCTACTTTATTGAGACAGGCTATCGTGCAGACACAACTGCTGAGAATCCAAGAGGGACAGCTGGAGGACTGGAAATGACCGGAAAATAGAACACGACACAGGAGGAGGGATGGAGGTGTGGATGGGGGCGGGGGATGACACCCTGAAGCAGAAACAAGGCAACAAAGAGAGGAGCAGACCCATCGGTACCAATCTGGAAAAACAGGTAAGTCCTCATCTACCCACGATGCTGTACCCCTGAAACGAATACAAAACGATATTGAATGTAAACTCCATTTGAAAAAACATAATTGAAAAAATAAAATGATAAATAAAAACTGGGGAATAGGAGTTCTCTGGATCATCACGGAGAAAAAGAGCAAATATTCTGGAAATATTCTCAAGGACTGTAACACTAGTATTTTATTCTGTTTTGCTGACAAAATAGAATATTTCTTTCTACTTCCAGTAATGCCTGTTTCCTTTTTCTCTTCCTCCCACACCACAGGAAGACACATTCTGATGCTGGTGACCCCACGAGGCCGTGCGGAGCCAGGGCTCACCCCACCCCTGCCCCATCCTCTTCACACAGCTCTGAAGTCCCAACAGGGTTTTTTAATGCTTTCGATAGGATTCTCTTCCTGTACAGATTTATCATAAACCCTTCGTGTCACCATGTTCACTGAGAGAAGAAAGTGAGATCGAAACAAAGACCCAAGTAGGAAGATGGACGGTTCTAGATCCTGTAACTCATTTCCAAGAACACACATATTCAGATCACAAAGGGTGAAGGCCAGGCATTTAGTCACATATTTTCTGTTTCTTACGTGCAAGACACGGTACCCCCAGGGGTGCGGTCCAGGGGCCTGTCCGAAGGAAACGTACAGTCTGAAACAAAGAAGACGCAGAGGCGGGAAGGGATGGAAACAAGGGTCCGGATATAAGATCAGGCCTGGAAAGCAGCAGGGACACTCCTCGCTCTGAGCCAGGAGAGAAGGCTGGGGCCGGACGGAGGGGGAGGCCACGGAGCCACGGGGAAGGCAAGAGGCATGGCGGGGACTCAGAGACTCAGTGGGGGCAGGCACAAAGGTCACTGTCTCCAAATGAAGGAGCCAGAGATGGAAGGAGAGGAACATAAATAAAAAGTCTTGGACTAATTAAACTGGGGAGCTGACAATGTTGACTCACTTTTCTCTTTGTTAATGTATTTGGATCAAGATTTGAAGAGGAAAGTTTGGAAGAAGACGCGGTATTTCAGCAGACTCTGCCATTAGCCAACATGCAATATACGCACCGAGGTCAAAGTGCACACACAGCGGTTTTTCCAGTGTTTTTAAAAACATACCTTTACAGAAACAGCAGAGGACGAATGTCCTGTGTGTGCACATAGACTTCAACCGAGCTTTGATAACTCGGTAGAAGATGAGAAATAAAAGCACAGAATTTACCATTGACTAATAAATGTATGAAAAATGTTCCGTTTCAGAAGACAAATGGAAAGCTAGTTTTGGGCAGGAAGGTATACATGTATGCACTGCTGATCGGAGTGTGAATTAGGACATCCCCTACGTGAGGTATTGTAGCAATACAGACACTCACTCCTCTCTTATAATGTTTGTATCCTTCACTCACTAATTACCCTGTATGAGTTTAGCCTAAGTAAATACTCAGAGAAACAAGAAAAGATTAATTTTCCAAGATATTTGTTGCATCATTCATAACAGCTAAAACTAAAAAACAGTATTAATTTTTAATACCAGAAAAATGATTAAAGAAATTCTAGCCTATATGATCCTATTAACCGAGATCACCCCAATACATTTATTTTTTTAATTATAGTATACTGACAGAATATCATGTAACCATTAAAAAGTGTTTTTCAATGACTTTTTAATGAAATGGAGATATGTTCACGACATAATATTGAATGAAAATAACCAGGATGCAAAACTACACAGAAATTGTGATCCTATCTAGTCATATAACTAATTGTAAATATGAAGAAAAAAAGGTTGGAAGAAAATACGTCAAATTATATCAACAGGGGTTATCTTTGAGTTGCAAAATTATTTCCATTTTTCAATATATCTGGATGCTTTAGAATTACTAGATACCTTATAGTTGGCATATATCATATATTATCTTATACTTAGCACACAAAAAATTGTTGCAGAATGATTTGATTTGGGATTTATTTTTAAGAAACACATCCAAGCCAATCCATTGTAATTGTCAGGAGAGAAAAAGTGAGATCCCTTCATCTTTGAGCACTCAGTGACTAACGGAGCGTCTAACACACAGGAGACAGTCATTGTTAAATTAATAAATGACTGGCTGGCTGCAGACGCATGTGATGGAGGGAAAGATGGAAAGAGGAATGAATACATAGTTGGAAAATCCTCCAGTGTTTAGTGAAATCGGCATCTTTCCCAGGATTTTCAGGAGATGAAGGGGTTCATCGGGTTACAGACCTTTAAGAGAATGAAGGAAGAGGAAAGAAAAGGAATGATTTTTCACAAGGATACAATGGGATGAGATTTAATCGATTGACCTCACTTTTCTACCAACTCTCAATATCTATTGTAAATTTCAAAATTTGTAAATGCATCTGCTTCTTAGACCAACAGAAGCACGCAACTGTCCCAAAGCAACTACACGATTGCCCCTTCATCCCACCAGGAGAATGCCTTTAATTCACAGAACCATGGAGACTCGTCCAGGTGACCCCCGCTCCTGCATGTTATCCCCAAGGAGGGCGTTCCCAACTTCATCAGTGACTATTAGGAGTAGATGGGCCCCATCGGAGAAACATGTCTTTCTATCCATCTTTGGAAGCAGAGACAGTGAGAAGGGCTCTCTCCCAGCCACTGTCGCGTTTTCTTTGCGTCTTCACAATCTCTTGGTGAGAAGTTGAAGCTGTCTCCACTCTCCACCTGAGGTGAGGGTGACAGACTTGCCTTCTTCATCCACTCTGGCGTCATGGTGGCAGCCACTTAGGCTGAATGCCCAAGGCTGGAATCTGGTATGAGTTTAAACTTGCTTAGACTTGTGAACTTCGGAGAGAGGAAGTGTAATTCCCATTTTTATTGTGTTAATACCTCTCTCACCGAAACTGGGGGTCTTTGCGGATGCCCACGTCACGTCACCATGATTTTGCCTCAAAATGTCTGGTTGCCCTTCACTCCATAGATTCAAATGGCATTTCCCACCTTCAAGTGTCTACAAACACACATATATAATATCCCAGAATTGCACTGGTTGGTGGGGAGGGATGGAGGAGGGGAGAGAAATAACACGTGGCTTTTTAATCAGGCAATTTAGGATTTCAGCTCTTAGACCTGAGGCAAGCTATCAAACTTCTCAGAATCTCAGTTTCTTCATTCAAAAAAATGGGGCTAAGGCCTCATAGGTGGCAGAACAACTTTGAAAATTAACATTAAAGCCCCATGTGTACACGCAGGAGAAGTAGCCATTGTTGTTAGTAACGTCTCTGTAAATAAGTCATTTGCTGATTTCTTTTCAAACTGTGTGTTTCCTCTAAATGTCAAATGTCACACAAGAAGTTTCCTTCCAACTATTCTCCCTGTTGGAGTCATTTTTAAGATGGTGGATGCCCGTGTAAAAAAAAATAATGTTACAGGATTATTCAGCTATAAATTATATAAGAAAATAAGCATATGGAACCTTAGAAACCACAAAAAATAAAGACATATGTGGAGATTAAAATTCAGGATTTGGCCTGAAAACACATGAGGCAGGGCTGAAATAGAATTCAAAGTGTGTAAGAGGCATTCCCAATCTTTTCAACATCAAAAAAATTAAGGTCCTTGTTGATTTCAGAAACTTGCTGATAGGACCCAACCAGGAATGCAGATAACTGGGCTCATGAACTCTGACACAACCGAGGCCCTCCAATTCTAAACTGGCATCTCGTGAAACTTCCCCAGTCCAAAGGAAGTACTTACATTGAAAAACCCACCTTCAACCAGACTCCTCGAAACCTCATTAATAACCCAACTTTGGCCTGTTCCTTCTAACACTCGGCTATAAGGCTCTGGCTAGGTCATGGTCAGGGACCCCAGGAAGCAACAGCCCTCCCTTCCAAACAGGTCGTTTGGTGGTATTGTCAAGAAGCAACAATCCCACGGCCCCCAAACAATAGCTGCATTCAATCTAAAGAGAATGGCATTGCAATGACCTTCCGCTAGACGCCTCAGCTGACAGATCACAACTGTGCAGACCCATCCAACAGTACACACCAAGAGCACTGGCCACTTTCCTAAGCAAGCTGGAGGCCACTCCTGGTTGTCAAGTGCTATCCAGCTCTTAAAGCTTCCCCATCCCCCGGCCCCACTGACTGTTCCAAACCAAGACCTTTCTGTCCTTGGGGTGATGGTGCACCCACAATGCCAAATGGAAACTGCAGCCACACCACCGATATTTCAGCCTCGTTCTGAAAACTGCTCCGAGGGCTTGGGGCCCACATTGCTTAGATAATCTGCCCACATTGATCTAATCCACTCGATAATTGCTCAATTCTCCATTTTACTGCCCAGATGAAGCCAAGTTCCTCCCCGTGGACAGGGAAGACACAGTGACAGCCAGTAACGAAAATGAGCCAAATTGTACATGTTACAAGTGAGGCAGAGGCCACAGGCGAGTTCCGCACTGCAGGTCCCCAGTCATGTCAGAGGAACAGCGGTGTGGCTGGGACTGTGTCACCTGGATTGCTGTGGCGTCATGTGATCACAGAACTGCCGAGGTGGCCACGGCTCCCCATCACAGGGCCGTGCAGCCGAAGCCTGCGCTGGAGCAAGGAGGGGGGGACGTGCTCCCCCGACTTCGGGGCAAGGTCGGCTCCGAGCGGGGAGAACCATGCCCTCCTTTCAAAGCCCGGCACAGCACGTGGTCCCGATCACTGGAGAGAGGTTCCTGCCACCGCGCCTTCCTGCTGCCATGCGCAGTGCCAATCCCTGAGGCTTAGAGAGCACGTTTCAAACAAGACACCCCCAGGGAAGTCATCCGCATTCCATGCAATATATAGTAAGTGCTGGAGCAGCGGACGATACATCCAGCCTCCTCTCTGCTGGGCGGGTAAGGACTAATGGGCAGCGTGAGAGAAGGGCAGTGGGGGATGAAGGGGAAATGCAGCAATTATTATGCATGCCCTTTATGGACCACACACTGGCGATACAGTCACCCTTTTACCCAAACGAAGTTAAATAAAAGGATCACACACACAAATATTGCAAACCAGTTTAAATATTTGAAAAGTAAAGTATGGTTGCTCTGGAGAGTTTGGCAACAGGACTCGGTCTGGTCTGGGAGTCAGAGGGAAAGTGGGCTTCCCAGGGCAGGATGAGCCGGTGTTAACTAGGTGTGGGGGACAACAGACAGAGAAAGGAAAGGGGAACGGAAAAGCAGCCTGGTCAAGACCGTGAGATGTTAGACCAGGGCTCCTCACACTCTGTTTGGCACATGCGCCCTCCAGGTAGCTTGTTAAACGGCAGATTTCAATTCAGCGGGTGTGCGGTGGGGCCCAAGATTCTGCATTTCGAACAAGTGCTGGGGCGAGGCCAGCGCTGCTGGTCTGGTCCACACTTGGTGTAGCGAGGATCCGAGGATCTGCCCAGAGGCCAGAGCAGAGGGAACCAGGGAGGGCCAATCAGGAGGCCGAAAAACTTGGCAGAGGTCAGGGGAATTGGGTCTAAGAGGAGGGGGACCCGTGAAGATCTCATTTTCTTTGTTCCCGCCAAATAACTGTCCGAGGAGTTCATTTTCCCTGGGAGACAGCACTTCGCAATCTCTAAACCGTAAGTGAGAGCAAAGGTGTTTATGGACTTCAGGGCTTCTAAGAGCCAATAAAGCACAGCGCCTTCATCACAGACAGCCCATTAACAACCCATGTTTATTAGTAAAAATCCTCTGAACTTAATACGCCTTTGTCAGCAGAAGTAATTGATCTTGGCCGGTTAATTTGGCCGCTTTTACAGACTGAGGACGTGCCACTCTTTTAAGAGTGTCCGACGGCTCTGTGGGCTGTCCTCCCTTCAGTAAGCAATTTCCAAGAACGCCGAGCCCACAGGCTTCTTAAAATAGTTTGGTAAAAGAGAACACAGACATCTCTCAGTGACACCTTGCTCTTGAGTCTCAGAAGCCTGGAAGACGGGTTTTACAGAAATGTCTGTGCCAACTGCCACCATCCCGGTCCCTGAGAATTTGACTGACAACGGCAGACAAAACTGTTTGCTGTTCCGTTGGGCAAGTAATAAAAGCTCAAGCTTAAATGAAAGAGAAGCAGATGTACACTTTAACCACGGCTCAGTATCCTGCACAAACTATGCTTTCCTTCTGCCTTAGGAAAGAGTCCACTTCTTTCCATTTTAAAATGAATATGGGGCCTAGCCAGTGTGGCTCAGTGGTTGAGCGTTGACCCATGCACCAAGAGGTCACCAGTTTGATTCCTGGTCAGGGCACATGCCCAGGTTGTGGGCCCAATCCCCAGTGGGGGCATGCAGGAGGCGGCCAGTCGATGTTCTCTCTCATCGATGTTTCTGTCTCTCTCTCCCGCTCCCTTCTTCTCTAAAAAAAAAAAAAAAAAAAATCAATAAAGAAAAAAAATTAAAATGAATATAGGACTTATTCGGACTGAACACATGGTCCGAGGAACACGGGCGAGAGGACTCAGACAAGTCTACGGAACAGCCACAGGAACTCCAGTTTCCGCCTTTCTGGTTAGTACTGGGATTCTGGAGAAGCGAGTCCCTTGGCGATCTTACTTATCTAAGGAGTACGTGGAGATGATACAGTTTAACAAGTAATAGGAAAGCATTTTTTACATGAATCACGATGACAGTCACACCTAAAAATGTTAGATGCCCTGCTTCTGGAGTAGGTAAGAGTGAAATTGTGAAATCCTCTTCTGCCATCTTCAAACGTTAGCATGTTCTCGACTGTCTGGAATGCCAAATAGACTGTGGCGACCTAAATCAGGATGTCCAATCATCAGTCAGGCATTTGTTACGCTACCTAAGGAATCCGTCTCAACTACATGGAGGTCTCCCCAGTTTTCTGCCTCCGTCATCACATCACAAAAACATGGGTAGACAGTTTCACAAATTTGGAGAGTGTAACTAAGGGGGTTGGATAGGAACTACCAGCCACTGGACACACACAGTATTTACTGGAGAGTCAGGACGCATCCTGAAGAAATGACATGGCGATTCATTCCTCAGAAGTGAGTAATATACACAAAGGATGCTTCCCATGTGCAGGACTCCAGAGGGGTGCTCAGAGGCAGAGAGGAATCTCATGAGAGAGGGACATCTATCTAACAATAGCTATTCTTTCCTCACAAGAAGGGGCTGGCCGGCTTTCCAGGGCAGAGTGTCATGGCTTGGAAGAGAAGACATACCTGGGTTTTACTGTGCTGTGTCACAAGATGGAAATATGAAACAAGAGACGAGGGGCAGTCCAGACAGGGCAGCAGCAGGAGGAAAGGGCTGGAGGCATAAAAACAGTAATGGGTTTTCCGGATATAGACCCAGAAATGGAAACTCAAAACACTGCTTTGCAAGAATAGCTGCACCTATATATGTTCATTGCAGCATGATTTACAATAGTCAAGATATGGAAGCAACCCAGGTGTCCATCAGTAGACAAGTGGATAAAGAAGATGTGGTACATATATGAAATGGAATATTACTCGGCCATAAAAAAGAATGAAATCTTACCATTTGCAACAACATGGATGCCCTAGAGGATATTATGCTCAGTGAAATAAGTCAGACAAACACCATATGATTTCACTTATATATGGAATCTAAAGAACAATATAAATTAACAAACAAAACAGAAATAGACTCATGGATACAGAGAACAAATTGACAGTTGCCAGAGGAGGAAGGGGGTTGTGAAACAGGGTGAAAAAGGTGAAGGGACTGAGAAGTACAGATTGATATTTACAGAACAGTCACGGGATTGTAAAGTACAGCACAGGGAATATAGTCAATAATATTGTAATAACTATGTATGGTGCCAGCTGGGTACTGGAAATATCAGGGGGAGCACTTTGTAATGTATATGATTGTCTAACCACTGGGCTGTGCACCTGAAACCAATACAAAATAATATTGCACGTAAATTGTAATTGAAAAAAAGTGTAAAAAATATTTTTAATGTACAAAAGAAAGAGTAACGGGTTTCAGAAAGAGGTAGTGGTCCAGTTTCCAAAGATGTGCATAAATACATATGTGTACACCTACATATTTAGAGATCTAACAATGTGAACGTATACACGTTTGTGTGTGTACCTATGTACACATTTGCATACAGGTATATGTTGCTGTTGAGTCTGTTGCTGCCCCTCCCACAGCCCCCACCCTCCCATTGAGTGCCGACACCTGTGTTTCTTCCTCTTGCTGCCGGAGGCCACGGAGCTACCTCAGCACCTCAGCGGCAGGCTCAGAACCTCCCAATCAACCCCCCCACCCCGGGGGCAGACCGGGGATGGTGTAATCAGATGCCATCTCTCCCCCTCGGGCGGGAAATTGGGAAGCAGGAGTCACACACTGGTTCCCTGACTGCCCAGAAGTGTGAGCTCTGGCTGAACAGTGACGCCCGCTTGGTGACAGCCTGAGTGGCCGCCTGCCCACCTTGTCTCATCTCCACTCCTCCGCCAGTCTTCTCCACCTCCCAAAAAACGACTTATACGCAAACATGTCTCAGGGTCTGTTTCTGCAGGAATCCAAACTTAGACATGCAAATATGTGTTGGTATTTATTTGTATGGGCACGTTTATATAGATTTGAATATATGTGTGTGGATGTATGCAATCATAGGTATTGACATATACGCATACAAATATGCACGCACACGAATACACACGCTGAAAGGCAGAAGTGTGTTCCTATCTCTCTACAGACAGCATCGTGGTTCTCCTTTTCACAGGGCCCAGAGTTTTGCATACGCCGTCTCCTGTTTCACTGGGAACCTGCAGCCGAAGCCCCTCCCTGGAACCTCTTTGGTGAAGCATTCAGCCTCACACTGGTCCGGTCCAAAGCCCTTGTCCAGCTTTTCCCTCTCACTCACAAGACAGCACCTCACTCCCCCCGCACCTCCCACACCGAAGTTGCCAAGGCTCCTGCCCGCAGCACCCAGCACCACCCACTCCGGGCCTCACAGGGCCAGGGCCGGGCTGCACCGGGGCCAGGCAGCACCGCAGCTTCCCAACATTAGCCTCTAAAGCACACACCTGCAGTGACCACTCTCAAGTGGGGCATTTGCCGCCGAGACATCTTTTGTAGGAGGGGTACTACATCAAAAGATTGCATGTTGAAAGAATGTTAAAAACCAGGTCATTTTCATTAAAAGCTGCAAAGAAAAGAAAGCTTATACCTCAAAGTTTTGTATTCCCAAAACAAAAACAGCTCTGCTGGCCCTCCCCAGACCCGAGTTTACTCACAAACGTCCTACCCCCAAGCACGGGCTCCGTCCTCTCTTCCACTTATCCTGTCAGTGGGAAGATGGACGTCAGGATTATAATCAAAGCCCTTCACTGCCCCTTAGGTGCTGGGGGAAACATGGAGAACCAGAAAGGAAATAGGATTAGGTATTTAAGAACATAAGGAATTACATATAGGGATATAGAAAATGATATAGAATGTAGGTCTGGAGAGAACTCACTGAGCAGGAAAGACTGGGCAGTTAACACCTTTGGATTTTTATTACTTCAATCCAAAGAAGAAAACAGGACTTCCAGCAGCCTGACCTTGGCCCCCAGGTGTGTTTTGTTCAACACACATTGTGTTTAGAAACACACGAAATCGCCCGGCTGGTGTGGCTCAGTGGTTAAGCGTCAACCCATGCACCAAGAGGTCGCTGGTTCGATTCTCAGTCAGGACACATGCCCAGGTTACAGGTTCGATCCCTGGTTGGGATGTGTGCTGGAGGCAACCAATTAAAATTTCTCTCTCACATTGATGTTTCTCTCTCTCTCAAATCAATAAAAAAGTATTTTAAAAAAATTATCAGAAAACTTTACAGCTACCAATATGAAAGAAATAGAACTGAGAAATGAGCAATATTTAATGGCAAATTGAAATTATATATGTAAAAAATAACACAAAGCTATTTAACCATATTAGCAAGAGAGGAAATTCATGGACATTGAATCTGAATATGCAAAATCATGCTCATCTTCATTAGTAAATTACTATTGTGTTCTTATATACTATTACAATGTGATGTGGATTATATACCTCATATTATATATATATTATATTATATATATTATAATAATATAATATATATAATTATATATTATAATATATTATATACATATCTCTCTCCTCTCCTTCCCAGTCTTCCCCCTCCCTTCCTTCTTTTCCTCCCCTTTCCTCATACAAAAACACCCTCACCCTTGGCCATGTTTACTCTGGACTCTCTAAAATGTGTATGCTATAGAAAGGGAAAGGATTTTAGCAAAGAAATGTAGAGAAATGACAGATGCTATGATTTATGATGATCCACACATGATTCTACTTTAGTGAAATGACGATGCTCGAGTTCCCCATTATTTTTAATATCCTGAGATGCACACTGCATGTTCTTTATTACAAAAGATTAAAAGCTT
The DNA here is from genome assembly GCA_030848825.1 of Tadarida brasiliensis. Classification (NCBI taxonomy): domain Eukaryota; kingdom Metazoa; phylum Chordata; class Mammalia; order Chiroptera; family Molossidae; genus Tadarida; species Tadarida brasiliensis. The sequence continues at coordinate 93,565,949 of CM061267.1, read as the reverse complement.
TAAAAGTATATGGTGTAAATAACTTGGAACGGCTGGTTAAGACTAGGTTCCCCATCATCACCATGACCACCATCATCACTGGTGATTTTACTCCAAATTTGAAATACGTAAATAAGAAGGATCCCCTTCGTGTCATAACATCAGCCAAGTTCCTTTTTTCGATCCTTAGCACTCGGAGGACACCCTTGGCACATGAGTGACATGTCAACAGCGCCTGGAAAGGCAGGTCTGTGGCTTTGCCTCACTAATCCCTGCTCTGCCCTGAACCCGAAGGTTAGGGGCCCCTTCCTCCTGTGCATTCCCCCAGCGTAACTGACCAATCCTCCCTCCGTCTCTCTCACCACACAGGACACCCTGCGGCAAGCTGACCCCATCTGCTTCCCATTTGACTGCGCTAAGGAACTCAACAGCTGCTTCCGCGAGAAGCTTCTTTGCCCAAAGAGCAGAGAACCGTGTCTTCCCACGGAGACGGCAAGTGGAGGAAAGTCAGCCTCTTCCCTTCATTCCTTAGACCAGCGGCTCTCGATCAGGAGTGGCTTGTTCTCCAGGGCACACGTGGCAATGTCTGCGGACACTTTTGGGGGACGAGTGTTACTAGAATCTACTGGGTAGCAGCCAGGAATGCTGCCACACACCCTACAACGCACAGGACAGCGGCCCCCACAGAGACCAACCGTGCCCGGGACGCCAGCAGGGCCAAGGCTGAGAAACCTGCCGCAGAGAGGCGCGCTCTCCCCGGTCCCACATCAGGACGGAGAGGGGAGCCGGGGCTGCTCTTGGCGAGTCCCGGCTACAGTTAACCCGAAGGAACGTCCTTGGACCGCCCAGGGCAGTACTTACAACACAGGAACACCTGGTACATTTGTCTCCTTCCGGCTGGAAGTCCTCCCCTTCTCGGTACTGCACACCCTCGAACACACAGCCTGGAAAGCAAAGAAGAGTTTGGAGTTCGCAGCAGCCTGGGTTCAGCTGACGCTATCCTCTAACCGCGGCTCATCCGTCCCCCATCTCCGCCTCCACCAGGCAGAGTGTCCTCTTTAACCGGGCGACACTATTGCTTCACAGAAAACAGAAAAAGAAAAGAAACAGAATAGACAATAGAGTGCAACAGATTGACCAGGGCCCAGAAAGCCGAAGCGCTGGAAGGCACAGCGGAGGTTGGACCTGGGCCAGCCTGAGGGGGACCAGGGATCAGTGCACAGGGGCGAGCCCTGCAGCCTGTGGGGCTCACCATGACCTCACGGACCGCGGCCGGGGGGCCACAGCCCAGAGGGGCCAGAAGAAGCAAACAGAAGTCTCAGTGAGAGGTCAGTGACGAGCTAACGAGCAAATGACATGAAGAGCTGCGACTTGGTGAGTCCCCAGGAATGGCCCCGCCTCTCCCAGGCCCTCCGGACCCATGATCTCACGCCGCCTCCACAGTGAGCCTACAAAGTGGGGACTTTTGTCATTGTCCCCAGCTGGGGAAGACATGGCTCAGAGAGAAGTAACTCACCCGGCTGGCAGGTGGCAGAGCTGGGATTTGAACTCTGTTCTGACTCACTGGCCACACCGTACAGAGGGGCAGGTGCCAAGACAAGAGGAGGCAGCTGAGGCAGGTCAGGAGGTACCACACAGGTTTTCAGTCCCCACTATGTCCTATGAAAGGGGTGTGGCTCCCAGCAAGTCTGGTTAAAATAGGCCCAAACACCCAGGAGGTGTCTCCCACTCATTAAGATACTCAGGACACTGTGACATTCTTAGCAGATCTCACCAATGATCTAAAGCACAGGCTGGCCAGTAATGCCATGTCACACAGGCGCATGTCACTAATGGCAAAGCCACTTCGCTCAGGTGTGCCCTCGGGCGGCACTTTGCCAGGATCCCTGAGGTCACCCTCCACACAGCAGACAGCGGAGGCACCAATGGCCAGGCTCGGCAGGGGGCTCTTGCGGAAGCCGGACTCGGGCCCCGGGGGGTAAGTGCTCGCCAACCGAACTCACCCACAGAACCCACCAAACTCCTGAGGCAGCTGGTCCCCTCCGAGGAGAACAAGCGTTACCCGTGCCCACCTGGCCTGGCTGCTGCACCTTTCGCACTAAGGCTTGAACAGAGCCCTTCGTGCAAGAGAAAGACCCGGAGACAAATGCTACCAAGTCGGAAGCTGCAGAGCTGAGTGAGGCTGGTTTACAGTCTGTTTGTACCCACAGCCAGCCATCAACCACCTCCTTGCTGTTCCCCCGGACACGGGAAGACCTGTAGACCTGGGTCGGTCCCGGTGGCCGCAGCTCAGCCTGTTCACGATGGCAGGTACCCGATCCTCTCTTTTAAAAGGACACTGCCAACAAAGGGACGTCAGCTCGTGCCTAAGTCTGCACCACCGGTCTGCCATGCAGGCTGCCAGATGATCAACCACAACAATCTACATCTGACAACTTCAGTGGGGGCTTTTAAATGAAAATCCCTTGCAAGCTGTTGCCATCACCACCCACCCTCCTTCAGCAGAGTCAGAGGGAGCAGACAACCAAGAATGCCCTGAAATCCGTCTCAGGGGGAAGTAGACCACAGACTGTACATGTTTGTCAATCTGTGGAATACATTCCGTGACCAATGACAGACGCCCATTCTGCATTACCAAGGAGACGCTCCAAGGCTTCCCTCCATGGTCCCCACCCAGTGTTGGCTGAGTCTGTCCTTCCAGGACAAAGGGTGAGGCACTCTGGATGTGGCCTCTTTTTTTTTTTAAATTAAATGTATTGGGGTGACATTGGTTGCTATGGATGTGGCCTCTTCTGAGTCTTCCTAGTTGCATCCCAAAGGTTGGCCTTTGAAATTGAGAAGAGGAGGAAAAAAGAAAAAAGAAGCAGGAGAGGGAGCAAAGTCAATTCTCGAGCCCAGAGTCGAGGGCACAGAGCTTGCCCGGGTGCCAGGGCCTAGTGTGTGGCGCTGGCATGCTGACTTTACACATCTGCCTCTCAGGACACCTGGAACCAAGCAGAACAACTGTCACGGTGTGTGGGCAGGGGGAGCAGGTACAGAATGAGAAGAAAGAGAAGAAGCCACACCCAACCCCACCTTGGGCCTTTACTCACTCACGGGCCTTATCTCCCTGCCTGTCGTTCCTTCCTCTGTGAACTTCGGAGAGCACCCAGCCCTCACTGGAGGGTCCTGAGCACTCGACCGTGTGGTATTTACTACCGTGGAGTTCAGCCTTCCCTTCTTGGGAACTCAACCAAAAACAAAATGGAAGAAGCTGTTGCTCAAATATGATGACTTCAACGGCTGAAATAAATTCACTGCGATGTTCGCACACCCACACTTTCAAAGGCAGACAGAAAATATGGCTATCTCCTGAGGAGGAGGAATGTTACATATGCTGAGTTGGTCCTGTATCAGCCAAACAACAGTCTACGCAACGCAACCGAATTCCTATTTAAGAGCCAGGATAATTTCTAAATCTGCACAGCATAAAAAATCAGCTCTGTTATCAATTTCAAGCTTGGAATGACCTGGGCGGGCTGGGTCCCAGCCTCAGAGACTTTGATGGAATTGGTCTGCCATGCAGCCTGGGCACCAAGATTTATTTTTGAAAGCTTTCCAGGCGATGTTAATGTGCAGCCTAGAAAACTAGTGATCTAACTTAATAAAGACTGTTTACTCATTTAAGAGCATGGTTATGAGATACAAAGCATTTTTAACGTGTTCAGAAGGAAAAGGTGTTCAAGCAAACTGTTTGATAGATACACAGTAACTAGATTATGGGAATGATTATCGACCCGGTTTTGGCTGGCACGTAAGCTCAGCCAATGACGCTTCACAGAAATCTCGCCGTGGAAAGGAAGTTTGCCTCCATCCAGGCACAGGGAACTCAGAAGTGGCGGAGAGGGACTGTCCTTATGTCCTTCACAGATGAGAAGAGACTAGGCCTCAGAAGGGACTCGGGTCTCAACACATCTCAGACCGGTGGAGGGGAGCGGCGGGCGCCGGAGCGGGGAGCCTCACCTTGGCAGAGTGACCACCGTGAGGCCTTAGCCTGGTCCCAGGAAGATCCGTGCTACAGAGGCTCTTTGGAGAGCAACCTCGAAGCCAGGAAGAGTTGTGAGTATGGCCTCCAATGAGGAAAATCACTCCCAGGAAAACCCAAAATGCAGAACATCTGTCCAAGAGTCCTGGCCAAGGGCTTAAGGGATCAGAAAAAAATCTCTCACTCAACGTCCCCAGGCTGATACCTGAGGGCGAGCAAAGGTGCAGGAGGCCCTTGCAGTCCTGTGCGGAAGGAAGAGGAAACACCCCAGCCCCCCGAAAGGACAGCGCCCTCCGCCCTCAGCTGGGAGCGGGGCCTCGGAAAAGACAGTGGGTTCGACTCACCGCCCCAGTGACAGCTGAGGCCGGCACAGCCCCAGGCCCGATCCCCTCAGGGACATGGCTCTCGGTTTTCAGAAAACATCTGGTTACCTCATCACCAAGGCCAGCTCTGGCCAACGGGTTGCAAACTGAAGCAGTAAAAAGACATTTCTGGTAGCGAGGGAAAGCCACAGCCTCTCCTTCCAAAATAAGCGTTACCTGCGGCCCCGTGGAGTGGAAAGTGGGCCTCCGCGCCTCCGGCGTCCACGCGCCAAGACCTCCAGCACGACGCATGCATCTGGGCTCGCCAGAGTCCAGCCAGACATTTCTACAGCACAGGAGTTTGCTCTCTAAGCTCACTAAGTGCACAGACGTAAAGCAAGAAGTCCAGGGAGAAAAGGGGGAAAGCGCACATTCTGGAGAGAACTCCGAGGTTGACGGGACGGCGCTGGTCCAGGGAACCCTGTCGCCCCCCTTCCTGAGAGGTTTACCTGGACAGGTGGGGCAGCATGTTCCCAGATGCTTGGAAGGGTTCTTACAATGCACGACACATCGCACCTCGGACTCTGTGACAACGCCTTCCTGAAAAACAGAGCACCACGAGCAGAGTCAGCCCAGAACGCCCACTGAGGAGTTCTTCCCTTTGGGGAGGTAACCAAGGTAACTGGAGAGGAGTCCCAGCACAAAACGAGCAAAGCAAGGGTCGGCCTCAGGTCCAGAGGTGCGTGGCACCCATGGGGGCCCATCTCCCTGGCTCGGCCCCTGGACGCTGTTGAACTCAGAGCTAGTCCATCACTGCTCTTTGCCCTGCCCTTGGCCTTTCTCTTGGGCCCTACTTTCTTTCTTTCTTCTAAATCTAGTGTTTGAGACCTTGCTGTTGCCCGGCCAGTGTGGCTCAGTGGATTGAGCATCCTCCCTTGGACTGGGAGGTTCTGGTTCAATTCCAGGTCAGGGCACACGCCCGGGTTGTGGGCTCGATCCCCAGTAGGGGGCGTGTAGGAGGCAGCTGATGGATGTTCTCTCTCCCCCTTCTTCTCTAAAAAAAAAATCAATATATATATATATATATATATTTTTAAAGGCCTTGCTGTCAGTCAGACCTGACAGAGCCTCACTGTCCATCCACAACTGCTTTAAGTTTTCAACACTTACTGTATTTTCTATCATTGTTTTTATACTTTAAGCCATTAATCATGAGGCAAAGAGTACAGCCGTAACAGCCTAGACTGGCCTCTGGCGACCCAAATCCTGCCCACCTTCTAGGAATAACTAGACCAGCCCTGCAACCTTAGGAGGTTCACTCGGCCGCCACAGAACCTGGGGCTCCAGCCTCAACGAAAGAGATTAGATAAAACGATTTTAAAGTGCGTAACATACATGTCAAAATAGAGACTTGAGGTCTTAATGATGAAACCAAGTGACTCATCTGCAAACTGATCTTGGGACTCTAATATTTTCATGTCAGTTGAACATTTTTAAAATTAATTTTCAGAGTTGGCTTTTGAAGAATTTTTACCATGTTCTCGACCCGTTTTATAAATGGATTTGTGTGTTTCTTTTGTCTTGTTTTGAGGCTGAAAATAATGCCACAATTTGATAACTAGGTCATTTTCTTCATCGCATCTGCTACCATATCCTCTCCACCCAACAAGGGAGGTTTTTTCCCTCAAATCTTCATATCCGTCAGGCCTGAGGCTCCCACCACCGGTGGCGTTTACTGTGGTCTCTGTCACATTAGGAAAGAAAAAAACAACTTCCGAAGGGCTGTCAGGTACACCCAGAAGGCTCGGCGCCTTGGTTGTGTGGCCGAGCAACGCAGAGGGCCGCGCTCAAGGTCAAGTCCCTTTATCTGCAATGCAGATGGAGAAGTCGGGTTAGTTCCCAGCATGAACATCCTGCCTGTTATCTTCAGAGTGTCCTCTTCCAGTTAAAAACAAAAAGCAGACACTAAAGGTCAAGTCTTCAGCGCCAGAACGCCAGAACGTAGGAGGATGTAAGAAATCAGCTCGGATCCAACTGAAATGGAAGTGAACCAGATCACTGGAGCAGCGGCTATCCGTCTGGGACTTGGCTGACCCAGGACAGGCAGGCCCTACCGGAAGTGGTTTTAATGCCCGCCTCCTCACTGCTGACATCCACCCTAGGAGGACGTACTACCCTTACTCTGTGGGGGATGACAGTGAGGTCGAGAGGGGAAGCAATAAGTCACATTTCCCCCACTGCACTGCGCTCTCTCCTGTCACCGAGTCTGTGTCCCGTGAAGACACGAGCTGGGAGAGACAGGCTGCCATTCGGTCATTCTGATAGGAGCATCTGCAACAAAGACTTCCCTGGCAGGCGCGGGAATGACCATGTCCTGCCTTCATGGATGAGGTCTCCTCCCTAGAGAAGGAAGGTCGGCAGGGGTGGGATGGTTCCAGCTGAGCAGAGCAGATGTGTGCAACTGCCTTAACATGGGTTTGCTTCGATGGTTACTGAATGGAATGGTGCTTTTAAATTAGCGGGCGGGGCTCAGGTAGAGCTTTTTTAAAGGGAGGACACCTAAAAGGCAAAGTTCATCGTGGGGAGGGAACGTCTCCTGTGCTCCATGCTGCAGGCCAGCTTTTCCTGGCTCCCAGGCCTGCTGGTCTTGAAGGTCTCTTCTAATAATGGTTTGCTTTTTCCTGCATCCTTCTCTCTAGGCCCTGCTGCGTGGCTAGAGACTCCGATGATAGGCAGTAGGAGTTTCGATGTTAACTGATAATGGTTTGAGATGTTATTCAGTCTACAAAATATTCCCTCGCAGATGATAGTTTTCATTTAATTAAAATAGTCTGCATCCAAATTCACCATTGGCCACTGCAAGTCAGGATCGTCAAACCTCTGACTGCTGTATAAATATGTCACTGTACTCCAAAGGGCTTACAGCTGCCTTGTTTCAAAGACTGTAACCCTGGCTGTCAGAGTGCCCCATCAAAGAGTGGAAATCTCACTGGTCAAAAAGCAGGGTGGGGATGGGGTGATGCAAATTTTAGAGCAAATGTGGGCTTTTTTGTTTTTGTCAATCCTCACCTGAGGACACTTTGCCATTGGTTTTTTAGATAGAGTGGAAGGGAAAGAGAGAGAGAAACATCAATATGAGAGAGACACACCTATTCGTTGCCTCCTACATGACCCCCAATTAAGCCTGTGACCCAGGTATGTGCCCTTGAATGGGAATCGAACCTGAGACCCTTCGGTCCACAGGCCCAACGCTCTAACCATGGAGCCAAACCAGCCAGGGCCAAATGTGGGCTTTGGTGCCATTAAAACTCACCATTCTTCTAACAAGAAAAATAGAGACAGACTCACAGACAGCAGGCTGACAGCTGTCGGGGGTGGGGAGAGCTGGGGGGCTGGGGGAGGTGGAAGGAATTGAGCGAAAAAGAGAAAAGACTCATGGACAGCAGTGTGGTGACTGGGGGGGGTGTGGAGGGAGGTGGCGGAGGGTAAAGGGGGATAAATGGTGATGGACGGAGACTTGACGTGGGGTGGTGAACACACAATGCAGTGGACAGATGGTGTGTGGTAGAATTGTGCCCCTGAAACCTGTAGAATTTTGTTAACCAGTGTCACCCCAATAAATTCAATAAAAAGGAAAAAAAAATCACCTTATTTTTCTTGTCTCTTTGCTCCATGAAGCTGACTGACTCTATAATCCAGAGTAAAAATTCAAAAATACTCATTTATTCAATGCATCTCTTATTTATATCTAGTCTACCTACTACTTACTTTCACAAACAATTTAGATGTACTACATAAATAAGCTGAATATTTCGCTGAATAAATCCCCAAAGATCTTACAAGAGAACACGACCACTGTGAGCATTTAATAAGAACATGAATAGATAAAATTCAGATTGCAATAAACTAAATGGACATATACGTGAGACAAAATCAGAGACAAATATACATTATTATACTAACCTTTCTTTCTCCTTTAAGCACAAAAGCTTAACCTTGGACAGTGAAACGGGGCGGGGGTAAAATGATTTAACAGCATCTTCTCCACAAGAAGAATTTTAAAACTGTCAGAATTCAATAAGCATTTTTTTTAAAGAGCATTTCTTAAGGGACAGGCTTTGAAAATTTAGCTTCTTCCCTTGCCTTTCAGCTGATCGTGCTGTGTTTGGACCCATAAGGATCGGAGAGCACATGGGGTCGGTGCTCTGGTCCAAGTTCAGCAAGCACTGGTCACAGTGGGCTCCTTCAGGGCTGACCCGGTGGTTCTTAAATTTGTTGGGTTGAAATCATTGAGGTTACAGGATACTAATTGCTTTGACTGAATGCAGTGTACAGATTGGCTCCCATTCAAAATGTGGCTGAATCAAAGAAGGAAAACATATATCCGCTCACAGTACCTCTTTCTGCTAACAGGAATTTGTGTTTTGCTTCAAGCTGGCTCACAGGAAGACATGAATTCTCCCCAAGGACCTGCATCTTCTAGGATCTCTTCCAGGAGTGGTGTAGCAATGGTGCACACTCCGCTGCGTGCTTCTGGAAGCGAGTCCTACACCCTCTCTAGCCTGTACTGTCTTGTTTTGGTGAAGGTCATGAGAACAGACACAAGAACACCGTCGGTTTTTACTGTTTGTTTTTGTTTTGTTCTATGTGGTCTGAAAGGGGCTTCCGAGGAGGACTCTGCAGATCCCTCTTCGCGGGACAGGACCACGCCCGGACTCACCTGGCACTGGCGCCGGACGCAGGGCTCCGCGGGACTCTGCCACTTGAAGGAGCTGTTGTAGGCGTTTCCGTCGTAGGTGCAACCTAGACCCGAAACACAGGCAGGAAGACAGGCCGACAATGAGCGAGCGAAGTTAGGCACCTGAGCCAGGGCTGCCGGCCACAGGACCCATCCTCCTCCTTGGCTATCTTCCCCAAAACGCAGCTAAGCTCTTTACATCTCCACTTGGCTTTCACTGACATTAATTCTTTGACGACTGAGAAGATTAACCGCACACACTATATTTTCGAATGAAAAACCATAGATTGATGAGCTCCCTTGGCCAAAATACATCACCTCGTGCGTGACTTTATTTACGCCCAGAGAAGCAGGAGGGGGCCGGGGCTAGAATAACACTGCGGAAGAGGACCTTCCACACAACCAAGTGGACTTAAGCTGCCGGGGGTCAAGAGGGAAGGACAAAACGTAGTAGGACACAAAAGCAGCAAATTAAAATATAGGAAATAATTGTAAAATTCTATACCTATCTAAGAATCCTGCCCAGCTGGTGTGGCTCAGTGGCTGAGTGTCGACCCATGAACCAAGAGGTCGCCAGTTCGATTCCCAGTCAGGGCACATGCCCAGGTTGTGGGCCCGATCCCCAGTGGGGGACGTGCAGGAGGCGGCCAATCGATGTTCTCTCTCATCGATGTTTCTATCTCTCTCTCCCTCTCCCTTCCTCTCTCTCTAAAACCAATAAAGAAAAAAATTTTTTTGTTTTAAAAATGACTCTTGACAAGCAACGGTCTTCACCAGCTGAAACATTCCAAGTCTTGCCTCCCAGCTCTGAGAGCTGTGATTTCATATTTCCCTTTGATTTTACTTTCAGGTTGTGAACTAGATTAAGGGAATCTGCAACTACCAATGTAGAGATTATCACATATCAATTCATTATCCAAAACAGAAGTCATGCTCACTCATTGGAAAAAACGGAAGTCAAAGGCCAAAGGTGCTCAAAAGAGGTAACAAGCCAGAACCCTAAGTCCCTGTAGAAAGAGCCAAAGAAATAACGATGCAAAGCATCACAGCCTGGATCTTGACTTAGTTTGTCCAAATAACACCCTCCAACCTGTGTGTGACACTTCTGGGGCTGAAGCACCTGGCTATGCCTCTAGACAACGCGTATCAGATCATTCGGAGCCCACCGGGCAGAGGAATTGACCAGTTGGAGTCTGACTGCGTAGCCCAAAGAGCACAGGAGCAGGAATACATACATGGGATAATGCAGCCGTAAAAGGACCCTCCTCTCAGCACCAGCCATTGACTTCTGGCCAGCCAATCGACCTCAATGCACACCCGTTTCTCTTGTCCAAGATACAGAGAGCAACCTCACCTCCTTCCCTGAATTCCTTTAGATACTGCTGTGGCAACAACAGCAACAACAACAGAAACCTCTAACACACACAAACGGAGTGATACAGGGCTTCAGAGAACGTCGACAGACATTTTCACGGGCTTGGAACCACGATGCGAATTCCCAGAGAATTATGAATGATTGAAAAGAGCCCAGTAGTACTCTCCTCTCTAGTTCCTACAAATCAAATTACCAAAGTACCCCGCTGATTGGAAACATATTAGGGAAATGCTTTCACTATATATTTTTTAATTTCCTTTGCATGAAGTGTTACAGCGATAAAATGTTCAACCACAGGAACCCTAAGCACACTACACGTCCTTACGCCAACCTCCGAATGAATACAGCACGTTTTCAACAATGAAAACCAATATAAAACAATTCGGGCTCACATAAATCTCCCCGAACAAATGCACTTGCGATCGACGTGCCATGTGCATGTCTGATCCACTAGCGCACACTCACGCGGATAATAAATAACTTGTTCGGAGGGAGGGAGGCGGGGAAATCAGAGGACCGCATCCAAATCATGTGAAGTCCAAGTAAATATGAAAGGCCTGCCAAGTCCTCCACGAGTTTCCAAATATGTTATATATTTCATCCTCTGAATTAAAAAAAAAAAAAGGGGAAAGAAAGGGTGATTTTACGCTGCTAATAGGGCAGACAAAGCCCTGGCTCTTTGCTGCGGAGGAGGAAGCTCTCTACCAAACCCACGTAGACCAAGAAGGAACCGCAGGCCAAGGAAGGTCCCCAACAAGGCCAGGGCATGCGCGTGGGGCTCCCAGGAGCGGGAGGGGCCTCGGAATGATTCCGCTCCATGTGGGATAAAAGCTATTGGAACAAGTGGTCCTCAGTGCAGGGAATCCAGCCATGTTTTCTGCTTCAAATAACTGTCAGTTGGAAGTCTGGCTCCTCTACCCTATTTCAACATGTGAAGACCAAGGTCAAATTGTAAAGGGCTTTACTGCTTAACTGCCCTTGTTTGCAGGTCAGTCTACCACACTTGACTCCACATAATTGAGTTTCCCAAATGCTGGATGAGTCTGAATGACAGAACGGATTCGAAAACCCCTGTACTAATCTTTCAATGAGGATAATCCATGTTTTCCTTCTTCGCCTACCGGCACCAGCATCGGCCAGTTTTGGAGACTCCAGTATACCAAGCATTATGGTAGATTTCAGATCTAAAGGGATTCTAGGGAATAAAATAATTAAAGAAAGGCTATGTTCACTGCTCTTCGGTTCATGTCCTAAGATAAACATGTTATCCTAGTGCCAGACAATAACACGAGCTATGTGAAGACACATACATATAACATACGTGCAATCAAAAAGAACCTCAGGTTTACTCCAGAATTACTTCTTATTCTCTATAAGGCAAATTTCTCTATCATACATTCCATCAGCCACTGACTTTATGCTGCTAATATGGCAGATAGACAATATGTTGCCTTTGTTTTTATTTAAACCCCAGAGGAGTAATATACTAAATATCTCTTACTGGTCACAGTAGAAAGGAGGCAAAGAAAATTTCCCATTATACATGGAGACAAGGCTTCTCAAACTACCTCTGGTGAAAGACCATTTGTTTTGTTCTTCCAATCCAATGTGAACTAATATATCCATAAACTATAATAAAAATGAATTACCAGAAAAATTAAATTAAAAAGACAAGGACAAAATATAAGCCTAAGGTTATTATTATTATTATTTAACAGTCATAGAATTACTGTGTTGAATTATAAAAAGCATTTCTAGCCCTGCCAGTGTGGCTCAGTGGATTGAGTGTTCTCCCATGGACTGAGAGATCCCGGTTGGATTCCCGGTCAGGGCACAAGCCTGGGTTGTGGGGTTGAGCCCCAATAGGAGGTATGCAGGAGGCAGCTGATTGATGTATCTCTCTCACATGGATGTTTCTATCTCTCTCTTCTTTCCTCTCTCTCTCTTAAAAAAATAAAAATAGCCCTGGCCGGTTTGGCTCAGCGGTTAGAGCATCGGCCTGCGGTCCGGAGAGACCCGGGTTCGGTTCCCGCTAAGGGCATGTACCTTGGTTGCAGTTTGTCCCCGGCCCTGGTTGGTCGTGTGGGTGGCAGCCACTCGATGTGGCCCTTTCACATCGATGTTTCTCTCTCTCTCTCTCTCTCTCTCTCTCTCTCTCTTTCTCTCTCTCCCCCCCCTACTCTGTCTGAACAAAAAATGAAAAAATGTCCTCGGGTGAGGATAAAAAATAAATAAATAAATAAATAAATAAATAAATAAATAAATAAATAAATAAAAATAACATATTTTAAAAAAAGCATTTCTAATTGTTTGCCCTCCATTCCTGCACTCAGCTCATCGTAGACCAGCATCGTGGTCTATGGATCATCGGTGACCTGCAAAGCACATTTTGGGGTGCACTGCATTGGAGGATGTGTCATGGGGTCAGGAGCAACCCAAAGAAATAATCAAACTTTTTCAACCTTAGATAGCTAGAACTGGAAGCAAACTTAATGATAATATAAATTAACTCTTTCATTCCACAGAGGAGAGAATTTGCACACAAAGAGCACAGTGGCTTGCTCAAAGCCAGAAGGCATCAGGTCTAACACGAGAATCCAGGCCCTGCATGAAATCCACACTTTCACACCCAGGTCTAACCTGGCATTATTATTTGGGAACTTCCTAATTCACAATATCCTTTGCATTGAGGACTTAAAGGCCCAGGAGAAAAAGCCAACACTCTCCTGATAACATTAAATGAGAGCAGATCCAGGAACTGAATGCCACAGCGGGTAAGTGGGGTATGCACACGGATGGTTAGGCAACCAGTAAAGTAGCATTTCCTTTTTCTTTAAATATTTTAAAATAAACTTTCAACAAAAGAATGTATAAACATGCATTAATTTTCTTCTGGCAATAAAAAGCTTTGCAGGGTCCACAAGCTTCAGTAAAACCATCCGTGCTGTAGCAGGAGGAAGTGGTTACTTTCTGATAAAATCACCACACTCCATTGAAACCAACAGTTGTCAATCTAGGGCAATGTTGCCTTTCCCCCCATTCCCCACCCCCGGGATTTTGAGTAATGGTAGGAGATACTTTCACTTGTCACAGCTGGAAGATAAAGGTGCTGCAAACATCTGGGTGGAGGCCAGGGGTGCTGCTAACCAGTCCACAATACACAACGAAGACTCCACAGGTTCAACATGCCACCTGTGCCAAGGCTGAGAAACCATCACACAGGGCCCCAAACAGTTCTTCTTTACAAAACTAACACAATACAAAAACAAGCTTAAACTAGCGACACTTTTGCATGTATGTTGCCTGTGTTGTTGTTGTTGTTGTTTAATATTTTCAGGGTGAAGAACTGCAGAGCATTTCCTCGGTTAACACATACTCGTATCCAGAAACTTGGCCTCGTCAACGAGTCAACTCAGAAAACACGTGGCAAGGGAAACAGGAAGAACACAAGTAAACGAAACCCACAGTTAAGCAATAAAATTCATTTTTTCCTATTAGCCGTGACCTTTTTCAGTGGCCACATTTTCCCCAGGGAGAGAGAATGCCACACATTCTCATCATTCTGTCGTTAAAATAGCTGTCAGATATCATCAGGACTATGAAAACAGAATTGGCCTTGTCATAGCCTTCACCCCACCTGTTCCACCCTCTACTTTTAATCTGCTCATTTCTCAAGTTAACATCAGCCTAAGAGCAGAGAACTGGATCTTACTGTACCAATAACTCAACCCCTGGCACCCAAGGGCCCATGACGGGGCCCCAACTTACTTTACCAGCCCTTTCCCTTCATTCCTGGGACTCCATCTAGGTCCCTGGGATCACAGATCTTTCCTAGATCATAACGAACTTGAATGCTTATTAAAACAGTTCAAGTTCGTCAGCCAAGGCTATCTGGCTTCCACCTCCACCATCCCACTGAAATGTCACTCTCTCGGTCCCCAATCCAAGGATGCTTTGCCTTACAGGTCTTCTCTGTGGCAGTCTGACCACACTTTTCTTCTTCCAATACACCCACACATGGCTTCCAGATGTTCTCTTCCAATTATCTTTTCACTCCCTCCACACCTGCCTCCCCTCAGCCGCTGGTTCTTTCTCACCTGGGCCATCACACAGGCTCGCTGATGCTTCTCCCGCAGAGGATAGGGGCCCTCTGCAAGCGTCCTCCAACACAGCTACAAGTGTGGGCTCTTTTTAAACACCTGCCTTATTACCTCATTCACACACTTGAACTCTATCAGTGACTAATGGTTCACAGCCTAGCTGAGGGGTAGACTGGTACATATCTCCAAACTTTCTTCTCCAGACCAACTGGATCAGAGTCTCTGAAAGGAGGACGTGGAAGACGGATCTAAGGTACAGCCAGGATTGAAAACCACTGACCTTGACTGGACAAGTCAAACTGATTACCGCATACAGTTCTCAGGCCCGGCCTGGACTCACGTCAATCTCTCACCTGCTGCTCCTGAACGCCCCACACGACAAGCATGCTGCCCTTGGAATTCCCCCCAACACGGCCAGATCTCATCCTGTGGCTTTGCAAATACTGGCCCCTGCATAAAGAACCCAGATCCTCTCCATTTCCTCCACTGCCATCATCCCCACAATGACACATAGGTCCCCCACATTCTCCTTTGCTTAACTCAGTCCTCCTTCAAGGTTCAGCTCAAGGTCGTAGCCTCTCGGAAGCCTTCCCCACACAGGCTATGCCCCGGTGGTCTTTCTTCATGCACACTTGACCTTTGAAATGTCCATTTTCAGGTCCCTCACAGGACTATGTGTATAGCTGGCACTTCACCAATGTTTAATTTCACTGGTAATAAACAGTAAGTACCAACTTACAGCTATTCCTGGAAACCATGGAGAACACACAAAGGATGACACTCCCTGGACCTCCTGCCGTCTCCTCTTGGCAGGTGGACCAGTTCAGCTCACTATTCCACCTCCAAAAATAGCCAGCTTTCCTGGATCAACTCAGATGTCCAAGTCTGTTCCTTCTAACACCACCCCGTTCCTCCTCCACGACCGGGCAGGCTGGGGTTGAACAGGAAAGCCCCTGAGTGTCCCAGCGCCCACGAAACCTTAGGAATGAGAAGCATTTCAACCCTTTCCCAGCCCCTCTTCCCATACTGTTCAAGACTCGTCTTCAGCTAATTTTCAGATGTATTTTCTTTCCAAAATCCACTTTTGTCCCCCAAATTACTAGTTTATTCTTGTCTTTTGGGGGCACAGCTAGCATGCAAACTGTCATCGTTACTTAAATTAAACCCAGCGTCGGGGGCTTTGAAGTCAGTTCACGCCACACGGACAGGTCTGCCAGGCTCCGCTGCTTCCCGGCCAGCTGACGGCACCCCACCCCTGGACTTGGTCAGTGAGCCCCGAATTACCCCGGCCCCACACAACTTGTGTAACGAACCACTTCTCAGACACTGTTCTCCAGAACATGTGGAAGTGCAATCAGGAGGGACTGGACGTAAAACCTGACTAGCCATTCCAGGGCTTAGATCGTGTCCTCGGGAGTTCATTGAAAACAGGCTTTTATTACTCTTCAAGGCCGTGCCTACCACGGATCCTGCAGGCAATTTTGCTCTTTTTGGGCTAATGGAAATTTTACAACCAAACCATTTCCTCAGTCCCAAGAGAAAGACTCAGACCCACGAACCGAGTTCTTAAAGAGGAAGTGTCTTGCCACCGCCGTCTTTCTCAGAGCTTCTTTGTCGTGTTTCCCAGTCAGGAATCAGACACATGATTGAAACGAAATAATCAACCCTAGGGACATGAATGCTAGAGAGCTGTTCGACTTCATGTTGATGGCTTTGGGCGTCAAACCCCAGATACACAGAAACAGCAGATGAGTGCAGATGGCCTGAAAATGCGGCTCCCTCCACCAATGCAAGCGAACACGAAACCTGCCGGTGACCGCCCCGGGTGTCTCATCTCCGTGTTTATTGAAGGCTGTAAAGTGATGAAGTTGTGGTTTCCACAACCAGCCTCAGAACTTCCCAGGACTGTGACAGATACACTATCTGGCATTGATATGAAGGCAATAAAACAAATCCTGTGAGCCATAACTAATTCAGGATTCTAGTCGATAAAATATGCTTTCAAACTGTTAATGTCATTAACGCAACGCAGGAAATATGCAACGCGTTAAGGGAGGAAAATCCTTGCAACAGCTTTTTTATACGAGCCACAGCATTTTATCTGAGCCCGTCATTCCTGCATTTGATCGGTTCTTAGCATCATCACCCCCAAATGTGGGAGTGCTTCTACTCCTGGGCTGAGTCAGCCTGGCAGTGGCCGAATACCCTCAGCACCCCGCTGTCAAATATCCAATGAGCCCGGCCGGTGTGGCTCAGTGGTTGAGCATCGACCCATGCACCAAGAGGTCGCCAGTTCGATTCCCGGTCAGGGCACATGCCCAGGTTGTGGGCCAGATCTCCAGTGGGGGGCATGCAGGAGGCGGCCAATCAATGTTCTCTCTCATCGATGTTTCTCTCTCTCCTTCTCCCTTCCTCTCTCTCTAAAAGCAATAAAGAAAAAAATTTTTTTTAAATAAAAACAAATATCCAACACCCATTGGTTCTACAGGCAAAGGAGAAAGAACAAAGCTGAGCTCAGACTGAGCAAAACTGGGAAAGGAAGCAAAAACTGGGAGAGATGGTCCCGTGAGGTCATCAGGCTGGGTTTCTGATGTGGGTGGGAAAACGTCAGTCACTGCGGTGACTGCCAGAGATGTGTCCAAACAGACATTTTCATAAACACCAGCTACATAACCCTCCAACGGGAGAAAAGGGGAAAAGAGAGACATTTTAAATCATTGTAGAATGAGTTGTAGGTGAGGCGTCGCACTTGCAGTTTGCACGTTTCATTCTCATAAAATGCACTCTAGGACAGAAAACATTTTACCACCAGTTTTTAAAATGAAGAAACCAAGATCCACAAGAGCTAGATTACTTTGTCCAGGTCACACAGACACTCTTTTAATCTTACTCCAAAATCCACGTCCCTCTCATCATCTGCGTCCTGCCAGGTACCGAGAAGGAGTTCAGAGAGTGGTAGTTTCACGAGCGAAAGCGATCTCCCCAGGGAAGATGGCATGCTGCCTTTGGGGACCCTTGAACATCACGTTCCGGTGATGTCCGAAAACCCTCCTGATAAACTAACATGCAGGATTTGTGGCCGACGAGGTTTTGTGGATTGATGTTTAAACTACTCTAAACACCTGTGCCTTTGGCTACCAATCGTGCCAGGCCTGCGGCCTTCTGACATTATGAAGCAACAAACAATAAGAGATCAACAGATTACATTCGGACATCTACGGGGGATTCATGCATTTTTCAAAATAGGCACACATTTCACCGTCCGGGGTGAATGGCAGCAGCCTAAGAAAATAAAGTTTATTTGAAGACGGCAAAACAATCAGCAGCCCTCATAGAATACATCACGGTGGCTGCAGACAAAAAGTTGGGAATGGGCCCCTCCGTTTCCCCAAAGTAATTTCAAAGACATCAGTGAACATCTCGACAAGCATAAGGAAGAAATGCCATTTGTGAAATGAGTTCTATAGGACACACATAGGAAATGCCATTTGTGTGATTAATGTATGGCCTGGCACAGTTTATACTTTGGAAAGCGTATGACAGAGATGTAACCTTTATGGTTGATTAAATAAGATGTTTAGGGCTCATCGCAAAAAAAAAAAAAAAAAAAAAAAAGTCAGAATTGTCTTACACCTCCCTTCTTCTTTTACTTTTTCTTTTGAAATAGTTATAGATTCGCAGGAAGGTACAAAAAATAGACAGAGAGGTTCCACACGCCCTTCCCCCAGCTTCTCCCAATGTTAACATCTTGCATTACTACGCTACAATATTAAAATCAGGAGATTCACATCTGCATGGCTTATTCAGATCTTCCATGCACTCATGCGTGTGTGCGTGCGTGTGCGTGTAGTTCTGCGCAGTTCTCCACGTGTGGAGATGTGTGTAACCAATCAGCATACAGAACCACACTATCCACGGCCTTCTCGTCAGCAGTGGGTGTCACCACGCTGCATATTTTTCAGTCACTTTGGTAGGTGAGCTGTGACCCTTCACTGTGGTTTTGATCTGCATTTTGTTCGGGGCTAAGGATATTAAACATCTTTTCATGTGCCTTATTACCATCTGCGTGCCATGAGATCAGAGGGAGGTCTCTGTTACCTTTGAAACATGGGTAGATAAGGGCATTAAGGAGGAAAATTCACCCTCTCGAAAAACAGGACGAAATTGAAAAAGATCTTAACTTTTGGGCAGAAGCTGTAGAAGAGACTGCCAAACATCTGACAAGAAAAGCAATTGGTGTGCTCATACTGGGAGATGAATGAGGACTCTCCAGGGCAGACGAGCCCCCTCCTCCATGCGGAGCTGGGGAGGGGTACCTAATGGGGCACTACCCATCTCCCGAACTTCCTGGAGCAGAGGAACCAGGAGTTCCTGGATTTCAACTTGTCAACAAAAGCTTATCTTCTACAATGGTATGTCTTTGGTTAGTGATATGTGTTAAAGAGAAGATAATACCCAATCTGCATACAATCAGTGCAAGCTGCTAATGGCTGATGACCAGCTCTGCAGGAGAGAAAAGCCCAGGGTCCGAGGTGCAAAGACTCCCTCGGGGTCATTTCCAGCCACCAGCATGCACTGAGCACAGCGCTGGGAACACAAGCACCCCAACACAGCTGGGAACACAAGCACCCCAACACACCACTGAGGGCAGAGCTATTTGTTTAGACCTCAGAGGCCCTTGGGTCTGTGGAACCCTTTCTCTGCCTACAGCAGACCATGAACATTTGGTAGGAGTTAGGGTATGTTATTGGCATCAGAGGTCATGCTGTGTATTCTGTATACCTAGACAAAACACTCAAGAATACCAGTACTCACATCTTTTCAGTTATGGCTTTATATCTGGCCCTCCTCTCCCCTTAAACCTGTGTATACGAACTCATAATTTAACCAGGAGAAGATTCATTCCATGGGCTCCCAAGCTCCTCACGTGGGAGCTAATTAAGAATACAGATGCCCAGCCCTGGCCAGTGTGGCTCAGTGGTTACAGCATCGGCCTGCCCACCAAAAGGTCATGGGTTCGATTCTCAGTCAAGGGCACGTAACTGGGTTGCAGGTTCCATCCCCGGCCTCAGTCCAGGCATGTGCAGGAGGAAACCAATCAATGTGTGTCTCTCTTATATCAACGTTTCTCTCTCTCTCCCCTCCTCCCTTCCTTTCACTCTCTCTAAAAATCAATGAGAAAAAAGAAAGAAAAGAAAAGAATGCAGATGCCCAGTAAACAATCCAAATGTTCATTGATGGACGAATGGATAAACAAAATATGGTATATGCATATAATGGAATATTATTCAGCCTTAAAAAGGAATGAAATAATGATACACGCTACAGTGTGAATGAACCTTGAAGGCATTATGTTAAGTGAAATAAGCCAGACGCCAAAGAACAAATGCTTATACTTGGCGAAGGTCAAGTCACGACAAGGGACAGAGTAGAAAACTGATTCCACATCTCATTCCAGATCCAGTCCCCATTCAGCTCACTCTTCAAATGGCTGAGGGTTGTTATGGTCATCCTCCAGCGCACAGGCCCCAAGGCACAGCAGTTCCATCTTTTCCATTTAGCACCTCAGGGTACCCAGCTGCGAGAGGTCTGAAGTTGTTTCCCCTGCATTCACAGCCCCATCGAGGTGGCCATACCACAGTCCCCAGAACTCAAAATATCATAACCTCAGAGTGCATTTTTAACTCGGATCGCTCTGCCTGTCCCAGGTATGGCGCGGAGAATGCCCAGGCATCCCTAAGTAGTCAGAGGGCTGCCTCCTGTGCTCAGCATCAGCTGGTCTGCCCGAGCTTGTCTGCAGATAAACATCTCGAGCCCTTTCACCACTTAGCTCCTGGAAGCATAATTACCTGGCTCGGGTGTAAATAAGCTCATCCAAGTGAAGGAGGCACTCAGGTTCATGGACATACCAATGTACTTTGTTCACCCTCATTATCCATCCTCCTAGAAATGCAAGCCTCTATCAGACAGAAGCCTAAGGCAAGTGCACACGAGCTCCCAAGATGAGATCCCTTTCCAAAAGCAAACCTAGAACATTTGATGTTTAAAAAGAAGTGCCAACTTCTGAAGAGACTGAGATTAGTCTCTGGTCACAGCCCAATAAGAATGGTTATAATTGCAGCCTGGTGACTCTTTTTAAGATAATAAATAGTGCATGTACATTCATACATCTTTATAAATAGATACGCATCATACCTATAGATACACATTCAATTTCGCAGTTGCCAAACTTAACCAGCAAATAAAAGGGAACCTAGGCAGGTGTTGGGGTCCCCCATGTTAATGCCTTTCTTTCCTGTAGTCTCTGATGATGCACCCCACCTTTCCATTCGGAATACCTGGCTTCATTTTTCCCAGTTTGAAAGACTCCATGAAACATTGCCAATAGAAGCCTCAGAGCAGATAATGTTTGGATTCTAAGACACTTTTTGATGATAAGCATCACTGTGATTTCATTCCCACAGTGAAGTACAAGACAGGAGGGGAAATCATCCTCAAGCGAGGACGGTTCACTCCACGCGGCGGGCAAGTTACAGGCAGTCACGGAACAGTTTCCGGAGCAGCTGCAGAAAACTCAAAGCCAAATTAGACGTGCGTTCTATGTGATCTTATTAAAGGAAGAAGATAATCATATCGAAATGAAGGTAACTGGAAGATCTGAAGTCATAGCTGAAGAACATATTTGGTAACTTTGCAGAATGCAATGAAAGATCGACTAAAAATTCTGCCTATTCGTACTGAAATACACGGCAGCCACTAACACATGAAAATATGCTTAGGCTGCGGGGATTTTAAGGATTTTTTTCTTAACCTCTATGGAATTTAAGTGAAGAAACAGTAAAGTATCAGGAGCTGGGACCGGTTTATAGACATTCAACCATTTTTCTTCCGAGACCAGCTGTGTTCAGAGTGATACGGCCGTAGACTCGGCCATTTTTCATGCCTATTTATCCACTCTGACTTTCTCCCTACAACTCTCACTCAACGTTTTTAAGCCCTGCAGAATTCCAAAAACCCCTGTCTTTTTCCTAGTCCCTTTTCCCCACCAGTATACATTTCCAGTAGGATACTGACCTACTGTGTAGCAAGCACAGTGATCACGGCTGAGGATACTGTAGTCCTGGCCCTCACAGAACCTCCAGTTCAGTGGGAATTCCAGAAAATAAAAATGCTAAATCACAATTGTGCCAAGAGTTAAGGAGAGATCCTTAATTGTGTGGCAAGTAGCCACGGAGGCCAGGAAGAGATGCCTACAGGGAGAAGTCAAGAAAGGGTAGGAGGTAACATGGCACAGGGTGGAAAGGCAGCCCCAGCAGAAGGAACAGCATATGCAAAGCCTCATGGCAGGAAGGGAGCTTAGAGCACTGGGAGAACAAAGGGAAGTCTCCTACCTGGAGGAGTCCAGAACAAGGGCGGGGCGGGGAGGTAAGCAGAAGACAGACCTCACAGGGCTTGGGGACCACCTCACCAGGGCAGAGGCAATGGCCTTGCAGGCACTTAGTCTGTGCACTGGTCTGTAAGCCACCTTCCAGCTCTAAGGAACATTCTCCACAGAGGTCTACTTGCCATGCATCCAGAGCTGCTCTGAGTATGGTTGATAGAAGTCTAAGGTGTTCCCGAGATTGCCATTCCCTGAAATTCCCACCGCATGAAGTCTCCAGCCCTTGAGTACGGGCAAGACTTGTGAATGGGATAGGTGTCACTCCCACGATTTGGTCAGGTCGCGTGGCAAAGATGAAGAGATTTTGCAGGTGAAATGAAGATTCCTATTCAATTTTTTTTTTAAATCACTACCTGGCTTTTATTGCTTCTTTAAAATATTGCAAATAAGTCTGAGGAAATCGTTCAGCCTCTTGCTGTTTCTACAGCTGGACAACTTAGATCTTATCCATCTGCCTGCTAAACTGTTCCTTTTTCAGGTGCGCAAATCCCACTGAAATTTTTTTCGATATCCTTGTTTTTAAGTGTTGTGGCTTGCTGAATCAAAGCAGCTGAATTTGATACAAGTTGAATGTCGTTTCCTTCCAGAATCAACTCATCTTTCTGGGCTGGAGATACTGAACAAGCACCACCTGACCTCATCTGAACCCTGCAGATGTATTTTTCACCCAAGAAATTTCTGATTTCAACAAGAGAACCATCTCCTGAACGACGACGTTGATGGGGAAGTGAGCATACGAGACCTCATCTTGTAACAGAAGCCCAGTGGAACACCCTCGATCATGTTCTGTACATGACTGCAGAGAGTGCAAACGGTGGCCAGTTCCTTTCTAGTTCCACACCATTTGCCAACCAGAGCCTCTTCTTTTTCTTTCCAAGGAGACTGAGTTCTACATTGATGTGTTTGAAGTCCCTCCACGGGGTGTCCCTGGGGTCTTTCACTATAACTGTGCGTCCCTTCAGAGTGATGCTGACAGTCTGATTGCTGAGAACGGTCTTTACCCTCACAGTAATCAACTTGACTTTGAGTGATTAAAGAGAAACATTATCCCGAGTGGACCTGACCTAATGGGCGAGCCCTCAAAAAGGGTCTCTAGGTCAGAAAGATGTTCTCCTGTTCTCCTTGAAGGAGCAAGCCATTCTGTAGCTGCAAGGAACTGAATTCTACGAACGACAGTGGGAGCTTAGAAGATGACCTTGAGTCCCTGATGAGACGCAGCCCTGGCTGACCTTCTCTGCAGCTTTGTGAGACCCCGCGAAGCTGTGCCCAGAATCCTAATCCATGGAAACTGTGATAATAAATGAGCATTATTTTAGGCCACTAAGTTCGTCATAACTTGTTTTGTATCAATAGACAATGAATAGACTGGACATCAGTGGCTGGTGGCAGCACTGTTAGGCTGGGGTCCACTGGAGAGGACACCCAGGTTTTGATTGAAGCACTTCGCATGTTTTTCAACAGGAGACCAGGGCCACCAGCCTCCTCCATCATCATCAGGAACATTCTCAACTTGCCCGCTTTAGACAACTGAAAACTGATGTACCCCGAGCCAGCAGCAAGCCTTGGAAATGGAATCTTCTAACTTAAAGGCAACCACAAACTCTCCAGTTAAACGGCCTTCCAAAATCCTACAGAACTTAGAACACAGAGCCCCTGGATAAGTGGACGGGGACAAATTTGATGGGAAAAGCTGATTTCTGTTTTAAATTTTCTTACCGGTTTTAACAGCGAAAACAGATTTTTGTAAAGGATGATTTTAATGTTCACAAAACCTTTTCAAACAAATAGGGTCCTTTATATTTAAATGCCAAAATAGCCTGGTTTGTATTATGGAAAAACCAGTCTATGAAGTATGACTTTTTATACATCTTCTTCCAGCCAGGGAAACGAAGCGCGAAAAAGAAACCCCTGTCCTTTTTGCTTGTTTCTTGTTTGTTTGTTTCTCATCATTAGAACGTATTAACAACCCCCACTCTGGGGCTGAGTACATAAAAACAGTCATACTGTTGAAGGTTAAAATAGTTATCGGTTAAAATATATACGCGGGCATTCTGTCATGTAACGATTTTCATCAAGAAACACGTCACAAATTCCCTAAGCTCTAAATCATGGCAAATACAGCACTGTCGCTAGAACACTGGAGTTCAATGGCAGGAATGTTTTTCAGAGCAACACACTTTCCCAAGATGTTTTAAGTGATAGGTCAGAGTCTCTGCCTTGAAACAGCTAGGGGTAAACTGCAGAGACGTCTGTGTGGTTGGAAACACACACAGCATGCAGAGACGGGCTCTGGAAGGATCTCCAGGAATCTGGTCAATGCTTGTCTCCAGGAAAGGGTACAAGACGGCCAGGGTCAGGAGTGGAGGAAGCCCTACTTTTACTGTAGATGCTTTGTAGACTTTGCCCTGCCTATTAAAACTGTTTTAGAAAACCAGGCACACACATCCTCACAAAAGACTCCAGCCCATCATGGATACTGATGAGGAAAAAAATTAAGTTAGGATTTCCCAAAAGAATGTCAATTGGGAAGAAAAGCCACCGCCCCTAAGCCACATGTTGTCTTCAATGACTTCCCAAAAAACCTTAATGTGCCTTTATCTCCTGTGAAGTTTCTGGTCCACCCACTAGGGCTGTGGCAGACTAATGGGGCCCAAACTGCTGTCAAGACTCTGTCCTTTATCTCCAGAGCCCTCCTGACTCCCTCCTTATCTCACAGTGTGATACCTGCAAGAATGAGCCTCTGGAGCCGGGCCCTGCAGCTTCTCACAACTGTGTGATCTTTGAAAACATCCCCTCACCTCCCTCAACATCTGTTTCCCCATCTGTTCAATCGGAATGCTAACCATCACCGCGGCAGGGCTGAAGACAGCAATACCTGCGAATCTCTAAAGATCGGGGTTGGTGTGGATCCAAATATTCTCTAAATATAGTTCCCAGTGTAGTTCAGATGGCTGATAGACGAGCTGACCTTAAGGCAGGTGAATCCTTCTTTGGGATGTGAAACCCGGGGCAAACTGCATCCGGGATCGTACAGAAAGACGACCAACAGTTTGGTTGTGCCGAAAGGAAAGGAAAACAGAAGTGGAGGGAAGAGCCATTCTTTTGTTTGGGCAACGCATGTTCGCAAATGCCAAGAGAAGCTTGGTCAAAAACAAACAGATCAACACATGCCGACTACCTCAGCCTTTCCATCTCAACAGTTTCAACAATAAGACAATTTACTCTGTCAACAAAGAGAGGGTGGTGTGTTTTTTTTAATGCCCATGCCTGTATACAAAAGTAGTTGGCTCCCTGCAAAACAGCCACATAGCAATGTTCTGAAAGACATGGTCATCTTCCAGGTCTTTCTCCAGGCATCATGGAGAGGCCCCCTATTCACGGCCTTGTGCTGTCTGAACAGCAAGCTACCATTCATAAGGCTGAATCGTTGGCCATTATGCCCAGTCCTTTGACTCAGGTCAGTGCCTGGGCTCTGTAAATGAATCCAGTCCCCTTAGAAGTTGCCATGCCTGTTTTGCTCTCTAAATCTTATTTATCAGAACCGAGCAAGGTTGTCCTAATTTTGGAAATCGGTGCGCAAATATTTATATTTGCCTCTTTCCTTTCATTTTCTGAGACATCATAGGATATTTTTTAAATCAAATATAAAAGTTAAACTATTTAAAAATGCAGCCCATGGGATCACCGCTCAGAAAAACAAGACCTGGCACAGAGACATCAAAGACAAGAGAAGATTGTGGAAAATAAACCCCAGTTGACAAATGAAAGACTATTTTCTTATGTCTTTCACCAAAGTACTGCAGACAATATTTCATGCCCTACATGAAGAAGATGGAATTTGACCTGTAAATGTTAGAAATACACCTTATTTGTTGATGATCCACTAATAACAAACATATATTCAGATAACAAATACATTGTTGTTTATGAAAGAACCCCAAATTAAAGGGTGATTCTCAGTCCAAGTAAATACAGAAAAGCTGCCAAAAATGCCTGTCTTTGACTCTCAATGATCTCACTTGTTTTCATCAAATTATATTGAGTGTTTTTTTTCAAATTAGATTAATCTTTTACAGAGTTGCTAGGTAGTTGAATAAAAATGTATAACCATTATTCGCATAAGATAATCTGAAAAGTATACTGAAACACTTGCTGGAGAAGAGTGTCTTATAATTTACTTACTTTTTAAAAAACAGAATATTCTGGCTTTCTAAAAGTTAAGAACAATTGGTAAGCAATGTCATGCTGTAAATATCTGCTATGTGGGTTAGTAAGTACTTGAATGAATGAATGAATGAATGAATGAATGAGTGAATGAATCACATGGACAGTCTGAAGCACCCAGGAACACAAATGCGCGCGCGCACACACACACACACACACACACACACACACACACATGCACACACAACCTTAAGAATCCTTTTGGAAACATGAGTTTTCATATTTCTGTCCTCAAGTTGAATTGCCGTTTCAACATCAACATCTCTTTAAGAGGAAAATAAGTAGAAATCATGATAGAATGACCTCCCATTTTTGTCTGACCCCTCTACCCGCCTCCCTAAACAATCAACAACTTACAAACAAAAACTTATTCCAGGTTTGCTTTAATTCAATAGATCTGGAGGGACGCCCAGGAACTGCTGTTTTAACACGTTCCCTAGGTGACTCTGAGTGGCAGGCGGTGCCTACGAACTATTCCGAGCCTTTGTGTGCACCGTGATTTTCCCCTGGGAGCCTTCCCCTGGACAGTCCTCTTTGGATGTGATTAACTCCTTCCTGTTCATGAAAGTCTCTGCTGGAGTCCCCAGGGCACATTCCCAACCCCTGGCCCACAAGCTGTCTTCCTTCCTTTCACTGCTTCCCTGGAGAACTTCCCCCACTGATGGTGTTTCTTCCTTCCGTCCAACAGAGCAAGCTCCTTGAAGGCACAGATGCCCTTTTAGTTGGTCTTGGGGTTGAAGACTTAACGTCTTTGGGCCCCTGATTCCTCATATGTAAAATGAGAAAGATAGAAATTACCTGCTGCTGTGAGAACTAAGTGATGAGCATAAACCAACCAGCCCAGGACCTAGCATTGTGGGGAAACCAGGCCCTTTGCTGTGACAATCATAGGTGAGAGTAAAGCTCTTAAAATCAGCCCGGCCGGTGTGGCTCAGTGGTTAAGCGTCGACCCATGCACCAAGAGGTCGCAGGTTTGATTCCCAGTCAGGGCACGTGCCCAAGTTGTGGGCCAGATCCCCAGTGGGGGGCATGCAGGAGGCGGCCAATCAACGTTCTCTCTCATTGATGTTTCTATTTCTCTCTCCCTCTCTCTTCCTTGCTAAAATCAATAAAGAAAAAAAAATCAACCACGTGAATCACACCTCACAACCCACAGGGCCTGAGGTTTTCACACAGAATGATGTCCTTCCTGAGACGCTATGATCCTGACCAGCCGCCTCAGATGAAGAATGGGGGCGACTGGAAAAACCCACAAAGAATGGCCATGGTCATAAATACCAAGATGCAATAAATACAAACTTCGGTAACGGTTTAAAGGAATAAAATTAGGCTCCAGTAATTATAAATAAACTATTAACCTAATTACAGAAGGTGGCCCACATATACGGTAGCACACATAGGATAAAATATAAATATGAACATAAATATAGCATAATATGGGAATTTGAAATGGTCTAAATTTCCCAGTAGACTGTCCAAGAAGAATGCGCTAATAACATGCCTCCTTCTCTCCATGCTTCCCCATGTTGAAAGTATCAGAACAAACAAAGAGCAATAACCTCAGAGAGCCTTCAAATGCTCCGAATGTGAAGCATGTGTGATAACTAGGATGATGAAGATGGCGACAATGGCATTTCTCATGGAAATAAGAGGCAAGAAAGCATCCCCCCTCTCTATATTCGAAACTGAATTGATTCTGTAACTGTAGTTCTTCAGCACGGGGTCCGATTTTGCAAAAACCACATTATGCCAGTCCTAACTTGTGGACGGGTCGGTGCTTTCTACGTTTCACTGGAAAACATAAAAGCAGCTGATGGCCCTCAGCTAGGTCCTTTCAACGGAGCTTGATACCACTTCTCTCCGGAACACAGGAAGGGGAGGAAAATGCCCCTTGGCATACGGAGAATCCAGAACAGGACGAGTTGGGAGCGGAGCATGCACGGGCGGTCGAAAACGAGGGACTGGCCACGTGGGCCGTGCGTGGGCACTACGGCTGCATGCGCAAGTTTTTAAGGTGCAATCGGCCAATTTGTCCAAATGTTGCCGTGTGCAATGCCAGCTCTCCCTCCTCTGGTCTATCCTCTGGGGGGAAGAAAGAGCTTAAAACCCTCAAGGGAATAGGAAAGGGCACTAGCCCTTCCGGAGGCCACCCAGGAACACCCACTGCAGTGGAATCAGTGCCCACCTCTTCCCACAGCACTTTATATCCGGGCTTCTGTCCTCAAGAAACATGCACCCGTAGACACAACGGGAATGGCAAGCTGGTTCCCTAGGCCTCGGCAAGACACTGAGCGCCAACGGCCCTCCGTAAGGAGAAGTTCATTCGATGGTTGTACATCTGTGCTCTGGAAGCCACAGAGCAGCACAGACCGGCATGGGAAAATTTCCGAGTCGTAGTATTTTGGGTGTTTTTTATTACATGTATTGGGGTGACATTGGGGAACAGGATTGTGGAGGTTTCGAGTGTGCGTTTCTAGACCTGTACATCGCACTGCCGTAGTACTGTTGAGATGTTCTTCAACTGTGAGAGAATCTGTACTGTTTGATTCCATTTGTGCAAACGTGAAACCACAGATAGAAAATTATACGTGTGTGTGTGTGTGTGTGTGTGTGTGTGTGTGTGTGAGATGAACTGAAAAAGGAGGTCTGGGAAAGATACAGTGAATTGACAACAGTTGTTATTTCAGAGAAGAGTGGGGTTTTGTAGCCCAGAAAAGATTCTTTTCCCCTTTACTGTTTATATTTTTCAGTATGATACTGTATTAATGTAGTCGTTTTCTAACTATAACTAACATTAAAAAGAATTATATCAAGGAAGGAAAGAAGGAAGAGAGAGATGTTGGAGGGAAGAGGAAGAACCAAGTCCCAGTAAGTGATGGAAGGTGGTGGCCAGTCCTTGGGGCTTGGCCCCTTCCCCTCCCCCCCCCCCCCCCCCGTTTACTTACACAATTCAATAACTGGGAAAGAGTTTTGATCAACCTTCTCCAGCACTTCAGCACTTGAGTTCTATTTTCTTGGCCACTATCTATGTTACTTTACTTCTTATACTTTCATTCTAATAATATAAAAAAATCAAAATAGGAGAGCAAAGGGTCACAGAAACACCCTGCTCCAAAAGGATTCAGAAAATGTTTTATAGCCCAGTCCGCCAAGTAGGCCAAGCCCACCTGCTACACTATTCACTGAGAAATGTTTGCGTGCCGGGCACTGAGCTAAGTCATGTCACAGGTGTGGGAACGGGACAGAGGGAGGTTCCAGGTCTCTGCCTGCTCAGCTGGAAAGGCTGGGGCATTCGCGTCCGGGGGCTGCTGTCACACACGACCACAGCGTGGTGGCTTACGACAACAGAAACTGATTCTCTCACACTTCCGGAGACTAGGAGGCCAACATCAAGGGGCCAGCAGAGCCACGCTCCAGCCGAAGGTTCTGGAAGAACCCCTCCATGCTGTGCCTGGCTCCCAGTAATACCAAGCGCTCCTTGGCTCGTGGTCACATCACTCCAATCTCGGCCTCTCTAGTTGTTGTTCTTGTTTGTTTGAGGGGAGTTTTTTAGTCTCTAGCAAAAAAAAAATTACTAGTTTACAATGACACCTATAGTTATTAACAAATGATTTGGCCTTCAGAGCTGACCTGTGGCTTCTGCACAACAGTGTGGTTTGCAAAGTTCACGGGAGCCTCACTGAGTGGGGCTCGTGGGCTGTCACAGAGGGCCCAGCTGCGGCTCGTGTCCTGGTTCTGAAAGAGCGCGTCTGCCGGGTTCCAAGGTTCCGCTACCTTACCCCCTCCCTCGTGCAGATTCCCTGTGGGGACAGAACTCGCCTGGTACTAGGTCAAGAACCCTTTCAGAATTCCCCACCCAACCTATACATTCAATCTCGTGGGGCTTTTTTATTTTTTTAAAAAAATTTGTTTCCTTTATTGATTTTAGAAAGAGAGGAAGGGAGAGAGAGAGGTAGAAACATCAATGAGAGAGAACATCAACTGGCCGCCTCCCGCATGCCCCCCGCTGGGGATCGGACCCACAACCTGGGCACGTGTCCTGACCGGGAATCGAACCGGCGACCTCTTGATGCATGGGTGGACACTCAACCACTGAGCCACACCGGCCGGACTCGTGGGGCTTTTTTAGAAGACAGAGCGCTAGAGGCCTCGACTCCTCCCCAGAACAAGAGAACCTGAGTCTCAGGGACCAGAGCCCGGGGTTCAGATCGCTTCTCCGTTACACAGCCACCTCCTCACGTGTCTGTCAGTCTGTCTCCCCTTCACATAAAGCGCCAGTCATACAGCATTGGGCTTGGGGCCACCCTAAGCCAGTACGATGTTATCTTAACTAATTACATCTCCAAAGACGCCGTTTCCAGCTAAGGCCATTCTGTGGTCCCCAGTGGACAAGGACTGTGGATTAGGAGTGAACCACTCATTGTGCCTTCTGGGGACCCCACTCTGTTAAGCATGGGTTCCACATACAGGAACATACACCAGGCAGTGCCGGGGTGTGACCTGGGCCCTGCCCTCACGGAGACACAGCCCTGAAGCGTGGCTGTGAACGCCCTCTGCGACACCGTGAGGGACAGTGACGAATGAGGCCGGGCTGGGAGCGCCAGCAGCGGCTGGACAGTGGGCAGAGACTGAGCCGAGGTCCCGGCACACGAGCTTGGGGTAAGGGTTCTGTGGAGATGCGTCAAAGACAAAACACTTACATTTCATTTGCAAGGAAAGAAAACCTCTCATAGAGACCCAAATGATCAAATGTGGGCTTCAAGACTCTGGCTGAGGTGGGCAGGGCGAGGGAGAAGTCTGGAAAACACTGAGTTTTGAAACTTCTTTACAGAAGTCGCCTGTGTGCGTGTGCACCAACAGGCACGGACATCGTGCTGACGTCTCCTCTGCGACATTGTAACAGCTTGCCTTAGAAAAGAAACCCAACAGGCAGATGCACACCTTCCTTTCAGAACTCCACTAGGGGAGCCCCTTCCCACCAATCCGCCCCCCCACACACACACACGCACACACACACACACGCACACGCATGCACACACACGCGCGCACACACACACACACCAGCTTCCCTCCCGACTTCCATTTGCACCCAGCCAAGGGCTGAGTGAAGGGAAAGGTGAGAGAAAGAGAAATAAAAACGTCTGTAGCAACAGCCAAGAGAGAAGGCAGCCAAGACATAAATCACCTTTGCACCGCTCACAACAGGCTCCCCTCTGCTTGATGGCCAGGGCACAGTCTCTCGACAGCACGGGGCACTTCTCTCTCTTACAGGTCACTTCCTTGTTCTGGGCAAAAAGAGACAAGAGACATGTGAAATCAACTTCAAACAGAATCCCCAGAACGCTAGCGCACGGCTGAGGTTTCCCTAGCCTCCGTCCCCCCATCTTGCCTTTGTCTTGGCAAGAGCATTCTGTGATAGCAAGTAGGATTTTGCGCTCTCTGGCACAGAAAGACCCATCCAGGAACACAGGACTTTTTCAGATTAAGGGCGGATGAGAGGACGTGAAGGGTCCCTTCTTTACCAGCCAACTCACCCTGGATAACCGAACTCCGGGAGAGAGGCTTTCTCCCGCGCTGTTCTAAGGTTTCCTTCCAGTATGCACTATAGAAACCATAATATTTGCGTAAATCATATTTTGCCCATTGGGCTACCTGGGCCAGGACTGCATCGTGAGAACGAAAATATTTGCACACGGCCGTCCAACCATCCTTAATAGTGGAGTGCATTAAAATGCAGCAATCTAAACTTCCAACTCAAATAATGACGACGTTGAGTATTGAATCGGCTCAGTAAGAGAAAAAAAAAATATCCCCTGTGCCAGGCAGAGACACAGTCGCCAGTGTTTCGTGGAGGCGGGACAGCTGCATTATATTAGCGCGGACGCCGAGCAGAGTGGGCGAGCGTTTGCATCGCTGGTTTACCCTGAAAGGTTCGCTGTTGCGATGACTTAAAAGAGACCCAAACAGGACGGATATGCCTGTTTGTAGACTGAATGTCCAGGAACCAAAACGACCATGTCACGGACCTTCAACCAGATCTGAGCTTTTGAACGAGTGTCTACTAGATGCTAGGAGCTGTGGCTTTCATTCTTCTTCCAATCCTTTGAGACACATATTATCAAGATGCCCTGCTTACAAACAAGCAAACTGCTGCTCAGAAAGGGTGTAGGGCTAGATGCCCTGCTTACAAACAAGCAAACTGCTGCTCAGAAAGGGTGTAGGGCTTTTCCAAGATTACACAGTTTCACGTCCTGGGTTGGAAGTGGAACTCATAGATGGGCGCTGGCCCAGGCCCCACCCTGAGTAAGGCTGGCACCAGCGCATTCATTGCCTGATGGGGGGCCGATCGGAGAGGAAGCACCGACAGGTTCTCTCACCTCTCACCTTGAGAAGAACCTAGAACCCTCCTTGAATTCATGCAGGAGAAATTCTAACTCAGCTCTGACAATGTCCTTGGGAGGCTCACAAGTGTACCCAGTCTGCTTCAATGTCATTTCTGGTCCAAAACCAAGGAGGGGTGTGTGTGTGTGTGAGTGTGTTGGGAGCTGGGGGTCCCAGTCAGGCCCGGACACCAAATGCCAGCCCTAAGTCAGTTCTGAGATAACACATCGGCCTCTGTGCCGCCCTCAAATCCCTCAGGATTCCGCAGCCCGTGACGATGCTCCCAGGGTCTAATTCTATAATGACTGCACACTGCCACCTCCTCCCCTTTCAAGTTCAGACTGCTGAGCCCTCCAGAACCCCACTTCCTCCAGCTCACTGATTACTGCCCCCCAGAGCGAGGTGTATGGAGCTTGGGGCCTCCCTGTCCCAACCGTTTCTACAGCCTTGTTCTGTCCTCAACTTCTTGGCTTTGCAAGGCCACTGAGGCACGGGACTGAGGAGCCACCATGGGAAGAACGGCACTCAAACTCGTCCACTGGGTGACACGCACAGAACGTGACCGTCATGCCAGGTAAGGACCCCTGAGGCCAGTGTGGCAAATGCACTGCTGCGGCCACCCCAGGACCTGCCTGGCACCCAGAGAGAGGGCATCCGTCCTCAGCCACCTGTACCCACGGCCGTGGGGCTGGTGTTGCAGTCTTTCTGGTTTTTGATTTACTAGTTGTCCATGCATGATTTTGAGTGGTTGACCTGGGTAATCCGGATTCCTCTTTTTCCCCCTTTTGGGTGTCTGTTGAATGGTAAGGGCGCTCCTGGGACTCGTCTCATTCGTTCTTTAAAATGCCGTGAGGCTGTGGTCTTCACACTGGGCTACAAATCAGAACGCCATGCAGTTCTTGACTAAGACGGGCCCTGCCTCCCACCCGCTGAGGCCCAGATGTGATTTTCCTAAGGACCAGGCCTAGATGTTTATTTCAAGCTCCCAGATCCTTCCAAGGTGCAGCCAGGACTGACAACCACGGCTACACGAGAGCATTCCCCCGGCCAGTGCGGCTGAGATGGCTCGGCTTGTCCACAGTCCCTCAGTGAACGGCTGAGCTCCAGTCCGATCCCAGGCACCCTGCCCCCAAGCCCTCCAAAGCTCTTCCCTTCACCCTCTCTTCTTCATAAAGATTTCGGCAACAAGACTGTGAGTCACGGCCCTTCGATTTATTTTAACAATTCTCCTTATATTACACATGCAATACGTAGTTACAGTCCCAATGCAAACTAGAGAAGCATATTTAAAAATAGAATAGTGCCACTGTTCCACGACCAAAGGGACCCAGAGCAGTGATCGGGTAGGAATGCAACTTACAGCTCCTGCAGCCACGGTCTGACCCCCATGTGAGGTGCACGCCCTTCCCAGGCAGAGCACCCCAGCTTCACGCTCACCTGGCCGCCGCCTCAGGGAAGCACCACTCCCCAGGTCGACTCCTCTCTGGTGGCCAGACACAGGCGCAGGGAACCCAACGCCCCCGGGGCGGCCAGAGAGGGTGAGAAGCCTCCACTCAGGGTTTGATAAGCAGGAAGAGCGCACACTCCTCAATGCAGGAACTCTTTGCTAAGTTAGAAACCTGGGAGCCAGTCAAGATCCATAACAGAATCCCAAGATTCATAATAAATAGCTTGTAATTACGGTCCAGCACAAAAGTTATTCCAACCAGATGTTTTGGAGACTCACATCTGGAATTTTTTCTGTACACACACAGGGAACAAACCTAAACCTTAGCTGTAGGTTAGTGGGGGTTTTCTTTCTTCCTTCTTATAACACTTGGAGGGTTTTTTTAATATTCTACCAAAGGTCACATTGGTCTGCAGCTGCCATATCTGATCCTTTCCCTGGTGTCCAGTCGGCGTGGACGCAGAGCACATGCTTTGAATCCTAGGCCCTCAAAGAAAGAAAAACTGCAGAGAATCACTGGTGAGAGGCTGACTCCTCCTTCCCCTCATTTGGGTCCCGCAGTTACAGAGTAAATTCATGCATGGGTTAAGACCACTCTCTTCACTTT
This sequence comes from Tadarida brasiliensis, assembly GCA_030848825.1. Classification (NCBI taxonomy): domain Eukaryota; kingdom Metazoa; phylum Chordata; class Mammalia; order Chiroptera; family Molossidae; genus Tadarida; species Tadarida brasiliensis. The sequence continues at coordinate 93,531,331 of CM061267.1, read as the reverse complement.
TCCTGATTTTGCCTAAAGACAGAAACCCTGGTCCTCAAGCCAGTGGCTCTGAAAGGAGAGGCACACACAAACCCTCAGGAGTCCATCTCCACTGGCCGCCGCACCTCCCTCGGGCTCCCGTGTCCTCTGCTCCGACTCAAGGTCACAGCGCATCCAGGTCACTTTTGCACTCAGGAAACATTTTCTGATACTGGTTCACACTTACCGCACGTTTTATGTACCAGGCTCTATGCTAAGAATTTTATGTGCACTGTGTCACCAAAAATTCCTCATTGTCCCCATTTTACAGATGAAGAATCGAGGTGCAGAAACGCCCCCAGGGTTACACACGCAGACGTGTGCCTGATACCAAAATTGAAAACCAACCTTTTCCTACTTCCCAGCTGTCCAGGACACACACCAGAACAAAACAATGTCAGGCCCCAGGGGAGACTGGCACCTTCTCGGTGGTTCCACAAGTATGCCATGAGCTCTCTAACTAGAGCAGAAAATCTCCCAGGAGCTGAGTCATCACCAACCATGGGAAGGTCTGCAAACACCAGAAGGTCCCTGGTAACAAGGGAGGTTGTACCACTTCGGATACTGACAGGTATCGCCAGCCACACCTCTGAAAGCCAGACTGGCATCCTCACACAGATCTTCCCCAAGGTTCTAGCTCAGGTTTGAGTCTCCCCAAAGTCAAAGCGACAGAAAGGGTGGCAGCTAGGCACTGGAGAGAAATGTCAGAACCCTAAAACACCGACCTCACCAGTGCATGAGAGCAATACGCCTCACCACGCGTTTCATTCGCAGTCTCTGTCTCCCCGTGTCTGTCACTTTCTGGGGTCGCCCAGCCCGTGGTTTACCCGTTGTCAAAGGCGTCCGTTTGCATTCTTGTCTCCTTTCTGAAAGACTAAATATATCAAAACCCAAAATGTAGCCTCTGGAGGCACATGAAATTAAGTGCCAACATACAAAAATGAAAGGGGGCATAGGGAGTGAGAATGAAAAAAATCTCCACGGCTGGCAACAAAGCTCTAGGAGGACGCCCGCCAAACCACAGCTCCCGCCACGGCCAAGTTCAAACCGGCTTCTGGCAAGCAGCTTGCTGTGTCAGAGAGGCGCCACTAGATGGCAGCACAGAGCTCCCCGGCTCCCGGGCCTTGGGAATTGCGGCCATGAGACCTCCAAGCGCCTCTGAGCGCTTTTCAGTGGCTGGTGTGTTGGGAAATGCTCTCTTCCTGATGAGGGGTGGGGAGGGGGGGGGGGCTGGAGACAGAGAAGATAACAAATCACCACTGTGAGATTTTCCTGTTTACTTTCCTCAGAGAAACCAGGAAAAAAAAAATGCTTTTGGAGATGCTTTTTGTTCTCTGTCAAGCCAATGTCCTAAAGATATTTTTTTCTAAGACTCTTCCAGGACCAATCCTATTATGCAATATGGAAAGTATTACCTGATCTTCCATTTGTATTTTTAAGATAATAATAAAACAGGAAAACACCGCAGCTAGAACGGGGAGAGTGATCAGGGAGGGAGAAAGCCAGCGGGCAGTACGGTATGTTTAGACTGAAATGCCATCACAGATTTCTTGAAATAAGAGTGAAACCCAAAAGAGCTGGTGCCCTGTCTGCGGGTTCTCCACAGCCTCATTGGGGGGACTCTCCTCCCCTAGAACATGGCATGACTTCCTTTCGATCCTCGTCACCGGAAAGCCAAGCCTGCCCGGGGGGGGGGGACAGTTCTGAGTGCCAGCCTCCTTTTTCAAATCAAGAAGTTGTAAGATTCTTTTTTTCCTGCCCAAATGAACAATACTCAGTGTGTCTATGCAGCACACAGGCCAGGTAGTATTGGTGTCACACAGGGGGACGCAGGAGCACCAGTGACTCTGTCCCATGTGAGACACCGTCCAGAACGCCTGCCCTCCTAGGACAGGCACACGCCCCTGTCCTGCCGTCACTGTCTGATTCGGAAAGTGGCCCTATAGATTTTGCTGCCTTCAAGAATTGCCCTACCAAAATGTCAGTATCCGTGGGGGTAGGGGGGACCCATATCCATTCTGAATAAGCTGTTCCCTTTGTCATCAGCTACTGCCAGGGGGTGGGGGCCCAGCCACCCCGAGAAGCACAGGCGCTGGGCAGTGGAAGTGCGAGAGCAGCCGAGCCGGAGCAGACAGGGCCCGGTGCCGGCATGCTGGGGACTGTGGGACTGCGGGAGGGACCCCGCTGCAAGCTGGCCAGCCCCGCTCCAGAAAGGATGCAGCCTGGCAGGAAACCAGACGTGGCACCTTAGCAGGTCGCACAAACCCGGCGGAGGCTTCTGGCTCCCAGTGAGGCTTAGGAGACACTGTTACCCGACGCAGAAGCCATCGTGGTCGGTGAGTACACACAGCACGCTCTGACCCTCCATGAAATCCTTCTTACTGAAGAATTCCGTCGGAGCAGACACACAGTACTGTTTTACTCTTCGAGAGTCTCAAAACTGCCTGCAGAGGAACTTGTTTGGAGGAATACGGATGTCTCGGGTCAAGTTTCCCGGGGAAGGTGATCCAACATCAGCGCACGCATTCTCCTGGGCATTTCGAGCCCCTGCCCCCAGCCCCCCGCCATGCACCAAGTCAGAGGTCACCTTCTCCTTGAAGTGCCCCCACAGTAACCCAATTCCAGCCCCAATAGAGCCAAAGGGAACCTGGTGGTACGTTTGCACACAGGCCGCGGTTTCTCCCAGGCAATATTATAAAACGTCTCATAAACAGAATAATACTTCATGTTTACACCGCACCGTTCCTCTAACGAACTCTGCAGACATTGTTTCATGAATCTCACAGGTTTCTCAAGATTTACAGACAGAGGAGCAGCACACAAGGACTTTCAGTGGCCGGGTCCCTGCAGCAGCTGGCTGGCAGTGGACCTGGGGATGCAACCTGGTGGCAGGCCTGGGTGAGGCGGCCAGCCGGGAAGCTGGTTGCTAAGGCCCAGCATTAACACGCCTGGGTGCATCCTGTCAGTATCAGGGGAGCTTCTACAGGACCGCTGAGATTTCAGGAACAGATCAGCATGTAGTTGAGCTAGTCCGGAAGTTTCCAGGAAAGACAGGTCACCTGGGCCAGACACGTCAGGTGTCCCGCCATGTTCCCTGCCCTGTCCCACGGTAACCTGTGAAAGGTGCCATGGCGGGGACGGGCCAACACTTGGAGGATCAGACCTGACTTCAAAACGTCACAGATCCAGAGTGCAGAGATGTAGGTGAAAGCTGAAAGACCCCAAGGGGGCAGGTTCCATTGCTTGTCACCAATTTTGATCATTAAAAAATATAAAATACAGTGATTCCCTCTCCAGAACACATGGTCAGGGGAAATCCTTCGCAAGTGAGCGTGGCCTCTCGGAGAGGAGAAAACACAAGCTTGTACCTGCTCCAGCCTGTGTCCTTAGGACGAAATCTGCTCTTCATCTCTTAGGAAATAACCACAGAAAGCCTGGGGGGGGGGGGGGTAGCGCAGTGGTTGCCAGTGGCAGTATTAAATTTGACTGATAATTTATTATTTTAATTAAGCTTTTACGGGCTTTTTCTTTGTTAGTGATAGAACAATTGACTTGCCCATAACTCTTGCCCGGAAGGAGCTGGGGAGGGAGAAAAGCCGGCTTGGTCCGCTACAAAGCCCTTGTGCACAAGTTCCGGGCTGGGCCCCGACTCTCAGCTCAATGAAGTTGGAAGAGAATAATGGAGAAAGAGAAAAATTTAAAAAACTTTTTCTAAAGTGAAGAAATTATATTTAATAGGGAAAATAACCCAAACTTCCCAGCCAGGAGAATAGTTTTCCGAGACCTCGTCTCTTCCCCAGCTGAGAGAGGTCACAGAGAGGGGGGAGGCGCCGTGGCCCTCACTTTTACCATAAGTTAGCATTTCCAGATCTTCCTGAACCCCCACCCCCCCCTGCTTTTGCAAATCCCTTCAATAGTCAGAGTCACAGAGCTGAGCCATCTCTAACCAACAATGACAGGGCATATAGTGTTCCAAGCAGGTTGCTGAACTATTAAGAATAGTAACACCTGACAGTTACAGAAAATCTATTATTCTCCAGACTGATGAACACATGTGATGTACGTCCTTTTTAACCCTGGCAACAAGCGTGAGGAAGGCACTGATTTCCCCTACGTGGGGGGTGAGAAAAGACCCCTATCTTAGGACTCGCCCAGGTATACATAGTGAGCCCGGGCAGAGATTCACGCCAAGGGCAGAGTTATCAGTTGGTCATCCAATCACTGTACCATACGGCCTGGCTTGGAGGCTGAACTGAGCCCTGTCTCGCTTGCAGCGAAGAAGTTAAGCGTGCGCTTTTGTGCAGCCCTCCTCCTCTTCAGACCGTTACAAACCCCAGTGCTTTATGGTGTCGGTGGGAACACAGGAGCAAAAACAGTGCCTCGTCGGAAAGACAGATGAAGTCTCTGACCTAAAAACTCACAACAAGGCTGAGTCTCTGAATGCCCGGTCATCTGCAAGGCACCGGACCCAAAGCCTCTGAGTCCTCTCGTTTCTTTCCTGATCTGGGCAGAGGGGGAGTCCTCCCGGGAGGCTGACAGCATCCCACGGCCGAGCTTGGAGAGTCTTACACATCTTGCAAGAACGTCACACAAGTCACTGCTCTACATCTGAGAGTGTTATTCTTTCTTCCTCCTGTCTAGGCTCAGCGAGCCTGTACCCCAGAGACCCGGACCCTGGCAAACACGGCCTCCTCCAGCCCACCTCACAGTGCAAACTCTGAACAAAGCTGCCCTTGAAGCCCAGCCATTTAAAAGACTTTATGAAGCCCACTGGGGCCCCCCGATTATTTTGCAACAAGTCACATCCCATGAAGAAATTCACTTCTCTGCAACACAAAACAGAGGGAGATTAAAGAAAAAGGCAGGGGGGGTGGAGGAAAGAAGTAAGACCCCCTGTTGTTCTGTCTGGCCAGAATCGTGTCTTTTAGTGCCCATATCCTCTACAAAGACGATGTTCTGGTGATATATGGCCCCCATACATCACGCACTGACAGTGTTCTCCCGATACCGCACCTTGAAACCAGGACACGTACCAGCAGAAGCAACGGGGGATTAATAAGGAGGCCCTTTTTATATTTAACTTACCTAACGTTTCAATTCTTTTTTAATGGGCTTGAGTTTGTTGGAGGGATTGTTTTGGATCCTATGCTGTTTAAGGATTTAGGTCTGGCCTTTTTTTTTTTTTTTTTTTGGCCTTTTCAAGGAACTCTCAGAACAAAGAAACGCAGGCCATTAGAATGTCCCGGCCAGTCAAGTACAGCTCTGATTTAAAACAGGGCCGCGCCAAACAGCTCCTCACTCTGTTTAATCATATTTTGAAATAGAACCAACGCATTAGAGATGGCAGAACACAAAAGAAATAACCACCAAATAAAAGTAGTCGCCCAGAGAAAGTCACACAGCCTGGTTTTTATTACCACGGGCCTCGTGGAAGCGAGGGGTCTGCGGCGCCCGCGTCAGGGTACCCGGCGGGCCCTGAACACAGGGCAGCGGGTGCCTCAGCACAGCACCCCGTCGCAGACACAGCTCGGCCACCACCCTCGGGCCCCCAGAGGCAGACCTAAAGGCCAGCGGGTGGACTGTGTCCCCTCTGCCAGGGGACAGGAGGCGGGTACAAGAACTGAGAGGAATAAATGGACGCATCCTTCCTTTGTTTTGCCCTAATTCCCGAGGCGGCCCAACCAAAGGGGTCTCAGACAGCGAGGAGGTGAGACAGAGTCAGTACACGGAGCAACGTCCACAGACCCCCGAGAGGAGGAAGGTGGGATCCAGGAACACCGGGTCCTGCAAAGTCTCGGGCCTCATGCACAAGGGCCTAGCTGCCTCTCCCAACATCGCTGGTTATTTTAAACCCTGGGCACCCTTCAGCACATGACGAATAATGAATCAGCCACTGCTTCTGCCCAGAAAAGAAAGGGGAGGTGAAATGCTATGAACATTCCTGTGCCTTTCTGGTGAGTTCTTTTGAGCTCTAGAGAAGATGATGGGCTCCAGTTCCGGCAGGATCTGCGGCTCAGAGGGGCGTAGCCGGGCTTCCCAGTCTCGGGGGGCAGGGGGGGGGACAGCACAGAGGCTGTGGGCCGGGTAGGCAGGGGCGTTAGAGCAACTGCGGATGAGAGTTAAGGAGTTACAAACAATCCAAAAACGAGAGGGATTCCCCCAGGAAGGTTGTGATGTGATGTATGGGGGCAGGACAGCTGGAGGTGCTCTTGGGGCCGCCCCTGTTCTGACTCAGCACAGTACAAAGCTGGGCTCCCTAGTCCTGCAAGGAAGCTGAGAACTCCGTGGACACTTCTAATTATGCACATAAATGAGCCTCTGCCAAGGAAGGGCAAACACATCCAAAACACAAAGCAGGATGTCTTGGCTCCCACCTGTGTCCTGCCCGGCGATGGGCAGTGACAAACCACTGCTTGTCAGCACGTGTCTCTCCCTGCATTCCCCGCCCACACCGGGTGGGACTCAGCAGGTCCTGCCATGCCCCTCACACCTGTGGCTCCACGGCTAGCCACCGAGCCGATGCTTCACAGAACAGGCCAGAGTTTTCATGGGTTGCCCGTGAAAGCCGACGCATCGATGGGAGCCACAGAAACACCTGATCTGGACACGTACATGGGGCTGACGTCACAGGGAGCAGGCAGGGCGGAGGAGATGCTCGCAGCCCATCTGTCATCTTGACAAAGTAACTTTCTGGTCACTGGTGAGACACTTTTAAAGACATCTGCACAATTGACCCCGACCCCCAGCAATCACAGAGGCTTTCAAAGGGACCCCTGGGACGACAGACTGCCGAGGTGGTCCCTGCCGTCCTGCCTCCGGGTAACGGTCAGGGCGCCGTGGTGTCAGGCGCTGGGAAGATCCCTGCTCCTGGGCTGTGTTCTCACGGCTGCCACTGCATGCAGAGGCTCACGTTAGCCAGAGGGACGCCAGGCAGGCAGCAAGGGACGGGGCCCTGGCTGGCTGGACAGTCACAGGGCTGAAAACACCAGCCTCCCACAGTGGGGGTTGGCCTGACTCACTCCCAGGGTCAGCAGCAGCCTGTGCTCATCACCCAGGCTTTCCCCAAGGGCCCTGTGCAGATGTCAGGAAGAACTGGAGAAGCCGCCGATTTATCTCATTGCTGCAGAACGTCAGCTCGATCCATTAGCTTCCACTTTTAACCCCATTAAACAATCACCAAACGCTCATTTTGCCGATAATCCACTTCTGATTCAGGTGTGATAAAGAAAGTGACCCGTCACCCACAAAACATTAACGTAAACATGTTGCTCACGAGATTCATAACTTGTGCTCTGTTTTTTAAAATAAGAAACTGGCTTTCAAAAGGGTTTCACCATGAAACTGCTTCGTGGACGCTTGAACATCTAAAATAAGACAGAAGTGTCCACAGAAGACAAGTGACCTTTAGAAAATGTGACATCTGGGCTATCCACTTGGACTTTTCTGCAGGTTAAATCTGGCACAGCAGAATTCACATCTATCTGACTAAAGACCCATGGCTCTGTCTCGCAGATATTTGTTGAGCCCCTGCTGTGGGCCAGGCTCTGTGCCAGGCTTTGCTGGGAGCAGTAAATAGAAATCAGAGACACGCTCTGCCCTCCGAGAGCTTACAGTCCGAGAGGGCAAGGGGCCAGCCCACAGACACAGCAGAAGCACCTCACAGGCTGCGACGTCAGTGGCACGTAGCTGTCCATGAGTTCAAAGGAGAGAAAGGGTCAGTTTCAACCAAATTTCACTGCCGTACACTCCCAGAGACCATCCAAAGCATCTCGGTTCTTTAGACACCACGAGAACCCCCGAGAAAGCCGGAAATCAAGCTTTGTTATAGTTATCTCACTGAGGCAGGATTTGACCTACATAGGTCAGCCCCTTGGGATGTGACAGCCCAGGAAAGGACTCTCTTTCGGTGATGACAGTCCAGTCCACTCCAGTTCAGGCTGGGCACTGCGAGCCGAACCGTCCTTCCCAAGCTTATCGTGGGAAGGGATTTTGTGCCAGTTTTTTCTTGCTCTGTGAAACTGTAATAATTAACACACTTTGCTAGCCTTTCGTCTGGATATGATGTTTTAGGTAAAGCATAAAATAGCAACACGCTGAATTTTAATTTACATTCCAAAACCAATCATTCCCGTGCTACCAAGCGGGAACGGTAATATCTATTTTTCAAGCAGTTCTCTATAGAAAAAAAAAAGTTCACTTTTTAATCCTTACTGCTTATTATATATCTTACTATGGTCGGATGACTGGTCATTGGAGACAACTTTTCGTCTCTCAGTCAGTGTACCTGCAGAATCTCCCACCACCAGGTTCGAGAGCAAAGTAACGTGAGCTGTGAAAAGGTAAGTCATCGCTACAGCGAAGGCAGAGTTTAAAGTAGAAAAAAATGTGTAATTTGTTTTTGGGGAAAAGAATTAGATCTTCCAATTATTGAATAAAGAAATTAAACACAGCCCTGGTCGGTTTGGCTCCGCGGTTAGAGCATCAGCTCAAGGACCAAAGAGTCGCGGGTTTGATTCCGGTCAACGGCACGTACCTCCTTTACGGTTCAGTCCCCGGCCCTGGCCAGGGTCGTGCGGGAGGCAATGAATCAATGTGTCTCTCTCACATCGATGTTTATCTCTCTCGCTCGCTCTATCTCTGTCTCTCTCTCCCTCCCACTCTATCTGAAGATAAATGGAAAAATGTCCTCGGGTGAGGATTTTAAAATTAAACACAAACGACACATATTCATCTCACAGTACGCACTGAAGGGGTCCAGCCCTGGGGCCACAGCCCCTCGCAGGGCTGACGTCCGGCTGGGAGACCACAGCAGACAAGCACCTGCGTGATATCACGGGCACTGAGCACGGTCTCGCGAAAATGAAGCAGCTCGAGGCGACAGGATCATAAGGTGTGGTACTCTTGGGGAGAGTGGTCAGAAAAAGACCCTCTAGCCAGGAAACGTTCGCTCGGAGACAGGAACGAAGGGATGAGGATGTATGAGGCTAGTGGGCAAGCCCGTTGTGGGTGCAGGCAAGGGCGAGAAGGTGAGGACAGACAGCACCAGGACCAGAGCACGCAGGACCTTCGCTGACCAAGCCATAATTCAGACTGTATTCTGAGTGAGATGAGAAGCCAGTCACGGGAGGGCTTCTCATTTTAAAAAGTGACATCTTTGGGTATACACTTTTCAATGGCCACTAGTTGGTAATATACTGTCCAGAGGCAAAAGTAATAATGCAGGTAGTCAGACATGATCAGATAGAGCGTCCAGGTTTTGCTGTGGAGGTGCACTAACAGACTGAACATAGAGTGTAAGGGAACGTGGGATGAAGAACCCGTGGTTGATGGCCGGAGATGGCTGGTTGGGGCAAACGAGATGCATGGGGCAGGGAGGTAGCAAACCAGATCTCTGCTTGAGCCATTTCAGGTTGGAGATGCTTCCTAGGCAGCCATGTGGAGACGCCAAGGAGACATTTGCTTATACGAGTCTGCACTGGAAGGGTAAGGGACTTGCGAACAGAAATGTGGGAACTTCCAGCACACAGCTGGTTGAAGCCGTAGACCTACATAAAGTCACCTTGGGAAGGGCTGCAGAGCGGGAAAACATGCTCCCTGAATCGTGGGGCCCGCCAGCATTTAACATGTGAGAAAATAAGACTCAGCCAGAAAGGGTCTGGTAAAGAGTAGCCGAATAAACAAAATTCTTATAAATGCGCATGCAAATGCTGAGAGACCTCTGTACCCGTAAGTCCTACACACACACACACACACACACACACACACACACACCTGCACACGGTCACTTGCTGGGATGATTACATAAACCCAGTGACCACCAGAGCTCACCTTCTCTCAGCACCTGCCACTGTGCCAGCTACCTAGAGACCAAGACACCTCTGTCACTGTCCACCATTTGAGGCTCACGAGAGGTGCTGTCTTGGCCACTGCTGGCCACTCCTCACCCCAAGTGCTAACAGCAGCCACGCCTGCCAAGCCTACATCCCCGAGGGAATAGACTCAAGTTTAGGAAAATTCCAGCTGGCCGGAAGAGGCGAGAATGCCAGGGGCAAGTTCTAAGACCAATGTCTCCAACCGGTTCTGCTAGGACGCACCGGAGCCCAGAGACCAAGGGCTAGGTAAGTAGGTGTTGAAGGTAGGGGTGGGGGTGAGAGGACATTAAACTCATAGGAGCAATCTAAAGAAAAGGGGGAAATCCTTCCGTTTAAGTCTTTCTTCTTCACAACACCAAGATCTGAAGACAAAGCCCTGGGATCAACAGAGACCACAGTCAGACTCTGCTTTCCATTTCTGATCCCCTCAAATGCGGCTCGAAGCTAGGAGCGTGAGCACCTCCGCAGCGGGGTAACTGGGGTGTCGGGATCTAGGGAAGACGCCAGCACTCACCGGAGGCATCAGCCAAGAAGCCACAGAGCCAAGACCCCACAGCCACCTTGGGGCTCACTCTGGAAGTGTGTGCAAGGGGAAGAGGCCAGTGGAGAAGCTGGAGCTGAAGATCTGATGCAACTTTGGGATTTCTACTCCTCTCTGTCCTTTCAAGATAGTATTTCCTTCCCATGTGTTTGATGGCTGGCAGAGGTCCCCTGGGCATTCTCCCCACCAGGCTAAATTATATTAGCATGTCATCATTCGTGAAAAGTATTAACTAAACCCCACCTAGGCGCTTGACACTGCCCTGAGCTGGCCCTGTCCCTCTTCCCAGCCATCCTTATCTTGACTTCTCAGTCACAACCACGAATGGCCCTGCTCTGGCTGTCCACCAGCTCTCCCAACTCTGCCTACGTCAGAGGGCTCCCCACTGGGCACGCCATCCCTCAAATGTCTGGCCAGATGTGTGTGTAGGAAGAACAACCACCCCACTGTAATTCTGTTTGTGCATTTCATTATCAGGCTGAAACCAAGAATTAAAAACTGAAACTGAGGAAAACAAGCCACAAAACTTGGGGAGTGGTGACATCATGGAAATGCTGGGTTAATTACAGAGGAAGAAAATAACATGGTAAAAAATAATAATGAAGATGGAGATGATAAAGGTGAAACCCAGGAACAATGGCAGGCCAGGCTACTTCTTGTTTAAGGGTTCACATGTAAAGGAAGGACAACGGTGTATTGATGCGACAGGAACTGGGTGAAGTCCTGTGACTCAGAACCAGGTCAGCCTGGCTGATACCCTCTGTGATCAGATAAAGGAAGGTGTGCGCAGAAATCGGGCAGCGTAAAGAGAGAGAAAAGAACTAAAATTTCCCAGGATGGTTCTGTCCTGGATGAGGCAGACACCTGCTGGATGGGCTGCGAGAGAAGGAAACAGCTTCTGTGACGGAGGTTTGGGGAGGGAAGGAGTGGGGCAGTGCTAACCCCCGCCTCACGTGGCCATCCACTGGGTCACTGCTGGTCTCTGGTTCCTCCAGATGCTGCTGGGCCCAGCAAGTCAGTCCTAAAACTCCGGCTGCTGTGTCAAGTTGCTCCATCTAGTTGGCTCACGCTGAAGGGTCAACAAACATACATCACATCAGCTCCATCTTGCAGCTGCTGCCCATCACAGAACGACCACAGGAAACAGCAGGTCCCCGTGGGAATCCGGCTCGTGAAAAGGCTGGCAGCCACCCAGAGGGCCAGCCTGTCCCACCCCAAGGCGCCAGGCAGGACTCTACCTAACTGAACCACAAGGACTATGAGAAACAGAATCCCCAGGGAAGTGGTTTGCTGGGTCCCTCTCACCGCCCCCTCGGGTGCTTTCTCAACCCTGCGGTCAGGAAGCATTCTCTGCAAGATGTCTATCTCAGTGGAGTCTCCCCGGGGTGGGTCAGGATTCCCAGACTTGAGTTACAGTCCCAAGTGTCGCTGGCAGGCAGTGTGAGTTTGTCTTGCTTTACTTTTCCGAGCTTGATCATCTCGACTGCGGAATAGGTTTCCGGAGAAAGCCTGCCCTACCTCACAGCCTGGACGGCGACGTTCGGGTGGGCCCGCTTTGTCCACGTGGCATTTCTTCATAAAACGGTCGCGGAGGCTTCCGATGGGCCGGGTGCCGTTCTGGGTGCTTCAGGTGATACTGAGAAGCTTCAAGTCCAGTCGGGAGACAGTCATGTAACTAATACAACTTCAGGGTGGGCAGGAGTAAGGGATGTAATGGGAGAAACCAACATAAGGCTTCAAAGAAGAATTAATTCTGATCGGTGACTAGAGGAAGCTTGACAGAGGAGAGGACATGAGAAAAAGTGGCACTTCAGTAAACACGGTTAATGTGCAAGATAACGGTGAGGGCCCCACAATAATAACGGTATAGAAATGAGAGCTGACCTGTCATTGTTCTGTGCCGATAACAGAACGTCAGCTGTACCTAACCACTAGTTCACATGTTGCTTCTTTGTGGAATTTACTTATATTTATATATCCTTCCCTTTCCCTAATGTCAAATGGGAAGAGTTTTTCTTTTTTAATTTTTTTTCCTTTATTGATTTCAGAGAGAGAGGAAGTTAGAGGGAGAGAGAGAGAGATAGAAACATCGATGAGACAGAACATTGATTGGCCCCCTCCTATATGCCCCCCACTGGGGATCAGGCCCACAACCTGGGCATGTGCCCTGACTGGGAATCGAACCAGTGACCTCTAGGTGCATGGGTTGGCGCTCAACCACTGAGCCACACCAGCTGGATGGGAAGAGTTTTTCAAAAATTAGCCTCTGGCCCAGACGGTGTGGCTCAGTGGATTGAGAGTCATCCCATGGACTGAGAGGTCCTGGTTCAATTCCCAGTCAGTGCACATGCCTGGGTTTCAGACTCGATCGCCAGTAGGGGGCGTGCAGGAGGCAGCTGATCGATGTTTCTATCTTTCTCTTCCTCTCTCTCTAAAAAATCAACCAAAACATATTTTTTTTAAAAAAATTAGCCCCTGCATAGAGCCCTGGAAGAGTTTATTAAAAATGGAGATTCTTTTTCTTTCTTTTTTATTGACTGTATTGGGGTGACATTAATTAAATTATATAGGTTTCAGGGGTACAATTCTATAACACATCCTCTGTATGTTGCATTGTGTGTTCACCACCCCAAGTCAAGTCTCCTTCCATCACCATTTATACCTCCTATATATATATATATAAAAAAAAGACAAGAAAAGAAAGAAAAAAAAATAAGAGACTCTGTAGTCTCCATCAGACCTATTGAGTCAGAATCTCTGGAGTAAGGGCCCAGAATCTACAGTTTTGACAAGTTCCCTGCGTGGCTGATACGCACATGGGACTTGAGAGCTGCCGTGCCTGGGCAGTGGGAGAGGGAGGAGCCCGAGCACCCTGCTCACCACCGCCTTGTCAACGACCCGCCCCGGTGCTACGAAGGGCGGAGGGCGAGTAGGGTCAGTGTGTGGGTGAGGGTGCGGGGGCTGGGGGGGGCGGTGCTGGGAACACACTTACCTGTTCCTCTCCCCGGTGCTCGGTGCTGCCTCGTCCCCACGGTTCCCACCCCCAGCTTGTACTCAAGTTCTAGTTCGATCACATGTTTATAGACTCTCTAGTGATGGAAGGTAATTTGCAACCTAAATCCACTATCCAAGTTCTATATTAAATACGTACACCTACTTACATGCGTATATGTGTGCACGTAGACCCATGTGCTCCTATGTATCCACATGTATGATCTAGCGCAGTCGAGAAACGCTACTTTGTTCGCGTTAACCAACTCTCCCGACCACGGGTTAATATCTGCGGCTTGCATGAGTTCATCCGTTTTCAAAGAACTCTGAAGCAATAAAAGATATCTAACTTCAAAACTATCTGGAACATAATTTAATCTCCCTTTGTTCACGTTAAAAAAAAAAAAAAAGCATTTTTTTTCCAATCTCACAGTGCCTCGGGCCATTATTAACATAAATGCTCAATAAATATGTGCTGAGTTGAATGGCCATCCGTCATGTCCCTACTTCAGTCCTGCAATCCAGTTTCCGCGCCGACCATGTGCCCTGACCCTGTGCCCCCGTCACTGGCACCACGGTGATCTTCCCCTCCCCCGCCACCATCAGAGGCCCCTGACGATGAACAGAGCTGGGGTTCGGACATTAGGGGTGTTAGCAGTTTACTGTATCACCACATTTTATTTTTAGTTTATGAACCCAGTGTCAAGTCCCCCTGAAGGTGAAGTCCCCCTCATTAAGACATGTGGCGATAACCTGTCAGGATGACTATGTCCAGGGGAAAGAGTCTAAAGGGGTTCAAAGAGGGTCGAACCACAAGGAACCGCTGGTTCTACGGGTCAACACCAAGTATCAGAACTTCCACGTGCTTCAGTAGAACACCGCAATCTGACCTTGGCCAGCTAGCATCCAGAGTCCTTTAAGCAAACTTCTCTTTGTCCTTACCCACTGGGGGATTCACAGGAAACGAAAAAGTCACAATGTGTAATAAATCCCGACGGCTCTCCTACACACGCAGGAGAAGGACGTGCCCCCAGCACATCCAGCGACATCACAAAACAGGCTCCTGCCGCCCTCCCTGCCACCCAGTGCTCCCCCGCTTCTAACTCCAGGCCCCTCTTAGGGGACAGGCATTTCCACCCCGGTGGTCTCTGTGTGCTGACGGGACTGAGTGGCCTTCAGGTGGGTCCCACGGGGCACAGAACCACTGTTCCACAGGCCCTTGGAAACAGAAATCGCCACGTCTCAGTTCTCACAGGCCCGGCTCCCCCAGGGAGCACAGACCCAGGTACTGGGTGGACCCTAGCTGTTCCGGCATAGCGGCTCAAGGGGGGAACACCTGATGACTCCTTCATGTCCTCTCAGTCAGGAAATTAGTGTCCCTTGAGACCAAGAAACACTGCTCTGTGAATGTCTCCACACTACGGCTTTCCACTGTGATCACAAGCAGGAGGGCCCCGGGGGGCCACAAGAATTTGTAAACTTGTGGGAACTCAGGGGGCAGAAAGAGGCAAGCGTGGCCCAGAGAGGCTTCCCGGAGCACGAGCTCGGGGCACCTCCGACCTCTGCCACCGCACAGGACAGCAGAGCCGAGACAGGCACCGCATACCTGGGCTCGGACCGTTCGGTTCCATGAGAAAGTTGAATGGAACAAGAATGCCCCGTATCCTCGGAACAGCCAGCTCTGAGAATAAACATGGGAAAGATGAAAGTGTCATCTCTTTGCTCACTGGAAAGAAAGCAGTGTGAGTGAAGGAACCTAATTGTCGCTGCTGTCCACGGATGTCCTCGAAGAGAAACCTAGGAAGGTAGGTTAACACGGAGAAATGTTTCCGGAGAAGGAGGAAAAGAAATTTCGATAAAGATGCTGAACAACCTCTCACGGAGGCCCCGAGGAATATAAGGACAGGCTCGGGCCTCTGGTGTCCCTGCCTCCTTTCTGGGGTCCAGGCCCGTCCTCCGGGGCCGCCCGCAGCCGAGAAGGCCAGCAGCTCCGCCAGAGAAGCCACCACCCAGGGTCCGAGAAGGAGAGGAGCAGCCCACGCCCGGCAGCCTCAGCAGCCATGAAACACCCCTGGCCAAAATCTGTTTACACGACCAAGAATACAAGAGCTATTTCGGAAACCTGTGTTTTCGTAAGTTAAAATGTGACATTGTTATCTAGGTTATGTCTAGGACCACCGTCCTTCTCTTTGGGGTGTCTGGGGTACCGTCACTCACTTTGCAGGTCCTCTCCCACAGTTGTGCATGGCTGTTCCGCCAAAGCAAGTCCTCTGGGGGACATGCTCCGGTCCCTGAAGATGCCACTTGGCCCCGGATCTCCCTCTTTCCTGTCGAACTACCTGAGCGACACCGCCATTCAGGATACAGAGCTCTGACTTTCTCATTTGGAAGATCTGGGTTCGTACCACCCATTACCTAACATTTAAAAAAAAAAAAACTCATTATACTACACAACAGGCACATACAATAAGGCCTTTGTCCTTAAAAGAAAAACATAATTTTCAACAGAGCAGCTCCCAGAAGCCAAGGGAGCTAACATCCAAAACCTAATATAAACACGAGGCCTGTGTCCAGGTTTCGGAGTGAGCGTCTCTGACAGGGGGAGGAGATGGCGAGGACGCAGCTAGGGGGACCGGAGGCCGTCTTCATTGGGATTTCAGAAGGCGGGAGTGAGAGCCCCCCAGATCCGCCTGCCCTGTCGCCCGCATCGCTGGCTGTTTCCGGAAGAGGGGACGTTCCTTCTGTCACCAATGCGAGCCAGTCTTCGTGTCTATATGATTCTAAATTCTCAAATATGAGTACATTCCATTCGGGGGAGGGGGGTGTTTGTAGTGATTACTTAGGATGTCTGTTATAGCGGAGGTTGACCTTCCGTGGCAAACTTTCCGGGAGAACCGTGTTTTGGAACTTGGAGTTCCATTCTGGGGGGGCTCTCCCAAGTGTTAACAACCCGAACTGTAAACAGGAAGCTCCAGCCTGACTCCCACTCAAGGCCCAAGGTTGCAGACCTCTCGCTGCGGCTGTGGGCTCAGAGATGACGGACGAGGTTCTGAGACTTGAGAACCTCCACTCTTGAGACGTAAACTCACCCAGGTAACTAAACCCCAAGGGGAAAGGGGCAAGCTGACTGGTCCTCTGGTCGCACACATACAAAGTGGTGTGCATTTCTCGGGTCCACGTGTCCAAATCCGGTCACATCAGCTCATCTGGAATCACGCTGTGAGGCCCCACACCGTGGCCATGCACGAGTGACAGGGGCTGGTCACGTGGCAGGACTGCACACTCCCAAGCCGGGAGGACTCAGAAGTATCGTGCTCAGTGGGTCCACCTGGTCATTAGTTTTACATCTTTGCTGCTCAGCCGTCACTTCTTGGCTCAGTGACAAGTGCCAGAAAAGGACAACTGGACGTCACTCCAAAAGCAACACAGTGTGGCTCAGTTGGTTGGGCGTCGTCCCATGCACCGAAGGGTCGTCGGTTCGATTCCCAGTCAGGGCACATGCCCAGGTTGCGGGTTTGATCCCTGGTTGGGGTGTGTATAGGAGGCAAGTGATCGATGCTTCTCTCTCACATCTGTGTTTCTCTCTCTCTCCCTCTCTCTCTAAAATCAATAAAAACATACGTTAAAAAATAAAAGAAGCAACACTGATTAGCTGTCCGCAGATGGACCCCGATCAAACAGGTGAGCCTGTTTCTAGCTCAAAAGTGAGGAGTAACCCATCTTGCTAAGTCCCAAACACTGCCAGGCTAGCTAGCTGTCACCTCTGCTGAAGTTCCATTGTCACCGCAAACAGAGGGGCAAAACAAACACATCTCACAGGTGTTGACAATAAGTCGCAGTAAGAACAGTCCATTTAGTCATTTCCTAGAAGTGCCACCTGGGCAGCAACGGCACAGCATTTAGATGGCGGCGTCACCATCATTTCCGAAGTGTTCACCAGGCACCAGACCCTGTTGTAAAATTTTATGTGTTTTAACTTACAAATCTGACAAAAGTCCTATGATGAAGATAAAGAGGTCAAGATACAGGAATATTAGGCAACTCAGGAACCTAAGCCATCCAGCTTTGGGAAAGTCAACATAGGAACCTCTAATAACATTCCTAAAAAATATATATCCCTTTCGATGATGCCCTAAAAACTGGTTTATGGCCTATACTTCACTTTCTTCTATTCAAGTTCTTGTCCTTAATCATAATTCCACTTACACTGTTTACAAAGGGCTTTCACAGATATCAGCAGATTTAACCCATTTACATTCTTTTTCTTTTTTTTCATTATTAATTTTAGAGAGAGAGGAAGGGAGAGGGAGAGAGAAACATCAATGAGAGAGAACATCGATTGGCTGCCTCCTGCATACCCCTCACTGGGGATCGGGCCCACAACCTGGGCATGTGCCCTGCCTGGGAATCAAACTGGCGACCTCTTGGTGCATGGGTCGACGCTCAAACGCTGAGCCACACCAGCTGGGCCCATATATATCCTTTCTGTTAATTGCTACTGCCAACAGTTGAGGCCTGAAGTATTATTCCTCCTTAGAGATGAAGCTGAAGGGCACACACCACTGTATCTTGCCCAGTGCTCACAACTAAGTCTCAGAGAGAGCAAGGCACCTGTGGGTGATGCACACCACCTGGCGGCCCAGGTGAGGCGTGAGTCCGTAATTCCAGACACCAAGGCCACCACTCCACAGCTGTACTTGAATAGCAAAATGGACATTAAAAATGTAGTGAACAAAGAAAATATTTTTCTTGAAGATCTAGCTAAGGGATTAAATTATATCGTAATATTTTAAAAGCACCATTAGCAGTTTAATAGAGCAAACTTGAAAGTTTACAGTGGTAAGTTTTTATATTCGGCTCTTTTATATTGTTGCTCTTTTCATAATAAAAAGAATGTACTCAACTATAGAAACATTCCAAAGACATTTGCAAAAGTATATTAGTTTTATCCATGAAATTAGTTTTGTTTTGGTACCTTTTAAAATTTCATGTGGTCTTTATTCCCTTTTTCTAAGATCTTTTCAAATCCAAGTTTGGAAAATCTATGATTTTTTTTTTTTCACTCGGTTTTCAAAATCCCTACAGCAGCCTTAGTCTTGGATTTCTGTCCCAGTGGGTTTCACCCGAATTTCATCTACCAACAACTCAGTTCGTGTGCAAATGTGCCACACATCTAGGGAGGTGGGCACCATTACTGGCTGTTCCAATCATTTGAGACGATGAGAAGTCCTCTTTGATATTCTTCTAGAATCTTCAGTCTAACTCATTAATGCTACTGGACTTTCTCTTCTTCAAACATCTGCTGCCTTGACCTGGACTTTTCTCCTGTTTCTTCTATAATGACTTCTCGATCTCTTTCATGGGTTTCTCCTCTTCTAGCCTCTTAAATATAACCCATCTTCTCATTACTGTGTTAGGCCCATTTCTTGACATCTCTATTGAGACCCCTTCCCAAGACAAATAATTTATTCCCTGAGTCTTGAAGTTTATTTCAATGCAGACAATTCACAAATGGGTGTTTTCTAGTCCTGGTTTCTCTACGGAGATCAAGATCCACAGTTTCTTGGCCTTCCTACTTGGACAATCTACCCAGGTCAACTCATCCAGTCTACACTCATCACCCACGTCCTGGTCTCCTCTTCCTACATCGGCTATCACATTGGCTACAGTCTCAAAATTCCCTTCAATCGCCCTCTGCTCTCTCTCACCTCTGCGATCTATCGTATTGCCCAGTGCTGTGAACTTGGGCTCCACAACTCCTCTGCGAGTGTGGGGTCCCAGCACATTGATGCACCTTCATATAAGGAGCCACCCAATTTTGATTATTGCATAAAATTTGGCTAACGTGGAGAATACATACTATCACGGTAATAAATTATTTGCCCAATGAGTAGTGCGACAGTGTACAGCAAGGTGTCACTGTGAGTAAAAAGTGAGAGCGGGCACCCAAAATAGAATGTTGGGAGTGAGCTCTGGGAAGTAAATCATTAAAGTAGCAGTACCCCGCTGTAGAGACACCAAGTGACCAGCAGAGTGACTGCTACAGAGACACCTAGCACATCGTTCCACCGTGATGACGACTGCATGGTAACTATCGTATCTTGCTGGGCATGCTTTAGAGTCTTTCAATCCAAATGTTCTAGAACTAAAAGGTGCTTAAAAAAATGCAAAAGGATAGCCCCCCTGGTGTATCCCGACGCCTCCTTTCCATTCTGACCAATGCCTGTCTCTGGGCGCTGCAGCCCAAACGCCAGCCCCCCACACTCGAAACAGCCCCTGGAAAAGCACCCAGAGGAATTCATAGGAAACACACCTTATTAGATCATGTGGCTGTGCAAAAATATGAAATGGCTCCCCCGGATTAATGAGTGGGACCAATGTCCTTATTATCGCACTCAAGGTTCTCGCTTTGCTGGTGCCCACCAAGCTTTCTGACTCTGGCTCCCGTCCAAGCTTTGGGCACACTGGACTCCACCATCTCCATACTTCTCTGTGCCATTTCTCCAGCAGGGCCTTCTTGGGACCAGCCTTCCCCTGCCCCTCCAGGCCCTAGGCAATGCAGTCCGAATTCATCTACAACTCCCCCGGCACTCGGGTCTGAGTCCATCAGAGCTCTTCCGTCGCCCCCGTAAGACTTCTTTATGCCTGTGTCTGTCTCCCCCATTGGGCTGTGAGCAAGCATCTGTCCTGTTGGTCTGTGCCTCCCCAAGGTGCCCGACCAGCACAATGCTTCCAACACAGAAAAGGCTAAAAATAATAACATTAAATGGAAGGGGAGAATGAAGTGTGGAGAGAAGGAAGAAAGAATAATATTATTGAATTTATAACCTGCTATCCCTAGTGCCTTGAGTGCTGTTTTATAGAATTAGAACTGAAAATCAAGAGGTCTTAAAATACACACCCAGCTCATTGGCGGATCTTAACTAAGTTCAACAAGCACACTTGACCTCCTGGTGCCATGAAGGGTGGTGTTATTTTTATTATTTTATAGCACAGAGGAGTCAATATACAATCAGTTGAACAGGAGTGCCGTAGAAGAGGGTGTGAAAAGCCGATACCCTTTATTTACTCAACAGATTTTTATTAATTGGCTTTATTTGCCATCGTTTTGCCTGACTTTCCCCATGCCTGTGTCTGACAGTCCCGTCCTCACATTTGTCTCCCAGGGTGGGGAAGGGCTCTCCATCCTCAGCAGTATTTCTTGCACGCCAAGCACAGTTTCTTGTTGACGTGCGCTGGAAAGACCAGTGTCACAAAACAAAATGCGAGTGTGTTTGAAATGGGAGGGGGTGGGGCAGGGGAGCACGTGAGTTAGTAGGCAGTGAAACCCACTCAGGTCTGGATCGGAGCTGAGCCTTCCACGAGGCAGGCCAGGAAAATCCCACGATGCCAGACCACTAGGTAGTTTTTCCAGAATTACAGCGCTCTCGAGTCCCAACCCTATCCCTCTGCCAACAAAAGTACAAGTGAAGGTGACCCACAGGCATAGAGATGTAAATACTCCGCAGAAAAATGAGGCCCCTCTTCCATGGAAAGTTTTTTTAGTGCTTAATGGAGAACAAGAGGAAAACTTATACCAGGGCCCACAGACCACTGGACCAATAAGGAAGCAGCATGCATCGGCCCAGTCCAAGTCTGGAGAGACAGAAAACCCCGCTAATTGTTACTGACTTAGCTCTGGTCATGCAGAACGGTGGGTGGGCTTGGCATCCTTATCCCTATGTCTCTTCTCCATCAGCTTCCCTTTTTTACCTTTTCTGATGAGCCTTTGCAACCTATTCCATGTGAGGAAATAAGAATTGAGACAAGATGTCATCATCAACAATAACAATACTCATTCTAGAGGGCTACTCTATGCTAAGCCTTATCTGCTGTATCTCATTTGATTCTCACAGCAACCTGTGAGCTCAGCACTGCCAGCCAGCCCACTGTCCAGATAAGGAAACTGAGGCTTAGAAAGGTGAGGTGACTTTCCCAAATTTACCACCAAGTGACAGAGTCAAAATTTGAACCGAGGCCTATCTGATGTCAGAGCCAAAGCCTTTTGCCAAAATGATATGATGCCTACTGAAAACTACCAGAACTGTGTCTTCCTTTGACAAGGCCCTCCGAATTCCAGACTTGATATGTGCTACAAGACCAAAATCACTCTAACTGCCTCCAAAGGGTGCCTATGTCCGCTTTGCGGGGGGTTGAAATTACTCTCTGAAGCCCCTGGAGGTATTTCTGGACATTTTAAAGTAGCAGACGACTAGCAGAAGCAAACTGGTTTAGTGGAGAAGGCAGCGGCTTCACATCCCAGTCTGTCTCTTAGTAACCGCATAACCTCAGGACATTTGCTCTGCTCTCTGAGCCTCAGGAAAGCGTGGGTAAAAATAACTGCCACAGAGCTGGCACCAGTG
This sequence comes from Tadarida brasiliensis, assembly GCA_030848825.1. Classification (NCBI taxonomy): domain Eukaryota; kingdom Metazoa; phylum Chordata; class Mammalia; order Chiroptera; family Molossidae; genus Tadarida; species Tadarida brasiliensis. The sequence goes on along the minus strand of CM061267.1, from coordinate 93,509,507 downwards.
AATCATCCAGCACAACGCCGTAAACGAATTACCTTCCCCCTAAAACTGTTTATTGGATACCTTGTTCTATGGAAAGGCAATTGGTCACAACACCTTCTATACAGCGAATGAATGAATGAATGAATGAATGAATGGATGAATGAATCCTGATCACTTCCTTAGTGAGAATCCAAAGTCTAAAAATAATACAAAACCATTTTCAAACAATTACTGCAACCTCTGTATATGTGCATATATTAAGTGCAGTATCTTTCTGAACACATCTGGATTTCTTTATATCTCCCCTCTCTCTCTCTCCCTCTCTCTCTCCCTCTCTCTCTCTCTCTCTCTCATATACATGCACACTCACACGAATTGAATCCCGCCGCAATCTTATCTCTCTCATTCCCAAACATGTGCCTAACACTTGTCCAGATAATAGATATCTATTCTCTAGCCAGTTAATTTGAACAATCAAAAAACATGAGGATTTTATAGAGATAAGGCACCCGAGAGAATGGAAGACGCTGGTAGCTACTTGTGCAGCGAGGGAAGACCTCGGTGATTAAGAAGCAGAAGACAGCAGACAAAGTCTCCTCTGTTTTCAACACTTGCTCGGCTCCAAGATAGGTGGAGGCCGGCTTCTTGTAACACCAAATTTCACGTTGCTTTTTATGAGCAGAGGGTCCATTTCTACATTGCACCTCTGGATTTAAAAGAGGAAATTTAAACCTCGGAATAATGTTTTTTGCTGAACAAAATGTCTGCCAAACTAAGCTCTGACTGACTTCTGGTTTTCGGAGTCCCGGCCTCCCAGTTTTCCCAGGTTTCCTGTGCTGGGCCGAACTCACTGGCTTGTGCCATGTCTCTGCTCCGGTCAGGAAAAGGGGTGAGAAGTCAGAGCACCACTTCTTGGGTCTGATTGGTGGCTTGGGGATGCCCAAAAGATCCGGACAATTACTTTAGACACATTGCCTGGATGGGGCTGGCTCCTTTCAGCTGTACTCAGGGACAGCACCCATGTGTTTTCCCAGGCATTTTGGGAAAAAATAATTCTAGCAAGAACGGGGTAAAAAAAATCATGCAAACCAGCAGTAAGTCTGGGCCTTTCTTCCTTAGCCCCTTAAAAGACCATTTTGTAAGGCGCTGAAAAGCCTCGCTGGGCTTCCTAACTAAACAATGGAACACTTTGCAGCTTGAACCCACGGCCTCCCCTGGCTCCCCAGATTTCAGGCCCGTGCCCGACTTCCCACCTTCCCCCTCGAACAGAGAAACCCACGCTTTTTGTCCCACACGCTTTCAGATAATATCCATCACCAGCTAACAAACAGGTTTTTCTTGGACCCCGGCTGGTTCTGGCAAGATGCTCGGGTCTACGCAGGCGAGGACAAATGAGAACAAAATGATTCGGTTCTGCTCGCCGTGGCCACTGCCCTTGTTGTCATCCTCAAAATTCCCACAGAAATGAGCTTATCCCACCTTTGAAACATTTCGCAGCTTAGTTTATCTCGGGCCAAGTTGATTTGGGGGGTTTCAGGCTTTTACACTGTAATTACGTGCAGAACTTCATGCCACCCATCTCCTCCCAACTGTAACATTTCACGTCTTTTTTAAGCATACGTTGAGGTTAGCTTTTTTTTTTCTTTTAATATTTGTTATGAAATAAGATATGAGCTTATGCTCAGCCTCAGGTACCTTTCTGCCAAAAGGCTGGACCAACACAAACTAAACAGGACTATTTTCTTTCTTCAAAGCACAGTTTTGACTATTACATACCCTCTTAATGCACATACATAAAACCAGCTCGCAAGCAAAGCTCCTCAGGTCAGCTGAACTCCTAACGAGGCTTTCCTTCCATATAATCCGATTAACAAGTGTTAGCTAACCCAACTCCTGAGAGACTCCAAAGGAAAGAACAACAACAAAATAACTCAAAGCAACACCAAATAGTAAAATGAATCAATGATCTTTCGGTTTTCTCCTTGCTTTGTCATGTGTTAACTCAGCAAAGAGTCTGTTTCACTTGATTATATATATATATATATATGTGTGTGTTTTTATTCCTCACCCGAGGATACTTTTCTATTTATCATCAGATAGAGTGGGAGGGAGGGAGAGAGACAGAGAGACAGAGAGAAACATCGATGTGATCGAGCCACATCGACTGGTTGCCTTCCACACGACCCGACCAGGGCCAGGGACACAGCAACTGAGGTATGTGCCCTTGGCTGGAATCGAACCCTCGACTCATTGGCCCGAGGGCTGATGCTCTAACCACTGAGCAACTGGCCAGGGCTGTTTCACTTGATTATAGGCACGTGCTCTTAACTCTGCGGGCCTCAGTTTCCTCATCTGTAAAATGGGGGTAAAAACTCTCAAAAGATTTCTCTGAGGATTAAATGAAAAGATGCTGATTTAGATAAGTGCCACAAATAAAGTGTCCATGAATATTAGTTGTTATTGCTGATATGATCCATCTGTTAAATAGCATATTTAACATCTCTCTTCCAACCTAAGTATAAACATGCTAAGCAGCCTCCTGGCAGTCGGGGGCGCTCTGAAATCCATGGACTGCAGTGGATTTACAACAGCACATGCAAATAGAGATTTGGTCATCCATCTATTCTTACTCAATTTTATCAAGTCATTACAAATGTTTGGGAAGCAATAATGACCATGACAACTTGGGCCCCATGATCCCGAACTCATGTACAGGTCACCTAACATGTCACTGAGCCCTTAGGCTAGCGAGAGAGCTCAGAGACATCTAAATAATTTGAGTTAAATCGCCAGAGTCCTGACTTAACACATTTCAAAAAGGTTCCTGACAGCTTTCACTCAAGGCAGATACTTTCTAATGTTACTTCAAGACTTAAGTGAACCTACTATCCTTCTAAACGTAATCAATACTTTTCTGAGCTATATATTATTTTCACTTGATTTCCAACTGATGCATTTTTTTTCTCTTCAGAGTCACTCTTTACCCTTAAAGTGCAAGATTCTAACCTCTATCTGATTATCAGTAAGGCTGCACTTTCAGGGAAAAGGACCCTTTTCCACCAGGCTGTGGTACCGAGAAGGGGAATGCTGTGTGGGGAATTTTTCATAATGTTATTTGGGAACAGTGTGCAAAACCCAAACTGTATATTTAAATGTTATGCATAGTAATCTCGTCAAGGAGAAAAACAATATTTTCTCATGTGCTTGGAGCTCCAAGCCCATTTAAATATTAGTCAGAGTAATTTCCTTTTAAGAGATTACGATAAAATAATTCACTCACAATATAAAGATTAAGAGAAACTGAAAAGGAGATTATCTCCCCTCCCCTCGCCTCCCTACACACTGCATTTGTAAATATATAACTGAGTCAGCATTTAAATGCAAAGCTTCTTGTCAACAGGTCCTTTAGTGAAAGATCATTAATGGCAACTCATCAACACAAAATCTGAAAAGCCTGTCTCTCTCAGCTCTTTTTTATGAAGGCCGCAATATTTCTCTTCTCAGAAAACATAAGGCATTTTCATTTCTGATTCTGTTGACTTCTTAGTGTTCAGAACCTGATAATCATTTGATGCAGGCATTCACCTTCACCCATTTATCATTTCGCAACATTGACCTCATCTCTTGTCATGAAAAAGTTTGGGTAGTTTAAACCCAGATGGCTTGGCTTTCACCTAAACAGAGAAGATCCCTTCTCCAGTTCCATACAGAATGATCTGATAACAAACATTCATCTCTCTCTTTGGAGTTCAACATTTGACGGCCTTCATGTATTTCCAACAGGGTTTTGCGGTGTGTAGTTATTAATCAAGGTTTGCCAAAAGCGATTGGCATGTGAAACTCTCTTAAAACCAAAACCTTGCTCTTTGTGGGTCTATATTTCATTTCAGAAATTCTTATTCATACAACTCAATTTTCCCCGTGTGGTTACTGACTAGTTCTTATCATCAGCTATTAAACTAAAATAAATGGAAACAAACTCTTGTTTTGAATCTACTGCCACTGCCAGGGTTAACGAAGCAGCTGACAGCCAAGTGTCATTCTCTATTGAGAACTGAATGTCCTTCCTGACTCCTGCTTCCCAATCAGAAATATAAAGACAGCTTTTGAGAGTTCAGGCTACAACAGTCAAAGAAATCCCAGATTAATCTTGTCCTCATGTTTGTCCTTCGTAACTGTCACTTCTCTTTCCCCTTGTCACACACCTTATCACTAGTAAGATACCTAAGTGTTATCTCACCATTTTCACACTGAGTTCTGATGACAGAACCAAGGCAGAGAGCTTGATGGCGCCTATGATTTGAGGGCCCTAGCCATTCCTGGGAACACACAGTATGAATGGTAATTATCACTGAGGCAATGCCATGCAAAGTCCATCTTAAATTTATTTCTGTAAAGATCGTGTCAAAGATAAGAATTCCCAGCCTGATGAAATAGAAACCGCCGAAGTCCATAAAACTCAGAAATTCAACTGAATTCAATTCACTGGCTATGTGCAGTTCTGTAATGACTAAAAACTATTTTTAAGATCCGGTTATATTGTTACACTTAATGGATTCACCTTGTCAGAGGGAGCAATTGGCTTCCCATGACCTGACCCCCTTACTTACCAAGCAGACACACATTATACAAGGGTTGTCCGTGATGAACGGAATCTGGAGGACTTCACCTTCATTTTCACATTTTGCAACAGAACCTGAAATGAAGAAAAAAAATTAATTTAACCTTAGCTTAGTGGCAATACTACAAAATAAAAATTTTTACACTAATTCTTTTTGAAATAACTACCCAAATTTCAGAAATTCCTAATGAGTTTTAAATGATCAACCCCCCCCCAATATCTCTCCACCCCTTGAAAAAAATCTATTCTAAATAGTTGTATTTGAACAAGTTTTGTTTTTTTACAAAAAGACATATACATATATTTTATATATAATATATATGATACATAATATATAATATTTATCCACACTATATATACTATATATGAGAACAGAATATATATATGATTTAAGCACAATTCTAAGTATTTCATTGGATCTTTGGTAATACTCCACCTTTAGGAAGGCATTTCAACTCAACAGGCACCCCCATATGCAAAAAAAATTCAAATTGGCCATTAGGGCAGATTTTGAATTTGAACAAAATTCAGGACTGTGTCAAGAACAGGCCTTTATATGAATCTGCCTCTTATTGTCTTGATTTGAAATCACTTTTTGAAACACAATCTCCTTTCCTCTTCTTAGAAATTGACTCAATATTTCCTTCTCTGCACCAGGTGTCAGTAAAGTATGCCCTTCAGAATAGCAGTTGAGGTCTTCACCTGCCTGAAAACATGTAATTACTATATCCTGCTACTATTACCCTTTTAAAATATGATAGTTTCTTTAAATTCAAGATCTGAAGAGCGGGTGCTTTAAAAAGCACTCCTAACACATAAGATATGGTGGAACCTTACAGAGTCAGAAAGAAGGATGTGTGGAAAACGGTGCAAATTTTTCCTTAATTGTACAAGGGAGAAGAGATCAAAATAAGGGTTGTGGAAAATATTGAAAATAAAGATATTTCTTAAATTCAGACAGAAGAATTTCTATCACTATATTGATGTCAACATCCTCGCAGCTCTCCACTCCTTCACCGACTCACTGCCCCCCACCCCTTGACTCCACCGGCTCCGCTTCATCCCCACCGGCCAGAGAGGGCAGGCGCCTAGGTGCTCGCTCCGCACCCTCCCATCCCCGGGGCGAGCCAGCGCCTCCTCTCCCAGGTACCAAGCCAGCGTCCGGGAGGGCCGGTCCCTCCCGCCCCCTCCCCTACCTGTCAAGAAGGAGGAAGCCAGAGACATGGGGACCCCCGAGCAATTGAGCAGCAGCAAGACGCAGCAGGTAATCCCAGGCGAGCGCCGGCAGGGACGCTCAGCCAGAGCCCTGACGCCGGAGAACCAGAGCATCGTCACCTGGAGGGAATCCCGGGCGACTGCAGGTCCCGCGCCGCCGCCTCTGCTCCGCTACTGCCGCTCGCAATCAAAAAGGGCTCTCAGCGGGCGAGTCAGGAGACAGTCCGCGAAGGAGGGAGGCGGGCGCCCGGGAGCAGGGCGGGGGGGCGGGGGAGGCGGGAGAGGGAGGCGAGGGATGGGGGGCGCCCGGGAGGAGGGGTCCTGCGGCCAGGCTCCTCCAATGCGGCTTTTTTTAGGGAGTTGCTCCCAAGGCTTAGTCGTCGGCCTCTCCACGCCAGATAGGGGGCCGGGAGGAGGGGGTGTCGGAGCAGCCGGAGATAGGCAGACAGGACTGGCAGCGCTTCCCGCTGCGCACCGCTGCTCCGCCGCCGCCGCCCGGGCTGCAGCAACTGCCCGGGGCGCTGCCGCTGCCGCCGCGTCCTCCACTCCGGCACTCCCCACCTCCTGCCGGCCTGGCCGGCTCTCCGCCGGCCGGCGCGCGCGCTCGCTCCCGAGCCGAAGACAGGGGCGCACCGGGCGCCTCCGGGAACCCGCTGGGGGCGCCCCGGCGCAGGAGCCCCGCGCCCCGGACACGTCTCAGTAGGGCGTCCAGCTCGCTCCCCAGCCCCTCGAGGGAGGCCACCCGCCCCGGGGCGCAGATCTGAACGGGGCAGGCGTGTCTCCACCGCCCCACGCATTCGGTGCCTCCTCCCTTTCCCGGGGGAACCCTCCCCTAACGGGGGATGCCACACCACCCCTGCACACGCCCGGGTGCCCCAATGCTAATAAGAGAGCAGAAAGTGGGGCTCAAGGGTGCCTCACTACCCCTACTCAGCTCCCAGGTGCCCCAGCTTTGAGAAGAAGCGACAAATCAAACGGGGCGCAAGGGTGGGGGTGCAACTTTTCACTCTCTGCTTTGCTTCCCTCTGGCGGGGGTACGACAGTGGACTCGCGGGCTGAGCGGACCCAGGGGTCGAGATCGGCGCGCTGTGCTTATGTGTCTGCGTGTCCTGACGCTACGGAGGACAGAAGGAGAAACGACACGCAAGGACGGTCAATAAATGCACAGGGGCTAACGCTTTTCGCCCTGAAAAAAGAGGAACAGTCGCTCCAAGACTCCTCCCTTCCAACCTCTGGCGGACCGGGGCGGGGAGATGCTGTTTGACTAATCATTCATTCACCCGAGAAAAAGGGAGGCACCCGCCGGCCGCTAACCTCGCGGGGGCCTCCGCCGCGGCCTGGGCAGCTGGGAGTCCTGCCTCCGCGGCCCCGCCTGCGCCCTTCTCGCCTCGCAGCCTCGGGAGTGGGGGGATCAGACTCCTACCCCGCGCATCCTCCCGGCCCAGTCTCGGCCTCCCGCCCGAGCCGTGATACCCTCTGCTCAAAGGGAGGTGCTGCAGAGCAAATCATTTTTGTAATCAAATTATGATGGCGCAGGGCGGGAACTAGAGGGTGCTTGGGAAGTGTTGGGACCTGATGATCAGGGGTTCTCCGAGCTGACCGTAGGTAGCTGGCTTCCTCTCCCCAAGCGTGGAAACTGGGTCCCGCAAGCCGGTCCTTCTGGGTCGGCCTGGGTGGGTCCAAAGTGCTCTCACTGGCTGGCCAAGCTCAGCCCTCAGCCGGACGCACCTCGCAGTCTCCCGTCGAAGTGGTTGCCTGTATTCGCAGAGACTATACCCTTGAAAATAAATTAGTCTGTTTGCTGACACATTTAGTCTACTTTCATCTTAACCCCTCCCCGATTGCGGGGGGGGGGGTGTTGTTTATTTGTTTTCATTTTTTCGAGTGGTTTAGAGGTTTCACTTAATTAATACAGCATTGCCAACATCCCGGGCCGCCAAGGAGCTCATAGGAGCGCAGCGCTCTGACGTGGGAAAAACAGGAGACGGGAAGGCTGTCATCAGCTTGGCACGCTTCATTTCCTTCTCAAAACAGATTTTTAGGGTAAAACTTAAATTAAAAGAGATGAAAGATGATGTGTGGTTGTTCTCCCCCCAGCCCCCAAATAACCACTGTGGCCAGGCAGCTTCTTGAAAATCAGAGTGTACTCAATGTATTTACTAATCATAAAGAAAGAGGGTGTGTAAAAAGAGAGAGAGAAACCCAGCCTGACTTCCCAATCTATAGTGACTGATTTAAAAACTAAAACGAAGAGTTGTTGCTACAGATAAGTACCATCGGTTGAAACCACTGTCTCCTCGGTCTAAAATGGTTCTCTCTGCCTCGGGATGTTTGATAAAGATGTTAGTAGTGACTTTGGGAAAATGGAATAATGGAGAGGCTGGCTGACCTTCCATCGCCCTAGACTTAGCAGTAGACTGGGATTCCCACACATTATGGAACTGCAGGACATTTAAAGAGCTGCACGCGACTTACTCTGGTGCCATCCCTGGCACCAGCCACACACCCTCAAGGTTTTGCATGACCAAATTCTTTATGATGGAATCTAGGTGTGTGTGGCATTTCTCTACTCAGGGGCCTGGTGCTCTGGGATGCATTGGAACTCTCCCTGAAGGTACAAATCCTAAAACCACCTGGAAAACATTTTTGTCAGCTTGGAAGTTCACCAGTGGGGAAGATGTTACAGAGCCTTTGGCAAATGGGTCTGTCCTCCTATTGTTCTAATCAGCTGCCACCAGCGACCTCTCTTGCTGCCTTCTCAGCAAATGGGCCCTGCTTCTGGAAGAGCATCCTTCTTCCCACAGGAAGACGTTTATCAGAAGGTTTCTGCCTGTGCCCACTGCGGCTGCCGCCACCGCTCCACGTGACTGGCCTCTGTCTACACAAAACTGAAATATGCTGGGGTCAGAAAAGAAAGGGAAGAGCAAGCAGGCCTACTCTGAAAGACACCTCGCTCCGACTTTCACTTTTAAAAGAAGTGGTGGTACTATCTGCATCCAAAATGCCCTTCACTGAAATAAAAACATGAACAAAATGTGTTTGGCTCTGTTTATGACATTTCTCAAGGGGAAGGAGCTAATGGGCCCCAAAGACCATATTTAACTCAGGGCCCGACCCAGTCTCAGGCAAAGCGCTGTCTCATCCTCTTCAAAGTGAAATATAGAACCGAATCAGATTTAAAGGGACCTGTTCTGTACAGGCAGGAGAAATCCTCCTCATCTCCTTGCAAAGCTATGATGCTGAATGCGCACTGAAAAATCCAACTAAATATAGAACTTACTAGCTCGGATACAAAGTTACTTCAAGAGAAATTACATCAACCCATTGTCTTGTAAACAGACCCTTCCAAAGGCATCCTGGCTAAGGGATTGTAACACCAACCACTAGGGAGGGCCAGAAGTATTCCATAAATGTGTGAGGGTTTTACTTTAGGAAAGACACCAGGCTAGGCACTGTAGATGTGACAAGGGAAGGTGACACCGAGGAGCTTACAGCCTGGTAAGGGAGACACAGCATGTTCGTAGGTGAATGCTTTGCGAGGTAAGAAGTGAATGTAAGAGGACAGGTAACACCTTGCCTTGGAAGCTTACAGAAAGATGAGATTACATTTCTTGGAGAAGGTGGCACAGGAGCTGAGCCTTGAAAAGGGGGAGGTTTGGGTAGGGGAAGTTTTGGTAGGGGGAAGGGCAATCTGGGAACAGCAGAGTACCAGCAGAGAGACACAGGGTTTGTAAAGAGAAGGGAGCAGTCCAGTCGTGATCATCTCTCTCTGTAGGCTGAGCAGGAGCTGGGGGACACTGGAGATAATGAGGAATGTGTAGGCAGCATTTGAAGGATCCCGCCCTCCATGAGCGACAGGAAGTTTACCACGGAGTAAGTTCCTAATTCTTTGAAACAACCAGACTACATTTCTTTAGAATGCAAATTGTTCCCATAGGTGTATTTGACAATATGTACATTTAGTCATTATTAATCCCAGGGCTAGACAGCAACATTTCCACCCACATCTGAGTAACTTCTGGCCAATGGGATGGAAATGAAAAGTGTCTGTAAATGGGGGACTTACTCTTTCTTCTTCTTGTCTTCCTTTCTGATGGCTGAAATAGAGCATCAGTAATGCAGCCACCACCTTGACCCATTAAAAGACCTTGAGAAGAAAGCTTCAGGGACATGGAGGAGCAAGAAAAGATTCGATGCAGAGACCAGGAAAGGCAATGTGAGCCCCGGGCTGGCTTTCTCTGACTGTCCTGACTATGAAAAACAAGTATAGCCTATCTCAGAGCCGTTCTTTGTTAGTGGTGTTTTTTTTTTTTTCCTTGTTACTTCCAAATAAATCTTGTAAAATACTTAGCACCAAAGACAAAGAATAAGTGCCCAATATAAAGCTAAATATGTTAATTATTTAATCTATTAGTTAAAGATTGAAGCGCTTTCAGAGCCAAAGAACAGATCTGTGGTCCCTGTTTATATGTGTCTTATGAGTTTTAGGAAATTTAGGGGAACTTATAATATTCTTTCTTTAAAAAACAACTTTAAAGTATGTTTGTACGATAAGCAAAAGGTGGTCCATCCGTACCCTGGAATGTTATTCAGCCTTTAAAATAGAAGGAAATTCTGACATGTGCTACAACATGGATGAACTTTGGGGACATTATGCTGAGTGAAATAAGCCAGTCACAAAAAGACAAATCTTGTACAGTTCCACTACTAGGAGGTTCCTAAAGCCGTCACATCCATTGAGACAGCAAACGGAGGGTGGTTGCCCGCCGCTGGGGGAATGGGGAATTACTGTCTACTGGGGAGAGTTCTGGTTTGCAAGATGAAAAGAGTTCTGAAGATTGGTTGTACAGCAATTCAATGTACTTACCGCAGCTGAACTGTACACTCGAAAGTGGTTCAGATAGTACATTTTGTTGTGTTTTACCACAATTAAAATTTCTAAAATAATTTTTCAACTTTTATATTGTCTTCCTTATTATCAGATTAACATAACATAATTCTTGAGCCACACAGTAGGAAATACAGATTAGCAAAGAAAAAAAGTGTGCTGTGTTATATATAACCTTATGAGAGTGACTGGCTTTGTGCTAAGCAGTTTATACCGATTACATCATTGAATTCACCCAACAAGCTTGTGGGGCAGCTCCAATTTACATCTGAGTAAAATCAAGCACAAAAGATTAAGTAAATTGTTCAAGGTCACACATGGGGAATTGGTTGAGCGAGACTCTGAGTCCAGGTACTCTGACCCTGGAGCTCAGGCTCTTACTGGCTAAGCAATTGTAAATGTTTTTGTTGCTAATTATTCTTTGGCAATATCATTTTTAGTAATTATACAATATTCCATTTTATAAAGATACCATATCCTCTTAAATAATCTCCCATCTAAGATGTTTCTAGTTTTTTACTACTATAAAAGATGCTTCCATGAACATCCTTTTATTATTCAGATTTAATTCCTTGAGGCTAAAGTCATTAATTGGCAGACCAAGGCTTGTGCATTAAGACTCTTGAATCATACTTTTATACATTCTTAATCAAAGATTATTTTTCCCTTTGGTCTTAAAATTTTTATATGCTAGACTGATAGACTTGCTCGAAAACAGAGCACGTCATTAGAAGCTCTGAGCCATTTCTCAGAGCCATTTTAATAAATGTTTGTAGATGCAGAGGATATACAATTAATTTAAGGCTTGTTAAAAATAAAACATTCCATTGACTTTCTAGACTTCATTGATTGTGTGGTGGAAATATTTATTTAGGGAAATCTTAAAACAAACAATGGTGACTGATTTGACCACTGTCCGCTTCATGGCATAATCTCAAGTGTCTGTGAGCTGAAGACAATGAGCAGTTCCTCTCAGTTTTTTCTGCAATATCTTCCTAAAAGCAGTCTCTTTCAACTTGAATTCTCAGCAGCTTTTCCTTCTCCAAACCACACTTTCCAGTACCTCCCATCAGAAAGACAGTCATCATATTAATGAACCATCTCAGCATCTCTCAGGAGACCGAAATAAAAAATTCAAGTGCCCAAGATTTAATTCATCAGAAGTATCCCATCAACTCTAGCTTAATTTATAGTAGTTTGCTATCAATGAGATTAGTGGTCATTACGGAATGAACAAAACTAATTTCACTAATGTGGAAAGCATTCAAAGGGGATTCTTTGAAACTAAGCCAATGACTTAATATCTAGTCCCAGTTCTGCCACTTGACATTCTAATGATTTGAGGCAAATTAATTAACTTGGTGAGGCTCAGTTTCCCCATCTAAGAAGAGGGTGAAATGGCAGCGCCCCTGCCTCCTTGTCAGGGCTGGAAGCAAAGTCGTTGTATAAAGTGCTACATAAAGAAAGGCAGCCGGAAGCTGGAGATGTGAGATCTGAAAGGGCCCTCAGAAAGCATCTAATCCCATGCCTCCACTGTACCAGTTCTTCAACTGAGGTTCAAAGATATTTAAGTAATTTGCCCAAAGCTATAGTGAAGAGCAAGGACCTTCTTTGAGAAATATTCTTCAATATATATGGTTTTGGTCTGCCAATCACTATACAGTAGCCATGGGAATGCAGTCCCAAACCCCTAGTGGATGCCTGAAACTGGGGATAGCACCAAACCCTCTCTAGACTATGCTTGTTCCTATATGCACATATCCATGCTAGAGTTTAATTTATACATTAGGCACAGTAAGAGATCGACAACAATAACTAATAATAAAATAGAACAGTGATAGCAATATACTGTAATAAAAGTTATGCAAGGGAAAGTTTCTCTCTTTCCCTCACTCTCAAAATACCTTATTGTCCTGTCCTCACCCTCCTTCTCGTGATATGTGAGATGTTACAATGCCTATGTGACGAGATGAAGCAAGGTGAATGACATGCATTGTGATGGAGCGTTCGACTCTTGACCTCTGGCCCTGGTAACAAGCACTCCCAGCTTCTCTTTGGCACGTCGGATTTGCCGGCATCACTACTCTCACACTTTGGGACCACTATTAAGTCAAATAAGGGTGATGTGAACACAAGCACTGAGATACTGTTACCAGAGGGCTGAGGGGGCAGAGCCCACCACAGTCCATCTGATCCCCAAGCTGGCTACTAAGTGACTGATGGGTGGGGAGCGTGGACAGCTCGAAGACGCTGAGCAAAGGGATGAATCACTTCAGGAGCGGGACACGCGGAATGGTGTGAGGTTTCATCACGCTACTCAGAAGGGTGCACAATTTAAAACTTATGAATTGCTTATTTCTGGAATTTTCCATTTAATATTTTTGGACCGAGGTTGACCTTGGGTAACTGGAACTGCAGAAGGCGAAATCCCAGCTAAAGAGGGAGTACTGTACCCACATCCCCGCACACACTTCCAGCAAACAGGGAGATCAATGGCCCGAGCTGGGCTGTTTGTAGCCTCTCATCCCTCTGACCACACCCATTGGTCCAGGGTTGGAAACATGACCCAGCTCTTCTGAATTTTTCACACTTGCACAGAGGGGAAAGTACTCTTTCCTTGTTGCTTCTAGCCTGCCCCATGTTCGGCCATGAATACATGTTGGCCGACGTGGATATCATTGACAGTAACAATATACAAAGTTAATATACCAATATCTAGGTACTATAGCACCTGCTATAAGCAATGCCTCAGCCTAAAGGACAAAAGCTAAAGTAGAACAATGTTGGCATCAGAGTAGGAACTGCAAAGGAGGAAAGAGAGACTGGCCTTGCTGGACCCCGCAGATCCCGGGACGCGGATATCAGCAGCCTGTTTCCCATCTTCACAAGCCATGTGAATCTTTGCTATGCAAACCCAGCAATCAATAGTAAGGCCATTCAAGGCAGCAAATCACCTTTATTGAAAAACTAGCACGTGCATGCCGGGTACTTTGCTCCCAGTGAAGTTACCGTGCTGTCTTTCATTGTCTTCACACTAACGTTGTCCTCGTTTCCACTACTCGAATTGGAGACATCATGTTCTCTAAAACATATGAGGCAGTCATTTACATTTAACCATTTAAATGTATATACTTTATTTGTGTAAATAGGAAGGGGTGGGGGAAAACTCAACACCTTTGCTGAATATTTTAATTGATCTGGGGGGAAAAAATCAATTCCAGTCAGAAGAGCTCATTTCATTGCATTTCCCATCCCCAGTGAGGTTTAAGATGGAAATAATTGCTGGGCATTAGCTATTGTAGTACTAACAGATGCCATTAAATGGACCCCAGACAAAACAAACAAGTAAATGGCAGTCTATTTATGGGTCACTTTATTCTTTACTGCTATAAATAGCTTGTCCTCTGGGCATCATAATAGGTGTTTGCTCTGCCTCACATGTGAATGTGGCACTTTTTGCCCTTCAACATCTGGAGACTGATAAGCATGAGCATAAATGAACCCCCAGATCTGAGTGATATGAGGACGTGCTTCTTGGTTTTAAGGAGGTCCCTGGGACTACGTCTCTATTCTTCCATGCAGTCAGTACCCTAAATGGCAAAAGGATCAGCTTGAAAAGACTGAAAAAGTGGAAAGTTTAATTTTGACACACTCTCCTTAAATTAGTATCATCATTATTCTCCCTTAGAGTTTAGAAAATGATTCTCATGGTGCCCAAATTGTCCTTTGATAGAAGGCAACATTCCTTCAGGTCACAGACTTCCTAAAGAGAAAAACTTTATAATCCAGTCTGGGTGAAGGAATAGACCGTCCTGATGAATTCAGTGTTCTAGTTGATAAAGTATTTTGGATGGAATGTATAGTTTACTGATTCTCAAAGCATTAGGAAACAATACAATATAATTAATATACAGAACATTAAAATTTTTACTCGGACAATTCAAAGGAACTTTGGGGTCTTCGAATTGCTCAAAACTCAAAGTGTGGGTGCTGGACCAGCACCATCTCCAACAGCACCTGCATCCCGTGGTAGCTGGTTAGAAATAGAGCACCTGAGACCCCATCCGAGATCCCCTGAATCAGAATCTGCATTTCAACAAGTTACTCTAAAGTTTGAGAAGCACTCTCAGTACCACAGGATGGTCAGTTTAAACATGACCTTTGTAGCCCTGGCCAGCGTGACTCAGCTGGTTGGAGTGTCATCCCATACACAAAAGGTCATGGGCTTGATTCCTAGTCTAGGGCACATACCCAGGTTGCAGGTTTGATTGATGTTTCTCTCTCGTTGATGTTTTTCTCTCCCTCTCCCTCTCCTTTCCTCTCTCTCTAAAATCCATAAAAGCATATCCTCAGGTGAGAATTGAAAGAAAGAAGGAAAGAAAGAAAGAAAGAAAGAAAGAAAGAAAGAAAATTAAAAAAAATAAAATAAACATGACATTTATAGTATAAATGCAGCATAAGTGTGCCCAAATATTGATTAATTCATAAAGAGTTTGAGTTGGTAAAAAGTTTGTAAAAGCCAGACAAGGCACTTTGTTTTGTAGTTTAGCCGACAACATTCAATCATTCGGGTTGGCTTGCACGAATGGAAATAACTTAATTTACAAATGGACACAGATTTAGGCCCTGGTAATAAGGACCTGGCTCACTTATATACGTGAAAATTACTGCAATAACATGTTCACTTCAGGAATCCAGATTTTCAAAGCAGTAGCTCAAGGTAAGCAGCATTTCCCACGTGCAAACAGAAGCTCTTTGTGTCTGCCGGTCCTGTTTGGTCAACTCGATTGTGTGTGCTTTCATACTTGGGAAAGATGGAAAAACAATTTGTCAGGTGGTGCGTTATGGCTTATATGGACGTTGGAATGTGATGGGGCACGGGTTCGAAACAGTTATGTATTGGATTCCTCCTTTGAAACGGGGATAGTAATACTGATGCTATTTTTTATGTGGATTAAATGCAATAGCACGCACCGCACCACCAACTCAGTGCCTGGTAGCTGGTGCTACGTCAATGTGACACTTCTACATGCCTGTGCGCGGAGCTTAGTCTGGTTTTATTTTTCATTTCCCCCTTTTATAGAGAATGTTTAGAAACGTGTTCAGAACTGTCGTGTCCAGGCGCAGAAGCATTTCAAACCTGTAACAAAGGGGAGCTGGTCGCGGCTGCGGAGGAAGCTGGAGGCTGTGCCCGCCCGCGCCCCGCAGCCCGGGATTCACAGGGCTGCGCGCTCTGCCTCGCAGGCCCTGTAGGTGGCAGCACCGAGCGCAGGGCGAGCGCAGCCCCGGACGCCGCCTGGGAAGCGCTCGCTGCGACCTGGGCTGTGGTTACCGTGTCATCTGCCAGATCGTGCAAAGAGTGTGCTCCCACGCATGTAGGAATTGTTCTTTCCAGTACCTGTCACTATTTCCTTTCCCTTCCCTCCCAGCCAACCCCTCTGCATGTGTTTATATGTGCGTGGTTTCTCTGTTAGCGTGAGTCTGGACTCAGCACGCGGTCCGTGATCTCTGACCGATTCCTTTTGGATTCACACCCCAGCGTTTCAGGGTGGTCTTTGGAGAGTCGCTTCTTCCTCCTCCTGGCCACCCTGGGGCGCTCCTGCCCCCATCCCCGCCCAGGTTTGGACAAATAATAATGCTTCTAACCCATATATCATAAGTTCCTTGCACAATCGTAACATGCTTTTCACTCGTTCTTCAGACCAGACCATGAGGTTGTCGGTCTTGTCAGCAACATGCCCAAAGTCACACTGCAAACTGGGGTTCAGACCCAGGCAGCCTGCTTCTTGAACTGGTGTTTGTAACGCCCCATTGAGCCGCCTCTTAAGGGAAGATTGTGGAATTGTAAAAGCCGTGGGGTAATTGCCTGCAAATTCAAGAGCTCTCGGGAATGAAATGTCTCTTCTCTTCTGGAGAGATCCCCAAAGGCAGATAATAGTTCTTCTGGCCGAAGACCAGACAGCGGGCTCAGCAATGGCCCCATCTGGGCTTTCACCAGGCAGCAGGGAGACGAGAGGGGTCAGTCTGGTAACAAAACAGGGAGTCCCATTCAGAGTGCATGTGAGAAAAGCCACACCCCGGCCAATTCATAGCCAGTCCTGTGTCACCCACCTCAATACACTGCCAGGTGAGCCCATCTTCTCTTTCCCGGGAAGATCTAAAACACAGAGTGGTCTCTGAAATCCAACAAACCTGGGTTCGCATTTTTATCTCTGTACTTACTTGCAGACATGTAAATTAACTGATGGCAAACTGTATTTCCTTGTCTGTAAAGTGGGTCACTCTGTAGTACCTACCTCAGAGCGGCCCAAGATAATCCAGGCAGAGCTGTTTGCACAGAGCCCCGCACTTAGTGAGAGCTTTGCGGGGGGTTCCATTTCCAGCTTCTATCTGGTCAAACGGGAGAGACTCCACTCCCCTACCTCCGGCTGGGTTAATCTCTGTGAGAGCACATGCTATCACTCCTTGGCTCCCAAGCCTTCACTAGCTCCCATAGCTTCGGAAAGAACATTCAACTCTTTACGCTGGTGGTAGAGCTTGCCACCTGTCCCTCCCCAGCTGCCTGAGCCACAGCCTGGGCTTCGGCTGAGCTGAAGCCTGTGCTGCACCCCTCACCTGCCCCCACAATTTCCTTCCTCTGTCACTTCACTTTTGCTGTTGACCCTGCCCAGCCCTGTGCTGCCCAGCCCTCGCCGCATGTGGCTGTTTCAGTCCATTACGATGAAAGCTAAAACGGTCTCCATCACACTAGCCACCTTTCACAGGCTGAGGAGCCACGTTTCAGACAGCGCTGGTTGTACCATAGTTCCATCACTGCAGAAAGTTTCATGAGATCGTGCTGGCCTGGAGGGTACATCTAAACCCTAACCATCCTCAGGGACCGACCTAAATGTCACCGACGCCACAAAGCCACTTCTGAGCCTCCCCAGCTGCAAGTTATTGTTCCCAAAGCAGCAAAGACCCCGCTAGCCATGACTCACCAGGCTGACTGGTTACCACTGAGACACCCGACGTCCCAGGCCACATGTCACTCCAGTGAAGCAGCTCTCTGGTGTCTGAGCCGCGTGTGGTAGATGAGGAGGCATGGGGACCGGAAGCTCCAGGGGATAGGACATTTAATCTGTTTAGTTTTTCATAAGTTTGAAGCACCTACGTCCCACGCACGGTTTTAAGCAGTTTACACACAGTATTTGGTCCCCTTCAAACCTATAAAGTAGATATTTTTGTCCCTATCTTACAGATGAGAAAACCGAAATCCACTGTGGTTAGGTAACTCGCCCAAATATTGGTATGCTTGGAATGCTCACATACCAGGAAATAATCAAACCAAATGCAGAATCCAGATCTCTGTGACTCAAAGTTGGGGCATGGTCCGTACACATACAGCCTGCCCCAAGCCTGTTGCATGATGTTGTCTTCATTGCTTTCAATCTAATAAAATGATTTCAGGTAGCACTGGGGTTTTTTGGGGGGAGGAGGGGAGTGGAGGAGGAGGGTGACACCCTGGACAAAGGACAAGAATATTATGAGTAGAACTGCCCAAGCCTTTAATTCATATAAATGTGTTACTTCATTGACATCTGATTTTCTTAGTGCTAAGGTCCCAGAAGAGGAAGATTAAGTCAGTGTGTGTGTGTGTGTGTGTGTGTGTGTGTGTGTTCATGTGTGTTCTTAGTACAGGTATTTGAGGTACAGGAAAAGAAGGTAGGGGACATGAAACATAGTGAAAGATGAAACAAAAATTTTTCAGTATCTTTTCACTGATGCCTGCAAACATTTTGCAGTATTACGTAGAACCATAGGAAATTGTCATATTTGTAACTAAAAATAGTCAAATATTAGCAGTTTCCTATTATTCAACCTAATTTGTATCAATTATCAACTGTTTTAGCAATTTTACTATCAATTCTTTTCTCAGTTAGAAACAAGGGCTACTTATGGACCTAGCTCTGAACTTAGCACAACCCAACTGTGCGTGCTTTAAAGCCCCTGTCAGGCGCTTCCAGGGCACAGACGGGGCACCTCTGCCAGCAACCTTCACCTGGACTGGGGCACAGAGAAACCAGCCTCCTTTCCGAGCCTTCGGCTCTCTGAGAGCCATAAATAATCTCAGATATATAAAATCCTCGCAAGGGGACAGTGGCTGCCCAGGTAGCTCAGAGGAGAGGGCGTTGACGTATCTAAGGAAAGAACGGGAAGACAGAGAAGGGGAGAGAGGGCGCAGAGCAGGAGAAGCTTAGCACGAGCCAGGAATGTGTGGCCAGAAGCTGGTCCCGGCTCACAGGCTGGCAAGGGCATCTGCCTGAGGACAGGGATGAACCAGGCTAACTGCCATCAAGATAACCCAGCTTCACTTGTTTGCAACTTCCCGGTGTATTTTTTCTGCAGGGGAAGGAATTCCTTTGCTAGCCATCCCTAAAACACACCAGCTTTATAAAGGCTGCTCAGACACGAGGTAATACATGCTTATTTCCCATCTCGGGAGCAAGTTGTCTTTTCCTTACCAACAGCTGAATCAGAAAGGTCAAAATGAAAGGTGGCTCTCCTTGAGTGAGAACCTGGGGCAGAACCAGAGAGGAAGAAAAGTCCCAGAATATGTACGTAGAGGGGAGAAGCCGACAATTCCAAATATGCCTGGGTAAGTTGTGAGTCTGTGCTGGAGTCTAGGACCATGGGACCCTGCGACCTGTTGCTTCCTGTTGAACGGATGTCCACAGTTTAAAGGACACATGTAAGCAGTTGCGACAAGCCAACTGTTGTGAGTCACGAACAGCCCTATCGAAGACAGAAATGGAAGTGAAGTCTTGTAAATGTGGATGGTCTCGTGTCCTCCTGCACAAACGGGTTATCCTGACCCAAGGAAATAACTCACTTGCAGATGCAAGTGTACGCAGAATTTTAAAAATAGTGCGTATTTATTTTAGTTCTCTCTATGAAAAGACTTTGAAGTAAGACTGAGAAAGCTCCGCCTAGGTTCAAATCAGCGTGTTTACGTAATAAATCGTCCTCAAATCGTTGCACGAATGTTTCTACTCATTCCATTTCATGTTGTTAAAACGTTTATGCCAAATCATCTCATCTTTGGAACTTTCTAGAAAGAGATAACTTTAATATTTAAATAATGCATTCCTGTTACATTTTTCTTCAACTCAGATGTGATGTTTGTAATTTGGTTTTACAAAATATTCATGGGAGGGCCTAGAAATAGCCTTACTCCGTCAAACCATATTCATAGCCAAAGAACAGGTCATTCTGAAAATTTAAGAAGTCAAGGTGGACCTGTAATAAAAGTGAAATGAGAAGGCTTCTCTTTGTTTTTCAGGAAAATGTGAGCAAAGGGGCCAGCAGCTTATGTTTTTGCATCATTCCTGACTCCAAAAACCTCTAAGGGCAAGAAAATGTTTAAAGTCTAGTTAATATCGAAAATAACCTCTGAACGGAATGGCTCTCCTTTGAAAGATGAGGGGAATGAATCTCAAGGAAGGGAACTGACTCGTCCGGATTCCTTGGTGGGTTCCAGCACCGTCATCAGCTAATGCTACCAGCCAGCGTCCGGAGCCTCAGGCCCTGCCTCTCCCAGGGACCCTCTCAGCCTGTCCTCACTCTCTTCAGGCCACCTCTCAGGCGGGTCCACATTTGCAACCCATGAAGCAGAGATCGCTGCTGATGGTGCCGTCAGCCTCAGCACTTGGCACTGCCTTCAGGGTAAAACTGTAGCCTCGTCAAGGGGTAGGGGCAATAACCTGGGTATCTTATTAGCTTCCTGCTCTAAAACCGAGGTTATAGAATGCAGGATAGCAGCTCTCCCCCGAATCCATGGGGATTGCTTCCAAGACCCCAGGGGATGCCTAAAACCGAAGATAGTACCAAACCCAATGTAGACTTTGCTGCTATGCATACATACCTATGATCAAGTTTAATTTATAAGTTAGACACAGTAAGAGATCAGTAACTAACAGAACAGAACAACTATAACAACATACTTCAATGCAAGTTATGTGAATGTAGTCTCTCTCTCTTTCCCTCTTTCTCAAACTATCTTGTACAACAGTCACTCTCCTTGTGATGAGGGATGATCAAGTGCCTACATGAGGAGACAAAGTGAGGCGAAGACGATGCTATTAAGTAAAATTAGAGCTACGTGAACCCAAGCACAGCGATACCAGGACAGTTGATCTGAAAACTGAGACGGCTGCTAAGTGACTGATGGGCGGGGAGCACGCACACAGAGCAGACGCTGGGCAAAGCGATGAGTCACGGGTGGGGAGGGACAGGCAGAGCTGGATAGCAGGAGGTTTCATCACTCTGCTCAGACCGGCGGCACGCTATTCTCTGGAATTTTCCATTTAATATCTATTTAAAATATGTTTGTATTGGTTTTTGAGAGAGAGAGAGAGAAACATCGATGTGAGAGAGAAACATGGATCGGCTGCCTCCTGCACGCCCCCGACTGGGGATCGAGCCCGCAACCCAGGCATGTGCCCTGACCGGGAATCAAACCAGGACCTCTCAGTCCATGGGGTGATGCTCAGTCCACTGAGCCACACCAGCCAGGCTCCATTTAATATTTTCAGACCGTGGTGGACCACAGGTAACTGAAACCACAAGAGGGAATCCGAGGACCAGAGGGGACTGCTGTACAAAACAAAGGGGGATCATTTTGAAGCCAGAATGCCAGGGGCTCTCAGGCAGAATGGGCACGCTTAACTTCTCCAGCCTCGTGGAAATGTAAAGAGATGTAAGTGTGGCTAGCGTTCACTGGGTAACAAACCTCCTAAGGTTTGCTTTCATTGGATGCAGGTATATCTCCAGCTGCAGAACTTGAGCAGGGCCAGCATCACGCTCGTGCGGGCACACAGTGCCCTGGGCACAGCAGGGCCCCGCGCTTGCTTTAATGCTCTGCTGTTGTGGCCTTGAAGTTCTTAATGCTTTTGAAAAAAGGGCCGCTCCACATTTTCATTTTGCACCAGCCCCTGCAAATTATGTAACTAGTCCTGACGAGAAACCGCGCTTGATTTAGGGAGGCCTTCTGAGTCAGCATTCAGAAGACCTAGGGTTATTATTCCTGCATCTTTGACTTCACATGGATTTACTCCAGACTTCAATCATGAGCATAGTCTCGAAAAGGGCAGCACAGTGGTGATGTGTTTAAACAGAACTGTTGATGATGGAGTATGATCACGCAGTCCTCATCATTCACATAAAATATTAGCCAGCAGCCAAGCAAGCTGTTTTTATGGTCACTGGTCAATTCAACCTCCTCTTTGAGGGTCCACCATGTGCCAGGCACTGCTTGGGGCACGGGAGATGGCGACACACAAGGGAGAACCCTCTCTGCCTCCAGCAGGCTTCTGTTTCAGCTGGGAGAAGTGGACAGTGCATATAAACACGCAAGTCGATGATATGCGAGAAGGTGCCTGATTGTAGAAGAGGCAGCAGGGATGTCAAGGAAGAATTCAATGAGCAATTGGCATTTGAGCCACGTTTTGAACGAGATGAAGGCACAAGCCACGCAGTCTCTGGCTGAGTAAGAGGAAGCGAAGGCTGTCGGGCAGGTCCGTGCTGTGTGAGGGACGGGAGGAAGAGGGGGACAAGATGATGCCACAGAGGTAATAGGAGTCAGTCTTGCAGAGACCACTGTGAACAGGCTCCTCTGAATCAGAAGGAGTGACGGAAGGGCTTGGAACCTAGGACCGGCGTGACAAGACTAAACAGGGTTGTTCTAGCCGCTGTGAGGCACCTGGGATGAAGCCAGGACACAGGTGATAGTGCCATCACACAAGCAGAGGTGGTCATAGCTTGGACCGGGTGATCGGCGACGCAGGTGATGAGCCGTGGCTAGGTTTTGCATTAATCTGGAAGGAGAGCTGATAAGATTTGGTGAAGAACAACCACAAATAACAACCACGGCAACAACAAATAAACAAGATCGGCCCTGGCCGGTTTGGCTCAGCGGTTAGAGCGTCGGCCTGCGGTCCAGAGAGACCCGGGTTCGCTTCCCGCTAAGGGCATGTACCTCGGTTGCAGTTTGTCCCCGGCCCTGGTTGGTCGTGCGGGTGGCAGCCACTCGATGTGTCCCTTTCACGTCGATGTTTCTCTCTCTCTCTCTCTCTTCCTCTCTCTCCCTCCCACTCTATCTGAACAAAAGATGAAAAAAAAAAAATAAAATAAAATAAACAAGATCGTAGGCCACATTCTTCAGCGAGCCCAACTTCTGGCGGACGAGGCCACCGCCGTCATCTAAGTTCATCGTCACCGTCACCCTGGGTAGGAATCCTTATGTCCACCTTGCCGATGAGAAAGTGGGACTCGGGCTTTGTGTGACCTGCTAAGAGCACCAAGTAGCAAGCAGAGGGGGCATGGGTCTTGGTAGGACCAGAAGCTTACCTGCACTCACCATGCGGGCCGGATGCTACATTTCAGGGTCCACTCAGAAAGAAAGAAAGAAAAGAGCACGAAAAGGCTTGTTTGGACTGTGAACTTCTTTTTCTGGTCCCTGGCCGAAAGGGTTGCTAACAGGGAGTTCGCCTGCGGTTCCATAATGAACTTTGTGCTGGGAGGAGATCTCCCACCCGGCACTAATTGAAGAGGAATGAGCTCATCTAGTTCTTTGAAGAATTTTAACAACCGTGGAATTTCACCAGTAGGGTAGAACCTGGGCCAGACAGAGACCCACTAAGGTGGTTTCACACCAGGCTTTCACAAAAGGCCCATAGGCGCTCCCCCCCAGGGTTGCGCTAAATGGAGGCGGAACCGCATAAATGTCTCTGGAGTTGCAGGGGAGCTTTGCCCTGGGGGCTGAATGGACTGAAAGGTATCTCCCATCCAACTGGGATGCGCAGGGGAGGGGTGAGAAGCTGTCAGCCAGAAGTGAAGGATGGAAAAGGGCTGGGAGCCAGGTCAGGAGAGGCCCCTGTGAAGTAGCTGGCTCCTCTCTGCCCGTCTGAAAGTGAGCAGCAGCCCACGTAGCCTTCAGAGAGCGGCCGCCACGTCTATCCACGGTTTACTGAAAAGCAAGAGCTTGGCATGTGGGGAGGGGTGGCAAGGAAGGCGACCTGGGCTGCCCCTAAAAGGGAATGAAGTGAGAGGATGTTCTGGTTACTACTGCTGCCTGACCACCCACCCCCAAACTTGGTGACATGAACCCGGACTTGGTTACGCAGGTGGATTCCACGTGGTGGGAATTCTGACGGCACAGTGGGCATAGCTTGTCTTGGCTCCGTGATACCTGGGGCCTGGACTGGGCAGATACAAAGATTGGAGGGGAAGCAGGGCAGTGACTTGAAAGCTGTGGACTGGAACCGTCTGGAAAAGCCTTTACTCACTCATCCAGTGGTTGGTGATATCTGTTGGCTGGGACCACACTTGGAGCTACTGGCCAGAACGCATGCCCTGGGCTTCATCATGGCACGTCCGTCTCGTGGGAGTCAGATTTCTTACGTGGACGCTCGGGGCTCCAAAGGACAGTGTCCCAACCAAAACGGTGACAGTTGTGTTGCTTTTCCGACCCAGCCTTGAAAATCACGCGGTCAGTTTTGCTACATTTTATCGGTTATAAGCAAGTCACAAGCCCACCTGGATTCAAAAGGAGGGGGAATGGCTCCACTCCCCTACCCCCAGAAACTTAAAATGTCCTGGCATTTGGGGAGCCTGCACTTACCCCAAGTTCTAGGAGGAGAGTGGGGTGGTGTGACCCACGGGGTGTTTCCTTGTCCTCCACCATCGCGGCCCCTGCTTACCCTCTGAACCAGCTGGACTCTGCCACGTGGCAGATCTGCGAGGACCTTCTTCTCCTAATGGTCCACGAGAGTTTATAAGTCCATTCTTGTCTTTTCTTGTTCCTTTATGAACAAGAGTATTCCTCCCTGCCTTACCACAATGATTAGACTTCCAGGTGACTTGGGTTTGAATCCCGACTCCACTAACTCTGTCCTCTGACTCTGGACAAGCGGCAGGGCCTCTCTGAGCCTCGTCTCCTCATCTACAAATGGAAATTTATAAGGATTCAAAGGACTGACACCTGGCAGAGAAAAGCCACTCAAGAAATGTCAGCTGACCTGAGTTTAAACTGGACAGCACAACTCTTATATTTTTTAACGACTCCTACTCTTCATACTTTGTCCATGGTCTGGACCCAGAGGGACCACATTCACATCCTGACCCCAGGTCTACTTGCTGTGTGGCCTTGGGCAGTCCCTCTGTGCCCCTTAGCCTCAGTCTGTTGTGGATGGTAATTCAGGTCTCGAGGGTTGATTGGGTTTATTCAACAAAACTGTGGCTACAAATCAGCACCAGTAGACCAGGCTCTCGTGGAGATGAATTCCCTTCCCTGTCCCATTTCGCCCCCATCATTTCTTCTTTGGAATCACCGAGCCTCGCTGCAGTGACCAAGCTCACTCTACGTTTCAGAACCTCTCTCCAACCCCATCTCCTGGGCTTCTCCCATCAGCACCCATTCCCAATTCCCCAGGCTCCACTCGGAAAAGTCAGATAGCTGCCCCTCTCGTGAGGAGAGGTTGCTTAGTGATAGAAGATCTCCCGGATCCTTGAAAAGAAAGTCAGCAGGACAGCCCAGGCGAGGCTGGGGGCACTGGCATCACAGTGGGCCACTGTGCCAGAGGCCTGGGTGACCAGTTAACCAACCTGACAACGGCCCCCTGGTGGGGAGGCTGACACCCGCAGGCTGGAGGGAAAAGTCCTCTTATGTAGGACCCTTACTTCAGGTCCAGGCTTGGTACTGAAGGAGCAAGGGGGACAGTATTGTCCAAGTCCAGGGTTTTCTCAGTTAGGACTAACTGAGCTTAGAGTGACAGCATCTGCTGGGGTGTGACTTCCTCCCGAGGGAAGAAAAGCCTTAAAAAAGTCTTGCCCCCAATTCCAAAGTGATCCCAGCTCTCCCTGTAGTGTCTTTGCCCCAATGCCTATCACAACCACAAACACGTTCCCTGGCAGCCCCGCAGAAATCATCCCCCCAAGTAACTGTCAGCCCCCCCTTTCTTAAATGGAAGGAGAAGTTATTTATCAATGAAAGGAATCCTAGTGTTTATATTCCTTAGACCAGGAGAGGACACACAGCCCCTGGGAAAAGACTGGCCAGAAAATTGGATGGCTTCTCCTTCCTGTTTCCTGTTCTAGCTTCTTCTGGGGGGTTGAAAATGTCATCATTTTTCTTTCTTATGTTTTAATGTATTTTTATTGATTTTTAGAGGAAGAGGGAGAAAGAGGTAGAAATATGAATGTGAGAGAGAATTATACCATCAACCGCTGCCTCCTGCACGCCCCCTACTGGGGATTGAACCTGCAACCCAGGCATGTGCCCTGACCGGGAATCGAACCAGTGACCTCCTGGTGCATGGGTCAACACTCAACCACTGAGCCACACCAGCCAGGCAGTGTCATCATTTTTCTTCAGCAAGCATTTAACGAGTGTCTATTCTGTGCCTGGCTGAGTGACCGATCCTGGGAACATACAGATGAATTAAACAGGACCCAGCCTTCGTGATGTTCCATGTATGTCTCGGTGGGAGGCGGCGGGATGGCCAGATACATGAGAACACAAATGCCATCTGGTGTTTAAGTGCTGTGGTTGGGCCTGACAGTGCAGCCCCGCGGGAGGACCAGCAGCTTCTGGTGAGGAGCGCACAGCGGGCGGGTGGCTGTTTGCTGTGTGGGAAAGGAGCAGGCGAGGATTTCTGCAAGAAGAGGCAGCATGTGCAAAGGCGTGATGCAACATGACCCTCTGAGGAACCTCAGGTCGTCGAGTGCGAGAAAGACTCCGCCGGAAATGTAGCTGAACTTGCCAGGCTACAGAATCTGGGCTTGTTTCCAACCCGCAAGAGAGCCGCCCTTCCCAACTGGAGCAGCTGGCAGGCCATCGTCTGACGGCCACACCCGGGGACAGGGACCTGGTGCTTCCTCAGTTTCCCCATCTGCAAAGCATAAAATGATTGGTTCTCCAAGTCCCGCACGGCCTGGATGAGCTACACAGAGAACACTGTGTGGCTTCCAACTTTTTCATCTGCTTTATTGGTTCAAGAGTGAAAACGTTCATTTATTTTTATGGGACACATGGGCTTGGTGATTTTTTTATTATTCAAAATAAAATTCTTGAGAAAAATTCAAAACTTTGGTTTCACAGCTTTCAACAATATAAAGTTTGAGCCCTGTGTCTCTCAGGCAAAGCCAGGACAGATCTATGCTGAGCAAGAAGGTTTCTTTGAAATAAAAATATGTGTGTGAATAACTATGTATGGTGCCAGGTGGGTGCTAGAAATATCGCGGGGAACATTTTGTAAAGTATATGACTGTCTGACCACTACACTGTGCACCCAAAACTAATACAAAATAATATTGAATGTGAACTGTAATTGAATTTTTTAAATGAATGTGTGTATTCCGTTCCCCATCTCTTTCTATGTTCCCCCAAAACAATGACGCGTGACGATTTCACTTCACTATTGTTCAAGGAGGTGACATCCAAGTAATGAGCTGGCTGGTTAATGGAGTAAGTAAGGCTTAGAGCTGGTTGTTTCCACTGGCAACCACCCAAGATGTCCAGTTTAACAAATGAGAAAATACTGCTTAAGAGGAGGGGAGAAAAGACTGTCTCCCCCCGCTCCTTCCTGGTTGGTCTTATTTTTCAGCCTCTGATCCCAAAGAATTGGGACCTGATGTTCTCAGGCTAAGGTAGACCCATGTCTGAATTTACCTTGTGCCGGGGCGAGAGTAGGCATGGGGATATGGCCACTGTCGTGAGGTCAGCCCAATGGTGGGAGGAAGGACAGGCTGCAGAAACAGGGGAGCTTGACTGAGGGGTAGGACAGCAGGGCCAGGAGACTCGGCCGAGGGTTCAGGAAGCCTTTGCCCTGGAGGTGCCTGTCCTGCTTGCTTACAATGGAGACTTCGGCCACCTCACCTCAGAGTAGGGAGTAGAAGCTTCGGGAGTGGAGTGGAAGAACCTGCATCTTTGATGAGGGCTCAGGTGAAGCTAGAGAATCGCCATGAGAGGGAGTCAGCGTCCTTGCCCTGGGGTCAGACACCGGAGCTTCCAGCCCCGGCCTCGGCAGTCTGCACCTCGTGGTAAAAATAATAGCAGCACCGGTCTGTAGCAGAGGGATGTCGTCGGCCCCAGGAACAGCATGCCCAACCGTGTATTCAACAGCAGAAGTGTTTGATGCCCACCCGTAGTCAGCAGTTTGGAGTCGTCTCGGGGGGTCTGGTTCGCAGCTCTGTACCTCGGCTGGCCTCTCCTCCTCACCCAAGAAGAAAGGAAAGGGTGGCGGCCGCAGGTGTCCCCACAGGAGTTTCTGGCACATTGAGAAACGTCCCCTTACAGGCCATTGATCTGAACATGGCCACCTCCCTCTGCAAAGTGTTTGGGGGGAAGGGTCCCAGGCAAAGGGAAGCTGAAGCCTCCTGCGGGGCTTTTGAAAGGGTTGCCTTCCCTGAGGCCCAGACATCTCCACCACCCGAACAAACGTGGCTCTGAGCAGGGAGGAAGCCAGGCATGGCCGAGGAACCGTGACCAAGACCTTCGTTCTTTGTCTTGTTTTGGTTCCTATCCTTTTGCGCAACTCGGCTGTAGCCACTGACTAGTCCCACGCGTCCCGGTCCAGGACTTGGACCTCTCTTCCATTTCCATTGTAGCGTACGTGTCGTCATGGCTGGGCGATGGCTCGGATCTTTTGTGCATAAAAAGTAGGTCAATACCAATAAACAAGCGATCCGGGGACTCGGGAATGAAAGCGGAGGTCCTTCTGCGGCAGCTCCATGGAGCAACCTCTCGGCTCTCCTCGTCCGGATGAGTTTCCTGGTTGTGGTTAACAAGAATGAAAATCAAGACAGTCCGGACTCGGGGCCTCACCCCATCCTGTCTCCACCCAGGGAAGGGTTGGAGCCGGGGGGAGAAGTAGGAGGAGATCGAGGTGATGATCTAGTGGCTGAACTTGGGAGGGAACTGTGGGCAGCTGTCCTGGGGAGCCACCGGGCTGTCACTGTGGATACGCCGTCTAGACCGCCTTCCAGTGGCTGGGGGACAGCCCCCACCTCCGAGTGCTGTCCAGCGTCAGTGGCCCGCCCCTTGCCGCGGCTTCCCAGCTGCTGCCACCCCGGAGTTGTCAGGAAATTTGTGATAATTCTTTTTATTGATCGTCTCTATTGATTTTGTCTATGGTGAAAATATACTGCAGACACATTAAGTAGCTATTACAGGCAAATTGTCTTTTAATGAATTGTGCCAACAGACAGGATTTTACATTTAACCCTAACTGGGACTTGGACTTTTTCTCAGGCCCTGAATGATCATAGAGGGACTTGATTCTGGTCCAGCACCCGAGCTGACTTTTGACCGTGGAGATTTTTCTGGGTACGGCTGAAGAGTGCCCAAACCTGCCCCCGCAGAAGTGCCCGAAAAGGTGTATAAGGAGAGGAAGCAGATGATCGTGAAAGTCACGCGAGGATCAGTCCCGTGTGACTCAGACGCATGCCATGTTAGCCATTTTCCCAAGCGTTAAATGTTTCCCAGTTAATCTCCACATTACAAAAAGAGAATGAGCATCACTCTGGACGACGTCCCTGTCTCATCCCACATCTTAAAGCAAGGCTGGTGGTTTTAAGATGCTGGAAGAAAGCAAGACTTCCTGCCTTGCCACAGAGTGGGCTTCTTCCTCCTTCATGTGGTTTTTGGTCTGGGTTTTCTGAAAAGAAAAAAAAAAAAAAAAACCTGTCTGTGTGTCTGTGTGTGCGTGCATGTCTGCACTTTGGCAAACCTGTATTCAGAAGAATGCTTGGAAGTTTAAATCGAATATGCTAAATGTTAGCCAGCAGCACAAATTTCCAGCTCTGTTATCACTTCCCTAAAACGGGGCTTGAATTGGAAGTGTTACTTAGTAGTGGTGATAGCAGATAAAGGATACTCTGTTACCAGAAGCAAGACTTCGACTATCATTATTTTATAATGTGATGGGCAAAAATCACAGTAGAAACGCTATCTCTGATGGGAAAACGCTTCCTTGCCAGACTCTTGAAAATTGTAATTTCAACAGTTTGGAAAAAAAGGACGATATTTCTGTCAGAGACGAATTATAAATACAAGCAGTGAATACAGAGGCCAACACCCCAATTGTACTTGAGTTTGGGTTTTAAGAAGAACCATCATTCAAGGCTGGTCACATGTTGAAACTGCACTTTCCTTACACAATATACGGGAAAAAGAGTAGCCCTTCTAATCCTCACTGGCCAACTCTCCAGAGTCTGTTTGGTGCTGATTCAAAGGAGTGTTTCTCTCTCACTCTGCAGAGCCCGGGCTCCTACTCAGATCACATGCACTCAACCCTGACAGTAGGTCAGGCCCTACGCTTACAGTGCGTTCCTTCTGTTCTGACTCTCATCAGAGGCTCTGTCCCAAGGCTGTTTTGCCTCTTGGTTACCAGAGGGCTGCCTAGAGCAGTAAGTGTCCATACATTTCCTGGTTCACACCCAGCAGGAAAAAGAAAGAAAAAATGCTCTCTCCCAACACGAGATGCAAACCATTCCAGTTTGTAGGACTGGGCCAACCCCATCTTGTGCCTTCTCCTAAACAGATGCAGGTGCCAGGGAAGGGCCATGGGCTCCTTGGTTTGCACAGCTCAGGACACCGGTCTGGAGCTGGAGACCATGTGGATGACTACACTGACTAGGGACTATTCAGAAGTGAGACATTGGATGTCAAGTGGGCCATCAAGTGTGTCTGCTGCATGACCCATGGTCATCTCACGGCTCAGCCTGAGAAGGAACGGCTTCCCAGCTCACTCTGATGGAGGTGGGTGGGATTCAGTGCTTTGTGGGTGTTTGGACTGAGGGTCTCAATTTCTCTCTGTCTGGAGGCCACGCTCTCTTGCTTGCCATGTATAAGTCTTCGTCATGGCAGTAGTTCCATTACAGCCAACAAGCCTAGAAGGCAAGAGAGAATGTTGGCAAAATGGAAGTCACAAGCTTTTCTAAGCTAATCTTGGCAGTGACATCTCATGCCTCTCGCTGTATTCAATTTATTAAAGCAAGTTACTAGGTCCAGCCCGCCTTTGAGGGGAGGAGGTCGTTCAAGGGCGAAAATTCTAGGAGGCTGCTCACCACACCTTGTGTTAACTTCCTGGAGACCCGTGATTAGGGTTTTGCAAATGTTAACCAACCAACCCTGGCTAGGGAGTCTCAGTTCGTAGCTAGCCTACATTAGGGTACAAGAAGAAATGAATACCAGAATGTATCACCTTGAAGTTCATGTTGAAATACTGCAAAGTCAACCACAGACCAATATAGCTGAGCACTGCCGCCCTCTTCACCCGACACCAAACCATGTTCTTGCTAGATTTTTATCGCAAATCATCTTCTTTGATGGCTGACCTTTTTGTTTAGCTTTTCAGAGGCCTCGGCCAGGACCTATGTTTGTCTGAAGGAAAGGCAGGGCAGGTTCAAGTGCAGGAATAAACGACCCAAACTGTGGAAAGTGGGGAATTCATAGGATTATCAGAGATTTAAGTCAATAATGAGGTCCCACACAGAGTTACCAGGTATTTATCGAGGTTGCCAAAGTTGTATCTGGGGAACGATAATTGATATTGAGGTCATTCTTTCTAAGAAAAGAGCAAAAATATTTTTGTCTATCTTGTGTCAAGGAGGAAAGCAAACAAACAACAGCAGCATTACT
This sequence comes from Tadarida brasiliensis, assembly GCA_030848825.1. NCBI lineage: Eukaryota > Metazoa > Chordata > Mammalia > Chiroptera > Molossidae > Tadarida > Tadarida brasiliensis. Next base: position 93,478,124 of record CM061267.1, on the reverse strand, counting down.
TCTGCTGAATATAATCTACCTTTTCCTTGGTATTAAAAACCATAAACCTATAATTTAACAAAAAGGAAAACTTATTTGAGATGTAATTTTTAAAACCTGACATAAAATTGACAACTTTTGTTATGTGACTTAGTTAATGCCATAAAGTCCACTGTGCAGACGAGCTTTCAAACGAACCCCCTACCAGCCTGCCTTGTAAAGGGGGCAGGAAGGAGACAATGCACCAGATACATCGTGTCTGGGATACATAGACAGGTTGTCATCCATTGCTCTATTCAAATATGACTTGGATGGAAAATCATTCTTGGGGTACACAAACCACAGAGAAGGCTTTTGGATGGAGCATAAGCTCCAAAAAATTAAATGATTTCCATCTTGCAAAGTTTTAGCTGTCCTTATAAAAGTCATTTTTCTGCCATTTGGTCATCGCGAGGTCCAATCAAAAGCGGGCAGAGTGCGCACTTTTACACGGTGTTGTGAGGCAGCCACACCGACAGCTTGTCAGGTTACTAAGGCAATGTGCAGCTCACTCAGTGTGATGGGTAAAATCGCTTCATTCCACCAGCAAACGTGTGGAATGGCTCAAATGAAAAGCTTTTGAAGGGAGAACAGGCCTGCCACGGAACCAGCGATAAGATGAACATGTTTCTTTGTTTCTTATATAACTGTTAGCATCTTGACAAGTGTCTGATTGGCTATTGAATAACATCTATATCAGTCTATCACATGCAAATACAGCATTTTCTTCTGATAACCTCATGAAGTCAAGGCAGTCCCTGGGCGTGAAGCTTCTCCCAGTGAGAAACAGTGAGACCTTTAGGCAGCTCTTCACGTCGAAGTATACATAACCAGAATCCCGGATGAGATATTTACAGCCTAACGTTATTCTTTGGAAGTTGTTGTTTTTCTCCTTAAACAGGTCAGCTGACTGTGGATTGCTGGAAATCCCTGCACATTTTATCATGCCTGGGTCAGCAATACATTCTTGGCTTCAGAAACACTGATCTTGGAAATTAAACATCTAGCCTGTCCTTCCTATTTTCCTCCACACCCCGCCCCTCCATCATTTCTTCACCAAATAATCAGTATTTCCTCCTTTGCCTCTCTGGCTCGAATAGCACTTAGAACTCAAATTTGGTGTATGTTATATTGTATTTATTTGGGATTCTTGTGGAGCCAATTTGATACTATTTTCAGTCCTGAAACTCCTAGCAGTGCTATTTCCCATTGTTTCTTTTTTTAAAAAATATGTTTTTATTGATTTTTTTTTTTTTTTTTTTTACAGAGAGAGGAAGGCAGAGAGAGATAGAAACATTGATGTAAGAGAGAAACATCGATCATCCCGGGCATGTGCCCTGATCGGGAATCGAACCTGCACCTCACAGTCCATGGGATGATGCTCAATCCACTGAGCCACAGCAGCCGGGCCCCCGTTGTTCCTTTTTATAAACCACTTAAGGTCACTCTGATGACCTTGGATTAATTGGTCACCAGTAAATGGAATTGTATCAGTGCCCAAGGCCAGAACTCTGTTTCTTTCCTCCACTTATCATGGGTGTTCTTCGCATAACCTCGCGGAAATTCTCCCATCACAATGTTCCAGACCTGACGTTTTTAGGAACCTGGAACTGCATGCAAAAGGCACGGTACATGTGGTGTGTGCTCCCTTTTCCTCGCCTTTAATCGGTTTCTCACAATGATCTTTAAACCAAATATTTTAAGAACCACATTTCTAAACCAAGAAGATGAGTCACTTGCTCTAAGGCACCCAATTCCCTTCTTGGACCCCTGCTGGTTTTCCCGCCTTGTGAGGGACAGTGCTAATAGAAACTTACTAGGCAGGGCGCAGAGAGGGGGAAATCCAGAGTGATCCGGGCCGTTCCCAACTGTGTGTGAAACACAGCACACGGTGACGTGCAGAACGTGACTGGTGACCTGAATCCCATCTGGATCCCCCAGCTCTGCTCTCTTTAAAAGCAGATCATTCTTTTCTTCTTTATGATACATAGAGATTTTTTGGACAACTTTTCTCTTTCCCATTGAAGATGCCTTTGAAAAGCATCTTTTCAAAGGTGTATATTTTTTCCCCCAGATTCTCTAGATTTTGTTGTGGTTGAAAAATACTGTCCACATCTGGAGTCTTCATACTTTGGGGTCTTTGTACTTTCTGTGGACTTTCCTAGGGCCACTGCCCTGCAAACAGAACCCAGTGGAATTCATTTCTGCTGTTTCATTTTAAAACAGGGCTGAGAATGGAAGTGATGTCTTTTTTTTTTTTTAATCCTCACCTGAGGATACTTTTCCATTGATTTTTAGATAGAATGGAAGAAAGGGAAGGAGGGAGAGAAAGAAACATCGATGAGAGAGAGACACATCGACTGGTTGCCTCCCACACCACCGGGGCCAGGGATCAAACCTGCAACCCAGGTACGTGCCCTTTACTGGAATTGAACCCACAATCCTTCGGTTCAAGGGCCTACGCTCTAATCATTGAGCCAAACCGGCCAGGGCAGAAGTGATGCTTTAAGTGGACCTTCAGGTTTGAAGAGATGCTGTTGATTGTTGAGAGAACAAGGGCATGTGTCTGGAACTCAGCATCCCCACGTGGTTTCCAGCTTCTAAAATGTATCTCGTGTGTGTTACATTGTTTGGTATAAATCTGAAGGACTTTGCACTTCCATTCAATGTGTTAACACTTAGAATAAGACCACACTTACACACCTTTTTCTTATTTATGAGCAATTAAATAATGCACTGATAAGAAAAGTGACTTTATTTACAGCACTGAGGGGAAAAAATGGCAACGGGATAACTCTTACTACAAAATACGATTTCCTTTTTTTTTTGTCTATTTCTAAACTGTTAAAACAAACTATGTCTTTTCTCAAGGCAAGGCCCTTGGAACTAGTTGGTGAGTATATATTGAACATTTTACTTTCTTTTCCCTGTGATCCAGCAAGAAGTTCATCCAAATAGAACCATGCCTCCAGCACATAAATCATTCGGAAGATCTGGTAACTTTCCATGTGATTCAGTTAAATCCTTTAAATCCCACAGGAGAATTTACTTGTTTTTGGCATATTTCACCATATTAGGAGGAAAACCAGCCTCCAAGGACACGGTGGTTAATGGTGTGGGCCAAAAGCAGATGTCCTAAACTCCGTTTTGTTAGCTTAGGCATTTTCAGAGGGTGTTTCTCTTGGTCGAGATTTCCTGAAGAAGTTTCCTTTCTGAGTCCTCCATACTCTTCTAGGCTGCCCTCAATGCTTTGCAAAGGACAGAGCCTTCCCCGCCATGATTAAAGGTAAGACAAATGCGGAGGGAAGTTAACACCTTGAGCTAATCCATTGACACTAAACTGAAAACCCAACTTTAACCAACAGCAGAGTTGATGGGTTTGAGGGCAGCAGGAGAGGTGAAGTGACATGATTGGCGGGGAGCCGTGCGCAGGACACTGGCTGGGCAGTGGAGGGGCTGAGGGGCGCAGACCAAGGTTCCCACGCTCCACGTTGCCCTGTCTCCACGTGTCAGCGTCTCCTCTGAGCTGAGGTGGAATCCACCTTCTGAAGGCTGTTGGTGTTTTATGGGAAGTGCAAACCCTAGACTGGATGTTAAGCCAGAAGACTGCCCATCCTCTGTTTCTTTCACTTCCATCATGTAAACAGGAATCCACAATGCCCAGGGGAGAGGTGTCATGGGCCCTAAGAAGACTACAGTGCATTCAGAGGTGTTTAAGACCAGAACACACATTTTGTTCAGGAGAAAGTTCCATGAAGTAAATGGAAATGGAATGGAGGGAGGGAGAGGAGAAGAAAAAACCAGGGACTGAAGGACTCAAATCCATGATACAGAGTGGGGCAAAAGTAGGTTTACCGTTGTGAGTACGAGAAAGATTATTATTGTATTATTTCCCATACGAACAACTGTAAACCTACTTTTGCCCCACCCTGTAAACTATATTGATGCTACAATGAAAATAAGTCACTTCTCTGAAAGACTTTGCATATTCAAATAAACAAATGACTAAATGATGCAAATATTTTGCAGTTCCATGAATTTCAGGGTAAATTTTAAAAATCTGATTGGGGCTCTCTGCTGAAGGCCATGGCAAAGTCTAGACTCTCCCAGGATCAAGTTGGTCATTGGTCAGTCCCCCCCTCCCCAGAGAAGTTCCCAGCATCTGTGGTTTCAGCCTGGAGGAGAGAGGACAGAGTACAGAAGGAAGCAAAAAGGGAAATGTCAGAGGGTATCCTCTTACTCTACCTTCATTAGAAATCTTCCTAGTTCCTGTTGAGTTTCCCCACCTTTCTTTGTGCCAATTCCTGCCGTAGAAAATTTCCCAGAGTAGACCTGCAGGATGGACTGAATTTGTTCACATATGCTTGCTTTGAAACTCAACAGACCTGCTCGCAGGGAGAAGGGAGGGAAGCATGACATTCGGTCTAAACTAAGAGGGGCATGGATGACGGAGAGTTCCCTGAGCCTAACCCGCCCCTCACCCCCAGGGCTCACATTGGGGCTCATTCTTCCTTAAGTAAAAAAAGGAAAAGAAAAAGAGAAAAAAAAAAAAAAAAAAAGCCCAGCTGGTGTGGCTCAGTGGTTGAGCGTCAGCCCATGCACCAAGACGTTGCCGGTTTGATTCCTGGTCAGGACACATGCCCAGGTTGTGGGCCAAATTCTCAGTGGGGGGCATGCAGGAGGCGGCCAATCGATGTTCTCTCTCATTGATGTTTCTATCTCTCTCTCCCTCTCCCTTCCTCTCTAAAATCAATAAAGAAAAATAAAAAATTTTTAAAAAGAGTGTCTCTTAAAGTTTATATGTGAAGTAGCAATTTAGATATAAGGCGCCATTTGCTGGGGAGGAGAGTTGAGGCAAAGTAGAGAAGTGAAATAGATACCAAGGCTTGTCAAGGGTGCACTGTCCACTCTGCAGCGGAGTGCAGCCTGGTGAAATACTCCAAGTCTGCAGCTGTGACCTGAGTCCATGGCTCCAAACTTGGACAGAATGGCTGCTTCCAAAGTCAGCACTTAAATTAGCCGCCCCCACGCCAACCTCAGCCCCAGATGTTGCAAGAACCGGATTAATCTGAGGTCTTTCTAGACTCCCACTTAGCATACATATTTAAATTCTGGGACTCCAAGCCAAAATTCCTCAGTGGGCTACCTTATCCTTTGTTAATTGAAAAAATAAACAGTTCTGCAGTAATGGAAAAGGGACTTTTTCACAGAAATGTCTTTGAGGCAAAGGCTGCTTTGAGGATACATGTCCCTATACCTCCCACAAATTTTAATACCAGACTAACTCAAGGACGGCACAATACATCGGGGCAACCAACAGTCAAGATGAGAAGGGTTTTCTGTCAAGGCGATGGATGGGGAGTTGTAGTCACCTGACTTGAGTTTAGGGGAACCCAATCAAGGGGAGAAGAGGGCACTGGGGAGTAACAGCTCATGCATTCAACACAGAAGGCAGAGCTTAGCACAGTGATGATGGGACCGCCACGCACACACCAGGCTACTGCTTCTCTGCTCTTGAGGTGGTGACTGCTTATGACATTGTAGCTGCTGCTGCTGGTCCTATTGAAGGATCCCATGGTATGTTACTGCCAACCTACTATTTCTCTATCTACTTAAGTGCTGTCATCACAGGTGATAGGAAAGAAGAGTTAGTGGATATTCCCTTTATTTTCACCTTGGTGGGAGAGGGGGGATGCTAGCGTATACCTATATGCTCTTATTTTCAGTTGACTTGTTTAAAATAAGCACGGCAACCTGCCTGAATGTTCCTTTCCCCTCTTTGCAGGACATTTTTCAAGAGGGTGAAGAACACATATCTTCAAGGTATAAAGAAACACCCTAATGTGTAGCAAAATAAGAAATGTGGTTCTATTGGACTAACGTCTGGACGGGCCAACTCACCAACAAGCTCGCACCAGATAGGAAAGCACGCTGATGAAAAGCACAGGAGTCAGGCGGCCCCGGGCTCAAACCCCGACTTCTGCCCTGCAGGTGGGTAAATGCCTTCAGTCAGATTCCCCCAGAAGCAGACTCTGAGCCAAAGAGTCGAGTTCAAATGATGCATTAACGAGGAACTCCCAGGAAAAAGTGGTAGAAGTTTGAGAAGCAGACTAGGGAAGAAGAAGTAGCTAAGCAAGGGAATCATGAGATTTTCCAAAGAGAATAAACAATAGTCAACTGGGATTGGACAGTGAGCCCACGGCAACTCAGAAAGTCTACACCCCACTGCAGGCAGAAGCACAGTTCCCAAGGGAAGAAGGGGAAGCAGAGGATCACTGGGGCTTACTGAAAAGAGTCTTATTAGCAAAAATCAAAAGTACTTTTCTCCGAGTTTAGGGACAGGCTCAGCGCAGGGAGGGTCTTCTAGCCGCAAGCAGTGCTTTGCACCCAAAGCCTCAAACCAGTTGTCTGGTTTCTTGGAAGCTGAAAAAAGGATTGTCTAGTCCAGTGGTTCTCAAATTTTTTGGCCCCAGGACCTCTTTACATTCTTAAAAATTATTGAGGATGCCAAAAAGTTTTCGTTTGTATAGGTTATAACTAGTAATATTAACCATATTAGAAACTGAAAATAAGAAAAAAATTAAATATGAATTACTTAATTTTAAAATAATAATTACATGCTAACATAAATCATATATTTTTTTATGGAAAAATAACTATATTTTCTGAAATCTAACAATGAGACAAGAGCGGTATTGTTTCACACATTTACAAATTTCTTTACTGTCTGGCTCAATGAAGATGGCTGGATTCTCTCTGCTCCTGTATTCACAATATGTTGTTTTGGTTGAAATATCGAAGGAAAATCCAGCCTCACACAGTTGTGTCATTGGAAAAGCAAGGAGTGTTTTATAATATTGCCAGATAATTTTAGATATTTTTGTTGGATAGTACACCAAAACTCAACAAGTGTTAGTTACTCAAAGGTTATTTGCAGTGTAGAATTTGATATCTACCCTGTGGATGTTCATTTCATACTGTTACAGTAAGTGCTTATCCTGCATTCTGAGTGTATTGTCAACCTTGCATTCTGAGTGTATCGTCAACCTTGCATTCTGAGTGTATTGTCAACCTTGCATTCTGAGTGTAACGTCAACCTTGCATTCTGAGTGTATTGTCAACCTTGCATTCTGAGTGTATCGTCAGCTTTGCATTCTGAGTGTATTGTCAACCTTGCATTCTGAGTGTAGCATCAACCTTGCATTCTGAGTGTATCATCAACCTTGCATTCTGAGTGTATTGTCAACCTTGCATTCTGAGTGTATTGTCAACCTTGCATTCTGAGTGTATTGTCAACTTTGCATTCCGAGTGTATTGTCAACCTTGCACGGCTTTTTAACATAACGCACTGGAAAACATTACACCAACTTATGCAGATAGTCCAAATGCTGACATTTTTCGTTATCTAGTATTTTTAAAAATTCTATAGACAGGGTGTCCCCCAAAAATGTATACAGGGTGTCTGTATATTGTATTACATTTTGAAAATGAAATGTATTTTAATAAACACTGGCTTTATAATTATTCAAATTTATATATACATATTTTGGAGACACCCTATGTTAATAATACCACTGATGTCATCAGGGATGTCTTTAAGCATTGAGAAGCTTTCAAGGCGAGAGTGGAAGATAAAGTTTTCAAAATTCGGTTTCCAGTTGAGACATCACACTTGCGCTGCTCTCCTGAGGCCGTTACCTTCAGGAGTGGGACGTGTTCCTGGCCTCGGGGCTGGGCTAGGATCCCTCCAACAGCATTCTTCCCTGACCCCAGCCAAGCACTTGCCCGTTCTATGGGGATTGTCTGTTTGCATCCCTGTATCTCCCAGCCTGTCTCCCTGCCCTCAGTCCTACATAGAAACAGCGCTCTGTGAATGATACTTGACTCCCTGGGACGGACCAACCCACTGTCAGTGCAGATCCAGCTCGCATTCCCACGCAGGAGATTTGATTAGAGTGGAAAGCCCATGGATTATTAAAAATGTAAACAACAACCAAAAAAAGGGCAAGTCAAGAAAACAAAAAAGCAAATGAAAAACAAAGAGAAACAAGATGAGAAGGAAGATACAAACACGCACACACCCCTCACAGTGGACACGTGGCCCGAGAACTGCTTGACAAACACGGTAGGACTTCGGTAGCTGTGAAAGCAGAGGCGGCGAGGAAATAAGAGTCTGTCCTGCTCTGGGCCAAGGACCTGCAATCAGAGGACCCGATGGAAACAGGGAGAGAAGACAGACCCCTTGGAGCCAGCAGCAAAGTACACGCATGTGGCGTGATACCCTACGGGAGGCGAAAAGAGGGAGAATGGAAAAGAAATGGGAACAATCAGGAATGGGAAATAAAAGGCCAGAAGGAAGTAGAAGAAAAGATCAAAGGACGGTAAGAAAAAGTTGAAGAAGAAAAGAAGACCCAGTGCCCAGAGTTTGTTCAGTAGCCAGAGACAGGCTAGGAAAGGCACAGCAACCGTGTGGAAGTTACATCTGAGCCCCACTGAGTGGACGAAAGATGATCATTGGTGAGGTTTCGGTGCAGAATTGGTCTACCCTTGAAACGCCTCGAAGTCTTGCCTCGCCTCCTGGACCCAAATTACCTCATGCTGTCATGCTCAGTTGTGCCATAAAATCATGTCTCTGGGTTGATGAAGGCCTTACCTTCCTCAGATAGTTTCCTGCTGACCTTCCAGAAGGCCATGACTGACCTCTTCTGCAGGGACACACGTCCAACCACTCTTGGAAAGCAACAATGAGCCAGCAAGTCCATTTTATCCAGAAAGATGGTCTGCGTTGGACCTCTGCGTCCAGAACCCAGTGGGTATGCAGGAGGATTTTATCACCCAGCCCTGCCTTGCAAGTCAGCAAACCCATGTCCTGGAGGAGGGAAGGGCCAGTCTGCGAGCCGCCCGAACACTGGCGTCCCACCAGAATGCGGGGTGCACGTGAGCGAGAACGTTGGTCTCTTCTGTTTATCATTCAATCTCTAGATGTGGTGTCCTAAATCTAGATCGTGTCTAGAACAATGGTAGGAGTGGAAGCATGGGGGGCACAGTGTCCTGCTCCGGACCCAAAAAGGCCGAATGCAGAAGTTTCAGCCAGGCATTGAGGGATCGTCCGAACTGCAGCCAGAAGGAAAGAATGCGAATCATTTCTGTGCAGCTGCGTCGCTCCGTCTTTTCGACCCCACCATTTGACCAGGTGGACAGGGTTGACCCCACCCTCTTAGCCCATTTTGACTCATGTGTATGAATTTCACATCCAAATTTTGCCAACACTGCTGAGTCATCTTCTCATGAACTCTTTCTCAGATGAAAAGCATTCTCTGGATCAAACACCATTCAGTTGACTTCTCTGATCAAATTCTGTTACACATGCTTAAACCTTTTTCAAGATTTTTTTCCCATTTTTATTTTTGTGCTACTGATTTTTTTTTTTTTACCAGATTGTAAATTTTAAGATTTTTGTGCAACATTTTTAAACTGAGATACTATGATATCCTGGGCACTGTTCTAGATGCGGAGAACACATAATAATCAAGACAGGTACTGATTCTTGCGTTTGGGGAACTAACTTACTATTAATGTTACATTAATAATACTTTATTGTCATCCAAAAATAATCTTAGAGTAATTATCTCTGCCTTCATGAGCTTTCTTTTGGTGGCCACTATTTCTAACAAGTTCAATGTTTCTGGGTCTAATTTTACAGATTTCATTTTTTTTTAAAGAAAATTTGCTTCTTCTATCAGTTTTTTTCATCTGTATCTTTCCATGTGCGATTTTAGCTGTTGACAGTTTTATTTCATGTTGATCATTTCTACCAAGTCTAAATCTTTTTTTCCTGAGCCAGTTCTTGCAGGATCCAACATGACCATCACGATGACCCTTCGGGCAGGTTTTCATTTATAAGAAGTTTTATCACTTATAGCTTTAGCCATCATCAGTTTTATGTCGTGTTGATTTTTTCTGCTGAGCCAAAAATTTCCCCAGCAACCTAGTAACAGAGCCCTTTGGGTCAACCTTGTAGAATCAAAATATATTTTTTTTAAAAAAAATCCCTAATTGAAATGGTGTGGTAAAACTTGTGATTCAACACTTCCTATTTTGCAAGAAGCAGCATGAGAAAATATGCAAAGTCATGGTCGTCAAGAATTTCGAGTAGCAATTCTTACACTTTAACATACAGACAAATTGCCTGGGACCCTGATGAAATGCAGCAGATATAGGGCAGGGCCTGGGACCCTGCTTTTCTAACAAGCTACCAGGTGATGCTGATGTTTCTGGTCCACAGGCTGAGTAACAAGGAGTTGGACTATATGCTTGTGGTCCTGGGTTCAAGGCCTTCTGTCCTCTAAACTTGGGAGGTTACTTAATCTCTGAATCTGGGTGGATTCATTTGTAAAATGGGATGGCAATGTTATCACAGAGCCAAGAGGTTGGTTGTCAGGTTTAAATAAGATGATTTATATAAAATGTTTAGTACAGGGCCTGGCATTTAGTAAATAATAAATGATAACCCTTAACTGACCAGTGAAAACACCCCTACACACACACACGGGCGCACGCGCACACACACACACACACACACACACACACACACCCTTCCATGTCAGACAATGTTAGTCGATCAAGCACCCTTTCCAGCTGAACCCTGGTTGATCCCAGGATCCCTGCCCATGCATGTCCTAGGCACGGCAAGGCCCCAGCAGGATCCGAAGAGACGGAAATGATATATTTGCAATCACTGCAGGGGACCACATGGAGCTATCCAAGAACTTTAAAAAGGAAAAAATGAGACAAAACGTGGAAGAGCTTAGAAGAGCGCCTGGTACTGGGAAGCACTCCGTGGGCATGAACCAGTTCTTTCTACCTAGCCTAACTCTCTGCGCCAACGTTTCCCCAGGCAGTGAGGACAGGGGGACATTTAGGCCAAGGTACTCATATATCTTGGTGTTACAATGACCTTTTGTTGTGAAATGATGGGGAGGGGAGATGGAATCTTTTCTAATTCTCATAATGAAAAATTAAAATTTTGCAATCCCGTGTTCTCTCCTGCCCATTTTTTGTTTTCATAAAGAATGACACCAGGCACACCTGGAGGTGATGACGGCCTGTACTTCTGGGCCTGTGGGCACTTGGGTCATTCGGGCAGAAAGGGCCTGGGCAGAGCGGAGGGGCCCCTCTCCCTGTTCCCTTCTCCTCCTCTCACGACATCTGCCTTCAAACAAGTGGGAGGGACAATGTTTCCTTCTGCAAGTGGCGGATGTTCTTCCTCTGGCCACATCTTGTCAGGGTTGACCCTGCACTTACAGAAACATCGTTGACAATTAGTGGGCGCCTGTGGCGAGTCCAGGGCTGTGGCACACAGCCGTCACAGAGTCCACTCTGGCTGTCCCCGTGAGGCACCGTCTACCGAGCGGAGCCTTCCTGTGGGCAGCTCCCCAACAGAGGCCACACCCGGGCAGGATGAGCGCGGAGTCTGAGGGCCCAGAGGCGAAGACGGTTGCTTTGCACCAGATGACCCGAGAGAACGTTTCCAATGTGAGCTGCCGACTTTGGGCCGAGTGAGCTGTTGGCTACGTGTTCTGGGGCACCTCCCCAAGATACCCTCAGCTCCCAGAGCCAACACTGGCTTTCAAAGGCATGCGCTCCCTCTTCCAAACGCTCTGCTCTCCCCGCGAGCTCACTGTGATTCACTGACTAAACTGTGCTAATAAGCCCAGGAACCAGTCTACTGAGGTTTAAACCTTCCCTATTTAGAAACATGTTGTATTCATTGCTTTATTTTAGGTCAAATACAGGCATCCATGTGCTACGGTAAACCACCCACTTTGTATACTCCCTGGTGTTGTGTAAGTAGTTACACTGCTGTCTGACTGCTAGAAAATTAATATGCAAATAGAAGTAACAATAACACCACAGAGTGAGATACAACGTTGCATGTAATTTTCTGACTGGTTTCTTCTTGGCAAGGCAGAGAGAGAGAGAGAGAGAGAGAGAGAGACCAGAGTTCTGAGTGTCAACATGTGGGGTCGAGACAGGAACCCCATTTAATGCCACACTGTATACCATATCCAGCAGGGAACTCCTCTTGACATCTTTTTGAATACCCAACTTACCCAAGCTCATCATTAATTCGCTTTCAAAGTGTGGTATCAACAGACTTCACATAAAAATCTCTCTCAAATAATGAAGGCTTTGGTTCTGCTGGGTTGCTTCAAAACAGCAGCCCTTAAAAACATGATTAAAAGTTTCCATTGAAATTTATTATCAATGAATAAGGTTTTGTACTTATGCATATGAGGCCTTCCAGAGAGAAAGATTTCAAATTCCTTTCCAAATGAGGCCTGGGACAAACAGAACCACTTCCCTTCATGAGTAGATGCTCTAGGGTTGGCCACCAGGGGACATGGCTTAAAATGGAAAGTATTTAAACCTTCTATAAAAGGCTTGAAAAAGAAGAAATGGTGCTTACCACCTCCCAGCTGGCTTATTGTATTAACCATGTTTTTTATTTTCTGAATTCTTAAAAAAAATTTTTTTCTATATTGATTTTAGAGAGAGAGGAAGGAAGAAGTAGGGAGAGATGGAAACATCGATGAGAGAGAACATCGATTGGCCGCCTCCTGCATGCCCCCCACTGGGGATCGCGCCCACAACCTGGGCATGTGCCCTGACCGGGAATTGAACCAGCGACCTCTTGGTGCATGGGTCGACGCTCAACCACTGAGCCACACCGGCCGGGATATTTTCTGAATTCTGACACTTTGACATCTGGGGTCTTGCTGAGCCTGGGGAACCTGCCTGTCCCATGCTTAGCTAATTCCTAGATACGAACAATTCGCCCGTGAGCACACTTTTCAAACACATGCCACCCAATCTAGAGCCCCTACCCCAACCACCTTCTCAAATGGGCTCTCACACTGCAGGCCACTGTCCACCTGCCTCCGTCACCCCAGGGCAGATAGCGGGCAGCTAGGGGGAGCTCCTGTGCCCCGGTCACTGAAATCATTCAAAGAGCTGCCCTTTGCCTGCTACCCTGCCATGCGCGTTGCTTCCGGCAGAAACCACAGTGACGCCTCTTGGCCACAGTTCTGTTCTCCTCCTCGGCTTCTGGCTGACCCTGGGGCTCCTCCCTGTGGCCCCCCTGTGCCACACCCCTCTTCTTGGGAACTGGAACAAACTGTCTTTTCCGTGGCAACCAGCTCCTGATCCGTTGGCCTTACTATACCTCATATTTCCTATGGACACACGTTATGACTACCTTCAGACATGTACATGTACTTAGACTTGACAGAACTGGACGCTTTCTCGTCTCGCCAGGTGTCTTTGTTCCCCGATTCTTCCAGAGGGCTCCCATAATCCTGCTTCCCCACAAGGTTCACCTCTGCCCCTCCCACGCCCATGCCCCGCGAAGGCGGTTTGTCTCGAGTGGATGCCGTCACTAGACAATACTCTGACGTCCTGACAACTTCATCCTTCAACACCTCCCAGGGATTTCTTGTTCCACGTTGAGAACCAGCCTCCAAAGCTGCTCTCCGCTGCTACTACTTGCAGAAATCCGGGGTTTGTTTCATTTAACCCTTCGGGGGTTTACAGGTGTTCTAGAAGTTCCTCTGATGCCACGAAATGACCCTCTTGTGCAGATGTTGAGGAGTCTCGGTGGGTAAGGAAACTACCTGCCTCCCTCCTTCCCCAAACCCTTCACTCCGGCGGGGCTGTTTCCTTGAGACAGAGACCTGCCACCAATGGGAGGGAGCGAACAGGTCCGCTTCCCTCCATCCCCGGTCCCATCACGTGCCCGGCCCCCTTCGCAGGGACGTGGCCACAACGTCCACACAGAGGGCCCTTTCTCCCATTCAGTCTTATGAAGGCCAAGGTAAACGCTTCCAAAAGCTACACAGGCCCAAGAGGTCGTTCTCCCACTGGACTGGAGACACGCAGGGAGATGTTGGGCCCCCCCACCCGCAGTCACCCACACCCTCCCCCCACAGAAAGAGAGCGAAGGAAACAGTATTTTCTCTTTGTCCGATGCCACGTTAGTATCCCAGGACGTGGGAGTGCCCGAGATGACATCCGTGTGCAGGTGTCCTCTCCTTACCTAGGTGTTTCTAGCTCAAGACCACCCCCACGACGCGGTTGCCTACTTCTCTGTAACGTTTCACCGGAAACAGAGGTGCCGTTCAAATCGCAGGGAACACAGTTGGAACATGCGGACGAGGAGGAGGAGGAGAGCAAAGGAGCTGGCGTGGTCGCTCATCGGTGCAGGGCTTTGGACTCTGTTCTGGTTCCAGCTGGGAGACTCAGGATGCCCAAAGGACAATACGTCTAGTTCGTGGGTTGGGGACTTCTGGAAACATTGCCTAGCTCCTGTCTTCACAGGCAGCCTTCGAGCCAGTACCTTAGGTACCAGTCGCCGGGCAGGTGTTCTCGGGGCTCTCCCCATGGCCCTATGCCCCTGGCCCAGATGACAGCCTCCCAGGGAAATGCACCTGTGTTTCTCTGCTCGGAGGATTTTGCTGCTGCTTGCTGGGCCCAAAGTGCAAGGGACTTCATGCCAGCCATGCAGAGCCCTCCACAATAGACCGATGGGTGTTGGTGTGTAAATACCCTGGCTCCCTGACCTTCTGGGGAGCTCATTCTACCCAGGGGTGTGCTCCATGCCGGCTCCCAGACATCCACAGCAGGATGGCACCTCAGTCACCCACGGTGGGAACTTATCTCGGCTTCCTTCCCTTCCCTGTCACACTCCCCCTCTCCTTCCTCCACCGGAGTCCTTGTCTGAGTATCTGCTTCTGCAGGAGCCCAGACCAAGACCACTCGTGATAGTGATCAATGCTGCTGCTGCAAGTTCTCCTTTGTCAGAAAGGAACGAACTTCGTTGAAGTCCTTCATGTAAGAAGTAGTTCTTGGCCATATCACCGTGCACTAAGCCTCCTGCCCGGTACCTCTGCCTGGAAAGCCAGGCTCAGTCCTATTCCCAGTCGTCCTACAGACTACAGAGCAGCTGGGGTAGAATGATGACAACCCAAAGCTCCGGAGTCAGAGTGCCTGGGGAAAATATATGTATACACCTCAGTGCACACGGAAGATAAGAGGCGCCCAATCTCATGGAACACACCAGTCCATCAGGGAGGACGGACACTGAGCACGTGGTTGAAATGAAGTGCAATGAGCAAAGAACACGGAATCACAAGAACACATGAGAGAGACCTGCTCTCAGGTCCGGCAAGCCTTCCTTCCCTAAGGAGGGCTCATTTAAACTGAGACGGGAAGGACACCCGAGGAGCTCACATTTATGGAGCACTTGCTTTGCACCAGACGATGTGTTAGGTGCTTTACATGAGTTATCTCATTTAGTCCTTTGAGGTAGGTACAACCATTATCTCCATTTTATAGTAAGGATACCGAAGCTTGAAGAATTAATTATTCAAAATTGCACATTAGCAGGGGTTAGGACAGGGACCTATCTTATGAGTGGCTGCCACTCAGCATGCTGTTAGATACTATACAGTTTATCTACAGTGAATATATGTGGAATATATTTGTACATATATATCCTCAATGTATAACACAGAGCTGTTCACACACCAGCTGCTCAATAATAGTGGCTGAAGGAGAAAATGGATGAGTAGAATAGGTTCTCTACTAATGGCAAAGGGAGACAAATTCGTGTAGAATCAGGTTCTTACAAAATACTTTATTCCTTCACAACACTCCTCCAACACCAACCCTTGCTTTGGTAACCCTGCAAACCCTTCTAGACGCAGTGCTGTGTTCAGGTCTCTGCTTGCTTCCAAACCCCCCTGGAGAAAACACAATAGCCCTTTTACTTTCTCATTAGCAGGATTCCCTCCAGAACATTCTAGCACTTATAAGAAGCTTCCATTCACCGTGATTTCCCTCCAAAGAAATCCTAGCTCTCCACCACTCACTACTTTTCATTATGAAACCAAGGGAAAGAGTTGGGGGTGAGAACCCTACTGTTTTCTTTTCCTCAAAATATAATATTTCTCCTGTACTCCTTTGCCAAAAATGGCACTTGAGAAGATGTAAGAGGGGAACAAGAACTGATGGCTGCCAAGATAACCAGGGCTCATACCACCCATCTCAGCCACACACTCCCAGGAACAGAGAGGAAATTTGCTTTTCCTTTCTTTCCTATTTGATAAAGACAGATCTTCAGAGATACGGTCCAGCTTCCATGGAACACCCCATTATTTGGAAATGTCACTTTGACAGTGGCCACCCCGTGTGAGTCGCTGGGTCATCTGAAGTTCACGGAGAGGTGTGGTTGAAAGGCTGGGGCACCGGAGTCCCAGCCATAGGCGCCCTGGCTGCAGACCACCTCCCCGCCTCACCTCCCGTCACCAGAAGGCTCCAGATGGTAACCATTTTCATGTTTTCCCAGTTAGGTTTGGAACTGACCCAGTGTCAGCATCTCCTCCCGCCCCCAACCCTCCGTGATGGGATTGTTCGGGGTCAGCGCCTGCCATTCGCTTCTTTCTGTGGTTCTCCGGAGCCTTGACCTTGGTGCCCAGGCCTGCAGACCAGGAGCCATCGGAGACCCTGTCTGTGGTGGAGCGTCAATGTTGCAGTGCATTACTGGAGATGCTTTTTCTGCTCTCAGAACTCGAGAGTGTAAAATAAAAGTGTCCAAAAAAGTATAGAAACAGAACAAAATCACTCATTATCCTGCTATTCAGAGAAAAGCCACTATCATCATTTGATGTCGCTCTTCCAGGCTTTGTTAATGCAACGTGTTTCCTCTTGTTCCTTCTTTACCCTTGCAAAATTGGGACCATGTGAACAGTGGGTCTTGGTGCACCTCAAAAAATGAACCTTGACATCCTAGCCAGGCGGTTCAGTTGGTTGGAGTGTTGTCCCATACACCAAAAGGTTGCGGGTTTGATCCCTGGTGGCGGTGTGTACAGGAGGCAACAGATCAATGTTTCTCTCTCACATCCATGTTTCTCTCTCTCTCTCTCTCTCTCTCTCTCTCTCTCTCTCTCTCTTCTTCTCTCTAAAGTCAATAAACACATCCTCAGGTGAGGATTTAAAAAAAATGAACATTTGCCAGTTTATGAAGTGGGTTTAACCTCTCCAGCAGAAGTGGACTGTTAGACGAGGAAGGCAGGAACTCTGATGCCAGCTCCGACAGGGCAGAAGGCAGAGCAAACAGCCAGGTGCAGCCTGGCTCCGGAGCCCAGCCAACCTGGCATTCCCCATCCGGGCCTTCAACTTACTAGCTCTGTGACCTTGGGCAAGTTACATACCCCCTCTGACCCACAGCTTCCTACCTAGTGCATATGAGATGATGAGCACGATGCCTAGGACATAGGTAAAAATACAAATAATGTGAGTAGCCTTCTCTCCTAAGTGACAATGCGATGCCCGGGGAGCCACCGATCACTTCCTCTAGGCAGACATTTCATGCTTAAGAAATAAAGGTCAATTCAGATGATAATTACCGATTGCAGGCTGCTGTCACAAAATGCTACAACTGGGTGGCTTAAGCAACAGCTGGAAGTCCAAGGTCAAGGTGCCAGCTGATTTGGGTTCTGGTGAGAGCTGTCTCCCTGGCTCTTGTCTTGTAGATGGCCACCTTCTCACTGTGTCCTAGCATGGCAAGGAGAGAGAGAGCTCTGGTATCTCTTTCAAAGACACTAATCCTATCAGATCAGGGCCGCACCTTCATTGAACTGAAATTGCTTTCTTATAGGTCCTATTTCCAAACAGTCACTTTGAGGGTCAGGGCTGCAATTTGAAATTGGTGCACTGACCAATTTTGTCATCCACAAATTCAATGGCTAACCCATGGGATTAATGGTTGGTGGACAAACAAGTGTGGTTAGAGTTGAAGGGCAAGCCAGCTATTGTCTGGAGTGGGACAGCTATTCCTACTTTTATACAGACCTAAGCCCTGCAAACCTCTGGTCTGAGGTGTTACGTAGAATAAACTGACTTCACTCACACTCGCTAGTGACAAGAGATTCTGAGCTCCTTGAGGACAGGGGCTGGCCATCTCCATATCTTCTGGGCTTGGCCCAGTGTCTGGCCCACAGTAGGGCTTCACTGATTTTCTGTTGAATTTATATATGTTGAATGATTATTCATTCTTCACCTTGATTATCATTATTTTTTCCTCCACATCCCAGACCTTGTCCGGCCAAAGAGACCTCCAAAGAATTATGATTGGGACCCATCCATCACCATCTCAGTCACACTTTGCTATATTTTATTCTCAGAAACTACTAACTCCAAGGGTGACAGGGCTTGGAATTGGAGGCAGCCAAGTACCATTAAAAGAGCAAATGTTGACTGATGTTTTCCCCTTTGCCCAGACTTCCTCCTACTCTCTCTTCTGCAACTGACTGATTCATACGACATAAATGCATGTTCATAACAACCTCCATCTGGGGACTGGCTTGTATCACACAAGCAGTGGTCATTTTGTAAACGTTAGTATCTGCTACTTTACACTTATTTTTAAGCATTTACTTCCATAAGCTCTATTTAGAACTTATTCAGCAAAAGGAAAATGAAAATGAAATAATTAAAAAGTCAGTAAAGCCAATGCAAAGATTCACACTAATGACCTGAAACCTTTATCTCTTGAGAGGTGGAGAATTTCAGAAAAGAGATCAAATATAGGAGGCTGTGGGTCCCAGAGGTCTCTCTGACCAACATTCCCACTGACTCACATCCTGAAATTGGATCAACTCTTCACCTTCTTCAACCAAGTCACTGAGTTGATGCAATCAGGGAGGGTTTAAGAATTCTTGTTTTAAGAGAGATCTGAAAGAAGGAAAGATGAATCTCTTCACCTGATTTTCGCCTATCACCACCCTAATACCTAAACAGTGGTGTCATATCAGTCCAACTAACTCAAGCAGAAATGAGACTTTTTCTAAAGGAAACCAGGAGAACTCTTAAGATCAAAGGGATGCTGAAGGACTATGTTTGGGCAATGAGAGCAACCAGGGGAGCACCAAGGACCAGGTGGTGAGAGCCCTGTGTCTGGAGCCACAAAATACCTGGCTCCCCTGCTGGCTCCACTGAATTTAAAATATTTTCTTCAGCTCAGTGGACTGAGCATCGTCCCATGGACTGAGAGGTTCCTGTTTGATTCCCGGTCAGGGCACATGCCCAAGTTGTGGGCTTGATCCCCAGTAGGGGGCATGCAGGAGGCAGCTGAGCGATGTATCTTTCTCACATTGATGTTTCTATCTCTCTCTCTTAAAAAATCAATAAAAACATATATTAAAAAATGATATAATAAAATAAAATATTTTCTTCTCTATTGTGTTATTTATTGAATATTCAAAGTCCCAGAAATAGTTTCTGATTGGTTGAGCTTAGGTCATGTGCGTGTCCCTAAGATTGCATGCTTGGTCTCCAGGTCTCACATACTTGGCCCTTGAACATGACAAAAAACAGTAAAGAGGAAGAATCTGGACTCTTAGGTGCCATAATGTGAGGCATAGTCTTGGAATTTCTCTCCTGTCAACCTACACACAGAAGGGCATTCCCCTAAAATTCAGAAGATTGGAATGTCAGTAGGAAAGTTGGGGTGGTTGAATAGCAGAAGTCAAGGAACAAGAAATGTCCACTAGAATTGTCTATGAGACTAGACGTGTCCTCTTCACTTTCAAGTTGGCATAATGTCAACTTCATTATTATATATATATATATTTCTCAACTTGGGGAATCTCTTTCAAAATACTCTCCTGATAAAGGAAGTCTATTAAGAACACGCTAGATTCAGGCATTTATATCCTTTGTAAGGTGATTTCTTTTTTCCTTTTGTTTTTTTATTGATTTGAGAGAGAGAGAAACATCGATTTGTTGCTCTACTTACTCATGCATTCATTGGTTGCTTCTTGTGTGTGCCCTGACCAGAGATCACACTCATAACCTTTGCGTACCTGGACAACACTCCAACCAACTGAGCTACCTGGCCAGGGCCTCTCAGGTGATTTTTTTAAAATCAAGTTAAGTATTATATTCTTTTTCTTTTTAACCTTTTTTCTTTATTGATTTTAGAGAGAGAGGAAGGGAGAGGGAGAGAGAGATAGAAACATCAATGAGACAGAACATCAATAGGCCACCTCCTGCACACCCTCCACTGGGGATTGGGCCCACAACCTGGGCATGTGCCCTGACTGGGAATTGAACCAGTGACCTCTTGGTGTATGGGTCGATGCTCAATCACTGTGCTACACCGACCGGGCAAGTATTATATTCTTATTAACAAAAGCGTGTCATAGACATATGTCGAAATTAGTATCTCATCTCCTTCTTGTTCCCTTCTACTTTCTAACACATGAGAAAGATGACATGTACGATATAGTGGTTTCAAAAGGAAAGAGACTGGCCAGAAACCAATAAGAAATCTTGCTTAGAGTGTGGGAGGAAGGAGATTTGCAAGAAGAGAAAAAGGAAAATCGTTGAAAATAAAAATGGAAAAAGTTGGGTATCCAGATACCGTTGGTTATCTGCTGATTGCCAGACACAGTATGTGCTTATTATATTATTGTCTCCAAATCACAGATGAAACAACAGAAGTCCAAAGATTTAAATGATCAAATAAATGATTGAATGAATGAACACGATGTTAAGCAGATTTGAGGGGTCATGGTATCTGATGTGCCCAGGGCCCACATGCCCAGCCAAATCTGGTCACCTTGCTCCCAGCCAAATTTAGAGACTGCTGTGTGTGCCTTGCTTCCCTGCTCACAACTCTGCTACCTCTGGGGCCCGAGCCCTTCTCCAATCCCAGAGCAACGAGCTCTCAACTTGGTAGGCCTTTACCCAGGAATACAGCCAATCATTCAGAGCCATGCTGTTCTGGGCCATCTGAATATCATTCAGCTTTAAAAGATGGACCATACCTGCCAGGTTTATCTCCTCTTCTCTGACAGAAGCCCAGCTGAAACACCTTACCTCTGTGCTCACCTGGCATTCTGTGATCACCTCAATCATATCGCCAAACGTCACGCACTGCATTGATTTGTCTCTACTACAAGGTCACGAACCCAGCCCAATGCCTTGGATGTGGTAGGCACCCAATAAATGTTTCCCAACCAAAATAAATAAATGAATTCATTAATTAATTAAAAAAAAACACACAGCAATGGTGTTCTTTGGACTTCGAGTATGGTGTGCCCTGATATTGCACAAGAGGTAATTTATAATGAAAATATTCTGCCCTGCCTAGTTCCACCTTCCTCAACACTTTGTGCGTCTAATAACTTTCCTGCATCATGCCCAAGCCTTCCCATGGGATGACAGAACCACGTCTCAGCTGTGTCCTGTGGTCAGTGGCTTTTATAGCTAAAGAAATGGTGTTCAGAGCAATGACAGAAAGATGCAGCAGTATCCTCAGTCATTAATGGAATACTTTGTTTGCTCTTCCTAGGGCAAGGGAATTATAGATTCACTGTGGGTTGAAACAAAGGTTTTTCTGTTTATCTCTCATTGAAACAGTGATTCAGTTAACTAGAACACCTCATTCTCTGAGCATTCTGGTTAATCAAGGTTTTATTGTCCTGTTCTTGGACAATTTTTCCCCTCTGACATCTGTTGTATTTTTATGACCTTCATAAAGCTGGTGCACTGCTTTTATGGAGGAAGGCTAAATTATAATAACTTACATTTGTGCGTGGTTAAAAAGCATTTTCTGACAACAATCTATAACAAAGGCAGGGCAAGTGATAATGTCCATATTCCATTTGTGATTAGACTGTGTTTTCCGTGATTAAATATGCCTAGGTTCACAAGGCTGGTGAAGTGTTCCTGCCCATTCATTCAACAAATATTTGCTAAACTCCTACTGTGTGCCAAGTGCTGTGCTGGACCCTGGGATGTAATCATGAGCCAGACGACAGCCTCTCCTCCCCCAAAAACATGAGTGTCTGGCTCTGTGTCCTGCCATTTCACTTATCCCTTGCAGGACCACCCCCCACCCCCACCCCCTGCCAAAACATTCCCAGCAAGCCCCTGAAGAGGCTTCCCAACTACACAAGAAAAACCAAGCCCACACATTTCCTCTAGGGGAAGACGGCTGGATGTGTCCACATAAATGTCTGAGCATCTCCTGATGCCGTGGGGCCAGGGCTCCAGGCCCCACAGGAAGGATGGAGTTGAGGTCACCAGCCACACTGTATGCCGTCCACTTTGTCCAACTATGAAACCCTTGCTTTTTCTGATGCCAATGGTTCATTTATCACTCATTAACATTGGTTCATTTATCACTCATTATCATTAGTGGTAAAGATGCTGGAAAGAAGAGAAACAACTCTGATGCTTAAATGTGGTCCTTAGAATCCACATTGCCTTCTTTCCCATCTTTCAAGACTAATCCAAACATGTAGAAATGAGTATGATGTATGGTTATGTTTGGGAAGATGACATTTGGTTCTTGGTCAATCCAAATGTAGAGAATAACGAAATGTGTTTAAAAAACAAAAAACAAAAAAACAATATTATTATAACTTCAAATTTACCTTTTGTCCAATTTTATGGATTTACACAAAGAGCTAAACACAATATGCCAAGTCATTCAAATCCTTTCTTCCCAAGAGATGTTTCTGGAGCCATTTCAGTAGGCAATAATATTTCATCAATAATGGGTCTTGGAAGGGTGCAGGGAGATAGCCTCAGGAAACTGGTGGTTCACGGGTGTAGGTAGTAGATTAGCGGCCCAGGCCAACTACATATCCCTCCCCTGACCCTAACCAGTGGACTTTGATAGTCTTGGGTCATAACTGAGACATTCTATCCCCAGACACTGGACACAGCTAGCCTACATCTGCCCCAGGCAGTAGACAAAAGCTTGTGGCCTTCCCAGCCTGGACAATCCCCCAAGGCCCCTTTGATATCCTTGAACTTGCTTTCCTTACCTTGCTTTCTGAATTTCTGGCTCCACACTCTGATTCTGATACATATGTACGACCCCCTTTGGCCAACAACTTTTCCATTTCCTGTTTGAAGATTTAGACTTCAGCTTCCACCTATCCCCAAGTCTGTTCTAGGTTCCGTTTAATTATTGGATAGTGTCCTTTATGGTGGTCTGAAAAAAATTCCGCTCTGGTCCTGGCCCTGACAAACTCCTGTGGACAAAGCATCCTTAATATCCTTCTTTACTGCCCTCTTCCTGCTAGGTCTTCTTCCTATCTCCAAAACCTAAGCTAACCTGTAATGGCACCGGGCCAAGCAGGTTCAGGTAGACATGGACCAGCATCGGGAAACAGTGAAGTTAAGTACAATGCCAGTCATTGGAGCACTCCATGGGATGCTGCTAACCAGAACCCAGAGCGCAGAGTGGTCCATGATCCTCACCACTGTGAACCGGAGTGGGAGTGCGGTGGGACTGGAGCATTCAGCACATGAAGGAGGGCAGTGGGAGATGAGGACAGACAAGCTTTCCGTAGATTCTCCACTCTGATTTAGAGCCAGGCCTATACAGACACTCAGTAAACACAAACAGCTCCATCCCTCCAACAGTCAAGGCAATGGGAGGGTTGACCAGCCCAGGGAACTCTTCCAACCTGACTTTTAAAGAAGCCCCTCTGGCTGTGATGAGAAGGGTGGCCTGGAGCGGGGAGCACGGAGACACAGGCCCATCAAGGGAGAGCGGACTGGAGCCTGAACGGGGCAGTGGCACTGGGAACAGGAAAGATGGTAGAAATCAAGAGATTCTGCAAAACAGATGAGGAAAAGCTTACTGGGGAGAGGGAGCAGGAAGGGTGGGTCTCAGGTTTTTAATTTGGGAAAATGTGTGGTGAAGGCTTTAGTTGTGCTGAAGGCTTGGGGCAGTGGATCATGAGTGGGTGAGGACTGGTTCGGCTCGAGGCCCCAGGGGCACCCCGACTGTGCAGATGTCTGCGCGGTGAGTTTCAGCCAGAAGGGCTGGGAAAATGTTCACATCAACAGAGATCCCTTCCTGGGGGTCAGAGCCCAGGTCGATAACATGACGTCAAGATAAAGAAAATAATATGCGGAATAGTCCCCGGTAAAGGACCTCTCGCAAGACAAGCGCTGTGGGAAGCAGCACCCTCGGAGCGTGAGAAAGAGACAACAAAGTAATGGATAGGTGAGGCTTAGCCGACAAGACGCCATTCCTTGCGAACTGTAGAAAGCGTGTGTGCGTGTGCGTGTGTCTGACACCTGTGTGTACAAGGCCAGGACAGGCACAAAACTGAAGGGGGGTCCAAAAACCACAGTGATCATGATCGATCACGTTTGTCTTTATCATTTTAATGCAACATTTTAAACATCATAAGAATTAATAATAAACAAGATCAAAACGTTAAATAAAGACAGGCTCAGTCACAGACAGCGCCATGCTGTGCCGAGCTGTCGCAGAGCCCGAAGCTAAGGAAAAGTCAGTAAAATGGATACTTTCTCTATGTAAAGTTCTTATATTCTGTTCATCCTGGGGGTTTTTTGCTATGATTTTGATTTTTTAATACATTGCATTAAAATATTCTTTATCTTGATGACTGTATTTTTTGGTGTCTCCTTAAATTTGGTGCCCAGAGCAAGTGTCTCCCTCACCTCTCTCTCTCTCACACCCACACGCACACACATGCACACACACACACACATACACACGCACACACACGCACACACCCACATGCGCACACACATGCACACATGTCTGCTGTATGTGTGTGTGTGCGGGAGAGAGTAACATCACATTAATTGAAGTAGAGTTTTACAGAAAATGTACAACGAAACAAACCCTTGTACTATCATTCTACCCAAGCAAAGTTTTTTGTTTGTTTGTTTTTTGTTAATCCTAACCCGAGGATACTTTTCCATTGATTTTTAGGTAGAGTGGAAGGTAGGGACGGAGAGAGAGAGAGAGAAACATCGATGTGAGAGACACATCGATTAGTTGTCTCCTGCACAACCCCGACCGGGTCCAGGCATGAAGCCTGCAACCCAGTTATGTGCCCTTGACCGGGAATCGAACCCGAGACTCTTCAGTCAGTGGGTCAATGCTCTAACCACTGAGCAAAACCGGCCAGGGCACTGCCCTTTGTTGCCGCCCAAGACCCCGATATAGGGCTCAAGGCCTCACTTCAACCCCAGCAGGGGCACACTCATTAAACACCAGGTGTTCAGTGGCACACTCATTCAGCACCAGGAGTGTGAGAAAGCCTCGGCCTTCCTTTGGCTGCCCAGAGGTGTCCTCACACCTGTGCTCCCTGGGTCCCAGAGAGGACCAGAGCTTCCCTTCCCAGGCTGGCCATACTTTTACGGTCCTTAATCATCAGAGACCACACAGACAGTGGGACACAGGACAGGGCTGACTGGGATCAGTGACTGGGCTTCTTGCTGAGCCCATCCCAACAGAAACGGTTCTTGCTGTGGACATGCCTTTTCCTGGACACGGGATGTAATGCGGCAGCAGGCATGAGGGAATCACTCAGATAACCTGAGTGAGAACGTGTGAAAACAAGTTCAAATGCCAGCAAGGGTCTGGGCCTTCAAGGTCGATGACAGCCCACAAGCAGAGAGTTCTAGAGGGCAAGGAAGGCAGCCGTGGACAGAAAGGAGGCAGTGGTGCAGGCCGCCGGCAGGGAGGTGCTGGGTAGAGAAGAACCACAGACTTGGAATCAGGGCTTTCCTCCGGCCTCGCAGCTCAGGCTCACATCGCTGGGTTTCAGAATGAGGGTGTGTTGGGTTTATTCCTAGTTGGCTGCTTTTGTCCAGCATGACCTTGGGAGCAAACTAGACTGACACCTATGTCTAGACAATCTAATGTCACCAACAAATCAGATCTCAGGGCCACAGGCCCACGTGGCAAAGAGACCAACGGGGCCTGAAAACGTGATCCATTCAGAGGTGGTGGGCAGGAAAACAAAAGCAGGCCTTTGACTTGCTAAAACCATTTGACACATCTCCCAGATTCTGAAGGGCGATTCAATGGAAATCGGAACATCCAAGATGTAAGATGTTGAGTTAAAAAAAAGAAAAAGGTTAGATATTAGATGATTCATATGTCAACCAAATCAACTCTCAACCCTGTGATTTTCAAAGAGATGATCAAGATGGGCTCTGCAAACTTCTGAAGGAATCGCTCCGCTTTAAAATTGTGTTGCCAAGTCATGACACGTGGGGAAGAGCCTCTCAGATGGCCAAGGCCAAACCCACCTCCGTGCTCAGCAGAACACCGGGATTCCTCCTGCAGGATGTGAGAAGTCCTACATAACTTAGGTTTCATTTTGCATGTCACTCTATTTTATTTTAGGGGGTCTTCCTTTCTTAGCCCTGCATGAGTACAGAAAGGAGGCCGATAACCTCTTCGACGGTCAGGTCCTAACTTGAGAAGCAGCTAGGGGATGAGAAGAGAAGGCTATGACAAAGACCCAGATGCAGCCCACAGGCCACCTGTCGGCCAGTGCAGCTAGGACTCCCTGGCACAGACCACGGACTGCTTGCCCTCTACCGTTTTCTCACTTGCTGCTCTAATGGGATTCAGTCGCCATGATGGGAGCTGCTCTATGGAGAAACCCACATGACCAGGACTAGGGTTGGCCTTCATCCCAAAGCCATTAAGGCCCTCAGTCCAACAACCTGTGAGAACTGAACCCTGCCAATGGCCACGTGAGTGAGCTTGGAGCGGATCCTGCCCGGTTGAACTTGGACACAACTGTAACCTTGACGGCATCCTCATGAGAGATCCTGAGCTGGAGGACCCCGCTAGGCTGTGCCTGGATCCCTGACTCACAGAAATGGTGACACCAGGAATGTCATTATGGGCAATTTGTTCCGCAGCAAAAGATAACTAATAGACGTGGCACGCATGTTCCCCTTTGTGAGGTCACACTACAAATTACTTGAGCTGGAGTTTCACAGCGTAATTTTTTTTTTCCACAACTTATTGGGATAGCAACTAGTTTAGGGAAGTAAGATATTGAGAAAGAAGCTGCCTTTGCACTGATGTTGGCAGTCTAAGCCCTCATCCTTGTCTAGTCCCCACCTCCAAGAATGTACCAACCATTCTGCGCCCCCATGATGTAATCACTCTTCAGGTTTATCTGCTCTAGAGACCCTCTACTGCCCTGGTCAGGTAGCTCAGTTGATTAGAGCATCGTTCCAATATGCCAAGGTTGCAGGTTCGATCCCAGGTCAAGGCACATATAAGAAATAACCAATGATGGCATGAATGGGTGTAACAACGAACTGATGTTTCTCTCTCTCAAATTAATTTTTAAAAAAAAGAGAAAGAGAGAGAGAGAGATTCTCAACCATCTGCTGAGAATTCAAGTATCTTTGCCATTTTTCCTTGGAGTTCCAGTCCTTGCAGATGGAGGCACGTCAGTTTCCACCTGTGTTCTGGCAGCGTGATCCTCAGTAGGTTGAATCAAGATGGTGCCCAGAGGCTGCGTTTCTGACCTACAAAGATGGCCGTTTTGTATGGTACATTTCAAATGGTGAATGTGGAAAAATAAAGATCATTTCCATAATTTCCCCAGCCCAACATAAACCAAAGGCATCAGTGATTATGTACTTCTAATAGTTTTCTTATGTACCACAATTATTTAATTAATTTATTTTAGTCCCTGCCTTTTTTTTTTTTTTTTTGCTTAGTATAATATGAAGAAAATATTTCTTTCTACATCTCTGAGAAGTCTTTAAAAATAATTATGGATGCAGTATACATATGTCATAATTTATTTAACCATCCTCCTATATTGGGAAATTTATTGTTTGCAAATTTTTCACTCTCAGACAAAAGTGATGAAAATCCTTGCCTGTACATCTTTATGTGTATTACTGATTATATCCTTAGGATAAACTTTATAAAGAGGCTTTGCTGAATGACAGTGTACACATAATTTTATCCGAAAACTCGTCACAGTTTACACTCTTATTGCAAATGTAGGAGTATGCCTATTTCCCAACCTTTCACCAATATTGGGTAGTATCCTTCTGAAAAATGTCAACTGAATAATAAACTGCTTAAGAGTCAAGAGCCAACTAAAGAGCAGACCCATCTGCAAGGCACTTCGCTTCTCTTTAAACCAGCATCTCCTCGTAAACTCTTCAACTTCTACTTAAAAGCAAAAATATTTGATTGAAGAAACATGTATTGACCATCCACACAGGGTCCTCAATTCTCAGCTCCTCTAAGCAGTATTGGCTTGATGGAATTTCTTGGCTCATGTAAGAAGCAAGACTTTGCCATGTGCCTGGGAGGCTCAGAACTGCAAATACAGCCAGCAAGAGGAAAATCCGCGGCCACACATTTTGGTGCAATGCCACCATTTGTCAGGCACGGTTATAAATAATGTCTTTGAGAGTTTTAGAAGTGTGCACTGTGTCTTGGAGGTGGGACATGTGGAAAGTTCCCCTGGAGTGTCATTTTTGAAACGAATTCCAATGAGGAGGTCACCACTCCAGCTAGATTGTCCTAGAACGGTGACTCTGTGGGAATTCCCCTGGTCTGTAATACAGCTGCCACTCATGGAGGGTGAGAAGGTAACATGAAAACAAATCTCCTGCTTTGAGTTCTGTGTCACTTGGAAAATAATTAACTTTAGTGGGTGGTTCTGACATCTTTGAGATTCTGGCTTTCAGTTGACCTATAAAAGGGAAATTTCCATTGAATTAAACTGCTGCAGAAATAACAATTTCCCCGCAGACTACAGGCCAATGAGGCAGCTTATCAGGTAAACATTCGTGTAGGAATCCAGAGCCTTCCCAGTGCCAGCTGCTCCTGGCCAAGAGAGTCAAGAGAGGATGAGGAGGGGTTGGCCTTCAGGTGGGATCTCATTGCCTTCTTCTCAAAGGTCCATCACGCAAGGCCATTCTATTTCCCTTATATGCTTCGAATGCCTGTCTTTTCTCTAAGTGGGACAGATGGGAACCAGGTCAGTTTTCCTACCTGGAAACCCAGAAGCAATGGCTATCGCTCTTACAGGCCAGCAGGCACAGGCCCCCAAAGAACCTTGGCACACAGCGAACCCATTCCTGCCCCATCACCTTGAACCCCTGAATCCTGTCTTTTTGCATCTGCACTCAATGCACTGGTTCCCTCAGTCAGATTCCCCCCACTTCTCACCCACTACACAAGTATGTGTGCACTTCGTGTGTACACACACACACACACACACACACACACACACAGTGAATAGTGTGCCCAGCGATTTCTTTTTGAACGCCCTTTCACACAGTGGCAACTGATTGACTAGTTTTCCTGAAATTCAGTTCATTTTCACTCCTATCTTTCATATTTTTTAGCATGACTGGATGAGGGGCACCGAGGCAATTCGACAGATGCTTCACCATTCCTTTGGTTTGTGTATTATATCCTTCAAAAATGAAGAAAATTCCCATTACTCAATGTCTACCCATGATATAAATAAATGTTTTCTATGTAGCAGAGTGTAATTACCATGCTCCCAGTTAAATGAACCCATTTTAAAACTTTACAGGAAACATTTTGATTTTCTTTAGAGTCCCAAGAGAGACAGATTGGAGAAATAAATATCTCCACCCTTCTACCACGTAGAAAAGAAGTAGCACATTTTGGCACAAGTTGGGTTCAAAGAAAGGGCAAAAATATATATATAAGTAAATAAACATATAACCATATATTTTTATATCCCACCTTGTTCCCAAAAGGATTTATCACAGAGGAGAGGCCAGCACTCCAAGACTGTGACAACTTTCGCCTCAATTTGCTGGCGCCAGAAGGAAAAACCCAAGCCTCCATTTGGGTTCTTAAGACTTTATCTCCACCATCCCCCCAGATTGGGAGCAGACGTTCGAGGAAACCTAAGAAAGAAAGCAACGAGTCAAGATTTGGGGGGGTTAAAGCTGATTTTATTTCTCGGGTTGGGGTTCACCATAACGCAAAGCAACTTCCTCTTGTCCGCCCAAGGCTTCCCCACGAAGACGTGCCCCACCCTGGGGAGGAAAGCATGTGTCCTCTGTAGTGTGTTTTCCAGATCATGAAACGGGCAGTTTAGACTTCAGGGCAGTAGCCTCCAACAGCCAACAGGACGGAATGAGGCCGTGAGTCAAGAGGAGTCATGCGTCAACACCAGGAAGGCTGCCCCGAGCCTGGGTTGGTCCCGCCAGTAGGTGTTACTTTAGCCATTAATCCGGGGGCTCCGTGGATGGAGGAGGATCCCCTCCTGCCAAGAAACACACAACAAAACTCCAAACCAAACTGAAATCTGCCAGTTCTGCAAGTCTCCACCGAAGGCAGAGTTGGGCCCCTAAGACAGGATGCAGAGCTCGCTTGAGAGGCTGACAGCAGCCCTGCCCAGCTGAGGCAGAAACGGAGGGCCTCCCGGTCGCCATTGCGGGCCACTTCACTTCATCATTCAAACGGCTTTTGACATTGGGATTAGCATGATTTAATGCAATTGCAACAATAACCATGCTCACCTACTGTCTGAGGCCATGAGAGCCCATCTAGCACTGTTTATTAGCTTTGGCTTTCTTCACCATGATTAACTTTTTTACAAGCATGCTTTCCCTGTCCTCTCTTGGTTTTCACTTCTCTCTAAAGAAGCTTTACACTCTAGTTTGAGGACCCAAATGCAACTAGTTTCCCTACTTAAACCATGAGCTTTATGAATTCAAAGGCATCAGGAGCAAACAGAAACTTCCCTAATCACCTCAGTGACCCCCATATTGAAAATGATTCTGAGGGTCTGATTACTGTGCAGATGTGTTACCTTTCTTGTGGTCCTTGACCCCATATTTCATTCCAAAGGTCCTCCCAGCCAGCAGGGGGCGCTGCAATCTGTCACTGTTAGGACAATTGGTTTGTGGATTGTTTGCAAGTTGCTTTCTGGTTTTTTGATTCAGATTTATAACTCTAACTTCACCTTCTTCTTCCCTTTCTCCTTCTCCTTCTCTTCTTTCTTGGAATTAAAGCCTTTCAAAAAGTGACAATATCCTTAGAGATCGTTTAATCCAGGCGTCAACAAGCTTTTTGTTATAAGGGCCACACAGTAAATATTTTTGGCTTGGCGGGTTGTAAAGTCTTTGTTGTAACCATTCCACTCTGCTGTTGTAGCTGGAAGACCAGCATGGATAAATGTAAACAAATCGGTGTGGCTGTGTTCTAGCAAAACTTTATTTACAAAAACTAGCAATAGGCAGGCACTCCTAAAAAGCTAATGTCCCTTTCCCTTCTTTCTCCTCCTCCTCGTCCCTCCCCCTTCCCCTCCTCTTCCTCCTTCTTCTTTTTCTTCTCCTTCTTCCAGATAAGAAAACAGAACCTCAGAGAGGCCTACTGCCTTGGTCAAGGTCGCATGGCTAGTCACTGAGAAGTGGAGGAGGAAACACTGTTTCCAGACCCCCTTTATACAGCTCTTTATTCTGTGTGTGTGTGTGTGTGTGTGTGTGTGTGTGTGTGTGTGTCTGCAGTGAAAGTTTACCCAAAAGGCCTGAAAGAATCTCTTGGTCTTCTGTGATTGGCTGAGATCCATCAAACGCCTGCTGCATATGGACTCCAAATGGTATAGAAACACAATTCTACAAATACTGTCTCCCCTGACTGGTCCATGCAGTGGCTCAGCCACTAACTTCTTCGTAGGCAGGGGCAGTGTTGGGTCTAATTCCTGTACAGATCTGTTACCTTTCTTGTAGTTCAAGAGCCCATATTACACCCTCACCTGTGATAACCAATTCTCCATCTATTTCCCCACGTTGTAGCCCTGGTCACAGGGGGACAAGGTGAGAGAGAACACATGGAGTCCTGGCAGATCCTTCCCACCACTGGAAACCCATTGAAAGAAGATGCGCCCCTCTCACGTAGCGTGGAAAATAAGTTAATTGTCCCTGTTCCTGGGTGAGTACCATAGTGTTGGCATAGATAAAACACTCTGGGAGGTACACAGATGAAGCAGAAATTGTCTATGTCGTCAGATCCCTGTAGTGCCGAGTTTGTGTGTTGAACAAATGAACCTCTCAGAGACTCAGTTTCCCGATATGAACAAGGGAAATAGTGAGGTTTTCCATAAAGAACCCTTGTTCAGATTATACATAGGGTGACCATGCCATTCACTGTCTAAAACAGCACACTTCTGAACGTGGAGAGGAGTCTACCATCAATTATGTTAGACCAGCGATTTTCCAACCTTTTTCATCTCACTGCAACATAAATTAATTACTAAAATTCTGTGGCATACCAAAAAATATAGCTTTTGCTGATCTGACAAAAAAAAAAAAAATAGGTACAATTTTGATTCATTCACACTGGAGAGCTATTGCTGTGTTGGCTGTTGTCATTTTTTTAATTTGACAATCTGAGGAAAAAGAGGTCAGGGCCCCTGACGGAAGAGTCAGGTGTTGCATGTTTTCTTGCCCCACACCGGCTGAAAATCAGTGTGCTAGACCAACAGGCCAAAGCAGGGACTGGGTGTATGGCCACCCGAGCTCGAAACACGGTGCCTGGTACATAGATACTTGACAAATGGTAAGTTTTCCTTCTCTTCCTTTTCCTCAAGAATTCAAGCAATTGAACATTCATCTCCTTCTCTTCTGCTTGCAAATGTGAATGTGAGCCCTCCGAAAGGACAGCGACGCCCCCATTCATCAGCTGCACGTGGCACTCTTCCCCAGCATCCCTGTCCTAACACTGCACAACCCAGACGGTGCGACCCCGCCCCCTGCCTGGCACGCCCCGCCCCCCAACTCTCCGTGACACCAGCGGGCCGGGGGCGAGAGGAGATGGCATCCACTGTTCTGCCCCGAGCGCAGATGGCAAGTTCAAACAACAACATCCCTATTTGGGCAGGAGAAACGCGGTGCTGTGAATGGAGCTTATGAAAGCACAGGGCTGGACGCCTGCATGGGCGGAGGGCCGCGCGGGGGCTTCTGATCGGTTCAAGCCCTGTCCACGACGTGAACTCACTGAGGAACAATAACGCCTCTATGCTCTCTCAGGCTCGTATTTGTCTTAAGCTCAGGCCCACCAAATTGTGCCAAATTCTGTGTTGTTCAATCCGCACCGCCCTGAGAACACTAAGCTCATTTTGTAAGTCAACTGTGCCGCATTTATAAGATTTCAGCATTGCAACCAGGAGTTATCGGCAGAGGAAGGGAAATAAACAGATAATTTTTGAGAAGTAGAAACTGCAGCCATTTTTCACTTCAGGCTTGAAGGATGGTTCAGCTCGGGTGCGTCCCTGTGACAGTCCCACACGTGCTCGGAGGCCGACTCGGGTTGGTCGGCACCGGCGACTGAGAACACGCAGACACGGAGCACGGACACGGACGTCGTGCTCGGCCTTTCTGCGCTCTGCGTCTATTTAAAGGCAGGACATTTTGCAGGAACTACACTTTGCCTCTTTTTTTTAATATGAAAATGTACTTGATTCATTTCTATTTCAACCTAGCTATTTTATCCGGGTTGAGGAAATAAGCATTTTTAAAAAGTCTTTTGAAATGTTACACTTCCAGCATTTTGTAAAAGGCTCTTCCCTTCTCCCTCACCCCCCGAGTCTCCTGCACAGCCCCGCAGTAACGCACGCGTGGTCAGGAGTTTGCAGCGTGGGGCCAACCCTGGCTCTTCCACTTCCTACAGCGTGACGTTGATCAAGTTGCTTGACCCGTTCAGCCTCAGTTTCCTCATCTGAGAATGGGGCTAATGCTAGTTGTTATTCACAGTTTCTGTGAGGACTAACTACATGTACAGTGCTTAGCGGTTTGGCAGGTGTCTGGGAAGGGGTCCAAGGTGTTGGCTCTGACTCCTCCCCCTAACAACTCAGCAGAGTCACCTCCTGCTCTGGAAAGCCGCCTTCTCTCGGTGGGTGGTCACCACAGTTCACATCCCCCTGGCTGCAGCCCTGGATCTCTGCAGTGGTCTCCTATCTGGCCTCCAGGCCACCTATCTCGTCCTACCTGCCAATCCAGCCTGTGAACGCCTTTCAGATGTCTTTCTGAACAGCCATTCTCATTCACATCGCTTTGCAAACATCTGTAGCGGTTCCCTATTCCCACAGAGAAAAATCCAAACTCCCAAAAGGTGACAGTTCAGGGACTGGTGTAATCTGCCCTTATCTCCTTTCCCACCTTCCGGTGAACCCCGAATCTGAATGTCTAATTGCCTCCCCTATCCCAACAAGAGCCACCCCTTCCTTCCTGCACCCCTTTCCTTCTCCAAGGGCCACCTAAGTGTCCCCTCCTCTACAAAGCCTCACCTACTTCCTCCACCACCACGGACGCATCCCTGCAGAAATCCAGTCCACTGACGGTGGCCATCGCTCATTTGGCACTTAGTATAAACTGCCTACCACAGCTCCATGATCAATGTGGTATTAATACATTTTCCCAACTGCAATGTGGACTTTTGGGGAGCGAAAAAGACATACATTTTAGCTTCTCCTATATTTCTGCCACTTCCATAGAGTAGATGCTCAATAAGAAGTTTGTTGAATGAATGAATAAATTAAGAAAAAGAAAAATAGAGACTATAAGAGGTCAACATTTTACAACCTAAAAATCACACTCTCCAACAAAGGACAAAGGTCCTGATTTGCAATGACTATAATAGACTTGTCTACCCTAGAAATGTATAAAATCTTGTCACTCACACAAATGATATTGAGAGAGATGAATGATGTTCCTTTGGGCCTCTTCTTGTGGAAGAATAGTCCAGAGAATTTGGTCAACTTAGAAATAAATGGAAAAAAAAAAAAAAAAGCTATATTTAACTATTACATTAAACCCGTATCAGGAGCAAACTCTTCGGAGATCAATCCACCTTTTACTAAATTTCCAGGGAACGAGTGATTATGTAACCTACACACACCAGCCGTCACATACAATGAGAGAGGCAAGCATATCTTTATTTTCTAAATAGATAATGCACCGCAAAGCTCTCTGTAGACCAATATTTGTCACAAAGTCAAGATAATCTCTGTGTTCATGGAGACACGTGATAATGTCTCAACATTGCCCCAACGTCTGACACATATGCTGCCCATCAGACCCCAAAAATGTATCAGTGCATCTGTTTTTACTCAGAGCCCCCTTTTATAGCTTTGCAAAGTGAGCAAAACTGAAAAGTCACGAGGAATAAGAAGATGGTTGTAATATACACAGCACTAATCGCTTAATCCTCTCTCGAGTGCCCAGGCTGTCGGGCCAAGGACACTACCTCGGCGCTAATGCACGCCGTCTGCCGAGCTGTCACTGCCGCCCACACCCCGAGTTCTGTTTGTCAATACCAGAGGGATTACAGAGACAGAGTACACAACTGAGTCAAGTTTGTGTCCAACATGGATCCAGTTTCCTTGTTTGTCAGTGAGTGCTGACGGATCAGGGGGGACGGCGATGACACCAGCTGAGCTCTCCCCAGGCAGATGCGGAGACATTTCTGTTCCAACTCAAAGAGATAGGCCTAGGAGGCCAGAAAGAACATTTCAGCAGACCCGGTCTCCAGAACAGCAGGGCTCACTTAACTCATTCTTAACCGGGGAAGTTCTAGTACAGCCGAAATCCAACAGGAGAATGAATGCCTTGGCTTTTTTTTTTTTAATATGTTTTTATTGCCCGGCTTGTGTGGCTCAGTGGTTGAGCATTGACCCATGCATCAAGAGGTCGCCAGTTTGATTCCCAGTCAGGGCACATGCCCAGCTTGTGGGCCAGATCCCCAGTGGGGGCCATGCAGGAGGCAGCCAATCGATGTTCTCTCTTCGATGTTTCTATCTCTCTCTCTCTCTCTCCCTTCCTCTCTCTAAAATCAATAAAGAAAAAAATTTTTTAATTTAAATATGTTTTTATCGATTTTATAGAGAGAGGAAAGGAGAGGGAGAGAGAGATGGAAACATCCATGTGAGAGAGAAACATTGATTGGCTGCCTCCTGCACGCCCCCTACTGGGGATCAAGCCCAAAACCCAGGCATGTGCCCTGACTGGGAATCTAACCGGTGACTTGGTGCATGGTATGATGCTCAACCAACTGAACCACACCAGCTGGGCAAAGCGTTGGCTTTTAAAATACCTGGGTGCACGGAAACCAAAACTCAAAGTCCACTTTTACGGCTGTTGCAGCCAGAGTAATCCCATCATTCACCCAGGCCTGGGTCCGCCAGCTGTGCCTGGAGAATAACCATTCAAGGACGCAGTGAGACTAAGGGAGGCGCAGGAGGAGATGCCCTGGTGAGGTCCTTGCAGCTCACGGAGGTGGCTTGCCAGGTGAGCAACAGAGCTCCCAGTTCGGCAGCCCCGAGCGGATTGAAGAGTTGCACAATCCTCCTTCTGCTTTGGCTGGGGACATCCAGCTTAGGTGTGGCGCCAAGCTCAGCTCATCTTTCTTTAAAGACTATTGTCTGAAATACCAGTTCTGCTCTGCTCTGCCTTCCCGAAAGCCTTCATTCCCATCCAGCTGGCCTTCCGAGAGGCAATGCGTTGGGTCAAGGAACCAGTCTTCATCAGAACGAAGGCTGATAATATCTAGAAGAGTCACAGGGAGACCATGAAAGGAGGACTCCTCTCACCTACAGCCCTATGACTGCAGAGGCCACACCTGCACCTCCCTAGCCTCACCTGGAAAGAGGGCACCATCATGCCCACCATCACAGTATAGTGCCAAGACTGAAGGAGATGACTTATGTAAAAAATACCTGGCATTGTCTCCAGAACTTTGCAGCCACTCAAAAAAATATGTTATAAGCATCCTCTTCCTGAACACAGAGAATTCCTGGAACATGAAACGGTTAGGGACAGTTTCCAATGCAGCAAAGCCAGAGCAGCTGGCCCTGGACTCCATGAGATCCACAGAGCAGAAGAAAGAGGCAGTCCATCCCATGGAAAGAAATATCCTATCAATATCTTCAGAGTTGGCCCTGACAAACAGCAGCTTGATTTTCTGCATGCACCTGAAGGACACAGTGGAGCTTTAGCCTCGGCCACAGTCCTTTGTGCCTCGACACAATGACAAACACAAAGGTTACGCTTTGGGGAGTTCTCAGTCCATCGCATCAAGTGCCAGTGAGATCTTTCACTTTCCCCTTATATAACAGAACAGCAGAGAGGGGCTCAGTGCAAATCCAGCTTAGGGGAGGGACAGAAAGGTTGGGGGACATTGTGTCAAAGCGTTAAATTCAAAGCGTTTATGTCCCCAAAGTGTGCTTTCCATCACCCTGTTCTATTTTCAATGTGATGGAAAATACCATGTGTTGAGTTTCTCACTAAACACATTGGATGTGTTCCAAACTTCTGAGGACCACTCTGGGCAGGGAGGTGGTAAGAGGGACCCGGGGCCAGCCTTAGTCCCTGTGAGTACTGAGAATAACCGGCCCAACATTCGGGGAACTCATCAGTGTCCCCCAAAGCCACCTCTAGGAAAACAGGCAATCCAAAGAAGACAGTGCATTGCTATTTAAATGTGACTTTGGGACTCCCAGCCCAGCACGAGGGGACCAACTGTCCCAGTTTGCCTGGGTCTGAGGCACATCTGGGGATGTGGGATTTTCAGTCCCCAAACCCAGAAAGTTCTGGGCCATCTGGAAAAAGTTGTTCCTTCGACCCAGCACTCCTACTCCCAGCCAGACTGTCCAGTTAAGCCCCCATCCCACGAAGAAATTCTGAGGCCACTAGTATCCTCAGACTGTCATTTGCCCCACTTTGGATTGAAGCTCTACTGATAAAAATGTCATTACAGAAGATAGATGAAAAGATATGCATTTTATCCATTTTTTAAAAATTTTAGATTTTGCCCTGGCCGGTTTGGCTCAGTGGTTCGAGCATCGGCCTGCGGTACAGAGAGACCAGGGTTCGGCTCCCGCTAAGAGCATGTACCTTGGTTGCAGTTTGTCCCCGGCCCTGGTTGGTCGTGCGGGTGGCAGCCACTCGATGTGTCCCTTTCACGTCAATGTTTCTCTCTCTCTCTCTCCCTCCCACTCTATCTGAACAAAAAATGAAAAAATGTCCTCAGGTGAGGATAAAAAAATAAATAAAAATAAAAATAAATTTTAGATTTTAATCCTGGTTTTGTTGGAGCTCCAGAAATACATACCAATGGACCACATTGTTTTAGTGCTTCAGTAAAAAAAAAAAAAAAAAAATTTTTGTGGGCTGTGCTTTGGTATTTTGCCTTTATGTAATGCTGAAGACACCGTCGATTCTCCTGAATTTACTGGGGGGAGGGGAGCGAGGAGGACAATGGTCATTATGTGATCTAATGCCATCCTCGGGCTTCTAGGGAAATCTGTTTCAGATCTAAGGGCCAGGGAAACCTCTGCATCCGTGAGAAGCTGTGTCTTCTATAGTTCTTCCTTTATGAAAACCAGTATCATAGACCTGCCCTTGTTTCTCTTTTTACTTTGACCAGCAGGATATCCAGGCCGAAGGTGTTGCTCAGCATTAAACACTGCACAAACCTCCTTTGTCTGCACGCTCACATTTTAACTTCCTGCGTTTGCCAGATCTTCATTTGTTATGTAATGCAATGAGGTGATAGATGAGAATATGATCATTTGCACATTTCATTATAATTTCCAATTTTCCCTTACAACCACCCGGAGAAGTAGGTATTATTGGGGGGATTTAAAGTACGGGCTGGAATCTGCCAGACAAAGGAAAACTTTGGTTCAACATGGGAATGGGGATTTCAGACAAGAGGCAGCTGAACAAATATGCAATGATTGGTTCAGACCCTTCTAATGTATTCCAACATTTGTCAACACCTTCTCCAGGCTGCGCCTTCCGTATGGGGTGGAGAATGCCCAGCTGGCCGTCTCACAGCTCCCATCCCGAATCCACGCTCTTGACACCATCCCAGGTGAAGTGGGAACAGCCTCGGTCCCATTGACCAGTGGGTGACAGTTAACCAGCCTCGGCCCCCTGGCTTCACATCCTCACATTATCTTAGGGGCTGCCTAGTGCAGAGCAGGGAATGGGTTTGGAGTGGAATCTCAACCCCAATATTTGTCACCAGCATGACCTTGAGTGTGTCACTGAAACAACCGTAGTCTTCATCTTCTCCTTGGTAAAGTAAGAAGAAGAATATCCATCTCTGAGTGTGACTGAAGACAAACTGAAACCCTGCCCGGGAGCCTGTCCCCTACCCCCACTCCCGCCACCCAGCACAGCGTCTGGCCTGTACCGAGAGCTTTTTGAAAAAAAGGTCTTAGCTGTTACTACAGAATAGTTAATCCCCAGACTGACAGGGTTCACACTGTCCCTGGCAGTGACGGGAGATTTTATCATAACCCTCTGGCAGCAGTGTCTAACATAACTTTGGCCACTTCTGCTCGTTTGTTAGATCCTACACAGGCTGAAGCATAGGCCCCACATTAAAGCGGTTATTATAGTGGGTCACTGGGGTTCTTTTTCCCTAGGCAACAATGAAACTGAATTAACAAGCATTCACCAGGGCAAACCATAGGCAAGGAACATTAGAACTCTGCACAAATAATAAACTCTTAAAGAGATACACTGCTCCAGGGCCAGCTGTCGGGGATTCTTGTGTTTTGCACATGCCGAGCTGGTTGGAGCCGACCCCGTGGAGCCCCAGTGTGCCCCTCTCTAGGTGTGCACCTGTGGGAGACCTGAGATCAGTCTAAGAGCAGTGACGACCCCTCAGGTTCTGTGCTAAGGACATATTGCCCTGGTCTGTCCCTCTCTCGTCCTGCTCACTTGCTCCATCTCCACTCAGCATCCTACCCCGACCGAATTCGATATTCTGCATCTTCCTCACCCCCTCTCCAAATTCAAGTGCTGGAATGGGCAGAATAAACAGAACTGATTACACATCCCACCCCGTGCTTTGGAACACAGATTGCAGCCACCAGAAACAAAGAGACAAACAAGGAAGGCCGACAGGGTCACGACCCCCACATCCCCAGCTGGAGGCGTCAGATGCTTCCCAAATGCTCCAGGGGCCGGAGAGGCACGGGGCACAGGGATGCCCTCCCTCCTTCACGGGACCGTCCTTCATTTCAAGGCATAAAAGAAGCTGCATCTGGGCGCATTTCAGATCTTGCTCCCTTGTATATGTTGTCAGTTTGGCTCAAATAAGCTCCTATCAAATTTTTCTTAAAAAAAGTAAAGGGATAGTGCCTGAGCACAGAAGGGCAGAGCGCCTCTCACTGAGGCTCACTCCAGGGCGTGGCTGGGGTAGTCACAGTACACGTTCTCTGAGTCCTATTAGAGGTCTCCTGGGCCAGCACTTACCTAATACACGAATCAATCCTAGAACATTTTTACTAACAGAGAAACGAAACCCCTCCGAGGCAGCCCACACCCGCTTTGGAATCGCTATAGCGTATAAGCTGGTCTTGGTTTGCCACACAGGACCTGTGTGATTTCCCTTGCATATGGGAACTGTTTGTGCACTGAGTGAGCGCCCGCCGTGAGGTCAGGCACTGGGCAAAGGGGGTGCGATGGGGACCTCAGAAACAAGGGAGGTCCTGCCCTCGTGGAGTTTCCAGTGTAGTTGTGGGCTAAGCGCTCTGAAAGAAGAGAAAGGGTAGTTCTCTGACATGGCACCTAGGCCCCAGGGAAGGGGGCAGGTGAAAGGGCGTAGGGGCCAAGGACATTCCAGGAAGAACAAGTTCATGGCAGGAGGACTCATGGAACCGAAGGAGAGCCACAGGGACTCCAGCACCCAGCAAGCGGGCCGGAGCCAGCAGGCCACGCTGAGGGTTTTGTGCTTATTCCCAAAGTGGTGGGGACAATGTTAGGAGTGTGTGTGTGTGTGTGTGTTGAACCCAATATAGGCACCTACTCAGATTCCTGCCTCAACCCTCCCAGACCTCTGGCTGCTTACCCATGGAGAACCTTGGGTGACACAGCCATGGGAGGTGCCACCTCACCCATGGCATCACCCACTGTCTAGCCCCACCTCCTCCCCTCGCCACGGCACGCACATCCCTGGGCACTCAGGCCCAGCCCTATTGGTTGGCCCTGTGGAGTCTCTGCCTCTTCCTACCACTCCTAGAATCAGATGAAATTCCATGTCTTAGGGACTTGGATTTGACTTCCACAGGAAATAAATCCATAGGAGAGCAGAAGTAATCAACAAATGCTCTCACCCACATTTCCTTCCTCCTGTGGACTGTGGAGGCCCAGTGGTTCCATGTGGCTTGCCCGGTGATGCCACTCCCCGGGTCTCCGTGGAGCTGGAGCAATGTCACAGTCACAGCATGACCTCAGATTTTCCTTCCCCTTTTCCCCTTACTTCTCTTCACCTGTCTTTTGTCCCAGACTTCCAACAAAGCACTAGCACTTGAGCTTTGCCTTGGGCTGTGTGTTCTGGAGAAATTGTATGTGAAAGACAGCATTACATAGGGGGGGGTGTGTGTGTGCACACGTGCACACATGCATGTGTGGATGTGTTTGTGCATGTGCTTGTGTGCATGTGTGTGTTCGTGTTTCTGTACATGAATGTGCATCAGGTATATTTGGTGAAGAGAGAAGGGGGTGGGGTCATGAAAGTCACCCAAAGTCACAATGTTTGTGTTATGAAGATTCCTTATGGCTGGCTATGGCTGCACCTCAATGGGGTGGTGAAGGTGATGGTAGCAATCCAGGTGAGGGGTGATGTAACTTGGCCTCCAGGTTGCCCCTTTGAGCCCTAGAGATGACTTAAGACAGCAGTCACCGCCCTCTGGAGCCTTCTCTTGTTCAGGTTAAATAGGTAAGTTCCTTCACTTTACAGCTGCTAGGAGTTTTCTCAGCATCTTGCTCACTCTCATCTGGACAGTTCAGCTTGTCAATGTTCCTCTTCAAAGGTGTTGTCTGGAACTAAATGTGATGGCCAGGTGTCCTTTGGCCACCCAGACTAGGAAGTACTGTCACCGTCCTTCTCCCAGACATTTTACTTCCACTAACGTGGCCTCGTCCTGAACCACTTTTCCTTCTTGCTGACCTCCATGTCTGAGAGCCACGCCCCCAGCCTGTCGTCAAGGAAGGCCGTGCTCATTCTCCCTGGTATCCTACTTACTGCTATTTTTGTTGTTGTTGTTTTAACTGATATGTTGGGCCATGTAGTCATTCCAATTAAATCCCACCCTATTGCTTTTGGCCCAGTGCCCCAGCCTGTTGCAAATTTGAAAGGAGATACGGTGTCGTGTGGTTCAGAGCAGGGGCTCAGAAAGCAGACAGTCCTGGCTCCGATTCTGGCTCCTTCTCTCATTAGGTGTGGGATTTGGGGGCATTGCTTATGTTCTCTTCGCCTAAATTTACTCACTGAGGAGATGGGTATAAAAAAAGAATTGCTCTATTAGTCAGCTTCTGTTGAATAATAACAAACATTCTCAAAATTTCAGTGGCTTACAGCCACACACATTTATTTTGCACGCACGGGTCTGTAGATAGGCTGTGACTGGTGATGCAGGTTGGACTCCGGCTTCCCGTTGCATTCAGGTCTGCTCCGCCCAAAGGCCCGTGCTGGTACCCAGGCTAAGGAGCTACAGTCAAGGGAGCTCGCTGATGACAGAAGCCAAGTCAGATGCCCCAAACCCATAGAAATTGCTCCTGTGATGTGCTAACATCCCATTGGCCAAAGCAATCTCTTGGCAAAAGCCAACGTCAGTGGGCTGGGAGCTTCCACTCCGCCTATTCAAATGCTGTAAAATCAGATGGCAAGGGGAAGGTTGCATAATTTATAGCCGTAAGAGAAGGAAACATCGGGAATGACCCTCTCATTCCCCATCAGTGCCTTCACTGGGCTATCGTGAGGACAACCAGATCTTGATGTGAAATGCTTAGAGCCATTTCCAGAACCAAGTAAACATTCAGTGAATGTTAGCAGTTATCGCGACTGGTTCCAAAGCTGTCACCTAACATTCTCACTATCTTTCCCAGATATGGACCATCCATGGCCACACCTGTCCTCTTTAACAAGGCAAATTCTTTGTCACTGACATAGTCCATTTCAGCCCAATGCAGAAAAGGTGGCAGTTGCTGACCACCAGGAGCTGGGGACGTGAGCAGTACCCCAAACAGACGGAGCCTAAACCAGGTGACTCTGCCTCCCTCAGGCTTCCCTGACATTGACTTCTTGTAGGAGGAGGGGGT
The DNA here is from genome assembly GCA_030848825.1 of Tadarida brasiliensis. NCBI lineage: Eukaryota > Metazoa > Chordata > Mammalia > Chiroptera > Molossidae > Tadarida > Tadarida brasiliensis. The sequence continues at coordinate 93,435,104 of CM061267.1, read as the reverse complement.
GGGGTGGGGGAGAAAGAGCGGACCTTTGAAAACTTTAAGACTATTTCAGAAGTTTGCCACAAATAGTTGTGTTTTGTGTTGTTCTTTTTTTAATTTACATCTTATACAATACTTAGATGACATTTTTCCCAACTAGAAAAAAAGAAAAGAGGGGCAAAACAGGTAGGGAAGAAAAAAATCACTTATCTCTCTGAGTAAAGTGAGCCTTGGGCCATCAGGTTTTTTTTGAGATATCCTCTGAAGGCAAGCACCCTCGGATGGTTCAACAGAAATGTTTATGACAAGAAAGCAATTTCTTAATATTTCTTCACTCTTATATTTATATATTAAAATTAATACATAAACATATGAAAAAGTACTCACTCTCATTAGTCATCAGCAAAATGTAAATTAAAACCACAATGAGATATTGTCATACACCAAGCAGATTGGCTAAAATGAAAAAGACTGACAATACCAAGTGCAGGTGAGGCTGGGAAGCAGCTGGAATTTTCAAACACATCCCCATAGAATGCAAGTTTATACAACTAGTTTAGAAATTTGCTTGGCAGTAACTCTCTAATCTGAACATACACCCTCTGACCCAACAATTTTACTCCTAAGTACATACCTCACAAAAATGCTTACATGTGTGCACCAAATAACATATGCGAGACTTTTCAAAACAGCATTACTCATAGTAACTCCAAATTGGAAACAACCAAAATGTCCATCAATAGCAAAATGGGGGGCTAAAGTATGTAACACATGATGAGATACACTATGTATCAATGAAAATGAACAAACCACTGCTACATGGAACAATATGGGTGAATTTCATAAATACAATGTTGAATAAAAGAAGCCAGATGTAAAAGACTACATAGCGTATGAGTCTATTTATTTAAAGTTTAATAAGATCCCTCTTCTGTTAGAAGGGATAATAACAATCTGTGGAGGCGAGGGAGGGGTAGAGATCACGAAAGGCATGAGGACGTTCTATTTCTTGACCTGAGTGGTAGCTATATTGCTAATGTGGGCTGAATCGTATCTCCCAAAAGATATGTCCACCCAGAACCTCAGAATGTAACCTTATTTGGAATAGGGTCTTTGCGGATGTAATGAAGGTAAGGATCTTGAGATGAGATCATCCTGGATTAGGGTGGGCCCTACACCTAAGGATGGATGACCTCAGAAGAGACAGACAAAGAGAAGACACAGAGAGACACAGAGAGAAGAAGGCCAGGTGTCTACGGAGGCAGAGACTGAGGAATGCAGCCACAAGCCAAGGAACACCTGGAGCCCCCCGCAGCTGGAAGAAACAAGGGAAGGTTCTCTTCCAGGGCCTTCGGAGGGTGTGTGGCCCTGCCGAGACCTAGATTTTGGACTTCTGGCCTCCAGATCTGCGAAAGGATGATTTTCTGTTGGTTTTCTCCACTGTGTTTGTGGTCATGTGTTACGGCCGCTCTAAAAAACTGACGCGGATTTCAGTACTGGGAAGTGGGTGCTAATTTAACCACTACCTAAGACAGTGGGGGTGGCTTTGGAATTGGGTATTAGGCAAAAGCTAGAAGAATTTCGAGGTGCATGATAGGAAAAGTCTAAGTTGCCTTGAAGAGATGGTTGGTAGAGCCCGGCCAGTGTGGCTCAGTGGTTGAGCGTTGACCCATGCACCAAGAGGTCACCAGTTCAATTCCCGGTCAGGGCACATGCCCAGGTTGTGGGCCTGATCCCCAGTGGGGGGCATGCAGGAGGCGGCCAATCGATGTTCTCTCTCATCGATGTTTCTATCTCTCTCTCCCTCTCCCTTCCTCTCTCTCTAAAATCAATAAAGAAAAAAAATTAAAACAAAAAAGAGATATTTGGTAGAAATACAGACTTTAAAGGTGTTTTCAGAAATTGCAAGAAAGCAACTCATGTTGTAAAGTGTGAAAATTCTCGGCAGAATCAAGTTCTACCGCTGGGTGGAAGGCAGAACGTGTGAGCCGCGAACCTGAATATTTAGCTCAGGATTTCCAAGCAAAGTGTTGAAGAGGCAGCCTGGTTTCTCCTTGCTGCTATGGTAACATTGAAGAGGAAAGGCATACACTCAGGAAGGACGTGCTGAGCTAAAAGGAACCAGCGCTTGTGGCTGGCAAGGTCCTTGGCCCATCCAGGTCGCAAAGGATGCGAAAAGTAGGAACCGAATACAACAGGTGTGCCCATCTAGAGATAATACATTCCCCTGGTACGTCCAAGTGATATCCTTTCATGGATGTACGTTATACTTAGAAGTTTTTTAAAAGAGCAATGAAAGCTTGTGACTGAAAAATTCGTAGCAAAAATAAGAAAATAAAATATTATCCCTATTTCTGATACCTAGAGACACCCTTCAACACTCTATTTCATATGCATCTGGCTTTTCTTCTACATGTTTTTATATTTCTGCATATATTTTTGCCAAAATAGGATTTTATTACACATTCTGATCTACTGGCTGTTTTTGTGTGTGTGTGTGTGTTTTGTTTTTTTTCTCTTAACGATGTATTTCCTGGCAGACGACTTACCGATTAACTTACTCCTATAAGATCATTCTCAAGGGTTAGGAAGATGGTAAGTGCTCTGTAGGGCTACACAAATTCCACAGCGGCGGAGCTTACTTTTTACATTTCACTTGAATTTCTTTTTTTTTTTTTTAACTGTTAAGGAATATAGAAGTTTATAAAGTAAAGAGGAAATGTTTGCATTTTTTAGATCACAAGCAAGATGAAATGTTTTCATATTTGTATTGACTATTTCTACTTCTTCTCCGTGAATTGCCTTTTTTATAGCCTTTGCCCCTTTGTTTCTATTATAGTGTTTATTTTTTCTCATAGACTTGTAATGATTCTTTACATACTAAAGATATTAATCTCCTGTTTGTCTTATATGTTACAAATATTTTTCTCAGTTTTGCCATTTGCTTTTCGTTTTGTTTATGATAACTTTTTATGCATAATTTCACATTTATGTGGTTACAAATCTAAATGTTTTTATGATTTCTGCCTCGGGGTTATGCCTGAAAAGACCTCCCACATACCAAGATTATATGAATAGTTAACTAAGGTTTCTTCTGGTGTTTTTAATGTATGCTTTATCTTTTTTATTCTTTTTTATCTTTCTGGGATTTTAGTGTTTGATAGGGGGTAAAGAATTAACTAAAATTTTAAGTGAAAATTAGTTTATCATCATTTATTGGATAATCTAGCGTGTCACATTATTTTTAAATGCTGTGGTTTTTTTTCACATACTAAAAATAGACATATACATGCATTTGGGGTTGTGTATTCTATTTCATTGTTTTATCTATTTATGACAGGCTCTGCCTGTTTATTTGAATGCAACTTTATGTTACAATTTAATATCTGTTGGTGAAAGCTTCCCCTCCAATACCTTATCGTCAAATATATTTTTATTAGTTGTGTGCATCTATCCTTTCAAATAAATGTTAAAAGTTACAAAACCAAATCGATTTGCATTCCAGCTACAACTCCAGGGAAAGCGTAGGTGAGTTTGGAGGAGAGCTCTTACAAAAGGTTTTAAATCACCTTCTTATTTGATCCTTGGAACAATTGTGATGTTAGGAAACCTCGGGAGATTCCCACCAGCAAGGAGTAGCTCTAATTCAGCTAAAATTTGCACAGTCCAGTTGAGCCATATGACTTGCATTTAAGGACATGACTTTAACTCTATACAGTGAGCAAGAAAGAAAAATACCAATTTAAACGGTTTTTCCAGGGGGAGGGAAAAGCTAGTCATTGGATGTGTGGTGTGCTCACTGGAGTTTGCAGAGAACCCCTCGCCTGGTGGTTTATGTCATTGTAACAGGCTGTCTGCTCACAGCGCATGATGAGAAATTGAAGGGATTTTCACGGGTAATTTTGACTCTACATGATTTTCACCCTTGGCAATGACTTCCAAATACTAATCTTTTCATGAGATATGACTTCACTCTAACTTGGTCCTTTCACATAGTATTTTAAAAATGTCATTGATTCACACTCACGTTGTTGTAAGCCCATGATCTGAGCTAAACGCAGAGACTTTCCTAGGTGGAAATCTCACACGGATCATGGAGCTGGAAGGATGCGGCCGGGACTCACATCAGGTCTGTTGCCCACAGACCTTTCCATCACTGCTAGAGAGAGAATAATAGAGTGGCTAGAATAATGGACTCTGGAGTCAGATTCCCTATGTTTGAATGCTACCTCTGTCACTTTCCATCGGTGTGACACTGGGTAAGGTCCTTAATCCCTTTAAGCTTCAGTAGTTTCGTCTGTAAAATGGGGCTAAGAATAGTGCCTATCTTCTGAGACTGTATGGAGGTCATTGTTCAATGAGTTTGGTATATGTGAAAAGTTTAGAACACTGTATGGCCTAATAGGTCTTCATTAAATACTAGATATTTGTTTTAGTTAGTACTTCACATACTTTTCCAGCTGGTGAAGTATTTAGATAATTTACTCAAATATATACAGTGGTTGAACTTAGACTCATAGGTCTCTTACTAATTCAATAATTTTTCTGCTATTTTACACTTGCTCAAACATGTGTATACTCGAAGTAATGAGCTATGTCCAATTTGGGTAACAATAAGTATAGTCCCCCTTTATTCACAAGGGGCATGTTCCTAGACCCCTGTGGATGCGTCAAACCATGGGTAGTACCAAACCCTATAAATACTATGTTTTTTCCTAGACATACATACTCATGATAAAGTTTAATTTATAAATTAAGCACATTAAGAGATTAACAAAAATAACTAATAGTAAAATAGAACAATTATAACAATATACTGTAACAAAAATATATAGAAGTTCTCTCTCTCTCTCTCACCCTGATAACCAAGATAGCAGCCAGGTGACAAACGAGCAGGTAGCCTATACATTGTGGGTGCGCTAGACAAAGGGCAAATTCACGTCCTGGGTGGATCAGAGCAGGACGTCACACGATTTCATCACCCTACTCAGAATGGTGCACAACTGAAAACTTATCATTGTCTATGTCTGGAATTTTCCATTTAATATGTTTGGACCACGGGTAACTAAAACTGTGGAACATGAAACCGTGGATAAGGGGTGGGGGGAACTGCTGTATATATCGCCAAAAGCAAGGACTGCTTAATTCAATTTAATTAATTTTATTTTTATTTTGTGCAGGCTTTGGGGGGGGCATGTTAGATATATTTATACACACACACTCACAAGGAAATGTAATGTATATGGTTGACATGTCATATGCCACCAGATTGCCCTGGAGCCCCAAGCAGAGTGAAGAGCCACTGCGACCAGTCAGTGACACAGATCCTGGCTCAGGGACCCTATCACCACAACTCCAAGTTTGAAGAATGAAACCAGTAAGGAGTGCCATTTATTGGAAGCCTCTGATATGCTATACTATGCTAAACTCTCTCTAACAGTATCTCAAATAAATCTCAACATTCCCATTTCATAGAGGGGACATCTGGGGCTTAGGAAGGCTGGATGACTTACCGAAGGTCAACCTACCAGAAAGAGATGAAATAAGTATCAAGCCAAGGTGTGAGCCCCAAAGCCCTTATTCTCCCCTGTCTCAATCATGCTGCTCCAACCAAAGCTAACGGCAGTTAGAGAAGAAATTAAAGGGTTGGGATCTATAGACGATGAACCACTATAAACACCACTGTGTGAAGTCGAAAAGGGGGAACACCAGCCCGCTGAACACTGGTTAAAGGAACACTTTCACAATGAATATATTTTTCCCCCTTATTTTTCGTGTTGTCCCAAAACAAGAGAACAAAGGATCGGTTCAAGTTCATGGCAGGTAAATTTAGAAAAAAAATAAATAAAAATAATATACTTTGCCTCCCAGCATGGAGGCCCTCTATGGAATTTCATATTTGCAGAGTCGAATTTCAGAGATGTAGTTTTTAAAGGTGTTTGGGTTGATTCACTGCCCACCCCACCCCCACCCCGAAATGCTGGCTGTTGATGGGGCAAAGACGAAAGTAACCAAATCATGCCCTTCAGGGCTTCAGCTGATTTCTGCAGAGGCCAAAGAGACAGCTTTCTTTTCTCTCCTGTGTTCGCCATCTGCCACAGAATCCAAAAATCCAAGGGTTTCCCGCCGGCGTCTGGAGCCCCAGGTTGCTAGCATGAGACCAAAAAGCCACTGACAACCTATCCAACCGAGGCAGAGAGCCCCAGTCCCACAGAAATGGCGACTCCAGTCATCGAAGGGTTACCCACTCCAAATCCCCAGCCACAAAGTGAAAACAGAGCAAGGTCTTTGTTTATTGATTTGCCTAGGACCCTCTGACTGGCAAAGGAAGAAAAAAATAACCCAGCACAAAATAAATGTTCGATTTCTTTTATGTAAACAAGATTGAGACCAACTTGGCTGTACAAAGCAATTCTTTGCATGTAAAGCAAAAAATAGCTCCCCTGAGGAGGAAGGAACCCAAGCCCCACTTAACTCCCCTCCTCCCCACCCTTCCCCCAGCCATTTTCAGTAACCACAGCTTTTCTGCCAATGAATTTCGTATTCAGGGTCCCTGTGCGGGAGTCACTGCAGGCGGTGAGCTCACCCCCACCGCACCACCCTATTCAAAATGTTTTCTGATCAAGATAAAGGCTATGGAGCCTATGCTGAAAGTCAGTATTATTGCAAATTATCTCCATAAAAAGGAAAAACTTTTATCCAAAAATCTCGGTCTCCTATTTCTTTCTGTGGGGCTCTGACCAGTCCCAAACTGCTTTTATGTGGGTTTAGAAGTGGACTAAAGGGAGACCTAAAAAGAAAATCCAAGTTCTTTTTTTGTCCAATACCCAGACAGTGGATGGCAATTTGGATGCAAATTCCCTAAACAAGGGTCTTGAAAACTTAGTTCACCTTTTGGGACCAAGGAAGTCGATCCTAACTCCTTGTTCAAGCCTTATTCATGCCAAAATCTTAGTGACTTCAGCAAAGCATCTGCCAAGTTGATCGCAGGATTCGGCTTCATTAGCTAGTGTATCTACGGAGAGGAGCATTTTAAGGAAAACAAGAATCTAGCTGAACCTTCACCCAAAACTCAAAGCCAACACAAACGAAGACGCTCGAATTTCAGAAGACCTGATTTCCTGTGGAAAAAGGGGCTGCTTTCATTTCATATGGGTCCCATTTTCTTAGTGTGTTCAAAATGAAGCCTGGATAAATCCCTCTGGGAAACCCAGTTCCCTTACAACCCAGTGACGCCAAGCCAACTAGTCATCAGGCATTTGGGGGAGAGGGTATTTGTAATAGTTCTAAAGCTCCAGAGTGTTAGGGAAGCATTTAGGCTCATAAAAATCCCACATTTATTGGGGAATTCAGTGAATGCAAAGAAGATTAAAAAATAATAATAATTGTACACCTGACTCATTGATACTTCTCTAACTGAGAACCCAGCTCCTCAGGGCCGTTCCCAAGAGCGCCGGGATGTCCACTGACTAAACGCAGAGGTGAGAATGCTTCTCCTGGGTTTGCTCAGCAAGCCCGGGAAGAACCCTCCACGAGGCCATCTGCGGTGTTCGCGGGAACCAAACCGACACCATGGTGGTGTCAACACCGTCTTTCCTTCCTGAACCCTCGCAGTGTCATCCCTTGATAAGGATGCTCCAGGAACTGAGGGGCCTGGTTACACGAGATGAGAGGGGACAGAGGCACCCCCCGTCCTACCCAGTCCTGCCCTTTCCCGCCATCCTGGTGCTCAGGGGCGACACCTTGCGTGTGGAAAGAGGTGTAAGAACAGAGGGGCAAGTCTTAGAGATCGTCATGAAAATTCCTGGCATCCCATGCACACAATGCCCCCAGGCCTTGAGTAAACTTGCAGCTTTCTATCTAGCAATGAGGTGGACCCCATAAAAGGAGCAACAGGAGACGTGTGTTGCTTACTGACTTGCTGTTCACATAGGGATGCATTTCTAGCCGGCCTCATTCCAGAGAATTTGAGGTGGAGTGATTTCATTCTCCAAGGCCCCAGTGAAGCTCTTTGTAATGGACATTATCTTGACTGAGAGAGAGGATTCAAAAAATATGCGACGGAATCAGGGACATCATCACCGCCAACGCATCCACAGCCCCACCTACTTACTGTAAGACTCCAGGTAGAAAATGGTCCGTGGTTAAGACTACTCTGTCCTGGCATTTCTGCCCCATACGAACTGTATCTACCAGACTGATGAAAAGATTCACTGTGATATCTGCCTTAACCACAGGCAGCAAACTATTTGCAAACCCAAGGTCAGGCAAGGTCGACTAAAGGAGAATGAGCTATGGTACCATGGGCATGGCAGGAGGGAATTAGTATCAAGGGGCATAGGGCATCCACTTATTTCCCACCAAAAATCTAATCTCTAAGGCAATTCTGAGGAAAGAGCCAATTTGAATGAGAAAAAAATGTTTAGAGCAGTTTTACATCCATACTGAAGCTGAGCAGAGGGTACAGAGCGTTCCATGTACCCCCTACCCCGTCCCCTGTAACAGCTCTCCTTGTTACAAACATCCCCCACCAAAGGGGTGCATTTGTTCAACTGATGAACCTACATCGACACATCATTGTCACCCAAAGTCCAGGGTTTACATTAGGGTTCACTCTTGGTGTGTATTCTGTGGCTTTCGACACATATTATCCATTATAGCGTCCTGGAGAATAATGTCAGTGCCTAAAATTCTCTGTGCTCTGTTTATCCCTCCCCACCAACCTCTGGCAACCACTGAGCTTTCTACTGTCTCCAAAGTTTTGCCGTTTCCAGAATGTCCTAGTTGGAACCATATAATACTTGGCCTTTTCAGATGGTCTTATCTCACTAACCTGACTTCTGACTTCATGGGGAAGAACAGAAAAGCAGGAATGTGGTTTTCCCTCTAATCAACCTTTAGGATGACTTGGTGATGCATAACCCTGGGACCTTGAATGTAGAGGGCAGACCATCTCTGGAGGAGGAGGAACTAAGGTGAGAAGGCCTGTCTCCACCCTTTGCTGTCTTGTCAAAGACCATTCCCCAACCTAGGAGCAACCCCACGTCGACGGCCCACGAGAGGGCAGAGGGCTGGCACACTGCCTAGCAGGGGTTGGAGCCACGGAGCCTGAGGCGGGGCCTGTTCTAGGGACAGCAGGTAGCCCCACCTCTGCGGTAGCGACAGTGGTTGACCTCAGCACCAGGTAGCTCCAAGATCCTGGGAGGGACGCAGGAGGTCTTGACGTTATCCGGCTCTTTTGTTCATTCAACCTCTTTTATTTATTTATTTTTTAATTTTTTTTTTTTTTTAATCCTCACCCGAGGATATTTTTTCAAATATCTTCAAGTAGAGTGGGGGGTGGGAGGGGGAGAGAGAAACATCGATGTGAGAAAGACACATCGACTGGCTGCCTCCTGCATGACCCCAACCATGGCCAGGGACGAACTGCAACCGAGGTCCGTGCCCTTGGTCAGAATCGAACCCGCGACTGTTTGGTCCACGGAGGGATGCTCTAATCCCTGAGCCAAACCAGCCAGGGCTCATTCAACCTCCTTTAAAGACAGCGCACGTGAAGAGGTTTGTGAGTGGGGCCATCCTGGGAGACCACCTGCCCCCCAACAAACGAGCCCAGGTGTGGGCCACCTCCTAAGCCAGCCTCGTGGAGTTCCCACCAGGAAAAGGCTGAGAGAAATCAGGTGCCTCCCTCGCCGAGCAGACTCCCCGTCGCGTGGCTGCTTCCACGCCCGACACGCTGCTCCAGTGATTCCGAGATGGCCGGGACGGATGAGGTCCCGCAGCGGGGAGTCCTGCAGCCTTGCCGTCCCCGAGCGGAGGAACAGGTGCGTGCCATGGGCGGCCCATAAGGGACGTGGACACAGAATAAACCTCAGCCCGACCAGCTGACAAGGCTCAGACACAGCCTCGGAAAATACTGCCCTCCTGGCCGGCTCCGCGAAGGCGAAGACTGTGGCCTTTGTTCCATCACCGGCTGGTGCCCTGAGCAGGAGGCCCGCGTGAGGAGCTGCTGCCTCCGCCGCACAGACAGCGGCCCCACACTGTCTCCTAAGCCCTTTCCTTGCGGGGTCCCAGCTGCCCCAGTTGCCACAACAGTGGTCTTTCAGTTCCAGCACCCCAGCTCTCGGCCCCTTGGCCCCACCATCTCCATCTCCAACCTGGTTCATTGTAAGGAGCAAACCCTGACCTGCAAGTCAGAGACTTCCTAATGCACCTGTCGGAACCGGGAGTCCACTAACACCTATTGGAGCTTTCCGCGTGGGCTAATAGGAATAGTAACACTTTCACGTGCACTGTCTCCTTGAATCTCCACAACACTCTGCTGTAATCAGCACGTTTTCCAGATGAAGACACTAAGGGACAAGGAGGCCGAGGTCACATAGCTAGTAGGTGGTAGCTCTGGGACTTGACCTCCAGCCACACGGGTCTGATTCAAGGTGGAAGCCTTTTCTAGTCGGTGCCCTGCCTCCCTCGCTCCTTCTTGGTCTGCTGGCAGGGGTCACATGGAGAGAAGTTTCCCAGCGTGCAGAGGCTCTGTAACCCCTTGCCTGGATTCGGGTTTGAAGATGCACAAGCTTACATGCACCACTGCAATAAAACAATAACCGTGACAGGGATGACGGCCATGACTCCTTTCGGGAGTCCCCTGTGTCTGCGCTTGCCCCCTTCCAAAGAGTCTCCCTCTGCTCGCTCCTATCTTATCTTAGTTCTCTGAGCCATATTTTACGTCTCTCTGGCTCCTACAAAGAGCCCTTGGAGTCCGCCCCGGCTCGCTAAGCCTCCCGGGGTTCCTTCTCCTGCCATTAGTCAGAATGTCCTCGTGTTGAGCCTCTGCCAGGAGGACAGAGGAAGCAGCTTACAAGGCGAGTGATTAGCTTGTGTGTGAGGCTTTGACACAGAGTTTTGGTCACTCACAAAGGCAGATACACAGCTGGCTCAAGGGCAGCTCCTTGTCATTTTCCATTGCTGAAAAAAAATGTCTCAGTAACTAGCTGCTTCCAAACAGCGAGTCCCTGAACTCCTGTGGGGACAACTCGGCAGACACCTGAAGCCAGTTTCTGGGTCTCCGCGCCTTTGGGCCGTCCAGGAGCCCCCCCTAATCAAGGCAATGTGCGCACTGCCGAGCGCTGTTTTCTGCAGAGCACTGACAGTCCATTAGGACCGATCGTGCAAACATACAGAGATTCACAAATGAAACATGTTATTCCCGCGCCATTTCTTTAACAAACACCCCCTCACTGCCGCACAAGCTCCAGAGCCAGAACACAAACTGCTCTGAAAATTGTTACCAAAGAGAACAGTTACCAACTGGATTGAAGCCCATTTCTCAAGTGGCCATTATTATTTTAACAGGTAAGGAAACACTGTAGTTTTATTAATGGTTTAATATTTATCTCTCTGGGATTTAAATACCTTACTTATGTATACCTCCATTCAACAAACATTTCATTGAACACCTACCGTGCACATGCAAAATAATACACTGAGGCCTGTTGAGGAGTTCACTGTCCCATGGGGATGATACACATTGTATCAGGAAGGATCAGCTAAGTTATGCTGCAGTAACAAAACAAAACAAAAAAAATCCTGACATCTCATTGGCAAAAATTAGCAAAGGTTCTTACTCATGTTCCATGTGTACTGTAGGTCAACAGGAACCTAGGTTGATGGAGTCACTCATTACCATCTTTAACATGGTCAGTCATCATACTAGAAGAAAAAAATGTATCTGAAGAGTCCTGACCAGAAATTAAATGTTCCATTCTAGAAATGACACTCATCTCTTTCACTCTCAATTCATTGTCCAGAAGTAGTCATGGGTCCTACCCAACCAGAAGGAAACCAAATAGGACAATTCTACCTTAAAACTAAGTTGGAGAAGGTCCAAAAACATTTGAAGAACAGCCCAGATGAATACCACACGCATGTTAGCAGATAACTGTGGGACAATATAAAAAATGCTCTAATAGAGAAAGGGGAAGAAAAGGGGGCAATCAACTAAGACTTCATGCAGTAATTACAAGTTTCCCACGGGGGTGGCATTTGAATTTCATGTAAGAGAATTATTGAAAGATGAGAAGGTGTTTTCTGAGGGGCAAGGATACGAGCATTCTAGGAGAAAGAGCATTGCATAGGCAGGGAAAGGGAAAACACCTTTCAATCGAAGGCAGTGGAGAGAAATTTGACGGGACTGAAGCACCAACTAGAGGGTGGGCAGATAAAGAGTTGCCACGGCCAAGGGCAAGGGCCCAACTATGAAGGACATTTGCCTTTCTTGCGAGTTTGGTTTCACCCTTAGACAACAGGAGATAACAGGGACTGTCCTCCAGGGCAGAGTCCTACAATGGAGTGTCAGGAGCATGTTCGCTTGTCTTTAGGAAGATAACACAGGAAGCCTGGAGACAACTGGAATAGAGAAGGAGGCTAGTTGGGGAGCTGTGGCTGTAACCCAGGTGAGGGGTAGGGAGCTGGGCCTCAGGGACTGCCCGTCTCTGGGATTTAAGAGACATTTCTGGGGAAGAACATCAGTGTCTTTCACTAAAAGGAGGCCACCTCAAGGCTGCTAGTTTAAGAAATGAGGTCAGTGGTCACACTGGCCACCAAGACAGGACTTACAGCTGGAAGATGATGAACTCGGATTTGAACATGTTGAATTTGAGGTGCCGTGAAGATTCAGATGGAGATATCCCTGGGACTGACGGGCCCTGGAGTCTAAATTCGTTAGGCGATGTGATTTGGGGGCTAATACAATCTGCAACTAAATGCATGAAGTTGGCAGCCGAGCCCTGTTAATACTGATAGCGCCTCATGGAGAAAACCGAAGGGATACAGAAAAATACAGAGAAACATTCAGAGGCAAACTTTGTTAGTCACCACTTTTTAAATATATACGTGTATAATAAAAGCTCAGGGGCATCTCCTCCATCCAAATGCCTTGAGAAAATTACTTCCAAAATTTCAGTTCCTATCTACCCCCGTCGAAGCAAAAGCTTCTTGCCTATGGAAACGTGGATCATTTCGAACAAGCAGAGGGATATATTTCAGTCAGAACTGATTTGATGTTTAACCCGAGGAAAGAATTTTGAAACTGAACTTTTAATGACAATTATAAGTAATCAATGCTATTTTTCAAAGTTGACTAATCAAGTTTTCAGGGTTTCTGCAAATTTGGGTGGCCATCCATAGGAATTCTCATTAAACGGAGGGTTTTTTGGGTTTTTTTCTTTTAATTTTTAATTAAATTGGCCCAAGTCCGCAATCAAGGTTTCCATGTTGGTATGTAATGTATAGGGTAACGAGTAGGCTCCCACCAGCTCCAAAAGAGATCAGTTAGAGGGCCAGAGGGAGAAATCTGAACCGTCACTGTCAGAGTTCCAAGAGATAAACAGAGCATTATAAGACGTTCTGAGGCAATGGGATCAAGGTTTTTAAATAAATCATATTAATATGTGAATAAGACAAGCATTGTTCTCTTCTTTCAAAATTTAATAGAGCTTTTGTTTTTGCCAAGTAGGAGGATGACTGTCTGTTGGGCTGTGCGGCCGGGGAACACATCCTGAACCTCAGCCTGGCTTCTCCCGTGCTTGCGGGGCTCACACCCACTTTCTAAGTAGCTAATCCCGACTCATGGGGTCAGGCCGCTCCTGGCAGGCAAGCGCAAAGCTGTTTCTGGTGGCCAAGGAGCCCTTATGGCAGGGAAACACATTTCTTCTGGGATGCAGACCAGCCAGGGACTGGTAACAATTCACACATTTCCAGGAAGTGAGAGTAAAGAACAGGTTGGACTCGAAGTAGGATTTTTTTTCCTAAGCCCAAGTGACTGAGAGGGTTTCATGCTTGTATTCTCCCCGTGCAGCCCACACCAAGAAGTGTGAATCTGCCCTCTTGCATTTAAAAAACTAAACATACTTGTCCCTTTCTCATGAATCTATGTTCTGAAAAGCAGTGGCTTTCAAACTTTTGGGGCCTGACTCACATTAAGAATTCAAACAAATATCACAGAGACAAGAGTTTCACAAAACAATATTGGCCCTTACAGCATCCGAAGCAGCCTGATATTTCCCAATCTGTTCTATTTCATTTTAGAAATGGTCTGTTTACATCCTCCTCAATGATTCATGACCCACTAATTGATTCTGACCCACAGTTTGACAATTGCTGTAGAATATTCCTTCCCAAAATATGCATTTAAAACTACATCGAAAAAAGCCAATAACATTGACAATGCTTGACGCTCCGGGGGCCTCACCTCTCTGCCACCGTCTGTTATTATTCTTGACCCAACTTCCATCACCAGCCTGTTCCCCATCTTTGACCTTTACCTTCCCAAACAGAGCCCCGCCCTTTTTATACTTCGCTTTCCGCTGAGAGGCACTTGGCTCTGCTGGTCCTAGGCTAGCACTGGCCAACAGGACTTCCTGTGTTGATGGAAAAGTCCTAAATCTGCTCTGTCCACTAAGGCGACCACTAGCAGCAAGTGGCCAGCGAGCACCTGAGATGTGGCAACCTAGGAATCCAGTTCCATTTTTTGGTTAATGTCAATTATTCAAACGTAAACAGCCACATGCTGTTAGTAACGATCATGCTGAACAGTGCTGGCTGTAGGTAAACCCTCAAAGTATGTTTGCATTTCTGTATTAGATACCTCCCCTCCTGCTGCTATGGTTAATTACATTGGTATCCCTTCGACAGTGCACTCTTCACATATTGTCTGGCTCACTCCCAGTCCTTGAAAGTCGTGTTTATGTCGACTCGGCTGGTGCACACACAGTACAGTGTCCAGATGATGTGCTGTGGAATTGTGCCCCTGAAACCTGTAGAATTTGGTTAACCAGTGTCATCCCAATAAAGTCAATAAAAATAAAAAAATAAAAAGAACTGCAGAAAACATGGATGTTAATAAAGTTTATCTTATTTTTAAAAATTAATAAAATCATGTTAATGAACAAATGATTCAACCCATGCATACAATATCTCCATTTTCTCGTCATTTTCATTTTTAATGAATTTTTTATTTTATTTCTACCATAGCTTCATCTTCCTAGACCTTTCAACACTCTACCCATTTTTGCAAGCTAATTTGATGCTTTCTTTCATCTAAAGAAAAAACAAACCTGAAAACTAAGCACAGACTCAGTAAGCGGCTGGTTGTGACTGAGGTGACCCTCCTGAATGCAGCTTCATGGTGGTGGTGGGAAGGGACCTGCCTGAGATCTAGACTGTACCTTTTCACACCTAGACATTGGAAACATGTATATTTTGTATCTGAAATGGAAGAGTATATAGGCAGAGAAACTCCTATACATAAAGAATAACACATTGGAAAATAAAAAAGACTTTTTTAAAGACACTTTCCTCCCCCTAGGGAGATTTTGATTAAAGGAGGTAGACAAACATGGGTAGAAATAACATCACTGTGAGGCCAACTTGTTATGACACGGCATTGTGAGAGAGGTATAACACTATTTAGGAGGGCAACGGAGAAGGAAGAGTTCTGAGTTGGGGATGGAGGTATGGAGGACCGTGCATGGAGGAGAGGACTTACAGGCTGGGTCTTACAAACGGGCAGTATAAGGACTTGGAGACAAGAAAGGCCATCCAGGCTGGAGAACATGGTTAAGGGAGAATTACAGAGCTTGAGTGCGTGCCATGTTCAAAAAGAGTTAAGTTATCTAAAATCTCAGTGTCTGATGGATCTAATCAGGACTGCATTTTAGGAAGATGTATTTATCAACAAGTATTTACTTTGGACAGCAAGATAAAAATAATTGGTTAGAGAAAAGTAAGATTGGAGCAGGGAGATCAGCTCCTGGAGGGATGAGATAATCCAGGTGAGAGATAATAATCTTCTAAACAAGGAACTGGCAAACTATGTCCCACAGGCTAAATGAGACCAGAAGTCTGCTTTTGTAAATAGAATTTCATTGAAACAGTCATGCCCACTCACTCACATATTATCTATGTCTGCTCTCCTGCTACAAGGGCAGAGTTGAATAGTTGCAACAAAGGTAGTGTGACTTGCAAAGCCTAAAATGTTTTCTTTTTCCCTCTATCTGGTCTTTTCAAGGAAAAGCTTGCCGGGCTGCGGTCTGAACTAGGTTGGTGGGAGTGGAAAGGGTGGCATGCATGCCTGGGAAATGATGGCAGTGAAATCCACGGGAATCAGAGACAGATGGCACCCTGGGAATGATTCACAAGGGAGGTTTCATTCAAGATGTCTTTAGGGCCTCTAGCCTGGGAAACCAAAGGAAAGTGATTTCATGAACTGAGATGGAAATGAGAAGAAGACAGGCTAGGAGAAGAGAGGAGTTACATGTTGGATGTGTTGTGTTGGAGGCATGTGAGGCACATCCCTGTGAAGATAAGTGTCCCCATCTCCGGAGCCGAGCAGAGGCCATGACAGGAGAGGCACACTTGGGATCTATGTGCCTAGTGTTTAGAAGTGATGAGAAAAAGATGGCCCAGAGAGGAGAAGAGAGAACAGGAACAGGCAGAGAGAGAAAAGGGAACCAGTGACGAATTCAGCAGAAAGGTAGGAGAAATACCATGGCATTATGGAACTACCAGGAGGCAAGAAACACAGGGAGAAAGGGTGGCTAGCAGAGTCCAGCGCTGGCCTAAGGGTCAAACAGAATGAGGATGTTTTGGAGGAGCTGACTGAACACATCAGAGCGTCACTGGTATTTGGGGACAGCATCCAAGGAATGAACAGAAGGAGAACAGATTGTGATAGCAAATGACGACTAATCCTTTGAGATCTTTAGCTATTGAGGAAAGATGCGGACCAGCTGGAAGGGGAAGCTGGACTAACGGGGTTCTTCTGCAGAGAAGACAGCTTTGGGTTAGCTTATTTTACACAAATGGCAATCGACTCTGGCATGAGGACATTTCCCAGACTTTGGACAGTTTACAAATTGCTCAGATGCCTTTGTTTGCTTCCTTTGGGACATACATCACCACTATGGTCTGAAAGGGTGATGCTTCTGGAACCCAGGCACAAGCTGAATGACATGCTTCTTCTCCTAGCTCAGGCCTAAAAAGCTTTACATTTTCTAAAGAATCAAAGTCTTTTTAAGATCTTCCTATCATAGACAACAATGCTTGGGGGCGGGGGGGATAGGGAGGAGGGTGTTTGCGGGGAAAAGGAGAAACATCTGTAACAAAAATAAATTAATTAATAAAACATAAAAATAAAAAAAGATCTTCATATATAGATCTTCAAGTCAAGAGTTTCATACCCTTTGAGTTCCAAAGGTGGGAACACTCATGGTAACATCTGCAGAGCGAGGAGAGGTTAATATCTGGAAGCTGAGGCCTCCCCAAGGGGAACATCCCTCTCTCTTAGGCCCAGAGGCTGGCCCCTGACTCACCTGTATGGGACGTGGGCATCCCGCCCTCAGGAACATGCCTCCTACTCTGGCCGTGCCTTTGAACCGCCAAGTTAACATTCAACTGCAGACAGCTTTCCGTCACAGGGCGTGGAATAGAAACTAAAAACTTTCAAGTTTGGAACCGTACATCCTGGGTCTAAACCAACGCTTCTCTATTTGCCTCCCAGCGGACCTTTGGCAAGATCTGGAGCCACTGTTGGTTGTCACACTGGAGGTGGGGTGCTACTGCAATCGAACGGGCAGAGGTCAGGATGCTGCTAAACATTCTGTAATGTACAGGACAGCTCCCCACGACAAAAAACCATCCAGTCCAAACTGTCAACAGTTCTATCCAACGTGCTCTGAGCCGTCTGTCCTATTGGAAAAGGTGTCACACATAAATTCACACTAAAATATAACGACTGATATTGTATCAATGTGTCATTTTTGCTGTGACCTTTACAGTTGTAGGTATTTGGGTTGCCTATCCCAAATCCATCCCCCACTTCCTTTTCCTAACAAATCTATATAGTTCAGGAAACCACCCATTCCCAGCCGCAAAGGGTGGCATGTCAGCTAGATTGGTCCAATCAAACCAAAGAATCGGGGGAGTGGTGTTAATAAAAGTTTAACAATGGGCTGTCCAGGGAAAAACATATGTATAGATATTCGTACACTTATTATAAATTTTTACTGATCGAATGCATGTGTAGAACCCAATATACAAGTAAAATAAAACATGCAGTGTTCTTTATTGTGAATTCCACACAGTCAATTGATTTTCACAGAATGCTTTCATTGGCCTCTGCCATTTTCGCTTCTACAGCCAACCTACGGTCGCCACTGACAGATAGACGAGTATAATACGGACATGAGTGCTGGTTGCCGTGTTTATGTTAATGAGTAAAACAATGAGGACATATGGTCAGAACCTCACTCCTTTGTCAGTGATGGGAATAACTTCTTTGCTGACTAGATAGTGCTGGAAAAATATGCCAAGTTTTTGTACTACTCACAATGTAACGAGTTTAGAACAACACTTTTTAAAGTTTAATCTGCACATTATTTACATTTCTCCATTATCACTTAAGTCTAGACAATCAAAAAATAATAAATCACAACCTGATTTATAGCATTTGCCCATTTCTGTGCTTAAATACTCCCATCGTGGCCGATTTTAAGCCGTCACTGTGGCGCTGGAGAGGGAAGTCGGTCATCATACAGTGCCACCATCACACAGATACGGTGGGCATATATCAGGGACAGAGATAATAGTAAAACTAGGAAAACAATTACGGATTGATGAGCTGTGAGTATTTATTATCTCCGTTTTGAGTACAAGTCATTTCAGCTTACAAAATTCTTGAGAATGTGACAGTTGGATCTCATGGTCCCGTATGAGCCAACTCCAGCACCTCAATGATCGGGGGATGGGTTTCTCTTTCTCTCCCTCTGGGTGTGAGGAAGGAAGCTGTGTGCCTGATTGCCACCAGCAGCTGTGACAACCAGAAGACCCAGCCCTTGGCTGAGGCCAGCGGTAAGAAAGGCAACATGGAGAGAGAACAAGCCTGAGTCCTTGAGGCCGCCATTCAGTTAGTGACCAGAGTGCCCAGAACCCACCCACCCGACCTTCTGCTGGCCAGTCACTCGTGCCCTGTGTTCAGGCAGCTTGCAGCATGGTTTTGTGATGTCTGTAACCAAGATCATCCCAACCAATACCGTATTTTTATTTTTATTTTTAGGAAACAATGGCTTAATGAAAGATGTCATCTCCCATTGCAGAAGTTTAGGCCTTTGAAGTTGGGGAGAGTATTTTTAGAAATGTTCAGAACCCAGGAGAGAGGCTTGGCTTCTTTCATCTACATGACAAGGAGGTTTCCCTTTCATCCTTATTCCTGCCATCCTGCCTAGGCCATACTTTCCTTCAAAACTCAGTTCTCGCCTGGCTGGTGTGGCTCAGTGGTTGAGCGTCAACCCATGCACCAAGAGGTCACCGGTTCGATTCCCGGTCAGGACACATGCCCGGGTTGTGGATCAAATCCCCAGTGTGGGGCATGCAGGAGGCGGCCAATCGATGTTCTCTCTCATTGATATTTCTATCCCTCTCCCTTCCTCTATCTCTAAAATCAATCAATAAAATAAAATAAAATAAGAATGATTATCTTTTAAGGAAGAGTTCACCCATATATATTAAGCTATGGCTCTAAAGTACTTTTTTTTTTTTTCACTGCCCCAAAAGTATGATTTCACCAAACCTGACAAGTTAATTTTATTTTGGGTTTAAAAAAAGGAAAAGAAAGCAAAATAGCCTACCTCCCTGCTATGAAAAACATAAAGGTAGTTTCTGTGATTTTTTTTCCTAATTTAATAATAAATTACTAATTTCTGATTTTTTTCTCTCTTTCAGGTTTGTTTTACAGCGAGAATGAGGAACCCAGTGGAGACCTGGGAACTATACACAAAAAGGAAACATGACCAAAGAAAAGGGTCGCTTTCATCTCCCACGAAAGCAAGGCTGTTTTTGTTGATACATATGGAAAAAATCAGGCCCAATTATACATTGTGATTCGGCACTGAGGTTGCACTCGCCACAGGCCTTTGCCTTCTTTCCACAGATGGACCGTCACAGTCCCCTGCAGCCCCCAGCCCTGGTCCTCGGAGAGATGGACCTGGCGAGAGGGGTCTCCGTCACTGCGGGTGCGCTTCAAGTGACAAGAGCTTCCTGGCTGTTGGCTCTGAGGAAGAAGACCCCAACTAGGCCCGGGCAGCCCCGAGTCAGGCTCCCAGTGAGAGGGTCACGTGCGAATGGGTGTGGGTGCCCTTGTCTTACACCCTCTCTAGCCTCAGGGAGCCCTCAAAACAGGAGTCTTCCTGGTACTTCCCTAACAGCTTATTTCCTATGGATCTTAGGTTGATAATGATCAATCCTCTCTTCTAAACTCCTGGTCTAAATCAGGGATCTTCCGAAGTTTTAAAATGGTGATTATCAGGGTGTTCGAGGACCTGGCTCTGGGCCCGCTCTCTGCTAACTTACTGTATGACCTTCGGCAAGTTTCTGCCCCACTAAGAACCTCGGTCTCCTCATCGGTGAAACAAAGGGATTGGACCAAATGATCTCCAAGGTCCTTTCTAGCTGAAACTATCTCCTGTGCTGCCCACTAGCCACACATTACTGTTTAAGTTTAAATGGGTTCAATTAGTGAAAATGTCGTTCCTCCGTGTCACTAGTCACAGGTCAAGGGCTTCAATAGCCACCTGTGGCCAGTGGCTACCATATTGGACAGTAAGATAAAGAGCATTTCTGTCGTTGCAGAAAGATCTATTGGACAGCCTGGATCTCATGCTCTCTTTTTATTTTAATTATAAATAATTTCATAACTAAATCTAACAGTCGAATAGCACTTTTGTCTGTATAGTGTATTTTAATACAAGATTAAATGTCACCACTCAAATAGACAAGAGAGTTATCTTACGTCTACTTTATCAGATGAGGACACCAGCTGAAAGACCAAACGACCCGCTGTAGGGTCCTGCTGGCAATGGCCAAGTGCGTTATTCAAATCCAGGGCTCTCCCTAGCACCCCGCACTCAGTCACAGGAAGAAGACGCACATGGCCTGGCCGAAGCCACTCCAACCCACGGTAGCAAGGAAGTAAGCCCCAGTTAATAACAGCTGATGTACAGCTCTGGCCGGGTCGCTCAGCTGGTTAGAGCATCGTCCTGACACGTCCAGGTTGTGGGTTTGATTCCTGGTCAGGGCACGTACAAGAATCAACCAATAAATGCATACCTAAGTGAAGGACAAATCTCTCTCTCTCTTTCTCCCCCTTTCTCTCAAAACAATACAAAAAGATTTTTTTTTAAAAAAAGAGCTGATCTACAGGCCCCGTGCCTTAGTTTAATTTTTAACCTGGCATACCCAGCTGTGTGACCATGGACAAGTTACTTAATGCCCCTGGTCTCTTTGCCCAGCATCTGTCACAGGGAGGTGGCAACAGTATCCACTGCTTAGGAGAATTCCAGGAGCAGATGGAAGTCAGGCGCGCGTGGTGGCGCACGGACAGCTCTCCTGTGCTGATGAACACGATCACGCCTTTCTTCCTCCTCAGGCCTCTGTTTCTCTCTGCCCCGGAGGGACCCACCGCAGCCCTGCTGACTGCTGCTGGGTTGCCTAAGGAGAGAGGCTGCCCTTCCACACGGACAGCTCCTTCCTGGGACCCACTGAGCGACTGGCTTCATGGCCTCCCGGGCCGTGAGCTCCCGGATTAATTAGAAGTTGTTCAGGAAAAGCTCTCCCGGAGGAATTGGATCAACCCGCCTGGGCAGTGTGCCATGAACAAAGGGCCAAATGGCTTTCCCCCTGTAATTTTTCCAAACCTTTTTGGTGCCGGGAACCCCCGAGGAAAGCCTGGCCCGTGGAAGGTGCCACCAGTGCGTGTGGGGGAAGGGGGAAGAGGTGGGCAGGGTGGGGGGCACCTCCAAGCCTCCTGCGGTGCTTCTGCCCTGGAGCAGGGCACAGCGGCCTCACTGAGGAGCTGGCTCTGCCCAGACTGTGTTCTGTCTTCTGGAAAAGGCACAGTAGACATGTGTCCCCTCACCAGTGATAGATTTTCCTTCCCTGCCTCAAAGAACAATATTTACACCGAAGGAGCCACGGAGGGTGGGGTGCCGGGCTACAAGGCACCCCTCAGCAAGGTGGTGGGGGGAGGGGTCCCTGAGTGGGGCGGGCAGGGCACCGGCCAGAATCCACGGGTGTTTCTCTCATCCCGCCTATCCTCTCCTGGGGCCAGGCCTGGGACTGAAGAAGCCAGGAAGGTTCTTCCGGTCAGGCATCATTTCCCCAGGAGCCAGGGAGGGAACGCAGTCGGCCCCCAGGTGGTCCTACCCGCTGCTTCTGCACAGCGCCACGTGCACGCACAGTGCCAGCGCCACGTGCACGCCCACGGAGAAGAGGCACGCTCACGGGCTCTCTCGTTCATTCATTCATTCATTCAACACTGCCTGCCTGAGCATTGGCCTTGGGACGATTCCCAGACACGAAAAATCCAGTTCCTCTTGCAAGAGCCTCAGAGACCAGTGTGGGAGGGAAAGGATGCAAGAAAAAGTAGCTGACATTGTAGTCAGTGCTAAAACTGAGACACAAGCCAAGGGCTAAGGGGTGCACAGAGGTCCAAGGGCCTCTCCACGAGACATGTGAGCTGGGTCTCAGAGGCTGAAGGAGAATTCCAGGGGCTGGTGGGGGTGGGGTGTCGGGGGAGAGATTTTTGTGCAGCCCTGTAGACCACTATATCCTGAGAGATGTGGAGGGTTTCGGAGGGTTTGGGGAGATGTGTGACAGCATCTGGACATCCGTTATCAGGCAGCACTCCGGTTGTTCTGTTGATAACAGATTGTTGAGGGTGGGGACAGGATGGACGCAAGAAGACCAGAATAGTTCAAGTGACAGGTGACGGGGGCTTTCCCCCAAGCCCCTAGCAGTGCCTGGTGTACAGGGACTTACAATCAATGTTAGAGGAGGAACCCAAACAGGCATATACCTGCACTTGTCGTGGTATTGAACCATCTCACCAGACCACTCTGCTCCCTCCTGCAGCAGCTGTCCGTGTTTGGAGGCCTGCTCTCCGCTACAGCTGTGGTCCCTCTCCTCCTATTCCTCCCTCTGATTTTCCTCCAAGTCTTCAAATAACCACTAGGTTCAAGTTCTCCTTCACAGCATTCTCTCCGGACCTGAGTGTTCTGCAGAGGGCCTGCTCCATCTCTGGGGTGGTGGGAACCCCCCTGCCTTGGAATCAAGGGGACCCTGATTTGGAGAATAAGACTAGATGAAGCCAAACCTGAGCACAGGGAACCGGAAAACTTCCCACAGACCCAAGGATTACTCTGAGGATTCAGTGCAAGAGATCTGGGTGACAGATATCCAAACACCGTGAGTACAATAGATACCATTCTTCCCAGAGTTCTTAGGAGAGACCCTGGCTGCCTTACAGACACCCTCCTTTGTTTCGTCTCTCTGCCCTCCATGGTGAACAGTGTCCTTCAAAGGAAGCATTTAGAGGAAAATGTCTCCACAGGCCTGATCCCTTTCTTTGAAAACATAATAATGCTCAAGAATGACAACAATGTAAATCGCCAGAATCATTAGGCAGAATCTCGATGAATTAAAATTGCTTACATCAGGGTAAGATTAGGTCAGCTGCCGTGGAGGGAGCCAGCGTGCTGGGGTTTGCTGACTTCTAGCCTTTCAAGAGCAAATACTGTCGGTCTCCTCGGCTTGAAGAGTCAACCCCTGATAAGACCGTCCTTCTCTGGAAAGTGACAAATCACTGTACCGCTCACGTCCAGGACCCCTCCGCTAGCCATCCCACGGAGACAAGTTACCCTGACAGTGTTGATAGGATTGATCCTTCAAAGAGTCTAGGCCTGTCCCACCGAGGGTGGGCCACCTCTGATCGTGACCTGGGAGGAGACGAATGTCCTGCCCACGAGTTCAAGTTGTTGTCTCAGGAGGAAAGTTGCATTCAGATCACCCAGAAAGCCCAGGACGGTGTGATGCCCTGAAGGGGGGAAATCCTAAAAGCAAAATAGAGCCATTCTGTCTCAGGCCGAGGGACAGCCTGAGAGATTCTGTTGCCTGAAACAAGTCACAGGAAAAATCTGTCAGATGTGTGGTCGTGACATAAATCGTGAACAAAAACACAATTATGGGACCCCCGAGGAGCGGGAGGAGCAGTCGCACGGTACAGAGCTGGGTAAGGCCCGAACACGATTTTCACTGCTGAGAGGTGGGCATTCGGGCCCAAGTTTACCGTAGGGTGTCAAGAGTGACTTGCCCTTGGGGAGCCATGCTGTGCTCCCCTTTTCCCATTTAAAAGGAAGTGCAAATGTGTCTTGGAGAAACTGGAAGTTGATTCTTTCTGAGGGTAGAGCGCAGTCAGGACCTTAACCGACCAAGAGAACAGGGCGGAGCTAGCCTGGAGGATTCCTGTTGGCAAGTCCCCGGGGCCTGAGCCTCCCGGTCCGTTCTGTGTTCCACCCTCACTGTTCACAAGGAAGTCTCTGGATCTGTCTGATCTGGGCCCTCATTTGTGCAATCTCTACTAATGGGGCGAAGGAACACCCGAGGGGTGAAGGCACAGTTCTTAATGCTCAGGTGGGCTCAGGCTGCCTGGGTTCTAATCCCAACCCACCGGAGTCGTTGGGGAATCTCAGGGAAGCTCTGTACTCCCTTCCCTTCTCAGTAGATCAGAAATAAAAATGAAACAGTCAAGAAGATTCGGTTAGATCATCCATGTAAACCGCGTGGCCACCAGGAGATGTTTGCAGAATTGAACGGAGCACAGGGCCTGTGCAGGGCATGGACATGAGCCCCACACCTCTCGTCCCTGGACTGACCTCACAGAAGCAACAGTAACAATCCGACAGGAAGCCGTCTTCTTTGGAAGAAGAACAGTTTTATATTTTACAAGCTAACAAGAGAAAATGGTTAAGGTGGGTAGCCATCCAGGTGGTCAGTTATCACAGTCACCAAAATAGGGGCAAGTGACCCGAGTGGCCTGGGGAGAACGCAGAAAGAGCTAGACAGGGCTTATTTGCAGCTTCTGAGCGTGGCCAGGCCTTACCTATATGGTAAAGAATCTTCTTGGTCCAGCTCAGGGAATTTAAAATAACAGACGTGAGAGCTGGCCTTCTCAAGAAATGAGGGTCCCCGAATGGAAAGGAAAGCACCAGCTATTCAGTTATACCAAGTTACATGACTCTCAAGTGTCGTTGAAATCACAACAGCCCGCTGAAGTAAATGCATATCCCCATTTTGCAGATGAGGAGACTGAGGCTCAGGGAGGGGCCACAAGTCATAGCACCAGTTAAGTGGGAAAGCTGGGATTACATCTCAGTTGGTCTGACTTTCAAGCCAGAGCAGCCAAGCATCAGAGATCACCAGCCACACACCTGGAAAGTGATAGCAATTGATCCACTACCCGATTCATTCCTTAATGACAGTGGGAACGATGGTGAAGGGACCTGGATCTTTCTCTTCCCGGGTCCTCCCTACTTGCACCGCGCAGTTCCCTGCGGGCATGTATCTGTGAGGCAATTTGGGGCTTGAGTGTCCCATCAAGCCAGGCTGCCAAGCAGGACAGGAAAGACAGTTATTACAATGCGTCTTCTTTTTCACCTAACTACAACACACTCAGGGATGTTGAGGGTGACGTCTGACTGTCAGCTGGCGGCAAACACAGACCCATCGGTGTACATTTCATCCCGGATCGGGGGTGCGGGGGTGTTTCCCCAGTGAAGGTTCTTGTTCTCGGCTGGACGACGGACAAAGCACGGTCCCTTGTCTTCTAGGTCTGTGGTTCTGGGACAACCTGGCGTTGCTTGAACAAGGCTGACAACCTCCCTCCCAAGCGAAGGAGTTCCTTGTGTTTCTTTACACCCAAGAAGCCCGGCTCTGAGGAGGTGAAGCGACAGGGCCACCCCTTCTTTTGCCCGGGAATAGAAGCTGCATTATGTCAGCTGTCCACCACTGTGGATTCTCCCTCCTTTCTATTTACAAAATGGAAACAGATGAATTCAATCAAACGTAAGCCCCCCCCCCCCCCCGAATTACGGCTTCCTTTATACCTTGTGGTAAGGAGTTTATACATAATTGGCACGTGATTTTCTCCAGTGGTTTCAGGTTGTTCCCAAACGTGAAAAGGAACCTTTCAGTTTGGGAAGGGGATGGTTTTGTTTCAAACCAATCCATCATGCCTTCCAAGGGCAGAGCGCGTGGGTCCCTGAGCGAAACCAGGAAAGCGCAGGCGGGTCACGGCCTCAGTGGCTTTAATCGGGCAGATGGAGGCAGGCAGTGGGTCGGTGGGAAGAGGCACAGAAACCCCCTTTCGGCAGTTGCGGTGGTTCTGGGGAACGAGACTGACAGTCGAGATAGAAAACCACTGACTCCCACACTCAGCGCGACAGTCTGTTACTGGACCATCGGATACAAAGGTAAGTCCTCCCCTTTGTCAGGTCCAGGTCAGCCAACACCCAAAGACTCCACCTTTTATGGACCGCAGATCAAAAGCACCGTTGGCCAGCAAAAACCAATTTACATAATTGGCTGGCACCGAAAATCAACGCAGTCACCGTTCAGCTATGTTTACGCGGATCTTTAATGAAAGTCCACATCGAAAACAAGGCAAGACCACTTTACACTTGGCTTTAAAAAGCTGGGCTTGGAGCCTGAGAGGTTTTCCTAAATTACTATTAACAAAGTCAACAGGTTAATATGTTTTCAAGGCTTCCTCCAAGTGGGGCACCTAGATAATGATCCTATTACTCTAAGGTAAACAGAAGGGCAATTGTGCTCACCCCAGCTTCAGGAGGCGTCTTAAAAGCGCTTTCATATTTATTTTCCACAATTTAGCAGGCCCACAAGGGAAATGTTCAAGTTCGTTAGAGAGGATTGCTTACATGTTGTGGAAACAACAGTTCACTCCAGCTTCTCCACGCATGAAAGGTTCGTTGAGGAATTTTCCTGCGATCCGAGGCCTCGGTGGTTCAGCCTGAAAACTCTCCCAGGACACGCCGGACGCGAGCTCGGGACGAGGGGACCCTCACGCAGTGAGAAAGAACAGCTGCCACGATCCTTACTGATTTCCACTGGGTTTTTGTCATCAAGGAAGCCTGGGATGATCGTGAACCCGTAGTCTTCCAAACTCAGCAGACCCCAGTGTGACTCTTCGGGGTGCTACGCTGAGGCCGGCTCCTCGTTGATCCCACTCCCAGAGGCCCACAGAGGACAGCACCCTGGAGGAGCCCCCAGCCAAGCGCTCACTGGGTGCAGGAGCCAAAGATCCTGTGAGAACTTTGCAGGAATATCACTGAGACCAAAGCCCGGATCAACAGCCCAACGAGGACCAGGTTGAAAGGGACCCCTGGAGGTACAGCCATGGATGGGAGGTGGACCCCACCCATCCCGGCCTGCTGGTATTCCAGCCTTGAGCACTCTCAACCCTGTGAGTGTGGACTGGACCTAGTGTCTAGCTTCTAACGGATAGAATGTGGCAAAGTGATGGCATGCTAGTTCCCAGATGAGGCTACTGTCAAGAAAAACTAGAGATGAACAGAAGTTAGAGCAGTGAAGGCAGCTTTCATTTAGGAGCTAATGCAGCAGGGACCTCAGTATAAACTGGGCTCGATTCTGATTACAAGAAGCATGGCCAGGAGTAGGGTCAGTGGAGGGAAATGACTAAGGAAACCTGAAGGGTAAGGGGGATCTGGCTAACCTGACTCAGCAGAATTCTTGCTAAAACTGGAATCAGCAGCCCAGTAAGGTTGGGGCCTTAGGGGGTGAGAGGAGCCTAACTAGAGTTAGATCAAGGAGAGCACCCCTGTCATTAAAAAGGGGTGTGGCTTCGACATTGCATACCCTTCTCTCATTTGCTTGTGTTGATGGAAATCAGCTGCCTTGTCACGAGCTGTCCTATTGACAGGCCCCGTGGCAAGCTATTGAGGAAGGCCTCCAGTTCACAGGGAGCAAAGAGCCGAGGCTTTCTGTCCAGGATGCTTCGAGGAACTGAATTCAGCCAACAACCACCTCAGTGAGCTTGCACTCAGCCTTCAGATAAGACTGCAGCCCCTGCCCACACTGTGATTGGCACCGGGAGAAGGGCCTTGAGGCCAGGCACCCTCATGAGCCACGCCTGCCCTATGAAACTGTGAGATGATACGTGTTCATTATTTGAAGCTGCCAGGTTTGGGGGACAATTTATTACACAGTAAAAGAAAAGTTATATAGGACCTCCATGGTCCCAGACGGGGAGGGAGTCACTGAAGGTCCTCATGGGCCCTGGGACTTGGTCCTCAGTCTCTGGGGTATCTGGGGCTGCCTCAGTGGCCCAGTGGTACCTCCATTTGATACAGACTCAAATGAGCAGGGGCCCTGCTGAACTCACCACCATCAGGCACACAGCAAAGCACAACGGACATAGCAATTGAGGTGTTGCCTCACACCTGCCGGAATGGCCGCCATCAACAAATGACAAGTGCTGGCGAGGGCGTGGAGAAAAAGGAACCCTCGGACACTGCTGGTGGGAATGCAGATGGTGCAGCCACTGTGGAAAACAGTATGGAGTTTCCTCAGAAAATTAAACATGGAACTGCCATCTGACCCAGGGATCCCACTTCTAGGAATATATCCTAAGAAGCCTGAAACACCAATCAGAAAGAATATATGCACCCTTATGTTCATAGCAGCACTATTTACAATAGCTAAGATCTGGGAATAGCCCAAATGTCCCTCAGTAGATGAGTGGATAAAAAAGCTGTGGTACATTTACACAATGGAATACTATGCAGCTGTAAGAAAGAAGGATCTCTTATCCTTTGAGACAACATGGATGGACATGGAGAGTATTATGCTAAGCAAAATAAGCCAGTCAGAGAAAGACAAGTACCACATGATCTCACTTATTTGTGGAATCTAAGGTACAAAATAAACCGACGAACAAAATACGTCCAGAGACATGGAACAGACTGACGAGTCTCAGAGGAAGGGGGGAGGGAAGGGCGGGAAGAGATTAAGAATGTATATGCATTGCCCATGGACACAGACACTAGTGCAGTGACGGCCAGGGTGGAGGGTGGGAGTGGGATGGAGGGGGTCAATGGCTGAAAAAAGGAGAGACATCTGTGATACCTTCAACAATAAAGATAATTTTTCTTCTTTTTTTATTAATTTATTTTTGTTACAAATATTTCTCCTTTTTCCCCCATAGACACCCTCCTCCCCATCCCGCCCCTCACCAAGCATTGCTGTTCCATTGGTTATGCTTACATGCATACAAGTTCTTTGGTTTATCTCCTCCTCTGACCCCTGTCCCTCTCCTCTGAGGTTTGTCAGTCTGAACCATACTCTTTCCTATGTCTCTAATCTGTTTTGTTCATCAGCGTTTTATGTTCATTACGCTAAAAATAAATTTTAAATGAGTAAAAGTCTTTGATCTAACATTCCCAAAATGCATTTGATCGTGGCCCCTCCCTCTTCATCTCTGTCGTCTATAAGTCATCCACAGTATTCCCACTCTAGGTCCACTTTGGGATCCCACTCTGCAGAATCAGGCACACCCAGGTGAACTACCTGCTCCACCGTGTCCAGCAATGTGGGCAACTCATTCCGAGTCTCGGAACCGACTTCCTTCCCTCTGCGAAAATGGACAGGAATATCTACCTTGTAGGTTGTGAGGATTAAAAGAGATGCCGTAGGTAAACCACGTGGCCCTCATTAAGTACTTAGCAGTGGTAATTCCCTGTCTTTCCACAGCAGTGCCTTATTTTACCCTTCAGCCCTGTCCTTATGGCCTTGGAACCTCTGGCAATGAACTCAACGCCAGCCGCACGGGCACTGGCTTTCTAGGACCCCAGACACTGGGCTTTACTGGATTTTTAACTAAAACAATACCTACTGCAGGCAGCCACCCTTCTGTTCACACTGACAAGTCGCTATTTTCGAATAATGATGCCCTCTGTGCCGTGGATACCAGGGGACCACAACTCAGACGACGAAGCTGAATGTCCTGGCGCCCGAGACGCTGGGTTATAAATGTGCCCCCGGGCAGAGGGCCGCGGCCACCAGGGCGCTGCTCAGAACACACAGCAGACACAGCCTTCGTTTTGTTTCTCTTCCTTCGAATGAAAACATGTCTGATGCTTCACCTACAGTGAAAATATCCTAAGCTGTAAAAAACAAAAGTAATCACGCGCTCCGCAGGCATGCATCACCGTGAGATAATTGTGCCTCTCAGGTCCTCGACGTCACTCCCCGCCCTCCTCCTCACCCCGCTGCTATAATGTGTGCCTTGTTGTGTGGCAGCTCCCCAAAATATTATTCATAGGAGGTTTGTAATAACAGAGCATTACCATAATAAATACTGGTCACAGGAGTCTGCCACCAAAGGGAGGCCCTAGCCCCGCTCACATTCCCCACCCTGGATTCCAGATTGAATTTCACTTTTTTAATCAAAGATTCTAAATCCTAAGAACTCTAAACCTTGAAACTGATACCGTATTTTTTGAAAGGAAAACTAGATCGGAGCTGTCAGAAGGAGCGATCAAAACGGCATGAGGAGAGTCAGATGACGTGTGTGGGAGAGGGTTTCTCTAGTCCAGCTGTCAGGGAAACATCGACGTGTCTTATCTCCCCCAAAGCCCCAAAGCCACTGTCCCGGGCCAGGCAAGCCAGAATTGTTTTAAGAGAAAATAAAGGCACAAAAAGGCTTCTTAAGCAATTCACAGTTTAAAGTGGTACCTAAGCCGCCAGCTTGGGCCAGTAAGAAACGGGGAATCCGGGATGGCGGGAGGCAAAGGAAGGGAGAAGCTATTTACACTAAAGATCAAATCCGGTGAAAAAGAACTCTAAAGAGATCCCGTTGTTTAATTATTCTACGTTATTACCCTACCAAATATTCCTCCAAGTAAGTGGGTCAGGACTGAGACCTCAGAAATTTAATTATTATACATAATTTCGTTGGAGGAGCATTTGTTAGAATGTAATTAGACCTTCAGCTTTGATTGAAAAGGAAGTCTACTTTGTAAAAATCCCTTTATAATGAAGTATTGGTCATTTCTCTTGAGGGGTTGCAGCCTGGAAGCTCTCAGATCATCTGCAATGGACAGTGCGGCGGTTAAATCCGCGGTAAGCCCTGTGGGGGACACTGCTTCTAAAGCCGCTGTGTTCTGAGCGTTTGCTGGAATGTGATTTGGCTTAACCCTCACGAAAATATTCAGAAAGCGTTCGGATGCATGCTCCCATCTTTCCGAAGACTATATTAGGACCCCAAGAGAACGAATCACTGTCCCCGTTCTTCCCCCTTCCTTGCCCTGGCCTCGTCATGGGCCAAGTGACTTCCTAACTTGCATCAGTAACAGTTTAGCTGAGAAGCAGACTCGTGAGGGAAATAGTGGATTTGTACAGGGATCAGCTCTTGCCCGATCTTGGACGTGGCTTAGGCAGTCCAGGTCAGGACGCCGTGCTAGGTCTGGTCTAGGCCGAGGTCAGCTGCACCAGCACGCGGGAAGGAACCTGTGGGTGATGTGCAGGAGACCCAGGGCCCACTGAGCCCAAAGGAGGAGTTAGTTCCCACACGGTGTCTCACTGCTCCCAAGCCCCCAATTTTCATTTAGATCTACAGATCTGCTGACGCATTTCTCCATCCTGGGAATTGCCCTCGAACCCGGCCCACAGTTAGGAGAAGCTGAGGACCTGGATCTGGTAGGAGCCAGAGAACTACGGGCCAGCTGCTGCTCCCCACCAATAAGGTCGGTCAGCAGGTCCTCCACAGTGGTTTGCCACCGTCGTAGACATGGCGGGGGCTTTGCTTCCACCTTCCAAATCGTGGGCGTGTTTCCCTTGTGGCTAGAACCGTGCAAGAAGGGCATTCTGAGACACAAGTCCAGTTTAGTAAGCCGACACACCGCCCCTGACTTTGAGGTCCGCCACGTGACTCGCCTTGGCCGATGGGGTGTGGGCAGCAGTGAGCTTACCAGTTCTCTATCCAGAACTGGAGGCTCCCGTCTCCACCTGACCACTTGGACCACCTTGAGCAGAACTGAAGAGATAACAGAGAAGGTCAACACAACCCCAGCGGTCACAGCCTGAAGCAGAAGACCCCAAACCAACCTGCAAATGCGTGAGCATCGATAAAGGATTGTTGAAGCCCCTGAGTTTGGGGAAGGAACTGATACAGACAAACCTTGGCTTTGATGAGTAAGGACTCACCTCTCCACCCACTTCTCTCATGATCCTGAATTCCTGCAATGGCCAGGCCCCTGCTGCCCACAGGCACGTGCCCACAGAGCGATGCAGACGAAACTCTGCAGCGGGAGTCTAGCCACTTGCCCCGTGTCAGGACATTCCTTTTTTTATTTATTTATTAAAAAAATTTTTTTTTCCTTTATTGATTTTAGAGAGAAAGGAAGTGAGAGGGAGAGAGAGATAGAAACATCAGTGAGAGAGAACATCAATTGGCCACCTCCTGCATGCCCCCCACTGGGGATCGGGCCCACACCCTGGGCATGTGCCCTGACCGGGAACTGAACCGGCAACCTCTTGGTGCATGGGTCGACGCTCAACTGCTGAGCCACGCCGGCCGGACAGGACATTCCTTTTTAAAAAAATAGTTGGAAACAGCTTAAACTTAACATTAAATCCCAACGATGGCCACAATAATACAAAACCTTGAGAAATACAGTTTAAAAAGCACGTAAGTTCTGCATGGAAACAAACCTGAAATCTGATTGAGGAACACGGATACACGGAAAGACACGATTTTCCTACGTGGAAAGAACCAGCATCGTCAAGAGGCCAGTCCTACAAATCAAATTGTGGATGTCATGTAATCGCACTTCAAATCCCAGTGGGGTTTGGGGTGGGGAAAGCTTGGTGACATCATGAGGGGAAAGGGATGCATGGGACGGGCTGGGAAACACTTCTCCGAGGTACAGAAAGCACACGCAGAGACTGATGGCGAAGGTCCCTCTGGCCTGAGGACACCATGGGTCCCTGCCTTGAGGACCTCTCCTTCTGCTCCTTTCAAGGTCATGCCAAGGAACTCTGTGCAGACTCAATAAAAGCTCATGAGATAAGTGTATACACACACAGTCTTTGTGTGTGTGTGTGTGTGTGTGTGTGTGTTCGTTTTCATTTCTTTTATAGGCATGCCTCTCCATTCTTTGAGCTAGTTTAAAAGTCTGATAGCTGGGATTTGTCCCTGGGCAAGAGAGAGCAAACTGAAGCACCCCGGTGGCTTCCAAAGATCCCCTGGGGGTGCCCGAGCTGCCAACTGCTGGGTCGTGATTTCAACCCAGCACAGACCACTGCCAGGCCGGGGTGAGAGGGATATGAAGAGTGTCGTTTTGCAGCGGATCTGAGATGGACAGAGCTGAGGTCAAGTAGGTTGGTCTTCAAGAAAAAGGTTTCACGGACACTGAAAAGCCTCCTGTTTTCAGTCGTGAAAGCCCCGAGTATCACGGAAATCACATGCCAGCCACAAAGACTCAGCCGTGGATTTCCCTGCCCACTAAGCCGTTCCTTACTCAAGGAGCATCAGCAGTAACCTTTGCATCAAGGGCCTCACTGCAATAAGGTCTTGGAGAATGCTCAAGCAAGCACTTTTATATTGGCCAAAGCACAGGTCCTTCCTGGGCTGCGCTCACGGGGAACCCAGAGAGCAATGTGATGGGGATTCAGCTCCCCAGACAGCTGCAGCAGGGGCTGGGGTCTGGGGATGGAGCTAGGTCTGTGGATAACAAATGCAGGGTTGAATGTGGCCCGTAAGGCAGTTTAGCCAGGCAAAGGGAGAGGGTTCAAGAGTTAGCAAGCCCTGCGTTTAAATCCCTCTTGTAGAGATTGATCGCCCTGAGCAAATTACCTGGCGTCTCAGAGGCTCTACTTCCTGTCTGTGGAAGGAGAATAATCCTGGTTCCCACTTGTTAGATCCTGGTGGGATTAAGTAAGAAAAGTAGGTAAAGCCCTTAACACTGTGCCTGACACACGGAAGCACTTGGTAGACACTGCCCGTAAATGAACGATGAGCACACGTGAAGTGCCAGGTCGTGGACATGTCCAGTAGGCCGCAGGGGACAGAGAGGCGGCTCTTCGGGGGGCCTGGGGAGCTTGCCATTGGCTTTTCACAGGAGAGAGTGTTTGCGCCGCAGATTCAAGAGTCAGCGGAATTTCAACAGCTGATGAGCAGGGAGGATTTTCCAGGATCAAGAAGGAGAATGTGCGAAAGGGTGTCTTGAGGTGACCTGAAGGATCTGTGGAGGTGGGAGGGAGGGGAGGCCACAGAGGCAGGTGGGCCCCGCGTGTGGGGGCCTGTGCCCACGGTGGGGAGTGAGGACCTCATTACGTCGGCGATGGGCAGTCACGAAAAGTTTTGACGCAGGGCGATCCCCAGTTAGATAGCACCCATTTCTTACACCATCATCCCCTTCTAAATGTGCAACCTTCATGATTAGAGAAAAGCACACCCGGGATGGCTACGAAGCAGGTGGCCCCAGAATCCGCTCGTCTGCTGCACTTCGGACCCTGGGTGGTGGGTTACACTGGACCACCCGGGACCAAGCCTTCCCACCAAACCCTGGCCGGGCAAGCCTGCTGGCCAGGCTGGTGCATTTTCCCAGAGCCCCTTCAGGTATAAGAAAATATTTTCCCACTGGGAGTCTACTAAATGTCATGTCTAATTTAATCCTAAATACATTTCCACAGAAAAAGAAGTCGCATGAGTAAACCTCGCCGATGTCCCTGGTTTCCTGTTTCCCTAGCCCTTCACCCACATCTCCGTTCCATCTCTTTGCAAGGGAAGGAGAAGCGAACAGGGAGTGAGGAGGGGGACACTGCCACCCACTAATCTGTTTTCCATCCTCAGCCCAGGTTTCTTTCTGTCTGACCTGCACTGGGACAAGACAGATGGGACGGTGCCAAGGGGAGACCCACTTATTTATCTTAGAAGCGTAAACTACCTCCAATTATCAGAACACCAGTTATATCCAAGTAAGCACCTCTGCCTCTCCTCAAGCATTCTGGTTTTCTCAGCTGCTCATTTAGGTTGAACCGGGCAGCAGGAGGTCAGAAAGTCAGGGGGAAACTTAACTGTGCTGTAATAGGAGCCCCCACCCCCACCTCTGGTTCCGCCCTGCTCTTCCCTGGGGGGAACCTGAAATGATTGGTCATTCAGATGATGGGAGGAGCCCTGGTTGGGGACTGGAGACCTGGCTTAGCATTGACTTGACACCAGGTCCCCATGGGGCTCCAAGCTCTCGTACCCCTGGACTCACACTCCATATCTGTCAGATAAGGGGATTGAAAATCTTTCCCCCAAGACCCCTTCTCATTCTCACCACAATGATTTCAAGATTCCAACTCAGTTTTACCATTTGCTTCTGAATCAGTGTGATTTCAAATGATCTACTGAAACCTCCTGTTGGGCTAGCACAATGTTACTAGAGTGTGGCCACGGACCAGGCTGGTCTGCCGCTCCCTGGACCGTCTGTGGTGAGAAAAGCAGGCCACGGGAGAGTGAGCGTTAGAAACTTTCTGACAGTCACACGTAGCCGCAACATCCAAGCATGTGACCAGTGGCCTGATGTGGTCGCGCTGGCAGGAAGAGTTCATGTGTGATGAGCCGTGTCTAGTATGTGCAGTAGGACCACATGGACAACGGGATGGAAGTAAGAGCCTACTCCAGCCAGGTGATCGAGGTCAGCATCAACAGTCATAAAGCACGTTGCTGGTTGGTATCCGTGACACGAGATGATGAGAATGGTAATGGTACTCTACCTCTGTGGTCTTATGCCCAATAGCCAGCCCATAACCTCAGTCTTATCCTGAGAAAACCATCAGACAAATTCCAATAATGAGACATTCTTCAAAATACTCTGACCAATACTTCTCAAAACTGTCAAGGTCATCAAAAACAAGGCAAATCTGAAAAGCGGGCACAGCCCAAAGAGGGTGAGGAGGCATGCTATGGCACTCTGGAGGGCACAGCGCAGCAGATAAAGGACGTTCGGTAAAAAACTAAGAGAATCTAAATAACCATGGACTTTATTTTTTTAAAAACTAATCTTTACTGCAGATGATTGAAGAATTGCTCCAACATACATTAATTTGTCTAATCCTCACGGCAGCCCTGGGACAGGTGGAGAGTAGGCTTCCTGGCTGCCATTTTACGGATGTGATGGACGAGGAAACCAAGTGAGTGACATGTGCTGAACTAAGAAAGAATAAGGTTTGAGTTCACTTCTCTTGACTTCTCTCTCTGGCTCTCATCTACTAGCTTTTCTAAGTACACAGACATTTATCTAAATTGAAGATATTTTCTGGTTGAAAATATGCTGATGTCAAAAGATTAGAAAGTATAATATATACCAAAATAAACAAACGGATCCCTTTAAAAAAAAAATCACCAATAATTTTCCCATCCAGAGCACACAGTTGTTATAACCTTCAGATTCCACCCCCCCTCCTTTTTTTTTTTTTTTCCTGAGTACTTATCACTCCTAAGTGTGAAGAGGAGAGAATGGGTAATGGAACTCAGAGGGGGGGGGGGGGGGGGAGAGAGAGAGAGAGAGAGAGAGAGCGAGCCTGTGCGGAGAGGACCATTCAACAAGACACCAGGAGCTGGGACTTCCAGTGGAGGGTGCAGCCAGCCTGCTGCGAAAGGCAGAGGGAGGAAGACTAGAAGCTTAAGGGGAAAGAGGGAAGCTTTACCTAGACCCCATGATCTCATCCCTTTTTGGCAAAGTAGGATTTGAGGTCACCTACTCCTTAGGAAGGGACAAAATACAGTCCAGGTTTGGGGAAGACGCAGTAAGCCCGAAACATCTGCCTCGTCATCTCAGCTGCGTCCGGGGAACGATGACTACACTGTGTGAACGCGGCCCTGGAGCACCTTCGACCTCGTGACGGCAAAACCTCAAAGGAAGCCCTGCAGTCCCCAGGCAGCTCCCCCGAGCCTGCCATGAGCTGCCTCATCTGCAAAGGACGGAATCCCACATTCCCCACCCAGCACGTGACTCGGCTCGATCCATCTCTAAACCGTCATTCGCCAGGGAAAAGACGTGCCTACTATCCAAACGCACACGTTGTGATATTTCAACGAGGAACCTCGTCATGAAGAAAAGCAGAACCCATCTGCTGAACTAAGAAAGAATAAGGCTCGAGTTCACTTCCCTTGATTTCTCTCTCTGGCTCTTATCTGCTAGTTTTTCTAAGTATATAGACATAGAGGGGAAAAAAATCACAGTGAGAACAAAGTTCTTATAAAAGAGGAGAGCAGGCCAGGAGGGTTAGGGTCATGTCCCAACAAGTCAAGAGGCAGGAGGGAGGTTCTGCTAGGTCTGGTGGGCACTGCTCATTGTCAGATGGCACACCTCCACCCTTTCTGCCTTAGAAATGAGCCCCAATATTGTTGGGGACAACAATATGCTCAGCGAAAAGACTGTATTTCCAAGCCCTCTCTGCCGATGGGATGGCATGTGACACAGTTCTAGTTAAACTATGTAAGCTGAAGTTGTTGGATGACATTTGCAGAACAGCTCCGTACTATGTGGGGACGGGAACAGAGGGAGATGGAGGAGCTCAGACTCACCTGTCCCCTGCTGATTCCCGCTCTGTCTGCCCCCTTCATCCTGCCGAGAACATGAAGAAGGTGCCAGAGGAGAAGGCAGCAACCACTGGTCTGCAGTGAAGAGACCACGAGATCGCCAGGACCCTGCTGCTGCCGCCATCCCTGAGCCACAGTCCGAGCGCAACAGCCGTGTGCCTCCAGATAGCTCAGCATCTAAGAAGACGAGAATGAGTCATTTGTTTAAGGCTCTGCTTTGGGGGGGGGGGGCATGTCTTTGTTTCTCCCAGTTGAATATATTCCCCGATCCATATAAGAGGCAACATTTCACTTCTATCATTAATTTAGAAATGTATCAGCAATTTGCTTGTTCTCGAGTTTCGTATAGCCAGTGCCCCTGGAAAGAACCGGGCCATCCTTTGGGGACTTGGCTCTCCTTCTGTAGAGCTCAGTATTTCCCTTGGGGGTGTCTGTCTTTGCTGTGGAGCGAGCTGACCGACATGCACAGCATACGATAAGCATGAAGCAGCCCAGCGGCTTTTATTGGTTTTCCTTGGGCTTTGGTCTAAAAAGGTTCCTTGCTGAGTTGATTTCACCCCCGATAACTTCCTTCACACTCCACTTCCTAATCGAAAAAGGCCCACATCAGGGGTAGAGAAACAGAGACCAATCCTTTCCCACCCCTCTCCTGGGACTCCTTAGCCCTTTACTGCACCACTGGGCTGGCTTAGCAAAAGCAATTTGATGTCCAGAATTTCCTGGCAGGCTTCCACGAGTCTGTCTGCCTCATCAGAAAACTCCAATCAGCGAGTCTGTGGGCTAAAGGGAGTCTGATCTCACTGGTGGTGTTGCCACACTTTGTTCTTTTTCTGATACGTTCTGTTTTCACAATGCTTTGCTCTTTTTCAGTCCTGAGAGCTGACATGATTTTGGAAAGTGAAACGTGCTTCCCCGAATTCTGGCCTGTACTCCCTCAGGTGAAACCCTCCAAGCCATTAACCTTAAGGTAAGTCTCTTCGGAGGAGGGCTTTTTGTATGAGATTCCAAGAGCTACCATTCCGAAAGCCTTGATTTAAAAACGGTTGCTAGTTGCAATGCAGCTTTTCTAAACGAAACCAAATGGGGAAGGCCAATACATAAAACCAATAAAAGCAGAGTTGTTCTGATTAAAGTGAAGGCGGGGTGAGGGGAGGGAAGAGGTGTGTGAGGGGGAGACAGCCGAGAGCCCCTCCAGATTAACCATAGCCTCTCCCCCCGGAGATCCCCCTGGGAGATCCTCCACGGAACCCTGGGGTTCCAAGGAACACAAGTTGAAAACCACTTTGCCAATAAGCCTAGAGTGGCAAGAAGATATTCAATCACTGTCTTTAAGATGAGCAAGCTAAAGACAACCTGCATTCAGGACACTGGGGGCTTGGTGTGAATCTATTTAAAACCCTCCCTCCATTTCCAAATCCTACTGCTCATCCTCCAGCCCCTCGCATTTCGTTTGGCTTTGTCTTCAAGGAGCCTGAAAAGCTTGTTGGTTTGCCAAACCGACCTAGACTGAGGTCATTGCTCTAGCACCCCAGCGTTTTCCAAGCTGCAAAGCAGTGGTTCAGCTGGACAGGCGATGAGCGTGGCGCGTGACCTGCAGCGACAAGGCCGGTGCAGGGCTGGGTTCGGAGGCCCGTCCCGGAGCGTGTGCTGAGGCGGGAACAGGTGTGCCCTTACCTGCAGTGCCCAGTTCGTCCCTTCGTGCACCGAAGGTCTTGTCGCCTTTCTCTGGTATCTGCACACGGTCTCCAAAGGGGCAGCTT
This sequence comes from Tadarida brasiliensis, assembly GCA_030848825.1. Lineage (NCBI taxonomy): Eukaryota > Metazoa > Chordata > Mammalia > Chiroptera > Molossidae > Tadarida > Tadarida brasiliensis. The sequence goes on along the minus strand of CM061267.1, from coordinate 93,395,855 downwards.
TCCGACCCCTTTTAGGTCTAATTCTACTCCACATGCTATAAACACTCCCAAGCAAACACACCTAAAAAGATGAAAAACCCGTGTCCACCAGAAACTTCATTTTCTGACCAGCAAAACGGGGAGAATAACGGCTGTATTTCTAGTGCAGCCCCGGGGGCCACAGGCAAGAAGCTCACGGAAGTACTGAGCACGGTGCCCGACATGCCCGAGGAATTCCTTCAGACGTTATTTTCCCTCTGCTCTTCCTCCTAATCGCCTTGCTGGCAACATGAGAAAAGTGCTCTGAAACATCAAGAAAGTCAGAGTAGGTGCGCGAGCAGCGCTCACGGCTCAGGACCCGGCTCTGATCGGGCCTCCGGCGAGCCCTCTGAGCCCACAATGCAGACGCTCCTCCTTCATCTCACACACAGCACTCATTCTCTCTTTCTTCGGTCCCTTTGGCTTCACTTCCTTTGCCGGGGCGGGAGAAAGGACCTTCCATGCTTGCTGTGATGTAGCTTTCTCCTGCCTCACAGTAGAAACTTCCATTTCGTTCTGAGGGAGCTGGTTCCTGTAAGGGGGTTTCCTTGGACCAACTGCAGAGTTGAATGTTGACATAAAGAAAATGCTGCCCGTTTCCTGCTCTGATTTGGACCCGCTTTTTGGTGGAGACCACCACCCACATGCATCACAAAGTGAGCCACAGAAACCATTTCCACTCGGGCCTCGTCCTGCTGGCGGGAAACTCCACTACAAGGCTGTCTTTGCATTACTCCAATGGTTAGAAGCTACCTTGCCTTCAGATTGTAGTTTCAAAAGGTCGGTGGTGTGTGTGTGTGTGTGTGTGTGTGTGTGTTTGTGTTCTCCCTGATGTGAGCACACCAACATTTTGGCAGCATCTGGTGGACGGAAAACCCCAGCTCCTACCTGCCCTCCAACTCCATCTTGCTTCTTAACATTTCTAAGAAAGTTTGTCATCTGCTTCTTGCCACACACTCGAGGTGGTGGGACAAGGAGAACGAACCTATTTTGATGTCCTCTCTAAAGCCAGGCTTGGTGCTAGACACCCGACACCACTGAACCCATGTGATAGCCCTGAAGGTCAAGTGGCATTGTCGCCATTTTAAGTTGGAGACACTGAGGTCAAAGGTTACAAGTGTCACCTTTCCCAGAAAGTGGAACTGTGTCTTATTCACTTTTGTACCCAGGTCACAGTTCCTGCCGTATCATGGGACTCTCTCAGGGAGGTTCAGCTCAGGGTGGGAAGGGGGTGATGACTAAGATTAGAAACTTGGGCCAGATTGAAGGTGCTGGTGAGTGAGCCCAGGCGGATGACGGGAAGGTCTGGAGAAAGGCTTTCTCCATGTGCTGGGGCACAGGGTGTTGTCTGGATTTCCTCAGTGATCGGTTGCAAAGAAATTGGGCTTTAGAATCGGAGAGGAACACCTGGGCTTGAATTCCCATTCTGCCTGTTACAAGCTGTCATTTTTGTCATCGTATGTGATCTCTTTGAGCCCTCCTTTTCCATCAGGAACAAACGGAGATGACAACACTTATCTCAGACAGTCATCGTCCTGAGTATTAAATGAGAGAACATATGTGAAACTTCCTAGCCCTGAACTTGGCATACAGTGGATGTGCCGTAGACATTTGTTCCTTTCTCCCCACTCCAAAGCATTCACGGACTCTCTTTGTAAGGTGACAGGTGTGTATGACGTTGGCATTAAGTACCACCACAACCTCCAATGTTCACCGTCTCGATATCTTTACGAAATGGAGCGGTATCTAGAAGTGATGATTTAAAATAATTTTTCAGAATAATAAAACAAGAATATAATACAGTGGAATTACTGTCTTCATTTTACACACACACACACACACACACACACACACACACACACCCGTAATTGAAACCATTTTCAAGTTTTATTTAGTACAAAATTAATTTCACATTTTCATCAAGGAACTCGTGCATACCGGGGTGATTCAGAGTTTCCGATACAGAGATTCATAGCACTCATTACTGGTATTCTTCAAGACAAAAGAGTTGTGTCGAGGAGACCATTTCAGCCCTGCTGTGTGAGCAAAGTACAAAATCTTCTCCACGATGCTTCCAGATTCAGGCCTGACAGCAATGTTTTGCAAGGAAGCTGATTTTTAAAAAGATCTACATTGAGTTACTCGGCCCCAACTTTCTAGTTTCCCATATAAAAACTATAACTTGATTTCCCTTAGAAATAAACTGGTTTCCTCTTGAGCTGAACACAGAGATGACGCTGGGCTCCCTTGTCAGGGAGAAACGCACACATGTCAACACGTGTGGGGAAAGTTCTGGCCACGGAGACCAGGAAAGTTGGCATCCCGCTCTTCCCCGCTGGCATCGATGACCCCAGGCGACCCCAAGGCGGTCTCACGTGATACATACCACATGGCTTCAGAATGGGGACATTCTGGGCAAATAAAAGCAGAGGCTGTGCCCTGGCCAGTTTTGCTCAGTGGTTAGAGTGTCGGCCTGTGGACCAAAGTGCCGTGGATTGGATTCCAGTCAAGCACACGTACCTGGGTTGCAGGTTCGACCCCCGGCCCTGGTTGGGGTCATGTGGGAAGCAACCAATGAATGTGTCTCTCTCACGTCGACGTTTCTCTCTCTCTTCCTCCCTCCCTTCCACTCTCTCTAAAAATCAGTGGAAAGCCTGGCTGGTATGGCTCAGTGGTTGATTTCTTTAATATTTTAAAGAAAGAAAAATATTAACAAGGCATTTTTCAATCATGAAACCTCACTTTTCCATTACAAAAACAAAAAGTATTCTATGCCCGGCCGGTGTGGCTCAGGGGTTGAGTGTCGACCCATGCTCCGAGGTAGCTGGTTCGATTCCCGGTCAGGGCACTTGCCCAGGTTGTGGGCCAAATCCCCAATGGGGGGCATGCAGGAGGCGGCCAGTCGATGTTCTCTCTCATCGATGTTTCTATCTCTCTCTCCCTCTCCCTTCTTTCTCTCTAAAATCAATAAAGAAAAAAAATTGTTAAAAAATCAATGGAAAAATATCCTAGGGTGAGGATTAACAAATAAATAAATGAAGATAAAAGCAGGAGCTGTGCTTTGGGATATGGGACCTACGCATTTCAGGGAGCACTCCCTGCTTTCAGTTTCCAGAACGTAACCCAGGATCAGAGAAGCCAGCCAAACTGGGCCAGGTGAGCAGGGGGCAGTGGCCAGGGGAAGGTGCATGGGTAACGTGTTCTGGGCGCCTGTGTGCCCATGGCATCAGAGCATCCCCACCAGCCCTGAACCCCCAGATTCTTCATCTGCCCCCCTCCAGTGCTGCAGTCAGACCACCCTCACCACTGGTCCTGGCCCAGGCCCCGGGCACCACGCAGCAGTGCCGAGATGCAGCCAGCACTCTGTGCTCAGCACGTGGGAGATCGAACCTTTGCTCCACGGCGGAACACACTTGTTTTGTGAGCTCTCTCTCTCTCTCTCTGTCTGTCTTATTTTTGTTTCCAATGGAAGTAAAATTCACTTAACATAAAATTCACCATTTTAACCATTTTAAAGTTCACCATTTGGGGGCTTTTAAACTCATGATGTTTTACCACCATCACCACTATCTAATTCCAGAACATTCTCATGACCCCCAAAGGACACCCTGTACTCATGAAGCAGTCACTCCACATCCCCTGTTGCCCCCTACCCCTGGCACCCCACCACTCATCAGCTTCTGTCCCCGCCAAGCTGCCTATTCCAGACAAGGGACTTTTGCCCTTGGCGAAAACCATGAGAAACGAAGGTCAAACGCTGACCCAAGCCTTTGTAAGATAGTGTACCGTCAGCAAAAAGGCGAACTGCCCTCAGAGGAGATCTGGAGCATTTTGTCCTGTTACCTCACCCCCTGTGACCTTGCAAGAAGCTCGGACTCTTGGCCTGTGTACATGGACAGCTGCATGTGTCTAAGTATGTCCATGTATGTCATTGTATACACACGTTGTCTACACAGAAAGGCAACGTTCTACGGTCTCTACTCCGAGGTCCTGCTCTTGTCCAATGAGAGGAAGTAGCCGGTGCTGGTTCCCAGGGAGAGAAGGGCTCTCATCACAGCCTGGCTCGGAGGGAAAACAGCCCCCCCTGACTTGGGCCGGGTCAGCCTCGCCCACGGGTCGCATGGCCCCTCTCCCCCGGGTCCACTCTCTGGGCTGACGGGAGCTCAGGAAGCGGGTGCCAGGCACTGATCTGTCCGAGGCCTCCTGGCTACACGTGGGGCGCACAGTACAGTTTTGTAGAATTATGTTCAAAGGTCAACTCTACTTGTTAAGATTCTTAAGGTGTCTGTTTCATTTAAATCAAGTTTCATGTTTGTACATGTGTGTTTTCTAAGGGAGAATGGAATCTCCTGAGAGAAAATCCCACGTAAATTGGAAACACGTGGAGGCATTCCGTGGATCAGCTGTTGAAAGCTGTGCTATTGTATCCTACGTGTACAGGCACTGTGTTCACAGACAAGGTCATGTACAAACTGTCTGACTCTGGTGCCCGGGCTAGCCGGTCTTCGCAGCCAGGTAGAGTGGTCTAGATACAAAAAAACCCTCTTTCCATTCCTTCAGGTAGAGATGAGGAAGAAAAAGTATCATATTACTACGTAAAGAGCTAGAGCTTAGCTAAATAATGGGAACACTTATGAAAGATTTCAGTGTGGCATCATGTGTGATACCAAAAAAGTAGAAAAGCCCGGCCAGTGTGGCTCAGTGGTTGAGCATTGTCCCATGCACCAAGAGGTCGCCAGTTCAATTCTTGGTCAGGGCACATGCCCAGGTTGTGGGCCCAATCCCCATTAGGGTGCATGCAGGAGGCAGCCAATTGATGTTCTCTCTCATCGATGTGTCTATCTCTCTCCCTCTCCTTTCCTCTCTCTCTAACATCAATAAAGAAAAAAAAAATTTTTTTTAAAGTAGAAGAGACACAAGGTCTGTGTGGACCACACTGCTTCAAAGGAAGCTCGGCCTGTTCTGCTTTCATTGTGATAGCACTGTCCATCGAGGGGTCAAAACCCTCTCTAAATATGAGACAGAGTTCGGGGCAAGATTAATACTGTTCGTAGGACTTTCTGCACTTAAAATTAAATACATAAAACTATACTTTATATGCTGTTTACAATTCCAGCTTCCTCCTCGCCTTCCAAAAAACCCCCACTAAATCACGTGTCACTATAATGAAAGAGGGAAGCAAGAATAAGAAGGAAAAGAAAACTAGCATTTACTGACGGTCTTGTCCTCTCTGTTAAGTTTTAACCTATTAGATCTTATTTTTATTTCTTGCAACCACCATGTAAGGCAGATATAATTATCTCCATTTTACAGATGAGAAAACTGAGGTCCGGAGCGACTGAGTAACCCATCCAAGTACACAGAGCAACCAAGCACTGGAGCTGGAATTCGAAGCCAGGCTGGTGTGACTTGAAGAATCACGTAACAGTAGCCTTATCGCGGCATCCTTCGTAAATTATGGAAATGTCTAACCACTGTACGGTACACCTGAAACTCAGAGAATATTGAACGTCAACTATAATTGAGAAAACAAACAAACATGTAACTAACCAAAAAAATAAAAACATGGTATATTAAACATAAAAAGAAAAAGACTAGAAGCTCTGGGCAGGGGCCCGGCCATTCTGCTCCTGGGTCAGACCTGTCCCTCTCTTGGTCACGTGGTGAGAGAGCCAAGAATTCTCGGGGATCCCCACTCCCCCCTGGAGCCATGGAACATCACTGCCTGTTTCTCTTGCTGCTCAGATACAGCACGAAGGAAATACATGGCAGCCACTGGAGAGACTTTGCCATACAAAGGTATTCGCATCATATGCTTTAGTGATATACAGGTCTCCCCAAAGGGGGGTGTCCAGGCTAATCCATGGAGTGTGGCAAGAAATTAATTATTCATACTTATATTTATAAGTATGAATATGTATTTATATTGTATGTTACCTTAAAACAAGGAAAAACACATAAACATATTAATAATAGTAGATGTACACAGCTCATCAATAAATTCACAGACAGTAGGATTGGATGCCCCCCAATTTTTTTTACAAATTAAGTGCATGATCAGAAAAGTTTGAACCACACAGCTATATAATAAACAACATAAGCCCAAAATATTGTGGTATTACTGTGTGTTTACAGGTAGTGGCTGCAGATACATTCTGAAACTACCAAGTGAGTAGCTCAAAGCTCTGCCAATAAATTGTCAAATGTTTGGCTTTAATCCTCAAGCATCCCCACATGATGGGAAGAGCACGAGTAACTCTTTTTTCTTCTAAGGGACTTCCGTTGTGGAGCTGTGCTATTCATTGTCTTAGTTCAAACACACTGTCACCACGGTCTAAGCAGGAGAAATTTATTCCATTCATTCACTCAGTTACAGAGGCATGAATGACCATGAATCCATGGCTCTTCTTAAGAAGTTGCAGTATATTTACCTGTATTTATCTGTCTATTATCCTACCTACTGCCTCCCCACACAGATGTAACCGGTATGCTGCATTTTATGATCATCATTCCTTTGCTTTCAAAATTCGGATCGCATCTTATTTAGTTTTGCTTGTTTTTGAACTTTATAGAAAGAGTACAATATTCAAAGAAGTCATTTGGGACTTTTTCATTTAACATTGTACTCGATGAAATCCATATTGCTGTGGATGGCCGTAGGCCCCTCCTCTGTACTGCTGTGTGATATTCCACTGTGTGATTAGACCATGAATTATTCATCCATTTCCCTGACCATGGGCATTTGGAATATTTCCAGTTCTTTGCTACTAAGAACAATACATCCTTGAACATTCTTATCTGTGTCTTTTGGTGCTCATGTGTAGAAATGTTCTCGGGGAATATACTAAGACATGGAAATTTGGGGTTGGAAGGGTATGTGGAAGTTCAATTTAACAGAATAAAACCAAATTCTTTTCTGAAGTAGTTGCACCAATGGCTCATTTTCTTACCCAATTGACTGTTTTCTCCAATGGGAACCTGGCAAAAATGGCTACCTTACAGGTCCCTGTGAGGATTATTGAAGTTAAACAGGAAAGTACCCAGCATGCTTTCTAGAAAACAGAGGACTATCAATAAATTAGCACTTCACTCTTTCCACCAATTCCCTGAAAACCATGCCCTGTGCAGACCTTCTGGCCTATGAACCAGGGGGCGGGCCTGGAGGAGCCCCAAGCCCATTGCAGCCTGGACACCGTATCAGTCAGTGAAACAGACGCTGCCCCAGTAGCCCTTCTGTGGGTTCCAGAAGCTTAGCTTTACAACAGGACATGCTTTCTCACAACCCCTGCACAGACTCCCTAATTCTTGGAGTTCATCCTCCTAGGAATTCCTGCAAAATTGGATGACAGCTGGCAGGCTCTTGGTGCCAAGTAATGGTTGAGATTACAATGGGAAGGGAATACAACTAATGATGAAATTGCACCTTGAATGGAATCCAAATTCCCTACCAAGGTCATGAATGATCCGTCCTTATTGACCTCTCCTGCCTCATCTCTCTGCTTGCCAGACCAGAACCATGGGTCACGTTCAGTTTCTGGAACACTTGAAGCTCTTCCCTGCCTCAGGGCTACTTCACATGCTATTTCTTCTGCTTTGCACTTGTTACCCCTGCTCTGGTCATGGCTGGCTCGTTCTCATGGTTTAGCTCTCTGCTTCAAGTCATCTGCTCAGAACGGCATTCTCTCTCCTACCCTGTGTGAAGCAGTTCCACATTTACTTCCAACAGTCTCCATCTCAGCTTTTTGGAATCTTTGTAACATTTGGCTAAATTTGTAGTGATTATATATATATTAATCTGTTTACTTTTATTTGGGGTCTGTCTTCGCTACTAAAATGTTAGTTTTATGAGGCCAGAGACTATCTGTCCTCGTCATTCTTATATTCCCAGCGTCTAGCACAGTGTCAAACGTTCGTTGACTAAATGAATGTGTCATGTCCATGAGGCATCACGTTTCATGTAAGCCATTCTATTCTACATACATAACTATTTTCATTCAGCCAGCAGCCCTGTGACGTAGCTGTTATTCACACCATTCCGAAGGTAAGGCTGAGGAAGGTTACGTAACAAACATCTCCGGACCCACATCTAGAGAAGGGAGAGCTGGCTCTGAACACAGATCCGACTTCAAAGTCCGTGCACTTCTCTCTGAATTACAAAGACCGTGGGAAAAGGTATTTAAGGACTCAACGGACGTTGGGTGTTGGGTGGCCTTTTCAAACGGCCAACTCCGAGTTTCCCTGGGAATTTCTCATTTCCTAGGCCAAAGCTTGGGCCGTGAGTGTCGCGGCTTTGTACAAGTCCTGCACTGGTGGAAAATGTCACCTGACTTCTTTATCTGTTAAACAAACATTAAGAATAACTATTTGGCCAAACTCATGCTATTGTTCCCTCATCTATCACACTACAGTATTACTTATCAATGGAAAAGCGTGTTCCCGAAATGTCACAGCAGGACTTTAAAAGCTAAGGAGACCTGTAAATCATTCTGTAAAAGCAACAAAGCTGACCTCTTCCTAGCACTCAGATATTTAATCTGGACGTTACTGAGCTTGCGCCATTTCTTTCTCCCAGGGCTTCAATGGGAAAGCCGTCGTTTTCAGTTCCTTTTGCATTTCCCCCAAGTGCTGAGAAAGGAGCACTCTTCAGAAACACGGGCCACATTCACATTTTCTAGGAATGGCTTAAGAAACAGGTTTGCTTGGCCCACTAGGTGTATTATGCTCTCGCTCAAGGGACCCATACGCCAATGGAAAACTGTTAAAATATACAGGGTGGGGCAAAAGGAGGTTTACAGTGGTTTTTATGGAAAATAATACAATAATTAATAAATAGTATTACAAGATAAACTCTGTGTTTTGCATACTCACAACTATAAACCTACTTTTCCCACCCTGTATGTAACTTCCAATTTCCACGGTTGTTCCTATGTGTTCCATCATTTTGGAAAAGGCTAGAGAGCCCTGTACTTCTCTATGAACCACAAGCATCGTTTCTCTCAAGGGTTAGCTAAAGCTTGTGTCCCCAAGGACTCTCCCCTAGACTAGACATGGTGTGTGCTATTCAATCTTACTCTCAGCACTAACACAAGACACTCACACCACATTATTATTTAGGTGCTTCCTTGTGTTTTTGTTAGTTCCAAAAAAACTGCGACATACGTAAATGTTTGGTCTTGTCATATTTAGATGGCAAGCATTTCAAGGGAAGGGACAATACTTCTAATTCTTTTGTGTCCTACACACACTTATGATCACAAGTTTTTTTCCTTCTATGCCTCTATCCACTCGGCAGACCTCTTTATAGCAACTTTAAGGCCCTGGAAATGGTGCTGGGGTCTCCTGGGGAGAGAAAACTGAAAGCCATGTATGCAATTTAAGCTCAATGAAAAGGAGGCGGTGCTGATTCAATAGGCATAGAAAAAAACACAGGAGAATGTTGACAGCGATTGGTCTAATTAAGGTGATAGAGTTCCTTCATTGATTTTTCTATATTTTCAATCAGAATATGTGCTTATCTCATATCAGGGAAAAGCAATTCTAAACAAAATCTAATCACTACGTTGAAAGAACAAAGTCAAACTCACCTCACAAAGGGGCAGCAAGAAACAGAGTGAACAAGCCCTCAGATAGGATGAAAAGGTTTGCACAGGAGTTGGAACTTTGCCCCTCACTAACTGTGTGATCTTTTCAAGGCTTGGTCTAGAAGTTAAAGATAAAAATAGCTCCTTCATAGAGTTGTTCTGAGGATTATATGAGATAATGTGACAGAAAATGCTTTATAGGACTGCAAAAGGCATTCATGTAAGGTATTATTACTCACGGTGCGAATTGGGTCTAATTTCAAATGGCCAGCGCCGGAGGGCAGGCCTATTGCAGACACCACTAAGCAAATTATGGGATTAAGAGGCTCAAGGCCAATTATCCACAACAGTGGTTTAATGTTCTGTTCTTCCCACCCCGTGGAAGTTACCATTTGCTCCAGATGAGTGAATGCTAAAAAAAAGTCATGCCGATTCCAGGGCCTCTCCTACTTGCAACCAACACCCGGGCACTGGAGACCACAGAGAGAGCAGGTTGGCAGATCCCCTGGGCTCATGTTTCTTTCATCTTCCTCTGGGCTAGGATAGAACTACAAAGATATATTTTGATTTTATTCTCACAAGTCAGGAAAACTATAAGGAGCAAGTTAATTTATTTTTCCTGTTCGTAAAAGAAGGAGGAGGAGGAGGAGAAAAAACAAAACAGTGGAGTTCTGTCTATATTCAAGATGAGACGGCAAGCTTTGGTTTAGAGGAAAACAAATTGCATTTCTACCCTGACCAAGTCTCAGCCTCCTACTATCTTATGTTAGATGCCTCTTCTGAAACTCCCTTAGTGTTTTGCAATTTACTGTGCCTCCTACAAAGCTCTGAGGGGAACAGTCATTCCTGAGGTCACTTACCCAATGATGGAAACACCTCGCACAGCATATACTAATGCCTGGTTTCCCCTCGCTCTATATTCCTCTGCAGCAAGCCAAAGAAGTAAATCACTAGGCATAAGGCATCCCAGCTCCTCTGAACCTCAAGCTTTCAAGTTCTCGTTCTCTCTCTCTCTCTCTTTCTCTCTCTTATTAAGTGGAAAGATAACAGCTGTCGGAGTCGGATCACTCTGGGTTCAAATCCTGGTTGCCTCATCTGCAAACTTTATGGGTTTGGGTAAGCCAGTTGTCTTCTCAAGGCCCCGTTCCTTCATGCTAAGAAGAATACCTAATTTGCAAAGCTGTGCTGAGGACTAAATGAGATGATTGCCGAGCACCAAGCACATTGCCTGGCACATAATCAGGCCCAATAAATACTCGTTCCTGTCCCCGCTCCTTGGCCTACTTGGTGCTAGCCTGAGCACAGCACACATCTTGACTGTCCATCCATCACACATTCCTGGACCTCCGGCACACCAGAGGTTCCAAGCACTCAGAGGTAATAAATTGGAGGGAGCCCCGAGGGCTGCGGGAAGCCTGGCTTCCCAGCCCCTTGAGCAGACCACCTACTGCTGCCTGAAGCAGCCACCCCGAGAAAAGAGCAGCTGACAGACAGAGGGACGGGGACAGGACTCCATCTGCACCTTCACCCTCTTGCCTCCTCTCCCAGAGGGCAGCCGCGGTCCCCCAGGAGACCCCAGGGCGAGGTTGTCATGCGTCAGATGACAAATCAGCCCGTTCTCCAGCCCAGAGCAGACCCAACCCAGAACCAGCTCACCCGCCTAGGTCACCGGAAACTATTGCGTTCAGCCCCCGGGAGACTGGACGGAACACTCGGACCAGTACCTCGTGTCATCGGCTGAGCCCTGCCGTGAGCTCTCAGGAGGCTGTGATTTTCACGTGGTCTGCTGATATTTCACGGCCTGTTGGCCTCAGTGGTCCGTGGGAGCTGGGCGCTACATCCAGCCCTCCCGTGTTCCCAGACAGTGGGGAGGGAGAGGCGAGGAAGAGACAGAGGACAGAAGAAAGGAAAACATACTTAGGACCTAAGACAGTGGTTCTCAGAGTGTGGCCCCAGGCCGGCAGCAGCAGCGACCCCCGGGTCTTGTTAGAAATACAGACTTTCAGGTGCCGCCCGGGCCCGACTGAATCAGCGGCTGGTGTCGGGCCAGCACGCTGTTTCCACAAGCCCTCCTGGGACTCCGATGCCTGTCACAGTCTGAGAACCGCTGACCAGCTCGACAATATTTAGGTAGGCTCAAAGTCTAAATTCAAAGAGAAAAGCGAGAATCCAGGGAAGTTCAGTCATGATAAAGGAGCAAACTTCTGGGCTGAGGAGGGCTCTGTGTGCAGCCCAGCTGCAGATTGCTAACCATGCGAACTCGGGCAGGTTGCTAAACGTTTCTGAGCCTCTGCGGCCCTGTGTGTGGCATGGAGGTCATCAGCCCCCCCCTGCAGAGATGGGGATGCCATGCACTCTGTGTAGATGCCTTAACATCTCTACATCCATTTTTTGGTTCCCTACACCACACAGCTTCCCCCGTATTCCTCCAGGATTTCTCAATCTCAGCACTGTTAACACTTGAATCAGAGAATTCTCTGTTGTGAGGGGCTATCTTGTGCATTGTAGGATGGTTAGCAGCATCCCGGGCCTCTACCCACTAGTTCCATAGAGCTGTCCCTGGTTGTGATAACCAAGAATGTTTTCTGACATTGCCAAATGTCACCTGCAGGGCCATATCACTGCTTTAGAGGGTCGGGATGCAGCGTAAGTATAAAGCAAGATCATCGTATTCAGTTAGACCTAAAATGCACATCCATCTACCAACTAGATACTGGACCTCAGACATGTCTAGTAACCTGTCTGAGCTTTGGTTTTCTCATCTGCAGAATGGTGATCAGAACATCTACTTCACAGGGATGGTGCAAGATCGAAAACTTGTCATATACAAAATGTTCAACACATTTGCGATTCTGTTGAAAATCTGATCATTCTGTGCTTTTGACGACTACGAAGAAGCAGAGGGAAGGCTGGCATGAACTTTTGATGACCTCTCTTAGCCACGAGGTAAGGGACAGCCAGAGTCATGAAATACAAGGGAGGCAAGCAAAGGTCAAAGGGAAGGCTGGGTCTTCACCCTGCTGAGCTTGGTAAGACAGAACACCACTCTCTTGGAAAAGGACAGTAATAGGCAACTCTTTGGCAGGTGGTATGACAGTCCATTTCCCCAAGTCCCCATTCTGAAGCTCAGATCCAAGTCAGTATCACAGTGCCATTACTCCATTCACGTCAGCATGGCAGAAGGAGAGGCAGTGAAGAAAAAGTAGTGGTTAAGAGCTTGGGGTCTGATTTGCACAAACCTGAGTTCGAATCCTAGGTCTGCACATATGGCTTCTGTGAGCTTGGCCAAATTACGTGTGCTCTCAAAACCTTGATTTTCGTATTATTAAAATGAGAAGACAGATAGTAGCCACTTGTTAGGGCCTTAGCACAAAGTTACATGAGCTCATGTGTGTGCAGCACTGAGCACTGTGCCTGAAAGGTATCCTAACATTACTGTGTCAGGACTGCAGGAACCACGGTCTTCGGAATGTCGTCACATTTGGCTAGGCTCAGGACAAGCATGCCAGATAAAACTGAGAACATTGTCTCTTAACAATGATCACAAAAATGATACACTTCAGTGCAAGGAGACACTGGCTCAGCATTTCTCTCTCCATCATTCAGTCCTTTGAAGATCATTTTGAACCGAGGGGCTGCCCAGGCAGAGAGTCTGTAGCTTTCACCAAGCCCTAGCAGATTAAGCAAAATTATCTTTAAAGAAACACTTTCCTTAATATCCCTAGGCATGCGCACGTGTGTGTGTGTGTGTGTGTGTGTGTGTGTGTGTGTGTGTGGACAAAGAGAGAATAAGAGAAGTCTTCAAATCAATACCAACCAGCTAGACCTTCTCACCTAAAGGATAGGAAGGAAAAGCTCTCTCCATAATATTTAGGGACCACTAACAATGATGTACCTTGATGCATTGCCCACACTTCTCATTTCATTCTCACAACCACCGATTGGGATATAGATTCTACTAGAGTCCCCATTTTATGGAAAAAAATAAAACAAAACTGAGGCTTATAGGGCTAGTTATATCTATACCCTAGTAGGCAGGCAGAGAATTGGCCTAAATCACTCTCTTCCTAATTCTTAGAGAGATTTTACAGCCAATCTTTGTCATCTATTTCATTGTCTAATATTTTCCACAGTCAGAAGAATTATCTGCCTCTGAGCTCAAGTTACCCTGAGACCTGATTTAGGGAGGTGAGAGGAACTGGATTGAAGCCAGGGTCATGGACTGGATTTATGGTCTCCTCAAAACATCTTTATATCCAAGCCAGACACAGCCCCAGGGAAAGCAAGTCACAGAGCTGCAGCTTCGTGGTCCTAATCTGTGCATCAGGACGGGGCTCCCAGCCTGGATCACGCCTGAACGGCGGCTGGCAGGCACCAGACTACGTCTCAGGCATACCTAGCACCATCTGGGGAGGGGAGGTCCTCCTTTCCGTTTTGAAGGACACCAAATCTCACTGATTCACTCACTCTTCACTTTCTGAATCCCAGTTGGTCATAAATTTAATACCTCTGAAATCTGTCCATTTATTCTGGGTCTGCACTGGCCAAGCCATTAACAACCTCTGGACTTTCTGGGTGGTTCTTCAGACAGTCACAGTTTGCTCTCCTGAGTTCTCAAAATTCTAGTCACTGAGAATGCAATGAACCAGTCTAAAAAATCCCACCCTGGGCTCTCCTCCATGGCCTCCTGCAACCATCCCACTGAAGTCTTGTTGAAAGACTCGTATTATTAGATTGGTAATCTCATTGCCCTGATTAAATAGCAAATGATACATTTTAAAGACCTCCTCTAATTTTCTTGATGAAGTCTCTTCTAGCTCCTTTCTTTTCAGGAAAAATAAAATAAAAATCACCTCTTCTATCTACTCGGGTGTGAGTCCACCTAGACCTGTCTGGGGTATATCATTAGGAAATGTTTATTCTAGGGTGGAGTGGGGTGGGGGTGAACAGGTGACTTTTAGGATTGGCTCATCGCCAAGACTGGCTAGGAATCACTTTTGCATAAAACTTTCACGTCTTTTAAGCTTAGTCCAATGAAAAGTCTTCCCTGTCAATGGAAGAAACCAAATAATAAGCTTACTTCATAACTGGACTTATAAATTTTTAGTTCTTTTTTTTAATGTTTTTTTCTTTATTGATTTTAGAGAGAGGAAGAGAGAAGGAGAGAGAGAAAGAAACATAGATGAGAGAGAACATTGATTGACCACCTCCTGCATGCCCCCACTAGGGATCGGGCCCACAACCTGGGCATGTGCCCTGAACAGGAATTGAACCAGCAACGTCTTGGTGCATGGGTCGATGCTCAACCAGTGAGCCACACCGGCCGGGCATAAATTTTTAGTTCTAATACGTCTGTGCCACTGAGTTACAGTGCTCACCAGGCAGTGAGAAATGACATGGAGGAACTGCAGGGTGTGACCTGTATTAACCCCTAATCTAGCTAACCTGCAGTTCGTGTGGCTCTAAACTTGTCTCCGAGGTTTTGAGCAGCATTTGGTCTCACCAGCTTTCCCTGTCTCGGACCCTTCTGGATGGCTAGGTTCCAGGTTCGTGGGAATGAAACAAAAGCTGAAATCTTGCAGCTGGAAAACCTGTGTGTTTTTATGTGAAGGTCTTAAAAATTGTATCTGGGAGGAAGTGTGGTCTAATTGTTAAAATTGTGAGTGATCCCTACTGTCCTGAGTTCTAGTGACTTTGACTCTTAGCAGCTAACCATAAAGAGACCTTTGGTGATGCCATTTACACTAAGTGTGGCCTAGTTTTCCTGGTGAATCTCAAGACCCTACAATTAAAGATGTTATTCATTTTTGGGCTTGAGAATCTCAGATGGATTCCAGAATTATGAACCCAACTCAGAATAAATTTTGAGTCTTGGAAACTGTCACACATACACAAAAAGATGTTATTTATGTGCAAGTAAGCATCTGAAATGAAGAATTTAATCTTGGGCAAGGAGCTTAAATTCGTGATAAAATTTGGCCAAGAAAGAGAATCAGAAGGTATTTCTTTTAGGGAGGCAGCATCACCATCCTGTATTTACAAAATTTCTACCAGTACACAGGAATTAATGATTTGATTCTCAAGCTAGGTTCCAAGGTCCCCCACCCAGAAGTTTTCAAAGGCAATAGTAAGTATTGGTGGACAATTTCCATCAAGCCCAGCAGACTCGGTGTGTTTATCCTTTAATAAGACTACCCAGGCATACTATTTAAAACACCAAATTTCCTTGCGTTTTAGCTAGAGAAGCACAGCTCATCTGGCAATGCTGTTGCCGTGTTCCGAGCAGAAGCTCTGATAGTTTTTGTTGTGATCATTTATTCAGGCTTCATCCGCTTACTACTTCAACTCCACTAGAACACGGACAATGAATGTTCTCTAAATAGGATGCTTTCAGGGTGTGGTCCCCTATGTCCAAGAATATCAGCCCCTGAAATGCTGACTAACCACTTGAGACTTTCCAGAGTGGAAGCTGGGAGGCATTCTTTCACAGACATCTCTCCCCAACAGGACATGAACAATTCATTGCTACCAATTTATAAGTATCAGGCTACTTGTGGTTCTATGTTGCCCCTCAGCGCAAAGTCCACACAGGCACAGTTCTGCCCAAAGATGGACCGTGCCTCCCGGTAACCTGAGGGCAAGGCCAGTGGTGTTCAGGCTGCGGTGCCAGACATCGTTAATCAACCACAGAACCTTTCCCAAGAAGAATCTTTCTCAACGAAGCAGACCAGGCATTACTCCTAACTGACCGAATTTGGCATCAATCCGGTTTGCTTATGCAGCCTGAGGACAAAGCGGTCACATAAAGGTAAGAGAATCACTCTTGGGAGGGAGTAAGGCATAGAGGAAAGAGCAGGAGCCCACCGTCACATGGAGCTGATGCTGTGTGGGCTCAGGTAAGTTCCTTTGCCTCTCTGAGTCTTGGTTTTGTTCTCTCTCAAGGATTACTGGGAGGATGGCGTGAGAGAACATTTTGAAGGCTGGCCGCACTGTGCCTAGAATTTGATGTTAAGCAAACACTGATTCCTGCTCCCATCCGTATTAACCGTAAATGGAGCTCTGCCTCTTACCTAGATCGCAGACTGTCTCTCGGTACCCTGCCAGTGTCCCCAGCTCTGCCTCTTCATCTGCACTGGTTTCAGATGAGTCAGGTACGAGAGGGAAATGCATGCTCTCTATTCTGAATTTTAGGGTGCGTTCAAGAACCAAACACAGACTGAGAAATGCCAAACGTTGTTTCATGTGTCAGCCTTGCTCCTATACAGCCGAGTGTTAACAATCCGGTTGTGCCCAAGGTGGGCACTAAACAGAAGGTTAAACCATGAAACAACGCACATACATCATTAAGCAAAGGGAAGGAAAACAATCAGGAGGAAGAAGGAAGCAGATTCGCCATTCCTCAGGCCATTTCTGGCCCAAACCCTTGTTTCAGGTCCTGTGACAGAGAACCATCTGCCTCAGCAATTCCACTTGACCAATCTGTCCCTGCTTCCTTCCTCTGGAATAAACAGTTTGTCCCCGGGTCTCCGTGACCTGAGCCTAGCACAGGCAGGAGCTCCTGCTGAATCTGCGAGTGTGGAGGGGAAAACCGAAGAATGAACAAAGAGGGAAGGCTACTCCTACTTCCAAAGAGCAACCCCGCTGTTTCTGATGGGCAGAGAGGAGCTGTGAATGTAATCATGCCCGCTGCTGATGCTGAGATGAAACCCAGGAATGATCTGGCGTAAGCTTTGGTGAGAGATCAGAACTGTGGAGCATAGCAGTGTTTACAGGTTTCTAGATCTGCCTGGGGCATCCGACGCCCTTGACTATGATTTATGCTTACAGGACAGAGATTATCTCAGACTGGACTGGAAATGGATCTTGGCTGAGTTATTTACTCACCGGATGCAATGTGTGAGAGTTGATGGCCTTGTTTCTCAATTTGTCAGTTGTAAAGGGAGTCCCCAAGGCTCAATTTCAGACCCAGTATTGTTTACACAGTCCAGCAATAATACATCACATGTGGCAAAATAGTACAAATTCATTTTTATGCTGATGATATGGCTCATGCATAATAGCAGCTAATGTGCTTCTCTTTTTAGTGGAAATTGCAGCTACGTTTCTAAAGGCACAAAGGGCCTTTTGTGTTTGGGACCATAAAGAGGAGAAAGTAGATGACAGTTTTGAGAAGGACTAATGAAGGGTTTGATCTGCCTCGGCTGCCATCTGTAAAAGAGCCTCATTATAGCAGTTACGGTCATTATAATACCAGACGATCTGAAGGGATCCGTCAGGATTTTTAATACCATTCTTATTATTATTGTTATTATTATTTTGGAAGCTGTGGAAAATGGCTTCCCATTTTGCTGTTTGCATTTAGGCGATGAGAAAGGAATAATTTGAACGATGATTTCCATCTGGTCCTTTATTCAAATGGCCTGCACCCACCATATGGAGATGACACTCTAGCACATAGATTATATACCAAGGGATACACTACGTTTTAAACAATCTCCATATAAATCAACTCACTGTGAGTCACAACAAATTGCCTTCACTCTGACGCTGAAGAATCTTTAACAGGAAAAACACCAGCAAGAAATACAGAAATGCCCCATAGAGGCAAAAAGCTGCATTTGGTTTCTCCATTTAGACTCTGAGAATGCTAATCCTGGGCATCCTTCTCAAGAAAGAGCAGTGCCTTTTAAATGAGATTTCATGCTCTATAACACAGACAAATCAGAAAATAAACAAATAAAACAGCAACCTCCTCAGGAATTTGGTGTGTTTGAAATGAACATTTGCAAAAAGGAAAAGGATAAAATTGCTTCATACCCTGTTTTTGTGTTTGTTTGTTTGTTTGTTCTTTTAGATATGCTTTAGTCCTCCAAAGCCCTACATTTCCCCCCACGGAAAGACAGCAAGTAGCTGCTTGGCCACGGGTAATTTGAATTTAATTGTGTTTGCTTAAACCATACATTCCACTCCCAAACCATAAAAATGAATCCTAGAAATCTCGAAGACTTGAAAACTGCAGTCTGTGTCCTGTGGGCCTTCTCATAGGACCAGGGAAGCTCTGTTGCAATCTGTGCGTTTTTCACTGGCATCCTGCTAACAGGCTCCTTGCACTCAGCAGCATGTTATCTTGAAGAATATGGGGAAGATCAAAAGATAGAAGCAGAAGCACCTCCAAGTAGTGATGTCATAGCCAGTTGCAGAGGAGGCCAATCAGAGGAAGATTTAGATTGTCAAGGCTTGCATTCTCATTTGCATATTACATGAGGAGCTTCTGCCCATTCATTCGTTTCTTTAACATTTGTTGAACACCTACCATGTGCCGAGGAGAACAAAAACCATAGTGAGAGCACAGCCTTGCAGTTTGATGGTGCTGAGGTCAATAAATGGTTTTACAATGTTCGAAGTGGGTGACTTTGGGCGAGTTATTTGAGCCCTCTAAGCCTGGCACATAGTAGGAAGTCAATGAAGATTTGTCAAAGAAATAAATGACTATGTGTTTGTTTCCTAATCTGTAAAATGTGGCTATCAGGGCCTACCTTGCAGGGTGGTTGAGGGTCTGATGAGACAATGGATGATTAGTGCTTTGTTATTATTAGTGCTTTTCTTAGTAGTCAGTGGTCCCAATTTTTGGTCTCACAAGGAAGGTAGGCAAGCAAATCAATGGGTATTCTGCAGTGCAGCTGAAAAACAAACCAAACTGGGGGTGGGAGGGCATCATGGTGAGATTCAGAAAAGGTTTCTCAGGGAAAATAACTCTGGGGCTGGTTTTTAAGAGAGGTAAAGCCTAGCCAGGCAACAGCGGGGAGGAAGGTCATGCTAGGCAAAGAGGCATGAGGGCTCCCTGTGTCCTGATCGGGCAGCCAGGTAGGCTGTGTGCCACACTCCTGCTGGGCCTCAAAGGTAAACTGAGGAGCCAGAAATGTGCCCTGTGGGCTGCGAGCTGTGAAGAGCATGCTAGGACACCTTGGGTTCTTAAATCCAAACACCAATGATTTAGAATAAGAAATAGATGTTTGGTCTCTGTCCCTGTTTCTGGTACAAAGCTCTTAAAACCATTGGAACTTCCTAAGTGATGAGAATGATAAGTGTGTCTTTCGTTATGCTAAGAAGGTGACTTTTGGACCCCACCTAAGGGTGGGGCTGCTTGTCCAGAGAACCAACCATGGTGGGAGAAGGTCCTGGTAGAGAAAAGGACCAAGATGTGAGCATGGGGCAAGCAGCTGAAGTTGGATGGAGGAGAAAACGATGATAACATTGTCAGGGACCAAGAGGATGTTGTAAGGGTTAGTTCCTGGGAAGCCATCCCGTAGGTAGGCAGATAGGTGACCCTAAATGAAAAATTCTACCACAGATCGCTGTAGAGGAGACGGCACTGAAAAGTCATGTAAGAGCTACTTCTCAGGGTGGTCTACATCTCTCACCCAGAGGGCATAGCGACACCTAGAGAATTTGCCCCCTTCTCTCTACCATCATTGGAAACTCCCCATCCTTGCTTTAAAAATGGGAGTCTCATTTCTTAGTGTAGGAAATTTAGAAAATATAGATAAGGAAAAAGAAACAGAGAAAATGTATACTCAAAAAAAGTATAATTCAAAATATCACCCTAACAAGAAAATCACTATTTATATTTTGGTGTGTGTGACTCTGTGTGTGTGTGTGTGTGTGTGTGTGTGTGTGCGCGCGCGCACGCACACATGTGTCTTTTTTTAAGAAAATAAGATTATAGTGTACATGCTAACAGGTAATATGCTTATGTCATTTACTTAATTACAAATATATTTCCATGTCAGAAAGAATCATCCAACATAATTTATTTTTTTATTTTTTTCTTCAATATGTTTCTCCATGTTTATCCCATTTTGTGGGTGAACTACAATGTGTTTAATCCCCTATTTTGCCTTTTTTAGATGCTAGAACAACACAGCAGCAAACATCTTTATGGGTGCATTTTTGGTCGCAGCCAGGATTATCTCCCTCAGTGAATTTTCTAGAAAGAGTCTTCCTCCTGGCTATCCACGTCTTGATGTGTTATGTGTCTAACTGCCTGCAAGAAAGCACTCTCTGTTTAGTAATATGAAAAGCACCGGTTTCTACTCACTGGTATGAGGCATTATGATTCCTTTGAGTTATTCTGTGTAACCTTTGCCAGTGGGGTGGCTGGGAAGTTCATCGTCATGGCGGTGTGTGGATGCCCAGGGTTGTTGACCATCTTCTCATACAGATGCATTACTGGCTCCACCCCCTCCCTCCCAAACTGGCTTTCCCAGCCTGAACTGTGGGGCATTGCCCTGAACGGCCATTGACAAACACTATGAAGACAAGTCCCACAGTGCATGAGTTTGTATTGACTGTGAGAACATTGTGAAGGGTTTGGGGCATTTATGCAATGCAGGGTGTAAATAAAAAAAAAATATGGTAACCCATGAGTTGACTGTGACTCCTGGTTGGTGCCACCCAGTGCTTTGCACTGATATTGAGCTAATGTGGTGCGTCCCAGAATTGTTCCCATCATGCCAAACACTGAACATGATGATGTTGGTCTGATTCACTGAGGTAAGTGGAAGAGATGCTCAGAGGCAGAGGAGACTGCTGAGAGGTCTCATCCCCACCTGTCCCATTCTCCATGGTCTGAGGAGACCATGATCCTGGACCACCTGGAACCCATTGGTGGCACACAGGTGGAGAGGCCCTGGGCTAGTGGGAAAAAATACCTTACGAAAGTAAGGCTCATAAAAGTAAAATAAAACTCTTCCTAGGCTTGTGCCTACTTAAAAAGAAATGCTTTTGTTTCCCCTTAAAAAGAAGTGTGTTCTTTAGATAAACTATGGATAAAATGAGAACAACTCCCTCGTGTGGAGATAACATACAGATAGCTACTACTTATATCCTTCCCAGAAATTGTGCTCGCCTATGCCCTCCTTCCTGTTTCTCACGCGTCTTCAATGACATTGACTCCCATCTGAGAACCTGCAGGAGCATCTTCTATTCAAGGAGATCACGGATTCTTTGGCTCCTCATTTCCTAGGCTACCTCCTGGGCACCCCTTTCTCTTTGCTCCACAAACTCTGCCTGCCTCCCTTGATTTCTGCTCAGTAGCATCGACCACCTTCTCCATCTCCTCAGTCTTTTCCTCTGCTGTCCCACCAAGACTACATCAGAAAAGGATTCAGACACCTACACTCAGTATTTTTTCTCTCTCTCACAGTGGCAGAGGACAACTGGATGTTCACCATGAATGTTTCATTTTTCTAGACACACAGCTAAGCAGCCTTTCCTAGCACACGGGCATCTAGGAAGGGCACAGGACTGCATCTCACATATGGCACGTGAGCAGAATTGGCTGTCATGTCTTCTCCTTTCTTTCTCTCTTCCCTCATCTATACCTGGATCACACCAGGGGACCTCAAAGTCCCATTCTGGAGATGGCAAAGCCACAGAATGGGAGGAATGAGGATCCCCGAATGACTGCATGGAGCAGAGCTCCCCACTAACTGCCTTAGACTGCAGCACAGTGGAGAAACCAACCTCTGTGGTTCAAGGTCACTGATATTTAGGGAGTCGTTTGTTATAGCGGTTAGCATATGCTAATTAATCCATCTTTTTTTGTTTTGTTTTGTTTTGTTTTTGC
The DNA here is from genome assembly GCA_030848825.1 of Tadarida brasiliensis. NCBI lineage: Eukaryota > Metazoa > Chordata > Mammalia > Chiroptera > Molossidae > Tadarida > Tadarida brasiliensis. Next base: position 93,373,628 of record CM061267.1, on the reverse strand, counting down.
TGTTTCTAAAGAAAGAAAAAATAGGCCTTTCTATTTTTTTCAAAGCTTCTTATAACTAATCAACAGGGGAACACAGATTTTTCTTTTCAAGGCAGGGAAATTTCAGAATTATCAAATTCTTATAACAGTGCTTCCCAAAGAGTACTAGTGTAGAGCACTAGTTTTTCAGAAAGTACACAATAAAATGTGAAAAAGAGAGTTTTGATGGCTTAATAATATTAGGGAATGCAGAATGAAAAGAAACAGGTCTCCTTGGTGCAGGACTTCTCAGAGCCTTTAATATGAAAGTGTGCATTGTGACTCTCCAAAAGGGGTTCTGTTGCACAGATTTGTCTCAGCCTGAAAGATTAAAGATCAGAACAGAACAAAAACTGTCTCCTTTCAGCTGTGAGATTTGTACTTCTGAGTACCTTTAGATGAAGAAATTCTACTCCACTGGAACTCTGCTGTGGTCTAGAGTTTCTCCCAAAACTGACCTTCGAATGACTCCTTACCCCCCAGAAGAGGAGCCAGTGCAGAGTTGATGTGCCATCATCTGCCTCATCGTGGCCCATCCAGCCCTTCTCCTGGTGAAAGCAGAGGCCCCGCCCACTTCCGAGCTCTGCGGCTGGGAACCACTCCAGCCTCTTTCAGGGAAGGCAATAGAAGAGGCGGATGTGCCGACAGCAGAGACGAGGTGATCTCCTGACAGCTATGGCAGCTGGATGCTTGACCTGGTACAGCTAAAGAGGAGGGTGGCAAAGGGCACACCACGTGTGGCAAGAAGAGAAAGAATGAGGGAGAACAACAGAATGGAGGGAACCAAACCAACACTTGTTCTTCATCTGTGGCGAAGCTATATATTTTATGCTAAATAAGAGGAACCAATGAAGAAATGCAGTGAAAACAAAATAACGTTATTAAATGTTGAAGTCAAAGTAACTCTGGCCTGTGGGCCTGTAGTGGAAGGCGGACGCCTGGGCCCACAGAGGAAGCCAGCTCTCCGGGTGCCCCACCTCCCCCCAGAGAACAGGAAGGCTCATCCCTACCGAGCTCCCCTCCAGCCTTCCGGGGTCACAGAGGCCTGGCTCACTCACAAGGGTTCAATATCAACCCCTTCTCCTCCTCAAAGGCCAGGCCTTTCCTGGGACCTAGTCCCAGACCCTGGTGTCCCACGGTCCAGCTCCTGGGCTGTGCCGCACCTGTTCTCCCCAAGGATGTCAGCAGAGCCCAGGGCCTTGCGCGCATCCAGTGGCCCAGAGGTTTCTTTCACAGCCCACAGAAGGGCAAAGAGCGTGGGGGGGGCCTCCCTAGGTAGCCGAGCTCCCAGCATTCCCGCTACAATTCCAGCTAGATACTGTTGCCTGCCAAGGCTTAGAGCTCAAAGCCCATTCATGCTTTGTTTAAAAATAAGATCGTCCACTAGAATAGCTGTTCTAAAAACAAAAACAGAAAACAAGTGTTGGCGTGGATGTGGGGAAAGGCAAACTCTTGTGCACTGCCGTGGGGAGTGTGGAATGATGCCACCACCGTGGAGAACAGTGTGCTGTTCCTCAATATGTTACGCAGGGAATTATCACTGGACCCAGCAACGCCACTACTGGGCATATACACGGAAGACCTGAAAGGAGGGTCTTGAAGAGACAGACATTTGCAGGCCCATGTTCATAGCAACACCCAAGAGGTGGTGACAACCCAGAGGCCCACTCACAGGTGAATGAACTATTATTCAGCCTTAGTCAGGAATGAGATTCAGACACATGCTATAACATGGATGAACCTCAAAGACTTTGTGCTCAGTGGAAAGGACAAGTACTGCATGCTTTCACTTGTATGAGATACCTCTAGTAGTCAAACCCATAAGGACAGAAAGCAGTAGGGTGGCTGCCAGGGCTGGGAGGGGGGAGGGGAGTCAGTGTTTGATGGGAACAGAGTGTCAGTCTGGACCGATGAACAAGTTCCGGAGATGGCCCGAGGTGGTGGTTACACAACAATGTGAATGTACTCAGTGCCACTGAATTTTACACCAGAATGGTTAAAATGGTGACTTTAATGTTCTATATATTTTACCATAATTTTAAAAAATGAGACCAGCAATTCCTTGTTAGAAAAGTGTTAAAGCCATCCGAGCACCACACCGAGACTTTCTACCGACCAAGTTAGAGCTGAAACTGAGCTGGAAAGCAGGTGACGTTCTCGCCATGTGATTCGATGTCATCAAAGGTCATGCTCCAGCGTCACCAAAATCACCAGTCGTAGGTTTACCAAGCTTTGAGAAAACACTGATATTTCGTATACTCATCACGCAGATGAGGACACTGGCTCCCAGACACAATGACTCCAAGTGTGCTCACCCATGGTTCATGGCCTGACATAGGCTACTGTGCCCCCCAAGTCAGTGTCAGTCCCTGGACCCAGGAGCTCTGCCCACGCTCTCCTCCTTCTACCGTGGTGGCCAAGATGCTGAACTCTTCTCGCTCTCTTCTTACCCACTTTTCTTTCTCTCTGTTTTTGTGATCTATATATTTTTTTATTAATAGATTAATTTTTTAAGGGAAGTTTTAGGTTTATAAAAAAAAAATTGAGCAGAAAGTATAGAGAATTCTCATATACCTCCTTCTCCCCCAGTTTCCCCTTTTATTAACATTTTGTATTGATGTGGTTTCTTTGTTATCATTGATGAGTTAATGTTGATACAATATTATTAACTGAACTCCACAGTTCACATTAGAATTCGCCCTTTGTCTCATACATTCTATTGGTTTTGAAAAATGTGTCATGACTTGCATTCGCCATTCCAGAAGCATCAGAATAGTCTCCCTGCCCTAACAATCTCATTTGTTTCTCTTTTTTTTTCACCCAAGTGGAGAGATTCCCCAAAGTTCCGATCCTGAGCTGTTCCTGTTCTTGCTCTATTCTCCCTCTTAGGGGGTCGTTTCCATCCTCACATTTTCAGGGACCACTTCCATCCAGACACGTCTCCCAGTGAAATCCCTGCACGTATTCACTCGGACACCAGAAGCAAGGCCCCGTGCTCCACCCCCAGCCCCTGTCCACCTATTTCTCTTAATGACAAGCCATCCTCCTAGTCACCTCGTCACCCTGGAATCAACTTTGACTCTTCCCTCCTTATCCTTTGAGGCAGAGGCTTTAAAAGGAGGGGGGAGGGCACCCAGTGACAGGTTGGAGTCATGTTCGTGATGAGCTTAGACTCTCTGGCTGCAGGAATCTGTCTTCAAGTCCTCTGACCCATGCAAGGTGAACGGCAAAAATAATGACCTGGGGAGCCAGCAGCCATTTTCACAGAAGTGCTTCTTTGTAGTCAACCTAGCACAGACCTCTCCCCCTTCTTTCACATCAAACAGGTCTTCCCTTCCCCACCCACCCCGTTTGCCTTTGATGTCTCTCTTCCCTGACCCAGGTCTTGGCTCTGGTGGGAAAGAAAAGTCAGGATGAGACCAGATATGCTGATCACCAATAGAATGGTTGAGCTTATTCTCTGCTCAAAGCTCAAAGAAGTCATCAAAGGTTTAAATATAAACTCACCAGTTGAATAACAATGTACTGGACAAGGCTGAGTAGGACCCAGTGTTTGCCCTCAAGGAGTTCACGGAGGAGTAGAGGAGGTGCCCATGTAAACGAGTAGTGAGAATTCAGTGCGATGTGTGTAGTTAAGAGATTTTACCTGATCAGAAGACAGAGGGGTGCGTTGGCTAGGACTGCATCCAGGTGCATGTCACACAAAACTGACAACAGCGATGCAGCCAGATAGGGGTCACTTTTCTCAGTAACCAGAAGGGCAGAGCTGGGCGGCCAGGGCAGGTACAGAAGCCCCATGAAGCTCTCGTTCCTCGTTTGTGACTTTCATCTCCACACTTGCAAAATGACCTCTCAAACATCCCGACATCCAATATGAGTTTGGGGCAGAAAAAACAGGGCAAAGATGAAAAGGCACACGCCAAGCGAGACCGCCCCCTTTTAAGCAGGAAAATAAGAGCTTTCCTGGGAGCCCCACCCAGGAGACTTCCACTTACACCTTTGACTAGAATTGGGGCCGTAGGGCTGCCTTGGATACTTCTGAGCCTGGGAATGTAAGTTTGTAAAGTGGGTGCGTTACTGCCCTGAACAAAATTTGAGATCGGTAAGAAGGGAAGATTTGAACAAGCCAGCCACCAAGTCATGGGGACACTCCGTCAGCTTCACGAGGCGTCCTGCCAACCACCAGTACTGAAACGCCAGCCCTGTGAGCGAGCCAGGTCAGAAGCAGCTCGATCAACCTTCAGGTAGCTTCTGCCCGGCTCTGACCTGACTGCCACCTCGTGGAAGACCCTCAGGCAGAACCCCCCAGCTCAGCCAACCTGAATCCCGAATGCTCAGAAATGGCTTGAGATCATAAGTGATGACTGCTGTTTTCGGTGAATTTGGGGGCGATGTGTTATGAGCAATGGAAAACCAACATGGAAAATAAGAAAGAAGAGATGCCTCCATATGATTGGGCGTCAAGCTGTGCCTACCACAAAGAGGGAATAATTAACTCTCTTCCAGATTTGGAGTACGGGTGAATCTCTGCAGAGGAAATAATGCCTTCGTAAGGTGTATAGGGATAAATAGTTTACCAGGCTGAGAAGGAAGGAAGGAAGGTGGGGAACCTCCTTCTGATAGAGAGAAGACAGGCACAGCTCACTGAGCCAACACCGTGCGGACTTGGGGTTTGGGGGAGCACTATTACTTTCATCGCTTCCGCCTGTTGGTGGCATTGTGGGGGAGGGGTGCTGGGGAGAGGAATGTGAAGGCAGCAGGAGATACTTGCAAGATCTGGATCTTAAGGGGTCTTGCAATTCTTCTTAGGACTTTCTTCTTGGCTTTATCTTACAGGTAACAGAGGGCTACCAAAGGTGTTTAGGAAGGGATGGTCATGATCAGATTATATTCACAGAAGATCACCCTAGCAGTACTGAGGAGCACAAACTAGACACGAGCTGCCTGGAACATCGAGAAGAAGATTCTGTTTGTACAATTAGATGCAGAATATTTGGCAACGATGTGGCTTTTTAGTACTTCAGGTTTTGCAGAAGGCATGGACTATTTTCATGAGGCCTAAAAACAACAGAGTATGACCACCCTTATCACCAAAGTATGAATGGTGACCAACGGGCAGAGTATACCTGTGCGGGCTGTGGACTTAGACCTGGGCCTGCTGCGTGGGTAACACCTCGCTGTGGGTGACCCCTGAGCCCCGGAGTCCTTGCCTGCAAGATGAGGAGACTAGCGGGGCAGTGGGTGAGCCTCAGGAACAACTATGGAAGGATCCCAGCAGAACACCTGGCACATGGTGGGTGTGCCAACACTCTTCTGCTGATGACCTGCTTTTACCTGCACAGCTGTTTGCCGAGTGACACGGATCGGGCTGTTTTCCGCTTCCCAGGTGGGGGACCCGAAGCAAAGATGATTCATGGTTTCGGCAGAGTTAGGATTTGACTCTGGGTGTCTTGATTGTCAACCTGATGCTACTCTACCCATCAACAACACAGCCGAGCACTTATACTGTCACTTTTTTGGGGGATGAAAACGGAGTTGAGAAACACCACACAATGGTCTTCGGTCTTCTCTCCCCTGCTTCTAATTCACAAATCTCCAGCCCATCCTCCCTTTATTCCTCACTTCCATTCATAATGTGCCATAAGGTAGCCAATAGAAGATGATCATACTTTTTTCTACGAATGATCTCATTTGACCCTCACAGCTGTTGGGTGACAGAAGGAATCAGCCCTTGGTTTGGTCACATATATTGCAGGTACATTATTTTAATTCAGAAGACATTGAGGGTCTAGCGTGTGCTGGGTATTGGGCATATAAACACAAGTCAGCCAGGTCTCAGCCTTGGGGAGTCCAGCGTTTCGTGGGAAGTCAGACCCTGAGCAAATAACTGCATGCCAGGTGATGACCCCCCCACCCCTAGAGGGACAGACAACATGTCCCGAGGAGCACAGACAAGCAAACATTTCAGCCGATGTCAGAGAGCTGGTAAGGAGGATGCATGACCCCAAAGTTATAACGAGGCCACATTTGAGTTAGGTTTTGAAGAATGAGTATAAGCTCACCAGCAAGACAGGCATTTGAGCCAAAGGGGTTAGCATGAGCACTGTCCAGGGGCACAGACATATCAACTGTTGGGGAAATGTCAAGTATGTTGGCACTGTCAGAGGGTAGGGGGCACAAGCAGAGAATGGCAAGAGATGAGTTTGGAAAGGGAGGCTGGGACCTTGCTGCCCCTCACCAGAGAGGTGAGGCCTAACTGCAAAGGCAGCAGGGAGCGCCGGAAGGTCTGTGAGCAGTCCGTTTCCCATTAGGCTTGAAGAGGCGCCTGCCCTCGGCCCGTCTCCTGGCCACTCGTCTTGTCTTCCAGTGCGGGGTTATCCACACAGCAGGCTCGGGGGAATGCGGGGGATCCCTTTTCCTGGGGACCGAGTCTGCCCTTCTGGGAGCCCACCACGGTCACAGTGAGGAACAGCGTGAGTAAACTCCATGATCAAGAGACACTTAATCTGGCCAGATCCATGTGGTCATCGGGGTGGTTTATCAGGAAAGCAAACCCACTGCCAAGATAAGGGAGCGAAGTCTCCTGGGGCTGCTTGAGGCTGGCCTGCCGTAAATGTCACTGTGCTTCGCATCGGGCGGGTCGCTGCTCCCGGCCCCTTTGTGGCGTCTCTGCCACTGCACAGGACTCTTTGAAAGCAGAGCCTCACCTTCAGCCCTCGGCACCGCAGAAACAGCACCAGCCAAGCAGAAAGGCTCTGGGGTCCACGGAAGTTGTCACGAGTCCCCCCAGTCTCCAATGACCCTCAGCGTGGCCTCCAATAGGGGCTAGCCTGGGGACACATACAGACACCGGGCGCCACTAGGACTGAGGACATTATTTATCACCTGCCCTTACCGCGTTGCAAGAGGAGGGGGACCTAGACAACGCCAAGTGTCCCATGGTTCAGGGAACAGCCTGCCCAAATATTATTCTGCGCCAGGCATTTACTGCCCTTCGCGGCAGCCCCGTTCCGGCTCTGGGGCATCGCCATGCCCTGTGGGAGGAAGCCCCTGCCATCCCCACCATCCCATCCAGGCCTCTCCAGTGACATCGGACCCAGCCAAGGAGCATACCAATGTCACTGGCAACGGCCGCCTCACTCCCCGGGAGACACAGAAGTATCTCGGGGCCAGGACCTCGCGCTGTTTTGTAACCTAAGCACTTTCCACCCGGGGTGCATGCGTCAAGGAGGCTCTGATTGTGGCTCGGCCTCGTCCTATCACAGTGTTATTGTAGCCTCCCGTTCTTCCTCTGATTACCCCGCTCAACATAATCTACAGCGCTCAGCGATAAACCTGAGGCACTCAATTTATAGGCAAACAATTCCCGTCTCTTTTCAGCCACTTATCTTTTCCAGCAGTCAAAGAAAAACTATATATAGTGTCTCTCTGGCGTCTACTCCTCTTTTTTTTTTTTTTTTTTTTTTTGACACAAGAGAGACATCAGGTTTTATGTTGGGGAAAAGAGCAGAGTCTAGCTTCTCCCTGGAACGTAACAGATGGCTGTGTACCAGGGTGGGGCAGGCCAGGGATCATGGCCAGGGGTGCATGGTTGGGGGTGCATGGTCAGGGGTGCATGGTCGGGGATGGACGGCTGGGGATGCATTGCCAGGGATGCATGGCCGGGGGTGGATGGGGGGGGTGCATGGGGGTTGCATGGCTGAGAGTGCATGGCCGGGGATGCATGGTCAGGGGTGCATGGTCAGGGGTGCATGGCCGGGGGTGCATGGTCGGGGGTGCATGGTCGGGGGTGCATGGTCGGGGATGGACGGCTGGGGATGCATTGCCGGGGATGCATGGCCGGGGATGCATGGCCGGGGGTGCATGGTCGAGGGTGCATGGCCGGGGGTGCATGGTTGGGGGTGCACGGTCGGGGATGCATGGCCAGGGGTGCATGGGGGGTGCATGGCCAGGGGTGCATGGCTGGGGGTGCATGGCTGGGGGTGCATGGCCAGCTGTCCAAAGAAAAGTAGAGCTTGATCAAGGCTAGGGACATGGCCTGTCTGTGATGAACCCAAGGCACAAACACGGAGGCCATAAAGCGGAATCCGTGCCAGTAAATAAAATGGCAACAATGCCAAGGAACAATAGAAGTTACAAAACACCTCATGCTTCTTCGCGGGGTCTGGTGTCATGGAGGTACCAGGGGGCATCGGTGCAGTGTTTGATGGGTCAGGCATTTCCAACACATCTGATTGCATCCACAGACCTGTCCCGTAAGGCAGGGGGAGACGAGAATGTCTCTCGTTTCCAGATGAGAAAACAGACACAATAAATTTACTCGGTGAAGGCCACAGCACTGGTGAGAGGCGAAGGGGACTACAACGCACAGGTTTCTGAGGGTTGCTTCACGCCACGAGAGCGCTAGCAGCTGGGGCATCTCAGGTGTGCCCCATTTACTCACCCGCGCCCATCCACACTTTGCCGCAAGTGTTCAGACAGGAGGACACCTCCGAAAGGGGCCCCAGCTTCTCTCTCTGACGACATTTATAATAGGATGTACCCTTTACACAGGTGCAGGTGATCACTGCTAAGAAAACACCCTCAGCACTTCAGAAGGGAAGCAAAAATCAATCCGAAATCAGCCGAAGAAACCTTCCCTTAAGTGACTATTTTCTGCCCTCTACTTTCAGAGAAAAAAAAGTAAAATCCCCCAAAAACAAGTAGATCAACAGGGATTTATTCAGTCGAGCCCAGATTACTCAGCTCGACTCCCAACCTGCATCCTCTGGCCCAGAAGCAGAGGGTGAGCCCCCACACGCCGCCCCTCCCCCACACGCCGCCCCTCCCCCACACACTGCCCCTCCTCCACGCGCTGCCCCTCTCCCACTAAAACACGGGGAATGTGTCATTCAGGCAAAATAGCAACGAGACTTAAAAACTAAAAGGAATTTTGCTCATGACCAGTTAAAAGAACAGACCTCCCCATTTCCCAAGTGTTTCAGGTCATCAGGATCTTTCCCTCTAGGACTTCATGAGGCCCCGAAAGTACTTCTCAGGACAAAATGCAATTCTCGCTCACGACTGAAAGCACCTGCCTATTGGTCTCAAATGAGTTTTTAAGGACCAGACTCCCCTTTATCCCAAATCCCAGACCAAAGTCTTCCATCAAAAGTGCTCTGATGACAAAACGTTCTCCCCACCTCCAGTCCCAGCCCTATTTGGTTCTAATAAGAATTCTCTTTTTTATTTTTTAAATCCTCACCCAAGGACATTTTTCCATTTATCTTTGAAAAGAGTGGGAGGGAGAAAGAGAGAGAGAGAAACATTGATGTGAGAGGGACACATCAACTGGCTGCCTCTCCAACAACCCGACCAGGGCCGGGGATCAAACCGCAACTGACCTACGTGCCCTTGACCGGAATCGAACCCGCGACTCTTTGGTCCAGGGGCTGACGCTCTAACCGCTGAGCCACACCAGCCAGGGCATGGCAGTACTTCTTAAAGGACTGTGCTGGGAAGCCTGTGTGGCTGGGGTCCAGGAAAGAGGGTTCAGACGGAGTGTGTGGGCAAATTCCAGACATACGAGGGACTCAACAGTGTGTGTCAGGTGGAGGGCGAGTCACACGTGGTTCAGGAAGAGAGAACTGGGGTCCAGGCAGAAAGACCCTGGTCCTCACGGAAGAGCAAGGCTGAGAAGTGACGTGGCCCTGGAGCAGGACAAGGCCCTGCGTGTCTTTGAGGGGCGCTCAGTCTGGGGCACAGACTATCGAGGCGATAAGCTTGCGCCCGTAAACAAAGGCGTGCAGGGCCCAGGAGGGGTGGAGAGTGGGTCTGTCGGATAGTGTGGTTCAGGCGCAGTCTCCTGTGAAGGTGACGGCAGGGTGCAGACGGGAGGCATTGTCTAGAATGAAGAAGGTTTGAGGGATAGCCTGAGCAAAGTTAAAGAGATTGCAGAGGGTTGAATGATGACCACCCCCCCCAAATATACCCACATCCTAGCCCCTGGGACCCGCAGATGTGGCCTCCTTTGGAAAAGATATAAATGAATTAAGATCCCTAGGTGAGCTCATCCCGGAGAGTCTGGCAGGGTCCGAAATCCAATGAGGAGTGTCCCATCCCACAGAGGATGACACACAGAGAGGGGCCCTGTGGAGACGGAGGCGGCGATTGGAGGGATGCGGCCACGCCAAGGAACACTGAGTCCGCCAGAAGCCGCGAGGCAAGCAGGGGCTCTCTCCTGGACCCTCTGACGTTCTGTTTAGACCGTCTGGGCTCCAGACCGTGAGAGCGAACTACATCCCTGGTGTGACCACCCAGTGTGGTCACTGGTTGCAGCAGCCCCAGGAAACGAACACAGAGGCCTGAAAGGAAGACCAGTCCTAGGACTATGTGCCCAAGGTCGGGTCCCCCGTTTCCTGCTCGCTCTCTGCGGCACGGGCTGAGCCCTTCTGGCTGTGTTTCCCGACCCCCGTGGTTTTGGGGTGCAGCCAATGGGAGGCATCTGTGGGAGGGAGGGAGCCGCCAGGGTATTTCTTCCCTCCTCTCTTAGCCGAGTGGCAACCCCGGCAGCAGCCCTGTCTTCCCGTGGCTCCCCTCCCAGCCAATAGGATCACTGTGATTCCAGTTCCCTGGGGGTCCCAGCCCGCTGCTCTAACTGCAAGTCACAATACTTTCTAGAAACAAAGAGTCCAGTGTGATGAGAGCACAGGGCATAGAGGGGGCGGGAAGGAGAAGAGCTGGAGCAGCGGGCTGGTGCCAGGTTGGGACGGGCGATGCAATAGACACTGAAGCCATCGGGGTGGCAGCAAGGCTGCGGGGCTCCTCTAACAAAGCTCAACCCCATGGCAGTCAGGGCTCTCATCCCTGACTCACCCCCCCCCCCCACCCCGTACCCAGCGTGGCACCATGGAGGCCCAGACACTCCCTGGCAGGGGCTGTTAGTCTGCAAGGACTGCCATGACAAAGCGCTACAGACCGGTGGCTTAAACAACAGACGTGATTTTCCCACAGTCCTGGAGGCCAGACGTCCGAGATGAGGTATCGGCGGGTTTCTTCTGAGGCCTCTCTCCTTGGCTTGTAGAGGGAGGTCATCTCTGTGTCTCCAGGGGGTCTTCCCTCTGTACCTGTCTGTGTCCAAATTGTCCTCATAATGACACCAGTCAGACTGGACTAGCGCTGCACCCCAGTGATCTTATTTTACCTTAATCCTTTCTTTAAAGGCTCTGTGTCCAAATGCAGTCACATTCTGAGGTCCCGGGGGCTAGGACATCAACGTATGGATTTGGGGAGAACACAATTAGCCTGTAAGAGGGACCGAGTGTCCACGGCAGACGAAGAGCGTGGGAACTGTGGCGTGCCCCTGGGAGTCAGACGTCACCAGCAGGTGTTCAGTGAGAAGCCGAGGTGCTGGGTGGCCTCAGGTGCCCGGTACACATCGCAGGTGCTGAAGGAGCCCCCACCCTGCTGAGCAGAAGGGGCCAGAGCAGGGGGAGGGATGCGGGGGAAGACGCCCGTGGGAGCTGACCGGATGGACACCTCTCCCTGCACTAGCCTCTGCGAGCTCGAGAAACCCACCGGGACTTGCAGCGAGTTCGAGTGAGGTTCTCGTAGCTCGTAAGGAGAGAGCTGGAGAGAGAAACCTAACCTGTGCACTATTAACGCAGTTCTGTCTGTACCCCCAGGTTGATGAAACCTATAAAGTAAAAGCGATGCATTTCGGAAGGAATTAAGTTCTTCCTATAACCCCACCGTCCCCACCACAACACAAACACACACAGAGGGTGTCTGCTGTCCTTTGCGTAGCATCCCCGTGGAGGTAAAAACAAGAAACTGGGGTCTACAAACAGCCATGGAGGGGAAAGGGAAAATCAGACGGAGGCAGAGGGAGCCTGACCGGGGGCTCAGCTCGACGGAACAGCTATGTTTGCTTCTTGGCCACATGCAGACGGGCCGCAGCTCGAGGACCGTAAGCCTATGTCCAGGGGAGCCATATACACGCGCTTTTGCAGATGAGACGCAATTTATTAATATAAGACTCTGCGGGGTGCAGAGCAATAAATTGTTATTCGTGCAATTTATAAACTGAGATAGCACTATTGAGGGTCCTGTGAACTGTAATTCTCTCGACCTGACAAATGGGCTGGTCCCTGCAGTGACAGCTTCAGCGGCGCGAGAAATAAATCAGCCGGCGGAACTGTGGCAAGAAAGCCATTTTATTGGTCTGCGGATCTTGAGAAATGTTGATTAAGTCGGATCTGGAATCCCCCCCAGTTGTTTTACAAGCTGCTTTATCCCGGAGACCCCCCAGGCCTCCCTGCATTACCACAATCTCCCAGGAAAAACGGGGAGTGAGTTATGCTGTGTTTGGAGTAGGAAACAAAAATATATATTTTTATGGTCCTGGGAAAAGGTAAGTCTGACCATTCAAGGAGGCTTCTGTGTTCCCAAGGTCTGTGTTAGAGGAAAACTTCATGGGAGGTTTTCCACCACATTGATAACCTCTCCGTCTCCGGAGAGCAAGAACAGAGCACACCTTCAGCGAGGAAGCCGTTTTCTGAGACTGTATTTCGAATCAGTAGGACGCATCGGAGGTTAGCTTTTGAACTCACCAAGTCTGGACTCACGTGGGCAGGAGCAGGAAAAAGAACATGGTGGGCGACATCTCAACCGTAGACACCGGAACAAACTGCTTTGGGGACCTGTTTGTGTCCTACGAGAACACACTGGCTATCAGATAGTGACCCTGTTAATAACACGCTGGTCTGTTCATGAAGCAGGCCCCCCAGTGACCGTTTGGTTTCAGCAAACGCACATTTATTCTAAACTGTAGCCTTCAGATTCAAAAGTCATGTGTTGTCTGGCCGGTGTGGCTCAGTGGTTGAGCGTCGACCCATGCACCAAGAGGTCGCCGGTTTGGTTCCCAGTCGGGTTGAGGGCCCGATCCCCAGTGGGGGGCATGCAGGAGGCAGCCAATCCATGTTCTCTCTCATCAATGTTTCCATCTCTCTCTCCCTCTCACTTCCTTTCTCTCTAAAATCAATAAAGGAAAAAAAAAATTAAAAAACAAACACACAAAAGTCATGTGTTTAAGACTAGCCTTCCCTCTGGTTGATCCGAATGACCAGACAGGAACAATTTCATTCCGGAGTTTATTTGCCTGCAACGGCGAGAGAGGTGGCCACGCCGGGAAGGGAAGGGTCGGAAGACGAACATTGCTTAGCCATCCACGTACCAGACATGTTCGGGGTCTCACGGCCTTCAAGAAGAGAAAAGACCGAGACTCAGAGAGGTACATGAACTGGCCAAAATCACACAGCAGCCACTGATAAAGGCAAGGATTCACTGACAACTAAGTTCACCCCCTTGGCTTTCAAAATTGGGAGCCAGAGTCTTCCAGTGGAAAGCGGTCTCTCATGTCACCAGCCTCTCTTCTTCCTGCAGCTGCAGCCCTAACCAGCCCAGACCCAGACCACTGCCTCCTCGCTCTTAACCGCCCCCCCCCGCCCCGGGCAAGAGGCTCAGAAACCTCGGCCTGGCCCCCCTGGCCCAGGGCTGCCCTGGCTGGGCAGAGAGGGGTGGGGGCCCTGGGCAGCCCGCCTCCTACCTCGAGTGAAGCACAGTCCACGGGCCTGGAGTCTCAGGTTTCAGGAGCTGGCTGCCCTGAGACAGAAAGAAGCCGGCCCGTGCAGTGGCGGGGCAGACCCCAGCAATTTGCTGCCGCCGCAGGGAGCTTCCGAAATGCCTTTCCCAGAAGCTGCCCTCTGTGTTCGCCCCCTCCCTGGGCACAGCAGTGGAACCTGACCTCAGAGTCCCAGGTCCCGGGGATGCCCACCTCCCAAACACACATTTCCTAATGTTGGGCTGATCACCAACAAGATTCCTGACACCTGAGGGGGGCGGACCTCTCGTCTGCCTCCCCTGCTCACACCTGGACAGGTGCCATGGGCTCCTCTCACCACCCAGTGGGCTCCTCCCCAAACACTTCTGCCATCACGTTGCCCGGCTCCTCCTACCCGGAGCAGCGCTTGAATGAAGATGAGCATTTCCTGGGGTTCCTGTGAAATGCAGACTGTGGTTCGGTGGGTCTGGCTGGGCTCTGGGATTCTGCATTTCTAGCAAGCTCTCTGGTATCAAGGATGCTGCTGGTCCTTGGGCCACACTTTGAGTGGCAAAGACCAATAGGGTATGTCCCAGATTCCTAAGCCAGTGTGGGAGACTCTGGGCTGCCTCCCCCAGCCCACCTTTCTGACCTCCATCTCCTCCTTCCATCCTCCTCCTCCCCACCTCTGCTGTGCCCCAGGCAGACATGACTGTGCCCCAGGGACACCTAGCTCACCAAGCCCGGGTTCTGTGTCTGCCATATCCCTAGCACCCTCGAAAGTCTTGTTTTCCCATAAAGACCATTGTCTTCCCAGCAGGAAGAGCTGCATTCCAGACTTGTGGCACACCAGGGAACAAGCCCAGCTTTCTCAGGAAATGTCAAACCCGGGGAGCACCTCCCTCCGAGTGGAGCAAATGCAGGAAGCTGGCCGGGCTGGCCGCCACTCCCCAACGCCGTGGTGGTCACCTTGGAGGCAGCAAAGCTTGGCTGTGCTGGCTTTGGGAGCAGAGCGCCTCGTGCGGCGAGTACCTGGGTCCGGCGGAAGCTGGCTGACGGTAGAGTTGAATTTTCCTGCTTCAAGTTGGCGAGGCCAAAGAGCTGCTAATGAAAACTGGATTAGGTACTTTCTATAAAAATACGTTTTGTAAACCAAAGAACTTATATGCATATGTGCACAACCAGTGGACACAGATAAAACTTTGGGGAAAGCAGGACTGGAGGTGGGGGTGGGGAGGAGGGGGGCAATGAAGGGAAAAGGGGGAACCTCTGTAATAGTTTCAACAATAAAGATAAAAAAAATACATTCTGTACAGTCTGATAGTTAATTGGGAAATGACTGAAGAGCAGGAACTCTTAGCCATCCTTGGTTTTGATTTAAATATTCAAAAGCCCCTATCCTGACAAAGCCCCCTAAAAAAGGCTATATCTGAGGCACTCCTTGATTTTCCTCTTTGCTCCCCAAGGGGGAAACCCAGCCAAGACTTTCTGGTTATGGAACCTCTTCTGATCCTACTATCTCACGGGCTGTGGAAATGACTGAGGACTGGAATGTAAATGTTCTTATCTGCCCGCCGCTGTTCCGCAGGGGGGGTGTGGCGTTATCAGTGCAGCTCGCGCTGGGGTGCAGGGAGGGCGGACCCTGCAGAGACCCTGGTGGATGCCGTCTCCCCAGCTTTGCTGTGGGTTGTTTTTAGGGAAATGGGTAATCGGATCTTAGAATCCCTGCATGTGACGAGATAACATTGACTATAGACAATTCTACTTACTGATAAAAATAATATATATTTTCCAAATAGTCCCAGAATGAGTCACTTCTAAATAGTCAGAAATACATTTCCTGCCATTCTTCTTTGCGACTTGAATTAATAGTTTTATAAAGCCGTTCCCGTCACTAAGTGAACACAGTAGAATTGGCAGCATGGTCTTACGCCGGCCATAGCCTCGCCTCTGGGGACCCAGCAGCTAGGAATCAAAGTCCAGGGCAGGTCCTCTTATAAGAAATGTGTTCGACTTCTAGCTTTTCTTCCTGGAAGGAGCAGAGAATAGCCTACGAACACGAGGTAGATGAAATCTATCAGAATGTCACTGATGGATATAGCCAGAGCCTAATCTAAACACGGTGAGCAAAACCAGGGAGCCTGAAGAAGACGTCAAGAGACTTGGGTGTTTCCTCCTACCCTGCCATCAGCTGTGGGCAAGTCTTTTAAACCACCTGAACCTCAGTTTCCTGATCTGGAAAATGGGCTGACGACTGCCCCACCGACTGCAGAGTGACAGTCTAATCGGATTCCTCGAGCACGCACCTTCCACATTTACAAAGGGGTCAGTGCCATCTGGGTGGCAGGCAGTAACTTCTGCTGGTTCCGGGGCTCCCCAAGGCAGCTCGCTTCCTCAAGCCTGGTCACTTTGTAAGAGAAGAAATGGGAGGAGGAAAGAGCCAGGTGTTTTAGAGGGAACAGAATCTTAACCAGTTTCACATGCGATTCTTTCAATCTCTCGCCTGCGTTTCTCTCATGAAGTCTCTAAACAAATTCTCCAATCCTATCACATTCACCTCAGTAACAGAATTCTAGATGACCCTTGTTCCCCACCCCCATGAAGCAGAGGCCAGCCAGCCTTGTCTGTCTAAAGGCCCTCTGAAAGGAGATGACTGGTTATCATCTCCAAATGATGGGGGAGACAGCCTTATCAGAGCAGGAAGCCTGAAAAGAATTCTAGGCCCCCTCCAGGACTGGAAGGGGAGAGAGCACTGTCATCCCAGGTACAGAGGGGTCACCTCCCTGAAAGCCCCATGGGGAGGTGGCAGGGCCTCAGGGAGAAGTTACAGTCATGGTAACAATGACGACCTGGCACATGACCACAGTCCCCCGTGGGGACCAAAGACCCAAGGGCCCTACCTGAGTGCTCTGGGTGGGCTTGCACAGGAACTGGGAGGAAGGGGGCGTTCCAGGAAGGTCTGAGACTCAATTTCCCACCACCCTGGCAGGCCGGCTACAATAGCATATCAAATTTAATTTAAGGTAATAAAAGAAGTGTGACATTCCCTACGCCTGATCACGGCGTCCAATTCACATGCCTGTTGTTCTTTCCGGGACATTCTGGCAGATGCCTCTGCTTTCTTTGGATGCTCCAGAGTTTGGGGAAAACAGTTCTAAAGATCAGCAAGGCTCATTCTGAAGTTACCTTCCGCTCCCACCCCCAGTGAGAATTTACCCACGGAAATACCAACCCAGCAAGTATTTCCTTCAGAACCTGAAACTCAAGCCACGAGTGGCCTACCTCGCCTTCACGCACAAGCACTTCACGGATCTTTACTGGAAAAGAATGTTTGCTCTCTGGCCCAGAAGTCACACGCAATGCACACATCAAGAAACAAGCACACATCATGACGATGAGCAAACACTGACCATGGCTCCGAGGAGAACGGAAGCGGAACTGCTCTACCAACTGAACTGGCAAATCCGGAGGTAGAGGTGTCCTTGTCCTGCAGAAATCAAGGCCCGGGGGTGTGGACCGATCGCTAAAAGCCTCAAGCCAGTAAGTGGCAGAGCTCAAATTAGAATCCAACTCTACCTTCCATTCTGCTGTGCTCCCTAGTCCCCATGCGCTGGCGTTCTGCAGCAAGACAGTGGGTGCATGTGTGTGTGTGCACGTGTGTGCATGTTTGTGCACGTGTGCATGTGCACTCTGTGTGCACTGTGCATGTGTGTCCTTGTGCGTGTGCATGTCTGTGCTGTGCGTGTGTGCACTGTGCACATGTGCTGTGCATGTGTGGGTCCTTGTGTGTGTGTGTGTGTGTGTGTGTGTGTGCGCGTGTGTGTGCATGTGTGTGCACGAGCATGTGTGTGCGTGTGTGCGTGTGTGCCATGGAGGACTCAGCTGCTGAATGTAGACTAGAGAGCACAGCTTTTTTTAATGTAACCATTGCCATATTTGTTTAACTGGAAGGAGGAATTGCGAGTTCCAGTAGGCGTCTGTTGAGCTTCAGCTGAAACGTGCCCATTGCTGCTTTAATGTGATAATCAGGGGTGGGGGCCCTGGTGACAGACAGTGATGTATTGGCTGTTGTTCTGCACTTTGATGTTCCTTGAAATCTGTCAAAACTCCAGCACACCCCAAAGTGCCATGGCGTCATCTGTCCCACTCTGACTGCAGGAGCCAGTGGCAGGGGAGTGGCTGCCACTCGAGTTAAGGTCAGCACTGGGTCAGAAAGTGGCAGACCTTTCCTGAGGACAGCCTCTGACAGCCACTCCCCAGGGTCACCCCCTCACAGCCAGGGGACGCCTGTCTCCGGGGATAAGCATCTTTGCTGTCTCTGACCGAGGAGGCCTGCAGATGCCCCTGGTGTCCGCTCAGTCACGGGGGATCAAGCTGCTGGCGGAGAAGGCGCCCGTGGAATGCAGGGGGCATGCCGGCGGAGCTCACGGCCTGCAGAGCGCTGCCTCTCAGGGCTGGGGACCAGCCTATGCGTGCCTCGTGGCCGCTGCGGTCACAGCAAAGGCACAGCAGGCAGGAGGGCGTGCTGGCGCGCAGGCTCCCGTGGCCAGATGAGTCACCCCGGGGTCCTGCCAGCTGGAGAGCGATGCCTGTCTCCCAAGGCCAGTCTGGCGGCGTGCAGGTTTCGGAACACGCCTGGCACCGGGATCTGGGGAACCGCCCGAGAGAAGCTGCTCTCTGAGGGTCATCCTGTCCTGAGGCGAGGAATGGCGAGGTTTGCGCGTCCCCACACCTCCTGCTGGAGAAGAAGAGGGTGGTTTGCCTAGAAGATCCCACAGTGCCATTCGGTTCCTCATGTGGGCCTCTTGAGGGGACCGGGTCCTCAAACAGGGTCTCAGCTGGGCCCGTGGCTGTGGCCTGGGATCATTGCTCTAACCCTCCCCGCACAGGATGACACCACCTCTGCTGAGAAGCCGACTCCCTAGAGAATCAAGAAAAAGCTATACAGCTTTTCATTTCATGTTCAGCTCTCCAAACCTTGCTTCCCAGACCTGTAACAGGAGATCTGTGCTGTCCTAGTCTGGGGAGTTGTTCAGAGATAAATGAGATCACGTACATTAAAATGCTGAAGTTCAGTAGGTGCCCGATAAACGTTCATTTGTTCCCATCCCCTGTGCCCTCTCCCTTCCCTGGACTACTGTCACGCCCTCCAAATGTCCACATTAAAATGAACATCATTGTGTAATAAGTCAAGCTGAGGAAAGATGATGTGGCATTGTCAACCGTGACAAAGCCGGGGACTCGGATTAATAGCACTGCCCACTCTACCGTCCTCCGAGCTGGGGGCAGTAAACTGTGCTGAGCCCCTGTGGAGGGTGCCTTGCTGGTGCGGGCACCAGTCATTACCACCTGTAGAGGCAAAGATATAAAATATGAAGCTTGGACAGCCCAGACATGCGCGTGCAGGGGAGAGGGCCTGAGCCCAAAGACGCCATCAATTTCCTTCCCGTTTCAGATGGAAGGAGGAGCTTCCTTGACAAGTGCAGAGGCCCAGAAAGGGCCACTTCTTGCTACAAACCAACAGTTTCTGACAGGGAAGTGGCCTGAAGCGTCACTTGGGATTAACTACAGGGAAACAGTTCCAGAAAGGGCCACAGACATGGAGACAGTTTGGCTCCCTGTGCTGAGAAAGTGACGTCAGCCATGCAGATAAATTCCAAAGAATCTATCACCCGTCTAACAATGTTTTACTAGCTTGTAAAATGTCCCTGAGCTCTTTCCATACTGACAATTCCTGGGGGCTGTCCAGGGCATCCTGGAAAATTACAGCAAGAGGGTCTCTTTCCAATTCCTCCTCACCCAGAGCCCAATTTCTTTTAGACGTAGTCTAATGTCTTTCTATTCGATCCACCATCGTCGACGGGAACGCTTCCTCCAGTGCTGACGTGCAAGGCTGTGCGGAAGAGCCTGGGAAAATGACCAGACTCCAGGTACTGATCGGGAAGTACGCCAGACTTGGGTGCCGAGCACAGCACTGAAATCATTGCGTTTTCCTCTTCCGAGTCGTTCCTATGCTCTAGGAAGTCCCCGCTGTCCTTTAGGGGGGCTCTTTGAGAGAAAAGAGGTTTCCACGGGTGCAGGGAGGGAGATGTATGAGAACCAATCTACTCCAAGCCAACATCTGCCACCAGCCCAGGTCACATCATGGAGAAGGCGATCGATCTGCCTTTGCAAAGAGCTTTTGAAAACAGGTAACATCTTCTCGCTCGTGGCTCACGGCAGAGCTATGAGTTCGGTTTTATTCTTGCCATTTTTCAGACGAGGAACAAACCTTTGCAGAAGGCAGCTGCCCCGTGTCATACAGCTAATGAGTAGTAAAGCCAGACACCCAGCACCCCCGCTTTCCTGCATCCAAGTCCACTGCCCTGTGCCCCACGCTTCAGGGTCCTTCCAGGAGATGCATTAACCAGAGCTGGTATCATCAGACACCAAAGGAAACACGTATCAAGAGGGGCGTGGCCATGAACTAGGGGTTGACTTTTGTTTTATTTTATTTTTTTAAATATTTTTTTCTTTATTGATTTTAGGGAGAGAGGAAGTGAGAGAGAGAAATATCGATGAGAGAGAACATCAATTGGCTGCCTTCTGTATGTCCCCCACCGGGGATGGGCCCACAACCTGGGCATGTGCCCTGACCAGGAATTGAACCGGCGACCTCTTGGTGCGTGGGTCGATGCTCAATCACTGAGCCACACTGGCTGGGCTAGGAGTTGACTTTTAAAGGAATGCTCACTTGTCAGCTCCCCAAAGAATTCACACGAGACTCAAATGGCCAAGGGGGTTCCAGGGTGGGACTCACTGAAGGAACTTGCTCTGGGCCAGGAGAGGTCCTAAAAGCCTCTCTTTGCCCAGAGAGAACCCCTTAGGGCTGATGTCTTTCTAATATGGGAGTCTTGTGTTCACTCTAGTGTGGGCCCAGGGTGGCATCCAAGACCCTGGACCCTGGAGCCTCAGAGGGAAGCCCTGTGATGTTCCATCCTCTGGCAATCCTGGGATCTGGTCCAAGAGGGCCTCACATTCTCCCAGGATCATGCGAGAGACCCAGCCTCCTGCTCTCTGTCGGGTCTGCATGCACAGGGCTCGGCCTCACCAGGTGCAGTGGGGACAATGCGAGGCTCCCAGGTGTCAGCTGGAGGCAGCCCTTGGGAGCCCAGTCCACAGTGGAATGGCATGCCCTGGCCAACACTGTCATTAGTGGAGATGATCACGCTCCAGGCTAAAAAGGTGGAGAACCAGTAGGCAAGGAAACCATTTTGTCATCCAAGGACAATAAAGTTTATAAGTTCCCAGATGTGGTCCTCCCACTTAATCAAAGCAGAGGCCCATTCCAGTGAAAAGAGATTTTCTCCAGCAAAATAGGAAGGCAGCTTCTTCGGGGCTAAATTTAGACTTCACCCACAGGGGACGGCTCCAGTGCTGTGGGGCTGTCACAGAACAAGCAAATGGTTCAGTGTCCCAGCTGGCCACGGCCAGCTCCAGAGCCACGCCAGCCCAAGTCTGAACTGTTCCCAGCCCGGAGTGTGGGCTGTGCTGGCCCTGGGGCTGGGCTCTGCGTCTGGCTCAGCCGCAGCCTGGAGGGTATGCGGCCTTGGGCACGCTGCCAGCGTGTGAGGTCTACTTGCTCACTCTGCCAAGGAGCAGCCACTCAACACCCACTACTCCAAGGACGGGGCTCAGAGCTCCCGAGCATCCAAGGTGCCAGCAGGCCAAGCTTCTGCCCTCGAGCATATCTTAAAGGCATCCTGGAGATCCAACATCGAGAGGGCAACACTTGGCAAAATTCATGTGCAGGGTCGTATGGTTCCAGAGAAGGGAGACAGTTACTGTGGTCACATAAGGCTTCCTGGAGAGTCAACTCCTCGGCCAGGGCCTCTTCCTCCATCTAAAGCTCACAGAATCCTCTCCCTAGGTCAGTCCTTTTGTTCAGTGTCCCAAAAGCAATCGTGGCAGAATACTGACTGGCATGCCTGGGCTTGGAGAAAAGTTAGTGTGGTCTGTACCAAAGAAAGTCAAACTAGTTCTATGCATTTCTCTCCTTGGCCAAGTAACAGGGAAGATGGAAGACGCTTGCATTTTCTCAAGGGCACCCTTCGCCCAAGATCTGGCTCCCCATCCTCAGCGCTCAGGAAGTGTGCCAGCACACCCGCACAGTCACCAGCTCACGACTGTCAAATCTAATCACAACTTCAACCGGGCAGGGCTGGGAGACTTGAGGGCAGTGATAACAGACAAGGCGACGGCATCTTTCTCATCCAGCTTTCCTGTAGATATGGACCAAGGTTTGTTTAGGGGGTGAAACGAGATGAAAAACTCACCTCCTGAAATGTGTCCATGCGCATAGACACAGCTCCAGGTCTCCAGGAGACACACCTCCTGAAGAGCCGCCTGCGGACAGAGCTAACCGCTGTCCCCACTGTGTTCTCACAGCCCTGCACCCCAAGTTTGGTTACAGCACTTACCCCTCTGTGGAGTCATTAATGGTTTACACTGGTCTCCCCCAGAGACTGAGAACTACTCAAAGGAAGGATCCTGGTCTTATTTCATCCGGACTCTCCAATTCCTAGCATACAGTAGGCTTTCCATTGACCTTAGATGAATGAATGAATGAATGAACGAATGAATGATACTAAGATGTACAAACCATCTTGTTTAAATATCTTGGTAGCTTTCTTAATAAAAGGGCTGGTATGATGCAAAGGTTAGCAGAGTTCAACCGAGTCCTATAAAAAAGAAGAGGTACCCCAGAATTACCCAGCCACCTCTCTGCACCCAGTAATGAGACAAGCACAGTCCTCTCCAGAGCAAGCAAGCATTGCCAGTGTTTGGTTATCCCCAACTTGTTCTCGCTGATGTGAAAGAACTGGGCTGGGCTACCTTGTCTCTTCTCTCTCTCTCTCTCTCTCTCTCTCTCTCTCTCTCTCTCTCTCTCTCTCTTCTCACTGGCTTACTCTAGTGAGGTTTCCTGGCAGCAGGTTAAAGCAGGATATCAAAGACCCAGCTGCACTCACTGTCTACAGTGAAGCCCCTCAGGGACTTCCCAGCTTGTCTGTCCCTGCACCAGTTGGCGCCATAGGAGGGAATTCCCAGACCCTACCAGATAGACTCGGGACATCAGTTTCTGCATGGATACCCTTTCACCAATCCTAGTATGAAATCTATATAGAGATAGTTCAGCACACAGAACATATAGGTGGGAGAATTCCCTTTTAAGGGAATTAAGAAGTAGGAGAACTCTCAGATATCCTGATCGAGCAAAGCAGTTACCCTATTTCAAAGTACCAATGCCCAGGATGTAAATAGTCAAAGAGAAGCATGTCTGTGTCATCCTTCCGGAGCCACAGTTTGCTCTGCATTTTACCCAGCCAACCAGGAAGGAAGGAAGAGTGCAAGTCCTTTTTATTCAAAAAATAAAGATAATTTTTATGGCAGATAGACATTTCCAAAAGAAGCTTGGGCTACACGGCGATGTACCAAACAAGAGTATTTGGAGATTGCTGAATGAAAGGATTGGTAGGGTGGACACGTGTTTCCTTTAACAATAAATAAATATAAATGATTGTAAGTTGCCATGATTGTCCTTGAACTTGGTCTTTAAAGACTGGGGACTTAGCTGGTAGGAACTGTTGCCCTCTACTGGATGGAATGTCACAAGAACGCCATGATTTCAAATTTGAAGTTCACATCCTAAATGTTTGCATCCTTTCCCAGGTACAGATGGTCAGGATGGTGGTGGTGATGTGAATGATGGAGGAGGGGCAGGGGAAGGAGAAGGAAGGAGGAGACAGTAACCATGAGAATCCCTTAGATTCATACAGCACTTTAGTGTTCTACAAAGTGCATTCACGCAGATTATTTCACTTGAGCGTCACAATAGTCCTGTGAAGATGATGGATAGTGTTGCAAATGAGAAGACTTTCCAGAGAAGTTCAATCACACGTCTGCAGATGCAGAGCCAGCGAGGGGCAGAGCTGAGATTCTGACTCAGACTCTTCTTAATCCCAGTGTCAGGATGGTTTTCCCTCACTCCAGCTATTTGGTGGGCTTTACATATATTTACTTAAATCCAGTCTTGGATTTTTAAAAATGTCTCTTTGAAAGACATTATTTATTCATGCATTCACTCAAAAATATTACCCATCTGCTCTAGGCAGGGCCCCAAGGGGTACCCTGGAGGACAGCGAACAAGCAAAGCCCAGCTCCCATGGAAGGGGCAGCCAACAAACAAGGGAACAAGTCAGTAAAGGCCATGATGTCAGAGTCATAAGTGGCTGGGGGACAATGGAACCAGGTGAAATGTACAATGGCCCCAAAGTGGGAATGCACATCACAGACATGTTTGGACAGCCTATAATTCTCAGAAAAGCGATCTCTACAGGCAGACGACCAGCCTTGGTCTTCCCAAATGGAAGTCTGAAAATCAGTGATAGATATCAGAAGGGTAGCCTGGGAATGGTCATTTGCCCAAATACCCCTCTAAGAAGCCCCTGAAGTGTGCGAGTAGGAAAGAACTTCCCTGGAAATGTGTATAGTTTTCTATTAACAAAGATTGAGAGCTCGTTTCTAAAATAGCTGTGTGCATTTAGCTTATTCAACCCGTTGCATGACTTGGGTAGCTTTATTTATAATATCCCAAATCTGAGAGCAATCCAATGTCTTTCAACAGGTGAATGGTCATACAAACCATGGTGCGTGCATTCAAGAAATACTATTCAGGAATGAAAAGGAGAAAATTATTAACACATGTATATCACTCTCCAATGTGATATGCTGGCCTCTTCAGCACTGTCCCTCTGTGGTTCATAGGGCCCGGAGCTGGGGTGGCAGTCAGAGAGCCGAGGGCCCCTGCTCCTGGCAGTCAGGGCTCTGGAGCTGGCATTGGTGGTGTCTGTGGGGGCTGCGGAGGCTCGTGTGACAGTCAGTCTCAGAGCTGGGGCCACAGCAGAAAGAGCCTGGAGCGGACCTGGTCTTGGGCACTTTGTCGGCAGGACATCTCGGTGAGAATTCAGTCAACTCAGAGAGATACAAATTATTAGTTTCAATGCAGGGATGGGGTTAGCTGGGTCTCAGGACTATTCCAGCCCTAATATTCTGCATTTCCACCAGTCCCTGGGATTCAACATTCACTTGTGCGTTTGCTCTCAGCTTCCTGGCAGCCAAAGTGAAATCACCTCGTTTTTGTGCCAAGTATTGGACACTCGTCATCGACAGTTTGTATTATTGACTGTAGTTTTATTTGAGTGTCTTGTCTCACAACTAAATTATAAGCTCCCCCTGAAACCATAACTGACTATTATCTGTAACCCTTGGGGTCATTGCGTAACAGATATAATTATAGAATTTAATTGAACACAACTAAAAAAATTTAAAGGATTCAATTGAAAATGTTGATAGATTTGACCACTTGGCTATATTGAAAGTTAAAAATCTTATGGAGTAAAAATCACCACAAAGCCAAAAGCTTAATGGTAAATTGGGCAGCATATTTGCAAACTATTTGAGAGATAAAGAGACTAGGCCAGACAAAAATAAGCAATTCACAAAACCAAAACAACAAATGGCCGGTAAGTATGTGGCAAAGATTCTGCCTCGCTACTCATCAAAGACATGAAAATTAAAACTACGAGATGATGGCTTTTGCTTTTGTTTTGTTTTTGTTAGGTCGGCGAAAACTGCAGTGAAGCAGGATATTCGCTGTCGGTGATGACCTGCAGAAGCGGGCATTCTCATGCCCTGCTGCTGAAACCATCGTGATGCTGGCAGACACGACGTGGCATTTAACAGTAGATAACAAATTCTTTCAAATGTGCCAAGCAGCTCATCTGTTAGAGATTTGTCTTAAAAAGTAATAATTTGGGAACAAGGAGACATGACAAAAATAGTCATCACAGAATTACTTGTAAATTTGAAAACAAGCTAATTGCCCATTAACAGTGGAATGTATGATAAACAGCAGTGTTTTCATTCAATAAGCTATTATACCAATCAAAGGAATGGACTAGAGCTACCTGGACAAATCTCTAAAATACACTGTTGATTCCAAAGGTCAGGTTGGAAAAGGAAAGGGAGAGTATAATGCCATTTGTGTAAATTTTAAAAACACAGAAAAAAACACTGTTTTGTTCACTGCATCTTGTCCACAGAAATGGAGCAAAGGCATAAAGAAGGACCAGAGAAGACCCTCAACAATTTCACCCTTGTGTTTGAGGGAGGGGGCTGAGATTAGGAAGGAGTACAAACGGGGCTTTGATTGTTTCTGTGATATTTTTCTTCAGGTTGGATCAAATGAGAAAATGCACATAAGGTACTTGGCATAGTATCTGACTTAATAAGCAGAAATATCAGTGATCTTACTACTAGCGCACACCTTGCCTGTGTAAGCACAGGCTGAAGGGGAAGCTTGAGCTTCACAAGGGAAACGACAAAGTAAAGCACAGGGCTCGCCCTGGCCGGTTTGGCTCAGCAGTTGGAGCGTTGGCCTGCGGACCAGAGAGTCCTGGGTTCGGTTCCCGCTAAGGGCACGTACCAAAAAAAAAAAAAAGCACAGGGCTCGAGTTTGAGCACGAGTGAAATGGGGAGTTTATATTGAGACAGCTCCTGTGTGCCAGGAATCGTACTGGGGCCATGACATCCATTGAGGAGTCCTCACAGCAACCTGTGATATGATTTCACTGGGCCCATTTCACTGACTGGGACACAGGCTGAGCTAGATTATGTGATTTGGACAAAACCATATCTCTGCCTATGGAAGACCTAGGATATGACTTCCTACAAGTCCCATCTTCTTTACAATGGGGACACAGAATCCGGAAGGGGAGAAATCAAGGAAGTTTCTACACGGATGCTGGAAGGGTTTGCAAAGGAAGGCAGAGAGACATGGGCCTACCGCACTTCTCCCATGTCCGGGGATGGGTTTGCCACCGAATTTCCTGCTTGCTATTCTCAGAAGCCGTCTCCGAGCTGGGGACCAGGTCATTGACCTGTTAAGCAAACTTCCCTGCTGACACCCCCAAGGCTGCCGAAATGGGATGAGGAGCGAGAAGGAGTCAGACTGGCAGGTACCAGCATCCACAGCACACTCAGCAGGGTTGCCAGCCAAGCGCTCAGGCATGGAGGGTCAGCCCTTTGCTGAGGTCAATAAAGAGCACAAATGATGAGTAGATAAGGGCCTCCTGTCCTGAAAAACAAAGCCAGGGACTTGGGGCTTCTGGGACAGAGGTGGGGGGACAGGGGGTGGGGTGGGGAGAGACACATGATTTGCAAAAACTTTTTCGTTTCCTTTCTGTGAAAATGGCCAAGACGTGAAATATCAGTGTTGGGAAAGTCCGGTGTTGCTGTCACCACAGAGAAGACAGTTGTTCAGCTAGAACCTGAGTGAGAATGGAGCATTCAGCAAGGTGGTGATTATAAAATGAGCAAGTCGTCTGGAAATCCTTTTAGGGAAGAGAGAAACAAGACATTATGAAGAGCCCTTGGAAAGATCACCCTCGGGCATGAGCAGATGGCCTAGAAGCAAAACCAAGGGGCCTTCAACAGCCCTGCGTTCTAGATGAACAGGACCTGGGCCAATGATGCTGGGAGGATGGAGAAGAAGGATGAAGGCATAAGAAGGAGCCCAGTGATTCAACAAGAGCTTAGAATCACAGAGAAATTAACACTGATAAAATTTCTTCAGGGGGTGATTATTCTGGATGACCAAGATGGTCCCCAAATAGAATTGCATGTTTCCTATATAAGAGGGGTGGAGGAAGATTCAACCACAGAAGATAAGGCCACGCAGCTACAGAGGCAAGATTAGATGGTGCAGCCACAGCCAAGGCATGCCAGGAGCCTCCAGACGCAGAAGCAGAAAGGAGAAAGCAAGAGCCTCCAGAGGGGTGCAGCTCGGTTGACATCTTCATTTCCGTCCAGGGACACTGGTTTTGGACTTCTGGCCTCCGGAGCTGTAAAAGAATCAATTCCTGTTGTTTTAAGCCACCAAATCCGTAGTAATTTGTAGCAGCCGTAGGAAACTAATACAGTAATTGACCTTCAATTTTGATAACTTTGTTTTGCTCTTCTGGTAAATAATCCCCAACATACTGTCAAATGACCATGTCAATGCTTTGCTTATAGAACTCAAACATTGGAAACAGCCTAGAATGTCCATAAACATCAGTTTAGTTAAACAAAATTATGGTATTATTAAGTGAAGTACTGTGCAACTATTAGAAATGAAATGGCAGAAGTATATTTACTGACATGTCACTATGTCCATAATACCCTTATCCTTAAGAAAAAAAAAAAACACAGTTATACACTAATTAGTTAGATTTAAAATTTGATCCATTTGAAATTTATCCTAGTACATGAGGTATAGCTATAAACTTACCTCCTTCCCCTTGCTATGATTTTGTGATTTATTCCAATACCATTTATTGAGTAGGACAGGCTTCCTCCATTGATTTCCCACATGTTAAATCCCCATACACTGAGGCTTGTTTTTGGACTTTTCAATCTGTTCCACTGATCTGTCTACTTATTCCTGCATCAGTGCCACACTGCTGCTAGCGCTGAGCAGTTACACTGTCTGGTAGGACTACCTCCCCCATTGCTCTGTTCTTTCTAACGTTTTCCTGCTCTTCTTGATTAAGAATCTTCTCAACTAATTTTTGAAAGCCCTGTGAGCTATTCTTTGTCGTGATCCTGTTAAATGCATAATTAGTGGAAACTGACAATTTTATGGCGGTGTCTTCCTATCCAAGAATTGGTATGTCTTCCATGTGTTCGAGTGCGACGGCTGTGGTGGGTAGAGATGCTCTTCAGAAGTCATGTCAAAGTTTTCTTCATATAATTTTTGCTGTCCTCATGAAGTTTATTTTCTCTTTTGTTAATATTAAGCATGAAATATTTTCCATTATACTTTAACTGATTATTGTATTATATGAAAGCTATTCATTTCTCTGTATTAACTCTGTACCCTGATATAGTACTAAATTTTCTCATTTTTAACTGTTTTTCAGGTGATGCTCTTGGGTTCTACAGATGTACAATAGCATCGTATGCAAACAGAGATGGCTGTATTCCCTCCTTTCTAATTTTTGTAGCTATAATTTTTTTCCTCTTGTCTGATTCTATCAGTTTATACTCCAGCATAATGATAAATAATAGTGGTTTCTATATAGTATGATTGACTTTGGTGGGGATTCTCTTAGCAGTAAGTATGATCCTGGCTTTTGGGCTTGAGATATATGTCAGATTGTTATGAATTTATTGAGTGTTTTATCAAGAATAAACATGGGATTATGTCAAAGGGACTTTTCAGCATCTATAAAAATATTTTTATAAACAACTTTCCTCATTAATATGATAAATTGATCTGTAGGTGTCTTAGTATTGAACCAACCTTGCATTCCTAGAGTACCTACTTACATATGCTACAGTGTTTTAATGTGCTGTGGAATCATGTTTCCTAATATTTACTTTAAGATCTTAGGATAAATATTTATAAGGAAGATTACTCTTTAGATTTTTCCGCAATCCATTTAGGCTTTTGGTATCAACGTAATGCATTTTGTTAAAGAAAATTGGGAGTTTTCCTTCTTTTTCTATGCTCTATACTCGTCTATGCTGTGGAATTATCTTTTACTTTAAGATGTGGTAGAATTGCCCTGTGAAACCATCTGAACCTGGTGCTTTTGTGGGGGGTTACTCTTTTACAACTTTCTCTATGTCTTTGGTGCATCTCAAATGGTTTGGATTTTCTTTCTCTTCTGGGGTCAGTTTTAGAAAATTAAATTTTTCTGGAAAATTTTTCATTTCATCCAAGCGTCAAAATTATTTGCATGTAGTTGAACAAAACAGTCTTTTATGATTCTACTTGTTTCCTCTATTTCTCTTATCTTCCTTTTTCATTTCACATATTTGTAAAAAAAAAATAATAATAATAAAAAGAAAAATTCTTTTATTTAACTTGAGAGTAGAAAATGAAAGCTTTTCTAACTATGACTTTATGTCCAGAAGCCATAAAAAGAATTGATAAATTCTGCCTCATAAAGATTTGCACAGCGAAAAATACTATAAAAGTTTGACAACAAATTGGGAAAATATTTTCAACTTATATAATACACCAAAGGTTAATATCCTTACATATGTATGAGATTTTTTTAAAAACTTTTGTAAATACTACACAGGAAAAAGACCAACAAGTCCATAGAAAATTTACCAAAGAACATGATCATACTGTTCAGGAAAAACATTATCTATGGCTCGTGAGCGTATGAACCGATGTCCCCCACTCAAGAGAAACGCCATTGTTTAAACACGTACTGGCACAATATAAAAGTTCGAGCCCATGCCCTTTGGCGGTGGCCTGGGGGGAACAGGTAGTCTCATATATTCCAGATGGAAGGAAAATTTCACACAGTATCTAAGGAGGGAAATCTGAAACTCTCCACCAAACAGGAAATGCTCTGACCCAGACATTCCACCTGCAGACACACACGCTACATTTCCGGACCGACAGCCGAATGCAGCTTCTGACACCATCTCTGCTTCCAGCCAGTTCCACAAGATCTCGCCGGATCGGGACCATTTTCACAGAGCGGAGGACAGGAGCCACAGCACGCTGACGAAGTCGGCCTTGCTGAGAGCGGCCAGAACATTCCTCACAGCTGGTTCTTTCTTGGAGATCTCACACCTCCGGGCAGACCCAGCTCCCTGGTCTCCCAGCACTGCACCTGTCCGTCTCCAAGCAGGACAGCCATCCGTGCGACGGCCGCTCCTGCCGCTACTACTCTAAGATGTGACATGAATTAAAGCCGCCTTCCCCCGTGTTACTTCAGACCCCTCTATTCATCCCGTTACCCAGGAGTGATTACCCCCAATTTTTCTAAATGTTATTTGACAACCTGCTCTTCTCTTCAGATTCATGGTGTGTTTCTAGAAAAGCCCTGGAGTCAAAAGTGCCCTCCTCCCCCATCCGAAGCGGTACACACGGTCTTCTCTGCCTTTTTATAATTCTGTGTTCTGGGTGGCACTTTGAAAAATGACACATACTTGCTTTACCCAAAATGGTCATGATCTTAATACAACGTATTCTCGCTTGCCCCCAAGTCAGTGCGCCCTTCCTCGCCTCTTGCCCGGCCGTGGGCAGGGGCAATGCCCCGATGCTTGGCCGGGGCAGCCGGGAGGGCAGCCCTCGGAGGGTTAACACCTCTCCCGCCAAGGGAAGATTTCTGCTGACCTAGAGTGAGGCAGAGCCTCCAAATTCAATTTAGCTGCAGTCAACAGGAAAGTAGGAAGGGAAATAGGATTGAACAAACAAAGCGTTTGGGGGGGAGGGGAGTCCGCAGCAGGAAATCATTATTTGGGGAATTGTTTGCTCTGTGCAGGGTCTGGCCTGCGTGGACAACTGTCAGGACGCAGCACTGCGCCCGGGCTTCTCCAGCACCCCGTCCGGTCCAATGACTTACAGAAGGGGCTGTACAGGCTGAAGAAACGTGCCACTGGGTTGTATTTCAGGGGGACCGACACCTATGCCATCGGAAGTGGGTCTGGCAGCAGCCTGTTTTGGGGGAACCCCGAGTGGTCAGCTGGGATGCAGTCGCTGCAGAGGAAGCCCCGAGCCAGCAGAAGTGGTCTGCACAGAGACTTCGCTGGCCGTCCCATCCGCCTCGGATCAAGCACGTTAACAGTTCAGTTCAAGTTATCGTTTCTAACATACAGATACACATGAAAGAAGGAAACCACATATTTTGCTAAACATTTGCATTTGCCAACCTCCACAACACTCAGAACTCGCACGGAACCCTCATCTAACCTCTACTGTTCCCCTCGGGACACGCACACCAAAAACGTGTGATCTGGAGGAAACCCCGGGCTGTCCCCGAGAGTCAACCCCCTTTGGAAAGGAGACTGCAAATCCTATTTTCAGGACACACATCCTTCGATCTGTGAAAGAAGTTTTACAGCTGAGCCTGGGGAAAGTCCGAAGGGTCCATGACGTGGGAGCAGAGAGGGTCGTGCAGACCCCAGGCCTCGCAGGCTGGTTCTTTCACTGTCCCCACAATGGGTGCCAGGACCAAATCAATAATCTATCGATATCATAAAAACATCAATTTGCACATAAAATTCATTTTAAAATCACATAAATTAACACTATAAGGTGACATGACGTTATAGATAAGAAGCAAATAAAAGATGTTATCATGTGTTGAATACTGACTAAACTAAATCCTTCTCATGTAATCATTACAACCACCCAGCGAGGTGGGTATTTCATTACTACCCCTATTTAAGAGATGTGGAAACTGAAGCACAGAATGGTTAAGTAACTTACCCAAGGTCACACAGCCAGTAAGTACACAAAGTCTGGACTGAGATCCATGTAGTCTGACTCCCGCTCATGCTCTATCCTGCTTCTCTGTGTACATAAAAAGGCAAGAGGGGGCCAAACAGAAACCCAGAGCAGGTCCCAGGAGCAGACACCACAAGAGTCACACCCTCATCTGCAGGCTTTCGCCTCCCCATCACTTCCCATCGAACATGGGACTGTCACCCTTATTCCAAAATACGGGACCCTCCGTCCCGTTTGGATTTCATTGCCACACTCGGCTCCTGGCCCACTTGGACGGGGTGCCCACTGCCCCTCAGGGGTGGTGAGGAGGGTGCCATGGGGTAACTTCCATCGGGAAGGAAGCTGCCTGCTCCCCTGGGAAAGAATTCCTGGGCCCAGCTATGGGATGGCTCGGCAGGCCGGCAGACCCAGGCCCTGCCAGGTCAAGTTTAGGCTTCGGCATCCCTGCAGGTCACATGACCCGTGGTTCCAGGTTCCCTGGTAAGGAAGGGAGCGGGACAGGAGGCAAAGCCCTAGTGATCACGGGCACCTACCATGAGCTCACGCGGTTCTTACCGTGATAAGCATTTTCCCAGCTCACCTCCTTGGAGCCTCCCATAAAATCCGTGATTATGGATGATGGAGCGGAGGCTCAGAGTGTTTAAGTGGCTTGCCCAAAGTCGCACAGGCAGGAAATGGCAAAGCGAGGACTGGAGCTGGGCTCCGACTTCAAAGCCCTTGCTTTGTTCGCTAGGCGATGCTTGGCAGCCCTGCCGCCAGCCTCAAAGCCCACTTTGTGTGAATTTGTCAAAGGGGCCCTTGCTCGAGATACTTTACTGCCAACTGCCAGAAAATTGCCATAATCATTATAAAACCCTACGAGATGAACGGCACCCCCGTGAGGGGTGGTCCTGATGCTGGAGGACATGGACGCTGTCCCTGAGCACGCTCTTCGTGCCAGGCCCGTCTGCCCGGCAGAGTGGCCGTCCTTCGCGGTAACCCTCCTACCTGAGCAAACGCACGTCCCGGCGTCGGCCGGTGCGGAGTGTGAGCTCATGCAGCTACCAGCTCCCTTCCAGGCTGAGCAAGACCGTGGACAGTTTCCAGCACTCAAGGTAACGGGAAATGTTGAGCAAAGTAGGTGAAAAGCCTTGTCTAATATTTCCATTTACCTACTTTGCCTGTCTGAATAAGTGTCATTAATTCAAACCATTTCAAAATGGCTTGATGATGTGTGAGAGCGGAAGCCCCGCGCCCCGGGCCTCCCCGCGCCCCATCCCCGCGGACGCTGTCTCCTGCTCGGAGCGATCGATGGAGCCCCAGCAAACGTTCCGTGAGGGCTGCAGCTGAGCTGACCACGCGTCTGTGTGCCAAGGGGGCCGGCGGGGTGGGAGCCGCAGCCAGGCTGCCCTTCCCAGACCCATCTCGCTGGCCTGACTCCCCTCCCTCGCCCCAGCTACCCCTCCTTCCCAGCGCCCCCCACTTGGAGGCCCCCTGTGAGGGACACTTCAAAGGAAGAAGAGATGAAGAGTATGATTTTCTCTCTAGGAAATTCCCTGCAAACCAACTGCTCCGCCGACTTCTTGTTGCTAATGCTTTTTGTGTGGACATCAGAGTGGCCCGGCGATGCGAGCCAGCCTCAGTAATACTGTGAAAATTCCGCAGCCAGGAGGAAAATCCATCCCTTTCCAACAGCAAGAGAAAAGTCTGAGAGCTTAGCAACGCGCAGCTTTAATATTTTGGTTGATAACGTGCCATGGACTCGGAGTATTTTCCATTTCCTCTTTGCCCTTTTTCCAGTCATTTCAAAGGCCTTTATTAAATCTATCAAAACCTAAATATGGCAAAATTAGGTGACTTTGTTTTTCTAAAAAATACACTAGAAGAGTATATGGATCCAAATAAGCCTCATCCTCTTCAAAATAGATTCCTGTTTGGGAGTTGGATTTGTTTCAATGAAGCCTCCCCCTTCCCTTGTCCACCACACACACACACACACACACACACACACACACACACACACACACAGACCATGCACACACACACACACACGCACACACAGTCAGTGATCTATCTGTGTGAGAGATTCTTTGGCAACTGGGTTCAGCGCTTAGCACATCATTTTAAATATCCTTCATGGCTGCATAGTATGATTTGTAGGAAAAGTCCGTGATGCTAAATGCCATGTCTGATGTCTTAACAAAAATAGTCAAGCTGGAGCATAATATTTGAAAGTCACAATGACATGTCCCTAGAGCAAAACAAAAAGTTGATTTTCGTCGCAGGGCTTGTAGGTGGGCTCTACGGGCCACTTCAAGGCAGCAACAACTCACACTTTCCCAGCAGAATGAAGCGTCATGGGCTCAGTGGACTCTGGGGATGCTGCGGAACGGCAGGGAACCTGTTTCCTCCCCAGAAATTAACAGCCGCACCACCTACCTCACAAGGTACCCTGAAGACAGTTTTTTGAAGGCATTCCTTTAGAAGTCATTTGTAGTCTAGTCCCAAACCCCAAACGCATCAAAAGAGAGCTGCTCCAGTCTGAGGGCCGAGGAGGAGGGCAGAGCCCTGCCTTTTAACTTTCGGTACTCAAATCCTCCCCGTTTCTCAGCAGGCCCTGAGGCACCTCTGAGATCCCTGAGGTCTTTGTGAACTGCCGCGCCTGGGATAAACAGGCTCCCCCAGCCACAGGGGCCGCCATCTGTAGACATCTATGGTTAACTACTAAAATAATAATCATTTCAAAACATTCATCTCCTGGTTGACCCTTGCCCCGACCTCTAGCAACTTACGGTCCACAAAAGGGTTCCCTGTTCTCTCTAATAATCGCCAGTGTGGTAGGCAGAATTCTACGATGCCCTCCAAGATTCTCAGCCTTGGGCTGAGTTTAATCCAACACTAGCCTGGGCACTCCTGGGAAAGGACTTTACAGAGGGAATTAGGTCACTAATCAGCTAGCCTTACTTACAATTGGGAGAGTGTCCTGGATTACCCAGGTGAGCCTGATGTAACCGCAGGTGTCCCGAAAAGCAGAGGAGGGAGGTGGAAAAGTAAGTCAGAGAAATGGTGGGAGAGGACAGAGGAGCCAGAAGGGGAGGGGAGGTCAGAGGGATATGAACTATGAGAAGGACTCAACCCACCACTGCTGGCTTTAAAAACAGAGAAACGGAGCCACGAGCCAGGGAGTGTGGGTGGCCTCTACACGCTAAGAACGTCCATGGCCCACAGCCAGGAAGGAATTGAGAACCTCAGTCCTACAGCCACATGGAACTGACCCCTGCCAACAGTCTGCAGGGGTCTGGAAGGAGCCCTCCCACACCTCCATGTTACCTGCTGAGACCTGCGTCCCACGTCCGCAGAACTGCTACCTGCAGAACCGTCAGACAATACAAGGGCCGATATCAATACATTTGAATTGGAAATAAATCCATTTTAAGCTGCTATATTGGTGGTGATTTGTTATGGCAGCTATAGAAACCTAATACAATGTGCCCACGATGTGTTTCTGGAAACTGCAGCCTTGTGGAGATACTAAACCATTCTCAGTGTTAGAAGACCCTGTTTCAGTCCAGTTCATTTGGCAAACATATGGAGACCCATATGCTGGGCATAAGAGAGGGCATGGGACAGGCAAGAACGGAAAAGACACTCCCAGCAGCTAGATCAGTTACGGCCTGTTATTTTGAAAGAGCCACGGGGAAATGATGTCAGTCTACCGAGGCGCTCATTCTTGGCTGCGCATTAGAAGCACTTGGGGTGCTTTTTAAAGCACCCCTTTCCCAACCTGCACCTCAGACCAATGCCATCAGACCTCAGGAAGGTGAAAGTCAATGCAGGTCACACCTCCCCAGGTGATTCCAATGAGAGCCAAGTTTGGGAACCACTGTGATCTACGGGAGAAGACACGTTGACTGATTGGGGGAAGATTTCATCTGCTGGTAGAGCGCACAGAAAATGCTCACACAAACTCACCTTCAGGTGTCGGTAGGCTGTTCTGACGGAGTTTATCTTCACCGCTGACGTGGACTGCTCAGCAGAGAAAGTGCAGACATTATCTGTCCTGAAAACGATCGTACCCGCCAAGACTCAGCCGTGCACGTGGGCATTCTCAGAGTGCTTGGGGACAGTGCCATCTTCTCCGTGATTCTCGGTGCCACTTAGAGGGGGGTGGACACACTGCAGTGTTTCCCAGGGGAAGAGCCACGTGCATTCACAAAGGGAAGAGGCCCTCTGCTCCTCTTTGCTGGGAGCAGCCTTTCGAAGTCAAGGAAGCGTTTTCTCAGAAATGCGGAGGAGGATGGAGTGGACTCTCTGTCCCAGACTTTTCTGTAGGTCCAGAGTATGGACACCAGCAGGGGTGTGATCCCTGTAGGAGGCTTCTTTCCCTGGAGTATCAAGGTTTGAGCCACGACGGAACCGACAAGTCTGCCACTTGAGCTAATGGCTGGTTTTCCCGCATTCATACATTTCCAGAGTGCTTTAGAATCCTCAAACTATTCTGTGCACGCTCAAAACTTGGGCATCGAGGTAAGGTGAAAGACAGGAGGTTTGTCTTTCTGGTGACATCCTCTAGGGCAGCGGTTCTCAACCTGTGGGTCACGACCCCTTTGGGGGTCGAACGACCCTTTCACAGGGGTCGCCTAAGACCATCGGAAAACACATATTTCCGATGGTCTTAGGAACCGAGACACCACTCCTCTATCCTTCTCCAGGCGGGTCCGCCCACATGCAGATACGCCCACATGCAGATACACCCACATACAACATGAGGAGCTGTATTAAAGGGTCGCGGCACTAGGAAGGTTGAGAACCACTGGTCTAGGGCCTATAGGATGCACTCACTGGCTAAGGTGTGAGGCCGTAGATACCAGGTGGGTTCAGTGTGATTGCCTTCCAGAATCTTTCACACCTGACCATATCCTGAGGCCTTCTCTCCTACTCCTGAGCCGGCACATTGAGCTGGCATTCTCCATCGCTTGGAAAGCTTTTCCCACATCCCAGACACCCGAGACTTCCCCTGTGTGGATTCTCGCAGAGTGATTCCAGTTGAAAAATCTACCGGGAGATTTTCCCACACGGAAAACGTGCAGTTTCTCCCCTTTGCGGATCCCCTTGAGGTCATTTTATGGCTGAAGCTTCTCCCCCAGAGTGGCCCTGTGGATGTCATGGCCCCATGGGACAATCTGGAAAGGTAAGTTACTATTGCAAATGCCCTTCCACTTCAGACGTGTGAATCTGTTTTCCTTTGGCCGATGGCCTAGACCAATACCATTAGCATGTTGAGCCCAGGTTGGCACAACAAACTTTTCCATAAAAGCATTTTGAACACACAAATATAACTTTGTCGGAGGTTTTACCTGCCGCAACTCCCTGGCCCCGGGACCCAGAGCTAACGTTTCTGAGCCGCAGCTGCTGCTCTGCTCTGAGGGCCTCCTCTGCAGACGGCCCCAGCCCTCCCTTCCAACACCAGTGAGCTTCACGGGAAATGCAGACCTGGGCAAGTGATGTCTGGGGAGGGGAGCCTGCATATAAAAACTGCAACTAAAAGGTTTTTACAGTTAATGCAGCTCTTTCCCACTGCAAGAGGCTACCTTTAAAAGCTGCCATTTCCTTTGCATTAACTAAAAATGGACACATCTGTTGAAAGAAAGGGGGAAGGGAAAAGACAATAGCTATTATGATAGGCAGCGTGTGTGTGTGTGTGTGTGTGTGTGTGTGTGTGTGTGTGTGTGTAAACCACTAAAGAAACTGCACAGAGAGGCGAGACTGGCGGAAAGAGCGCCGTGGAGTTGCTGTCAGGTATTATTTATAGAGCATCATAAATGCACGGCTGTCAAAGCCAACGGCCCTCCCGCTTCACTGCTACCTAAGTGCTGGTGATGCGAGACCTCAGAAGGATGACTCTCCTCTTTAATATTTAACCAGATGCTTCCATTTCTGAAAATATATTTTGCTCCCGATGGAGGGAGGAGGGGAGGCTGACTTGCAACTCCTGTGATGTACGAGCCGTCATCGGGAGTGACAGGAAACCTGTTTGTTCCCCGACTTCCCCCTCGATGTCTCCACCGCGTTGGTAAACAGAGCGTTCTTGCACCAGCTCGGGGCACTGCCTGTGTGATTGTGTCCGTCACTATCCCAGTGAAATAAGCTGAGGCTCTGTTACTATGGTCCCGCAACGGAGATGTGAAAGCTAAGGCAGGACAGGTTAATGCAACTGCCCCCATGTCAAGGAAGCCAAGGGAAGGGAGGAACCGGGGCCTGACTCCTTGTTGGGTCTAAGTTTTGTGGTATAATGGGAAGGTTATGCTACCTGGACTGCAGAAGACCCCAAGAAATGACCCGGACTACAGCAGCGCATGGTCCTGGGCTAGGTGTGGGTACGCACATTCCCCTCTGACCCCCACCTCTCCTCCTTCGGGGCGCCCTCTCTTGTGCCAGGTGCATGCGGAACCTCGCCACCATTTCCTCTTTGTCCTTCAGCGCTGGGCCTCCTCCTGCCCTGGAAGTGCTTGCTCAGATGTCACAGCCCCCGCAGGACCGAAGGCTCACGGTTCCGCAGACTCTTGTGGAAACCAACACAGTAGCCAACCGGCACACAGGAGTCTGCCAGGGCCTTCTCCCTCTCCTGCGTCATGAAGAATTTGCTCTCCTCGGGTTTCTCTGCCCTCGGTTTGTGTGTGTACGCGTGCACGTGCGCGTGTGTGCACGTGTGTGTGTGCACGTGTGTGTGTGTGCGTGCATGCACGTGTGTGTACGCGTGTGTGTGGCCCGTCTCCTAACGGCTCTGAGCTCTGCCTGTGGCAGGGGATGCGTGGAAGTGGCCAGCCCCTTGAAAGCCCTCTATTCGTCCAGCGCTGTTATTGTTACGGCCCCACTGGCAAGCTCCTTCTCCCGTGTCTCTCACACATCATTTCCTCCCACGCCCATATATTTTAAAGGACAAACGGAAGGACAATACGCCAGCATCTCCAGGAAGGAAGAGCGTCTGTCCTGGTTGCTCTCGGTTTACTTTCATCTCACCTCCGGGGCTGTTTAATGCATCCCACCCTCCTAACGGGAAAATCAGAGACGGAGGAGGCCCGAACAATGAGGCATTTCTCTGCCCGCTCCCGCCTTCCCCACCCCACTGGCCCAGACCCCCCAGGGCCAAGAATGACTCCCGTGCTTCACTAAATGGCAGAAAATATTGAGGGGGTGTCAATATGACTCCACTGGCCATACAGACAGCATCTGTCCGGGCTGCCGGGGGAGATGACATCGGGCACAGAGCAGCCCCTTGTGCTGGGGACGGTATCAGAGGGTCCCATTATCTGAAAAGGGACGTGCAGTTAGAAACTCCAGCTGCAAAGGCGTCAAGCCATGCCATTTACGTGCACGGCACGGTACCGGGCCCGCCACCACGCCGGCGGGCTTTGATCTTGGTGAACTTCAGAATCATGTGTGACTAAAGAATTCTTTACAAAGAATTATTTCAGCTTTCTGAGTTAATGAAAAGCCAGCCCGCACAATTTATGGAAGCAAGAGACCAAGCATTAGAGGGAGAGGAGAAAGTCATAAAAAAAAAACCCCAGGAGCCTTTAATGCGACAGTCCTTGAGGACGGCATGGAGCTTGAACTCCATGTTTGGCTGTCAGATTTATTGGGTTTTATTGGAATTCATTCTTCTCGGCGCTGGGGTTTGTGGAGATCATCGTAAGGAGAAAAATGTGTCTGAGGCAAGATGGAACAGATTGATAAGATGAAATCAAAGGCGCAAGCCTCTAATTACTGGGCGCTGATCAGCCATACGTTCACCCCACTGCAAACCGGCATCCCAGGGGCATGGCCCCAGTCCCAGGAGGAGGTCGCAGGGGTCTCCGAAACCCAGGAGCAATCGTAGCAAAGCTTCACGAAACCAACCGGCCACGGTCTCGCGGGAGACGGATCTGCTTCCCCACCTGCCTCAGGGTAGACAATGTGCTCTCAGGGGGAAGACACACGGGAAGCTGGGGAAAGTGACCACTTAAAAGCAGAGGGCACGTCTCTCTGAAATAGATGGTGTCTGCATGCGTTGGCTGGGAATTGGCTACAGAGCCATAACCCGGAGAGTAAATCACAGGATGCGTACAAAGAGAGAAATTAGAGCAAAAAGGTTAAGCTGTGAGTCATCTCAGATGTGGGAAACCATCTCTCTCCCAAGGCTGGGCAGCGCTCGCTTTCATTTATCCTTTCCCAAGGTTTTTCTTTCAAGAAGAGATTAAAGACAGCCGTGATCTGAGAAGTCATCACTCTTGATGCTGCAGTAATAATAAATCGAATTCCTTTCGCTAGTTATCTCTCTCAGTAAAATACCTTTAGCCATAAGATATCCTCTGGTTAGTGAGCAGATTATCACTATATACTGCTTGGGGCTATTTTCTCCCACAGGGAGACAGCCCAGCACAGAGGTTCGAATCCTCTTTCCAGCTAGATCTTCCCCTTCCTAGCTGGACACCTTGCACAGAGAGTTATTCTCGAAGCCTGTTTCCTCGTAGGAGTGACGATAGTGTCTCCCTCCTTAGGTTTTTTATAAGAATTAAATGAGATAATAGATAAGAAACACATTCTGGTCCATAAGAAACCCCCAATTAATAGTAAATGACACCCTACAAACAGGTGCCTTGGAAACTAGATTACAAGTTAGGTATTTTTACTTAATTTTAAAAAGCTTTTCAATTTGAGAAGAAACATGCTCTTTTTTTCTTTTTTTAATTGTTTTTCCTTTATTGATTTTAGAGAGAGAGAGAGAGAGAGATGGAAACATCGATGAGAGAGAACATTGATTGGCCGCCTCCTCCATGCTCCCCACTGGGGATTGGGCCCACAACCTGGGCATGTGCCCTTGACCGGGAATCGAACCAACGACCTCTTGGTGCATGGGTCGACGCTCAACCACTGGGCCACACCGGCCGGGCAAGAAACATGCTTTTTAAAAAACAGAACCACTGGAATTTCCATTTATGAATATTCATTTGTTACCCAAATAATATCCACTTATTACACCAACAGTGCTTTCAATGGCATGAATTCCCAATAGTTATTTTTTAGGGTGTGCCTACGCACGGGCATTGCACCAGCTAACCTGATGTATGTGATCTCACGTCCGTTCTCAAAATGAATAGAGGAATGCGGTGCTATCCCACAGCCTTGAACAGTGTTGGGCGAGGTCATGTGATCAGCTCACAGGTCCCGAAGGAGGAAGCCTCAGAGCCCGCATCTGAGAGCAGAGTTTCTGACTCCAGCTTCAATACTCTTTCGAGATACCACTTGCTCTTCAACTGGCTTCCTACTTGGTCACATTCAAAATTCAAATTGTGGGAGGCATGGACTTTATTAATACTAAGAGCTTATCACATCATAAAATAA
The DNA here is from genome assembly GCA_030848825.1 of Tadarida brasiliensis. Classification (NCBI taxonomy): domain Eukaryota; kingdom Metazoa; phylum Chordata; class Mammalia; order Chiroptera; family Molossidae; genus Tadarida; species Tadarida brasiliensis. The sequence continues at coordinate 93,332,334 of CM061267.1, read as the reverse complement.
AATGTGGAATCATATTACAACCCGCCCCTCAGACAAACACACATGTCCTCGCAAATCAGGGAGAGTAAGTTGGGGGCTTCTGGGGCACCCCGTAACACTTAGTGTGGAATCCTTCTCAGGAAGGTTTGAAGTCCAGAGAAACACTGGAAACTAAGCCAGGGAGTTGAGATAGAGCATAGAGTGCTACTAACCTTCAAGAAAATAAAGCAAAAGTTTTATTGGGTTTGGGTTTTTTTTGGTTTTTGTTTTGTTTTTTTGATCATTTTCAAGAGAAAATCCACAAAAATACCTTCTCTCCTTAAAAGTATCCCGTCAAATAACTTGTGAATTCTTTTCCCTGCTAGTTAAAAGTAAGCATTATTAAAGTGCCCCAGGGGCCGTTTCTCTTTTTCTTCCTTGTCCAACATTCCACAAAGGAAAAGAAAGCTCATCTGTGAGTTCTTACCCTCCTCCAATATCATTTTTTAAAAGACAAAGGTCCCCAGGCTGGGCCATACTGAATTTACAATCCACGCTTGGCATCTTTTGGGAAAAAGACTGAGGTTCCCCTGACAACACAGAGGCCAGGGAGGAGCTGCGACAAGGAGGCCACGCCCCAGGAGACCCGTCCCCTCCCCCTGAGGCTGCGATGCCAGTTTGGTGGGTATATTGGTTTACCCGGGCTGGAGGCTGGACACCCAAGATCAAGGTGGTGGCAGGGTTGGAGCCTTCTGAGGGCTGTGAGTGAAGGATGGTTCCTGACCTCTGTCCTCGGTTTGCAGATGGCTGTCTCCTCCCTGTGTCTCTTCACATCACCTCCCCTCTCTGAGGGCGTGTGTCCAAATGTCACCTGTTTATAAGGAGAGCAGTCACATGGGATTAGACACCCACCTTACTCCCGGAGGGCCTCATTGTAACTAATTACCTCTGCAATGACCCCATTCCCAGTCACATTCAACATGTGAGTTTGGGGAAGACACAGTTCAACCCAAGACAGTAGGTTATGGCTCTGCAATTTTGCCTGAGAAAGGCTGGCTGTAGTCACTGAAAGGGTGAGTTGAGTATTACCCAAAGAATGTCACGGCCATCGGCACGCTTACTAAGAGCCTTGGGCAGACGTAGGTGGCATTGTCTCCAGAGTCTCCTCGAGAGGGGTTTCCCCCGAGCAGACTCCCAGTGAGTGGAGCCATAAGCACCCGGACACCGGAGATGTCTGACGTGTCTCAGCGCGCTTCTAACACCCCGAACCTGCAGGGGAAGGAGCAGGGTGGGGACAGAGTCAGTAAGATCACCTTCGGACACGTGGAGTCACACCCACCGCGTAGTAAGACGCACAAATGTTTCCCACTGGGAATTCAGGTTGGGCTTCCTCTATGGAATCCATTTACGATGCGGAGTGTCAGAGTCAGCCCCAGTGTGGCTTCTCTGGGTCCTTTTCTCAGGAACTGCCCTCTGCTCCCCACGACCACGATGAATTACTGGCCTTCCCGACCGCCCGGCACGGTTCCTCAGGTGTGCTCACTGTGCAGGCACTGACGTGCCTCCCTCGAGAGAGTGACATCCTCCTGGAGAGAGACAAGGTCGCTCTCTGCAGCCACAATGCAAAGAAGGTACAGCAAACATTTCCTAAATGAAAGGAGACCAGCAAGTGTGTGCCGAATTAAAATCAGGTATGCACGGGCCATCTTCATTCAAGAGCCCGTGGACACCTGACTGTCCCTCCTGAAGAGAGGAATGGCCATCCCTCGTGTTCTGAAGACAGAGCAGAGGGAACAGGCAGAAAGGACCTGGGGCCACACTGACTGTCACTCAGCCGGGGCCTGGTGCTGGCTATCATGCCAGTCCCCTGCGGAGGCGAGCACAGGGGACATCAGCTGCAGACCAGTGACTCTCTTGCGAACGTGGAAAGGTTATTTTAAATAACCTGGAGCCTCTTTCAATCAAAAGTATTATGGTTTAATCTTTACTGTCCCTTATCTGGAGCTATCTCTCCTAAATCTCTGGCCAAAGCCAATAGTAAAATATGTATCTTTTTGTAACAGTTTATGAGAATTTCTCTGTGGCATTTACTCCTGTTTTATTTGGGCACATTTGGTTGCTCCCACAAGGATGATATCAGCTGGCACGAGGAAACCCTAGAGACGTGTTTACACTACAACACTCTTGAAACTGAATCTTCAGGATGACCTAAGCCGAAAGGGATTGTTATTTTACTAATGCAACTCTGTTTTCTCTAACTCTGCTTCGGTGAAACTAGATCTTCTCACAAGTTGGGGTTGAGTGGGGAGGCAACGGGCAAACTTAACTCCATATCAGCGATAAATGGTGCCGAGAGGAGAAAAGCCGACCCCGTTTGGGTTCCTCTCTGAGCGAGCTCAGCATGGGGCCCACCGTTTGGCGGGCCGGGATGGACTGCCTTCTCGCACCGCCTCTGCGTCCGAAGTCAAGCCTTCCACGGGAACCAGTCTCGGAGCGGTGTTCCAGGATCCCAGGGCAACGTCTCTGGCCAACGAGTCCAAGTTAGCTTCAGTGTGACAACATTCTTCAGGCTGCAAAAGATAGGAACAGTTAAGCTCTCATTCAATGGCATGTTCACAAAACAACTCCAAGCACTTAAGGAAAACACAAGGATTCCCTTGTCCCTTCACCTACTTGCTGTTCTGGGGCTCTGCTATCCAGCCTCGACCTTGGGAGAAGAAAAGACAGGTTTTGTTACTCAAGGCACCAGTGTAACACAGCACAGACAGATTTGCTCCATGAAGGACGGTGTCGAGAAATGATGTGCAACCAAAAGATAGAGCACGGGACCTCCCACGGCCACCCTCCCTTAGCTGACATGATTGGGAGCACCACGCACCTTTCTGCACCAGCCAGGCTCCATCCATGGGGGAGATGAGCGAGTCTCCTACTTCCTCCTTCTGAAGGAAACAGTTTGAGGGGAACTCTACAGGGCCGAGAACGCAGTGGGAAAACACGCCTCCTCCGTGGGCCATGAGGAAGATGACTCCTGTCTCGTTACACGTCTAAATGCAGAGTGGATGGAGGTCGGGATGAACGTCCCTTACGATTCTGAGTAGCGGCACATGGGATAAAGTTAAGGATGGCATCAAGCCGTATGCAATGGGATGGATAAAAACCTCAACATCGTTCCGTGGTGTCCCTTGCCTGTGGACTGTTGAGACCTCACCCTAGTTTTCGGCACGCTCTAGTCCTGGCCATCACTTGTCCTTGACCCGTGCACCAAGCCCTTCCTGGAGCTTCGTGCTCTCCTTCCTCCCCCGGTCGGTCACTGTGCTTGGCCTTCTCGGCCGTTCCCTCTGAAGACCTGGTGAAGGAGGCGTCACAGTTACGTCACAGCCACCTCCACACACTCTGTTTCATTCTCTCGCTTTTTTTAACCCGTCTCATACTGAAGAGACCCTTACGTTCTTTCTCACATTAGACATTGGACCCAGAGACCGCATCACGACCACTCCCGATTCCTTTGAAACATTACCTCTGAAGCCAGTTGGGTTGACTATATTCATAGGTTTCCTCCTCGGACGTTTTCCCCTTCCAATTCTCAGCTTTAAATTTCTGCCAAAAAAGTTCTTCGTTGGTGGGCTTTTTTTTTTTTTTTTTTTAAATCTGTCCTAACCTTTCAAAGCTCGTGTGAGCGGCTGAAAATGCACTGGGTCTAATTAAATTGTGTTGAATGTCAGGAAGCGGCATTGTTAGCTCTCCGTGGCCTCCCAGGCCGTGGGCAGTGTCAGAGGATGCTGGGGAGGAAGGTGTGAGGACCCAGGCTCTGCACGCTCAGCTGGGAGCTGGGTGTGGGTCAACCTTGGAAGGGGGTGGGAATCACAAGGGAAAACACTATCCGCAGAAAATGGGCCAGTGTAATCTTAGTACCTTCTCATTCAACGCAGTTTAAAATAACCCCATTCCTAGGATGAATTCATTAATGGGTACTAATGCTTCCACCCCATTAAGCAAGACAAAAGCATCTAAAACTACTCTGGACCCTTGAGAGGACAGAAAATGTGTCTTATTCATCTTTGTATCTTCACACATAGAAGAGACTCAATACATACGCACTAAGAGAGACTGAAGGTATTTATCTGTAGTTGGAAATCATGGGTCCTTTAATCACTGGTTTCAGGACAAACCTGGTCTTTACCAATTCTCTATTAATTTCAAGAACTAAGGGGGAAATTCCATGTATAAGTGTCCTATTGCTGCCGTAACAAATCAACACAAACGTAATGGCTTAGAATAACTCAGGTCATTATCTCACAGTTTTGGAGGTCAGAGTTCAAAATCAGTTTCACGGGTGTCAGGAGGGCTCCATTCCTTCTGGAAGTTCTAGAGGAGAATCCGTTTCCTTGCCTTTTCCAGATTCCAGGGGCTGCTCACACTTCCTGGCTCACCACCCCGCCCTCCATCCTCAAAGCTCATGGCTCCAGCCTTGGTTCCATCTTGACCTCCCTCCCGGCTCTGACTCCCTGCTTCTCTCATAAAGATTCCTGTGCTTACCCTCGGCCCACCTGGATAGTGCAGGGTCATCTCCCATCTCAGAATCCTTAACTTCACCACATGCGCAAAGTCCCTTTTACCACGTAAGGCAGGGGTGGGGGACAGCTGGCCCAAGGCCCTGGAAATCAATACCAGCTAACATCACACACCTCAGCAAAGGGAAGCCGTTCCAACCGTCACATTAGGGGTGAGTTAATTGAACGTTTGACCAAATATAGCAGGCTAATTTTTAAGGTGGTAATTTTGTACGGCCCACGAGTGATGTTATAAATATCCAAATGGCCCTGGGCAAAATAAGTTTCCCCACCCCTGAGTAAGGTAACATATTCAGAGGTTCTGGGGATTCAGAGGGGGTCATCTTTGGGGTGCCATCACTCGGCCTACCGCACTCCACGTAAAGCGTGTTTATTCTATCACGCCTCTCCTGGAGAGTTTCCGGCTCCCTCCGTGTGATTCAGCAGAGAGTTCAGGATCTCCTAGTGCCCTCTGTGACCCCATCCTGCCTCCTTCTCCAGCAGTTCAAAGTTGGTAGTAAGAGTACACATTCTAAGTCTAGCAATCTCAGCTTTTATGAGCTATGAGCTGGAACTGGGGAAAAGTACCTTCCATCCCACAGAGTCATTAGTGAGGATTGTAGAAGATAAAGTGTAAATAAATTAAGTATAGCCTATAGCGGGCCCATTAGAAGACCAATAAATGGTAGTTAGCCCTAAAAATATTATTGATTATGATTATTATTACTAACTTATTTAAATCGAAGACTATTTTTCAAGCAACCATTATTTGCCAAACATTATTCTAGCCACTTAGGATAGACCAATGAACAAAACAGACACAGATTTCCAGCCTTGTAGAGCTCACATTTCTCATGGGAGATCTACACACGCGAGAAATGAATAAAGACAGAAAGAAAAGGGCAATACATGTTCTAGAAAAACAAGAGCAAGGTAAGGGAGATGCGGTGCTGGACGGAGAGGGTCTGTGGCCATTTGAAATGAGGGGTGGGGTCAATGAAAGCCCCAGTGAGCAGATAAGCCGTGAGCAAGGGTCTGGGGGAAGTGAGTGGGCTACATTCTCAGCAGAGGGAAGAGTGAGCGCCGGTAGGAAAAGAGGGATTTGAGGAGGATTTGCTTTGTGGCTCAGCGAGAATGCGGGAGAGCAGACCACTCTGGATGGAGAAGGCTACTTCAAGCAACTCTTTGGGAAGTGGCAAGGATCCCACCGGCTGCGTGAGACCCGGCAGGGACTTTGGTTTTTAGTCTGAGCGGATTGGGGGCCACCGCCGGGTCTGAGCAGAGGCCTGGCATGCGCTGAGTTGGGATTTTGGTTTTGGGAGGAGTTATTCTTTGGTTTTGTTGTTTAAAATTTTTCATTTTATCTAACATTTCTAAGTGTCCTACGTTTGCCATATTGCTGGAAATTGGAGTTTTATGTTATTTTGTAGACATGTTTGTAACTGACGTCTAGCTCGAGCCACATCAAGCTGGTTCACATTTAATGTGCTTTCCCATGTTTTAAAACAAATTTTGCCAAAAACATCTATTTAATGTAATGTGCCCTCTCCTAGAAAACAGCAGGATAGTTAGAAAAGCAGAGAGAAATGAAAATAGACCTTGCAGGGTCCGAAGCTGGAGAAATCTCACCCAGTGATTCACTCCGATCATAACCACCGATGCCCTGCTGCTGTGCTGCCCAGAGAGCTGAAACCAGGAACAGAAGGATTTTGAACAGCGGAACATTGGACCCAAACACTAATTTCTTTGGCTTATTGGATAGGCACCTATCTGAAAAAATGTTCTCAGTAACAGAGGATTTATAGATGGGAAATTACAACCGTTAAGTGATAGACTCTTCGTTTAAACGGGAGTGCGGAGATTTATTCTTTTCCTGTCCTCTGTGTAGTTTGGGACACAGAGGCATGCTATCTGCATTAATGTTTCAAAGGAAACAATAATCACTGATTCCATGAAATAGTTGCTGTTTCCTTGAATACGTCACAGAATAAGATAGTTTGTGATTACAGTTGAATATCAGATCTATTGTTAATGAATGGTTGTGTTTATTTGTTGTTTGTCTGTTTGTTGCTACTACTGAGACCACAACTGATCATGAATATGCCACTAGGCCCCGCCGGTGTGGCTCAGTGGTGAGCGTCGACCCATGCACCAAGAGGTCGCCGGTTCGATTCCTGGTCAGGGCACATGCCCAGGTTGTGGGCCCGATCCCCAGTGGGGGGCATGCAGGAGGCGGCCAATCGATGTTCTCTCTCATCAATGTTTCTATCTCTCTCTTCCTCTCACTTTCTCTCTCTCTAAAATCAATAAAGAAAAAAATTTTTTTAAAAAAAAGAATATGCCACTGGCTGATGGGCTTGGCGCATCCCTCCGACCGCTGGGTGGGGCTTTGTGGGAGGGAGGTGGGGATAGGGCAGGGGACCCGTGGAGACGATGGCAGTAATGCAGAAGAGAGCGGCTTCTCACACCAGGGGCCGCAGTGGAGGAACATATTTGGAAGATAGAGCCAACAGAATTTCTGGATGGAGTGAACATGAGGTATGAGAGAAAGAGAGAAATCAAAAATACTCTCAATCTACCATATGGATGGACCTTGAAAACATCATGCTTAAGTGAAAGAAGCCAGACGGAACAGGCCACACATTACATAATCCCACTTCTGTGAAGTGTCCGAAAGGGCCAGATTCGCAGCTGCAGAGAGTGGACCAGCGGCGGCCCGGGGCGGGGGCAGAGGGAATGGGGGCGCTGGCTAATGGGGAAGGAATCACTTTTTAGGGGGTGAAAATATTCTGGAATTCGATTGTGGTGATGCTGTCACATTGTTGAATGTACAAAAGCCGCCAAATAGAATACTTTACAGTGGTGAAAATGATGAATTTTATTTTCTGTAAATTTTACCTCAATTAAAAGAAAAATAACCCGTGCCCGGCCGGTGTGGCTCAGTGGACTGAGCAATGACCCATGGACTGAGCAATCCCGGTTCGATTCCCGGTCAGGGCACATGCCCAGGTTGTGGGCTCGATCCCCAGTAGGGGGCGTGCAGGAGGCAGCCGATCGATGTTTCTCTCTCAAATTGATGTTTCTCTCTCTCTCCCCCTTCCTCTCTCTCCAAAAAATCAATTAAAAAAGAAAAAGAAAGAAAGAAAAAGAACCCACAATATTTTGGCTTGAGTAACGGGAAGAATAAAGTGGCTCTCCATGGAGGTGAGGGAGGCACCTGGTGGGTGGAAGGCTGTGGTGGGGCTGGCTCGTGGGGAAGATTAACAGTTTAGTTTTGGACATTTTGAGTCTAAAAGGTCTGTTAGGCACCCAAATAGCAATGTCGAAAGGATAGTTTGGTACGCAAGCTTGTAGCTCAGAGGAGCATTTAGGCGAGAATATGTTCATCAGGAGCTGTTTGCAGGGAGATGCACTGGAAGGCGTGCGAGTGGTGGCATCACTGACAGTGTGAGTGTTGATGGAAAGGACCAAAGACTGAGCTCTCAGAAACGAAGGAAGAGCGCCCCGGCAGGGTGGCTCAGTGGGTTGGAGCATCGTCCCGAACACCGAAAGGTTTCGGGTTCTATCCCTGGTGGAGTCATGTACAGGAGGAACTCGATCAATGTTTCTCACATCGATGTTTCCCTCTCTCTCTCTCTCTCTCTCTCTCCATTCCTCTCTCTCTCAAATCAATAAACACATCCTTCAGTGAGGATTTAAAAAAATAAAAGCACTAAGGGAGATATAGTCAATAACGTTGTAATAACCAGGTATGGTGTCAAATGGATACTAGACTTAGCCGGGTGATCACTTTGTAAGGTGTCTAAATATCTAATCACTATATGGTACACCTGAAACTAATATAATATTGTGTGTCAACTCTAATTGAAAAATAAAATAAAAAATTATATATTTTTTAAAAGAACTAAGGGAGAAAAATAGGAACCATCCAAGGAGATGGAAAGATAATGACCAGTGAGTAAGAATGAAACCAAGAGAGTGATCTCGGCCCTCGCGCTCAGGCTCACAGCCTCGACCACACAGCAGGGTGCTGGCCAGGGTGGGCCGTGCCGTGTCTAAAGAGGCTCCTACGTGCTGTTCTCTGAACTAAAACGCTTTCTCCTTCCTCAGCTGGTGAACTCCTCCTCCTCCTTCAGAACTAAGGGCAAATCTCACCACTTTTAAGAAGCCCACCTTTCTCCTCTAGTCTGATTTAGACTCTCCTGTCTGTGCTCCCAGAACCCCTCTGCATAGCATGCCAGAGCCTGGTCGTGTGGAGAGGTAATGCATCTGACTCGTCCACCCACCCCCGACTCAGCGCAAGGGTCTCCCACCACGCCATGCTTAGCCCCAGTCCAGCATGCAGCCCCCAGAAAGTACCTGGAAACTATCTGTTGAATGAAAGACACATGCATAGATGCCTTATTTCACTCTTTAGAAATGTTCTTAAGAAGTCAAATGTACCTCAAAGTTCTTAGGAATTTTTCATATTCATAATCCTCTGCTAAACAAACCGGTAGGAATGCTACTTAAGTCAACTCTGTGGAAAGTTATTTTATACAGCAAAGAATTCCATTCTCCTGCAAAAAAAAAAAAAAAAATCAGCTGTGATTGCAAGTTTTTATTTCTATACATGTAGTTGAGATTCATATGCTATTCTAATAAAATGAATTTGCGGAGATACTTTTATATTGCATTTTTACATGTGTTTTTAAATGTGCACTTCTATTTGGATGTTTGGGGTGAAATAAAATCTAAAAACAACTGCCAGTATATGTATACATTAAGTTCCCCAACTTTAAAGTCGGGGCGCGGGGACCAGCACAGTATGTCATGTGGACGAGGGAGATAAACCATGACATGAAGAATAGTTAAATCTATACACAGGTATTTAACGAGAATTAGAACACTGCGCTCAAGGCCTTGCACTCCGAGAACAATAAATCAAGAGTCTCTCCGGAATTCTTTCATCACATGAGGAAAATGCTCTCTCAACCTTAAGAAGTTTTGTAATCTTCGTAAAGGAAACACAAACTCTGACCCCTCCGTCATGTTTAGAAAAAATAATTCCATATGTTTATTACATTGGAAAAGGTAATTACGTCTGAGGCCGAACATGCAGAAAATACAGACAAACTCTAAGGCAAAGCCACCTCAGGGTGACCTCTCCCCCCTGGAGATTCATCTCTGACCACGAGAGAAGGCTCTGGACAAGGCAGAGTAGGCAACCTGGGTAGCTAAGAAGGGATTCACATTTCAGATCCTCCCTTTAAAGGAAAATAAAACAAGAGCGGGAATGGCAACAATTGCTTTTCATCGTGGCCCTGGCGTGGCCCTGGTGTGGCCCTGGCACCTGCTACCAAACCTTGCGGCTCTCCTGGGCTTTGCCGTCCACACTCCTGTCTCCACTTTTCTACCTGAAACTTCTGAGGCGTGCTGGGTCTGAGAAACACGAGCTAACAGCCAGGGTCTCTGGTCTAGCTTAGCTACCAGCAGAGCCCAGCTCCAGCCGCCTTGGAGAGTGGCTGGGCTTCTTTGGTCTCTGGATATTTACAAACCTCTCATCAGTGAGGAGCCAAGTCCAAAGCGTGTGGCCAGAGTGTGACATGACCACCTCACTGCTCGCTGAGTGGGCCTCAGCCTCATCTCTCTCAGTGGGCAGCTGTCTTCCTGACGGATGCTGTAAGGAAGGGGTTTAACGGGAGCAAACGTAGGAACACGCTGGAGACCAGCCTCAGCGAGCCCCCACCTTCCGAAGACCTCACTCGGGCTCACGGCCACGGGCACACGCGGCGGCCATGGTACTTCATTATACTGCCCCTGGACTAACTATTCGTATGTGTCAGTCACAGGACTGAACTGGCAGAAGCTGCTGGCCTGACCAGACACACGCGAGGCGATGTCATCTTAGAACACAGGTGGCTCGAGGCCTGCAAAGAACAACAGGTTGGTACACGCGGTGGGCTTGTGGGAGGACGGGCCTCGTCTAGACCGAAGAACACATGTGAGCAGGTTTTCTCTGTGTTAAAGGCCAGCTTGGTGAGCCCTTCACGACCCACACCTCTCACCAGGTTCCAGGCCCCAAGTCTGCCATTTTTAACCTCAAAATCTTTCAGTTAGTGTTCTTGTCAAGCACATGTTCCCCTACCCAGCGGCTCTCAACCTGCGGGTCACGACCCCTCTGGGGGCTGAACGACCCTTTCTCGGGTCGCCTAAGATATAACAGTAGCAAAATTACAGTTATGAAGTAGCAACGAAAATGACTTTCTGGTTGGGGGTCGCCACAACACGGGGAGCTGTATCACAGGGTCGCGGCATCAGGGAGGTTGAGGAGCGCTGCATGAGATGCATGTGTAAACACCGGCCGAAATACACAGTGGTCGGGAAAACACGTGAGGACACGTCACTGTAGACATTCCTTAGGCCGGGCTCTGGCCCCGAAATTCAGTAACCTGTCAGGAGACGGCCTCAGAGCTGCGTCACACGCCTTCCCCACTCGGAAACTTAGCTGTCCCGTGCCGGCGGAGCTCCAGATTCAACCCCATCGTCCCAGTGAACTGGGCCTAGTTTGAGAGTTTCAGGTCTCTGGTGCCACCTGCTTTTCTAAACCTGAAGATTCTTTAAACTGACCTTGAATGCCCACTGCCTCATCGACAAGGCATAAGCCATGCCCGACACAGTTACTCCTTCTGCCCACACACTTGCTCCATGAGGGCAAAAACCGGGCCCGTGTGACAACATGCTCGACACCAGCCCAGTGCCTGGCAAGTCAGCGAGGGAGGGGACCCTTATTTCCTCTGTCCAACCTTCCCTAACAACCCAGGGACTGGTCACTATTGAAGAATACATAATATATATGACATGAGAAAATAGCTAATTCTGTAGCATTTATCATTCTGTATGTCATACATTTCTCTCATGTGCACCCCCTTCCCACCACCCGGAGTGGACTGAGTACTCATCAAACAGCAGGCTGGGTCTCACTCTCACTTTTGTCCCCAGTACCTAATATGGTATAATAATAATGGGCCCTTGGTAGATATCTGGTGAATAAATGAGCAAATGGATAAACTAAAAAGCTATTCTATTAATGTTTAAATTCTTTTCTGGAACTTTTTAAAATCTACCCTCAGAACCATTTTTTGCAAGGCATCCAAGAAAATGATTCTCATTTCATAGTGACATCCCATGTATAAATTAAAATGATATTCACAAGACATGATTGTGAGGTTTCCACAGTGGAATTCTCCCTTAAAAGGATGAAATTAGCCCGGCCGGTGTGGCTCAGTGGATTGAGCATCGTCCCATGAACTGAGAGGTCCTGGTTCGATTCTTGGTCAGGGCACATGCCCGGGTTGTGGGCTCAGTCCCCAGTGGGGGGCATGCAGGAGGCAGTTGATGGATGTTTCTCTTTCACATAGACATTTCCATCTCTCCCTCCCTCCTCTCTCTCTAAAAAAATCAATAAAAACATGTTTTTTTCAAAAAAGGATGAAATTAATTGAGAATGTCCAATAGACCATGCTCCAGGATCTGGAAGTCAGCATGGGCACCAGAATCCCACGAGAATAACCATGATGGAGACCATATTACCTCTATGATCTTTTTTACCATCCTTTTATAGATAGACCTCATGAGAGAAAATGTTCACCACTATTCTGAAATAAGCTAAGCTCAGCAATAACGAAGACACCCTATGCTCCCTGTGGAAAATATAAGCAAAGCCACAAACACTAAAAGAGGGACTTGTATGATGTCCATGGCAAGTCGTCTGTGAGTCTGAGAGAGAAAATTAAGAACTTACAAGTGGATTCCGGTCCAGGTGGCGGAGTAGGTAAACACTGTGCTCGCCTCCTCCCACAACCACATCAAAATTACAACTGAATTACAGGACAGCCGTCATTGAGGGCCACTGTAGACTAGCTGAACAGAGCTCCTTTAACTCGGGATATAAAAAAGAAGCCACATCGAGACTGGTTGTCACCTCTAGTACACTGGAGGGCCATCAATTGATTGGATTAAATTTATTTATTATATTACTGAATCTAATAACTTTATACAAAAATATAGGGCCTGGTAAATATTAAATTCCAAACTACTAAAAAAGAACTTATAGATAATTAATCCATGTCCTTTTGTGAACCATCTAATTAGAAAAATCCATGTGCATCTCAATGGCGGAGTTTTAATATTGAGCTAGACTCCCCCTATGCCTCAAATGAGGGGATCACTTCTCAATTCCATCACAGCCCTTGGCCGGGACACCTTTGCGGGGAATTCAGGAGCAGGTAAATCTAGCTCAGGGCTAAGCAAAGTCCCCTTTGTGGTACCAGTCTGGGCATAAGGATTTTCATACAACATGACAGCTGTTTTCATAGAGAATTATACAGAGAGTTCATAGAGAAGTACAGCAGAGAGTAACCTAATAGATCCCTTTAGAGCATATGTTGTGTGTATAATATATACATGCATATTAGATTATACTCTAATCTAATATACTAATGGCAGAGGTCAAACTGAACTGCTAAGAGGAAGAACTTGGCTTCCTAACAAAAGCTATGTGAAATCAGCCCTAGTTGACAAAGCACAAGCTCACCTACACACATACAACACACACCCATGTGCAAGTGGACAAACACACACACACACATCCTGCAGTGGCTATGCCTGACTCATGACAGATATCTCTATATCTTGACCCCAAGAATTGTAGACCCCTTGCATTTTTAATAAGACCACAGTTAGGGGTAGAAGGGAGGGAGGTGACGAACATTGCTGGTGTCAGAGTCTCTGTTAGGCAATTCATTAACAATGAATTGTTTTCACTTTCTTGTACCAACAATGTTGATTCTCATCTCTGTAATTTTGCTTACGCTGTCTCTTTGACATGGAATATTCTTTTAATTCCTCTTCGCCTGGGTAGCTCCTTCCCTTCTTCTAAGATCTGCCACTCACATTTCAGTTGTCACCCTCTCTAGAGCAATCCCTGACATGCTCCCACACCTCGGGGCTGGGTTAGTTCCCTCATCTGTACTTACGTAATGCACTCCTCAATCCCAGCTCTCACCACTTTATACCCAGTAATCACTCCGGTGCTTCCCTGCCTGCTAAGCCTCTATCAGGGATTTGGGGCTCATTCATCTCTGCATCACCAAGCATAATGCCTGGCACTTAAAGGGAGTTGAAGACATGTTTGTTAAATAAACAAATGAATTAACTTCTTACTTCATTTAATATCATCAATAACTGGCATTAGGTTCCCCAGCTTATGAGAGAAGAGACTGAGTTTGCAAAATCATTTAACTCGTCCAAGTTCCCATAGTTCATAAGGGACCATCAGGACTCACACTCTGAAATAATTAGGAAGCCAATTATTTTTCCTTTGCACCAGATTAAAAGATCGAAAGCAAAGATGAAGACCACTAACTCCTGCACATTATCACAAGCAGCACGGGGCACTGATCTTAAAGAGAGACCCACGCAGTGAAGGGCCCATTGGCCAGGAGTCTCTGCCACATCACCAACTGTCCTCCTTGAAACACTTGCTATCACTGGCTAACTTGATGTCTAAGGCAACTGACCATAGGGTCAGTGGTCGGTACAAGTTCAAAATTCTATGAAAACCAAGCCCAATTGTTGTAAAAAGAAGAAAGAGGGTGTGCTCCGTGTCTTTAGTGTCCAGGCATTCACTGTACAACCACAGAGAGCAATGTTCCCTTCCCGGCGTACTCGGATGTCAAAGTTAACGCCAGGGTTTTGCATTCCAAGATGTTATAGAAAAGACACTTCTGTCTCCCTGTCTTTTCAAGAACCATCCCCAAACAGTAAGTACAATGAAAAACAGAAACACAAAGTCTATCTTCAATAGTATTAGGAGACATCTGTAACGGTATACTGTAATATATACAGAGAGGACGCCCCAACAGGGTGATGAGGGTTAGAATGAGTGCCTCTAGGTGGCGCTATCGATGAGAAGCAAGCTGAGTCTCTCTGTGAAACTCCAGATGCTCAGAAATTGGAAACACCAAGATGGCGGGCGGGAGGAGGACCCCTAAAAACAGGGGTTATTTGAAGTGTATGTCAGAGTCCGTTATAAATCCTTACCCAGTGAAACCCTTCCCCACCAGAGACAGGTGGTATGATCTCTGGTGAAACGAACTAGAGAGGTTCCTGAAACAAGGACCCAGATATTCAGAAGAAATACCAGACTAAAAGAATGATTGAGTGAAAGTCTGAATAGTCAACAGTGATACCCCCAGGCTCCCTTTCCCACTCACCTCTGAACACTAGCAGCCAACCTTAAAAGTCATAGGCAGGAAATTGGAGGGTTCTGCTAGGAGGTAGCATCTCATTGGAAAGATCTATCAGATCTGACACCTGAGTCACCAATGAAAGAGCCAGTTAGCAACTAGGCTACACCACAGCAAGGCATCATGCTTACCCACTTCCAATCAGCTCTACAGTAGCCCACTTCTTACATATGAAAAGACAGCCAAGGATTGCTAGACATTGAGGAAAGCTTCCAAGATAAACAAGGAAGCCTCACACAAATAAGCAGCTAAAAGGGAACTCGGAGATAACAGAGATACTTTAGGAAGCAGCAGCGAATTTTAAAGAAAGCATGAAACAAGAACAGGTTGCTATGCAAGGGGAAGCATCAAAGAAGAAGAAAGAGTGCTTGGATATTAAAAAAGTATAATAACTCAATATTTTTAGTCAGCAAAAAGTTAAAATGTCAAGTTAAACAAATCTCAAAAGTAGGAAAGAAAGAAAGAAAGAAAGAAAGAAAGAAAGAAAGAAAGAAAGAAAGAAAGAAAGAAAGAAAGAAAGAGAAAGAAAGAAAGAAAGAAAGGAAGGAAGAAAGAAAGAAAGGAAGGAAGAAAGAAAGAAAGGAAGGAAGGATGTATAATAGGAGAGAAAAGATAAGGTAGAGAATTTAGTCAGGAAGTCCAATTTTCCCAAAAACAGACTAGAAAAAAAGGGGCAAAAAGAAAAGTATCAGCCCGGCCGATGTGGCTCAGTGGTTGAGCATTGATCCATGCATCAAGAAATCGCCAGTTCGATTCCCAGTCAGGGCATATGCCTAGGCTGTGGGCCAAATCTCCAGTGAGGGGCATGCAGGAGGCGGCCAATCAATGTTCTCTCTCATCGATGTTTCCCTCTCTCTCCCCCTCTCCCTTCCTCTATCTCTAAAATCAATTTTACAAAAAGAAAAGTATCAAAGAAAAAATATGTAAGAAAAATTCCCCAGACTCTAGATTGGAAGGGCCCACCAAGTGCCCAGCACAATAAAAGATTTTTAAGGCCCCCACCAAAGCATTTTTACTGGAACACCAACAGTAAAGAGAAGGCCTTAAAAGCTTCCAGCAGAGAAAAAAAGTTATACACAAAGGATGGGAGAATAGAATGACATCAGACTTCTCATAGCACTAGTAGAGGAATATTAGGCCTGAAAATGCTGAGTGAAAACAATTTTGAGAATCATATCTTAGCAAACTATAAATCAAGTGCAAGAATAAAATAAAAACAGCTTAAGACATGCAAAGTCTCAAACTTACCCCAGGACGTTTTTCTCAAGCTTCTATCAGAGGACACATTTCACCAAAATGAGGAAGAAAACCTAAAAGAGAGGGAGGAATGAGATTCGGAAAACCGATGATACAACAGGCAAGAGGAAGGGAATTCCCAGGATGACTACTGGGCGACCGGCCCAAAGACAACTCTCTCTGGAGAGGGAAATGAGATAATTATTAACTATAGAAAAAGCAAAAAGTTATTTTTAAAAAACAGGAAAAAGAATCATGAGCTGTAACTTGGCTCACCTAATATATGCATGTGTGTATAAACCACAAAGAGGAATATAACCCAAAATTCTGATACTATTGCACATAATACCAGGTGCTGTGGTTCATGGTACAAGTGCTGATCACTGCAAGCCAATAGCAGGATGACCAGAGAGAATTCAGGGGACAGCCGGAAGCTGGTTATATACCTCCTTTAACAAGGCTTACAAATATTCACGGCATAAATGGAAAAATAAATCAGTGAGTTGTAGAATTGAATCAACTACATATGTATTTCTCTTTTTGCCAAAGAGAACAGTTTCATTAAGAGTGCAAACATCAGACATGCTGAATATCAGATAATCTGTAGAAACTACGTTCCAACAATCCTCAAATCTTAAAGTTTATTTCAATTTGTTACACTTTTTGGTTATGCTTTGTTGGCCTGCTATCAAGTTTTTGGAGCCTCAAAAAATACGAAGAATTACACTTTATTAACTGTCTGTTTTGATTCAGTCCCTTTACAAACATCTATTTTTGTTCTTATTCACCATGTTACAAGGTAGGAAATTATGACTACATATGAATTGTTTTAAAACAAATCAGTTGAAATAACAAATTGGCCAAATGATTAAGTAAAAATAAATATTTCCAGACATAATTTTTTTTGTTGATACATATTGGTCATCTGGGTGTATTATTAAGCAGTTTTGGTATTCTTTATGAGTTTTTATGCATTTCACAGATTTTTTCATTTGGAGAGCAACCCAACATTGTACATGAGTTGGCATTTTTGTCCATTTTCCAGATCGTTGGTTTTCAAATGTTTTATTTACTGTTAGCCGATTCTGCCCACTTTGGCAATATTTTTTTGTGAGTTTTCATTTTTGATGTCCAGTTCTAAGTGAACTGATTGAAAGTAAAAATGCTTCAGAAATTCTTGTTTCTCATCAGTAATTCACATATTGATGATGTCTATGTATCCTAAACTGATTTCCTGATTTCCAATTAGAAGTTTTTATTTTAATTAATTTTCTTTAGATATTTTCGCACTTTCTAGGTACTTCGCTTTTGAAAACATTTAGACACATTTTTGGCGGTCCTGCTGCCTCCCCCTTTTTAGTAACTGCGATAAACGAATATGCACCACCTGGATGTACAGTAATGACCTTGAGAAAAGGTCCAACTATACCTAGTGCCATCCTCAAATAACAAGAAATAGTCTAGACAAATCTTCCTCAGCTTTCTATCCCACATGCCACTGTCAAAATAATATATCACTGCCCTTCTCAATGATATCTAGCAAACAAGTATGCGAAAATATATTTTACAATAAAGTTTGTGGAAATGCTGGCTAATGAGACAAAAATGGGCATTATTTTAATTGATCTTTTACTTTTATTGATTTTGTCAATAGTGTTCTTTTAGCTTTATTTTATCTTTCATTTCTAACTTTGTTCATTTTCATAACTGACTGAAAATATGTTAGAAATAGAACCAATCTCAAAAGCAAACCGAGAAAGCATTAGAGGAAGTACATTAGAAGTTGCTAAACCAGACCGGTCGGTGTGGCTCAGTGGCTGAGCGTCGACCCACGCACTGAGAGGTCCTGGTTCGATTCCTGGTCAGGGCACATGCCCAGGTTGTGGGCCCATTCCCCAGTGGGGGCGTGCAGGAGGCAGCCAATTGATATTCTCTCTCATTGATGTTTCTATCTCTCTCCCTCTCCCTTCCTCTCTCTCTAAAATCAATAAAGAAAAAAAAAATTTTTTTTTTAAGTTGCTAACCCAGCCCTGGCCGGTTTGGCTCAGCAGTTAGAGCTTCAGCCCAAACAGTCTGAGACTCCTTGATTTATCAAATCAGAAATAAAATGTTTAAAAACAGGCAATGCATTCTCATCAGAGACAGTTCGTTTCCCTAGTGGTCCAGCTGCCTGAAGGCTGTGACCGCAGAACGCCATGCACACCCGCGCAGGGGTCCAGCTGCCCGAAGGCTGTGACCGCAGAACGCCATGCACACCCGGTGCAGGGGTCCAGCTGCCCGAAGGCTGTGACCGCAGAACGCCATGCACACCCGGTGCAGGGGTCCAGCTGCCTGAAGGCTGTGACCGCAGAACGCCATGCACACCCGGTGCAGGGGTCCAGCTGCCTGAAGGCTGTGACCGCAGAACGCCATGCACACCCGGTGCAGGGGTCCAGCTGCCTGAAGGCTGTGACCGCAGAACGCCATGCACACCCGGTGCAGGGGTCCAGCTGCCCGAAGGCTGTGACCGCAGAACGCCATGCACACCCGGCGCAGTGGGCCAGCTGCCTGAAGGCTGTGACCGCAGAACGCCATGCACACCCGGCGCAGGGGTCCAGCTGCCTGAAGGCTGTGACCGCATAACGCCATGCACACCCGCGCAGGGGTACAGCTTGCCGGAAAGAAGCCTGGACGAAAGCAGCAACACCGATACAGATCAATAAGAACGGAAATACTGTTAAACAGGCCGGCTGGTGTGGCTCGGTGGATTGAGCGTCCTCAATGGACTTAGAGGTCCCAGTTTGATTCCCAGTCAGGGCACATGTCCAGGTTTCCGGCTCCATCCCCAGTAGGGGGCGTGCAGGAGGCAGCCGATCAATGTTTCACATCCATGTTTCTCTCTCTCTCTTCCTCTCTCTCTAAAAAAATCAATAAAAACATATTTTACAAACAAACAAAGAAATACTCTTAACCAAAAGTTAGATTCTTGGCTTAATTTCTTTTGATTTGTTTCTTTTTCTTTAAAAATATTAAATATTAACATTATAAAATGTAATATTAATTACTATTATAAAATATTTATTACATTATATACTAATTTATTACCTATTAAATTATGATATTAATATATTAACATATATTAATATTATATAATATATAACATAATATTGTGTAATATACTATATATAATTAACATTAAATATTAGTGTTAAAATATGAAATATTTCCCTTTAAAAATATAAAATTGTTTATAATACTAGTAAACAAATCTCACTTGAAAATTCGCTGTTATTTAGTTAGTCAAATCATCTTTTCTATTTTTTAACACTTAGAACAATCTTGTAACAAGGACATTATTCTACCCATTTTACAGATGAGATGGGAAAATTGTGGCTCAAAGAAATTAAGTAATTTGATCACATTCACACAGATAGTGTCTGAGTAAACTTGGAGGCTGGGTCTGCTGTTCCAAAGCCCCTGTCCTACCCTGCGTGCTGCACTGCCTACCCAGGAGGGAGAGATTCTTAAACACCTTGTCACGGTCTCTGGATAAATCTTAACTTGAGGGAACTCATGTTAAAAGCAATAGACGAAGAGTAAAGGGCACTCACCTCTGTAGACCCAGCCGTCCCACCAAACGCATCAGTCTTCTCTTGAGATCACCCCATGAAATACAGGAAGTCTAGGACCCAGGCCCACTTCCCCGGCCTGGAACTCCATCTCCAGAACATTCATTGGCTACTGCATTTCCCTTTGGTCAGCCTTTTAAAGGTTAAACAAACCGTCGGTTCCTACACATCACCCCTCCTGTCCGCCCCACAGAAGGTAACGCTCGGAGTGCAGAAGATATTCTTGTAGCTGCTCTTTGCCTGATGCTAGCAGCTTCTGCCCCCAGCCCCGATTCTCAGTGACTGTATGCATCGGGCTGGGGTCGTGGCTGGAGCTGAGGAGGGGCCTGACGGGTTCCTTTCCTGCTGCGTGCATCTGAGGCAGGCAGGCGCGGGCACCAGCCACTCGTAGCCTGTGCCAAGAGCAGGCTTGAAGAGAGAGCAGCTTCCTGCTTCATCTGCGGGCATTTGTGGGAGTCAGTCTTCGGATGAGCACAAAACACTCCAAAGGGACGTGTTCCCCAACAACAGGGGAAAGGGCAGACAGAAAAGCCAGGACACAGGAATAGCTGTGGCGAATCACAAGACAGCAGGTTTGACATTGAAGCCACAGAAGTGTGAAGACGAATAACAGCACCTGTCAAGGGGATGTAGTGAGCTCGAGACCAGTGCTCACTTCCTTGTCTTTCTGAACATTTTAAACTGATGGGCGTCCTGGCACTGCTGTTTCTAGCTGGCCAGAGTGGACAGGAGACGCCGTCCCCTCCTGTCCATAATCCTGCCCCTCTGCCGGTCTGTTACTCTGGGGGACCCCCACTTAGAACTCAAGGACATTAACTGGATTAGTCTGCCAACCCTCCTAACCTTGGGGGTATCTTATTCCCTGGGCTTGACTGTAATTTTAGAGAATAAAGAGTCCCCCGTAGGTATTAAAAGTGCACATTTATGTGCTGGTCCCTTTTGTAAAATCAATCAGATTTAGCTCTGAAACATTACTCAGAAACAGTTAACTTTGACAAGAAGAAGGTACTGAACATGATATTCCAGGATCAAAGAACTCTTAGTTGTTGTGTTTTTTCTTTCCCCAAATGATGAATTATAATTATGCAAATGTTTGCCCGCAGCATCTATTTTGCTTTATCATGCTTGGTCTTCCAGAAAACCATGTGCCATTGTTACTCACAAAATCAATGTCAGGACCAACAAGTCCCCTCCCTGCTGGCTCGGCAGCCATCAGCTTGATTTTAACCTTCACTGGAAAAAAGCCACAAAGCGAGAGCGACCCATGAACAGCACTCAGGGCAGCTTGAATAGTCCGCGGTGCAGTCGCGAGTGGTGCCATCAGGTACGACCACAGCTAGCTGACGCCTCGTCAAGCAAGCGGGTGAATGACTGAAAGAGTTGGCTCTGTAGACATAGGGTCCTGAGTGCAAAGTGCCACCTTGTGTGACCTTGTGGAACACCCTGAAGTTCAGTTTCCCCATCTGTACAATGGAGATGAGAACAATAACTATTTCACAGGGCTCAAGAGAGGATCAAATGATAAAATGTTCCTAAAAGTGTTTCATAAACTGTGAGGATGCAATTTAACAGAAAAAAAATGCATTGGCTTAAGTGATACTGAGAAAAATGTTGAATTCTCTGCAGGGTATTTTTGGAGATGGAGAAACTCTTTGGAGCCAAAATAAAAACAGTGAGGGAAGGTCATGAATGATTAAGGGAGGTGAGTGTCTGCTACTGTCTATGGAAAACAGAAATCAAAACATAATTCCCTAAAAACAGAAAAATGAGGCTTTCAAGTACTGAAAAAAAACTGTGGCAACAGACCACGGTCATCATTCCTGCATAATGTGAATATGTTTCAGATTATAGATCTGGTTTACTCAGGGCACAGTCAGAATCCCCCAAAGCCGTCATTTTCTATTTTGAATGCTTTTCCAAATATGTAATATTCAAAATAAATGGTTAGATGCCACACACACAAAAAAAGAGAGCGCTCGTGTTTTTAATAGCTTGTGAAACGCAGCCACGGGCCTGCTGCTTGGGGTTGAAAGGAAGTAGCCCATAAACAACTCCATCAAGCGTGACAGAGCATGTTTGAGTAAGTTTCACACAAAGGAAATGCTTCCATGGTTCCAAGTGCCTGGGTCCCTCAATCAAGATCACATCCGACTGGTAGGGACATGAGGCCCTTCAAGAAAGCCACAGTGATGCCCTGCAGCCCTCGTCTCTGGGCTGAGAGGTGTGAGGGCCAAGGTTTATAGGAAATGTGGCATCTATTCATTGCTCACCTCCAAAATGGTTTGATAAGATCTTTTCCAACAGTCTTATAAAGTTAGGGTTTGAATGAAAGCTTCCTATGGAAGGGGACAATTTCAAGCTAATTTTACTTTGGACCAACTGAATTGCGTTGGAAAAGATATATATTTGGGGGAGAAGAGATGCAATTACTGTGGATTCCTTCTTCTAGTACTTAGAATAGCCCCTCAAAGCAGTTAGACTCCACTCAAATAAGTTAGTAGATTCCCTAAAGAGATCTAATGAAATGCATTTAAGTAGCCAGAGAGAACTAGAACCTAACATCGGTGTTCTACTCCCAGTCCACTCAGTCATTTGCTATATGTGTATGTCTAAGTCTTTCACCTTCTCTTTGTCTTAGCACCACCTTGGATGAATGGGAGCCATGGTCCTCATTCTTCAGACTGATTCGACCTAGCTCATATCAAATGATGGCTCTTCTCTACCCTCAAATGTCAGTGGGAGCTGCTGTCCCTACCACTTTACCCCACTCTCTGGCTGCTATTGATTGGTCCAATGGGCCTCAAGCCAGGAAAATGAGTCCCTGCAAAATCTGGATCAGATCTAAGAGAGTCATTTTCTGCCACTGGGACAGCTAAACAGGGAAGACTATTCTGCAAGAAAGAAGAGACAAGTACTCGGGAGAGGCAGAGAGGAGAGGCCAAGAGGGCAGGGATTTATGGGTTCTCAGTGTCCCAGATACAGAACCCCTTCCTGATGCCCAGCAGTCTTCAAAGTTCATGATGTACCCCAATCATGAAATCAATAAAATACCCCAGTTTGGACATAAGCTACTTAGTTCAGGTTGGGTTTCAATAATTACAGCCTAAAGAGCCCCAACTAACACATCCCTGTAATATAAACCCCAAAACTAAATCAGACACTCCTTGTGAAGTCAACCGCCAAACCCCCACCCCCACCTCTCGTGTGCAGAGTAAATCTGATTTATAGATATGAAGCCTGGATGAGCCAGAGAAACCACCTGACCTCCTTCCTTCAGCTTGCAGATGTAGAACCTGAGAGGTTAAGTGACTTACTCAAAATCTCTTTGTCTACAATGGAAGGTTCATGGATGCTTTCTGTTGTCACAGCATCTTAGGCATAATCTTAGGTGTTGTTTTTCTTCTCTCTCTCTCTGCCTCTCTGTGTGTAGCTAACTCTTGTTTCGGTGGGAAAGAGTGTGCTCTAAGAAGCCTGATGTAGGAATTGAAGGGGTTGGGACACAGTCCCTATGCCACACGTCGGGATGCCACAGGGAGGTGGTGTGCTCTAGTTTGGGCATCAGACCATCTGGGTTCCAACCCAGCTCAATAGCTTAGTAGCCGTGTGGCTTTGACACATCAATTAAATTACTCTGAACTGCAGTTTCCTCCTATGAAAATGGGGATGACGATGTCCATCTCATAGTGTCGATGCAGAATGAAATGAAATCATCATCTGTAAAGTGGCTGGTCCGCCACCACATAACGTTGGCTATTATTAGAGGGCAGACTATCCCAGCAGATGGAGGGAAAGGGGCCACTCATAAGACCTTCCAGCCTCCTTGGTTTTCCTTATCAACAGCACCCTGTGCCAAGTCTGAGAGGGGCGGCCGCTGCCCCGGTTGTGAGAGAAGACAGTCGAAGCATTAGCATCAGAGATTAGGAGAGCTTAAAAAGCCACCTGGCCGGCATTCACAGCAGCCCCGGCTCTGCAAACAGACGGGTGTTAAGATGGGTTTTGTGCTTTTTAACTGTTCTCTCTTTCTGATTTCTACCTCCGGGAAACGAGGACCCTCGTTCACACCCTGGAGCCAAATACTTTGGCTCAGACGTTCAGAAATCCTCTGCTTACTTCACAGCATTGATATTTTAACTATTTGAGAAATTTATTTTTCAGCTTGCCCATCCCTGCGCGTGGGTCTTCACTTCTCACGTCAAACAAAAGCTCCCGGGCACTCCTGTTCTCACTGACACTGACAGAGGAAGTAATTTAGCAGAGTGGATATTTATTTAAGTGACTGGGCGTTGATTTAGAGGCGGGTGATAAATTTGTGGCTCTTGCTCTGAAGACTGTTATTCTCGGTAATGTAATTGTCATGGACCATAAGTACAAGACAAAGCGCAGCTTCAGCCATCCTGCTTGTTGCAAGAGGATGGAATGTCGAGATGTTTTGAGGATGGGGCGCTTCCTGGAGAACAGAGAGCAATAGACGTTTCTCAGTGCGGGATTAGACATGTATGAAAACATAGCTGGAGATTCGGTGGAAGCATGGGTCTATTAAGAAGACTTGGGGCTGTGTTTCTTTTCTTTCTTTCATAGCACTAAAAGGCATTCAGTTAATGGCATTCACTGGCAGCCCGCTGCGCGCCCCCACAAACACACAGGAACAGCTTTGCTTTCCTTTCTTGCTCCATGAACTGACCACTTTCCTACCTCTGTGTCTCTTCATGTACTTCCTGCCTTCTCCCTGAAATCTCCTTTTGTTCACTTCTTTCACCAAAAGTTAATTGATTCTCCTTCTTCATTCCCCCAGTGTCAGCTCCACTCTCACTTCTTGGAAAGCCTCCTCGGGATCCCAAACTGGGTGGAGCTCCAGCTCCGTGTTCGAGAGCCCGGGCTTCATAATCCCCATGCTATAACAGCGGACGCTCTCACGTGTCTGTGGTCCCAGGAGGTGTGGCTCCAGTAATGCAGGTCCACGGTTCATCCGTCTCTGTGCAACAGGTGCCCACTAGATATTGTTAAATGAGTGACGGACTCAGGTCACAAATCAAGGAATGAATGACCTTTATGCCAAAAAGAAACAAAGGCAGCAGTTCTGGTAAGTCACACGAGCTGGGACAGCCCAGGTGAAATTGCACTGGGGTTGATGCAGGTGAGAGCAATGAATGGTGGGGAACATCCACCCTTACTTTTGGAAAGCAGTTTGTTTTAGAAACTATCTGACACAATAGACCATATTTTCCACTTTTTCTTGTTTCTTATTCCCTGATTATTTTCAGAAAAAGAGGATGTTACTTGCTTCAGAGTTCACTTATTTCTGATAAAGACCCCAATCATAATGCTTAGTCCTTAATCAGTAGGCATTAAAGAAAACTGCAATACTTCCTTCTCTCCATCCCCCCAAAAAACATGATGTTCGGTGGGTAATAAGCCACTGGAGCAAAATGAGAAGATATTAAACCATCGTCAAGAAGCTCTTACTTCTCTTCCCGTGTCAGACGCAATGGGGAAAGCAGAGAAGAATCAGGCTGTTCTTATGACACATATGTGTTCAGAGGGTTGTTTTTGCCATAGCCCACCCCAAGCTTCCTGAACAAGAAGCTCTGATCACACAGGTTGGTAAAACATGGAGAAACAACTTGCTATCAGGGAGACCGACTTGAGAGTATTTAAATATTGCACATGGAACTCACCCAGAAATTACCCAGACTGGCCCTGAAGCTGCTAATTGGCACTGCCTTCCTTGTCCCCGGTAAAGGACCCTTTCCGAGCCTCCATTTAACCTGTCAAAGGAAGGTGAACACAACCGCCACACAGAATTTTGTGAGGACTCAGCAAACTCGGGGTTGCTACACAGTCAGCACTGGACTGATGGTAGCTACAAACTCACATCGACTGGGACTCGAGCTACTGAGCATCCCGTTCCCCCACAGAGCTGTTACAAATCACCTTCTCCACTCCTCGGGGAAGTGCGTGCCCTTCTCCAACAGAAAAGTTCATACTAAACCCTGGGGTGGAGGACAGAGGATGCTTGACTAAATATGTAGACCCCGTCGAGGCCCCCAAAGGACTGACGTGGTTCTCAGTGAAGGACTGAAGTACGAGAGATCCACGGAGCCACGGAAGAAGGGAAAAAGCAAGAGTCCAATAACAGGGAGCCAGAGCCGACGAGAGAGGAGCTTGGCGGGGCTCACCTGGGGAAGGACCCTCATTCCCATGTAGGTTCTGCCTCCCTAGGTCCTGGGCAGATTTCTAACAAGCTCCCCTGAAGCAAACAAGCGGAGGCTTCTGGCCCCGGGACCACACCTTGTGTAGCAGGTTGGGGGAAGCCAATGGAAAAGCACGAAACTACTACTTTACCGCCCAGGCAACCCTCTCTGTAAAGTACAGTGTAGGTCCCAATGTAGAAATGCACTCTAATAACTTGCTAATTAGCAGAAAACTCTGGGGATCTTGGTATGTGTCGAACAGTCCACCCCTCTGCAGAAATGCTTCTACTCCTCTGCCTCTCCCTCCTCCTCCAGGGCCTTCTGGACCCGACCCTGAGCAGGAAATCGGATGTGCCCGACAAATGATTTCGGGAAGAAGATGCAGGCAAAACAGATACTGGAAATGCGTGATGGGACCTTTGCATTCAGAGAGAGGGCTGTCCCTAATTCAAGCCAGATGTCGCCCTACGATGTAGACATATTTGAAACTGGAAAACATCCAAAGAAAATATGGAATTCAATATATTTCTGCAAGTCCTGGCCTTTGCCTTCTGTGGCCCAATTACCTACCTGTGCCTGGCATGGCCCTTCCTCTTACCTCATGCTGGATACGTCCCAATTCTAATTCCTACTTGAGCTCTCCAGTGAGGCATCTGTGGGTGTGAAATCTATAAAGCACTTAAAGGTTGTTGAGAGCCTCCCAGGAGTCAGGCCATGTGCTAAAAGCTGAAATAGATTATCTCAGTTAACCCACTATGATTTTGCAGGTGAGGATATTCATAAAGATGGAAGGTGTTACAAGGTCACACATCCATTAGGCATCATAACAGGAATCCAAATTGAGGCCTCTGTATTTCAGGGTTTCTCAGCCTCGCACCATTGACATTTGGGACCAGATAATTCTTTGTTGTTGGAGGGCTGTTCCGTGCATCGTACAATGTTTACAGCATTCCTGGTCTCTGCCCAGTGGATGGCGTTAGCAACCTCTCATTCTTCAGACATTGCCAAATGGCCCTGGGAGGCAAAATTGCCTGGGTTCAGACTGTACCAACCCAAAGCCTTTACAAGGATCAGCCCTGTTACAGGCTAACTTGTGTGTCCCCAAAATTCATATGTGGAATCCTAATCCTCCAGGACTTCAGAATGGGACTATCATTGGAGATACAGCCTTTAGAGAGATGATTAAGTTAAAATGAGGCTGATAGCTGAGCATTAATCCAAACTAACTGGTGTCCTTATACGAAGAAGACATTTGGCCCTAGCCAGCTTGGCTCAGCAGTTAGAGCTCAGCCCACGGACCAATGTGTGTTCGATTCCGGTCAAGGTCATGTACCTCGGTTTCAGTTCCTCCTCGGCCCTGGTCGGGTCGTGTGGGAGGCAACCAATCGATGTGTCTCTTTCACGTCGATGTTTCTCTCTGTCTCCCTCTCTCTCCCTCCCTCCCACTCTATCTGATGATAAATGGAAAAATATCCTCGGATGAGGAGGAGGAGGAGAAGGAGAAGAAGAAGAAGAAGAAGAAGAAGAAGAAGGAGGAGGAGGAGGAGGAGGAGGAGGAGGAGGAGGAGGAGGAGGAGGAGGAGGAGGAGGAGAAGAAGAAGAAGAAGAAGAAGAAGAAGAAGAAGAAGAAGAAGAAGAAGAAGAAGAAGAAGAAGAAGAAGAAGAAGAAAGACATTTGAACACACAAAGAGACACCGAGGATGCACGCCCAGAGGATGCACGCCCAGAGGATGCATGCCCAGAGGAAAGACCACGTGAGGACGCAGCAGGAGCAGCCGTCTGCAGGCCCAGGAGACAGGCCTCTGGAGCAACTAACCTGCCAGCACACTGGTCTCAGCCTCTGGCCTCCAGAGCAATGAGACGATACATTCCAGTTGTTTAAGCCTCTGTACCGATCTGTGGTACGTTGCTATGGCAGCCCTAGCAAACGAATACCAACGCCAAAGAGCCTCACGGACCTTTCTGCCTTCACTTTCCCATGTTGTTTAGAATATACCTTGGAAGGTTTCTAAATCAAGTTCAAGCCCAGCACAGTCAAGTTGAACGCCTGGCTGTTTATAATCCACGTTTCTTTACACAGAGGGAGACAACCATTACCAGAAAAATATGTTGGAAATCTTACAATGCCCAGCAATCTAGACCTGTTATGACTACTTACCATTTCTATCCTAACACTAATTTGTGCCCTTATCTTTCTACGCCTTTATGAGAATATGCCTTTTAGAAACTCCGAGTGGAAGGGCAATATGGCAGAGAGAGAGCTAGGGTAGCCAGGACACCCGTGGTGTCGCTCCGCAGTCCCAGCTCCCGGCAGACACTGTAACAGTGATTGCAAGACAAGAAGGCATCAGAATCCTTCCGAACGCCAGGCTCCGGGCGAGACAACCCAGAGCGCAGAGGCGGCAGGAGAGAGGAAGCTTCGTGCTCCCCTAGATGCAGTGCGGTGTTCTCGGCCGTGGCCACACACTGGACTCATCTGCAGAGCTTTAAAAATACATGGTGCTCGGTGTCTATTCCCCAAATTCTGATCGGTTGGTCTGAGACAGAGTCCAGGCGTCAGTGGTCTCCCAGGGACTGCAGTGCGCTGGCAGGGTGGGGAGCACCGTCCCAGCTCAACCACACAGCTACAGGGCTAGCACACGGCTCTCACCTCCAAGGGCCGCGGTTTTCTCACTGGTCGAGTGACCACCCTAGCTCCTGCCTTGCCTGTCTTACAGGGCCACTAGGTTCAAATCACTGAAGGTGAACCCCCCTAAAATGATGGTCTTTCACATTTTAAGGGCTGATGTTGGCATTGCTGGTTCTCATCTGATCCCAGCCCAGTTCACTGCCATCCTCAGGTGAGGAACGTCACCGCTGTAGGCCTCAGTTCAGGTCCACACAGAATGACACAGTACCTAAAGTCACCTTCAGGTCCAGCATTACATGTTGTTGGCAGAGCAGTTTAATACATTGTATATAATGACTATTTCAACGAGATCTGATTTTCTCATCAAACTAGGATGTTGACGGTTTAGCTTCTTCCTCTTCACCATCAAGGTGACGTTAGGAATGAAATGTAAATTGCACCTGGCCTGCAAAGTAATTTACTCATTTGGATTGAAGTACCTTAAATGTTCTTTTTTTTTTTTTCATCCAGTTATTCCACATTTGGGGATCGATTTTAAAGAAAGAACCAAGATACAGTCAAAGATGTATGTACAGGAACTTTGGTTGCAGCATTATTTATAGAAGTGGGAACACTGGGCAGTGGGTTTAGATACAATGTCCCACAAGAAAAAATACTTCTGTAAATAATAACAGAGGATAGAACAGCATATGGTCATGAAAAAAACCTTTCATGAAATACTTAAAGACAGAAAAAGTATTATGAGAATTACAAATTATAAAAAAAAAAAAGAGAGAGAGAATGAGGACTGAAAACTATATAATAGAGCAATGAGACACACACACAGGAAATGCTTAGAAAGAAGCACACGAAAAGTGATCAGTCATGGTAGTTTTCCAAATCTTTAATTTCTTTTTTTCAATTTTTTTTCTTTATTGATTTTTAGAGAGGAAGGGAGAAGGAGAGAGAGAGAGAAACATGAGAGAGAACATCAATTGGCCGCCTCCTGCATCCTCCCCGTTGGGGATTCACAACCTGAGCATGTGTCCTGACTGGGAATTGAACCTCGACCTCTTGGTGCATGGGTCCACACTTAACCACTGAGCCACACCTGCCAGACCCAAATCTTTAATTTCTTTATCTTTTCTGTACTTCTCTATTTTCTTCCATGCACATAGGTTGCTTTTACCATCAGAAGGTGAAAGTCATTACTTTAAAATGTTTTTGTTTTGTTTTTATCCTCACCCAAGGATATTTTTGCATTTATCTTCAGATAGAGCAGGAGGGAGAAAGGGAGGATGAGAGAGAGAAACATCCATGTGAGAATGGAGAGACACGTGGACTGGTTGCCACCCACACAACCCCAGCCGGGCGGGGACAAACTGCAAACGAGGCACATGCCCTTAGTGGGAACCGAACCTGGATTCTCCGGACTCTCTGGTCTGCCAGCAGAGGCTCTAACCGCTGGGCCAAACCGGCCAGGGCTGAACGCATCACTTTAAAGAGCTACTGTGGGTTCAGACCCAGTAAAGAGGAAGACCTTTGGGGAAACACCTGGTGACGGACCCCAGAAGAAGTGCTAGCATCTCCCCAGCCACCCCCACCCACCCCCCGCCCACGGGCCTATGGGAACCAGCGGGAGGCGCGGGCGGACCGCAGGGAAGGCAGGGGAGGCTGAAGGCGAGCCCCGGGTCCCCTCTCAGCAGGCAGTGACTCCACTGGAAAAGTGGCCGACCCTCCCCTCAGGGCTTGCAGGCTCCCCATCTCAGCTGCAGAACTAACTTCCCCGGGGGGCCCAGGGGCGGGAGGACGGGATCCCACACAAGGCGCCCAGGAGGAGGATCGCCACAAAACTGTCAGGCGGAAGCTTCAGGGCGCCCCACGCCCGGGCCTTCCACGACCCAGAGATGTGTTTGCGTGGTCGTCATTTCCCAGAATCTGCAGAAATAAAAGGTCTGAACCACAACCGGTGATGACTGCAGTCGCTTCCACGTTGAGTCCCCTCTGTCACACCGCTGCTCATGTCTGGTGTCATGACTGTGGCTTTGAGGAAGGAATCCAGCCAGCCAGGGTTTCTGGCCTCGCACTGATGGCATGTGGGGCTGGGCACTTCCTGCTGGTGGGGGCTGGGTACTTCCTGCTGGTGGGGGCTGGGTACTTCCTGCTGGTGGGGGCTGGGTACTTCCTGCTGGTGGGGGCTGGGCACTTCCTGCTGGTGGGGGCTGGATATTTCCTGCTGGTGGGGGCTGGGCACTTCCTGCTGGTGGGGGCTGGATATTTCCTGCTGGTGGGGGCTGGGCACTTCCTGCTGGTGGGGGCTGGATATTTCCTGCTGGTGGGGGCTGGATATTTCCTGCTGGTGGGGGCTGGGCACTTCCTGCTGGTGGGGGCTGGGCACTTCCTGCTGGTGGGGGCTGGGCACTTCCTGCTGGTGGAGGTGTTCTGTGCACTGGAGGACGGTCAGCAGCATCCCCGGCCTCTATGTCCAGATTCCAAAATGTGTCCAGACACGGACAGACATTACCTAAGGTGGGAGGAGGGGTGCACCCCACCTCCCTGCCACCTCCAGCCCCACTGACCTAGGGGAAAGACACAAGTGTCTTCCTACTCTCTCCACAGAAAAGGACAACACAAAATGCCACATGAAGAGACAGCCAAGCCTGTGCAGATGAATGCTCTAGGAGAAAAACATTCGAGTCAGGGATCCAGCAGTTAATTAATTAACAAAGTAGGGGATTACTCTGGGTGGTATGATGTCTGTGAGAATTTGTTGGCTTTTAGTTTTTTTTTAATTTGAGGTTTTCCTCATTCTAATGTAATTTTAATTCATATTTTGTATTTTTTCTTATGGGACCTGTCAGATTGCCTAAGCTTCGGGTCTCACCACCCTGGGCCTGCCCCTAAGCCCACAGCCTGGCCAGGTGATGGGTATGTGTCTCCTCGGGTCATTTTCACACCCGTTAATGAAGTTGGTCCTGTTATTGTCCCTTTTACAATTAATCCAATTGATTGGATCATATACCTCTCGCCTAAACATATTAAGGATGCTGAGCCCTGGCTGGTTTGGCTCAGCGGTTAGAGCATAGGCCCACGGACCAGAGAGTCCCAGGTTCGGTTCCCGCTAAGGGCACGTACCTCGATTGCAGTTTGTCCCCAGCCCCGGTTGGGGTCGTGTGGGTGGCAACCACTTGATGTGTCTCTCTCACATCGATGTTTCTCTCTCTCTCTTCTTCCCTCTCTCCCTCCTGCTCTATCTGAAGATAAATGCAAAAATGTCCTCGGGTGAGGATAAAAAAAAAAAAAAAGGATGCTGATATTTAATTCAGAAGTGCCCAGAAGTTTACGTCACGGAAGAAATCTCTGCTGGCCTTTACTACTGGACTTCAGAGTCTGCCCACAAGTGTTCGAGACTCTGGCACCAGAAAAGAGAGCCAGCGTCCTTCATGCTCCCTGGAGTGGGCACAGAAACTCGAGAGTCCGCAGCTGACAGGACTGAGCATCTATCCAACCAGCTGTGAACTAACCAGCTCCATTAAATTGTCTCCTGTTTTTAAATATAAAAGATATGTGAGGGAAATCATACAGTGACTAGGGCAAAATAAACACATTTAGTCTATCAGCACACTGCACAGAACAGGGACCAACTGGAGATATGTCACTGTTTGTAATATTACGCCATTTACTCTGATCATGTCTGCTTTGGTTGTCTGAGGAGGAGGATTTTTAGCGTTGTAGGCCATCTAGGAGAGGTCTGTTACATTTTCCAGAAAGTCCCAGTGCTGGCACAACCAATAACTGCAGAATGAATGAGCCGCGACCACTCTTCCCTGGCCTAGAGGTGACGGAGGGAAGGATTTGAGTAAATAGGAGAAACCCTTTTCTTTGGGCAGTGACCCTGCTTAAGAGGAGAGACCCATTCTTCAATTACAGAAATAAGTTGATTCTTTTATTTATTATTTTTAATATGCTTTTATTGCTTTTTAGAGAGAGAGGAAGGGAGAGGAAGAGAGATAGAAACATTGATGAGAGAGAAACATCAACATCGATTGGCCACCTCCTGCACGCCCCCAACTGGGGATCGAGCCTGCAGTCTGAGCATGTGTCCTGACCGGGAATCGAACTGGTGACCTCTTGGTCCATGGGTCGATGCTCAACCACTGAGCCACACCGGCCGGGCAAGTCAATTCTTTTAAAGGAAGCAAGGATGGATTCCAATGACTAATGCAGACACATCTCAATAGCACAAGGCATGAGATGAATCCTATGAGAATCAAAAGGCAGCTAAAAGCTGGAAATCCCCACAAGGGGCTAGTTACTTATCTGAAAGACTAAATTTAGCAACATTCTTTCTCCTATCAAAGATCAGGCAATCCAAAGATTTAGTTTCCAGAGGATATAATTGATGGTAAAATATTCTCAGTTTCCATGCCTGCATTTCTACATATCTGACTGTCAGGACTATTAGCCAGGAAAGTATATTATATATCTCCTAACATGTGTGATTTATAGAAGTTGCTTCGATCTCAACACTGATTTTTATTACATAGTGGGACCATTTCCTTCCTTCTCTTTTGAAAATGTACACCTCTAACACCATATTCCACAGGAAAACGTTCTCTACGGCCAACTTTATAAAAACATATATTAAAAAGAATTCTAAAGATTATTCCAAAACCCTTTCCTCACCAATGACTGGTTTTGTATCTGTGAGACCTGAATCAATATACAACATTCCTATACGCCCTTGCTTTTGCCTTTTATAGATTTTTATTTACACGGTCACTTCTCGTCTGAGTTTGAAAGGAGGTAGTCTGAAATGACAGGGACTACAAGCTTGCTGTTTAATCTCCGTCTCTGGCATTAGCTGAAGTTCACGGTATAACTTCCCCCCTCCGGTCCTTTTTGTTCCTTCCTGTCTACTTACCAATGCTCAACCAGAGTAAATTAACTGTCACTTAAAATAGAATGATTTTCCTATTAAATTATCAAATTACCAGCCCCATTTTGCGGTCTATTTGTATAGGATATGGAGGATATTACTTCTTTCAAATGTATTTTTCAAGATCATATAGGTGATGGCAACCTAGTTTTCCAAGTTAATTAAATTTGAAACCAGACCACTGGGGGAAAAAAATGCAAAAAAATTCCAAGTGACTCAAAATAGCAATAGGCTTCAATTATATTTTAACGACTTTCACAACAAACCCCAGTGTCTGTTTTGGCAAAGAATAGCTCATAACGTTATTGAGAAAAACAAGCTCAAGATGCCAAAAGCTTTTAGCAAGATTTCAGACTTACGGTTTATTGCTTTGTGATTTAAAATAATAGAAGAAATAATATTAATAAAAAGTCTGGAATGAAACTGCCAAAATTCAAATTTCAGTTCTTCCAACTTCCCCCATGTGGATGTTTATAGAAGCTTTATTTATAATTGCCTGAACTTGGAAGCGAACAAGATGTCCTTCAGTGGGTGAGTGGGTAAACACACTGTGGTATATCCAGACAACGGAATATTATTCAGCGCTAAAAAGAAATGCTCTATCAAGCCATGAAAAGACAGGGAGGAAACTTAAGTGCATATTACTAAGTGAAGGAAGCCGATCTGAGACGTTACACACAGGAGTATGATTCCAACTACATGGCATTCTGGAAAAGGTAAAATCGACAGTGGAAAGGTCAACAGTTGCCAGGGGAAGCACAGAGCATTTGAGGGGCAGTGGAGATACTCTGTATGACACTACAATAGTGGGTACATGTCATTAGATATTTGTCCAAACCCACAACACCAAAGTGAACCCTGATCTAAAGTATAGATTTGGGGTGATTATGATGCATCAATATAGAGTCATCAATTGTAATAAATGTACCACTCTGGTGGGGGATGTTAATAAAGGGGGAAGCTATGCATTATGGGGGCAGGGTATATGGGGCTCTCTGAACCTTCCTTTCAATTTGCTGTGAACCTAAACTGCTCTAAAGTATGAAGTCATTTTTTAAAAGCAGTGCCCCTCCCCCGGCAGTGAAGCGACTCCCCTCATCGGAGGTTTCCAAACAGGGTGCAGGACCTCACTGTCCGCTGTATGCAGGAGCGGGTAGTGGGTGGGGGTCCAGACGAGATCATTTCCAAGGTTCTTCAAACCTCAAGAAACATAAGACACAGTCAAAATAGTTTAAGTCAAAACTCTGCAAATAAAATAAAATGGAAAAAAAACCCTGAAAGCAATAAAAAAATCTTTTCAATAGGTAATTAGAAAATGTAAAATCTAAACAATCTGGTTAGTAAACACATACGAATGTTTCTTGTTTAAGAAAACTCTTCCAGCAGAATTGAAAACCCGGCAGAGGACGGGCAATTGCACGCTCCTGCTACACCTCCACGCCAGTACCCACGGCGGGTGAGAGGGTGCCCACTGGCCGTTCGGTTGCTTCACACTGTTTACAGTGGGTTCAGTGCACCACACTCTGGTCCATGGACACGATGTCCTAGGGTCCCTCTTCTGAACGTAATGGGCCCAAATTGACAGGAAGTCCAAGTCAGCAGAGGGGCCAGTACCTGACTGTCCCACAACCAATCCACACACAGCTGTGGCTCCTAGTGCCAGGCAAACTAACGACACACAGGACCCCCCTGAAGTTGTCTGAGGTTAGGTAAAATTGGAGAGGAAATAAAATCTGAGGCTGAGTTGGCTATCCCGCCCTGTCATGAAACCCATCTGCTGCGAACACAGCCTTCCTGAGCTGGGAACAGAACTGACCAGCTAACCAAACCCATCTCCTGAGCCCCGGACAGGGGCATGACCCACAAGTCACTCTGCAGTAGAGCCAGATGGGGACTCAGGGCCCCACAGTGGCTACTCAAGTCTCCCATAGAGCCTTTCCGTATCATTCTACCTTGACCTAACCAATCCTGCTCCTTAGCCCTTAGAGTGATCGTGAGTGACGCTGTCCACTGGAAGTACCTGCCTTCCACAGCAGTTCCTCGTTAGCACCAACCCTGTTCCAATCTGGCCGGTGTGGCTCAGTGGTTGAGCGTCAACCCATGCACCAAGAGGTCGCCGGTTCGATTCCCGGTCAGGGCACATGCCCAGGGTATGGGCCCGATCCCCAGTGTGGGGCATGCAGGAGGCGGCCAATCAACGTTCTCTCTCATCAATATTTCTATCTCTCCCTTTCACTTTCTCTCTCTCTAAAATCAATAAAGAAAAAAAAAAACCTGTTCCAGCTAGCCAGTCCCTAAGCCTGCCATGCTTTAAAGTGAGCGCCAAGGGAGGAAGATAAAGATGTTAACCGAGTCTTCTAATTCCCCCCATAAAAGCTATGAAGTTGCTGGGTGAAGTGAATTTATTACAGAGTAAATGTGTCTGGGGTGGGGTGGGGGTGCTGTTCCCTTTCAGTTCCCAGGTCTTTGGCCGATGAGGGCTTTGAACTCCTGCCCACACCAAGCCCATGAATCAGTGTCATTTACTACGTACATTTAGATAATTGAAATAATAAAGATGAAATGAATACTGAAGGTCTACTGTTTCATGAATAGCAGCTCCTTTTTACCAGTGGACCAACAGTGAAGAGACTTGGACCACCTACATTCCCACTCGGTGCAAGAGGTCCTATCATTTTACCTGTACTTTCCACCATCCTATTTTCATTTTCTTCTGCAGAAAGTGCTAATATGAGCATATATCTGTCTATATGAGCTTCTAATCAAAATGGAATTGAGGCAGGAAAGTATACTAATGACAATATGCAAGAGGAAAATTGAACACAAATGTTTATATTTTCTTTCCTCACCATGGTTCTAAAAAGCTTAAGCATATAAAAATGGGAAGTTTAAAAACTCAGCTTACTATAACTTTGAAATACTATGCTGAAAAATAATAAAAGTGTTCATATTTAAAGCCACTTAACCTGATATAAAGTCAAGAAAGAATATCATTCTTAAAAATGAAATACCCCTAAAAGAAACAGAGTCGGCAAGACACTGTTGTTACGAGAGGACTTGATTAATTTCGAACATGGCTTTGAACGGCCAAGCCTGGTCTGCAATCCCAGTGATGAGGATAAATCACACTCTCCCTCCCTCACTAGGAACCAACACAAGGGACACAGCACAGATGATTCCAAAGGATTCTTCTAGGTCCACTTCCAGCTTCAATATTGGTTTTTCTATCTAGGGTTGAACTTCAAAATGAAAACAAACCATCCACAGCCTCAAGCCCGAAAGAAACGAATGGATAAAATGAGCACATACTCTTGACAAAAAAAAAAAAAAAAAAAACAGAGAAGGAAATCTCTGTAAAAATAAACATTTCGCTAATCCATACATGGTGACATATCTCTTGCCATCTATGCCACAAGATGACACCTTGGCAGTGGCCGAGGTTCACCATGTGGACTAACAAACATGGCTGTGCCCGTCCTTCCCACAACGCAGCCTCCCTCTGTCATCCTGCCCGCCTCCAAAGACCTTCCTCCTGCAGACAGCTCTTCCTGAGAACCTACAACAGTAGCAAGCACACACGACACCTGATAAATATTTGCGGATGAGTTTATTAGCTGGCACTCCTGCATCTCCAGGGTGTCTCGCCCACTTCCCCTAACAACCTGGAGGAGAACATTTATTTCCTCTTTAAAAACCTTTGGAACTTTCTGCTCAAACCGTCTAGCCACCACCTCCTTGGCTTGCCTTTCTTTTTCTTTTCTTTTTTTTTAAATGTTTTTATTGATTTTTTAGAAAGAGAGAAAGGGTGATGGAGAGAGGGAGAGAGGGAGTGAAATATTGATGAGAGAGAGAAATATCGATCAGTTGCATCTTGCACACGCCACACTGGGGATCCAGCCCAAAACCCAGGGATGTGTCCCGACTAGGAATCGAACCAGCGACCTCTCGGTTCATGGGATGACACTCAACCAACTGAGCCACACTGCAGGGCTCCTTGGCTTGACTTTCAAACTGGGTGACTTTTTCTTTTTTCTGTTTTGCATCCCTTAAAATATGGGTATCAGTACTCCATGGGGACATATATTCCAGCATTTCAGTCTGGGGGTGGTTATTAGAGGGACCTGGGAGTTTAGAGGGTTACAGGGACACCAGAGCCAGGCCCCTGGGATCAGAAGACCCCTCTGTCTCCAGGAGTGTCAGAAATAAGCTTTACAGGATGAGAAGACAATGGTCACGGGCACCTGTGTGCAGCCCAAGATGGGCCGTTCACCAAAAGGCATTCACGACGCAGTTCAGGTCCAAACGCTTCTCAGTGAGCGCCATGCAGGCCCCGGGGAGTCAGAGGAGGGGGCCGTTGTCCAGAGGAGAGACGTGGACAGCTTTGAAAGGACACGGAAACACGTGCCCTTGGGAACACTCAGGACTTCCTTCACCGGACTTCACTGATAGCCGTGATTTCCCTGCTGTCCCCGAACACGTAGCAACGACAAGCTCCGCAATTCCATGGGGAAGTCACTTCATTTTAAGCACGATGCACATGAGAATGTGTAGTTGTGGGGAACACCGAGGGCAGACAGGGCTCTTGCCTTTCTCCCTGTTGAGTCAGAGGCAAAACGCAATGCAGGGTCCCATGTGGACAAGGGGCAGCAGAGCAGAGCGAAGTGGGCAGAACACGCAGTCAGGTGAGGGGCTGGTGTCCACTCCAGAGGATGCTGTAGAACCAAGTGGAGCAGACTCTGCTGAAAGCCAGCAGGCCTGTCCCCAGGACCTCCTGGCGCAGCCAGAGCAGATCACCTGAGTCAGGGAGTGGGGCAGGACCAAGGGGAGCTCTTGTCAGCAGAGAGGGGCCACCCAGCATTGGCCAAGGCCAACAAAACACACAGGGACGAGGCAGCCTAGCGATGCCAGCAGCCACAGCACAGGTGGGGCCTGGCAGGGACCAGAGTCCTTCATGTAGACCCAAGGACCATCTTGATGGAGACCCAGGGACCATCTTGTAAACCCAGGGACCACCTTGATGGAGACCCAGGGACCATCTTGTAAACCCAGGGACCACCTTGATGGAGACCCAGGGACCATCTTGATGGAGACCCAGGGACCACCTTGATGGAGACTGAGGGCCCACCTTGATGGAGACCCAGGGACCACCTTGATGGAGACCCAGGGCCCACCTTGATGGAGACCGAGGGACCAGCCCATGAGAACAAATGCAGCTTCCACTCCACACACAGCAGGGGGCTCAGGATGGAAATTATTAAAGAGGACTTTAGAGCAATCACCCCCAAAGACAGGTTTCTCTAGAGACACTCTTTAAAAGATTGACTAGGCCTCAGGTTTAAAGTGGATTGTGTTTTTAGTTGTTTTCGTCTGACCTAGAAGGGTGGAGGGTCCTACAAAGTACAAGAAAGTTCCAGAAAAAGAAACTATATTTTCTCTTGTGTACCTGAGTTGCTGTGGACAACCAAACGGACAAGAAGAAGGGGGTGAGAGGGTATGCCAGGCCCAGGGAGTGAATGGAGCAAGGAGCTGGGAATGGGAACAATACGTGCAGGGATTTAAAAGGTTTTCGACTTGACTACAGAAGTCAAGTCATAGGCTTACAACTCCCTGGACATGGAATTTGAATCTTATCTTGCTGATTTTAAACTTAAGTCTGATTTCTCTAAGCAGCAGCTTTATTTCTTGGGGTTTTTTTTTTTTTTTAATCAAAATTTCCAATTAATGTCAGTATTTCCCTTCAATACTCTAGTCTGAAGATTTTTTTTCTTTTACCGATATACATGTACTAACCATTCAACTATCTGCTGGTGGAGGGAGAGAGATCCTTGGGGTGAAATAAATCTCATGGACAAGAGGAGCTGAACTCATTATATGCATGTTCATGTAAAAAAAAAAAATGATCAAAATAAGCAAAATAATAAAAGGAGACACACAGTAAAAAGTACCACACCAAGGGATTGCGTGGTTTTACTTTCCACCGGACTGTAAACTGTCTGAAAGAAACAGAAAAAGGCATGTCTGGGTTGAATTTCTGCACATTGCATAAGGAATTAATTACCTCCAATTTCAAAACTAGCCTTTCTGGAGTTCGCTTTCAGTTTGGGGTATTTATGACTCTGAATTATTTTTACACTGAATTAGCTGGGTTTGCCCCCTCTTTATGACCTCTGATACAAAAGCAGCCATATCCTGCCCCATCATCTAGCACTGAGGTCCTCATGACCTCACTGGGAACAACGGCCATCATCACAGCCCCTCTGTCCCTCCACTCCCAGCAAGGGTCGGTAAGGGCGCTCCCAGCCCCCTTCAGCACCGGGCGGTGTCATCGACAGAGAACCTGCCGCAAGCACTGACCTACTGAGTGACAAACACCCTCATTGTCAAGGTCTCCCCTTCCTGTTGGTCTCCAGGTCTGTCCTCTGAGGGGAAATGGAGTCTGACCTCCAGGACCACAAGTATCTGTGCCTCACATGCCACCTTACCCAAAACTTCACTGGTTTAAACTGGAATTTTGGCTGGCAGTTGGCGTTGGCTTTTGTTTGAAAGTCAATGGTACAGCGCTCCCGCCTCCAACTGACTTGGGCTTTCAAGTTACTGAAGGGGGTGCACATGGGATTACACGTAGGTCCTCAGCTGTGCCACATTGTTTCATGTCTTTCTCCTCTGCTGAAATTCCTCCTGCACTGATCCCCCAGCAAACTCCTACACATGCTTCAAGACCCAGCGCAAATACCACAGCCAAAGGCTTCTCTGACCTCCCACAGAGAGGGGTGACCTTACACATCCCCTAATTGGTGTATATCACTCTTCATTGCACTTATCTGTTGAGAAGTTGGTCAGGGTCCGCAGCCCTACTACAGACTGTGAGAGCCTTGAGGATCAAGAAGAGATTTTAAGACAAGGCTTGGCAGCTAGTAGGTGTTCAATAAAGGCTAATTGAATGTGCTGGATTCTAACAGAAGGACAAGACAACTGGATTAAGCTGCATTAGGAGATGAGCAAATTGTCTGCACGGATTTGCTTTGCAATGAGCTCTGCTGGGTACCAGAATGGGTTGCAAGGGAGACAATGGAATGCCCCTGTGAAATTCAAATCGGTGATCACTAACTCATACATACTGATGAATAACTAATGAAGGGAGATAATATTAATCAAACAAAACGTTAGAGTTGGTAAGATAAATAAGATCCCCCAAAATTGACTTGCTAACTGGCCTTCCTGACCACAGAAATCTATAAAAGGTATAAAGGCCTGTCCAGGGATAAATGAGGCAGACAGTCTGGTTAGTGTAGGGTGGTCTGGATGCAACACCAGCCTTCAGAGTGTGGGCCAGACCCCCAGGCCTGAGAGTCGCCTGCAGTGAAGCAGAATCTCTAGGGCACCTAGGAATCTCCATTTCCAGCACATTCCACGGCGAGTCCTATGCACAACAGTCTGAAACCCTATGCATGAGGAGAGACTGATTTCCCTGCTGTGAATTTCAACCTGGAACTTGTCTCAAAGGTGAATTTTAATGGAGAAAGTATGATCTTTTCCATCGTGGAGAAACTGCAAATCTGTATAGGGAAAAAAAAAAAAAGTGTGTCTTGACCTCCACCTTAAACCACAAACAAAGTATCAGTTCCAAATGGTTTGTAGAACTAAATATAAAACATCAAACAATTACTCTTGTGGGAGAAAAAAAAAACAACATAGAAGAACAGCTTCATGACTTAGAATAGGAAAAGATTTCTTAACAGGTCACAGAAAGCATTCAACTATTTTTTCCTTTAAGAAAAAGTGCGTACATTGACATACATAAAAATTAAGAATGGATGTTATCAAAAGACACTAGTAAGAAAGTCACAGAACAGATCAAGATGTGTGCAATCCATGTATCGTATGTGACAAAGGACTCACAACCAGAATAAAGAAAGAACTGCCAATAGACCCATAAAAAAGGAACTTGAGCCCTGGCCGGTTTGGCTCAGCGGTTAGAGCGTCGGCCCGCGGTCCAGAGAGACCCGGGTTCGGTTCCTGCTAAGGGCATGTACCTCGGTTGCGGTTTGTCCCAGGCCCTGGTTGGTCGAGTGGGTGGCGGCCACTCGATGTGTCCCTTTCACGTTGATGTTTCTCTCTCTCTCTCTCCCTCCCACTCTATCTGAACAGAAAATGAAAAAATGTCCTCGGGTGAGGATAAAAAAAAAAAAAAAAAGGAACTTGA
Organism: Tadarida brasiliensis; assembly: GCA_030848825.1. Classification (NCBI taxonomy): domain Eukaryota; kingdom Metazoa; phylum Chordata; class Mammalia; order Chiroptera; family Molossidae; genus Tadarida; species Tadarida brasiliensis. The sequence goes on along the minus strand of CM061267.1, from coordinate 93,290,752 downwards.
TAAAATAGACAAAAGCTTGAACAGGCACCTCACAAAAGGAAATAAACATATGTAAGAGCGTCCAACACTATTAGTTATCAGGAAAGTTAAAACCACAATGAGAGATGCAACTTGACACCCAACGCACGGCGATAGTTGTAAAAACTGGCCATGTCACGGGGACAGGCGGCCGAGCAACACTGACGCACGCGGGACCTGTGGGAGCGAAAACCGGCGCAGCCACTTGGGAACACTGTTTGGCAATGCCCGCCAGAGCCAAGTGTCCTGGTCCAGAAATTCCCCTCCTGCGCACGCATCCTATATATACACACACGTCGGTTCATCGGGGGGCATCTGAAGGATGTCTCGTAGCACTGCGCGTGCACAGCTGCAAACGGGAACAGTTCAAACGCCCTTCGCCGGCAGAACGGTCACCGGCGCTGTGTTCACCCCAAGAGCCGGGCAATGGACGCTGCGCAGTGGAACCTTGCCACCCCTGTGCTGAGAACAAGACGCCGGACCCTGCAGAGTCCATTCTGTGCGATTGGGTCTGTGTGAAGGTCAGAATCAAATGAGACGAACCGATGGTGACAAAAAGAAGAGCGATGACTTCGTCTGGGGTGGAGGGAATGAGAAGGGGCGTGAGGGATCTTGCAATGTTCCATTTCACGATCTGGGTGCTGGTTACATAGGTGCATTCACCGTGATGAAATCCATCGAGCCGAACCCTTATGATGTGTCCACTTTCGTGGATGTACGTCGACTTCGCTAAAGAGCACACTTAAAAAATAAATGTCCAAAAGCAGCCCCTGATCTGAATAATCTCTGGCGCTAGCATTCTGCAGCCTAATGCACGCTCCCACCCAGCAGCATGACGCGGCTGGACTTCACCCATAAAGCCACTCTGTATGATTATAATGGATTTCTGCATTTATATGGCGCCTTTCCTCCTCGGAGATCAAAGGATTTCTGCATAATAAAAGATAGCATATGAAATGCAGCATATCAAACACAGTTAGGGCTGAGAGAATAAAGGGGAAATATTGAACTCAGGGACATATAATCTAGCAACCTTGTCGACATAAAATAAGCCATAAAAACTGTATGTAAAAAGAATCATAAACATCAACTATTAAGAATTCATTTGTGTGAAATAAAAGGCCCGCTGCTCCCGAGGTTGCTTTCTTGCTCTTGGTACGGGGAGGACAGAGAGCAGCAGAGGCATTCAATTGGGACTGAGACTCCTAGGCACCACATTGCAGGATTTCTCTGCAGCCAACTTGGCACCTCACTGCAGTAAAACAGTACAACTAAATAAACTCTCTGTGCTGAGGCTCAAACAGCTTTCATAGGCTCTTTGAGATAGAAAATCACTAACCCGGACAACTAATTAAATGGGCCTTTTTCCTTTTTGTGAAATAAATATTCTGTTGCTGTATCTCTCAGAGCCATATACAATTATACACATGGCTTTTATGTTTCACACTGACACTCACCAAATGTGCTTCCCACAAACTTCAATCCTTAAAATCACCAGGGAAAATGCACCCCGAGGAATTTTCGCTGGCCTGAGGTCACTTGGGGAACCTGTGTGGGGTGACGCTGTGGGTCTGCCAGTGACCCCAGGAGATGTTTCCTTCAGCCTAACAAAGGAATTGTGAATTGTGAATCAACTGCTCAGACATCCCTCTACAATCTCCACACATGTGGAGGAGAAAAAGGAAAATAGTTGGCCTTGAATAACTTAAATAACCCATGTTCCATACAATAGAGTCAGATAAATGAAATCTGTGTGTGTGTGTGTGTGTGTGTGTGTGTGTGTGTGTGTGTGTGACAGACCTTGAGAGGGATGACAATAGTCAATAACAACGAAGAGGAGGATGAAACTGGCCATTTGGCAAGTACTCTTTCTTTGTTCCTTTTATTAAATTGACTGGGGTGACACCACTTAGCAAAATCATACAGGTTTCAGGTGCACAATTTCACAGCACATCATCTGTGCACTGTATCGTGTGTTCTCCATCCATCACCACTGGCAAGCACTCGTAATGGATACCATCATTAAATTCTCACAATAATCCGATTAAGTTGGTAGTTGATTATCTCCATTTTACAGATACATAAATGAAGATTTAAGAACAAAGGTTAATTAACTTGCTCAAGGTCACATTGTGCAGGAAGTGACGAGCCGAGGCAAAGCCAGGCAATACGGTTCCAGAGCTTCTGCTCTTTCACACCAGTTTACGGCATTCACTGGAGGGCTACCGGGGCATCCAAGGCAAGATTCTGCACTGGAAGTGTCTTGTCACTCTGTGGGGGCTCGTGTTTTCTAGGGACAGCTCTGGCAGAAGTTACTCCCATAACCGGAGATAAGTTCCAAAGAGAGAAAGACCCGTTGCCCTAGTTACAAATAAATCACAAGTCCCATGATCCTTCTGGGACCACCTAGATGTGTGCCAGGAGCCAGGCACCCCTGGGAATTAGGAACCACGCACCCCTGGGAATCAGGCTTTAACACAACTCCCGTGAGTCTAGAATCTTACAGTCACTCCTCATCATTCGAGTTAGCTCTTTGGGAAGCTTTCTGACTTGTCCTGTGCTTTCGGTCTAACAGCGTTTACAAAAGAGTCCCTGGAAGGTGAATCCGCGGTCCTCAGAAGCCTATGGAACAATGCAGATTCCCCCTGTAGGCAGTAGCAACGATTCATTCATAACAAGAGTGCCGCAAACTTGTTCAATAGGAGACCAGTCTGTGGGGAAAATACCACAGCCAGGAGATTTTCATCTGACCAGGGGTCACTTTAAACCTCAATTTAGTGACACCCTTGTGGGCTTTCCCTGGCACCTAGAATATATGGTCTAATAATTGGGAACAGCTGCTTGTCTTGACTGGAACCACTCTATTTAAATAGCTCCAAGATTACACCCTTGGCCTCTGCTTCTTTATAGACTTTGGAAATAAACTACTGTGGATGCCCAAATGTATTCAGACAATGGAAGAAATGATTTATGGAGACTGACCACATCCAGAGCTGCAAGCCCTACTCATTGCCCTGGCTCACTCACCACCACCCATACAAAGGAGAGGGGACAACATGACGAGGTCATACGGTTACTTATCCCCGGGAGTCAGCCTGAATAAAAGTTCCCCTTCAGACTGAAGCACTTTTTCATGACCTTCACTCTAAGACACGGTGGTTGCATTTGACTCCACCAAAACCCGAACTTAATCGTCTAGCTGATTCAATCTGACATTCCCAGAGCATGTGACTCTGGTATAACCAGTTAATGAAATTCCTATAGAACGTGAGACTTACATATTTTAACCGAACATTTTAAAGGACACTTGAGCTTTCTTCCCATTTGGGCAGTTCTGTCCAGTTTTCATTTTCTTTTGAATCACTGATTCCACGAAGATTTATTGCATGCTTACTGGGCCAAGTGCTCATCCCTCAAAATGGCCTGAGCGGAATTTATTGATGCCAGACACACTTGTAACCGTCCTTTCCAATGTAAATATCCAGCAACAGAAAAGTAATAAAATAGAGCATGACATATCCACTTGGCAAAATATTATAGGCCTATTCACAAATAATAATAGCATCTATAGGATTATGAAAGAAATTGGGGAAATTAAAATAATATTGTTAAAAAGAAGCAAAATTGAATAGACCTGTGATGACAGCTATGTAAAATTATGTACAGACAAAAGATGGAAAAGGAAAAAACAAATCAATAAATAAATATTCTATATTCTGAATATCTCTATAAATATTCCAGAAAACCATACAGATCAAGAAGATGAGCAACTAAAACCACCGGAATCCATGCCTGTAGCACCACACCAGACGGAGAATACTACAAACTTTAAAACATGTCCAAGTAGATAAATAAATGACCCAACTGAGAAGGGCCAGTCCAGAAAAGAAGAAAAACGGGGGACCTAGATGTGGGAAACAGATACAATAACCCCTGTAAAGAGAATGTTTCCCCCAAATGGGAAAATACTGAACACAGGCATGAGACGTAGATTAAAGTACTGGTTACTGACAAATCAAAAGGAAGGAGTTCAAAAGTCTGCAAAAACAGAGGTGGAAATCTTGGGAAAGTACCAGTTCTGGAGAAGGGATAATTTGGAAAGAGCAGCCTTCAGAGATTTAGTAGTAAAGAAAGAACTGAAAATTAAGAGCACATCAAAAACAAGAAAATCATGAAATCAGAAGATATATCGCCACCAACCCCCCCCCAAAGGGGGGGGATTTTTTTAAAACTATACTTCATAAACAAACATAAGAAGAAGCTCTTGAATTAAGAAATCTCAGGTATAACTTAAATCTTCACCCCCTCACCTCAGTCTACCTGTGACATTTATTGCTAGTCCAAGAAAAAAAATCTCAAAATGAAGAGTAAACATCACAATACCCATACAAAGTTCCTATAAGAAGAAAATAGAACATAAATATCAAAACCTTTTAGCCAATGAATATTCTCCCCTCCAAAACAATAAGGAAGCAGAAGAAAATGTCAATACCCCAATCTGAATCAAATATCCTTAAACAAGCAGTTAGAGATGGAAAAACAAAACAAACCGAAACAAAACAAAAAAGAAGCCTGAATCAGAAATTGTATAACTCAAAACATAAATGGATAAAAATCAGTAAAGAAATTTTTTAAGAAGACAAAATCATCTTAGAAATTATGACTAAATCACAATATGCCCAAAAGAAAATAAATATAATAAAAGATATTCAAGAAAGGCACAAAAGCCAACAAAAGAATAAAAACAAAATAAATTAAAAAAACATAAGAATCAGAGAGAAGCCCTGGCCGGTTTGGCTCAGCGGTTAGAGCGTCAGCCCATGGACCAGAGAGTCCTGGGTTCGGTTCCCGCTAGGGGCACATACCTCGGTTGCAGTTTGTCCCCGGCCCCCGTTGGGGTTGTGTGGGTGGCGACCACTCGATGTGTCTCTCTCACGTCGATGTTTCTCTCTCTCTCTATTCCTCCCTCTCTCCCTCCCGCTCTGTCTGAGGATAAGTGCAAAAATGTCCTCGGGTGAGGATAAAAAAAAAAAAAAAAAGAATCAGAGAGAAAGTGATTGAGGTATATTATAATTTAAAAGATCTAATATATAAATAATTGGAATCACTGAAAATTTAAAAACAAAACAATGGAATAGAACCAATACTTAAAACTATAATCCAAGAAAAATTTCCAGAGATAAAAACGACATACATTTACATCACTTACATAATGAAAGGGTCTATTATGTATCTAGAAAGACTGATTCAGCATGGTCAACTTCAAGACATAACCTACTAAGACTAGTACTCGATTTTTAAAGAAAAGAGGGAGAAATCCTTTGAGTCTCCAAACAAAATGATCAAGTCACTTACAAAGAAAAGAAAATCAATTTGGCATCAGATTTCTCCACAGAAACAATACAAAACAAGACCACAGTGGAGCAGCAACTTCAAGAGGTTTGAGGAAACAAGGAATAAATCAAGGTCAAGTGGATAAAACATAAGGGTATAAAAGACATAAATAAAACAATAATGCAAATTTAATATATATTTCCCAATCTCTCCACTTTGATAGTAGAATATACATGGAACAATCACAAAAATTGATCATATGTTAGTTCACAGAGGCCTCAATACGTTTCACAAGAGGAAATTAACAAAAACACATTCTCTCATTACAATACAGTAAAAATTAATAAGTTTGTTATAAAAATTGGCCTCTTCATCTGGAAATTTAAAACCCTCTTTTATTTTTTATTGAAATATATTTGACATGCAACATTGTGTAAGTTGAAGATGTAAAACATTTTAACTCGATACAGTTATATTGCAGTATAATTGCCATTGTAGCATTAGCTAGCACCTGTGTCATGTCACATAATTATCCTTTCTTCTAGTGCTGGGAACAATTAAGATCTAGTCTCTTAGAAAGTTTAATGTTTATAATACAGTTTTGTTGTCTATAATCACTGCATTGTATATTAGTTCTTCAGGACTTATTTATCTATTAGTTGCAAGTTTGTACCGTAAACATCTCTCATTTCCCCCCACCCCTCAACCTGATAACCACCATTTTACTCTGTTTTACAATTAGTTTTCTTAGATTCCTTGTATAAGTGATATCACACAGTATTTGGTTGTCTCTGTCTGACTTATCTTACTTAGAATAATGTTCTCAAGGTCCATCCATGTTGTTACAAATGGCAGAATTTCCTTTTTTTCTCATGGCTGAATATTATCTATCTGTCTGTCTATCTATCTATCTATCTATCTATCTATCTATCTATCCAGTATTATATCTTCTTTATCCATTTGTCTGTTGATGGACACTTAAGCTCTCCATAGCTTGGTATTTTGAATAAAGCTACAATAAACATGAGAGTGCATATGTCTCTTTGGTAACCTGTTTTCATTTCCTTTGGATATATTTGCAGAAGTGGGATTGCTGGTACATATGGTAGTTCTCTTTTTAATGTTTATCCCCCCCCCTCAATTTTTATTAATTTATTTTTGTTACAGATGTCTCTCCTTTTCCCCGCAGATACCCTCCTCCCTATCCCGAGGCTCCACACTCTTCTCCATAGTGACAACCAGTTTACAATCCCACCAACAGTGCACAAGGGTTCCCTTTTCTCAACATCTTTGTCAACACTTCCTCTTGTCTTCTTGATGACAGCCTTTCTTACAGGTGTAAAGTGATAGCTCATCATGGTTTTGATTTTCATTACCCTGACGATTAGTGATGTTGAGGACCTTTTCATGTACCTGTTGGCCATCTGGTGTCTCCTTTGGAAAAATGTCTATTTAACGGTTTCTCTGCCCATTTTGAATTAGATTGTTTGTTTTTCATTTTGTTTTGTTTTGAGGGGTTTTTATTATTGAGTTGTATGAATTATTAATACATTTTGGATATTAATTCTTCATCTGATGCATGATTTGTAAGAATTTTCTCCCATGCTGTAGGTTGCCCTTTCATTTTGTTGATTGTGCCTTTTGCTACGCAGAAGCTTTTACGTTTGATGCAGTCCCACTTCCTGAATTTTTCTTTTGTTGTTTGTGCTTTGGGTGACATATCCAAAAATACATTTCCAAGACCAATGTTAAGGCGCTTCTTCCCTATGTTTTCTTCAAGGAGTTTTGAGGTTTTAGATCATATGTTTAGGTTGTTTGTTTCTTGGTTTGTTTTTTTGAGGCAGGTATAAGACAGAGGTCCTACTTCATTTTTTCTGCATGTGGTTATTCAGTTTTCTCTGCCCTATTTGTTGAAGAGTACCTTTTCCCCACTGAATGAAGATATACAGTTACAAGACATAATAGAAGGAAAAAAACCTCATGTACAATAGCAACAACAAAAAATAACATACTTTGGAATAAACTTCAAAATAAATGTACAAAAGCTATATGAGAAAAACTTCTAAAATACTCTTAGAATATACAAAATTATTCTAGAATAAGTGGGAAGACACCTCATGCAGGAAAGAAAGAAGGGTTCAAAAACTGCTGGGACCTCAGAAGGACTCAGGGGCTCATTTGAAGGGACTGTCACTGGCCAAACTTGGGGGCATCAAAATAAATAATGGTGATAATGATAAAACACCGAGTAAAAAGAATCAAAGAGTCCATGGTGGAATTAAGAAGTGGGGGATGAAGAAGTTCTTTACAGAAGAACACCAGCTAATCAATTAGAAGGAATAATAGGATTTTAAATGTCACCATTTTGCAACCGTTAATGTAATAATTCAGGCAAAGATCATCAGTGACTGCTAAAGCCATTAAGTAAAAATTTCGAGGGGAACAGGACAGTCACAGAGTCTGAAAATCCCACCCACAGTACACAAATTCATTATGAAGGGGAAGAACGTCTTCATGATGAAGGACTCTGGCAGACATCTTCTCAACCACGTGATCCAATTCCCAATTAGCATCCTCGGAAATGTGACAAATTGACATTAGGGTCTTAACTGATATGTCAATAAAAAGTGTTGTGTTCTTTTTTAAGGTTATAGTCATCCAGCTAAGTAAAGTTAGTCCTTTTAGTTATTTATTTTCCTTTCTGTTTTTCAAATTTTCAATTAAATGATTCACTTTAATCATTCAAATGCTTATGAATCAAATTTTAAAGTTTAACTCTTCCTTTTCTTCTTCAGGGAAACAGGAGAGTGTGAATAATTAAGGTATAACAAGGTGCCCGGGTACTATTTTTTATCCCTCAGGAAGGTGTTGACCCAAGCACTTCCGACATGGAAACGCACAACGTGTACCACAGCCCTTGTCTATCGGCCCATTGGGTGCCGCAGCGGAATACCTGCGCCGGTGGCGAGAAAACCACAGAAATTTATTTCTCACGGTTCTGAAGGCCGGATGTCAAAGATCGAGGCCGGCCAGTTCGGTGTCTGGCAAGACCCCTGGTTTCTAGGTGACACCTTCTAGCTGTGGCCTCACACAATGGAAGGGACCAGGGAGCTTTCTCAGGCACTAATACCATTCAGGAGGGCTTTGGCCTCGTGTCCTAGTCACCTCCCAAGGGCTCGACCTCCTATTACCATTGACCCCGCACGGGGGGGGGGAGGATTTCAACGTATGAATTCAGGGGGGACACAAACATTCAATCCACAGCACCCTGTGACAACAAGACAGGTTTGCATTTTACATATTTGTGATTAAACAATGGCTTACTGAAAAATCATTCAGACTGCTCCCCCCAAGTGATTTGCGTTCCCACCAGCTCGGCGTCGTTTTCAGAGGAGCCGAGAGCTGCCCTCCCCGGGAATCTATGGACAGGGAACAGGTTAGCACCAGCTCCAGGACCTGCTGGTCTTCCTTCCAGACTCGGGCGAAATGATTTACCGTATTTATTTGTAATAACCATGTCCTTAACCTACGTTCAGCCATTTCAGAACGGACCTTGTAACGCCACACTGCGGATTTTCTTTGTGATCTACACGTTCACATATCTGCAGGAGAAATTAGGTGAGAACGTGAATAAAAGCACTATTTCTCTCTAAGCAGATATGTCTGTCTAGAGTGTCAATATTTTGAAGAAAAGAAATGCTAGCCTTCTTTTTAAGATTCCAACCTACACTCTGACTTCACTGATTTGGTGGGGGAAATGGCCCCAGTGCTTGTAAGGACAGCAGAGAGCCAGAAATGAGAGATGAGCGAGACCCAAACAGGTCATCCTCCGTCTCCTCGAGTTCCCTGGGTGTTCTCACTTCTCTGAGCACATTTTCATAAAATTTATAAACTTACCTATTTTTTCAAAACTTTATTAAATTAAAAAGCATTTTAATCTTTTGAGGAATGAAACAAAGAACGATTAAGAGGATAATTCGTTTCTTAATGGATGCAATTTAAAACCTTGGCAGTCTGTGTTCCTGTAAACATTCCTCCGCTCTGAGCTCAGGGTCTGGGGTGAAGCAGAAGGACACACAGACTCCGGAGAGAAAGCAGGTCCGTTCCGATGGAGGCCCCGTCCACACAGCCCTTGCTGCCGGCGAGGACTCACGGCGAGGCAGCTGGGAGCTGGGAGGGGTCCCGCCTCTGCTCCCCCGTGTGCGTGAGCCCCAAACCATTCCAAACGAGTCACTGGTTGCCCGTTGGCTTCTCATTCTCCAGACAGTGGAGAAAAATAGTGGTGAGGACATGGGAGGGGAAGCTTCCAGAATTCATCTGGTGAAGGATACCAGCTGGAACGATTACCGGCAGTCTTTGGCTTTGCCCTTCTGAAGGAGAGGCAGCGAGCAAAGACTTCATCCCTGGGGACACTCTCACCTCCAAGGGAGGGAGGCGAATGAGACACTGGATCCCCACTCCAGCCAAACCTCATTTCCCTTAAAAGAACACAGTTCTGATCCCCTCGACGGAAACTGATAGAAATGCTCAGCCTAACATCGAAAGGGAAAGAAAACCCTCCTGAAAAATCACCTTGTCCATTCCTTGCCTCTGGGGAAGATCGAACCAGACATCCTCATGAGCACCTGTCGCCTGAAATGTGGCACTTCCTAGAAGAAATGGATTCCTAGTCCACACAGTTACAAAGAAAGGTCTTTTTCTCTCTCCATGCAAACTGAGTGTTTGCCAGTTCTGAACAGAAAGGAGAAAGCATCTTAGCACGTTCAAACCTTCACCTGCACACATCGGGGCGAGTCAGTCCCAACTCCCAGGCACCTTCTTCAGGTGGGGTCACCGACACTCCGCCACCATTTCCTCACGTGGATGCGTTTCTCGTGTAAAGCTGTGCTCCTCAGTGTATCACGCACACATGTCTAATGCCTCTGTGCACTGCAAGGTCCTGGTTCACGATCCGTACAAAATTAATTTAAATAAACGTGGCACCTCTTTAGGAGTCGGAATGGTAGTTGTACCCTTGGGGGTGGGTGTCTGGAAAAGAGGAGGAAGGTGTGGACATGTTTCTGCCTCTTGACCTGGGAGCTGGGACACGGATGTGTTCTCTGTGTAATAATCCATGTTACTTTTTTTTTCTCTGTATGTGTTACGATAGTAATAAACTGCTAACAAAATGTTTGCAAAACACCAGCAAAACAAATCACACTGCCTACTGACTAGTAGCTTCAGGTTTTCTCGGGTCTCAGGCCCAAATCTTACCCTATCCTACCTCTCAGGGTTGTTGTGAAAAAGAATTAAGATATTATCGGGAGGGCGCTTCGTAAGCTGTGAGATCATCTATAAATGTAAGGATTGCTTTTGGTGCTGTTCTCGTGAATGATGAGCTTCCCAAAGGGCTCTGTTCACAATTCTGCAGGACCAGCTCCATCCACGAAATACATTTACGGCTCTGTTTACAGCTGCGTGTATAGACAAAGGCAGGAGGAACACGATTCACACATTGTTATACCACGGTTGGAACTCTTATTGCCCAGCCCTTTTCTAGCCCGCAGTCCCAGGATAGATTATTTTGCAACTAATTACTTGCAGATGTGAAAGCATTTGAAGTGCTATGAAAATAGCAGGATGGACCCTGGCCTGGCAGCGCCGAGCAGGGAGTGGACAGCATAACACAGTCGTTGTTCTTCTCGGCTTGAGGCCGCACATCGAGGCTCTCAGCTCGGTCTCCTTACGGTATTCTACCAGGGACGACGTGGAAACTGTCTATCTCGTGAAAGACAGATCCAGCCTGTGTTTCTCTTTTAACTGTTCGCATTCTCAGTACCAGAAACTGCAACTATAACTTGAACCCTTCCATTGTTCTCAGATGGCTTTTAGCTTCAGCCGATGGAAAAGACGACACATTCTTCAAGAAAAGCGAGACGGAGGGGGCAGTAAGTTCCTCCAAACCCGAAGGGAGCAGGGGAAACAAGGGAGCCCCTCTGGAGGCAGGAGTTCCCGGGAAGAGGGGCTTCTGACGGGGGCACTAACGGCAAGGGACTTGCCTCTCTCCATCTCTCCTGGCAAAACAGCCAATGTCAGCAGCTGCTCCAACAGAATTATTGCTTTAAGGGATCGTTCAGAAAGAAGAGGCCTTTCTTTTTTATTTCCAGGGTGAAGGACAGAGCTTGAAAAACACATCCTTACAAGTAGGAAAAGAAAAAGGTAAAAGGAAAGTGTTTGCTTAGAAACCTTGGGACCAGGCTGTCCCTGCTGGAGCAGACTCTGCGTGGAGTATTTGACGACAAATACTCCACGCAGAGGCCTGATCTGGGGCGCCCACGCTCAGTGAAGGAGAAGCTGATAGAGCATGAATAACGTGGATTGTCAATTAATTTCTGTTCAGGTGGCCGATGTGTGTCTTCAAGTAAATATTTAAAATCAGATATGTAGGGGGCTATGAATTTCCAAGCTCTAGCTACCCGAAAACATCTCTCTATTGCTTTATTTACTATGTTGCAAACAACTTCGCTTATAATTAAAATATTGGACACTCCAAAACAAAAGATTAAATCCCTTTACCTGTCACGGAAGAAAAAAGTAACCCGGATACAAAAAGACAAGAAGCAGTAACTCCAACATACAGAGAGAAAAAATATTTTCAACTGGAATTCTATTGATGGGGAAAAGGTTATTCACTTAAAATTCACCAGAACTCTTTCTGTAGGAATTATTAGAGAATATCTTCTAGGAAAAAAATAAGAAACAAATCTAAGACAAGAGGAAAATATGGGATCTGAGGAAAAGCAATAAAGAAATTAGAAAAACTCATTGGTAAACTTAAAAATATCGAGTGAAAAGATTAGACAAATTGACAAAAAGTAGAAACCTTTTCATGTATCTTTATAGTAGCACCTAGATAGTAAGTATAAAGTAAAAACTGTTAGGGAAATAAGGAGACATTAACAAATCCAATGTCAAAGTGCAAAACTAGTCTAGTCAACAGATCATTAGGGCAATCGTAAGGAAAAGCCTACAGAATACCCATGGGTAAGACTGGTACTTCAGGCATTTCTCAGGAAAGTATGCCTAAGTAGAGGCACAATATAAAAACCATTTTTACTATCAGCATTCATTTTTTTTTCCTTCTCCCGAGTCATTCCCATCTGTCATAAAAATCCCCGAGGTTAGTTCTTCCAGGTGTTAAAAAGCCATGTTTCAGAGTCATCCAAACTGGTGGGAACTGACTGTTTGGAAGCAGAGTGACATTCATCGTGCTTCTCTTCTGTGCATACTTAAAATTTTCCATGATAGAAAAACATTTCAAATTTCCTCCCGTTGAAAGAAACAGGAGACTTTGCAAAAGATTTATTTAAAAATCTATGTTGATGTTTAAAAGAGACACATTTTCAACAGAATTATTCAGAAGGGTTAAAAATAAAGAGATGGACAAGAATATACCAGATAAATGCTTTCCAAAAAGAACTAGATGTGACAATATTAGTATTCCAAAAATGTAACTCCAAATGAAAATATTATATTAGACATGGCAAAGGGAGGTGAACAAAAGGGGAGAAAACGAATGACTCACTGTGGTAGCACCTAACCGGTAATACAGTGGAAAGCAAAAACTGGTAGAAGAATAAGGAGACACTCACAAATCCAGGGTCATAGTGGAAAACTCTAGCTAATCAACAGATCATACAAGACAGTCATAAGTAAAAATCTACAGAATATTTCCTCAAGGGAAAAAAAAAACTCCATAAATTCTAGAATGTAAAAATCATCGTGTTTATTCTCTGATCACAGTGTAATGCAAGTAGAAAGTAACAGTCAAAAGACAGCAAAAAAAAAAAAAAAAAATCCCCTTCAGAGACAATATTTTATCATTTTCTTTTAAACAACGCGGATCCCTGCGCACATGAAAACGAAAATCTGACGGTTTTCAAGGTGGCGCCGCAAAAGGCAGAGGACGCGGCCAAATCGGTCCTCGGAGAAAATATTATCATCTTAACTACATGTGCCAGAAAATAAGAAATACTGAAAACAAAAGCACTAACCATTCAGGAACCAGCGGACAGAATAAACCCACAGAAAACAAAATGAGTGGATTCCATCTTATGCCGTCGTCGCTTCATCCCAACCTGACCTCTCCTTCGAGTGCCGTTTTATTTCCGAGACCATGTTGTGCTTTTATTTCGTCTGTTGTTAAACCCATTGCTGTAACTTGATCATCTTTCTAAAACTTTCTTCCAGAATCTGAAGTTGATCCCTTTCTAGTCTTCACGACGTTGTCCCCGTTCCCTCATTCTGCAGTTTTCCCCACCAGCCCACGTTGGAGGTGGTTGTTTTTTTCAGTCGTCTCTCTCCTTTGGGGAGAACTGCCCACACTCAGCATCGGTCAACACCCGGTGCACTCCGGCCGGCCCACGGCCCTGCCGGCCCACGGCCCTGCCGGCGGCTCCCGTGGGCTCCAGTCAGATGTGCACGCAGGCTGCTGGGAATTTCTCGCCGCCCAACTCCGTGTAACTCGTGGGCACTCATTCACACGGCTCAGCTGTAAGGAGGTGGGATGTTTTACTCCCCCGGCTGCCACGAATCTGAACGGGGATGACAAATACATGACCCGAGTGGAATCGCCAGAACCCACTCCTGTGCCCAAGGCGGATGTCACCAACTGACACTCGTGGCCAACCCACTGGGCCTCAGACTCTCTCTGGATACAAGTCTCCACGCACCTTCATTTTCTGTCAAGAACTGTCACGCGAGATGGAACCTATTTTTCCACCCCGGCCCACGTCAGTGGAGCATATGCAAAGCCTGGGCCTGGGTAAGTACTTGGCCTCTGCCCTGGCCACCGCCGCCCTGCTGCTGCCCTGGACCCGGCTCCTCCCGAGGGGCTTCTCCCCGGAGCCCCCGCCCCGCCCCGCCCCCAGCCCAATAACTGTCGCTCAGAGGTGGAGACAGCATGTTGAGTTTTGTGTTGTTTCATGATCTTGCGTCCCCCTTGGATGCCCTCAGTGCCCCTAACCAGAAGTCGGGACCCAGTAATCGGCATTTCGTTTCTGGCAGGTTTCCAGTCATCTGCATGTTGACTCCAATCAGTGTGGAATGATCTAAAATCAAATTACATTGTCTTTGCTCTTCCCACAAAAGCGTCTTTATGATAGCTGTCCACTACCTATGCTTTGAGCAATGTAGACCAAAAAAGTCTGTCCGGAACAATCATCTGACAATGAATTTAGTCTCCTGCGTGTTTCCTCAATGTCAGTTGTTGAAGTGGACAGTGTTAGAAAGAAAATACCTTATAGACTGCCCTGTATTGGGGTCCTTCATAGTGACTTGAAGAAATCCACCTCGTGGAGGAAGACCACGCAGTCAAAGCACCCAGGATTTTCCCCGAGAGAAGCAACGGAAATGCAATGCACACTGATTAAAGCAAAACGAGGGGGATTATCGGGAGGAAACGGGGGCCGCTCACAGACAGGAAGAGCCACAGTGCACGGAGCAGGCCAGTTCCCGGGCCTTGGGGCCTCGAACCAGGGCCTGGTCCTAGCGGGCCTCTGTCCAGCTGTGTTTCGGTTTGGCTCGGCCCTGGGCACCTCTTTGGCATACAGGCCTTCCCCACACAGCAGGACAAGGACAGTGTTTTTAACTTCACGAGCCAAGGACCGAAGGACCTTCTCCACTGGCTCATCCCAGGCTCAACCATCCCAGGAAGGGCTCTGACTGGCCTAGCTTGACTTTGGGGGCCATACATCAACCATCAGTGGGAGACACGGGCCAAGGGGGTGGGGTACTCTGGGAGTCCAGGTCTGGGTCTTCTGTGCCCCTGGGGTCTGCAGCCAGGGTCTGCGAACAAAAAGGAATGGAGTGGCAGTAAAGGTGGGCAGGGCATGTGAAAGCCACAGGTACCGCAAACCAAGATGACATCCCTCACAAACCCACCCACGGAGGAGAGCAGCCGATGGCACACACCTGCACCTCTGCTCGTGCGTGGCATGACCACCGAGTCCGCCAGGAGTCCCCCATGCCATTGCCAACCCAACACTCAGGACCGCGCTGCAGATCGTCCTGATGTCGTCATTCACCCAAACCCTGGAGCCAGATCACCCGCCCTCACCCGACAGGTGTGGATTCGGAGCTGGTATCCGAAGCCCACCCTGTAAGCCCGCCGCCGTGTGCTCCTACATCGGTGCCCATGAGTCTCTGACGGCGCCTGGGGAATGTCTTTGAGCCGCGTCCTACAAACACACATGGAATCTGCTTCCCTCGGCACTCGGAGCGCTGGACGGCAGCCCCACAGGGTAACAGCACCAGCGTCAGACAGGGGACAGCGGGACTCCCGACAGTGGGGAAGTCTAGAAACTCTCGCGGGATACCCCACAGGTCAGGTGGTACGCAAAGTGTTTTCTAAGTTTCATAGCTCTGATTCGGTGTAGCGCTCACAACCGTGGGTGGGTATCACCAGCTCTGCTTCCCAGGTGAGGAAGGGGCTCGGAGAGGTTGAGAGCGTGACCCGCAAGGTCTTCCCTCCAAGCTTCCCATCCCCTCCCCCGGCACCTGTGACAGGACAAACGCCTGGAGGCCCGCCCTGCTGGGTCTCGTGGGCTTTGCAGCCCAACTTGAGCCCTGCGTGCACCCTCTCCCGGCTGGGCAGGCAGGGGCTCGGGGGCGGGAGCCCGCAGGCCTTCGTTCACGGACCTACATGGGCCCGGCCGGGGAGGAACGTGTCTGTGCAGTGTTGGAGGTGAAGGGTGGGCACCTGGGGACCAGAGGAAGTCTGTGCAGGGCCTGTGTCTGCTGCTGACTCCCGAACAGTCCTGAGGACTGGACTCGGCCGTGGATAGAGCACGGGGGGAGGGAAGGCTCTGAGAGGGGGTGCAAAGGGGGAGACGGCTGGGCAGGGACCCAGCTCTGATGGCCGAGAGGCAGGGTCTGGTTCACGTGGAGAAAAGGCCATCTATGGGCAAGAGGTCTCCCCTTTCCTGAGCTGGAAACCATACTCTCCAGGACCATCACAGGGACAGTTGTGACTGGAGGGAAAGAGACCACTGTCCCTCAGAGCAGGAGTTAAACTGGCAGGGCCCACAGCAGGAAGTCCACGGAATTCCCTGACTCCTTCACCAGGAAGCGAGGCCGCAGACCTGGGGATGGCACTAGGAAAACCCGGAACAATAACACAGCAAACAGATTTCGGCTTTTACCTGGTAAAGAGCTCCTCTCTGATCCCTCTCCCAATATTCTTCGAACCTGCAGAAAAAAGTTCCCTTCTCCAACTTCACCATGCAAAACAATTGTTCAGACGGTTCGCACAATCTGTCAGCTGAGTGATCATAATTTTTCCTAAAATATATCTGGCAGTTTTCTCAGAAGAAAAGGCAATCAAGTGATATTTTTAAACGTAGTTTTAAGTTTTTCGCAAAACACAAGAAAACTATGCAAAAGTGCTTTCTAGTAAAATCAGCGACTACATTTGCACTTTGCCTGATGGAAAAAGCAGTTCAATCATATCAGAAGTAGCGGGCGGAGAGAGGGTTCCAGGCAAGGGCCAGGCTCCCGTGAGGGACAACCGGGGCCTCTCTCAGAATTTAAGTCCTCGGACAAGTGGCTTCCCTCATGCAGACTGTCCTCATTCACAGGCCTTGTGTGGTTTGGTTAATCCGACTCTGAGCCACCCGACTGGGTCCCACAAATGCTTGAGAAGGGCTTTGACTGCTTCCATGATCCCTTGTCCCAAACCAAGGAAATCCTTCCTTAATTAAAATGAAAACGGTGCCTCGGCAGCCTCAGGTCATCCCACTCGTTCAAATCCACCCCCAAAGAAGCCATGAATCAGTGCGACGCTTTTATTGACACCTGCCTGTATTTCCACTGCGCTTCGCTTTTAAATAAAGAAAACATGTGTGTAGAAGGGTGGCCTTTTTATAAGCTGCATATGTTAAAGCCAACACACAAGACACCCTAATAGTCCTGTTCCTTATTGTATCTGGACTGACGGGAGGGGTGGGAGAGGAAGTGCCCTGGCCCAGAGTCCGGGCACCTGCAGGGGCAGTTCTGAAGCCCAATGCTTAAGCCCAAGTGGATCATTTGGAGACAGGAGAACTCAGGGACAGGCAGATGTGGAGGGAGGGGAAGACAGAGAGGCTCAGAAGCCAGGACAAATGGCAGGCCACGGGGCACCCAAGGGTGGGAATGGTGACTCTGGGGCAGGGTGGAGAGGATGCAGGGTGCGGGGGAGGGCGGCACCAGAGCCTCTGGGCTCGGAACCCAAGTTCCTTGCTCATTTACAAACAAAAAAGAATGTCCACACAACCTTGCCATTCCTATCCGGGTTCTGAAACGAATGGGAAGCTGTGGGGTTGGGGGGTTGGAAGATGAACGTTTTTGTAACCTTGCGTTAATTCACTCTCAACCTTGTAAACCTGGGCCGCCCCGGTGTTCTGAGTGCTTGTTACCAATCTGCGAATAAATAGGACCGCGTCCTAAGCTCGGGAGCATTTTGCTCCCTTGCAAAGCTCCCTCTCACTCCAACCAGCGTGTGGCTGAAGGTTCATTGCGTTGCACGATCCCGGCAGGCCCTGACACGGCAGGAAGCAGCGTCCTCTCTCGTCTCCAGGCAACCGGCAGCACCATGCATGGGGACGCTCCCAGGGACCTTCTCACAGCTGCTGCTGCTCCTGGTGCAGCTGCCGAGCAGAGGGGTTAAGGATCACCCAGGTGAGGGGCACCGGCTGAGTGCCCCGGAACAGCGACAGGAGGGACTCCACCCTTCCCCAGGACAGCGAAGGAAATGCTGAGGAAAACCCACTTTCTTGTTTGAGTGCCCACCCCCTTCTCCTCATGTCACATCTCATTAGCGTCCTGGCTCACCAGTCTGGCCAGCAAACAATTTATTCTCTACAGTTTGCAGCCTAATTTGTAGGCAAATCTCTCCTTTCCCTCAACATGAAACACAATACGTTTCTGTGATGAGGGGCAATTTGTTCCATCTCTGCCCCAATTAGCAGCTGCGATTCCCCATAGTCCCCATCCCGCCCCTCCCTGTTGCTCACTGGATCACCCCCAAGAGGGAACAGCCCCCCTCTCCTGGATTCCTTTAGCATCCCATCATGGAGCACCCAGCGGGGAGCTGACAAGAGTCGGGATGGCACTGTGGTATGGGCTAAGTCATGGTTGAGTTCTTCTCCGCAAGTCACATGCTTCCACCTCATACCCAGCGTTTCCGTACCATCTGAAATTACATCAAGCCGGGCTTTGGTTTGAATTAAAAGGGAGGGGTCTTTTCGAGGGAAGGGGCTCCTGAGCTGCTGCTGGAAGAGTTCCTGGACTCCAAGGCCATGTTGCCTGTCCACACGCTTAACGCACGAACAGAGCCTCCCACGCACGCTTAGTGCTGCGTGCCCACCGGCATGCCCACCGGCCTCCATCAGGCCTGCTTGGTGGGGGAGCCTGTGAAAGGAGGCGAGGATGCAAGATCAACAGGTCACAGTTGCAGAGGGAGGACACGTCTTCCTTCTGAGGGGGTGGGGTCGCCAAAGGCTTCCCTGAGAATGGACACTCAAGCTGAGCCCCAAGCAAGGAAGGTGGGAAGACAGCCTCTGGAACGCACTGCTAGCAGGATAACCCTGACGGTCCTTAGGGGACCTGTGAGCCCTGGGGGTCTGTCTGTCTCCCTCTGATGAATCTGGCCTCACTGCTTTCCTCCCTCGCTGTGGACCTGTTACACCCACCTTCCCTCCTGTCTTCTAACCCACAGCAACTGCCACCCTCTGCTCCTGCCCTGGTGCTGTCTTCACCCAGTCAACGGCTACTGTGTCACAGTGACTTCCTCCGGGAAGCATTCCCGGCTTTCCAACCAGATCACGTCCCCGCATATAACAGTTCTATCACCCGTGAGTTTCACTCTGCGTCACCCATCAGTCATCATTTTATAGGTTCCTGTGAGATTCTTCAACCGAAGTCTATTTCCTCCACTTGAATGTAACTCCATGAGGGCAGGGAAAGGGTTTCTTTCTGGCTCCCAGTGTATCCCTACCACCAAGCAGAGTGCCCATCATATCTGCAGGATGAATGGCTGAATAACTGAATGAATGAATGAATGAATGAATGAATGAATGAATGAATGAATGAATGAATGAATGGATGGATGAATGAATGAATGCAGAAGGCGAGGAGCTATATGCCCGGGAAGCCCCTCGTGGCACTGGGACACTGGGAGAGAAGCCAGGGACAGTCATGAAAGAACTTGGGGCCACTGGGAATGCGAATTTGAATTTGATACTGAAAACAATGGAATCTGCTGAAAAAGAGGAGGGAAGTAGCTTCCTGGAAACAGGGCACACACGGGAGACCCTAAGCGCTGATGCACTGGGGCCCGAGAGGACGAGAGCAGTTTGATTTCCAACACAGTGCTTCAGCAAATCCAACTGAGTTTGCTCAACAGGCAGCAAACGCAATTTGCTGTGACTATAATTATATTTGAGTTTTATTTTTTACTCTAAACATTTCCTCAGAAGAATCAATTATGCTCTAATTTAAACACACACACACACACACAGCATTTGAAACCACACGCTTCAAGTTCTCTTATCTACCTTTCTCACCTTATGTATCTTTGGTTCTATTTCCATTTGAATGAAATCCCCCACATATGAGCCAATTCAACGGGTTTACTTTCTGTCCCACTGCTTGAGGCGGTTTTCACATAGATCTGTTTTGCTTTGCTTACGTCTCCACCGTGCCGTTTCCGTGGGTTTTAATCGTTATTTGGCAAGGGTTTTTTTTTTTTTCAGATGTAATTAAAAGCAGCTAATCACATCAAAAATTTAAATGGAAAGTTTTATAAACCTGTAGCACATTACAAAAAAATGTAAATAGTATTAACGCGAGAACCGCGCTAGGTTTCACAAAAGAGAACACGGACTGTATGAAAGGTCTGGAAATATAAACTGTCGAACAGAGAAGGCCCAAATCTGAAATTAGCCTTTTAAAGTCTTCTAAATATTTACACAGCAATAAAATGCAGAGGAGTTTGGAGGGACTCAGAGGTAACCACAGTAGCAAGTGTAATTATGGAAGTGTAACTTGCTGATAATGTAAGAAAGATCGTATTTATTTAAGGGAGATGCAGTTGGTTACATGGTTTCACAGAAACGTCATTTCAACATTAAATAAGGACATGTCACCATGCGATGTCACCTAGGAGGCTTAAGTATATAGTTTCTGATAAAGTGTAAAGACACTGTTTTCAAATACGTGAAAAGGAAAGAAGCAAAACAGTATTGCTTGCGCTCCTCGTGTGTGGCCGCATCGTAGGGAGAGCTTGCTGTATATTGGTTCGCCCCTCAGCTCGACTGACTGAGGAAGTTGTTGCTTTACATATGCCCAGACTTGAGGGTCAGAAAGAGTAGTCCACTGTCAGGTCTCAGCAAGCAAGTGACAGAGCCAAGGAAAAATAACAAAGAAAACAACAGTCAATTCTGGAATCATCTCCTAAATGAGAGCCATGCGCAGAGGAATTATGGAAGTGACATTCTTCAGCTTTGGAAGCAAATTCCCTAAGTCACACAAAATGCACAGTCTCTTTGTTTGCGTTTTTGACCCTTTAATACACTAAGTCCTAGAGGTCAGCGTTTATTCTGCTCGCTGGGCACAGACTCTGGTCGGCAGGTTGCATGCAGGACTTGGCTGAAAACAATCACTCAGTTCAACCAGAGTCCACCAACTCTTCTTCCTCGACCCCAGCCCCACCTCCACCCCTGGTGGGGTGGAGAGCTCCCCCTGTATGCTCACGCACTCTGGGCACCCCACTACTGCTCTGAGGGCGGGGAAGAGTACTTTCTTTTCATTTCATTCTCCAATTGTTTGTTGCCAGCGTATAGAACTGTTCCTGATTCTTCACATTTATCTCGTGTCCTGTAACTCTGTTAAATTCACTTATCCTAGTAGCTTTTTATTTTTATTTACAGTTGAAGATTAATATTGTCTATGAGTGAAAAGTTTTATTTATTCCTTTCCAATTTCTCTGACTCCCCCCTCCCCCACCGAGCCCCCGGGCCTTGCTGTGCTGGACAGGATCTCCTGTATAATATCAAGTAGAAATGGTGAGAGCAGACACATCTCACCTGATCCCCAGTCTTTAAAGAAAAAACTTCTCTTTCACCATTAAATAGAATGTTAGCTGTAGGCTTTTCATAGATGCCTTTTATCATGTTGTGAATGTTCCTTTCTATTCTCTTTGCTGAGATTTTTTTTTTTTTTACCAATAATAGGTATTGAATTTTATCAAATGCTACTCATGTACCTATTGAGATAATCATACTGTTTTTCTCTGATATTCTGTTAATATGGTAAAATACTTTGACTTAAAAATGTTAAACCAATTTTACATTTTGCATAACCCCGCTACTTAAGTGTATTCTCCTTTTTATATATTGCTGGTTTCTATTTGGTGATATCTTAGTCAAGGTTTTGCATCTATATTCATGGGGGACATTGGCCTCTAGTGTTTTATTTCTGGTTTTGTTTGTCTGGTTTTTTTGTTTGTTTGTTTGTTTTTATCCTCACCTGAGGACATTTTTTCATTTTTTGTTCAGATAGAGTGGGAGGGAGAGAGAGGAAGAGAGAGAGAGAGAAACATCGACATGAAAGGGACACAATGAGTGGCCGCCACCCACATGACCAACCAGGGCCGGGGACAAACTGCAACCGAGGTACATGCCCCTAGCGGGAACCGAACCCGGGTCTCTCTGGACCGCAGGCTGACGCTCTAACCGCTGAGCCAAACCGGCCAGGGCTGTCTGTTTTATTTTAATAATGTTTTTGTCCAGTTTGGTATCAGGATAATGGTGACTTCAAAAAAAAGCAAGTTGGCAATGAATCCCTCCACCTCTGTTTCCTTAAAGAGTTTGTATAGGATTGATAGTTTCTTCATTAAACATTTGATAGAACTCACCAGTGAATGCACCATTTGAGAAGGTTTTAAATTATGAGTTCAATTTTTAAAAAGCTATTGAGTTACTCAAATTTTCTACTTTTTCTTGTGTGAGTTGTTTTCATTTGTAATCTTCAAAGAATTTACACACTCAAGTTGTACATTTATTGGCATAGGTTGTTTATCATATCCCCTCATTATCCTCTGAGAGACTGTAGGACCTGTAGTCATGGCCGCTCTTTCATTCATGATACTGACAATGTGTCTTCCTCCTTTTTCTTGATCAGTCATTCATCCATATTAATGACCTTTCAGAAAGAAGAGTTTTGGTTTTATTTGTTTCTTTATTGTTTTCTGTTATTATATTTCATTGATTTCTACTCATTATTTTCTTCCTTTGCTTTCATTCACTCTTGTTTTTCTAGTTACTTAAAGCAGAAGCTTAGATCATTGGTTTCAGACATTTCTCTTTGTCCAATATAAACATTTTGAGCTATGATTTTCCCTCAAAGCACCACATTAGATTCACCCCACAAATTTCAATATGTCAGATATTCTTTATCAGTCAATTCAAAATATTTTCTAAGTTCTCTTGTGATTTCTTGACCCATGAGTTACTTAGAAGTGTGCTGTTTAATATCTAAATATATAGAATTTTTCAATCATCTTTTTATATTGATTTCCATTTAATTCTGTGGGCATCAGAGAACACATTCTGAATGAGTTCAACACTTTTAAATTTACTTGTTTTTTGGCCAAGCATATGGTCTGCCTAGGTGAATATTTCAAGGGCACTTAACAATAATGTGTATCCTGTAATTGCTAGATGTGATTTTCTATAGATGTTAATTAGGTTAATGAGGTTGTTCATGTCTTCTATATTCTAAGTTTCTGTCTGTTTGTTCTTTGGTCAGTTATTGAAAGCAAATTGTTGAAATCTCTACATTTTAATTGTAGATTTTTCTATTTTTCTTATAGTTCTGTTGGGTTTGGAGTTCCACTACTAGATTCATACACACTTAAGAAGGTTATGTCTTTTTCTTTTTTTTTAAATTTTTTTTTCCTTTATTGATTTGAAAGAGAGAGGAAGTGAGAGGGAGAGAGAGATAGAAACATCAATGAGAGAGAACACCGACTGGCCGCCTCCTGCATGCCTCTCACTGGGGATCAGGCCCACAACCTGGACATGTGTCCTGACCGGGAATCAAACCGGTGACCTCTTGGTGCATGGGTTGATGCTCAACCACTGAGCCACACCAGCTGGACAGAAAGTTATGTCTTCTTAATGTATTGTTCTATTGTTATAATTAAATAGCCATCTTTATCTCTGCTAATATTCTTTGTTTTGAAGTCTTTTTTGTCTGACATTAATATAGCCTTTCCAGCTTATATATGATTCATGCTTGCATACTATATCTTTTTCCTTCTTTTACTTTTAACCTAAATGTGTCTTCATATTAAAATTTTGTATATTATAGATAGCATTTTGTTAGGTCTTGCTTTGTATTCAATCTGAAAAAAAAATCACACTGAATATAATTATCAATATGGTTGCATGTAAACGTACCATCTTGCTATTTTTCTGTTTTTCCTATATTTTATTTGATTCTTTAATGTTTCTTTCCCCGCCTTTTGGATTAGTTGAGTATTTCTTAATACTCTATTTTATGTCCTATATTGCCTTCCATAACTATTTGTTTTTTTTAATGCTTGCTCTTGGGTTTACCATCTTAAACACATCACAGCCTACCTTCAAATATTGTCACTTTATGTATAATGTAAGAAGTTTACAACCATATATTTTCAATCCTTCCTCTGTCCTTGGAACTAAAATATGTTATTATTTTGGGTACAAACTTCCACTTTTCTTTTACATAAAAAAATGAGAAAAAAAATTTTTGTATATATTTACCCACGCTGACACTCTCCATTCCTTTGTGTAGATCTGAGTTTCCATATGGAAACATTTTCCCTCAGCTTGAAGAACTTTAAGAATATTTATTGTAATGCTAATCTGCTGACAATGAACTATAAATTCTCTAGGTTTGTTGGTCTGAAAATGGTTTTATCTTATCATTGCTTTGGGGGGATATTTTCACTGGATATAAAATTCTCAGTTGACAGTTTCCTTTTAGCACATTAAAAATAATGTTCCATTGTCATCTTGCTTTTGTTGTTTCTAGTGAGAAGTAATCAGCTCTCTTATCTCTGTTTCCCTGTATGAAATGTGTCTTTTTCACTAATTATTTTTAAAATTTTATCGCTGTTTTCAGCAAACTGATTATGACACTCCCTGGTATGGTCTCTTTTATATTTTGCTCAATGTTCATTGAGCTTCTTGGATTTATAAGCCTATAGTGTCCATAAAATTTGGAAATTTTTCACCTATTATTTTTTCAAATATGTTCTCCCTTCCCACCCTTCAAACACCAACTTACTTCAGGGACTCAAATTATGTATATATATTTTAAAGTGTTTGACATTTCACACAGGTCATGAGGCTCTATTTATTTTATTTTCAGATTTTTTCCTCTTTGAGCTTTGGTTTAGATAATATCTACTTCTATGTCTTCAAGTTCATTAATCTTTTCTTTTACAGTGTCTAATACATTGCTAAGCTTACCTAGTATATTTTCTATCATATATTATATTTTTCTCTAGAAGTTCCGTTTTACTTTTGTTCCTTTTCACTCCTCATTTGATTGGTTAGGCTCCACTGGTGACAGATATAAAAATAATCCCAAATCATGGGAAAATGCTTCCTAAAATCAACTTAATAAACCTAACAGTAGTTGGGTAGTAGAATTAAAGAGCCACCTTACAAATGTCCAAAGGGAGCCTGACCCCTGTATCAGTAGTTGCCAATATACTTTAAAAAAAAAAAAAAAAAAAAAAACACAGAGAGTGAGTAGGCATAATAGATAGAAGACAGGATTTTGAATCAGACACACCTAAATTTGTACCCTTAATTCTGTCACTTATGTAATCTTGGGCAAATTCCTTAACAGTTTTCTCATATGGACAACATAGAAATAATAACTTATAAGTATGGCTGTTAAGGAGATAAACTGCTATAATACAAATAGAACTCAGTGCCTGGCACATAGTAGGAATTCAATAAAGGCTCATTCTCATTATTTTACTATTTATAAACCTATATAAATATTTCCCATCTCACTCCAGAAATAATTTTTATTCTTCTTGTTTAATCTAAACCATTTGTCTAAAGTTTGAGCCCATATAGAACAGAACCCAAGTTCCTATCTTTTGTGCTATTACAGGTGATAATCACACTTTTAAAAAATGAAAAAAAAATACAAAATCATCTGCCCTCATAGGCTAGCTGGGCACTTACTACTTTGCATGGATTGCTAAGAAAATTCCTTCTCAATAAACAGGCACCCATTTGTTGGTGTCAGTGAAGCCTAGCAAACACATCTGCCAAGAGTACTGGTTAAGGACTACAATTATGGCAGGATGCATTTTTAAAACCAGATGGTTTCTGTTTACAATGTTTTAATTGTTGAGATGGGACCTGTACCAGACCAGATGTGTCTTCATCTGGGTACTCTTTGAGCTAGATTCCTCTATCATCAGGATAATCATACATCCCAGTTTGCCAGGAACTATTCCAGTTTATGCCTGTTGTCCCAGGATAATTATTAATAGTGCCTTCTTTAATTCCCAAAACTGTTTGGATAATCAATTACATGGTCATTCTATCTATGATTATTCTTTACCGACTATATCCTGCTACTCATACAGTAGATATCATAAGTACTAATGTGCTGTTGTTACTTTTAAGGCTGATCAAGGGTTAAGATCTATACTAACATCTGGAATGTAAGAAACACAACCTGGTGAAGCAAATTACTTTCATGCCAAGCTCGTTGTAAATGGAGAGAAATCACACTGCAACTTAATTAGAAAATGGAAGAGGAGAAATAGATCTCAACAGTACTGCCAAACAGAATGTTTACAGGATAAGGAGATACAGATGGGATTGTTAGATCAGAAAGTTAATTTTTGCAAAACTTTCTGCCCACTAGCAATCCTTGGCTTCTAATGTGGCTACTGTATGGTAATTCTCAAGGGTTGAGGGTAGAGGTTGGGGAGCAGTAGTTGGTGGATGGAGAATAAATCAAAATCTAAACAGAGGATAGATACATAACTAGAAAAGGCATATTCAATATAGTATTACATATACTTTTACATTTGAAGAACAAAAATACCCATTGTTTTCTTAAACCAGGAAAGTAAAGTTTAACCAAAACATCTATTGGCAAGGCTATATACCAAGATGTGCAAATTGGAGCTCGTCTCTCAAAGGCTGAAATTTATCAGAATGTTGAGGGACATGATAGTATTTGTTTTTGATTTTTTTATGATAAAATAAATACAACCAAAAGAATATATAAAACCCATAAATATATATATTTTAAAATAATAAGATAAACAAAGATTTGCCCACTAACCAGCTCAAGAAATAAAAACATGTCTTCCAGTGCCCCTCCCCAGTGGTATTTTCTCCCTCCTCCACTTCCAAAAGGTGACCTCAATTCTAAAACTCTGTTCATCTCTGCCTTACGTCTTGTCACATGGGTATGTATCCCCAAACAAAATGTTGTTATGTGTTACCTGATTTTGAACTCTGTATCAATAGAATCATAATGTAGGCATTCTATTATTTGCTTCTGTGGCTCAAAAAGTGTGTTTTTGAGATTCATCCATGTTAATCCTGTAAGCTTCGATGAACTTTTACTGTTGTATAGTAATTCACCATAAGAATATATTAAAATTGGCCAACTCTACAGTCGATGAATATTAGGATGGTTTGGAGGTTTGGGGGCTTATGAATAATGCTTCTGTGAGCAGTCTTCTAAATTTCCCTTTGGGCATGAGGACAAGAGTTTCTCTAGGGTACACATCTAGGAATGTAATTCCTGGTTATAGGTCAGGTGCATGTGCAACTTTGCTAAGAAATGCCAAACTCTCAACCAAAATTGCTCAGTCAAATAATACTTTTTCCTCCACAAATACAAGGGTTTGCTGTTCCATATCCTTTCCAATAACTGTTATTTTTGACTCATTTTTTTTCCTAGCTGGTAGAAGCAAAGTCATATGTGCTTTTTATTGCATTTCCTTGATTACTATTGAAATTATGCTTTTAAAGTTTCATTTTTAGCATATTTTTTAGCCTTCTGCGAGACATCCATTCATATTTTTGCTTATATTGCTATTAAGATGGCTCTTATTGATTTGTAGAAAGGTCCTTATACATTCTAGATACAAATCCTTCACTGTTTATATGCTTTGGAAATATTTTCTCCCACTTTAGGAGATGATTTTCACTTTCTTTACGGTGTCTTTTGATGACTATAAATTCTTCACTTTAAGTCAGTCCAATTTAACAATAGTTTCCTATGTGACTGTGAATTTTTAAATTTAGAAACTCAGAATCCCGCAGTACACTGGGGTCAGAAAGACATTCTCTTACATGTTTCTCTACCATATATATATGGTTTTTCCTTTCGCATGTAAACATTTAATCCAATTTAAATTGACTTTTTGGTATGTTGAAGTATGAGTAATACTTCGATCATTTCATTTCTCCCCGATATGGTTTTACAATTGCTTCAACAGCAATATTGAAAGGTCCATTCTTTACCGACTGTTAGGCAATATTATCTCTGTCCTAGCTGGACATTTCTGTTCCTGGACACATTATTATGTTCCATTGACCTATCAGTACAATCCTGCATTAATTCCATACTGCCTTACAGCTTTACAACTAGACCTGACATTTGGTAGAGCAAGTTCTTCAGGAATGACTATTTTGGGGTCCCTACTCTTCCATGTAAATTTCAGAATCAAATTGTCAAGGACCATGAAAAGCTCTGTTGGGTTTTTTGTTTTGTTTTTTATTGAAATAGCATTAAAATCTATAATCTTTATTATTTTGCATTTTCTCATTCAAGAACATGTTCTCTTTCTCCACTAATGTAAATTTTATGAATTTCTACACAAAAGGTTTACATATCTTTTGTGAGATTTCCCCCCTCAGCACTTTATATTTTTATTGCTATTTTAAGGGCTATCTTTAGTGTTAAAATTTCATTTTGTTACTTCCAGTTGCTACTGCAGAGACATAAAATTCACTTTTGCATATATTGGTTTGGTGCCAAGCAAACTTGTTAACTCTTAACAATTAAAATAGTTTATGTGTACTTTATCTGTAATTTAGGTGGGGAGTTTTTATCTAGACAATTATACTCTCTGCAAATAATGACAATTTTGTATCTTCCTTTCTAATCCACATACATTTGATATCTTTTCTTTTTCTACTACTGACCAGTACCATCTGGAAAAACAAATTGAATAGGAGTGGTTTCTCTTGAGAGTGGTGTTAGACTAGGAGGTCCCAAACTTCATCCCCCATAGAAACAGCATTTTCACAACTACTTATGAGTTAAAATAGCTCTGAGAGAGCTTTTAAGAAGCTGCAACAACCCCTATGAAGACAACTGAGGATAACTGCACAGAAAGTTGTAGGAGTCATTTTATCTGCACAGCTTGGTGCCCAGAGGGAGCCCCTGGACCTCTGAATTCCCCCCAAGGAGAAAAGGACATCAGGAGGATCCTAGCAGCCTTTGCCACCACCACAGACATCCTCAACCTTTGCCACTCAGGATCCCCACGGTCTTTTCATGCTTTGATAGCTCATTTCTTTTTAGCCCTGAAAATATGTCTTTTGCCTAGCCGTACCACAGTATATTTATTTACTCATTAACCTACTGAAACACATCTTGGTAACTTCCATGTTCTGGCAATAATGAATAAAGCTGCTATAAACATTCATATGCAGATTTTGTGGACACAAGTTTTCAATGATTCAGGTAAATACCAAGGAGCATGATTGCTGAATTGTATGGTGAGAGTGTGTTTAGCTTTGTAAGAAACCGCCGAATTGTCTTCCACAGTGGCTGTCTCACGTTGTGTTCTCACCAGCCATGAATGAGCGTTCCTGTTGCTCCACATCCTTGCCAGCATTTGGTGGTGTCAGTTTTATGGAGATGGGCCATTCTCGTAGGCGCGTCACGGTCTCTCCTTTTAATTTGCAATTCCCTAATGACAGGTGTTGCCGAGATACTTTCACATGCTCATTTGCCAGTTATGTATCTTCTTTGGTCATGTCTGTTCAGGTTTTTTGCCCATTTTTAAAATCAGGTCTCTTTTCTTATTGTTGAGTTTTAAGAGTTCCCATGTTTTAGATAAGTTCTTTATCTGTAAGGCAAGTCTGGGTCCCATCTTCTCATTTTCTTGACAGGGTCTTTCATAGAGCAGACGTTTTTAATTTTAATAAAGTCCAGCTATCAGTTATCTCTTTCATGGATCATAACCGTGGTTTTGTATCTAAAAAGTCACTGCCATACTCAAGGTTACCTAGATTTTCTCCTATGTTATCTTCTGGGAGTTTTATCGTTTTGTGTTTTACATTTAGATCTTTGAACCATTTTGAGTTCATTTTTGTGAGGTGTGCAGCCTGTGTCTAGATTCCCTTTTGTTTTTGCACGTGTATGTCCAGTGTGTCCCACACCACAGACTGCACAACCAAAGATGAGAGAGAGAGGACATGAGCCAATGCCACTGCAGCGGTCAATTGCACACTTGCAAATGCTGGGAGGGGCTCGAGTGACGAACAAAGGCAGCCAGGCAGCGGAAGAGCCGGTAACACTGGCGTCCAGCCTGGGAAAAGTACATCACTGTTATTGGGACAGAAAGGGAGGACCTGATCCAGATGGCACTGGTTTCGGAAGTAGAGAATATAAAGCATTAGCGTGTGCGTGTGTGTGTGTGTGTGTGTGTGTGTGTGTGTGTGTGTACATGTTTTATGATTTCTTATTGACACTTTGGGAAAAGCTGAAAATAAATCCCAACTCTTGTCCTCTCTCCATCCTGTGTGTAATTAAAGTCTGGGGAGTGTTTAATGTTTTCTTTCAGAATTACTTGTTAATTGCTTTGATTTTTTTTTTTCTTTTCATTTTTGTGAGCTGCTAAGTGTGAACGATGAGGATTGCGCACCATCCTTTTCCCTAAGGAATAAGTAACTACTTAATTTTACCCCAAAGGCCTAGTAAAACAGAGGCTTCCTTTTCCTGACTTATGACCAGTGACCTAAAAAGATTTCCTAATTTTTGTCCTCAAATAAATAAGAGAACAGTAACCTAAAATGCAGGAAGATAACATTAAAGGACCCAAAGAATGTTACAGACTCACACTTCACTAAATGGCAAGTGACTGAAGTCCGGCCTTCATTAGCACTCTGGCCTAAGGGAGAAAATGAAGTTTCTAGATTTTTGGTATACATAAAACGATTCAGTTCCAACTGTTCCCATATTCAGATGATCTTAATGTTCTTACAAGATGCCTGACACACAGAAATGAGAGTTCACAGGTGACACCATGAGCTTCTCTCTGACACTGGTAGCAGATGGGACCAACACTGATTACTGTGGCCAGTTAAACGGAATTTAGCTAAATTAGCAGCACTTTGAACCTCTCCATTCTGTGGCCACAGCCCCGATAAATTTGGCAGCCTGCTTTGTGCTTTTAAATTATTTTTCTTTATTGATTTTTAGAGAGAGAGGAAAGGAGAGAGAGATAGAAACATCGATGAGAGAGAACATCAACTGCCCACCTCCTGCATGACCCCCACTGGGAATCGGGCCCACAACCTGGGCATGTGCCCTGACCAGGAATCGAACCAGTGACCTCTTGGTGCATGGGTTGATGCTCAACCACTGAACCACACTGGCCAGGCTGCTCTGTGCTTTTTAAATCTGAAATAGATCCTTCCGCCAGTGGGATGGAAGTCACTCCCTTTGGTGACTACCCCTGGAGGGGTTCCTGAGAGCTAAGGGCCTGTGGAACTGTCCCGAAATGTACAAGGTGAAGCCTCTCTCTACAGAATCAAGGACGGGTACGAGAGATCCGCTGCTCTGCTAGCCCCAGGCTTACTGCTTTCTCTAAGAGAAAAATGAAATAGCAAAATGAAAAGTGAAAGCACACTTGGAGTTGAGCCCAGAGCTAGGCCAACGTTCACAAGGGCATGCCTGAAGAGACCTAGGTTGCATGTAAAGGAATCCTTAATACTTCCCTGCAAAATCTGCCCTCCCCATCCCCAAACACATACTCTTGTCTCATACTTTCCTTGGAGTTTTTGATGGAAAACATTTTTCAACACACAAATGAATTCTTTAAGGCATCGTTTCTAGTCTGACTCTTTCTCATGCTGCAATGAGGGTAAATTTGTAACGTAATGAGGCTTCACCCTCAGGGCACCTTCCTTACTCAGGTACACGGTCGTGTTTTTGCAAAATTTGAAAAAGACATTGCAATAGTGACAGGGGAAGGCTGCTGTCTCCTCCACTTGCCTTCCCCTCTATCAGGCGCTCGAGCAGCTGCGCCCCGGGGCTCTGGCTACGGGAGGATTCGTTGGGAGACACTTAATTTGGGTTAATGGGATATATTTAAGTGGCTTGCAGTGAACTCCGAATAAGGCTAGATCATCACCAGCTGTTCTGCAAGAGTAATGGGTTCCAGGAATTCCACCCCCGCCCACTGCTCCCCTCACCTGGTGCCAGGAGCAGGGAGCAGAGTAGGGGCGGCTGCACAGGTGAGCACGTGTGTGGGTCTGCACCTGAGGCGTGGGCGTGGTGCGGAGAAAACTGTGCACATCGGACACCTGAAAGCACAAGCAGCAGCTTCCAGCGCCACAGACACCGAGTCAAAGCAGAAGTTCAGGCCTTTCGGGAGCATTGGATAACTCAGAACGTGCAATTCTAAACCCATCATGCAGTAACATTCTTTGTCCTCTAACTCCTTTATAAGGTCCAGAAAAAGTATTCTGAAACCAATCAGAAAATCGTAACAAAAACATTTTCAAATCATACCAAGATTCATTCGCCAAGGTGAGATGATAGATTTCAAATGGAAGTAATATGTAGGATCTTGGATTACTTACTAGTCTAGCTAATAAAGAAGAGTAAATCATATAAACACATTGGAAAAATATTTAAATATCTTGCTGATTTGACATAAAATACTGATGGTGATGAATGAAGATAACATCAATGAGGACATTGATGACAAACTGGCCAATGAGAGTTGTTAATTCAATGGCTATTTCAAATTTATTGCCCGGCCAGTGTGGCTCAGTGGTTGAGCATCAACCCATACAACAAGAGGTCACCAGTTCAATTCCCGGTCAGGGCACATGCCCAGGCTTGGGGCCCAATCCCCAGTGGGGGGCGTGCAGGAGGCGGCCAATCTATGTTCTCTCTCATCGATGTTTCTATCTCTCTCTCCCTCTCCCCTCCTCTCTCTCTAAAATCAATAAAGAAAAAATATTAAAAAATAAAAGTTATCACTATAAAACTTGAAATGCCCTGAAATCTTACAGTGCAGATATGAAAGAAGCTTGATGAAGGTTTTTCTAAATATGATAACAATCCTTCAAACTTACACATTACTAAAAGAAAGCAGAAAGAAACTTGTGCTAATTACCGGCAATTTTAAGAACATTTGGTCAGTGGTGCCAAAGAGAAATTGAATTATCTTTCAATTCTCTCTCTGTAAAATGAAATGATAAAACTGTTGATAACTGAAGAGAAGAAGAGAGAACGTGCAGCCAAAAAAAAAAATAGAAATATTAAAAGGCCGTATGAAGTTTTTATGAATTTTGTGATATTTATGGCAACTGTCAACTTTTGACAAATTTGTAAATTGTCGTTATTTTTTATTCTAAATAAATAGACACTTTGCACTTAGTGTTGCATTATATTTTTTATTCTTTTTCTGAGCAGTACTCCAAGATTGTGTAAGCTTCAGATACTCACAAAACCTGGGTCCCGTGTTCAAACCAGTATCACCTAAGCACCCACGGAAGGTAGTGAAGTGCGTAACCGCCAACGTTATGCGGTGGCGGACCAGCCACTTTACAGATGATGATTTCATTTCATTCTGCATCGACACTATGAGATGGACATCGTCATCCCCATTTTCATAGGAGGACACCGCAGTTCAGAGTAATTAACTGATGTGTCAAAGCCACACGGCTACTAAGCTGTTGAGCTGGGCTGGAACCCAGAGGGTCTGATGCCCGAACTAGAGCACACCACCTCCCTGTGGCATCCCGACGTGTGGCGTAGGGAAAACCGTGACAGAGTGAGCCGCGAACGTCGAAGCGCCAAGTGGCGAGGGACGACGGTATTCCATTTATGCCAGCCATGCCTCTCCTGGAAGCCAGCCCGAAGTCAGAACGGTAGGCGAGTCTCGCCAGTGTCTGCTTGGCACAATCTGCAAAGTAAATTAGGAAGGCAAAACCACAGCCGATACTCTGAATTACTGATTTCTCCATTTCTCTCGGATTCGTTGACTTCTTTTAGGTTAGCGGATCTGTTGATACATCAAATATTTCCTAAAGAGTGGAAAGAATCCAAGAACAGTGGTGTCCGAGGAGTTTGCCCATCTATCCAACCGGGAAAGGAAACTTCGTCTGAAATATGGCGGGGGCGAGCCGGGTGGCTGAGAGGGGCGCTGAGCTCGGGACGTCCCGAGTGGGACCCACCACCGCCAGCAGCAGTGATTGGGGCCATCTCCAGAGGGGCCGGCACTCACTTATCCGCCCCCTTACAGACACGATTTAAGGGGCCTACAAGGACCTGTCAACGCAACAAGAGAGAATCCATGAACAGTTGGAGCAGAATGAAAAGACAAAAGGAGGAGAATGCAGTAAGGAGCCGGAAAATGCATCTAACAGGCGATGCAGTGTCTTCCTCTTGGTCCAAGAGGGCCTCCAACTCAGCTCTTGGTGTCCGGACGAAGAGAACATTCATTCAGACCGAACCTTGATTGGGTTGAACATAATTAAAATGAAATCACAGAAAACCTGAGAATTAGGAGGTTTGTGCGCCCCCCGCCCCCCCCCCCCCCCAGCAACTGGAAGGAGACCCTCTCCCTGGCCCCGAGATCAGGCCCAGAGAGGCTGACCGTTCTAACAGGCACCTTACTCCATCAGGCCTCCGCAGTTGGGCGGTACTGTAAGTTATACCTTCAAAAGTCCAGATCGACAGTACCCCCCACACCGGTGATCTCCACTCCACTCCCACAGTTTGGGGCTAAAACAGAAAACGCCACCAGCTGTTTCCACAGGGCACCCACAGACAGGCTACGAGAAGCCGCCCTGATCAGACCGAGATGGCCCTGCGCGCTCTGTCAGACGCTGCTGCTGTGTTCACAGTTCGTGGACACAACCGCTTTTCACATCAGAGGGGGTTAAGGACAGAAACAGAAAACTATAAATCTCGATACAATGTTATGCTCATATTAACGCTATCAATCACACTAACCCTGTTATTCTGAGAGTACGTGATACTCCGCATCTTTCAGAATTACTAGAATGTCCGAGTAGATTATTCTCTAAAACTCAGGCTGGTGAGAGACCCAAAGGCAAGCAACAGGAGTCCATCACTACCTGCTATTCACACCCTGACACAGACAAAGATGGGACCTGTTCCCTCATTGCGAGAGCAATGCACATCATCCCAGACTGCTCTGAAGGCAGCCCTGCAAGCAGACGGGAGACAACAGCACGTCCTCAGTCCAGGCAAGGCTGGGGACCAGCAGTCTGGCTCCCTCTCCCATCCCCCCCCCCAGCCCGGACTACTGTGGGCCGCCCTTCACCCCTGAACAAGAGCCCGTGGACCACACCCACTGCTGCTGCGGCAGCTGGCCACCGGCGATGCTGCGTTTATAGAATGCTTTCTAAAATCTTTATTGTTGAAAGCCCTACAGATGTCCCCCTCCTCCCCACCCCCACCCCCCTCCTGCTTTCCCCACACTACAGTCTGTCCATTGGTTATGCATATATGCGTATAAGGTCTTTGGTTTATCTCTTCCTGCCCTCCCCCCATTCTCCTTCCCTCTGAGGTTCGTCAGTCTATGTGTAATGCTTTTTAAAGGGCTTTCATACTCATCACATATATTCTATTTTGATTCTTTCACTTGTCTTTACATTTGTACGTGACAAGGAATCGTGTACTTTATGACACAGAACACCATCTACTCAGAGGCGGGTGTTTAAAAAACGACAACACAGAGGCAGGTCTCTTGGCTTAGCCACTTTGAAGCCAGAGAATGATTTTTTAAGATTAATGAAATGATAGCGAAGCCATTCATAATACAATCTGGTGTTCCTCAGGCTGAGGGGACTCCAGGTGCACTGGACCTGTGGAAAGAGCAAGCCAGGCCCTTGAGAGGCTAGGAATCCAACAGGCACAGGGACCTGGGGAACTGGGACAGAGACTGCATCACTGACTCGCCTCTCGCTCCTGGTCATACAGACTCAGGTGTTCACAGGCAAGGGGACATGCCTGGCACGTCTGGAGGGCTGGTGTGGGGTGGGCAAGCTACCGATGAGAGTGCTAAGGAACCTTCTGGGAAAGCCAAGCATCCTAAAGGACAGCCCACCGCGGCCCAGCATCAGAGGGAGCAGGGTTCTGAAAGGATTCTGGAGTGTCTATCACCTGGGTGATTGTCTCCAGGGTGAAGGAACTGAGTCAAACTTAGGAGGCATTTCACGTAGAGCCCTGCGAGGTATGACAGCAGGGGAACATGTGGAGGACGTGACTGACGCTTATTCAGCACAGAACCCAACACCTGGGCACGACCTCAGACTGGCACCGAGAAGAAGCGGGAGAGGGCATTCAACAGACCACCAGGCTGTGCACCAAAGGCAGAAACCGCTGAGAAAAGAGTTCATAGATCTGGCTACTTAAAACTTTAAAAATATTCTATTAAAACAACTCAGACACAAAATTAAATGACAAGTGAAAATTTGAGAACAATGTCCCTGGCATACACTATCAACCAAAGATTAATATCATTTCAAAATGCTAATATAAATCAATAAGGAGATAATGACCACCAAACCCCCCAAAAGGAAAAGAAGAACACGAATGGATAATTCACCAAAGGAGAAACAGAAATGGCAAATAGGCACATTCTTAAAATGTGCAACCACATAAGAAATCAAAGAAACGTGGCTACCTCGGGCTAAAAGCCTTCGGTTGTAGAAAGCATTTTATTGTAGCCCTACCGTTAGTCTACATCTAGGTGTGTATTTGGATTTCCGGGTTAAAATCTCAGTTCTGCTACACACTAACTGTGGGATGCTGGACACATTATTTAGCCTCTATTAACCTCAGAAGGCTCATTAGTAAAATACAAATAACAACATTACCTACAGCCCAGTGATGTCATGAGGAATGAATGAAGTCGAGCATCCAAAGCACCCAGTAGGTAGTAAGAATTTAGTAAGTGTTTGCTATTTCATTAGTACCTATTCTGATACAGTAGGTAATAATGAGACTATCTGGCTAATCAGAAACCTGGATCATCTTACTTCTCCCTGTCGAGTTTCCGAGTTACTCTATTATGTACACACACACACACACACACACACACACACACAC
The DNA here is from genome assembly GCA_030848825.1 of Tadarida brasiliensis. Classification (NCBI taxonomy): domain Eukaryota; kingdom Metazoa; phylum Chordata; class Mammalia; order Chiroptera; family Molossidae; genus Tadarida; species Tadarida brasiliensis. The sequence continues at coordinate 93,253,957 of CM061267.1, read as the reverse complement.
TCACTCACTCACATACAAAAGAGATAACAAACAATTGTTATTAAAGACTGAAATACTGCCGAAATAATGAGAACAATTAACAGTTACTTGGCTCTTGATTTTCAAAACGCCACTCCACAGTATTGATTTGCTCCAAAGTAAGTCTTGGCCCCATTATTTTTCTGTTAGCAGAAACATTTTATGTGGGCTTTTAAATCATGAGGCTAAAATCAGGGTTAAAAGACAGATATGCAACTGAAATTGGGGAATTCCTTTCTCAAAAGGTACTTTTAAGTCATGAATCAAATTATTCTATCATTCTAGAACTTATATTTTAAATGTGATCATGTTAAAAAGGCAAGTTAGTAACTTCTTTCCTTTGGGCAGTTAGTAAAATGCAAATGGTAATAGATTACATATATTTTTTAAACATGTGCATGATATATATAGAGAGTTCTGCATTAAAATGATTCAAATAAAAAGTAAAATGAGCCCTGGCCGGTTTGGCTCAGCAGTTAGAGCGTCGGCCCACAGACCAGAGAGTCCCAGGTTCGGTTCCCACTAAAGGCACGTACCTCGGTTGCAGTTCGTCCCGGCCCTGGTTGGGGTCGTGTGGGTGGCAGCCTCTCGATGTGTCTCTCTCACATCGATGTTTCTCTCTCTTCCTCCCTCTCTCCCTCCCGCTCTGAAGATACATGCAAAAAAAAAAAAAAAAAAAAAAGTCCTTAGGTGAGGATAAAAAAAAAAAAGTAAAATGACTTGGTCAAGTAATTAATTGTGCTAATAGGCTTAAGATACTAATAATGATTTCCAGGAGAACATTTTACAAATATGCTTCTTAACGTCAGAACTCTCAGTGAACGTGTAATTATAGCAACAGATGTCACCTCCAACCCCCCAACCAGAGAGAGGACGCTGCTGACTCACGCGGGCGGCCGTTCCTCACCGAGGACAGCAGTCGCGGAGGCAGCAGACGAGAGGGAAACCGTGAGGAGGGGCTGACGGAGACAGAAAGCCCTGCCCTCGTGCACACGGAAGTAACCTTCACAAATCCAACCAGTGTCGGCTTCACACCACGGGGAGCAAAGGAGAAACGTCCAAAGGCGGAGGGAAGAACTGGGGAGGGCGGGGCAGGGCGAGCAAACCGGCCAGCGAGGGACCACAGACACACACGAGGACGAGACACTGAGTGAAAGGCGGTTGGAAGAACACACACAAACAGGACACGACTCAACAAGACAGAAGGAAAGGAGAACAGAAATGTGCGCACGGACGTGTGCACAGCACAAAGACATCCTGGGAACCAAATATCAAAAAAAAGACATGTCACAGAAGCATATTTTTAAGAAGCAATATACTTCTCTTGTACCCTTTCTTCAATGAAACTGTTAAAGATGATCGGAAGTGTTGTGTTTCTGCAACTATAGGTATAGAGACAGCCATGACGCCTTCTACGGGTCCCCACGGGCTGGGTGATATTAACATAAGACACCGTCTATGCCCGGCCGGTGTGGCTCAGTGGCTGAGCATCGACCCATGCACCAAGAGGTCGCTGGTTCGATTCCCGGTCAGGACACATGCCCAGGTTGTGGGCCAAATCCCCAGAGGGGGGCATGCAGGAGGCGGCCAATCAATGTTCTCTTTCATCGATGTTTCTCTCTCTCTCCCTCTCCCTTCCTCTCTCTCTAAAATCAGTAAAGAAAAAAAAAAAAAAAGGACACCTTCTATGGCTTCCCACGGGCTGGGTGATATCAACCTCATGGCTGGTTCTGGCCCAAAGTCCACAAGTTGTCCACTCCCACACTTGACAATTAAAAATATTACATTTTCTGCTGCATATCTTAAAAAAGAAGGCTAGAAATAATAAACAATACATCCTCTGCAGTTTTTGACATTTCACAAAAGAAAAGCCATAATCCGCTTCCCCCCATACTGACCGAGAGGCCTTCCAAATCCGGAACAGACACACTTTGTCTAAATAAATCAGTCTTGCAACTGTACTTTTAACTTGGAATTGGCAAAATCTCCTTGACCTCTTGCATATAAAAACCTTACATGTTAATTGTAATTAAGTGTGAATCCCTTTTTAACCTGGGTTTTAAAAAGGAATCGCCCGCTGGGATCATGAAGAGGATGTGAATGTTCTCGCTTCCTCGAAAGTATTAGAACACGTACCTTCTTCTACTTTCAGCCCCAGAGAGCAGATCACACGGAAGCTCTTGGTTCCTTTGCTTACAAAGCAATCCCATCTGGGTCTTACCGTGGAGTAGCAGAGTTTTCGACTCCTCTCAACTGCCTTTCCTTTGAAGAAATTATGTAGAGACATCACCTATACAAGCTTCCGATTATAAATCAAATGCAAGATATTGTTTGACAATGAGATGTTTTATTAAACTTGATACATGGACTAGATAAGAATTCTGTGAAAAATAACGGGTATCAAATTCTTTTGGAGCTGGGTCTCTGCATTATAAAGTCTGTCCCAGAAAGATGTCACCTCGCTGTGTCCTGTTGGCTGCAAGCATGCGGATGACCAGAGAGCAGCAACATCCGTTCCTGGTCAGACAAGTTTCCACGGACTCCTCGCAAAACAAAAAGTCCCGGTCCCCACCCCCACAGTGTCATCTCCGGACAGGTGAGCCAGATGACGCACCTGGGCCAGCCCTACATGTGTGCTTGCAGGCCACACAGGATCAGCCTGGGGAGGACATCTGCCCCTCAACGGGACCACTCTACGTGAACTACTCCGACACTCCTTGGAGAGGCGACACGTCTAGAAAAAAGAGAGTGAGAGAGAGGAACGTGTCTGAATAGTGTAAGGAATGCACAGGTGATCAAGGTGAGCTGCAGCGAAGCCGAGGGACGCGGGAAGAAGGCGGGAAGCGAGCAGCTTTGCGAATGGCCTGTGGCCTCAGCAGACTGGCCAGCGTCGCCGTCCCTGACATGGCATCTGTGAAGGCCACCCCTTCACTTACCGGGCGTGGGTGTCTCTGCAACGAGGTGCTTGCGGCTGGTAAACAGTTCCGGGGAGTCTTGTTCTACTGATCTCTCCTCCAGGTCTGACTCCGGGATCGGAGTACAACCACCTGGTTGAAAAACACAAACGAGATGTTAAGCAATGTGCTGGAAAACCTGCCTCTTCACACGGCAGCCACGGCCTTAAAAAAGCGTACCAGTAATAAAGATAACAAACGATGTGACAAGTCTTCAGAAGCAGACCCAAAAGAATAATCTCACGTGTCTCTCTTTGGTGAAAGTACTGGGAATGAGTTATTGCCCCCAAAGACATTATACCAACGACTGCTCACGCGGCAACAGCAGTGGGGGTGTTGTCTCCAACCTTATCCTTTCTCAAATCAGGGAGAACAAAACCTATAGCATCTGTGATGGCACTTTAGCAGGAATTCCCTTCAATACCAGAGCATCAGAAACGATAGCAAAACAAAGCACGCTGGTCGCGAGGGAAATAACCCTCCCCTGAGCACGGAGGGGGCACGTCTCTGGAATCTGATTCTACCCCAGAATCCCAACACCTTCCAGCACAGATACAGACACCTCGCAATTCAACGGCAAAGCCCCAGACCGCACTGTGGAAGCTGTCAATTCCGAGTCAACTCCAAGGTGACCTGAGGATGAGCTGGCACCATGTTGGGTACAAGTCACCTGAGGTTATCCACCCAAACCTCGCATGGGAAACTCGGGTTAGGATCTCCTGTCTACAGCAACCACTTGCCATCATTCCCTGGATACACACTGACATGCTGTACGCCGTGCAGACTTTTCCCAAAGCCACTCTTCTTGAAAATGGAGTGTGATTTTCCCCCAAGGTTCCTCACCCCGAGTCCAAAGCCTCCACACTCAGGCTGGGCTTCACGGGTGGGGTTTATGAAGAAAGACGGGACCGGCAGCGCGGACTTGAAAACCCGGCATCCCAAGGACAGGAAAGTGCAAGGCCAGGCGAAGGGACATGCACCTCACCACTCACCCCGCGGCCTCTCGGAGCGATGCCGATGCCAAGGACACCGAAAGGAGAGCATTTCCGCACTCATGAAATAAGACTCAGAGGTCGCCTCCAGACCCCCAAACACGAAATGTTAGAATTATCCATCAGTTGCCCTGGCCGGTTTGGCTCAGCGGTGAGAGCGTCGGCCCTCGGACCAAAGTGTCTCGGGTTTGATTCCAGTCAACGGCACGTACCTGGGTTGTGGTTCGGTCCCCGGCCCTGGTCAGGTCATGCGGGAGGCAACCAATCGATGTGCCTCTCTCACATCGATGTGTGTGTCTCTCTCTCTCCCTCCCTCCCACTCTATCTGAAGATAAATGGAAAAATGTCCTCAGATGAGGATTTAAAAAAAAGAGAGAGAGAGCCTGGCTGGTGTGGCTCAGTGGTTGAGCGTTGACCCATGTACCAAGAGGTCGCCGGTTCGATTCCCAGTCAGGACACATGCCCAGGTTGTGGGCCTGATCCCCAGTGGGGGCGTGCAGGAGGTGGCCAATCAATGTTCTCTCTCATCGATGTTTCTCTCTCTCCCTCTCCCTTCCTCTCTCTCTAAAATCAATAAAGAAAAAGAAATTTTTTTTTTTTTAAAAAGAGAGAGAATTATCCATCAATGCAATGGAACGAGCCTGGCTATATTCGCAAAGGGCAAGGGCCCCTCCAGAAGAACCAGGCTTTTTTGTTTTTAATTGAATGTATTGGGGTGACATTGGTTCACAAAACCATACAGGTTCTACCAGGCTTGCTTTTCATCTCTTTCCTAAGCCTGTCATGTAGATCATGGTAACAATAACCATCATTATTAAGTACTTTCAAAATGCTAGAAATTCTGCCCATGTTATCTCATTTAGCTCCTACGAAACACACCACGAAATAGGTATTATTATCCTCAGTTTATGGAGAAGAAAACTCAGCTCCCACAAGCTCTGGCAACTGGCCAAGGTCACACATCCTGTGGAGAAGGTCGGGACTCGCCCTCGAGCCTCATGTCCCGAAGGGCCCTGCCATCTGGCCACCGGCCACAGGCTCCTAGGTGCAGCGTCAGCCAGAGATCGTGGGCGGACACGTCACTATGAACCAAAGACCATGATCTACTCAGATTTCCTTAATTTTCACCTAGTCCTTTTCTGCCCCAGGATCCCATCAGGGACACCACGTGACATTAGTTGCCATGTCTCCTCTGGCTCATCTTGGTTGGGAGTTTCTCGGACCTCCCTCGTGGTGGATGGCCTTGCCAGTTTTGAGTATCAGGCAGGTGTACTGCAGAATGCCCTTCTACTGAAATGTGTCTGATGTTTTTTCTCATGATTAGACTAGGGGAAAAGTGTAAAGGTTTCTTTTCATTCTTAGGCCCTCCACTATTTTAGGGCTGTCCCTCTTCTCCCCTACCAGAAGTGAAAGCCAAGTGGCAGTGACCGGAGAGGCCCCTGGGGGGAAGAGGCCAGCAGCGAGACTCCCCTTGGACTGTGCAGCGCCCAGCAGTGGGCCAAGCGGGTCTAGCTGTAGGACCCAGGGCGGGCTCCAGTGGGCCCGTCCGTAAAAGGAGGGTCTTACTGAGGCCTTTCGTGAGGACTGAGATCAGAAACACCTAGCACAGTGCTCGGCATACGGGACATCTGGTCATCTCGGCCTGGATTCATTTTCTTGGCATAGAAGCCCTTGCTGCACCATTTCTACGGAATCAAAGAACTCTGGCTTTTAGTTTAACTACCTTCATTTAGTAGATATCACAACAGAGGCTCAGAGACGGTAGCTGATGCCCCTAATGTCCCAGAGCTAGTTCCTGGTTCTCTGCTTCCCAAACCATTACAGGTGTCTCGAGAACACACCTCTTTTTCCAGGAAGATCTCAGTGGATTTGCTTGTACTAACTAGTATTCCTTTCAATGATACAGAAAATAAGGAGGGTTGGCAAGCTATTCTTTGGGTATATTTTAGAACTTTGATTTATTTTCTTGCCACAGAGGTGACCTTGGCAATTAACTGGGTGCGCGGGTGCGAATGTTCCATCCCTTCAGGGAGAAGAAAGTCTTTTCTTCTTGTGTCGTCATTGATTTAAGAGGAATGAAACAAGGAGACACTTGGCGAACCAGGAATGACCACAGACCTCGCTCTGACTTGCCTTCCAAGGAGTCTTCAGTTCATGGGCCTGAACTGCCACTAAGAATTAGAAACAGCAGAAACCTCAAAATATACACCAGTGACATTTTCCTTTTAATCAAGATTTACTGGATGGATAAAGTGTTTTTTGAGGTTAGCATTCAGATTTCATTTCAAAGGTTCCTAATTCATGTGAAGTGTAGGGAATGGGCGCTTTGAAAAGAGTATTTCCCCGTCTGAAAAAGGAAGAACTTCCCTGAGAGACTATGAGTAGTTTAAAAAGTCCCTGTAAATACAGTCATTTGAAAAAGTTTTTAAATATATTTTTCTTTATTGATTTTAGAGAGAGAGGAAGAGAGAGGGAGAGAGAGACAGAAACATCGATGAGAGAGAACATTGATTGGCCGCCTCCTGCATGCCCCCCACTGGGAATCGGGCCCACAACCTGGGCATGTGCCCTGACTGGGAATCAAACCAGCGACCTCTTGGTGCATGGGTCGATGCTCAACCACTGAGCCACACCAGCTGGGCCATTTGAAAAAGTTTTATTTCTCTCTCTCTCTCTCTCGTCCCCTCTGTAAGTGTGCATGGGAGTTTTTTCTGATAATTCTCCCCTTCTCTGTTCATTTTTCTAGTTTTTAAAAATATATATTATTTTCTAGATCAAGGAGATATAAACTCTAAAAAGCCAAGCATCTGGCAAAATGGAGAATGGCAGGAAGGGAAAGGGGTGGAAGAGAGAAGATGAAGAGAAAAGGAGGAGGGAAGTGATTAGTCATCAACACATTCTATTTTCTGTGTATACACTTCTATGTAAAATGTTTGGGGTGACTTACCAAGGGTGTAGATGATAGAGTATTGAAGTATACAGATATGTTAGCAGTTTGAAAGTTGCTAACATGTTTTAATATGTTAATAGCCCATAATGCAGATTAGGAGGTGTAGCTAGGGAGAATTGTGGCGAAAACACAGATTGGGATTTGCACAAGGGCCCCAGGGAAGACAGAAAGCACAAAGCTCCAGAGGAAAAGTGGGCTGCACTTCCCCTGGTCGGTCCTCCACTGACCTCTTCTTCCAAACTGGACTTCAGATCCAAGGCCCCGTCTGCCCCATACTTAGACTTAGCATTTCCTTAAGAGCACGCCATACCTGGGATGGCTATGCTTATCAGAATTTTTTTAATGAATGACGTGTGTGTGTGTGTGTGTGTGTGTGTGTGTGTGTGTGTGTGTGTTCTGACCTTAAGGACCATTCTGGGGAGCCAACATTTCTGTGAAGCTGGGTTTCCCAAAGTGCTTACTGAGCAGAAGCTTTCTAGAAAAGCACACATACACAAGACTGTTAGTAAATACAGCAGGCACAGCCCTCACCAAAGGAAATAGAGCCCTCGAGAATCGAACCCCTTGTTGGCGGCGTTCTCGGCATGGCGTGGCCAGTCAGGCGAGAGTGGATGAGGAGGAACTGGAGGGCGCACGTCCACACCCTTCTCCTCTCCACTCCCACTCCCACTCCACACGCTGCCATGTCCGGGCACCCGCCTGACCTGGCGCAACCTGGCCGACTGGCAAAGCAGAAGAACACGCTTTCTGTAGCGTCTCGGGTGTCCTGTTCCAACATATGATACCCGTGTTCCTACGTTCCTCTGAAATCCAGTCGACAACCCTTCTTTCTTCCCGTGTCTGCAGATGCCACGCTGACCCCGTGGCTGTGGCTCGTGGATGTGGCAGCGACAGAGAGAAGGCTGCTTCGCCGCAGAGAGGCAGGCGGAGGGCCCTGTGACGGTGTCCAACGAGACGCCCCGGGAAATGTTCGGGGGTTCAGTTCCGCTGCCTAGCGACAGCCTTTGATCCCCCCACACACGGCGAGGACGTGAAACGTGTTCAAGACTGTGCCCGTACCTGTGTTTGAAAATGTTCCTCTTTCACACCTCACAGCAGAGGCCAAGCGTGAGAATAAAAGGGAGTCTAATATACTTTAAGAGGTCTAGCATGCGTCTCAACAAGTTTTAAACTCCCCATAAAGGCTGAATACTAGGCCCCTCGGGTGTCAGGGGCCAGTCGGAGTCTGGATTTGAGAGAGCAGGGTGCTGCTGGCATGAAGATGTTTCCGCAACTGAAATAATGACAGGTGTCCAAGCACCACTTTGCATTTAGGTCCACGTGGTGCAGAGAATTAAAAAATACGTGAACATAGCTGTTTTCGGCCACTGATAATTACGTAAACAGAATGTACCAAGCAGAAAAAGAGTCCTATTTACAAAAAAGCAAGCACAGTCCATAAATCCAACAGGTTGGAATGGGTCCAGGGTAAGAATTTCTCCAGATGTCAGTCTGTAAACAGGGCTTCATAAAGTGAACTCCCCAATTAATTGTTGGCGGGAGTGATCTCTCCACCGTGTCAGCGCATGAGGGACCCCGGTCACATGTGGGTGAACTGTTGTCTGGCCCCACAGAAGGTTCGTCACCGACACGACGACAGAACTCAGGGGGAAGAAGCTGGGGTCAGCCAACTTCTGCTGATATCAAGAGAAGGTTCCATAAAATTAATGCTCAGGAACTCGGAGCGTGGTTCGCGGAAGGAAATGAGAACTATCCTATTTGCATTACATCTGTTTTTCTAACACATTTAGTTCTTAACCTGGAGTCCTTGGAAGGACACACACCCAGTAAGAACAGAAACACAGAACTTAGAAAAACACCACCACTACTCACTATTCTGTAAGTCTCCCTTCGCAAGGTCCCCAGCGTGGACAAGGCCAGCAAACCCTCCGAACAGAGGCACAGTACGACCAGCCAGCGCGCACAGTGGGGGAGCAGAGAAAGTTCATCTTTGCTTTCCCCTGCCAGTTGGTTCGTGTCTGGAGCAAAAGGCAGGATCTGCGGCCTCTGACCCGGATCTGTGCTGCACTGATAAGCAGCGCGCTTTCTCGTTCAAAGAGAGGCTGGTGTGGTTTGTAATTTCCATCTTGTTTCTCGATCCCGAGGAAATCCAATGTACAACTGGAAAGAGACAATTTCAGGACATTTCCATTTCAAATACTTTCCTCTCCTAAGTCCCTCTTCAGAGACCAACTCTCTCTCAAAAGTACACACATACAAATAAAACATTATAGCTACAGTTGGGAAAGAAAGGAAGCCAATGGTTCTGCAATAATAATTTCTTAAAAAAAAAAAAAAAATGAAACGGTAAGAGCATAACTCTGCTTCGCCGGGACACCACACAGTGAGAGCGCCGTTCCGCCAGCCTCCCTCCTGCAGAAAGGGCTATGAATCCCCCAGTGGTCCTGGCAATGCTTCTTCTACTTGAGTTTCTTTCCACAATCCAGTGAAAAGCCATGATCTTCACCAAACTGCGTTGTTTTGTAATGACAGTGTCCAGGAGGTGGCTATGAACCGGGGAGCTCAGCTGGGTGACTCTGGCTGTAACCAGGCAGAGGGAAGACAGAGAACGCAACAGTCTAGAGAGTTCTCCCGCGTGTGACGAGGAACCTAAATGAATACCCAGGACTCATTTTAAAAGCAACCATTACATTATCTAAGGATGTGTTTCTAGAGCAGCACATTAAACAACGCCATCTTTTTCAGAAAAGGGCAGTGTACACCAGATGATAAACCAGCCCGTGGATCATGGGGCATCCCGGAACGGGGTGTGGCCCAGCAAGTACCACTGCGTCTTTAGCCAAGTCGCAGACGTCGGCACCCCCGTTTCCTTTCTCCAAAATGCAGAATCGGCGGCATGTGCTCCATGAGAGATGAGGATGGGATTAGTTAACGTTAGCAATATGGTTATCACAGAGCCTGGCACAGAGTACGCCTCCAATAAATGCTAGCTATTACCTTCCGTACCAGCCCTGACATGCGTTAGTCATTAGGTTGCAGCCAATGGCACGTGAAACGCCAGCCATGAGGACAGCATAAACGCATATCTGACACCCTAAAAGGCTGCTCAGGTAGAAGCTGACGACGGGGTAACAGACCAGCGGTGGAAGGTTTCCAGCTGGCCCAGCGGCCAAAACCAGAACTGTCAATGGGGGATTAGAATAATTCACTTGAAAAGCATGCACACATTCGTCTCATGATGAAATCATTGAGTCTGCTATCACGGATAACCACTCTTGTGGGATCCCAGGAGGACTTTTCAAAGGGTTCAAATGACGGGGCTGACGATCAGGGCGACATCAACACACTCCTTGTTTTCCGTGTACCAGCAGCGCCACCACTGCTGAGACGCGCAGACCCACAAGACGGCGTGACAAATGGAGGGAGCATCGACATGAAGAGTAAAACAGTGGTCGGCTTGCTTTCTCGTGGGAAACTGCAATGGCCGGCGGATGAACCTAAAGAGGAAGTCTGCTGACCTACTTACTAAACATAGGAGGCCGCCGCGGAGCGGGGGATAAGGCAGAGCGTGTAAACGTATGCCTTGAAGGGAGCAAACGCCAATTACTTTTATATGACTTTAATTCTCCCAGTGAATACTTTATGGGTGTTGGCAAGTCCTTCTGGAAAAGGAAGGGATTGTTAGTGAAGGATTCAGTGGCAACCGCTCACCAGTGCTCTAAGAATTAATGCTTAACAAAGAGTCATTTAGTTCCTACCTCATCTCTAATGATATATAAATGTTAAGGATCCCTTAAAAATAATAAAGCATTATGGTCACACATACAGTCCTTTTTATTTCAGTTTCCAGATGGTTCTACAGCCTGCATGATAAACAAATAAGCTTCCCGTAGCAAAATAAACACATAAAGGGAAGCAGTTTTTCCCTCTTATACAAAGAGTAGATGCTTAATATATACTTGTTGATTTGAAAAGTAATTCATAAGACTCGAGGAAGCGCAGTCTTAGAACAGGATGTCTCTGAAGAAGGTTCTACCACATCATTGCAGGGCTGAGCTGGTGCCGACCCACTGAGTGCGGGCCAGTCCACCCGGGGAAACGCCCATCGGCTGCCGTCTTCTGTCTCGCCTCTCAAGGACCTCACTCACCCACTCTACAAATGTTTATACGATGTGAAATGGAATCTCTCGTGAACACCATGCTCTGAAAATTCTCCTGGGGCTTCAAGAGCGTGGACTCTGGAGCTACCTTATTAGCCGTTCTTTTTAAACTAATCACTTAATCTTTCTCTGCCTCAATTTACTCATTTGTAAAATGCGAATCATAATTGCACCTGGCTCACAGGGCAATTATAAAGATTGAATGAGTTAATTTATGTAAAGCATTTCAAACAGTGCCTATCTCACAGTAAGTGAAATGTGAGTGTCAGAATAACGTGTTACTATTATTATCATCATCGTCTCCGCATTGCACATGCTAACATTCCCTCACCTAAGCTGAAGAGCAGAACTGAACGTGTGGAGCGGCAGTGACAGCCATCTGACCTCCAGGAAAATGAACTACGCGTTAGTCAAGGAACCTGCACTGGTTGTCTGGTCTGGCAAAAAAACAGTGCCCGTAGGAAGTAACAGCTTCTACATAAATAATAAAGGACAGCTATAAACATCAAATCAGGAATCATTTACTATCTCCTGACCCCCTTTCCCTGCATCTTCCTTCATGTCCTTGCTCCTCGTGGCAGCAAAATGTCTCCAAAGAGTTGTCTGTGTTTGCCGTTTTCAATTCTTTTCTTTTCCTTTCTCTCTGACGTCCTCCCAGGCTAGCCTCTGCCTCTACCACACCAGGAAAGTCACTCCTGTCAAGGTCACCAATGGCCTCCACACTGCTTCATTTACTGGCCATTCTCAGCCCTCAACACACCCGACCCATTAGCAGCATCTGGCAAGGCTGATCATTCCACCCTCTTTGAAACCCATTCTCCACCTGACTTCTGGGATACCACGTCTGTCTACTGATTTCCTCTTACCCCTCTGCATGCTCCTTCCCAGTATCCTCTGCCGGTTCCTCGTGTTCTCCCCAATCACCTGCACGTGAGACTATCCGACACTCAGTCTTGATCCTCACCTCTTTCCTGAATGCACTTCCTTGGTGACGTGATCTAGCCTCAGCACTTACATAACGTTTTCATGCTGACAACTCCTAATTTTACAGCTCTAGCCCAGCTTTCTCTCCTGAACCTCAGATTCATATATCCAACTACGTACTTACTCAGTATCTCCACTCGGATGTCCAACAGCAGCCCAAACTCAACATGTCCCCAAGTGCACTCCTGGTCTTCCCCGCCAACCTGTTCCACCTACAGCCTTTCTCATCTCAACTCCATCCTCCCAGGGGTTTGACCCCAAACTCCTGGGACTGTTCTGGACTCCTTCCTCCTTCCTCTCATACATCAAGGCCACTATGTTAGGGAAGTCTACAGTCTCTACATTTAAAACAGAACCGGACTCAGACCACTGCTCACCGCGTTCACCACTACTACCACTTTGGTACGAGCTACCGTCATCTCTCACCTGAACCATTGCTACCTTACTTACCTGAGTTACCTTCACACTGACTTCCCACTGCTACCACTGACGCCCCTACAGACTTTCCTGAATGCAGCAGCAGGGATCCCTTGGAATGTTAGAGCACATCACTCCTCTGCTCACCGTGGTCCCCCCATTGCACCAGAGAAAAGGCTGACCGCTGACCCCTCGGACCTCTGCTCCCACTCTGCCTCCCTGGCCTCCTTGTCCCTGGAACACGCCAGGACCATTCTCTTTACCTGGGGTGCTTAGCCTCTGATCTCTTCACAGACAGATCCCTCACCTTCAAGGCTTAGTTCAAAGGTGGCCTTCTTAACAACCTAACTTAGAATTATAATCTTGTAACTCCCCCTTTGCCAGCAGTCCTTTTCTTTCTCTTTTCTCTTTTTAATCCTCACCCCAGGATATTTTTCTATTGATTTTTAGAGAGAGTGGAAGGGAAGGAGAGAGAGAGAAACATCGATGTGAGAGAGACCCATTGATTGGCTGCCTCCCAAACTACCCCAGCTGGGGCCAGGTATTGATCCTGCAACCCAGGTCCATGCCCACAACCAGGAATCGAACCCATGACCCTTCAGTCTGTGGGCCAGCGCTCTAACCACAGAGCCAAACCGGTCAGGGCGACAGTCCTTGTCTTTTTCCACAGCATTAATCACCATTTAACACTAACTGATTATTTTCTAATACACCATGTAGTTTAGTTACTTATCACACTCTTGGTGCCGGTCTGCCCTCTAGGACGAGAGCTCCACACGGGCAGGCGTCTTAGTCTCTTTCATCTGCGGCTGCATCCCAGGCCCTAGAATGGTGCACCGCACACAATAATTGCTTGTTGACCTGAATGAATGAATCCAGGCTAAGAGATTAGGAGGAGGCAACGGGAACCAAAATCCTTTCTATTCTTCACACGACACTATCTGCGTTTCTACCGGGGGTTTGGCGAGGGCTGCAGTAGAACGCAGCACAGACCCTCTTCCTCCCCGCCCAGCCCGCCTGGCTGCTCTCGGAAAGCTCCTGCGTTAGCTGATCTGCGTCCCTAAGAAATGACTCTTACTCGGGGCATCTGTGAGGCCGAACAGGTACAACAACAAAACGTCCAGCCCAGAGAAGAAATCGGATCCCCGGAGTAATTTTTGTAGGAGCTAAAGTTAGAAAGAAGTAACAGAGCACTTGTAATTCTAGTTCTTGATAAAAGTCATTTGTGGACGAAGGGACGGCAGAGGAGGGTGCGAAGACATCTGTCTGCGTGGGCAATGTCTCCGAACGAGTGAAAAAGGATCCGGCTATTTCCACGGGGGCATCAGGCTAGGGCCTGGAATGGCTTATTTCCCCAGGCCGCTTCAGCTCTAAACGTGTTTTGAAAAGCAAGCCCAGGGAAAGATTAGGTCAGCACTGGACAATGTTTTTTACACTCTGGTAACGTAAACATTTCAAGTTCCTCCCTAACTCTTTACCAGCATAAGTCTCTAACTCCAGAGAAGGTGAGCTATCCTCAAGTTTAACATCACTTTGAACAATTCACATTGACCTCCGTTTCCGTCTTAGACTCCTTTCTGGCACTACAAAGCCAGGTTTCGTCCCAGCTCTGGTGCTGTGACTCTCTTCCCGCAGCAGAACCGCGTGGACAGGCCCGCGCTCCGCTTCCTCCGAAGATGGAACGCAGCGCACTGCCCAGCCGTCTCCTCTCTTCTTCCTTCCCTCCTCAGCTGCCCTCTGGCAAAAAGAGTCTTTACAAACGGGGGACATGTGAAGGTGTCTGTGTACAATTCAGTTATGAAAACAATTTTAATATGGTGTCAATCGCCAAAAAAAAACGTAGGTTGAAATAGTTGGTAAGACAGGAAAACATCAGCGAGAGGAGATCTCTCTGGCAGGGGTGGGGGGCGGGGGGCTGGAGTAAGGCCCCCCCCCCTCCGTAAGAATGACACAGGGAAAGAAAGGGAGAGAATGGACCAGAGCAAAAGCAATGAGGACAACCAGCCCAGTGCAACCCCATGTCAGAAACTTCAGGAATACGAGGAGGTGGTGGGGAGAGAAGAGAAACGACTGGGCTGATGGAGCCATTCATTTGCATCACGTTCCACAGCTGATGAGACAGTCCCGCTTGACCTTGGGCCTCACAACAACTTGGGGCAGTCAGGTTGGTACGATCTGCACCCCACTTCCCAGGAAAACCACCCACCCGCTCCTGGGAAAGTCCTTTTGAGTTTCTATGCCCTCATTTGCAAAATGGAAATACTATCTTCCTAACACATGGTTGTGAGGAGTAAATGAGATATTATATAAAGTAGCAGAGACAAAGTCACGTTCAGTAATTGGTAGTTATTATAACAAATAAGAAGATTGATTGACCCAAGGTCAGCAATGAGCCAAAGACCCTGTTTGGAACAGAACCTGGGTTTCCTGTGCCAGAGCACTGTGGGGAGAGGAGGACCGAGGCATTTGGAGGGGCCGCAGGGAAGTACAGGTGGCAAGGTGGGCATGCCCAGTGCAGTGCACACGATGAGAGATCCAGGCTGCGGGTTCCGAGGGGGAACTGGGTGCCACTTCTGGAGAAGAACACGAAGAGGAAGACTGTGGTGCATGAAGGAGCGAGGTCGGGAGCTTACTGATGGCAGTCGAATAATAATCACATTAGTACCACTTCTGAGTGCTTACTATGCGCTGGCCACAGTGCGACTCACTGTGCACGTCTGCTCATGTTACAGCCACCTAAAGTGGCAGTTGTTATAGTGTCTCAGTTTAGAGGTGATGACTCTAGGCTCTAAAGCGTTAAAGTGACTTGCTCAAAGTCACACACATAGTGAGTATGGGAATGTGTTCTATGCTGACTCCAAAACCCAAATCTTAAACCGTTCTATTATCTTGCTTCTCCCTGACAGAAAGACACACAGCAATGGGATTGTCATTACTGTGTAAATAGAGCTTTAGATTGGCAAAAATACGATCAAGGTGTAGACCTCATATCCTCAACACACACACACACACACACACACACACACACACACACACCCAACTCTTGCTCGGATGAAAAGTGCAAGGGTTTGGGGAAGTGACCGAGGTTTCATCTGGGCACAAAGGAAATCAGCACAGAAGTAAGCAGTGAGGAGGATCCTTAGACTGTCTAGAAAGATCTGCAGACCATTCAGAGAATCCGGAAGGTAAGGGTGCTTCTACAGAATATAAGTACTAAGAAGGGGAAGCAGCCACTAGAGGAGACAGGATTCACAACTAGAAAGAAGCGGAAGCCAATGCCTTTTCCAACGACACCGAGGAAAAGACAAAATCAGTCTTCTAGAAGTTGGGAAATGTCAAAGCACTTCATATGTGACAAATCTTAATTACAACAAAAATACAGAAAAATGATTGAAAGAATGATGTCAGGAAGGAAACTGAGTACCTCTCGCGATGGCGGAAGTGGACGGACATTCACATTTACACGAAGCCTGCTTCCCAGAGTCAGCAGAGCTGTGCTGAGAAAACCTCAGGCAGAAACAGCTTGAGGCAGTCTCATGCACGTCTATAGAGGCAAGAAGCCAAATTAAGACATTAACAAATCAAGTTCAGTACGATAATATTTAAAAAGTAAAATAAAGAAAAATTACTCCAGGAATGAAAAATGATTCAATTAATGTACTTCTTCAATCTCAGCAGAGGATAATAGTCAACATCGACTCTGATTCTTAAAAACAAAAACAAGCCTAGTGAATTAGGAATAACTGTTGCATTAATCGGCAACATAAAATGTATCAGTGAAGCTGATGAAAACATTCATCAGGGCGAAGATGAGGACCTTGGCCATCTATCACTGTGATTATTTAACATTGTTCTAGAAATGAAAGGCAACGTAGTAAGAAAACAGAAAGGCCCTGGCCGGTTTGGCTCAATGGTTAGAGCGTCAGCCCACAGACCAGAGAGTCCCAGGTTCGGTTCCCGCTAAGGGCACGTACCTTGGTTGCAGTTTGTCCCCGGCCCCAGTTGGGGTCATGTGGGTGGCAACCAGTCAATGTGTGTCTCTCACATGGATGTTTCTCTCTCTCTCTTCCTCCCTCTCTCCCTCTCACTCTATCTGAAGATAAATGCAAAAATGTCCTCGGGTGAGGATAAAAAAAAAAATTTTTTTTTTAAGAGAAAAGAAAGAAATGTGTGCGCTAGAAAAAGATTAAATTACCATGATTTCCAGATGACATGACTGCATACCTAAAAGATTAAGACTATGAAATAAAAATCTATTCAATTAGGTGAAATATTAAAAATACATATAATATAAATATAAAAAATTGATCATTTCCTGCTACATTAACAATATCCAGTTAAAATATATAATGGAAGAATTATTATATTCAAAAGAACATTGTCATCTGGAAGATGATTTGGCTTTGGCTGGTGAGCACACAATGTATGTATCGTGGAAATGTACACTTGAACCCTATATGATCTTACTTACCAATGTCACCCCCGATAAATTTAATTTTTAAAAAATCATCTTTTCTTTAAAAAAATAAAAAAGGGATACCCACTAAATTAAAAAATAAAAATAACTAGGAAAAAAACTAAACAAGAAATGTCAAGGCCTATAGGTAGAGAGCTAAATGTTTGTAGATAGACATAAAAGATGTTACTAGATGGACAAAAATATAGTAACAATTCAATAGAAAAAGATATCATTTGTCCACAAACTGACTTCAAACCTTAGTGCAATTCCACTGTAAATCTCTAAAGAGTTTTTCACTGGAAAGTATGACACAGCTTCACAACAAAGAATAAATGGTTGAGCAGAACGGAGAAATCACGAATAAAAGAATGACGGGGATTTGTTGCGCCGATTTTAAAGGCTGTCACACAGTTGCAGCAGCATCGTCATGTCCAAATAGATGGAGAGAAAATGGACTAGCACAGAAATACCAGAGAGTCCATTCATATAAAAATGTTTAGTACGTTTTATAAGTGTATTGCAAATTATTGAGAAATTATGTATTATCCAACAAATTATACTGGAATTTTGAGTAAAATATTTGAAAATAACTGAAGTTAGTTACAGCAAATAAATTTCAGATGACTAAACAGTTCAATGTAAAACTATAAGAAGATAAAGTAAGAAAAAAACAAATATTTGAGATCAATAGAGGAAAAGCTGAATAGACTTGACCACCTAAAGGAAGTCAGGTTAAAAAAGCATCCGAACAGGGACCTGGAGAGGATTGTGCTGAGCGAAATAAGCCAGGCAGAGAAAGACAACTATCACGTGATCTCACTCATCTGTGGAATATAATGAACAAAAAAAGCTGATGAACAAAATAGACCCAGAGACATAGAAAGAAGTACGGTTCAGGCTGACAAACCTCAGAGGAGGGGGGTGGGGGGAGGGATGAGATAAACCAAAGAACTTATATGCATGTATGCGTAACCAATGGACATAGACAACAATGCTGCAGGGGAGGGAGTAAGGGGTGGGATGGGGAGGAGGGTGTCTGGGGGAAAAAGAAGAAACATCTGTAACAAAAATAAATTAATTAATTTTTTTAAAAGCATCCAAACAAACAAATTACCTTACTCAAATTTTAAAACCAAACCAGAACCTCAGAAAAAATAATTGTAACACGTACTAAAGACAATGAGCTAATTTCCTTTAGAAACATAGTGCTCTTCAAATCAGTAACAAAAGGTGGTACTCTGATAGAAACATGGAAAAGCATGAAGAAGTAATTCACAGAAGGAGTCTGGCCGGTGTGGCTCAGTGGTTGAGCCTCGACCCATGCACCAGGAGGTCACCAGTTTGATTCCTGGTCGGGACACATGCCCAGATTGTGGGTCTGATCCCCAGTGGGGGGCATGCAGGAGGCAGCCAATCGATGTTCCCTTTCATCGATGTTTCTATCTCTCTCTCCCTCTCACTTCTCTCTCTAAAATCAATAAAGGAAAAAAATTAAAAAAAAAAAAGAAAGAATTCACAGAAGGAAACATACAAAAGGCTAGTAAATAATAAGAATAATGCAAATTATTACAAAATTTCAAAACAAAACAACCAACTAATCACTAAAATATAGTTTTTAAGTGCAACTTTAATAGTAACCACAGATTCGAAATTAAAATTCCTGTTTCCACTTTTGATATCAACGAAGATGAAAAAAAATAGTTTAAAGAATAATAGCTATGGTACTAAGAATAGAAATAATAATGACAACAATGGCTAAAATTCATTAAGAACTTATAAGAGGCAAGTGTTATTCTAAGTTACATATAATAACATTTAATACTGGTAACAATCCTACCAGTTTATTTCCACTTTACGGAGGAGAAGAGTGAGGTGGACAGGGGTTAAATCACTTATCCAAGGTCACACAGCAAGTTAGTGCTGGAGATATAATACAAACCCAAGCAAAACTATGGCTAAATTATATTCTTAGCAGTTGGCCTCTCCAAGCCACCTCTTCCCATAAACCCTCCTCCTGCCCTAAGGCCAGAGGCAGGCCCTGGCTCTCCAACCCCCCACGGGAGCCTGTGTGTTCCCTGTGGGCTCTGCGCACCTGGGTGGGCATCTTTACCTGTGCGTCTCCTGCACCAGACTCTGGGTTTTCTCTCACTCTGGTTTGCATCTCCCGTGACTGAGCACAACCAATAGAACAACAACAGTTTTCAGTACATGGTTCACCCACCAAATAAATAAACACAAAATATATGCATAAGAACATTAAAGAAACTGAGTATCAAAGATCGAAGGAAAGAACTATAGAGAGAGGGAGTCAAAGACCAAGGATAGATAGATGGATGAACAGTAGGTGGCTGGATGGATGGAAAAATTATCTATCTATCGATCAATCGATCGATCAATCTATCTATCTATCCACCTACCTACCTACCTACCTACCAGATGTGGACTAATACCACAGTATCAACTAAAAGATCAAAATTAAAGGAAAAATAAAGTCAGGGAGTAGGGAAGAGGAAAAGAAGTCCACACTGAGCACCCACCCCTTGTCAGACACTGTGTTAAACACCTTCAGGTAAGACATGTCACTTAAGCGGGCAAACAGGATGTTTCCATGCTGGTGGGTCTAAAGGTCCCTTGAGTTCTGCAAAGCTGGGGAGGTCTGAGGAAGAATCGATTTCTCTATTCACCTGCATGAGGGCCAACCTGTAGATACCAGCATAAAGATACAAAAGGGTATATCTAAGACTGTGTAAAAATATATAAAGAAGGAGGGCAGGAGGGGCAGGCCACATATCCCTAAGTCCTGGTCCGGGGCCTCGTCCCAAAGGTGGCACTACAGCACAGGCGGGAGCAGGTGAGCGTGGAGAGGGACGGACAGCACCATGGAGGACAGCACCTGCAGGACGGACAGCACCATGGCAGTCGCATCAGGAACTAGTCAACAAGGCAACACAAGAATTACTAAGTTTCATTTTAAAAGCATCGTTGATCACCAAATCTCCACATTCTCTTTAGGCCCATGTAACTATATAATGTCCCAGACCAGCTCCTGAAGGCTTCAAGGTGTCCCACACGAAAGGTCTACTGAACGGAATGAAACTGAAATGAGCGGCATGTCAGGCGACTATAAATAGAACCTAAAGGGACACAGGTGCCCAGAAACGCTGACCATGTGAGCTTGACCTTGGAATGACCAGACTCATTAAAAAAGCTTATCAATTTATAGAAAACAGGTATGAATATAGAAAGAGGACAGGGACCATATCACACTCCTCTACGCAAAAGCCTACAGGGCCCCACTGAGCTCTTCAGGGAGCAAGCTGAAGCTCTCACTCAGACCTGGTCTGGCTTCACATCGGCCTCTCCCCGGCCTCCCCACCACCGCCCTTGCTGGTCTACGCAGCTTCCGGAACTCACCCCGCCAGCCCGCACCTCTGGCCTTGGGGACAGGGATGCCTCTCCCACCGCCTTGGCCTTCTTTGACCCCTGACCCTGGCTGTGCTCGACTCAAAGTCTTTGGGTCAATATTTGGCGAGGGAAAAAGAGGTTGGGGTTGGGTGGAAAAACCAAGGAAACAAAAGTCACAGTTTTACATCAAATCTTAGGAAAGAGAACAAGAACGAACGAGCACCATGTGCTGCCAGGCTCTCGGGGAGGCTCACTGACGTCTGCGTGTGTGAAACGAGGGGAGGGACCCTGTGCAGAGGCAACAAACGAGAAAACACAAAAGGAAAATAAGACTATATTGATCTATTAAGAAATTCTTAGTGAATATTTCTGGAAATCAATGTGTGTGTGTGTGTGTGTGTGTGTGTGCGCGCGCACATGCGTGTGTGTGTTTGAATTCAAACTGAAACAGTATATCCTATGTATAGCATGGCTTTTATTTTTTTAAAAGCGCTCTAAGGATAAAATGAGATCATATCAATGATTTTGGAAAGGTTAGAATAGCATATAAATGTGAGTGACTGTCATTATTCTGGAACAAGTAAAGGCCACCCCCCTAAAAAACCAAGACACACCCTCCCGTCATGTGATACTTCCAATTTCCATGAAAACGAAACCAGCCATTTATCAGCTGGGCCTGTGGTTACCACAGAGGGCTGGGGGCCACAGATCTCGCCAAAGCCTCTGAGGAAGTTGTGACAATTGGTCTTTATTGGATATCTGTTTGCCAAGCAGAGATACAACTAGACAGGCCATGAAACAAACCTGTTTTTACAGATGGCAAGGCTGAGTAAAGTGGTTTTTTATGTATAAAAAATGGGCTTAATGTACCAGGGCCATGACGTTTACAGAAATAAATTAAAGACTCAGGACATACAGAGACCTTCCACTTTGCCAGCGAGAACTTATCTATGATCATCTAAATCCAGCAGAAAACTACTGATTTTTGTAACTAATGTGCTGTATAGTCTTTCCCCCAAAATGAGTACAGACGATCTTGGCCCGAAATGGTCATTTTAGAACTGAGGAAGTGGTCCTTCTCGCACGCACAGCTCTCAGCGACTGGTGGCCCAACATTTGCCCTGCAGGCCGTGGCCGACACCTGGTGTATGAAGCCACCGCATGGCTACTCCCTGGCGTTGAAAACAACCTTCCCTTCCCCAGAGGTTCAGCTCTGAGTGACGTGGCTCAACGCAGAGGGCTGAAGCCTCCAACCCTCCGAGTCACTGAACCGTGGGTCGCAGCGATTTTCATGGAAACACTCAGCTTATAAAACTTAAAAAGTCCCAAATCATCTCAGCATCCTGGTGGGATCTGCCTCCCTATAAATGTTTGAACTGGAATGATTTCTGTTAGACCTTCCCCCTTCAGCTATTTCTAGAAGAGACAAATGAATAACCCCCATCTGCCAGTTTTATCTGTAAAAATGTTCCGCTTGGTAAAATTATCCTTTAACAACCTCCCAGGACACTCTGGTTCAGTCTGTTGCAGGATTCTTTGATGTAGTCTCTGGTCTCTTATGAGCAGCATATGGGTATCGCTCCCTTAAAGAAAAACAGACTCATCTGGGAACATAATGAATAGCAATCATTCTGCATACAAATAAGCAATCTGCCCAACTTCATTTCTACCTAACTTCCGTGGGCTTGCTTCTCAGGCGCCTGCGGGGAGACCAGGTGGGGGCTAAATACACACACGAAGAGGCTGTCCGTTTCTTCCACCGCCTCTGCGAGGCAATGCCACATGATGGGCTTTCTGCTCTCAGGATCACCCAGGAGACTGTCACCAGTGGGCGGCAGGACCTGGAGAACTGAGCTCGGTCACAGAAAACCATCCGCTGTGCTGGTGAGAGCACACAGTGCGGGTGGGCTCCCGGGGCCTCAGTTCCAGCTCCACAGCTGTCCGGTCTCAGGCAGGACCGTGGGAGCCTCTGTTTACTCATCTGTAAAGTGGGGGAGTAACAGGACCGAGCTGATGGACTTCTGAGGAGATTAAAGGAGACGATCTACATAAGAATAAGGCAGGCACACAAAAAGATACAAAAATGAGCAATAAATGTTGGCAACCGTTTTTTTTATCATGAATAAATGAGTTAAAAACAGATGCCAGTTGAATAAAACTTTTTGCTGCACTGGTGATCCACCTGTGAGCACCAACACGCAGAAGCATGGTCTTCATTAAGGAG
Source organism: Tadarida brasiliensis (assembly GCA_030848825.1). Classification (NCBI taxonomy): domain Eukaryota; kingdom Metazoa; phylum Chordata; class Mammalia; order Chiroptera; family Molossidae; genus Tadarida; species Tadarida brasiliensis. The sequence goes on along the minus strand of CM061267.1, from coordinate 93,231,394 downwards.
GTACCACTATCCAACAAACACACCGACTCACCTTTTGGGTTGCGGCTGTCTCCCAAATGAATGAAATTCATCCAGTTGAACATAAACTGCTTGGTTTTTAAGATTTTCAGCAAACATTTGCCTTAGACACGGGGGTAGAGGTTGAGGGACTTGGGTAATTCTCTCATTTGTCTTGAAAACCCTAGCTGACATTTTATTTACTTTTTTTTTCCTACCCCCATCAAAGGTACTGGGCAGCTCGCTAACACTCTATTGAAATGGCTTCTGAGGTCTGGTTGTTGTCCAGGGCAACTCATAATCTAATGTCTCTCCATCTAATCATTCAAACACAGGTAGTATCCCAGCCACTGTTGAAATGCTTTTATTTTCAAGGCTCAGACTGATGGAAAACAAACCTCAGGACAAGGCTGGGGTCGAACCTTTCAAAGAGTGATAGTAAGTATATTCAAACTCTTAACAATTTAGAAATGAATTTCCCTTCCATGGCACACATAAATAAGACCAATGTGAGGCGGTGAACGGCTTGGTGACCCTGAGACCTGGCGATCTTGGGAACAGGACAAACAAACGCTCTGTCCTGCTCCGTCCCAGACAGAACAGGGTCTTGTGTCCTGGCTCCCTTTCAGCTCATAATGAAGTGTTCCAGAGGATGAAGTGGCGAGTCTTTGGAGGCCCCTGAAGGAGAGGCTGAATTCCAAACAAAACACTGAGAGGGACGGCCCCTCCAAAATGTCCCGCTTTTATTAGGGATTGCAAACCGGAACACCCAACATTAAGATTTTCAAGCTGTCAGGACTCAGGGCCCAGAAGAGCGAGCTGTATGGCCCCCGGAACGTGGAGAGACAGACAGCCCTGCGGACCGGCGGGAAACGGAGCCTGCAAAAGGCCGCAGCCTGGGCCGGGCCGCGTTCTCTCCTTTGAACACTGAGGGTTTCCATGTCCTGGTCCTCAGCGCAGACTTCCTTCGGGCTCCAGTCCAATGCTTCGTACTAGTTTTTGCATATGCTTTTTCCTTGCTAAGTACGTTCTGAATGGAAGGCTGCACCATTTCCCTTCGTCCCAGATGGAGGAAATATGAAAGTGTATATGCTGGTAGGGGATAGACTTTAACAGCTCAGGAACCTCAGAACATGGCTGTGAGGAACCCTCCCCGAAAGGCCCTGGGACATAAAGACGGACACCCCGGCCTGAGTCCTGTGACTGTCTTGTTGCAGGCTGTGGTACGAGACAGTGTGCCAGGTCAGTGGCAACACACGCTACTTCCTGTGTGATTTCTGCTTTGTCCTCCGGGTCTTGCCAAAACTAGGCTTCACATTTTTAGGAGAAACATGCAGAGAAATGAAAAAATGGTCTTAAAGGGCCAGCACAAGCAGGTGACTGCCTGTGAAGGAGAAGCACTCCCGACGCCGTGTTGCTCCACCCCAGGCCACAGCTGAACAAGCATTGCTCTTTCTGGGGTCTAGCAGGTGTCCTGTGTGGGAGCTGTCCTGCACGGTGGGGTACACCGAGAATCAGAGCCAGGAGGCCAGCTCACTCGCCCCCGCCAACTCTTCCCAGACCGGTTCTGTGACCTTGGGCAAATCGATTAAAATCTCTAAGCCTGTTTTCTCTATACAGGGGTGGTAACATCTTCCCTCCTTATTTTAGGGTTGATGTGAAAATCAAACATGATAACTTAAATCACTGGAATAACACAAAATTATCACAAATAAATGGAGTCACAGGGTGACGACACGTCAGAATCAAGCTTTCAGCCTTCTGAGGAAGGGGACGTTTCTCTAACGCCGTCGACACACCGCGAGCGTCTCCTGCCAGGTGATGGACTCCGTGAGAGCACCACTATTCACCTGCTGAAAAACTGCAAGAAACACTGGGCAACAGAGATCACACAGCATCACTCCTCTCTGTCCTCCTCTGCTTGGGAGAGGTTGGAATATCTAATTTTTTAATCATTTCATTTTTTAAAAAGACAAATATTTCTCGGCTTGAGGGTCCGGAGCTCAGAGTGGTTAATCACCCGATCGCCTGCCCTGTTCAAGTCAGATGAGGTTACATAACAGGAGAAGCCACCTGTACGTCGGCTTACAGAACCACAGAGCAATGATCAAAACCAGGAAACGAACACGGGTATAACACTGTTAACCAGTTAACCTGCAGACTTCATTCAAACTTCGCCAGTTTTTCCATGAATGTCCCTCTTCTGTCCCAGGATCGAGTCTGAGAGTCCACATGGCAGTTCGTCATTGCACCCTTTGGTCTCCTCTCACAGGCAAGAGCTGCTCAGTCTCACGCGACCCTGACACTTTGGAAGTGTACTGATGAGTTATTTTCTGGAATGCTGTTCAGTGAGGGTTTATCTGGTGTTTCCTCGTGATTATACTGAGGATTTGTGTTTTGTCAAGGATACCACAGAAGTAATGTCGTATGCTTCCTAGTGACTCGTATCAGTGGTACACGACACGGGCATGTCTCATTACGACTGATGTTAACTGCGATTGTTTGCTTAAGGTGGTGTCTACAGGTTTTCTCTGCTGTAAAGTAATACGTTTCCCTTTCTTATTGATAAGTGTATTGGGAGAATGCCTTGAGACTATGCAAATATCCTGCTTCTCCTCCAACTTTCTGCCACCAACATGAGCATTCACTGGTGGATCTCACCTGCAAGATCATCACCGCGGTGTTGGCCTAGTGGTGACTGTGTATTTCCCTCATTCCCTCTATATTTATTAAATGGAATTGTACTATAAGGAGGAGCTGTCCTGTATCCCCTGGTTAGTTATTCAATGATTTATGTATGTCAATATGGGTTCATGGACATTTATTCTATGGGTTATAATCCAATAGTATCATTATTTTTTTTGTTGTTAAAATTGTTCCAGCTGCCGAGCGCTCCTTGGGGCTCTCCGTGTCCTTTGAAGATTGTGCAGTCTTTCTGGAACTATAAAGTGCTCCGGGCTCTTCTGGGCCTCCTGGCCTCTGCCCCGGAATCCACCACGTCTCCCAGGAGCCCCAGTCCCTCTCCCTGCTGCTGTTCAAGTTCCAAATTTTATATTTTTTGTCATATAGACGAGGGGCTATTACTGTTTCCCTTTAATGCAAAAATCTCTTGCATTTGAATGTGCTTTTAATCTTGAGAAATGCTTTTTCACACACAGGACAACATTTATGATAGAGAAAGTAAAAAAAGAACAGAATATAAAGCTGTTTTAAGATAAGCATGTATTGCCTATATAATTAGCCTTATTCCTTTTAATAGAGATGGTATTTAGACACCAAAATCCAGGCACTAGGGATGCTCAGCCCTGCTAGTCTGTCCTTGATTCTCGGTCCTCTCGGCAGACAGAGCCAGGGGATGGTATGTGTACTGACCACAGCCCATGCACACACGCATCTATTTTATTTTTGCATCTACATATCTATACACACAGATATATATTAAAAACCATGAGTTTGTGACACTACCTGTGATTTCAGTCCAATACTACAGGGTTCCCCCTTCCATCATTCTAACCTCTGCCTTTAATCCTAGAACACGCACCAAGCAGTGTCAGAACTGACAACCCTTACCTCCATGACAAACAGGTTCATGAACTTGAGGACAGTATCTGTGCCCGTTCATTTTGCCCTTAACCTCACAACGTCCAATCAAAGCACTGCTTTCCAAAACTGCTCAGATTGGTGCTTCTCTTTCCCAGTCCCTTCAGTGTGGATATCTTACTAATTCACAGTAGAGTTCGGCTCCCCTGTTACACTGTGTACATGGTGAGTCCCCCGCATCCTGGTCTTAGGTATCTATTTCAGACTGGAGGGAATGTAAAAGATCTCTGTGGTTCTGGGAAGCAAAGCAACGTACAAAGGGGTTCTCCAGGGAGAATGGTCCCCTCCTCACCCCTGCCCCCTGTTCCCATCACCCCTCCTTTCCAGCTCTGTCCACCTCTCCCTGTGGGCAACTAATCTCTCTACTCTCTGGTTTCTCCCTCCTGTCTTTCTTTTGCACAGGTGAGCAGACACATACATATTTTCTCATATTCTTTCCTTCCTACCTGAAGGGAAGAGTACCATGATACTATTCTACACAGTATTTTGCTTTTCACTTGACAGCATCTACTGTTCAACATTGTTTAAAGTTAAGCTCTCGTACAAAGGTAGGAGAGAGACTCTGAAACGAGGGAAGGTTGATGCAGGACGACAAGGCACAGCCACCCTGGGCACGTCAGGGAACAGCCAACACGCACAGCAACTCCCGTGCATGCTAGGCCTAGAAACACTTCTCAAGCACATACCACGTTCCAGGAACCAGTAACCAGTTCCAACATCTTTAACTTTAAGGGACCTACAGTCTAGGGGGAGCGTTGGGAGTGAAGGGAGGTTTGAACACCCTGGGTAAGTGCTGTGAGAGGGTTGGGGGCACGAGGGGAAGCACACGCTGTGACTGGTGAGGGACGAGCACGAGCTCCTGGAGGAGACATCAGCAGGCCGAGAGGAGAAGGGCAGTCAGGAGCTGGCCAGGCGCACCTGCTGAGGCAGGAGGGGGCAGGTGCTGTAGAGAGGGCGCCACGTCCCGGTGAGAGAAGGAGAACAGGCAGCTCGTTCTGCACGGAGTGAGACACGCGGGCAGTGGGAGGCACAGCGGGGAAGAAGGCAGTGATGAGCCGGGGCTTAGCGAGGGCCGTGACCACGGCGAGGAATTCAGACTTAACCCTGGGGACAGTGGGAGCCCCGGGGCTCTCTCTACATGTCCTGAAATGTAGAAAGTGTACTGAAGAAGAAAGAGGAAAAGAGAACAGGCTGCTGTAGCAGGCGAGGGGGCCACCGTGGGAGCCTGGAGTCGCGGGGGAGAGAGAATGGCCCACGACAAGGGAGCGCGTTCACTGACTCCAGCTCGGCAAGGAAGTAGGCGGCAGTAGGTGCCATCCAGAGACGGGATACAAACAGAGGCAGGCTTGCGGAGGGCGGGCGGTGGAAGATGCCTTCAGTTTCTGAAAGTGTTGAGCTCCAGGTTCCTGTGTCACATTCGAGGGGGAAGGCCAGTAAGTGGCTGGATGGGGGACCTAGGGCTTGGGGGAGATACGCGGTGTGGATAAAAATCTGGAAGTCATCAGCACACAAACAGTAACTAACGGCAGAATTAAAATCAGCCAGTAAGTGAGAAGGAGCCAAGGACAGACCCTGAAAGAACATCAGCTTTTCAGCGAAGGAAGAGAGGCCCACCAAGGAGGCTGAGAAGGAGCAGCCAACGCGGTGAGAAAACCAGGGGACAGGAGCAGCGTGGAGCCCGGAGTGGGGGGTTATTTCAAGGAGGAAGTCGCAGCCAGCACCACCACACGCTGCTCAAGGTCCAGAAAGACAGCCAGGGAGACGGTTTCAGAAGAGTTCGACTCTGGAAGAAGGAGAAAGAAGTGGAATGGCTATCGAGAGCCCTGGCATCCGGGGAAATACATGTCCATGCTTATAACAGAAGGAGGGAGAGACTCAGCTGAGTTTGAAAGCTGCTGGAGAATGAATGAGTTTCTATATTTTCAGGTCAACTGAAGAGCACTGTCTCATCAGATGGAAAGACAAAGCATAAAGATAGGGTCCCAGGCAGGCTCACCACGTATTTAACAGACAGCTGACTGGATCTGATGTAGGGACCCCTTAAGCAGCGCACGTGTAATTAAATCTGTTCCAACATAACATCAAGCTCCAACTCCGCAGGGGAACAGAACCCGAATCCCATCCCGGCTCCTTCTCCTTTCAGTCCTCACCTTCCTTCTGAAGCTCCACGCGGACGGAACCTACAACCTGGAGAGACAAAGTCCCTCCTATGGAGATTTTTCTCATGTTCCTGAATTGCAGCTTTTATACTCTTAACATACAGGACTTAATATTTGTTCTTATAATTTTCTTTGGAAAAAAATGTGTCTCTAATTTGTCAAATGTACATCCTTCTTCAATGAAATTTTAAGCCAATTTAGAATATTTCATTTGAAAGCTTTGTCTTTATATTAATAACACATGTATTTTATAACTTTTTGGCAAAAAATGTACTGTATACATACAGTAATGACTCACTAATTCACCTTGTCAAAAAAGAAAAAGAAGGAAAAAAGAATAGCATGTCGATAATAACCAGAGGTATAAAAATAACTAACAAGTGTTTAAATTTGAAAAACTCTGCATCTTTTCCCTCCATCTTTCAAATCACAGACACCACTGTGAAACAAACAACTCCTCTGTCACCTTGAGCTCGGGGCCTTACTATAAGTGTGTGGTTCTCTTTATTCCAAGGGAACTTCGAGGGTGATGTTACTCTCAAATGTTCTCTCCTCCAGGAAATAACTCACCATCAGAATTAAAACACATACACGTATATCTTACAGATATATCGTACGTATACGGAGACAAACACACACATATATGTGTGTGTATGTATATATATATATTGCAATGTGAGATTTTTCAAAATTCACAAAAGCACAGACATCTTTTTCAAAAAACATGACTCCTTATCTGTAGCATTTTTTGATCACCCACCTAACATTATGCCAACATCTTAACAATAATGAGAACCAAGGGAAAAAAGGGGGAACATCTGTAACACTTACAACAATAAAGATAAAAAATAAATAAAATAAAAACAATAATGAGAACCAAACCTTCTCACTGGTATACATCAATGTCGCGTGTTGCTATGTGTATGTGTGTATGTGTACACACCCATAGATATATGTATATGAATGTGTGAAGCATAAAGTGGAGTCTGTCCCCCAAAAGGCAGAAATCACAGGATCTATGTCTAAAGGAAACAAACACAAATACACACTGGGAGAGCAAACTGGTCCAGATGTTTCCTGCAGACCACGCTCCCTGTGCTTTTTCCCAGAGATGAATACGTGGTCCAAATCAGATCCTGGGACACGGTCCCATCCACTCCCCACCTGGCACCTGTATCAGCAGATACCCCACCTCTGCTGCCTAGCAGTCTTCTGCTGTTTTTCTGGCTGTATTTTAGAGTCATCCCTACAACAGACACACCTCATCTGGGGAGCTGAGAGCCTTAATGCTGTGTATTGATCTGGGCTCCACTTTCGACCCTACTTGGATGCCGGCTGCTATGCAAGTCTCCCAGTCAGCCCTGAAGACAGGCTGTTAAAACGAAATGACGACACGCACGTCTTTCTCCCTCACGGCAAGAGAATACCCGCAACCTGGCAGCTCCGAACTAAATAGAGAATTTAAAATGATCCCTGTTATCTTCATGCAGTATGAAAGAAAAAAAAAAGGCGATTAAGAGAAAGAACAGAAGAAAAGAAACTACAGAATAACATCATTTTGTTGATGGTGATGGACAGCAAAGAAGAATTTGTTAGTTGGCACCAATGTATTTGCTGCCAACCCACAAATGCTGGAGCTGGTAAGTAGGTACTCCCTTATTTTCTCTTAAGTTCTATTTTCCTGAAACTCTACTAGGCAAGTTACATGACAGGACCAGGCTTCCCTGTACTGAGCAGGTGCACATAATAATGGGTCAGAAATGAAGGTCCAAGTCAGAGAGCCTCAGAAGCAGGCTGAGTCGGTAAGGAGGCAGTTCTCCATGGAAACACCTCCAACATGCCAGGAAGACCAGAGGATAAGAGCATTTACTCAGCATCTGCAGTGAGTCAGATACTAGGGTAAGGTCCTTGATCTTTTTTGGTATTTCCATACCCTTGTGAATTAGCCTTTTAGAAATGACACGGGCCCTGGCTGGCTTGGTTCAGCGGTTAGAGCGTCAGCCCGTAGTCCAGAGAGTCCCAGGTTCGGTTCCCGCTAAGGACACGTACCTCGGTTGCAGTCTGTCCCTACCCCGGTTGGGGTCGTGTGGGTGGCAACCAGTCAATGTGTCTCTCTCACATCGATGTTTCTCTCTCTCTCTTCCCCCCTCTCTCCCTCTTGCTCTATCTGAAGATAAATGCAAAAAAAAAGAAAAAAGAAAAAGAAAAAGAAATGACACGGGAGCAAATGATATACAATTACGAGGTGGAATCTGGATTTAAATAGGTTCACCCAATACCAACCTTAAGCTATTTCCACTTCCCCATGCAGCCTCACCCACACACTGAACGAATATTTCCTGCTGGTGTTATTATACCTACCCTGCAGCTCTCCAAGCCAGAGTCTTAAGTGCTATTCCAAAGAATTAATACAAATCATTCTTTACCTCAAAAAGAGAGCTTATCTCCCAGCAATGAGTTCAGATTTTGGAGAAACAGGCTGGATCTGCTTTCAATCTCAAATGCCTGGTAAGGCAACACAGAAATATTTGCGAGATTGTTATTCTGCTCATATAATTAGCACACATTACATTTTCACCTCCTTTCCAGAAGAAACTGATCAGGGTTTTAAAGTAACAGCCAAGAATTTCTTTACGTAATCTTCCATGGCAGTTTGAGAACATCTGACGCAAAAGGAATGAATCGTTTTCAGTCATAACAAAATAAAATACAAAAGTCATCACGCGGTGAGCGTTTCCCGTGGGCAAGGTCCTGTGCCGTCTTCCATGCGTGTCTCAGTCCTCCCAACGCTACTGTTGTATCAGCTGAGGAGACGGGGCTCAGATGGGTTAAGTTACTTGCTCAAAGTCACATGTCAAGTACGTGGTGGACTAGAATGTAAATGCCTGTCCCCACCTCCATCTGCCATGCCCCCAAACCGCAGCACGTAACCCTAACTAATCACGCAGGTAAAAGTTACAGATAAGCTAATAGAGCAGTGTAGAGTGAACAGAGCAAGAACAGACCCATCGCTTAAATGTAAGACCCAGAACCATAAAACTCCCAGTAGAAAACATAGTAAACTCTGAATTTGATCTTAGTAATATTTTTTTGATATATCTCCTTGGGCAAAGGAAACAAAAGAAAAAATAAACAAATGGGACTATATCAAACAAAGTTTTTGTACAGCGGAGGAAACATCAACAAAACAAAAAGGCAACTACCGGTTGAAAGGAGATATTTGCCAATGATAACATCCGATAAGGGGTTAATATCCAAAATTTATAAAGAACTGACACAACTTAACACCAAGAAAACGAACAATGCAATAAAAAACGGGCAGAGGACCTGAATAGCTACTTCTCCAAAAAGGACATACAGAAGGCCCACAGACATGTGAAAAAATGCTCAAACCTCACTAATAATCATCAGGGAAATGCAAATTAAAACCACAATGACATATCGCCTCACACCTGTCAGAATGGCTATCATCAACAAACAACACGTGTTGGCGAGGGTGTAAAGAAAAGGAAACCCTGGTGCACTGTTGGTGGGAGTGTAAATTGGTGCAACCACTATGTAAAACAGTATGGAGGTTCCTCAAAACATTAAAAATAGAACTACCTTATGACCCAGCAATTCCACTTCTGGGTATTTATCCAAAGAAATCCAAAATACTAATTCAAAAAGATGTATGCACTCCTGTTCACTGCAGCACTATTTGCAATAGCCAAGACATGGAAGCAACCTAAGCTGGTGACTGGGTGAAGGTGATGTGGTACACACATACAACGGAATACTACCGGGCCATAAAAATGAATGAAATCTTACCATTTGCAACAACGTGGATGGACCTAGAGGGTATTATATTTAGTGAAATCAGTCAGACAGAGAACAATACCATATGATTTCACTTATATTTGGGATCTAAAGACTCTAACTGAACAAACAAAACAGAAACAGACTCAATAGATACCGAAACAAACTGATGGTTGCCAGATGGGAGGGGGGCTGGGGAGCTGGGTGAAAAAGGTGAAGAAAGTAAGAAGTACAAATTGGTAGTTACAAAACAGTCACGGGGATGTAAAGTACAGCATGGGAACTTAGTTAGTAACATTGTAACAACTGTGTATGGTGCCAGGTGGGTATTAAACTGAACTAACGGGGGATCACTTCATAAAGTATATAAATGTCTAACCACTATGCTATACACCTGAAACTAATATAAAATGAATGTCAACTGTAATTGAAAAAGAAAAAAGAGAGGGAAAAAAAGAATAGATTATACTGTAACCAAAATGCAAATCAAATAAAAAAGATCTCTCTCTCTCTTTCCTTTGCCAATTAAAAAAGAGAGGAGCAGCTTAAAATCAGAGAATCTTTATCTTTAAAGCAAGATACAGCAACATCATGAAATGTTATTTTTTAAACTGATGAATTCCAGGCACCATCTCTTCTTTAATCTTTCAAAGCTAAAATGAATAAAGCATAGAAGTTCCAGTAAGTATTTGGTCTTATTGGCAGCAACACACTGAGCTCTGACGTCTTCGGCGAGGTCCTTTCTCAGACCCTGCGATCCCGCAGTAGGGCCCACGGCACGCGCTGTTCAAAGGGGCTCTCGCCCGCCTCCGACGCGGCCCAGCGCTGCGTGCAGGGTGGCACGGACGTCGCTGCTCTCCCACTCAGACATTCCCTCCCTCCTCCATCATCTACAGCGCGCTCTGCAGCGAACCCGACCTGTACGCGCAGCTCGGTCGGCACAGAGGATTGAGTTATTCACAGAAGAATCAATTTTACACTAGGCTAAAATAAAACGTTGCTTTTAAAGTGCCGGAGGACAGGCCAAAACTACACACGCCATTTGCTTGGCGGCAAAAGCACCACACTGTCTCCTTCCTAAGACAGAGGGTAGTTGTAAAATGGGCCATAAAAAATAAGTTATCAAAACTCAATTTTCTAATCAATGTCTTGATTTCAGATCAGAATGACATCAGAAGTGGCTCAGAATAGAATGATTATTTTTCCATGTAGACGTTACCTCCTGGGTTTGCAGGGGATTGTAAATCCTTTTTAAAAACACTTTGTCAGGATGATGGCCAAAGGGTGACAATAAATTCAAATGAAACCATTGTTGCTAAATTCTAAGAATAAACCCAGCTTTAGAGCTCAGGTTCCGGCGGTCTTGACCTTGGTTTAAACTTGAAGGAAATGTACGGATGTCTTACAACCTGGGAGCCTAACCCTAGGTCAGTTCCTACATAGACCATATTCTTGCAAATGACTTATTTGATTTACCCCCACTTGCCATGTTGACACCAGAGATGACTCAACACGTCTGGAGCACTGTTCTGACAGTATTCCTGATTTAACTCCTCGGACCCAATACAATCGCCAAGGCCTTGGTGACATAAATAAAAGCGCACTGTGTAACGGCAATTACACTTTACTCATGCTCTCCATTGCACCAACATGTCACCAAAATGGACATTTTTTGGTTGTGTAAAAAATATTAAGAATGTCTCCTTTCTCTTTCCTATGGCTCCTATCACTAAGTTTCCAAGACCTTAGGCTGTTTAAGTTTTTATTAAAGGTTAGATGTTTCAAGTTTAATGTAGAATTCAGGCTGTGCCATCCCATAGAGACAACAAACATTATTAGTAATGACTTCTGGAGGATTCCTTAAGGAGAGATTTCTTTTTAAAATGCGTGTCTGTTACCTAAGACTATTCAAAATTAACAATAGCTACTCAAAAGGAAGTTAACTATTCCTTTCTTTCCTTTCCTTGAAAAGGTACCATTTGACCAAAGTATCAATCGGCGGACTGGACAGAATGCCGTCTTCCTCCAAGTCAAAAGAATTCAATCAAGGGTGTGCCCTATAATAATTTCAGTCTCGTTCATCTACTCTTCAACTAGCAGAAGAAAACATACTATTACTTATATTCCTACTTTGGATTTGAAGTTCCTTTGAAGTCACACTAATTTCAATGGCAACTCGACAGTCAAGGGCTGGCCCTGAAGGATCAGACCACATAGAATTGGTAAGGGGTCAAACTGATAACGCCGACCCTTCAACAAAGCAGGGGCAGGTACAGTAACAAGGCTAAGAGGAGCACGGAATTAATGTAGCATAGGCTACACATCGTGTCATACTGACACCATCGATTTGAGTCACTGTTCTCATCCTAGAATTTTATGCTTGTTTATTTCTTAATTTCACTAAGAAATCATTACTGTGATATTTTCCTGCTTGGGGAATCACAAATTAAAGCATTTTTTCCTTCTTCACACTTGATCACATCTCTGTTTTTGTCCTGTTCTGCTTCTTCTTCTTATTGTTTAATTCAACTTCATCTTCCTTCACACCTATCCCGATCTCCTTTCTAATTTTCTAGGGAGAAGTTCTACTTTTAGGTGGTGGACACAAGCCATATTTTTATTTTCCAGCTAATCTTCCTTTTCATATTATTCCCAAGTTCTTATTTCAGATTCCCAAAAAGATCAGTGTTCCATGAGCCGGGAGGTGGTAGCTTCTGCTGACTCTGGCGGCTCTGCCTCCAGGACCTGGAGAAGAGGACGGTCCCATCTCCTTCTCCGTCTGTCCCCTAAGCTATCTCGGAAGAGCAGTGAGCAGACCTAAGACTCAGAAACACTGTCGTTGTGCCCGCATGAACCTTCACATGAAGAAGCAAAAAAAAAGACAGGAAAAACATTTCAGCCTTCAGCGTGGAAAAGGGGGAGGGGAGGGACTGGACAGGGTAGTAGATCCCCTGGGGGGACGAGCCCACACCGTAACGCACTGTGCAGTGGTGTCCGTCGGTCCTTTTCGGGGTGTTATGTGGCTTGCTGCGGTGTACAGACTGGTAGATGGAGAACATGAGATGCAGGATAGAAACGATGGAACTGAAGTGCGTGGGCCCTGATACTCGCTGCAATAAAGTCTCAATAGGAAGAGTCTGCGAAGAAATGGCACAAGGAGAAAAAGGCAGAACGGGGTCCATGGAGCACTAGAAAGAGAAAGGTGTCTGGAGGGCCCTAGCTGGTTTGGCTCAGCGTTAGAGCATCGACCGGTGGACCAAAGGGTCATGGGTCCAGGGTTCAATTCCGGGTCAAGGGCACGTGCCTGGGTTGCAGGTTCGATCCCTGGCCCCAGTCAGGGTTGTGCGGGAGGCAACCAATCAATGTATCTCTCTCACATCATTGTTTCTCTCTCTGTCTCTCCCTCTCTCCCTTCCACTCTATCTGGAAATTGGTGGGAAAATGTCCTCGGGTGAAGATTAACGAAGAAAAGGTGCCTGGCCCTGGCCAGTTTGGCTCAGCAGTTAGAGCGTCGGCCTGCGGACCAGAGAGACTCAGGTTCGGTTCCCGCTAAGGGCACGTACCTCGGTTGCAGTTTGTCCCCGGCCCTGGTTGGGGTTGTGTGGGTGGCAACCACTCGATGTGTCCCTCTCACATCGATGTTTCTCTCTCTCCCTCCCTCTCATCCTCCCGCTCTGTCTCAAGATAAATGCAAACATGTCCTTGGGTGAGGATTAAAACAAAAAGAAAAGGTGCCTGGAAGAAGTCGGACTTCTTCAGTGACAAACAGGTGGGTGGGTGGGTGCTGGTGAGTTCTTTGTTTTTTATTCCCACTGAAGCAGGACAAAAGGAAATGAGCTCACATTGCAACAGGAGAGATTCAAGTTAGACATCAGGGAGAAAACTTTCCTGACGAGAAGGCCGGTGAGATAATGGAACACATCATTGAGAGTGCTGTGGAAGCTCATCCCTAGAGATGCTTAAGAGTAAACATCTGTCTTTCTGGGCTGGTTCTCGCTACAGAAGGGCCCAGAGTATTGGGATGGAGACTTTGGGATTTATCTTCCAGCCCTAAAATACGACCACTTTATTCAACGAGACAGGCTGATCAATGGAACATCCATCGAAGCCGCAGTGAGTGGGGCGGGAGAGGAAAGCAGTTCCCTCTTTCTTTTTGACCTTGGATAAAAGCACTTCTCAGAGCACCTGAACCAAAGCCTATCCCCAGGTGTGCCTAATCTCATAATAGTTAATGAATGAGTCTCGTGAGGATTTTATAGAGTTACAACAAGTTTGGACCATGCTCCTTCATTAAGTAAGTCAAGGGATTGCAGAAACGTCTTTATTTGGAAAAGGCCGCAGTCAGATTGCAATGCGATGAGGAGACTGAAGTGAGTTTGGTTATATTGCTAGTAGCAGAAATAATCCAGTAGGACACCTGGACCGGTTTGGAGAAGATCCACTATTCGCATTGTCTCAGAGACAAGAAAGAGACACACACCCTCCAGTCCATGCAACACCGAGCCTCTACCGTGTGCTGAGCCCATGTGAACAGCCAGGGCACCACACCAACCTCTATCCTCCTGGAGCCCACGGCAGGCTGAGTTAGAGAATGCTGATCTCTATAACACAGTGCAATCCCATACAGGGTGCGATGGGCATGTGGGGGGCGGGGAGCCACGACTCAGGCGGAGAGGAATACAAGGAGTGGGAGAGAGGCAGGAGAGACCTCAGACAATGTCCGAGTTGCGAAGGACCACGGGAGTCACTCAGCAGGAGAAGGCAAGATGGGAATCCTGGGCAAAGAGCTACAGGCTGGGGGACACGGGAGAGGTGAGGTCAAGGGAGAGCATGCTTCCTTCTGGAGCTGCAAACAGGTCAGAGTGGTAGAAGCAGAAGGCGCCGGGGCTGTGAGACAAGGGGGCTGGAGACACGGAATCCAGGTCATGGAGGGGCTCGTGAGCCAGGGCAGAGAACTGGCAGTCTATTCTGAGGGCAATCAGAACTGCAAGCTCTGGAGAGACACAATCGGATCACGTGTCTCTGTGGGTTGCACAAGGTAAGCAAATGCCGCTGGCGGCGAGGTCTCAGCAGCTGGATGGTGTTTGGGTCAGGTGAGCATTCGAGTAATTACCAGGCTGGTGAATCTCACCGTCCAAGCCACAATCCTGTTTTTATTGGGTTAAGCTCCTGTCTGAAGCTTCGGTCAGGCAAGCCTGCTGGCTCATCCCGCCTCCACGCCCGACAGCTAAACGATGAGGTCATAATACTGTGGGCAACTCTTGGCATATCCTCCTTCAAGGGAAAAAACCAGGGTTGGCTAACTCTGCTCTTAAAGAGCACCTCATGTCACGGATGCCCTCCTGGCACCGGGAATTCAAAAAGAAAATGCCAAGAGTTGCAGAGTTCTACTTAATCATCATCAAATGTCCTGCGGTCTCCCAGCGATCGGCATTGTGCTTTACCCGCCCGCCAGGCCACGTTTATCCCTGGTCTCCTACGGACACCGAAACGTTCGGGAAAACAACCGTGAAGATAAGTGTGGCCATTGGGGACAATTCTCTCGCTGACAATCATCCTCACGGAAAGCAGGGAGAGGGTTATGAATCACCCGTGACCACTTATGCTTAAGCTGCATACATTAAAATTTAATGGTTTCGACACTAGAAGCCAGTCGTAAGTCAACACATCAAGGCACTAATGTGTTGGGCCTAATTGTACTTAGATGAAGTGAGTCGGGAATGCACGCCAGCCAACCCTGTTTTGCTGTAAAATGAAAATGATGAATCTCTAATCACAAGTGAGGATTCATTTTTCACAATTCATAATTCATGACTTCATTAGCTTTAAATTATTCATTTTCTCAAATGTTATTGCTGCAGCCTTTTGGACCTTTCCACTCCTCTGCTTTCAAGGGATACATGCCTGAAACTGAGCAGGCTTGGGCCTTGACTGCAAGGAAGCACTTTTTCAGCGTGCCGCTGTCTACGCTCAGTTACTCCCGGTTACGGACGCAGGCGGGCGATTCGAGGGTGGGACCGCCACCTTCCATCTGGGCTGAGACAGCAGCTTCGTAAAACATGTCCTGTTTCAAGAACTGTCATTTCTATGAAAACCTGAGCTTCGAAACAAGGCCTCCTCTCTGATCTGGGCCCTGCCCACGGGACCAACCCGTCTGCTGTCATTCTCCCCAGTGACCTTGGCCTTTCCCTGCCTCCTCTGCATTTCCTGTTCTCTCCCTGGGGTGACGGCTGCTCCTCTGCTCACTGCCAAGCCCACCAAGTGCCTCTGCTTGGAGCTGCTGCTCCTCCTGCTTCCGGCTCACCCCAGATGCCCCTCTGCAGGAAGGCTTCCCCGCGCCCCCTCCCCCTGCCAGTTCCTCTGTGCCACGCCACCTGCTTCTGCCCTCACATCACTGACCACAGTCTGTACGTCAGGTGTGCGTGCATTTTCCTCCTTCCCTGCCAGGACCGACGCTTTATCAAGGCGGAGTGTTTTCTTCGTTAGTCGCCACTGTATACCCAGACTCTAGCGTGGCAATAGACACACAGTAGGTACTTAATAAAGATTTATAAAATAAACAAATGTTTTTATTCCAAGAGATAATGATCAAAGTATATTTAACTTGAAATCATGTCCTCAGTTCAACCAGCACAGTGTGTCCCCAATTCTTCTCACATCTCTCTATGAATTGACTTCATGAGCCATCAAAGGGCTCTCCCGAAGCAGTCAGCAGGACCACAGGCCATAACCCAGAACTTGGGGTTGGTGACAGGGAGAAGGTTGCATCGCAGACGCTCGCTGAGAGAAGGATCTTGACAGCCTAACAGTTAGAGGTAAAGAAAAAGAAACCGAGGTTCCGAGAGGTTGGGTGAAAAGTCATCTGCCCGTCTTTCAGCGTCCAGCACTCCACGGAGGATGCCCCCGCCAACTGCAGGGTCTTTGGAAAGAAGAGCCTGGACGCAGCCTGGGCACGTCAATCTGCACGGAGTCCTCAGAAACACCACAAGTCCAAGTGCAGCTCAGTGTCAGACTGAACCCTCCTCTCGGGCAGAGACGAGGACACACTTTGCCCAGGTCACCCACCATCACTACCCGCCTGGTTACAGTCTCCTCTGAATAAATCGTTAACCAGACCATTGCGTGCAAAGGACTGATGCTAAATGCAAAAGGAAAGGAACTAACTAGGTCAAGTTCATAGAGGGCAAGTCTGTGAGCTATTGAAATAAATTTTCACCATAAATATCAAAGGCTGACTGGTACCTCTGAGCATTTTTACTTCTCAAATTAAGTGATGTTTCTGGCTAGCACACACTGTGTTGCTACAATAAGTAAACCTTAGATTCAGATATTAAATGTGAATTCATGATGATGGCCCTTTAAGCAATTCAAAAAGCTACTCCAACGGAAACCGAGTGCATAATTACCAGACATTCTTGGCAAATGCAAATAAAAAAAGTAAAAGATCTTCAGATAAGTGGTCCAATTAGGCACCTTGGGATTATTGAGAGATGATTTTACAAGTATTCAAGGCAGGGATATCATGGGGTTTTTTTTTGTTTTTGCTTTTGGTTTTTTGTTTGTTTGTTTTTGATTTTTTTATTTTATTTTATTTTATTTATTTTATTTTTGAGTACTACTAAGTCTTCACAACATTACTTGGGAATACTATTACTGGCATTTACAGGAGACCTGAAGCCAGGGAGAGGAAGGGTAACTAGTATTGCTATAAAATCCATGCCTAAAATGATGAAGATTCAGAAAGAGGGGCTTAAGTAAATATTTGCTAAAGAACTGATGAGCCAGATAAAGACTAGAGAATGGAAAAGCTTGAAGTTCAACTCCCAGCCCCACATACAACCCTTCAGATGAGGCCGCCCTTCTTTTAGACAGGCTTGTACTTCTCAGTACTTAATAAACCAGATTTTGGAGTGCCTACTGAAGTCACTCAAATTGCCCTTTTGTACCTCAGGTGGCTAACGTGGCAATATAATTTACAGAGGATACATTATGCTAGAGCTTACAAGGGTTCTGTGATGTTCTCAGATGCCCACTAAGGACTCCAGCACACTGACACCTCTAAAGGCATTTTCCTGGCATCCCAGGATGAAGTTAGTGCCAGTTCTTCCAATGTGAATAGCTCATATGCCATCCCACTGTGCCACCTGGCCTCGGACCAGCACACCTTTAAAATAGATTGATTTAGGCTATAAACCTACAGGACAGTGCCTCTGTCTTCAAATATATTCCATTTAAACAGCTGGGAAAATAAAATCCCAACTTTCCAATGCTGAACTCTCTGAGGCCAATTTGAAGCATGAAGAGGGCTATCAAATTCTATTACAGATACAAATTTAGATGATATTTTCTAATGTGTTAAAGAAAAAAAAAAACTCACAAAAAGCAAAATCTAAGTCTGGGAAAACTCTTGAGGGTTCATCATCCTGTTTGACCTGAAGGTCAGTTAAATACCATTCAACACAGTAAGTAGCAGGGGCCTCGTGACGTTAATTAGAAAGTAGCTCCAGCTAGGGAACAGATTACAGTAGCATGTCAGAGCATGTAACACCCTGTGCCAGTAAGCCCACTTCTTCCTGCTGCCCTGGGAGACACCTGTCATCTACTGAATCTTTGTAGGTTATTAAGTAACTCATAAGAAACTAGGCTGGGTCCCAAGAAAATCACCCAGTGACATCAGGAATCCAAATGTGTACTATGACATCACATCATGCTCGGCCAAGTGTTATCAGTTGTAGAAACAAAAACAGCAACCACAGATTTTGTGTCCGCGTGGATTTAGTGTTCTGACTTGGGACACACATAGCACCTAGAGAACCAGACAAGGTGACATGGAGTGCTGATGGGAAGTATTGACAGTGAGGATTAGGCGGAAGCCTATGAAATTGCTAATATTTAACCTATATGAGTCAGAATAATTAGCAAAGGGGAGACTATGCAGGGAAGGCTTCCTGCAAGAAAAGCAGACATGAGATAAGCGCTCAGTACCACATGGACAGAGCTGACTCATGATCTGTCTCCCCCAAGCCTTGTTCTCTGCCAAAGATGCCTTCTGGGTGAACGGCGCATCGCCGCCTGGAGCATTCCAGGAGCCCTCGCGGTACCCTCTTCCCCACTCAACCCGTCAACCACCAAGTCCTGGTGATTTTATCTCCTGCAAAGTTCGCATTTCCATCTGCTCCCCTGGATCTCTGCTCCCCACATCGGGGCCTCTAGCATCTCTTGCCTTCAGAGTATTCGCCTCACGTTGTACCTGAATCTGCATGATGACTTCATTAACTGAGACAATAGGCTCCATCGTGGTACAGCCCACGCCTGTCTTTCTCACCATCGCTTTTCCACGGGCTGCCACAGTCCCGGGAGCAGGAGAAGGAATAGGTAAAGAGGCTGATACACACGGGGCGAGGGTTCGGGATGAAAAGGAGGGGGAGACGGCGCGGCGACAAGGGCCGGGCCCGAGAACAAGAAGCTTGGCATCGTTCTAACGAGGAATGGGCTGACACGGTGTCCCTCTGAAGGAATAACAAGACGGGGAGAAAAGAATGGTTTTTCTGATGCAGCACTTAAATTTGCTATTTCTATAGACTGAAGGAAAAGGTTAAAAAGCACATAAAGCCTTGTTTCCATTAATGATGAGTATTAAATATAGAAAAGAAGACAAGTTACAAAACGTGCAGGAACCTCGGGGAGAGGAAAGCCAGCCCCACCCGGTCCTCGTGGCTCTGCCTCAGCAGCACGGGACCCTGCTGACCCGGGAACCCCCCTCTCCTGGCAGCCAGGTGACTACTCTCGGACAGTTTGCCTCCACTCCTTCCTCGGCTACTCTCCACAATTTCCAGGGTTGGTTCTTGCCCTTCTTCCTGACCTCTAGATGCTGGAAGGCTCCAGGCTTAGACGAATCCCCCTTCTCTCTTCTCTCCATAGCAGTGGGCCCATCCAGCTTCGCGCAGTCTCCTGCCAGTCTCTCTGCAGCCCGGTGCCTCCCCTGCGCCCCGGACCACTTGGCATCTACAGCTGGGCGCCCATTCAGCCTCTCAGGTGAAACAGGGCCAGACTGGGCCTTTCATTGTGTCCTCCCCTCCCTCACATGTACACACTGCTCTGCTCCTGGCTCGCCCGTTTCACCAACAGTGCTACTGGCCACCTCGCTACTAAGTCCGACAGCCCAGGAGTCCTCTGCTTCCTCCCTCACCTCCCCCTAACATGCAGTCCATCGCAAGTTCTGTGGATTCCAGCCCCTGAAAATGCCTTACGTCTTTCCAATTCTATCCCCAATGCCACGGCCCCAGGCATTGTGGTCTCTCGCCTAAACTTCTACAGTAGTCTCTCTACCTGTCCCCCGTTGCCATTCCAGCCGTTTTCCAGGTCATCCCACACACAGGAGCCACAGTAATTCTTTAACACTTACACCAGATCACATGATTTCCCTGTTTAAACCATTCCATGGCGTCCCACTACTCCTAGGATAGCACCTACATTCCTCACCACGGACCGTAAGGAACCCTGTACACGACTCGCTCTCCCCACCCCTCCCCCTCGTGAAGATCAAGCCAGGGAGGCCATGCACCTTTTGAATACACCAAACCCTGTATCCCCTCCAGGCCTGTAAATCCGCCCCCCACCCCCAGCTTTATCAAGGTACAATTGAGAAATAAAATTGTTAGATATTTAAAATGTACAACGTGATGATTTGATACATAAATATATCGTGAAAGGAGTCCCTCCATTAAATTCATTAGCACACCCATCACCTCCCATATTTCCCGTCCTTTTTATTTTTTGTGAAAATATGTACATTTTCCTCTCTTAGCAAATCCTGGCCTTACATGCTATCCCTTCGGCTTGAATGCCTTCCCACTTCCTCACCCTTCTCCTTCCAGAAGCCTTCTGCAGTCACCTCGTCTACCGTAGCTGCACCCCAACTCTTCCAGCCCCTCGTGGGTTTCACTGCACACAACCAACCTGAAGTCCTCCTGCTCAGCTGCACACCTGTGCATTACCCATCTCCCTGTAAGCCCCGCGAGGGCGGGGCTGCTGTCGCTCCTTAATCAGCATATCCTAATGCCCAGTACAGCGCCTGGGATACAGTGCTATTTTTTAAAAGTATCTGTTAAAACAGACCCAGAGACATAGAAGTAGGGTACAGACTGACAAACCTCAGAAGAGGGGGACAGAGGCGGGGGGGAGGGAAGAGATAAACCACAGAACTTGTATGCATGTATGTGTAGCCAATGGACATAGACAACAATGCTGGGGGGATGGGGAGCGGGATGGGGAGGAGGGTGTCAATGGGGGAAAAAGGAGAAACATCTGTAACGAAAATAAATTAATAAAAATTGCAAAAAAATAAAAAAGCTATTTCATTTGAAACTTAAAATTAATTTTCAAATTCATTGTACAAATGTAGACAAAAATAAATAAAATAAAATAAAAACGGTCAAATGAACAAAAACCAGTCCTAGTTCATGAATAAAACTCCTTTGCCCCTTTTAAAAAGTTGACATGTGTTCATTAAGCTCCTAGTATTGTTTCTTGGGCCAAAAGATGAATTGTTTGTAGATGCTGCTATTCAGCTTCCTCCAAATTTGTATTTCAGTGACCACAGTACAGTCAGTATTGTCTATAGGTGGAGAGGAAGAGAAACAAGACAGTTGAATGTAATGAAACAAAGGAGAACCGAGCAGAGTGGAAGAATGGCAAGGTGACAACGACAAAGAAAAGGTAGATGATTCGACGGAGATGCACATGAGGCTACACAGCCCCTGGGGAGACAGGGAAACAGAAGATGTAATTCATCTGTCACCTGTCTCTGGGACCCATGACACGGCAGGCACTGAGCTGAGTGCGTGGCAGCAGATAACACAGGCATGTTCCTCATGAAACTCCCAGTATAGTGGGAGAAATATTAAATAAACCCACAGTGAAGCTGTAATGATTACACTCTGCTTCACGCTATGAAGAAAAGTTGAAGAGGCCATAAGCGGGAATAATAAGGATCACAGAAGACCTCTTACAGGAAAGCAACCTACAGCTTGAGACCGGAGGATGGATATAAAGGAGCTGGTGAGCATGTGCACTGGTGGCGGGGGGATGATCAGAGGTGGACAGAGCACTGCATCTAAGGCAAATCATATGCAAAAAGCTTAATGAGGAGACCTCTGCGGCAAAAGCAAAGGGGAATTGAGGAATTGCTGGCCGAGAAATGGATGGAGCGGGAGAAGAAGCAGAGTCCTGTAGTTAGTTCAAGGTAACAAGTCTGAGTTTGATCCCAAGAGCAAGTGTGTGTTCTTCTGAGAAAAAACAGACAGACAGAATATGAATAAAAACAAAAATAAAATTTTAAGTAACCCAGCGGAGAGCAGAGTTTGCTCTGGGAAGTTGGGCCCGTGGTGGTTCGGCAGGAGCAATGTCGTCTGCACAGCTTGGAGGGGAGAAGAGGTTGGAGCTTGAGCACAGTCTCAAGAGTTAACTGCTGGGAATGAGCTGGGAGATCAATCAAAAACAAGAAAATAAAACTGATTGGCAGAGGAAGGACCAGGTGAGGTCACACAGCATGAAAGGAAACAGCAGCAGTTGGGTCAGCTCTGTGATGTCTAGTTCCAGAGCAGATCGAAGAAAAGCCAAAGGGTTACTCGGGGCTGGGAACGGACAGGGCATCTAGGAAAGAAATCCACAGGGTGGCACAAGACGGAGCAAAGGGGCCAGCGGAGGGGCAGATAAAGGTGGAGTGGGGGCGCTGGAAGGTGGGGAGAGGAGAAGTAGAGAACTGAATGATATGAAACGGAAAAGGGAAGATACAATGTTTGCATTCATTCAAATCAATTTCACAACGCTGTGTTGAACACCTTCGCGTCCCAATTATATTAGATTCTAGGGATGTGGAAATGAATGAAAGGTCTCTGCCCTCAGAGAGGTCATAGTCTAGTAAGACAGAGTAGGGTCTAGTCAACAGACAGCAGATTTCCAATAAGGAGTGATGATGTCACACAAAAATAAGAATAAACTCAAAATAAAGATACACCGAAACCAATACGAAAACTGTTTTATGGTATAAAATGTTTAAATGATCACTCTTCATCAAAGTTATTTATGAGGAAAACTTCTCAAAAATTACTTTGGCTTTTTAAATGAAAACTGAAACATATTCTTGCATCAGAAAACTTTGAAAACTAGAATGCCCAAATATTATTAATAGCAATAAACTAAACTATGTTATATAATGAAACAGAATCATTTCACCTGCTTATACAAGGAATCTGTCTCCCATGATAAAATATAGCATCCTCCCATTTCACTAAATATATTTTTTTTAAAAGAGGATTTAGTCGTAACAAAAACGCAGTCACAGATGGTTTCTAGTTGGCACTCTGTACCCTGACCCAATTTCCTTCTGTGTGCTGTGCCGTCACTCTCCGAAATGTGTCCCTGTCACTGCCCCCACGGAACATCAGCTCTGTGAGGGGAGGGTTGTGTTATCTGGTTTCCGCTCTGCCCCTAGTACCCAGATCAGTGCCGGAACTTAGTTAACACTCAACAAGTTTCCCCTGGGGGTCTCGATCTTGGCTTGCTGTACGATGCCTTTCCCAATAGAAATAACGTATGAAGTGTTGAACTTACAAAGTGCATAAATTACAAATGATTTTCCAAGAGTTAACGTGTTAAGTTTAGAAAATTATCATGGTCTAATGTGTTGTCTAATTTTGAAAGGAAAGATTTTTGGGGTTTTTTTACCTCTTAAAAATAAACATGTCACATCAGGTAACTTACTTGCAGAACTGAGTTCAGGTACAGAGACCGTCTCAAGGTCCGTTGACACAGTGTGCTGCATCAAACGTTATTTCCCCCTGAAACCCACCCGAGGTCCACACCTGAGCCCTTAGGCTTAGAGCTAGGGTGCAGTGAGCTGGGCCGGGCACCCCTTGCCAGGGAGGCTCTGGCCTAGTGTGTTTGCTTACCCGAGGTCCACACCTGAGCCCTTAGGCTTAGAACTAGGGTGCAGTGAGCTGGGCCGGCACCCCTTGCCAGGGAGCTCTGGCCTAGTGCGTTTGCTTCTTGCTTCACGGCTGCAGCCATTTCCAAGCCTATTTTTAACAAATGCCAAAAATATCTGAGAGCCACCGACATGCAAACACCTGAGCTAAATAAATATCATCCTATCGGGATTAGCATAAATCACGGCTTCTGAAAGCTAGAGAGTGACATCACTTTATTTTTGGGTAACATTTTCCGAATGACACTGGAGTGCGGCTCAGAAAGCAGTCTTGAGAGAAACACAAAATTCTAGCTAACCAAAATATTTGCTTTTAAGTAAGAAATTAAACATTAAAAAAAAAAACCAAAAAGCTACATTTAAAAAAAACATACCGAGTTGAGACATACTGTACAGAGGAATACAACTAAATCGCATATTTCTGTGCTCTGAGAGACACCAGAATCCAGAGACTAGTTTTTCATTTTCATTTTTAATTGTTTAAGAAATACCCATATTACACATAAATCAGAAGGGGTTGACTATTCCAATTCATTTGAATAAACACACTGAAATGGTGGGGTTTTTTTAACCTTTAGTATAAAAAGGTTTTTTTAAAGGCTAGCAGTGTGTGATCACCACGTGGGGAGGTAGGAGACGGTAAAGGGGGATAAATGGTGATGCAAGGAGACTTGACTTGGGGTGGTGAACACACAATACAGTGTACAGATGCTGTGTTATAGAACTGTACATCTGAAAACTATGTAATTTACTATCCAATGTCACCCCAATAAATCCAATGAAAGCATCTAGAAAAACAAACGAACAGGCCGGCAGCATGGCCCCGGCTTCACTCAGCCCTGTGGGTCAAATGGAAACACCTCCTCTCGGCTTGTCGGGGCCGCACAGCAGCAAAGGTAGCGGGTCGTTCCTGTTCTAGGCCAAATGCACTGGCCAGAATTAAAACTGGTGAATTGCTTTTAAGCACTTAAAATTATTTATCCAAGCACCCTAAAACCTCAAGGAATACAGAAGATAAATAAATGAAACTTCGCTTGTATTCTGGAGGGTAGTGAAAGCAGAGAAACGTTGGAGAGATGACAGGTGCCGAGAGCAGAGCGGAGGGAGGAAAGCAGGCGGTATGTCCACACAGCTCTCAGGGGAATGCGTGGAGCCCACCGCCGCGCACAGCCACGGAGGTCGCAGAAGCTGAGGCGGGGGTAAAAGTCGAGGGGAAGAAAACCAAAAAAAACAAACAGTTACAAGTTTACGGTGACTGTTGAAATCCCTTCAGACCAGCAACTGCTGGAACAGTACCACATTTTTTATCCTCACATTTGAAGATCAAACAGCCCAATGTCAATAATATGTAAGAAAAGTGATTTTTGATATAATGCAAAGCCTCAGAGATAAGATCTTGTTGAGGGATGCTCCAGGGTACTGAGATACCCTTCTTTTGGCTAACTTAGCAATTTTGGGGGGGTACAGAAAATTACAGAGTTAGGCTTTCCAGTGGAATATTTCCCATGAGAATAATCCAAAGAAAAGACAGCTCAATTTACAGCTGGGGGAGGGTAAAAAATGAGCATTTTACAGATTTGTCTATATGACACGGCTAAAGAAACAGAAATAATGATGTCCTCTAAAAGTTATTTAATTTATTCCCCTGCTTTCAGGCAGGGTTTTTTCCCAAATTATCTTTAGACTGTTGAGTTATCCGCATTAGTTTAAACATCTGCAGGAAAGGAAATTCCTCAAACTCCCCTGGTATTCTCTTCCTGAATTAACAACTCTACTTCCAAGAAACGGGCTTTGGTCATCACATTGTAATTAGTTACCAGCCAGCTTGTCTATCAACAAGTATTTGCTAAGTACACACAGGGAGAATGTTATTCTGCTAGGTCTTTGATGGTAGACCTTCCCCTCGAGTTGCTCCTAATTGCTTCTCCTGTCAAATACAAGTCTAATCCTGGCCTCAAAGAGTCCTCCACTAACCTTCCATGTGGCCCATTATGAACTCCCCAGTACAATGGATAAGAACAAGCATCCTGCTAAGAACTGAATGCTTTCTCATACGAGATAGGTTGATTTTTGAAACAGTGTATTGTTTCGAAACAAGGAGGTGTTATCTCAGTATTTCAAGCTAGGAAACTCTGGCTCCACAAGAAATAAGGAGCTGCACGATCGCTAAATGGCTGGGCTTGTCCTTCCCACAGTGCTCCTGCAGACCAGCTAGCATTCCCCCCTCCCCATCCCCGCTTCTTGTCTCTCACAGATCATCATAAACCTGCTTCTGCAACGCTCATGTGGGTGGACTGCACTGAACTTTCCCTTCTAAAATCTCCATGTTTCCCACCTTTTATCCAGGTTCTAACTTTTTCTCTTCTCGAGTACTCGATCTATTCGGTTTACCTATATTCTAGATTATTCCTCTGTCTCCAAAGCCTCCCACTTAACATGAATGTTGGATTGTAACATGGCCACCACCTCTGATCTTCAAACATCTCTACCTAACTTTTTTAAAGAGAAAAAGAAAAGAAATAGAAACCCTGACAATAGCTTACTCTTCTTCCGTCAGCTTTCCTCTACGGTTCCTTCCAGTTACCGAAGGATCTCTCCTTGACCTTCTACTGTCTTTGATAGTGCTGGCACCACCTCTTCTGGGAATTCCTTGAAATTCACTCCCCCGGAGAATCCACGTCTTGTCCCAGGTTCCTGGCTCTGCAGCTAAGTCCCAAATCCAGCCTTCCCCTCCCTGTGCCTTCACCCCTCAGGCATTTGCTCCAACTGCAAAATAATGGCCTCTAGCCTGAGACACTACATCTACTTTCCAAGCTCCAATCTTTCCTTAAGCTCAAATTCCTCAGACCCAGCTGTGGGCACCAGCTTCTTGGATGCACCTTCCTCATCTCAAGCTCACTGTATTATAAATGAAGCACATTATTCATAACATACGAAATTCACTTAACCAACTGTATCATTTCCATCAATGGCAACCAAAAAATCTGATGGGATATCTGTGTTCTTCCCTAGTTTTCGCACTTCCCTCTGTCCTGCATACCTCCGTGAGATTCGTATTTCTAAAACACTGCTTTTTCTAAGTCGCAGTGTAGGAACCTGTAACGGCTCCCACGACCTTCGCATGTGCTCCGTCTCTTTCATGCATCTTCCAAGCCCCTAGATGAACGGGGCTTACTGATCCAGCCGCCTGAATTGCAGCCTGACCCGGAACCAGCTTACGTGCAGGCCCTCAACTCCCCACCTCTATAGTCTCCGCCACTGCCCTTTGTGAAATCCCAAAACTTGGACCTAGTGCAAGACTTGGCCTCTTTGTTAAAAGTTCCACGGATTCATTCTCAAAATATAAGGCAGACAAACGGCAATTTCCTATTTTTTATACTGGATTATAGTTACATAAAAATGCCACCTTTGGGGAAAGCTGGATGAAGGGTACATGGGATTCTATGTAGTATTTCTGCATCTTCCTGTGCGTCCATAATTACCATTATTATAGCCATATTATTTCAAAATAAGAAGTTTTCAAAATACACGGTGGTCATCACCTATACCTACGGCAGGCACACGTGGATGTGAGGCCACGAAGAAGCAAACGATACATATTGGGAACTCCACGCTCTCACCTTCCATCTGGGGTGGTAGGAATTGACTGGTGTCCTCCCAGAAATTCACAGGTTGAAGCCCTAACCCGCAATGTGACCGTATTTGGAGAAGGGCCTTTAAAGAGGTGGTTAAGGTTAACGGAGGTCACAAGGGTGGGGCCCTGATCCAAAAGGACTGGTGTCCTTATAAGGGGAGGAAGAGACACCAGAGTGTTCAGGCACACAGGGGACAAAGAAGGGGGCCTTCGGCAAGCTGAGCAGTAAGGTCTCAGGAGAACAAACCGGCCAGCACCTTACCCTTGAAGTTCCAGTCTCCAGAACTGTGAGAAAATCAATGTGTGCTGTTTAGGCCACCCGGCCTGTGGTACTGTGCTATGGCCGCCCAGCAGACTCATGCCAGGGTAAAGGAGCAAACAGAAATATTAAACGATAGTGCCCTGTGGTAAGCAGTATAGTAGCCATCTGCCCAGAGGCCGGGAGCACAGGGAGAGGGGGACTGGTAGGACCAGGAGGAATGCTCTGTGGAGCAGCACTTGAACTGGGTCTCCAGAAATAAGTGGTGATTTTACCGCCAGCAGAAGACCGAGTCCCTAAGCCAGGGAAACTATTTAAACACACAGAAGTTTGTAAAACATGTATTTGCAAAGCATGTACATTGGGAAGATACTGAGGAACTCCGCATCAGTAAAGGATCTTAAGGAAGAGAGTGCAGGACACAACAGCTAGAAGGAGAATGTCGCTCTGTTGAGTAAAGAACATCACTGTGTTGCAGGCTTAGGACTTTTGATTTAATGTGGGAGGTAACAGGGAGCGGCAGAAGCTTTTCAAGCAGGGAAGTAACATACCCAGATCCCTATTTTTTTAAAGAAAGTTATACTCATGGAAGACCATAAATTCATTGCAGATATATACAGATTTAGCTATAAGAATATTCACTAAGTAATTACTTATCATATTAAAATCAGTTATAGTTTGTATATTTGACAAAAGGGGACTGGTAAAGTATGCAGCTACTAAAATGATATATAATATTTAATAATGCAATAATGATATACTTAAAGTTTTTAAATTGAGTTATAAAGTAGTAGGTACAGAATGATCCAATTTAATAAAACAAAAGTGCATACATCAAAAAAAATGTTTGGAAGGATATGTATGCACACAATCATAGACTGTATATGTATATACACATACATAAAGGTATATATAGTAGAGTTTGTACCTATGTCAGGGTGGTTAGATTATTAGGGATTTTTAATTTTCTTCCTTCTTATCTGAATTTTCTATATTTCTATAAAGAAGATGTTTTATCTTTGTACTAAAAATATGAGTTATTTTTAACAACTTTATTGCAATATAATTCACATGTCATGTAATTTGCACTTTTAAATATAAATATTTAATGGCTCTCAGTGTATTCACAGAGTTGTGTAACCATCACTACAACTTGGTCTTAGAGCATTTTTCTCACCCAAAAGGAAACCCCATACCTATTAGCTATCAAAATCCATTTCCCCACCCCTCCCCAGCTCACCCCTAGCACTAGGCAAACCCTAATACACTCCTTCCCCATGAATTAGCCTATTCTGGACATTTTATATGAACAGAGTCAAACAATACGTGGTCTTCTGCATGGGCTTCTTTCACTTAGCTCAATGTTTTCAAGGCTCATCCATGTTGTGGTTCTCTGGACTGCTAAAGAATATTCCACTGTATGGATATACCACATTTAATTATCCCTCCGGGAGCTGACGAATGTTGGGATTTCCCCCAGTTTGGGGCTATAATTCTGCTATGAACATTCATACGTTATTTGTTTTTTACGGTAGTACTAAAAATAGAGGAGGAATCTTAATACAAGGAGACTGCCTACTGGTGGGTCATTTTAATGGTCTGAATAGGAAATCAGGGCATTGAGTGATGTAACAGCAGTGTGGATGGTGAGAAAGATCTGCTTGGGCGGTGCCATCATCCAGGGCTGGTGACTAACTGGACGTGGCGAGTAAAGGAAACACAGAGTCAAGGTTGTCTCTGAGGTCCCTGGCCTGGACTTGGGGTAATATCATCCATGAGACCAGACACATAGGAGGAGAGGAGTCTCACTCAGGCAGATGGAACTGGAGAGGCCTGTGGGTACTGAGGAGACGTGAAACCTGGAAGAGAGGCCAAATCAGAAGTACCTGGAATCAGGTGGTAGTTCGAAGAGATTGTCCAGGAAAGCATGAAGTCAGAACACCAATAGTCAAGCAACAGAAAAAGGAACAAGAAGCCACAAAGCAGACTGGAAAAGACAGGTCTGAGGGACAGGAACAGTTTCCAATAGCGAAAGGGAAGCCAAGGAGTGAGGAGGTTCTAAGAAGGAAATGGTGTCATTGTAAAACTCGGCGGAGCGGCCAAGTGGGCTGTAGGCAGAGTGCTCACCAGATTTAGCAATTACGAAGTCACTCGTGAAAAGGCGAAAAAAATCACTCAGAGATCAATAACTTGCACGATTTGGCCCACTTTCAGAGAGGAGGCACGGACGTGGAAAGGAGGCAGAAGCCATAAGCTAGCTGCACACACTCATGCAGAGTCCTGTGAACGCTTCGGGATTCATTCATCAGAACTGAAATGCAAACAAGCCCCATAGACACAAGGTCATTGCCCTCGAATAGCTTATTTCCTGTGGGGAATAACAAGCCGTTAGTTTTCCTGATTTATAACATTGGTCCTTGTTTTCTCCTTACCACCATTTCTGACACAAGTATAGTTGTTTTCTTATTGGTGCCCTCTATCACGGTCCCTTTTAGTAAGTTACAGACGTCATTCGCAGGACAGGGTGCACCATACAGGGAAGAGGCAGAGTAGGAAGACACTCAGATGCCACCTGAAACTCTGCCACCAGGATCCTTACCACGAACACACACCTTGTATGTGCTTCTGGCTCAATGACTTGGAATGGCCTGTCCTGCCTCCTCTACTCCTCAGTGTTTCTGTGACCTCATTGTTTTATATTTAAATCTCTTCTTCATCTGAAATGCACGTGGCCCACGGTATAGGCTAGGGAATCAGTTTGTTTGTTTTTCTCCAAGTGGTTGGTCAGTTCCCAGGTCCATTTTTTTACTAATCCATCTTGTCCTCTCTCCACTGTTTTGAAAAACCATCAGCACAAAAGGTCAGAGTTCAAATCAGCACGTTCTGAATTTTCACCTAGATAATTGGGGGAGAGGTGGACTGTCCTACTTACAGAGTTTTAATTATCTCAGCGGCAGCCACAGAAGAGCAAACACATAGCACAAAGACGTCCACTCAAAGACCGACTGACCACTTCTATGATTAGTCTCCACTCAAATATCTTTCCTAATTAACACTAGATGAATCCCCCTGCTATCAATATGTTATGTCAGTTCATCTCTCGCCGACTGTTTCAATTGTTGCAAATACACATACATTGGCTGCAGAGGGAAATGGCAAATCTTGCAAATGATGCCAGATTTCACGCAGTTACTGCATCACTGGAGAACTGTTCCTGTCACATACAGGACGGCGACCAGTGAAAATCCGGCAGTCAGCCCACTCAACAATGAGGAGAAGAAAACGGACAAGAACTACGACATGATAGACGTTTTTAAAGAAAGTGAT
Source organism: Tadarida brasiliensis (assembly GCA_030848825.1). Taxonomy (NCBI): domain Eukaryota; kingdom Metazoa; phylum Chordata; class Mammalia; order Chiroptera; family Molossidae; genus Tadarida; species Tadarida brasiliensis. The sequence goes on along the minus strand of CM061267.1, from coordinate 93,200,633 downwards.
CTGTATATCAAATGATTAAGAAAGATGCCTAGTCTGGCTGGTGTGGCTCAGTGGTTGAGCGTTGACCCATGCACCAAGAGGTCGCCGGTTCGATTCCCGTTCAGGGCACATGCCCAGGTTGTGGGCCCGATCCCCAGTGAGGGGCATGTAGGAGGCGGCCAATCGATGTTCTCGCTCATCTATGTTTCTATCTTTCTCTCCCTCTCCCTTCCTCTCTCTCTAAAATCAATAAAGGAAAAAAAAATTTTTTTTTTAAAGAAAAATGCCTAGGAAAATGGTTGGTGCCTTGAAACACTTTCCCCGAAAAGGACACTTTTTGCAAAGGTGTCTCTAAGCTCAAAGGTGAACGTATATCATCAGGCCAGAAACAAAACCCACATCATCCTCTCATGGTCGTCTCCAAGGATGAGCACATAATTTTAGGCATAAGACAAATTTCGGCAAGTGCATGATAAAATAAACTTACTGTTCATTGTAACTTCACTTATTTTTCAAACAAATCTTTTGTTTTACCAATGGAAACAGTGAAATGTTGGCCCCATTTTCAAGTAGTCTTTTTCTGTCATCAATTCACCTCAAACCTTCCACACTTTAATCAATTCTGAACTTTCTGTTTGGTGCATCCAGCTTTCTTTTTTTTTTTTTTTTTTAAATATAATTGCAGCATTGCTATTTACTGTTACTTTATAACAAATAATCTGACATGCTTCTTTTTTTAAATGTCCTGTTTGATCTTATATTTTTACTCTTCTAACTCTAGAATACTTTTGTCCAGTTCTCACAGGTACCTTTGAGATTTTACATTAGGATTTATAATTATTCTTCTTATTATTATTTTTTATAATTATTATTAATAGAAGCTCATAGTGAGAATTTGCTGTATGTCAGGCACCCATAAAGCATTTTCCAAGTACTACTGTACTTAATTTGGCCAACAACTCTATGGTAAAGTACCATCATTATGCCTCTGGATAGCTGAAAATGGAGAAGTAAACGAAGACACCTGTCCTGTGTCATGTGACAGGTAAAAGGCCGGGCCAGCTCTGGAGCCCATGTACTTCTGACATCACAGTCCACGTCATAATAGCATTTTCCCATGTTGAGACTTCTCCTATTTTTAAAAAATGGACAAAGGATTATATTCCTTGTACGAGAAATCGATTCAAAAGCCATTTAGTAATTTTTCCTGTGGCTTTTCCTATATTGAATTTGTCTAAATTTTCTTAATGCAAGATTTCACACTTGTAAAAAATTCAAAGTATAAAACCAAAAGCTAAATTACACTGACAACACCAAATGTCTTATACAGCATCTTAAGTGAGACCTCAAAGCACTAAATTTAAATTCTGTTGAAATGGGTCAACTGGAAGTAGCCTTGAAATGACATCCAACCCTTAAGGCAAAAAGGTCATTGACTCGTTTAAAATGTTAAAAACTGGGAGTTTTAAACATATCTCCCCAAAGGATAGAATAGGTACCTTATTCAGATTTATACTCTTATTCTCCAACACACTTCATGTAGTAAAGATGCACAAAATACTAATTCTTGGGTGGTCCATACCACATCTCAAAGTAAGTTTTTTTGTTTGTTTATTTTATCCTCACTCGAGGATATGGCTACTGATTAGAGAGAGAGAGACAGACATCAATGTGAAATAGATACATTGATTGCTTGCATCCCGCACATGCCCGGACTGGGGATCAAACCCGCAACCTAGGCATGTGCCCTGACCAGGAATCGAATCTGCAACTCTTTTTTGGTTCATAGGATGATGCTCCAACCAACCAAGCCACCCGGCCAGGGCCAACATGAGTTTTCTAAGCCATATCCATGAAAAGGCTCACCGTACTTACCAAACCTTCTTTGCTTCCCTTTGGCCCAGGAACCCGGCAGTGCCAAAGAAATCCCAGATGAAGCTGTGGCTCCTTACGACTCTGAATCATTGGCTCACATTAAGGACATACTCACTGGAGACACTTGATGAACCTGGATTGTCCTGAAGCCTTCTCCTCGCCCCGCTCGCTCTGCCTGCCCTGCGGTGGGGCCCACACCAATTGCTCTCCGAGCTTCCGTCTGACGGGCCATCACTAATCCATGCTACCTCGTGGTGGGCAAAGTGTCCCCCAAACAACGTAAGATTTTAAAACCCACAGGGAGCCGGCAAAACTCCAGTGCTCACGAGGGTAACATGTTCAGTCTCCAAATGTCATGCGTTAGGCCCACCCACGTACGCGTTCAGTTGCGCCCATGTGCGCGAGAGATTCAAGTCTAGCTGTAATTCATTAGGGCCGCTGAAATACTGTCCTAGGCACTGAGGTCACAAAAGGAAGTCTCCAGCAACCTGACGCAGATCTCGGCCCCAAGCGCCTGCGGGCAAAGCTGGTGACAGGTGATGAGAAAGGCAGCAAGGCCACTGAAGGCACTCACATGCAGATTTTTTAAAAAGCTTTGAGAGAGAGAGGAAGGGAGAGGGAGAGAAAGAGAATAAAACATCAGCTGCCTCCTGCACGCCCCCTACCAAAGATCAAGCCTGCAACCCCAGCATGTGCCCTGACCGGGAATCAAACTGGTGACCTTTTAGTGCACAGGACGACGCCCAACCAACTGCGCCACACTGGCCAGGGCCACATTCAGATTTTTATTTTATTTTTTAAATTTTTTTTCTTTATTGATTTTAGAGAGAGAGGAAGAGAGAGGGAGAGAGAGATAGAAACATCAATGAGAGGGAACATTGATTGGCCGCCTCCTGCATGCCCCCCACTGGGCATCGGGCCCACAACCTGGGCATGTGCCCTGACCAGGAATCGAACTGGCGACCTCTTGGTGCACGGGTCGACGCTCAACCACTGACTCACCCCGGCCAGGCGACATTCAGATTTGTAAAAGCACTGCCCTGCGGCCCTCTGTGCCTCTGGCTCTAAGGGTAGCATGCCACAGCCGAGATCAGACAGGGACACTTAGTGAAAGCGCCACTTTCCCCAGCAGAGCGGTGTCACACCAGAGCTTCGGGGAGGAGACATGCCAGTCGGATGGCCCTGCAATAAAGAGAATTCATCCAGGGAAGGTTAGGCTAACTCTTGAGAGAGAACCCGAAGGATGCTAAAGGCCAGCCAGAGACCTGTGAGGCCAGAGGTCCATGGGTAATTGCAAGTGCGAAAGACGTTCCAACTCAGGACGGAGGCCGTCATTGCGGGCTTTCCCAGAACAGAGAAAGGCACACCCACGGGCCTGGGCTCATGGTCATGAGGCTAGAAAACACCACGGGGTTTTCTTCACAGATGTTTACCCATCTGCAGTTGAATAGGGAACCTGGTAAAACGACACACACCCCTGGCCTTCCCTACCAACCACCAAGCCACTCCATCTTCCCGGGCCCCAGCTACCTCAGCTGCTAAGTGAGTTCAAAAAGGATCATGTCTGCAAAAAACACTTGTATGCTTACATATCCAGTGACCAACTCCTTTCTAATACACCTTTCTAATAATGACGTGTATTAGAAACCACACACACAGTGGTTTCACCTGCACGTATTCTGAAAGCACCATAGCTAAACTAACATGGTAAGCTGCACAATTATTGGCTCGAAGCAGAAATAATTCACAGTATTTGTTATTATCTCTGTGATAAAGGCATCATGTGACCCGTGGAGATAACAAAAATTAAGCACAAAACAAGATTTATCTCTAATACATTCCTTATAGCAAAGAAAAGAGACTGCGTGAAACTGTTCCTGTCCTTTTCCTCCCACGCTGCTAGCCCGATTTCAGGGGAAAGAGGCCAGATCAAGAATAGCTCACACAGGAGGGAACTGGGCTGGCAATGCATTTGCGCCGTCGTCGTGGTCTGTGTGATCTAGAGGGAAGCCCAGGGGGCCAGGAGATTGGGACTCTAGACAGAACCCTTCCGGTAACCATGGAACTCTGGTCAGGATATTTAGCTTCTCCTAACTCTTCTCCTAGCTGTCTTCTATTTGTAAAATGGCAAAAATTCTACATGTTTCTTCTACCTCAAAAATGTGCAAAGTACAGAAATGAGCGTGTGCAAAATTTGAGTTGTGGGCTGGAAGGATTTAATAGGTAGCAATGGAGCGTGTCGATGACAATGCGCGCTGACTGAACAGCCGAAAACTCACTATGGTGATTAGACCGGGCGAGTGGGGGTCGCTCCACCAGAGTCCAACAGTGGGCCACGGGCAAGTGAAGGAGCCACACGAGCAGGACAGAGAGGCGCAGAGCACGCAGCCTCCCCTCCCCTTGAACTTGGCTGCACCAGCATGAAAGGCACAGACCTGGTTTACAGACTCCTGGTGTGTGAACAAATGTATTTCCTATCTCCCTTCGTTTCTTCATTTCTCTTCCTTCTGTGCCTTCTCTGCCCCTTCCTTCCATACAGTTACAATGTTGCACTGAGGGCTTGTATAGACACGGCCCTCAAGTTGCTTCCCAATCTAGTTATTTAAACAAATGACTGAAGTCCCATAGCCAATAAATGGGACTGAGGGAGCATGGACTCGCTCGGGCCTCCGGGTCTGCTCACAGCACTGCCTGGGCTCCGAATGGCTGTTCCCAAAGCCGGGCGGGAACGCGGGGAGGAGAAGGCAGCTGCACCGGCCAAGCAGGGGAGCAATTCCCCGCTCTTTGTACGTGTTCTCTTCATCTATTTCTCCTCCCTCAGCCTCCCTCGTTTTCCCAGTTGGCAAGGAAGGAGGGAGAGCCATACACCGAGTGCCAACCGCGGTGAACGTTTCTCATTTACTATCCCATTCAGCCTAAATATTCATTGCTCGAAAATAATCCTGCAACAGTGGACAGAAGACGGACAGGTAGAGGCCGACGGACCAGTCTGAACAAGGGCGAGATGAAAGAGGACCTACATTAAGACAAACTATTCCAACCGTTTCCCTGTAGGAAGACATTTCTGTCCTGAAATGCCGTATTAGAAATACTCTTTCGGAATAGAAGTTAGGTTCTATCTGTGGACGATCAAGGTAAACAATATTAAAAACCATAGAATATAGCACCCCATGACCCCAGACCAGCTAAGTCAGAGGCTGCGTTATACATATATCTATAACAATGGTAATCATTAGAGCTTGAATTTTCTAAGTGTGTCTTGGTTCCAAACATTGTACTAGGTGTTTAACAATCCTCCGCGGCCCGGGCAACAAAGGAAGGATTATTATATCCACTTTCAAAAGGAAGAAACTAAGATTCTGGAAAGTCAGCTACCATACCCAGGCATCCAGGTCTACTATAAGTAGGCGGGCATAGCAGCAGGACCCGAACCCTGGTCTGTCTTCCCCCAAGTCCACAGTATTAGATCATGCTAGGCTGTCTCCACGTGTCCCTGCTGAGGTTTTGCTTGCATTCCTTCTCACTCCTAGAAATGCTGACGGGGGAGGGCAGCAACAGGAAGAGCCTCTGCCGGTGGGGGCGGGGCACACGAGGCCTGTGAGAAGGGAGAAGAGAAAACCGCTCCACCTCCCAGACTCTGGTCCTTGCTTCCGGAGGAAAGACGGTACAGCTGCTGCACTGAATAGTCATTTACTTCCTGCTCCTTCCTGCTGCGTAGAGGAAGACAGTCGGGATGGGGACAGAGGGTGGGGCTGCTGCCTCTAGGGGACCCTCTGGCTGTGGGAGGGAAGGCGGACCCGGATGTCCCTGGTCTTGTAGGCAGAGCCCAGCACGCTCACCCTGGCCCACAGGTGCCATATCTCCCGATCCCCAGGCTTTGCCTCCTCCCCCGATTCTGATGACCACAATCCAAGCAACCAGCAGAAGGGACTCATCTGGATAACATTAGCTGCTTGCATTATGCTATTTTCGTCGAAGAAATATGGTATCACAAGATCACGTTTAGTTTTATTCTCTAATCCACTTTGTATTGGTTAGAAGCAAAGCAAAATGGATCCTATATTTAAAAGCAGGGGGAAGAAAAAAGACATACCATTCTAGGAACGTCTATCAAGTAAATACTCCAACAATATTTATCCAAGTGGTTACGGGAAAGCAATTTTCTTGGCTATCATCACCTCAATATGAAACATAGATCCCCAGATACAACCACAGACTCAATTCTTTAAATCGGGGAACGCACGGCGGCGCTCAGGGGCACGGACGGAGCGCTCACCTGGCATGACCATGGTCTGCGGGGCTGCCGCGTCGGTACTCAGGCAGAGACGGCCACCTTTGGCCAACCGGTCGCAAAGCAAAGTGATGTGTTTCTTCAGTCGGCTGGTGTCCTTGGGTTTGGTCAGCTGGCTGCTGAGGTTCAAAGCCTGCTCCTTCGAACTCTTCGACAGGCAGGTCTTCAGGAGATGGGACACAGCGGCGTCCACCGTCTCTTCCCAGCCCTGCAGGCAAAAGCCAATTCTGAATATTCTCGAAAACGATCAATGAGAAAAGTAGGCACAAGTGATAAGCGTATGGGTGTCTGGGATATTCCAGACCAGTCTGGTTTTGCATGCTAGCGCTGCAAGCTGCTTGACCCTGAGCAAGCTACTACATTCCTCTCAGCCTCATCCTCCCCTACAAATGAGAATACTAACAGCCGGTACCTCCAAGGACTGGGGTGATTAAATGAGATGCTACACGAGACACTTTAGCCCTGTGACAGGCATGAGCAATAGCAATAATCATCTTCTCAGGTGTAGGCATGTTTGATGATCTGGAGGGTGAAGCTACCAGGATCAACGTTGCCTGTCTTTCTACTGAAGGGTCAGAACTAGGCAGGACAGGGAGGACCTCTGGGTATCTTGGGGGACACTGGAGCGAAGAGAAAACCCTGGTGTCTCTCTCAGCTCTTGATCCCGCAGCCTCCGGGCTGCAGGCAGAAACCAGAGGAGCTTATTTCAAGGCGGCTTTTGTGAGACACAAGCCCACCAGGTCCCACTGCACTGCCTGGGTGACAAAAGTCGCACAAAGAAAGGAAGTGTCTACGGACACCGCTTTCGCTGGGACCAGTGTGGTTGTGATGCGTGCAGACCTGGAGAAGGACAGGACACCTCAGCATGGTGACAGCCACCGTTCCGGGAACGTGGATGCTGGCAGGGACCTCAGCATATCAGGGAGGGTGCCGGCTCCAGCAGCCCTGGCGGGAGGAGGTCCCAGGAGGCACCGTCCTCAGGTAACAACACAGGAGCAGGAGGGGCAGCTCACGAGCTCGCGCAGGGCATCCTCAGGGGTCCCAGGAACAACTGGAGAAGATTTTATGGGGATCTGGAAATCCCAAGCAGCATAATAGGGAAGCACGAGTGCAATCTGGGTATCATTGCCCATGTGACTCCATTTGTACCCAGACACTGGTGAGACCCAGAGCACTCTGGGCCTGACAATCATAAATGATAAAGGAAGACAGTGGGTGAATTTATTCTCATAGAATAATGCAGACTAGTCCCAGCCTCTTCTGCAAGAGGTGAGAACCTGAGATTCAGAAAGAAGGAGCCCTGGGAGTATTCACTGTTAGCTCTGCTCCATCCTCAACCTCATCAGCGGAGCCGCCTTCAAATATGCAAATCGGAGTAGGTTACTCCGGAACTTCCACTCCTAAATCCAAACGCTCAGTGCAGCCCATAAAGCACGTTCTGCTCCAGCTCCTGCTCGGTCTCATTCTCTTCCTATCCACCTGCGCACACACTCGCCCCGGCCTCTGCACGGGCTCGGCTCTGCCATGGCAATGCCCCATCTCAGCTCTTTACCTGGCCAACGCCCACCACAGCTTGGCTCAGGCACTGCCTTCCACAGATGGCACCTGTGGGCCCTCTCCGGGCTCCGAGACCTCACACGCCCAGTTCCATCATTGCACTCTTCCTCGGCTGCTTGACCCTGACAGCGCCTACAGTTCCCGCATCCCCGCACTGTGCTTCGGAAACAGAGGGTGCTCAGGACACGTGTGTGCTGCACAGAGATGGTGAGATACAGAACCAGGGTCTGAAACAGGGAGGACTTTGCAGATCGTTCGTCCAGTCTTGTGGGATTTTACCAGGATCCCTGCTACAATAGCAGCAATCTGCCTAGGCGTGGCTGTCTTCACCATCCAAAATTACTACCTTGGGAGGCAGTTAATTACTTTCAGGGGCATGTGCAACCAGCAAAAAGCTATTCCTATACTAAGCCAATATCTGCCCTTCTGGCCCTTGGTCTGCCCTCCAGAGCCATGCAGAATAAATCTACCCTCTCTTCTACATGACAGCCCTCTAGATCTGTGAAGACAGCAATTCGGTACCCTCTCTTCCAGAATAAACATCCCAGTTCCTCCAGCTCTTCCGTATATAAACATGGTTTCAACTTTTCTCTCTATCCTAACCACTTGCCTTTGAATAAGCGCCAATTTTAAACACTTAAAAATTTATACAGCTAACTAGAGAACCCCAGACTGACCCCAAAATACCCAGCTGGGGATGGAACTGCAGTGTAGGGGACAGCTGTCCCTGCCATTCGCTGGGAATTCTCCCAGCCAGCCTGGCCTCTGGTCGCCTCTGCTCACCGGGCAACTGCACTGCACGCTCTTGATTCACGGTGAAGGAACAGACGACCGAAACCCCAGACCGTTTCCACACGCACCACACATCTTCCCTCTAGGCTCATGCAGTTAGTTCCTGAGACTCAAGTGCAGACTTTATATATACCCACTCGAGAACTTCCAACTGCTTGCCAAAATCAGGACCGTTTTACTCGATTGACAGATGCCACTGGGCAAATTAAGGAACAGATTAATAATTTTAGATTAATCTTGAAAGTCCTTTCAAGAGATGTCAAAGACTATGAAAACTGCTTCCTACCCCAAACCATTAGAGAATAATAAACCACTAGTTACTACAAAGATCTCTATACAACTATCAAAATCTAAACTAGACAAATACCTAAAATTGAATTTGCATTTCAATAACAACAGGAAAGAGGTAAATGAAGACAAAATAGTAACCCAGATGTCATTGGAGAAAACATAGTTGTTGTTTTGTTTTTTTTAGAGAGAGAGGAAGGCAGAGGGAGAGAGAAAGAGAAGCACCAGTGTGAGAGCAGAACATCGATCAGGCACGTCCCCTACTGGGAATCAAGCCCGAAACATGGGCATGCGCCCTGACCAGGAATTGAACCAGCAACCTTTTGGTCAATGGGATGACACCCAACCAACTGAGCCACACCGGCCAGGGCAACAGAGGACATATTTTCAAGTCGATTTTGGAGCCATTGATGGAGCCCTCTGAACTATAAAAAGGAAAGATCCTTTGCATATAATTTGGCATTTGTGTGTTCTGTGGTCATTTCAGCATTAAAACAGTTGCTACTATTTTATAGACTATTCACCTCCCAGGGACGGGGCACCTTTCTTCTGCCAAGGGCCATGTGGATATTTATAACACCATTCGTGGGCTATACAAAATTACCAACTTAAAAATTAGCCTGCCATTTGGTCAGGCTAATTTGGTGAGGTGTGTGATGTCAGCTGATATTGATTTCATGGGCCTTATATGGCCCGCAGGCCAGACATTCCCCACCCAAAGCAAACTACTGTTTTCAAACGTAGGTGACAGTAGCACATTAGATAATTTAAGTAGATGTGGCGTTTAGCTCATACAGAAGTACTACAGAATTTCCTTTCCTGCTGCCAGCTTGCAGACCCAGGGAAGAGCCATGTCATATTTAGGTATTTGGCATGGATATTTCTTTAATATGATGAGGCATGATGCCGATACTTCAGAAAGATTGCTACTAAAATACAGGGTTATTATTTGGAGAGCCTGAATTGCTACATAAACTCGAATATGATAATGAGAAGGAATGTTTACGAGACAAAAAAAAGAGTCTGAAACGAGAGTTTCATTAAATAAAAATGCAATGTGATAATTCACTGATCAAACATGTAGCATAATTACCTGATGAAATGAGAAACAAAACTATGTGGAACTCTAGAATCTCCAGGGTGAGAAGTACCTGAAAGGTACGTAAGCTATTTTAACCACCTCAAAACTCAGACAGACAAGAGTTTAGCTGCAATACGAGCAGAAAGCACAGGGTTGCCTCAGAACAGCGTACTCTGGGCCCCTCCTTTCAAGCTTATGCTTTGCCCTCGACCTGGGCTCTCATTCTGACCTCAGTGCTTCCCGTAGAGGGAGGGACACAAAGTCGATGACCTGAATTATCATGAAACCTGATCTTGGAGAGCCACCTTCAGTTTTAAAACAAAACAATACATTAGTGATGTCCCACAGAGCCAGTCACCTTGACTAAGCACTCAAGTTTGCTTCAGTCATGGGCACGATTCAGTAGCAACTTACAGAAAAATTAAGACCGGAAAACCACGTTGATAATGGTGATACAAAGGAAAGCTGTTGCCAAGGATGGTAAATTGGATAATTTGGACCAAGGATCCCACTGAGAATAACTAGGAAAATTTATAAAAATCATTTCTTTGAAGGTATAGGAAAGCTAGCAAGATAGTTATCACCAGGTCGAGGCTGACGGGACAGTGGGGGCCCAGAAAAGTGAGTGCTGCCTTTGAGACCATTCCCTATCTGGCCTGACACCCGGCATGGACCCCTTACTTCTCACCACCCCAGCTCAGGACCTCCGCATGCTCACATATTTCCACGTAAGGGGCAGCCCAGGGCGTGCAGGGCAAGTTGGACTAGAAGTCAGAAACCTAGGCTGCACTGAGGCACTTTCCTCACAAACTGCATCTCTCTCGAAAAAAAACACTTGAGCTATCTCGAGTTCAGCTTCCTCATCCGTTAAAAAACCAGAAAAATAATTTCCCTTGCCAGGTGCTTGCAGAGAGAATGAGACATATTTAGCAACTGCAGGTACCTAAGTTCATGCAGTTATTCTTACTTGTGAGGTTCTCTCTAAAAGCTTCTCTCTAAGCTGGTTCCCATGAATAATAAATAATAGCAGCAGAAATAACAATGACCACGGCAACAAGAGTAAAAACTACTTAGGACCTCGTGTGAGAAAATATGCCAAAGACTTTACAAGTATTATTGTGGCTAATTCTCACCGTTATCCTTTGAGCCAGGTATTCTAACTTCTAACTAAGGCTCTAGACGGAACAGATTTCACCACCCATGGCAGTTACCAGGAGCCGGAAGGCAGCCCAGGACTCCAGGGCTCTAAACCCCACGCCCCTGACCACCATACCACGGAGCCCCTTCCCGGTTCACAGGTGTGCCTTTCAGTCTGCTGTCATCGGATCACTAGGCTCCTAGTGTCAAACTGGGCTTTAGGAAATATCATGAGGTCTTTCTTCCCCCAGAAAATGTATGGTCACGATGAACATACTCACGGAACCAAAATTTAAACCAGTTTCTTTATCCCAGTGACTAGTCTGCACATGATTAGATGAGATTTAACTGCATGATAAAAAAGCATGATCTGTGCCCGTTTGGGTGGGTCAAACGGTTAGAAAGAGTCCACCAAAGCTTTAACACAGTGGTTCTCACCCTTCCTAACGCCGCGGCCCTTTAATACAGCTCCTCATGTTGGATGTGGGCGCAGCTGCATGTGGGCGGACCCGCCTGGAGACGGACAGAGGAGCGGTGTCTTGGTTCCTAAGACCATCGGAAAACACATTTCCGATGGTCTTAGGCAACCCCTGTGAAAGGGTCGTTCGACCCCCAAAGGGGTCGTGACCCACAGGTTGAGAACCGCTGCAAGTTTAGCACCTGCAGAGACTGTTGAAATTGACATCTAGCCATGGCCTTGGGATACATGTCCCCTGAAATCATCACTCTGATGAATCTGAATCACAGATGCTCGTTTCAGGGACTCATTATTGAGAATACTTGGAGAAGCCACTCCTATTACGGAACCCTAACCCACTCGGGGATCACAGATTCCCCAAGTATGCACATATCAGAAGAAGCCTGGAGAAACCTAGACCGAAGCTAGGACAAGAGAGGAACCATGTGAATAGACTCAAGATACCAACTCTGCTGATAATGCTGTGTTCTTAACAATCTCAAAGAACAAAAAATGACCGGCCTCAGGAAGAATGTCTAATAATACAAGGAACCACCGATGCAAGTGAAATGGGAAAGCAAATGTTCATGATGAAAGAATGACAACAATTCCGTACTTTCTCGCAAAGCAAAAGCTGGCTACTCTCCAGGCTGTGCGACATGAAGCGACAGCTAGAAGAAACGCGTTCTGCTTCGTCACTGAGACACCAGCGCACAGATCACTGCCCTGTGCCAAGCAATACACTGAAGTAGGACACCGGCCAAAGCCCTGGGAGGGATGCGGGTGATTGATGAAGGTATCGCTCGGGCCTGTTGGTACAGCAGCACACATCGACTGGCCTCGAGTTTCCTAAGTCCAAACAGAAGCTGCTTCACTCCCAGCAGCAGATGATTCGGCTAAGGGGGGAAACGAGGCTGTCAGCTTAGTCGGAAAGGAAACCCTTTAGAACGGCTATCAGAGGCTCCGAAGGCAGCAGAGACCACGCGTGCCGACAACCACGGCCGGCGTGACCTGGAGTCCAAGGGTAGGAGAGTCCAACGCTGAATGTGAAGAGGTGTCAGGAACACCTTCACCAATGCATGTGGCTTATGTATTTCTTCTCATTCAGGCACGAGAGTAACATAAAATGTATGTCTGAATAAGTCTAAAAGAGCACTTTCAATAATTATTAAAAACTCTGATGAAAAAAAACCCTATGTCACAGTTTAATTGGCAGTGGGATTTTTTTCCTACATGGCCCATAAAACAATGCTGTCACTTACAGCAGATGGCATCCCATTGTTGAAATATGGTAGCGATACAGTAATAGCTAGGATTTCTGGGATGACGCATAGGCCTAGCATCCCAGCGCTTTATGTACCCCTAGTCCTCACACGAACCTCAAGATCGGAAGGGTGTCCTCAAAACACCTGCACACCATGTCACTGCAGCAGTGGCAGGTTGCTGTCCTGGATGACAAAGATGACCACACAGCAAAAGCCCGAATCTGATGGGATGGTGAAGACGCCCAAGGGAGGCTCAGGATGTGGTCTAGTTCACTGAGACCAAACAAGCAATGTAAATCCCAGTTACTCTGGGTAAGAAATAGGATTTGGATACGTCTTACTGAAGAAGAAAAACCTTGTCCATGTATTTCTCATTCCAGTTGATGGTGTTTTAGTCAATCATTTGTAGTAAGCCATAGTTACCTAACGAAGGCCAGACAGTGCAGTAAAAGGTACACCTGAAACGGGACAAGGAATCCGTGTGCAACGGCTCCTGGGGTGCCCACGCGGCCCTGCTCCGGGCCTGACGTGCGTGGGAGGCGGGGCTCTGAGGCCTCCGAACGGGCCGAGTCCTCACTCTGCACACGTGTGTTTCCAGCAAACTCCGGGCACGCCTTCACGAGAAAGGCTGGAGGGCTGAGCTCACTCTCTTTCTTAATCTCATGGTCTCCCTGTTTTCTACTTGTTTGCTGGTTCGGTGGGGTTATAGAGTGAACGCAAGCTGAAGTCAAATCTAGATGGCCTTGGTCACTTCTCTTCCAAGCAGAACCAGTTCTTAGGGAGTTCCTCAATCTGCCTGAGGACACAGAGCTAGCCAAGGACCCAAATTTTGCTCAAATGTGAACCTCAGCCTGACATAATATTCTTTGCAACCGATACACCTCCGCTGGCATTTCCCAACGTTTAAGCATTTAGACCGCGTTCAGCATTTCAGTCACAAACAGAAACACCACGCACCACCTGGGTTTGACCTAACACTTTGAGCGCATTACCTTAGCTCACCAGAGCCAAGAGCTGGGTTACTTTCATGACCCACGTTTTCCTAGAGGGCTGTCTGGAAAGACTGTATCAGAAATAGGTGGGTATGTCTGGTTCACGACGTATCTGTCAGCACGATGACCAAATTTGGCTAAATCAATATAGGTGAAGTGTAGCTAATAGTTGTTTTCACTGGTAAGACTGAAAATGTTTGTCTTTACTGATTTGAATCACAGGACAGAAATGAATCTGCGTACAGATACACGCGTGGGGTGTCTTAGCTGTCAATCTGTACCTTTTATCATCTGCAGGAAAGATCAGGTTTTGCTCTTATAAAACCCAAAAATAGTCGAGGTTACTTGCAGTAAAAGGGGGGGGGGGCAGTGCAAAATAAAAGTAGAATGCTTCCATTTTTAAAAAATGATTTTAAAAAACTATACATTGTTGAAGGAGAATTTGTCTGAAATGCTATGAAAATAAATGGGATATCAAACGATCCTCAGACACTTACATCTGACTATATGCTTAATCTAAGCTTCAATTCTGTGGGGAGATAGCAGAATCTTTCCTCCTGTTTATTAGAACATAAGACAACACCTGGACAGTTTTAGATCGTATAACGAGAGCTAAATGATGTCACACCGGGACTGAAATTCACAAGAGAGTGAAAGCCAGAATAAACGGGGAGGAAGGGAAAGCCGATCTGCCTCTTACAGAGAGTGGACAGCGGGGTAAACAGAGAACACTGTTTTAGGGGAAGAAAAGAGGCATTATTAGACCCGGCTGGACGGGAAGAAGCCGTGTGTCCATGGAAAGTCAGCTTTCCCAGAACGGAGCAGGGAAGCTGGGGAGTCACAGAAAATGAGTTTCAGGAAGAAGATACGGTGCAGCCAAGGGGCTGAAAGTCCTAACTGCCTGGCACTGGAGCCCAAGCTGAACCAGGGTCAGAGAGGCACAGAAAGGCACAAGCACAGGTGTGGCCGGGGAACAGTGGGCGGAGCCTAGCAGAGAGATGCAGGGCAGGCCAAGGAAGAGACATGGGCAGAAAGGTTAATTCAGATGCCACCACAGAAAGCCAGGCAGAATAACAAGGATGCCAGCCAGGGGGTCCCACAGAGACAGTTCCAAGTGGACACGGCGATGGAGCCGTGAGGCGCGGCTCTGCGTGCTGGCACAGACACAGACCGCTGCTCTCAGAGGAGCGGGTCGCCAGCATCCACGGCGCACATCTGAAAGATCGCAGCGCCCAGCAGGTCAACATCGGCTTTCGTAACTTGTAGACTCCAACCAGGTCGCGTCAGGTATTTTGAGGAAATTGAAAGAATATAAATACACTTGCAGCCAGGAATGAAGTTGGTGAGTGTAGGAGGGCGATGAGTGTCACTGCTGTTCTCGCTGTGGCCGGACAGGTTTTACTTACTTAGTTCTTTGTATGTAAGTCACACCGTATGTAAGGGGCACGGGAGAGTGAGGCTTCAGTAATCAATTGTTCGTTGATCGGTTCAGTTTCTTTGTTTTTTAAACGTGTCCATCTTTGACATACACGAGCAATGTTTAGAAAAGTTACAGTCACGACGTGTACACTGTATTCTCCTTGCCTCCAGTTCTGATGTATTTCAACGATTTCCATTTTAAAATAGCAAGCAAGTCATCAGGAAGTCTCCGAGATGCGTTCTATAAACTCTGGGCAAGCGAGAGAGTCGCATCTAACGAGCAGCAACACAGAGAGTGCGGCCGTTATGAACATGAAACTCCTTCTTCCGTGTTTATCTTGCTGGCTGCAGGCATGGGAATTACCACAATATTTACTTTCTGCTCTGTGTTCCCACAGACAGTTATAATTGCGATGATACTTTCACACTCATAAAAGGCAGGCTTCGCACTGACACCAGACTTCCTCCCTTTGTTTGCCTTGTAAGAAGAGGTCATTAATAACAGTAATGATTAGCTATCTCCGTCATCACTCAACCCAGACAGGAGGCACAATGGCCCTTACATCAAACCGCCCTGTGACGTACACGTCTCTGAACCTTGTAAGTGAGCCTTGACAAGTCCTCCACACAATAGGATTTCCTATTATAAACATCTGTTTTGTCACATGAACCACGCTGAACATGTTAAAAATAAGTTTCTCTTTCCCTAACGGTTCGCAAAAGGAATAATCAATCAAAAAGTGAGGCTGGAGGTTCAAATCGCCATCTTAAATTTCCCAGGGGGTTGTAAAGGTCAGTACTAGCAGAGGTAACTATTAAACCCTTAAGAACACAGTATAGCTTTTCTTCTTTAAGTAGTACATAATATCTACTGAAAATATTACATGCACTTTGAAAGAAAAGAAAAAGGCAAAATGCTATGCCGTGTACTAACATTCCTTCCAACTCTCGGGTTTCCAAACCAGTTGCGTAGTGGTGGATCTTGTCATGAGAGAATCCTGGAGACACGTGGAACATAAATGACATCTGGATCAGAAGTCTGAGATAGCCTATTTGCAAATACCAATACTCCTTGCTCTCTCGCCATCCCCTGGACTTCATGGCAAAGAACCTGAGTCATGTAAGCTGCTTACTAGGAAAACGAGAAGCAGATCTACCCGGGGATCAGGAAGGGCAAAGAGGAGTCGCCCACATACCAGCTCCGAGCGACAGGGCTGTGCTCGGGAGCACGAGGCCGTGTGCAGGCTCGACAGGAAGGAACCCGTGACGATTCCAAGGCTCAACGAGGCCACATGAAGGGGGTAGCGGCACCCCTGCCAGCTCCTGAGCTGCCCTCCAGGTAGATGCATGCACCCCCTGGAGAAGTCCTTGCTCCTGGGAGAATGCCTGGTTATTGTGCATATGACCAGGCTGATCCCAGACTACCAGAAGTAAGGGCTGCTACTGCAAACACCTGGTGTAACTGGATGCCGGTTCCTACCCCACTTCATTCATTTGTTACAATGGGCTGCGGTTGTTCATCCAAGTGACAGAATGCTTCCGCTCTTGACGGACAACAACACTATGCAATAGGATTTTCTGCAATGATGAACACCTTCCGTACCGGCACTGTCTACGGGGCAGCCACGTGGGGCTGGTGCAGAATTCAAATGTAACTAGTGAGAGGGAGGAGCTGAAATTGTCATTTTATTTCTCTTTATTTATATTTCAATTCAAAGAGCCACATGTGGCAAGCGGCTACCATATTAGACAGCGAGTGTGTTTACGGTTGAATATGACAGATTTGCTTACTTGCTACGTCGAAGTGAGTCCACAAAGGATGGGGTGTGTTTTGCTTCCTGAGGCGTGCTAAGTGCCTGGAACTCTGCCTGGAACATAGCAGGTACTGAATAAATATCCACCGAATGAATAAAAGACTGGATAAAAGGTTTGTCCTGCTAGGCCGATCCATAGCTGAACAGCTCTCGGCTTCTGCGGGGCCTCATGAGAGGGGGCTGCGGATAATGTCACAATTAAATACTCTCAGGCTCAAAGCAGCAACACAGCCCTCACCGATCTAAGCAGAGACAGTGTCTTCTGCAGAACTTCTGTGGACAGAGCGTCAGGAGACACAGGCTTTCATTCTGCGTGGAGAAGTCAAATACTCTAAATATCCTCAGTCCCCAACCTGAAAGGTAAGAAACAACTCGTTTTCGAGTCGCCCTATCGGGTACTCTAACAGGACATTATTGTGGGCAGAACCGCTTCATCACGGGAAGACCGGAGGGACAACGCCGTATTACCGAGTCCACTACAGAACATGAGGCTAAGAGCTCTTTTTGAAGATGCCACATACAACATTTAATGTTTTCTCTTAAAGTGAAAGAGAGTATCCCCACCAAAACACACCCGGCATATATAACTTTCAGCACCTTAAAAAAAAAATCACATACAATAGTCCGCAATACCAACATTTATTTGCCCCCAAAATACTATTAAGGTGCAAGAATGGAGAAGCATTACTAAAGAGACAAATCAAAGAAAACAATGATGCATCTGTTCCAAATGAGACGGTATTTAAAAAAAAAAAATACTGATAATATCGTGTGAAGAAGATTACTTTCATTAGCAATGATACGTTCTAAATATTTTTGATTTGTGAACGTAACGCCGTTAAGAAGAAAATATCCCAGAATCGACTACGGCAGTCAGCCTGCCTTGTAACGCACGCCATCTAAATGAAATACAACAAGCCGTTACGTGGTGCCATTTGAAACGTAAACAAAACATCTTCTGTGCACTTTCTTCTACCTCTCCATATTTCTGGGACATCTGACCTCGAACGGAGAGTCTCTGCTGCAAACGCTGTCCACATGCCTGAAGCTGCCCCCCTCACACGCACACTCTGCCATCCGCCCTCAACCAAACCGTCTAAATTACATTCAGATTTTTGTGGTACCATAATAACTTCAATATGGGATATATTTTCAACATTCTGGTCAGAGACTCCTTTCTTCCCTGCCTCGCCCTCCTTCCAAGTTATTTCAGGCTCGCATTTTTCATTTTCGCGTCTCGGTGGGATACCCATCACATCACATTTATTTGTGAGGTCTAAAGGCATAATGCGGGGGATTGTGAGCTAGCATGTCGAAACCGCATGCCGCATGCGTACGTCTTCGAGAATGAAAAAGGATTCCTTTTTTCTCAAGATATATAAGCTGTCTCAACAGCATAAGTCCAATGTGAATACCACACCTAATTAAAGATGAAGAGCATAACAAGCAGCATTAAAGTGTCTTTTTTGATTCATTCTTCTCCAGGTTATGTTTTTATCAAATGTCCTGTCTCATCAATGACTTCAATAGACATAATGAGTATACACACCTTCTAATCTCGGCAAATTCGGAGGAGAGTTGAAAGAATTTGCTCCACGTGCCTGGGAGGTAGGACAGCAGAGAACACAGAGGCAGAGGGGCTTTGAGAGGGTGCTAAGTCACTCACCTGCCTCCGGGGATGAATCTACGTATATACTCCCAGCAAAGCGAGGCTGTTTTTAAAAACCTCTAGAGCCAGAGATCCCACAATGTCTCCTGGGATGCAATTCCTACATTTGAGAATGTGTATTTCTGGGAAACTCTTCCTTTGGGTCTAACCCCCGCTTCCAGAGCAGGGGAGCTGGTGGAGTCTCAGGGGGCCCCCTGCTCAGAAGGGCCCCATCCTTGCTTTAATGAATGCTGGCTGTCACCGTCTTGAAATTCTTACTCATTTTATCTTTGAATTTGGGTTTTGTAAATGAAGTCTGATGGGACAATGACACGTGTGTGAGAAGGAAAGACATGCATGACACGCGTGATTCTCCTCCTCTCTGACCTGCTCACATTCAGCCCCGTGAGCGCGGAATTCCGTGGTCCCATGACGAATGGAGACTCAAGTAGGAGGAAGGCACGTTACATCGGACTGAGTGAGCAGGGGCACTGACAGCCCTGGGAAGCTTTTCATCTGAACCAGAACTTGCTTGGAATGAAGGAAGAAGGCAGTCGATTCAAAGAAGCAGGAATGACTAAGGAAGCCCATTATACCTCTGTTACGTCCCTGTGTTACCCAACCACTACACTGAAAAAGGTCCCACAGAAGGAAAGGAAAAGAGCAGCACAGAGCTCCTGGGCTTCCGGTCCTTCCTTACGCATCAGGAAGCGGAAGGCAGAAAGTGTGGGTACACGTGCGCATCGCAAGAAGTGCAATAGACAGTTAGGCTTTGTGCAAATTTCACAATTCTGTAAGAACAAAATGCATATGCATGCATGAACTACAAAATACAAATCGTATAACTGGGATGATTCCGCATATGAATTTAATGCTCTTCTATTTGTATTAAAACTGGCAATGCCCATTATAAAGATTACTGGTGAAATCCATGCTAACAATTTAACTTTTTAATTTTTCTATA
The DNA here is from genome assembly GCA_030848825.1 of Tadarida brasiliensis. Taxonomy (NCBI): domain Eukaryota; kingdom Metazoa; phylum Chordata; class Mammalia; order Chiroptera; family Molossidae; genus Tadarida; species Tadarida brasiliensis. Next base: position 93,181,074 of record CM061267.1, on the reverse strand, counting down.
TTTAGAACAACATAAAATAGCAAATAAAAACACCATGATGAGAGAGACTGGAAAGTAAAAAGCCTGGTGTTTTGGTACCTGTTTTGACAGCACTGAACCCTTTTCCTACTTTTTTTGAACAAGGGACCTGCCTTTCCATCTTGCACTGGGCCCTGCCCTGCCTTCTCACGCTCCCGGCTATGTCCACTGCCTCTGTCCTGCCAACCACCTCGCTAGCTTCCTCCTTTGCTCCATTCATTCACCTGACAAATATCGACTGCTCTATGGTGAGACACTGCCAGGCACTGAAAACATAAAAGCAAGAGACATATAACTCCCACCCTCAAGTGAGGTTGAGGAGACAAACGACCATGTAAAGGTAATAACACCTACCTTGCATGACTTTAGTGAGAACTATAAATAATATATGTAAACTGTACGAACCACTTCCAACAATGAGTAAGCACTCTATTCGATTATCTCATTAAATCGTATTACAGCCTACTGGGTAGATTCTGTTATTGTTTCTATCTTATAGCTACAGAAGCAGACATTTAGATCAGTTAAGACACTTGACCAGAGGGACTTTGTCTTTGGGTGGTGGAACCAGGAACTGAGCCCACCCAAGTCTTTTTGACTACTAAATCTGATCTTATAAGTGACAGTTATCGTTCTTATTAAGATAATTCTAACCACTGTATTCTTCATTTTCTATTATTACGATGTCTACATTTCCACCGTCTCAAAGGTCAATTTTAGCTGAATTGTATCTATCTAAAATATTGTATCTACTCTTAATATTTTTCCCATATTATTTATTAGTATTTTGTTTAGGATATAAAACATAGCTTGATTTTTTTAAAATATGACAATCTTTTGACACAATTGTAGAAAATCAGATTCGACTGATAAAGCTTCTTATTCTCAAAATTATTCATGACTTTGTTTGGTAAAACACAGGGTACTGGCTAAAAATATGGACTTTGGAAGCAGATAGAACTGGTCCAAATCCTAGCTCCACCTCACTAGAGAACTCTCAAGGCCTACATTTTCCCATACGTAAAATGAGGATGAAAATAGTACCTTAACTCCCTTAGAGGGCCATGCGTAAATGTAAATAAGATAATCCTTCTGAAACATTTAAAATAACACCTGGTACCTAGTCAGTACTCGAAAATGTTATTTTTAGCACAATTATTTTTAGCACTATGTTCTCATACCTATGTTTAAAAATAGATTTGAAATGACTTTTTTCTTGAAATAGTTTCCTCCAATACAAAAACTAAGTTCAAGGGTCTCTCATTTCCAAGAAGTATATTATTTCGTTGTAATAAAAGCATACAAAAAGTCCCCCCTACAATTCAAGGGATCCGAGATGTTTTTATTTACGTGATCCTCTACCAAAAACTCCACACAGGAACCCCTGTTCTCCCCTTTTCTTGCCACATTGCCTATTCAAAGGGCCGAGTGTAAAAGAGTTTGTAAACCGTATGGCAACGAGTATGGAATGAAAGTGACGGTCCTGTCCTTCGGCGGGGCCCTGTCGCCTCTGGCCCGGGAGCACAGTGAAGAGGCGGCCTGCTTCCCCTGGCGGGAGGGCAGGCGTGCCCGACCCGAAGGGCTGCGGCGTCGCCCAGGCAGTCAGAAACTGTTTCCCTGGCCTCTCCGTGCTTGGAGAGCACATAAAAACTAGACTGATTCCACATAAAAATGGACTACATACCTCTTTTTAAAATAGCTCTAGAAAAAAAAAATGGCTTTTATTTGACATTTTTATAATGATTTCAAGAAAAGGAAAACTGGTTTAGGTTAAAAAAAACACACACACACACCAAGCCACCATTGGATACCGTAAAAAACATGACAACCATGTGCCACCTCCCCAAAACCACCATCTTCTCAGTAACCACGGCAGTCACCACGGCAGGCTTGCAGGCCCTTACCAGCTCCTGGGTGTCGTGCTGCGGAGGCAGAAATGCCGCCTCCAGGATGGCCACCTGGTCAGCGCTGAGCTTCTGCCACAGGCCGATCAGCAGGAGCACCAGGTGGGTGGCGCTTCTCAGCCTGGTGAACGACTGGGACAGGCTGTCCTGGTTCTCCTCCACGGCGTCTGCTAGAGCGATTACCTGCAGAAACGACCAACTTCGGTCAGGGATAATTGCACAATTCCTGGGCCCTCCACCAGTTACATTTGTCACACTCTTGTTTTTCTTTCAAACAACCTGATGAGCTTTGTCTCCCCAAACACAAGCTATGTTGAGTAATAAAAGGGTTATCATTCATCTGTTCACTTCCTTCTTTAAAAAAAAAAAAGCCCAAAGTAATTCCAAATCCATATGGCTGGGAGATAAAAATATCCATGAAATCGGCTTAATGGGGACCTTGTTCGGCGTCCGCATCCCCACAGATTGACCTTCTACAATATATGATAGCAAAAGTAACCTCTGGCACAGTTATTCCAGTCTCTAACACTAGCCATAGAGATGGATCCATTTTTTTAAATCTTATCAAAATCACTGCATTTGCCTTATAATTTCAAATAACTTCATTACACCCTTTTCAGAAAGTGACTATCTTCCTCTGATTATTCTTCTTCATCTGTTTCATAGCTGGAATATCAGTATTTCTTTATTATATCCCAAAAGAAGACGGTGTTCAAACATTTAGCCAGTGAGTGGTGCGTCGTTTGGAACACAGACGTCAGGCACCATCCCACAGGGACCCGAAAGGAGCAAAGAACGTTCGGGGTGTGTTAGCTTCACAATGTCAAATCTACTTAGGATAAAACTGGCAGGAGTGAGTAGAATTAGCCTTTTTTTTTTTTTTTCTTCATCCTCTTGACTAATCCTGTGGAAAAAAGAACTAAAGCAACAATTGGATGGAACATCCAAGACTGCCCATTGGTGTTTTGTTATTTTAATGTCTTGGTGAATTTTGTGCTCATTAAAAGTAATGAACTGACTGGCCCCAAGGCTCAAGGCGTCTGACAGCCCCCAAAATGGAAATAGCAAAAGGCAGAGCACCGCGAGCTCCTTCCTGCGAGGCTCCCCCAGCCTGAGGCCTGGAGCTCAGCTGAGTTTCAGAAGTCTCGCGCAGATGATCCATTTGGTGAGATTTCATGGGCTATTGACATTGGCCCAAAGGGCTGGTTAAAAAATCATCATTCACACAAGTAGACTCTACAGCTGTGTGGTCTCCCAAATTCCATGGAGGGAGAGGCGCTGTAGGGGGACAGTCCTCGTGGTGTCTGGGGACACTGGAACAGAGATGTAGGTCAGAGACAGACAAAGCAGCGGCAGGTCCTGGCCTGACAATGCCAAGCAGACAGGGATGCTTTGCCCCTGGGCTCGGGGTGTGCAGGCGTTCACGTGCGGCTCTCCAGGGAGCCCCGGGACTTTGGACCACAATCGGCAGCACGATCACGAGCATCCCTTACTAGGAGCCCAGCACTGAGCTGCTTGCCACCGTGTCCACTGGAAGTGCGAGAATCCTATAGCCCACGAGGATCTTAGAATTTGTTGGACAGAAAACATACATACACAACCACTGAGTGAAAAGAAACATTCCTGTAATAATGTCCTAATTGTGCAGAACAAAAAGTAAGTGTGAAAGAAGTTACCAAAGGGACAAATTATTATGGGCCGGTTAATATCCCTGGGGCCTGTTTTACTCAAGTGAGGCTTGGAACTCATCCCTTCCCCATTACTTCAAGCAGTCCCCTCGAAGAGACAGAAAGAGGCCACTTTCCTTAAACCAAAACACCTGGCGTCATCCGCTTCCCCACCCTCACCATGATTACAACTAACTCCTGTTCAAGCCTAAATTCATATTTTTTCCTTCCCGTGAATGTTACCAATTAAGCCTCACCACGGGGGTCACGATATTACGGCACAGATGCGTGTTGTCAGTAAGTCCAAATCATACAAGATCAAGGTCATATACACCTACTGAGAGCCAGGTATGTGCAAAAATTTGCAGGGAACACTAGAGGGAATTCAATGGTGACAGATCTCATCTCCACCTTCAAAGAGTTTATAATGGAGGGAGGAAAGTAGGTCAAGGAGGCAAATGTTGGCCATGTAGGAAAGACCCTACAGACTCAGAGGAAGAATGCCATTCACATTAGGATTATTAATAACAATCCGCCCAATGAACTGAGCATGGACTGCACGCCAAGCATTCTGCTCTGTGCCAGGCAGGCATCAGGGCCTCCCGTCACCGCACCCCGCACCCCACTGTGGCTTAGCTGGCAGGACCTCGACTTCACAGACAATGTCTGTGAGGCTCAGCAGATGTAAGGAATTCGCCCAGGACTGTACGCAGGGCATGCAAACAGTGTCCTTGCTCGGAAGGGCTCCATGCCCAGTTCAGTGCCCTGCTGTCTCAGTCTTGACATTCTCAACAATTTTGTTTTGAATCTGTGTCTTGTCAGTGACGTCAGTGGGATAATGGATCACACGCATGAGCAGAGGAGACAGGCCCGTTAACCCCTAGAGTTACATGCTCGTGGACTGGCATTTAAAACTGGCATCGCATAACATAGTGATTAATGATCAAGTTCATACTAACTCTTTAAAATTTTAATTTTTCCTTACTTGGAATGACATTTGCTGGAAAGGAAAGCTACCATCAGAAGGCGTGAAAGGGAGGCCACTGAAGAGAGGAGAAACTTTGTATTTCAGGAGCTGTTTTAACAGCACTTTCTTCCTGCCTGTTAACAAGGGCCCTGCATTTTCATTTTGCTCTGGGAACTGCAACTGAGGTACCCAGCTTGACCATCACCCAGCAAACAAGAGGCTGGGGTTCAGGAGTCTCTGCCTCCAAAGCCTGCTGGAGCCCTGACGTCCCTTCCAGGTTCAGGGAAGGGCCTCGCTACTGGGTGTGGAGGCCTTGAAAGAGGAGGTGGGGGAAGCAGCAGCCAGCTCCAACCGGCTCGGGAGAAAGCAGCGATTGTTCCATTTTCGGAAATTTTGTGAGCCAGCTGTTAAACTCGGCCATTACAAAAGAATTAAATTATATAAACTTAAAATTAAATAAATTACATTAAAACAAAGGTAATTAATACTCGAAATTACTTCCTAGTTATTTTACTAGTATCTAGGCCCTTGAGATGATTTATGCCTGTTGTCCCTGCAGGTGGGGAGCAGAATGGCTATTGCCCATTTCTTCCTAAGTCTGCAATTCTGTGACCTCATGTGGGTGGCTTGAGATCGGTCATGGTGGTCAACATGGAGGTCAACAAATGCTACAAAGCCAGCCTGCCCACTACCCCTCCTCCCCAGGGAACCGGCTGTTAAGTATTTAGCAGCATGCCCCTTAGAGAGGTACCTGAAATGTGTCCTGAAGAACAGATACTGGGTATGGGGGCTGTACCAGTGAAGGAGACAACTCGGCCGAATGCATTAGAGCAGAAAAGCAGAGGCTGCCTGTCCAGAGAACAACGATTCCAGTGTGGGAAGAGCATCTGATGAGACAAAAAAGGCAACGTGGGCAACTATTGCCGAAGAACCACATGTCAGGATGAAGAACATGCATCCAACGCTGTGGGTACTGGGGAGCCACAGCGTATTCTGAGTGAGGGCATCACCTGGTGGAGGTGACACTCTCAGCAGCTATTGGATCACAGGAAACATCTGGGGCATTTGCTGGGACCTAAGAGAGGCTTTTGTGCACGTCCCTCACTATCCCGGGAAAGTCCTTACTAAGTGTGACAGCATGTTCGTGGACCCACCCAACCTACTCAACACAGCTGTGGTGGAAGAATGACTTCTCAGTGAGACAGCAGCCCAAGCCACAGGATCCTTCCTGAGCAGGGCCCAAAGCACATCCGTCCAAGAGAAGCACCATGTCTCCAAGTCTCGGTCATTCCTTGGATACATTTCTGTGCCATTGTGGAAAGAGTCTGCTATCCCCAAATGGTCCCAGAAATTGGAAGGAAAAGGGATAAACAATTCCTCATGTAAATTACCCCCAAGGAAAATCTTCCTGCCCTACTGGCCAGCATGAAACACTAAACAGATCTCCATGTTCTCAATTTGGTTTTACACGTAACGGCCAAGTTTACTTTGTCCTCCGAGACAGCCAAATGAATTTAGCAGAATTAACACAATGAAAAGGGTTGGAAAAACTGGAGCTATCAAGATTCCGATGTGACTGAGGCCTAGAAGGTTCCGCAGCTCACCTGGAGCGGAGGCCAAGCAGCTGCAGGACTTCCGTGTGCGGGAGAGGGCTCATCACGCCGTGCAAGCGTGTGCTCCCTGGCGTTCACGGAACACAGCACGGGAAGAAGGCCTTAGGAAACAATAAACACTAACGATTTCAAGTGCAATGTGTGGATGGCCTTTGTTTTGCTTTTTCAGATTGAAGGTTTCCAAATAAAATGGAGACCCCAAAGGACATCCCTGTCCCACTGCCATATCAGCTGATGCCAAAGTCATGAGGCAGAGGCCCAGGGAGCTGCTTTGCAGGAAAAGGCTCAACTCATAAAGTGAGTGTGAAATTAATCCCAAATACTTCCAGCTGCCAAGATAGGCTCTGAAATTGGTTACAGGACAGCAGCAGCAGCAGAGTAGACATGAATCATGCTATGTGAACACAGACATGTCCAATTTCTTCACCTCAACTCACCATCAAGTCTGCCCCCAAATCTCCTGTGTGGCACACAGTACCCCACTGCACTGCTGTCTGGGTGTCGATTCCTGAGCCCCGGCCGTGGGCCAGGCACTGTGCTGGTGCCGTTATACCCAGACTAGCATTTGGTCCTCATGATGACCCAATGGGATAGAAACTGTTGGCCCCCTTGGCCCCCTTTCTGATGAGCAACAAGCTCGCAGCTCTGATAAGCTCATAGCTCCCGTGAACACACTGCCCGTGGTCAGGAACTAGGGGGAAGGGCAGGGATCCCGGCCTGTCCTCTGGTCCCCCGCTGGGTGCCCTTTCTTCTGCAATGTATCCAGCTGGCCCTAAAAAATCCAGTGGGTTTTTATCTTGATAATCAAACAAAGATATTAAGGGGAAGTACTAGCAATACATCACACCCATCACAGGCATATGAACTTTCACTGAGGCTCCCCGTGGCTGGAGCTTTAACGGGAGGGAACGCGAACTGGAAACTCCAGGTTGGTTCCCGTCTGAAGTTAGAAAGGAAATCAGTTCGCAATTGGTAAAGGTGGGAAGTTAACCCAGTAAATTTTCTCCCTCTTGACAAAGGGAATTTTATTATGCTCCAGACAGCTCAAAACCTTGACGACTTTAGAAAACAGCTATTTTCCTAAAGGCCTGCCTGCTCCTTTAGTGAGACTACTTTTATTAAAGGGGTGATTCATTTGTTTTCTGGAAATCTCAGGTTACAATGCTGACAGTGGTCTGAGCGAGAGCATGTTCTGAGGCTGATCTGTCAACATTGACGGAGAGCTTCCAGGGCCCAGGCCTGTGCTCGCCTCTTTACAGGGATTATCTGATTTCATTCTCAAAACCACTGCCTGAGGCAGGTACCACTCTTGACCCTGTTTTTAAAATAAGGAAACCATTACAGAAAGGGTCAAGCAGTTTGTAAGCAGCAGAGCCAGGATTCATACCCACGCAATCTGACCCAGAAATGTCACCAGGTGAGGTCGCCGGCATTCATTTTCCGCCTGCACGGAAGCTTCGTCACAGGCGTTGCATGGAAAAGCTCCACCAGAAACCTCCCAGGACCCCACGTGAAGTGAGGCGGGTTTATTTATAAAAGGTCGGCATGGGTGAGCGAGTTAAGAAAATGGAGTTCTATGATATGGACCCCGTATCAGTCCCCAGGGGTGGAACGAGGCTGTGCGGGAACAGGGGTGGCCGGCGAGTCCAGGACATGGAGCTCTGGGTCTGGCTTCTCCACCGAGCGGCTTCGCGTCAGCGTTCAATGTCCTTCCCTTTCTGGGCTCTCGCTTTAGCACCTTTCAAATGTAGGGGTGGGAAACACGATCTCTAACATCCAGCGTAGCGGTAAGTGTCACATTCAGAAACCTTCCCATCGCTTTCAGACAATTTGCCATTTTGAACCATCCGTGACACGCCTTCCCCTCTGTTCGCACACATACTTGGCTTCTTATTTAACGTTTGCTGATTTGGAGTTTTTATCTATAAAATAACAGTAATGATATTTTTCTTTGACTAATTCATAGACTTTCTTTTTCTTTTTTTTTTCTTAATTGATTTTAGAGAGAGAGGAAGAGAGAGAGAGAGGGAGAGAGGGAGAGAGGGAGAGAGGGAGAGAGAGAGAAACATCGATGAGAGAGAACATCGATTGGCCGCCTCCTGCATGCCCCCCACTGGGGATCGGGCCCACAACCTGGGCATGCGTCCTGACCGGGAATCGAACTGGCGACCTCTTGGTGCATGGGTCGACGCTCACCACTGAGCCACACCGGCCGGGCTAATTCATAGACTTATACGAAGTAAATGAGAGAGGTAAAAAGATGAACAATACCAAGTGTTGGCAAGATTGGGGAGAAATCCGAAACCCAACATTGCTGGTAGGACTGCAGTATGTTACAGTTGCTTTGGAAAACAGTCTGGCAGGTCCTCAAAAAGTTAAACACTCAGTTACCATAGGACCCAACAATTCTGCTTCAAGGTTTATGCCCAAAAGAAATGAAAATATATGTCCGCTCAAAAACGTACTCATGAATATTGAGAGCAGTATTATTTATATAGTCCCAAAGTAGAAATAACTCAAGTGTCCAGCAACTGATGAACAGATTCAGCAAATGCGGCATAGACTGGAATATTATCCAGCCATAAACACCAATGAAGTACTTACACATGCTACAGGCTACCACATGGATGACCCTTCAAAAACTACGCTAAGATAAAGAAGCCCGTCTCAAAGGCCTGTACATTGTGGTAGTCCATTATATGAAATGCCCAGAACAAGCAAACCATAAACACAGTAAGTAGACTGGTAGTTGCTTAGGGCTGGAGCTGGGTGGTGGATAAGTGGGAGCAGAATGACTACTAACACGTGTGGAGCTACTTTTAAGGGGATAGATTGTTTTAAAGTTGGGTGGTGGTGACAGCTGCACGACGCTGTGAGTACGCTAAAAATCATTAAGTTGTACACTTTGAGTCGGCAATCTGTATCTATGTACATTATACCTCAAGAAAGCTGTTAAAAAGAATGAGAAGTAAAAATACTGTGAAAGTATACTTCACGAAAGGTTGATAATAAACACAAATAAAGGCACTCTACTTAAGTGACAGTTAGAATAGACTAATACCACATTGCAAACGGGCTAACAACATTTCGGATGATAGAATTATCATGAGAGGTGGGAGTCAGTCAGCTCTAAGCATGAATATGGGGACGCCACTGGCAGGCTGTGCGGACTTTGGGTAGTTCCTGTACCGCCCCCGACTTCCTGTTCTCACCTGTAAGACAGTCCTCGGTAAAAGCTTGTTAATATCCCTTCTACTCATTTCTATTTTGTCTGGCTCCTGGTTATGAATTCCTAATACTGCCTATAGTTGAGGGCTCATTTCAGTTTGGTAACATATGATAAATTCTACTTTTTCTGTTAGATTAACAGTGACATGGAAAAGGGAGGACCCTTCTCCTGGGACTTGGGGCCCACTATCAACTACCACCTGTAAAGGGGATGCTGATAACTGCCCTCTCTGCACAGTCACCCAATGGGAAGTGCTCATTTTGTAGCCAAGGATAATCCAGCTTCGACGAAGAATTGCCGTGAGCCTCAAATATCTCACGAAGAACTGTGTAAGTTACGTCTTGGGTTCCTTTCCTTGCTCCTTTAGAAAGTCTACTGAAACACGCACAACACAGACCCACACCTTTGCTTTGTTCTCTAGAAACCCTCTGAGGCTTGTTCATCAGGGAGCTAGAGGTTGTTCATTTTGCTCTTGTACCTCATTGAAAATGCTAGAAAACTTGGTGATTGGAAGAAAATGTTTATGAAGTCCTCTATGAGAATGAAGAAAGAAAATCCAACTCATACCCGGCCCAGAAAATTCCAGTGTGAGAACAGCCACTGGTAAGTCCCCTGCCTGCCCTCAATTCTCCACTCCTCGGTACACGGTGGGCATCCCCGAAATGCTGGCTGAACTGATGCGCCTCAGAGCGAGTCCACCTAAAACTCCAGCACAATTAGGAGACACACTAAACTGTCTCTTAAATCCTAGACACACTCCATCAGGCACTGACAGGCTCCCAATTTGAATGCAACCCAAGTGATGTCACATGGAAACAACGGACCTACCTCAATATATCTGTCATTTACTTTTGAAAATATTGCTCCACTCCACCTTGAGCCACAGCTGCCTGGCACCACACGACAGACAGCTCTAACGACTGCTGAGATGAGTGTACTCTTCACATTCTCCCTTCAGTCCAGGAGAGATTTGCAGGCAGGCAAGAAAGCGGGCACACTTCCCGCTCAACGATGTTACCTGTGAAGGCATTTGCTGTAGATTCCAACATGGCAAAGGTCTTGCAATTAAGGAAGAAGAAAAAAGTTGACCGGGTCCAAGCTTTTACTCTGGCTGAAAAGATCCAACTTTTATCCAAAAGAATTGTTCTTTCACCAAGAAAGATGAAATAAGGTTTAAAATGAAAGGAGAAAGGGCATGGAGGTATTTCAAAGCCAGATGAGCATGTAAGAAGTGTTTCATTATCTGTGTCCTGGACCCTTAGCTAGATAAAAGAGAACCCTGAGTTTTTACTTCAAAGGCATAACAAGAATCTAATTCTTAACTACTTTTGCTACTATGTTATTTTGTATAAACAGGATAGAGGGCTGGATTGTGTTCGCCTGCACCTCACAGGGAGTAAAAACCTAAGATTCCCCTAGAACCTGCATTTAGCTGAAATTCCGAAACCAAACCCAGGATTAGACTACATTTTTAACCAGGCTAGCATTTTGGGTAGCTATTAAAACAACAGGAAAAGTGTGCCCATTCAGTAAAAAAACGTCAGTCACACAAGTTATTTGTCTTCATAAAAAGAGACCTGGCAATTGGCTAAATCACCTGATGCTTTGGGACACAAGGTATGATAGTTATGAGTCTTAGAAGTTGTAATGGCTTCTCTGGTCTAGGATTATAATTTTCCTTGACACCAATCTACACTTGCTGAATGCCTTGAGAATTCATATAAAACTGGATTTAGAAAAACAAATTATTCCTGAGAAATTTCTTTATACTATATACTGTGGGACCTTTTTTTTTTTTCTTTTTTTTTTTTTTCTTTTTTAATGTTCTGCCCAGAAGAATATAAAAGGTAGGCAGTACTGGAATATAGACTTTGGCTGGAACTTTTAAAATATATACCACCAATACATAAAAATGTTAAACGAGAAAGACAATAAATCATTTACAAGTGACGCAGAGACAAATTTTGCTATTTCTGCAAAGTTTATTCACCAAATAGACATGTAACTCAATCAGCTGAAAGGAAACTAACCCCACTGCTTGGCTAATATAATATTAAAAATACAACCGATCTCAAACCTGATTGCTCTTTTTACACCCCCTACCCCCGCTGACCAAACTTCACCCCTTTCCATAAAATTATCTACCTATAGCCAAGTGAAACCCCAATTTAAAAATAATAATTAATGGAGTCGAGCTGTAAAAAGAAGAATGAAGGTTCTCCAGGCCACAGTTACCCACTGAACAGATCACTGTTAAGGCTGAAATCTATGGTTGGCAATGTCACAGCTCGTTCCACAAACCCTAGAGAACGCCACAGTTATCACTGTCCAAAAACAACACTCGTGAGGTCTGATCTGAATAGTTTCTAAGTTTAGACTGTTTCAGGCCACATTCCTACATGAAGACATGTCCGTAATTATGTAGCCACCCACATGGCCTTCAGTGCCATCTCCAATGAAGGAAACGATGGCTAGATGGGCAGCTGGTGGGTGTTCTGGGAGCGTTCCTTTCGCCAAGGCGGCAAAGGCTAAGACATGTTAGTGGGTGTGACCAGCGAAGGCATGCTGCTGATCCCCCCAAAAGGCACAGGGACTGGAGACCCCAACAGTGCTGAGGACGCTGTTAATCATTTCCTTGGTTCCAGAGTTTGAAGTGAACAGGACATTTTCACAATAAAGTCAAACTGTAGAGTTTTTTTCTTTCTATGAATCTTCTTTTCCAGACAGTCTATTTCTCTTGTACACCTGTGGTTTCTATTAATTTTGCTTTTTTTAGGTAAAATGTATAGTTATACCATTGCTATCAGGTAGTACTTTGGCAAGACATCTACAAGTCTATGTGGCTCCGACCACGTGGAAATAATACAAAAAGCAATGAATGGAGCTGCCTGGTTTCATGCGGAGTGACACCAGGGTAAGCTGGGAGCACTGCTACAGTCAGAGGCTACTGGGACATTATTATCATTGAAATGACCTTGCTTTCTACTGTGTTGTCAACTCCTCCAGGCCAGGGACTGTTGTTTGCTGTCCTCCTCCCACGGTCTCAGGCATCCAGTGTCTGTTTGTTATACTGAAGTAAATGAAAAAGCCCAACAGCTCAGCAGCACAAGAGTGTCCATTAAAACAGCATTTACAGGCACTACCTCGGCGATGGCAGTCCATCCCCACGTGCCAGGTGAACAAGACCACAGCCCACCATATTGAAAAGTCTTTACAGGCTATGTTATTTATTGGCTCTACCATAGGTAGTAAATAACTAGGGTTTAAATTCACACCTTCCACATATATTACATTGCAATGAATAACTAAATTCATTCAGGCCTTTACCATTAAGTTTATGTGGCGAGTGTTATGAAGTCTATAATTTAACATATTTTAAAATCCATCATCATAGCCAAGGTCATATGTTGTGAGCATATGAGTCATTTTCAGCTACCCTCTAGAGCAGAATTTCTCAACCTCCTTGGTAATGACATTTGGGGCCAGATAATTCTCTGTTGCGAGGATGGGGGGTGGTATCATGGGCACTCGTGGGAGTTTAGCAGCACCCCTGGACTCCACATCCTAGTTTTCAATAGCACCCAACCCACAGTTGTGACAACCCAAAACGTCTCCAGACATTGCCAAATGTCCCCTTGGGAGCAAAAATGTACTCTGGTTGAAAATCATTGCTCCATAGTCTGAGTTTGTGCTCCAAACACTACCCTTCTAATCAGAAACAAATCTCACAAGCCCACAAGCACTCAGGCTGCTGGTGTCTCCAGCAACCCCCGGCGACTTTCTAATTACCATAATGAATGTCAGAAATGGGTTCTGATTGGTGAGGTCAGAGGTCTGAGCATCAGCACCATGGGTGTTAGAAATAGATTGGCAAAGTTTATGGCATTCAAGATATGTGAATCTCAGTGGGGAGGGAAAGGGGGACATCTGTAATGCTTTCAACAATAAAGATAAATTTTTTAAAAAGATATGTGAATTGGCTGAATATTGTTGCATTCATACTCTTTGCATAAACAGAGTGTAAGACTCCAGGAAGACACTGAAGGGATACTGTCCAAGGCTGAGGCCTAAATGATACTGTAGGTTGCCTTCAGGGCAGAAGATTTCTAGCTATCTGAAGCCTATTCGGAGGGTAAATGGACCCTGCGTTGGATGACTGTCCAATCTGCCTCACGTGGACCTTTCCAGAAAGGTGGTGGTCTAGTCCCAAAAGCCACAGAGTTGGGCCTTCACTCAGCCTACAGTACAGGGTGCACGGACTGTTCCATGCTAGTGAATGTTTCTTTAATAAATGGCTTCGTGTGTGGCAAAGTTTAGCATGAGACTCACTTTCATTATAACCAGGGGGAGACATTGTGGGAAAGAGCTCAGTCTCATCCATCTTAAGCTTTTTGATGGCTCTCATTACTTGCTGAAAAGAATTTAAGATTATGTATGACCAGATTGGCAAAGGTAGTGTTCGGTGTCAAGTCAGTGCTAAGTGATGGTGATATACATGATTTAAGAGCTGCCTGCAAAGAACTAACAGTCTAGGAAGGAAAACAAATATATTAAAAACAACAGCTGCTGCTTATGTGTGTCCACTCGGTTCCAGGCACAGTCCTGAGACCCCATGTATATTAGTCCTAATTCTTTCAACAGTCCCTCTAGCTAATTATCATTTTTTGACTGATGATGAAAACAAGGCTCAGAGAAGTTAAGTAACTTGTTCAAAACCACACAGCAGTGTCTAGATTCAACCCAGGTCTATCTAAAACCTCCAAAGCCCAAGCACTTTCCAGCATGACACAATGTATCCTTCGACACACACAGGCATGGGCCCATCTATCCTAATGCCTAATAGGATGAGTTAATACGAAAAAAATCTATAAACAAGCCTCCCCACCAACTTAACTTCCTCAGAATGAAGGGTCCACAGATCCCTTTGTTCAGCCTTCTGTTACACAAATCCACGTCTGAATGTTTGGACGCCTTTGGTCCGGGAAAGCACTCACGACTCCGGAACATCACTCCCATTGTCTTCCACCTACGTCTCTGTTACCTGCCTGGCTCTCAGCCCAGCACACAGCTTTTCTGCCTTCTGCGTAGCTGAAACAGACTCTCTGAGGAAGACAGTATCTGATGAGAGAGGGATGACTTACAAGCCCGTTTTAAAAATAACTCACTCTCTAGTTTACGTAACTAAACGGGCTCCCAGTCTGAATCAGAGTCCTCCAGCAGCCCCTTTCCCAGCAACCCGAGCCCATTTTCAGAGAACAAAGGAAAAGGATTATCATCACACCAGTCACTGATTCACATGGCCACTTTTTCTTTAAATTCTTGGTACTGGTATCCAAAAATGTGACAACGAGCTGAATTTGGATAAAATAACAGATATCACACCACCATCCAGAGAAGAAGTGTTAAATCTGGGGATAGAATGCCATCTTGGCACCTGCAGCCGTGGGTGAGTGATGGGAAAGATTACAACTTAGCTTGTGAACCCTCAGGAAATGGTTCTTTGTTTCAGCTCTCTAGAGTTTTATCCACAGCCATCATTTTAATTCTCCTAATAACACCTTAGAAAAGCAGGTTTTAGTGATCTTCAGAAAAATTATGATTTGATGATGAAAACACGGTGTTCTGAAAGTTTATATACGTTTTGGGGGAAGTGCTCACCATAAAACTTCCAGGATGTCAGAAATCCATTCTGGCAGGAACCTGACTGTCACTGATACTTAAGATAGCTAGATTGTTTCTCTGGTG
Organism: Tadarida brasiliensis; assembly: GCA_030848825.1. Taxonomy (NCBI): domain Eukaryota; kingdom Metazoa; phylum Chordata; class Mammalia; order Chiroptera; family Molossidae; genus Tadarida; species Tadarida brasiliensis. Next base: position 93,165,931 of record CM061267.1, on the reverse strand, counting down.
CAGAAACAGCTATCGCCTGGATAGAGACGGGAGCGATAGGAAGGTCTTAGTCATCAACACTATTTTGATAAGGCATTAAATATCCAAGTTTTCCTTCCACATACTGAAGAAAAAACAGTCCAATTCAGCAGCAAAGAGTTAGCATCAGATTCATAAAAAAAAGGGGGGGGGTGCAAATCTCTAGACCAATCTTCTATCAGTTGACTCTTCACCCATTCAAATTTCATTTCTTTCAAGAAAACAAATCTTAATTAGGAATATCCACCAACAAAGTTTTCCAAAATGTTCTAGACCAAGGGTTTTTCAATAGTTTGTCACTATGGGAATTTCAGGTGGTTACTCTGACTTGAAGAAGTCTCTCCTGAATGTTACATGGAATCTCAGATACACCCACCACTCATATATACTCCGTCAGTCGTAATGTTCTACTAAAAGTCATGCAAACTCCATGCCCTATTGTGAAAACTACTTATCTAGAGGTCTGATAAATTCTTTTCCTCTGGAGAGAAATAAACTCTAAAATTAAAGAGAGGAAAAGAATGTAGCAATCACAGAATCAGAACTGCAAGACAAGATCATAGGACACTCACCACATCACACAGCAGTGATTTATTTACATCTGTCTCTATTCCCTAGATCACATGTTCTTTCAAAACAAGGACTGTGCCCTTTTTACAGCTCATAACACTAGATACTCAATCATTCATCTGAATTCAATTAGTTGAATTTGAAAAGACCTTCAAAATCATCTTGTCTAAGCCCTTTATTTTATTTATATATATAAATTTACGTATAAATTTCGTATAAATTTATATGTATATAAATTTATATATATAAATTTCAGGCCCAGAGAGATTCAGTGAGTTGCCTAAAATCACACAGGAGGTTAGTAATAGGATCAAGGCTTTAAGGATTGACCTCCACTGTCTCCTTAACTATTCACAACAACCTTTCGGATCATGTGGGGTGAGCACCTATGTCCCCATTTTATGGGAGGGGGGTGATGCAAAATTCCAATGTCACATAGCAAGTTTCAACGGGTGTGAAACTCAGAACTCTGGGCCTGGGCTTTTGTTCCTCTGGCCCGAAGGATTTCAAACATGCCAGTCCTGACTACACGGTACAAGCACGGAAGGAGGAAGGGAATCTGGAGCGAGTGTTCGAGAAGAACGGGGAATGGGCGCTGTGCAAGAGGAAACTGATGTGGGGGCGCAGGCGTAGTTGGCTAGAGGAGGACCTCTTGAAGCTGCTGATGATGGTAAGTCTCTCCATAAAATGGGATCATAGTCTGGCTTTGTTTTGATTTTCTCTTTTCTTAGTAACGTGGTGATTTTCTTCACTGTTTTATAGTTTGTATAGCTGATTCCATGTATAGTTCACAGTCCACCTCTGACATGTCTTCCCTGTGACCACTAGGCTATGACGTTGGACATTAGGTTGAGATGGTTCCCTCATGCTAAAAGGGATGACAGGGGCGAGTGAAAGGGGAGCCCTGAGCCTCTTCCCTGACCCTTTCTCAGGTCAGGAGTAAGGTGCTCCCTGATGGTGACAACAATCCAATTCACAAAGGGCAGAGACCCAGAGTAACTGGGATGAGAAGGACTCGAATGTTGGCATGGGGTGAAAAGGGCAGAGAAATGGCCCAGGCCACTTCTTCCACCAGCAAGACCTGCCTAAAAGATGTTTGGTGTGGTGGAGAGAACACAGGCCTTCGGCTTAACAGTCTGAATCCCAGCCTTGCTGGGCAAGTCCTTCTACCTTCCTAGGTGACCCTTGTTCATCTAGTGTGAAATGAAGCAAAGCAATACTAGCTTTCCTCAGAGAGTGATTGTTGGGGCCAATAAAAAGAATGTATGTGATAGTTTTTAGTAAACTGTGAGCTGCAATATTAGCTGTCATGGTGCTAAAACAATAAGGGCCCTGGCTGGTTTGGCTCAGTGGCTGGAGTGTCGGCCTGCAGACTGAAGGGTCTCGAGTTCGCTATCCGGTCAAGAGCACGTGCCTGGGTTGCAGGTTTGATCCCCGGCCCTGGTCAGAATCGTACGGGAAGCAACCAATCGATGTGACTCTCTCACACTGATGTTTTTCTCACTCCCTTCCTCCCTCCCTCCCAGTCTATCTAAAAATCAATGGAAAAATATCCTCAGGTGAGGATTAACAAAAAAGAATGAGACACTTAACATTTCCAAATATTCTTAATTCTCCAAACTGAGGCCTACTATTCAATTAATTCACAAGGAAAGACTATGAAATCAGCTTTTTTTTGGGGGGGGGGGGACATCTGAAACAAATTACTGTTTAAGAAATGGGGTTACCAACAAAAGACGGCGAATCCTTGGCTACGTCCTTACACAAGAAACAGCATTTAAAGTAAAGATTCGCCAAATCACACAGGAGCAGGGGACACGCAATAGTCACAAGGTGAGAATCAAAGGGTTTTTCATGTCAGAAATTTTCACAGAAAGAACTCTGCTTTCTGTAACACTGGCGCTGCATTTCAATTTCTAAAATGAAACCTAGTCACTGGCTTGGGACATGCGCGTGACGAAGACGTGAGCTAAGAAGGACTCTACCAACAAGTCACAAACTCAACTTGCTCTCAACACAAGACGTTACTGGACCTGAAGCATGTTCTCTTGGCTGGTGGGAGCAACTGTGAGTGTTAGCTCCGGTATTAAGCAACTGGAGAGAATTAGAAAAAAAAACAAAAAAGAGTTTCCCGTGAGAATTCCCCTTCCCATTGAAGAGCTAGGAGGCAACGGGCGTGTTGCCGAGTGAGAAGTTACAGGAAAGAAACTTGGGATTTTTCTTGAGCATCTGTCAAAATGACAATACCAGGAAGCTGGCTTCTAATCAGGGTAAAGGAGAGCAGGCTCTTGACTTTGTTCCCCAAACCTCCTCCTTCTGACACAAACCTGTGCCTTAAAACCACACATCCAAAAACGGGCAGGGATCCCCGAGTGAGTAAGGACATGAAATGATACAATATTGGAAGACTTATTCGCTTTACAGAATGATTTGTAACAGCATCCTTTCTACGTCCAGCAACTCCCTAAGCGCACTACAAAGGGAATTCGATGTCAACCAATTTCACTTCTCTGCCACCTTTTCCAGGAGCACCCCGAAGAAGGGACTGGCTGCCTGCTGGCCCGACCCTCTCGCCCCCACTTCCCTTCCGGGGCTCCCTCACACGTGCACGGGGAGACCACTTCCCACCCCTTGCCTACGGTGAATTTAAGGTGCTGCAACTGCATCTCGATTCCAAGATCTCTCCTGAGGCTAAGCTGAAAAACGGCTCCGCCTCGACGGGTAGGTGGAGGGGAAAACTCTGCTGACTGAACGTTGGCAGGAAGTCTTGACCAGTGAGACTACATGACGTCCCTGAATGTTAGAAAGGACAGAGACCACGTTGGATGTCCGCCCCAAACACACAGCCCACCATCCCCCTGAAAGAGCATAAAAAAGATTAATTTCCAAGCTTAGGAAATCAGGCTTCAACCCACCATTGTGTGGTCGTGAGAATGACACCCAGCCACTCATGAGTCATCAGGCACTGGATTCAATCAGTGCGTGAATTCATGCTCTGCCAGCAGCTATCTCCCCTGCCGCACCGAGCTTGAATAACGACAAGTCTAGATAAAGCGAACCGATTGCCTTCTTCAGGTTCACACCTAATCAACTATGTAATTTTGGATTTTAATGGACCAGCTATTTAAACCATAGCTTCCCCCTCCTGTTATAATTGTCCATCTCATACAGACCCAGGAGAAAAATTGCTCTCAGACCTCAGTATTAGGCAAGCCAACCCGCTATTGAATAACCAAACAACAGCAAAAATTAAACCAGCAAACGAAAAACAAAGCCAACTAAAACAAGGAAAAAGTACCCCCCGCTTCTTTAAAATCTTTTAAATGGTTGTGATTCCAACTTCTCACTGATGAGAGAGGTCAGAGCTGTGGCCATGTCTAGCAGTATAGGAATATTTTTTAAATATTTCTATCCAGACTTGTTGAGAAATCTGCTTTGATTTCACCTACATTCCTAGATTTTCCTGGGTACTACGGAGCTGACTCTACTGATTAATAAGTGTAATTTCTTGCTGAATTTGATTGAAGGAGCTCGTGCCAGGTAGAGTGCAATAAAAAGAGTCTCGATTCAGCTCGATTGATATCAGCAAGTACTTGGGTCTCAGTCCAGAAAGTCTCATTTCAGAACAGTTTCTCCAGATAACCTGATCACTAATGCCAACGACTTGTTGACCGTCACTGTGTGCCCGCCACGCCTTCTCCAAAGGAAGGTTCTTGTCTCTGAAAGGTCGAAGATGACACGCAGTAAGTCTGTTAAGTTGAGATCAAACTGGCAGCTATCCAACCCAGGAAAATATCACATGGCACTGAACTCAGTGGTAAACTTCGACGTGTTTTCCATCAATGACCTTGACGAGCTTAATGAATGAAGACGGCAGTTGTAAGGAAGACCCACTGGAGGCCGGAGAACCTACATTCGTTCTGTCGGAGAAGACTGGGGTTGATTCCAGGCAAGGTGTATATTGCCCGTGAAGGCAGAGGGGTACAACTCTGTGCTTTCGTAGGCCAATGACGCCAGGTTCTCATGAACCACTACTGAGAGCCATGAGAAAAAAAGCAAGAGCTATCAAAAGTTTTGAAAAATTCAATTATGGAAGGACACAATGAATCAAATCAAAGATTTGAGCTTGGTGATTCCAAAGCCCAAGAAGGGCTCCCATCTTCCCTTGGCCAGGTCAGGAGAGAGCGTAATCACTCTGCAGATGGTAGGGATTTTATGCTCCGTTGACGTGGCTGATTCTAAGACAGGCTACCAATTACCAAACATTTCTGTCTACGTTTAAGCTATTTCCCAGAAGACAATAAAGATGTTTATTCTTCATTTAGAATTTATGACTGATTCAAGCTATGACATTAAAAGGTAAAACTGCCCCTTTTCTTGAGTTCTATGCGGAACCCAGTGAGACGTCATATCAAGCTGGCAGAGCAGCGGCATGCTGTGCGCCCCTCCCAGGACCACATCGAAATTGCACGAGATTACAGAACAATCAACCTGGAGGACCACCTGAAGACTGGCTGAACAGAAGTCCTACAACTAAGGACAGAAAGAAGAAGCCACATGGAGACGGGTAGGAGGGGTCGAGACGTGGATCGGGCTGGTCCCACACCCACATGGGGCGGTTAAGAATCGGGAGGGACATCTCTGTTGCAGAGGTCTCCCCCGAAGAGCAGGGCGCCCTCCGTGCCAGGAAGCCAGCTGGGACTGTGGCTGAGTGAGAGGGAGGGCCTCTAGAGCCCCAGGCATCCCCGAAGAGGGCCCGGGCACAGGCTCACTTGCTCACAAACTCGTTCACTCTGAGCTCCAATGCTCTTGAAAAGTGCCTGGGACACACGGGGAGGAACTGAAGTGACTGGCCTCAGGGTGAGGGCTGGAGGGCAGGGGTCAGGGCGACGCTCTCGGGACGGATGTGCACACTTGTTCCTGTGCTGAATTCTTCCCCACTCAGCGGCAGGCGCAGAGCGATGCCATAGCTGAGCTCTCCGTTGACGTGGCTGATGCTGTCTGCCCCATCCCAGTGATTCCCTGGGACCCTGCGCCACCCACCTGAAGCTCTGGGCCTAAACCTCTTCCAGAGGCTTCTCCACACAGCAGCCTTCTTGGACTCACTGTGGACTTTCCTAAATTCTCTCCAAGGTCCACACCCCCAAACAAGCAGTGGCTGGCCTCAGCATGCCCTGTGCCTCTCGCTAAGTGGCCCCCAACCCTCATTCGTGGCGGCCACCTCGCTTGGCAACCTAGACTTTCCCAGGGCCTCCAAGCCCCGCACAGGCAGCTGCCAACCACAGACCACTTTGAAGCTCCCAGCAGGTGGCCCCTGCCAGGCACAGGCAGTAGCTGACCTTGGTCTGCGCTGGAGCCCCTCCCAGGTGGCCCCAGAACCAACACACTCGGTGGCCGGCTTCAGACCGCACAAGAGCACCACCCAACCAGCTCCACAAGCGACACACCCAAAGGGCAGGGCGGGCAGGCACCAGAACCCTGCCGGAGCGAGTCCCGCTCGTGGGGTCAGCCCCTGCGCCCCAGCTTGCCCACTGCAGTCGTGGCCAGTCCTCACAGCCAGTCAGCCTGAAGGTCAATCCCATCCACAGACTCAACTACAGCAGGAAGGCACACACATCCCACACCAGGGACCCCCCTGGGGCACCCGGCACAGGCGACCAGGGATGCTGTGCCACGGGGCCCCACAGGACACCTCCTACCCATTCCGCCAAGACCGGGGGACACAGCAGCTCTACCTGATACACAGAAACAAACACAGGGAGGCAGCCAAACTGGGGAGACAGAGAAACATGTCCCAAATGAAAGAACGGGACAAATCTCCAGAAAAAGAACTACAAGAAATGGAGACAGAATCTGGTTTGCTAATTCACCCTTAAAAGGTGGATAAATAACACACTTCTATCCCAAGGAAATACATAAACCCCATTTCCGTTCCAGAACAGCCCAGAAACAGAAATGGTGAAGTGTGCACGCCCCAAACGGCGGGAGGGTCCCCACCTCTCCGACGCAGTAATGCTTTCAACCCGGCATTTCTACCCAAGTCTGCAGAACCTGGAAAGACGCAGGTTCAAAACCATGTCATTTCAACTGAACTGGAAATAATGTGGTTTCTAACATCATTTCAGCAGACAAATTTCAGGCTGACTAACTCCTAAATTGAAAGAAACATTTTCTAAAATTAGTAATTAGGGGAGGGAAAAGACCAGTATAATTAGAAGCTCTAAAACTTACTCCTAAACATAGTATTATTTCCAGGATATCCCTTTTTGTCTCAATTACACAATTGGATCTTCTATTTTGAGCCCTCCTGCATGGCACCTCATCTATGTTATTAGTTAAACGTTAAAAATAGACCACCACAGCTACAGAGCCCTTTTATCCGGATTGAAAAAGAAGAGAGAGTTACAGCCCGAGGCCAGCACAGTGAGACACGGGAGCCTGGGTGATGAACTTTCTCTCCCACTCAAGGCGACACGGCAGTGAGCGGACAGGGAGACACCCCCTTCTGCCACCGAGTAAGCACCTGGCCATCCCTGGACGGCCTCCGTTTCCTAACTCTCACTTTCTCCATCTCTAACATGAGAGCAAACCCTACTGTCCAATCTCTTCAAGAATATATGAGAACTGAGGAGACATTTGTTTTTTTTCAAGAATGTTGAATTCTATGATAGAGAAAAATCACAATTGAGTACCAGCATCTGCTTACTCCAATCTCTGCTTTCCCTGATCTGGTTCACTATGAGTTCAAGATATTGACATTAATAAGCCAATTTTCTAATTAAAAGTGTCCCAACCTGCAGGGTGCACATCCCTCCCGAATTTGCTCTTAACAAAGCCAATGGGCTCAAAACCTCGACATCGTATTTAACTCACAATTCCTCCTTTACCCCTCCGTTACCGGAAGACCCCAAGCACTTTCAATCCTGCCTTCAAAGTCTCTCCCCTAGTCACTGCTTCCTCTCCGCTCAGGCGGTCACTGTCCCCCTCCAAACAGACTTCAGCGACGATGAAAAGGGAGAGATGACCGCTCCCATTGCACTGCCCGGAGAGAGCCAGGATTACTATTTTAGGAAACAACTTTCAGACAATTCTGAGACTAGCTACAGAGAGAGATACATACACAGGTTTACATGAATGGGAGCGTGTTTTCGATGCTTTGTGTATTTTATGCAACCTTCTAGAATACATATCCCACCACATAATTTAATTCTAAAATATCATTTTCTGTACTTGCGTTTCCTGCTTCTCCTGCCTATTTGGAAGAAGAGTCTGTATTGACTGTCCTGCACACGTCAGGATTGTCTAAATGAAGGTTGACAGTCATAAAAGCAAATTATCTAGCTCTAATGAATCATGTTATGATTTCTGCAGAATGAAAAAAAAAAAAAACAGAATCATCCCTCAAGTGAAAAAAATTAAGTTACTAACCAATCTTCCTGATTATTGTAACTGAGTCAAAGCTTCCAATGGGAACACCTTTCATTGTGAAATAAAATTACATTTAATGTATTTTTTTTTGTATTTCCCTTGAGGAAGAGTTGAAATCCTTACTTTTTCAGCTCAACAGTTTGAATTCTGCTGCGCCCTGCATCCGCTACGATGTTCTGTGTGAGAGCCTTCCGAGGGCCTTCTATCAGAAGTTACTGTGACCGTGCCAATCCCCAACGCAGAAAACCGCGGGGGCTCCCAACTGCTTCCCAGTGAATAATACAATGATAAAAACTGGCATGGTCCTAAAAACCCTAGCTTTTTCTTTAGCCTAGAGGTTTGTAACCTGGACCCAAGAATGGGCTTCAAGGGTCAGCAGATCCCCTGAAACTGAAAGTAACATTTGGGGCGTTTCATGTATGTTTCTGGAGGAAAGCCCCCAAGCTTGTGGAGCCCCGTTGGAGGCTCCGACCTCAGGAAAGGCTCACAGGCACAATGTTAATAACCCCCTTTCGTCACCTCCGTGGTGGCTAATGGCCCGCATCCATTATTATTTCACAGACCTGGAATTTCTAGCACACTCAAGAAAACCTACCTGCTGCCTTGAAGCAGGGCGGCATTTCTGTCCCTGAGAATGCGCCAGCCCTCACAAAGCTCCCTTTGAGCGTCCCCCTCCGCCCCCACCCTGCCAGGTCTGCCGGCCCAGTTCCCCCTGATGTATCAGAGTTACAATCTTCACCTTGACAGACGGCACAGCTAGCTGACTGGCTGAGCACCAGCCCGGTCCGCTTGACCTACTGTGGGCAAATGGATTCACAGCGGTTTTCTGTGATCACTTCCCAGGTAACCATGTTACAAGGGCTTTCCAAGACAAGTGTTAAAATAAAACAAAGAGCCCAGCCAGTGTGACTTAGTGGTTGAGCATCGACCCATGCACCAAGAGGCCGCCAGTTTGATTCCTGGTGGGGGCACATGCCCAGGTTGTGGGCCAAATCCCCAGTGGGGGGCATGCAGGAGGCGACCAATCAATGTTCTCTCTCATCGATGTTTCTATCTCTCTCTCCCTCTCCATTATGCTCTCTCTAAAATAATCAATAAAGAAAAAATATATTTTTTTAAATATGTTGAGTGCTATAATCCATAGAATAAACCTAACATTTATAGCTCTAATGATAAAACTGTAAGCATTCGAGCTGGGTATTCCCAGGCAGGCTGGGTCTGACGTCACCCCATGTCATCACCCAGCTCCCACTCTTATAGGATGACCCTCATCCCAGAAACGAACAAGATCCATCGCAACAATCATGTCTTTCAATGTACACATCAGTAATTAATGTTAAAATTCATAAATGATGAGTGCAATCTTAAATGAATGAAGTAAATGTTTCTTTTCTTCCTTTGTTGTTACTTCAATTTTACTCTGTGGCAACTCCTTGAGAAATCTAGCAGGCAGCCCAAACTATTTTCAGGAACTTAATAGGACAGAAGTGACAAAAAGGATTTCCACATCTCACAGTCAGTGTTTCCAACTTTCTGGATCTCTTATAAGAAATTTAGGACTAATGAAGGAAAGGAGAGCAGCATGACCCACAGGACAGTTAAAATGTTAAACAGAGGACGTTTTGTTTTTTTGTTGTTGTTGTTTTTAATCTTCACCTGGGGATATTTTTCTGCTTATCTTCAGATAGAGTGGGAGAGAGGGAAAAAGAGAGAAACATCGACGTGAGAGGGACACATCGACTGGCCGCGTCCCGCACAACCCCGACGAACCAGGGCCAGGGACGAACCACAACCAAGGTATGTGCCCTTGACCAGAATTGAACTCGCGACTCATTGGTCCATGGGCCGACACTCTAACTGCTGAGCCAAACCAGCCAGGGTAAGACCTTTTGTTTTTTAACAACCATTTAAATAAATAACAAGTCCTGGCTTTTTTTTTCCCCATCTCTCAGAAGACTTTTCTCTTCTTCCTGAAAACAAACAGACAAACAAACAGAAACAACACAAGCCGTCCTGTGAAAGTTTCCATTGCTCCTCGGTCTCCACTCCTGACCTCTGCCGCGTTAGCCCTGTGCTAGCACAGCCCATGGTCAGCACACAGATTAGAATGAATTAGCTAATGCTTCTCTGGAAGCCCACTGCTTACATACCAGGGCGAAAACGCCCACAGTCAGCAACATATCTGGGCTGAACAAGCTAATGCTGTACTTGCTGAGTCACGGTGCTTCCAGGCTCCGGGACACTGTGGCTAACAGAGAGGGCAGGCTGGGCCACTACTGCCACTGGCCAATTCAACCCACACAATCAGGAGACACTTTCTTACTGTTCTTAAAATTGAAGACCAGGCTTTCACGAAAGCTTTTTCAAACGTAATAACCTCTGTTATGAGACAGGAAGGTGTGGGTAGGTGTGTTCATTTATGCATGCTTTAACGTAGTCAGACCACCGTAAACAAATCAGTAAGACTACGGAGGCAGTTCAGGAAGCAGACATTCAAAGGGACTTTTCCCTTTGACAGAGATTTTCATGCTGCTCCACGTAGAAAGTTATTTTTAGAGTCTATAGCTCTCCGCACCAATGGGCTGATTCAGTCAGTCCTGGGTGGGGCAGTTTGACAACAGTGACGATGAAGGCTAACACTCGTCGGGTGCTCGTTATAAACCAAGCGCTTCTCGGTGTTTTGGGTGTATTACTCACCTCACCCTCCCAACATTCCCCTTGAGACCTAGTGTGACCATTATGATCACCAATGTTTCAGACATCTCTGGTCATCAGGCTAGAGGAGGGACACAGAGGTTGGTGCTGAGATCCAGTGAGAACAGGCCAGGGATGCTGTCAGACACCCTACAATGCACAGGACGGCGCCCACACAGGATAGAGAGTAGCTGGAAGCCAGGGGCTGAGCCACGGGTTCTGAAAGTGATGTTCTTGAACCGGCATCTTCTTGACCTTGAATCCAGTATCAAGCAGGAACTTGTTGGACATGCAGTCTCTGGCTTCACCCCAAATCCGCTGACTCAGACACCCTGGGTGTGGAACCTTGCATTCTAACAGGCTCCCAGTGACTCTGACACATGCAATGAAATGTTTCAGAGCCAGGGGTCTACGGCCCTCAGAGTCGGCCCTCTCTGGCCCACGGGCCTGCCACCTGTTTCTGTAAATTAAGTTTTGTTGAAACACAGCCACCATTTACACTTTGTCTTTCGTTGCTACGGCAGCAGAGTTGAACAGTTGTGACAGAGACCAGACAGACTGCAAGGCGTGAAATATTTACTATCCAGCCCTTTACACAAAAGTTCGCCAACCTCTGAAACTGGTCATAGTAATTTTATTATTCTTTCCAGTTACTGGTTTAGGAGTGGACTGCCCAGGAAGGCGTCAGATCGTTAGGACCAGTAGGATTGGAGAAGACATTGCTGGACATGAAGGTGGAACCTTGGGAAAGCATTCTGTTTCTAAGGGGGCATCGTATCGTCGGGATGTGACGGCTAGAACGGCAGCAGCCGTCCTGTAACCAAGAGGACAGCCACGCGAAGGGCTGGACCAACACTCCAAAGACAGGGGACGTGAGAGATGGAAAGAACCTGATCTTAAATGTTAACTGTTTCCACAGTGGGGCTGTATTACATGAATAATAAGAGCAAAAAGAAGATTGAGAAGCAAAAAGACTGATAAAAAGCCCCCCCCACCACCACCACCAAAAAAAAAAAAAAGGCTGAACTCAAATGACCACAGGAATTTTTAATTACTGTAAGTCTGTATGTCAGTGTACGTATGTTTGGGTCTAGAATCCACGCAAATTCTAAAGTAGAAACAATCCTGGTTTGAAACAAATTAAATTTCCCCCCAACAAGAGTGAAGAGTAACTGTTTGCTTTTCCACTGCAACCAGGGCAGTTTAAACTAACAGGCCACATGTGCAGAAACATAATCAAAGGTTTACCACAGGGAGCGCACGGCACACGCTCCGTGGACTTGAAATCACTTTCTCCGAGAAATCAACAGCAACTGACGAGACCACAACTTGGATGCTAATCAATTCAAATGTGTGATTCACCAAATCCAAATGAGTATTTAAAATCTGCAAAGTGTAAAGAAACTCATTTTCCACACAATATAGACTGGTCCTGCACATGTTTACGTGCTACAGAGGCACCTGGCATTGTGGTAGTTTCCAGAGACACAAAAACAAGTCAGACATGACCCCCCGCCTGGAGCCGCTTTCCACCTGGTGGGGAAAATGATAACGATACACAGAGAATTATTAGACAAGGAATCATAGTACAGGAGCTTGCAGAATTTTATAGAAACACAGACGAGGAACAGATATTCTAATCAGAGTCTAAGTCGTGAGTGAGAAAAAAAATTGGAAACTAACAGCACGTCAATACAAAGATTTCAGAAGCGACTGTTTGGAGAACTCGTATTTTAGAATGCTGCATACAGGAGACTGTAAGTCTTGTGTCGCAAATTAATTCACTGTAGTTATTTAAAACACATCAGCCTACAGGCAACATTTTTGATTTACAAAACACGATTCCCCCTTCAAAGGCCACTGCACTTGGAGATTATCCTCATTAATTTCTCAGTGTACACCTTCTAGGGGAAGGCATCATCTATCAAGACTGACAAGAATGGCCCCAAGTTCATGAACGACTAAGTCTTCCCAAGTACAAAGAAGAGTCCACTCCAGAGCTGGAGCTCAGAGGCCGTGCAGGGCCCAGACGGCCGAATCAGAGCCTGGGGTTAGATGAGAGCCCCGAACCCTGGAGAACCAGGAACTAGATGAATACCTAAACAAGGCACCATGAAGAAGAGATCTGGGATGAATCATTTCGCTACACGTTTGGCCACGTGGAAAAGAAATTGGCTGCGTGGTACGGTCACGACACTGTGGACAGCGTTAATCGTGGTGAGATCCACAAGCAGTAAAGTTCATATGTGCACCAGAAGAGAGAAGTGAGGATGGGTAAGAGGAGGGGACTCAGGCTACTGTGCGTTAGGACTTGGATAAGAAGAAGCCATTTGACCCAAGTAGGTCGCACAGTTAACTGTGCCCCTAACTTCAACTATAAGCTCTGCTTGTCAATGCATCCTGCAGTTAACCTCTCTGCTCAAGAACTCCTCAAACACTTAACTGCTACCAGGCTGGCTAGGGAGGGTCTGCCCACAAACACTGGCCAACCCCGCATTACTGAACGTCATGCCTCCCTCCTGTTAGATCTGCGAGGTCACCCAGCGCCGAGCTGACTTATTCCATTTGGCCTGTTTAGCAGAATCATGTCCGGAAGCTTCTCTGAGAGACTTTCGAAAGCACCTCATAAGAAACCAGTGTTACTTGTTGTTGTTTTTTCCTGGAAAAGTATTCTCCTTACGAGTTTTGCTTTGCTATTATCCACTCTACATATCCCAAAGTAAATGAAATCCTCCGTGATCAGGTCTAGGCCTTCATCCAGGATTCTCATCTGCTCCTCATCCATTTCTTTTCTCTCACAACCTGATGAACTCACCTGGACGTCTTTCCAGGGTTTTAGAGATGCCCACTGCCTCCGGGGAAATGAAAACCTCACTTCTCTGCACAAGTCATCACTTATCATGGAGCGACCATTCCTACGCCCTCCTGCTCACCCCACCAATGCCCAGTCGGAGCCACAGACAGATGAGATCGGTGTCTCTGGAGGCTGCTGCATGAGTCAAAGGCCTTAGAGGGGAAGTGGGTTTTTCTCCTAAGCAATCGGTAGAGCTACCCTTGGGAGTGGGCGATTTTAGGCACTGTGGTCTGAGGCAAGCCAGCTGGTCGGAAGTCCTTGGCCTGAATCACCATTGCCAGTCTGTGCGGAACCCTGGCTGCCCGGTAAATCAGCTTCACGGACCGGGTGGCAACTCATGGTTTTTGAAAATTCCACTTTAACTGGAAATTTTCTAAAAACGGTCCTGTAGCTCTGGTTTGCTGACAACCAACATTTGCAAATTTGGCAAGAAACCCCTCTCACCCCAGCTGCCTCCGATTTCCTGTCCCTGGGCGCAGTCTCCGGCTTGGCTGCCGGGCCCTGCGCAGTGAGCACTGCCATGGCCTCTGGCATCGTGGCGCGCCGGAGGGCACAGGGACGGAAGGCAAGGAGACGGCTGGTCCTGCCTCTGCTACTAATGAGAGTGCACTCAAATTTCCTGGCCGCGGGTTTCCGCATCCCTGAGCTCCCTTCTAGCTCCAGTCTGATGGCTATTCCACAGCAGTTAACGAGCACCTATTACGGGCTAGGGATCTAAGTCACAGACCCCACCCTCCGGGAGGTCACAGTCCAACAATTCTCTGATTCTCTACACAGCCATCCTTTATCCTAGAAAAAAGAAAAAGAAAGAAATACTGCTGATAAATCCAGAATCAATTCCAACATCCATTCTGGCCAACTCTTTGAAAACTTCTTCTCCACCAACTTCTGCACAAGCAACTAGGTAACGACTTTAGAATAAACGAAAGATGGTCACTCCCGTCTTTCACCCCTTGTCCCACAAGCCCTGTCCATTGACAAATCAAGTAAAAAGAGGATAAAACAGGAGAAACTACTTGGATAAGTCAACTAAGTAATTAGTCAATAAAAAGTGGCCTGAATTAATGCTAAAGAAAAACATACTTTTTAGTGATGCCACCTAAAAATTGTAGATGATTCCATGTGTGAGGATGTCACAGTGAAACGTGGTTAATGAATAGCACACAGGATGACAACCGATGCCAGTATGTGGCATGCCATTATGGAATCTTCTAAGAATCGTCACCATCTATTTTTCAGCTGCCCCCATTCAAGATCTCCGCTTTTCAAAAGCCTACTCAAAACTCACCATCCCCTGACCCCAGGGCCCCCTCCCTGACTGGTTTCCTGCCGTGTGTCCATTTCACTGGCCAGCTCTCCATAGGAACGCAGCTGGTCCAAGCATCCTCTTGGATTCTTCATGTGTTGCCCTCTGAGCTTGTGTGATTCCTCTTCTACAGCAGATTTTAAATTCTTCAGGGGCAGAATCTCCTCTCAGCCCAGGGTGAGTACACACTCCCCGCTATTTTCTGCCTCCCTTGGCCTCACAGCGTCCACGGCCTGTTATGCTACAGGAGAAGTCTCATACCACTGTGCAAAGAGAGAGTTCCTCAGTGAGCACTGGCATCACACGTATCAGCGGAGGAGAGGAGCATGCTATCTTCATGGAAACCTGGAGGCGATCTCCAGGAGAGCAATCAACAGCAGAGGTACAAACGAAAAGGGGGAGAGGCGGAATTTATATTAGGAGATCGGGGAGAGAGCCTGAATAGCAACAGAAAAGGACTTGCTTTTAGAAGGTCTGGACATGATGAAAAACAAAAAATAAAATTTTTCACTACAGAAACAATTAGCTGAATGACCTGTATCCAATCATCTACCTGAGAAAAAGGATACTTGTATTCACTGTTTACAAAAATCTAGAAAGCGAATACTGAAATAAATGTGAGATTCGGGGGGTGGGGGATTCCTGTAACCCTATCCCGTTATGAAAGAGCAGAGCAATGCCCCAGTTCGGGTTCAGTGGAGGAAGGATTTCCTGAGGAGCAGCCGTGGCCCCCAGCACCACGCTGGGGCTGGAGCAGTTCCAAAAATACAGGAGAAGCGCCCTCTGCCCTCGAGGAGCTTACACTCTAGCTCCAAGTTCAACAGAAGTTTTGTCAGAACTAATGCAATCTAACACACCAGCATCTGCTAGGTATGGTGATCAAATAAAGGCTCCTTAACTATGCTCACAGCTCTTGAAGAAAAGAAGATATTATTGTAAGAAAATCAAGGCTGCACAGCCGCTGGCTTGTTCGAGGACACCCCGAGGAAGAGTGGGAGCGAAGAAGAAACCCCAGGGTGCTCTGGGTTACAGACCAGGGTTACACACTTTCTGGAACCACACAGGGTCAAACAGCTTTTCTTTTCTTTATTCTCTTTTAACAGCTGGGAAAGGCGTGGGGTAAGGTGCCTGGTCCAAGAAAGTTGCTCTTTTGACTTTGCTTCATTTTGCAAAAGCAGGGGTTTCAGATAGACTTCACATTTCCGTAGCTCATTTAACCCTCCAGATATTTCCCTAGTTTTCTCAACCTTTTCATTTGGCATCTTAGTTGAGGAAACATCTTTCCTCCCTTACCAAATCTCTATTATTGCCCTTTTAATTTGGTAACACTATCCTTTCTGCCTGTAAAGAGATAGGACTTTGTGAAAAAGTACTTATCAAAGACATTTAGCCAAATAAAATTGATGTTGATTGGAAAATCAGACTTTATAAAGCCCAAGATCGTATTATCCAAAATGTGCAAGGTGTCGGCACACACATTCTACTGGCCACTCACAGGTCTGTGAAGGCAGTGTAGACAGACTGCCTGTGGGGGTGCCACAAGCCATAGCTCATACTGCTGCTTTCCTGCCCTGGCTGGGAACAGAGACCTGTGCTAAGACCGTTCTGAATGCCCTGGCCGGTGTGGCTCAGCGGTTAGAGCGTCGGCCCGCGGACCAGAGTCGCGGGTCCCATTCCGGTCACTCCCTCCCTCCCTCCCTCCCACTCTATCTGAAGATAAATAGAAAAATATCCTCGGGTGAGGATTAAAAAAAAAAAGATCGTTTTGAAAACATGAACATGTTCTGACCAGTCCCTCTCTTTTGCCTCAGATTGCACCCATGAGTCACTGGAACAGGCGATGACCAGTCCCACGCCGCTTCCCAGAGCGCAGTCCATCTCTTCTACCGTGGTAAGTGGTTATCGGTGAAACCTTCAGAGAGGGCTGAATTCAGATCAGAAATGAACAATCCAAGCGTTTATCACTGTTCAAGGGGTCAGCCTTCAGAGTGAATGGATCCATTAGCCTGGTTTTCACAAAGCGCTGAGAAACATCTGGGCTGGAACATCTGGAGTTGACTCACTGTGCCCATGCCACCCCCATTCATGCTACAAGAGTCTCTTTTGTGCTGCCTTCCTTCGCTGTTTTATCTGATCTCCCTCTTTTCATCTCTCTCCTCCCACTATTTGGTATAATATCAGGGAGAAAGAACACATGTATCATCCTGTAATCCCATTTTTTCCCTAAAAAGGAACAACCACTTGGACATTTAGACCACACAGCATTCTGAGGTTTGATCAAGTACCAGCAAAATCAGGGACGAAATCTTTTTCAAGGTGACCGGTCATCTTCAGCCAGGGTTTGGCCAGCTCAGCGAGGTGACTACGTACTTATTTGGATTTCAGCCTCGGGACCGGTTCGCTTTCCCTCATCACGGCTTCCTGCGCCCATCAGCAGAAGCAGCCACTTTTCTCTGCCCCACGGTGGCACCCGAGGACCCTGCCTTCTCAGCATCTGCTGGAGTCTCCGCACATTCAAAGCTCCACATCGTTTACCATCTTTCAGGACAAGAAACATCTATTTATTCACTGCTGATTCTGGTGTCCGATTTACCTTCCGTATCCTAAGGATGACAGAATGCTATGTGCAGTGTGTGTTCTGTTGTTCGTGTGTATGCAATTAAAAAACCCAGCACTAAAGTCCAGCTTACTGTCTTGAACAGATTCAATTCAGCATCTCCTGGATTTTATACCATTGATCAAATTATCCCTCGTTGCTAAAATGCTGGAAAACAGAGCAAGTTTCTCAGCAGCTGGGCCTGAGCTCAGGAGAGGAACAGATTTAGGTAGGAGGATAGCATTCGGGGTTAAACATGGTGAGTCCTAATGTAGGGCATACTTTTCAGTGTGATCAACAAAATCAAAGTATCATAACAGCAGTTCAGAACAGAAGAACGAGCTGCAGCGTCACAGTGTCGCAGCTACTGCTGTGTCAACAGAAGTCAGAAATCTCCCAGCAGCCCTGGCCGGTTTGGCTCGGCAGTTAGAGTGTCGGCCTGCGGTCCAGAGAAATCTCCAAGCGGCTAAGGGTCACATTTCAGTGCTACAGGCTCAGCACTGATATAGCCGGATGCAAACGAGATGGCAAGGCTGTTCATGGGTCCTGCGCCCAGGTTACCTGTGATGCGTCACAAAGAAACCAGTAAAATGTCTTTGGCCAGTATAATAAGTGATCACTATTTTAACCAAAATGAAGGCAGAAAAGAGGGACATGCTTAAAAGTGAAAGGGAGAAAGAAAAGGAAAAAAAAAAAAAAAAAGAGGGAAGATAATGAATTCTGTATGAAGAATTTGGCTTCTAAACCACAATTCCAACAATATCCTGTCATTTATAATAGGAAAATCCCATCATAAACCCTAAGTTAGGAGAGAGATTAACACATTACATCAAGAGTGCTAGCAGTTACAAGACAATTACAGTCGTGGAGGTGGGTGGGGTGTCCCACTGCACAGCTGCATGGCTGAGCAAGGAGGGCATGGAAAGAAAAGGCCACTGGGCTGGGGCCAAGCACAGAGACATGCAGATGCACGATAGACAGACGGCTCTGTGTGAACTGGGAACTTACCGATCTTGTCCCGCCCCAAAGAAGGTACAAAGGAAATGTGACACTGGGCCTGGGCTCACTAAGCATTTTTAAACAGAGCTGGAAGGTGACAGAAACACAGAAGACAGCGCGTCATTCCCTGTTAGTAAACAAACTGGAATGAAAGGAGGTGTTTTGCAGATAGAAGTAACTGAGCAAGCGGACAACCCAGCGATCCTGCGTGGAAGGCTCCCTGGAAAACCATCTTGTCGGAATCGAGCCCCGCCCCCTCCCCACCCCATCTCTAAGGGCGCAGCAGATGTCACAGATGTCGTCAGACCATCTCCAACCACAGCCTCTACCCACACCAAAGGGTAACCCACATTCTCTGAATGGCCACCAGCCCTTGCATTGTCCTCATTCTCTGGTTTGCATAAGGAGGAGTTCCGCCTTCATAACAAGGAAGGGGGAGGAGCTGGGAGGGCGGGTCCTGAGAGGAGGATGCACACAGGGGTAGACTCCCCTTGACCTCTGCCCACGCGCTCCACCTGGCTTTCCATACCGAAGCACAGCACCTGCCAGGCCCATGCCCAGGACACACTCCCGGGGCCAAGTCTGTGCCCACTGGCCTTCTTTCTGGTATTACCCATTATTCCTGATTGTGAAATTACTTTCCCCCTCAGTGCCAGTCATCTTTCTTTTTAGTATACTTTTAATTTTTAAGGATCTCAAATGTGATGTCATGACTCTTTCTCTTCTACTTAGTAGTCAGTTAGTGTCTTTCAAGGCTAAGATTACTTCCAATTAAATGACCTTCCTCGATTTATATCATCTTGATTTATTTTATAGTTCATCAAATATAGTAAGAGATGAAGTCACTATTTTCATTGCTAGAAAGGTTATTCTTGAAAGTTGCTACTCCAGGTAACCGTGAGCAACAAAGCCGGAATATAATAATAATTATTATTATAAAAATCATAATAGCAACTCACATCGACCGAGCATTCAGTGCGTACCAAGCACTGTTCTCAGTGCCCTATCCAGAGCCACTCAAGCCTCATGACAACCTTAAGATGTGAGGTTATTATTAACCCACTTCACCCACGAGAAAACTGAGATACAGACAGGAAGGTACCCAAGGACACAAAGCTGGTGAGGGCCTGGGTTCACACCCAGACAGGCCCCAGAGGGAGATATAATTCAAACCCAGTCATTTTAGATGTAATAAGATGTCCTGAGAGTAACTAATACCGAAGGAGTGTCCATTTTATCTTTGCAATGTAAGAGACAGCCAGAGGAGGAACGCCCTTCACTTCATTATCTGAAGTCCTTTCCCCAGGGGCATTCGGGTTCCCGCTGCTGGCCTTCCTCTGCCAGGGACCCCTTCGGGTGCCCTCCCCTGTGAGAACCACAGGAGGGATGGTTTTCATAAGGATCTTAAAATGAACATGCCTCCGGAAGCATTCATGGGGCAAAGCTGACGGAAGCAGAACCATGCATACTTTTCCCATACGAGACTTAGCCTTTCTGGTACCAAAAGTATTATCTCTGAGGCAGAATCCCAGGCGATGACCAGCGCCCACCCCTACGCGCAGCGGTCCCGGGGCACAGAAACGCACCGCGGGCTCCCTGGAGACGGCTCGGCCGGTCTACACCACGGAGCTAACAAATGGCCAGTCTGCTCGGCCGACCCCCGTCAGTGCACGTGGGCTCGGTAGAGAAAGCAACAGTCAGAAAGAATCACCTGACAATAGCCAGGTAACAGGCTCATTATAAGAATTAAATAAAATTAAACAAGAACCGGTGCACGTGCTTCAAAATTCTAAACATTAATTAAATATATGCTATAAAAACTGAGAATGAAATCACTAGCACTCTGTATTTATAACCTATCAGAACAGTCTGAAAGTGTTTCGTAGCAGAACAATCTGAAAATGTTTCATATTTTTTCCTCCTGTATTCCAGGGCGGAAAAAATTATCCAACAGATGTTATATTTTCAGTTGGATTGCTTTTTTTAAAATATGTTTTTATTGATTTTTTAGAGAGCGAGGGAAAGATAGAAACATCCATCGCTGCCTCCTGCATGCCCCCTACTGGGGATGGAGCCTGCAACCCGGGCATGTGCCCTGACCAGAAATCGAACCAGGACCTCTCAGTCCATGGGACGATGACACTTCATCCACTGAGCCACACCGGCCGGGCAGTTGGATCACTTTAAAAGTTATGGGGGAAAACGGAAGTGCAAGAAAACAATTCCTTGATTATAAAGAAGTTTCTCCATTTTCATATCCATTACATATTTATTATTCTCATTCTATCTACTAGGAAGGAAACACACTGTTGTTCCCATTTTATAGAGGAGGAAACTGAGTCAGGGAGTAAGGGGAAAACAGGAAACAATCTCACATCTTCTGACCTACACCTCTTACCTTTTCACATCCCCCAGGCTGTCTTAAAAAGAGCTCCCTCGTTTTCATGAGGCTCTTCTTTGGTTTATCTTGACCTCTTTTTTCTGATAATGATGTCTACCTCTAGCTGAACAAAGCTAAAGTTGTGTTTTCAAGTATCTTAGGCTTTTAAGCAATTCTATTACTCAAAACAGGTAGCCGAAGTTACAGAATGAGTTCCATCAGACATTACACAAACTTGGATCTATTACAGATGGAGTATAATTTTAATTTAACAAAACGAGAATTGTGGTTTAAAAGCATGAAGCATATTTAAACATTAGCACATCTAAAACTACTTAAGGATATTATAAGATTTGTCAACCTCAGGAAGCTACAAGCAATAGATACATCTAGAAAAATACTGCATATTTGAAAATAAGTTTTCATGTACCCACATAAAATATCAATGTCAACTCAGAATTCCAGAGCAGGCAGGATCAATAGGGAGATCACATTTTGAATTTTAAGTTTAATCTCTCCTCAAGGGAACTGGGCATCTTCACAGTTGTACAATATTTGATGTGCCGCCTTCTATAAATTAGGCTCTTCCGCTTTGGCTAAAAGAATAGCTTTAAAGCCTAAAATAGTTGAAAACCATGATTTTAACTTAGTTTACATCTGGTTGCAATAGCCCCATTTCACTAGCTGAAGCTTGTTCCAGGATAGAGGAATTTGATTAGCTTTATTGCAAACAAAAATGAAAGATTAAAGGCAATGGCAAGAGCACATCACGGCTCCCGGAGACACTGTGGAAACTCACGATCTAGAATCGCAGAATTTTTAAAACCTACAGGGATCACTGCAACAAGGAAACACTTTCGAACCCATATCACTCACTGCTCCAAACAACTATTTTCTTCTTTCACAAGGTCCTTGCCTGGAATTGTATCTCCCGAGCACGACACTGGCATACCCAGGTGGGAAAGTTGATGTAGAAACTCCCTTTGCTGGTTCACTTTTGAATACACAATGCCAGCACAGTTGGTTACAAAGGGACAATCTAAACCTTTGGTCATCTGTGTTTCGGTCTATGTGACTCCAAGCAACCAGTTTGGTTTAGTTTTGTCAATCAATCGATCTGCTGTTCGTAGTCTCAATCCTCTGGCCAGCGACAACCAAATACAAGGGAGGCCTGGACACAACCGCTTCCTTTGAAAAATCCTAGTACACGAGACTACGAATCCGTTACACCTGATCCGGACCCTCCGGCTCCCCAGGCCTCCTGGTTGCTTGTCACACACAGGTGCATACCCTCTGTCACCATTTTCTCCTGGCTCATCCCTCTAGTCCCAAATCCTAAAAAGGTTTAACATGTAAAATGACTTCGTAGTCGATCTACTCACTCAGACTGTCTTTAAATGTTTCCTAATAAAAAATAAAAAATAAAAACTTTTTAAAAGTAGAACAGGGGCTTCGTGGGCGTTTCTTGAAGCAAACCCAGCAGAACAATTCCATTGTGTAAGCAGCTGCCATCCCAGACGCGCCTTCCACCTTTCCCGGGGAACCTCATTCTGCCTTGTTCCAAGTAATATCTTCATTTGTGTGGAGCAGGATTTAAAGAACCCACTCAGAATCTTAAAGTGTTTTTCCATAAGTATGTGTCTCAGCACAGATTTCTTCTAAAGTTTAGCTCAAGGCACGTAGAGCTCATCATCACTTTTTGTCACTGCCAGAAATAACGTGAACAAGGCTTTATGCCTTCATGGCTTACACTGAACCTCTGCAGTTTTCTAAGTCAACATAGTGCAACGATCTTTACTTCAGCCCACAGTGTTTTCTGGTAAGTGTAGCCATCCATAGGAGAACATTGCTGTATCTAATAACTATGGCAACTTAAGAGTTAAATGTACTATGTGCCATCTTTCAGTGCCAAGTCCCAAGGGGAACTAAATGACTTCACTTCCTACAATGACATTATATTTCTTGCCAAAAAAATTTACATATTTCCTTAACCAAGGAAATGATTGCAAGAAAAGCTTTGATTGACTTCAAATGTAAATGCAAAACACATCTGGGCTATAAAAGACAGCCAGGATTATGGATGCGAATTTGGAATATTTTATATATTTAATAGAATGGAAGCATTTCACAATAGGAAAGGCAAACAAGTAACCAAGTACTATCCCAGTAAAATGTTCTTGTGTAATGGAACTCGAGTTAAGGTTTTACATTTAAATTGACTTTTATTATTTAACGGTTAACCTAGTGTACCTTCCCTAAGGAAAAACTACATATCTTCATGTTTGAATATCATAAAGACACCATATAGAGAAATAAAATAGAACAAAGTAGATCCAGAGACATGGAAACAGGGAATAGACTGACAAACCTCAGAGGGAAGAGGGGAGTGGGGGTAGGAAAAGATAAACCAAAGAACGTATATGGGTATATGCATATATGCATAATGAATGGACACAGACAATAGGAAGGTGGGGAAAGGGGGAGGAAGGGCTCAATGGGGAAAAAAGGGGGAGACACCTGCAATACTTTCAACAATAAAGATAAATTTAAAAAAGAAAAAAACATAGAGAAATAAAATAAAATGACCTTTGATATAGAAAGAATTTGCTTCAGAAAACTGCCCTTTAGAAAACATTTATGTGGTGGGCTCTCTCTGGAGCATGCTCATGCCCTTCTTCCCTCCTGAACTCCAAGGGTCCCCAGGAGACTTGCAATCAGGGGAGCAACTGGCAGCAGCAGCTCCTCCCGGGCTGACCCCTGAACCTGTCTCCAAGGCCCCCTTTTCTCTGACTTTCCAGTGAGCCAACAGCAGCCCCGCTGCGGCTCACTTTTTTCCCATAACATTTCTAGAGCCCAAGCACAGCACCGCCTAGGCTGTCTCCCATTGCTTCTTCTATCCTAGACTTTTCAGTGAGCTGACAGCAGCCCTGTCTTGGCTCACTTCTGTCACTGTGACTTTGACGTCTCAGTGAATTCACACGGCCCAGGGTGGCTCACTTCTTTCCTATGATGTTTCTAGGGAGCCGAAGCAGAGCGCCACCTAGGCTCGCTCCTAAGCCCTTCCTTCATTTCACTGCCCCCAGCTTTAACAAACACATTCTCAAAATCACCTGGACTCATCTTGTGAAATCTTTCCTGCACAAGATCAAGAACCCACACACAACTGGCCAGCCAGAGGCAGACCTGCTCCAGGTTGGTCCCTTTCGAGTGACAACACCACAGAAATACGAAGGATTATAAGAGACCACTGTGAACAACTATACACCAACAAACTGGAAAACCTAGAAGAAATGGATAAATTACTAGAAACACAACATTTTAAGGCTGAATCATGAACTAGGACATCTGAAGAGGCTGATTACAAGTAATGACATTGAATCAGTAATTAGAAAACTCTCAATAACACAAACGTCCAAGACCAGATGGTTTCATAGGTGAGTTCTACTAAATGTTTAAATAAAGTTAATACCAATGCTTCTCAAATTATTTCAAAAAATTGAAGAGGAAGGAATTTCCAAAGTCCCTTTAAAAGACCAACATCACTCTGATGAAAAATCCAGACAAAGACACCACAAAAAAAGAAAATTACGGGCCAATAGTCCTGCTGAACATAGATGCAAAAACTCTCAGCAAAATATTAGCCAACTGAATTCAACAATACATTATAAGGATCATACATCATGATCAAGTGGGATTTATCCAGGGATGCAAGGATGGTTCAACATTCATAAATCAATCAACATGAAAAACCACATTAACAAAATGAAGGATCAAAGTCACATGATTATTTCAGTACATTCAGAAAAAGCATTTGACAATATTCTCCATCCATTTATGATAAAAACTCTCAACAAAGTAGGTATAGAAGGAACGTATCTCAACATAATTTTTTTAAAGAAAATACTTGTTATATATGAGAGTTCATTTGTTCATTTAGCCAATAAATAGTTACTATGTAGAAAAGACAGTTAGGTGCTGGCGATATTCCCATGAAGGTGGGACATGCTTCCTGCATTCATGAAATCTCCCGTCTGGAAAGTTTACCATTAATTTATTTAAACAAGTATTTATCAAGCATCTATAATAGACCAATACTGTGTGGATTCCTTTAAGGATATAAGAAAGCTAACACAGGATCCCTGTCTCCCTTTCTGTGTCATTGGAAATAAAAAGCTCTATCAATGAAGTTCTTAGAAAGTACAAAGTATTAGTTGCCAACAATAAATACCACAGAAGGCATACATTATTTCTAAATCCACTTGGTAACAACGTATGCTGTAGGGACAAGTGTCCATACAATGGACAGGAGTCCAATGCAAAAGAATATCTTTTTAGGCAAATCTTTAAAACTCCAGCAACATGGCAAAGAAGGAAAAGAAATTAGCATTCTGTTTCATGGGTACATCTTAAAATGCTGATCTCTTTTTTTCCTATTCAGAGGAAATAAAATATTGATTATCTCCTTAAATATATAAAAGATTATTAAACACTTGTATATTTTTTATGGTTTTTCTTTTGATGGCTTTTCTTTTGTTTTATCAAATCATATGGAAAGCAGATTCTGTATCTGAACATTAAATTGGCTCATGCTAAGCTCAAGAGAGAAGTAGCTAATTATTTTAGAGCAGAAGACTAGAAATTATGAGCCTTGAATATTTTTCTGAGAGTCTTACAAACTCTCCTGAGAGGAACATGGGAATTATCCAAGGATTTTTTAAAGGATATTTTTAATAACAAAAATCATTGAAGACATATGCTTCCAAATTGAGTATTTTGATTTAGATAACAGACATAAAGTTAAGAATAATTTTTTTAAATAACTCCATAGCTGTGGAAAACTATTTGATGATTCCTCAAAAAGTTAAACATAGAATTACCATATGACCCCAAATTCCACTCCTAGGAATATGCCCGAAAGAAGTGCAAACAGGTATTCAAACAAGAACACACATACACATGTTCCTATCAGCACTAGACACAATAGCCAAGAAGGTGGAAACAACCCAAATGTCCATCAGCAAATAAACAGATAAAGAAATTGATATAGCCACACAATGAAACATTACTCAACCATAAAAAGGAACGAAATACTGTTACGCGCTACAATGTGGATGAACCTCCGAAACAGTCGCTAAGTGAAAGAAGTGAGACACAGAATGGCACATATTGTATGACTATGTCGCTATGAACTACCCAGAATAGATAAAACCAGAGACAGAACTTAGATTGGTGCTTGCCAAGGAGGGTCAATGAGAGAAATGGCTTCACAGGGAAGAAGCTTTACTTTGGAGTGATAGAAATTTTTTGGAATTAGAGGTGGTGGTTAAACAACACTGTGGCTATATGAAATGCCAATGAATTGTGCACTTCAAAATGATTAATTTTATGTTATGTGAATTTCACCTCAATACATTATTTTTCTTTTTTTTCAAATGTATTTTTATTGGTTTTGAGAGACAGAGAGAATCGATTTGTTGTTCCACTTGTTTATGCATTCATTAGTTGATTCTTGTATGTGCCCTGTCCAGGAATTGAACCCACAACCTTGGAGTATCAGAATGACGCTCTAACCAACTGAGCTACACACTCAGGGCAATAAGTTATTTTAAAATAATGCTACATCACCAAAACTACTGGTAACACTGAAGACAGTATTATTTGGAAAAATAACACACATTGACAACTTAAGTTTAAACGTGATCCCAAACAGACCCTGAATACAAAATAGTTTCAAGAATATCTTGAACAATTTATCTTGTTTATATTTTTTCTTTATATGTACACTTAAGTTTGATAAATTATAAAACTGATATCTGAATAAATCTCAAGGAATTCTCTCAATGCATATAACCATTTAAGTAATGAGAAAAAAAATCATCGCACTATTTTGTTTTAAAACCAAAATAATTTTAACTTGTATCTGAAATGTTTTAAAAATCACTGATGCCATACAAAGGAAAAATGCTGACAAGTTACATAGATATATCATGGGTACAGAAGGCAGTTTTTTATTTACTTATTTATTTTATTTTTGTTAATCCTCACCCAAGGATATTTTTCTATTGATTTTTCAGATATACTAGAGGGTGGGGGGACATCAATGTGAGAGAGACACATCGATTGGTTGCGTCCCGCTAGATCCCAAATGGGGCCTGGGATTGAACCTGTAACCAGGTATGTGCCCTTGACCAGAAATCGAACTCAGGACCCTCTGGTCCTCAGGGTGTTTGTTGCTCTAACTACAGAGCCAAACTGGACAGGGCAGAAGGCAGCTTTTTTAATAATCAAAGCATTTAAGGCTAAGCCAGGAAATTTCAGACATAAATCTTAGGAGAATTTAAACCTTAAATTTAGCCCTAGCCAGTTTGGCTCAGCGGTTAGAGCATCAGCCCACGGACCAATGAGTCTTGGGTTCAATTCTGGCCAAGGGCATGTACCTCAGTTGCGGTTCATCCCCGGCCCTGGTCAAGGTCATGCGGAAGGCAACCTGTGGATGTGTCCCTCTCACATCGATGTTTCTCTCTCTCTCCCCCTCACACTCTATCTGAAGATAAATAGAAAAATATCCTCTGGTGAGGATTTAAAAAAAAAAGTAAACCTTAAATCTATACAGAAATGTGAACATTGACTAATCAAAGACTAAAGACTATAAAATAAATTTAAGGTAGTCACAGCAGAACTCTCACACCGAGGTTTCACCATGGTGCAGATTTGCACACGTCCGAACGGTGTGCCTGGATGTGCACAGGGCAGGATGAAGTAGCTCCCAGCTGCAGGAGCTGGGAAACAAAACTAAACAAAACTGCAGGTGCTAAATGTTCAATAACAAAAGGTGACTTCAAGGGAAAGAAGTCCCAAATGGCATCGGCATGTTATAAAAGAAGAAATGTATTTTACGAATTACATTATTACAAATCTCATTTATTTACAAAAATGGCATTTCGAATTTTAATATTACTTGACTAATCTGAATGTTCCACATAAGCTCCAATATCAGAAAATTTTTTCCAGTCCACTCAGGTATATATGGCAAAGACCGAGGTTTAAAAACTGACCTAATGAACAAACGAAGGTTAGATTTTGGAGTTTAAGGAACTGAGCGCCAACGAGCGCACCAGCACCCAGATCTTGGTTCGCAGCACTGCTCTCTCTCAGGAGAACCAGGGCTCCTTGGAGACATGGCTGGTTCTAGGGCAGGGCA
This sequence comes from Tadarida brasiliensis, assembly GCA_030848825.1. NCBI lineage: Eukaryota > Metazoa > Chordata > Mammalia > Chiroptera > Molossidae > Tadarida > Tadarida brasiliensis. The sequence goes on along the minus strand of CM061267.1, from coordinate 93,137,885 downwards.
GGGGGTGTACAGGGTGAGCCTGGAGCGTCTTATATCCTCAGAAACTTGAAGTGCTCCAAACAAAACACAAACAAACCAGCGCCTCTGAGTCTTCCCTCCCCGGAGCAGAATGTTCTGCGTATCTGTTCACACAAACGGACCATGTGTTTGCAGAGACTGGCCAGCTCTTTCAAAGCCTTTTAATTTCTTTTTTCTTTATTGAGAGCGAGGGAGGGAGAGGGAGAGAGAGAAACATCGATGAGAGAGAACATCGATTGGCCGCCTCCTGCATGCCCCCCACTGGGGATTAGGCCCTGACCAGGAATTGAACCAGTGACCTTTTGGTGCATGTGTCGATGCTCAACCACTGAGCCACATTGACCGGGCAGCCTTTTAATTTCTTCATCTAGAACAGAATTTCTCAATGTCAGAACTATCGACACCTGGGGATGCTTGAGCGGGGGCTGCCCTGCTCACCGCAGGAGGTTTAGCAGGACCCCCGGCCCCCACCCACAGATGCCAACAGCATCCTCCTCCTCCCCAGTGGTGATGATCAAAAGTGTCCCCAGACACTGCCAAATGTCTGGGGGTGGGAGTCAAAATCCCTTCCCCCATTGAGAACCACTGTTCTAAAGAAACTTCCACAATGATGAACTAAATAAAAGTCGATACTTAGAGCAAATAAACCGATAGAACAACACTGCCAGATTTCGGCTGCTGGAGAGAGCCAACTCACTGGAGGGAAGGAGGACCTGGGGGGAGGGACCTGGTTATTTTCTTGACCCTTTTCTCTCCCTCCTTCCCTCCAGCGATCAGCAATGAGGCTTTTCAGTGACGGTGGCAGCCTGATCCCCTGGCTTCACCCACTGCTGCCACAGAGCCTCGCAGCAGAAGACAGAAAAGCCCTGGCACTTGGCTTTCTTCACAAAAGCTGTCTTTCACGGACACTGGGCTGAGGAGCAGTTTAATTAAGGACAGGGACAACAGCCTTCCAGGAAAAGTCAGAAACACCAAATAAGGAGGTGCCTGAAAGAAGTGCCCAGACACACGGGGCTGTGAAACTGGGAGACCTCGCCCGTGCCAACGGATCCCTCTGCCATGACATCTGCAAAGAAGTGCACGCACACCCCCCTTGGGCAAACACCTGTCTATGGACAAGAACATGTCATTAGCAGAGGCCAGGTTCTTTACACCCTGTGCCAAATTCAGTGTCACCCTCTTGGCTTCTGTCAGAATTGGTTTCTGTGTTCTGGACAATTAGCTACAATCCTTAGCTTCTTGCTACTTATTTTAGCCTAAAAGCAAAGAAGGGTTTTCCACAAAGAAATGAATACAGAATAGTTCGTATAAACACCTCTTCAAAATGGTAAACAAATTCTACAATAAAAAACATTTTTTTTATTTATTGATTGATTTTAGAGAGGGAGGCATGGAGGAAGGGAGAGAGAGAGAGAGAAACATCAGTTTGTTCCACTTATTTATGCATTCATTGGTTGACTCTTGTATGTGCCCTGACTGGGGATCAAACCTGCAACCTTGGTGCATCGAACGATGCTCTAATCAACTGAGCTACCCGGCCATGGCAATTCTACAAATTCTCGAACTGGACTAAAATGTTACGGGCAAGTTTGATTATATACTGATATTAGATGCTCTCAAGGGAATAACTTACAGATCAAATGAATCAACAGGCACATGGGCACAATGTTCGGAGGGCTGTGTTTTCTGTTTGTTTGTTTTTAATTTATCTTTATTGTTGAAAGTATTACAGAGCTGTTTTGCAAGGTAAAAGAAGATGATTTTAGCTTGCACTTTTTTCTCTCATTCAGAAAATCAACTTCACAGATGTGTTCCATTCACCTTTTCTTCAGCTGAGTTTTACATTCCTTCTCAGATAAAGAGTGACATAAACAGTTTAACCAAAACCAGACATTTTCTATAACAAGTATTATTCAAAAAAAAGAGTGCATATTCATCCAAGCCAGACAACTGTCCCTTTTACAAAGTGCACCTGGAATCCCCATTTAAACTGTCTTGTGCTGAGCTCAGAGGAGAATTAGCAAATTGTCTTAGAGCAAACGACTAGAAATTAAAAGCCTCAAATCTTCTGATTCTGCCGCTTGCTGTGTTATTTTGACAAGTCACTTAACCTCTTTCGACTTTTATTGATCTATAAATGGCAAGTGTTTGGCAAACGACAGGGTAATTTATGGTAGGGACACTTTAAGAGCATTGGCTACAAGTTGTCAAATAAAAGTTAAATTGTATTTTAAAACTCTAAATAGAGATATTGGGGTCTTTAAATTTTCAGGCACAATTTCACAAAAGTTTTTCCACATATAAATCTTTCTAGTTTCCGGACAAATTAATCTTGAGTTCAAAATAATCACTGGCTAAGGAAAAGACAGAAGGCCATCCCAAGATGCATGCTTTCTGTCTATTCTGTGAAACATTTAATTACAAAAAGTATATCTTAGTCCAGCAACAAATAAGTTTCTAAAGGCATCTGATCTCAATGAATGGAAATTAGTACAGTGACATTTCTCATCAATTAACTGTAGTGGAAGGGGCTTGTTAAAACAATAACGTTAGCCGAGATTCATGAATCCTTATTCTTTGGCCAAAGAAAGTCTTAAAATCTTGCCCTCAGGGCAAGCAGAAGACAGGCCCCAAAATCTGTCCCACCCCATTTCTCAAAGTGTATCAATAAGAAACCAGTTTTGTGGAGTACAAACTCCTCTGAGCAAACATAAGCTAATTTATTTCATTCTTGACATTCCTTTTGGACCTTAGGAAAATACGTGGCCTCTTGCCAATAACTCTCAGTATTACAAAGCTAATTGCTTCTGTGGTTCATTAATCAGTGTGTCCCATGGATTTTCCAGAAAGATGACCCCCTGTGTAAACAGTGTCTGAAGAGGCCCACAGAAGCCAAAGAAGAGGGCATAGGGATAAATCCTAATCTATCTCTCAAAAGACTGGCTTTCAAATCGCTCTGGAGTGCACCCACGGTTCCCTTTGAGGGGCTGGAGACACATTCTCCACCACGCACCATGGAGACCCAGTCTGGGCCCTTGCGCTCGCTGGTCATCCCACTAATTAACAGTATGACTCGTTTGTTCTACAACATTTCACTAAGAAAAACCATGTCATAATCAAATCAGTTTTAAGGATAACTGGTAATCCTTCTCTTTATGTCCTCTTAGTTCTATTTAAAAACTTGAACTTTGGGGATGATGTTACTTCTTGCCACGTTTTAATCAAAGTTCCATCTGACACGGTAGGAAATGCAGAGACATTATTTAGTGTGATCCTACATTCCTAAATGTAGGCAATCCTCAACTTTCTGTTTTATCTGGAAGAAACACACATTTACCCATATCTAAGATACGGAAAATAAATACTTCAGGAGCAAGAGAGAGAAAACAAGGGAAGTCCTGGTTCTGACTCGAGTTTTGCTTTTGTAACTCTAAAATCTAGAATCATTAAACCCAGCTCGAACAGAGTAAGAGTCTTCCAACACAGCTTACGAATGACTCTTTCTATTAGACGGGCATGAACCAGCCCAGGCACACGCTGAAGAGGAGGGATTCTGAAGTGAACACACCATCTCGTTTCTGTTATGTATCTTCCCTTCATTCGGAATTAGAGCAATACAGCTGCCACTGTGAAAGTGATGTTTTCTTCCCTAAGTGCATAATTTTTCCTTTAATATAGAATTAATTTCAGTACCTACCTTCAAATCCCAAGCCTATCCGAAATACCAAGTTACCTAATCGTTTAAAGTTTTTAAACTTAGAACTTAAATTTTTAAAAACGTAACCATCCTTAAATCAGTTCCAAGATACTTGGCTGCCTCCCCTTTGTGTACTGTAACTCAAAATATTTGTTATCTCGATGATGAACAAAATTGTTTAGCAAAGAGCAATAACATTAGTTACATGAGCACACCACCCGTCTCGGATTGATGGGCTGTGCGTGTGTTTGATCCCACGCTGCTGCCTTGATAGTTCTTCCAAACAGCGATTTCATTCTCTCCACATATTCCAAATACTTCTGAAATTGCTTGTTATTAAGTATATAAAAGGCAGATAGATTGACTTACTCAATAGTACTAATTAAATAAATGATTTCCTCTTTCTTAACATTGTAACAAAATATGTTGAGCCAAATAAGCGACCGCTTGTCACTAACAGCCCTGTGAAAGCAGAATACGAAAGAGGCCAACACAGGGTTTTTTTTGAGAGACACAGAGTGCGCTGAATTCATTTTGCTCATCCCACCATACATTTCATTTGGACACAGAACTCTTATGCTTCATGCGTGAAATTTAGAGCAAAAGTTCAAGCAAATTGTAGTTACGTTCCTGGAAGCGACTTCTAAATAAAACTTTGGTAAAGGTGATGACGCACGGAATCCCAGGTCAGTAGCACAGCAAACACAGATTTAAATCCTCAGAAATACTCAAGAAGTCAGCGGCCCTGGTGCTTGGACATGTTGGCAGGGCCCTTGCTGTAAAAATGTGCTGATGTGACTCGATACGCAGACCTGAGTCTCCCATCTGGGATGGAAGATGCTGCATCCTTTGGCATCTTATCAGGTGGGATTTATCATCTGTTTTCTTACTCTTCAGATACTACTTGCACTTTCTCCTGAATGCCATGAACCTATACACATATATTTACTGAAACACTTCATCCCCATGGATGTCTCCTCTAGGAGCTTCTGAGGTCCTAACAACAGTGATGATACTAGGTATAACTGTAACAGCTACCACCGAGTATCTGGGAAGTAACTTCGTATCATGTCATTTTATTTTCTTTTTTACTTTTTTAAATGTTTTCATTGGTTTTTTTTAGAAAGAGAGGAAGGGAGAGAGAGATAGAAACATCCGATGTGAGAGAGAAACATCGATCGGCTGCCTCCTGCACGCCCCCTACTGGGGATCGAGCCCGCAACCGGGGCATGTGCCCTGACCGGGAATTGAACCGGGACCTCTCAGTCCATGGGATGAAGCTCAATCCACTGAGCCACACTGGTCGGGCCATATCATGTCATTTTAGCTACAGTTTGTTTACAAGCTGCTCTCACAGATCTTTATACACATGTTCTCTAATTTGTATAATAACTCCATGGGGGAGATAATACACTACTCTTGTGTTACAGTGAAGGTAACTAAAGATAAAGAAGTTTCAGTAGCTCCAGTTCAGGGTCCCATGAAGCAGATTCTGAACAGTCTCTCTGGTTGCAAAGTCTTCACGGGTTTTTTTTAAAGGCTAGCACTTTGTATTATAAGTTATCATAAACTCAGCAGCTTAAAACAGAATTCATTTATGAGCTCATCTCTGTGTCAGTATGAAGTTTGGCATGACATGGCACGGCTGGGACCCTGACCAGGGTGTCACAAGGCTGAAAGCAAAGTGTCTAACCAGACTGAGTTCTCACCCAGAGGCTCCGAAGAGAAAACCTACTTCTAAGCTCTTTCTTGTTGCTGGTAGGACTCCGTTTCCTGCAGTTGTAGGACTGAGGTCCCACTAGCTTTGCGGGCTGTCATTTGGGTCCTCTTTCAGCTCCTAGGACCCATGGCTTTCCTTGCCCCACCCCTTCCGTCTTCAAACCAGCAAGCCTCATTAAATCATTTTGGACCTTCAAATCTCTGACTTCCCCCTTGTTGACTTTTTATTATTGAATGTATTGGGGTGACACTGGTTAATAAAACTGCATAGTTTCAGGTGTACAACTCTATAACACATCATCAATATATTGTATTGTGTGTTCACCACCCCAAGTCAAGTCTCCTCCCATCACCATTATGCCCGCTTTCCCCTCTCCTTCCTCCCCCACCCACTTTCCCTCTGGCAATCACCATACGGTTGTCTCTCTATGAGGGTTGGCTGGTTTGTTTGTTTTCGCTTAGTCCCTTCCCCTTTTCCACCGAGCCCCCCAAAGCCCCCTCCCCTCTGTCAGTCTGTTCTCTGTATCTGAGTTTTCTTACACTTCCCTGCGACTCTGGCCTTGTGGAGGCTGGAGCCCCAGTTCAGACGCTGCCTTTCCTGAAGAAGTCAACATCCTAGTTGCCCAGCACGTGGGGGAGTTCCCACCACGGACAGTTTTCTACAGTCTCTGACCCCACGGGAGCCTGTTCGCGATCACCATCGGCATCATTCTACTGAAACAATGTCCAGGAAAAACAAGACCACTTTGTCAGACGGCGCCAAGCAGAGGTGGGACATGAAGGCCATACTTTGAAGGAGAGAAGAAAACAGAAGGGGGTCCTGTGCCAAAATGATCCTTCTGCGTGTTTTCTCTCTGACCCCTTTGCAGTGTGAACAAGTATCCAGTCAGCAGACCCGACCTGGTCTCCTCGGAAACGCACAGGTTCCCAGGAGAGCTGCAGAGGCGGCCCCGCTGTGCCCTCGTGGCCCCCCACCACATCCATCAGCAGCTCCCACGGAGCCACCACCTCTCACATCTGAAAGATGGGGAAGTGATGTTCGCGAAGACGAAGCGACGTGCCCGAGGTCTCCAGGTGCGTGAGCATGGGAGCCAGGCGACCGGGCACGGGGCACTGGAGGCCTCTCACAGCAGCTGGCGTGAGCGAGCACCCTGCCCAGCTCTCCTCACTTGACCTCCACCACCTGATGAACCAGAGCCTGGGCACTGCCCGCAGTGCAGGAGACACCTGAGTCTCGGGAACTGTCCCTGGCGTGTGGTCTCACAGCTCATCAGAACTGCCCTTATCCCAGAAGATAACGGTACGCCGGGCCCTGAGTATGGAAAGGCCAGTTTTCAGGTAAACTAGGGGTGGGGTTTAGAGACCCATTAATATAACAGGCATTCTTTTGAAGGAAAATCCCAAATTGTGCTCCAACCCCACACTGCCGTCTTAAATGGACCGCACTTCATGTAATTTAATCTTTTCCTGGTGACTCAAAGTAGTCACTATTATGAACATCAATTGCCGTATCAGGCAATTTATTCAGCTGGAAGAAATTACGATGAGGTGGGAAGTTCTTTTGATCCTCTACATGGCGGTAACTATTGCACAATTGTTCTCATACCTAATTTTACAGCTTCTGTCTTCCTCCTTCCAGCACACAATCGGTGGCTCCCACTCGTGCTGGGGTGTCTTCCTAGAAGAGCCTCTTACTTCATAAGTTATCACATGTATTCTACTGGTTTTTGAAACACATGAAATATTAAGAATACAGTCGTCCCTAGCCACTTCACACTTCGACTTTCGTGGCTTCACTCTATCGCAGTTTTTTCAAATATATTCATTAGAAAGTTGATCGAGCCCTGGCCAGTTTGGCTCAGCGGTTGGAGCGTCGGCCTGCGGTCCAGAGAGACCTGGGTTCGGTTCCCGCTAGGGGCACGTACCTCGGTTGCAGTTTGTCCCTGGCCCTGGTTGGTCGTGCGGGAGGCAGCCACTCAATGTGTCCCTTTCACGTCGATGTTTCTCTCTCTCTCTCTCTTCCTCTCTCTCCCTCCCACTCTATCTGAACAAAAAATGGAAAAATGTCCTCAGGTGAGGATTAAAAAAAAAAAAGAAAGTTAATCGAGACAGTGAAAATGATACAGCGCGCGCTCGGTTGTCTGAGTCAATTACACACCCCTGTATTACAATTAAAATTAAAATTACTGTACATATGGACTGTGGGCCTATGTATTCGAGCACCCCAGGAATCCTTCAATGCCAGGAGCAACCGCTAGAGCCTGGAACGGATTAACGGCGATCAATGAGGGACGACTGTACATTATTTTAATAATATTCCATAAATGTCATTTACTGAGCACTTACTATGTTCCATAAATCAAATTCGGAGTTTGTGTCCATGATCTCATTTAACACTCAAGCAACCTCACAAGGAAGACGCTGCCGCACGAGAGCAATGAGATCCCCGAGGCGCCAGCGAGCTGGGTCACTTCTCCCAGGCTGGACGGCGGTCACGGGCTCAACGTGAGGATGTGCGGGCCTCTCCTATGGGTCAACTGTGAGCGCTCTGTGAACGTCATCTTAATCATTCTTGGTGAGGGAAAAGAAGAGCTGCATTTCTGAAAAGCAGTGTTGTGGAAGGAGAAACTTGGAAATAAACTCAATTCCATTCACTGGAGTGCAAGAAAGAGGTGCTTCTGTTACGGGCCGAGCACGATAAAGTCTGTGCTCGGCTCCTACGGTGGACAGCAGACAGGCACACCAGACACCTGGACGGGTTTGCGTCCTTCGTTACAACGTTTCATTTCCAGATTTTACATGAAGAAGTCCTGAAAAACGTCCCTGCGCTCTAACACAGACACGTTCTATGCCCTCCAGTGATATAAAAAGTCTTTTTTATTTAAACTGTAGGACTTTTTCCAAAATAGGGAATTTCTCAAAAACAGTAAAACTGGAGGCCATTCTAAGCCCTCGCTGCTGGCTTCCTGTCACTGAGCCGTCTCTCCACCCAGCCCCTGAGGCCTCTCACGGGCTCTAGGGGAACTTAGGTATTTACTGGGGAAGCATGCTGAGTTTCAGACAGAAATTACCCGTTTTAGAAAACCAATCTGCCCACAGATTGGAAACTGCCTGAGGCACTATTTTGCTAGTGATCTATCTGCTATAGTACTTCATGTCCACCCTCATTCACTGCTGACCTTACCGAAACCCCAGGGAACAAATAGTGCATTTCAGTTCTCCCCAGGGCCATCATTCAGGGCTGACACCTCTCTCTCAAGTAGTGGCAAACCCCACTTGCACGGTGCCAACTACCACAATCAACCTTGGATACGAGGAGATACAGGACTTCTTCTTTTTCTCCCTCCTCCCTTCCTTCACACATCCAGCAAACGTTTACTGAAAGGCAGTGGAACTCTGGAACCAGCCCGCTGGCGTTCTGCTTGGCCCGTGGAGAGAGGGGACCTGGGGCTAATTCTGAAATTCTCTGGACTTAAATTTATCTCCCAAATGGGTAATAATAATCCCAACCTCACTGCTCCGTGGAAGGAAATGAGTTCATATACATAAAGCACGTCAAATAGACTGATATACATTAAGTGTCCGCTAAATGTTAGCTATTTTCCTCTTTATGCTGGGCCAGACCCTACGCCAGATACCAGGGAGACGGCAGTGAATGCGACCAGCACGGGTCCTGCCCCGTGGAGCTCTGAGCCTGGCAGGCTCGGCACCCGTTCTGCCCTGGTGTGACCAAACTGTCTTCGAGTCCTACTCTTTAGAGGAAGTAACTCTACCCCATGTTTACTTTGAGTTTACCATAATCATCATCATCGTCATACAGCATCCTGTCAACTTTCCCGAGCGCTACGCCCAGACTTTAGGCCCACAGCCCTAAGTGTCACCTCACTCAGTTCCTACAACAGTATGGTGACACGGGTGCTCCTGCACAGCTCAGGAGGCTGAGGGACAGGGAGATGAAGCAGCTCCCAATGTCCAAGTTCGGGTCTGTCTGAGTCCAGAGCCGCTGTTCTAACCCCTGCCCCATCCTGCCTTCGTAATAGCCCCTGAGAGACCACGCCAGGGCCCTGCAGCGGCAGCTGCCCAGGAAAAGGGGGCACACACGGACCACATCTCAGTCTGATGAACCAGCCCCAGCCGACGAGAATGTGTGCAGGACACCAGCCAGGCTACAGGCAGAGGAGGGAGGCCTGAGCCGGGGAAGTAGCTGCAGGTCTGAGCAGAGCTGAGGGGCATCTGGGGGCCAAGGGAAAGTCTGGCAGCGGCGCGCGGCCAGCAGAGCTAGGCCTTGTTCTCCCAGATGGCGGGCAGCACCGCAGCCATCGGGCGGCAGAGGCCAGAAATCTGGCAGCCAGGAGTCAGAGAGCTGGAACATCAAAGAAGGCACAAGCCTGCCACTCCATCCATCTCGCTGGCCACAACTGTGGCCGCGTCCACTCTGAGCTGAGAGAGTCCAGAAATGGAGGGTTTTTAACTAGGCACCCAAAAAGCTGGCCCACCCACCCCTTCCTCCAAACCCCCAATAAAATGGGAGTTCTGCTAGTAAGGAAAGGGATGCCAGAGGCCAGGCAGGCAATCTAAGTCTCTGAACAACACATAGCCACCTGTCCTTTGTGAACATCAGCTCGGACCCTTCACATTTTGTTTGGAAACTCTCCAAAATAATGTACTTACTATACCTAGGGCAAAAGCTATCCAAAGTCAGCATTGGTTTGCAAATCACACAAGTTCTGCCCTGGCCAGTCTGGTTCAGTGGTTAGAGCGTCGGCCCGCAGACCAGAGTCCCAGGTTCGGTTCCCACTAAGGGCACATACCTCGGTTGCAGTTCGTCCCTGGCCCCGGTTGGGGTTGTGTGGGTGGCAACCAGTCGATGTGTCTCTCTCACATCGATGTTTCTCTCTCTCTCTTCCTCCCTTTCTTTCTCCGGCTCTATCTGAAGATAAATGCAAAAATGTCCTCGGGTGAGGATAAAAAAAAAAAATTTTTTTTTTTAAAGTTAAATCACAGAAGTTCTCTAGTAGACACATGACCCAAAGCAGCCACCTAAGATCACCAGCCTGGTCATTCCACAGGCACCACAGAAATCGTGAACAGATCAGGGGTAAACTTGTGTAACAAAAAGAACAGTCAATCTAACTAGTAGCAAATTAAGGACCATTATTTATGGGAAAAGTCTTTTTGAAAACAATTAGTTGACTAACCATCTGACAAGCATCCAAATCAAATCTAAATTTCCTATATTAAATCATTTCAAATTATTTCAGGGCTATACTCAAAGTCCATTCAAGTCGTGACTACTGAAAATGCAGATTTGATTTGTTATTGTGATTTAATTTATAAAATACTAGAACTGCTCATTGTCATGAGGCTTGTCCTGTGAAATACCAGCTCTGACAGGTCTGCCCTCCTCGGAAGTCTGTTTGTTTGTGAGATGTCCCCTCTGATCGCTGCTGTAATAATGAACTGTGGCTCCCAGGCCCCTCGTCACAGTATCGGTCGGTGGCCATCTGGCCTAGAAGTGACAGGAGAGGGCTGCCAACGAGGAACAGAGTGGAACGTTCTGCCTTGTCTCTTCTTACACGTCTTTAGCAATCTTTGTTTTTCTGTTTCTTCCTCCATGATAATGTGTAAGAAACACAATCCTAAAAATACTTGCATGCTCTTTGGGTGGGTGCTTCCAAGGTTTGACCTGGGACTTTGATAATGTGACACGCTCCTTTTGCTTATCTTATAAATCCATCAGTTTCTTTACTGCCCATGTTTGGCTTTTTTTTTTCTTTTTTCTTCCTCCCTAAACTAGTAAGCAACCCTCACTTGGTAGCAGGGCTTGCCACCTTTGGCCTAACATAGGATGGAGTGAGCCTCCCGGTCAACGCCGACTCAATCTGCTCTCCACATGGTCAGCCTTGTCCAGGTGCCAGCTGGACGGGCTCGGGGGGCTGCGCACCAGATCTGGGAACTGGTGTGCTGCATGCCAGATTGCGGGGTTGGTGTGCTGCAAACCCAGGGGATGGAAAGGCAAGCAATCCAAGTCCTCTTGCTAGTATTGCTCGCCACTCACCCCGACAGCACGAGAGGAAGTGGCTGATCCTGAAAGTGTGGCAGCGTCTTTTCTATGGAATAGGAGAAATGCACACAGACAATGAACAAGGCAAAAAGTAAGCCGCTCTCTCATTTAATCATTTGCCTCCTTTTCTTGGCCAAACACTAGGTTTCCAAGGGAACCTGGCTGGTATGATCAAATATGATCATGGTACTGAGCGGGTATCCAGTCAATACCTAACATTCGCCTGGTTTGAAATGATGACAGTTATGACACCTGACATGGGGTAAGGGAATTTTGACACCTCACACTGGAAGGGAATCCCCGCAGCTCTTTCAAGAAAAGACCTTTAATATTTAATTTTACTATTAATGTCCGTTATCTATTAACACCTAAATATTAATTTAATATTTAATATCAAGATATTAACCAATTCTGCAGACTCAGAATTGCACCCTAGCGTTACACATAGGGACTTCTGCCTCATGTAAGCTACTCTTTGTGCTCACAGCGACTGCATCTTTAGAGCCTCTTGTATTCACTTAGAAAGTATTGTGACCTTGTCTCCATGACAAAGGGCTTGCTGGTGCCGTCTGCACCTCGGGCAGCCACATGCTAGAAGTCCCACTCTCATCAAATAAAGTTAATTTAGGTCTTAATATATTATTTGAAAGAATGAAGATACAATTGTATATTACCTACTTCAAAAATACATTAATACCATTTAGATGAGTTAAAAGAGTTTCAACGAAATGATGAGCCATTTGATAAACAGAGACTATTGCAATGATACGACAGCAATGTAAACTTTTTATGCCTCACCGTCTCAGTTGGGTCACAGAGATCTTACTACAAAAGTTGACTTTATACATCAACATGCAGGTAATTTACTAAGTAGATACTTACCATGGAATTCCAGCATTTCTAGGAATGCAGTTCATGTGTTTTTATAGAACTTCCCATTCTACAAAGTACCTACTGAAAATAACAGGGCTTATGGCGGGGGTGGGGAAGTATGGGAAGACCACTCAAAACTGATGGAATTCTGCAATCAGGGCACTGACTGTAACAGTAACAGCTCAAACAGCAATAGTAGCACAGCTCAGTCACCACTGGCGTGAGCATCCAGCGACCGGCCAGCAGTGCTTTCCAGCCTTAAAACCCAGGCCCATCCTTCCTCCCACGAGACAGAGGTCCTCTGGATTCATTTCCAATAGAGACCAGATTCATCAACATTCATAATCTGACCTAGGGACCAGACCCGGCATCTAGCCTTCTTCTTCCTCTCCCTCCTTCTGCCCACTTCCCTCCCCCACACACAATCTTTTTAAACACAGAGAAAGGTATACTGTACACTCTCCGCTTTCCCAGGTCACTAAACATCATGGGAAATGCAACAGTTGTTGAAATAACTCAACTAGCCACTACGTGCCCTAAGAAAGACTCTTCCACAAGATTTCCTACTTCTGTCTTCAGGTCTTCACGTACTGACGAGGCTCTGCCACACTCTGTAAGAGAATGGACTGCACGGGGCAGCCACTGCCCACCTGTGACAGACTCCAGACCATGGACTGGAAGTCCTGTAGCACAAGGCAGCTGGCTTGACCTCCCATCCGGCGATGTTCTGGGCTCGCTCTTAAGATCACTAAGCCTCGACCCTGGCATCAGTCCAAGCCAGCACTCATTAAATACATGTGTTCTTGGAGCCAAGACATCTGTGTGTTATAATGACATGCAAGTTACAAAGGAGTGTTTACATCTCACTTTAGTATAATGTGAACATTTGGCTCTTACAAATCAGCTTTCTACAGTGACTGGTCCTTACTTACAGGATTTATTATATTTCCAATTAAAGTCCTTAGCAGTGTACAACAAATTTATATGACCCGACTAAACTTCATTACTGCAGCTCCAAGCGCGCTATGAAGACAGTAGCTAAACATGTTGAAAAATGGAAACTTAAATAATCTATATCCTATCAAATAACTATATCATATTAGACCTCTTTCAAATAACTAATTTTATTTTTATCTCCTTGAATAATGGAGTTATTCTTCTCCAAAACTGACAATTAAAAAAAAAAAAAAAACAGTTTTCGAATAGAATAGAAGGATCCTCCTGAGATTAGGAGCTGTCAAGGTGCAGCAGACCGGTTTGGATTTGGGGAGGCGCCTCCCCAACCCCCCATCAAAGACAGCAACAGTGGTGGCCATCTCTGCTCAGTGGTCCCAGTGAAATGCAGATGTGCAAGGCCATATCCTGACCCAATTCACTGCACCACGGTGTCAGCCTTCAAAGGGAGAAGCTGCAATTCTGGCCAGAGTTGCCTCAGGGGGAAAGAAGAGGAGAGTAATTATCTTTCGAACCTGAGGAGGTAATGGGAAAGGTCATTTCGGAGGTCAGAGAACCAATTCAAACAGCTCATCAATTCAAACACCTTCTCTAATGTTGTAACTGCTTCTACTTGTGGTGAGCACAGTTTGAACTCTTTATTTTGGTAACTCATGAGCCTCTGCTGATGACTTCTTTTCTCAGGCATTCGCTTTATTGCCCAAAACATCTCTCAAGTAAAGTCACTCTGAGCAAGTTCCAATCCACATCCAAATGGAAGAGGTCTGGTGACACGGGGACCCACAGCGCTCGTCATAGGTCCATGCTTGCTAACAGGACTGTAAGAAATTGCCTCCGACATGGACTCCTTCAAGGTCAAATGGAGACTCAACAAGTTATTTCAATACCTGTTCAAAGGATGGGACACGCGTGTTTATGTGTAACAGGGCTCCAAAGTGAGGGGAACATCAAGCCTCTTGTAGCAGTCCAGACTACTTCACACTGATCAGAAACCTTTATATGCAGCGCTGTGTGGTATTAATAAAGATATGTAAAAAATGATATAATATCCCTGTAGACAAACAATATTTAAAGCATGGAGTCCAGGGAAGGATAATATGCGAGTTCCCAGAGTGGGGATGAGGGGAATGGAAGCCAGGAGACCTGGGTTTAAGAGAACTGAAGAGGGTAAAGGGAGATAAATGGTGATGGATGGAGACTTGGCTTGGGGTGCTGAAAACAATACAATATAATGATGATGTGTTATAGAACTGTACACCTGAAAACAATGTAATTTTATTCACAAGTACCCAAAAAAATCCAACAAAAAGGAAAAAAAGAAAGAGAATCCCAGGGACAAAACGTCCCCCCACTAGCCAAGCCTCAGAAGATGCCGGGACAGTTTTCTTCCTGTGAACCCACAGACACAAGGACCAGCAGTTTCCTTTCCCATCTCCATCTTTTCATCAAACCCAAATCAGACGAACAGTTACAGATGGAAAGTTTCAGTTATTAAGCTGAAGACAAAGTCCATTTTTATCAAAAACCCATCTCCAATTCAGAAATTCTTGATCACATTGCCAGTTCTACTACAAAGTCGTCATAATTGTTCACAAAAATGAGTGGATGATCTACCCATTTGCCCATATACAAGGGGTGACAGTAAACCAATAAAGTTTTTTAAAAAGTGAATTCCATTAACTTTTCATCCCTGACAGGTAAGACACCAAAAATGCTTTGTGTCTCCAATAGACTTTCGTAGTTTTCAAAGCTACTTCGCAGGAATATTTTTGTCATTTCTGCCTCTATCTACATAGTGTGAACACCGAGCAAGGGTGAAAGCAGCTTACGACGCTAGCCAGACCCGGTTACCTACAGAAACCTGATACACGTCGAGCTGAGGAGACAAAAAGAAGTGATCACGTCAACTTTAATGTGTGTCTTCCTTTAGGGACAACAACCGTCACGTTCGGTGCATTGACAGTGGAGATGTCCATCGTTGCTGTTGATTTTTGAGGCACAAATTACCTTTTCTTTTCCAACCAAAAGAAAGCAATAATTTTTCAGATAAAAATGGACTTGCACCAGGCCGGTGTGACTCAGTGGTTGAGCATAAGCTCATGTACCAAGAGGTCGCCAGTTTGATTCCCGGTCAGGGCACATGCCCAGGTTGTGGGCCTGATCCCCAGTGGGGGGCATGCAGGAGGCGGCCAATCGATGTTCTCTCTCATCAATGTTTCTATCTCTCTCTCCCTCTCCCTTCCTCTCTCTCTAAAAATCAATAAAGAAAAAAAAATTTTTTTAAGTTAAAAAAAAACAATGGACTTGCTTTCATTTCAATCAATTATAATACTTTAGCTTGTGATTTAAAAAAAAACTTTCTAAAATTATCAGTTGTCTGCCTCTAATTCCACAACAAATGCAATAATTTGGTAAAATGTTTCCAAAGTAATTCAAATACATGCCACTGGTACTTTCCTGAGAACATTTCATTTTAAAAAGTTCATACTTATATTCTACACACAGCTCCCTCCCACACCAGCCGGCTCTCTTTCTGTGCTTCATATTACAGCCTGGACGACACAGACTGCGGTTACCTTAATCTCTTTCCTGTTCTTAACGGACATAATACAATAATTAGCATCAAAAGCTTTTAGACCGAGACTTCACAGATCGCACTGCCAAACCGACTGGAAGTGGAAACGTCTCAGGAGCATGTCAGGGATAGGTTGAACACTCCTACAACTGATGGGGGCAATGTTTACGGGTTGAGTTGAGAGAGCCTAGGACAGGAATGCCTTGGACACGTCTTACATTTTCTGAGCTCCGCAAAAGATGGAGCGAAGTCCTCATGATGGATTCTTCGGAAACAAAACAAATCAAAAAGGTAGCGAGTCCAAACAAAACTCGTCAAAGCACACCTCAGCTCCGATGGAAAGGGACGATGACCACGTGAATACGAACCTCCTGGTACAACGGAAACAGCAGAGACATAAATGCCAACAAGTGGGTGTTCAAGCTTTACTAACAAGAACACTCAAGATCACAAAAAGAACATTCTAAAGAAGTACACATATATTATGTAGTCATAATCCCAAATATCATTAAATTAATTTCTGAATTGTGTTTCCAGAAGCTGTTATTGGGATTCTCGTTTAAGGCACCTTAAAGTATTGTTACTCCATCATAAATTCTTTGACAATCAGTCTGCAGCCCTGCCTGGTTTGCACCCGCCCGTGTGCCCTCGTGCACACAGGCCTCCAGGACTGGAAAGGGCTCTCCCTTTTCTTGGCAATCACGGTTCCTTTCCTCAAAGCCCCGCTGGAGAACTCAGCTCCCGGATTAATCCACCCGGCCTCTTTGATGACCCTTCACTCTGTCTTCCATCAGAACTGGGCGTTCTACTTATACTACGATATGTGTCCACTTGATTATGGCTTTCATACCTTCTCATTTTTCCATTTACAAGTTTTCCTGTTTTTATTTTGAAGCATAATTACATGCAAAATACACACATTTTAAGCATTCGGTTCAATGAGTTTCTGCAAACATACACACCCGTATAAGTAAACCCTGCTCTAGCTGTAGAACATTTCCAGCAACCTCGGACTAGAAAGTCCCCTCGTTTCCTTTTCCTGTTAGTGCTCCCTCCTCCTCAAAAACAACCATTCTCCTGATTTCTATTCCTTGGATCACATCCATTTATCAAATGATAAGTTCTATCACGGTCACCTTGGTATATACCATTCCACGGGGCCTCAAACGCTGCTAACATATTTCTATTATTCAAATTTCATCTACGTCTCTGGCTCCTGCAGGGTGAAGTCTGCTTGTTGATCTGCTGATCTAACATGTAGCCTATTAGAACAAAAGATGTATTAACACAAAGGTCACACTTCTGGATTAGGTGTTAAAAGGGATGCCCCAAGCTGCAACTGATCTACAGATACATAATCTACCCTTTCTTTCTAAAACGAAGGTCACTAAGAAAACAGGGAGCAAAGCTACTCCATGTCAAGCCACAAGTACACTGGCATCGTGTATTAATGAGGCCAGCAAACGCCAGAAGAATGTCAGTTATCATTAAGAAACGTTCTGATGACACTAATACCTCCCATTTACATGGTCCTATATAATTTACAACACGCTTCAAAATAAACTACACAACTCTGTAAGTTTTATTATTTCCACCCTTCAGTGGATGAAACCATGGTTTAGAGATACTAAAAGTTTTTTCCAAGATTACATAGCTAGAAAACCACCTACCCTACAGTCCAAACCATTTTGTATGATTTCAGCAGAACACACGTTCTGGTTTGATGTCAACGTTGCCCCTGGTGGCCACGAACTGTTCCAGATGAGCACCCCATGCAAAACCTAATCACCAAGGTTGAGCTCGTGTGCTCTGCCCGTCTCACAGCCAGTTCCTGTGCTCTACGCTAGGTAGCAGATAAGACTAGCCCTGGCCGGGTGGTTCAGTCAGTTGGGCGTCAACCCGTGCGCCAAATAAATGGTCGCTGGTTCGATTCCCGGTCAGGGCACAAGCCCAGATGGGGGTTTGGTCCCCAGTCGGGTGCATGCAGGAGGCGGCCAATTGATGTTTCTCACATGGATGTTTCTTTCCCTCTCTCTCCCTCTCCCTTCCTCTCTCTAAAAAAAATCAATAAAAAACATATTTTTTTTAAAAAAAAGATAAGACTAGAGAGGAAAGTGCTCCTCCGAGAAGCAACAAGAAACAGGGGAAGTGGGTGTGGACACAGCCGTACAGAGACAGGAATGCTTCGGTTTGCGGAAATCCGTTAAATCATGGATGGCACAAAAAAAGATAATAGCATTTCCCCCCCAAAACAATCCTGTAAAATGGCATTTTTTGAAACTCAGACACAACCATTTGAGATAAGCAAAGCACAGTGAGCGCTCACACAGGCATCACTGAAAAATCAGAACACCCCACCCAGAGCACTCCAAGAGAAAGTTCCTGCAAAAAACAAATGCATTCAGAAGGGGTAGAATAGAAACAGGAACGGCAGAGCCCTTGTGGGACAGTAAGAGAAGGTGAAGCTGCCCTTGCCAGCTGGCCCAGGGAAGAGACCAGGGTCAAGCCCGGCTTGTCCCTCAGCCCTGAGCTGGCCCCAGACTTAACAACTGGATGGCCCATAAAGTTTGCTCAACAGTACAGGTATTTTGGCTGTTTGTAAATCAGCTCAAAGCTTGAAAGCTCTTTTTATTCTTGGTTGCCTGCCTACCAAAGCACCGGGAGAGTGCTCAAAACCCTGGGAGCACCTACCAATGTTATGAACTAAGGTCTCAATATTGTGTTGGAGATTATTTTAAATGCTGACATATGTAGCCCCAGCCAATTCATTTTAACTGCTCTCCCAATGTCATGCAATTTCCCCTCACTAGCAAGTATGGGAAGTTCTCATGGCTCCGTACACTTGCCAACACTCCATCCTACCAGATCTTTCCATTTTTTTCAGTTTGATATGTGTCAAACAGAATTTCACTGTGGTTTTCATTTACATTTCCTGCATGACTACCAAGGCTAGGCATCTTTTTATGTTTCTGGCTACTTCCATTTCCTCTTTTGGAATTTTCTTCACATACCCATTGCCCATTTTTCTCCCGGGTTTGGTTTTCTTATTTACACATGGTTCTTTACATACTCCTTTGTTGGAAGAGTGGACCAAAAACATTCTGCCTAAATTTTGTTTATAGTTTCCCTTGTTGTACAAAAGTTTTATATTTTAATGTAGTCAAATGTATCAACCTTTTAAAGATTAGCTGTGCTTTTTATAGCTTCTTTAAAGACGTCCTTCCCAACCCTGAGGTTATCAAGATATGTTTCTTTCTTCTCTTGTAAAAAGCTATACTTTTCAGTAAGGTATTTCATTCACTTAGAATTTATTTTTGTTTATGGTGTGAAGTGAGGATCTAACTGTAATTTTCATATGTGGATAGCCAATAGGTTCAGTTCGAATGCTCTTTGAAAAACAAAACAACACTGAGGTTTTGCTGTGGCCCTTGTCACAAAGTATTACAATGTAACACGCAGGGCGGGGGGGGGGGGTAGAATAAGGAGAGCCAAAGACTTTTGCATCTCTGTATTTCAGAACCTAACAGCTTACTCAGCAACAATTCTGAATATATTGTTAAGGTACCAAAGCTCTTCCTCAAGACAGACTGAAAATACATGAATGCCGTTATCTAAGAAGCCCTCGCTTCTCTTTTTATCTTTGTGTTAATTTTCAATTACAGTTGACACTGAGTATTATTTCTATTAGGTTCAGGTGTCCAGCATAGTGGCTAGACAATAGGAAGCTCTCCCTCCTTGTGTGTAGTAATCCTTGGTTTAAATCAATCTGAGTTTCTAGCTAAAGAGTTCATGTGAAATTCCAAAGAATTTTCCCAAAGACATTGGGAGTGAGTCTTATAGGTACCACTCGGATGTTTCTCAGAAAATCCAGCAATTAAAACTAATAGTTTGACAACCATTCAGGTATATCCACTAGAAATACCCTGGAGTTAACCTGATACTGCACTTGCTTTGTTCAATGAACACGCCTGTTTGGAAGAAGAGTTAGTGTGGGAGCTGAGGTCAGCGGCTCGGCCTTTCAAACACACAAGCCTCGCTCTCACATTAAAGGGGGTGATGCCAAGGCAAGGTTCCATTAATCCTCACTCGATTTGCCTCGACAGAAGTGACGTTGCATCGGGGGAGCTTCTGATTATCCTTCTGGACAAGGACTATGTGTCTGAGGTGGGCCTGAAGCAGAGACACGATCATTATGGACAGATATGAACTCCAGGAGGCTGGTCCAACTGACACTTCAAACCTACAGGCTGTTTCTTTATCCTTACCTAATTCCTGATATTTTGAATCACCTAATTAAAGTTTCCTCGCTTATATTGAAACATCACCGCCAAATTCATGTTAAATAAATCATGTCACAGTGACAAGTCAAGTTACACAAAAATGATCTCAGACCACTCATGCTTTAGTGCTTTAGTGTTTTATCTAGTATTCCACGCGTAAGTCATTTCAAGATTATTTGGAAAAACTTTATCTGCCACTTAACAATGGGGACACTTACTAACACTTGGGAATGTCACTGAAGACAGGCCCCATCCCTTTAAACAGCTCACAGCTTTGTTGACCAATCAGATGTGTAATCAAATGACTGCAACACAGTGTCACACATGTTAGAGTCGAAATGGATCTCAAAAGCTGTGATGGCAAATTGGGAGTTAACAGTGGATCAGAGTCTTAAATGAATACATCTTAAATAATTTTAGTGAACCTACTGCCTTTGGCTTAGACTTTAAAAAACAAATGTTTTTATTCATTATTTCTAGCATGAGAGTTTGAGATTATATATTACATAATCTAAGTGTTGATTATATAACCCTTAAGAAAGTAACTGGCTGAGCAATGACAATAGGAGGTTAGACGTTACATGGTTCAAAGTTGATACACTGATCAACGGACTATCACATCACCCATTAACAATAACAAAGTAACTCATGGGCATCTTTCTTCAAGTACACTATTCCATAAATGCAAAAACGCGATCCAGTTCACATCCAGGGATAGCCGTGGCCACGTGCTTTTCGTTACAAGGTTCCCACATCTCTAGGACTCGGGAAAGAGTTAAGCAGCAGAAAGGTAGTAGGTGACGGCGAACCAACAATCCTGGCTGGTATACCAGGTAGCCCCACACTGTAGTGCCTCCGGCTTCAGAGTGGCAAGCTACTTGGAAGTTAGGGAGCTCACTCATCCTGAAACTGTACTTCCATAAAAGCCTGAAAACATGTCTCTCTCCCTTTGGGGAATGGAGGAAGCTGCTGAAGGCCACAGGAGGACTAAAGCCACCTCTCCCAGGTGAACACCTGGTGCCACCTCTGACCCCAAAGAATGCCCTGATAGCTCTTCACGGGACCCTGGCTTCCACGAGACGAATGGCCAAACCAAACTGATAATCCGGAGCACTTAACGTTTTCACACATCAGAAACAGAAGGGAACAAAAATTCAGTATAACCAAAGAACACATTAAATCCTCTTGGAACCAATTTAATGACTTTTATGGAAAATATGACTCCATCAAGAACATGCACTGCTATTTTGTGAATAACATATTTATGATTATGATTCCTGCAGATTGGGCAAACTGGCTCCAACAGCTGCAAACACAGGATGTTGTCAACACACTAAGCTTGGCATTTAATTCCCTGTATTGATGCGTCTCTATTGCAGAGGAGGGACAAACGCTTTTGAAGATATTACTTTCCGAGTGCTGCACGATGCATGCTTAATGGTTTGGTTCCTTCCAGCACAGTCCTTGGTCTAGCCCTAACCTTCCACATGTTTTACATACAAGGACAAGAAAGGGACAAACTTTTATGGAGGATCTTCTACAAGTGGGGCGTTTCACTCATTATCCCTTTAAATATTTGTGGTAACGTCATCCCTCCTTAACAGATGGGAAACCCAGGCTTAGGAAGGATCAAGAACTTGACAAAAGGCACACAGCTACTAAATGTTACAGACAGAATTTTCAAATGATTCCGAGTGTCCTGGCAATTCCAGTGCTTCCCTCCCATCGCCATCAACAAGAAGCCTAGCAATGCAGGACCTAAAGAGAGATGAGATGTTCAAGGAAAAAGGGCACAAAAACGACCTTCCCAAAGTGCAGCGTTCATATTATGCCCAAGTTCTAGGGTTACTGTATAATGCAGTAAAACAGTGTTCCGTCAGCGTGGACAGAGGACTAGACATCAGTATTCATGTCACACCGTCTTTATAGAGGATGTGACATTTCCTAATATTCCTCAGAGTGTCTCGTGATAGAGGCTAAAAGGAAGTAACAGAGCCACAACACTCTAATTAAAACATTTCCTTTGAACTTGGTATTTTCTGCATATTTTATGAGGTCAAAGCCACAATATTACTTTAAATTCATATAATATTATGTCATGACCATCACTGTACATTTTAGACTCCATTACTTAAGATCCAGTGAGTATACGGGGGGATAAGTGGTGACGGAAGGAGATTGGACTTTGGGGGGTGAACACACAATACAATATGAAGATGATGTAATGTAGAATTATACACCTGAAATCTACTTAATTTTATTAACCAATGTCACTCGAATAAATTCCATTTTTAAAAAGAATAGTTTAAGAAAAAAGCCAATGAGTAAATGAACAGCTGTGTCATTTCAAATGAAACCTGTTTATATTAGATTACCTGGGTTTTCTACTGATGTTTGACATATTTGTCAATAAAACAACTAGGTCACTAAACGGTTCTCTGAACTGGATAAAAGCACAGGTCAAACAATAAAATCTGTTATCGTGTATGAAGCACTAGACTGCAGCTGTCGTTCTTCCTGCTGCTGTCTGTCTGGACGCTCAGAGCCACGCCACACTGCTGTTCACGCGTGTAGCTCCAGGGTCCAGCAGCTTACCTAACAGGAAGTACGTGCTAAGAGAAGATGGCCCACCTAAGTGGCAGGCAGCTGTTAGCCCTAGGAAGCTACCCACTGAGTTACTCTAGTTACTTTAGCAATCTAATAGTGTCCTAAGCTGTCTATTTTAATGAACATATTACTGAAAAGACAAATATAGATATCAAAAATGATTTCGGCAACATAAGTTTAAAAAGGAAGATTGTAATTTTTTTACCAAACAGGAGATAGGGTTCAGTGTCTTTAGAAAGTTGTTTGGCAGTATGTATCCAGAGCTTTTCAAACGTTTGCAATCTTTGCCTTAATGATTTCACTTCTGGAAATCTATCCTAAGGAAATAATCAGAGACATGATCAAAGATATATGAATAAAAATACATGTTGCCCAGCTGGTGTGGCTCATAGTCCTTGCACCACGAGGTTGCCAGTTCGAGTCCCAGTCAGGACACGTGACCAGGTTGTGGGCTCGATCCCCAGAAGGGGGTGTGCAGGAGACAGCCGATGGATGTTTCTTTCTTATTGATGTTTCTATCTCTCTCCCTCTCCCTTCCTCTCTCTCTAAAAAAGTCAATCCTAAGAATTTTAAACATTCTTAATCAATTTTAAGAATTCTTAAAACATATTTTAAGAATATATGTTACTATTGATAAAAAATAAAGTCATGAAAAAATATAAATGTTTGAAAATTTTAAATGTTTGAAAATGATACAGTATGAATAATTATTATAAATACATTACAATCATGTTTTCCAAAATATTATTACATATAATGATAAAGAAAAATCAGTATTCAAAACTACCTACAACATGAATTTTACTTTATTTATTTATTTATTTTTTAATTTATTTATTTATTTATTTATTTATTTATTTATTTATTTTTTATCCTCACCTGAGGACATTTTTGCATTTTATCTTCAGATAGAGCAGGAGGGAGAGAGGGAGGAAGAGAGAGAGAGAAACATCGATGTGAGAGAGACACATCGACTGGTTGCCACCCACACGACCCCAACTGGGGCCGGGGACAAACCGCAACCGAGGTACATACCCTTAGCAGGAACCGAACCTGGGACTCTCTGGTCCACAGGCCGACACTCTAACTGTTGAGACAAACCAGCCAGGGCACTTTGTTTATTTTTTAAACGCTATAAGGCAAGGCATTGGATCAACTTTTGAGTAGGGGGATGAAATTATGAATGATTTGATTTTCCTCTCATGTTTCCAAATTTTCCAAATTTGATACAATGATCATTTGTAAAGTAAAAAACTATTTAAGAAGTTGCATTTACATCAGCCTCATATTGCTTCTTATATCATTCCAATTGGCAGCAACGAAATAAAAAGATCTACTATACAAAAGAAGTCTCTTCTATGAATGTGAAACAATTGTAAAGCAGGGCAAGCTGGTCCAGACAGCTCTTGACATCACTGTATCTCTTTGGGCTGAATACTAATGCTGATGGCACTAATGGAATGAAACCAGAATGGTATGAATAATACATTACCTGCACCAATCAATGTTACAATGTTATAAGCTGATGGAAAATAAATACTCAGAGTAAAAACAAAGGAAGAAATTTCAAATTCAAGTACAGTACAGCAATCCATCTACTATCTCCACTGGATCAGGATATGGGAGAATCACTGCAACTCTCCCAAAAGAAGGCAAAGATCAGTAACAACTGTTGCTTTCTCACTGCCACGTGGTGTTCTAGCAGTGATGCGTCAGAGCAAGACATTCTACAGACGACTGTCATGGAAGGTAAATTACTGATTAATATACATTTATTTTCACATAACGATGCATAAGCCTCAACAAAAGACTTGCTGTGATGCTCGGATACGCAAAGTTCTAATTGCCCATCTCTGCAATTAGTATAAAATTATATGCCATATGCTAAAACAAAGAACAGAAATAAAACAGATATAAAAGAGTTAATTGTGGCACACAATTATCCATATTCCTAAGTCAAGGGTCTTCTAGCTGTAGCCCTGGAGGAAATGATTCACAGCTTTCAGTCTCTAGCTAAAGTGGCTAGGTGATTGATGAAACAGCCTCAAGGAATACATAAGCCCTCTCTTATTCACATACATGTCAAGTTCCTTTTCAACTGAGGGTCTGAATTATAGAATAGATCAGTGCCTCAAGAGAGAGAAAGGACAGAGGATACAAGCTGGGAAATGATTCCTTAACTCTAAAATCCTACAGGGGAAACTCTTAGGGCAAAATGTTCCACATAGGATACAATGGGGGGAAATACCTTGGAAAAAACAAAAAACATGTTTATCATAAAAGGATGCTCATAAGAACTCTCCCATAGGCCTAATAAACATGACATAATTTTTGTTTCAAATCATCTTCCATTATGAATAATAGAATATACAACTTTGATTTCCCAAGAACATTTTTCTGCTACATCTTTTCATGTAAAAGAAGAGAGAAAAGAAGCAAAGCTGTCTCCACAGTTTCATACTTTAGCCTAATGAGCAAAAAGAACCCCTTGAATTTGATATTAGCTACTTTTCCATGGAACCCTTTAGGTTTATCATAAAAGAAACAGAAGATACAAAATCACATCTCAGTGGAAATACACCACAAAATAAAAATTTTTAAGAAGAACTTAAGAAAAAAACATTCCTGATACAAGTGCTACACAGACTGGAATGAGTTTCTTGGGAACATCATACATTTTTTTTTCCTTTGCTGATCTGCGCAAGAACAAACGTCATTTAAAGGCTCTCTAGTTGACACAGGAGCTAGCAAGCGGTCCTTGATCTGCTTTTTCCTCCTATCTCACTGCCAATCCTCTGGGACGCCTACAAAGGGAGGCCCAGTTACAAAGCAGTGCAAAGGAGGAATGTTCAATAACTGTCCCCCACACGCCAGGAGTAATTTCTACCAAACATGCCACTCTGACTTTGAACAGGAAAGCCAGGTTAAATGGAGCTGGACCTTCAAAAAAGACTTCCACCAAAATCCAAATCTGTCCCTTGCCTATATCAGTTTAGCTATGTGAAATTTTAAAGACCACATGTTCTGATCAACTTATAAGACAACTAAAAATTAATAAAACTATATGTTTAAATGTTGCTACTTGGCAAGTAAAACTGCTCTCATAAACAGCTACTGTACAAATACTGCGTCAAAGGAAAATCACAATTAAAGTGATAGAGTATTCATAAAATCATAAAAATAATAAAGACAGGCACCTATTGGCCAACAATTTACCTTCCAGGTACTATGCTATGAACTCTCCAGACAAAATTTAACTTCCTTTTTTTAAGCCTGAAAAGTGAGTATTACTAGTCCCATTTTACAACAGCAAAAACTAGAGCTCAAAGTCATAAAATAAGTGGCAGGATCCTAACAAAGTCTCGCTGCCTCCTAAGCCTATGCTGTCTTCACCTGCATCATCGTGACACTTAACTGTTTGTGCTGGCAAAGCTGTATTCAAAGACAAATTCATAACCTATGTGCTTTCAGTGTTCTGGAGGAATAAAAATAAATTATGCAAAGATTCAAGTAAAAAGTTTGAAAAAGGAACAAAGCAAACCATGGTAGGCAAGAAAAAGGAGGTTAACAGAGTCAGAGTGTAATAAATTAGAGAATATTTAATTAACAAATAATAGTTCTGGTTGAATTTTTTTAAGTCCCAAGACAAACTACTCTTTTCAAAAACAATTTACCTTCCAGGTATTATGCTATGAACTCTCCAGACAAAATTTAACTTCCTTTTTTTAAGCCTGAAAAGTAAGTATTACTAGTCCCATTTTACAACAGCAAAAACTAGAGCTCAAAGTCATAAAATAAGTGGGTAAGTGAGGGCAACACAAAATTAGGGAAGCAAAGGAAATATGACAACAAATAAGGGTGGCATTCTTTTTAATGGAGAACTACACATATGCTGATGTTTTCCAGAGTGTGCTTCTGCCTCCATTGAAGGCTAATAGATGCTCTGCAAAGGAAAGAAGAAGAAGGAGAAGGAGGAGAGGGAGGGGGAGGGGGAGGAGAGGGAGGAGGGGGAGGAGGGGAAGGAGGAGGAGAAATGGGGGGAAAATTTAGTGTCTACATTTGAGAAATGCACAGCCAAACAACATGAACAAGTTATTTCCAGCATTTCTCCTTGTCTTTATCATGTTAAAATGTATTGTTAATCTCCAAGAGAAGCATTATTTGATGGTGGGATCATTTCACAGAATATACTCTTTAAAAATATTTTGGTATAGACAAATGCACAAAATGTACTTACAAAGCTAGTCTAACAATGACATCCAAAAATCTAGCAAGTTGTGCAATAGAGAAAAATCAATTGAAAACCACGATAATACCCTATAGAGGCTAATTAAACAACTATGTATCAACCACAACAAGAAAACTACCATAGCTATTAATAGATCTGTACCTTAAATATTTTTCTCCTTTTGCTTTAACTCCCGCCGAAAATGGTATCAGGGAAAGCAAAGTTTAAAAGTATTTTATCCTTTGTCAGTTGACACTGGAAGACAAGATAGTGTTGCAATTTTCCATCCTCAGCTGGGTTTCATTTACATGAGGAATGTGGACCCTATAAAGCCAAGTCAATCATGTTCCCCAGTTTGAGGGGGTGGAGGAAGAGAGATGAAAGTAATTCTCTCCTGTTTTGCTTTTAAAAAAAAAAAATGTCTGAACTATTCCTATTTTGGGCTGCACAAAATTCTGGAAAACCATAAAACACTGAGGTGTGAGAAAAGGATGAGGTGTGAGAAAAGGACGTGTACTGATCCATTTTATCTATATTGGAACTGTCAATAAGGGTGGGTCTACCTCAGCAATAAAACACTTTTAAAGTACAATGATTCATGTGGACTCAATGGGAGATAATGCCCTAGAACCACAACTGTTAAAAATCAGTAACGCAGATGCGACTGAAACCTACCCTAGCAGTTACGTGCGTGTTTTCCCTGCGCCTGGGAGAGTGTCTGCACACCTGCTCCTCCGTGAAGCAGTCGGGGTTCTACCTGCTGTCCTGGTGCAACTGTGAATATCGCCCCGCTGCCCTCTCTTAGGCACTCTCAGCTCTTACCAAACAGTACCACTATCTTCACAAAACCTCAAGTTGTTTTGTTGGTGGTGGTCTTTTTTGGGGGGATGGGGAGGAATATGGAGAAGAGACCAGATACTGAAGTCATGCATACATCCCTACATTCAAATCATAGCTCTGCTGACTATGAGACCTGGGAGACCACTTCTTGCCTCATCCTCAGCTTCCTTGTGCATAAAATAAGATGATAATAGTCACTACTTCAGGGTCATTATGAGGGTTAAATAAGAAAATATCCTATACTTAGCACAGTAGCTGGTGTTTAGTAAGCACTCTATAATATGAATATTATAACATATCATATATAATGTGAATATTTTAACAACTACCACACAAAGCCCCGTTTCCTCACATAGAAGCTGAATATAATAATACCAAAGTCCTGAGTGATAGGGAAAGTTATATTAGAAAACCCACGAAATGTGCCTAGCACAGTGTCAGGTATACAACACGTGCTCAATAAATG
This sequence comes from Tadarida brasiliensis, assembly GCA_030848825.1. NCBI lineage: Eukaryota > Metazoa > Chordata > Mammalia > Chiroptera > Molossidae > Tadarida > Tadarida brasiliensis. The sequence goes on along the minus strand of CM061267.1, from coordinate 93,109,564 downwards.
GGCATGTCCTTCCTCTCCCCAAATCTGTAATAGCTGCAGTACTAATGACCACCACCACTTTATGTTTCATTATATAAATAGAAATTCTACACTTGGAAAAATGAAACACAGAAAAGAATAGTAGCAAAATATCACTGATGTCTAAAAATAAAACCTAAAAGGAAAGCAACAGGAAGGGAGACTAATTGGCTTAGAGGAGCACAACTGCAAGGAGATTCAATATTCCAGAATGTTTGGAAGGTGCTTGACTTCGGAGACGTTTTTAAACCTCTGAGGGTTTTTTGTTTTTTGTGTTCCATTCTTCATAGCTTTCCCCAGCCACTCTTCCCCCTCCCACCCTCGTCTACTCAGCCAGAGGTAAATATATGTACCCTGAAGAGATGCCCCACTGATCCCCAAGGATATCCTGTAGCATTTCTAACTCTCAAGGATTGTAAAGGGTCTAGGATTTTACCCTATTGCAAACTACAAATTAATCTGCCATAATTTCATGGATGCTTGCAGAAGTCAAGACTCTTGCGCCAGAGGCAAAGGATTGTATCGCTTACAGCCAAGAGCAGTCGTGAGAATGTCAGCATTCATACCACTTCCCCAGGCCCAAGTTCCCACAGGTGAGGTGAAATGGGCAGTGACATCTGCAACTACACATGCAGTGGACTGGGTTCCAGGAGAAGAACCCAGAGCTTGGGGAATCTAAATGTTTTTTAGTGGTCGGTAAGTAAGGAATGATTATTTTTATTGTCTTTATTGTACTAGATGACAACCTACCCTCTGCCCTGGGGGGAGCTACTATCTCTATCACCCAAGGCTATTCCCTATAAAAAATATCCTTGAAAAACTAGTTCAGACCAAAGGCAGGCAGTGCCCCTGCTCACAGACATACAGAAACATGAGCTATGGTGCAGAATCGTCTCCAACCCCAGGTAGGCACTCCTGGAATGTGCCCCCTCTGTGTGCACGCACACACACACACACACACACACACACACACACACACACGAGCAGTGTTCTGTGCTTAGATAAATTAGGGAAATATTTACCACAGTTTGTTTTGTTTTTTTCAGTTTCTTTAGAGAAGAACTTCTCAGAGCCTTTAATAACCCAATGTGGCTTAATGGATCTCCAACAGGAGGATATTGAATGCAGTGTTTTAAAACCCATGTTTCACAAAACACCTATTAAAATCTCCCAGAAGAACGCTCCTTGGATCACAGTTTGGGAAGTCTGGGGAGGGTGAATACCATGTGCCCAATATCATCATTCTCTCTTGTACAAGGTTAGCTAATATTTTCCCATTTGTTCCCTAAGATCCCGAGTCCACAGGGCAGTGTTCACATAAAGAAATGCTTTTTTAGAATATTAAATTATTGAAAGCAAAAAAAAATTGCAGGGTCCCTCCGTGCAAAAGAACCCTTAAAAATAATTGAGATAATGCAGGGAAAGTGCTTAGCACTGGCTGGCACACAGTAAGTGCTCCACACATCACCGCCGTTATGAGCACGCGCGCTTTTATCACGGCGCATTCACAGAACCCCTTCGTCGGAACACACTGAATTCCTGTTAGAAGTAGGCTGGTGGGGCCGCAGTAACATCAGGTCATGACTAGTGATTTTTCCTTCTCTAATTCTACTACCGTACATTTTCCTACATGCAATGTTTCCATTCTCCTCGTGCCAATATTTTATTCCACAAAACTGGACCTTGTGAACCCCTCGGTTTATTTTCACCTAAATTTGATAAATGTTACTCAAAGCCAGTCCTCCTTTTTGGTTGTCTTTTAATGTAAAAAATTAGTTCCCCGTTTGTTTAGAAGAACTAATTCAGAGTCACTGTGTTTGTGCTTCTTTCGTTTTTTTTCTTTCTCCCTGAACAGGATTGCCACTGCAAGGTCAAGCTGGATCTCACGAGCAAGCGGCCAGAAACATTGCTTTAATTATCTGAAGCTCAACATCAAAATAAAATATGAGACCTGCTCAGTATTTCAAAGCCAAGGCAACAAGTTAGCTTGAGTAGGTCCCAGAAGAGGTTTCTGCATTTGCTACTTCTTCCAGCTCCTCCCATGAAGTAGCTTTTCCCCCACCCAAGACTTCCGAGGAGAAGACAACTGGCAGGCAAGCTGCCATCCACTGCTGCCATCCACCCACCACTCGGCCACACTCTTCTCCAAAGTGCGCCTGTTTGTATCATCATCGTGATTTGAATTAATTAGTGATAAGCCACTGGATTCAGCCTGTCTAGGAAGAAAGGCTTAACAACTGATCAGTAACCAGTCTCTGATTTGAGGCACGGGGCAGGGGAGGGAGGCCAACTTCTCCAGTTATAGCTGAAGGGTGGGTAACAAAGGGACGGAAATCAAGACCATCGAGTGTGCTGTGTGCCTTTACAGCGGGTCGGATGTCCTTAGATGCACGCTTTGCCCTCATTGCTCAGTATCTTGTCTGTAACTAGAATGCAATTCTAAATCCTCCCCCCCCCCCCATATTTCATAATTTAGGGAGATTAATGAACATTTATAAAACATTAATTTTATACCAGTCTGGTCAGTTTGGCTCAGCGGTTAGAGCGTCGGCCCGAGGACCAAAGAGTCACGGGTTCGGTTCCGGCCAAGGGCACGTATCTCAGTTGCGGTTCGTCCCCGGCCCTGGTCGGGTCGTGTGATAGAGCCACAGTTGATGTGGCTGTATCACATCAATGTTTCTCTCTCTCTCTCTCTCTCTCTCTCTCTCTCTTTTCCCCCACCCCCCTATATCTGAAGATAAATGGAAAAATATCCTTGGGTGAGGATTTAAAAAAAAAAAAATTTTATACTGAATAAATCATAAATGACTTTTTTTTTTACCATAACATGACAGTGAATATCCACTTTCACATGTTACTCTTAGAGTGATCAAATCCTTAAGTCAAGTTATTAAGAGAAAAAAAAACTTCGATTACTCTGGCATTCTAGATTTTTCTTGAATAAGCAACTAAGCAAGAAAGGGCATTTCCATTCCAAAATTTAAGAAAACAAATCTTACAGAGCCATCAGTGTGAAGAAGAAACCCCCAAGCAATACAGTTCCTTCAAATGTGGTCTGCATACTAAAATGTTCTACCAAAGTGTGTTAAAACCTGATTGCAAGCACTATTTGTGGATATTTTTAAATACCTGTTTCCAATAATGCAAACATTTTTAAAGTGAGTCCTAAGGACGTGTCTCACGAGCATAGTTCTCACGAGTTACAAGAGAGAGAAAGTTGCCAGGCATTTTCCTGGACTTAGCATCAGAATCATCAGGGAACCTTTAAAAAAAAAAAAAAAAATCCCTTCTCCCTTGCCGGTCAGTGAGTGTAGGGTGGGGCTCAGGAATCTGTATTCTTAAATGCTCCCCTCCAGTTTTAGAAGGGCTAAGGACCCAGGGGGTATGTAGCTTGCACAGGTCAAGCAGCAGCTAGCTGGCGGCAGAAAGCTGTGTGCTGCCGGTTCTCTCTTCTACAGGAACACAGAGCAGTCTTCTTGTCATTCCCTGAAATGATAAGGCAATGCGTTTCCTTCTGCTCCCCATATATCACGCTCCTGTAACCACGTGTTCTTCAAGCACAGAATATAAATAAATAAATAAATCTAATTTTAAAATAAAAAGAATACATATGCATGGTGCATGTGTGTGTTTTTCTAGCTACAACGTGTTAAGAACAACAAAAGTCATCCTCGGGTAAAGTCAAGTCAGACAAAGACTGTGCTGCTGGGGGCTGAAACAAACAAACAAACAAACAAACAAAAACGCCGCTCAGTAGCTGAAAAATTAAAGAATGCATCTTTTAAACCAAGTCAAGAAACTAATGCGGTTTTGTAAATTTCACTGAACTTTGTTTTTATTTTACTTGCTTTATTTCAAAAAGGAATGAAAGTGGTCCTTTTAATGCTCACCAAGGAAAATACTGTTCAGACATGTATTTTTAACCAAGTCCTAGCTGCCCCCTGATGGCTGCTTACCCCAATTACAAGTTTTTTTAAGGGAGGTTTGCATTAAGTCTTGAAAGAATACTTCAAGTTTCATCTTTGAAGTAAGACCAGAAACTAAATTTGGTTTCTAAATGTCCTGATTTACTCATTCTTGTAAAGTGACTATCTCCAGCCCTCTAATTTATTTCCTGGAGCATCTACAATTTTTGAAGTTTACTGACTTTGAACTGTGTTGCTAAAACGATGCAAGATATTTTTATGCTTTTCTTGTGTTTTATGTGTATATATTCTTTGCACACCAAATAAAAGACCCCCTTAGCTCCTGCTAGCTACCGGAAGCAGGGTGTGTCCACTGTGGTCCCTGACCCTGCATGCCTCCCCCATTGTGCCCCTGCAGGCCCAGGGCTGCTCCTGTCCCCAGAGGCAGGTGTCTCAGCTATGGAATACGGTCCACACCAGTGCTTCTGCAGCCAGACTACCCCACAGCCAGGCCTGCCACACCCTCAGCCCCTCGGCAGGCAGCTACCACAGTATCTCTAACCTGGCTACAGTTTCCTACTTTCCAGTCTCCTTGCTCCTGAGTCTGGGTCCCAGGCCCTCAGCAGGACGCCTGCCCTGGCCTTTCGGGCATGTGGCACTCGTTTCTGATGGGAGGGTCCCTGACTTGCTCACCCCGAGTTCCTTCCCAGTCAGGGTTCCTTTAGGAAAAGGCATATGCCAGACATAATTCAAATAGGGGTGCTCAGATACAAACTGAATAGTAAGCATTTATTAATTACATTTTTTTTAAACTTGATAGCTCTTTCCTCTGGTAATCAACTTTTCTCTTCATAGAAAGTCATCTATAACCTTTTATGCTTCTTTTCTTCAATTATCATATTGCAAGAACAGGAATTATTATTCTTTTCAAGTAGAACTTCAAGTAGGACGATCGGAGGAATCAAATTTTGATAGAGAAGAAAGCAAGAAAAGCTGGGTGTCTATTTTCTTACTTAACCAATACTTTTAAAATAACCAAATTAAAGTTATTAGCATTCTGTGATCACATTCTCATAAAAAGTATCACTCTCTCAAAAAGTGGGCTACGGGTTAGAAAGAGAAGCTTCTTAAAGTAAATCACCCACAGAAAGAAAAATCAGCTGATCTGCACTAGTAAATATTTATTCCTTGTGGGACACATCAAATATACAGTGGTCTGCACCGGAATAATATTTATTCACAAAGCGAAATGAGTTACTTACACGTTAGTGTGAGGCAGCATGCCATGGGCTTTTCTGATGGGCAGAAACATACCACACAAATGTTATTGGAATGACTAGCAGCTAAAGCAACAGCATTTACTAAAAGCTGTGGTAGCTAGAACTCCATATATTGACATGGAACATGTCAATGATTTATTTTTACACAGAAAAAAAGAACTTTCCAAAGGGATATACCTTATGACCCCATTTGAAAATATTTCTATATTTTTATTTATATCTACACACAATACAACACATTCACAAATCTGGAAGGCTAGATACTAAATTTAAAATATGATTTCTTTCTGGGTGGTGGGGATTAGGGTAATTTTTGTTTTTATTTCCTTCTCTTTGCTTACTTGTACTTTCTGACAAAGAATTCTGTCTGATATGTAGTACTTATGGCTCTTTTGGAAGTTCTGTTTCAAGGAAAAGAAAGTAAAAATATGCCATGCTCACATTTCAGTGTTATTCTGGGCTCCCACCACCTTCTTCAAGAGAGCTCAGTATTGCCGAGTAAAGCAGAGACAGTTTTTCTCTCTGGAGCCCTCCCCACAGGGCTCGGGAGCACTGCTCCAGAATCCCCATTGTTTGTCCTCATCATTTTCTGCATCCGAAATTCCTCTATGTCTCCACATTCCAGACTGACTAAGGAAAGACAAGAGTACATTTTGCAATAACTGGCTTCTGCTGCACTCTGCTGGAACCTTCTCTGGTGTCCTGCACAGTGATCAATAAGGAATGCTTAGGTCTTTGCTACATCTGGTTACAATGTGCTCACGGAGGTTTACGTGCTCCTGTGGGTAAGGAGACTGCTCTTTACCTGATAAAGGGATCTAGTTCACACACACACACCAGGGATCGCTGCGCTCACCTGTTAATAAACAGCTGTACAGGCAATGGTTGATGGTAGGTCGGAGATTCGATTTTTAAATGTTTGTTTTATATCTCCTCACAGACAGATCTTTCTCTCGTCTCTTCTAAGCAAATTCAGAGAGCTATCTTTAATCTTGCAAATTCCCCAGATGTACCTAACTGGACTCCCATTTTGTAGAACCATTTGTTACATTTATTTTTTAAATGAAAATAAAAACCCTTACCAAATTAAAGCAGTTTTCCGGTTTGTTGGGAAAGAGTCACAGGGCTTACACCTGCCTTGTCTAACCACCAGTCCCTCTGTTTTCTTAGTTTTACCTCTTCCCCCAAAACACACCTGCCGTCAACATTTAGCACGAAGCCTTCGGTGAGAAGTCAATTTGTGTTGGCCCCAGCTTCCAGAGCGCAGTGTCCAGAGAGGCCTCGGCCACGCAGCTGCGACGGAAACGCATCGTGGCTGCTTGTTTCAACAATCTTCCGAGGGCAGCGAGGAAAAACTTTCACCTTGGCCCTGTCTTGGGAGCTGCAAACACAGACCTTGGCAAGAATCCCAGCATACACAAAATACCTCTCAATTTTTACTAATACCTGCTAAAATTATGTCTTGGCCTCTGTGCCTGGAAAGAAAGTCTGGAATGACCCTGTCTCTTGACTTCACACTCTGCATAAATCTCCTGAAGAGGTGCACGGGGAACGTTCCCTCCGAGTGCTGCTCTGGCCAAGAAGAGCAGCGGCCTCCTCAGCATCACCTCCCCTTCCGTGGATTCCTCTGCTGCACTATCAAAGGAGAGGCCGCAGGCCACGGAACAAAAGGGTGGAAGGGCCTCGGCGTGGCTCCCTGCCAGAACCTGTCAGTAGCATCAGAAGGGGAGTTGCACACTACTGCCCCCGTGTGCCTGGCGCTGGGCCGGCAGCGGATGCAGAGCTCAAGGCCAAAACGGCCATGGTCTGGTTTTGCACAAATGACCTGCTATAATACAACCATGCGTTGGGAAAAAAACAACCCTGGCTTTGCAAAGGGAAAGAAGTCCACACTGACTCAGCACTTAGAAGGGCCAGGCCCTGAACCAGCCCTTCAAATCCATTCTCTCGTGAAATCACTCAATGCCCTGAATGGAAAATGATCCCCATTTCACAGAAGAGGAAACTGAGGCTCAGAAAGCTTCAGTCACCTGTCCATGGTTAACAGTGAAACTGGCACTGAAACCCAGATGGGTCTGACCCTAAAATCTCTCAAGTCCACCAAACGGCCTCAGAGATGCCAGTTCTCACCCCATCACAGCTACCTACAGAGGACTTTGAGCAGGTCACTGAGTCTTTGGGGCTTCTTTATTCTTCTGTAAATCGAGGTCACCAAACCAAATTTCTGAGACTCCCTTCAGCTCCTAAAATCCATTTTTCTCCAGACCTTCTCATTTCTTTCTCTGCCACCCACCCCCTTTATTTATTTATTTATTTATTTATTTATTTATTTATTTACTTATTTACTTATTTACTTATTTATGTGTTTACTGTGATGAGATATAAGGATACAAATTCACTAGGCTAAAAAGACCCAGAGTGACCCTAAGGGCTTCACGTCACACTCCCTGAGCTGCAATTGTCAGTAACGTGCTCTCCGAACCTGGTCATGTTTATGGCAGATACTGGCTATCAGATCAAAGTAAGCCAAATAAAGAACCAAGTGCTATGAGAATATTTGGCATGGTCTCAAACATTTTGATTCCCTAACATTATTTATTATTTATTCACAAGTTTTCCCAAAAGCAAAAATAAATTTAAAAAAATCTAACATATCTGAAATCAAATCATGGGAGGTGTTTTTGCCACACCAACCCCTGGGATCTGGTCTCACATTTTATTGCTGTATTGTAATCTCTAAGCATCTTTATGCAACGTGACAATGCACACAATTGAGAAATTATTATAAATAAAAAGCAAATGTTTTAATATTTTAAATGGAAATAAGCTCCTCATTTCAATCAATCGTTTGGTCTTAAGCAAAGCATGGTTATTCAAACAGCAAGCAACACTTTCAAGACTTATGTTCGTCCATAACAAGTGCATTTTACTTCGTTGTTGATGTACACTTTTAATTAAAACTCCACATCCACATTTTGCATTTTAAAGTACAGATATCTTCATTAACTAACAAAGAGTTAACCTGTTGCCACAACCCTCCTGGAATAATGTGTATGATGAAGAATAATTAAGGTAGCAAGGGGCAAAAGGTTACTTAAGACTTTACTACAGTGTGAGCTTAAATTATAGGTTTTAAACAAGATGTAAGGCCCAATGCACATGAAAAAAAAAAGTGCAATTTTAATGGAATGCAGAACAAATTAACTTTTTAACATTTAATAATACCCAATTGCATAATGGGATTTGGCTAAGTGCTGGGGGTGGGTGCAGAAAATAAAAGTAACACTGCAAAGTCTGCTTGTTAACTACTTTAAGCTAAAGGCATTATTAGCCTACTAAACGCCGCAGTAAACGGACATTTCGCGACATGAAAGACTCTCCGTGCTGCCGTCTGATTGGCATGTTTGGTTTGTTGTTTCTTTTTAAAGGAGGGAGCAAGATCAAAACCCTTTCAGGAGTTTTGTGAGCATGTTCCCAGAACCCCTTCCCAGCCTTTTCCTGGGCTGGGAAGAGCTCCTCCTGCCGCGTTACCTTCTGCCCTATGAAGTCAACCAGAAAGGTGGCTACGCGAGCCTTTAAACCCGGCTCTCCGCGGGGCACAGCCACCACGGCATCCTGTCCAGGCCTGGGGAGCCTACAATTCAATCCGTGCCTCTTGCTTGTAAAGCAATAACCACAGGGCATGGGGCCAGCCTTGGTTTTCATCCAACTAATTGAGCGAAAATGGCTTCCACTGTGAAAAGACCCCCGTGACCTAGCTCTGAAGTCTGACAAAAGAGGAACGGAGGACAGGCCCAAGCTTCGGAGCTGCCTTGCAGGAAGCCACCATGCCACTGAGGCCACACCCTCTGTCTCCCGAGGGAGAGGGTCAGTGCCATGCTCCACTCTCGTTCCTCACAGGGGTGAACATGTATGCATCCTCCTCCTGCTACCTCGTTTGTAGTCAAGAGCCTGCTTGAGCACCCAGAGGAACCAACACATGTAACTTTTAAGAATACTAAGAACCAACCTTAAATTTCCTCCAGAGAGGTCAGGGGCTGGACTGATCCATTCACTGTGAACTTTGAGGCACCTACCACAGGCCAGGCAAAGTGCCAGACAGACAACCAGACAGACGCGGTCCCTGTCCTCACACCGCCACCTAGTTTCAGCCCCGGCTTCACCTGGTGAAGAGGAGGGTGCCCACACAAAAGGTGAGCACAGCAGGTCCGGACAAACGCCTTTCTGTCTGCCTCCGCTGTGCGCCTTCCTGTGCTTTCATCCTTTGCTGAACTCCCTAAACAACTTGGCTGAGTGAATGATGGGCCATCACAAAGAGAAAATGGTGCGAAGACTTCTAAAGGTTGACAGTGAAAACTCACTCTGATTAGCCAGAAAATCTCCCTTCTTACAGTGAGACGTACCCTAATTCCCCTGCCCTTGAAAGCCTCTGCTAAATGGTTACGGGAAACTTTGCCTTCGAGCCCGAACAAAACCTCCAAGCCTTCTCGGCTCAGCACGCGAGGCAGCTACCACGGCCTGTTTAGAACTGGCGTGGGAGATGACCTATTGGCTAGTGCGACCTCAGTGCTTCACGAGAACGAGTTTCTGTGCTCACGGGAGGGCTGGGCTCATAGATGGCCATGGTCGGTCGCAATGCCTTAATTCTAGAAGGATGAAGTTCTAAAAATGGGAAGTGTCCAACTCGAATTAATTACAACATTCCCAAAGTGTGTTTATTAGTAGGGTATTTAAACCCCTAGAAGGAATTTCCCCAGTGAGACAATACTATAAATTGTGATTATTTCACAAACCAGTCCTCAAAAGACTCTTTTACCCCATTATATGCCAAAATGGAACTGAACCAGTGTACATTGGAAATGGAAAACTAGTAGAAAATAATTGAGTTATGAGGGGTTAGTACACTATTTACAATAAAAGTTTAAAACAGCTTTGTGGACTACACCCAAGATCTAACAACTACTGAAACTGCTAAGACGTGTGTCTGGGGCAGCTGTTGGGGTGCACATACCTCCCCAGCCAGACCTGAAGCTTCTTGAGGAGAGCAACTATTTCTAACACATTTTGTATCCCTCCCTCCTCCCCCCGCCAGTGTCCCTAATTAATATTGAGCAAGAACAGATGAATGACAGATTTTCCTAGAAGGAAGCCTAGGAGCATCAGGGAAACAGATGCCCTACTCTTTTCTATCCACATGAAAGGAAAGGGCCAATGGGCAGCAGTGTCATTTACTGCTCACTAAAGGAGACAACTAGCTACCTCCTCCTCCGCCTCCACGTGACTTGGGGTGGCCATTTCCACCTGCCGAACGCTTGTAAGCTATGAATGGGGGATAACACGGAAAACCCCACTCGCGCTGAAACTGCGGGATGGGGGCGACCATGACTGTCTTGTGAACTGCTGAGGCCCTGGTGACTAGCTCGGTGAGTTGGCACATCGTAGACACTCAAGTACTACTTGTTGAATGAATGAAAGACTACAGTGTCCGGGTAATAGCTTTTAACAGGCTCCCTGGGATCTGCACTGGTCAGTACGGTGTTCTGCACCTTAAAATGTACATCTCAGCTATCATTCCCTTTTCTCATTTTTATAAATGCGGGTGAAGAACAATGTCCCTCTCCTGTCAACATTCTAAGATGGGGAAAGCAGCACAGGACACAGCAGCAGTGGCGGCTACACATAAGCGGAAGACAGGACCCACGCTCAGGGGACTGCGACAGACACCATGAGGAGTGCAGGTCCGGTGTGGCTGGGACTTCTGATTTTTGTCAAGAGAAACCTACAGTCAAATTTTTAAATGTCGAGTCTCCTGGTTTTTAATTGTGGCAACTAATAAATGTTTTCATAAAGCGCCGTGTTAGCCAATTCCGACGTCTGGTCAAAGATGCTTTGTTCCTGAAGACCAGAGAGGGGGGAGGGGCACGCAGCTTCCTTTCCATGTGTCAGCGAGACGAAGGCTGCGAGTCAGGGGTGCAACAAGCAGGAGGCTGAGCAGACAGCCTAAGGCCCCTTCTAACTATAATCACTAGGGCAATAGTTTTCATACTTTCAAAAAACTGAAATCTTAAGTGAAGCCCAATACCTAAAAAAAGAATAAAACTGAGGCACGCTGGTTGAAGGCCGACCTCCCACCCTTATCCTGATGGCCCACGAGGCTCCCCTGAGGCCCAGGCTCCACTGAAGCCACTCTGGAAGCCAGTGACTGTGGGGGTGGACGTCTTGGGGTGAAAGGAAAGGAGACAAAGTCCAAGGCAAACTCAAGAAGGAAATGGACTTGGAGTCACAATCTAAAGTAAAAATGTGTTTTGTAAAATGTTCCATTATGAAGTGTTGTGGGTCGGAGCCAAAGGCAGGAAGACACCTATTAGTAATACAAGCTGAGAACTACAGTTCGCCCGTATTCCTTGAGCTCAGAAAGCATGTGTCGGAGCCGATGCACGACAAGGCCCAGACACAAACTAGATCAAACCACTCTGAAGCTGGGAACTGGGTGGGAGTCCTGTACTGTAATCGGCACGTCCAACATTAGAACTGAGAGGAACTGACCCACCCCAAAGGCTGACAGAGGTCAGGACCCAGGCCACACTCACGCTGGAGCTGGAAGATGCCATTTTCATCTATAAACCTGGCGAAGACTTTTTGTGTTTTAATGGCGGTTCCCACTGCTGACAGAGACACTGAGAAGTGGCTGAAACAGCCTTTCTGAAGGGAAACAGGAATAGGAGCCCCTACAAAGACACGGGAGCCTTGGCCAGCAATTCCACTCGTGCAAATGCACCCTGAGGAGGTGGTCGTGAACATATCAAGTTTTTCCTCCAAAGATGTTCACTGCAGCATTGTTTACAGAAATCAGGACATCAAAGCAACCAACTTATTCAACAGTGGAAAATGGGTTAAATTTATTTATGTAGTATTAAATACGGTTATAGTAATATTTATAATGACATGGAAAATATTCCTGAGATGAAATTAAGAGGAACAATAGGACTACAAACACATCTTTTATATAATGATCCCAATTTTTAAAATAATGCACTCAGAGAGGAAGAGAAATGCTCACTGGGAATGATGGGTGTTTTGCATTTTTGTGTTTTGCATTTTTTTACGGCAAATTTTCCACCATAATAGAATTTAATATAATTCTTAATTATTTTAAAAGGTACATAGAATGAAAGCATTTATGATTGTTTTGAAAGAGACTTTTGTAAACATTTTCCATGTGGGTATCATTTAAACTCATTTCACTACATAATCCAATCAAAAGTCAAACATCACTCTTTGTCTTTGCGGTCCTTTCCCCATTCTCTCTGTCTCTCCTAGCAAATGGAGATGTTTGCAGACCTGAGACAGTCAGAGAAATCGCTAACTGACCTAAACCTCCAAGTAAAATAAGACTGCAGGGCCACTCGGATACTGCCACCTTCTCAGTCCACTCCGGAAAGCTGGGTTTTTGTTCAGGTTGGTGTTTAACTCACCATAAGTAAGGGACAATGGCCTGGCCCCTGTCTTTGGTTATTCACGCCAGTATTCTGTGTTTGTTCATCTGCAGATCTTTGCTCTCACCCGTTGGACTGGGTGGCCTTCTAAGACAGGACTATGTGGACACATTTTGGGGGGTGATGCCCTGTTAGGTGCTCTGCAAACAGAGATGGGGATACACTTACCAGTGAAGACACTGTCAGGGAGCAGTGACAAAATCACCCTTGCATTTTCTATGCCCGAGGTGGCACTAGCAACTTGTAAAGTTAGCAATAATCTGGTCATTTAGATTAAAGCTTTAAAGATGTTCCTCTTCTTTGAGCTGGTAATTAGTACTATGGAAGTCTATCTTTTAAAAAATGTTCAAAACAAAAATTTAACTCGCCCTGAGTCTTCATAAGGGGATAGTTGAGTGGATCATGGTCCCAGTAGCATCTCCACCTTGACAAAGCTGGAAGCCATAATAACAGAGTGGAAGCGAGTCTATAAGCTTTCTCAGGCACCTTGTGGTAGGAATACCTGGTTCTCCACAGGTTACTATTGAAACACATTGTATCTGTACCAGTTCTTGATTGGAGGCTAAAGGAACTATCACTTAACTCCTCCTCGAGTGTTGGCTATGAGGAGTTCAGAAAAACTAATTCATAGTAAAAAATGAGTTGACTGCTCTTCTAGGTCCTGGGTATCCAACTATTACCTAACATCCCCTATTAAACTATAACAGATTTTGCAGTCACCAGCTTTGAGTTTTATAGAAAATAAATTTTGTTTTCAGAATGACAGCCAAACTCAAGGAGAGTGCTATCAAACTAGAAACAAAGATTCAGAAAGATGAAGGACCTCATCTGAACCTGTGATCAGGCTCAAGAAAGATGCGTTTACAAAAAAGACTATAAACCCAACTGGAATGTAAAAAATAATTTATCTCAAATGATGCACAGTATAAACCTTTCAAACACTTGCAACTTAACACCAGAAAGATGATAAAGCCTGTTCCTGTTCCAAGATAGTAATTGCTTTTTAAGCACAAAGGGATCATAAAAATTCCAGTGACAAAACAGAGTCCCGAAACAACTCCACTGCAGCACAAGCGTGGCCCAGGAGGATGAGCAGCACTGCCCGTGGTCCCTGCAGTGACCGCTCAGCTCCAGAAGTGGGAATGATAAACGGAGGTCTAAATACACAGATTGTAAATTGCCTGTGTCGTTAGCAAAATAATATCCTGGTCCTGGAGGAGACTGTCCGCAGAGACAGAAGGCATGCCTTCAGAAGCTCCCTACAAAAATGCCGACTACCCATGAGCAGGACCATAGAGTTGAACAAATATTTACTGAGCACCTACTGTGTGCCACACCAGCGCTATGCTGGGCACAGTAGAGAACAAGGTTAGGTCTGGCAGTGAATTCTACCCTGGAGACAGACTAAAAACAGATTGAAAATCCACTTTAACTAAAAATGTACAATACTTATCTGCTATAGAAGTTTGGTGTCCTGGGAGAAAAACGACACAGAAGCATGGCTATAATTTCTTTCCAACAAGATGGGTCCTGGTACAAAAAGTACATGAGAATAATCTATTGTTAAGCTGTATAGCTCCTACTAGTCCCTGTTACCGTCAATGAAAATGATTTTCCTCTGATAATACATTTAAAAATTATGTATGATGTATCTACTCATATTTCACTTAAAAAGCACCATTTTACCTTTTTGAATATTTAAGTGATCGTCCTCAATGGCAAAAGACTAAACTAAGAGGTGATAATCACCTACCTTCATAATTATCATCAATATAAGAAAGTCGCACCGTTTAGGCTCTCAACCATATCATAAACACCTGTTGTACCTCTTCCAGTCGCAAAACCTATACATAGTAGTTGCTCAATAAATATTTGATAGAACAATCCCTTAACCCGAATCTCTTAATCCCTGAATTTCAATGATCAAATACCCTATTCTTTCTAATAACTTTCTAAAATTATTTCCATATATTTTGACACATCACATTAAACATTTGGAGGTTGAATAATGCTTTCAAGACTCAAGAACCACCATGAGACACATTTCCCAGGCTAAATGTAAAGGAGTTAAATTAAGCACACATGTAGGTTTATATAAAAAGCAATAAGAAATACACCATTTTTGTGTTGTTTCTTGAAATCTGATCAAAATCTGAGTTTAAATTTAAATGTATAGGGGGAAAAAAAGAGTAAATTGATTTATTTCAAGAAGACAGTTTTGCAAAGCTGTAAATCTTGTTCCACAGACCTAAGATTTCATCTGTTGTTCGAGAACCTAACAATAAAGTGTGTGGACGGGCAACAGTGTTGAAACCTTGTCAAGAAATATTTTAAATATTAAAAAACTATGTCAACCCTTGTTCTGTTCATGACTAAACTTGATACAATCAAGAAAAATTAGTTTCGGATGTGGGATACTTCGGGGATTTGAAGTAGTTTGCTAAATAGGAAGCTAAATCCAATTACTTTTCTGAAGATTTGGCATCTTCGACTGAAAACCAATATTCCAATTAACATTAGACAAATGTCCAAGCTTATCCACATGTTCCAGGCATCCTTTCTGGCCAACAAGTAGGCTGCATTTCTGTATTTAATTATTCCCTTATGTATACATAGGGCCTGCATTATACCAGAAGTACATAAGGCCAAAAAAAGGAAAATTTCAAATTCTTCCGTGATCCGCTTCCATGGGTGCACCATCCAAATTTAACCTCCTCCATAACTGTATCTTCTTTTCTAAGTTAAAAATGTGCCAACACAAGTCTTTGTTCAAATATGTGATGTTTTTCAAACTACAGAAATGAAACAAATATCAAAGGCACTCCCTGAATCACATCACCGAACCCAAAAATTACAAACAAGAACCAGCTTCATCCTCACATAGTGCCGTTAGCGTGCCTGAAGTCCAAAAGCAGTTCAGAACACTCTGAGCTAGATTATTTGTCTACATGGCGCCCTTACCTTGCCGGGAGCGGGCCGGTGGGGGTGGGGCGCCCGGGCAGTCACTAGGCAATGGGTATAGCGTCTCAGTCATGCCAGAGGAAAAGGTTCTAGAGACCTGCTGTATAACAGTGTGCACACAGTGAACGAAACTTAACAGTACACTTAAAATTGTGTTAATAGGGTTAGTCTTACATAGTTCTTTTAACAGTAAAAAAAGGTGGGTGGGGTAATCAAACGGGAGGTGAGAGGGTAGAGCAAATCCAGGTGGACAGTTCTCATGAGACAGGCGTGTGAAGGAGAAAAGAAAGGATGGGTTGCAGCTCAAGGAGAGACACAAAGAAAGGGACAGGAGGCAGATCTAAGTGGGCACACACGCCTGCATGTCTATGAGCTGTAGGGAAGGAACAGAGAAAGGAAGAGATCAAAAATATAAGAGCCAGAGAAAAGGCTAATTAATGAGCGGAAGATCAAAGGGGCCAAGTGAAGAAGTGATCTTGGAGAAAGGACCTCATCCTTTGAGACAGGAGGACAGGAGGGGCTTGGTGAGGCACAAGAGACGCGCCTGTGGGTGTCAGCCTTCCCGACCAACGGATTCCCCTCGTCTCCGAGGCGTGAGAGGGGCAGGCAGCAGCGGCCGAGGAGGATGCCGACTAAGAGAAACGGGAGAGGTGACTGAGCAAGGGGAAGCTGGAATTTTAGGCAAATGAATTTAGAGACATGTTTTCAAGTGGCAACAGGTACAGAGACAGTGTTTGGAAGAGGTTGGCTTCCCAGAGGAAAGGAACACACAGAACGAGACTCATGGGCATAGGGGAGAAACCACTCGAAAGGGTGAGTGCCGGAGCCCACGCCCTAGAGGAAGCAGGGGCATGACGGTACGCTGCAGAGTGGCCCTGGCGAGTGAGGAGGGCGCAGTGGGCGCTCTGAGCGTATCCGCCTGCCGTCCGCTCGTGGAGCCTCTCTCTCTAACATACACCCCTCTGTAAATCTATCTGGCAAACGTCATGGAGTACCTCCCCCCGCATGCCACTGTTCCGTGTGCTGACGGGCGAGCAAAGGAACAGTCCCAGGCACTAGTGGCCCAAGAGCTGACGGGTCACCAGGAGAAGAGAAGCAAGACCTCAAGTAACTAGAATGTCAGGCAGAATAGAAGTAGACGTCACAGTGGAGGCTTAGCCACCGTGCTCCCGAGCTTTCCAGCAGGGAGAGATGACAGATGACTGGGAGGAGCAAGACGCAATAAGGAAAGGCTTCAAGAGGAGATGGACTTTGTAGGAAGCTTCCAGAAAGGAAGATGGGGGGGAGGGCAGGGTGAGGGTCAGATTGTGAGACTAGCATAAGCAAAGCCATGATGAAGGAAATGCACAGGGTCATTTTGATCAAAAGAGAATAGTCTAATAAGCAAATAAGAAGATTCTCAACATCATTAGTCATTAGGGAGAATGCATTAAAATCAGAATGAGATATACACTAGAATGTCTGCAATTAAAAAACAGACAATAACAAGTGATGGTGACAATGTGAAGAAACTGGAACCCTCACACGCTGCTGGTGGGAATATGAAATGATACCACACTGAGAAAACTAAACTTAGGGTTAAACATAAATCTACCACATGACCCTGCAATTCCACTCCTAAGTATGCACCAAGAGAAAACAAAACGCGTGTCCACAGAAAGACAATACATGAATGTTCATGACAGCATTACTCATGTAGTGGTCAAAACTGGAAACAATCCAAACGTCCATCAATGGATAAAACGAATGGGGTGCGTTCCCACCACGGAACTCCACTCGGCAACGAGAAGGAATAAACTCGACCCCGGCTCCGACAGGGATGTACCTCGAAGGCATTATGTTAGGTAGAAGGACCCAGATCCAAAAACTACTTATGGTATGATTTCATTTATTCAAAATATCAGTAGAGGCCAGCTTAAAGGGACAGAAAGTAGACCAGCGGCTCCTTGGTGCGAGGGGGGAGGGGATTCCGTGTAAATAGGCACAAGGGAGCGCTGGGAAACGGTAATGTTCTACGTGGACTGTGCAGACGGTGGCACAACGCTGTAAGTTCACCAAACATCATTACATGGTAACTTCACAAGGGTGAAGTGTGCAGTATGCAAATTGACATCAACAAAGCTGGGCCGGCATGGAGCTTTGCAGAAGTGGGAGTCAGGGTTGGAAGGAGGCGAGCTCCAGTCTGCAGACGTGTTCGAATGCCGGAGGGAGAGGTCTCATCTTAGCTGGACAGACATCAGGGATCTCCTGAAGGTCTCCGAATGGGAAGGGACGAAAATAAATAAAAAGTACAGATAATTACACTAAGAAGATTAGTCTTATCTGATGTGTCAGACAAGCGGTTGACATATTAGATCATAAGGACCAGGATCTGTGGGCTTCCTCGAGTTCATGGCCTCAATTTAGCAAGGGCTGCTCATCTTACACACTTCCACCCTGAGTCACAAAGGTGGGATAAAAGACAGAGGAGGGAGATGACCCAGTGAAAATCTATCACTTCCACGGGAAAAACATCGCCAAGCATATGTGACCTCTGAGCCCTCTTTCTAACTGGTGAGTCAACTGAACGAGAATATTACGTCCTGGCCAGAAGCCAGTCCTAGATGCAGGGAGAGGGAGGCAGAGAATCCGCATTTGGGTGGGAGGGGAGGTTGGATTTCCCTGAAATCTAATATTCTGCTATGAGAGATTTGAAAATCGTGTAAAAGGAAACTTTAAAAGAGAAGGTGATCCATCAGGGGAAATCATGACGTTAAATACCTGCTGGCTTGACCACACAACATTCTATTAATGATTCCCGGGGAGAGTGACAGTGTATCTAAATCTATTTAAAGTCCAGTGTTCAAAGTTCATTTCTCTTTCAATTAAATCGATTGCTTTCACCTACGATGACCTTCTCCCTGGATATATACTGGGTCTCGCAAAACTATCTTCTTAAGAATAGATCACCTCAATGTATCCTTGGTGACATTTGGTTCTTTCAAGCAATGCTCAGGGCACTCAGCCCTCTGTGTATTAATACACAGAGACACACATCTCAGGACTGATAAAACTGCTCAGCTGCTCACAGATACTCTTATAAAGACTGTACATTGTTTTATTTTCATCTTTCCGGGTCTTTCTAGGAAACTGGCTCTGTTTCCCTGTATTTAAAGAGAGAGAGGAAGGGGGAGGGAAGGGAGGATTGTGATCATTGTTAATTCACAATTCAAACCATTCAGAACTCCATTTACAGAAAACTAATACAAAAGGAATAAGTGTGTTGGAGGGGATTAAACAGGAAGATAGATAACACAAATGAAAGAAAACCTCATACAATTACAGATAATTGGAGGCCACATATATTTTTCTCTCATCACTGACACAGAAAGATAAGATTTGCATTTCCTTATAATGGGCCCATAAATAGCTTTATTGTAATATTAGAAACAGCTTGCTTCTGAGTGTATCTCAAAAGACTAATTTAAAAAAAAAAAAAGATCGAACAACAAATAGAGTGACATTTTAGCAGAAGGGCATACTCCCCGATTACTTTGGCTTAGAATACTTTATATCAGACAGGTGATCGAATTTCTGAATCTGACAAATTCACCAAAGCAAAATCCCAACATTGAATTTACAATCTAGGGAATTGTTCAAACTAACACTAGCAAGCAGAAAACTTAAATACTGATTGAAAAACATGCAGATAAAGAAGTATGCATTCAATTTATAAAAAAAAAAAAAAAAAAAAAAAAAACATGCCCCAGGGAAGTAAAGCATACCAGATGGATATTAAAAGTAGAATGTTTTTTATACACTAATAGGTCTGTTCTCCCTTTGATTTATGTACAACACCCATTAATGTCAATTAGCATTACATACTTCAATCCAGGGAAGCATAACTCCAATGTTATAATAATACTCTGCACTTACATACTCTGTTTGAAAACGAACTCAGTCTCACAAAGCTCTGTAACTTAGATCACGATCATTCGAGTCCACCCAACAACGGTGACTGGCCAACAGCCGCACCCCAGTCTGGGGCTGACACGAGATGACCCTGAAGGCTCCATCTGTTCCTGAAATTGTGAACTGCCAGAAATGAGAGAGTCTAAGTCCCTTGCCTTAACTGTTACGTAGATACAGTACCTATTCCAGAACTCTACCAGACGGTAAGCACCAGGTTGGGTGCCTCTCGGTCCGGCTCTAGGGGGTCCAGGGACGAAATGGAAGGAGCGAGGCTCAGTGAGGTTGGTGACATGCCCGAAGCCAAGGAGCCAGGAAGAGCTGGAAGCCAAGTCTGTTGACGCAAATGTGATGCCTTTTTTTTTTTCTTCAAATTATAAGAGCAAGTTTATTGAGAAAGCTACAGAGGTGGTAGAAGTGAGCCAGCTGGGCTGCGTCGGCTCGGGAAACAAGCTCCAGAGGCAGAAGGGAGCTTAGGGGAGAGCCAGGCAGAGGTGCCGCTGGGAGGGCAGAGGCGGTGGGAGGGAAGGCGCGCCTCCTTCACGATGCCTGAAGACACGGTCTGCGTAGGAAAGGTCCGTGTATGCAGTCCCCTAACCACGGCTTGCTATTCACATCCACTGAGTGAAAATCATCAGGTCAATGAGAGTCTTATCATAAACAAGAATTAAAAGAACCGAAAAAAAGAGAAAATCAAGAAACGAGACATTACAAGAAACAATATGAAGTTATGAGCCGACAACTGTCTGTAGCTGAACTGTGATGTCCACTGAGGTCACCACTAGCCACATGTGGGTATTTAGCAATTGGAATGTGTTGCAAGTATAAAATGAACCATGTTAAATGAACCATGTTTTGGAGACTATGAAAAAATATAAAATATCTCGTTAATAAGTTTTATTGGATTACATGTTGAAATGATCACATTCATCTCACTTGTTTCATCTTACTTTTTTAATGTGGCTACTAGAAAACTAAAAATTAGCCCAGCCAGTGTGGCTCAGTGGCTGAGCATAGACCCATGCACCAAGAGGTCGCCGGTTCAATTCCCGGTAGGGGCACATACCCAGGTTGTGGGCCAAATCCCCAGTGGGGGGCATGCAGGAGGCAGCCAATCAATGTTCTCCCTTAACGATTTTTCTCTCTCTCCCTTCCTCTCTCTAAAATCAATCAATCAATAAATAAAATTTTTGAACTAAAAATTATACACATGGGTCACACTGTGGCTCCATGTTCACTTCTGTGGGGTAGACGTCCAGCCACACGGACGTAGACTGAGCACCTCAGTGACACATGTAACCGACACACCGTGGAGATTCCATTCCAGGTCGCACTCGGACCTGGATGAAGAAAAACTTACCTAATTTTGAAAGAACTGTGTATACTTCTCTCATTTGGCAAAGGGACTTGAGAGCTTAGGGTCAACAAGGCAACGCCCACCCTTATTCCTGTATGAATTCAAGCATAAAATTCAGTTATCGAATTGCTCGCTTTCGAATAAACTAATTCCTATATGGAATGATAATCCAAGTTCTAAACATTCGGAGACTAGAGAAATGACCTTGTAAGGTATATATACAGAGAGAAAATAGTTCCCTCAGAAAACACCAATGAAGACCAAGAGTTTGGGACGACATCCCATTGTTCAAGAAGTTATTATTGCCTTTAATTGTAGTAAAACACAAAGACTATAAAATTTACTGTCTTAACTATTTTCAAGTGTATGGTTCAGTAGTATGAAATACATTCATGTATTGCAAAAAATTATTTTCCTGCTTCTCAAATTATGATCATAATATTAAAGGAGATTAAGAATATAAATTCATCTAAAACAAATGTCCACCATTTTCAATTTCTGTATTTCTTCCAAATCTTGGCACACTTATCTATTATAGATACATCTATTTCAGTATTTGTTACTTACTACATATTAATCTGCTTTTTTTAATTACTAGAAATGTTTTCTATTATTCCAGTGTTTTAAATGATGACATGAAATGATATTATATCCAATGGTAGTACTACAATAACCTAATCATTTTCCAACTATGAAAAGCTGGTTTCTAATTTCTTGCAAAGGTGATTAATACTGTAAATAAACAACCTGATGAAGGTATTTTTTTCCTTTGTGAGCTATTTTCCAAGAGTAGAACCATGGGGTAAAAACGTACAAACTTCTTTTTTTTTTTTTAACTACCCTTTGATTTGCCATCCCATTTTATTTGGACTTACCTCTCCCATTCATCCCCCGACATGTGGTGGGGAACTTCTGTGCCCCTTTTCTGACCTGTTTATTCTCTCCTTCAGAGAAAGACTTCTCTTTAGCTCTTAAGTGGGTATAAGAAAAACAAATGCAGCAACATCCCCACATCCCTGGGACTTCCTTCCCAGCCCGCTGGCAGATGGCTTTCCCCTTGCCATGGCAAAGAGGGAAGTAGGCCTCTGAATGGTTGCATCACATGCTCCTTTGTGTTATCAGCCAAAAACCATGCTCCTTTAAAAAGTCACAGACCAAAAAGCTCTCAGACTTCTGCGTGACTTAAAATGATTTTTATATATCAATTCCATACAAATAAACACAGTGGAAGGAAGTTTTAAGTACAGAAAAAGTAACAAATAGCAAATCCAAGGCACAGGATCTCTGTTTAAAATTAGGCCTAATACGGCCTCTGTTTCGCACAAGAGAAAAATCAGCCAAGTGCCTTTCTAGAACATTAATGACTATCAGTCATTACATCACACATATGTCATCTGACACAATTAAACTTCCAGATTAGTAAACATTTTTCCTTTGCTACAACAGAGGGTTAGTGTTCAAACGGAGAGAGAAAAAATCTCGGTACACACAAAAGCATCAAAACACAAGCCAAACCGGAGGGTAAGTCTAAATTTCCCGTTTCGATTCAGCCAATCAGTCCTGCTCTGACTAACAAATGTACGTGAAAATTTTATAACACGAAGAGAACTTATTTTCCAAAGCTTTTCTGCCAAATGCAATAAGCATTAGCATTTGACGGTGAAGAAAACTGGACTTCAGTGTGAGTCAACAAAGCCACAAAGTCGCCTCTTCCCCGATACTCAAGTTTCAGATGTAAGATGTACTTTGGGGATCACTGCGGATGTCGTCACCTTTCTGATAGGGGTGTACAGAGTGAGTACTAGGCGATCACAGATATACGCCACGCATATGTACAAAGAGTTTGCATGAATCTTCTTTTTCTTTAGCCTGACTGTAGTTTTGCTAGAGAAAACCTGGGATGTCTATGTTCCACTGGAAACAATTAAAATAAAAATGCCGCCCTGGCCAGTTTGGCTCAGCAGTTAGAGCGTCGGCCCACGGACCAAAGAGTCAAGGGTTCCATTCTGATCAAGGGCACATACCTCGGTTGTGGTTCGTCCCCAGCCCCGGTCAGGGTTATGCAGGAGGCAGCCAATCAATGTATCTCTCTCACATCGATGTTTCTCTCTCTCTCTCTCTCTCTCTCTCTCTCTCTCTCTCTCTCTCTCTCTCTCCATCCCTCCCGCTCTATCTGAAAATCAATGGAAAAATATCCTCAGGTGAGGATGAAAAAAAAAAAATGCCACATGAGTTAGTAAAGCAGGGACATTGGAACTGTACCACTGAGCGAGTTACTCAACTCGGCTCGGAGCCTCAAGTTCTTTATCCATAAAATAGGAGCAATGATGCCTCCCTCGCAATAGGACTGTGAGCATTAAATGAAGCAATAAATAAAACAGACCTCTGACTCCACAGATGCTCAATAAATACAAATGTCTCTTCTCTTCCCTGACTTCCTTTCTTGGGTCCTCCAAAAACATATTCAGATGGTTGACAAGGCAGTGTTCCAATTATACAAACGAGGAAATTTACATTTCTCACTGCTGAAAGAAAGAAATTCTTGACATGCTTACTTTCTTTTAACATTATTCCTCTAAAGCTAGAAGATGCAAGTTCCTTCGAAAAGGAAGCCTTTTCCCCAATAAAATTCTAGAATAAATTACTGAAACTGCGGTGAGCAACTGGAAGCTCTTCATTCCCTGGAGGCCAGATCCTGCGCGAAAAAGAATCACAAGAAGCTTCTCCCAGAGGGACAGGACTCGTCCCCGCTCCATGCTCAGCCACCGGCTGGCCTCGGGGAGGGGTGCTCGGCAGATGCCCCAGTGGAGTGTGATGTGGCAGCAGGCTGATACTATAAGACAGGCATGCCGGCAAGAGTAAAATGGCAAGGTGGGGATGTGGGTTTCGGATCCCTATCGAACCCAAAATACAGGATGTCAGAAATGACTTGCAGTTCAAAGCAGGAGAAAAGTGGTTAGCTGACCCCCTTGTGCACCAAACTCCTAACTACTGATGGTGGATGGTGATGCAGTGACCCTCCTGGTGGAAGTCTAAAATGAGGCTGCGACCCACAACCTGCCTCGAGACGACGAACTGCAGGATGGTGTTCCTGAACGAGACAGCCCGTGTCAGTTCCTTGTGCGTTAACCAAGATGCCTTCCCAGAGGAGCGCGCACTGACCCCTTTTCTTCATGTGGGGAACGTACAGGAGGTTGGGGGGCAGCGGTAGTACGGCCTTTCTGTCTTTGAACTCTGCTCTGCCTTGGAACGCTCGCTTTTCTTGTTCTACTCATCCGAAACTGGTGTCCAGACAGAGCCGGGACCACCCCCATTGTTTGTGGTGTCCAGAGCAAAATGAAAATATGGGGCCTCTTGTTGGAAAAGTATTAAGAATTTCATGATGGTTCCTGCAGAGCATGAGTCCAAACACCGGGCTCCGTGCCTGCACGGGTCGCCTGCCCAGGAAGGCCCCTGGACAGGGCTAAGGTGAGGACATAAAGGAGACTGCATCACAGAGTCCATCTCCGAGACACCTGGCAGAACGAAGCCCAGAAGCAAGTATTCGGGCAGTCTCACCAGCCTGAACACAGCGCAGGTGCGCTCTTCGCTTTAAACCTCTCTCAACAAATCTAATAAAGTCCATAGACCACGACTGATTATAAATGAATAAGATTTTAATGACACCAGAAGTTTAGGTTTGAAAGTCAAAAGCACAGAAAACCTATGTTCACGGGTTAGGGAAGGTTGAGAAACGTCTCTTTTAAAACATTTGGCTAATTTAGGAGCAAAATGAACTTGCGCAAACTAAGAGCAGCGGAGCAGACATGCCCAGGTCTCTGCACTCCCCCGACGGACAGCGGAGTCTGTTCCCCCTCCCCTTTGATCCAGGCTGCCCCAAACCAAAGGGGAATTAAGGGATACGGCACAGGCACAGGCGTGGACAACACTGTGCTTTGGGACCCGCAGTCACCATGGCAACAAGCCCAGGCCAGCGTGCTGGGCCAGGAGAGACATGTGGCACAACCATCCCCCAACCGCCAGCCAACTGCCAGATACGTGAGCGAGTCCATCCTGGGCTGCCTGGTCCCCAGCTGAGCCACCGGAGGACCAGACCCCTGAGTCAGGCAGGTCCGAATCGGCCACGCATGGCCCAGGTGTACAGATCTGCCCAGGTGATCCCGGAGGCTCATGAACAATAACGAACCGTGGCTGTTTTAAGCCACCAAGGTCTGGGGTGGTTTGCTGCACAGTAAAGTGTTCAACGATAAGCAGTACTTCTGTTCAGCAGGAGAACAATGGATTACGCAACAAGCAGGGCTGAGACAACCAGCTCACCGTTCTTGGCGAGGAGACTCGATTCCCGCTAAACTGCATAATACATTCCACATGGATTTAGAAAGTGTATCTAAAGACTGATAGCAGTAAAATCTTAGAATAAATCATAGGTCTATGTCCGTGTACTCTTGGCATGGGGAAGGCTTCCCTGGACAGAGAAGCCTAAAGAAGAAAGATGGATAGATTTTACTACATAAATACTTTTTAAATTTTACATGTCAAAAAACATTTTAAATAAAAATAAAGGCAAATGACAAATTGGTAAAAGTTTTTTTATAAAGAGAGATTATAGTCCTCATATATATAAAGTATTTCTTTATGAATGACAAAAGTATGATAAAAGATTGCCACTCCTAATATTCACAAAATAGCAAGAAAAAGCTGAACTGCCTGATAAAAAGGGCATACCTACGTAAATCACACACAGAAATATACAAATGGCCAATGAACATTTTTAAAACACTCAATCTCACTGGCAAGCCAAGAAAGAAAGAGTAAAATAATAATCAAATTATTGATTTTTAAAAACTGCTCTTATCAGTTAAAAAAAGTAAAGATCAAAACAATAATACCTAGAAAACAGACATTTTCTTATACTTCTGATGGAACTATAATTTGGTACATTTCTTCAAAGCAACGTGTGTGTGTGTGAGAGAGAGAGAGAGAGAGAAGGGAGAGAGGGAGGGAGAGAGAGGGAAGAAGAGAGGGAGAGAGACAGAGAGAGAGAGAGGGAGGGAGGGAGAAGGAGGGAGTGAGGGAGGGGGGAGAGAGAGAGAGAGAGAGAGGGAGAGGGAGGGAGGGAGGGAGGGAGGGAGGGAGAGAGGGAGAGAGGGAGAGAGATCTTTTGACTGAGCAATTTTCCTTCTAGGAACACACCCTGATGAAACATTCATGGATTCAGGGAAGATGGCCACTCGACCTCATGACCTGATGTCCCTTCCCTTTTGGGATCCTCTCTGAAACCAAACATTGCCCAAGGCAGGGAGGTGTGCCAGAGGAGTTTGGGATGCCCCTGAGGATAGAGGATCTTTTTCTTTTTTTTCTTTTAATCCTCCCCCAAGGATATGTTTTTATTGATTTTTAGAGAGACAGGGAGAGACAGATAAACATTAATGCGAGAGAGAAACATCGATCACTGCCTCCCATATAGGCCCTGACCAGGGATCGAACCCACAACCTTTTGGTGTACGGGACGACAATCCAACCAACTGAGCCACCCAGCCAGGGCCAGGATCTCCTTGATTCTCGGCTGAGGTCTAGATTTGTGGGGTTGCCAGAGAGCAGAGATTCGGAAAGATGATGGACTGTGATAACCTCATGTGTCTGATCAATGCGATGACCCAACTCATCAGTCAGATCAGCATGAAGAATAGTCCTCAGAATTGCAGTTAACATTGTTGAGCGCTTACTGTGTACCAAGCACAGTCTAAGCAATGTTTGTGTTTACAGTCCTCACAATAACCCCAGGGAGGAGACACCAGCTACAGGTGGGAAGCTCTGGCTTTCTCTTTGTCTAAGTAAGTTAGTTGCCCAAGGTCACAGGCTGGGTCTGAAACACAAGCAAGGACACATCAGATGAGCCGCTTCAAACCCTAGAGCATTTATTAGTGTGTACTTAAAGAAACAATATTGATGTCTCACTGCAACCTCAGAAGCATGGCTTTCTCTAATGGGCTCTTGTTGGATGGGAATCAAAGGCACCTGAATTCCAGGTCATTGGCAGATCAGAGGTTACTTCCCGGGCTCACTGTATAAGCTAGTGGTACCCTGAGTTTCTCCTAAACACGAAGGACGCAGAACACATAGAGCCTGCGCTGGCCTCGCCAACTCTGTGTCTGGCAAGCTGACCTTTGGGTGCCGAAATAATAACAGTAGCTACGGTCACTGAGTGAAGAGGTAGGGAGCCCAACTGCCCTCAGAACCTGGGAGAGCACCTTCGCTAACCGCTGTGAACGAGCACACGGGTCCGACCACCTCACGCTACAGTCGACTCAGCAGGGCCTCGCATGTGAAGGGCCCCGGGCTTCACCCCAGTTTGTCTTAGGACTTCATTGGAATCCACTGCAGTTCCTGGACCATCAATCACCAATAAGACCCCCACACCTCCTCCAGTCCTACATTCCTATCCTATCCTAGCTGCTAAAAGAGTATGTTTCATGGGGGGTGGGGGGGGGTGCCTTCCAAGAGGAAGAACTCAACAATTACATAAATGAGAAATGAGGAGAATCAAGCTTTTCATGTTTCTGAGTATCCATGAATAATGAAAAAGCCCAATTAATTCTCATCTCACTTACAATACGAAGGGGTTCGACCTCAACAACGTCGATGTGCAGAGATGTATCTCAGCAGGTGACTAGGTCCTATCTGACTCTGGCACACACATGCTCACCAAATCACAACAGGAAAGATTATTGTCCGTCAAGAGTTCGCAGCTATAAAACCTTCCTAGCTGACAGTTTACATTATTATTCAGGGAAGAGGAGAGAGTTTTCACGTTTTAGTGGCTTTTCAGGGTTTTGGAGCAAGCCACCCTGAGTTGGAAGAACTCTCTGCTGCTCTGTCTCTGCAGTGCTACCCTGCCACGAACACACAGCTTCAAGGAATTGTCTTAGTTAGTGGCAATGAAGCATTCGTGCACAGAACAAATATTTATTAAATACCTATCAGGAGGCAAGAAATGTATTTTGCTAAGAATATAATGGTGAATAAGACAAGAAAAGAAAAGAGGCCCTGCCTTCAGGGAGCTTCCACACGAGTTTCAGGATACTGGCTGCTGCTTCCATTGCCACACAAGCCAGTTCTCACTGCTTCTTCAGTGGCGGCCGGGCAGCACCTTCCAGACGACACTGATAAAGGGGACCGGACGCAAACCGCACTGCTCGGCTCCCAGGGCTCACCTCACTGCTCCTGGTGGGACGATGTGGCCCTGAGACCCACAGGAGGCCTACGAGAAGGACTGGAAGCTCCTGCACACGAGAAAACAAGGACTCCACGCAGGCAGCAGATCTCAGTGCAAACGGGTAGACTGGGAAAACACTTCCAAAACCTAGTGACAGTCGTGCACTGGAGTCATGCCACGGAGAGGAGGGTCAGGCTCCAGCGAGGCTCACTATTTCGTGGTCTTGGCTCACTTGCCATGCCCACTCTCCGGGCAAAGTGTAAAGAAAAAAAAATGTACACTGAACAGAAGGTCTGTGAAAGCCAGGTATGTCACATGCTGGTTTGGTCTCAACAGAGTTGTCTACAGGGGGTTTAGCTCAGTGTCAGACCACACATTAAAACTACGTTAATATTTATCCTCCAATAAACGGTGGCTTGTCCACACTACAGAAAGGCTGTGCTAAGGATCACCATGCAGCCGCGACGACCAGAGAAGCAGCGAGCGACACAGGGCTGTGGGGCGAGCCCGGCCCATGCACTGGTAGAAGGAAAGAAGAAAAGAGGTAGACCAATACACACGGTGTGACACTACTTATGGACATTTTTTTAGCCTCACAAAACAACATTTCACTTCTGAATGAAAAAAAAAAACGGTCTAGAAAGACACAACATGTAACATTGATTACATTTCTGAGATGATGAAGAACCAAGCTGGAGAATTTAGCATTGTGTATAATCTTATAATTTTCACTGGGAAATTATGTTCATGTACTAACTGTGTCATTAAAAATTTATGAAAAAGAATTACAATAGAGAATAACATCTCACTATAATTTAATGTGAATATGATAAATTGAGTAGTAAATTACCTTAAAACTAAGTCAAAGTTCTTATAGTATTCATAGTTTTCTTCTCAAAACTTGTTCATTCTCTTTTTTTAATCTAAAAAGAATGGGGACTTAAAAATGTAGATTCAAGTAAAAACCCATGGTTTTGATCATCTTTTCTGTAACAGTACAGACAGAAAAACCCAACCCTGAGGCTAAGAAAAATAAATAAAAACCCTAGCATTTTAAATGTATAAAGACAAAGGAAATCTTGCTATCTAGATAATATGGAAAGCATTAAATCAAGCATCCTCATCATATCCCTTTCAACACCCCTCCGCCATTGTGTCCGCAAAAAGGTCCCGCCTCGTGAAAGACGACACTGGGGTATCTGCAGCCCAGTGTGGAAGACACGGGGTAGGAGGAGCCTGAGAAGGAAACAGACAAGGCAACAGACAGATATGAAGGAGGAGGAGGGGAAAAAGAAAATAATGAAAACCGAACCAAACGGAGTGTACTGGCGAGAGAAAAGACGTGTGGACCGGAACACGCATGAGTGTCCACGAGAAGGCACAGGACGGCTCCCACACAGGACAGGACAGCTGTCTGCATCTGCCGGGCAACTCACCCAGCATTGCCTCCTACACGGTGGGACAGAATCTCCGTAACAACACGGGAGAGTGCACCCCATTTTATGGAAAGAAACTGAGTTCTAAGAGGGTAAGGGAGTTGCCGAAAGCCACACAGCTAATAAGTGACAGATTGGGGACTTTGGACTCCAAGCCCAACGTTCCTTCCCGAGTCGCCTACTGCTGCCTTAGACTGTCCTGCAAAATGCTGATTTTTCAAATCACCATGAGAATTTCAAGAAGCAAATGGTTTATCGATACAGTTACTGAGGTGTACATAGTAAGCTACTTTTCTTTCCTCTAGGGAAGCGAACCCTGAAAGAAGAATCTGCTTTGTCCTCTCAAACAACAGACCGTGGTGGAGGAAACCGTCGCGGTGTTATACTTGCCCACTTGTACGTTCCATCCAGCAAGGTGTCCAGGTGCTGCAGCGGGGCCGGCGTCTTATCCTTGAACCTGGTTAACAGCCGGCGCTGGATGGCCCGAAACTGCACCGCTCTTTCAGAGAGGAGTTCTTCCAACTTCTCACCGTTTATCCGCAGCTACAATGAAGAATGTCTTAAATTCAGGTTAAATGTGCACAAAGCAAAACATATTTAAAGTAAAAATACAGAAAATGCCAATAAAAGTCTGAAAGAGAAATGAAGAAATTTAAATGTATCACAGAGTTAAAAGAATTAAAACAGTGGTACTTGGTACATGAATACATGGATGATACAGTAGAACAGATGAATAAAAATTCAGTAAAGATATGCAGTATCACTGGGGAAGGATAGATGATTTAATAAATGTCTTGTGGAAATTAATTAAACACATGGGGAGTAAAGAGTAAGAGTTTCTTCCCCAATATGTGCAGCAAAATCAACTGCAGAGGAATCAAAAGTTTAGACACAATAAAAGTATCAGAAAAATTAGAATTTTTAAAATAATCTCAGCATGAGAAAGACTTTTACGGGTATAGTCAAAAGCCAAAAGCCACACACATAAACACACACGATAAAGTACTAAAAAAATAATTCTATGTGGTTTAAAAAAAAAAGAAAAACATTATGAGTAACATAAGATAAAAAACAAATTGCAAAAATAGCAATAACCACACAGACAAAAAGTCATGCCCCTAATATCTAGAAAGCATCTACAAATTAATGAGAAAAGGACCACAACCCGATACAAATCATTAAGAAAAAGCGTAACAACCTAATAGAAAAACTGGCAAAATTTACAGAGAAGTTAATACAAATAAGCTCTCAAACATACAGCCTTTGACTTACCAATCCCACTTCAAGGAATGTATCTTATGGGTATGCTTGCAAAAACTAATGTACATACAAGAATATCCATTATAGAATAGTTTGTTATTATAGTAAGATGTTATGAATAATCAAAATACTCGCCCGGCCGGTGTGGCTCAGTGGTTGAGCCTCGCCCTGTGCACCAAAAGGTTGCCGGTTCAATTTCCGGTCAGGGTACATGCCTGGGTTTCAGGTTTGATCCCCGGTTGGGAAACATACGGAAGGCAACAAATTGATGCTTCTCTCTCACATCAATGTTTCTCTCTGTCTCTCAGCATGTCCTGGGATGAGGAATATAAATATATATATATATATATTAGAATTTTTAAAATAATTTTTAAAATATTTAAAATTTTAAAATATATATTTTTTTTCCTTCAAAATGTTCTAAAATCAAACATATTATAGTTTAAATTTCTGGTATCAAACCAAACTTCCTATCTTTTCATCATATGTATTCTCTGACACATGACTTTAAAATCTGGGAATTTTATTAACTTTTTTTTTTTTTTTTTATCCTCACCCAAGGACATTTTTGCATTTATCTTCAGATAGAGCTGGTTGGACAGAGGGAGGAAGAGAGAGAGAGAAACATCGATGTGTGAGAGACACATCAAGTGGTCGCCACCCACACGACCCCAGGGGTCCAGGGACAAACTGTAACCAAGGTACATGCCCTTAGCAGGAACTGAACCTGGGAGTCTCTGGTCCACGGGCCAATGCTCTAACCGCTGAGCCAAACCAGCCAGGGCGGAATTTTATTAACTTCTTTTAATACCAATTTTAGAAGCAATAAGGAACCAACTAAATACAAGAATATTCTCTTGAAGAGGGAAAAAAGCTTTCATTACTGAAAGTTGTGATAACTTTTTTAAATAACTAAATTTTAAAAAATAATATTTCATTGCCTGGCCAGTGTGGCTCAGCAGTTGAGTAGTGACCCATGCACCAAGAGGTCACCAGTTCAATTCCCGGTCAGGGCACATGCCCAGGTTGTGGGCCAAATCCCCAGTGGGGGGCATGTAGGAAGTGGCCAATTGATGTTCTCGCTCACTGATGTTTCTATCTCTCTCTCCCTCTCTCTTCCTCTCTCTCTCAAATCAATAAAGAAAAACAAATTTAATAAAAAATAAATAAATAATATTTCATTAACGACTATATCAATGATTCACTCTTTTAATTGCATAACTTCCTCTTTAATATTTCCTGAATTCATGAAACACCAAAAAATAAAGAAGATTCTCTACACTGAGACATCAGCCAGGTTAGCATTCCATTGAATGTGTAATCCAACAGCAGTGACTGAAATGGTTTCATGTACCAGAATTTCAACATTTAACAAACATTTATGGATCCAGGGTCAACCACTGGGCTAGGTGCTAGTAATTACAGCAATAAATAAACAGACAGATATCCCTGCCTTACACTAAGAGACACTTGGATTCCAAAAGCCATCTTCATTCAAAATTTAAAATCATACTTTTAAAAACGCAGAGAGTGGGGCCAGTAGAAGAAGCATAACCACGTGCTGTTTAATTGGTGTAACAAATGAGAGTGCCTATAGTTGCTCAGTCCCTCCCCAGGAAGGAAACGCCCCTAAGGTAGGAACTCCAGGGATCTACTACCCAGCAAGTAAGGGGGGAAACTGTATGTTAAACTTATAGTCAATTAAAATCTGATATTTTCCATTTTAAATATTAAAAATATGTAATTAGTGAGACAGGTAAGAAGCTAGGACAATTATTCCTTGCCAAATAGAATGAGGAAACTGAGGCAGACAGCTAAATAAAGGCCGAGCAATTTACAGCCAGCTAATAAATCACAATATCATCTTCCCTAACCAAGGACACTTAGGGGCAAATGGTTTACACATTCCTGACCATGCTGGGGCAGACCCACCTTGGTCCTGGTCCCTTTCCTGCGACACACTTTGTGGTGACCCAGATGGGACCTACAGCTATTGTCACTTCTTTACTCTCACTCTAAGTCATCTTTCCTGTCACTTCTCATCGTTGGTGTGAAGTAAGTCTACCAACAGCTGCAAAGTGAATCCTTTGTTAGAAGCACTTCATCAGCACTAAGACCACAGGTTGTCTGCCCTCTGGACATGGGGTATCCTGCCCACATGACCATCCCCAAGTGACTCCTGGGTGACAGGGTCTGATGAGTCCAGGTCTGGCGTCCAAACGGACCCTCACCCTCTTCCCTGTTATGCTTTGGCTTTCTATAGACATACTTTCTCTTCAGACTTCTGCTCTTTCCATTGGGAATCCGACTGTCTTGACTTGCTTCAGAGACTTCCGAGGTGTGCGGCTCACTCCCACGTGGACACGTGTCCACTCAGACTCACACTTTTCGCTTATTTCACAGCAGTGCCCGTGCCCTGGCCTCTCTCTTTTTCTCTTCCTGAATAAAACTTTTATTCTCACTACGATTTGTCCTTGAAATCCTTCCTGGGCAAGTAAAGGATCTGAAGGTCGCCTGACATGTGAAAGGTCCCAGACCATGCCAGGACGGGGCCAGCCCCCAGCACAGAGGGGGGCCAGTAACAGTTAGTATAGTCTTTCTGTGGACTCTTCCATAAACCACTAGACCCCAGTTTTGCCCAGTGAAGGAAGACTTTCTTACAATACATCCTAGAGAATGGCAAATGTTATCAATCCTTAAAATTCCCCAAACTGTCGATTTTGGTACCACAATTTGGTCAAAAGCATATTGTCCTATAACATATCAGCATATATAAGAGAAACTCAAATAAGTTCAACTTTATTTGATAATGATATGTTATTTTTAATTGGAATGTATGCACTGAATTTCTCCCTCTTTGTTCACACTGTATTTAAAGAAGTCTTTACAGCTCGACAGCAATGCCTTTGGAATGTTGAAAGGGACTGAAATCAGGTAGAATATTCACGTGACTGGCTAGTTACATGACATATTCTCTCTCTCTCTCTCTCTCTCTCTCTCTCTCTCTCTCTCACACACACACACACACACACACACACACATTATAGTTTATAAACTGAAATGCAAAAAAGCTATTGAGTCCTTAAAAAGTAGTCATTCTAAGAACCAATGCTTCCTTGAATGATATTCAAAAGTTTTCTGAAATTCCCCTTTGTAATTGCCTCCAAAGTCTACTTATAGGCAAATAAGTAAGTAGACCCTGGTGAATTTTTTTAAACACATGGGACTTTTAAAACAATGATTGTCATTGTCCAATTCATTCACCAAACATGACTCTAGATTATTCCCAAACACCAAATCAGTCTTCAAAGGATGAAGATTTGACCCCATCAAGATAGTCAAGAGAATTTAAACGGGCTCTGAAGGTATTTCCACAGAAGAAATGTAAAAATATTCAGGTAACAAAGTCGTCGTCAGATCTCATTTATTTAGACATTCAGCCATTTAGCATTTACCGAGCACCCGTGGTGCCGGATACTGGAGAATGTTTTACGTGGTTAACCCTCATTCAGATGCAGAAGTTCTGGTGTGCTTGTTAAAAGAGAAAAGGAAACATCACTTCACTTTATAATCACACCTCATTTATGGCTTGCTAGAATTCGTTAGCCTAATGGCTGCCGATGAGCCCCGACAGTTTCAACACTGGTTATGGGGGTCAAAGGTTAAGTCCCCGTGTGGAAGAATTAAATCAGCTCTGTTCTGAGGCCAGACCACATGCTTAGCTCCAGGCGGTCCCTCTTAAATGTCTGCCCTGGTCACAGACTGGTCAAGAGGGCAGGAACAGATTCACAAAATGCTCCCTACGCACAAGAGGAGCAACTTGGAGCAGGCGGCCTGAGAGCGGCCCCTGCGGCTCCTGCCTCTGCGGCAGCCCTCCTTCGCACGCTGGGAGCTGCCAAGGACGTGGGCTCTCATCATACGCACCTCAAAGTGATGATCGATCAACTCGAAATATTCTTGAAGGGGCATGGATCCAGAAAAAGAACATGCAAAATCTTTGATTCCCTGCTTTTCGAAATATTCTTGAAGGCGGATAATAAGCTCATTTGTTATGAGCCAAAGATCTTCAAATTGTTCGCTCTGAATGCGGTATCGTTCTAAGAGAGAAAAAATAATTAGGAAAAGTGCTTATTAGCAGCTGAAAATATACAAATGATCACTAACGCTGATGTGAATACCAAAACGCAAAGGACAAAAAGATTTATTTTATGGAATATAGAAGTGATTTCGACTGGCTTACTAAAAATACTTCGAGTGTGTTATTGAGGTTCCCTGCATCAGCAACTTAACATTTTCAAATTTAATGCCAAAGGTATGTGGTCACAGTGGCACGCTGTAGAGTATGGTCCTTTTTTATACTATGTATGTATCTTATAACAGGCTTCAGCGCAATAAAATAAAAACACCCGAATTTGGGCCCTTTTAAAAAAAAAGAAAGAAAACAGCCATTGTAAAAATACAATCTGGTATCATTAATTTGTTTCAGAATACTGATGCGAAATACAATTTGTTCTGCAGAATAATCCCATATCCTGGACACCGTAACCAGTTTAAATCCCTGTAATCATAATCAATGTTTTTTATTTTTCTAGTAGTTCTTTTATTTGAAGAGATTTTGCAAGCAGAACCTTCCCTAAATATAAATCTTGTTTCCCTACAGTCCTCAGCTCCTAGAGAGCAAATTCCTGTCCATCTCCCACCCTGATGCCGGTGATGATGACAACGATGACGAGGACAGCAGAGGCAGTAACTACATCTGTGATAAGAGAAACTGTTATTATTGAGCCCCAACTGGGTACCAAGCTCTGTGATTGAAACAGCCTCTTTTTTCATAAAAAGGAAAACGAGGCACAGAGAAGTTCAGAGACTTGCCGAAGGTCACAAAGCAAATTGAAAGTCAGAGCTAGAATTCATCATAGGTGGGTCATAAGCTCATATGAGCCAAAGACCTTCAAACTGTCCACGTCTTCTCCACCTGTCTAAATTCTACCTGTGCTTCAGGACCTGGCTTCAGTCTCCTCTACCCCAAGAAACGTTTCTCTTTCACCTGCAGCAGGCTAATATGTGCCGGCATAAATATAAAATTCAGCGCTTTGCCTTCCCTCTCTTGTCTAATCTCCAGGGCCCGAGGGGGAAATAGTGTTCTGCCCATTTTACAGAAGAACAGATCCAGTCACAGAAGAGTTTCAGTAACCTGCTAGCACATCTAGCCAGTTAGTAACAGAACAGGGATTGGAACTCCAGCTATTAATCCAAAGACGAGCTATTAATCTCGACCTCCTCATAATACTACAGCTCTCTGAATTTATACAGAGATTTCCTATGTAGACAGTTCACTGCACCCTTAACCACACACAGCCATGTGTTCTTACTGAAGTTTCCAGGTGATTACATTCAGTCCCTTCAAAGGGATTGCATAGTTTTTGAGATCTAGATCTAAGTCTCCTGTTCCATTTAATTCACCATTTGTTGAGCATCTATTAGGTGCAATTTCATAAAGAAAGAAATTCTGGGAGCACAAAGATGAACTCAGTCTTCTTAAGGAGCATGACACATGGACATGTGAAATGTTGACTTATACTCCCCTGGCAACTTGACAAATTCTGTGAGTATCTCACATCTTCAAATGGGTGATCAGGACTTCCATTTGTCATTCTCGCCAAAATTCAAGAACATGTCTCCTCTTATTCCCCTAGCCATCCTCTTTGTCAGTTACACCAGGAATAAAACACACTGGGCACGCCTGCCGTGGTGCCAGGCAAACACCCTGGTCTTCCCTGCTCTAGCATCCTTCCCAGCCCTCCCCTCACCCGTGTCATGCTGGACGCTGGCTTCTGCCCGTGGTGCTCATCAGATGTTCCCTCCTTTCTCCCCATCAAAGACATTAGGACCAAGGTCAGGCGGAACGGCTCTTACCTATCTCTGTGAGTGTCACTGAAGGGTTACTCTGAGAGGGGACAGAGAGAGCAGGGTTGCGGTGGGGTGGGAGCAGGCAGGTAGGACGGGGAGAGATGACAGCAAAGCCCCGCACCAGAACGCCTAGATCCAGGGTCCTATACCAGCTGAGCTTGGGAGCCAACACGTTTTTTTTTAATCCTCACCCGAGGACATTTTTCCATTTATCTTCAGATACAGTGTGAGGGAGAGAGAGAGAGAAAAACATTGATGTGAGGGAGACACATCGATTGGTTGCCTCCCGCATGACCCGACCAGGATCAGGGACTGAACCGCAACCCAGGTACATGCCCTTGACAGGAATCGAACCCATGACTCTTCAGTCTGTGGGCCGACACTCCAACCACTGAGCCAAACTGGCCAGGGCTGAAAGGCAACACTTCAAACCCAGCTGAGTATGCATTCACTCTTTCATTCATTAATATAACCCAGTGCGAGATGCTGGAGATCAAACCCCAACAGAACAAGAGCCTCTGCCCGCAAGGAGCTCACGGCAGACCTGGAAAGACAGAGTGAGGCGGGAAGAGTGACACCGCTCCTGCCCTCCCTCGTTTGGGGGCACCCCATTAAGGCTAGCTTTGCCGCAAAAGTGCCAGGACTCCCCCCACCAGAAGACGGTTACTATTTTCAGTATGTGAAGGCCTGTCACACGGCCGAAGACCTGGGCATCTGCAGGCTGCTGCGAGGGGCAGCGGCAGGGGCAGTCAGACGGCCCAGTAACCGCAGCTCGGCCCAGCTGGCTGCCTCGGAGGCAGGGGACGCCCTCACTCCACTGCGAGAGTTCAAGGCTCCAAGCTCCTTGGTGATCAGTGATTTCTTCAAAGTCTCTTTGGAAGTTGCAGGACTCCAAGGGGAAGAAAGACAGGTCCTCCCCTGAGGACAGACAGTGTGTCCCTCCATCCGCCCTGGGACAGAAATGTGCTGCCCAGGCAGCGTGGCCCCCAGGCCCAGCCGTTGCCCCTCCCGGGAACACGTCTGGCTCTGGCTCAGGCCCCAGGACCTCGTCCTTCTGTGCCTCTGTCCCCACCCCGGGGGCGGGTGTGGCTCCAGCCCAGCGCGCCCTGCAGGCCCGGCACTGCCCTCGACTCCCAGGGGAGGGGAGCTGGACCAGCTACTTTTCCTTTGTCAGCTTTGCGAGCTCCCGAAACACCAGCTTCGCCTTCTGCTGGCCTGGCCTTGAGGGTGCAGCAGGTGCCGGCGACGCAGTGCACACGGCTGTGACCAGGCCTGAGAGGACAGTGCGCTCCATCAGAGGGACAGAGCCGGATGTGGCCGTGGCCGGTGTGGGCACATGTGTGGGCACTGCCACACCCGACTGCGGCCGCCCTCACTGAAGGCAGCACCTGCAAAGCCGTCAGCTGGCCGGCGAGGGCATGTCCTCCAGAGATGCCACGCCGCGAAGTCCCGGCAGGAGCCCACGTGCTCATGGCACACCCTTCCCAGGAAGGAGCAGGGCTTCTCCAGGGTCAGCGAGTCCCTTCAGCCTGGGGTTCTGCACAAAGCGTCACGCCCAGCTCCTGCTCTTTGTCCCTGTCTGGAGTAAGAGCATGTCCCAGTGGGGCACCTGGCTGGGCAGAGGGAGCTGCTGCTGCTCTCGGCCCTGGCAGGGCCCAGGTTTCGTGGGCGCAGCAGGTGCGCTCGTGCTGGTGGCTACTGCAGAAGTGATGACCAGCGTCTCCACGGCCGTCACCCCACGTGAACCGTCCATCCCGCCCCACGCTCCCTTGAAAGGCTTTTCCAACAGCCCCTGTTTCACGTGGGCTTCTCGCACCGTCCGGCAGGCTTCCTCGGACAGGCTGGCCGTCAGCTTGCCCCCAGGGCTGTCCCCCAGCTCCCACACCTGGAACAGCCGCGCACGGTCCTGTCTCATCGCCAGCTCCTTCGGGCTGTGAGCCCTGCCCTTCTCGCACCGTCCGGCAGGCTTCCTCGGACAGGCTGGCCGTCAGCTTGCCCCCAGGGCTGTCCCCCAGCTCCCACACCTGGAACAGCCGCGCACGGTCCTGTCTCACCGCCAGCTCCTGTGAGCCCTGCCCTTCTCGCACATCTCCGTGGACGTCCCGTAGGAATGCCCGTCAAGAGCATTAGTGAGGAGATCCTTCCAGGAACCATGACACTGAACGAGATCCTTTCCAACACCCAGGGTCCGAGCTCCTCGGAGGGAAAAGGCACACTGCCTCCACGGGCTCGTTTTCTTTCATGTATATGTGGCTTTCATAGAACAATTAAAATGGTGCCTGACACACACAAGCAGGCGCTCAAATGTTACCTGTTACCATCACTGTCGCCATGGTTCCCCAAGGACACTGTAAACTAAAGGGCAGGGATTCCGTCATAAACGTCATTAGGCCCTCACAGCACCTAACACGGTAACTTTCAAATAACAGATATGAAAAAAAGTGGCTCTAATAAAATGCTTTCCTTAACATAGAATTAGCTGTCATTTTAGGAAGAGCCATAAATTTTTACATAAATATTACAGTGCTAATATTTCAAAGGACATTTAATTCAACTATAATTTTTAATACACATGTGACATAATTTATACATCTTTTTAAAATGCATATAAACAACTTGGATTATTATGACACATTTGAAAGAACCATATCATCTGGCCCAGGATATAAAACATATACATTTCAAGGTACCTCAATGAAGATGGGGCAAGCCACAGGTTACCTGAGGGAGGAACATACCAAGCCAAGGAAATTGTGAGTGCAAAGGCCCTGAGGCAGGAATACATTCACAGGAACACTGAGGAGGCTGGTACGGCTGAAGCTGAATGAGCAGTTTTTATATTGCACTCTAACAAAATCACACCACTTTCTATTAAATCACCCATGTAGGTACTGCAAAAAAAATCTGGAGACAAGGCATATTCAGCCATATCCAGGAAAATCTGTGACCAAAAGTTAGTGTGAAAATTTATCAGAATTTACCACTGGGGAAAACATGGACAGGTTTCTCAGCAGAATACCAACAGTACCCCAGGCACAGCTGGCCGGGGCTGAGTTGTTGATGGCAAAAGATAACTCCAACTAGCACCTATCCTAAGGCCGCCTCAGAAGTGCTGAGTCCCCATCTCAGCTGACACTGGGCATGGACGTCCTGTTAAGGAGGGCAGGGGGTGGGGGCTAGCCAAGAAAGGCAGCGTGCCCACAGCTCTTCCCCAGGAAGGTGAAGGGCCTTGGCTCTGCTGCCGGCAGCTCAATGCCCTCCTGCTCCCGGACAACAGCAAAGTCCCCAATCTGACAAAACACAATGTGGGCACATCTAAACATTCCCCTTCTCCTTTATCAAGATTTGAATTTCCCAAACAGAGGCCTGTGAACTCTCTGGGAGACCCATCTCAACTCCCCATCGTGGTCAAACAAAGACTCTAAAGATACAGCAACAGAAAAGTGCAGAGGACATGAGACTGTACATAGAGAACCCTAAAGATTCTACCAAAAAACCACTAGAACTGATAAATGAACTCAGTAAAGTAGCAGGACACAAAATAAATATCCAGAAATCAGTTGCGTTTATATACCAATAATGAACTATCAGAAAAGGAAACTGAGAGAAAACAATCCCCTTTACAATTACAACAAATGAATAATTAATTAATTAAATACATAGGAATAAATACAACTGAGGAGGTAAACGAAGTACTTGGAAATTATAAGACACCGAAGAAAGAAACTGAAGAAAATACAAATAAGTGGAAGCATGTCCATGTTTTGGACAGGAAGAATTAACATCATTAAAATGTCTTTATTACCCAAAGCAATCTATAGCTTCAATGTATTGCTATCAAGATACCAGTGATGTCTTTCACAGAACTAGAACAAATATACCAAAAATGTATATCTAACTACAAAAGACCCTGAATAGCCACAGCAATGTTTGTTTCTTTGTTTTTGATCACAAGAGATGCCAGGTAGAAAATGAATTGGAAAGGGGCAAGAACAGACTTACAGTCAGGACAGTATAACCATGGTCCAGGTGAGAGATGGTGGTAGATGAAGCAATTAAGAGCATCATGTTAGGAAAAAGAAATCCCACTTCTCAGGTCTTATCCTCTGAGCAAACCTTAAAATCTAGTAAATTTTTAAATCTGTAACTTCAGTAACTTCAGTACAAATAAATTATCCAATCTTCAATGTCTTCATTTACACAAAAGGGAAAGTAAAACATAACTTACAAGGTTGCCATGGAGATAAAATACAATGCTGTATGGAAAATACCTATAAAATAATACCTATAAAAATGTAGTTTATCTATTATAAAATTTAGATCAATCACAATTAGATGTTGAAAAGTGTTGGCTGAGTCCTGAGTGGGCAGCCCCATTGGTTGGCATGTTGTCCTGTGCACCAAAAGGTTGAGAGTTCGATTCTGGGTCAGGGCACATACCTAGGTTGTGGGTTTGATCCCCAGTCTGGGCATGTGCAGGAGGCAACCAATCAATGTTTCTCTCTCACATCTATGTTTCTCTCTCTCTCTCTCTCTCTCTCTCTCTCTCTCTCTCTCTAAAAATCAATAAAAACATATCCTCTAGTGGGTATATATGTCAAAAAATTAAAATTATCTGATTCAAAAAGTGTGGAGTGAAACAAGTAAAAATTCTAAAGCTCAATGAAAAATTCAAACATAAATAAATTTCTA
The DNA here is from genome assembly GCA_030848825.1 of Tadarida brasiliensis. Taxonomy (NCBI): domain Eukaryota; kingdom Metazoa; phylum Chordata; class Mammalia; order Chiroptera; family Molossidae; genus Tadarida; species Tadarida brasiliensis. Next base: position 93,068,085 of record CM061267.1, on the reverse strand, counting down.
GATATACCACAGCTACCTGAAATAGATTGAATGTTTATATTCCCCCAAAATTCATATATTAAACTCTTGTGCCCAATGTGATGGTATTTGGAGGTGGGGCCTTTGGGAGGTGATTAGGTCATGAGGGTGAAGCCCTCATGAATGAGATTAGTGCCCTTATAAAAGACCCCGAGAAGTCCCTTGCCCCTTTGCTATGTGAGGACACAGCAAAAAGACAGACATCTACGAACCTGAAGCAGGCCCTCACCCGACACCTGTTGCACCAGAGCTTGGTCCTGAACTTCCCAGCCTCTGGAACTTCGAAAAGCAAATTTCTATTGTACAAAAGCCACCGGGTCTAAGGTATTTTGTTACAGCAGCCCAAATGGACTAAGACAGTACACTACTATGACCGAGCATAATGCATGAATGTCAGCAAATAATAGCATTGTAAAAATAATAAACATTTACAGAGATGTAATATTTTCTGTAATGTTTTTGGTTTCCATTATTTTCTTATTTTCATCAATACATGCAGGGGGAAAAATAAAACTAAAATTTTTGCAATAAAAAATGTATACTTAACTTGGGATTCAGAAATATAAACATAATTATTTTTAAGTTGATTTTTTTTTCAGACAATCAAAAAAATTGACAAGAATGAATGAGTCAAAAAAGAGGATAAAATTTTAAGAATAAAGAAAAGAATGAATGATTCAAAGATTTATAAGGCATTATTTGATTATTAAGCATTTTCTTAGTACTTGTGTTTCAAAATGGTTAACATTGCCCTGGAGACTTTTCAGAGTATACATTTCATGGAAAGGAGAAATAAAAATCTATTTATAATATAACATGAAAGAAGAAAGTTGTATTTTAAAATACACCCTTACAATACTAGTAATTAAAATAGCTGCCAAAATGAACATTCAATTTATTTTTTTTTTATCTCTTTTCCTTTGCATCTTGTAATAGCAGCTCAGTAGAAATAACCTCTTCAGCTTCCAAATGAAATAAATTTGGATGACTGGAGCCCGGTCAATTGCCATTCCACTCTACTACAAATGGAGAAAGTAATGGCTTTCACTACGCAGGGCACAAAAATGCATCACGTCAGTGTCTAGTCATGTCAGAACATCTGAAGTTCATCAATATAAATAATGTTTGTATTCATGTCATAAACAAAGCATCAGTATAATTTATGTTATTTGGAAATTTTTTAATGTGAGATGGAAAGGCGGATGAAGGCTTTTTGAACCAAAAAGTTTCAGAAAAATAATATAAACAATTTCAGTAGATATTAGTGCAATATTCTAAATATACAACCTCTTCGATATTAGTAGAAACTATAGACGGTTTCTCTAAATTTACTTTTCAAAAGGCTTCTTCCAAGCTGGATTTGTATAATTTGCCCATTGCCTCTTGATAATACTGCTAAGAAAATTATTCCACTGATTTTGATGAAAGTTAAATATCTTCTTGATTCATGTTCCTTGAGCAGCTTGCTTTTTCCTTTTTAATCTTTGAGGATATACTCCTGATCCTTAGCGCTCCAAGATTTCGCAATAACGTGTCCCGGACGTGTTTCTTTTTCTCAATCATCCCGCAAACATCAGACAGGCTCTTTAATATCCACAGCTATGACATCTCATTTCCTTGAAATCCTCGTCTCCATTGTTCTTCTCTCCATCTGCACAAGCCACTCCCCCAAGGTCCCACCTGAAGAGCTTGTCATTATCTCGATCTCCAGTTCCTCTGAACTCTTGATTCAACATCATTCTTCTCTGACTACCACCTTGTGCTCTTCTAGTTCACTTGCTCTGTAATTCCTCTTTCACTTCTGAAAGCTTATTGGCCCTTGTGATCCATTGAATCCATTCATTTTCCATCAGTTTTCTCTCATCTTTATTTCTCTCATGGCACCTTAGATTTGGTAGTCGATTATTATATGTATTCTCATAAAAATATTTTCTCTGTGATTCTGTTTCAAAATCCCAGCCCTGAATTTAGTTGCTTGGATACTGATAGATCACTGCCAGGGAAAATCGTCTAAGGATGACTGGTTTCACTTCAAAATTCAGGATTCAAACTTCAAATGGGAACTCAACATTGCCTCATTCATGAGTTTGCTTTCTTATTTTCTAAGACACCAATGCCATGCCTTTTTTTTTCTTCAAATTTAGACATCATCCAGGCTCTCTTATGTTTCCATCAACAAATCTACAAAGTCTCCCTTGACCTACATCCCGTCCCTCCTTTACAGTAAGTTACAAAAGCTATCCTTCAGTCCCCCTGGACACCCCCAACGCCTGCCCCCAGGCTCCGAATCCTACCCCCTCTCTCCTCAAAGATTTCACTGCATTGATTCCTTTCTCTCTCCTGATCATCAGTCTCTCTCACTTAACTCAATCATTTCAATTAATATTCAAACATGTTCTAGTATTGCTCATTTAAAAACAAAACAAAACCCACACTCCTTCCAGCTACTTCTCACTTCAAAATCACTGAGTTTTGGTTGTCCAGTTCTTTCTGAAAACACTACAAACTGAAAACTTGCAACACTCGGTACTTAAATGTATACTTGATCATGCTGCAGCTTAGCTGCTCCGATTTGAGCTCAGAAAGAATGATATCTAGTAGATTGAGCTTTGTCGTTATTTTTAAAGCTCTATGAAATCTGCTATTCATAAGTTACAACTGCATAAGTACAATAATCACAATGATAAAGATAAGCTATAGAGACATTATTGAAGAAGTTAAGTTGTCTTTGTGATATTCAGAAGAAAATTTGGATCCTGGACTCTGCATCACAAAAACAAAAGATGCCTGACACACATTGAGTACAATTACTTCATTCCTTTCTCGGGGATGAGCACGCTGAGAGCCTAGGGAGCAGCAGCAACTGCCTCAACCCCAGAAAACGGTGCTTCTCCGTATCCGTCTCCCTTCATCACCGCGGCATTTCCTGGGTAGAAGTCTGTGTGTCACTGAAGCCAGAACAACAATCAGGGAATTGTCATGGCTATCTTCAGGTTTCAGTTGACACAGTTCATCTGGTCCCTTATTTAAAAGGTCCTGTCCTATCCCATTCTCTAACCTGGCTGCCTGTACTATGGCGCTATCATCTATTCAGATGTATGTGACCAAATCAGCTATACACCTGAATATTTGGTGATATTTACATAATGGTAAAGTGATCGTGCTCCACAGCAATGCTCCAAAAGTTACTTTATCTAAAAATGCATTAGGACATAAATGTTCCCAATTTTCACAAAGAATAACGTCTTGCCTTTTTTTAATGATCTGGATTGCAGACCCATCACTGCATCATCACTGAAGTCTATCAGATGTGTACGATTTCCCGAGGACAAGTCAGCACCAATTTTTTAGTTAAACTGAAGAGAACAGTTTAACAACGAGACATGTACCAAAATGATTCCAACATCCAAGTGAAGATAAAAAGCTCATCAAAATTAAATGGTGCCACCCTGGCCAGGTGGCTCGGTTGGCTGGAGTCTCATCCGGTACACCAAAAGTTTTCGGGTTTGATCCCCAGTCAGGGCACACACGGGAGGCAATCAATCGATGTTTCTCTCTCACATCAATGTTTCTCTCTCTCTCTAAAACAAAATAAATAAAAACATATCCTCGGGTAAGGATTATAATAAAAAAGAAGGATATAAAAATATATACACACAAAAAAAATTAATTCCAATTTCTAGTAGTCCCTATCTCAAAAATATTTTTTAATTCTTTGAATTCCTTCCTCAAACTCTTCTCATCCCCAAACAAAGATAAATATCTCTAATAAAATAGGATCCTAGCTTTATAATTTGTACGTCCTATATACTTACTACCATAGCTTTCAGTTTTCAATACTTAGCTGAATATCACCCTTGGCCGAAATCCTTGATGACGATGGAGGGTACTTAGAAAGTTTCAAAAACCGTAACGCCATGTCGACTTACGAGAGGTTTTGGACGCAAGCAGAGTGACTTGGGAACCTCCTAAGAAGTGGAAGCCCATCACATTCACCTGATCCTCTTCGGACTGACTGGCAAAGCCTACCAAAAAAAAAGGAAAAAAATCACCATATGGCAGAACACTTAATGTTTGAAGTAGGAAGCTTCACTGATGACAAGTAGGTTCTATGTCACTAGTCACGTGTAAAGCCCGTGTATTAATTATATCAACTGATTTCCATAACAGCTCCCAATTGCTAAAAGTTCTGCCTCACAAGAACACTCTGAAATCATCTAATTTCCTTTCTCCTACTGGTTCATTCTAGGGCTAAGGCAGGAAATGCACACAATGTTACTAGCAGAGTTGTGTGAAAAGGATGTAAGAGCCAATTTAAAGAGACTATCACTGCCCGGCCGGTGTGGCTCAGTGGATTGAGCATTGTCCCATGGACTGAGAAGTCCCGGTTCGATTCCCAGTCAGGGCACATGCCCGCGTTGCAGGCTTGATCCCCAGTAGGGGGCGTGCAGGAGGCAGCCAATTGATGTTTCTCTCTCACATTGGAGTTTTTCTATCTCTCTCTCCCTTCCTCTCTCTCTAAAAAAAAATCAATCAATCAATCAATCAATAAACAAACTACCACTGACCCAGCATTCTCCCCAAGAAGGGGAGATAGAGCTGGAAGTCTGGAAAGGCCAATGTAGCAGAAGTTCCCAGGGCAGGGTATCAGAGAGCGAGACCTGCACAGACCTGCAGAGTGCCCCTTGATTATACATCTGAAGACCCATCAGCACAGGCCTGTAAGGGAACTATGTGAGGCTGGGGGAAAACACCGAAAAACATCGCAGGGAATATGGAATCCGTGATTCCAACTGGAGCCCGGAACAATCCGTTCTCACCGGCCAGAATATGAGCCAGAATACGAGCCAGCCTAATTCACTAGGCATCGTGAAGGATACATGAGAGAGTTTGCCCTCAGTGGTTGGTGAAGTTGGCCCTCAAATAAAATGTTGCTCCCATCCTGCCTGACAAAGTTCAAAAGCAACATCTGGAAGGATCAAAGTTTTCAAGTGGCTTAACCATGTCTCAGGAGCAAAGCTCAAGAAGATTTAGATGCAAACGAAAACACTCAATACACAAGTAGATGAAGTTCCGAAGTTCTGTTCTTCAATCAAAAAGTACAGGGCATGCAAAGAAGGAAGAAACTACAGTCATAACAAGCAGCAAATCAACCAGAATGAACTCAGAAATGCCACAGATGATGGAATCAGTAGACAAGGGAATTTTAAACAGTTATTATGTTGTTCTGTGTGTTCAAAGAAGTCCTATTAGAGACATGGAAGGTATTTTCTTTTTTTTTCTTTTTTTTTTAGAGAGAGAGGAAGGGAGAGGGAGAGAGAGAGAAACACCGATGAGAGAGAACATCGACTGGCCGCCTCCTGCATGCCCCCCACAGGGGATCGGGCCCACAACCTGGGCATGTGCCCTGACCAGGAATCAAACTGGCGACCTCTTGGTGCATGGGTCGATGCTCAACCACTGAGCCACACCGGCTGGGCAACATGGAAGGTATTTTTAAGAAGAAGAAAAAAGACTTATATCAAACTTTGAGAGAAGACAGTACAGTGTCAGGTGAACAATACACTGAGTGGGATTACAAGCAGATCACACACTGCAGAAGAAAAGGACTTGAACGTACAGCAATAGAAACCACCCAAAATAAAGCACAAGGAGAAAAAAAGATGGAAAAAAGCAGAGCATTACTGAGCTCTAGGACTCAGTGGCAGATTTTTAAATGTCCCCTCAGGATGCAATGCAGGTGCTGTGGCGTGTTCTTTTCTGGAGTCCCTGGCTTTGTGCTCACAGCGAACATGCTGGAACGTTACCGCTGCTTAAAATCAGCACTCTGGGTACTTCTCCCTTTTCTCTTCTCACAAGCACTTTTCACTCTTAGCATATATTAGACTTTTATGTGTTCATATCAAATAAAGTTGGATCAAACATTTTTTTCTCATTTCTTTTTGGTTATCCATTTCTAAATTTCACACTATTTTTGTAATAAGAAAAGTCAAAGCTATTTTAAATATATCTGTTTTTGTTCACAAAAAAAAGGATTAAAGAAAACAAATAGGAAGAGATGTAGATTAAAAGTAGATTTATTTCTTCTCTGTGAAGTTCATTAACTTTGTTTAGCTCAGTTAAAAAGTAGATTTTCCATAGCAACTTGGACATCAACATATAAAAGTTTAATATACCAAGAGTGAAAACGGAAAAAGTACTCAGAGTGCTTATTTTAAACAGTTACATGCTTCTAGCATGTTCAATATAAACACAAATCCATGGACTCTAAAAAAGAACAGGCTATATCACATACATCTGATCTTGAGGGACATTTCTAAATTCCTGTCATTGCGTCCCATTTCTAAAGTGACTAAAAAGCAAATCTACGCTGATGAGCCTCAGATACCTATGATGTCAAAACAATTGAGCCCCAAATCAGGAGAAAAGGAGATGAGTTATCTAAGCTTTCCCTAGCTTACAGAGATTACCTGCCTGATCAAAAGCGTGCATTTTTATTCAGTCTCTGTGGGTTTCATCCACCTACAGTAAATATCACCCACTCAGAAGCCAGGGTCTTAAACATTTTTCAAAGGCACCCATAAATTCAGTGTGCAACATATAATTTCCTACTAAATTTCCAGGATAGTACAGGAGACTCCAGGAATCAATACATTTGTATAAGATGTTACAAAGGTAGTGACTCTTTCTGCCTTTTTTAAAATCCAAATTTGTTTTAAGAAAATCAACTAAGAAGGAAGGAAAGGGAAGGGAAAAACAGAAAGGTATAAAACTATTTGCTAACAATAAACACATATATACAAACTTAATTCAAACTAAAGAATAGATCAATTGTAACCAAAAGCATTCCTTTTTTAAGGCTTCCCATAGAGTTATACATAAATAAAGCTTTTTAAACACTTCAAAATAATGAAAGATAAATGTTAAGCACTTTAAGTAGTTAATAACTCAAAAGTTGACTTACCATAAATCGCTAAACCTTGTGGGAAATACTCTTTGTTTCTAAATCCTACCCACTAATGCAAGGGTGAGGACGCATCGCATAGCCAACAGTGACAATTTTTAATGAGGGATCTTAAAGGGTTGCTTTAATTCCCAGATTTGTTTTTTTAATTCCACCCCATCACCAGGAAAGTGAATAGATGGGACACATTAGAAACCCTGGTTACTACAGATGTTTTATCCAATCAACGCCTCTCTTTTTTCTCAGCTCCTCAGAAAGAAAAACTGATACCTGGAGAAAGTCACACCTTCGCAAATTACCCCCAATGTTCACCGTGATACTGAAGCTTTATATACGAAGCCCCTCGTAAAGGATCAGGGCCAGAGGATGACTCGCCCCGCCAGCTGCCGCAGACAGCGGAACCACCAAGGGCACCTACTTAGGCCATCACTTTTCAGGGGCACAAGTCTGTACTTTAAAAAGGTACAGACCCAGAAACCTACAATGAAAATGATTAATAAATATTTACATTCCAAGCCAAAGAATTCCACAGTCGAAAAAGAAACATTTGATGTTTTCATTTCTGAATACTGAAGCAAAATAATGATTATACTAATTTTAATCAAACTTAAAAGGTACACCTTATTACCTTGTTGATATAAGCTATTCTCCTTTGAACAGGCAAGGAAAAAATCCTGGAGGCATTTTTATATTCTGACTTGACAATTATCTGATAATTACCCCATCATTACCTGCCGGTGAAGGGTTCCATTCGGAATTCTTAACATTTCTGCTATCACAGGCATGTTACTTCAAAAGTCCTACCTGGAAAGAGACTGAGAAGGCTGACTGGAGGTTTGTTGGTATCGATGGTTAGTTTGTGGCTTGCAATTTTTGAAGGCTGACCTGGTAGGCAGATTAATTTCAGGGGAAGTCTGAATTTACATTGGATAACTCGAGGAATGCCTGAAATAAAAAAGAGAGAACTGTAGAGTCACCCATTTGACAAATAATTTAACCAAAAAAAATCTGTACTTCTAACAGTCTGAGTAGCAACATACCTTAGTGTAAAGTTTGCTGCCTGCCCATTTTGTCTAGCATAAGTGAAACAGCTGCACACTACCGTCAGAATCCACGTTTGTACACGTTGTCAGAAGTACAAGGCCATATCAGGGGATCACTCATGAGGTATACAAATGTCTAACCACTATCTGTACATCTGAAACTAATATCATATTGAATGTCAACTGTAGTTTAAAAAATAAAGAGTATTGCAGAATTTTTTTTTAAGTGCAAGGCAAAAATAAAATCTTTAAAAGGAACACAGGCATGCCCGGCTGGTGTGGCTCAGTGGTTGAGCATCAACCCATGCACCAAGAGGTCGCTGGTTCAATTCCTGGTCAGGCCACAGGCCCAGGTTGTGGGCCAAATCCCCAGTGGGGGGCATGCAGGAGGCAGCCAGTCGATGTTCTCTCTCATCAATGTTTCTACCGCTCTCTCCCTCTCCCTTCCTCTCTCTCTAAAATCAATAAAGAAAAAAAAATTTAAAAGAAATACAGGCATGAGGTCTGCCTTTAATAGTAATACCATATTTTATTAATTTTTAATACCATATTTTAAAAATCATCACACTTCAACACTATATATGTAGTTATAGTCAATTACTGAACTATCTTTAAACTAAGACCTTCAAAGTTCTAGCCCTAATTTAAGACTATCACCTAAAATGAGCAATGAATATAAAATTTACATCAGAAAGGCTTTATATGACCATATTTAATCATTTCTCTACCCTCCCAATTTTTTAATGTTTAGCATTTTTTTACTTACTGAAAATTCAAATTACAAAGAACAATTTGCAATAAATCATGAGCATGAAAACAGAATTTGCTCTACTGAACTTCTACTGAAGTTCATGACATTTTAAACATTAATATTAAGAATATTACTTTCATATGAATTAAATTTTTCTCAATCCATTTAACTTTACATGTCACTGTTAAGTGACATTTTGAAAGGCTTCCACGATCACTCAATTGTCAAATTTTTTCATTATGTATACAGGCATATTGAAACAGGTAACGGAACAATAAATAACAATGATGAGTTTTATGTCAGAATTTAAAGTTCTTAAAAACCAGTTCCTTTCGATACGTGCACAGAGAACAAATTCGAAACCAAAGCAAACTGGGCTCTCTACCTGTAAACCTAGAATAGCAATTCTACAACTTTAGTTTTCTCTCCTTTAATTCTAGGATTCGATTTTTGATTGGGTAAGATAAAAGATAATAAAATACAGAAACCTATCTCTCAGTACCCTGCTGTACTCTTCCGGATGGACCCACACATTAATTCCTTTATTTCTTTACAGGACTCGGTGAGCAGCTTAAAAATAGCAAAGTCAGAGCAGTTCAAGTTTGGGGACACGATCCCAAAGCAGGATCCCTAGAATTAGCAACATATTTTGCTGAAGCCAATTGGAACTGAGCTGCGTACTCCACATCCACGCTGGGGCTGCGCTTTTCGGTACTCCTTCTTCCCGGGATAGTGAGCGCTCATCAGCAATGGAAACACGTTGATAGATGAGGTCAATTAAATACTTTTACAGAGCATGTGGAGCATATTTGTCATTCTCTTCAACATAATCTATTATCCATCAAAGTTTACACAGCTCATTTTTTGCTCATAACCAACAGATGTTAAATTCACTTCTCCTGGAATCCTAGATGCAAAGTATAACTGGTGGCTCTTGAGAAAGGTCCCAGGGTATTCTTTCTTGACATTCTGTGAGATTTTAAAGGCATGTTCATTTGTACTTTACCGTGGTAAAATGCTTTCACTCAAAATGCTATGGTAGCATGACCTAAGCTACTGTTCAAACCACAACTATGAATAGCACCACAAAAAATATTACAAAGCACTGTTTTTTTCCAATTTCATATATTCCATATATTCCCCACATTATGGAAATATACCTACTAATATGTTTCCTCTACAATATATAAATTATAGCCTCAATTAATGGATGCAGACTGGAAAGAATAAGGAAACTGAAACCTATTTTCATTTCCTTCATTTTTAATGAACAGAATAGCAGGGGGAATGCTTCATCTTCTCATAATTCTGTATATGCACAAAAACAGCTATCTTCTCTATACTTTGAACCAACGTATGAGCTAATTGTTCAAACAAAATTTGGCTGTAAATGTTCTTCTAAAACTATACTGCTAAAACTGTGGCTCCATTTCACTTGGACCAGATACTGATTGAATCTGTGGTAAAAAAGAATTTAATCATGATCAACAACACTAGCCTATGTTAGTGAGCCTATATTTGAATATTGTAACTGAATCTCCAAGAACCCAGAGCTAAGACACTGGTGGCATAGATATGTTTTCAGAAACGGAAACAAATGGATTATAAGCACTAATAAATCCAAGGGAAATACATTATAACTCAATTCACAGTCCAGTGAGGTCAGTTCATGACAATATCACACACTAGGGCAACGGTCTGTAATTGCAAAGATTTGTAGAACCCCTCCTGAATTTCTTTTTTCTCCAGGAATTGAAAACCGGTTTCACAGGACATTTGGAAAACATTATTTTGAAAAATGATGACACTCATACTTAATAAAATGATTATGGTTATTTTTTAAATGAGAGCAGCTTGAAAAGCTTTACCATGGCGGGGGAGGGGGGGGCTTGAAATCCTTCAGAAACCAGTTTAAAGAAACCGTATCTTTTAAAAGTATAATCACAATGCCAGTATTTTATATTCTTTCCCATCAAATTAAAACCCAAGCATTTCAAAATACAATCTCTAGTATTTAGTCCTTGGTTTATCAGAGACACATTTCTATTGAGATTGAGATTTTCCTGAGAATCCTGAAATGTAAATTTGGCTACCAATTACTCTGCAGGCTATGACTATCTAAGAACCTGAGACCAGAGACTCTTGGAGGTGTGTGTGAGTGTAGGCACGTGTGTATCTGTAATAAGAAAGGAAAGAATTACACATATTTAAAGACTTTCCAGCTAGCTTTCAACTCAGTTGAAAGAGCCTAATTGGTCCTAACTTTGCCTACCATCAGCGATATTTTCTCTGTGTAGTTGGCAAACAGGCTTATTCAATGCAATGCTTTGCTGAGAGAAAAGAAAAATTTGGTCATTTATAATATTCAAACATTGGCCTACTCATTCATCAGACTGACTTTGTGCTGCAGTTGTTACCAAATATAATCACCTCTCCTTCAAACATTTCCCTTTCTAGCCTACTAGAGGAAATGGATAGTCGCAACTACTGTGCTATAATTAATCACAAAATTATTTAACACTTAGAGAGAAAATTCACATCAAAACCACTCCTGACAGGACAATTTTTCCAGGAAGAGAATTCTAATTACAACTGGCACACCCAAGAGCCCGGTATCACTGTTGAGAGGGAAGCCAAAATGGGCTTTAGAAAGAGAGAGAAGAACATATATATCAGAGTAGAATAACTATGTATGTGTATTACACTTCTACATCATGCCTGTAGAACTCTTTCCAGGGGCCTGCTAGAGTCATTTCATATTGAAAACAAGGAACCCCAAAGCAGTAGCAACGTCTGGTAGCCAGAACTTCCTGGATCCCTTCCTGTTATGTCTGGCTACGTACTGTGCTCCATCTGCAGTCCTGTGTTACACGGCCCATGTCATGTAACTTTAATGCAGAAATAATGGAGACTAACTCTTAGGGGACAACATAAAACCTCGTTTGCTTCTGTCTTTCCGAGTGTAAAAGCAAGACTTATCTGCATTGCAGCCTGAGCAGATCAGGCCAATGAAATGGACCCGTCTTTGACATTTGAAGCCTTGTGTAAAGTGAGAGCTAAATGGCAACATTTTATTTTCTTGTCTACTAGCTGAAGCTGAGTATTTCAATTCTAGTCCCTAAAGCTTAATTATAATGTTAAAATATATCATGAGATTATTCAAACCAGCTTTAGCTTTGTACTGAGTTACTAAAATTTCCATATATTGTGACTTTTTTCCCCTTAATGGTTAGGACTAAATTTACAGTAAAAGGGAACAAATTGCTTTCAAAAAATAACTTTAACTGATTTTTTTTTTTACTCTGTTTCATGACGCTGAAACAACTAATACTGAATGACAAGTCTCTAAGGGAGGAAACATCTCGTATATTCTCCATAGCTGGATCAAGGAATTGAATCGTCCTTAAAAAGGTTTCTATAGTTAAAATAGCAGTCCATAAAAAGAGTTAATTCATGGTATAATACCAACTCAATTCACTGACCACATTTCAGTTCAGAAATTCATTTTCTTCTAAATTATCTCCTTTCTTACCTTCAGGATTTCGTTCTATCCATCAGAGGCAATGCAGAAAGCATTAGGGAAGAAAGAATGCAACAAATTATCTATGGTAAAATTACAACACAGATGTAATACATATCTGCTTAAAAATATAAATTAACATTTTCAAGATTCTCAACGATGATTTAAATGGCTCTCTGATAACAATGAGTTAAGTCAATCCACAATTGAAGAGCAAATCATGAACAAATGAAATCTAACAATATATCTGCACTTCCATTCCCAGAAGTCCGTGAGAGTGTTTTTCCAATGTAAATGTGGCAGAAAGAGGTAAAGAGATATGATCTAGCCAAACAGCAAACCAAACTCCATATGTAAATGGCATCAAGAGCATTCAATGAATTGTTGGAAAACAAGCTGCGGGAAAGGCCAAATACATAATAATATTAATGTTTCCAGGTAGTCATGTTTATATTATAATTTCAGTCAGTAGAGACTACTATGGAGTAATGTCTTTGGGTGGGTCAGGGGGCTTGTCTCGGTAGTCTTTAACTTTTGTAGCCTCTTTTTACTTCAATTTCTAATAAACTTTCAACCAATTAATGTTATATTATTTGGTGTAGCAATAATTTATAATCTTTTAAATTCTGATTATAGAAAAGCATAATAGCTAAAAATAGTATGTGCAACAATAAGCTCACAGACTTATTTCACAATTTTATAATGTACAGTTTGTCCATTTGCTATGCAACCTATTTCTCTGTTTTAAATTTATTTCAGACAGTATCACTACTTTTCCTTGAAAACCAATGAATTAAGGCATCAACAGCCTCTACAACTACACTTTCAAAGTGTAACAAGGGCAAAAAGTTTAACAATGCCTATGATTACTGAGATGCTCAATTAATGATAAATAATCTAGAGATTTTAGCCAAATATTTCTTACTTTTTTAGTTCACGACTCCAAATAACATTGCAAATTTCAATGTCCTTTTCAGAAATACCGCACTAAAAAATCCATCATTCCTTGATCCCTTCAAGTCTTGTATTTCTTTCTGAAGCCAGCTTTCTCAGAGCCATTTAAACACAAAATATTTATGCAGCCCCAAATTTTGAAAATATAAGTAAATGGTTAAAGTGGTCACTTCTGTCTAAAAATGAATTTTTCAACAATTTAAAGCAAAATAACAAAGTGGCAGAAATAGATTTTGAAAACATACTAAAGTTATAAAATCATCTCAGAGCATAAAATTGTCAATGCATAAGCCCGAAAATTCACTTAGACAAAATTCACTTACTATTATTAAAAACACTGCTAAAACAAGCAAAATGAGCATCAATAGAGAAAAAAAAAAAACTAAGAAAACCATATAAAAATGTTTTTAAAAAACAAAAACAAATGCAACATTGCTGAAATACCTTATCAGTTATACTACATATAACCATTTTTTAAAAGCAATGACAAATTCTTACTCTACCAATCAACTGTCAAACTGTTACCATGAAAAATTCACTATACAGGAGAAAAATATGAAATTGACCCAATTAAGTTAAAACTTATAATAATTGAATCGTTGAGCATTGATCCATGCACCAAGAGGTCGCTGGTTCGATTCCCAGTCAGGGCACATGCCTAGGTTGTGGGCCCGATCCCCAGTGTGGGGCATGCAGGAGGCAGCCAACTGATGTTCTCTCTCATCAATGTTTCTATCTCTCTCTCCCTCTCCCTTCCTCTCTCTCTAAAAAACAAAATAAAATAAATTTAAAAAATAAATTGAATTTCAACTGGACTAAAAATAACCTTTTCCCCCCTTTTTCCAGCTTTATTGAGATATTATTGACATAGGTGTAAGTTTGTTATACAACAAGATGAGTTAATACATGTATATATTGCAAAATGATCACCACTATAAGGTTAGTTAACATCTCCAGCTCCTCACATAATCACCATGTTTTTGTGGCGATAACATCTGAGATCTACTCTCTTAGCAACTTTCAAGTATAGAATACAGTATTGTTCATTATAGTCACCACACTATACATCAGAGCCCCAGAACTTGTTCATCCTAGAACTGAAAGCATCTTCCTTTGACCAGCATCTTCCCACTTTACACACCTCCCCCGGCCTTTGCTTGGCAACCATCATTTAATTAAAGATAATCTTTTAAATCTAAAAAGAGGTTTAAAAAAAAAACAAAAAACAGATCAAACTTTACTAGATCTGTTCTTAAAAATGATAACATGTAAGCTACTAAAGGGTATTAGTCACTACAACAATATCTAAAATTCTGAATACTGTCCTAATATTAGAGTAATTCATACTAGTCTTTTTCATTCATTCAGATTAGGCTTTTCTCTTTAGTTCCAATAGATGAAAGTATGATTGGATACCATTCTTCTTGAGAGAATAAAAATATATCATTTTACTATTAAATGAAAAGATAGAATCAAATACCATGTATAGAAATCTGCTAAATAGACTTATCACTAATTATTCATAATATATTAAAGTAATTTGGACATACAAGTTGACTTAACACGAGAAAAGAATTTTTTTCATTTAATAATATTTTACAATGTGTTTTGCCATCTTAACACTTACACATTTAACTCATAACTACAACAAGTACAAAGGAGTGCTCAATCTTGTAAACTCCTGAACAACCGTATGTTTACCTGTCGGTCTGGAGTAAGAAACAACAGCATTGCCCTCCAGCTCAGGTGGTGCGTAACTTCCTTCCAGATGAACAGAAAAGGCTGCTGTTCTAGTCATCTCTGGTGCTATAAGCAATGTGCAAGTAATACAAGTTACATAAATTTGGACAATGATTATTAACAACAGTTCAAATTAGACATGTATTGCATGCCAGCTACCGTCCTAAGCATTTCACATGGATTAATTCACTTAATCCTCACAACCCTGTAAGGTGGGTGGTATGATTGTCCCCATTCCTTTTTTTTTTTTTTTTTTTTTTTTTTTTTTTTTTTTTTTTGGGCAGGAGGAAATTGGCCACAGAGAGATTAAGAGGCTTACCCAAGGTCATATAGCTCATACACGCTGGGAACTGACTTCAGAACAAGGGTGCCAAACATTCCACACCACTGCTTTGCTTTACTCAGGTGAACAGGCAGCAGGAACAGAGAAAAGGGTACACAAAAGGGCAAGAGAATTTGGGAGTGGGGAACAGCACTTTATCAGGGTTAGAACAAGGACGACAGGGGAAAATCGAAGGAAGGGACTGGACATGCATGTAACTACAACTGCAGAGACTCAGCAGACTGTGCATAGCCTTCTAAATTCGTGTATTTGACCTCCAACCTGTGCACAGAGCCGTAAGAGGGTTGTAACTGGGAAAATAAATGGTTCAGAATGTGCTCTAAAGAGATAAATTGGAAGTATTGTGAAAAATTAGAAAATCAAGTGAGAAACCAATGGTTGGACATCACCTCCAAGCATTCCTTCACTCATTCAATGAGTATTTATTGAGTTCCCTCCATCTGCCAAGCACTCAGGTAAGGGTTGGTTACACAAAGGCAAAATTAGAGAGATGTTCTTGACTTCGTGAATAAGACATAGGCTCCCCGGATGAAGAGTGGTGGTAAACAAAGAAAGATCATTCAGAACTCACTTTAACAGGAAAAAATGACAACTTAGATGTAAGCGGTAGGGCGTAAAAGATTCTATGCAAAGAGTAAGAGGTGCCATTTGTGACCTGTCTACTATTTAAGGTGGTACTGCAGGTATCTTACATAGATTCATTTTTTCATTAAATCCTAAAAATAGCCCCATAAGAAAGACATCATTATCCTCTTTCTGCAGATTAAAACAACGGAGGCTCCAAGTAATTACGAAGGTGGTTTGCCCAAGGTTACACATAGCGTGAGAGTAGGGGCCAGGATTCAAACTCAGGCTAGACTCCAAAGTCAATATTCTTTCTTCAAACATTACTGATTCAATAAATAGCTCACTAGAGAAACATCAATAAAGAAAGCCTTCCAAATTATAGTGTTTAAGTACAATTACAGGTCCATCTAGTTAAGGAAAGCACTTGGAAATCTGTAATTACTTCAGACTCAACAACCATTCATTGAATGTCCATACTTGATGCTTCCAGGGAAAACACCATAAGCAAAACAACACAAGCATTAGCTTCAAGAAGAGACCAGTCTCAGGATTCAGACAAAAAATATCCATGAAATGAACATACTAATAAAAAAATTAATTAGAATCATCACACCATGATAGACTTTAAGCTAAAACAAAACACTTACTCATAAATTCAAAAGTGAACTGGTCACGTGACAATACCAGAGGTCGCTGCACATAGACTGATAATTTGGTCTTTTGCAATGCCACTCGGTTCTGCAGTGTGACCTAAGGAAACAGAAATTGTTATTAATTGAAAATTGCACCCAGCCTAGGTGGTTCAGTGGATTGAGTGTCATCCCATGGACTGAGAGGTCCCGGTTCAATTTCCTGTCAGGGCACATGCCCAGGTTTCAGGCTCGATCCCCAGTAGGGGGCGTGCAGGAGGCAGCCGATCAATGTTTCTCTCTCATTGATGTTCCTATCTCTCTCTTCCTCTCTGTCTCAAAAAAAAAACACAATAAAAATATACTTTTTAAATGTTTTATCAAAAGCAAAGAAAAAAATCTGCCCTCAACAGCTGATAAATAATTACACCATGAAATACACGTCTTCATTGTTTTCACATACAGATGTGGTACCATGAATGATTTATCTTATCCAGTATCATATGTTACATTGTACACAAGTTAATTATTCTATAAGGATTTCCTTACTAGGTGGATATTTACTAGCTAAGATACATATCAAAGTACTATTTTCTTCTATGGCTTAAAACAAAAAGAATCTGACATAACTAATTCTAGAAAATATCAAAGAATGGCAACATTCACTGTTGCATTTCCAAAGTGGTGCTAAGAAAACCTTCCCGTTCCGATTGGAATCAATAGCTAAGAACTCTAGGGTAAGAGTGGGCCTGGGGAGCAGGCTGGGGATGGGTAGAGAAGACCAGGACTTCTCCCACTGCCCTGTGGAGGAGCATCCGTAGAAACCATCAGGCCCGATGATCCTTACTGGGCCAGTGAGAAGGGGCATCACTGTCACGCTATCAAAGAAAAAGCTTAATGATCTGGCTTCCACTGGGCATGCCAGACTTATCACAGTAGACCTGGGTATCGGTCATCTTTTTATAGCTCTTCAGGTGGTACCTGCGTGTAACCAGAGTTGAGGGGCACTCTACCTGGCACCTTTCTGTGGGACAGTTCGGTCTCGTTACCAGACGCTAGTATATGAGACACACACATTTCATTACTCACTGACATAATGCAAGGGCATACTTATTTATGAGGAAAGTAGTTTTGAATTTTCTCTTAAGTAGAAGGCATGTATCACCTATTCCTCAATTATACATATACGTACATATGATAGAGAAACCGTTTACACCAATATACAATTGGCCCACAAACATTATGTATATGCAATTAGATTCAGTAAATGTCTTGTATTAATTTCAAATAACATGGGTATTCTGTACAACTTAAAAATAGATTAAACATAAAATTTTGAGTTGCAAAGTAAAATTTTTAAAAGACAACTATTGATGCAAATAAATACAATAAACACAGCATATTAACAATTAATCATAAATTGTTACTTTATAAGCCCTGGGAATACATGAGGGCAATCTGCACCCCACAAGCAAAGCTTCCTTAATGATGTCTGACCGTTATACACAGACACCTTTTTAGTAAAACCCTGATGGTAGTTATGAGAAGAAACTATATCTGCACCACAGACAACATTCTTTCAAACAGCTAGTCCACTGAATACATGAAACACAATTTTAATATTTGTCTATAATATTAATACAATGCTAGCTTATACATATATTTTTTAATTAAATTAATCATATTAATGATAACCATTAGCAGCTTTCTATATTCATAGAACCATGCTAATAAGTTATTTATGTGCATTATCTCATTTAATATTTATAACATGGTGAAACAGCTTCTATTACTATATACCATTTTATAGAAAAGAAAACTGTGGCTGAGAGGCTAAATAACTTGCCCAGGGCCATTCGGCTTATAAGTGCGGGAACCACAATTTCACGTCTGTCTGCCAGAACCCGGAGCCCATGCTCTTAATCACCTGGGGTTTAGTCTCAAAACAACTCTGCAAATGAAAAAGTATCCCCATTTTACAGCTGAAAAACAGAGCATCAGAGAAGCGAAGTAAATGTCCAGACCCGCATGTGCAAGAGAGCTGAGAACTTGGTGTTAAGAGTGAAGATGAGAAATTCTTAAAGCAGCAACAAGCCATTTGTAAGAGAGCAGTCATTGTACTCCGCCTGGCCCAACGTGTACTCAGACAAAGGTCACAAACTTTACATCGTCACAGAAGTGTTTCCATTTGGCTTAGATGTACACTCCTGATAGCTCTCATACTTGGATAATTGAACCCCAACAATGGGCTAGGCACTTTCAAAGGTGAATCGAGGAGATGTGTGATGAAAATAACTACAGTAACAAAGAAGAGCTGTGTTTGAGCCAAAAAAAAAAAAAAAAAGAGTTAAAGACTTGGCTAGATCATAAGCCTCATATTTTAAGAGAAAAATAATTATAGAATATTAAGGGGAAAATATAAAACATTAATACAAGAATTTTCCATGCTATTTTCCGCTACTAACAAAATGAAATAGGATCCTTAGGAAATATAATATCAACTTTTTGTCCTAGCTATATACTGATGACTCCAAAGGCCAGGTATGAACAACCACGCTCGCATCACACACACCTACTCAAGGTAGCCACATCTTCCTTCACTCGGAACGGATGGAAACATTTTCTCAATTAACTGGATTTATTATGATGGAAACTTGCATGGTTATATATCTTGGCTGCTGTTGTTATAAAAGGCTATAAGGGGAGATTTATAGCAGAAATGTGCAGAGAAACTGTCAGACGGAATCAGGAAGTCATTGTGTCTGCTGTGTGAGCCCAGCTGATGGTGTGCAACCCTTGTGTGGTGCCTTCTTTCTCGTGCTCTCACAATGGCAATGAGGGAGAGAGCCGAGAACAATGTGGTCATCCTCAAATAGAGTAAATTGCACTGATGAAGGAGAATGTTCCAGGAGTGTCATGCCATCATTTAAGGTGGCTATTACACGTTGTAGCCTACGAACTGCATTGGAAAGAAAGGTGTGTTTCCTTATAGCAATAAGTAGCAGTTGGGGGAAATTAACATGAGCAATGTTATCTGGTTTAGACACAAGCCTTTTTTGCAATTTATAGTGTGCGCCTGAGTTATTATGTGTATGTGTCTGAACAATATCAGTAGATAGATATAAAAAGGGTTTCCCCACACAAAAGTCCATAGATCATTCCTGGAACTCTGCAGGGTTTTTTTTTTCCTAAGTGTTTGATTTCTTGCCACTAATGCTTTTCCAGACTCAGAAGTATTAATGAGATAGAGCCTTTGATTGAATAGGGGAGGGAGACTGGGGAAAGACCACCCTTGTTTCCAGTGGCAAGAATCCAAAAAAATTAGCTTAGGAAACTGTTAAAAGATTGGGCTCCCTTCAGCTTCTACCACGGATCCCCACACTAGGGCCACCCGCTGGGTCCAGTGTAAGCGAACACAATTGGTAGAGCCTGGTACCCTGTCAAGCTCCTCCAAGGACAGCAACCCATAATCTATGAAAATATAAAGCCCTGTCCAAGTTTTGACTGAGCAAATCGCCAAGATCCACAAGTTTCCCTGGCTCCAAGCTCTGGGCAGTGATAAATATTGTCAGCTTAATAATGTGCTGACTGATTACCACACTTTCATCTAAATGCCTTAAGAGGGTTCTACATTTGAGTCCCGGTCTAAAATTCTGCAGTGACGGGACTAAAAATTTTAACCAAAACCACATCCTTCATATTCTATTTTTTCAGGACTATCAATTTGTCACTACTCTACTTTGTGGCTTCTTCATTTAATATTTTCTTGCTATAAATACACCCCTTTAAAGCTAATATTATGGCAGATAGATGACTGGGAATTCTTTTCAAACACACATATAGTCATACATGGAAGAAAGATATTAGCATTCACATAATTCCCTAGTATATATGCATGATGCTTCAATCAACTAGTTGGTCTATATGACACTGGTTAATCTGTGGTGATGACACAATCCCTTTAGCATATTTAAAATGTTCATTTTGCCCTGGCCAGTGTGGTTCAGTGCTTAGAGCGTTGGCCCATGCACCAAAGGGTCACAGGTTCAATTCCAGAGCAAGAGCACACACCTGGGTTGCAGGTTTGATCCCTGGTCCCAGTTGGGTCAACCAATCAATGTGTCTCTCTCACATTGATGTCTCTGTCTCTGTCTCTACCCCGCCACCCCCGTACTCTCTCTAAAAGTGAATGAAAAAAATATCCTCAGGTGAGGATTAACAAAAAATAATAAAGTAAAATGTTAATATTGTTTCTATGAAAAAGACCCTGGATCATACAACAAATTATTTTATATACATATTGCTAAGAATGTAATTATCAGTTTTCTATTTGTAGAAAGCAATGAAGGCTATCAATTCACCACCCAAGGCTGGAGGAAATGGTACAAATTCCAAGTGTTTGCTTGACGTTTCCATAGGCTATTTATAGGGTGACAAGAGTCACGGCTGAAGTGTGCACATGGCAGTCTAGAACCCAGCACAATACCTTCACTGTGGCTGAAGGCACAAGGTCAGTTCCCGCGGCAACATCAGGAGCTTGCTGTAAACACACAGAAGAAAGGAAGGAAACAAAGGTTTCAATGTTACACGCCGATGAGTGAGCACACAGGTGCAATACACACTTCTCACCACCCAAATTGGGAACTAACTGCAAAGGATTTATCACTCCAATAACAGATGCAAAGTCAACAGGACGTTTTGGACGTCTTCATCTAGAAAGTCGTGAGCTAATGTTCAAACACCCACTCTCCTCCTCAACAAAGGTCACAGATTTTATTATCAAGCTCTATTGCCAAATCTACTTAAATGTTGAAAGGAATTAATTCTATTAACTTCTTTATATTATACAGAAGAAGGCCTCCTTGTATTTCTCAGATAAACATTGTGCCATTCTTTTAGGCCCTTTTATTTTTAACTTGCCAAAGGTATGTTGTATTCTGATTAATAATATTAATATGGCCTGGCTGGTGTGGTTCAGTGGTTGAGCATCGACCCATGCACCAAAAGGTCGCTGGTTCAATTCCTGGTCAGAGCACATGCCCAGGTTGTGGGTCTGATCCCCAGAGGGGGGCATGCAGGAGGCAGCCAATGATTGTTCTCTCTCACCGAAGTTTCTATCTCTCCCTCTCCCTTCCTCTCTCTCTAATATCAATAAAGAAAAAAATTTTTTTAAATAATATGAATATGTATATAAGACATGCAACTAATAATATAAAGATTGAGTGGCCTTTCACCTAGAAAATAAAATCAAAGTAGGAGTGTGATTTTTTTTCAATAGCTCATACCATAAACTGGTTCACTCTTTGGGCATCAGCCCAGGTTACCTGGCTCTACCTCTTAAAGAATTCAGAGTATAATATAATAGAGCAAACATTCCCTTATAATTTATAACTTTTTAATTGAGAGAAAAAAATTCTCACTCTGTGACAGAATAAAACAAAGGGATAACATATTTTGCAGTAATATCCATATGAATTCCTAAATCTCTATGCAACCAATGAATAGATCCACCAGACTTAAACTTAACCTATTTGAAATGCTTCTACTAAGAAAAATTAAGCCACATCTAAGCAATGATATAATGGGCATCAGCATAATTTAAGAGTTGAGAGATTTATATATTTATGACTCCATATGAAACCATATATAAACTCGAATCCAATTTCTCAATCAAGAAGATAAGCCCTGGTCAGTTTGGCTCAGTGGTTAGAGCATCAGCCCACAGACCGAAGGGTTTCGGGTTCTATTCCCGGTCAAGGACACGTACCTGGGTTGCAGGTTCGATCCCTGGCCCCAGTCAGGGTCATGCAGGAGGCAACCAATCAATGTGTCTCTCTCACGTCGATGTTTCTTTCTTTTTCTCTCTCCCCCCCTCCATCCCTCCCTCCCTTTCACTCTATCTAAAATTCAATGGAAAAATATACTCGAGTGAGGAAGGAGGAGGAGGAGGAGGAGGAGGAGGAGAAGGAGAAGAAGAAGAAGAAGAAGAAGAAGAAGAAGAAGAAGAAGAAGAAGAAGAAGAAGAAGAAGAACAAGAACAAGAACAAGAACAAGAACAAGAAGAAGAACAAGAAGAAGAACAAGAAGAAGAAGAAGGAGGAAAAAAAAATAGGGTAGCGCCCTGGCCCTGGCTGGTGTCGCTCAGTTGTGGGCACCATCCCGTGCACCAAAGGATTGCTGGTTGGATTCCTGGTCAGGGCTCACGCCCAGGATCCCCAGTAGGGGGCGTGCAGAAGGCAGCCAGTTGATGTTACACTCTCTCATTGATGTTTCTCTCTTTTCCCTTACTCTCTCTCAAAAAATCAATAAACTATTCTTTTAAAAAAGAAGAAGAAGAAGCTAGGATAGCAATGCTTGCCTCCTCTATAAAAAACTCCATTCCGGATATACATTATATTATGTTTTTAGATGTGTGCTTTCATATTAATTATTCAAAATAAAACACTAAGCCAGGTTTTTTGCTCTACTATTACTTAAAATCCAGGAAATGTTTTACATTTAGCTGTCCAAAGATCTAGAAAAGAAACAAACATCTCCTATTTCATGCTCTTTTCAATCCACTGTCTAAACACCTAGGTGCTTGAAGGACAGTAATCCTTCGGGAAATAAAATTATAGTCAGAAAGAAATGGCTATACAAAGACACCACAGCACCAGAGCCACATAAATCGTTGGGCTAATGTTTTCCAATGGAATGAATACCATACTCTCAAGAATCTCTTAAGAAGGAAAAAATAGTGAGACCAGGAAAATGAAGCTGGAAAGAGACACCTACTTAAAAGGAAACAGAACTCCGGGTTGCCAGCAGGGAAATATACATGACAATACAGCGCTATCACATAAGGCCTTTTCCTGCAAAGATCAAAAGTTGCTAAAGAACAGAAAGGGAATTCCTCATTCCAAATAGCCTATATGTTTTAAGAGAACCTTAAAAAAATTTATATAAGTTACCCAAAGGAAAATAAGAATCATTCCCAAGGCAAGAAAATGTGTGTACATTTGTCAGCTAACTAAGCAGAAATGTTCCACTCAGACTACACCCTTCAGGTAGAGTGAGAAATGGTGTGTGCTGAATGGCCAATGTTTAGAACAGTGCCTCTACTATGTGACCCAGCTGGGTGAATGTTTCTTTCATATAGAGTCCTATTTTTTTAAGTGTACCCAACTTACTATACTATGGCAATGTTAACGTGATTTTTATCACAACTTGGGTCAGCTGTTTATACTAAAATTAATCTTGGAAAATTTATGACAACTACTTGCTATATTATGCTCTGATACCTAGATATTAAAGTCACTTCCTTGGCAGAACTGTATGACGTAAACTCCAAATACAGTAGAGCCAGTGAATTCGATCAGTTGTCTAAACTGATCAGCTTTTGGTATGGACACAGATAAACTTATAGATTCTGCCCGAACAGCAGGCAGTAAGATATAACCAATCATAATCTAACAAGTGCTTACAGAGACTAAGCAAGGAGATGGGTAATATAACCAAGGACAGTCCCCCTTTCATCCTTCCTGTTTCCCAGCTTTATTCATTCGTTCATAAAGCAAACACATGTTGAGCACCCATATGTGACAGACACTGCAATATGGCACTGAACGACACAGTAGTGAAACGTGGATGGTGGTGGTGGTGGTGGTGGTGATGATAACGTTGGAAGAACTAAAATGTAGCCCTGGCCGGTTTGTCTCAGCGGTTAGAGCATCGGCCCCGTGGACTGAAGAGTCACAGGTTTGATTCCAGTCAAGGGCATGTACCTCGGTTGCGGTTCGGTCCCCGGCCCTTTTCAGGGTCATGTGGGAGGCAACTAGTCGATGTGTCTCTCTCACATCGATGTCTCTCTCTCTCTCTCTCCCTTCCTCACTCCCTCCCACTCTGTCTGAAAATAGATGGAAAAAATATCCTTGGATGAGGATTAAAAAAAAAAAAAGAACTAAAATGTAATTTTATGATGATGATGATGGTTAATTATCCTAACAATTCAACAAAGGAGATTCTATTATTTTTCTCATTTTATATATGAGAAAGTTGAGACTAAGAAAATTAAATACCATGCCCTGGGTCGCACAGATAGAAATGGGGGAAAAATAATTCCTGGCCCAACTGTTTATTCTTAAACTACACCCTCGTCCATCACGACCACCATAATGTATTAAAGACCATAAATTATCGAACCCTGAGCTGGGCCTTCCATAAATACTGTCTCACTGAACCTTCAACAAACATCTTGTAGGGTCAGCATTATTCACCTGGATTAAAATTATCTCAATACTCTGGTACTGAAAAAGTTAAACTTTTTTTAAAAAGGTAGATTCAGAATAATGGCTAGAACCCCTTCTATTGTTCCCCTTTCCCTTTTTTGATTTTTATTATTATTTTTTTATCCTCACACGAGGACATTTTTCTACTTTTGCTCAGATAGAGTGGGAGGGAGAGAGAGGAAGAGAGAAAGAGAGAGAAACATCAATGTGAAAGGGACACATCGAGTGGCTGCCTCCCACACGACCAGGGCCGGGGATGAATCACAACCGAGGTACGTGCCCTTGGCTGGAATCGAACCCACGACTCGTTGGTCCGCGGGCTGAGGCTCTAACTGCCGAGCCAAACCTGCCAGGGCCCCCTTTCCCTTTTTTTAGACAGATATCTGCCTAAGGAACTCCTTACTATACCAAGAGGCTAGAAATGTTTATTTCTAGAAAGTAACAAAGATTATAAGTTGTTATCCTCCCTAAAGTTTCTCTTTGAAGGCCCATAATTTAAACCAATACATTTGACCCCAAGTCATCACTATCACCAACCCTTTCAAAGTCTGCAAATATACCTACAGACACGGAATCGAAGTTAGGAGAAACCACAACAGAGATTTTCAAATCATCTTCTCTCTCAGTCAGGGACCAAACACCTATAATTTGGAGGGGGGGGGCGGGGGGGGTGAGAGAAGAAAAAGAAAAAAGATATTTAATCATAACGTAAAACCTGCTGTATCATTTTTTAAGGGTTAGCTATACCATATATCAAAAAAACCCCTTAATACAAGTTGAAGAAACTAATGCATTATAGAATTCGAAGCTTGATGCTAATCCTTCCCCCTCTACAATATTTTAAAGAACAACTGTCTCTTTCTCCAAAGATATTAGCTAAGATGTGACCCACTGGCTGAGCAGTTTGGGGAATTTCAATGCCTTCTCCTGCACTATTGGTGGAAGCCTGAACTAGTACAATCCTTTGGAAGGTAAGTTGGTTTGAAGGTGATTACTTTTGAAGGCAAGTAGTTCTACTGCTTGGGAGTCAAACCGTTAGGTCACAGGATACGTACATTTTACATTTTGATAGTTATAGCCAACTCATAGACCTGCCCAAGGAAACCCTCTGCTGCTGGCACTTACCAGAACCCAAACCACCTAAATCTCTGTGTGTCTATTAATAGGGAAACGGTTAACTAAATTATGGTCTATCCATGCTGTGCAAGGTCTAACGCCCAAAGCTATAAATAGAGTGCTGTTCATCTTTCTATACTGATAAGGAAAAACTCCAAGATGTGCCTGTTAATGGAAAACAAGATGCAACACAATGTGTCTAACATATATTTGTATACAAACAATTACATCAACATGAAATTTTTCTTAAAGAACACACAAACACTCTTGATAAAGGTTACCTTTAAACAAGCTAGGGGACTAGGACCTGGGGGTTTTACCCTTTTCGTACCGTTTGAATTCTTTTCACTGTGTTCATGCTATTTTCACAACTTGAAATTTCACAATTTAAAAAAATGTTCATAGTGCATAAGATATTAGGAACAAGCGACAGAGCTCCTAAATAAGCAAGAAACATAAATAATACTTATGCAATGTGTGTGTGTGTGTGCGCGCATGTGTGTGTTTGTGTGTGCGCGTGTGTGCGTGCGCGTGTGTGTGTGTGTGTGTGCGCGCGCGCGCGTGTGTGTGTGTGTGCACGCGCGTGCATACATATATCACAGTGCTAACATCCACCTCCATTGTGGCAGAGCCATAATTCTGCTGAGACATTCACTTTCACCGCAAAGTCCTTAGATTGGTCCAGTCCAGTCATGGTGAGCTCATTCCCCGACAATTTGTTGTTTTAGGAGTGAGCATGGGACTTAATCCTGGCAGATGTGAGAAAAGTTGGGCATGGAGGGGTTGTTGGTACACGCTTCTGGGAAAGCTATTCCTCCTTAATAAAAGGGGAGAGTCGGGAGAAATACTGTCTCTCTCTTCTTCCCTGGAAATCATATTTGCACATAATGCCTGGGACTGCTGAAACCACCCTGACCTGAGAGGAGCATCCCCCACACGCTGAGGATGGCGGACTGGAAAGAAGGAAAGCATCGGACGAAGCCCCGTGAATGATCAGCTGTCCTGCAAACAGAAGACCTGCCTACCCTAGCCACCAGGTGTTCCCACCAGCGCTGCACTATTGGGAACAGGAATGTCCATGACTTAGTGAGAGTCAGACGGCCGCTCACACCCATCCAATAACCATTCTTCAGTTCTCCTTTACTAAAAGAAGCCCAATTTTCTTCTTAGCAACCAAGTCCTGGGCTAAAACACTAAATTCCCAGCCTCTTCTGCAGCCTGGGGTGGCCAGGGAGATGTGAGTAGACGCTGCTCCGGGTGCGGCTTCCAGGAAAGATCCTGCAGGGGGCTGACTCAGCTGCAGCTGCGAGGGCAGCGGTTCCAGAAGCCGTCCTGGACCAGCAGATGACCGCCCCAGGAAGCAGTCGGAGCCCCTGACCCGTGCAACTGCGAACCAACCTGGCCTGCCCGTCGCTGCGCTTCCTTCCCGCGGCAGAGAAAGAAGCCTCTGCCTGGCGTACGCCCTTGACGTGGGTATTCTGTTACACGCAGCCACACATAACCCCAAACACCACCTCTTCCTCGTACCCAGGGGTGGTGGCGGCGCAGTGATCCTGGACATATTTCACACGGATGCGGACTGTCATCCATGCACCGTGTCTTACCGCCCCGTTCCCCTCCCCAAGGCGCAGTGGTGGGAGTCTTTCTCAATACTGTACCCATTCCTCCAGACTCACCCGAGGAGAGAACACGACCAACTGTCCAAGTCATAAGGAAATGCCACCTTGGAAAGCGCCTAGCGACAGACGTTGTTGACTACGGGCGACAGGAATGCCTGGCAGGATGCGCACTAACGAGTTGAGGACAGAAAGCTCAGAATCCGTGAGCCATGCAGAAATTATTGCTATAATTTCATGCTTGCAACATACATTCCTCATATAACTTACACACATAAAATCAGGTTCAAAAACCCTTTTATTACGGTGGATAATATACACCATGTGTACAACAAAATGTACTCTTGAAATTGGCTTTAAATTTTGCTGCAATTCTTGCTTTGAAGAAATTTAAGGAAAAAAAATAAAAAAGCTTTATGTACTGACCAAAACCCACAAGACTGTGAAATTTTTTGCAAGTTAAAGTCACTATACTAAAATAAGTGGCATTTAAATGAATAATGAGGTCATCAGAAAGTTCAGAGTTTTAACTTCTCATAATCTTCTATAGCGAAATGATCTGGTACTTTTACATAATTACAGGTATTTCAATAAAGACATACACCACAGTTTTATAAGAGTCCAGAATACTGAAAATTTTTTTCCATATCTAGAAATAAAGTATGTTAAAAGTCTCTCTTTTTAAAAAAAATTTCTCTTTGCTTCTTCTTCAGGAATAAAACCAAATGACAGCAGAGAAAGGCAGAGAATTTCAAATATCAAATAAAACTTGAGGTTATGTAAATAATGAACTTTGCACCCAAGTCCGTGGGCACATCCCTAACTCAATTAGCAGTTATTTCAAATTACACAGAAGGATCAAGGTCATGACAAGTAAAACAACCTAACCCTTCTCGCCCAAGGGCATCACCACGGTCACCAAAACATAACTTTTAGCTGTAAGGGATTTTTCTGAGAAATGTTTAACACAATTAAGTGTTAATCAAAATATCATTAGTACTTTGTTTATGGAAAGAGCAAAATCTCAAGACACAAAATTTGGAGTAAAAAGCCACGTTCAATTTATTTAACAAACTCTCGCGATTCCATGTTTCTTATATACGCCGCTCTTCCCCAATTACATTTTTAAATGACAAAATGAGACTTATAATTCCATTAATCCCAAAACACAAGTATCAAAAATTGGGAAGAAACTGTATATTGCAATTTGATACATCCAATTTTAACCATTCTCTATTTGACGGGGGTGGGGTGAGGGACTGGGGGGAGAGGTGTTGTTCTGACAACAAATAGGTTTTTAACTAATGAGAGGTACTTAAGAGACCTAAGTGTCACTGGCTTACTCTAAAAACTTTCTAAGAGAAAGTGCAAAGCCAGAGAATAATAATTTCATTTTCATATTCATATTTTTAAAATATATTATCTACATTCCTCTGAATCTGTCCTGGTAATATAGACTCAAAAACACATAAATCTCATGGAGTGATTGGGCCAGGATTAAGCTCAGCTCTGTTGTTTTGGTTGGCTTTTGATGCTCTGCTTCTTTTATTATTCCTACTTGTTTTAACATTTCTTTTATGTGAAAATGGTCCATATTTTTTCTCATTAAAAAAATACTTTTACCTGACCCCGAGAAGGGGACTCAAAGTGATGCTTTTCACATGTCCAACTCAAACTGCAGGACTGGTGTTCTGTTTCTCCCTTTAATTTACAATAAAATTATACCCCTGTGAATCCCAAAGTAAGATAATATTGAGTTATTCAAAACTCAGGAACTGAAAATATCATCAACCTCTGAGTCATTAGGAATCAGCATACCGCAGGCTACACTCCATTTGGAAGGCTAATTAACTACAAACATAAATTATATTACTAAGCTGCAAACGACAACATTTTTAGTAACAAAGCGGTAACTCATGTACTGCTTTGGTTTCTTTTAAGAAGCGACTAACATTTTTTTCGGGGATATTAGAAGTTAATAAATGACCACTCCGAACTTGGATGTTCTTCTCAAGGCCAGAAACCACTACCCAAAGACGTACTTCTTCCCTGTCTCGAGTTTAAAGAAAAAAGCCAGGTAGCAACTGTCCCTGGAAAAGGGACGCTAGCAAAAGCATGACCTGAAACAGGACGTAGTTTTCAGAAGCTACACGATGCAAACGAAGAACAAAGACTTGGCATGCTGCAAAGCAACACAGAGTTTGTACAAAGATGCCTTTAATTACGGCTGGGGGAGAAAGTGAACTAACATGTACAGAACATTATCCATACACAAAATCATATAATTCTACAACGAAGAGTAAAATCAAATAATAGAAAGCTTCAGATGAGCTACCTTGTGATTTGTTCACATCTTTGATGATTTTCTGAAGTTCTTTCAACTCCGTATCCAGTGCATCGTAATTTAGTTCTCTGGATTCAACTTTCGGGGCTTGGAACAAAGAAGGGTCTGTCCCCAGGTATGAACACTGCAAGTGACCATCATCGCTCAGAGTGACTATCACTCCCTTTAAATCACTACAATAAAGAAGAGAAGAGAAAATTAGACATAATTACATTTTTTTGGTGGTTTTAGACTCGACCAACTACATTTTCATTAAGTTTTAATATACCATTAAGAAAATGACAATAAACTATATCTATTTCTCAAGTTTTACATCAAAGATTCACTTCGAATGTTTCAAGCGATTTATATTTACAGAAATATTCCCAATGTTCGGCTTCATTACAGGAGAGAAAAAACCACTAACAATTACTACAGTAGCTGCCATTTGGAGCCCCTAACTAAACAGCAAATCCTGCTTCAAGGGCTTCTCAAGTACCGTGTCTTCTCATCCTCGCTCCAGCTCCCACTTGGCAGATCCACACTAAGCACGTGAACACTGGTGGAGCCACAGAGGGTCACGAGCTGGGCTTCTGGCTAGCGGCAGACCAGGAGCAAAGACAGGACAGTCCAGGGGAATGGCGAAGAGGTCGGTGGAGTAAAGCCTGGGAGGCCTTGCAAAGAAATGTGCCCTGCTCTTCTCCTTTTTCTCTCGCTCTGCCCTTGGGACTCATGTCTGCCCTCTTTCCCCAGTCCACCAGGACGTCCCTCACACACGCTCCTTCCCTCCCTCTTAGATGGAAGGATCTCACTTCCTCACTTCGTAGCTCCCTCTCCATCACTGCTCACCCCGTGACCTCTCTCCTCCCCATCCTTTCACTCTTCCTTCTCCTAGACTCCCTCAGCTCTGTTCTACTCTAGAAACTAGCCATAATACATGTTAAAATTTTAGCCTACCATTTTAAAAAACAGAAGTCGTAAGTTTTTCTAAACCTGCCATAAAAGTACTCGAAATGAACACTATTTGCTTCCTCCATAGTTTGCACAGAAAAAAAAAAAAATGCAACACTGTCATAAGTCACTTTGAGCTGGTACATAATGAATTTGTGCTCGTTTGATCTTTGTTACGTTTTCTAGTGACCACTGATTTTTTTAAAGGGTTACCAAGCCTGTTCTAGAGGTTAAATATTCATAAAAAAATCATAAATAAATAAAAATTTAAGAGGAAAAGAATCTGAAAGAAAACGTTGCTATTCAACTGAAGAAAAGGATCAGGTGTAGAAGGCTCTAGGCCTTATTCAGACTAAATAAGAATTCTTAA
This sequence comes from Tadarida brasiliensis, assembly GCA_030848825.1. Classification (NCBI taxonomy): domain Eukaryota; kingdom Metazoa; phylum Chordata; class Mammalia; order Chiroptera; family Molossidae; genus Tadarida; species Tadarida brasiliensis. The sequence goes on along the minus strand of CM061267.1, from coordinate 93,036,913 downwards.
AACTTCCCAACTTTGGGTCATGGCCTGTGGTCAACTCATGAATCCAAAAGCTCAGCTTGCTTGACAGTAGCTACTGCATTGCTCCATGCTTCCCATAGGCGGGCCCGGCATCCGCTTTGCCACCTGCCTTCAACACAGCATTCCTGTGCCCACTTTCTCCAGGGTTTCGGCACAGTCGGTGCCACGTAACCCTGCAACTTCAGAGAAACAGAAAATCGACTGCATCACTGATTCAACAGCTAAAGAACTAGACTAGGTGCTGGGTTAGGGACTTGGGTTCTAACCCTAACTCTGCCACTATATAGCTGAGTCAACGTAGAGAAGTCTTCTTAAATGTTCTGTATCTACAAAATGGGAAGGTGAGACTAGATGACCCTCAAAGGTCTTTAAGTTTTATTAATCAGTTCTGTTCATCTAGTTCAGAAAAAAAATACTCCCAAAATGAAATTATTTTCTTAAAGTGTGAAAAGCGACACCACAGTATCTCTGGGCTTGACCCTTTCTTTGTGGGCAACTGAAGCCACCTAGTGGTCATGGAACTCCTAACTTCCCACTCTGACAAGCCCGTTTCAAGAGGGCACACCCGCTGGCCCTGTGTTGTCACTGTAGAGTGTTCTCCATTCTACAAAGCCCCACTGAGGTCTAGGAATCCGATGAATCCTGGGAAACTCTAGGACACTGCAGGGCAAACCCTTGGCTGGCTTCTCAGAGAACATGGGGGGTCATCAGTGCTTTGAATCTAGAAGGGTTCTTTCTGTTTCATCATCACCCTTTGAGGGGTCCATAATACAGGAAACCTAGCATGGCCTAACACAAGTGGCCCTCAATATGCAATGTATCTGGTCTCTGAGTTGGATCGCTTAGTATTGAATCACTTTTGCCCCACCGTTTGAGATCACATATAGACACAAGGGAATTATCCGAACCTCTATCTGAGCCTATTAAGTCTCTAAGTTCAGATACAAAGAGTTTGAATAATAATACATATGTGTGTTTCTTCAAACTCTCAAAAAAAAAATCTTCACTGGTGCCAGAGATGTCCAAATGGAAAAGGGAGGCGCCAGAGTCTCCCCTCACTGGAAGGTCCCACCAAACGTCACCAGAGCGTCATAAAAGCAAATTACAAAACTTAAGCAATTTATTTTTTCTTATCAATGACATCAGAACCACTGCATATGATTTCAATCAAATAACAGCAATTTAGACTATAGATGAATTCACTTAACATGCATGTTTTATTCCACAGTAACACTAAGACAAGCTCTAAAAACTCTAGAATAAATCGGTGGAATTTCTGTCTAAAACACTAAGATGGGACAGGCACTTTGACTCGGGCCTATATGACTACTTAATAATAAGTAATGTCATCTCTTGGTATCTTGTGCAAAGGACAAATTTATATATTATATATAATATATATTTACATAATATATATTTAAATAATATATATTTGTCAATTTAAGTATAAAGAAGAAAAGAGAAATGGAATCAAGATTTTTTAAAGTCTTTCTACTTAAAGAACATTTTATTTAACAATACTGTCCATATGAGTTAATGTGACAGATTCTGTGAATGACAGAATTTCATGCTGGGAGAAGCCATCAGATATGTGCACCGTACTGCTTACATCCTTAAAGTAGAGTGAACACTGCCAAATCAAGGTCTCTGGATTATTGCTGACCCTTGAAGCACACGGGCTAACCCAAGGCACCAGTATTTTATGAGGAATCGAGGCCAAAGATGCTATACGCATAGGACACATAATAATTCTGTGATTTTTAGCAATGGAGCATGACATTAAACAATAGAGTTTGCTCAGGAATCTGAAAGTAATTGTTTCATCACTCAGTAAACAGATCCCTGCCCTAATAATACATTCAAACAAAATTCCAGATGGATTTTAAAAGTTAAATTTAAAAATATGAAACTGCAAAAATATTTATCTGCCCTTGGGATGGAAAGAACTTTTGCTGCAAGAAAGCTATAGGGGAAACTACAAAGGAAAAGGTCTCTAAATCAAACCACAGAAAAGTTTTAAACTTGTTATATGCTTTAAAAAAACAACATGGTAAAAAAAAAAGACAATCTGGGAAAACATTGGCAGTCAGCATAAAATATATAATTCAAGTTAAACCATATGAAGTTGAAAATATTCAACTGTTTTTGACCTATAAAACCAGTTTTGTGTGTCTCAGCTAATATGTAAAGAACTCTTACCAATCAATGAAAATAAGATTATATCCAAAAATTAAAAGGTCAAAAGAAATGTATAATTCACATATAAAAATAATGGTCAATAAATAGATTTTTTAAATCCCAAAATCAATAAAATATATATTTTAAATGCTATATTTAATTATTTAATACTTCAAACTAACAAAAAACAATCTATTTAAAAATCAGTCCTGCTGTTAGAGAAGGTACATGGAGATAGAAACTCTCACACATTTTAAATGGGAATGTAAATTTGTTAAAACTCCTTTTAGAGAACATTTTAGAAATCTTTATCAAAAGCCTTAAAAATGCTCATTGCCTTTTATACAGTAGTCTTCTTCACAATTAAGAAAATTAAAAAACAACCAAATGATAAGACAAAGGGGAAATATTCTTTTAATCATGATACAGCTATAATAGAATGTTTAGAAGCCATTAAAAATCATGACTTATAGCCCTGGCTGGTGTGGCTCAGTGCTTACAGTGGAGGGTAGTGGGTTCGATTCCCAGCCCCAGTCAGGGTATATGCGGCAGGCAACCAATCAATGTGTCTCTCACATTGATGTTTCTTTCTCTCTCTCTCTCTCTCTCTCTCTCTCTCTCTCTCTCTCTCTCTCTCTCTCTTTCTTTCTCTCTATCCCCGCCTTTCATCCCACTCTTTCTAAAAATCAATGGAAAAAATATCCTCCAAAGAGGATTAACAAAAAAACAAAAACAAAAAAATCATGTCTTACAAAATATCTGCTATCAGAAAAAATAGCAAAAAAGACATATTAAGTGGAAAAGCAAAAATATAGTACTGCATATACATTTTATCCTAATTTTATATAAAATACATGTATATAAAACACAGACCAGAAAAAAAGACTACCTAAATGCTAATAGAATGGTGACTATCTCTAGTTAGTGAGATTATGAGCTATTTTTATCAAGTATTATAATTATAAAATAAGAGTTAAAAGAAAACTATTTTCTTTTTGTAAGAAAAAAAAAGTTCCTTGCCCTGGCCGGTTTGGCTCAGCGGTTAGAGCAACGGCCTGCAGACCAGAGAGTCCCGAGTTCGGTTCCCGCTAAGGGCATGTACCTCGGTTGCAGTTTGTCCCCCAGCCCCAGCTGGGGTCATGTGGGTGGCAGCCACTCGATGTGTCTCTCTCACATTGATGTTTCTCTCTCTCTCTTCCTCCTTCTCTCCCTCCCGCTCTGTCTGAAGATAAATGCAAAAATGTCCTCAGGTGAGGATAAAAAAAAAAAGTTCCATTTTCCATCCCCAGACACTGAATTTTAATCCTCAATTTAGAGTTTAAATAATCTGTGGAATTAGAACTTTTATCTAGTTCTCTTTTTCTGATAAGGCCAATCTATAAATTGTACCACTTGAAAATATTTGAAATACAGCTCACAAGAGATAGAAAATGAACAATTTCTTTTATTTGCTAATGCAATAAAACAAATGAGCAACAGTTTTAAAAACCAATGAAAAGAAATGCACTCCATCAAATGATCCCTTGGTCAGCTGCATTTTATGCAAAAATACAAATATTTTAAGTTGTCAGATTGTAATTCTGGTTTTTTGTTATTATATATCCACATCAAAAAAATCTTGAAAACGTAAACACAATTTATGGCACCCGATGTATACTCTGCCTCGTAAGGAGCACATGACTTGATGGCACTTTCCTCTAAGCACCAGGGCAGACACGACACAGGCAGCCCTCCCTCGGCCCCAACAGGCTGGCCTTGGTCGCGTGAATATATTCCGAGTCACTTCACCATCACGCAACAACAGAACAGAAGCTACAATAGCAAATAAAATATGGTCTTGCCCCATCAGAAACGAGCCTAGTTGTCAAGAAAAGCTTTTTTAAACTAGCAATTGCACTAGAACACGGCAGGCGCGTTAGCACAGTAGGAAGGGGGCGCAGGGACTGTGCCCGAGAGCACACAGCAGGCTTCCCAGGCCAGAGGGTGCGGGAGCTGGACCCCGACCTAGAAGATCCTCAGATGAAAAACAAATGAACAGAAGGAAGAGGACTCTGGCCTCAGCGAACTCATTCAGTCTCATGACTTTATTCCTCTTCTGGGCCGGCTCCCATGTTTATACCTCCAGACGGACCTCCCTCCCAAGTCCAGCCATGTACCTGCAATCTCTCCACCGGGAAGGCCAACAGACATCTAAAGCTGAACGTGGCCACAACCGAGTCCTGATTTGGGCTCCTCCTGTCCAGCTCAAACCCGTCTCTCCTGCAGCATTTCCAAATTTCCAAGACAAGAAGATATATTAACAGGCAGTGAAATAAAGAAGCCCGGGGCGCCGGAACAAAGAAAGGCAGAGGGAGATGAGGTCAAGATGGGGCCAAGAACTTACATAGGATTAGATCTTAGACTCGTGTAGACTATTAAAGAGTGTGAATTTTATCCTCAAGCAATAGGAAATCACAAAGGGTTTTTAAGTATAGGGGTGAGAAATAACATGATTAGATTCATCGTTGACAAAGATCCCTTCTGATTGCAGTGTGGAGAGACGATTGGGGGGGGGGGGGTTAATACAATAAATCCAAGTGAGGAAAGGTAGTGGCCCAGGTGAACATACAGGGGTGGAGAGAAGGGGACAGATCAAAACCTATTTAGAAGGTATAACCACGTAATCTCATTGATCCCCCAATAACCTTATGAGGAACAGCACTGCCTCCACTGTACAAAAGAAGTCTGGAAGCCAGAGAAGAGACAGTGACAGATGTGGTCACCAGGAGATAAAGAGCAAAGCTGCAGAGCTCCGGGCGCCCTGGCTTCAGACCAAGACTGCCCATCGCCGCACAGCTGCCCTCCGAAGGCAGCGAGTGGCTCCTCACACACGGGGGCTCTGGGAGTTGACTGTGTATATCACAGATACGACATGGTTTCACATTGAACTAAACTGTATTTTAAATAAACTACCGAACGGTTTGTTGTTATTGTTTTTCATTATTTTTCTAAGCAGAATGCCTCAGTAGTCAAGAATCAACTATGGAAAAGAAGAGACCAATTCTACATCAAATGGCATGTGAATTTCTGCCTTTAACCCACAAAGTTGAATACCAAATGACTATGGTTATCTCCTCCTGCTGAGATGAAATTAGCTGACACAGTGTTTGGAATTCAGTAGGCAAGGCGTACCTGACAGCCATTTGGAAGTTGCTGCTGTCAGCAGGATCCAACTTTGTACATTTAGAAAAAAATAAGATCTCTTTTGATGAGAGTTATCAATTGTTAAAATTTTCTGCAGTGTAAAGTAGATTAATGACTATGTACAGAATCTAACAGGGATGCGGCTTTCTGGTTAGTTCTCGTGAGGTCAGGTATGTCTTAAACAAAAGAGAAATAATTCTCATGTTGGAAAAGCCTCAAATTATCATCGTTCTTATGGTGAAACCAGCTTTGGGTCCTTTAGCGCCTGGACCGAACTGACACCAAAACAGGGAACAAAAGGTGGGTGCATGCACAGTTGTGTTCCAGGCTCTTTTATTCGCTGTTTGCCTCTCATTTCTCCACTGCATTTCATTCCCTCATCATTCCTTCACTCGTCCATTCGTTCGTCAGATATTTTCAAACACCTGTGATACGCAGGATGCCATCTGAAGTGCTACAGCGCATGTGCAGATAAATAAAATAGGGAATTATCTCAACGAGATTGCTGTCCCAAAAAGAATAAAACATGCGCCCTGCCAAGTACAACACGGGGTAGAAGACGTACGCACCATAAGACAAGTATACAGTACTTTAGTATTCTGAGGTAGGAATGTCATCTCTAGCCAGAGGGACTGGGGAAATTTTAATGGTGGACATAAAAGCCTAAGTTGGACCCTGAAATACCGTTTGTTCTTCAATGACTGTATCTGAAATCTGCATTAACGCATACATGATTCGTACACAAGGAAAGGATGTTGATAGAATTCTGAAGTTGGTTCATGCTCAATTTTTCCCAATACCGGAATGTTCTATTTTTTTAACTTCGACATGAGAGAAGTTAATTTGAGAGGGATCATAACACCCAGACCTATCAAGCTTTGGGCGGGGGATCCATAAGACAATATCTTCATGCCCTGGGATAGACAAAGATTTCTTAGGATGTGGAAAGCAAACAACAACAACAAAAAAGATAAATTAGACTTCTTCATACTTCAAAACTTCATCAGAAGACACTATTAAGAAAATACTGAATAGGCAAGCCAAAAACTGGGAGAAAATATTCACAAAACAAATTTCTGAAAAAGGACTTATGTCTCTGAATATAAAAAAACTACTATAATAAATGACCCCAAAAAAAGTTTGAGCAAAAGACTTGAATAGACATTTCACAGAGTAAAGTATAAAAAATGACTGGTAAGCAAAAAAAAAAAAAAAAAAAAAAAAAAAAAAATATATATATATATATATATATATATATATATATATATATATATATGCTGCTCTGGCTGGTGTGGCTCAGTTGGTTGGGCGTCATCCCGTGCACTGAAGGGTCGCCAGTTCGATTCCTGCTCAGGGCACATGCCCAAGTTTCTGGCTGCATCCCCGGTGAGGGGCATAGAGGAGGCAGCCAACTGATGTTTCCCTCTCACATGGATGTCTCTCTCTCTCCCTCTCCCTTCCTCTCTCTCTAAATATCAATAAAAAAATCTTTTTTAAAAAATACTCAACATCATTAGCCATCAGGGAAATGCAAATTAAAATCACAATTAGCTACCGCCACGTACAAATTAGAAGTCTAAATTTAAAAGACTGACAGCATGAAATGCTGGAGAGGATGTAGAGCAACGAGAGAGACTCTCATACACCTCTGGTGGGGATCTAAAATGGGTCAACTACTTTATAAAAGGTTTGACCGCTTCTCATAAGATTAGACATATATCAACCCTTCAACCCAGCAATTTTACCCCTAATTATTTATCTAAGATAAATGAAAACATATGCCAAGCCCTGGCCAGTTTGGCTCAGCAGTTAGAGCATTGGCCCACGGACCAGAGAGGCCCGGGTTCGGTTCCCGCTAGGGGCACGTACCTTGGTTGCAGTTTGTCCCCGGCCCTGGTTGGGGTTGTGTGGGTGGCAGCCAGGCGATGTGTCTCTCTCACATCAATGTTTCTTCGCTCTCTCTCTTCCTCCCTCTCTGCCTCTCGCTCTATGAATGCGAAAAGTGTCCTCAGGTAAGGATTAATAAAATAAATAAATAAATAAATAAATAAATAAATAAATAAATAAATAAATAAATAAATATTAAAAACAAAAAAAGAGAGACAAAAAAAGATAAGTCACAGAGCGACATGGAGGAGACGGCCGGGCATAGGCAGAGAGACTGAGTGATGGGACCACAAGCCCAGGAGCACCAACAGCTGTCAGAAGTAACCTTTTGGTCGCCAGGAGAGAGGTACGGACTAGATTCTCCCTCAGAATCTCCAGAGGGAACCAGACCTGATCACACCTTGATTTTGGACTTCTGTCCTGCAGAACTGTGAAAGAATACCTTTCTGTTGTTTTAAAATATCAAGCTTATAGTTTGTTACAGCAGACTCAGGAAACCAATACACAGCAGAGCAGAAGAACCATCCAGCTAAGCTCAGTCCAAAACTGACAACTCCCAGAATCATGACCTAAATCAATATTTGTTGTTTTAAGCTACGAAGTTTTGAGATGGTTTGTTACACAGCAAAGCTAAATAACACAATCAACCTTCCAAATATCCACTCCTCTTTTTAAAATGATCTCTTCCACAGCCAATCTTATTACCTCCAAATACAGCAGACCTCACGTACACCCACTAAATAACACTCCTATAATAGCACCTACAACAGGTTAGAGCATTTTACATTGTTTGCGTGTTTGTCATCTTTGACCAGGCTGTGAACTCCCCCAGGGCAGGGATTGCATAACATCGCATTTGTATCCCTGAATGCCAAACACAATGACTTCACCTACATAAAATTTTCCAAAAGAATTCATTCTAAATTCATCTTTCTCTATGATACCTATTTATAAGCAAATACAAATACATCACAACATTCCTTAATCGATAATTACAGACTCACAGGTCAATGAGGAAGACATCTGAAATTGCCCATAACACTTCAAATGGAACCCTTGAGATCAATGTAAAAGATACCCAGCGTTATTTAGTTATCTAATATCCCTTCCTTCATCCTCCTGATCACCAAATAACGAGGCAATGACAAAAGCAGCAGGAAGACTGAGTACGCAGGTGGTCACCCTACCGGAACACTGTGCCTTGAATGTAGAAATGCCAAGAATGCTAGTATGCAAATAAATTCTCTCCCAAGGAGAAGAAGAAAGTTTTCTGAAGTAGGAGATCCAGGCAATGAATCTTTCCATAAATAAAACTAGATGTTGGACTCCTTCCCTGACGTATGAAAGAAGACATGGTTGTGTGCCATAATTTTCTAATGCATTAAGCCCTTACCGGAATTAAGTCAGGCATTAAGCAAACCACCTGTGTATTTTTAGCACATATGTGTTGAGGAGTTATGTTTGTAATTTTTTTAAATAATTAGGCCCTGTTGGTCATTTCCTGCATGAGCATCTCTCAGGCAAAGCTTCAGATCAATATATTTTGACATACAGAGCTCGTAATAAATACAAAAATCTGGGCACCAGGAAGAATCAAGCAGAGAATCTAAGTTTCCTGTTTCACAGTATTATTTTGCACACCTTTCCATGTTGACTTCCCAAGAACCAAAAATTTTAAATAATTTTTAAGTTGCAATTTGAGGTTTGTGTAAGTGGTTTTCGGTTATTATTGCTATCCACAATTAGCCTCGATAACCAAGAGCTGGCTTATTTAATGGGGGAGACGGTGCTTAGAACGCCCAAGAAAAGGACAAGTAAAATGGGGTAGCCAAGGCCGGCTTCCAAAGGTATCAAAGCAGCAGGAACTCTGAAAAAAAAGACGCTGTCACAGCAAATTGCAGAAATCACAGAGGTTGTAGCAGGGGGACTGAACAAACTACCCTTTGTGGTAAAGAAATTTCTAAGCGTCAAGAATTCAGGCGTTAGCCTGTTCTTTCAAAACTAACTCTTCTTATTAAGACTTATTAGAAAGTCAACACAAGACAACTAAATCTGACTAATTATGCTCACAGACTAAATAATTGCTAACCAGAAAAAAGAATATATGTAACTTCTAGAAGTGCCTCTTTTTTGTACTTGGGAAGCAAAATATGTGTATAAGGCTCTGACTCTAACTTCTTTTGTTATTGAAAAAAAAAACGTATTTGTTTATTACCTACTGTGTTTGGGCACCATCCTGGATGTTAAAGATAAATAGGCAGGTTACCCTGGTCCTTTTCCTCAAAGAACTTAAATACAGTGGCAGATACAGATAAGTAAATCAAACAAGAGTGCATGAGTCAGCCCGGCCGGTGTGGCTCAGTGGTTGAGCATCAACCCACGCACCAAGAGGTTGCTGGTTCGATTCCCAGTCAGGATACATGCCCGGGTTATGGGCCAAGTCCCCAGTGGGGGGCATGCAGAGGCGTCCAACTGATGTTCTTTCTCATTGATGCTTCTATCTCTCTCTCCCTCTCCCTTTAAAATCAATAAAGAAGAAAATATTTTTTTAAAAAACAGAGTGGATGAGTCACCCTGGCCGGTTTTGGCTCAGCAGTTAGAGTGTCCTCCTGAGGACCACAGGGACACGGGTTCAATTCCCAGTCAAGGGCATGTAACTGGGTTGCAGGTTTGATCCCCAATGGGGTTGTGCAGGAAGCAGCCAATCAATGTGTCTCTCTCACATCGATGTTTCTCTCTCCCTCCCCATCCCCACCCTTCCACTCTACCTAAAAAATCAATGGAAAAATATCCTCAGGTGAGGATTAACCAAAAAAAAAAAAAAAGAATGTATGAGGCATGCTCTGATAGACTGTGGACACAGCAAGGGAGCCCAAAGAAACGAAGTGAAAGAATATCAAAACCAGATAGAGGATGCTTCCCACAGAAGATAACACGAGCAGGGAGTGAATAAAAGAACTGGGCATGCCAGCAAAGTGTTCTCCACGAAGGACACAGACAGACAGACACACACACACCACTCAGAGCACAGGACGTTCAGGAAAAACGTTACTGAGGCCAGAACCACTCGATCCACAAATCTCTACTGAGTATCAAAGATGTGCCTGGCACAGTTCGCAGAGTGACAATACCAGTGAAGAAATCACACAAAACTTCTGTCCTTGGGAGCTCACGCTCTAGTAAGGAGAAAAATACAGTGAGCAAAACAAAGACATACATGGTACATTCAAAGGGGACAGGCTATGGAGAAAAGGTTAGCAGGTAAAGCAAGGTTCAAATTGGACCTGGAAGGAAAGGCACGATCTGCACGGGTGTGGAGGCTGGGGAGGTGATCCAGATCCTTGGAACAGCACGAGCGTAAGTATTAATATACACAGGATCGTTATCAGCCAGAAAGTCTGTTTCTCCCCAAGAGGATTCAGATGGAAAAGTGGTTGGTGATCAAAATTAGAGGTATACAAAGACTTCGAATGTCTTTCAAAGAAGCATGGACCTTACCCCACAAGCAATGGGAAGCCACTGAAAGATCCCAATGGAGGGGAAACATAAATTTTCTCAGTCCTCCACAATCTCTATGTGTCATTTAGAGAATTGATCGTGCCCCTCCCACTCACTCATTCAACAGGCACTCCCTGAACAGCTACATGATACTGTGCTAAAATAATATTTGAAAGTGACACTGCATTCCATGTCATAAATGGTTGCAGAGGTGTGGCTGGGTTCCAGGCACGAGGGCAAGGTGGGCCTATGTCCCAGTCCAGGTAACACAGGACACTGCATTGAGTCATGTAACAGATGAGCAAACGCAGCACTAACATGGAAAAGGACATTATAAAACGCTAACCTTGTGAAACCAAGAAAGCCTTCATGGAGGGCTTGAGAAACAAACGAGATGAACAGAAGATGGTGTTTGGGTGGAGAAAGCGGGACCAGAGGTCGGGGTACGGAACCCCGAGCCCTTGCAAATGCAGCAGGGCTACCGCACAAGCGCCTGTCCGCATGAGAGTTAAATCAGGAAAAAAATGCAAATGTTTCTGGGCCACATTACTTTTCTTTCAAAGTGAAAATCTCTTTTAATATGACCCATGGGGGAAAGTATATTTCTCACTAGGTAGATGAACATTGTATTGAATAGAATGTCACTGGGTGGGGGTGGAGGGCCCCGATGTTTAAGCCACTGAAATGTGAACATCTAGGTATTTTTGAGGAGGAAGGTCGAGGCAGCTTTCTGAGGCACCGTGCGTAGAGAAGGTGGGCTGTGGGGGCTCCAGGGACCACGGGGTGGGACTGCAGATGCAGGTAAGCCAGACTGTGCCAGACCCTGGGCGTGCGACACGAGGGACGAGCGCTGTCTTTTCAGTAAGGCAGTAACACAATGAGACCATATTTTAGAAACGGATCTTCTTTAAAATGCAGTTCTGATCACATCGTTCCCTGGATTAGATACCTCCAAGGGTTTCCCAATTAAAACCCCAGATCCTTGCCCTGGCCGGTTTGGCTCAGCGGTTAGAGAGTCAGCCTGTGGTCCAGAGAGACCCGTGTTTGGTTCCCGCTAAGGGCACGTACCTCGGTTGCAGTTTGTCCCTGGCCCCGGTTGGGTCGTGCAGGAGGCAGCCACTTGATGTGTCCCTTTCACGTCGATGTTTCTCTCTCTCTCTCTCTTCCTCTCTCTCCCACTCTATCTGAACAAAAAATGGAAAAATGTCCTCGGGTGAGGATAAAAAAAAAAAAAACCCAGATCCTTTAAACAAAGCTGTGATCAGACCGCTGCTCACTTCACCAGTCTCTTCTGATCACCTCCCTCCCCTCAAAGCTCCCTCCCCACTCCACCTCCCTCCTCCTCCACACTGGCCCTCTTCCCTTCGGATCTGTCACACTCCACTCCCCCTTTTCCCGGCTGGTAGGCTCCTCCTCCCCTCCCTTTAAAAAGGATCTTTGCCCTCTCATCCCTCAGATTCCCACTCACATGTCAGAAAATGTTCCCTGACCTCATGTTCTAGGTAAGCCCCTGTTATATGCGCCCGACATGGCAGGTGTGCTTCTTCGTGGGATTTTTCACCGTTGAAATAATATCTTTATTTGTGCAGTTATGTATTTAATCTTGGTCTCCCCACTACAGGTTCCATGAATTCAGTGACTATGACTGCTTTGCTCATAAATGTATCTCCAGAGCCTAGCATAGTACCTGGTATAGAGAGGGAGGGTAAGAAAACACTCACTGAATTAATGAAGAAAGCCAGATAACTCTTGGTTGTGGGGGCTAACCCCTTCGCTGTGGGGCTACCCTGTGCACTGCAGACGTTCAGCAGCATCCCTGGCCTATGCCCACAGATACCAGTACCAACTCTCCCTCCTCCAGTGATGACAACCAAAAATATCTGCAGGCATTGCCAAAGGTCCCTTAGGGGGTAAAGTTGCTCCCGGTGGGGAAACGCTGAGCTAGGCGATCATACCGCCTGGTTTGCACAGGACGACCCCTGTTTATGCCTGTTGTCCTGGTAGAATTATTAACAGCATCCCCTTTCACTCTCAGAAGCAGCCCAGTCTGGATGACAAATTATGTGGTTTATCCTACTTGGATGTATTTATACGGATTCTCTTGCCCAGAAAGTGAACTCTTACATACATAATGACCATGGTTTTGCATTAACATGATTTTGAAAAATTACAGTTTAAATTTTAAAAGTCTATATAATAGGCTTTGGAATTAGTGGAAATAGTATAATGTCAACAAACAGAAGAAACAAGGCAGAGATAAAGTGATTAACAATACATGATGATCAATTATATGTGGGAATAGAATGAGAAAAAGTTTTAGCCTAGGAGGGCTGGGTATAAAACCATCTATCAAGATTAGACATGCAACAGAAGGAGGGTTGGATTTTGTGGGGAGGATAAGGAGGTGAAGAAGAGAGCAAGTTTGCATTTCGAGGCATCTCCTCAACACTGAGGTGATACCCTCCAGCCACCTGGACGCACAGGTCTTTAGACACGCAGATCTTTGTAGTGACACGCTCCACTCCTTGGGCTCTAAGAAGGCCAATGGACTCTTTTTACTTCTCTAACTACTATTTGGTTGTCTTCATGGGTCTTTCTTCCCACCTCCTAGTGCTGAGAAGCCCTAAAAACTCTTCCCACCTCTCTTCTTCCCTTTTTCTGTTAACTCTCAGAACAGTCAACATTTATTAGCTATTACATCTGTGCTGACAATGGCCAACCTCACTCCTAGCCTGTAACCTCAAATAGCACATGGCCAGATCACTTCTGAGTCTTTCCACTTAAATTACATTAATTTTCATGTGTGTGAGTCTTTCCAGTTTCAAAAGGCTTCTGCACACATTTATTTCCATTTGTCCTTCAGTCACCTGAAATTCAACACGCTGGAGACCAGACTTTTCTTTCTCATAAACCTGTATTCTTTCCTAGCTTCCCATCTCTTTTGATATCACTACAACTAACCTGATCACCAAGTTCCCAAGAACAACCATACTTCTTTCTCAGCTTCATGCCTCTATATTAAAAGTCACCAAATCAAATTACTTACTTGCTTCTAAGTTTCCTCATTTGCAAAATGAAGCAGTTAAACCAGATGATCCAATGCCCTCCTGACTCAATTGTACTATGATTGTAAGTCTCCAAAACTCTTGGGTTCATTCTCCACTACCTTAACCTAGGCTAGTGAGTCTCAATCCCAGCAGTACATGAGGATCTCCTGGGAAATCTTCTGAAAAACCACCTACCCCTAGTCCTTCTGGGGTCCAGATATGAGAGCTATTTAAAGATTCCCTACTCTAGTGATTCTAATGTTGCCAAAACTAAGGATCACGAGTCTAAGCCCTCATTATTGTCACCTACATTTACAGAGGAGGAAATGCGGCCTCAGAGAAGCAATGAGGTTAGCACAAGTTTTCACAGCTAGTAAATGGACCAAGTTCTCTCTGATTCCAAAGCTCATATACTATCTACTGTTCCAAATATCAGCTGGTACTTAAACTTACAGTCTATACCAACTGATGTAATGCTTTGCCCTCATGTTGCTTTAAAAATATTTTATTTTTTTCCCTTGTATGTATACGGTTGGTGTCTCCTAAAAGGCCATAGGTCAGAATTGGAATCTTCTAATTTCCCCCATAGAAACTATGTCAGGACTGAGGACAATAAATACAAAGTCTGCTTTTAAAACATCTCTCATAAAGTAGTGATTTCATTTTGTAAATATACCTAGGAGAGATCTATTCATCTCTTGAAAACTGCCACAGTAATTTAGGGACACTGTCAACTGATTGAGATAGAAAATCAGTGTGGCACAGAGTTCAGGAGGGAAGGAAAATTCCTAAATTCAGAATTGTGATGGATGGTGTTTTCCTGTAGCTCTATAAACTCAAGCTACCAAACTTCAAACCTTTAGTGAATAACCAAGTCTTATGATCACACACCTTAGAAGTGATAATTCTTTAGCACAAACCAGTTCAAACAAAAAATTTCAGAAACTCACTGATGTCTATTTTCTCACCTACTTTTCTCCTGCCTGAAAGTTTAGGCTAATTTTGACAAATCAACCTCTAAATTTGTTTTCACAATTCTTTCTAAGCAGAAAATGCCTTGATTCGGGCCTTACTTTCTTCTCTAAGGAGGGCAGGAGGTTCTGTGATGAGTTGTACTCTCCAACTCCAGTCCTTCCTAATTTGATTCCACGATTCTTAGCAGAGCTGAATGTGGTCCTTGTGGCCTTCGTGGTCAATGTGGGTTTTGTGGGCCACACAGTTACCTAGCTTCCTGAGCTGCTAAGAACAACCAACCAACAACATCCTGCCTATCTACCTTGACCAGTCAGAAGAGGAAATGCATTCATTTGCATGTCTTCAATTCCCACCTCTCTCCACACATTTACGCCAATGAACACGTGTTACTTTGTTACCACCTGGCTTTTAACTTTTTCTTCATTCAGCGATCGGGGCCATTTTGCAGATCTGCTAATGGTATCTATCAATTGGTCTTTTTTGGAACTTCATTTTGGTAGAGTATAAAGTGATAATATTTGGCCCTGGCCAGTTTGGCTCAGCGGTTAGAGCGTCGGCCCGCAGACCAATGAGCCACGGGTTCGATTCCGGCCAAGGGCACGTACCTCGGTTGCGATTCATCCCTGGCCCTGGTTGGGGTCATGCGGGAGGCAGCTACTCGATGTGCCCCTTTCACGTCGATTTTCTCTCTCTCTCTCTCCCTCCCACTCTATCGGAACAAAAATGGGGAAAAAATGTCCTCGGGTGAGGATAAAAAAAAAGTGATAATATTCAGACAATAAAGTGACAAAATACAACATAAATTAAATAGCTTCAAATGGTTTCATTACAGCGCAAATCTATCTCCTTTATAGGCCTACAAAACTTACTTATTTGCAATCACATTTAACAGTAAACAAACCATCTAAATCTATTGGAACTTAGCCCAAGTTAGTAACATCTTTAAGTTATAAAAGTACCTACAAACCGAGGAATCACTAGTAACAGTTATACCCAAAAATGCAATAGGTGAGGCAAAAATTATACTCCTAACTTGGACAGTCAATTTTTAAAACACATTTCAGTACTAGTAAGAAAAATTTTTTTTAAATTCTAGGTGGTCTCTGATAAGCCATCAATAGTAATAGACCACACAAGGCACATGCCCTTTTAAGTGGGAAATGAGATTGGCCTTCTTTGTAGTTACTGAGAACTTCTGCTACTACTATTACTACAGACTGTAAATTCCCTTAGGGCTCAAATGACCTCAGAAGTTTGCCATCACTTAAAATCCATAAGAAGAAGGGGGGGGGGGTCTTAATTTTGCTACTGCACATACACAGCTAAGTGATATTTTAAAAGCAAATATATGTTACAAGCTGAAAAGTATACTATGTTGTAGTAACCAATGAATTGCTTGTCATTCAATCAAGTTGTTTTGTGTTCTAGCTCTTTTTAATTATGTCATTTAAGGACATAACTCCTGAATTCAGTAGCTTTTGGGGAAGACTCCTCACAGATACTGCACTCATATGCTGTCCCTGCAAATATCATTTTATTCAATAGATGGCCCATAGAATTTGCTATTTCAATTACTTGCTGAAATATTTTATTTTGTGCTATTTCTATCATATATCATGCTAGAGTCACAGGAATACTGAATTTGAAGGCACATTTCAATGCTTAAACTATGAAACAAATTACTCTGGCATCTAAAAAACCTAACTATGAAAAAAATAATAATAATAAAAATTAAAAATAAAAAACCTAACTGTGAAAGCAACTCCTACACACATGTGGAATTAATTTGCAAAAGTTATCTTTTATTGGATTCTAGGTAATAACAATGGCATATGTTTTTTGTATGTCTACTCTTACAAAACAAATTTCTCACAACATAACCTTTCAAGAAAACAAAATGCTTCAGATACTTTCCATCATACAATGTCAATCCAGTAACTCAAATATCTGGCTTACAGGATTTAGCACACGAATACTTCAGATTACTATCAAAAGAAAAGCATTTCATCATTCTTACTCCCATACAGTTTAGTGATTGTGAAGACACTCTAACATTTTAAATCATGAAATCCCCTGTTTTCCTTTTTCTACATTTTCTTGCCCTGAGTAACAGGACTGAGTATGGGAGACTTCACTGATGCTAACAGAAAATGAATTTGCTATATGGAAGAAAAAAATGCTTCGGTAGCATGTGGCCTTCACTATAAATTGACATTTATTAGAACAAATAATTTGTCATTTAAAATAAACAATCTTCTATCATTGTCAAGATCCTTCACTTTGTAAAATACTTCTGAATTAATATAATGCTTTTCGTTAAAAAGTATTTGTCCTGTCAAAGTGAATTACCTCATCAGGAAATGATAAATACTAGTGAGAATGCCAAGTCTATACTACACTGTATTAAGCAATAAGATCCCTAAGAGAGATGCCTCTCTTTTCTATCTTCTTTCCTAGTAGTCTAGATAAAGGTGGGGTAGAAGTCTACCCTTTCCTTCTCTTCTACTTTTCTGGCATTCGATAAGAAAAAGAGGGAACCTTGTTAGATTCTCTTTGACCTTATCTGACTTCCTGCAATACCATAATCCTTCTGTTAAGAAGCAATATTAACACACACACATAAATGATAACTATGTGAGGTAATAAATAATGTTAATTAGCTTGAGTGTGGTAATCACATATCTATCAACATTACATTGCATATCTCAAGTACATACTATTTTATTTGTCAGCTTTACCTCAATACATTGAGGAGGGAAGGGGAAGCAATGTTAAGAAGGAATATGGAAAAGCACCTGAACGTGGAACCTGTTAACTTACCTACATCAACCCTCACTACATACTGGGTTTTGTTTTTTTTAATCAATTTTTTTATTTAAAAATAAAAATTAAGCCCTGGCCAGTTTGGCTCAGCGGTTAGAACATTGGCCTGCAGACAGGAAGGTCTCAGGTTTGATCCCCCATCAAGGGCATGTACCTGGGTTGCAGGTTCAATCCCCAGCACTGGTCGGGGTAGTGCAGGAGGCCAACCAATCAATGTGTCTTTCTCACATTGATGTTTCTTTCTCTCTCTCTCTCTCTCTCTCTCTCTCTCTCTCTCTCTCTCTCTCTCTCTCTCCCCCGTCTACTCAATCTAAAAATCAATGGAAAGATATCTTCAGGTGAGGATTCACAAAAATAAATAAATAAATAAACATTAATTAACACCCCAACATTTGGAGTCCTCTTGAAATAAGTGGTTTAGAAAGAAGCAAGTTGGCCTGGCCAGTGTGGCTGAGTGGATTAAGCATCATCCCATGGACTGAGAGGTCCTGGTTCGATTCCATCAGGGCACATGCCTGGGTTGAGGGCTTGGTCCCCAGTAGGGGGCATGCAGGAGGTAGCCAATTGATGTTTTTCTCTCACACTGATGTTTCCATCTCTCTCTCCCTTCCTCTCTCTCTAAAAAATCAATAAAAACATTAAAAAAAAATTTTTTAAAGAAGCAAGTTGTAAATAAATTCATAACTTTAAGCCTATCATCGTAAAATTGCTGAAAATCAATGAGAAAAATCCTAAAAGCAGCCCTCAAGGAAGTGATAATTAGTAACATAGCTAACTTCTCAACAGTAACTATAGAAGCCAGATGACCATTGGACTTCTATTTTCAAAGTGCTGAAATAAAATAACTTGCTAATCTAAAATTCTATACCTAGCAAAAATATCCTTCAAAAATGAACATAATGGCCCTGGCCAGTTTGGCTCAGCGGTTGGAGCATTGGCCTGTGGACCAGAGAGTCCCGGGTTCGGTTCCCGCTAGGGGCATGTACCAAAAACAAAATAAATAAATAAATAAATAAATAAATAGATAGATAAAAATAAAAAAATTATTTAAAAAAATGAACATAATGAAATCCTTTGAAGCAAATAAAAAATTGAAAGATTTACTTACCAGCAGACTCATACAAAAAAATAGTAAAGGGTATTTTTTAGGCAGAGGGTAAATAATCTCAGATAGAAGCTTAAGGATTTAGGAAGGAAAGGTAAAAATGTAGATATATTTATATGTTATTAAATGTCCAAAGTTCATTACTATTTCATGAACCCCTTATTGCATCTACCTAGAATAGGGATAGTATTAATGTTGCTATCCATATCTTAAAGAAGGAAAATAAACAAGGAGGCATATCCAAAGTTCATTTGGTTGAAATCCTAAAGGTAACCCTATCAATTGCAAGAAAAGAATCTTAGTTTACATCTTCCCTACAAACCCATTCTTTTTCTGGAATCTATAATTAAGAAGACAAAACAGAAAGTAAAATTTTTAAAAAGAGAGAGAGAAGGTTAAATGATTAGAGACAGAAGTAGGAAATCCTGGCTTCACTGATGCTTTGCCTTTGAGAAACTTATTTTCGCAGCAGTGCATCTGTGAACTGGATATTTTCCGTTTGCCCTGCAAACTTTCCATCTGTTTCCAATTTGCTCTGTGCCAGAAGAAGCTGACCACTGCAGCAAAGGATCCCTTTCCTCTGGCTTCCAGTTGAGTTTGGCCAATGAGGATCACTGGCAAGAGACTGGAGAAAGGGTGGAAACTGAGGTCAGGGTATTTATTTCCTCAGCCCTTTCCCAGCTAGGTCACCAAGGTTGGTTGTGTCCCTCAGCCTAAAGCAATAGTCCTCTCCGATAGCTACAGCTCTACTCTTCAGGGTCCAGTAACCAGTCCCTTTTCTGGTGCCTTCATACATAGGGATGATAATAGGTCTCACTGCTGCTAGTGTCACCATCCCTTGTTATCATCTCTTACCCTTGTTCACAACTACATTCACAAGCGATCTATACAATCATGCCTGTTTGTAACATGAAAGGTGGCAAACACAGAACAGACACTAACAGCTCGGACTCTAAAGTCAGGAACACCTGGAGTTGGATCCCGGCTCCACAGCTGTGACCTTGAAAGAGCATGCTAATATCTCTCAGCCTCTCTATCTCCTCTGTAAAAGTAATAATAATAACAGTACCTGCTTCAAAGATGGTTGTGTAGTGTCGATCATTTAATGTAAAGAGCTCAGCCCAGTGCCTGGTACAAAATAAGGGCTTAATAAATATTAAATGATTATTGTTGTCATTATTATTGATTGCTGCTGTAACTCTGAGGTAAATAGATCCATCCCAGTCCAACTTTTTGATTAATATTTAATACATCATGTGTCATACCAGAAAACATGTCAAAGAGGCAAACTATGCCTTTTACAATATTCTACTTTGCTACCATAAGATTAAAATGCAACTAGTATGCACAGTTTTTCTCTCTATACAAATAAGCATCTGTACCTTTTAGAAGAGAACATTAGCACAGTGAGTGGTTCTGCTCCAGTTCAACATTACTGGAAAAAATAGTGGCATAAATTAGCTCAATCTTATTACAGCTGGCTCAGGGCTAAAGTACATTCTGATTGGGTCGAATCAAAGCAAACCATTTCAGTACTTCATATACTTACATAACTGATAACTGCCCTGAGCAAAAAGAAAATGCACACATTAGAGAGAAATTGAATATATACTTGTGATAGAAAATACCCCAAAATAATAGCAGTAATTTAAGAACTAAAACCAAGAACGATGAAAGAGAAGATAAAGTCCATCAAAATACAGTACCCATTTTAATTTTGTGACTGCGAGTGTTGGTTAGTACGCATGCAACTGTGAGTAAAAGACCAACCTCGGCCAGCAAAGCTGAAGGCGAACTGAGATAGCTAGATCAGTCTCCTGTCCTCTGGAAAACAACTTCAGCTGCTGCCTGCAGGGGCTGCATAGCAACAATACATTTGGCAGCACTAAACAGATAACCATCTTCCAAATTCTCTCTAAGTGAAAAACAGTATCAACAACAATAAAAGACTGCTGACTGCTATTTCAACCACAAATCAACATTTTTTTTTCCAGGTTGGTTATGGTACCAGTTCAATAGGTAGAAAAACAGAAGTATGACTTGTTCCTTTGTGCTATGTCGAGGTACCAGTTCGACGTGGCTTCCACGTGGGCTGCAGTTCACGTCCTTGATCTCAGAGACCATAACTCGGGCCTTCCTGAATCAAATTCCTCTATGAAACACAATTTCCAAATCCTTCTGACTCAAACTGTTTAAATGTGATGCGATCGAGCAGAGGAAATTAAAACAAAATTCTGTACACATGGGCATTAAAGGATGTTGCTGACTAAGAATTATAGAATATTTACCAGGAAATACCTTTGCCTGGCTTTCCTATCTTGGGCTCATACCTCTAAGAGAGATATAATTCAGAGACAAGTGTATTTTGCAAGGAATTTAGTTCAGTAACAACAGTTATAGGCTCTCTAAGTAAAATAACTGTCAAAGTGAGCAAACTGGTCAATGCAGCAAATTTAATAATAATGTCGGCTAAACACACACAGTGCTATCGCCAGGCACTCTTCTAAGTGCTAACACTAACCTGCTAGTAAGCGTGTGGTCAGTCATCTGCTTCCACCATCATGATAGCCCAACAGGAAAAACGTGGCTTTTTTAAATATTCCTGGAGCACATATGCTAATAGCTATAACCCCCTCCCCCCACTATTTTAGATGTCACACAAAAACAACAAACAACCTAATCTGCTTTTATTTTCATGGTTTTTTAAAATAGTAATATTTATACCACAGGGAAATGTTTTTTTTTTAATCTAAAGTTTGTTTATTTATAAGGAATTTAATCATTTCTCTATATATTTGTATATCAAATCATCACATTGTACTCCTTAAACTTATATAATGTTATATGTCAATTACATCTCAATAAAGCTGGAAAAAAATAAAGCCTATGAGCATATATATATTTCCTGGACCATGGTATTACTGAACAAAGATTCTTCTAAAGCTCCAGTCTCTCTTATCTCTTCTATATAATATCAAAATAACAATTCAAAGTCTAGATTCACAAATAAATAAGAGAACTGGGTGTGTTTCTCCTAAAAGAAAGGCTATAATAAAATTTCTAGCCAATGAAACTGCAGAACATTGATAAAATTCTTTGATAACTATTTATAAGGCACCCAATTTTTCAAGAAGTTTCCAGTAACACGATGTTATTCGTGTCTAACAAAGTTGATTCTGCCCTATGTTCAATATTTAAAGAAAGGTATCCTTTCATGATTTTGAATGTACTATTTTACCAGCCCAACTCAGAACTTATCAAATACATGATCAAACCCCTGTTAGTAGTGCTTCTGATCCTACATAGACTATAATCAACTAAACTCCAAGAGTCTGTTTGTTGTCTTGGTAGTACTGTGAAACATAGCTTTTATTGTCCATTTTACAAAAAGGTGGAAAGTATGTGCCTAAGAACGAATCTTTTCCTTCTTGCAGCTCTGCTTTTTGACTCCCCTACTGCTTCCAGATTATTGTATCTGATACTAGAAGCACCTAATTCTAACTGGCAAAATGTATCCACTGCTTTTAGATCCTAAAATCTGTAAGTTAAGTCGCCTACTACAAAAGACCAATCAATAGTTACAATTTCTTCAAGAAATGCTTCTTTGTATTCTTTAGTCATAAACTTACTTTATATACAAACTTTATAATATGTTCGTAAAAGCAATTGTTTTGTGTATTCAGAACAGTGTATTTGTTAGTGATTTTTCACTTGAAAATAAAGCAGATGCCTACTCAGTGAGGCAACCATCTAGAGAAAAATCAACCATCTGAGAAATCCAATGGATTCTGAAATAATTCACAACAGGTCATCTCCTGGAGTCATAAGTTTTTTTCATTTCTACATGCTTTTTTACTCTGGCTTGTTTTCTACAGCTTACAACCCAAAAACTCAGAATGTTTTCCCTTTCATGTCAACAACGACTCTTTTAATGGTCTTTTCTATATCAGAGGCAGAAATATATTTCCACTGATATTTTATTTTTTCACTCTGCAACTCTTGAAGATAACCAGGCACAGAAAGACAAAAACTTTCCTTTGAAGAGTAAATGTTACTGGCAATTGAATTGGTCTTTTTTTTTTTTTTCTTTTTCTTTTTTCTGTTGTTTGTAACAAAAGTACTAAGTCCTAAGATTCCAGATAAACTATTGAATTCTATCTGGTTTCCTATCCTAAACAAACCACAACTGGAGATGCCAGATTAATTCTGAACAATTTTGCTCCAGGGCACCTGCAGGGGCCTTGGACCTTTACTCTTCACATACCAAGAGTGTTTATTCACCCCTGCTGGAAAGAAACGCAGGTCTGGGAAGTCAAAGGTTACTCACTGGAGGAGAAAAATGGGGTAGAATCTCTCAAGATGATGGGAGAAAGTAATGAACTCTGCAAATGTTTGCCCTGGCAAGCTGAGAGAACTGCCAGGTTTGGGTCGAGTCTAACTGAAGCAGGAGTCCCGTCTTGCTCTGGGAGTACCACCATCTCAACGAGCAGGTGATCGTTCCCTGACTTAAAAGAATTCTCAAATGACAAACCCAAAATAAAAGCATGCCAAATAATGCAATTTCTGAATATTAAATAAATGCTTTAAATTGGGTGTCAAGTTTGTTTATAATCTCAATAAAAAATGTATCAAACCATGATCAAATATCATGTATTCACAAATTAAATGACAATGATGTAGTGTTTTATAAGTGGTGTATAATATTTTCCACAGATATGTTCCGAAAACTACTATCAAGAGTGGCAATGAACAAAAACAAATTCAATTCTAATATTTTCTGGGCCGTGGTATCAACAATCTAAACGATTATTGCTGTAGTGATTAAATCGCGTTGCAGTATGTGTTTGAGTAAGTTTTTCTTGATTTCTCTGCCTGCTATAGTCATGTTGTAAATGACGTCAGTGTTTTCTGAAATAAAAAGTTGCTCTGTTCCAATATTATCTGGGACTATGTTTTCTTTCATTCCATCAACTAAAATAATAATAGACTGTATTTTTTTTAAACTTAGAGGTTGGGGGGTAGGGAACTAGAAATTCAAAGAGATGAGGGAAAAATTTTAACTGTAATTAAGAAGTAAAAGCAAAACTAAAGTTTAAAATTTAGCTTTCATAAAATTTAATTTCTTTAAAAATATATTTCTTCATTTTGTCCATTTTATTGCTTTTTCAAATAATTAAAATTTTAACTATATAGTTGATCTTTGAGGTTCCATTTTTAAATGCTTTTGGCAATTTCCCATTCCAAATATAAAATTAAATGCCAAAAACTGTGTATGAATAACGTTAAGAGAATGATATGAGAAAAGTATCAGGAAACTCTTCATTTCAGTTAAGAATTCTACTCTTAAACCTCAATGGCAATTCATCTCTTTCTCTAATATTGTAAATTAGTGAGAACCAAATCCCTGATTTTCTTCCCCAGTGAGCCAACTTTAGATCCAATATCACTTAAGTACAAATTCCAGCACTGTGTGTTTTAAAGGCAGAAATCTGTGAGGTTACATAATGCCTCTGTATAACTTTTCATCTACAACTTTATTTCAGATTCAATATGCCCACTCAGGTAGTACTAACTAAAGAAAAAGCTCCTCCCTGCAGTGTGGCTCAGTGGATTGAGCGTTGTCCCACGGTCCCTGTTCAATTCCCGGTCAGGGCACATGCCCAGGTGGCAGGTTCAATCCCCAGTAGGGGGCGTGCAGGAGGCAGCCAGTGGATGAATCTGTCTCACGTAGATGTTTCTGTCTGTCTCTCCCTTCCTTTCTCTTTAAAAAATCAATGAAAACATATTTTTTTAAAAAGAAGAAGCTCCTAAATAAAAGACTAAGTAAAAGATTATATTGGTCTCACTCTAACAGTAAACATTTTATTAAGTTATTTCCAACTAAAGCAAGTTCTGCTTAGGAAAGAAGAGACTATTTGAAAAAGCATTAGGCAAATTAATCATGAAGGAAACCACTCGCAGTGAAGCACAGAACATCACAGCACAGCTTGCTTTTCCATTTTGTCGGTTTACATCGATGAACACTAAAAGCAACCATCTGAATTTCTAGATGAATTGGTCATTACCTAGAAAATCAAATTTGGCTTCATGAATATAAATACATTTTTAATGTTTATCATGTTTAGACGTTTTAAAATACAAGCATGAATGTGATTACATAAAAGCTCTTCAATGTGATTTATTTAGTAAGAACATAACTCTAAGGTATCACATTGAAGCTGCCGCTTACAGCTCGGGCTCAGCTGCATTCCCGAGACAGAGGCCGTGTGCCCACTGCCGCCCATCCACAGCCTCCTGCCCCGTCCCTCCACAAAGCCACCCGCATCCCCTCACTGTGAAGGGGAGGAGAGATCATTATGGAAATACATTCATACATACACACATGTATAAATGCAAGGGTTTTTGTGGGGGAGGGGACAGGGCTGCTGCTGATGAGAGCAGTCAACACTCCAAATGGAACGATATTCAGAGGTAGTCTTACTGTTACAGCATCATCTAACACAGAATCAACTACATAGCTGTAGTGGCTTCTAAGAAAATACACGTTACACTAAGATTCCCAGTTCTGTTTCTGTGCTTTCAGTTCAGAAGTTCTAGGCCACTCTGAGCGAAAGAGAGACAATGTCTTTAAGGCACCCCCAGTTAGGGCAAGGTAACTTGTGCTCCATTGAGAAATCAAGTAGCACGAAAGTATTTCTATCAATTACATTAAAGCCATGTGTAACCTTTTGTTCAAATCTCTTTATATAGAAAAAAAAAAAGGTGCATCTCCCAGAAGCAGAGGTGATAAAATAAAGAGGCATGTAATGGAGAATAAAAGATATTGTAGGAAACTAAAATATATTACTCAATAACAATTGTAGAAATTTTAAAAATATATGCACCACTATGACCCAGTTGTCTATAGATATAGGTTATCTACTGATTAAACAAGACACAATATTATTTAGATGTACAGAAAAGGGAAGAATCCATAGACAATATGGAAAGAAGTGACAGACAATGCTCCACACTAATCCTACCTAGCTAAAAATATACTTAATTTTATTGTAAATTTTCTTTACTTACACTGTTTCCTAAATGATATTATGTGACAGTGTTTCAACAAAA
This sequence comes from Tadarida brasiliensis, assembly GCA_030848825.1. NCBI lineage: Eukaryota > Metazoa > Chordata > Mammalia > Chiroptera > Molossidae > Tadarida > Tadarida brasiliensis. Next base: position 93,011,089 of record CM061267.1, on the reverse strand, counting down.
AGAGCAGAAGTTTCCATTATAAGGTATGAAATCGCTCTGTGCCTAGGTAGAAATCTCTGTACTCTGACGTGTATTGACTCAGCTTCTCTCTTATGACCAATTACAGATCCTTTTCCTCTTGCCTGTGATCCTCTGCTTGTCTACTTCATCATTAAAAAGTCTGGTGTTTTGCATAGCTGAGGGACATGGACAGCAGGGCTGGGGACGGGGTGGGGGGATGGGGAGGAGGGTGTCAATGGGGAAAAAAGGAGAAACATCTGTAACAAAAATAAATTAATAAAAAAAAAAAAGTCTGGTGTTTTTCCCAAAGAGCATTCGAGTATTGTGTACTTCTGATAATCAGTTCGTTTCGCTCCAACCTCTCCTATTAAGCTTTCTTATAATTATACATCTCAAGTGGCCAGTGCTTATATATGGATATAAGTTTGATAAGACTATAAAATATCTTCATGCCAATTATAGAAGTGAAAGAAATTTTGACAAATTCCATTACAAGATAATCAAATAAGCTTTCTATAAAGGGGTATGAGACATTTGTACATAAAATAGTGGAACTCATGACCACTGACATAAAGTCAGTGCCAATAAAAACATAATCCTTTTAAATGTTCTTTTCTACGATCTAAAGTAACTCAGCACAGGCATGCTCATTAGCATAGTAAATAATTATGCATACAAGAAGTTCAAATTGCAATCATGCCCTTTATGGACGATGCATCAAAGACTCTTCATGAGGTATTCACCTATGTCTGAGAGAATAAAAAAAGGGGAGTAAAATGTTTGACCTGAACAAACAAATACATGTTCCACAAACAAATCCCCATCATCCACAGAAGAGAAGACAGCATTACGGAGACTAAATTGAATTCCCACAGAACTGAAAAATCTTGTTTTAGGCCGTAGTTTCAACCTACTCCTATAACAAACGCATTGTGGTCAAACTAAATCATGCCCTTTTAATTTTCCATGGGCAAAGCACTCGGGCTCTGGGCAGTATGACCCTCCTAACAGTCACCCGATTGCAGACCATTCCTTCACTAATCACTTTAGTCCGTCATGCAACCACCAGTCACTGAACACCAACTCACAGCCAAGCATAAAGGAACTGAACAAGGGTGGTCCCTATGTGAAAATTAGAAATGCCTGGTCTTTTTTTTTTTTTCCCAGCTTTAGTGAGGTAGAGGTGATGTGACTGCACATACTTCTACTTTGTGAAATGATTATCACAATCAGATTGATTAACTCATCCATCACTTCACATAGTTGTCATGTGTTTTCTTTTGTGGTAAGAACACATAAGGTCTACTGTCTTAGCAAATTCAAGTACAAAACTCAGTCTTATTTACTACAGTCATTATGCTGTACATTAGATTCCCAGAGCCTATTCATCTTATAACTGAAGGCTTGTGCCCTTTGACCAGCATCTCTCCATCTCCCCTGGCAACCACCAGTCTACTCTCTGAGAAATGACTGTTCTATAAGCCAGTTCCCTGGAAAACCTCAGCTGGAGAAGGTAGTCTCCCCAGACTTGAAACTAGGGTGGCCCTAAAGACTACACATCAGAGGACTCCAAACCTGGCCACAGAAAGAGCCTAGATTGGGGAGCTAAGACCTGTTAGGGTTCACCCTGGAAGAGAACGTCTTGTTCACATGCTACATGGCATTCTGAATGAACCTCATCTAACAATGCTCTTCAGTTCAGTTTGTCTTTAAGAAACAAAATACTGTAGATCTCACTGGGCTTCTAGGGGCTAGCAAATTTCACTACATCTGAATATCACCTGGATGGTTCAAACGGCTTAAAAATGAGGTCTGCCAAAATTCAAGGTACTGTGTTGATTCATTTTTCATATCTGTAAAGATAAAGCACTACTTCTGTTTGCAGCTGGACTTCCTGAACTCAAATGTGACATAATCCTGAAAGACTTTTTCAAAATAAATATGAATTTGCATGAAATATGTATAAGCTAGAAGATCTGTATTGGGGGAAAATAATACAAGAAAGATGACAACCGCCTCCCATAACAACACTAGGCTGGGAAGGTAGGAAGGGGTGGGAGCGGGAAGGAGGGGGGTCAATGGGGGAAAAAGCGGACATCTGTAATACTTTCAACAATAAATATATTGCCAATTTCAAAAAAAAAAGACCAGTTTTTAGACACTAACTAATTATGGAATAGAAAAGAAAAAAAGAGTTAAGATGAACAAGCAATCCAAAATTACCCTAAGGATTGTGACTTCATTAAATAAGAGTAAAGAATTCACTGTCTAATAGAAGTAGGGTTCAGAGTGACAAACTTCAGAGGAGGGGGGAGGGGGAAGGAAGAGATAAACCAAAGAACTTACGCATATAAGCGTAACCAGTGGACACAGACAACAATGCTAGGAGGAGGGTGTCAATGGGGGAAACAAGAGAGACATCTGCAACAAAACTAAATTAATTAAATAATAAATAAATAAATAATAAAATGCTAACCAAAAAAAGAATTCACTGTTTAAATTCTATGCTAGAAAACACAAGTTCTGTTTGATAAAAGAGTAGTAACTAAAATTTAGGAGATCTGTCTTTAGGCAGGTAAAATAAATAAAAAATATATTATAATATTTACTATTATTTAAAGAGAAATTTATTTTGCCTAGCACCCTGCTTTAAATTATTTTTAAACTACAAAAAAATGGTATTATTTGCTGAACTGAAATTAGCACAAATCACTTATTATAACTATTTTCTTTGAAGTAATTTTTGTGTAGAAAACAGTAAAACACATTTCCACTTCTGGCAAAAAATACTAGAGTCTGGGGGGGAAAAAGAAGGAATGATAAAACAAATGCATAGGTTTAGTGGATCCTGTATACTATTTTCTGACTTAAAAAGTAATTCACTTCAATGATACACTAAAAAAAAAAAAAAAAAAAAAAACCTCTAGTTTAATTCTAAGTCATGAAAACCTTTCTATGCCAACTCAAATGAAGGGAAAGCTGCCCCACTCTTAGAACAGGTCACTCCGGGCATCCTGCGGCCACACCACTGTGCCACACACCAACAAAATAGAAAAATAAACGCGACTGTTTCAACAAACTAGAACTTTGGTTCTCGTGATCCTCTTTCCATACAACCAGCTAGGAAGTTCAGAATTCTGCATGTTCACGCACATGCCTGGGGTTGCGGGCTCGATCCCCAGTGGTGGGCGTGCAGGAGGCAGCCGATCGGTGTTTCTCTCTCACATTGATGTTTCTCTCTCACATTGATGTTTCTATCTCTCTCCTCCTTCCTCTCTCTCTCTGAAAAAATCAATAAAAACATATTATTAATATATATTTAAAAGAAGATGTAGGGAGTCAGCGACAGTTTCTATGAAGACTGATACTTGAACACTGAAAGTTTTGAATGAGCTACTGATGTAGTTCTTATTAGAACATAAGATCCAATGATGCCAGGATGCCAGTGCCCAGCAGGCAGTAATATTGCTGTAGTTCTGGCATTTCCTTTCAGGCAACAATTGATTCTAATTTTAACTCATTCAACTTTAGCCTGTACAGTAAGATTTACACATTTACAAACGCTCTTTTATTTCGGCAGTAACCCAGATTTGCTCTCCGAAGCTAGTTCTAAAATACAGGCCACTACTGGTGAGTATAGTAAAGGAACGAAGACCACCTAAAGTTCCAAAGTTCTTAGCAGCATATAAACCTAATGTTGCCTCAAAAATCACTTCGTTTCATGTTTATATTCTCCAGTAAGCAACTTAGAAAATGTCTTTTCTTCTAGAACACAGAGATATAAACAAAAAACAAAAAAACCTCATTCTATCTTTGAAACCAGAGTAGTTAAAATGAGGAGAAAAGATGTACAATGGCATGTATTTCCAAGAAAGATGAAAGCAAGTCACCAACCTGGTACAAATGATCTCTAGAACCCAAGGGGTCAAGGAGGTATGTGCTTACTACTAAAAGGTAGTAGCGCTGGCCCAAGGACCAAAGGGTCTTGGGTTCAATTCCTGGTCAGGGGCACATACCTGGGCTGCAGGTTTGATCCTGGGCCCCAGTTGGGGCCATTTGGGAGGCAACCAATCAATGTGTGTCTCTCACATTGATGTTTCTCTCTCTCTCCCTTCCTCCCACTCTATCTAAAAATCAGTGGGAAAATATCCTCAGGTGAGGATTAACAAAAAATAAATAAAAAATAAAATAAAATAAAAGGTAAAACCCACCATTACTAGTAAAAAGCCACACTTTCCTGCTGGCCACAATTCTCTTAAACAATTGACTCCCCCATCCGCATCCCCACCCTGTATCCACTATCAAATTAACTCCCATACCTGTTAATGGCCAGAGATTCAAGTCCAAAACACCAGAGCACTTTTCCATTTAGACTGAGCTTCATTTTTTAAGAGAAGTTCACAGTCTCAGTGACAATATGTCCAGAGAAATTTTTCAGTGGAAATACATGGTAATAAGAATTCTACCATTAAAACATTTAATTTATAAAACAGAAAAGTATAAACCCAACTAGCATTCTAAATGCAACTCCTTATCCCTGGCTATACAGTATTTCTAAAACCTCTGGCAGGCAAATTAAACAGATTTACTATGGAATGGTTCAAAGTCAAACAATCTGGAACTGTAATTACTAATAAATTTTTCATGAGAATGGAGGATGCTGTGTTTTACATTATTACATAAAAAATAAAATGACAATGAAAACATGAGACCAAGTAGAAGATTTCTAACTTTCATAAGGAGAGTTTCTCTGAGGGCTATAACTCCAACTGACAAATAACAAGAAAGATATGGTTTCCTAGTTTATTTATAAGATTACTGCAAGTCTTTTTCATGTGAATAAAACTACCAAAGTAGCAATAAGGAAGTTTATAAAAGTAGCTTACCGCATGACAGGCTGGCTTAGCCACATGGCCATAAGGACATTAGAAGCACAATTCTTGCTCAATCAATAGAAAATTCAATCAATATGAAATCTAGAGATTGCTTCATTAAAGACCTTGACCTTACACAATGGAAATATGTACGTGCAAGTTATGGCATCAGAAATAATACACTCATTTTACCCCCAAAATGTGCCAACAGAATTGACAGAAACAATGTGTCCAAATCATGGTTACTGAGTGAACAATAAAACAAGGAAAAATATGTATACCAAATATGATCAATTCTGTTCTCCCTCCCCCCACAACTCCTTATATTGAGTTATAATCTCTTATGTCCGGAGCCCCCCTTTTCTGATAGAGGTTCTCTCACCCTATTTAACATTGCTGGTTAAAATCCCAGTTATATTCTTGTGCCACTTAAGTCATAGTGGGTTTCTTTAAAATAGATTTATAACTACTCATGCAGAAAAAAACAATTTTTTTACTTCCCAAATAGAATGAAAAGGAAAAAGAAAATCAAACAAACAAACAAAAAAATGGGAGAAAGAGCTGGAAAAAAAATAATGGTGAAAACACTGAAACTCTGTAAGCTTAAACACATCAAAATGAGCTAAGTTAAACTTAATTTAATTACAATGCCAAACCTATTATTTATAACCAAAAATAAAATTTCTAAAAATCACCAAATGACTATAAATAGGACATTATAATGGGGAGAAAGGGAAGTTAGGAAAATAATCATACTAATCTCAAAACCCACTATGTCAAATTTCATGAAGGTATGCAAATTCTCCCATTAAACTAGAATTCAGCTGTAATGAACACTGCACAAAATAAGATGAAATATTAACTAAGCAGGGAGGACAGTGGAATATCCGATTACTAAGGACTAATATTTTCTGTGTAAAATCAAGAGCTCAGTCACCATTCAATGACCATATCTTCTAAAAAGGTTAACACTTTATTTTTAATTTTTTTTCCAAAATAAAGCACTATACTGCTCAATCTCTAGCTTGAACAGAAACTATTTTTAGAAATTAAAAGGTAGTTATAACTGGAAAAAAGCCAATTTCTCCCAAAGAGTCCCTAAATTCATTACTATTCCAATTCTCAACTAGATTTTTCTCTGCACTTTAATAATATGATCCTAAGGCTCTTCTGAAATGTTCAGTTCAATATGGCAATAGCGCTCAATGCAGTCTCGCCAATGGCTAACGAAAATAGCCATGCAAGACTAAAAAGAGGCACAGAGGCACAAAAAGCATTGGAAATGGGGAGAGAGGGGTGAGGAGAGGGGGATAAAAACATAATTTGTAAATCTACAACCTAAAACAAATTCCAACTAATTATCAGGTAGATGAAGCCATAACACACCCAGCTTCACTTCATGGACACCACCTGAACAAAGGCAGAAAGATGTTTCATTCTTCTCCCCTAAATCTAACCCTGCCCCCATCTGGTTCAGAACCCAGACTCTACATAAACCATTAAACTCAGCAGACATTTTTTACTACTTGAATCTGACCCATGATGGAAGCACAGATTTTATTCCTACCCATCTGAACCTTTCTCTCTTCTACCGCTGCTCTTTGCCCCTCCAACAGTATCATCTACATCCATACGGGGGTAACAAATTCTATAAAATAACTGGCCAATTACAGAACAGAACCCACTTCTACAAAGCACATGCGCGCGCGCACACACACACACACACACACACACACAAAAGATGACAACAGCAAAAGTTAACCTAAAAAAGAAAAAAAGTCACTTTGAAATTTAAAAACTCTGAAATAATATCCTTCTGTCTATAAGTCTCAATTTTTCATATATAAAAAAAGTTCTTCAACGTAAAGCTCCTGTAAGGTCTTTCCAGCCACCCCGCACCCTGACACACACAAACCACAATGACTTCTACGCATTTACCAAACCTATGAGCATATACCGTATGTCAGCTTCCTGCCTGATGATTCAGTGATGCGCAAAAGGAGAAAAGGTCCCTACATTAAAGAAGTGTAGGGTCGAGAGGGGAAGTTAGGAAAATCAAACAGCAGTCACCAACATAGCATAAATATTATAGAAATTCAGAGGAGACCAGGGTAGATGGGGAAGGCTTATTTATATGACTTGAGTTAGGACTCGGAGACAGAAGAAATTTGAAAATCCAGAGACGAATGGGGAAACCCTTCTGGTCAAGAATGCTGTTTCAGTGAAGGCTAAAAAATGAATGGCAAACACGGACATACGTTGCTATTGTGGATATAGCCTCGGAAGAAAAACACTGAAGTACTAGACCAAATTGTTTATGCTATAAAATGAGCTGCAACAAGATGTTAAGGCACAGTGGCTGTGGCTGCCAGCAAGAGTTTGGAAAGGGTGCCATCACTTTGAACGCTCACCCAAATACACCTCCACTTTTAGGAGTATTTCCTATCTCCAGAGAGAAGAGCTTACCAGGAAATGATGATCTCCGTTTGCCATTTGGGAAGCTGACTGCAGCGGGGGTAAGATACCTGGCCAGGCTTCCACATCAGTGGAAAACAATAAGAACCAAGAGTTTCAAGAACATGATCCCTTTCGGGCTCTTCTGACTCTGTAAACTGTATGCTTATTTCACGTTCCCATAGTCTAACCCACAAAAATTAAAATAATTAAACTAAAAGAGCTCTATCTAATCAAGAATGCTGTTTACCCTGAAAAGAAAGGAGGGAGCGTAGCCGGGTTTGGAGTTGGTTTGTAATAAACAAGGCGGGGAGGACGGGCCAAGGAGGTGGGAGTGGGAGGAAACAAAGCATCTTAGTGTCAGAGCAAAATGCTGTTATTAAGTATAATTGCATCTACTTGATCCAAATCCAATATTTCTTATTCACTAAAAAGAAACATATTAAAATAGCAGCAATTTCCTTTACAAATAAACACATTCAGCCAAGGAAGCGTCTACCAAAAAAAGTTGAACCCTAAAGATAATCAAAAGCAGGAGCAAAATTATTTCAGTGTTTCTAATTTCAAATAATAACTTCTAAATAGATATATGCTATAGCTAAGTCAGTAGTAATCACGTTTAAAATTTTTCAAAAAATTACAGTGAAATTCTTTCAAATAGTCTAACCCTATAATTTCATGTTAAAGTATATAAAAATAAGAAAAATCTTCCATTGAGTTATTGCTGTATATTAACTGTGGGAATCATTAATGGCAATACTTACACTTAATTGTTTAACATTAAAACACTGAAAAAGCTATGAGAAATAGAAGCTTCACTCCAGAGTACCTAAGTTTAGATGTGACAGTCTATTTTTTATTTATTTTATTTATTTATTGGTTAATCTTCACCTGAGGATATTTTTCCATTGATTTTTTTTTTTTTAAGATAGAAAGGAAGAAAGGGAGGGAGAGAAGGAAGGAGGGAGGGAGGGAGGGGGAGAAAAACATCGATGTGAGAGAGACACATCAATCAGTTGCCTCTGCACGACCCCAACTGGGGTCAGGGATCAAACCTGCAATCCAGGTTCCCTTGATCGGAAATCGAACCCATGACCCTTTGGTCCTTGGGCCGATGCTCTAACCAGCCAGGGCTACAGGCTATTTTTTAATATAAGCTTCTTGACGCACACTGTATGGAAATTTGGGTTTTTACTCATAATAATGTCAGTAACTATTGGACCTCTGACTTATATGTTGCATCTGGACCAGAAACTATAAATTAACCATGAATATCTGCTGAGAAGCCATATCTTTGAGCTCCTGAGTACCGTGACTCTTGACATAGGCACGTTCCTTGTAAATAATATGTGTGTAAAATAAGTATTTCAACTAAATGGTCTCAATAAAGTCTTTTTCTATACATCACTTTCCCATGCTCTACAAACATGCAAAAACCACAATGACTTTTTAGTACTTAAAGATGTTGGCTCCTGCGGGGCATGGAGACTCCAAGGCATACCCACCATTGTGGATCCGTCTTCTCGCACCTGAGCTGTCACTTGGGGGCCAAAGAGAACAACTCCTGCATGGATATATGTACTGCTGCGAGAATTCCTCTCCCAGAAGGGAAATACTGACGTTGCCCTGCTGGCAAGGTGTTCTTCCTGTTCTAAATCCTTCTAGGTAAACCTGATGTAAAATGCCTGGTAGGTCTGAGCGTTTGGTTGAACTTGAAAGACCATTTCATGGGCACTGCAAATGCCAACCTCTAAATTTTACATTTTTCTTCAGAAGCAAAATAACCGTAATTTGTGTTAACTGCATAGCAATTCTAAAACGTGAAAAAGCAACTTCTTTTAAGATATTCAATGTTTTCAAAAGTTTCTATTTCTCCAATATTCAAGTTTAATGCAAAAATGAATGCCCTTAATTGAGCTTCAACAATAATACAGTCCTGTGTTGCTTAATGACGGGGATACACTCTGAGTCATTGGGAAATGTTGTCATTGTGGGAACATCATAGAGATTGCTTACACAAATCTTGATGGTACAGCCTACTGCTCACCTAGGCGATATGGTCTGGCCTGTTGCTCTGAGGCTACAAACCTGTACAGCATGTTACTGTGCAGAATACAGAATACTGTAGGCAACTGTACACAATGGTAAGTATTTGTGCATCTAAGCATAGAAAGTATACAGTAAAAATACGGTATAAAAGAAAAAATTGGTATTCCTATGAAGAGTACCTACCATGAATGGGGCTGCAGGACTGGCAGGGCTCTGGGTGAGTCAGGGAGTGAGTGGTGAGTGTGTGTGAAGCCCTAGGACTTCACTGTGCATCACTGTGGACTTTATAACACCGTACACTTAGGCCACACTAAATGTATTTTAAAATCGCTTTCTTTCTTTAATAATAAATTTACCTTCGCTTACTGTAACTTTTTTGCTTTATAAACTTTTAAATTTTTTCATTTTCAACTCTTTTATAATAACACTTAGCTTAAAACACAAATACTCTGTATGGCTGTAAAAAATATTTTTTATTTATATCCTTATTCAATAAGGCTTTTTCTAATGTTGGTTTTTTTTTTTTAACTTCTTAAACTTTTTTGTTAAAAACTAAGACACAAGCACACACATTAGCCTAAGCCTACACAGGGTCCAGATCATTAACATCATTGCCTTCCCCCTCCACAGCTCGTCCCCCTGGAAGGTCTTCAGGGGTGATAACATGTGTGGAGCCGTCATCTCCTGCGGTAACGATGCCTTCTTCTGGGACACCTCCTGAAGGACCCGCCTGAGGTTCTTCTTGAGAAGGTGTCATTCTTTTCATAAATATGTCCACGGTGGTTTGCTTAGTTTGCTTCTTTCTTTCATCACAGATCTGCTTGAAAGCAGATAACACACCACAAACATTCCTCTCTATTAATGAAAACCTTTTGGTGTTGGGGTCCATGTTTTCAAACTTTTTAAGGAGCTTTTTGAAGTCTGCTAAACATCTCACTGTGAGTTTTCCGGGGGGAAGGGGGGAGTCTTCTTTTTCTTGTGCAGCTTTCTTTTCTCTTGTCTCTTCCTCAGCTCTGCGTTCTTTGTTCCAGTTCCAGCAACTCCTCATTAGTCAGTTCCTCTGGAATCACCTCAAGGAGCTCCTCAACGTCATCCTCATCCACACCTAGGTTAAATTCGTTCGCCATCTCAACCACAGCCTTGTTGATTTTTGCAACTTCTTCGTCCTTGGCAAATCTTTTGAAGTCATGGAGAAACCTCCTGAGCAATTTCTACTAGAAGTTATTCGTACACTCCTTGGTGACATCATCCCAAACCCAAGCACGGCTCTTGATGCAGTCATGGATGTTGTAATCCATCCAGAATTGCATCAGTGTGTTCTCAGTGCCTCCCTCACCTGCAGCACTAGTCTGGGCAAACGTCCTCCTTGGGGAGTAGGCCTCAAAAGCTGATATAACTCCTTGAGCCACTGGTTGCATCAAAGAGGTGATGTTTGGAGGAAGAAACACCACTTTGATATTGGGATGAAGAACAGCAATAAAAGGAGGATATCTGGGAGCATTATCAATAATAAGAAAAATTTTGGAAGGTACTTAATTCTCCAAACATTACTTCTTAATTTCACTGGAACAGCAACTCAAGAGAGCATCTTGGAAGAGAAGCTGCGTCATCCATGACTTCTTATTGCTCCTGCAGTACCCTGGCGGGGGAGGGGGGATTCATATGTTTGAAGGCCCTGAGGTTCTCACTGTGCCAGATGACAAAGGGATTCGATTTGTGGCCTACAGCATTGCCCCTAAGCAAGACTATTCTCCTGTCCTTAAAAGCCTTCAAGCCTGGCACTGACTTGGCCTCCTCGTGGATGCAAGTCCTTTCGGGCATCCACTTCCAGAATAGGGAGGTTTCTTCCACGTGGAATATTTGCTCTGCCAAGTAATTTTCCTCCACAATTAGCTTACCTAGAGTTTCCGAAAGTTCTTCAGCTGCCTTCACATCAGCACTCGCAGACTCCCCTCTCACTTTTACACTATGGAATAAATAACTATTGTTTTTCAATCCTCAATCTTTTTTATTTTTTTACTTTAAATAATTTTGTGTTTTTCAATCACAGTTGATATACAATATTATATCAGTTTCAGGTGTGCAACCCAGTGATTAGACATTATACAACTTACTAAGTGATCACCCTGATAAATCTCTTACTCTCTGACACCATACATAGTTTGAATAATGATTTTTGAATCATTTACACAACCCAGAGCTAGCACTAAAATCAACACTGTAGTCGGGTCCAGCCTTTTCTTTCAACGTGGCAAGAACGCTTTTTGCTTTGGCCATGATCATCACGGTGCTGAAAGGACTCCACGTCTGTGTCTGGTCATCAGAAGAGTCTCCATGTCAAATATAGATCCTCCCTGAATTTTGTCAGCCTTGTTGCCTTCAAGGAAGCAGATCCCTTAACAGTTTCTGTCACTTGGTTCTTACTCTTCGAGATCGTAGCTACGGTGGAAGGGGACGTGCCTGACTGACAAGCATTGATTTTCCACCTTCATATTTTGTTAGTCACTTGATGTGGCCTCTTACTGGCAACATTAGCAGTGGGTTTTGTATGCTCAAGAACCATGATGGAAAAGACAACATAAGATTAAATCAAGCACAAAAGAAAATGATGCAAACAAGAGACTCGGTAAACACGAGGTGTGTGAGGCTGCTGCCAACGTAACACAGCATACTGTTCTACAGCGAACTGGTTTTTGTAAGTAGAAAGAATACACTAAAATAACAGTAAAAAGTGTAATATAAAGAATACATAACCCAGTAACGTACTCGTTTATGATCATTGTCAAAGTATTCGGTACTGTACATCATGGTGTAAGCTACACTCTTACATGACCGACAGGTCTGTAGGTTTGTTTACAGCAGCATCACTACAAACACCTAAGTAGTGTGTTGTGCTAAACGTCATAAGAGCTACGACGTCAATAGGCTATACAATTTTTTCAGCTCCATCATAATCTTAGGGGACCACTGTTGTTGGCCAAAGGGTCTTGATGTGATGCGTAGCATTCAACCTCTTAATTTGGTGACTAGTCATACTGATCAGATACTATGGATGTCATTGAAGAATTCTACATACGGTTTTTAAAAGTGCAATAAAATGATAGAATAAGCAGAACTGAATAGATCTGGGAACTATGACACTATAGAAAGTGTGTTTCTATACATTTACCAAGATTTTCAATTCCTAAACATAATCTGACAAGTTGCCTTTTATACGGAAAATCTAAAAAAATTACACATTTTGATATTTCCTTTCTCTCATTTTTTATACATTTTGTGAATTTAATATTAAGATTCAAATTTTGTCTTTCATTTTAAATGAAAAGTGGTCTTATTTAAAATCTAAACTGTCTTAAACACATAATCATTAGCAATTCTGCACCATTGGACATAAGGTCTGAAACAAGTTTTGAAGTATGTTATTCTCACAGTTCAACAATAAGTGATCTCTAAATGAAACCCATCAAATGCTTAAAGAAATCCTTTTCTATTTAAAAAATAATAATCTATTTCTGGCAGGGTGGCTCAGTTGGTTGGAGTGTCATCCTGCACACCAAAAGGTTTCGAGTTCAATTCCCAGTCAGAGCACTTACCTAGGTTGTGGGTTCAATCCCCAGTCAGGTCAAGTATGGGAGATAACTGATCAATATTTCTCTCTCACATCAATCTCTCTCTCTCTCTTCTCTTTCTCTCTCTGCCCCTCCCTCCCTCTCTCTCTCTCTAAAATCAATAATAAAAAATAATAAAAAAACATAGCCCTGGCTGGTGTGGCTCAGTTGGTTGGAGCATTGTCCCGTACACTGAAAGGTTGCAGGTTTGATTCCGGTGAGGGCACATACCCAGGTTTCAGGGTTCCATCCCCGGTTGGGGTGCATATGGGAGGCAACTAGTTGACGTTTCTCTCTCATGTCAATGTTTCTCTTTCTCTTTCTTTCTCTCTCTCTCTCTCTCTCTCTCTCTCTCTCTCTCTCTCTCTCTCTCTCTCTCCCTTCCTCTCTCTAAAATCAATGAAAAACATATCCTTCGGTGAGGATTTAAAAAATAATAATAATAATCTCAGGCAAATCATTTTCTTGAACTCTTTCATTTACAAAGGATATCTCACTAGAAATATCAAATAAAAATGATTAATGGTTCTAATTAAGAATTTTTATATCCTTCTTTTCCAATAAAAGTTATATTTAAAAGTATTTCCACTGTTGGCCAAGAGACATGAAAAAATGCTCAATGTCACTAATCATCAGAGAGATGCAGATTAAAATGACTCTGAGGGATCACCTCACACCTGCCAGAATGGCTGCCATCAACAAATCATCAAACAAGTGCTGGCGAGGGTGTGGAGAAAAGGGGACTCTAGTACACTGCTGGTGGGAATGCAGACTGGTGCAGCCACTGTGGAAAACAATACAGTATTTCCTCAAAAGATAAGAAATTGAACTGCCATTTGACCCAATGATCCCACTTCTAGGAATATACCCTAAGAAGCCTGAAACACCAATCAGAAAGAATATATGTACCCCTATGTTCATAGCAGCACTATTTACAATTGCTAAGATCTAGAAACAGCCCAAGTGTCCATCAATAGATAAGTGGATCAAAAAGCAGTGGTACATTTACACAATGGAGTACTATGCAGCTGTAAGAAAGAAAGATCTCTTATCCTTTGAGACAACATGGAGAGACCTCAAGAGTATTATGCTAAGTGAAATAAGCCAATCAGAGAAAGACAAATACCACATGATCTCACTTATTTATGGAATATAATGAACAAAATAAGCTGATGAGCAAAATAGACCCAGAGACATAGAAGCAGGGTTCAGACTGACAAACCTCAGAGGATGGGGGCCGGGGGAGAGAAGAGATAAACCAAAGAACGTATATGCATATATGCATAACCAATGGACATGGACAACAATGCTATGGGGAGAGGCAGGAATGGGAGGAGTGTGTCAATGGGGGAAAAAGGAGAAACATCAGTTACAAAGATAAATTAATAAAAATAAATAAACTGCCAAAAATAAAAAACAAATAAAATTATTTCCATTGTTGAACACTACAACACCCCTTTTTTAGTAAAATTCATGTTTTAGTAAAATCACTTGCCATTATTTCGTAACACCTCTGAAAGATTCCTTCAAGGAAACAGTGGAATTAAGGGACTTACTGCAGAGAGCCCACTCTCACTGCCACAGGCACGTGGGGGAGCTGAGAGGCCCACTTCAGCGTCACGTCCTGATAAACATGCAACATGCTGTTATGGTTTCCGATCAGAGTATTCACTGTTCCTTCAGAAACTGTAGTTTGAAGATAGAGCAAAAGGATAATAAGAAAAGAGTGCTTTGAAACAGTATATTATATCCCTTTTAGGGGATTTATGATACCAACTCATTATAATATCTTGATGTTAATGTGCAAAGAGTTTTAGGTAATAAAACATGATTTTTCAACTTCAAGCTTACCAATATCTAAAAGAAAAAAATTATACAGTTGGAAACTATAACCAGATAGTGGCCAACATTTTTGCATTTCATCTAGAAAGCATGAATTTCATTAATATTTAACACATTTAAGCTAATGATGTACTGGGCATTCACTACAAAAAAGTCATTCTGTTAGGCATTACTATGCGCCATTCTGCTTGTAAAAGAGCCTGATGTGCTCTTGGAAGCATCCTGAACAGCCACATTTTGGAAAGCAGTAATGTATGCCTGCGGCCAATTCTACAAGTCATTTCGTACGAAGTAAAATGACTGACAAACCCAAATGTGTGCTTTATATCAAGCTTCTATTCAAACTTTCAAAGTTAAAATTTCCATTACACGTTCAGTATAAAACTATTTTCCTAGATGTTTAAAATATATGTGTGTGAGTTTGGCTTTTTCTGATGTATATAACATAGCCTTGACATATGGAAAAGATAAAAGAAAATCTGTCTACACACCTGAGCAGTATGGAAGAAAACAACTTGGGCTACAATCAAGTTTCTTCATGAATTGAATCTGTCCATTATCCTTCAGGCAAAAAAAGTTTCGTTCACCAAGAACAAAAACAGAAGATGTTGACTGATTGAAAGACATAATACATATATCAAGGGCTTGCTCTCCAATATTTAGAGTCCAATCTACCTGCAAAGGAAAACCTACGATCAGTTTAGTTTACTAAAAGCAGAATATTTCAGTTATTTTCATATCAATACAATTAAGAAATTTCTTGCCCTGGCCACTTCAGCTCAGCAGTTAAGAGCATCAGCCCTCGGACCAAATGCTCTTGGGTTCCATTCCAGTCAAGGGCATGTACCTGGGTTCCAGGTTCAATCCTTGGCCCCCAGGGATCATGAGGGAGGCACCCAACTGATGTGTCTCTCTCACATTTCTCTCTCTTTTTTTTTTTTTCTCTCTCTCTCTCCCCCCGGCTCCCTGCCTTTTGCTCTCTCTTAAAAAAAAAAAAAAGGAAGAATATCCTTGGGTGAGGATTAACAAAGAAAACAAAAACAAAAAGAAATTTCACAACAAAACAAACCTAAAGATTGGCTAATTTTCATTCATAGATGCTAGTCATTTTTGTTCCATCTTTTACCAGATGGTATTAGCTGCTCAGTGGTTCAAAAATACTCATATAAATTTAACCAAAGAGGTGAAACATATGTGCATTGAAAAATATAAAACCCTGATGAAAGAAATTGAACAACACAAGTAAATGGAAAGATAGGCTGTGTTCACAGATTAGACAAATTATTATTAAAATAATTTGGGTAGTCCATACTACCCAAAGTGATCTACAGATTCAAATCCTTATCAAATGACATTTTTCAAAGAAACAGAAAAAAATGCTAAAATTCAGATGGACCTGGAAAAGACTCCAAATAGCCAAAGCAATCTTGAGCAAAAGGAACAAAGCTAAAGGCATCACACTACTTGACTTCAAAATATACTACAAAGCTACGCTAACCAAAGCAGCCCAGTACGTACTGGCATGAAAAACTAACACCTACCAGTGGAACAGAATAGAGCCCAGAAATAAATCCAGGCATTTACAGTCAATTGATCTTTCACAAAGGTATCAAGAATACACTATAGGAAAAGGACAGTCTCTTCAACAAATGGTTTTGGGAAAACTTGATATCCATATGCAGAGGAATAAACTGAACCCCTATCTCACACCATATATAAAAATCAACTCAAAATGGATTAAAGTTTTAAACATGAGAACTAAAACTGTAAAACTATTCAAAGAAAACAGAAAAGAAAGCTTCCTGACATCGGTCTGGGCGATGACTTCTGGATATGACTCCAAAAGCACAGGTAAAAAATGGGATTGCATCAAACTAAAAAGCTCCTGCACAGCAAAGGAAACAGAGTGAAGAGACAATCTATGGAATGGGAGAAAATATTTACAAACCATGTATCCAATAAGGGGTTACTATCCAAAAATACATAAGGAACTCAGACAGCTCGACAGCTAGAAAACAAATAACCTGATTTAGATAGGATAGAACAACAAGAAATCATTTGATTACCCTTTGGGTCAAGTGTAGCTTACCTATATGAAAATATCACACTGCACACAAGACTTTAAATGTATTAAAGTGTACATTTCTCAGTACATTTTAATAGGCTGGCATTCTAGCATTATATATCATGGTAATTCAAGGTGATGTGTCCCTGACTCTGAGGGAGGACATCTTGTTCAGAATGGACAGGCAAATCAGGTCTCTGAGGCCACAGGCTGAGACCCAGCCATTAAATACTTTCAATTCATTGCATACTGAGTGCCACTCTCTTTGCCCTCCCCTTAGGAAAATACACCACATTCTAAATTAATGTCTCAAAAAACACAGAGGTTTACTATGAACAATAATTTTTAAATCCTTCTATTTCTAGCCAAGATGGAGCAATAGGAAAAGAATCCCACCCAAAACAACCAGAAAAAGGACAAAACACATGAAACAACAGTTTGCAAAGCACTGGATATTAGACCAGGGACAGTAATCCTTAATGAAAGGAAACAAATCAGGGAGTGATATGGTTGCTCCAGGTGTGGGAGAGTTTTCAGGAACTGGCACAGGGAGGGAGGACCCAGGCGAAGCCCAGCAGACTCCCTGGGTTGAGGAGATCCATGCTGAGAGTTCAGAGAAACCAAGACAGCTAGAGTGCATAAGACAGCATGCCAAAGAGGAGAGAGACTGCTCTCGAATACTCAGTTGAGTACTCATCAGCACATTCCTGTAAGGAAACGATCCAAGGCCAGGGAATAATCACCAAAAAGGATCACAGGACCTAGAATACTGCCTACCCACAGGCAGACTGGAACACCTCGTAACTCAACAGGAGCTGGGAGAGCACTCAGAAGGATCCTGCTCAGGAGTGGGGAGTAAGTAGCCCCAAAACGAGCACTACTCTGGTCTCACCTAACAAGACTTAAAAGCAAGACTCAAAAGGATCAAAGCTCTTCCAAGTAAGTGAACTAAGTTTCCCAGGCCAAAGCTCAAGAACAGTTACAGGAATACAAAAATATCTAGCACCCAACAAAGTAAAATTGACTATATCTGGCACCTAATTAAAAAAAAAATACCAGCATGTAAAGAAACAGGAAAATGTGACCCACAATGTGGAGATAAATAAATCAAATAAAATTGACTCAAAACTGATACAGATGTTAGAATTAGAAAACAAGGACATTAAAACAATTATTATAACTATATTCTATGTCTTCAAAAAGTTTAGTGGAGACATAGAAGATATTTAAAAAACACCCAACTTCAACTTGGAGAGATGAAAACCATAGCAGATGGGAATGAATATGAGATTAGACATAGTAGATAACATATTAGTGACCTTGAAAACATAGCAGTAGAAATTACCTAAAATGAAATAGAGAGAAAAAAGAACTTTTATAAAATTAAAATAAAATCTGGGAGCTGTGACACTTTCAGTAGACTAATGTATGTGTAATCAGTCCCCAGAGGAGAGGAGAGGTATTATGCTAAGTGAAATAAGTCAGACAGAGAAAGACAAATATTGTATGATTTCACTTCTATGTGGGATCTAAGGAATAAAGTAAACAAACAAACAGACTCATAGATACTAATGGTTGCCAGACGGGAGGGGGGTGAGGGACCAGGTGGAAATGGTGAAGAGATTAAGAAGTACAAATTGGTAGTTACGAAATAGTCACAGGATGCCAGGTACAGCACAGGAAATACAGTCAATAACATTGTAATAACTGTGTATGGTGCCAGGTGGGTACTAGACTCACGGGGGGATCACTTTGTGAATTACATAAATGTCTAACCACTATGCTGTACAGCTGGAACTAATATAAAATAATATTGAATGTCAACTATAATTGAAAAATAGAAAAAAATAATAAATCAATAATAAAATAAATGTAACATTGCTGAAACTTTGATATATTAAAACAATGGCCTTACGACAAGTCTTTTTCCAGAACCAAGTTTTTGCTGTTCGGACTCCTGTCTTTTATCCGCATCCGTTGCAAAAGCAAGTACTTGGTACCTGTTTGATAGAAATAAAATAATTGTAAGCGACTTTAGAGTTCAAAAGTAGAAATTATTTTAAACTTTAAAAAGCACATAATCTCTATAAAGCTGATCAAAAAAAGAAAATAAAGTTCATAACCTAAAACCTCATGAACCACTTTTACTTTGGTTTTAAAAACTGTAAAATTTAGCTGAATGATACTGTGACATAAGACTATATAAAATTATCGTGATCAAGAAATGATAACCATATGTCCCAAAATTCAATATTGGGAAAATAGCTCTGCCAACTATCAAAGCATTTCCATTAAATTGTATGTGACTAATAACAGTACTCAAGAAAGATCTAGCACCAAAACACCAAATAGGAAAAAAATGTAAATGATGCAAAACAGCCAGATGTAGCAGAAATTATTAACACATAATCTATGGAACCCAAGAGAGCTGAGTCTAAGCCCCAGCTAAATCACTTACTAGTCAGGTAAGTTTTGGCAAATTAAACACTCTGCATCTTATCTTCCCCATGTAGAAAATGGGAATAATAATCTCTAACTCAAGCATTGTTAAAGGAACTTAAAAATAATAAAGTGTCTAGTACAGTATCTGGTATACATTAGGTGCTCAAACACTCATTGATAGAATAACAGACATATAAAGGTTTATATAAGGACAGAGATCAATAATCTAGTAGTTTATCAGGTATGTAATAAGTTCTCAATAATGGACATTATTACTTTATATAAGTATTTTACAGCTTTTATTTCAATAGTAACATTTAGTGTAAATCAGTCTTTAAAATAATTTGTCAATATCATTCAATCTAGAAATGATTAATTTAGCCAAGAAAGTTTAAATTTGCTGGTTTCCTATTAATTAATAGTATATTAGAGTAATAATCCTACTCTAAATGAAGAAACTTCAGACTCATATATTCCTTTCCTTCCTATTGAATCAAAACTCCTTGCATTGTTCTTCCATAGCTAAGAGAAATATATATATTCAGACACTTCATATTGTCTAAGAGAAAGATGTCTGATCGTGTGAACATCTAGGACCTGAATGAAGGCCATGTGGGATATCTACATAAGTATGAGATGTACACTGGTATTCAAATATCATATACCAGCTCTGAAACCATCCTACTAAATCAGAAATGCTTCATTTGTAACAAGCCTCCCATTTCAGTTGGAGACAGAATGACTATGAATTAAGATAGATTTGGGCATGGAACAGACTGATGTATCTCGGGGTAGGGGTGGATGGGAAGAGATTAACCAAAGAACTCATACACATATATTCATAACCAATGGACACAGATAATAGTGTGGTGAAGGCCTGGGGGGGGGGGTGGATGGAGGGGGCTAAAAGGGGGGGGGGATTGAGGGACATCTATAATACTGTCAACAATAAAATAAAAAATAAAATTATGGCAAGGCATTCATAGAGATCAGTCTTATAGTTCATATGAAAGCTTAATGTATATGAATTTCATTCATTTAATAAACATATAGCAGGGGTCTAATACAAGCATTGACAATGGAAAAAACGACTCATGGTCTATTATCCATCGGGACCTCCCAAAGTAGTGAAGATTCATATACAAACAAATGAGTGCAGCTTAGAACGCCCTGTGCTAACAGAAGGTATAGCAAGGGAACACAGTGGCAGAAACAGAAACTGAAGTGGAAGAATAGATGTGTTCTTGGTATAGGTTCAGGAGGAGAAAGCTACATTTTAAAGATGGGTGAGAACTCATCACGCCAGTAAAGAGGTGAAGGCCTTATGGCAAAGCAAACAGCACATGCAAAGGCATGCAGTGGTAAGAGAGACATGAAAGGCCTCGACAGGAGTTTAGGAGAGATGCATGGCAGGGAGGACTGAGTCATGGGAAATGAGACAAAATAGGTAGGAGGGTGAAGATCTCAGCCTTGTAAAACCATGCTAAAAAAAGCCCATCAGCAGCTGGAGCAAATGTCTCCATACCAACTGAGACTAACTTTCAAAACGCCTACGTCTCCAAAAGTGCCAAATAATTAGACCTCACATTCCAACCTCCAAATAGGATTGCATTACTCTTCCCAGTTCATGGTAACAGAAACAGTGAGCACTGGTGACTAGACCAGGAGCCCAGAGCTGGTCCTGCTATGGATCTAACCTTAGACAATCGGTTACATAGGTGGTTAATTTCCTACAGACACCAACCTACCAGAGGATGATACAGATATTAATGAGATCATTGCAAAAATCCAAAGCTTCTGAGCCATTTGAAGCTTCTCATATAACTACAAAGAGTTATTATTTCATTTGAGGAATAAGTGAGCCCCTGAAGTGGCCTCATTAACATCAAAACAGCAGGCAGAGACACGGCCCAAATTGACTCCTGATTTCCAAATCCAGATCATTTCTCTTCCTGGAAGACGACTCAGAAGAGTATTTTATTACTAAATGTAGCTGACAGTAAATTTAGATGATGACAAACTTACGATAGCATCTATTTTATGGTTCTTCCTTAAATCCTCTTAACTGTGACCAATAATGTACATGGAAATCTATTTCCAAAACCAAAGAATTCCAAGCAGACTTGGAAATTCTTAAATAAAGAAAACACTTGGATTTTTTTTTCTTACCATTCAAGTATTCAGTGATATAAGCTAAAGAATAAGATTCCCTTGTTGAGACTGCTGAAGAATAAGCTGGCCCAATGTAATAAGATTCCATGAAAGAGTATCACACGTGTTTCTCAGAACAGAGAGGCAATAATCACAAATACAGCAGGTCCAGGTGAACGGTGGTGCTTTTTGGCCCAAAAAGCCACAAATGCTTAATGGGTCCTGTGGAGCACCAATGACAAACTCAACCACATAATTTAGTGCTCTTCTGTATCACGTCGTAAAAACAGCAGTAAGTAACTAAAATATGGATGGAGGTGTCACAGAGCACAAAAGTAAACCCTCCAAAATCATTTATTTTCCAATGAAACATAGTTGGCACCTCAAAGGATAACAGGAGATTTTGGAACCTTGATATTTAACTCAGAGAACTCTACTAGAAATGGAAAGCTCTGGGATACAGAGCTTTACATTGTTCCTTTTCCACTATAGCTAAACATTCTTGATTATGCCAGAGAGAATCATTTTCATTAAAAGAAGCCGGTAACAAAATAGAAACATTCTTTACAAACTTTTCGCTCCTCCATCAAGTTCTTCTTAAACACGTCCTTTCAACGAGGTACAATGCTGGGCACTTCAGGGGATACAAAATCCCTGCCATCAAAGATCACCTAGCTCAGTCAAGAAGATAAACAAGCAAATATGTAATAGCAAGGAAAGTATGAACAGTCCTTGTGAAAAGCAATGAAAAACTACTCTAAATTGAGAAGAAGGAGATGTTACTTAGAGCCAGGTCACAGAAAAACTGAAGGGGAGCAGGGAGGCTTCCAGATGTGATTTCATGTGCAGAGAAGGAAGGAAGAGCATTTTAGATAGACTACAACATGAGTAAGAGAGGAGAGAGAGAAAAGCCCTGGACATATACAGAGAACCCCAAATATTTCTATTTGACAAGAGCCTAAGATTTGTGAAGAACTCAATCTTTTTTTAAAAAAAAATATTGTTCATTAAATTCAGCAAATGTATTTTAAAATATGAATTCAAAGCTTATTATCTCCTTACAATGGACTAGGGGCCACTGTAGGGGTGCAGGGGAAGTGTAGAGCATAGAGGAGAGAAAAATAAAACGTATGACAAATACATATACTTCTTCAGGGAGCCTCTCCCTACATTCAACTCTTTTTTAAAGGTCTCACCTGTAGGCCTCCTCAGTAGCTGTGCACAGTTCTCCTATAGCCTGTACCACAATGAACTGAAAACAGCCAATTGATTTGCTACCTCCCGCACTTGCTTACATACTGCTTGAGGACAAGAGACAGGTCTTATTTGACTTTGCATTTCCTGTACTTTGCACAATATGAGGTACATAGATGCCTCTTGAAAAATGTTTTCTGAATGAATGATTGAACCAATAAACCAAATTATTCCGTCAGTGACCAGATATTTAAGACAGATTCTGCTCTCAGGAAACTGAAAATGCAAGACATCCTCTGGAACATCTCAGCACAATACAAGAAGGCAATATATGATATTGTGCAAAAATCAGTGTTTCCGGCAAAAATGTATCTAGGAGGTGAAAAAAGGAGGCTAGTTGAACCAGTTAACTTTAAACGTCCCTTCCAAATCTGAAAGTCAACATAATAGAGGTAAAATGGGACTGGATTATAAAGGGCACTAAAAGTCAATATAAGTAAGTTTGGACTTGGGGTGGTGAACACACAATACAATATTCAGATGATGTATTATAGAACTGTACCCCTGAAACCGATATAGTTTTATTAACCAATGTTACCCCAATAAATTCCTTTTTATTTTTAATGAAATTTTGGAGTTTTTAATGGGAAACAAAAATTCTGACTTAAAGAATTTTAAAATTGTGTTTTAAAAAGATGGTTATAAGAAGGACCCTAAAATCAAAAGGTAAGAAAACCAGAAATCCAAGTGAAAAGATAAAGGCCTCAATGCCAATGGGAACAGAAGCAAGGGACGAATGAGAGAGAGAGAGAGAGAGAAAGTAGAACGATCAGGATTTACTAACTAAATAATTTTGACAAGAAAAAGAGAATTAAAAATGATTCAAGGTTTTAATAAATATGGCGAAGAGAATAGTGATACCTAAGCTACCCTCTCCAAAAAAGGCAAACAATTCTCTCACTTCAAAAGAAAAGCAACACTCAACATGTGTCTCTGAATTAGAATCCTACCTGGAGTGTGTATTTGCAATGACAATTTCTGGGACTTTTCCAAAAATTACTAAATCAAAATCTAGAGTATTAGGGATTGGGAATCTGAAAATGTGCATTTTATAACAGGCTTCCCAGGTGATTCTATGCACAATGAAGTCTGAGACCCACGGCCTTCCTCAGTTCCTATTTGAACATAACTAAGCTTGTTGTCAAGTAATTAAACATCAGTATCAAAAATGAAAATGATATATGGATGTTTAACTATCTGATCTCCTATTTTGACCCCTTGGGTTGTTTTCAATTGTTTTCCCCTACAATTTAAAACAATTTTCCGACAAACTTTCTTGTAAAAAACATTTTGTCAAAATTCTTAGTTAATTCTTTTTTTTTTTTTTTCCTTTATTGATATTAAAGAGAGAGGAAGTGAGAGGGAGAGAGAGATAGAAACATCGATGAGAGAGAACATTGATTGGCCGCCTCCTGCAAGCCTCACACTGGGGATCGGGCCCACAACCTGGGCATGTGCCCTGACCGGGAATTGAACCAGCGACCTCTTGGTGCATGGGTCAATGCTCAACCACTGAGTCACGCCGGCCGGACTTTTAGTTAATTCTTATAAGTGAAACTGTTTCTTAAATATCTACCATGTTTTCCTATCTCTCCTATTTTCTAAACCTCAATCATTTTTTTTTCTTCTTTGGATCCAATTTAACTTTTTCCATTTTTATTAAAGTTTGAAGATTAAACTCAGAAAAAAATGAATTCTGTCTTTAAAGCCTTTTATACTAACTGATTACATTCTATTAACTGGTTATAAATATATTTAGTGAAGTCTCAAAAGAATCTGCAGTTTTCATGCTTTTTCCCATCCTAAATTGCACCTGTGATTATCATTTAATTTTATCTATTAAACTTGAAAGCACATATAAATACAACATACTATTTAATGTTATAAACCCTCTTGATCGTCATCATTTCATAATAATCACATATCCCATGCATGTTTACCATTATAAAAGACCCACATAAAAAGTGTGTATTTTTCAGTCCTAGATGGAGATGAATTTAATAGATTGGTATGTTGAATCACCACAGTTAAAACAGTGTGAGCTTCTGTGGGATTAAATTTACACATTAAGGAAACCTACACATTGCTCCTTCGTCCAATGACTCCTGGAGTTATTACCAAATTAATTCCTATGCACATATTTCAAAGAGTAAGTCATGGAGCATTCAAATCTCTGTGCTGTGACCCCTGTGTAGTACTGCCAGTATCACTGCTTGGCAAGAGTTGAGACACAGGCCTGGATGGAAAGCTGAAAAGCAGATCTCCTCAATATTGCTTAAGTTTTGACAGGCTTGAATGTATTATACAGATACTTTTCTCAACCTCTCAAGATAACTATATTTTATTTATTACCAGTAGCAATGCCACAATTCGTCCATCTCCTTTGGACGAGAGCCATAGGAGTTACAGGAGGAATGTGACATAATGATACACTGCCTCCATCAGCTCCCTTCTGCTTAGTCACAAACATTTGCCTTTTTTCAGAGTTTTACGTTACCTTGCTACATACACAATATTGAAACTTGAAGACAAAAATTTACAGCTTGTTGTCTGATTAATTTATATTTTCTTCCTGCCTTGGGGAAAACAGGCGGCCAGAAATAATATCGAAAAACTCTAATGAAGTGTTGCTTAGACACTTGAAGCTCTAACTGTTGCCATCAGTAAGATAACAACAAAAAAGTTACTGAAGGTACTGTAAGTCTCCAAGTCGACTCCTTTTCCCAGCATGGATTTCTTTCTTTTCCCCATTCTCCCTTCCAACAAAAAACACACCCTCCAAAACACAAAGCTTTAATTTTTATCGAAATGTGGCTGGGTGAGGACAAAAAGGTCTCTCTAAACCAAAGTCAACAAAACCAATAAGGATTTCTAGCAAAAAGTATAAACTGCTTTCACAGGGTCATTTTCATACTTCACTTATGAATTGTTCTTTCATAAACATTCATAACAACACTTCTATTTCTTGCCAGTATTCTTCCTATGTACATATACATTCTTTTTTTGTCATAAAATAATTCCATATATGCATCTTTGTATCAGGCCTTTTTCACTGACACTGTGTTTTATTATTTATAATGCAGGGAACAGTCCCAACAATTATTGAACATTTGCTATGGCAACTTGACATACATTTAATCCTTGAAAAAAACTTGTCAAATAGCCATTATTTTTATTGTATGGTTTTTTCCCCTTTATTTTATGTTGTTGTTGTTAATCCTCACCTGAGGATATTTTTCCATTGATTTTCAGATAGAGTGGAAGGGAGGAAGGGAAGGAGAGAAAGTGAAAGAAACATTGACATGAGAGAAATAAATCTATTGGTTGCCTCCCACACGACCCCGACTGGGGCAGGGATCCAACCTGCAACCCAGGCACATGCCCTTGACCAGGAATCGAACCCTTGACCCTTTCTTTGGTCAGAGAGTCAACGCTTTAACCGCTGAACCAAACCAGACAGGGCATTATTTTTTTTCCCCCATTTATCCCCCATATACCCTCTTCAGCCTCCACCCACCCCCCTCCCCCCCACAATCACCATACTGTAGTGGGTGTGCATGAGTTCTTTCTCTTTCAAATAACCATTATTATCGCTTTACAGCCAGGACAAGGACAACGATCAGACAGCTGTGAGCAGCAAAGCCAAGATTCTAATCCGGGTCTGCCTCTCCGCACACCCCTCCTCAGCCTCTGCACTCGACTGCCTTCCAAATATTCTACCACATGCAAATGGCACCTCTAAGTCAGCGAGTCTCAACCTTTTCACCTCCTGGCACACATAAAATAATTACTAGAATTCTGCAGCACACCAACAAATATATTTTTTGCCAATCTGACAAAAAAACAATAGGTATAATTTTGATTCATTCACATCGGATGGCTACTGCTGTGTTGACTGTTGTCATTTTTTATTTGACAATCTAAGGGAAAAGAGGTCAGTCTCCCGACTGAATAGTCAGGTATTTCATGTTTTAAAAATTCATGGGTTTCACCAGTATGCCCCAGCAAACAGGTTGAAAATTGCTGCTCTAACTCACCATGATTACATTTTATCAAAAAAAAAAGAAAAAGGCTCTTCTTCATTTGTGATATTCAAGCTCTTTGTAGAAAAGAATGAATCAGCAACATACACACCAAAAACCGTGATTTCAAAGACTGGTGTCCAAACTTACTTGTAACTTTCCACTTGTCGGCAGGAGGAGACTGTGATGAAGGAGTCTGTCCGGGAACTGTAGGCAAGAGGCCCGGGCAGAAGAGAACCAGGAAGGAACCTCCCAAAAGCATAGCTTTCCTGCTCAAACACCATCAGCATCCCATCCATGGACTGGATACAAATTAAATCTCGACCTAAAGAAGAATTAGAGAAAATTAGGTGGTCTATTCTTAAATATAATGGTTATAATTTATCACTACCCGCCACAAATATGTCATAGTTCATTGATTACCCCATGGGGCAACATGAGCAGTTCAAACTTTAAATTACAAACTGATGAAGCTATCAGATTATCATATATCAGTATATATATACACATTTCCTAATTTTTAAAGGATTCAGATGCCTATAATTTTAAATACATTTATTTTCATTTACTGTGCGCTAAAATCTTTAGCTCAAGATAATCCCTGAGAACAGTCATGACTCTTTGCAAGATATCATTTTCCCCAAAATCACAAATAGAACAACTGTTCTGCATGAGGCTAATTTTCTTGGTAATGTAAGTGTACTGTATCGGCACTGATACCCAAGGTAATATGGAATCGTTATCACAGGACTTACCATAGATGGTAAGTATGGATTAGAGATGACAAATTAATTAGGGGACTGGCCTTTTATTATTCCCTTAATGAGTAGCTTGATTGTTCTCTGACATTTCTTCCCTATATAATCACACTAGCAGAACATGAAAAGTTATAACCACTAGATTCTTCTCAGGTTAGGGATACTACAGTATCACAGAAATTACCACCATTATCATCTCAGTATATTTTAAGAATGGTCAATTTCATAGTAAATATTCATAGACTGGTAGTAGAAGACACTTCAAAACCAATCTATAGTTCAGGGCAATCATTGATTAGTATTTTGCACTATATACATATTTTACTCCCAACAGTGCTTAACACTGTGAGTCGTATAAAACGGATGCCTCATACAGGCCTATGGATTCGGTGTGCTCTGTTTGACTGGTGTCTAAGCCATCTGAAAGTCTGAGGCTGACATATTATGAATGTTCACTAAACACACATCTGAACCGTTCTGGGATCTCCTTGGAGAGAAAGGATTGCTCATATCAACGCTGGGCATTTTCTCAATGCTCAGATTCTTTTATAATGTATGGTAGGCTTTGGAGTCACTGTTTTAAGCTTTTTTAAATCTAATATTTATCTACTATGTATATTGAAGGTTTCCAAAAAAGCTATGCATTTGTATGTATGCTGCACAGATGTATGCACGGAGATCTATTAAGGAGGCAAAGAGTACTGCACCCATCGAGAACTTAACTATTTAGCGATCCCACTTGTCTGCACCCAGCAAAAATTAAAAATATATATATTCAAATGCCTCTAAATAATAGGAAAAGATGCTGCAAAGTCTGTGTAATGAAAATCATGCAAACTTTTCACAGGTACATTTCTGGGTCTCACTCGGGGCATCAATTCTCATTTTAATTATGGTTCTAACAATGCAGTTCTCAGAATCAGGTTACTGACATTCCAGGGGCTTCCGCCTCCCCATTTGTAAAATGACTGTGTTTGTATAAGAGTTCCAAAGTCAGAGACAAGATGTGCAAGTCTCCACCCTGAACAGCACACACAGAACACACAATAAGCCATAGCTTTATGATGATGATTACTGTTACCTGCTTTCCCAGCTCAGAGAAAAGAAAACAGCAAATTAGAAAAGTGTGAAGACACAGACAGCTGTCAGCAATGACAGCTACACCGGAGCAAAAAAGAAGACAGAACATCTGCAAAGTAATTTTTTGAAAGGAACATTCTGGGCTCAGCGCAGGAGCAATTACTAGACCTCTATCATTGCAATGTACTTGGAGTGATTAATATCGTTTAGAATAGCTCAGTCCTTTGCAAAAAGAGCTTGTGGCAGAGATGCTAACTGCTGCCCCGCTGTCATCCTTTCTTTCGATGTCTGAATTATCACTAGACCCATGGCCATCCAGAACAAAAGCTTCACTTCCAGGCCTCCAATACAGGCACATCACATGATTGTGTTCTTACCAATAAGATGGGAGCAGAGGTGACATGCACAACATCTAAACGTGCCCTTAAAAGGACCGAGTGTGCACCCTCTCCCCTCTCCCCAGCATTGTGGTAGGGCTGGAGGGGCCATCTCGGCCTCAGCAATGGAAGCCACATATGGAGTACAACAGAGCGTGCCCACCAGCCCTGGACCACTTGATGTCCAGGTGGTTAAATATGAAAGAAATAAACATCTTCCTTATTTAAGGCATCATTACGTTGGGTCTTTATTAAAGAATCAAACCTGTTATTTAAATAACAGAATTTATCTGAGCCTAAAAGTCTATCTAGCATTGCTAAATCTTAGGATTTGGTTTCACTGGATTGGATCCTGGTACCAAAAAAAAAAAAAAAAAAACCCAGCAGATATAGAAGACAATGGGACAACTACAGAAATTGGAATATGACTACGTGTTAGATAACATTAGGAACCGTTAATTTCCTTAAGCGTGCTCATGGGATTGTGATTACTTAAGAGAATGCTCCTCCCAGGCGATGTGCACTGTGATATTTATGGTGAAGTGGCACCAGATCTGAAACTTACCATAAAAAGGCTCAGCAAAAAAAAATGTGTGTCTACACATGTACATACAATCACAACTGTTGACTAGATGGTGGAAATGAGTGTCCATGTTACTTTTTCTAATATTTAAATTTTTTCACACTTAAAATGTAGCCCAATAAAAGTATTTAAATATATGTCTTTTGTATACAGATGTACTTTTTTAACACTCAAGGGGGAACTGAGCATTAATGAGCTGAGCGAGATCTGGAAGGAGAGCAATAAATCTAGTTTTAATAAGTCAAGAATCAGAGAGACAGAAGAAATTCAATCAATGAAACACTTATGCAATGACCTTGACCTTTGGAGGAGGATATTACTGAAACCAAATATACTCTTGATATCTGCATTATTAAAGAATGTGAGGTGAGACCATGTGCATTTCCAAGCAGCATTTCAATATGTTGAGTATCATTCAACCACAAATCTTCAGTCTCCCAAAGACCTCAAACAAGTGGTCCTCAAAGTGGGGCTCCCAGACCACCAGCCATCAGCTTCCTTTAGAAACTTCGAAGAAAAGCAGATTCTAGAGTTCCACCCTAGACCTACTGAATCTGAACATCTGGTGTTAGGACCTAGCAACTGTAGTTTTTAACAAGCCCTAGAGGCTATCGGACGCATGCTCAAGTAGAAAACTGGAGCCCCAGAGAAAACTTGGCTCCTTAGCATGGTATATGAGGTCTTATTTCTGAAACTCTAGCAACACAAAGGAGAGTACTTAATATATCGTCCATGTGGGCTGCCTCTGGAGTCAGATAATCTGGGTTGGAGTTCAGCTCCACCAATTATTAGCTGTGAGCTTGGGCTCAAATTTCTTTACCGACAAGAGGGCATACCTTCCTTAGTTGTGAGAATCGAATGAAATAGCGTAGGTAAACTAGATTCAACAGGTGCTACATATACCATCATTATTATTTTATAATTATTTTCTAAGTCTCATATTCCATGTTGAATTCATGTTTAACTGCTCGTTGTCTGCCACACGCATTGTGATGGGCCACGCTTCCCTGCTTTGGCTTATATTATTACCTTTCCCCAAAAGATGCTTTCATTTTTCCTCCGCTGATCTAGAAAACATTTGCTGGCTGCCTCCTGGTCACCCATTTCCCTCTCCACTCATCTGTAGCCATGAGGTTTGAATGAGACTGACTTTATTCTCAGCTTGAGGGTAGGCCCTGACTTATGGAAACCAATTAGTAGCCCACTAGCCACAATGATTGGTTCAGGGACAGGTATAATTTATAGCCAACGAGAGAAACTAAATCCTTACACTGAGCTGAACTAGAGAAAAACCTACTCTTCCCCCTCGGGGAGGAACGTGTGAGGAGGATCAGGTACGGAATCACGGAGGCCATTTGACTCTTATGTGGGCACAGTTAAGACAGGCCACAGAAGACCTGGTTTGAGCCAGTGCGTCAGGCCCCACTTGGAGTCGATCCTACCTGTGAACTTTGCAGGCAATAAATCCCCATAGACATTGAAGCTGCTTTGAGTTGGGTCTCTGTCCCTGCGTCAGGTGGATCGTCCCATTTGTCCTCCGAGGGACATCACAGGCTGAGGATCATGTCTTCCTAGGAGTCTTCTCTTTTCCCCTCAACCACTCTCCATCTGTGACCCCTTCCCTACCTCCACCGTACAACTAATTATCGATTGAAATGATGTTTTTACGTCTCTCACTCACAGGCTGGAGCCGATTTTGTTCACCTTTGTAAATCCCACAACGATAAAATGTCCAGCACACAGGAGAAACACTGATAAATGTCTGTTGAGCTGAAGTAAGCTAGGTAAAATAATTTATTCATCTGCAGCTCGAAGGGCTGAGAGTTGATTCTGTGGGTTTTGCATACTGCATTGGAAGTAAGTGAAAAATGCTTTATTTATTACAATCCTGGCTGCTGACGTTTAGAAAAATGCAGGGATCAATCCAAAACATTACTCAAAAATAAATAAATAAATCCTTCAAATCACTGTTTTGGAAGCCACTTCAGAATACATACCAGAGGCTCCCCTCACAGATAATGGGGACAGAAAGAACAGCCCAGAGAAGCCATGAAAAGCCTCCATAAAAGTGATGGGATTTCAGGAGCTATTTCAGTGACCCAGCCGTGAACCACGCCCAGTGATACCTCCCATGTGCTCAGCTCCGTATTACCTTCGGAGCTGTAAGAAATACAGACCAACAGCAACAGTCACTGCTAATGCCATTTACTGAGCACCTGTTATATTCCTGCCTTTGAGCTAAAATAAACATTTATCTAGCCTATTAGCTACAATCTTTAATAACTCTAGCAGGTGGACAATTGTGCCATTCTACACTTAAGAAGACTGAAACCCACAAAGCTTAAATAATTTGCCGAATGCCAAAAAATTAGAAAAGGACGGCGCTAGTACTCAAATTGGACGCCATCTGGCTCCATTATGCCATGCGTGTTCTCCAGGAGGCTCCGTTATACCACACGAAATCCATTTTTCAAAATAACACAAATTAACAGACAATCTAAATGAGGTGAAACAGACTAAGTACTACAGAAAATCAAAGAGCTTAATGACAGTGAACTTTCTGGGAAAGGTTTCCTGATAAAGGTAGGATGTACCCGAGACTGAGAAGGGCAGGTGGAATGAATAGGGGTCAAAGGTAAAAGCAGAGGAATTTTCTGGGAGAGAAAAGGAACATAGAAAAACATGCGGAGGCAGTTAGACCTGATCCAGTGAATGGATCAAGTTTTACCAACAGGGCCTGAAATGTAAAAGCAACTGATCGAAAAGATGACAATATCTTAATGATGCTTCCTCAAAATGTATGTGTAAATTATACAGAGAAAAATATCTTTTAACATTGAAATAATTAGAAAGATTTCAGCAGAATTTTAAATCTGGATGTTTATTCCATTGGTTAAGACCACAGTGAGAGAAAAATAACCATTTTGATTTGTAAGACCTAGGAACAATTGAAGAAAAACCTACCAAAACAGTTTTGAAAGGATTTTGGAAATCAGTATTCTTCATTTTCAAAGGCAAAGAAAACCGTTTGTGCCTGTGGGGCCAGGGGGTGAAGGCAGGAAAGTTCCATTATGGTAGCCTCATGAAATGAATATTTATTAAATAGTGTCTCATTTCCTGGTGTTAAAATATCATGCAGTCAAAGCTTTATCCTGATGCATATGCATGAACTGGAAATCAATTACATATTGAACTGGCTGCTAGATTAACAGTTTTCTCTACTAAATTGGAGTCTATTCACTAACATGGTATAGAGCAGTTGTGCCTGTGAGCCCATGCCCAGTTCTTTCTCCCATGCATGATCTAGAGCATTTTCCATCATTCATGATTATAGCAACAAGGGCCCCATGGAGGTTCGGTCCTGAATACCATTTCCTCCATTTGTCTGCTGTCTTCTTCTTCCTGTGGAATCGATGCAGCAGAGTAAGTGGAGTGGCATACATAAAAGAAGATTACCATTACTCAGCACACCGCATGTTTTCTGAATCTCTCTATGCTCGTATTTCTTTTACACAATGAGCACAAATACAAGTGAAGAAATGCAAACGTGACCTGTGGCCAAGCATATATTGCAGTTCAGCGTGCAGCTGTCAAAAATACTTGGTCTTCCTCCAAGTCTGAAAAACACATGAAAAACAGCTGTATAGGTAGTCAAAAAGGCAGACAGGAAGCATCAAGAGACTGATACATAGGAACAGAAGAGTCCAAAAGTCTGTGGAACTTCCGCTGGTTTTACACGCGCTCGGAAACATTTTTGTTGTTGTTGTTACATAAAAACTGAAACACTAACTCATTAATCTTTATTGCAAACCTAACTCAAAAATGATACAACGTGTTTGCTATGAGCAAGGACATAAAAATGTTCAGAGTAGGATTTCAACACACACTTAAAAACAAACGGTAGATGGATTTCTTGAGCTTGCAGGATTGGAAATTTGCCCATTAAATATCACTTTTGCACTTTTTCACTCATATCATCATGCAAATAAAACAACCACCATTGTTTTGAGACTCATACTGCAATTGCATTATGCTTAATAATTAATAATTGGTAATTAACTAAATAAGAAATAGCTAGCTTCTTTGTGATTCTCTTCCTCATACTCTATTTTATTTGAGCATTCAGAAAGTAATCCGTGCCTGATAATAATGCAGTATTCAAGTAGACTCTCAGCCTAAAACCTTAGTTATAAATAAATAAATAAAATTTAAAGCCTGAAGCAAACAGAGTAAATCAATAAATAGAATACATGTGTTGAGCTAAATGGCTATTATTTTAAAATATTACCAGGGAAAAATTACACAAATTCTCAACTATTATTCAAGTGTTACCCCAATAAATAACTTCATGAAACTAATTACTTTAAAACTCAAGAAAATAAAAATTGGGTCTACCTACTAACTCTTCCTATGAACTTGCCTTTTGACATTTTAATGTGTCTCATTTTCATAGGAACTTTCATAGCCCTACAAAGACCTCTAGTGTGTGTTCCACCAAGCTATTTATCACAGTTTTCCCCCTAAACTGTGAACAAGGTTAATAACATATTATAAAGAAATTACAGCCATTCATTAAATTAGCATTATATGTGATGGATTCAATATGCATGCAAGGTTGAGTTGAAAAGAAGGCCCTGAACATTATATTATCACTTGCACCCACAAAATAGTGGATAAGTTACTTTGTCAGATGTGAATATCATGAAAGGCTTGATAACATTCTTGGGATCTCACATTCATTCAGCAAATTCCACCAACGTTCACTGAACGCCTAGTATGTGCTGGAAGAGACATAGTCTACCCTCAGAAATGTTTGTGGCCATAGGCGTTCATCAATTCAATACTGCAACAATGTAAGAACAGAGGCGTATCCAAATAATTTAAAAGGCTATGGGAGCATGGTTAACAGTGTCTAGAAGAATCAAGTACATAGATATAACACTTGGGTCTTGCAGATTGAGAAAGAGTTGGCCAGACAATCAGAGAAGCAGAAGCAGAGGGCACACTATGCACAGAGGTGCGGGTCACAAGGGAGCTGCACTGAGAAAGGAGTGAGGTCAGCAAACTATGGGGAGGGGTGGGGGAAGGGAGACACCCCTGATGAAGAGGAGCGTGCTCCTCCATGCCAACAC
The DNA here is from genome assembly GCA_030848825.1 of Tadarida brasiliensis. Classification (NCBI taxonomy): domain Eukaryota; kingdom Metazoa; phylum Chordata; class Mammalia; order Chiroptera; family Molossidae; genus Tadarida; species Tadarida brasiliensis. The sequence continues at coordinate 92,976,398 of CM061267.1, read as the reverse complement.
AACCTGAGGCCAAATCTGCCACATTCTTACTGTGGTCCTGAGAGCACCACCAGCTTTCTCGTTGGTAAAGCAGTGGTCTGAGGAGGCTGCATGATCCTGCTAGGATAAAATGCAACCAAAACATTGCATGCTGTCTGGACGGTGTGGCTCAGTGGTGGAGCGTCAACCCATGCACCAAGAGGTCACCGGTTCGATTCCCAGTCAGGGCACATGCCCAGGTTGTAGGCCCGATCCCCAGTGGGGGCATGCAGGAGGCAGCCAATCAATGTTCTCTCTCATCGATGTTTCTCTCTCTCTCTCCCTTACTTCCTCTCTCTCTAAAATCAATAAAGGAAAAAAAAAATTTTTTTAATGCTGCATGCTGCCTGTCACCCGCTAAATGGAAGTGAACAGTCTTCCTGGACTGCCCTATTCCCTACAGACCAAATTACGAGAAAAACGTAAAATGGAGGGGAAACATCCTTCCAAGCAAAAAAGATAAAATTTAATGTGAGAAGAAGCACAGACACAATCAGAAATCCACCCTTTTTGCCAAAGCAACGGGTTTTTAAGATGGTGAGAACTACTGTTAAAAATCTCTCAAAACTTAGGTCTGTGTAAACCGCTGGTTATTCGAGACGATTTTCCGCCCACTTTAAGTTCACTTTCCTCAAAACAACAATTTCCCCGACGTGGTAACTGTCGAACTCTCTAAAGAAGTGTCCGTGTAGAGAGTGAGCCAAAAAGCCCCCCAGGAATGAGCGGTCTCCACCTCGCACCCTCCCCAACACACACACCCATATTCTTCCCCCAGCCGCTCTTTTAGTGATGATCTTTGCAGGATGTCCCTGAGTGACATAAGAAAGACAAGACAGATGTCATACAGAAGAGCCCATTACTTATTAGCATTCCTTTCTTCTATCTCATCCAAAAGAAAAAGTCTGAAAGGGTGAATATAATGTTGGTGTATAATTTTGTTTTTAAATAACTAGTTTCACAGGGAGGTACGTTTTTCCACATAATAACCCATTATGATAAGAAACCTAGACAAACCCGACCCCAGAAATATTAAAAAACAGAGAAATGTTTAAATACCTTTTCATGGTATACAAATATTCCTCATTTGCAATATTAGCAGTCCCATAAAACAAGAACTCCAAAAGCTGAATATTTGCTTTTTATTTTGTTAATTCTCTTAATCCTAAAATCATCAGTTTATCAAAAGAAGGAACAAGAGAAAACACTGGACTCACTATAACCAATTAACTTAGGTTGTGAAAAAAAATAACTAAAGTCAGGAAATCCTCAGATGAGGTTCAACTTTATCCAAACACATATAATTTTAAAAGGCAAATCAGAATGAGTCAGGGAGAACGACAAAAGTGATTTCAAACTTCCTCAACCCGATTCTTATCACAAAGGTCAATGTGCTGTTTAACCATTGTTGTGTCTATTAAATTTCCTTGGATTCTTCTAAAAGAAGCGGTTAAAATCCCACGCCTTTAATAAAAGTCATAAAAACAAATAGAACAAAGTAAACATCAATACATGGATGCAGTCGTGTTATCAACACACTCCAAACCTCCAAGGGCCCTGGCCGGTTTGGCTCGGCGGTTAGAGCGTGGGCCGGCGGAACGAAGAGCTGACTTGGACTCCCTCTCATCGAGTCCCGACCACCGAATACTCCTGGTGACGTAAACCCTGAAGGCCCTTATGCGTTTGTTAGTCTAGTTCAGTTCACTGCAGATGCCATTCCCCTGTCTAAGCCTCACAAATCCTTCCACGCATCCTCAGTCCCCAGGATCCGATCCCACGACTTTGAAACCTTCTCCAGTCCTCCTTAGACACACACAACCCACTCTCCTTGTTCTTTCTTAGTACAACCCGCATCACCCCCATTCTTTCTGACATTTTTCCTAGTGCTACAGCTAGATGTGGCATTTCTCTCTCCCCTCCCCCACGTCCATAATTCAAGCATAAGTTCCTTGAAGATAAGTCTATTTTCTTTCCATTGACTGGCTCACAGTATTGCGTCCAGTCCCTTATAGGTTGGTGATCCAAAAATATCTGCTCAAGTCAACTGAACCCTCATAAAAGTAAAAAATCATGTTAAACTGTAGTACTAAGAGACCAACGGTCACCAAGGGGGCCAAGATATTTGACAATATCACCATATTGACATGGAAACTCCTTGAGATCTGGTATTACGCTTTATTCACCACATCGCCACACCTGCAACAGTCCCTAGTACATAGTAGAGCTAAAAACATATTTGTTGAATGAATGAATGAATAGCATCAAAGTACAAATGGTATGGTAAAGGCCCTAGAGTAATTTGTTTAATATGTGACACTTAAGAAACTGGAATGCTACATTATTTTAGGGCTTAATACTATGGCAAAAGACAAGGTACTCGTTGTATGCCCGACGTTAGCTTAGCTACACTTAGAAATATTAAGAAGAGAGAGGAAAGGTTAAGGATAACTCTGCTCTTAAGAAAGATAAAGCCTAGCCCTGGCCAGTTTGGCTCAGCAGTTAGAGCGTCAGCCTGCGGACCAGAGAGTCCCGGGTTCAGTTCCCGCTAAGGGCACATACCTCGGTTGCGGTTCATCCCTGGCCCTGGTTAGGGTCATGCGGGAGGCAGCCAGTTGATGTGTCCCTCTCACGTCGATGTTTCTCTCTCTCTCCCTTTCTCTCCTTCTCTCTACCTGAAGATAAATAGAAAATATCCTCCAGTAAGGATAAAAAAAAAAAAAAAATTTTAAAAAGAATAAACTATGGCCCAACCAGTGTGGCTCAGTGGTTGAGCGTCGATCCATGCACCAAGAGGTCACTGGTTCAATTCCCAGTCAGGACACATGCCCAGGTTGTGGGCCAAATCCCCAGTGGGGGGCATGCAGGAGGCGGCCAATTGTTCTCTCTCATCAATGTCTCTATCTCTCTCCCTCTCTCTTCCTCTCTAAAATCAATAAAGGAAAATTATTTCTTTTTCTAAAGAATAAACTATGGGAGCCAGAAGAAGGTACCAAAGGAGTGACTGATCTTTAGACCCATCAGTATTATATAAAGCTCTACCTTCACAAACACATACAGAATAAACTTTAAAGCTTTAGTAATCATTAGAGCCCGGGCTACAGAGTCTTTCTCTGGGTGATATGAAACAAGGGATTATTTATTACCAGCAGGAAAAGTATCCCAAAAAGGGTACTGCGTAGGCTACTCCCTTACTGCTCCCTGTTCCCAGAGAAGATGGTATATCATAAAAGAACAAATGGAGCAAAATGGGAAAATAGCAAATGTCGATTAAAGTATTAATATGTAGCCAGGTGGCTCAGCTGGTTGGAGCATCGTCTAGTACACCAAAAGTTTGTGGGTTCGCTCACTGGTTGGGGTGAATACAAGGGGCAACCAATCGATGTTTCTTTCTCACACTGATGTTTCTCTCTCTCTCTCTCTCTCTCTCTCTCTCTCTCTCTCTCAATATATCCTCAGGTGAGAATTTTTTTTTAAGTATTAATATGTATTGGAAAGAGCAATGATTTTGAATCAGAAAGACAAGATGATAAGATTTTGAATCCTGGCTCTGACACACCCTAGACGTGTGACTTTGGCTTTGTTTAATTTCATTCAGTCTGTTTCTTCAAAGGCAAAATAAACCTTATCACAACTTCTATACCCCGGTGGGTTGCTGTGAAGATTAAAGAAAGTAACATATGCAAACTATGAAGTTTAGTACCTGGAACATGACAGAAATGTATGCCAATCCTAATCCCAAATTGAGCACATTTAAGAAAAACAATCAAATCAACTTTCCCTAGTGCCCACACTTATCTATATCTTGGGTAGCAGGAAATTTAGTCGTTAAATTTCACTCCTTTGGTATAAAAGGGTAGGAAACATCTCAGGGGAAAGTTAGGACAAAAAGTGACCAGGAAGTTAGAAATGGTTCAGTTCAGAAATTACAGTCTTTATTTGCTCAAGTACTTGCTAAAGCAGTGATTCCCAGGCTCTTAGATGTCACTGAAGGATAAAATTTCAGAAATTCTTGGGGAGTATCATAGGATTGTCAGCCTTGTGAACTGCCCAATCAGGAATTTTTTTTTTTATCCTCATCCAAGGATATGTTTTTATTGACTTTAGACAGAGAGGAAGAAAGACAGACAGACAGACAGACAGACATCGATCGGCTGCCTCCTGTACTCTCCCCAACTGGGATAAAACCCACAACCTGGGTATATGCCCTGACCAGGAACTGAATCTGCATCCTTCTTGTGTATGGGGTGACATCCCAACCAACTGAGCCACACGGTCAGGGCAGGAATTTTTTTTAAAAAACAGACTATCATTGCCAACATATTCTACAAAGACAATATAACACACACAAGTAGAAAGTAGAAAATGTTAGCACTAAGTACAACCCTTTAATTGAACAAAATTTAGCTTCATGAAAAATTCAGTACATTAGCTAATTATATTTTCATTCCCTTAAGAACATTCAAAATTTAAACAGGGATGGCATTTGAGAACTATGATTTCATCCCAACATCAGCCACTTTTAAAGAACTCCCCAATCAGCACTTAAGAACCACTGCTATAAAGAACTTAGACAAGAAGTTTTTTTCTTTATAGGAACAAAGGAAAAACTGGTTCCAAAACCTTTTCAGGCCTAGGTGAGGAAACGAGCATGTTCCATAATAAACATTTGGGCTCTTTACAAACTTACCACCGACAGACTTCTGAAACCAAAAGTGAAGCAAAGGCTCCCTCTGCTGGCAAGTAGACAAAGACTCTAATCCCATCAAAGGGCAATTGACTTTTAAAATTTTTCACAATACTGACTGGATATTACATGTGCTTTTGCTATTCTCTATCAAAGACTGCTTTTACTTCATGCCCTAAGCACTGGAATAGAGCTGCACCTGATACTGACGTGAAAGACACATACAAGGTAACATTCCTAGTGTAATTCAATAAATCTTCCTAAACCAGATTTCAGATTTCTTGGTTTCTGCTCTGTGCTCCGAAGGTTGACTGAGCTACAAGGTCATACAAAGAGGAAATTAAAGAAGGCTAAAAAATTGATGTAGGTTTCAAGAGATTACGTGGAACAAAGGTAGCAATCGATGAACGCATTGATGACCTCTCAGAGACGTCTCGAGAGATTAAGAGGAGCGAATTACAGACTTCAAAATTAACCAGTTTTCAAGCACTGGCCCACACAATATTAGCACAGCCAACTAGCAACTCTTCTGTAACTCGGAAAGGTCAGGAACTACTGTCCTCATGCAAATGTGGAGAAATCTAAGCTCGGGGAAGGTTGATGATTTCATAAGGACGCACAACTAGCTAGGTAGCAAGGCTACAACTCGGCCCTTCTATCGCCAGTTCGTTTCTCCAACTGGAAAGTGTGCATAGAGTAGGTCCCCTAACGACATAACCTCTAAATCCTGTTCTCTTTTCAAATGTAACATGGCTGACCATACAAATGCACTTTGTATGCCTGTAACATCAGATTTAAATATAAAATATTAAATTTTTCACTTAGGTAGACAAAACTTGATAGAGCTGCTTGCTGAATTATTTGTTGCAATGTATTTATTTATTCTTGCCTTATTTCCAAAAGAACTGCTTACAAAAACAAAATTAAACAAATTATAAAATAAGGAGATGAGGAGAATGGCAAATAAAACTCTGATTCTCCCACTAAAATTATTAAGCAAAACGTTGGTTAATAGCAGAATTGTTAAGTACATCAATATGCTGCCAAAAAAAAGGAAATAAAGTTCAGAAACCAAATAGTAAGAGAAAGTGGGAACTTGCAAAGGTACACAGAGCCTGTGGGGCATTTTCCTAAACCAGGTAACCAGCTTCAGTTTTCACATCTCAAATGACCTATGACAAAGGAGGAAAACCTTGTGGGCCACTCTATGTGAGGAATCTCATTGATCCTGTACGTTATCTTCTTCCTCCCAGTCTAAAGCTAAGACCAAGAAGAGCTCTACCCTCAGTGGAAGGAGAACTTAGAAACAGCATTCCCTCTCAAGCCCAAAAGAAAGCAAATTAAAATGCACATCTCAAAACTTGGAACGAGATGAAGGGGGAAAAAATCTCTCCTAAGAATTCATAAACCCCAAGCTGATCTTAATGTGGTTTTTCAGACCAAATTCACCCTATCGGCTTGCCCAAGAAGACTCGATCTGTGAATATACTATAAAGAGATTCTGAGTTGGAAGCATCACCAAGCACCTGGCAAAAGAAAACGCAAATCTTTGAAGGAGCACACCAACTGCCCCCAAGGATAAAGTTCCAAGGAACATGACCTCAGGGGCAAAATCACAATATACAAGGAATTAAAGGCAACAGGAACAAGAGATGACAAAAGTAATACAGAGCAGAATCGGAACTGCAAAGACTTCATATACTGAAATTATCAACAGAGAATACAAAAATACCACATTTTATGTTTAAAGAAATAAAAGCTGGAGTTAAAAACATGATCAAGAGGTTTTATCAATGACCAAGCAGATTTTTCAAAGAACCAAATAAACTTTGAGAAATTAAAAATAGAATAATGAGACTTAACCAAGTTAACAAACTCCAAGAGTCATTTCAATAGAAAGTGCAGTGACTTAGGAAACGGAAATAGACTTAAGGAATAATCTAGAATGCATTCATAAGAAACAGAGAGAAAATACAAGTGAAGGTAAGAGATATAAACAACAGGGTAAGATGGTCTAACATAGATCTAATTGGACTTTCATTTGGAGAATATGGAAGAGGCGATATTCAAAGAAATAACGGCTGAACATTTTCCAGAACTGTTGAAAGGTTCCAATTCTATTCGGTATTAAACCATTAGATACCCAACAGAGAAAGTGCAGAACACCAAACAGAGAGAAAAACATTAACTAGCAATAGAATAACAGCTAGACCAAAAGATGAATTCTACACACCAATGGAAGCAGAACGTTATCTTTTTGCGTAGCAGGAAAAACAACTGTCCAAAAAGCATTGTATACCACCTTTCCTCCCACCCCTCCCCAAAATAATTTTAATGTAATGAAACAAAGATTCCATTCACAATACCAACCAAAGCAATTAGGTTCCTAACACACTGACTCTAACTCAAGTTTCAGATCCTAACTTCCTTAGGAAGGCCAAATTAAGCAATATATCCCTAAAATATACCCTCATTAATACGGCTTTTTTTTTTTCCTTCATAGCACTGTGACTTTATACCTATTGTTATGATTATCTACTTTCTGTTTCTAAAAGTTTAACTTTTTTTTTTTATTCCACATAAGTAATATCATTGCAGTATTTGTCTTTCTCCATCTGGCTTTTTTCAGTTGCCAAGATGCCCTCAAGTTTCATCCATGTTGCTGCAAATAACAGAATCTCCTTTCTTGTGGCTGAATAATATTCCATTGTATATATCAATGGAATAATATTCCATTGAATAATAGTCCACATCTTCTTTATCCATTCATCCACTGATGGACATATATATTGTTCCATATCTTGGCTATTGTGAATTCAGCAATGAACATAGGAATGCAGTTATCTCTCCAAACTCTGTTTTCGTGTCCTTTGGATAGATGCCCAGAAGTGAGATTGTTAGATCACATGGTAGCTCTGTTTTTTTTTTGAGGACCCTCCGTACTGTTTTCCCTAGTGGCTGTACTAATTTATATTCCCACCAACAGTTTCTCCACATCCTCAACAACACTTGTTATCTCTTGCCTTTTTGATAATAGTCATTCTAACAGGTGTGAGGTAATATCTCAGTTGTGATTTTGATTTGCATTTCCCTGATGGTTAGTGATCTTGAGCATATTGTCATACACCTGTTTGCCATTTGTACATCTTCTTTTGAGAAATGTCTATTCAGTTCCTCTGCCCATTTTTTAATGATTGCTTAGGGTTTTTTTCATTGAATTGTATGGGTTCTTTATATACTTTGAATATTAAACCCTTATCAGATATATGATTTGCAAATATTTTCTCCCATTCCATAGGGTGCCTTTTCATTTTGTTGATGATTTCCTTTGCTGCACAGAAACTTTTTAAAAAAATGTTTTTATTGATTTTTTTTTTTTTTTTAGAGAGAGAGGAAGGGAGAGAGAAACATTGATGTGAGAGCGAAACATCGGCTGCCTCCTGCATGTCCCCTACTAGGGATTGAGCCCCCAACCCGGGCATGTGCCCTGACCAGGAATTGAACTGGGACCTCTCAGTCCATGGGACGATGCTCAATCCACTGAGCCACACTGGCCGGGCCAGAAGCTTTTAAGTTTGAATGCAGTCCCACTTGGTTTTTTCATTTGAGTTTTTTTCTTTTTTTTGAGCAGTGAATATTTATTTTTTAATTCATAAGTAATCTCATGAATACAGTTTTGCTATAATAATTGTAATGATACAAAAAAAGGTCCCCTTTTGGTCCCACCCAATCCCACTTTTCTATCCAAAGAGTTTAACAAAAATCTAACAGAAATAATAAATCTGGATGGTCATCCTTTGCTCAATAAGAAAAATGCAGCCCTGGTTGGTGTGGCTCAGTAGTTAAAATTTCGGCTTGTCACTGAAGGGTCTCGGGTTCGATTCCCAGTCAAGGGCATGTACCTGGTTTGCAGGCTCAATCCCTGGCCCCTGATCAGGGCGTGTGCAGGAGGCAACCAATTGATATGTCTCTCTGTCTCTCTCTTTCTCTCTCTCTCTCTCTCTCTCTCTCTGTCCCTCCCCCGCTCCCTTCCACTCTCTCTAAAAATCAATGGAAAAAATCCTCGGGTGAGGATTAACAAAAAAAGAAAAAGAAATGTATACTAGCTACTCTTTGCTACTCTTATTATGCTCACTTTTGATCATCAGGCAACTTTGCTTTGAGTATAAAATTTCTAATATTTCTATTTCCCTTTTGATTTTTGTAGTGCTAAATGATACTTTTTTTCTTTCCAGTTTTAATGAGATATAATATTTGAAAGTAGTTAGAAGGGTATATCCTAAGTTTCATCACCAGGAAAAGTATTTTTTCCTTTTATCTTTTAAGGATGTTAACCAAAGTTATTGTGGTTATCATTTCACAACATATGCAAGTCAGATCCTTCAGGCTGTACATCTTAAACTTTTACAGTATGGTGTACCACGTTCGTTTTTGGTTTTGTTGCCTTTGCTTTTGGTGTCAAATAAAAAAAAAAAAAGTATTGTCAAGGAGCTTATCCCCCTGTTTTCTTCTATGAGTTTTACGGTTTCAGGTCTTACATTCAAGTCTCTAATCCCTTTGGAGTTTATTTTTGTGTATGGTGTAAGATAAGGATCCAAATTTCATTCTTTTGAATGTGACCATCCAGTTTTTCCAATACTATTTATTGAAAAGGCTATCCTTTCCCCATTATATAGTCTTGGCTCCTTGGTCATAAATTAATTTCTGGGTTCTCTATCCTGTTCCACTGATCCATGTGTCTGTTTTTATGCCAATACCATATTGTTTTGATTACTGTAGATATAGTTTGAAATCACAAAGTGTGATGCCTCTAGCTTTGTTCTTCTTTCTCAAGATTCTGTCTCTGTAAGATCTTTTGTGGTTCCATACAAATTTTAGAATGGCCACGGAAATTTTTTTTTTTAATCCTCACCTGAGGATACTTTTTTCCATTTATCTTCAGATAGAATGGGAGGGAGGAAGAGAGAGAGAGAGAGAAACATCGATGTGAGAGAGACACATCGACTGGTTGCCTCCCGCATGACCCCAACTGTGACGGGGACCGAACCGCAACCGAGGTACGTGCCCTTGACCGGAATCGAACCCGAGACTCTTTGGTCCATGAGCTGATGTTCTAACATCTGAGCCAAACCAGCCAGGGCTGGCCACAGAATTTTTAAGAGCAAACTATTAGAAGCAATTCTACCAACAGGGGCTATCACAGAATTCTCTACAGTCAATTAGAATTATATTGCAATAGAATATTTATTGATTTGGTAAATGCTCAAGATACTGTCAAATGAGAAAAAGACCTTAAAAGAGTAAATACGATATGCATTCAGTTTTACAGCATAAAAACTCAGAGTAAAAAGACAAAATAAATGCTCTAAAATTGTCATAATGACTAGTTAGTTCTCAGTAGAGAGTAGAGAGTATTTTATTTCCCTCCTCATATAAACCTCATCCAAAGTATTTTACAATGAACATATGACTTAAATTTAGAAAGAAAAAAGAACTTTTTTGGGGGGGAAGAGGGGAGGAATCCATTAAACTTCCCACCATTCCTAAAGCTCAGACTCTACCAATGATTGACTATGCCATGGGGTATGAAGTAAAGAAAAATATTAAGAGCATTAGATATAGCAACAGAAATTAATTATGACATACTTATTGACATGAAAAGACAGTCACAATTTATACGGCAAAAAAGCCAAGAATGAACAGTATAACCCATTTTGTTTAAACTATGTATGCATGTAAAAATTAATACATAAAAATGAATTAATAATCACAATTAGTAATAAAACTTAACAATAACCCACTCATATAATTGTTTTTATTCTTTAACTGTATTCTCTAATTTATAAACAAACAACAGAGTAATAATATTATAAGGAAAAATACTCCTTAAAGCCATTTCATTACACACAAAAAGAGCTATCTCAAATTCATGAATAAATCATTGTTCATATAGTTTCTAGCCACACAAAGTAAGTGAAAAAGATAATAAATTTTACCGGGGTGGGAAAAAGTAGGTTTACATCATGAGTACACAAAAGAGTTTATTCTTGTATTATTATTTATTATTGTATTACTTATTTGCATTGTGTAAACCTACTTTTGCCCATACCATACGTATGTGTGGGTGTAGATACGGAGAGAGAGAGAGAGAATAGCCAAGTATTTCAGGCAAAGCTCACTGAGTCTGAATTATCCAGGTAAGCACCTCCACTTTTGCACGTCACTTCCTGTGTGTGTGCACAACCTCAATTACTTTGTGTACGTCCAGTGCACACACATTTCCATCTTCAGTCATGTGTGTAACTTTACAAGTCCAATCAGTTTTATCAAGGACAAAAATGTTGCCAGTAAAGTCAAGATCTTAATTTAACATCGTTCCAACAGAAGCTGCTGCATTTACGCACCTTTATAAAAACCATAAAACAAGCACTGTACTGAAAGAGAACGCCACTGAGCTATTTAAAACGATGACTTTTAACCTTTTTAACGCACAATGGGCAGCCCACAGGCTTTCTGAATCCTGGGGCCCAAATGCACTATAAGATTTACAAGAGAAAACTCCTCTCCCAAGTTCCAAATTCTCATTGCTTAAAAGTAATAATAAATCCCCTAGTGAAACATTTAGTTCTGGCTTTAATTAGAAGTAAATGTGCTAAGAACCTCCTGCTGCAGAGAAAGTCAAGTCCTTCATGACCTACGTCAAGTGGATTTTCAAAAGACCTCAGAGCTGAATCCTGTCCTACTTAAAGAAAGAGGGCAGGGGAATCGAAAAAAATACATATTCTCAGGTGGAAAGGTCAGGGAGGCCACTGAAAGGATTCATGCTGCCAAATGCAAAATTCTCATTCCCCGAAACAGTAAAACATACTGTTCTTCGGGTCCATATTCTGCGGTAACTAGTCAAATCCCTTACTTGATGGCATTCCTCTAATAAAATATTGAAATATACTTGTCACATGTCAAATTCAAAATCAGAATATATCAGCAATGACAATTCTAAGGAGAGAAAAAATAAGAGTACATTATTAAACCACTACTTTTATTATTGTATACAAATACCTCTAATGATTCAATCAATGTTAAAAAAAAAAAAGTTTTTTCCAAGAACTTATTTTTCCTCTGTTCCCTTGAGATTGCTGTTACGATAGTTAAATCCTGAAATTTTCAAATATTTTAATATATATGCGTGTATGTATGTATATATACGTGTGTGCATACACACACATATATATCTACATATACACAAATATACATAACTGTACAGAATTCTGCCTGCCGGTTTCCTCACCTGTAGAATGGAAATGATACCTACTTCCCAGTTGTTTTAAGAATCAAAAGGGGGCATGTGAAGGCACCTGGCATAGTACAAGATGCATAGCCATGACCTGCAGTCCCAAGAAATGTTTGTTTTTCTTAGCCTTTGGAAGGACAATAGAAATTTCCAAGTTAAAAGCCTTTTTTAAAAGATATCACTAACACAAGACAAAGAAATAACATCTGTGGCTATCCCATTTTTCCCTTCTTAAATCAAATATACTCTCCATCAAAGAAATGTTAATAGGTCCTCACTGACTTCACACTCTGAGATGCCAGTTATATAATACAGTAGCTTTCATTTTTTTAAAAAAGAGGTTGGTCTAGCAAAAACATAAATTAATGTATGAAATGCAATGTTGTTCTTCCTTATAGAAAGTCCATATCCTTGCCCGGCCAGTGTGGCTCAGTGGTTGAGCGTCGACCCATGCACCAAGAGGTCGCCGGTTCGATTCCCGGTCAGGACACATGCCCAGTGCGGGGCATGCAGGAGGTGGCCGATCGATGTTCTCTCTCATCAATGTTTCTATCTCTCTCTCCCTCTCCATTCCTCTCTCTCTAAAATCAATAAAGAAAAAAAATTATAAAAAGAAAGTCCATATCCTTTAATATGTCATGAAATAAAATAAATCATTAGTCAATAAGTCTCTAATGACTCCAAAAAAAGACAACAAAAAGTTAATAATGAAAACTCCCCCTCTCCTAGGTAAGATAAATAGAATTCTGAACACATTATTTATAATTTCTAAAAATGTATTTGTGACCTGGTAACATTTTATCAACTACTTGAAATCAGTCACAACTGCTATGGTACATGCTAAGAGAAAATAATAAAAACAAAAATAAATGAACATTTCAGCATCATCAAGAGCTACCTGAACTGTCAATGCCAAGATTCAGACTTAACCTATACAATTATTTCCGTTTTCCAGACAACGTCTCATTTCTCAATCCCCTCTCTTTCCCCAGTAGAGATGGCATGCATCATTCTGGGAAATTTCTCATTGTTCAATTCTGTTAAAAGTTTAAGTCAATGAACAAATGCTTCTCATTACAAAATTCAATAATTATAATAGAATTATGGATTTAACATGTAAAGTCCTGAAAGCATTTTCTAAACACATGAATTGTTTGAGAGTTATTGCTTTCCTTAGGTTTGCCTACATGGAAACACATGTGTTTTCAATTGTATCGCAAAGACTATGGCTTCTGTTCAAACCTAGATTTTATTGTTTATAAAATTAGAAACAGATACAAATATATATAAATATATGTACACACATATACACCTAGGCTATATATTACATATAAACAGTTGCAAGGTTTAATGTATTATATAAGATGGTACTTTACACACATGAGGAAATTAATGTTAATCTTTCAAATGGATAATTCATTCATAAACAAGACTCTTTTAATCTCACAGATGTTCTTGTACATGCTATCACAATTATTTACACAGTTCAGTCAGAACTAAGTTAAGTGAAAATACTGATAAGCTCTACCACCTTTATTTTTTTTACATAAGAATTGTTTATACTCACTATTTGCCGTTTTTAACTCAGAAAGGGAGGATTCTAGCGTGTCTCCAAGTGCTCACCAAAATCCCACAACTTTTTATTCAATACTTGATTTACAAATACATGTATTTTTATGTCTAAATTTTAGGATTAAAGGTGATTTAAATTTTCTTCTTAGTAATTTTCTGTGTTTTTCCAAATTTTCTGCAAATTATATATGGCTTTGATCATTTAAAAAGAAGTTATTTTCAAGCAATAATTAAAACATTTGAGTATGAAATATAAATCAGAAAGCTTAGTATTGGCCACTCCCTCAAATAAAAAAAATGTGTAATACCGCCCTGGCTAGTGTGGCTCAGTTGCTTAGGCACCACCCTAAGCACGAAAGGTTGCTGGTTCAATTCCTGGTCAGGGCACATGCCTGGGTTGTGGGCTTGATCCCTGGTGGGGGAAGTGTGGGAGGCAGCCCATCGACGTTCCACTCTCACATCAATGTTTCTCTCTCCCTCTTCCTTCCTCTCTCTAAAAGTCAACTTTTTAAAAAAAGTGCAGTATCCAAGGGCTAATCTATGAATTTATGACTTCTCATGATTTGTTCAAAAGGGACATATATTAAATTCTAATTCAGACCTAACAGTTGTGATAGGAGAAGAAAAGAAGGGTATAAGTTATACCTAAAACGCACTGCTTAATTTTGTTAATACTAACCCTATAATACAGAGCAGTGGGGGCGGTTGTGTCCCCAGTGGTGGTCACACTGGGTGAGGAAGGGGGTGCAACTGGCATCAGTTGAGTGGAAACCAGAAACACTGCTAAACACCCCACAATGCACAGGACAGGACAACGCCCACCATAAAAAGTTATCCAGCCCAAATGTCAATAGTGCCGGGCATAAAACACCCGATGCAGAAAAAGTAAACTTCCTATGATTAAATTACAAATCAAAATCCTAAAGATAATGATCATTAATCCTAATTTTAAAAGTCATTCCTATCTGTTTCTTTTGAAGGACACACTAATTCAAATTTTCCAAGCTAAACTACACAATAGCTAAACTTTAAAATAGTTTAAAGCTGGGCCGGTGTGGCTCAGTGGTTGAGCGTTGACCCCATGCACCAAGAGGTTGTCGGTTCGATTCCCAGTCAGGGCACATGCCCAGGTTGTGGGTCTGATCCCCAGTGGGGGGCATGCAGGAGGCAGCCAATCGATGTTCTCTCTCATCAATGTTTCTATCTCTCTCTCCCTCTCCCTTCCTCTCTCTCTAAAATCAATAAAGAAAAAAATATATTAAAAAATAAATAAATAAAAGTAAAATAGTTTTAAGCTGGGCCAGTGTGGCTGAGTATCATCCCATGGACTGAGAGGTCCCATTAGATTCCAGCAGGGCACATGCCCAGGTTTCGGTCTCAATCCCCAGCAGGGGGCGTGCAGAAAGCAGTCAATCAATGTTTCTCTCTCACATCAATGTTTCTCTCTCTCTCTCCCTTCCTCTCCCTCTAAAAAAATCGATAAAAACATATTTAAAAAATAAGTAAATAAAATAATTTTAAAAATAAAGCTTAACTCTTGTTTCATTTTCAATTTTCATTGTCTCGCCTCACCTCCCTCCACACCCCCTGACCCAAATCAAGTATAACTTCTTATCAAGAGACCTAAAGTTACACAATGCAGGCAGTTCTCCCTCCTCCTTTTGTGAGGATACCTTCTGGAACAAGGGACATGAATGGTTTCTGAATTTGGAGAAAGATCATTGAATCCAGCTGTGAACATGTTTATTTCAAATTAGTATTTTTCTTTTTAATTGCTTCAACTAAATAAAGACTGGAGGCTTTAAGGACTTACACTACATACTGTATCATCACTCTTACCATAGCTTTTTGAAATTTATTTCATCCACTCATTTTAATTGTGGTAAAAAATATACATAAAATAAAATTTCCATTTTAACCATTTCTAAATGTAGTTCCATGCCATTAGGTACCTTCACACTGTGGCACAAACATCACCACCATCTACCTGCAGAACTTTTCCATCTTTCCCAACTGAAACTCTATACCTGTTAAACCCTAACTCCCAATTCCCTCCTCCCTCCAGCCCCCGGCACCCACCGTTCTACTTTCTGTCTCCATGAATCTCACTGCTCTAGAAACCTCATATAAAAAGAATCATACAATATTTGCCCTTTTGTGACTGACTGGCTTATTTCACTTAGCCTTATGTCTCCAAGATGCATCCCTGTAGTAGCATATATCAACACTTCATTCTCTTTTATGAATGAAAAATATCCCGTTGTACCTATACCCCCATTTTGTTTATCCATTCAACGGTCACTGGACACGTCCGTTCCTTCCGCGCTTTGGCTGCTGTGGATAATGCCGCTGTGAACGTGGGCGTGCAGATATCTCATCCAGTCCCTGTTTTCATTCCTTTGAGTATATACCCAGAAGTGGAATTGTTGAATCATATGATAATTCAATATTTAATTTTTTATCTTTTTGAGTCTTTATTCACTCTCGATAACATAAATACACACAGCAGGTCCCTGAATAACATCATTTCACTCAACGTCCTTTCGTTATCACATTGATGAGATGTCATAGGAACTTAACTCTTGTTGATATCATTTAGCCTACAGTAAAACTGGTTTTGTTAAACGTCATTTCACTTAAAGTCCCAGAACCCATCGACAGTGTTAAGTGAGGACTTGCTGTATTCTGTATGGCTCTTAAATCCTCTGCTTTGTTTCTGCATAATACTGGAGGTGAGAGAAGAGATTTCTCTGATCTAGCAGTACTTATCCAACACTTGTCAATAAAAGATCTACAACATATACAAAACAGGCCTATGCATTTCAACCTTAAAGCTGACACTAACAGTTAAAAATTCGTTAAAGCCCTGGGCTGTTTGGCGCAGCGGTTAGAGCGTCGGCCCAAGGACTGAGGGGTCAAGGGTTTGATTACAGGTCAAGGGCACGTACCTGGGTTCCAGGTTCAATCCCCAACCCTGGTTGAAGTCATTCGGGAGGCAATCAATTGATGTGTCTCTCTCACATCGGTGTTTTTCTCTCTCCCTCCCTCCCTTCACTCTATCTAAAAAAAAACCAATGGAAAAAATATCCTCGGGTGAAAATTAACAAAACAAAAATTTATTAAAAATGATCTATGCGAACATGCAAAATTCTCATGGAAAGACATCTATTTTGGAGAGCATAGGACAAATTTTCCTCTTCTGGGGTATGAATTCTCAAAGCAGTGTGGGTAAGGATAGTTTTGTCAAACTGTACTAACATTCACCCACCGATGAGAATCTACAGCTTCTTCCTCCATCTCTTTTTTCCCCCTTGAGAATGGGAATCATTGTCGCCGAGCTATTATTACTAAAGGTGTGTGCTATATTGCTGAACATTTGGGGAAAGACAGAGGTCTGCAAAGCAAGGACGAGAACAGTGTCTCCCAAAGTGGTCTAGAACACATGTGTGTCCACAGGTAAGATCAATGAAGATAGTACTGCAGTTCTGAATATGAATTAAACCCACAGTATATTTTATTTTTAAAAATTATTTATACATATTTCCTGCCTCTATCCACCAAAAAGGTTCAGAAGCAATAATCAACCAGAAGCAATGAGAACCACTAGCACCCAGATTGTAAATGTCTTTCCCATCAAAAAAGAAACAGGCTCCTTTAAAAACTGACTGATTCTAGTTCTGGAAGAGGACATATACAAGATGAGGCTAGACCATCTCATAATAGAAAGTAAGAAAGTGACAAAGACTACTGGAACTGTGTCAAAAGGGCTCAAGAGCCAACTTGATAAAACCTCTGTTGGCCAAAGATGGGATCATTTTTAGCATTAAAAAAAAACAGTAACTTTTAAAAATTGAAATGCATCAAATATTTAAATCCATGAGTTCATAATAATGTACAAACAACAAAAATAACAACTAATCTGTCATCTTTGGAGGATTCTAGGGAATCAACTCTGTATTTTTATTATTTTTTTTTCCTTTATTGATTTTAGAGAAAGAGGAAGAAAGAGGGAGAGAGAGAAACATCGATGTGAGAGAGACACATTGAGTGGTTGCCACCCACACGACCCCAACTGGGGCCGGGGACAAACTGTAACCAAGGTACATGCCCTTAGCGGGAACCGAACCCGGGTCTCTCTGGTCCGCAGGCCGACGCTCTAACCGCTGAGCCAAACAGGCCAGGGCCCAACTCTGTATTTTTAAAACAAAGGGAGCCCAACCGGTATGGCTCAGTTGGTTGAGTATTGTCCCATACACCAAGAGGTCACTGGTTTGATTCCCGGTCAGGGCACATGCCTGGGTTGCAGGTTCAATCCCCAGGAGGGGGCTTGCAGGAGGCAGCCGATAGATGTTTCTCTCTCACATTGATGTTTCTATTTCTCTCTCCCTTCCTCTCTCTCTAAAATCATATTTTAAAAAGAATAAAACAAAGGGAGAACCAAGTACTTATCCTGCCTTGCCTATACGAAATGTACCTCTGGGTAACCAATTAGCTGGTAATTTATTAGATACTTGTTCTTTTAATATATTTTAGGTTATACATGATAAAGGAATGATAAAATCAGAATACAATCATTTGAATCCCTAATCAAACAATGATCTAGGCAATTATTATCAAGGGCTATGAACAACACAGAAGGAGAAACCACCAGGTATCACGTGCCTCCATACAGAAGTATGCAATACCAGCTGTGAAGTCGTCTTGCCAAAAAATTGAACCAGGATCTGATAAACTTCTATATCTCACTACAAATTTACAAATTTGAAGGACAGAAGAAGACATCCACAGGACACCAAGGGGATGCAATGAGCAAACCAGATTGTGGGAACAGGACAAACGGATTCAATCTACTCAACAAATAAGTTGCAGAGAAGAGAGAGAAGAGGGAGAGGGAGAATCTGATTTGAACCTATGAACATATTTTAAAGTAATTAAAAATTCCCTCTAGCATATGAACAGTACAAAAATCTTTATCTTCAGTTACAGAAATTGCCTGAAGCACTCTAGATTTATTCCAAAATTACGATTCTCTACAATTTCTGTCTAGCAACAAAGTAGGTAATTTAAAAACAAGGGAAGCTAAATAAGCCAGTCAGAGAAAGACAAATATCATATTATCTCACTTATATGTGGAATCTAATGAACAAAATAAACTAATGAACAAATAGATCCAGAGGCAAAGATGTATGGAACAGACTGACAGATCTCAGAGGGGAGGTGGGTGGGGGGCATGGTAAGATATTAACCAAAGAACTTATATACACACATGCATAGCCGTGGGCACAGACAAGAGTGTGGTGAAGGCCTGGGGGGGGGCAGGGGCTGGGGAAGTGGGGCCAGCATGGGGGGGGTGACACAGGGAACATCTGTAATACTGTCACAATAAATAAATAAGTAAATAAATAAATGCAAGGGAAGTATTTAATCAAGGACATAACCTCCCACAGTAGAAAGCAGTTTCCCCGATTTTTTTCTTCTTGTGAAAATGAAATGACCAAAGGAAGACGTTTCAATTCCAAACTGAGCTGTTTTAAAATAAATACTGCTTGCATGGAGTTCACTGTACTTGATTTCAATCTTATACATATTTTTTAAATCAAAATATAATTAGCATAGTCATTCATTCCAGACATTAATTAGTCATTCATTCCAGACATTAATTACGTGCTGTATGTCTGGAATTGGGCCATGTACTAAAGATTAAAAACATGAACAAAATATAGTCCTTGATCTCAAGAAAAAATACTGGTCAAGAAATACTAAAATAAATTAATTATTATTAATATATAAAATAATAAAGGCAATGTATAAACAAATTCTGTAGAAATAAGTCAGCAGACACAACCAAACCAGCAGGCCAGTCCAGGAGGGCTTCCTGGAGAAAGTGCCATGGGCAGAGCTGGGCCTCCGAGTAGGTACTGGCTGCTATGGATGAGCCATCAGGTCAGGCCAGGTAACTGCCATCAGGCCAGGAGAAACTGTGTGGGCAGAAAGCACGCCAAACCTAAGAGGCTGTAGATTCTGCCCTTACACTTTAGAAAGGGTACATGGCTTCAATTTTATAGCTGTAAATCATGTAAACCAAAACCATGTAACATAGTTTCTTTCCCCTTATCCTTAGCCAAGTGAAGTTTTATAACTTGCATTTAAAAGGTGGGCTTGGTGTGTTTCCTCTTATTATTATTGTTCCACGCTAATTTCAGAATTAAGAAGGGCGTCGGCATTTGTTTCGTACTAGTCAGTATAAGATTGAATGTAAACTGGTGGACACGTGCATTGGATAACTTACAATAGGCAAATAACACGTGTACAAAAGAAGGTATCACTAGAATTCACTCCTTGGCCAATAAAATCACAGGGTGCCGGCCTGAGAAACAATTATCTTCATGTTTCATAAACATGATGGTGCTCAAACTGCTTCAATCGAGCCTTTATATTTATGGATACAGTTGTGTACAAAGTAGTTTTATATATAATAGGAATCACCACAATGGTGATGACTCAGTCTAACTACCACAGGGCTCTGGCAAGCATCAAAGCAAATCCCAAATGCAGATCAACTGGGAATAGCCCCACCATCCCAGCCCCAGAGAGCTTCTCACATTCGGCAACAGAGGGTCAAGCAGAAAGCATCAGTGACATCCGCTCTGATCATCCCTCAACATGGAAATAAGTTTTTTCGTCATGACCCCTAACTCAAAAACTCTTCTGCTCAAAGATATGTGGCCCCCAAATGCGAAGCAGTATAGGTGTGGAATATGCACTCTGCCACCTATCAGCTCTATGCCCTTAGACAATTTCGTAAGCCTTCGTTTCCTCTGCTGTGAAACAAACTACAGTTATACGACTCTCAGCAAAACGCCCGGCACATAGTAAGTACTTAATAAATGCCGCTGTGAGGCCTTCAACTGGTACAGGCGAATACATGCGGTCTGTCAATCACCAGCAGAGAACTTGGCACCAGTCAGTGGGTAACTTGTGAATCTTTATATAGGTTTCTTTCCTGTCTTAGGGCTGGGGCACTAGTATTTATTTATATTATAACTCTAACAGTATCCAGAGAAGAGCTTCACAAAAGAAGCCTAAGGTAAATCCTGACCAACTAAAAAGGCTTGTGTAGCTACTTCTGAAAACTCACTCAACAGGCTCTCAGTGCCATGTGTGGTTCGTAAGCTCTGGCTTCACCGGGTCAGTTACTGCACACTATAAAAATAATACCCTGCATTTGCAAAAATGGCTTTCTTACTAAGAGCTTAAGCCACTTCTAAATAACAGCTCATTACTAACAATGACAGGATAAGGAAAATATACAACCATACTTTGAGGGAAACCCAAGGCTAAAAGAGGATGTGTTTTATACCACAAAGTCAGTCAATGGCAAAACAAGTTCTCAAACTCAGAAATTTTCGCCTGGAATTGAGAAGTTTTTTCCAGCCCAGATTGCATTTCCTTCAAGTACAAAAGTTCATTGATTCACATCATTTTCCAAGTTTTCACTAGTAAGTATGAAATCTATATACAGTTGTGATTAAACATTTATAGAAGGAACAATGTCAAAACCTTTTCTTTATTAAGCTACACCAATGTATCTTCTGTAACATCTGAGGTTGATTCTACATCTTTTTACTTTTTTAGGGAGGTTGGTTTATTATATTAAGTACAATTATTTTAAACGTACTACAAATAGAATAAATTAAAATTGTACACATAATTTAATGTTTTCATCCTATGAGCTTTTTATAGTTCATCTTGTTTCCTTTTGGCCATTTGCTTTTAATGTGCAACCAGTGAACAGTGAGTTTTTTTATGTTTCACATTTTAAAAACGCAGTCTTCCAAAAGCTCTGCCAGAAATGTCCATTTCAGAAGGCTTTCTCCAGCCAGTTGGCTTTGTCAGTGACATATGTGCAAAGTGAAAATAGAACCCATAGAGATTCTCTGTAGGTCAGATGGAATCACTTAGCACACTCAACATGGTTCCAGTCCATGCCTTAAGAGGAATGCCTTTAAGCTAGCAAGTGTGTCTTCTACACATCAGACCAGCTACTGCTGTCTGAGCACTGGCGTTATCTACATCCATGGGGTTGGAGTATATGTGCAGCCTGCGAATTATAAATGTCATTCTGTGTTAAAATATCATTAGAATATACTTTCAGCCCAGCCGGTGTGGCTCAGTGGTTGAGCATCGACCCATGCACCAAGAGGTCGCCGGTTCAATTCCCGGTCAGGACACATGCCCAGGTTGTGGGCCAAATCCCCAGTAGGAGGCATGCAGGAGGCGGCCAATCGATGTTCTCTCTCATCGATGTTTCTATCTCTCTCTCCCTCTCACTTCCTCTCTCTCTCAAAAATCAATAAAGAGGAAAAAAAGAATATTATTTTCATTATAAGCATTGTATGAAGTCAATATATTTAATTAACTAGCAGGTAGTTTTTGGAGAGCTAACATTTTTTAATTTTAATCATTTCCTCTGTTTTCAAAGTTCCTTTAAGCCCAAAACACTGCACGGATATAGTAAGGACTCATGTAAACAGAAATGCTAAATGTAAAAGAAAGCATCTTTAGTGTTAAAAAATTAGGAACTGCAAATAATCTTGTGTTCTCTTTTCTGTTACATAACAAATGATGATTAACATACAGCCTTTTTTAGTAAAAACTACCATATAAATACATCGATGTGTGAGAAAATTTCAGTTATTAAAAATGAAATGTCAAATGTCACCAAATATATTTATTGTTTTTTCAAAGGTTGCATGTTTAGTTGGCTATTTAAAAAAAGAAAGGCAATCCCAATTTTACAAAATAATTAAGAAAACAAAAGGCAGTCTGATCCATGCAAGAGACCGTTGCCTTCATACAATACCAATAAGCTGGGCAAACACCAGCATCCACTGCATCAAATAAGGTCCAAGTTCTCCTGCAAACTATGACCATGGGAAGAAGCCAAGCATAGGAAACTTCTTGCAGATACTGAAACTGATTTGAAATAGGGTTATTACTCGATGGCCTTTATACTCCCCTCAGACTTCTTTTTTTCCAAAAGAACAGGAATTGTATTCATTATTAAAAGGCAATTCTTTTTTACTCCAATGGTTTGTTACTTTGAATGGAATATAGTATCCATGCTTGTATGGAAAATAATTAATTTTCTTTGCATAGAGGGACACTCTTGCCTTGGTAAACAGAAAACATAAAGGACAGCTTAGTTTTTTGCAAGGATAGGACTGAGGCCTAGGTTTGGGAACCAAAAAATTGTATCACTCATCAGTAAAGAACTTCCGCTACTAATGGAAGAACCATTCTATTTTTAATGGCAGTATGCAGAAAGGGGTTATTCTTATTCTTATTAAAAGCAGAAGTGTAGATGTCATTATACTAGCCAAAAGAACAGTGTGCGCATTATGACAATGTGTATTTAACGAGAACACAGAAGTACGCGCTCCCTTGTAAGGGATCAGAGTTCAATGACATTAAACAATGCCTTTGATCCTCAAATGGGCAAGAAGCAGGGAACTAATAACAATGAGTTACAGATGGCAATCACTACCCTTTCTCTGTCTAATGTAGGAATCAGCATTCAGGTCTTCCCTTTTACGTTAGTTTCCTAAACTAGGACTTTTTCTAGGAAGAAAATTCAACAAAAAGGGACGGGATGCAAATCAGAGAAAGAATCTCGTAATTGATATTTATATATATTTAATCTAATGAAAAAATGGTTCTAGAGCTTCTCTTCTCATCAAGCTTCTACTGTCTCTATTGGTTCACCATGTTGACTCCAACAAGTGTGATAAAAACATGCAAAGTTAATTCCTCTTCCAAATAGAAGTGGGAGCGGGAGGCAAATTGGGGCACTTTAGGCCACTTACATGAGAAGAGGTACCTCCGTCCACATAGGAATATACCAAATGGATCCAGTCAGTAACAAATGCATTCTGAACTGTTTTCTGGTCAAGAGAATACGTTTCTATGGAAACAACCATAGCGTTTTACTTAATCCCCAAATGGCAAAAATGGGTGCAGAAGTTGGACAGGTGCAGTTAATTAGTCAGTGAGGGGATCGAACCTGCAGGGGCAGCTGTGTTGGTACGACTTGAACGGGGACCCCAGACTCTCAAAGTAGTCTTATTTCCTCGTACAAAGCATCCTTACCATTTGGCATCCCTTAGCATCTGCACACATATAAGTCGATAAAATTTTAGGAGAAAACATATCAGAGAGAAAGGAAAAAGCTAGGGGAAGCCAAGGAATAGGAAAATGGGTAGGAGGGGGCAATTAGTAAATATATAATTTTAAAAGCTGTGTGTTAAGACTATCTACCATTAATGCAACGTCCCAAAAAAATGTCTTCCTATATACACGCAAAATTACTTGGAGAGGAAAGTGATTTATCAAAATGATCAAAGAATACAAATTTTATTTTGTAATTCTGATATTATTTTCATCTTAAATTTATCCTATATGGAATAGTGGTAATGTACCCATTTAATAATGTTTTTATTTGTTTCCTGATATCTTAAGAGCTAGAGACTATCCGAGGTCTAAATAAATGTTAAAATTTGTTCTTTAGTTTCCTTCCAAATAAAAACACTATAAATAGAACAAAATAAAATAAATACAAGCATGCTCTTATTTAAGAAGAGTGCACAAGTACATAATTAATCCTGAGACCAGGAACACAGGTCTTCTTGGAGGGAATTAATATTTGTTCTCCATTCCAGAGAGGCAGGAAAGCATGACTGAAAGAAGTATTTATCTTATAGCATATTTGTGAAGAGAACTTTATTTATATAAATGCTTCCAATTAGCAATTTAAGAGAACCCAGGAAACAATACATCATCTCCCCTCCCAACAGAAACTTGGCTCTCTAATGTTTTATGCTTGTGCTCCAGGAATTCCAAGTAAGAATTCAGAACACACTGCTCCACAGAAACCATGTTATCAACATTAGTTATATATACATCGAATAGTAATATACGTCATGTCCATTACAGATTAAATGAGCTCTGCTGGAACCTGATCACCATTAAGAGCATGTCTATGGGAAACACACCCACGTGCCAAAAAAGGAACGAAGGAATGAATTTTTGGACACAACTGTAACTCCATCATAATTAAGGAGTTACTATGAACGTAGGAGCTTTAAATCATTCCACATAAAAATTTCAATTATTACATATAATATTCTATTGACATATTGGCCTGATATACAAGGAAGATCAAAATTTTTTTACCAGATTTCTCCCAAATTTCCACTTTGGAACACTGGTCTCATTAAAAGCTCAGTGAAAAGTAAAAGTTCCGTGTCCAGCAGGAGGTGGAAAATCGTCCATCCTCCAGCCTTCTGAGGTACAGCTGCACATCTGAGCAGACTAACGGCTCTAAGGAGTCCTGTATAACTGGTGAACCCAGCATTTTCCACACTTACTTGGCAAAGAGGAACCCCGATTTCCACACTGTAGAATCACCATTCTGCTGGATGTACACTGGGAAGCTCTGCTCTAGACAAACCAACTGAGGTCAAGCTTCTGAAAACTCATTCCTTCCCTAAGAAAAAGGCTCTGTCTTGGCTCATGACATTAGCACTGCTATTCTTCCCCTTTTTTTTTTCTTTTTTTTAAACTTTATTGAGGAATACCTGACAAATATAATTGTATATTTTTTAACTATACAATGTGATGATTTTATATACATAGATAGATAGATAGATAGATAGATAGATAGATAGATAGATAGACAGACAGATAGATAATGGAATGATTACCAAGATCAAGATAACTAACACATCTATCATTTCACATAGTTAACTATTTGTGTGTGTGTGTGTGTGTGTGTGTGTGAGAGAGAGAGAGAGAGAGAGAGAGAGAGAGAGAGAGAGAGAAAGCGCGCGCGCTTAATATCTACTCTCAGCAACTTTCCAGTATACAATATACTGTTAGTCACCATGCTGCGCATTAGGTCCTCAGAATCTATTCTTCTTCTAACTGAAAATGTGTACCCTTTTAGCTACAGCATCCCATCTCCCCTCCCCGTTCACCCTTGTCCTCTTCCCTACATCCTTTCACCTTGTCTTCAAGTGCCAGCTTTGAGGTCACCTTCTGGGAAACCTACCCTGACCCCCTAAACCAGTGTAGGTACACAGCACCCTGAATTTCCCCTATCATTTTTTTCCTACCTGCAATGAAAGAATTACCACTCTCTTTTCCAGCACCACTCAGGGTCCCAGAGCAAGACTTTGGAGTCAACTCAAGTTCAGATCTCAGCTCTGCCATTTACTAACTTGGCAATGTGGAATAGATTACTTAAGCTCTCTGAATTTTCTCATATAAAAAAATTGGGCTATAACTGAAAAATAAAATTAAACATATATGTATAACACATAAACACAGACAACGGCATGGTAATAGCCAGAGGGAAGGGGGTGGGGGTAAGTGGAGGTGGGCACGGGGGGGCAGATAGGGATGGGAAAAGACTTTGCTTGGGGTGATGGGTGCACAATGCAGTGTGCGATGATGTTTTGTTGAGTGTACACTCGAAATCTGTATGGTTTTGCGAACCAATATCAGCCCAATAAATTCAATATAGAAAGAGAAAGAAAGAAAAATTGAGGTGGAGTGCCACCTACTTCTTATAGGTACTTTTTCTTAAGATATATATCATCAGTATTGCAAAGCACCGAGCACAGTATCTGAAACAGTACTCAACGATAGCTACTAGTCATGGTCAAGTTAAAATTAAATGATGAAAGACACCTGTGAAGCCTATGAAGTCTAACATTCTTATTCATGTATTCTTGGTTAGCACAGCATAGATTTCCATTTTCATTAACAAGTAGGTTACTTCTTGGAAAGAAATTATCCGAGTAAGATTACTAGAAGTCTAATACTCAGGATAGCAAAAAAAAAAAAAAAAAATCAATTATTATCTTTTGTCATTGCCAAAGCTATGTACTACTTAGAAACATGATATTTGTGCTTATCAATGGGGTAGCTCAAAACCACCTTTGAAATCACAGAAGCCTATCATATGACATTTGAGGTTCTGGGGGGCTATTGTCAGACATTTCTTCTTCTTGATAAACTTGGTTTATTTTGACCATTATACAACTAATAAAACTAAATAGTCAGAAGAATAGCAAATGAAAGGGTAAAGTTCCCTTCCTCCCTGAACTCGACACAGTACAAGCAGAAAACAATTTCATTCTTTCTCCTCATTGTCCCTTTGAACCTGCTCTGTACACTAATTCTTCCCTGCTCCTGGGGGAAATCTAAGGCACATCTTACAGCTCTTCTATTCTCTCTCAGGAAATCATGAACAACCCTCTTTTCTGTTTTTCTTTTTTTTTATTTTTTTTTCTTTATTAATTTTAGAGAGAGAAGAAGGGAGAGGGAGAGAGAGAGAGAAAAATCGATGAGAGAGAACATCGACTGACTGCCTCCTGCACGCCCCCTACTGGGGATTCGGCCCACAACCTGGACATGTGCCCTGACTGGGAATCGAACCGGTGCATGGGTCGACCTCTTGGTGCATGGGTCGACGCTCAACCACTGAGTCACACTGGCTGGACTGAACAACCTTCTTTTCCAAGTATTCAGAAGTCTGGATTCTCCTGGGGGGTTTCGACTTGAGGCTAAAACAGAATAATTGGCCGTCCCACTATCGCCCACTATAAACTGGACAAAATAGATCAGGCCACCGTCAGCAGGCACTGTCAACAGGCAGCACAAGCCTATGCCATGCAGAGAAACTCCGCGGTGAGTCCCATCACTGCCTGAGCTCTCTGTCGAGAGACCATTTCAACTGCAGCACCGCAAGCTGGAGTTCCAGCGCAGCACAGTGGCCCTGCTAAGCTGAGGAGACAGAAACCAGAACTGGGGGCAGCTGAGGAAGCTGAAATCTGTGGGGCAGGGCACCAGAGAGAAGGGAGCCCTGTGGGGAGAAGCAGAAGCTGAGACAGTGCCCTGAGACTCCCTGACTGAGCGCTGAGCACACGCATGGAGGGACTGTGCAGGATTTTTCACAGGATGACTGCAATGGGGATCAAAATGAAGCAGGTACCAGAGGTCGAGCAGTGCGGGGGACATTAAAGATCTAGCCCAGATAATATGAAGAGGCCTCATTAACACCCTTTAAACACCCTAAGAAAGGCTGCTCCCTTAAGAGTGAGGACCATGCCCAGAGAAAGGCCTGCTCTACACCCACTAGCAAAGCCTTAAACCAAGCCCTAACAAGGTCCACAGGAAGGAGAGAGTTTGGGAGTGGGAGAGAGTTTGGGAGTGAGACATCCCCAGTCAAAAGGGTTCAGGAAATACCATGGAATAGCCACAGATCTATCCTAAGTGAACATAAAATCAGGCCAGCACAAGTTCAAGGTGACCAGGAGTAAACCTGAGGTTACAGAGAGTAAGGAAAAGAAGGCTGGTAGGATTCTAGGGAAAAGAAAGAGGGAGCCCGGCCAGTGTGGCTCGGTGGACTGAGCATCGTCCCATGGACTGAGAGGTCCCAGTTCAATTCCTGGTCAGGGCACATGCCGGCGTTGCAGGCTCGATCCCCAGTAGGGGATGTGCAAGAGGCCGATTGATGTTTCTCTCTCACATCGATGTTTTTATCTCTCTCCCTTCCTCTCTCTCTAAAAAAAAAATCAATAAAAACATATTTTTAAAAAACACAGAGATCTTAGGGAAAGCACAGGCAAGATCAAAAGAAAAAGCAAAACAATAAATGCAAAAATACTCAGCATGGGTTGGGACCGAGGTGCTCCTGGCTCTGGATAAAGGGAAGGAGCCTGAAAAATGTGCAGGATTGAGAGTGGCAGCCTTAGGGAAGCACTGAATGCTGGGAGTAAGTTTGCTAGAAAGAAATGATAGAGATGGAGGTTTGCTTATTGTAGTGATACAGTCCAAAGAAATTCTAGATCTACTTTAGGTGTATTATAGGAATGAGCAAGTGAACACATGTGCAGGTTGTTGGGAACCAGGGATCCACTTTGGAAGAAGGGACACATAAACATGGAATGGGAAAGGCAAGAA
Organism: Tadarida brasiliensis; assembly: GCA_030848825.1. NCBI lineage: Eukaryota > Metazoa > Chordata > Mammalia > Chiroptera > Molossidae > Tadarida > Tadarida brasiliensis. The sequence continues at coordinate 92,947,809 of CM061267.1, read as the reverse complement.
AGACCACATGGGGATAGACTGAAATTGAAGACACATACTGGTGTGAACTGGTGATACCTAAATAATGCATATGTATGTGTAAAAGTGTGTTTACAGCCCTGGCCGGTTTGGCTCAGCGGTTGGAGCATCGGCCTGTGGACCAGAGTCCCGGGTTCGGTTCCTGCTAAGGGCACGTACCAAAAAATATATATATATGTTTACATACACATACACATGTATGTGCAGATGTGTTTGTGTGTATTTGTATATATGTGCGTGGATATGTGCATATTGCCCAGCTCTGCCCTCTGGAAGGGCCTGTGAGCAAAGACACCACGTAACTTGAGCATACCTAGCACTCAGAGCTTAGTCTCTAGTGCGATTTCCTACTAAAAGGAACGGGGCTCCTCAGAGAAATAGCTTATTCTGTGGCTGGAGCAGCAAAGGTAGACGGTGATCCTGGAACATCCTGCTATGCTAGAAAGTAAAGAAGTGCTAAAAAACAAGAGGAAGGCATACCACAAGGACACCGGAGCCAGCTTCTAGAGGCTTCCACTGGCCACATCTGGGACAATTTAAGCACCAGAATTATTAAGTTCAGTACTGAATTATAAGCTATGGGGGAAAATAGAAATGCATGAGCCCACACTAATAAATAGACAAATAAATGAGAGACGAGGGGCATCTACTGATTACAGCAGAACACCGAGGGCCAACTGGCAAACGAGAAGGAAGTGCTGAGCTAGTAAAATCACTTTGCAGTCATCACAGTAAAAATTTTCATCAGGCAAGAACCATCAATGAATGGTAAATTTAGGGGGAAATTTTGATGAAAAGCAGGATCGTTGTACTACTTACTAGTAGCAAAAGGGAAAACTAATTATAAGTAGAGACACCAGACAACACCTTGACCAGCAGAAAAAAAATCAATCATCAATGAAGACTCTACATGATATTGGGAGAAGAATGCAGTATCACCTGTTCTTGGCAGTATTGTGACCAAGGATGTATAATCTCCACGTAATCACAAGAAAACAATTGACAAACAAAATGAGGATTGTTTTGTTTTTCTCACTGGTGGAGGAGACTATATTCTTCGAAAACGTCTAGGTCATAAAAGACAAAGAAGGCTATGGACATTTTGCAGCTTAAAGGAGGCTAAAAATACATGCAACTGAAGGAAGTGCCGGCCCCTGGACTACAAGCTGTGATAGTGGGGGTTGCTATATAGCACATTATTACATTATTAAATCAACTGGCAAAATTAGAATTTGGATATTAGAATAAAGTATTATATTAATGTAATTTGATAAAATTAATAACTGTACTGTGGTTATGTAAGAAAATTCCTAGTTTAGCGTCCAGCCGGTATGGCTCAGTGGTTGAGCATTGACCCATGCACCAAGAGGTCACCAGTTCGATTCCCAGTCAGGACACGTGCCCAGGTTGTGGGCCAGATCCCCAGTAGGGACATGCAGGAGGCAGCCAATCGATGTTCTCTCTCATCGATGTTTCTATCTCTCTCTCCCTCTCCCTTCCTCTCTCTCTCAAATCAATAAAGAAAAAAAAAACTTAAAAAAAAAAAAGAATATTCCTAGTTTAGGAAATATACACTAAAGCGTTCAGGGATAAAGGGCCATGATATATGTAATGTACATACTCTCAAGTGGTTCTGAAAAAAATTGTGTATACATGAGGAGAGTGAGCACACGAGAAAGAGAAACGGTAAAGCAAATGAGATAAAAATACCAACAACAGATCTAAACCAAAAAGCTCTTAGATACAGAGAACAGACTGGTAGTTGCCAGAGGCAGGGGTGGGGGTGGGCAAAATGGGTGAAGGGGTCAGAGGTACAAACTTCCAACTCTAAAATAAGTAAGTCCTGGGGATATAACGTACAATGTGGTGACTAGAGTTCATAATATTGTGTTGCATATTTGAAAGTTGCTAAGAGAGTAGATCCTAAAATGTCTCATCACAAGAAAAAAAAAGTTCTGCCCTGGCCGGTTTGGCTCAGCGGTTAGAGCGTCGGCCTGTGGTCCAGAGAGACCCGGGTTCCTTTCCCGCTAAGGGCATGTACCTCGGTTGCAGTTTGTCCCCGGCCCTGGTTGGTCGTGTGGGTGGCAGCCACTCGATGTGTCCTTTTCACGTCGATGTTTCTCTCTCTCTCTCTCTCCCACTCTATCTGACCAAAAAATGAAAAAATGTCCTCGGGTGAGGATAAAAAAACAAAAACAAAAAAAGAGTTCTGTATGTATGGTGACAAAAGTCAGCTAGGCTTATTGTTCACAAACAGTGGTAGGCAAAGTGTGGTTCCCCTGACCAGCAGTATCAGCATTACCTGGGAATCTGTTAGAAATGCAAACTCTGGGCCCCACCCCCGACCCACTGAGTCAGGAAATCAGAGTGGGTCCCAGCAATCTGTTTCAATGGCCTTCCAGGTGATTCTGGGGACACTAATGTTTGACAGCCATTGCTCTAGACTTCTGTCTTTTCTCTGTACAGCAAACATGGTTTTTGTCAGACAGCATCTGTTCCAAAATTCTATGTGTTCCAAATAGGACTAACTACCTTACCAACCCACATCACCTACCAAAGAGCTGAGAACTTAACCGAGACCTTCCCCACAGGAGCCTACCGCCCTCTGACCTTAGTGGTGGGCTCAAGAATGAGCATACGACCCAACCTGAGCTACTCAAAGTTCTTGCCAGGTCTTGGTTGGTTAGAGTCATCAGGAGCAACTCTTATTTTCTGCTCTAGAGGCTGACAATAGGTAAATGGCCCCAAGCACAGGACTAAGTGCTTCACAGACATTATCTCAGATCCCGACTCTTTTTCAGATACGTTAAGTGTTGGGTGACAGTGGGAGAACCAGGTTAAATGACTATATGCTGTTGTCATAAGACAGAACCAGGCTTCCTAATCGGAAATAAAAAATTGGAACCTGGGATTGTTAGAATCTCTAAAAAAAAAACACTGGGTTAAAATGCTCTGACAGTAGATCGTGGCCACACAGTGTTCATCTCCTCTCCCTCCAGAAACCACATTAGAATGATAGTAATCCTAGTGTCCACCAAAAGTGCTCCATTTTCTGAGCAAAACTAATCCCACTGACGGCCGTGAAAATGAAACCGTAGGAAACTAAGAGACAGAGTCCTATCAAACGTTTACACTCCCCTTCCACCCCCCCATTAATTATCATGCCAAGTACTCAGATATTACTTGCCCTGCTGCCAACCATGTGCCTGAAGGTGGGATTACTCAACTGTCTGAACATTCACTGGGTCCCAGAGGTGAAATAACTCACTCAACTCTGGGGGCCGACAACCAAGCTTTTGGCCCATGACTTACAGCCAAGCTTCTGTAATCATGACCTGGCAACCATTCTGACCCCCTTTATTATTAATTCACTCAGGGCAGAAATTAAGAGTCTGTGGAGACGGCATTCACATTTTCTTTTACCTGACTATGACACTGAGAACAAGTTTCTCCCCGATATTTTATAGAAGCACTATATCAAAAGAAGAGAATTGACTTTGTATTTTAAGATAGTGAATTAAACACTTTTATGTCCCCTCTCCACACACACACAAGATAATAATAATAATAATAATAATAATAATAATAATAATAATAATCAGAGGAAAGGGATCCAAGAAACAACACAGAAGAACAGAACAAGATCGGATCTAAATGCCTAAAGAGGAATATACTTATTCACCCATAAAATTCTGAAAAGGCTCAGGAAGTAAAAGCACCAGGTACCACAGAAAGTAGGGAGAGGTGTGATCTGAAGACGGGAGTTACTGAAGTCTGTGTAAGAAACAGATCCCCAGACCTCCAAAGGAAACAGAAAATATAGTCTTTGGAGAAGTTGAACTCAACACGGGACTCCAGATTAGGGGGACAGCAGGTATGGAACAGCACAGGAATAGGGCAAGCTCCTGAAAATACATGGATGAAGGAAAAGTCTACATCCTGGATAGTCAATCCTCTGATTCCCTTCCCCACCCAGGTCCAGAATGCATGGGACCAGGCTCATGTTCCCCAGGCAGGAATTAAAGAAATCTCTAAAGAGAAGAAAAAAAAAAACCACATCTCAAGTGAAATGACCTACAGCTGCAAATATATGTGTCCCCAATAAAATAGCCAGGTAGTTCCCTAACTGTCCTAAAGTAAAGCCCACCAGTTTACAAGCCCTGGCGCCTGGCCCCAGGGACACACAGCTTGAAGTCAGCCTTTATTGTTTACCTGTTAAATATAAATAAGTAGCCAAAAGTGAATGAAAAGAGGTTCAACGTCAGTAACCACCACAGTGAGATACCACCACACACCCACTAGGGTTGCTATAAACCAAAAGATGGACAATAACAAGTGTTGACAAGGCTGTGGAGAACTTCATCCTTGGGTGGAACGCTTGTGCATCGCTGGTAGGGATTAAAATCAGTGCAGCAACTTTGGAAAACAGTTTGGCAATTCCTCAAAACGTTAAACATAGAGTTACCATAAGACCCAGCAATTCTACTCCTAGGTATACACCCAAGAGAAATGAAAACTTATGTCCACACAAAAACTTGTATATGAGTGCTCATAACATTATTCACAATAGCCATAAAGTAGAAAATCTAAATATCCATCAACTGATGATTAGACAAATATAATGCGGTCTATCCATACAATGGAACACTATTCTGCAATAAAAGGCATGAAGTACTAATACATGCTATAGGATAAACCTTGAAGTCATTATAAGTGAAAGAAGCCATCACAAAAGATCTCAAATTGTAGGATTCTGTCTACGTGAAAGGTCCCAAATGTGCAATCTTCAGAGACAGAAAGTGGATTAGTAATGGCCTAGGGACCGAGGAGCTTAGATGAAAAGGGGGACAGATTACTAATGGGTGTAATATTATGATTTATAAAAATATATATGTGGTCATTCAAATTACCAAAATATACTTCTCATATATATTTGAGAGCTTGTTTGGAGGTCTGCCGGGGGAGCGCAGCTACTCCTATACCCTTGACCTTGACCAAAGACCAGTTCTCTCCTCTGGGGGCAAGGTCACCCTCCTGAACCAAGCGCACAGCTTCAGGAGGGAAGCACATGATCCATGAGGGAGGAGGGGCACCAGCCTAGCCATCCAGATCAGCCCAGTCAAGCCTGGCGATCACTGGGGTTTCAGATGTCACAGCCAGATCGCCCTCACATCCCTTCTCATATATATTTGATCTTCATCCACAATTCCTGACTTACAGCTCCTAAAACCCTTGGAATTTACTAAGTGCTGAGAGTACTGAATGTGTTTTTGTTGTGTTAATGAGGTGACTCTTGAAGGTCACCTGAAGATGTGGTGAACCAACCATGTGATCAGAGGGCTGGAACTTTCAGTTCCACCTTCTGACCTCTGGGGAGAAAAGAGGGGCTGGAGGTTGAATGGCTCACTAATGGTCAAAAAATTAACCACTCATGCTTTTGGAATGAAGCCTCCATAAAAACCCAAAAGAATGAGGTTCCGAGAACTTCCGGGTTGGTAAACACATGGAGGCGCTGGAGGGAGGTGCACCCAGAGAGGCCGTGGAATCTCCGCACCCTCTCCCCATGCCTTGCCCTGTGCATCTCTCCCATCTGGCTGTTCCTAAGTTATATCCTTTCATAGTGAACCAGTAATCTAGTGAGCAAACTGGTTTCTAAGTCCTGCGAGCCACTCTTTCAAGTTCTTTGAACCGAGGAGGAGGTCATGGGAACCAGCCAGTCAGTCAGAATCACTTGGTGCTGTGTGGGTACCACCCCCTCCACCCACTGGAAATCGATTCTCCGAACCATTTTAATGGGTAACGGGTTTATTTTGGAGTGGTGCAAACGTTCTAAAATCGTTGTGGTGATGACTACCATGCTCTGTGAGTATACCAAAAACCACTGGACTGTGTGCTTTTAATAGGTAAATTGTATAGGTGATATATCTCAATAAAAATGTTTTGAAAGAAAGATTAGATAGATAAGCAGATTGACAAATACGTAGATAGATGGAGAGCCAGCAAGGACAGAGAGCCAACTGTCCTCTTCCCTTCCCTCTTCCCACTCATCATACATTCGACAGCCAGCTATTTACTGCCCCTCATGCCCAAAACAAAAAAGAAAAAGGGGGCAGGGCACTACGAGTCTTCTCTTTTAAATGCTGGCCTGTCTAGGAAGAACCCAGTTACTAGTATAGACGCTGGTTCTGTGAACACAGCCCTCCTTTCCTGTTCTGACATTTGGAGGCCCTCCATTTAAGCTCCCTCCCCATCCACTCACTTTAAAGCCAGGCCAGCTGGTCAAAGGCCCATCCCACTTTCACAGTACTTAGTCTTTCTATTGATTCATCCTCAGATAAAAACTGACAACCAGACATTCGAGGAAAGCCTGAAATGGGATACGCCCAAGAAAAAACAAAGAACAAAACAAAAATTATTCCAGAAAAAAGTGAGATCATTCAAAAAGTAAAAACTTAAGTGGGAAAGATCCCGTACCTCCAGGAAGACAGGAAGGTCCCCAGGAACTAGAGGGAAGTGATAGATTCAGTAGTAGGACCGACTCTTCCCCAGCTGCCAGGCAGGTGCTCGGTCCTTCAGAGGAAGCTAAGGCCGAGCTGGGGTGAGGCCCTCACTTCATCTGGCTCATGGCCCCCGACTCAGAGGTCGCCTTATCCTGCACAACGAAGAGGTGACGGTGACGGAGGATGAGAGCAACGCCCTCATTAACACAGCTGGTGTAAAGGCTGCACCTTTCTGGCCAGGCTTGCTTGCAAAGGCTCTGGCCAATGTCAACCTCAGGAGACGCATCTGCTCTGTAGGGGCCGTGCACCTGTCCCGGCAGCTGGCGCTGCACCAGCAGCAGGTCCTGCCCATAAAAACCCAAAAGAATGAGGTTCAGAGAACTTCCGGGTTGGTAAACACATGGTAAACCTGGGAGGGTGGTGCATGCACCCGGAGAGGGCATGGAATCTCCGCACCCTTTCCCCATACCTTGCCCTGTGCATCTCTTCCATCTCAACTGCTGCCTAGCTGAGGACAGGAAAGTAGAAGCAAAGACAGGGAATCGGAGGAGTCTGATGATGTCACACGTTCAGTAAAAAGCTGAACTCTGAAAAAAACAGTATGACAGGAAGCCTAGAAAACCTTGAGGAATTGTAAGGCTCTACAAAGAAATGTATGTTTTTAAAAATTCCACGGGAGCCCTGGCCGGTTTGGCTCAGCGGTTAGAGCGTCGGCCTGTGGTCCAGAGAGACCGGGGTTCGGTTCCCGCTAAGGGCATGTACCTCGGTTGCAGTTTGTCCCCGGCCCTGGTTGGTCGTGCGGGTGGCAGCCACTCGATGTGTCTCTTTCACGTCGATGTTTCTCTCTCTCTCTCTTCCTCTCTCTCCCTCCCACTCTATCTGGACAAAAAATGAAAAAATGTCCTCAGGTGAGGATAAAAAAATAAATAAAAATAAAGAATAAAATAAAATAAAAATTCCACGGGAGCATTTTCCTTCAGTAGCACAGGACATGCCCATCAAGAGTGTGATGGGATGCTGGCTCACTGCAGTGAGTGACGTTACACAAGTCAGCTGACGCATGCATTAGCTTTGACACAGCTGTAGAGGAGTCACCGAAGACTTGGTCATTACTACAGACCAGTATGCAAATGTTATTAACCTTGACAGAGCAGAACAAAGGTGGAGTTGACGGAAGTTAAGAGACTTCAGGTAGAAAAAAGCGATGGTGAAGATAAAATGGTTAATGCGCTCATTTTACAAAACATACAGTCAAGGGAGTGAAAACTGATGGAACAAGAACCAGAAGTTGAAGAATCTTGTCTGTCAGTGTGGAAGTGAGCGGCAGCAGAAATGAGAACAGTGGCACAACAGGAAAAAAGATAAGAAGAAAGATATGTCGTTAATCAAAAGCCTTATCACGGTAGAGCAACAGACAAAATCTAAATACTGTAATGATGAATTCCAAAATAACGGTGCATTCATATTATTTAGAAAAGAAGGAGTTAACCATCAGAAGAAATAAAGGCAGATGTGAATCGTGTTAGAGAGGAGGGGACTGGGGGCACTGATGTCTCCATCAGCTTGTCTCTACTATTTGACTTTTTGTTTTTATCAAATTAACTGCACAGTTACATTTTTTTCTCTGGTCCACGGGCCGACGCTCTAACCGCTGAGCCAAACTGGCCAGGGCCATAGTTTTTTGTTTTTGTTTTTTTTTCATTTTTTGTCCAGATAGAGTGGGAGGGAGAGAGAGAGAGAGAAACATCGACATGAAAGGGACACATCGAGTGGCTGCCACCCGCACGACCAACCAGGGCTGGGGACAAACTGCAACCGAAGTACATGCCCCTAGCGGGAACTGAACCCGGGTCTCTCTGGACCGCAGGCCGACGCTCTAACCGCTGAGCCAAACCGGCCAGGGCCATAGTTACATTTTCTAAAGCTTCTGTGATCTTGCAAGGTTTAAAGCTAATAGTCTTTTTTTTTTTTTTTTTTTGCGCCAATGGTCTATTTTTAAAAGATGTAATAATATATCTGGCTAACATACTTCTACCTTCTCTCTCCTAAGCCTAGGTACTTCATCCCTGATTTCCTAACAGCCCTGAAGTGGACTGAACCATATTAAAGGGTATCATTAAATTCCCTCACCTTCCATTTAAAATAGTACACAGTCTTGGCCAGTGTTTCTCAGTGGTTAGAGCATTGGCCTATCACTGAGGGTTTGATTCCCAATCAAGGGCATGTACCTGGGTTGCAGGTTCAATTCCCAGCCCCAGTTGGGGCGTGCACAGCAGGTAACCAATCCATGTGTCTCTCTCCCGTCAATGTTTCTCTCCCCACCCACTTCCTTCCACTCTCTCTAAAAATCAATGGAAAAAATATCCTCGGGTGAGGATAAACAAAAAAATTAAATAGCGCATAAATGTGCATGTTATGTAATCATTTTTAAGTGGAAGAGGGAGGGAATAAGTAGGTATAATAATTTCAAAAAATGATCATTGAAAAGCCAAAAGGTAGAAGACTGACTTCTATCCTTCTAGCTCACTTCAATAACTTCATGATAGATAAAAAGAGTTCAACTATTCTATAATAAGCACTGTATAAATCTTAAAACTCTACCATAATTCATTAGCCTTTAAAAGCCAGAAAAACATAGCTATTGCCAGTTAATCTCAAAACTGGGGGAAATTTACAAGAAATATGGTTCAGGTATATTAGACATCTCTAATTTTAGCATCCTCATTAACCGAATAACCTATTAAGCCCAATGCCCACTAACCTATATCATTTGTCCAATTTACATTTATTCCAATATAATTAATACACACTGAATTCCCAACAGATAATCTATTCTACATATTGCCATCAAAACAATATGGTTTTCAGGAAGTTGGGCAGCAGAAGCAAAGAAAGAGTGAAGGATGAATGATGGAACCAATTTCCCAAGTTTCAAAAGAATTTGTCACCATCTTTTAAAAAGAAAAGGACCATTGATTGGGTTCTCAAATTATATTATGTGTTGATCAATTCAAGAACAGCCTAATACTGCTGAGAAAACCACAGAATAACAGGATTTTGAATAATCTTTCAGTGAAAGGCAAAAGTTAAACATCATATTCCTTAAGAGGACTAGCAACAGTAGACATATTAACAGTGCTAGGTACTGTTCCTAATATATCAGGACCCACATTAAACCACTGCTAAAGTCTAGAAATGGTCATAACAAATCTTTCAACCTTACAACATAAAAGTCAGTTGATAATTTCTTTGTCTAACACCTAATAAAACTCATTCTTCCAAAATTGTGGAAAAGCTAAGCACAGTCCTCCCTTATTATAAAGTTTCCTGTTACAAAGTTGCATAGTTTACACATATGTTATACTTTATTATTGAAAAAAAAAAAAAAGCCCTCCTTATAACACCCTCTTTGTTGTAATACTCAACATACTTTGCCTCCAGGCTAGATATATAATGAAAGCAAAATGAATTCAGACAGGTTGTTGAGGAAAAAGGCTAGTTTCTTTTTAGTAGTCTTTCTAAAGTCTTTTTTCTCTCCTTGTAGCTTTTCATCATCTCAATGTTTTGTTCCCCCTGAACATTTTCCTTTTCCTTTTTACATATTTCCTTTGGTAAATGAAAGATGATGGATTGTTAAAACCAGTTTGTACGACCTTGGAAACATGCACTTTTAACATACATCTCCTGCCTTCCAAAGTCTTGTACAAATTTCATCTTTAGGACAATGAACTTAGGAGTTAATCAACCAGCTTCAAAAAGCCATATGAAATCTTCATTTTCCACTCACACATGTTATGTTCACAGTCCCCTAAAATCATGAATGTAACTTTCCAAATTAGATTTAGCAATACTTCTCGGTTATTATTTCCATATTAAATAGCACTGTCTTATTTGAGCAAAGATCAAGAAATACTGCTTTGAAATGTTCTTATTCAGAAATTTCAATGCAAGGAAATTCAGGCTTAAAACACTGCTTATTTTTAACTTAGGCAGAAATACAGTTAAGTATTAATGTAATATGGGGAGACTTGTTCTGATATGTCCAGCTTAATCATTTCTGATATTCTAAATTAGCCAGAAGTGACTTAAATTATGTACTACAGGAAATATTGAAGATGCAAATTAGAACTTTAGTCTTGATAATGTTGAGTGTCTTAAATGTTATAACAGCGAAAAGAATTGGAAGTATTTTTAGCAGTATAATTCAAAAAGTCATCCTGCATTTGTATGACACTTTTATGTTTGTACTGTCCACATAAAGAATTATATAAGGAGCCCTGGCCGGTTTGGCTCAGCGGTTAGAGCGTCGGCCTGCAGTCCAGAGAGACCCGGGTTCGGTTCCCGCTAAGGGCAAGTACCTCGGTTGCAGTTTGTCCCCGGCCCCTGGTTGGGTCGCGCGGGAGACAGCCACTCGATGTGTCCCTTTCACATCGATGTTTATCTCTCTATCTCTCTCTTCCTCTCCCTCCCACTGTCTGAACAAAAAATGGAAAAGTGTCCTCGGGTGAGGATTTAAAAAAAAAAAAGAATTATATAAGGAGCCCAGCCAGTGTGGCTCAGTGGTTGAGCATTGACCCACGCACCAAGAGGTCACCGGTTCGATTCCCAGTCAGGGCACATGCCCAGGTTGTGGGCCCGATCCCCAGTGGGGGCATGCAGGAGGCAGCCAGTCTATGTTCTCTCTCATCGATGTTTCTATCTATCTTTCCCTTTTCCTTCCTCTTTCTCTAAAAATCAATAAAGAAAAAAAATTTTTTAAAGAATTATATAAGGATGTTCATACAGCTTTATTCACATTAGTCAAAAACTGGACACTACATAGATGTCCATTAAAAAAGATAATCATATATAGGTACGTATATGTGTGCGTGTGTGTGTGTGTGTGTGTGTGTGTGTGTCCTCTTCACGGAGTATTAGTAATGTACTTTTAAAATACGTTTAATGTGGTATAGTCAACACAAACACTTGTTTTCAGATGAAGCATTAGCATATATCTCTCCCTTGTGTTTTAGAATTTAAATCCACAAGCAAGATTTTCCATGTAGAATGGAGAAGGGTTATTAAATCAAAATTCAAGAGAGACTGGCGGAGGGGAAGACTGTTCATTTCCTATGGTAATGTGCTGTGTAGATGAATTTTGAAACTGTTAGTGACCTTTATTATAGCACCGTGTCATTTGAATAAAGTAGTTTCATGGTAATCATTTTCCTTCTCGATTGAGTAAAAGATTTAATAGCTCAGTTACTCCACTGTTCCGAAGAGGGCCGTGATGTACATAGAGCAGAAATGGCTGCCGACTCCTATCAGGTTCAACCATCCTCTCGTCAAAGCAGTCCTGACCACAGACATTCCCATAACACTTTTCCAGTATTGGCATTCCGCCACCATGAAAGAAACTATTATTTTTCTCAAAAACACCAAGAAACTTCAAACATTCTTTTTTAGCCATTGTAGGCAATGAAGTATTTAGCCACAAAATTCCTATAACGTATGTATAGAAGTCATCAGAACTCACCTTTTAGGAAAAGTAACAATGTTACATGATCACGTAAAAAACGAATTTGCAGACGACAGGGAACCCTCTTTATAACCTTCCCCCAGGAACTACAGGTTTTATACAACATAACATACAGGAAGACACTATTTGAAAGTAACACGATTTTATGGGTCTTGGACCAGAGAGTTTGTAAATGAATACCATATATACGAGAAAAACCAGCACAGGATGAAAATCAATCCTATTATCCCCTTGATCTTCCGACTTGATCTTCCATAAATGATCTTAAAAACAAATGAGGGAAGTGCTCCAGCACTATAAAACACCTCCACGCCAACGCTCAGGCAAGGAGCAGGAGCCAGGCGCCGCAGGAGCCCAGCTCCCACGTCCCTCTCCGGCCTCGCAACCACATCTACTCACACCCAGGGCCACTCGGTTCACTGGGAGACAAGGGTTGGCGAACATCACCTGCTGATGCCCTAGAAGGAAACTGGCGTCCATCTTTCATTAGCGCTCACATCCCCATTCAAAAGAGCAAGGCTGTGCCGTTTCTCTTCACCAAGGCGCGGAGCAGCCTCCCCAGCAGACGCAGAGATGCAGATCTTTGTGAAGACCTGACTGGTAAGACCCTCACCAGTGACACCACTGAGGAGGTCAAAGCTCAAAGCCAGGGCAGGGAGGGCCTCCCGCCTGCCCAGCAGCATCGGGTTTTTGCGGCAAACAGCTAGAGGATGGCTGCACTCTCAGACTGCACTGTTCAGAGCGAGTCCACCTGCACTGGGCGCCTCCTCTGAGGGTGGCATCACGAGCCTCCCCCCACCAGCTTGCCCAGAAGTACAACTGCAACAGATGACCCACCGCAAGTGTTCCGCGCCTGCACCCCATGCTGACCACAAGGGCGGCCACACCAACAACCTGCACCCCAAGAAGAAGGTTAAATAGGGCCTCTCTGCCCTGCCGGTGCGGCTCCGTGGTTGAACGAGGACCCATGCACCAAGATGTCGCTGGTTCGATTCCCAGTCAGGACACATGCCCAGGTTGTGGCCCGATCCCCAGTGGGGGGCATGCAGGAGGCGGCCAATCAATGTTCTCTCTCATCGATGTTTCTCTCTCTCTCTCCTTTCCTCTCTCTCTAAAATGAATAAAGAAAAAAAATTTTTTTTATAATAAATAGATAAATAAATAAGTAGGGCCCCTCCACCACCTCCTCAGCACACAGAGCAGCCTTCTGCCTGAACCCTGTGACCCTGGGCCTCAAAACAGTTTCTCTTTTGTTGAAAAAAATGAACAGAGCACGGCTGTGTTCTGCTGCTCGTTCTCCCCGGATGAGCATCGCCGTTCACTGGGGACGGCGAGCATCCACGCAGCTTGGAAGCACAGCCTGTCAGCAGCTGCCCACAGCCACTAACTCATTTCCTTGGCAGCCGAGAAGCAGGCCTCGGCTTGAACGATCCCAAGTTATTTGAAGGCTGAAGATCTGAATATCTAGGGTCGCCTCCTCAAGATGAGGCCAAAGGCATGATTCTTTAGTTCACTGTTTTCTTTCGTGGGCTTTTTATTCCAAAAAATTCATGGGTTTTTATTTATGTGACAATATAATCCCATACAAGCTTATAGAAGTCATTTTATAATTTAAAAAATATTATACCATATATATTATTAGTAAAACCTGTTCATCTCCGTTGCTGACGATTATATTCCAAACACACTGAACCTTTCATACACATTTTCTTTCCACCTCACTCACAAATGTGGGACCAGTGGGCTGTCAGACCTGTATAATCCACACCAGGCCCAGACTATGTCTACACTCTTACATTAAACTTTTCTTGATAAAAATTCTACTTTTCTGAAGCTCTGTTTGACTGGAAAAAAATAAAAAGAAAGGAAAAGAACTGGAAGAGTTCACGGAAAATCAGCTTTCATGGGGCACAGAAAGAGGAAACAGAGCTGAGGGACACTTTGCTGACAGGCGAGACTCGGTTGTGGTATCATCTACCCCATCCCAAGGGATCTGTGGGTGACCCGCAGAATACGGACAGGCGCAACAGAACAGACCCAGAACGACTCTCAGAGATCGCCTCATGTCAGTAAATCTCAAATTTCATGGGACAAACGTCAGTCACAAGCCCTGTTCCAAGTGTATAGACTGAAAGAGGAACCTGACAAGGCAAAGTAACAGAACAGCAGAAGGTGCTGGCTGTCAAAGTGCTGTTGTCCACACTCCCCGCCATCCCGGAGCACTGGCACAGGCACCCCCGCCATCCTGGAGCACTGGCACAGGCACCACCCCCCCGCCATCCTGGAGCACTGGCACAGGCACCCCCGCCATCCCGGAGCACTGGCACAGGCACCACCCCCCCGCCATCCCGGAGCACTGGCACAGGCACCCCCCCCCCGCCGCCATCCCGGAGCACTGGCACAGGTACCCCCGCCGGTCCTGGAGCACTGGCACAGGGCCCCCCCCCCGCCATCCTGGAGTACTGACACAGGGCCCCCCCCCCCCCCGCCGGTCCCGGAGTACTGACACAGGGCCCCCCCCCCCCGCCATCCCGGAGTATTGACACAGGGGCCCCCCCCGCTGGTCCCGGAGTACTGGCACAGGGCATCCCCCACCAGTCCCGGAGTACTGGCACAGGGCACCCCCCCACACCAGTCCTGGAGTACTGGCACAGGGCACCCCTCACCAGTTCTGGAGTACTGACACAGGGTACCTCCCACCAGTCCCGGATGCTGACACAGGGCACCCCCCACCAGTCCTGGATGCTAGCACAGGGCACCCCCCACCAGTTCTGGAGTACTGACACAGGGCACCCCCCACCAGTCCCGGATGCTGACACAGGGCACCCCCCACCAGTCCTGGAGTACTGACACAGGGCACCCCCCCGCCGGTCCCGGAGTACTGACACAGAGTACCCCTCTTTGGTCCCAGAGTACTGGCACAGGGTACTCCCCGCTGGTCCCAGAGTACTTGCACAGGGTACTCCCTGCCAGTCCCAGATGCTGGCAGAGGGCATCCCCCCACCAGTCCCAGAGTACTGGCACAGGGTACCCCCCAATGGTCCCAGAGTGCTGGCATGGGATACTTCCCACCCACCTGCAAGACACTGTTACCAGAAATCCTTAGCTGTGATTTTGACACACAGTATGTGCAGCTCAAGAGAGCTTTCCTGAAATATAAAATGCGCAGTTTTTAAATCACCATATAAATTATTTTTGCCAGTTTAAAGAAAAGGCAAGTTTGATTTGGAGTGTAAGAATTGACAGGTAAAATATATCTATCACCAAATATTTAGAACTATCACATAACATGCTATTTCTGCTGTTTGCAGATTAACCTAAGTAATGTGTCTTTTTTCTGTTTGCTAGTAAATCAATGTGTTTACAATTGAAGCAAAATGAGGACCAATATTTAATAAGCTCTTCAACTGACTTCAAGATATAGTCCTATGAAGTAAAAAAATACACCTAAGAAATATATCTATTTAACATATTTATTTCCATAACTTGCTTACATTCCATATAATACAGCAAGAGACCTTACATGATAAATACTCATTTTCAGTGATTGTGTCCCTCTGATGGTGAGATAGCTCATTCCGGCAATGTAAAAGTACTCCGGGTTAGCTCAGAACATTGTAGGTTTCAGTCTATTGCACTCTGATGTGCTATCAGTAGTTGTGTTTGGGAGAGGACCCTAAGTCATTTGTTTTTCTCTTTTCAGCAGGTCCCTATGCTTAAAATATTCCATTGTGAACATGATTACTCTTTTTAACCAAAGAATACACATTTTGGTTTTGTGAGCATTGAACGGGAAGAAAGGATGAAGTAAAAATCATGGCCAAATTACTGCAAGATTTTTTTTGTTCTTTGTTTTTAAATTTTTTCTTTCTTCATTGATTTCAGAGAGAAAGGAAGGGAGAGGGAGGGAGAGATAGAAACATCGATGAGAGAACATCGATTGGCTGCCTCCTGCATGCCCCCCCACTGGGGATCAGGCCCACAACCTGGCATGTGCCCTGACTGGGAATCAAACCGGTGACCTCTTGGTGCATGGGTCGAGGCTCAACCACTGAGCCACACCAGCCAGGCTGCAAGTGTTTTTTATTTGTCTTAGAGAGAGGAAGGGAGGGAGAGAAAGAGAGAAACATTGATGTGAGAGAGAAACATCGATCAGTTGATCAGTTGCCTCTAGCACGCGCCCTGACCAGGACTGAATGAATATGTGTCCTGACTGGAAATCAAACCCACCACCTCATGGTGAACAAGACAACGCTCCGACCAACCGAGCCACACGGCCAGGGCTTACTGTGGGTTAAATCTATCTATAAAGAATGTGGGGACCCGGCCAGTGTAGCTCAGTGGTTGAGCGTTGACCCATGCACCAAGAGATCACCGGTTCCATTTCCCGGTCAGGGCACATGCCCAGGTTGTGGGCCTGATCCCCAGGGGGGGCATGCAGGAGGTAGCCAATCAATGTTCTCTCTCATCGATGTTTCTATCTCTCTCTCCCTCTCACTTCCTCTCTCTCTGAAATCAATAAAGAAAAAAAAATTTTTTTAAAGAAAAGAATTTGGGGACATGCCTGCCATATCTAGGCACACCAGGACTTAAAACATGATAAATGGCCTTGCAAAGCATTCAATTATGTTGAATCACAACAAATCTCTAAACACAAACAAACCTTTGGAGCAGTGGCTCCCCTCTCACAGCGACCCCGCAATGTCGCCAGAACGAGCCTGCGAGCAGCCCAGTGCAGAGCACAGCCCTGAGCTCCGCCGCCCCTCCAGCCCACGCACCGGAGCGCACACGCGCACTCACACGCGCACACGCACACACGCTCACACGCGCACACGCTCACACACACACATTCACACGCACACACGCTCACACACACACGCTCACACGCGCACACGCTCACACGCACACATTCACACGCTCACACGCACACATTCACACGCTCACACGCACACACGCTCACGCGCACACACTCACACGCACACACGCTCACACGCGCACACCCGCACACGCTCACACCGCACCGGCTGCCTCTGCCGACGGTTCTAAGCAGCACCGGAGAGCTTCGAGGAGAGACAGTGGAACCAGAAGCAAGATGAGCATCTGCACGTTCTGACGGCCCAGCACCTACTCGGCTCTTTGTTAATGTTAGACAAATGGGTTCAGGTGGCCCCTATATACCAGCCCCGAGTTGTTTACTTCTTCACAGCAGGCTCACCTGGCCATGAACTCAAAGCCCACAGATGCCGAACTCAAATTTTTAGACCTCCCATTGCTTTCAATAGAGCCCAAATTAGCATACTTTAGCCATTTAGCGTGTGTCTGTCTACCCTGCAACACTGCACCCGTATCTGCTAGCCTGGGGCTGTAAGACTCCAAGTCCCCGCTGCCCTTCTCAGCTCCTGGGCAGAGACTGAGCGTCCTGCGTCCGGGTTCATCACCTAGACACAGAGCAGCACTCTGAGCTCCCCTCCCCCCGAGGTTTCCTTGCCCTGTTCCCCTTCTGGGTGGCGGTGGCGCTGTCTCTGGAAGGTGTCCTGCTGTGAGGGTCTGCCCACGCGTGCAATCCTGTCCAAGCAGCACCCAAATAAAGCTTAGTGTGAGCTACTGCCATCCCCCAGTCACGTCTTTTCCTTGCTCAGCTCCAAAACCCTCCAACTCGCCACTGTGATCATTCACTGACATTCCACTGAAGATCCACCCCTCCCCACTCTTATCCTGGTGGTCAGAGGAGGGCTGACCCACCTCTGCACGTGGAACTCGGGCCCACGCTTACTCTTACTCCTGTGGAGACGATTGGTTCAGAGATGGTCCAACCAGAGCCAATGAGTCGGTAAAAGACTTTGCTGAGCCTTCTAGGAGGGAGGCAGGCACTTTTTCTCATGGATGAGACCCTGAAAAGTAAGACTTGGAGATGCTGCAGCCATCCTGTGGCCAGGAGGAAGTAGCCTGTCCATGGAAATGGAAGCAACAGAGAAGAGAAACCAGATCTGATCACACTGGAGGCCCAAACGATGATAACCAGCAAACTTCTTATTCTTGCTCCAGCCAACTGTCAAGTGCAGTCGAAAGACGCCTCAGTTGCACCGAAGGCGAGGTTAGAACGAGATCAGAAACACACCCAGTGGGAAAGCAGAGCTGTGGCCTGAGCAGAATCTGGGAGGTTCGGGGTTTGAGGGCAATAGTCCTCTAAGACTTGAGTTGGCTGTTACAGGTAAGCTCAAAATATAAATATCCTCATGTAAAACAATAATGTATGATCAAGAAAACTAATTTTAAAAATTTGAGCTGCCGCCCTGGCCAGTTTTGCTCAGTGGTTAGAGCGTCGGCCCGTGGACCAATGAGTCGCAGGTTGGATTCGGGTCAAGGGCACGTACCTTGGTTGCGATTCGTCCCCAGCCCTGGCTGGGTTCATGCGGGAGGCAGCCACTCAATGTGTCCCTTTCACATCGATGTTTCTCTCTCTCTCTCTCTCTTCCTCTCTCTCTCCCTTCCACTCTATCTGAACAAAAAAATGGAAAAAGTGTCCTCGGGTGAGGGGGGAAAAATTTTTTTTAATACAAATAAAAATTTGAGCTGCCTACAGATAACAACAGTGTATTCTATTTAAGATCCATTAAGAGAGATCTCATGTTGTGTTCTTACCATAGCAAAATTATAGTAGATAGACAGACAGACAGATAGACAATATAGAAAGATAGATGGATTAAATAAATAAATAGAGCAAAGCAAAAAACGTTAGAGATGGGTAAAAATTAAAGAAAGAACCATATGATGGTAATAATCTCTAATGAAGTACTTAAAAGCGTTATTCCATAAACCACAAATTCATTATGAAAAGAAAGCAATTCAACATGACTATAAAGCACAAATGATGTGATAAGAAATAAAATCTTGAGGACCAAAATTGGCCCTTCATAATGCGAACAGCATGATTTTTCAAATAAAAATGTATTCAACAAAATACTATGGAAGGCATTTTGCTCATCAGATCAAGATGTCACCTTGTGTCCTCAAAGTCTTCATCCTCCTTATAAAACCTGTGCCCCGCCCTGGCCAGTTTGGCTCAGCGGTTAGAGCGTCGGCCCATGGACCAAAGAGTTTCGGGTTTAATTCCGGTCAAGGGCACATACCTCGGTTGCAGTTCAGTCCCCTGCCCTGGTCGGGTTGTGCAGGAGGCAGCCAATCGATGTGTCTCTCTCACATCGATGTTTCTCTCTCTCTCCCCCTACCATTCTATCTGATGATAAATAGAAAAATATCCTTGGGTGAGAATTAAAAAAAAAAAAAAAAAAAAACTTGGCCCCTCCAGCTATGGCCTTACCTTCCCCTCACCCTTCACGGCCAAACATCTTCACAAAATAGCTTTCCTTGATCACCTCCAAAATCCTCCAACTCACCACTGTTAACTATCCACTCACATTCCACTGAAGACCTTCTCCTCCCACTGTTATCTTAGTGGTGAGAGGAGGGCTGACCCATTTCTTTTCTATGGATTCCTCATTTTGGGCAACTGGACTGATACTCCTATCCTTCTGTTAAAACTGTTCTTCTCATGATCACCAATGACCTCCCAATAGCAAAATCCAATGTTTTCCTTTCAGTACTCCAGCTGCTTGACCTGATACTCCTGACTCCTTTTCTACCTCTGGAAACTCTCTTCTCTCCCCTTCTCCGGTCTCTCCATTCTCTCTCTCAATGTCTATCTCTCGTGTTAGTTCCTCTTCCTAGCTCTGCCCTTAAATGTGTCATGCTCAACAACACAGTCCCTGTACTCTGTCTGTAGAGTACTGTTATCTTTCTCCATCCGAGACCAGCTAGGAGTTAAGGAGACAGTTTTGCCTTACTAGGGCTTTAAGCTATCCGTAAAAAAAAATCAATTCAGTAGCCTGAAAATACCAAGGTGTTTTTTTGTTTGTTTGTTTGGTTTGGTTTTTTTTTATAGAGATAGAGCTGGAGGGAGAGAAGGGGGGAAGAGAGAGAGAGAAACATCGATGTGAGAGAGACACATCAACTGGTTACCACCCACACAACCCCTACTGGGGCCGGGGACAAACTGCAACCGAGGTACGTGCCCTTAGCGGGAACCGAACCCAGGACTCTCTGGTCCGCAGGCCAATGCTCTAACCACTGAGCCAAACCTGCCAGGGCTGTAGAGACTCGGCCCTCGGACCAGAGAGACCCAGGTTCAGTTCCTACTAAGGGCACATACCTCGGTTGCAGTTTGTCCCCCGGCCCCGGTTGGGGTCGTGTGGGTGGCGACCAGTCGATGTTTCTCTCTCTCTCTTCCTCCCTCTCTCCCTCCCGCTCTATCTGAAGATAAATGCAAAAATATCCTCGGGTGAGGATAAAAAAAAAAAAAGTGCTCCAAAGTCTGAAAAATAAAGTTCCCGAGAGGAACAAACTATCCCAGAAGAAATGCGAATTGCTCACCCTCTGGGCACTGAAAGCTTTCTACTAACAGCCACAAAACTGCTCATTCACAGGAAACTAGGATCCATGACCTCCGGATGAAAGTGGATAAAAAACTGAAGAGCTGGAATGAAAAAGGTAACAGCACACCCCACCCTCACACCGTCCCCTCCACACACACACACACACAGCCTAAGGGAGCTGCCCTACCCTCAGGGCTCTAGCCTAACTTTGTACTATCCATCTCCATTATGACTTACCTTGTTTTATTATAGTTAGTTCTTACTCTTTATTGCCCCTCCCCCTCGGCTGTAAGCTTCTTGAGAACATGAAGTGTCTTATATTCATCGTTTTACTCCAAGAAACTAGTACAGTGCCTGGGCAGAAGACTCAGTAAATGTGCATTGGATGGATGGACGGATGAAGAGACAGAGATAGAGGGGAAGATGATGCAAGGGAGGACTAACACCAGACTTGCCTCAGTCCCTGAAAATTCCCATACATAAACAAATCAACAATTTCATCTCAGTGTCCCTGTTGCACACTTGAAAGATTCCTATACATTATAAGGTGTATCAATCTGTCATTCCTACAGGGCAAACTTTGTATAACCGAGGATGTATCTAACTATAGGGTCTCAGAGTCAGATCATGAGCAAAGGAAATTCTAGCTCAGATATCTTGACAGTAGCAAGATACGTTACATAGACTACATAAAGCATCTTATTCTACCAAGCTAAATATAAGCAGTTGTTGACCTTAAAACAGTAACATTCTTTCTTCACTCCACCACTGGCTTTCTGTCAGTCAATATCAATATCCTCCTTTTCCAAATACTGTTTCAAAACGACAAGCTTATCTTAACTCGGTAAAGTACCATGTCCACAGCCACTGGATTGTAGTGACACAGTGAAACACAATCACAGAAAGATCGGGCAGAAATATCATTTGTTCCTTTTTGCAAAAACAAGTAGTGTTCAAATTACCAAGCCAAATAAACCATCAATTTTACTAACATAGTTTAAAATCAATTCCAATCCACCTTTTCAAAATTGATTCAGTGTATTTCCAAACATTAATGTGATCGTCCATGCTTATGCCACCCATTGAATTTTACATGCATCAATCTGTCCGTAGCATAAGAAGCAAAGCTAAACTAACACTTTTATAAAAACCCAGTCACATGTTCCTTTAAAAAAAAGTAGCTTAGGTTTCAATCAAAAAAACTACAAACATTTTTTAACTTCAAGACATCGCCCTCCACCCCCTGTACTAAAAAAAAAAAAAAAGCCCAATACAGCCATTAATATTGTACATTGCAGTTATTTCCCTCTCAAAAGTATAATATGGAAAATACAATTTAAATTCTGGAATGGTAGGTAGTAGTCTGAACAATGAAAGATATTAGGCAAATATTCTTCAACTAGTTCATAAAGCTAGATTTCCTATTTATCACTTCTTTTTTTTTTTTTTTTTTTTTTTTGATTGATTGATTTTACGGAGGGAGAGAGAGAGAGAGAGAGAGAGACATCGATTTGTTGCTTTGCTCATTTATGCACCCACTGATTGATTCTTGTATGTGCGCTGACCAAGGATCGAACCCACAATCTTGGTGTATCGGGACAACGCTCTAACCAACTGAGTACCCGGCCAGGACTCCTCATCACTTCTTTCTCACTAATAAACATTGCACGGGGCACAGGTAACACCAAACCTCACCACATCAAATGAATGTACCTTTGAATTATTGCGAATATATAAAAGGTGCTTTCGAAAGATTTTTTTAACAAACAAGCAAACAAAAAACAAAAAAATGTTTAAAAACCCAGTAACTAGACATCTGTAATACTTTCAACAATAAAGAAAAATAAAATAAATAAAAACCCAGTAATTACTATTTTGCTAGTTTCAAATTCTGTATTATCCTCCCATATATAACCTCTCTGATTGTTGGAGGAGGGTACCGTCTTATAAACCAAAGCCCCAATCCAAAAACTGAAATTGATACAGAAAATATCTGACCCAGAAGTTACTCAACAGGTTTTCCATAATCTATGAAGAAGCAAAATTAGGCCCTAACTGTGGTCAGACCAAAGCACCCCCCTTTCTAATAGGAAAGATTTTTCCTGAATTAGGAAGAACCCAGATGTACTCACAGCCCAGATGGGAAGCAGTTTAGTATGATGAACAGCACAAGCTTCTGGAAGCAGAGTCTGAATCGGAAGCACTCCGCTACCATTCACTACAGATACCTTGAGTAAGTGTCTCCACTTGTAAAGCATGAGAACAGGCTGCCGCGGAATCGGCCCTGGGTGGGTGCGGGGCAGCAGCGTGCCTCTAGATCACTGTGACTTGGAATCCCCTGGGAGGCTGTCAGAAATTCAGACTCTCAGATGCAATTCCAGACTTCCAAAATCAGAACCTGCGTTTTTATCAAGATCCCATTATGATTCGAATGCAAATTAAAGTTTGAAAAGCACAGCTGGGAGGCACTTTCACATTATATTCAGAGACATTACCTATTATAATTTTTAAAAAACCACTCTTACATTTTTGCAACTTGAATAAGGTACATTTATTTTTAGTAAAAGGCAAAGTACTAGTTGGGATCAAAATTCCTCCATTTTTTATTTCTTATCATACTTTTACTCAAAAGCAGTACCAACTAAGCCCAAGGTTGTAGAGGACTGCCATCTAGTGGTGGTTCATTCTGATGCACATACCAAAAAACTACCCAGCTCCCAGTATTTTAAAAACTAACTACATTTGTGCCCTGGCCAGTGTGGCTCAGTTGGTTGAGCATCATCCCATGCACCAAGAAGTCGCTGGTTAGATTCCTGGTCAGGGCACATGCCTGGGTTGCAGGCTCGATCCCCAGTGGGGGCGTGCAGGAGGCAGCTGATGGATGTTCCACTCTCACATCGATGTTTCTCTCTCTCCCTCTCCCTTCCTCTCTCTCTAAAATCAATAAAAACCTAAAAAATAAAAATAAAAACGAACTACATTTGTTTAAAATAGGGCCAGGTTTTCTTTTTGCTTAATTCCTTTCCTGACGACTACTGACATAGTTACACAACTTAATAATTCCATAAGAAGGCATCATAAATACCAAGGAAGGTAAAAGACCAAGATTTTTAGCGTCCTTTTTTAAACTCAGATCAAGTGTAGGGAAGTTTTCAATTTAAAAGAATGATCTGCTCAGACCCAGAAAGGTACACATTAGACAAACACTAGAGACAGGCTCAGAAATGGGTTTTCTTCCGGCAATGCATATCTTGGGGTGACTTGTTTTCTTCTTCCTAAATTCTGTACTTTTTACAATTTAGTCATATGGTATTTGGAGGTGGGGAGCTTTCAAATTGAGAAAAAATATTTTATAACCTTCTGACTCAATAACTGCACTCCTACTGTCTGTCCTAGGGAAATGATCAGAAATGCAGACAAAGATTAGGTTCAAGGGTATTCATTCCAGCAAACAACACTTAATCTTTGTTTTTTAATCCTCAACCAAGAATATTTTTTTCCATTTATCTTCAGATAGAATGGGAAGGAGGGAGAGAGAGAGAGAGAGAAACATCGATGTGAGAGAGACACCTCGACTGGTTGCCTCCTGCACGAACCCAACCAGGGCCGGGGACAAACCACAACGGAGGTACATACCCTTGACCAGAATCGAACCCAAGACTCTTTGGTCCTCGTGCAACCGCTGAGCAAAACCGGCCAGGGCAAAGAACACTTAATCTTAAGAGCTTCATAATAACCCATTGAATCCATGCATCAAAGCAGTCATTCTCCACTATTACTCATTTTGATCATGTCTAGTTTTTCTATATTACAAATAAATACATATATGTATATACAAAAGGAAGGAAAGGAGGACAGAAAGAGGAAAGAAATAAATTAATGCATGGCAACTTGATATGACTTTTCCATATTTGGGATCATTTGCTAACATATATTCCCAGAAGTCACATTTCAGCATCCGAGAACATGTTCATGGTTCTTAACAGGCAACCTGCCTTATAAGTCTGTTGTACCATTTCACATGGTCACGAGCAATGTAGAATACAGAGACTATCGTCACCTCGCTAGCATTAGATTTTATGAAATGGCTAATTTGGGGGTTTTACTGAGATATAATTTACATACACCCTTTTAAAGTACATAACTCAGCCCGACCTGTGTGGCTCAGTGATTGAGCATCGACCCATGCACCAAGAGGTCACCAGCTCGATTCCCGGTCAAGGTACATGCCCAGGTTGTGGGCCCAATCCCCAGTGGGGGGGCATGCAGGAGGCAGCCAATCAATATTCTCTCTCATCAATGTTTCTATCTCTCTCTCCCTCTCCCTTTCTCTCTCTCTAAAATCAATAAAGAAAAAAAAATTTTAATAAATAAAGTGCATAACTCAGTTTTTAGTGTATTGACAGGCTATGCAACCATCACCATAATCTAACTAGGAAACACTTTCATCATCCCAAAAAGAAAGCCATCAGCAGTAACTCTGCATTCCATCAGCAGCAACTCCCTACTATGGCTAATTGTTACTAATTTACCACCCCACTATTTAGTCATGTTTTCTTGTAGATACTTCAACGATAAGTGTTTCAAACTCATGAAATGGGAAAAATCCTTCTGCTACTCAGCTATTTCTCTGTTTCAAACTAAAATATTCTGCTCAACCACAGGAAAGTAAAACATATCATAATCCTCTTGTTTTTTCAGAAGGTGTTGTGGGCCCCAAGGCTAAGGCAACTAGATTCCATTTTATGTAGGCCCCTTGGTTAAGGCACTAAAAGACTCCATTTTATCACCAATAGACATTCCTTGATATTCTTCCAATAATAGGTTAATTACTCCTAGACAGGAAGGAATTTTTGCCTAAGGTTATAGTTACCCCATGTATTGGGAGGCATTTGCAGTTTCCTGAGTATAGGTACTTGCAAGTATTTGCAAGGACTAGTGCTGTGAATAATGCTAATTTTGACCTCTGTAATCTCTGTCACTCCCACCATTGTACTGGTTCCCTGAGGGGAGAGAGGCCTATTCTGTTTGCTTGACAAACAGGAGACCCTCCGGGCAACTGTTTGATATGGATCTTGAGAAATGTTAAGCAAACAACTGCTAACCGCTGATATCTGCTTCTGTGAATGCTGCTTGCTTGCTCTTTCCATGTAGACAGACTATAAAAGGCTGCCATTTTAGAGGCTCGGGGCTGCAGTTCTCCTCTGAGTAGGTTGGCTGCAGTCCCTGCGCAGGTTAATAAAGCTCCTAAAACTTATAATTTTGGTGTCCGAGTGAGGTTGAGCTACTGGGTTACAACAAAGGTACTTTTGAAATGTAAAGCATAATTTAAGAACTAAATGAGGTATCATATAAATACAAAGTTATCTGTTCTTTTCAAAACTAGTAGCAGCTCTATTATTTTGGAAGTCGATTATTAAATCCAGCAAAAGTGTCACACAAAATCAAAGAATTTATTTTTATTTAATTAATGTAAAACTTTATTTTATTTTATTAACTTGATCTGATAGTAAAATTAAAAGTACAGTGCAATCTAAGAAAGATAACACTTAACATGGAATCTAAAGAACTGTCTTCCTGATGCTACCAAAAATATAAAACCTTACTTTGATTTAGCCAAAGCTTTTTTTTTTCCTCATATCATAATTTTTTTGGACTCCAGATACATAGAATCTAGCAATTTGCCTTTTGGGGATTTAGCAGGAAAAAGAGAATTGAAAAGTTAATTAAACAAGAGAGACCTAGGCCTCCCAATCATACCGGACATGTTTTAAGGAACAGAATTATTTTCATTTAATTAACTTAAAACTTTATTTTATTTATTAACTTGATCTGATAATAAAATTGAAAGTACAGTAGTACTTTGTTCTAACAGCTGAGGCTGGGAGGGGACACTTCAGTGACAGAAGTTACCTTATCAAATTTTAGCTCTTTTTCTCCTTTCTTCACCTGCCCCTAGACGTCTCCCACATTCCTCAAATAATCCAAACATTCCTGTTACTCAAGTTAAGCTATTAGGAAATCCAGCCGGTGTTTTGTATCCTATCACGTTTACTATGCAAGATGTTTATTTGCACATCACACCCAAAATACTCCTGACTGCTAACTGGTGTGCTCCGATTCACATATTCCTTGCATGTACCTCTATGTAGGAAAAAAACTGAGTTCACATGAATAAAAGATACTAAAAGGTCTGAGCCAGCAGAGATCACATCCACAATGCAAGGCCAATGTAGAGCAAAATGGCTTTATTGCATACACCTGGGTGCAGGCAGGCTGAGCCGAGAGGGGTTCAGCAGCGAATCAGGGTTGGGGTGTCGGTTATACACCCTAATTTTAGCTTCCAGCAGTTCCTGCTGACGTACTTTATCTGGCCCATTGTCCACCTTGCAATAGGGCTGGTCTGGTATCTCCTCCGGCATCTGCTGGGTTATCCATCGCCTTGATAAACCTTATCTGTACTCAGCAGAAGGCTGAGCAAAGGTCATGCAAGCAACACAATTTCCAGAGTTTCTGCCTTTTGCAAACTTTTACCTTTACCCTTTAAAACATTACTAACCCTTTCAGATACTTCCAAAATAAAGTCATTTTTCCCTATCACCAAAGAAAAAATCGAATGTAGGTCAGCTCCTTTTTTTTTTTTTTTTTCTTTATTGATTTTAGAAAAAGAGGAAGTGAGAGGGAGAGAGAGATAGAAACATCGATGAGAGAGAACATCGATTGGCTGCCTCCTGCATGTCTCCCACTGGGGATCAGGCCCACAACCTGGGCATGTGCCCTGACCAGGAATCAAACTGGCGACCTCTTGGTGCATGGGCCGACACTCAACCACTGGGTCAGCTCCTTTTCAATACGATGGCTAAACAACTCCTAAAAACATGAGCTTCCGGTCCTCAGTTGAGCACCAGTAGCTTCTCTAGCATGGTGGAGTGAAAGGGGGTAGCTTCTACCTAAAATCCCTCCCACGCCAACAGTACACAAGCAAGCACCAAACCCTGGTCACTCTGGAAGCTCTGGGACTGGGGTGTGCACACCGCAGGTGGCCCTTGTGCTAATTAGAAAAATGTACCCCATGGTGAGAGAACCGCAGCCTCACTGAGCCGGTACTTGGTCAAGGTGATGCTTTGTGACACTCAGAAAAAGGCAGCCTTCCTCTGGGCGTTACTCCAGGCCAGGGCACGTGCTTGACGAGCAGGAGCAGCTCTGCACTCAGGCTCTACTTGCCCCCACCCTTCCCGGTCCAGGTGCCCTTGAGCAGATGGCCCTGGAGACGGGGGGGTGGACAGAGGTCCGCAGCTTCAGCCAGACTACAGCAGGCAGAACAGGGACCCCCATCAGTAAGATCAACCCCTTCTTTCCCACTGAGAGGCAGGCACACAGCTCCACCATGAAAAAGCTCAATTACACTCAGCTCATGTATAAAAGACAAAACTTGAAGAAAAGACAGTTATAGAAATGTCTCTGCAGACCAGAAAAATACACTGGTTCTATGAAAATTGAACGCATTCATGTTTAAAGTTTTCCTTTCTTATTATTTTGTTTGGGTATTTGAATATAAAACTTTTGGTAAAATATGTTCAACTCTGAGATTCATACCAAATAAGTGTCCATTTTTACATGGCAAAGTACGTCCTCACTCAGCATCACAGATAGGTTCTTCAACTTTGAGCTAACCGACTCAGTTTTACCAGAGGCTAACTGATGTAAACAAGAGGTAAGTATCTACACTGTCTCATCAATGTCACAATGAAGCAACAGGGAACAAAATGACGTTACCGGAGGACCTGCTGTGTTCTAAATCTGGTACTTGCAACAACACATTCACGAATAAATGCAAATTACCTTTTACGCCACCAAATGATCCGTAAGTCATATTGCAGGCTGTTCTCTGAAGATTATGTTCATACATTAACTTGATCTGATATTGGTTCCCATGTTCCACATTACCCAAGGTTCCTAAAGGACAGAAGAAAAATCCTTTTATTGCTTTGTATTATTTACATTTAAAAAATATTAATTTCTTCTCATCCTCTACACTGATTCTAAGTAATTCATTTATTTATTTATTTTTTAATCCTCACCAGATGACATTTTTTCATTTATCTTCAGATAGAGCGAGGAAGAGAGAGAGAGAAACATCGATGTGAGAGAGACACATCAAGTGGTTGCCACCCACACGACCCCAACCGGGGCGAGGTATGTGCCCTTAGCGGGAACCGAACCCAGGACTCTCTGGTCCGTGGGCTGAAGCTCTAACCACTGAACCAAACCAGCCAGGGCTGATTCTAAATAACTTAATTTCAGTAAAACTTAAAAGGACAAAGCACTAAAAGGTTGTGTGTTGTAAACAATTAGCATACAGATGGCCCAGAATGCCAGCACTTCAAGCAAGTTCGTCTCAGCTAGCCGACACCGTCAGGTGAAGTACTGCCCTGAGTGACATTTTATCGTCCATTCCCATTATGTCTGAGTAAAGTGTAATGATTTAAATAACAACAAACCCTCCCATTTCAGTTCTGAAATAAATGAGATTAAGTTCCTTGCACTTAGAAACAACAACAAAGACGTGACTCAAAGTGTCTAAGAAAAATCCCCCACACGGTCCAGCAATTCCATTTTCTGTCCCAACTCTCAAAATACCCAAGTCCTCGTGCATTCTATTCTAATGTAATGGAGAGGTCTTCTAAAGGTTCCCTCGGCAAGTAAATAGGACAATGATGTTTTATTTGAAGTTTGCCAGGAAGAATCTCCTTGAAAACAAAGAAAAATTCTTTCTCTGCATTTAATAAATCATATGTGCTATAATCACTTTCTAGTTCTTTCCAAATAAGAAAATATTATTTAGCCCTGGCCAGATAGCTCAGTTGGTTAGAGCTTCATTCCAACATGCCAAGGTCGTGTGTTTGATCCCTGGTCAAGGTACATACAAGAATCAACCAATGAGGGAGCCGCGACCCCGCCACCACGGGGGAGCCCAGGCGGAGCAGGGGTGCCGGGAGACGCCCCCACCGCGGGGGAGCCCAGGCCGAGCGGGGGAGCCGGGCAACCCCCCACTGTGGGGGAACCCAGGCGGACTGGGGGAGCCGGGCGACCCCGCCCACCGCGGGGGAACCCAGGCGGAGCAGGGGAGCCCGGCGACCCCCCACCAATGGAGGAAGCTGGCAACACACAGGAGAACTGAGCAAACTGAACAACGAAATTGACCCAGAGACATGGAGGGTGGAGTACGGGATGACGGGCCTCAGAGGAGGGGGGAGGTGGGGGAAAGAGATAAATCACAGAGCCTATGTGCAGGGGTGCATAACCAATGGACATGGACAACAGGGATGGGGAGGAGGAGAAGGGGAGGGGGAGGAGGGTGTCAATGGGGGAAAAAAAAGGAAAAACATCTGTAACAAAAACAAATTAATAATAAAATAAATTATTAAAAAAAAAGAATCAACCAATGAATGCATAAATAAGTGGAACAACAAATTGATGTTTCTCTCTTTCTCTCTCTCTCTCTCTCTAACAATCAATAAATGATTCTAATTTTAAAAAATAAGATTCTGTAAGCGTGTTTTACTTTCTGCTCATTAGGCTTTCTAGAGTACTTACAGTTGAAGCTACATCCCAGTGATCAGGCAAGAACATTATGGTTAAAAGAGGTGTTCAAAAGAAAAGGGATTAAGAATATGGCTTTTTCACTCGGCCGGTGTAGCTCAGTGGATGAGCGTCGACCCATGCATCAAGAGGTCGCCAGTTCGATTCCCAGTCAGGGCACATGCCCAGGTTGTGGGCCCGATCCCCAGTGAGGGGCATGCAGGAGGCAGCCAATCGATGTTCTCTCTCATCGATGTTTCTATCTCCCTCTCCCTTCCTCTCCCTCTAAAATCAATAAAGAAAAAAAAAAGAATATGGCTTCTTCCATAAAGAAGAATCTTTGTCATTCATTCAAAAATACAAAAGTTAAAAAAAATGTTTTAATATTATAAAGCAAATAAAATAGTTCCCAAACTGTACAGTATTAGATCATTAAAACAATCCAAGGACAGTGTATGTATGTTATACACATACATACAGACTGACATATATGTATACATGAGCATTTATTTGGTTTCCTGTCCAGAAGGATTTACCAATGTAGCCTGAGGTTGCAAGAATAGATTTCTCTTTCCATTTTAGAATTGGGACATCATACATTAAAAAAAATGTAAGAAGTTTCCCGCCAAATCACACAGCTGGTAAAGGACACAGTATTCAAACTAGGTGTCTAGTTCCAGCACCATACAACCTGCTACCTGGATGTCCCCCACTGAACAACTTTCAGGGACCTTGGTGAGCCAATGACAATGTCCCAAAAGAGCAGCAGCAAAAACATGTCACTTGCACCTCCACCTTTCTGGTCTTCTCTTCCTCGTTCGGAAGGTGCAGTGTTGAAAGAGAGACACTAGCCCTGGCCTGTTTTGCTCAGCGGTTAGAGCGTCGGACTGCGGTCCAGAGAGACCCGGGTTCGGTTCCCGCTAAGGGCATGTACCTCGGTTGCGGTTTGTCCCCGGCCCTGGTTGGTCGTGTGGGTGGCGGCCACTCGATGTGTCCCTTTCACATCGATGTTTCTCTCTCTCTCCCTCTCTCTCCCTCCCACTCTATCTGAACAAAAAGCGAGGGGAAAAAAAGAGAGAGAGAAACTAACAGGGGGCGATTTCTTGGGGGAGAATCACTTCTATTCAGATCTATGTCTCTAAAAATGGTAATAACAGACTCCGCATGCCAATAGAATAAAAAAAGAAAAAGACTCAAATTTTCCAGCTAACCCTGATAGACGATAAAAGCTTGCTGGAGCCTAAATGGCAGTAAAGCCAATAAGGTCCAGGGAAACTGAGGGGTAATTACAACCATCCTGGTCATGTGGGCAAAAAAGAAAAGGAAAGCCACTAACCAAATAACTCACAGCACTAACCTAGAAGCGTTTCAGAAGAAGAAGCTCCAAGAAATATTTGGTTTGTTCCTACAGAAATTACAAAGTTCCTTCTGCATCTGAAACCAGATCAAGGCCTGAGGAAGGGATGCCCTTACACATGCCTGCCAGCCGAGAGGCCAGAGGGCACAGGCCGGGCAGTCAATATTTAAACAAACTTGGCATGAACTAACACTGGGGCTTGTGTTCTGAACAAGCTCCATACACACTGGTCATTTTTTAAATTTCAGGGGATAACACTTTAAAACTTAGCAGTGTAGCCCAGCCGGTGTGGCTCAGTGGATTGAGTGTCTTCCCAGGGACTGAGAGGTCCGGTTTGATTCCTGATCAGGGCACATGCCCGGGTTGCAGGCTCGATCCCCAGTGGGGGGCGTGCAGGAGGCAGCCGATCGATGTTTCTCTCGCACATCAATGTTTCTATCTCTCCTTCTCTCTCCCTTCCTCTCTCTCTAAAAAATCAATAAAAACATATTTTTTAAAAAATAAAACTTAGGCCCTGGCCGGTTTGGCTCAGCGGTTAGAGCATTGGCCTGCGGTCCTGAGAGACCCGGGTTCGGTTCCCGCTAAGGGCATGTACCTTGGTTGCGGTTTGTCCCCGGCCCTGGTTGATCGTGCGGGTGGCAGCCACTCGATGTGTCCCTTTCACGTCGATGTTTCTCTCTCTCTCTCTCTTCCTCTCTCTCCCTCCCACTCTATCTGAACAAAAAATGAAAAAATGTCCTCGGGTGAGGATAAAAAAAAAAAATAAAATAAAAAAGCTGGTATCATTTTAAAAAATAAATAAATAAAAAAAATAAAACTTAGTAGTGTAACTACAGAACAATAGGCAATATACATAGATACTACCTTAAAATAAAGGTAGTGTCTGAAAATCTAAATTTTTTTTCTAAAGACGCATCAATGATATAAGATTAAAATCACACAGGTTTTGCCCTTGGATATTCAGACTGAATATAGTAAGTGTATACCTATGATTATAATCCACACATAGCTAAAGTCACTATGAAGTTTCATCACTTAGAAAGTAAATGGCCCTGGCTGGTGTGGCTCAGTTGCTGAGTGTCATCCCCAGCACCAAAGGTTGTGGTTGGATTCCGGTCAGGGCACATGCCCCGGCTGCAGACTCAGTCCCCAGGAGGCAGCCAATTGATGTTATGTTTTCACATCAATGTTTCTCTCTCTCTCCCCCTTCCTCTTTCTCTAAAAATCAATAAAAAAAAATTTTTTTAAGAAAATAAATGCATACTAGAACATTTATGCTGTTGGCCTTATTTAAACAATATCTTATTTAAACAAAAAAAATGTTCTATGGAAAATCAAAGGTCACCATGACAACAGTTTTTGGTGCCATTTTAGACAACTGCTGAGAAATCTAATGATGTTAAATGAAATAAAAGCCTTCACAGAGTAAATTACAAGGTTCATTGTGTTAAATAACCGAATTAGATTACATAAATCTGTCAAAAGTCAGGAACCATGTTTCTGCCCTCTCACGGCAAACAATAAAATTCCATAAACATGTCAAATGCTTAGTCAGTGCTTGCTGAGAAGCACACAGTTTTCAGAAAAGACAATTTAAGAGAACGTAATCAGCCCTGGCCTGAGTGGTTAGTGCATCGGCCTGAGCACCAGAGGACCTCGGGTTCAATTCTTGGTCAAGGGCACGTGCCTGGGTTGCAGGTTCCATCAGCCTGGTCAGGGCTCGTGCAGGCTACAATCAATAGATGTGTCTCTTTCACATCAATGTTTCTCTCTCTCCCTCTCTCTACCCCGCTCGCCCCCTCCATTCCACTCTCTCTAAAAATCAATGGAAAAAATAACCTCTGTTAAGGATTAACAAAAAAATAAAAAATAATTTTTAAAGAATTGTACACTTGAAACCTATATAATTTTCTAACCAACATAACCCCAATAAATTCAATTAAAAAAAGAGAGAGTGAACTTAATCAGTATGGCTTGAGCTCACACATCTGCAACCACTTACTCAGGACTGAGGCCCATCGGGAAGGAATCGGAGATGCCACAGGCTGCCTGTTCTCTGCCAAATCTGATAAGACGGGCTCAGGTCAGCAAGGGCCTGCTGTCTCTGCACCAAGCCTGCGTCTGAGGACACAGCACCCACCAAAAAGAAGTCAGCACAGTAGCCTCTAACTATTAAGGGGTGTTTGGTGTGTCCAGGAGGTCTCCTCTAGTTTGCCTCAAATCTTTTTTTAGGCACACACAGCATATAAAAGAAGACAAAAAATAATTGGGGAGGAGACGGTCGGGGGTAAAGATGTCAAGTTCAACAACACTGTCATCTGCTGACACTAGTGTTCTTACTTAAACTGGAAAATGTTTACGCTTTCCCTGTTACAGTGAAAGCCAGGGGAAAGTTCAGTCAGGAACCTCAAGAAACATTTCCAAGAGAACAAAAACATGAACTTCCCTGCTTCTCAATTTAAGTCAAGCCAGGAAAAATAGACCAATTGTCAGCCTACGAATATTAGGAGAGGCTGTAGAAACAAGAGCCCAAGAGGGAAGTGAGGTGGACCGTAAGGAAGCGTAGTCTGGACAACTCCTCATCCCCAGGGGACACAGAGCTTGTAAACGAATACAACGAATAAAAGAGCAAGAAAAGTCACCATTCCCATGATCAACAACTCTCATTTTCAACACTGATTTGGAAGAGGATAGCCATGTCCCATAAACAAGCTGTGAGCAAAGATGCCGCTTTCTTTCAGTAGGCATTTTTTGTTTGTTTGTTTGTTTGTTTGTTTTTAATTTTTTTTCCTTTATTGATTTTAGAGTGAGAGGAAGGGAGAGGGAGAGAGAGAGAGAAACATCGATGAGAGAGATCATCGATTAGCCACCTCCTGCATGTCCCCTATTGGGGATTGGGCCCACAACCTGGGCATGTGCCCTGACAGGGAATCAAACCCGCGACCCCTTGGTGCATGGGTCGACGCTCAACCACTGAGCTACACCAGCCGGGCTCAGTAGGCGTTTTTGATCAACATACATTATACCTCTGGTCTATGCTTGATGCCCAAGGGCAACTCTATTCTGTCTTTCTGGGCCATCGTTCAAACGGGACCAGGGAAGGCCAAGAGTCTAACCTCTTTTCTAGTTTCTAGCATGCTTCCCTCTCCTGCCCTCTAGAGCCTCCACAGAGCCCCCAGAAAGGACCAATTCTCTAAGAAGGATTCGATGGTGACAGGAGCAAGACTTCCTCTTCCATGGCCTGCGTAACCCAGTTAATAAAATAGCATTTGAAGTCAACAGGCTTACAATGGAAAACAAAGAACAATGAGATTCATGCAATAAACTGGCCTGTAGCATGCCTTCTCCACTTACTCTGGAACACTAAACATTTGCCCTCTATTCGGAGGAGCAACATCTTTTACTGTGAAACCAATGAGAAGGTTTCACAAGGACTGTGAGAGGTACTGTATAGGGCCTCTGATGTAAAGAGAGTAGAAAAGGAAATGATCGTGGTAACAGAGAAGGAAAAGAATGGAGAAAGAAAATAACACCAAGAGCCAGGCCAGTATGACTCAGTGGTTGAGCATTGACCCCATGCACTAAGAGGTCACCGGTTCGATTCCTAGTCAGGGCACATGCCCAGGTTGTGGGCCCAATCCCCAGTGGGGGACATACAGGAGGCAGCCAATCGATGTTCTCTCTCATTGATGTTTCTATCTCTCTCTCTTTTCCTCTCTCTCTAAAATCAATAAAGAAAAAAATATATTTAAAAAGAAAATAACGACTTCCAATCAAGACGGTGGCATAGGTAAACGTGGTATCACGTCCTCCCACAACCACATCAAAATTACAACTAAGCCCTGGCCAGTTTGGCTCAGAGGTTGGAGCATCAGCCTGTGGACCAGAGAGTCCCAGGTTCAGTTCCCGCTAGGGGCATGTACCAAAAAAAAAAAAAAAGAAAAGAAAACATTACAACTAAACTATAACACAACCATTCTTCAGAACCGCCTGACATCGAGCTGAATGTAAGTCCTACAACCAGGTAATTAAAGAATCAGCCACACCAAGACTAGTAGGAGGGCAGAGGCGGACGGGCTGGTCCCACACCTACGTGTGGCAGATAAAAATCAGGAGGACATCTCGGCTGGGAAGGTCCTCCCTGAGGAATGAGGGGTCCACGTCCCACACCAGGCACCCAGCTCAGGGTTCCAGTGCCAGGAAGAGAAGTCCCCATAACTTCTGGCTGTAAAACCAGCAGGAAGTGAGGCTGAGGGAGGCTGAGGCTGCTGGAGCCCCAGGCAGCTCCTCTTAAAGGGCCCACGCACGGACTTACTCGGACTTGCTCCCTCTGAGCTCGGAGGGGAGGCAGCTTGAGGGGCACCAGAGACACACAGGGAAGAACTGAGCTGTTTGGCCTCAGGAGGAGGGCTGGAGAGGCGGCTTTCTCCTGGACAGACGTGCTGGCAGAGGCTGATGTTCCTTTGGTGAGCCCTTCCCTGGGGCAGGCAGATGGGCGCCATATCTGGGACTCCAGCAACCTGGCTCGCACTGTTTGCCCCACCCTGGTGATTCCCTGAGGCCCCACTCCATCCAACTTTCAGGCCCACCCAAGCTGTTTCCAAAGGCTTTACCACAGGATTGGCCTGTCTTGGATCCTGCTTCAGAGTTTCCTAAAATCTCTCAAACAAGCAGCATCTGGTCTGAGCGAGCCCCATACCTCTCGTTAAGTGGCCCCAGGCCTAGCACTAGAAGCAGTCAGCCTTAGTTCACAACTTGGCTTTTCCTGGACACCTCCAAGCCCAGCACAAGAAGCAGCCATCTGCAGATCACTTTGTAGCTTATGCTGGGTGGCCCTAGACAGAACACAGGCAGTGGCTGACCTTGCCTCAGAGCCAGCACACCCAGTGGGCAGCTTCAGACCACATCAAAACACCACCACCCAACCACCTCCACAAATGACACACTCAATGAGCAGACTCAGTGGGTACCAGAACCCTGATAAAGTAAGTCTTGCTCTGTGTGTTGGGCCCCTACACAGCTGATCCTCCAAGGTAGTCAGAGGCCAGTGGCTAGTGGGCACAGCCAGTCTTTGCAGCTGATCAGCCTGAGTAAATCTCTCCCATTGACATGCCAACAGCAATTAAGACTCAATTACAACAGAAGGGTGTACAGTCCACACTAGGGGTGCACCTTGAGGGTCCAGCTGGGGTGAACAGGGAGACTGTGCCACTGGATCCTACAGGACACCTACAATAATAGGCCACCCTATGAAGCCTAAGAGACATGACAACTCTACCTAATACATAGAAACAATCACAGGGAAGCAGCCAAAATGAGGAGACAAAGAAACATGTCCCAAATGAAAGAAAAGAACAAAACTCCAGGAAAAGAACTAAACAAAATGGAGATAAGTAGTCAATCAGATGCAGAGTTCAAAACACAGGTTATAAGGTTGCTCAAGGAACTTGGTGAGACATTCAAGGGACTTAGTGAGACCTTCAAGGAACTTAAGGAGACCTCCAAGGAACTTAGTGAGAACATCAACAACATCAAAAAGGACCAGTCAGAAATGAAGGATGCAGTAACTGAAATAAAGAATAATTTACAGGGAATCAATAGTAGAGTAGGTGAAGCCAAGAAGCAAACCATCAATTTGGAATATGAGGAAGCAAAAAACACCCAATCAGAACGGCAAAAAAGAAAAAAGAATCCAAAAAAATGAGGATAGTGTAAGGAGCCTCTGGGACAACTTCAAGCGTGCCAACATTCACATCATAGGGGTGCCAGAAGGAGAAGAGAGAGAGAACAAGAAATTGAAAACCTATTTGAAAAAATAATGACAGAAAACTTCCCTAACTTGGTGAAGGAAACAGACATACAAGTCCAGGAAGCACAGAGTCCCAAACAAGTTGAACCCAAAGAGGTCCACACCAAGACACATCATCATCAAAATGCCAAAGGTTAAAGACAAAGAGAGAATCTTAAAAGCAGCAAGAGAAAAGCAGTCCGTTACCTACAAAGGAGCTCCCATAAGAGTGTCAGCTGATTTCTCAAAAGAAACTTTGCAGGCCAGAAAGGAGTGGCAAGAGATATTCAAGGTGATGAAAAGCAATGACCTACAACCAAGATTACTCTATCCTGCAAAGCTATCATTTAGAATTGATGGACATATCAAGAGTTTCCCAGACAAGAAAAAGCTAAAGGAGTTCATCACCACCAAACCAGTATTATATGAAGTGTTGAATGGTCTTCTTGAAGGAGAAGAACAATAAAAATATGAACAATAAAACGGCAATTAATACATATCTATCAACAACTGAATCTACAAACAAAATGAGCAAGCAGAATAGAAACAGACTCATAGATACAGAGGACTTTTTGTTGCTTGCCAGATGGATGGGGGCTGGGCGGATGGGTGAAAAAGATGAAGGAATTAAGAAATACAAATTGGCCCTGGCCAGTTTGGCTCAGCAGTTAGAGCGTCAGCCTGTGGTCCAGAGAGACCCGGGTTCAGTTATCGCTAGGGGCATATACCTCGGTTGCGGTTCGTCCCCGGCCTTGGTTGGTCGTGTGGGAGGCAGCCACTCAATGTGTCCCTTTCACGTCGATGTTTCTCTCTCTCTCTCTCTCTTCCTGTCTCTCCCTCCCACTCTATCTGAACAAAAAATGGAAAATTGTCCTCTGGAGAGGATAAAAAAAAAAAGTACAAATTGGTTTTTAGACTGATGAATCTCAAAGGGAAGGGGAGAGGGAGGGCGGGATGAGATAAACCAAAGAACTTCTATGCAGATATGCATGACCAATGGACACCGACAATAGTGTAGGGAAGGCAGGAGGAGGGCGGGATTGGGGAGGAGGAGGTCAATGGGGAAAAAGGGGGGGAATATCTGTAATACATTCAACAATAAAGAGATGAGTTAAAAAAAAAAAAAAAAAGAAAGAAAGAAAATAACACCAAGAAAATAATAATGAGCCACTACCAATTACCTCAGCACTACCCGGAAATTAGTTCACTCATTCATTCAACAAATATGCCAACCACATGCCCTATGCCAGACACTAAGCCTGCCTCAGGAATCCACCAGACTGCACCCCAGAAAGAGACTGCCTAGGACCATCCAGCTCAGTGACAGCGAAAACAAACCGGCATTCAAATTGAAAGCAAAATACAAAGAAAGCCCAAACCAACAGAATGAGTGTGAGAGAGAACTCAGGGACATGGACAAGGGCTTGGGGACTACAGGTGGGGGAGGGGAGTGGGTGGAGGTGGAAGAGGGCATAGAGGGGATAAATGGTGATGGAAAAAATAAAATAAAATAAAGAGAATGAGTGTGAGAAATCCAAATCCTAAAAACTAACATTTACAGCAAACTCCAAAGGTGAGTATCATTTGAACAAGGAATAGGCCCACAGACTCTTAGACTAACTGTACCCATAAAAAAATTTCCCAGTGTTGATAGCCATAAAACTAACTCTTTCAACGTGAACTAAAAGTTATCTCATAACTGAAACCATTTTTAAGTTACTTTTTATATTTTTAGTAAAGCCCAAAACGCTTAAACGAAACCACTTTTAAAAAGCGAAAGATTTATACGGTTTGAAGAAAAACCCTGAAATGTCGAAACCACTTTTAAATACCCTACTTGTACCCCATATTGAAACCTGATTAAGCCTCAAATATGTACCTTGGGGTCTGGTTGGGCGAAGACAAGCAAAGGCCAAGAAATTGGAACTGTAAAGAAAAAACACTTGAGGTTCACCAAAGAAAATGTACTTTAAACCACTATGACTCAGAAAGAAAAAGAAAAAGAAAAAAACCACTATGACTCAGCATCTAATGAATTTTGTTACTGCTATTGAATATTTCTTAAGACTCAAGTGTCCTAAGTACCCAGAATTGGCCTCTATTAGTCACAGGCAATCCTGGACACAATTCCTGAAAGGAAGGAGGTTACAAGGAACCCTTTACTAGAAATTTCAGTATGCATGGAAATAGCAGACCAAGAAAATATAACAGCCTAAGTACCTGAAAGAATAAATGAACAAGGGGGAAATGCTTATTAAGATAAGAAAACCTGCCTGGCCAGTGTGGCTCAGTGGATTGAGTGTTGTCCCATGGACTAAGAGATTCTGGTTCGATTCCTGGTCAGGGAACATGCCCGGGTTTGGGGCTCGATCCCCAGTAGGGGGCGTGCAGGAGGCAGCCGATCGATGTCTCTTCCACATAGATGTTTCTATCTCTCTCTCCCTTCCTCTCTCTCTAAAAAAATCAATAAAAAAAAACATTTTTTAAAAAAGATAAGAAAACCTTCAACTGAATGTTTTGTGTTCTCTACCAAGTCAACATTAGAGAATATCTATTGTTGCATAATATTAAAAAGTCTAGTTTTTAATACAAATTCTCCGTTAGAAAAAAAAGTTCTTACCTGAGACAGAGTAGACACAGAGTTTTCTAGAATGCAACACAGCCAGATGAAGCGTTTCAGTACCTCTGAAAAATGGGGAAAGTTTTAGAAGTTTAAATATTAGTTTCAAATGCAACCAAAAAGCTGTAGAATAAATTTTAAAAGAGATTATAACCACAGTCTGCCATGGTAAACTAAACAGTTTACCAGATAACATTCTAAACTGAAAAATAAAGGTAACAAAAAATAGCCAGTTTGACAATCCTGGAGGCCCAAGGGCTGGGCCTTAGGAGCTGCTGAGGGAACCTCCCTCCCAGAAAGAGTCCTATGGAAGGCTCCTTCTTTTTTTTTTAATCCTCATCTGAGGACATTTTTGCATGTATCTTCAGATAGAGCGGGAGGGAGAAAGGAAG
The DNA here is from genome assembly GCA_030848825.1 of Tadarida brasiliensis. Lineage (NCBI taxonomy): Eukaryota > Metazoa > Chordata > Mammalia > Chiroptera > Molossidae > Tadarida > Tadarida brasiliensis. The sequence goes on along the minus strand of CM061267.1, from coordinate 92,907,602 downwards.
AGAGAGAGAAACACATGGATGTGAGAGAGACACATCGACTGGCTGCCACCCACACACGACCCCAACCAGGGCCAGGGACAAACTGCAACTGAGGTACGTGTGCCCTTAGCGGGAACCAAACCCAGGTCTCTCTGGTCCGCGGGCCGACACTCTAACCGCTGAGCCAAATCCGCCAGGGCTGGAAGGCTTCTTCTGAGTGCTGTCCCACAGTACAGAGACCCAAGCCAGATCCTGGCTCTCCAGCCAATTAACCTGTGACCTTGGGCAAGTCCCTTAATCTCTCGGAGCCTGTTCTCCCTTCTGGAAAATAAGAGGTTTCCATTGAATGAAATAAAATCATGTGACCGCACCTTGTAAAATAAAAGCACCATAGACTGCTAACCATGATTAAACAATGGTAATGATTTTAAATGGCACTTATCACAGTCTAGCTCTAAACGTTATGAAGGTACTGAACGTATTTCAGCTTAGCCACTGTTACCACTCACTGCCCAGCCCCTGTCAAGTGGTTTTGAGAGACAAGGAAGGCAGAGTCTAGAAATCTGAAATTCAAAGTCTGCAAGGGTCAAGCCACTGGGTATAAATGAGTAAAGGTGTAAATGGTTGTAGTCACTGGACATGGAGTGGGAGTGGGGGGACAGACTAAAGGCCACTGCTACTCAGTTCTGGGCTTGTGGCCAGATCTCCACACATTTTTTTTTTTTTTCAAGAAAAGCCAGAATGCAGGGATTTTATGTGAACTCTCCTGCTCCGTGTGTGTGTGTGTGTGTGTGTGTGTGTGTGTACATATGAGATTATTTGAGCCAATTGACTTCATACGCTGGGAAGCAAGACCTCCTCCTGTTCTCAAATGTTGGCAAGTCTCGATTTCAGACACACATGCAAGCAGGCCTCCAACGTCTGAACCGCATTCTACACTGTTCTAAACTGCAGGGACGAAAGTTGACATCTGAAGATCTGGTTCGGGTCCTCACTCTGCACCTTGATATGTGTGTGATCATTCAGCCTTTTATTTTATTTATTTTTTATTTTTTGGTACATGCCCCTAGCGGGAACCGAACCCGGGACTCTCTGGTCCGCAGGCCAACACTCCAACCGCTGAGCCAAACTGGCCAGGGCTCATTCAGCCTTTTAGAGGGTTAGTCTCTCACTTGGAAAATAAGAATTATATTTGCTAAGACTTGCAAAACATTGTTACAATGAATATGTAAATACCCACCACTTGCTCTACTACAAGAGGATGCAAATCTACACAACCATCACTTAATTGATATTGCCTTCAGACATTTTTATATGTGCCCTGAACACTCAAAACCATTTTTCCATTGTGCACAGGAAAAGATGTCACGAAAAGATAGCAGAGTGTGGAGTCTGGCAGACCTGGGTCTGAATCCCACTGTGTGACCTCCAGCTCTGAGCTCCAGCTGGTTTCCTTATCTCTAAATGCAGATCACGCCCTGGCCGGTATGGCTCAGCGGTTAGAGCGTTGGCCTGCGGTCCAGAGAGACCCGGGTTCGGTCCCCGCTAAGGGCACGTACCTCAGTTGCAGTTTGTCCCCGGCCCTGGTTGGTCGTGCGGGAGGCAGCCACTCGATGTGTCCCTTTCACGTCGATGTTTCTCTCTCTCTCTCTTCCTCTCTCTCCCTCCCACTCCATCTGAACAAAAAATGGAAAAATGTCCTCGGGTGAGGATAAAAAATAAAATAAAATATCCGTCATAAAAAAATAAAATAAAATAAAAAATAAATGCAGATCACATCTTGTAGACAAGAGTCATGAGATGGTACTAGTTAATTAATACTAGTACAGTATCCACTCACTAATGTTAACCTCCTCCCTTCCAACAAGTGATCACATAGATGAAGTCCGCACTTAGGACTACTGGGCAGAATGACTGTCATAGCATTTCAACTTTTTAAAAAGACAAAAAGATAACCGTCCTTGTAGCTCCTTACTGTGTAATATATGCTAAGCACACAAGGGTACCTAGTCACCACCAGCTTGTAGATGGAGTTAGTCACCGACCACAGCAGTCATATCTCCCTGATGTACCCTGTCACCGTGCACAAAAGCCCTGGCCTAGCGCATCTATGACGCAGCTGCCCGTCAGAATGAAACTCAGCAGGAGAAGAGGGGTACTGGTGAGGAGCGGTTGTTCAGGTTTCTCTAGCGGGACTTGGGGCCCTGAATAAATGGAAGCTGGGGCCAATAAGTTATGATGAGCAGATGAAGTGAGCCAAAATCCAGAGCTCAGGGCACTCTGGGACTCCAGAAGGCAAAAGGGAGGTCAAAAAGAAGAGGCAGGGGAGAACGAGACCACTGCCACCTACATAACTTCTCACAATGGATACTTTCGTAAGTGATAAGAAACACAGGCTTAAGGTTGAGTACTGCCGTTTGCGACAACATGGATGGATCCTGAGAGTATCATACTAAGCAAAATAAGTCAAATGGAAAAGTACAAGAACCATATGATTTCACTCCTATGTGGGATATAAAACGGAAAGCAATAAACAAACAAGAAAAACAAATAAGCTCATAGACACGGACAATAGCATGGTGGTTACCAAAAGAAAAGGAGGATGGAGAATGAAGAGAATAAGGGGTCGAATATATGGTGACAGATGGAGACAGGACTTTGAGTGGTGGGCACACAACACAATGTACAGATGATGTATCACAGAAATGTACACTTGAAACCCATATAATTATTAACCAATGCCCCTCGATAAATTTAATTTTAAAAAAAGAAATACAGGCTTATTTTAAGAAAATGCATGTATGAAAATAAGATAAAATCAGCAATATCATCAGTAAATAAAAAGCAGACATATTAAACAAAATGCAAACTAATAAACAATTTTCTAAAATAAATTAGGTTTAAAAGTATAAAGTACCTTGAAACAAAGCTTCTATAAGGGAAGATTTAACTTCGTGGGTTGATCTGGCTTCTTTTAAGAAACTAAGGACCTCTCTACCCCAAACAAGTAATTCATTTTAAAGCTTCAAAGCTATCCTGGCATAACTGCTACTTTATCTAATTATTTAAAGAGACATTTATATAACCTGGACATTTAGTGTTTTAAGTAAGTGAATACTTTCCATTTCTTTATTTGGTTATTTGCAAAAGCTTATCTCTTTTCCTTTAAGTTTCTGATCCATCAGGCATCTTAGGTCTGTTACTATTTTTTTTAAATGTCCTAAATGATTTTATCTTAAATGTACAAGCTTCCATGTTAAAAAAAATAAAATAAAAAAAGTTCAGTACACGAGGAATACCTAGGTGATAATATGCAGAAAATATATTGAATTCATGGAGAGTCTTTTTCTCCTTTGAAGAATCCACAAATGTGACACAGTAAGAGACTGAAGAAAATGATGCACTCCAAGTAAAATAAAACACAGAACCTGTGGGCTGTACTTACGAAACAAACTTTCCTACTTCCACTTGCAGTATTGGATCTCGCAGATGAACTTCTAGAAGCAAATCTTCAGCTTGGGCTCCATCTCCTGTTTTTACAGGATGGGGGTTAAAGATTCGTAGGTATCCCATAAAGCTACCCACAATTATTTTATCTGTAGAGAGATTTAAAGAAAATTAGGAAGAAACAGTGACAAAATTTATTTGGAAATAAACTTTGTAATGGGATGACTCTTTTATGTTGCCAAATGGTAAGGGGACTCATGAGGTGTTTTTCTTTTTGTTTTTTGTGGGGCTTTTTTGTTGTTGTTTTTTTTATCCTCACCCGAGGACATTTTTGCACCCATTCGCAGATAGAGCAGGAGGGAGAGAGGGAAAAAGAGAGAGAGAGACACATCGACTGGCTGCCACCCACACGACCCCAACCGGGGCCGGGGACAAACTGCAACCAAGGTATGTGCCCTTAGCGGGAACCAAACCCAGGTCTCTCTGGTCCACAGGCCGACGCTCTAACCGCTGAGTCAAACTGGCCAGGGCTGTTTTTTTGTTTTTTTGGTTAACCCTCACCCAAGGATATTTTTCCATTGTTTTTTTAGATAGAGTGGAAGAGAAGAAGGGGGAGGGAGGGGGAGGGAAAGGGAGAGGGAGAGAGAGAAAGAGGGAGAGAGGGAGAGAGAGAGAGAGAGAGAAACACCCATGTGAGAGAGACACATCAATTAGTTGCCTCCCACATGACCCCAAGCAGGGTTAGGGATCGAACCTGCAACCCAGGAATATTCCCTTGACCAGGAATCAAATCTGAGATCCTTCGGTCCGTGGGCCAACACTCTAACCACTGAGCCAAACTGGCCAGAGCTTTTTCATTTTTGAATCATAAGCTTTAACTTTAAGAGTTGGGCAGGAGGCAGGGTTGATCATCTTTGAGGAACAGAAGGCCTTCCCATCTCCCATCACTGAGAGAGCAGGGCCCAGATTTTCCTTAGAAACTATTCAGTAGGTGCTCACTACACTTTGGTGCCCCCCACTCTTCCTTGGCAATGTAATTTTCTCCTTTCACCTTGTTCCCCCAGATTCTACTGTTTTCGTTATAGGCAAGAAAAATAGAATGAAGAAAAATGTAAGGGGACAATACTTAGATACACCAAACAAAAAATAAGCATTATTTTTTTTTTTTATCCTCACCCGAGGACTTTTTTTTTTTTTCTTTTTTGCATTTATCTTCAGATAGAATGGGAGGGAGAGAGGGAGGAAGAGAGAGAGAAACATCGACGTGAGAGAGACACATAGAGTGGTTGCCACCCACACGATCCCAACCGGGGCCAGGGACAAACTGCAACCGAGGTACGTGCCCTTAGCAGGAACAGAACCCAGAACTCTCTGCTCTGCGGGCCGATGCTCTAACCTCTGAGCCAAACCGGCCAGGCCAATAACCATTATTTTAAGAGGTCAATGACTATCCAGATTTCAAAAAAAAAAACATAAAAACCTCATGACCATAAGTCATTAAAAAGCAAGTACAAATTTCAAATAATGATATAGAACTAAAATGTTTTAAAGACCACCTTAAAAATATGAAGACGCAAACAGGAGCAACTAATACAAGAATCAAATAGAATGTTGTTTCTAGTATGATAACATGAACATGAAAGCAATGATTTAACAGTTGTTTTCTATGAACTAATAGAGCTTGCATAATTTCTCCATTCTTGTATGAATGGCTTTCAGATTCAATTTAAAAAGAATGTAATTTGCTTCCTGTGCAGATAGCGCTCTGGCAATCATAATAAACATTCCTTAAACCCGTTGGAACTTCCTTTTTGTTTTTCAAAGATTTTTTTATTGATTTTTAGAGAGAGAGTAAGGGAGAGAGAAAGAGAAAAACATGGATGTGAGAGCAAAACATGGACTGGCTGCCTCCTGCACATCCCCTAGTGGGGATTGAGCCGGCAACCTGGGCATGTGCCCTGACTGGGAATATAACCAGCAACCTTTCAGTGAGTAGGACAATGCCAAACCAACTGAGCCACACTGGCCAGGGCAAACCTGCTGGACTTCCTGTACGAAGTGTGGCAAGCATCAGCCCCACAAAGGAACACAGTACAAGAACATCAAGGATTCTCTATATTTGCAGGAACAGCACATTATGACAGGAAGCTGAGTGGCTATGGTGAGCAGACTAAGCCGATTTTCCACGAAAAGGCTAAAACTACAAAGAAGATTGTGCTGAGGTTTGAATACGTTGAGTCCAACTGCAGGTCTAAGAGAATGCTGGCCATTAAGAGATTCCAGCATTTAGCCCTGGTCGGTTTGGCTCAGCGGTTGGAGCGTCGGCCTGGGGTCCAGAGAGACCCGGGTTCAGTTCCCGCTAAGGGCATGTACTTCAGTTGCAGTTTGTCCCCGGCCCTGGTTAGTCATGCCGGTGGCAGCCACTCAATGTGTCCCTTTCACGTCGATGTTTCTCTCTCTCTCTCTTCCTCTCTCTCCCTCCCACTCTATCTGAACAAAAAATGAAAAAATGTCCTCAGGTGAGGATAAAAAAAAAAAAGAGAGATTCCAGCATTTTGAACTGGGAGGAGATAAGAAGAGAAAGGGCCATGGCTACCTGGTAGCTCACTGGTCAGGGCACACAACAGTGAATGCAGAAATAAGTAGAACAACAAACTGGTTTCTCTCTCGCCCACCCCCCAAAACAATAAAAAATAAAATAATTAAAAAGAAAAGGCCAAGTTATCCAGTTCTACGCTTCATATTTTGTTTTATTATGTGACAATAAAATCTTGCGGATAAATAAATAAAATGTAATTTTTCTTTCAAATAATTTCTAAAAAAGAAACTTTTTCAAAATTCAAAATATTTTACTAGTTCTACTAATTTTGCAACAAATTAAACGATATCTTATCATTTTTTTCTGAGTTTCAGCAAATAGCATGACAGAATCAACAAAACCAGAAAAACACAAACTACTAAACAGAAGAATTGTGTTTATCATCCTGCTACCTAAATATCACTTATAAGAATACCTTCAAAATGAGGGCATAATTATGACAGTTCACTGAAGTTCTATCAAGTACATATTTTAAAAGGAAATTGTTTTTATGTCGTCTCTGTAATGCTTTACTCCAAGATACAGAGTCATAAGTTACTTACCTTGTCCATTTCCAGTATTATCAACATCAGCCAAACACAAACAGCCTTGATCAAATTCTTCTTTTTCTCCCAGAACAGTAGACCACCACTCACGGGCTTTAAATAACGACATTTTCGTTCACTCTAAAAAAAAACACATGTATTTATAGTAAAAATCCACTTTACACCATGAATTATGAATTAATTACCTCTTAAGGCAAAGCAAATTAAACTTGGACAACTTTGAGAGAAACATTCCTGTATTAACTTTAATTTTTTTATATTTTGTGGACCTATGTGGAACCACAAATCCAAATGGGCAGAAGCATTAATCAGATATTTTGCAAGGACCTTGGAAAGTCAGGCTGAAAAATTACACATTTATGTTGGACCACTTCTCTCTTCCATGAGATTTCGTAGACAACTGCACAAAGTAACAAAAAAATATTCTTTGGAAGGTCAAGGTTGAAATTCTACCATCACTAGTTAGCAGAAGACCTAATGTCCCTTCAGTTTGGTCGCTGGGAAGGCTGCAGCATCTCCTGCCACAATGAGTTGCTGAGAAGAGCCAATGAAATCAATGCCTCAAATGACTAACAGTGGAACTTGTATATTACAGGTACTCAAAAAGCACTCAGTCCCTTTCCCCACTCTAACGGTACAAAGGCTCGATGAAAAAAGGGAAATTCACACCAAAAAAGAAGCAGGAAAACTAGGTTATAGTGCATTTATACCACTAACTACCTGTGGTGACCTCAAGCAACCCACACAACCTCTCTGTGCTTTGATTCCTCATCTAGAGCAAGGATATACCAGCCATACCTACCACTGAGTTACTGATGTGGTGTTTGTGAAAGCCCACTGGACCTTCACAATAGCCAAAAGGCAGAAACAACCCAAGTGGCCATGGATGAATGAGTTAAACAAAACGTGGCATATACATACAATGGAATACTATCAGCCTTAAAAAGTAAGGAAACTCTAAAACATGCCACAGTGTAGATGAACCTCATGAACATTATGCTAAGTGAAATAGGCCGAAAGTAGTCAGATTCATAAGGAGAAGAATGGTGGTTGCCAGGGTTGGGAGGAGGAGGAAAAGGGGATTAGTACAGTTTCAGTTTTGCAGGATGAAGAATTTTGGACATTGGCTGCACAAAACTGTTAATGTACTTAACACTACTGAACTGTATACTTAAAAATGGTTAAGATGGTAAAATTTATCTGTATTTCACCACAATTAAAAATAAAAACTTTTAGCCCTGGCCGGTTTGGCTCAGCAGTTAGAGCGTCGGCCTGCAGACCAATGAGTCGCGAGTTCGGTTCCGGCCAAGGGCACGTACTGGTTGCGATTCGTCCCAGGCCCTGGTTGGGGTCATGCAGAGGCAGCCACTTGATGTGTCCCTTTCACATCGATGCTTCTCTCTCTCTCTCTCTTCCTCTATCTCCCTCCCACTCTATCTGAACAAAAATGGAAAAAAATCCTCGGGTGAGGATAAAAAATAAATAAATAAATAAATAAATAAATAAATAAATAGAATTAAAATTTTAGTTAAAAAAAAGGAATATATTAGTATATTAACACAATACTTAGCATATAATAAGTACTCAATAAATGTTAGCCGTTGCTATGGTTTTTACACTTTTCATGATTTTTTTTAAACCTACATTGAAGAAAAAAAAAACAAAAAGTCCTTCAGCATGTAAATAGCTAAAAAACAAACAGAAAAACTATGATACATTCATACCATGGAATAAAACTCAGCAATTTTTAAAAACAAAATAACAACTTGGATGGCTCTAAAGGGCTGAGTGAAATAACACACCCAATCCCAAAAGGTCACATATTGAATAACTCCATTTCTTTTTAGTTGCTGTTAATCCTCACCCAAGGATATTTTTCCATTGATTTTTAGATAGAGTGGAAGGGAGGGAGGGAGAGCGAGCAAGAGAAACATTGATGTGAGAGAGACACATCAATTGGTTGCCTGCCCCATGACCCTGACTGGGGCCAGGGATCAAACCTGCAACCCAGGTAGGTGCCCTTGACCAGGAACTGAACCCGAAACCCTTCAGCCCTCAAACCAATGCTATAACCGCTGAGCCAAACCAGCCAGGGCTTAAATAATCCCATTTCTATAACAGTTTCAAAGTGATCAAACTGAACTGATGGGGAACAGACAGATCGCTGGTTGCAGGGTCGGGGAGGGTGTGGCTTTCACAGGCTAGAACAAGGAAATTTCTTTGGGATGATGAAAAGTTCTGTAATCTGACATTGGTGATGGTTTCAGGGGATAAATTTAAATTTCTATAAGCCAAAAAAAATGTATGGGATGTAAAACCTGGTGAAATGGAAATAAGATCTGTATACTATTGTACAAATGCAAATTTAATGGTTTTGATCATTGTTATCATTGGGAAGCCACTATTTTTGCAACTTCTATGTGAGTATAAAATTATTTCAAAATGACAAGTTTAAAGAAACAAAGTACTTTAAAAAAGAAAGAAGGAAAACTCCATCCCAGGCCATGATAAAAGTGAAAGAAAAATACAAAGCAGAAAACTTGATGAGTTTTAATATACACGCGAGGGCTTCTGAAAAACATGTGCACCACTCATTATTACTAATGGAGCCATCTAACCACACAGGTTGCTGGATAACTAAACTTCGAATTTGGCAACAAGTATTCAAAAAATGTAATGAACACTTTTATTACACTTTCATTGAAGTTTTTGTTTGAGAAGTAACAGTATTTAATAACTGCCATATATTCTCAGCATGTACTCCAGATACATCGGAGAATCATAAAATGCCATACTTATTGGACTACCAAGATGAAGATACATCATTCTCTTGCAGCCCAGAACTGAATATTTACTCAAATTCAACACCCCTCAGTGATTCACTAGGCGGACTCACAGCACTTAGCATATTGTCAGCATCAGGGCTATGATTTATCTCAGAGAAAGGATGCAAAGCATAATCAGGAAAGGGAAAAGGTGCATGGGGTGGGGAGATGGGTGTCATCTGGAGGAAAACAAGCACAAGCTTCCAAGGTGGAAGGACTGGGCTCTGGGTCAGAGGTAAGGGAGAAGAGAGGAGTCTGCCAAGAAATTGAACAGGGGCATCCAATGAGATCAAAGGAAAACCAGGATTGCTATCTGGAGGGAAATGGAAAAAAGTATATCTAGAAAAAGAGAGTGACCAGCAATATGAAATGCTGTTGATACATCATAAAGAATAAGCCCCAGTCGGTGTGGCTCAGTGGTTGAGCATCGACCCATGCACCTTCCTCTCTCTCCCTCCCTCCCACTCTATCGGGAGATAAATAGAAAAATATCCTCAGGTGAGGATTAAAAAAGAAGGTGGGGACAGTGCTAACTGAAACCTAGGTCCCACAAATGCTCGTCCTCACAAGACCACAGCTACCTTACTTCAAACCAATTGACTTTCATCCCAGGGCAAAGCACAGGTAATGCATAGCAAATGTGCGTAAATTACATTACATCCAAATCCTTCATATTGGTTCCCCCATGTTCCAGATGGTACAGTGCACCACTTTGGACAATAATGTTTTTTAATTGATAAGAGGGAGAGAGAAACACTGATTTGTTCTTCCACTTATTCATGTATTCATTGGTTGCTTCTTGTATGTGCCCTCCCGACTGGGGATCAAACCCACCACCTTGGCATATTGCAACAACGCTCTAACCAACTGAGCAACCCGGCCAGGGCAACAATAATTTATTAAATAAGGACTTACACCTTTAAAAAGTTAGTGAACAGGAAAACCAACAATTTGGGCTGATGGTCAGTACCTTGTTTCCCAACTGCCTCCCTCTGATTTCAAAGGCAGAAGCAAAGGAAGGTGCACTGCCCACTCCCAAAAAATTGAGAAATCACAACGCTCATCTGTGCTAAGTTGGCATACCATTCATTTCCGTTCCAAAAATTGGTGAATTTTAAAATGACAACTTAGCTGCAAGACAACAGATTTTAAAGGGGAGTATCTTTCCACTTTGGCCTCAAAGATGGGTTTGATGGCAGTCTGAACAACTAAGGTTGCTAGGTATCCCTGTCTGAATGAAGTACTGACACACGCTACAATGTGGATGGACCTTGAAAACATTATACTAAGAGAAAGAAGCCAGTCACAAAAGACCACATATTTTATGATTACATTTATACAAAGTGTAGGAATAGGCAAATCTATAGAGACAGAAAGTAAATTAGTGGTTGCTTAGGTCTGATGGGGATGAGAGCACAGGAGGTGAAGGGTGAAGCTTTCCTCATGAGTGATGAAAACATTCAAAAATTGCAGCTGCACATATCTGAGACCATACAAAAAAAGCACTGAACTGTACATATTAAATGGGTAAATTGTATGGTATATGAATTATATTTCAATAAGGCTGTTATTTTTTAAAAAGTAGATAGTGTTGGATACATGAGAGGTTATTTTACCATTCTTTAGGCTTTTGTTTATGTTTAAAATTGCCCATAATGGCCTTCGCCAGTGTAGCTCAGTTGGTTGGGTGTCATCCCAGGCACCAAGAGGTAGCCTGTTCGATTCCCAGTCATGGCACATGTATGGGTTGCAGGCTTAATGCCCAGTAGGGGGCATGCAGGAGGCAGCTGATCAATGTTTTTCTCTCACATCGATGTTTTTCTCTCTCCCTCTCCTTCCCTCTCTCTCTCTAAAATCAATAAAAACATACTTTTTAAAAAATGTTCCCATAATAAAAAATAATAAAATTAAGTTTCACTTTTTTTTTCAATCCTCACCCAAGGATATTTTCCCTTTTTTTTTTCAGACAGAGTGGAAGGGAGAGATAGAGAAGGAGAGAGAGAGAAACATGGATGTAAGAGAGATATCGACTGGTTGCCTCCCGCACGACCCGACCAGGGCCGGGGACCAAACTGCAACCAAGGTACGTACCCTTGACCAGAATCAACCCATGACTCTTTGGTCCACAGGCCAACCGCTGAGGCAAACCAGCCAGGGCAAGTTTTACTTTTTTTAATTAAGGATATTTTGGTCATATTTCCCACTCTGTCAGAAGAAAATAGGTTAGCACATTCAATTCAGAAGGTTAGCAAAATAAATTCTACCCTTCCTCCTAGAAGAACAACCCACCACATTGAGAAAAAGAAAAACTAGCCAAAAATAAAATGCTAATTCATTTTCTAAGCTCAGAAAGACACAGGCCTTGACTTCAGGATAGTAAGGTAAGCGGTGGGTAGAGGAAGTCAGTTACTTGTAGATTAGGTAGAAGGAAGATAAAGAAAAATATTACCCAGCCAGTGTGGCTCACTGGTTGAGCATCAACCCATGCACCAAAAGGTCACTGGTTTGATTCCCGGTCAGAGCACATGCCCAGGTTGTGGGCCCAATCCCCAGTGGGGGGCATGCAGGAGACAGCCAATCAATATTCTCTCTCATCAATGTTTCTCTCTCTCTCTAAAATCAATAAAGGAAAAATATTTTTTAAAGAAAGAAAAATATTAACAGGGCATTTTTCAATCACGAAACCTCACTTTTCCGTTACAAAAACAAAAAGTATTCCATGCCTGGCCAGTGTGGCTCAGTGGTTGAGCACCAAGAGGTAGCCGGTTCGATTCCCGGTCAGGACATATGCCCAGGTTGTGGGCCTGATCCCCAGTGGGGGGCATGCAGGAGGCGGCCAATGGATGTTCTCTCTCATAGATGTTTCTCTCTCTCTCTCCCTCTCACTTCCTCTCTCTCTAAAATCAATAAAGGGGAAAAAAAGGTGTGAAACTTTTTAATTACTATATACTATTGATTTTGAATTTTTTTCCCTTCAGTGAATGTTTCCATCAATAAGTTGTACCACAGCCCTGGCCAGCTTGGCTCAGTGGTTAGAGTATCGGCTCGCAAACTGAAGGGTCTTGGGCTCGATTCCTGGTCAAGGGCATGTACCTCGGTTGCAGGTTTGATCACCGGCCCTGGTCAGGGTTGTGCGGGAGGCAACAAATCAATGTGTCTCTCTTGCATCGATGTTTATCTTTCTTTCTCTCTCTCCCCTTCCCTCCCTCCCATTCTCTCTAAAAATCAATGGAAAAATATCCTCCAATGAGGATTAACAAAAATCAAATAAAGTAAGTTACACCATAAACATAAGTGTAATTATAATTTAAGAACATTACATGAAATGAAAAATCCCTTAAATTCTCATTAATTCCTTATAAATTATTTGCAAATTTTTTTAAGTTTTTTAATTCTTCTAAACAATGGTTCAGTCTATTCACTCACACACACACACACACACACACACACACACACACAAAATCGACTATCAATTATTCTCTACATATTTCTATTAAGTGAGAAAATCTCTCCTCTCTGACAGCTGGCAGACTTTAGTTAAGACCCATAGTTTCACGTTGTGCACGTGTGTGATATGGTTTCATTTTTTTAAGTAAAAGTGAGATAGAAAAAAAAAACCACTGAATTTCTCCAGGAAATCTGAGTCAGCTGCAGGACTTGATTGGGGAAGGGAGCTGCTAATAAAATCAGGTCAGTTCACCGAAACTGCTGTGGTCTGCAATGTGAAAAGAGAAGGCGAAGCAATAATCCTATTGCAAGAAGGAATTAGGGGGTATTAGCACATGCATCCCACTTCAGTCATAGGCTAAGAACTGCTCTGCCCATTTGCTCACAAGACCTGTTGAAGTGTCACAGGAGGAGGATGCTCGCGCACCACGTGACATTCCTGAACGGAATCTAAAAATTCTTACCACCCTTTCTCGAAAACTGTTCACAGGATCTCACACATACTGTGTTCGTAGTTGTGTTTTGTTCTGTTTTCAACGCAAACATCCTTCCTAAGAAAGCTATCACCCTATATCCCCGCGAACCATTACATGGCATCAAAGGATCAATCTTGCCCACAAAATAAAACTCAGAAAGGGAATTCATGCATCCGATGTTTAATACCAGACATGCCTTCTTACCTGATGCCGAATCAGGTGGGTCCTGCCCTACCTTGCTTCGAACTCTTTCCGCAGATTTCCCTTTAAGAATGCCTGCCAGGGTCCCAGGGCTCGAACGACGAGAGCAGGAGCGGAGGGTGCAGAGAAAAGCAACCCTTACTGCACTACTCCCTCTCGTTCTCCTGCTCCAACTTCTTCCACGTCCCGGGCAAGGAGAGAGCCTCACCAGGTGGCACCACCAGCTCCACAGAGTTGGAGGAATCACCCCAAGGAGCCCCTCTGCATCCCTTCTCTGTCACCCCCGGAGACAAGCAGGGGACACGGCATCAATCCCTTGGAAGAGACCAGGCAGGCAAGAACAACGTCAAATCCTGCTGCTCACGAAGAGGAGGAAATGATGAAGAAGGCAGTGAAGAAGATGTAGCAGAAAAAGGACAGCAGCGGCTGAAGGGACACCTCCCCACTCGTGCCTAACTCCAAGCCATCTTCGCCCTGTTGTCATAGCACTTTACAACGAACGCTACTGCGCAAGTCAGAAGGCTGAGCCCCGGTGCCTTCTGGGGGTTGTAGTCCAGGGTGGCTAAGGAGGACGGAAATAGGGGTCTTTTTCTGAGTAGGCGGTACTGGGAATCAGATTTCTAGTGGGCGAGGCTGAAATGAACCACTGCCCGGTGCTCATTGGCAGAGAAAGATAATTAATAAAATTCCTTTTTCAGTCTTTGGACAGTTCCTGGATCCTTGCTCGGAGGAAGACCCCCCCCCCACAAGCCGCCACCACGGACTCAGGCCACGCCCTCCCGCCCTCTCGCCCCTTCTCTGTCCCCGCCCCGCGACGCTCGTGGGTGGGGCTTTCTGCGGGGATGGAGGTCTGGGCTTTGGAGCGGCCACATCTTTTTCCAGCCTCCGCCCACGGGGCTGGATGCATGGACTGGGAGCAGCGGCCCAGGTGGGCGTAGGGGTGGTGCTGGCCCAGTATATACTATCAAGAAGACCCCAGGGAAGAAAACCAAGATCATGGAGACTGGGGCAATGTTTTTCCCTACTGGAAAAGGTGCCGCTATAAAGTTATTTGTACATGTCTGCTGACTACATGTGCTAAATATTCTCTTTAGTATATACGTTGGACTGGATTTCCTGGTATATAAGTATGAAAATGTTGAACTTTATAATTGAGCACAACGATAACGCGAATTTTTCAAACTTTTTTCATCTGTCAACTGATTGTCGATTGGTGCCAAATTCAGCACCAACAGAATCCCCAAATAGGGGTGTGGTGAAGCCGGAAACTTTATTCAGGGCAAGCAGGCAATTGTGATACAGCACAGCTGTGGCACAGCTCAATGGTGTTACAACTCAACTATGAAGTCGCACAGCTGTAGCACAGAGCAGCCCTGGGAGATGCTCCAGAGATGATGTCTTCAGCTTCAGCACAGGAAATACAGCCTTCAGGGGAAAGGGAAAGTGCGTTTCTAATCCAGAGAGGAGCTGATTTACATAGAAGTCCTGCTCCTGGTCCCTGCTTTGCCCATCTTCACGCAAATGAGGACTCCAAATTCTGACAGTTTGATTGGTCCAAAAAGAACTGTTCTGATTGGTTAACATAGAGCTCTGAATGGTCAGGCATATAACTGCAGAGCTCTGATTGAACAGGGAGTCTCAGTCCTATGGGTTGAACTAGGATTCCAGGAACTCCTTTATAAAGGTTGGCTCAGATGGCAAAAGCACAGGGTAGGCAGTCAGCTCAGTGATGGAGGCAGATTCATTGCAGGCTTCTCCCTGAAGCTGGCTTGCCTGAGAAATCGGCCCCTATTAGAAACAGCTGCTAGGCTCTGTTCTTGTTTCTGGTTTTTGTTGTTGTTGTTATTTTTGTTTTTGTTTTTGAAACCAGTTAGCCACCAGGAGCTCTTTCTTAGTGTCTTCTTTCTCAGAGTCCACACATCTTTGCTTTCAGTCAGTATAGGTATATACCCTGTCAGCAACCAACCTTCAAACTTTTGTTTTTGTTTTTTTCACTGGATTTTAGCTTACACTTTAAAGTTCCTGTTTTTCACTACCAATTCACATTACCACTAGAAAATGTAATTCTAAAGTATTACTTTTCTTTACTTAATGTTTTTATAATTATTATTTAGAGAGAGGGGAAAGGAGAGAGAGAAACATCGATCTGCTGCCTCCTGCACGCCCCTCACTGGGGATCAAGCCGAAACCCAGGCATGAGCCCCAACCAGGAATCCAACTGGGACCTCTCAGTCCATGGGACCACGCTTAATCCACTGAGCCACACCAGGTGGGCAAGTATTACTTTTCTTAAAGATAAAAGAATTTCATGAAAAGCATTAATTTTTAATATTTTCATATTATTAAACCATCACAACATTGAATATAAAAAATGAAAATGTAAATTTGGACTGCCAATAATAAAAGCTTAGGCAAATTATAAAAACTATTCCCCAATTAAAATTCAAGTTATTGAAATATTTAGACTTGAATAAAGTTCATAATATCGGCGAGAAAAGTCTTTAAAAACATACTATTTGATATAATTCTTATAAGGAAAAAATATGGAAAAATACTGGACGGAATTTTCACAAAAATATTTATAGTCGCTATTATTAAGTGGACCTTCTCCTTAACTGTAAAATAGGAATAATTAACCCGTTACCCCAATAAATTCAATACAATTTTTTTAAATAAATAAAATTAGGATAATACGTAAGGGTAGTAACAGTACTTACTAAGTTTTTAAAAATTAAAACAACTCGCCCTGGCCGGTTTGGCTCAGCGGTTAGAGCGTCAGCCTGCAGTCCGGAGAGACCTGGGTTCGGTTCCCGCTAAGGGCATGTACCTCGGTTGCAGTTTGTCCCCGGCCCTGGTTGGTCGTGTGGGAGGCAGCCACTCGATGTGGCCCTTTCACATCGATGTTTCTCTCTCTCTCTTCCTCTCTCTCCCTCCTAC
Organism: Tadarida brasiliensis; assembly: GCA_030848825.1. NCBI lineage: Eukaryota > Metazoa > Chordata > Mammalia > Chiroptera > Molossidae > Tadarida > Tadarida brasiliensis. The sequence goes on along the minus strand of CM061267.1, from coordinate 92,891,146 downwards.
TCTGTCTGAACAAAAAATGAAAAAATGTCCTCAGGTGAGGATAAAAAAAAAAAAAAGAAAAATTAAAACAACTCTTATTAAGGGCTTAACTCCATGACGCACACATAAAAAGCACTCAATGTATATTAGCTTTTCATTTCCAGCACCCAAACCTTGTCTAAGTATAATAAACACTGACTTTATTTCAACCAGGGATCCCATGAGAATTCCTATGAAGAAACTTCCTTTCTTCAAAACTGGATGAATCCTATAACTTGTACGAGCAGCTCCTGTCTGTCTAGCCACTCGGAGATATAATACAAATACGACCTGCACAGGGTCCCTGACACTGCGAGGGGAGGCGCCAGCACAGAGAGGTCCTGGGCGGCAGGGAAGGGCTCCAGGGCGGTACGGTCGGCACCCTCAGCACTCGACGGCCGCCAGGGGGCGCGCTCCGACTCCTGCACCAAGCGGCCAGACGACCCGGCCGGGCGCTCGAGCAAGGACTTAGGGCCGCGCCCGGAGGGAGGCTACCGGGGCGGCGGCGGGAGGGGGCGCTGCGGGACCGGGCGGGCGCGGCGCGGAGGAAGTGTCGTCTTCGCCGCCGCCTGAGCCCCGCGGGCCGCGATGTCGTCCCGGCCGGGGCGCGGCGACCCGGGGGCCGGGGGCGCGAGGCGGGCGCGGGAGCCGCCCGAGCAGGAGCTGCAGCGGCGCCGGGAGCAGAAGCGGCGGCGACACGACGCGCAGCAGCTGCAGCAGCTCAAGCACCTGGAGTCCTTGTGAGTCCCCGCCCGCCCCGGACTCCTGCGAGGCACGGGCGCCGCGTGGGCGCGTCAGGCGGGTCCTCGGAGACCCGCGAGGGGGCCGGCGGCCGGCTGCCGTTACCGATCCCGGGCGGCGCGCTCGCCTTGCAGCCGCCCTCGGCGGGAGGGAAGGTCGGTGCCCGGCGCCCTGCAGCCGCCTGGCCGGGGGCAGCGCAGGCCCCGCCCCAGGGTCCCGGGCGCTCGCGGGGTGGGGGCGTGGGGGGCGCTGCCCCGCGCGGAGCCGCGGTTGGCCACGTGCCGCGCTGTGGGAGTTGGGCGGAGGGCTCTGTCTGGCGCTCACTCAGGATTTGGGGACTAAATACACGAGGAGTGCGCTTTGGTCCCTGTACTTTCCCGGTGCTCAGGTCACAGGGCCCACTGTGAACCGGATAAAATCTTTTCATCTTCGGTTACTAAGGGAGGAGAAAGCGTAGTCCTATAGGGTAAGAGAATAAACCGTGGGGTGAGGGACTTGTCCCCAACTACTGGGAAGGTGGCTGTCAGGTAGAAGGGAGTGTGAGCTTGCTCTCTAGTCCTGAGGACTTTTACCAGGAGTAAGGGTGGAAGCTACAAAGAGGACAATCCCTCCACCCTCTGCCCCATCCCATGCTCCAGTTCTGTCACCCCAGTGTTCCTGGGCTGCCAGGATAACAGAAGGGGGCGCATTCCTGTGTATATGTGGCGGTTTCATCCCTGCCTTCCAGCCCCATAGGAGCCAGCTGCAGAAACAATGGGAATGGAGTATACTTACTTGAGGACTCTTCCAAAAGAAATCCCACCCCAGCACTCAGAAATCCAAAGAGTATTTTTAAGTACTTGGCAAAATAAAGATTTCTTCCCCCATGCCCACTTGGAAAGGTAATTTTTCCTTCTCATCTAAATTTAGTCTTCATACAGCTCACAGCAACTTATTACAATCTGAATGATAAAATCGTAAGGCATCACAGATGGTACAAAATAATGGGCCTCTAACAACATTTTTTTATTTTCTGAGGATTAACTACAAAATAATGCAGACCTTTCAACTGTGGTATCGCAGAACCAACTACATAGTAAACACACTCCTATTCCCATTTCCAAATCATTTCTTTTATTCTCACCCGAGGATATGTTTATTGATTTGAGAGAGAGAGAAACATTGATCAGTTACCTCCTGGTTGCCTCTGGTACACACCCCGATGGGGGATCGAACCTGAAATTTAGGAATGTGCCCTGACTGGGAATCAAACCTTCTACCTTTTGATGTAGGGGACAACACTGCAACCAACTGAGCCACCCAGCCAGGCCAAATCTGTTATTTTTAATAATTAAATATTCCCTTAATATTTGAGAAATATATTTTTTAACGTGCTACATAAACTAAGGAATTGTTTAGCCCTAGGAAAAAACATGAACCACGTGCCTTTAAATTTGTGGAAACAGTTGAAAAATGTGCCCTGGCCGGTTTGGCTCAGTGGTTATAGTGTTGGCCTTGGACCAATGAGTCCCGGCTTCCATTCCAGGTCAAGGGCACGGTACCTCGGTTGCGATGGCAACCACTGGATGTGTCCCTCTCATGTCAATGTTTCTCTCTCTGTCTCTCTTCCTCTCTCTCCCTCCCACTCTATCTGAACAAAAATGGGAAAATATCCTTGGGTGAGGATTAAAAAAGAAAGAAAGAAAAAAAAGTAGTTGAAAAATGTACTTTTTAGGGAAGGCCATTGCTAATAATAATAGATTTCAAGCCCTGGCCTGTTTGGCTCAGTGGTTAGAGCATTGGCCTGCGGTCCGGAGAGACCCGGGTTCGGTTCCCGCTAAGGGCATGTACCTCGGTTGCAGTTTGTCCCCGGCCCTGGTTGGTCATGCGGGTGGCAGCCACTCGATGTGTCCCTTTCACGTCGATGTTTCTCTCTCTCTCTCTTCCTCTCTCTCCCTCCCACTCTATCTGAACAAAAAATGGAAAAAAAAAAAAGATTTCAAAATAATGCAGTTCCATCACATTACTTTTCCATCTAGGAAAAAACATGTACATACTTACATAAGGAATTTGGATCTTAGCTTCTTTGGCCATATGTTATTTGTACATCTCCTATGGCAAAAAGAAAGTACTTTTGGAAGGCAGCTGTGCTCACCACTATACCACCAACGCAAAAAGAAAGTACTTTTGTTGTCAATTAAAAATATCAAATAGGTGTTTCGTCACCAAAAAGGATCTACTAGGGAAAAGGAAAGTGTTGCAACCCAGCACATGCAGACCTGGCAGCCACATGCCCACTCTGGCCTGTGTGCCAAGAGCAGGGGTATTTATATAAGAGAAGATGGAATTAAGGAAAGGGGAAGTTAGAACCACAGAGCTTTATTATAAACATAGTTCTCCCTGTAGGTTCTCACCCAGTAGTGTCTTCGTAATTTGGAAGAGTGCCAGAACTTCGTTAAGCCCTGGCTCCTCCCATAGACCCTCCTCACTTATTCCGTTTGCTTCAAGTTTCCCTTAGTCTTTATCATTGGGTTACGGGATATTTCCACAGACTTGACCACTTCCCTTCCAAACTCCCTTGCATATAGCACGGCATTGTTTCTGATGAGTGGCTACTGGTGAACTATATCACCTTCCCAACTTGTGCAAACTATTGTTGCGCAGAGAAGCCTGGGCCTGAGACGTGCCACAGCTTTCCACTGGAAAAAGTATTGGAAATAGCATACATAAAAAGCTAGTTCTGCCCTTAGCGGTTAGAGTGTCGGCCCGAGGACCCAAGATTGGCAGGTTCGATTCCAGCCAAGGGCACATACCTCGGTTGCAGTTCATCCCCAGCCCTGGTCGGGGTCATGCAGGAGGCAGCCAGTCAATGAGTCTCTCTCACATCGATGTTTCTCTCTCTCTCTCTCTCTCTCTCTCTCTCTCTCTCTCTCTCTCTCTCCCCCTCCCACTCTATCTGAAGATATTTGAAAAAATATCCTTGGGTGTGGATTTTTTTTAAAAGCTAGTTCTGCATATACCCAATGTTTATTACCTAATCTTTAGAGAATAATTCCTCCTCTGTCCCTTCAGAAAATCTCTAGATCATTGATGGTGAGAACAAGCTCAGAGAAGCCTCCATCACAATCCTTATTTGGGAGGGTCTATCTAGAGAGGAAGCCAAAGGGAAGTTTTTCTTGCTGTAGGTATTCATGGCATTTCTCATCCATCATCCATTGTAAAGGAAAAAACACTCCTGATTTCCTTCTCTACACTTACAACACTCTTCTGTACTCCAGCTGTGTGGGATTTTCTAACACCACCAAGCAGTTCTCCTATTCTCAGAGGACACCCAGTAGCTGTCTTACAAATTTAACTTAATTCTGACACTATCTGTTACCAGACACCCCCTGAGTCGGAAGTGGGGGGCTGCCCCTCCTCAGCTCTTGTCAGCTTGTGAGAAGGAATTCAGATGAGTGACAGACAGCAGTGTTGAAGCAAAGCAAGTGAATTTATTAAGAAAGCAAAGCAAGCAAATTTATTAAGAATACACTTGGCATAAAGCACAAATGGGCAGCTCAGCTAGTCTGAGCACCCTGCCTGGTAGGGGTTCAAGGATTTTATACTTATTTCCCCTATAGTTTTCAAAGCTCCCCTGCTGGTTATCTTGGGTGGCAGACTAGGTTTCAAAGTACCCTACTACATTGTTGTGGCTTATCTCAGAACGTTTGTATATATATCTGGTGATCTCGTTTGGCAAGTCCTAAGATGGCTGACTTCTTTGTTTAGTGGGTGAAATAAACTCCCCCTTTTTTCCCCCTTCCTCCTTTTCCTGCCCTAGCAGTTATCTTAGTTATCTTTCCTGCTAACATACCCCAAGTGATACCATCCAAATGAATGTGGGTTTTGTTGTTTGTCCCCCAGACTTTATCTGTCCTTGGGTTTTGCTAACACAAATTGCATTCATTGGGTCTTTGTTCTCTATTATCCAAGGCCAGGGTGATGTAAGCGATGTATTCTCTGGTTAGGGAAGACAGGTATAAATCATTTGCTCTCAAGTGTCCTTGGCTGGGGAAGATAGGGCCTTGTGATTCACAAGCTGGCTGCAAGCTGCCTAAACTGTTTGGCCTTGTTTAATGTTCTTGTCCCAATTTCTCCATTCCACTTGCCCAGGAACTTTCCTAGCTTCTTACCCTGCCACATGTCCACCTGGAGATAACATCACAACCCATAAATTAAGGGATCAGTCCCACAAGACTGTCCCACCTACACACACTTTAGGTGTCAATCCCAAATCCAGGTTGTCACCTGTGTTTCTGACTAACCAGCTATAAATGGAAGGTTCCCACAACCTCCTCCTCCATTTGGCTACTTTGCTAGAATGCCCCAAAGAACTCAAGAAAACATTTCACTCACTAGATTACTGGTTTATTATAAAAGGAGATAACCCGGGAGCAGCCAAATGGGAAAGATAGATAGGGCAAGGTCTGTGCAAGGGGCAGGGGGCTTCCTTCCAAGCGTTCTCCAGGGGTGCCACCCCTCCACGTGTTCACCAACCCTGAAGCTCTCTGAACCCCATCCTTTGGGATTTTATAGAGGCTTCATTACATAGACGTGATTGATTAATCTTTGGCATTGGTGACTAATTCCGCCTCCCTAGAGGTGGGACTAAAAGTCCAACCCTCTAATCACCTGGCAGGTTTCCCTGGCAACCAGCCCACATCCTCAGGAGCTTTCCAGAAGTCACCTCATTAATATAAACTCAGTTACCTTGAGACTCTTTTCACCTGTATAGCTATGGGTCTCTTTCGGGAATTGGGAACGAAACTCAATATTATGGCTCTTATATAATAAATTATAGGCCCTGGCCACATAGCTCAGTTGGTTAGAGCATCGTCCTGACATGCCAAGGTTGCAGGTTTGATCCCCATTCAGGGAACATACAATAAACAACCAATGAATTGCATAAATAAGTGGAACAAATCTCTCCCTCTCTCCTTCCCTCTGACTCTCCCTTCCTCTCTCTAAAAATCAATAAATAAAACATTAAACAAAAAGAAATGTACTATGTGCCAGAAGCAGTGGGTGAAGACCACATATATATTTCTTATTATAAATCACAGTATCCCATCGTCAAAAGTGGTTTCCTTTCACATCCTAGAGGACAGAAGCATTTCACTTTTCCCTTTCTCAATTTTGCTAACCACACACCTCATACTTAGTTTCTTTTTAAAATTGATTCTAAAGAGACAGGGGAAGGGAAAGAGAGACATATATATATAGATTTGTTGTTCCACTTATTTAGGTATTCATTGGCTGATTCTTGAATGTGCCCTAACTGGGGATTGAACCTGTAACCGTGATGTATCTGAATGATGCTCTAGACAGCTGAGCTACCTAGCCAGGGCTCCTCTGTTTGGGATGGTCTTTAAAGATGGTACATAAGAAAATGCTCAGAATGAAGAAAACATTAAATCATTAAGTTACAAGGGCTTTTGTTTTTTGTTTTTTATGTTTTTATTGATTTTTTAGAGACAGAGGAAGGGAGAGAGAGATAGAAACATCAACGTGAAAGAGAAACATTGATCAGCTGCCTCCTGCATGCCCCCTGCTGGGGATCGAGCCAGAAACCCCGGGCGTGTGCCCTGACCAGAAATCAAACCGAGACCTCTCAGTTTCTGGGATGACGCTCAATCCACTGAGCCACACCGGCCTGGCAGTTACAAAGATTTTAGGAGCTACCCTATTCAACCTAAGTGGAAGTCATGCTAGGTAAACAACCTGACAACGATAATGACAGTTTGGATCCATAATTAACTCACGGGTCTTCTTACCTCACATTTTCCCTGTCATCTCTTGCTTTCCCTTCTTCCAAAAATAAAATAAAATGCTTGTGCTAAGCACCCAGGGAGTTACAGTTTCAGTGGGTTTAAGTTCTGCATCTCAGCAGGACCCAGTAGAACAGCGGTTCTCAACCTGTGGGTCGCGACCCCTTTGGGGGTCAAACATCCCTTTCACAGGGGTCGCCTAAGACCATCGGAAAACACATATTTCCGATGGCGATTCATAACAGTAGCAAAATTAAAGTTATGAAGTAGCAATGAAAATAATTTTACGGTTGGGGGTCCCCACAACGTGAGGAACTGTATTGAAGGGTCGCGGCATTAGGAAGGTCGAGAACCACTGCAGTAGGGCATTGGTTTATTTGTATGTGATCTCTTAAGTGCTGGGCATGTTTGATTAACTGCTTAGACATAACATAGTTTTAGGTTTTTATTAAAAATATCCTTTTTAGCCCTGGCCGGTTTGGCTCAGTGGTTAGAGCGTCGGCCCGCGGACCAGAGAGTCCCGGGTTCGGTTCCTGCTAAGGGCACGTACCTCAGTTGCATTTTGTCCCCGGCCCCGGTTGGGGTCGTGTGGGTGGCAACCACTCGATGTGTCTCTCTCACGTCGATGTTTGTCTCTCTCTCTCTTCCCCCCCTCTCCCTCCCGCTCTATCTGAGATAAATGCAAAAATGTCCTCGGGTAAGGATAAAATATATATATATATATATCCTTTTTATTTTCGCCTACAGTTGCTTTTTGCTCATTAAAATGTGATATATTATTGTTGACAAGGTTGATGATGGGTTGTTGTTTTGTTTTTTCCTTTCTAGTTATGAAAAACCTCCTCCTGGGCTCATCAAGGTCAGTGTGAAGTTTGTCCTTTTGGCTGTTCTCTCAGACACATCTGAGTCCGTGCTCAGACTCGGCAACTTGTGGAAACAGCTGCACGCGGTTTTGAACCTCCTTTGGTGATCACCCTGTTTCTTCCCACGGGGGCCAGTCAGACCCTTCGGGCCTCGGCACAGCCTGTGCCTTTGCAGAAACGTTATCAGCCTGTGTCTGTGCCCTGAGAAACCGAGGCAGGCCCACGCGTGCTCCTCGGCCCTCACTCCCTTCTCTGCACCCCAGCCAGTCTCTGGGGGGGAGACGTAGAGGAGTGGTTAAAGGCCAGAGTAGCCTTTTCTGTTTGCTAACTTTACATTTTAAAAAGACTTTTAAAAAACTCTTTATTATAAATATTCATGGGAAATTGAAAAAAAATTCAAAAGGATAACAAAAAAGAACTTTAGTTGTATAATGCAGTTATTTGGTGGTGAAAATACATTTCATAAATACAGCATGGGGCCCTCAAGGTATAATAATCCATTTTAACCTTAACATGGCACTGTTACTATTCCAGGAAATCTTACTTTTTTAATCCTATACTTTGCCTCATTCCACAAAGCTTTTAAGTTAGCAGAAAATTGTTGTAAGCTTAGAATCAGAAGCTGGAGCTCATAAATCATTTCTTTGTAAACAACACTAGAAACATTTCTCTAAAAACAGCTACTTTGTTTTTGTGATACAGTTCTTCGGGTACATTGATTTCCATGTTTCCGTCAGGCCTCACTTATCTCTCCAGTTCTGGGGAGGGGAACTCATGCTGCCTTGGGAGCCCCGCCCCATGACAGAGCCAGGAGGGAGAGACCTTCTCCTGCCACAGTGTTTACACGCTGTTTCCCTTTTTAGGAAGATGAGACTAAGCCGGAAGACTGTATACCAGATGTACCAGGCAATGAACATGCCAGGGAATTTCTGGCCCACGCGCCAACGAAAGGACTCTGGATGCCCCTGGGGAAGGAAGTCAAAGTGATGCAGTGTGAGTGCAAGCGCGTCAGGCACCTGACTACACGCCGGTTACACACCGCGGTCACAGGAGGGCTCCTCTCTCCCACTGAGCTCGTCCCCGTCACAGGGAGGCTAGGGTCGTGGCACGATCTGTGCTGTATAGATGCGGAAACCAGTTTGCACGTGTCAGGAAGTGGTCCCAGGTAAGAGGTGGAGCAAAGATGTGACTCCAGGGCTTCTGACTCCAAGTGCAGTGGCCTTTCCACAGGACGGTGGCCGCCTTGGGAGTACACTCGTTAGTGATGCTCCTGCAACAGAAAGGAACTCCCATGGTGGAAATGCCGTGGAGAACAGGATGCGTTGGAGGGCAGGTCCCTTTGGTCTTGCCTCGGTCAGTCACTCTCCATCAGTGGTGGTGAGGTTTTATCCATGTAGCCTGAGAGGAGCTCCAGGCCACAGAGGATGGTTTGGGTCAGGTAGAGCTCTGAGTGCCCACCCCCGCCCCACCAGAGCAGCAGCACCGTCATCCAGCACAAGACTGCATTTGAGCCCTGATGGGTTGGGCTCAGTGGTTAGAGCGCTGGCCTGCAGACTGAAGTGTCACAGGTTTGATTTCCGGTCAAGCGCACAAACCTGGGTTGCAGGTTCGATCCCTGGCCCCAGTTGGGGTCATGTGAGAAGCAACCAATTGTGTCTCTTTCACGTCTCTTTCTCTCTCTCTCCCTCCCTCTTCCTCTATCTCTAAAATTAATAAAGGAAAAAAACATTTTTTTTAAAGAATAAACTCTGACCCAGCCGGTGTGGCTCAGTGGATTGGGTGTCTTCACATGGACTGAGAGGTCCTGGTTCAATTCCTGTTCAGGGTACATGCCAGGTTGTGGGCTCGATCCCCATTAGGGGGTATGCAGGAGGTAGCCAATGGATGTTTCTCTCTCACATCAATGTTTCTATCTCTCCCTTCCTCTCTGTCTAAAAAATCAATAAAAACTTTTTAAAAATAAATAAATAAACTCTGTTTTGCATATTCACAACTGTAAACCTACTTTTGCCTACTCCTGTATTCCTGCCCCTTGATTTTTCAGGTCTCTTCATTATCTGTTGACTTCTTACTATATAAAACCCTCAGTTTTTGTTACATGTCCCTGCCTGTCTCTAAGGCTGTTTTATATTAGGTATTCGAGTGGGCTTCCCCCAGAGCCAGTGATCCAAGAGACAGCAAGGTGCAAACAACACTGTATTTTATGGCCCAGCCTCAGGAATCATACGCTGTCATTTCCATAGTGTGCTGAGGCTCACACAGCTCAGGCCTGTCCACTGTGCGAGGGGAGATGTGACGGCGGGCCTGCCAGGACCTGTGCCTTCAGGCATCCTGCAGGTTAGCACCACGCTTGCAGCTGTTCAGGAATGAGAGATTTTAAAAAGTCGAGTTCTTGGCCAGGCCAGTGTTTGAGCATTGACCCATGCACCAAAATGTCGCCGTTTCGATTCTCCTGTCAGGGCACATGCCCAGGTTGTGGGCCCAATCCCCAGTGGGGGGCGTGCAGGAGGTGGCCAATCAATGTTCTCTCTCATCAGTGTTTCTCTCTCTCTCCCTCTCCCTTCTTCTGTCTCTCAAATCAATAAAGGAAAAAAATTATAAAAAATAATAAAGCAAGTTCACTTTTGAGTAGAGATTGGTAACCAGATCTCACTGTAGGGGTGATGTGTCTGGGCTTCTTAACAGATAACAAAATATTTACTTTATTGTTGTAAACAGTAAACGCTGAGATCAGTATCTCCAAGTCTTTCCCAGTAGGTTGATTAGTGTTTCACAGAAGAGTTGTTTCCCACCAAAGGCGAAGGTTCTTGCATTCTGGGAACCAATTGGGGAACAAGGCTGGGAGGTCTCAGCATCCAGTCTTTAGTCATCCACACCCTTTCCTGTGTTCAGTGTGGCACCTGGTCTTCCAGTGGGCCAGAGACCCTCCTTTCACCTCCTCCAGAGAATGAACCTCCTCTGTTCAGGGCTGGGGAGAGATGCATATTGTCTTTCAGCCAATCCTCCCTATTTAAGCTACCCCTTCAACTCCACTGCCAGAGCGTGCTGCCAGTTCCTGAGCTTTTGGGGGTTCTACAAAGTGAACTTGACTTGGTGCTCAGTTCTCTCTTCTGCTGGCTTAGAATTCAGTTTTCTGGGGTCTGCTATCCACTTTGCACACTCTTACCTACATTATAACTTCCAATATTTTTTTTTTACCGTTGTCTCCTTTCCTATTTTCCCTGTCCTTGTGGTTCATGCCTTTTTAAAAGTATTCTCTCTGTTGTTTTTATGGGCTGTCAAGAAGGGGATGAAAATAAATGATTATTTTAATCTGCCATCTTTACCCATAAGTCTGCTGCGTTTTTTTTCTTCTTAAGTTTAAAAATCACTTTTCTGTTTAATGGGTGGTTAGCTGTGTTTGACTTACTATTTTACAGTTCTTTTTATTGACTTGCAAATTAAGAGTGTTTGGTTGGGATCAGAAGCAGTTTTCCCATGAAGTGAATGAAGCCCAAGCTTCAAGGCCCCTTACTTGCTCCTTCCAAAGGCCTGTGAAGTTCCAACGATGTGTTCACAGGGTCCTGTCTTGCCAGGGCAAGATTTTTATTTTCCATAAAGACACTTTCCTCCTGGTAAGGTACGTAAGCTTCAGGCTCCACAAAACATGGATCCATCCCGGGTGAGAGAAAACATACACATAATCCCTCGTCTCCCTTTCACTGACCTCAGTGATCGGAGTACTATCTAGAGCAGAGCTTCTCAAATTTAAGGTGGGCCTGATACTCTGTATTTCTTTGTTTTATTTTTGTTTTTTCTTTCTTTTTTAGGGAGAGAGAAACATTGATTTTTTAATTTCACTTATTTATGTATTCATTGGTTGATTCTTGTATGTGCCCTGACCAGGGATTGAACCTGCAATCTGGGCGTATGAGGACTATGCTTTAACCAACTGAGCCACCCAGCCAGGGCTGATACTCAGTATTTCTAACAGATTCCCACATGACACCAGTGTTGCTGCTCTGTTGACCACAATTTGAGTTACAGGTATCACCTTTCCTTTAGCGGAGTTTTGATCACAGATGGTCCGCATTTTTGATACCCACACATCAATCCATGGCATTGAACATCCCTCCATTTTTGTCATAAAGGCAGACATCTGTTTTAGGGGTCTGCATTTGCATTAAGAGTGCATTCTTTCTTCTCCAGCTGGAAGTAAATCAAAACAGTGGGGAGATAAGCCCCTGGCCAGTGTGGCTCAGTTCGTTAAGCATCATCCCATCCCGTGCACCGAAAGGTTGCTGGTTTTATTCCTGGTCAGGGCACATGCCCAGGTTGTGGGCTCAATCCCCAGTAGGGGGTGTGCAGGAGGCAGATGATTGATGTTTCACTCTCCCAATAATGTTTCTCTCTTTCCCTCTCCCTCCCCCTCTAAAAATCAATTTTTAAAAATCTTTAAAAAAAAATAGTGGGGCCCTGGCCGGTTTGGCTCAGCGGTTAGAGTGTCGGCCTACGGACCAGAGAGTCCCAGGTTCAGTTCCTGCTAGGGGCACGTACCTCGGTTGCAGTTTGTCCCCGGCCCCGGTCGTGTGGGTGGCAGCCACTTGATGTGTCTCTTTCAGATCGATGTTTCTCTCTCTTTCTTCCCCCTTCTCTCCCTCCCACTCTATCTGAAGATGAATGCAAAAATGTCCTCGGGTGAGGATAAAAAATAAAAAATAGTGGGGAGATTAGGTCTGAGGCATGTCAGCGGCAATCAGGAATCCCTGAACTTCATTTTTTCTAATGGTTTCCTACTACCAACTCAAAAAATATTTTCAGTAGCAGCCAGCATGGAACAAAATTGGCTGATCTTAGCTATAATCACTCTTACTGGCTCCTTGGCTGGAACTGATGCCTCTATCGTTTGCTGTAACCAGGTACCACAATGGGTGACTTAAACAAGAGAAATTATTGTGTAATGGTTCTGGAGGCTGAAATTCTGAAATCTAGGTGTCAGCAGCATTGGTTCCTTATGAGGGCCTCTCGAAAGACCCTGTCTCTCCATACGGTCACATTCTGAAGTACTAGGAGTTAGGACAATGCAACATAATAGGAGAGGAGGGGGTGAGATGGATGACACAATTCAACCCATAACACAGTTTAAAAAGAAAAGAAAATCACACTTTGCTTTTTGCGTGGGATTGCTTAGTAAGTATCTGGTTCGTTTCTAAAACTCCGAGATTAAGGGACTCTTAAGGACGCAGTTAGTTTCCCTCTATTTTCTGGGATCTTACTTCTTTGTTCCACCGATTACATTTGCTTTTAAAATTGGAATCTAATGAAGAATAACTTTAATATGACCTACTGATGCTTTATCTTGATTAAGTAAAAATACGTTATCTTACAGAAATATATCCCCTTTTTCTTTGTTTTTAGGTTGGCGTTGTAAACGGTATGGTCACCGAACGGGCGACAAAGAATGCCCTTTCTTTATCAAAGGCAACCAAAAGTTAGAGCAGTTCAGAGTAGTAAGTAAAACCCCAGAGTGTCAATTTATGTTTCCCGAAGATGGTTAATATCCATGAATCAGGCAGGAATGGGTGAACTGGAGGTTCTCATAAAATATATTTCCAGAGACCTTTTGGCCAAAGTATCTCATGTTAACTACATACATCTCTTTTAAATCGAGTTTGTGTGACAGCTTAGCTACATTAACAAAAAACCAACTTCTTATTTAAAGTGTTCTTTGCTTATACTTTGGGAACACTGGTTCTTTTTTCTGAAGCAGACATTGTTATCCACTTTTTACTTACTATATAAAAAAAAATCATGTTTCATGACAAAAATCAGGGATCTAGTTTCCCAGTCCTTGTCTAGAGATTAGATATTTTTCTATTATAAACTAGAAATGTGCATAAATGACATATCCACATTACATGAGAGTAAAAGAGGTATATCGTCTCCTCACTTTAACAGTCACCTCTCAGGCTGTTAATTCACCGTGCAGTGACTGCTAATTCACTGTTCAGTAACTGTGTCGGTCAGTTCCACTGTGCTTTTATCAGGTATACTGGGATTATCAGCATATATCAAACTGAGGTCCACATTCTCCAGCAATCTTAAGACATTGAAAATATTGTGCTTTCATTTTAATAATTTGAAGAAGAGATTCTGCATAAATCATTGATAGCTCAAATGTCGATTTTTTGGTGATAAATCTCAAAAACTTAAAACATATTCAATATTTTTTAAACTCAGAAACCTAAATTCTAAGAAATGATCCTAAGGATATAAAAAAAATCAACATACACAATTTTTTATGAATGTAGAAGGATAACTTTCAGAATTATTTATATGGTTAAAAAATGGAGACTAAAGGAAAATAGGCAACACCTTCAATGGCCAACATACCAACATAACTTACTATAACCTAGAAACCATAGAGCTTTAAAGAATTATGTTTTAGAAGGAGGTATCATGTCATGGGAAGATGCTCATGAAAACATAAATGAAAAAGAGACTAGAGAGTTCTATATAATATGATTGTAAATTTTTGTAAACTATGAATAGTGATTGGAGGAACCACATTAAAATGTTAGCAGTGGATATCGCCAGGTGGGAAGATAATGGATATTTTTAACTTTATCTCCTTATTTAATATGTAAAAATTTTACAAAACATCTTTTTAAAGATAATTCACATACCATAAAATTCACTCTATGGGTATTCATATTTTTAAGTACTTTAAGTGACTTTAAATTATACAAATATTATAGGAATACATTTGCCCTACTTTAACAAAATGAAAACATTGCAGTAAGGTATTCCAAAATTGATTTTTCAATCCAATCTTGCCTCTCTCCCCAAAGGGGATTTACAGTAAGCAGCTGGCTGAGTGTACTTCAGACTTTTTGGCACATGTTTTTTTGTACCTGTAAGTGAATCATTCTTACATATCATTTTCCAACTCACTTGTTCTGCTTAACATCTTTGTCATCTATCCATATAGAACAAAGAGAATTACCTCAATATTTCTAACCCTGAATAGTGTTTATTAATGATTCTGCATGGTTTATTTCCTTATAAAGGATACTTAAATTATAATCCTGTATTTGTATAATTTAAAAATCTTTTTAATAGCCTCTGTTAAGTTTTAAGTAATGGTGACCCTCAGGAAGGATTAGAACATATAGAATATAAAATTATGCCAAACGAGAGGAGAAAAAAACTAATTGCAGTGAAACAGGTATTTAATTTAACTAACAATCTATTAAGCCTAACCAAGCCTTAACCTTCTCTAACCCTCCAGGCACATGAAGATCCCATGTATGACATCATACGAGAGAATAAAAGACATGAAAAGGATATAAGGTGAGGTTGTCCTGATGATAACAATGCCCTCTGAAAGTTTTGAGTTATATTAAGTTGGAAACAACCATTCCATCATTAGAGAAGCAGTTTAACAAATATGGTACTTCAGCTGGGCCATACTTGGAGGACAGGAGCAATCACTGAAAAGGCCGGTGTGCGGGGACTGAGCAGGTCACCCTGTTCCTCTCGGATTGACTGAAGGCAGTGGGTGTGGCCCGGCCCGCTCACACCACCCATGGTTGATGTTGGCAGCCCATATCTGGTTCTACTGTATGATTGGTTCTCTTTCATATGATTTGGTTTATCTTCTCCAATGTCTTTAGGGATCTGAGCTATTATTAAAAATTATTCTTAGAGCCCTGGCTAGTGTGGCTCAGTGGATTGAGCATCGTCCTATGGACTGAGAGGTCCCGATTCGATTACCAGTCAGGGCACATGCCCAGGTTGTGGGCTCAATTCCCAGTGGGGGGTATGCAGGAGGCAGCTGATCAATGTTTCTCTCTAAAATCAATAAAAACATTTTTATAAATAATTATTTTTAGATATGAATAAAGATAAAGTGGAAAAACAGGGGTTTTTTTTGTTTCTTTTTTCAAATTGGTGGTCTTGAGTTATAATTGTTGAGGAGGTAGATTACCTAGTATGAACTTGAGCAGTGGGGGGATGACTTAGGAAAGTATGTATCTGTTAGAAGTTATAATAGTAGGAACTATAGAAACATTCGGATATGAATTTTTTTTAATTGATTTTTTTAGAGAGAGAGGGAGAGGGACATAGCAACCTCAACGTGAAAGGGAAACATCGATCGGCTGCCTCTTGCTCCCACCCCCCACCCCCCCATTAGGGATTAAGCCTACAGCCTGGGCATGTGCCCTGACCGGGAATCGAACCGGGACCTCCCAGTCCATAGGACAATGCTCAATCCACTGAGCCACACCAGCCAGGCACATTTGGATATATTTAGGACAATGCAGAATGACTGTACACTGGTTTCAGTCCTGCAAAATAGGCGTGGGTGTGGACAAGAATGGGAAAAAACATGCAAAAATAAAAATAGGTACTTTGCTTAATGAGGTGATTATTTGACTTTTTTTACCCTCACTACCAATCTTATATCTAAAAAAGAAAAATTTTAAGTTGCTCTGGTGTGTGGTTCTGTGACCAATCTTATCTGTTTAGGATACAACAGTTAAAGCAGTTACTGGAGGATTCCACCTCAGATGACGATGGGAGCAGCTCCAGTTCCTCAGAATGTAAGGAGAGACACAAGAAAAGGAAGAAGAAAGAAAAGCTTAAGAAAAAAAAGAAAAAGAAGAAAAAACGAAAGCATAAGTCTTCCAAATCAAATGAGAGCTCAGACTCGGACTGACAGGAGCTCGGCTTGTTCAGCGTTCCCGTCTCAAACCAAACACTGTGGCCAAAGAGCAGAGGACTGTGGGATCGCAGAGGACCTGAGAGGGCCACACCAAGGAGGAGATCTGCTGTCACAGGTGTGACTTCTCACCTGCCTTCCAGTGAAGGTGTGGCCACCGGAGAGGGACTTGTGTCTTCCCAGGTGCCAGCTCTGGACAGCGGCTGATGTCCAGCAGGAAAGCTCTTCCCAGTGTCCTCCTCCTGCTGGTCACTGTGGCTTGTGATGCCCTAGCAATGCCGGGGTGGCCGGGCTGAGGGAGCCTCTGAGGGCACTCCTCCAGGTGCTGTCACCTCCACAGCGAGGCTGCTCCATTCCCAGACGTCAGGTTGACTCTTCTCTGTTGAACATAATAAAAGGTCATTATTTATTTTCCTTTCTTTTTTAATGTTTTTATTAAATTTTTAGAGAGAGAAGAAGGGATGCCCGGGCCAATGTGGCTCGGTGTTTGAGCGTCGACCCATGCACCAAGAGGTCACTGGTTCGATTCCCGGTCAGGGCACATGCCCAGGTTGTGGGCCAAATCCCCAGGGTGTGGGCATGCTGGAGGTGGCCAATCTATGTTCTCTCTCATCGATGTTTCTATCTCTCTCTCCCTCTCCCTCTCTCTTTCTCTCTAAAAATCAATTTTAAAATATTTTTTAAAAGAAAAAAAAGAGGAAGGGAGAGAGAGATAGAAACATTGCTGTGAGAGAGAAACATTGATTGGCTGCCTCCTGCACATCCCCTAGTGGGGATCAAACTCACAACCCAGGCATGTGCCCTGACCAGGAATTGAACCAGGACCTCTCGGTCAATGGGACAACACTCAGTCCACTGAGCCACACCAGCCAGGCCGTTATTTATTTTTCAAATGTATTTTTTAAATTTTGGAATAATACTTGCATGTGTTCCAAATTTAAAAGGTATATAAGGTTTATTTATGAAAACCTTTTTTTCTTCCTCTCTCCCTCAGCTTCCCAATTCCCTTCCCCAATGGCTACCAATTTTATCAGTTTCTTGTGAAGTCTTCCAGATGTATTTTATATATCATAAGCAAATATAGGGCTATTCTTTACACAAATGTTATACACATTCACCTGCAGGTTGTTGTTTTTTTGTTGTTGTTTTTATCCTCACCCGAGGACATTTTTTCATTTTTTGCTCAGATAGAGTAGGAGAGAGAGAGAGGAAGAGAGAGAGACAGAGAGAAACATCGACGTGAAAGGGCCACATCAAGTGGCAGCCACCCGCACAACCAACCAGGGCCAGGGACAAACTGCAACCGAGGTACATGCCCTTAGCGGAACCGAACCCGGGTCTCTCCGGACCGCAGGCCGACGCTCTAACCGCTGAGCCAAACCGGCCAGGGCTGCGTGTTGTTTTAACTTGACAGTATGAAACTAATTATTTTGGTGTCAAGTACGTTTGGCATTGCTGCACCAAAAGTTGTGTGTTTATAATCACCTGAGATGATTTGTTGTTTGGGATGAAGGGGTTCCTATAACAATGAAAAATCTAGTGTGGCTACATCATTTTTAACTTGATTGGATCTTACTGCCCAAACCCCAAGATTTTCCCAGACTAATTGACTCAGAAAATTGTTAAGAATATAAGGGAACTGCCCTGGCTGGTGTGCCTGGTTGGTTGCTTATCTTCCCATGCACCATGAGGTTGCCAGTGCAATTCCCCGTCAGGGCACATGCCTTTGGGGCACCAAAATCAACTAGAGTGCTTATTAAAACACAAATTCCTGTCCTCTCAGATGTCCTGACTCAGTAGGTCTGGGGTGGATCTAGGAACTTTCCTTTCTAACAAGTCCCCAAAGGATGAAAGCTGTTGGTCTGGGGACTACACTTGGAGAGCCACTGCTCTAATCTTGAACCTCTAACTGAAGTCTTCCTCTGCTTTTTGCTCTAACTGGAACCTAGACAGCCCCTACACCCCCTACAAGTTAACTACTGTCCCTACGCTCAGCTGGTTTTCTCTGTCTTCTGTTTCTGACCTAGATTCCAGAGTCCATCACTTAAGCCTGTCATCACCCTTGACCTGTGGTCCTTTTTTATATATTTTATTGAATTTATTGGGGTGACAGTGATTAATAAAATTATATAGGTTTCACCCTGGTCAGGTAGCTCAGCTGAACAGAGCATCATCCCGATACACCAAGATTATGGGTTGATCCCCAGTTAGAGCGCAAATAAGAATCAACCAATGAGCCCTGGCCAGTGTGGCTCAGTTGGTTGGGCGTCATCCTGTGCACCTAAAGGTTGCTGGTTCAATTCCAGGTCAGGGTACATGCCCAGGTTACGGGCTCCATCCCCAATAGGGGGCAAGAGAAGGCAGCCTATGGCTGTTTCTCTCTCTCCCTCTCCCTTCCTCTCTAAAAATCAATAAAAATATTTTTTTAAAAGAATCAACAAGCCAGGCCAGTGTTGCTCAGTGGTTAAGCATTGACCCATGCACCAAGAGGTCACCGGTTCGATTCCCGGTCAGGGCACATGCCCAGGTTGTGGGCCAAACCCCCCGTGGAGGGCATGCAGGAGGCAGTCAATCGATGTTCTCTCTCATTGATGTTTCTATCTCTCTCTCTCTCCCCCTTCCTCTCTCTAAACTCAATAAAGAAAACAAAAAAATAAAAATGAAAGAATCAACCAATGAATACATAAATAAATGGAACACTCCCTAGCCAGTTTGGCTCAGCAGTTAGAGGGTCGGCCTTTGGACCAAAGAGTCTCGGGTTCGATCCCAGTCAAGGACACATACCTCAGTTGCTGTTTGGTCCCCGGCCCTGGTCAGGATCATGCAGGAGGCAACCAGTTGATGTGTCTCTCTCACATTGATGTTTCTCTCTCTCTCTCTCTCTCTCTCTCTCTCTCTCTCTCTCTCTCTCTCTCTCTCTTCCTCTCCCATTCCATCTGAAGATAAATGGAAAAATATCCTCAGGTGAGGATTTAAAAAAAAAAAAAACGGAACAACAGATCAATGTCTCTCTCCCACTCTAAAAAAAAAAAAAATCAATAAAAGTTAGATAAAACTCTATAATACGTCATCTGTATATTGTATTGTGTTTACCACCCAACCTGTGGTTCTTTTGCTCAGCTTTCTCAGAACCTCAATCCTCCTCTGCATCTATACCCACACTGCTAGAGAATAATCACACAGCCACGTAGATTGGTGCCCCCGCAAACTTCATCATCTCCAAAATCACCTCAGTCCATACAGTTCATCCTCAAACATCTCCCTTCAAGCTGAGCGTTTTCCTATCCTATCCAAAAAGGCATTCCAAGCTCTGAGACCTCCCTTCACAAAGACAAGTTACTGACTGCCGAATCCATCATCACAGTTACGGTAGGCAGAATTCCAAAGTGGCCCCCAAATCCCTCCCCTAATCTCTAAGACTGTTGATATGACTTCTATTCTCGTGATGTGATCATTTCTACATGCACAAGGAGAGGAAAATTACCTGGATGTTCCTAACCCAATCATAAGAGCCCTTTGAAATTCCAGAGTTTTCAGGTCCCAAGCCTGTGAAAGATTCCACATGCATTGCTGACTTTCTGGGTCAAGGTGAAGAGCTACAAGACAGGGAATGCAGTACACTCAGAGGCCCCAGACTAACAGCCAGGAAGAAAATGGGGAACTCGGTCCTAGAGCTGAAGGGAACTCAATTTTTCCAACCTCAGTGACCTTGAATGCACAATCTTCAGTCTCCAGATATAAGCTGACATCTTGATTTCGGTCATGTGAGACGCTAAGCACAGAAGCTGGTTGAACCTGCCCAAACTTATGACCTACAGAGCTGCAAGATAATAAATGGATGTTGTTTTAAACCATTGTGTGGCATTTTGTTATGCAGCAATGGAAAACTAATCTGTGGTTCGGGGTTTCTCTCTCCCTATCCGATAGAGGACTTTGCTCGACCTCCCTACGTGTCCATTTCATTCACTGATATCACCTCCCACCAGCCATGGGGAATGGATTTAATAGTTGGAAAGCATTTATAGCAGCTTGGCACTTCACTTGCTGCAGCTACCACCTATGCTGCCATTATCTGTTCCCGCCTCTTCGGGGATCTTTCATTATCCCTTCTCATACATGTCTTCAAATTCTTCTACTGCTGTGTTACATAAAATTGTTTTAAATTATAAAAGTAATGCCCATAAAAAGTTCCCAGTTCAGAGCCATTACAGTAAAAAGTAAGCACCTACTTACAATGGTTTGATATGGCCTTCCCGATATATTTTTTTAATGCATTACAAAACACATGTACTAGTTTTACATTAACCAATATTGTCCTACAACTTCCTTTCACTTTCTGTACCTTGGCAATCTTTTTGCTTACTACAAGCTTTAAATGGCAAAAAAAAACACTCTGGTTTGTGTGTGCCGATTTAACCATTCCTCTATCATAATTCGGTTGTTTCCGTTTGTCCTTCCATGATGTGATTTACAAAAAACATTTGGTCAGATGACCAAAATATGTTTCTCATATTTAGACTTAGTCCAGTTCTCAAAACCTTGGGAATTTCATGAGCAGTAAGAGCGATGGGAACATCTTTTATTGTATTTGGTCTCTCATCCTTACTACCTGAAATCACTTGAGGGCCATAAGGTGAAACGGATCTTATGTATAACAAACCCCTTTCTACCACAGCTGGGTTTGTTAATGAGGGCCACTTTTGGAAAGCACCCAAGGATGGGGGCTGGTTGCCAGGGGAACCAACCATGAATAGAAAGTTGGAACTTTCAGTTGCACTGCACATTTGGGGGAGGAACTGGAGGTTGAATTTAATCAATGATGCCTTTGTCAGTTAACATCCATTAGAGAGCTTCCGGTCTGGCAATCGTGTGGAGGTGCTGGAAGAGCTGTGTGCCTGGAGAGGGCATGGAAACTGCGCACCCTTCCCCGTACCTGCCCGGAGCATCTGTTCCACCTGGCTATGCCGGAGTCATATCGTTGTCTAACAAACCGTTGGAGTACTATAAGCTGCTTCAGCGAAATCAAAACCGAAATCAAACTAGAACGTCAAGTTATAGCCAGTCTGCCAGATGCACAGGTGATAACCTGGGCTTGTGAGTGGCATCTGAAGTGGGGTGGGCAGTCTTGTAGGACTGAGCCCTTAACCTGTGGGATGTTAGCGTAGGCAACAATGGGTAATCACATCCACACACCCCACACATCTGCAAATAAATAAACCATTTGGGCATCTAATCAAGACAACCTGTACCACTTATTGGACGGTTGGTCCTATAAATTGACCAAATGACCATCTATGTGGTGTATATATAAAGATCGTTTCCCTAAAGCTTCCTTTCTAGGAGTATACACCGGAAGGAATCCATATAGTACTAGAACCCACCCTTGGACGGTGCTATTATCCAGGGCCTGCTATGTGCCCACTCTCCATTTACTGAAATGAGCAAGACAGTCTATCCCCAGGGAAGGCTCCGCTCAGAGAATCTATTCTGTCAACTCCACATCCTTCTCACCTTATCTAAGGGTCCCTGGAAATTATAAGACAGAAGCACTCATGAATGACCCAAATCTATAGGTGGTGCTATCAGTGATGTGGCCATTTTGGGAGGGAAAGAAAATGCTGAGTAATCACACACATGCAATTCAGTTTACTTTTACAACTTATAATTCATTCCAAAGGCTTAACTTCTTTTTTTTTAGTTTTATTAGTTCAAATCAAGACATGACATGTTCTAGCCCATCATGATGATGCAACAGGAGGTCTTCTTTGTAGCTGGGACTCAGAAATGTGTTTCCTAAGAAAGTGGAATACAGAGAATCATTACCCACTTTTTGCTTCCACCTTTAGGTTAAAGCTTTTGACATTTTGCCTGTGCTTAGTTATCGATCTTTCCTTTATGACCACTGCAGGGCAGGAATTAACCTTTAAATGGCTGTCAAACAACTGAACCCTGACACCCCAGGACTAGATGTTGGAGGTATGCCAGGGATACTCAATGCCAAGGTTCAGTGTAAAGGAAAGCCTGTCCTTAAGGAAGATACTAACCTTCCAGTACCCAGCTCTAAACCAGGACACTCCTAAGAGTGAAGTAAAAAAAAAAAGGAATACTTGTAAAATCCATAAACCACAGTTACCATTAGCAGCATCAGGAATTAAATGTGGAAAACCAGCACAAAAACATGCCACAGAATGGAAAAGCAAGCCTTGGCTCCCATCTGTTTGTAACCTAGGGTCTAGAGATAGGGTCTAGAGATATGCCTGTTACCCAGTTAGAATGCTGCCAATGTTCATGTGCCAAAAGCCGTGTTAAATCTATGGCCCTCTCTCCTTTCTGACTATTCAACCCAGCTCTCCTTGAC
Organism: Tadarida brasiliensis; assembly: GCA_030848825.1. NCBI lineage: Eukaryota > Metazoa > Chordata > Mammalia > Chiroptera > Molossidae > Tadarida > Tadarida brasiliensis. Next base: position 92,868,676 of record CM061267.1, on the reverse strand, counting down.
CATCACCACCCAGCCGTCATCTACTATGGCTTTGACTCAAATCTAACTTGGGATCCTCTTTGCAAACTCTACAAATATAGGCACCTATAGTTTAAGCAAGAACAAGCTTTTAAAATAAAGAATTATCATTGATCCCACTGCCTTTGTGTCCAGGACCAAAAATGAAACCACTAGACACCCAAAGAGGTTGAGCTCATTCATTAGTCACTTACATTCCATTCCAATGGTTCCAGAGACGATGTCATAGGCTCCAATCCCTCCTGGGTGGTCATACATTCTGTTTGAAACTTGCTACAATTGATTTCACGATCCTGCTCTCTTGCCAACATGCTAACTGGAGGGATGTTTTCATCATCAGCATACTTATTGTTGTCGGTCTCATTGCTGCTGGGCCAAACAAGTTGGGGATACAAAGAGCTCGCTAACAACCTAGTTGCCCTACATGCCTCATGATAAAACCTTTCTATAAAACTTAGACCACTAACTTCTTCAGAACTCGGACCATTAACTTCTCCAGAATTTGGACCACTGACTTCTTCAAAGACCCATTCTACGTCACGGGCTTTGTCTTCCAACTCACAGTCATCGAGAAGTACAATGTCCCAGGAAGCATTTATGTTCAAATGTGCCATTTGCTCAGGGGACCTCTCTAGGTTTGCATCCTCCAACCAGCTCACATCACACTGGGTGGCTTCATCAATCTTGTTATAGCTGTCCCTCTCTCCCACCTCTTCTCCATCCAGGTCCCTACCCAGCACTGACTCTTCCCCTGTTCCCTCTCTCCCTTCTGGTGATGACTCAGGGGAAATCTCCAGGTCTGCATCCTCCAACCAGCTCACATCACACTGGGTGGCTTCATCAATCTTGTTATAGCTGTCCCTTTCTCCCACCTTCTGTCCATCCAGGTCCCTACCTAGCACTGACTCTTCCCCTGTTCCCTCTCTCCCTTCTGGTGATGACTCAGGGGAAATCTCCAGGTCTGCATCCTCCAACCAGCTCACATCACACTGGGTGGCTTCATCAATCTTGTTATAGCTGTCCCTCTTTCCCACCTCCTCTCCATCCAGGTCCCTACCCAGCACTGACTCTTCCCCTGTTCCCTTTCCCCCTTCTGGTGATGACTCAGGGGAAATCTCCAGGTCTGCATCCTCCAACCAGCTCATATCACACTGGGTGGCTTCATCAATCTTGTTATAGCTGTCCCTCTCTCCCACCTCTTGTCCATCCAGGTCCCTACCCAGCACTGACTCTTTCCCTGTTCCCTTTCCCCCTTCTGGTGTTGACTCAGGGGAAATCTCCAGCTCTGCATCTTCCAACCAGCTCATATCACACTGGGTGGCTTCATCAACCTTGTTAGACTGGGCTAACTGGGCAGTGGAGGGAACACTCCCCTGGGGGTAGCTGTCCCTCCCTCCCACTTCCTTATCACACATTTTGTCCGGGGTGGGGTCTTCACCCTCATGAGGGTCACTGAGCACACCTCTCTTTTCACAGGAACTCTGTGAAATCCTATTGTGCTGAAGTTCAGTCGGAGTCTCTTTTGTTCTTTTTTCCTCATAGCCACAGTACTTCCAGAAACGTGCCGGATAATAACTCATAGCGAAATCTAGTCTTCGGTTAGGTATAGTGGGCAAAGGGGGTTGGGGTACGAGGCGGCCTGCACACTCACTGGGCACCACTGAACATGGAAAAAGCGGCTTTCCATTTCTGAATCCTAGAAAGGAAACATAGTAGTTATTCTGTCTCCTGCAGGCAGTCACAACATACAGCCAGTGTGCACCTGCATGGCCACACACAGCTGCCAATCAGTCACTAATGGCCCCAGTTCCTCCCTGGACATCCCAGGATTCAACAAATGAAGGAGCGCCCAACCGGTGTGGCTCAGTGGTTGCGATGACCCGTGCACCAACAGGTCGCTGGTTCGATTCCCGGTCAGGGCACATGCCCAGGTTGTGGGCCCGATCCCCAGTGGGGGGCATGCAGGAGGCGGCCAGTTGATGTTCTCTCTCATCGATGTTTCTATCTCTCTCTCCCTTTCCCTTCCTCTCCCTCTAAAATCAATAAAGAAAAAAAATTAAAAAAAAAAAATGAAGGAGCAATGACTGAAACTGGGGCCCTCAAACCCTTCTTCAGCACTAGAGTAGGTATCTGTTCTGACTGGCAGGTTCCCAGGCCACATCAGTTCCAGCACATTATGAATGTCACTCGTAATGACTTTCTAAAGAGACTAAGAAAAAAAGAAAGAGACCAAGAGCACACTAAGCATAATTCAGATCTGTCCTGGCTCCAGAATAATGCATGTCAGGCTTTACAAAGTGAAGATCAAAACCTTTCTAGACCTGTGCTCGCTTCAGCAGCACATATACTAAAATCGGACTGGTACAGAGAAGATTAGCATGGCCCCTGCGCAAGGATGACACGCAAATTCATGAAGAGGTCCTTTTTTTTTTAAGAAAACAAACAAACAAAAACCTTTCTAGACCTATTTATTCCAGCACTATCCATTCACACAGACACACACCTTCCCCCATTTCCATTCTTCAGGGCAATTGTGTCAGAAACACTAGACACATTTTTCTCATAAGCACATTCTTGGGAAAGGCAAGGCAGATTTATGTAATTGACAAACGGAGTAAAGGTAAAACTTCTAGTATATAAAGGAAGCCACAGTTATGTTCAAATCGGTGTTCATGAGGGGACTTAACTCAATATTGTGAGGCTGATCATATGAACTCAATTTCACAGTTGAGGAATGTACCAACGTGCCTCCCATACTTGGCATAATATTTTTTATTTATATAAGCATTTGGCTTTTTTTCGTCACTGAAAGGAGAAGCAAGCCTTCCCTCTTCTGTTACCAATACAAAGTCCTCTCCAAGCCTTCACATGAATAAGCAGTAACTTCTTGACCCATCCCCCAGGTCTGTAATCCATACTGCTGCCAGAATAATCTTTCTGAGCCACTTTGATCCACTTACTCCAGTTACAGTAATTTGAATGTCTTATCACTGCCTGTCAGGAAATGGAGAACAATGACCAAATTCCTTAGGTTGGCATAAAGTCCCTCATTATCTGGTGTCTCACTGTGTTATCTCATTACTCCCCACTAACACCACAGGCTCTAGCCATATGTGGGTTCTTCCACGACACCAACTTCTCTTCCCTTTTCTGGGGCATTTTCCCAACTCCCTTCAAATTGCTACCAAAACCTAGTTCATTTAAAAAAAAAAAAAAAAAAGGAAATCCTGACATTTGTGACAATAGATGGACCTTGGAGGCATTTTGCTAAGAGAAATCACTTGGATAGAGAAAGACAACTGCTATATGATCTCACTGAAATGTAAAATCTAGAAAAGATGAACTCATAGAAAAAGAACAGAATGGTGGTTGCCAGGGTAGAAAAAAGCCTAAGTCACCCGGCCGGTGTGGCTCAGTGGTTGAGCATCGACCCATGAACCAAGAGGTCACAGGTTCGATTCCGGGTCAGGACACGTGCCCAGGTTGTGGGCCTGATCCCCAGTGGGGGGCATGCAGGAGGCGGCCAATCGATGTTCTCTCTCATCGATGTTTCTCTCTCTCTCCCCCTCTTACTCCCTCTCTCTCAAATCAATAAAGGAAAAAAATTATAGGAACATAAATTTCAGACATATAGCACTGCATATTGTGGTAGACTTCTTGATAAACTTGAAAGTCAGTCCTAACAAAATAAAAATCTGAACTGAAAAATCAAGAATATCACAGAGGTGAGGTTATAGGGCTACTCATAATATTAAAGATATGTGACTATAATCACAACTTACAGAAGCATAAATTCAAGATATTAAAAAATCCATGGAAAGTAATAGTGTGGGAGGGACATCTAAACTGCAGACTCAGTGGGACAAGTCTGAATTTAAATCTTCGGGGTAGGAGGGCACTCTTTTTTTAGTTTCACCTGCAGTAACTCCACCAGTTTCTCAAGGTATATCTAGGAGAAAAGTCCCCAGTGTGTCCCACAAGGAGGGGAGAACACACACACACCAGATGTATTCTAGACAGGTCCTTCAGAAGCTAGTTCAGAGCCAAACTGACCTGGGGAAGGGAAATACTTATCTTCAGCCTACACTAGCCACCGTTCCCATTTCAGTGGAAAGGTAAGGCAAGTATAGTTCATAGTCCAAAGACATAACCTCACTAAAAGGCAGACTTAATCACAGTCCTTTGATAACCACGAAACTATGATCCCTTCCCCACTTCCAACAACTTACCATATTAAAGACCTAGTCAGAGCAGTTCCTTTTATCCAGCACATAATGCCTGGCAATCAAGAAAGCACTACAAGGCACACTAAAAGGCAAAAACTTTGTCTACAAAAAAACTCAACTTTAAATATAAAGACAGTGATTAAATGTAAGTAGATGGAGAAAGATGTATCATGCTAACAGTAATCAAAAGAAAGTGGGAGAAGCTGTATTTTATTTTAGACAGAGCAGACTTCAGAGCAAGAAAAGTCATCAGGGAATGAAAAAAAGGGGCAATTACCTAAAAGTCAATTGTTCATTGAGACACAGTCCCTCATGGGTATGCCCTTAACAGGAGGTGAAACTACGTGAGGCAAAAAGTGATAAAATTCCAAAACTCCAAGTAGGAACAGATTTCATCCAAAAGAAAACAGCTTCTCACTCACATGGAACATTCAACATAGACCACATTGTGGACTTTAAAATACGCTTTTGCAAAAAAGCCTATGACAAGGTCTGTTCTTAGACCACAACTGAATTAATGTAGAATAAGATAGCTGGAAAATCCCAAAATACTTTAGATTAAACACATTAGTGAATGAAAAAAATCTCAGGGGAAATTAAATATTTTGAACAAAATGAAAATAGAACTTGTCAAAATTTCTTTGCATAAAAGCAGGGAAATTTATACCATTGAATGCATACATTAGAAAAGATCTAAAAATTATCCAGCTTCTATGCCCTGGCTGGGTGGCTCAGCTGACTGGAGCGTCATCCAGTACACCAAACACAGTTGTGGGTTTGATCCTGGTCGGCTGGTCTGCGCACATACCTACACTGTGGGTTCCACCCCTGGTCGGGCGCATACGGAAAGCAACCCATTAATGTTTCTCTCTCACATCTATGTTTTTTTCTCTTTCTCTCTTTCAAATCAATAAACATATCCTGGGGTGAGGATTTAAAAAATAACAGCCCGGCCGGTGTGGCTCAGTGGATTGAGTGTGCTCCCATGGACTGAGAGGTCCCGGTTCAATTCCAGATCAGGGCACATGCCCAGGTTTCGGGCTCGATCCCTAGTGGGGACGTGCAGGAGGCAGCCGATTGATGTTTCTCTCTCACATCAAAGTTTCTATCTCTCCCTTCCTCTCTTTAAATGATCTAGCTCCTAACTTAGGACTCTAGAAAAATAAAGAGTAAATTAAATCCAAAGAAATAAAAATTACAGCAGAATCAATAAAACTGAAAACAGGAACTCAATAGGGGAATCAATAGCAAAAGCTAGTATACTAAAAAGAGCAAAAATTGATGAGCCTCTAGCCAAGCTAAGTAACAAGACATAAACTACTAATATCAAAAATGAATGAGAGCACACAGCTGCTAATCCCATGGACATTTATCTTTACTATAAACACTATTCACACAAATTTCATAACCTAGATAAAAATGGAACAATTCCTTTAAAGACATTATTTGCCAACACCCAACTAGAAATGGACTGAGTAGGTCTATATTTATTCAAGAATTTGAATAAATAACAAATAACCTTCCAAAATAAAAAGCATCAGATCCAACAGACTCACATTTAAGGAAAAAAATTAAAACTAGATCAATGGGCCCTGGCCGGTTTGGCTCAGCGGTTAGAGCATCGGCCTGCAGTTCCAGAGAGACCCGGGTTCGGTTCCCACTAAGGGCATGTACTTCGGTTGCAGTTTGTCCCCGGCCCTGGTTGGTTGTGCGGGTGGCAGCCACTCGATGTGTCACTTTCGCATTGATGTTTCTCTCTCTCTCTCTTCCTCTCTCTCCCTCCCACTCTATCTGAACAAAATAATGAAAAAATGTCCTCGGGTGAGGATAAAAAAATAAAATAAAATAAAACTAGATCAATGGAACATAGAGAACTCACAAATAGACCACATCAATACCGTCAACTGGTCTTTAACAAAGCAGCAAAGGCAATACAAATAGTTTTCCTCACACAGTTTGTTCCTCTGCACAATTTCAAAATAGCATTTCAACATCCTAATTAGTTAGGGGGCTCCAGAAAGAGCCAAGGGAACATTTACATAGACAGAAAAATTTCTTTACGGAATTGGCTCCAAAGTCTGCCAGGTAGGAGTCACACCAGAGATACAGTTGGTGTCCACAGGCCACATACTGATAGAATTCCTTCTTGCTTGGACTGCAACTTTGAAATTGCTGCCATCAACAGCTCCTACTGCCCAGCTGGGAGTAGTAACTGATAAACTCAAAAGCACACCTAGTTTTCTACTTGGAAGAAAGTTTAGTGTACATAACATGCTACATATCTACAGAAGGGGACACAAGAATAAGTGTAAGGCCTCTGAGACTTGAACACTCTTTGCTCCTGGAGATAAGAGAACCACTCCTTCTACTCAGCTTTCAGCCCCACCCAGTCTAAATCCCCTACACAGCTCTGCCCTACCTGAAACTTGCTTCCTGCCCTGCTGAAACCCCCTTCCCTTTGATATTTTTAGAGAGGAATGAAGAGGGAGAGACCCATCAATATGAAAGAGAAACATTTGTCGTTTGCCTCCCGGACGCACCCCAACTGGGGATCAGACCCGAAATCTAGGTATGTGCCCTGATTGGGAATCAAACCCTCAACGCTTCAGTGCACAGGACTGGGCCAACCAGGCAGCCACACCTGTCAGGGCAAACCCTTTTCCCTTTAAACCACTTGCTTGTGGTTCTTCCCCCCAGAGTAATTTTGACTTCAAGGTAAGAGTTTTTACAGTCTGTAGGCCTTATTGAAACAATTATGGGGATTAGGAGCTCTGAGGTAACTCCTGCAACCAGACTGGTCTCAGAACATAAGGTTTTGGTTGGACTACTGTGTGGCCCTGGGCAAGTCACTGACTGTCCGAGCCTCGGTTCCCTTATTTGTGAAACAAGGACAGCAATAATGCTTAGCTCATGAGTTTGTTGAGAGTTGGAATGAGAATCATTCCTCGTATTTAGCAGAGTCCCTGGCATATAGCTAGATTCAAATTTCTCCCTATTTTTTTAATCCTCACCCGAGGATATTTTTCTATTTATCTTCAGATAGAGTGGGAGATATAGAGAGACAGAGAGACACATAATGTGAGAGAGATACACGCACTGGTTGCCTCCCGCATGACCCTGACCAGGGCTGGGGACAACCGCAACTGAGGTATGTGCCCTTGGCCCCAATCGAACCCGCGACTCATTGGTCCGCCCGCCGACGCCCTACCGCTGAACCAAACTGGCCAGGGCCAAATGTCCCATCTTAACGTGAACTTCAAAACACTGCCCCACTGAGCTGCCACAATCAGGTGTGCGTAGGCACAGGGTGAAGAAAGGGAGGTAAGAGAGAAGAACCCTTTCAAAAACCCTTCAGGCATTGGAGAACAGTACCAGAAAACCTTCAGTCATCAGTTTACAGGGAGGGTCCCTAATCCCACTGGACCTCTATGCAGATTCCTTACCCGTACAAGAAACAGAGGATGGAATATTGGCAGAATTCTGGTCCATGCCATCCAGTGTGGGGTTGTTTTCTTCAGAACGTGTGTTTTCTTCCGAAGAGTTCATCTTCTAGGCTAAAATACAGATGTTCACATTTAGGGACAGACCATCGCTCTCTGCCCGGTAAACGCTGTGAAAGGAGAGGAGTCATTCCAGTCCCCCTTCCTACCTCCAAGCCTGGTGGCAGGTTCCTTACCACCTCTTCCCACTCACCTGGCATCAGGGACGCAGAGAACTGCATTGCATTTAGGACCAGGGGCGTGCTGCCCAAAGTCCGGGTCCCAGGTTGTGACAATCAAGTCTAGGTTCCCTGTGCAGCACCCTGTAAGGCTGAAGCCTTGGAGGTGCGGGAGCAGAACGCCAGGGGCTGCCCTCGAGGGCGGTGGCTTAGGCCCGGCCTGCACTGTCCTTGTCCTCGGCCCTTCCAACGTGCCCAGCCAGCACCCACCGCAGGCCGAGCCCTTCTTCAGTCCAGGAGTCCACCACCTGGGCTCAGCGGCTTTTTACCCATGGCTCACCTAACGCCACCCACACCCCACACACTCCCCTGCAAGCCAGTGTTTTCCCGCTCACCCCACGCCCTCCGCAGGGCCTCTGCTCTGCCCTGGGCACACCGACCTGCTCTACTTCGAAGTCTACGCCGCCGAGCTCCTCAGGCCTATACTCTGCTACACTCTGCAAAGCGGAGCGAGCGGTGGCTGTGGCGCTGGCGCCCCTCCTTATATACGCCACAGGGCGGGCACGTGCTGTGTGTCCTGCAGGCGCTAACATCTCGCCCCCACCCCGCGCACGCATGCACCCTGTGCGAGGAGGACACTCCCCCAGCGCTCCATCTGAAGGCCGGGGGCGGGGGGACCTAGGCTTACCTGTGCAGGAACAGAGCAGTGTTCTGCATCATCCCCGCGGGGTGCAACCTTAACCCTTCCTTCTGGACCTCCCTCTTGCGTGTAGACGCCCTGGTGCTGCCTCTTTCCCAGAACTGGACAGTTCCTTATTCCCCTCGCTGTCCCCTCTATTTAAATGTTTAGTCAGGACAATTTATCGCTGCATCTCTGGGCTCCCGGTCTCCTTCCCTCCTTGGGCCTAAAGCTGCTGACCCTTAAGCAAATGGAACTAACCGAGGAGCAGGAGAGAGGAAGGAGGAGGCCAGCCTGGAGAGAGTACAGGCCTGAGGGGAGACAGACACACAGGAGGGGTGCCCAAGTATGCTTATTGCTGCTAGGAATAAAATTGGGGAAGAAGAGGCTTTGGCAATTAGGACGCACTGGTTGAGAAAAGTGGTGGGACAGAGAGGCACAGCAAGTCGTTTTGGGGTGACAGATGGACTATTCCTTTGCACGTGAGACAGAAAAGACATAGATAGGATAGTAGTTAACAGGAGTCTTGGGGTTGTAAGGATTGTGGATTTTTTGGTTTTGGTGTTTGTTTGTTTGTTTGTGGGCATTTTTAATTTCCTGAATGGGGAAACAGGGAGATGTTACAGACCACAGAGAGAGAATGGATGTTCGTTGGATGTTCTGAGGAGGCAGAAGAGGAGAGTAGCTTACAATGCTTTTCCTTGGACAGAAGAAAGTCTTTGACTTTGATAGGAAGAAAAAGGGAATCTTGAAGGCTGGAATTTAAGTGCATTAGCATCTGATGACCTTTTTTGTTTGTTTTTCAGTCAAGAGGGGCAGAATAAGTACTTGCAGGGAACATTGGAGTTTGGAATGTATCACTGCCATTAATGGGTGGAAACTCTGTTTAACCGTAAATTGCAGTGAGTGAAACAGAATAAAGGTATTCTTTCAGATAAAGAACTCCTGAGGTAGACTGCCTGAGGGTCGATCTGGTGGCATTTTGGTATCACAAAGGACCCAACCTCTTTCTCTCTTTCTATTCCAACACCCTTAACACTGGCTTTCATCTTCAACTTGCCTTATGATCTAAGATGCCTGTTCCAAGCATTAAGCAGGGAGAAGAGAAGGAAATGGATAAAAGAAAAAGCACAAGGGCACACAGCAACTTTGTTCTGTCCTCAGTAGTGTTCTTAAGGAGTTACACTAGAAAACCCATGCAACTTTGGGTTACATCTCACTGGTTACCCATAGCTGAAAGGATGTGTAGGAGCTCAGCTGGGAATGTTGCCACTCTGAATGAACTGGGACACTATGACCAAGAAAGAGGGGAGAGCAGATATTAATTAGGTGGGTAACTAACAATGTCTGCTGTACTGCTTCAGGTAATGAAAGAAGCAGTATTTTCCCCCTTCCATTTTCTCTATCTTGTCCCCAGTCATCATCTTCCCATTCCTTCACATAAGTTTCTTTATAAAGGGCCATAAACACTTAGTCTTCTCCACCTCCTACTTCTTCACATAATGCAATGCAAATCTAGATTTGGATACCATTGTGCCCACTCATCCACCCTCACCAAAGACACTAGTGGACGACTTGCTGCTAACTGGAGTGGAAACTTTGCCCAAATGGTTCTCCTGCCTCTTTGCTTGCTCTTCTTAAAGTCTTTTTCTAAATCCTCACCCGAAGATATTTTTCTGTTTATCTTCAGATAGCGTGGGAGGGAGAGAGAGGGAGAAAAAGGGAGAGAGAAACATCAACTGGTTACCTCCTGCATGACCCCGACCTGGGCCAGAGACAAACCGAAACTGAGGTACGTGCCCTTGGCCGGAATTGATCCTGCGACTCATTGGTCTGCAGGCTATCGCTCTGCCGCTGAGCCAAACCGGCCAGGGCATTAAAGTCTTTTAATGGCTTCTCTTATCAAATTTCTCTCTTTAATGTTCACATTCTCCAGGTTATAGTCCTAAGGCTTCTTCTTTCTGATGCCATCTTTACATTTTCACCCATCCTCAAGGCTTCAGATGCAACCAGCATACTGCTCACGTCTAAATCTCCATCTCCATTCTATCTACTAGATATTTATATCTCGACAGGACACTTCTGCTGTTAGGACATGCACCAATGATGAGGTATGTACACATCTTGGAGGGGGAAGGAACATTCCAGCATACTGTTAACCTCCACTCGTGGTATACCTGTTGGGAAGCTCTATTAGACATGTATGTTTGGGCAATATGTTACTTAAACAGTAAGTACAGTTTCCAACCCAGCTGAATACATGGAGCTGTCGTAGGCTTGAAATTATTGTCTCTGGCAGTATTTCTGAACTGTATCTATGTTGCCCAGCAGTTGAGGAATCAAGGTTTAGCAATCATTAGGTCTGGGGGCAGGGTGCACAACCTTGAGAAACCTGAAGTACACCCTCTGAATAAAAGGCCTTTCAACCTTTCTTGGTGGGAAGTCAAGGCCAAGATTTTCCTTCAGAATAATGTATTTGGTGTTTAGTGCAGTTTAATATCTCTTATTCTTCTTTCCATATATGATTTTCTTCTTTCCCTTTTCCCCCTATTTCTTCATTATAGGCAAGAGAAATAGGGGAGAAAAATGTACTATCTGTATATACATTGAACAATAGAGTTCTCATTCTCATAATGTTTGCTTTTTTAGAGGCCAAAGAACTAAAAAAAAAAAAAGAAAGAAAGAAAAGACAAGAAAAGAGTATGCCTGTAAGTTAATAAAAGCAAATATAAATTTTATTATTTTTTTTTATCCTCACCCGAGGACATTTTTTCATTTTTTGTTCAGATAGAGTGGGAGGGAGAGAGAGGAAGAGAGAGAGAAACATCGACGTGAAAGGGACGCATCGAGTGGCTGCCACCCGCACGACCAACCAGGGCCGGGGACAAACTGCAACCGAGGTACATGCCCCTAGCGGGAACCGAACCCGGGTCTCTCTGGACCGCAGTCCGATGCTCTAACCGCTGAGCTAAACCAGCCAGGGTGCAAATATAAATTTTAAATAGTAATGATAGAGAACTAAAAATTTTAAAGATCAATTTTAAAATACAAAGATGCAAAGAGGGTGTTAAGGCTGAATTGTATGCCCTCAAAAGTCGTATGTTGAAATCAAGCCCCCAGGACCTCAGAATGTGACTGTATTTGGAGATAGGTAATTAAGGTCAAATGAGATCATAATGGTGGGCTCTAATCCAGTATAATTGATGGCCTTATAAGAAGATGAGAATAAGAGGAAGAGCTCCTGAAACCCTTGGAATTTCCTGAATAATAGAGAAGCCTCTTTTGTTTTCATAACAAGCCCTTTTGATAATACTTCAGGTTATGCTAATGAGGGACACTGGGTGAAGTCCCAGAAAAGGACAGGGTGGAGGGTACTCACCGGAAAGACCAAACAAGAGAAGAGAGTTTGAGTTTTGACTGTAATAGTCAAGAGGGATGAGATGAATAAAAACAGGTTATTTATATGTACACTGATGTGATGGGAAGGAGATGCAATGAGAGGGGACATTGAAGCTCTGTGCCACCCCTCAACCCCCGTACCTTATCTCTTCCACTTGGCAGTGGCCGTTATAATAAACTGGTAAATATGAGTAAAGCGCTTTCCTCAGTTCTGTGAGCTGTTCTAGGGAATTTATAAACCTGAGGAGGCCATGGGAACCCCCAAATTGGTTGCCTGGGCACCTCATCTGAAGCTGGTATCTGAAGTGCTGGTGTAAGAATTGAAGTGAATTGTTGGACACCTGGCTGTTGCCTGAGAATCAGTTGTTGTTTGGAAAAGACATATTTGGTATTAGAAAACACATGGGATTTGCTAGAACTTCCCTAGCTCTGGTTAACCTGGTTTGGGAAAACATGGATAAAGAGGAGAGAGGTGTTAATGAAGAATGTTTTATTCCTGCTTGACTACATGGTCACCTTAGTATGGAGCAGCAGCTGTCCTGCTAAACTAAAAGTTACCAATGGAATTTAGAGATGAGGTGGGAGTTGGTTCATTTGATGCTTAAGGAAATGCAAACTAATAAGAAAAAAAGTAAAAGATACAATCCTTTGGTTATTGTCATCTGTAATAGCTGAAATTAAATTAAAAGAGAGAGCTGGATTGGACCTTGATGCCGGACCAAAGGGAATAATTATGCTGGGACAACAGGAAGTACCTCTTAAACCTCTGGTCACCAAGAAAATAGTGCATTGGGGGAGGGCAAAACCAAGAAACCAGTTTCCAGGTTCTGAAAGTGATTGAAGCTGACAAGTGGATATCTTTGTGTGCTTGCTTGAAGAGGCCACCTGGGTCAATGAAAGGAATGCATACTGGAGGAACTGTAGCAATGTAGAGATGGGCTAGATGTGGATACATTCCTCTGTATCCTCTGAGGTACAAAATGTCAACAGAACTGTGCTGTTTGCCAACCAAGAGACAGAGACTGAGACAGCTATGTGGCAGATTGCCAGGGGGAAGGCCTTGAACATGGTTGGTAAATCAGACTGATGCAACTACAAATGGGTCTTGATCCCATTTACATGGATCCCAAGGGCATTATGCTGAACAGATCAGTGGTTTCCAGGGGATTAGGTTCGAGGTGAGGATGTTTATAAAGCACAAACCTTTTGCTTTAGCTTGTTTGGCTCAGCGATTAGAGCATCTGCCCGCGGAACAAAGAGTCCTGGGTTCAATTCTGGCCAAAGGCAGGTACCTTGGTGGTGGTTCGTGCCCGGCCCTGGTTGGGGTAGTGCGGGAGGCAACCGATCGCTATATCTTGCTCATCGATGTTTCTCTCTCTCTCTCTCCCTCTCCCTTCCTCTCTCTTTAAAAATCAATAAAAGAAAAAAAAGTAAAGCACAAAACTTCTTAGGATTATATACCAACAACAAAAACAGTGCTTGTGAAAATTTCTGAAATTCAAGTAAGATGTGTGGTTGGGTTTCTATATTGTACCAATGTCAGCTTGTTTTGATAAACTGTGCTGTGGTAATAAGATAGAGCTGTAAGATGGTATCATTGGCATAAACTGTATGAAAGGTACATGAGAATTCTCTGTACTATTTTTGCAACATCTGTGGGAGTCTAAAATTATTTCAAGATGAAAATTTTAAAAAACACTGGAAACAAAAGAAAGAAAAAATACAAGAAGGAGGGAAGGAAGGAAAGAAGAGAAGGAAGAAAGGGAGGAAGGAAAAAAAGATACTTTCAACCAATGTCCTCTTTTTATTCTAGGAAGAATGAAATTAGTCAGATTAAAAAATATTTGGTAGAACTGAAGAAAAATACATATCAGATAAATAAATTTATAATGACTTTAACATGTGGAAGAGTTTCTGGAAAACATCTGCATTGCTCCTTATTGGTAATTGCACTATATAACCATACAAACCAGCATATGATTAAACTTCAAATCTGGCAGCAAGGTTTTTTTTGTTTTGTTTTTGTTTTGTTTTTTCTTTACTGTTTTGAGAAAGAGGAAGGGAGAGGGAGACAGAGATGGAAACATTGATGAGAGAGAACATCAATTAGCTGCCTCCTGTGTGCCCCCCACTGGGGATTTGGCCCACAACCTGGGCATGTGCCCTGACCAGGAATCAAACCAGCAACCTCTTGGTTCATGGGTCGATGTTCAACCACTGAGCCACACCAGCCGGGCTGGCAGCAAGTCTTAAACAAATATAACAAACCCTTTTATTATACTTTTGTTGACTTTTTAAAATTTAATTTTCTTTTGTTTTTTGGTTGATTTAAAAAATTTAACAGGGAAGTAACAGTACTTAATAAATGCCATATATTCTCCTTTATGTACTCCAGATGCATAGAAATGTTGTAATATGCCATATTATTGGACCACCAAACATAGATATATCATTCTATTGCAGCCCAGATCTAAATATTCCCCCACTTCCCAGCCTGAAATACCACCTAAGTCACTCTGAATCCTCTGATGACCCAGAATCAGTGTAGATATTCTCATGTTTCCCCTGGATCTGCCTCAAACCACCTGGGCTCTTTTAGCTTGAAACTAGAACAAAATTACCAAACTCATTCCAACCAATGTTCAAGAATCTTGCAGCAAACAGGCTCCCAGTCCAAATGTATTCCATGACATTAGCAAGGGTAGATACATATAAATCATAAAGACATTAGACAAAGTAAATAAGACAAGGCAGAAATGAGCAATTTAAGTCAACCTGCCTATTGGTCCTACTTATATTTGTGTCCACATGCCATCAGGTTACCAAATTCCTGTTTTGGTGTACTATTGAATTACTTTGAGTTTCATTCAGGTACAAGAAACTAATTCTCTAACCCAATAAAAGACTACAGTGGTAATCTGTATTCAGAAGAAAGATGAGTGAGAGCATAATCCCTACCTTTCCCCATCCATACAGACCTAATCCCTCTTTATTCATTGGATAAATATTTATTGAGCACCCACTATGTACCAAGCACAATTCTTTGTGTGTATGTGTGGCAACTTTTATTTATTTATTTATCTTTTAAAACTTATCTTTATTGTTGAATGATTTATAGATGTCCCTCCTTTTTTTCCCCTTGACCCTCTACTCCCCACTCCCAGCCCCCTCCTGCCTTTCCCACACTATTGTGTGTGTCTATTGGTTATGCATATAAGTTCTTTGGTTTCTCTCTTCCCACCCCACCTCCCCCCTTCCCTTTGAGGTTCATCAGTCTAACAATTAATTTGTACTTCTTAATCCCTTCATCTTTGTCACCCATTCCCCCAACCCCCCTCCCATCTGGCAACCAACAAAAAGTTCTCTGTATCTATGAGTCTGTTTCTGTTCTGCTTGCTCATTTTGGTTGTAGATTCAATTGTTGATAGATATGTATTTATTGCCATTTTATTGTTCATATTTTTTTATCTTCTTCAAGAAGACCCATCAACATTTCATATATTATTGGTTTGGTGGTGATGAACTCCTTTAGCTTTTTCTTGTCTGGGAAACTTTATATGGCCATGGATTCTAAATGATAGCTTTTCAGGATAGAGTAATCTTGGTTGCAAGTCCTTGCTTTTCATCACTTTAAATGCTTCTTGCCACTCCCTTCTGGCCTGCAAAGTATCTGTTGAGAAATCAGCTGACAGTCTTACGGGAGCTCCCTTGTAGATAACTAACTTCTTTTAAGATTCTCTCTGTCTTTAACTTTTTGCATTTTGATGATGATGTGTCTTGGTGTGGACCTCTTTGGGTTTATCTTGTTTGAGACTCTCTGTGCTTCCTGGACTTGTATGTCAGTTTCCTTCACCAAGTTAGGGAAGTTTTCTGTCATTATTATTTCAAATAGGTTTTCAACTTCTTGCTCTCTCTCTTCTCCTTCTGGCACTCCCATGATGCAAATGTTGGTATGCTTGAAGTTGTCCCACAGGCTCCCTATACTATCCTCATTTTTTTTTAAACATTTTTTCTTTATTGATTTTAGAGAGAGAGGAAGGGAGAGAAAGAAACATCGATGAGAGAGAACATCGATTGGCCACCTCCTGCACACCCCCTACTGGGGATCAGGCCCACAACCTGGGCGTGTGACCTGACCAGGAATCCAACCAGCGACCTCCTGGTGCGTGGGTCAACACTCAATCAGTGAGCCACATCAGTTGGGCTATCCTCATTTTTTTTTTAATTCTTTTTTCATTTTGCTGTTCTGATTGGGTGGTTTTTGCTTCCTTATATTCCAAATCGATGGTTTACTTCTTAGCTTCACCTACTCTACTTTTGATTCCCTATAAATTATTCTTTATTTCAGTTAATGCAGCCTTCATTTCCGACTGGTCCTTTATTATACTCTTTTTTTTTTTTTTTTTTTTTTTATCCTCACCTGAGGACATTTTTTCATTTTTTGTTCAGACAGAGTAGGAGGGAGAGAGAGGAAGAGAGAGAGAGAAACATCGATGTGAAAGGGCCACATCGAGTGGCTGCCACCCACACGACCAACCAGGGCCGGGGACAAACTGCATCCGAGGTACATGCCCTTAGCGGGAACGGAACCCGGGTCTCTCCAGACCACAGGCCGACGCTCTAACTGCTGAGCCAAACCGGCCAGGGCATATTATACTCTTGAGGTCCTCACTAAGTTCCTTGAAATTCTCACTAAGTTCACTGAGCGTCCTTATAGGCATTGTTTTGAACTCTGCATCTGTTAGATTGTTTATCTCCACTTCATTTAGTTCTTTTCCTGGAGTTTTGTTCTGCTCTTTCATGTTTATTTGTCTCCTCATTTTGGCTGCCTCCCTGTGTTTGTTTCTATGTATTAGGTAGAGTTGCTATGTCTCCTAGGCTTCCTAGGGTGGCCTGTTGTAGTAGGTGTCCTGTAGGGTCCAGGGGCACAGCCTCCCTGGTCACACCAGCTGGGCCCTCGAGGTGCACACCTCGTGTGGACTTTATACCCTTCTGTTGTAATTGAGTCTTGATTGCTATTAGCACATCAATGGGAGGGTTTTGCTCAGGCTGATAAGCTGCAAGGTCTGGCTGTGCCCACTGACCACCAACCTCTGACTACCTTGGATGATCAGCTGTGCAGGGGTCCACCACATAGAGCAAGACTTATTTCAGCAGGGCTCTGGTACCCACTGAGTCCATTCCTTGAGTGTATCACTTGTGGAGGTGGTTGGGTGGTGGTGCTTCGCAGTGTTCTGAAGCTGTCCACTGGGTGTGCTGGCTCTGGGGCAAGGTCACCTAGTGCCTGTGTTCTACCCAGGGCCACTAGGCATAACCTACAAAGCGATCATCTGATGGCTACTTTTTGTGCTGGGCTTGGAGGTGCCCAGGCAAAGCCAAGCTGTGAACCAAAGCTGGATGCTTCTAGTGCCAGGCCTGGGGCCACTTGGAGAGAGGGATGGGGCTCGCTGTAGCCAGATGCTGCTTGTTTGAGAGATTTTAGGAAAATCTGAAGCAGGAGCCAAAACAGGCCAATCCTAGGGTAAAGCCACAGGAAACAGCTTGGGTGAGCCCAAAAGTTGGGTGGGGCAGGGCCTCCGGGAATCACCAGGGTGGGGCAAACAGTTTGAGCCAGGTTGCTGGAGTCCCAGATATGGTGCCTATCTGCCAGCCTCATGGGGGGAAGGACTCACCAAAGAACAACGGCTTCCACCAGCATGTCTGTCCAGTAGAGAGCTGCCTTTCCAGCTCTCGCCCCCATACCAAATAACTCAGTTCTTCCTCGTTTGTCTCTGGTGCCTTTCAAGCTGCCTCCCCTCCGTGCTGGATTTCAGAGGGAGTGAGTTCGAGTAAGTCCCTGCTTGGGACCTTTAAGAGGAACTGCCTGGGGCTCCAGCAGCCTCAGTTCCAGCTGGTTTTTCCAGCCAGAAGTTATGGGGACTTCTCTTCCTGGCCCCGGAACCCTGAGCTGGGGTGTCTGATGTGGGACAGGGACCCCTTGCTCCTCAGGAAGGACCTTCACAGCCGAGGTATCCCTCCTGATTTTTATCTGCCAATGTGGGACCAGCCCATGAATGCCTCCGCCGCTCCTATGTGTGGCCACTTTTAAAATTTAGAATCTTGATCATGAGGGTTTAAGATACAAAGCAACTGATGCATACTTATTTGGAAATGTATTGAATACTAGAACTATACACACTACCACTTTTTAAAATGTGTGTGTTAGGACACTTAACATGAAATCTACTCCCTGAACAAAATGTTAAAGTATACAATATAGTATTACTAGTTGTAGTCAGGTCCTGGCTGGTATGACTCAGTTGCTTGGAGTATCGTCCCATACACCAAAGAGTGGCGGGTTCGATTCCCGGTCAGGGCACATACCTAGGTTGCGAGTTAATCCCTGATCAGAGAATGTACAGAAGGCAACCCATTAATGTTTCTCACATCGATGTTTCTCTCTCCCTTCCCCATTTTCTCTCTCTAAACTCAATAAAACTAAAATAAAATAATCGTAGTCACAATGTGTACAGCAGATCTCTAGAACTTGGTCATCTTACATAACTGGAAGTTTATACCCATGCCACAGCAACTCCCCATTCCTCCCTCCCCAGCCCCTGGCAACCACCATTCTACTCTCTGCTTCTATGAATTTGACTTTTTTAGACACTTTCTATAAGTGAAATCATGCAGCATTTGCCCTTCTGTGACTGGCTTGTTTCACTTAGCATAATGTCCCTCAGGTTTGTCCATGTTGTTACATATGACAGAATTTCCTTCTTTTTCTAAGCACAGTTCTAAAAGCTGAAAATAGCCCTGGCTGGTTTGGCTCAGCGGTTAGAGCATCGGCCCATGGACCAGAGAGTCCTGGGTTCAGTTCCCGCTAAGGGCACGTACCTCAGTTGCAGTTTATCCCCGGCCCTGGTTGGGGTCGCGTGGGTGGCAACCAGTAAATGTGTCTCTCTCACATTGATGTTTCTCTCTCTCTCTTCCTCCCTCTCTCCCTCCCGCTCTATCCGAAGATAAATGCAAACATGTCCTTGGGTAAAAAATAAATAAATAAATAATAAAAGCTGAAAATATATCAGAAAACAAAAACCTCTGCCATTAAGGTTATTCTAGCAGAGAGAAAGACACAATAAGAATAACGAATGAATACAATATGTAGTCTGTTATCAATAAGTGCTATATAAGAGTGAAGGGGGGTCAGAACTGCCAGAGCTGGAAGGATTGAATACAGGGTGGTCAGGGTAAGGTCCACTGAGAAGGCAACTGTTGAGTACATTTTTGAAAAAGATTAAGAAGAATATAGGAGCCCTGGCCAGTTTGGCTCAGCGGCTAGAGCATCGGCCTACGGACCAGTGAGTCACAGGTTCGATTCTGGTCAAGGGCATGTACCTCGGTTGCGGTTCGTCCCGGCCCTGGTCGGGGTCCTGTGGGAGGCAGCCAGTCGATGTGTCCCTCTCGCATCAATGTTTCTCTCTCTCTCCCTCCCTTGCACTCTATCTGAAAATAAATAGAAAAATATCCTCCAGTGAGGATTGAAAAAAGAAAAAGAAGTCTGGTCGGTGTGGCTCAGTGGTTGGGCATTGACCCATGCACCAAGAGGTTGATTGTTCAATTCCTGGTCATACCCAGGTTGTGGGCCAGATCCCCAGTGGGTGGCATGCAGGAGGAAGACAATCAATGTCCTCTCTCATCAATGTTTCTATCTCTCTCTCTCCCTCTCCCTTCCCCTCTCTCTAAAAAACAATAAAGAAAAAAGAATTTTTTTTAAAGAAGAATATAGGAATACCCAGGAAAAGAACTTTCTGAGCAGAGGAAACAGCAATACAAACTCTCAGATGGTATCATGCCTGACACATTAACAAAATATCAAGGGGCCCATGGTGACTGGAACAAACAGAATAAAGGGAAAGGTAGTAGCGGATGTGAGACAGCTTAACCAGGGATAGAATGAGTAGTCTTGCAGCTCACTGTGGGGATTTCAGCTTTTACTATGAGCGTTATTAGGGCCATTGGAGGGCTTTGAGCAATCTTGCCCACAAAACAAAACACAGAAAGGCCATTCATGAACCTGATGGCTAATGCCAGACTTGTTTCCTTTCCAGACAGATGGTTGCATGTGCCTGCCCCACCTTTCTAAGAACACTCTTTGCATAAATTTCCCTCTCGTTCTCCTGCTCCAACTTATTCCATGTCCCAGGCAAAGAGAGAGCCTTACCAGGTAGCACAGAGTTAGAGGGGTCATCCCAAGAAACACTGCATCCCTTCTCTGTCACTCCCAAAAATAAGAAGGGGACACTGCATCAATTCCTTGGAAGGGACCAGACAGGTGAGAGCGAGTCCTGCTGCTCACAAAGAGGAAAGATGGAAAAGGTGGCCACTGGGATTAGCAGAAACAAGACAGCCACGGCAAAAGGGACACCCACTCATGCCAGCCATCTTTGCTTTGTTGTCACAGCACTTCTAAAAAACTGTGGTATAAAACACATAACACAAAATTTACCAACCTAACCATTTTTAAATGTACTGTACCCATAGTGTTATATGCATGAGGTTGTGCAACAGACCTCTAGAACTTTTTCATCTTGCAAAACGAAACTCATTACTGAGTTCAACAACTTCCCCCAGCCTCTCAACCACCATTCTACTTTCTGTTTTCAATAGGTAGACTACCTCATATCAGTGGAATAATGCGGGATGTACTGTCTTTTATACATACATATATATATGTATGTATATATGTTTTTATTGATTTTTTAGAGAGAGAAGGAGGGAGAGAGAGATAGAAACATCGATCGGCTGCCTCTTACATGCCCCCTACTGGGGATCTGTTCAAAACCTCGACGTGTGCCCTGACGGGGAATCCAACCAGGACCTCTCTCAGTCCATGGGATGACACTCAATCCACTGAGCCACACCGGCCAGGCTGTACTTGTCTTTTTGTGACTGGTTCATTTCATTCAGCATAATGTCCTCAAGGTTCATCCTTATTGTCAAACACCGCAGAATTTCCTTCTTTTTAAAGGCTGTATAGTATTCCTTTTGAAGTATATGCCACATTTTCTTTATCCACTCATCTGTGGATGGAGATGGACATTCAGGTTGTTTCCACATCTTTGCTACTATGAATAGTGCTGCAGTGAACACAGGAATGCTGATATTTGAGTACCTGCTTGGATTCTTTTGGATAGATACCCAGAGGTGGAATTGCTGGGTCCTATGCTAGTTCTAGTTTTAATTTTTTGAGGTACATCCACACTGGTTTCCACAGTAGCTGCACCAATGCACATTTCTACGGACAGTGAAGGAGGTTTTCTCACCAATGCTTGTTATTTTCTGGGCTTTGTTGCTGTTTTTTGTGTCGTTGTTTTTCTTTATTGATTTTTTAGAGAGAGAGAGGAAGGGAGAGGGAGAGAGAGATGGAAACATCGATGAGAGAGAACATCGACGGGCCGCCCCCTGCATGCCCCGCACTGGGATGAGGCCCACAACCTGGACATTGCCCTGACCGGAACCGAACCAGTACATGGGTCGATGCTCAACCACTGAGCCACACCAGCTGTGCTGCCGTTGTTTTTATAATGGTCATCTTTGCATTTCCTGATGATTTGTGATGTTGAGCATCTTTTCATAAGCCTGTTGGCCATTTGTCTAGCTAAGTCTATTGCCCATTTTTTAATTGGGTTATTTGTTTTTTGTTGTTGAGTTACTGGAGTTCTTTACATAGTCTTTTTCCCCCCTTTATTTTAATTATAAAAAATGATTGAAACTGTTGCATAAACATGAGTGAGCTAAAAAAATATTACCAGAGTACGCGTGAGTTACCAGAGAAACAGAAATGAAATTTGGAGATGAGACTCATCTTTTCACTTTAATTTGTACTCCTGCTGTACTGTAAACGTAACTAACCCTTACCAAATACATGGTTGGAAAACACTTCCTCACGTACGCGCGGCCGCCTTCCGACTGTGCGGGGGCCCTTCCTGCGCCGCTGTTCGTCGCTCCCTTTACCTGCTACTGCGCAAGTTGGGAGGCTGCACCGCGCGGCCTTCTGGGGGTTGTAGTCCAGGACCAAGGAGGATGACATTGGAGGATTTCTTTCCGAACGGACCCTGGTTGAAATGGGATTTCTACTGGGCGGGGCTGGAATGAACCACTGCCCGGTCCTCATTAGCAGAGGCAGATAAGTATTACTACAACCCCCTTTAAAGGGCTTGGATAGTTCCGGGATCCAGGCTCTGTGGTAGGCCCACCTGCCGCCTCAGCCGCCGACGCAGGCCACGCCCTCCCGCCTTTTCCCCGCCCCGCCCCTCGGCGCTCGTGGGTGGGGCTTTCCGCGGGGGCGGGGCTCGCGTCCTGGCCTCTTCGCGGGCTTGCGCTTCTTAGCCCCTAGCGACCCAGCGACCTGCTCTTTTCCGCCTGCGAGGCGCCCGAGGCTCTGTCCATGGACCGGGCGGCCGTGGCGCGGATGGGTGCGGTGGCGAGCGCCAGCGTGTGCGCCCTGGTGGCGGGGGTGGTGCTGGCCCAGTACATATTCACCTTGAAGAGGAAGACGGGGCGCAAGACCAAGATCATCGAGATGGTGAGTGCGCGGACGCGGCGCGCGGGAGAGCGTGAGGACCCGCGGGGCTCAGCCGCCGCCGGGATGCTCAGGGCGCCCAGGGCGCCCGTGCTGGACCCTCCACGGCGGCGCTCCAGGCCTTTGTGTGTCTCCTTTTCAAACAGAAAGGCAGCGAATAGGTGATAAGGAAACAAGCTACCTCCTGCCGCAAAGTCCGTTTCTCAAGAGAGAAACCGAACGTCTGGACAGGTTCCTCCCTCCTTCCCGCATCCCCTGCAAACCCTTGCAACTAATCCGCTTCTAACCGCGGAGTTGTTTCTGCTCCGGGCCAGAGTGAGTTAGATCATGAATAGGTGTGACTGCTCGGTGGTTAAAAGAATGCCTTTAATCCAGTTAGAGTTCCGGATTGTTTATTTTGTATTTGAATATTATTTCTTCTGGTCTTAAACCGCCAGGAAGTATCTTTGTGTTCATTTTTTCCCCAAACCTCGTGCATAACATTTTAGATATCTATTTACAAATTTATTGTAATCCTATTTGAGGTACATTATAAGCAGTATTTGCTCCAAAGTCAGAGATTTTTTTTTTTTTAATTCGAGTTCATTCATCAAGACAGGCTTCTCGCTGAGTTGCATTCTTATGTATTTACTGGAGTGTATACTCCAGGTATACTCTCGATCATATGCTACATACATGAAACATCTGGGCTCAGATATTTATGACAAATCAGTGGACAGTCTACCATTCGACGACTAAGTACTATAATTTTAGGTTCATGTACTAAGACTGTTTCAGTCCCTGTGATATGTTCTGATGGATCAAAGAAACTGTTTGGTTGCTATTGGTCCCAGGTTGAATACAGAAATATTTTTATTTATTTATGTATTTATGTATTTATTTATTTATTTATTTATTTATTTATTTTATCCTCACCTGCAGACATTTTTGCATTTATCTTCAGATAGAGCAGGAGGGAGAGAGAAGAGAAGAGAGAGAGAGAAACATGGATGTGTCATCGATTGGTTGCCACCCACACGACCCCAACCGGGGCAGGGACAAACTGCAACCAAGGTACATGCCCTTACTACTGGGAACCTAACCGGGACTCTGTGGTCCTCAGGCCCATGCTCTAACCGCTGAGCCAAACCAGTCAGAGCAGAAATATTTTTCATTACTAAAAGTAGAAAAAGTGCCCTGCCCAGCAGGTGTGGCTCAGTGGTTGAGTGTCAACCTATGCACCAATAGGTTGCCGGTTGGATTCTTGGTCAGGACACATGCCCAGGTCGTGGGCCCGATCCCCAGTGGGGGGCATGGAGGAGGTGGCCAGTCAATGTTCTCTCTCATTGATGTTTCCATCTCTCTCTCCCTCTCCCTTCCTCTTTCTCTAAAGTCAATAAAGAAAAAATAAATAAAATAAAAAGTTAAATAAGTTAACTCCCACATGTCTAATATGCCAATAATATTTCTAGGCTTTGTTTATTGCTAGAATTAAATTATTCTTGTGTTATTACTTATTTTTTCCACTTGTATACCCACAGAAACAAGTTCTTATCTCAGACATTTCATTTCGTTTACAGTGCTGTCCTGTTTAGAGAACTTTGGTGGCTTCCTTTTGTCCCAAACCCAAAAATGTATTCATGAATATCTTTATATGCAAAAATTAACTGTGTTAGAAAAATTTATAATACACATGTGAAAAGAAAATTGAATACCACGCCTTCCTCTGTTTATTGATACAGTGGGTTTGTTCCTTACAAAATTCCACAGTGATACCATTATGAACAATTTGCCATCTTTTTGAAAAATAATGAAGGTCCATTAGGCAGACCAGCTTTACTTATTTGTACTATAGAAATCAGTCCGCCCTGGCCGGTTTGACTCAGCGGTTAGAGCATCGGCCTGCGGTCCAGAGAGACACGGGTTCGGTTTCCGCTAAGGGCACGTACTTCAGTTGCAGTTTGTCCCCGGCCCTGGTTGGGTCGTGTGGGTGGCAGCCACTCAATGTGTCCCTTTCACATCGATGTTTCTCTCTCTCTCTTCCTCTCCCTCCCACTCTATCTGAACAAAAAATGGAAAAATGTCCTTGGGTGAGGATAAAAAAAAAAAGAAAAAGAAAAAAAGAAATCAATCCATATTTACATATACATACTGTTATATTCAAATTGTAATATACGGGCAGACTGCTAGTAGCTATTAAAAGGAAAAAAGTCAAGCCCTGGCTGCTTTTGCTCAGTGGTTAGAGCGTTGGCCCGCGGACCAAAGAGTCTCGGGTTCGATTCTGACCAAGGGCATGTACCTGGGTTGCAGTTTGTCCCTGGCCCTGGTGTGGGAGGCAACCAGTCTCTCTCACATTGATGTTTCTCTCTCTGAAGATAAATGGAAAAATATCCTCAGGTGAAGATTTAAAAAAAAAAAGTGATTAGTCATCAGGGCATCAGGGCACTGGTAACTCCTGTTTTCTGGATAAGATGCAGTCACTTTTAAGAGGAAATTATTTTAAAGTAAAAACATTTATTTTAAATAAAAACATTTATTTTAAATGTGTGTGTGTGTGTGTGTGTGGTGTGTTTATACACACATGCTGTTTGTAAGAACTATTTCTGGATTCTGGTGATAGAATTCTTGCAAGGGTTTTTACCAGTCATTTTTGTGATGAACGAATGACATCTCTCCTGTCCTGTACTCTTCACAGAGCTGCATTTTCCTACAGCTTCAAGGATCTCACTTTCCACCACTCTCTTTAGTTATTATTATTGTTAGATAGGTTATACAAAGTGTGGATTTTATTAAATTTTGCATTTGGCTACCTAAATCTACTTTGGTCTCTCAGTAAAATAACTTAAAATTTGGTGTTCCATTGTATTTATTCCAGATACTAATCTGGAAAATTTAGTGTCATATAGGACAGAAAATGTAATCCCATCATCAGGTAGGATAATCCTTACCTGCTCCTCCTTCTGGAGGGCAGATTGGAACACGATGATTGCAGGTCACATGATTCGTGATTGAATCTGCATTATCAGGACTTGCAACACCCTGATTGCTCTTATCAGATTAAAAAAATGTAATGCCCTTAATGTAGCAATAACAAATTTACCAACTAACTTTTCCTGTTATTTAAAATTCCATGTGCTTTTGAAGTTGTTTTAGAAAGCTGAGATTTTTTTTTTTTTAATCCAGTGTTAAAAGAAAACTCTAAAACTGACTTTTAAATTTAAGGCCTATCTATCGCTTCTTGGCCTTTTGGCTAAAATCAAGCGTAGATATCTGTTTTTATCGTTGTTGGGGTTTTTTTGTTGTTGTTGTTTTTTACTTTTTCTTTATTTCTTTTAGAGAGAGTGGAAAGGAGAAGGAGAGAGATAGAGGCATCGATGAGAGAGAACATGGACTGGCCGTCTCCTGCATGCCCCCCACTGGGGATTTGGCCCACAACCTGGGCATGTGCCCTGACCAGGAATCGAACCAGCGACCTCTTGGTGCATAGGTCGACACTCAACCACTGAGCCACACCGGCCAGGCTCATTGTTGTTTTTTAAAATATATATATGTTATATTTGTCAGAGACAGCGAGAATCATCGATTTGTTGTTCCACTTATTTATGCATTCGTTGGTTAATTCTTGTATGTGCCCTGACCAAGGATCAAACCTGCAACCTTGGTGTATGGGGATGATGCTCTAACCTACTGAGCCAGCAGGCAGGGCTGTTCTTATCAGTTTAACATCTATCCAAGGACAACATATTAAGTGGATTTTTGGAGCAGGGAGGTGGAATAGGAGCTTGCTCCCGCCACGCAGCACATCGACCTTCAGGAATGGGGCACCAAAAGAAAAAAAACTTTAAGGCCCATCCAGATATCTCATTCTGTTTGCTGTTAAAGTAAGTTGGATACAGACCTTTCTCTGTAAGAGTTTAAAAGCTAAAATATAAGGGATCGTAAACTAAATCACATTCATGGAAAAGAATGGCTTCCTTTGATAGACTATCCAGTAAACAGAAAGAGCTAGCTGATGAGAACAAACATTTCCAGCCTCACATATTCACTGAGGGAAATGGAATTATAATCTGTAAAGAAGAGAGATTAAAGGTTTTATTATCAAAAACTAGAGTTAAATTAAATGATCTCTAAGAGCTCTTCTGTGTGAGCCCCATGCTGAATAGACATGACGCAAGGGATGTAAATTAAGTACAACCTGATTTTCTCTCTAGTGGTCCCTTTAAAATTTGTTCAGTGTTTCTTCCTCCTGGTGAAAACTGATAGGCCCATGACTTTTTTATCACTCTCAGGTAAACGACAGTATTTTCAGATCACAAGAAGTCAGTCTCATTTCTGCCAATAAATGTGTCCAGTCTTATCTATTATTCACAATTTCAGTATTTATTAATTTTCAGGTGAGACTTCTAGGTGGACATTACTAGTGCTCATCAGTATTGTCAGTCCATCTCTCCTTCTTGCAGTTGGACAGGCTTTTACTACTCTGGCCAATAAACTGTCCAGAGATAAAATGGTCACTTCTGGGCCCCATTATCCCTATTCTCTCCTCCTGCTGGGGCTAACACTGAAGCGTCACGTTGAGATGGAGATGACACAGTACCAAAGCAGCCTGGAATACCATGTCATTACATGGAGGACATCTGGACCCATACTGGACTTCACGTGAATGAAAAATAAACTTTTTTGTTGTTAAGGAACTGAGATTTTTGTGTTACTACACCGTAACCTATCCTAACTAATACAGACTTCCATCACCCCCAAGCTGTGGC
This sequence comes from Tadarida brasiliensis, assembly GCA_030848825.1. Classification (NCBI taxonomy): domain Eukaryota; kingdom Metazoa; phylum Chordata; class Mammalia; order Chiroptera; family Molossidae; genus Tadarida; species Tadarida brasiliensis. The sequence goes on along the minus strand of CM061267.1, from coordinate 92,841,387 downwards.
TTACTGCTTCTCCCCTCCCTAGTTAATGGTGGCCCTTAATCTGGGATGGGAGAGGTCATAATCAACCTTCCCTCTAGCCTTTGCTTCAGATTTTTGCTTCAGAGGACAGGAGGAACGGGGCAGCATTTAGGAAGGAAAGAAAGGAAAGTTCTTCTTTGACTGGGTAGGTTTGTGTTCCCTGTGTCTGCAAGATATTTGCAATTGACTTTCTCTTGCCCCTTTTTTTTAATCCTCACCGGAGGATATGTTTTAAGTGATCTGCTTTTGCTTTGGAAGTCCCTCCTCTCAGGTGGCTTTTTTGGGCTGAACATAAATAGGTTCCTGGCTGGTTCTCTCCTGTGTGGTCCCCGACCAGTCTGTGGAAAACATTCACTCACCCCTAGGTCTGACAAACTCTGGAACACAGGCCCATTACAACAGAACCACACTCACCAGGGCTTCCTTCACTTTTTTCACTCCTTTTTAATGTTTAAGTGGGTGAGGCCCTGGAGTTGCAAAACTAGTTCTCTCTGTTTCCTTGTTAAACAGTGTGTGGGGGGGCTTCCTCCCCTCACCTTAAGGATGACACCTATCATATTGGTTCCTGAATTAAACCGAAACAGGAAGATTCAGAATTTAACATCCTCTTACAGTCTAATGTTCTATGAAAGTTTTCTTAGACGTCATCCTTTTTTTTTTTTTTAATCCTCACTTCACCTGAGGATATTTTTCCATTGATTTTTTTTTCAGATAAAGTGGAAGAGAGAGAGAGAGAGAGACACATCGATTGCTTGCCTCTCGCACAATCCTGACTAGGTCCAGGGATCGAACCTGCAACCAAGGTAGGTGTCGTTGACCAGGAATTGAATCCAAGACTCTTTGGTCCAAAGGCAGACACTCTAACTGCTGAGCCGAACTGGCCAGGGCTAGATGTCACCCTTTGTTAGGGGCTGAATTGTGTCTCCCAAAATTCAAATGTTGAAGTCCTAACCCCCTTCCCCCACCACCTCATATTGTAATCCCATTTGGAGATAAGGTTTTTAAAGAGATGATGAACTTAAAATGAGTTGTTAGGGGGGGACCTAATCCAATATTCCTATTCCATATAAGAAGAGGAAGAAACAGCAGGGGCATTTGTGCACAAAAGGGTGAACTCTTGGAGGAGGCAGCCAGAGAGTGGCCATCTGCAAGCCAAGGAGAGAGGAGGCGCCTCGGCAGAAACCAACCCCGCCAACATCTAATCTTGGATTTCCAGCTTCCCAAACTGTGACTAAATAAATTTCAGTTGCTGAAGCCACCCAATCTGGCGCTTTGTCATGGCATGTGTAGCAAAGCAGCTCTCCTTTTTGTAATCACTCAACCTTCGGAAAGTGAGATATGTGTTATCTATAATAAGAAGAAACTGAGTCCCACCTCAGAGAAAATGAAAGCTATCACGTATCATATTTTCTGAAAACCCTCCATGTCAGTGCATCTCAAAAAGGAGTGTGACATCACTTGAGTTTATTTTATTTTATTTTTTAAAATATGCTTTTATTGATTTTTTAGAGAGAAAGGGAGAGAGAGCTAGAAGCACCAATGTGAGGGAGAAACATCGATTGGCTGCCTCCTGCACAGCCCCTACTGGGCATGTGCCCCAAATGGGAATGAACTGAGACTTCTCAGTCCTTGGGATGATGCTCAATCCACTGAGCCACATCGGCCAGGCACTTGAGTTTATTTTTAAATGCACATGTCAGATTCTCATGTGCAGCATTGTGTAAGGACTGCTGCTATATGGGAATATAGGATTAACACCTTGCTTATGCCTTCCTTCTGAGATGTAAATAAATAAATAAATAAAAGATTAATCTAGCCAATACATTAATCAAAAAGAAAAATGTAGCTGAACATTTGAGATCTTTCTTCCCAGTATGTCATCAGCTTAGCTCAAATAAACTCTCATAAAATACTCAAAAAGCCCTGGCCAGTGTGGTTCAGTTGGTTGGGCATCCTCCTAACCGAAAGGTTGCCAGTTCAATTCCCAGTCTGGGCACATGCCCAGGGTTTGGGCTCGATCCTAGGTACAGGGCCTACAGGAAGCAGTCGATCAATGTTTCTCTCTCTTCCTGTCCCTTTCTCTAAAATCAATAAAAACATATTTTTTAAAAGTATACATATTTGAAAAGAAGAGACTAAACTCCCCAGTTAAAGACAAAGTAATTGTCTACCTTGAAAATCCTAATGAACCAACTGAAAACCTTGTTAGAAATAATAGTTCATTAAGGTGACCAGAAACAAGATTGGCACACAGCAGTCTGATATGCCAGCAGAAACTAATTGTAAAATGCAGTAGAAAAAGAGTTCTGCTCACAGTAACAACCCAAAAAAACTTACACACTAGGAGGAATTTTAAGCCCTTGAGTTTGAAGGAGGTAAGACGTATGTAAATGTGAGAATGTATATAACACAAGCTCTGTGGAAATTCATTCCAATATGTGCATATCCTTTGTATGCAGCCACTGTTCTAGCCATTTGAGTACATCAGTTAAGAAAACACAAAAATCCACCCTGGCCTGTTTGGCTAAGCAGTAGAGCATGGCCCGCGGACCAATGAGTCACGGGTTTGATTCCGGCCAAAGGGCACGTACCTCGGTTGCAGTTCGTCCCCAGCCCTGGTCGGGGTTGTGTGGGAGGCAACCAGTGGATGTGTCCCTCTCACGTCGATGTTTCTCTCTCTCTCCCTGTCTCTCTCCCACTCTGTCTGAAGATAAATGGAAGAATATCCTCAGGTGAGGATGTTAAAAACACAAAAATCCGTGTCCTGGTGGGTGCTGGGGTTGGGGTGGTCCGAGAAAGGAAAGTTGAAAGAAGTAGTAGGACTTGAGCTGTGCCAGAGGTTCAAAGGAATTCCGAGAAATAAAGGATATGAGAGAGCGTCCACCTTGAAAAGCCTATAGCCAGAGTAGATGACGAAGGGAACAGTGAGTGGACCCATCCGGCCTGAACAAGTGCTTGTTAAGAGTTAAGGGATAGTAGGGGACAGAGTCTGAAAGCAAGCTGGAGTCCATTTCAGAGAGCTTTTGATCTATGCTTTAAATTTTTCTTATAGATAATGGGTTGCTCATTGAAAGTAGCATTTTATAAATTCTACTTGACTGGATATGGAGATGACAGAATGAGGATCAAAGATGATTCCAAAATGTCTCTTCCTCGAGTCTCGAGTGACAGGATGCAGTGGACAAACAGATGAGGCAGGAGGGCAGGTTTCAGGAACAAGGAGAGTGTTTTCAGACATGTTGATTTTAAGGTGACAGCGTGACACAGGAGTGGAAATGTCCATCAGGCCTTGTGAGGCAGAAGGCTATGCTAGGAGAAATAGAGAGTATTTGGGGAGTCGCTTACAGAGAAGTTAAAATTGAACCAGAGTCCAGGATGTGTTCTGAGAAGGAGAAAAGAGCTAAAGCCCATGGACTGAATTTTGCAGAAAATGCTCAGATAAGTAGCTGGAGAAAAAAAATTAAAAGGAGCAGCATGGTTTTAGTTTAAGATATTGGGTAGCTTACCAAAGCCAAAAGGGAAGTGAATAGTTTAAGAAAAAGAATAATCACACGGTGGCAGGAGGAACATAGTGACTGAGTCATAAGTAGTAGGGTGGTCAAGGTACACCACTCCTTTTTTTTTTTACACCACTCCTTTTGAGAACTCTTTGTAAAAAGGGAAAGGGGTGATAATCAGAGAAAACCAGAATCGAGCAAAGGGGTTTTCTTTTTTCCCCAAAGAAAAGGTTAAAAATTACCATTCACACAAATTTATTTTTAAGAACATATCACAAAAGTACATGGTACTTTTAGGATAATGCTTCTAGTGTCATTTAAGACTAGTTTTCCCGCCCGGCCCGTGTAGCTCACTGGTTGAGTGTCGGCCCGTGCACCAAGAGGTCACTGGTTCGATTCCTGGTCAGGGCACATGCCCAGGTTGTGGGCCTAATCCCCAGTGGGGGGTATGCAGGAGGCGGCCAATCGATGTTCTTGCTCATCGGAGTTTCTGTCTCTCTCTCCCTCCCTTCCTCTCTCTCTAAAATCAATAAAGAAAAAAATATTAAAAAAAAAAGACTAGTTTTCCCTACTGACTTTTGCTATGAGTGAATTGAATATTTATTTTCAATTGGCCTGTGGTATTCCTCTTCATGGTACCTGAGATGACAGTGATGTTTTGGGAAGAGCTTCCCCTATTGTTTCAGAAGTGGCCAAAAAACCAGTGAGATTCGGAATATTCACGTTTTGCTTCGTATTACAGAAATAGAACAATCAGCTTATAACATCCAGAAACTGATCGTGGAAATGGAGATGGTTTCTTATCCATAACATTAGAGCAAGAGGAAAAGAGAAAGCTTGAGAATTGTGCCATGTAAGGGGTGTTCAGTAGGAAAACAGCTGTCAGAGGTGGAAGTGTTGCCAAAAATAGGGGCAGAACCAGCAGTATCAGACTGAAGAGGTCACCAGTTGGACTGAAAGGCTTTAATGGCGTGGGCTTGAGCAGCCAGTGGAGAGACAATGAAGAAAACCACAAAGTGATTGTTAACTATAAGAAATACTTGTGCTGGGGGCGTGTGTTTGTTTTGTTTTTGAATGGTTGGCGCATGAGCCTGTTGGTAGGCAGAAGGGCAGTGAAAGGCAAGTGATTAAAGATGTAAGAGAGGGCCCTGGCTGGTAGCTCAGTTGGTTAGAGCATCATCCCAATACAGCAAGGTTTTAGGTTTGATCCCTGATTAGGGCACAAGAATCAACCGATGAATGCATAAATAAGTGAAACAACAAATCATTGTTTCTCTCCCTTTCTCTCTGTTTAAAATCAATCAATAGCTCTGGCCGGTTTGGCTCAGCGGTTAGAGCGTCGGCCTGCAGACAAGAGAGTCCCGGGTTCGGTTCCTGCTAAGGGCATGTACCTCGGTTGCAGTTTGTCCCCGGCCCGGGTTGGGGTTGTGTGGGTGGCAACCACTCAATGTATCTCTCTCACATCGATGTTTCTCTCTCTCTTTCTCTTCCTCCCTCTCTCCCGCTCTATCTGAAGATAAATGCAAAAATGTCCTTGGGTGAAGATTAAAAAAAATTAAAAATCAATAAAAAGTGAAAAATAAAAATATGTAAGAGAGAAGAGGGAATCAATGAAACCAAGTTGTGGAGGAGACAGGAAGGCAGGGGATAGAGAACACAGGTGCACAGATGCTTCCTGAAAGGAAAAAGGGAAGTCCCTGTCTCTGAACGAGTGTATGCACATTGAGTTATAGTTGCTTATTCCTGCATGTTTTTATTTACATTATATCTTACTATTTTCAGTCTTACATATCTGCCTCTACCTACTTCATTCTATATTTGTATCCAGTTGACCTAATTTCTCCTGTTAAATTGCTCCTTTTCCCACCTGGCCGATGTGGCTCAGTGGATTGAGCATTGGCCCATGGACTGAGAGGTCCCGGTTTGATTCCTGGTCAGGGCACATGCCTGGGTTGTGGGCTTGATCCCCAGTGGTTGGTGTGCAGGAGACAGCTGATCGATATTTCTCTCTCTCTCTCTCTCTAAAAATAAATAAATAAATAAAAACATATTTTTAAAAAAACAGCTACTAGCATTCAAAAAAATAGTAATAATAAATTGCTCCTTTTTTCTAACTTTACATACCAGCTGCTTTCCTATTGTGGGAGGAAGACACTTTTCTCTCCCCTCAAGGTTCTTCTGGTCGGTCTAATCATCAAATAGAGATGAGTAGATTGCAAGAGAAAATAACCAAATTTAATACATATCTATGTATGGGATCCCCATATATATGAGACAGTCAGAGCCCCCTTGCGCAGAGGTTCAGAGAGGAATGGAAATGGGTGGATGAGGCATTCTGAGTCAGGGACAAGGTGAGGTGCCTTGGGGACTTCATTACAGGATGATAAGAGCAGATGTTAAGTAAATAGAAGTACACCCTGCCCTGTAGGTAGGTCAAAGAGGTTATCTCTGATAATCTCTTCTAATGGGCGGGGTCCCTAACTCAAGTTCACTTAGGTAGTTAAGGAAGGGCAGAAGTTTCTCTTGAGCCCTCTGGCTAAAGTTGCCCAATCTGCATATACAGACACACATCTTGGGGTGACTTGTTATGAACACCCACACTAATTTCTCCTGCATTACTAGACTATATTCTAATTCCATTTTTTACCACCAAAATACTTATTTTTCTGTAATAGGAAATTAATCTTTTTTTTAAAAGATGAGATGGTTTAATCCTTTATTAAATTCTCATATCCTTTATTAAATTCTCCCAAAGTACAAGTAAAAGGTCTGAGCCGGCGGGAGATCACATCCACAACACAAGGCCAATGTAGAGCAAAATGGCTTTATTGTATGCGCCTGGGTGCAGGAGAGCTGAGCCGAAAAGGAGTCAGCCCCGAATCAGGGTTGGGGTGTCAGTTATATACTCTACTTTTAGCTTCCGGCGGTTCCTGCTGACGTGCTCTGCATGGCCCATTGTCCACTTTGCAGTTGGACTGGTCTGGGATATCACCCTGCATCTGCTGAGTGATTCATTGTCTTGCAGATAACCCGATAGCCCTCACTCAACAGAAGACTGAGCAAATGTCATGCAAGCAACAGATTTTCCACAGTTTCTGCCTTTGCAAACTTTTACCTTTACCCTTTAAAATGTTACTAACCCTTTCAACAAGTACCTATCAAATGAAATAAAATGCAAGCCCAAAACCAGAACAAACGTGTAGTCTTAAAGAGCAACAAGGAGAGTGGGGAGTATTTGGGCAGCAGGACAGAGGAGATGGAACTGTCTCTAGAAGTTCCCCAACCAGTTAAAATGGTCATTTCTAATTTAAACACATCTCACTATTTATGGCTTCCTTGTGAAGGAGTGTTACTCCTTAAATAGCTGGTGCTGTATTTGAAACTTGAGTATAAGTGTTTCCTTCCTGATGGTACACTTCTATCAACTTCCTCCGTTTTTCTATTTTAAAGTAAGTGGGAAGTATTGAGTCTATACTTAGAAAGGAAGGGGGCGGGGGACCAAGACTTAACAACTGCTTTAGTGGAATAATACTGTCACTGTCACGTGGGCTTTTAAACTCTCTCTCTAGTTTTATGTAATTCAGACCAGTACTCAGATTTATGACCTTTGAGGACCTATGCTGAATTCTTGATTTGTTTTACGAAGCATATTCCCTGAACTCCTGTGGCATTTCCTGATGATTCCTCAAAATTTAGCAATTTATATACTGTCTTGTATCATTTACTGTTGTATGTGTTCTTTAAGAGTCAGAATTGGCACATAGTTCTTGGTCTTTCTGTTTGGTTAATTGCACTTGAGTAAGAGAAAGAGACCCCCCAAAACAGTGGCTCGAACAGGCAACACATATTTTATTTTTATAGTTAAACGAGAAGTCCGAAAAGCAGGCAGTTGTTGGTGTTAAGGGTACAAAGATATCAGGGCAGAAGTCTCTGACGTTTTCTTAGCTTTTCTTCTGGTCAGGAGATGGCTCTGCCGCCCTAGCCAACATACCTACTTTGTAGGCAGCAGAAAGGAGGAGGAAACCTATTTCAAGTAAAGCAGAACTTTCTCCCTCCATGTCATTGGAGACAACAGTGTCACATGGCCACCCCACTTGTAAGGGAAGCTTAGATTTGTTGTTGAGTAGATTGCTACCCTCTGACAAAACAGATTCTATCAATAAGAAAGCAGGAGAGAGTAATTAGGTAGTTAGCCGTCTGCCACACTATGCCTTATGCCTGTTCTTTTTCCATACCAGTTGCCATTCAGTAAATGTTGACTTAATTTTTTTTTATATTTTATTTTATTTTTCTTTATTGATTTTTAGAGAGAGAGGAAGGGAGAGGAGAGAGAGATAGAAACATTGATGAGAGAGAACATCGATTGACTACCTCCTGCATGCCCCCACTGGGGGTTTGGCCCACAACCTGGGCATGTGCCCTGCCCGGGAATCGAACCGGCGACCTCGGTGCATGGGTCGATGCTCAACCACTGAGCTACACCGGCTGGGCTGGCTTAATATTTGATCAAAGGAAAACACATGTATATACTCTAATATTACTGGTGGTCAGTTGGCTGGTAGAAAAACAGAACATTCCAGCTGGTCCTAGGACTTGGTACTGTTGTAAGGTGTCAGCAAGATAACCAGAGACGCACGGCTGAATTGTAAAGGAACACTTTATTACACCACCGGGCTGAAGGGGGGCTCTCCCCAAATCATCAGCCCCGAGCCTTCTTTTAAAGGTACAAACTACAGAAAAAAAATACATTCTCTTGGTGCCGCTTTTGGCACCGTTAAGGGGGGCTGATACAGAGAAGAGGGAGAGAAGCTTGTTAGAGGTCAGGGTAACCATTAATCTCTTTCTTCTCATGGTTCTTCTGAGTTTCCCAAGGCCTTCATTAACCCCTTATCTTTATAGTTTTCTTTGGGTTTCTCAAGGCCCTTATGTTTACAAAAAACAAACTGCCCAGGTGTGTACGTGCAGTAACTGAGGGTCAGAATGGAGTTATTACAGTACTACAGCAGTGAAGAACACAAACTCCAAATGGCTTTGCTATTCCAGCCACCTCACTCACACCTAAATTATCTAGATCTTAAATCGATCTTGAGACATGGCCACTCACTGCCTTCATTCATGCTAATGAGACGTGGAGGCTGGTCTCCCAAGTAAGTGTCACAGCTAGCTTAGCAGCTGGAGTTCTAGCAGTACTTTAGAATGAGTGAATGTTAATATGAGGTATCAGTAAAAGGCTGCGTGGATTTCAAACGAATAGAAGATGACATTGGGTAATGTTTGATGGAGGTGGTGGTGTTTGAAGGGTAACAATCATGATTGATTGAGTTGGAATAAAATGTTTTGTAAAATAAGGGAAACACATTAAAGTCTTAATACTGGCAAAGAATAGATCCAAGATCATCTTGAATCTCCAGGTCTGCAAGTTTGAAAATATTTACACCAAGTATATGACTTGGTCCTTCGAAGTCAGTTGTCATGTTTCCTGTTTATTGTTTTCATACAGTAAGTTAACCACATGAAAAGTTTGGTTTCTTTTCTGGTAAGCTATTTTTAGGTGAGCTGAAACAGTTTTAGATATGTTAACCTGAAAATAAAAGGCCAAAAAAAAGAGGCCAGGAGCATTTATTTGAGATGTAAAAGAATAGCTCATCCGTAAAGCACTGATCCAGGCAGAAGCCCTAGTCGGGCTGGGTTAGGAGACAATGGCAAGAGGTAGTTATGAGAAAGGGAGGGGATTCAATGACATCAATAGAAGAAAGACATTTCTGTTTGTGTAGATAAGCTAACATAGAGACACCAATTCTACATATAATGTTTTTCATTTTCAGTTCCACAGTCATCAGGTAAGCCATAATATCTGCTTTCCTGTTATCTTTGCTCACATTTCTTTGGGACATAATGTTGCTTGAGGCCCCACCCAAAGCTTATTTTGCCTGTTTGAACTTTCCAAAGGTTTGAGAAGTAAGACTTGCAGGGCAGTCCCTCTGGGATGGCAACTCCAGCTCCATTTTATTTATTTATTTTTTTAAATATGTTTTTATTGATTTTTTAGAGAGAGAGGAAGGGAGAGAGAGAAGCATAAATGTGAAAGAGAAACATCTTATCGGCTGCTTCCTGCATGCCCCCTACTGGGGATCAAGCCTGCAACTGGGGCATGTGCCCTGACTAGGAATTGAACTGGGACCTCACAGTCCATGGGATGATGCTCAGCCCACTGAGCCACACCGGCTGGGCTTCAGCTCCATTTTAAAGGGTTCCATTTATATACTTTTCCTACAGTTTTAAGAATTGCTTACTGTTTGTTGTGAATTCACTTACATAACAGGTGGAGCTGTGCTTGAACTAGACACTAGTATTTTTAATTTATCCCAAAATTCTCTTTTGGCTAAAAGCCTGAATAGCCTTAGATCCTCTTACTTTATTTGCATTACCAACAGTAGCCACTGATTCAAGGGGATGAGCAGAATCCCCACCTCCACCCCAGTAAGTGATTTTTTACAGTCTCCTAAGTGCTGACTTTATAAACCAGGACGAAGATGGGCAAACCTTCTATTTTGAAGCCTGAGAGCCCATGTGCTAGTACTGAAGTACACCAGTGGATCTCAGTGCTCCAAGCCAGCATCAGCATCCTGTGGGATTTGTAAAATACAGGTTCTCCAGCTCCACCCCAGATTTACTGGATCCAAAGCTGACCTGGGTGGAGCCCAGCTCTCTGTTCTGATATGTGATAAAGTCTGAGAACCATTGAAGTAAACAATTCAAATCCTTCCCTCCAGCAAAATTACAAATTTTACAAGTCACAACTTAATTGCTCACAAACAGTCAAAATTGGGTCTGCCAAACAATTACTGTGTAAAGAGAGAAAACAGATGAGGGTGTAGAAAAATGGGTACTTTCATTTCCTCTGTTGGAGGTGGTATACATTGGCTGTTGTATAATAAGATATTGTGCAGCTGTTAAAACCAAAAAGTAAATCTGCATAAATTAACATTTTTAAAAGCTCAAAAGATAGTAAGCAAATTGAAGAACTATTGTGGTCCCAAAAGAGATACACTAGTATATGCTTGTGTGTCCTTGGAAATTTGGGGGAACCACACAAGCTCTTTATAGTTGTTACTGGTGATGGTGGAACTTGGGAGGCTGAGCGTGAAGAAGAGAGACTAACTTTTTACCCTTAATGTTTCATACAGTTTGAAATAATATAAGCATGTGTTTTCTATATTTCTTAAAAATCGTTCATTGAAAACATTTTTTAAAGTGTGTTGGGACCACAGTGTAAAGACATCTTTATTATCAGTATAAAGTGTAATTAATTGTTAAAAATACTGTGTTTTTTTAAATAAGTGATGGCAATCTGGGATGCATTTTAGTATCATTAATCCAGTAATTGAAGTACACTGAAAATGGCATTTCTAGAATCAGGAAGTGAGGAAAAATAACTTTCTCTACCTTTCTAAATTCTCCCCAGGGAACCTTATAACAAAAGACATACTAACAAGAGAAAAACTGTGAAAAACAAAATTCACCCGAGTAAATTTGAAGGTGTGATTGGCTTTAGTAAGTGATTCATGACTTTAGCGAATAAGAAGGGCCATCCGAGGGGTGTACAGAGTGGAAGGATTTTAGCCCTGGTTTGGTGGCAGGTACGATTCCCAGTCAGGGCACATACCTAGGTTGCAGGTTCAATCCCTGGTCGGGGTGCATAGGGGAGGCACCCAGTTGATGTTTCGCTCTCACATCAATGTTTCTCTCTCCCTTCCTCTCTCTCTAAAATCAATAAACATATCCTCGGGTGAGGATTTTAAAAAATAAGGATTTTATAGGAAGAAGGGATTATTCTGGGGCTGGTCAGTCTTTTCCTTGGGGGAAGAAAAGGAGAAGGGTTTAAAGTAGAGTGCCTCTGTGTGGGATGGAGAGGGCCTGTGTGACCCTGTGTGACGGATCACCTTGTGGTGCGTGACCAGAGAATTCCATACGGGTTGATTAAGGTTGTGTTTCTGGGAGAGGTTAAAATTGCAGTTACATCAGGTATTAAATCTAGGTTTGAAGGCATTTGGGGCCTGTGGGTTTTTTTCTTTAACAAAACAGCAGTTTATTAACATGTATATGGCAATGTAAGAAACATCCAAACCTGTAAAGAATTTGTATGAGTTTATTTGAGCCAAAACTGAATTAAGGAGGGAGCAAGAAGATTACATGTGTGTGGGAAAAGGCCAGTCGAGGATGGGATTACAGGAGAGTTAACAAGATTATGTGCTTTCTTGAAGGTGCTTATGCTTATTTCAAAGATGTGTTAACCTAGATGCAAACCTTTTACTAGGGGAGTTATAGGTCTGGGTCATGACTACCCACTGTACCTGCCCAATTATGAATTTATGATCACATCACTGTGAGGTCACTTCCCATAGAACCCCCACCTTCCCCCCCCCCTTTTTTTTTAATAAAGAAGTCACTTTATTTATTTATTTTTTTATCCTCACCCGAGGACATTTTTCCATTTGTTCAGATAGAGTGGGAGGGAGAGAGAGGAAGAGAGAGAGAGAAAGAAACATCGATGCGAAAGGGACACATCGAGTGGCTGCCTCCCACACGACCAACCAGGGCTGGGGACAAACTGCAACCGAGATACATGCCCCTATCGGGAACCGAACCCGGGTCTCTCTGGACCGCAGGCCGACGCTCCAACCAACTGCTGAGCCAAACCGGCCAGGGCCCCCACCCCCTTTCTTGGTCCACATATACGTGGGAGATACCTGTGGGAAAATGAGTAACTCGCCTACGTGGCTTAGAATTATACCATCTACAGTTATGACAGGAGAGAAGGGTACGGGGAGGCCTGTTAGGGGGTGGGGAGGGCGAAAACTATGGTGAAGTGAGTACAGTCTACATGCAGATTTAAGTCAGTGCTTCTCCACTGATATGTTGAATCATTTCCATATAGCCCTCTTTTGTTTGCTTTTCAAATGATTCAGGCATCATAATATGTAGAGTTATTGAATTAAGAAGCATATAAATGATTTTTTTTCATTGTTGGCAGTATTACGGATATCAATAATCTTGAATCCTATTTTAACCCTTATTCTCTTTTAAATTAGAGGTTGCAATGTATATCTTCGGTATAATAATTAATCTGAAATCTAATGTCATGAACCTTACCACGTAGGTTTTCGCCCCTTGAAAGGGCTATCAGGGAAAGTATACGATTCTGGTTTTTTGCCAGCAGGTGGCAGACTTCTCTCTTTGCTGTGCACAGGTCTACATTTCTAAGTTACCTTTCTTGTTTGTGCACTTTTGTTTACTCTCTTGGTGTTGCTTAAACCCATCTTTACAATTTTTTTTTTTTATCTTTACAATTTTTTTTTTTTATCCTCACCCAAGGACATTTTTCCATTTTTTGTTCAGATAGAGTGGGAGGGAGAGAGAGGAAGAGAGAAAGAGAGAAACATTGACGTGAAAGGGACACATCGAGTGGTTACCTCCTGCACGACCAACCATGGCCGGGGACAAACTACAACCGAGGTACGTGCCCCTAGCGGGAACCAAACCCGGGGCCCTCTGGACCTCAGGCCGACGCTCTAACCACTGAGCCAAACTGGCCAGGGCCCCATCTTTACAATTTAAACCACCTGACAAGGAGACAATCCTAAAATGTCCTAAATTAAATGACAGCAGGCCAGAGGGTGGAAGGAAGAGACAAAGAAGAATTATCAGTTAACAGCTGCAGGGCAAAACCAACAAAAGACTGCCCACACTCCTGAGTGTAAATTGGACTTTGGGATTAATTTTCAGGTGGCTATTTCATGATTGTCTGAAAGAGAAAAGAGCCAGGTGCTATCAAAGCCCAGGAGTGTCCGCTTCTCCAGTTTTCCAGTGCCCTGCCCACGGCTAGCCCAGAGGAGCAGCACTTCTTCCTTACGGATGCGTGTGCCAACCCCAGAACTAGCCCGGGCTGTGCTTCACCTCCTCCCACCCCTTTGGTCTACAGCTCATGTAAATTATTTCAGAACAACTTACGTGTTGTGTAAAGACTCTTGCCAGCTCCAGGGTGGCCGACATTCTTGCCTTTCCCATCTAGTCATGCTGCTGGTGATGTAGACACCATGCCCCAGGACCTGTCTTCTTTTTCTTGCTAGCTGTAGCCTGAAAAACTCTCTTTTGAAAAGACTTTCAGCCATGGAAGTTAAAATGTTTGTTTAACGCAAGTATGACAGTCTTCTGCCATCATAGATGTAATTGTTTGTCTTCCTCATTTTCAAGGTCCTAGTAGATGACAAGATTGTTTAGTAATTAATTGGAGGATTGCTTAAGTTGTTTAGCAAGTTCCTGCTGATAAGTAGGTGCAAGTAGATATAGTCACATGTTGTGGGTTCCTGTCCTTCCTGCCTCCATTTTATCGGCTCGGAAGACTTGTCATGCGTGGCACAGTCCTCTTGTTTGTCTCACACCAGCTGTCCCACTCAGGGTTTCAGTTCAGAGTATTGTCACTAAAAAAATCATCATTCTTTTTTTTTTTTTTTAAATCCTCACTCGAGGATATTTTTACATTAATCTTCAGATAGAGCTGGAGGGAGAGAGGGAGGAAGAGAGAGAGAGAGAGAGAGAGAAACATCGATGTGAGAGAGTCACATCGATGATTGGTTGCCACCCGCACAACCGCAACCGGGAGCGGGGACAAACCGCAACCGAGGTACGTGCCCTTAGCGGGAACCAAACCCGGGACTCTTTGGTCTGCAGGCGACGCTCTTACCGCTGAGCCATACCGGCCAGGGCTCATCATAGTCTTATACAGTGTTTCCCCATGAACAGTTTGTCAGTTTATCCAGATGTCTCTGTCAAACAGTTAGGGTGCTAAGGGAATAAGACCCTGGATTGATTCGGATGGAGGGAGACAGGAAAAGTTTGAGAACCTAAGCATTATAGAATAGGGAAAAGTTATAAAATGGAAACCCACAGAGTTATCTTAAGAGTAGGACCACACTGGGGCTAGGACTAGAAAACAATTAGAAATGGATTCCCATTTGGGTTAATTTGGCCATGCCCTATTACCCAGTAAACAGTAAAAAGAACTAAACATTTGGGCCAGGAACACCCTGTATGTTTACCTCGTTTAATCCCTAAAACACACACGGATTTCCAATCCAGTGACTCAGCTTTAGGGAAGTTGTAATAATTAAGGACTCCTGAGTACCTGAATTAAGATCCAGCTTTTTTTAAGGAATTTATCCGTTTTAATTATTTATGTATTTTAAGCTCCATCTCCCCCTTGCTTCTCTTTATGTTTCTGATATAAAAATAATAACTCTAGATAAGGAAAAAGAGGCAATCTGCAATTTTCACCACCTAAAAAAACCTCCATATTTTAATATGTACTCCTTTTTGTCCCCTGTGCATATAAATATTAAATATAATTTTTCCCAAAAGGAGAGCATACTCTAACATTGTTTTCAACAAGATTATTCACTTATTAATTTATTTCTTAGTAATAAATTTATATTTATTTTAATAAGTATTTTATTACTTTAGGTTATTATACCATATACAGATATCATCATTTATTTAGCAAGTTCTTCGTTACTGAACTCGTAGATTTTCCTATTTTTCATTATGACAAATAATGGATCGGTGAACAGACTTACAGCCGCTGTGCATGTCCAAGGTTGTTTGCTTAAATGGAATGGCCGGGCCAAGGGGCATGCACAGATCTAAGGTTTGGGATGTGCTGCTGGGTTACCGTCTGGAAAGGCTGTACTGATTTTCATTTCCACTAGCAGGAGATTCAAGTACCTAGCTCCCTGTTTTCCTGGGAGTAGGTATCATTTCTTCTCATCTTTCCAAATGATAGTTATTTTCAAGTATTTCTATTACTTTAGAAGTTGAACTTTAAAAAAAAATTCGCCATTTATTTCTATCTTTTCTGAATCACATGAGTTCTTTTTCTTGATTGGCAAAAGCTCTTTATAAAATTATTTTAACCATGAGAGTATGTTAGAAATATATTTTTCCACATGTGTGTTTTTTTGTTTTGTTTTGTTTTTACTCCCAGTTTTGAGCAATCTTAATGTGACCCTCCTTTTCAAACCTTTATATGGCACCTTCAGAATGTTTTACAGAGCTTAATTTGCATTTGACTCTTCGTTTACACAGGACTTCATTCTATAGCCAGGATGGGAGGAGAATAGAGCATGTTGTTTGAATAGTTTGTGTATCTTACTCATTCGTTTACCCTCCCAGCCGTAGAATGAGGAAGACTACTACAGAAAAAATAGGCTGGTATGATTTTGCCACAGTAGGTAATTTTTTACCTTCATAAACATGACTTAAATATGCCATGTTTTATTTCTTCCAAAGATGTAGTAGCATTATATACTTTCACTTTATCTTTTAGAACATGTAACTTTTTAAAAAATTGATTTTAGAGAGAGAGGAAGGGAGAGGGGGAGAGAGAGAGACATCAATCAGTTGCCTCCCATACTCGCCCCAACCGAGGGTTGAACCCACAACCTAGGTATGTGCCCTGACCGGGAATAGAACCACGAACCTTAGGTGCACAGAACGATGCTCAACCAACTGAACCACAATGGCCACAGCGACACATGTAACTTTAATTTAAAAAATAATCTTTATTTTCTTCTGGGTAAAATATATTCATTACAGAAAATTTAGAAAATACCAAAGAATATGTAGAAGAAAATGCAATTACCTGTGATCCTATCATTCCTCTGTGATGATTGTTGATTCTTAGAATTTATTTGATATTTAAAAGTATATGCTTTAGGTTCGTTTCAAACCTATAAGCATTTTCAAAACCTTATATACTTTTATAACTCAGTTTATCACCCACAGATCTTCCATATAATTTCTAATAATTCTTTGCTATAATTTTCTTCATCATTTTCTTACCTTACTAATTTTTTTTTTTTTTTTTTGGTATGTGCCCCTAGCAGGAACCGAACCCGGGACTCTCTGGTCTGCAGGCCAACGCTCCAACCGCTGAGCCAAACTGGCCAGGGCTTACCTTACTATTTTTTTAAATGAATTTATCTGGCATAGCAAAAAGGGTGTAGTAAGTTAAGTCTTTGTAGTCTTAAATGTATTGGATATAACATACCAATAGTAAAATAAAAGCCTAAATAGAATAACCTTTTGCCATTTTTAATATAACCCATACCAAAATAGTCGTCCTAAACAATACTATTTCTTTTCAACAGACAGAATACCAACTGTGTGATGTAGAAAGAGTCCAAAATTAAAACAAAGTTTTTCATCTTGTTCCATTTCAGGCACAGAGATTAAGATATAAAATGGAAACAATTTCAGTACTAAGCATCTTGAAATATTAGAACATAGTGCTTTTGAAAAGGAGAGCTAAGAAAGGCTCCCTTCATTTATTGTACTGTCTTATATCCAGTTTCCTTGAGCTTGACCTTCCTACTACAACAATGTCATTTATTTCTAAAGGAATTTAAACTACAGAATGTATTACTTTTAAGTAAGAAAGTAACACTTATATAGACTACATTCAAGAACTTTATTTGGAAAAAAAAGAACTTTGAGTTTCTGAAAATTAGGTTACTCAGCCTTACATTTTTGCATAGAATTTTTAAGAAATGCATTGAGATTAGAACCATAGGTTTTCCTCAGTTTGCACGTGTGTGTGTAAATTCATAACTGCGGCAATCAACTTCACCAACAGTCACCTAAACAGAATATGTTTTTGGAGTGAGAAAAACTTGAGAAAATCTCTACTTGCTGTTCATTTTCCCAAAATGTCATAATTTATTGTTTTATCTTTGATTTTGCTCCTTAAACATTTTAAACCACATTCAAATAAACCTCTATAGCAGTTTGTTTTAATTTTGTTTTGAGCAGTCACAGTGTTGAAGTTAGTTGACTGTTCTCAGGAGAGTTTTTGTTTTGTTTTGTTTTTTTAAAATAGGTTTTCATTGATTTTTTTAAAATACATTTTTATTGATTTTTAAAATCTATTTTTTATTGATTTTTTTTAGATAGTGAGAAAGGGAGAAGGGGAGAGAGATAGAAGCATCAATGAGAGAGAACATCAATTGGCTGCCTCCTGCATGCCCCATACGTGATATCAAGCCCACAACCTGGGTATGTGTCCGGACCGGGAATTGAACCAGTGACCTCTTGGTGCATGGGATGATGCTCAATCCACTGAGCCACACCAGCCAGGCCTGTTTTTGTTTATTTTTTAGAGATAGAGGAACGGAGAGAGATAGAGAGAGAGAGAGAGAGAAACATCGATGTGAGAGAGAAACATGGATTGGCTGCCTCCTGCACGCCCCTTACTGGGGATCGAGCCTGAAACCCAGGCATGTGCCCTGACCTGGAATGGAACCCAGACCTCTCAGTCCATGGGATGATGCTCAATCCACTGAGCCACACCAGCCAGGCTCAGAAGAGTTTTAAGAGAAGTGAAATACCTAGACTGTTTTGCATATTTAAAAAGAAATCTTTCTGTTTACATCATGCAGCAATTAGCAGGATCAAGTTTTGCAAGAGTCAATATACAGAGTATTGCATCTCACCTCCTACTGAATTGTCTTCCTTATATGGCTTTATTGTTTTGTTTGGAATAATTTCCTAGGGTGTCAGTCAAGTTCACATATTGAAGTTTAAAAATACATTGAATGGTCTAATGATGATTGGATTACAGTAAACTGAGTTAATGGTTAAATCTTAGATGGGATTATTGAGAAATAATATAGGTTTTATGGGGAATTATGAAGTGATTTCTTTAACATGCAACTATTAATTAATGTAATACCTTTATTCCCTTTACTTCCCTTTACCAAGATTAAAGGCAAAATGAATCAAGCAATTAATAAGTAATTAAGGTTTAAATTGATAGGTCTGATTTTCTATGAGCTTTTTTGTTTTTACGTATTTTCTAAAAATTAAGAAACTTTTTGATGGCAAAATATGAAGTGATTATAGTTTTGAAGTTGACTGAATAGTTGACAGTATCTAAAAAGTTGTCACTAGTTACTGAGAAGTACAGATGGATGTCCTTTTCTCCATTGATAAAAACAGACAGCTTTGGTGTTATAAGGGGAGAAAAACCTTCCCAAACTTTGAGACCTGTATGAGAAGTCCTTTGCTCTTTGGCATATCAAGTTCAGGTGTAGAGTTTGCTTTAGGAGTGGTGTATGAGTGGTTTCTGTTTTTATGACAATGAGTAAAGAAACTCCAAGGCAACAGGACCCAGTCATTGTGTCCAGAGATGAAAGTCCATTGTGCTACTAGTCTTTAATGTCTTCTTACTTCTAGATCCTTTATATCCCCTCTCAAAAAATAAATCAGTAAAGTCCCCAACAGCTATTTGAAGCAAAATTCACTTTCTTTTAGTCAGTGTTTTGCTTGTATCCTTTTCTGTGGCACAGTTTCAAAACATTCTTATGTGTAGTCATCTCTAGCCCTCTCGTGTAATTGTTATGTGTATATTATTGCCTGGAAACAGCATGATATAGTAGGAAAAAAAGTGTTACAACTCTTGTAAAACTTTACCTCTCCAAATCTTAGATTCCTTATCTGTCAAAAAGGGGGAATCATTATCTTTCTGTTAAGGCTATACTCATTAAAATAAATTAATATACATACAAAGGGCTGTTACATGCTTCTGGGACTGTGACACACAGGGTAAGAAAGTGCTAGAAGAATTAGTTCTCCCTGGAAGGATAGTCCACCAGACCCACCATCACATCCCCCACTGGGTGCACCCCCGACAGGCAGGAGGCAGCTTGTATTTCCTCTGCTCGCTGCTCTCCTTTGACTAGCAGGCGGAGCACCAGCAAAGCCAAAGCCAAAGCCATCTTCTACCCTTAGAGACCAGAACAGCCCTCTTGATCAGATAGTAGCCATCTCTCTTTTCATGCTATAATGTACTCTGTTTTGTTTCAGAGCAGGCTGGCTTCTGTCTCTATTTTAGAAACATTGTATAATCCATCCATATGATTCTGAAGTTTTGATTTTAACTTAAAATTATGGACACGATTGGTGCTACTACTGTAACATTTTTAAGAAGCCTTTTTTTAAAAAAAATTTCCCAAGGAACTCATTTATTTTATAAAGCTTGGAAAATAAAAATGGCCTCTTAATCTCATCATTTGTATTGTTTTATGTATTCTATTTTAGACTTCCTAAGCTAATATAAAGATTGAGCCCCCAAATTGGACTCTTGATATAGATACTCATAACATTTTTTAATTAGTAATAGATCAGATACACATCAGTACATCTATAACTATTGCTGTCACAAAGCAGTACTGTCCAGTGGTTTATTTATTTATTTTTAATTGATTATTATTTTTTTTATTGTGGGAAGTATTACAGATGTCTCCCCTTTTCCCCCCATAGACCCTTCCTCCCCGCTCCCACTTCCCTCCTGCCTTCTGTCCAGTCGTTTTCAAGCACAGGCTCTGAAGTCAGAGTGACCTGAGTTTGAATCCATTTCTGCGACCAGCCAGCTACAAGCCTTAATTTATTCACCTGTAAAATGAGGATAATAATAGCACAGACCTTCTAGGGTTATGAGCCATTATATGAGATGAGGAATGTCAGGTGCTTAAGAAGTATCGGGTACATCATAAATGTACAGTACATTTCAGCTATTCATTGTAATTATTTTTAAGAACTGTATAATTTTACATTTTATGTGTAGAACCGCAGTCTACTCACATCTCCTATATTAATGAACATGTCAATATTGGTCATTTAGATTGTTTACAGTTTCCCAGTATTATAAAACAACTCTGCAGTATACATCTTTGCAACTAAGTATTCGTGTACCCTGCCCTATTTCCTTAGGACACAACACTGGTGTGTCCAGGGGAAATGCATATTTCTAAATCTTTTCATAGTATTTCTTAATAGCCCTCCAAAAAGATGTGGAACTCTCACTCCTGCGGTCTTTTTTGTTGTTGTGAATGATTTATCTTAAGTCATCTTTCAAAGTAATATCTTTAAAATTCTCATCCTTGCTAACTATGTTAATATATGAGGAGAGTTAAATCATCATATTCACCCATTAATACAGAAGGATTTCCAAAATGAATCACCTCGTTGCCCTTGAACCCCCATTACTAAGGTATGAAAGATTTCTTCTTAGAAGAATATTTTGTTGTGAATCTCATCTTCTCACTAATATAAGATAGCAGTGCCAAATTTTTAACATTTGGTAGAGACCAAGTTTGGATAATTTGTTAGTGGCCTTTTTTTAAAGCAATTAAAAAATTGTGGGGTTTTGTTGAGGAGGGGGGTTGTTTTTTAACAGAGAATGCTACTTCACAGAGTTTGATTACTGAAATGTTGCGTGGGTTTGATTTCTCTTGCGCACGGAAGAGAGAAGACTGATACGAGAATTTATTTACAGAAGTGTCCCTTAGCCCTGTTCCTACTGATAAAGGTGCCTGGAGTCCAGCCCATAATTTATCAGGCCTTGACACATGGCGTTAGCACACTTCGATCCCACTGCTCAGGCCGAAAGCGAGACCGGTTCTAACAGTTAAAATTTCACTGAAAAAATAAATAAATAAAAATTAATTTTTTTTTCCTTCACAAGAGTTTGACTGTTTTTATTTCTAGCAGGAAAGGAACTTTTTTCAATTTTTTTTCATAAAAATTAGTTTCCACTATTTGTGTTGAGATGTTTTTCTCAGCAAATTCCATGCATGGTGGTGGTAAAATTTTCACACAACATAGGAAAATGTAAAGAAAAACCTTAAAAATCCCTTTAAATCCCACCACCCTGCAGTAAAGACTACATGCACCATGTCTTTTTTCCCCACATGTCTTAAATTAGAGCTAATCTTTTAAAAATTGTAAAATATACATAAACATTTACCATTCTTACTAGTTTTTAGTGTGGTGGCTTTAAGGACATTCGCATTGTGCAAACACCAGCACCATCCATCTCTGGAAGACCTTCCACCTTCCCAGTGGAAACTCTGGACCCCCTGAGCAA
The DNA here is from genome assembly GCA_030848825.1 of Tadarida brasiliensis. Lineage (NCBI taxonomy): Eukaryota > Metazoa > Chordata > Mammalia > Chiroptera > Molossidae > Tadarida > Tadarida brasiliensis. Next base: position 92,819,892 of record CM061267.1, on the reverse strand, counting down.
TACCCGTTGCCCCTGCCCCAGCCCCTGCCCACCACCACCTCATCTTTTTTTACTTTGCATTGAAATATAATATTCACACAGAAGAACTCACATACCACAAGTACATTGACAACTAAAAATAAAACCACCATGAGGAAGGAAGTATTTGTGTTAATATCGAAGTTCCTTTTTTCTTTAGGGCACAGCAAGTTGCTGGTGCTCTGATAGTAGAGATTTGCCTTCTCTTAACTGACACATTATTTCAATCGAGGGTGTTCTGGAGACTGATTAGCTAGCCAGCCTGTCACTCAGAGCATAATAAAGCACTGTGTAGTAATGAGTCACAGGCCTGTTTTTGCAGAGGGCTTAGCTGAGGCTGCTGGCACCGCCCCTCTGTTGCACCTTGTGCTATATTAGGACTTCTCAGACAGGAAGAATTTTCTTTCGCTGGTGTATCTGGTCCGGTTACCTTCAGGGTAAGTGTGTACAGTTCATGTGAGCAAATGAGCTTCTCTTGTAGAACTTGATCTGATTCTTACTTGGTTTAGTATCTGATTGAAATTGTAGGCATTTAAAAACATAAGTTATACTGAAAATAGAATGATTCAGTGTAATGCAAAACTGTAATTTACAAAGGTCTGAATATGTAAAACACTGTAGTGTCTCTAGGTCTCAGAAATTTATAGGATCTAATTTTAAGAGCTTCTTTTTTGACATGTAGATGTTAAGAAAAAGCAAAGTACCCTCAGAAACTTCTTTCTGAGGGGGAGAAAACATTATAAGATCCGATTTTGTTGTTCATTCAATTGCTGTGTGACTCAGTTTTGCTGGTAGCCACATGCTTTGTGTCTCTAGAATTAGGAACTATTTATTATGGCTAGTAATAAAGATAATTAAGTTTTATTTTGTGCTGCTGAGCTTTATCCAGGATATCATGGGATAGATTATACTGGTATTTCACGAATTGATAAAAACTGGATTACTCTCTCTAAGGTTTACAACAAGTTGTATATTGTAAATTAAGATTCAGACATATATATTACCATAAAAGGGAGAGCATTATGACTAAGTCAAATGTAAATAATTGAATTTACCTTATTTTTTATAGTTTGTTTTTAATCGGGAAAAGTAAATAATGTAGCAGACAATTTCTTAAAGCTGTCTACTTGGTTTTTATTGGCAGCCTATAGCCAAGCATCTCTGGATATTGCTTCCCACCTGTGCTGTTGTTCTAGGACAGATTCAAGGACAGAAGAACTCAGAGTGCCTTAAGGGTAATCAGTATAAATTACTTAATTTCTGTGTGCCTTGGTTTCACTCATCCTGAAAAAATGCTATTAGATATTAGGGCAGTGCAGGTGGGGAAGATAGGTGAATGAATTCTAAGTTCTGAAATTATGTATTTTAATAAGTATCCATTAAATTCTGACCAGGAAGCCAAGTTTTACTGTTTAAGAAAACTGGTAAACATTGCCAATTTTTAAATAACTAGCTTTTTGATACTATTTTTCTTCTTTCCTTCTACCTTCTCTTCTCCTCCTAGCTTTTGCTCTTCAGTTTCATTTTTGTTTTATATCTGTATCGAGAAAGTTTCGCTTTCCAGTTTCTTGCCTTTTGTTTTTTCTTTTTACTGCTGCCTTGAAATTTTAATTAGGGAGAATTATTTAAATGCCTCAAGAAACTGATTTATAATGCTATGGAAATAATAAACTTACAGTTCAATTTTGGATTCATCACGGATGTTAAGTACTATTACTTACTGATGCCCTGTCCATACTATAGTGATGCATGCCTTTCCTGTGTGAGTAGTATACAGTTTGTCATTCAAGATTTCATTACCTTATTGGTGTGTGGTTTAAATGATTCTTCACATATCAAAATTAAAGCAGGATCATAACTTTTCAAGCTAATTATACAAAGGAACTTAATCTTTTTCATTTTCGCATAAGACAGAAGCTCATGGGCCTTTAAAAGTATTCAGCTTTCATTCAGATACTTATATAAAGGCAAGTAACTATTTTTCATGTCGACATAGAGCTTTTCAGTCATTGATTCATCAGTATATTTTCAAGGTCAAGTTAATCATCTCAGCACGAAAGACCACGGTAGCTGAAACTTCAGTTGCCAAGCTTGTGCTGTTCAATGCAGTTCTCAGTACCTCTGCTTTGGTCCTTAGCCTTGCCCTACATATTCCTTGTAATGAACACTGTTACAGTAGAGGTCCGAACCTCCCCCAGAAAGCACCCAGAGCAATTCTTGTCCACCTTCCACATCAGCCAGTCCACATTTCAAGATTCCAGAGACTTAAAACTTCCTTTGAAGAGAGTTCATAGTTCAAGGCTGGTATTTTCTATTTTTGAACGTGTCTCCTACACTTGATGTGTTTTTCCAACAACTCTTCTCCTGAAGCATTTGCGACAGATGACTGTTGGCAAAGGAAGCCAGAACTTTATATACCAAGTATAGGTTTACAAGCCTATTGGTTTAAAAATACCCTGCCCTCATTTTCTGTCTTCTCAGAATTGTGCCAGAACGCTGACATTTATGCCTCGGTCTTTACACTTTTATAATGATAGTGACCACGGGCTGATTTTTGTATTAGGACCCCAGTATCACTATAGTGAGATTATTTTTGAGCAAGGATAAATTTGGGTCAGATTGCTGGTGAGGATTGGGAAGAATGAAAGATCTGCAGTTGAAATTGGCATAGTATCCAAATTATGAAAGGGAATGCCCTAATTATCCAGAATAATGTCCTAAAGTTGGAAATTTAGCAGTTGCACATTTCTGATTACTCTTTGTTTGTGTATGTGTGGGTTTTTTTTTTTTTTTTTTCTCAAAATAAAATTTGAAGAGACCACGAGAAAGCTGATTACTCTTTCACCTACTAACACTACTTTTTATTTTCTTTTTTAACTAAGCATGAACATTCCAGAAAGAGCCATACTTGGGGGTTGGGGGTGAGAGAAATTGGGCTGCTTGACCATGTGTAATAAAAGGAGCTTAGATTCCCAGATATTAAAATGTATCCTTCACTGCTTGAATTCTGTTTTCATTGGGCTTTTCCATTGCTTCACAGAATATGTGGTATTTTTGTCAACTCCATTGTACTTTTCCACATTCTTCTTCCTCTTTTTCAAGCTAATAAAACGGTTTTATTTAAGTAGCTCCTTCTAGAAATCCAGGCTCCTTTTCAGATATTAAACATCAAAGAAAAACCATAAGCACTTAATAGTCTATGCTTTGGTTTTATAAATAAATAGCCCAGCCGGTGTGGCTCAGTGGATTGAGTGTCATCCCATGGACTGAGAGGTCCCAGTTTGATTCCCGGTCAGGGCACATGCCCGGGTTGTGGACTCAGTCCCCAATAGGGGGCGTGCAGGGGGCAGCCGATCAATGTTTCTCACATCGATGTTTCTATCTCTCCCTCCCTCTCTCTCTAAACTCTAAGATACCATCAATTAAAGATCATCAACTTTCTAATAGCCTTTCTGAGAGGGAAAATACTTTTTTATAAGACATTTCCCAGTTTTATGCACTTAAAATGGAAGGTGGGGGAATGGATTTCAGAATTTAAGGAATTATTTATCTCCTACAACACATTTTATTTATTTATTTTTTTTTTTATCCTCACCTGAGGACATTTTTTTTCATTTTTTGTTCAGACAGAGTGGGAAGGAGAGAGAGAGAGAAACATCGACGTGAAAGGTACACATCGAGTGGCTGCCACCCACACGACCAACCAGGGCCAGGGACAAACTGCAACCGAGGTACGTGCCCTTAGCGGGACCAAACCCGGGTCTCTCTGGACCGCAGGCCGACGCTCTAACCGCTGAGCCAAACCGGCCAGGGCCTACAACACATTTTAATTGTAAGAACACAGACTATTGTCCAACTTCTATTACTAGGACTTAAAAAAATCTGATACTTTTATCTTTCAACTAAGTTGCCCATTTAAAATAGCGCATTTAGCCCTGGCCGGTTTGGCTCAGCGGTTAGAGCGTCGGCCTGTGGTCCAGAGAGACCCGGGTTCGGTCCCGCTAAGGGCACGTACCTCGGTTGCAGTTTGTCCCCGGCCCTGGTTGGTTGTGCGGGTGGCAGCCACTCGATGTGGCCCTTTCACGTCGATGTTTCTCTCTCTCTCTCTTCCTCTCTCTCCCTCCTACTCTATCTGAGCAAAAAATGAAAAAATGTCCTCGAGTGAGGATAAAAAAAAAAAAAAAAGAAAAAGAAAAAAAAAGAAAATAGCGCATTTATTATAACATTTTACTATCTAAAATAAACTAAATAAAGTCATTGAGCACCATCAAGAAAATAAGTAATTTTCCTTCAGATTTATACTGCAAAAATGAAAAAAAAAAATTTAATAACGAGATATTTTTTAAATTGCTTATTTTGTTTTAAAAACTAGTCATGTATAAATTTCACCCAAACCCCTACAATGATCATTCATTTAACAAGCACTATCACATATCTGCTTTGTGCTAGATACTTTGCTAGATTCAAACACAGCTCAGGACGCAGTCACACCATTTCATAAAACTAAAGATTTTAATATGAGAAAATTCAAGAATAAACGTGACTGTATATTGTTTCCCCTTATTCTTGTTCTGTAGTCCTGCACTGGTGTAGTAACTGTGGTGTATTATTTTCCCACATTTTTGCAGTTATCTTCGGATAGAGCGGGAGGGAGAGAGGGAGGAAGAGAGAGAGAGAATCATCGATGTGAGAGAGACACGTCGAGTGGTTGCCACCCACACGACCCCACCCGGGGCCGGGGACAAACTGCAACCGAGGTACGTGCCCTGAGCGGGAACCGAACCCTGGACTCTCTGGTCCACAGGCTGACGCTCTAACCGCTGAGCCAAACCGGCCAGGGCTCCATATAAAACTTTTAACCCCAAACTTTGAGATATAGACTAAAATCCTTACTGAGCTTCTTTTTATTTTTAAATATATATATTTTTATTGATTTTAGAGAGAGGGGAAGGGAGAGGAGGGGGGTGAGAGAGAGAAACACCAGTCAGTTGCCTCCTGTACAAACCCCAACTAGGGACCAAACCCACAACCCTAGCATGTATTCTGACTGGGAATTGAACCGGTGACCTTTCGGTGCGCGGGTCAGTGCTCAACCAACTGAGCCACACTGGCCAGGGCTTTACGGAGTACAGGGCTTTACTTTTTTCTTAAGGATGAAAAAAGATGACTTCAGTAACTTGGTATTTAAATCAATTCAAAAGTACCACCTTAGTATGTCATTAACATACAGGAAGAGCCTAAAATGTATGTGTGTCACGTGTACCTTTTTTCTCTCTCTTTTACTGTGACATCACCTGGGAAAATCCAGAAGATTGGATAACCAAGATATGAGTAATCAAGATTGTGCTGTACATGTGAAAATGGTGGGTATTTAAATATCTCCAGTTCCATGTATTAATGGTGACTCTTCACCACCTTTACCTCTGCTTCTAACCAGATCATTCATTATGGGACTGTGCCTTTACACAGATCTTTCTTCACAATGTTTGACACACAGGAGAACCTCAGACATACGTCGCACTGAATTTCAACTTACCTTTGACATTTTTTTGCTTGAAATAGAGTGTGCATTAGCGTGTTTCTCAGCATGTAAGATGGCTACCCCATTCCTTTTTGTGTTAAATTCTCTTTGCTCAACAACACACGTAAATCATACAGCATGAGATATTTTATCATAAGCCTCTGAATTAAAAATGCCAAGCATTTACATGAAAGAGAAACTCCTCAGACAACAGTAGAGTTCATTGCATTATAGACATTGGGATGAGGTAGGAAAAGTACAGTCCTTGGAGTCAGAACTGGCTTCAAGTCTTACCTCAGTCCTTGGTAGCTGTCACACGCTTGCGTGAGGGCAACGACCTCAGCTTTAAGAAACAGGAACGAAGCCCCCGACCTCATGTTCTTACTCACTTTCTTCCCCCGTCTTTATTGAGGTATAATTGACAAATAAAACTGGGAGCTATTTGAAGTGTACAATGCATGATTTGATATATGTATGCATTGGGAAAGGATTCCTCTGTCTACTTAATACATCATTACTTTTCACATGTTCACTTGTGTGTGTGTATGTGAGAGAGAGAGAGAACATTGAAGTTCTACTCTTTCAGCACATTTCAATTATACACAAATATAAATTTCAACTATATAATAGTTTATAGTTATAAACTATAGTCACCATGTTATACATTAGGTCCTCAGACCTTACTTGTCTTATAACTGAAATATTCTTATTTATACTTAATGAAACAGTATGTAAAGTGCCTACTAGCATATAGTAAGCACTCTTAACCATTAATCTCCTGTATTATGTTAGTGAGTGTTGTAACTATGTATCAACTTTATTTGTACATGTGGAAAAAAATTATATCCATTCTCCATATTCACAATTATAAAATCCTAAAATTCACCATTCTCCCCATGATCTCTCTTATTTTCTCTTTCTGTTCTTTCCCCCCCTGTTCTTCCCCTTCGCTATTGTTTTTATCCTGGTTCTTTCTAGCTTTCTTTTTCTGGCTTGAGCCTATAAACCAGAACATGACTTAGCATGCAGACAGCTTTGCATGCAGTTAATAAACCTCTTGTTCAGTTTAACTTTCCACCCAGTGTATGATGGGAGGGGAAAGTTGACTCAAGAACTGGTTAAGCTGTTGTCAGTGTCCTTATTGCTGTTACGATGAAGCTTCTGAAATTGCTGTTTTTATACGTCAAACATAGTCCAGTGTTGGCAGTTTCATATGGTTCAGCCTGATACATGGATGTGAACTTTGCCTCCATTGCATTAGTATTTGATGCATTGGTATTGAGCTTGTGTCTCTGATATGTAGAATTAAATCACTATAAATTTATTTTCTTGCTTGAGTCATTTTATTTGTTTGTTTTTAAACAAAATGAATACAAGTGATGTAGGAATGCCCTACCATATAATTTTTTATTACTCCCAGAACCCTCTAACATGTGACTCTTTTTGAAGCAAGTAACCATGTAGTCTGCCTCAAAAGACTATGGAAAGAAAAGAAGCCAAAGATGGTATATACTTATATATTTTTTACTATCACTGCATTAATTTATACACTTTTTGCCTTGGGTTTGCTTTTCTAAAAATGTTGATACATCTTGTAGGTTGAAAACTCCTTAGGATGTTAGCCTTAACTTTCCATGGCTTGGTTCCAGGTCTCTCCTTCTAGACTTTCCACACACACACACACACACACACACACACACACACACACTCCTTTCCGTGTACCACAAACAGCTATTTATCTTTCTCCCCCATTAGACCATGTACTTTGGTTCCTCACCAATCTCGGCATATCCAAATCCTGCCCTGGCATAAATAATCTCAGGTTCTCTGTTCCATTTGTATTTTATCTGGATGTCTTGGCAAGGTAGTAGTTATTATAATCCATCTTATATGGAATATGTATCTTGAGTGTGAGAAGTATGTATATCTTACTAAAACTTTTGTATTGCTCTCAGACCTGATTAACAGAGTGCCTTATACTTAATGACTATATGGGGAATGAATGAATGAAAGAATTTGACCTACATGACCTTAATGTGGAGACAGGCCAAATATGTGGGAGGCAGGGGGAGATGGCTGTCACTAACATGCAGTAATGCATAATCTTCCAGCACATCACAGAATCCTCTGTGTATGTGAGTAAGCGTACCAGTCCGAATAGGTGCCTCTAAATCTGTGCTTTTTACGTACTTACATAAAAACCGTAGTGCCCACTCCTTTGTGCCAGTCAGTCATGAAGTCTTTAGCTTGTACCAAATGTTAACATTAGAAAACAAAGAAAAAATACATCGTCTGAGAGCTTCAGACAGAAATTCTTAAGTAATTTAAGCTCATTTTTATGTAGGCTCTTTTCAGAAAAATACAGGTAGACATCACTGGGACAATGTTGTGACTATACCATGCAGCTACTCATTTATATCAAATTATCTAATATTGCAATGGAGTTTTCAGTAAACTTGTGTATCTTGGAAATCAACTTCTTTAGAAATCACTGCTTTTTGAATATGGAAGTAGACTAATAGGAGTCTGTTTATCTGTACACATACAGTATTTTATTTGTCTTTTTGTTGTTGTTAATCCTCACCCAAGGGTATTTTTTCCATTGCTTTTTAGAGAGAATGGGAGGAATGGAGGGAGGGAGGAAGGGGGAGAGAAAGAGAGAGACATCAACTGGTTGCCTCCCACACACACCCCAACTGGGGCCAAGGATCGAACCTGCAGCCCTTTGGTCCGAGGGCTGACGTTCTAACCGCTGAGCCACACCAGCTGGGCCAAATACAGTATTTTAAAGACCAGCCAGAGTAAATGTATGTTTAGTCATCTTTAGTGCTGATTCAGATCAGGATCCAGTCAGTCATCATACCCTGAGTCTTGTCAGGAAAGCTTCTCCTTCCCCAGCCTTTCACATTATGGCCTTATAAATGAACCCGTTGCCTTTCGTTCACAAAGGAGGGACATGTTTAGCCTCTTATTTATTTTCCATAAAATTGTATCATAATCAAACTGAAAAGCCTTTGGACAATTCACAGTAACTTTTCCTTCAAATTCGAAGCATCGTGACTTAATGTGCCACCAAGCAGGTATGTTTTGAGGAGGTAACGAACAGCATGATGAGACGCATACTCCTTCGGTGTGCTTCTTAATGTTCTGATATTCTGATAATCCTCGGCATATTTCATACGTGTTTTTTTCAAGTTATATTTCTTAGGCCTGTTCTAAAATATTTGAGTAAAATGCCCAGTATCTGAGAAGTATTTAGTGATACTGTATGTGTACTGTAGGGGGTTGGGGGATGTAGTGTTACCATGTGACCCAAGGCAGATATAATTATGATTCTTATGTTTCTTACACCTGTGTCCTCCACCCCATTGTGTTCTCTGGAGAAAACAGCTGCGTTTTCATCACTGTTATTTCAGCCCAGTGATATCTGGGTTTCCACTACTTCTGTATCTGAAAGTGAATGGTGGGACGTTGTGCAGAAGCAGGGACACCAATGGGGTCTGATTCCCTTTCAGACCCCAGTTAGTTGCAATAGCCAATCTAGAAGTTGTTAGCTGAGCAGAAATCAGCCTACTTGGAAGTAGTCTTGGTGCTGTTCTCCTGTCCATTATCTGAAACTGGAGGATGCAGCTTGCTGAGGCAGGATGTCTCCCTCAGTGCAGACGCACTGAAACAAAATGTTTCCTTTTCTTGGTGAGTATATCTCTGTCGCTTTCAATGATGAGTTAGTTATTGAATCAAGCGTATGCTGATGACTGTGTATCTGTCACGTAAGGCAGAGGTTAGAGCAGGGTGCAGCTGCTAGGAGATGAACTCACTAGCTGAGATGCGTGTAAGGGTGCTACAGAATCAATATTCCAAAACAGCAGTGGTTCCTAAAACTCAACAGGAGACGTGTTAAGTGGTCCTCATCATCATGTCCCCAGCCTCCAGTAAGACTGTCTGACACAAAGGGCACACGTGGTAAGTCTTTGTTAAGCAAATGACTGGATTAATGAATGAAAAAAGGAATCTAGAAACAAGTGCCTATTTGCTTGTCTCATCTATTGAAAAATTACTATAAATATTTAGATAACCTTCTTTAATCGTGGAAACCCTTTCAAGTCCAGTTAAATTAAAAGGATCATTGCATGAAGGTTAGTTGCCTTGCAGGTTATCTCCTCCTACTTAAATACCGCTCTAAAAGTGTATTGTGGCCCTGGCCAGCTCAGCGGTTGGAGCATTGGCCGGCGGACCAAAGAGTCGCGGGTTCGGTTCCGGTCAAGGGCACGTACCTCGGTTTCGATTCAGTCCCCATCCCTCTCACATTGATGAGTTCCTCTCACGTCAATGTTTTTCTCTCTCTCCCTCCCTTCCACTCTGTCTAAAGATAAATAGAAAAATATCCTCAGGTGAGGATTTTTTTAAAAAAAGTGTATTGTGGTTCCAGGTCTTTCATTCATGGAGAAACTTTTAATATTAGCATTTCTCTTTCCTATACACTTCTGTACCCATCTTCCAGTCTGGAAAACAGTTTAGCCTTTTTCCGATTTTTCTAATTTTGTCCTTTATGTAGAGAGCATGGGATCTGATAGACTTACCTGGTCAGGTTCTCTTGTAGCAAAAATATAAGGTTTAGGGAATATTTCATAACTGTGTCTATTACACAGGTGAATATGTTAATATTGGTGAGAACATACCCAGAATGACAGCATAGGAAATGAATAAAGATTGTCGGGTTCAAACCAATATGGAACCTCGATTTGAGGTTCTGTTACTGTCTCTTCGTGCGGTGGAACTGACCGTGAAGTGATCCCTGATCTCCTCCTCCCGGTCTACTTGTGCGCGTGCTATGAGAGCACTGTGCTTGTGCTGAATTTTCTCTGATCCGTTCATCCGTGCAGGAGGGTGGGGAAAAACATTACATTGTTGAGAAACACTAAAGCCTGCGTGGCATCGTCCTTGGAGCAGCCTAAGCCCCGCTGGTCTTACACTTTTTAGTAGTTGTCCTAACTTGAAATAAATCTGTTGTAAAATTTATGCCAAGAACAACGAAGTTATTTGGGAGATAGTACAATAAAAGAGCAAACATCTTGAAGCAACTTTTCAAATTAAATATATTAAAATATATTTGAATGATCTGTACAGAGGTAAATTTGTGGGGAATAATCATATAATATTTGTGTCCTTTCTGCTAAGAAATTTTTGAAAATGTAAATATGTAATATGTAAATATGAATGTAAATATGAATACAAACTAAATCTTAAGCAGAAAGAGTCTTCCAAGAAAATTCTTTATCACAAGGTTCAAATATTCTCCATTCAATTCTTGCATTCCATTTTGGTTAATGAATTCTGTTCATTTTCTTATATGTAATAGTATTAATTTTAGAAAGCCAGAGGCAAAAGTATATTATGAGAATGAGATAAACTGTGTTCATATACATGCATGTTTATAATCAGAGAAATGAAAATAATGAAAAATGAAGTGATTGTTTTTCTTGGGGTAACAGAATTCCAGGTAATTTCTTTTATCTGAAATTTCTGTAATAAGCATGTATGACTTATAATTAGAAAAATTATTCTTTCTGGTAATGTATTTATTACAAATGTAGTTTTGTCTTAATAATCTTCTAGATGGAAACTACTGATGTGCTTTTAAAAGTTATGTGTATAAATGGTCATTTGATACAGTAGCTTGCTTGTTTTTATATAATGCCTCAAAATTTAAAAACTTTTAAACAATATAAGCTTCTGTTTGCTATCAAAGAAACCCGAGAAAAGAATTAAAAACAGTCAGTTAATTTCCTTTTATTTTTAGATGCCAGAATTCCGGAAGAGTTCAGTTCGTATCAAGAACCCTAAAAAAGTAGAAGAAATTATCTGTGGTCTTATCAAAGGAGGAGCTATGAAACTTCAGGTGAACAATTATCAGGAAGCCTGTACTGCTAAACCGTTATTTCAAATGTTCGAGTAGACACATTCATCTCATGTTTTGCTGAAATCTGAGCAAAGAAAGTTTAGATAAATAAGTTTTCCTGTCCTTTCAGAATGTAAAATCTGCAAGCTATATCTCGAGTTGGTCAAAAATACCTAGAATACCCTGTTGGGGAAAAAAATTAATAGCCGTGAAATAAATTTAGCTTTTCTTTAATATTAAGTTAACTAATACTGTGCATAAGTATCAAACTATTTTAAGAATAATATTGCCCTGGGCGGTTTGGCTCAGCGGTTAGAGTGTCGGCCTGCGGACCAGAGAGTCCCAGGTTCGGTTCCCGCTAAGGGCATGTACCTCGGTTGCAGTTTGTCCTCGGCTCAGGTTGGGGCCGTGTGGGTAGCAACCAGTCGCTTTCTTCCCCCCTCTATCCCTCCCGCTCTGTCTGAAGATAAATGCAAAAATGTCCTCGAGTAGGATAAAAAATATATATATATATATATATTAAATATGTATGGTTTCAAGTCACTCTTCCATCTTTTAATTAAATAAATCATAGTTCAAATTAAGATGTCACTATTAGGGATAACTGATTTTTTTTTTAATTAAAAGGCTGTTTTAAATGCAAACTATATCAATAATCTAGATATCCAGTAAAAATAAATCATTTATTTCTTTAAACATTTTTCAAAAAGTATTTAACCCAATCTCCTAAATTGCAAGAGCTGGCAATCTGTTACCAGTATCATTCATTGACTGGTATAGTTTATTTACCTATATTTACAGGTTACATCTAGAATGGCACAGTGTCAATCACTAAGAGCTTCGTATAGTTTAATTGCTTTCACTGCATTTTTGTACATTGACCAAGGGGGTTGAAAGTGCAATGTTTTATCTCTATGGACAACTGTAACCATATTACCTGCAATTGCAGATTCCTATACTGATTAATCAAATTTTATGTGGTAACAATGCTTGGGCATGTAAGGTATTGCCTTGTAGTTCAGGGAATTCTCAGGACTTTGTGTATGAACTGCACTACGAAACTCAACGTAGAGGGAGCGCTTAGGAGCCAGGTGCCGGGCAAGCCCCGTGCCTCTAGGAAGCTGGCGGGACGTGTCTAGCCTACGGCTGTGTTTTCATAGTGCCTTTTCCCCTTTTCTTACAGATAATAACAGACTTTGATATGACACTGAGTAGATTTTCCTACAGAGGGAAAAGATGTCCAACATGTCATAGTAAGTGTGGCACTCATGACAGATTCATGAAAGTAATCATTATTTTAAGATCCTTTTCTACCTATCATGTGAACTATAAGACTGGGGTTTCTTTCATCTTTTTGGACATTAAAAGTGAGGGAACCTGCCTTTTTTCCTAAGATCAGACAAGATTAGGCACATTCAGGGTGGTATGGTCGTAGACCTACTTTTTCTTATTATATTTTGAGGATTTCCCCCCACCATGTTATATAAATGGCTATTTTCTTAATGGTTTTTGTTGCAAGAGGAATAAAGACTTCTGAAATTTTTCTTTCCAAATGTGGTCTGATCATTATTCAAGCAATATTTAAATAGATTTTTTTAAAAAAATTTTTTTCCCTTTATTGATTTTGGAGAGAGAGGAAGGGAGAGGGAGTGAGAGATAGAAACATCAATGAGAGAGAACATCGATTGGCCGCCTCCTGCATGCCCCCCACTGGGGATCGGGCCCACAAACTGGGCATGTGTCCTGACCAGGAATCGAACTGGTGACCTCTTGGTGCATGGGTGGACGCTCATCTACTGAGCCACACCAGCCGGACATAAATAGATTTTAAATTTTGGATTAACCTACAGAAACAGCATTTATCAACCAGTAACATTTTCTAGGAATGCTACTAAATTTTTGTGTTATTTAAATGTAAATTTAGACTCGCTGCTGCCCTTGGTCGTGGGGTCGTTGCTGGCACTGAGACCACAGCAGTCAGGATGAACTTGATTCAGACTGTGCGTGACCACTGGGTACATGTACTTGTCCCTATGCGATTTGTCCTTGGATGTTATCTAGACAGAAAGAATGAGGAAAAGCTAACTGCCTTCCGGAACAAGAGTATGTTATTTAAAAGGGAATTGAGACCCAATGCAGAAGTCACCTGGAAGTAAAGGAGTAAAGGCTGTGGCTGAATTACAGAATGTTCAGTTTTTTAAATTGAGAAAAATAAAAACACATTTAATTTGAAAAAATAAATAAATAAAATAAATGTAAATTTAGTTAAAGAATAAGCTTTTAAATAACTATCAGGTTAAAATGTGTTGCTAAGATAAGACGCCTGTTTTGTTTTCCAAACCTGGCAGTGAGTTTTTAAAATAATATCCTTCAACCTGACAAAGAAGCAGTAATGTAGGCCCTCTCGTTTACTGTTGGCGCGTGTGTGATTGAGACATCATCTTGATAAGTTACATAAAAACCTCTGAAAATCATACCCTTTGGCCCAATAATTCCTCTTTGGAAAATTTCTAATCAAGTAATCCTAAAAGTAAGGAAGTAAGGACAAAAGCTGTATTCACAGAAATCATGGAAACTTAAGTTCAACCTAAAATTATCAGTAATAGCAAAAGCTTGGAAACAACCTAAAAATTTTAACACTGTAGAAATAGTATCAATGATATCATGCCCACATAACAGAGAATATCCAGCTATCATGAATGATATTTGTGGAGAGCTTTTAATCATATGAAAAAATAAGGACTACACCGTGAAGTGAAAAAGCAGAATTCAAAAGTATAGATCTGGTTTAATCTCTTACCTAATTGGTAATGCATAAAACTTTAAGACTGAAAGGATTTGTGCTAAAATTTTAGTTATTTATTATTAAATAGTAAAAACTGTAACTTTTATTTTCTTTACAATCTATATTTTCCAGATTTTCAGTTTAACATTTTATTAAGAAAAAAGCCTATTTCAAAGATGTATTCCCTACTTCTTTTTAATTAAAAAGGATGGTGTTAAAGGGACCAGTCAGTATGCAGTTCACAGCGTTTGAAGACCTTGAATGATCTAGCCGAGTGGTGTATATGAGCAGTCACTAAATCATGGATTCTCCAGCCGTTAGATTCTCTAGCAATGCCACATGGATCATAGCACTACACCAGCAGTTGTCATAACCGTGCTCGTTGACTTGGCATTTAAATTTAAAAGAAAAGTAGTAAAGTATTCATCAATGAGAGTATTTCTTTTCATGCCTGGTTTGCTTTTTCTTTTTAGACGTCATTGACAACTGTAAGCTGGTTTCAGATGAATGTCGAAAAAAGGTAAAAGCACTAACAGTAATCCAGTTACTGAAAACCTTCATTATCCTTTTTGCCTGAGAATTTCTTCAGGTTCATTCATACAAACAAGAATGAATGCAAAGTGCTTATAGCCATCCCTGGCACATAGTAAACACTCAATAACTGTTAGGTTTATTCTATGGATTATAGCACTCGGCATATTTTTTTTTTAAATAATTTTTCTTTATTGATTTTAGAGAGAGAGGAAGGGAGAGAGAGATAGAAACCTCAATGAGAAAGAACATCGACTGGCCTCCTGCATGCCCTCCACTGGCGACCGGGCCCACAACCTGGGCATGTGCCCGAACCGGGAATCGAACCAGCGACCTCTTGGTGCATGGGTCAACACTCAACCACTGAGCCACACTGGCCAGGCTTGAAAGTACTTTTAAAAAAATAAGAAAGAAAGGAAGCTTTTTGCAGGTATATTTAGTTACATGTAAACTAAAATCAACAAAGATCTTTTATTTGCTATATGTATTAGGTACTCATGATCTAATCTTTACCATTTAAAGCAGTTTATGGAAAACACTTGTTTACATTGTTTTGCTTTCTATAAAACTAAGCAGCTTAATGACAACTCTGCAGTCTTCATGATGAAGGTATTTGTTTATTTCTAGTTACTGAAACTAAAGGAAAAATATTATGCTATTGAAACTGATCCTGGTCTTACAATAGAAGAGAAGTTCCCGTATATGGTAGAATGGTAAGTGTGTATTGGGCAATGGGAGGGTTAAATATAATACAATTATGTAACAGTTCTAACTAATGGTTTATTTTCCCCCTGTACCATGTGTAAATAGATTGATAAATTGTTCAATGAGTTAGAGCGGTGATTAAATATTGTAAAACAAACTCTAACTCTCTGATCACTCTTACAGTCTAGAATTTGTTTGTTTATTTGATGATGAAGATCAATAGAAATAAATTTTAAATTCTGCACTTAAGCCTTAAACTCAAAACAAGAATTGTTTTTTTCTTTAAAGCATATGGACAAGATGTGGCTCAATGTGTAGAGAAAATGTATTAGGATTTAGATGGACTCTGAACTGAGCTGGCACCAGCGGGGCAGTCCCTGGGAACTGGCCCTCTGTTGTTGGTCGCGCGCACCGAAGTGCACTGACAGCACCGTGTTGCATCCTGGGAGAATGCTGCGGAGAGAAATGCGGACAAACTCAGTGTCAGAGGAGCCCACTAAGATACCCCAGGGCTGGAGTCACTCCATTTGAGGAATATTTCGAGGAAGAGAGAATTTTTTAAAAATAGCAAACACTTTTTTTTTTACTATGTTTTTATTGATTTGAGAGAGAACAAGCCCACAACCTGGGCATGTGCTCTCAGTGGGAATCAAACCAGCAACCTCTGTGCACTGGACGTTGCTCAACCAACTGAGCCACACAGGCCAGGGCAGGAATAGAGAGTTTTGATTTGAGAGCAACATTGGGTGGTTTTAGAATCTTAAGAGAGCAGAAATGATGTTATTTATATTCATTATCCCATCACCTGAGTCCTTTGCACACACAGTCAGTGCTTATGGTATGAAATGTTGAAAGAGGTTAGACTTACTCAATGTGCAGAATTGGAACCCGACCTGGAAGGCTTTAGAAAACTGACTTCAGCCCTGGCTGGTCTTGCTCAGCGGTTAGAACGTCGGCCTGTGGTCCAGAGAGACCTGGGTTCGGTTCCCGCCAAGGGCACGTACCTCAGTTGCAATTTGTCCCCGGCCCTGGTTGGGTCGTGCGGGAGGCAGCCACTTGATGTGTCCCTTTCACGTCGATGTTTCTCTCTCTCTCTTCCTCTCCCTCCCTCTCACTCTATCTGAACAAAAAATGGAAAAATGTCCTTGGGTGAGGATTTAAAAAAAAAAAAAAAAAAGAACACTGACTTCAGCACCACGAAAGGACTATCTCGCGATTAGAATTTTCTAGCAATGGTATAAGGTTCCCTGGGAGAATGAGCTCAGTAACAGGATGGGAGCCCCCAGAGAGGGAGTTTCACTGAGGAATAGTATAGGGGTTTTTAGGTGTCAGGAGGAGAGGTTCTAAAGGCCTGTTGCACTGAGATGGTGGAATTACAGGTGTTCTTATGTCATTATAACGCACCTACATACAGGGGTGGGCAAAGTTAGGTTTACAGTTGTGAGCATACAAAACAGAGTTTATTCCTGTATTATTATTTCTTCTTGTATTATATATTTTTCCATACGAACAACCGTGCACCCCGTATAACACTTTGCATAGCAAGGATCCTCTCTCTTGCTCACTAGGCAACATCTTCAGTGTTTAGGCATTTCATGAAAAGTCAGACTACAAACAGGTGAACAATGGCTTCACTCTTGGAATCAAAGACATGATTCTGCCTCCCGAGGTTGGATCTCTTATCTGTTGGCCGAGGAAAGGTGTACACCTAGTATCCTTTCTAGTCTTAAGAACACATCAAACATCAGCTAGAGTTTGGGGAGAACTGGGAAATGCAGTATAGACTGCATTTGAGACATGTGGGTATACATTCACTGTAATGAACTTAAAGATCTGAAACTTAAATCCAGCCCTGGCCGGTTTGGCTCAGTCGTTAGAGCATCGGCCCTTGGACCGGTGAGTCCAGGGTTCGATTCCCGGTCAAGGGCCATGTACATACCTGGGTTTCAGGTTCAGTCCCTGGCCCTGGTCAGGGTTGTGCGGGAGGCAGCCAATTGATGTGTCTCTCTCACATCTCTCCCTCCCTCCCTCCCTCTCTTTCTCCCCCTCCCTCTCTCTCCTTCCTCTGTTCCCCCTACTCTAAAAATCAATGGAAAAATATCCTTAAGTGATGATTAAATCAGTCAATAAATAAATCTAAAATATCATGAATGAAATACTGTATTTTCTCATACTGAAGAATGCTTTGTAATAAAGATAATAGCTTTAATTGATGGCCTTTCTCTTTGGTCATAAACTCCAGGTACACTCAATCGCATCGCTTGCTCGTTGAACAGGCTTTACCGAAAGCTAAACTTAAAGAAATTGTGGCAGAATCTGACGTTATGCTCAAGTAAGTTTCTTGTTATTTGTCTAGACTTGAACTGTTGTTACCTGTCGTATTCAAGCGTGTGTTTTTATTAAAATAATTTATAAGAATATCCCATATAGAGAGCATTTGAGATCTTGTTTTCTGGCAATGTCATTACTTTGGCTCAAATAAAATCTTATAAAATTTTTTTTAAAAAGAGAAGAAAGAAAGAATATCCCATATAAAAACACATCCAGAACATGTCACATAATAAAAGTGGTGAGATCAGGAATTGAGAATGACACGTTAGATCCTGGTGTAGGGCAGGCATGGGGAACCTTTTTTCGGCCAGGGGCCATTTGGATATTTTTAACATGGTTCTCAGGCCATACAAAATTATCAACTTAAACATTAGCCTGCTATATTTGGTCAGGCTAATTTGGTGAGACGTGTGATGTCAGCTGGTATTGACTTCGTGGGCCTTATACAGCCCACAGGCCGTAAGTTCCCCACCCCTGGTGTAGGGAATGAAAGCCTATGAGCTTGAAGTACTGATTTACATTTCCTTTCTCCAAATTAAAAAATTCAAGGCTAACTTACAAAGTTATGAAACCAAAATCAATTTGAAATTTTTTTAGCAAAATATTTTTCAAAGACATAAAATCATCTTATTTTTACTGGTAGAATTAAGTAAAAGGAGGGTAAAAAGTTAACTGTTGTTTGAAAAACTGCTAGTGTCAGATATCGATAACTGTCGCCTTGGGCAGTATTTTGAAATGAGAACTAAGTGAGCCAATGAATTCAGTTAGAAACATGTAGCTTTTTAAACATCTAGGTGAAAAAAGAGATATCTTCACTTTGCCAATCCGCTCGTGCCTCCATCTCACAGGGAAGGATATGAGCATTTCTTTGGTAAGCTCCAAGAACACGGTATCCCTGTGTTCATATTTTCGGCTGGTATCGGAGATGTACTGGAGGAGATCATCTATCAAGCTGGTGTTTATTATCCAAATATCAAAGTAGTGTCCAACTTCATGGATTTTGATGACAACGTAAGCATACCAAGTCATTCTTTATAATTACTTTTAAAATCTGGAAATGTTCTAATCATGTCAATGTTTTTGTTATTGATTATTTCATGTGTACTTACTAAATTAGGCAAAGTTGATGGGCCTACTATGGGAGTCAATACCTCTCCCAGCGTTATAGCCATATCCCGGCCTGTGTGTCTCCGTTGGTTGAGCATCATCCCATGCACAAAGAGGTCTCCAGTTCAATTCCTTGTCAGGGCACATGCCAGGATTTCGGGCTTGATCCCCAGTAGGGGGTGTGCAGGAGGCAGCCGATTGATATTTCTCTCTCACTGATGTTTCTCTCTCTCTCTCTTTCTCCTTCTCCCTTCTTCTTTCTCTAAAATCAAGGAAAACATATTTTAAAAAATTTGCCAAAGACTGCATATTTAAAATAATAATAACTTTTAAACTTTTGTTCCTCAAGCTATAGACCAATGTTAAAATTAGAACTTCTTTTCTTTTTTAAAAAATATGTTTTCATTGATTCTTTGGAGAGAGAGGAAGGGGGAGAGAGAAACATCAATGTGGGAGAGAAACATCAGCTGCCTCCTGCACACCCCCTACTGGAGATCGAGCCCACAACCCAGGCATGTGCCCTGACCGGGAATCGAACCGGGACCTCTCAGTCCATGGGACGTCACTCAATCCACTGAGCCACACTGGCTGGGCTAGTAGAACTTCTCTTAATATAACTTAATGCAATAACTCTAAAGAATTAACATCCATGGGTGGAAAAAAGGAAGTGAATTAGCACTAATGTAATTTGAACAAGTTCTTCTAATCAATACAATGCATTATAATATACATAAAATGGCACCTTTTGGTTAGCAACTAAATGAAAAGTAAAAATTGGACTTTCAACTTGAGTTTAACATTTAAAGTATCTCTAGAAAGGCCTGTGCATCTGAGAGTCCTTATCTGTCATGAACGTGAAACTCTAACACATAAAATCTGTAAAACCTGTTATTTCAAAGGATTTATATATTTTGAATAGGGGGTGCTCAAAGGATTTAAAGGAGATCTAATTCATGTATTTAACAAACATGACGGGGCCTTGAAGAACACAGAGTATTTCAATCAACTAAAAGACAACAGCAACATAATCCTGCTGGGAGACTCCCAAGGAGACTTAAGAATGGCGGATGGAATAGCCAATGTTGAACACATTCTGAAAATTGGATATCTGAATGATAGAGTAAGTACACAAATCCGTCATCGAGTGTCCTTTTGAGAAAACTCCAGGGTGAACTTGACAGGCACTTGCTGCCCGAGGTTCCTGAGAAAGGAGTCACTTTGGAGCCATCTGGGTTGCTCTTCACCCCTTTCCTTTGCCCAGGAACGAGGGGCTGGCAGCTCAGGTACATGCTGCTGGTGTTGGGAAGGGAGGGTGTACGGTATAAAAGGCCGCTGGCCTCTCCCCACTCGATGCCAACAGCACTCCCCGGCCAGGAGAAGGAAATCCAGCCATGCCGAATGCTCCTTGGGCTCCATCTCCTTCTGGGAACCACTGGACTAGAGAATTCATTCTGGGAGAAAAGCTCCCAAGTGGGAACATTTCTGTCCATGAGCCTTAAGAATTCCAACACTTAAGAGTATTGCTTCATTTGAAACATTTTATGAAAGTGAATTTAATTTTTTATTCAGTTCCCTTTTTTGCCCACAGATCTAACATAGCAGTGGGGCTCGTGCTGCAGTGACTTGCGTTCTCGTCTGCGTGTTAATCTTTGCGGTTTTGTTGTTGATCAGGTGGATGAGCTTTTGGACGAGTACATGGACTCTTATGATATTGTTCTGGTGGAGGAGGAATCCTTGGAGGTGGCCAACTCCATCTTGCAGAAGATTCTGTACAAATGAGCACTCTTCCAGAGGACGTCTCCCTGCGCGAGCAGTGGATGCGAGAACCTCCACGTGTGTCCGGCTGTGAGACTTTTATTTATAACTTGTCCATGCCCGGCCGTGTCGAATCCATCGATCGGAAGCTCCTTTTTCTCTGCCTCTCTCAGCACACTCTTCACCATGTTTTTTAACATTAAAAAAAAAAATCTTCAAGTTAAAATTTGAAAAACAACTGCTTACATTTCCAGAGTGAATTTTGTAGTTTGTGTTCATTATTTGCTGGGGTGGGGGTGGGGGAGTGGGGTGTGTGTGTGTGTGTGTGTGTGTGTGTGTGTGTGGAAATTTACCAGAACATAATAGCGCTTGGTGTTTGAAAAAACTTGGTACCCACATGTCACTAATCATTATAAAATGTTCTGTGTTGATGCACTGATAATAAACATGAAATGAAAAGCCTTTTGAATTCTACTGCAAGACTATTGATTATTCATTCATTCAACAAATATTTATTAAGCATCTGCTAGGTTTATCTTGTATGTATGTGATAAACTTGTAGTCAGGCCAACTCCCCTGCCAAAATGAAAAATGTTTTCCTGTCTTAAGTAGTAATTTTGAAAAGCTGTATAAAGTCTTAAGTAATCGAAGGTCAAACTCACTAGGTTTTAACAAAATAGTGCAGACTGTTTGTGAAGTAGCCTTGTGGTTTGTTTATTTAGAGAGAGGAAGGGAGAGAAACATCAATTTGTTCCAATTATTTATGCATTCATTGGTTGATTCTTGTATGCGCCCTGACCAGAGACTGAACCCACAACCTTGGTGCATCAGGATGACATTCTAACCACTGGACTACCCGCCAGGGTGCTTTGTGGTGTTTCAGGCACACAGGTCCCATGCATACTCAGATGTCATGTTCTCTATGATACTCTAATCCTCCATTAGCATCAGTGACTTCGTTCATCTTTCGGACCCAAAGTGCAAACCCTGTGTGTCATCAGTTAGGGGGTCCGAATGCAGAGACTGGACGCTGTTCCATCAGGAGGTCCAAGCTGCCTCAAGCGGCCACACAGAAGTGGAGTGCAGAATGTGATGAAGAAAAACGCCATGGTGCCTCCGCCCGCGGTTTGGCCCCGAATTAGTACTCACAGCCTCGCTGGCCTAGCGCAACCCATAATCACAATGTAAATAGAAGCAAGGGCTGCAGCAGCATCACAAAGGGAGGCCAGCGAAGCAGCCTGCCCTTCCAGAGAGCTCAAAGCCCGTGGTAGATCCACAAACGTAATGCCCTCCTTAGCAACGAGAAGATTGACGTGCCAGGCAGCACTCGACAGCAAGGCAAAGCTTTAGAAAGATAAACACGCATGGTATCACTTCTGAGTGGAATAAGAAAATTTGGAGTCATAAAAAAAAAAACAGTAAAAAAATGGTTACCGGGGGTTGGGGGGCTAGAGAGAGGTTGGTAAAAGGTTACCAACTTTCAGTGATACGTGAGGTCTGCTGAGCATCTGATACATAACAAGGTGACTACAGTTAATACCTGTGCTGTATAGTTAAAATTTGCTAAGAACTTAAATGTTCTCATCCCCAAAATGAAAAAGGTAAGTATGTGAGCTGATGGATATGTTAATGAACTCGATGGGGGAATTCTTTCACAATATATATTAAACCATCAACACCGAGGGGGCGATGAGAGTACCTTGTGCTTGAAACACCAGGAGGCTACTTTGCAAACATAAGCAGCCTGCGGTAATTTGTGTACTTTACATAATCTTACCTTTTTTTTTGGTTAATTATACCTCAATAAATCTGAAGGAGAAAAAGTAAAACCGACAGGCTGGAGACCCCAGAAGAACCAATATCTCGGTTCTGAGTCTGAAGCCCAGAAAAGACCGGTGTCCCAGCTTATCAGTCAGGCGGGCAGAGTTTTAAAAGGCCTGCGGGCCCTGGCAGTTTGGCTCAGCGGTTAGAGCATCAGCCCGCAGACCGATGAGTTGCAGGTTTGATTCCAGTCAGGGGCACATACCTCGGTTGCGGTTTGTCCCTGGCCCTGGTCGGGGTCATGCGGGAGGCAGCTTGTTGATGTGTCCCTCTCGCGTCGATGTTTCTCTCTCTGTCTCTCTCTTTCTCCCTCCCTCCCTCTATCTGAAGATAAATGGAAGAATATCATCCGGTGAGGATTTAAAAAAAAAAAAAAAAGGCCTGCAGTCCTTCATTTCCCCCAGAGAAACAACTTCATTCAGCCAACCTGTCTCCACCAGTGAAGAAATTCAGGCAGGACCAGCTAACAATCTGCAACAGAACAACCAGCAGCTGCAGTCGCTGCAGTTCCGTCTTCAGCTTCACGATGTTTCCATTGGCCAAGAACGCACTAAGTCGTCTCCCAGTTCGAAGCATTCAGCAAAAAATGTCAAGGCAGATGCACCAGAAACAGGCACCTGACTTCCATGACAAATATGGCAATGCTGTATTAGCTAGCGGAGCCACTTTCTGTATTGCCGCATGGGCATATACAGCAACGCAAACTGGAATAGAATGGAGCCTGTCGCCTGTTGGCAGAGTCACCCCAAAGGAATGGAGAGATCAGTAGTCATCCCCGCTGGTGTAATAAAGAATTGTTTCAAAACCAACTCATAATTGATGCCAAGTGAAAGCACTGTGTACCCATTAAAATATGACATGATTGGAGAAATAAAATACATTTGAAACCTTCAAAAAAAATAAAGATCTGCAACAGAATCAGCACAAGGCTTTTATCTCCATGAAGATACTTAAGGACGATGAAGAGTGCAAGGTCGGATGCATTCCAAGGCACGATTACTACCCTGTCTAGGGCACATAAGGAATCCTGCTGAATGAAAACGGACTGAACCAGCTAGAAGAGGGCTAAGGGACATTAGTAACCATGGTGGCAGTAGCCAGGAAGGCCATGGGCATCTCCTCTGCCTCCCAAAAGCACACGGAGTCCCTGAGGTTGCTTCTGCAAAAAGTAAACAATAACAGTTGCTTTTTGAAAACATACATGTGCCCTGGCCAGTGTGGTCAGTGGGTTCAGCGTCATCCGTGCACAGAGAGGTCACCAGTTCAACTCCCAGTCAGGACACATGCCCAGGTTGTGGGCTCAATCCCCAGTAGGCAGCCCACCAATGTTTCTCTCACTCTCCCTCTCTAAAATAAATAAAAACACATTTAAAAAAATAAAGACATACATGTATTTTCCCCCATACACATGCCAATTATTCTCCATTTGCTCCCACCCAGGCCACACCAGCCCCCGAGCTCCTTTCCCTCTGGTTCGGACTGGGTTCAACTACTGAAAGCCAGTGGCAGGTCAGACACGCCTGTCTGCTGCAGTCGAGCCAGTTCCCAGAATGGCTCAGGCCCTCCAAGACTCCCAGCAGACGGCCCTGCCTGGGCTCCCCTCGACCCTGCAGGCCCAGGGAGGATCACCCTCCTGCTGTTGTTGGCCACCAGCCATCCTGGGTACTTGACATCGTTACTGGGTCCCTGAGTCCTGCCCACACCTCTGCAAACAGCCCTTTCATGATCTTCCCTGCAGAAGTGTCTAGGAGGATGTTTCCCACCGGGACCCTGACCCTATACCCGCCATATTCCACTGTGCAGCACTCTCCCAATTCAACACAGCGAGGTCCCTGACTGCACGGTATATTCCCACGGGATCCATTCAGCCTTCGAATAAAACACCACAAAGCCTGGTGATAGAATTCAACATTTTATATATGAAAAGATCGGTTTTCCAACATTCAACTGGACGAGTGCACGGCATTTTCATGGACTACCTCAGAGCTACATCAGTACAAAATAGTTTAAATTAGTAAAATAAAGCAGTTTCAGAAGGAAAATCGTGGATTACTTCAGGGTGAGTGCCATCACCGGTTGAGAACAGAGGACATAAGGCAGCAAGGTGGTTATTTCTTAACACGGGGACCGTCAGGCAGGTGGTGTCCTTGTTTCCCTGGGCTTCAGGGCACCTCCCTCTCCAGGACACAGATGAGCAGCAGAAATATGTCACCTTGTTTACGCTCATCTGCTGGGACAACACGTCCACCTTGGCCACAGTGAGATGCTCTGGAGCTCGGCTTAGCCACCGGCTCTGGACGTATCTACCTGCTCAAAGGCTTCAGTGCACTACGGGAGAGTGATGGGGGTGAGGCAGGTACTCTCGCACGGCAGACGCAGAATCCAGGTCTCTACCCGCGGTCCTCGATGCCTTTTGTTTGGTCCAGATTTTTTCTTAACCTCCAAGCTACCCAGCCAATCGCAGGACCACAACGGTGTGGGGCGTGACTAACTAAAAAAGCATGTGTGTGTGCGTGCATGTGTGTGTGTGTGTGCGTGTGCGTGTGTGTGTGTGTGTGTGTGTGTGTGTAGGGGAAGGTGGAGGCTGGGCCTCCCAGAAGGTACTGTACAGGCCGCTGAGTTTTCTGGGGCTTTCTGGGAACCCTGCTGGGGTCTGCCCTTTGGTTTTTCTGCCTATCTGCGCAAGGCTTATGAAACATCAAGGTAAAAAAAAATATGTCTTAATCCTCAATTATTATTATTCTTTTCCCTCCAGGATGGTTATAACTTCTGAATGACACTCTTTTCCTTTAATAACAAAACTACCCAGAAGGCCCACAGAGCAATGGTTGACAGTGCGGCCTTTCCAAAATCCTACACAGCCCATGCTAAGGCACCGATTTTGTCTAATATCACTGGCATTCAGCCTAAAATTCTCACCATGTGTATCGACCCAGCCTGGATGTGTGACCCACTTTCACTTGCTGACAATTCACCTTCTGAGAGACCCTCACGCCCTCACGGCTCGCTCTGCCGCGACAGGGGCCTTGGCGTCACACAGGTGGCTTGTGTCAGGTTCACAGTTCGTCGTGTTTGGCTTCCTGGTCTTTGAGTTTGAATTCCTCGGCCGTGACCTTGCCATCTCCGTTGCGGTCCTGGTTGGTAAACATGTTCTTCACAATCATCTCAGCATCGAAACCGGGAGCGAGCTTCCCTTTGCCAGATGCCACCTGGGCATGAATGTACTCTGAGAACTGGAAAGGGGACAGGACAAACCCTGAGACACGGCAGTGAGAGCGCAGAGCCCAGGCCCGAACAGAATGGGCTTTGAGTCTGAGCTGGCAAAAGGACCAAATCCTATGAGCTGCACGACCTGGGTTTTTAAAAAGCCCTGACTAAACGATTCCAGCAATCCACAGCAGCTCCTGGGGCTCCCCTTTCTCCCTCAATCGACCCTTAGTTCTTCACCAAAGGCTGACCCCAGACCGCCCAGCCTGAGAACATCGCTGCCTGCATTCATTCATTCATACAAGAAAAACGTACCACCCACTGTGTGCTGAGCACCGTCCTGCAGCTACATCAATACACAAACAAAACCTCCTGCCCTTGGAATTCTAGCATCTTTCTGATGGGAAAGACACACAATTAAAAATGAACACAGGCCCTGGCCAGTTTGGCTCAGCGGTTAGAGCGTCGGCCTGCGGTCCAGAGAGACCCGGGTTCGGTCCCGCTAAGGGCATGTATCTTGGTTGCAGTTTGTCCCCGGCCCCTGGTTGGGTCGTGCGGGAGGCAGCCACTCGATGTATCCCTTTCACATCGATGTTTCTCTCTCTCTCTTCCTCTCTCTCCCTCCCACTCTATCTGAACAAAAAGTGCAAGAGTGTCCTTGGGTGAGGATAAAAAAAATAAATAAATAAAAATGAACACATAAGTTACGTATTAAGTGAGAAAGTGAAATAATGCTCCAGAGAAACAAAAAGGTAGAGCCAAGTAAGGAAGATGGAAAGTACAAGCAGGCGAGGGGAGGATCAATTCGGTGGTCAGGGTGGGACCCGGTGATAAAGGGAGACCTGTGCAGAGGCTTGGAGGGAGGGAGTGAGGGAAGGAGCCAGTATGGAGGGCAAGAGCCTTCCGGGCAGAGAAGGGCTGGTGCAAAGGCCGGATGGACGCACGCCGGGTGTGTCCACAGACCAGCAAGGGGAGCGGAGGGCAGAGGAGGCCACAGTGATAGGGTGTGGAAGGCCTCAGCAAGGCCTTCACGGCTTCTGTGAGGACTCTGGCAATAGGAGGGCTTCTGCAGGGTTCTGAGTTGAAGCGGGCCATGATCCGACTTGTGTTTTAGATCAGGGAGAAGACTCCTGCGGAGCTACCAGTGAGGTGGAAGGAACCCAAGCACGCGTGGGGTTCTGGAAGCTGGGGAAAGAACGTGTCATGCGAAGAAGTCAGCTGTGTTGAAGTAGGAGAGTGAGGGCCGACCACTGGACTCAGCTATATGAAAGGCACTGGTCCCCTCGGCAAGACCAGGTTCAGTGCTAATGTGAGCCAGCCAGCAGCCGGGGAAACCGGATGTGCGAGAAAGGGAAGAAGGCTGGAGCAGCGTCCCTGGGTAAGCAGGCACGGCGTAGGTGAGAGCTGGACTTCGGCAGGGAGGTGACAGGACAAAGGACTGGGCCGCCCAGCTCCACCAAGGGGCGTCTGGTCCAGGAGAAACATCACAGGATCTACATGCTCACACGGGTGTGGAACCTGGCTCAGACCACTGGGCAGCTGTGTGACCTTGGGCAAGTCATTCACCTTCTCTGTGCACAGCTGCTGCTTCTGAAACATAGGGACGATGACATGGCTGCCATGAGGGCCAAGCAAGAAAACAGATGTGAAAACATGTAGCCCTCAGCAGGTGCACAGTGAGCACCCAGGAACTGGAAATGACCCACATCTGTGAGCCCCGGAATCAGTGCCTGTACCTCTCAGGCCTCAGTTTCTTCAAAGAGCTTCGACGTAGAGAGCACGTGTGAAAGCGCTCGGTGCGTGAGTGTGCAGGTTCTCGTCAGCACCAGAGATAAGCGCAGGTGTCCCCCCTACTCTGAGACGGATCCGCACGCAGAATGGTCCCCGGGCCCAGTAAGGCTTCCTGAGCTCCTTGGGTCCCACCTGCCTGCGAAGGTCAGTTACCTCTTCCAGGAGGACTTCTCCATTGCCATCCTTGTCGATTTCTTCAAAGAGGTTGGGTGACACCTCGTCATTCCATATGAACATGTACCCCTCGGGCAGGCCAGCCACCAGCTCCAGCAGCTCGATGTCAAACACCAACACGGCACTGCCGGGCACTTCTCCATCTGTCTCACCGACAGGGAGGGGGCAGGGTTAGCGCCGCGGGCCAGCAGGTAGGCCCCTGGGCCTCCCGCCCCACCAGGGCTCCAGGCGCCTCACCAACAGCAAGAAAGTAAAAGCAAGAAAGTTCAGCATCAGCACCTGGTTTTCCAAACGGTAGGTAGTGACTGTTAGTGAGTCGCCAAGTCAGTTCAGAGGATGGTGACCAGCACTGTTCTTTTCTTTTATTTATTTTCTAAATATGTTTTTATTGATTTTTTAGAGAGAGAGGAAGGGAGCAAGAGAGAGGAACACTGATGTGAGAGAGAAACATCAATTGGCTGCCTCCTGCATGCCCCGACTGGGGATCGAGCCTGAAACCCGGGCATGTGCCCTGAGCGGGAATTGAACTGGGGCTTCTCAGTCCATGGGACGATGCTCCATCCACTGAGCCACACCGGCCGGGCATGCACTGTTGTTTTAAATGAAGGAACAGAATAAAACTAATCAGGGTACCTTGCATGCAGAAAGGATAAGTATCATTTTATGAAACTTGACTTTCAATTTTATATATAAAACTAAATGTACATGTATATATGTATAAGTTGTATATTTATTGGTAACACAGATTAGGAGATAAAATGTACTCCTTACTGTGTGTCTTGATGAAAAAAGTCTGAAAGCCTCCAGTAGAGACTACAGTGGGAGAACTTTCGAATAAATCTAACAGCAGAATTGTAGGAGTAATAAAGTATGCCTTAAAATCATGACCATGAGCCAAGATACGGCTGTAAACAAATTCAAGAATGGTGTATATGGTATGGGCCCCAGAGAAGTTATATAAGTACACACACACACACACACACACACACACACACAAATGTAACATGTATTATTTAAAATTATTATTATTATAGATTATGTTATAATTATCTAATATATAATCACAGGAGCATGGTATTTATAGGGTACACAACCTATTTTTTGTGTTTCTTTTCAGATCAGGGAGGAGTAGAAGGGAGTATTTTTACAATTACTTAAAAACTGTCAAAAAGAGAAGGCAATCCCAAGTGCCCATCCCTGGAACGAGCAGGCACCTTCCATCTCCCCATCTCTAAAGAGCAGGTGCATTCACACACTGGGAAAGAAGGGGCTCTGAATCCCCCCGCGGACTCACTCTGGCCACAGCAGCTGTGAGGCGGGGACAAGCCAGTACTGCTAGAACCTGAAATTCATCTCTTACCAAAGGAACCTCCGGGACAGCTCCGGGGAAGGGACAAGAAGAAGCCTGTGGCGTCCCCCTGCCCCAGGAAGCAGCTCCGGAAGGAGCACTTGCCTCGCCCACAAGAAACTCTCTGGAAAGCTCTTCAGAGACATTTCCCACCCGTGGGCGTGGGGGTCCAACATTCATTCCACGAAACTCCCGCCTTCTCAAGAGGGCATCGGGCATTAGCGGGGCATCAACGCTGAATTCCCAGGGGTCTTTAAACAAAAATGCTAAATACTAAAAAAGAAAACCCAACAGACTCTTTGGGTTCAAAATGGAAGAAGCAGGGTTGGGGGAAGGGTGAAAAAGGGGAAGGGACTGAGAAGTACAGATTGGTAGTTACAAAATAGTCAAGAGGCCCTGGCCGATTTGGCTCAGCGGTTAGAGCGTCGGCCTGCGGTCCAGAGAGACCCGGGTTTGGTTCTCGCTAAGGGCATGTACTTCGGTTGCAGTTCGTCCCCGGCCCTGGTTGGTCGTGCAGGTGGCAGCCACTCGATGTGTCCCTTTCACGTCGATGTTTCTCTCTCTCTCTCTTCCTCTCTCTCCCTCCCACTCTATCTGAACAAAAAATGAAAAAATGTCCTCGGGTGAGGATAAAAAAAAAAAATAGTCAAGAGGATGGCAAGTACAGCTTAGGAAATATAGTCAATAATACAGGGCAAAGGTAGGTTTACAGTTGTGAGTATGTAGACAGAGTTTATTTTTGTATTATTATTTATTAACGTCGGTATTATTTCCCATACAAACAACTGTAAACCTACTTTTGCCCACTCCTGTATTGCGGTTACTATGTATGGTGCCAGGTGGGTTCTGGGAATACCGAGGGGAACTTTGTAAAGTACGTGATTGTCTAAGCACTACGCTGTGCAACTGAGACCAACACAAAACAACACTGAATGTAAACTGTCATTGAAAAATATAAAAAATGCAACCCCCCCAAAGAAACAAAATGGAAGAAGCATATTGTGGTTCTAAATGTACCCCAGAAAGCACAGAATTTGGATGCTGAACGTGCCCCAAACATGCTTTAATAGTGTCACTTACCCACGCCAGCCTCCCCATAGCCCAGGTGGGGCGGAATGATCACTGTCCGCTTCTCTCCAACGCACATCTCTCGGAGACCCATGTCCATTCCCAGCACGACTTGGCCGGATCCCAGAACGATATTATATGTTTTGCCTAAATTCCACCTGGAAACCAAACAGAAGGGTCCCTGGTGAGGTCATCAACCCACTGGTCCTTGAGTGTTGTCATGGAAAGAACATATCACTTCTCCGGCACATCACCTCACTCTCAAAGACACAGAACCCGTCTAGCCACAAGGAAACAGACAAACCCACATTGAGGGGCACTTTGCAAAAAAACAAAAAACAAAAAACAAAACACCTATAACCTTCAAAAGTGTCAAGATGAAAATCAACCCTGGCCGGTGTGGCTCAGTGGTTGAGCGTCACCCATGCACCAAGAGGTCACCGGTTCGATTCCCGGTCAGGGCACATGCCCAGGTTGTGGGCCCGATCCCCAGTGGGGGTCATGCAGGAGGCGGCCAATCGATGTTCTCTCTCATCAAGTTTCTGTCTCTCTCCCTCTCCCTTTCTCTCTCTGTAAAATCAATAAAGAAAAATTATTAGAAAAAGAGGAAAACCGAGGAACTGTTCAGTATTAGAACATATTGGAATGGGGATCCTTTGGCTATTAAAGACCTTATGGGAACAGCTAGCAAAACTTAAGTGGGGTCTGAAAATGAAAAGGTGGTAATGTATCAATGTTAACTTCCTGATTTTAATGTATGCATTGAGTTATGCAGGAGAAGGTCTCTGGTTTTAGGAAAAGCACATCAAGTACTCAGAGGTGAGGGGACATTAGGGTGGAAACCTACTTTCCAATGGTTCAGGGAGGCAAGAGTTCTTTCTACAGCTCTTACAATTTTTTTTAAAGTGTCAGTCAATGTTCTAGTCAGAAATTTCCATGGGAGTTTTTAAAAAGTAATGTAGTTAAAACCCTGGGTTGTAGATTCAGCAAGGCCTGAGTTTGAATCCTGGTTCAGCCACTTAATTTGACCCTGGGAAATGTGATCTCAGTTTCCTCATCTACGAGGTGGAGATAAGAATAGCCGTTGCACAGGGATGTTCTGAATAGGAAACAGTATATTATGCTTGGCACCGCGGAGAGGAAGCACGAAGAACTCAGTGAACAGATGGCCTGGAGGGTGTCAAGTGCTTGGGTCTGTGACGGTCTTTGACTCCAGAAAAATAACCATGTGTTTTTATTTTATTTTATTTTATTTATTTATTTTTTTATCCTCACCTGAGGACATTTTTGCATTTATCTTCAGACAGAGTAGGAGGGAGAGAGGGAGGAAGAGAGAGAGAGAAACATCGATGTGAGAGAGACACATCGAGTA
The DNA here is from genome assembly GCA_030848825.1 of Tadarida brasiliensis. NCBI lineage: Eukaryota > Metazoa > Chordata > Mammalia > Chiroptera > Molossidae > Tadarida > Tadarida brasiliensis. The sequence continues at coordinate 92,788,459 of CM061267.1, read as the reverse complement.
GACGCCACCCACATGACCCAAACCGGGGCCGGGGACAAACTGCAACAGAGGTATATGCCATTAGCGGGAACCGAACCTGGGTCTCTCTGGACCGTGGGTCGACGCTCTAACTGTTGAGCCAAACTGGCCAGGGCGTGTGTTTTAATTTTTTAAAATATTTTTAATTGATTTTTAGAAAGAGGAAGGGAGAGAGAGATAGAAATGTCGATGTGAGAGAGAAACATCGATGGGCTGCCTCCTGCATGTCCCCCACCAGGGATCAAGCCCACAACCCAGGCATGTGCCTTGACTGGGAATTGAACTGGCGACCTCCTGGTGCATGGGATGATGCTCAACCAGCTGAGCTGGGGCTGGGCCATGGTTTTAATGATCTTTGATGTCCATGGTCCCTGGGTAATCCAAATAAATAAAAGTTGGCTCTCTTACCTCAATCACTACTGGAAAAAAAAGTTTTTTTTCCAAACCTATGGCATTCCTATCGCCTCCTAAAGGCAGACAGTGGGCATGTTCTTCAGCGTCCAGGAGAAGAGCCTCCCCAGTATCTTAGAGGCCCCTGGGTGCCCCTCACCAGGTGGTGACAACATGGGAGGGTCAGTCCCTTTGGGTCACATCCCCTTCTCAGGCATCCCAGCCTCCCCTGAGCACAGGGCTGCCGGCTCTTTCCCTCCTGAAGCTGGATCCCAGGGCCCGGCTGGTACTCTGGGGCCAGGAAACCAAGAGAGGGTTTGCATCTGTTCTACCTGGGACGAAACAGAAAGACAGCCAACTGGCACAGGATGCCTGGGCCAGCCTGCGGGAGGGGCGTCCCCCGCCCCACCTCACACACAATCCCTCCTTTGTCAGCCGCACAGAGGCGCCTTCATACTGCTTCTCTCTGGGGACCATCGGGGACCTCCCATGGGTCAACTGGGTTTCACAGTCTTACAGAATATTCAAGAACTCGGTTATCAAATGACGAATCTTCATCCCTCTCTGAGGCCAGTTTAAACACACACGAGAAAAATCCTCCAAGCAAACAAATTGTTTTCATGTGTCATGTCTGAAAATGCCACTCATTCCTTTTCCTCAGGTCATCCTTTTCATTCCCTCTTCATTTTCCACCAGTTTCTCTCTCTGACATTCCCCTCATTCCTCCTGTGCATTCCCAGCTTCGGCAAGGCTTCCTGCCTCCTGCCCCCGGCTCTCCACCCACATTCCCCTGGATCCTCTCAATGGCCAACTGCCTCCTTGTTTACAGCCTTCCCAGGGCTGGGGCGGGCCGGTCCCACCTCCAGACGGGCTCCTTTCCCACACTCAGGTGGGCAGGCGCCGACCACACTTCCCACGGTCTCATTATTCTGAAGCCAACGCCCAGGGCCGGCCAGCAAGGAGGCTGCCCTGGGTGGATGTATACACAACACAAAGAGCCCTCAGGGTACAGAGTGGGGTCTCTGATACGAGGAAGCAGGTCATGCGGCTCTAGATGCCCGGAAAGAAGGTTGTGAACCCACCAAACACACATCAGAAGGCCAGAAGGCTGATTCTCCCCACCCCACAGGAGAAGCACACACGGAACCCACTGAGATGGAATTCCTTTGCCCATTCCCCACCCATACGTCCCCTTTCCATGGCCGCAGGAGCACCAGACAAAAAGTGAACGTTAGCAAGAGCAATGACATCATGCCACTGACCTTGTAGACTGTTCTAACCTCGTGGCCCCCCGACATGCATAAACTCAGCCCCAAACAACCACAAGCCGTGCTTCCTCCCGCTGCCCTCCACCGGCTTCTAACGCTATGCAAACAGGTTTGTTTTAAGCTGGGTCCATGTCAGTCTTCGCCCCAGAAGCTAGCACCTGTTTCGTGGACTCTATAATGCGTATTTATTCACGTTTTAACATCTCTGTCATTGAGATACACGTTATAACTGGCAGCATGTTCTTCTTTTGGGGAAGCATTTTTACTTTCTTTTTAAAAAAAAATATTTTTATTGATTTTTAGAGAGAAACATCGATGTGAGAGCACATTGATTGGCTGTCTCCCACACACCCTCTACCGGAGATCAAGCCCACAACCCGGGCATGTGCCCTGACCGGGAACCAAACCGGCAATCCTTCAGTGCCTGGGACAGTGCCCAATCAACTGAGCCACACCGGCCAGGGCAGAAGCATTTTTACTTCCTTACAGATTCATCCAGTGATGCTTCTTATAACCAACACATTGTGGATGTGATCACATGCGCTAACTGCATTCGGACACAGGATCGCATAGCAGCAGAGAACGGGGTGGCCAGTCTGTCCCGAGGGCTCTCTCCCCAGGCCCGGCTCCCCCCAGCCACACCGTCACCTGAAGCCAGAGTGGACAGAGTCAGCCTGGTGTGCAAACTCCGCAGTTTGGATTTCATCTGCAGGTTACTTTTTAAAGACAGCAGTTACAAGATGAGATCTGTTTTTCAGAAAGACAGTGTCACGGGAGCAGGGGGAGACCCCTCACGGGGAGCTCTTAGAAGGGTGCATCTGAGCAGTGACGTGGGCTTGAGCTCTGCAGGCGGGAACCCGGGAGACAACAGTTCTCACCAGTCTCTGATGAGAAGAAAAGGCGAATCCCCCCGGCTCAGCCCCACTCCCACACTTCCCAGGGGCCCTTACGTGGAATCCAGCAGGGTCCCATCCAGAAGCGAGGCATTATAGTGATACTTGAGGTAATCCCCCTTCTTACTCAGCACCGAGCAGTCGGGGGGCTTGTAGTGGGACGTGACGCTGATGGAGTCTGAAGGGTTGTGGAAGTCGATGACGTGGATGTCAAACACCAGCACGGCCGAGCCAGGGATGTTCCCTAGAGAACAGGCAGGAAATCAATGAGGAAACCCCCCAGCAGCAGGTCATGGGCGTCCCCATATCACCACATAGGTCCCCACAGGTGTCCGGCGAGGAACACGGGAACTCACGTATGAAATCCTAGAGAATACCAGAAGAATGAAAGAATGAAGCTAGAAGGGCCATTAGAAGTAACCTGACCCTCACTCTGTAGATGGGGAAACTGAGGCAGAGATCTGCCCAGGGTCATGCGACCAGTTAGGAGAGCACTTTGCACTGCAGTTCAAGACGATGAGCTCCTGCCCCACAGAATTGTTGAGCCTGAAGGATTTCTAGCTGAGGTCAGCACAGATGAGGAGAGTAAGGCTCAGCCACGCTAAGGCTCACCCCGCTCCTCCAGAAGGAAGAGGTGAGATGAGAAAATCCGCTAGAGTGACAGTCACTGCACAAGACAAAGAAATCCAACAGAAGCTCATGGGGAGCACCCCGCAGCCCAAACTGCCCACATGCACCCCTTCTGGTGCAGCACCCCGACGTCCCCAAAGTGCCTTCACAACACCTCCCACTTGTTTTTTCTGCACAAAATCATGAAGACAGCTTTCTCTTCCATTATCTCCACTTTTGAAAACAATACCTCTGAATCATGTTTTCATTTACAGAAGTGCTTTTCATATATATTCTCTCATCCAATCTGTGCAGCTGCGAGAAAATGCAACGCCAGGGATGGAGCCTCCGAACCCCACGGACAGCCCAGCATTGCGCTAGCTCCACAGACATTTACTGACCGTGTACGATGTGCCTGGCCCTGAGGACGGTGCTGAGGAAACCACAAATGTCCTCTGTGTCCTGACACCCTTCTGAGGCCAGTCTCTCAGGGATTCTCATTAGGTGCCAATCAAAAGAGGACAGAGGGCACCCCTGAACAAAAGCGCCTGGGTGTTACACGGCAGGGTGCCCCTCCCCCACAGCAATACATGACTCGGCATGAAGCAGCCTCAAGCCCAGAACAATTATGAGCCCTCTGATGTTTCCCGGAACCTCAGATAATTCTCTGCAGAGTTCTGTCTCATAGTTGATAGCAAGCCAAAAGGAGAAAAATACTTTAAGCAAATGTTTTCCATCAATACATTCTTTGGAGAGAAAGGAAGGATTAGTCCTGAGGGCATAATTACACAAACATAAATACTCAGAGAGCAGTTTTCTATTTCTGCATGTATTCGGCTAGAAGTAGAAGTTTACATGATACAAAACAACCAAGCATCAAGGCACCAGACAAACAGGACATGAAGCAAGGCCTGTTCAACGTGTCTTAAGCTGTGGAGGCTTCATAAATCAGAAATTTAAGTCAGGGAGAGAAAGAATGCGCTTCTCGCCCTGGCCGGTTTGGCTCAGCGGTTAGAGCGTCGGCCCGCGGACCAGAGAGTCCCGGGTTGGGTTCCCGCTAAGGGCATGTACCTCGGTTGCAGTTTGTCCCCGGCCCTGGTTGGGGTCTTGTGGGTGGCAGCCACTCGATGTGTCTTTCTCACATCGATGCTTCTCTCTCTCTTCCTCCCTGTCTCCCTCCTGCTCTATCTGAAGATAAATGCAAAAATGTCCTCTGGTGAGGATAAAAAAAAAAAAAAAAAAAAAAGAATGCGCTTCTCCATGATACAATCAACCTGGTGTTCCTTAGATACCCTGGACATACCGTACTGGGAAAATTCCCAGCATCCACATGCCATACCAGTAGTAGTCAGAAAGGGTTAACAGAATGAATGCGTACAGCCTGCCAGGCCAGCCAGGATCCCATCAGCGAAAAGAAAACAAAAGCAAAATAAATACTGCATCAACTATCTCTAAAGCAAGCTAGCAAAAAAAAAAAAAGGTATATGAGAAAGAACATAATTAAGAAAGAAAATATGGCTTGGAATACTACGCACCCATTAAAAATACTGTTGGCATGGAGAATTTTCACAACAAATTAGGTGGAGAGAGAAATGACAAAGTTATATTTGTAGATGATCCCATTTTTGTCAGTATTTGCATAGGTGGATGTGTCTCCTTTTATCTGCATAGATTCACATATACTCAAAAGTACAGAATAATAATTTGGGGTGGTGAGCACACAGTACACTATATGGATGATGTATTATAGAACTGTACATCTGAAACCTACATAATTTTATTAACCAATGTCACCCCAACAAATTCAGTAAGAGAAACATATAAAAGAGTATTTACTTCCTGGCTGTATTAGTTTCCTATTGCTGCTATAACAAATTACAACAGACTTGGTGATGTAACGTCCTTGCCTTTTCCAGCTTCTCAAGGTCACCCTCGTTCCTTGACTTGTGGCCCCTTCTTCCATCTTCTAAGTCAGCAGTTTAGTGTTTTCTCCTCTGACTTCCAGTTTCCCTCTTACAAAGACTCTTCTGAGTACATCAAGGCTGCCTGGGTGACCCAGGATAATCTCCCCATTTCAGGATTTTTACCTTAATCATATCCACGAAGTCCCTTTTGCCATGAAAGGTTCACAGGTTCTGTGGAGTGGACACGGGGCTGCTCTTTTCCTATTTTTTTGTTTGTTTGTTTGTTTATTTGTTTGTTTGTTAATCCTCAACCGAGGATATTTTTCCATTGATTTTTAGAGAGAGTGAAAGGGAGGAAGGGAGGGAGAGAAAGAAACATCGATGTGAGAGAGACACATTGATGGGTTGCCTCCTGCGCAATCCCAAACAGGGCTGGGGAGCGAACATGCAACCCAGGTACGTGCCCTGGACCAGGAATTGAACTCGAGACCCTTCAGTCTGAGGGCTGATGCTCTCCCTGCCGAGCCAAACAGGCCAGGGCCTGGGGCCACTCTTTTGCTTACCATATTACAATGTTTATTCCTAGGTTGTGGGATCAGGGGAGATTTTTGTTTTCTTCATCTGTACTTTCTGTTTCTAAAGTCAACATGTATTATTTGTGTCATTTTTAAAAGGGAGTTTGGCCCTGGCCGGTTTGGCTCAGCAGCTGGAGCTTGGCCTGCGGACCAGAGAGTCCCAGGTTCGGTTCCCGCTAGGGGCACATACCAAAAATAAATAAATAAATAAATAAAAATAAAAGGGAGTTTGTGGTGGGAGTGACAAAACTGTTCTATCCCTGCCCAGCCAGTGTGGCTCAGTGGTTGAGCGTCAACCCATGCACCAAAAAGTTGCCGTTTCGATTCCCGGTTAGGGCACATGCCCAGGTTGTGGGCCCGATCCACAGTGGGGGGCATGCAGGAGGCAGCCGATCAATGTGCTCTCTCATCGATGTTTCTATCTCTCTCTCCCTCTCCCCTCCTCTCCCTCTAAAAAAAAAAAAAAAATCAATAAAGGAAAAAAAAATTTTTTTTAAACTCTTCTAAAACTGGAGTTGGGTGATAGCCGCACAATTCACTACATTTACTAAAAGTCACTGAGCTGTATCCTTAAAACAGGTGAATGTTACGGCATATAAATTAAATTATACCTCAAAAAAAGCTGTTAAAAAGCAAAAAGGGGGTTTTGTACCTTACTTTCAAATGGCTCAACAACAAAAACATAATTTATAGAGGAGAGAGAGAAAATACAGCAAGACGTTACAGTTTGGGGCAGGTGTACAGTTTCAGAGGGGAAAGGAAAGAGGGCAGGGAGGACCAGGGGACACAACAGAGCATCTCCGAGCAGTCAAGTCTTAAGCTGGACTTCAGTGTGGACACTTTGCTCCAGGACCAGCCTGCCAGCATCAGTGCGCTTGGTGGGACCTGCAGAAGGCAGCCGCGCTCACCTCTCCCTTCCTCCCCGTACCCCAGGTGAGGGGGGACCACGATCCTCCGCTTCTCTCCGATGCAAACGCCCAGCAAGCCTTCGTCCATCCCAGGGATCACGTAGCCCTGCCCAATGTACGTGTCAAAGGTGCGGTTCCGCGAGTAGCTGCAAAAGAAGGAAAAAAAGAGGTTCCTCACAAGGGACACCACAGCAGCTGTGACATTCATCAGCACGGCGAGGCAGCAGGACACAGAGGCCGCCAGCCCCTGGAACACAGTGAGCCTGACAGTCGGAGGATACAGCCAGGAAAAGGCTCCTCTGTCCACACCCAGTGGTGAGGCAGCCATGGACAGGGGCACCCCAGAAACAAGCCCTCCAGCCTCTGGTCAGCTTCTGAATAGGACGCAGTGACGAGGGGTGACCCCAGCAATGTAGCTAATGTAAACTGGACTGCATGTTTAGCAACCATGTCAAGCAAATAAAAAAAGCATCCAGGGGAGCCCTTATCAGAAACTAAGAGTGTGTCCAAGGACAAGGTCTCCAGCCTCTGATGAGAATATCTGCACAGGTGGACGTGAATGCCCAGATCGCCAGAAAAGCAGCATGTACTCTGGGAGCAACTGAATCCTGCAGCCTCTGCCGGGGCCTGGTGGATTCTCCCTGCTGTGCCCTGCTCGCCACACTACCTTCGGGTGAGGACTGAGTTTCCCCAATGCCAATGGCAGGCGCCCCAGCGTTCCGCCCAGTGGAGAGATCCAGGCTCGGGTGGAACTGCCAATTGAGGTCAAGTATCATGAGTTCGGTGAGAACAAGCAGCAATTCCCCAAAGCCTGATGATTCCAGAATAAAGTGAGAAAACCTCATCTGCCACGTCTACTACCCAACGCTGAACCATCGTGATCTGTATCCACTCCCACCGGCTTTGGGGCAGATGGGGCATACAGCCTGTCCTGAAAGAGCCAATCAGCCCGGCATTCCTTCATCTCCCACCCACTCCCCCATGGCGGTCTCAGAGAAGGTGGGGTGGGGTCTTCCTTCTCAACACCCTTACAGACCGCAAAGCCAAGGGGCGTGAAGAAATAGTGGGACAGAGGCTTCTCCTCCCCAGGAGGCAGACCATCCCATGGCCCCTGCAGGAGGCGGTGGAGAGGATTCTCCTCCCCAGGAGGCAGACCATCCCATGGCCCCTGCAGAAGGCGGTGGAGAGGATTCTCCTCCCCAGGAGGCAGACCATCCCATGGCCCCTGCAGGAGGCGGTGGAGAGGATTCTCCTCCCCAGGAGGCAGACCATCCCATGGCCCCTGCAGGAGGCGGTGGAGAGGATTCTCCTCCCTGGGAGGCAGACCATCCCATGGCCCCTGCAGGAGGCGGTGGAGAGGATTCTCCTCCCTGGGAGGCAGACCATCCCATGGCCCCTGCAGGAGGCGGTGGAGAGGATTCTCCTGGCCTGGGAGGCAGACCATCCCATGGCCCCTGCAGGAGGCGGTGGAGAGGATTCTCCTCCCCAGGAGGCAGACCATCCCATGGCCCCTGTAGGAGGCTGTGGAGAGGATTCTCCTCCCCAGGAGGCAGACCATCCCATGGCCCCTGCAGGAGGCTGTGGAGAGGATTCTCCTCCCCAGGAGGCAGACCATCCCATGGCCCCTGCAGGAGGTGGTGGAGAGGTTTCTCCTCCCCAGGAGGCAGACCATCCCATGGCCCCTGCAGGAGGCGGTGGAGAGGATTCTCCTCACCAGGAGGCAGACCATCCCATGGCCCCTGTAGGAGGCTGTGGAGAGGATTCTCCTCCCTGGGAGGCAGACCATCCCATGGCCCCTGCAGGAGGCGGTGGAGAGGCAGCCTTGATGAGCTTCAGACTTCAAGTCCTCACAGGGGCCAGGATGGGAACACAGCCACACAGGGAAGACAGGCTCAGCTCTCCGCCCTCTCAACTGCCCCAGGGGATGAGCTCTCCCGCAGGTGTTTAGTGATCATCAGCAAAGAGCAGCTCACCGAGGATACCGGTGAGATGGGATCCATAGGTGGTGGGAGAGGTGGCAGGTGCCTCAGAGCAGAGAAAAGCCACCGGTTGGAATAATCAGCTAGGTTCCATGGGTTTGGGGAGATGGTGACCCTGAGGAATACAAGGACTGGCTCGTGGGTAACAGGGAGGCCACGGCCTAGAGGCAGGAAAGAGCTACAGAAGAGAGAAGAGGAGCAGGGTGGGCTTGAAGTGTAGAGAATTTTAAATAACTTTAAAAGAAGACTGAAATAAATGGAAAACCATCATGTTCCCCAATGAGAAAGCTGAGAATTGTTAAGTTACCAATGCTCCCCAAAACTAAGGTATGAATTTTATAACAATTCCGATCAAAATTTGAGTGGTGTGTACGGGGGAGGAAAGAGACCCTAAAATTCATTTGGAAAAAGAAATAATCAAGAATACTATTTGGCCCTGGCAGGTGGCTCAGTTAGTTGGAGCATCATCCCATCACCAAAAGGCTGTGGATTTCATTCCCAGTCAGGGCACATACCTAGGTTGCGTGTTCAATCCCCAGCTGGGCGTGTATGGGAGGCAACCGATTGATGTTTATCTCTCACACCAATATTTCTCTATCTCTCTCTCCCTTCTTCTCTCTCTAAAAATCAGTGAAAACTGATTTTTAATCCTCGGGTGAGGATTTAAAAAACAGAATACTGTTTTGAAGGTACAGGATATAGCAAGTTCGCATTCCTGTAAAAAATTTAAATGGGGGAATATGCATTTCATTGTATCTGTATGGAAGACCTAAGAAATTCATAACACTGCTTCCCTGTGAAGAGGGGAACTGGGTGACTGAGGGACAAGGGTAGGAGGGAATGCTTCATTGTATCCCCTTCTGTACTTTGAGGATTTTGAACCATGTCAATGTATCACCTAGTAGAAAGCAATAATGTTTAAAGAAGAAAAAGAATACACTCTCATACAAATTGAAAAGCCACAAGAGTTTAAGGTATGACACTGGCCCAGGAAGAGTTAGACCAGTGGAAAAGGATAAAAATTTTAGACAAAGACCCAAAAATATATTGAAGAATTTGGTACATAATAAAAGTCAGATTTTTGATGAGTGAGGGAAAAAAACAGAGTTATTCAATAAAGGGTGTTGGAAACACTAGGTGACCATCTGGAAAAAACTACTTAGATCCGTACAGTCACACTGAACACCACAGCAAATTCCAGACGGATTGAAGATTTAAACATGAAAGCCTTTATAAGCATGGAGAGAGATTCTGGAAGGTTATTCATATTTACCCTGAGTAGTGAGACTAGAAGGCTGATGGAAAATCATTGCATTTTGTTATATAGCTTTGCATTGTTAAACTTCTACAATAAGAACATAAACTTTGAGCAATAAAAATTCTAATAAAGAATATTTTACAGGATTAAAAAAAAAACACAAAACACCATTAACAGGGCCTGAGGGAAATGCAGGCAAATATTTATATACTCTAAGTTGGGGAGACAGACTTTTTAGCAAGTCACCGAAGACAGAATATGTAAGAATGTATATAAAAATAAAGAAAGCCATAAAGGAGAAGTGGAATTTTTTAACAACAAAAAAGTTTACATTTAAATAGGTCAAAAATCACAATAACCAAAATTAAAATGCAAAGAAGCAGAAAATATGTTTTCAACAATATACAACCATAAAAGGGGTACTATCTTTAATGTGCAGAGTCTTTGAATCAATAAGAAAAAGACAAATAGCAATACCCTCACTATAAAACCAGGCAAAAGAAATAAACAGGTAAATCACAAAAGAAGATACCAGAATAGTCAATAAACATTTGAAAGAATTTCAACCTTAATAGCAATAACAATCAAAGAAATTCAGGTCAAAGCTATAAGGTTCCCTTCTACAAATGGGCAAAGATTAGTTTAAAAGGACGCCCAGTGTTACCAAGTTCACAGGGAACGGGACATTCTCAGACAGCGATGGAAACCTTCCTTGAGGACAACTTGGCAGTGTATACCAAAAGCTCTAAAAATACACATAACCTGAGATCCAGAGATTCTTCTAGAAATTTATCCCAAGGAAACAATTTATCATATACTCCAAGATTGACCCACAAAAAAATTACTGGGCCCTACCTAAAATGTCGACACGTAGAAAACAATAGGGACTGATTACCCAAATTAAGACAAATCGATACAATGAAATATTATTTAGTGGTTAGGATAGGCTAGATCCTGATGTGCTAAAATGAAAACCTGTTTGAAACCTAAGAAAACTGATTCCATTAATATGGAAAGAAATCTGGCATCCACAAGAAAAAATGGTCTTTCGAATGAAATATAATTCCCAGGATAAAGGACAGAACCAAGTTCTTATGTGACAAGTAATAATATATACACACGCATATTGGAGATTTTTTTTATAATAGAAAAAGAATAAAAACAACTCAGATGTTCATCAATAGGGAAATGGTTAAATAAATATGGTACATTCACCCAGTGAAACATTAGGCAGACATAAAAAATAATGATTTGCCTGGCCAGTGTGGCTCAGTGGTTGAGCGTTGACCCATGCACCAAGAGGTCGCCGGTTGGATTCCCGGTCAGGGCACATGCCCAGGTTGTGGGCCCGATCCCCAGTGGGGGGCATGCAGGAGGCGGCCAATCGATGTTCTCTCTCATCGATGTTTTTCTCTTTCTCTCCCTCTCCCTTCCTCTCTCTAAAAATCAATACAGAAAATAAATAAATAAATAAAATGATTGCTCTCTACATATTAATATGGAAAAATCCCATGGTGAAAAAAAGCAAGGAGCAGAATACACGGTAGACATGCTGTGGTGGGCAGTTAGACAGGCATGAGCAGAGCGAGGACCATGGGCCAGGCATGGAAGGTCACCCAGGGCCCTGGGCCTCCCCACAGGGTGACCTTTCCTCCCCTGGCATACTGCTAGTTCCCCATGCAGTTTAGAACCCCTCGGTTTAGATCCCCTGACCTTTCATATCGCTGGTCATGCAGTTCAGACCCTCCCCTGGCACATCCTTAGAAGAGGAGCAAGGGAGCTGGACAGCCTCATGGGACTCCAGTACGAGTCCTCGCTCAACCACTCCCTTGAGCATGAAGCCCTCAGGACACTGAGGTTCTGACCTGCATCAAATAATCTTGGGAACAAAGCCTTGGGTCTATTGACCACAGAGTCAGAGTTTTGATCAAACTAGAGATAACATCTAGGCCTCAGTTGTGTTTCAGCTCCAGGCCCAGAAAGGCAGCAAAACTAGAAAAAGTGATGCCACGGCTGACATCAGGTCCAGATGCAATGACCAATGACCCCCTCCCCTAGTGCCAACCACTCAGTAGAGACCACGACCCTGAAAGGACACACCCATCAAAACTGATGAATATTCTATTGAGATCCTCCCCTGGGACCTCCCCTAAGATCCCGCCTTTAAAGAGCAGATGAAAACCCCTTAGGATAGAAGACCCAGGGCACTTGCTCTTTCTGTCCCTTGAGTAGGCCCATTCCCCCACCCCCTCCTTTCCCACGGCGCTCTCTCTGGAGCATGCCTGCGCCCTTCCCCCTTCTTCTTTCCTCCAGGCTCATACCTTTGCTCTCTTTCTCCTAAGTTCCAAGAGCCCTTCTTTTGACTCTGTAACTCGTTTCCTGAGCTCACGCAGCCCAACTGGCTCACTTCTTCCGTGGCCCACGTCTTCTACCTCTGTGACTTTCTAAATAAATTTCTGCTTGTATTTGAGTCTTGGCTCTGAATTCTTTCCTAGCCAGAACTCAAGTACTGAGGTTGCTGAACCGAGGTCCAATTGCTGGTAACATTCTGGTGCCGTTTCGCCGCTAACAACACTTTATACCATATTCTATATGCTACACACTATAAAGGGGAGAAAATAAGATAACATTTACTTATATCTGCATTAGAAAAAAATATATCTGCATTTACTTATATCTGCATTAGAAAAAATTAATCCACACACTAAAAGAATAGAAAGGAACTTAATAAAAGTGGTAAGCTTGTAGAGAGGGATGTGAGGTAGGCAGGGCCAGGTGGTACAACATTTCTTAAGGCGTACTTGGCTTTAATTTTGAACCATGACTATTACTTTTTCCCAAAAAAAATCAAATTAAAAATTAAGAAGAAGAGATCCTAGGAGCAGGGAGAATTATGCAAATAAAATAACACTATATAGCAATTCTTCGGTCATGTGTCTGGATGACTACATGAACTCCAAGTCTACGGCCTTGGAGACACAAGCAGGTTGCTGTCACAACTTGTTTGCTCTGCAGGCGTGGTTTTCAAGTAGCACATGCCACCTGAAGGAGCAAGACGCAGCAAATACCAGGCATGCCCCAGCCATCTGCACCCCTGCAGCTGAGCCTTATAAACAAAACCCAACTTGGAATAACAGAGGCTTGGTAGTTAGCCTTTTAAACAGCAGGAAGGAAGCTGAATGCATCCAACCAGACCCCTGTGTAAAAAAGCCTTTAAAGTTAGGAAAGCACCTTCACCTCCCTTATCTCTTTAAGGGTAAAAAACAAAAACAAAAACCCCTGAAGCTTAGGGAGCCCAAAAGTTGTCCAAAGTCACAAAGCTAGAGCACCATGCACAGGGCCTGGGACACAGGTCTCCTGGCACCAAATCTGTTCTCTTCCCATCCTACTGCTTGGACCGCCCTCCTGGCCCATAGTTGAGTTTCTACTGGGATGCCTGAGCACAGGGCACAGGAGAGGAGGATGGTGAGGTGTCTAGGGTGAGCCTTTCCTGTTTTCCTGCCGAGTCACATTCCCACAGGCCCCAAGGGGACAGTTCTAACAGCCTCTGAAGGAATCCAGTATCAGCAAATAGCAACCTGTACTGGAGATGAAAATCCTAACTGCAAGTCAGCACTGACAGAGTATTCAGAGCCTGGTCCTCACCTGGAGTCAAAGAAGGTGCCGTCCAGAAGCGTGCCATTGTAATGATACCTGAGAAAGTCCCCGCTTTGGCTTCGTCGCTCACAGTTTTCAGGTACTACCTTATTCTCAACAGAAATGCCATCCTTGGGGTTGTGAAGGTCCAGCAACGCAACATCAAATACCAGAGAAGCCTGCCCAGGAATGTCCTTCCCTAGAGTGCAACGGAGGAAGGCGATGAAATCAGGACACAAGACTTAGGAAGCACTTTGACTGCAACTCAATACCCTCTGTGTTGGTGTAACTCATTCCTTGAAGTTCTCAAGCCAAGCAAACAAACGTTCTTCCTTATTTTGGGTGGTCCCCCCTGGTATCTCATCATGGGCTGGCAGATATAATTTGAAGCCTGACTCCCTCAGAAAAAGGAGCAAAGTGATACTATTGACATGAGCAGCTACTATGACCGTATTATCTATGCTTGTGCTGTAATCAAGGCTCTAAGTGGGTACACCCACATGCAAACCCCAACACATACCTCTGTGGGTTTGCTTGTGTAGAAATGCAAACCACATTTACTTATCTATCTATCTATCTATCTATCTATCTATCTATCTATCTATTTATTTATTATTTTGTCATTGTTGTTAAGCCTCACTCAAGGATATTTTTCCATTAATTTTTAGATAGAGTAAAGAGAAGGAGGGAGGGAGGGAGAGAGAGAGAGAGAAACATCGATGTGAGAAAGACACATCCATTGGTTGCCTCCCACAGGACCCCAGCTGGGGCTGGGGATCAAACCTGCCACCCACGTATGTGCCCTTGACCAGGAATCGAACCTCGACCCTTCGATCCACAGGCCGACACTAAACCACTGAGCCAAACTGGCCAGGGCTCCTCAAGTTATTTCTATCTCACTCCTGCCTCTCTTGGATCTTCCTCACAGCGAGGATTCGCTGAATTATCAGCAACATGATAATCCACATGGCGAGATTACCGGGCACTAGCTCTTCCTGCAAAGATCAGCATCAACCAACAAGTAACTCTAAATCCAGTACTTCGGGATAAAAGGAAGTTAACAGACAAACCACCGACCTCTAATGAAATTTGCTGAAACCAGGCTGCTGAGTCAGCCTCTGGAATGCAAGGTGTGGTCCATCCAGAAATGTGTGTGTGTGTGTGTGTGTGTGTGTGTGTAGTAGAATATTCATCTTTTGTACTTTTCTGTATCTTTTAATTTAAGAGAAAAAGAAAACCTTAAAAGTCACCCCAGGGTTTAAATTTTTTCTAGTATTATCATGTACTAATTGACTGTGTGTGTGTTTTTTTTAACAACAGCTTTATTGAGATATAATTCCCACACCATACAATTCACCTCTTCAAAGTGATACCTAGATAGCTGAGCATAGTATTAAAGTATAAAGCATTTAAAAAGTTACTGTCTTAAATAAACTATTTTAAATATTTTTTCTTTATTGACTTTAGAGAGAGATAGAAACATCGATGAGAAAGAACATTGACTGGCTGCCTCCTGCATACCCCCCACTGGGGATCGGGCCCACAACCTGAGCATGTGCCCTGACCGGGAATCGAACCGGTGACCTCTTGGTGCATGGGTCAATGCTCAACCACTGAGCCACACCGGCCAGGCTAAACTATTTATTTTATTGTTTTTTTTGTACGTGCCCCTAGCGGAAACCGAACCCAGGACTCTGGTCCGCAGGCCGACGCTCCAACCGCTGAGCCAAACCGGCCAGGGCCTAAACTATTTATTTTAAATATTCATATTATTAATTATTTAAAATAAATAATAGTCTTCACATTAGGCTAGGCATCTGGTTTTATTACGTGTGTCAGGCGCATGTGGATGATGTCAAAAGACTTTGGAAGACAAGGTGAATGAATGTCCACTGGTTAAGGACCAGACAATTAGAGCATCAATAAGAATAACAACGTATCTCAGGAAGGGAGAATTAAGACACATTTGCAGAAATTGTTCTCAAATGTTTCTTTTAGCAGGGAACTCCCCCATCCCCCACCCCACTTCTTTTTTTTTTTTCTTTATTGATTTTAGAGAGAGAGGAATTGAGAGGGAGAGACAGAAACATCGATTGGCCGCCTCCTGCATGCCCCCCACTGGGCATTGGGCCCACAACCTGGGCATGCGCCCCCACCAGGAATCAAACTGGCGACCTCTTGGTGCATGGGTGGACGCTCAACCAGTGAGCCACACCAGCCAGGCTCCCACCCCGCTTCTTAAAGAAACTATCTGCAGGTCCCCAGCATGTAAAATATATAAAAGGGCAGGAGGACAGAGGAGAAGTCTGAGCCTCATCCACTTGGGCTCCCCTCCAGCTCTGTATCTTGGAAAACATTGCATTAGGGGGTTGATTATAAGTTGGGTAGCACTGTCCGTAAACTCCTTAAACAGCACCACGTTTTCATTTCTATTCTTAACTATACATATATCTGCTTGTTCAAATGCCCAGATGTCTCTTTGTTGTATCAGCCTATCGGTATCAATAAATGTGCCCGAAATTCAAACTATGAGCAACTGAGAAATTCTATTTACGCCCATATTCTGTTTTCCCTCACCATAAAACAAGTATAACAATTCAATGAATTAAAATTAATGTGTTTTTTTTCCCTAACAGTGTGCTTTGCCTTTGTCCCCCTGGAGCTAATGACACAGGTAAAACCCATCATGGAGATACAAATCTGGGGGGCGGGGAAATGGCAATTCTGGTATCCAGTGCTAAATTTCTACTTTGATGCCTACAACCTTTAGACTGTCTAGTTCAAATCTCATTTCACAGATGGGAAAAACAGGCTGGAGAGGGTGACGTCCAAGGTTATAGCTTATGAGGCGGTGGCAGGCGGCTCACTTATGAACGCCAGTGACTGTAAACAAGTGGAGATTTCCGCCACTCGGTCGTCAGACAGCAGACGAGCCAGGCCAGCACAGTCCCACCCAACTCTCTGCAGAGACAGAAGTGCTGTGTCTGCACCGTCCAGCACAGTAGCCCTCAGCGATGGAAATAGCCATCAGTCGCTAATGGCTACCATACTGCACAGTGCAAGTCTAGACCAAAGGTCTGGGGGATTTCAACGCAGCGAGTTGCATTAGTCACTGCAATAGAAATAAGGTCAGACGAGAGTGGCCTGAGAGGGAGAAGGACTTACCGTCTCCGTCTTCTCCATAAGCCAGGAAAGGAGGAATGGTGATGATGCGTTTTTCCCCCACACACATCCCCAGCAGCCCTTTATCCATTCCCGGAATCAGCCAGCCAATTCCCACATAGGTGTCATATGTCTTCATGCGATTGTGACTGAAAACCAATGAGAAAGAGAAGAAGTTCCATACCATCGGGACATTTCTAACTCATCCCTCCACAGGGTTTTTGTTACACACATCTCGCTGAACAATGACCTCATCCTCATTCCTGGAGACAAGCGCATAAGGGTCTTTGCTCCCAACCACAGAGCACGCATCGTAGATTGTATAAAAAGCATGTAAGTAAGCCACAGCGATTCACAAAAATAGGCTTGTTCTTCTGTCTAACCAAACATACACTGGAATGAGAGGAAGGGTCCACTTCCCCAACTTAGCACCTTACACCCACACTTCTCCAAGCTTCATAGGCACTCAGCCTTCCCCTCCACCTTCCATGGAAAAACTATAAAAATGAACCAAAAAAAAAAAAAGGCATGAACTATGTGGCCATAGGGCTCTTCACTTAACGAGATCTGAAAACACTGTTAATTTAGATCAATACTGTTCTTAGGCTTTTCTAAGATGTTTTACAATTTTCACTCCGGCACTGTGGAACGTGAAATATTACTCAAAAGCCTCATGTGAAGAAGTTGATGTGGTGAAAGCCTGGAAGAGTCCGTTTTCTGGTTTTTCCACGGGCATAAAAAGCAGGCGAGACAGAGGAACTCGGGCATTTCACTGATACGAGCGCGACTGTGGGACTCACCTCGAATCAAACAGTGTCCCGTCCAAGAACGTCCCATTGTAGTGGTACCTAACGAAATCAGACACCTGGATGGCCCGAGGGCAACTCGGGGGCTTGAAGTACGTGTGAATCTGAACCTGGTCTTCAGAATTCCAGATGTCCATCAGAAGCACGTCAAAATGAAGGACTGAGTTGGGGGGGATCACACCAGCTAGAAATGAAACCGAGTTCACACTGAGAAGCTGAGACCTGCCAGTCTCGGTGAACACCTAGGCTACTGCAGGGCGTTCGAGGGCACCGGACGACCAGTTCCCACGTGAGCCACGCCTCCCCTTTCCTCCAAGTGAAATCAAAAGAAAAGAGAAAAACCAACATTTCCCTCTCAACGAGGGTAACATTCACTGCACCTGTGTTAACAACACCTTCTTTCACATCTAGAAGAAATAAACCTAAGAGAGAAATTTTAGCTGTATCTGTGCATGTGCGTGTGCATGTGTGTGCGCGTGTGCATGTGTGTGTGTTCACTGCTTCTTAACTTCCCCAGGCTACAGCTTCCAAGGATTCCCCGGTTGGCCTGACCAAGCAGCCTGCAAACGTTCTGGTTGTTTCTGCAGATGTGTTGACAAACACGAAGAAACACTTACAGACGCCTTCGCTCCCATAAGCGAGCTTTGGGGGGATCTTCACAAAACGCCGCTCATTCACGCACATCCCGACCAGAGCCTGGTCCATCCCTGCAATCAGCTGTCCTTTTCCCACGAACACGTTGAAAGTGGAGTCTCTGTCGTAGCTGGAAACCAAAAGGTAGGGTGAGAGAAAGAAAAGGATAAATAAGGTTTCCCTTAGCGAGGCCAACCTGTGAAAATGTACCCACGGACAGAGTGAGGTCACTGCAAAGCAGAAAGCCTGAGGAGGAATTACTGATGCACGAACAGTTCTTGTAGGGCTGGAATTTTTAAGTTACTGTGAATATTGCCAGCAAATCTAGCTAGATAGCATCAGCCACCCCCCAAAATAATCAAAATAGCTACCAACTACTCCACTAAAATTACAGTGTACTCCATTTCCGTGCGATTGGTACCTAAAAGCAACATCCTAGATACCCGAGTTAAAATAGGTTTCTAGTCTTTTAAGTCGATAAGGTAAACAAGAGGCAGCGTGGTGTGCCGTAAAGGGTGCCTAAACTCTCTACCCTCTGAGTGGACCTGGAGAGACCTCGAGAGTATAATGCTGAGCGAAATAAGCCAGTCAGAGAAAGACAAGTACCATGTGATCTCACTTATTTATGGAATATCATAAACAAAATAAGCTGTCGATCAAAATAGATCCACAGACATGGAAGTAGGGAACAGACTGACAAACCTCAGAGGGAAGGGGGTGGGAGGGCTGGGGAGAGGTAAACCAAAGAACTTATATGCATATATGCACAACCAATGGACAGACAATAGTTTGGGGAAAGCAGGAGGTAGGTGGGAGTGGGGAGGTGGGGGTCAAAGGGGAAAAAAGGGGGATATCTGTAAATACTTTCAACAATAAAAAATAAAAATAACGGACTTCTGTTATGGGAATGTAACATAAAGCATGTGGTCTAGTTACTTTGCATATTATATTTCATATTCGTAAGTTGCTAAGAGAGTAGATCTTAAAAATTCCCATCACGGCCCAGCCGGTGTAGCTCAGTGGTTGAGCGTCGACCCATGCACCAAGAGGTCGCCTGCTGATTTGGTTCCTGGTCAGAACACATGCCCAGGTTGTGGGCCAAATCCCCGGTGGGGGGCGTGCAGGAGGTGGCCAATTGATGTTCTCTCTCATCGATGTTTCCATCTCTCTCTCCCTCTCCCTCTAAAATCAATAAAGAAAAAAAAAGAAAAAAGAAAAATTCCCATCACAAGCCCAGCTGGTGTGGCTCAGTGGATGGAGCATCCTCCCATGCACTGAGAGGTCCCAGTTCCATTCCTGGTCAGGACACATGCCCGAGTTGTGGGCTCAGTCCCCAGTAGGGGGCGTGCAGGAGGCAACGGATCGATGTTTCTATCTCGCTCTCCCTTCCTCTTTCTCTAAAAAAAAAAAAAAAAATTCCCATTACAGGAAAAACATTTTTGTAACTATGTGTGGTGACGGATATTAACTACCTTATTGTGGTGATCATTTTTGCAATACATATGAATATCAAATCATTATGTTGTACACTCAAAACTAATGTTATATGTCAACTATACCTCAATTAAAAATTTGAAAATTAAAAAAAAAAAATTCTATTCATTGGCAGGATACACTCATTAAGAGAAAAATGCAGGCTACAAAGCCATGGTATAAAATAATTCCATTTTGAATTTACATATACAGATGCACATGAAAAAATCCACAAAGCGGTACATGAAACTATTATCAATGATAATCTATGGGTAGGAAATTATAGGTGATTAGTTTTCTCTTTAATCCTCTCTTAATTTTCAAAATGATCATGCAATATTTGTGTATTAAAATGTTAATCGCTGTTGGAATTTATCTCAGTATGATGCACTGCCCTTCATTTGGTACATTACTTCCACCTTTTCTTCATTTTCGCTTCTAAAAGTTCAGGAAAACAGCACAGTACCCCTCCCCACAAGCCAGGGCAGCTTCCTCAGACCCAACCCCCCCCTTCCCTTTGTCCTCCCAGTTTTATGGCCCATTTTAATAGCCTTCCTTTCTCCAAGGTCAGTGAACAGAAAACAAGATTCCAAGTTCAGGCCAACAAGCCAGAGGACAAAAGAACCTGGTCAGCTTTGTGCCCTTACAGGGCTTTACACCTCCACCCTCAATCCCTGGAGGACCAGCACCCACCCCTTCTAATGCCAGCTCTTGAATTCCATGTGGCCGGGTGGCCATGCCCTGAACCACCATCAAATTGGAGGGTTTATGTTAATAATGGACCAGAACTCAAGGCTTCAAAGACTCCCCAGGCATAGAACACGCACAAACAGCAACAATGCACAGGCTGAAAACTACTCATCACTATGTTTTTCATCCACAGCATCTGAATATAGTTCCCAGATTTACTGAGAATTTCTAATAACGACTGTGTAGAGAGCGTTTATGATGTCAGGCACACAAGCAAACTCCCACCCTCCAGGCACAGAGCCTCCCTAGATGATGTATAAAAACTGTTATTGCCTCACATTATTAACTTCATCTGATTACTCCCTAAGCAAAGTGCTAAAAACCAAAACACCCTTCTAAAAGAAAATGTCATTTACATAGATGAGAGATTAATAATGCAAGACTACTCTTATCTACTGCTGAGAACTCTGACCATCTGGAAAAATGAATTGTTCTGAGCAAATCTGCGCTGATCAGTACAACTTGTGCTGGTAGACATTCTCTGCAGCGTCGAGCCCAGAACTGGTCGTGAAAACGAAGCTCAGGAATAAGCAGTTATCCAACCTGTCCCAGTATCTGATTGACACCTTTTGCAGACATCCCGGGCCGGGTCCTGCAGGAAACAGATGATACACCCAAACTAGGAAGTTCCAGGAAAGCTTAACAAAAGGGGCTGTGTGCAAAAGTGTGTGTGTGCAGGGTGCAGAGAAAAGACCAGGACATGCAGTACCTCTGTGGACCAGGAGAGTGTGCTGTTTGTCATGGCTGGACCTGAAGGATTCAGGGACAGAGAGGGTAGCTCAGGGCACCTGACAGAAGCTAAACTAGGACCTTTGGTCTAGGGGCACCGCCCACCGTGACTCCACAGACAGGGAGCCTGGGGAATAAATATCTCCACTTTATTCACCACCCTAAGTCTGTTCTGCAGATGCCCCATTGGCTGATCCCAACCAGAAGTCAGATGACAAGCGGGTCACTGATATAATCCCCTTGTATCATTAGAATGGAGAAAGTGGACCAGAAAGACAAGTGGAAATCATCCAGCACCTCCAACACTCCCCTTTCCCCTCCACCAGCTTATTTTTCTCCCCCACTCATTCTCTGCTGCAGGCCCTTCCATTGCTGCCCCTGACACTTCTGCCTTCCCCTGCCCGAAGGGGGTGATGGGAGGGGGCTGAGGTACCCTCCGATGAAGCTCTTCACGATTATCAGGCCGAAGCCCACCAAGACTGGAGACATCATGCAAAACCGTCATATGAACTGTCTACACACAAGCACACACCACCTTGCAGCATGCTCTCAGGATGAATGACTATCCCTGGCTGTATTCTTAAAGCATAAATACTGTGGCTCTATTTCTCAGTGTAAGTTTCAACCTTCAATGAGGATGAGCCTTAAGAAGAACATAAGGCAAACTGAACATACTCCCTCTCTCAGGCCCCCAAAGCCCATTCCTCCCCCAAGCTCCTAAGCTCCTCTTTTTTTTTTTTTTTCTTCAATTTTTTTCTTTTAGAGAGAGAGGAAGGGAGAGGGAGAGAGAGATAGAAACATCATGAGAGAGAACATCAATTGGCTGCCTCCTGCATACCCCCCACTGGGGATTGGGCCCACAACCTGGGCATGTGACTAGGAATCGAACTGGCGACCTCTTGGTGCACAGGTCGATGCTCAACCACTGAGCCACACCGGCCAGGCAAACTAAATTAATTTTTAAACTTTATGTAAAAATTGACATACAAGTATACTACTTGTTGCTGAGATTATTCTGCTCTCAGATCCAAAAACAATAGAAAAATGGCCATTACACAGGGAGCGAAAACTGCCCCGCGGCTGGAACTGAAGCCCTGATGGGCGCTGAAAGGAAAAGTCAGCTCACTCTAAATGCCAGTTTTAAATCCAGTTTATACCAATAAAAACTGAATGCAATATCTCCCCTCTTTACTGAAGTATAATTGTGTGAGATTATCGCCACAATCAAGCTAATTAACAACATATCCATCACTTCACATAATCACCTATTTCTCTCTTTGTTGTGGTAAGAACACTTAAAATTTACCTGCCACCACTTAACCCCTCCAGTCCACCCCAACACAATCTGGGTGCTGCCCTGCCCATTGGCTTTTGCCTCTTCTCTGAGAGCCAGTCCTACAGAAGTATGAGCCTTAACACCCCTTCACTTAACACCCACCAGGGTGGTCACCTGACCCAGACAAACCAATTAGACTCTGTCCGGGGAGTGTAGCATCGAAACAGATTCCAGTTAGCGCTGCTAGACCCAAGAGCTGTGTACGAGGCGTGGGAGTCTGCAGGAGCTCTCCTTTCAGGGAGGGGAAGAAGGAAGCCCCTTTGCAACCCTCGGGGAGGTGCAGAAAGGCACCTCGGTTCATGACTCTGGACCCTCAGGAGGAATCAGCGATCCTTCCAATAAATTCCCTCCCTTTCTGCTAAAGCCAATTGTAATGGGTTTCTGTGTCCTCCCCCTCCCTAACCTGAGAGCAGGGATTTTATTTTAGATAGACTTTATTTTTTAAAGAAGTCTTAGGTTCACGGCCAAACTGAGCAGCAGGTACAGAGATCCCCCATATACCCCTGCTCCTCCACACGCACAGCTTGCCCCATTATCAACACGCCACAGCGGTCCATTCGTTACCCTGACCCACACTGACACAGCGTCACCACTCACAGTCCACAGTTTACATTAGCGTTCATTCTTGGTGTTGTACATTCTGTGGGTTTGGACACGTGTATGACATGTATCCGCCATTGTAGTAGCATACGTAGTAGTTTCACTGAACAGCAGGGATTTTTGTCTGTTTTATTCTCTGCTATATTGCAGCACCTAGAACAGTAGGTATGCAATAAATCGCTGTTGAATGAATATATAAAATACAGTTGACCTCTGTTAAAGTGTCTATGATTCTTTTAGAGCAGTGGGTCTCAAAGTGTGGTCCTCAGACCAGCAGCATCAGCATCGCCAGGGAACCTATTAGGGATGCAGACTCTCAGGTCTCACCCAGACCCACTGAAGCAGGACTGTGTGGCTCTCCAGGTGATTCTGATGCATGCACAGTTTGAATACCATGTGTTAGAGCATCCCACCCAACAGGGCATGTAGTAGGCACACAATAATATGTACTGAAAGTCTGGACCCTAAGGACCTGCAGACAGGCCTGGAGGCTGTGAATGAAATGACCAGATGCTTGTTTTTCCTGCTAAAGATAACAGAAACTACTAAACTTCAATCCCAGAAGGACATCAGAGCAAACACAGAGATCGTCCCCCTCTAGGGGGGAATGCTAGAAATGCTACAAAAATCCTAAAAGCTGAATCAGGACTGGCTGACAAGGTGTTCCCAAGACCTGGAGAGTGAGAGCAGGAGCCCCACAGACACCTGCAGGCAGAGGCTTGTGTCGGGTCCTTGGGTCCTGCAGCAGCAGGACCACGGAGGCTCCGAATAAAACCAAACCGGTCCAAGTCAGTGGCCAAGGGCTGAAGGGCTGGGCCTCCTGGCAACTGCAAATGCCCATAAGCTCAAATGACACCAACTGCTCCCAAGCACCAGGCAGAGATGCAGGAAGAAAACTCTGTGGAAAGAAAGGCCCTTTGTGGTTTATGACTCTGGTCAGGGAGACAGTCATCGTTTTCTTCTGGGCGAAATCTCCACATCAGCAGCCAAAGCCCAAATCACCTGAGATTTCTCCTCCCCCAAGATCTTTGAGCAGGACTAGCAAAATCATGCCCTGATATTCATGAATTCCCAAAGGAATTCGGGCCCTACAGAAAAACTCTCATTAGTAGGCCACCTACTGTGTGCCCTGCGCCTTCCACTCCACTGTCCACACTGCAGCCATGGGGACCTTTGAAAAACACATACCTGATCCCTCACTCCCCTGATTAAAACTCGTCGGTGGTTTTCCATTGTCCTTAGACAAAGCCCAAACTCCATGCTCAAGCACACAACTTCCCTCTAAAGCTGGCCCAGCCTTCCTTTCTGGCCTCCTCTCACCTCTCCCTGTTCTCCCTGCCGTCACTCCCATGCTCCCACTCCAAGCCCAGGCCACAGTGAACAGCTTCAATGGCCCCCCACACAATGCTCCCACCTCCAGGCCTCTGCTATGCTCTTCCCTCTACCGGCCACGCCCTCTTCTCCCCACACCCTCACCCCTCAGCATCTCCCTGTAAATTGTAATCCTCCTCAGGTCTTATCCCTGCCATCCCAGGACTCCATCCTTACCACCACCACCCCCAACCCGACGTACACAGTTAAGCCTCTGTGTGCTTCCACAGCTCCTTGCTTTTCTTCCATCGTATATAAGGTAGACCAGAGACTCTGGACCTAAAATGCCTTGGTTCAAAGCCCCACACTACCACTTAGTAGCTAGCTGCCTTGGGCAAATTACTTGAACTTTCTGGGCCTCAGTTTCTTCATTCATAACGAGACACCTACCTCACTGTCATGTAGGTTAAATGAATTAATGTACGTAAAGGCATGTGGTAAAAACTATACATGAACTCTATGTGAGAAACAGAAGTGTGTGCTATGATTCCTTCTGCAGTTGTCACACTATGTAATTGCTGAACTGTTAGTGGTAGGGGCAGGGAGGGAACAGTCCCTTCAGGGCAGACACAGCAACAAGTTTGCTGAATGGATGGCAGCTCCTCTGTGCTCTTTCCACTGTCCCACACCGTCCCAAAGTGGCCGCCATGCCTACAGGGTAGAAAGTATCAGACAACTTGTTCCAGTGGGAACTATCAAATACCATCATCACAAGCAGGAAGTTCTTCCCTATTTCGAACTAAAGAAGCAAATGAAAGAACACACACAGATGGTCAATAAACACGTGAGAAGATGCTCAGCATCATTAGCCATTAGGGAAATACCACTTAAAACCACAATGAGACACCATTTCACACCCACCTCGGATGGCTATAATTATAAAGACAATTACAAGGGCTGGGAGAATGTGGAGCAATGAGAACCCCCTTGGATTGCTGGTGGGAATGTAAAATGGTGCAGCCACGCTGGAAAACAGTTTGGCAGTTCCCCAAAAAGTTAAATATAGTTACCATAAGACCCAGCAACCACACTCCTAGGCATATATCCAAAAGAAGTGAAAACATATATCCACACAAAACCTTGCACATGAATGTTCACACATCATTATCATAATAGCCAAAACGCCCATCTACTGATAAATGGATAAACAAAATGGATATGCAATGAAATAGTACAAAGCCACAGAAATGAATGAAGTACTGATACATGCCACGGCATGGATAAACCTTGAAACCATTAAGTGAAAGGAGCCAGAAACAAAGCACCACCAATTGTGAGATTCCTTTAAGAGACAGGGAGTGAATTAGCAGTTTCCACCTTGGGCTGGTGGGGAAGGGAGTGACTGCTATGGGTCTAGCTTTTCCTTTCCGGAGGGATGAAAATGTTCTACAATGAAATAGTTGTGATGGTTGCACAACTCTGTGAATATACTAAAAACCACTGAATTGTACACTATAAATGGGTGAACTGTATAATGTGAATTATATCTCAAAAAAAAAAAAAGAAGTTATTGAAACAACAGTAAGAATGAGCACTTCTAAGCACTTGCTAGTTGTGTCACAGTCTGCTAAACAGCTTTTGTAGATTCCCTCATTGTCTGTAATTTCAAAAAAGGAAAGAGGAGGTGAGAGTATTTTTTTTTAAAAAGATAACTTCAATAAGGAGCCTCGCCCAGCCTACAGCCCAGCCTAGGGCCCAGAGCGGATGCCTAACAGTTCTCTTTGCCTAGTGTGGTGATTCACCCACATGTGCCGGAACAGACCTGGGTTGGTAACAAAGCCTTGGGGAGGAGGGCCTGGAGCTGGAGCCAAAGAGGCCTGTTAACACTAAATCTAAACTGGAGTAAAGGGGGGAGAGTTAAGGGAAGGAGCGGTGGGCACAGTGTACGGCCCCACGGCTAAGTCGAGAGAATTGCTCTGGACTACCTCCCTACCACCCGCTCAAGGGAGGTTTCTGTAAGGCCGAAGGTAGTTAACCTGCATAGACTCTGGGCTTGGATTGTCCAGGTTTCAATCTGACTCCACTTAAAGTTTCTTAGCCTAATGGTCTCAAGTGACTTCGCTTGCCTAAGGAGGGTAATAACAGTACCGACCTCAGAGAACTGTTGTAAGAGTTAAATCAGTTCATTCTATGGAAAGCACTTGGAACTACCCTGGCATATTGTAATATTTCCATAAACGTTAGCGGCCCTATCAGCAGCTTGAGCATCATCAGCATCGTCTGACTGGGTAACGGGCCTGCGGGAAGGGACAGTGAAGGGGGCGGCAGGCGCACAGCCACACTGATCCGGGGGTCGACCCGTGGAGTGACGGTTTCACAAGGATTTCCCGTGTGCACGGGGCGGAGAGGGCGGGCGTGAATTGTCCCAGCTCCGCTGCGCAGTCTTCTCCGAGGTGCCAGTCCTGGGTGAGAGGACCAGGGGAGCACGAGAGCCGGGAGGCTCGGCCCCCGGGCCGAGGGATTTAGGGTCCGGGAGCTCTGGGGTTGGAGGAGGGAAAGGGAGGAGCGCGGGGTTAGCGGGGCGGAGCTGGGGGAGGTCCGTCGGGAGGGAAAGGCCTGTCCGGAGAGAGGGAAGCGGGAGAGCTCGGGGCGCGGTACCTGGAATCGAACTTCTGGCCGTCGGGGAATGTCCCCACGTAGTGGTAGCGCACGAAGTCACCGCTGCGCACGGTGCGCGGGCACTCGTCGGGCACGAAGCGCCGTTCGATCTGCAGCTCGGTGTCGGAGCCCAGGCCCAGGCCGGCCACAGGCGCCGCCTGCCCGGTCACCCAGAGAAGCAGCAGGAGCAGCGGCGGCGGCGGGGGCCGCCAGCCTCTGGCCCTGAACGCCATCGAGGGCGACGAGGAGAGGAGCGGGGGGCGGGCGCGGAGCCGGCGAGGGCGCGTGGAGCTCGGGCAGCGCACGGGCCGGGCCTAGGAACAGCCGCGTTTGCAAACGTGGAATAGACTCCGGCCCTCCCCAGGCCGCAGCCACCACCCCTCCCCAGGCCGTAGCCACCACCCCCTCGCCCTCGTCCCCCGCCCCCGGCCACATCCGAGCGAGGGGAGGAGCTGTGGCCGCGCGCCGGGCGGGTCCGCTGCGCCCTGCGCCGCCACCGGGCGGCCCTCCGAGCCTTCTGGCCCACCCTGGGAAGAGGGCTCGCAGCAACCGAGGGGACCCGTCCCCCAGGGAGAAATCGTGCACTCTTCGGGACTGGGCTTTGGCCCAAAGTTGGGAGAGAAAAGCGTTTACTGCCTAAGCAGACCTGCTGATCTCCTCCTGTCCCTGGAGACTCCGGATTTAGAACCACAAGAGGCTCCTACGTGGCGGGGGATCCCATTACCCCTCGCTGCTTTGGAGAGGGAGAGAAACTTAGATTAAAAAACAAACAAACAAAAAACTTAGTTACCCGGATGGAGTCTCCATTGAAAAACACAAACCCTTCTTCAGGGCTAGAGAAGGGGGAGGCATGTGTTGCTAGACTCCACAGTTAGTACAGACCAAAGTTTTTAAGTTGCTAACTGTGAGTGTACCCCGAGAGCACAGTCTCAAACACTTGACTAAGCCAGGTAGGACTTCACAGTAGAGACTCAGATGTGGCAAGAAATTCATTGGAGTAGTTAAATGCATTTAGCTTAAGATCAGTTGTCCTTATTTATTAAAACAGCACTAATGAAAGCAAATCACTAAAGGGTTTTCAATTCATTTTGGAAATGCCAACCAGTGATTGTTAGCGCCAATTCAATGCCAACAGGAATTCCCAATTTGAAATGCAGTGAAAAAGGAGACTTCATTCAGTACAAACAGCTCAATCGTGATACAGTGTGGCTGTGAGAACAGCTTAATAGTGTTACAGTTCAATTATGAAACAGCATGGCTGTGAGACACCCTCCCTGGGGCCAGCAGCCCTTGGTGAGGCCCCCCTGCAGCTAGACACTCTGCTCCGGTCCTCTCCACTCTGCCCTGCTCCCCTTTGCTCTGCCCCGGACCTGGCTCAGATGGCAGGAACACAATGCAGGCAAGCAGTTCCGCTCAGGCTTCTCCCTGAAGTTCAGTTTGCTGAGAAGCCCCTGAGTAGAAACAGCTGTTAGGCCCAGTTTTTTAAATTTGAGCTCAGTTAGCTAGTAGGAGCCCTACTTACTAGGTATCTTCTTTTTTTAGGGCCCACAGAAGCAAACAATCCTGATACCAAAATGTGGCAAAGATAGTGAGAGAGAGAAATTGGGCACCAATCTAATGTATAAATACAAATGCAAAAATACTGAATAAAATAAGCAAATTGAATTCAACAATTTATCAAAGGAATAATACATACAACATGTGGACTACCTAAGTGCCCTTAGGCAAGTTAATTAACAGTATCCTCTGTAAGACGAAGATAAAACCTGATAATTATAAGATTACTATAGATCTTATTCCCAGGATCTAATGAGAAACTTCATGTAGCACTAAAGAAATGTTCATTGTTCCTATAATTAGAGCTTATTTAACCAAAATACAAAACCTATTAATATAAACGATCCTATCAACACTGTTAGTCTATATGGCTTGGGTAAAGGTGATCCCACCCCTGGGAATTAGGGTGAGCATGTGACACAGGCTTGGCCAGAGTACTGCTTCTCCCTGACCATAGTGATTGTTTCCATGACAGCTACACGACCCTTGCTAAGCCAATGAGTATAACACATGGAAGTCCTATCGGAACTGAGAAAGGTTATCTTCCAGGGGGGCTGCTAAGCTGTTGGCCACCTTTGCCCCCACAATGGGAGAACTACATGAGAATGAAGTAGTAGTACAAAGGAAAATGAAGCTGAAAGAGAAATTCCTGACTGTAAAATTTCAGCACCTAGATCCAGCCATTCCTGAAGTTCTACCCCATGACATATCACATATGTGAGACAATAAATTCCTTTTATTTTTTTCTCTTAAAACAGTTTGATTTGGATTTTGGTCTGTTGTTTTCAGAAAAGTCTTGACTAATACTTGCTAAAATGGAACTATCAATCCCTGGGTCTTCTTGCTGAGAGATCAAATCATTGAGTTAAGCAAATATTTGAATCAGTCAAGACTCGCAATGGCAAGTGTGAGAAGAACAACTCAATTGGTTTTTTCAAGAATATATCCTAAAGTTTGTTTGCTTGCTATCGGTTTACCGGTTGTGGTTGAAGAATGTTTGGTATCTTTTCTTTGTATCTTTTCCTTTTTTTCTTTTACTTTAGGGGCATATCTTGACCAGCAACAAAGTCTCCCCAGGAGGGGAGAAACTGTTCCAGTGCAGCTTGGTTGATGTGAGCAACTTAGATTTATCTCTGGCATGCACCATGGAGTATCTGACCAGGGCGGGAGGTGTTTAGGCAGTGGGGTGTGCTCTGATATCCCTCTCTTTATTGAGTCTCAGGGGCTCTTTTTTTTTTTTTTTAGTGATTCTTTTTATTGTGTGTTTTTTAGGGCCTCTTCATTTGATCTCTCTCTCCATGACTTTGTTTGGGCCCCCTCACAACATGGTGACTTCAGGGCAGTTGAATAGTTTACATCTCTGAAGGCCTCAGGAGGGAATATTTCAAAAGAACCAAGTGGAAGCCAAATGACCTTTTATGACCCAATCTAAGAAATGATGAGGCATCCCTTTCCCTACTATCTACTAGTTACAAGCATATCACAAAGGTTGGTCTAGATTCAAGGGAAGGGGCATACACCTCACCTCTCCATGGGAGGAGTGTCAAGGTCATTTGCCAAAAACAAGTGAGATGGGAGAGATTATTGCAGCCAACCTGTATAACACAATTTGCCACAACAACCAAAGTCATAAGATATTAAATTTTATTTTTTTTTATCCTCACCTGAGGACTTTTTTTTTTTTTTTTTTTTGCATTTATCTTCAGATAGAGTGGGAGGGAGAGAGGGATGAAGAGAAAGAGGGAGAAACATCGACGTGAGAGAGACACATCAAGTGGCTGCCACCCACATGACCCCAACCGGGGCCGGGGACAAACTGCAACCCGGGTACGTGTCCTTAGTGGGGACCGAACCCAGGACTCTCTGGTCCGCAGGCCAATGCTCTAACTGCTGAGCCAAACCGGCCAGGGCAAGATATTAAATTTTAAATCACAATGTCAAGTTGCTGATTTATAGTAGGAGACATATCTTTCCACTGTCCCCAATACTCAGATCTCACTAAACACCCTTCTCCTCATATTAGGATCTGACATGGTACTCTATCAGAATGCTGCTGGGTGGCAATGGAATCAGCACAGGGGCTTGAGTAGTCCTGAAGGCTGTTTCCTTTAAGATAGTACCAAGTTTGGTCAATGTTGCACCTTAGCCCTGGCCGGTTTGGCTCAGTGGTTAGAGAGTCGGCCTGCGGACCAGAGAGACCCAGGTTCGGTTCCCGCTAAGGGCGCGTACCTTGGTTGCAGTTTGTCCCCGGCCCTGGTTGGGTTGTGCGGGAGGCAGCCACTCGATGTGTCCCTTTCACGTCGATGTTTCTCTCTCTCTCTCTCTCCCACTCTGTCTGGACAAAAAATGGGGAAATGTCCTCGGGTGAGGATTAAAAAAAAAATTTTTTTTGCACCTTATTCCAATTGGTGCACATTTTTCTGCAGCCACCAGAACACTCATGTATGTTCAGAGTTTGTGTTTTTAGTGGGCAATGCTGAACAAACACTGCCTGACTACTTTTCCTTAGTTCTCCCTTTCTAGATTCTGTAGACCTCTTCCTTCTAAGTTACATTTTCTTTGCTTCTCAAACATCCTCTTGAGACTATCTTCTTCTTGACTAGATGGGAATGTCTTGCAAGGTATTTATAGGCCACTTATTGGCCCAGGTAACTTGCATCAACAACTGGATTGGTTCATACACCGATTCTTTCCTCTCAAAGGGAAACCTGATTTCCAAATCCTGGGAAATATTCGTGAAAAATCCTTGTATGTCTGTTCATAGTCTTTTGTGTGTTAATTTGGATTTCCTTTAATAAATATGAAAGAGCTCCCCAGATATTTAAGGTATTAATTATATTGAATGCCACATTGGAGGGAAATATCTCCTATGCTATTATTTTTGCTTCCTTTGTGGTTTATTCCATTATGTTAAAGCTAAAACAATTATTATAACTTCACACATCAGGTAACACTTTTAAAATACAATCTAGTTAAGCACCTAACATTTTTGCATTCTGGCTCCACGATTTACTAGTTTTGCATCCTTGAGCATGTCACTTAACTCTCTGGGCTCCTCCTATCTAGAAAATTAGCGTTAATACCTAAAGGTAGTTACGAGAACTTAAGTTTTTAGAGATTAACTCAGATCTTATTAAGGGCTTAGCTCAATAACCAGCACATAAGCGCACTCAGTATGTATTAGCTCTTCATTTTCAGCATTCAACGCTTGTCTAAATTTAATATACACTGTTTTAACCAGGGATGGATCGCACGCTCTGGAGGTCCCGGGGCAGCAGGGAAGGTCACCCAACCGCCGGCAGTCGCAGCCCTCGGCCGCCGCCAGGGGGCGCGCTCCTACCTCCCGCACCAACCGGCAGGGCTGCGGCGCTCGGAGCCAGGACAGTAGGCCGCGCCACGGGGAGGCGGGGACCCGCGGCCTCGGCAGAGACACCGGGCTCAGCCGGCGGGCTGCGGGGCTGCAGGGCGGCGGCGGGAGGGGGCGCTGCGGGACCGGGCGGGCGCGGCGCGGAGGAAGTGTCGTCTTCGCCGCCGCCTGAGCCCCGCGGGCCGCGATGTCGTCCCGGCCGGGGCGCGGCGACCCGGGGGCCGGGGGCGCGAGGCGGGCGCGGGAGCCGCCCGAGCAGGAGCTGCAGCGGCGCCGGGAGCAGAAGCGGCGGCGACACGACGCGCAGCAGCTGCAGCAGCTCAAGCACCTGGAGTCCTTGTGAGTCCCCGCCCGCCCCGGACTCCTGCGAGGCATGGGCGCCGCGTGGGCGCGTCAGGCGGGTCCTCGGAGACCCGCGAGGGGGCCGGCGGCCGGCTGCCGTTACCGATCCCGGGCGGCGCGCTCGCCTTGCAGCCGCCCTCGGCGGGAGGGAAGGTCGGTGCCCGGCGCCCTGCAGCCGCCTGGCCGGGGGCAGCGCAGGCCCCGCCCCAGGGTCCCGGGCGCTCGCGGGGTGGGGGCGTGGGGGGCGCCGCCCCGCGCGGAGCCGCGGTTGGCCACGTGCCGCGCTGTGGGAGTTGGGCGGAGGGCTCTGTCTGGCGCTCACTCAGGATTTGGGGACTAAATACACGAGGAGTGCGCTTTGGTCCCTGTCCTTTCCCGGTGCTCAGGTCACAGGGCCCACTGTGAACCGGATAAAATCTTTTCATCTTCGGTTACTAAGGGAGGAGAAAGCGTAGTCCTATAGGGTAAGAGAATAAACCGTGGGGTGAGGGACTTGTCCCCAACTACTGGGAAGGTGGCTGTCAGGTAGAAGGGAGTGTGGACTTGCTCTCTAGTCCTGAGGACTTTTACCAGGAGTAAGGGTGGAAGCTACAAAGAGGCTGATTCCAGCTCAACAGAAAGAATTAGGACCAGAGACAAATTCTTGCAGGTGAGTTTGGCCTGATGTAGGAGGCACTGTGCTTCCCCAGCTCCAGAGGGCTCAAGGAGAGTCCAGGTAACCACTGAGAGGAGGGTAGGTTGTGGAGGAGATTACAGCATCAGGTGGGATGTTGGATTAATGACACTCCAGTTTCCTGTCCTTTTGCCATTCTGTAATTAGCTTTAGCAAACTTAATTTTTAAAGTTTGGTGTTCACTGAGATTTTTAATAAATCGTTTCTGTTTCAGGCGCTGAGACAGTCATGTAAGGAAAGGTGTTCAAAGGTTAAAATGCTTCCTAATTCACTTCCTGGGAGCTTTGACACAAAATGCATTCCCTTGTTGGAGCCTGGCCTGCTCTTTTCAGTGTGGCCCTTGAGCTGAATGTCACCTGGGTAGGGCAGTGGTTGCAGGATAGGGGCCTTGCATTGCTGGCATCCACAGCCCTGGCCCCTGCAGGGCTCTCTGTGCGGCGTCTGCCAAATTAAAGATTTCTTGCCCTATAAACAATTAGGAAGATAATATTTCTCTCTTACACAAATTTAGTCTTCTTACTACACAGAGCAAGTTATTACAGTCTGAATGAATTAACAGTTGGCTTCTCAGATGGTACAAAATAATGAGCCTCCACCAACTTCTTTTAATGTTAAGAATTAGCCCTGGCTGGTTTGGCTCAGCGGTTAGAGCGTCGTCGGCCTGGGTCCAGAGGGACCTGGGTTCGGTTCCCGCTAAGGGCAAGTACGTTGGTTGCAGTTTGTCCCCAGCCCTGGTTGGGTCGTGCTGGAGGCAGCCACTCCATGTGTCCCTTTCACATCAATGTTTCTCTCTCTCTTCCTCTCTCTCCCTCCCACTCTATCTGAACAAAAAATGGAAAAATGTCCTCGGGTGAGGATTAAAAAACAAAAACAAAAAAAAACTAAGTGCAAAGATACATGTAGACTTCTTGAGTGTCAGAGGGCAGAAGCCAACCGTACACTAACATACTCCCATTTCCAAATCTGTTCTATTTAGTAGTCAAATATTACTTTAACCTTTGAGAATTATCTTTTTTAAAATGTTAAATTAATTAATTGTTTAGCCCTAGGGAAAACCATCAACTACCTTCCTTTAAATTTGTGAAAACACTTGTGAAAAGGACTTTTTAGGCAATGCCATCGCTAATCATAGATTTCGAATGTGTGGTTCCATCACACTTCTTTTCATCTTGGCAACAACAGTTACATATTTTTCAGGAATTTGGATTTTAATTTGATTGGCCATATGTTGTTGTTTGTATAACTCCTGTGGCTCAAAGGATGGATTGTTGGATTTATAACTGTACTACCAGACTCCCTTGGGTCTCTGAGCATAAGGCGTACCATTCATGTTTCTGATGAATGGTTGTAGGTGAACCATTTTCCCAATTTATGCAGATTTCCAGTGTTATTGCTGAGTAAGTGTGATCGCTAAGTAGATCACGCCTCCACTTTGTGTTAGAAAATATTGTAAGCATTTGCTTTGGAAAAGCACTGTACCACACCTAGGAAGCTAAGTGTATTCATGCCCAGTCGTTCACTGTATGATATTCATGGGGCAGATCCTCCTCTGTCTGCTTAGAAAAACTCTGGCATTTGTCGTTCTCCACCCAACAAGCTATTTGTCCCACCTCCTCTGGATCCAGGTTTTGATTTTTGTGATCCCAGTGGTCCAGTCTTGAGGTGCCTCATGAGGCTGCTGAGAACAGCATCTTGTCTGCAACAGACGGGGCAGAAGCCAGCATTGTGGAGTGCCGTTCACATGTGTGCTGTGAAAAAAAAAATTTTTTTTAATGCTGTGAAATATTTACGCATGAGGATATTGAGGCTCTGGGGGGTTAAGTAACTTGCCCAAAGTGCACAGCAGTGAGAATGAATCAGAATTCAACCAAGAGTTTTTAATCTCCAAAGCCCGTGGGGTTTCCACTCTGCCCTGCTTCCCATTCACACTGATTCAGGACTGGAAAATACTCTTGGGGGAGTCGGGGGTCTTTTACTCCAAGAAAACAGAACATCTCCTTTTATTGGGACAGTTATAAAAAGTTACATTGTCACTTCTGAGAACAGCTTTTTTGGTTGTTGGTTTTTTTTTAGAGAGAGCGGAAGGGAGAAATAGAAACATGGATGTGAAAAAGAAACATCAATCAGCTGCCTCCCGCACGCCCCCTACTGGGGATTGATCCCGCAGCCCCCGCATGTGCCCTGACCTGGAATCTAACTGGGACCTCTCAGTCCTTGGGCGATGCTCGCCAGCGGGGCATGAGAGCAGCTTTTATTGTATGTGGTATTTTGGGGGGTAGGGGAGTGGGGGGGGGGATATAACTAGAAATTTCTTATTTGTGTGTTTTTTGGATTTTATTTATATAAATCTAGATCCACACCATGCACCTACATTGCTGACATCTCTGTTTTCTTTAAAAAAATTTTTTCTCCTTTATTGATTTTAGAGAGAGGAAGGGAGAGGGAGAGAGAGAGAGATGCCTTGGGAGCAGAGACGTGGCTTGTGTCCTCTGGAAAGGGAGGGGGAGCCTCTGAGACCCAGCACCTTCACTCCTTCCCCTCCAGGCTGTCCCCTCTGCTTTGCTGATCCCAGCCACTTAGAGCACTCACTCAGCCCTACCCCACCCTGAGCCTCTGCGGCTCTTCACTGAGTAAGTGAAGGCATGCTAGGAAGACATCCTGACGATAACGACGGTTTGGAACCATAATTAACTCGGGGGTCTTCTTACCTCACATTTTCCCTGTCATCTCTTGCTTTCCCTTCTTCCCAAAATAAAATAAAATCCTTGTACTAAGACACCAAGGGAGTTACAATTTCAGTGGATTTAAGGTCTACATCTCAGCAGGACGCAGTATTTGTATGTGATCTCTTGAGTGATGGGCTTGTTTTACCAACTGTTTTAGATATAACGTACTTTTAGGTTTTTATTAAAAATGTCCTTTTTATTTTAGCCGACAGTTGCTTTTTGCTCGTTAAAATGTTATGTTATTGTTGACAAGGTTGATGATGGGTTTTTGTTTTGTTTTTTCCCTTTCTAGTTATGAAAAACCTCCTCCTGGGCTCATCAAGGTCAGTGTGAAGTTCGTCCTTTCCGCTGTTCTCTCAGACACATCTGAGTCAGTGCTCAGACTCGGCAACTTGTGGAAACAGCTGCATGAGGGGTTTTTTTGTTTTTCTTTGTTGATTTTAGAGAGAGGAAGGGAGAGGGAGAGAGAAACAGAAACATCGATGAGTGAGAACATGGACTGGCTGCCTCCTGCATGCCCCCCACTGGGGATTGGGCCCACAACCTGGACATGTGCCCTGACCGGGAACCAAACCAGTGACCTCTTGGTGCAGGGGTCGATGCTCAACCACTGAGCCACACTGGCCGGGCTGCATGCGGTTTTGAACCTCCTTTGGTGATCACCCTGTTTCTTCCCACAGGGGCCAGTCAGACACTTCGGGCCTCGGCACAGCCTGTGCCTTTGCAGAAACGTTATCAGCCTGTGTCTGTTCCCTGAGAAGCCGAGGCAGGCCCACGCGTGCTCCTCGGCCCTCACTCCCTTCTCTCTCTCCCTCCAAGCTCTTTGCCGCCCTGGTGCTGACTCTGTCTCTGGTGCTGGTTCCTTGAATGTTATCAGCTCAGAGAGCAGGAAACTCTGGGGAGACCTGGAGCCCATCCAGCCCCGTGTTCCCTGGTGTAGGCACCCCTCCTCCAGCCCCCGGCCAGTGTCTGTGTTTCTCTGGGGGAATGAGACATAGGAGTGGTTAAAGGCCAAAGCTTCCTTTTCCATTTATTTTTTTAAAATATGTTTTTATTGATTTTTTAGAGAGAGAGGAAGGGAGAGAGAGATGGAAACATCGCTGTGAGAGAGAAACATCAATCGGCTGCCTCCTGCACGCCCCCTACCGGGAATCAAGCCTGCAACCCGGGCATGTGCTCTGACTGGGAATTGAACCAGCGACCTTTTGGTGCCCAGGATGACGCTCAAGCAACTGAGCCACACCAGCCAGGGACAGCCTTTTCCATTTACAGATTTAAACTTTCCATTTTAAAAAAAGGTTAAGTGAATTTAATATTCGTGGAAACTGTGGGGGGAGGGTCCTTAATTATAACTGTAGTTATTTAGTGGTAAAAATGCATATCAGAGATATAGCATGTGTGTGACTAGAAAACGTGGCCTTCAAGGCATAATAAGCTATTTTAATGCAACATACCATTTTTTAAATTCCAGATAGCCTTGTTTAATTCTTTTTTTTTTTTTAACTTTTATTTATTGATTTGAAAGAGAGTGAGAGCGAGATCGATTTGTTGCTCTACTTATTTATGCATTCATCAGTTGATTCTTGTATGTGCTCTGACCAGAGATCCAACCTGCAACCTTGGCATATTGGGGGTGCCTTGTTTAATTCTTATTCCTTGCCTCCTTCCACAAAGAAATTGAGATTTGTTTGTTTTTAATCTTAGAATCTAGTACACATTGGAATTTAAAGCTCAGAGATCCTTCCTGTATGAAGGACAGATTTCTATTCTGCTTCACTAGTAACTTTGCTCCAAGAACAGCCACTTCGTGTTGTGATACAGTTCTTCGGGTACATTGATTTCCATGTTTCCATCAGGTCTCACTTCTCTCTCCAGTTCTGGGGAGGGGAACTCATGCTGCCTTGGGAGCCCCACCCCATGAGAGAGCCAGGCGGTGCCGAGTTCTGAAGCAGGTGGGCGAGAACTTTCCTGCCACAGTGTTTACACACTATTTCCCTTTTTAGGAAGATGAGACTAAGCCGGAAGACTGTATACCAGATGTACCAGGCAATGAACATGCCAGGGAATTTCTGGCCCACGCGCCAACGAAAGGACTCTGGATGCCCCTGGGGAAGGAAGTCAAAGTGATGCAGTGTGAGTGCAAGCACGTCAGGCACCTGACTACACGCCGGTTACACACCGCGGTCACAGGAGGGCTCCTCTCTCCCACTGAGCTCGTCCCCGTCACAGGGAGGCTAGGGTCGCGGCACGATCTGTGCTGTATAGATGCGGAAACCAGTTTGCACGTGTCAGGAAGTGGTCCCAGGTAAGAGGTGGAGCAAAGATGTGACTCCAGGGCTTCTGACTCCAAGTGCAGTGGCCTTTCCACAGGACGGTGGCCGCCTTGGGAGTACACTCGTTAGTGATATTACTACAACAGAAAGGAACTCCCATGGTGGAAATGCTGTGGAGGACAGGATGCATTGGAGGGCAGGTCCCTTTGGTCTTGCCTCGGTCAGTCACTCTCCATCAGTGGTGGTGAGGTTTTATCCATGTAGCCTGAGAGGAGCTCCAGGCCACAGAGGATGGTTTGGGTCAGGTAGAGCTCTGAGTGCCCACCCCCGCCCCACCAGAGCAGCATAAGACGGCATTTAAGGAAAGGGAATTGCAGTCTTTTAAAGACTTTTGTTTATACAAAGATTCTTCATATATATAATTAAAATAGCTGTCCCCAGCCTCTTTTCCTCCATTCCCACTTGAAGCCCTTTTGGTTGGTTATTTTGATATTCATCATCTTCTATCTAAAGATTATGCTTGTACTGTATTGATTTTTAGGTTTAGGCATTATCTGTTGCCATGGTACAATAGAAGGTGAGAATTTAGCTCTCTCCTGCTCTCACCACACATGTGCCCTTATTATATTATATCTCATCTGCCCGAGAATCGTTTTATCATAATTTTGGTTTGATAAGTCTTTGGTATTTGTTTTCTTATTATTATATTCAGAGCTGACTCATATAGTAAACTGATTACTTTCCTTTCTTGCATCCTGATTAATACTCTCAGCTCCCCCAGAATTAAGTTATCTTGTTTTTTTGTTTTGTTTATGGTGTGTGTGTTTGTTTGTTCATTTGCTACTGTTATTTCTGTTGTTTTATTTCCATGTACTGATTTCTAATTCTACCTGAAATTGTTCCCAAGCTTGAATCCTAAGACCTTCAGATGCTTGAAGTATTCTGTCAGCTTCATGTTTCTGAAAATGGTTGCCACCACGCGGATCATCCAGGGCTCTCCCTTCACTGTGTGTTATGCATTGAATGTTTATGTGCCCCCCTTACTCTCAGTGGGATGGTACTTGGAGATGGGGTGTTTGGGAAATAATTAGGATTAGTTGAAGCAATAAGGGTGGCTCTCCTGATGTGATTAGTTTCTTTTAAAAGAAGCAAAACCAGAGAGCTTGTTCTCTGTCTCCACTGTGAGGACACAGCTGTCTGCAGGCCAGCAAGACAGCACTCGGTGCTGACACCCAGATCGTGGACGCCCCGTCTCCAGCACTGTGAGAAAATGACTGTCTGTCTTGTTGTGGAGCCCGAGCTGACTCAGACACGTCATTCTGCAGCTTCCCCTAGCCTCTTCCTGTTTCCTGCGTGTTGAGTCGTCTTTGTTGTTACCTTCTCTTGTTATGGCGGAATGCATCCTCCCACAGCTTCCTTTAAATGGGTTTGTAGGAGATACAACTTCCAAGACCTTAATTTACTGGAAACATCTTTACAGATTTTTTAATTTGCCAGGGTATAGAATGCTAGGTTAAAAATGAGTGTTCCTGATATGATTTTATATGTAGAAAAACCTAATGATGCTACAAAAAAATTTTTTTTGGAACTGATAAATGAATTTGGTAAAGTAGCAGGACAACACACAAAAGTCAGTTGCATTTCTGTACACTGACAATGAGCAATCTGAAAAGGAACTTACAAAAACGATTCCATTTACAATAGCATAAAAAAATACTTAGGAATTAACCATGGAGATGAGAAACATATAGTGAAAACTACAAAATATTGCTGAAACTAATTAAAAACAACGTAAATAAATGGCAACACACTCGTGTTCATGGATTGGAAGACTTAATATTGTTAAGATGTCAATACTACCCAAAGAGATCTCCAGATTCAGTATAATTACTATGAAAATCCCAATGTCATTTTTTGCAGAAATGGAAAACCCTATCCTAAAATTCATATGGAATCTCAAGGGACCCCCAAATAGCCAGAAGAATCTTGGGGAAAAGAACAAAGCTGGAGGACTCACACTTCCTAATTTCAAAATTTACTACAAAGTTACAGTAATCAAAACAATGAGGTACTGGTATAAAGACAGACATATAGACCAATGGAACAGAATAGAGAGCACAGAAATATCGCCCTACTTATATGGCCAAATGATTTTTCACAATAGTGCCAAGACCATTAAATGGGAACAAGACAGACTTATTGACAAATGGTGCAGGGAAAACTGGATATCCATATGCAAAAGAATGAAGTTGGACCCTTATCTAATATATACGAAAATTAACTCTAAATGGATCCAAGACTTAAATGTATTTAAGACCTAAAACTAAAGAACTCTTAGAAGAAAACCTAGAGCAAATCTACACAAAACTGGATTTGGCAATGACTTCTTGGATGAGACACCAGAGGCATAGGAACCAAAAGAAAAAATAGACAAATTTGACTTCTGAAAAATTTAAAATTCTGTGAATAAAAGATATTATCAATAGCATAAAAGGACAACCAACAGAACGGGAGAAAATATTTCCAAATCATATATCTGATAAAGAACTATATCCAGAATGCAGAGAGAACTCCTAACTCAACAACAAGGAAACAACCCAATTAAAATTTGGCACAGCACTTGAATAGACATTTTTCCAAAGAAGATGTGCATACAAATGACCAATAAGCCTGTGGAAACGTGCTCAACATTACTAACTGTTAGGGAAATGCAAATCAAAACCACAATGAGATACTTCTTCATACCCATTAGGATGGCTATTATAAGAAAATAAATAGCCCTGGCCGGTTTAGCTCAGCGGTTAGAGCGTTGGCCTGAGGACCAAAAAGGTTCAGGTTCGATTCCAGTCAAGGGCTTATACCTTGATTGTGGTTCGATCCTCAGCCCTGGCTGGGGTTGTACAGGAGGCAACCAATTGATGTGCCTCTCTCATATCGATGTTTCTCTCTCTCTCTCTAAAAATCAATGGATTAAAAAATAAAAATAAATAAATGTTGGCAAGGATGTGAAGAATTAGAACCTTTGTGCACTGTTGGTGGGAATGTAAACTGGTGCAGCTGCTAAAGGAAAAAGTATTGTGGCTCCTCAAAAAATTAAAAATAAAATTACCATGTGATCCAGCAATTCTGCTTCTGGGTAGATACCAAAAAAATTGAAAGTAGGGTCTGAAGGAGATATTTGGACACTATGTTCATAGCAACCTTATTCACAGTAGCCAAAAGGTAGAAGCAATCTGTGTCCATCAATGGATGAACGGATGAACAAAATATGGAGCATACGTGCAATGAAATATTATGCAGCCTTAAAAAGGGAGGACATTCTGACATGCTATCACATGGATGAAACTTGAGGACAGTATGCTAAGTGTCATTCACGAAAAAGACAAATACTGTATGATTTCACTTATGTGAGGTACTTTGGGTAATCACAATAATAGAGACAGAAAGTAGAATAGTGATTGCTGCCTATTCACTGGGGTGGGGTGGGGAACGAGGAGTTACTGTTTAATGAGACTATAGAGTTTCAGTTAGGAAGAGTCATGGAGATGGATGGTGGTGATGGTAAATTTTGTGTGTACAGGCACACCTCGTTTTATTGCACTCGTTTTACTACGCAGCACAAATGTTGTGTTACATATTGAAGGCAAAAAGATTACGGCTTGCTTTATCACAGTGCTCACTTTACTGTGAAGGTCTGGAACCGAACCCACAAGACCTCCGAGGTCTGCCTGTTCCACTTATTTGTTGGTTGATTCTTGTATGTGTCCTGACTGGGGATCAAACCTGCAACCTTGGTATATCAGGACAAAGCTCTAACCAACTGAGCTACCCCCACAACCTTTTTTTTTTTTTTTTTTCAAGTTCGAAAATCATGACTCTGTTTGATGAGGTGGTTAGTTACATTTCACTTATCATTTTATAGTCATCTGCATTGACTTGGAAAATAAGAGTGTTTGGGTTGGGACCAGAGCCAGTTTTACCAAGAAGTAAATGAAGTTTAAGCTTCAGGGCACCTCAGTTGTGCTTCAGTGCTGAAATGGTCATATGATTTTTGTAAAATTTGCCAAGGCAAGGTATTTTTTTTCCTACAGAGCCCCCTGCCTCCCAGGCCCCACAAAACTTGGACTCAGCACAGACATGATAAAAGACATGTATACTGTACATACTTTCATTCATTTTATTGGTTGTAATGTTATCTAGAATAGTAGTTTTTAAACTTTAATATGTCTACAAATCACCAATAAATCTTTTGAAATGCAAGTATGTGCCAGTATTTATGGAGGAGGCCTACTAGTATGCATTTATTATTTTTTATAGTATGTTTTTATTGATTTTTTTAGACAGAGAGGAAGGGAGAGAGGGAAACATCAATGTGATCGATCGGCTGCCTCCTGCACGCCCCCTACTGGGGATCAAGCCTGTAACCTGGGCATGTGCCCTGACCCAGAATTGAACTGGGACCTCTCAGTCCATGGGAGGACACTCAATTCACTGAGCCACACCAGCCAGGCTGCATTTCTAACAATCTCACTTGTTGCCAATTTTCTAGGATCTTAATGGTTCATTCACTGATTGCATTTGCTTTTAGAATTGGAGTTTAATGAAGAAAAAACCTTAATGCGATCTACTGATTATCTTCGTTAAGTGAAACTGTGTTATCTTACAAAAATATTTCCTTTTTTCTTTATTTTTAGGTTGGCGCTGTAAACGGTATGGTCACCGAACAGGCGACAAAGAATGCCCTTTTTTTATCAAAGGCAACCAAAAGTTAGAGCAGTTCAGAGTAGTAAGTAGAACCCCACCACGTGAATTTCCGGTTTTCAGAGATAGTGACCATCAGTGAATCAGGCAGCGATCGGTGAACTGGAGATTCTCCTAAAGTACATTCCCAGAAATGTCGGCCAAAGTTGTCGTGTTAACTACATCTCTGAATTCTATTTGTATGACAGATTAGTGCATTAACAAAAATCTAACTTCTTATTAAAGTGGTACTTGCATATACGTTGAGAATAGTGCTGCTTTTTCTGAAGCAGATATTGTTATTTATTCAATCTCTCTCTCTTTTTGTAATGTTTGGTTCTGTTTTTCATTGATTCTGAGAGAGAGAAAGAGTGGGGGGAAGAGAGAAACATCGATTGGTTGCCTCCTGTCCTTGCCCCAACTGGGGATCAAACCCTAAACCTGGGTATGTGCCCTGACTAGGAATGGAACCTGTGACCCTTTGGTGCATGGGACAATGCTCTAACCAACTGAGCCACACTGGCCGGGGTTTTATTTTATTTTTTAAAATATTATCTCAGTCATCTATCCATATAGAACAAGGAGAATTACCTTAATATTTCTACCTTGAATAGTATTTCATGATTCTGCCAGGGTTTATTTCCTTATAAAGGATATTTAAATTATATCCTATATATATATTTTTCAATCCTGTATTATTTTTCTAATTGGAAAATCCTCTCACAGCCTCAATGAGTTTGCAGTGATGTTGACCCTCAGGAAGAATTAGAACATGTTAAACAAAAACCAAACTGGAAAAAAATAACCAGTTTTAGTAACATAGAGATGTAGTATTTATTTAACTAATGGCTCATGGAGTCTAACCCAATGTTAACCTTCTCTAACCCTCCAGGCACATGAAGATCCCATGTATGACATCATACGAGAGAATAAAAGACATGAAAAGGATATAAGGTGAGGTTGTCCTGATGATAACAATGCCCTCTGAAAGTTTTGAGTTATATTAAGTTGGAAACAACCATTCCATCATTAGAGAAGCAGTTTAACAAATATGGTACTTCAGCTGGGCCATACTTGGAGGACAGGAGCAACCACTGAAAAGGCCGGTGTGCGGGGACTGAGCAGGTCACCCTGTTCCTCTCGGGTTGACTGAAGGCAGTGGGTGTGGCCCGGCCCGCTCACACCACCCATGGTTGATGGTGGCAGCCCGTGTCGTGGTGTCTGGTTCCACTGTGTGATTGGTTCTCTTTCATATGATTTGGTTTATCTTCTCCAATGTCTTTAGGGATCTGAGCTATTGTTAAAAATTATTCTTAGACATGAATAAAGACAGAGTGAAACAACAGGAGGTTTTTATTTTTTCAAATTAGTGGTCTTGGGTTATAATTGTTGAGGAGATAGATTACTCAGTGTGGATCTATTAGAAGTTATAATAGTAGGGACTATAGAACATGCAAGTACACCCCCTCCTTAGGGTATGCCCACTCGAATCTCCTTTCCGAGTGAATTTTATTTCTCCTAAACTCTAAGCGACCTCACGAGACTTGCAACCAGGGGAACAATGGGCAGCAGCCGCTCATCCTGGGCTCACCCCCTGGACCTGTCTCCTTTTTCTCTGACTTTCCGGTGAGCTAAAGCAGCCCCACCTGGGCTCACTTCTTTCCTTTAAGGTTCCTAGAGCTAAAGCAGCCCCACCCGGGCTCACTTCTTTCCTGTAAGGTTCCTAGAGCCAAAGCAGCCCCACCTGGGCTCACTTCTTTCCTGTAAGGTTCCTAGAGCTAAAGCAGCCCCACCCGGGCTCACTTCTTTCCTGTAAGGTTCCTAGAGCCAAAGCAGCCCCACCTGGGCTCACTTCTTTCCTGTAAGGTTCCTAGAGCCAAAGCAGCCCCACCTGGGCTCTCTCCTAGTGCTTGTACCCTAGGCCCTTCCTTGTTTCACTGTCCCCCGCTTTAATAAATGTCCTCTCAATATAAAAAAAATAATAAAATAAAATAAACATACAGAAGTATTTAGGACAATGAAAAGAATACACAATGGCTGTACACTGGGTACAGTCCTGCAGAGTAGGTGTGGGTGTGGACAAGCACGACACATGCAAAAGTAAACATAAGTGCTATGCTTAATGAGGTGATCATGTGTGACTCTCTTATTTTTACCCTCACTACTAATCTTATATCTAAAAAAATGTGTTGTGTTTTTTTTTAAATTTTTTTTTTTCATCCTCACCCGAGGACACTTTTTCATTTTTTGTTCAGATAGAGTGGGAGGGAGAGAGAGGAAGAGAGAGAGAGAAACATCGATGCAAAGGAGACACATCGAGTGGCTGCCACCCACACGACCAACCAGTGTCGGGGATAAAC
The DNA here is from genome assembly GCA_030848825.1 of Tadarida brasiliensis. Lineage (NCBI taxonomy): Eukaryota > Metazoa > Chordata > Mammalia > Chiroptera > Molossidae > Tadarida > Tadarida brasiliensis. Next base: position 92,743,525 of record CM061267.1, on the reverse strand, counting down.
TGCAACCGAGGTACATGCCCTTAGCAGGAACCGAACCTGGGTCTCTCTGGACCGCAGGCCAATGCTCTAACCGCTGAGCCAAACCGGCCAGGGCTCTAAAAAATGTTTTAAAGTTAAGTGATGGTGTGTGGTTCTGTGACCGATCTTATCTGTTTAGGATACAACAGTTAAAGCAGTTACTGGAGGATTCCACCTCAGATGACGATGGGAGCAGCTCCAGTTCCTCAGAATGTAAGGAGAGACACAAGAAAAGGAAGAAGAAAGAAAAGCATAAGAAAAAGAAGAAAGAGAAGAAAAAGAAGAAAAAACGAAAGCATAAGTCTTCCAAATCAAATGAGAGCTCGGACTCGGACTGACAGGAGCTCGGCTTGTTCAGCGTTCCCGTCTCGAACCAAACACTGTGGCCAAAGAGCAGAGGACTGTGGGATCGCAGAGGACCTGAGAGGGCCACACCAAGGAGGAGATCTGCTGTCACAGGTGTGACTTCTCACCTGCCTTCCAGTGAAGGTGTGGCCACCGGAGAGGGACTTGTGTCTTCCCAGGTGCCAGCTCTGGACAGCGGCTGATGTCCAGCAGGAAAGCTCTTCCCAGTGTCCTCCTCCTGCTGGTCACTGTGGCTTGTGATGCCCTAGCAATGCCGGGGTGGCCGGGCTGAGGGAGCCTCTGAGGGCACTCCTCCAGGTGCTGTCACCTCCACAGCGAGGCTGCTCCATTCCCAGACGTCAGGTTGACTTCTCTGTTGTTGAAGATAATAAAAGGTTATTATTTATTTTTCAAATCTCTTTATTTTTTATTTCTGTATAGTACGTGCATGTGTTTCAAATGTAAAAGGCACATAAGGTTTAATTATGAGAAACCATCCTCTCCCTCAACTATTCAGTTCCCTTCGCCAGTGGCTAACAATGTTGCCAGTGTTTTGTGAAGCCATCCAGAAATATTTTTCTTTTTCTGTTTTTTTTTTTTAATTTATCTTTATTGTTGAATGTATTACAGATGTTCCTCATTTTTCCCATTGATCCGCTCCTCCCCACTCCCGCCCCCCTCCTGCCTTTCCCCACACTGTTGTCTGTGTCCATTGGTTATGCATATATACATATAAGTTCTTTGGTTTATCTCTTCCCACCCCTACCCCCCCTTCCCTTTGAGGTTTGTCAGTATAACAACCAATTTGTACTTCTTAATCCCTTCACCCATTCCCCCAACCCCCCTCCCATCTGGCAACCAACAAAATGTTCTCTGTATCTATGAGAATGTTTCTGTTCTGCCTGTTCATTTTGTTTGTAGATTCAATTGTCGATATATGTGTATTCATTGCCATTTTGTTTGTTCATAGTTTTTTGTGTTTTTTTTTTATCCTCACCCGAGGACATTTTTCCATTTTTTGTTCAGATAGAGTGGGAGGGAAAGAGAGGAAGAGAGAGAGAGAGAAACATCGACATGAAAGGGACACATCGAGTGATTGCCTCCCGCATGACCAACCAGGGCCAGGGACAAATTGCAACCGAGGTACATGCCCCTAGCGGGGACCGAACCTGGGTCTCTCTGGACCACAGGCTGACGCTCTAACCGCTGAGCCAAACCGGCCAGGGTGTTTGTTCATATTTTTTATCTTTTTCTTCAAGAAGACCCTTCAGCCCTGAGGACATTTTTGCATTTATCTTCAGATAGAGAGGGAGAGAGGGAGGAAGAGAGAGAGAGAGAAACACATTGAGTGGTTGCCACCCACACGACCCCAACCAGGGCCAGGGACAAACTGCAACCTAGGTACATGCCCTTAGCGGGAACCGAACCCGAGACTCTCTGGTCCATAGGCCGATGCTCTAACCACTGAGCCAAACTGGCCAGGGCTGTGTAAATTATTCTTTATTTCATTTAGTGCCTCCTTCATTTCTGACTGTGCATCCTTCATTTCTGACTGGTCCTTTTTTATGCTCTTGAAGCCCTCACTAAGTTCACTGAGGTTCTCACTAAGTTCATTGAGCATCCTTATAAGCAGTGTTTTGAACTCTGCATCTGTTAGGTTGCTTATCTCCATTTCGCTTAGTTCTTTTCCTAGAGTTTTGTTCTGTTCTTTCATTTGGAACCGGTTTCTTTGTCTCCTCATTTTGGCTGCCTCCCTGTGTTTGTTTCTATGTATTACTTAACAGAGGTATGGGGCTAGCTGGGAGCAGATGCTGCTTGTTTGAAAGAATTTAGGAAACTTGAAGCAGGATCCAAGACAGGCCAATCCTATGGTAAAGCAACTGGCAACAGCTTGGGTGGGCCTGGAAGTTGGGTGGGGCGGGGCCTCAGGGAATCACCAGGGCAGGGCCAACAGTGTGAGCCGGGTAGCTGGAGTCCCAGATATGGCGGCGTCTGCCGGCCCAGGGGAGGGCTCACCAAAGGAACAAAAGCCTCTGATAGCATGTCTGTCCAGGGGAAAGCTGCCTCTCCAGCCCTCGCCCCAATGCCAAACAACTCAGTTCTTCCCCATATGACTCTGGCGCCTCTCAAGCTGCCTCCCGCACGCTGGAGCCTGGAGGGTGCGAGTCCGAGTAAGTCCGTGCGCGGGCCCTTTAAGAGGAGCTGCCGGGAGCTCCAGCTGCCTCAGCCTCAGTTCCTGCTGGTTTTTCCAGCCAGAAGTGATGGAGATTCTCTTCCTGGCCCTGGAACCCTGAGCTGGGCGCCTGCTGTGGGACGGGGAACACTCAGTCCTCGGGGAGGACCTTCCCAGCCCAGGTATCCTCCTAATTTTTTTCCGCCACACGTGGATGTGGGTGTGGAACCACCCCGTCGCACCTCCGGCCCTCCTGCCAGTCTCCATGTGGCCTCTTCTTTAGTTTCGTAGTTGTAGGACTTCTATTCAGCTCGATGTCAGGCGGTTTTGAATGATGGTTGTGCTGTAGTTTAGTTGTAACTTTGATGTGGCTGTGGGAGGACACGACACCGCGTTTACCCACGCCGCCATCTTGACCGGAAGTGCATCCAAAAATATTTCATGCATCATAAGCAAATGTGGGTTTTCTTTCTTTCTTTCTTTAAACATAAATGCTAGCATACTATCCATATTTGTTGGCACCGTTTTTATTTTTCATTTTTTAAATCAACAATGTAAAGTATGTTGGACCTTGCTGCTCACCAAAGGCCTGTGTTCATAAACCCGTGGCCCAAGCGGTTGAGTTTTTGGGGGGGGTGAGTTGTCTATCCTATAATAACAATAAAAAATCATGTTTAACTTGCTTAGATCTTATTGCCATTGTCCTATGATTATTATTAATGCTCAGAATAATTGATTTAGAAAAATTGTAAGGATATAGGGATTAATGTACTGGGTTAACCACCCACATCCCAAAATTCACTGTCCTGTTGGCTAAGCACAGCCCACCTGGAAACTTCCAGCTTTGTGCACAGCCGGGACAGCTCAGCAGGTTGGGGTGGTGCCTGCGGCTGGGGCAGGGTGTTTGTTCATCAGGGAGCAAAAGTGGAGCCAGATCTTGCTCGGGGGCAAGTGCCTCTCCCTCTCTGCCAGGGTCTGTTGCTGCTTTCATCACTCAGGGTCCCAGGAAGTCACCATTCCCTCGTCCTGCCCCTTCTCTGCGGGTTGGATTCCCCTGTCTTTTTTAAAGAATAACCAATGCAGGCCAGGTTGGCTCCTTCCCCAACTCTTCAGTAACTGCTCCTAGATTTGGCCTTAGAAAGTTTATCTCAGTGACACAATTGGCCCAGAATGGAGTGGCCAGGGCTTGTTCTTCTGAAAACCCTAAGGCCAGTTAATTCAGTCAACACTTACCCTGGGCCTCCTAGCTCAGCATGCAGTGGAAAATTCTCTTTCCAGGAATTTTCTGTATCCTGCTGGTATGCCATTTATGTTAAACACATTCTCTTACAATATGGAAGAAGATCAGTGATTCTAAAACTAGGTAAGTGTCAGGAATTACCTTACATTTTGGACTCCATTTTCCAAACGGATGCTTGAGGGGGGACTCGGGGAAGGATTACAAATCAGGGAACTGCTCATTGGTACCACTCTCCTCTTTTTGTGCTTCCTCTTCCACATACTGGCATTAACATTTCCCCGCCTGGTAGGTGCACCTTTCAGTGCCTTCAGTTAGTTCACCCACACTTCAAACTCCTTTTTCACACGTGTCAAAAAGGCAATCAGATTCAACTCGTTCATGGTAACATACTAATGAAAAGCCTATCCCTTGTATTTTCTCATGGAAATTTATAGGGGAATGAATCAGATTGTCGGAATTTCTGGTGGGGAGGTAGGGCAGTGGAATGCCTGGTTCCCATAAAAGCAAGGAAGTTGGGTCATCTGGACTCAAGTCTTCCCCATTCAGTAACTCCAACCAGTGCATTCCTTTCTCGGCCTTTCCACCTCCCATGTGTTCTGCTGGGCTAAGGAATTGTGGGAACAGTGACCACAGGGCAGAATCTGTTCACCTAAACCGAGACAAAGCCATCCATTCACAAGTACTTGAGTGCCTGTGTGTCAGGCTGTATACTGTTCATGGAGATCTACCGTGGATGCCGCTCTGAGGAATATGTGGTCTCCCGGAGGAGGGTGAGAATGTGGCAGTCTCACGTGTTATGTCCTGAAATGGGCTATGAAAGTGAAAATACAAGTGATACTAGAACACATAGGAGAGTCCCATAGTCCAGCCTTGGGTCAGGATATGGGTCAAAGGTGTTTTCCTGGAGTATCTAAACCAAATCTTGAAGTAGGGATTAGGAAAAGTCATAGACCTCATTCAGACCAACCTTGAAAACAGTACTTTTGTTTGCCTTTTTGCAGCTTATCTGAAAAAAATGCATTGCTATTACTTTGTACCATCTACTTACACCATCTTGAGAGGTACTTGGGTACTATAGGGAGTTAAAAAAAATAGGACATTTTCACCACAGGGTAACTTAGAGGCAACATTAGTAGACCGGTCTGTATGCATTCCCATACTGTCCATATTATTACCCAGTCTTCCATAAGGCACCCCCATGCTCTCCCACACCTGCCCCGTTCTTTCAAACAACATTGGGAGAGACTTCAATATAAACCACATATAAACATTTTGGCACCTCGCCAGACTTAGCCTGTACGATTTATGGGAGAAGATTGGTTCTACAAATTGACCATCTAGGTCCCAGGTTCTGATATAAAGAACTTTTGTTTGCTTAATCTTCCTTTGTTTCTAGGAGTGCACACTTGTTGGAAGAATATATGGTAACAGAACCCACCCCTGGGCACATCTATCTGTTATTATCAGAGACCTATATTGTGCCTGGTCTCTCCATCTATAAAAATGAGCAAGGCATAGTCTCTGTCCTGAGGGAAAGTCCTGTTTATGGAGAATCCTGCATCTATTTCTTCTGTCCTCAACTGCACCATCCCTTTCACCTTATCTAAAGGTCCCTGCAGATGATAAGACAATATACATGGCAGAAGTATATGCAAATAACACAAACCTGATAGTGGTGTTATCAGTGATGTGGCCATTTAGGGAAGGGAAGAAAATGTGTAAGAATTGCACCTTTATGTAATTCAATTTATTTATTGTTTTACAACTTATCATTCCAAAGGCTTTACAATGTCACAATTTCTTAACTTGGTTGTTGGTATATAGCTTTATTAGTTAAAATCAAGAGAGATATCAATGTTCTAAGCCAAACATCATGCCCTTGCAATATTTGGCTATTCTTTGTAGCTGGAACTCAGAAATATGAAATAACAATGGAATTGCACATTTCCTTAACTCGGTTGTATAACAGACTCAAGATATCTTATACAGAGAACATTATCAATATCTTTCATTTTCATCTTTGGTATAAAGCTCAAGGTCTTGACTTTTCCTTGGTTCCCATGGGGCTGCACCATGTCATCTGGCGTGGCTTTACTATAAACCGGGTCATGCAAATACTTAATTTCAAAGTCTTCCAGAATTGTATTCCATGGGATCCTTTGCTCTCTTCCTTCCTCATCTTCTCTTTCTCAAATGCATAGTTTCCTTGAGATGCTTTTCCATACAGAAGGTCATTACAAGAGCTCTTACCATGTAGCTCCCTCTTCTGGGCAACAGACGAAAAAGCCCCATCTGTTCTGCAGGAATGTTGGCAGTTTCTATGTCAACATTAGTAGCAGAGATACTGGCCACCCTACCGATGTCATGGCTATTGCCTTCTGCGTGTAAGTCTTTGTTTTTTACTCATGTTCTTAGCCTGCTGAAGTTCACTTTGAATCTCTTTCATTTTCATTTTTTCCCCATACCAACTATAGTGCCAGAATTGTGCCTGGTTATAGCACACAGGGAACATAGCTTTGTCAGGTGTAGTGAGCAACGGGGACTGAGATACAAGGAAGCCAGATGCTCACTGGGCGCCACTGAACATGGATAATACAGACTTCCATTTCTGAAATCTAGAAAGAAAGTATGGTAGTTAGTCGTTTTGTCTCCTGCAGCCAGTCACAACATTCAGTATGCACCTGTACGGCACACCACGGAGGTGGGAGCTAATCCAGTTCCTCCCTGGACAGCCCAGGATTCAACAAATGAAGGGGCAGTGAGTGGGACAGTGGGGCCCCCAAAACGCTTCGGCACTAGAGTAGGTATCAGTTCTGACTGGCAGGTTCCCAGGCCACATCGGTTCCAGCATATTATGAATGTCACTCGTAATGACTTTCTAAAGAGACCAGGAAAAAAAGAGAGAGAGACCAAGCACACACTAAATATAAGTCAAGACTGTCCTGGCTTCAGAAGAATTCATATCAGGCCTTACAAAGTGAAGGAGAACAAACGTTCTTTGGATTTGAAAGCCTTTCTAAACCTACTTATTCAGCACTATTCACACACACACACACACACACACACACACACACACCCCTTCCCTCATTTCCACTCTTCAGGGGTGATCTCTACAATGGTGACACCAGACACGTTTTTCTCATACAAATACATTCTCGGCAAAGGCATTTGATTTTGCAAGACAGATTTACATAACTGACAAACGAAGTTAAGACGAAACTTCTAAGTATATAAAGGAAACAAGTTATATTCAAATCAGTGTTCATGAGGTGATTTAGTCAATATTGTGAGGCTGATCTTATGAGCTCAACTTTATGGTTGAGGAATGTACCAAAGTGCCTCTTGTACCTGGCATTAATATATGTATACAAGCATTGGGGTTTGTTTTTCTTTATTGAAAGAAAGGAGCGAAATCTCAACTTGGGGTTTAACACTGTCTTTAAGGAATTAAACGCCAACAGAATGGTGTTCGTGTTAACTACAGAGACAGACAACTTCCCCAATAAAAGTCTGACCATACACCTTGTACTGTAGAAGAAACTACAACAAAATACTGTAACAGCATGTCCCTGCCACTAGAAACCACTACACACCACTATCCAGTCACCCAGAGCAGAAACACGGGTGTTATTTTTTCTCCCTCACTAATCGGCCAAAGCTATCAGTCTACTGTTTTTAATGCCTTCTCGATTCTGTTACCAATACTAAAGACTTCAAGTCCTCTCCAAGTTTTTACCTGAATAACTAGTAACTTTCTTGACCCATCCCCCAGGTCTGTAATCCATACCGTTGCCAGAACAATCTTTCTGACCCACTTCAATCCACTTGCTCCAGTGACAGTATTTGACTGTCTTGTCACTACCTGTCAGGAAAGCGGTCACAATGACCAAAAAATGACCAAATTCCTTAGGATGGCATAAAGTCCCTCATTATCTGGTGTCTCACTGTGTCATCTTATTACTCCCCCACTAACAGCATAGGCTCTACCCATATGTGGGTTCCTGTACGACACCAACTTCTCCCTTTTCTGGGACAGACTTCCCTACTCCCTTCCAACTGCTACCAAAACCTATCTCATTAAAAAAAAAAAGATGAGCCCGGCTGGTGTTGCTCAGTGGTTAAGCTTTGACCCATGCACCAAGAGGTCACCGGTTCAATTCCTAGTCAGGGCACATGCCCAGGTTGTGGGCCAAATCCCCAGTGGAGGGCATGCAGGAGGCGGCCAATCGATGTTCTCTCTCATCAATGTTTCTATCTCTCCCTCTCCCTTCCTCTCTCTCTAAAACCAATAAAGGAAGAAAAAAAAAGATGAAACTGAGGCACTTTTTAAATTTTTATTTATTTGTTTGTTTGTTTATTTATTTATTTATAGAGTAGGAGGGAGAGAGAAACATCGATGTGAGAGAGACACATTGACTGGATGCCTCCTACAGGACCCCTACTGGGGCCAGGGATCAAACCTGCAACCAAGGTACGTTTGGGGGCATTTTTTTTTTTTTTTTTATCCTCACCTGAGGACATTTTTTTCATTTTTTGTTCAGACAGAGTGGGAAGGAGAGAGAGAGAGAGAAACATCGACGTGAAAGGGACACATCGAGTGGCTGCCACCCACACGACCAACCAGGGCCGGGGACAAACTGCAACCGAGGTACATGCCCTTAGCGGGAACCGAACCCGGGTCTCTCTGTACCGCAGGCCGACGCTCTAACCGCTGAGCCAAACCGGCCAGGGCTGGGGGCATTTTTTAAATGAGTTTATTTGAGCCAAACAGATGACATTTCTGGGAAGCAAGATCTCAAATGCTTCTTGAGGGCATTTTGCTAAGAGAAATCATTTGGACAGAGAAAGTCAACTGCTGTAAAATCTCACTTATATGTAAAATCTAGAAAAGATGAACTCAGAAAAAGAACCAAATGGTGGTTGCCAGGTCTGAGTGGTGGAGGAAATGGGGAGATGTTAGCCAATGGAAAGAAGCCTAAGTCATCTTCCTATACAAAAGAGGAAACTGAGCCCAGCCAGTGTGGCTCAGTGGACTAAACATCGTCCCATGGACTGAGAGGTCCTGGTTCAATTCCCGGTCAGGGCACATGCCCGGGTTGTGGGCTCGATCCCCAGTGGGGCATGTGCAGGAGGCAGCTGGTCGATGTCTCTCTCTCACATCCATGTTTATATCTCTCTCTCCCTTTCTCTTGCTCTAAAAACAAAACAAAAACACAAGAGGAAACTGAGGCAAAGAGAATTTAATATTTATTTTAAAGTAGCCCATTTATAAGAACATAATTCAGCCCTATTTTCAACTGTACAGCCCTGTGTATTGCTTGTCCAATATTTAAAAGTTGGTAGAATTCCTGATTCTGGATATTTCAAAGAAGCTTGAAAGTCAGTCCTGCCCTGGTCAGTGTGGCTCAGTTGGTTGTGCACTGTCCTGTGCACTGAAAGGTTGCTGGTTCGAATCCCAGTCAGGGCACATGCCTGGGTTGCTGGTTCGATCCCCAGTAGGGGGTGGGCAGGGGGCAACTGATTGATGCTCTCTCTCACATCAATGTTTCTCTCTCTCTCTCTCTCTCCCTTCCTCTCTCTCTAAGAAAAAAAAAGTCAATGTTAACAAAGTAAAAAACTGATCTGAAAAATGAAGAACCCTTCTTAGATCTATCACAGTAGTGAGGTTACAAGGCAAACTGCTCCCCCTAATTGGAGAGACATGTGAACACAATCACAACTTACGGGAGCACAAACCCAAGACGTAAAAACTCCATGGGAACTAGTAGTGGGGGAGGGAATCCTGAACTGTTATTGACAAATTGCATGCTCAGGTTCGACAAGTCTGAGGGTTAAAAACTTCAGGGGGACCCTCATTCTTTTTTGAGTTTTACCTGCAGTAGCTCAACCAGTTTCTCAAGGTACATCTAGGAGACAAATGTCCTGTGGTTCCCACAGGGAAAGCAGAAAAGAACCACTGTTTCATACACCAGATGTATTCTACTCTTCTAACAAGATGGGCCCTCAGGAGAAGCTAGTTCAGAGCCAAATTGACCTGGGAGAAGGGAAATACTATCTTTGGCCCACACCAGCCCCCTTTCCCATCTCAACAGGAGGGAGAAGGCTAAAGCATATGTATAATTCATAGTCCAAAGACACAATTTCACTAAAAACAGACCTAATCATAGTCCTTTGATAAGCATGAAACTCTGATCCCTTCCTCACCTCCTGTAACTTACCACATTATTAAAGGCCTATTCAGAGCAGTTCCTTTTATCCAGCACATAATACCTGGCAATCAAGGAAGCACTACAAGGCACACTAAAAGGCAAAAACTTTGTCTACAAAAAACTCACTTCATATATAAAGACAGTGATTTAAATGCAAGTAGATGTAGAAAGACATACCATGCTAACAGTAATCAAAAGAAAGTGGGAGAAGATATATTTCATTAAAAAAAATTTTCTTTTCTTTATTGATTTTAGAGAGAAAGGAAGAAAGGGGGGGGAGAGAGAGAGAGAGAGAGAGAGAGAGAGAGAGAGAGAGAGATTGATGAAAGAGAACATTGATTGGCTGCCTCCTGCATGCCCCCCACTGGGAATCAGGCCCACAGCCTGGGCATGTGCCCTGACCAGGAATCGAACCGGCGACCTCTTGATGCATGGGTCGATGCTCAACCACTAAGCCACACTGGCCAGGCTGTATTTCATTATAGACAGAGCAGACTTCAGAGCAAAAAAAATCATCAGGGAATATGAGGGGCAATTACCTAAAAGTCAGTTGTTCACTGAGACATAACAATCCCTCATGTGTATGCTCTTAACAGACGGTGAAACTACGTGAGACAAAAAGTGATGGAACTGCAAGGAGAAGCAGAAGAACTCACTACCATAGTTGGAGAACTAGCATCCTATATCACAAATGGACAGAGGCAGGAGATAAAAAAATATTAAATGAGGACAACTGAACTCAAGAGTGACATCAACCAATTGACTATAACTGATATCTATGGACTACCTCATCCAACAGAAGAACACACCTTCCCTGGCTCACTTGGAACATTCACCACGACAGACCACACTGTGGACCATAAAACACACTTTTACAAATTAAAAAGTATAATAATTATACAATGTCTGCTCTTAGACCACAACTGAATTAACGTAGAAAACAAAAAGATAGCTGGAAAATTCCAAACTTAGAGATGAGGCACAGTACTAAATAACACATGAGTAAATGAGGAGAAATTGAAAAATATTTTGAGCTAAATGAAAATACAACTTGTCAAAATCTGATGTTTGATGGCATAAAAAGCAGTACTTAGAGGGAAATTTACAGCCTGAATACATATATTAGAAAAGATCTAAAAATAATCATCTGGCTTCTAACTTAAGAAACTAGAAAAATGAAGAGTAAATTAAATCCAAAAAAGAAAAGAAAGAAAAATTAGAGCAGAATCAATGGAACTGAAAATAGGAACTCAATAGAGGAACCAATAGCAGAAGCAGGTTCATCGAAAAGATTTAGAAAGTTGATAAGCCTCCAGCTAGGCTAAGTAAGAAAAGAAGACACAAATGACTAATATTGGAAATGAAAGAGGGCATATCACCACTGATCCCACGGACATTAAAAATGATACAGGAATACCATAAACTCTATTCCTACAAATTTAATAACCTAGATAGAATGGGCCAATTTCTTGAAAGACAAAATTTGCCAAAACTCACGTAAGTAGAAATGGGCAATTTGAGTAGGCTATATCTATTGAAGAAATTGCATCAGTAACTAATAACCTCCCCACATAGAAAGCATTGGGCCCAGAGGGCTCACTGGTGAGTTCTAACAAACATTTAAGCAATTATAAATAGAGCAATGGAACAAAACAGAGAACCCACAAACAGACCCATATCAATACAGTCAACTGATCTTTGACAAACTAGCAAAGGCAATACAGTGGAGCAAAGACAGACAACACAAGACAAAACCTAGACGACCTTCGGTATGGTGATGACTTTAATGTCTGCCATGATGAAGTAACCGCTTGAGCTAAAGTGGACTCGTGGTGATGACTTTATAGATGCAACACCAATGGCACAATCCACGTAGGAACTGATAAGCTGGACCTCAATAAAATTAAAAACTCTGCCAAAGACACTATCAAGAGAATGAAAAGACTAACCAGATTGGGAGAAAATATTTGCAAAAGACATATCCAATGAAGGACTATTATCCAAAATATACAAAGAACTCTTAAAACAGTAAGAGAACAACCCGATTAAAAAAGAGGTCAACCCTGGCCGGTTTGGCTCAGTGGTTATAGTGCTGGCCCATGGACCAAAGGGTTCCGGGTTCAATTCCCAGTCAAGGGCACACACCTGCACTGCAGGTTCAATCCCCCGCCTTGGTCAGGGTCACTCGAGAGGTAACCAATTGATGTGTCTCTCTCACATCGATGTTTCTCTCTCTCTCTCTCTCTCTCTTTTATTTTGTCTCTAAAATAAAAAAAGTTTTTAAAGAATACAATAATGGTGGATACCTGCTATGATGCATTTATCCAAAACCATAAAAGGTACAACACAAAGAGTGAACCCTAATGTTAACTATGGGCTTGGCTGATAATGTGTCATTATTGTCATTGTAGGTTTACTGATTGTAACAAATGTACCACTCTGGTGAGGGATGTTGATAATGGGGGAGGCTATGCAGAGATGAAAGTATATGGGAAATCTACCTTCTATCAAAGCAATATTTTGCTATGGACCTAAAACTGCTCTGAAAAATAAAGCCTACTAAAGAGAGGTAGCGGTCATTGAATATGCATAGAATATATCTGGAAAAATACCCACATAACTGGCATCAGTTTCTGCCTCAGGGGAATGGGCTGTGAAAAGGGATTGTGAGGGCAAGACTTCATGCCATGCTTGTATACTATTTTAATTTTTTTTTTAAATCCTCACCCAAGGATATTTGCCCATTTATCTTCAGATAGAGTGGGAGATGGAGAGAGAGAGAAACATTGATGTGAGAGAGACACATCAATTGGTTGCCTCCTGCATGACCCCAACCAGGGCTGGGGACTGAACCACAACCAAGGGACATGCCCTTGACCAGAATTGAACCCATGACTCTTCAGTCCGCAGGCCAACGCTCTAACCGCTAAGCAAAACCAGCCAGGGCTATACTATTTTCATTCTTAACCACGTGAATCTGTTAGTTTTTCAATAAAAAATAATATTAAGCCAATTTAAGCGAGTGCCTCCTTGAATCTTGCACCTTCCTTAGTGGCCTAGCATATTGTCAGGAAGAGAAAGTAAATAATGTCAGACAGGAGCTGATCAAATGGAGAAAAAGTAATGGAGGTCTTCTACATGAGAGTCAAATAGCTAGAGGGAGGGGTTGTGGTCAGAGAATGGAATTTGAAGTGTATTAATTTGAGTTGGAGCAGTTGCAAATTATAACAAGGTCCACCAGGGGCCATGGTAATGGTTCGCTGAAGCGCTACGGGAGTGAAGGTCATTGGTGCTGAGGAAGGAAAAGATCTGGAAAGCTGGGGTTTTGGATGAGTCACCCCTCCTTCATACTATAGTCATTTACAGGATCCCAGGTCTTCAATGAATGTGTAGAGTGTCCAGCAAGGTGAGAGATAGAAACATTACAAGATGTTCATATTCATAATTTTATAATGTTTTCTTAAAGAGAGTCCCCTAAATTTTATAATATTCTGTCCCCATAAAACTTGGATCTGCCACAAGCCAGTGGCCATGTCTCAAGTCCTGAAGTTCATGGAGGGGGGTAAAATGAAGAACGTCCTTGTGAGGGCAGCTGTCCTTGGGCGAGTCCTTGGAAAGGAACACATTTCAGGGACTTTACAGTGAATAGGTCGAGGGATATGGTGGTTCATGCGTAGCCAAGCAGGGTTTCCAGGTGGGATAGTTCAGAGGGTTGGTAGGTAGATCACCAGGGAGCAGGAGTGGAATGAGAATGTCCCGGAAATGCCAGCTGACTGGGTTTTGGGCTGGAGGCAGTGCTGGAAGATGTCAAGAATGAAACAGAGTGGTACTACCTGGTCTGTAGATTCCAACTGACTCTTACGTAAGGAGGTTTTTGTGCTAACTGAGGCATTGTGTGCAGTGGGGTATCTGAGGTTAGATGGTGGCTGCTATTTCGGTGTTAAGGTCAGTTGGTAAACTGCGTTCTCTGCTCAGGATTCCAAATGGGTATTATCATCATCTCTATTTTAAGATGAGGACGCCTGAGACTCAAGGAGGTTAAGTAATCTGCCCATATAGATTGAAGTTGCAATCCTACTAGTTGGAAGGGGAGTGGGCTGAGATCTTTGGATTTCCAGGCCCAGTGCCTTGGGTGGTCAGTGTCACCCTCATTTCAACAATTTGACAGTCCGTGTCTCTCATTAAAATGGAGTGATTTTGACTTTCCCTTCAGTTGACACAGTGATTTCACATTGACATTTTAAACACACGTGTAAAGACAGTCTATGTTTTCACACCTTGAGCCTCATCTTTACCATTTATACTGGTCAGTAATAAACACACCATGGATGCTCAGCCTCACTAGTGATCCTTCATTCACTCATTTCCTCCACAAATACTTGAGTCCCTACAATGGGACCAGCACAATTCTAGCCCTAAGGAAATAGTAGGGAAGTAAAACAAAATTATAACTCCTAAGGAGCTTATATTTGGTGGAATTTGCAATGAGATGCCATTTATAACTATCAGTTTGGGGCGGGGGGATGCAACAGGTCTGATAACATCAAGGGTTAAGGAGGAAGTGGAGTGACAAGAACATGTATACACTGCTGGTGAGAGTGTAAATTGGTAAAATCACTTTGGAGAGCAAGCTGGCAGTATCTTTAAAAAGTTGAAAATGTGTCATACTCCATGAACTAGCAATTCTACTTCTAGAAATACCCTAGAATAAAATTTTGCATATACACACAAGGAGATATTTAAAATGTTTATTGCAGCAGCATTGCTCATAATATTAAAAAACTGAAAACCACCTAAATGTTCATGAAACAAGAGAATGGATAAATAAATTACAGTATAGATTATGGGATATTACACAGGAATTAAATGAACTAGAATCACATCTGTCTCCATGGATAAGATAAATACAAGGTTCTAACTTATAATTTTCTTTATAAAGGTCTTTTATAGTTTTTCTTTTTCTTTCTCTCTCTTCTTTTCAGATAGAGTAGAAAGGGAGAGAGAGAGAGAGAGAGAGAGAGAGAGAGAGAGAGAGAGAGAGAGAGAGAGAGGCGAGAGAGAAAGAAACATCGATGTGAGACACATAGATTGGTTGCCTCCTGCACGACCCCAAGCAGGGGATGGGGATTGAACCTGAAACCCTGGTACATGCCCTTGACTGGGAATTGAACCTGTGACCCTTCGGTCTGCGAGCCAATGCTCTAGCCGCTGAGCCAGACAGGCCAGGGCTAGAGTTGTGGTATTTCTTACGCCTGAAAATGATTTATTTAAATAACCTTTTCTGTGTTGGTGGTGTACAGGAATACTATTGACAGTTATATATTGATTTTTTATTCCAGAAACCTTGCTGAACTCTCATTAGTTTCCATTTTTGTTATTTAACTAGATTTTTTTTAAAAAATGTGAACGAACACTCAAATCATCTACAAATAGTGACAATTTTGTTTCTTTTTCTTTTTAATTTTTTTTCCTTTATTGATGTTAGAGAGAGAGGAAGGGAGAGGGAGAGCGATAGAAACATCGATGAGAGAGAACATCGATTGGCTGCCTCCTGCGTGCCCCTCACTGGGGATCGGGCCCACAACCTGGGCATGTGCCCTGACCAGGAATCGAACCGGTGACCTCTTGGTGGATGGGTCGACGCTCAACCACTGAGCTACACCGGCTGGGCTCCAGATACCTTTTATCAAGTTACTAGGATCTCTTTTTTGAAGTTGAAAAATTTTAAATGAATGTTGAGTCTTAGTAAACGGTTTTCCTGAATCTATTGAAGTAATTATATTTTTTCCATCTTCACCTTATACTAAAGCAGATTCCCTTAATAGATTTTTCTCTCATTAAACAATCCTTATATTCTTGGGATACACTGAACTCGGTTTTGATTATACTTTAATATACATTGCAGGATTTCATTTGCTGGTATTTCATTTAGAATTTTGGAATCTAAGATAGTAAATGGAATTGTTTTATAATTTTCAGTACCCATATTGTCTTTTCTTGGTTTCATATAATCACTTAGCCTCATATTATCAATTAGGTAACTTGCCACCTTTTTCTGTTCTCTAAAGCAGTTTGCATAAGATTATCTAGAAATAGTTAAAATTAATATTAAAAATATTTTTACTTTCCTTAAAAAAAAATAAACATAGGTGGCTGAAGCCATTCCTTTCTCCATCTTCCAGTGTGAAGGCTAAAACTGCTGCAACCATGAGGGAAATGTCAAGAGAATCACAGAAATCCTGGCTCTGCTGTTGTTAAGCTACTGAATTAAAAAGGGTAACTGCCAACCTGCAGACTGGTTAGATGACCAGACCCTTATCTGTTTAAGCCATTTCAATGGAATCTTTTTTTTTTTTTACTTGCAGCCAAATGCATTTCTAACTGTACAGCTATTAAAATGACACCCCTTTAGTCCTCTTTAATCCTCACAGCTTCTCTTTATATAGTTATTGATTTTACTATCTAATCACTCTACTTTCCCTTATCCTCTAGTTTCAAATCCATCCTTCACAATCTTCACTGCCACTTAGTGAGTTTAGACTCTCCATCCCCTGTCTGGACTATTTTAACAGCCACTTAACTAGCATCCCAGCTTCCAGTCGGAAATCCATCATGCTTCAGAATTTCTAAAACCTTATCAAGATATTCTCCACCTTAAAAATCTTAAATGGTCAGTCCGGCCAGTGTGGTTCAGTGGTTGAGCGTCGACCCATGCACCAAGAGGTTGCGGGTTCGATTCCCGGTCAGGACACATGCCCAGGTTGTGGGCCCAATCCCCAGTGAGGGGCATGCAGGAGGCGGCCAAATCGATGTTCTCGCTCTCTCTCCCTTTCCCTTCCTCTCTCTCTAAAATCAATAAAGGAAAAAAAAATTTTTTTTTAAATCTTAAATGGTTCTTCTGATCTACAGGATGAAGCACACTCTTACCACAGGCATTGTTTCCTCCTTCCTCTTTAGACTTTGCATCTCCAGGGTGCAGTCTGGCACAGAGCAGGTTCTCAAACTTTTGTTAAATGACTGAATATTTTGCATGGCTTCTTTGTTGTTTAATATCAAAACACTTAAACATTTATTCAGAATAAGCAAAGCGATAGCACACTGGGCACCCAATAAAGATTTGTGGAATGAATATAGTTTCTAAATCCTACTGGAAAACCCTTTATCAGTAGTAGTCCTGAATACACATATCTTGGCGTGCATTCAGTTGATCTAGCCACAGGAAGAGGCTCTTCAGTAACATACGTTTATGCTTATAGCTTATAATTTGTCGTGTACGTTTTGCAAACAGGGCTTGTGCCAGGAGCGAAGTTACTAAAGTAGGTGACGGCTGTGTGGGCATTTCTGACAATTTCAGATCCATAAGTAACCTTCATCAAATAAGACGGCGAACTGTGCCAAGTTCTCCAAACTAGCGTGGGCCACAGTCTTCGGCTGCTACTAAGACTTGGCTTTGTGAAGCTGAAGGTGCTCCCTCAGAACTTGGGGGGTGGGGGTGAGCAGGTGGCAGCCGGCATTGCGACACAAAACTATCTGAAAGCTTCGTGTGCAGACAGGCGCCCCTCTGCACCCCGACGGTTCCATCCCCAGGACCGCGGGCCCTTTCACTCCGAGTCGTGCCTTGGCCTTGAGCGACCAGGACATGAAGCCCTTCGGGATGAAATCGGGACACACGAACACGCTCTGGAAAGTGGAGGGCGTGCTTTGGAGAGAAGGGGCTGAAGAGACAAAGCCCACCGAGCCTGCCGCCCACCGTCTCCGGATGTCTAGTCCTCGGTCCCATTCCCCGACCCACCCAGCAAATCCCTGTGTTTCGAGGGGGAGAACACGGCCCGCGGCAGAAACTTTGGCGCGCTGCTTCCCGGATGTCCTGGCAGTAAAGCTCTGGGCCTCTCTCTCCATCAGGGTTAAGCCTCAAGCGCCCGCCGCCCGAGTCCGCGGGCGAACCCAGCCCCGGGCGTCTGGGGGCGGGGGCGCGGGGGCGGCCAACCCTCCGCCGCGCACGCGCCCTCCGCTGACCTTCCCCGGGAAACCCCTTCAATAGCGCTTCCCCGTCACCTCGCGCCACCCCCGCCCTTCCTGCTATTTCCGCTTCCTTTTTCGCGCCTGCGCGGATCCGATTGTTTTGGCTTTCCGGTAGGCTCCAGCCGAGGAAAAGGGAGGGGGCGCTGGGCTGAGGGCGGGGGCGGGGGGCTCGGGAACCCGGGAAGCTGCGAAGTTGCCGCGGGTGCCGCTAGGCGCGCGAGCAGGGAGCAGGGAAAGCTGGCGAGGGCGGGCCCCGGCCCGCTGCCCGCACGTTCCCGGGCGGCGACAGGGGCCCGCCTCGGGGGCGAGCGCGCGCCGCAGGGGCGGGGCGGGAGCGGAGCCGGCGGGAGCGGCCCCGGCTGACTAGGCGGCGCGGGCGCGCGGTGCGGCTCTCGGGGGAGGAGTCTGGCGGTGGTCGGGCGCGAGGAGCGTGCGGAGGCGCCCGCAGAGGACGCTGATTTCCGCGCAGGACGGGCCGACCGAGGGAGGGCGCGTGAGGAAACCGGAAGGAAGAGGCGGCGGCGGCCCCAGCCTTCCTCGGCGGGAGGCGCAGGCGAGACCCCGGCCTGGGCCGCGGCGGGAGGGCCACGCCCCCGCCGCCGCGCCTTTGGGGCCCAGTGTCTTCGGGGCCGCCGGCCGCACCGGATCCCAGCCGTCGGGACCGAGGGACGCGGGTGAGCAGACGTCGCCGGCGCCAGGAGACAGGGGACGGGTAGCGGGAGCCCGCGACGACCTCTGGAGGGATTGGGAGAGCAGGGCTGCGGCGGGATGGGGCTCGGCCCTTTGTGGCGGGCGGGCGGGGGGCGGCGGCGGCATCTTTCAAACCCAAGACGTTTCCGCCGCGGGCGGGGGAGGGGCGAGGGGCCGGCGCCGCCCTCCGCTCCCGGCGGCGGCCCCTCTGCAGCCCGGCGGGGGCGTTTCCGGCACCGGCCCCCGGCGCCGCCTCGGCCGCGGGTCTCCCGGGCGGCGCCCCGGCCCCGGCCCGCGCCCGCCTTTGCCAAAACACAGCCGTTTCCCCTCACGAGTCGCGACGTGGTGGGCCGGAGCAGGGCCAGCCCTTCCTTGCAGTTTTTCTTTCTCGGTGCATCTGAAGTAGTAACCGAAAGATGTCTAGATTAACAGAGGTCCCTTTGTGGGCTACCAGTGATTTTTTAAAAAGAAAGCAGAGAAGCTGCCCTTTGAAACGGAAAATCGTGTACCTGTTTACTTTAGACCGAAATCGGTAACTTGTTTGAAGTCGACCACCGCCCTCTCCCTGTGAACTGAGAAACCGTGGAGTGGAAGAATATCCCCTAGTTTGATGAGTAGTAGTTGGGAGTTCCTGCCTGTGTTTTCCTGGTTTCGCCCTCCGAGATCTCCGTGTAGCTGCCGCCAGGGGAGAGGAGGCGCAGACCCTCACCGGCCACAGCTCTGGACTCGCCCGCCGCCGTGGCCCCTGCAAGTGAACATAGGAGAAGAATCCAGAATGTAAAACTAACTAACAGGGTGCGTGTGTGTGAAATACCTGTCTGCGATGTCGCTTAGCCGCGTAAAAACGGAAAGGACAGGCTGGTCACGTGCTGCTCATACATGGATGTGTATGTCTGGCTCTGAGCACTCTGGCATCCGGAAACAAAACCCTATCAGCGGTGTGGTCTGGCCAAAATGACATTTTCTTCTAATTAACAGGGTGTTGTTTTTTCTTTCTCCCCTTGCCTCTGAGTTGTGATTTTTTTTTTTTGGCCTGAGTTTGAGCAGTGTGCACTACAGATCTCTCGCCATTGTGAGGGACTTAACTTTAGTTAAACTTTGGTAAGGACTTCTTCCCCTAACTATTTTTTCCCCCCCCAGAAAGACATTTTCTCTGACCTAAAGTAAATTGAAAAGTAAAACCAGTCCGTTGTTTTCCAGTCTTGCTGATGTGGAATTTTGTTATTCTTTCCATCTGGCTGCTGACTGATGTTAAACTTAACTCCTTCGCTTTGATCTTTTGTTGGTCTGGCTTATTGAAGACCTTTTCAGTCTGTTGTGCCCTGAAATCCTCAAGAGGTTGTTGCCTGTCTGTAAACTCTCCGGGACTATGGCAGTGCTTGAACGTGCTTTCTAGTCCGCAGTTTCCCACACGGTGCTGTTTTCTCTGCAGTTTTGTAGGAGTTTCACATGCTATAACTCTCCTCCCCTTTTTGCTCTGAACGTGAGTTATTTACAGGGCCTGTAAACAGAGGGTGGGAATAGAGAGGTGTCCTAGTTACTTAAGTTTACACTCCTCCTTGAATTTCTTTCTTCCTGGTTAATGGAAATAATGAGGTATTTCATAGGATCCAGACACTGAACATCAAATGTGTTTAAGGTAGATAGTCAGTTCCTGGAAACAGGAATGCAACTTTATTTCACACATAGAAAAGAGTTGTTTTTCTCCTTGCCCACATTCCGAAGACTGGGAAAAAGGATCAGCCCTGCTGTCATAAATGAAAATGTCAAAGTCCTTCATTATATCTCAGTCTTATCGTTTTCAGTTTTGTGGGGTTTGAATAGGGCAACTAATATTTGAATAACTCAATATTAGAAATGACAGGTTGATTTCAAGTAACTTTTTAAGTGCAGAAGGTTACTCCCGGTTCCCTTGCCAGGAATTTGCAGTGCCTGGATTAGTCAGTATGGGAAGAAGGGACTATTGTAGGAGATTTGGAGAAAATATAATCATTTGATGAGAAGTGCTTTAAAATATTTTCCCTTTCTCTGCTCCACTCCCGTACCTCTAAGTGGTGGCATGTAGTAGCTTCCTTGGTAGGTAGAACATTCTAAGTATTCCTCAGTTTACCTTTTATTTTATTTTTTAAAGAAACTGAGAAACAGTAGTTATAATCGTTGTTAAGTGTCTGTGCCCTTAATGACCTCATGAGTATGCTTGACTATCTGGGAAGTATTTTCTTCTGCTATTGTGACTGAAAAAAGTCATTGACTTGGTGAAAAAGTTAGGGTCAATTTCGCTTTAGTGAAATTTAGCTAAAGCTTTCTTAAGTCACTCTGCAGAGGTGAGAGGGAAAAAAGTGATATTCAAAATAAAAGGACATACAACATTCATAATTATTCTGTCACAGATGGCATCTCCTTTATGTTCTTGTTTAATTTTTTTTAAGTGAGGTAGCTTATTAAACTTGTGACTTGAATTAGGGTACTGAGCATAGTTTACTTGATGGAGCTTTGTGGTCTTTTCAGTGTGGTTGGGAAGGAGGAACACAGGGGAATAGAGCTAAGCTCTGAATTTGATCAGAGTAGAGGCCACTATACTGAAATTGATCAAACTCGATAAATTCTTCAAAAGGCAAGGTGTTTGTTTTTTAATTGGTGTTTGTCACAGCTCCAAAAAACTCTGTTTGTATAGTGGTTGACAGTCTAAAGACCAAGTCTTCCGAACATTCTCAACTGTCGGGGTTGTTTTGATAACTTGAAAGCAAACTATTTCTGGTACCCGTCTTTTGTTCTCCCTAAGGAGAGGCCTGTCTCCTCATTGAAGTGAAGAAAGCCTTGTTTTATAATGGGTGCCTTCCTGGCCCTCATTTAATTTTTCTGCACTGAAATTTATCAGCCTTCTCAGGATTAGTCTTTGTTGAATTAGTTTGTTTCATGATTTGTACCATCCAAATACTCCCTGGAAACTTTGAACGAACTTCTCTTACCTAAAATACCATTCATCCAAGGTGAAAAGAGAACTGTGTTTAAGTGCTGAGACCTTGTAATTGGGACCCCTCTAAACCTGGTTCTGGTGTGGAGATTCAGGAGTTGGGAAGTGCTACAAAAAGTTTCACCAGTGATGCATCAATACAAATAACTGCACATATTTATATATTAGTGCTATGTGTCAGGCATTCTTCCAACCTCTTTATAAAACTCATTTAATCCTTAATCCTCTTGAGAAGAGTTTATTTTTATCCCCCATTTTACAGCACAGAAAGTAAATAACTTAAAAAAGGTCACACAACTAGTAAGTTGCCAATCCAAGTAATTTGGCTCCACAGGTCATGCTCTTAATTTTTGGCAATATTTAACATTCAGAAAGCCTTGGATCCTTTCCAACAGAAGTTGTCAGTCTTCTGTATTGACATTGGAAGATGCAGCACCGCCTAGGTCAGTAATACACAACTTGAAGGTGCTTCATACAGATGATGACCTGTAGCCCATTGCCATTCCTCTCCATCACTATTTGATCCCTCCTGTGTGATTTCTGTGCAATCCTTGTTTGCACCCTTCTCATCTTTTAACATATACAGGTCAGTTACCTGCTGATCAGTCTCATTGTTTATTTAAGGGAGGAGAACCAGTTACAATAATTTTCCATAAGACGTGTTTCAGATTTTTAAGTAGAATTATATGTATTAGTATGGATTGCTGACTAATTTAATCCTAATCATCATTTAATAACAGAATGTTTTGAAATTATTTTGTGTGGTGGAATTCACTCATTAGAACCTTGGAGGCTTGGGTATTCTACACAAAATATATTAGAACCCAAATTTTATGTCAAAGTACGTTGAACTTTATTAGATTCTGAATTTCATTATATCATGTTTTTATGACTCCTATTTCTTATTCTGGTTGGCATTTTTTACTATGAAATATGTTGTAATAACCTGCTCTAAAATATAGGACTTCCTTATTAATCTTGAAGTACCTGGTACCAGGAATTGTAGCATGTAACAGTGATTTCCCAATCTCTGCCCCTTGGTTCATCTAATGAATCCATGTATCCACTAAATGTCTTTGTACATGTATTGTCTTGTATACGTCTTCTCTTTTTCAAATGTGCGTAGGTATTATAGTTGATAAAAATGAAAAGTAATTTAAGTGTTTCTAACGATAATAG
Organism: Tadarida brasiliensis; assembly: GCA_030848825.1. Taxonomy (NCBI): domain Eukaryota; kingdom Metazoa; phylum Chordata; class Mammalia; order Chiroptera; family Molossidae; genus Tadarida; species Tadarida brasiliensis. Next base: position 92,720,675 of record CM061267.1, on the reverse strand, counting down.
TTTTTTTATTATTGTGGGTTTTTTCAACAGATTATCTTGGCGAGGAATATCTCTTTTTTTAAACCTTTAATAAAGAGTACTCATACTGGATAAAGTATTTCACATTTCTACTGAACCTGCAATAGGTGGGGAAAGCAGTTGTGTGATTAGGTGTGAGATGTTAAAATATTTCTGTTGAAAAAAGAAAAGCGGTGCCCGCTGGTGTGGTTCAGCGGTTGAGCGTCGACTCATGCACCAAGAGGTCAGCTGGTTCGATTCCCAATCAGGGCACATGTCCAGGTTGTGGGCCCAGTCCCTAGTGGAGGGCATGCAGGAGGCGGCCAGTCGATATTCTTTGTCATCGATATTTCTCTCTCTCTCCCCCTTTCCCTTCCTCTCTCTAAAATCAATAAAGAAAAAATATTTTTTTAAAAAGTGGAATATATACAGGTTAGATAAATAATTACATTTAATTCAACTTTCATTGCTTTTAAATAATTTTATTTTTTCTAATTTTTGTTACTTTAAGCACTTTGGCAGTGTTGAAAATGAAAATACAAATACAGAGATAAGTTCATTTTAATATAATATAAGCATGTGTCACACCATTTTGGGGGGAGGGACAGTTTAGACAACAGGAATAATAAACCTATGCAATGGACAAAATAGAAGCCAGGTAACTGGTTCTTGCTGATTTTTTTTTGTTGTTGTTAATCCTCACCCAAGGATATTTTTCCATTGATTTTCAGATAGAGTGGAAGGAAGGGAGGGAGGGAGGGAGAGAGAGAGATAAACATGAAATGTGAGAGAGACATGATTGGTTACCTCCTGCATGACCCTGATGGGGCGGGCAGTTGAACCTGTGACCCTTGGGTCCACGGGCTGATGCTCTGACTGCTGAGCCAAAGGGAAAGAGAGAGAAGCACGACCGGACCAGGGCTAGGGACAAACCGCAACTGAGGTATGTGCCCTTGGCCAGAATTGAACCCACGACTCATTGGTCCAAGGGCCGACGCTCTACCGCTGAGCCAAACCGGCCAGGGTGGGCTTGCTAATTTTTGATATTTGATCAAGAAACAGGCTGATGTGGAGATTGATACATGTGGCCTGCAGCCTGTTATTGTAAATAAAGTTTTATTGAAATAATCATGTCCATCTGTTTACATATTGTCTTGTTGCTTCCAGGCTACAACAGGGTTAAGTATTTGGGACAGATACTTTATGGCTTACAAAGCCTAAAATATTTGCCTTTGTGATGAGAAGAGAGAGTAGTACACCTTTTGAAAGTTTGTGTTTTTGTTTTTGTTTTTAATTAGATAATCATTGCACATGTTAATAAATTCAATAGGACTTCAATAACCACTAACACTGTTTCACACTGTAGAGGAAGGAAAAAATTATTGAAGTCTCTATTATCAAAAGTTTGGATATGAAAGATCAAGACTGCTAGATTTCAAGAAAAATATTTCTTATACCCAACTTGTTTCACTCATTTGCCCACTTTTTGTGGTTATTGAGTTTGTCTAGTTTGGTTTTAAAGCACCCTGTTTTTAAGTGATAGTCATGGTTTTAGCTGTAGTCTATACAAAGAGTAAATGCACTTGGTGTTTTGGCACTATAGTGGTTGGCAACTCAGTCTGAGTACTTAAGAGTACAATGACCAACACTTAGTAAATAATAAATATTTGTTGTTAGACTTCAGTAGCTATTCATTTATAATAGAAAATTAAGTAAACAGTTTCCTTGACACCTGAAAATTACTCAATCTGGGGATGCTAACTTCTACAAATAGGATGTATCACTTAATTTGAAGCTAATTTTAGATACAATACAGAATGATATGACAGTATATTAAAAGGAAAATTTGTAAAATGTGTCAGATTGTTGGTAGTTAAGTAACAGTACAGACTTTGTGAAATGTTTCAGACCATTTAGGATATCGATTTCAAGTTTTGTTTTTAGGAAAGAAGGAATCTTGTTATAGAAAATGTTCATATTACAGGCATTTGAAGGCTGTTGGTTATCTTAAACTTTGCAACTTTTCTTTTTATTTTATTTTATTTTATTTTATTTTATTTTATTTTATCCATCACCACTTACCCCCTGTATACCCTCTTCCACCTCCACCAACCTCCTTCCCCCCAAACTTTGCAGCTTTTCACATTTTTAGTTAATACATTTTGAAGTCTGCCTATTTTAATATTAAAGTATCCTGAATAAAAATTACCTTACCAGGAAGAAATTTACCCTAAATTACAGAAGAAGGGTGGGAGATCAGGGTGTATAAATCAGTGAAAATGAGGATTACATAAAGTTGGCTAACTGTGATATTCTAGAAGCAGGCTTCAGTTCTAATAGTTTCACATATGATTTAAAGAATCAAATCTAGTAAAATCTAGACATAACAAATTAATTGGGGCCCAAAAAAGTCACTACAAAAAAAATCAGGTCTTAGCAGGAGGTAAAAGAAATTACCAGAGTAAACCTGTACAGCTAGCCTGCAAGGAATTCTGGGGGCTAGCAGTGCTATCCAAATCCATCCTGGCCCTGGCCACCAGTTCCTGTCACCTGGTTTAAATATGGATGGGGATGATTTGGGGCCCTGCAGCTGGGGTTAGGACTTTTGGTTCATTAATGCATACATTTCTGTAAGATAAATTTCTGGAGGTAGAATTGATAGATTGAAGTTATTAAGCGTTTACAATGCCAAATATTATACCTATTTAATACTTCACTTGCAATTCTGAAATACAAAAAGCTCTAAAAATCAAGTTTTTAGTAAAACTTTGCCTGCAAAACCTGACCTGAAGTAACATGAGGCTGTATATAGTAGTATTTTTCACACTGTTTCTATTTCCTGCAGTATGGATAGTAATATGTTTGATTATGGGGTGCTGCCCTAGACTCTTTGAGAGAGCCTTGTAACACATGATATATGTACCACATTACCTCTGTAAAATCTGAAAATGTCTAAATTCCAGAATATATCTAGCTCCAAGAGTTTTGGATAAGGCCTTGTAGGTATCAACTTACAGTCCTGTATAAGAATGCTTTCCCCACATCCTCACTAACATTAGGCTTTGCTGCATTAATATGTGAAAATAGCTAGTGATTTTAGGTATTATTAGTTAGAGGTTGTAGGAATTAGTAGAACTTGGATTTATAGTGTAACTTTCAGAACTTGAGGAGCCAAGTCATTACCTTAACTGTCCAAAGGGCACACTATGCCTTTGTCCCTGTTTTAGTTTCTTCCACAGTTAACTTGGCTGGAAATTTGACAGTTTATATATCAAGTTAGCAGTTTGTATAATAGTATATAGTTGAGCAGGAAGTGCCATGTGATGTCTTTGACATATGGATGATTTTGTGAGTATTAGTGGATCCAGTGATACTCATATTTATAGGTTTTGTGTCAACCACTTGACTTTCTGATTATGGGAACTAAGAGTCATCTAATTAGAAAAGAGGTAGTTTTTGAACTATTACTAGCTTTCTGTGTGGATTTTTCCCTCTTCTTTTCCTTATTTGTAATTTCTTTGTCATAGGTTGTAAATGCTGATTTAGAAATAAAGTTAAACTTTAATTCAGCTAGAATTTCTTTTGTTGAATGGTGTGCAGTATGACTAAAAGATAGGTTTTGTTTCCTTGAGAGGATAGCCAGTTATTCCAGCATTGTTGAAATAAACCACACTTCATAATTTGAAGTAAGTCATGAGGATAAACTTGCCCACACTGTCCCCAGAATATTTTGGCAACTTTTGTGCATTTTTCCAGATGAATCCTCCACAGATAGGATTTAGATTGGATTTGTATTAAATTTACACATTAATGTAGAGGACATTCATATTTGTATATTATGGAGTCTTCCATATAAGAAAGCATATCTGTTTTACCTTGTTTTGTGTTTTTGTCCCCCCCCCCCATTAAATTCTATGCTCTTGTAAAGATTTAAAGGAAGGAATAAAATTAATTTTAAAAAAGATTTATAGGAAAGAAACACTGTATGAAGATTAAGGTTACATATACTTCCCTTGTAGAATTGAACTTCAGATTAAAAAATAATATAGTTTATATTTTGCAAATAAATTGAGTCTGTTTATCATATAGTTTAATAATGTAAATTAAATATAACGCTTTTGTCAATGCATTTAAAATATATCCCCCAAATGAGATTCTCTTTAAGAAAAAAGGTCTTTTTTCTCTTAAGTTATGGTCATGTATTGCCACTAAACAAATAACTAGGGGATCTGGCTTTGTGATTCAAATTCTTTATTTTTAAGTAACTTTAAAAATGTATACTTATTATGTGTTGTTTTCTAAAATGTTTATATTTTGTATAGAGCTCAAAATTAACTTAAAACAAATATTTTCTTCAGTCTATATTTTAAATGTAATAGACTTTTAAAAAATGTTCCTTTTCTCATGTTTCATTTTTATGGTAATGTTTAAAATTAAACTTCAAATGAATATAATTTATATTTAAGTGCCATTTAAAAATTGTATTCTTAAATGTACTGGCCTGGCTAACTGAACTTTTTTTCCTTTTAGTGTTACTCCAGAAGATCCACAGAATATAGGATGTTGCCACGAAATCTACCTCGTGTGTTACTGTCTTTACTCATGAGCTGTACAACAATTGCAAATTTGAGCAAGATGTCTGCAGACTGTGTTGAAAAACTCTGAAGAACCTAATTAACACAGGATGACCTAGGAGTGAATTTAAGTCTATAACAAGATACTATTCATTAGTGAATGTGTCAGTCTTGGTTCTGAATGCTGCAGATAACAGCAAGCAGAATTTCTCCTTTCTTTATTTCTGAGACATTCACTTGACCTTCCATCAGCAAGACTGACTTTTCTAATCTGTTCCGGGAGACATTAATGGAATATAGTCATGTCCACTCAAGACGAGAGGCAGATCAATACTGAATATGCTGTCTCCTTGTTGGAACAGTTAAAACTGTTTTATGAACAGCAGTTGTTTACTGACATAGTGTTAATTGTTGAGGGCACTGAGTTCCCTTGTCATAAAATGGTTCTTGCAACATGTAGCTCTTATTTTAGGTAAGTACTGTAATCTTGATTACTTTGTCATTTCAAAAGCAGAATGGTAGCTTATTTTAATAGGAATTCTTTTAAGCATTATTTAAATTTAAAGACAAATAGATGTCTTAATGTTTTGTCTACATTTTCTATTCCGAGGATGTAGTGCTTTCCAGATCACTTCCTCACCTGTTTAAGGGACAGTGAAAGAAGTTTGTATTACAAAGGTTTGACTACAAAAAAATTATTGAAATTAAGGAAACATTTTAATGGTGGGGAGGCAGAAAGATTCAGGATGTCATTGTTTCACTAAAAAAAAAACAGAAGTCTTTGTACTTAAAGATAATACAGCATTTTAAAATTTGGGGTAATTTTCATTTATTCTTGAGATTTTAAAATAAATTTAAAAAACAGTGGTCAGTGTTTATAAATTAAAGAGTATAGTAGGCTCAACAATAACTTAGAGGATAATTGGTGCTAGTTAGACATGGTAAGGACTTGTGTTTTCTTTGCAAAAATACATTTCTTTTTCTCACTCTTGATTATTGTTATTTGTGATATCCTTTAGCCTTACCATATTCTCTGCCAGATTTAAATATTTAATAATTAATAACATTGTTGGTGTTCTCTATGACTCAGAATTTAGCAGTTGATTTAGTTATATGCTTGCTAATTATAAATAAGTAAAGCTTAACTTTCCATTTTTATGATCTTTTGCAACTTTGAATCTTTTTAAAGTGGGTTACTTTTCTATTTTTCTTAATCCTCACTTGAGGATGTGTTTTTATTGCTTTTAGAGAGAAGGTGGGGTGGGGAGAAAACATCAGCATGAGAGAGAAACATCAGTGGGCTGCCTCCGGCACCCACCCCACTGAGGATCTAGCAGTGCCCTGACCTGGAACTGAACCAACTACCCTCCTGGTGTGTGGGACGATGCTCAGCCAACTGAGCCACATCATCCTCATTGGTGTTATAATACCTGTTAATACTTAGTTTCTTTTTATTACCCAATAGTATTCTGTGGCAGACCTCGGAGATAGTGTGGATTCAGTTCCAGACTACTACAATAAAACGAGTATCACAGTGAAGCAAGTCATATGATTTTTTGGTTTTCCCAGTACATATAAAACTTATGTTTATTCTGTAGTCTAGTAGTGTGCGGTAGCATTATGTCTTTAAAAAACAATGTACATACCTTAATTTAAAAAGACTCTTGCTAAAAAAATGCTGACTGTTATCTGAGCCTTCAGCAAATTGTAATCTGTTAGTGGAGGGTCTTACCTTCAGTTTGTGAAAGACATAGTATCTGCAAAGTCCCGTAAGGCGAAGTGCAATAAAACCAGATTTGTCTGTAAATAACTATTGCTCTTGTCACTCAGAATGGCATAGTGGAATATTTTGGTATATCTTTTTTTTTTTTTTAAAATATATTCTCTTTATTGATTTTAGAGAGAGAGGAAGGGAGAGGAAGAGAGAGATAGAAGCATCGATGAGAGAGAACATCGATTGGCTGCCTCCTGCATGGCCCCCACTGGGGATCGGGCCCACAACCTGGCATGTGCCCTGACCGGGAATCGACCTGGCGACCTCCTGGTGCATGGGTCAATGCTCAACCACTGAGCCACACCTGCCAGGCATTTGGTATATCTTTGACACTGGATTATACTTTTCTGTGGTCTCCCTCAAAAAGATTTCCCAATAAGTTGTCCATCAGCAAATGCCCTAAATAAACATCCCATGTTGTGTAGCTTGTCTTTTTAGGTCTACATTTGTTCTGCACTAAACCCAAAGGTTTATTTTTTCTCTCTCTGCTGTAGAGCCATGTTCATGAGTGGACTAAGTGAAAGCAAACAGACACATGTACACCTGAGGAATGTGGATGCAGCCACCTTACAGATAATAATAACTTACGCATACACGGGTAACTTGGCAATAAATGATAGCACTGTAGAACAGCTTTATGAAACAGCTTGCTTCCTTCAGGTAAGCAGTTTTTTCTGTTATATACATTAAGTGGTTTCTTTTTCCTTTTTAAAAATATTTTTATTGATTGATTTTAGAGAGAGAAACATCGAGTTTGTTGTTTCACTTATTCATGCAATCATTGGTTGCTGCTTTTATGTGCCCTGATCGGGGATCAAACCCACAACATTGGGGACGAGGCTCTAACCAACTGAGTTATCTATCTGGCCAGGGCTTTGTGGTTTGTTTTTTCAAGAAACATTGTTTCATCAGTGATATAACTATGTAATTTTCTTGTTGCAGATTTTAGAAGGTAAAAGTTTTCTTCCCTTTTTAAAATGTGTAAGGGAAAAACAGAATAGTATTTGATCATCCAGTAAACTTTAGTTTTGTGATGGGAACTTAATTGAAAAGATAAGTGAAAAATTTGTACTTCTGCCTAATGTACTTGAGAGTTTAGATTTCAAGTAAAAGTAATTTTTAACAATGTTTATTAAATTTAAGTGCTTCATTTTTTTCCCTAAAGCATAGATGTACTAATTTTTTTTAATGTGTTTTTATTGATTTTAGAAAGAGAGGAAGGGAGAGGGAGAGAGAGAGAAACATTTATCTGCTGCTTCCTGCAAGCCCCCTACTGAGGATCCAGCCCAAAATCCGGGCATGTGCCTTGATCAGGAATCAAACCTGTGACCATTTGGTGCATGAGACCACGCTCAACCAACCAAACCACACAGCCAGGGCTAGATGTACTTATTTATCTATTTATTCATTTATTTTTATATATATACTTTTAATTTTATTATTATTTTTTAAACATTTTTTCTTTATTGTTACTAGAGGGAGAGAGAGATAGAAACATTGATGATAGAGAACATTGATTGGCCGCCTCCTGCATGCCCCTACTGGGGATCAGGCCCACAACCTGGGCGTGTGCCCTGGCCAGGAATCGAACCAGCAACCTCTTGATGCATGGGTCAACACTCAACTACTGAGCCACACCGGCTGGGTAATTTTACTTATTTTATATATTTAAAAATTTTTATTTATTTTAAAGACAGAGACTGAGAGAAACACAGATTTCTTGTTCCACTTATTTATGCATTCATTGGTTGCTTCTTGTATGTGCCCTGACCAGAAATCAAACCCACAACCTTGGGGTATCAGGGTGATATATTAATTAAAAAAAATTTTTTTTTTTCTTTACTGACTTTAGAGAGAGAGGAAGGAAGCGCAAGAGAGAGAGAGAGAGAGAAAGAGAGAGAGAGAGAGAGAGAGAGAGAGAAAACATCGGTGAGAGAGAACATCGATTGTCCGCCTCCTGCATGCCCCCCACTGGGGATTTGGCCCACATCCTGGGCATGTGCCTTGACCGGGAATTGAACTGGCGACCTCTTGGTGCATGGGTCGACGCTCAGCCACTGAGCCACACCGGCTGGGCCAGTGTACTAATTTTTGATGGTATTACTTTACACATAAAATGTTACGATTCTCATGGAAATTACCAAATTTAATGTGTCAATAGCCATATGACCAACATTGAGCTATTAAGAAATATTTAAACTAAACTAAAATACTGTATGTATAGTGTAGATACCTATTGTACCTATAACTGGAAACCAAGGCCATGTTAGGTAGCTTCTTGGTACTTTAAAGTCAAAGGCATTGACATCCTAAATCCAAACTTGAAACAAGGAAGTGCTATCTTTCTACAACTTGTAAATTTTCACTAACTTTTTAAAATCCAGGAGAAAAGCAGGTGTTTTTTAGAATTGCTAATAAATTGAGGAATTTTAAGAAATTTGGAATCCAGAGAGCACTGTGTTACTGTAAATAGTGACACTGTTCTTAGCATTTTTTCCCAATCATGTTAATGAAACTCATGTGCTTATGCTTGCCCAAATGCAAAATAGGACTCTGCCTCTTGGACTGGGTTACCCTGGCAAGCCTGGATAGGTCATTTTATGACTTTCACTATTGATCACATAAAATGATAATGTTCTTATGTGCGAGGTACTATGCTGTACTTTATATAGGTTCTCATCTAATGCTCACAGTAATCGGTTATGAAGATTTCCCCATTTTATACAATTGAGGCTTAGAGAAATAGCTACTTGTCTGATAGGGTGCAAGTACTGATTGGCCAACCCAAGTTTTGAATCCAAGTAACTAACCAAACTTCTCTCCATAAATTGCTTCTAGTTAACCACTGAGATTTTTTTTTCTTTTTAACCACTGTAATGTTGAATATGTATAGTAGGTAGCACTTCCGATTCATCTGAGATCTACTTTTCCTTCTTAAGAAAAAACACATCTAGAAAACTTAGAGTGGCTAAGATAGGTCATCTAAATGTAGATAATTTATAACTACACAGCAGTGTATTTATTATTCCTTTGATTGGTTATCTTAGCTCTCTAGATAAGAAAGGCATATATATAACTATTCTTAGTCATTGTGCATGATTTTGTGGTTTTGACTGTCTTGTCCATATTGATAAAATCATTCCAGATACTCAACAGTAATCATTTTCTGTACTATGATTTATGTACATTGTTTTTATTTGGTTCTCTCATTTATATATTTTTAAAAGCCTAGAAAAGTGTATAACTTACACATGAATTTCCTTACCTTTCCCTTTAGTTTTTTAAGAGCCTGTTTACTGTCATACTGCTGGCTCTTAAATAGGGCAGTTAAGTAGGACACAGGACAGGTAGAAAAGATGCAAAGCTGTATGTACAGTCTCCTAACTTTATTATTACAGAAAACATCTCTTAGCCCAAAATCTGTATCTAAAAATAAAAACTATATATCTAAAAATAAAACTACAGTATAGGGATCTGATTAATATACCAGTGTCTACACAAAAATAAAATTTGTCTATTTTGCCTTTATCAACTGTTTTTCCCCCCATTTTAGGTAGAAGATGTGCTGCAACGTTGTCGAGAATATTTAATTAAAAAAATTAATGCAGAGAATTGTGTGCGATTGTTGAGCTTTGCTGATCTGTTCAGTTGTGAGGAATTGAAACAAAGTGCTAAAAGAATGGTGGAGCACAAGTTCACTGCTGTGTGTCACCAGGAAGCATTCATGCAGCTGTCACATGACCTACTGATAGACATTCTCAGTAGTGACAATTTAAATGTAGAAAAGGAGGAGACAGTTCGAGAAGCTGCTATGCTGTGGCTAGAGTACAACACAGAATCACGATCCCAGTATTTGTCTTCAGTTCTTAGCCAAATCAGAATTGATGCACTTTCAGAAGTAACACAGAGAGCTTGGTTTCAAGGTCTGCCACCCAATGATAAGTCTGTAGTAGTTCAAGGTCTGTATAAATCCATGCCCAAGTTTTTCAAACCAAGACTTGGGATGACTAAAGAGGAGATGATGATTTTCATTGAAGCATCTTCAGAAAATTCTTGTAGTCTTTACTCTTCTGTCTGTTACAGTCCCCAAGCAGAAAAAGTTTACAAGCTATGCAGCCCACCAGCTGATTTGCATAAAGTTGGGACCGTTGTAACTCCTGATAACGACATCTATATAGCAGGTGGTCAAATTCCTTTGAAAAACACAAAAACAAATCACAGTAAGACAAGCAAACTTCAGACTGCCTTCAGAACTGTGAATTGCTTTTATTGGTTTGATGCACAGCAAAATACCTGGTTTCCAAAGACGCCAATGCTTTTTGTCCGCGTAAAGCCATCCTTGGTTTGCTGTGAAGGCTATATCTATGCAATTGGAGGAGATAGTGTAGGTGGAGAACTTAATCGGAGGACCGTAGAAAGATATGACACTGAGAAGGATGAGTGGACAATGGTGAGCCCTTTGCCTTGTGCTTGGCAGTGGAGTGCAGCAGTTGTGGTTCATGACTGTATTTATGTGATGACGCTGAACCTCATGTACTGTTACTTTCCAAGATCTGATTCATGGGTAGAAATGGCCATGAGACAGACTAGCAGGTCTTTCGCTTCAGCTGCAGCTTTTGGTGATAAAATTTTCTATATTGGAGGGTTACACATTGCTACCAATTCTGGCATAAGACTCCCCTCCGGCACTATAGATGGGTCTTCAGTAACCGTTGAAATTTATGATGTGAATAAAAATGAGTGGAAAATGGCAGCCAACATCCCTGCTAAGAGGTACTCAGACCCCTGTGTTCGAGCTGTTGTGATCTCAAATTCTCTGTGTGTGTTTATGCGAGAAACTCACTTAAACGAAAGAGCTAAATATGTCACTTACCAGTATGATCTGGAACTCGACCGATGGTCTCTGCGGCAGCATATATCTGAACGTGTACTATGGGACTTAGGGAGAGACTTTCGATGCACTGTGGGGAAACTTTATCCATCCTGCCTTGAGGAATCTCCATGGAAACCACCAACCTATCTTTTTTCACCGGACGGGACAGAGGAGTTTGAACTGGATGGAGAAATGGTTGCACTACCACCTGTATAGTTGGGGGTTCAGGAGGTGCACGCCTGATTTATGTGCTTTGTCATTTTCTTTGCTAAACAAGAGAGGCTATGAAAGGACTAAATATGAGTACATAAAAATCTATCTTTGATAAATTTTATTTTTATGCCCTACTTAATATTTGCATCAGTATAATATATATCAGTGAGTCTTGCAGAAAGATATGCTTCCATAATATGAAATAGATTATCCAATAATTGAGAAACTTTTATGTGTATCATGAGAGCATAGAATCTGGATTATCTAACATTGTTAGCCCTGTGTATGTACAGTTCAAAAAGTTCACTTATTAAACTCATTTCCTGTTCCTAGTGTGGTATATCACAAATTGTGCTGAGATTATTTTAGTATATGTATTGCATTCCTGTGCTTCTGTTCTGAAGTCCTGGAATACAGTTTTTCAGTGTAATTCGTTCAGCTGCACTTAACACTAACACCCCTGTTGGAATAGAAATGTCTAAATCCTGTACTCTAGTTGAGGAAGATCTTCCATTTTGTGGTATTGCACAGGGAGAGCTGTGACTGCAGGATCAGTCTAACTATACTATTAGGTGCATGTATTCTCTTTTCACTAACTTATACTTGTCTCTAGAATACAGGTCTTCCAATCAGCTGGTCATTTACCAGGTGTGGACTTAAGTTGCTGGGCTTGCAATAAGGATTGCTAGCCCCTCATTGTGCGGGTCTGGGTGGAGCTTTCATCAGTAAATGCCTCCACTTTCTGTATTACATTAACATTGGCTCATGCATATAACTACCTGCTGCTGTTGTAGTTCTCCATCTTAAAGATTTAGAGTGGGTCAACCAGGTCATTACATCTTAATTTAATAAGCATTACTGTAGAGTGATTGTGTGTAGATACCTGTTAGCCGTCAGGGTGTTTTTATTTTAACCTGTTGTGTGCGTGGGGTAGGATTAGAAAGGTGAACTGTTCAGGAATTCTCTGCACTAGCTGTGCAGACGAGCAGGTAACGAGTGCCGCTCTGGCACTCATCCAGGAACCACTAGCAGCGGGCACCGCCCATCTAACATGAGCACAGGTGCTTCACGACAAACATTACTAGCATGTTCAACTGCATACTGTTCTGGCACTGTATTTTGAATGACATTAATTTATTAAATAAATTGTATATATTCAATATTTGTTTTTCTTTTGTGGTGTGAATGGTTTAATGGTGTGCTTTTAGTTTTCATTTTACTGGGTCAGTTTAGCTTGTTACATGTGATTTCTTCAGAATTTTGAGGATAGGTAGGTAGGTAGGTAGAGTGATTTGCGCCTTACTGTAACATTAACTACAGATTTTAAAAAAAGACATGCCTTTCAACCTTGGTTGCCTATTAGAATCATTTGCGGTGCTTTTAAAAGCTGGGGATAGTACCTGGACCTCATCCCAAACAAAATGAGCTACAGTCTGTTGGGTGGACCTACCAACCGTATCTTTGAGAGCACTACAGGTGATTCTTTTGTGCAGTCCCATTGAGAGCCATTGGTTTAGGCTTTAAATACAGGTGTGCCTCAGAGGTCCTGAGGGCTCAGTTCCAAACCACTGCTATAAAGCAAGTCGTAATCTTGCTGGTGTGGAGGGTCTCACTGTCAATTTGTGACAATACGACATCTGTGAAGTGCAGTGAAACGAGGTGTGCCTGATAAGGATTTCATTCTAGATTATCAGTCTTCCTAGAGCACATCCTTGATCATGTGTCCAGACTTGACTTTAACTGATGCCTTCTGCCCACTGAATGAAGTCTAAATCCTTTTTTTTTCTTCTAAAAAAACATTCAAGAAATTTCAATCCATGATAGTATGAAGCAAATTTTTTTCAGATGTCAATGTGTAAATGTGATTTTCATGTTGAAAGACCCATTTAATAAGTAAATAAGTTTTCTATTTGAGGCAAATTATTCTGCAGAACTTCATCTTAGATGATCAGAAATTGAGGTGGCTTCAGTCTAGACTAGCACCATAATCCAGTGATAAGAGAATGAAAGGTAAGAGATGTACCTCCTTGATCCTAATGGGTTTTCACATTTTCCGGTAGATGGCATAAAAGGAAGCAGGGAAATTGGTAGAAAAATGGGAACTTTGCCCTAAGAATTGTAAAGGGAAACTGGAGAGAATTAAACATGGGAATGACTCCGGAAAAATCATTTGATGGAAGAATCCTTGAATCAATAGCATCATTCCATGAACAAATGCCATCAGTGTTCTTTCATTTAAGAACGTTTATTACAAGCAGCTCTAGAGGCTAGAAATCCGAAATCAAGGTGCTGGCAGGATTGGGTTCTTCCGAGGGTTGTGAGAGAAGGGAGCTGCTCCAGGCCTCTCTCCTTGGCTTGTAGATGGCCGCCTGCAAGTTCACACGGTGTTCTTCCTCTGGATGCGTCATCTTGCCAGGAACCAGATCTGCCAGCATCTTGATCCTGGACTTCCCAGCCTCCAGAAAGTTCTGGAGGCCCAGAAGTTCCAAACCAAAGTCTGATAGTGTTGGTTTCTGGTGAACACTCTCTTCCTGGCTTGCAGATAGCCACCTTCTCATTGTGTCCTCACCTGGTGGAGAGTGAAGTCTAAATTCTTCAGCACGTTTCAGGCTGTCTTGTAACCTGTACAGCCTTGTGTTACATTGTTTACCCACAAACCTTAACTTGAATTGGGCTTTTGCTATACTTTCCTGCCTGCCTCGGCTGCTTGCTCTATTCAGAATGGTCTTTCCATCCCAAACCTGCCTGTGGCTGTCTCTGTACTAGCTAAGATTTAAGGTGATTTTTATTTATTTTCCCCCCTTTATTGTTTCCAGTCAACATTTATCCACCATATAAGGTAGTTTTCAATGAATGCTTCCCTGATAACCACCCTGTGCTGAAAAGAGTCCCTTCTCACATCCCTAGTGCCTTGTACCCCGGTAGGTTCATTGTACCAATACTTTGTTGAGTATTATTGGCCTGAATACTTTTCTGCAGTAATTGATGTTTTTGAGAGTAGGGACTATCTTATATAGGGCTGCATCCCCTACACTGTAGCATAGTTGGTGATAAGAAGTCAAACCCAATATAACAAATTCTTCATTCTCATTAGAAGTTTAATTAGTCACCCCCTCCCCCCCTTACCTCTCCATCCATCTTAGATCTGTTGTCAACACTTCTGCCACTCCTGGCAGTACCCTGAATTCCTCTGCCTTAACTATTTTATAACGGACAACCTGAATCTTAGGTGAGTGTGAATGGTCTTGACCTGTTCGTAACAGCTAAGCGTCAGTTTCATTTCAAATGAATTCCTTCCAAGTGCAGTGCGCCTTACACGACTATTTGAAAGTTATTTCTGTTGGAGGGATTTGATCATGGAAACCTTGTTTCAGGCCTTGGATGCTGGGTGAGCACAGGGAAGACAGACTGAGGTTGGTCAAGTTCATGGGAAAGGGCACATGAGCCTGGTTTCTCTTCAGCAACAAAGTCCTCTTCTTGGAGTCCTGAGAACTGTTCCTTTCTCACGTTTGCTTTCCCCACGCCACGGCACTTCTTCCCTCTCTCTTAAAGGGTTACATAATTATGCGGGTCAGCACCGGGGGCCTTTCTACCCTTGGACAGCACTTTCTGAAACTGCTAGATTTCCACATGAGAACTGTTTATTCTGGATCGGACTTAATTTGGTCAGCTGAACTCTCTTGGGTATGGAGAGTTTTTCTTACCCTTGGCCTACTTTTTGTGGTACTACATATCCTTTTACAGTTTCACCCCACACTTTGTAAAACAAATAGTTGAAAGCACTGCTTTCTTGGACGGTTTCAGTACGTCAGTCCCACCGTGCTCCTTAGAAAGCCACAGGCATGGAGCCTTGTGTTGGGAAGGAAGGTTTTGTTCATGTCACAAGAGTCACCAAGCGCCTGCCGTGTGCCAGCCTCGCTGTCATACCCCAGAACTGTAAGGGTGGGTGGGGTGGAGATATATTCAGGGCCTATGGGGAGAAATGGGCACTGGCCCAGCTCAAGGCCAAAGAGGCATCACTCACATGCAGTGTCTTCTGTGTCTCTCTTTGATTCTGTCCCCTCCCCAGCACAGCAATGGAAGCAGAAGGAAATCACCATAGTGTCAATGACTTCATAAATCAACTCATTTTTCCATGTTCTCATAGCAACATGGGAGAAACTAAAAGACAGGAAGGAGGAAGAAGAAATGCCGAGGGAGGCAAGCTGCACTGCTGCCCCCCTTTGTAGGTTTTGTGTTCTGTGTTTTCTTCTCCACGTTGCCCCAGTTTTCCCGGGGATTGTTACAGTAACTGCCTGACACTGCAGTGAGCATCGTACTAGTGTTACACTCAGGTTTCATAACTCAGCCCTTGCTGGGGTTGGTCCCAATTTTTCAGTCTGTAGTGTAACAAAAAATGCCACGACAAAGAACTCCATGCACATAGCATTTTTTCCTCCTTTTGGATTCTATTCTTGGTATTAATTCTAAGGAATGGAATGCTGGTCAGGCTCAGGATGGGATTAAATCCATTGAAAATGTGTTCGATGCTCTCCTGATTAAGGTAAGGGCCGTACAAATGTTCACTCCCGCTTTATTGACTGTGCTGCTGAAAAGCGCATCTCACAGCAGTGAAACAAGTGTTAGCTCAACATTCAAACATTCGAAAAGAACTCCCGTGGGAATGTTGGGAGCTTGACTCAGTACAGGAGGTCACCGAGACCTAAACAAGGAAGGAACCAATCAGCAGTCAAGTGCTGGGGGTGGTTCCTCTTCCGTCAGAGAAGCCTCACTCGTTCATCTGGGACAGGATTTGGTGTGAGCAGTTTCCCATCTAATGAGGGCATTTCAGAACCTCTACTCTGCCTTCCCTTATTTAATTCAGAACATAGGCTCGGAGAGGTTCTTCTGTTGAACCTGCTCAAGGTCACACAGCAATCTAGGGCTGTGTTCTGCCTTCACCTTTTGGGGTTCTCTGTACGCAGAAACCTAGTAAATGAAGGAAACTGAGGTAGTGAGTGGACTGGAGCCCAAGGGGACCGGAGGAGTTGGATGTGCGCTCTCTGCACATCTTGTCCCTTCCTATCCTTGTTCCCAGCCTGGAGGGATGAGAAACCCCATCCTAGGTCTGGTGGTGAGGGTGCATTGTATTGTTATCTTTTATAGCCTACACATTTGATAAAAATTTCTTTGAATCTCAGTTGTTAATGTAAAGAATTAACAATAGCAATAGCAAGTGTGTATTCAGAGCTAAGCATCGTCAGATACAATGCCAGTCTGAGTGTGGGTAAGCTCCCACTTCCTTTTTATATCCAATTTTGTCCTTCCTTCCTAGTCCCCCCTCCTCGACCCCCAGGGACTCAAACCATTCTCTTCATTCTCCTTTGTTCTGCCTGTGGATTGTGACCCTTCATCTTCCAGTTACATGAAACTTCTCCCTTCTCCCCCAGTTACAAATCAGAGTCATCTGCCCATTCATCCAGTGTTTACGGTGTGGTTGCCACGTGCCGGGCACCGTTCTCGTCCCTGACGCTAGAGCAGTGGATAAATCAGACCAATATCCCTCTTCACGTTCTGTGGGGAGGATGGCCAGTGAGCAGAAACAAATGGATCTACAACATGTTCCTCACAGCCCACTGCACCCAAGAAAACCCAAGGTTCTAGATGTTGGGTGACGGGACTGAGTGTGGGTGCTGGATTCAACCCCAGGGGTGCCTACCTCCAGCTTATGGGGGCCTACATTGTAAATTATAAAGCCCCGAGCAAATGCAAAGGGTCTTCCTTGTTGTAATTGCCGAAGTCTAGCAAAATGAGAATGCAGGAGACTTTTTGTAGTTTTCACTTGTCAGAGACACCAGCCTTCTGGGGTTTGCCATTTTCTTGAAAAATGTGCCTGAAAAACAAAACATATTCCTTCCATTGGCCATGTCTACCTAACTCCAGAAATAAATGACATTTCGAAGTGGCTGGGTTTTCTTTTTTTAAGATCCAATTTTTAAAATACATCTTACATGTGCAACTTGATTTTAAGTATGTGTACACCTGTGTTACCACCTAAATCAAGTGAAATCGTTGACTTAACCCATACTCCTTGGCCTTGAAGCCTGTCAGCTGGAAAGTGGGTACAACATCTTTTGGTCCCCAAAGAAAAAAGATAGATGTTTCTTTTCAAAATGGTTTGTGAAGTTGATACAGAGTTAACTGCACTTTCCAAAACTTCCCAGCTTACTCGGTGGAAGGTATTTTGTGCTCCTGACCCTGGAAAGGAGCCATTTCGTCTGACCAAGTCTTCCACACACAGATAACCCTTTCCAGGTTACCACTTCTTTTCTTTTTTAAAAAAAATATGTTTTTATTGATTTTTTAGAGAGGAAGGGAGAGAGAGAGAGAGAAACATCATGTGAGAGAGAAACATCAACCAGCTGCCTCTTAAACGCCCCCCACTGGGGATCAAGCCTGCAATCCGGGCATGTGCCCTGAGTGGGAATTGAACCAGGACCTCTCAGTCCATGGGACAATGCTCAGTCCACTGAGCCACACCAGCCAGGCTAGGTACTTCTTTTCTTTCCTGTGTCTGCCTCGGGGGTCTTCCCCTTCCTCACTCTCATTTCTTTAATCCTGGTATTCTCACCAAGAGTAATCTCTGGGTGTTTCTACACTCCCCAGGTTCCTTTGGGCTTTAGTGTCCCCAGGGACTACTTTCTTCCTTAGTTCTCTGCCGTCATCACTCCTTGCCGTTGCCTAGAGCTGTACTCACTCTGACCTCTTCCTCCTGCATCACAGGCCATGCCCCCCACCCTAGGGTGGACTGAAACCTGCTCTCCTCTACCTCTTCAAAACCTTACCATCTTCACTCAAGGAGCAGTGCAAATGCCACCTCCTCCAGGAAGCCTTGTCTGATTGTTCCAGCTGAAAGGACCTCTCACGACACTCATCACTTTCTTTTTTTTTCAATTTTTTTTCTTTATTGATTTTAGAGAGAGAGGAAGGGAGAGGGAGACAGAGATAGAAACATCAATGAGTGAGAACGTCGATTGGCCGCCTCCTGCATGCCCCCCATTGGGAATTGGGCCCACAACCTGGGCATGTGCCCCGACTGGGAATCGAACTGATGACCTCTTGGTGCATGGGTCGACGCTCAACCACTGAGCCACTGAGCGGGACTCGTCACTTCCTTTATTTCACATTTTGAGCAGGGCTCTCCTGGCGCAGCGAGCGCTCATCCCCAGTGAGTGGTTTTGTGACGGTGAATGCTGACTCCTGCGGGAGGTGCAGCTGGTTGAGCTGTCAGGGTGTAAGGTAACACGTTTTTTGGTCTGTTGTACCGAGCTTTTCCATTCTCCAGCACCTTTTTACTACGTTTCATGTATACTCTGGCTCTCCGATGTGCAGGCTTTTATGAACTGAGACACAGCTCACACAAATAACATTGTCCATATGGGAAACCCATTCTGTGTTCCCTAGGAATTGTACTAGAAACTTTGGAAATACAGCCTGCTTGTCAAGGGAGAGTCACAGGATTTAACCCGATCACTTAAACAGAAACAATAAACATGTTTTCCAACCAGAGGAGTGGTGACTAAGCTTCACTTCCAACAAGGCCCCAAAGAAAACTTCTAAGGATTCATTAATCCCAGATGCTCAAAGGAGCGGAATTAATGGCATTCAAAATAAAAATCGTTTAAACCTCGAGTCTCAAAATGACGATCTATCACTAATTAAAAATAAACATACTTTAAAGGTTGTAAAACATGTAAGATCTAAAAATTCCCGTCCCCCTCGCCTGGTGCTTTTAGTTGACCATCATTTAGGGACACAAGGACATACTCCTCTGTCTTCACCTGGGAGTTCCCATTTCAGAGGCGTTCAGGGGAGTGAGTGAACGGCCGTGGAGGCCCAGAGGCTTCGGTCTCACACCAAGGAGCCATTCAGGACCACTGCGGCCCCGGACAGGACGGTTCCCCTCCTGTCTCCGCGGTTTCTAGGAAGTGCCGCCTGGTGACTGTTTTCTAGGGCACAGCCAGGAGGGGCAGCTGGAGAGGCTGCTTTTCTAATTCTCCACTGGCCTACTTGGACCTAGTCAGTCCCCAGAGCTAACCACACATGGTTCCTCTGGTAAAGTTTATCAGAAAAAAAATCCCATGGATTAGATGAACTATCAATGAAAACCGAGCTGCCAGCCGCCAGTGGACTTCTTGAACATACAGACCACTGCCTTCCTGCTTATGACAGACATGAAGAAAAAGTAAGTTTTACCCATTTAAACATATCAACACAGCCCCGGTGGCATGGTCTCTTGGGTCTCTACTTTGCCAGGAAGAGCAAGTTAGATGACAAAGTGTCCTCTGGGCTACCCAGCATCGTCCACAGTCACATTATAGCTGCTTTTCATGGACCAGCCCCGCTGATCGAACCTCTGGTGAAATCCAAGGAAAACATGTTCTCGTGGTAGCTGGGTTTGACTGAGGGCTGGGTTTCGTTTTAGGTAAGTGTGATTTAAAGTCGTGGAGAGCCCTGGCCGGTTTGGCTCAGCGGTTAGAGCGTCGGCCTGCGGTCCAGAGAGATCCGGGTTCGGTTCCCGCTAAGGGCATGTACCTCGGTTGCAGTTTGTCCCCGGCCCTGGTTGGTCGTGCGGGTGGCAGCCACTCGATGTGTCCCTTTCACGTCGATGTTTTTCTCTCTCTCTCTCTCTCTTCCTCTCTCTCCCTCCCACTCTATCTGAGCAAAAAATGAAAAAATGTCCTCTGGTGAGGATTAAAAAATAAAAAATAAAATAAATAAATAAAGTTGTGGAGAGCTGTGAGATTGGGCCGTGGAGGAAGGGCAGTGGGTAGCTTGTTGGGTTCAGAGAAGCATCACTGAATGACAACGTAGGGCCACGCAGATGCAGTGGTGCCCAACCCAGAACGCACTTTCTGAAACGCAGCACCCAGCTGGCCGCCTGCCGCCTGCCGGTGGGAAAGCCCTCCAAGGGCTTCTCTGGCCTGTTAGATCAAGTCCACGCCCCCTGGCCAGGCTGACAGGGATCCCCTGTCCTGACCTGGCCTTATTTTCCAGCCTCGTCTCTTGCCCATCCCTCCTTGCCATTTAGGTTCCGGCCCCACCAAAGAACACGCACTGCTGCCAAGCCTGCCTGTGCTGCTCTCCTAGGTCCTGAAGGCCTTCCTCTCTTACAGCCTCTTCCCCACCCCCACTTCACCCCTGAAACTATCACTTAGCCTCTGGTCTCAACTTAGGCTCCAGGAAAAGAGACATCTACTCGTCCCTGTCAGAAAGAAGTTGACCACCATGATGTACTTGAGCACACCCGGCTTCCCCTGACCTGGCCTCCTCACCCTCTGTGGTTACTGTGCATCTCCTGCTGAACAGCAAGCTCTGGAAACGGTATGTGGGGCACCCACTGTGCGTGTCCATCGTAGGTACCAAGACCCTGACTGGGAGAAGGCAGAGCTTGAAATGCAGTGTGAGGCACTTGGGTTCATCTTAAGAGGAACTTCCCAGGGGAAGTAGCCCAAGATGTGAAAAGCCTGAGTCTCTGGAGGCCAGGGTGAGTCTGCGGTGCAGTGTTCGAAGTCCCCAGGGTGTGTGGACGCCCAGGACGGTTCCCGAGGCATGAGGTATTTGTGTGATTGTTAAACTTGGCGAATGTCAGCCCTTCAGCGTAAACACGCAAAGATCCTTCATCCATGTCCATGAACCGGTGCCGAGGCAACGCTTCGCACAGGCCCTGTCATAAGATGAGAAAAATACGGACAAATTAAACTGCTATAAGTCAGTTAATTGTTTGATTAAGAGGATTCTCCTTTACCCTGATCCTATGCTCTTCCCACATTTTGGTATTAAAATGTCTTTGTAGGAAGTGCTCAAACATTCCAAGCCAAATTGCAGGGCAGAGAGGGGGGTGGGTGGAGAGTGGAAATGTGATCCCTGTACCACACCATTCTAAAAAAGAAATTCCAGGCGGATCAAGCCCTAACTGTGAAAGGCAAACTGAGAAACGTCTAGATTAGAGAATATCCTCATGACCTTGAGGTAGAAAAGTTTTTCTTAAGCCACAGAGATATTTCTCTCCTATGAGAGGAAAGATAAATTTGACTACATTAAGAACTCATCAAAAAACACCGTCAAGAATGAAGATGTCACTGAATGAGATACTTGCAACACACATAATCGACAAAGAAATAGTATCCAGAAAAAAGTGTATACAAACACACACACACACACTTTCTCATAAAATAAACATGGAAACAAACAAGAAACAGACAGCCCGATAGAAAAATGGGTAAAAGACTTGAACGGGCATTTCATAAAAATGGAAATCTAAGTGGTTAATAAATAAACGAAAAAGTACTCAACCTTATTAGTACTCAGGGAACTACAAATGAAAAGCCCCAGTGAGATACCACGTCACACTCACGAGATTGACAAACACTTAATTTCCTGGTGATACCACAGTGTTGGAGGCAATGTGGAGCAATGCCATTCCGATGCCATGCTGGTGGGAGGGTACAATGGTAGCACCGCTTCAAAAAACAAGCTTGCGTTAACTGAAAAGGTCTGAGATGTACATATTCCCAGGTGCGTACCCCAGAGAAATGTACACAGGTGCCGGGGATATGCCCTCTAGTACGGTCCGCACAGTAACTCCAAACCGGAAACGGCCGATGTCCTCCGACAGCAGACTGGATAAACGATGGCAGCACTCATAATGGAAGACAAGGATCGCCTAGAAACCAAAATGAACCAGAGAAGACAACACAAACGGTGTGATTCCATTTATTTATTTTTCTTTATTGATTTTAGAGAGAGAGGAAGGGAGAGGGAGAGAGAGATAGAAACATCAATGAGAGAGAACATCGATTGGCCGCCTCCTGCATGCCCCCCACTGGGGATTTGGCCCACAACCTGGGCATGTGCCCTGACTGGGAATCGAACCGGCGACCTCTTGGTGCATGGGCCGATGCTCAACCACTGAGTCACACCGGCCGGGCGTGATTCCACTTATACAAATTCAAAAACAGACATAAAATCAACTGTGCTGTTTAGACTACAAACATAAGAGGGAGAAGTAAAATTATAAAGAAATGATGATTTCAAAAGTCAGAGTCCAAATGCTTCTGGAACAGGAAGAGTTAGGACCTGGGAGAGACCCCGGAGCGAGGCTTTCGAGGTGCTGGCAACACGCCATCTTACCTGGGTCGTGGTTGCAGGAGTGGTTACTTGGCATCATCTTTAATGCTCGTTTCTTGCTCGGTTCTGTATGTGTTTTTCACCCTTAGGTTGCCCATCCCCATTCTTTTTATTAACTGCAGATCTCCAAGGCTGGGAAGACCCTATGCATGCTTCGCTCAGCCCATGCTTAGTTCAAGGGCTGTAGAAAGGACTCGAAGCAGCCCTGGGGGAGACCTTCCTGAAGAAGAGAGGCTGGAGCTGGGTCTTGATTAGTGTCTGTTGTGGGTTCTCTCAACAATGCTTGTCTAGCCCTGGCCGGTGTGGCTCAGTTGGCTGGGCGTCCTCCCGTGCACTGAAAGGTTGCCGGTTCAGTTCCTGGCCAGAGCACAAGTCTGGGTTGTGGACTTGATCCCTGGTAGGGGGCATGCTGGAGGCAGCCCATCGATGTTTCTGTCTCTCTAAAAATCAATAAATATATTTTTTAAAATGCTTCTCCAAGAACCAGAGGTTCCGGGAAGGCAGAGTCGCCACAAAGGTTTCAGGTGGCCAGGGGCCTCGCAGAGCCCAGCGCCCGCAGACACTAACAAGACATGGAGTGCTGTGTGGCGGACCCGGAGTGCCCGATTTAGGAATCTGGGTCGAATCCTGCAGACAACTGTAGACCCTGAGGGTTACTGTGAAGCGACAATTAAAAACAGCCTCATGTCTCAGGGAGATGAGTCTGGGTGTAGCGGGTAGGGCGGGTGGCGATGGGGAAACCAGTGAAGGTCAGGCAGAGTACACTGGCAATGACGGACACGACAGAGATGGGAGGGCACCAAGACAAGTGACCGAGCAAGCAGAGAGAAGTGAGTGCCTAATAAACACCAGGTCCTCGGGAAAGGGGAGGTGCCCACAGGGCCCAGCTCTTGTGCCCCATCACCACCTCGGCTCCAGGGCGGTAACAGTCCATGTCGGAGAACTTCACCCTGGACTCAAGGAAGCACAGCTCCCCAGGGGCCAGAGAGGTCTGCCTGCGCCTGTGAGCACATCGCCGAGCTCCTGTTCTGCAGAAAAGCACAGTACACGGACATGCACATGAAAGCATGCTAGCTGCCAAGGCTGTGTCGGCTGCTGCGAGGCTTAGGAGCCCAGGGCTGCTCCATGGTGTCCTACCCCCCGGGGGCTTCTGCCAGTGAGCATGGTTCGAGGTGGGATCGCACAAGCAGCCCCCTGCACTCCGCATCCCACGGAAACGAGGGAGCTGTCCCTGCGGGGTCCCCAGTTTAATCGCGGAGGCACTGCTGTGAGCAACGTGGGAACGAGAGATCGGGTGGGCCACGAGTCCTCCAGGGTGGTCTGCGTCCTACCCGCTTAGGAGGCTGGTGCTACCGTCCGATGGGGCGGCGGGCCAGACGCCCCGACAACATGAAGGCTACTTTCTCGAAAGACGGGTCAAGTACGACTGTGCAGGACAAACAGGATAATTTTATTCTCATTTTTCTTTAAAATAAAGATACAGTAGGAGTTTTACAATTCAGTATGATTAGACGCGCTTTATAATTTTAACATTCTTTTTAAACAAATGATGACAGAAACAAAAAACTGGTACCAATGATAAAACTTAGAGCGAAGAGACTACCTTTCGGATCAAACCCGTGCCACAGCTAAACTCCCTTAGAAAACTTTCTAAGATTTTAAGCTAAATGTCCCTAGAAAGGGTTTTGTGGAAAGCCTTGAATCGCAACTCCTTAAATTATTTTTGCAACCACTGAATGCCTTTACCAAGCTGCTAATCAAATGCTTCCTCCATTTAGGGACCGATGGCCAAGTGCCCTGAAACCGCTAAGTCTTGATCCTATTTTTCCAGCTATAAATTATTAATGTTTCAAGAAAACAAAGTATTTTCTAAGCACAGAAGCTTTCTAAAAACTTCAATTACCTTTTCTGGCTCAGTCCTGACCGAAATGTTCAAATGTTTATATTGCACACACACACACACACACAAAATTGGAGCAGCATACTGTGTGTGTGTGTGAGAAGCTGATGAAAAATAAGATTGGAAAAAACCCTAAATTGTGTCCCATTTACATGATTTAAATATATAGTTTCTATATCGTTAATATAAGTAAAAAGGTAAACTTTAGAACAGCACAGAAATACAAATGCATTAGTTTTACAAAATATATTCAACCCCTTATACGTGCACAATCTTAGAGTTTTGGAGTTACCATACAAGGGAGCTAGTTTCTTCTCCTTCATATGAAAGCAGGGAGTCAGGTGTACAAAGTTATTTACATGGAAAGAATCAAGATCCACATTCTTTTTCTTTGTCCTTGACAACTATTCATGGAATGTGGGGAATTGTGAAAAGACAGTTTCAATGTTGTGAAGTTCAAAGACTTGGAATGAAAAACTCCTAGTGGCACATTGCACTCCATGGAATGAAGGTCATTTCCGGAAACCAGGGCTGCGATCTGTCTTGTTGGAAGGCAGAACTGGGGGAAAGGTCACGCACGCCAAGCAACCTCTGGTCAAAGAACCAGAGAGCAAATGTTGATGCCATTTTCAAGAGTCCCAACCAAATCCCTGACAAAATAACAGGCAACATTCAGCAGCTAGTGTTTGAAAAGGCTAAACTGCAGACACAAGTTCACGAGGTTCGGGATCCGTCCACCGGCCTCTTAGAGCTGAAGGTTCCCGAACTCATTACCAGGCCCGGAGGGAGAAGGACCACTAGCTGTAACGTCCACAAAACACAAAATAAACATAAAACCTGCCTGCCAGGAAGACAGCGCCACAGCTTCCTTTCAAACTTGTCACTACCGCATGAAGGTGTTAATTCTTTGTAAAAGAATTCTTATAACCGTTAGCATAGTAAATACTGCTCTCGAGATACTTCCACTCAGATTTTTAAGTACCTTGCTCCTCGGCCTTTCAACAGCTTCTCAATTCTCCCTTCTCTTCCTAATTTGCTTTCTCCTTGCCTTTCCAAACTAAATTATTCTAAAAACAATTCGATGCTTAATCTAGAACTCGGAAAGCAAGTCATAGTGTCTGGTTTGCGGCCCAAGGATATTGCTGCCATGTTTCTTACAGCAAAAAGAAGGCGGGATTGTTTAAGGCTTGGGGGCTAATAGATCACTAATGGATTTGGGGACAGACTATTCATAATGGTCATATGAACCAAATGCAAATGTAAAGTGACTCAGCCTTACTCTGACATGCAACTTTTTCTATTCACCCAGTCCAAGACACAGCAGCTTTAACTGTTTTTTCTCTTACCTATGTCACTGGCATTACAGTGCCTAGTAGGAATTAAAGTGTGCCAGGGACTTTTCCCAAACACTACTTTTAAGTCACCTAGACAAACAGGGAGGCCACCACCAAGCCCCAGACGCAGCCTGTGCACTTGGCACACCTTGAAAGGGTCTGGCTGACGCCAGCTCCCCCAGGCTTACTTGCAAATACTCGGTCTTAGACACAGGACTAGCGCACGCATGGCCAACCAAAACACACCCCTTTACCAGTGACGTGCCCGAGGATGGCCCGGCACTGACGGGAGGCTACTGCTTCCAGGCTGGCCCCTCCGCTGCAGCCCGGAACCCAAGCCCGAAGCACACAGGCTCACGGGATGAGCGGCCAGGCTTCCTGCCGTGAGCGGTGCTGGCTGCCCCGGCGCCTGGCGACGACACAGCCTCTGCTCCCTGAAGACCCCACGCCTCCCACCACCTGAAGGAAAGAGTGTTATGGTCTTTTGACCATTTCTATGACAAAAGTTCTATCTTCTGAAATGTTCTTTTTCTGCTGAAAGCCAGTTAAATGACTACTTTGAACTCTTAACTAGAAACATTAGAAGGAAGTTCATTTCAGGTGGATACTATAATGGGGAACATGTGATACTAAAGCAGTTAGATTTCGGGAACTAGCTGCATTTCAGTGCGATTCCAAAGGCAGACTGGCTGCTTTTGACGGGTGAGAGAGGGGAGTCGACCCCATCACACAAGCCACACAAGCTAAAGGATGACCCAGCAGCTGGCCACCCCTGCAGCGTTCCTACCTGTGCATTCTGGCAGCCGGGAGATGACAATCGCGCTAACACACTGTCACTCCAGCCAATGAGGTGGCCTCATGAAACAAGATGTGAGAGGGATTCTTCATGGTCTCAGTGCAACCCTGATTAAGTTCCTCTTAAGGACTTGTTTGGTTTTGCTTCTCTTCAAGTAACAGTTCCTGAGAAGGTCAACTTTCCTAGCGGAGGCGGAATTAATGGAGTTTTCACAATAAGCCTTTTAATTTAGCATCACTGAATTATTTATTTTTTAATAATAAAACACTTTATTTACTGATTTATTTTTATTTTTAAAATTTTTATTGAATTTATTGGGGTGACATTGGTTAATAAAATGATCTAGGTTTCAGATGTACAGTTCTATAATACATCACCTGTATATTGTATTGTGTGTTCACCACCCCAAGTCAAATGGAAGTATGCTTTTAGATTTCCTGGGCTTGTGTTGAAACACAAAGTGGACAATTTAGGGATATTTAGATTATGGCCTATGACCATTTCACATGCCCTAGAAGGATTTATGTTACATAAACATTTCCTAAGGGATAAATCAAATGTAACCAAGTGTCATCCTTAACTAGGTCCCTTATCTTCCCAATACTCTTTATATCATAGGCAGCTTATACTACGTATTCTCCATTGTTACTGAAAACGCAGTCTGCCCCTGTAAACACTCCCTGAGAACACCCATCCCAGGTCCCCACGGAAAGCAAACGAGAGCTGAGCACGGCAGACACACGAGGTCCAGGTGTGGGAACATCTGCGCGGACAGCACACCTGTGCACGTGTCTAAAACGAGACCCGCTGTTCTTTAGGAAACATGACTGATGTCATGGCTGCAGTTTCCTTGTCCGTGCTCCTTGCTTTCCTACATGTGAGCTAAGAGGAGATTTCTATTTAATATTTACAGATCATCTTGCATTCCTTTTAAAAATACTTTCAGACAGGACTGATTACAAGATTTTCCATCAGGGAAGTAGGAAAGCCAAGCGCCTGGAAAAGCTGACAAGGGATAAGACTAAGAAAACCTGCAGGTCTGTAAACTCCCCATGGAAAAGAAGGAATAGAAGGCACACACGTTGGGTTTACAATGCTTGTAAAGACTGCAACACGACCAGAGTGGACGGAACTGACACCGAGGTGTTCCACAGTCCCGCCCTGAAGACGAGCCCATGCTCAGCCGCTCTGACGCCGGTGCCCGGCACCCGCTAGTGCTCTGCGCACCTGCTTGGACACGGGGAGAGACAGCACTCGAGACTCCTCGAGGCCCCAGAGCACGTGCTGAGGATGGGGAAAGAACAGATTAAACAGGAAACAAAACATTGCATCCTCAGAACTCCCACCTGTGACTTTCACATTTCCGGAGGAAGTGAACTGATAGTTTGTAGGTAGAAAACCAAGCAACAAAAATCGTCGTATAACTCAGCAAAATAGTAACAGAGGGCTGGATTGTACAGCCCCTTAACTTTATAAGCACATTTTAGGGCCAACTTTGGAGAAACTGAAATACTAGTATAACAATTTTAGCACTAATACGTTATAGCGACCGTCCAGCTAGTTAAACAGCAAAAGGGAGCAAAATTTACATAAGTAAAAACTTTCCTAAAGTAAACAAGTGTATACTGTCAGAACTTGAAGAAAAATCATTAGAAGGGACACTGTGTTTTAATCAGGCTCAGACTGAATAAAAGTAGTCAACTTAAACCCCGACCTGGAAAGCCATCCCTGCTATGGTTATGATTTCATCTTTCCAGCGTCCTGTGACATTCATTTAGACAGAGGGTGACCGTCCATGTAAACAGTTCGACGTATCGGTCCCTGCTGTGGACCTGTGGCCGATGAGGAGGAACAGTCTGGGAGCAGCAGGCAGACAGGGGACATGTCACCCTAAGGAAGCAACAGCAGCCTCTCGACACCTTGCTCAGGGCTTCCCGCTGGGCGGCTCAGTGAGACTCTGGGCGGGGGAGCTGGTGAAGGTAGACAGCCAGGAAGACATAGCCGTCTTTGCGCTGGAAAGAGCTCCTCCAACGGACTGGCCTGGAAGGAAAGGAGAAAAAAACAAAAGGAAAAATGTCTTCCCTTTCCTTAAGAGACAGTGAAAGACCAACGCTAATGAATAAATGTTAATTTACAGTAACACAGGAATGTTAATAGTTACAAAAATGCCATTTAAATCTCTAGTTTCAAAACAATCCCTTTCCATGGGAATGTCTAATAGGAAACGGGACACTTTCTGGGTGTAAGAGCCTACCAGCTCCTAAGCATTCTGCAGGTACTCAGCAAACTCTCTCCTTAATACCCAGGGGCTCCCAGCCCTGGCTGTGTATCAGAACCACTCTGTACCCCAAGTCCCAGCTGATAACTAACTGATAACCACATATCAGTGGTGGGGCTGCTTTAGGGAAATTTGCTTGTCATCGAAAACGGTGTTGCATTAAATGAGGACACACAGAGCTCATCTGCCTCAGGTCTGTTTGGTGTTAAAGAACATGACCTCGAAAGCTGGTGCTGAAGTGAACCTACTCCCACTCATACTCTCGGAGAGGGGAATGCCGAAGAGAACTGAGCTGCGAATTTACTATCAGCTGCAGCATCATTGAAAGTTAAGTGACAATTGAATCATATACCTATCATAAGTAGAATTTTTCTATTAAAGAATAAGAAAAATAAGTCAAAGGCATAATGTTGTATGGAAGAAAATGCTAACGTATCAAATTCCACTCCCCGTAACAAAGTGAACCGAGTGAGAGGCTCCACGCTCCTTGTCTCCTGAGTCCCCAGGGAGCTCCCTTGCCCTGCCGATCTGCAGGTGCCCAGATGTCAGAGCTGCGAGGACCCCCGCACAGGGGTCATCTGGGGCTACTGAATTATGCTCCCCCCCCTTTATTGATTTTACAGAGAGAGAGGAAGTGAGAGGGAGAGAGATAAAAACATCGATAAGAGAGAACATCGATAAGAGAGAACATTGATTGGCTGCCTCCTGCATGCCCCCACTGGAGATCGGGCCCACAACCTGGGCATGTGTCCTGACTGGGAATCAAACCGGTGACCTCTTGGTGCATGGGTCGACGCTCAACCACTGAGCCACACTGGCCAGACCTGAATTATGTTCAATAAGGGTGAGTCAACCTCTCTCAGGAGCTAAGCAAGGAGATGGGCCCTCTTTTTACATATTGATGTGAGAAAGCAAATGTAAATAACTGGTGAATCTGAGATAGTTAGGAGTTCCTTGCATACTGTTGTACCCTTTTTTTAAGTTTGAAATTATATAAAAATAAAAAGATAAAAATACAGAAAAGGAACAAGAAATTTCTTTAGAATGGACATGAAACAATCTTCAAAAATTTTAAGTAAAAAAAGCTTCAGGAGCCCAGCCGGTGTGGCTCAGTGGTTGAGCGTGGACCCATGCACCAAGAGGCTGCCGGTTCGATTCCCAGTCAGGGCACATGCCCAGGTTGTGGGCCAAATTCCCAGTAGGGGGCATGAAGGAGGGGCCAGTCGATGTTCTTGCTCATCGATGTTTCTATCTCTCTCTCCTTCTCTCTCTAAAATACAAATGAAAACATTAAAAAAAAAAGCTACAGGAGCAGAAGCATGTACAGCGTGCCGCGTGTCTGGCTCTGGTAGCAGGGCACAGTGGCCTCAGTGAATGAGTCAGGAGTATTACCTCATCTACCACTTTTCGGAAGAATTGTATAAACACTTAATAAAATTCATAGGTAAAGCCATCTGGGCTTGGATTAAATTAAAAACCTTGCGGCAAGATTTTTAATATTTAATTCAATTTATTTAATAGATAATAGGGCTATTCAGATTTTCTATTTCTTATTGAGTCCATTTTGGCAATTGAGTCTTCCAAAGAACTTGTGTATTTCATCTAAGTTGTCAAAAAACTGGCATAAAGCCCTGGCCAGTTTGGCTCAGAGGTCAGAGCGTCGGCCCTCAGACCAATGAGTTTCGGGTTCAATTCTGGACAAGGGCATGTACCTCGGTTGCGGTTAGTCCCTGGCCCTGGTTGGGGTCATGCGGGAGGCAACCAGTCGATGTGTCCCCCTCACATTGATGCTTCTCTCTCTCTCTCTCTCTCTCTCTCTCTCTCTCTCTCTCTCTCTCCCTTTCTCTCCCTCCTGCTCTGAGGATAAATAGAAAAATATCCTCAGGTGAGGATTAAAAAAAAAAACAACAAAAAAAACCTGGCATAAAGTTATTCACAATATTCCCTCATTGTCCTTTTAATTTCTGTAAGATTATAGTGATGTCCCCTCTCTGCTATTCATGGAGAACTACGGCCTGATCAGGGAGTGGGGGAACCCCAGTGAAGTGTGAAACCTGGCAGAACAGTGAACTCATCAGAACATGTGTCACTCCCCATCACATGTGGCAAAATTCGCTCAACCGTGATATTATTTGTTGCCACAACATTTTTTAAAAAACAAATAAGACAAAATTTAAAACAACACAACAACAACAAACAAACCCCTGTATTCAACTATGGGACTTATTTGTATTATTACGCGGTACACAGACCTCTACAGCTTCCCATTTTTATCAGTGCATACTGAGAACACAGGAGCTGTGTTACGAGCCCAGTGTGTTCTTGGCTACAGGTGTGCCTTACCAACAGCTTTTCCTGTTTGGACAACATTCCGGCTGGTTGTGACCATGACGTTTCCAATTTTTTTGCCACGTTCACTGTTTTGAACAGAACTGAGTAAAGGAAAGATGTGTTAAATACAATTTTAAAAAATTTCTTTCACACACACACTCCTCTCTATAACCATCCCCCAAATGAGAACCATTGACAAAAGAAGCTGAATTATTTGTTTGTTATGTATCAGCTCATGTACTAACCTTTTAAGCATGTGAATTTTCAGAAATACTAAAAGAACATGCAGATGACCCAAGAAGAGGTACGGACATAAGGATGCACACTCTCCCTACAGTCATGATTTGCCGAAGTCACTTCACCAGAATCAAAATGGCAAATCCTGTTACTAGTTCGCACCATTCTCCAGGGAACAGCAGTGTTTTGGCTTTGAAACACACACTGCTGAGCTCGAGGCTGCCGTGCACCTGTTTGGTTACTCTCCGAAGCTCCAGTCTTCCAAGTGCAGCACAACAATTCCCAATTAGCAGAGAAGCACATGGCATGAACTCAGCCGTAAGCATTTCCCTGGTATTTTCTCGCAATACTCACTGTGAGAATCGCAGCTTCATGTCCGACACCGAGTACTGGCCTTGGAAGGGATGGCTGTAAGACAGGGTTGGAGCTTAGACTGCGTGCTTCACCAGCAAGGCCGCACAGTGGAGCTGTCACAGGGAGCATCGCTCAGCTCCGGGGGACACTCCAGGCTGGCAGGCCCCTGAAAGTATGGCCCGCGGGGCTTTGCTCCCAGCTCTCCACTGCAGTTAGGGGAGCCCTTCTGAGCTTGTTACCTCCCCTGTGAAATAGGTGCTTTTTAAAGAGTGTGTGTGTGTGTGTGTGGGGGGGGGGGGGGAGGGTTGAGTTAATGATGTTGATTTGGTTGGGGGTGGGGCTCAAGCATCAGCATTTTTAAAAAGCTCCCCAGGACAGTCAAGGTTAGAGTCCGTGACTTAGGCCATGGCCATACAAAGATTTGAAGATAGATCAGTAAAATCTGTACTTTCTGTTAGAAAAGCAACTCAAAATGCAGGTCTTAAAAATAAACAAAAGGCAAAAATTATATATATAAAATCAGGCAACTTAACCATCTTACACTCAGGGGTCTCCCTGTCAATGTCTAACAAAGAAAGTGACCCTGGAGAAATCTATAGCAAAGTATAAAAACATCCAAATGCTAGTTATGGCTTTTCAGATGGCAAATTTCTTTATTGTCCATATGAAGCATATGAATAACTTCTCTTTGTCTCTGGGTTCCTGAACCACAGGCTGAAAAAACGGAGAGCTTACTTCTTCACTCTGGATTTTCCTGGAAAAGCCATGTGTAAGGATGCTTATTAAGGGAAGACGGAGGGCTGCCTTCTCTGATCTGGAATTGAAGAAAGGCTTCTGCAGAACTCAGGTCTTATGATTAGTGTGGAGTATTTCTAAATTATACCCCCTGATTAACAATGAAAACTATCATTTCTTGTTTTGAATTTGGGGCAAATATGGAAACTTGCTGACTGTCTCATCTGCATAAATTCCCTACATGTATATTTCAGGTGCCTTTTCAGGGTTCTCTCAGTCTAAAGAGCCTCAGCTTATTTACACATTTTAGAAAGTAATAATTTGCAATCTTTAAAAACCGATTCCAGCTAAGCCTCTCATGGACTTGAGATAAAATCTGCAGGGCTGTTGAAGTTAAAGGCACCGCAGCAGATGTGTGGCTGGATAAAGATCGAACAGGTTATGGGGGCCGCGGGGGAAGAGACGGGATGGCCCCCCACGCTGCGCCGTGGTTGATCGTGGCGGACCCCACCCTCGCCCCAACACTGCCACAGAAATGCCATCGGCGGACAGACTCACATCTGTTTCTCTTCCTCACTCTTTAGAATGCAGACCTTGTGGTTAGTGAGGGAGAAGACTTTGAACTCTCAGCCCTTTCATTTAATGCTATTAACATGTTTTTGCCCTTTAATTCTCTGTTTTCACCACATTCAAATGGCAATATAGGTTTCTGCTATAGCCCAGTAGGACGACTAAATTCACCCAGATCGGTGCTGAACCTCCTCATTTGTTGCTAGATGATATGAAGGCTAACAGACACGCTCTCCACAGCCCCGCTCCACCACCCTCCTCTGTGGACGCTCCCAAGGCCCGATGACGGGAGCACCTGGGTTCTCTGTGGGAGGGACTGTCCCCTCCAGCACCACTGGCATCACCACACCCCCGTCCAGCTTCCAAGCAACATGGGAGCCCGTACAAAGTCGGTTTTTGTCCGATTCCCACCAAGAAGTGAAAGTTTAAAATGCAAGTGGAAACATTCTGTGTATGCTTGTATAATAAAAAACCCCCATCATTTTAGACTTTTAATTTAGAAAAAATAAGGTCCCCTCCTGCACACACTGTAGGAGTGGATCTGACTCCACTCTTCCCTTCACACAAAGCTGGCGTCACTTCCCAACGGCCCAACTCCCCAGCATGTCCAAATGTCTGTAATGCCTAAGTCTGTCCAGTCAACAGTCAGGAGTGGGGCAGGAATTACATTTTGTTGGGTTTTAGAGTCTGGTGTGGCAGCTAGGTTTGGCCACATATCTAGGAGTTCAAATGTCAACGTTAGTGTTTCGTGCTTTGTGTTTTAAAATACCCTCTCAGTTGAACCAGTGGACACTGCCACCTGGTCCAACCATCTGCTACAGGGCAGGCCCAGGGGGAGGGGACGAGGCCCAGCCGCCCTGAGCCCTCGTGGCCAGCACTTCCCGTCTGAATCGCCCGAGGGCTGGGAGACACGTCTAGGCTTCTAAAAATGCTTTTTGTGTAAGAAGTGTGAATGGGGAACAGTTTTCAGCTGCCTCTCTGTATTTGGGGGCCTTTTATCATCTACTTTAGGAGATTCTTGAAGATATTCACAACGAAATCCAAGTTAGGAGAGGATTTTCGCTGTACTGGGCACAGGAGGAAAGAACCGTTTTTGCCGTCCCTGGGTCCTCAGGGCATGTGCTTACTTCGGATTAATTTCCGCGAGCGCCGGGCGCTTGTTGCTGTTCCAGACCCTGTAGTTGTGAGTATTCTTCCACGCCGTAACAAAGGTTGTCCCATAGTCCGAGAGGATCTTTTCATTATCTGTGAAGTAAATATTTGAAAATTGAGCTGGACTGTAGCCAGTCAAGAGTGTGAGGATGAACAACCAAAAAGGGTAAGGAATCGTTTCACCCCTTCTGCCCCTCCTGCTTTTTGGGGGAGGTGGTCTACCAGATGTCAGAAAACTTGGACCTAGTTCCAAATGTCCTGTTAAGAAGCTATGTGGCCTTTGGCAAGTCACCTAATCACTGAGAACTTCATTTTCCCAACTGGAAAAGAAAAGGGTGCACCCAGAGACGGTCCAAAGCTCCTTACACCCCAAGATACAGCCACGTTCTCCTCACCAGCGTTAGCAGGCCAGTATTGTTTATCAAACCAAACGACAGGCCGCGCAGCGAGACAAGGTTCTGATGCTTACACAGGGAGTAGGCAAGTAAGGCCTCTTTTTATCTTTTCACAGATGTCATTTTCCCTAAGAAAAACATTAGAATGAATCCATGAATTGGTTCTTTTAGCCACTATATTCTCTTCCTGGACTGTCTCACTATCTGCTGAAACTCACTCTAGAGTTTCCATGCACGTTTCGGTCGTATCATGGGGGAGTTTCAACGCAGGCATTTCTGCTACTCGGAAGAACAGAAGAGGTTGGAGAACCGACTCCAGTGGCTGCTGCTTCCTATTCAGTCGCAAGCCCCTGGCTCTGAAGGTGAAAGGAGACGTCTGCTGCTGGGAAAGGAACAGAGGACACACATGGTTCCATGTGCTGCACAGGGGAGTTCTCTTAAGAACATATTCCCCAAATAGGACCTTGGGCTGAATTTCCTTCAGCAGCACAGAACTGAGCCGGACTCTGTGGGTTTAAACACCAGCTCAGGCGATGAGCGCGCTGTTCAATCACCTTTCTGTATCTTACTTTCTCTTCTGTAGAAGGAGGATGGCAAGGTGTCTGCCTCCAGGACTGCTGTGAGCATGACATGGGTTAGTAGATGTAAAGTGCTCAGAACAGGTCTCTGCACATACTAAATGTGCTCCCCTACCAAAAAAACAAACAAACAAAAAAGCTAGCTACTATTACTTAGTTCTTACAGCTACCTAGGCAAACCTTTTTTTGAAGGTGAATGAATCACTCCTGACGCTATGTGACTGGTGGGGACTGGGCTTTTCTAACGAGATGACTGCTTGATTCTGGGGCACAGGGTTGGATGTTGGTGTTTCAGCTGTTACATCTGTAGAAGAGGCAGACATTTAAAAACATCCCGCTGACAAGGAACTCGCTCTGTAGCTTTCCTTTACCAATGAAGACCACGCCCGAGGCCTGGGTGTAAACCCCACACACACTCTGCGAAGAACTAACTTGGGAGGTGGTAGTGGTGAGTCGATTTAAAAAACCTACTGACAACAATGTGAATGTACCTAGTGCCCCTGTGGAAC
Source organism: Tadarida brasiliensis (assembly GCA_030848825.1). Taxonomy (NCBI): domain Eukaryota; kingdom Metazoa; phylum Chordata; class Mammalia; order Chiroptera; family Molossidae; genus Tadarida; species Tadarida brasiliensis. Next base: position 92,684,906 of record CM061267.1, on the reverse strand, counting down.
TGTCACTTAGAAATGGTTAAGATGGTAAACTTTAGGTTATGTGTACATCATAAAAAAATCCCAAAACAGTGGTAGAGATCACTGGGGTGGAGGAGGGAGAAAACACAAAAGCTCAACACTCTTTGAACGGCACCAAATCTATCAACTATCTGCTCAACGTCCAGGTGGCAGGTGGCCCTGGTACAAGAGCTCATTACAGGGCTTCACTTTGTCTTTTACATCTGTTTTTCTATGGGGAATGAGATAGTTTTTTTTTTTGTGTGTGTGTGTGTGTCCTCACCCGACGACATTTTTGCATTTATCTTCAGATAGAGGGGGAGGGAGAGAGGGAGGAAGAGAGAGAGAGAGAGAAACATCGACTTGAGAGAGACACATCAACTGGTTGCCACCCACACGACCCCAACCGGGGCCGGGGACAAACTGCAACCGAGGTACATGCCCTTAGTGGGAACCGAACCCGGGACTCTCGGGTCCGCGGGCCGACACTCTAACTGCTGAGCCAAACTGGCCAGGGCTGAGATAGTTTTTATCTAGTGTTTACCTGCTCCACTTTAACCATTTTCCATAATGAAAATGCATTTCTTACTAATTCAAACGTTACAATGGTCACACAATGAAGCGGCTGCGGGCTCCTTACCTAGCTGCAGCGTGGCGGCCAGCAGTGCGTGGATGTAGACTGCAAACTGGGCTCGGATCCACTCGTCACCTCCCTCCCAGCCCGTGCCATCCAGGAAGACATCGTCCCGGTTCTCCGTCACGTGCTTCACCAGGTAGTCTGCGAACCTGAGGTCTGCAGTGGTGGGGTTAAGCAGCTTCCTGAGTTCTGGATCGTGGATCTGGACCAGAGCTTCTTCTACCTAGAGGGTACCCAGGTACAAGTCAGAGTCTGGCCATTCAGCAGATATCCATGCCACACTTTAACGAGTACCTACTGGGAAGTTGGAGCTGGAAGTAAAAATATGAATAACAGCATTCTCAAAAGGTGAGTCTAAGAAAGAGACACGTTTTTCCACTCAAGTAGTTTTCTTTCTATATTTAAAAAACACTTGTTTTCTATTTTCAGAAAATATACGCATACGTATTTAATTTTGAATTATAAAAGTAACTCATGTTTATTGTACATATTTTGGAAAATACAGAAATATATATAGTATCACCTTTAACACACATCCAGAAATGAATACGATTAAGGAGAGTTTCTAAATTTTTTCCTTTGAGTGCACAGACATGCTGGGATATTTTTATTACATGATATTTGAAATGCAAAGAAGCATATGTAACTTACGGGATAGCTTGCAAGCATAATAAAACAAATACCCACGTAACTGCCACCTGACTTCAGAACTACAATGTAACCAATACTGTTACAGCAACTCTGTGGTCCTCCCATCTGTATCCTTCTGCCTTGGAAGGATATTTTTCTTCCTCAAAATAGGGATCATAATACCTAAAGCTTTGAACTCCAGATTTTTCATTTACATATTATAAACATTTTCCCAGGGAGCATGTTTCTGCACTTTCTAACAACCTTAGGGTAGCTGAAATCCTCCCCTTCCCCCTTTTAAATTACTTCAATTGTAAAGTTGAACAAATGATTTAAATTTCTTATATATTGATAAGGTGTCAAATGTTTAGCTCCTTGCTCTAGAGATCAGAAGCATATTAAACAAGCTAGAAGTACTTAGGTCCTTTAAACAATAAGCACATTTTAATTATAAGACTGTATGTAGCAGGACCGGTCTGTCCCGGTTGGGGTCCTGGCTCACCCTACATCCTTGCTGTTTGACCTCTCTGTTCTTTTGCCCCCAGGTATCAAACAGGGACAGTAATGGTACCTCTCGCAGAGGATGTCATGAGAATTAGATCAGTTAGTGTACCTAAGGTGCTTAGAGTGCCTGGCACAGGGAGCAGCTCCCACCATTATTAGTGTTATTACTGAGCCCTCCTAATTGCATCCCAGAAAGGGAAACAGGGACAGCAGTGTCAAGAACAGGCACTCACACATAAACCTACTTCCACAATGGCATCACTGAGGTGTTTCTGTTGCCGAAAAAGGATGTTCGTAGCTCCAGCGACAAATCCCCGAACAGTGACATCAGAGAGCAGGTGATGCTGTTGCAATGCCATGTAAGGCAAGCACAGATATCCCTAAGAATCACAACAGTAACACAAAATGTTAGAAAAGGAGTGGAATAATCACCTCTCCCTTCAAGCCCAGAGAGCTAATCGTAGGAAGAGAAACGCCCGATTTTCTCCCACCTCCACGCCATCCCGAACACAGCTGATCCTGGACTCACTGCCACAACGTTCCCGGGGCCCTCGGGTCGTGACTTCTCCACGAATGGTCAACCTCGGCAAGGTAGTCTAACAGGAAGGTTGGCCCCCTGCCTCGCTTTGTTCTCGGTTCAACTGAAAAGCCCCCAAGGTAACTAACAAGCTGGACTTTTTCATTTAGGAACTGAAATATTAAGCCCATTGAAAAGCATGTTGCTTAGTAGAAAGCTGTTCGTTCTTCCAGTACAATTTTAAAACACCCGCACCTGCACGCATCCAATGTATTATTATGAGAACCACACGGCACTCATTAGCATGTTTTATTGTCCTCTTGCTAAAAATTACGCAAAAATATTTCAAGATTTTTGCTTCTAAGTGCTTAAAGCAAAAATGACACTTGGCAGTACTTGAGTATTTAATTAATTTCCATCGTATTTGAAAATACCACTGCCCTGAAAATTACAGCTGAATTGCCAAACCGCAGCAGGCGGGTAAGTGTACAAAAAGCAGTGTATTTCCAGGGAATGAAGGTGTTAACACTGGAATGACCCACTGGAGCAGGACAAGGACTTTCTGCCGAAAATTCTAAATCAAGACAGATTTTCAACAGGTGGCATGATACGTGTCTGAAGCCAGGAGGGCAGGCTTGCTGAAACCCTGACCTTGTTTTCAAGGTCGAGTTCTATGACGGTTTTTACTTCTCATCACTGTTCTAAAAACACGGAACGACTGTCATCTGGATGCTGACTTGGTTATGTCACAAGATGAGACTGAGGGCAGGAGCTGTCCCCTTTGCTACTCCACGTTCCTCACGGCAGCTCGGATGCGCCTTATACCTAACAGGTGGCTGCTCAAATGCCTAATGTGGGAGAGAAGGCTTCCAAAAGTTGGAAAACAGGTCTACTTAGTAACTTGGTTTTATTCTTAGTCTTGACAGTGTCTTCTTCTGCTCGATACAATGCTAACTAAGCAGCAAAGTCCATGTCTATGTATTAGGGATACTCGGCACGTGCTTCTCACCCACGCCCTCTTGTGACTAAAGGCTGGAAGGACTCCCGCTCCTCATTCAGAAGCAGTCAAGAGCTGGTTCAGGGCTCCGGGTTCATGCTCTACTCCACATGACATGTACTTTGAAACAGTAGCCTCCCCTCTCCCCGCAACTACCTGTTTCTATACATAAATATTAAAATATTGAATGTGCTTTCAAACGGAATACTCACTCCCCCAACTAGAACTGTGAATCCTTGATAAAGGCACTCTCAGAACTGCCAATTATTACAAAAGATTTATATTGCAAAACAGTAATAAAAGAATTGCTCTTAGTATTACATTCATAACTTATACTGTAAGAGAAGAAAAATCTTTTGTCAACAATGGAATCTTGGCTAAGTCTATAAACTCATGAAAACTCAGAGGAATGTTTTTAAAAAAATCAATAGTTCAAACCTTTTTAAGACTATGAAAAAATACATCCCATAAAAATACTAGTCAAAATAAACAAGGGAAAAAAGAACAAACAACAACAAAATACATATTCATACTCTTTGATTTAGCATTCTACTTCTTGTAATTTATCCTACAGATACACCTGCTCATGTGTGAGATTTGTAAAGTTATTAATTACATCATTGTTTATTACAACAAAAGCCTGGAATCCTAACCAATCATGAACTGGGAACTGAATAAACATTCATCTACCATGAGACACCCTGTAACGATAAATAGCGATGAAGTTCATTTTCAATGGATATTTTGTGAAAAAGAATAAGTTGCATAAAAATAGGTCTAGTCTGCTTCAATTTGTGTAAGAACGGAAGGAAAAATATCTATGCATTTATTTATGCCTAAAATACCCCTAGAAGGAAACAGAAGACACTGATAATGTTGGTTGCCACTGGAGAGGGCAGAGGAGTAGCAGGGGATGATGGAATGACAGGGAGACTTATTACAGATGTTTGGAACTATTTGCATATTGAACCATGTAAAAATATTACATATTTATAAAATTATTTAAAATACTAGTTCAAAATAGCTTTACATTTTTGCCATCATTATTTATTTTTTTAATGACGATCAAATGTGCCAAAATCTCTCATACAATGGCAGTAAGAACATGGGTTCTTTCACATAAAGCAGCCTCTATGGCTAAGCCCACCCCCACCCAGCTCTCCATTTTCTAGGGTTCTTTAACTTCCATGTTTGGAGCTGCAGTATATAATGATAAAAAGAAAATTGAAAAGATATTTGCATACCCATGTTTATAGCAGCATTATTCACAATAGCCAAAGCACAGTGTCCAAATGTCCATCGGAGGATAAATGGATAAATAAAATGTGATATACACATACAATGGAATATGATTCAGCCTTAAAAAGGAAGGAAATAAGGCAGTCACGAAAAGATAAATTTTCTATGGTTCCACTTACATAAGGTTAAAGAAGTCAAATTCATAGAGACAGAAAGAAGGGGTTTGCCAGGGGCTGGGATGAGGAGAGAATGGGAGTTGGTGTTTAATGGGTATAGACTTTCAGTTTTGCAAGGTGAAAAAGTTCTGGAGATCTGTAGCACAACAATATGAATATAACTTAACACCAGTGAACTGTACACTAAAAACAGTAAAGACAGTAAAGTTTGTGGTTTTTTTTACCATAATTTAAAAAACAGATAAACAACCTCTTCCCCCACCCCTCACCAGACACACACACACACACACACACACACACACACACCAGCTTGGCAAACCTGGTAGGACTACTGAGGGCTGATCTGCCAAAGAGCAGCAAAGACACAGTGTGCCTTCCTTCCCCCTTTGACTTAGAAAGGGCTACAATCTGATCAGGACCAAAGCCATTTCTCATCTCGTCTCTGGTCAGGGATGATGATAAGTGAGTTCATGAATCAAAAGCCTCCGTATTATAGGGATGCCCGTTCTCCTCAAAATTTATCTAGAGTTTAAAGGCAATCCCTATCAAAATCTCAACCTGTGTGAGTGCGAACTTAAGTTGATCCTAAAATTAATAAATTTAATCAAATGCTAAGAGCTAAGAAACTCTTTTTGTTACTATTATTTTATTAAAAATTTTTTAAAACTATTTTTTCTTTATTGATTTTAGAGAGAAAGGAATGGAGAGGGAGAGAGAGATAGAAACATCGATGAGAGAGAACATTGATTGGCCGCCTCCTGCATGCCCCTCACTGGGGATCAGGCCCACAACCTGGGCATGTGCCCTGACCAGGAATCGAACCGGCGACCTCTTGGTGCATGGGCCGACACTCAACCAGTGAACCACACCGGCTGGGCTATTTAAAAATTTTTATTGACTTTATTGGAGTGACATTGATTAATAAACTTATATAGGTTTCAGGTACACAATTCTATAATACACCATCTATATATTGTACTGTGTGTTCACCACCCCAAGTCAAGTCTCCTGTCACCATTTACCCCCCTTATTCTCTTCTACCGGCCCCCACCCCCTTTCCCTCTGGTAATCATCATACCATTGTTTGTGACTATGAGGTTTCTTTTTTTGCTTAATCCCTTCATCTTTTTCACCCAGCCCCCCAACCCCCTCCCCTCTGACAGTTGTCAGTCTGTTCTCTGTATCTATGAATCTGTTTCTATTTTGTTTGTTTTGTTCATGAGATTCCACATGTAAGTGAAATCATATGGTGTTTGTCTCTCTGACTGTAGAGCTAAGAAACTCTTGAAGAACAAGAGGGGAAGCCTTCCTCCACCTGACATGACACACATGGTAATGAACAGTGTGGGACCGCCCCAGGGGTAGACAAACACACCAGTGGGACAACAGAAAGTCCAGAAACAGACTCCCTTTCTCAGCCATACAGAAAAATTAATTCCAGGTAGGTAAAAGTCAAAGCGTGAAAGTCAAAACTATAAAGATAATTTAGGAGATTGTTTTATATGACCTTGAGGTAGGAGACTATTTCTTAACTAAGACCCCGAAGCACTAACCATAAAATAAACAACTGATAAACAGAAAAGGTGCCTAGAATATGTGACGTGCCACAAATCAGTGATGACAAGGGAGATAGTTCAGGGCTTTGAACAAATACCACACAGAGGAAGTCCAGTGGTAGCCAGAATAGGAAAAGACGCTACTTCAATGTGACCACCGAAGAAAACACAGACTAAGAGTTAAAGACACCATCAGACTGGCGAAACGGACGGTGTCAGGTGCTGGCGAGAATGGGGAGCCCGGAGAACTCTGACATGGGCTGCTGGAATGGAAATTGTCACAGCCACTTTAGAAACCCTGAAAGCTGCCTCCAGTCCCATTTCCTCTCCCTCAGTACCCATATCTTCCTCCCACTTCCTAAATCATCTCTCAGGAAAGGCTTAAGCATATTTCGGAATCTGCTCTCTGCATTTATATAGTAAGCCTAATCTCTAAGACCACGCCCAAGGCATCGTCCTCAGGTGATCTCAAGTAGCAGAGAGACTGGTGCACGGAGGTAACTGTTTCCTTATGTAGAAATTTGTTTCCCTGTATTCATGTGCTGAGCCAGGAGGCCAGTCAGCTCATCCTTCTTTTCAAGCTCGTTATCCTACTTTAGCAATATTCCCCAGGCACCCAAGCTTCTCTCTGGCTATTTTTGAAATTACTTTTCAAGATGTTTCACTAACCTAATTCCTTTGGTACAGCATTGTAAGATCTTCAAGAGAAAAAGAGCCTGGACACAAGTCACTTTTAAGAATATTTCAGCCCTGGCCCGTTTGGTTCAGTGGTAACTGAAGACAGAAGGGTTGCGGGTTCGATTCCCGAGGTCAAGGGCACGTACCTGGGTTGCAGGTTCAATTCCCGGTCCTGGTTGGGATGATGCGGGAGGCAACCAATCAATGTCTCTCTCTTTCTCCCTCTCCCTCCCTCCACTCTCTCTAAAAATCAATGGAAAAGTATCCTCAAATGAGGATTAACAAAAAACAAAAACAGCCCAGGTGCTGTGGCTCGGTGGTTGAGCGTCAACCCATTCACCAAGAGGTTGCCGCTTTGATTCCCGGCCGGGGCACATGCCCAGGTTGTGGGCCAAATCCCCGGGGGGGTGGGGCATGCGGGAAGCAGTCAATTGATGTTCTCTCTCATCAATGTTTCTATCTTTCTCTCCTTCTCCCTTCCTCTCTATCTAAAATCAATAAAGAAAATAAATAAATAAACAAAAAGCAAAACAAAAAAAGAATATTTCATTTTCCAAACTATTCCAGACTTACCACCATTAAAGAATCAACATTTGTATTTAAAAATGTGATTCCAGAACAAATTAGATTTTAATCAGTACATAATACAACATAAAACCCAAATGAAGACAGTTTTCTTCACCATAATGATAGGGGAAAGCCATCATCTACTCAGTACTGGTACAATGCACACAAACAGAACATTCCGGAACCGTGGTTCACTGCCAGGGCACACAATGCATGTTTACGATGCTCTGTTCCATCGGCAACCTCACAGACAGAAACAAACTCTCTCCCCTGTTAATCTCCCTCTGGAATCCCCACAGTGACTACAATTAGAGCTGGGCGGGTGAAGGAACAGTGCGAGGGCTCTGCAGAGTACAGGCAGTCGGGACTCCCACACGTGCGCTCGGAAAGCCCACAGTCCACGGCTGCTGACTATTCCAGTCATTTGAGAGCCCGGAGTTTTCTCCCCAGGTTCCTAAATCCTAGTTTTAAGAAACTGCATCAGTTCAATTATGAAACCAATCAAGATAATTTCAGAGTCTTCCACCAGGCCACAGAATGAACAAAGATAGCATTCTCTGTTAACTACTCAGCAATACTGACTCGGGGCAAGTACCCATTTGTAAAGCTGGATAAACCCAGGAAGAATGTATGGTAGAGTATGATAGAGGAAGAAATATAAGTCCAGGTCTATGCTACCCATCCTTCCCCCTCTCTAGTTACTGGAAAGATGTATCCGTCCTTTCGTGGTAGATGACAAGATCATGGATGCAAGGATTTAGAACCTAGGATGGTGCCTGGTGCAAAGACAATAAATACTTGTTGGCTAAGGAATTAAATGAAATTTCTTTTTTTCTGCTCCATTTTGAAAAATAATTCAAGAATGGCAATAAAATAGTTCTTTCTGTATAGGATGAAAACAAAACAAAAAAATTCAAATGGAGATTCCAGGATCTTAATGTATTACTGACGTTAAGAAATGATAACCTGGGACATAAGATCTTGAATCAAAGATTGAATCGGACATACTATGTTGTGTTTAAGTTATTTAAAAATTATAAAAAGAAATAAAAAATTACAAATACATTTTGAATTTTTTTCATAAAAAGATTAAAAAATGGTTTTATGGGCAAATTAACCAAAACACTGTATTATATTTATGAGGTATACTAATTTTTTTAAATTTTTATCCTCACCCAAGGACATTCTTGCATTTATCTTCAGATAGAGTGGGAGGGAGAGAGGTGGAAAGAGAGACAGAGAAACATTGACAAGAGAGAGACACATCGAGTAGTTGCCACCCACACGACCCCAACCGGGGCCAGGGACAAACTGCAATCGAGGTACGTGCCCCCAGTGGGAACCAAACCTGGGACTCTCTGGTCCACGGGCCGACGCTCTAACCACTGAGCCAAACCGGCCAGGGCAGGTATACTAATATTTAAATTAGCCATCTATGCAGTTTTTCCTTATAAAATTATAGCTTTTGGAATTGTAATATTTGATATATATTCATTAAGTGTAATCAAGACTGTTTGGAATTTCATCTCTTTTGCAAAGATAAACCTGAATGATTAAAAGCAGACCCAATTCAGTTGACGGCTGACTTCATGTAAGTTTCCAAATTTTTTCTAATCAAAACCACCTGAATTAATTCCCTATAGTCCTACACTACACATTTGGTATGTATTTCACTTTTCAAGGAAAATTTTCAGATCTGAAAACGTGTGCAACACTAACAGTTGTCAGATTCTTTAAGGACAATGAATTTTACCTTTGTGAAGATGGCCAGGGGCATGCCATACTGGTCCTCTTCCAAACCGGAAATGAGCCCTGGGATCAGGACCACCTGGCCCACATTAGCTTGAGGTTGCACAGTAATTGGAGGACTGTCCGAGGGCACTGACTCCTTTGGAAATGAGTTTGTCTGTTCTGACCCCACCTGCTCCCTTTCTTTTGAGGTGGGGTCCTCTAAGACGCTAGGATCCAAGGTCTCCCAGTCACTTTCTGAAGACTCTGGAGATGGACGAGAAGGAGGTTTCAAATATGGGTTGATGTCACCGAGTTCCTGCCTTTTGCTGCTGTCTTCTGCTGGGAACAAAGGTTCTTCAGTCTTGATGGCAGCATCCCCTCCATGGTTTCCTGTCATGATTTTCTTGACAGTTTCCGAGTTGGTATATGAAATGTCAGGAGCAGACACAGAAACAAAATTGTCTGCAGGGGGATTATTTTCCTGAAGCCCAGCCTCTTCAGACATACTCTTTCGGGGTTTGTACTGAGAACAGTCACTGAGACCATGTTCGATCATGCCTAAAACATAAGACATTAGAGGATATAATGAGGTGGAAGAAAACAGGAGTTGTATATTCTGTTCTAAATAGCAGAACTCTCCTATTAAAGTGTTAATAAGCTATGCTTGCATACATTCCAATTAGAAATAATGAAAACCTCAGACAAAATGAACAAAACCTATCACCAAAACAAAAATGTCATATTAAAATAGAAATGTTAACCCTAATGAGTTTATTCTTGAACACTTTTATCATGGAAATTCCCAGTACAAGTTAAACAAAAGAAAGAGAAGATACTGCTACCCTCTTACCTGGAAAAAGGGACAACACAGTCATCAGGGCACCCACCAATTTATTCACTGGAGAAATATAGAAGAGGACCTGAAATGGATTCAGTGAAAATCAAATTAGAAAATCTGAGTCCACAATGATACTTAAAAAAAGAGGGGAAAACTTTTCTTTACAGAAGAGTAACAGATAATAAGTATAGAATTAATGACAGAATTAGAAAATCACCAAATATCCATCATAATTCAGGTAAAAATTACCAATGAATGCTAAAACTATTGTGAAGGGTTGCTGGGCAAGAGGATGTTCACTTAGATTCAAATGTGTCACCCCACAGATAACCTGTTAATTACAAAGGGAAAACCAAGTACCACAATGTGAAGAACTCTGGCAACCACCATCTTAATCAAACAATTAAACTTCACATCATCAATAACAGTACAGTTACGGGCCTCTTGATGTGGTACCCTGAGGACATACCACCACCTTGGTCCCCATATTTTAAAAAAGCAACCAGCTTATAGGACATTATTATGACATAGGGAAATTTAAAAATGGACTTCAATATCAGGTGTCATTTATTATATTCATGTTAAATTTCTTGAATGTGAAAATGGTATTTTGGTTATGTAGGCATATACCCTTATTCTGAAGAAATGTATCCTCAAGTATTCAGGGATACCATGATGTCTACAAATTACTTTAAAATTATTATGATTCAGGGGGTGAGGGGAGATGAACATATATAAAGCAATATCATGCATGGTTACTATCAAAAACCAGAAAATAACAAATATTGATAAAGATGTGGAGAAATCGGAACCTTTGTGCTCTGTTGATAAGAATGTAAAATGGTGTAGCTGTTATGGTGGTTTTTCAAAAATAAAACTGAACTACCGCCTTGGCTGGTTTGGCTCAGTGGTTAGAGCGTTGGCCGGACACCAAAGGGTCTCTAGTTCAATTCCTGGTCAAGGGCACGTACCTGGGTTGCAGGTTCGATCCCCAGCCCAGGTCGGGGTTGTGCAGGAGACAACTAGTTGATGTGAATCTTTCACATCTTTGTTTCTCTCTCTCTCTCCCCCTCCCTCCTTTCACTCACTCTATCTCTATCTAAAAATCAATGGAAAAATATCCTTGGGTGAGGATTAACAAAACAAAACAAAAAGGAACTATCGTATGATCCAGCCATACCCCTTCTGGACATATACCCCAAAGGCCTGAAAGCAGAACTGAAAGCGGGCAAGCAGCCCCCAGAAAAGACTGCAGGAGCTATACTTCTGTGGTCGTGCACAAGGGTACGCGCTTCAGCTCACCGCAATTTGATAGACCAGAGTTAATTTACACTTCATCATTAGTTTTAATTTTATGTAGTATTTAAGAAATGTCAATAAATGTTAAATATTCCATCCCTTCAAATCTCACCTTTTTTTCAAGAAGAATTAATTTAAACAGAATTAAGACCTGAACAAAAAAGAAATACTGTATTAAAATAAGAAACGCAAGCCCATTATTTATTTGCCTTTTCCCCTCCTCAAACATATCATATACTATTTAATCAATAATATTAAATAAGTACAGTGTTTTAAAAATTACATTGGAAATTATGAACTTATACTAAGAAATTAAATATTATCTGTGTCCTCCAAAAGAATGTGAGAACCACTTAAATCTCTAACAAATTGTGCTATTTGGAAGGAGCTGTGTCATTTTTGCTTGAAATACTGGAAGCTTCTTAAAGGGCAGGAACTACTTATTTATTTCTGAATACGTCCAGCGCATACACACTGCAGATACTCCATAAATGCTTGATAAATGAATGAGCAACGTCTTCATGTCCTATTCAACACATGCTTTAGTACTAAAGGTCAGAAGAAATAAGAATAAATATTTTACTGGAAAATGTTTCACTCTTAAGGAAACATAAAATATTTTGCAAGGTTAAAACACATCTTCCCACTCTAATTTCATGATGTCTGAAATTAAAAAGACAATAGAGAACAGTACTCTATCCTGCATTAAAATAAAGACGGCATTCGTGTATGTTTAGAAATTTCTCTCATACAAGTATTATCAATACTTTCAGCTCTGTGTCATTATGAGAGATGTCTCAGGAGAACTAAAACACGGTTATGCCACAATGCATTTGACTACGCAGCACGTGGAATGTGCCCAGTTAAATGAACACAAGTTTAGTACACCAGAAGTGAAATTTGGTATTATACATACCTTGTGTCGAAAGTGAAGCACAAGATCTCGAGGAGACAGACCTACAATGGTAACAAAAAAGGTATCATAACTATAACCTAGTGTTTTTGTCAAAAACTATTTTTACCCTCAAATGAAAGGCAGGTAAAGAAAGTAGGGGGTGGGGGTCAATGAGGAAAAAAAGAAGGAACATCTGTAATACTTTCAACAATAAAGATCAAAAAGTAGAAATATGCAAATGTTAAAATATTATGTATTTGATTGCATATACATGTACTCAGAATTTATCAAATTATCATTAATAGTCAAACACAGCATGCACTGATGAAAATGTATAACTTTCTGCATTGATGGAAATGTCCCAAATCTCGGTTGTCCAATCTGGTGGTCACTGAGCCCTTGAAATGTGGCAAGTGCGACCGACAAACTGACTTTTTAACTTTATCTAATTTTTATTAATTGTAATCTAAACATAAATAGTCATGCCCTGGCCAGGTAGCTCAGTTGGTTAGAGCGTCGTCCCAATACGCCAAGGTTGCAGGTTCAATCCCCAGTCAGGGCACATAAAGCATCAACCAATGGATGCATAAATAAGTGGAACAACAAATGGATGTTTTTCTCTCTCTCAAATCAATAAAATTTTTTTTTAATTAAATGTAAAGAGTCACATGTCACTAGTGGCCACTATTGTGGACAGTGCAGCTCTAACACTTTCTCCCCATTCTACACACATTTTACAATCGGTACAAGCTTAGAAATGATGAAGCTTGTACTATGGTGGCAGTTAATCATTTAAACAGAGTTGTTTGGTCACTATACTCCACAGGCTATTATTTCTGAATCACAGTCTTCTCTGATCATTTGCCAGAGGACAAGAGAAAATAACTTTAAGAGAAAAATAAGTTCTCAGAATAGGAGTTTTGTAACAAGCTTTTGTAACACACAGTATTGCAAAAGTCGACTACCTCTTAGGCTACTTCATGTTGAAACAGGAATTGGGCATAAATCACTGTGTGATTAAAACTTTTGTTTTGCCCAGCTGGTGTGGCTCAGTGGTTGAGTGTCGACCCATGCATCAAGAAGTCGCCAGTTTCATTCCCGGTCAGGGCACGTGCCCAGGTTGTGGGCCAAATCCCCAGTGGGGGCATGTAGGAGGCGGCCAATCGATGTTCTCTCTCATCGATGTTTCTATCTCTCTCTCCCTCTCCCTTCCTCTCTCTCTAAAACCAATAAAGAAAAAAAAAGTTAAAAAACAAAATAAAAAACTTTTGTTTTAATCATGAAAGTAATTTTTACTGAGTATCTACTGAGTACCTTGGACACCAGTGAATATTCTGGGTTGTCAAATAGTGTAAATTAAACAAAACCCCCAACTTGAAAAATCTTCAAATAGAAAGGCACTAAGCAGATCTCTCTCTTGCCCTCCCTCTCTGTTTGTTACATCAGGGAATTGACCATTAATATAAGGAGAAGAAAAAAACTTCCATTATTATTCTGAAAAGCGGAAATTTGCCTTATACAAGAATACTTGTGAATATTGGTACAAGTATGTTATACAAATGAACAAAATAAACTAATAAAAAAATATAAACAGGGGCATGGATACATGGAACAGACTGAGAGCTGTCAGAGGGGAGGAGGGAGAGGGAGACTGGATCTAAGAAGGTGAAGGGATTAGCCAAAGAACTATATGCATAACCCATGGGCACAGACAACAGAGTGGTGATGGACAGAGGGAAGGGGTAGGTGGGTGCTGGGCAGAGGTGGGCAAAAGGGGGGGTGATGGGGACATCTGTAATAGTGTCATCAATAAAAATAAAGTTAAAAAAAGTATGTTATAACCTTTGTCAATATAAATACTGCTAAGAAGATATTTAAGGAAGCAGCAGCATCAAACTTGAAGAATTTAAATCCCATATAGAAACGGAATTCTGATCAACTAACTTGATGCGCCAAACAAAAAGTGAGGGCACTTCTTCCGACTTGTAAAAAAACTGCTTACCAAGATAGACTTGGGATCCTTCCAGTGATGTTCCTCCCAAGGAACTATTCATATGTTCATAGAGTTCCTATAAAATACAGATTCAATATAGACATTTTACTATCATTTTGGACTCTGAATTAGAAATATGATTAGGAAAAAGTTGGTTCTTTAATTGAGGCAGTTTGTTTTGCCAGGCTCTAAATTTAGAAACACCCAAGGTCTCTGGAAAAGCCTGCCAGTTGCCAGCACTCCTTCTGTCTCTTCCTCTGCATTTTAGACCTTGATTCATTCACGTGGTGGATTCCTGGATAAAGTCCCTCTACTTCCTTGCTAAATACCTAACTGTCGTACTCTCAGTGGAATCCAGGAGAGACCCATGTTCTACCCCCTCATGGCAGCCTTGAGAAAAGCATGTAATCTCCATTCCAGTGAAATAGTCATGTAGTTTTCCTGTGGGGTCAGGAACCAGAATTCTGACACATGAACATACTGAGCAGTGAATTAGTAACATAAGCAGATTAGGAGCAGCAATTCCATAGCAAAGGGCTATTAATTACCTTTTATTAACAGAAACATTTATGTTAGCTATCGTCATTTGCATTATTTCCTAATAAAAGACAGTTTGGTTCAATGTCATAAGTACGAGCTATATATTTTGGGCAGATCCCTGTCTCTCCAATGTGACTTTCAAAGAAGAATGTCTTTCTTAAGGTAATAAGTGATTATCTTTCACAATATTACTGACAAGATTTACTTGATTCATAAATCTGTCTTCAGCCAAACACATCTATAGAGGGGTATCAAGTTACCTTTAGAATGGAAATTTGGGAAAAATCCTTCTCTTCAAAATATGCATGTGTAATGAGCTGAAGTTTTGCTTGAAGTAAGCCATAGAGAGGCTTAAGGAAAAAACAAAGAAAACTGCCATTAGTTTGATAATAGTAAAAAAACAAACACCCCACAGCCTTTTCACTTGAAGAGGCTACGAAGAAAAATGTTAGTAACTCTCAACTTCAGCATCCTATGATTCACAACTGAGAGCTGCTCCGTGCTGGTGCCAGCTCCTTGGCTGCAGT
This sequence comes from Tadarida brasiliensis, assembly GCA_030848825.1. Classification (NCBI taxonomy): domain Eukaryota; kingdom Metazoa; phylum Chordata; class Mammalia; order Chiroptera; family Molossidae; genus Tadarida; species Tadarida brasiliensis. The sequence goes on along the minus strand of CM061267.1, from coordinate 92,669,585 downwards.
GAAAAGTGCCCGACCCACGCAGAGTGCAGTGGTTGAGCGTGGGCACCGACCGCCTGGGCCTCCCCCAACATCCAGCTATATAACCGGGCACTTCATCTCTGCATACCGGCTTGCTCACGCGGACATGGGCATACAAAAAGACAACATCTTACGGAGTTGTTTTCAGAATTAAATAACCAGGGGAAAGCACTCAGTCAGTATCGGGCACCCAGAAAGCACTTACATGTTGGCTATTATTATCATAATGCAAACCACAGTCTAATTCTGCACACCGTTTTCTGGCTTGCAGAGACATTTAAGCATCCTTATAGCAGTCAGTTCTTAGAGCTACTTGAATATTCACAATTAAATTTAAGTTTATTTACCTTTTCTGTCCTCTATGGAGGCTTACAGCTAGTCTGTGTCCTCTATCATAACATTCTTTTATATACTTGAACAAAGTTATTCTTTTGTCTGTAATTTTCCTATTTATGTCGCACCCCCTCTTTTTTTTTTTTTTTTTTAATAATCTCCATTCTTTTACTCTTAATGTTTTTTTGTAGATGTTTTCTGATCTCTATGTCCTTTTCAGGATGCAGAGGCCAATGCTGTATGTATATTCTAATTAGTTAAGACAGGTAATACTGGAATAGCCCCCCGCCCCCCAGTACTCTGTTACTATATCATCATTACCATCTGAGTATAAAATCTGTATATTTTAGTATATAGACTACAATGCACTATGAACCACTGATCCCCTTTGTGTGAGCTAGCTCCCCCCAACCCCTAGGCCTGTTTAGAGACAGATAAGGCTGGATTTCCACCCCAATCTTACCACTTAGGAGTTATATGTCTATGAGAGACATGGCTTTCTCTGAAGTATAGCTTTATTTGTAAAATGAGAACAGTAAATACTTATATCTCACAGTTGTTATGAGGATTGAAATGACAACTATATCTAAAAAGTGTCTGGTATAGAATTAATCCCTGACATGCAGGCACTTCATAAATGGCATTTACTGTCATCATAATTGTTCTCTGAAGAATGATTAGTCAGTAAGCTTTTCAACATGTTGCATTTACTTTAATACCTAGTACTTCTTTGCTTTCTTTCCTTTCGTCACCTGGCCCAATATAAAAAAGTAATTCACTGATGTAAATTTTTCAGGCTGCCCTTCCAGAAACTGTATACGGATCAGATTAGCCATCTACCAATTTTCTGATGTTGGGATCTTTTATAATCATTCCTTTTCTAGGAGACTATTATTGCCCTATACTTAAAATTACTGTCTTGGAAGAAATATCCTGATTCTCAAAATCTCATTATTAAGGCCCACTGTATTAAATTATTATTTATTCAAAGATTTGTTTTGTTTTTAAACTTAGTAATAAAAGCCAAAATAAATTCTCTCTTGTGAAACTCAACTTGCATCAAGCAAACTACATTTAAATTGTCTGTGGGCCCTGGCCGGTTTGGCTCAGCGGTTAGAGCGTCAGCCTGTGGACCAGAGAGTCCTGGGTTCAGTTACCGCTAAGGGCATGTACTTTGGTTGCAGTTTGTTCCCGGCCCAGATGGGGTCATGTGGGTGGCAACCAGTTGATGTGTCTCTCTCACATAGATGTTTCTCTCTTTCTCTTCCCTCCTCTCTCCCTCCCGCTCTATCTGAAGATAAATTAAAAAATGTCCTTGGGCCCTGGATGGTTTGGCTCAGCGGTTAGAGTGTCAGCCTGTGGACCAGAGAGACTGGGGTTTGGTTCCCGCTAAGGGCATGTACTCTCAAAACAAAACAAAACAAAACAAAACAAAACACCACAAAAAACAAAAACAACAACAAAAAAAATGTCCTCAGGTGAAGATTAAAAAAAAAAAGTCTATGGATATAAGAAATTGGACAATTTCAGAAGAAATAATTTAAAGAACTACATACATTTGGTGACGAGGCTAATAAAATATTCTCAACTTCTGGTTTCGGTTAACTGCAGAAACACTTGTATTCAGTAATCATATAGATCTAAGGTAATTAACGTGACAGAGCTCTGGATTTTCCCCCACAAAGGGGGTTTGGGTACTATATATTACATATGTAGGATTAGGTATTTGGCATTACTGATAAAAGTGCTATTAGTAATAAAAGTGGAACATCACAAATGATTTAATGAAGAGAGCTATGAAAAATAAGAAATGTTATATATTCCTTAAAAAAAAAAAGTTAAAATGATGATATACTTGCATGTGATCAACTTGTACACAAAAGAAACAATTTAAAGTATTTCTATAGTCCAGCCAGTGTGGCTCAGTGGTTGAGCGTCGACCCATGCACCAAGAGGTTACCAGTTGGATTCCTGATCAGGACACATGCCCAGGTTGTGGGCCCGATCCCCAGTGGAGGGCATGCAGGAGGCAGCCAACTGATATTCTCTCTCATTAATGTTTCTATCTCTCTCTCTCTCTCACTTCCTCTCTCTCTAAAATCAATAAAGGAAAATAAATAAATAAATAAATAAATAAATAAATAAATAAATAAATAAATAAAGTATTGCTATAGCCCGGCATGTGTGGCTAAGTGGATTGAGTGTTGTCCCATGGACTGAGAGGTCCCAGTTCAAGTCCCGGTTCGATTCCCGGTCAGGGTACATGCTGGGGTTGCAGGCTCAATCCCCAGTGGGGGGCATGCAGGAGGCAGACGATCAATGTATCTCTCTCACATCGATGTTTCTATCTTTCTCTCCCTTCCTCTCTCTCTAAAAAAAAAATCAATAAAAACATATAAAAAAAACTAAAATTAAAGTATTGCTATAGTGCAACTGATTATGTCGCTTCCCTTCCTCTAACATTTCCAGTTTTTAAAGAGCAGGTAAAGGCTATAACTGCTTCATCGTAAAAGAGTCATGCGCTTCCTCATAATCATCAATAAAATCTGAATATAATTATAGTATTTTGAATTTTAGTAAAATATTATTTATTCAAAGTCTTGAGAATAAAACCAAAAGGGATCAATGAAATATACCAACTACCTCACTTTGGTCAAGTGTCACCCTCCTTCCCCACAAGCTCTGTATCTCTCAGAGCTCCTTCTCCGATCTCTTTTTGGGTGGAGGGCAAATGAGTGTCAAACTGTGGAAAGGCAGAGAGAGAGGAGCTGCGGGAGCATAAACATTGAATCTTAATATATTACTGTTTTCCTAAATCTCTCCTTACTCTAATAATGCCTGATCACCAAGTAAAAATCTGTCATTAGCGTTGAACAAACACGTGAACAGGGAGTGATCTGGTCTCTTACCAGCTTGCTTAGAACACAGACGCTTTTCTGCACGGTCTCCCTGGTGACATCGGCATGCCGGACTTTCAGTGCCTATTACAAACAGTCGCTTTAGAAATGTTTCTCAGAAATACTTAAGATTCATTATTTTTCAACATGAAAATGGCAATTAGATGAAAAACATTTCTTGCATTTGGATAATTAAATTCTAAAAGTATTTACTGAGAATCTCAGAAAATATTAATTGAATGAATAAGTATCAGTTGGCCAGGGCACTATGTGCTGGAATCCGGGTACAGAGCGGTGAAAGACAATCTTATTACCAAGGCATTTGCAGTCTGATATAGAATACTTTATGTGTAAGTTGCCACACTCAATGCACATCAATCATCCTTGGTTCTGGTTGTAAAATGAGCCGCTCTTTCAGAGCCCATTGTTCTGGTGAGAGGAGACGGTTTGAGAGTGGACAGAACAGCTCGTTCCCCCAGAGACGGAGAACTGTCAGCAGTGTTGTTAGGGTGGTCATTCTAGGCTACCTGGAGTCTATTCTGGCAGACTAGTACTGTAGCCCAGCCCTGAGCCTTAGCACCTGCCTCCAGGGTTCTGAGGATGACCACGTGAGATTTGCATCGTTCTCTGCTGGTGGAAAATAAGCCTTGATTAGATCAACCTCAGATGAGGCTGAGGGAGGTAAGAACACTCTTCCCTCTCCAGTGTTCTGCCTGACATCTCCTTGGATCTGTCCTGAGGACCAAGAGGTCTCAGTGACTTCAACTGACTGATGACTGACTAGTTGTTAAATTAAGTCGAGTAGAGCCTTTCTTCGATGTTTTCTACCTCTCTATCTTGTTCAGAAGAAATTAAAGTTCTTCTCTTAGGCTCTGGGTCCCTCTGATATCTGGTTTATATGTCATGTTATCAGATGAGGCTAGAAAAACTTGGAGAAAGGGCAACTCCAGTATACTCTGGGGTGGGCCAGACCTGGGGTGAGGGAGACAGGCAGTATGAAATGCCATTTAAAGGTCATGCAGAGCATGAGAACTGTTGTGCCTGCCAACAGCTTTGCAGAATTCATTTTTCTAGTGCTTATATACCTGTAGGGGTAAGAGGCAGTAAAAGAAACTGACTGCCAAGAAAGGATAGCAGATCCATCCACGTCATATAAAAGCACACAAGGGTAACAGCGTATGAGCAAATCAAATGCACCAAGCTACCATACAGAGTACCCTCACCGCAGAAAAAAAAACCCAAAACAAAGCAAAAACAACAACAAAAAACCAAACCAGTGCTGCTGAGAAGCAAACCATGAAAGGGGAAGCCACCCAACGTGGTTAATTTGAATTTATTAATTAGAGCTATTACTGTAAGTCGGGCATTAAGCTGGCAGGTAGTTTAAGAATGATCAAAGTCTTAGTTGTAGGTAATTAAGATAGCTTGCAAGTAGTTTGCACCTACTGTAAGTACTTTCCATTACTTCTAAAATGCTGCTTTAAAAAAACAAAAAGACAGCCTAGCTAGTTTTGCTCAGTGGTTAGAGCATCGGCCCGTGGACCAAAGAGTTGCGGGTTCAATTCTGGTCATGGGCATGTACCTCAGCTGTGTTTTGGTCCCCGGCCCTGGTCAGGGTCGTGCAGGAGGCAACCAGTCGATGTGTCTCTCTCACATCAATGTTTCTCTATCTCCCTCTCCCTCCCTCCTTCCCACTCTATCTGAAGATAAATGGAAAAAAATATCCTCAGATGAGAATTAAAAAAACAACAACAACAAAAAACAAAAAGACACCCATTACCACTCCATGTTTCTAACTTATATACCAAACACTAGAATTAGGAAATTCAAGGACACCATGACATTTAAATACGATCTTTTGAAGACAAATGAATAAGTTGGGTATCACTACCTGAAAACAATGTGCAAAATATTACATGATGCAAATATAATTATAATCACCAATACCAAGTTATAAAACCATGTATGTGAATAAATTGTTGCTATTGGGCAAACAGCTACAAACGGTTTATAAAAATTTAAAACAATATGACAGATACCACATTAAAAAAAAAAAGACCGTATTTCTCCAAATTTTACATTTTAAGTGGCAATGCTTAAGGAAGAATTTTCCAGTGCTTTTTTGTTGCTCATCGTAACTATCGTACCTTGGCTTCAATTTGTCGATAGCAGGAGATTCCATACACGGTGGCTCCACCTCCATTTCTGGGTGGCAAGTGAAAAAACACAGTATCTAAGAGATACACAGAAAAAGGTCAATACTAAAGTGAATTGCCCGTATGAATAAACAATGCCACTTGAAGTTATTATAATGCAGTCATTACAGACAAGACTACAACAAGGAACCCATGCCACACTTACTTCTAGCATCACAACCACTGGTTGTGAGAATCCTGCTCACAGTCTTACAGGGCACACTCATCGCAAGAGCACAGAAGACTGAATCTTAACAGGTCAAATTCAGACTATGATCACTTATGTCAGAAAACAGTTTACCTCTACAGGGTTATTTCAGATTAAAAAAAAATAGAGAATAGAAAAACCAAAGGCAATACATGAATCTTGAACAGATCCAAGCAATTCTTGGACGAATGGGGAAATTTGAACATAGACTGGGTATTAGGTGGTATTACGGAATTACTGACAAATCTCTTAGCTGTGATAATGATATTGAAAGTTATCCTGGGAATGACCTTATTCTTAGGAGATGCGTGCTAAAGTAATCAGAGCTAAAGTGTCATGATATTTACAACTGACTTTCAAATAGTACGGGCAAAACTGCACAAACGCAAATACAAAGAACATTGGTGGAATATTTGCGATACTGTTCTTTCAACTCTTCTGTATGTTTAGGTAATCCAACTTGAAAACAAGTTCAACCTAGTATTTTGTTAGAGCTTCTAATTCCATGATAAAATGTAGTCCTTCACTGTCAGTCAAAGCACTCATTTATAGGGTGGTAGGAGACTCAGTACTAACTTCACAGCACTGCTTTCTTTGGGGGTGTTAGCGTGGTCTGCACCCTGCCAGCAAACTTTTAGGTTGAGCACACCCACTGTTTCCAGGTGGGCGCCAGAGTACTAACCTTGTAAGTTTGCAGGCAGAGCCCCAGTCAGTTTGCAGCTGGTCAGGTAAGGCCTTTAGTTTGCCTCTGAGAGGAGTCTGAAGTAGAAATGCAGGTAGTGCTACTGGCGGGAACCATCCTAATGTGGCCTATCACTTACTTTGGCCTGGTTCCTGGCAAGAGTGGCTAGGATTCACCAATGTTTACCAACATAAGTCTGGCGCTCTCCGGGAGATCCTCTGCGGCATGACTACTCACCTCCAAACAAGCATTTACATATTTTATAAATAGTCACAATGAACCAAAGGCCTTCCACTTAGAATCTAAGTACTTAGAATCTAAGATGACTTGTCAAACTAAAAAATGACACTTATTATTTGATCCACTGTCTGTTTACATACCTTCCTGGTAGTTGTGTGCGCCATCTGGTAAGGCAAGGAAGGGCAAATACTTCCATTCTTCAGGTATAGTGGGACTGTCGTGTCCATCTCCTGGAATCAGGGGCGGGTAAGAGAATTCAACCTAAAATGGAAAAGAAGGTTGTCAGCCAAAAGGTTGTTGATCAAAGGGAGAATTTTATCTTGAAAGGCAAAAATGCTTTTAAGCTCTGAAGGACAGTAGTAAGGGTAAGCCACACTTGTTGATGTCATTTGACATCCTCAGCAAGCCTACGGGATAGAAGGGGACAAAGACAAAAGGAGTAAAAGAAGAAAGATTTGTAAGCCTTTCCCCTTTTCTGATTTAACAGGTTGCTAAATTTTAATGTGCATAAGAGGGTAGTGACTGAATTGGAGATATACATTTGGGAGCTGTCATCATCTAGATGGTAATTGACATCAGGGAGCCCTGGAGCCCTAAGGAAATCCAGCATCCTATTGAACTGAGTGGAGGAGGTCCAACAAAGGAGCCTGAGAAGGGAGCCAAGATCTAGGTTTGCTTCCCATCAGTTGGCTCCTTTGTTCTCAATAGTTAGAGCTTCGGGTTTATGGTTTTGATGGGAGGTTGGAGAGGCGTGAGGTGTGGGCATTAAGCAACATTTCAGGCTATGATTATTTTTCATTATTGATCAATGAAAGTCCAAATAAGTCTGTCCAACACTGTGTCTTGTAGAAAGAACAAAGTTTTTAGTGTGTGCCCCCAGTTTCAGGCATCCCCAGGTTTATTAGCATTTTCTCTGAGCTCCTAATTCTTTTTGTTATTTCAATGAGACTTTTGGAGAGGAAGGCAGAACAAAATACTAGTTAGCTATTTCAAAATGTTATAATTCAATACTTATTAATATGGTAAGATATTAATGGTATATTATTACATAAAGGCAGTATAATATATTATTATGACTACATAATATGCTTATATAATATGGTTACAGTTATGTTTTTGGAAAAAGTTTTATATATTCATAAAAAATAACAGGAGCGAGCTCCCTCTCCAGGGAGCACGCCAGCACCTTTCCCTTCCCCCTCTTCTTCCCCGACAGGCATGCATCTCCTAAACTCTAAGGGAACCCACGAGACTTGCAACTAGGGGAGCAATGGGCAGCTGCAGCTTGTCCCAGGCTAACCCCCTGAACCTGTCCCCAAGGCCCCTTTTCTCTGACTCTCCAGTGAGTGATGGCAGCCCCACCTTGGCTCACTTCTTCCCCATAAAGTTTCTAGGAGCCAAAGCAGCCCCGCCTAGTCTTTCTCCTGTTGTTTCTTCGATCCTAAGCCCTTCTTGTTTCACTGCCCCCAGCTTTAATAAATGTGCTCTCAAAATAAAAACAAAAAACTGGAAGGATGTTCATCAAATTGTTAAGAGCAGATTTCTCTAGGATTTCAAGTGCTAGTTTTCTTTTTTCTTCTCTATATTTTCTCATTTTTCTACTACAGTGAATACATATTACTTCTGATCATAAGAAATGTTATTTTTTAGAACTGCTAGAATATGACTTAAAAATTGTTTGAAAATACCAATTTTAATAACAAATTTCCTAGGAAGAAATCGAATTTTTAACCTGATGGTATCTTAACCAAAGACTATACTAGGACCAGTCTTTCTCAAAATTATCCAGTAGGTAAAGACTCCTCTCTCTTTATGTCTTCATCCCCCTCTGTAGTGCTCATCCCTAGTAGACCGGGGCCCTTCTGCAGTCCTCCCTCATCTAGCAAAATCTGAGCTCAACAAAGGATCACAATACCATGAGAGGGTTACCCACCATGCATTCGCATTTAACCAGATGAAGACTTAGGCCAAAGAAAGAAATTTATGTACTGTTAGGCACTTTCTAGCTACCTGGGGGGAATTATAAGAGGACAAAAGAATCTTCCTGATATTTCCAAATTTCCATTATACAGGTTGATGGCCACCCTGCTCAGCTGTGATGCCAAGGCTTAACTGAAAACGACTTCACTGCTCTAAGTGTTGGTATCGCAGCCGTGCAAAGCCAGGCATGCTCAGCATTTCAGCACATGAAAAGCATGGAGAACATCAGGAAAATACCTCCACTAAAATATTAAAGTTCAAGAAATAGCAGTGCTGTGGAGGGCCAGGAAATGCAATCTTGTTTCACAAGTTTCTCTGAGTAGCTAAAAAACTCTAGACATTATTCTTCCCTAACCTCTAGCTCTCCAAAGTTTGTTCTTTCTGTTCCAAAGTCCTACTTATTCCAACAAGAATCACAAACGATACCTCCTCAATGTTTCATCATTGTCACCATAGGAGTCTATCAACAGCAGGTGCCAAAACTCCATGCGTCAGCCAGCCATCTGTCACCAAAACCTGAATGGGTCAGGGCTTGTCACTATCACCCTAACATAAACCAACCCCTACCCCCAATCTCCTCAACCCACCCCTGAATTTGCAACGCAACATCCTGCTACCCAAGGAGATGTTCCCAGGATGGGCCCACTCAGACCAATAGGAAATACACTGTTCCCTCCCTCATTCTACTTGCTTTACTCACTGTTGGAACTAGTATAAACATGAGTTCTAGTTCTTCCAAAGTTCTACATTTTAAAAGAAGTACAGTCTAGTAAAACCAGTTTATTCAAGAATTAATATTTCCAGCTATGTATACAAAACCACGAACAGAACAAAATCAGAACAGTGGTAAAAAATCAAGTAATAATTCCAACTTTTTGGAATAATTTTGGAGAATAACTATTCCCTATTAATTTGTGTGTTTAAAAAAAATTCCAAGCTCAGCCGGTGTGGCTCAGTGGTTGAGCATCGACCCACACACCAAGAGGTCACCGATTTGATTCCCAGTCAGAGCACATGTCCCAGTTGTGGGCCAAATCCCCAGTGATGGGCATGCAGGAGGGGCCAATCGATGTTCTCTTTCAATGATGTTTCTATTTCTCTCTCCCTCTCCCTTCCTCTCTCTCTAAAATCAATAAAGAAAAAAAAAATGTTTTGGAAAAAAAAATTCCAATCTATGAAAGAACCACAAAGTTTAATTGATATGTTTGCTTATATTATTTTGCCAACTCCCCCCCCACCCCTTATCTGACACATACAGTTTATATATTTAGTGCCACAAAGCAAATAAGGAACAAACAAAACTCTGGAATACACAATCCATAACAAGCAAACTACTACAGAGGGGGTGTCCATAAATTATCTCGTGTCAAAGTATCTAATACAGGTGAGTTTTTAAGGAAGAAGGATCCTTTGCTAAATGCTACATTTTTTAAAATTTCAGGAAAAGAGTTGAAATGGATAAATATCTCAAAACTATTTTAGATGTCATGGTAGTATTCACTCACTTAAAAAAATGTTCTAAATGTCAAGTATATCCATCAACTGGAATTACCACCACTTGAAATTAACATGTTATCTACACAAGAATTCATTCCCACAAATTACCCCAATAAACGTGAAAAAATGACCAAGTGGGAAAGTGATTAAAAGTTCATTTCAATTCAAATGAAGGAATTTTTCATTAAAATACATCTGAAGGCTTCAAAGGTGAAAAAAAAATGTAGGAAACAAGATGATGGAACATCTTCAACAAAGCTGCATTAGAAGATGGCTTTAACCTTGTGGTCCACAGGAATCGACCTGACTCCTTTTTTTTCAGATAGAGTGGGAGGGAGAGAGAGGAAGAGAGAGAGAGAGAGAGAGAAACATCGACGTGAAAGGAACACATCGAGTGGCTGCCTCCCGCACGACCAACCAGGGCCGGGGACAAATTGCAACCGAGGTACGTGCCCCTAGCGGGAATGGAACCCGGGTCTTTCTGACGCTCTTAACCGCTGAGCCAAACCGGCCAGGGCGACCTGATTCCTTTATCATGCAGTCCCTACAGAGCAGCTTTGTAACAGAGGAGTCTATGAACATTTAAATATGTTTTTATTGATTTTTTAGAGGAAGGGAGAGAGAGATAGAAACATTGATGGGCTACTTCCTGCATGCCCCCTACTGGGGTTCTAGCCTGAAACACCCGCATGTGTCCTGACTGGGAATCCAACCAGGACCTCTCAGTCCATAGGACGATGTTCAATCCACCAAGCCACACCGGCCGGGCTCTTCGAGCATTTAGTACATTCCCCTGCGCAAAGCTATCATGTTTGACCTTGCAGACTGCTATAAGGCATTCCTTTAAGGCAAAAGTTTCACTTCAGTTCCCTTGGATCTAAAAATGACAAATGACAACCAAGTATGGGAATTTTTGCTATGAATAATCTCAGAGCACGGAAAGAACTGGTGATCAACACAACCCGCAGCATCTGGAATACTTGGAAGGCCAGTGGAACAGAGCACCCTCCTGCAACTGAAAATGATTTGAAGTCAGAGTCACAATTCAATGAGCCATGCATTCTCAGTCCTTCGCACCTGGAAGGAAAGTCTTCAAATGGAGAATAAGGTAGTTGATTAATACATCCAGAGGGATGTAGTCCACCCTCTGAAACACCTGATATACTGATTTTGTCTCTGCACTGTCCAATTTTAGCAAGAATCCTGTTTAGTTTAGCCAGAAACCCCCTTTTACCCTTGATATAGTAAATTTCCATTCACTGACTCCAACTCTGCTCCTTGGCTATAAATTCCCACTTTTTCTTGTTGTATTCAGAATTGAGCCCAGTTCTATACTGAGGTCTCTTCTTCCCTCCTGCAATAGCTTTTCTGAACAAAATCTGGTTTTACTGCTTTAACTACTGTTGTTGTTGTTTTTTTCTGATAGCACCAAATTAGTTGTAAGTATGCTTGAGTCACTTAACCTTTCTGGGTTTCAGTTTACTCATCTGTAAATTTAGAGAGATGGAGTAGATCAGCGGTTCTCAACCTTCCTAATGCCGCGACCGTTTAGTACAGTTCCTCATGTTGTGGCGACCCCCAACCATAAAATTATTTTTGTTGCTACTTCATAACTGTAATTTTGCTACTGTTATGTCTTAGGCGACCCCTGTGAAAGGGTCGTTCGACCCCCCAAAGGGGTCGCGACCCACAGGTTGAGAGCCGCTGGTGTAGATGATCTCTAAGGATCCCCAGCAGGTCTAAAATTCCTAGAAGAAATAAGATACAGAAAAATTAAGCAATTTGGACTTGCTGGAGGTCTGGGGGCAATGAGGCCAGGACACCATCAAGGTCTCCTGACTCCCAGCATAGTGTTCATTTTACAAAAGGAGTCACAGTTATAAACCTCAGTGCTGAAACCAAAACCCAGACAAATTCGAGAAATGCCAGGGTGCCACTGCAGCCCAAAGTGGCTCTTTCATCTTACAATCTGTTGTTGAATTTTCTTTACTCTCTAAGCAGCAAGCAGCATTACATTTTGTTTTTTAAGATAAAATAAATTTTCCTCTCTGGAAATAAAAATTATATTACTTTTGCCAATAAAATATATAAAACATAACAATTAATCTTGACTTTAGATGACAGCAAAATTTAAAAGATCTTATTCTATCTCCTACTGATAGCTCCTTCTTTTTTGTCTTCAAAGTAGTTTAGTTCAGAAGTGAGACCCCCTACTCTTATTTGACCCTAAAAGACTCCTAAATGCCACCTGGCTCTGCAGAATGAACACATGCCGTGCCAGTGTGATTCTGTCTGACTCCTGGGTGGTTTTGAAGTGTGACCTCAGCAGATCATTTTACTTCCTCCAAGCTTCAGTTACTTCATCCATATCCAAAGGAAGTTATAAAGTGACAATTAAGATGACAGATGTGAAGTTTTAAAGTATTAAAAATCGAATGATGATGAACACTTTGTTTGCATGCCATGATGCAAACTCAAATATCTATTCTCTTACCTCTAAATATAGGGCCACATTTAAAAACCTTATAATCTACAGCTGCTTGGAATTTTTTAAATACCACACTGAATAATGCCACTTCCTCCTTGGTATCTTTCAATGCCATTTCTACCTGAGGGACACGGAACAGCAAGCAAGCAGTCTTTAAAACACAAACACAACCATCTTCTCATTTCCTTCATCACTTTTCTGTTATCATCCTCTATCGAACTTAAATTTTGCCAATAGAAGTCTTCTAAAATGTTACATTCCTGTGAAATACAAGAAAGGAAATGCTACATTACCTACTGGTAGCAATCAGTATTTTTAATATTTTAAACATTTCAATTTCCTGTTCACTACACATTGTGACATCACTGCCTTCCAGTGTTTGTGCTCATTAAATAATCCGGTTTCTATTCTGTTTCCTTGCCTTCAATACAGAGGCTGCAAACATGCCGTTGTTCCCTTTACCATTAAGTGAAAAAGCTTAAAAATGACTTTGTATTTGCACATTTCTTTGCAAGGTAAATACACTTTGTTTCATTGCAATTGAACTGGAGAGGTCAATCTCTCACGGAAAGGCAAGATTAGGACGAGATCAAATAGCAAAACCAAGGCCCAATGGGAAGGGGGGCGGAGTCACTACACCACCCTAAGGCGACCCATTCTAGGGCTTCCAAGATAAACAAAGGAAGTTGATTTTGCCACCGCTCCGCAAGTGCTTCAACCAACGCGAGGCCAGGGTGTGAAAGCCCACCGAGCTCAATACCTTTAAAACGCAGTCCAAGTGCTGAATTCTTCTAAAGGCTCCCATCATAAGTGGGCACCCAGAAAGGCAGTGGAGACACAGAAGGACGGGGGAAGAGAGTGGGGCGGCTCTGCGATTCCTTCCTCTCACTCCATCTAGGAACCTAAACGCCCAGGGACCCCAACACACCAACACACAGCTCCTCCGCTGCTAAATGCAATGTTCGGGAGCAGGAGAAAAAGGGATGGGCTGCAGGTGGGGCGCGCGGGAGGCGCTGGAGAGAGGAGACGAGCTCAGAGGCGAAGGACCGAGGGCGCTGTAGGGAGGACAGAGCGGCGGGGAGTGGGCGTCGCCGGCGAGAGGACGCCCGGACGGCGGGGGGCGGGATCGGGCCCCTTCCTCACCTGGCAGCCCTTCTTGTGATGAAAGCCGACCACCACGATGTGCAGAACGGGCCCCCGCGGGGCGCCATCGCAGCCCCGCCCGGCCTTCTCCATGGGCAGCCGCCGCGGGCCCGCACGACCACGACTTCAACCGCCAAGGGCGGCGGCCAGGTGACCCGGCGGTCCCCAGGAGGACGGCGACCGGCGGATTTCAGGTGTCAACCGGGGAGCCGCATGAGGGCCGCGCAGGGGGCCTGGAGGAGGCCGAGGCTCCTGCAGCTCCGCCCCGCCCCCCGGGGCCGCCGCCGCGCTTCGAGCACCCGCCTCGGCTGCTTCCGGGCTGTCACCTGACGTGGCCGCCGCCGGCGGGGCGGGGCGGGGCCTGAGGCGCGGGGCGGGGCCCGAAGGGACGGACGCCGGGAGGGGTCGGAGTCCGCGGGCGGGGCCGGGCGGTGACTCGGGCACACCTGTCTCCGGCTCTTCCGTCCACTTGTGTCCTCCCCTGCCCCATTTCTCCCTCCTTAAATTCTCCGCCGTCCCCTGCTCTTGCCTCAGCTTTACGTCCTTTTAAACGTCTCTTCTGTTCATTGTGAGTGTGCAGTCCTTCCCTTCTTTCCCTGCGCTCTCGGCTTAGGGTCTCAGCGCCCTTTCCTCTTAAATCGTGGATGACAGGAGGCAGGGTGGCGGCTCGGCGTCCGTGTGTTCAACATTTAAATGCTTGCCCAGTGTTTCTCTTTTGCTTCGTTCTATGTTTTTATTTTTCTTCCTATTTAAATATTGCCTATAGGAATTTGGAAGCGACGACGCCCTGAAGCAGAATATCCTTGACAATAAAGGAAGTTTACAGGGAAACCTATAAAATGATTATTCTAGTCCTGCTATTAAAAGCACAACAACATTATTTTCATTCTTTCTTGTTTCTGGGTTTAGTATTCTGGTCAGCACAAAATATATGGGATCTGTTCTCACCAGGGTCCTTGCTGTTGTGCTACTTCAATTTTTTTTTTAAGCATTTAATCTCCTCCTATGTCAATTTAAAGTGAATATGGGAATACTAACAGATTTAACAAGTCTTATCCAGGACAGTTTGGAAGTAAACTAAAGATAGGTGTGTGCTTCAGATAGAACTTGAGATCACTACAATGATTGGCTGTGGACTTTATCATTATAGTTGCACCTCCCTTAGTTTAAACAACCGTAGCAGCTGATATTTTCCACTCTTGGCCTTGACATTTAAGCACCTGCATTCTAGTCTTAACTATAGCTGAGAAAAATAGGAGGCTTCCAATGATCAAGTTTAATTTCTATGATTCAGTAGACCTGTTTTGATGCTAATAAACATACTGTACAAAAATTTCAAGATGTTATCAATTTCTTTTCTATATTACAACATTCTTAGTGCTGGCTCAGAACTGTGCAAAACTATATTATTCCTTGTGTGCAGAATATGCTACCATTTTCTTCCATCTGACTTGATATTTTCCACAATTGGAATAGCTAAAATTAAGGTCTAATTGAGCATCTTTTTAAAAAGATGAAGCTCTGGCTTGGTGTGTCTCAGTGGTTAGAGAGTAGACTCATGAACTGAAGGGTCTCGGGTTTGATTCCCAGTCGAGGGCATGTATCTAGGTTGCAGGTTTGGTCTCCAGGAGTGAGTGTCAAGGAGGCAACCAATCGATGTGTCTCTCTCAAATAGATGTTTCTCTCTCTCTCCCCTCTTCCTCCCTTTCACTCTCTGAAAAAAAATCAGTGGGAATAAAATCCTCGGGTGAAGATTAATAAAAAACAAAACAAAACAAAAAAAGATGTAAGGGTAGGGTATTTTAGAACTCGATATCTACAGTGAACCCCAATTGTTTAATTCATTGTACAGGAGACCCAATAATGACTTCATAAAAATCTGTGTCACTTTGCATCTTAGAGCTTCCAACTATGATTAAATAATTTGCTCATAACTATTTTATTGCTTAAATGTTTAAAAAGTATATCATTTAAAACATTCTATAAGCAAAGAAGTTACATTATGGGGAAAATTGGGAGAGAAAGTAAGGGAATTTCCAGAATTTTTTCCATCTCTAAATATACAGATTGGCCCATTTAACAGTTTAGAATAACAACTTTTACATTATTTTTTATGAGTTGTATTAATATAATAAATTCATTAACAAGACATCCAGAAGGACAAATATGTATTGAGGGAAAAAACCCAGAAATTTATCCTCTATTATAAAAAGTGTTGGAAGGAGATTATCAAGATTGGAAATAACAATTTGAGATAATGGAATACTTTCTGAACTTTGTTATGAGAAGAAACTTGTTTGTATTTTTATGATGCTTCTCTCCAGGGAAAAAGTTAGAAATGCTTTTCTGAACACGTAATACATTGAAGAGCCTCTTTTAGTTACATATATTTTATGATGGATATAAATTCTATTTTATGACTGCTCTGTAAGAGCCAAAGGGAGAAAAATCCTGGAGACACAGAGCTAGGACATGTTTTCAAGTTCATTAAAAATGAACTCTCCATCTGGAATTGGCCTGTTGTTTCTTTTGTATCTTGCCTCGGGAAACAACACAATAAAATAAACCACTCCCTTCCTGTAATCTCCATGAACTCTACAGTGTAAACGAACTCTATCTCCTATTTCAGACTACAGTAGTCCTACTTTACCTGCAGGGGCGTATACTATGTTTTTTCCTGCCTTATTAAGTTGAGATCTTTCACCTTTTCACTTAAAGGAAGCACTTTCCACCCAGCTGGCCAGTGTGGCTCAGTGGTTGAGAGTAGACCCATGCACCAGGGGGTCTCCGGTTCAGGGCACATGCCCAGGTCAGGGCACATTCCCTGGTCAGGGCATCCTGACCCGGTTCAGGGCACATGCCCGGATTATGGGCCTGATCCCTGGTGAGGGATGTGCAGGAGGTGGCCAGTTGATGTTCTTTCTCATCGGTGTTTCTATCTCTCTCTCTCCCTGTCCCTTCTTCTCTAAAATCAAGAAAGAAAAAAATATTAAAAAAAAAAAAAAAAAAGGAAGCAACTTTCTGGCTTCTCTGTGGCATATCAGAATTGCCAGCTTTGCTACTCTTGCGCTCTGGGGCTGTTATTAAGTCAAAAAAGGGTGATGTGAGCACTGAGATACCGCAACAGTCAATCTGATCAGCAAAACGGCTACTAAGCGACTGACGGGCAGGGAGCATGTACATACAGCCTGGAGACGCTGGGCAAAGAGATGAATCACTTTCACAGTGGATGAAAGGGGTGATGGGAGACTTCACTACTCAGAACAGTGTGCCATTTGAAAGTTATGAGTTGTTATTTCTGGAATTTTCCATTTAATATTTTCAGAACATGGTTGACCAAGCATAACTGAAACCATGGAAAACAAAACCACAGATAAGCAAGAACTACTGTATAAAGAGGTTTTCTTTATTCTTTATCTATAGTATCGAAAATTACTAATGTTCATTTTGTTACTGTAATGGGAAACAAAATATTGACTTTTGTAAAGCATATTTTTCTGAATTTTATCAAGTAGTGACACTGAGTTGAATTTGGTCTCTGCTCTCATTATGGTATGGTGAAAATAAAACAAGACTAGAGGAAGAAAAGAAAATGGCTTCACAAATTTGCAATTTGTCTTTTAAAAAAATATATTTTTTCTTTACTGATTTTAGAGAGAGAGGAAAGGAGAAAAAGAAACATTGATGAGAGAAAACATCAATTGGCCACCTCCTGCATGCCCCCACTGGGGATCAGGCCCACAAACTGGGCATGTGCCCTGACCAGGAATTGAACCAGCAACCTCTTGGTGCATGGGTCAACGCTCAACCACTGAGCCACACCAGCCAGGAATGAGAATCAATTTAAAGAACATTCAGTAGACCATAAAGTACACCTGGAACTGCGTGTAGTAAATACAGTACATAAAAATAAAAGAAAAGAAATTGCTGCTATAAAGTGGCTTATGTCTAGCTGTAAAAAATAAGATGAATGTGAAACCAGCTAGTAATGCTAGTTTTGTTAGCATTACTAACCAAGCATCATGTTAAGTATTAGGAAATGAAGATAAATAAGCCAGTAATAGTTCACATTTAATAAATAAGCACTAATGTGCCAGTCCTCTGTTAACCACTTTTGATGAATTGTCTCATTTAATCTTCAAACAATTCTATAAGTAGATACTATTATCCTCATTTTTTCCAATGGGTAAATTTTTTTTTTTTTTTTTTGTACATGCCCCTAGTGGGAACCAAATCCGGGACTCTCTGGTCCGCAGGCCGACACTCCAACCGCTGAGCCAAACCGGCCAAGGCTCAATGGGTAAATTGAGACTTACAAAGGTTAAATAACTGGCTCAAGGTAAAATAATTAGAAGGAATTGTGGTGGAGACAAGATTTGAACCAAAGTAATTTAACTTGAGAATCAGTGGATTTAATCACCATACTGCATCCTCAAATTCTTGACTTTGAGGAACTCACATTTGGGGTGGGGAGTGGTAACCTCTTGGATAATTATAAGAGAATACTTTCAGAGCTTTCTGAGAGCTATTAATATTGTTGCAGGGTAGATAATGAGACAGCCCACCAAATCTGCAAGTCAGAGAAGCTTCCCAGATAGTCACATCTGAGCAGGGCTTTGAAGTATGAACAGGATTCCTCAGACCTTGGGGGCAGAGCATCCTAAGTGCAAAAAAGTAAAATCACTCAGGACTGGAGTTATCAAGGTAAACATTTGGGAAGGAAAGGGTTTAATGCCAAACTTAGAGGAAGTATGTAAGATTTAAATTAAAGTGCAGCAAGAGATGTTTGGAGGTGGGCACATGCCAAATGCACACAGTATTCTCTCTACTTGGAATGCCGCTCCTGCCCTTTTCTGCCTATCTACTTATTCATCATCCATGACTAGACTCTTGTCAATTCCTCTGAAGCCTCCCAAACTATCTGTGTGGCCAGTGGGAAAATTATTTAGCTTCTCTGAGTATGAGGAACTTCATCCTAACTTCTGTCTCAAAGGTAAGTCATAAAGATTATGAGTAAGTGTATTTGTTATCTTTCCTGGCACGCAGTAAGTGCTAATATTTATGAAATGCAATAAAGCCAGGATTGGCTTGGGATTTCTAAGGAGGTTGAATCCTACAGGGCATTGAACTCAAGCCTTGTCATAGCTACTTTTCTAGAAATATTGAAGCTAAGAGAGTTTTTTTTTTTTTTTGCTTTATAAATTACATTTCATGTGCCTTGTACATGTCTGTTAGTTGTCTTTCTCCCTCATACATCCTTAATCTCCTACAAGGGCAGAAGACTTTGTAGTTCTGTTCTGTACACTGTTTTATACTCTGCAAAATGCCAGACAAACAGTGTGCAACTAATACATATTTGTTCAATGAATAAATGATGGATGACTTACAACCATGTGTTGTATGAATGAATAATGTTCTTCCGGCCTCTCTTGTTTAGACTCTAACTTTAAGTTCCTAGGATACAAATATAAAATAGACTAAGGCAGATAATTTGTTGGCTTTCTAGTCGAAACACAAGTGCAAAAGCATCAAGGTTTCCTAAGAGCAATGACATTAACACAGAGTGCCATCTGGTGGTTGCCCATTAGACAATGCGTTTCAGAAAGAGTGAATACAGAAAGTCTAAAAATTAGATTCCTCGATATAACAAGATTAAGAACAATGAACTAAATACAGTAGAAAAAAGAAAACATTTAAATCCCCACCCTAGAAAAGTTCACAAAAAAATGCTGATTGTGGGTTTCCTTAATTAGTCTTCCATGAATGTATTCACAAGGTAGGATATTTTTAACGTCTCTCGGAAACTTCCAAGGGAGAGTGAGTACCTGCCGAGACTATAGAATGGTCCTGAACAGAAATACTTCCCGGGATCTCACTGCCTGGGAAAGAAAGGACCAGGCGGGATCCACGTGGACTGGCCCGATCGCACGCTCGGCCTTAGATTGGTCGCGTCTGCCCGGGCTGCGTGGGGGTGGGGTTATGGGAGCGGAAGCGCGCTCTTTCAAACTCGCCGTCCGGACGTCGATGGACGCAGACCACTTCCGGCGTCGCCATGGCGGCTAACGCTACCACCAACCCGTCGCAGCTGCTACCTCTAGGTAATGGTTGTCCTGCGGGAAACGGGGACGCGGGGCGGAAGCTTAGGATTGGGGGCCAAGGGCCTGCGGGCTGAGGCAGCCCCTGGCCGAGTGTTAGGAAAATGTATCGGACCAACGGTTTTCCCCTCCGCCGCTTGTGTCCAGGCTCCAAGTCTCTGCGGTCCCAGGCCGCCCTTGTCTCTTCAGCGCGGTGGGGTCGTTCAGGCAGGGACTCGTGACTCCCCGAACCACACCGTCGCCCAAAAGGTCCACACTTAGCGAATGCCGCCAGCCTCTTCGTAGCAGCGCCACTCCCCAGCCTGGCGTTTAAGCTGCCCAGATTAGACCTGGCACACATCTGGCCGTCTATTGAGAAGCACCGGGCTCTGGAATGAGTCTTAAAAGAGGAAACTGGGAACTAGCCCTATTAGTCATTCATTCACTCATTCATTCATTCATTCATTCATTCATTCATTCATTCATTCATTCATTCAACAGTTACTGAGCATCTGCCCTTGGCTGGGCACGATTGGACAGATTTAAATCACGGCCATTGCCGCCTTTAACTAGCACACACACCAGTGGAGGAGATAGGACACTGGACATAAACGTACCAAACAGCGCCAGGCCAGCCCAAGAGATGTTCAAGCTGCTAATCGAGTACAGAGGATAGACTTCTGAGGGCGAGGGAGGTAGTAACAGGAAGGAATCTCTGGTGAGGACAGCCAGGCCTCTCTCCCTAATATTTTGTAGCTGAGAGTGATTGAGTTAGTGGCTGTGGCTGTAACCGAATTTCTTTCCTTCAGACAAACTTTAACAAAAATGTTTTGTTACTTTTTAAATGACAAACTCTATTTGAATACTCGGCATATGCCAGGCACTGTCCACTGGGGACACAGTGATAGGAGAAAACAACTGTTTCAGCTCTCATGGAGCTGAGTGGCTATAGGGGGGTTCATATGTTAATTAAGCAATCTAATATAAAACCACAACCAGGATGAATTGCTACAAAGAAGAGGTGAGTGGAGAACAGGGAAAGCTTTTCTGTTAATGTAGTGATTGAACAGAGATATGTAGTTTAAAACTTAAAGTTTTGAAAATGAATACTTTTCCTGGTTTATCTTTCACCATATGCAAGTAGTAAGTGCCAATAGGCACACAAATATTTGTTGAAGTAATGCCTTGGTAAATAATCTTTTCCCTCTCCCTTAAAAAATACATAGAGCTTGTGGACAAGTGTATAGGATCAAGAATTCACATCGTGATGAAGAGTGATAAGGAAATTGTTGGCACACTTCTAGGATTTGATGACTTTGTCAGTATCCTTTTAAAAGATGGTGGTGGTGGTATGGGTTTTTTTTCTTCAGTATTTAAGAACAGAAGTAAGAACTATAGACAGCCTACTTACTGATAACTATAATAAAAATCAGCATTCTCAGGGAAGCTGTGATAGTATTTTAAGTGGATGTGTAACTGAAAGAAGATAAAGTTTTTACCAATCACAGGCTTTCTGAATTCGAGCCATTTTGTTAAATGTTACAATCGAAACTGAACTAAGAAAACGAGAGTAAATTCAACCTGATATATTTATTTTCTTAACACCAAATTTCAGATATGGTACTGGAAGATGTCACTGAGTTGTGAGTAGTGTTAAAAATTAAAGAATTGGGCGGCGGGGTGGGGTAGGGGTGGATCTCTCTTTTAAATTTAAGGCAGTTTTAGTATTGAGTAAAATGATGTATGAGAAAACATTGCCTGTTGGAATTGCCTTAAAGATAGAAATTTTATCTGCTGACACTATGCTAGTAAATTTGGATCTGAGGGTTATTACCTTAATGCAATGCTACTAAATTGTTAGGATATTAGTGGAGACAAAGTTTTAAGGGAAAAGATAATTAAAACAGGGCTCAGGGCAAATCAAGGAATTGATAATAAGAGCATTTAGTGCTCTTAAGTAAATTAATTGCTCAAATTTATGTATAAGATAAAATGTAAATGATGGCTCATTTATATTAATTATAAAGATCGAAACCAGTATCTCTACTTTCGGAATTGAATTGATTTCAGATTGGTTTAATGGATAGGAATTAGTAGTAAATAATAATGAAAAGAGTGAGGATAGTAAACATTTTATTTCATATTTGAGCTCCTTGGCAAGTTTCAGCTTCTTTTATGAAGATCAGCCCCAGTAGATGTAGGTCTTAGGCCAATCTGTCCAGTCTGTTGCCTTTCAGGAAGAATGTACATCACCCAGTGGATAACCTTTGTCTCTGAAAACTGTTAATATAATTGTCTGACCGCATGTTCATTTATATACAATAATTACCTTTTTAGACATCAAAATGTTGGCTTTGACTACCTCTGTTTGTCTTGACTCTATTTTTTTAAATCTATTTGTTTAGTGAAATCACACCAGAAGGAAGAAGGATTACTAAATTAGACCAGATTTTGCTAAATGGAAATAATATAACAATGGTAAGACAGTAAAGCTGTTTTATTTCGATGTTAGACCATTTTTATGGGGAGGGGATTACAGAACAAACTTGCTTGACTGAGTGTTCACACCCATAGTACTTTAAATGGGAAAGGGATCTCTGGTGGTCAGGGCTCCAAAGCTGAGCTACTGAAGATGACGTTAAGCCTGAGGATGAATTTGCTTGTGCTTCTTAATCTTTTATTTTACTAAGTATTAATTGATGATGGTGGAATTGTGATGCTGCCATGGAGAAAATGGGAATGTGAGGGAGGGGCAGAGGCAAAAGTGGCTTTGGTCAAGGAGGAGCCCTGAGTAGGTGTTTTTAGATGATGTAGTGTTGGTGTTATTAAACTCTGTCCTCCTTTGCAGCTGGTTCCTGGAGGAGAAGGACCTGAAGTATGAATGGATTCCCTTGATTCCCTACGATAGATTCTGTTTTGTCTTATAATGACAACAAACTATAATTTTTTTTTAAACCTTTCAATGTCTGGATTCTGTGAAGCCAAGTTTCCCGTTAAAGGGGAATGCTTTGAAGAGGCATTGTAAATGCCATTTTTAAGTTAATCATGTTTATCTTGGGGGAAAAAAGAACATCGAAGACTAAAATAAAGGTGTTTTTGTTTAATTGTCCTTATTTATTATACTGCAGTAGCCATTGGAACAAAGCTTGTAGTCATCTTGTCAATTGCTCTTGTCATTTTATGTCTGGTTGCTTCCTTATTTACATGACCACTTGAGTCTCAAAAATTGTTCCAAACAAGGTGATGAACATTGGTTTTGAGCAGGTTCATTTAACCTGAAATGATTCAATTCAATTCAAACTGTGATGCTTTGAAATTAAGATTTTTCTGCTGAACTCAACTCCCATTAACTTCTGTTAAAAACAAACAAGCAAAAATACACAGGTAATCTGTGCACATTACAGAAATGCAGACAAATAAAAAGGAAAACATTCGTCATCCTTTGCTGTCTATCCTCTTAGACCTTCTCAGTAGACATTTTATATTTACAAACACTAGTTCACCCTGATTATGCTGTTTGTAGCCTCCATTTAAGACTTTTTAAAAGTTTAAGTGGTGAACATCTTTCCATGTCAGATATTTCAGGAACATTAAGGTGTGCACAGTATTTCATTAAATGGATTTACCATAATTTATTTAGCCTATTCTTATTATTGGCCATGTTAGTCTAATTAAATCTTTATACATTTTTATTTTTCTTAGAAGTTCAGAAATGTGTCAGGTCAAAAGGTATACATTGTCATGTTGCCAATAAAACGTCAGCATTTTTTCATACTTTACATACTTAACCACCATTGGCTATGTTCTTTCTCCTCTCTAGCATTGTGATAGGCAAAACCTGGTACGTTTAACATTTTCTTTATTAATTTTGTATTTTGTGAATTTTATGAGGCTTTTGCCATTGAGATGCTTGTCTTGTTTCTTACTAATTTGCAAGAATTCTTAATAGGTTACTCCTAGTTATGTATTTTGCAGGCAAACCCCCCAGTTTGTAGTTTGCCTGTTAGGGGTACATTTTCTTGACATAAATAAAAAAATATTTTATGTAGTCATATGTTGGCTTGTCCTTTATGGTTTTTGTCTATGGTACACATAGATTAGAAAGAACTCTTTTATGCTGATAGTTTTTTTTTTTTTAACTTGATATTTTCTTTGTTTCATTTAAATCTTGAATCCATGTTCAGTTTAGTGTTTCCACATGGGAAAGGGACCCAACTTTATTTTCTAAAAGCAAAGCACTGATTTGTGGCATTTTAAAAATTATTATTTTTTTACATTTATCTTTGGACAGAGTGGGAGGGAGAGAGAGAGAGAAACATTGATGTGAGAGAGACACATTGACTGGTTGCCACCCGCACAACCCCAACCGGGGCTGGGGCCGGGGCCGAACCGCAACTGAGGTACATGCCCTTGGCTGGAATTGAACCCGGGTCTCCTTGGTCTGCAGACCGACGCTCTAACCGCTGAGCCAAACCGCCCAGGGCTGTGGCATTTTTTTGTTTTCATTGTGTAACTCCTGCCGTGGCTGATTTCAAGCTGCCCAGGGTTTAACAGCTGGCTTGCAAACTTCCCAAAAGTTGAACAGCTGGTTCTCAGGCACCACTACTTCTGATGCTTGTTGGGGAATGCTTTCCTCCTGTTTCTTTCCTTTTGGCGGGAGGTTAAATGACATGATACCATCCTCTTACCACCCTTTTAGTCTCTCTCCTACACTGTGGTCCTGCTCAGCTCTTACTGTTTTCCTCCTAGGAGTTTGTCGTCTGCAGGACATACGTGCTCTTAGTTCCAACATGTTGTAAGTGTTGGAGGAGCCTGAGCTCACTTAGGGAGGCCTGTGGTTGTCTCATCTGTGGCCGGGTGGCCGATTTGACTCCTGGGGTTTAGTAATAGGAAGTTCACTTGCCTACAGATAAACTGTGTCTCTTAATCTAGTCTTTAACAGTAATAAAGATGAGGGTATGATTCTCCCATCTGCTTATGCTTTTATATTGAAATTCATTTAAGTGGGTGCTATTCTGAATAAGGGTTTTTTAGCCTTGGCACTGTTGACACTTGTTTGGATACTTAGTCCTGTGGGCTGTCCTGTGCATTGCAGGTTTGGCAGCATCCCTGGCTTCTGCCCACTAGATGCCAGTAGCTTCCTCTCTTTCCTGCTCCCCTCAGATTGGTTGGTACTTGAGACTGGTGGCTTCATGGTAGACAGAGCTCTGGTTGTCCACGGTTTTAATAGTTAAGACCAGTGGGGGAAAAGAACAAAGAATGGGAATGAAAGGGAGGAGTGCTTCTTTTCCACTCCGGGTGTTTCTCCTCGTGGAGTGAGACTGGGTAGTGTGATAATGCACCTGGCTTCTCTGACCCCGTGCTCCCTCTGCCCAGGAGACCCGGGTGATTTATCCTATTCAGTGTGGGAGGAGGGAAATGGCATGCTTGCTCAACTCCTTTTTCCTCCTAGGGTTGAGTTGCCCTCAGGGAACATATGTTATGCTCCTGCTTTTTGCTGTAACTTATAGGGGTCTGCATGAAGACATGGAGTCTGGGGTGGTCCAGCATGCCTGTGGTTTTGTGGGTACAGCTGAATAATTTGGGAGTTCCATACTAAAAAGTTAACTGCAGTCCACAAATACAAGCTACATCATCTAGTGTCTGTCAGTAATAAAAATGATATTTTGACCCTTGTCTGTTTACCACTTTGCCTTTTTTTCTCGTTTGGTTCAGAACTCAATTGTGGAAGAGGGGTGCTGATTATTGGTCCCCCCAAGTATCTGCTATACCAATATACAACCCTTTTCTTTTCCTGACTGCCTCCTATTATCCCCACACCTCTGTCCTCTACGCCATTTGAGCATTTGGGTGACTTATCTAAAATGCAGAATACAGTCATGTGACACTTCGGCTTTCAAACCTTTCAGTAACTTACCCTCTGTCCAACAAAAGCCCAAGTTCCCTAACGGGAGACCATGAGAGATAACTGTTGACCTTGTCAACCACATCTAGGTCTTGCCTTAGTAACACAGAATTTGTAATGCTGACTGTTTCCTCTCTTTGGACTTTTGGCTTTACTCATGTCGGAATACCCTTGCCTTTAAACTTCTTTGATTTACTTCTCTTCAAGTGTCACTTCCTCCAGGAAGTCCTACAAGATCCCCCACCCTTCCACCACTTCTCAGTGCTTATACGTGATAGGCGGTCATGGAGACTTCAAAGTGATTTTGCATTATATAGTCTTAAACAGTATCCTCAAGCAGTTCATGCCATATAAAGTCCTGGTTTCAAGGGAAACAAATCCTGTTACACTGTTGGGAGCAGAAACGATAGATTCTGACCTGCCACTAACAACCAGCATCACCATCGTCTGAATATCTTTTATAAAGTGACATTAGGGATATTCAAGGATCTTGTTGAGTTTTTGTGAATCACATGTTTTTAATTATAATCAATGAATTAATGATTTAATCGACACAAATGTAGAAATGAACAGAAAGAGACCCAGATATGGACCAGTAGTGAAGACTGGGAGCAAATGAGTCGTGGATGATGAAACTCTGAGGTCCGA
This sequence comes from Tadarida brasiliensis, assembly GCA_030848825.1. Classification (NCBI taxonomy): domain Eukaryota; kingdom Metazoa; phylum Chordata; class Mammalia; order Chiroptera; family Molossidae; genus Tadarida; species Tadarida brasiliensis. The sequence continues at coordinate 92,643,277 of CM061267.1, read as the reverse complement.
TGTGGAACTCTATTAGTCTATTCCCTCTATTGAAACTGTTTCTACAGAGAGATGTTAGGAATAAACAAAGGTCATATTCTTACACTGATTTTATAGATATAGAACTATTATTAATGGGGTTACGATAGAACTGTTAAATATAAATGAATGTATAAAGGACAGTGAAGCATTGTTCAACTATGAATATGTGTGGTGAGGCAAAGTATAAGCATTGAAAACCCTGATGCCCATTAAAAAGTAAATGGATAAAGGTTTCATCTCTGACTAAGGTCATAAAGATTCTGATTAGGAATTTTATTGTTCTGGGTCAGCCTCAAGATTGAGTTTTTTCTTTGTAAAGATAAAATTTATATATACTAAGGAAAAAGAACCCTAAATACTGAATCAGTGAAATGTGGAAAGCAAGGATTAATGGTGATTAGGTGGTTATCTGAATGTCTTAAGAGTCTGGCTGGCATGGTTGATTGACCCTCAGTGCGGTGGTGAGATGGGGCTCTGGCTGTGAGCAGGGAGGACTGGAGGCAGAACCTCCGAACTTCAGCAGGGTCTGGTGCTCTGCGTCCCACTCACTGACACTTCTAAGTGGTGTAGCTAGCACGCGATCTCAGCCCAGCCTGATCCCCCAAGTCCACGCTTTGTCTACTCCAGTCATGAAGAGTGTGAGGTCAGCAGGCATGAGGATGGAGCAGAGAATGACTGGGAAACAGTCTACGTTATCCAAGGTTGAGCCTGGCTGAATCTTTGGTTATTAGACATTTTATTCTTGAATTTAATAAGAAAAATAATGTATGACATCAGCTGGTTTCCAGAGGGCACTGTGGAACAGGCAGCTAGTTGCTAAAGCCAAGGCTTTTTAGTTTTTCTCAGAACTTGGTTGGAGTTCAAGAGGATAGTGACTGCTGGTTGACCAGAGAGCTGGACCCGAGCAATAGGAGGCTTCTCACCCACTCCCCTGTCCTTGAAATGCACGTTCTGCCCAACACAGGAACACAGTAGGAACTGTTTCCAGGATGTTGAGACCATCTGCATGGGAGACATTTTGTAACACAGGTAAGGCCGCTGTATAAAGGTTTACAATTCAGGCGGGTGGGTGCGGATCTACTTGTTTTGAGGTCGCCCAAGACAAGCTTTGTGAGTTAGTTCTCTGGCTTATTCCACCTGCCACTTACTAACCTGGAGGGCTCTGCCTCTTTATTCAGACTCTCTTTGCCCTCCGTACATGGGGGCCAGTTTCTGATATCATCCGGCAAGCTCCAGGGTTTTATTTTGAACCAACAATCCTGTATTCAAACTCAGGTTTCTGGTCTTCCACTCTGTTATACTAACTATTGGGTCACACCACAAGGGCAGGTAAAGGGTTGACTCTATACTATTTTACACTGCTTTTTGGAAAAGGAATCTTTCATTTTTTCCATACGAGGTACCTTTTCTGTTGTGAAAAGTCGTTTAAGTGTAATGCGGATGAAAACATGAGTTCTCGAGTCAGACTTACATGGACTCCAATCCCAATCAATGATTTATTAGCTGTGTGTGCAGGTGGCTACTTAATGTCTCTGGCCTTAATTCTCTCATTTGTAAACTGGGAAAAATAACCACCTCCAGGATTGTAAAAATTAACAAAGATAATGTATATATAAAGCATTCAGTATATTTTCTGTCATAGTAAGTACTCAATAAATGGTAATTATTACTATTATTTAAAGAGCCTCCAAATCAGCTTATTTTTATGTTTTTTTCTGACAGCAATTCCAGTCCAACAACTCAAGCTACCTGTCACTGAATCCATAACATTTCCCCCGAGAATTGCACCCCTAGTCATCTTTGAATCTTCTATTGCAAAGCACATGCCAGGACACAGGGGCTCAAATGATATCTGTTGAATTAAGTGATGACAATAAAGTAGGAAGTTATCTTTTGTTCCATAATTGCTGCCCTTGGGAGATGGGCCCCATTAACACTTCCTTATAGCAACCTTGTTATTTGTCATTGGTTTTAGCCAGCTTCAAGGTCAGTGTCTCATGAGGGTAGTAAGAAATGGGAGGGACCTTATTTTTCCCTCTACTGAATCACCTGGAGAGCACCTCTTGGTTACTGCAGCTGGAAGTGTGACATTTAATTAGTGGAGAAAATCGAGTCAGGCTAGAGGCAGCCTGTGCCAGCAAGAGGGTGAGAGAAGGCTGGGGGAGAAATGACAGGCCCTTGGGGGCAGTATGGCTCCGGTTCTCTCCTACATCCTGATGGGTGCTCACATCACCACAGTGCAGTTTGCAGACGTGGAAGGAATGGGAATCACTAAAGAGTCTGCATGGGCAATTAGTTCCTTCTACTGTACCTGACATTTATTTAAGAAAATAAATGATGAGCTCCCGAGAGGTGAGGAAGGACCTTGTCCAATGAAGCCTGGCCTCCTGCTGACCTAGTGACAGGTGCTTGAGGATGCCCAGGCTTGCACTGAGATGTGTGGCCTCTCATGTCACAGGACCCAGGGTGTGCTGAGTTGGAAAGGAGCTTATAGCACCTCTAGGCCCAGTCCTGCTCTTTATAGATAAGGATACCTGGGTCCAGAGAGGGACCTTCCCTGAGGGACTCGGGAGCCGAGCGGGAACCAGTGCTCAGATCACTGGGACCTCATTCGGAGCTCTTGGCTGTGCTACTTTGCATTCATGATGGGTGGTGATGGTTGGGTTACCCTGGATAAAATTACCCCCCTCTGCCCCAGAAGCTGATTCAAATCACCTGCACTTCCCCATGGGTCTCCTAGACATGTGTTTTCCCAGTTAAGAATGCCCAACGTGTGGGCTGGGATGTGGCAGAGTCAGAATTCCAACCCACAGTTCCCTTCACCACGGTGCTGCTCTGTGGCCTAACCGGCTGCAAGTCCCTTCAGTACAGATGAGGCTGATAATGCCTGCCCCTTTCTATTCAGGATTCCTGTACTTGGCTATATGCTTTTATTGTGTCCCATTGCAAATTGGATGTGAGGAGGCTCTGAGAAATCAACCAGACAATTCCCACAAAAGCGTTTGGCGGAATATCAAAAGAAAGAAGAGGAAGCCGCACTGACTGGACACCTGTATGTGCCAGACAGAGCAGCATCTGCACACCTGTTGTCCCACTCAACACTCAGAAAACGCGGACCCCATCACTTGAAGTTCTTTGCTCACATTAGTTTCCTCGATACTTTTCACAGGGCCTGGAGTAGTATAGACACCCATCTGTGGTTCAAATGCCCATGAGCCAATGGAATTGCCCAGTGGTGTAACAGGAAACCAAGGTGATCGTTGGTAAGAGCTTAGCGGGGCAAAGGATTTTGTGTGGGATCTGGTGTCTTCCAGGAGATGAAAGAATAATCCCAGCTCCTGTTGCCCTGGAGAGGGAGGGAGGAGTCTTCCCCGGAGACTCACTGGGGAAATCATCTGCAGGTGAACTTGCTAAAATTATCCAGTCCTTCTGTGCAGCACTCTCCCAGGCTGGAACACTGCCACTCAGTCACCTGGACTCTGAAACTCGCTCCTCCTGTAGGCAACGTCTCTCCACCCAACAGGCTCTGAGTTCCTGTAGTCCCCGGCCCTGGAAAGTGTCCCTTGGAGGAGGTACGTGTGTAGGTTTCTGCCCTGTGGCTTGTTCCACATCAATCCCTCATACAAACTCCAAGCAGCAAGAAGAGCCACCTGCAAAGGGCTTTGTGCTAAGTAGATGTGTATTAAGGGGCGGTCCGTGTAGGCAGGCTTGAGGTCTGTTGCAGAATCAGTACAAAATATCCGGGCAGACAATCAGGTTTATTTCCCCCTACACTCTGGGAGGACTGGTGCTTTCTGAAGTTCCCAGGAATTCTTTAAAATTGGGTTTAAGGGAAATGTTATTCCTGAGAAGTGGGGAGGCACTGGCCTCTCTTCCTGTGTTAGGAGGAAAGGGCGTGAGGGTTTGGAGTTGGCCTCACCTGGCCTGAGTCCGATGGTGTCACTTTCTAGCTATTGGAGATGGAGCAAGTTACCTCCCTCTCCAGGTCTGTTTCCATATGTATATATGGATACATATGTGATACATACTTATATAGAATTGCAAGGATATCACGTACATTATAGGGCTGTTTTGAGCGTTACCATGAGATAGTATTTGTACAGAATGTGGCCTGTAGTAGGTACTCAGTACATGTTGGGTCCCATCTTTCCTCGAACTCTCAACCTTAGTGTATTGGGATGATGCTCTAACCAACTAAGCTACTTGGCCAGGGCTGAAGTATACACTTTAAAATGGTCAATTGTATGTTATGTAAATTTCACTTCAGTTAAAAAAAAACAAAAACAAAAAAACAGCTGAGAAGTTTTTAAAAAATCTGAGGCCCTACCTTTCCCAGCCCCACACTCTGATTTGCCTCTTAAGAAGCATAGTCAAGTGTTATAAGGGATGAGAGGTGACTACCTGGCTTAGATGACTCATCATTTATTAAGCTACCTGGAGGCTTGAGAGCAGTGCATTTCAGGCATTTGCTGATTCCTTTAGGCAGTCTTAATGCTGAGCCCTGCAGGTAGCAAGAAATAGCATATGATTAGAGCAGAAGCAATTACTCTTCAAAAAGCACCATTAATTTCAAAAGCTCTTGTTCTGAGCTGTGTGGCTAAGTGGAGACAAATTAGGATGCTGTCTAGAGGAGAGAAAGTGAAGTTGTTTTTCCCTCTTTAGGACCGAAAGCAAACCTACAACCTACACTCCTCTGTTCCAAGTGGTTGATTCTTCCTCTGGGGGTGTGAGTGGTGGGTTTAGGGGGAGGCCTAGGAAAGTGCTTCAGTTCTTTGTTGCTCTGTCTCCTCCGTGATAGGAGGGAGCTGTTCACATTTCCCATCTGTCTCCACGGCAGTCTTCCTGGGGTCTAATTAGTAAGGAGGAGAGGGCAGTGGCCCATTCTCAGGGGACCTGGTTTCTAGACTCTGTGCTAGGATCCCTCTTTTGGGTCTTGCTCTTCAGTAACGTAAATCAGAGCAGAGCAAAGCCGAGGGGGATCACCTCCCAGGTCCTTGTTTAGAAACCACTCCTGAAACGCCAGTTCTTACGAAGGAGGAATTTAAAGCACCTGGGTAGTGGGAACTTCCCTTCTGAAACCTCTCTCAGACAAGATGTCAAAACAAAAGCCCCAGTGAATGCCATTTCAACCAGCATCATCTTCCACTCCTCACCCACACCAGAAGCTCCAGTTCAGGACCGGAAGCTCCAGTTCTGGCTGTGGCAGTCGCTTAGAGGACAAGTCACAGCATTTCTATGTTGCACTGTTATACTGCTGGAGAATTACATCCAGATTTGATTGCTATTATGGAGGCCAGAGGAAGTGGAAACGCCCTAGTCTTAGCTGGGCATTGCTGCTTCTCCTGCCTTGACCTCTTGTTCAGGTTAGGTTGCCGCTGGGCTCCCTGTCCATGGCTGAGACACAGCCTCCTCCTCCTACCCAGAACTGGTGACTCGTCCTGTGGTTTTCAGGCCCTAGCTCCGTTCTGAATGAGTGGCCCTTTAAACAAAGTGGCAAAAAGTTCTTCAAAAGTTAAAAAGTAGAATAAATGCACACAGATTCAAAATAATTCTGTCATTTTCAAAATGCTGCAGATTTGATATATGGTGGGAGTTTGCCATAACACGGTGACTAAGAACATAAGTGGGGCTGAGTCAGAAAGACCTAGATTTGAATTTATGTGAACTTGGACAGGTAGCTTAAGCTCCTAGGACCTGTTTCCTTGTCTGTAAATGGGATTAATACTGTACTGACCTCACGTGTTGTAGTGAGGATGTCAAACGAGGTGTGTTAACTTATTAATATTACTATGGGCCAGCATTTTATATAGAAATTTCAATGGCAAGCTTCTTATTATCTTCCCCATTTCACGGAAGAACCTGAAGGGTAGAGAGGTGAGATAATCCCCATCACACAGCTAGCGGACCGTGGAGATGGGCGTTTAATCGAGGCTCTCTGTCACCCGAAGCCCCGCTCTGAACAGTCAGCTCTGAACAGTCAGCTCTGCTGCACTGAACACCCCAGCACACAGGAAGCGCTTCAGGAAGACCAGCTCCGATTATCACTGTTGTAAGTAAACATTAAGTGTGAAGTATCACTAGGTAAATTTGTTTAGCATTCCTTAAAATGCTCCAAAGAGGATAAATTAATATGAGTTAGCAGATGCAAAGATGGAGAATGTGTTAAAAATTAGTTTTAGATTATAATTTATATAACTTGTAATTTATAAATTATTTTAGACACACTGAGAAGAGCCCTGCTTGCTTGTCCTTGGGTAAGATACATTTTTATAGCCTCCCAGTCACCATTTTTTGCCTTCTTGCCGGGCCCTACTCAGGCCCTTGATGGAGCCTCTTAAACAGGCCCAGGGTAATAGGGTCCTTTGCCTGGCTGTTCTCTCTCCCAGGGCTGGTCATGCCCCGCCCCCAGACATGTGTAATGACCTTCCTAGTTTTGTTTGTCCCACTTTCTGAGTTTCTGTTCCAATGCACAGTGCAGAATATATATATATATATATATATATATATATATATATATATATATATATATATATTTAATCCTCACCTGAGGATATTTTTCCATTTATATTCAGATAGAGTGGAAGGGAGGGTGGGAGGGGGAGAGAGAGAGAGAGAGAGACATCGATGTGAGAGAGAGACATTGATTGGTTGCTTCCTACACGACCCTGACCAGGGCTGGGGATGAACTGCAACCGAGGTACGTGTCCTTGGTTGGAATCTAACTCAAGACTCGTTGGTCCGTGGGCCGACGCTCTAACCACTGAGCCAAAATGGCCAGGGTGCACAGTGCAGAAATCTTAGTTTCAGATTTTGATAGCCAGTCTCTGATAAGTGAGTTTATTATGTGTAATTTTTAACTGCCTCCCAGGCACTAGCCCATTTCCTTTTCACAACGAGGTAGATACTATTATTAATTCTAATCTTAATATAGACCTTCAAACTCTTTGTTTAAATAAAAAAAAAATCTAGCTAGACTCATAGGTTTTATTTTAGCTTGTGCTTGTGGGAGAAAAGGAAAGTGCCATTAATCTTTTTCTGGTTTAAAGAAAATGTACAGGCTGGGCCAGGCTGCTGCGTTGCATGTGGCAGGAGTCGGGGCCTCTGTCCGGAAGAGGACTTCCACCGCCACTCAGGACTGGCGATGACTGTAGGCCCAGGATGAAACAGAATGGTCCTAAGGTATAAACTCCTGGATCCTTGAGTCACCCCATGGAGGACAGCAAAGTTGCCTGATCTGTATTCATCTTTACATGAGCAAGAAATAAACATTTGTTGGGTTAAGCCATAAAAACAGTCTTTGTTACTGAAGCATAGCCTAGTTGAACCTGACAAATACATAGAGTTAGAAAGTGTAGGACAGAGAATTGACTAGAAACCTCAGGAAGACCTAGAATGGATCAGCATAAGTAGACCTCGAGTGAGGCAGGTTACCTCCATAATGTGGGTGGGCCTCCTCTAATCGGTTGAAGGCCACAAGAGGAGAGACCTTGAGGTCTCCAAAGGAAGAAGGAACTCTGCCTCCAGATTGCCTTTGGACCCAAGACTGCAACATCATCTCTTCTCTGGGTCTCCAGTGTATGACCAACCCTGCAGATTTCAGACTTCCCAGCCCCCACAAAGGTGTGAGCCATATCCTTAAAATAAATCTGTTTCTGTGCATAAAAAGTTTTTACAAATATTTATACCTTCCGGCAAACAAAGATATCAATTTAAATATCGTTACCAGGACAATACATTATTAAGAAAGAAGACAAGTAGAATTATAGACTAAGGTAAAAGCTTACTTTCACAGTCTGGCTGTTTTAGAAAACTCATTTGTTAGAAAAATCATTTGCAAAGACAATTTTGTGGCATAGACGCCTCCTTGCTTTTCTGCAGCTGGGGCGGAGTGGAGGTGGGGTCGGGGGCAGATCTTGTGGAGATTTCTTTCACCAGCTGGTGGGAGGGCATTTGGTTTTCAGGGTCATGACTGTAGTTTTCATTAGTTAGCACTAAGAAATAAAAGCTGGCTTGAGAAGATCAGAGCCTATAAAGAGGAAAGGAAGAGGGCAGACTAGGATATTAACAAGAGGAACATGGCGCCGTGCTGGATTGTCTCCTTTTGCCCCTCCTGATCCACCCTCCACCCTTCTTCACCCTGCTCTGTGCCTGGGACGTAGGGTTGCCAGAGGAGAGACAGGAAACCCAGTTAAATTTGAATTTCAGTAAACGAGTGCTTTTTTAGTGTAAGTATGTCTTAGGTGATGTTTGGGGCATACATACTAAAAAAGCATTTGTTGTTTATCTGAAATTTAAATTCACCTGGGCTCCTGTATTTTTATTATTTTGTTAATCCTCACCCGAGGATATTTTTCCTTTGATTTTTTAGACAGAGTGGAAGGAGTGGGGGGTGGGGGAGTGGGGAGGCAGTGTGGGGAGGAGAGAGAGACAGAGAAAGAAACATTGATGTGAGAGACATTGACTGGTTGCCTCCCGCATGACCCCAACCCTCACCTGAGCTGGGGATCGAATGTGCATCCCAGGTATGTGCCCTTGACTGGGAATCGAACCTGTGACCCTTCGGTCTGCAGGCCGATGCTCTAACCGCTGAGCAAACTGGGCAGGGCAGGGCTCCTGCATTTTTATTTGCTAAATCAGGTGACCCACCTGGAGTTTGCTATGTCATGGTCACTGTCCCTTAGAACTTCTCTGTAAGCTTTTCTCATGAATGGCAGGTAGTGAACATTTGTGGCTTTGTGAGCCATATAGTCTGTCAAAATGACTCAAGTCCGCTGTTGCAGTGCAGAAGTGACTGTAGGTAATAAGCAATGGATGGGCATTGTTTTGTTCTAACAAAACTTTATTGCTGGACCCTGAAATTTGGATACCATATACTGTCACATGCCATGAAATAATCTTTTTACTTTTCCCCCAACCATTTAAAAACTATAAAAAACATTCTTAGCCCACAGGCCACATTAAAACAGGTGACAGACAGATTTGGCTCTGGGTCATTGTTTGCCTTATAACATAAAAACACACTGAATTTCTTTTAATTTGACAGCTGGGAACACAGAGATAGTGAGATTAATTGTTGCTTTTCCTATGTATTTGTGCTATGATTTTATGTCTTTACACAGCCTGTAGTGTAAGGTCTCTGTCCTTCTATCTTGGGAGGGATTCATTCATACACTCACATACACATGTTTCATATAAAATTAAAAGAATACTTTCACATATATATGTTTCATATAATAGTATGCATAACTAAAAATAACTTTATAATGGCTTCTCTATCCTTTGGTTGCCCTTAGAAGTATGTTTCCTGTTTCTGATTTAGATTCTGGCTCAGAACTGGGTGGGCGGGACGAAGCTGAACAATCAGCCTGGCACATGAAGATGTCCTTCAAGTCAGAGAATTACAGACATTAGGTTTCCTTTTCTGGCCTTAATTCCTACTACAGGGTCAGGGCAATAAACAACAATTGGAAGACTCCTGCTGATAGCCTTTAGATTTCAATCACAGGACTTTGGCAGAAACGGAGCCACGGTAAAACCCACGGGGCCTGACGGGCAAATCCGAGGCACACGTGCCCGTCTCCTGGCCTCTGTCTTTGACAGACATCTTTAATCGATCACTGCTCCTTCCCTGGTCTGCCTGGATGTGGTTCCAGATCGCTGCTAAACACAGGCTGCAGGCAGCCACTGCCAATCAGGCAGGCACACCGAATGGCACGGATTTGCCACATCTGTTGCTTTTTTTTCTGTCTTTTTTAAAAAAATTTTTTTCTTTATTGATTTTAGAGAGAGAAGAAGGGAGAGGGAGAGAGAGATAGAAACATCAATGAGAGAGAACGTCGATTGACCGCCTCCTGCATGTCCCCCACTGAGGATTTGGCCCACAGCCTGGGCATGTGCCCTGACCGGGAATTGAACCAGCGACCTCTTGGTGCATGGGTCGACGCTCAACCACTGAGCCACACTGGCTGGGCTTTCTCAGTCTTGATCTAACAAAAGTTCAGACATTAAAATTTATCATGTGAAGAGTTGAGGAAACTGGGAAGGGGGACTCATGTGCCTTTCAGATTTGGTCTTTTTTATTTAGACCATGAAATCCAGTGTTTTATTTTTTCTTCTTTGATTCTTGGAAATGACTCAGTTTCATTTAATTTAACATAGCTGAGGCAAAACATGAAATTAAGTAGGCTAGGAATATTAAAAATTCTGCGTTTAGGTTCAAAGGCCCATGAACCAAGCGGGGGAAGCATCTTCCACAAAAAGGGCCTGGGTTCTAGTTGATGATATTCCCAGAACACAGAGCTGGGAGTCCTGGGTCGGCCAGATTATAGGAAGAACAGTCCCAACGTATTCTATGCCAGTCAGATCGCCTGGGCCATGGTCTCTGGTCTGGGAATTCAATTTTAGGAAAAACAGTAAACAACAACAACAACTGGAGAGAGTTAAGAAGAGCACAACCGAGGAGAACAAAGGGTCTGAACAGCCTGTTTTATGGAGAAAGCTGACGAAGCTTGAAAAAGAGAAGGCGGATGGGAACACAAGGGCTGTCTTCATATATTTACAATTTTATCTCCCAGGAGAAGACACAGGTTGATCTGGTGTTGCTCTGCCAAGTCTTTGTTTCTTTCTTTTCAGTAATTGGGTTAAAAAATTGTGGTAAGATACACTGGGCATAAAATGTACTATCTTAATCACTTATAAGGGTACAATCCAGTGGTGTTTAATATATTCACAAGCGCAACCAATCTCCAGAACTTTTCACTTTTCGAGACGTCTGTGCTGGTGAACAGTTCCCCATCCTCCTTCCCCTCAGCTCCTGACAACCACCTTGCGCTTCCTGTTTCCGGGAGGCGACAGGTGCTTCTGTGAGTGAAGTTACGCGGTGTCTGTTTGTCTCACTGACTTGGTTCACTGAGCACGGTGTCCTCAAGGTTCTTCCAGTTGTAGCATGTGTCAGAATTTCCTTTTTAAGGCTGAATAATATTCCACTGTATGGATAGACCGTATTTTCTTTATCTAGTCACCTTTTGATGGACATGTGAGTTGCTTCTACCTTTTGGCTATTGTGACTCATGCTGCTGTGAACTTTTGGGGTGTATACCCAGAAGTGTTGCTGAGTAATGCGGTAATTCTCTGTTTAAGTTTTTGAGGAACTGCCATACTCTTTCCATAGCAGTCGCACCATTTTACATTCCTTCCAAGAGTGAACAAGGGTCCAATTTCTTCACATTCTCTCTAATACTTGTTATTTTCTGTTTTCATTTTTTCATGGCAGCCATCCTAACGGGTGTGAGGTGACGTGTCATTGTGCTGGGGAGTGTTTCTAACCTGTGGGAACCCAGGCACCTTTTGAAAGAAGATAAAAATCTCAAGCCCCTTTAAAATGTTAAAACTCAACATATACTTCATTGGTATTTTAACAGCAAGGGGAAAATAAAAGATATGTTGGTGCGGTGGGATTGAGTGATTTAAATTTTATTCTTTATGCTTTTATGTAGTTTCCAAATTGTATCCTAAAATGTGTATCTCTTTAATCTGGAAAAGAACATATTATGAAAAGTAATGAACTCTCTATTACTCAGACATTAATTAGGGGCTGTAGGTTTAATTTCACTTTTTTGAATTGTCATTGCCCTATAGAAGGAAGTCTTTCACTGGGTGGTAAATTGGAATAGATAGATGGCCCAAAGATCCAACTTCAATTTCCTCTTTGATTTCTACAGTAGACAGAACATTGGTTGGAGGCAGAAGACCTGAGAGCTTGAACTGGATTTGTATCTCTCCCTACTCACCACTTGTATGGGCGACCCGTGTTAGCTTTTAAGCCTTCGTGTTGCTTGCATGTAGAAGGAGGGTGACTATACCGTTAACCTTTCTAATTTACCAGGATACTGCAAAGACAAATGAAACAATGGAACATTTAGCAGGAAAACATCCCGAGTGTCATTGTTTTTAAGAACAATAATTTATTCCTGTACTGTACGCAGAGGCTTAGCAATGACGTCATGATGCCAGGGCTCTATATCCCAACCCTCTCTGGCTCTCAGATTTCCCTGGAGCAGGTCATCCTTGACCTTTCAAGGCTGAGTTACATGCATTTTTCCTTTTATTTACCAATGCCTAGGGTACAGCTCAGGCGTCCAGCAGGGGCTATGTCTAATTCTGTGTTTGGTTGACCATAAAAAGCTGTTGATAAGCAATTAATGTTAAAGGAGCCCAGCTGAGTTGTTTCTCTGCTCCTGTGTGTTGTGACTTGTCTTGAAATCATTTGATTACATGAGTTCAAGGCCTTCTCTAGAGCCCTCTGAACTTCCTTGGGAATTATTAAGACCTCTTCAGCAGAGAGCAGTTAGAATAGGCCGGCGGTGAGACAGAGCTGTGAAGCTGGTGGAAACTCACTGTGATTGTGCTGGAAGGACGTGGAGACCGGGGTTGTGAGGTTCAGACCCTACTCTCAGCTCTGCAGCCACTAACGTGCTGGTTGGTTCTAGTTCCTCCAACCTGACCACAGAGGGCGCTGGACTCTGGGATCTTCGAGGTTCCTGTGGGGGCGATTGTCTGTGCAGGACCTGATTCCAAGTTAATGACCCAGGTTCCAGTCCGGCCTCTGTGGGGTCTTAAGGAAATCATTCCACGCCTCTGAGCCTCCATGTTCGCATCTGTAAAATGAGGATAATATTTATAGCATAAGATTGTTATAAGGATTACATGAGATAAAGTACACATAATATCTAGGGCTGTGTCCAATGCCCAGTGAGCTCTCAAAGTACTCTTGCCTGCCCCCTTCCCCTTTACTCAAACGGGGTCAAATTAATCTACATAAAAAGCGTTAGCTCACCGAGGCTTAGGTGCCCTGTCAGGGATACTGGTATTTTATAAGGAAATTTTTTTTTATCCTCACCCGAGGACATTTTTTTTTTTTTTTTTTTGCATTTATCTTCACTTAGAGTGGGAGGAAGAGAAGGAGGGAGGAAGAGAGAGAGAGAAACATTGATGTGAGAGAGACACATCAAGAGGTCGCCACCCACACGACCCCAACCGGGGCCGGGGACAAACTGCAACCAAGGTATGTGCCCTTAGCAGGAACCGAACCCAGGACTCTCTGGTCCGCGGGCCGACCCTCTAACCGCTGAGCCAAACCGGCCAGGGCATCTACAAGGAGACTCTTAAAGACAGTGCCGAATAAAACACATCCAGACTCAGCAAGGAATGACTTGAGTCAAAGGCACTGTTGTAAAGGTGGAGTGCCCGTGTCTGAGGAGAATGCCCGTGTGTAGAGTCAGGCGAAAGCGGGTTTCTTTCATAGAGGAGGAGACAGGCCTAGGAGGAACTGGGTGTGGGGAAGTGAAGCATGATAGGACAGTGGTCAGAGAACATTTTACCCCGAGGCAAGCCTGTTCTCAGGAGGGGTTGTCTGGTGGCTCAGGCTGAGAGTGGGCCGAGTTCAGAGGCCCGAAGGAAGGAGAGAGGCTTAACCAAAGTTTAGTTGATAAGCATTTTGCCCAATTGATCAGTGGGGATGAAATAGTTCAGCTAATTATCTATGAGGTAAAGCATGGGAATTTGGAGGGTCAGTGTCTAGGTCATAGGTTATGGGTCAGCACAGGGACATCCTTGATCTTCTCTAAGTCTTTTGGGGAAGGGTTTTTGTTTTGTTTGTTTTGTTGCAAGCTGTTTTCTGGGACATGAAAATGTGGGACTTTCTCCACCTTCACTGTTTTCCAGTAGCATAGGGCTCAGGAAAACTCAACATTGTCAATGGTAAAACCTTCAGGATCCAAAGTCACTCAATTGGTGACATCTTCACAGGATGTTGATGGGTGAGTCACATCTTCCCAATGGCCCTCAGTGCACACTCTGCTGAGCATCCACTGGTGGAAATTTGGAGGGAGCTCTCTTGCCCTTGGTGGATAAGTTCAGAGGCCTGGAAGAGGAAAGGCAAGATGCTGAGATCACCCCCAGCTGGCATGTCTGACTGCTTCCTCTAAGCAAGCTCTAGCTGACCATACACAACCCATTTAAAAAATACAAGTAGAAAAAGAGACAGGGAAGAGTGTTTCAGTTTTCCAGGCTCATCTCTTCCCACTGGCAGGAGTCTACAATCAGACTCAGTCCAGCTGAGCCTCCCTCCTGGAGAGGGTGTGCATGTGTGTCCTGGGGACAGGCCAGGGTTAGCCTGTGTGTTGGAGGGACTCTGGGGGCTTAGTGTAGCAACTCTTTACCATTTAGAAGTATTATGTTTTTGTGTTTTCTCAGTAGGTACAGCCAAGTGGAATATGTCACTTAGAGTAGGTCCAGGACATCTTATCTCCTTCTGTGCCCACCTTTGTATTATTGCTAATGATGCCCAGGTCAGGTTTGCAGGAAAATCAAGTCAAGGTGCAAGAATAGGAAATGTCTGCCCAGGGAGCTCCCTTTCTAAAAGGTCATTTGCCCAGAGTGAGAAAAAAATTTTTTTTAACCTACATGTCTATCAGGTGAGCAAGAAAAGAATTAAAAATGATGAAAATTGGGGGGGGGTGGCGGGATGGGGAAGAGGGTGTCTAGGGGGGGAAAAGGAGAAACATCTGTAACAAGAATAAATTAATAAAAATTGAAAAAAAAGATGAAAATTATTATTGTTATTATTTATCCTCACCAGAGGATATTTTTTTCTATTTATCATCAGATAGAGTGGGAGGGAGGGAGAGAGAGGGAGAGAGAGAGAGAAACATCGATGCCAGAGAGACACATCGACTGGTTGCCTCTCGCACTACCGGCCCAGGGCTGGGGATGAACCACAACTGAGGTATGTTCCCTTGGCCAGAATCGAACCCACAGCTCTTTGGTCCATGGGCCGATGCTCTAACCGCTGAGCCAAACCAGCCAGGGCAATTTAAAAAATTAATATAGCCATACAGACCCTGTTTATTCCTTTTGCCTGCCCTGAAAAGATGGTTGCATGAGGACCTCCCCCCATGGTCCTTGCATGGTGTGGGGATTATAGGGTGTATTCTTCTAGATGGTGTGGGTCCTTCGTGTAATGTCAGCTCAGGGCCTAGGGTTTCAGCTTCTGCCCACCTCACAGGAAACAATGTCAAGGACAGTGGGCTGTGTTGGACTCACAACTGTCCTATCCCAGTGAATCTTCTGATTTGTCTCTGCTTTAAGTGTGCTGGGCACTGAATGAGGAGGACGGGTGGTTGGGTTCCAGGCCAGCTGAGAAATCCCTGTCACGTATTCCAACCTTAGATGTGCTGTGTACTGCACAATTGTCCGGCTTCATAATTCAGTGCCCGAAAACCTTTGGAATGTGGAGCAGTGTGGATAGGACATTGGATCTAGAAAGGAGTCCCAGGCACAAGACTCGGCCCCACCGCTAACTAATTGGCTGTATGATTTTGGGCAAGACGTGTCTGGGTAACGGGACTGTAGCTGGAACATAATTCCAGGCTGTGCTCTTGCTTCTGGCCCTATGTCAGGCATTACCACCTTTCCATTGCAGTCAGAGAAGGGATGCAGCGAAGGGCAGGCCTAAGAATAGGGTCCCTGGCTGCTGCGGCTTCCTGTCATGACAGCTCCCAGGACGCACTGGCGCCTGGCTCCCTGCTTTCCTGCAGAGAACCAGACATGCTGGCTCCTCTCGCACCTCCGCTGCCCTCTCTGGCCTCAACACGCACAGAAGGGGTGGGCAAGGGGTAGGAGGCTCTCTAGGGAGGGAGATTACCAAGCCTTTCCCAGTGGCAGTGGTGAGCAGGGCTCCCCCAGAACGCACAGCCTGGAAGAGTAGTGATATTGGCTCTAAAGAAAGTAAGGGAGAGGAAAACACATGTAGGCTCCTCCTCCCCGCGTGCCGAACTCTCCATTTTCCTGGGGGACAGAGGCGGCCCAGCTGTGTTGGGAGGAACAGGAAGAACGTACGGGGCTTGGGCCCCAGGTGAATCAAGTGCAGAAAGTAGAGAAAAAAGTATCCCTCACTTAATGCTACGTCCCTTCCTCTCTCTCCCTCCTCCCCCAGTAAAGTCTCCGGACAATCTGTGCACACAGATCCCTCCGAGTGTTCCCATCCACCCCACCCCGGACTGTCAGACAGGCGTGGACACCACCTGGGTTATCCTTCGTTCGCGCGGGGTGGGCGCGCAGCCCTCCCTGCAGCCTTCTCCTTTTCCTCCTTCGCCAAGAAGGGGCTGCAACCCCCGGGGTCAGAGGCGGGGCAGAGGCTCGGGGCGCTTTGGTGCGAGGAGAGAGTAAGCCTTTGTCGGGCAAGGGGTGTGGGTCCCACGGGAAGTGGTGGCGGCTCACTTGGGCCCAGCCCGGCCCGCAGAGATGGGCTCCGTCTCCTCCGCGCTGGCGCGGTCCCGCAACGCCGTGGTGCAGTTAGGCTCGTCGCCACCGCAGCCCGAGGCGCCACCGGCTGTTCCCGCTGCTCGCAGAGACCCATTCGCGCTCCCCAGGACCCGGAGGCTTGGACCCGGGCGGAGAGAGACGCCCGCCCCGCCCGCAGCCTGGGAGGCTCAGCCCGCGGCGGGAAGCCCAGGAGGGCGCGCGAAGTTAGCGAGTCCGGAGCTGTCCCCGGTGCTGAAGCTTGCGGAGAGCATGTCCCAGCCCGACTTACCCGGAAGCCGCCACGCCGCGGGTAAGTCCCCTCACCAAGCATAAGGATCGCGGGGAGCTGCTGTCTGGAGACCTGGAGTTCGGAGTTGGGGGACGCTTTTTACGTTAGGGGGGGAGAAATGAAGGCTCTGTCTACCAAGGGGATTTTGCTTTTCCTGGTCTCTTGCCCATAACTTCTTTTACAAATTAAAATTCATTTCTAGTTCAATAACGGGTTATTTCAGAAGGACCGTCTTTCACAGGGGTTTAAACAGCAGCCGGCAAGGCACCCTAAGGATCCCTTTCCCCAGCTTTCTTCTGGCGCCGGCACCACGGGGAGAAGAAGTCTTCCTTGTCTCAGGCGCACTTTCCTGTCTCCTCCTAGGGGAACTGGGAAGAGGGCTGGAGATGCCTGCTTGTCCAAGATTTAGTGCCACGTGTGAAGAAGAAAACCGGGATTTGAATTAGTCTTCTGAGGGGACTTGTGGGTGTGTGGCTGGGGAAGACATTTTTAGGATAAGTAACAAGGGAGAAGTGAAAACACAAGCTTTGGAGTCAGAAGTGGATCTGAGATTCCATCCATCTGCTGTTTTCATTGTGATCTTGGGCAGGATACTCTCCTAGCGCTTCAGTTTTATCTTCTTTGACACAGGGATGATAGTAGCATCTCACTATGTAGCTGGCGAGTCTAACCACACGCAGTGTATGTAGAAGTATTTTGAAACTATAAAGTGCTATGCAACTATTCAGGATTATGCCTGAGCCAGGTCTCTGAACCTCTTCAGCTGAAACTGAAGGGGATAGTGAAACTTTTCAAAATTTAATTTGATATATTAAAAGAATCCATTTTGCAGGGCAGGTCCTGTTTTGTGTAAGTGGGGGAAAATACCCTTAGTTGTTACATAAAATTAAAAAAAAAAATCTCTCTCACTAGCCTTTTGGTCTTATACATGATTCCCTACTTCATTCCAAGCAAGGTTGTGATACTTACTTCTATTGTCTCTTATTGAGTTTTCAAGGATTCAGTAGATTTAGTGGGCAAAGTTGGTTCCCCTAAAGAGAAAAAGATGAGGTTAGTGGAGATGGGGATTGACTTACACTTTGACTTATGAGAGGTAAGAATGTATACATCCTTATTCCCTTGAGAATTTTCTTTTAAAAAATATTGTCTTGCTCTGGCCAGTTTGGCTCAGCAGTTAGAGTGTCAGCCCACGGACCAGAGAGACTCGAGTTCGGTTCCCACTAAGGGCACGTACCTCAGTTGCAGTTTGTCTCTGACCCTGGTTGGGGTTGTGTGGGTGGCGACCAGTCGATGTGTCTCTCTCACACTGATATTTCTCTCTCCCCCTTCCTCCCTCCCTCCTGCTCTATCTGAAGATGAATGCAAAAGTGTCCTCAGATGAGGATAAATATATATATATATATGTGTATATATATATATATATATATAGTGTTTATCCATTAGCTTTTATTTGCTCTTATTTTATTCAAACAATCTTTTAAAACAAAAATTAAAAGATACATGCAAATTTTTATAGGTCATGTCTTTTTGGTATTAATGGCAAGAGAACCATATTTGAAGTCAGGATACCTGGGTTTTGCATCCTAGGGCAGGAGATCTATATTTTCAAAGCCTGTACTATCTGCTTTTTAAAAATGAGTACAAATAGAGTTGCACTATCTCTCATGCCATAATTTTCAAAGAACATTATGGAGATACAGGTGGTTTGTAAACTAAGTACTGTACAGCTGTAAGGCATTATTTATTTATTTATTTATTTATTTATTTATTTATTTATTTAATCTTCACCCAAGGACATTTTTCTATTTATCATCAGATAGAGTGGGAGGGAGGGAGGGGGAGAGAGAGAGAGAGAGAGGGGGAGAGAGAGAGAGAGAGAGAGAGAGAGAGAGAGAGAAACATCGATGTGAGAGAAACACATCAATTGGCTGCCTCCCACAGGACCCTGACCAAGGCTGGGGATGAAACACATCCGAGGTGACCAGAATCGAACCCGGGAGTCTTTGGTCTTCAGGCCAATGCTCTAACCACTGAGCAAAAGTGGCCAGGGCTGTAAGGCATTATAATTTTTTTTTTTAGTTTTAGTTTTAGATTTATTTATTTATTTATTTATTTGTTTGTTTGTTTATTTATTTAATCCTCACCCAAGGACATTTTTGCATTTATCTTCAGATAGAGCGGGAGGGAGAGAGGGAGGAAGAGAGAGAGAAACATCCATGTGAGAGAGACACATCGACTGGTTGCCACCCACATGACCCCAACCGGGGCCGGGGACAAACTACAACCGAGGTACATGCTCTTAGCAGGAACCGAACCCGGGTCTCTCCGGTCCGAGGGCCGACACTCTAACTGCTGAGCAAAATGGGCAGGGCTCCATCTAAGTCTTTTGTGACTCCTCATAAGGTTACCACTGTTGAGAGGAAAACTTTTCCTTTACCTACTTAGAGTCATGGTTAGGTCTGCAAATGAACTAATAATAGACAATTTCACAGGAGAAAAGACAAGACTTATTTAAGCGCTCACCTAAGGGAGTACTTAGTAATAATGAGTAATTTGTTGAATAGCCGGAGGTTAAGTTTATAGACCAGCTTAACAAAAAAAGAGGGGCGCTGTAAGGCTTCAGTGAGAAAGTAGGTCCTATCCCACTATTTGATGCTACCATAGGCTGAAATTGTGGGTTTCCCAGGCCCAAGGGTTAATTTTTCCCAGTCTGGAAACTCCCTGGAGGGGAGTACCCATAGCAGCTGTATTTCTGGGAGGCTTTGCTTACGTTTAGATGACATTTCTTGTTGTTGCTATTGATTATATGTGTTCAGTTTAAAGTAAATTTCATACCCCCTTGGTGAGCTGTTAATGACTTTACCACTATCTGCCTCTCACTCAGTGCTCTCAAATATTAGGATCAGTGGTTTTCAAATTTTGGTGTTTTTCATAATTCCTTGGAGAGCAAATTCCCAGGCTTGTGGATATGGGATGGGGCCATGGGTCTTAGGATTTTAACCAAATTTCCAAGGTGATTCTGTTATCACCAGTCACCTGGAGTCTTGCCAAACAGAAACCTGGGCTCCACCCCCAGAGTTTCTGATTGGTCGGCGTGGCAGGCAACCTGAGAATTTGCATTCCTAAGAAGTTCCCAGGTGCTGCTGCTGGTCAAGGGATGGCTCACGCTCTGGAAACCACTGGTCAGGGCGTAGAAACCAGCTGGAAGGGCCTCTCTTCTTAGACGTGTTGTGTTAGCCATTGTTGAGTTCCTGACTCGGGATTTTGCTGGATGCTGTGGAGGACAGAGGCTCTGGATTGAAGGCAGCGTCCATTTACCCTTCTCTCTGCTTCACCTGCCCAGCCCTTGAGGACCAGTCTTTTGACAATTTCTAAACTGTCAGGGTAATTATGATTCTTTATCAGTGATACTTTTCATTTGGGATTAAGTTCTTTGGAAACTTTTGGCTGAATTAAAAAGGACTGATTAGCCCTGGCCGGTTTGGCTCAGCGGTTAGAGCATCGGCCTGCGGTCCGGAGAGACCGGGGTTCGGTTCCCGCTAAGGGCATGTACTTCGGTTGCAGTTTGTCCCCGGCCCTGGTTGGTCGTGCGGGTGGCAGCCACTCGATGTGTCCCTTTCACGTTGATGTTTCTCTCTCTCTCTTCCTCTCTCTCCCTCCCACTCTATCTGAACACAAAATGAAAAATGTCCTCGGGTGAGGATTAAAAAAAAAGGACTGATTAGACCTGGCCGGTGTGCCTCAGTTGGTTGAGTGTGTCCTGTGCACCAAGAGATAACTGGTTCCATTCCCGGTCAAAGGCTCATGCCTGGGTTTCGGGCTTGATCCCCAGTAGGGGGCGTGCAGGAGGCCGCTGATGGATGTTTCTCTCTCAATGATGTTTCTATCTCTCTCTCCCTCTCCTATCCTCTCTCTCTAAAACCAATAAAAACACATTCTTTTAAAAAGGACTGATTAATGTGAAAATAGAACTCTCATTATTTTAAAGATCAGAGAGTGGATGGGTGAAGTGGCGATGCCGCCAGGGTCTTACCCTTCAGCACCCACAGCAGCTCCCTGTTCCGAGTTAATGTAAACAGACACCAGCAGCCTTCCACAAGCTTAGATGAGTGGCAGGCACTACTGATGGGAACGGACGTGTGACAGGCGACTGCTGGACCCCGGGGAACTGACCCCCCACCCTACTGCCTTCCCCCTAGGGAGGCAAGCCGGGTCCCTGTGGCCTCTGAAGGCTGAGAAGACTGCCCTTTGACTCTCTTTCCTGGCAGTCACTGGAGTCTGCTTCCAAAGGCAGTCTCACCTCGGCAGGCACCACCAAGGCTCTAATGAACGTCAGGCTTCAGGGCTTTGCTCCCAGAGGTGCTTGTAGGTTATTTCAGGTCCAGAGCCTCCACTGTGATCCTCCTGAGCCTGGGCGGAGTGTCTGCTGGGAGAGCGAGGCATGGGGTGGGTGTTTAAGGCTAGCTCTGGCTGAGGTTCTCTGGGCCTCTGTAGGCTCACACAGGTGGTTAGTTGCCCCTCAGTCTCTCCCGGGCGGCTCCCAACACAGCTCACATCAGGTCCCATCATGTTCTTCCCTAAGAACCAGCTCCTGCCCAGCGCAGGGGAAAACTGCCCTACAGGGATTCCCACCAGGGATTTCCATGTGGCCTTGCCGGCAAGAGTTTTTGCTTTTCCATTCTGTCACTTTTTCCAAGCTGTACTAACTGTGGGCTCCCCAGGGAGAAGGAAAGGAGGCTTGTGCTCTGTGCCCTGGCCCCTCTCCAGCCTCCAGCCTTTTCTTTGTTATCATCAGTCCTGGGAATCCTGCTCCATCTGGTAGAGGAAGGGAGAGAGGGTAAGAGTGTCCGGTGAGTAGGGCTCCCAGACCTCTGCCTGCACTCCACACCACTTCTTAAGCTGTCCTGTAAGGGAATGGCCCCCAAACCAAGGCGAGTCCTATTTTCCCCTTTGAAAAGATGCTTCAAAACAACAAAAAGTATTTTAATGGAGCGCTTGAACATTTGAAGGGACTAGAAAAAAACACACGTGTACTTTTAATACTTATTTTGTTATTTTTGTTACACCTATTTAAAAATCTCACGTTGCATAAAATACATTAATTTAGAATATTACTTTTTCCACTCTTACATTTCATAAAATAATTTTATGTAATCTTTTTGGCATGCATTTTTATCACTAGATCACTGTCTTCACTAACACCATTTTGGGCCATCGGACAGTCTTCCAGAGCCCATCATTTATGCCCTATGTGTCTAAGTCGTTTGTACTATAGTACTTTCTGAATCTGTGAACAATGCCGTCCCTGGAAATTTTGCAAAGCCAGCATTGATTGACGTTTAGGTTTCAGCCACTCAGCTTCATTTCTCCTCCCCTTTTTGTGAAGTCTGAGTTCTAGTCCATTGGAAAGGAGAGACGAGATGAGCAGTCAAGTATACGTGAGCAGATTTCACACACACATACATGTACACACACACACACACGCACACGCGCACACATACACAATCCTTGCTCAGTATTTGGGCATACATAGCATTAGTGAATCTTGGTAGCTGGAAGGGACCAAGGAGGTCATCTGGTAGTGGTTACCCATTTTTTTGTGTGTGTTTCAGTATGACTTGAAAATGGCCTTTATTATTTTGTAAAAATAATGCAAGCTTGTTGAAAAAAATGTCAAACAATGTACAAAGAATAAAACACTAACAGACTTCCAGCCAAAGATCACACTGTTAGCATTTCAGTGAACATCTTCCAAATGTCTATTTAGGCATATTCATGCACACACATGTTTTATACAAGTGGGATTATGTTATATATGTTATTTTATAATGTAACACTGTCCACTCAGTAATATTCTGTAAGCATTTTTATATCATATAGTTATGCATCATTATTTTTAATGGGTGCTCTTCTGTATATATAGTATACTTTATCTCTCTACTCTCCAACTGATGAATGTGGGGCTATTTCCAGTTTTCTTTATTACAAACAATTCTGTGATAAACATCTCCATCTATCTGATTCTGAGTCATAGTTCTCTAATCTTATCCAAAGTTATAAAGGAATTCTCACATGTTTCCTTCTAGTATTTTTTTTTTTTTTTACTTAAAAATATATTTGTGCCCTGGCCGGTTTGGCTCAGCAGTTAGAGCATTGGCCCGCGGACCAGAGAGTCCTGGGTTTGGTTCCCGCTAAGGGCACGTACCTTGGTTGCAGTTCATCCCCGGCCCTGGTTGGGGTTGTGCGGGTGGCAGCCAGTCGATGTGTCTCTCTCACATCAATGTTTCTCTCTCTCTCTCCTTCCCTCCCTCCCTCCCTCCCACTCTATCTGAAGATACATAGAAAAATGTCCTTGGGTGAGGATTAAAAAAAAAAAAGAATAAAAAGAAATGTATTTGTAATGGTGGTAAAATATACATAACATAAAATTTATTATTTTAACCATTATTATTATTATTATTATTATTATTTTTTTTTTTGGTACGTGCCCCTAGCGGGAACCGAACCCAGGACTCTCTGGTCCACAGGCTGACACTCCAACCACTGAGCCAAACCGGCCAGGGCTTATTTTAACCATTTTTAATTGTACAGTTCAGTGAGTGGCATTAAGTATGTTCGTATTCTTGTACAACCATCACAATTATCCATTCACAGAACTCTTTTTTTATCTATGTTTTTATTGATTTTTAGAGAGAGAGGAAGGGAGAGAGAGATGAAACATTGATGTGAGAGAGAAACATCGATCGGCTGCCTCCTACATGCTCCCACCGGGGATCCAGCCCGAAACCTGGGCATGTGCCCTCACCGGGAATTGAACCAGCAACCTGTTGGTTTATGGGTTGACGCTCAGCCACTGAGGCACACTGGTTGGGCCATCCACAGAACTTCAAAAAAAAATATTTGTTGATTGATTTTTGAGAGAGAGAAGGGAGAGAGAGAGAGAGAGAGAGAGAGAGAGAGAGAGAGAGAGAAACATGGATTTATTGTCTCACTTGTTTATGCATCATTGATTGCCTCCTGTGTGTGCCCTGACCAGGGATCAAACCCACAACCTTGGCATATTGGGACAATGCTCTGCCCAACTGAACCACCCGGCCAGGGCCATCCACAGAGCTTTTCTCATCTTGCCCAATTCTCCTTCGTCGACCCCTGTCACCTGGCATCCACTATTCTACTTTACATTCAGATTCCTCTCTCCTCCCCTTTTTGTGAAGTCTGAGTTCTAACCTGCTAGAAAGGAAAGACTTCAGAACTCAAGTGTTTGTGTATTTGAAGACTTCAGGTGCCACATGTAAGTAGAATCATGATATTTGTTCTTCTGTGATTGGCTCATTTCACTTAGCGTAAAACCTTTAAGGTTCATCCGTGTTGTAGCATGGCTCAGAATTTTTTTCTTTTAGTATTTTAAGAAAACATTTTATTATTAAACATTTAAAATATATAGCAAAGTTGAAAGAATTTTATAGCATCTACCACCTAGATATTACCATTCATCTTTTTTATACTTGTGTTATTATATATCTATTTATCTATCCACCCCTCTATTTTTCCTTCATTTATCTTACCTTTGGTGACTTTGAAATGAAATTACATCTGCAATTATTAGTACACTCTGTCCTAAATAAGTTCACGTACATACCACTAGCTAGAGTTTGGTATTTGCTAACCATCTTTTTGTTTTGTGGTAAAACCTATATACAACAAAGTGTAAAAAATCTTAGGGGTACATTTATGGAATTTTGAGAAGCCTGTGTGACCCAAACCTCTATCAAGATACTGAATATACCATCACCCCAGAAGATTCCCTCATGCTCCTTCTAGTCCATCTCCACCCCTTTCTCACTTACAGATGCACTCTTCTGATTCACTGTTCTGAAGTTTCTCCTCTCTAGATTAGTTTACTTTCCATGATTTCCTGTAAGTGGAATAAATCAGACAGCACACATTCTTTTGGGTAAACCTCCTGTCATTCTACATGCTTTTGTGATTCACCTCTGTTGATGTGTATCAACACAGGCAAACCGCATTTTATTGCACTTTGCTTTATTGTGCTTCCCAGATACTGTATTTTTTTTTTTTTAACACAAATGGAAGGTTTGTGGCAAACCTGCTTTAAGCAAGTCTGCACCATTTTTCTAACAGCATTTGCTCACTTCGTGTCTCTGTGTCACATTCAATCTTGCACTATTTCAAGCTGTTCCATGATTAATGTGTTATGGTGATCTGTGATGTTACTAGGGCAAGACCCTCCACCAGTAAAAAGATTACAACTTGCTAAAGGCTCAGATGATGGTAACATTTTTTAAAGCAATAAAGTATTTTTTAATGAAGGTACATACATTTCTTTTAGATGTAATGCTATTACACATGTAATAGACTACAGACAATATAGTGTAAATACAACTTTTTTATGCACTGGGAAACCAAAAACATTTCTGACTCATTTTGTTGTGATACTGACTCCAGGAGATTTGGAAGCGAAACTGCAGTATCTCTAAGGTATGCCGGTAATGCTTGTCTTTCTAGTAAGTAATAGTCCGTTGTATGAGGAATAGTCCATTGTATGACGATGCTATAGTTTGTCCACTTCTAATCTTTTTATGGTTTTATTTTGTTTTTGTTTCATTTGATTTGGAGTTATCTTGGTGTAAATGCAAGTATACTTTATAAATATAAATATTTAAATATAAATATACCTGATATTTTTCCAGATGGCTATCCATTTGTCTCAACAGTATTTATTAAAATGTTCATCATGCCCGGCTGGTGTGGCTCAGTGGTTGAGCGTTCTCCCATGCACCAAGAGGTCGCCGGTTCATATTCCCGGTCAGGGCACATGTCTGGGTTGTGGGCTCGATCCCCAGTAGTGGGCATGCGGGAGGCAGCTGATGGATGCTTCTCTCTCATTGATGTTTCTATCTCTCTCTCCCTCTCCCTTCCTCTCTCTCTGAAAAGTCAATAAAGACATATTTTTTTAAAAAAGTTCTTCATTACTCCATTGATTTGAGATGCTAGCTTTATGACACACTAACTTCCCTGTATACATTCAAATCTGTTTCTGGATTGTCTATTCTGTTTCATTAGTCTACATATAGGTCAAGCTCTTGGTGGGAAACAGAATTCCACTCAAATAGTTTCAATGAAGGGACTTGAATGGAGGTGTGGTCAGAGTTCGGGGAACCGCCAGGGGGTGTTGAAGCTTCCAGAGACTAGCAAGCCGTTATACCTAGGGCCTGAAGGAGCAAGGAGAGGAACTGCCCTGGGGTCCTGCGAGAGCCCGGCTGTGCAGGAGGGATCTGCAGTCTGGAGAGAGCAGAGCCTCTGCCGGGAAAGTACCAGGGCGCAGCGGAGGAACAGGCTGCTCTCTGTTCTCACCCTCCCATCTCCTCCACGGCCTCCCATTGGCCGAACCCACAGGAACCAGAGGGCAAGGTCAGCCAAGCCCCCGGGACACGAGGGCAGGACGGAGAAGGGCGGAAGATGCTGAGTGGGTATGACAAGTGGAGAAGAAGCGGCAGGTTCCATGCCGGGACCACACTGTTCTAATTACTGGGTTTCAGTAAGACCAGTTCCAGCTCACTGCTTCCCCTCCTCGGAGAGTTTCTGGCTGTACTTGCCTGTTCAATTTTCCATGTGACTATTAGAGTCAATTTGTCTAGTTAAAAATGAAACAGAAATAATATCCAATTGGTTGATACATTTGTTTGGATGAAGGTAGATTTGTATATTAACCCAGAAGAAAATCGGCCTCTTGATGATGCCAGCGTCCTTTCCATGCACGTCTCTGTATTTGTTCAAGTGGTTTACGTGTGTGCGCACGCGCACTTCAGTGGTGCTTATAGTTTTCTAGGTCTTACATCTTTTTCTTTAAGTTTATTCTTTGGCATTTGTTATGGTTGCTGTTTTAATGGCATCTTTCCTTCTCATATATACAACTGGTTTGGTTGGTATAAAAAAAAGCCGTTGGTTTTTAAAAACCGCTTTATACAGATTTTGTACTTCTATATCTTCCTGAATTTTGTAGTAGTTTATCGGTCAATTCTCTTGGGGTTTCCAGATATATAACCATATCATAGTAATAGTTTCATTACTTCCAGTATTTATGCTTCTCATTTATTTCTCTTGTCTAGTTACAGTCATAATTACTTTTATATTACCTCTAGGACCAGGTTAAATTATAATAGTAAGAGTGAGTCTTCTTGTTTCTGACTACTAGAATGCTGTCTTTAAGTGTGTGTGTGTGTGTACACATATATATGAAATATATTATACACATATACATACATGTGGAAGAGAATACATATTAAGAAACATCATGTTAAGAAATATCATGTTAAGATTATGTGTCTGTGTACATATATATAAATATATATATACATATATACATACATGCACATCGATTATTTATATTATTATTATTTTTTTAATCCTCACCAGAGGACATGCATAGAGAGAGAAAAGAGAGAGAAAGAGAGAGAGAGGGAGAAACATCAATGTGAGAAAAACATCCATAGGGATCAAAACTGCAACCAAGACATGTGCCCCAACTGGGAATCGAGCTGGCAACCCTTCCGTGCACGGGACGACACTCAACCAAATGAGCCACTCCGGCTGGGCAACACATGGAATTATTTAAAGATTCTTATTTTATTTAGATGCAAAAAAAAAAAAAATCAAGAATAGGGGTTGTTTGTCAAATACCCTTTCAACCTGTAAGGAATCAGTATGACTTTTCTCTGTAGATCAATAAATAGGAATGATCAATAGTTTTCCTAATATTGAACCACCTCTGCTTTCCTAGAATCAGCTTTACTTGGATGTGACCTACTGGTTTCACACGCTGTTGCATTCTGTTGGTTAATATTTTATTTAGGGTTTTTACATTGACATTGAGATTTGTCTTTAGTTTTTACTGTGTGTGAAATATTTATCAGGTTTTGGCTTCAATGTACCACTTCTCTTTACAAGAATAATTTAGAAGTGCTCTCTCTATATTATGGACAAGTTTAAATACCATTGAAATTCCCTGCTCTTTCAAAGTCTGTGTGCTTCTGCTGGGAAACCTTGGGCCTAGTGCCTTTTTCTGAGCGGGGGGCAGTTTTTTGACACCTTGTTCTCTTTTTCACCTAGAAACTGGACTAGTTAGATTTTTTATTTCTTCGGAGGAGTCTTTAGGCCAAATATCTTTTTCTAGAAAATCATCTATTTCGTTCAGCTTTTAAAATGTATCTATTTGGGGTTGAGGAGTCTCTTACGCCTCTTGGAATTTCGTTTCATGTTGAAGCAGGACAGGCTCGAGCTCCCCTGCCAATCAGTGGGCTGTGCACACTTCCTGGGCACCCCAAGTCTCCCACTCCCGTTTCTGCGGTATTGTCCATTTCTCCCCTCCTGTTGTCTGCACATCACCCCACTGCAGCAGCTCTGGTTCCATCACTCCCCAAAGTACCACTGACCCAAGATCGTGGCTGTAGCCATTTAAGGAAGGTTTTTTTTTGTTTTTTTTAACATTTTTATTGACTTTTTAGGAGCGAGGAAGGGAGAGATAGAAACATCAATCGGCTGCCTCCTGAACACCCCCTACTGGGGATCAAACCCACAACCCGGGCATGTGCCCTGACTGGGAATTGAACTGGGACCTCTCAGTCCAGGGGATGTTGCTCCATCCACTGAGCCACACCAACTGGGCCATTAATAGAAGTTTTAGGTACAGAAGAGACAGGTAACATTGAGCTCAGCACAGCAAACAGCTCACACTCCCAGGTGAGCCCCGCTGTTTTTTCTTTGTCACCTCGTGGCCGGCCTCCTGTTGCTCTGCCCTTTCCTCGCCCCTGCCTGGTGCCATCTTCCCCACCCGGCAGAAGGCTTCTTATTTACGACGGAGACGTTTCCAGTCCTCTTTCTTCTCCTCCAGTTAATTTGCTGGAGCTTATCCTTTCCCATAAAATCCGGCATAATGGTGCCCTTGGATGATGACATTTGGATATAACACAACGGATACATTCTCCCTCCTTCTGCCCAGCTGGATTTTCAACTCCAGTCACTTGTGGAGGTAGGGGAGTGTGGTGGGTGAGGAGGTGACTTCTCTGAGACGTTGTGGGGCATCCTCGGTTGGATGTAAAGCATTCCTGACTTCCATCTGGACACGGTCTGCCTTCCAGGGGAGGAGGCCACAGCCCCGCTGCACTCGCTGGTCAGGCGCAGTCTGAGCCCTGCATAATCCTGTCTTTTCCCTTCTTCCCACCCAGGTTACACCCCCCCAGGTGCAGGTGTCTCCCTGTGTCAGCCAAGGAACACCGAGCAGCTCCCAGGAGCAGCCCACAGCCCCACGTGCACACACATCTGCAGTAACCGGAAACCCTGCTGGAAAATACTGCTTCTCATTACCCTCGCAGGAATGCCACTTCAGCATCTCCTGTGACTGGCTTTTCTGGATTCCACTTTTTGCATTAGGGATAGGCTTTATTGTAAGCATCAATACATCTTGCTAAATGACGGGAAGTCTGCAGCCAGCTCTGACGAGCCCCTTTTCTCCCTCAGGTACTAGACAGAGAGGTCATCAGTGGTATTCTCCTCCTATGGTTCTCTCTACAGTTTGTACCCGAGTGTATTGTATTCGAGCATTTTACTTATTCCCTCCTGCTAACCTAGAAACCCTGGGAAGAACTGTCTTGTCTTTGTTTTTTGTGTTTTTTTTTATCCTCACCTGAGGACATTTTTGCATTTATCTTGAGATAGAGTGGGAGGGAGAGAGGGAGAGAGAGAGAGAGAGAGAGAAACATCCATGTGAGAGAGATACATCGACTGGCTGCCACCCACACAACCCCAACCGGGGCCGGGGACAAACTGCAACCAAGGTACGTGCCCTTAGCAGGAACCAGACCCAGGCCTCTCTGGTCTGCGGGTTGATGCTCTAACCTCTGAGCCAAACGGGCCAGGACTCTTTTCTTTGTTTTTTAAATCCCAGTGCCTGCTCCTGGCTCCTGGGAGCTGAAGAAGTGTGGTGGAAGGAGTCACAGGGGAACCAGGGAGTAAGTCAGTGCATTGCTGTGAAAGGGGCCTGGTGGTGCCGGGGAGGCCAGCGTGGGAGACCAGGATGCTACTCCTGGTCTTGCCTCCAGTGTGCATTTTGGCCTCTGTGGGGTAAGGCACCTAGCTTCTCTGGGCATCTAGTCCTTTTATTTATTTATTTATTTATTTATTTATTTATTTATTTATTTATTTATTTATTTATTTTATTAATTTATTTTTGTTACAGATGTTTCTCCTTTTTTCCCCATTGACACCGTCCTCCCCATCCCTCTACCCCTTCCCCAGCTTTGTTGTCCATGTCCATCAGTTATGCATACATGCGTATAAGTTCTGTGGTTTATCTCTTCCCTCCCCCCCACCCCCTCTTCTGGGGGTTGTCAGTCTGTACCCTACTTTCACATCTCTGGGTCTACCCTGTTCCCCATACTCTTATGTTTATTATATTCCACAAATGAGTGAGATCATGTGATATTTTTCTTTCTCTGCTTGGTTTGTTTCGCTTAGGATAATACTCTCGAGGTCCCTCCATGTCTTCTCAAAGGATAAGAGATCTTTCTTTCTTACAGCTGCATAGTACTCCATTGTGTATATGTACCATAGCTTTTTTATCCATTCATCCACTGATGGGCACTTGGGCTGTTTCCAGATCTTAGCTATTGTGAATAGAGCTGCTATGAACATGGGAGTACATATATTCTTTCTGATTGGTGTTTCAGGTTTCTTAGGGTATATTCCTAGAAGTGGGATCACTGGGTCAAATGGCAATTCAATTTTTAATTTTTTGAGGTAACACCATAGTGTTTTCCACAGTGGCTGCACCAGTCTGCATTCCCACCAGCAGTGGACTAGAGTCCCCTTTTCTCCACACCCTCGCCAACACTTGTTGTTTGACGATTTGTTGATGGCGGCCATTCTGACAGGTGTGAGGTGATACCTCATTGTTGTTTTAATTTGCATCTCTCTGATGATTAGTGATGTTGAGCATTTCTTCATATGTCTCTTAGCCATTTGTATGTCCTGTTTGGAGAGGTGTCTATTTAGTTCCTCTGCCCATTTTTTAATTGGGTTCTTTGTCTTCCTTTTGTTGAGTTGTATGAGCACTCTATATATTTTGGAGATTAACCCCTTATCTGATGTATCATTGGCAATTATGGTCTCCCATACAGTGGGTTCTCTTTCCGTTTTGATGGTTCTTTCTTTTGCTGTGCAGAAGCTTTTGAGTTTATCTATCTATCATCTAGTCCTTTTTGATAAACTAAAGATAATGATACATGTACTGTCTACCTCATGGGGGCCATGAGTTTACCAAAGAATATAATGGACACTTTGAAAAGTGGATGGAGCTACGCAGCGTGACGACACTGATCTAGTGCACGGGGGACGGGTATGCATCTAATGGATACACAGCTCTACAAATAGGCTTCTGGGCCCGGACGGGGTGGCTCAGTGGTTGAGCGTCGACCCATGCACCAAGAAGTTGCCAGTTCGATTCCTGGTCAGGGCACATGTCCAGGTTGTGGGCCAGATCCCCGGTGGGGGGCATGCAGGAGGCGGCCAATCAATGTTCTTTCTCATTGATGTTTCTATCTCTCCCTTTCCCTTCCTCTCTCTCACTAAAAATATATAAAGACAAATAGGCGTCTGACTTCCATCCAATCTTTGCAGCAGAGTAGGTATCCTGAAAAACTCTGCTTACAGATTCCTAGAGTAGTTGATAAAGCACAGCACACATCTTTAAAAAAATTTTTTTTTCTTTATTGATTTCAGAGAGGAAGGGAGAGAGAGAGAGAGATAGAGATAGAGATAGAAACATCGATGAGAAAGAACATCGATTCTTTGTTCCAGGGAAACAAGCCACCTTCAGATGAGGTATTTTGAACGAGAAAAGCAAGATGCATAGAAATGTATTATTGTATGATCCCATTAAAAATATTTTTCTTCATTGATTTTATAGAGAGAGGAAGGGGAAGGTGGCCGGGTAAGTTGTGAATTGTTATTGTAATTTTGTCTTTCCTTAACCTTGCTACTCTTAAAATTAAAATAAGAGAAGAAATGGGCAAAAGGGCAGCTGCCATCCTTTGCCGCCCCGTCAATAAGAACAGAGACCGCACGCAGCAGGAAGAGTCACGGCATGCATTGCCCAATCCGGCAGCATGACACGTGACCGAGGGGGCTGCCTGCCGAGGTGTGGGGCATGAGAAGTGTTTATTGAATGGAATCAGACTGAATCCCGGAGCGGTTTCACGTTGATTGCAAATGAATCAACAGCAAACCGAGAGGGGCAAACCGAACCAGCATCTCTACAGAGTTAGGGACGAGCGTGTGATGGCTGTACCCTTGGTGTTTCCGGACCCCAGGTCGCCTTTCAGGATTGGAGTGACGAGGGATTCCAGTGCTAGCGTGGTAACGTGTCCGCGAGATAACCAGAGACACACAGCCGAACTGTAAAGGAGCACTTCATTACGCCGGCGGGCTGGGGGGTACAGCTTCCCCGGATCCTCAGCCCAGATTCTTCTTGCTCCTCGATTTTAAAGACAGAAACCCCAACCCCCTTTTGCCCCCCCCACCCAGGGGACCAGTACAATAGTGGGTGTGACAGCGATTACAGAAGTCAAAATTAGCATTATTCACCGGGCTCACTAGTACCTGCAAATGCCTGCAAATACTGATACTGGATACTCGGAAACTGCAAATGCCTCCCAACACGTGGGGCAACTATAATCTTTGGCAAAATTCCTTTACTTCTAGGGGTAATTAACCTATTGTTGGAAGAATATCGAGGACGGTCCATTGATGATAAAAATGGAGTCATTTAGTCGCCTTAGCCAAGGGACCTACATAAGAATGGAATCTAGTCGCCTTAGCCTCGGGGCCCAGGTCACGAGTTTACATTTATGACGCGGCGCCTTCCTTCTGAGTGTCTTCAAGCCTGGGAACACACGGTGCGGTTCTCACTGCTGGGGAGCTCACACGGATGATTTCATAAGAGGGGTGGGTTGAATGTCAGTACTGCAGGGGCAGAACTCAGAAAAGGGCAAAGGGAGGTTGGAAGCTGTGGGAAGCAGGAGTCTGCGCTGGAGAGAGGTGGGAGTGACTGATGTCAGGAGCCGTCCGGGGAGCACAGATCCAGGTCTTTAGGCCTGTGATCTTTCTCCTACATCTTGGAGTTTTAAAAATGTCAATTATTAATTTAGCTGCCCTGTTATAGAACATTAATGACCAGTGAGTTCCTTCCTCCAGAGGGAACGGAAATGCTTTCAGAAATTTGCCTGATGACTGTCAGGTCAGAGTAGAGGTAAGTGATGTTAAAGCTGGGAGGCAGGGAGCGTGATGACCCCAGGCCCCCACCTCCATTCAGGTGCAGCTGCCCACAGCCCTGACACCCGCGAGGCCACAGGGCAGGGCAGGACAGGGCACGTACCCTCACATTCTTGCCCTCCTCAGGGCTCCCTGCAACCCTCTTCTCTTAGCACCTTCTTTTGTCAGACAGGGTCCAACACCATTCACTTTCTTTATTTTTTAAAAAATATTTTTATTTATTGATTTTAGAGAGAGAGGAAGCGGGGGGAGAGAGATAGAAACATCGATGAGACAGAACATCGACTGGCCGCCTCCTGCATGCCCCCCACTGGGGATCAGGCCCACAACCTGGGCATGTGCCCTGGCCAGGAATCAAACTGGCAACTTCTTGGTGCATGGGTTGATGCTCAACCACTGAGCCACACCGCCCAGGTGATTTATACTCTTATCCTGACGACTCACCTTTGGCACCTTTTTGGAGACGCACCTGGGGCTCACCAACAACTGCCAACATTTACATTTGCCGCGCCTGTCCCACCAGTCCTGCGTCTGTCCATCTCACAGTACAGCAGGGGCTCAGGAGGGTGAGTGGGGGCAGTAGAGTGTGGCGGTCAGGAGTCAGGAATTTGGACTCAGACAGACATGGCTTTTGCTTTTGGTTTCCCTGAGTTATTAAATGTGGGCAATGCCATCTTCATGGCATGACAGACATAACAATAAACAGCTAGTGCATATCAAAGTGCTCAGTGCACTGCCCACACCTAGTGATCCCTATTAAATGGGAGATACTACTAGTGCTTAAAGTATGTGCTCAGTCCCACGGTGGCTAGTCGAGAAAATCAGAATTTGAACCCAGGCCCAGGTCAAGGTGAAGCCCCTGTTCTCCCTCAGTCTGCTGAAATGCTGCAGATCCTTCCAGAAGGGCTAGCAGAGCTCACGTGCTCTGCGCGGGAGCCCGGTGCAGGCTCCCCTCTGGCTCCCGGAGGCTGGCACCGCCGTGAGCCTTCGCGCTGGCGCTGAGCACACGTTGCCAAACCGCTGCAGACCCCGACCGTGCCCGCAGCTCCTCTTCTCAGCCCTTTCCACAGTTTCCACTGGGATGTGCTTCCTAGATGATCCCTCACTGTTTGAAGAAACATTGAACCAGAGGCTTGGCCGAGTTTTCCATCACCTTGCAGCATGCACCTTAATTCCCAAACTGCGGGGTCCCCACAAGGGTCAGAGAACTCCGAAGCTTTAGTCGTACTTACTTCTCAGCGATTACTCTTCCCACAGCCGTGTGCAATGACAGCTCTGTCCGATGCCATTTCCGAGTCATCGGTCACCTGTGCTTTTGTTCATCGTTCTTAAGTACAGCATGACAGGTCTGCATTCCCCATCAGTGCTGAACAGTGCGTGGCACTGGGAAAATGTCTCATAAAACGCAGTGAAGGGATGACATGAAATGAGGTGGGTGTTCATGACCTCGTAACAATAAGACAAAATAAATGATTTGAGTGTTTGTAGAAATTCAGGCAAAAAACTTGACATGAAATCTGAAGAGGCCTCCAAATTCAATAAGGTGATGTTTTTAAATAATATGAAAGCCGCCCAGCTCATGTGGCTCAGTGGATTGAGCATCACCCCATGGACTGAGAGGTCCTGGTTCGATTCCCAGTGAGGGCACATGCCCAGGTTGTGGGCTCCATTCCCCACTAGGGGGCATGCAGGAGGCAGCCGATTGATGTTTCTCTCTCTCCCTTCCTATCTCTCTAAAAAAATCAATAAAAACATATTTAAAAAATTATGTGAAGGCCAGTTCTATGCTTTCTAAATATGCTGGGTATTTCAGGCTCCTGGTGGCCGAAGCAAGCTTGTTTCTTGGAATTATTCAGGAAAAGGATAGTGGACCCATCCTAGGAGACTGGCAATAGTTTATAATGGAAATAAGGTCTCAAGTTGTCCCTTTAAGTTATAGCCTTGTAGGTTAACTTTCCCCCTTAAAACAACTAAAAATACTAGGCACAAAAGTAGTGATGAGGCCAGGACTTCACGATGGGAGTCAAGGGGAGAGGGGCCCAGATCTAGGGAGCTGCCTGGGGTCCTCCAGAGCCGGGGGAGGGGAGGGAGCTGTAGATGGCTCCACGGAGATAAAGGGGAGAGAAAAAGGAAGAAAGCCGGGCTTCTCAGGGGGGGCTTTCTTGTCTTTCTAGGGACGCAGACAAGCTAAAGCCATTCCCAGCTTTCAGCTTCTCTTCTGACTGGTTTGGTCTTTCTGCTTGTTCACCCCCTTGCCTCCCCTGGGGGAAAAGGGATGGGGATGTGGGAAAGAAGTAAGTTATTGGCCGCCTACTAAATATCAGGCACGGTGCCAGAGTTTCCCAATCAGGATCTCATTTAATCCCCACAGGGCTCTATGAGGAAGCTGTGATGATCGCCACGGCACCGAGTAGGGACCTGAGGCCCCGAGTAGAGCCTGGGCAAGGATGCCACACACCCGGCAGGGCAGGACTCGGAGGAAGGCTGTCTGACTCTGGGTTCCAGCGTCCTCTCTCCCCACCCCCACCCCGCCACCTTTCTTCTCTTTGTATCTCACACTTTGATCCTTTGGTAAGACAACTGCATCTTTAATTTTCTGGGTTGTTCCCGACTTAGAACATTCTGTCCTTTGCTGATCATAACGACCCTCCCACTTGCTGTATTCATATGCCCTGGTTTTTTAAAATAGAATTGCCTGGGGGTTTGCTTTTCTGTTTACGCCTTGCTCCAGAATTATGGCTGAAGGGTCACACTCTGACGTGCTACCGACAGACCTTTTCTCAGAATGACACCCAACCCCACCTTTTTTGTTTTCTGCCTTGAAAACTCCGTGCCTTTTTCACCGTCATCGAACAAACTGAACCGTCATTGATGGTACAGCGATTGCGCGTTCCTGTCACGTTTTCAGCTCTGTCATACGTTGGGTGGGGACAATTTTCATTTCCTCTGAGGATGCTGGAAGCGTCCACTGTGCTGTGTATCAGAGGGAAATGGTAACCTTTGAGGAAGACGTGGTGATGTTCTCTCCTGTTGGATATTTCTCGGACAGAGCATCCAGTAAGAGCCAAATGCAAGCTAAGGGCATGGATCAAAGTGTACACGAATGTTCCCGGCCTGTAAGGGAACTCAGAGCTCTTCAAATTCAAACCTTTTTTATTTTATTTCAAATGAGGGCTCAGTGAGGAGAAGGTAATTACACAAAATCACGAAGCTAGTAAATAGCAGTGCCAGGATAATGCTCCTTTACCGTCAAAACAGAATGCTTTCCCCACCCTCCCCCGGAGTGAAATGTGATGAGGTTCACTGGGCCTTCACTCTGCAGATAGGACAGCAAACTGGGGAGCATTACTAACCTCTCAGGTTTGCTTTGTGCTGAACGGAATGATATTGGGAGAAAAAGGAAGCTATTGCCCCCAGAGCAAGAGAGAAGGATGACTCTGAGAGGTGCGTCCCTGCTGTTCCCCAGGAGGAACTTGGTGCCACGTGGAAGGGGAGGTTCGTGGAAAGTCGCTTGGTGGGTCCAGATGGGCCAGAAATTCACGTGTTCCATGCAATTCCATAATTTTCAACGTCCTCTGTTATGAGAGACGTCAGCTCGCAGTTTAGCGGTTGTTTGACTAGCTTCTCATGTTGTTGGCTTTTAGTATTTTCTCTTTATGGTTAACGTTTTGCAGTTTGAGTGCAATGCGTTTGGTATGGTTTTCCTTTGGTTCATCCTGCCTGGAGTTTACTGGTCAACCTGGGACCACTTTAAACTAAATGTTCGACCTGGGTTTTTCTGTCCGCACAAGTAGTATAGATTCTAGCTCGGATCTGTGTCGGGAAAGCCTTGTGATTAAGAATTCTCTAGGGAGGTCCCCCCACCCTCTTTTCATACTGTACCTGGAGTCTAGGTCAGTACACTCAGGACCTCCACTGTTTGCCCATATGGTGAGGAAGGTTTTTTTTTTTTTTTTTTTTTTAAAATCTAGATCATACCATTGAGAATGGTGCTTTTTTAGTGGCCCTAGTCTTTGGTGAGATCTCTAATACAGCTTCCTACCACCCCATTCTGGTTCCAGGCTTTATTTCCTGTCCTCCCATGCTCCCGAGGCTCATTAAAATCAGCCCCTAAACCACCAGGGATGGACAGATGCCTCCGGAGAGAATGCCAGTTTCAGTACTTGCTCATCTCCCTGGCTTCATGGTTCCTAACTTCTGAGCATTTCTTTCACGCTCAGGTCAGCTTAAGGGATTTAAATGTTTTAGCAGTGTTTCAGGTGTCCTGTGCCAGGAGTCTTCTTCCTTGACAGCCACGTCTGTCCTGTTGCTGGGAGTGAACGTCTGTTCCCTCAGCTGATTAGTCTGGCTACGACGTCTGCATGTCATCTTGATCTCTCGCCAGTGCAGCCGCCAGGTGAGCGCAGCCTCGACTGTGTGAGGCAGACATTAAACCATCACACACAGTGAACTGGTGTGCAGGATGAGATGTCGTCTCTGTGGGGTAAACGGGACACGAAGGAGGAGTGGAGGCTCCAGGGAAGTCTTCTGGCAAAAGCTGACTAGAGCTGGGTGTTGAAAGGAAAGGGTGGGAGAGACAAAGGAAACTGGATGGGGCTGAGTCAGTGGAGGCGTGGAGGTGTGCCACAGCATCTTTCCGACCCCACAGCCAGAGTGACTTGGCCAGCCCGTCTCTGGGGGTTTTAAGGAGCCCTGGGCAAGTAGCTTGGTGAGCCAGAAAGCAGCAGCCTCATGCCTAGTGTCCATGATTAGTCTGATGCAGAAGGCCAGTTTTCTCCTCTATTACATTTTTATTTTACTTCTAAATTGAGCTGTAATTGACCTATAACTTTGGTTAACTGGGAGGTGTTCAAGGTGTTGGTTTGATTACACTGCAGCGTGATTGTCATCGTAACGTTTGCTAACACCTCTGTCACGTCACACAAGGTGTGGTTTGATTACACTGCAGCGTGATTGTCATCGTAACGTTTGCTAACACCTCTGTCATGTCACATAATTATTTCTTTTGTAGTGAGAACAATTAAGATCTAGCTTCTGAGCAAGTTTGACATTTCTAATACAATATTAGATCTTGTATTAGATCTAATATGTTAGATCTCCTTGGCTTACTTATTTACCAGATCCTAGTTTGTGCCCTTTATCCCAGTTCTCCCAGTCTCCACCCCTGGTAACCATCATTCTACTGTTTTTAAGAATTCAGCTCTTTTTAGAGTCTACATATAAATGATATCTCTGTCTGACTTGTCTACTTAGCATAATGTCTGCAAAGTACAGCCTTGCTGTTGAAAATGTCAGGATTTCCTTCTCTCTCATGGCTGTTACATTTCATTGTATGTGCATGTACCACATCTTCTCTATCCATTCATCCATCGAGGGACACTTGCGTTGTTTCCATGTCTTGGCTATTGTGAAGAGTGCCGCAGTGAACACAGGAGGGTAAACATCTTTTTTTTAAGAAAAGAGGAAGTTGCCCTGGCCAGTTTGGCTCAGCGGTTGGAGCGTCGGCCTGCGGACCAGAGAGTCCCGGGTTCGGTTCCCGCTAGGGGCAGGTACCAAAAAAAAAGGAAAAGAGGAAGCATAAACAAACTTGATTACTTCATAAATTTTCCTGGGCTAGCCATGTCTATGGCCAAAGCAGAATAGATTATCCTCATTTTATTTCAAAAAGTGAAACATATGCATTTCCAAAAAAGCAATTACTCAAGTGTATATACCAAAAGAGAATTAAAGTTCTCGCCTTGGTAAAACATTATCCCAATATGCCAAGGTTGTGGGTTCGATCTCCGGTCAGGGCACATACAAGAATCAACCAATGAATGTATCAATAAGTCAAACAACAAATCGAAGTTTCTCTCTCGCTCTCAAATCAATATATAAATAAAAGAGAGAGTTAAAGTCAAATATTGAACTAGGGTCTCCTAACTCAGGGTTATATCCTTCATCTTGTTATTTTTTTTCTTTTTTTTAGAGAGAGGGAGGCTGGGAAAGAGAGATAGAAACATGGATTGGCTACCTCCCTTATGCCCCCCCTCTGGGGATCAAACTCACAACTCAGGCATGTGCCCCAACTGGGAATCGAACCAGGACCTCTCAGTCCATGGGACGATGCTCAATCCACTGAGCCACACCAGCCGGGCTTGTTATCTCTTTTTAAAATTAATTAATTAATTAATTAATTAATTAAAACTTATCTTTATTGTTGAATGTATTGTCCCTCTTCCCCCCCTTCCCGATCCAGCCCCCCTCCTGCTTTCCCCACACTATTGTCTGTGTCTATTGCTTATGTATATATGCATATAAGTTCTTTGTTTTCTCTCTTCCCACCCCACCTCCCCCCTTCCCTTTGAGGTTCATCAGTCTAACAACCAATTTGTACTTCCTAATCCCTTCATCTTTTTCACCCAACTCCCTTCCCATCTGGCAACCAATAAAAAGTTCTCTGTATCTATGAATCTGCTTCTGTTCCACTTGCTCATTTTGTTTGTAGATTCAATTGTTGACAGATATGTATTTATTGCCATTTTATTGTTCATATTTTTTTTTTATCTTCTTCAAGAAGACCCGTCAACATGGTTTGGTGGTGATGAACTCTTTTTCTTGTCTGGGAAATTCTGTATATGGCCATCGATTCTAAATGATAGCTTTGCAGGATAGAGTAATCTTGGTTGTAGGTCCTTGCTTTTCATCACTTTAAATATTTCTTGCCACTCCCTCCTGGACTGCAAAGTTTCTTTTGAGAAATAGGCTGACAGTCTTATGGGAGCTCCATTGTAGGTAACTAACTGCTTTTCTCTTGCTGCTTTTAAGATTATCTCTTTGTCTTTAACCATTGGCATTTTGATGATGATGTGTCTTAGTGTGGACCTCTTTGGGTTCATCTTGTTTGGGACTCTCTGTGTTTCCTGGACTTGTATGTCTGTTTCCTTAACCAAGTTAGGGAAGTTTTCTGTCATTATTTTTTTCAAATAGGTTTTCAATTTCTTGCCCTCTCTCTTCTCCTTCTGGCACTCCCATGATGTGAATGTTGGTACACTTAAAGTTGTCCCACAGGCTCCTTATACTATCCTCATTTTTTTGGATTCTTTTTTCTTTTTGCTGTTCTGATTGGGTGTTTTTTGCTTCCTTATATTCCAAATCAATGGTTTGCTTCTTGGCTTCACCTACTCTACTACTGATTCCCTGTAAATTATTCTTTATTTCAGTTAGTGCATCCTTCATTTCTGACTGGTCCTTTATTATGCTCTTGAGGCCCTCACTAAGTTCATTGAGCGTTCTTATAAGCAATGTTTTGAACTCTGCACCTGTTAGATTATTTATCTCTATTTCATTTAGTTCTTTTCCTGGAGTTTTGTTCCGTTCTTTCATTTGGGACATGTTTCTTTGTCTCCTCATTTTGGCTGCCTCCCTGTGTTTGTTTCTATGTATTAGGTAGAGTTGCTATGTCTCCTAGGCCTGTTGTAGTAGGTATCCTGTAGGGTTCAGTGGCATAGCCTCCCTGATCACCCAGCTGGGCCCTCGAGGTGCACCCCTCGTGTAGACTTTACACCCTTCTGTTGTAATTGAGTCTTTTTTTTTTTTATCCTCACCTGAGGACATTTTGGCATTTATCTTCAGATAGAGTGGGAGGGAGAGAGGGAGAATGAGAGAGAGAAATATCGTTGTGAGAGTGACATCGACTGGCTGCCACCCACACAACCCCAACCAGAGCCGGGGACAAACTACAACTGAGGTACGTGCCCTTATGTGCCTTTAGCGGGAACTGAACCCAGGACTCTCTGGTCTGCTGGCTGACGTTCTAACCGCTGAGCCAAACCAGCCAGGGCTGTAATTGAGTCTTGATTGCTGTTGGCACATCAGTGGGAGGGTTTACTCAGGCTGGTCAGCTACAAGGACTGGCTGTGCCCACTAACCACCAACCTCTGACCACCTTAAATGATCAGCTGTGCAGGGGTCCACCACACAGACCAAGACTTACTTCAGCAGTGCTCTGGTATCCCGAGTCCATTCCTTGAGTGTGTCACTTGTGGAGGTGGTTGGGTGGTGGTGCTTTGATGTGGTCTGAAGCTGTCCACTGGGTGTGCTGGCTCTGGGGCAAGGTCAGCCACTGCCTGTGTTCTACCCGGGGCCACCAGGCATAAGCTGCAGCGTGATCTGCCAATGGTTGCTTCTTGTGCTGGGCTTGGAGGTGTCCAGGCAAAGCCAAGCT
Organism: Tadarida brasiliensis; assembly: GCA_030848825.1. Lineage (NCBI taxonomy): Eukaryota > Metazoa > Chordata > Mammalia > Chiroptera > Molossidae > Tadarida > Tadarida brasiliensis. The sequence goes on along the minus strand of CM061267.1, from coordinate 92,602,112 downwards.
GTGAACCAAGGCTGGATGCTTCTAGTGCTGGGCCTGGGGCCATTGAGCGAGAGGTATGGGGCTCTCTGTGGCCAGATGCTGCTTGTTTGAGAGAATTTAGGAAAATCTGAAGCAGGAGGCAAAACAGGCCAATCCTATGGTAAAGCCACTGGAAACAGCTTGGGTGGGTCTGAAAGTTGGGTGGAGCGGGGCCTCAGGGAATCACCGGGGTGGGGAAAACAGTGTGAGCCAGGTTGCTGGAGTCCCAGATATGGCAGCCATCTGCCTGCCCTTTGGGGGAAGGGCTCACCAGAGGAACATCAGCCTCCACCAGCATGTCTGTCCAGGAGAAAGCTGCCTCTTCAGTCCTCGCGCCGATGCCAAACAACTCAGTTCTTCCCCGTTTGTCTCTGGTGCCTTTTAAGCTGCCTCCCCTCCGTGCTGGAGCTCAGAGGGAGCTGGTCTGAGTAAGTCCGTGCACGGGCCCTTTAAGAGGAGCTGCCTGGGGCTCCAGCAGCCTCAGCCTCCCTCAGCCTCAGTTCCCGCTGGTTTTATAGCCAGAAGTGATGGGGATTCTCTTCCTGGCACTGGAACCCTGAGCTGGGCACCTATGTGGGAGGGGGACCCCTCACTCCTCAGGGAGGACTTCACAGCCGAGGTGTCCTCCTGATTTTTATCCGCCCCGTGTGGGTGTGAGATGAGCCCGTCTGCGCTTCCGCCCCTCCTACCAGTCTCAATGTGGCTGCTTCTTTAATTTCGTAGTTGTGGGACTTCCATTCAGCTCAATGTCAGGTGGTTCTGAAGGATGGTTGTGCTGTGGTTTAGTTGTAACTGTGATGTGGTTGCGGGTGGAGGCAATGCCACATTTACCTACGCCGCCATCTTGACCGGAAGTCCCTGGTAAACACCTTCTTGATGTCCTCTTTTCATCTCCTTTGGATATATAACTAAAAGTGGGATGGCTGGGTTTTATGGAAACTGTATTTTTAATTTTTTTGAGGAAGCTCCATACTGTTTTCCATAGTGGTTGAACCAATTTACATTTCCACCAACAGTACATAAGGATTTCCTTTTCTCCACACCCTCACCAACACTTATCTCTCATCTTCTTGATGACAGCTGTTCTAACAGGTGTGAGGTGATATCTCATTGTGGTTTTGATTTGTATTTCCCTGATGATTAGTAATGTTGAGCTTCTTTTCATGTACCTGTTGGCTATTTGGATGTTTTCTTTGGAAAATGTCAATTTAGTTCCTTTGCTCATTTTTTAAAAACCGGACTGTTGTTGTTATTGAGTTGTATGAGACATCTATTTTTGCTACTAACCCCGTATCTGATATATGGTTTACAAAAATTCTCTTCTATTCTGTAAGTTGCCTTTCCATTTTGTTGATTGTTTCTTTTGCTGTATAGAGGTTTTTAGTTTGATGTATACCCACTTGTTGATTTTTGTTTTTGTTGCTGTGATTTAACTGTCTTATTTATTTAAAAAAAAAATCCTCACCCTGGGATATTTTTCCATTTATCTTCAGATAGAGTGGGGAAGAGAGAGAGAGAGAGAAAGAGAGAGAGAGAGAGAAAGAGAAATTGATGTGAGAGATATACATTGATTGGCTGCCTTCGCACAACCCCGACCAGGTCGGGGACCAAACCACAACTGAGGTACATGCCCTTGACCAAAAACGAACCCTCGACTCTTTGGTCCATGGGCTGACCCTCTAACCACTGAGCCAAACCGGCCAGGGCTAACTGTTCTATTTAACAAAATCATTGCCAAGGCTGGTGTCAAGGAACTTCTTCCCTGTGTTTTCTTCTAGGAATTTTATGGTATCAGGTCTGAAGTTAATTTTTGTGAGTGGTGTAAGATAGAGGTCCAATTTCATTTTTCTGTATATGGTTATCCAGTTTCCCCAACACCATTGTTGAAGAGACTCTTCTTTCCCCATCGAGTACTCTTGGCTCCCTTGTCAAATGTCCGTTGACCATACACACGGGGGTTCCTTGTGTTGCTTGTTTCCCACACCTGCTCCTGTCTGGGCTTATCTGGTCTTCTGGGATTTAAGTCCTACCAGGTTCCTGCTGGTGCCTGTGGGCACAGGGCTACATGGACTGTCCCTAACTCCCTCTCTCTACTCTTTGTCAGAATTGTGTCGGACACTCTTCAGAACCTTCTCTCATTTTCTCTTCTTAAATTCTCTATAAGGAGACTGAGTTTGGGTTTCAGTGGTTAGGAACAAAGTCCTAGGCTGAGCTTCCTACCAGCCTCTGTGCGGGAGCACTCTTCTCCCTACTGGATCCCCATCATGCTTGCTTGTGGGGCACCTCGGGAAGCAGTGGCCAGGCTCCGGGTGGGGAGCGCCATGGAGCTCGCTGCTCCCTGCCCTGTCACACTGGAAGAAGTACTTCAAAGGCTGCCAGAAGAAGGAAATGGCAGCTCTAGGCTCTTTTCATTATAGAGAAGGAAAAATAAAATTCGACCCGCTGAGGGTTCCCAGACATGTATATTTAATCTAGAACGGTCTTCTGAACTACAGATCTGTACATTCAACTGTTTACTTGGTTTCTCCACTTAGAATGTTCAGAGGAACCTCTAAAGTGCAGTGTGTGCACAGATGATTCATCTTCTCACCCCCATGTGGCTTCTCCTTCTCGGCCCCTGTCTCGGTGAATGCCACCTCAGTTCACTCAGCTGCCCATGCCAGGAACCAGAGCGCCATCCTTGCCTTCTTCCCCCTCAACAAATCCTATCTTCCATCTCTGCTCATCTATTTCTATCCCATTTACCTCTCTCTCAGCTCATTTCCTCACCATCACTCATCCTGCCTTTGGTCCCGCTGTCTTCCAGCACATTTTCCAAAACTAGCTAGAGTGACTGCTCTAAAACATTGTCACTCAAAGTGTGGTCCATGGACCAGCACCATTGACATCACCTGGGAGCTCATTAAAAATGCAGAATCCTGGGCCCCACCCCAGACCTACTCAATGAGAATCTGCATTTAACAAAACCCTCAGGTAATACCTAAGTACATTAAGAACTGAGAAACATAGCTCTAAGATAAATATCTAATGATGCCTCTACCTTTTAAAAGCCTTTAAAGGCACCCTACTGCCCTCAGGAACGTCAGCCCTCCTTAAATGACCCCATAATGACCTTTGAAAATCTTGTCTCCCGTACTTAGCCCATTTGTCTCTAGTCTCCCTGCTTGTGACCTCTGAGCAACAGCCACTGAGCTGCTGAGTCCTGTGACAGGCTGAGCTCTGTGTCCTTCCTCCAGGATGTGTGTGTGCGACTTCCCTCTGCCTGGAATATTCTTTCTCGAAACATTGTTTCTTCAAGGAAGCCCTGTGACCTTCCCTGGCTGGTTTTGGTTTCCCTCTATGCGCTCCCATGGCACTCTGGATGTTTCTTATCTTGCTAATTAATTCTTCTTTTTTTGTAACTTTCTCAAATAATATTTATAGAGCAGCTGTCTGCTTTGTGGAGGAAAACCATGTTTATGTATTCACTTGTGAATCCTTGGACCCAGCCTGGCACTTCACTTGGCACATAACGGCACCCGATACAAGTGTGCTGACTGGCTGAGGAACTCCGACTGTGCTGATGAGGAGTGTGGGGTGTGAAGGCTCTATTTGGTGAATTAAGGGGCTCTGTGGCTTTTGAGCAGTCTTGTGTGTGGGCCTGCTTCTCAGATGGATGTGTGACAAATAGAATTTTACTTCCTTTAATCGGAATGTGCTCCAACAGGTCTATTCTTCCTATTCTGGAGACTGGGGAAGGATGGCAACGGGAGCCATGATCTCATTTCAAAGATGCAGAAATGGAGATTCAGAGATGTTAAACAACTTGGCAACAGTTACACTGATTGTAAGAGTTGGGGCCGGGACTTCAGCCTGAGCGTGTGTGACTCCACAGCTGGGGACGTGTCCAGTCTGGATCTGAGTAAAGGTCAGGCTGGCTAGTTATTTCTGACCTGAATGAATGAATGAATGAATGAATGAATGCGTGCAGCATCCATCATTGTTCTGATCATTATTTTGGTGTATTAGGCATTTCACATTCAAAAGGACAACCATCTCTAACATAGAACAGTCTTTCCTGGTCCTTCCATGGACCGCAGACTCCCAAGAGACACTTTCCTTCGGCTCCTGGTCTGTGGGACCTGAAGCCTCTGCCTCTCCACAGGATGTCAGATCTCGAAGCAACCTCGTTAGACGCCAATGGGTTCCATTCTCTCTTTTCACCAAGGCTCAGAGACACAGGGCGACTTATCCAAGGTCACACCACAAATAAGGGGCAGAGCTGGGGCTCCGACCTGGACCTCTGAGTAGTCAGATCAGAGCCGTACCCCCTGGACTTTGCCACCTCGCATGCAGCAGGTATTCAGGAAACACCGTTGCTGGTCTTGCGGCTGTTGCTCCTGCTGGGAGCTCTCGCAGTGGAAGTCATGACTCAGGCCCTCGTCACAGGCACGTCCCTTGTGATTTTTAGTAAGCAAAGGAGAAGTTCACGACTGGAGCTATGATCATCTGTTCAAATTCCTGCAATTAGTGTCAAAGATAATAACTTGATGGCTATTATTAAATGTACATGTGGATAGTCCTGAGATGCCCCAGTGCAGCTGTCTGTTCATTTTGAACAGAGACATCTGCTGGCTGAGGCCTTGCCTCATGATTCTCCCTCTCTCTCTCTCTCCCTCTCAGACTGTAACCCTCTTTCAGAATTTTCTACCCCCTGTTGTCCTGGAGATGCAGGAGGAGCAAGCGGATGTGCCCACAGACTAGGCAAGGTTGGCCTGGTGACAGGGAGGAGAAGGAGAGGGGGAGGGGGAGGGCACAGGCACTGGAGTCGGATGGACTGGGTTCATGTTCCCACCTTGACCTTTGCCAAGTTTCTAGAGCTTTTAAATTCGTCAGGTGGGCTTGATAATACCTGCCTCACGGGATTCTACGAGACAATGTGCGAGAAGTGCTGTCCACAGCGCCCGGACACTGCACGTGACCTGGGAAGGACGTGTGGCCCTAGACTAGGCACTGGTGAGGCTCCTGTAGGGGCTGCGGACAGCTGCGCCCCCGGCCAGGTTTGGAGGCAGTGACCCAGCCGACCGCCGCGGGCAGGACGCTCCTGGGACAGGCTCTGTCCAGACAGCGACCTGGTCAGCATCCGAGGCCTCTTAGCCTCCGTGTCTCTGGCAGGGCTCTGGCAGGACCCCGTGCCAGTCAGGGATGCTGGGCAGGTGGGCCAAGGCAGAGACTCAGGACTCCTACCAACGAGCGAAGCGGAGATGAAGCTATGGAGTCGGGGCCCAGCTGCCCAGCCCCCAGCAGGGCGGAGCCGTCTGAGCAGAGCCAGGCCAAGGTCAGAGCCCAGGGGCTGGGTGGTGAGTCCAGGATGGAGCGTCATCAGTTCCTCCAGGTTAGATGCCCAGCTCCTTAAGGGAGGTGCGTCGTGGTGGCTGGAGAGACATGCTGGGGTCAGACTGCCTGGCTTCAAACCCTGGCTTTGCCATCTAGCAGCTCAATGATTTGGGGCAAAATGCAGCACCTCTCAACTAATGTGACATGGGAGTGATTAGACGTCACTTTCCTTAAGGCTCTTTGGAGGGTTACATGAGTTCGTTTATTTAAAACACTCCAATCAGCCCGGCCGGTGTGGCTCAGTGGTTGAGCGTCTACCCATGCACCAACAGGACGCCGGTTCGATTCCCGGTCAGGACACATGCCCAGGTTGTGGGCCCGATCCCCAGTGGGGGGCATGCAGGAGGCGGCCAATCGATGTTTCTGTCTTTCTCTCAAATCAATAAAGAAAAAATATTTTAAAAAAAACAAAACAAAAAACTCCAATCAGTGCTTGGCATATGGCAGCGCTCAATAAAGGCTTAGAGGGTCTTCTCCGTGCATCCGCCTGAGCCAGGGAGGTGGCAGAGGGATGTGAGGGCATCGTCTGGAAAGAGGATAAATGCACTCAGCTGGCGAGACTCCCAACTCAGCGTTAGGACACGATGCCACTGAAATAACTCGCACAAAAGAAAAAGAAGTCTTTCAGGCTTCATACAAACCCCTTACTCTCCCAAACGCATGGGTTAGCAGCGGCGTGACTTTACCGCTGCTTCCCCTCCCAGAAACATGATCTGTTCCCAGAGATCGGGGGGAGGGGTTGTCTCTGCAGATTCTTGTGCCCCAGAAATCACAACCCCGGTCTATGGGCCACTGAGACCAAGTGGAAGAGGAAACACACTTGAGGCTTCAGCTCTTCCTCTTCTGGCTGTTTGGTGCTGGCTGGTGAGGCAGTCGGGTACCGTGGCAGAGAGCACGCATTTGGTAACCAGACTGTCTGGATTTGAATCCCAGCTCCGCCATTCACTAGTGGGTCTGGGCAAGTTACCTAACCCCCTGTGCCTCAATTTCCCCATCTCTAAAATGAGGATAATAATAGTAACCTATGTTATAGTGTTTTAGTGAAGATCAAATGAAATAATACCGGCAAAGTACTTAGAATAGGGCTTGGCCGTAGTAAGGTCTCATACATCTTTGCTATTATTATTGGTGACTTGACACATTTGCGGATGGGAGGGCAAGGATGACATCCTTCTCAGTGGCAAAGCAACGATAAAGCGGCCCACCAAAACAGTCCTTCCCACCTGGGGTACCAAAGAGGCGGTGAGGGGCCCATGGGCTATTTTAAAATAGCTAATAGAGAGTGCACTTGTATTTAAGTCAACTGTCACGGGCTGTACCGCAATGCACTGTGGTTATAATGATGGTATGAAGAAAGTGCTTTGGGAAAACAGAGGGAGGCATCAGTGCTTTTGGTGGGAGGGATGGGGCTGGGGGAGGAGGTTCATCAGGCTCCCAACCCCTTTCCAGAGCCCTGCCTTGCACGCTCCTGACTGGTCGGACCACCTCTGGGCAGCCTCCACTTTGCTGAGCTGTGGAATGCCCTAGGGTCATTGTCTAATGCTTTCTGCTTCATTGTCCAAATTGCCTGGAGAGTGGACAGGTAGGGGGAGAGATGGCTGCATCAGAGACACAGTGATTTCCCACTGGGTCCACGAGGAGGTGCCCACACGAGGTGAATGGCTTACAGGATCTTTGGAACAGGGAAGTCATCACATTTTCATGTTTATACCAAGAGACACGGGCTTAGGAAGCTCGAGCAAATGCTGATTTAGTCCGTTAGATCAGCTGCCATGGAGGATGCCCCACGGAAAAGAGATGGCCCCAAGGTCAGGGAAGAGAAAGGACAGAGGAGTCCCTGGCATGGTGGCTCCGCCAGGAGCAGCAGCCACCTCTTCTGGGCGTGCAGCTCCCCGTGGCCAAAGAGCTCGCCTGACCTCCCAACAACCCCAGCGGGCAGGGGAGGGCACCGGCAGAGGATTGCGTTTTGTGAGAATTTGAAAAAGCGTGATACAAAATGTGAATGAAATCTTACTTTATGCATGCAGTTAATGCGATTCGTCCAAGTGTAAAAATCCACCAGGAATCACATGATTTCAAAGCTGGCTGGCAGGGGGGATTTCCAACGGCGTTTATGCCAGGTCACATGGCTGCACGTTTATGCCAGGTTCGGCAGGTAGACTGAACCACCTGCCACGACTTGTGAGGATCGGTTTTGAATTATTCAAGGTGCAAATTATGTCATCTTCAAGGATGCAGTCTTTACATGAAAAGACTGGTTTACATGGTTCTGTGTTATCATGGTCCTAATTTGACTGATGTGAAGAGACCCAGGGAAGCTGTGTCACTGGCCCAGGCAATGAAGGTGGTAACAGCAGAGCTGGGGCTGGAAGCCAGGTTGCATGACCCCCACACCAGGACTTTCCTGGGAATGCCTTGTAGCAGGTTTCTCAGCCTGGGCACTGTTGATGTTCTGGGCTGGATTCGTCACTGTGGGAGCCCTCCTGGGCATTGCAGGACGTTTTGCAGCATTTCCAGGGGAATTTGAGGGAGAGAGGGATGTGTGTGGGCTGGAGGATTGGAGGCAACTTCCTGGAGCAGGTGGAGTTTGAGGTAACTATGAAGGATGCATGGGATTTTTCGGGTGCTGTGGAGGAAGGAAGGTATTCCAGGCAGAAGGGACTGTATGAGCTAAGGCTGCAAAGGGAATGACACAGCTATGCTGGGGACAATGAGGAAAGGGAGCAGAATGGAACACAATGATTTGGGCCCCAAATAAAACATTTAATAACAGTTCCTTCCATTTATACAGTTTACATTTCAATAGAACAGCCATTCATAGAAAGGTAGTATAACACAGTGGTTAAGAGTGCAAGCTTTGGAGCTAGATTCATTCATTCATTCATTCATTCATTCATTCATTCATTCATTCATTCATTCATTCATTCATTCAATGCATGTTAACTGAACACTTACTATGTGCTAGGCACTGTTACAGGCATAGAAGATAGAAAGGCCAAAAAAACCAGACATATTTCCTGCCTCATGGCATTTCAGGTGCAGTGGGAGAGGGATGGCAAACAGTGTCCTGTGCCATGGTCTGCCCCACTGGCCCGAGTTTTTTAAGAGCCAGGACATGCCCTGTCTGGCTCCCTGTCCCCAGTCCACAGCCCAGGGCCTGGAGCACTGTGGGGCTCAATAGAGATGAAGTGAACTGATCGCATAATATTTGGTCCAGTCTGTGAACTTTCTGCCATATCTAGAGAACTCCTGGGAGGCCACAGGTCACCTTGAGGGCTCCCTCTGTGGAGGGACTTGGAAAGAGTCCTTGACATTTGAGAATGATTTGAAGTGATCCCCTTCCAGGAGACAGTTCCTGGATCTTTTCTTTTATAGCATGTCGCCCCCTGGTGGTTCTCTGCCAGAAGAGCTTCTTCGAGGAGCTGTCTTATTCACAGCTGTGATTGTGCAGGAGGAGAGGCTTTAGAATCCTTATGTGTCTAAAGTTTAAGCTGCAACTGAGAGCTTTTGGTCACTTACTGGTCTTTAATACAGGGGTGGCCAGAATGGGCCAGCTCACCTGCATGTGACGAAACTGGCACATTGCTTTCCAAAGTGGCTGTACTATTTTACATTTCCACTAGCAGGGTCCAAGGGTTCTTCACATCCTCACCAACACTTATCTGCCTTTTTCTGTTTGTTTGTTAATTCTCCATTTTATATGAGATATTTTTCCATTGATTTTTTTTAGAAAGAGTGGAGGGAGGGAGAGAGAGAGAGAAACATTGATGTGAGAGAGAAACACATAGATTGGTCGCCTCCTGCACGACCCAGACTGGGGCCAGGGATCAAACCTGCAATCCAGGTACCCTCCCTTGACTGGAATCAAACCTAAGACCCTTTGGTCCACAGGCCGACGCTCTAACTGCTGAGCCAAACTGGCTAGGGCATTATCTGCCTTTTTGATTATAGCCTTTCTGCGGGGGATGTGGTGGTATCTCACTATGGTTTTGATCTGCATTTTCCTTCTTTCTTTTTAAAATGTTTTTATTGACTTTTTAGAGAGAGAAAGGAGAGAGAGATATAAACATCAATATGAGAGAAAGAAACATCCATTGGCTGTCTCCTGCATGCCCCTTATTGGGGATCGAGCCCAAAACCCGGGCATGTGCCCTGACTGGGATTTGAACCAGGACCTCTCAGTCCACGGGCGGACGCTCAGTCCACTGAGCCACACTGGCTGGGCTTGATCTGCATTTTCTCAATGACCTGTAATACTCAACATCTTTTCATGTGTTTATTGTTATCCGTATCTTTTTCTTTGGTGAAGTATCTATTTAAATTTCTGTCCTACTTGTTTATAAACTGGGCTGTTTGTCTCATTATTGAGTTGTGAAACTTAAAAATATGTTCTGGATACAAGTCATTTCAGTTGTGTGATCTGCAAATATCTTCTCCTGTGCTGTGACTTGTCTTTCCAGTTTCTGAGTCATATCTTTTAAAGAGCAAAAGTTTTTCATTTTAACAAAGTCTAATTAATCAATTTTTATTTTTTTTTAATCCTCACCCAAGGATATTTTTCCATGTATTTTCAGATAGAGTGGGAGGGAGGGGGAGAGAGAGAGAGAGGGGAGAGAGAGAGAGAGTGAGAGAGAGAGAGAGAAACATCGATGAGAGAAACATCGATGTGACAGAGACACATCGACTGGCTGCCTCCTGCACGACCCTGACCAGGGCTGGGGACGAACCACAACCCAGGTACGTGCCCTTGGCCGGAATCAAACCCGTGACTCATTGTTCTGAGGGACGACGCTCTAACCGCTGAGCCAAACCAGCCAGCGATAATTTATCAGTTTTTAATGGTTCCTACTTTGGGTGACATCAGATTCCTTTTATTACTCTCCTCAGGGAAGAAATTGGGAGCCAGGGTGACAATCACCACTCTTTCACCTGATTTGGGGCATCGAGGGACAGATTTCTCTTGATTGTGTTATAGATACAGACAGGGAAAAGGAACACGAACTTCTTGGTTAACAGAGGCTTTGCCGCCTCTCCCTGCCCTCCCGTCAGTGCAGACACGCATGCGTGTGTCTGGGGAGAGACCCAAGGGCAGGCTCAGGGATGATGGGGAAGAGTCGTAGCCTGACATCTCCACTCTACACATGGAAAGGAAAACATCCCCTGGACATTGCAGGGATCAGGGATCCTCAGGCCCTGGATGAGGGTTTTTTTTTGGAAAACCCGACCTCAGGATCATGCTAGAAGGGGAATGATTTAGGCTGACACTCCAGTTATTCTTCGCTTCAGAATCTAAGCACCATGCAAGGTTCATGACTAGCACCAACCTCAGTTTTAGCAACAACTGCAAAGGGGATGATAGATGCAATTCTCATAATATAAACAATGAAGAGATGACTCAGGACATTTTTATGTTATTAATACCTTTATGCTAATTAAAAATATTTACTGAACACTTGTTATGTGCTGGGCACTGTTCTAGGCCCCACAGATACCTAAATAGGACAAAGCAGACAAAAATCCTGGTCCTGTGGCGCTTCCACTCCAGGAGGGGGAGACAGACAATATGTAAACAGTAAGGAAAAGGATACAGTGTGATAGAAGTGAGGAATGCTATGGGAAAACCCAGCAGGGGCTGGGGGATCAGGGATGCTGGAGCTATTTCATACCATAATAGGTGATCAGGGAAGAACTCACCTAATGGGCAGCGTTTGAGGTGGGGAAGGGATATCTGGGGAAAGACCAACAAGGGAAGAGTCCCAGCCAGTGTAGAAGCCTGCAGGGGATGAGGTGCCTGGGGGGGTCCAAGCGCTGCTGCGGAGGTCAGGGTAGGATGAGCGAGGAGTGAATCAGAAGACAGCAGAGAGGAAACCGGGCTCGAAAGGTCAGCCTCATAAACCACTAAGACTTGAATTCTCATATAGAGTCAATGAGAACAACTTTTGTGCAACTGTAACATCTAAATATCTATTCCATTCAGGTGTATAGTAGTTACATTTTCCTCAGATGATTTTTTGATCAATACAAGGAATTCAGTGTGTAGCTGAACAATAATTAACTTTTTTGAAAATGGCAAATGATAACTGTATGAATAACAAACTAAAATGTTATTACAGCGCTACCAAGAAAGGTGAAAAGGCTGGCCTATGTCAAATGAATAAAATCTAAATACAAAAAATGTATCTATTTTCTTCGAAACAGTTTTCAAGTGGATTAATTAGAAACAGAGACTGGGAAATTACAAGAGCCTATAACAAAGCAGGCTATACATGAAGGACTGCACTGTTACAACGAAGACAGACTTTAAAAGTGACTCATCAGCTATGCAAATACTAGATACGAGTAAGATGCACACACAATGATATTTTTGCATGTACCTGAATAATATGGAGTGATATGGATGGTATTTAGAGCATCTCTCCGTGCCCTGGGGGAAGGGAGGTACAGACTGAGCACACTAACTCTCCTTTTGTGGTGGGCTGGGCCCATCATTGGCGGTTTGTGAACCCAGCTCAGACATCTGAGGAAGTAAGAGACTCGTCACAAGCTCTACAAGTCAAGTGGCAATATGACCCTTAGCAAAAGGTGTGGCGTATGTGTCTTCAAACTCAAACAAATATTATCAGTCATTTAAATCAGAAAGTTCTCCAAGCCAGGGAGTCCTCCATTGCTGAAATTCAACCTTGGCATGTAAACAAAAAATCCCTGCTTCAGACAGGTTGGGGTAGATCCAGAAGCACTTCCGTACATTGACCTGTTTTGCCTTTCCCCATGCTCACCTTGGCACAGCTTTGTCAGAAGCCCCTCGTTGGCGCCATCTGGTGGCAGCTTCAAGCAGCTGACTAGCGACCGACGACACCCTGAAGCTAACATTTTCTAACAGCCCTTATGTGATGAGACATGCCTGTACCGAGGCATCTCTTGGAAAACCTAGCATTCCCCTTTGCTAGTGATGCATAGTTCGGAGTTTAATAAAATTACTTGAACGCTCAGTTTGGCTTACAAATAAGTAAGCACAAGATCAATAAGTACAAAAATTCTGGTGGGACATTCCTGCATTATATTAGCAGCTAATACTTTTGGGGTAAGAGATAGCAAAGTAAGGGGGAAAAGAGAGAGAGACCTATGTAAGAACCACGAGAGCCAAGTTTATGGCATATGGATGTCTGGGGATGGGAAGGAGGAATATAATCGGACTCAGGAATTGTGCAAAAGTGTGCGTCAGCGTGTGGCTGGGGGCTGCTCACGCGGTGCTCACTGGAGTTGTTTGTTTAATAGAAGTTAGCGGAGCGCTGTCAGCAAAGACCCGTACCAGGCAGTCCCTGCTTCCTGTGGCGACTTCTCTCTCCTGGGGAAAGTTTCCTGCTGGCAGTGCTTGAAACAGTGTGCAAATGCCCAGGTAGGCCGGCTGTGTAAGGTATTTGGATGGTGCAAGGGAAGCTGTTCTCCCAGAGCTGAAACACATTTTCAGGTTCCAAGTTGCAGCTCGTCTTTTAGGCCCAATCTTTCATCTGGTTTTGGAACTTAGTCTTTCTTTTTCTTCGCCGATGTATGCACGGCAGCTTCAGTTCAGTGAGCTCCCAGCTGGGAGAGTCTCTGATTCAAGCCCACAGAATAATTCCCATTTTTGTGTCAATTGTAGTAACGTTTTAAGACCTATGTTTCTAATCACACATTCCCACCTCTCATTTTTCTATTTTCTACACATTTTTGACATAATAAGGGCAAAATGCAGTAAAATATTCAAATACGTGCATAAATACTCGCTCTTTCATGGATGCAAGGGGGGTGCGGCTAGCACGGAGCGGGGAGCCAGCAGCGGAGTGAGCTCGACCGGGCTCCTCGTGGGCCGACCGCGGAAGGTCTCCCACGCCCCGGGCTCCGCTGTTAGCCGCGCCCTGCTGGCAAGGGCTGTGAAGAAGACATTTCAGGAAGTTTGCAGGTAGATCCACACAGCATCTGTAACTGGACGCTCCTGTTTCTATCCCACCCGCTCCTTCTGCTCACGGTGTTCATTTCTTTGATAGGAACTTGTTTGGGGCTGGATTGTGCTGGCCCCCCAAATTCATATGTTGAGTCCCAAGCCCTTGTACCTCACAGCATGACTGTGTTTGGACGTAAGGCCTTTAGAGAGGCGATTGCGGTACACGGAGGTCACACAGATGGGCCCCAACCCAGCAGGACTCACGAGGAGAGGAGGTTCAGGCACAGGTTAGTACAGAAGGAAGACCACGGGAGGACACAGGGCGGAGAGGGCCACCTACAGGTCAGGGAGAGGCCTTGGAAGGAACCACCGCTGCTGAGCCCTTGACCTCGGCCTTCCAGCGTCCAGAGCAGGGAGAAAACACATTTCAGGCGTTTGAGCCCGCAGTTCGTGTCCTTTGCTACAGCAGCGCTGGCAAAGGATCTCAGACGCCTGACCCAGCACCACCGGCCTTCCTGAGACCCGCGGCCACCCGCAGCCTCTGGGGCTCTCGGCCTTCGGCGTGGAGAGGCTGTCCTGGCAGGGCCCAGGGGAGGAGCAGAGGCTGTGAGAGGTGACCCATCCAGGGTCACACACCCAGGTAGAGGCCAGGCTGCCGCCTTGAGGTCACTGTTCACCGCATGGTCCTTGTAAGAAATCCAGACATGCACGCTGTGTGCTCCGCTTGAGAAAGTGCTGCTCGCGGCCTAAAATCTCGAAGGCATCCCGTGACCGCTGGCAAACATGCTTGTTCTCCTTTCCAGGACATGGATGGCCACAATGAAGACGGAGGGAAGATTTTACAGTTCTTTTTGTTTTTTAATCCTCACCTGAGGATATTTTTCCATTTTTGTTCAGATAGAGTGAGAGGGAGACAGAGGAAGAGAGAAAGAGAGAGAAACATCGACGTGAGAGGGACACATTGTCTGGTTGCCTCCTGCATGACCCCAATCAGGGCTGGGGACAAGCCGCAACTAAGGTACGTGTCCTTGGCTGGAATCGAACCTGCGACTCATTGGTCTGCCGGCCGATTCTCTAACCGCTGAGCCAAACCGGCCAGGACAGAGGGAAGATTTTACAAATCACAACTTGATTTCTGCCAAGATGTAAAAACATTAAAAAAAAAAAAAGTCAGTTACAGATCACTTTTTAAAAGGAGAATATTTTCTTATCTTATTATAAAAAGAATAGATATTTATGGTGTAAAAATGTACATATCACAAAAGCATAATTACTCTGTATCTATACTATTTCATAGCCTCTGTTTTTGCCATTTTGAAATATTCCTTGGACATTTCCCCAAATCAATTATCTTTGAAAATACAACTTTTATGGTTACATTTTACTGTCCATAATATAAATGTACCATATTATTTAATTAATACCCAAGATCATTTTCTAATAAGAAATGTGAACAAAATGTTAATGGAATTGTGTTAAAAAATATATTTTGGGAAAAACATTTTAAAGAACATATTTAGTTACTGAAGTAGTAAGGATCTTTCTCCAGACAATTGCAATTGACATTATTCCTTCTTAGCAATTATATATTGTCACTGGAGGTAGTCTGGTTTTACTGGAAGAAATTTGATTAAAATATTAAATGCAATAAAATAAAAGTGATTATGATGAATTTTTTGGACCTTCTTTTCATTGACTCATTAATTCGTGGTTCATTTTATTTTCACTTTAGTGTATGTACCTAAAAAGGTGTCTATTCCATGATTCAAATGTAAGGTTCCAATGCTTTCTTTATCTCCTTTGTCTGCTTTTCTTTCTGAAAAGACAGGGCCTGCATTTTTTTAAACACCTTCGGAAACTGTCCAGTCTATGAAGCAAGTTCCAAAGAACTGACCTTTTGTCTTTAAATTATGGAGGAAATAGAGAATGTTTATGTGTTTGTTTTAAAATGGGGAGACTCTGCCTGGCCGGTGTGGCTCTGTTGGTTGAGCACTGTCCTGTGCACCATCAGGGCACTTGCCTGGGTTTTGGGCTCGATCCCCAGTGGGGGGCATGCAAGAGGCAGTCGATTGATGATTCTCTCTCAACAATGTTTCTATCTCTCTCTCCCTCTCCCTTCCTCTCTCTATAAAATCAATACAAACATATTTTAAAAATTGGGGAGAATTGCAAGATAAAACGTCTGCTATGTATTACTACAACTGTTCAGGGTTTGTTAAGGGCTCAGTGTGTAACAGGAACTTTCCTGTACATGATACAATTTAACTCTCACTCTAGCCCCACAATTTAAGAATTTAGGAAACCCTCCTCCTTTTTATATGAGCAGAAACTGAGTGAAAGAGGTCAAATCGCTTGTCCAGGGGCACACAGAGCATGTATTTTGTCATTTACAACACGAGTTTGTGATGACAAACTCCTCAGAGAGTTTCTGCACTTTTTAAATGAGCGTTTGGTGGCCGGGAGCATGTACACTGAGACCAGGTGTGATGATAACACAGTCAGGCGGGTTTTGTGGGTGGTTACAGGAACCGTTCTCACTGTTTCCTAGGCACACACTTATATTATGTACAGTACATAGCCTTGTGGGTAGGTGGGTGTGTTCATATATACAG
Organism: Tadarida brasiliensis; assembly: GCA_030848825.1. Taxonomy (NCBI): domain Eukaryota; kingdom Metazoa; phylum Chordata; class Mammalia; order Chiroptera; family Molossidae; genus Tadarida; species Tadarida brasiliensis. Next base: position 92,586,185 of record CM061267.1, on the reverse strand, counting down.
GTACGAAGACTACAGCGAAAGGGATACAATGATGCCTTTGTAACCCTCCCAACTAGAGCCAGATCTGTGGTCAAAACAAAAGTTGGCAGAAAATGAATATTTTTGAAAGTACAGTGATTTTACTATTTATTATTTTTTAAATCCTCACTCTCAATGCTTGGTGCGGATTGGTTATGACCCGTATGACCTTGGTTTACCTTGCCTGTGATTTTGGTCATTTATTGCAGCTGTATTGCCTCTGGCTGCCGTGGGCAGGGACTCTGCCTAGATGTTTTTAGAGTAACATTTCTATTGACGTATAACACATATGTTTAAGTGTAGACAAAACACTAGGCACAGGTAGATGGATTTTCATGGAGTGGACGTACCTGTGTAGCTGGCGCCCAGGTTAAGGAGAACATACCGGCCTGGGAGACACCTCTTCAGACCCAGTCTGAGTAACACTGCCCCGCCCCCAAAGTGTCCACTGTCCTGACTTTTATCATGACAGATTAGTTTTGCCTATTTTTGAACTTTATATAAATTGATTCAGAAAATTCCCTGGCTGGTTTGGCTCAGCAGTAGAGCGTCAGCCCGCGGACCAAAGAGTTGCGGGTTGGATTCCGGTCAAGGGCACGTATCTCAGTTGCGGTTCAGTCCCTGGCCCTGGTCGGGGTCGTGGGGGAGGCAATCAGTTGATGTATCTCTCTCACATCGATGTTTCTCTGTCTCTCCCCCTCCACTCTATCTGAAGATAAATGAAAAAATATTCTCAGGTGAGGATTAAAAAAAATTGATTCAGAAAATATACTATTTTGCTTTTGGTTTCATTTTTTTAACATTATGTTTGTGAGAGTCACCATGTTTTTGCACATGCATTTATGTCTTCACTTTCATTTGCATGTAGCATTCCTTCACGTGAGTATGTCACAATCGTTGTATACATCCTCTGTGGACAGACATTTACGTTTTTCCCTCTTTTGACTGTTATGAGTAGTGGTTCTGATACATATCTCCTGGCACAAATATGTACATATTTCCATGGGATAAATGCCTACGAGTGGGTTCTTGGGTCGTTGGCTATTTATATGTTCAGCTTTAGTAGCTGATTGCCAAACGCTTTTTTTCAAAGTAGTTGTATCAATTTAAATTCCCATAAAAACGATTTGAGAGATTTAGTTGCTCTGAATCTTTGCCAACACTTGGGATTGTTAGTCTTTTTCACTTCAGCCACTTGGTGGGGTGCAGTGGTAGCTGGTGATGGCTTTATTTTGTGTTTCTCTAATGACTTTTCATGTTTCCTGGCAATTTGGATATCCTTTTCTGTGAAGAGCCTGTTCAGATCTTTTGCCCATTTCCTACTGGGTTGTCTATGTTTTCCTTCTTGATTGTGGGGGTCCTTTCTATAGGTAGATGTCTCAGATGATGTTGTGGTGAAGGCAGGAGACTCCTGGGATTCTGAAAGGTGTGGTACAGAGGGACACACAACAGAAAGGGAGGTTGGGGTGCCCGAGTAAAACCTCACTTTCTTCTCCTTCCACTGACATGGGAAAGATGGGGTAGCAGTGGCTTTGTGTCCCCAGTGGCTCTGTGCTTCACCAAAGGGGAGGCTGGCCTGTTGACCTGGGTGTTGAGGCCCCATAGTCTGGGAGCTAAACAGTCTTATAATCCACAATTTCAGATGCTCTTGTCCCAAATTGAGGGAGTTGTCTGCTTTTTCTTCACCTCTCCTCCAAGCTCTCACATCTCAGTCCCACCAAGTCCTGTCGATCCTTTGTCCAAAATAGGCATCTAGGCTGGTCACCTCGTCCCACCTCTGCCACCAGCACCTGGCTCCAGGCCCATCAGCTCTTCCCCGGGCCAATGAGATGGCTTCCAAAGGGGCCTCCAACCGCCACAGCGAACTGTTTTAACATACACCTGAGTGCCTACTTAAAGTTCTTTATCCTCGCGTCATTAGCCCTCATGACCCCCGTTCTTTCCTTACGGCACTCATCACAGTGGTCATTGCTGTTTCTTTCTGCCTCTGTTTGCTTTCCGTGTCTTCCCCACTGGCCTGCCAATCTCACAAGGGATCAGACCTACTTTGTGCACCGGCGCAGCTCAATAGATTGATGTGGAATCTGATCAGTGATTGCATCAATGCCTCCCGTCCATCTGGATCAAGTCCCTGATGCCCCCCTTCACGTGGTCATCCAGCCTTTTCCAGCTATTTCAAGGGACGGAGCTCTCACTACCCCTGAGGCCACCTATCCTGTGTTTGAAAGGGAAGCAACATACAGAACCTCAGTGTTCAAAGAGGAGGCAAAGTGTGTAAACTGAAGAAGGCAGGGGCCTCGGCAAGACTGAAAACAGGACAGTCTTCCCAAGGCACCGATGTCCTTGCTTAATTGTTTGAGTTGGAAAATTCCCCTTGCTTAGCAGATGCAGTTCTTGGCTCTTTGGCTTTCACTTCCCTCCCACCCATCGCACTCCTAGGGAACTCTGAGCACTTCTGTTCTGGGGACAAAACAAGCTTGGGGGCTCGATCCTGTTTCCACGCCCTGCCTCTGACCTCTCCCTCTGGAACTGAGGTCCACGGTGGAACGAATCTTGGCCTGGGGCTCCGGAACTGGCTTCGGCCATCTCTCAGTGGCCCTGCTCCTTCCCCAAACGTGGATCATTTAACACACACGCATCAGAGATGGCGGCAGGCAGCCTGACATCCCAAGTGCAGCCCTGGAAAGAGAAGACTGCGCTTTGCAATTCTGGCGGTATTGAGGCCGTGTCCCCAGGGTGTAGCTAGTCTATTAAGTAGTGATCTAACCCTGTGCTGATCCCAATTAATGTGATGTTTTCCCTAGCCCCCTGTAGGTAGTCTGCGCTCAGCACTGAGGGTTCACGAGCCATTTTAAATCCAGCACAGGAAAGGTCCTCCTCTGTTCTTCCTCTTTGTGTTCCCACCGTTCGTGGCCAGGGTGAAATCGATCAGTGTAGCTGAACCAGGCCTTGGAGCCAGAGAGATGTGAGTTCAAGTTTGATCCAGCCACTTACTACGTGGGACCCTGGACAGTTCACCTCACTGAGCCTCAACATCCTCCTATGCAAATGGCAATAATACCTCCAGAGCCCCTGGAAGATGAAGTAGGTTATAGAAGGTGTCCAGCACCCTGCTGCCCTATACGGGATGGTTCCCTTTCCAGTCTCCCATCTTCTGAGAAAAACGGCCAAACGTGGCTTCTGAATTTATTTGGTTGTTCTGGGAGATGCTACATTTACTCTGGATTCCAGGACAGTGTTTGCTGAATTGCGATCGGTAATGCCAGGCCCCTTGGCAGCCCTGATGGGGACACAGAGGCCAGGCGTGGAAGGTGATTTGAGCAAGTGAGCTAGAAACAGGTCCCAACTCTGAAGCTTTAAGTGCTCTATCTCCAATTCATTCCCAACCCATAACTACTAGCCAGCCCTGAATAATTAGAGTCCCCAGATGCCCTGCTCTGCGGGTCCAGACATGTCTTCTCTCGAGCCTTGTGAACAGCACTGACAACAGAGGAAAAGAGACCGAGCAAAGACTTGGAGGAGACTCCCCGGTTTTTCCTGGGTGGTAGACTTAGGGGTGGCTGTTGTTTCCCCCTTATCAATGCCCACATTTTGTAAGTGATAGTTTACTAGCACTATTATCAGACCCTCCCGGCCAACTTTCTTAATGAAAACACTGAAAACTTGTTTACACGCTGCTGCACCTCTGAAGTAAGGATGAGCCCATGTAAGTGGTCAAAAGCAGGAGGCTCGGGGCACCTCCAGGTCATCAAGACCAGATGTACAGCCCGTGGGCCATTGAGAAGAAGCCCTGATGTGGATTCCGATGCAGAGCAGCTGGGGCTCATCCCCTTCGCAGCAGCTGCTCAGTAAACAATGGCCAATACGCCATCAATCCATGATGCTTCTCCTCCGAACATCTCAAAACATTTTGCTTTATTTTCCACAGTGAGAAAGGTTGCTTAGCTTAGATATCCCCAGACAGGGATACTATTTATTAAATCAATCAGGTGATAAAAATTTGTTGAGCCCCTGTGATGTGCCAGGTACTGAGTATGCCAAAGGGACCAAGAGAGTCATGTCTCTGCCTTCAAGGGTGTCATAAGCTAGCGGAGAAGGTAGGATGTGAACCAGTAATTGAAGAAATAAGATGTATGTAGATGGGTGGGTGATGCAGAGGAAATAAACTCTTGATAGGAGGTCAGGTAAGAGTTTTGACCTGAGGAGGTGACTTGTACATTGGGACCTGAAGGATTAATAGCAGTTAGGCATGCAAGAAGTTGGGGTAGGGGGTGTGGAGTGGGGTTGTGTTCCAGGCAGACATCCCCAAGTGGGGGGAGGCTGGGCTTATTCCAGGGAGAGAAGGGAGGCTGGTGTGCCTGGGCACAGGGAAAGGCAGGGAGTGTGCTTGGTGGGAGACGAAGTTGTACAGATGGGTAGAAGCCAGGTCACGCAGGGACTGGGAGGCTGTGCCTATGATTTGGGTTCATTCCGAGTGCTGTGGGAGCCGCTGGGGGGTCATAAGAAGGGGAATGGGATGCTCTGATTTGTGTCTGAAAAACATTTTTCTGGTTTTAATTTGGAGAGAGGATTGGAGGGAAGCAGATGTGGAAGCAGGGAGGCTCATTAAAAGGCTCTTTAACTAGAACCACAACGAGACAGCGCCACATAACACTAGAACGGCTAACGTGAAAAACTAGCATAATATCAAGTGTTGGCAGGGATGTGAGCAAGGGGACTCTTCTCTGCTGCGACGAGACAGTGAGAGGGGACAACCGTTTTGGAAAGCCGCTTGGCAGCATCGGCTGAAGCTGGGGTGTGCAGACACCGCGGAGGAACCAGCAGTTCCACTCCCGAGGACACGCTGGACAGAACTGCCTGCAAGAGATGTGACGGGAAATGCTTGTGACGGGCTGTTCCTGAGGGCCTCGAACCCTACACCATCCAGACATTTACTACCTGTAGAATGGATAATTTGTGGCCTATTCGTCCAAAGGAATACAATGCAGCGAAGATAAAGAATGAACTATCCCCACATGCAAACAACATGGATGGATCTCGTGAATATAATTTTGAGTGAAATAAACAAGAAACAAAAAAAGCTACCCTGTATGATTCCATTTAAACACATTTGAAAACAGACTAATCAATGCTGATAGGAGTCGAGACGTCGGCATGGTGGTGAGTGCCTGGGAAGGAGCACGGGAGAGGCTTCTGGGGATGCTGATAAGGTCCTACTTCTTGATCTAGGTGGTGGGTCCCCTTGATACGGTGTGTTCACTTTGTGGAAGTTGATCAAGCTGTGTACTTATTTTTTGGGGACTTTTCTATAAGCATGTTATATTTCAGTCAAAAGTTTCCCTTAAAAAAGGAATGTGAAGACAACTGTGTAGCCCATAACAAAATAAATTTGACTCGGGTCAGGACGAAAGCAGTGGAGGCAGTCAGAAGAGGTTAGATTTTGGCAGTAGGTCCAATGAAGATTACTGATGGATTAGGGGTGTGTGTGTGTGTGTTGTGGGTGGGAGAGGTTAGGTAATTAGGAGAGAAGCATGACACTCAGTTCTGCCCATGTTGTTAGGTGGATGATGGTGCCATTTGTGGGACATGTAATTTTGTACTAGATCCCAGTCCCTGTCATCAGGAACATCTCTCCGGTGATTCTCCCTTTCCACTCTCTGCGTCATTCATTCCCCCTTGAGATTGTATCATCCCCATCAGCATGTAAACAAGCTGTTATTTCTGCCACCTTAAAAAAAAGATCTCTCGATGCCTCATACCCACTAGCTACCACCCCATCGCTCTGTGTCTGTGGGCAGCAAAACACCTCGAACCACTCTCTGTACTCTGTCTCTAATTTCTCTCCCCTGTTTTCTTTTAAACCTATTCGAACAAAGGTCTAGCCTCTGTCCTCCCCGAAACTGCTCTAGTGAAGGTAACCAATGACCTGAACGTTGCTAAATCCATTCGTCCTTCTCTTTATTTGACCTGTCATAGGTGTCGGACTTGGTTGACCACTCTTTCCTTCTCCACTTGGTTTTCAGGACGCAGCATTTTCTTGATTTCTCACTGGTTGCTCTTTCATAGTCTCCCTAAGTGATGTCTGGCTGGTACCTGACATCTTCGGGGTGGGAGTATTTACACCACAGAAATTGGCAAAGGAAATCTGCAAATACAAATCAAAGCTCTTCCCCCTCGGCTATTTCTGCCCCGGAGAACTGGTTTACCAGCACAACAGGTCTACAAGCTCAGGCAAAGTAATGTTAGAGTATGACACAAGGCTACTCATTGATTTACAGAATGGTAGAGCCAGGAGAAATTTGGAGTTTGGTGGGGTGGCAATTACTAAACTGTCAAAAATGCCTGGAATATCTCCTCACTCCTCTATCTTCCTGACAAAGTCCCACTAAACTCTCTCAGTCCGTGTTGGTCACCCTCCCTCAGTGTGCTCGATTCTACCACACTTCCATCATCTTCTGGTCCCGTGTCTGTCTTTTATTCAATGATGAGCTCTTTGAATGTGAGCTGGGAGAGGCAGCTGCAGGGTAGTGATTCATTGCCAAGGCTCTAGGGCCAGGCTGCCTGGGTCTGAATTCTGTTTCCATCACTTATGATCTGAGTAACCCTGAGCAAGTTACAAAGTGACCCAGTTTACTTCATCTGTAGACTTGGGGAAATAGTAGGACATTTCTCATAGAGGGTAAGGACGAAATAATTTAATATACACAAAGCACCTAGAACAACACCCGCCCTTAGTAAGCACTCAGTGAGTTCAGCCACTGTTAGTACTTATTTTGTCTTCAATTGCCATCATATTGTCTGGCACATGTCATGTGGTGCATATTTTGTACATTTAATATGTATACGAAGTGCTCATTACATGAGCAAAAGTGCAAATGGAGATAGAGAAGGTGCTGATTCTTGTAGGATGGAGTCAGGACATTTGACGACAGTTGGGATCTGAAACAGGGCGTGAAGGGTGGGGAGAGTGTGGAGAGATGGGGAAGGTTAATGGTTACTTCAGCAGGCTTTCATAGAAAGAACCCTGCTCTCCAAAACTTAGGCCATTTGGTACCTATAGAAACTGACTGTGAGAAATAATTAGCATTAAGCTGATTTCATCTCAAGTTAATAGCAGACCTACTAACAAAATCCCATTTCTCGCCCTGTCTGGGTGACTTGGTTGGAGTGTCATACACCAGAAGGTTGTGGATTCGATCCCTGGTTAGGGCGCATACAGGAGGCAACTGATCAATGTTTCTCTCTCACATTGATGTTTCTCTCTCTCTCTTTCCCTTCCTCTCTCTCTAAAAATCAATAAAAACAAAACATAACATATCCTTCATACCCAGAGGAGTGGCTGTGGGGAGGACAAAAGTGTCCTGGACCTGTTGAGGACCCATGTTCAAATCCTGACTTTGTCACTTAGGAGATTTTACTTAACCTCTCTGAGTTTATTTTTCCACTTGAAAATGGGAATTATTATAACTACTCACGGAGCTGTGGCAGATGACCTTCTATAGCAGAGTTTGGCCTACCTTTGTATTCCTGCCTCCTCTGGACCAGGCATATTTGCCACCTGGGATCATTCCAGGGGTCTGGAGGTGGCTCCTTCCACTTTCCCAGCTGGTCCCTTTTTCAATGATGGCTTGCCAATTACTTGATGGCTCAGTCCCTTCATGTGCCGGCTGGAGAGATAGAAGTCAACAGCACCTAAAGGCACGGATGCCATTGAGTGAGAAAAGGGGCTTGTAACTGAACCCTGGGGAACACCAGTATTTAAGGGCCGCGGGGAGGGCAGAAGGCCAGCCAGGAAGGAGCTGGGCATGGGAGGGCAGGACCAGCCCAAGTCAAAAGTCAAGACAGGAACCTGTCAGCTACAACAGACACCCCAGTGGGCCACTGAGGACGTGCTCCCCTGGTGGTCTTCAGATGTCTGACAGGCCATGTGTCTTTTCTCTGCTGACAGAGGCTGGAGCCAGGACGGAGGCTGCAGAGGGGTTGGACAGCCCAGAGGAAACCGTGGAGAAACTCGAGGGTGCAGGAGAGCAAGGTAAGCTCTTCTTTCCTCTGCTCCTGCAAAGCTTAAGGACACACAGCAGACGGCACTATGAGTCCCACTGAAATGATGGAAACGCCAAGGCTCAGAGTGCTGACGCTTTTTCCAGCCCTAGTGGAAATGGGATTTGAATCTAGCTCTTCTGAGTCTCAGTCCCGAGCCCTGTGCCCTGGACTGGCCTTGTCTTTTGGGAGTTTCCTGAGTGTGTCCAGTTCCAAAGTAGCAGCAGCCAGTGCTTGGTGCAGGTTTCTGGGCCACCTGGGAGGCCTGGCTGCAGGACTCTGCACTGTCCTCACTGTCTCTGTGGGAAAATATCCTGGCAAATGTGGTCTGTCTTAAGGTCCTCATGGCTAATCATTTTGTGATTTCTTGCCTTCACTCCTGCCAATACTCTCACTGCCCTTCATCCTGGTCACTTCTGCCAGATAAGGGATGGGTCTTGGTGAGAAGAGACCACCAGGCCGCTGAAGAAGGCCCTGTGGAGTCCTTCCAGCACACCGGCGCCCCCTAGTGGTGCAGGCGATAAGCACATCTGGGTGGACAGGGCCCTGGGGCCCTAGTGGGGGAGGAAAAGCCTGTTTTCTGAAGGAGGTTCCTGGCTCTGTGGGCTGTGGCAGTTTGGGACTGTGGGGCAGAGGGACCCTGTGAGACTTTGGCGTGTGGAGGGTTTTTCTCCCACTCAGGAGGAGATTCTGTGGGGATTCTAAGTATCCCCCAGTTAACCCTAGGTGTCCTCGGCTGCGACACATTGCCTCCCAGCGTCATTTCCCTTCTTGTTTATCTGACAGGAGCACAGAAGCCACTAGGGCTTTAGAGGAACTTTTCTTCTCAGAGTTCAGGGTTTTAAAACAAGTTTTTAGAGTGCCGTGAAGCGTTGGGAATAACATGGACCATCAGAAGTTCCGGTGCCAGACCGTACTGACTAGTTCTGGTCAATCCGTCCCCCTTTCTGACCCCGTCCCTTTACCTGTGACTTCTCACCCTGCACGGGTCACTCTGTCAAAGGTGTGCTGAAATGCATGAGGTATGCAACAGTAACAAGGACAATAATAGCGGCAGCTGGTATTTATTGAGTGGTTACTACATGCGGGACCCTGCTCTGAGCACTGTTCTCATGTGAGTCATTCAGTCCTCACTCAGCCTTATGAGGAGACCGAGGCAGAGCCCGAGGTCCTACAGCCAATAAGAGCAGCGCCGGGATTTGGCCCCGGCTGCAGTCAACGTGCCCGTGCCTGCGATGGCAGTGGTGTGAGTGCGGCTAGGATGAAAATGACACGGGCAGTGTAAATAAACACGCCTATCCCTTCTGCCGCTGCATTTTATCCCTCTCATCTTAAAAAGAGACTAGCGCTAATGTTATCTCCTGCAGGAAAGGAAATTATGGGCTGGATTAATGGCCCCCATGCTGCTCCCCCTACTCTCCCCCGGTCTGTTTGCACCATGTTAGATTATTATTATTATTTTTTTAAGTCCTCACCCAAGGTTACTTTCCCATTTATCTTCAGGTAGAGTGGGAGGGGGGGGAGAGAGAGAGAGGGAGAGAGAGAGAGAGAGAGAAAGAGAAAGATCGATGTGAGAGAGGCACACCAATTGGTTGCCTCCCGCATGATCTGGACCAGGGCTGGGGACCGAACTGTAACCAAGGTACGTGCCCTTGACTGGAACCAAACCCGAAATTCTTTGGTCCACGGGCCGACAAACCAGCCGGGGCAAGATTATTATCTTTTCACTGTGAGCAGCCTGAAGGCAGGGACGGTGACCCAGAGCCTGGCCCCAGCGGGTTGCCTGTGGACTTGGACGCTGGATCTCTGGGTACTCTTGGCATTGACTCCTTCCTCTCTTCCCTCCTACTCCTCTGAGGCAGCTGGATCTCTCCCCATCTTCCCAGGAGAGTCTCTTCTGAGAGGTTTGGAGGGTCCATCTGAGCATCAGGGAAGCAGGTCTCTAGTCCTCTAAGGGGCTGCTGACTTCAGTGTGAGTCACCTTCATGACACTCGGGTTTTCTCCTCTCCTGTGCAGCAGGAAGCCCGAAGGTGGTCAGTGCTGTGGATGGGAGCCATGCCCACAAGATCCCTGGGAGGGTGCGGGTCGGGGAGAGCCTCGGGGCTCCCTCCCCGGGGATTGCAACCTCAAGGGCAGGTCAAGGGCAGTAGATGTCAGGGGCACAGTTCTGTATTCCAGGTGCAGAATGGGAAAGAAATAAGGCCTAGCCTGTGGGATCTAACGAGCACCCTTCTCCCCCTGCTTATTGATTTCTGTAAACTTTACCTGAAAAGCAAGAGGTTGGAACAGTAAGAGTGAGTGTCTGAAACTTGACACCTTTCAGAAGATGAGGAGAGGCAGCCTGGCGCGGTGGGCGGAGGCCTGTGAGGAGTCGGATGCTCCCCATTTAGATCTCATGCCCCCCTGGCTGTAGCCAGCCTCAGTTTCTCCGTGTGGGAACTGGGCTTTGTTGTGAGGCCTAAAGATGATGCTGTAGGTGGCAGTGTCTGGCCAGGTGGCTGGACCACAGTGGGGAACTCGCCAGGTGAGTTAAAAATGAAGAAAACTCCCAAGAGGACCCATTGGTTTTTCTCTTACTTCTTTCGATTTAATCAGTGGATTAAAGCCTCATTTTTACCCTTTTCCACTATTATTTCCACACGGCAGCAGTTGAGTTTTCCTTGTGATTTGCCTCCGTCGCCACGCTCAGAGTCAATCCCACAGGTGTTTGCTGAGGGCAGGTCGAGGGTTAGTGCGGACAGACGGATGGACGCTCCGCCGTCTGAAGGATAACCTGTGGTCTGAAGGATAACTTCCACATCAGGGGAGAATGAATTAGACAAGAGGCAACTCACGGGAAAGGAGGAAACCAAATCGCCTTCGTTCTCCCACATGCGCTCTGTTGGTTTCAGAGGCATTTTGTTAAAAACTCGGTCGCCAAATATATGTGCAAGAATTTATCACAATGAACAAAGAAAAACACACTGCAATACCTGACAGAAGCATTTCAGCATGAGATCACGGTCCTCCCACCTGCTGCCAAGTCGAGCTGCTGTCTTTATCATGACAATGCAGACTGTCTGGTTCTCCAGTAGAGCTGTTCTGGCAGCGGTGTGATCAACATCTGGGAAAACTTGCTTGTGGTTCTGAGACGTCAGTCACCCTGTCAATTCAGGATGGACTTTTCTCACCATGGAGATCTTCGGAGCTCAGCACGGGCACTGCGAACCCCAACCACACAGGTCTGTTACCTGCTCGTGGGCGCCAGCTGGCCGAGGGTGGTGGCCATGCCTGTGTCCCATCGCGTGCCCACAGATCAGGTGCCACGCGGCTGCTGATGTGCGAGCAGGACCTGCCCGTTCGGTCCTGGTTCGATGGAGGGATGAAATCCCTTCTGGAGAGAGGGGCTGGGAGTTTTAGGCGATGGATATGAATTCTTCTTTACTCAGTCAGCGGTAGAGACGGACCGTGTGACCTGTCTCCGGAGCATGGTTAGCAGGTTACATGAAGGCTGACGGGTTAGTTTCCATGTTTCTTCTTAAAGCTCCCGCCGGAACCAGACTGTTCACGTGCTCGTTCACCCACGGCCCACGCGGTCTAGGCACGGTTCTGGGGAGGGGGACCAGGACCATGTAGCCCTCGCGAAGCTTGCCGTCTAGAGATGAGTCCTTGATCTGGCTCACAGGAATCATTTTCATGTATATTTTAAATTATAAAATGTTTTAAACATGAAAGATATAGAAAATAATTTCGATACCCATTTCTGTATAGACAACTGACTTTTAAAATAGTTATTTCTCTTTTAAAAAATGATAGGCATAGTAGAAAATTTGGAGACCATGTGAAAGAACAAACTAAATTCCCCCAAGGTCCTTGGGTGGGAGGCCACCGGGTGCAGCCAGTCTGTGTCTGTGGGAGTCAGGACAAGCCCAAGCTCGCTGGCTCCGGGAGCCCGAGTCACCTCTGATCCCTGCCCGGCAGTGTGATCACGGTGACCATTCTGTGTGCTTTCCCCCCTGTCTTTCTGAGGTGCGTTTTTTGCGTAATGGCGACCACATTGTATCCTGCTTTTCTCTGAAACATAGTTTCTCTTGCCTCTCACTACCTGTGTTGTTCTGTGACATTTTCTCCAAAACACCAGCATCTTCTCACTATCGTCAACTGCAGAGGCCACATCCAGGGCACAGAGGTGGTGTGTGTGTGTGTGTGTGTGTGTGTGTGTGTGTGTGTGTGTGTAGCTAGCTGTGTGGATCTGTGTGGCTGCATGTTTGCGATGAGGAGGACATGTCTGCTATCTTTGTTTGAGGTGAATCACTAAGCCGGAAGGAAGTCCTGGATGAACTGATCAGCCCGTGGACAGCAGATGGAAGAGAATCTTTCTATTACAAGTCATCTCACCAAATAGTTGGATTCACTCTGGTGTCAGAAACCCCCTTTGGGGCTGCCTGTCTGTCCTCTGGTGCCAGGGCTCTTGATCATTCTGTTGTCAAGGTTGCCACTGAGAGCAGTTACCTTCTCTGGGGATTTCAGATCCACAGTAAGAATCTAGCTCCATAATCGTATTCTTTGTTATTTATTGGAGGCTTGAAATGAGATCGACACCTGTGTAAAATGCTTAGCAGAGTGCCTGGCACATGGTGGCCAGACCCATGTGAGACCCCTAAACTCCCTTTCCCACGTCCAGGTGCAGGTGTGAGCTGACCCCACTGTAACGGACCATCCGCCTGGGACCTGTTGCCGTGCAGAGTGTAACCTGGATGCTCTGTGTTTACCCTGGTCCCCTGTTCCCAGGTCCTCGGCAAGCATCTCCGATGTGGCAAACTGTGCTGGCCTAGAAAGGATCATTCACCCAGTTTCTCTGCTCTTCCCTTTGCCTCTTAACATACGGGGATTTTTGTGTTTCTATATATTTATGTCTTCTAGTTACAGAAAGAAACAAAATCATATGTCCCAAGACGCAATTTTCAACGACTAAATGAATTCTTCTTTTGGTGTGCTTTCTAAAGCTGGAGCTATTACATTCTATTGAAATTGTTTATTCCCTTAACCCTTCTGTAAGTGATAATACTAACATCAGACCACGTGAAAAAGAGGTGTTCTTTCCGGGGCAAAGCTTTAATTGGTGTCATGGTGGTGGGCGTGGGTGCTTCCACTGTGCTTGGACTTCTGGTGGAGGGATTGCAACTCTGACCTGGGGCAGGTGTTGTCCCTGGGCTCTTGGCACACTGTTGTAAACCATGTCCACACCTGGTGACCTGGAGGTCAAATTTGGTCAAAACAGTGGAGAGGATAGGGTTTCAAAGGACCTGTGTTTACCAAACTCTCGTTTCTTTCCTAATTTCACTTCCCAGACCTGCTCTTGCAGTTTGGTGGGGCTCTACGGCTAACTCCTGGCTGATGGAGTGGGGGAGAAGGGCTGTGTGTTCCTTCCAGGCCTGGTTCCTGAAATCCTTCGTCATGGTCCTGCACGTTTTTCTCTCCCTTCATGTCCCAGGCAGATGCAGAGTGTCCATCGGAGGACACTGGGCACCTGGAGGGTGGTGGAGAAACTCGATGGAAGGGCCTGGGTCCCTGAATAACTCCACAGAACAAAACCTAGCCCCCAGTTTATCTTGGGCTTTGTAATGAGCAAGAAATAAACCTTTATTGTGGTGTCAGGCCACCGAGGCTGTGGATGTTTGTTACAGAGGTTAGCTATGCAAACTGATAAGGATTTGGCTCATAGTAGATGTTTAATAAATATTAGTTTTTTTTTTTTTTTTGGTCCCCAGGAAGCACAGAATGTCAGAATCCTCTCAAGGGAGTTTGCAATGAGACGGGTTGATAGGGTACATCTAAGTGAAGCCTGAAAGTCAGGAATCAAGCAGGGAAGCCCAACACATTGCACGTGGTGGGTTTGCAACAGAAGACCTGGCCTGGAGTCAGGAGCCAGACGGAAACATCATGATGGAAACAGGCTGGCAATAGACCAGGAGTGTTTGTGATGCTTGTTGCAAAGTTATTGTAGTGTCCTCATCCCTGGTTTCTGACTAGAATCATTAGGCTGAGCTTTAAAAAATGCCAATGCTTAGACCGCTCCCCACCCCGACCCCCACTCAAGACCAGTGATCAGAATCGGTTTGGCTGAGTGTGACGTCTGTGTGATTGACGGCTCCCGCAGCCTGCCGGTGTTGGGAACCACTGTTGTAAACGGCATTAAGGGATCTGTGTCTCCCCCTTGCTGAGCCATGGGTACCAGTGTGAGGCACACTGGGGCGACCCAGTGGGACTGAGTGATGTTGTGGCACATGAACTAAAGATCGGAGATGGCTGTAGCCAGGAAAATTGTGGCTCAAATACATGATTTCCCAAGACATCTGGGGCTGTTTCTCCTGCAGAGGCATGGAAGGTCAGCCGGTGGCATTGTCATGGTGTCTTTGAGTGTTGTGCTCTGTGCTCTGGGTGCTCTGGTCAGGGGAATATCCCAGAGTTCTGGAGCCACAGCCCCCTTCCCTAGTTGTCATGAGCTCCTGCGCTCTTGGGAGATGATGACACTTCATGTCTTCGAGGCTGGCTTTGTGTGGAGCTGGAACAGTGCGGGGGTAATGGCCGCTGTGGCTAACCGGGCACACTAGTACGCCTTGGAGGGCTGGGCAAGTGGAATAGAAGTCAGGTTTAAACTGAGCTTACATACCTGCTATGATTTTGGGAAATCTTACCAAATTCTGTGCATCTTATTAAAATTGCCCAAAGTATTAGTCTAAAGTGGAAGGCCGGAAGGCTACGCTGAAAGAGCTCAGCTTGACGTTTTTCTGTGAGAAACTCCTGGTACTGTTGGGGGTCTTCCTGGTCTGGGACTGCTGTGCGCTCTGTTCGTTCGTTCATCCGTTCGTCAACTTCTAATGCTGGTTTTCACGTCAGGCATCATGCAAGGTGCCAAGCAAGTGAATGAGACATAGCCCCTACCTTCCAAGATCTCTGTGAAGGCATTTCACTTGTAGCTTGTGTATTTATAAGGCCCTGCGAGGGAGGCCAGATTATGCCCATTTTACAGGAGAAAGTGAGACTCAGAGCAATTACACAACTTGCCAGAGTTAACACATCTGGAAGCACCTGTATTGCCACCTGGGACTCTGACTCGGGTTGGGGGGCTTTGTCAGTGGCCCCCCCAAGGAGAAGAGCCAGTGGCTGCAGGAAGGTGGAGGGGAGAATGGTGCTGGCCAGGCCCAAGTTCCCTTCCAGACCTACCAGGGAGGGTCTCTCTGCAAGGAAGGTGCATGTGTAAATTACTGATTTTTTAGAGAGAGGAAGAAAGAGAGAAACATCGATCAGCTGCCTCCTGCACGCCCCCTACTGGGGATCGAGCCTGCAACCTCGGGCATGTGCTCTGACCAGGAATCGAACCAGGACCTCTCAGTCCAAGAGGCGACACTCAATCCACTGAGCCACACTGGCCAGGCTCAAGACTATTTCAATCATCAAGTGCGTGGAGGTTGCTTGGGTCAAGAGGCACGATTAGACCAGTGGAGAGAAATGCTTTCTGAGCCCAGAGAGATCTCATGCAGACTGTCATTGTGCCCAGGGATCTCAAACTCATACTGCCTCTCTCAAACTCTGGTTGGCATTGAAACCTCCCCTGCAGTATGGAGTGTAGTCCCTGCAGATTCTCTGGCTCCTGGGTCCTCTCCCGATGCTTGCTGGACACTTTTACCCATTTCCCATCTTCTCCAGGTTCTTTCTCTCTCTCTCCTATGTTAATCCTCACCCAAGAATATTTTTCCATTGATTTTATTTTAGAGAAAGTGCAAAAAAAGAAATTTAATGTACTCTAATTTGCTACTTAATAATATGGGGAAGACTTTGGTCTGGTTAATATTTTTTTGAGACCCTGAAGGCAGGTGCTGAAAAATAGTCACATTCACAGATGCACTAATAACATGCAAACTTAGAAAAAAAAGTTGAAGAATAGATAGGAGGCCATCCCCATCACCAAGAAAACCGGCCTCGTTGTGCAAATAGAATTCTGTGTTCTCCATCAGGGCCCCCGGCGTCTTTCTGGCAGCTTTCTCAGACCCTCACCTGCCTGGGCACTTGGCTTTTCATTCTCCCTGCTTATTTAGATGGTTTCTGCCACCCCTGGGCCTAGTTAATATGAAAAACAAAGAATGGGCTGGAAAGCAACAAGTTAAAAGCAAGTGCAGAGAAGAGAATTAGTGATAGCTGAAGAGGAATTGCAGCCGCAGACACAGGCTTTCCGAGACCACTCTCTCCTTCGGACCCCGGTTCCTCAGATTGTTCTGGGGATTCCTCTTCTGCCACAGACCCCAAGACTGGGACCGTTTCTTCACCAGCACAATGCCTAACACATGGTTGGCACTCATTAATGCTAGTTTAGTTATTCTTTCTCTGTTGATTTCTTCCTCCTCTATGTCCCTCCTTGAAGGGAATGTGTTTGGTGGATGAGTTAAGACTCTTGGTCGCAAGCAACAGAAACTCCCTTATGCTGGGTCGCACACAAAACGGGAAAATGGTATAAGGTACTAGGTCATCTAATGGAATATGGGAGGAGCTGATTTTCACATACTGGCTGGAAATGGGTGTGGAATGTATTAGAACTTTCTCATCACTTCTCACAATTCCTATTTCCAGCAAAGATACTCAGTTAGCTCTATCTGGATCCTACCAATTATTGCCAAAGGAACAAGTTTGCAGCTCAGAAACTTCACTGAGTTCAGTTCCTACTCTAATTTCTTGGGATGAAGCCAGGGTCATATATTACGTCTTGGGAGAAATTAATCTCCACGTAATTAATCTCGGCTGATGACTGGATCAAACTATCACTATGTATATTGTCTCTTTCCTTCCTTCCTTCAACAAACATTTGTTAGTGTGCCTTCCTTGTTAGAATCCATTCCAGTGGTTAAAAAAAGATCAATTCCTTTCCAAACTTATTTTAAAAGGAAATATAATAAAAGCTAGAAGTTATCCAGGTCCAGACAGGTGTAAGATATTTACTATAATCTGGGAGTCAGCAAACATTTTCTGTGCAGGGTCAGGTAGTAAATATTTTTGGCTTTGCAGGCCATCCAATCTCAGCACAGCTACTCAACTCTGCTCTTTGGTTTAAAAGCAGCCACAGACAGAATGTAAATAAATGAGCAAGCTTTGTTCCAACAAAGCTTTTCTTGTGGACACTGACATTTGAATTTCGTAGTTTCAACCTGTCATATGACATGTTCTTCTTTTGAATTTTTTTTAAACACTTAAAAATGTGAAACCCATTCTTAGCTCAAAGACTCTACAGAAGCAAGTGACAGGCTGCGTTCGACCTGCAGGCCTTAGTTTGCTGACCCCTGTTCTAACAACATGAACACAGGATCCACACATCTGCCTGGCTGTCTTATTTTATTTGTTTTTTTTTTTTTATCCTCACCCGAGGACACTTTTGCATTCATCTTCAGATAGAGTGAGAGGGAGAGAGGAAGGAAGAGAGAGAGAGAGAAACACCGACTGGCTGCCACCTACAGGACCCCAACCTGGGACGGGGACAAACTGCAACAGAGGTACATGCCCTTAGCGGGAACCGAACCCAGGTCTCGGACTGCGGGCCGGCGCTCTAACCGCTGAGCCAAACCGGCCAGGGCAGCTGTCTTGGTTTAATTTCCTTACTTCACAGGCCTTCTTACAGGAGCATTTCTGAAAGAGCACTGCTTCAGATCTTAGTCTTGAACTCGTTCTTTCTCCGCTTACGTAACGCTGGCATTCAGCTTCACTTGGTTTGGTGTAAGAGCCCCACACTGAGAAGGCTGCTGTAAGACTTTGCGCTCGAAGCAGTGCATTGAGTGGTTATGTAGGTGTGCAATCTTGAATCCCAGGGAGAGAGAGAATGATTCTGGGGAGAAGCAGTTTAAAAACAGTTCTAATTGTTCAGGCAAGTTATTTTTACCAGTCTTTACGGGACAGAGAAATGATCACATTGTTATTATTATTTTTATAGATTATATTTCAAAAAGCTTTTCTGCGAAGAGCGATTAAATACCAAGTTTTAGTTTCACTCACTCAAGGAAGAATTTCCATTGCATTAGGATATTTCTTTCTTGATGATTTCCTGTGGAAGACTGTAACTCGGGGCTCTCAGGCACCTCGTTGCCCAGAAGGCACGTGCCTCTGTTGAAGGTTTGGGAAAGCGGGAGAAATACAGGGAAATGGGAACTATAAGAAACTCTTGGTGGTTACTATCTTAAAATATGTAATATGATATGTAACATATTGTATATGAAATTTTCTCATAAAATTAATGGTGGTAACAATAACTAAATTATACTATTGTCATGGAGAAGAATTTCCCGCAGTGTCTGTGTAACGAAGTTGGGAGTGACCTGAGGACTGTAGTAACCAAATGCCCAGTGCAAGCCTATGCTTCACCATTTCCTCTCCATCCTCACTGCACGATGCGGAAAGCAAGATTCGGGGATGTCTAGCACCTTGCTCAAGGTCACGTAGCTGGTAAGTGGTGGAGTCAGATTTCAGGTCTGTCTGTCCATAGAGCCCCATTCATGCTTCCTCGCTGTAACCATTTCCAGTCTCAAGGAGCACCTCAGGGTGTGAGCACCCCCTGACTCCCAAGTTGAGAGGTGCCATGGGTCCCTTGACACCCATCGCCTTTGGGTCAATTAATCTTGCCATTGACCTAAGCAAACTATCACTGTAAGTGTGGTTCTAGGTCTTCCCTGAGAGAATTTATAACTGAAGTTCCAACTACATCTGACATTAAACAATACTTCTTTCTCTAAAAATATGTGGTCAATTTTAGAAGGTTCCATTCCAGAAACATTCATTAACCTGGCTTCCAGCGGGCTTGAGGGTTTTATGGGTCCCCTGAAATTTTATGTACAATACTGCACATGTGTGTACATGTGCCCTCTTTGGGAGACGGTTTCTAATTTTAGACAGATTCTGGACCCCCTGCTCCCTAAACCCAACTGGAACCAGTTAGGAAGATACCTAATTGGCTCTCTTAATATTGACAAGTGTTTGTTAATTGTCTCAAATTCCATCTGGACAAATGAGGTTCAGTTGATTGTCCCGCAGTAGCCTGCGCACGGCTAGCACTGCAGGTGCATCGTGGACTCCAGCAAGGGACTGGCTGGGCTCTGGTTTCTTCACAAGTCCCCAGCCCCCGGCATGGAACAGCGCAATTGTAAATGTGCAGTAACTGCTGGTGGGTCGAGGGGATGATTTCCCCTGTATAACCCTTGCCTAACGCAATCATTTAAGGTCCTGGAAGAATCAATGATTGGTGTCATAAAATGAGACACCTATGTCCGAACGCTGTCACTTTCTAGCTGTAGGACCTTAGTCAAACTTCTCTCGCCTCAGTTTCCTCTTTTGTAACGACAGGGTTAGCTATGGGGTTGGTAAAATCTCTCCCACCTCCCCAAATTCCAGGAGTCTCATATTTGGCTAAACCAAGTTGCAAAGAGCTGGGACGAGTCGTTTGAAACAGGCTGGAAGTTGGATGTAAATTGCACAACGTAGAGCCCGTGTGTGAACGCGCTGGGCCACAAATACGGGTTACTGTACTTCCATAATTATCTCCCCGCCGGGGACTGTTGAGAAGTGATCTCCTCCGGGCTCCAGGCTCCTTCAGGGGACAGCTGCTGGGAGGAAGTGGGCGTGGGGATTTTCCCGACTTCCTTGTTTGGAGTAAACTTTGGCAGCATCTGCCCGGCTTCGATGTTTGCTTTTCCAAAATCTGTTGATGTGCTTTTTGGGAGCTCTCCTGCCTGCCAGAGAAAACATCTAGAGGCACGACGCCAAATCGGAGCTACTCCCTTGGGTCCCCAAACCCCACCAGCCTCCAGAGAGGGGCAGGCGCAGCTGAGAGAGAACAGACGTGCCTGCAGCGCGCAGGTTCCGCGGCTCCCGGGGACGCGGGCGGAGGAGCCGGGGATTCAGCTGCCACCCACCGGCCCCCAGGCACACGCCAGCGTGCGCACCTCCGTTTCTCGCACCGCCCGGGGATCTGGAAGTTGGCGCTGGCGATGGGGCAGTTGCTACACTTGCTGACTCCGTCGTGAGCCTAGTGCGTTAGCTTGGCGGTCCCTGCGCCAGCAGCCGGCGCACTCCGCTCGCTGGCAGCCAGAGGCAGACCTGCGGGGACAGCGCGGACCTGCGGGGACAGCGCGGACCTGCGGGGACAGCGCGGACCTGCGGGGACAGCGCGGTGCCGACGGGAGCGGACGCGGCGGAGCGCAGGGAGTGGGCGTGGGGCTGGTGCTTCGCCACCCGGGGACCTGCGACGGCCGAGCCATGACGGACGCCAGCAACCGGAAAGAGGGCTTCAAGAAGTGCCGGAGCGCCACTTTCAGCATCGATGGCTACAGCTTCACCATCGGTGAGAACTTTCCCCCGTCCGACCTGTGGCTTGGGCAAGCACCCTTTCCAGTGGCGGTGTGTGGCGGGAGGGTGCTTTCTAAGCGAGGGAGGGGGTGGCCAGGGGCCAGGCGGGAGCCGGGGGAGCAGCGACAGAGCTGGGAAGTCGCGCTTGTGGCCGGGTCTGCTGTCCCCGGGCGCCCCCCCCCTCTCTGACCCGGCACCCCGCAGAAGCTGTTTCAGGAGCACACCTCTCTGAAGGGCTCGGTCCCCTTGCTGTGATTTTAGTAACTCAGCTCGGGAGAGGAGAGGTAGAGACAGGGATGGAGGCAGAGAGATGGAGATAGAAATAGCGAGGTGGAGCTCAGAGACAGAAAGACGTGGACACGAAGACAGAGACACACGGAGAGACAGAATGACAGAGACGTCTAGACACAGAGACATCCATGGAAACACCAAGACACCAGGTCAGATACACAGAGACAAACAGATGCCAGGACAGAGACTACTTGCTAACAGAGGAGCGACAGAGATGGTGGACAGTGACAGAAACAAGAGATGCAGAGGGACAGACGCATAGACATAGATTCAGAAGGAGACTGCATGACAGTTTCTGCAAAAGTTGGAAGAGAGAGGATGAAAATGAGAGTGCATGCAGTCAGGGAGGGATGTACCACGTTAGTGAAATATTTTCCTAAAAGCTGTCTCCTGTCCTCTGGACTCCCCAGTGGCTCCCTGTTCTCTTTCCCTCCTAAACCCTTTGCCAGGAGGGGTACCAGAGGGGGCTGGAGGTATCACGGTGGCTGTTAGAGGGAGCAGGGCCACAGGCTGACCCTCTGGAGGATGAGCTTGAAGAGGTCACTTCTCCATGCTTGTGCTACTGGCTCCACGCTGTGCACTGTTTGGAAACATCTGGCTCAGGCTTGCTTCTTCACTTTCCAGGAGGCTGGGGAGCCTGGAAAATCAGTTTGGAGAACAGCAGGGCAGAGCCAGGCACCAGGGAACTGCTCTGGCATTTCTCCTTCTGATTGTGCTCAGGTCACCAAGGCTTTCAATCTGAACTTAGCCCCCAAGCCTTTGAAAATGCGGGGCGTGTTAATTTGCTTTTTGGTGGGTGGCACCTGCTTGGAGGTGGGGCAGGAAATTGCCAGGGGCAAGAACAAGCAAGGAGAGGAGCTCACCTCTGGACCACTTTTGATCCTTCTAATGAAGTGACCCCAAGATTTCTGGGGCATGGGCTGAACACATTACTTCCAGAATTAAGTCTAAATTCAAAATTAAGTCTAATTTTCTTGAACCAAATGTAATCATAATGTTCGGTAATCTGTTATTTAATATCTAATTAGATTTGTTTCTGCTATATATAGAATATTTCATCAGTTGCCTGGTGTTGGCTATTTAGGTTGCTTTTAATTTTTGCCACAATAAACAATGAAAAGACAAAATCTTTGAGCACATCCATGAATACCTTTTCAGGGTAGATTTCTAGAAGTACGTTTGCTTGGTCCCAGAGTATGTCTGTTTTTAGGGATTTTAAAACATTGCTTAACTACCCCCTGGAAATACCAGTTCACACTTCCACTAGCAATCCATCGAGTTACTGACACTCTCTCATGAGTCCTGGACACTGTAATTTAAAAAAAAACTTGCTGGTTTGAGAAGTAGTATCTCAGTGCCACATGTATTTGCTTTTGCTGTGAAATTGCTTTTTTTTTATGTCCTTGGCCTGTATGTTTTTCCTCTGGGGAAGTTTATCATTTATTTATTTTCAAGTACTCTTAATGAAGATAATAGATTAATTATACATATAACCAATATATTAATTATGTAATATATAATTACTAGATAGGAATCACTATACTATCTATTAAGTAATTACTATATATTAATCACACAATAATTATATGATTAATATATATTAGCATATGCATATATACACATGTGTACTTCTGTTTGTGTGTGTGTGTACCTTTCAAGTGCTATATGTCGTGTATATTACACGTGTTTCTTCCAAGGTCGAGGACGCATGTTCCTGCATCATTAGTGCGGTGCCCTGGTGGCCAGGACTGCATTGAGAACATACAGGTATCTTGTGGCCCACACCTGTGGCTGCCAGCTTGTCACACGGTTCCAGCAGGGATGTGTAGGTGGACAGTTCCCCTTCCCAGCGTGGAGAAGAAGCCTGATGAGATCCCAGAGCTCTCCTTTTCTCAGGTGTCTGACACTTTGTCATTAGGAATCATTTCCCCTTCTAGTCTGTTACTTATACAGAATTTCCGGGTCAGAGACTTTACTGAGGGAATTCATGTTATGGTTCTGGCAGCTTCAGAGACTCTTACCAAGGGAGGTCCATGAGGCCAGTGTGGGTCTTGGCGGCCCTGCAGGAGAAGTGTGACTCACCCTGTGGCAAGGCCAAGAAGAAGCTTTCCTTGGCGGGCTCCTGACAGAACTTCTCTCTGAGAATGGGCTAAGAGGAGGCACCCACTTCTGGTTCAGACTGGGCAGGGAGAGGCTTCTCCTGCAGGGGTGCTACTCGCCAGGGGGTGTATTATATGGGGCACTTTTGGTAGTTACCATGCTGGGGTGCTGGGGACAGTCTCTACAGTGAGCAGAGGTCAGAGGAGTTAAATGCTTTGCAGGGTGCAGGGCGGGGGTGTGGGGTGGGATGGCCCCACCCAGTGAGAAATTACCCTAAATACAATAGCACCTCCCTGGAGAGACACCACGGGGGTCCCTCTGAGGTGCAAGCCTGAACTGGCCTTGAACTGGCTCCTGAGCTGGCCTAGGCCCGACTGCAAGGCACTGAAGGTCAAGACTGCACTGAGGATAGGTAGCTGTGGGGTGTGGGCCAGGCAGAGCTGGGTGCTTCACTCAGCTCATTGGATCACCGTTCACAACTCTGAAAGGAGCTGTTATGACCCCAATTTAGGAGAAGAAACTCCTAAGACCCCAAGAGGAGGTGATTTGCTGAAAGTCACAAGCTAGCTAGTGGCAGAGTTGGGTTCAAACTACTGACTCTCAGCCAGGGTTTGTCCCATGCCATGCTGCCTCCCACAGTGGACTTTATTTCTGCCTGGGCTGTGGGACCCATCCGTCGTCTCCTTGAAGAGAGAGCTGGGAGTTTCTGCTGAGCTGGTACAGGCTGGGGCAATACCAGACAGAGCCGACCACTGCCACAGGGGTGGGGGGAGGGCTGCTTTGGGAGGATCAGGTTGAAGAAACAAGGTTTGTTTAATCTGCCTCCCACCCGGGCCGCCTGTTCAGTCCTGGGCTCCTCTGGGTCCCAGGGCAAATGGTCTTGCGTCCTCTTTATGTCATTTTCTCAGGTCCTGAGGTCAGGTGTGGTGAAGAGGTATTGGAGCCCCCGTGATCTGACAGTGCCCTCCCCAGGAAGCCAAGCTTGTGATTGTAGCAAATGGCTATGATGATTAGCAAAGTGAATGGTTGGGGCCAGAGTTGTAGTATCATTGCTTTCCAGAAGAACACTCCTTGTCATCCGGGGTTTGGATGTCTCTGGATGCTTACTTTCTCCATGAGGCTTCCCGAAATTCAAACAACTCTCTCCCCCCAAAAGTGAAGTATGTTGCAGGCACAAAGCCCTTTTTCTGACCACCTGCGTGGGCCTCACTCGATCTCTTTTGGTTCTCATTTTAGAGATGAGAAAGTGGGGCCCGGGGAGGGCCCTCGTTTCCCTTCTCCCTGCAGCGATGACCTCCAGGGTGTCAGCAGGACGTGGGTGACGCCACGGCTGGGAGGGTGTGAAGTTGGGGGGGGGTGGAGCGCAAAGAGCTGCTTCTGTCAACAATGAACCTGGTTGTGTTGTGGAAAATTCTAGGCCTGTACTGAAGAGGTGTTGCTAACAGAGGGATGCGTTTCCTGTAGCAACTGCCACAGGCTCCCTTGCCGCTGTGTTTCTCTCCCTGAGATTGTCCCCGAGGAGGAAAAGCGAGGGGCCGGAGACAGCAGCCTGAGGCCCAGGGGGCTGGAGTGAGGGTTCCCTGTCCCACCGCCAGGAGCTGGGGACCCACACTGAGTGGAGAGCTCTGCAGGCGGAGACTCCTCCCAGAGGGGTGCTGGGGGGCAGGCTGTGGGTGGTCCAGGCCAGGGGCACTCTCTGCATGCACGGGGGTGTGTGGCCCACTCTCCAGCCCAGGCACAGGGGCCCTGGCCCCCTTGGTGCATATGGCTGAGGACTTTCTCAGCCTAGACTGGTCTAGGTGTTCTCCCCGCCAAGTGTCTTGTCTGTGCGGGTAGGGGCAAGACCTCTGGGCATTGTCCACCTGGTTGGGGGTGATGGTGGGGAACTGGGAACAGAAGGAGGATCTGAGGTGAAACATTCTACAGCCACCCGTCAGTACCAGCTGCCCCGCCTCCCCATCCTCCTGGCATCTCTGCAGACTGGAGCGGAGTGGGCTGGAGCGGTGTGCGAGCGAGGGTTGTCAAACCAGGGCGAGGCCCCTGCTCTGACACTCACCTCCACCTTCTAGTCCCCGTTCTGCCCTTGGGCGGTCACACTCCCTCTCTGAGCCTCAGTTTCCTTACATGTGAAACAGGAAGCGTGATCCTTAGTTATAGAACTATAGTGAGGGTCAAGTCACTGCAGGAAATTTGCTTTGTTAACTCTAAAATGCTTTTTGTTATGAGGGAAACTTACCACTTGTCAAACGGGTCCTCAGGTTGAGGAGTGAGGCACCCAGCTTCCACGGACTTGGGCGGAGGAATGGGCAGAGTCCACCTGGGGCCATGGGCAAGCTGGAGGCGGTGGGAGACAGTGTCTCAGGAATGGCCGTCTGAACCTGGCTGGGGGATCTGGCCTGGGGCACAGCAGAAAGAGGGACCAGGATGTTTCAATTGGACTTGGTAGCGTCCAGACTATAACAAGCTCTGGAGTTAGATGCTTGGGGTTCAAATCCCGAACCCCGTCTTTTACTGTCATTTTGGACAGGTGGCATCATGTGGCTAGTATTTAGTTTCTGTAGTGGTGAAGTGAGCACAATAAATAATATCTACCTTGCTGGGTTGGGAAATTAAGTGAGATAATACAAGTAGAGTCCTGGCAAGGCTGACTTATTCTCCGGGCACAGTAGGCATGGTGCCCAGGGCCCACAATATTTCTAGAAGCCCATGAAATATTTCCGTTTCTTTAAAAATCAGAATAAAAATGCACTTCTAGATGGAATAAAATGTCTTAATTTGTAGTATTAATCTTCTTCAGACCAATGCAGTCCTATAATATATTAAAAAAGAACTTAAAAAAATTACTTTATGGAGGAAAAGGCCCCCAAAGGCAAAAGTGTCTGGGACCCGTGAAAGTCATAATGCGGCTCAAGCTTCGGGTGCAGGTCCCGGCACGCACTAGGCACTCAGAATGATTAGCTGTTTGTCTGAGGCTGTCCGGGCTGCTGTAACAAAAACTGCCTAGACTGGGTGGCTTCCAAACCGCAGACATTTATTTCCCTCATTTCTGGAGGCTGGAAGTTCAAGTTCAAGGCACCAGCAGATTCAGTGTCTGGTGCAAGTCAGCCTCCTGGTTCGTAGCTGCTCATCTCTCTGGGTTCTCGCCTGGTGGAAGGGGCGAGGGATCTCTCTGGGGCCCCTTTTATGAGGGCACTAGTTCCATTCATGAGAGCTCCATCCTCACGGCCTGATCACCTCCCAAAGTCCCCACCTCCAAATACCATCACACTGGGCATTAGATTTTGGAGGAACACGTTCAGTCTATAGCACTGTGGTTACTGGAAGTTGAACTTTGCTGAACAGTTACTGTGGGAAGGCAGGGGGAACCGTGGGGGAAAGTGCACAGGGTAGTGGAAAACAGCTGGAGTCAGAATCAGGAGATGGGCTTAGTCCCTTATTAACTTGCCCTTTAGTCCTGGGCAAGTCACTTAACATGGGCCTCAGTGTCTCCCTCTGTACATGAACTGGTTGGATAAGGAAACCTCTGTGGTTCCTGCCACTCCCAGAAGGAGGTGAGCTTTCGGTCCTGAAGGCCACTGTAGCTTTTCCAGAGTGGGAAGGGGCAGGGGAATGGCCAAGTCAGGTGCGCTGGGAATTTCTGGTGAGCGATGCTTCGCAGAGTTCAGAGCAAAGTGGAGGCAAATTGGATGTAGGACTAGTTAAGAGCTCAGAGTTGAAATTATTCTGAAGTAAGTAGACTAGGTTTTGTGTATACAGCTTTGTACAGTAATTCTCACTCACAGGGGAATTTGATAATGTCACATAATAGAAAAAAAATGTCACTCTTTGTCCCTGGTTCCTGGCACAGAGCTCCTGAAATGCTTATAACTTCCTAAGTGATCAGAGCACCAGGAGCATCTTTGTGCTAATGAGGGACTCTGTCTGGACGGCTCCTGGACCGGAGCTGGTCACTGGAGAGGCCAAGCCGGAATTAGAATCTTGGCATTTTCAGCCAGCCCTCCCGCCCCCACCTTCTCCAGAGAGGGGAGAAGGGCTGGAAATGAAGCCTCCATAAAAATCCCAAAAGTATGGGGTTTACGGAGCTTCCAGGTCAGTGGACACATCCCCGTACAGGAGGGTGACACACCCCAACTCCCTGGTGACAGAAGCTCCTGAGCTCTGAACCCTCCTGGATTTTGCCCTGTGTCCATCTGTATCCTTCATCAGATCCCTTAATAAACTGGTAAATGTCAGTGTTCCCCTGAGTTCTGTGAGCTGTTCTAGGAAATAATTGAATCCAAGGGGGAGGAGGTCATGGGAACCTCTGATTTGTGGCCGAGTCGGACAGAAGTTGTGGGAACCTGGGGACCTACTCCTTGCGATTGGCATCTGAAGTGGGGGGCAGTCTCTCATGTGACTGAACCACCTGTGGGGTCTGAGGCTGGCTCCGGGGAGACAGCGTCAGAACTGAGTTAGATTGTAGGACACCCAGCTGGTGTCACGGAATTTCTTGGTGGGGAGAAAACCCACAGATTTGGTGACCAGAAGTATCAGAAGTGAAGTGTTCTGTCTGAGGAATAAAGGAGGGAAGACTGGAGTTTTTTCCTAATATAGCTGATCACTGAAGTAGACTCAAGGAAGGAACCAAAATGTCAGTGTGTAGCTCCCTGGGCCTTCCGGCCATTTCCCTTTAGGACATCAAATTCCAGTGGGAAATGGGAGCATGGCGGAGATTTCCGAGTGTTTCTGCTGGCCTTCAGGACTAGTCTAGTTCCATTCTGATGTGCTATGAAGCCTTATGACTTTAATTCGTGTTACTGGATTTGTGTGTCATGAGCAATACATGTGACTATAGAGAACAGTGTGGAAGCACCTCGCAGGGGTCCTGCTGGATGGGGAGACAGAGTGTGTAGAGGAGAAGAGCAGGAATTCTAGAGCCTGATTGCCTTGGTTCGAATTGTGGCTTCACAGTCTATTTGCTGTGTGATCTTGGACAAGTTACTTAACCTCTCTGTATTTCAGTGTGCTCATCTGTTAAAAGAAGATAATTATATTACCTGTCTCCTAGGGTTTTGGAGGATGAAGTGAGTTAATGTACATCAGGCATTTGGAACAGTACCTGGTATATAGTTCTAATATAATAAATGTTTGTTATTATATTATTTTCATAATAATATTATATATATTCATAATATATACCCATAATACTATATTCCCATAATATTATTAATGTGATAATAATAATAATAACCAACTGAGTCTTGCTGGATCAAACACCTGTGTGTACTGTTCCTTGAAAAGCTGTGAGAATGACCTTGACTAAATCCACGGTGGGTCTCCAAATGTTCCCATCTCCCCAGCCAGTTAATCATCTTTTAGGATTTCGCGTGTCACTTGTGATGGCTTTTCGGAGTGAGTCCCTTTTTAGATGCTCAGCGCTCCTACGCCAGGATGCGAGGTGGGAAGGAGAGTGGTGCAGAAGACCTGGGCTCCAGATCCAGTCCCGGCGGTTCCTGTCCCTGTGCTTGTGGAAAGATCATTAGTCTCCTTGAGCCTCAGATCCCTCATTTGTCAGTGGGGACACCACTTCCTTCTTTGCTGTGTGTGGGAGAGTTCAGCAGCATGAGGAACATAGGGACCTGGCCCGCTCTAGGTGCCTGATGACTGGTAGCTGTTGGTTGTGATGATGGAGAGGCTCTGAAATCAAGGGAGCAGGCAAGTCTCCCAGACTCACAGCTGCTTCCCTGAATGGTGCTCACCAGCCTGCCCCCTGGCCACCTCCCACAGCGCCCCACCAGCCACTTATGTTAAGTGCTGGCTCGGCTGCCAGGCTGTCTTTGTTCTAGTGTAGGATTTCTGACCAGGCTGGGGATCTGGAGCTCCTGCCTCACCCCCACCAAGGGCTTCCAGCTGGGTCTGGGTAATTGGTGCCAGCTGCTCTGGGAAGAGCTGGTTGGCACTTCCTGTGCTGTTCGGCAGGCAGGCTCTGGAGTGTGGCGGGAGCCTGGCCTTGGCCTTCCCCAAGAAGGGCTGGGGGCGCGTGGAGGCAGAGTTGGTGACAGTTAGTTTTTACTTGTGGGAGGGCAGTGTCTGCTGGACAGAGGTCCAAAGCACTCGAGACTACGTCCATGAGTACTGCCCACAGATGCGGCCACCGAGATTTGTTCCTCTGCAAGGAAATCACATGAATTGATTCGACGACCCTGCCTTTTCTGGCTTCTGATGCAGATAGCCGGGCTCTCTCTTCTCGACAACAGCATAGAGTAGCTCAGGTGTGATTCCATGGGCTTGGGAAGGAAAATAAGAGAAGGATCACTTACCCTGGACTTCCATCCTGAATAACTACTAGGATTGGGTTTGCCTTGAAGAAAGAGCTTTTTACAGATGGTGGAAGTCAGCTTGTGAGGTGACAGGTGGAATGAGGGTTTCAAAGCAGGTCTTCCGAGATCAGGGCCAGTGCTCTTCCCTTTTTCCTTTTTATTTGCTTTTTCACTGGGGGGCGATCTGTTGGACCCACTGAATTGTATATTTTCTTCATCAGACATCTTGACTATTGGAGATCCTCTCCAATAGAGTTGTAGCGCATGTGGAAGTTGAGTTGCTGAGCTCTCATGCTCACCATTTATGAGGCATCAAATTACTCTCTTCACCTTTCTGAATCTTCTTTCTGCATCCTGTAAAGTAGTAATGATAATGTCTGTATGTGATATGACATATGTTAAGTGCTGGTCCAGTAATGAGACCATCCCAGGTGCTTGTACATCGTAGCGTCTTTCCCTTCCCTTCTGCCAAACCTGAAGGTATTTCAGCTGGCTTAGATGTTTGCCCTGGAATCACCAAGTAGGGGAAACCTCCAGCCCTTGGGAAACATTATCTCTCTGAGAGGCCCCAGGAGAAAGAAAGCATTGTGTTACCCTGACTCTGGGACACAGGGAGCCCAAATTAACACAATAGGATTTGGACAGTGAGTGGGAAAGTGGATGGATTTTTATTTTAAAGTCAATTGTTTACAATTTCCAAGAACGGCTCAATGTGTCTAGTGACTCATCGTTCTTTAGCAGTTGCAGGTTACATTAGATTTTCTAATTTTGTCAAGTCAGTGAGTGTTGAAGGGGGGACCCAGCAGGACTTTGAGAAGAACCAGATCCCAAACACCTGCTGGGCCCTGGGGAAACCCAGCTCTCTCTAACAAGATACATTTCTTCCTTTCTCATTATGAGGCCAACTGTTTAAGACAGAGAAAAATTTAAAAGAGGCAGAATTTAGGCCAGTTGTGTAAGACTGTTAGGTCTGGTCCTAGTGACTACTTCCAGGAGGCTGTTTTCATGATGCAGCCCTTATTAGGCATGTTGTTGACGATGGTAATAATAAGGCTTTACCGTTTGTGAAGCACTCTTTCTAACATCAACTCATTTGATTCTACCAGTAACCCTGCAGGAGACCTACGAACCCCCCCCCTCATTTTACAGGTGCAGAAACTGAGCCTCAGGAAGTCAAAGTGACTGGTTTCAGAACCGTGACTCAAATCCAGTTTCTACAGTGTGAAAAGCTCAGGCACCGGAACCAGAAATCTGGGAACCATCCGAAATTCTTTTTTCCTGTGTGCCCACCCACACGTCATCTCATTAGTCATCGAGTTCTCTAGATTCTCGTCTCCAAACCCTTTCCTGTTCATACTTTCTCCTCCATCTCATGTGCCTTAGTGAAGACCCTCCTCTTCTTTTACTGAGTCTATTGCAGTATTTCTGAGTGGTCTCGTTACCTCTCTCTCATCTTGCCTCCCCTCCATGCGCCTCTCAACACGGCAGCTAGAATGTTCTTTTGGAACACACAACTGACCCTGCCACCCTCTAGTTTAAAACCATCCAGTAGCTTCCCATCGCTGGCAGGATCAAGCCTACATTCCCCATAGGGCCCAGAGGCCTTCTATGATCTGGTCTTTGCTTTTGTCTAGGCTCATATTCTGTAATGTCCCTGCTTGCCCATGACTGTAATCAGTCACCTAGCCTTTCTATATGGAGTGCCTGCCACGTGACAGCTATTGTGTTAGGCACTAGGGATCCAATGTGAGTGAAACTGACTAGCCTAGCAGAGCCCATAGACATTAGTGCTCCATCCTCTGATGGAATGGCCAGGGTACTGCGGGAGTGCCCAATAGTGGGATGGAACCTAGTCTGTGGGATTCAGGTGGGCTTCCCTGATGAAGGGGATGAGGGAAGCATCCAGGTGGAGTGGACAGCTTGTGCAAAGGCCCTGTGGCTAGAGGGTGGGTAAGGGAGAAATAGGATCAAGAAGAGGCTGGAGAGATGGGCAGAAAGTTCTTGTAGGCCAGCTGAAGGGTTTAGGTCTTTTTTTTAAAAAAATTTTTCCCCCTTTATTGATTTTAGAGAGAGAGGAAGTGAGAAGGAGAGAGAGATAGAAACATCGATGAGAGAACATCAATTGGCTGCCTCCTGCATGTCCCCCATTGGGGATCTGGCCCACATCCTGGGCATGTGTCCTGACCGGGAATTGAACCGGCGACCTCTTGGTGCATGGGTCTATGCTCAACCACTGAGCCACACCGGCCAGACGGTTTTGGTCTTCTTCTCAAGAGTAGTGGAAGGCAAGCTCATGGTTCGAAGCAAAAGAGACAACGTCAGATTTGTGTTCCCCAAAGCACACTGTGGTTATACCGTGGGGAATCAATCTGGGAGTATGTGTATGTGTTGATTACTCTTGCTGTTGTAGAATGAAAAGCTACTCCTGTGTGCACAGCATCCCTCCTTTGTACCTGACCTTTCTGTATCCTTCTGAGCATTCTTTCTCTCCTCGGAAGAAACCAGACAAACTTTTAGACTGTTGGAGAGGCAGGTGGGCCATGGGGGCTGAAGGCTCTCTTCATTTTCCTAATTACTTCATTTTTTTAAGAAAATGAAGATAGGGTTATTGATTTTATCTGCCTGCAAAAATGATCCATGTTCATTTTGGGAACTCAGGAAAGGAAACGTCATTTTTCAGAGATGGCTTCTGCTAATATTTAGGTGACTGTTTCCATAGTTTTCTTTAGCCTAGGTTCACATAACAGTCTGTTGCAGTTTGATACTTAAATGGGATCCATGCATGTTGTTCTACTGTCTGCTTTTGAAAACTTAATTTTATGTATGGACATTTAAATTCTCTCTCTCTCTCTCAGTGCCTGAGCCCTCTTTGTGTGTATCTCAGCTTCCCTAATGCTGATACCCCACGAACCAGGTGAAACTTACCTGAACATTTCCCAGCGTGGTCAGTCTGCGCAGTACTGTCTCACCAGTCACACACACACACACACACACACACACACACACACACACACACTGTATATACAAACATACATCCCCCACCCCACATATGCTTTCTCCCCCTCTCTCCCTTCTGCCTTCAGAAATTAAAATGGTTATGTGTGAGCCCAACTAGCGTGGGAGACGTCAGGGAAGGTCTCTTCTTAACACCTGTGGGGCATGCCTTCCGTAAAAATTCAAAGTCCTTGTGGGGCAGCCAACATCTCCTCCCAGGGTCCCCATGACAGGTTTGTGACCTTGTATAAAGGAGGCATACTGGGTAGTAAGCTCTTAGGACCAGATGTTTCTTATAGTGTATTTCAACTGAAAGCTCAATTGGTCACTCATGCCTTCATTCCTTCTCTTACAAACATTTGCTAGGGGCCCTTTGATTGCCCTGCAGATGTAGGGAGACAGACCATTTCCCCGTCTTTAAAATTGTGTGGGCTTATGGGGAGACTGGGCCCCATGTTTGAAGGACTTACAAAGGACGAGGGTAACACAGGGTGGAAGGTCAGCCGTCAGCAGGGCTGAACTCAGCTTTCCTGCCTCGCTTCTCTTCCCCTCCTACTTCCGTTCTCTTCATTCCGTTTTATTGAGGTGTAATGTATATACCGTGAAATTCACCCATTGCAAAAGTAGAGTTCACGATTTTAGTAATTTCAGAGTTGTGTAATCGTCATGTATAACCACGTCATTGTTTTATTTCAAATAGTGGCCCTTCTATTGAATATACATTTGTTCATCCATTTGCCAATTGGTGGACACAGGTGGTTCCCGCTCTTTGGTGATCATGGATAATGATGGTATAAACATCCACGCACAAGTCTTTCCGTGCACATATGTTTTCATTCTTTTGGGTAGATTCCCAGGAGTGGAGTTGCCGGGTTGTATGGTGAATTTCGTGTTTAGCTTTTTTAAGGGATTGCCAAACTGCTTTCCAAAGTGGCTGCACCATTTTGCAATCCCCCCAGCAACATATGAGAAGCCCTGGACTGAGTTTTAACGAATTAACTAGATCAGTGGTTTTCAAGTACTTCCAGGGCAGGGCTGGCTTCGTAAGAACCATGTGGGCAGCTTGTTCAAGATTTCTGAGCTCCACACTTTGGTTCTATAGTTATTTATGGGGCCCAGGAATGTGCAGTTTTAGAAAGTTCTCTAAGTGACTCTGATGTGTGGCTTTGACTGAGGATCTCTGAACGGGATAGGGTTGGGGATGGGGTGGGCAGGGAGTGATTTTGGGAACATTCCTGGCGGAGAAAACAGCGTGTGTAAGAACACCAGAACACGTTCTTGTTATGATTGGCAGGAAGGGTGGCTGGAGGAAGAGGCAGCTTTGCATTGGTCCCGTGGAGACCTAAGGAGGGACCAATGAAATCATTGACCTATCCATCTAGTTTTCTGTGAACATTGTTTTTAGGGGAACTAACTGTTTTTGAGTACCAGAGCTTTATATTTAATATTCAACAATCCCTTTTATTCGTCACTGTTCTCAGGGTACAGGTGAGAACCTGAGACTTAGGATACCGAGTAATAGGTCTGTCTGCTTCTTTCCACCAGAGCAGCTTGCCCCGCTCTGTGCAGAGCACTGTGCGAACAGGGTCATGGGATTTCACGTTCATTGTCGAAGAGCTCATCACGTGTTCCAGTATTGCCATCGGTCCCCTGGCTTGTGCAGTCACTGCCGTTGGCTCTTCTTTTCCATGGGTTAGAGGTGTGTTGGGTTTTCTGCAATGGAAATGGTGATGTTTAAACGTTCTGGGGAGATGCCATATCAGATCCCTCAGTGAAACGCCTTGAGGCTTGTCTGCACTTACAGACCATGCCGACACTTGACCCTGGGTCTCTGGGGGCCGGCGGTCTGAGCGCTACACAAGTGGGGGTGAAGCTCTCTGTGAATGGGGAGCTGAGCTCTACGCAGGGCTGTTTGCAGAGCTGGATGCGCGATGAGGGAACTTGTAGTAATTACTGAGCAGATGCCCTTAATGAGGTCTCGGCTGGGTTTCCAGCTGGCAGCACTGCGTTGGGATGGGAACACTGCAGCCACTGGATCACTGTGTGACATCACATCCTCCCCTTGTTGTCATAGCAGCTGTAATCATGCCCCTGCAAGTGTCCCTCAGGGTGATGGCAAGCAACGTCTTTTCCATCAATGGGAATCATGGTACTTCATGATAAGGAGAAAACGAATTAGCTCCTTAATGCTTTTGAAAGGAGAAAAAGCTTAACAATTGTCAGCGTGCTGTTACTACTATGGCTATTTTAACAATCATTATGCACGTTGTACACGTTGATTGTGGAAAAATTTAAATAATAAAGGATGGAAAGGAGAACACAAAATCCTACTTGTAAAATCAGCATGCACAGAGAATCACTATTAACATTTTTTTTTATCCTCACCCGAGGACATTTTTGCATTTATCTTCAGATAGAGCAGGAGGGAGAGAGGGGGGAAGAGAGAGAGAGAGAAATATCGGTGAGAGAGACACATCAAGTGGTTGCCACCCACATGACCCCAACCGGGGCTGGGGACAAACTGCAACCGAGGTACTTGCCCTTAGCGGGAACCGAACCCGGGACTCTCTGGTCCGCAGGCCGACGCTCTAACCGCTGAGCCAAACCGGCCAGGGCACTATTCACATTTTGACAAATATGTTTTTCTGCTTGAGTGCATTCATTATTATTTTTTCAAATACAGGACCATTACTGTATTGTTGTTTACTTTCCCCCCTACCTACCAATGTGTAATTAATATCATTTCCTATCAATAGTCTTTTTATTTATTTATTTTTTAAGAGAGAGGGGAAGGGAGAGAGAGATAGAAACATCGATGTGAGAGAGAAACATCGATCGGCTGCCTCCTACACTCTCCCCACTGGGGATTGAGCCCGCAACCCAGGCATGTGCCCTGACTGGGAATCGAACCCGGACCTCTCAGTCCATGGGATGACACTCAATCCACTGAGCCACACCGGTTGGGCACAATAGTCTTTTTTTTTTTTTTTTTTTTTTACTAAGTTTCTCTTCAACTCACTTTAAAAATATTTATTTATTTATTATTTATTTATGTTTTAATCCTCACCTGAGGACATGCTTAGAGAGAGGAAGGGAGAGAAGCGTCGATGTGAGAGAGAAACATTGATCAGTTGCCTTTTGTGGGTGCCCCAGCTGGGACTGAACCTGTAACCCAGGCATGTGCCCTGACCGAGAGTGGACCTGGCAGGCAAGCTTTCCATGCACAGGACAACGTCCAGCCAACTGAGCCACTCCAGCCAGGGCTACACCTGTCATCGTTCCAAAGCTTCTTTAATCAGCTTTCTCACATCGCCAGAGTCAAGTGTGAAATAACGGTGCCTTTGCTGATAAGGTGTTTAGCACACTTTAACTTGCCTTGCCTGCTTCTTAGGCTATTTGATATAATCCTGGGTTTAAAAATCCAGACAGATTTTATGTTATTATTTTCAGCACTCTAGATGTCTCTCTTTGGATGAGTTGAGTTTGTTTTCTTAAGCAATGTAATGGTTAGTATTATGTGTCAACTTGACTGGGCTAAGAGGTGCCCAGATAGTTGGTAAACTTTATTTCTGGATGCATATATGAGGTTGTTTATGGGAGACATTAGCATTTGAATCGGTGGACTGGGGATAGGTCACTCTCACCAACACCACTGGTGGGTACCATCCAGTTTGTTGAAAGATCATGAGGAACAAATGGGCAGTTACAGAGTCGTCACAGGGATGTCAAGTACAGCGTAGAGAATGCAGTCGGTAACATTGCAATAACTCTGCATGGTGCCAGATGGGAACTGACTTATCGGGGGATCACTTCACAAGTTATATAGATGTTAACCACTATGCTGTACACCCGAAGCTAATATAATATTAAATGCCAAGTGAAAGATTGAAAAAAAGAAAGGCCTGGCCGGTTTGGCTCGGCCGTTAGAGTGTTGCCCCGCGGACCAAAGAGTCGTGGCTTTGATTCCGGTCAAGGGCACGTCCGTTGGTTTCGGTTCATCCCCGGCCCTGGTCCGGGTCGTGCGGGAGGCAGCCCGTCTGTGTCCCTCTCACGTCCATGTCTCTCTCTCTCTGTCCCCCTCCCACTCTATCTGAAGATAAATAGAAAAAATGTCTTTGGGTGAGGATTAAAATAATAAATAAATAAATAGAGAAAGAAAGGTCATAAGACCTCTCACTTCCGTAACTGTGTGAGCCAATTTGTATAGTAAATCTGTTATGTATCACTCTCTCTGTCCTGTTGGTTCTGTTTCTCTAGAAAATTCTGACTAAAACGAACAGCTTTATTGAGTATAACTTACCATAAAATTAACCTATGTTAAGTATACGATGAAATGATTTTTAGTGTATTTACAGAATTGTGCCACCATCACCACCATACAATTTTAGATATTTCCATCACCCCCAAAGAACCCCATGCCCCGTCACAGTCCCGTGAATACAGTTTCACAGCCAGCTTTCTGCCAGTTGTTTTTATCTTTTTTAAAAAAAATGTTTCTATTTATTTTTTTAGAGAGAGATGGAAACATTAATGTGAGAGAGAAGCATCGATCGGCTGCCTCCTGCACGCCCCCTGCCAGGGATCGAGCCCGAAACCTGGGCGTGTGCCCTGACCGGGAATCGAGCTGGGACCTCTCAGTCCATGGGACGACGCTCGAAACCTGCCGAGCCACACCGGCCGGGCTGTTTATCTCTTTTAACTACGCAGTTTTATTTTTTAATGCCAGTCACTTTTGTGCCTTTCTGAACTCTTTTTTTTTTTTTTTTTAAATCCTTACCTGAGGATACTTTTTTCCCATTTATCTTCAGATAGAGTGGGAGGGAGAGAGAGAGAGAGAAACATCGATGTGAGAGAGACACATCAACTGGTTGCTGCCCACACTACCCTGACCAGGGCCGGGGGCGAACCGCAACCGAAGTACGTGCCCTTGACTGTAATCGAACCCGGGACTCATCGGTCCACGGGCCGACGCTCTAACTGCTGAGTCAAACCGGCCAGGGCCTTCCTGGAACTCTTAATCTTTAGATAGTTGGATTATAAATGCAAGACACTTCCTTGAAGCTCCTGTGTATTTTAAGAGCTCACGTATCTAACATTCATTTCGAACACGGCAGATAAATTGGTGACATAAAATAGCTGGATGGTAACTTTTTCTTCTTCAAAACTCAATAGGCATTGATTTCGCATCTCATCGGATGTTAGCCTGGCTTTGGAGGAATCGGAGGCCTGAGTGACTTTTCTTTGTTTTGATGCTACACGCCTCCCCTGGAACACGCCTTCAGGTTCCTGCCTCGTGCAGTTTTTGGTCAGCAAGATTCACGGAGGCCGCACAGAGCATGGCTCCTGGCTCGCTGGGTCCACTGCCGTCGTGGGCTGGGCGTGGGCACCCTGCAGAGAAGTGTTTAGTTAGAAGGCCCCCCCCCCCATTTTCAACTCTAAAATGCAGGTCAAGATGTTCGAGATCCCACCTGATGAAACGTGAGCTTGCTCTCTTTGTGAGCAGCGGAAAGGGTGCCCAGTGCGGGAGGGGAGCAACAGTTCCAGGAGCCCGTAGCACGTGTGGGAGGAGCATCTTGAACCTGGGGTCGAAAGTTCTGGGCTTTGGGCCTAGACACGCCTCTCTAACCGTCCTCAGAGCAGTCATCGCCCCAGCCTGGGCTTACACTCTTCATTTATAAATCCAGAGAATGTATTCTGATCGGTGGATTTTAAACGGTCCTGTGGAATCCTAGGGCCTATGCACGTGCTTTAGGAACTGGGCGAAGGTTTGATTCCAGTCTGTTGTAAAATAAATTTTTAACCTTTTTTTTTTTTTATTAAACACTAAATTTATTGCTGACATATCTTTATATATCAAATGTTTGAAATTTTCAAGGTGCCAGAGAGGTGCCCCCCCTTTAAAATTTTTATTTTTATTAAAAAAAATTGTTTTCCTTTATTGATTTTTAAAGAGAGAGGAAGGGAGAGGGAGAGAGAGATAGAAACATCGATGAGAGAGAACATCGATTGGCTGCCTCCTGCATGCCCCTCACTGAGGATGGGGCCCACAACCTGGGCATATGCCCTGACGGGGAATCGAACCGGGGACCTCTTGGTGTATGGGTCGATGCTCAACCACTGAGCCACACCGGCCGGGCTAAAATGTTATTTTTTAATTACAGTTTATATTCAATGTTATTTTGTTTTAGTTTCAGGTGTACAGCATAACAATTAGACAATCATCTACTTTACAGAGAGTTCCTGATAGTTCAAGTACCCACCCTGTACCATACATAGTTATTACACTATTATTGACTGTATTTTACATCCCTGTGACTGTTCTGTAACTACCAATGTATACTCCTCATCCCTTCACCTTTTTCACCCAGCCCTTCTCCCCTCTGCCTGCCATCAGTCTGTTCTTTATATCTATGAGTCTGTTTCTGCTTGTTTGTTTATTCTGTTCTTTAATTCCACATATAAGTGAAATCATATGGTATTTGTTTTTCTCTGACTGACTTATTCTGCTCAGCATAACACCCTCTAAGTCCATCCATGCTGTCACAAATGGTAAGGTTTCATTCTTTTTTATGGCTGAGTAACATTTCATATGTACCACAGCTTTTTATCCACTGTTTATTGTTATTATTATTATTTTTTTCTTTGTTGATTTTAGAGAGAGAGGAAGGGAGAAGGAGAGATAGAAACATCGATGAGAGGGAACATCGATTGGCCGCCTCCTGCACGCACCCCACTGGGCATGTACCCTGACTGGGAATTGAACTGGTGACCTCTTGGTGCATGGGTCAACGCTCAACCACTGAGCCACACCGACCGGGCTATCCACTGCTTTTAACTTAAAAACAAAACCATTATATGTGTTCAATTTCTTGAACACATCAGCAATTGTAAACATGTTAATTTATGTTGGAAGAGTAGCTATTTTCTAGTGGAACTTGGAATAAAGCTTCTTCTGTGATTTCAGTTTATTTAAAAAGTATCCCGAGATTGCAGGGTGAGTAGCCAAGCCCGTCCAGGTGGTCCCTGCTTACAAGTACCAGTCAGAATTTTATACGATGCGGTGTAACGGATGCATGACGGAGGGATACGCTGGACGCCGAAGCTGATACAATGCACAGCAATCATCCTTAACCTCCAATGTGAACTCTTCACGTCTAACCAAACAGCGTCACTTCCCGCCTTCCTGCTGTCCTTTGGTGGACGTTCCTGCTGCACAGCTCCCTGTCCCCCTTCTAGAACGGGAGGAGTGCTCACGTCCTGTTTGGAGATCTCGGGAAAAGAGGCAGCTGCGTGAGCTGATATTCTAAGTACGTTAGTCTCCTCAGGAACCTCATAAGGTGTTGCCACTAGGAATCAGTGTTGCTAGATTGAACTCAGTGGGCTTCAGGCTGACGGCAGACACAACTATAGCCCCAATGCCCCACCCCTGCCGCCAATCAGTTGTGCAGAATTCCAGCTTCACCCACGAGTTCTCAAGGATGTCCTCCTCTGACCATCGTCACCGTGCTCGTAATTGACCTACCGTAGTTGTTTCAGATATGCGACATTCGTTACTGTTACATACCTGAATGAGTCTCATCAAAAACTGGACTACTGCCCTCGCTTCTTGGCAAAGCCATCCCGGATTCCAAAGGGACATGTAATTTGGATTAAAGAACAATAGCGGACATTGTAGTGTGAAACTGGAGGGACAAAAAAAAACAACAAAAAACATCTGTTTGGGCATTTGGGGAAAGCCTGCTTGAGAAGGAAGGGAGAAAAGCAAAAGGCTTCTAGGCAGAGCTTTGGTTAGGGCTATGCGGTTGGTTGTTTTCGAGCCCCATGGTAGGCCAGAGAATGTGGGGCATGGAACACTCTGGCTTATCAATTTAGGACAGGGAGAAAAACGATAGGGTCAGTGTGGGCACTGAATGAGTGGGTCCACTTGAATAATTACTGGGGCCTTCCTCAGCCGTTCCTGAAGCATTGCACGTGGGCGGCAGCCCACTGAAGTCCTGGGTGCCGTGGGCGTTCCTGCACGAGCTCTCCCATGCCGGTGGACACGGCGTGATGAGAGACCTGACAGCTTAGCTCCGTTTTGGAGGGAATCAGAAGCTAGCCATGAATGGACCCATGTTCAACTCTCAGGGCAGCTACGTGGTAGCTGGTTGACTCCAGGCATGTCAGCCTTCTGAGCCTCAGCGTGTTAACGTGTGAAAGAATAAATACCTGCCTCCTGGGGTGATCTTGAAGGGCCACTGAGATAATGTATATAAAGGGCCTGAATATAGTAGGTGCTTGATAATATGTTAGCTTTAGTCCCTTCTTTGATAAACACGAATATCATTTTTTATGACCTGTGTAGTTTGCCCTTAAATCTTCAGCATCTGTCAGTGTTTTAGGGGTTGTCTATCTAGTGGTTCTCAGTCGTTTGAAGTGTAGAGGTGCCCTAGTGACCTGGGGAGCAGCTGCAATCATCATTTGCAGACATCATCGTAAAGATCGGATCAGGAAAGAATCATCAGTGGATGCTCAATCTAGGAGCTGGGTGGGATTTTGATGAAAAGCAGGATATTTGCATGGTCCTAAAGCATCTTGAAAGGGAGGGAGTCAAACAGTAGGGATATCGAGGAAAAATCTGACATCACCTTTGACCAAGCAATCAAAATTAAAATAATTCCTGAAGGAGAGATGGACGTTGTGTGCCCACCTGTGAGAGAGACCCCGAGAAGGAAGCATTATCTACGCGGTGTTCTGGCTGAGAATATGAAACCTCAATTTACTCACAAGGAGACGTCAGGCACCACAAAATGAGGAACGTTCTCATATATATATATATATAAATATGGGAGGAGCAGGGCTGTATTTTTCAAAAATGTCAACGTCATGAAACATAAGAAAAGGCTATTGGGAATGTTCCAGATCGAAGGAGGCTGAAGAGGCACGTCGGTGAAACGCGATGCCCGACCCTGGACTGGCCCCTGTTCTGGAGGGAAATGCCGCACAGGAGGCTGTCGCGTCAACTCACACAACTGGGATACCGATTATTTGGAAGCACTGTCAGTGTAAATTTACGAAGGCGATAACTGGGTCGTGGTCATCCCTATTCTTAGGAAATCTGCCCTGAGCTACTTAGGGGTAAAAGGTCCTATGTATGTAACTGACTCTAAAATGGTTTAGAAAAATAAATGTATGCATACACCCACAGCTGCACCCCCACACATATACACAGTACACATACATGAACACATACATGTGGAGGGGAAAGAGAGAGAGAGAATATGAATGAGAATGAATAAAACAAAGGGGGTCAAATGTCACTAGTAGGTGAATCTGGGTCATGTGTGTATGGGTGTTTTTTGCAACTTTTTATAAATTTGAAATTATTTCCAGAAACAGTACATCAGGCTCTTCCCATGTCCCTTGCCCCTAGAGACCCAGTTACTAGGGATGTTGGGTGGTGGTGACACACAGGTTAGCGCTGGAAGACTGTCAAGGTGACTCTCCTGTCTGGCCAACCACGCCTGAAGGAAAGGAGGGAGCTGGACTCTGGTTGGAATCATATTCAACATCTTAATTCTTTTGTTACAACTCAAAGTGGTAAAACCAAGAGACTCGAGTGAAATGATATTTGTGACTGAGCTTAAAGGATTCAGGAAGGAAAGAGGGGACCAAGGCCTTATGGGGCAAGGAGAGCCATTAGGTAGACATTGTCACCCACACAACCTAGGGGTGCAAAACATGTCATCTTTCTAAAAGTCAGTGTAAACTTTGTGGCGAGCTCCCATTCCAGCTGGTTGGCAGGAAGTTCAGAGAGTTACTGGTCTGGGAACAAGAGCATCCCTTGCTCGCCCCGGTGGCCTTGGAGCTGCTGAGTCCCAGCCCGGTGTGCCCTGCAGGTCTGGGTGGCTTGGCTAAGTCCCCACCATGTTCAATGCACAGGGACTCTTTGGCCAGTCTGGGGACCTGTATGCCAGGGGTGCTGCCACGCTGGGGCCTTCCTGTAGTCACCTCTCTGCCACCACCCTGGCGCACTGCCACATAGCAGGGTGTGGGCCTCTGCTACGCCCGGGACCCAGGCCCAGTCTGGATCTCTCACTGTCTAAGACATTGTGTCCCTTCGAAGTCCCTCAGCGCCCTCTGTGCCATCCTCCCAGCCCACCTGCTCACCCACCAGCATGACTTTTCAGTGACTTTAGGATGTTACAGAGAGGCAAGAGGGCACCGCAGACTGAGCTACCTGGTCAGCTGCTTGGAACTGGATGTGAGGTAGAGGCGGGAACCACAGAAAATGACAAATCAACGTCAAAAATGACAAATCAACGTCAAAAATGACAAATCAACGTCACAAATGACAAATCAACGTCAAAAAGTATTTTGACAGGTCACTTTTGTCTCTCCCATGAATGTGGCCCATCAGGGGAAGTCCTGCCTGGTCTGTGGCAGCTGTTTTCTTCTCAACCATTAGCTGTCACATCTAATGTGACAGCAGCCATGGTGTGAGCCACTGGTCTGAGCGTCAGCACACACATTTTACAAACACCGTGGTTTTCAGAATGGATGCTCAGGATCCTTTTAATCCATCAGTGGTGTGTGTGTGTGTGTGTGTGTGTGTGTGATTAAGGATGATACTTTAAAACCGGGGGCATGTTAAAAGAAAAATACAAAGTAGTGACATTGAGCTGATGCCCAGGCAATAAATGATTTCAAAATAGTGAGTGACTTCCACCCACCAAAATGTCTTTCTAGCTTTTCTGATTTCCATCACTGAGGTGTCCCATTAATAAGCACCATGGGGTAGGTTCAGTGTAAAAGTCAAAGTTGACTTAATTCCTAGCTTCTGATCCCAGAGGCCAGCAGTGAACTCACAGAGCAGGGATGGGAACTTTCTGGCTTCTCTTCGTCCCCGGGGGTTGAGGAAGAGGAAATCTTTCCAAAGAGAGAGAGAACCCACAGGGCTGCTCTCCAAGGACCGACCACTCTGATCAGGAAACCAAGAATCGGGGCGGATGACATCTGAGGGAAAAGTGA
Source organism: Tadarida brasiliensis (assembly GCA_030848825.1). Taxonomy (NCBI): domain Eukaryota; kingdom Metazoa; phylum Chordata; class Mammalia; order Chiroptera; family Molossidae; genus Tadarida; species Tadarida brasiliensis. The sequence goes on along the minus strand of CM061267.1, from coordinate 92,543,072 downwards.
CTCATGTTTCCCTGGGACCGCCTAGGTGCCAGATGTTCTACGTGCACATTCGTTGTCCCATAACACTCAGGGCAGTCTTGAAACTGAGACATTGGCACATCCTCATTTTGCAAATGGGAGAACTGAGGCCCAGAGAGGTGGCATAGCTTTTCCAAGGTCACACAGCTAATGAGGGCTGGAGCCCGGCGTCCCAACCGCTGCTGCCTGGTTTGTTCGTTTACGTTCGCTGGGACGCGTTCAGTCACTGCTCTTCCCTTCATTGCCTCCTGTCCTGACTTTGACTCTGATTTTTAGAGACTTCCTACTTTGGGTCAGACTGGAAGCCAAAGTCCTCAGCACCCAAATCCCCTTTGGTAAGGTGACCCTCATCAGCGAGCCGGGAACAGGGAGATCCACGTGGCAGCTCTCTGGAGGCTGGTTAGGTCCGGTCCTCGGGGTCTGGTGACATTCTTTGTTTAGGTAGGACAAAGAATTTCTGGGCGCCTGTCCATGGCTGGGTGAAAGCAAGGACACTGTGCAGGTTTGTGTCGTGTCCGGTGACACTGATCGATGGGTGTGACGGAAGTTGTTGAGAAGTGAGCGTGTAGAATGAGCGGACAGTCCCCTGCCTGGAGGCCCGAGAAGCTTGTCAGGTGACAGGTGGCTTCTGTTGAGAGTGTCCTCTTGCTCTAGATTGATTGGGTCCACTCGGCTTCCATAGCGATGTCAGGGGGTGGAAATACGGTGAGGTTTGCTCAGGAATTTCCGCGAGGGAGGATGAGAGGACACAGAAGGTCCTTCCTGAGGAGCAGTGCTTGTGTGTTTTGTTTTTTGTTTGGTTTGCTTTTCAAAGTTTCAGCCCAGTGTAGTGAGAAAACCACGAAAGTTTAAATCAGATCCAGATTTAAGTCCCACGAATGTGTCACCATCCCTACGAGGACACAAGGAGGCTTGGGAACTTGCCCGAGGTCCCCCAGCTGCTGAGAGGCGGAGCCCAAATTGAATTCAGTTGTCCCGAGTCCAAGGCGTGTCCTGTCTAGAGCAGAGACTTCTCCTGGGCCCTGAGCACATTTGTCCTGAGCCTTTGGGGCACCTGTCCAGCCGTGCCCACCTGTGCTGGCACACAGGTCAAGTTTAATGAAGTCTTGATGGAGGGAGAGGGGAGAAGGAAGAAAAGGGCAGGGGACGGGAAGCCCTGAGCTGGGGTCTCGGTGCTGCCCCTCCAGCCTGGACCTCTCTTCCTCCGGTTTAGAATATGGAAAGCAGTCTATCAACACTTCTCTTGGGCGGGAGGAAAGCACCGACGCGTCTCTGGGTCTGGGAAGCTGGAAACACTCCATGTGAAATGTTGTAAAAATCTCTTCTATTTGCCATGCTTTTACTGCGTGCCTGTGCGGGGCTCTCGAGGTCCAGACCGTGGAGCGAGAAGGGGGAACCTGCTGAGGGTCCCCTGCCCCCACCCTCGCACTGGGCGCACCGTGGACGTTCCCTCTCCAACCCTCGTAGTTGCTCCAAGAGGTAGATCCCGCTGTTTCCAATTCACAGATGAGAAGACCGAGGCTCGTGAGGGTACCTGACCTGGGTCTGGTTGGCCCGTTGAGAGCCAGAGCGGCCTGTGGAAGGAGCTGAGCCTTCCAGGGTTCTTTGAGGGTGTAAGAAAGATGTTCTTTGGCTTGAGTGAAAATCACAGAAGGCTGCATGCTTTTTTTTTTAACACGATGGTTCCTCAGGGACCCCGAAGTCTTGAATTCCCTGGGCTGGCACAGGGTGTGCTGGGTGCACAGACCGCTTGTTGACGGAGGAGTCGCAGGGGGCGTGCCCTTGCCCCACGCAGGGCCCAGCTCTCCTGGGCGAGGAGGTGGCACACGGAAAACGGGGCGGTGAGAGGCACTGTCAGCGCTGGTGTTTGGAAGAGGCAGGTTAGCAGCCGGGGACCCATGTGAACACCCGCCCCAAACACAGACTGTGTCACTTCCCCGTCTGGAACGCCTCCCGAGTGCCCGGCCTCATGCTGGCATTGGTTTAATGCCTACAAGTAGCTTCCGTTACTCCCGTGATATCAGTGAGGACACACAGGTTCCAAGGGGCTAGGGGACTGCCCAAGGCCGCCGGCTGGTGGGAGGCAGAGCCCACATTCCAATCCAGAGACATTGGTCCTGGCCCTCTGGGGCGCTGGTCTGGCTCCTTGGAGATGAGCCGACTTCCCGAGCCGGTGGATGGGAAGGAGAACATGAGACCGCCTGGACCCATCTCCTTGCCTAGGGAACGCCCCTCTGAGAGCTGGCACCTGTTCGTCTGCGTTCAGGTGCTCGGGTCTCCGAGAGTTAATCCTGGTGTGAAGTGACGAAACACATTTGAAACTAGTTTGGGTAATTCTTGGTTTTTGATTTCTTTCCCTCATCCCCTTCCCTAGGTAGTCACTTTGGACCAGACGTTCGCCACCCTTTGCCTCCTGGGCAGCTTCCCTCCTAATCTCGGTCACCTGGCCAGCTCCACAGCTGGCACGGGGCTCCATCAGACCCAAGGCGGGTGGGGCACTTCTCCACCTCAGCACGGGAGGGCCGTGTCCCCAGCCCGCCAGGCCCTTCATGCTCCGAGCTGGCCCCGTCTCCCCCCCCCCCCCCCCTTTCTCTCTCTCTCTCTCTCTCTCTCACACACACACACACACACACACACACACGACAGTACTGCCACTTCCTGCCAGCTGTCCTGCCTCTGTGCTCTTGTTTCCGCTTGGGGGATCCTTTCCCCTCCCGCTATGTGGTCTTCAGGGCCCATTGCAAACGCACGAACCTTGGTGAAGCTTTTCAAATTCTTTGCTTCCTTTCCTCTGTGGTTTCCATAGCATTTCATATTTTCAGTGTTAATACTCAAAATTATACATTTGAGTCATTTGCTTGTGTCTGGCCCCATGAGTTTCTCCGGGACAGTAGAGGGGCCTGTTTCACTCCACCCCCAGTGCCCGTCCCAGACGGTGGCTCCATCTGATGACTGTTTCATGACTGAGTGACAGAGAGGCCAGAGGCCAGAGGGGCTGACTCTGTCGCTGCTTTCTCTTTCTTCCTTCTCGAGAGCAAGTGAATGTCAGGGAACCCAGAGATCTGATAGTGCTTTAGTAAATGAAGGGGTGTGCATGTGTGTGTGTGCATGCACGGGTGCGCACATACCCATAGTGCACACACACACACACACACACACACACACACACACACAGTACTGTCTTTCTGAGATTTGGGCTTCAGGGCCGCAGGATTCCACTTGTACCACTGTATGGGAGCTCCTGGACCTCTGGATGCAAAACTCTGGGTTCTGTTGTCAAATGCCTCCTGTGTGCCAGTTGCTGAAAAACAGGCTCCCTCACGCCCTGTCACGCTGACTCTAGGAGGCATGTACTCATGCTCATTCCAAAGATGTGGACACTGCAGCCCAGGGCAGGAGGTGACTGTGCGGAGGTCCCCGAGGCAGGAAGGGGTAGATCAGGGCTGTTTAGAATGTGGCCCGCAGGGAGACTGCATGGGCCTTCCCTGCAAGCGCGGGCAAAATGCCAGTTCTCAGGCCCGCACCAGCCTCAGTGAATCAGAAGCAGTGGGCGAGGCCCAGGAATCTGTGTGTGAACACGCTCTCTGGGGAGTTCTGTTGCACACTCAAGTTTAAGCGTTTTGATGTCTGTGTACCTCCAAAGCCCGGGCTCCCTCTCCTGCCCCTCTGCCTGCCGTTTCGGTGAGAAGAGGGCAGGATGAGGGGCAGAGCAGCTTGGCACAGACACGAGTCTGAGCAGTTATCTTGGTGTCTTTCCTCCGAGTGGCCTTGAGTCCCCTGAACTCATTAATCTCTCAACAGCTTCGCATGCTGACGTCAGCCACCCTGGGTCATGCTCTGGGCTCTTGCCAGCCTCTGTTATCGATGTGGGTGATTAGAAAAACAGCCCCTCGGGTTGCAGAGCTCTTCTGGGAAAGGTCGCCGTGGGGGAAGGTTCAGTGTTTCAGCTACTTCAGATGACTGCTTTCGGTAGACTCCTAAGAAGAGCGGAAAGATGTTGTTTTGATTTTTTTTTTCCAAGCTAGATTTAAGAACGTGCATGTCCCTTTCTGGGGCAGCCATTCTCTCCTGGGAGAATGTCGTGGGCAGGGAAAGGCTTGTTGGAAGCACAGAGTTGACTGCAGGGTCTCAGACCCCTCTCAAGGGCAGCCCTTCTTGGAAGCAGGCCACTCCTAGCAGGGGTCTCTGAGATCTTCTCTGCCTTCCCCTCGCTCAGGGGCACACGTGTGCACACACACTCACACAGGCACACATGTACACATGTACACCCATGCACACACAGACACGCACCCAGCACACACCCACCCATTCTGGATGGGTTTCCCTACATTGGTGCTGTCTCTGATGAGTAGAGAAAAAGTCAGGATCTTTTTTCATTCAGCTGCCAAGAAAATAGCATTTATTTATTGCTTTTGGAATAAGGTGATACTAGGGTACGAAGCCAGTGGGCTTTCTGGTTTCCTTTGAACGCTGCAGGAGGGAGAGGGCTCCCCCTGCTCTCTCAGGTCTGGTGGAGACAGATTGCTCTTTTCTACCTGAGACCAACGCCCCGAGCTGTGCGCCTTCCCCCACGTGTGCAGAGGACCTGAGTTTCCTGGCCCTGCCAGGACCCGTGTGGTCACAGTAGTCAGTCAGAGGTCACACAGGACTTCCAGCCCCTCCGAGCGTCCTGTTGTTTCTGGGGGTGTCCGCGAAGGACTGCCACGTGGACACAGCGGTGTTGTTGTTCTGTCTCCACCGCAACAGCGCCGACCCACCTCCGGTGCATTCTCGAGTCCAGTCCAGTGCGCATCCTCACACACACTCGTGTCGTCCCAGTTCAGTTTCCCTGGCGCACAGGCCCTGGCGATCCCCTGTCCCCGTCCTGCCCTCCCCCATTCCCGATTCCTGTGCATTTTCTCAGTGGCGAGCTACCTGTGGTATCCAAAAGCATCGTGCTGATCTGATCGCTCTCCCTAGGATGGTGTTCTTAGGCTTGTCTTCCGGGCACATTTCTATGTCTGCTTGAATTGCCCGGCCCGTGTGGCTCAGTGGTTGAGCGTCGACCCATGCACCAAGAGGTCGCAGGTTCGATTCCCGGTCAGGGCACATGCCCAGGTTGTGGGCCTGATCCCCAGTGGGGGGCATGCAGGAGGCGGCCAGTCGATGTTCTCTCTCATCGATGTTTCTATCTTTCTCTCCCTCTCCCTTTCTCTCTGTCTAAAAATCAATAAAGGAAAAAAAAATCAGCTACCACCTCATCCAGGAGCCCTTCCCTGACCCACTGCCCCTGCCCTCAGAGGGGACACTCCCTCTCCTGGGTGCTCCTGTGTGCGTCTCTGTGTCACATTCATCATCAGACAGCAGTGCCCTTTAGTTTTGGACCCCACCTCCCCATGTCTGTGACCTCAGTGTCCAGCTCACGGCCTGCCGCATTGCTTGTAGCACAGAAACGTTTGTTTGGATGACATCGAAACTCTCTTTCCGTCAGCCCTGCAAGTGAGCCATTCCGGCTCGATCTTGTAGATGAGGAAACTGAGGCTCAGACAGGCTGCGTGTCAGGCACCGTGTCGTCCAGCAGACGCGTGACGGAGGCAGGTCACAGGTGCCTCCTGTCTCTGAAGCCGAGGCTCTTGCTGCCGAGCCCAGCTGCCTCCTGGCCTTCCCCGAACCCTTCCCTCCCCCAGCTGCACAAACTCAGCTGTCTCTTGAAAGTTTCTGGAAATTCATCAGTTTAAGAGAGATGTGAAAAGAACAGCCCGTTGTAAGCAGATTCTCTGCCTCTGGGATGTCCTTCATTGCGAGGCTTGTGCAGGAGGCATGGCAGCTGTGTTCTCGGGAAGGCTGGGATGCGGAGGGGTCATCGCGGGGTTTCAGTAAAGGCCAGTGGACTGTGGATGGCGGAGAAAGGCTATTTATAGAGGCCACAGCAAGGATCTGGTTATAAGTCACCAATAAGTTTTTCCTAAGGACTGTATTTATTTTTTATTTTTATTTTTAATATTTTTTATTGATTTTAGAGAGAGAGAGAGGAGGGGTGAGAGAGAGAAAAACATTGATGTGAGAGAGAAACATTGATCGGCTGCCTCCTGCACACCCCTGACGGGGATCGAGCCTGCAACCCACGCATGTGCCCTGACTGGGAATCGAACCAGGACCTCTCAGTCCATGGGCTGATGCTCAACCACGGAGCCACACCGGCAGGGCCTAGGACTGCATTTAAATAAGGCCTCGCACAGTCTGATTTACTAGGTTTATGGAAATGTGAGTTCCACTTCTGGAGATGACCCTAAATCTCACCTAATAGTGGATGTTAACGACCACGTCGTAGGTTGTGGCAGACATTAAATATCATTCCCTTGCAGGTATATCGTTTCTCACCAAGGTGCCTGCAGTGCCCAGCTGACCTTCCACCCCAGACCCACTCCCACACAACAGCCAGAATGATCTTCAGAAGACACACTTCTGAATTCTCCTTACCCGAGCTAAAAGCCCCTCGCTGGCTTCCCATCCACCACGCTGCTCAAAGTGTGGTCCGTGGGCAGGTACCAGTCCATGACCAGGAAGCCACGAGGAAGGACACACATCGAGAGCAGGCATTTAGGAACTTTGATAGTAACTGGCAGGATAATTTTATGTCTGTTAAATCTAACAGTACACAAATCGGGCTTGTATTCTGTATGCCTTTTAATTTTCTAGTAACCCATTTTTATTGTGTTTTACAAGAATATCAGTCCATGGCACGTTGGAAATGAAGAGTCTGAGCAGCACTGGCCCGTGAGGCCTGAGGTCTGGCCCTGCCTGCCTCCCTGGACGTCGCTCAGGCCTCGCATCCCCCTCATCCTCCCCATGTGGGGCTTGGCAGACGCTGTTCCCTCTGCCCGGATGCTTTTCCTGCCTGTCCTCACCGTGGACTGAATTCCTGCGTATCCGTCAGCTCTCAGCTCACTCGTCAGTGCCCCAAGGAAGTCTTCTTTCTCCTTTCCCCTCCAGACTAGCTAGTGCGATGCTCTCCGTGCCCCTGGTCGTCTTCGTAGTACTTTACAAAACCATCGTCAAGTAATTGATTGTATAGTTTGTTGTTTAAAGCCTAGTTCCCCACTGGAATGTATGTGCTGTGAGCACCTACTCCATGCCTGCTCTCTGGTTTGTGCCCTGTCATCCCGGAATCGCGCACAGTGTCAAGTGCAGAGAGGATGCTCAGTAAACAGTGAATTAACGAGTGAATGATGCTCAGTAAACAGTGAATTGAGGAGTGAATGAAGGATCAGTTGAAAAAATGTGCTTGGTACATTTGTTTATATGATTATTTTAGCTATGTTTTTAGAATATGAGAGCACCTGCCTAAGAGTGGTAAGTCACAGTGGAGGAGACACAGGTGATCTGTATAGCACACAGTTAGACCATCACCCTTGAATAATCAGAATTTGCCTGAAATGTTTGTAATCCCTAAGTATCCTGGTCTATAGGGAAATACACAATGCAATCCTTCCTGGAGGTGGTAGCTATCAGTTAGGTTGTCTTTCCCACCCGGGGGTGGGGAGTGGGTGGGAGGGACACGACTAGGGGAGGGGGGCTGAGATCTGAGTGACAGCCAGTCAGAGGAGATCTCCACTAAATGACCTTCACTTTGGCTAGAGGGCAGAGTGGGATGAGGGAAGGAGCAAATGACAGACTTGGAGGGATGACTACGACCAGGCTTTACAAAGAGTTTGGACTTTACTGTAACAGCAAGGGGGACCTGCAGAAGTTTCAGGGGTGTGGGGTAGAGAATGGAGAATGGAGACAGGGCAGGAAGTTCTGCATGTTTTAATTATTCATGGGTGGAGGGTTGAGTGTGTACATTACCCTCTGGGCCAGGCAGGTGCTGTGAGAGTCCACATGGATGGGAGGAGAGCGGTAGGAGACTGCTACAGTCATCCCAGAGGGAGCGTGGCGGCTGGGACGGGGGCTGGAATCATCCGGGCAGTGGGGGTGGAAAGGGGCAGACAGATGAGAGGTAGAGTTGATGGGAGCTGGTGATGGATTCCATGTGGGAGGTGAGGGAGAAGGAGTGAAGGATGATGGACGCCCAGGTGTCTGGTCTGGAGAACTGGGCAGGGGACGGTGCATTTCCCTGAGCCGAGGCCTCCCATTGCTCATGGAGTGCAGGCAGCGGTGGCCTGGCGAGGGCCCGACGGGCTTGGTCTGGCTGCCTGGCTGAGGCCTCGGTCTGCCTGCAGTGTGGACGTGCCTGTTGGAGGTGGGGGACGCCCGTGGGTGTCCAGCTGCGAGGGCCGTGGGACTGCAGAGGCCAGGCTCCGAAATAGGCTGATGGGGAGTCTGCAGCCAGTTGAAAGAATTTGAGATTAGCTGTGTGTGTGCATGTGTGTGTGTGCGTGTGTGTAATCCATGACTTTCTTTGTCTGCATCATGCTTCACTAGAGCTCTTGATTTAATCCGGCTTGACTTGTACAAATGTCACCATCTGGCACTCGGTCATGTGCCTTTTCAGTCAGGAGCGGATGATTCCGTTCAGGAGCGCGAGGCCGCGACCGGCTGCCTCTGGCCGTGTCGGAGCCCAGCTCAGGTTCGTAATCAGCCTTCGCATGAGTTTAAAGGTAAAAACCTCATTTGGATGAACCATGAAACAGATTTCATGCAGGCAAAGGTCTCACAGTTTCAGGGGCTTTACTGGCCCTGAATCATTAAAACAAACCCCAGGGGCTGGGTGTGCTTCTGGGGGACTTGGGACCTGTCGCTTCAGAGATGAGTGTAGGAGGATGTGGCTTGAGCAGTCATCACTGTCAAGCGTTTTATTAATAGCCCTCACGGCGCTGGGCACACCGCGCTGATGGGTTTCACAGGAAGTGCACCAAGCAGGGGTCAGAGCCTGCAGCGGGCTTCTCAGAGGGGGGCCTGTGGCCTCCTCATCACGATCGACTTGGAGGAGAGCCAGGATTCTGAGTCCACTGGCCCAACACGGACCTAAGAAATGGTCCACTTTTAACAGCTAATTTGAGAATCGCTCCTACAGGCCCACATGTTCGAGTCAGACCGGCCTCTGGCTCTGGCCCCGCCGCGTATTGGGTGCATGTGGCCCAGGGTTACCGCCCCCTCTCAGCCTCAGATGTGTCGTCTGTAAAATGGGGAGAGTGGCAGCGTCTGCCCCATAGATGACTGGTTGAGAGGATTCAATAAAGTGCTCAGCACAGAGCTTGGCAGGCAGTAAGCGTCCCGTTAATCAGAGTGGTTGTGTCGTTATCCAGCTTCCGCCAGGCCCGCTGAGCTGGGCAGCTCATCTGTCTTAACACAGAGCTGTGGACTGTCACCCGCTGTGCCCGTGGCGGGGCGGCTGCGTGTGTGCTCTCGGCTTATAGAAGCTTAGCTGGACGCCCTCGTTTTCCCCTCTTATAGAATCCCAAATCCTCCAGACGTACGCTGTGCACGTATAGTCTGCATTAAGCATTCTACCTCACCGAAGGCCTTTATCTTGGGCTCTGTTTAGGACTGTGTACCTACGACCAAAGAGACCACACTTGGCGGCAGACTTACGGGATTTTCAGAGGCAGCCTCTGAGCCCCTGTGATGTTTGCCTTCTGAGCTAACGTTAGAGCTTCACTCCCACGGAGGGTGTGACTCCGCTATGCTTAAGACATGATGATTGACTTATTTGTGTGCATTGGTTTTTTATTTTATCTGAAGAATTGAAACAATCTCATGGGCTGTTGGGTGGGTCCATGAGATGGCAGTTGGGAAAGGCACTTCGTTTTTAAACAGAGTGTTAAAGTAGTCCGAAGGAGCACTGAACGCCCTTGATGACCAACTCCCGGAAATGGGTCCAGGCATTCTTTGTCCTCGTCCCACAGCTGTGAACAGCCTTTTCATTAGGCTGGTGCCTACGGGACCTCCCTTCTTTCCCCCCAACCTCACCTGTAGCCACTGAGGGGACACCCTTGCTTACAGAGCTGGTGCCATTTCCCACGGTCCAAGTAAAGCTTGGACTTTATTGCTGAACATCTAACATCTTACGTGCAGGTCAATGCCTTCTTCTTTGGGCTTGCATTCACCCACCTCGGGAAGGGAGAGCACCACCCACCAGAGGTTCTCCCAGCCACATTCTGTAGCCTTTAGAAGCACCAGCTTCAGTGAAACGATCCAGATTCTTGGCCTAAGGACTATAGAACCCGAGGCTCTAGAAGGAATTCTCTGTGCCGTATTTGAATCTGCTCTAGAGCATCCCTGACAAGAGGTTGTCCAGACCCTGCTTGGACAATTCCAGTGATGAAGGGGAACTTGTTACGTCCTAAGGCGGCCACTCCCTTCTTTATGATGTTGTATGAAACACTGGACTCCCAAGAGTTTCCAGCCATTGGCACCTTACAACTTCCTCCAGTCGCTCTTCTGGATGACAGCCCTTCATGTGTGAGAAGGCTGTGGATACCTCTCTTCCTTACCGCGACAGTTCTGCCGAGACTCCCTCCCAGCATGCCTCCTTCCTGTTCTTCACATATGCAGTAGCATTCATGTACCTTGTCCAAAACAAAGGACACTTGTTGCAGTCTTTTCCCTCCAAATGATTTGTCTTCCACATGTTGGTGTCAGCGTGGCTAGAAGTTAATTCTGGTGCAACATCTGGGTCAGGGAGTATCTGCTGCCGCAGAGGTCCTGGCATGTCTGTTTGACGAGAGGTAGTAATGGTTATCGGCAGAGCTTGTACGTTTCCTTCTGTAAATCTTACCTGTCCATGCACAGCTCACAGCCTCTGGAGGTCTTTTGTCGCTCTGCCGTGTTCTCTGGCTTTGTGTCTAGGCAATGTGCTGGATAGAGTTTCTTCCAGGTTCTGGGAAATCCCTTCTGGGGCTGAATCAAGTTGTTTCAATTTTACACGCTGTTTCCATTCTCCATATGCTCAGCCTCTTGTTCCACCTGCCAGATTATAAGCCCATGTATGGCCAGGACTCTGGCTTGTACACTTAAGTTTTTCTAGTCCAAGGATTTTCACATTCTTGGTGTTCAGTGACTATGATATTGATTTGAAGAGGATTTGGTCTTCTCTTCAATTCTAAATTCCCTCCCTTGGGAACCTCAACCATTGTAGCGGTTTCTGTATGGAGGCCTGTACCAAACTCCAGACCCTAATTGTCCCATTGCCACTGGATCTCTCTTTCATACACCCCACGGGGACCTCAGAGGAAACATGTATGGTATAAACTGATTATCTTTTGCACCCTCACCTGGCTGCCCAAGCCTGTTGTGAATGGCATGTCTTACTTTAACACCCAGCCCTTGCCTGTACCCACACAGCATAGCGTTCAGTTATTTATTGAGCTGAGTCAGCTCAACTTTGCAAATGTCCATGAAATGTATCCCCGCCTCTCCATCTCGCCGTCACGCCTCCCTGGAGGCCCTCACGACGACCATAGTTCCCTAGTACTCACTGTGTCACTTCCTTCTTCCTCCAGGCCAACTCTCCCCTCGTTGCCTGAGTGCACCTACTAGGTGATAGCTGCACCTGTCACCTACAGGATAAAGCTAATTCATTGACTTAGTAAGCCTTCTTGAGAGCCCACCATGTGTGAGTCCCTGCTCTGAGCACTGGGGACACAGCAGTGCACAAGGCCAAAGCCCCTGTTCTTGCAGAGTTGACACTGTGGTTGGAGAGATAGGCAGTAAATAAAGAAGTCCTGCACTTGACCGACAGGGCCCTGGGCTCTCGAGCCCTGGTCTGGGTCTCCTGCTCCATCTTGCACAGTCTCTGCTGGTCATTTCCAAACACACCACGCTCACAGACTCTCCTGGGCCTTTGCAGGTGCTGATCCCTTTCTTCATCTGTGCACACCCACTCCTCCTTTAGCGGTTCAACTGTCACCTCTTCTGTGGGGCCTTCCTTGACTTTCCCAAGGAGGTTCCTCACTCCTTCTAGATCTCCATAGCACCGATTTCTGCACTCCTATTATTGAACCTATAAGGTTATGATTATCTGTTTACATGGCCGTCTCCCCACCGAGTGCTTCTCAAAAGCAGACCCTGTGTTTTATTGATCTCCTCAGCCTCAGTGCATAGTGTTGTGGTTGACACAGCGTAGACACCCAAGACATCAATTAATACAGAGCATAGCCATCATATATTAGCTGGCATCTCACGTGCTATGCATTGTGACAAGAAGTTATTACCATGAGAGATCTCATTTTGTTTTCATAATGGTCTTATGAGGTAGGTACTGTTATTAAACCCATTCACACCTGAGGAAACTGAGGCTTCAAGAAGTTAACATGTCTAAGGTCAACAGCTGGTAATCAGGAGAGCCAGGGTTGGAATGCTCATCTCTTGTTCTTCACAAACATAGATATTTGCCTCTTGCGTTAGATATTTCTTTTATTTGTTTTTCTTTATTGATTTTAGAGAGAGAGGAAGGGAGAGGGAGAGAGAGATAGAAACATTGATTGGCTGCCTCCTTCATGCCCTACACTGGAGATTTGGCCCACAACCTGGGCATGTGTCCTGACCTGAATCAAACAGGTGACCTCTTGGTGCATGGGTCAATGCTCAACCACTGAGCCACACGGGCCAGGCTAGATATTTCTTGAATGTGTCAATGGAAGGACTTCCTGGGAGTTGTAGATTTCCACGTTACCGCACCTCTGTGCAGGCTCACTTTTGCTAAGTGCTTCTTCCCTGTGTTCTAAGAAGGTTCCAAATACACGAACATTGTATACTCTGGCCAATGACCAATTGGGTTGTGTTCCCCGGGGGAGCATCTGAACATCTGGGCTTTCTTGGCATTATCTAGTTGGCCTTGGGAGCAGGGAGAGTACCCCTCCCCTCCCGGGACCTGCCTCCAAGGGGCACAGCCCTTAGTTCAACATGAGTATAAGAGTCAACGCCTGACACTTGGAGGAGAACGCGGAGCACAAAATGCTCAGTGGGGTGACCCTGGCCAGGATTAGGCCCCCTCCAGAGAGCAGAAGGCGGGATGGGAGGGGATGCTGGTGAACGGGGAAGTAGGCTGGGCTGGGGTGGAACAGGGATGGAAAATGACATAAAACAGCAGTGCTCGTGGAAATGAATTCTGCTTTCTTCCTAAGTGGACTTAGGACCCGCTTTGGATAATCAAGGAGGCTATTATATTGCTGAATTATCTGAATGCATGGTATTTCAGGATTGCGTGTTATCCTAGAGGTTTTGTTATTTCGGCTAAAGATAAGCAAAGAGAGAAACTTGTCTGTCTGTCTGACCAGGTGGCAGTGCCAGGGCAGGTTATCGTGACTTCCACTGATTTATTCATTTGCAGTGAGAAATTTAACTTCCGCGGGGACCAATGTACATGTCGCACCCAGTGCGTTTTCTCCCCCAGGGAGCACACTTGGTAAAGGAGAGAGCACGGCCTTTGAGACCCTCGGGCCTTGTCCGGGTCACGCTGTCACACACGGGTTGTGTACACGTGGCCCGGTCACACACCACGAGGATAAAAGTGCCTGCCCTGCAGGGCGTTCCTGGGGACTCTGTGAGCTGACCCCCAGCACTGCTTCAGCAGGAAGCTGGGTTCGAGGAGGTTAGCCCTTCGGGGGACAGTCTATCGGAAAAGCCACCTGACCCTCAGAAGTGTGCTTGGTGAGATTAGCATCCACACTGAAAATGTGTGCTTTTTTTTTGGTTTTGTTAATCCTCACCAAGGATATTTTTCCATTGATTTTTAGATAGAGTGGAAGGGAGGGAGGGAGGGAGAGAGAGAGAGAGAGAGAGAGACAGACAGACAGACAGAAACATTGATGTGAGAGAGACACATTGATTGGTTGCCTCCCCTAGGGATTGAACCTGTAACCCAGGTGCATACCCTTGACCGGGAAGTGAACCTGTGACCCTTTGGTCTGTGGGCCAGTGCTCTAACCACTGGGCAAAACCGGCCAGGGTGAAAATGTGTGCTTTTAGTGACTCCTCTTGTCAAGCTGTGACCAGCTGGGGCAGCTCACTTCCGCCTGTGAGCACCCCACCAGCTGGACCATAGAGTCCCAGCTGCAGTCAGGACACTTCCAGACAGTGTTAATGTTCCAGCGTGTAGCCGGCATGTTCCTTTTCTTGGGTTTCCTTTTTTGTCAGTCACTGTGAACTCAGCGCCATCAATTTCTGCTTGTGGTTTCTTCAAGTTGTGTCTTTTCCAAAAGCCTTTCGTGAACTGTTGATAGTTTTGGAAATTGTGGGTTCGGTGGTTTTCGGACACAAGCATGGAGCAGAATGGTGTGGGGAAGGAAGCCTGTTTATTTATTTATTTATTTTTTGCGTTTATCTTCAGATAGAGTGGGAGGGAGAGAGGAAGGAAGAGAGAGAGAGAAACATCGATGTGAGAGAGACACATCGACTGGTTGCCACCCACATGACCCCAACCAGGGCTGGGGACAAACTGCAACCGAGGTACATGCCCTTAGCGGGAACCGAACCCGGGACTCTCTGGTCTGCAGGCTGACGCTCCAACCGCTGAGCCAAACCGGCCAGGGCGGGAAGCCTGTTTAAAATGCAGATTCCTGGGGGACCGTCTCTGCCCCCAGGAATTCTGACCCAGAAGGTCTGGGTGGACCTGGGAATGTGCATGTCATTGAGCTCCTTGGGTGACGCCGCCACAGGAGGCAGGGTGATGGCACACTGAGAAACAGCTGCCTCCTCCCGCTAGTAACACTTCTACCCACGAGCCTTTTCTGCACGTGTTTCTCAGTCCACGGATCTGGAAGCAAACGTTCATTTTGGGGACGGGCATAGAGTACCTGTCCCACAGCGTGGTCTAAAACAATGTCCAGGTGTTGGTTAATGGTCCTAGACCCTCATGGGACAATCAAATTGAGGTCTTTACAATGTCTCCTATGTTCCAGGTTCAGCAAAATTGCCAACCTCTCGTCCTCTGAAGGCTTCAACAGCCTGTCTGCACCTCTTCCATGGTGCCAACACCTTTTAAAAATCTATGCATTCTGCCCTGGCCGGTTTGGCTCAGTGGTTAGAGCTTTGGCCCTTGGACCAGAGAGTCCTGGGTTCGGTTCCCACTAAGGGCATGTACCTCGGTTGCAGTTTGTCCCTGGCCCCAGTTGGGGTCGTGTGGGTGGCAGCCAGTCGATGTGTCTCTCTCACATCGATGTTTCTCTCTTTCTCTTCCCCCCCTCTCTCCTTCCTGCTCTATCTGAAGATAACTGCAAAAATTTCCTCGGGTGAGGATTAAAAAAAAAAATCGGTGCATTCTCCGTGGTTAATTGTGGGGTGAAAGAGTGCAAAGTCTCCCCACTTTTGCAAAGCCCACATCTTAGCTTAGGTCGGTTAGTGGGTGCCTGGGTGATGAGCCCATGTGAGCCCCATCCTCGAACATTCCCAGGGGGACACCACTTCCGAGGGACATTTCAGGGACGGACAGAAGAGTTTTTTAACCACTGTATTAGAAACACAGTATTCACCAGGTTTCTTTACAGCAGAACACCACAAGCCTTAAAGATGCCAGTGTGCCCTGTACCTCCCTGTGAAGGGTGGTCGTTTGGAGGGTTCCCCAGAGTCTCACAAGGCCCCCTTCCTGCGTGGACCAGAATGCTCAGTGGAAAACAGCGCCCTGGTGATTAGGTGGGGATCGTAAACACCCACACAGGTAAAAGAACTCACGTGCATTCCGTTCTCCACGCTCAGTATCAGGGCTCACAGACACCTGCTGTCAGCATCTGCCTTCATGTGGGATCTGCCGGGTCAGGGCGTTCGGTTCCGGAACACTGAGGGTGCTCGGAGGCCAGCTTCCATGGGGGCGTTTGGCTGCAGTGCTTTTGGGTGTGCGAAAAGCTTTCAGGACCAGCCTGGGTTCCTGCCTTGTTTCTTGTTATCTAGTGTGACTACCTGTCCTTGGGTCTCCTGCGTCCGCTTTTACATGTCCTTCTCCTTTCTCGTCCCCCACCTCTGCGTGGAGGTGAAACACAGCCTTCATTCATTCATTCCACGGGTCGGGTGTGGAGGTGCTGCCTGGCATCCTGCTTTCAGGCTTCTCCTCCTACATCCCCATCACCTGTCAGAATGCAGGAGGAGCTGCTGAAAGCAGCAGCGTGATGTTATCTTGTCTTTGTAGAGGGAGTGGGTCCCATAGTAGCTTTTGTGAAACCTGTCTCCTTGGAAACCCACTGACACGTAGTCCTCATCTCAAAGGGCTTTTGTGACGAGCTTCATTCTACAGCCAGTTCAGAAACGCTTGTGTCCCAGTGTCCTTCCTGATCGGGACTATGACACTTTCTTGTCCTCTTTACTCATCGTCTGTATGTCCCAGATTCCAGCGTTTCTTTCTGGGAAAGAAGGTGATAAAGAGAGCTAGCCCTGCTTCGGTACTGAGAGCCCAGTAGGCTAGGCTCCTTGCAACTGCCTGAGGTGAGGAATCCTCCCCCCACGTCCAAAGAGGAACTAAGACTTGGATACGTGACTCCCCCCGGAAGGAGACAGGATCGAACCCAGGTCTGCTGGCTCTTACTTCCCGCTGACCTCGGGAGGACTCTTCCGGGCCCCACTCTTACCACCTCCCACCCCAACCACAAATTTTTTTTTTTTTTAACAAGAGAACAAATCCACTTTTATTTATTCATGTTTCAGTAAGTTTAGATCCTTGAGGAGCACGGCATTACACAGATTCTGGGTCCAGTGGCCTTAGCAGGAAGGTTGCTTTGGATGGGTACCAGCTGTCCACTGTTTCCATGGTCACGAGTTACCTTTCCCCAGGTGACTCTGGTTTTGCTCGGTTTGCCACCAGGAGTCACTGTGTTGCTCGTTGCCTTGCGCACATGAGCACAGCTCTTGCGCAGACAGAACTCAGTTTCATCGCAAGGATAAACACCTTCAGTTTTAAGGAGAGCTGTGTGCCCTCTTTGGTTCTGGAGACCCTGCTTGGAGCCAGCTAAAACGGCCTTGGACCTCAGCCTTCCAGGCACACTTGTCCCTGCGGAAGTCCTGTTCCCAGCGGCCTCCCCAGGCTCCGAGACGGAGGAAGGGGCCCAACCCCGGTGCTCTTGAAGAGGCCGCCTTTCCTTCAGCTCTGGGTGGTGGAGGGGGGACTTTGTTTTGCTATTTCTGGTGTGCAGTTTGAACCGTTTCAAGTCCAACCAGAGCCAGTTCCCATGACAGGTCAAGGAAAGTGTGAATCATTGAAAACCACAGAGAATTTCCACATCCCATTTTAAACCAGTGCCGTCAGCTTCCTCCCGCTCGAAAACATCACTCAAGCTGCCGATGTCTGCGGGCCCAGAGGGCTCAGCTGAGCGTCCCTTGCTCCCTGCCTTGCGAACAGCGTGTGCGTATCAGCCCGGGAAGACAGGCGCCACCTGTGTGGAGCCTGCTCTCACAGGGCTCATCTATAAAAAGCTGTCTCAGAACCATCGTCTAAAAACGACATCACGCATATGTTCCTGTGCAAGAGTGCAGCTTGTGTGATCCATGCGAGACCCTCCCCCCCCCCACTGCCACCCCACCCCGATCTGCCTAAGAGACTCTCTCCCATTGCCCACCAGGAGTAACTGATTTTTGTCAGGCACTCCGGACACCAAGACCTTGCTTGGGTCATCTGTCACCGTCTCTGCAAGGCTCATCCCTCTATGACTCTTGTACCCTTTAAGCTGACTCAGTGTTTCCATTCCCCTAAGCCTGCCACAGGGGCCCACGGCCCTTTTGACTTCCCTGAGCATAGACTACATCAGAAGAGGACGTCCACGCGCTCCCACGGCGGGCACAGCCTCCGCCTTCCCTGCGTCTGCACTCGCAGACTCTGCCTTCGTCCCCAGCACTGCCTGTTCCTCCCGGCACCGCGGAGAGACCCTGGCTAAGGCCAGCACCTCACTTGTGCAGTGGACCCGGTGTCCTCTGAACTTTTCTTACAGTCGTGCCCCCTCCACTGCATCCTTCTCGCAGCATGTGAACATGCTCTCATGGCTTCTATCTTAGAAAGAAAAAGGAAGAAAGAAATTCTCTATGGACATAAATTCTCCTCCAGCGACTGCCCCGTTTCTTAGATCTCCTTCGTGGAAAACATTCTCAGCCCAGTTTTACGCATGCTGACAAACCCCCCTCTTCTGCCTCTGCCAATCCCTCTGCCAACTCCAGGGGCAACGCTTTTGGCAGGATCACCCATGACGTCCGCGTGGGCCAGATTTAGCAGCCATCGTATTTAACCCCCAGCAGCATTTGACACAGGTGCCCTCTCCGTCCTGAAAATCTCCCTCCCCTTGGCTTTGGGATCCTAGCCTCGGTTCGTCTGCAGTGGAGGCTTCTTGGGAGTTGGCTGTGCTGGCCCAGGGTTGGTCTTCGTGTTTCTTCCTTCTCTACGTTTGCCTTGCCAGTGAGCCAAGTCAGGCATGCCTTCAAACACCAGCTGTATGCTGAGCACTGCAGTCTCAAATTCTCCCCTCAATCTGGACTCATACGTCTAATTGCCTATTTGATATCACCACTCGCGTTCTAATGGACATCTCAGGAAGAACAGCCCACACCAGTCCAGTCCCGTCTCCCTAACCTGCTCTTCCTCAGCCTTTTCTACTCAGGCATCTCCAGCCTTGCAGTTCTTTGGGCCAAATGCTTTACAGTCATCCTTGACCTGTTTCTTTCCCTGGTATTGCATATCCAAGCCCCCACCCAACTCTGTCATGTCTGCCCCATACCCCCGAATCTGCTCCTTCTCACCACCTCCAGCTCCCCCTTGACCAAGGCCCTGTTTTCTCTTGAATGAAACATTGCTGTAGCTGCTTAACAGGACTCCCTGCTTCTACCCAGCAACTCTGTTTTTTTTAAAAAATTGTATTTATTGGGGTGACATTGGCTATTAAAATTATATAGGTTTCAGGTGTACAATTTTATAAGACATCATCTGTATATTGTATACAGTCTCCTTCCATTATAATTATCCTCTCTTTACCCTCTCCTACCTCCCCCTACCCCTTTTCCCTCCTCCCCCTATTCCCTTTCCCTCTTGTAATCACCACACTGTTGTCTGTGTCTATGAGGTTTTTTTCTTTGCTTAATCCCTTTACCTTTTTCAAATGGGCCCCAACCCCCTTCCCCTCTGACAGCTGTCAGTCTGTTCTCTGTATCTATAAATCTGTTTCTATTTTGTTTATCTCATTCACTAGATTTCACATATAAGTGAAATCATATGATACTTAGCTTTCTCTGACTGGCTTATTTCATTTAGCATAATGCTCTCCAGGTCCACCCATGCTGTCACAAAGTAACTCTTTTTTTTTTAGTTTTTGATAAGGAAAATTATTTTTTTATGTATCTCCATTCTTTTTTAAAGATCAGATGAGAATTCATTGTAATACAATTAACAAGGAATTTAGTGACATATGTTTTAAAATTGCGACTTGTAACATTATACCAGACATATCAGATGTTTCGGAATTTCATACAAGTACACCCTTAAAAAATTACCATCACTTCTTATTTGACAATGGTTCCCGTATAATTCAACATATCAGATAAGCCTAATTAGTATAATAACGCTTTCATAACGAGAGAGAACACATGTTTTGAGATTTTTTCAAGGGCCCTCTGGAAAATCCCAAAGTTAGTCCAAAGTCAAGAAGACTTTAGCTGTCAGTCTTATGGGAACTCCCTTACAGGTAACTAACTGCTTTTCTCTTGCTGCTTCTAAGACTCTCTTAGTCTTTAACCTTAGGCATTTTAATTACGTGTCTTGGTGTGGACCTCTTTGGGTTCATCTTGTTTGGGACTCTCTTCAAGAGACATCCACATCTCCTCAGCCATTAGTGAGCTTTGACTTCTTGGAGATTCTAGAAAGCTTTAAACAGCTCTCAGGATTCTTCCAGTATTCTGTTTTCTTCTGTAGTTGTTGACATTCATGTCCATGGTAGACTGGGAGCTTTATACCAAGTTGGAGCTTTTGCGGCAGATGAGAAGGTCAGGCGCTACCACACAGGGCTCCTCTGTCATGCTTTCCACTTCTTTGATGAGCCAAAAAGCAAACTGTAATTCCACGTGCAAAGCATTGAGCTGTAGACAGACGCCGCCATGGCCTTGGGAAGGGCGAAAGCACCCAGACACGCTCACCAGCTCCGACGCGGTATCTGCACAGGTGACGCCCCTATCCCGAGTCACAAAGCAACTCTTAAAGAATCTACATACAGCCCTGGCCGATTTGGCTCAGCGGTTAGAGCATCGGCCCACGGACCAGAGAGACCCGGGTTCGGGTTCTCGCTAAGGGCACGTACCTCGGTTGTAGTTTGTCCCTGGCCTGGTTGGGGTTGTGTGGGTGGCAACCACTCGATGTGTCTCTCTCACGTCGATGTTTCTCTCTCTCTTCCTCCCTCTCTCCCTCCCACTCTATCTGAAGATAAATGCAAAAATGTCCTCGGGTGAGGATAAAAAAAAAAAAAAAAGAATCTACACACAGCAGACAGATGATTGTTAAAACGTGTCAGATCATGTCCCTCCTCTGCTCAAAGCCCTCTGATGGTCCAGACGGCCCTACCTGGTCTTGTTCCCAGCTCTCCTTCAGCTCCCGACACACACGGGCTTCCTTGCTGGTGTTTTGAGGGGGTTTTGCTCTTCTCTCCTCCTCCCCAATCTCTGTATACTGGTCTCGGCTCAGACACGTATTTCCTTATCAGAGACTTTCCTGACCACACTATTTAAATTAGTACTTTAACCCTGCTTTATTTTTCATTATAGGAAATAATACCATCTGACCTAGTACATATGTATGTAGTTTTTTCTGCCTTCCCTCTCTTAAGTTCTGCAAAAGCTGAGACTTGTCTCTGTTCACCGTGGGACCCCAAGCACCTGGAACAGTGTCTGGCGCACAGTAGGCCCTCAGTTAATGTTGGTAGAATGGAGGCATCCGTGTCCTGTACTTAACCTAGCAATTCATTACCATAAAGCATTCTTTTGTTGTGTTGTTAATCCTCACCCAAGGATATTTTCCCATTGATTTTAGATAGAGCGGAAGGGATGGAGAGAGGGAGGGAGGGAGAGAGAGAAAGAGAGAGAGAGAGAGAGAGAGAGAGAGAGAGAGAGAGAGAGAGAGAGACATCAGTGTGAGAGAGACACGTTGATTGGTTGCCTCATGCACGTGCCCCAACCAGGCCCAGGGATCGAACCTGCAACCCAGGTACGTGCCCTTGACTGGGAACTCTCGACCCTTCAGTGCTCAGGCCGATGCTCTAACCACTGGGCCACACCGGCCAGGGTACCATAAAGCAATCTTAAAAAATTGTGAATTATTTTAGGTCCAAAAAGTATAGTGAATAATATAATGAGCATTTACATACCCACCACTGGTTTAAAGGAATAAAATGCTACTCCGTCAGGATTGGCTAGTTTATGCTGCTGTAACAAACAGCTCTCAGATCTGAGTGGCTTCAAGCAAACAAACGAACAAACACACCAGCAATCTTACCTCTTGCCTGCTGCATGTCCATACCTGGGGTGACGGAGGACATTCTGTCACTGACAGACAGTGGCAAAGGGAAAGAAAGACGCCGATTACATGCTCTTAAAGCAACACCTCTGCATACATTTGCTTGGCCGAAGCGAATCACACATGCTTGCCTGGCCTCAAGGGGTGGGTAGACGCAGTCCTACTGTGTGTGTAGAGGAGGAGAGCTCAAGTATTTGTGACTAGACCAGTGAGTGTTAGTGACTGTCGCAGTTACTGCAGATTGTTACAGCTCTCCGCCAAGCCCTTCCTGGTCCTATTTCTCTCCCTGTCTCTAGAGGACATACATCACCGTACTTAATTTGGTGATATTTCACCGTGGTGTTAATTTTCATATCCCTGATTATTGATGAGGTTGAGCATCATTTTATGTTTATTAACCATTTTGGTTTCCTCTTTCGTGAGTTGCGTGTTTATATCCTTTATCTGATTTAAAAAACGATTCCATGGTTTGTTGCTTTTGTATTGATTTATAGGAGTTCTTTGTGTATTTTGGATGCTAGCACTTTTTGGCTATATGTGTTATAAATATGTTCTGCTTGGTGGCTTATGTTGACCTTTATGGAATCTTCTGAACGCAGAAATTTTTAAAAACTTCGTTGTTTACTTTTCAATCATTTTAAAAAATGGTTTGTACTTTTTGCACTTTGCTTCAGAAATCCCTTTCTACCCCGACGAAACAGCATCTTCTTTGGAAAAGTTTTGCTTCCTGTTTAGGTCTTTCTTCTACCTGGAGTTGATTTGAAAGCTGTGAAGTGTGTGAATTAGGACTTGGTTGTTCTCCAGTATGGACAATGAGCAGTTCCCAGCGTCCACTAATTGGTGATGCCTTTTCTGTTCTATATCAAGTTTCCATATAGCAGATATCTCAGGGCTCTTTATTCCATTAGTCTGTGTGTCTCTTCCTGGGCCAAGAAAAACATTTTCTCACTGATTTCAGAATTCAGTGCTAATGTCTGATGGAATGAGAACTACCCTTCCTCCCACCTCTGTGCTTCAGGATTGCTTTGGCTATTTTTGGACCATTGTTCTGCCCTAAAAATTTTAGAACCAGTTTGTCAAGTTCCATGAAAAACCTCATTGGAATTTTGATTTATTTCTTCAACAGTTACTATGTATCACTTACTAGATGCCAAGCACTGTTCCAAATGCTTTGCGAATACTTATCCAGTTAAAATGCATACTTTTACCAGGAGACAATGACATCTTTATGCTGCTGAGTCTTCCCATTCACGAGCATGGCAAAGATCTGGCCTTCTTTAGGATCTTGTCATAAAATTTAATCATTTTCTCCATAATGGTCTTGGTGTTTTAGCTAGGTTTGTTTCGTGGCACCTTGTAAATTTTTATTGCTGTTGCAGAAGATATGATCTTACAAATTACACGTCCTAATTGTACTTTGCTGGTGTAAAGGGATCCAATCTAGATAGATTTTTATTGTCAAACCTTAAATCCGGCAATGTTACTTAACTGTTCTATTTATTCTGATCATTTGTCTGTGAATTCTCTTGGGTTTCCTAGGTGAGAACGACAGTCTCAGCTGGTCAGGACACCTAGTTGAACAGAAGTGGCGATAGGGGGTACCCTTATATCACTCCTGACTTTAAAGGGACCCTTCTCATTTTCCACCACTAAGAAGAATGCTTGCTATAGGTGTCCGGGAGATTTTCTGGATCAGATTAAAGACATTTATTTTTAGTTTGCTGAGCAGTTTTGGGAGGTTTGTTGTAAATTTTGTGTTTTAACTCAACATAGAATTTTTTTTCTGGTGTGCACTTGTGTAGAGTTTCACACATGCTTAGATTTGTGTAAGCACCACCATAGTGAGAGTATAGAATAGTCCCATCACCCCAGAAAACCCCCTCGAGCTCTCCATTTATAGTCCAACCCTCTCCCCACCCCTAACCTCTGGAACTACTGATCTGTTCTCTGTCATAATTTTATTCTTTTCAAGAGTGCTATGTGAATGGAGCCAGGCAGTGTGTAACCTTCTGAGACCGGCTTCTCCCACTTAGCATCGTGCCTCTGCGATGCATCCACATTGCACGTATCGGTAGCTCGCTCCTTTGTATGGCTGAGCAGTATCCCATGGTATGGATGTACCACAGTCTGTTTATCCATTCATTCATTGAAGGGCAGTTTTTTTTTTTTTTTAAATTCTCACCTAAGGATATTTTTAAAATTAATTTTAGAAAGAGAGGAAAGGAGAGATAGGGAGGGAGAGAAACAATGATGTAAGAGAGAAACATTGATCAGTTGCCTCCCATACATGCCCTGACTAGAGACTGAACCCGAAATCTGGGTATGTGCCCTGAATGGGAATTGAACCCGCAACCTTTTTTGGGGTACTGGACGATGCTCCAGCCAGCTGAGCCACCCGGCCAACGTGAAGGGCAGTTTTTGATGATTATGAATAGAGCTGCCATAAACATTTGCAGGTTTTTGCAAATGGTTTGTAAATTTCCATTTCTGTAGGATAAATACTTATGGGAAGTGTATGTGTAACTTCAGAAGGAGCTGCCAAGTTGTCCCCAGAGTAGCTGTGCCCTTTGCATTCTCACCTGCAAGCTTGAGGGTTTCGGTGGCCCTGCACACTTGCCACGCTTGGCATTGTCAGCATTTCTATTTTACCATCCTACTCATCCTAAGAGTGTGCAGAGGCTTGTCATTGAGGTTTTAATATGCGTTTCCCTGGTGGCGAATGACGTTGACCATGTGCTTTTAAAGCCTTTGGTGAGGTGTCTTAAGTCTTTGGCCAATTTTTAATTATGTTGTTTCTTTTCTTGCTCTTGAGTTTTAAGAATTGTGGTTAAAATTTATATAACACAAAATTGACCATTTTAACCATTTTTATATTTATAGTTCAATGGCATGAAGTGCATTCCCAAGGTTGTGCCATCAGCACCACTGTCCATTTCCAGATCTTCTTTATCACCTGAAACAGAATCTGTGCCCATTGAACAATATCTCCCCCTGCCTTGCTGCTCCAGGCCCCTGGTAACCTTTATTAAATTCGCCTCTTCTAGGTACGCATGTAAGTGGAATTATACATTTGTCCTTTCGTGTCTGGCTTTTTGACTTAGCATAATTTTCAAGGTACATAGCTGTCAAAGTGGTCAGCAGACATCTGTCCACAAATGTCCACAGAGACATTTGGTCCACGCCAAAAGGTCTTTCGTGTTCGGTTCTGCACCCAAGTGTCCATGGAGACATTTGGTCCACGTGGAAAGGTCCCTGAAGAGTGAAAAGATGAACAGCAGAGCCGCGGGTAAGTTGTCACCCAGGTTCTTGGCGGTCACACTCCAACAGGGACGCCAGCCTCGCGACGATCCTGCCCATCAAATCTGTATCACCGGAACTGTCCACAGGAGAAACAATGTCGAGTCAGGTTGATACGCTTCAGAGTAGTTGCTCCTCGACTTCAGAGTGACCCTGCAGAACTTCACGATGAAAAAGAACAAGAATCAATGTGAAACCCAGGGTCGTCATGAACATAGGAAAGAGAACACCTATATAATCTGAACACGGTTCACTGGTTGTATTCTGAAGCAGATCGCGGCCCAAATGGCTCCGTTTTGGAGGAGACCTCATGTCCTGTCAGGTTGCAGCACGTGGTAGCATGTATCAGATTTCATTTCTTTTTATGAATGACTAATCCTGCACCGTATGGATAAATCACATTTTGTTTATTTATTCATCTGTTGATGGACACGGGTTGTTTCCACCTTTTGGCTATTGTGCATAATGCTACTTTAAACACTGGTGTACAAGTATCCGTTTGAGTCCCTGCTTTCAGTTCTTTCGGGTATATCTCTAGGAACGGACTTGCTTTATTAAATTTCTCTACTCTACTCACTTCCCATGACTGTACTTGAATTCCCGGTTAATGGACAGGCAGCTACAGAGAGAAAAATAATACAAGGGGGGTTCACTCCATTCTCTTTTATCAGAGAGGGAGAGAGTCCTCCCTCAGAGTCTTAGGGGGATGTGGGTGCAAGAGAATACACAAAAGAGAACAAAATGTGGATTTGTCCTACTCAGAGAATTAGATCCATTTCCCACTCTTGTGCCCAAACTGGAAGGATTCACCTGGAGCTCCCTTATTCATGCTGGCGTCCGCTCCGTGGTGGCGTCTGCTCCGCGGTGGCGTGTGCTCCGCGGTGGCGTGTGCTCCGCGGTGGCGTGTGCTCCGCGGTGGCGTGTGCTCCGCGGTGGCGTGTGCTCCGCGGTGGCGTCCGCTCCGCGGTGGCGTGTGCTCCGTGCTGGCGTGTGCTCCGTGCTGGCGTCCGCTCCGTGGTGGCGTCCACTTGCACTGCCCTGAGGCAAGGCCAGAGGATACTAGAGAAAAAAACAGAAAACTTCCCATTGGTTTGGTGGTACTTCGAATTCTTGTCTTCTTTCTCAATCTGCCTGCTGCAGGGTCCTTAAATAGGGGCTCCATGCGCCCTGTCCGGGATTTGTGGTGACATTCAGTGGGAGAGGTAGGGTGGGGTGCGTTCACTCCGTCTTACTTGGAATCAGACCTCGTTCTTTTTGTTTTGTTTTTGTTTGTTTTCTTTTAATCAGGAGTAAGTCTTGAATTGTATCAAAAACTATATCTATTCAGAGGATACTTTTGTTTTTTTTAATTTTTTTTCTTTTTATTAATTTTTAGAGAGAAAGAAAGAAAGAGGGAGAGAGAGATAGAGAGACATTGATGAGAGAGAACATGGACTGGCTGCCTCCTGCATGCCCCCCACTGGGGATCGGGCCCACAACCTGGGCATGTGCCCTGACCGGGAATCGAACTGGCGACCTCTTGGTGCGTGGGTCGATGCTCAACCACTGAGCCACACCAGCCCAGCATTGTTTTCTTCTTAGTATGCTAAATTAGATTATGAAATCAATAGATTCTCTAATATTCTACACTTCTGTGATAAGCATAGTTTGTTTAAGCTCTATCATAAAAAGACAGTTTGCTCCCAGTTTGCCAGCTGGGATTGGCGCTGGTGTTTATTTACAATTATTTCACCTCTGTTCGTGTTCACACTCATGTTAGTAACGACGTGAAAATATGAACTCTTTTCATACTCTCTTTCAATGTGCTTCTCTTTTAAACAAGAATCCCCACAGGCGGGCTGTAGGATTCCTTAGCTCCTGTGCAGCGATAAGCTGGTCCTCCTGCCTGAAAAACTGGGCTCTGAGCAGAAGGCAGGGCGCTGAACCAGAACACTGCTGGACAGAGATCTGTTAGTGGTCGCTGGAGGCTTCCTGCAGGAGTCAGTGAGCGTCTTCCAGCATCAGTTTGCGGGTAACTCAGGGGTCTGTTCTCTCCTGGGCCGTGCGAGCTGGGGCAGGTGGGAGTCCAGAGTTCTGGATCCTCTCCCGCCCCGTTCCTAACTGGCTGTATGCGGGGCAGTGTCAGTGACTCAAGCAGACAGTGGGTGGCCAGGTGCATGGATGGTGGGGGTGATCATTTCTAGTGACGTCTAAAATGTCTTCTCGTGAATGCTATTGAGCCAGGAAGGACCGGCCAAGTGATCTGGGGCAGGTGACCCTGCTTCTCTGAACGTCAGTGTCCAGGGGCAGTCTCTGCAGCTCTAGGGGTCTCTAAGGCCATCATGCCTTTAGCCTAACTCGGGCATGCTTGGGCTGCACTGTCCCGACAGGAGGCTGGGTGGGCCTGGGGTTCTGGAAGGAGCTGTTAAGGAGGGAGCCCGGCTGAGCTGAGGCCGCAGAAGGGTGAAGCATTTTAATTGGCATCTTCCACAGAACAGCAATTAAGTGCTCGGATTTCCTCCCTGTGTTCTTTTTCCCTTGGCTCCTGTCGCCCCAGCTGGGGCCCAGACAGAACTGAGGTGCCTCTTGGGGGCTGTCGCCATGGTTTTCAGGGGCTCCCAGGGAGGCTTGTGAAGAATCTGAGCCCTCCCTTCAAGGTGGACGACAGCCTTGAGAGCCACCGGGGAGGGCCTAGAAGCTTCCACTTAGCAACCGTTTCCCTCCCAGGACCTGGTGGGCCTGCAGAGGAACGTACTTCTCGCCTCTTCTGGAGAGACCCCTGAACTGTGGCTCCTCAGCTCCCTCTTCCCTCCAACGCCCTTGGTCTTTAAGCCTGGACTCCGGGGAGCTGTCCGTGAGGGGCTCTCCCTGGAGACCCTCACTCACTGCCTCCACCTGCAGTTAAGAAAGCGCTTCTGATGCCAAAGAAAGATGAGACCCGGAGCCTAGGGAATCCGGTTCTGATCGTCTGTGGCTGTGCTGAGAACAACTTCATACCAGGGCCGGACTTGCCTTGGTTACTCCGATGTGAGTCCCAGCTGTCACTTGGCTCCCTGGGCCCTGTGTTTCTCCAGTCCAGAGGGAAGGTAGATCGTTGCTTTCCAACATCGTTTCCAGCGCGGGTGGTCTAGAGGTCTGGGACCCCATCTCGGCCAGTTGGACTGTGGAGAGCTCGGTAGGGAAGTCATCCCAGGAAGGCGTGGTGGCTTGGTGGAGACGGCAGTGGCTGGGAGTCAGGCAGACCAGGGTCAGATCACCCCTGCCCGGCAGGGGGTGGCTACCTAGTAGAACCATTGCTGACGTATGTGCCTTGGTGCAAACTGGAAAAGGATGCCCCTTCCTGAAGGTCCTCTCTGCTGGAGAACTCTCGTGACAGATCTACGGTGACCACGGTGTGACTTGTGCGGTGTGCGGCTTGCCCAGCAGCACACACAGCTGCCTGTGTTCTTGGGCAAGTTGTGCGGCCTCTTTGGACCTGTGTGTACTCATCTGGAGCAGAGGAGAGTGACGTGTGTCTCACAGGGCGGTGGGGAGATGTGTGTAAAAATCCCGGGCATGTACGGAGCAGGTGCTCTGGAAATGTGCATTTCCCCTTTCTGTTGCCAGGAACAGTCTTCCTGGGATGGTTTCTTCGGGGCCCGAAGCACCTCCCTCTTCCAAAGGAGCAGCAGGTGGCGGCCAGGTGTTTCCCAGGTGGGCTTGGAGTCGCCGCCTGTCGCCTGGCCTCAGCTTCCACTGCTGTCTTGGGGGCCCATGAGGACATGCCTGGGAATGCTGCCGCTGTTCGCCCCTCGGGAGGGAAGGGGAGCCCCCAGTGGCGGAGTGAACCCCTGGGGCACAGAGTGGCGTCATTGTTGCCAGGCAACGGGGAGGCTTGGGAGAGGCGGGGTGGGACAGGAAGAGAGGGGCACCGCCTGTGAGGAGCTCTTCCTGGACGGGGTGACCCTGAGTCCTGCACGTGGTGGGGGACAGACACACGGCGCTCCTGCCGAGTCCTGCTGCACCGGGGTCACCCACTGTGTCAGGGGGGCCGGGATGGGGGCCCCTGTGGCCCCTGGTCGAGGAGCCATGCATCTCCTCGGCTCTGGTGTTAACTCCCCTGCATGTGAATGTCAGGACACACATTTTGTCCCCTTGCCCCGGGTTCATATGTGGACCTAGTGCGGTGGTATTTGGAGGGGGGGCCTTTGGGAGGCGATTAGGTCATGAGAGTGGAGCCGCCACGGTGGGGTTAGTGACCGTATTAGCAGTGACAACCTGAGAGGTAGGTACTGTGACATGTGCACGTGAGGAGAGTGACTCAGAGGGTTGGTGACACAGCAGAGGAGCCAGGTGCCGTCAGGTCTGCCTGAGTGGAGATCCCGCAGTCTCTCCACCTGCCACCTGGAGAACGCGTCAGGAGGGCAGGAGGGTCACAGAGGGCCACAGAGGGCCCTGCCGCACGAGTGGGCGTTTATTAACTGGGCAGATGGAGAAGGGTATGGAATCAAGGCAGCGTGAATAAGGCTTGGGGTAGGACGGGGCCCAGGGTGGGGCCTGGTGCAGGGGTGTGGAGGAGGGGCAGGTGGGCTGGAGGGACCACGGCGCTCCTTCCTGTGGGGAGGGCCTGCGGGAGACTGCAGATCCCAAGACAGGAAAGATGGAGAACTGAAAACTCAAGTGCCTTCAGGGCCAGACAACAGAAACCCAGGGAGCAGGTCAGCTAACTTTATCGAGGGGCCTCGGGCCAGGCATTGCTCTGAGTTCGGGGTACAGAGAACGAGACTACTGGGAGCCGCCCGCACAGACCTTATACCGCTGCGGCTTGTGTTGGCTGTTGGTGCTGGAGACGTGTGCTTAGCCCAGACACAGAGGCGCCTGGGACGGGCGGTGGTCAGGAAGGCCTCTGGGGACATGCCAGGGGCTGGGACCTGACAGGTGCGGAGGCTGCTGTGCCAGGGATGAGATCTGTAAGAGGCAGGTAGTGTGGTGGTTAAGAGCAAGGTTCTGGCCCTGGCCGGTTTGGCTCAGGGGTTACAGCGTCGGCCCGCGGACCAGAGAGTCCCGGGTTCGGTTCCCGCTAAGGGCACGTACCTTGGTTGCAGTTTGTCCCCAGTCCCGGTTGGGGTCGTGTGGGTGGCAACCAGTCGATGTGTCTCTCTCACATCAATGTCTCTCTCTCTCCCCCACCCTCCCTCCCTTCCACTCTCTCTAAAAAAACAATAGAAAAAATATCCTCTGGTGAAGATTAACAAAAATAAAAAAAGAGAGAGAGAAAGTTGGCCGGTGTAGCTGGAGCTTAGCCAGCCAGTGAGGAGAGGGGGAGGTCAGATCAGGGAGGGCTGTGGTTTGCGCACGGCGAGAGGCACTGGAGGGCTGTGAGTGGGTGATGACGTGGTCTGATGTGGGCGACTGTGCGGACAGGGGCAAGGGCGGAGCGGGCTCCGGGAGGGTGTCGGTGTCGTCTAAGCGAGGGGCCCTGGATGCTCGGGCCAGAGTTTCAGGAGAGAAGCAAGCAGGAGAAGTAGGAGTTAGGATATATTTTAGAGGTAAAACCTATAGGATTTATTGATGGAAGGACTATGGGTATGAAAGAAAGAATGGAAACCAGGCAAACTTCACATTTTTGCCCTGATCAGCTGCCCTGGGGAGAGGAGGGTAGGGAAGGCTGTGTCTCTTCCCGAGATGGGAAAGCCGGGGGAGGGCAGGTGTCGGGGGACACAGACAGCGAGTTCTGCCTCGGCAGGTTCTGTTGGAGCATCCCACGCACTCTGCTGTCTCAGGTGGGCACCTGGGACCAAACAGCCTCTTGTGAGCGCCGGGCACCCATGCCACTGTGCTGAGCGGGAGAAACATCGATCGCTCGACTCCTGTACGCACCCCAGCTAGGGATCGAACCCGCAACCTTTGGGTGCACGGGATGACGCTCCAACCAACTGAGCCGCCCGGCCTGGGCTGGACCAGAGGACTTTTAATGTGCTTTCCCTGTGAACTCTTGAGAAAGGAGAAGGGCTCAGACTCAGCATCAGAAGCCTTCTCCACACAGCACTTGATTTGGCCTTCACCAACCAGTTACACATGTTTACGCTTAGACCGGGTCCTGGGGTCGTCAACCCAATGGAGGCCAAGGAAGCAAACCCTCCGCATGGCCCTTGAGCGGTCTGTACGTGGGAGTCAGGCGCGGTGCGCTCCCTCCGGGAAGGAGGAGGTGGCCGATGTTTCCAGCGTGCTGTCTGCTGGTCTGGTCTCAGAATGTCGCTTCCTCACCTGTGGAGAACAGGTCTGCTCCTAGGGGCCGTCTTCATGAGTACTGCTCTTCGTGCTGAGAGGAATTTGATGCTTGTTTCCATTCCCTTGTAACTGTTGTCTACCTGGGGGAGGTTTAGTGGGGGTGGGGAGACACCGGGTCGCTGGGCTGTTGCATGAACATGGCAATGACGCTCTTCCCTTTGTTTGCTTTCTGAATCCTCACCTGAGGATATTTTTCCATGTATCTTCAGACAGAGTGGGAGGGAGGGAAGGAGAGAGAGAGAGAGAGAGATTGACGTGAGAGAGGCACATGTACTGGTTGCCTCCCGCACGACCCGACCAGTGCCGGGGACGAACTGCAACCGAGGTACGTGCCCTTGACTGGAATCGAACCCGTGACTCTTTGGTCCGCGGGCTGACGCTCAAACCGCTGAGCCAAACTGGCCAGGGCAAAGCTCTTCCCTTTGTAATTAGCTTCTTCCTCTTTGGGGTTGCGTTGTTGAGGGTGCTGGTGCCCTATGCCCACCTTACAAAAGGGCCTCTCCGTACTGACCATCTCCCGGGCTTGTGCCAGGCAGGAGGTCCCAGGCAGGTGAGCGCCCCCGTCCTCTGTAGGCTGGTACATGGCCCTCACTGGGGCTGGAGGCATGGGGCAGGGCCAGGCCTCAGGGAGATTTTCCTCCAGGTGTGGCCCTCTCTGGGCACAGCTCCTACCTGCCTACCCTTCTTGGACGGCAAAGAGGCTCAATGGAAAGGACTTTGGGCGGGTACACCTGGGCTTGGGTTGGTTTTGCCACACAGTTGTGTGGGCTTGGAAAAGCCACCCGACCTTTCTGACTCCCGTGTCCCGTCTGTCTGTCAAATGGTGTGACAGCAGGGCGGGACCGCCGTGCGCAGCGCCCTCTGGTGCCTGCAGCTTAGTGGGTTTCGATAACTTTCTGAAGGGCCAGACGGCTACTTCCGACACTTGTGGTGCTCGGTGCCGTTCTGTTCTCGCACCTTTTCCCTCCAGGTTCCCAGTGCTTGGCCCCCACGCTCTGCGCGGCAGGTCGGTAGAAGGTTGGTCACTGGTTCGTACAGTAAATATTGTGTCCCAGGCACTTAGGCCCTGGGGAGACGGTAGGTTTTTATTGGCAGGCAAGCCATGCTTGTGTGGGGCTTACATTGTAGTGGAAGGAGAAAGGCAATACACCCAATGCCTGAAGTACAGTGACTATGAGATGATGACAGATGGTAAGTGCCACGGGGAGGAAAAGGGCGGGGAAGGGGGCTGGGGCAGAGGAAGAGGGGAGCTGGGAGCTGTGATCTTAGTGAGACGGTCATGGAAGACCTTCCTTAGACGGTGACAGCCAAGCGCAGAGAGTTCATGAGGCTCTTGGGCCAAGTCTCTCTCCCCAGCATTCCACCCCGGGCTCCTGCTGCGGCTCAGGTGCGGCGAGGCCAGACACCTGTGAGCACTTCTGAGCTTCACCTTCTCTGGTAACTGGGAAGATGGCCTGGGGCCTCCTTCCAAGCATATTTCTTCTCTGGGAGCCCCTTGTGCCTGGCTTTCCAGCCACCAGGCTTCACAGAGGGTCTCCCCTGGGGAGGGTCCCACAGCTGTGGCAAAGCAGCGTTGGGCAGATTTCCTCGCAGGAAGCCAGGCTCTGCCTCGCTCGCACCAGCTTGCCCACTGTGTTTGCCCTGGCACCCAGCACCCCAGCTGCGTTTACACTCGCCCAGGTGCCAGGGCTTTCACAACAAGGGTGGCAGTGTTTTTGGTGCTAGTTTTGGTTACAAAGCAGTGTGCACCTGCTCGGGCCACCTCCACGACTGTTTGGACCAGCCCCCCTGTCCTGTTCTGACGGCCAGGAGTGTTTGTGGCTCAGCTGGGACATCAGACCCGCCTTCTCTGCTGGGATCAGGATGTCCATTGCTTTAGCTTCCTGTCTCACCTGCCTCCCTCCCACTCACCTCCATGGCAAACCCTCATTTCAGGATTCGTTTCTGGCCACTTTTGGGGGGTGATGGGGAACATGCAACACACATAACCAGGGGAACACTTTATGTAAGGTGCTGCTTCTCAGATATGAATGTAGCTTCTGAGGCAGTTGATTAAAACCCAAGATTCTGCCCCCACTTGCAGGGATTCTGATTCAGTGGATCTGGGACAGGACCAAGGAATCTGCATCATCATCACTGTCATTATCATCACTATAGTCATCACTATCATCGTCATCACTGTCATTATCACTATCAGCATCACTATCATTATCACTATCATCATCATCACTATCATCATCACTATCATCATCATCACTGTCATCATCATCACTGTCATCATCATCACTGTCATTATCACTATCATCATCATCATTGTCATCATCATCGTCACCACCTTAAAGTCAGCTCCTTAGCTGATCACACTTGAGTAAACCCAGACCGGGAGGCACAGCTTACCTCCCTACTTGCTCACATGTCAAGGCTGAGTGAAAGCTGTTGTTGCCACCCTTGCAGAGTCTAGCTCAGCACCGAGCTCCCGGGTGGCACTCAACACACGTGTTGAAGGCAGAGGCAGTGCAAAGTGAATCTTTTGATGACAAGTGAAGAGCTGCCCACTGATTGATCCCCACAGTTCTGTTTGCAGTCTTAATGGTTGAATTTTTCTTAGCGTCGTGTCTCTGTTCAGGATTTTAATGACAAAACAATCTCAGCCTGAAAAGAAGAACTGAATAGGGGTAATTATTTCGGAAGGATCTGAGCCCCACCTTCCTCCCTGAACACTGCTCTGATAAAGATGTGTGAAGTCACAGCATTTATTAGTGTTTCTGAGCCGGCTGCTCTTCGGAATCACCTGGGAGATTAACTCAAAGCACTGAGGCTTGGGTCCGTCTCCCACCCCAGGCCCTGTTTAACCGGTCTGGGGTGTGGCCTGGGCACCAGGACTTTTACCTTTTCCAGGTGATTCTGATGTGTGGCCAGGGCTGCAGGCCACAGACCTGTAATGTGTGGGACCTGCCAGAGAGGGGAGTGGAGATTATTCATTTATTATTTTTTTAATCCTCACCCAAGGACATTTTTCCATTTTTTGTTCAGATAGAGTGGGAGGGAGAGAGAGGAAGAGAGAGAGAGAAACATCGACGTGAAAGGGACACATCAAGTGGCTGCCTCCCGCACGACCCAACCAGGGCCGGGGACAAACTGCAACCGAGGTACGTGCCCTTAGTGGGAACTGAACCCGGGTCTCTCTGGACCGCAGGCTGACGCTCTAACTGCTGAGCCAAACCGGCCAGGGCAAGAGATTATTCATTTCTTGAGTTCATTTCTTGTAGTCCTCTTGGACCACAGATGGGACGTTCCTGGATTCCGAGATCCAAGACTGCTCTAAAATCCGAATCTAAAGCATATTTTATACAAACAAACAAACATACATGTACAGTATCCAAAATTATAAATATGAAGTAATAGTCAATTGTTTTCTATTCCTTTAGTACATGCTTATCACAAACCATTGAGTTTATGTAGGAATGTACAAAAGAGGCTAAAAATCTCCCCAAATGCCAGCACACAGAAGCTATAATTGTTACTATACCTGGTGCACACTTTCCCACTCACTTCTCTGTGCCTGTGTGCACTTGTAACCTAGACATATAATTCATCGTCAATGAAATCAATAGTACATACCGGTCTGTGTGCTTTGCCCAACAGTGTGACATGGATAACTTTCCTTAAATCTGCATAATCATTGTTGTGAGATCTTGCCAAATTCAAGTTCTAATCGCACCTGAGAAATGGGACATCTGCGTTCTTGTTAAAGCTCGCTGTATATTTTTAAAAATAGAAGACGGACAGCCCCGCAGGCCAGGAAGCCTTGGGGAGCTCGAGCAGTCTGTGGAGCGTGTCTGGGCAGTTGGTGGCTGGGGGCAGAAGTGCTTAGCAAGCCTGGCTACAACCCCTTTTTGTAGGGCTGGTCTCTGTTGCGTTCTAGTGTCATTCCTTTGTTTTCATTCTTTAAGAGGTCCTGTTTTCATTTGCCCTCTGGACCGTGACGGGAGTGTAGAAAGGCCAACGCCAGCCAGCAGAGAGCTGCGCCTGAACGCGCGGGAGGCGGCACCACCCATAGGGGGCGTCTCGGTGGTGATTCATTGCTGACCTGTGGAGTGGACAGCTCTTCAGTTATGGGGAGAAACCGACATTTGCATCTGTGTTTGAAATCACTTGATTTTTAAAACGTAGACAACTAATTGTTTAAAAATTAAAAACCGTGAGACCAAACAAAACACGTGGGCTTTTTAGAGTCCTCTGGAAGCCAGTCTGAGGTCTGGATCTGCTAAGCCATGTGGGGCCGTTGGTATTGTATCAGTCTCCCTTATTCAATTCTCAAAATATTGTCAGAATGCAGTATTTTGTGTGCCAGTTACTGTTAAAAGGACTGGAGAGCTCTGGCCGGTTTGGCTCAGTGGAGAGTGTCAGCCTGAGGACCTAAGGGTCACGGGTTCAATTCCTGGTCAAGGGCACGTACCTGGGTTGCAGGTTCGATCCCCAGCCCTGGTCGGGGGTTGTGTGGGAGGTAACCAATCGATGTGTCTCTCTTACATTGGTGTCTCTCTCTCTCTCTCTCCCCCTCCCTTCCTCCTTTTCACTCTAAAAAAAAAATCAATGGAAAAATATCCTCGGGTGTATAAAAAAAAAGTTTTGATCCTTGACTTGGCTGTTCTCAAAATAGGGTCCCAGACCAGCATCCTCAGTGGATCACCTGGGAACTTGGGAGAAGTGCAGATTCTTGGGCCTCGCCCCAGGCCCCTTGAATCAGAATCTGCATTTTAACAACCTGTTTTCACAAACCTTCCTGGTGGTTCTGATGCCGCCTGAAGTTCGAGAACCGTGGTCTGAAGGGAAGTCAGACATAGGGCGGAAATCTGTGACGTGGAGAAGGTGTGTGGGAATCGGGGAGCTTTTAGGAAATTAGTGGCCCCACCTGTATGTTCAAGGATGAGTGGGAGTTGGCCAGGTGAAGCTGCAGGGAGGGGTCCTGGGGAGAAGGGGCGACAGTGAGGAGGAGAGGGGGTAGAGCATGTGTTTGGGAATTCTCAGCTTAGAGCATGTGACAAGGATGCTCTGGGAAACAGTGAGCTGAGAACAGGTGGGGCCAGGTTTTCGATACCAGGCTAAGGTAGCTGGGTTGTCTCTTGTAGGCGTTGGGACATCACTTGACTGGGAGTGTGGCGTTGGGTCCGTGTCTAGGAAAAGAGTGCGGGCAGCAGGGTTCAGATGCCTCTGTGCAGAGACAGCTCTCCTGGTGCTCCGCTGGCCTAGGTCTCCATTCCAGCCTCTCCTGGCGTGACTCGGACCTGGGTCAGCAGTCCCCGTCCGTGGATAGGGTGGTGGGGAGAGGAGTGCAGAGGCAGGCGTTGCCGGACGTGTGGTGGTGACAGTAAGGTCACCGCACCTCTTTCTTCCCAAGGGGAAAGTGTGACTTTCCAAGCTGAACGTTTTAGTGGTTGCTGGTGTTCTCTGCGATTGCATTGGTCTTTGTAATGAGTTTCTGCGGCAAATATTTTAGGAAAAAAGTCCTTGCTTTACTTCCTCTTTAGAGATCTGTGGTGTCTAAAGAGGAAACACTTTGGACTCCAGACCAGGGAAACTCATATCTACACCTAACTTGGGCTCTCTCTGCCCCACCCCTCTGTCCGGCTTTCCTTCCCTCTTTCTTTTTGCATTGCTGGGCTGTGAGACATGGTGGGACGACCAGCCCCCTGCTGGTCATTTTGTGCAATGTCTTGTTTGTAATATACAGAGTGGAGACTTTGGGGCGATGCAAATAACAGAAACACAGACGTAGACTGAGCTCGAATCCCTTAATTAAAAAAAACTGTCCCCGTGTCGTGAATTTTAAAATGTTTACCTTTGTGAGAGGGTGACGGGAATTTTTTTTTGACTCCCTCTATTGTTTGCAAAATGATGAAATACGTTTATGAAGTAGTTATTTCTTTTGTCCCGCCCCTGCGACCTCTCGTACGTTAATGATTACATTCGCAATCTTCTTTCTTCTGCCTGTGTACTGACTGTTTTTATTTTTTCCTAAACTGAAAGGAACAGGTTTTTCCAGCTGATTGCTTTGGGTGTTCCTTCTAGTCGGTCACAAACACACAAGCCTCTATGCCTGCGTTGACTATGTATATACAAAGCAACCACGGGGTAACCTGTATGGGCATTGAAAGTGATATTAAAAGTGAGGGAAACTGGTGTTTCCACTTGAGCATTGACCTTTTCGTTAACCACAAAGATGGTGTTTATACACACAGAGGGCACTGACGACACCGCTTTTGACATGATGAATTATGTGGAGGCCCTTCAGAGGTGGGTGCACGACCCTAATGAGAAGCTTGAGGGGGAAGGTTTTCTCAAGCAATTCTCTGGACAATTTCCTGGATCCCCCCATTTTAAAGCCACTCCCCCATTTGTTAGTGTCTAAATTTAAATATCTTTCCTAATAAAAACCAACCTTGTTATCTTCTGACGTCCCTGCCTTAGCTTTGCCCGTATTCGTCCTAGCAAATCGGACTGATGGCAGGTGCTTGGGGTACAGTTGTGTGTTGATGGACAGGACAGCCGGATGAGGGGAAGCTGGAGGCAGAAGGACAGAGGTACACTGGCTCAGGCGTTTATTCCTCCAGGCACGGTGAGCTCAGTGTGGCCAGGTCCTCTCCAGCTTCGTTCAGATGTTCTACTCAAACTGATGAAGACATTCGACCTCACTCGGACATTGAGAGCGCATTGGAAATACAGAAAGAGCAGAAATAAAGTTGTTTCTGTTCTCTCACAAAGACTTGCAGACATAGCTACTGTCAAACCATGCAGAGCCTGAGCCCTAGGCTGGCATGTTCTGCTTACACACGTGCCCGTCCTTAATTGCCCCCTCTGTTTTTTTTTCTCCCCCCAGTTGCAAATGAAGCTGGAGACAAGACTGCCGGACCCCTCACCCGCTTCTCCCGCTTCTCCCGTGAGTAAATCTTTCACTCCTTTCCGGGGCTCCTTCAGAGGCCTTTTCTCCTGCGTGGTGCGTTCTTGTAATGCTGCCAAGTGTCAGTCAAACACTGCCAGTAACAGAGTAACACGAGAACTGTCTTCAGCGGGTTCGTATCCATTCGAGCCCCAGCATGGGGGAGCGAGTGCTGCTACCGCCTGTTCAGTCCTCAGAACTGCCGTTTGTCTAACTGTTCGAGGCTTTGCTGTTCCAAGTGTGTCCTGGGGGCAGAACAGACATCGCCTGGGGGCTTGTTAGAATTGCAGAGCCCAGGCTCACCCCGACCTCCTGAACCACAACCTGCAGGTTAACAGAGCCTCAGGTGATTTCTGAATTGCTGGGCTGAGAGAGATCCTGGGAGCAGATCACCTCCCCCTGCTGGTCACTTTGT
The DNA here is from genome assembly GCA_030848825.1 of Tadarida brasiliensis. Taxonomy (NCBI): domain Eukaryota; kingdom Metazoa; phylum Chordata; class Mammalia; order Chiroptera; family Molossidae; genus Tadarida; species Tadarida brasiliensis. The sequence goes on along the minus strand of CM061267.1, from coordinate 92,504,768 downwards.
ATAGCGTCTTGTTTGTGATTGACAGAGAGTGGGGGCCTTGGGGTGGGCTTCTTATGAAGACAGAGTGAGAAGAGCATGTGAAATACTTGCAGTTGTCAAGGTCCATACGCTGCGGAAGCATCACCACCACCCACAGTGGATTTGTGGGCTGGCTGCACTGGCGTTACCTGAGTTAGGTGACGTTGTGACGCTCAGATGGAACGGCTTCCTTCGGCACAGGGATATCCGCAAGGGCCTCGGGGTCCCCCTCAATGTCACCTGGCTCCATGGTCTCCAGGTCTTGATTCTGATGGGAGAGCAGGAGTCAGAAGCCTCTCAGTGTTTCCTGGGGTGGTGTGGATGGCAAATTACACACCAAGGTCATGAAAACCCGGATCCCCTGCAGGGGTGGAAATTGAGGAATCGAGCAGGGTTGGGTGGAGATGACTCCCCCGCTGGCTGGGCATCAGTGCAGAAATGGTAGCACTGGAAATCATGATAGATGGATTTTTATTTCCAGCACCATCACTACGAGCTGGCTTTCACTTAAAGTAATTTCACGTACAGTCTCCGGGCCTCGGCATACTCATCTGAAAAATAGGAAATTCATGCCCATCTTTCCTCCTTTATAAAAAGTTGCTGTCATTTGAAGTCCTGGCATGAGAGCCACACAGATCCCTGCGTTGTTCACGTGGGGTCAGCCACGTCCTGCGTGTGGACCCTGCCACAGGACGACTTCATGCGTAGGGTTAAGTGTAATTTCTCTATCTGCAGAGCATCTTCCAAGCTCTGCCTTTTTGGGAAGCTTCAGCACTTTGGGATTGATTCCTAGAAATGATTTCTATAGAACTGTAATAACATGTAATAACGGAAGAGCCTTAAGTGCTCACATTTTAGAAACGGTGTCATAAAACATTCTCTTCTCCCAGGCCCCAACCATCCCTGCCCTCCTACCTGGAGCCATTATTTCCAAAGTACGTATCTCATCCCACAGCCCAGTGAGCGTGACAAATGTGCTTTTAGTCCCTGTCTGTCTTCACCTCCCGAGCAGAAGTCAGGCAGACCCATAAGCTGGAAGGTCACGGCCACGCTGGGCCCCCTGCACAGGCCCCTCCGAGGGAGCACCTGGCGTCCTGACTGTCGTCACCAGGCGGGGAGGGGACGGGCCCTCCCAGGAAGCCAGGATGGAACCTGGGGCGGTTCATCCCTTCACAGAGAAGAGGGCGACTTCTGTTGTCCGTGGCTTCCACACTCCTCACGTGTGTGACCGGCTGGGAGGACGGCGTGTCACTTGAACACTCATTAGTAGAAGATAAGCAAAGACACGAGGGAAAGACAGCCATGTCGGACGGAAGTAATTAGTGGCAAACCAGTTAAGTGGGGCTGATTCTGAAGAAAGGAAGGAAGGAAAGGAGTTCTGACTTAGTGAAGTGCTCTGGAGAGAAGCCCAACGGCGCGTTAGTGCTCCATCTTCTTGTAGCAAATCCGCGTGGGAAAACAGTGCGTGGCTTCCGGGAAGGAAAACAGTCCCACGGACACTCGCCCCACCGAAATGACCTCGATCGGGTGGTGTGGTGTGAATGAAGTGTTCGCTTTGGAAAGCTGGAAGGACTTGGGTGAGAGCCTATTGTTTGGAGACCGGAAGAGGATGTGCTGATTGATGTTGGCCGGGTGATGGGAAGGACCAGGCTCCAGGGGACCCCAATAGGCCAGGCATTGACCTTTCATTCGCTGGGTGAGGCTGGGACCCCTGAGGTGGATATTGGTCCCGACAGCCTGGGATAAATAACATAAAGCTTCGTGCCTGGGCCCTGTGATTGCTCAGTAAGTATGGCAGGTTGTCCTTACATATATTATCTCCCTGATCATCATCTTCCTCCTCCCTCCCTCCCTCTCTCCCTCCCTCTCTCTCCCCCTCCCTTCCTTCCACATATATATTGAGGACTTTTCTGTGCCGGCCCTGGAAACACAGATGAGTAAGTGTGCCTTCCAAGAGCTCCCAGTCTAATCAGGGAGGTGGAGACGTGAATGGCTGTGGCAGTGTGTGGAGGGAAAGGCTAGCAGTTGGTGTGGGTGCTGTGAGAGCCGGATGGCATCTGACCTGATGGCATCTGACCGGGAGAGGCATGGATTCAAGGGAGTCCCTGGAGAAGGCAAGCGTGAGCTGAGGCTTGGAGAGTGAGCAGGGGTTTACAATTAGAGAAGGAAACTTCTAATCCTAACAAAACCCCAAAGCCCTCAAGGGCCATCCACATTTATTAGGCTGAGTGAAATAAGTCAAGCAGAGAAAGGCAAAAACCGTGTGATCTCACTTATATGTGGAATCTAAAAAACAAAATAAAAACAAAAGTCTTGGAGTACAAAGTAGGTACAGCACGATCACTGTAGTTGGTAACACCATCTTGTATATTTGAAAGTGGATACAAGAATTAGATCTTGAAAGTTCTCATTACAAGAAAAAAAGTGTAACTGTGGTGATGGACGTTAACGAGACTTACTGTGATTTTACTGTGAATCATTTCAAATAATTGTATGTATACAAATATCAAATCATTATGTTGTACACCTGAAACTAATAGAATGTTATATGTCAATTATATCCAAGGAAAAAAAAACAACCCCAAAATCAAACCAGTGTAATTTTTCAAAGAAGAGGCCACTTGCAGTGTTTAGACTTGGCCACCAGGTGGCAGGATGAGGCCAGCATTTGCCGGGCATCTCCACTCCAGGAGCCTTCAAAGCGACGGCACTCAGTGGAGAGATCCCAGGGCTTTGGAGAGACCATGGGGAGGGAGGCACGGGTCCAAAGCTTGTGAGCGGGGCAACTCCATTCTGGAGTTTTGATGGCTTCCCTAACTGAGAGGAGAATAATTTCTCCCTTGAGATGAGCCGTGGTTGAAAAGAAAACAATGGTATCAGTAAGAAAATGGAGCCAAATCTGGCCTCTTCAGCTTGGGGAGGTAAAAATCCAGATGTGTTGAAATGGATTATCCCATTGAAGGGCTGTAGAGGAGTAATTTGGGTGGATGGATCACAGAGCAAAGGGGGGTCGCCTGGGACTTTTGTACGGGGTGTAGTGAGAGCTGGGAGAAGCTGGGCCAAGTTGGGCAGAGAGAGAGGTGCAGTGAGGGTGAGCCCTGGGTCGGGATGGGGCTGAGCCAGCACCTGTTATTCCTGGCGATGCCCAGGGCAAACACAAGCTCGTATCTGACAGACTGCTCAGTCCAGCCAGAGAACACCCCTCAGCTGCTGGTCATTGTTTCCCCCTAGTTCTTCTGACCGTCGTCACCTCTGCTCTGATGTAGGCTCAGGTGTGGGACAAAGCCCCTTCTTTTTCTCCTCTTCTTGGGTAAAACAAAGGCTGTTGGTCAAAGCAGAACTTGCCTGGAGATTAGGGATCCACACAAGAGACCCCAATATGCAATTGCATGGGGACCATTTAAATTCATAGTTCTGTTCTCAACAGCCCTGCACCCATCCCAACACCGGTACTTATTTAGAGACAGGTTGACCCTTCCGCTCTCCTCCTCCTTCTTTGCCTTTTATTGCCAGTTTCCTCTTGGGAATAAAAAGATGCTCCTCCCCAGTGTAGGCAAGTAGACTAAGGTGTTGCAGTGGTTCCCGCCACGGTGTGTGCCTTGCTCAGCCTTGGGTGGAAGCCCAGGGTGGACACACACAGTCTGTAGGCTGTGACGTGTGCGCCTCTAGGGGGCAGCATCCTGCAGACCAAGCTGTGACCAACCCGTCCCCTGGAAGTTGTGCAGGCCTGAGGACTCTGTTGAAAGTCTCATGTTCCCAGCTGCAATTCGTGGAACCTATGAAAGAATTGCCTGGTTTCCAGGCCTATGTTCCCTACCCAATAGGGCAAGATAGGAAGGGAGGTCAAGATGTGAAGCCAGTTGGGCGAGAAGCTGAAAAAACCCATGCATGGTACGATAGAAGCACACGGCAGGTGTTTTATGTGGTTTCCATAGCCTCAGAAACAGTATCTCAGAAGCAGGTGGGAGAGCTAACCTTGAAAGGACATTCTGGGTGTAGGAGTATAAAAATGAGTAAGTCACAGTTCTTTCCCTGCAGGAGCTAACCACCAACAGATGACCCATTGTATTGATTTCATTACCAGCAAGGGTTTGTTTGAGCCCAAATTAAAGAGAGTTCTACTCCGTGACTAATATATTACCCCAAAGCCTTACTTTTTCTGGAACTCTTGATTAAAACTCCAAGCCTCTGAGCAATTGCTTTCAAACACTTTTATTTTTGATCACAGCACACAAACCGTTACAACCTGTCTAGGATGAACATGGCACCTTCTTCCAAGTGCTCAGAGCTCTCTCATACATACTGTATCTCTGAATTCGTCCCCACCAAGTTTTTATAATGAGGTTGAAAATCAGTCCTGGAACTTCCCAAAGGAATACTAGGCAGATTTACAAATGAATCATGTAGCAGATGGTGAGACTTGGAGTTTTGCATGCTTTGCAGACATTAGCATACTTCAAGGTAGTTATGCGTTGAAAAATGTTCACTTAATTATGGGGGAGGTGGTGTCTGAATTAGCGAAAGTCTACATTATGGAAAACTTAAAGAAATGGTATCTTCTAACTCTCAAGCACCTAAGTTACACCAACCATTAGCAAAGTGTTTGTCAAGTAGATTTCACTCTTAATAGGTAGGCTTCTTTTTTAATTAGTATGCTAAATGAATGCTGTCAAAGTTCCTGAAAGCAGCCTCCCTTTAATCTTGTCTACATCATTACTCTGCTGAACAGACTCCTTCTTTCGATGTGTGACAAAGAGTCATCGAGACCTTTCCTCTCGGAACTGATGGCCTCACTACACAGTGATCCACTTGCACCAGATGAATTTCTAAATAGACTTTGAAAAGTCTGTAGGGACTATGCCCATCAGTCGGGGAAGACAGAGGCAAGGCTTCACTCTGAAGCAGGTTGGGCACCATTCCTCCTGCTCACGCCTGAGGCTTGGGCTATGCATTGCTTATTGTGATAACTGGCTGTCTGGGTATACATGTCAGTCTTAATCTTGGTTCTTTCTGCTGAATTCATCTGGCAGCCCAAGTAGACAGTGAGTGAAACCTAGGATGACCTGCATACCTTGCCTTTTGGAACGCAAGCTCTGTATGGATCTTCTTGCATTCCAGAGTGGTTAAACTGGGGTTAAATCCAAAATAAAACCCCAAGCCCTGGCTGCGGTAGTTCAGTTGGTTAGAGCATTGTCCCGATATGCCAAGGTTGCAGGTTCAATCCCCAGTCAAGGCACGTACAAGAATCAACCAAGGAATGAGTAAGTAAGTGGAACAACAAATTGATTTCTCTCTCTCTCTCTTTCTCTCAAATCAATAAAGAAAGAGAATAAAATATAAAATGAAACACTATCCTAAAGACGTAGGGTAAAGGTAGCCTTCTGAAAAATGATTTAACATAGAAGTCAGGAGAAAAAAAATGTAAATGCTACTTTGCGTTCTCTATAAGAAGCAAGGAGATACAGCCGCGTGGGAGATAGAAGGAGAAAGCCATAAGAAGAGAAACAGTTTGATTCTGAGTTAAGATGCAAAGAAAAATAATGCAAAGTAAGTAAGTAAACAACATAGGAATTAAAATCTACACTGAATATAGAAATGACACAAAAAATTAATTAAAGGTTGGAAGACAAATTTGAGAAACAGTGTCTTAGACTGTAGATGAAAATAAAGACACGAACATGATGAGAAAAGATAATAGGAAGTCAGAGAAGAAAGAATCAGCCTAAATAAATGAATCATACATATTCTGAGACTAAAGCCAAACAAATGGAGCAATAATCAAAGATAAAGTTGAAGACAGCTTGCCTGAACAGAAGAAAGTAAGGCCTGAGTTTGCATAATGAAAAGGCTCATTGTGTTCCAGAAAAACAAATTCAAAAATCAGTAAAAATAGCCCATGATTACATATATGCTAACAAAATTTTTGAAATACAAAGATAAAGAAAAATGTTTGTCCACAAAGGAGAGAAAAAACTATCAGACTTGGTTCCTAATTCTCTTTTACAGCATGTAAATAGCAGAAGATAATAAAAAAATATGTTCAGCATTTAATGTAAATTCAATAAATCTGTACCTAAGTCGTTCATGTGTATTTCATTAACCAACATGTCATCCTTTGAAAGAATTATTCAAGGATATACTTCAGCCAGTTAAAACATGAATCAAAATAAATTCTGGCCCTGGTCTGGTGGCTCAGTTGGTTGCAGCATCTTTCCCGTACACCAATAAGTTGCGGGTTTGATTCTAGGTCAGGACACATACCTCGGTTGTAGGTTTAATCCCTGGTCGGCACATGTGGGAGGCAACCGATTGATGTTTTTCTCTCATGTCAATGTCTTTTTCTCTCTCTTTCCCTTCCTCTCTCTAAAATCACTAAAGACATATCCTTGATGAGGATTTTAAAAATAATGAAATGAATAAATAAATTCTGCAGAGCTGTGCGGTGCCATAAAATGTGACTATTGGATTTTTTATTTCTTAGAACAGAGAATCACTGAAACTAGATTATAAAAGGGAAATTTATAATATAGCTACAACAGAAAATTTCATAGACATTTCATAAATAAAAATGAAGTGAAGCAAACAAAATGATAAGGTTTCTTGTTATTGCCAGTATGGCTTAAAATTCTTTTGGAAGTTTTAGCCAATGCAATAAGACATGAAACAGAAATATGAGGCATAACTATTAGAAAAGAGAAGGGAAATTTATTGTAGATGGTATATGTTTAGAAAAAGAAAAACAAACAAATAAACAAATCCTTAAAAAAAGTAAGAGTTTAGTAAAGAGACAGACTGTTAGTCAATACACTAAATGAATTGCTATCTTATATTCCAACAATGACAATTTAGAACATATAGTTAAAAAATATACTCTATTAATAAGAGGGGACAAACACATAAAATGCTTATTAAAAAAAAAAAACACTAAGAATTTCCATGACAAAAGAAAATGAAGATTTGGCTGAAGGAAATAAAATTCTTGAATACATGGGATGCTCTTTTGGATGGCAGATGGCAGAAACCCAATACGAACCACCTTAAGCTCAAAGGGGATTTGCTGGGAGGACACTGTAGTAATTCTCAGACGTATAAAAGGGTTGTCTATCTGGGGATCTGAGGGATTGGATCCAGGGCCATGATACTCTCTGAACTCCTCCTCTTCTTTTTTCGGCTTTCCTTAGAATACTGGTTACGTTTTCTCAGGCTCCGTCAGGTACTGGGCTATGGTTGCTAGCAGTTGCAGTCTAATAGGGAAGAAAGGGCTCTTCCTGTTGGTTTCAGTATGAAAAACACCAGGGAAGAATTGAGATTATCCAAGTCTGGGTTACATACCTACTCCTCGACTTGATCACTGAGAGCAGGGCCATAGGGTAGCATAGCCGAAAGCCCATCAGGTTCACATGGGATGAGTAACAGGATAGAAGGTGTTCTCAGAATAAAGTGAGAGGAGCTACTATAAATATGGAGGAAAAGGTATTTGGGTTAATAAATACAACAGATGTTTCAGACAGAAAGGACCAGTCAGATACCTGATGAGAGCATGATATATTGCAAAGATGAAAATTCTTTTGTTAAAGAAATTAAACAATTAATTATACTTTGTTCAATACTATCTTAATATAAATTCAAAAAGGAGATTTCCCTTCAGAAATCGACAAAGTGATTTTAACAAAACTTTTCTTAGAGACCTAAGCAAGTAAGAATAGTCAAGAATAGTCATATACTGTCAGATATTAATGGATGTTATAAAGTTATAAGCAGAATAATGTGATCCAATTATTTAAAACACAAAACAAAACAGGTTAATCTAACAGGATAACTCAGAAAAACAAAACGAAACAAAACCCCCTAGCATATTTGAGAATTTATATGTCATCACAAATCGAGTTGTATTCTTGCATTTCCATAGCCCACCCCCCTCATGGTGTGTATATCTGAAATAGAATTGAGTTTTCAAATCTTCTCAGAAATTCTATCTCCTCCAATTTCAAAAAGTTTCTAAAACTGAGAATTAGTGTATCAAAAAGAACATAACAGGGCTATGTGAATGATTTAAAAATAATCAGAACATTATTGATACTTAATTTTTTACTATCATCATGGTTTTATGTTAGTGAGCATAAAACTCCTCATCTGAGTTTTATTAGGTTCATTCCTGACCTCTTTATCCCAGCCCAGTTTTCTTACCTGCTGGAGTTTTAGGATCCTTATCCTCCTTGAAGGAGTGGATACCCACAGACCCATGTCACAGATATTTTGAGAACCATTGAAGGTTTCCAAGATTTTTTTAAAAACCTTTTAGGAGAATTAAGTCTCTTTTTTTCTCTGGGCTTTGCAGGACTCTACTTTCTCAGCCTTCTGCCAGGGTGATCTTTGTGTATTTTTTTCATCAGGAACCAAGTTGATAAAGCACTTGTCAGATTTAGATGGGATTACCACCTCACCTTGGACTCCTCCTGCCAGCCATTTATCAGGCTGCCACCACCAGACACACTTCACAATGAATCTGTAGTTATTTTGGATTCAGATTTTTCTCATCTCATTTTCTTGCTCGCTTGTCTTTTCTCAACCCATCAAACTCACCTTGTATTATTCATCTCCCCCTGAAAACTTCCTTCTTTTAAAAAAAGTTTTTTTCTCCTATTTTTTTTTTTTTTTGTGTGGTGGTCTTTTCTTTTCTTAAAAAATTTTTTTTATTAATTTATTTTTCTTACAGATGTTTCTCCTTTTTCCTTGCAGACACCCTCCTCCCTGTCCCCCCGCCCCTCCAGCATCGTTGTCTATGTCCATTGGTTACGCATACATGCATATAAGTTCTTTGGTTTATCTCATCCCGCCCCCCCTCCTCTGAGGTTTGTCAGTCTGAACCTTACTCGTTTCTATGTCTCTGGGTCTGTTTTGTTCATCAGCTTTTTTTTGGTTCATTATATTCTCTTTATTAATTTTGGAGAGAGAGGGAGAGAGAGATAGAAACTTTGATGAGAGAGAACATCAATTGGCCACCTCCTGCATGCCCCCCACTGGGGATCAGGCCCACAACCTGGGCATGTGCCCTGACCAGGAATCAAACCGGCGACCTCTTTGTACATGGGTCGATGCTCAACCACCGAGCCACGCCAGCCGGGCCTGAACTTCCTTCTTTAAAGAAGCTGCAAACTGCTTTCATGCAAGAGGACTAAGCAAAGTCAAGGTTCTCCCTAGTGGCAAACAGGGTGTATCTTATTACTTATGTAAAAGGATGTCTGTTTCATAAGAAATGCAGGACATTCTACTTGATCTACACCAAGAATATGTTTATTTGCTCATAAATAAAGTACAAATAGTGTGATGTATCACCCTGAGCCCTGGATCAGGAGAATGAGAATCTTGGGACAAAGCCATCTATTGTTTTCTAACTCTATGATCTAGTTTATCTGATCTCTTGGAGACTTAATGTCCTAGTGCCCAATAATGTTTCCATAATACTTACTTCAAATTGTTGATTTATGGTGAAGTAAGGTAACACAGGTGAAGGCCTCTTGACAATGCCTAGCACGTAGCAAGCATGGAACAAAATGTTTGTTACGTCTGAATCTGAGCACTGTTCTCTCGATAAGCTCAGTGGGATGGATGCTGCTCTCGGAGTCTATGATTTGGGAAGATCTGTAATCAATCCGGAGGGCTCAGGGGGTCCACGGAAGGTTGTCTTTGTGAAGACATGGGAGAGGGTTTATGGCAGGGACAGGGGAGATAACAGGAAAGGAGAATGTATTAGGCTTTGAATGAGAGTCAGGCGGAAGTCAAAGGAAAGAGGAGAGCTGGGGTGGTGGGAGGGGAGTGGGCTCACCTCCTGCACCTGAGCCATGTTATTTTTGGTCCCCTGAAGGCGTAGTTTATCTATGGTTTCCCTCAGGGGCTTTTGGATGTTATTGAGAGAGACCTGTGCGACTCTATCTGTGTCCATGTTTTTGCTTCTATTTAGTCAGAAACATTTCATGCTTTCAAAATCAGCTTAAAATAAATCAGAGCAGGGGAAATTTTTAGTTTTCATTTTGTCAGAGCAGACCAGTCCAGTGTCCCTGGAGGATGCTCGGCCCACGTTGGTGAAGAATCAGAGGAAGAGTCTTTCCCACTCTCTGGGAGTTGAAAGAGGAGCGTGCTCCAGAAGGCTGAGCTCAGACTGAGTTGGGACGGGCCACAGCAGGGGGCCGTTGTGATCCTCCTAAGGCAGGAATGAGTAGCAGATGGGATTCTGGTTGTGTTTTCTAGGGCACAAAAACTCTGGGAACTCTATATACTGGGTACCCTTTGAGCCCAGCTTCACATCCTCATGGCCCATTTTTAAAAGCTCGAGTTGGACTGTTTTCTCTTGATTTCTGGGGTTTCTTGCTGATGTGGTAATTGCCCCACAGTCATTCATCGCAGATCCAGTAGAGCTAGGGAATTAATACCCCATGGGTTACTCTTGTTTGAGGGATCAGAGTCTGCAGATAAATGCTCCCTCCTCCCGTCCTCAGAGGACGATTCTGAGCATCACCCACAGATTCTCTGAAGATCTCTGACAACAATGTCACAGGGATAAAAGGGATGAATTAGGATTATTTTGTTACTATAAAGTAGTCACACTACCTGTGAAGTGCTACAATGTTATTTGAAAGTGGCCTTGGACTAGCTGTAAATGTATACTGTGAACTGTAGGGAAAGCACTTGAAAAAAAAAAAGAATTATAACCAGTATGCTAAGAGAAAATGGAATCATACAGATGCTTAATTAAAACCACAACAGGCAAAAAACAGAGGAATACAAAAATAGGAACAAAAAACAAGGGCGACAAATAGAAAACAGCAATGACTATGACAGACACTAATCCAATTACACCAATAATCATTTGAATGTTAATGGTCTAAATGCATCAATGGAAAGACAGAGATTGTGAGAGTGGGTCAGAAAACCAGACCCACCTGTAGTTACCTAAAAGAAACTTTAAAGATTAAAAACTCATGTGGGTTAAAAGTAAATTGATGGAGAGAAATAATCAAAAGAAAGCCAGAGTAGCTATATTAATTTCAAACAGAGCCGACTTCAAAGTGAGGAAAGGTATCAGGGATAAAGAAGGACATTATATAATGCCACTAGGTTCGGCTAATTATAGGAGAATTTCTCCAGGGGATGCAGCAAATGTTGGTCGTGGGCAGGATGAGGACTTTGATATTGCTAAAGGATAATTTAAAAAAAATTCATACAAATACAAAGTGAATATGTGCCAAAGATCTTATTTAACTCATTAATTGATGAAGAAACCAGTAAGATGTTATAACTGGTTTGAAGGAGAACCCAATGAGCAGATGGGGGACTATACAGGATACCCACTAAACTTTTTGGCCCATTTCAAAGTCTTGAAATGTACAAGTCCATCAGGGATGCTGAAGTGAATTTGCTTGGTAGCTGTAAGCTGGCAACACTCATCAGTGTCTACAAGGCAGTGACGAACTGCTTTCCATGGAACACGATTTCCATTTTTAGAAACAAGAATCACTTGCATTCCTATCAGCTTTCTCCACTTTACAGAACTGTGAAAGAGCTCCAAGTGAATGAAAAATGGAGCTAACCAAGATGGGTGACTAGACGAGATACCCACTAAACTTTCTGGCCCATTTCAAAATCTTGAACCATTTTTCTTGATGATGCTAATGGAGGGGATGGGGATGAGGGGGTAGGAGAAAACCAGTTATTTTCCCAAAGACTGGCTCTAGTGTGACCCAGTAGCTGTTTTGCGGTTTTCTGCCTGCCTTTCCAAAGCTTCTCGAGGGCAGGGATCCAGCACAGAGCTCTGAAGTACTCAACACTGTGCTGGAGTGTTGGGGGCACAAACCCAAGTTCCATTCTGTCGATGGTTGGCACGTATCAGTGAACTCATCCCCAGGCATATCCAATATTCTTAAGTCTTTTTCATTTTGTATTGTATTGTTCACCTAAGGCAGACTGTTGTCAACAATTTACCTTCTGAAAGAGGTTAAAACAGAAATCAGTAAAATGCTCACGATGCCCATGTCATACTAGCTTCCTGGATCTCTCTGGAGTTTGTGCCTTAGGTCCAGGTTATAGGTGAGGCTGCACCAATGAGCTGTTATAATTAGACCCTTGAGGCTCGAGCCCAAGTTCTACTTAATTACAGCTTTTATCAGATCGGATAACCAGGTGGAATATGCTAGGTCAGGGCTGGGGCTTTAATACCCCTTTAAAAAATATTTATTATTAGAGAAAAATAAAATGGACAGAGACTCAGATACCTGTGGGATAACATGAAAAATTATATCTGGGCATCTGTAAGACCCTTCTCAAAACTCAGGAATAGGTGTCTCTCTCCCTGCCTATATTAGTGGAAACCTACCGGGCATGGCCAGTGATTTCCAGATGTCTACTACTGAAATTCCTTTGTACCTTTCTTTCTTTAGAAATTAAAAACATAAGGTAGTAAAACATTTATTATTATTTTAGTTTTCTTACTATAATGTGGGTTTGGTGAGAAGGGTAATTTTTTCACTTTATCATGATAAGAAAATTTTTATCTCAGTCATGCTACAAGCATTTACTGAAATACAGTTTTCTCAGCTGAATCACGTCTGCATCATCTGCGTGCTTCCTTGTCACGGATATGGAGAGGGTCTTCGTCGAGATTTCCTACCTTGAAATGCAACTTTTCAGATCATGGTTCAGCTGCGGGCCCACAGGCTGCTCTGCCCCCAGCATTTTCCTTCTTTCTTTTTTTTTTTTAAATCCTCACTGGAGGATATTTTTCAATACTGGAGGATATTTTTCAATTAGTTTTCAGATAGAGTGGGAAGGAGAGAGAGAGAGAGAGAGAGAGAGAGAGAGAGAGAGAGAGAGAGAGAGGAAGAGATCAGTGTGAGGGAGACACATCGATTGGTTGCCTCCTGCAGGACCCCAACCGGGGCTGGAGATGAACCACAACGGAGGTACGTGCCCTTGGCCACAATCGAACCTGGGACTCTTGGGTCTGAGGGCCGATGCTCTAACCCCTGAGCCAAACTGGCCAGGGCTGCCTTAAGCCATTTGGACAGTTCTCTCTTCTTTATACTCTGCACCCAGTCAGTTCCTATGTCCAATTGATTCTACTTGCTTACCTTCTAAAAACACCCTTTTCTCTCATTGTCTCATGGCAGATCTGCCTTCTGGCTGATCACCCCAATTCTGGGCTCATGCACACCTCCCAGGTGGAGCAGGGGTAACTCTACTGCTGGTTCCCAGCATTTTCTTGAGCAAAGACTCTCCCCCACGCCTTGAAGTTAAAAAACAAAATGAAACAAACCAAAAAACAAACCACAGACCATCCCATGAGAGTAATTGTTCTTTGGGCTCTCAAAGGTCAAGAGAGACGTAGGCTATTTCCATTTTTTGAGTTGCCCAGAATATTAAAGAATGCAAAGAAATGCCAAATAGCTTATAAAAATTATGGTGTATTTTAACTGTTCGCATTTAATAAATTAATAATTTTAACATGAGAGAAGTATGCAGTGTAATTATGCCTTTCATAAGATAATTAGAGGATTTATTAAAAGATCAATTCCTAGTGGTTTATAGATGGTACCATTTGGATATGGGGAACACCATTATATTATGTGATGAGCGTACGTGTAGCATTTTAGAGGTATTTGGCTACAAACAAACAAAGACCTAAGAATGTAGTAAGTAGATATTTATATATCTCACATCAGGCTGATTTCTTCTGCTGTGAGCTGCAGGTGGCTGGTTAGGGTCGTGGGGAGGCATTCCACGTTCATACACATCTGTTCTCCACCCACCTGTCACGTGCATGCCCCTTGGCGGACACTGCTCCTTACCCCTCCACGCACTCCTCGTGCACGAGAGTCTGTGTGTGAATTAGAAAAAGGTGCTCCCTCTGCATGGGTGGGGGATGGACATAGCTCTGGGGGTCACGGCTTGGCGCCCTGACAGCATTTCTGTGCGAAGGTGAAGTCTTTCTTTCCTCCGGGAACAGCACAACCAGCACAAGCCAGTGATAATGGGGAATTGGTGGCGGTAACACTCTACTTTAAAGATAAATTTGCTCTATGCTTCTTTTATGATAACTATTTACTTATTTATTTTATTGACTATTTGTATTTTATAATAACAATTTAATTTTTAAATTTTTAATTGAATTTATTGGGATGACATTGGTTAATAAAATGATACAGGTTTCAGCTATACAATTCTATAATACATCATTTGTATTGTGTGTATGTTCACCATCCCAAGTCTCCTTCCATCACCATTTATCCCCTTTCTAACTTTTAATTTTAGAATAGTTTTACATTTACTGAAAATTTGCAAAGATAGTACAAAGAGTTCCCATGTACCCCATACCTAATTAATGAACCATATTGATACATTATTATTAACTGAAGTATACACTTTATTGAAGTTTTCCTAGCTTTTTACCTAATGTTGTTTCTAAGTTTCAGGACCCCGCCGTCTCCTCAGGCTCCTCTAAGCTGTGGCAGTCTTTAGACTTTCCTTGTTCTTGGACATTTTAGAGGAGTACTGATTGGGTGTTTTGTGGAATGTCCCTCAGCTGGGGCTTGTCTGATGTTTTCCCCGTGACTGGGTGTTTGAATAGCTTTTACTATTACTTAGGTATGGTAATGCCAACAGGTCAGGGGATGACTGCCTTTGAAAAGAGTTTGTTAATAGTCACAGATCCCAAAAGAGGAGTTACATGTCATGCCATGGAGGCAATACTGAGAACCACTGGGGTCGGTTATGAGGCTGGGAGTGGGGAATTGTGGGCAGGAGCCTTTGCTGTGGTTTCTGCAGGAAGGATTGGGCAAGGCAGAGTGAGCAGGCTTAGGGCTGGCTAGTTTGAATGATTTCAGTGGCTCCAAAGCATAGGGGCTGTCCTTGTTGTCTGGCACCTGCCCTGGGGTGATTGGAGCAGGTGGACAGTGGCCTGGAGTGTGAGAGCTGAGTAAGGGAGGTGTTGGGGGTGTGCACTGTGGTTTGGTTGGTTTGTATTTGAAAAGCTTGCCCCTGGGAGAAGGACTGTTCCTGAAGAATTGAGGGGACAGAGGAGGTGGGAGATGAGAGAGGCACAAGGCCAGTGCACAGTGACTCAGGAGTATTACTGGGTTGTCTAGACAACGCATGTCTGGGAAGTGTGTGTATGGCAGACGTTAAAGCATCAAGTTCACAGAAGCTAGAAACATACTTAATACACTGGGGTTATGTGTTTTGGGAGGGAGACTGCAGAGCGAAAGTGACAATTTCATCATATCATATCAAGGGTGCATAATGTCAATCTAACTTATCAATGTTGATATTGACCTTGATTAGCTGGCTGACCAAGCCCTGTTTTGTGACTTCATATCCATTGCATGTCTGCCTTTCACATTCATCTTATATGTTTGAAGTGTCTGTAAGGTAGGATATCAGCAAACAGTCAGCGTGATTTCCCTGGGTTTTGATCTTCCAGAATAATGAACCTGCCTATAGTGAGTTCTAGTTCTTAGAGGTGGGGCTCTCTTCAGGGTGGGGCTTTCTTCAGGCAAACTAAATTCATAGGAGAGACTTGTGTCTGAACATCCTTACTGTTCTCTAATATAATAGTTTTGTATACTTTCCAATTGCTAAATAAATATACAAGTAAACACCCACAGCTCTATCATAAGATGGAGTTGATCACCACTGAAATAAGACAGAATATATAATATCCATTATACTAGCTATGAGTCAAAATATTCAGTGTTGGCCTATTTTCTGTATATAAATTTAAAAAATTACTTTTTACTCTATAAGTTGCCTGGTGGAGCCCTCTGATGTTGGTGGTGATCATGAGAAATATGCAAATTTCCCAGCTCTGCTTTTGAAAATCCTGAGTTAGGCAAGTCAGGACACGGAGTTGGTTGGTTATTCACCTGCACCTCTTTTTCCCCCTCACGCTCCAGGGTCTAAGTCACAGAACTGCCTGTGGAACTCTCTCATTGACGGGCTCACAGGGAATGTCAAGGAGAAGCCACGGCCAACCATTGTCCATGACCCCCGCCCACCGGAGGAAATCCTCGCCGATGAATTGCCTCAGCTCGACAGCCCGGAAGCCTTCGTGAAGACATCCTTCAGGTTTGGTGGACGGCAACTCAGTCCGTTCTTTCTTACTTGCTTGTGGAGTTATTTCAATCCAGTTGAATGCTTCGTCAGCGTGGCCAGCAATTACTTCATTTCTTTCCACCGAGTAAAATTAGCACTGATGAAGGAGTGTTGGAATTAATGCGAGCTGGACTTCTGGCTGGGTTTCCTGAATGCAGTGAAGATCATATCAGTAGTTAAGTTGCTGTTGGTACTTAATTGGCATTGGCATTTAAATGCTGAGGCAAAGGATTTACTGATGTTGGCAATTTGAATTGGATTAATGAGTCTTTTGCTTCAAAGGAGGATGACGCATGGAGATAAGAGCACGGAGGAAAAGCACGTGGTGGAAATTAATCCAGCCTCGTGCCCGTGGAGCCTTTAGTTGTTAGAGATGTGAGAGCTGCTGCCTCCTGAAAGGAAGCGAGGATCTTCTCGCGTGGATTCCAAGCGGCTGTTGACCCTGTTCTTGTTCTTCGTATGTTCTCGTATATTCCTGCAAAGGCCTCTTGTATTTTCTTTCTGACTTGTACTCCACTTTCACCATGACTCTGTCCCTACTCTCACCGTATTAAATAAAAACCAATGTGGGTGTGAATGAGGTGTATAAAAGTATTTCTTTTTTCCAAATGGGTCTTTCAAGCCCACTTTTGAAATGCACACCTCAGCCTGCCTTCCTCCTATCCTTTCTCCCTGTTACCCTAATTTTACTTCTTTCATTAGGTAATGCTTTCATACTCTCCACGTGGCTAGGAGAACATAGAAAGCTCGCTTTTCTCCCCCCGAACAGTGTAGACAACCCTTGGAGTCCATGAAGTGTATTTGAAAAATGTGCTCTCCTTCGCATCCAGGTGATGCGTGTAATCACTCAGTAAAAGCCATTTCACTGTGTGAAGGTTCTTTGTGGAGGGTGAATTACAGATGAGTTCTGAGAAGGAGTGATGAATAGGGGTTTGGGTTTCCTTATATAGTGCGGCTGATGCAGTGGCAGAACAAGAATTGCAATGCAAATACTTTTATTATTCCTCGTATGGGTTTGGTTACTACATCGTGAGGTTTGAAACACAATAAAACCCACTGAAGGAGAGAGAAGTAGTCTGTAACCCTTTGGTTCTATGCGATTCACTGTGGTGAAGGTGGGGGAGGGATGGCATTCTGGGTCTTGTGTTCTCGTCTTGGAGCACCTGGTGGAGCTGACCTTTTCATGTACAGTCTTCTTGTAGCTACTCTTTCCATCCCAGACCAGGTTCATCGTTTCCTTCAATGAACAGCTAAAGAGCTACTCTCATGAAAAGAACATCTTGTCTGCTAGCCCAGCTCCATTACCATCATCACCATGATCCCTTCTGTTTGCGCTTCCTCGGTGCTCTTTAGTAGAGAAAATGTACTGATGACCATGGACTTCGTTTGATCTGCTAGTTGTGTTATGTGTCAATGTCTTGGCTTCAGAAATAGAGTCAATCCTAAGTGTTAAGGTCAGGACTTATATCTGGTTCCTTGTAACACTTGGTGCAGTAGGACAGACACAGCATGTATAAATATGCCAACTCTTCAGCCACTGAAGCTAGAAATCCGTTGGCATTGATTATTCACTCATTAAACTCCTTAATACAACTATTCTGGAGCCATTCTTTCTTCCAAAGACGGTAGTTGATTTCAAAGACAATGGTAGAGGATGGATATTCTCTAATGCAGTTGTCCCTAACTGTGGTAGTCAACTCAGTGGTGAGATTGTTGTATGCAAATTATTATAAGCAAAGTACCAACATGTGGGAAAAGTTTACTTCTCAAGAAATAAATTAGAGCAGAATCAAGGTTACCCTTGTTAGAACGCCACTCATTTTCTATATGCCTTTTGGATGGCAAAGAAAGGAATAAGTTGTAGCTGGATTTTAAATAATGCTGATAGGAATATATCACTCAGGATAGGAATATATCACTCAGGTATTGTCCCCTGTTTCACTCTAGGGGTGAAAAAACCTGAGAGTTGATGACTCCCAGTGTTAGTAACTCTGGAAAATCTAGGAAGAATGGTGAGTGGTAACTCTATATCTGTAAACCTTGGGGTGCCTTGCAGATCAGTGCTCTCAGTCCCTATGAGAGGTTGAGGATTTGGGCTATTTTCTGACTCTGAATTTAGAGCCTTTCAGCCACCATGTTGTGTGTGTGTGTGTGTGTGTGTGTGTGTGTGTGTGTGAAACACATTTACACACTCTCCTATATACCATTAAGGGATCTGGGCATGTGACTGGTGGCATCCAGCCCTTCTCAGTTCTGGAGGGTCTTGTTTGCTGGGGAGGAGCACATGGCTTTCATGAACTGACATTGTCCCCATCACTTCTCTGTAGGGTTGTTACCACTGAGCAGCGTGAGATGAGTAATAGTATTGGTGACTCCCTTTTCTTTCTTCTTGTTCACATTCAAAGGGCGTTTGGAATGTGGGACCACAAAACAGAATCATCAGTTTTTATTATTAAATAAGATCCAAGTTGCCATGACAATAAACCCAATGTGCCAAAATATCAGGAAGTCCAGTCTTTTCTTGGGGTTATTCTCCCTAACTGTTCTCAAGGAGCCCCAGGTGTACTGACAGTGGTTTAAGAGTCAGCCCTTGATCTTTTTTTTATTTTTTTTATCCTCACTTGAGGACATTTTGCATGTATCTTCAGATAGAGCGGGAGGGAGAGAGGGAGGAAGAGAGAGAGAGAAACATCGATGTGAGAGAGACACATTGACTGGCCACCACCCACACAACCCCAACTGGGGCCGGGGACAAACTGCAACCAAGGTACGTGCCCTTAGTGGGAACCGAACCCAGGACTCTCTGGTCCACTGGCTGATGCTCTAACTGCTGAGCCAAACTGGCCAGGGCAGCCCTTGATCTTTATGTCTGTTTTTGTGCTAGTACTACACTGTTTTTGGGTACTGTGGCCTTGTAGTGTAGTTTGATATCAAGTAGTATGATTTTTCCTACTTTGTTCTTCTTTCTCAAGATTGCTGAGGCTGTTCGCAGTCTTTTTATGGTTCCATATAAATTTTTGGAATATTTGTTCTAGTTCTGTGAAGTACACCATTGGTATCTTGATAGGAATTGTGTTGAATCTATATATTGTTTTGAGTAGTATGGACATTTCAAGATGTTAACTCTTCCTATCCATGAACATGGTATATGTATGCTTCCACTTATTTGTATCTTCTTCAGTTTCTTTCTTCAGTGTCTTATAATTTTCTGAGTACAGGTCTTTTACATCCTTGGTTAAATGTAGTCCTAAGACTCTTTATTTTTGAAGCAGTTGTAAATGGGATCCATTTCCTTAGCTTCCCTTTCTGATAGTTTATTATTGGTGTATAAAAATGTAACTGATTTCTGGATATTTATTTTGTATCCTGCTACTTTACTGAATTCAATTATCAGTTCTAGTAGGTTTTTGGTGGAATCCTTAGGGTTCCCTATATACAGTATCATAAATGGTGGTGGAGGGAGACTTGACTTGAAGTGCTAAACACACAATACAATATACAGAGGATGTATGTAGAACTGTATACCTGAAGCCTGTATAATTTTATTAACTAATGACACCCCAATAAAGTCAATTAAAAAAAAGTCAGCCCTTATCCTGCTCTGCCCCCTGCCACCTGGCAGGGAAATGGGGTCTTATGTTAAAGGTGGACTTTCTGACCTCAGTGAAGTTATAAGTCTGTGTCACCAGTCCAGACCTCCTTGTCTCTTCCTGCTGGCTGCTGTTGTCCTTTCCTGACACCTGGCCTTAGCACCACCACCTCAGACATGTTCTAACAACACTGATCCTCAAAAGGAAGGAGTTAGATGCTTCATTTCACTTTCCCCAGACATTTTTTTCTAGCTTTTTGCAAGTATGTAGAGATAATTATATGCAAACCACTCCCAGGACCAAGTGTGTATACTTATTTTATATTTACATAGTATTTTCATTCAAATAGTTCCTTCTATTAAAGGGACAGTCTGCCCTGAATGTAAATTCTGTTCCCTATTCCCAAAGGTATGAAGTGTTTATAAATTTACAGGTGGTAGGTGTTTTTCAAACATTTTATAAGTTTGTATGTTTCAGTCTCCCCCAAGCTTCCTGTTACAACAACAATAACAATGATGGGTATTCTTCTATTGCTAGGCATGTCCATTTTAGAGATGAAGAAACTGGACCCCAAAAGTAGAGCGCATAGTTCAGATTGAATTCCAACACAAATCAACATGGACAGTTGCTTGTAAGTTGGTGGTCACCAGTGGCAGAAGCAAGAGCTACCTTGTGTGAGCTTCAGGTCCTACTTAATCTCTAATGGAATTCCATCCCAAATAAATATGTCACCTATAAATTCATGCTTTTGGTACAAATGCAGCATCAAGATAACTCCTCTCCCAGCCAAAGTGCCGTCGGTGGCCAGCACTGTTTGTGTCGGTTAGCTATAGTGCCGAGGGCGTAGCAGAAAGCGAGAACTTGGTGTATAGGTTTAGAAGTAAGGATTTTGGAAAATGAGAGGCACCACCTTTACCCCCCCCCCCCAAAGCTTGTAAGTTCATAGCTGAGGGGTGTGCAAATGCCATCTCAACTCTGACATGGTCCCTGACCCTGTCCCCTCTGGTCCCCTTTTCTGGGCAGCGATGATGAGGCAGATGTCCCATGTCTTGAAACAGACAGTTCAGCAGAGTCTTGGAAGAAAGATACCAGCGCTTGAAGGGAGGGGTCTCCTCATTCCTGTCCTGTTTCAACTCTCAGCTGATATCGCTGGGAAGTAACACAGTGTTGTGCTCCGTTGTGCTGTGGACTTTAGTCTTTACTCCTCATAAAGGGGCCATTCCAAGCTACCCTGGTAGGACTCCTGAAAGTGGCTGAACTGGACTTGCCTCTCAGTCCTCTTAGCACTGGCAGATTGCTCCACCTCTGTGAACCTCTGTTTCCTTAACTGTCACACCTGAGCACTGAGCTCAACAGTGGTTCTCAAATTTGTTGCATCACAATTACCCGGGGGGCTATAGATCGTTGGGCTCACCTCCAGGTCTGGGCGGTGTCCTGGGATGTGCCTTTCGGACAAGCTTTGGCTGCTGCTGCTGCTGCTGCTGGTCCAGGGACCACACTTGGAGAACCACTGGACTAGATGATATTTATTATCCCTTTGAGCGCTGAAATATTTTGCTATGTTAATTTGAGCAGGGCACTTATCTAATTTGGCCTCAGTTTTTTCATCTGTGAAATAGGGACAAAGATGCCCACTTCTCAGGGTTATTGGGAAGATTTAAAGTAGATAATAGTTTATGTGAAAGAGACAAGCTCTGTATTTGACACCCAGAATGTGCCTGGTAAGTACTCATTTTGTGTTCCTGCTCAGCGCCCACCCAAGCCTCGCCTGCCTTTGACTGTGTTCCCACAGAGAAATGGGATCAGACTTGGGGTTTGTGGCTCCAGGGCAGGCACTGTGGACTCTGAGGCTCTCTAAACCTCTGCTTTCAAAACCCAAGACTTTTGAAAAGAAGTGGGACCATAATTAAATGAAAAGGCTCCAGTGTCTGGAAAGCGAACACTCCTGGGACCTGCACCCTAGATGTCTGTTTTCTTTGTTCCTCATGACTTGTCCCTTTGAACCTGCTGTGTGGCTCAGGCTTTTCTTAAAAGAGAAGAAAGTAAACTGAACGTGGAGTTTAGGGAAGACAGACAAGCCCAGCCAATCTGATCAGTGGCGGGGATCTCAGTACCGGCCACTAGAGGACCCAAGAGAGCAGGGAAGAGCTGGCTGCTGAGAGCCTCTAGCCGGCACCTTTGCAAAGGTGAGACCCGGCCCAGATTGCACTGAACGTCAAGGAAACCAATGTTTACTGAGCATCTGCTTTGCCCAGAAACTGTACATTCATTTGCTTATTTAATCTTCCCAAACCCTGGCAAGGTGAGTAATGGTATCCCACTTGTACAGGTCAGGAAACTGAGGCTCAGAAAGATCAAGCAACTTACTCCAAGTCACCCGGCACGTGTCAGAGCTGGAAATTTTAACCCAGTCCACCTGGCTCCCAAGCTACGCCCTGTCCACCATGTTCACCTTGGCTTCTAGGCTCTGGGTTTGTGGGTGAAATAAGATGTAATGTGATTGGCACTACTAATTTGGATGTGCAATTTGGAGATCACACACACACACACACACACACACACACACACACACTTTGATGCTTCTCCTGTGAGACTGACCCTGTTCTGTTATACTAAATCCCTTCTCTAGTCTAAACTTAACCTTGTAATGCATGCCCCTTTTGGACAGGAACCCTTTAAGGCAGTGCTTCCCGAACTTTATGTCTAACACATTCTCTGGGGGTCCTGTGAAACGTAGATCCAGATTCATGAGGTCTGGCTTGCAGCCTGTGAACTTGCATTTGAAACAAGCCCCCACGGGATGTGATGATCTGAGGACCATCCTCTGAGCCGAGAGGCGTGGGCTTTGGAATACCACAGGTATGAGCTGGCAGACACTCCTCTGAACTATGTGATTTGTGGCATGGTTTTGAGTCCCAATTTCCTCACTTTACAAACGGAGACAGTGAAATAGCAACAGAGGCCTCGGGACTGTTGCTAGGGTTAGGTGGGCGAGTGGACTGATCCCCGCCCCCTTCTGTGACTGGGTTGTGCAGTGAGCCCCAGGCTGTGAGTATCAGCCCTGTGGGGCTTTGTGAGCAACGCTGGCCTCTGGCCTGACCTCCCTGGACGGCAGTGGGAATTCTGAAGCCATTGAGGGCATCGGCCATCTCGGTTCCTTCCCTTGAATTGTGTGACTCCCAGTCTAGGTTGAGTTGCCAGGTTTTGATGATTTTGCATTTGGAGAAGAGCACGCTCACTCCCTAGAGGATCGCTGGGGGCTCGATGAGCTGCTCTTCCCACGTCGAATGGACTTATTTGGGCTTTGGCAAAAGCATTCCTGGTTCTATACATAGCTTACTAAGAATATGTTGCAGAGAGCAGGGTTGCACTGAGCCAACACCCTCGGCTACGGATGAGATTAAGGCCTTGTCAGATCCCATTTAATGGATTGTGTTTTCCACGCAGAATTAAATCATTGAACTCATCCTCATTTTGGCGCTTGGCAGTCATTTTTCCACCAGGGGCTGCTGCCAAGAAGCCAGTTTCTGACTTGATTACTTTCAGGAAATGTGCAATCTGGCTGACGATATGGTGTGGCGTGGGGTGGTGTCCCCTGCAGCTTCGGACCCCACCCCGGGATGAGTCATAGGTTAAAATTCCCAATTAGCTCATGGGAAGTCTGGTCACACATCTTTCTTTATCACTGTATGCTGGTCACCCACTGGGAGCTCTGGGGACACCTACTTCCCTGACTCAGTGCGGCCTCCTGGAACTGACGTTTCCCCCTGTAGTCTTCACTAACCCACATCAGCAGAGTCTTCCTCAAGTTTGCGGAGGGACAAATGGAAGAATTAATTCTGAGGTTGTTTCTTTTTTTAAAGCTCAGAGGAGTTTCTATTGCAATTTTGACTTCCCATAAGGGAAATGTTTAGGCTTCTCTTTATGAGTAAATTTTCATGCGTGCCTTCCACCCCTCAGAATAACTCTTAGCAGCACATGTAACAGGTTAAGGGGTTCGTCTACAGGGAGGAGCGGGAGCTTCCAAACTGTCAGGTGGGGGAGGAGGGCTGGGAACCCCATCTGAATCTCCCCCCGTGTCCTGTGGACCAACCCCCAGGCTTCCTGATGACAGAGGACCATCTGCCCGAGGCCACTTGGAGACCTGATGTGTGTGGGGAATCCCTGAGGTTTTCTCTAAATGAAGGAAGACCTGGCAACACCCACCCCCTCTACGGGGCTTGGGTCCCCTAGAGGTCTGTTGTGAAGTCTCATATGCTTCTGGATTAGCCTGCAGCCTTTGGCGACTTGGTCTCCTTGTCAACCTCATTGACCAGCTCCCCAATCACAATCCCAGGTAATTTCTAAGGTTTGGCCCCGGAGCTTGTGGGAACATCCGAGGCCCATCGAAACCACACAGAACCTGAGAGCTAAGCTGAGAACACTGAAAGCCAGTCTCCTGCCCAAATCTGCTGGCCACTGACTTTACTTGGCTGTGGACCCTCCCGTTTGTGGGTAGGTGTCCCTCTAGGGAGAGAGAGGACACACAGGTCTCATCCCTGCTCCTCTTCTGCCCCAGTTTCCCTTCTCCCTTGAATCCCCCAAGTCAGAAAAGCTGGTGCTCTCTGGCTTCCTACTTCTGCAATATGGCCTCCTTCTCCCAAGCTCTGGGCCTTGGGTGAAGGCACCATGGTGGCTGAGGTCAAGGTCCAGATTGCCCACTGATCTGGGGCCCTACACTGGGAAATAGCTCAAAAGTACCACATGTTATCCCTTATAAACTTTTGGTGATAAATGATTTTAGTGCACTTATATTTGCAGTAAAATTAAGGTACTCTACATAAAAATAAAGCAAAACCCTTTAAAACTGTGCCCTGTGATAATGCAAATCTGGATAACCCTTCACTGGTGATTGATCAGTCCCTGTCCTCTGCTGTGGGGTTCCTGGTCCTCTGCAGTGGGGTCCCTGTCCTCTGCAGTGGGGTCCCTGTCCTCTGCTGTGGGGTCCCTGGTCCTCTGCAGTGGGGTCCCTGTCCTCTGCAGTGGGGTCCCTGTCCTCTGCAGTGGGGTTCCTGGTCCTCTGCAGTGGGATTCATGGAAATGTGACCCTATGTTTTACTCCATAGAAATGTGTGTTCCCACTTACAACACAGGGCAGGGGCTCGGCCCTTGCTAACAGGAAAGGAGCAGTTTCCTTCTTATTAGAATCTTTGAAATATCAGATCTGCCTTCCGACTTCAATGAACATGCTGCCGTCACATCCTGTGCCCGGCACCGGAGTCACACGGAGTGAACGGGACCGGCTCATGCCCCACCCCTGGACCTCACACAGACCATGGATATGTTGACTGGCACACGCCGGAACCGTGGAGCAGACCCCCTGGATCACGGAGTGTGGGCCAGGGTCGGGAGGCGGGGATGCACGACGTGTTGAAGGCACTGCTGGGGAGGCAGTCCTGGGACAGTCAGCCTGGGACCCCGTGTGCTTGGCCTCGTTTGCCGTGGAGGATGGTTCAGTCTTATCCCACAGGCTGAGCTCTCTGGGGCTCTCGGAAGTCTTTGGGGAAGCAGAAGACTGCATATTTGTCCACTAAGTTACAGAATCAGGACTGATATTTCCATGCCTCGGTCCCCAACACAAAGAGCATCAAAAGAAAGGTTTCCGGGGCTGTGGCAGAGATGGAATAACGGAGCTGGACCACAACACGGGTCCGAACACCTACGGTGCCTGGAGCAGTAGTAGCTAAGGTTATTGCATAGACAGCCCCATGACTGTAACCTAGCTGTCCCCTACTTACTGGTTACTGTTCCAAGCAGCCGGAAGTACATTGCTGGGAAGGATGACCTCCAGACCCTGGAGGTCAGCTACGCTGGGAAGGACTGTTATTTGAACAAGAGCTGTGGCAGGCTTGTCCCCGTTTGGAGGAGTGATGGTTCTGGCTCAGGTATGGGCTCCAGGACCGGGAGGCGGGCACACCCAACACTGCCCAGAGCATGACTCAGGCACTCTGCCCCGTTGGGAGCAGGGAGGTGACAATCAAATGGCAGACTTGGATTATGGGTCCAAACCTTTGATCTGTTCATCATTTTCATTCTCTGATATGGTCCAGACTTAGAATTAGAAGAGGGTGTATGAAGGAGGGCTGAATTATATTGATTAAGTTATGTGTTTCTCCAATGCTTGAGTGATTATTCTATCCTTGATTATGTCTGAGAAAGAGAGAGAGAGATCTACCTAAGAGAAAGTAGACCAAACGCATTCTAAGTTTTTTCCCTTCCTAACACATTGAACAGTGCCGGTGGTGTCTCCAGCAACCACAAGTGAATTCCCCCCATGCTGTAATTTCAGCTTCTCCTGGTTGAAAACCTTGCATTTTTATGACACTCAGTGGTCTCTATTCTCTTCAGATTTATTATCTACTTTGGATTTCAGTGGTTCTTAATCCAGGCTGTACAGTATCCTCACGAGCGATTAAACCAGCATCCCTGGGGCCGACCCAGGCAGCTCGTGTTTTAAAAGCTTCCGTGGTTGTGCTGAGTCCAGTGGCCCTGAGAACCACCACAGGCTCCCCTCCGGCCTCCCCTTCCTCCCCTCCATCCTCCCACAGCCACACTCCCTGGCTGTCTGCTGCTGCCTCAGGGTGCCATTGCTAACGGCCGCCCTGGCCTCTCCTGACCACATTACCCGGGACAGGCTTTGCTCCCTCCCGGTACTGATCTGGACCGAGTGTCTGGAGTTCTGCAGCGATCACAGAATGAGCTCTCCCCCCGTGATGCCATATGTCCACGCCATTTAGGATAACTGAAGTGTCACCAAATGTCCCTTATGTTGTCTTTCTCCAAAAGCCAATTCAACAGAACGTAAACAAATTGCGTGCTTCCTTTGGGAATGTGAAATGGGGCTGTTTCAGGGGCCCGTGAGCGCTGGCTATTTTCACTCTCTCTCCACGGCTGACACCCTTCCACCCTCGTCTGGGTGAACTGACTTGGAGATGCTGCCTCAGTTTCTCAGTCACCGGTCCTCTCTCCTGCATGTCGTTCAAAATGAAATTTTGTCATAAAAACAATATACTTCCCTTGTAGAACATCTGATAAATGGTAAAAAAAAAAAAAATCCTGAATAGAATTCATACTATCAGTTTGATAGTTTATGCAATGGGATCAATACTACCTGTTTCAGAATTATTGTGAAAATAAAATAAATGGAGATAAATGAAAGTATAAAGTGGTAAAGTACTAGTAATGGTAATTTTATAATAATTAGCCATTGCAGTTATAGGTATTATTAACAATGCCCACATAAGTATTAATAATCACATAAAAACACCCACAATTATTATTTTATTATATTTTAAGGTACAAATAATAAGCAGTTACGAAGAAACCCTCCTTTGAACTTGAGAGTAAGATGGTCCCCGAGGCCAGAATCCCCACACTGGCTCCGTCGGTTACTTCCCTTCAGCGTGTATGTTGTAGCCGGGAGGCCAGTGGAAGGGTTGGTGGGAGGAGGGGCGAAAAGGGATGGTTTGGGCCTGGCCGGTGTGGCTCAGTGGCTGAGCGTCGACCCATGCACCAAGAGGTCGCCGGTTCGATTCCCAGTCAGGGCACATGCCCAGGTTGTGGGCCCGATCCCCAGTGGGGGCATGTAGGAGGCGGCCAATCAATGTTCTCTCTCATCGATGTTTCTATCTCTCTCTCCCTCTCCCTTCCTCTCTCTAAAATCAATAAAGAAAAAATTAAAAAGGAAAAAGGAAAAAGGATGGTTTGGAAACTGAAGCATCTCCCTGTTCTCCAGTCAATACGTAGTCACACCCTGCACGATATCTCTGTAATTCGCTTCTCCTTTTCCATTCCCTCCAGCTGTTAGTTTGGCTGAAGTCCTTGGCACCTCTCACCTTTCTACCATGATAGCCTCCCAGCTGGCCCCTCTGCCTTTAGAATCCCCTCGTCCCATCCATTCTACATTTAAACCCTGTGTCTCCCCGGCGCCTACGACATCTGTGCCAGCTGAGGCAATGGGAGACATGTTGGATCAAAGTAATTTGTTACTACTGGTAATTAGGGAGCAGGAGCCTGTGAATAATTTATTCTCTTTTTGTTTTACTCTTTAGAAACCAATTAGAGCAAGGTTCACTGTATCATTGCTGTCTGGCGTGGGAGAGGAAGGGTGGAATTAGAACTAATGCGTGGAAAAATCGTGAATAACGCCCGGATATGCTGCCAGACGGTGTCATTCTTCATTGAGGTTGTGGGAGAAAATAGTTGGGAACCAGTAGCCTGAAGAATAAAATCCACATTTCTTCTAAGGGATCCATGATTTGGTCCTTATTTCATCTTGATCCTTTCCTCTTACCACCTCACCTCTCCTGCCATCTCCACGGCCTGTGCTGTTCCCTAGCCACACCAGCTGTAGTGACCTTTGATGGCTTGGGTGGACTGACCCCACCTCCACCCTCCCACACTGGGCCCTGTCCCCGTGCCTGGAGGGAGGAAGTACAAGATCCCTTCAGGCATTGGGATTGGTTGGAGATGGGCAGGTGCCTCTAGCTGGGCTAATAAGAACCAACCTGTGGTTTTGCAGGAATTACTGGAAAGAGGTGCCAGGCTGGTAGATGTATGTCTGGGCCTGCCAGGGGCCATGTCGCCGCAGGGGGCAGAGCCTAGGTGAGTGAACTGAGGAGGAGAGGAGCACTGAGAGAGGCGGACACAAAGGCATGGTGGCATCGTGAGAGTCCCTGGACGCACTTGGTGAAGCTTGGTTTCATAAGCCAGTATATTGTCTGTCTGTCTGTTTTTCTTGTTTAAGTCAATTTGAGTTCAGTTTCTGTCACCTCAAACTAAGTGTCCTGACCCATATACTGGACTCGCTGCTGTTCCCAACCTTGGCAAGCCCTTTGCCTCGCTGTGTTTTTGCTCAGGGCCTGCAATGCCCCGCCCCATCTCTCCACCCAGCAGTGGTCTCTGTGCCTGCCCAGGCCCAGGCTGAGACATCCTCACCACCTCTCCATCCCACCCGGGCAGAATGAGTCTGGTCTCCATGTTCCTGTCGTCCAGGGTCACACAGGTCATTGCACTTTGTCTTACAGTTATCTCCGTGTGTGTCGGAATTCCTGACCCCTTACTCCTGAGATGCTTAACTTCACACACTTTCTCAATGGAATTTATATCCCTCACAGTTTGCACTGCTGCTGTGAAGAGACAATAAATATTTGTTGACCGGCATTTAGCAGAAAGAGAGAAGTAATGAAAGGGAGAAATGAAAGAAATAGAACACGTACACTGTGTCCTTGACGGTGTGAGTTGGACTTGGGCTGTGGGTAAAGAAAGATGGGAACAGCTTGTTGGGTAACACATTAAACCTGTGTAATCTCTCTGTCTGGGAACGGTGTGTACTTGACAGCTGCAGATATATGGTGGTCCCTCGATGGGAGGAATTTAGCACAGCACATGGGAATGGCAGGAAGAGAGGCTGAAGCAATGCTGTTACATAAAGTCACGGTCAGTGACATTGTGTCCTGCACAGCTGAAAACGACCAGCTGATAGGATGTCAGCTCCGGCAATGTCTCTCAGGGCTCTTCCCTTCTCACATTCCTGGTTCAGGCTGTCCCCACTGGACTACTGCTCTTGTCCTCCCACAGGGCTCCCAGCCTGCCTTCGTTCACACACGCGTCATCCTGCATGTTGGGTCAGAATGGTGCTGGAGATCTGCTGAAGATATTGCTGTAAAGCATCACTTAGGACTTGCCATGGTCTGAACTTTCTCCCACAGCCGCATTTCCCAGTATTCCCTTTCTTCCCTGTAGGGTTTCAGCTACAGTGAACCACAGCCAGCCCCTGCTATGGGGCTGTTTTCTGTTCTGGTAGTTCTCTTAGGTAGACTTCTCCACCTGGGCTATTCAACTCCCAGCTCTGCCAGACCAAAAGCTTCATCCCTTGAGGCCACAGACCAATGCCTCCTCCTCTGCTTTCCACATTCTGAACTGCCCTAGGATGCGTTGGTTATTAGTTATTTGTGTGTCTCTTCTGTATTAGGATAGGCTAGCTGCGATAACTAACAAGACTCAAATCTCAGTGGCTTACCACCCAAAGCTTGATTTCTCACTTGGCCACCATCCTATGCAGCTTGAGCATCTTTTCTGTCTGGAAGCCTCCAAACAGAGACTCCTCCAGAAACTGGGCATCTTCCATGATGTGGCTTTACTGTCTCAGAGAACTTAGCTTCCAATTGCCTGTCTGATGAGCAGGAGAGAAAGAGAGAGCCTGGTGGGGGGGTGTGAGATGGTGTAGAGGCTCGACTGGGAAGTGGTGCCTGTTGTTTTCACCTACCTATCACTGGCCAGAACGGAGTCACATGGTACCAGTCTAAAAGCAAGGATGGCTGGGAAATGCAGTCTTCTTGTGGGCCCCGGAAGGGGGAATGGGACTGGTGAGCCTCTGGCTGGCCACTTCCACCTCCACACTGGAGAAGTCTGTCTCATCACTTCGGCACCCTTTGGTGTTTCTGAACAAAGGACCCTAAATGCGTCAGGCAGTGAAGGCAGCGCTCCCCAGGACCCGTGTGTGGGCAGCACTGGGCACATGGTCCTTCGCAGGAACAGACCTGTGAGTGCCTCCCC
The DNA here is from genome assembly GCA_030848825.1 of Tadarida brasiliensis. Lineage (NCBI taxonomy): Eukaryota > Metazoa > Chordata > Mammalia > Chiroptera > Molossidae > Tadarida > Tadarida brasiliensis. Next base: position 92,474,421 of record CM061267.1, on the reverse strand, counting down.
TTTATCCCTCCCTCTCCCACTTCTCCACCTCACCCCTCCTCCTCCTCCTTCTTTCCTCTCCATCTTTCCTCCGTATCACCCAAATTTTCCCTATTCCATTTGTCTCTTCTTAACCTACTCACCATTCTCACCAAAACCCATGTAAAGGCCTAAGGATGGACATGTGTGTGTTTCGGGTGAGATGGAAAAGGGCAGTTTTTCCACTTATTTCTATTCTTTATTTTTTTTGGGGGGGGGGAGAGGGGTTACATGAACTTTTCATTTGGGAATAACTTTAGATTTACAGAAAAGCTGCAGAATGATACAGATTGTCTCACATACCCCTCATCTGGTTTCCTGTACTGTTAACATCTTACGTTATGAAGAAACTTGGTACCTGGGAACTTGGCACATCGCTATTAATTGAACTCCAAACTTTATTTGGATTTTGCCAATTTTCCCACCCATGTCCGTTTTCTGTTCCAGGATCCCATCCAGGACACCACATTGCGTGTGGCCTTTATGTCTCATTGTCTCCACTGGTCTGGAACCGTTTCTCAGTCTTTGATTTGAATGACCTTGGCAGTTTTGAGGGGTACTGGTCAGATGTTGCGTAGACTGACTCTCAATTTGGGTTTGTTTGATGTTTTTCCTTATGGTTAGTCTGGGGTTACGGGTTTTGGGGAGGAAGACCACAGAGATAAAGTTCTCTCCTCATCATATGATATCAGGGAGTGCATGATATCCCTGTGGTATCACTCATCATGATAAACTTGGTCACTTGTTTCAGGTAGCATTTGCCGGAGTTCTCCACTGTAAAGTTAGTATTTTCTCCTTTCCAGACTCTTGGTTTTTTAAAATCCTAACCCGAGGATATTTTTTCCATTGGTTTTTAGATAGAGTGGGAGGGAGGGAGGATGTGGCGGGGCAGGGGGAGAGATCGATGTGAGAGACATATTGATTGGCCGCCTCCCGTATGACCCTGTCATGGTACGTGCCCTTGACGGGGAATCGAACCCTTGACCCTTTGGTCTGCAGGCTGACGCTCTAACCGCTGAGCCAAACCAGCCAGGACCCCTTTCCATACTCTTATCCACTGGATACCAGATGCTAAGTCCCGCCCTCACTCAAACGAGATGGGAGTAAGCTCGACTTCTGGAAGGGAGAGTATCGACTTCACGTTGTTTAAAGCATCCTATTCTTTTCGCTTCCCCATTAAATGCTTTCAAAGTCTCTAAACAGATTTGAGCCTCAATGAGAGACATAAATCATGGCCTCAAAAAGCTATCTCCCTGACAACTAAATGAAAAGCCTTGAACATTTTTATTCCACTGGTAGGCGAAAGAGTCCATCCTGAGGACTCAAAACAAAGCGAGCAAAGGAACCTATTAGCCTGGAGTCAGTCTGGAAGCAGCACACCAGGGGAGCTGGCTGATAGCGCAGACGCTGGGTCCCTCAGTGCCCCCATCGTTCATGCACACACATCCCCGCACAGGGGCGCAGTCGTGAGGCTGCTGGGCTTTCCCAGTCACTCCCAGCGCTGTGGCAGGCCGAGGTGCGGGGTGCTGTGCTGGCAGGTGAGGGAGGAGGGCCGGAGGGTGCTTTTTGCTGCTGTGCCAGCCACTGCCACTCCCTCCCTAGCCAGCTGAGAGCAGCGGGCGTGCCAGAGAGGAACCTGCAGAGTGTCTGAGGGGAGCGGGTCTGGCTTCACAGCCTGCCTTCTCAGCTGGCAGGGAGAGCGTGAAGGGAATGCTTTCGAAATGAAAATCCAAGTGAATCACAGCTCTAATTGTTTTCCATTTATAATCTCGTTGGGTGAGATCACCTAGGCAGATCGCTTTATCCTACGCGTGAGGATATACAGATGAGTGCGACAACCAGGACCTTTAAGACATTCTGAAGAAGCAAGAGACTCAGGAAAACTAATTTCTATGTATGGATTTGATAATTTGATTGATTGAAAAATTAATAAATAAAAATGATTTATGGGTCGACATTTAGAAATTCTTCCCGTAAGTTATTTGTCAGTTGAGCTATATAAACTAGAATGGATGGTTCTCAATGTGTCTATATTTGCAACATGAGTTTTAATGAATTGGTATTTAATTTATTTTGTGCCTACTCATTTATGCCCATAAACCTCAACTCTTGGGTATTCCAGGGGTGATCATCTCTGACATTATTTTTTCTCTTCTCTTGGCCTGCCCAGTCTCTGCATTTCCCAGTTGTTAACACCTTCATCAACCAGAAGATGGGGAAGGAGAACTTATTAAGTTAAAATAATGAAAAATGACAGCTTGTCAGTGTCTCAGATGAAGGTTTAATGGGAGAACATGGGTTCAAATAAGGAATTTGGACTATATGTCGATTGAATTATCTACTGATGTTATTAATAATAGTAACGTATATTGCAATATCCCTATCACATGTGTTATTCCATTAAATCTTCACAGCAAACATGTGAGTTATTGTATTGTTATCATTTTCAGACAAGAGACTAGATTGCTACTATGTAATGTGTTACGTTGGTTGGGGGTTATGCTTCTGAAGAAAATAAGAATTTGATTCTCTCACTAGGATTATACAACTAGAATTTGAACCCAGAACTCTTGATTCAAAATTTAGTGCTAGTCATATGATCCCTGGCTACCGTTCTTTGTCCTCTACTATATCTTTGCATCTTTCTGTTTGCCAGAGATATTTAACAAATGACCACCCCAAACTCTCACAGGAAATTGTGAAATACAAAATGGACTCAGTACATAGGTAATCATGAAAGAGCTTGGGGATCTTGACATAAAAGGTGTGCTAAATTATAATTATAAAAATGTATAGAAGTTATAGAATTTCTTTCTCCAGAGATGTGAACGCATGGATTGATGCAAACCTCTTATTTACTATAAGCAACCATTTCCATTCATGTGCTGGGATGATGTCAAAGAAACTGGAGGGAAGGAGTAAGAGATGGGGAGTCAAATGGCAGAAACATTTCTTTTCCCTCATGTATTCTCTGTTAATATTGTATCCAGAAAGGAAGCACTCTTTCACCTGATGCACACAAAACGTATAATGGGTCAAGTGAATCAGATAACAAACATGGAAGTGCAAAGTGATTTTTGGCTCTTTTCATTATTGCATCTAATCCTTGGTCACCTCCCCTCTGCTTCTTCTCCAGGGGACAGAGGAGTTCATCCTCTGGCAGTGAGTGCATCCCTCAGCTGGTTGATTATCAATTTTAGGGTCTTTATTTAACTGTGATTGCTAATCAGCTCTTTTCCAAGCAGTCTCCACATTGCTCTTTAATAATGGTGACACCCACACAAAGCAAATGACAGGGACTAATTTGATTGTGTTGTCCAGAAAATGGAGTGTGGGCTCAAAGGGTGCTGCAACGGTACAGCCTTTGAAGAGCCAGGCGATGCTGAAGATTTTCCTAATGGAGAGTGAAGATGGAAAAGGCTGGGGCTGGAGGTGGACCGTGGTCTATTTTTAGATCGCTGTGGCTGCTGGTTGTGCATCTTTGCTTGCAGCATGGAAGCTGGTTTCTGAAAGCACACTTCCCTTCACAATACATATTGTGTTTAGGATTTTGTAGGGTCCTTATTGAACCAGACTATTACTTTATTAAAACACTGTGATATTCTCATGCCCCGTGCTGGATTATTATATATAGGAATAAAATGAATGAATGCATGACTCTGTGAGTAAGGGTGAACTCATGAAGAAAATACAGTGCTTTCTAAATGCTAGTTTTAAAAAGAGTCTCCTGGGTATAATTACTTCCTTCTTTTATATTATGGACTGCTAAATAAACAACACCAAACTACTTCCAATTAAAATAAGTGAACTCGGCATATCTTTTCACATGAAGACAACTTCTTGGAAAAGGAGGCGGACATTTGTAGATTCTGTTAGGCCCAGACACTTCCTCTGTTTACAGTGTAGTATAGTTTCATCCTGAGAGCGAAACACTGTGCCAAAGCTACCTCAACACCGATTAATATTTCAGCAACTTTGGCATTGCTGTTATTGCTAGATGCTTGTTTTGATCCCTCTCTCTTTGTAACTAAATATGTGTTTTTCAATCAGCAAGAGTCTGAGACGTTTTGAACTAATTCATTCTTTCAACAAATATTTATTGGGCATTTACTATGTCCTCGGTCTGTCTAGGCACTGAGGAAGGAAATGGATGAATGAATTAGGGTAAAGTTAGTGGGGCTGACCACAGAGGGCTATGTGTGCTTCCTTCAAAATGTCCCTTCAGAGGTCTCACTTTTCACCATCACTGCCCCAAGAAGTTCTTCAAAGTATTCTTTCCAACAGTCTAACAGGACTTGCTGCGAGAGGAATTCTGGTAACGCAGATTTTTCCATTGGATTACATTTCCCTTGAGGTTTTAGTGTTCCTTCTAGACTGGCACATTGGGAAGCAACCACAAGACCCTTAATCTGCAGTGAACTCTTTTGTGAAGACTTTATGTCTCTGTATTGACGTCGCTGAGCATCCACGGAATGGTTTTACTTAGGGGCAAGGCGTGATGAGTTTGGTAGTTATAAAAGAAGTTCTACCATCTGAGTGCAGAATGGACGTCCTTGTCTCTCTTCTTAGCTTTCCTTTCTTTCCTCAGCCTCTTTCTAGTGCACTTTTTCCTCTACCCCTGGGTCTGCTCTTGTCTAGATTTCCACTGATTCCATGTTGTCAAACCCAATTGCAACTTCTTTGCCTTTATCTCACTTGGTCGACCCTACTGCAGGCTGTGTAACCATTTCCTTCTCAAAACACCTTTCTCTCGGCTCATGTGATCACCACACTCTCCTGGTTTTGTTAGACTTCATTGGAAGTTTTTCTCTCAGTCTCCTTTAGTCTCCATCCTCTGCTTGACTTCTCCATTTTAGAGGGTCTTGGGGCTTAGTCTTTAGATTATTCTCTGTCCTTACCTTAATGATTGTATCTGGTCCAGGTCTTTATCTTTTGTTTCAACACTTAGACTATTATGTGTGTGGGTGGGTTTTCTTGAATGTATTCTCCCCGAATCTATAAATTTTTGTCTTTTACTAAATTTGGGCAGTATAGGCCATTTTGGGGGGGCCCCAATTTCTTTCTCTTCTTCTTGGACTCCAGCTACCTTTATGGTAGACTTTTTGAAATTTCCCCCAGGTCCTTGAGGTTTTTGTATTTCTTTTTCAATATTTTTTCCCTCTCTTAGATTAGGTGATTTCTATCATATCTCTCTTCAAATTCACTGACTCTTCCTTGTCTGTCCCCCCCACTATAAACTACATGAAGTTAGGGTCCATGTCTGTGTCTTCACTGTCTGGAACTACCTGGTGGCACTAAATAAAGAATCATTGAATAAATGAAGGAAAGAAAGGGAAACCATTTGGAAGGTAATGTCTGTGGTCCAGATTAAGGCAGGAAGAAGCTAATCTAGGGCAGTGGCAATCTGGAGGAAGGAAAGATCAAGTCAGTGAGGTATTCATCATGAATCATATCATCAGATCAGTCTGAAATTCAATTCAAGTAAATTATCCGAAGGCAGAGAGTGCCTGAATGAGGTTCAATAAGCCTCATTGATTCTAATGAGATGGCTTCATTAGGGCTCCCAATGGTCACTAATTCATTAATGGGAGCTTAAAGCTCAGTTCTGATGTACAAGACTAAGCATTTGCTTCCTTCAAAGTATTTAAAATTTTCAATTCATTTATCCAATGAACCAATCGCCAACCAACAAATATTACCCTTACAGAGAATTTACCATAAACTGGGTCCTGGGCCAGACCCTGGAGATACTGAGGTGATTAGATTCATATTCTATGTTGTGAGATTAGTAGAGTCAGACATTCAAAAACCCAGTGCCATCTAGCATGATAAAATGCTCTGATATGTGTACATGCCAAGGCCTCTCACTCTGGAGAGCGAGTGTAGAAGGTTCAGGGAGCATTTGGAAAGGAGACGCTTGAGATGTGATGTTTGAAGGATGAGTAAAAGCTCCTCAGACACCCAGGGAAAGGCTTGTGTGCAGATCCGCGTAGAGAAACCATTAAGAAGCCCATAACCTGTGGGAAAATGCCCGCGCCCTGCGGTGGAATGTGGCAGTCTTGATTCACAGATTTATTCTGACCTCAACTTGAAAAGATGTGAAACGGGGCTTAGAACACACAATGCCCAACAAAAGTTAGCAGCAGCAATGGCACTATTCCCACGATTAGTACAACAGGACTGGCAGGCCGTGAGCCAAGGAGATTCTCTAGTACTTCTTGTCATCACTTGCTCATTTGGGAAGTAGTAAGTGGACAGAGGCCGCCATGTCTCAGGGTCTTCGCTTCTGTCCTCTTGTTCAATATATTGCGCATGGTGATGCTATTTAAGTACTTCACTGTCTCCTGTACCAGAGGTGGCGTGGAAAAGAGAGGTGCAGGGGAGTCTGCTTTCCTGTTGGTTAGATTCTTAGATGCTTCACAGACAGGAGGAGTTTGGCCATATGTAGTTAGGGAAGTTAAGGACTTTGGAGATCATTCTGCAGCTAAGGAACAAGGGGTCTAATAGAGGAATTCACTGTGCTGAAGTCATGTGTACAAATACTGGCCATACTAGGGCTGCAGTACCTGAATACCCTAACCCTAGTCAGTGCTTTTTCCAGAATATTACAGGAAAGGGAGGGAGAGAGAAGAAAGGGGAGTGTTGGGGAGGGAAAAAGGGAGAGGAGGAGGAAATCCTTAATCAATGACATTCATATCCTCGACACGTGTGGAATGCATTTTCCTCATCTTCATCACTTACCATTGTATTTTATAATGGAGAAATACTAGTTCCCATTTCTTTCAGGAAAAAAAAAATCTATGGCATTTCCCCTACGAAGGGAGACAGATAGCTTCTGCAGTGAGAGAGAGGAAGTTGTTTTGACTGTGAAAGAAACACCTTCCCTGTTGGCCAGCCATTTCCACTTGCACATATTGGTGCTATTTTCTGAAAAGAAAAACAAACAACCAGAAAGAGAAATTTATATTGTAAAACAAATGAAACCAAGTGAGCCGTTAGCTTGTTGTTGGACTTGTGTATTGGAAATATGCTTTCATTATTATCGCGTGAGTTGCGTTGTTTCCAGGTAACGGCAAAGGAAAAGCTTGGAAGCCCAGAATCACAATTTTATGATGTCCTAACTTTGTCAAGCACCATCTAAAAGAATGTTAGGCCTAATTTTATTGGAACAATGTGTGCTCTATTTTAATCTTGAACTGAGATAATAGAGTCATTGGGAAGATTATTTCTGTCTTAACTCAGAAGGAAAAAACGATAAGCTCATTAAAACAATGTAGGATCTTTGAATGAAAGCCATAAATCAGTTATACTATTACAAGACTATTTTTATATTTTTTCAAGTTAATGTGGAGTGACTCGAAGAGAGTAACAAAGTTTTTTTTTTTTTTAATTTATCTTTTTTGTTGCTGTTATTAATCCTCACCCAAGGATATTTTTCCATTGATTTTTAGATAGAGTGGGAGGGAGGGAGGGAGAGAGAAACATCGACGTGAGAGAGACGCATAGACTGGTTGCCTCCTACACGACCCCGACCAGGGCCAGGGATCAAACCTGCAACCGAGGTATGGGCCCTTGATCGAGAATTGAACCCACAACTCTTTTGTCTGTGGGCTGACGCTCTAACCACTGAGCCAAAAGGGCCAGGGCTTTAACATTTATCTTTATTGTTGAAAGTATTACAGATGTCCCCCAGAGTAACAAGAAGTTTTGAAGCTGAGAAAAACTAGTTAACTGAAAGACTATTGAAAAAACAAGAGTGAGGGCATTAGCTTGTTTTTTTCTTTTGATAAATCACTACTGACATAACACTTCAATACAGAGAAACCTGAGAGCTATTATCTATTATATTTTAACACATTAAAAAATTTGTTTACCCATTGCAGAAGTTTATGTTAGATGTTCACTAATATCCTGAGTTTGGTAAGCAAATAAATATATATAAACATATTAGTATAAACATAAGCAAAAGGAGAAAAATTTAAAAATGTAATTTCAATACCCAAACATAACTATTGCAATATCTTTTATATCTTTTTAGTATTTAGGTATGTATTTCTGAAAATAATTTTATAATGTTAAATTAAATTATTAATTAGAATTTAAATTAAAATTTAATTATAATTTAAAATGTTTAATTTAACTTAAATTACAATGATAAAGCAAATGATAATTTGCTCTTTGTATGAACACTGTATCTGGAACATTTTCCCGTGTAAGCAAGGGTGCATCTCCAGTGCAGTGGTGTAAACCACTTTTTCACTCCAGCACAGCTGAGGGATTAAACACAGTCTTGGTAGTGTATTCTACATCAGTTCTTTTTTTTTAAGGGACAAGGAGATGATGGAGAGGAGGCAGGGAAGACGGTCAGTTTATGTCGAAAAAAAAAGAAAATCCATGTTAACTACTCATCTGCGACACCACTTTTAATGATTGTATAAATTATAATGTTTAAAATTTTTTTCAATCGTTGGTCATTTAGGTTTTCATTTTTCATCGTAGTGTGTAATCTTGTGATAAACATTTTTTTTAGAGCAGGTCCCCCCACATCTGATTATTTTCTTACAATAAATTTCCAGATGTAGAATTACTCTGTCAAAGAGTTTTTCTTGCACTGGCAGTACATTGATTTTAGGCCATTGCCAAATTGTTCCCAGCAGGGCCGTACCAGTAGACACTGTTGCTGGTAGTTTATGAGATTGTCCATGGTCTACCATTTAGGCTGAGATCATTTAAAAAAATCGATACCAATTTGATGGTAGAAAAACATTATCACTGTTTTATTTACATTTTGAAACTTAATAATGAAGTTGGACATTTTTATAATCTTATAAACCATTTTAATTTCTTTTTTATATGGGTCTTTTGATAATATATAGTTATTTTATTGAATTGGAAAAATTATGACACTATTTGTATGTCATTACATGTTGCAATTTCTCCCTCATATGTTGTTTACTTTTAATTTTAGGTTGTGTGTTGATATATAGGAATTCTTCCAAAGTAAAATTTCTCAATCCTTTTCTTTACTTTTCATGCTTAAAAGAATAAATTTTCTAAATAAATTTTCCACTTTCATGTCATGTAAACAGGTCCCTTGAGCTATAATTTAGCATTCTGTGTCTCTATCTGTTTTTATTTATATCTTTAATATATTGTTGTTTATTTTGGTGTCTGGCCAAATTACTCTTTAATTAATGCAATACAGATTCTTAAAATTCTAACTCCATTAATATTAAATGCTTCATTTTCATATGCTAACTTCTGTAGTTTACTTTAGTTCTTTCTTGACTTCCAATTCTAATCCATTAATTTGCCTTCTTTTTCCTGCATTGGCTTCATATTGTTCTATTTACTGCACTTTATAAAATATCTGTTAGTATCTGATTAGGTAAGTCTCCTTTCATTGCTGTTCTTTTCTTTTTCCCAGAAACATCTTAATCAATGTATACATTTAATACAATTTAGAGTATCTTTGATATACATCCCCAAATCCCATTGAAATGGCATTAAATGTATAGATTATTTTGGGGATAATTTACATCTTTACGATATTGACTCAGTTCAGGAATTGGTATGCCCTCTACTCATTGTAGTCTTTGTTTTTAAAGAAGGCTTTGTCAAGTTTTTGATATGGTTCTTGTTATGCCTATTTCTAGGTATATTCATTATTACTATTAGAAGACCCCCACCTTCCACATTGTATTGTCTTGATTATTGTTGGTATATAGGAAAGCTATCATTTTTATAATATATTTTGTTACTTTTCTTTCTGAGTTTTCCTGGTAGACAATCATAGCATTTGCAGATCAACCCAGAAAAGTTTTCTTCTATTATGTCTTTGATTATTGCTCTTGTTTCATGGGTTCTGCTCTTTCATTAGGGGTGCCTATTATGTTAAAGTACTCTCGCTGTTTTTCTTTGCATTCTGAGGAGTTCTTAACGTGGTCTTCCACATTAATCCCTGTATTATTAGCATTCTCCAGAGATACAGAACAAATAGGATGTATGTATAGATAGAGACTTATATGGAATTGGTTTATGCGATTATGGAGGTTGACAAGTTCCAAGATCTGCAGTTACCAAACCAGTGACCCCAAGAGTCAATGGTGTAGTTCCAATTAAAATGCCAACAGGCTTGAAACTCAGAAAGAGCAGTTAAGGCAGAAGGCAGATAAGAACCAATGTCCCAGCTCAAGATAGTCAGGCAGGAGGAGTTCCCTCTTACTAGCAGGTGGGTCTGTTTTAGGCTGTTACGAAAACTTGAGCATTTCCCATTAAGCTGTTGCTTTTCTGGGACCTCTCTGGTATTTTCCAGTAGGTGCCTTAAATGAGGCAAGCCTAGAGTTGTGTTTAAGACTTTGGCTAAACCTGGGGCTTTTCAATGTCATTCTGTGTGTGTCTGGATGGCAGTTTTGGCTTAATAGCTTGAGTGTTTGCAGTCTCCCTTTATTTCTTTCAGTTTTCTGAGAATCCTCTTAAGCTTTTGTAGACTTGGAATTTTAGTATAAACAGAGGATGTCCAAGTATATCTATGATCGATGTGAAAGGCAGGGGTTCAGTAGGGGGAGGGAGAGAGGGGACAATAAAAACTCACTTCCAGCTCGCCATTGAAGTTGGTACCTTTCAGCTCCCCAGACCCCACTCCTGGGATACCCTCTGACACATAATCTGGCTTGGCATTTGGTACTACTCCCCATCCTGGAGGAGTCGTTCTAGGAGTTCTGGGTAAGAGCAGAAGACATCCATATCATCATAATTTCACAAACAGCATAGAGCAACTGCAAAATGCTTTGACCTAGAGGTACAAGTAATGCCATGTTTTATTTTTATTTTTCTAAATGAAATCAAACCTGGCTTTAAACTCCACTAGCTGTGGTTGGGGATGAATTCTGATGTTCATTTTTATTGGGCTCTCTTTCTTCTCTAGGGAATCATGCAAGGATCTCAGCAGTTATGTATGTCTTAGGAAACAGAGGAAGGACCTGACCTTAAGTCCATGGTGGTCACCATCGTTGGTATCCTTCCATCTGTTCTTAGATGCTCTGGCTGAGACTGTTTCTCCATGTCTGTCAGGCTCTGCTTCTACACTTGTCTGTGATGGTGCCCCTAGGATTCCTCTTCAGTGATTGCAGGCTTGACCATGGTGATGCTATGCAACCCTCCACATCCTCCTCCCTACCTCTTACTTCCCAAAACATACTCACATGACTACCCAGGTTCTGGGAAGCCAATCCTTAGGGAAAAGACCAATCTCTCTTCCTCTTGTCACACCAGTGTCCATTCTGTTCATCCTTTGGACAATCTCTCCTAAGGTATCATCCTGTTAACTCTTCCTTGAGGGTAACAGAAACCAACCATTAAGGACACAGAGCCCAGCTCCCTCTTGAAAGGTGAAAGGGAGAATAGCTTTAATTCTTGGACTAATGAGTTTACAAAAAAGTCCCACTTCCAAAATTAAAAGCATAGTACCAATTTAATTTTTCAATAACGCTATTCCAGAATTTGTGTGTGTGTGTCGTTTAGGGGAAAAAAGTGAGCAGTGGATTTTGAACACTTTTGACCACAGCCTACAGTAAGAAATATATCTGTAGCCAGACTGATCAAAGACATAAGAGAGAAGACCAATGACCGATATTAAGAATGAAGGAGGGGACATCACTATAGATCCTGGTACACACACGTGTATACAGCCCACATATGTGGTGAACTGACCAATTGTTATAAGTTTGAAAGACTCAAAGACACAAAGAGGTAGAAGGCTTAGAAGGCTTAGGTTCCAGTTCCAGTTCTAATAATAATTTTGAGTGAGTCTTTCAACTGCTATTGGCTTCAGTTTTATTATCTATAAAAGAGTGTAATAAACCTGCACCTATAGGCCCTGAGGCCCTAAAGGAATCATGTATATGAAATCACCATACAGACCATCTAAAGTCCCATTTACATCAGAGAGAGTTTTCTTATAGTTGTTAATATTATTCTCAGAGTTTGGACTAATAGCTCTTGGTCAAATAGTTTGGAAAGTGTAGTCAAACTGCTTGAGATGAACTTTTTTCTCTTGAGCTTTGAAACAAAATCTCTCCAAGGGGTTGGATAGAAAGAAAAATTGCTTATGTCAAGGGAGGTAGAAATTTCAAGGATGTTTTCCCTCTGGTAGGCTTCCAGGTACACACCATGTAAAGGTTTTGATTTCTATATTTTGCTTCCCAGGAGCAGAGAAACAGAGAATTTTCACTTGCATAGTTGAGTAATAACTTGGAAATAAAACTGCTTTTCCTGTGTGCTCCTGAAAGTCTCTAAGATGAGGGGTATTACAGCACTCCATTTTGATATTAATTTATTGCCATGAAACGGGCTATAAGGTGCTGTAGATGAACTTGTTGAGAGATGTGACTGACGCTTCCGGAAGAAATAACTCTGGATATAACAGGGCATGTGTTTTAGAATTCTATAGTCCTGTAGTCCACAGCAATAGCAAAGGAGGACACAAAAGCACCTAAAGGGCTTGTGGACTGAACAGGCTTTCAGACCCGCCTCTCTTGCTTGGCTTCCTCTGGGTCTCTAGCTCACTGCTCCCTCAGCTCCCGGCTGTCCAAGGTCACTGCACCTTCTGTGCTTCCAACAGCGCATCAGCCCTCTCACCCCAGGTGGTGGAATCAGGAAAGGAAAGTACAGGTGGCAGAAAAATCCTGGCACCTTCCCTTTTACTGTTTTACATATGTATGTGCCTATTATGAGCAGCCCCCTGCCATTTGGGGAGGTCATTAAAGTGTTTACTTGGAATAAATCTGACAAACCCCTGCCTGCTTCTGGTTATTATGATGCATCAGCTTTAATCGGAAGCAGCAAGGACATGCTCCTCCCATCCCCTGAGAATAGCAGGTGTATTATCCTAGGGGCTGTGCTGAGCACATTAGGAGTGTCCTTTGGAGACGAGGTAGGTACAGGTCTATATCTGGGAGGGAGAGAAGTATGTCAAGCCTTCCATAAATGGAGCAGCTTGTGAGCACCCCAGCAGGCCTAGGTGCAGAAAGAAAAGGGGGAGTGGGTTGATGCTGGTGAATTTTAAAGCTCCCTGTCAGTTCATCTTAGAGAAATGTCACATTTAAGGACAAAACTTTTTTGACTCACATTTCTCTAATGTCTTAGGGATTTTTAAGGGCTTGGTCTAAGGAAAGTCTTTAAAAAAACTCTCATTCTCTCTCTTTTAAGGGTCCCAGTCTCTTGGGATTTTCTCACACTTTTACCTGACTTCTCTCATCCAGGCCATTTTGTCCCCCCATCTTGGGCACTTAGCCAGGTGCGGCTTTGCCTGATTGGCTTCTGACTGGTCACATCTTTTCCCTGCGCAAAGCCTTCTGGGAGGTGTAGTTCTTTCCTCTGTGGTTCTTCTCTTCGGAATCTGTCCATACAGCTCTTATCCTTTCTGACCTCAGGGGGTGGGGACAAAGAAGCCATCCTCGCCTGCTACCTCACGCCACCTCTGCTCCCCACACCCTTTCCCACGAGGGGGGAGGGGTTCCTACACGTTGACTATGACCAAAAGCCCACTCTCACATTCTGCCTCTTTGAAATGGAAGGGATGTGGTGATCATCTTTCTATGTCAGGATTGCTAACAGACCTGCTATCTTTGGTGTCTCAGAAACCCCCTTAGTGTCACTTCACACCTGCGCCTCTGCTCCAAGCCCGAAAACCTGGGGACTCAGAACCAGTGATGTGTAATTTTTGTACCTTCTGATTTCATTGGCTTACATTTTTTTTCAGACTTTTAAGAGATTTTGTCCTTTTGGGCCTCATTCAAAGCCTTGTTTTGCCATCTGCTTACAGCCCCTTTCTTGCTGCCGTGCGTGGAAGGCCTCACTCCGAGTTTAATTTGCAATAGTCCACTGCCTCCCCTCGCCTCTCCCGACAGCGCCCTCCAGCTTTGTTGTTTGATGAGAGCACATTCCACGTGAGATGTTTTATTTGTAGCAAATGTGTAATTGTGCTTGGAGCTGCTCTGGAGTTTCTGAAATTTCCCGGGGGGTTTAAGGAGATTTTTAGTTTCCTCTCAGGCAGTTGAAGTCATCTCCTAATAAGCTCAGTGTTACGTTCCCCACCTGTTTCTGAGTTCTTAAATGTAGTTGTTCAGAAAATAACTGCTGTCTATGGAGTTTGTTCAGATGGCAGTCTCTGAAAGGCTGCTAGGTTGGCGGCAGTGGCAGCATCTTGAGGGACCGTGATTTATCAGCATCATCATTACAGTGGTGTGTAGATTGAGGTTAGTCTTTTGCTTTAAATTAGGCAGAGAGCGAAGGAAAAAGTGGGGCAGGAAAGAGATGATGACAGGAGGACCCGGGGGAGTGGCACTCGATGGGACCCATGTGGAGATACAGTCTTCTTTCGGTCAATCATGGGAGAGACCCAACCTTCCTTAGTTCTCAAGGTTTCTTCATGCAAGGCTGCAGGCCTTCGTAATGAAAATAATGCTGATATATGTGTCTTACTGTGTGCTGGGCGTGGCCTGAGCTCTTGATAATAGATCTCATTTGGTAGAAAGTTCATGGGCTTTGAAGACAGACACACCTGCTCTATCATTTTTGTGTTGTAGTCCTGGGTGAGTGCCTTTTCTTCAACCTCAGTTTCTTCATGTATAACCTTGCTCTGAAAGGCAGTAAAAGAACCGGCCATAACACTGCCACGTGGCAGGACCTCCGTGGGAGTTTTATTTCATGATCCTTCATCGATTCTCCTTGACCTGGGTATGGAACACCTCATCTCAGCCCCAAACGTGTCCTCGTCTTGCCCCTGTAAGATATACTCGCCTTCACTTTGCACGTGATCTAAACCTGTTTGCTCCCCTTTCCTGTGATGGTTTGGTGATTCTGTTGGGCAGCCCCTCTGTCCAGTGCAGTCACGTGTCTGTCGAAATGCAAAGGCCAGCAGAGGGCAGTGGTCAGCCCTCTGCCACTCCCTCTCTGCAGGGCAGGGCTGTGGCCAGGCAGTTAAACAGGTCACCGTTATGCTTTGATGACTAGCGCAGTGCTTTGCAGAGAAGGTGGCTGAGAAAGCATGCACACGTCCCCAGCCACAGTTGGCTCTGTGTCGGTTGCCTCAGGAAAGTTCATTTCTGCTCATGTCTGAGTATATTGGGAGGAATACGTGTACTCATGGGAGTGAAGTTGCATGCTTGATATTTGGGTATGTATTTAGGGTGTGGGCACATGCCAGGCACTGCTTGATGCACTGGGCATAGCCATGAACAAAACAGACCAGAGTCCCTGCTCGTATTTAGCTTACATTCTCTAGCTAGTAGTAAATAAGTAAAAATACAGGGTGTCATGTGAGTCAGGGCTAGGGAGAAAAGTCAAACAGGGGAGAGAGAGCTGGTGTGGGGAGAGGGGTCAAGTTTCAACTAGGCCTCCCTGGGAAGGTGAATTTGAGCAGAGGCCTGAATGAGGTCAGAGGGTGTCATGCAGACCCGGCTGAGGGAATCTCAGGCCAAGGGAACGGCATGTGCAAAGGCCTGGGGAGGGCGTTGATAGAGAAACCTCACGGAGGAGAGCGGGCTGGAGCTCGCGGGGAGGCTGGGGGTGCAGAGGGTGGGAAGGGCAGGTGGGGAGAGGGGTGGTAGAGCTCGATGGGGCCAGAGATCGGGCAGGACCTTGTTGGTCCCTGTAAGTACTTTGGCTTGTACTTGGTGAGAGATGAGGCCACGGGGTGATTTTGAGCAGAGAAACATGATTGGAGTTTATTTGAAAAGGGTCACTTTGACAGCTGCTCTGAGGAAAGAGAGGAGGGATGAAGGCAGGAGCAGGAAGAACAGTTAGGAACTCTTGTTAGAGCTGGGTGAGAGGTGGTGGAGCTGTGAGGTGTGGTCAATCCTGGATCCATTTTCAAGGTGGAGCTGATGAGATCTGTGGACATGCAATGTCCCAGCTGAGGCCCTAGTCCTAGAGGAGATGACCGTGTGTGGGAGGGGGTGTCAGCAAAGGATCCTTCTGTAAAGGATCAGATGCTACATATTTTGTATGGGCCATAGAATCTCTGTGGCAACTCCTGTACTCCATTCCACAACGTAGTGTGAAAGTTGCCATGGACAATACCTGTGGCTGGGTTCCAAAAATTATGTATTTACCAGAGCAGGTGCAGGCTGGCTTTGGCGCACACCTGCAGTTTGCTGCCCCTGGGCTAGAGGGTTAGGAGAGGCCCCGCCCACCTCTAGAACTCTGTTATTCCCCTGATTAAAAAATTACCTTTATTTCAAGTATATCTAAGTATGAGCATTCAGGGTCCAAGCACAGAAATAGTACATTTCATTTTGAGTTTATTAACAAAGTCCATTCACTAAGCTGAGTTCTTTGTTTCAACTTGACTGTGCAGTATTTAAAAAAAATCAATAACTCCTCAAGAAATACATGCTCATGCTATAAAAAATTAGAAGACATCTCAGAGAAGAAAAAATCGAATCACCCATTATTCCAGCAAGGAGAGACAGCTATGGTAAAGACTTGCTGAACAGAAAATACCAAAATCTCACCTGGGCCAGTTTGGTTCGGCGGTGAGAGCGTCAGCCCATGGACCAAAGAGTCATGGGTTCCATTCTGGTCAAGGGCACGGTTTGATCCCTGGCCCTGGTCAGGGTCATGGGGGGGGCAACCAATCGATGTGTCTCTCTCATATCAATGCCCCCCCCCACTCTATCTGAAAATCAATGGAAAAATATCCTTGGGTGAGGATTGAAAAAAACACAAAAACCAAAATCTCCAATATATGTCCTTCCAGACTTCTTCATTTAGGCCAGTGGCTCTCAACTGGGGACATTTTTAGCCCCTAGGTACATTGGGCAATGTCTGGAACCATATGAGGTGGTCACAACTGGGAAGGTGCTATTGGCCCTTAGAGGCCAGAGGCCAGGGATGCTGCTAAACATCCTACAATGTACAGGACAGCGCCCACAACTAAGGATGATCTGGTCCAAATGTCAATAGTGCTGAGGCTGAGAAACCCTGTTACATGTGTACTTAAAAAAAATGGAATCAAAGGTAGATACTTAGTGATAAACATCTATCCATGTATATAAACCCATCTCTGATATTATTAAAGCCAGTGAGAATGTACTATGATTTAAATAACCTTATTTTCAGATATTTAGGTTATTGCCAGGTTTGTATCTTTTTGCTATCACAAACAGCACCCTGAGGAGAATTCTTGTCCATAAATATTTCTGCATTTGTTACATTTGCACCCCGCTGACTCACACTGCGCCCAGAGTAGAGTGGGTACTTGATAAATGTACCCCAAGGCTGAGCTTCCAGTTCTCTCTCATGCCTCTGCTCCTGCAGTATTTGTGGCCAATCCCTGTCTGTTCCTTAGGCCAAGGGGCCTTATTTTACCTCAAGTCCTGGAGTGAGGACCAGATGAATCAGAATGTATGTGTGCCAGGAGTAAGTTGAACTGAAGCGAAGGCACGAATATTGGCACAGAAGCATGTGTTAGCCAGCATGTTGCGCCGAGTGACTCAGATTCCATTTAGAATCTCCATGCGCTGGCACAACCTGAAGGTCTGGCTCTGGAAGCAGGGACCAGCCCAGAGGGGACCTGGGTTGATCTCTGACAATGTGGGATGCAGAAAGAAACCATAGCCAGACTTTCTAATCATGAACATTTGTGCTGTGCGTCCCATATACTTATTAGAACGAGGAGGGAGCCCTTTGATACAGGTGTTGAGCTAAATGTTGATGTTTGCCACGGCAGTGGAAACATAGTAAGTGCACAGTGAATACTTAAGGAAGGAGTGAGGTTGTATATCTTGCATCTCTAATTTTCTACTGGAATTGTGGCCTAGACAAACCTTGGAGCCTTCACTGTTTCTTGCATTGAGCCTCTAATTATTTTACGTTTTTTATTTCTGTTCTGTGTTTTTGTCCTCCTTTCCTCCCACCCTCCCTCCCTCCTTCCTTCCCTCCCTACCTTCCTTCCTTCCTCTACTTTCTGAAGGAGTTCCTAAACCTATATTGAGATACTTTGATTGAAATTTTAATTGCTTTTATCACATCTTTAATATGAGTTATATCTTATTTCCTTATCTCACTGAAGGTAAATATGATAGTTTTGTTGGGTCTTTTTGTTTTTTGTTTTTTTTAATGGACTCCTACAGTCTCTTTTAGTTGGTATGTTTAGACCATTCATACTTAAAGTAATTATTGCTATAGTTTGATTTATATCTACCATACTTATAACTGTTCCCTATTTGTTGTCCTTACTCTTTGTTTCTTTGGTCTTCTACTCTTTTGCCACCTTCTCCAATTTTAATTGAGCATTTTGTGTGATTCCATTTTCTCTCTTATCTTAGTATATCAATATTTCAAAAAAGTTCTTAGTGCTTGCTCTAGAGTTTGCAATATATGTTTACAATTAATCTAACTCCACTTTCAAATAACATTATACTGCTTCACAGATAGTGCAGGTAACAAAGAATTTCTAATTTCTCCCTCCCATCCTTTATAACATTGTTATCAATCATTTTCACTTACCTATAAGCTATAATTATTGAAAACATGATTGCTATTATCATTTTGTACAAACTGTTATCTGTTAGATCAAATAAGAATAAGAAAAAATGTTTAATTTATTTCTTCTCCAATGTGTTCTTCCTTTCTTTATGAGTTTTTGAACTATGTCATTTTTCTTCTCTCTAAAGAATTTCTCTTAACATTTCTTGCAAGGTATATCTACTAGTTACAGATTCCCTCAATTATTGTTTGTCTCAGAAAGCCTATTTCTTTGTCATTACTGAAGGATAATTTTGCTGGATACAGAATTCTAGGTTGATGGTTTTTTCATTCAATGCTTTAAATATTAGTCACTTCACTCTCTTTGCCTACATGGCTTCTGGAAAAAAGTCCAATGTAATTCGTGTTATTGTTCCCCTGTAGGTAAGATGGGATTCCTCCACCTTTGATTTCTTTCAAGATTTTCTCAGTATTTGAATTTCTGCAGCTGAATATGATATGCTTAGGTGTAGATTTTTGGCATTTATACTACTCAGTGTTCTCTGAGCTTCCTGGACCTGTGGTTAGTCATTAATTTTGCAAAGTCCTCAACAGTATGATTTCAAAAATTTTTGTTGCTTTCTCTATTTTCCTTTTGATATTTCCATCCAGTATAAGTTACACCTTTTGTAATTGTCCTGCAGCTCTTGGATATTCTGTTCTGTCTTTTTCACTGCTTTTTTCCCCTTTGCATTTCAGTTTTGGAAGTTTCCAGTGACAGACCTAGATTCAAGCTCATTTGTTCTCTCCTCAGCCATGTCCAGTCTACTGATAAGCCCATCAAAGGCATATTTATTTATTTATTTATTTATTTATTTATTTATTTATTTATTTATTTATTTATTTATTTCTGTTACAGTGTTTTTAATTTCTAGCATTTCCTTTCACTTCTTTCTTGGAATTTCCATCTCTCTGCTTACATTATCCATCTGTTCTGTTATGTTGTCGGCTTTTTCCATTAGAGCCCCTAGTATATTAATGATAGCTATTTAAAATTTCCTGTCTGATGTATGACAGAGACATCTTTCCACACATCATACACACAAACACTTTTACATAAAGGCATACCATATATGCTGTTTATTACTTGCTTTTTTATAATAAAAATATGTTACAGACAAAAACAAAATTTCCTGTCTGATAATTCTAAAATCTGTGCCATATCTGAGTCTGGTTCTAATGCTTACTTTGTCTCTTTCAGACTTTTTTTTTTTTTGCCCTTTTAGTGTGACATCATTTTTGGTTGAAAGCCACATATTATGTATCAGGAAAAAGGAACTGAGATAGATAAGCCTAATTCTTTAGGAGTTAGGTTGTGCTTACTGTAGCTGTGGTGTCAGAAGCTAAAATTTTCTCGTGTCCTTATTTTTGTCTCTCCTGTTGTCTTTGGGTTTTCCTAGAGACTCCCTAAATGGGGTCTGAGGCTTGCACCTCTTTTAGCTTTAGCCCCCTTTTTATTATCCAGGAGCCCTATTGATGTGTGCTGGTAAGGTGTGGGAGGTAATGGTTTCCTTTTTGGAATGTATGTTTTCATCTCCTTATAAAACCTCTCTTTTCTCTCTCCCTCCCTCCCCATCTTTTTTTTGTTATAGACTCCCTTTATATGTCTGGTATTCCTCTACTAGCTCTTCATATTTAAGAGTAGGGCATTAAAACACCAGTGGTAAGCTCTGTATATGGGTGGGGAGGGAGAAGCAGGATGATGCTTATAGACTGTGGACTTCACCATGACCTGTTTGGGGGAAGAATGTCTAATATCAATATATATATATATTCCACCCCCCCCCTTGGGCTGCTCCAAATTGCTCAGAGAAGAATCTTCCAATGTCTTACCTGGGAGCTAAATGCTCATCTGCCAACATTCTGGGAGCTAAAGGGAAGGAAGGCTGGGTCTCCTCTCTCCCTCCAGAGATGTTCTGCTTTATCCTCCCCAAGGACTAAATTTTCAGGCTTATTGGGATAAAATAATTTTCTCTATATATGGTGCATGGCAGGGAAACTTGATATCTGATTCTTAATCATATTTTCAACTAATCCTCCTATTTTCAGCATCCCCTCTCCCAGAGGAATATATTGATGGCAATTACTAAGCCTCTCAGGGTATTCTTTCTCAGTTCTCCTGAGTCAGTGACCACTCATCTCTTAGGTCTTCAGGATTCAAAATGTTGTTGTTATTCTGTCTTCTCTCACTTTCTTTGTCTTTGTATGATATTCCTTAAAACAACAACAACAAACAAAACAAGACAACAAAACAAAACAAATCCCCCAAACTCTCCTGTCCCTTTTAGTGGAAACTGGGTGGAGAGGTGGAGTAAGGTGTAAGTTTTGTTCACCACCTTCAGTAGAAACATGTCTCCCTTCTGCTTTCTGCCACCTTGTTGGACATGGCGCCATGGGGACTTTTGAACAGGTGTGCTTAGATCTTCTTTCACAGTTTGAGCCTTACTTTCCCCAGCTTGGGAGAAGTGGGATTCTTAATCACAGTTTAAATGGGAGAACTTGGGCAGGTGTTTGGAATGAAAATTTTGTTTTCTGGAGCCTTGAAAAGGGAAAACAAATTGAGTTCAGATCTCAAAGAGAAGGTGTTGAAAGGATTCTTTCTGCTTTGCATTTGCACTTGATTGCTAGTCAGTTATACTTTTGAAGGAACTAATCGAAATTCTGTGGTGACTCATGGTTAAGTTTACTCTTTTTTATTTTAAATTAATATTTATTTTTTAAAATCAATATAACACATGCATATAGTACTGTCCTCCCTTTCTTAAGTTTAGACAGGATCCATCAACCCCCTGCGCTGGTAGATAAGGACTCAGTTTTCTTAGACCACCATTCCCATTCCCCCCTCCATCTCCTCAGTGGATTTGCTTTATCCTTTCAGCTCCATCATCAATAGTCAGTATTTATATTATCTTGACATGGAACCCAAGAAAAAGGAAATCCAACTCAGGAGAGAAGTCAAGTTGAATCCCCTGTCCTCCATAGCTGCCTGAGAAAAGGAATGCATTTTTTTTTTTTTCTTTCTGAAAACATGTGTGTCTGAAAATTTTTTCCCCCTTACACTTGTTTGAAATTTTAGCTAGGCATAGAGTTTTAGGTTGAGGAGGATATTTTTCTCAAAACAAATGAGTTATTGTTCTATTGTCCTTCGGGTTCTTGTGTTATAATTGAGAGCCAAGTTGCTCTCTGATTCCAGTTCTTTTTTTATATGAACTGCAATCTTCCTTCTCTCTCCTGTCCCCCCACCCTGAAACATTTCAGTATACATATTCTTTTTAGCTCCAGTGTTATGAAATTATATCATGATGTATCTTGACATGTGCCCCATTTCTCATTATGCTGGGCACTATGAGGACCCCTTTTTAAAAATTTTTATTAATATATTTTTATTGATTTTTTTTTTTTTTTTGAGAGAGAGAGAGATAGAAACATCCATTGGAGAGAAAAACATTGATCGGCTGCCTCCTGCACGCCCCCACTGGGGATCGAGCCTGCAACCTGGGCATGTGCCCTGACCAGGAATTGAACCAGGAACTCTCAGTCCATGGGACGACGCTCAATCCACTGAACCACACAGGCCGGGCTGAGGACCCTTTTAATCTGGAAACTCTGATAATTTTTTTTGGTTCCATTTTCTGTTTCTTCTCTCTGGAGATCTTCCCAGTCAGATGTCGGATATTCTGGAATGTTCTCTCATTTTAAAAGATATTGTCTATGATTTGTAAATGTCTTTGTCTTTCTGCTTTACTTTGATTAAATTTTTCAACCTTCTCTTCTACCCTTTGTGTTGAATCTTTTAGATTTTTCCACTATATTTTTAGGAGCTCTTTTGTTCTCTTTCCTTTCATTTGGGTAGCATCCTACTCTTGTTTCTTGCCTGCAATATTTTCTCCTATCTTTGCAGATATTATTGTTTTCCTTCAAAAGTTTCTTCTCTTCTGTGCATTGTATTGATTTCTTCCAGGTTTCTTTTTATTCTTTGTTTTTGACTCTTATCATGTCAAAAGGTTTTTAAAAAAATATATGACAGCCATTGCCTGTATTGTCATATTTAAGGGCAGTAAAAGCTAACAGCAAGCCCTCTCTATGTGGCTGGGTTTGCTAACCACAGGGCTTTACTGTAGGGTAGTTGGGCAGCTTTCTAGCTGGTCTCTTTTTGAGGAATCACGTGTTAGTATCTAGTGGTATTTTCCATGGAGCTCTTACATTTCTCAAGAAAGAATCTCTCAGTCTTCAGCCTGTGCAGGAGGGCTTGGGAGATATTAGTCTGGTTGCCAGCATCCTGGGAATAGGAAGTAGGCTTAGACCCCTGTCCTCAGTTCCATCCTCATCCCTAACTTCCACTGAACTTGACTTCTCAAGTCTTTGGCTCTGCAGGATGAATCAACTTCTCCTTTAGAGCAGTGTAAGCAGTTTGATTTTAGCATCCCCTGCTTTGCTAAGTAAAGCATAGCCAAACTTTACCGTTTGCCCTTTCTTTTCTGCTTCTAAATATCTGTTGGAATCATTCATCCTCTGATGTCTTCTCCACATTTTTGTCGTTCATTTTTATTCTTGTGGAGTACTGGGTGGTATGGGAAGTGATACAACTCTGAACTTAATGATTATATTTAACCAGCATGTCCTGGACCCTTGCTTCTAGCCCAAGCAACTCTCCACCACTTGTAAGAGGCAACTGAGTCTTAGCTGGCCTAGGCAGGAACCTCTGTCCTTTTTGAATAGGATGTGGTTTTGTGTGGCTTGTCATGTGCTCCTCAGTCACCTGGGGAAATGCTTCAATCCCAGCTTCTCTATGTGAGGCAATCCCACCAAGGCCGAGGGAGGGCTGAGAGGTCTCCACAGATGCGTGTGCAAATTTCCCATAATGAACTAGCTTCTCCAGTGCCTCTGGCAACAGCATCCAGGAGATCACACCAGAAACAGTGACTAAACAACAGTCACCTCCAAAGCCACCCTTTGCCCCTCTGTCTCCCTTTTGGCACGTGCCTTGCTATGTAAGCTCTTGTCACTCTAGACCCTTCAGGAATGAGAGCAGGTTTTCCTGGTCAGCTGCCTCCTGCCAGGTAGGAAAGGAAGGAGGGAAAGGAGTTGACATTGACTGAGGTAGGTCTCATGCCAGGTGCTTTATATAGGTCGCTAATCTCATTCTTGTAATAACCCTTTGAGAATAGTATTATTACCCTCATATTATAGCAGAGGAGGCTGAGACTCAGGGAGGTTAAAAACTTGTCCAAGGGCACAGTTGCTGAGTGACAGCATGGGGATTTGAATGCAAGTTGGTCAAGCTCAAAGACTAGTAGACCTCCAGGAGACCACTGTGGATGAAAAAGTGGGCCTCTGTTCTCGGGAACCCTCAAAGTAGCCAAGCTCTGTGTTAGGTGCACATCCAGGAGGTGCTCAATAAATCTGGTCGGAGTGAACATATCTGATGGAAGGTTTCCTCTTTTCTAATTACCTTAAGAACTTTAAGAATATTTGGAATTAATGATCATTATTTAGAAGAATCCAGAAATCTAAATACCCCACCAACCTTCAATTGTCCTTGACAAAGATTTATATCTTGGGTATCTGAGAATACCCAAACCAAATTTTTATCCTTACTTTTAAGTAATTCCCTCTGTGGGGAATCCATTGTAAGAATAACTGTGTTGGTTGATGTCACATCCATATGTTGGAGAAGCAGGTTGACCTCCTTTTGTGATATTTTTTAAAACAATATTTAAAAAAGTAACAAGGGGAAAACAACTTATATTCAGGGGTGAGAGAACTTAGACCTGGGTCTTGTTTCCTAATGTCCAGCACTAGGGTCCTGTGTTTAGCCAGGGAACCAAGTCTGGGAAGTTACATCAAATGTGACCAAAACATTCAGTTGACCCTATCTATTGTGCCATGTGGAATTTCCATTAGTTAGAACAAGGTGATGGTGAATCTAAGCAATCAGTTATTAAGGGCATGTTTGTCCAATTCTTTCATTTTCTCCAGAACATTTGTCAAGTACTGGGGAGAGCATAGAAAGAACAAATCTGGCCCCAGGTGGGGATGGAGGTTGGGACTAAGTTGTTGAGCAAAGAAAAAGCAGGAGTAGGCAAAAAAGTGTTTTTGTGTGAATTTGTGCATGTATGTATAAGCATGTGTGGTCATTTCAGGCATTGCTTCAGAAACGGTTGGGTGTTTCGGACTCACCTTTCTTATTCTGGCAAGTATGTGGTTCATGGATGGATCAGTCTCGATTAAAGGGGAAGGTCAAGCCCGGCCGGTGTGGCTCAGTGGATTGAGCATCATCCCATGGACTGAGAGTCCTGGTTTGATTCCCACGGTCAGGGCACATGCTCGGGTTGTGGGCTCGATCCCCAGTAGGTGGCATGCAGGAGGCAGCCAATCAGTGGTTCTCTCTCCACATTGATGTTTCTATCTCTCTCTCTCTTAAAAAAACAAAACAAAACATATAAAGGGGAAGGTCAGTGTCTGACTCTATAAGACATTATGTACTGCCATAGTCAAGACTGAAATATTCACATGGTGTTCTGAAAAATTCGAGTAAAACATCACCTTCACTGTTTCTTTAATTTAGTAGAGGTTGGCAGCTCAAAGCATGTGGCATGAGTATATAATTTAAGGGAAAGTAGATTAATATGCCACTAGCAGGAATTTAATTTATGGCATTGGGTGGCTAATGGGAACAACCAGAACTATGGATTTATTTTCCTATCAAACATGGCAGAATTTATACCACTTATTTCCTCAGATAAGAAATTCTTCCTTAGGAATGTCATAGTAAAACAGTCTGAAGTTTGACACACAGAAATGTTGCCTCCCTCCTTTCTCCCTTTCTTCCTTCCTTTCATTTTGTCTACAAAAACTGAGGGGTAGCCATCTGCCACCTGCTCTGCTAGGCACCTAGGAGTGGAATGGAGTTGAAGGGACTGTTCCCTGGCACAGGCTAGCTCACCAAGGAGGCATACTAAAAAAAAAGTGCATTGTGAGTACTAATGATTGTGGGTTGTAGATAATGAGGGTGCACGATGTTAACAGAATATATTGTGGTAATCATCTACAACATATACTTCTATCAAATCATTGTGATATAACCTCAAAGTATATGCCAGTTTTATTTCAGTTAAAACAACAAAGCAATACGCCTCAATAACAGCAGCAACAAAACAAGAAACAAACAAGAAAATGAGGATGCAGCAAGCAGATAGAGCAAATGCTTCTGTGGTGGTGGTGATGCTGATGTAGGGTGGGGCCATGGGAGGGGAATGTCTGAGAAGACCCCACTGATGAGGTGATAGTTGAGTTGGGTTAAAGGGAGAGTCAGTGAACTGGGGGAAGTATACCCTGGTTGATGTGTTGATATACACATAATATAAATATACACATAATACACACAATATAAAATTTACCATTTTAACTTTTTGAGAGTGTACAATTCAGTAGCATTAAGTACATTCACATTGTTATGCAACCATCCCTACTATCCATCTCCAGGTAGATTTTCACCTGGATCTGAATTTTCGTCATCTTAAACTGAAACTCCCCAAGTCCCTGGCAGCTACCAGTAAATTTTCTTTCTCTATGAATCCCCAATATTTTTAATGAAAAATTTCAAATATACAGTTAAGGTGATAGGATTGTAAAGAGAATATCATATATCTATCATTTTAACTCTACATAGAACAGTGGCTGTACTTGCTTTTTCGCAGATCTATCTACCCATCTCTCTATCATCTGTTGATCCATGTTATCCCCTCATGTTATTTTGTGATGCATTTCAAAGTAAGTTGCAGACATCAGTATCCTTTCCCCTAACATGATGGCATGCATATCTTCCTGAGAGTTCAACATGTGTTTATGGCAGTAAGTAGATGTTTTTAATTTCAACAAAAGGTGACTGACTTGTTCAGATAGTTTAATGCTTTAGAAAAAGAACCCTGGGCCCATTCGATAGGAGAGAGAGGATGGGGATGACCTTAGAGGAAATTACTCAGAGGTCCTCTGCAAGCCCAAGATGTACAGATCCACAGTCACTCTGGAAAGTCCTGAAGGATGCATAAACAGAACAAAACAACAAAACACAAACCTAGTTCAACAAAATCCCTCCAACCTAACATCTTTGGAATCAGGTAAATATGGATCGTTGTCCCAGATGTCTTTTGCACCCATCTTTCTTCTACTTTGATTCATAAGGGATTTGATTTGACTTACAAGAACACATAAAAAAATAGAAATTAAATAAAATCTATGATCAGGAATTATGTTATGATCATTTAAATTTGAGTTTTGTGGCCTCTTTAACAAAGGGGCAAATACAGTCTTTTATATAATTCTCATTGTCCATAAGGAGAGAGGCTCTTCAAGGTCGTATGACCTTGGGCAAATCACTTGACTTCAGTTCTCTCAGCTATCAAATGGGGAAAATAAATGCTTACCTGCTTCAGGACTGTGGTGGGAATTATGTGGGTCAGTGTCTTTAAAGGGCTTGGCACAGTGCCTGGCACATCAGTGCTCGGCAATTGTTAGTGTTTCTTTCTTTTCATGCCATGTTACCTTGTGACTTGTGTTGCTACTAAAAGTGGAGTGTGAAGAGTCCAACAGAATGAAGGTTTCAGTTAGAGTCTCATTCATTGAGGTCTTAGTGCTTGTAGCAACTGTTATTCCTACTTACCCACCCATTTCTCAGTGGCAATCTCAGTTCCATTCCTCAATTGTTCATATCTTTTGGTGCTGGAAGAAGTTTGAAGGGTGCTTCATTGTGTTTTTCTCCTAATGTATGCCAATAACATAGGGGTATATGGATATAAAAAAACCAACCAAAAACATTGTTCTCAGCGTGGGATGCTCTGTTTGATGGCATAAAGCATTTCCCCCCTTTTATTTATAGTTCAATGTTGGCATTGAAGTTGGAGCCATGATCTGCTGATCTTGGGAGTCAGTCAGTGGGCAGTGGACAAGATTGTTGAATAGTCACTTTATCTAGATTATGGAATGGTTTCTCCAGTTATTTGGGCATCTTGGCACTAGAGTTGGACGGTCGTTTGGCATTGCTATTTGACATGTTGGTCGTATGACAACCCCAAATCCCAGATTTCCTCATCCCAGTTAATTCAGTAGCTATATTTATGTGTCAACTTAATTGGGCTATCAGGTGGCCAGATATTTGGCCAAATATTATGCTGGGTTTGCCTATGAGGATGTTTCTGGCTGACATTAGCATTTGAATCTGTAGACTGAGTAAAGCAGATGGCCCTCCCCAGTGTGTGTGGTCTTCATCCAATCAGTTGAAAGCTGAATAGAACAAAAAGGCTGAGTAAGAGGGAACTCCTCCTGCCGGACTACTTGAGCTGGGACTTTGGTCTTTTCTGGCCTTTGTTTCAGACTAAAACAACTGCTCTATTTGGTTTTTAAGCCTGCTGGTTTTCAGACTGGAACTGATACCATTGATTCTCCCAGGTCTCCAGCTTACCAACTGCATATCTTGAGACTTCTCAGCCAAGAAGTCATTGTGAGAACCAACGCTTTATAATAAATCATATCTATCTATACACACACATGTACAGTCATCTATCTATCTATCCATCCATCTGATTATCTACACAATCATATGTATCCTATTGGTTCTGTATCTCTGGAGAGCTTGACTAATAGAGCTTTTTCCTGCACCAGGACATATACCAGAGCTTGGAATAGAATCATAGCTTCTGTGTAGACAGAGCATAGGTTATTTGCAGAAGATATAGTGAAATATTTTCCGTACCAGAAAAATAATATCTTTTAGGCAAGTATTAATTGCTTTTTATTATGTGATGGTGTGCATTATTTAACTCTCACCACAGCCCTACAAGGCAGGTTTAGAGCCAGTGATAGGAGATTCCAATGCAGGTGTATCTAATTCTCAAGCCTGTGCTCGTTCCACCTTGACGACAATCATAAAATGTTGGAGGAATGAATAGTTTATTCTCTGGGAAGTATTGGATGCTCTCTGTGGCTCTACACTGAGGATTAAAAATTGTTGTTTTGGAGATATTTTAACATTCTATGTTTTAACATTCTGTTGTATGACTTCATCCTGTATTTCCCTCCAACAAAGGCTTTAAAAAAATCTTCCAAAACCATTAATGCTTCCTTTCCCTGGCTTTGGTTGAAGTGCCTGGCCTGCTCAGGGATTGAATGAGTTTATGAGGCTAGCACTGGATTCCCAAAGTGCTGTTGGGAGAACATCAATGCCTAAAGATAATCAATCAAAGACGGAGGTGAGTGGGTTTCCATGGTCCATTAAGTCTGGGAACACTGCATACCGTACCCTATTCTGGAGGTTCACATACACCTTGGCATGTTAAACCTCTCAAATGTCCTCCAGCAAAGGGAACTTCTCTTATCTTGTAACAGCATTTCTATAACTTATTGACCAAAGGCCATTTTTATGATACCAATTTATAATTCTTTGCAACATAATGTTATGGAAAATATTGAAATAACATGGGATAGATGTTTGGACTTGGTACCTAGGTTGAGGCTGGAGAGGGGCCTGGTGTCCGGGACCTTGTTTTGAGCTATTCCGTAGACACTTTCCTTATAGCCTAGTTTGTTTAAGTTTCCTTTGGGGTGAAGGCCTGGAGGATATACCCACCATTGCTTAAGGATAGTCAACGACTGATGCACCCTGTTTCTAAGATTCAAGAAGAGGAAAGAGCAGCATCCCCAGAGCAGCAATCTAATTCTGCAAACTGAGTTGATAAAGAACGTCCATGCTAGAACCAGCATATTGGATATATTAGGACGAAGCAAAGACACACATTGTTTGAGTTCCAAAGTAGGCTGTAGAACTAGGATAATAAACATTTGTGTCTCACTCGGTACTCCCTGACCCTGGTCAAGGCCAGTGTGATTCTGGCCAAACCACACAACCTCCGCAGCTGCCCACTGTGATGCAGCAGCAAAGGGCAGATCTTGCTGTCATGGAGGAAGGCTTTTGGGAGCGACACATCTCAGATGCCACTGTCTGGACGGAAGAAGCTGAAGGTGCAGGTGGGACTAGATGTGTACCCACAGAGGGGAGCCAGATCTGTCTGTCCTGGGAACACAGTCTTTGATTATTGTCTGACTTACAGCCTCATCAGAAAAAAAAAATACCACTGTCTGTTTTCTTTTCCAAGGAGATTTTCAGTCTTCAGGCAATCTGAGCATGCAAAAATCCTTTTGAGCCACGGGACTGCTTTTCTTAATGAAATAACAAGATGATTTCAGAAAGCATTTATTCAACATTTCCTGTATATTCTGGAGCCCAGTCCTTGCCTTCAAAGAGTTCATTTAGCACAGAGGGGCAGAGTGTCTTTTAAAGAAATAAGGACAATAAATCAGTAGAAAGAGATGCAGATCTTAGCTGGGGGCGGGGCGGGCAGAAAGGAGGAGTTCCAGAAATAGTGGAGGGGGAAGGTGTGACTCCAGGCCAGAGCTGGGAACTCCAAGCAGCCTGGCTGGAGTTGAGACAAGGTTGCAGGGCTGGTGAAGACGGGTGGCAAACAGAAGACGAAGCTGGAGAGGAGGTGGGATCTGGGCAAAGATGGCCTCCATGCCGTACTATTTATCTTGGACTTTATCCTATGAGTAATAGGGAGCCACTGAAAGACTTAAATCTGGGGAGCCCCTTCCTCACACCTACGGTGTAGACAGAGCCCCTGCACCCCTCTGTGGGGGCATGTGAACAAGTGAATAAATAAGAAATAGGGCTTGGGACTCGATGTTGTTGTTGAGTCTTACCCACTCCCAGGCGGTCTCCTTATCTGTTTAATAATAGCTGCTTCTCTTACACAGCAGCTTTTTCTTTTACTTGACTTTCAGCGGTACAAATCCACACACCCTCCTTTGCAGTCTAGCAGAATGTCACGTGCTGCTCCCATCTGCTTTTGTTGCTTTCTCATTCTTGCAACACAATCCTCCTCCTCCCTCATTCAAGATTGGGAAGAAGGTGAGATGGAGGGAGGAGAAGGGGTTGAGTTCTTGGTGTGGGGATTTGATGGAGGTGTGTTGGAGGCAGCTGTCAGAGCGATTGTGAGCATCTTTTCCCATCTCTGTATCCAGTGACATCATTTGGTAACTTGAAATGGGCCATGGTGGGCGTAGTTATACCCCAGAAATCAGCGATTGCTGTGAATGCCCTCTCCCCTTCCCTCAGAGACCCAGCTGTTACACATTTGCCAGGACACCGTTGCAGTGGGGGCACCTGCACGAGAAGAGAGAAGGCAGGGCGCCCACATCCTCCTGCTGGAGCGACAGGGGTCCCTTTCCATCTATTTTGGGTCACAGTGATACGCCTACCTTCCCTTCCGTTTGGACCTTATCCCCAAGATCAGGAGGTAAGCCGGAAGACCATCTTGCTGTGCTCCCAGCCTGAGGAGAGCGGCGAAGGGAAGGACTCGTCTGCCCCCAGGGTTCCCCGGCCGGCAGTGTCCCAAGCACAAACGCCCGTGTCAAGGGCCTCGCCCCAGGCACTGCTGGGCTGGCTGCTCAAAGTCCTCAGGGCCCAGGGCAACATTTCAATACTTTTGGCTTATTTTCTGCCCTTCGGTGTCTTTGATCAAGTCACTGGACGATGGGAGGAAGGTGATGGCTTCTGTGTCACCTGTCACTGTTCAGATCCCAGGACACCATACCAATGAGACTCCTTGAGGAGGGAGTTCTTTGATAACTGACCAGTCACAGGGAGACACTAGCCCTGGGCGTGGCCCTAAGTTGGCATAAATGAGCTCCAGACTCCCTCTTGATTGTGTCCAGAGCTGCTGGCCCGGCATTTGCCCGGCAGCCTCGGCTAAC
Source organism: Tadarida brasiliensis (assembly GCA_030848825.1). Taxonomy (NCBI): domain Eukaryota; kingdom Metazoa; phylum Chordata; class Mammalia; order Chiroptera; family Molossidae; genus Tadarida; species Tadarida brasiliensis. The sequence goes on along the minus strand of CM061267.1, from coordinate 92,443,065 downwards.
CAGCAATGTCTGTGCTTTTCCTGGGGGAGAGGAGACAGCCCTGGCGTCTTACTCTTGGTGTCAGATTCGGGTCACCTGGAAGTCAGTGTCTGCCTGGAGCTCCCAGTCGCAGAAAGCTGCTTGAAAGCACGGTTTAGGGGCCAGCAGGGGTGTGCCCGGCCCTGACCCGGTGTCCCGCAGAGCAGGGGAGAAGGTTACACAGCCTTAGGTGTGAAGGTGGAGAGGAAGAAAAAGAAAACTTTCCAAAATTTGCTTTCCAAAACTCTGGTCAAATGATAATCATGCATTTTTATTTTTATTTTAATTTTTTTATCCTCACCCAAGGACATTTTTGCATTTATCTTCAGATAGAGTGGGAGGGGGAGAGGGAGGAAGAGAGAGAGAAACATCGATGTGAGAGGGACACATCAACTGGTTGCCACCACACAACTCCAACTGGGGTCGGCGACAAACTGCAACTGAGGTATGTGCCCCTAGCGGGAACCGAACCCGGGACTCTCTGGTTCCCATTTCACTCTGAGTAACAGCCCGAGTTTTTGCAGTGATTGTTAACACGGAGTCTCTGCAGCCCTGCTTACCTGTCCAGCCCCACCTCCTCTGGTTCTCTCCCTGGCTGTCCCAGCTCCAGCTGCACTGCCTCCTTCCTTGGGCCACAGGTATCCTGCTGCGTGAGGGCCTGGCTCTGGCTCTGCCCCGGCCTGGCATCTCCTGCCTAACTCACCCTCTCCTCTCCTTCAAGGCTTTGCGCAAATCGCACCGTCGGGAGAGGCCCACTCTGATCGCCCTGGTCAATTCTGTAACCTGCCCTCCGCCTTCCACATGCACCCAGCCCCCCTACTTGACTTGTCCTGCTTCCCACAGCTCTTGCCACTAATATAGCATATACTTTATGACGTTTTTGATGTCTTTGCTTTAGTCTCAGAGAAGATCATGATTTCAAAGGTTCATCAAGGCACAGGGGAAAGGAGACGGGCAGATCTGAGTTCAAATCCCACCTCTACCCTTTATTCCCTGCCTGATTTGTGACAGTTACTTACTCTCTCAGAGGCTCAGTTCCCTCATCTACAACATTGTAATTACTAACCGATTCACGTGGCAAGCATTCGGTAATCACCAGCACCTGGAAAGGCATTGAGGATAGAGAGCAGAGTATGAGTCAGTCCTTGTTATGAGATTGTAAAGAGAATTAAATGCACGTGCATGCATCTCATAGCTGGTGGAGAACTAGGTATATATTTGGTGCCCATTAAATACAGTTCCCTTTTGGAGAACTTAGACCTTTTATTAGTCATCATGTCCTTTTAGTTCATGCCCTTTGCTTTTAGTGCCAAGAAGAGCAAACTAGATTAAACACACACGCACACACACACACACACACACACACACACACGTCATTGAGCCACAGCAGAAGTTTTGGGAAAGGGGGCTGGATCAGCTCCAGGAGAGTTCCAGAGCCTCCTAAAAATATATGTAAATCGTAGCATGCACATTAGATAGCAATAGGTAGAGAGAAAGTCTGCAGTTTTTGTCAGCTTCTCAAGGAATGCCCTTGATCCATAAAAGTTTAAAACTTTTCCAAAATCTCATGAGTGGTCTACCCTGCCCAGCTTCTCTAAACAAGGCTTGTAATGGAAACTCTGAAGCGGTGATTCACTCCAGCGTGGAAGGTGGCTTTTGTCTGGCATTGGTGCTGGGCCCCAGCTTCCCGGGTTTTGAGAGGAAAGCCTGTGTGTCTGTCTGCCAAGGCCATTGCCTTTTGCATCCCTGACACCACTGGGATTCAGAGATTTGCTCCCACACAGGTGAAACCACCCCTGAGATGTTGGGACAGCAGGACAAGAAGTGGAAGCACAGATGCTGTGAACAGGTCACTAGTCCAGGCTGAGTACACACACAGACAGCAGAGCCCCCAGCCTCTGACTAAGTCTGTGTTCTGATTTGGGAGGCCCGAGAAAAGGGCCGTCCCAGAGGGCGATAAATGCAGAAGTGTTACAATTGTGTTATTACTATCATTATCATTAATGTCATTAACAATAGGCTGCCGGCTCACAAAGCTCCACACATTATTTTCAGCTCTGTAGCCTTTCGTCCCAGCCCCCATCATTCTGTCTTCACTGTCATGTATCATTCCAGGGAAAACGTTTTCTCTTGATTTCTTCTTGCAAGAGAAAAATTAGATGAATGGAATGAGAGAAGTTTAAAAGTCAAGAAAATGATACCAAGAAACTACTTCGTCCTGCCTTCATGGGGCAAAGCAAGTAACCTTTTCCCTGCAGCCTCCTCTCCTCCTGGAGACCAAGAAGACACTGCAGGGCTGCAAGCAAGGAAAGGGAGTTTCCTGGGAATGCCATGTTCAGGATTTCTCACCTGGAGTCCCTAATGCGGCCTCCATGCGTGCTTGCAAATTCCTCCTTTGTCAGTGAAACCTGAGTGGTGCACCCCCTCGGAGGTCTTGGGCCCCAGCGTGGAGTTGCTATGGCTTTTGGAGGCTGATGTCTATTTATAGACCCTCAAATGAATGATCAAAGCAGTTTCCATCATGACAATTGCAGACTTCTTTCCCCCCAGCCTTATTAAGGTATAATTGGCAAATCAAAATTGTATATATTTAAAGTATACAGTGTTTTGATATGTGTATGCATTGTGAAATGATCACAACAATCAAGCATCAACACATAGTTACCGTGTGTGTGTGTGTGTGTGTGTGTGTGTGTGTGTGTGTTGAGAACACTTAAGACTTACTCTCTTAGCAGCGGAACGCAGAAAAGCAGAGGTTGCCAGGGGTGAGGGAGTGGGGGAAGAGGGAAGCAGGGAGCGGGTGGTCAGAGGGTGCAAGGTTTCCTTTATGCAGGATGGATGGTGACTCTGGTTAGTAATACTGTATCACAGACTCGAAATGTGCTGAGAGGAGCTCCTGAGTGTTCTCACTGCAGGCTCCTTTTTATTGCAGTCTTGTCCATGTCTGCAAGTGTGGCCGTGGGCCAGTGTCCTCCTCTCTGCTTTGTCTCCGTGGCCTTATTTATAAAGCTACTTATAGATGGCTTGCAGTGATCTGTGATTTCAGTCCAAAATCTCATGAGTGGTCTTCAGAGTGGTCTCATGAGTACGCTCATCAGAAGGCTTTTGGTCAGAGGGCCGTTGGTTGACCAGACACATGAGAAAGCCTCCCAACTTGCACAGAATATACCTGCTTCTGAGAGGCACCACAGCGGCTCAAGGGCAGGCTTCACTTCAAGTCCGGCTCTTCTACTCACCGTGCGCCCTTGGGCGAGTTAAGTTTCAGAATGAGGGTGTCATGGGGTATCATGCTTGCAGAGGGTAGTACATACAACATATGATAAATAGTAGCTATTATTTTATCACTATACCAATGCTATTACTATTACTACTCATGTTGGTAGCAATATTTATGCTTGGGGGAAGGGGAGAGATTGGCAATGTCCTGGGATATGATCGAGGGTTAAACCAGCCATTTCAGTAGGCAGCGACACCTCTGTCCACACGTGTGCAACTCCTCAATTACCCAGAGAGCTGAAAATGTGTCAGCCCCGGGTCCCCATGCATTACTGATGTTGGCCTTTTTCTTCCAGCTGCATTGCACTGTCCTTGCCTGTCCAGGACAGGAAGGATCTCTCTCTCTCTCTCTCTCTCTCTCTCTCTCTCTCTCTCTCTCTCTCTCTCTCATCAGTTGGAGGCAGGCCAGAGTGGAATCCTGCTCCAGAATGTTACTTCCCTTCAAAGGTGAAAAGTATGAGTCATATCTGGTTGTCCCCGTGGGTTATTTCCACCCAGCCGTTCCTCTGCACGACTTCGCCTCTGCACCATTTCACGGGTGATTAAAGACAGGCAAGCACGCCCGGCTGGAGTGAGGTCAGAGCCGCCAGGTGGTGCAAAGAGGGATTTTCCTCTGCTTTGCAAACACGGAGGGACGTCACAGAGCCTCCAGGGTGCTATCAATTGGGGCTGTGAAAGCACCTCTGACGGGGTATTGATCTGGCTCGATGTTAGCAGCAGCAGGGACAAATGGGACCTCCACCGGGGCCTCCGGCCACCCAGACGACCTGCCCACAAGACAAGCGGGCCCGAATGCTTGCAAATGCCAGGCAACATGGGCTCAGTCAGCTGCTGCCAAGATGCCCAGAATAAGCGTTAGCATGGACTTTTGAAGACAAACTCTGATAAGCTCTTAAATTTAAGCACCTGCTTAATGGGTTTAAGAAAAGAGAGAAAGAAAAGTCCAGCAGTTACATTGCAAAAGTCTTTTGGCCTTGAAATATGCTGCAGCCTTTTTAGGAATAGTTTTCTTTCCTTCCTTTTCCCCACCCTCCTTTCTTGTATGTTTTAAATGATGTACTTACTAATCGAGGTTTCCAGGGCTAAATAGTAACTGTGGGAGGTAGGCTCTCGCTGAATTCTAATCACATTTATAATCAAATTGAATGATGGAAGTCTCCCTGCCAATATTTTCACATAAACACATTTTCCTTTTGATGAGAATGTTGTTTAAAAGCCACAGTTATCAAATAAAGTTCCGAGGTCACCGGGAGCAAATGACCAGTAAATCCTTGAATGCGTTTGACTTTGAAAAGGTCATGCATTGAAATTTCCTTTCCGACCAGCTGGTTCCAGCACATAGTGAGAGACAGACAAATCCTGCAATAAATAAATAGGAAATACGGTCAGATGTCCCAGGTCATAGATGCCTCTTTAGGAATTGCTTGGAATGGATCTGGCAGAAATGGTTGGTTTCTGATAAATTGAATCATTCATATAGAGAATAGGAGTGTGTGGGAAATGATCAATCTCATGATTAAGATTTGAACCTCCAGACAGATGAGACTGATTTCTGCATAGAGTGCAGAGGGTGCTTCGGCTCTGTGCTGTGGATGTTGAGGTGGGAACTGATTCCCACAGATGTTCTTGGAGCCGGGGCGGGGGAGGGGAAGTATTAAGTGAAATCTTTCTTACTTAGAGACTAATTGACTCTGTTTGGTTTGCCCACAGTGAAAGGCGACTAGCTTCTAATGGGATCTTAATTGACTTGATTGGAGCTATTTTCAAGGACTCAGCACTCTTTCCTTTCGATGCTTTGGTTAAAATTCTCCAGTGCTTCCTAAACTCCATTGAGGAGAAAAATGTTCATTTCTTCCTTTGCATTTGGCCCAGGCAGTGGGGAAGTCACAGAACTCCTATAGACCTGTTAGGGGCCCTCCATGGTGATTCAGGCAGCACGTGGGCACTTCTCCAGTCCCTTGCTAAGACTGGCTTTGCTTGCTAATGACTTTTAAATTGTGTCTCAGTTTCCCTTCCTTTCCATCAATCAAGTCCCACTCCCTGCGTATAGGAGTCTGTTTATGTCTCAGGAGGAGAAATACAAGCATGTATCAACTTCTGATGGGTCTGTCAGTCTGTATGTGTGAAGGATTATGGGCCAAATCGAGGTGCCTGCAGGGTCTTTTTTTCTAGCGCGGATCTGTGCGAAGCGTGTGGGTGGGAGGATTTTCACGGAGACGCTATTCTCTTATTCTCCTGGGTCTTAAAAAATCCTTTCACTTCTGAGAATCACAGGGACCAGAATGGACCATTGAGATGTCCCCAAGGACAATTTTGACAATACTGTCAGGAGTAGTTAGTCTCCCTCATTCCCCTTGTGCACTGAGTCACTGGAAAAGTAACATTTCACTTATACAGAGGGTGCAGGGACCAGGTGCAGCTGCCAGATCACGGACAGTTAACCCTTTATGCTCCAAAAGGTAACTTACGCATGCCTTACAGTCTTTTCCCAAGTAACCCCATGTTAGCTTTTGGTCTAGTTGAATAGTCCTTTGTTTCCATATCCCAGATTTGCTCTTTGGACATAGTTTATTTGGCAGGAATCACCTTGGACCATAAATGAAATGCATCCCACAGTTCTCAGAGAAGCTCAGTTGGTACATTGGTCTGTGACGCACTGGGCGGCGGTGATGGACCTGTGATGTCTGCCCTCCAGGACCCTAGTCTAGTGGACCCTATGGTAAAACTACCAACAGGGAAATGAGTTCATTGTTATTGATGAATTAGTTCAGTACAGTCACAGATTTGGATGCTGGATCTGTGGGTCTGGAGTCTCTCCTCAATGCAGGTCACTTGTTGAGATCACTTAGCATCTCTGATTAGGCCAGGGGACATTCTTGCTCCCTCCCAACCATTTTTCACGTAGCAACCAGAGTAATCTTTTATAAACATTCATCTCCTGTTGAAATCCCTCCTTGATTTCCTGTGCACTTCAAATGCAAGCCAGATCTTTTTTTTTTTTTTTTTTCAATCCTCACCTGAGGATATTTTTCTGTTTATCATCAGATAGAGTGGGAGGGAGAGAGAGGGAGAGAGAAGGAGAGAGAGAAACATCCATGTGAGAGAGACACATCAACTGGTTGCCTCTCGCACGACCCAACCAGGGCCGGGGATGAACTGCAACCAAGGTACTTGTCCTTGACTGGAATCAAACCCATGACTCATTGGTCTGCGGGCCGACACTCTAACCACTGAGCCAAACTGGCCAGGGTGCAAGCCAGACCTTAAATGTGCCCACAGGGCTCCACTGCGGCCCCTGCCTCCTCCTCCTCCCAGGCCACTCTTTCCTTTGCCGCCTCACTCCAGCACAGCTTACCTCCTTCAGTCCCTTGACCACATCCCTCCTGCCTCAGAGCCTTTGCACATGCTACTGCTTCTTGTCAGACATGGTTTCCTCCTACCTTTCACTTTGACCACTCCTTTTCCTTCTTCTGGTCTTGGCTCAGATGTCACCTGCTCACAGAGGCATCCCTGACCACCTAGGTGGGTGGAAGATGGCTATAAAATCTGTCACTACTCCCCCACTGGGAGGCGGAGTTTAGTTCTCCTGCACTTGAATCAGGGCTGTGAACAACCAGACGCAGCAGAAGTGACAGCTCTGGGCCTGTCCTTAGATCGCTTGCTCTCACAGTCTAGCTGCCATCTTAAAGAAGTCTGAGCTAGCCACATGGAGAGAGTGAGGGAGGGGTCCCAGCCTTCCAGCTGTTTCCGAGAGGGCCCCGGACATGTGAGTGAAACCATATTAGATACCAGCCCTGGTTGTCATCGGACTGCAGCAGCAGGTAAGAGACCCCAAACAAGAGCAGCAGAAGAAATGAAGACCATGGAATCACGGGAGGTAAAAATGACTGCTATGGTTTGAGCCACTGCATTTTGGGGGTGGTGTGTCACACAGCAGCTGTTGGCCGAAATGCCAGCCTATCTGTAAATGGGTCTCACCCTCCAGTGCTCTCGTGCTGGCTTCTGTTTCTTTTCTTTTCACTTTCACGGTGATGGATTTGTTGTTTGATAGTCTGTTCAGGATTGCTTCCCCAATGAGACTCGCTCCATGGTGCAGGCACCGGGGTTTTTATTGATCTGCACTCTTACGATCACATGAGTGCCTGGCACGTAGTAAGCACTCAGCAGGCATTTGCCGAATGAATGGATGAGTTCAAAAGCTTCTGATATTGCCCTGGCTGGGTGGCTCAGTTGGTTGGAGCGTCGTCCCATGCATCAAAAGGTTGTGGGTTCGATTCCCAGTCAGGGCACAAAGCTAGTTTTCAGGTTCAATTCCTGGTTGGGGCATGTACAGGAGACAACTGACTGATGTTTCTCTCTCACACTGATGTTTCTCTCTCTCTTTCCCTTCCTCCCTCTCTAAAATCAATAAAAACATCCTTGGGTGAGGATTAAAAAAAAAAAAGGTTCCCCAGTATTTGATTTGTTTGGGAGATTTCCAACCTCCCCACCCCCAGATAACAGAGATATGCATGAATCTGTAAATATTCTTCTGTGGTGACAATTCAGAAACCACTTTTGGAAAAAAAAAATTGCCCTTCTTTGTAAATCATACCTGTCAAATCACAACTCCACTTTGCATGTACTACACACCTGCTCAACAGATTTTAATGATGCCCTGTTGACAGGAGCTTTCGTATGGTAGTCCGGGCTCATCTCTGTGCAACTTTGCCATCGTCCCTTTCTTTCTTTCTTTTTTTTTAATCCTCACCTGAGGACATTTTTTGATTTATCTTCAGATAGAGTGGGAGGGAGAGAGAGAGGAAGAGGGAGAGAGAAACATCGATGTGAGAGACACACCGACTGGCTGCCACCCACACGACCCCAACCAGGGCCGGGGACAAACTGCAACCGAGGTACGTGCCCTTAGTGTGAACCGAACCCGGGACTCTCTGGTCTGTGGGCCGACGCTCTAACCACTGAGCCAAACCGGCCAGGGCGTCCCTTTCTTGACTCCCTTACACACATCACGCTAGGTCCCTCAATCCCTGGGTCACCAGGCTCATTTCCACTTCCCTGGAGTCTCTCTTCTCTAGTCCTCTCCATTTCTCAGGAGCCCCCTTTCCTTCAGGAGGCCCTGGCCAATGGCCTGTGCTTTCAGTGGGCATTCCTTCTTCTCCATACACAAGCAATTGAACCAAATCCTTGGTGGAAGGGAGTCATTCCTGAGACCCAGGAAGGAGGTTCAGAGGAAATGGAGCACTGGGCTGGTCACCTGGGGACATCGCTTGCGGTCCCAGCTCTTCTACCATCAAGAGCGGGACACTGTGCACAGTTACTTAGCTTTGTGTGGCTCCTTCCCGTCAGTATCTTTAGGAGCTTGGGCAAAGGGATTGCTAAGGTCCCTCTCAACACTCAGGTTTTCCACATTCAAATTGGCTTTACAGCCATAGGAAGAATAACCTGCTGATTTATGTGCATTTGGGTCAGAATTTGGCTGACTGTCGCATCAGCATTTTTACATGAACAAAAATTTCAATTTCACGATTACAGCCAAGTTACTTCTGCTGGGTTGGCAGTGTGTTCTGAGAGGCAGAGTGACCACCGGGGCCAGGAGTCAGGGAGCCTCGCCCTGTCACGCTGCCCAGCCACTAGCTGGAGGGTAGACCAGGCAGACCTCTTGGACCTCATCCGCTTCATTTCTAAACTGGAGATGATAATAATACGTGTTCCACTCACTTCAGGGTTGTTCTGAGGGGCTAATGTGTGTAACAGGGCACGCTTTGATAGGTCATCATCAAAAGGCGATTGAGACAAAATTATTAATCTATTTATCAAGACAGTGAGCTTCTTTATATTTACCTTGGTACTCTGCCCACTTCAGGGTTCCTGTACCATTATTCAGTTTCCTGTTGGATGGATGAGACGGGGGAGGAACTACCATTATATGAGAGCCCTCAATATTTATGACACCGGCCATACATTTTTTTTTTTTTGATTCCTTACAACAATCCTCTAAGAGAGGAGTTGTATTGGAATTCTTTTAGCTGTCAGTGATGGAAATCTTATTCAGCCTAATTTAAGTGCAAAAAAAGGGGGGGAGGGAGCATATATTTGGGTCATATAACTTAAAAGTTCATAGGGAGCTCTAGCTTCAGGCATAGACGGATCAAGGGGCTCAAAAGATTCTTTCACACGTTCTGATTTGCTGTCTTCGTTGGAGTCTTCCCTCCTTGTAACCAGAGGAGCTTGTTTGCATTTGGCAGCTGGATTCCTCTTCTGGAGCCCTAGTTAGCCTTTCCCCGGGTTGCTGTGTACAGGTTCCCAGAGAACTGACCGAGTGTATGATGTGTATTCAGGAAAGCAAGTACCCTTCACGTGTGACCATACCTCCCTCTGCTTAGAGCCACCCATGGCTCCCTATCCTCTGAAGGAGAGAGCCCTAGCTTCTTCCATGACCACAAGGATCTGGGTGACCCTTCCAGCATTTTCTCTCGCTCTCCCTAGTCATACACTTCTGTTTGTGGATTATTGGACACCCCATCCCCTCTCAGGCCTCTGTGCTGCTTTTCATGCAGTGCCCTCGTTCTGGAGCCACCTGCCTCCGCTCACCTTCATGGAAGTGACTTCCATTCATGCACCTTCAAGATGCAGTTCAAACGTCACCTCCACTATGAAGCCTTCCTAATTTCTCCCTGGTGTTAGCAACCCCTTCATCTGTGATCCTGCAGTCCCATCCTCTGTGTCCTATGCCCCTTTCCTTGTCATTTAGATGTCTGCAGGGAGGTGGTATAACAGAGAGAGAGAAAAGCTTTGCACTCTGGTCTGGTTTTAAACCTTGGCCCTGCCACTTACTAGCCAGATGTGTTTGCAAAAGTGGTCTGACCTCTGGGAGCCCCTGTGTCTTTACTTATACACGGGCATCGTGAACTCTTCTGAAGAGTTTTGTTGAGGACGCGGTGAGTCAACACGTGATGTGCTTAGCATGGTGTCGACTGGTCAGTAGTTGTTCTTGTAATTATTATTGAATCATGAAATCTTACAGGCAAAAGGGATCTCAGGGGTCATTCTCATGCCTACAAAGCCCGATTCCTTCTCCCTTGTCAGTCATCCAGCTTCTCCTTGAACTCTGCCAGGGACAGGGAGCTCACTTTCTTTCTGGTCTTATGATACTTAATGCTGACGATGCAGAGGTTGGTTAGTACTTAGTAATGTTTCAGAAACTTTTTTTTGTTAATCCTCACCCAAGGGCATTTCTCCATTGATCCTTAGATAGAATGGGAGGAAGGGAGAGAGAGAAAGAGAAACATTGATGTGAGAGAGACACATCTATTGGTTGCCACCCACACAACCCTGACCAGGGCCAGGGATTGAACCTGCAAACCAGGTATGTGCCCTTGACTGTGAATTGAACCTGCGACCCTTTGGTCCCTGGGCTGATGCTCCAACCACTGAGCCAGACTGGCCAGGGCTGGAAACGTTTTTAAAGAAAATTTTTTTGCCCTCCCTTTCTGATGAGCTTAATTGCAGTGAAAGGCTATTCCTTTCCCTTTTCTTCCAAATTTCTCTGACCTAATCAAAATCCCACGAACACTATGAAAAAGTCATAGGTATAGTGTGGGACAGGAAGACGAATGTCATCCTGTCATGTGGTAAAAGTATATATTTGGCAACAAGCTCTCTTTTCTGATAATTCCTTCCCCAAATATCTCCAGATGACCTCAGAGACTCATAAAGGTGGACTAGGAGTAAAAAAATATTTTGCCTAGCCCTGGCCGGTGTGGCTCAGCGGTTAGAGCGTTGGCCCATGGACCAAAGAGTTTCAGGTTCGATTCTGGTCAAGGGCACATACCTCAGTTGCAGTTAGATCCCTGGCCCTGGTTTGGAGTCATGCAGGAGGCAACCAATTGATGTGTCTTTCTCACTTCGATGTTTCTCTCTCTCCCCCCCTCCTTCCCTCCCTCCGCCCCTCCCTCCCTCCTGGAAAAATATCCTCAGGTGAGGATTTAAAAAAAGAAAATCTTTGCCTAAATCTTTCACTTTAAAGGTGTGGGAAGTGGGACCGTGCGAGGGGGGCAGATTTGTATTGGATAGGTCATGAGCCGGCACTCAGACTGTGGTCTTCCCCAGTCTGCTTCTCATGCTGTTGGGTCCAGGTAACCTCTTAGTACTACAGTTTTCTTCGTGTAAAACGGCTGAATGCCACAGTGTTTGCCTCAGGGCGGTGTTGCTCTGAGTGTAAGCCCTCAGGACAGTGCTTGGACCCCAGAAAGTTTCGGACCCGTGTTTGCTCTTGTCATCGCTACTGCACTTCCATGTTTCGACAGAGGTGCCCAAGGTGCGCAATCTGACCGAAACCCCATTTGGGGACCATGCTCCTGTCTTGCATCCCCAAAACAAGTTGCTAAATATATCTCTTCTTTTAACATCTTCCTCCCTCCCCCAGGCGACTGTTCCCTGCTGGGTGACACTGGGTGGGCAATTGGTTTCATTCGCATAAATGAATTGCATGTTACTGTGTTGGCTGCTTAGCACCGGGTAGGAATGCCTGACCTCTGTGAAAATGCCTCCAGAAAACCTTTAAGGGCTGACTTTAAGGAGGTAGCTTCAGAGTGTGTGGCCCGTGAGTGTGCCAGTTCTTTTTTTTTTTTAATCCTCACCCGAGGATATTTTTCTATTTATCATCAGATAGAGTGGGAGAGAGGGAGAGAGAGGGAGAGAGAGAAACTTCGATGTGAGAGAGAAACACCGATTGGTTGCTTCCCGGTCCACCGGACCAGGGCCGGGTGAACCGCAACCGAGGTATATGCCCTTGACCAGACTCGAACCCGAGACTCATTGGTCCCCAGGCCGACGCTCTAACCGCTGAGCCAAACCGGCCAGGGTGCGCCAGTTCTTTCAATCAAACAGGCCTGTCCTCTCCCCTTGAGGCCGGTTTTGCCATCCTTGTCTCTATCGCCTCTAACTTCTGGAAAGGAAATAGCAGCTACAGAATGGGTGAGCGTGTAGGGTTTAGACACTATGATTTTATTCCTTTATCAAGGTCCCATGAATGAAACTGTACTTGAGTTCTCACCTTTACGTTTATCATACTTTCGAGAAGCAGGAAGATATCTGATAGAAAAAGAATGCTGGGAGAATCATTACCTGGCAGTGAGGAAAAAATACAGTTATGGAGCAAGCTGTGCCCCGAGTCTCAGGATCCCTGCGTCCCAGGTTTGAAATGGCTCCTGGGAAGTGACGGTGACTTCATGACTTCATTTACAAGGGAGTTGGACCACAGTTCTGTGATGTCAGGGAGTTTCTGCCTTTGGTCCCTCTGTTAATCCCCCCTCCCAACTCCACACCTGGTCCCACTCTGCCAGAGGGTCTACTTTATCGACACTGTGAATGAATGACCCAGGGGGACAATGACAGTGAGTCCCAGCTTCGTGGAGCTGAAACTCTTCCTGGTCTCAGCACCTGCCCCTCTACCCCCATCCCTGAACAGGAACCCCTTGAGGAGTGTGTGGCATTAATCAGCAGCCACTTGTACCTCGTCACTGTTGGTTTATTCCCGCCCCTGTCCCCGTCCCCCCTCCCCCCCCCCCTTGAGAGAGACAGACAGAGAGGACTTGGGAAGTGTGATGTGTGCTTATTTAGTCCCCATCAATTGCTTTGATATTCACAAAGGAACCGGCTCCCGGAAGCCTGTAAGTGAGGCGCAGTAAATGAGAGCTCTGGGCACTAACTCCGAAGGTCGCCGCTGCTGCTTGCCCCGCCAGCCCCCAGGGAGGGCACGGAGCCCTCTTCCCTGGGATTCCGCGCGTGGTGCCGCATTCCCCTTCTGTGCCGGCTTCAGGAGCTGTGGACACACCCGGGCGGGGGGCCTGGCACATGCCGGTGCCGGGGTGCGAGGCTGGAGCCCTCGAGCCTGTGCCCGGCAGACAGGGGTGCCCGGCGCGCCCCTCCCTCCGCGCCCGCGGGTGCCAGACCAGACGCCAGCCCCGGTGCGCTGACAGACGACTTTTCTCAGTTGTCAGTTTTCTCGCTTGTCAGCAGAGCTGCTGCTGGTAAGTGAAAGAAAACAGAGAGGGGGCGCCCAGGCAGCCAGGCAGGGGAGCGAGAGCGCAGGGAGGGAGAGCCCCGGGCAGGGGCGAGGGCGGAGCCGGGTGCTGGGCCCTGGGCAGACCACCCGGCCTCCCGCCAGCTCCCTCCGGGCTCATTCCCTCCCCGCTCTCCTTCTCACTTTCTCCCTCCGCTTCCTCTCCTCCCCACCTGGTCCTCCCTCTCCCCCCCAAATCCTTCAGCTGCCACACTGAGCGCTTCGGTGGCTTTGTTTAAACAAATATATGCATATACAAATAGATCCGAGGTGCTTTCTTCCTGAGTAGGAGCACAGTCCCGATTCCTGGACATTAGCCGGGGACCATGGCTGGTGACTGTAGCTGCCTCCCAGGGGCTCCTGGGCCCGGGGTGGCCCGCAATCCCAGCCCTCTTTAAGTCTGGATCTGGGGGGCGCAGTCAGGGGAGCGCACAGAGAAAGTGACAGGCGAGGAGGGGACAGCCCAAACTCTCTCAGCCTCACTCCAGTGATAACCTGCAGCTATGGAGTCGCCGACCAAGGAGATTGAAGAATTTGAGAGCAACTCTCTGAAATACTTGCAGCCCGAACAGATCGAGAAAATCTGGCTTCGGCTCCGAGGGCTGTAAGTAAACCTATTTACTTCTCTTGCCCCCTTTCCCTCTCCCATCAGTATTTTCCTACCCGGCCAGGGCCATGTCAGCTCACCCGGTTCCTGCAGGGCCCTTTAAATACAGCCCAGAAGTTCCAGGACTGCTTCTCGGTTCATTACAGTCACTGCTACCTTCCTTTCAACGGACAGACTTGCCTTTCTGACTTCCAATGCCTTCTGTTTCCAAGTCATGCTTTCGTTGGGGGAAGGAGACAGGTCTTTAGATTTCGTTGTAGTAGCTTAATACTCACAGAGATGTTTCTGGTCCTTTTTGCCCAGGGAGGAAAGTTTGGGGACTCAGGTCACAGACTTAATCATAGGAAGAATTTTCTCTGCAAAGTGCTCGCAAGCACATTGGCAGGTGGTCTAAGAACTGAACAATAGTTCAGATTCAACATGCATTCTGGCTGCCGCATTCGTTTCTCCTTCCCAGGCTAGTTCAACTTCTGATCTTTTCTTAGGCTTCTTTCTAGCAGGGAAATGCTCATGGAAAGAAAGGGCTCTTTTGGAGAAAGTCGGGGGTGGGGGCAGCAGCAATATTGGGTTTCCTAGTAATCTTTGAACAGTGAAATAGGGTGCTTGTTTTCGGCAGATAGAATTCTGGTTGGACTGATGGACAAAGATCTCTCAATTTCATTCACTTCATTGGATTCTGTCTGGTTTTGGGTACCAAGGAGCAGTGACCTGAAAATATGGGGTGTTTTCTGTGAAACAGTTTCACAAGCTGTAGTGGTGGCTACATGTCTACAGTTTGCTTCTCAGGTGACCAGGCAGGTCCCAATGACACCTTCCAAAGTGACCAGAAACACATTTCGTCAGGTATCGGGCATCAAATATCTAGCGCTGTTTAGAAGAAAAAGTTTTTCTCCAAGTATATTCTCTAGAAATTCTGTTCCTAGCAAAGGCAGCGAGGGGGACCCTGGCAGTTAGTTTGTTTTGCTGCAGTTTATTGTTTTTGAAAGCATGAACAAAACCCAGAACAAAACAAATAAAAAAGGCACAGGTCTCGGATCTCAGCCCTGTCTTAGGGGAGGCCACATCCCAACTGGGGTATTCTAAAGGGAAGCCAAGGTAGTCTGTGTTTCTTTAAGGGGGTCCCTATTTAAAGTGCAAATTATAAAAGCCCTTCCATCAGTAATCTTAATGAGCTTCATTGCTATTGATCTGAATGGGAAACCAGGCCAAATATTAGGACGTTTGGAGTGTCTGGCTGCTGCAAGCAGAGGCAGTAACTTATTTGGAAGTTTTGTCTTTCTGGCTGCCAGGCTGTCCTGACAGCAGAGGCACAGGAACAGCACCTGGGTCTGGGTGGTATTTACAGTCAGCCCGTGTCATGTGGAATGAACATGACATCTGATCATATTTTGGAGCACACAGAGTTTGTTGCATCCACAAAGCCTGGGTTTAAGGTATACAATGTTAAAGCGTTGTCAAGCTGGGTCTCCTTGCAACCGGGCTGGAGGGACTCACAGAACCATTCGCAGAAACTGCTTTGCCCTGGCTGCTTGACAATTCAAACCGACTCCCCGCAGCGACTCAGGCGGGAGAGGAGTGCTTGGGCGAATCAGCGAGGCTGAGGGGGGACCTTGTGCCATAAAGCATTTAGCGGTAACAGCTCACTTGTAGCTTTCTCTGTTTCACATCTGTTCGGCTTCTCTCCCCAAGGTGTTGGGTGTGACGTTATCCGCATTTTCATTTTCTAGTCTCTGGTATCTACTTAGCACCCAGTGTCTTTAAACATAAAAGGTGTAGGTTGATTGGTGCCTCTCCAAATGTGTGTTTTTTCCGAATCTGAATCCCTTTCTTTACCCTTCCTACAGAAATGCCCTGCCCAAAGGCAGTCCTAGGAGATCTGTGGCTTCACTTTCTAATTTGAAAAAAGGACATGTGACTTCTGTTATGATGACATATATATGTATGTGTGTGTATATATACACATACATATATATTTACTACAGTTATGGTTCTTACTATGACTTTTTTTTTAAACATAACAGTAGTGCTATAATAAGTTGCTAAAGACTCCAGAAACCAAAACACATGCTTATTTATACAGCTCGGGTTAGCACTTTTGCAGTTTACAGAACAGAAACCCTGGAGGGATGGAAGTTGCGTTTGCACACACAACAGACTCTCAGTGAGAGAAAGGGAGCTACTCTTTCAACATTTCAGAAAGACCCAATAGCCACAGTTGGATTTTCACATCAATTTGTTACCATGACACCCTTCTAGATCGGGCTTTGGAGGTGACCACAGATAGTCAGGGGCTCAGTTCCGCTGGCTGGAGAACTGCCAAGTTCAGG
Source organism: Tadarida brasiliensis (assembly GCA_030848825.1). Lineage (NCBI taxonomy): Eukaryota > Metazoa > Chordata > Mammalia > Chiroptera > Molossidae > Tadarida > Tadarida brasiliensis. Next base: position 92,426,774 of record CM061267.1, on the reverse strand, counting down.
ACTTGATCCTCTCATGCTCGGACTGTTCAGTGGTCTCTGTCTCTTTCTTGTCACTAGCTGCCCTATTTAACATTGTTGAATTTTTCGCCTCCTCCCTTATCCTGGAAGTCCCTCGAGGACAGACACCTGTGTGTGTTGCTCACGGCTGTACCGCCAGTGCCTAGAACCCGGTTTGGCACATAGTAGGTGCTCAACCAGTAGGTGATGATGGAAGCATAAAGACCTAAGTGTGAACTTTCTAATATTCGAAATGAAGATAAGTATATATTTGGGTCAGCTTCTAGGCCCTGTGACCTGGCAACACTCTTCCGTGAGCTAGAGGGGTGGCAGGTTTATTGACATCGTCACCCGGGTTGGGCACAGAAATCTGAACTGCGATGGGACTGGGCAAGATGTGGCAAAGCCACAGCTCCAGGCTGAATCCCAGTCTTGTGTGTGCCCAGGCTGTCTTTCCGTCCCCTTCTCTGTCCCCTTTTCTGCACTGGCCAGAAGTGGTCTCCCCAGCAGCAAGAGGATTGCTGAGGCTGTCGTCTGTCAGGAGTTCGCAGTGTAGGAGACAGATGAGACTCTGGACGTGGCAACACCCCCATCCCTCTTCCATCCCTTCTTTTTCTCTTTCTTTTTTCCTCGCTCTCTGAATACTATGTTTTATTTTGTTTATCATGTTTACTGCCCTTCTCCTCCAAGTGGAACGTGAGCTCCTTGAGGACAGAGGTCTTTTTGACTTGTTTTGGTCACTGGTACAGCCCCAGTGCCTGCGAGACTGCCTGGTCTGCCGTAAATTATCAATAAGTATCGGAAACCCGGGGCTGTTTCACATGTTTCTCTAGGAAAGAATTAGAAAGACTCCTAACCTAGCTTTGTAGCATCATCGACTGACTACTAGTGCATCGGGTATGGGAAATGGGAATTTAACACTCTCTGCCCCAGTGAGATGACAACACCCTGCAAGCTCAGGTGTTCACTCTCATGACGACTGTCGTTTCCCCGCACACAGTGCCAGAGGCCGGCTGTGATTCCGGGGCCGTGGTCCTCAGCCTCCCTCCGCAGCCCGACACCCTCCTGCACAGCTCACACGTTCTGCCGGCAAAGGAGCAAACCCCGCGCACCTGCGCTTTCTTAATGACACCTCTCGGAGGCGTGCTGATCGCTGACATTTCGGGGAGGAGCCTTTCCTTGTTTGTGTTTCTGTGAACCTCCGTGGTAGGAGTGGGTGGAATTTTAAGAGTCCCTCCCAGTGGCTGTTTTGTTCGGGAACCTTCCAGTCGGGGACAGTGTGGTGACAGCTGCACTTGATCCCCCGATGCTGTGGGGGAGCCTCGCGGCCGCACGGCTTTGAATAATGAATTGCACCTTGGGTCCTGACCAAGAATTTTTCTTTTGCCAGCCTGCTGTAGGACGACTTAAAGGCGTTTCTGTGCTTTCAAACACAAATTAAAAGCCAAGAATGGGTTCCACGTACCCCTCGGCATTCGGGGTCACAATTGTAATCAAGCTGTCCGCTACTCATTTCGCCCACCCACGAGGCAGTCCGTGTAAGACATTTTATGCTAATGCAACACTCTCTCAAGATGATGATGCTTTCCCCTCCAGTATCTAAAGTAGCATTACGAATATAAAGGGAGGTATTGGTTGCTAGGGTAACGGGGACTATTGTTTTTGTCTAACCAGCAAGCTTTCCCACCCCCCTGATTATGGGAACAGATGCTGCCCCCAACTCCACCTCTGCTCCCCACCACAGGGATGGGCTCAAGGTCCCGGACGAGCCAATCGTTTCGCTTTGCTGATAACGAGGGTCAGAGTCAATGGGCACAGAACCCCAGCAGGCCAGTAGAGTTCTTCACGGAGATTTCTCTATTGGCTGGGAGGGGCTGCTTTCCCTTCTTCTAGGCTTCCTTGATGGCTGCCCCTGGCTCTATTTCCCACCTCATGGAGAAGACCTTCCTCTGAGAGGACACAGGGAGGCCAGCGTTCAAAGGGAAGCAGCAGGAGAAGGGGGAGTGGAAAGCCCAGGCCCCAAGGCCCCCGTTGCCCCATCGTTACTTTGGTTCTGTCTGTTGTTCCAGCTGCACCGCCAGTCAGGGCTGCTTTGCGTGTGGTTTCTCTGGCAGAGCCCCAGTGCCCTTCCCTGTGCTCACCTCTCACTGATAATTGCCAAAGGAGAGGGTGTGGCTGCTGTCATTCCGCATGGCACTGTTGGACAGAAATCTCCCAGGTTACGTCACAAGGAGTTGGCCCCCAGGCTGGTCCCTGGTCTACTCCACGTTCAGGTAACAGGGTTACTTCCCCTCGGCATCAGTCCCCAAGAGCCTTGGGGACTTTCCTTAAAAGGTAGCGTGTGGGATCCTCTCACAGCACATCCGGTGCAATTTGAGGGATAAGCGGAAGTTCGTGGATGGAGGGAACAGCGTGTGCGAAGGTACAGAGTCATGGGAGACCTTGTGCATCAGGGGGAGTGAGGGATAATGTTCCACGGGCCAAGAAGTGGTACATGGACTTCTAAAAAATGTACTTTTTGTTTCACTCAGAATTATGCATGCTGATTGTTTAAGGAGGCAACTATTTGAACACATTTTACTACATCACACAAAAATGATATGTTCGAGGCACTCCCCACTCACCTCTTTCAGGGATTTTTTTTTTTTTTTGAGACATATAATTTCAAGGAGTTTGCATTTTATTTCTTAATTTATAAGGCATTGTTAGAAGACTTTATGTTGGAGAGTGACACAATTAGGATGGCTAGTCTGGAGGAACCTGGAAGACAGGGACAGGAGGAGATACCCGAGGCCTGGGCACCAGCTGGAGAAACGGCCTGAACTGGGGCAGTGCCCCCGGTGATGAGAGGATGGAGGGCGCCTGTGGCGTGAGGACTGACAGCTGGGTCTTGGAGCAGAGAGAGAAGCAGAGTTGGTCTTCCAGGTTCGTTTGGCTTGGATGTCTTAGTGAGCCTGGTGCCCTTGGCCTTGCTAGGGAGCATGGAGAGAAGGGCAGGCTGGGGTAAAGCCGGCTGATAAGCTCGGGTTTAGACATGCTGGATGGCAGTGGCCTCTGGAATGTCCAAGTAGCTGTTGGTGATAGGAGTGTGGAACTATGGAGAAAGCTTTGGCCTGGAGTGCTGGGTCATGCTTCTGAGTTAAAGCTCTTGAACAGATGACCTAGACCAAAGAGGCCTGGCCTGGATCTCACTGAAAGAGCGATTCCAAAATAATAACTTAAAGGATTATTATTTCTTCCCCCCAGATTACATATTTTAGTGTATTAATTGGTCCTTCCACTGTTCCATTTCATTGGAAATGTCAGATGATTCAGCATATATTTTTCTTCTTATTTTTTTAATTTTGGTTTGGTTTATTTTTAATGAGCTCCTATTATATACCAGATACTAGGAGCTTCAGAAGAGATATGAAATACCAGCAAAGAAGTCTTGCTTTCAGGAAACTTTGAGTCTAGGGAGACAAGTTAATCTATATACATGTAAACAACAACAACAATAAAAGGCTGGGTAATAATTAATTGCTCAATAAGTGACATTGACACCATGTCCTTGGGTTCAGAGAAGGCGACATTTTTATTTGAGAGATTATCTTTGAATCTATCTTTTCCTAATAAAAATCAATTAAGTTTCCCTGCAATATTTTCTTAATGTAGATTAAAGGTCAGGAAGAGGCGAGTATCAAAATGGGTAAGTGGGTTCTTAAGGGCAGAATGAAATTTTCCTTCCGGAATGAAGTATTTTAATACATCATTACTTGCTTATCATAATTTGGTTATGCTAACTTATGAGCTAATTATAACTCACTATTTAGCAGCTAAGTATTTATTATTTGGACCAAGCTTTTCAGCCTCTGTTGGTTGGGGAGCAGCCCCGGGCAGAGAGCTTTCTGCATTTCTAGCTCAGTTTTCTGTCTTTAATTATTATTCTTTGGCTAGTAGAACACTGCTTTCTCTGGTTCCAGTTTCACCCTGTGGAGGGCAAGTGCCTACATGACCTACCTCGTGGCTTCTTGAGAAACCACAAAGAAAAATAATTGTAAAGTACGAGGCACGTAAAATAGTCTCTAACAGCTTTGAGAGCGACGATCACAATTTCCCATTAGTCATAAAAAATGAATTCTACAATGGATGAAACACTGTTTCTGGAGAAAGTGTACCGACTCCATGTAAAGTGTTGGTCTGTTGGAATGTACTCTGTGCTTAACGACCTTTGGCAGCACCTGTTAAACAAAACAAACGAGTCTTCATGCGTGTAAGAAAAACCTAGATGTTCCCAGGTTGTGAAATCATGAAAAGGCTTAAGAGATGAATTCAATCAAAAAGACATAATTTATGATGCCAGGTAATGAGTTTTATCTACATATTTGAATAAATGCGCAGACATCTTCCTGCAGGAAACCCCTTCATCAGCAGACGTTTCTCTAGCGCTTCCCGCGTGCCAGGCACTGTGCTGGGCAGCAGGGGTACCGTGGGAAACGAGGCAGAGGCTGCCTCCCTTAGGGAGCATCCAGCCTGCAGGGAGCGACACACGGAAATGTGTAATTCCACATGTAACTGTTCACTGTGATGAGGGCTGCACACAAGTGCAGGATGCTGTGCACACACGGAAGAGGGGGCCCACGCCTGGTCCTCGAATCTGGGAGGGGTGCGCTGAAGCAGTGAGGTTTAAGCAGAGGTATGAAGACGAACGAGTAGGAATTAGGTAAAGAGCTGAGGAAGTGTGTTCTAAGGTATTGAGGTCTGGGATAACAGCCTGTGCACAGAGCCCAAGAACGCAGCACCTCCGAGAAAACGAGATAAAGTGAAGCGGCTGCAGTGTGCACAGTGTGGAGACAGGAGGCGCAGGACACAGCAGGGGAGGGACAGATCCCGCCTCGGCTTTTGGACCAGGGGCCGTAGCAACGGGAAGCGATGGCAGGGCTGGAGGGATGGCTGTGAGAGCTTCTCAGGAGGTAGACTCAACAGGACTTGGACGGGGGGACGAGGAGGAGAGTGGAATCTAGGATGATTCCCCGGTGTTTAGCTTGAGTCCCCAGGTGCTGTTTACTTAGCTCAGGACCACTGAGAGGGGAACAAGTTTGCAGGTTTGGTTGTAGGTGGGAGCAGAATGGATGGAGAGGGGAGGTCATGACTTCAGTTTGGGACATATTGAATATGAGGGGCCTATGAGATGTCCTGGAGACATGGTGAAGGCATGAGCAGTTGAATAAGTGGATTTGGAGATTAAAGGAAAAGTCTGTATTAGAAATGTAATGGATAGCCCCAAAAGTATGAAGAAAAATAATAATATACACATATATGTGTGTATATGCATGTGTGAGGGTGTACGTGTGTGTATGTCTGCATGATGTTAAATTAATACTCCTATAAATTTTTTTTTCTTTTTTTTTAATCCTCACCCAAGGACATTTTTTTGCATTTATCTTCAGACAGAGTGGGAGGGAGAGAGGGGGGAAGAGAGAGAGAGAGAAACACCATAGGGCTCTGGAATTAGTGATAGACCTGATTCAAAACCCACCTTCCCCTCCTCTCCAGCTATGAGACTGAGCCACACCGGCCGGACTCGTGTGGTTCTTGATAAGGGCTGGAGGAAGGGCGTAAGGGAGGAGAGGGGAACGAGATGCCATGGAGTAGATAGAAAACAGGCTTGGAAAAGTTAGACGGGTTGCTGAAGTTGAACTTGGTAGAAGATACAGTTTTTGTTCTGGCTCAGTCTACGTGGGGAGAACAAGTAGAGAATTCATTGAAGCAACTCTCTGGGTAATTCAATTTAGAAACCGACCATCCCCCAAATCCAAGGACACATCTGGGAAGAGGGAGCTTTTTGTCCTCATCTTCTGGATTTCTCTCCTCTTTGGCGCTGTTGTCACAGATATGAAGAAATATTTTTGTTTTCAGCCTTTCTCATTGATGTTTATCTAACTAGGAGCCAGGCTCCCTGGAAGGAGGTCACAAAAAATCTCTTCCATTTCCACCCACACAGTTCTGCTGCACTTATAACATAGCAAGAGGCTGTAAATATGTGACTAGAGGGATAAGTCATTTATGCAAACAAGGACTACTTGGACTTCTACAAGGGTGACATTTACTTTCTATTTTCTTTCTCCAAAAACCTGACCATATTTTCTCACTGGTGACACTGATGAGCTCATTGTCCAGCTTTAAGTAATAGATTTTTAGCTACAGGGAAAGATAGTGCTTGGTCTGCTTTAAAAAACCTGGCTTTCCAGAGGGAGGTGTCAGCTTTCTTTGAGGAGGGGTCCCAACTGGGGGCCCGTTAGACAGTAATCTGAGTGCTGGAATTTTTGACCCAGGCCCAGGAGAGAAGCAGGCATGAGCAGAGATTTGGATTTCTGTGTCTGCCAGCTGTCTGCAGACAGGCGAGGGGGCTGGGGAAGGAGCCAGGCCTGTGGGAAGGGTGGGGATTGGCCATTCCGGGGGGAGCTTCCGGTGGGTTTGTTTAGTTTGGATTGAACCTTCTCCTCAAAGGTTTCTCCTCTTTCCACTGCTCAGCCAGCACTGGAGAGAAACATGTTTGCTTCCAGGAGGGAGTTAAAAATTGATCATCTTATTTACAGGAACATTCTCTCATTCTTCAGACTCACCATCCTCACCCCTAACCTGCACCGTCCAGGGCTTCCTTCATTTGTGCTTCATGCCATCCCTTTTGGTTAGGCGCAGTGGAGTTGTGTCCTTTGGGAGTTGCTGTTCCTGAATATGATCTTCCTTTTGTAAGTGGCCAAATGAGTCTGTAGGACAATTTCCCCCGATAGAAAAACCTCGTGGAAAAATTCTTTAGAAAATGTAAATAAAAACAACCCTTTCCTAACTATTGGGTTGTTCCAGGTGAAAGTGAGTTTATGTCATTTCATTATTATCATCATTATTATTATTATTTTGGTTAATTCTCACCAAAAGATATTTTTTTCCATTGATTTTTTAGAGAGAGTGGAAGGGAGGGGGGGAGAGAGAGAGAGAGAGAGAGAGAGAGAGATGAAAGAGAAATACGAATCAGTTGCCTCCTGCATGCGCCCTGACAGGGGTCTGGGGATCAAATCTGCAACCCAGGTATGTGCCCTCGATGGGGAATTGAACCTGAGATCCTTCTGTGCCTAGCTTAATGCTCTAACCACTGAGCAACACTGGCCAGGGCTCATTATTTTTATCTTTTGTCTTGCCTTGGATCTTTGACCAAACAGGAAAATATAACCATTGCCCACACAGGGTTTTATTTTGTAGCTCATCAGTTAAGAAATATTCGAACTTGTAAGAGAAAAGAGGCTCTCACTTTCTCCAATATCTCATTTTCCCCCCTAAATAGTCTGCTGGAAGGTACCAGGAGACCACAATTTATGTATATTTTCTCATTGGCATTTACTTGTTCAAAATATGGGAAAGGCCATCAGGCAATCAATATACATAGCTTTGCAAATCTGTGCCATGGGAAGGAAATCACTGGTAGGAATGAAAATGTACAAGGACCTTCCGTTCTCAGCAACATGGAGAGTAGACAGATGATTCCGGACAGATTCCGTAGAAGTTTCTATCCAGTTCTGTCCAGTCTGCATCCCGTATGCCAATGAAACACAACCAGAGGCTCAGATGGTGGTTCAGACTCCCTGTCATTTCATGGGTATTTGTGGCATTTTATCTCAGTCCACTTTCCCATAAGTGAGTCACATGTGAGCTGGACTTCTGTGATCGTGCAGTTCACGAGTCTCACTCTTTGTTTTTCCCAGTCTGTCCTCCAATTACCTCTCCCTGGAGGGAACGGAGGGCTGAGAACCGACATTTCCAAAGCTGCCTGTGCACCGGCAGGAGCAGTGACCTCAGTCAGGAAGGACAGAGCCGGTCTGACGGGGTCTGGAGGAGCGAGTCGTCACCGCACGGGGAACCTGGAGGACACTTGGGCAGAGGGGTTTCTCACGCTGCCTGTGCGCAGCTGTTACGTGTTCAGCTTCCCACACCAGGAGCCCTTCCTGTGCTCAACTGGGAGGTGTCTTGCTGTCAACTCAGAAAACCGAACACAAGTTTTGGTTTTCTAAGCCAGCTTGTTTGAATATTAAGCCTATTTTTAAACCTCATGATTGCGGCACCCATATGGCTTTTACTCAAAGATACTCACTTTTAAGAAGTGAAAGACTGCCAGGCGCTTCGTAATTTCACATCAGTGCCTAAGTGACTCTCACTTGTCCGGGCTCAGGAATGAGTCCCGAATGCCCTGTTGGACTGGGGCGTGCGGGAGACTTGACTGTGCCCAGGACTTGAGGACTCCTGGCCACTGGAAAGCGATAAAGCCCCTCAGAGGCATCCTCGCTCCCGCCTCCCTGTTGTTTGTTGCAGTTTCCTCGGTGTCTCTACTCTGCCCCTAGGCAGGTCCAGGTTGATTGTGGACAGAATCATCCCTCATGCTGGCTCAGTTTCATCCTTCCCTCCCTGGCGGGGCCCAGGAGAAGTAACACAAAGTTCAGGGTCTAGAAGCTTCTGCTGGATGACACAGCCATGGAGAGCTTTGGGAAACCTTATTAAAGTATTGGGGGTCAATGCTCTTTGCCCTTCGATGATGTTCTGATCTCAGTATCCACTTGTCAGAGTGTCATCAGCTGCATGTTAATGGACTGAAGCCTTTAAGGGTTGATTTCTGAACTCATCACTTTCCTGTCTGTACACGAGCGTGCACACATACCCGTGCACACATACACATGCACACCCCATTTGATCCTTCTCGGGCAATCCACAGTTCCCTAGAAGCGTTCCAGACTTAAACAGACATTGATTTTCATTGAAGACCAGGAGTCTTTTAATTTGCTTATGAGGTGAGTGGATATGGGTCAATCAATAATTCTTGTTATAGCACCGGTTCCCTCAGCTTTTGGAGGATGCTCAGGGATTCTGTGCAAGCCACTCATGGGCTTTTAGGGACTTATTGATGGAAAGGGTCTTTGTTGAAAGATAATTTTAGACATTTGTAGGGATTATTATGGTGTCCAGTTTTTAAATACCCACTTTCACTTTCTTTTTCCGTGCCGTCGGTGATGGCTCACCAATTAGGGGGAAGTGTGTGGTTCTGCTAGGCTACCTGGGACCACTGTCGGGTGGGTGTCTCAGTGTACAACCTGCAGAATCCCCTGGACACAGAGGACAGGGAGGCTGAGCAGGGTTTCAGCTTCTCCTCCCAGCAGGACTGAGATTAGTAGCATTTTCTTTGTGGTTCGAGCATTCTAAGATAGGGAGGATTGGGAGTATTCAATTTTCCACTTTAGAAACCAATCTTCAATCTTTTTTCTTTACTTTTCTTTAATCAATGAAAGACTCCCCTCCCCCGCAAAACAAAATTTGGAAACCGATTGAATTACAATACCATTATTATTTACTCCGTGCTGTGTTATCCATACAATAGCTGACTCACTGTTGGACGTGCACTGGAGACCCAGCACTGTGCCACATGTGAATAGTTAGGTGCATTTCCCACTCAGCTCTCCCCTTACCTTGTGAGCAGGTGTTATTGTTATCCAAGTTCCACAGATGAGGGGACTGGTAGCTGGGAACGTGCTGAAAGTTGCTAAAATTCACACGGCTTATTGGACACAAAAAATTGGAGAAGGGGTTTGAGCTCAGGCCAGTGATCCTAAGCATTGTGCTGTAATGCTTCTCTTTAAAACAAACAAGTGTACAAACAAACAATGTTTGAAGGGCAGGGACCCTGCTGGGGAACAGTTCGAAAGGCACGGCTCTGGCCTCCAGGGACCTGGGCTCTCAGCCTGGCCCGTGAGGATGACCCGCCTCTGCCGAATCGTGCTCCTGCGTCCCTGTGTCCTCCGTCTCCCACACAGCCAGCTCTGCTCGGTCCCCGCGCCCAGCAGCCCCCCGCCGTCCCGCTCTCCTTCCTGCTCAGCTCCACTGGCTCCACGAATCTTGACACTAGTGATGTACTGGGTCAAGTTTCAAAAAATTAGACGTTGGAAGTACGTTTGAAACACCAAAACAGACCATTTCAAAACATTCCCTTGGTCCTTCAGGGTGTGGATCAGGGGTAAATTCTGTTGACGTTTTTAAAAACAAAAGGCCCAAAATAAACCGGGTTCTTTTCCAGCTCATTTCCTGGGTTGAGATGGAAAGAACCTCGTATGTTCTATTGTTGTTGGCTTTGTTTGTTTTTGTCTTTCCTCCTGGCATCCTTCGATTTCTTTGCCCAGTTTCCCCAATTCTCTTGGAAGGCTTCTCCTTTCGCTCTCAACCACGTTGAGGTTCTGAATCCTTAGGCAATTTACGTAACCTCCGAGCCTCACTTCCTCACGTGCGAAGTGAGGAGAGCCTCCCAGGGCCTGGAGGTCAGAGTGAGTTCATTATATAACAGACAGGGAGCAGAGGGGGTGCTGGACAGTCCGAGACCCCACCTTCTCTCATTTCGTTCCTCCTGTGTGTAGGAGACCATGGCTCTTGGAGATGCCTCGCCATGTGTGAACCCTCAGGGAACAGAGGGGACATGAATAGAAAGAAAACATTTTGGAGATCAGTGTCCTGATAAATTCATTCCACAACAATGTATTGAGCAGCTGGCATCTGCCAAGCACCATGTCTGGCAAGGGAGAAAGACTAGCAGGTACTGACCAAGCCATCATTCTTGCCACCCGCAAAACAGACAGAACTTCCTGAGTGATCAATGCAATGCCACACAAAACGGGCGTTTCCGAGTTTGGGAGGCCCTGGGAGGATTCAGGAGGAAGTGAGGTCTCAGCTGAGCAGGAATCGATCAGACCTCACCCATCTGGTCCAGTCACGATGATCTGTGAGTGAGATCTTCAGAAGGGTAATTTCCATGAACCTGCATTTCCTCTTGTGCTTTAAGTGCTGACCTTTCAACTCCAGCACAAGATGACACTGTTTGGATCGGGTCTGTCTTGATTTGGGGGCTGTGTCTAAACGGGACAAGATGGGGAGACAGACCTCAGGATCTGTGAAGCCAAGAATGCATCTGTGAAGGGGGGAGTGAGTGCCAGGAAGGTGAGCTGGACTGAAAATCAGATTTTTCGTTTCTCTTTCTTTGGGTTTACCAAATGCACAACCCATATTTCGATAGGTGTGAATGGCAGGTGCAAATGATTCACTTATTTGGCCAACAGGCAGTTGTTGTGTGCCAACCATGTGCAAGCCCTTGGGATAGATATAGAGATCCACCCGACAGGACCCTGGACCTCAAGGGGCTCAAAACGAAGGGCAAAGCACCCTAGAACTTTTAGAATGCCCTTTATATGGCATGCACTGTACCTGGCAAATTCAGTCCATTACGTCCTCTGAGATAACTCCTACATTATAGATGTGGGAGATAAAGCTTGATTTTGCACAGAGCTTGCCTGAGGTCTCATAGCTGGAGAGGAGGGGAAGGTGGGTTTTGAATCAGGTCTATCACTAATTGCAGAGCCCTGTGGTCTTTCCACATAATCAAAGATGAGACGAGGCAATGCAAGAGGTTACCTTCTTCCCAGGTATCATCTTAAAAAAGTATAAACGTTATTACTTTTGAAAACTTTGTCCTCAGCACTTTATAGCCTTTAAAAAATATGTATTTTTTATTGATTTTTTAGAGAGAGAGAGGAAGGGAGAGAGAGAGAGAAACATTGATCGGCTGCCTCCTGCACGCTCCCTACTGGGGATTGAGCCTGCAACCCAGGCATGTGCCCTGACCAGGAATTGAACCGGGACCTTCCAGTCCATGGGCTGATGCTCAATCCACTGGGCAACACCGGCCGGACAAGCACTTTACAGCCTCATTACCTGCTATCTCCTTCCATATCTGGTTGGGCTGGGCTGGGCTGGGCTGGTGTGAGGCCACTAAATGTGCCTTCCTTACCTGCTTGCCTCATACTGACATATTTCTCCTTGATGAAACCCCACCCGTCAATCAAGACTACCTCTTTCATAAAGCTTCTTTAGCCATCCCTCGTATTGGTTATTATAATAAAATAACACTTAGGTATATGTCTTCACTTCCTTTATTAGAATGCAAATGTTTTCAGAGAGTGGATCTTAGAGTTGTTATGAGGATTAGCGATATATGTTAAGTGCCTGTTGTTCGTAGATGCTGAGAATGAAGCTATTTTTGTTTTTGTTTATCTTTGATTTTCTTGGCGCCCCCAGCAGTGCCTTTGTATGGTCCTTGGCAAATGCAGGAGAATTCTGTGGAAGCCAAGAGCAAAAAAAAGTTGTCTTCTTCTGGTCTCTACAGACACCCTCTACTGATGGAACTAGTTGGGCTTCTGGGTAGAAGCCAGGTGTGTCCATCTGGCCCTCCTTCCCCCTTAGCTTTGGTCGTTGCACTCCCAATGGATTGATTATTTTCTGGTCCTGCTGGAGACTCCTTAGCCTAGTTCATTTGACAGCCGTTCTAACAAGGATCGAGGGCACGGGCGACCCACAGCGCACTATGCTCCCTGCCCGTGGCTCCTGTCTGGAGAGTGTGCGGTGTCACTGGAGATAGGTCCATGTGTGAGGGAGTGGATGGCCAGTGCACATTCATCACAGCCTTTGCAGGGAGTGCAAGGCACTGCGAACAGTGGGGAAGCTTGCAAAGAGCCTGCCTTTGGGAGCTGACGTTCAGGTGGGCTATCTCATTCATGTCTCACCACAAGCTCTTGAGAGAGGTGCTCTGATTATTCCCACTTTATAGCCTATTCAGTTAGCTGACCTTCCTCCCTATTTATATGATCTAATTCCCACATGTAAGTATCTCTGTATATCCATATAGTCCTGTAGATATGTGTACATCTATATATGCAACTATGTTTATATAGCTGTATGAATATTTTGTATTTTTTCTAGTTTGATTCATAATGCTCATTTTAAAAAGAAAAATTGGAAAATTCATACAAGTGAAGATAGCAGAAGTGATCCATTGACCCATTACCCTGGGATCCTGGTTGTCATTCGGTGTGTTTGCTTTCCTCTGAATGGATATCAGTGCACACCTAGTCAGGGTCACGCTGTAGGGTCTGTGTTGCGTGATGCTTTCTGCACCTAACACCGGACACTGCCATGTGTGTTTCCATTTGAACAGAAATGTAACAGGTCACAGGGATCCTGAGTTTGAAACAGCTGTGCTTTGTTTCTAAACATGCGACATACCACTCTGTTAGCAAGTCAGTGGCTTGGCTTCCCGGGTGCAGTGACTGTAATGGGAAGGCAGGTGTGGAACCGAGCACGACCGGGAAGCATTGCGCTTCCTGGAGATGCTTTCCCTCTGATCCCCTCCACTGAACTGCCCAGTGGACCTCTTCCCAGGTCTTCAGATTCTACAAAAACTGACGGGGACAGGAACAATGTGGGCATACTGGGGAAATCAACTTTTATGGCGTTTTCCCCTTGAATGCCACGATGATCGAGGTGAGATCGCCAGGGTAGGTGTTACCCCATTTGATAGATGAAGAAGCCCTGAGCCCAGTGTATTTGCTCAAGGCTAAATGAGGACTGTCAATAGCAGAGGTGGACAGAACTCAGCCACTCCTGCTTCCCGGGGAGGTGTCCTTCCAGACGGAGCCCACCGCTGAGCCCTCAGCACGTTGCTGATGCTGCTCTCACAGCTTCTTCCTCTAGGCTTTCTCATTGTCCCTCTCCTCCCTCCTTTCTCCTCGGAAGACCTTGTGTCTGATCATATGGTTTAGCTGCATGATTATGCATTCACATTTTAAAAGGCACATCTGGCCCAGCTGGTGTGGCTCAGTGGATTGAGCATCGTCCCATGGACTGAGAGGTCCTGGTTCGAATCCTAGTCAGGGCACATGCCCGGGTTGCAGGCTTGATCCCCAGTAGGGGGCGTGCAGGAGGCACCTGATTGATGTTTCTCTCTCACATTGATGTTTCTATCTCTCTCTCTCTAAAAAAAAAAAAAAAATCAATAAAAACATATTAAAAATAAATAAATAAATAAAGGCACATCTGTAAAGGGCCTTCAGTGCTAGACGCTGGGGGTAATAGAACAGTAGTGACACTACGAACAGCTGATAGTTATTGACCACTTACTGTGCCCCAGCAGAAGAAATGCTTTATAAACCCCTGGCCACTTACTCTTCAACAACCCCATGCATCTGGTAAGTGGAAGGGCTGAGATCTGAACCCGGATCCCTCTGTCTTTTAAGCTTGACCTCAGCCAACATGCTGCATTGCCCGCCGAGGGGACAGAGACAAACGTGGGGCAGAGCCATCCAGCTGTTCGCCTGCTATTTGTAACCGTTAAGACCATGGTTATATGCATCTCACCACGAAATAATACAATAATCCAAAACTTTTAACTGGGCTTTGAGACCCTCCAAGCTTCCCAGAGAGCTCCTTCTGCATCGTGCTCCCCTCCATTCCATCCCCGCTGAAGCTGTCTTTTTCTAACCCGCTGCCTACTGCAAACCCTTTCCTGATATGTGTTTATGCTTCTTTTCCTACAGGAGGAAATATAAGAAAACGTCCCAGAGGTAAGAGCCTCTTTCTGAGAGAGGGCAGCTGGTTGGTCAAGTCATTTGGGGCCCAACTCTTTGTAAATTTGGCTCATGGTGGACGTTCATTCGTAATAAACAGTCTCTCGGTCCCTTCTCAGCAAGTTGCCTGCTTTATGTTCGGATCACTACTGCTGTTGTAATTAAAAATTGATTGTAGGCGTTCACTGTGGCACAGTAAGTGTCTACCTTCACTTGAGAGTGGACCCTGTGGATTGAAAAGCATGTTACTGCTGAGCTGTCTAGTGATTTTTGCTAAAAACCTTGGCCAGAGAGGGGCTGGACTGGGGTGGGGGGTGTGCTGAAGGTTTATGGAAGGGAGCACAAAAGGGTCTTTAACTACACGTTTCCGTGTTTGAATTCTCCTTTGCCTGAAGTTCTCCTTTGCTTGATTTGCTGACAAAGTGCTGTTGAGCTCAGAGCATAAGTCCGAATCCCTTGAAGGGCAGTGATGGTCTTTTTGATTTCACCACGGAAAGGGTGCTTGAAAGAACACTGTCATCCGTCATCACCCTCCATTACTCTGTTTTATGGAGAAGAGTGTGGAAAGCATATGCCAAAGAAAGAGTTGCTTAAGAGTTGCTTCACCAAGCCTTCAAAGCCCACACTTTAGTCTAAAAGACTCGTGTCTGCTTTTCATTGATTGTGTTTGCCTTTGGTGTCACAGCTTTACGTAGATTACATTCCGATCAAGAGTGACCGGCACTATTAGAATGCCACCAGGTATCAACGGTGGTCCTTTCAGATGACCACATTGATGTTACCTGTTCTGATGAGTCCAGTTTGAAATTACTGTGTCATTTATTTTCGAAGGCATTGTTTTTGCATGTCATCTCAGAGCTGAGATGCCTATAGCCTGTGGTTTCCATATGAAGTCAACGGTCTGAAGTAGAGGTGTGATCATTTGCTATGCGTTATGAAGGTGCACAAGTCATTGAGAGAAAATGGACTAAAACGTTAACGCTTCCTAGGGGTTGCTGTACTTCCTAAACATGGTGAGCTTGTGCAGGTGGCTACATAATTTTGTCTTGTTCAGGTTTGTCGGGCTCATTGTAGTAATTGGATATGAACCACTGAGCAGGCTGTAAATTAACCACTCAAGTTAGAGGGCATAACAGTCCTCCGTAGTAAAAGGTAATCTATCACTTTCACATGTAGTTAACCTGGGGTATGAGATGTTTCAGAGTAGCCTCAATTTTATTTTAAGGAGAGATAAATGGACAGGTAAGAGGGAGTCTTACAAGAAAGCTCCTTAAACCCATCACTTTTCAAATTGCTATGTCGATTATTTTTGAAAGCATATTTTTGCTTATCTGATGTGAATGTTGTTGCATTTTTTATTATGTCGATGTAAAAAACAAAAGAACAAAAAACCAGACAGTCATGTACCAACTTCACTGAAGTCAGGTAAAGTGCAAATCAATAGAAGACTGGTTTGAACCCTCTTTTTAATCACCCACATATTTCCATATAAGATAGATCCATGTCTACTAATCTATCACCGAGTAACACACCGTCCCCAAACTTATGGTTAAAACAACCGTTATTATTTGCCTATGATTTTATGGGTCAGGAATTCAGGAAAGACTTTGCTAAGTGGTTTGAATCTGACCCACCTGGTGTCAGCTGGGGCTGCTGGAGGCGGAGGGTCCTCTTTTAGGAGTGCAGCCCTGGTGACCTCTCTCTCCACATGGCTTACACCCTCCAGAGTGTCTCCACGGAGCTTGGGCTTCTTACTGCGTGGTGGTCTCAGGGTAGCTGCACTCGAAGCTGGTCCTAGCCCACGCGTTCCGAGAGACGAGGAGTGGACACTGCTAGTTTCTTAGCAGGAGCAGTGTCACTTCTGTCTCTCCTGGTCCAGGGATCACAGAACCCATCCAGATTCAAGAGGAGGAGTCAGAGATTACATCTCTCTCTCTCTTTTTTAATATTTTTTTTTTAATTGATTTTTTTTTCAGAGAGAAAAGAAGAGAGAGAGAGAGAGAGAGAGAAACATTGATGTGAGAGAGAAACATCGATTGGCTGCCTCCTGCATGCCCCCTACTGGGGAACGAGCCCACAACCCAGGCATGTACCCTGACTGGGAATCGAACCAGGACCTTTCAGTCCATGGGACGACGCTCAATCCACTGAGTCACCCCAGCTGGGCAGAGATTACATCTTTTGAGGGAAGGGTATTAAAGAATTTGAGGTGTTCTTCAGGTACCAAACCTCCAACCTTTTTCAGAATGATCTTGCTTGAGACCTTTTCCGGGGTCTGTAAATTTGAAGTATGTGGATACCTCGTTTGGTGACGGGTGGACACTTTTCAGTATGTCTTGATGCCACTGTCAGATGCTGGTCTATGAGATGATTCATTTGGACTGGGAATAATTGTGTTTGTGTTTGTTGGTTTTTTGCATTAGGGAACACTCGTAGTAGGGTGGACGCCACTGTTTAATTGAATTCTAAATGTAGTTATATGGCTTCAGTTAATAATTAGTTAAAAAAACAACAACTGGTGGCCGCATGAAAGAAAACTAAATGACATAAATGTTAGATTATAAACTTGGGATCCCCTAAGTTTGCTTTGGACATCAGGGGAAAGACAGCTCAGATACAGAAATACTCTACCTTTGTGTAAACTTTTTTTTTTTTTTGCAATGTTTCATTTCATTTCACTTATGTATTAATTCACCTTTCAAAGCCACGTTGCAGAAAAAATCCACTAGCTCTCAAAGTCATCACCATCCTACTACAACTCAACTGAGGTAGATATCTTTATTTTATTTTATTGATGAGAGAGAGAGAGAGATTCATTTGTTGTTCCACTTATTTATGTACTCACTGGTTGCTTCTTGTATGTGCCCTGACCAAGGATGGAACTCACAACTGTGGTATATTGGGTCGATGCTCTAACCAACCAAGCTACCTGGGCAGGACCTAGGTATCTTTCTTTAAATATTTTATGAAGTACTAGGCAGATCTTAGTAGGGCAAAAGAGTGTTTTGATGACAGTGAGTCTCACAAAAGCCTTAAGGGAAATATACTCATCTCTTCCAAAGCTAGAATTTTAACCAAAAGAATGATAAGTGCTCTTTCCTGGTCAGCAAGGGCACCGGTAGCTTCACCCTGTTCGGAAACGTCCCTGGATTGGGCTTTAAATCAAGACGATGAAGAGGGACCGTCCCGTTGCCTTGTGAATGAGTCTTGTCCACGGGGGCCAATCATTCCAAGAGATTTGCTGAAGTAGTAAAATGGTAACTTGACAGCTAGAGAGGATTACACGGGAAACCTGCTTCATAAAGTTCTCATCAGGCTGTTTCTCATACCGCTGCAGCTTCACCCTGTCAGGTGTGGCTTCGCGAAGTTTCTGTCTTCGAGAAAGCATGGCAGCCCGTGTGCATCATGATACAAACGCCGAGAAATAATCTAGCAGTTCTGGGCTGCCCCCGAAGAAAGGAATTGCTCTCAGCGATGATGTTATGAGCTGAATCTATGTTAGAAGTATTTATGAGGGTGTCTGTGGGGGAAAAGGAGAAACATCTGTAACAAAAATGAATAAATTAAAATATAAAAAAAAGAAAAAAATTTAAACAAACAAAAAAGAAGTATTTATGACACCCCCCCCCCCCCATTTCAGTGTGCTAGCAAGTGCTGTGATTGGTCAGCGCAGTCAGAGGCAGAGGTACAAGTGAAGACAGGCAGAAACCCAAGGACCTCTGCAGACACGTCCAGTTTTCACGTGTCTGGACAGTGGACATACTGCGGTCAGGATGATCAGGAATTGGAGTTTTAAGCCACACCAGATAGCGACACTCCCATTAGCATGAAGGTTTCTGTTGATTTGCTTGTTAATAATCTTAGCTCTGTTTAAAATTTTAAAAAAATATGTTTTTATTTATTTTTTTAGAGAAAGAGGAAGGGAGAGAGAGCGATAGAAACATCGATGTGAGAGAGAAACATCGATCAGCTGCCTCCTGCACACCCCCTACTGGGGATCGAGCCCGCAACCCGGGCATGTGCCCTGACTGGGAATCGGACTGGGACCTCTCAGTCCGTGGGACGATGCTCAAACCACTGAGTCACACTGGCCGGGCTCCTAGTTCTGATTAAATAGTTTAAGTAAAAGTTCTGGTTCTGACTCTATCTGATTTACTCATTTTATAAATCTAGAAATATTTCTGTGAGCAATTAAATTTAGAGGTACACAGGCTTGTCGGTTAGTTACATGTGAACACAATAGTTATGATAGAAGATGTTAAGTGCTATAACAGATCAGTTTTGAAGGTCATTGGGAACAATTAGGTCTGTTGGGAAGAACTTGTGTTTTATACTCACTTCTCTCACTAGATCACAAATAGAGCCTATGGGATTGCTTATTATTTATGATGCTTGAAAGTATGGGCTTATTAAAGTCTAGTAGGCTAGTTCAGAACTTTTCTCTTTGTTCTCTTCATGTTTTTCATTCTTTCTAAAATGTATGCCTTGCTGTTTCTTCAGGCTTTTTCTCAGAGGGGTAAATGGCACAAAAATATTCTGGACATTAGGAGGAAGACAGCCCAGGCCACACAGATGTGGCGGTAATCCATCAAGTGGACATCCCACATGCAGAGAACAGAGTGAGCTCTCTCTGTTGCCAGGCAAGCGAGGAGTTGTTTCCCCCCTCCAAGTGTCTAATGCCTTCTTTCCCTTGGATTTTTATCCAGCTTAGTAATCACATTTGATGAGCCCCGTAATTGATTAAATCCAGCAAATGATTCCCTTAGTCAAGACTGCCCGTGATCAGCCTTCGCGAATTAGCACACTTAGGAGTCATCAACAGCACCGCCACCTTTGCTGTTAATAATAGGTTGTCGTGTGTCGGGGGTGGAAGGTGAGTGGATATCGCCCTTTGGGAAGGTTGCCTTCTAAGCAGTTGTGTTGGTGTGTTATCAGGTGTACCTTCTGCTGAATTGTGCCCCCCTTCATTCCTGGGACACATTAAGACTCGTGAATTCTGAAACTCTTTCGGCATCATTGACATACGATTGACAGACTGTTGTCCTCTACCTTTGCCGTGAGAAATGACAGCTAAATAACTGGTTGGGAAAGTTAATGGGGTGGTAGGATAAATCAAGACACCTATTTTTACATACTTATGGATAACTGATCCCACATACTACTACTTCCCTGGTAGGACTGACATTTAAACCCTAGGGATTAGTGATGCAGTCAGGGCCAAGAGGATCTTCTGAACAGTGAAGTCCTTTGAAAAATATTTTCCTCTACTTGTGATGACAAATACATCCTCAAAGTAGTAAGTGCATGCACATCAGCTATGAGAATATGTCCAGTTCACATTCCGAGATTGCCAACTGTATCAGGGCAGTTTTGCAGCGAATGGTAGGATGTCAGGGCAGACCAGAAAGAGCAGCAAAGTGATCTTAGGATGCAGATCACAGATGGACACCTTATCCCACAAAGGATAATACACAAGGCAGTTAACATGGGAAAGGGCCTATAAATACTGTAATGTCAGGTGAAACAGCCAGGGGAGAAAGGAAGGTGAAAGTGTCTACATAGATAGTTTGGTCAGAGTTCAGAGTATCAGGCAACCGCCACTCACTCATGCCTTTCAGTCACTCACCAGCTATATCCGCAGGAGTCTGGGAAGCAGGTACAGGTAGATAGACCAGAAAGACTGTGAGGCAAGAGTTAGGAAATTAGATGTGGTGAGAGAGAGTGCTGAGATGTAGTGAGTAGCTAAAGAACTGAGTCTGTGAGGTATATCTAGGTATTAGTAGCAGGAACGACCTTGGCATTGAGCTGTCATTTTCTGAGTCCAGAGGGTCATCTGGGCACAATTCAATCTTCTCTTCCATTTTCAAGTCTGATAATTGCTACTATTCTCTCACTCATCCAGGGCCCCAACTTTTGAGTCACATATAGTCTTCTATTGTGTGTGTTTCTTCAACTTGACTTTTTTCTCCTTCCCCTTTACCCATGATAAATGAGTCTCTTAACAGGTCGTGGGCTTTCCTTTCTCACTGTTTTCATTCCCATGATCTTGGACAGTTTCATTTCCCATCTCTTACCTAACCACTCACTTTACGCTGGCTTCTTCATCTTCTCCATTCTGCCCGCCCACGTCTGATTACTTTGTCCACAGTGTCTCTGGCTGTGCTCTGTGTGTTTAAACAACAACTAACCTCTGCTGGCTTTCTCCTGGCTCATACAGATCTATCCTCACGTCTAGGACTTTAAGGGTTTGTACATCTCTCTCCACGTCAGCGCTGCTCCTGCTTTGTCTCTCTTCCTGCCTTCCGTGCACCCTGCGTTCAGTCAGGTTGCGTGCCTCACTGACTGTCATGTCAGATCTGCCTTGTGTTTTCTGTCACCCCTTATTCATGGATGTTCTCATTTTTACCTGCTGCAATCCCATCTTTTCACCAAGATCCAGTTCAAAGGCCATCCTCCCCCCTCTCCCCCATGGAGCCTTCTTGATCTTTCTACTCAAAAGAGATCTTGCTCTTTCAATTACTGCTGCCCTGGTTCTGTGGACAAGAGTTAGTTGGGTGCGTGTTATTCTTCTTGACATCAATGTGATTTTATTGAGTAGGGAATAGGATCCCCAATAGCATGGTGCCCCGGACACAGTTATTCAATGTGGATTGAATTTGTGAGTGAATCAGATTGGGATGCTCCGTGTATTTCTACCATGGGTCAGAACTAAAGTCAGAATTACTAGGTGGAACTGTGGGTGAATAAGCTCAGATTGATAAATGACTCATAAGTGTTTTTACAGATCACCAGATACTCCCACATTCAGGCTCAATTTGGCCCTCATACTGGCCAGGGTGGAGTCCTTTGAGGTCAGCAAGCCAGATGGCATGCATGGGTAAGAACCAGAAAGTACATAATTCCTTGGATCATTGACTCTGATTTTCTTTTCTATTTAAGTTCCTCCAGCGTGGAACTTGGACTTTGGGGGAAACTGTGGGAGTACTTTTGCTCTACACCAGTGCTTCAGTTTCCGTCTTTCCTCCATTCACACCACGGGTCCTGGAGGCGTTCAGTGCAGCGTCACGTGTTTGTTTGAGGTGCGTTAGCCCGAATATTTGATACCTGCATGATGTACATCATTTGGTTGTTCTGTGGTGTGTTGCCAAAACAGTTTCGAGAATCATTTTCTTAGATTGTCTAGCTAGGCCCGCACGTGTCTTTAAGACTCCAGCAGCACTCACGCCGGGCACATCACTGCACTTCAGAGGCTGAGCCTGGACGTATGTTACCTGCGTAGGCAAGTCTCATCCCAGCGCCCCCAGTGCCGAAGAGGCAGGATTGACTAGGTTGATTCCATCACCGGTGAGAGCTTCCAACTGGGGCCGAGTCCGATTTCCCGCAGCAGCAGCTGAAGTGGCAGCTTTTGGAGGCCTTGGAGGCAGTGGGTCCAACAGTGCGGTCCGAGCTTGTCAACCTTGGCACTGCTGATGTCCCCGTCGTGGGGCTGTCCTGTGCACAGTAGGAGGTTCAGTGACATCCCCAGCTTTGACTCACTAGATGCCAGGAGCTATCCCTGTTCCCTTAGTTGTGATGACCAAAGTGGCCCCCGAGGGTAAAAGCACTTCCCTTTGAGAACCACTGGTGTAGGCGAACGATTGAGAACCAGGTTAGGATTTTGTCTTCACTTAGCTGTGGCAAAATTTCCGTGACCACGTTGTCCTCATCTGTAAAGAGACGAGGTTCAATATGAGGATTTCTCTGGTTCCTTTTGCCTCAGGAAGGATATTCTCTGATTGTGATCGCTGAGGTCCTCCTGCGAGAAAGCTCGACCACTGTATGGCCTTTGTCGTGATGGCAAACACTCCGTGCCCTGTAACCGAGCCCCTGGCAAGGAGCAGCATTGCCCAGAGCACAGAGGTGTCTGCCCCATAATGACGGTCCTTTGGCTACCCGCTGGATCACTCTTGGTTTAGACACCCCTAATGTCACCGAAATAATGCGAGCTAATCATGAGAAGGACATTAAAAGGACAATTACCAAAACGCAAATTTTGGCAAAAAACATAGATATGTCTAAAGGGCACCCTGTTGATGACATGTGCTGTGTGTCTGCTGTGTGCCAGGAGGTCAGCGTGCATTCTCTCATTTGATCTGTACGGTGGTCCCGTTTCATAGATGAGGGACTCGGGGAATGCAAGTAACTTGACTGAGGTCACAAAGCAGGGAAGTGGTTGGGCTAGGGCTTAAAGGCAGGTCTTTGAGATGCCAAAAGCTCCTTGAGTTTTTCCACCCTCGTGGTTTCATAATTTTTTACAGCTGCGGTAGTTCCCCACCCCCATGAATAAAGTCGAAGGGTCAGAAGATACGCCTTTTGGAGTTCATTTCCCCACTCTGTCAACTGTCTTTTTTTCTCATCGGGACATTTTATGCTTGAAAAATTTTCAATTTTGGCCTCAACCCAAAAGTTAAAGATCTCAGGAAAGTTTAATAAAGACCAAAAAACAAAACAAAACAAAACAAAAAACCCAAAGAAAAAACAAACCCTCAAAAATACAAGCTATGTTTAAATAATGTGACTGGAGGGGGAAAAAATCCTTCACCTCCACCACCAGTTTTTTTTTTTCTTTTCCAAAATTGTCTATTTTAGTACTTAACAGCTTAAAGTGCTTTGAAGTGATGTAATCAGTCATACATGAATACATAACTTTATGCATAAAAAGAAAATAACAAAAATAGAATCAGATAAAAGAAAACGTGTTCTATATTTTTCTATCTTCTGATTTAATACGATAATACCTTTCCAAAGTTCTTGGGGTCACTGCCTGCATTTTTCCCTTTGCCTCTTCACAAGCAGAGTCATGCTCAGCTCTGGATTGTTTGTTCTCCTGCCTTTGGGATGTCAGGGGAGGGGATCCGAATGAAAATTTCCGAGCAAGCTGGAGGGAGTAGACCAAGCTGAGAACATGCTTTGGAAGGGGCACACCTGTAGGTCATCCATGGAATGAGAAGGGCATAGTGTTGGGTCAGGAGCAGGGGTTTGGAGTCAGCCATACTCGGGTCGAAATCTGAGTCCTGGCACACATCCTGTGCAGTGCTTGAGGAGGTTCCCCTACTTAACAGAACTTTCATTTCCTCTTGGTCAAATGGAAATAATAATACTTGCTCCCTAGGGTTCTTGGGAGCCCAGGATGAAATAGTATCTGTGAAATGCATAGGAAGTCTTTGGCATGTGAAAGAAGTGCTCAGTCACTGAGAGCTTGGGAAATCCCTCAGAGAAGAACCAGAATTCAAGGGCCACTGCGCCAAGGGCTTGGACTTTGACATGGTCCAGGGCCATCCACGGCGACTGGTTGGAAGCAGATAGGCGCTGTTCTGTAGGTGCTCTGTGAGGGCAGGAACTCTGACTCATTTACTGAAGGGTGGAGTCAACATTAACGAGTGATTGGTGACTTTCTTTTGCAGTAGGTGGGGCAGGGGAGCAAGCTATGCAAGGACAGTAGCCACTGGGACATGGGCCTTAATTAGGAACCCGGAATGGAAGGGCCCAGTCTGGGGTGGTCATGGAAGATCTTTCCACAGGAAGGCACTCATTATTCATCTTCATTTGTAGTTTTCTATTTTGAAAGAAGATGTATGTTCTCTCAGCCATCGCAAAGTGACTGGCTCTGTATTTTACTGGTTGGTAGCATGCATTCCAGAGTCAGCGTGTCTGGCTTCTTATCCCTGCTGCACCGTGTCCTAAGAGTGTGGCCTTCAGTAAATGACTTAATTTCTCTAAGCCAGTGGTTCTCAAGTGGGAGCGATTTTGCCACAAGGGGACATTTGGCAGTGTCTGGAGACATTTTTGGTTGTCACATCTGGGACTGGGGTCTCCTACTGGCATCTAGATAGAGGTCAAGGATGCTGCTGAACATCCTACAATGCACAGAACACCTCCACCATAACAAAGAATCATCTGCTCCAAAATGTCAGTAGCACCGAGGTTGAGAAAACTTGCTCTAACCCTCGCTTTCTCATCTGTAGGAAAGAAAGTAACATGCTCAACACGTAGGGTTGTTGTCAGGGTTAAATGGGATGAAGATTGGCAGCATTAAGTGTGCCCTGGCTGCTGGTAAACGTATAGAGTATTTTAGCTATTATTTTAGCATTACTATTTTGACCTGTGATTCATTGTTTATGTAGCAGATTCATGAATTTTGTTACATAGTTTATGTAGCTGACATATAAGGTGTTACAGGTGTATTAGATGCATTTAAATCTTAAAAGAAAAAAAAACACTTTTAATCATGCATTGGAAGAGATTTTGGAGTTGTCTGGAAGGGATAATATTGTTTGGCTTATGTAAATACAGTATACTCTATACTGAATCAAATCAGAAACCCCAAGTCTCCATGCTGTTATATTCTGTTATCCCCGAAAAAGCATAATTTCACAGATCTTAAAAGAAACACTTTGACAGTATTGCATATTGTTATATAGGAAGTAATAAAACAAAACAAATTTTCTGGTACATGAAGTCCCATCCCTTACATGTGGGAGTGCAGAGGTAAATTACCATAGTAATTCCAGTGAAAAGCAGTAGCTACAAAGTAAGCCCCAACAGAGATTGGAATGATTCCTACGTAGTGCCCCAGACTACAGAAATGCCCCTTGAGTGGATGCAGGTCCAGTGGCCGGGGCAGTAGCTCTGAAAGCGTGGTTCTGTCGGGAGTCCCAGGGCAAGATTCTCCTGCTGTGAGTGCGAGAACTGCAGTGCTCTGCCAGCAGGGGGTAGGACTGTCCCCGCTGTCTCGCTGCCTTCTGGTGTAAACACACCCAGAGGGCTTGTGGGTTGATTTTTCTATAGTCAGTTCCTCAGTCTTTAGTTTGTACTTTATCATTTAGATGATAACCAACAGCTCCTTCGTGTTAACACACAGTCAAATAGCTTACGAACCTGGTGTGTGCAATATGGGCTGTGAGGCGGGTACCGTTCTTCTGCTGTTATGCCACACTTATAATTCCAAAAAGTTTTGCCACGGTTCTGTGATAATTTTACTAATTCTAGTGTACTGTGTTGTTAGTAATAGTAATATAGTGCTAGTCACTACTGCTTTCTCATAACCCATTGTCAAGAGAGAAAGACAGAAAAAGAGCCCTTTGGGTAATGCAAACACAGGTAAACAGGAGCCTCATTCCTTCAGAGGTACTTAATAGCAACACTACCAGTGATGGTGATGGTGGTGGTGATGATGGTGAAGGTGGTGATGGTGTTGTGGTATTAGTGACGATGGTGATGATGGTGTTGGTGATGTTAGTGATGATGGTGGTGATGGTGGTGGTGTTAGTGATGATGGTGGTGGTGATGGTGTTGGTGGTATTAGTGATGATGGTGGTGGTGATGGTGTTGGTGGTGTTAGTGATGATGGTGGTGATGGTGTTGGTGGTGTTAGTGATGATGGTGGTGTTGGTGTTGGTGATGTTAGTGATGATGGTGGTGATGGTGTTGGTGGTATTAGTGATGATGGTGATGGTGTTGGTGGTGTTAGTGATGATGGTGGTAGTGATGGTGTTGGTGGTGTTAATGATGATGGTGGTGATGGTGTTGGTGGTGTTAGTGATGGTGGTGGTGATGGTGTTGGTGGTATTAGTGATGATGGTGGTGATGGTGTTGGTGGTGTTAGTGATGATGGTGGTGATGGTGTTGGTGGTGTTAGTGATGATGGTGGTGGTGATGGTGTTGGTGGTATTAGTGATGATGGTGGTGATGGTTTTGGTGATGTTAGTGATGATGGTGGTGATGGTGTTGGTGGTATTAGTGATGATGGTGGTGATGGTGTTGGTGGTGTTAGTGATGATGGTGGTGATGGTGTTGGTGGTGTTAGTGGTGATGGTGGTGTTGGTGGTGTTAGTGATGGTGGTGGTGGTGGTGGTGATGGTGATGATGGTGTTGGTGGTGTTGGTGACAATGGTGGTGATGGTGTTGGTGGTATTAGTGACGATGGTGGTGATGGTGTTGCTGGTATTAGTGATGATGGTGGTGATGGTGTTGGTGGTGTTAGTGATGATGGTGGTGATGGTGGTGGTGGTGTTAGTGATGATGGTGGTGTGGTGGTGATGGTGATGATGGTGGTGGTGGTGGTGGTGGCCATGAGTGCAGCTATTCATTAAGACTGTGGTTTATGCTCATTGGATCACACTGACTCCATACTTCCCCCTGTTTGCTTTACATCTGCATTCCCCACCCTGCTGATTTCTCTGTATTGAGAAATGTGTTCCAGGAGCACAATTTGGGCATTTGATAGATGAGGCTCTGATGAAGCCATTGTAAAGCTTAAATCGCTTCCCATTTAACATCATTATTTTGAATAGAAAGAAATTTCCCTTAAATCAGTTTCTTGTGTGGGAAATGAATCATGTTTAAAGGTTACTTTTGATCTTTAGATTGGTTGGGTGGGTGGTTCCCCCTCCTTGATATCAGTGACTTACTACTGCTAATGTTTTATGGGGGACATTGTCAGGGCATAATTATACCAGAAGTCGACAAACAAGACAATAATGACGTTGGCACTCTGAGTGTGGATTTGGGGATCTGAGAGGCCCAAATTTAAATCTCACTTCCACTCCTCCTTAACCTGAGATGTTTCAGCCAGGTAAACATACATATTCTCAGGGCACTAATAATAGTACCTAACTCATAGGGTTGTTGATAAGGATTAAATGAGACAATGTATGTGTGATATATGACCCAATTCTTGGTATATTATGGTGAGTGCTTAATAAATATTAGCTGTTAATATAATGCCCTCCCTCTCAATAAAAATTAATAGCCACAGAGTGCCATTCCTTATCATAATTAAGAGTGAGACCTTGCAAAGTCTCTGCAAAATTTGGCCTCTGTCAAGGACTTATTCTCCTTGCATAGGATATGAATTCTTCAGGGTCTCACCCCAGGGGGGTAGTTGCAATGGAGACAGCAAATCATGGGCAGAGGTGGGAGGGGCTGCTACCTTGTGCTTCAGGCTGACCCACCAAGCTGTGAGTACAAAATACAGGTCTGCAGAAAGAGCCTTACAAAAGGAATCCAACTGTTTTAGCCAAAGATTCTAGGAGTCATCAGTTCACAGCTACTGTCTTGGTCCCTCTAAGAAGTCCTGCAATGCACAGGTCAGTGGGCAGGGACCTAACATACCTGTCAGTGATTTCAAAGGTGGGGGCTCGGATTTGCAAAATGAAAGCCAGTCCACATGGTTTGCATTAACAATACTGCTGAGAGGTTGAACAAAGAACAAATTAAAGGTACTTCATTCTACAAATGAGTTCTGCTGCCCTGGCTGGTTTAGAGCATCAGCCCACAGACCAAAGTGTTGCGAGTTCAATTCCAATCAAGGGCATGTACATCGGTTGCAGTTCAATCCCTGGCCTTGGTTGGGATTGTGTGGGAGGCAACCAATCGGTGTGTCTCTCTCACATCGATGTTTCTCTCTCTCTCTCTCTCTCCCTCTCTTTCTTCCTCCCTCCCTCCCTCCCTCTCTCCCACTCTATCTGAAAATCAATGGAGAATTGTCCTTGGGTGAGGATTAAAAAAAAATGAGTTCTACCAAAAGTATCGAGTAAAATATAGCTAAGCATATTTTATTTATGGATGTGGATTTTGACTTGTCTGGCTTCACTCCCAGACTCTTCATTTCACTATATGTTTACTGAGTATCACCTATGTGATGGTCAAGCACCATGAGACATTAAAAAATAAAAGAACAGGATGTGGTTTCTACCCTCAAAGAGCTAGAGGTACAATGGGAGAGAGGTGGAGACCCAGGCAGGTAATTTCAGTGTAAGTGTTTTGATGAAGGTGTATAATGGAGGGGTATTCTGCTCAGTTTGGGGCTCAGAAAAGGCTTGCTGGAGATGACACCTGAGCTGAGACTTGGGAATGAATAAAAAAAAAATAGCCAGATGTAGAAAGGAGATATTGGTATTTATTTAGAGAAAATAACATGAATAGACAGTTGATTTTTATTAGCACTTTTGTTATCGGAGGCCCAGTCCCTGCTTTGGTTTGAGTGAGGTTTGACATGCGAGGACAGGGCGGGATCACTGTGCTGTGGCTACCCTCACAGGAGAACTGTGAGCCTGAGCGAGCTGACTCATGGGGAGGTAGATAATCACTCCTCTGAGGGCTGCAAGCAAAGGAAAGAGGACCATTAACAGAGGTGTTTCCCACTTGAGGGCGTGTGGCATGGCCACCTGGACACGATGAGCCACTTGTGTGTTAGAACGGCTCATCCCAAAGAAACCAGGAATCACTTTAAAATACGAATCAGAGGGTAGATAAAAAGAATCTCCTACATCTTCCGTAAGGGAGTTGAGTTTAAAAGTAACAGTGAGAAGTATTCCCACCTCCTCTATTTTCTCAGAGTTTCTATAGATTAATATTATTTCTTTCTTATATGTTTGATAGAATGCATCAGTGAAACCATCTGGGCCTGAGTTTCTTGTGCAAAGGTGTCATTCAAAGTGTTCTTAAGTGATATCAGAATCACTATGAAGGTCGTACAGTTGACCCTTGAACAGCATGAGGGTAAGGGATGCCAACCCCTGCACAGTTGAAAATCCACATATAACTTTGACTCCCCCAAAACTGAACTACTAGTAGCCTACCGTTGACCAGAAGGGCTTACCGATAACATAAACAGTCGATTAACATGTATCTGTATGTTATATGTATTATATACTGTATTCTTACAATAAAACAAACTAGAGAAATAAAAATATTATTAAGAAATTCATAAGGAAGAGAAAATACATTTACAGTATTTATTGAGAAAAAGTCTGCATGTAAGTGGACCCATGCGGTTGAAACCTATGCTGTTTAAGGGTCAAATGTACAACTTGCTGAGACTTTGCCCCCCAAATCTGATTCTGTAGATCTGGGGTGAGGCCTGATGCTTTGCATTTCAGTAAGTTCCCAGGTGTTGCTGATGCTGCTAGTCTGGGGAACCACGCTTGGATAACCACTACCTTAATAGGTATAGGGCTATTCTGATTTTCTATTTCTTCTTGTGTCATTCTTGGTAAATTGTGTTTATCCAGAAATTTGTGCATTTCATTGATGTTGTGGAATTCATTGGTATAATGTTACCATCTTTTTAAGGTTTGCAAGATCTGCAGCGATAACCCCTCTTCCATTACTGATACTAGTAATTTGTGCTTTCTCTCACTGTTGATCAGTCTTGCTACTTGTTTTTCAGTTTTATTAATGTTAAAAAGAAAACAAACAAAAACCCTAACTCTTGTCTGCTAACTTTTTATATTGATTGTTTTATATTTCATTGCTTTCTATTCTTTGTTCTTTCTTCTGCTCACTTTGGGTTTAAATTTCTAACTTCTTAAGATGGAACTTAGAGATTGATTCTACAGCTTTCATCTCTTCTAATATAACCGCCTCAGCGATATGGTTCCCTCTAAGCACTGTCCCTCCTCTGTATCTGCCTGGTGCCTCACCCGTACCTGAAATGGTTCACTTTCACACTTAACCCTTATTTGTTTGTCTCCCAGCCATCCCATAAGCAACTTCACAGAAACACGCCTGTTACTCATTTTGTTTCCCAAGTGAACCCATAGGATGACTGTGTTGAGGCAGATGGGTGAGCGAATGTGGCTGACCTGCTGGCTTAGATGTCTCCTTCTTTGTCCTTATTTCTTGCATATGTGGTTCTCAGACAAAGGAACACCATTTATAGGAAGAAAAGCCATTTCTGAAGTAAGCTTGGTGGGAGTGGAGAAGTCCTTGTTTTGAGAAACTATTATCCTAGGTGGCCCTGAGGCTGGCTTGGCACTCAGAGAACATTATTCCACTGCCTAAGTGTGTTGAGTGTGCTCTGAGCTGCCCCCTTCTTTGTGCTCATTACCAAACGGGGTCAAGAGGAAGTTTCTCTCCCTTCGAGTCAGATTTCACAATTGACCAGGTGCATTGTAGCTGAGACGTGGGGTTGCTTTGGCAGCGGTTCTCAACCTGTGGGTTGCGACCCCTTTGGGGGTTGAACGACCCTTTCACAGGGGTTGCCTAAGACATAACAGTAGCAAAATTACAGTGATGAAGTAGCAACGAAAATAATTTTATGGTTGGGGGTCCCCACAACATGAGGAACTGTATTACAGGGTCACAGCATCAGGAAGGTTGAGAACCGCTGCTTTTGCTGTTTCCTCAGCAGCAGCCGGTGTCTGTGACTGTCAGAGGCAAGGACTGCCCCGTTAATGTACTTCATACACTAAGGCAGTGTGGGTTCATCCTGCTGGAATTTCCAGTTCCTGGGTCTTTAGAGACAAAAACTCTCAAATGTATGGATTTTTTTGGCTTTTGATAACTCATGTAAAGGAAGAAGAATTGTCATGTTCACTCCCCCAGGGGAAATGGGAACTTCCCAGGGGATTTAGGTTGGGGGCCCATCATTATGCATATCATTTATGATAAACATCAATAACAAAAGGTTATTTCTTTATTCCTCTACTTTTAAATCTATACCAGTGGTACAGATCTCTACACAATTAAACAAACAAGCTAGGTGGAGGAGAAATTAAGCTTTGCTTTGAAGTAATCATGACTGAGGATAAAAAAATAATAGCCATAACAATGCATGGTGATACGTGATAGTCACTGGTATTCCTGGCACTGGGCTAAGTGCTTTCCACATTTATCTCACTTAATTTTTATCACACCCTCTGTGGTAGGTGCTATGACTGTCCTCATTGTATGGGTGAGAAATCACAGGGCTTGGTTTCAACTGAGGTCAGTTTGGCTCTGGACCCCTAGCTCTTAACTCCAGTGTTATCCCGCTTCTGAATTTGACTTTGGGGACATTGGGATCTGGTGGTAACAGTGGGGTTATGACTTAGATGCATCACCAATGCTGACGATAGCCATTCTCTGGGGACGAATTGGGCATCTGCTTAATGTCTCTGTTTAGTTTTCCTGTGCATTAGAAGCCAGCCTGATGGGGGCACTGCCTGGAACATACGTACCTGAGGGAGAAAAGGGAAATAATCTCTGTGGAGAATGAGGGCTTGAGTGAAAACTGTGCCAAGGAAAAGGAGCCAGTCGCTCAGCCTCTTCTGTCCCCGCTAAGGGGTCCCGGGCCAGATTGGCATCTCTGTGCAAGGCACACATCGATACTGGCACAAATCAGCTTTTCTTCCTATCTGTGAGACTTATGATGAGATGTGGCTTCTGGGAAGCCATCACTGGGAAGGGGGCTGAGGGGCAGGGCACCACCCAGAGCTGCAGTCCCATCTGTCAGGCCAGGAGGACTTGATTCCTTCCTCTTTCAGCTTTCCACTGGTGGTGCCAGTGCCCCTGGTCTGCGGCCCTTTGAATAGTGAGGCTCGCAGGTGGGTGTGTAGGTAGCCGAGAGGCACTGCCGTGTGCCTGTGTATCATTTTAATCTATAATGAGAGAATGAAGACTCATCATCCCTTCCAGAGTTGATCTGTCCCCTCCAGTCTGATCACTTTTCTTTACGCATACGGCTTGTGTTTGACACGTGCCTCTGGGAGTACAGGTCCTGGTTTTTGTCAGCAGCTCTTGCCATGCACCCTCAGCAGTGAATGGCTTGGCTGTGAACTTGGCTCTCGCCTGGGAGCTGTGAGGACGGGGTATGCCCAGGCAGCAGAGAGGCGGGAAAACTCCCAGCGTGTGAGAAGTTCTTGAGAGTGATGCTTCTAACTGGAGAGAAGCAGCCTGGGTTTGTTGTGAAGTCCCCGCAGATCTGGGACACAGCCTGACAGTCAGTCAAGTGACAGCAAGTAGCTTTGTTTTCTTTTATGCCGTGGGGTCTCCATTCCTCCTCCCCCCAGAACCAAAAACCCTGGACACAGCCTCTTCTCTCCAGGGCAGCGTGTGGCTTTTCTAACCAGCTGTGGCATCCTGGATTTCTGCAAACATGTGATGATAACTCAACACACAGCCATGATCACTTAAGAGGAAGGGTAGCTGCTGTCTTGACCGTGCCATGGCGCTGGCCCTAGAAGGAATCTTAGACGTCCTCTGGCTCAACCTCAGGTGAAACAACAAGCTCACATGGTGAAGGGCGGTGCCCAAGGTCAGCCAGCCTCCAAACCAGTCTTACTTCCAGGCAAGCAGAGGGCTCATGTCACAACCTCTAGGTGTTTTTCCACCAAGCAGTGATGCTCTGGGAATGCAGACCTATGGCTTCCGCTCTCCAGTGCGCTCTGACCCTGTCTGGATGCAGACTTTCTTTGCCTGTCTCCTCCCACTGCCGCGCCCCCTCCTGGGTACATGCCCTTGGGCCCTGTGGTTAGGGGGCCTCCTCCTATTCTTCACACCACGTATCCACACTGTGTCCTTGCCTCTGTCTCCTGCGTCCTGCCAACTCTGTTGACTACTTCTCCATCAAGGCCCTGGTCAAATTCAGCTTCTTCCTTGAACCCAAGATCACTAGGCTGGGTGTCAGGGGCCCTGAGTTCTAGTCCCTGCCCCCAATAAGCTACACTGTATGGGCAAGGTCTCTAACCCTTGGTGCCTCAGGCCCCTCACATGACAAAGGGACCCGCCCTCGGTATTTCTGTCATTTCATGATATTCCAGTTCACACTAATCTCTCCTTTCTCACAGCGGATACCCACGAGACACTGTGAGAGGGTGTCGCCTAGACCTGAGTTTCCATTTCCAGCTCTGCTGTAATCAGTGTGTGGCTTGAGGCAAGTGATTGATCTCTCTGGGCCTCCGTTTTCTCATTAGCAACATATAAGGTAATTAGGAGGATTAAATTGTATGGCAAAATTATCTAACACATATTAAACACCATTAGGATCATTTAAAAAAAGTTTAAATCATAGCTCCTTCAGATAGAACATGAATATGTGTTAAAGATTTTATTTAACTTCTTATTGTGAAGGAGCTGGTAAAGTGTCATGACCAGTTCAAACGATAACTCGCCGAGGAGACATTTATAGATGAGGGATCTATGAATGGTGGGGGATTTTTAACACCGTGGGGCAGGGAAGTCAGCTGACTCTCCATCAGACAGAATGTATCTGGATGTCTGTAGGCAGGATTTATTTTGTGTTATCAGTTATCCACAATTCACACAGCTGTAGAATAGCTCAAGGGCTATATAGGATGTGCCTCTTGTGAAGAGGACAGGAGCAAGAGAAAGATAAGGCACTCCATCACCGTTAAAGCTGTTGCCTGGTTGTCGTGTATGTTGTGACGCACCTTCCTTTGGGTAGAACAAATCCACTGGCCAAGTTCAGCGTCAGTGGGATGGAGGAGTGCAGCCCTCCCATGCAGGGGGAGGGGCGTCTACATTAGGAAACGTTAATAGCTTCTACTACCTTTGCATTTGTTTTATAAATTCTTAATCAGACGTATTCTAAGTTCTCAGGTTTATAATGAAGTTGGTCAGAGGAGGAGCCGTGAATCACCTGTGGTCGTGCACCAAGCTCATCATCTAGTTCATTTCTTAAAAAAAAATTATTGTTGACAGTCCCACAGATGTCCCCATCTCTCCCGTTTCCCCCACGTCTCCCCAGGACTTCCCCACACTGTTATCTGTGTCCATGGGCTATGCATGTGCACATACATGTTCTTTGGTTAATCTCTTCCCGTCCCCTCCACCTCCCCCCCCAGAGATCTGTCATTCTGTTCCAGACATCCATGCTTCTGGACCTATGTTTTTGGTCAGTTTGTTTTGTGAAACTAGACCACCAACTCACACCATACACAAGAATAAACTCAAAATGGATAAAAGACTTAAGTAAGTCATGAAGCCATAAAAGTCCTAGAAGAAAACATAGGCAGTAAAATCTCAGACATCTCACATAGTGGTACTTTCACTGATATATCTCCTAGATCGAGAAAAACAAAGGAAAAAATAAACACATGGGACTACATCAAACTAAAAAGCTTCTGCCCAGCGAAAGAAACAACCAACAAAATGGAAAGGGAACCCACTGTATGGGAGCATATATTCACCAATGATACATCTGATAAGGGGTTAATTTCCAAAACATACAAAGAACTCATACAGCTCAACACCAGGAAGACAAACAATCCAATTAAAAATGGGCAAAGGACCTGAGTAGACACTTATCCAGTTTATTTCATTTTATTTTACTTCACAGTATCACCAAGACCATGATTAATACACAGATAAATAGAAGCATGCTGAAATGTTCAGTTTTCCATGAGAAGACTTGCAAAGGTCTGATTTTTTAAAAATATGCAATTCAAAGGAATGACTTCTCTGTATTATGGGAAACATCTCCGTGCTCAAATGTAGGCAGATACAGTGGGAGAAGCTTCATTCTTAGATCAGCACAAACACGAGTGTGGTGCGTTTCTATATTTTTAATTTTGATTTGGGATAAACACATTTGCGAGTATGTGTTTTAGTGAAATAATATATTCTCTCTATACAAAATTAAAATATTATAAAGAAGGCTAAAGTGCCCAGTCCCCTATGATCCCACGCTTCGTCCCCTCAGCCACCCCTGCCCCAGGTTCCTCCTGAGATATCGTAACTGTCATCCGTGTGGGGTGTGTATTTTATCATACGTATTTTTCTGCAACTTGCATTTTCACTCAGTCATATCTTGGAGGTTTTTTCTATGTCACTCATAAAAATTTACTTCTTTAAAAATGCATAATATTGGCTAAATCATAAATAATTGGGATGTTCTCCTCATGATAGGCATTGAGGCTCTTTCCAGCTTTTTGCCAAGATAAGTTTTGCCTCAGCGAAGACAGGAAGGCGCATTTTGGTGCTGATTAAGGACAGTCTTTAAAATGCACAAATGCAACGAACTATACTCGGCGAGGTCTCACGCCTCAGATGCATTGGTGCGTGTAATCGATGTTCGTTGCTTTGAAAATCCCTTCTATAATATTCACAGTTTTT
This sequence comes from Tadarida brasiliensis, assembly GCA_030848825.1. Taxonomy (NCBI): domain Eukaryota; kingdom Metazoa; phylum Chordata; class Mammalia; order Chiroptera; family Molossidae; genus Tadarida; species Tadarida brasiliensis. The sequence continues at coordinate 92,391,438 of CM061267.1, read as the reverse complement.
TAAACCTAGATCGCATTTGAGGGAAAGTCATCAAATATGAAAATTCTGCTCTTCAAGCCTTGAATCCCTGAGTTCATCTCCATGACATTCTGTGATCTCTGCCCCCTGCCCGCCCTGCTTCTTGTCTCTGCTCCTTGTTCCTTCTCCGCCACCCCTCACTACACCTACTCCCCTTCTTCTGCAGGCCCCCAGCAGCACTGCACACATTACCTCTTGGTTTATCCTGTTTCTTCAAATCTGTAGATCACTGTTAAAATAGAACCATGTACAACATCACTTTGAATCACAAAGGTAAACTTGAGATGAGAAATTCTTTGCTTTTCCAAACAACATGGGAAGGACACAAACTGGAAATATAACAACAACAACAATAATAATAACGACCCGAAGTTGAGCTGGTTTCCCATTGGCATAGATCTTTATTTATGGTTTGAACAGGTTGGAGTGGTCAGTCAAGGGCTGCTACTGCGTATTCTGGTGAACTTCTAGTAGTAAGAATAAGAACATGTACGAAGAAATTTCACAAGTGTGCTTGAATGGACACCTATTTGAGAGGGGACAGCTTGGGACCTTTTAGATTTACACTGAAGTTCAGATCTGTGTTGTTAAGCCCTCGCCATGTGGCTACTATTGCCACCTGTTAGATGTAAACATTTGTAACCTTGAGTTAAATAAAATATACCATGGCTATTCATTTCACCTGTGTATGTTGAAAAATGTAGCTACTAGAAAATTTCAAGTGTCACATGTGACTTGCAGCATCTTCCTACTGGCCAGCGCGGCGGCTCTGGCTGTTAGCGGTGAGGGAGGCTGGTGCCAAGCCAGGGCTTCTTCTGGATCCCCCTCCTGGCTGAGGACATCTTTCAGTTGTGATCCCACCTTTAGTCTCTAAAGGTGATTAAAAAAATTGATTGATGAGAGAGAGAAACAAACATTGACTTGTTTCACTTATTTATGCATTCATTGGTTGTTTCTTGTTGTGCCCTGACCAGGGATTGAACCTGCAACCTTAGCGTAGCGAGATGATGCTCTAACCTACTGAGCTACCCGGCCGGAGCCCTAAAGGTGATGAAGTCTGAATCCCAAGAAGACTTGCTTAATGCTTTTTTTCTGAGTGGCTTTTGAATATTTAATATGGTTTCAATGTAAGACGTTATATTAGATTTTTGCTGCTCTGAAAATACGAAGTAAAGAATTTGAGGAAATGGTAATTACTACATTAGCCTCACAGATAAAAAAAAATTTCTTTTCTTTTTAGTTTTTCTGTAGTTTGCAATGCAGCCCAGGGCCCATCTTGACAGAGAATCAGAATTGTGATTTTTGATTGCTAAAACTTCCTTCCTTCAGCCTCTTCACCATTTCTGATTTTTGCCTTTGCAAAGAAAATCCAAGCAGTCGCCTTCATCTGTGACATACTTGGAGTCAGATTTTCCCAGATCGGTAAAGATAGCATTCTTTTAGGTTGCCATAACTTGGTTTCTATTTCCACACACACAAACACACACCACGGCACTAATTTTGCATGTCAATATTTTGGGTTTGGCTTTTGTCAGCCTCTGAGGATTTCTTTTTTTAAATCAATAAGCTTTATTTTTTAGAGCAGTTTTAAGTTCATAGGAAAATCGAGTGGAAGGCACAGGCAGTTCCCATACAGTTCTGCCCTCCTCCCCAGCCACCCCCCAACATCTTAAACCAGAGGGGTGCATTTGTCACATCAATGGACCTACATGACACATCATTATCACCCAAAGTCCTTGGTTGACCTTAAGGTTCACTCTTGGGTTTGCACAAATGTATAATGACATGTACCCATTATTGTGGAGTTACATAGAATAATTTTACTGTCCTAAAAGTCCTCTGTGCCCCACCTGTGCATCCCTCCCTCCCCAGCCTCTGGCAGCCACTGATCTCATTATTGTCCACAGTGTTGCCTTTTCTGGAGTGGCCTGTGGTTGGCATCATTCAGTATGTATAGCCTTCTCAGGCTTCTTTCACTTAGTAATGTGCATTTCAGTTTCCTCCAAGTCTTTTTATGGCTTGATAGCTTGTTTCTTTTGAGCACTGAGTAACATTTCATTATCTGGATGGACCACAGTTTCCTTATCCATTCACCCACTGAAGGACGTGTTGGTTGCCTCCAAGTTTGGCAATCATGAATAAAGCTGCTGTCAGCATCCGTGTGTAGGTTTTTGCATGGACATACGTTTTCAGTCTATTTGGGTAAATACCAAGGATTGTGATTGCTGGATCACAAGGTAAGAGTGTGTTTAGTTTCGTAGGAAGCATCCACACTGTCCTCCGCAGTGGCTGTACCATGTTGCGTGCGGGGCAGCTGGGCGGGAGGCCCTGGTGGCCCACACCCTCGCCAGCACTTGGCTCGTCAGTGTCCTGGCTCTTGGCTGTTCTTTCTGAGAGGCGTCTAGTGCTGATGATTGCACTGATCAGACAGGATCAGCGAGTGGTTCAGTTGGCATTGTCTTGTAGCAGCAGAATGCTGATCTTGGAGGACTGAGGCATGTCCTTGATGTTCTGAGATGACGGCAAGTCCCCTCTGTGGTGGCTGTCGAGGGATAAGGGAAGGCGGCAGGCCACTAAAACTGCGCGTGGAGGCCGGCTCTGCTCGTGGGTGGACACAGGCCTAGGCTGTGCACTTGGCCAAGGAAAAGGTGGGGATGCCCAGTCTAAGCTGGAGGCTGCCTTTGTTCCACGTGGTGCTGGATTCCTTCTAACCACGGCTTCTGCATTGTGTTGGGGAGAGTGCGCACACGCGTGTGTGTGTGTGCGCGCGTGTGTGTGCGTGTGTGTGGTAATCCTGGTTACCTCAACATGCAGCTTTTGTTTTCTGAGAGCGGCTTGTGTCACCAGCTGTCAGATGGAGGGTCCTTGTTAGCACATTCCTGGGAAGGTAACACAAGGAAACAGAAGCTGCCAGAACTCGGAAAGACGCAGCTGGGAGGTGTTCTGATCCTCCTCCTCATGATCAGAGAGCCCACGCGCTCCCTCGGAGCAGAGGCGGAGCGGGGCCTGCATCCTGACCGGTGGCCTCGGGCTGTAAGCGCGGACTGGGGACTGTGGCCAGCGTGGGTGCCGAATACGTAGTCATGGGCAAGCTGACGTGAGTCAGCCACTCGTGGGCCTCCACTGGCCTCCTTCCGCTGCAGTGAAATCCTGTCCGTGGCAGACCCACGCCATGGCTCTGCCTCCTTTCTGACGCTGTTAGAATCGGCTCTCCCTGGCACTGCCCACGTCTGCCAGGCTCCTCTGGCTGTGTTGTGTTTGGGAGCCACGGCCAGCCCTGCTGGGTTCGCTCACAGTGAGTGTAGCAGGCAGTGCTCCAGTGACACCCTCCAGCGGCGAATACACACAGGCTCCTGATCACCGTCTTCGTGCCCCATCGCCCCCCTCCCAGTGTCTCCCCCCTTCACCTCTGGACCCTCTCCACCCACACCTGGACCCTGACCTTGGGTTTCGGGCTGACCTTGTGCCTGACCTCTCTCTTATACTGTCTTTTTTATGTCTGGCATACAAAGTAATGTAAACGAGAGGCATATTTAGAGATGGGAAGGTGTTCTCTGAAAAGATGGTCACCCATGACCAAGATGACTCTTAGCGTGCTGCCCTGTCTGCTTTGACCCTTGAGGTCAGCGAGGACCCAGTGCATTCTGGGATGTTTGCATCTCTGGCGGCTGATGCTGGGACCTTCTGCTTTGCTGGTCCTTGGCCTGCGTGACCGCTCCATGTTGAGCCTCCTGGCTGGAGTCCCTCATTGCACTGGTACTTGAAGACATCGCGTGGCTGGTGTCCTGTGCGCCTTCTGTCCAGGTCACTACAATGCACTGAAAGGAAAAAAAAGCGGGGGGGGGGGGGGTTATGTTCACTGAGAGGAGTGAAATTGCATTTACTTTGGGAAGGAGATGGAGGTAGAGAGTTAAATGGCTTGGGTGTTAAATGTTCAAAGCATGGCCCTTGTTAGCGCGCTGCAACATTTCAGCCCCGTGGCTGAGCTGTGTGTGGGACCCTGTGCTCCTGGGAGCTGCCAGCCCTGTGACTCAGGGCTCGGGGGACTGAGCCCAGGCCCGCTCGCAGCAGGTGCCTGCCCGAGACGAGCTCCGGTTTCGTCTCAGCTTGCTGTCTCTGGTGGTTGTTGAGGGGGGAACAATTCTTTTATCGAGAAGGAAGGTCATGCGATAAGGGAGTAAGGAAAGAAGAATAAAATGATGGAGAATTTTCTTTTTCTTTCTTATTGGAAGAGAATGAATATTTCTTGAGCCCCTTACGAAATGCTTTCTCTGTTTCTTTAATTTATACAACTACTGGCCGATGTACCCATTGTATAAAAGTATATGGAAAACTTAAGACAACTTTGTACTTTGTTCCCCAAATCAGATTTTCATCAATTTTAGATCTACTAGGGACGATTGTACATCTTCCCTTTTGTCCCTCCTTTTCTTCAAAAAAAGCATTTATTTTGTACCCTTTTCTGCACTCAGGACTGCATACTGTTTGATTTGGTAGAGGTAAATCTGATGACACATCCCGATATGAATCGACCATATATTTTAAAGCCTGTTTATTTTTAAATAATGATAGATTCCTGGGAGGTTCAGAGAAGAGTGTGGGGAAGTCCTGTGCCTCTCTCAGTGTAATTAACAGCTGACATGCCTGCAGTAGGATATCAAGGCCAAGAAGTCAACACTGATGTGATCTAGAGAGTTATTCAGATTTCATCGGTTATGCATACACTTATTCACATGTGTGTGTAGCTCTGTGTGATTGTGTCACATGTTTAACCCTGTGTAATGACCCCCACAATCAGAAGGCTCTACTGTGCCATTCCAATAAGCCTCCTCCATTATTCCTTTATAGCCGCACCCATCCGTTCTCCTCCAGCCCTAATCCCTGGCAAGACTAACTTGTTCTTCATCTCTACCATGTTGTTATTTTGTAGCTGTTAAATAAACGGAATTGTATAGTGTGTATCCTTTTAAGGCTGCCTCTTTCTTCACTCAGCATAATTTCCTCCAGATTCATCCAAATTGTTGCTCATATCAATACTTTTGTTTTATTGCTGAGCAGTTGTGTATGGTATGGATGTTCCACAGTGTTTAAACACTGACTCATTGAAGGATGTTTGGGTGGTTCCCAGTTTGAGGTTATTACAAATAAAGCTGTTATGCATATTTGTGACCAAGTTCTTGCATGAGAGAGATTAAGTTCTTGTGAAGCATGTTTGGACATCATTTGAACTTCAGGATGAGAAAAATCATTATATTGTACAGGGCATTTGACAGCTATAGTTCTAATTGAAACTCAGTTAGAACTCAGTGATGGTAGTGAAGCTGTTTTCCAGCAAATAGAATTTTTGACAGACTCATAGGTTAGAAGAGATTTCCTCCATTGCCAGCCATAGGTTAAAGCTTCACTAATCCCACTGGCTTGTGTACTGATTTTGTTTTATCCATCTTATTCTAGAGTAAACATTTCTGCCCGAACCAGTTGTGCAGCCGTGTGTCCCATTTCCTAGTTCTTTATTAGAAATAGCTCAGCCATAAAAGCCAGCAGGCGAGTACTTCATTGACACATTGCTTGGACAGTCTTTAATGTGTATATGTATTAAATGGTAGGGAGCAAATAGGTCTGTCAATGTTAAAAAAATATCAGAACTAAGAAGAAAGGCAAGAAAAGCAAACTCAGACTGGATTGCTTTGTTAGTAGTAGGAAAATAACAGTTTATCTCATATTGATATCCCCGATCCCTGCGATTAAAATAAAATGGCATGCAAACACTGGAAAATAGCTAAAATTCTGTCATTCATGTTTTTATTCAAGTAGCTCTAATTTGATGGAAGAAGGCTTTCTCATAACATCCTTTACAGAGACAGAGAGAGGTGTAATTTGCAACTGACGTCAGCAGATGGATCACAGAAACCATAGTCACATTCTTCTTTTGTCTTTAAAATGTCAGGCCTGAGCTAATTCATTCGTTCGTGTAGTCATGTGTTCATTCATCAAAGCACTTACTCAAACAGTCTCCTAAGTCATTAGTAATGCTTCTACTGTATCATTATATAAACCTGGATACTAACGGTCTCATCCCGTAGTCTATGCTCCCCTTAAAGCGCTTCATTTCCCATCACCCCATGGTTTCTCACATTCATGACTTTGCCTTGGAAATACATTAGCCCTTATGATCACTTGTCTGAACTCCATCTGTCCTTCAAGGCCGACCTCAAATATCTTCTCTATCGACATTCTCCTGACTTGTCCTAGCTAGAAGCTGCCTAACTTTCTTCTGAATTTCCTCCAGTATTTTTATCTGTGGCCCTTTAATATTTTTTACTTTGTATTTACTTTGTATTACATTTCTCATCTTTGCTATTCTATCGTCCATTTCTCCAGTCTGAATTAATGTTTGATCTTCCTTAGTATTGATGTGTTCTCTCTGTCTCTTCCTTTAGTTTTTTCCTTCTCCCTCTCCCTCTTTTCTTTTGCTCGCTTTTTTCTTCTCTCTCTCCCTCCCTCCCTCTCTCTCTCTCTCTCTCTCTCTCTCTCTCTCTCCATACATTCATTATTCTCTCTCTTGTGTGTATTCATTAAATATTTGCTGATCACCTACTGTGTGCCAGACACTGTAATAGGAGCTTTGGGCAGAGAACATTATAACACATACTAGGCTCCTGGAGTAACTTGATTATTTAAGTTAAATATTAGGAATTACACACACACACACACACACACACACACACACACACACACACATGTCTCGTTGTTAGATTGAGACACTAGGGACATCCTGAGCATGCAAGAGTATTAAATGTTCCTCTTCAGAAATTTTAAAGGAAGGTAAATTACTTTTTTCCTGAGACAGGGTGTATAAGTGTAGGCGTCCGTAATGTCAGTAGGCTGAAGAAGACTGATTTCGTTCCCTGATCCAGGATTCTGTGGATTTAAGAAGAATTATTGTGTCCCTAAGTTTTGTTGACAGACATCAACTGCATGTCACCTGATGCTATAAACTGCTGATGTCAAATGACTGGAATTCAAATTATGTGTTGAGATAACTTTTGTTGGTGCACAAAATGCTTCAGCCAAGCGTTTTGGAAGCTCTGAAAATAGAAAAAGATAAGTGGAAGTAGGGAATAGGTATTTGGTCTGCTTGTCACTTACCTGTACTCTGCCTGGTTTGGGTCTTGTCCCATGACTGGGATGTGTGATAAGTGGCAGACAAGACTGGCGTCTGGGAAAGGCCAGCTGCGTTTTTCTCCTGCTGACCTCTAACTCTTCGCTGCCTTTCTCCCTTCTCCAAGAGTTATTGTGGAAAGAACATACTCAAAGCTGGGACCTGCCATTGAGCATAATTAGTTTAAAGAGAAGTCAGCGAAGGAGGGATTTGTAGGAGAAAGTCTACAAAGCTGTCAGAAACGCAGGGCCCTGGATTTTAAGAAAAAAAACATAGAGACACTGAAGAGTCCATTTCCAAACCACAAAGTCTCTGGGAAGTACTCCTTTCCTTGACACGTGAGGAAGGCCTATGGCACTGCGAGCGTGGGAGGGTCAAGGAGATGGCTGGGAAGGCGGGGGTCAGGGCAGCCTTTCGCAGGCCTCCTCTGGGAGAAAGTCCACAGTGACGGCAGCAGGAGATCCGTTAGGGGAAGACAGAGAGGGATGAATTGAGGGGTGTTTCCTGAAATTCACACAGATCCCCGGGCCTCAGTATTGTGGAGTTTCTCTCCTGCGTAGAGTTCACCCCCATCTGGGGCAGAGTAGCTGGCAGCCCGGCTGTGTCCCTCCCCAGAGAGTTTTAGCACACGCGGGGATAGACGTGACCCCAAGCAGAGCGTGGTTTCCAACCCGCAGTCGCGATGCGCACAGTAGTGTGGTCTGCCCTTTGTCAGGACGCTCTTGCTTTGCTCTCCAGGGTAGAACTCCAGATTTGTGTGAAATTTGTCTCACTCACGCTGAACTTCTGGGCCTCGCTTGAATACAGTTTATCTTTATACTGAGTCCTGGATTGGAGGCGCCCATGTTCCTTTCGGAAAATAGAACTGCAGGTTTGTGCTGGATGTTTGTCCTCTGTAAAACCGAGACTCTGTGCATTTTATTCTGTCTGGATCTTAAACTGTCTCCAAATTTCTGTGCTTCAGAGTTGGAATTTGGCTCAAATGCCCAGTGTTGAGAAACAGACCGATTAACGCTTTGGTATTTCGGAAGTCCTTGTATTATTTTTTGTGCTTACTATTTCAGGAGATCAAATTTAGAATTTATAAAATGAAATAGTATTTTGTTCACAAAAAAAAAAAAAGAAGGAAAAAATACAGAGAATTTCTGTATGTTTATTTTTGGTTAATTTTCAGGTGTAATGAATGAAGAGATTCAGGACCTGTAAGTACATGGGTGTAAAAGCCCCCTGGGAGCTGTTGGTCCCTATTGGCCAGCACAGCTGCTCCCCCATCATTAGTATTTGCTCTGAGTGTATTAGCATGTAACAGAATCACTATAAACCAACATTTGTATTGTACTTTTGAAAGGCACCTTGGTGAGAAGGACCTAGGATCTGGCTCATGGCTTAGAATTTTCTTTTTGCTGCTTGCTTTTTAAAAACAATCTTTATTGAGAGGATTGCAGCTGTTCCCCCCTTCTCCTCCACTGCCCCCTCCTCCGGCTTCCCATCCCACCCCAGGCTGTGTCCAGGGGTAATGTATACATGCATGTAAGTTCTTTAGTTACTCTCTTCCTGCCCCCTCCCTCCTTCCCTCCGAGTTTCATCACTCTGTTCCATGTTTCCATGCCTCTGTATTTTATTCATCAGTTTATTTTGTTCATTAGAGTACATACCAGTGAGATCATGTGATACTTGTCTTTCTCTGACCGGCTTATTTTACTGCTTGCTTTTTAAAACACACACCTCATTAAAGCACTTTCCAACTCAGAATCCTTCAGTGATCTTCCCTCCTCAGAGATAAAAGGTTTTCCTCATTTGCACTTGAGCTACAGACACTCTGAAATACCCCCGCTCCCAACGCTAGGGCCTGAGTGGGTGGGCTCTTCCTGTGGGTGTGGCCCTCATTAGAGCCGCTTACCTTAGTCCTGATGTCACTTGCATTCTTTTGTCCCCCTGCCAATGAGGCTTTTTTAAGGCAAGGGTCCTGTTGGCTCCTTTATCCCCTAACACCAAGGTTAGCTCTTGGCAGTCAGCCTTCCCTAAGTGACCCACAGGGCAGAAGGGAGACCCTTGGGAGGCTGAGGGAGCCTGGATTGGATCTCCTCTGGCCCAATCTCTCCAAGGTTTCAGTGTTCCCTGGCGTTTGCCCCTTCCTCTCCCTGACAACTGAGCTGCTCCCAGCTGTTCATCTAGTCTGTTCAGGCTCACGATTCCCAAACCCGTACTCCTCAGCCAGCTCTCCTCCCTGATCTTCAGACCCACATATCCGACCTTAGAAGTCTTTTCACTTAGAAGTCTCATAGACACCTTCATTTAGTAAGTCCAGTGGGAATATGTTTAACATCTTGCACTGCAAAATAAAAGGTCAAAATATTATTTCCATTGCCTGACTTCCACTGGCTTCCAGTGCTGGGAGGAGGGTATAAGAAATCACAGTAATTTTCCTTTCTATTTCCCCAGCTTGTTTGGTCTTAAGCATTGGCGATCTGTATTTCTTTAGCTTACAGAGAAATACAGCACCCGTCTAACCATTTGGCGTTAAAAACGTTAGTGGTGGGATGAGCTGGGAAGCAGAACTGGGGTCTCCTGTACGTCGTGTGGTTTGTAGCAGTATTTTCTCCTCCATAGTTTGCACTCAATTAAGTTTGCTCCTCAGAGCCCAAGTGACTTAATTTATAGGAGATAGTAGGGACTTCTTTAAAAACAGTGGTTAGAAAGATCGTACACTCTCCCATCATGAACTTCAGAGATTTGGGATTTTCTGCCTGATAAACCAGTTATTTCTCAAGCAGAGGAACGATTTTCTGACCTCTCATCTGATTTGAGGTTAACATGATGATGGCAGCCAGATTGATTTCACACAGCTGATTGAGAAAATGGATTTTTTTGTTTCATTTTTAATATGGTTTTTCCCATATGCATGAAATACATTTCTAATTTTGGATCCAAGTCCATTTCAAATGTATTCTCTTTCAAAGGGTTTTGACGGAGGCCTGGAGATGTGTCTGCCTTAATTAGAAGCCGATACTAAGTACTTTCTTTGGAAACACACTGCCGAGCACTTTATTTAATCCTCCCAATAAAATGTGGTAATTTTATGCCTGTTTTCTATAGGAGGAAACTGAGGCTGAGTGAGGGTAAGTAAATTGCCCAAGATCAGATCGTAGTTGTGTGGGTTCAGACCCAGGTCTCGGACTGTAGGACTGTGCTGGGGGGAGGGAAGGGATTGGATAGCTTTGTTGACTTGAGTGCAGGTGAAACCTTACACATAGAACCGTAGTAGTGCCTGTGCTCACTAGAAACCATTATGATCGTAAGTGCTACTGTGTTTGTGAAGACCGCACAACCAGAGTGCCGCTGTTTATGTTGTCAACCAAGCATTTACTTCCTCAGTGTTAGGTCGTGATGTCTGTTTGGCCCCTGAAAGTTTTAAACGTATACACCTAGAAACCTGGGCTTTCAGCAACATGCATATCATTGAAATTCCTATGCAGACCTGTCTCTTCCTATGATCTTAGAAAATACGTGCTCAGAATAAATGAGGACTTTACAATCTCAGAGTTAAAAGTCTTTAATATATTTTTATTTATTCATTTTAAATCCTCACCCGAGGATATTTTTCTATTTATCTTCAGGTAGAGTGGGAGGGAGGGAGAGAGAGAGAAAATTGATGTGAGAGAGACACATCGACTGATTGCCTCCTGCACGACCCTGGAGCACAACCAAGGTACGTGCCCTTGACTGGAATCGAACCCACAACTCAGTGGTCCGAGGGCTGACACTCTAACCACTGAGCCAAACCGGCCAGGGCAACTTTAATATATTTTTAAACAATACAGTAGATAGAAGTTCTTGAAGGCGTTTGCTCTTATAAGCAAACAGGTCAGTGGGCATTCAGAGGATGGCACTTTCCCACAAACCATTGCTGTGAAGCAGTGGTCTCTTGACACAGAGGACACTGGATATTTTTTGTTTTGTTGACTGTATCCAATATTTTCAAGCTATCTTCTCACTGACTTGACATTCATGCCTTTTGCATGTGAATATTCCTTACTTCATTTTCTGAAGTTTCAACAAAGTAGTTGTGTATCTTGCCTTTCTACTAATATCGCAGTGCTTAAGGACATCTTTCCAGGCCTCGCGCTGATATATTCTGAGGGTGCTACCCAGACCTGTATAATGATTTTTTTTTTTAGCCTGCAAGCTTGCTGAACTGGTCGATTAGTTCTGGCAGCTTTTGGTAGATTCCTTTGGGTCTTCTACATAGAAGATCATCTTATCTGTAGGTAAAGACAGTTTTACTTCTTCCTTTCCAATTTGTTTACCTTTTGTTTCTTTCTCTTGCCTTAATGCACTGGTTGCACCGTCCAGAATAAGGTTGCATAGAAGTAGTGAGAGGGGACATCCTTGTCTTGTGTGACATTAGTCAAAAGTCGGCAATTTCTTTCTGTAAAGAGCCAAAGAGGACAATTTTGGCTCTGGGAGCCCGATGGTGTCTGTTGTACTGGTTCTGTGCTGTGGTGCAGAGGCAGCCATATCTTGCTCCCATGTGTGCACGGACATGACTCAGCCGTACGCTCAGCTGGGATTCTCTGCAGATCGCTGGCGTTTTCTGTTTGTGCAGTTCTTCCTTCTCAGGTAGTCTGTCCTGCAAATGCTGGCTGCCTTGGTCTTTCTGGAACCTTCCAACTCAGGGAGTCACTGGGCTGCACCTCAGTCCCCCTCCCTGCACTGAGCCCTGGAAAGTTTCTCTAGATTCTAGAGTCTAGAAGTAAGTCATGACGACCACAGAGCGTCCCCCATTTGTGTCCCATCTCTCAGCCTGTTTTGTTGCCTTGATGACCAGTGTCTTGAAAACCATTGTTTAATATATTTGGCCTGTTTTTATTTTTATTTCTTAAATCCACACCCAAGGATAACTCCATTTATCTTCAGATAGAGTGGGAGGGAGGGAAGAAGGGAGGGAGGGGGAGAGAGAGAGGGAGGGGGAGAGAGAGAAACATCGATGTGAGAGAGACACATCAACTGGTTGCTTCCTGCACGACCCTGACCAGGGCCGAGGACTGAACCACAACCGAGGTACATGCCTTTGACTGGAATTGAACCCGAGACTCTTTGGTCCATGGGCCGACACTCCAACCCCTGAGCCAAACCTGCCAGGGCTGGCCTGTTTTTAGATTGTTTCTTGTGGGAGGGTAAATCTGGTCTCTGATACTCCAGCTTGGTCGAAAGTGGAATTCCCCATGCTTACTCTTCTAACTTTACATTGTGCCGCATCTTTGTGAAGAGTCTGTTCATAATTACTCAGCTGGGAGGAAGCCACCGTCACGGAATCAAAGCAGCAAGTCGGCAGCTAAGTGAGCGGAGTCAGGCCCGCAGTCTGCCCGGCTCCGGACCACCCAGCTGTCCGTTTCTGTGCCTGACAGGCTGCTCCTGGAGGGCGGGCCTCAGTAGCCCTAGAGTTGTAGTACACATCTGGAAATGTTTTATGTTTTTTTTTTTTTTTTTAAACGAAATATCTATTGAAGAAATGTTGGGAAACAAGACTGCAAAACATACTTGATTGCTATCAGAAAATTTTGTTCGTAAAGCCCATGTTTTTACCATTTGTCTTGGAAATTTCTCCGAAACCCAGTTTCACATTTTTATATTAGCTTTTACTTTTCATGGCGTTCTTTTTAGAATGCAGATTGCAAAGAAATATGAGATGTGACCATTCCTTCGATGCGTATTTGGGAGAACATGCTGTGTTCCAATACTCTTTGAAGTTTTAAGGCTCTAGAAGTAAAACCAAACAAATTGATGATTTCTGTAAACCTTCATTCTAGTAGAATAAGATATAAAATATAGAAAGCAAATAAGTGGAATATATGGACCCGCCGTTCTTTGGTGAGAGTGAAGCTCGTTGGGACGGTGATGACAGCAGAGTTAGTTGTTAGGGGTGTGCTGGACAAATGACAGCGATGGACAGAGGGAAGGCAAAGACCTGAAGCGGGCGACTGCAATTTATATAATTACCTATTTTGACGATCTCCGGTAAACCTCTATGATATTTTAAAAGTAACAGTTAAAGCCACTGTACATGCTCAGTTCCTTTCAGGGGTCTCCTTTCCCCCATTCCGGATCTCAGCCAAGAGAACTGGTGACACGACCGATCTGCTTTACAATATTCTAGAAGCTGGGGCCCAGGCCTTGTTAGAAACCACGTGGAGTTAGGAGGCCAGGGCGATGGGTGTGTCGGGGGGCCCTTTGCGGGGAAGAGTTAATGGGGCCTTTGTGAGGGAAAGCTGGGCCTACGTGCGGACAAATGTCTTGAACAGAAAACAGCAGACAATTAACCCTGACACAGTTAGGTTAGGTTCTATTTTTAAGACCTCTCTGGGTCTTAATTTAGTTAATTAGACCAATTTAATGGGATTCTACATTCTGTACTCATTATTTTATTTATTTTTCTTTCTTTCTTTCAATTTTTATTAATTTATTTTTGTTACAGATGTTTCTCCTTTTTCCCCCCTAGACACCCTCCTCCCCATCCTGCCCCCTTCCACCCCCCAGCATTGTTGTCTGTGTCCATTGGTTACACATACATGTATATAAGTTCTTTGGTTCATCTCATCCCTCCCCCCCGCCCCCCTCCTCTGAGGTTTGTCAGTCTGAACCTTACTCCTTTCTATGTCTCTGGGTCTATTTCGTTCATCAGCCCACCTTGTTCATTATATTCCACAAATAAGTGTGTGCTCACTACTTCAGTCAGGGTGCACGCACTTGACTATCATCAGAAATCAGGTGAACCTTGGAAGATGAGGGCTTTGGTTATGCGAAGGGCCGTCGCAGAGTGGTGGGAGGGGGGACAGGAGACCACCACCGCTGTGCCAGACACTTGGACTCTGTGTTTCCGTCTTGCTCTGTGGCAGTGAAGCTGGGGGTGGCTGAGCGGGGACGCAGACCCACCTGGCTGACCACACAGATCGAGCACTTTGCATCACGGCGGCCCTTCCGTCCGACTACCCTAGGGCCGCAGGGTCTCCCCTCTCCTGTCTGTTGGCCATGAGTGCGCCTCGCTGCCGCCGTCCACCACATCTCTCTTCATACCAATTACCCGCGTGGGGAATTGTATCATGTTTTTGTTTCCTGCTGTGCCTACGAGGAGACGGAAAACATTCCAACACTGAGCTCTCATCCTCCCACGGAAGATGGCAGCCATCTGCCCGGTTCCCCCAGCACCAGCTGTGAGCGATGGCCCGGCAGTGGCTGCCCCCGGAGCACAGGGCCTCGATGCAGGGCATGCGTCCCTGCGGCGTCAGAAGGACCTGGGACCGAGCCACAGGTTGCTTCCCCCGTGAACAGCCACCACGGCAGAAGCATTTCTTTTCTTTCCCTCTTAATGCTTCCATGAAATTGTTTAGTGTGGGGGAGAATTTTGTACTTTAAGGTGAATGAGATGATTTTTCCTAAATTGATCAGCCAGTGCAGAGAATGGATATTCTTCTGAGGGCATTGTTCCTGCAAAGGGAAACTGCCAGGAGAGTGAGCGGAGCATTGTTTCAGGCAAAGAAGTAGAAATCAATTACCTGTAAAAATTAAAAAAAATTTTTTTTTACCTGATTTTGTTTCTAGACGAAATAAACGAAATTCCTGTGCCTTTTCTTACCTAATTTGCTTCAATCAGAACCAGTAGAACCAGGAAAGGGACAAGTGACTTATTAGTGACCTACAAAAAGAAAGGCATTTTGTAGAGATGACAACATTTTCTTTCATGGCTATGTTAAGCCATCGGCTATTGTTGCACTGAGAAAATGATTTAAGCCTGGCTTGAACATGTCAGTGTGTCTGTAGGTACCACCCGAATTTGTGCAAAATCTCTTTAAATTGACCACGTTCAAAGATGCCAAGTCAGCAGGTGACTAGAAGCATTCCCCTAAACACTGGCTCTGTGCTTGGTGGTGAAGTATCTGTTCTGACTACACTCAAACACACCGGCCAGTTCGCTGTGGTTCCTTCCTTTTTACTTTTATGAACGGGCCAATGAGGGGCCGTGGGAATAACACAATTAAAATTCTGCATCTGGTGCTCACTAATTGTGAGGCTTGGGTAATTTATCAGAACCTCAATTTCCTTGTCTGGCTATGAAGATGCAATGGGGGGCTGGGAGTAAGTGGTTGATGGGCACTAGATACAAAAGGGCCCGTATGGGGCAGGGAGGAGACTTTGTAACCACGGCTTTTGATGCATCCAGTCTGATTCTATGTGTCTGAGCGGTGTTTCGAAAGTGCTTTATATCCGAGAGACCTCTGTGATTAGCAAAGCATTAGTAATAGCGGTAGATTGTAGAATATGGACTTTGGAGCCGGGAAAGCAATATTTTAGACATTTTCATCCTCCATAGGGGCTGGTGCCAATATGAACACCTAATATGTGCCAAATAAAGAATTATTGATTAGTGGGAGTCAGAAGAGACCTCATTTTTTCTTTTATAACAATCTGGAATTCTCTACAAGTGGCTCTTTGGGTGTATTGAGAAGTGCGTTTTGTTCTCGATAATTTGGTGTTAAGGAGATGTTACCAGTGGAATGTGTGTGTTTGGACTTTTTGTGGCCATGTGATAGAAACGCATATAAACTAGCAAAAGGGGAGAAAGACACTTGCTTCACCAATGCATTTGAGAATCTGGGAGTATGTTAGATATATATTCATCCATGTGTTCAGATGAAGCTTCTAAGCCTGGTGTCTCCTTCCATTTCCCACATTCCTGCTCCCACAGGCTCTGTTCTCTGCCAGGCTTACCTTACACACACACCTCCAGGTTTAGTCCAGCAGGAAAAAAGTGCCTTTATTAACTAACTCTTGCACAAATCCCAGGACTCGCTTGGCCCACACGCCCATCCCTCACAGTTCCCATGGAGAAGGAGATCACTGTACGCACTGATCAGGTCTGCGTCAGGCATTCCCTCTCGGAGCCGGGACTGGGGTCCTCTCTAAGCACGTCATCTGGGAATGGGGGATGAAACAAGTGTGCTCCCGACAAAAGAAAAGGGAATGGACTCCAGGTGGCCAATAGACAGTAAGTGTCTCCTCCATCTTGGGCCCCTGGGTTGTCTTCTCCTGGCCTTTGTAACTCCCTCTTTCTCAGGTAAAGTTTAGAGAAGGGGTAATACTCTTAATGAGGTAATGAAAATTCGAAATAGTCTATTTTGTTTTCTAATTCCCATCTGTTTTTTGGGTTTCTTGTGGCTATTTTGTGTTCATAAGGCAATAAAAGAGCTGGGGCCTTTTCCAGATGTCTAAGCTGTATTCAAGGGTCTGACAAGATCTCTGTAGGCATCTAGGGATCTTGAGATTTTGGTGCATGGAGTTGAGTTCAAGTTCTCATGGTCCATCTTAGCTGTGACTTTCTGGCAAACTGAGCAATAGGGTCCATCCACAGAGCTCCACAAAAGTATGAACAAGACAGCCATGTTAAAGCCTGTGCAAAGGGCAGTCTTTGCTTGGACGCCTCTTTATCATCATCTGTATTTCACTGTTAGAAAGGCCTTCCTGATTCTTGTTAACAGCACATCATTATCTGAAATAAGCTTTTGTTCACTATTTTTGTGTCTTCCCTCATTAGTATTAAACTCCATCGAGCAATTATTTTCTTCTACCTTGTTTTCTTCAGTAACCATAGCAACTAGAACAGCGTGTAGCACACAGTGGGCACTCAGCAGTTCCTAGGGCATGAGTGACTGGCACCTAGAACCCTTCCTCGACTGCCTCTCTAGACGTAAACTGTCTTCGTAGGTGAGGTTGGCTCGAGTAACAAAAGAACTGAAGCCAGCCACAGCTATGTTGTTATAATGGACGGACCATGTAGTGTAATGACTACATTACAACTCCTAAAGTTTGTATTTATCTGAAAGGCATATTGGTAACTGCAGACGAGCAATCATAGATGGAGCTCACACTTAAAGGCAGTAAACATTGTGCTACAGTGTTTCATCTTGAACCAGAGTTGCATCTGGGGACAGACATGATTGTGCTACACAGAAGTGGAAGAAGGTTTGTTATGAATGCTCGGAGCTCACAGTCTCACAATCTCCTTGGCAGAGGTATCGAAGAAGTTACCCCATTCACAGAATCTTACCCTAGTACCTGGAAGTGAGTTAGAGTTTCCACCGTCAATTTGGTCAGTTCCTCCACACATACCTCCTGCTTTGCCACCAAGCTATGAGCAAAGGAACTGATTCCAGCGACTGCGCTTGTTAAAGGGGGTCTGCATGTCCCAGTTCCAGGGAGAACCTGCTGATGGGATCTCTGTAGGTCTGTGGCAGGCTGGGCTCCTTGAGGAATGAGATTCATTTGGTTAAATGTGTTGCCTTAAACTTTGCAGAAATGAAGTTGAATGGACATCAAGAGAAGCTTCAGGGCTGATGGTTGAGAACATTAGTGGGACCTCAGAGTACAAGTTAGCTTTATTTATAGATATTGCTTTTATGGTGAACTATCTAAAAAGACATCAACAAAATGAAAAGAAACTGAATTTCAATTTTCAGAATATTGCTTGCAGTTATCACTCCACGAGTCTAAATGATTCAAAAATTTTCATTCCATTTTGACATTTTTAACAAAAAGTATGAGCACTTTCCAAGTACGAAGCATTGAGGGTATCAGATGAGAAAGATGAAGCCTGTTTGGGTTTCAGAAAACGTCCAGTCCAGAAGGGAGAGACAGATCTGCCTCCGAAGAAGTTCAGTATGTATGATAAGCAGTACAGGAGAAGTCTGCGCAATAGCATAGGAGGTGGAGAGTAATTCTTCTTGGGGCGTTGCGTGTGTGTGTGTGTGTGTGTGTGTGTGTGTGTGTGTGTGTAAACAGACAGTCATGTTTATGTCAGGCACTGTTGTAATTACTTTCTACTTACTATTTTATTTGATCCTGTTGCAGACCTGTGCAGTGGGTACTTGGATCGTCCTCATTTTACAAATGAGGAAACAGAGGCTCACAGAGTATCAGTCACTTGCCCAAGGTCATGTGGCCAAGCCCATATTCAACTAGGTGACTTGTCAGCTGTGGCTGCCCAGCGCCTCTTGGCTCCCTGCGTCATGCTGGTTGGCAGGACTCTCCTGCAAGGGCTCCCTGAGGGTCTCGGGGGGTTGCTTTCTACTGGTGGCTCTCCTCCTGTGTGGAGTCCATGTACCTGTGTGTGCCTCTACGGTGACTTTGCTAGTGTGATGGTTATTATGATGGGTCAACTTGACTTGTCTGGGTGCCCACGATGAAGCATTGCTTCTGGGTGTGCCTGTGAAGGTGTTTGCGGATGAGAGTCGCATTTGAACTGGGGGACTGAGTACAGTAGATGGCCCTCCCCAGTCTTGGTGGGTATCATCCTGTCCACTGAGGGCCTGCCTAGAACAGGAGGAAAGGGGAATGTGCCCCCTTTTCCTTCCTCACTGCTTGAGCTGGGGCATCTCTTCTCCTGCCCTTGGACTGGGATTTTCACCATTGACTTCTCTGGTTCTCAAGCCTTTGGGCTTGGACTGAGTTACACCACTGACTTGCCTGGCTCTCTTGCTTGCAGACACAGATTATGAGACTTTTCAGCCTCCAGTTACATGATAATACATTTCCTCATAATAAATCTGTGTGTGTGTGCACGTACACACATGTGTGTACACATACACACACACACGCACACACATACACACACACCTATACCTGTTGCTTCTGTTTCTCCAGAGAATCCTGACTATTACAACTCGTATCTGGGGGAAAAACTCACTATGTATATGTACAATGCAGTGATGTCTGTGGGTGTTTTAGAAATCTCACTTCTGAGTCGTTCCGGCTCTGGTTCTCACTGGGTTCTCGGTGTTAGTCTCTAGCACTGAGTCTGATGTGTTGTGTTTTAGGGTGCCCGCTACTGCCGATGGCAGGTTCTGCTGGGGAGCCTTGTTTGAGCTGCTCACCCAACTTTCTGACTTTTGGACACTTACATGACCCTCCTGGGCCTCAGTCTCCTGGTCGGCAACGTGGAGCTAAGAGTGTGTTTGCTCCCTCACCCATGGAGAGGTTGGGCAGGGCGCTTATTCCTGAATGTGGTGGTTCAGTCAGGCTGTCTGTGATGATGATCTGCTCTGTGGGAGGCGCTGTGCAAGCTGGGAAAGCCAAGGCCCGGCCAGACAGGGGGCGTCCTCGTGGGGCTCTCAGCCTCACTGGGAGAGCTGGTTACGTAAATAAGCTTGAGCACAGTTACTACTGTACACAGATCATTATGCAAATAATTATACACTGTAACTTATTAACGATGTAATAGTTAGTATACAAATAGTAATAGTAGTACAGTAGGCAGCTGCCATTGGCCAACAACCTGCAGGGCACCAGGAAAACCCACTTTTATTGGGGCATTAGAGTCAACTAATGGGATTCTTGATTATTTTTTAAACTCACTTTTCAGAAAATGCAAAGTAGTACATATGCACACTGTAAAATTGAGACATACCAAAGGGCATTAGATGAAAAGTTAGTCTCCTTCTCATTGCAGATGTCTCAGCCCTACTCTCCAAAGAAAACTCACTGAGAACATTTTTTTTGTAATCTTCAAGAATTCTTAGTCCCTGACTGGCAATATACTCATTCTTTTACACAAACGTGGTCATATTGTGTACAATTCTACACCTTGTTTTTACTCAGTGCACTTTCTCTGTCTCTCTTTCTGGTTGTCTCTCTCTATAGACGTACACACACACACACACACACACACACACACACACACACACAGAGGGAGAGAGAGGGAGAGAATCTCTATGCTATTATTTTTTTTATAGCAGTTAGTACTCATTTTTAAGGAATCAGTAGGTAAAAAATATCATATCATGTGAAAGAATACTGTAAAAGTAAAAATATGAAGAAGTAAATATAAGTCCTATGACCTGGGGGGTATTGGAGCTTGAGCGAGGGGCCTCAGGAAAGGACCCTAGTTTGGGGGCTGCCTGGCCATCTGGAGGCTGGAAGGTGGCTTTGTGGGCAAGCGGGTGAGTGTGAAGACTCTCCCTGAGCACGTGCCTGTCCAGGGCTCAGCCTGGGCACCTGCCCTATGATGAAAGCTCTGATCCCCAGGCCTCTGCCTGTGTCCGAGGCTGGCCACGGGATTGGCTCAGGAACTGAGTGGGACAGAAACAGCGGATGGCAGGGACCAGAGAGGGCAAAGGCTGCCATCTGGAACTCCGCATCTCCCAGATCACTCTCCTGGTCTGTGTGGCTTCCGCGTCCTACATTTCCACCCCTCCTACCGCACCCCTGCTCCCACCAACCTTTCCTGGCAGAACCCCACTCTTCCTTCCAAACCTTCCCCAACACCCTCCCCTTCTTCCCACAGCGTTGGGAGTGTAGCAGCGATAATAGCGAACTCGCTGGAGTTCTCACCACATTCCAGAAATCTCTAAGTTCTTTACCGGAGTTTACTCATTGATCCTCCGTGCCACCCCATTAGGGACCGTTTGTATTCCCCTTTCACAGATGAGGTAGCCTGAGGCACAGAAAGCTCACACCTCCAGTGAGTGAGGTCCAGTCTGGTTGGACTGTCTGGCACGACAACCACGACTGCTATCGCTTAGCCCTCACCATGCCACGAGGCAGATGTGGGCACCTCCGTTATTGCAGATGAGGACGTGGGAGCTCAGAGCCGCTAAGCAAGCAGCCCGAGTCGTGCAGCCGTGAGCGGCAGGACAGGGTTTTCCACCCGATTCTCACGTTCCTCCCCCTCTGACTCGCTGCCTCTACCCATGCACCTTTGGCATAGGATCTTGTGCCCGATCTACCCACCGTGACAGCCATGCTTGGCATTGCTCCTGGCATAGAGCAGGCACTCCATAAACAATCGTCCCGCGGTCAGTCTCTCTCTTAGCTGCTCTGTGTGTGAGGGTCCCTCACCCCACCTGAACTTAACAACCTGAGTCACTGTAGTCATTTTGAAATTATATATGGCAAAGTCTAAACACCTGTCATGGCTCAGTGCTGACATGCCACCTTGCGTTCATCTGTGTCCTTGCCCAAAGATGTTTCTCCATTCACGCAGGAGTGTGTTCCCTCCATGCTCCCGACCTGGCATGTGATCAGCAGAGTTAATAACTTACCGGTGTCAGCGGGGCTTCTCCTAGCTGAGGGCGAGGGGCTGCAGGGTCCCCGAGCTGGGGGACTGTGGGGATTCCTGGTGCTTCTTTGAGGTTCTGCTGCGCTCTGCCCAGCGGGGATGGCACGGCTCACTCACCGAACCCGTGCCAGCTGTGGACCCTGGGATGCACCTCTGGACAGGTTGGACCGCTTCCCCAAGCAGGGTTGACCATGATGAAAAGATGGTGTGCCCCTGTGAAGAGCATATCTGCGTATTAAGATTCTAAGTCCTTAACTTTCAGGACAGGCGCCCCTGAAGGTTGTGCTTAGGTTTGAAAGTGTCTGTAAGTTCTAGCAGTGTCTGTGTTGGGTGTCATTCTGTCACCCCATCCCCCACCCCGTCCCCTGTCCCCAGTGCCTAGCACAGTGCCTGGCGCACAGGGAGCCAGCTGTAAATACTGAGAGGATGCATGGTGTGTCTTCAGGGAGGTGAGAAAGGTTCTGGGTAGGAAGGAGCTTCTGACAGTGCTCCAAGTATATTGGTTCCTCTGTTGCTGAAACCCAACATTTCTGTCATGTTTCAGTGCTTGGAAATGATTTGTGGTGTTCCCGACAGCCGCTAGGAGGTGGCACAGTAACCTTGGCTGTGACCTTCTTGGGTGTAGTGGCTTTCGTGCAGAGAGTTGCTAAAATTAAACTGCTTCTTTGGCTTAGTGCTGTTGACCCTGTTTCATCATTTGAGAAAATGTGCAGACATTAGAAAATTTGCCAGGGGCTGGAATTTGGCAGCGGAAATGAATTTTGGTTAATCCCGCCTTTAGCTAGAGAACTTCTAGTATTAGAATTTGCATCTATTAACCAAATTGTTAATTATGCTCAAAGCAATGTATGTGGTGACTAATACCATAATCTTGCTGCTAATGGTCACTTTCTGCTTCAGTCCCTTTAATTGTATTGTGGACCATATACACGGTCATGTAGCTTTCTTTAGTTTCACAGTTCTCTATTGGCTCACTAATCTAGACTTATAGTTGTACCCAGATGTGTACAAGCACAATTAATGATGATAATCCAATGTATTCGCTGTTTGTTGTTGCGGGAATTAATTGCAATAATACGTGCAAAGGTCTAGCATGGAGTCGGACGCGTGGTAAAAGATTGCCAGTGATTTAGTCATCCGTCTGATACGCGCACATCCGTTCTCCATCTGCTGATACTGCTGTTAAAGATAAGGTATTTTTTTTAGCCACCATAGGGAAGTATTTTATTTTTTGGTGGTTTTAAATAGATGATTGAAAAAATTTTTTTTCTTTATTGATTTTTAGAGCGAGAGGAAAGGGAAAAGGAGAGAGAGTTAGAAACATTGATGAGAGAGAACATCGATTGGTCGCCTCCTCCATGCCCCCCACTGGGCATTGGGCCCACAACCTGGGCATGTGCCCTGACTGGGAATCGAACCGGTGACCTCTTGGTGCATGGGTCGACGCTCAACCACTGAGCTACACCAGCCGGGCAATGACGACTTTTATTCTTAAATATTGTGAGTTCAAATTATTGCTCCAGGGCTCTGTGACACAGAGTTCATTCTTGTCTAAGCATTTGAGAGGTTCACAATGTGTGTTTCCTTTGAGACAAAGAATGGCTTTATAATCACTCCTGCAGCCGGCACTCTGCCTGGAGGTGGGATGGCCCGCCCTCTGGATGAGACCGTCAGAAAGGTGTGAGACCCACTGCTTGGTGGTGAGTGTCAAGCTCTTGTCAACAGCAGCCAATACAGGGTGGGCCAAAGTAGGTTTCCAGTTGTGAGTAGGTACAACACAGAGTTTATTCTTGTATTATCATTTATTAATTATTGTATTTTTTCCCCAATGAACACTGGAAGCCTCCATTTGCCCCTGTGCTTGTGCAGCTCCACGACTGTGGCTGAGACCGCTGTCATTCTAAGGGCCCGGCCCGCCACCATTCCTCAGCGTCGCCTCTGGCTTGCGCTCTATTCGGACCATTGTAACATCTGCACCCTCGGTGGCAATGCTTCATGGGCATAAGGCCTCTGACTTTTGTTCTATCCACACGAAGACCTGAATCCAACCTTTGTGAGTGGGAGTGGGGGCAGAGGATGGGAGACGGAACCAACATTTCTTGTGCGCCTACTAGCTAGGTGCAGTGCCAGGTCCTTTACCTGTGTCATGCCATTTCCATAACAACCTTGAGAGGTCGGTAACATTACCTTTACTCCAGAGATGAGGCGTCAGAAGCTTCTTGTGCTTCGGTGGCTTGGCTGCTGTCCGAGTCCTACCTTGAACCCAGGTCTGTCTATTGCAAAACTCACACTCAAAGCTTCTGTGCGGACTCGCCTTGTGCGGCACCGTTTGTTGTTATCCGACGTTCTGTTCACATTTGTGGGAATGTCGATCTCTCTCTCTCTTCCCATTTTCATGCAGTACATTTCTTTTAAATTCAGCGCCAAAAGGTCTATAGTTCTGTAAGCTGACAATACTCCCTTTGATTACACTGTGAGGGTTATTTCACTTCTCACGAGTTTCTTTGGCTTGACTAGAGAGCCAGATGGAGTGCTCAGTTGCAATAATTCTCATGTCTGATTTCCGGTACTCTCATCTCCCCCTTTCTATCTAGAATTTCTTACCACTCTCTTTTCTCAGATTTTAACTGCCTCTTAAGCTTCCAAGTGATTAAAGTAAGGTATAAATTGTAAAATCATCATAACCTTTTTCAAGCAGTTGGACAGCTTGGCCCATCGTAGACATCCGCGTAACAAGGTGCAGCAGCAGGGAGGTACGGGACCCATTTAAGCAATAGCCATATGTCTCGTTCTTCCACATGCGTGCATGTATGCAGGCAAGCATAGGCATGTGCACGCACACACAAATGTTGGTAGGACTTTGACTCTCCTACCCATGGCCTGTAGCTGTCTGTCTCATGTGACATTAGTCTCACTGACTCTGCTCTCTAATCACCGGATCTGACCGACCACACAGTGTAATTAAAGGCCATCCCTGCACAGGCCACTTTCCCTCACTGCTCTCGGCCTCCCCTTTGAAAGCTGCTTTAGAAGAGGTATTTTACGAGTGTCGGAAGACGTCACTGTAGATCTGTGACCTTGCAGTTTAGCTTTGGATATCATCTTGGATGATCTTTATTAATAATGCAGGCTATAAATTCCTCTTCCAGCATGAGGGCTGGGACTGACGTGGGGCATTGGCAGGGTGGGAAACCGTTTTCCTCCTAGACAGGGACAAGGCCGTGGAGCAATGATGGTTCTTCACTGTGTGGCCCTTCAAGCCTCTGCTGCGAGGTAGGCATTTTATCTTGCCAGCTTCTCTCTCCTCCCTGGATTTCACAGCCAGTCACTGTGTGTGTGTGTGTGTGTGTGTGTGTGTGTGTGTGTCCTGAAGCACAAAAGAGGCAGATGGTTCTGAAGGTTGCCACAGAGTGGGAGCTTCCTGCTGAACAGATGTCCCTCTCGGGGTAAAGCCTGCTGCCCGATAAACCTATGTTTTCTGCACCCATTGCCAAGGGTCCTCCAGCCTCTCGATAGGCAACCTGTACTTCAAGTAGGCAGGTGACCTGGGCCAACTAAAAGCCATGAACAAATACCAAGGCATTTGTTTGGGCTGGATGCTGGTGACCGTCAGACTAGATGCTTTGTGTTTGTTTTGGTTCTATGATTTGGCTCCTTTTGCTGGGAAATCAGTTGGCCCATCAGCTATAAGCAGCTCTAACTCTGTATAGATATCAACCTTCATGAGGCTCTTTGGGGAATTTCAAAGTTGAGTAGAAAATGTATTCTTGCTCATAAGAAACTGACGATCCAATCAATGTTTGCAGTGCCAAAATTTACAGGAAATGAGAATTGTTTAAAAATTATATATATATATATATATATATATATATATATATATATATATGTTAATTATGTTATAATTTTAAATACCTAAAAATGGCTTACTGTTAAATAGATTTAGATGCAAAGTTGGAAAATGAAAAAAGTTGGAGACATATACCGTACTGTAGCACAGGGCGCTGGAGGTGCGTCAGAATGAGTCGGTGCGGATGGGTGTGTCATGTGGATTTCAGGTCCTCAAAACTGCAGAATGGACTTTCTTGCCCAGTAAGTATTTTACAAAATAGACCTTTAACCAAGAAGGGCCTCACTGTCTCTCTTCTTTCCCCTTCCCTTCTCGCCATAGGTTTAAGAGGCCTTGAGCAAAGCTATTCCTGTCATGAATGACAGTACAGAGGTTACTCAGGGGAAAGAATAAACTGCCTTTCTGAATAAGAAAAAATATCCAAAGAATCTAGAAACAAGCATATCCATGAAATGAGCAGAGGTCATCTGGGATCATCTGGGCTTCTCTCCAGGATGGTTTGTTTGGGATACAGGACAGAAAACATCTCTAGAGAGCATTAGTATGGCCCAGCCTGTCCTGACAATGTGGGTTTCGTTTTGTGGGTGAAGACCCAAAGCATCACAGACTGGCTGTTGCTACATTTGGAGTGGGAACAGGGATCGCAGTGGACTCCTTGCTGTTCCCGCTGCTGTTGTTTTGCAAACCAGTTAAGAATGATGACTAAACAGTTTCTAGTAATTATTAGTTACTCTTCCCGGATTTGCATAAAGCTATGAACCTTAGGTTGAATTCACGTCTTATGTAGATGTCCTTGCACATTCTGGGGAATCCGAGTTCCTCGATTCACAGTCACTGGGCCTGTGAAACTGGAAGGCTGAGGGAGAGTGGGAAATGGTCACAGGGACTTCCGGTTGTGATGAGACTGTCAAGAACTCACTTTTTGTAGTCTGCTATAGTTCAAGGCATGCCATGCATTTGATCATCTCATTTAAATATTTTTAAAACTTTTATTCTTTTTATGACAAAGATAGTTTGAATAATAATAATTACCTATGCAAATGAAAAAACTAAGGCATAAGGAAATTGGGGGGCTTACTCAAAGCCATACAATAAAATTAGAGGTGCAGCATCCAAAGGACTGGGGCCCTTTCTACCGTGCGTTGTGATCTTTGTCTGCCTTTGTATCCAGCTTCCTCCGGCCCAGAGCACTTGCTGCTGCTTATAACACTGAGGAAATACAGGAAATGGGACTTGGCTACCAGGCACCAACAGTGATTCAGCAACATCATGGAATTTCCACTTTCCAGTTCCTCTTCCTTGGGGGTGAATGGTTTATCCTGTTTTCTACACAGAGCGATAGAGAAGACTTGCTGATAAGGGGGTTGCACGCTTTTTCACATCAATATTGTCCAAAAAGAGAAAACTCAGGACTATTGCACCTAGCCAATGATAAAAGTTTTTCTGTTTGTTCGTTTTTCTTTTTAAAGAGATCATTTTGGGCCATCATTTTCTTTTACTTAGGAGCAAAGATACTGAGAGAGAGGATGAAAAGACTTGTCAAGGTCACAGAGTAAGTCAGGGTAACTTTAGGACCAGGACTCAGGCATTCTCATTTTCTGTTACATTCACTTTTTACTCTGTTACATCCTTTGCGTTGGCGTTTGGCGTTCGGACTAGTTGCTCTTTCATAACGTTCTCTATGGTTTTGTAAGATTTCATGACTCCCCATTCCAAAAGTTTTTCCTTTCATTTCCCATATCCAAAACTTTTATGTCTGTAATCAATTATTATATTATGCAATAGGAAGAAAATTAGACTTACAGAGGATATCCATCCATCTTCCTGGTTTGTAGTTGATCACTTAGGAAATTTGAACACATATGTCCTGGGTCCCTATGTCTCCCTTTCTGTTTCCCCTGAATTACAGCTCTGAATACCTGGCAGTCAGGCTCTCCTGGGCTTTGTGTTTGAGCCCCTCCCCCACTTTAGCTCAGGCTGTGATTCTTTGCATATCCCAGAATGCTTTGCATACACCAAAATATTCTTTTGTTGTTGTTGTTAATCCTCACCTAAGGACATTTTTCCATTGATTGAATGGAGGGAGAGAGAGAGAGAAACATCAATGTGTGAGAGACACATCAATTGGTTGCCTCCCACACGACCCTGACCAGGCCAGATATCGAACCTGCAACCCAGGTACGTGCCCTTGACTGGAATTGAACCCTCGACCCTTTGGTCCGAGGGCCGATGCTCTAACTGCTGAGCCAAACCAGCCAGGGCCCAAAATATTCTTAAATCAGCCAACTCAGGTGTTAGCCTGGAAAACAGCAATTATCTGTTGGGTGAAGCATTCATATTGAATGATCAGGAATGATCGTATTATCATTCAGTTAGAGTAAGGTCACAGCTGTTCCCTCTCTCAGACACGGCTGAGACATACAAGGTGGGGAAAAGTAGGTTTATAGTTGTCAGTACGTGAGTTTATCCTTGCATTATTATTTATTAATTATTGTATTATTTCCTATACGAACAACTGCAAACCTATGTTTTTTCCACCCTGTATTCGCAACGTTGTTTTATATGATCTCAGTGTGAAGCCACTTAAACATTAACCACTACAGATTGGCATGTATTGGAAGACACCAAAAGAATAATTATTAGACAAGAAAAACACCTACAAGAAATGTTCCCAGAGCAACTGGTATAAAGTGATCAGAGTTTAATTATTATAGACAATATCCCAAGTAGGTGCTGATTACATGGTGTGAGGATTAGAGTTGCAAACTTGATCACATTCCACATAAAGTGGCACGGTAGCATGGAAAACAATGAGGCTGCAACGGATTATAATTGATAGTTACACAGTGCCTTTCTCTCAAGATCCTGACAAGTGTCAGCAAGCCATCATTACCTGTCATCTCTGTGTGGCAATGAACAGTGGGGTTCAGCAGACGCTTGTTGGTAAGAGTTACGCTTGTTAATATCCGTGCCATAATATTTGGAAGCTGTATGTTTCCGCAGCTATAGCGCAGCCATTTATTCTCGTGTGACCAAGCCATTGACACTTAGCTTCCCCCAGCGACTGCAGGCACACCTGGCTTAGGGTGCTGGACTTACTCCTTGTACCGGGCTCTCTGCACCCCTCCTCTGGCCTCCCCAGACTATGGATGTAAAATGAATCCCATCAAAGGAATTTCAGTTTTACAGTGAAGTTTCAGCACCACCTCCCTGCCCCCTGCCCCCCAGGGGGTCTTCCCCCAGGGGTTTGGGAGTTCCCAGGGGTGTCTCATGTGTGATCACGAAGTAGTTTGCTTCTGGTTGTTCTCGCTGAACCCTTCCCTCCCTGATGTCCAAGGTGCTTGGAGAAATAGGTACAGCGTCTTATTCCTCCTTGCTCCTGCGGCTGGTGTTCTCTTTAGGAAGACGGCTCCCCTGGACTGGTGGAGATTCCTGGCTTGTCTAAAACTGCAAACTCTGCGATAGTCCCAATGGTTTCTTGGTCCCTTGGTGTCACTGAGCTGAAGCCATGAGTGTTCTATGCAGACACCAGGAGGCTTTCTCTTTTCCATCCGCTCACACCCTGGATATCCTTGTGGAAACACTCCCCAGCCTCTGACCACAGCCTCTTCTCCGCCGGGCTCAGGCCTGGTGTGTGAGACCCCACTTCGGGGACAGATACCCTTTCTAGGTCATTCTCTTTATACTCACCCCTGGCCCCAGTGCCTTTTTCTGGCCTTGCAGATCGACTCATGGAGATAGATGTCTCCAGGCTGCCTCCCTACCCCTTTTCCAGACTGACTCAGAGGTCTGGAACCAACTAGAAATCCTGTAACATATTGCCAGCCGTGCAGATGATGGCTTTGTGACTGTTAGGAATGGATTCACACTGCAGTCGCCAGGGACAGGAGGGTGAGCAAGAATTTACAGCTGTGTCAGTGAAGAGGGGGCAGACTGTTCAGTATAGTGCTTGGAGCTGGTGGGAAAAGAAACCAGTATGTATAGAGTTTTTACTATTTACTGGACTGTATTTACTGATTTTATGCACACATGTGTGCATATACATATACTACACACACACACACACACACACATATGTCCACACACATATATGCCCACATACACACACAAATACATGCATTTCAACCCTTGAGTTCTGTTTTTCAACCCTACGAGGGAGGGTTCTCTCCAGAGGCTAGGACAGGTAACACGTTCAGAAAGCAAAGGGAGGAGTGAATGGAAGGGAACCAGGATTTACCGAGTGCCAATTTGTTCTGGGAACATTTCTTAAAGGCGTTTTTCTTATCTAATAATTACGCCTTTGGGTGTCTTCTAATACATGCCAATCTGTCATGGTTAATATTTAAGTGGTTTCACACTGAGATAATATAAAACAATGTTGTGAATATGTCTCAGCTGTGTCTGAGAGAGAAAATAACTGTGACCTTACTCTGTTTGAACGATAATGTGATCATTCAATAGGAATGTTTAAAGCAATAGATAATAGCTGTCTTCCAGGCTAACAATGGTAAACACTGCTTCTCCATATTTACCAAGAAGCAGTATTGACCAGGACGTGTTGATGGCTGAGAAGTTAGGAGCTGATGGATCTGAGATTCTGACCCTGGTCTGTCTGAGTTCAAAGCCTTAGCGCTTTCCTTTGTACAGCCCCAAAGACCCCCACTTAACTTGGTACCCACCGCCCCATTTCTAGTCTTTGCCTCAGACTTCCTACCCTCATTTACTTCATCAGACTCAGGATCCAAGGCCTCTGGATTTGCCCACTGCCCACATTTTCTCAGCGGAGATGCTGTTTGATATGCTGAGCAGATGCTACAGTGTGACAGGCTTTTGAGGCTTAGCCTGGGAACCTAAGCCCTATTAAATATCATTTCCATAGGAAAATGCATGTCACATTCCAGTCAAATGGCTTACAAATAACCTTGGGATAGGTACTGCATATTCAAATACACAAATAACCTTTGAAAATTTGTAAGTTGGACATTCATAGCATCAGTCGAGTTAAATTTATTAAAGAATGAAAATGTTTCATCAGTGTGCATAACCATCTTCTCTGGTCACGTGGGAGGACTCTAGGGCTGGGAGCTTCACCTGCTGTCTGGGGGCAGCTCAGAGCTGCTGGTACAAAGCAGGTGAGAGGCTCCTTGATATGAGGAGAACATTGTAGTGGTTTAAACGTGAAATAAATATCACAGTAAGATCACAATGATGTATTGAAATTTTTCAAATATGTTTTTATTTATTTTAGAGAGAGAGAGGACGGGAGAGGGAGAGAGAGAGAAACATCGATGTGAGGGAGAAACATCGATCTGTTGCCTCCCACATGCACCCTGACTGGGAACCGAATCCAAAACCTGGGCATGTGTCCCGACCGGGAATCGAATTGGTGACCTTTCGGTGCATGGTACGATGCTCAACCAGCTAAGCCACACCGGCCAGGGCTGATATATTGAATTTTTAAGTATAGTTTTAATTTAAATTGTTTTTTGTCCTGCCTCTTGCTGCTCTGAGTGAATCTGTAACAGAGGAATGATCTGATTTTAAAGTCGAATTGAGTTCAGTAGTCAGACTTACCAAAGCACACGATTCTCCTTTGCACACAGTAGAATGCAAGTAAATTTGTATTAATTTCAGTTGTGAAAAGCATCTTTTCATTGTTGCAGCTGTGATTGATATTATTTCCGTAATTCTCAAAATCAATCACATTTCGAGGGTGTTTCTTTATCTGTCCAACTGCAACTTGGTTCAGTGTTTCCGTCTTCTGGGAAGTCTTCCCTCTTCCTTTCCCACCGGCCAGTCGGAGTAAACACCCCCCTGTGCTCCCACAGGGCCCTGCGCTAACACCCATCATCTGCCTACACCACAGGCAGGGCACCTACTTGCCTTTCTGTTCTTCTCCGCCCCACCCCCCAGACTGCAAGATTCTCATGGGGTGGGGGGCTGCTTCAGCCGCCCCCTTCCCGGTACCCAGCTCAGTGCCCAATCCTCTATAGGTGGTCACTGAACTGGCGAATCAATGACTGACCAAATGATTCCCATTTTCTCTGGTGGAGGGCAGTGGAGCTCAGACAGGATAGATCGTTGAAGGTAACTTTGTATCACGTGATGCTGCAGACAGGAGAGAGTGTCTGCCCCGAAGAAGGCTGACAGCAAATACACAGCTGGTGTCTGGGTTGTCACAGCCAGGGAGAGCTAGCACAGTTCACCCATCAGGCGCCGGTGGGGCTGCAGGTGACATCAGGGGGTCTCATTTGAGGGAGAGGGAACGAGGGGAAAAGTAAGTTTTCTCTGGGTGAGCAGAGACACTGAAGTTTACGAATGTATGAAGTGTTTGAAAACTAACGTGACCAAAGGTGAAAACTCATTTTCTATCCGTATCCGTATCTGTATCAATCTCTCTGTGTATATCTCTATCTATCTATCTATCTATCTATCTATCTATCTATCTATCTATCTATCTATCATCTATCTATCTATCTATCTATCTATCTATCATCTATCTATCTATCTATCTATCTATCTATCTATCTATCATCTATCTATCAATACCAAAATGGAAAAGTTGGTGTATCAAGAAAGTTTCAGTGTAGGGTGTATATATAGATATATAATATATAATATATGTATATAATATATAAAGATCTTATATGCATGCTTATGAAAATGTTCTTGGTTTTATGGTAAGGAAATAATTGAAAATAGCTA
Source organism: Tadarida brasiliensis (assembly GCA_030848825.1). Lineage (NCBI taxonomy): Eukaryota > Metazoa > Chordata > Mammalia > Chiroptera > Molossidae > Tadarida > Tadarida brasiliensis. The sequence goes on along the minus strand of CM061267.1, from coordinate 92,359,599 downwards.
CTTGGCTCGAGCTCACAGCAGCAGCCCACGTGTGCTGAGTTATGGGTACTGTCATAAACTAGTTTCTGGGTTGGGAAGAGACATAAAAATTAGTACCATCCTCCATTGATCATCAGGAGTTATTACCACAGAAAGAGGATATGACCTGAACAAATGAAAATAAAACACAGTGAGAAAAATACCATAAGTACAGTCCAAAATAATAAAGTTTTAAAAATATATAGAGGCCCCAATGTGGAAGAAACTGTAAGCAATTAGAAACTATGTTAAAGGTGATTCTTGAAGGACGGGCAGAATTTCAACAGGTAAAGGTGGAATGGAGAAGGCAGGTACGGTGAAGTCATCTGGTAGGTTGTGGTGATTATGTGAATTGCATGGATGTATTTAAAACTGATTTACAGATATTGGCATTACTACTTATTAGTCATGGTGCTGGCTGGAAACCAGGGGCAGTCCCAGGGCTTTGACTTAGGGCATTTAATGAAGGTGCTCTTTGCAGACAGTCTGGTGGAGTCACAGAACCAAAAGGGATGGGGAGGCACCCGGGGACCGGCAACAGCAGAAAGCTATCGCTGCCTGGGCCTGATGGGCAGGGGGCTGGAGGATCAGGGCAGGTGACAACTCAGAGCTGCATGAGAGGAACTGCTCCATCTGTCGCCGTCAGAACAATAGTGATCTCAGGATGGGTCATGTCATAAGTACCCCATCCACCCCACCTTCCTTCTCTTTCCACTCTGATCTTCTGCTCTGCCTGCGACAGAAACACAACCGGGAGCAGAGAGCCAGAGATGCACAGTGCATGGACGTCACCACGGGCACAGAGAGGGTGGACCATGGGTCTGAGTTGGCTGAGGATAACCAACAGTTCATAGCGTTTTCCACTGATTCCAGCTACACAGTGCAAGCTCCTTCTAGACCTGTTCCCATCACAGAGGAATTCAGCAACAGATAGCTCCACATTGGATGTCATTCCAAGGGGTACCGAAGGTACCAGAATACCCTCTTTTAAGTCTATCTTGTATGCTAACGAAGCTACGAAGATTCTCTAGGGGAAAGAATATATAATGCTTCAGTAAGTTAGTTTTACCAGGGAAGAGGATAGTTTATTATCCAAGATTCTGCTCCTTCGTTTCATCCAGGTACTCTGAAGAGGAGATTGTAGCAGGAGACATTTCCTTAGTTTCAAAGCTCATTCTTTTCCCTTTAGGCCTGGATGTGCTTTTCTTTTTAGGCAAATTTAGAAGTTCCAGATCTCTGTACGAGGGTCTTGCACTGCTCCTGAGAAGGGGCAGGGGAAGGACTTCGTCTGGAGACATCCTGGATGAGTGAGGTGGCGGCAAAATGAGTCCACCCGGTCGTATTCGAAGGGCCACTGGGAACCACGGCTTTGAATGGCACATCTCATGTGCATCTCTGTTTGCTTCCCTTAATCTCCTCGAGCGTCCTTGGCTGATCAAGAGCTGGTTGTTTCTTGAGCAGGGATTTCCTGATCAACAGTTTAAAGGTTCCTCTTTTAAAAAAACTCCACTAAATAAATAAATATGTGAATGAATAAGAAAGTAAATGCATGAAAAAATAAAGGAACAATCTGGTAGTTTAATCCCAGTCTTTCCAAGAATGTTTTCCTCCATACAGCTGTTGGAGGCACAGATTCAACACATTGTAAATAGTTCCGACTCTTCTAATCCTTTGATTTAATCAGTATTGATATTAAATAACGTAAGTTTGGAGTTTGTCTTGAAACAGATGTCTTTCTTCCTACCAGCTTTCTCTCTTTCTTTCCTTCTCTCTCTCTCTTTGGGAATTGTAGGGGTTTAGAGAGCCACTGATAGAGGACAGGTCAGGGTTTGGCTGGGGTCACACCCTACGTATGCCAATTTCAGGGATTAGTGTGGGTGCCCCGGGCAGCATCTGTAGGTGTGCAGGGCAGGGGCAGGAATGGAGGGAAAGGGAGCCTTGGGATATTTTGCATTAAGGTGAAGACAGAGTACTGTCCCATGTAATAATAGCAACACTTTACATTGTGATGATTTCACCCAGCTTGAAAAGCACTTTCCATAAATGAGCTTCTCATGGGGCCCTTCAGATGACCTCAGTGTGAGGGGAGCTGCCCAGTGGTATTCTACCTGTCATGCTAAGGGGACCTGCAGAGCAGGGCTGGGAGTTTATTTTATTTTATTTTGTAAAGTGAAGTTCTCAGAAGTCTTTTTTTTCTTGGAGATAAGCGCTCTCAAGTTTTCTGAGAAACCATGTCTTTGGGGTCAATCATAACTTTAATTTATCCAATTACATAAACAGCCCTGCTATTTTAGAAATGAGACCGAAGGAGCGAAGGAGAAGCGTGGGAAAGCACCTCCCTTCCTGCGAGGGTGCAGTGTTATTTCGTTGTGTCAGGATCGGGCTAGCCCAGTGACTAGTCTACCCTCAGCCCTGTCCTTGGACGGATCAATCTTCGGAAGAGAAATTACGCACTCATGGATCGACAGCGTCTCAACGCAGCCTCGCAGTGTTTTCTTTCTTTATGACTGACTTTTGATCATCATTTCCCTCCCTGTCTCCTCTGGTGTTTTGAAGTAAGGGTCATCGTTCTCTCAGAGGAGCTGAGGCATGGACCCGGGGTAGGAAGTTTAATGAGCAGCTGCTCTGAAAGATGATGTCTTGTTCTTCCTGGATTTCCTGTCTGAGGCTCCCTTGTGCAATTGGCTGATTTACTGCACTTTCTCAGAGGCAGTTTGATTCCCCCGTGATGAGAACATTTGTCAACATTTACTTTAACAGTCCATGTTTTTATAACCCGAGGTTATAGACACTCTGCAAACTGAATCAGTTTTTAAAAGATCATTGTACCAGAGGTGACCTTCCTTCACAATTATTTTCCAGAACTCTCCATCTAGACGGAGGAATCCCTAAATCTTCTAGGCAGGACCAGCTACATAATCTGTGGGACCCAGTGCAAAGGAAAACGTTATTAAGAAGTTTAAGATGGAGACATTAGTGTGTTAAGTCAGGTGCCTCTGGCCCTGCTCCTCAGGTAGTGACATGACCTGGGAGGAAACAGAGTGCCGGGCGCAGGTGAGGTCGGCTAGGTCACAGATGCTGAAGGTTGCCCAGAAGGAACAAACAAAGAATAGGCCAAAAAAAAAAAAAAAAAAAGAAAGAAAAGAAAGGGATGGAAGGAGACAGTCAAAGAGAAGGAGAAGGAAGAGAAACTGAAAGCTAGTTCGGGAGAGCAGGAGAGGGAAAGTGCTGGACCGTCTGCGTGCAGATCGCCCCCACGTTGCCTCAGCGCTGGTGCCCTTGTTTTCTCTTTCCCTGGGTCCTCCTACCCTTTCCCAGCCCGAGTGGCAGCGTCTCCTCCCCGCAGAGTCGGTGCGAGTTCCTCTCCCCGTGGACTTTCCCGGATCCCCAGGCTTGAGTGTGGGGAGCAAGATGCTTTCCAGGCATTGCAGCTAATTTCGTCTCTGCACTTTGACCTCCACTTCTGCCTGTTCTTAGCCGGACCTCTCCTCTCCTCCTCCCTTGCACCCTATGCTGGGTGGCATCCTGAGTGCGTGTCTGCTGGAAGGCTCCGGGAACCTCTAGCCTAGGACGATTCTGGAAAACAGACTCCGCAGGAAGGTCACACCTTTTCCTCCATGGCAGCCAGGGCTTACCTTGGTTCTAGCCCTCACCCATCGACTGCAGAGCCCATCAGGTCAGGCCATGTGTGTGTGTCTTTCATTGCTCTCTCTCCAGTGCCTACACTGTGCTGGGTAAAGTAGGCATTCGATCAAATATCTATTTAATGTACGATTGAGCACTCCAGGTTGTTATTGTTGGTTTACTCATATATTTACACTCTCAACTTTGAGTTTTGTCCTGTAGCGGCAACTGTATCTTATTTCTCTACAAATTCCCGGTGGATGAATGAATGGTTGATTGATTAATTTATTGATAAGGGCCACCAGAATGGGGGAGGGAAATGGTCTAACTGTGTGGAAGAAATGCATTTGCCTGTCGTGAATGAAAGCACTGCCCAAGAGATACTGCAAGGTGACAGGTGCGGAGGGGACAGGTGCTTCTAGAACAGTGACTCTCAACCTTGGCTACACACTGGGATCACCTAGGGAGCTTTTAAGAATCCCAGTGCCCAGGCCACATCCAAGAATTCTTGAAGAAGAATCTCGGGCATCAGGATTTTTTAAGACACTCCAGGTGGTTCAAACATGAAGTGAAATTTGGGAACCACTGGTGTTGACAATGACTCATCTCTCCAGGGAGGAAGAGGCTGGAACTGCCTCTGATCAAGTTCATGTAAAGGGTGCATTAGATAGCATTTGCAAAACTCTTTTCTTCACAACACCTGGTATTCAGTAACTCACCTGCGCCATGTTTTCTTTTTTAGTATCACGTATACCCTCACTTTCCTCTTACCCTGTTAGACAGGTATTCTCTCCTCGCTGCAGATAAAACAAAAGCTCGGAGAGGTTTTCCAGCTGGGTGGTGGCTCAGATCTGTCTATTACAAAGTCACTGGTCTTTCTGTAAGTACTGCTTTCCAAAGTTGGTAATGCTCAACTAATGTTTTTACAGAGGGTTTCATGTAACTTAGTTTTTGAAGCCTTGTACATGCACTAAACACGTTCTTCAATTAAACTTGCTTGGGTTAGACGCTTAGTGGAAATTCATGTGCTTTTCGAAGGTTTGTTTACAAGGGATAAGCAAGCCTCTTCTTGGTCTTTCTTTACAAGTTTCTATATAGTTTGGTTCCCAATTCTGTGTAGTTTGGCCACTAATTTTCCAAACAAATTTCTGTGTGGTTTAGTCACAGACTCCCGCCGGTGTCACGTCGTTAGGACGGACTGCTGGAATGGCCACGTGCTGGGGGCTGAAGGTTGCCTGAAAGGAGCAGGCAGAATAGAAAGACAAACATGAAAAGGAAATGCTGGAATGGGGGTTGTTGGAGCAGCCAGAAGGGACGGTGGTGCACGAGAGGTGGGACGGGAGAGAGGAGGGCGTGAGGGGTGTGGAGAATGACGTTTGTCACCCATACTAACTCAGAGAAGTGCTTTGCTCCTCTGCCATGGGTTGTCCATATCTTTGCTTAGGTGGTTTTACATTATGGTGCTGGCATTGCAAATCAGGAGACTTTCTAATGTTTAATTAATCAACGTCTAGTGGAAGAGATAAAGAGGCATCTGCTCGATGCTTTGGGACATTCAAGTTCGTGCAGAGAGCAGTGTCCCTGCCCGGAAACCATGGTGCGTTTTGACTGTCATTTCTCTTTGGCAGGAGACTAGTCTCACTTCCTAGTAACTCAGTGTTTTGGGTTGCAGCTGTGATGGTAGATGGATTCACGTTTCAGGGCGTTTGCTTTTGTACCAGATTGTCTGTGGCCTATTAGGGACTCGTCCAGGTATTGGTCTTTTTTTCCCCCATTGATTTTATTGGGGTAACATTGGTTCGCAAAACCATACCGAATTGGTCTTAAGTAAAGGCTCTCTCTGGATCTGCCTGCTCCTGGGCACCCCCCACCCTGGCTCTCATTTTCTTTCTTTTGTGTAGACACTGCCATAAGACTCTTGGTCATTCATCATTGGGGACATTTAAATTCACGAGGGAGTGGGTAGGCATTGGAATGTTTATCGTACCCATCTTTGGGTCTGTGTAACTAGGAGCAGTTGGGAGATGTTTCTGTCATTGCTTAGCTCCTAGGCAATTTGTTATTTATTTATTTAAAATCCTCACCCGAGGATATTTTTCTATTTATTTTCAGACAGAGTGGGAGGGAGGGGGGAGAGAGAGAGAGAGAGAGAGAGAGAGAGAGAGAGAGGGAGAGAGGGGGAGGGAGAGAGAGAGAAATATTGATGTGAGAGAGACACACCGATTGGTTGCCTCTTGCAAGACCCTGACCAGAGCCGGGGACGGAACTGCAACTGAGGTACGTGCCCTTGACTGGAATCAAACCTGTGACTCTAGTCTGAGGACCGATGCTCTAACCGCTCAGCCAAACCGCCTAGGGCACCCCTGTGCAGTTTGTACTCTGCCTTAAAGACAATGTGACGAGGACAGTTACACACAGAGGGGCTCGATTTAACGGCTGTTCCAGTACTTGATATGTAAAAGGAAATTTCTCTAAAGGAGTTAACTCTATCCCGGTCACATTTTGTTCATTCACCAGAGGTAGGAAGCCATGTTGATTCCCATTTTCTCTGGTGGTAGATCTTGTATACATATTCTTTTGGGGGCGGGGGCTGTATATGGAGAGATGGACTAACTGGCTTGTATGCTCTAAATGTATGCAAATTTCTCAAAGTCCAAATGTTTTAAATTTTCTTATGAATTATTATTGTTTTATTTTTTAACTTCTAACTTTTGATTTAAACATTTTCAAACATACAGAGAATTTGAAGGATTTGTATAATGCATACCTTAACGCCACCACTTCAATTCAACAAATGTTTTGGTGAATTGGTTCTTGACCCCAATTAGGCAGTTTTGTGTGTGTGTTATTCACAGGCCTCTTTCAAAATAGATTGGTGTTGGCTTGTCGCTCAGATTTTCCAAACTAAGAGGGACCCACTGACTTTTGCCTATACAGAAGACAAAAATAGGAATTATAAAAACTTCCATAAAAGTATCTTCAGTATTAGGAAGTTGTTACATCTGTGGTTCCAATGAAGTATTCTTATTGTCTGTGAATTTTATTTATCTCTATCCTTTCATTTTCTTTTCTTTTTTTAAAAATCAGCTATTGAGAGTTGACTATTGTGGTTCACTGAACACAGGGTTTTGACATTAAATTTGATACATGTTTTCAAAGGCTCACTCTGACTGCTGTGTGGAGACCAGTTAGGAGGCTACTGGGATTGCCCACTGGAGGGACAGTAGTGCTGGGCCTGGTTGGTGGCAGAGGGGTGCACAGATTAACATGCTTCTGGAGGCAGACCTTCCCTGCTTGCTGATTGTGTGCATATGGCTAGGAGAAAAGGAACTAGTCGAGGATGACTTATCTAATAATGAATATTTAATAATGAATATTTAACTCTGTATGTGCTAAGAGATGTTCATCTTAGATCACCTTGGAACTGGTCATTCTTTCACATATTTATTATGAATTGAATGATCACTAATCCTGACTTTTTGTTAACATTCTGAAATGAAGGGCCAATAGCATTCCTTTTAGGCTCCTTTATAACATGCATTTCACCTGCAGATCCCAGGTGACCGACCACCTTCTAGACTGGTTCTTCCATCTTTCATTCATGATTTGTTCAACAAATGCTGGAATGGTTGTTGAATGAAAAAATTCCTCTTCTGTGTATTGGATGGCAGAGACCCCCATGGTAATTATTCTACTATGGGAGCATGCAATTGCATATTATTTAATTTCCCAGATTGTATGTTAAATCATTACATGCTAAAATGTTCATTTTTCCTTTGATGGAAACCTGCCTATAGTCCATAGATGTTTCCTTGCCTTCTCACACTCTGTTCTCAGACGGATGGTGTTATAGGCAGATGGAGATGCTATGGGACGTGAGACTGGATGTCATCAATCTCAGTTGCAGTGCTTTTCTTGGTTGAATTTAGGGTTTGAATTTGACCTCAAAGCTTATGTTTTTCTCCTATACATGGCTGCTTTTCTTTCTTTAAACCGTCTCTTTTCATTGCTGCAAACGTAGTTCTTTGACTTACGTACTGCAAGCAGAGTATGAACTTTATTTTGGGGGACTCCCTTCCACAGTGGATCACCTTCTCATTAGCTTCAATACATCTTGTTCATTATCTTTCTAAGAGGAAAGGATTGGTACATGGACATTTTAGTAGCATTGCAGATGTCCTTACCATCTTTGAGGACAAAGTATAGGCAGTGAATTACTGGGTTCTCTGGAGGGTACACAAGAAGAAATGGCTAGTTCTTCCAAAGGGAAGCCACCTAGAATAGGGATTAGGTTGAGCTGTGTCCTTGACCCCCACTCGGGGTCTGCCAGGCAGCCGCAGACACGGGGGTGTGAAACCACCGCAGAGTTTCTGGAAACTGCAGGTCGCTCAGTAGACAGAAAGTAAGTGAGTGGTGGGTCAGAGGGTTGGGGAACAGAGGTAAAGAAGAGAAGGTGTGAGATAAGCAGGAGCCATATCATCAAGGATCTTGCGTGCTTTCCCGAACTTGGGCTTTATGGTGCAATTTTAAAACAGCTTTTTTGAGGTGTAATTCCCCTATCATAAAATTCACCAAAGTGTGCAATTCAGCATTTTTTAGTAAATTTACGGAGTTGTGCAACCATCACCTGAAGAGTTTTAGAGAATTTCCATCACCCTGCAGAGACCTTTCCTGCCCACTTGCAGTTAATTCCCACCCTGCTGACTTCCTGAGGCATTTCTTCTGTTCACTCAAGGACTCGGTGATGTGGAGACTGGAGGGGGACAAGCCCGGAGTCCGTTCTCCCTCCCTCCCTGTCTCCCTTTTATCCATCAGGCTTATATTTATTGAACTCTTAGTATGTCCCAGTGTGTCCCAAGTGGCCTCCTCCAGTCCCAGAGTCAGTGTCACTTACAAACCGTGCTGTCATCGACAGTGAGTGTTAGTGAAGCTAAGTGTGACAAAACACCCCACTTTCCTTTTAGTCCACGGGAAACCACAATCCTGGAAATGGTTGCATATGAGAACAAAGAGATAACGCTGGCCTGGCAATTGTAGAACGGACGATGTCATCTTACGACCTATGCTGTTCTCAGGTTTGGCTAAAGATTTTCGTTGTTCAGTGTGCCTGCATGTTTAGCTGTCAAATTTCTTCTCTTTTTTTGTATTCCCCTTTCCAGGAACAGAGTAGTGAAGAGATCTGCTTTTCTTATTTGAGAGTATATCTGTCTTAATAAAAGCCATTTAGGATATTGGTGTGTGGAAAAAGACATTAGCATTGATGTTTAATGAAAGCAGCAAGCCGAGGAGACTACTGCTTAATTGCAACTTAAAAAAAAAATTGCAGATGCCTTTTACTATATGACTCTGGCAGAAAAAAAAATATTGTTCTCCCCAAGTATGGCTTCAGTTTAGAATCCATTTTGAACAATGAAAGTTATTAATATTTAGCCCTACATAAGCCAGAATGTCCAACTTGAACGTCATTTAAAGAAAATCTGGCCCGCATTAGTGCCCTGTCTCGTTGGCTGGTTCATAAAGACCGTGTCCTTTGGCTATTGGTCATCACACTGCTTGCATGCACAGCGGTTAAGGGTGCAGACTCAAGAGCCAGACTGCCTGAGTGAATCCTGGGCTCTGCCACTCACTAGCTGTGTGACACTGGAACACGAGGAAAGGCTGTTAATTAGATGGCAAAATGAGCTATGTTTTGGGACATCCAGGTGGACTCAATTCATTCATCCATTCACGTATTTACCTACCCATTTATCAGGTATTTATTTTTGCCTACTGTGTGCTAGGCAGTAGCCTGAGAGCTAACAGGGGCTGACAATGGGAAGGATGAATGTAAATACAGAGCCATCGACAAAAAGGTTGCCTGGGTCTGGGTGAACAGAGTGTGAGGAGGCCCAGATGACAAGGAAGGGTGGCTGAGCTGCCTCTGTCTTGGTGGACCCATTGGACTCCAACATGTTGAAGGCACTTCTGTCTAACAGGAAGCGCTTTCTGAGGCCATCCCCTGGTCCAGTGGAATGCCCTGGCACGTGGGGCGAAGCCCAGCAGCCGTGTGGTTGTGTGGTGCGGTGCACAGGGCGGGACACGGGTGAAAGTTCTGCGTCCAGCTGATACTGCAGCTGGGAATAAAGACTGGCAGAATATAATTATTGGAAGTGGCGAGCCGCCAGGTTCCCGGAGCTCGGGCTCTGTGCCTGCCTGGCCAGCTTGAGGCTTGCTGATGACCGGCAATTGTCAAGACCCCTGTTTTATTGCTTTGCTGCAAAATGGGAAATTTGCAGTGATTCACTAATAATGTGGGGCCACGGGTGAAATTGCTTTAAATCATCAAGACTGATTACAGCCACGGGAAACACTGTGGCGCATTACTGTGAGCGTTTCCTCTAATGCGCCTAAGTGTCGCACAGCAAAATTCCCCCCAAACAAAAGCTATAAAAAGATCCGCAGAAACAGCAAAAAAGGAAACACTGAAGCAAACAAATTTGAGTCTTTGAAAACATACGGTGCACCTCTTTTGGATATTGTATCCAACATCCCTGGAGCTCGGAGGGTACAAATAAATGCCCGCGTAGTTCCTCTTTAACTGAGTAATTACACGCTTCCTCGTGGCCCGTGGATGGGTCGGCAGTTACACATGAAATTGCTGGGGGGAAAATGAGACCTGCTCGTGCGGGTCCTTTCAAGTCCTAGCTGAACACGGTCGAAAACGATGGTTTGTAAAATGGTTCTGGTGGTGTTTTGATAACAGCGGTTTCCAGAGTTTGAGTTGATGATGAACAGTTTCCAGAAGGACCGAGAAAACCCGTGCCGGCTGTCGTTGGGAGTTTTCTTCGAGATTCTGTGGGAGCCTTGGCCTTCCTCTTCCTCGGAATGGAGTCGGGTCGGCATTTCTCAGACAGCAAGTTGGGTGGTCGTTGGTGCGATGTGGACGATTGGGTTTGGATCAACCTATACGACTGGGCTGGGGCCTCTGAGATGAGGTAGAGGACGTTTTGAATATTGTCAAAATAAGTCCCCCCATGCATTTTCCGGTCATTGCCAGGTATACTTTAACGGTGCTGCTGTCCCTTCTAAGAAGATTATGTATCAATAGTTGGTCACAGACTTCCACTCCGGTCTAAGTTACCATTGGCGAGTGAGTGTTTCGTAAAGCCGTGGCCAGGTCATCACCACCCTGGACTCCGAAGGCTCAAGGGGAGGCATTGGCATTACTGGAAGCCAGGGAGAGCAGGCGTTGTGGGTGATGGGTGTCCTAAGAGGACCTAGAGTCACAGCCATTGCCAGAACAAAGAACTCAGAGGAGTGGAGAGGAATACCTCCACGTCTCTCCTTCTGACCTCTTGTTCGTGGCTCCTATTGGTCTGATCGGACCAGTGCCTGCCGGTGAGGAGCTCGGGCAGGGCACCTTGAGGAGGACGCTTCAGGTCCCAGAGCAGGGCAGAGAAGGCGGAGGGTAATCCAGAGTGCGCTGGAGGCGCAGAGAATCGCTCGGGTCGTAACGGCAGCTGAAATCTATGGGATGCTGGTTGTAGGCCAAGCCCTGTGCTCAGTGCTCCACACACAGAATCCCCAGGGACCCCCTAGACCCTCCTAATGCTCCGTATAAATAATCCTCGCAGTGACTCTGAGGCTCAGGTTCGAGCATAACTGAGGCACATAGTCACAGGTTTGGGAACAGGAAGCTGGGTTCAAATACCAGCTCCCCATTTTATTGATGAGCAAATTAAGCCTCAGCTTGATTAAACAATTCACTCAAGATCGCACAGCTAGTAAACAGCGGAGCTGTTGGACCCCAGCTTTCTGTTCCCACGGCCGTATGCTCAGCAGTGATTCATGCCCTCTGCTCCCGCTGCAGGCTTCTCTCCAGATCGAAACGAGAAGCCGCGTGGCCTGCAGCCCACGTGGCGGGGACGCTTTCCTCCCCAGTGGCCGTGGGTGCTTTTCACAGGCTTTCCCCCTCGTTCCTTCAGAGATTCTAATCAAGACATCCGTTTAGATCTCGTGATGTGTCCAGGGAAGTGAGTAAATAGAAATTTAATGCAGGGAGCAAAATGGATCGTTTTGCAAGTTGTTTATCCAGCAATGCAATGTTCATTCCTCAGGAAAAGCGAAACTGCACTACATTCTCAATCAAAGAAAGGAGGTTTGTGTCCGAAACGGCTGAATAAATGAAGACTGCAGAGAGAGGACAGCCCCGTGCTCTTGGACTTTCCGACACCTTAGCAACACGTTTCGAGTGTCAGAAGCGATTTCATAGATCTGTTGTCTCCTTCCTTCTGCCTTCCAAGATTTTTCAGTGAGATCATTGTTGACTGTTTTCACACTTGAGGAGCTACAGTGTTGGAGTTGAGTGGACAACCCGAGCTCCCCATCAAGATAGTATTCTGGTTCTATGTTTAAAAAAATCTCTGTTTATATTGGCTTCTTATCTGCCAACTGTCCACTGACTCCATGATAATATAAGCTTGTTTATTTTGGTGGGACCTTTTTCTGCCACCTCGGCTCTCTAGAAACTTCCTTTCTTAACACCTAGCATGGAGGGTGTCATGTTTCACAATTTAGTATTGACTATCTCTACAGGTGCTAACAGATTTTCATACGGGCACTTCCACCCTCCCAACCATTTGGTTAGCTCTTTCACATCAAGGTCGGCAGTTTTAGAGTTCTTTTTTTATTTTATTTTTTATTTTAGAGAGGGTGGGGGTGGAAGGGAGGAGAGAGAGAGAGAGAGAGTGAGAGAGAGAAAGAGAGAGAAGTGTTGTTCTTATTTATGCATTCATTCATTGGTTGCTTCTTGTATGTGCCCTGACAGGGGATGGAACCCACAAGCTTGACGTATCAGGATGACGCTCTAACCCACTGAGCTACCCAGCCAGGGTAGAATTCTTTTATAACCCTCTAGTGCCTAATTCAGTGAGAGACCAAGTCAATAGGTAGGTGCTGATTGAGGTTTACTGTATTATGCCCTTATTTCTGTCTTTTGCAAGGCAACCAATTCAAATTAACTTCTAGTTGCCTCTTCCTCCATCTGCCCGCCTCCCTCGCTTTTAATCTTTGTTAGACAATCTCTTGTGTCTTCTTCTCAAATGTAACTGTTTACTCTCAAAATTGGGAGAAAAGGTCCTCGTCATAATTGCATCAAAACTAAAGAATAAACTCGACAAGTATGGGCAGAAATTATATGAAGAACACTGTAGTCCTTTACTGAGAGAGACTCTGAATAAATGGGGAAATAGTCCATGTTTCTGAATGGGAAGACTTCAGATTTTAAGATGGAAGTTATTTCATTGCTAAATAAATGCATAAAATATGTAACAAATGAATAAGCAAATATAAGCTGAGAAATATAATCTAGCGACTCAGCATGACGTTGGGTCTTAAACATAAAATGGGATTCACACCTTTTTTTCTTACTTTATTTTAAAATAAGTTTGGTGCTGGTATTAAATAAGGTAATATCTTTAAAATGCTTAGTAGGATGTCTGACATGTAGCTATTGATCAATAAATATAGGCAGTTATTTTATTTTTATTATTACCCTTATTGTATCACTAGAGGTAAAAAATGTTTATCTCTATGGTGAGCATCTGGCTTTTTTTTTTCTTATTTGTATTTTTTAATATTTCTAAAGCATTGCTTTTGTAGTGAGAAGTTAACATATTTGCTTCTAATCAGAAGAGAAAGGGTAGTAAATCCAAAGGCACCTTAAGCAAGATATTCTCTGAAAGGTCTAAACGTAACAGGGTGGGGGGGAGGGTTGACTGGGGAGTCAGCCTCAGATTATTCCTGCTGACTCCTTACCCAGCCAGCTTCTGAGCTGTGTGTGGGTCTTGGCTGGAGTGAAGATGGAGGGAACTTAGATGTCACCCTCAGAGGCAGGGGAGCTGAATAATCCGGCCAAGACCAATCCTAGGAAGACACACTGGGTGTCCCGAACCCCCGTGTTGGCTCGCTGACCTCCCATGCCCATGTCATTTCTGTCAGCGAGCGTACCCTTTATGGCCCGTTGAAAAGAGCCATGTCTTCTCCTTCTTCTGTCTTCTGCTGAAGCCTTTCCTAGATTCTCTGACCAGGGAATTTTAGGGTTGCATGGCTTTAGTTCAATGCCTCCTCCGTCTTTGTCTGACCCCCAGCCCGGCCCCTGTCTGGCCCTTTGGGAATAGCAGTTGAAGCAGAAGTGGGTCACTTCTCTCTGAGTAGAAAATGTGTCCCGTTAAGTCTCCCCATTGCAGGCTTTATTATTGTTGTTGCTGTTATTATTTATTATTATTATTATTATTATTATTATTATTATTATTATTATTATATCAGTATTGACAGCACTGTCTCAAACTGGAAAGCTTTGGTTTTCAACTGTGGCAAATAGCCCCAAGGGACTCCCCCTCCTGTGCAGACTCTTGGGGGCCATTGGCACTTGGCCAGCCAAGGTCAACTTGCTCTGAGAGATGTTTGCACTTAGGTGCTTCCAAAGCAATGAGATTTGAGGTGTAGCAACAGTTTTGAAATATTATCTGGGCTCCTCTAGTTAGAATGCGTTTACTTTTAGTCAAAGGCCCAAGAGATCAGTGGGAACAACCTGCTTCTTTATTTTGTGGTATTTTGATGAAAAAGTGCTGGAAGGGTTTTGAACATTTAGAGGCCAGAGTTTGATTTCTGATTATGAAACTCAGGGAATTATAGACAGATAGACGCGTCTTCGGGCATTTATTCTAGATTTTACTGGGGCTGCTGGCTATGTTTCTGAGACTGGAAATTTCTGAGACTCTCTGTGGCTTAAGTAGTATGAAGTAGGATTTGTTTTCGTAAATCCCCACTTTCTTCTCTCACGTATTCATGAAGACAGAAAATGGCTCCTGGAGACAATTTTATTAATGTTGGATTTTTTTCCCTGAGTTTGGGTGAACGGATATGCGTGTTTAATATATTCATGTATGTATGTTTGTGAAACTGTATAATATTATGCAACATGCATGGACATGTAGACATGTTTGTATACAGGGAAAATTCCAGCAGATCCCAGCATGGTCCGCTGTGGAACTATAGATGAGCAGTAGGAGGGCTAATTTCTGTTTAATTGACCAATCTCTCTACTTGTGATTTTGTGCAGTACAAGTCCCTTGTCCCATTTTGCCCCCGTGTCCTTGTCTGTCAAATGAGACTATTTGCTGTCTCCCTCAGGGGAATGGAGTGGGCACAAATGAGAGCGTGTATCCCATATTCTCTGAGACCACATACAAGACAAAAACGAAATGGGCACTTACAGCCACTTCCTTCCTTTTAAAGAGACATTGTAATATTTTAGAGTTTACCAAATATACAGAGTAACTTTATTCATATAATCTAAATTCAGTTATATGTGCAAGTGTGTATGTGCTATGTATAATATATAGCATATATGAAATGTCATATGTATAGACTATAGATAAAAGTGATTTGGTGGCAGTGAAGAGTTTTGGAGACATTCTGTTTTCCACTGGAAGGCTCTCCTTTTTCTCCATCTGCCGACAACATCAACTCAGCCAGATTAATGGTAGATCATTCATCTTTAAAGTTAATTAATTCATTGCTTCTCTAGGAAAAGCAGTTTATGCTTATCAAATAGAAAGTGACATTTTCTTTACTATTTCTTGAGGGGGTGGCAGACAGAGAGTGTCAGTTTGTTAGACAAAATTGAGAAAAGAGAGGATAAAATTGAACATACAGATCTTGTTGCTGGGAAATGTGTGAACAGGAGGAGCTCAGGAGAGTAGAAACTGTGTGATTGACAAGGATCTGGGAGGGAAAAAGAAAGACGCAATCCAGAATTTTCAGCATTTTGTGACATTTTGACTGATATACCTGATAAGATTTTAGAAAATTATGTAGTCACTCCCGTATTTTAATTTGACATGTAGACTTTATTGACTCTTTATTTTGAAAGCATTGCAGATATGCGGAGCTTTGCAAGAGTAGTACAAAAACTACATACAAACCCATATGCCCCTTATCAGATTCATTAATTATTAATATTGATCATGTCTGTCAGTGTTGCTTCATTGTTCATTATCGATCTGTCTTTCTGTCTGTCTGTCTAGCTATCTAGTTTTTGCTCTGAAGCTGTTGCATGAATCCGAAACAGTTCCTCCGTCTTTCTTCGCTTTCATGGCCTTGACATTTTGAAGAGTCAAGACTAGTTACTTTGTAGAATATCCCTCTGTTTGGGTTTGTCAGAAATTTCCTCATGATTAGATTCAGGCTGTGCGTCTTCGGCAGGAATATCCCAGAAGTGATGTGTCCTTCTCACGATGACCCATAGGGAGACACGGGCCACCAGTTGTCCCATTGTTGGTCTGTTGAATTTGATCATTTGGTTAAGGCAGTGCCTTCCAGATTTCTCCACTGTAAGCTACTTTATAATTTTAGTAAGTTGAAAATTGTGTTATTTTTGGTGTCTTGTAAATATGGATAATTTAAAGCGAAACTCTTATGTCACTCCTTAACATGCCTGCAACAGAATTATTTCATTCGATTTGATTTGATACCTAATACCACCTTTTGAAAAAGTTCTTCTTTAGCAGTTAGAAACTATTTTTATTCCACTTCTCCTAGAGAACTTTATCTATGTTTGAACATCTCTTCTTGATCATCCTATCGTGGTGTCCTGAAAAAAAACCAAACCCACAAGTGTATTTATTTTCAACTTCTTATGATCATAAATCTTTGTGTTCAATTTTTTCCTCTAGATTGGGTTATCTTTACGATTATTGTTGTTATAAAATTGATCAAAACTATTTGAATGAATTATAATTTTTGAACAAATAATTGTTGCATAGAAATAGTAAAGCTAGCACTGTATCTCTTAATGAAACAGGTCGAGGTGGTTTTGGCACCTCGGTTGGACTAGGTGATGCGGACTCCTATTTTGTCTCGTGTTTTCATTGGTCACTGCTGAGGTTTCTATGTGGGGGAAAGGGGTGCTGGGAAGGAGAAGTGGTAGGAAGCCTTGGCTGCAGGAAGGTTAGTTCTGGGGAAAACTACACATGGAAGTCTGGAAACTGATTTTCCAGGTGAATACCCCTGTGCTACTTAACCCAACCCAAAGATTTTTCCAGAATTCAAAAATTCCATAGTGTCACCTAATATCTGAGAGAGAATTAATATGCCCAAATTATTCCCAGGTCATAAACTTATACACAGTTTTACAAAGTGTGTCTGGGTGCACTAGAATATACAGTAAACTATTTTGTGGATTTCCTGAAACTGCAGCAAGATCATTAAACCAGAAAGAACATGTATTGAATGACTACTGTTTGCCAGGGGCTTGTGGTAGGCACTTCGACACTTGAAGACTGGGAATTACAAAATAGATAAATCAGGGATGGAGGTTTAGATTGTAAAAAGGCACTTTGCAAAAAAAAAAAATAGTCATAGACTTTCAGTGAATAATCAGTATTCTCTATTGCTCAATTTGCAAAAAATATATATATATTAGTTTACAGATAGTTCCTTAGTAATACCTAAACCACTTATGTCAGATGTGCCTGAAGCATGTATTTACAAAAGCTAAGACATGTTTAAATATGATAGTAATTTTTAAAGGAAGCAATTGCAGGTGTTGGTTGGAGACTTATCCGGGTAAACTGATGAGACCTGGAAAACGAGTGATCCTGAATGGGGACACTGAGGTCAAGCGTTTCTTGTCTGTCACTTGGCTTGGCTGTAGCGTGAATGCAAGGTAATTTGCCCTGCAGATGTTTGGATGAGAAAACACTGTTTTTACAACGTCAACTTTAAAACAACTTGTAAATCAGAAAAGGCATTTAATCGGACCTCTGTGGTGTGCTCAAGGTTTAGAAGTCCTCAGTGAGTGGCATGCCACCCACCCACTGGCATATCCAGCATCCCATGGGGCCAGACTGGAGCTCGGCCACTGGAAACTGGGCTTTTAATAAACCCAGCTGATTTTCAGAGCCATTTAGCATGTGGATGGCAATTTGTTAAAAAAGATAAAGTGCATCGGGTCATGGGTACGCTCAGTGGTTTGGACCAGATGGTGTTTTCTGCCTGCCCTGCCCGCAGCCCCCACTGCCACCCCCGCTGACCTAAGCCACACCTGGGAAGTGAACTGCTGAGAAAATGCATTTGGGCTGAGCGGCTCGGGAAGGAACGCCAGTGTGTGTCATGCTGCGTGAACACTGTTCGTGTGGCCAGCAGTGCCCATTTCGAAAAATGACAGCTAATAGGAGAAGGAAGAGTTCTCGTTATAGCTTACAGAAAACCAATTTGAACGTGCCAGTGATGGCTTAGGTCCCACAGGCTGGGTCACTCCCTGTTGTCCTCTTGCTCTGCACCCAGACCTTAAGGCCACATTCAGGGCCAGCCCCCCACCGCAGCCCTCCACGTGGGTGCTGTCAATCATCCCATTTCACTGCTGAGGAAACTGAACCTCAGAGAGGGTAAGTGACTGGGTAGCAATCATCCACCTCCAATCAGGTCTGTGTGTCCCTCAAGGGCAGAGCACAGGCGGGGCTTCCTCCAAAGGACGACAGTGAGCTCTGACCCGGAGGGGCAGGGAGCCCGGCCCCCGGAATCGCCTGGCCGCTGCCTGGTAAGGGAGCACGCTCCTTCAGCGACCTCGGGAAAGTCACTGCATCTCCCGGCCCTCACTTCCTTACCTTTAAAATAAGCCAGATGGCCAGGATGCTCTCTGGACCTGTAATATTCTTCAAGTGCCCGAATGTGTACTTCCATAGCTTAACTGTGCAGTCCGAGTACTGCAGAGACTTACTGGGAATGGGGGGGTTTTCGATTTTCAGACAATCAATGACTTCATGCTGACCCACCCCATTCTGGGCACGAGGATATTTGTGACTTTGACTCTGCTCTCTGGAAATTGCCTACTAAAGACCAAGCTTTTTGACTTCTTTGTTAGATTAGCTCCTATTTAACTGATGATTGCAGCATTTTTTTTTTTTTTTTGGAGAAAACTTGGAAGAATATTTATTTTATTTTTATTTTCTATTAATTAATTTTTTTTGTTACAGTTGTTTCTTCTCCCCCCCCCCAGATACCCTCCTCCCTATCCCCCCACCCCCACAAGCATTGTTGTCTATGTCCATAAGCTGTGGTACATATACACAATGGAATACTATGCAGCTGTAAGAAAGGAAGATCTCTTATCCTTTGAGACGACATGGAGGGACCTGGAGAGTATTATGCTAAGCGAAATAAGCCAATCAGAGAAAGACAAATAGTACATGATCTCACTGATTTGTGGAATATAATGAACAAAATAGACCCAGAGACATAGAAAGGAGTACAGTTCAGACTGACGAACTTCAGAGAAGGGGGCAGGGGGGAGGGATGAGATAAACCAAAGAACTTATATGCATGTATGATGATTTCAGCATTTTAAAAAAAATTCCTCACCTCGGGATATTTTTTAAAATTGATTGATTGAGAGAGAGAGAGAGAGAGAGAGAGAGAGAGAGAGAGAGAGAGAGAAACATTTATGTGAGAGAAAAACATTGATCCGTTGCCTCCCACACGCACCCTGACCAGTGATTGAACCCGAAACCTAGGCAGGTGCCCTGACAGGAATTGAACCCGTGACCAGTGCACAGCAGGATGCTCCAACCAACTGAGCCACCTGGCCAGGGCCAGCATTTTTGTTTTGATTTGAGGGTGAATAGCTCCACCAGTGAGGGTAAAACTTGAGCCCCATTTCCTTAATAGCTTGAGGAAGGAGCACAGCTGGGGATCCATGGCTGTGTCACTGGGAAGCGTTTGATGCAGTGGGCACGGTAGACAGCGGCTTGATGAATCCTAAGTGACAAACGAGCAGCCACACCCAGCGGTACATAACATAATCCAAGTTGGGGGCGGGGAGTCCCCATGCAGCGTCCTGCCTCTGATGGCACTGGCTGGGGCCGGAGGTGCCTCTCACCTGTTAGGGAAAAAGATTCCTTAGCGCCAGAACTGTTGCCAGGGCTGTGGGGACAGTGATTCAGACTGTGCAGAAGGACATGCACGAACCGTTTGGGACTGAGTGGAACGTTCTGTCTTCACATTTTGAGATAAGAGAATGAAATGTCAAAGTGAGGGAAAGGGGTGGTGTCGTCCTTTTACAAAGGAGGAAACAGAGGCTTCGAGAAAGTAAACCCTTTACCTAGGGTTACCCAGAATTGACACTCAAACGTACCTCTGTGCACTACTCTACAGCTCTATGCTGATCACTTCCAAGCTGCTGCAGAGAAATGGAGAAAAGAAGAGAGAGATAATGATTTCATTAAGCCAGAAGGACAGATTCTGGGCAATCTTCACAGCACATAAAAGCCAGGAGTAGATGAGAGAATCAGTGTTAGAGACTAGTAGACCCATTCAAAGACACGTCAAAATGAAAAGCTATACAAAAGAAAACTCAAATGGCAAATAGGGTCAGTTAATGTAAACACTAGCTGCTGTAACAAACATCAGACTCCGAGTGATTTAGCATTACTGAAATGTACTTCTTGCTCTCGTGTTCCTGGTCAAGTGGGCGACCAGCCTTCCAGCTGGTGATTTGGGTATCCAGGTTCTTTCTCTTTTGTGGCACAGCCTCTGAAATCTTTGTGTTCAACAGGGGACTGGGGAAAGAGTGAAGACGGGACAGCTGCTCCTGGGCTGCAAACATTTTCTATAAGGGGCCAGATAGCAAATATTTTATTCTTTATGAGTCATCCAGTTTCTGTTACAGTGACTCAATTCTGCTGTTGTAGGGAAAGCATCCATAGACAGCATACAAATGAGTCAGTATGGCTGTGTTAAAATAAAACTTAATTATCATTCTGACCAGCAGTGTGCTAGGGTTCCCTGTTTTCCATCCTCGTCAGAACTTGTTTGAGGATTTGTTGATGGCGGCTATTCTGGCAGGTGTGAGGTGATACCTCATTGTTGTTTTAATTTGCATCTCTCTGATGATTAGTGACGTTGAGCATTTTTTCATACGTCTCAGCCATGTGTATGTCCTCTTTGGAGAAGTGTTTATTTAGGTCCTTTGTCCATTTAACTGGATTATCTTCCTCCTGTTAAGTTATATCAGTTCTTTTTACGTTTTGGAAATTAACCCTTACAGATGTATCATTGGCAAGTATGTTCTCCCATACAGTGGGATCCCTTTTCATTTTGTTGATGGTTTCTGTTGCTGTGCAGAAGCTTTTATTTTGATGTAGTCCTATTTGTGTATTTTTTCCCCTTTGCTTCTCTTGTCTGGCGATGTATCACTGAAAATTATGCTACATGAGATGTCTGAGATTTTGCTGCCTGTGGTTTCTTCTAGGATTTTCATGGTTTCAGGAGTTACATTTAAGTCTTTTATCCGTTTTGAGTTTATTCTCGTGTATGGTGTAAGTTGGTGGTCTAGGTTCTTTTTTTCTTTTTTTGCATGTACCAGCCACTGTGGAAAACAGTGTGGAGTTTCCTCAAAAAATTAAAAATGAAACTTCCATTTGACCCAGTGATCCCTCTTCTTGGAATATATCCTAAGAAGCCTGAAACACCAATCAGAAAGAATATATGCACCCCTATGTTCATAGCAGCACTATTTACAATTGCTAAGATCTGGAAACAGCCCACATGTCCATCAGTAGATGAGTGGATAAAAAAGCTGTGGTACATTTACACAATGGAATACTATGCAGCTGTAAGAAAGAAAGATCTCTTACCCTTTGAGACAGCGTGGAGGGACTTGGAGAATATTATACTACCTGAAATAAACCAGTCAGAGAAAGACAAGTATCACATGATCTCACTTATATGTGGAATCTAATGAATAAAATAAACTGATGAACAAAATAGATCCAGAGACATGGAAACAGGGAACAGGCTGTTGAACCTCAGAGGGAAGGGGGTGGGGGAGGGATAAACCAAAAACCTTACATGCGTATATGCATAACCAATAGACACAGACAATAGTATGGTGAAGACAGTGGGGGCGGGAGCAGGGAGGAAGGGGGTCAAGGGGGGAAATAAAAGGGGACATCTGTAATACTTTCAATAATAAAGATAAATTTTTAAAAATGATCAAAAAATTAAAAAAATAAAACTTAATTTTTAAAATAGTACAGTGGGCTAGATTTGACTTGAGGCATAGTTTGCTGACTCCTGCTCTAGGGTAACCTTGCTGTTACGTTTTGGGGTCTAGAGCTTTGAGAATAGAAAATATTTTTACAGATTAGAATTTCATGAGAAAGCGGATCCATCGGGTAGGTCCCATGTGTGGAGTTTCAATATCAACATAATATTAAAAATGTGATTTATCTTTCTTGTTTATGCCTTGACTTATTTTCAAAGTCAAACACCATGGCAGAGCTTAGAAAAGATTGTGGCCTGGGTCATATCCGAGAATATGATTTTCTGATGAAGGTTTATAGATGTTAGGGGAAACCCTCCAGGGGTCATGCGCACTTGGTTATGAGTCTCTGAAATGAAGGAGGAAGAGCCTCCGTCATGTCCCAAGAGTAGACTTGGTGCAGAGAAAAGAGTGTGTATCCGCTGATGGTGAGGCCAGAAGCAACCACGATGCGAGCCTGCTAATGAATGAAAAGACTTTGACAGCAACAATGAAGAAGACGAGAAACCGCTTTGGAGGGAGCTACTTCAGCAAGAAAATGACTTCTCTCCTCTGCAGAGAGTTCCTGGGGCCGCCTGGCTCTTCCCTGGACCATCACAGATGGAAGCCTTGGCCGAGGGGCTGTCGAAGAACCAGGACTCGAAGTAAGGCCTCTGGCTTCCCAGCCTGTTGCCTGTTCCATGACATATGATATCTGTAGATGTCAAGAGAGATCCTAAAGAGGAAAAAAAGCCAGAAAATTGTTGAAGAAGAATTCCACTCTGTCTTTGGCCGTGGTTTCTTTTCTATCAAACAGTTGCAATGAAATCATGGTTCTCAGTTCTCACTACGTATTAGAACCACCTAGACAGCTTTAAAATAATGTCTACACACAGATCTAAACTGATTCAAATGAATAGGTCTCTCCCTGTGGGGCCCAGGTATTGGTATTTTTTAAAGTTGCCCAGGTGATTCAAATGTACAGCCAGAGCTGGACACCATTGGTCTGACCTTTTCCCTGTTCACAACCCCTAGTTTGGGGAAAATCTCCTAGTTTCACAGTTTCTATATTGCACATCTCTGTGTGATGATGGGGGACTCATCCTTTCTGGAAGCTGTGGACAGCTGAGCATGCTTCCTCTTTATGAATCTCACCAGTCCCGAGTAGACTGTTCTTTGGGAGTTGCCAATGCTTTTCATTTTTTCTAAATGATTTCTTTTCATTGTGCATTGACCTATGTCACATAACTCTCTTGTGTTTTATCTCCTCCTCCTTTTCTATTATATTGATCAGTTTGCATCATATTTCATTAGTCCATTTGGTAAAGAGGAGATGACTACCATTTTTCTGGCCTGATGAGTGAGCAGAGTGAGAACTGTTCTTGCAATTTCTGAAGCTGCTCTTTGAAATCTTTGTTTACGCTCTTCATCCCTCCCACCAATTCTTTCCCCTTAAAATTTTTTGTCTTTCTCAACTCTCAGATTTACTTCTTATCTGTCTCATCTAAGATGCTTGTCAATGTCTCTTTTGTGTTTTCTGGCATTATGGCAATCGAGTGATCACATTACTGAATATTAAAGAAGATCACACCACTGAATATTAAGAATAAAGCAAGGGCTTAACTTTAACACTTGTTTTCCTTTTAACTTATGTCAAACTGTCAGCTTTGTGGACATCGACCTTGAAAACTCAGTGAAGTTGCTTACTCATTGTCCAATCATGTCAGGCATGCATAACTTAATAATTACGTACAGGTGTGTGCCACTTAGCGACGTGTCGGTCAGTGACGGACCACACAGACGATGGTGGTGAACCATATGCTAGGTGTGTAGTGGGCTATCCCGTCTAGGTTTGTGAGTTCACTCTCTGATGTCTACACAATGACAAAATCGCCTGATGGCACCTTTCTCAGGATATATCCCCATCATTATGTGGGTGCATGACTGTAAATGACTTAGCCACTTTTTTTTTTGCTCTGTGTGTGTGTGCCTTGAAAAAAATAAAAAGTAGTCTAGTCACCTCAATAGTTTTGTCCCCAAACTGCTAGAGTAATAATTTTAAGTGAAAGGTTTTGCTGGTGCTTGGGTTGTTTATTATGGACTCTCCTAAAGGACTTGGATGATGCATCTGAATTGCTCTATGTAATACCTAGAACATGCCACTTGGAGCTAAAAATGCTTTGGTGCTGGTGACGGTGGTGTTGCTGAGGCCTTGATGCTGATGTAGTACCCACAATGCACTGTGACCATAATTAAGGTTAGAAATCTCTCATTTGCCATTGGGTCACTAGGACCTATCAAATAAACCACTCATTCAATGATCCATTCAACACAAAAATTTTTAATTATTGAATACTTATATGTGCTAGGAGCTAATTATGATCTACAAAGATGACCCAAAGTAGTATTTTTATATAGATTTATGGTAAACTTTTGTCAGTGTTTTGGCATTAGTGTGGTAGAGGCACATACTTATAGCACTAAACATGTTAAAAAGAAAGTGTTCTAAGAGTAAATATGATAGTAGGTATGATCGAGTTATTTGGTCTGTTGACCTCACTTTATCCAAATAGCCTGCTCTTTCTTGAGATGGTTAATAAGACAAAAGCCACAAAGTAACTATTTGGGATTACCAAAATTAGTGAGTAGTTTAAACCCACACACTCTAGACCTCTACAGACTAATATTAAATGTGTTTGATGCCTACTGATTTTGTTCTAGGATACTAGATTAATAACCACTGTTGAATCAAAAATGGATCCATCTTCCAAAATGACATTCTTGTAAGAATTTCAAAATTGCTTGCAAGTCCTATAATAGGTGTTAGATTGTATCTATACAACATGAAATATGTGATGAGTAATAAGCCACAGGGCTCAATCAATATAGATCTCCAGTCTGGATTATTAAGGACAAAGAAGGGCTTTCTCTTCATCATAAAGGGGTTTATTTCAAATGAGTACAAAACGCCTCTATAAATAAAGCAGGTTTTTTTCTTTTCTTTCTTTCTTTTTTTTTTTTAAAGGCAAAATAGAGAAATGCTATATCTTGTGTTGTCTGGGAATGAAGTGCCCCACATTAATGAATTGTACAAATAACTGAAATTTGCTACTAAAATGCTACTTGCAAAAACTATTTTGTGTTGGACAATCTTGAAAGTACATGTTTCATGTCCATTCTTAAGTATAATGCACTGAATGAAACTTGAGTTTCTTAATGGTCAGTATCATTGGCATTGGCAAATAGTAGTGAGCATAACCGGTGTGTATAAACATCTGTAAGGGTAACAAATGGTTCTGGATGTCTTTTCAAAAAGGTTTTTAATTGAACTAAAACACAAACATTTTACCATTTTAACCATTGTTAAGTGGATAGTTCAGTAGTGTTAAATATATTTACATTGCTGTGCAATAAATCTCTAAAACTTTTTCACCTTGCAAACCTAAAACTCTGGACCCATTGAACAAAGCTCCTCATTTTCCCTTCCTCCAGGCCCTGGCCACCACCGTCTACTTTGTCTCTATGAATTTGGCTACTTTAGATACCTTGTATAAGTAGAATCAGACAGTATTTGTCTTTTTGTGACTGGCTTATTTCCCTTAACATGATGTCCTCAATGTTCATCCATGTTGTAGCGTGTGACAGGATTCCCCCCTCCCCCAGTTTTATTGAGAGATAATTGACATACATTACTGTATACGTTTAAGGCGTACAACATGAAGGTTTGGTTTACAGATATTGTGAAACGATTACCACAATAGATTCAGCTAACATCCATCATCTCATATTGATACAATAAAAAGAAAAAAAGAAGAAAAAAGAAAACAAACTCTTCTTGTGATGAGAACTCTAAGGACTTACTCTCATAACCCATTTTTTTATACATTATATGGCAACATTGACTATAATCATCGTGCTGTACTTCACATCCCTGGTACTTATTTATCCTTTAACTAGAAGTTTGTACCTTTTGATCACCTTCTTCCAATCCCTCCCTCCCCGTCTCTGGTAACTTCTTTTTCTATGATTTTGTATTTTTTTTAATATTATTATTTTTAGATTTCACATATAAGTGACATCATACAGTATTTGTCTTTGTCTAATTTATTTTACTTAGCATAATACCTTCAAGGTCCATCCATATCATCACAAATGGTAGGATTTCCTAATTTTTTATGGCTGAATAATATTCTGTTGTATCTATATACCACAACTTCTTTATCCATTCATCCCTTGATGGGCACTTAGGCTGTTCTGTGTCTTACTATAATGCTAGATAATGCTGCTGTTAACGTAGGGGTGCAGATACCTTTTCGAGTGAGTGTTTCTGTTTCCTTTGAACATATTCCTAGAAGTGGAATTAACTGCTGGATCATTTATGGTAGTTCTGTTTTTACTTTTTTGAGGAACATCCATACTGTTTTCCACAGTGGCTGCGCCACTTCACAATCCCACCAACAGTGCACGAGGGATCCCTTTTCTCCACATCCATGCCAGCATTTGTTATTTCTTGTCTTTTTGATGGTGGCCATTCTAACAGGTGTAGGTGGTATCTCAATGTAGTTTTAATTTGCATTTTCCTAATGACTGGTGATGTTGAGTATCTTTTCATGGACCTGTTGGCCTTTTTAAGGCTGACAAATACTCCGTGGTATGTATATACCACATCTCGTTTTTCCACCTTCAGTAGACATTTGGGTTGCTTCCACTCTTGACTGTTGTGAATAATGCTGCTGTGAACATAGGTGTGTAAATATTCCAACAACAGTCCAGAAGGGCTACAGTTTTGCCACATCCTTACCAAAACATTTTTTTTTGTATTCATTTTTTCCCAATATTTCTTTTATCCTCACCTGAGGATATGTTTATTGATTTTAGTGAGAGAGGAAGGGCGGGGGGAGATAGAGAGAGAGAAAAGAGAGAAACATTGATGTGAGAGGGAAACATAGATGGGTTGCCTCCCGTATATTTGCCCCAACTAGGGATTGAACCTGCAACCTAGGTATGTGCCCTGATGGGGAATCCAACTCATGACTCTTTTGGTGTACAGGATGATGCTCCAACCAACAGAGCCACCTGGCCAGGGCTGTTTTCTTTCTTTTTTTTTGTTTGTTAATCCTCACCCTAGGATACTTTTCCATTGATTTTTAGATAGAGTGGAAGGGAGGGAGGGAGGGAGAGAGAGAGAGAGAGAGAGAGAGAGAGAGAGAGAGAGAGAGAGAGAAAGAGAGAGAGAGAGAGAGAGAAACATCGATGTGAGAGACACATTGACTGGTTGCCTCCTGCATGACCCCGACCAGGGCCAGGGGCGAACTGCAACCAAGGTAGTTGCCCTTGACCGAAATTGAACCCGTGACTCATTGGTCCGTGGGCCAACTCTCTAACTGCTGAGCCAAACCGGTGAGGGCTATTGTTCATATTTTTGATCTTTTTCTTCAAGAAGACCCTTCAACATTTCATATAATACTGGTTTGTTGGTGATGAACTCTTTTAGCTTTTTCTCGACTGGGAAACTCTTTATATGTCCATTGATTCTAAATGATAGCTTTGCAGGATAGAGTAATCTTGGTTGTAGGTTCTTGCTTTTCATCACTTTGAATATTTCTTGCCACTGCCTTCTGGCCTGCAAAGTTTCTTTTGCGAAATCAGCGGAAAGTCCTATAGGAGCTCCCTTGTAGGTAACTAATTGCTTTTCTCTTGCTGCTTTTAGGATTCTCTCTTTGTTTTTAACCTTTTGCATTTTGATGATGATGTGTCTTGGTATGGGCCTCTTGGGGTTCATCTTGTTTGGGACTCTCTGTACTTCCTGGACTTGTATGTCTGTTTCCTTCACCAAGTTAGGGAAGTTTTCTGTTGTCATTTTTTCAAATAGGTTTTCAATTTCTTGCTCTCTCTCTTCTCCTTCTGGCAACCCCATGATGCTAATGTTGGTACGTTTGAAGTTGTCCCAGAGGCTCCTTACACATCCTCATTTTTTTGGATTCTTTTTTCTTTTTGCTGTTCTGATTGGGTGTTTCTTGCTTTCTTATATTCCAAATTGATGGTTTGCTTCTTGGCTTTACCTACTCTACTATTGATTCCTTATAAATTATTCTTTATTTCAGTTAGTCCCTCTTTCATTTCTGATTGGTCCTTTTTTATGCTGTTGAGGCCCTCACTAAGTTCATTGAGCATCCTTATAACCGGTATTTTGAACTCTGCATCTGTTAGACTGCTTGTCTCCATTTCTTTCCTGGAATTTTGTTCTGTTCTTTCATTTGGGACGTGTTTCTTTGTCTCCTCATTTTGGTTGCTTCCCTGTGATTGTTTCTATGTATTAGGTAGAGTTGCTGTGTCTCCTAGGCTTTCTAGGGTGGCCTATTGTAGTAGGTATTCTGTAGGGTCCAGTGGCACAGCCTCCCTGATCACCCCAGCTGTGCCCTCGAAGTGTGCCCCTCATGTGGACTATACACCCTTTTGTTGTAATTGAGTCTTGATTGCTGTTGGCATGTCAATGGGAGGGATTTACTCAGGCTGATCAGCTGCAAGGACTGGCTATGCCCACTGACCACTGGACTCTGACTACCTTGGAGGATCAGCTGTGTAGGGGCCCACCACTCAGAGCAAGACTTACTTCAGCAGGGCTCTGGTACCCACAGAGTCACTCCTTGAGTGTGTCACTTGTGGAGGTGGTTGGGTGTTGGTGCTTTGCAGTGTTCTGAAGCTGTCCACTGGGTGTGCTGGCTCTGGGGCAAGGTCAGTCACTGCCTGTGTTCTACCCAGGACCACCAGGCATAAGCTACAAAGTGATCTGCAGCTGGCTACTTTTTGTGCTGGGCTTGGAGGTGTCCAGGCAAAGCCAAGTTGTGAACCAAGGTGGGCTGCTCCTAGTGCCAGGCCTGGGGCCACTTAGTGGGAGGTATAGGGCTCACTAAAGCCAGAAGCTGCTTTTTTTGAGAGAATTTAGGAAAATCTGAAACAGGAGCCAAGACAGGCCAATCTTTGGTAAAGCCACTGGAAACAGCTCGGGTGGGCCTGAAGATTGGGTAGGGCAGGGCCTCAGGGAATCACCAGGGCAGGGCAAACAGTGTGAACCAGGTTGCTGGAGTCCCAGATATGGTGTCCATCTGCCTGCCCTGTGGGAGAAGGGCTCACCAAAGAAACAACAGCTTCCACCAGCACGTCTGTCCAGGAGAAGGCTGCCCTACAGCTCTTGCCCTGATGCCAAACAACTCAGTTCTTCCCTGTATGACTCTGGTGCCTTTCATGTTGCCTCCCCCACGCTGGAGCCCAGAAGGAGAGAGTCCAAGCAAGTCCATGCGCGGGCCCTTTAAGAGGAGCTGCCTGGGACTCTAGAAGCCTCAGCCTCCCTCAGCCTCAATTTTCGCTGGTTTTACAGTCAGAAATGATGGGGACTTCTCTTCCTGGCACTGGAACCCTGAGCTAGGTGCCTGGTGTGGGGCGGGGACCCCTCACTCCTCAGGGAGGACCTTCCCAGCCAAGATGTCCTCCTGATTTTTATCCACCACATGTGGGTGTGGGACCAGCCCGTCCGCCTCCGCCCTCCTACCAGTCTCCATGTGGCTGCTTCTTTAATTACATAGTTGTAGGACTTCCATTCAGCTGGTTTCAGGTGGTTCTGAGGATAGTTGTTCTGTAGTTTAGTTGTAAGTTCGATGTGGCTGTGGGAGGAGGCGACACCGCGTTCACCTACCTGCCATCTTGACCGGAAGTCCTCTATTTTCATTTTTGATAGTAGCCATCCTAATAGGGGTGAGGTAATATCTCAGTGTGGTTTTTATTTGTATTTCTCTAGTGATTAGTGATGTTAAGCATCCTTTAATATGTTTATTGGCCACTTCTGTAATTTTTTGGGAGAAATTCAGCGTCTTTTGCCCATTTTTTATTGAGTTATTTGGGTTTTCTTTTGTTGTCATTGAGTTGTAGGAGTTCTTTATATATTCTGGATATTAACCCCTTATCAGATATATGATTGCAAGTGTTTTCTCCCATTCTAGGTCCTGGATGTCTTTTGATAAGCTTTTAATACCTTGCCGATTGCAAGGCTATTAGATGTGATGCATTTTTCTCATTCATTTATTTATTCATTCATGGAAGCAATATTCACAGTGCGTATACTGTGTACCAGCACTGTTCCTATGCATAACAAGGTAGCTTTCCTCTTACTTTCTTATTCCTTGCTTCTAATCTGCTAAGAGCTGTTGTACCAGGGAAGCAGAGTTCTTATACTTGTATGCAAAGTGTGAGTGAGCAGAGTCCGCCATGCTCTACATGTCTTGCTTGTTACCATCACCTGCATGGAGTTTAAACCTGAACGGAGTGGGCGAGTCTCCTGCGCTGTTCGTGCACCTGCTCGTGGATGTGGTCTGATGCCTGTAAGTTTGGGATAAACAAGGCGTTGTGGCTTTCTGGAGTTCTTTTCTCTTTTCTCTTGGAAGAGATAGCATTAGGGTGCCGTAAGTGTGGTTTGTGAGCATAGTGGGTTTTTTTTTTTTTTTTTTTAATCCTCACCCGAGGACATTTTTGCATTTACCTTGAGATAGAGCAGGAAGGAGAGAGAGAGAGAGAGAGAGAGAGAGAGAGAGAGAGAGAGAGAGAGAGAGAGAAACATCGATGTGAGAGGGACATATCAAGTAGTCACCACCCACACAACCCCAACCAGGGCCGGGGACAAACTGCAACCGAGGTACGTGCCCTTAGCGGGGATTGAACCTGGGCCTCTCTGGTCCGCAGGCCGATGCTCTCAGCGCTGAGCCAAACTGGCCAGGGCTGTGAACGTATTGTTTAGCTTCCTTTCTGTAAGGCCTTTTCCTTGAAATCTCCAGGGAGGAGAGCTTCCACTTTTATCAGCAGCTGGCAGAAGTAATTCTTCTCATTGTTTTTTGTCGCATCAGCGTCAGTGTGATTTGGTGTGGTGAAACTTGTCACTCTCTGTCTCAACATATTCAGTGTGTTTGATGGGCTCTTCCCAAATGAATAAAGACTACTTTTCAAGTATGTAGCCATATGAGATTCAGTCTTTAGGTCTTTAAAGTGTTTATATAAATATACCCAGGTTTTAATTTGAAACTTATCCTTTGTCAGACCGCACATGTCAATTTTTGGTTTGCAGAATATGGTCACTGTAGAAGTAGGTAATGGGAAATGATTCAAACCTGGACAGAGGTTGCTGCCTATGTCACATGGAACATTTTCTCTCCTGTGTTCCCCTACAGGAAGTGGAGTGAAGTCCCCTCCTCTCTATCATAATGTCAGACGTGGGGGTGATATGCCTTGCTGTCCTGCCTCTCACCACCCTGTGCTCAGTGAGCATTGTCTTTCCTCCCTGCTAGTTGCCCGTTAGCCCTGCTAAATCAGAGGCCCCAGAGGCATACTCCAGTGCAAAGAACCCCAGAACCCTGTGCGCGGAACTACCGTGTCATTTTATTTATACTGCTTTTAGCACGTGTGCCTTAACTTTAATTCATTTTATTCGCCCCGACCCGATTTTAAACACCTGGAGACAAGGGACTATGTTGTATTTGTCACTCTGTCTGTCTCTAGGGCCTAGCACTGGATCTGCCTCGGAGTGGGGACTTGTGAATAAATGAATGAATGAGCGAATGTGCCCTCATGGGAACCTTTCTCTGACCTTGGCATTGCTGGCTTTCGTTTGTCCTGGGAGCTGGTGTGTAGGTGTTCCTTTCAGAAGCATCGACCTCAGTGTGGAGAGGAAGATCCAGAGGAGGGTGTGGGCCCTGAGATCGGTAGGAGGGACGTCCTGTGACAGGCCACGTGCTGGTCTGGGGCAAGGGGCAGAACGGAGGTGTCTTCCTGGATTTGTTCGGGAAATGGAGAATGCCCAGGGCCCAGGGTCGTCAGCCAACCGTGTTTTTAAAGTATTGATTTCAATTAAATGAAAGAGTTTTGTGTCAATATGTGAAACTTTGTGTTCCTTTCCGTCTAGCAGGTTGCCTTCCCTTCAGTATTTCAATGTCTTGACATTTAGAATTTATAGACCCAGGTATGGGTGATAGCGCTGTCTATTGGCTCTCATTAAAGGAGGCTTGAGCGTCCCCTTGTCATCAGGGGAGGTCATGTACTAAGACAAATCCAGTGACTTGATATTTTTATCCTTACATGTACGTTCCAGAAATGAGATTTTTACTTTGAAAATGCAGTATTATTATTGCACTTAAAAAATGAAATCGGATATGATCACTCACTTTTTTCCCATCCCCCCGCCCCCGCCCTGAAATCAAGTGTTTGTGTTATTGGAAAGGGAGTCCAGTCCTTGAGGACTTGTTTCCCTTAGAACTGGTCTTCGTGGTCTTCCGGCCCAAGTGACCCCACAGAGAACGGAAAGCAAGCCGGCCATCAGTCCTCCCGAGAGCGACATGTGTTAGAAGTGACTTTTAGTTAAAGTTCTGCTCATAAACGGGCTCTTAAGAGAATGGTACATAAGAAAACTTACTCGTTCTCATCTGTACTACGCATTAGATCACTGTTGAGTATTTTTATTAGATTATGAGGCAAGGGCCATGTAAACCCGACTGGCATCAACTCACATAAGCTAGTGCGATTTTTTTTTTTTTTTTTTTTTGGTATCAGTTCTGCTAATTGTATTTGCTGGAGATCATTACGTCACAAATTTTCTACTTCAAAGAGGTTGGGCTGTGAGCAGGAAGTTAAAGCAAACATGTTCCACAGCAAAAGATGCCACTGGAGTAAGTGACAGGCAGAACATTAATTATGTTGTTCTTCACAATACAGATGTTGTTAATGAGCTCAGGCTAACAGTCTTAGAGATTTACACCATAAACGTTTGATTCTAGTAGGTGCATTTTAAAAAACAATCATTTTTGAAATTGGTGTAATTCTCACAGCAGAGATAGGCGTCACATACAGCATCTTTTTTTTTTTTTCATGATTTGAAAGCTTTTCTTAAATCAGGGAGCCTACATTTGATGGTGTCTTAGTGTTGTGGCAACCAGAAGATATGAGGACACGGTGTCTCCTGGTAGACACCTGGGAGGTAGCACTTGACCTTGACTCACCTGTTCTTTCCAAACTGAGGAAACGCATGAAATGGAACAGTGCATGTTCTAGTGCCTTGAAAAAGTAAAACTCATTCATTTAACTTTAAGTCATTTAACTTTAAGTCATTCTATATATAAATAAATATATATATATATTTTATAACATAATGGGCTCTATTGGGTGTGTTTGGCATAAAAACCTGTTATTTAGATAGCAGGTTTTTAAAAATATGATTATTGGTATTGAAAAGCCAGTTTCCTGCATTCTGGAAAATTAATTAAAAAACTATTCTTATCCAGCCGGTGTGGCTCAGTGGTTGAGCATCGACCCATGCACCAAGAGGTCGCTGGTTCGATTCCCGGTCAGGGCACATGCCCAGGTTGTGGGCCTGATCCCCAGTGGAGGGCATGCAGGAGGAGGCCAATCGATGTTCTCTCTCATCAATGTTTCTATCTCTCTCTCCCTCTCACATCCCCTCTCTCTAAAATCAATAAAGGGAAAAAAAATTTAAAAAAAGGAACTATTCTTCAATATCAAGATTTACTGTAGCATCACTTCTAGAAATAAATACTTGGGTGTTTGCCCCATCCATGTTTTAATACATTCCAAATACTATATTGATATATTTACTGTTTTATCTAATAAAAGGGCAAAACATCTAGTAAGCTATTGAAATTTTTAGCATTCTAACTTGACTGTCTGTTAGAGGTTATTTTCTAAAATGTTCACAGATTTGCATTCACATTCAACAGATGTGGTTAACACACTTGTGTTCTACAATCATTTATTGAGTGACTGCTTTGTGCGAGGATCTGAAAGAGGGCCCTTACATGCTTCAATATATCTAATTCTCAAGACAGTGCCGTATGTAGGCTTGAACATTAGCATTATAAATCTCTGAGTAGGAAAACATTTTATATCATAAGCCCGTGAATGACTCACTGAAAAAGAAAAATCGTTTGAGGACACACAATTAAAAAATATATGAATGTCAGGCTGTGTGTGTGTGTGTGTGTGTGTGTGTGTGCATAGGCATGTGTGTGGGGTAAATATAACATGTTCTGTTCATCCATCATGAATATGAAACATAACAGTCTGTTTACAATCTGCAGTGTGTGATAAATAACAGGTATACTGTATCTTACATTATAGCCCATTTAAGAAGAGTGGCAGCTGTGTATGGGGGTGGGCTGGGGTGGGCAGGAAGAGAGAGATGCAAAACAGAGGGCACAGAGGGTGCACAGATACACACCTGGGAACCGGGGGTGGGGGTGCTGACAGAGACAACTCGATGCTTGCCAAACCTCTAATCATTGTATGAATACTAATTTTACTTGAAAATTTACAATCCTAGGGTTTAAGGTATTTGAACGCTAGGTAAAATTATAAAAACTTGTGGTTCTTTAAGATCATCTTTTTTTATTTTTAGTGGAAATGATCTGTCTACTCTAGAAAATAGTGCTTGTGACTTAAACTTTTTTTTTAAATTATGAAATATGAAATACAGTTGTGCACAGTAAAAAAAAACAACTGCAAACAGTATAATGGAAATTGAATTTCCTTTCCACCCCAAAGGCAGCCCACTCCCCAGAGATTGTCAGTGGTTCCTTGTACCAAATTTGTCTATGTAATTATGTGCACATACAAATATAAATATAATTTTTTAAAATGCATGGGAAAGATACTCTACACATGGTCACCTTTTCTTTCTTTCTTTCTTTCTTTCTTTTATAGTTTTCCCCAATATACTGTATAGATTTTTCTCATTCTTTTTAGCTTTGATGGAATTTTATTGTATGGATGACGACCCAGTGTCTTAACTGGAACCTTACACATGATAGACATTTAATAAATATTTGTTGACTTAATAAATTAAATAATTTATTTAACTATTCCTCCCACTGATGGACAGGGTCATCTGACTAATAACAGGGGTTCAAGTCAGGACTACAAACCTGTATCCCTTGCAGTCACTGAGTGGTGGGACTCTGGAGAAATTCTTCAGCTCTGATTTCGGCAGTAATAAATCTCTCTCTCTCTCTTTCTCTCTCTCTCTCTCTCACACACATGCGCACACACACACACACACACACACACACACACACACACACACATGTGCACACGTGTAAAGAAATGTCCGTTCTTAGGCGCTTCAAGCTCATGGCATCAGTTTTCCACCAGGTAATTTCTGGAGGTGGGCTCATTGAGCCGTTATCTATGGGATTCTACATGAATGTCTGAATTTGGGCTGTTTTTTCTGCTCTACCATGGAAGCTCTTTGATTGGTTCTTTGGTTGGGGTTGACTGAACACTGAGGTTCCATCTTCTTTCTGCATTTCACAAAGGTATGCTTCTTACTCAGGTTCATGATATATCACTTTTTCCCTCATTCGTCTTCCATGTTTAATATTTTGTCATTAGGTGGAGTGTATATCAGCTCAATTGGCAAATATAATTTGAATAAATTTCACTTCAAAAAGTGTACAATTGGGATGCCTGAGCCTGGTTGCTCAGTTGGTTGGAGCATTGTCTCGTACATCGAAAGGTTGTGGGTTCGATTCCTTGTCAGGGCACATACTAGGTTGCAGGTTTGATCCCTGGTTAGGACGTGTATGGGAGGCAACTGATTGATGTTTCTCTCTTACATCAATGTTTCTTTCTCTCTCTCCCTTCCTCTCTCTCTCAAATCAATAAAACATACCCTTGGGTAAGGATTAAAAAATAAAGTGTACCATTGGGATATGAAATAGTTATAGGAGTCTAAGACGCCTCTCATTTCTTGTTGGTGATCTTGTGTTTGAACTTCATTCTTTTAGATCCTAAAACTATTTTAACAACAGGAACATGGTGTCTGTATAGGTGCCAACAATTTCCCCCTGGGGAAAGTGCAATGCTTTGGACTTTCCAGTTGGTTCCAGCAGCAGAACAGTGTGGACCACTGCCCATTTTCTTGAATGGGAGAGGCATCAGAGTCAACACTGTGGCGGTGTCCTCCCTCTGACCCTGCCTACATGTAAACATGGGTCGCCAAAAGGAAGGAGCAGCTGCTAGATCAGTGGAGGAAATGAGAAGGCTCTTTACATAGACCAGGTGCCTGTGGCTCTCACTGATGTGTTGATCAAAGCTGTCTGAAATGCTGCAAGGCAGGGATTTATCAGTGCCAGTCATATGCCTGCAGGCGACAAGCGAGTCCCTTCTGTTCTCTAGGTTGGAATCCAAAGCTGATTGCATGGGAGGAATGGGAAATGCTTGTCAGCTCAGAGGAAACTTCTACTCAGCTTTGCTGCAGTTACAATGAGTCCCTTTACTTGTTTGAGGGAAACTCTATATTACATTCCTCTGCGGAAAGTACCCAAAACAAATACTGCTAGCCAAGATGATAAAAACTGTCACACTCAGATTTTAAAACTCAGGTTTCTGTTGGCTTAAAACCAGAGCCACACAATAATGGTACTCTCTGTGTAATAGAAAACAGTTCACCTTAGGAAGTCAGGACTGTTACACTTGCTAGTTGAGACGCCCTTGGAGTGAACGCTGGACTTGGGGGGACCGCACCTTGGCTTCACCTTGGCCAAATCCCACTTCTGATCTCCTGCAGGCTTCTCACTTTTCAGTGTCTAAGCTTCTTGCAAGAATACTATGGGACACAGCATTAGATAGTTGACGTAAAATATTTTCAATTATTGATCGACAAAGTGTCGTTTTGTTATCAGCTGACCTCTTCCATGTTACTCAGGAGGGAATCATTGACTATTATTAAGTACATTCTGGCTGCCACTCACCCTGAACCAGTGGTTCTCAATGCTGGCTCCTCCTTAGAGCACCTGGTGCCTTGGGGCCACTGGTCCACCTCCCTGTCCTCCACCCCCATAGGTTCCAATGTAACTTATCTGGCTGGGATCTGGGCACCCACAGTCTTTTAAAGTCCCCCAAATGATGCTAACGTACAGCCAGTGTGCCTGGGGCATGCTGTGTGGCTCCAGGTAGAAGCAGCCCAGTCCCATCAGAAGGGCTGTCAGAGCATCTGCCACCGGGATTATTGACTTGGGGTTCACAGTTAAAATCTCTAGGCTTCTCTGTTTAAAGACTCCTAATGCGCATGGCAGGGAGCTCCCGACTGTGCCTCAGCACCAGCCGCTCTGAGTAACATCCCCCCTCCAGGTCAGTTTGGAATATGCCATTGTCTGTGTTTAGTCATAGCTTTCCACATTTGATGAAAAGGCACCCAAGCCGACAGAAATGTCTTTACAGAGAGAGAGACACACAGAGAGAAGGACAGAGGCTTCCAGTTCAGGAACGGAGGACCCACGTCCCCAATAGTCGTCATACATGGTGTCATCTTTTCTATTCTTTCAAGGACTAATGAAATTTCTTTCTAGAAAACTCCTTCGTGGCTCTTCACCTTTATCTGGAAGACTAACAGTCTTTTTTCCCTTTCGTTTACAAACCACTGAGTGAATAATGTTATTTGCTTCATCAACTGTTTCTCTCAGCATAGCTGTCAGCCTATACGCTTGTGAGAATGTTCCATAAATCAGATGCGGTTCATACATTGCGTCCACCCAGATCGCTTTGTTATACCCGTATTTGCTTCGAATACCCACATGTAATTTGGTTAACTGTAAGAGGAAGATATGCCAGGGAAGTTTTATGGCAGCCTGTGCTTAGATTAAGGCCTTCGGAATACATTTTATCTCTGAAGTATGCTGCTTAAAGAAAATAAACATTTAGACATATTCAGAAAAAATAGGCCTACAGAGAAGTTAGTAGGATTACAGCCTCCAGATTGACATTTTTGGAATATAAATTCAGAATGAAAGCTCTATTAAAGCTGTATCACTATGCAAATGATAAAGAAAAAAGACTATTAAGTTATCAGCGAAATCTGGCTCTAATTTCAGAGAACTCGCTCTGAGCAATGAGATGTTATATTTTGGAAGATCAGTTCCACTGGTGTCGCCGGAGCATTTCCCTAGGATTGTTGGGTAGAGTCTACCCAGAGCACTCTGGAGTGTTTGTGGGAGGAGCCAGGGATATCCCACAAGAAGGCATTTAAAGAAAAGTTCAATGTGATCAGCACAGACCTTTTACTCTTCATGCCATGAGTTTCAGAGGCACATTATGGTAGTGTGATAACGAGGTTGAGAGGTGAGCTGTGGATTCTGGCCGGAGGCACACTATAGGTAGCTCTACCACTCAGCTGTGTAACTTGGGCACATTATCTCTTAACTTCTTTTAATTCCGGTTTCTCGCCTATGCAGTGGGTATTCATCATATGTATCTCGCATGGGTGTGAGGATTACATGAGTGAATGTATGTCAAGTACTTGGCATAGTGCCTGGTACAAAAGAAATCGTCAACAAATAGTTAATATTTAAATAGTTAAATGTTATAATTATTAATAATAGAAACAACCGCTTCTGTTGATTCCACTGAGGAATGAAGAATAACCTTTCACCAAGGACAAAAGTACTCAGCCCCCGGACCAAGGTGGTGGCAGGGAGGCTCCTGAAGGTCCCTCCTCCCAAGGTGCACCGAATGTACAGCTACAGGTGGAGCAGTTTTCTCCGAGGGAAATCCTGAAACGAGCTGGGTCCCTCCTGCACGTTAGATGACTGAGAAGGTACCCACATTGAATCGGGTCCCAAAGCTGAGACACCCTCCCCGTAACCCCCACCCCCAGCACAGCACCATGGAACAAGAGGGAACCCCCAACTCCCAGCTTCTCCCCGAGCAGGGAAGAGTTTACACCACATCTCTAGCACCCCAACTTTCCAGGTTACCACTGGAGGGACAGGTCCCCAAATCACCTAGTTCTGAACGCAGAGGGGCTCGCACTCGTGAGTCATCCCACAGGACTGTAGCTCCCCCAGGGCTCAGTATACAGGGAACAGGTGAAAATACCATCACCCAGACTTTCTCTGGGTGGGTTTCACTGCATACTTTACAAGCTGCTGCCTGAGGGTCTTCTAGGTGCTTGGGTCGATGCTCAACCAGTGAGCCACACTGGCTGGGCTGGACAGGGTCTTGCTTCTAATTAGCACACGTCTAGGTAATGACCGAGATCTTCCCTGGAGCCCAAAAGAGCTGGCATGCCCTTCCCTCACCGTCCCCATCTTGCTCCCTCCAACAATAAAATGCAGAAATGCCCATTTCCCAGTTTCTCTCTGCAGGGGTTTGATGAGATAATTTCCTTACTGCTGCCTGAGGGTCAGCTTCTGATCAGTCTGTATAAAAGTACTGACTGTAATGGTCCCCTTTGGGCCACTGTTGAATCTTGGCGCCCCCTCCACTCCCGGGAGCCACTAAGAACAAAGACCTTGAACAGCCAGTGGTTTGAGAGGCAAATGGGAGCTGAAGCCAGGCTGACGGGTGAGGTCCACCTCCTGCAGGAGACCCTTCTCTCAGGTCCGGCGGAGAAGGTGCTCGGTGTGATGCTCAGAAGCCCACACAGAGTCCGGGAAAGTGCAGAAACAAGGGAATACGTTCCAACAAAAGAACAAGATAACCTCCAGAAACCTAGCGGAATGAAACGGGAGATAAGTGATTTATGGGACAGAGAGCTCAAAATATTGGTAATAAAGGTGCTTGCCGAGGTCAGGAAAGCACCCCAAGAAATAGAAAGTATAAAACAGTCCCGAACAGAAATCAAAGAGATGAAAAATACAATAATTAAACTGAAAAACGGAATAGAGGGGTTCAACTGCAGACTAGGTCAAAGGGAAGAAAGGAAGTGGTCTTCTTTTTTTTTTTTCAAATATGTGTTTCATAGATTTTTTTAGAGAGAGGGGAGGGCAGAAAGAGACATCCATCGGCTGCCTCCAGCATGCCCCTTACTGGGAATTGAACCCACAACCTGGGTATGTACCCTGACCAGGAATCGAACCAGGACCTCTCAGTCCGTGGGACAACGCTCAGTCCATGAGCCACACCGACCGGGACAAGTGGTCTTTTATGCTGTCTGTTCAGGGTGCACTCGTTACGGCCTGGCATCATAACTCAACTATTTCTGTTGTCCTGAGAGTTATTCCCTATTTTTAATCTCGTAATAAGATAAAAAATAATTGGCCAGATAATTCAAATTTGAACTATGGGATTTATCTATAAGCCCCACCCTGATATGATTTATTCACAGCAGTGCTGCTACTGATTATTATCATTGGCCTAGGTCCTGGTCTTGGGAAACAAGAAGGAAGGAGAAGAATGCCATTCACTCTATTTTATGTTTGCCTGTCCCTACTTGGACATTAATCCTCTTGGGTCTAATAGATTGTGACTGGAGTGGCGTGCGGTGTACCGTGGGGACGTCTGGCTCAGTGTGGCAGATGGAACACGTGGGTTTACCTCTGCTCCTTCTGTAACCTCTTCCCAATGACAGTGGAGCAATGAGGAAGGCACACGTGTACAAGGACAAAGGGGGAGAGGAAATGACAGAGGAAAAAAAGACAACAAACATTTGAAAGCTGGAAATTGTGTGAACTAGTGCTGTCTTAGCAGACTGGAGACAGCAGCCACTAAAAGCCTTCAGGGAGGAAAGTGACGGGAGGCCACTCCTCTGTGCTGCAGGAGGACTCAGGAACCGGGGGCGCGAGGAAGCTCTGACTGAGTGGCTCCCAGTCTTCACAGGAACAAGTGCACCCCCAGGTCTCTTCTGCAGCATGCACAGCTAAGCATTCTCCCCCTGCCCCCTTCTCTCTGGGATGAAGGAGAAATCATCTAAGTTTTCATGGGTCTACAGAGCTGGCCTGGACATATATGCGTGACATATATTAATACACACATGAATAATATTTTGCCTCTGACTTGGCAGTTTGGTGCAAATTTTATTTGTTTAATGTGGGGATATTTGGTTTCCCAAACTCTCAAGCCAGAAGGGGATAAAGTCGTGACAGGAAATGTCCCTGTCTTACTTAACTTGAGCCCAAGACACTGAAAGTATAGGTGAGGTCAAGGATTCTGATTCATATTTAATTGATACTCATCACTGAAATAAAAAATGAATATGTTACAGAAATAAGTAGGTATTCATGGATCTGTTTGATACAATAAATCAATATATGAATTTATATTCTAATTAAGGAGGTCTAATCACCTTGGCCTGTTGTAAATCTCCTGGGGCTTAGTATTGGAAAAGCCCTCAGTACTAAACATCTTTGACAGTCTTTGAGGTATGGGGTTGTGGGTAGCACTCGATGTTATTTACTACAATATGATTATTTCCACAGGGTTTAAATCAGGGCAGTGATTTGAATCTCAACTATGCAATACATCATTTCTAACAGAGGCTTCCCAGAGCAGAGGTATAGATGTTTTTAATAGGTCATTTGGCAAACATCACGATGGAAGAGTTTTGTCCTACTGAAGAGTATGGCTATTTGGAAGAAACAGAGAATTATAAAGAATGGATCAATAGCTTGCTAGGTCCTTAGTGCAGGTTTAATATATTAATTTTGGGGAAAAAGAACATATTGATTGATTTTTATGTTTTTCTTTCTTGTTAGGCTCCCCCCCCCCCATTCAGTTGCTATATGAAAAAGCAACTTATCAAACCCAATATCAAGACAATTAATGTCATTCAGTAAAATATTTCTTCAACAGACTTATTCCCAGAGACAGAGAATGAAAACTGCTCTACAAAGGTCTGGCTTTGGCAGTGTAATGAGCATGAAGCCCGGAGTCACTCACAGGTCTGACTCATTTACACTTAGGTTGACATTAATTTGCTTTGAAGAGCGATACCCATCTGTGATTGTTGCATCGCTAAAAGGTCATAAAATCTTGAAGGTAATTCCAAAACATTAACGTGAAATTGATGTCTATAAACGTTTTCTCTTTCTTTAAAATAATCCCTGAGATTTTAGAGCACATAATCTAATATGACATATCTTCTATTTGTAAAAAGAGCACCAT
Organism: Tadarida brasiliensis; assembly: GCA_030848825.1. Taxonomy (NCBI): domain Eukaryota; kingdom Metazoa; phylum Chordata; class Mammalia; order Chiroptera; family Molossidae; genus Tadarida; species Tadarida brasiliensis. Next base: position 92,317,967 of record CM061267.1, on the reverse strand, counting down.
CCCTACCAAAGTGAACTCTGTTTATCTTGTGGTTGTATTTGAGATGGAGTCCGGGTCACGATGCGGGCATTTCCTTCTCGACCTGTGGCTGAATGGAGCGATGCTTTTTCCATCCAGGACAGCTGCCTCGCTTTGAGCCGCTGCGCCTTCCTAGGGCCACTTAAGTTTCTGTGCATTCCCAGTGGTGGGATTCTTCCCACGGTAGGCTGTGGAGTAGATACTTTTGTTGTGGGGACTGGCAGCAAAATAGCCATGTCCTGCTCCTCTCAGCATCACATCAACCATGCATTTCCCTTCACCGACCAAGTGCTGGAGAAAACTGGTCCAGTGGCTCTAGAAGGGACATGAAGAAGTGGGGCAGGAGCTTATAGTGTCATTACAGGTGATAAACTGGAGCACCTCTCAATGTTATGCTTCACACATCACAACTTCATATAAATAATGTTTTATTTATTGTCTAGGGCTCCCCCCCCCCCCCCCCCCACACACACACACAACATTAAAAGTCAGCTCTGTGAGGTAATGTTTTTCATCTGTTTGGTTTACTGCTCTCCTTACACCTAAAACAGAGTGTGGTGCAGGGCTGCTCAATAAATATATGAATGAGAAAACAGTGTCAAAGCTACCATTGCCCTGCCCTTGCCCAAGGAGGAGTAAATGTACACAAAACCTAAGGTCGGAGTAAATGCATTGATTCCTGTATCAGGAAGACACTGCGCTATGAAGATGGTGCTGATGGGCTTGTCATGACTATCTTGAGTTCCTGGCTGTTTTAGTGACTTTGTGTCTTTAAGTAGGCAATTTGATTTCTGCGGTCTTACTTTCTGCAGTTAAATACTAGATATAATAAGATTTCCAGGTATCTTTGGGAAGTACTCAGTAACTCAATTTTATTTGACAACTACTTATTGCCTGAGATATGCAGATCACCTTGTAGGTCTGAGGGGTTTTAAGAAGGAAAGAGACCGTCTCCATCCTCGGACATCCTGCAGCTCCCTGGGGGAAGTCAATCAGCAGTAGCAGTGATGCTGGTGTTAACAGTCACACTTACAGAGCGTGTATTGTCTGGCAGGCACTGTTGTAAGCTTCTAAGTTTATATGCTTACAAAACTTATAAAATATATGTTTTATATGCTTACATAGAATTTAATCTTCATAGGGTCCTCTGTGGTGGATGCCAACATTGTTCCTCTTTTACAGGTCGACATTTAAGGCTAAGCAAACCCAACGAAAAATTCTTTGGATTCAGCGGAATGTGGACAATGTGAGGATGTTATTCATTCTGAAAGTGCCTAAGTCGCATCAGTCTAGGGCAGTTTTGTCAATGTCAATACGGGAGGTTGGGCAGGTTTTCGTGGCAGAGGTAGTGGGCTTAGTGGGCAGGCAGGGATTTTCAAGGAACTACAGCAATATCCAGCCCAGGTAGAAGGACTGTAACTCAGCAGCTGAACCTTGAATACTGGAAACCCTGGCGAGCAAGGCCAGACCTGGCTCTGGGCTGCTGGAAGCATGAAGGTTGGGCTGTTATGACAGATGCTGGGTAAGGCAGGAGCTTATTAAAGGACAGGCTCAGAGCCCACAGATCAAAGTCTACACAGCAGTAAAGCTGGCATTTGATTAGATTCTTGGGGGATCTTAAGTCCTATGCTGAGTAGCACATGCATTGGTTCTGGAAAGATAATGGAATGAGTGAATACTTGAATGAATGAATGAATGAATGAATGAATGAATGAATGAATGAATGAATCAGTCCATCAATGAACATTATCTTGGTGGAGGCTACGTAAGTAAAGCTAAGTGAATAGGGATGTTTAGAGGCAGACACACAGCTTTGTTGCATAAGCGACTTTTCTGTGATAATAGGTTTATTCTTGAGCAAACCCTCTCCTAGCTTCAGAGGAAGAGTGGCCGTCTTTCATAATTAAACTGGAGTCTTGTCTTTCAAACTCTTTTCAACTGGGCAGCAATATTTGCTATTATAGAGGCTAAAAGCCAGCACTTAAAAAGAAGAAAAAATGTGAGACAACTATAAGTTATATTTGTCTATGTGGCATGAGCATCTTTGATCAAAGTTATTCTTGAGGCAACGTCCTGTGATGTACTTGGTAGCTTAGTATTTAACCTTTGCGATGATCAAGGAAGAGAGATGAAAGGAGGAAAAAAGAATCAATTCACTTAATCCACTTATCCTTGCCCTGAAAACATGTATTTAGAGTTAGTTGAATAGTTAAAGTGACAGACATTGTAGGACGTCTGCTATTTGCTTTTACTAGATTCCTTAGCGTCGTAGCCAGTATAAGCATCTCTATTTAATGCACAAATAGAAAAACCAAGGTATATGTTGACATTTCAGTTTAAATGGATCAAGTTGGGTGTAGAATTGCTGACTTCTTCCCTGAACTCCTTGTCACAAAGCTTTCCCCTCCAGACTGATTACACATATAATCCAGACTATTTTATTTGTCTCCATGTGACAGGGTTTTCTAATGATAATCTCTACATTCTCTAAAGCGAACTGTATTTTGATTAAGATCTTGGCCCTTGACTTCTATAGTTGTGTTGGAAATGTCTGTGTAATTGATTCATACTTGGTGTAGAAACAACTTCGAATCTGACCTGTAAGTCAGATTGAAGCTGCTTAAGAATCATTTGAGTGATTTTGAGCCAATCGGAGGTATGTTTCTGTGAATTTATTTTAGCTAGTATATGCTTTTTTTTTTGCCTTGAACCTACGCCAGACCAACTCTATGGTGTGTCAGTGAGAAGGAATGAGGATAATTGCTGGTTTAAAAATATAGCTGTTGTGGATTTATCTGGCATACAAGCCCGAGAAGTGAGCGGAAGGTAGCGAGCCTGAGGGAGGTTAATGAAGTGGACTGTGCAGGTTCTTTTTAAAGAACTTTGCCCTTTGGGTACTTGAACACAAATGCTGCCCGGTGGCCACGGCTGAACTGGCTTGATGAGGCTGGGATTGGAGAGCTCCTCGTAAGGACGAATACCTTGAGAAGCGGTGCCAAAGCCATTGGTTAAAAGTACTCTAGGCCGGTGCTTTGCAGCCAGTGTGCCACAGGAATTTTTAAAATATGCAACTCTGACTATAGTCAGGGGCACTGACCTCTTTTCCCTCAGATTGTCAAATATAAAAAAAATCACAACAGCCGACACAACAATAGCCATCTGGTGTGAATGAATTAAAATTATATCTTTTTTGCCCGGCCGGTGTGGCTCAGTGGTTGAGCATCAACCCATACACCAAGAGGTCACCAGTTTGATTCCCGGTCAGGGCACATGCCCAGGTTGTGGGCCCGATCCCCAGTGGGGGGCATGCAGGAGGTGGCCAATTGATGTTCTCTCTCATTGATGTTTCTATCTCTCTCCCTTTCCCTTCCTCTCTCTCTAAAAAGAAATAATAAAGAAAAAAAAAATTATACCTTTTATTTTTGTCAGATCAGCAAAAAAAAAAGATATATTTTTTGGTGTGCTGCAGAATTTTAGTAATTAGTTTATGTGTGCCTGAGATGAAAAAGGTTGAAAATTGCTGATCTAGACTGTTCTTGTCTCCGCCGCAGACCACAAATCCCAGACTTGATTCGATCACTTGGGTTGCCTTTAAACTTCAAATCACCTTCCTGCTTGTCCTATTCGAATGCTGGTATGTTTTGTCTGCCACACCTCTGATTTGGTGTCTGCTGCATAACTCCTGCCCTTCTGATTTTGGCTGTGTCTTTCTGGCTCAGTGTTGGTTGTTACCGTTAGCCTCTCTCTGCTGCATGACCCAACTTGGCCACAACTTATTATTTATAACGTCCGCTCTCCCCCAGTTCACTTCCTAATTAAATAGAACCACACACAACTGTTGCAAAGCACTGGCTTGTACTCAGGGGAATGCTTTTCCTTTAAGAAGAATCAAAGTTTCATTGAAAATTTTTCATCAAAAGTTCACGTGATTAGCTGTGTACCACATACAGAGCTAAAGTGAAAGTCGAAGAGAGGGTTTGTGAATTGTATACAGTGTGGGACAAAATGTAGCCCCAGGTGTATGCATCCTTTCATTGTGATGATAATTACGCTGAGCAAAATAAGCCAGTCAGAGAAAGACAAATACCACATGATTTCACTCATATGTGGGATCTAATGAACTACCAAGCAAAATAGAGACAGACTCATAGTCATAGAGCAAGCTGACAACTGAGGGGGTGGGGCTGAGTGGGGGTGTGGAGGGATTGAGCCAAAAAGAAAAAGAAAGAAGAAACTCATGGACACGTGGACAACAGTGTGGTGATTGCTGATTTCGGGAGGGGGAAGGTGGCGGAGGGTATAGGGGGAATGAATGGAGATGGACGGAGACTTGACTTGGGGGGGTGAACACCCAATCCGATGTACAGATGATGTGTTGTAGAATTGTGCCCCTGAAACCTGTAGAATTTTGTTAACCAGTGTCACCCCAATAAATTCAATAAAAAGGAAAAAAATAATAATGAACCCTTACCACCACCCTTTTTCACGGGAGAAAGCTGAAGTCCGGGACGCTTGTGTCCTCAGATTTATGTGGCAAATCAACAGAGCTGGGAGGACATCTCAGTTCCTGAACCCTAGGGTCTCTTGATCACGAAAACTACAGGTTGAAATGCAAAACACTTTGTGTAGCCAACCACTTGGGGTCAAGAAGGTAAAAATCAAGCCCAACTATGTGGGCAAACATTTGAGTACTAATCTGGGAAACACAACCATCCTCAGTGCTCACCTGTGAAGCATGTTTCTCTGTGCAAAAAATAAAATATATTTCCCACATGATTTCTAGCCAGCTCACCCTGTTGTGTTTCTTAAAAACTGCCCTACGGATGCATCCTGCTACTTCACAGGGAACAAATACCCTGTCTCAAAGGCCAAAATAATTTTTTCATTATCTGTGTTTTAATCACCATGACATGAAAATAATACTTCCTCTCCCAAAATAAATTTCACTTAAAGAATACATATTTACCTAAATGGAAAGACATTTATTTGTATGTCAAGTTAAAATATTCTGAGTACTTATGGTAATAACTGTGTGGCTATAGAATCATAAGATTAACTAGATTTGAGACAGAATTCTTTCTCCTTATCTATTGTTTTAGAATTAATAGGTTTTATTGATTTTGGTTCTACTTCTGATCATGATGACTTATATACATATATATCTTTTGGCCTATTAATATTACTCCTGGCTCTGGAGAGTAACCCTTTGCTCCCTGGAAACCAATGGATTTAGCTTTTGATTAAAAGAACACTAACAGATTGAATGTAATACAGCCTGCCTGAATAGGGACAACAGGGAAGATGAAAAACTCCTGTAACACTTTGGATAAAAGGACATTTCAGAGATATAAATGTTATTGATTGATTATTTTCTACAATTCAATTATTTTATTTTACACTTTTTTAAATTGATTTTTTGTTTGTTTGTTTTAGAGAGAGAGGAAGAGAGAGAGAGAGATAAAAACACTGATGTGAAAGAAACGTCCATCAGCTGCCTCCTGTACGTGCCCTACTGGGGATCAAGCCCGCAACCTGGGCAAGTGCCCTAACTGGGAATAGAACCAGGACCTCTCAGTCCATGGGATGACGCTCAATCCACTGAGCCACACCAGCCAGGCTTACTTTATACTTTAAAAAGAAAAAAAATTTTTTTTTCTTTTTATTGTTTTTACAGAGAGAGAAAGGGTGAGGGAGAGAGAGATAGAAACATCGATGCGAGAGAACATCGATTGGCTACCTCCAGCATGCCCCCCACTGGGGATTGAGCTCACAACCTGGGCATGTGCCCTGACTGGGAATCGAACCGGTGACCTCTTGGTGCATGGTTCGATGCTCAACCACTGAGCCACACCGGCTGGGCTACTTTATACTTTTTAAATTCTCTTTGGACCTGGGGCACCCTGGAGCTTTATGCACTGACCACACTACACATAGTCAAGTTCTATAGCATTTTCCTTTTCTATTTATCCATTTTATTTAATAAATATAAGGAGTCCATTTCATTTTTTATTTTATATAACATTATTTTTATTATGAATTTATTTGAGTCACTGTGGGCCCAGCATGTCCTCAGGCAATTATTTTCAACCCCTTCCATCTCGTGGCATGCATAAAGGAATTACTGAAATTCTGCAGCACACCAAGAAATGCATTATGTTTTTTGCCAATCTGACAAAAAAAAAAGTATAATTTTGATTCATTTACACCTGACAGCTATTGTTGTGTTGGCTGTTGTCATTTTTTCATTTGACAATCTAAGGGAAAAGAGGTCAGTGCCCCTAACTTAATAGTCAGGTATTATTACATGGTTTAAAAATTCATGTGGCACACCTGTTGAAAATCACTGTCCCAAGGATTTACCCACCCATCAAACTGCTCTGCGGTGAGATAGCCAAGTTCAACAGCAGTTGCCTCTAAGGTTGGTCCATTTGTGTGCTGTCTTGGCAGTCTGTGCTGCCTTGTCACACCCTGTGTTAGAATGAAGAGCTGTCACCAACATTGGAGACTTATTCATTAGCTTGTTGATTCTTTCTGTATTGGCCTGGTGAAAATAAATGTGTCCTAGCACTGATTATATATTATTTGATCTGTTTAATAGGGTTTTGGAAAGAATGAATGGATGCATGTTCTTAGATAGCTCTTGGCACATGCCCGATGCTGTATGGCCGAGGCGACGGGGAATGAAGAAGGGAGGCTTCCTGTTCCTCCTTTCCTCTCGGTTTCCTCTTTGATGTTCAATGTGCCCCAAACACTGCAGCGAAGAATCTGAGAAATGAAGCACAAGAGAACTACCAGCCAGATCAACTCATTCATTCACTCATTCACTTGTGTATTCACTTATAAGACATTTGTTGACCACCTACAATGTGATAGTCATTGGACTTATAAAGATGAGTAAGAGTTCAGGGTCATTATTGCAAATCCATGTATCTATGTCTTGTTCTTTTTATTATAAGCTAGTTTTCATTAAAACGGTGGCAGGAACTCCTAGCCATTGCTAAGTTTTCTATTGCTTCCAACCTTGTATGTTTCTTGAGTAGAGTAATTTTATCAATTGAGGTCCAACCAGAAAAGTGGAGCCAGCAGGAGATATATATTAAGAGAGTTACTGTTAAGGAACAGGCTTACTCAGTTCTGGGGTCTGGCTAGGTAAGTCCAAAATCTGCAGGGAGGGTCATCCAGCAGGGCAGCCTGGGACTCGCAGGCACAGTCGAAGCTACTGTCCGTAGGCAGCGTTTATTCTTCTTCTGGGAAGCCTCAATTCTCAAGGCCTCTCAGCTGGTTCATTCAAATTGTCTGGTATAATCTCCTTTATTTAAAGTCAACTGAATGTGGAATTTAATCACATCTGGAAAATACTTTCACAGCAACAGCTAGATCAGTGTTTGATTGAATAACTGGGGACCAGCCTAGCCGAGCGGACACATCAAAAAGACCATCACAGTACTGTTTTGGGGGAACATTGTTTTAAACTGTATATAAGTAATGGCCAGAGTGTCTCAGTACACTGTTAATTTTCTAATAGTACTTTAACATTATTACATTATTTGGGATGTGTTTATAGAACATCACAACAGTTAGTTGATAGAATCCATGAAATGAAAAATAAATAGATGCCTTTTGGCATCAGTTTGGTAAATTTATAAACAAAGGTTTAAAATGTGTTCCTAGCTGTGCCAGCATTTAGAGGGGACAGTCTCTGGCTGTCCATCATTCATTGGTAGTGTTCATAATATTGGACATGTCTTTGGGATCGCATTTTGACTTGAGAAACTTACAAACTGAAATTTAAGCATATTCTATCTCAAAGAAACGAGAGGCTGAATAGGAATATGATTATGGTATTTAATTCATTGTAGTGTGTTTTATTTATTTGTTTACTCACTTGTGAAATCACCCAATCTAGATTATTTGTTGAACAGCATAATGGTAAAAACAGGCTCTGGGGTCAAATGCCAACAGTTTCTAGGTATGTGACCCTGGAAAATGACAGGAATTCGTTCAATTTCTATTGTGAAATAGGGATAATATTAACTATTTCATAGATTTGTTTTGAGTTCTAAGTGAAGTTACCCTGTGGAGTCAGAGTGTTTACCCCTGGAGGTTGTAGACCTGACCTTCAGTCTTTGTATGGTGTGGCACGGCGTGGGTGCTGTCGGAGGCACCGCAACTGACCATGGCAACACGCCATGATGTGCCTGTTAGCGGGGGATGTCCAGAGCCTGGTGGAAGCACAGTGGAATGAGAACACCTGTACGCTCTTCCTGTGGAGGGGTGTTTTGGCTTCTAGTGCCACACAGATAGAGAACCTTAGCACCATCAAAACTTGGCATTGAAATTAATGACATGATAAAAGAGGAATGCTTCCATCAAGAAGCAACAATTAAAGAAATAAAACTGTATCGAATCTTTTCATGGAAAGTCAGGTCCATGACCTCAAGAAGTAGATTTAAAGATCCTAAGGACATTTCTATGATATAGGGCAATATTACTGAATGATTGAATATCACTTTCCTGGAGATTTACCTACTGAGAATTGTCAAATGAAGTTAAGATTATAAATGTCCTATAATGATGTCATTGTGTAGTTAATTGGGTCTCTTTTTAACTTTGTATTTAAATTAGTGTTTTATATCTTTCTCTCTTCTTTGCCTCCTTTATTTTCAGTGCACTCATCTATTTCTCCCGTAAGGTTTTATTTTGCTCTGGCTGTTTGGCTACATATAAATACTTCTTGACTTGTAGGAGTAATTTTCACCTGTCCCCAGGTGATTTCTGACATTGAAAGTAAATGACTCTGTCAAGTATATTTCCAAAGAACTTGTGCATAGAGAAGTTAACTCACTTTATAAATGCCTTTGTGGAAGAGATATATGTTCCAGCTATGCATAATAAATCTGCTTATAGCTTTGGGTTATTTTTACACATTCACAGGTTTTGTTTTTTTATTAGATTACTTTTCACCCTAAAATAAATTGCCTGCCAATGTGTTGCAATACATTAACTTTCAATGAGAAATAAAACGAAAGGGAAGAATGTACAATTATGAATAGATGTGTAAATGGCATTATCCTAGCAATAGGAGACTTATTATAGTCTAGCTTGTGGGGCATGTGATTGCATTTCCATCATTTTTCACGGGGAGAACAACTTCATTTATACAACCCTTCTTTTTAGGCTCGCATTCTATAAAGTGGGACTAAGACACCTGCTTCCCATAAAGTTTTACAGGTTCTCATTTATTAAGTACCTTTTATGCTTGCTGAGTTTCCTCAGTGATAGTCTCTATAGAGAATGAGTTATGAATCACAGTTAACCCTAAGTGTGGAGGTCTGCAAGTTTTGGAAAGGAAGGGATCATACCCAGGAATGCAGGTATGAGGATTCCCTCTTTGCTTCTTTGGACATGGATATTTATCTACCTGTAGGGCTGAGAACTTCCCACCCTCTGTGGTTAGTTTTGACCACACACACACACACACACACACACACACACACACACACACACACATCAGGAGGTAGTTGGCTCATTCTCAAAGTCTATTCTTGATCTTCAGTTTAACACTTTAAAAAATTTCTGCCATGCGTCATGCATTATATTTATATACCTAGTAGAGTACCTAGAACAAAGCACGCACACACACACACACACACACACACACACACACACAGTAGCTACTAAGGTTTAAAAGCTTTGTGGTAACCTCTCTGCATACATTGTTTTACATAAACATCACCAAACCTATGAAGTAGTACTTTTATCATCCCCCTCTCCTTTTTTAACCAAAGAAGAAATGGAAACATAGGGAGTTTGAAAAACATGTTCAAGGTCATGCAACTAGTAAATGAAGAACCCAGGCTTTGGAACAGAACTTTGTACTTCAAAGGCCACATGCTGACCTGCTGGGCTAGCCATTCTCTTGTTCACTCATTGCTACATGAGTGAATGTCTCCCTTACTCAACTGGAAGCTTCTTGCATCGCATCCCTTCTCTCTGTCAACCATATGGCACCTGCCATGGACTTGGCAGCAACAAATGGTGTTGACTCAACAGCACACTTGGCCAGCAGCATGGGAATTTCTGATCTACACATCTTCCTATATGAAGACCAACCCAAAGATAACATAGTTCACTGTACAACCAGCTTATTTAAAGCAAAGGCAAAGATGGGATTCACAGACTGGCTGTCCTCTGAGTATATGCTTCTGCTGTAATATAAAAAGTTAACACACTCCTGGGAATTATTAAGAGAAGTTGACTTTTGAGAGATAAGCACTAATTAGAATCTCATGATACTAACACTTTAAAAAGAGCCTGGAGATACTGGAAAAGCTGTGTGAGAATGAGTGAGATGATTAAACATGTTAAATGTGGGTGTTCATAAGAAAATGATGGGAATATTTAACATAAAGAGGAGAAGGTTATGATTAGATAATAACTTCAAACATATGAAGATTTTGGAGAAATTGATTGTGACCTGTTTTGTGTTCAATTTATGCACTAAAGAAAATGTACTTGAAGTGAAAAGTTTGGTTTGGCATTTATTATTCACCCAACATATTTACTTCATGTCCCTATGATCACAGTACTATAAAGGAAATTTCAACCACAAGGACTTTAAAAAAAACAAAAATTTGTAAACATTAAGTTATATAGTTCCTATAGTCCAACTGAAGTGGCAGATTGTGTTCTGGCTCTAAAGTGTAGAAAGAATTTATTATAAATCTTTGAATAGCATGATTTTGCAAGAAGAGGCATAATATCTTCAAGTAGACATTTTCATCTCTAAAATTTTTCTAAAATAGAAGGTATAACATTTTATTTTAATTCACCCCCCCCCCGGAATTCAAGATAACAGAGTCCAGTTCTATTGATATCTATTATATAGTATATTATAGTGATAACACTTAACTAATCTATAAGAATAGAGATGTTCTCTCTTATTTGTATGTCTGAAATCAAATAGAATATCGTCAATTTGTGACCTGTTTGCTGTGTTTCTTTGGGTCTAGAATCACAAGGGCAGTCTTAAAATGTTTATTAAATTAAATGGAAGTGGTCGTTTGATATCTGTAGTGACCTCCTACTATTAGGTTCTGAGCCATCTGAGACCAATGTTCATGGTATCTAGCCTACAGTAAATACATTCATCCAGTATATAAAATAATGAAATAAAGTTTATTTTACCAAATTTTCAAATGAATGATCAGTAGGGACTACATTCAACTGCTGGTGAAGGTGCTCCTAGTTTATGATGATAAAATCATCTCATCAACAAGTATGGGCAATTGACAAAGCATCCAAACCATTTCCATGAGCCATTTAAAGTTAATTAGTTACAGGCATGAACCATAGAGGATGCATAATTTACTGTTAACATATTAATTTTACTCACTTCAATTGAGATGAGAGTTTTAATGAGGTCTTTATTGAGTTGGTTCTTAGAGGAAGGATTGAAAGTCAGTGAGTGTTGGAAGGAATTCCTATTTTTAGCCATTTCTATAGTGAGTTGAAGCAGTACTTAGCAGTGACCTGTAGGAGAATAATTATACATGAAACCTGCTTGCTTCATATTTATCTGTCTGCATTTAGATTTTTTTAAAACTGAGGGATGTGATATCTCCATTCAGGAGAATCCGAAGAATCTGCAATATTAACGATTGTCATAGAACCCTACACTCAAGAGGGATATCTTTAATTGTCTAGAGAGTTTTTTTCACTGTCAATGACTTGCTTGCAAATTTCATGTTGTGAGAGCAAACTCAGATTATTGTTACCAAAAAGAGAAGTGTTTAAGTCTCCTATTGAGATCTATTTCAATCCATTTTGACTTCTAAATATTGTCTTTTAAATAATTTGAACTAAAAACAATCCATGCTTAATTTCATCAGGGTTTTCTTAGAATTATTAGTTCATAAAGCTTAAAATTCCTTGGAACAGGGTTTCTTGGCATTCTTGACACTTCAGGCCAGATACTGCTTTGTTGTGAGGGGCTGTCCTGTGCATTGCTGGATGTTTAGCTGCACACCTGGCCTCTAATATACTAGATTGCAGTAACACCTTCCTGCTGAAACCAAATGTCTTCAGACACTGCTTGATTTCCCATGGGGCACAAAGTTGCCCCCACTTGAGAACGCCTGTCTGAGGATGAGACATGATGGTGAACACATTCAAGAGTCATCTTAATCTAGGAAGCCTCTGGGCAAAGTGAAATAGGCAATAGATTAATCTGTTTCCTTTCACTTATCGAGGGAAACACAGATGTGCTCATTCTAAAGGTTTACATATTTTTTCATTACTTCCTTCTTCCCTGCCTCTGTTCTCCTACCCTTGTCTTTCTTTCCTTCTCTCTTTAACTTTGTTTCTTTATCTCCTCTGGGTCCCAGCACTTTTCTTATACATGACATAAAATCTGTGATTAAAAAACAAACAAAAAACCTGTCTGTTAATAACTGGACATTTAGGGATCTTCTGGGCCTCACAATGTCAGTTGCCACTTCTTAATGTGCTGTTATCTATGGTCAAGGCTGACTGGTGCAAGTGGGACACCTGTCCTCTTGGTAAGGACTGGAACCCAAAGCAATGCTGTGCTAAGGGCACTGTGGCAGTAGGCTGGACTGAATGAATGATGGCCTCAGAGTTGCCAGGCAGAGAAACAGGAAGGATAGACGACTTTTTTACTGTTTTATATTGGAAACATCCATAACTTCCTTCCCTTAAATGTGGTTGTGATGGAGGGAGCCGTTTCGGTTAAAGATGATTGTCTTATCTCAAGCCATTTTGTGCCCTCCTTTTAAAATTCTCTTTGGAAATCTGAAGAATACAAAAAAAAAAGACAAAATATATATCTATGCAAATGCATTTCCATTGCCTTTCGAGCAGTTTTCACAGATTTTGGGGTCGAGCTGGAGCAGTGGGCCAGCTCATTCATGTTCTGCTGGTGAAAAAGAAGAAACTGCTCTCAATATTTTAGTGGGGAAGTTAGCAATACGTGTCCAAAAGTTTAGAAATGTTTCTTTTCTTTAATCCTGATATTGGACTTTTAAATTTTATCCCAATAAAAAACATTGTCCCACCCTGTATATTTATTTAACGTTTTTTATAAAACAAACAAACAAACAAAACTGCAAAAATTAGAAACAATCGAAATGTCCTACATTAATGGACTGATTGTATAAATTGTAATATACATTTAGTTGAAAACTATGTTGTTATTAAAGTTATATTGTTGTTATTATATTTAATAACATTGGAAGATATTGGTACTATATTAAATATAAAAGCATTCTACTAAATAATTTGTGTAGGGAAGATTTCAAACGATCATTTAAACAAATCTATGGATCATAATTGTTATCACTTGATTTTTATTTTCTCTTATTTTTAATAGGTATTTTATACATTTTCTACAATGGCCAAGTATTCTTCTTGGAATACAAATAGAACACAGGTTTCTAAAATTTAGGAAATGCCAGTAGGGGACTGCAAAGGGAAATGCCAATGACAAGTGTGTCTATCTTTGTGAAATATTTATTCCATTTGGAATCTTTGGATATTTTTAAAAGAATACAACCTAAAGAAAACTTTATTTTCATCTCACATTTTCACATGTGTTATAGTAAAAAAAAAAATCCTTTGTTGCTTGGAGGAATGTTAGGAAACATGTTCAATAAAACCTGAGAAAAAGTACACACCAGCGTTTTAGTTGAGGATGTTCTGTGGTGGATAAACACTTATTATTGGTTTTCTGACCAGTGGGAAGGAAAGAAGTAAAAAACGAATACATGTCAGATGATTTGTAGTCTTTCTCAGACACTCCTGTAAGCAAAGCATATGAAAGTGGAAGAATTAATAGGTTGTGGTGTCTGGTGCTTAATTCGGGGGCAGTATTTCAGACATGGAACAGTGCGTTTGAGAATTGGCAATAATAATGATCTGTTCATTTGTCCTTGTGTGTCAGCTATGTTAACTGGTCATCAGAGAGTGTCCAGAGAGAGAAAGAGAAAATATTAAAGAAAAGTCAGATTCAGAGACAAAAGGAAAGAATGAATAAGAAGTATTCTTTCATCATTGCAGAGGTAAAAATGAAACACATCAATGTTATCTGAGATTACCTGTCATTTAACTGGTGAGATCCCCAGTTGACCATGTAATAATGCCACAGAATTGGGAAAGAGAGAATGCCAGAGCGGATGAGATGTTGCTAAAATGGAAAGCTGATCTTGGGGATAGTTGCACAGTGGTTTAGTTTTTTTTTCCCCACAAATGTATAATCTCAAATGTGTTTTGCTCCTTACCTTTATATCTCAGTATGGAATAGAACACTCTCAGTGCATAAAGCTGTCTCGTTTTAAATGTACAGTCGTCACTTCATCTCCAGTTTTCTGGATCCCTTGACTTGAATGCATCAGTACCTCCAGGGGAGCAGGGCCTGCTGGCAGTGCTCCAAGGCTCCCCAAATCCCAGGCAATGGAACATTCGAGTTCTGGGGGATTTACAAAGAAAACCACTAGACTTTGTCAGCTCCAGCAGGGAAATGCTGTACCCAACAGCCTTACCTGGGAGAGTCCAAGTGAGCATCGACGTCAGCGGAAAAGCTCCCAGAAAGCGAAGACCAAATAGAATGTGCTGACATTCCCATCCAGAAAACGTCTCCTTAGCAATGCCTGCTAACCCCCTGTGTTCTGTGGAAGGCGGTTTAATGATTCACGTTATTTGTCTGAAAGTGTTGCCCCCGACCTGCAAGGGCAGGGCTATCAGCATGGCTGTGTCACTTCACACACACGCTGATCTCCAGTCTGCCCGGGCTCTCTGTGTTTTTAAAAAGCTTCCAGGAAATTGGAATGCAGTGCTGGCTTGGGGGATCATTACCCTGGAATCAATTTAGAATAATGCCAGTACTGAGGGAGGTGTTCGATGCTGTACGTGGCAGAGCCAGTCATTTATTTACATCATGCTCAAGATGGGCAAAGAAGCAGTGGTTTCTGTCCTTCCTGTGTATGATCTGATCTTCATGAGCCCCACTCTGCCGGGCTGGGACTGTAATGGGGTGGGGTGTGTGTGTGTGTGCGTGTGTGCGCATGTGTGTGCCTGTGTGTGTGGCGGGGGTTAGGTAGAAAGAGAAACTAAGTTATAATCCAATTCATAAAACACCCAATTTAATAATTTACACAATCTTTTTAGCTTGCTCACTTTTGAAAGATCTAAATACTTAGACTTTTAGATTTCCTGATTCCTCTCCCATTGCTCTCCAAGACAGCACAGGTCCAGGTGTTCCTGTGTCATCCTCGGGCATCTCTTGTCTCCATGGTGATGTTTCTTGGTCACTTGTCACTGCAAGTCTTAGTGACGTCTCTAGCCAAGTCTGTGACTGTTCCTCCCCACCAGCTTGGCCCTGCTCAGTTCCCGTGGCACTGTGGTCCTGCTGAGGTCTGGCTGTAAGTCTCACTTGGTCCCTGGCTTGGGAGGACATCCTTGTGGCCCACAGCTCTGGCGGCACCCCTGGGAATCCTGCCGGTCAGCACATCCTTCTTCAGGGAACTGGGGACCTCTGACACCTTTCTCCTTCCTCCCTTCCCTGGAGCCAAGGAAGACTCAAGGGATCTAAACTGTAGCCCCCTTCTGTCTAACCTCCATGTAGTGGCTGCTTGCACTATGGTGCCACTGTCCTGGGTGGTGTGAGGATGTCCTGGGAGTCAGCTTGGAGGTCATCTCCTCGTTGAGTCCAAAGAAGCCTCAGCTCTGACCTCTCCCCTGACCTTTCTTACATCCTCCTACCTCTGGACTTTGGATGAGGACACTACCCACTTTATAGACTCTCTATATCAGGACTCCTCTTTCTGCAGCTCTCTGGGGACTTGTCATGGTGTCGGTGGAATGAAGAAGACACAAACTTCTCTTTCCTGTTCAACACTGGTGAATTCGGGCGGTGGAAATCCTTGCACTAGGAGGGACGGGTTTCTGGGGAAAGGAGACTAACGCGGCGGGTCCCTAGGCCATGGGTCTTAGCTTTCCACTCCCGATCCAGTGGCGTCTCGTTCAGGGAGGTGTGCACGTGTGGGGCTACGAGAACACGGGGAGGCAGGGCCTGCTCCTCGTCCACGGCGAGCCGGGAGCGGCCAGTCTCCCTGAGCCAGGGGCACGGGGTGGGCTGTCATCGAGCCATATGTCTGGCTGTAAAGTTTAAAGGCCGGTCCCAGCGCTTGTCAAGTGGCTCATGTTGTTCTTATTTCACAGCCACTCTGGACAAGCTCAGCCACTTCTCTGCAGGGACACCCGAATCAGGCGTCACACCTGCTCCGCTGGCCCGCGGCTCTGCCAGGCTGTGGACAGAGCAGGTGTCCCCTCTGCTGCCGTGCCAGTCAGGGCCAGCCCCGAGCCCAGTTGTTCGTGTTCGTGGCCTCGCAGGGAGGACGGGAAGCTCCCTCCCTAGAAACGCTGATAGCACAGGTGTGAACGCGGCGCCCTCCTCGGGCTCACAGCTCTCGGGTACGTCCCGGAGTCCGCAGCAGGTGCTGAACATTTTGCGACTCCCTGGGTGAGTCGGGCTTCCCTTTAATAGAGAATCATTTAATAGAATCGTTTCTTCCTCTTTCCAGTCCCTGAGCTAGAAACTGAAGCCCAACCAATCTTTCTGAAAAGAGTTCTTCTCTTTACATTCAATAATAGAACATATTACGACACCACGTAGGTTCAAGTGTCATTAAAAGAAATCTTCCAGCGGATGCACCGAGATTTAGGAGGTTTGGAAAATGCTGAATGAGGCATCTTAGTCTGTGGGAGCTCACACTGTGCCGAGGGGAAAGCTCCGAAGCACCGGATAATACTTTTAAACCACAAAATCACCGCCGTCAACAACGAGGACTAACCAACTCGGGGCAGTGGAGTGCTTTATCCATATTGATCCATCGGTATTTGGTCGGATTACTGCTAATTCCTCTGCAAGTCAACTCTCCTTGTAAATTCTGACGGAAGATAGCTAACAGAGGACGAGTTTTGTTCCTACTTATGGGAGTTGGTCCCGTATTAGCTTTTGCCTTGTTTAGCTACCTCAGTATATCCAGCTTGTGTTTCTAACCCCCCTCTCCCGCCCCAGGGTGGGGACACTATTTAATTTATTTATTTAAAAAAAATTTTTCCTTTATTGATTTTAGAGAGAGAGGAAGGGAGAGGGAGAGACAGAAATAGCGATGAGAGAGAACATCAATTGGCTGCCCTCTGCATGCCCCCCACTGGGGATGGGGCCCACACCCAGGCATGTGTCCTGACTGGGAATCGAACTAGCGACCTCTCGGTGCATAGGTCGATGCTCAACCACTGTGCCACACCAGCCGGATGGGGGGGAGGGCACTATTTTAATAGAAGGAACAGTGAGACATATCCCAGTCCTCACCCACAAAGAGAGGGAGGCAGTGCTCGTTGGTGAGTGAGATGGTAATGCTTGAATGAATAAAAAGTCTTTCAACTCGTCCTTTTCTATCAATGTATGGGAAAAAGAAGAAGAAAAACTTTTGCTTTTGACACAGTTATTAGAATGAGCTAGAGTAGACAGACAATGAAAGATGACGTCCTACAGGTCCAGATCCCTACCCACCCCCCATTCCAGAGCTGCTACAACCCCATTTATGGTGGGAAGGAAATTGTATGGTAATTATGTTGAAAACAGATGTCAAATGTTAATAACATGCGAATTGTTTTCCTGTTTGATTGGAAAGGACTATACAGTACAGCACAATCACCATGACAGGTTCTTTCATACCTAACTCACTTAGCCACTCCCTCAGCAGCATGCCTTACTCTGGATTTCTTTACAAAACTTTCATGGCCAGCCTGCCACAGTGAAATTACCCTCAAAATGAAACAGACTTCAGAGGATGAACTGACAAGGGACAGTGACTATGTAGGAGGGAAAGTGCCTCATACCTTGGAGTTCCCAAAGGATCATGGTCAGTGGAAGTGGGATCGGTGACTCTTTAGTAAAGTCACTGGGTTCTTCTTCCCTCCTCTTATTAGTGTGACAACCGCTTGCTAGCATCTCAGTTTCTTCAGTTGATCCCGAGAACTTCCAGCATGAAATAACCTTGAGTCTTTCTCTGGTTTTCACCAAGTTCCCAACATCATTGGTTGTGAGCCTTGTTGGATCCTCTCCAAAACCGTCAGGTACGGTTAACAGGTTACCCATGAACATTTCTTTCTTCTTCTCTACTTCCGAGCAGAAGGACCTGGGAGATAAATACTAAGGAGGCCACACGAACAGAGAGGCCTTCATAATACCAGCAGCGTAAGGACAACTTAAGTGCAGCCTGTTCTCATCAACATTCCGTTGAACTGAAGGGCTGTGTCCTTTTCTTCTCAGTTAAACTTTTTATTTTGAGATAACTGTAGATTCACATCATTATAAGAAATAATACAAAGAGAGTCCCATGTAACCCTTTAGCCAGTTTCCCCCAACACAAATATCTTGCAAAACAATAATGCAACCAGGATATTGACATTGACATAATCCACCCATCTTCTTCAGATTTCCCCAGTTTTACTGTACTCGTGTGCATGTACGTGTGCGTATGTTTAGTTCTGAGCAATTTGATTGTGTATGCAGGTTTGTGCGTCTGTTACACAGTCAAGGCACAGCATGTTGTCATCATCATGGGTCCCTTTCTCACACGTGTCTCCTCCCACTCTCCTCTCCCTCTAACCCCTGACAACCACGAGTCTGTCCTTTATTTCATAGTTCTGTCATTTCAAAAATGTGACATACATGGAATAACATCGTATGGTTTTATTCACTCAGGGTAATTCCCTTGAGAACTGTCTCATTTTTATGCCAAGGTTTGGGAGGTTATCTCATAATCAGGACAATTATGTCTCTCGGGTTTAATAGGATTATAAAGTTGACAAGCCACTTGAATATAGAATATTCATTTGATGCTCTAAACAGGGTAGAAAAAAAGGGATTAGAAGAAGCGAGGATGATGACATGGGTCCATGTGGTAGCTGTGGCAGAGGTGGCTGGCCCTTCAGCAACCCCTTCCTCATGCTTGGGGTGCACACCTGGACTGCATCCTTCAGGTTCTCTCTCGGAGAGGCGGCCGTGGGACTGGATTCTGGACAATGGGAACTGTCCAGAGGCAATGCGTTCCATGTCCAGCCTGGTTCATAAAAGCCTCCCACACACGTCCTTCCACATTCTTTGTCCTTCTGGGCCCATCTTGGAAACCTATGTTGAACTTAGTGGAGCCACAGGGTAGGACAAACAGCCCTGTTTTAACTCTCCAGGACCTGTGGCATTGTGAGTCTCCGGAGGCTCGGGGCAGCTGTGCACCTGGAGGTGGCCGAGGGAGGGAAATGACAGCAGACTGTCATGCTGCCGTTCCTGTCGTTTCCTCCGGGTCTGTCCTACACCAAGGACACGCACGGCACTGTCCTCACGCATTCACAGCAGGTCACCTTCGGAGTGTCTCAGTTTTCTTTGAACTTTGTTGTTTTATTCTATCATTCTGCTGGAATTAATCTTTAGGAAGGGAGCTGTGCTGTTCAGCACCTTGTTAGCCATTCTTTGCAGGTTTTCATCCATTTTAATTTTATCTGTCATTATCAAAGAAAACTGTGGAGGAAAAAAGTAATCCTGGGTTCATCTTGCTAAAACATACTAGGTTTCTAGTATGGTAGAATTCCTGTGCTTTTGCTGGGTGAGTGAGCTTTAACATCTGGATAATTCTCCCAACGCAATGCAATTCAGATTATACAAGGAGCTGGATTCAGGGAAGAAAATCACGGAGCCATGGGGCTGGGTGGGCTCTTAAGATGTGGAGAATCATGTCTGCGCATGGTTTCAACCTCCCTCAATCTTCCTGCAAACTTTCTTCTCATTTCTGCTCATCTTCCTTTTCTCATTACCACCATTCAAAGATGTTTTTAGTTCTCATTTCTTTAGTGCATTGAAACAGATGTTTTTGAAGTGACATGTTTATCAGCAGAGAAAAGTGATGGTGATTCTTTCCACATGAATAGCTGCAAATGAAAACTGGCTTCTGGAACTTACCTTCTTGGCAGCCTGGCAGGATTTCAAGGCCGCCCCCTCCACAGTCCCCAGCATGGCCTGCGGTAGATGCTGAATGATGCTCTGGGTTTTCTTTTCCATAGTTTTTATTCCTTTGTCCCGAAGAACGATGGCCAATGAAGTGGGTTCTTCTGTTAGCCCGCTTTCCCAATAAGCTCTGCCCACCTAGAGTCACATTTCAGAGAGATGGTGTTTTCCCTAGAATAATTGTGAATCTTGCACTTTTGGGGGTACTATTTCCTTTTAAAAAATGTGTGAGTTGAGTGGTGGTAAAAACAAGTAAGGGATAAACTGATTGTTAAGAAATATTATTTTATAAGATCAGGAGTGATTAGGGCTGTGAGAAACAGCGTTCTAAATCACTGCATTTATTACTACAGGAACTCCACGGGGACACAAGCAGTATTATAAACTCAATGAATTGAAACTTCAACCCTGGGTCATAATACCTCCTAGGATACCATAAAAAGAGAAGGCCCCTTTTGCACCAAACACATATGTGCACACTCACTCACGCTCACACCCACAAACTGTATAGAACAGAAACCAGGAGAAGACTGAATATGCAGGGCTGCTCCTCGGCATCACTTCATGAAAACAAAAGGGATGCAAATATTCACCAGAGAATCCACAGCAACCGGGAGAGGATGCAGTGATACCCTCCAATGGGCATCCAGAGAAATGGGTCCATGCTAATGGAATGGAGCCGTCACATGTAGAATAAGATAATTCAAAAGCAGTGTATATTTGGCTGTTTTATTTTTTCTTGTGGCAGATTTCTTTGTCTACTTATGTTGTGCTTGTATTAATATTAAAGTACGTACGCACATCCTTACACTTACCAGCTGGATGCTGAGAGGAAAGGGCTGGGAAAATAAGGTGGTTGAGGGATGCAGGCCCAGAGTGGAATGCTTTCTAATATAATAAGTCTTGATATTTGGGAGTGTAAGTCATTCTGCTTTGTACTTTTTTATCAAAACCATATTGGGTATATTTGGCTATTTGCATTTCCAAATAAATTTTAAAATCAGTCTGTCAGTTTCTACCAGATGACCTGTGGAGAATTTGTTTGGGATTATATTGAATCTATAGATAAATTTAGGCAGAATTTGTATTTCTAAAATACTGTTTTTAAATTTATGAACATGGATTGTCCTTCCATTTATTTAGGTCATTTAGACTTCTTCAATAATATCTTCCTTTTTTTTTTTTTTTTTTCCTTTATTGATTTTAGAGAGGAAGGGAGAGGGAGAGAGAGATAGAAACATTGATGAGAGAGAACATCGATTGGCCGCCTCCTGCATGCCCCCCACGGGGGATCAGGCCCACAACCTGGGCATGTGCCCTGACCAGGAATCAAGCCAGCGACCTCTTGGTGCATGGGTCGATGCTCAACCACTGAGCCACACTAGCTAGACACTTTTTGTCTTTTGTATTCCTAGATACTTTTTATTTTGATGATTTTGTAGATAGTACCATTTTCTAATTGTTTATTATTGTTTATCCAGTGACCTTGCTAAATTCACTTTTTAAATAGAATACTTTATTTGCAAATTCTTTTAGATAACCTGTCTGGGTATTATTTCATCTGTAGTGTCAGTTTTCTTTTCAGTCTTTATCTTTTATTTTTTCTTCTTTTCTTATTGAATTGGTGAAAATTTCCCATACAGTCTTGAAGAGAAGTAGTGGTCATAGGTGTCCTCATATCATTAGCTAGTTCAACAGACAAGCTTTCCATATTTTAGTATTATGTATAATGTTTGCTATAGGATTTTTGTTTTAAAGACCCAATATCAGCCCTGGCCAGTGTGGCTCAGTTGGTTGGGCATCATCCCATGCACCAGAGTGCTGCTGATTCGATTCCTGCTCAGGGCACATGCTCGGGTCATGGGCTTGATCTTCTGTGGGGGTGTGCAGGGGGCGGCCGAGTGTTGTTCTGCTCTCGCATCGATATTTCTCTTTCTCTCTCCCTCTCCCTCTCTTGCTAAAAATCAATAAAAATATTAAAAAATAAATAATAAAAATAAAGACTCAATATCAGATTTAGGAAATTCACTTCTATTCCTTCTTTGCTAGGATACTTATTATGAACAAGGGTTTTCTCAAATGCTTTTAAAAAATCTATTATGATGATCTTGTGATTTTTTTTAATTCATGTTAAAATAGTGAATAGCATTTATTCATTGATTAAAAACGTTAAACCAACCTTGCATTCTTGCAAATTTGCTTGGTGCTTACTTTCCTTTTTATTTATTGCTGGATTTAATTTGTTAAACCTCATTTAGGATTTTTGCATCTATGTTCACGAGAGAGACTGGCCTATAATTCTCTTCTTATAATGTTCTTGTTTGATTTAAGAATCAAGAGTATGCTGTTCACATAAAATAAGTTGGAAGGTGTTTCCTCTTTTGCTTTTCTCTGGAAGACTGTGTTATTTCCTCCTTGAATGTTTAGATGAATTAGTGGATAATGTGATTTGGTACTGTAGTTTTTTTGGTGGGGGACAATATTAAATTATGAATTCAGTTTCTTCAATAGATAGAGAAGTATATATTTTATCTTTTTCCTTGTGTCAGTTTTGATAAATTACTTTTTCATGGAATTTTTCTATTTCATCTACATTTTTAATATATCTGCAGGAAAGTATTTATGATGTTCTTTTATTACTTTTTTGAATATTTGTATGATCTGTAGTAGTATTCTCTCATTTTTAAATTTTTGACTTTTTTTATTGAGCTTTTCAAAGACCTAGAGTTCAGCTTTGTTGATTCTTTCTTTTATAACTTAGTTTCCTACTTAGTTAAGTTTTGTTTCATATTTGTTTTTGCTGTCTCTTACTTTCTTTGGATTAACTTGTTCTTTTTCTAATTTCTTGAGATAGTTAATGAAATCACTTATTTTCAGATTTTTCTCCTTGTCTAATATATTCATTTAAGGCTATACATTTCCCTCTAAGCACTGCTTCACCTGTATGCCACAAGTTTTGATAGATCATATTTTCATTAACATTTAAAATTACTTTCTAATTTAATTTTTGACACATGGTTATTTAGAAGTATATATTCTGAAATTTCCAAACATTTGAAATATTTCCAGTCATTTTTTTTATTTCAAGTTGAGTTTTACTGTTGTCAGAGAACATTACCTATATGATTTCAATTATTTGAAATTTGTTGAGACTTTTCACTATAACTCAGCATGTGGCCAACTTTGAAAATTGCCACATGTGCACTTGAGGAGAATGTTGTACTCTGCAACCGGGCAGTCTTCAGTTGGGTCAATTTGTTAATGATGTTGTTTAAAATCTTCATAACCTTACTCATTTTAAAACTAGTTAATAACTTATATGAGAGATATGTAAAAATATAGGTATGAACCTAATATTTTTTTTTCTTAAGTGACAAAGTAAATACAACCCAATCATTTATTTGAACCTATTTGTACATCTGCCTTAAGCATGTGTACTTAGGAATCATAGAAGCACATTTCTCTCTCTCTCTTTTTTTTATCCTCACCCGAGGACATTTTTGCATTTATCTTCAGATAGAGCGGGAGGGAGAGAGGGGGGAAGAGAGAGAGAGAGAGAAACATCGATGTGAGAGAGACACATCAACTGGCTGCCACCCATACGACCCCAGCCCGGGGCCGGGGACAAATTGCAACTGAGGTATGTGCCCTTAGCGGGAACCGAACCTGGGACTCTCTGGTCCGTGGGCTGACACTGTAACTGCTGAGCCAAACTGGCCAGGGCACATTTCTCTTTTATGTATGGAATTAGCAAAAGGTACAAGCTATGTAACTAGGCTCTCCTTGCCAATTGTTATTTTTGTTGGTGTTCCTGTTTTTGGTCTAAAAACCACTAAATCAGGAAACCACACACCCAAAAAAGTCCTTTCCCAGAAATTACTAAAAGCAATGATCCATATTGTCACCAGATTCATGCAACACCCTATCAAAATGCTGTCACATGCGAGATAATATCTGTGCCGCACTGTTCGGGGTACCAGACAAGCCCATTTATAATAGAATGTTCCCCTCACTAAGGGCTTGCATTCTTCTGCTCTGCTGCTAGACTGATCTCTCTAAAGTGCAAATCTTATGCTGCCCTCTCACCCCATTTAACAAATTTCCAGGGGCTCCCCCTTATCTCCAGGAGAAATTAGGTTTCTTTAGCTTGGCATGCTAAGCCCACCAGGGTCTGGCTCCTGCCCTCTTCTGAAGTTTCAACTCCTCACATACTCCTGAGTTCCCGCCATCCATGGCATTTTCTGGCTGGATCACAGCTTCGAGGCGGCTTTCTCAGTCCAGAGTCCACCATTGCTCCATCCGTTTGGTTTGCCTGGCCAATGCCTACCTGGCCTCAAGACAGCTCTGGTGTCACCTGCCTGGTGAGGGCCTTGTTGTCTGGAGGTCCTGCTCCTCTGTGGTTTCTCAGCACCCTGTCACACCTGCCTCGTCGCGCTTTCTGCGCTGCATGCTTGGTGTGGATCAGCTGCCTGTCTTTCATCGAGGAAAATTGTCCCCGTGTGTTTCCCCCCGTTGCATTTCCAGAGCCCATCACAGTGCCCGCACACAGAAAGCACCCAGAAAATGTTGAATGAGTGTTTCAAGTGCAGCCATCTTATTTATAGAAACCAACAAGTCACCAGAAAAATACTCAGATGGCGTCATGAATGACATTAAAGCATAAGCCTGAAAGTCACTTTGGGCATTGCATCTGGGGGAGTTGTTTTAATTTACTTTCTGTGGCATTTAGGTAAGTGGCAGGGGATGGGACTGACATGGAGGAAACAGGTGTGTGAAAAGTACACAGAGACGCCTTTGCCTTACAAATCCACGGATGTGAGGAACATAAACGGTGATTTTTTTATTCAAATGAGTTTTTAGGACTCGTGATTCACTGGGACATGTAAGGGAAGTGCTGTGAGAGCCCCAGCTCCCTTTCACATTCTTTCAAACGGAACAAAGCCTGTCTGAGACAATAGCCATCCTTGGCCACGCTGACGTTTTAGGAGCTGCTCACCCATTCTTAGAGGGAATGACCTTGGGCAGAATAGACAGATGTAGGAAAGTATGTTTCCTGGCTTTTCATTCCAGTTTATTTTTGCTTCTGCTTTTCTGATGATTTCATTCTAGGAGTGTCTAAAGTTCAGCCAATATATGTGTTCTGAGGCATCGTGTTGTAGGGTTTTCGGGACCTCACTGGAGTAGGAATCGTACCTAGTCCACTGTCGGGTTTTCTAGGTTGTGACGTTAAGTCAGAGAGTTGCTTCCTAATAAAGCCAACCTCACTGGTCCTAGAAATTATTCCGTGGAGCAGGGGCGGGCGGGGGAGGGCTTCCTTCTACTCCAGCAGCCTTTCAAATGTCAAGATACAGTGTTCAGATCTTTCTTCATTTCGTTGTTCTCTTCTGACACTTTTATACATCCCGACCACTGGCGTGGCATCTGGGTCTAGGATTTGTTCTAGATTCAGGTCGTGGAGAGCTGAAGTGATGCAACCTGGCACTGCCTTTCCCGGAGCAAAGGAGCACGCGGAAAGCGAAGAGGTTGGGTGGGGGAACGGAAGGCTGGCGTGAAGGTGCAGTGGCTCATCCACAATGAAACCACACACTAGACTAACAGAGAGGCACCGTGCCAAGGTTTGGAAGCATACGCTATTCCTAAAATGGTGTTACACTTCAATCCTGGGACTGTAACTTGGCAGCCACGGTGACGGAAATGGATGGAGCCCTGGAAACTATGAGCATTCACTCAGAAGAGAACTTGACTGTTATCATCGTGTATCTTCTTTTTCCTCGCTTTCTCCCTTTCTCCCTTCCTTTAGGTGCCCAGAGCAAGACTCTTTTTGAGTTGTATTAAAAAATTAGACACATGGACCCCAGCTTACCATGGGACCTGTCCTTGGGGATATTGGCCTTTTGGGTAAAATGATTTCACGTGGAAAGACATCCAGGCCTCAGCTAGTCTTCTCCAAGTTTACCAGAAATACTTTATAATAGAGGTATGAAAGATCTTGGCAACTTTTAGACAACGTTTCTTAAGATGGGTTCAGACCTAGGGAAAACTTGTACTCTGATGGGAAATAGGAAGGGTGCCTCCTATTCTCAGAAACTTTAGGAAATTTGAAACCATTCTGCCCACGCAGCAGTGATTTCCCTGAGAGGCAGGTGGTAGGCAGGGTGGGGTACGGCAGGGCAGGGCAGGGCAGTGCAGGGTGCTCCAAGCAGGGTAAAGGCGTGGGGTAAAGGGAAAGGGTGGGCTGAGAGGCCAGGGAGCAGCACCCACCGAATGCTAGTCTAAAGTTTAACAATATTTGAAAATAGGGACCTCTGGAATTTCCTAGGGCTTGTGTGGCAGATGCACAGGGCAGGAAGGCTGCAGCCACGGGAACAGGGCAGCTTAGAGCGTGTAGCTCGTCTCTGCTGGGTGCTAGTCCCGCTAGGGGCTGGGTATGTAGGAAGTTGGTCACCACTTACTTTTTTTTTTTTTTCTAAGTTCATATAGTCTTTATATTGCCACGTTTCCTTTCTTTTTAATTTCTTCTGTCTCCATCTGTTCACTTTTTATTACATTATGATCTCAGCTCCCACCTTTGTTTCACAGATCTGTGTTCTTGAATTTCATTGAATACAAAGCAGACAGATGCGCCCTAAAATTTGTTTCTGTTTCCTTTAGTGAATTTCATTTTCAAAAGTGAGTCTTTTCTCTGCATTTTGAATGCGGTATTCTCTGCTTCTTTATTGCTGAATCTTTTCAGAGACCTTTTTTTTTTCTGTTTAGTTGTCCTTGAATAAAGAGAGGTGAATGTTGGCTGGGTGTTGTCCAAGGTTCCCTTCACTGCCTGCAGGCTGTCGGGAGAGTCTCCTGCTCATCGCATAAGCTAGAAGGATAGGAGTAGACTTGAGTTTTGGGTACCGTTTATGCATCCAAAGGTTCTTCTCTGTATCATTTCTTCTCTGGGTTTGTTGAAGCCACTGGTGAAGTGTTTCTGTCGGGTCAGACCTACATGCTGGACACATAGATGTGGCTGTGCCCAGTGCCTGGCACTACGGTGACCACATCAGGGGGGAGCCCACCTGGCTGATTTTCTGCTCATTGTGACACCAAGTGGGGGACCTTGTGGGGAGGTGATTTTCAGCGTGCTGATCTGAAACGCTGAGGGGTCCGCGGTGCTGCGTTTCCCGGGAGCACCACTCTTGCTCTGGCCTGGGGTCCTGGCAACCGGGTCACAAGAGATAGGAGGCTCTTCTCGACTTCATGTCCCCAACATTGTGCTTTCCCAGGAGTGGGAATTGTGAAAAGAGTGGAGATTAAGTGATAGTCTATATAATGTTCTTAATCCTTTCAATTGGACTTTGATTGTAATCAGTTCTTAAGTAGCATCCTTTGGCCTATTCGATGGAGTCAAGAGTCAGAACTTGAAGCAGCTCTTTCAGAAATGAGTGACGTGTGTGTGTGTGTGTCCCTCGTTCATGTGTGTGTGTGTCCCTGGACATGCCTAGGTGCTCAGCATGTGGTGGGTGTGTTAGCCTGGGGTCATGCCCTGGCCCTGGAAACGGCTCCACAGGCCTTTGTCCACGGGGCTTCCTTGAGTCTGTACACGCCACGCGGGTGGTAGCAATCTACCTTCTAAGCACTTTTGTGAAATACAAGTGAAGTGAGGATTTGAAGGAGGATGCTTTGGTTTCTGCTGTCTCAAATATGTGGCATTTATAAACAATAAGTGTTTTTTATGGTTTCAACTCAGAATAAAAAAAGTGACGTAAGAGGCATTTATACTTGGAATAGGAACTTGTCTTATGAAAAAAGTGTCAGTCATTTTCATGCTAACTTGTCCTTGTATAATTGGCATTATATTTCATCTGCCACTTCTTAATCTTTTCAAACAGCTTGTGTATTTTGTAAAGGCTGGCGTGGTGAAATCTCTGTCGTGAATCCACAATCCAT
This sequence comes from Tadarida brasiliensis, assembly GCA_030848825.1. Classification (NCBI taxonomy): domain Eukaryota; kingdom Metazoa; phylum Chordata; class Mammalia; order Chiroptera; family Molossidae; genus Tadarida; species Tadarida brasiliensis. The sequence continues at coordinate 92,289,940 of CM061267.1, read as the reverse complement.
TTAATTGGCGACCCATGCATCTACCCCCTTTGAGAGATCAGTCATAGTGTATGCTTTAAAGTTTTTGTTTGCTGAAAAGCATTTTCATGATGGAAGATTGAATTTGTCCACGCCTGAGAACATACTTGTTGGCTTCACATATCCATGGCAATTCCATGAACCATAGATATAGATGTCTTGAATTATACCATATTATTTTCAAAACTTGCTGTTGTTGTGAAATTGCTTTCTGATATTTGGCAAGGTAGGAGTCTGGGGCCAGCTTGAATTTTTGTTGCTTTTAAATAGTATATTTTCTTTTCTCAAAGAGTTTCAAGTTCTTTTCTTTATTCTTTGAAATAAAAAATTACAACAGCATGCGTCAGATGTTTTCTTTTTCTTCTGGTTTTATTTGATCCCTTCTCATCTGTTTATAAAAGTTTTTCTGCAGTCTAGGAAAACTGACTCGATTAAAGCTGCTTGTTTGTTTGTTTCTTTAAAAAAATTTTTTTTTATCCTCACTCGAGGACGTTTTTCCATTTTTTGTTCAGATAGAGTGGGAGGGAGAGAGAGGAAGAGAGAGAGAGAGAGAAACATCGACGTGAAAGGGACACATCGAGTGGCTGCCTCCCGCACGACCCAACCAGGGCCGGGGACAAACTGCAACCGAGGTACGTGCCCTTAGCGGGAACCGAACCCGGGTCTCTCTGGACCGCAGGCCGACGCTCTAACCGCTGAGCCACACCGGCCAGGGCGTTTGTTTATTTCTTATGGAAAGCTGACCACCCGTCGACAGCACCATCTGGTTCTTACTTCTATTAGTCTTCCATTTTCATTTTTTTGTGTTTTGTTCTTTTCTCTTGTGTTTCGAGAATTGTGATGGGTCCTGTTAGAAATCCATGGCAATTCCCGGTAGAAACTTGAAGCCCCCAATGAGGGGAGAAATAGAAAGTTTACATTTACCCTCATTTTACTTTGCCAGTTGCTGGTCCCGACGACCCGGGGGAGGGGGTGCCGGCCCCTGGGGGTGAGAGAGAGTTAGAGGCCGCCGTGGCCAGGCATGTGCTTTGCTAAGGAGCTTCCATTCCTCTTTCGAGCAGCTCCCAGGGCTCCGCGCAGTCTCATTCTTTGGCAGGCTGCTGTCTCGGTGTGAGGGACAGCTCCCTGCCCTGCGTGACCTCCGAAACCCGGAGCACGTCCTAGTGCTGCGAATGGGAGCCACTGGGCTGCCCTCACCTCCAGGGACAGAGGCCTCTGCTATGTGCTCGGCATCATGTCCTTGCATGTTAGAGATTCACAAGTCAGGAGGTGACTCAGAGTAAACTTCCTCTGTATGTCACCAATTGAAATTCCTGGGAATTTCTTTTGTATGGCTGACCCTCTTGCCTACTTTTTTTTGTTGTTAATCCTCAACCAGGATATTTTTCCATTGATTTTTTATTTTTATTTTTTAGATAGAGTGGAAGGGAGGAAGGGAGAGGGAGAGAAGAAAACATTGATGTGAGAGAGACACATTGATTGGCTGCCTCCTCTGACCAGGGCTGGGGATTGAACCCACAACCTAGATTCATACCCTTGACTGAGAATTGGATCTGAGACCCTTCAGTCCGAGGGCTGACACCCTAACCGCTGAGCCAAACTGGCCAGGGCTTGCCTACTTTGAATGGTCGATCCAGAGTTTTTCCTTCTTTTCTATTGCTGATCATTTTCATGTGGAACGGGAGGGCAACAGTTTTTATCTTGCCAAGAAGTCAAACCGTTCTCTCTTGTGAATGCAAGTCTGTGGGTATTTTGAAGTCAGGAAGGTGGGCTGAGCCTTGGAAAATGGAGACTTGATAATCTTAAGTATCCTGCCAGAATGTTTCTCATCTGGTTACCTATGATGATCAAGGTCACCCAGTAACAACGACAATAATGATAACAATTGCCTATATAGAGAACAGCCAGGAAATGAGATGTTGGTCAAAGCACACAGACTTCCGGTTGCAGGATGAATAAGTTCTGGGGATCAGAAGTGCAGCATGCTTCCTAGTTAGCAAGCATCAGTTTTGACTATTGAATACGTGAACGTTCCTAAGAGAGTGAATCTCAAGTATTCTCACCACACACACAAATTGTAACTGTGTGAGCTGATGGATGTACCTGTGGTAATCATTTCCCAATATATACCTGTATTAAATCATCACATTGTACACCTTACACAGTGTGATATGTCAATTATGTTTCAATAAAGGTGGAGAAAAAACCCACAGTGGGTCACATGGTTGATGTGACCATATCAATATGAATTTGATTGAACATATAGCAACCTAGGAAGTTTGGTGGATGGAGCTCCGTTTTATAGCTGACTCTCATAGAAATGGAATAACTTGCCCGGGACTGCTTGGCCAATGCGTTGTGAAGTGCTTTCAAAGTTTCTGCTCGTTTTTTGTTTTTTGTTTTTGTTTTTTGCCGTCTGTCTATCTGAAATGTTCTCCCATCTCCAGATCTCTGTGGTATTTAGTGTTCCCAGTTACTGGGCTTTGATCATCTGTTGGCATTTTATGGCTCTTCACAGTAAGTCCTTCTGAGGAGAGCGTCTTTATCTTTTCTCTTACACTCTCTGGAAGCCTGGACTGGCAGTGGGGAAGGTCTCATCCTCAGTACCTTGGTTTATCATCCACTGTGTTTTTTTAACTAGGGTATTTATCTGCTCCTAGAGCAGGGGTGAGGGACGTCCGGCTCATGGGCCATGTAAGGCCGGTGAAATCAATGCCAGCTAACATCACACGCCTCCCCAAATTAGCCTGACCTAATAGAGCAGGCTAATTTTTAAATTGATAATCTTGTATGATAATTTTGATGTTATAAATGTCCAAATGGCCCTTGGCAGAAAAAAGGTCCCCCACCCCTGTCCTAGAGGAATTGTTCCTGTCCAGTGAAACAGCTTGCCTTCATGTCTGCCTTTGTAGCCCTCCGAGATTGTTCTGGTGATTTAGAGCTGCCCACCTGCCTTGGGACACCCGCGGTCCTGGGGGCTGCTATTCTGCACGGTCCCTGTGAGCGGAGTACTGTCAGCACAGCAGAATCTCAACCTGCTGCTGCTGCTGCTGGCCATGCTTTACCACATCCAGGAGGACAACAGAAAGGAAAACCGGAGAAGCAGCAACACCATTGATAATTTAGGGAACTCTTGAAAGATGAAAGGCAGCTGAAAAGCATTGGGGGTGGTCAGTGCCCGGTGCATGAGAACATTTTTGTTCTCGCTTCACAAAAATGTGTGCATTTATTTTATAACTTGCTCCTTGAGAAATACGGGTCAGCTCCATCATTAGGTTCCTATTTCCCTTTTTGATATATTGGAATAAATAAAAATATTTAATGGCTGTAAAATGTGTCCTTGTAATTGCAGGATTATCCTTTGTTTCCTTTATTCTAATTGAATTATGTCCTTTCCCCCCTGCAGGTTACGATCTTTGGTCAAACAGTTAGAGAGAGGGGAGGCTTCAGTGGTAGATCTTAAGAAGAACTTGGAGTATGCAGCCACAGTGCTTGAGTCCGTATACATCGATGAAACCAGGTAAGCTGACAATGACAAGATGGTGCCGTGATGGTTGGTGAATGTCCTGTTATGAGGCTTTTCTGAAATGTCCCCCATGGCATGTTAGGGGGAGCATTCAAATGACTGGCCTTGGACATGGGGTAGATTTGAGCATCACATTCCCTCTGTCCCTTCTCGTCTCTCAAAAGGAGCGTTCAATAGGACTTATCCCACATGGCCATTATGACAAAAACGTGAGAGGGGAAAACGTAGGCTTCCACTATGATTATTGCATCTTGTTAGGCTCAGTCTAAATATTATGGTCCTGCTTTAATTCACAGTATCTGTCTGTAGGTGGACGGCCTGGAGGCGATGGAAATGCGTTTCTGCTCTGAAATGCCCAGTGTTCCTCCTTCATTCTTGAATATGCTATTAGTTTTCTCAGCAGACTCTTTGCACTTGAATTATCCAAAAGTATTAAAGTACTTCCAGCTACTAAACACATTTGAAAATAACAAAATTGCTCTTCTTTTGAGAAATGTTGAAATGATGAATATGAAAGGCTTTTTTTTCTCATCTTTTTAAAAATTCAGACAGGCTCCTTTGTCAGTATTTATGCTGTCTTACGTTTCTGTGCCAGATTCCAATCTGAAAGGATTTCCCAGAAATCTAAGAATTCTGTGGCTTAGTTTTCGGTAACATGCTTGGTTCCTAATTTAAGAAAATTTGATATCATAGTTTTCCCCCCAAATGTTACACTTTCTCCCCTTTCCCCAACTGATGTGTCTAAAGGAAGGAACAAAAATCTTTTTATTGACACCTGTTTTTAGTCCTTAGTTTTAATAGGGCTTAATATAAGTATAGAATACAATTTTAAGTTTTATGTTACTTAGTACTATTTGTGTTCTGTTTTAGTGGTCTGACCTATGAACAAGCTTGAAAAATCACCTGAGCACACCTGACAGATGACTTAAATCTCTGTGCTCAAATAAAGAGCTGTTTATTTGGGGGATTTTGCTTGAATTTAGACATTGAAGTTTCCATGATGGCCTGTCAAACCAGAGAATATCAGTTGACATTATTTGGGTTGATATGATTTGAATAATACTTTATAGTCTATTTATTTTTATTTTAAAAAATTACTTTTACTGAGATATAATTGGCACATAACATTGTGTATGTTTAAGGTGTATAATGTGTTGATTGGATACATTAATATATTGCAATATGATTACCCCATAGCATTAGCTAACACTGTTGTCATGTCACATAATTATCATTATAATTTTGTGGTGGGAACAATTAAGATCTAGTCTCTTAGCAACTTGGTAGTTTATAATATAGTCTTGCTGTCTATAACAAATATAGCAAAGTCTTTAAAAGTCAATTAAAAAACAAAATAATGTCACATGTCCATCTGTGAAGTAACCCTCCCCGTGAATGCATTTTTCAGTGGAAGGGTTAGATCCTGTTCAAATTCCACAAACCTAGGAATAAAAACACTGGGTGCTCCTGAGTGCAGTGGGTCTGGGACCCACAGAGCCTGAGATGGACTGTATTTGACCTTCCCTGACTCAGTTCCTTTGTCCAGTCTGGTAGAGAGAGCCATCCTGAAACGTAAATTGTAGAAAAGACATTCCTGAAGGACAAATGGTGAGCTGTCACAAGCCTTACCTGAAAGGTGCTGTGTTTTATGTGGCCAATTTAATCTGGTTCCTTTGCACCTGGCTGTGCAGGTGGGTGGAGAGAAGGAGCATCTGTTTTGAACCGCGAGCTCTGACTTCGGGTCTCATCTCAGTGTCCGGGCTGTGTTTCTTGTGTTCAGGCGACTCCTGGATACGGAGGATGAGCTCAGTGACATCCAGTCCGATGCAGTGCCTTCGGAGGTCCGAGACTGGCTGGCCTCCACCTTCACGCGGCAGATGGGGATGATGCTCAGGAGGGGCGAGGACAAGCCGCGCTTCAAGAGCATCGTGCACGCAGTGCAGGCTGGGATATTTGTGGAGAGGTAAAGAAAACTGTCATTCATTCATTCATTCGATGACCAGAGCAGCAAGAGGAACACTCATTTCCCAAAACTGGAAGATTTGCTTTGATGTAGTTTTGGTGTCTTTATAAATACTGAAAAATTCTGGGTGGAAACAGATAGTCTTGAATAAGAGGCGGCAAAAACATAGCTACCATACTCCCTGGAGCATCACTTGGGCAAGCTTTTGCCTCTGCTCAGATTTCTTTTGTTATCTAGAGAAGATTGCGTTTGAGTTCAGTCTCTCGTTGTTAGAAAAGGACAGCATCGAATCCATCATCCTTTGACATGTGTGGATGAGGTCTGCATTTGGAACAGGTCAGGGGCAGCTTGTTGACCCAGGGAGGGCAGTTCATTGAAAGGGTTTGAGTTCCCCATGGAACTTTCCAATTTTGTTTGCCATTTTGTTCTTTGAAATTGAATTGCCCTCTTCCTTGGAAATAGAGTCCAGAAATTGATTAATTCTTCCTATAATCCTTATTATAAAAATGGATTTATTGTTCCTATAATCCTTATTGTGCAATGATAGGTTTTAGAAATGCTACCCGTCACCTGGGACATTTTCCTGGTTGCTTTTGGCAGTTATAAAGAACAGCTCTTCTAAATGGGTTGGCCATAGGAGTTCTTTGTCCAGGTGAATGTTTTGCATTGCATACTGCCTGTGTTGTACCATAATTCACTTCTGGCAGAAGAGGTGACCCATTTTAATCATTTATTTCCAATTTGAGCCACATAGATTAATTCTTTTTGTTTCCAATAGTTCATGCATTTGGGATTGTGTTAATTTCTTTTGAATTTTACACTTAGGCCACTTGAGTGACTATGAAAAAAGTTATAAAAGAAATTTTAGGTTCCTTGGGTTGCCAGATGACATGACTTCTCATTATTTGTTGGTACCTGGTTTAAGTCTGTGGTCTGCTAATTCTTCTTTGTAAGATATAATATTGAATTTTCTCCCTCTCTGACTTTGCCAGAATGTATAGACGGACATCAAATATGGTTGGACTGAGCTACCCAGCAGTGGTTATCGAAGCATTAAAGGTAATGCCAATGGAAAAATCTTACCATGTGCATGTACTCTGTCAAAAGTACAGTTACATTTGTCATTAAAAAATAAAAGGCTTTCATTTATAGTCCATTTACAGATTTCCCTGTCATTCTTGATTTCTTTATTTTTATTATCTTTTACTTATCTGCTTTAACAATATCACTGCCTTTCAGTCCTCATCTTGCTAAGTTTTTATTAAATCCAACTACTTCCTTAGAGTCATTTCATTATGGGGCTCAGTCTGACTTTGGCCAAAGATCAGATTTGATCTGGTTATAAACATTCAACATCAGGAGGACCTTTGATGATCCTAATTATACCATTCTATGATCACCTACTCTAAGTCCATTTTGTAGATGCATGCACTGAGACTCAGTGAGATTAAAAAAAAAAAAAGACAGCCCAGCTGGTGTGGCTCAGTGGACTGAGCATCGTCCCAGCAGCTGATCGATGTTTCTCTCTCACATCGATGTTTCTATCTCTCTGTCCCTTCTGTTCTCTCTAAAAAATAAATAAAAACATATTTTTAAAAATGAAAATAAAAAAAGACACAGTTAATTTGGGACAGGACTAAAGTTTGATGCCAGAGTTCAGGCACATAGTAAGCCACCAATAACATGTTATGGCATGAATGTGTGCCCCAGAACCCCATCCTTTCCATATCCTCTGCTGTTTCCCAAGACTCTCATGAGCCCCAAAGTCCCATTTGAAGTCAGCCAGGTGTTTGAGTTTAAATGGACTAAATCCTGTGAACTGTTCCCAATCAGGTGAGCTCTTGGAATTGTACAAAATATTTCTAAGAGCCCCAGAACAGATATATTCCCCTAGATGTGCGTTGAATCACATCCGTTGGTCCGAGAGTGTCCCAGCTGTGTTGAAGCTGATTTGGCTTCTGGGTTTGAGGGTGGGGCTGCTCTGGGGCTCAAGATCACTGGGCTGGTTGACCTTACCGTGTTGACACATGGAGTTGCGTCCACTTACTCAGGGGCGTGCCAGCATTCTGACTATGGTTACAGCTATTCTTGTCTTTCTCTGAAGCCTGATGACATTTTCAGAATATAACTTAAATTCTGTATTCATGGAATTGGGGGTGGGAGTGCTTCTTGATCAATTTAATGTCAAGAAAAACTCTTTTAGGACCACTGCGATTGTATATTTCATAGTTCTTTTCTCTTGTTTCAGAGACGTTCACTAGTTGAACTTGTGAGACCCTATGTATTGAGATTCTCAGTTCTCTATTTTCTCTCTTCTTTTTAAAATTTTATTAAATTTATTGGGGTGACATTGGTTAATAAAATGATATAGGTTTCAAGTGTACACTTCTATAATACATCACCTGTATATTCCAAGTGTGTTCACCACCCAAAGTCTAGTCTCCTTCTGTCACCATATATTTGACCCCCCTTTACCCCTTTTTATCTTCCCCAACCCCCTTTCCCCTGGTAACCACCGTGCTGTTGTCTTTGTCTTTGAGTTTTTGTTCGTTTGTCTTGTTTGTTCATTTGTTGCTTTCAGTTTTATATCCCACATATGAGTGAAATCATATGGTTCTTGACTTTTTCCATCTGACTTATTTCACTTAGCCTGATATTCTTAAGATCCATCCATGTTGTTGCAAATGGCAGTATTTCATCTCTTCTTACAGCTGAGTAGGGTTCCACTGTATAAATTATACATATGTACCACACCTTTTTTATGCAGTCATCTATTGAAGGACACTTTGGTTGTTTCCATGGGCTAGCCACTATGAACAATGCTACGATGAACACAGGGGTACATATATCTTTATGAATAAATGTTTTCACATTTTTGGAGTAGATACCCAAAAGAAGGATTGTTGGGCCATCCGATAACTCTATTCTTATTTATTAAGGAAGCTCCATACTGTTTTCCTGCACCAATTTGCATTCCCACCAGCAGGGGATGAGGGTTCTTGGTTCTCTACAACCTCTTCAACACTTGGCTTTTTGGCTAAGATCAAGTGTAGTATCTGTCCTTATCAATTTAATGTCTCTTCTTAACTCATCTTCAGATAGGAAGGATACTCGAGAGGGATACAGCAAGGAGACATGTGTTCTCTCGCTCTCCTTCACCCCCCGCCTTTAGTGCCTGGTATATCCCTGTGATGTACAGCGACATTTCCCATTTAATCAGTGAAATGAATTCACATAAGATTTGGTGTTTCATAACACCCGCTATAAAGTTGCATTGATTTTCATAATTGAACCCGAAACATTGAGTGAGTCTTAGGAACATTAAAAGCCTCCTTTATTTTTAATTCCTCCCTTTATTGTGAACATAAATACAGGTGATTATACAGGTACTAAGAAATTGATGAAAATATGTCTTCTAAATTGGAGCATCATTTCGATGCAGAGTAATTGAAGGAAATGTGGAACAACCTGTGATGTGCATGAATTGTTATTTTACGTTTAGGGAAAAGCGATTCTCAAATGCACATGTCTTTCTGAGGGGAGGGGTACCTAGATGATTCAGACAAAGAGTAAGTACTGACTGTCTGAATTGCTACCCTTCTCCACAAATATTGCTGATACGTACATTGGCTTTTTCTCTTGGCCTGTTCCCTGTTCACTGGGAAAGTTCAAGACCTTTTTAAATGTAATATTGTTCTGCTTCCCTAGAGTCTGGTTTTATTTGCAGTGGATTGGAGGTGAATTGGAGAGAGCACACTGACAGACTCTTTCTTCTTCTTCTTTTTTATTTTTTAGGTAGTGCCTGTAAGGAAAAAGGTTATTTCACTCCACTGCCAGCAGTTTATATGGGATCACTGTTGTTTGCTTCTATTACAGAAAATGTCCCCAAGGACTGAGAGAATACAATGCAGTAAAATAACCATCAGGCTACTGTCATGTTAACCTTTGTGATTAATGTAAGAACAGGGCATAAGGCAACATTTAAGCAAGAGAATGATTAACTACCACCCATCTCTAATTTAGAAATATGTGGCATTTTTGTCCTTTTAATTTTTTCCATGCAATAGATACAAGCTTCTTATTTGGGGTGTTTTATCTCCAGCCTTCTGGGGTGGAGTGCTTGGGAATGCAGAGTGTTCTGTTCTTTAGAGGGGACCTGTTTGTGTGACTTTGGAAGGGACGCCCTGGAGAGACTCCAGGTTTAAAGTGAGAGGAAATGAGGATGTCCGGGCTTCCTCCACGTTAGACTGGTAGGAAGTCCACGAAGTTTCTCCACGGGAGTGGTCCTTGGGCCAAGTTTGATAAGAGAGGAAGATTAGTTTAAAGCAGTTAAACTAGGTGCTTATTAAATGCAGAGTCCAGACCCCACACTAGGGTTTTGCAGAGTCCCCCACCTGAAAATCAGCATTTTTCCTGAGCGCCCCAGGAAAAACTTTAAAGTTTCAGAATCACGGTTAAGGCCTTCTGAAAATGAGGGGCCCGAGAGGACATCCATCTTGCTCTCTATTTACTCTTCCTCTCATCTAAGTCCTAATATTCAGAATAAATCTTGACTTTTCTCTATGATAGTCTCTTTATTTCCAGTAATAGTCTTTCTCTTTTTTATTCATTCTGGAGAGTAGGGTTAAAAATGGTCAGACATGACAGCGCTGTCCCACCTGCTGGGTTGTCAGAGGACTTTTCTGTAGGACTAATGGTCAGAGAATGGGTGCCATGGCAGTGCCAATTATAGAAATCAAGGTGAAGCTTCCGGTCTTGGGTTAATCCAAAATGGTCCCCCTGTCTATGGCCTGGGCCCTATTGGGGTATTTAGGGCATGAGGCTAGGGTCACAGAATATATTCATGGAGTTTGCAAGGTCATCTGCCGGCAATGATATCACGAGGTGGTGTCACTGGAGTTAATACCTGGTTCTGGTACCTAATGGCGTTAGACATGTCATTTCATCTTTCTGAAGTTGCCATCTGTCAATCTGGGGAAAGTAACACCTATTTCTGTAGTTGTGAGGGTTTGCAAGTGTATGTAAATAACTTGATACTATAACTGGAATAAAAAAAATGTGCTTCATGCTTGTAGCTATTTCTTTAGTTATTATAATGGAAGAGAAATTATTGAAAACTGAGGTGAGGTTACCACTGGTGTGAATTGAAAGAATCTAGTTTGAGACCCTTTTGGAAAAGTTTGATTTCCCCTCTATCCAATTCAGTTTTTCTGTGCCCTGGCATCCATGAGAGAGACCTTGAAGGACCCTGGGATGACGTTGACAGTGGGACATTTGGAGAGGGACAGGATGGAATGGATGGATGATGTGGCATGCAGTTCCTGATAGCCAGGGTCTTCCTTGCCTGGACTCCTTGTGGGCTCCCCCGGACCCTTAGTATCAAGTTCACAGCCATATACTTTCTCTACTGAAAGTGAGACTCTGTCACAATGAGAAACCAAATGACTGCTGCTTGAACTATTGGTTAAACACACCCTTGTTGATAAATAGCTGCCTATAAGTAAAAGACACATCAGATAATGTTGACATATATTTTGCAGTGTTTATAGACAAAAAGGCTTTGAACTTCAAAACAGTATAAGGAGGTGTGTGTTCAGCTTAGCCCTTAGTTTTACTTTTGTCAGCAAGGTGCCTTACAGAGTTGAGGACCAGGTCCCCAGATCAGTGACTCCAGAAGTGGCAACATTTTTCTGACCCGTGAAATGAAGGCTCTGTCCTCGGCTTCCGCTCGGCAGTTTGGATTGAAGTGACATGCTCTTTTGTATTCTATAACGTGTGTTTCTGAACACTTTAAAGTGGGTTGATATTCTCAACTGTGGACTAAGAGGAAGTCTGTAGACGGTATCGAGGGGCTGGGGAGACGTTCAGAGCAGGGAGGCCCTGGAGCTTGTTGTGAGTGGATTAGAAATTAGAAATTCAGCCGAGTAGGAAGTGGAAGGGCTCCGTGGACAGAGCCCGAGCTAAGGTGTCCGGTGACCACGTGTTTGTGTGCAGGGTCCATCGTGTTCCCAGCACTTACTTGTGATGGGGCTTTGGGGAAATTAGGCAACTTCTCAGTTTTCTGATCTATAAAATGTGACTAATAAAATGTATCCCTTAGAGTGGTTTTCTGGATAAACTATGTATTTATTACTGGTCACAATGCCTAGCATATGGTAGGCGCTCAATAAATTATAGCTGTTATTTTTAGTAATAAGACTATTTAATATTTGATCCATAAATGCTATATAGAATGGAAAGGGCATTCAAGTCTTGTGCTGTGAAATCCTGGGGGAGGGCTGCAGGCTGCCCCCCAGGGAGAAATTGGTAGCTGTGTCAGTGGCTGTGGACTAATGTGGTCTTTCTCCCCACCCGGTCCTGCAGGATGTGGACAGGTGGTCCTTTGATGTCTTTTCCCTCAACGAAGCCAGCGGAGACCATGCACTGAAATTCATTTTCTATGAGTTACTCACACGCTACGATCTGATCAGCCGTTTCAAGGTCAGTGTCTAATTAAAAACACACACACACATTTATCTGTCCTTGCATGATTTTGGGGTAAGGTCAAGGATCCTTTTAATATAGACCCAAACTGCCCTGGGTGACTCGGGACGCATCATCCGGACAGTCGCTGCCACGAACTGCTCTGTGGTGGGAACCTTCCACTGCTCCCCTGCCTGGCGGGCTCCTTGACCACGGAGAGGCTGGAGCCACAGCTTTGGATCCCGGTCTTCCTGGGAGCACCACTCGAGGCCTGAACCAGCAGAACTCCCCCGGCTCTGCCGCTGATCTCATTTCAGCCTGATTTCGTGTCCGATCTCCTGCCGTCAGCAGGGAGACAGAACGGAGACAGAATGCGCGGCGCTGTCTCCGCAAGCTTGTTCCCGCCACTTGACTCAAATGCAGACAGATACTCTCACTCATCACCTGTGACAGATCAGTGGTATTGCCCAGCCGTTCATGCTGCAAATGAATTCTTCAGCTTCAAGTAGAGAGCGTGAATCGTTCCCAGTGTTCAATCCCTTCAGCCTCTCACTCTGCAGACTCTGGAGGTTGGGCCGGGGTCCCCAGGCAACCTGTGACTCCACCTGCTGACAGCTGTCGTATCCGGCTCCTCAGCCTGTGGGTGAGCCTCTGGAAAATGCAGGCACTTTTCTCTACAGCACCTTGACTCTCTGGACAGCACGGTTCCTGAGTGCTTGCTGAAGGACTGCGTGCTTGGGGGTTTCTTACAGAGCCATACGTATCTGGTGACAGTGGTCCTCAGTTTCTTTTGCACCAGAAACCTGTTCGAAAAGCCAGTTGTGCCAGGGCACTTTCCTCAGATCGAAGCTCTACCTCCCATTTCAGGGGTTCACAGATCTCTCACAAACTGCCCCAAGAACCTAGGTTCTTACATCTTCCGTTTCAAAAATGAAAATTAATCTCCGACGTCTGAAAGTCAATGTTTAAATTTTTGAAGTCGAAGCATGGAAGACTGGGTCCAGGAAGAACATGTGCTGGGCTGTCACAAAGCATCGCAGCGGGATTGTCCTTGCTTTTTCTCCCTAACGTGATGTTCAGTCTCCTGGGACACACACTCTTTCCTTTCCGCCAGTCCTGAACTTGATAATTTACCCTAAACCAAGGACTTGATCCAGAAAATGGGCACGATGACTGTTTTAAGGGTGCCCTCATTTTCTACAGATATCTTGCAGTTGCCCTTCACTTTCTGCCACATAGAAGAAGAAGGTTTATACGTTATACACATTTGAGACAGAAAAGCAATTAGGCTAATTGGAAATATTCAAAATTGCAAGGCACGAATAATGAAATGTCAAGTAATAGATATAAGGACACAATTTGTTTCTGTTCCCCTGTATAACAGACTCTGACATTATTTTTATGTGTCCAGTACATATAATCACTTCTCCTAAAGGGCACATTTTTCAGGAGGTGGCGGCCAGTGTTTGTTTGGCAATCATTTCACGACTTAAGATCTTGGTGTACTTTGTTTGGTCATGAATAAATGAGATATGCTGTACAGGACACGTTCATTTACTTCTCAAGAAATGAAGACTCAAACCTTTGCTTGAGAAATAAATGAACACAGACCCTTCTGTCCTACATGTCTTTGAGATGGTCCTATGTAATGTTTTTTCCTCACTTAAAGCTACTAAATCACTCCTGGCTGCTGTGGCTCACTGGTTGAACATCGACCTGTGCACCAAGAGGTTGCTGGTTCGATTCCCAGTCAGGCACATGCCCAGGTTGTGGGCCCAGTCCCCAGTGGAGGGCATGCAGGAGGTGGCCAATCAATGTTCTCTCTCATCGATGTTTATCTCTCTCGTCTCTAAAATCAATAAAGAAAAAAAAAAGCTACTAAATCACTAGCCCATTAACTTGAGCACTCTTTTTCAGATCCCCATTTCTGCACTCGTGTCATTTGTGGAGGCCCTGGAAGTGGGGTACAGCAAGCATAAAAACCCTTACCACAACTTAGTGCATGCCGCCGACGTCACCCAGACCGTGCACTACCTCCTCTATAAGACAGGGGTCGCGGTGAGTACACCTGGGAACCCCAGGGTTACACAGACAAGCAGCCAGGTCCCTGTGGTCGGTCTCCATGACCTTTCACTTCGAAATCTTCCGAATTGGCGTCAAGATAGACATGCTGTGGGTATGGTTATCCATTGGCCCATAAACCCGGAACACATTTGTTATCGTTCAGTGAGGGCATGCTGAATGACTTGGTCTAATATCTCACTGAATTAAAAATGGGGTGCAGTGGGAGGAGGGTGGGCTTTGGAGCTAGATAGAGTTGGATAGACGTCCTTGTTTAATTACTTATTCGTTCTGAGACCTGTGATAAATGGCTTGAATCTCTGAGTCAGGATTTCCTAATTTCTAAAATGGTGAAAAACCTTCTGTCTTTTAGAACTACTGTGACAGTTGGGGATAAAGTATCAAAAATAAGAAGTGCGCTGTCTGCCTCATAAAGGAAACTCATCAGTTAGGAATTATTGTCATTACACATAAGCATGGACAGCAGGGTGGTGATAGCCGAAGGGAAAGGGGGCGGGGGTAGGTGGAGGTGGGCAAAGTGGGGAAAAATGGGGACAGCAAAGGACTTTGCTTGGGGTGATGGGTGCATGATGCAGTGTGCTGATTATGTTTTATTGAGTTGTGCACCTGAACCTGTATGGTTTTATGAACCAATGTCACCCCAATAAATTCAATTAAAAAAACTTTGCTGGATTTCCCCCAAACCTCTGACCAATTTTCAGTTCTTCCTTATTGTAAAGTTGATTTCTTAGACATATTATTTAAAAAGCTATTTTTTTCAATTATAGAAATACCACAAAGGGAACCTGTTTAATATGATAAAGTATTTCTGCCAGAAACTTAGAGCAAATGTCATCGTTAATGGTGGTTCTGTGAAACAGGGAGTCCACATTAATATTGCCATTGAGATTTTTCTGGATCATCTCCTTTTAAAAAAATCAAGAAATTTAACTACAAATTATTTGATCAAATAAAAGACCTCAATAAAATCTGGATTAAATAGCTGTCCTATACACTGCAAATTAACATGTGTAATAGAAAAACATAGATTCTCAGCAGTTTTACAAAAATCTATAAATTACCTATGAAGAATTTCAAAGCCGATAAAAAGGAAACTATAAAATGAAAGGGCACAAAATAATATGTAACTAAATAAAGACATATACCATGTTTTTAATGCCTCAGCATTATATGGATATCAATTTTCCTCAAACTAATCTATAAATTCAAGGCAATACCCATAAAAATTCCAATAGGATTGAACATGAAACATGATTAAACGAGATATTTTACAAACTTAAAAAACAGTTTTGCAAAAGACAATGTGTGTGGTGGGGTAGTTGTTACTCTACTAAGTATTAAAATACCTACTGAAACTATAGTAATAAAAACAGTGTGGTTTTTGTGCCCAAGTAGACAGATATAACAATGGAATTGATTGGAGTTTCAAAAATGAAACCCAAATATTTATTGAGCACTTACGTGCTAATTACTTTTTACAGGGTAAGGATGCATTGGGGTTCTTACAGAATTTGCATTTTAGTGGGAAGTTAAAGATAGAAGACCAATAAAGAAATAAACAAGAAAATATTACTAGTGTTCTGCAGAGAGTTAAATAGGGTACCTACATAGGGAAAAGTGGGAGTTTTATTAAACAGTCAGGAAAGACCTCTCTCCAGAGGTAATAGTTCATCTGAGATGGTCGTGATTTTAGGCTTGAGCCATGCTAAGAATCTAAGAAGAGTATGCCAGCACAGTTAGCACTGAAGGGTTAATATAAACACAACATCATTTGTTCCCTCATTAGAGAACAGCTTTGTTGCATTTAATGAACAGAGAAATAAGGCAAGCCTGGTGGGAGCAGCCAAGGACAGGGACAGTGGTACAAGATAAGGCTGGGGAAGGAAGCAGGAACCAGGCCAGATCTAGCTTTGTGGGCCTGGGGAATGAGTTTCAATCTTATTCTAAGTGTAGTGCGAGGCCACTGGAGAGATTCGGACAGAGGAGTGATGGGACCTGACAAAGATTAGGCAAGTGTTACTGCGGAGAATGGATTCTGAGGCAGCCCTTTTGAAGAGGACTGCGGGAGTCTGCTGGAGAGATAACAGCAGTTTGGACGAGGAAGGAGATAGCTGGGATACAGGGACAGAAGTTCTGTGTCTGAGGTAGAGTTAAAAGAATTGGGTGGTGAATAGGATTTGGAACATTGAAGAGAGGAGTGCAGAGTACACTTTAGATTTTTGGTTTGATAAACAGGGTGGATGAGAGAATCTGGTGGCAGAGCAGGCTTTGAGGGAAGGGGACCCAAGAGTTCTGATTTAGAGATGTTGAGTTTAAGACCCCTACTAGACGTCAATGTGGAGATGTCAAGCAGGGAGAAAACTAAGGGAGTCTGGAGCCTGGAAAGAGGTCAAGGATATAGGCATATAGATTAGGCAATGGACATATCAATGCTACGTAAAGACACGGAACCGGATGAGATGATCTAAAGACAGTGTGTGAACAGAGGAGAAGGGGCTCTGAAGTGAGTCCTGGAGCAGTCCAGAGTTTAAAATGAAGGAAAAGAATTAGAGCCAATAACAGTGGTATTGGGACAAAAAGCAAGAGGGTGGGGTCATGGGAGCTGAGGAAAGGAAATAGTTCAAAAGAGAATGGTGACTTTTGTGGGATGGCAAAGAGCCAAGTAGGATGAGGACAGAGAAGTGACCACTGCCTTCAGGACATGAAAGTCATTGGCACCCTCGACATGAACAGTGTCAGTGGTTTGGTAAGGATGAAACACTGACTAGAGTATAATAAAGAAAGAATTGCAGGTGAGAAGGTGAGGACATGTCTATAGACAACAACATTACAGGGAAAACTATTCAGTTCAAGTTTTGGGGACAGTTGTTCATTGGGAATAAACAGATTATTTTTGTCCTACTTCACACCATCCATCAGATATCAGACAAAAGAATTGAAGACAGGAGCACAGAAATCACAATTTGCTCCCATTAGAAGAAAATATGAGAGTATGTTTGTACCCTTGAAAAAGGAAATTCTTTAAGTAAGCCTCAAACTCAAAAGTTATATGACAAAATATTGATTAATGTGAGTATATTAAAACCTGAAGGATATAAAACATCATCATGAAATAGTACTTGAGGAAAATAGAGAGCAAGGATTAAGATCCAGATTATATAAATAAATCAAACAATGAGAAAATGACACAAATTCAGTAGAAACATAGGAAAGTCATTCAGAGTTAATATTGCCCTGCCATCACTGTCTTTTGTGGGAAGAATCTTGTCCCCTTCTATATTCATATGCTGAAGTCCTGATCCCCAGTGCCCCAGAATGTGACAGTGTTCGGAGATAGGGCCTTTAAAGAGGTAATTAGGGTTAAATGAGGTCATATGGGTGGGCCCTCATCCAGTATGACTGGTGTCCTTATAAAAAGAGGAGATTAGGACACAGACATGCACCTGCACAGTGGAAGACCAGGTGAGGACAAGGAGAAGGCAGCCATCTGCAGGCTGGGAGAGAGCTCTCACCACCGTGCCCACACTTTGATCTGCACTTCCAGCCTCTGGAACTGTGAGACAATACATTTCTGTTGTTTATCCATGGCTGGGGGCTCTCTTGGCTGGGCATCATCCTTCCCACCAAGAGGTTGCCAGTTCGATTCCAGGTCAGGGATGGACCTGGGTTGTGGGTGTGTACGGGAGGCAGCTGATCGATGTTTCTCTCTTTTTCTCTTTCTCGCGCTCTCTGAAAAAAATCAGTAAAGATATCCTCGGGTGAGGATAAAAAAATTCTGTTGTTGAAGCTGCCTAACCTGTGGCATTTTATTAGGGCAGCCGTACCAATCACATACAGTAGCAGAGCCAGGGTGTGGTCCCAGGTCTGACTTCTCAGGCCATGCATTTCAATATTTAGCTATGCTTCTCCGATGCTTGTGGCAAAAAAGGAGCCCCTGGCATTCTTATGCCTCAGTAACCTCATGTGATACTTCACAGTGTTGTGGTGAGGATCAAAGTAGATGGGAAAAGGTACTTTGGACTTATCTATTCAACCTATATTTAGTTAATGCCTACCATGTAGTGTACTATGGAGGTAGAAAGGTGAATGATACACAGCTTTTTTTCAGCCCTCAAGAAAAACTCCCAAGCATTTATGCTAATGAAGTTATCATTAACGTAAATGTTATATCATAGCAGCCAGTGATTATGATATACTGCATAATGTCCTTAATTGAGCTTATTTGCCATTTGCCATTGCATTTTCATGATCAATTCAAGCCATATTCAGAATAATTCTTAAATATAGAAACTACGTCCCACCCACTCTCTCTCGGAAATGCAGCTCAAAACAAACTTCTTTCACTGCCAGCTTAGAAAGCAGTGGGGAGTAGTCTGGTAAATGGAGAACATATTGCGACTCTAACCTTTCATTGTAAACCAAGAGGGGGAAATGCTTTCAATCATTCCCGCTTTATAAAGGGTAAGACACACAGGGACTCAAAGCATTCCATTGATAAAGTGATGTCTGGACCTCAACATCAACTGATTGTAATTTGTGTATGTCACTCATTACTGCTGAGCTCAGATGCCTGGAAGACGCTTGAATCCTTTCAGATTGATTTTGCTCACTTCTGAGAGACAGTTGTTGCACAGAATTGGAATGAAGAGTTGTTGATTGCATAGACAGGAATCAGACCCCAAGCTCCAGTCTGCTTTGGATTCAGGTCAAAAGATTTCAAACTCCAAAGCTACTCCTTGGCCCCTTTCATTGCTCTTATCAGCCAAGGTGCTATTAATTTTCCTTTTGCTTATTTTTTTAAAAAAGATTTTAAAATGGATTTTTAGAGAGAGGGGAAGCAAGAGAGAGAGAGAGAGAGAGATAGAAACATCAATGTGAGAGCAAAACATAGATGAGCTGCCTCCTGCACACCCCCTAGGGGGATCAAGCCTGCAACCCTGGGCATGTTCCTGACCAGGAATTGAACCAGCAACCTTTTGGTGCATGGGACAATGCCCAACTAATTGAACCACATTGGCCAGGGACCTTTTGCTTATTTTTTTAGAGGACAGAAGCTGTGTATCTTGTTCTTTTGATCATAGATAACATCATCATATTTGTAAGGGAAACATTAAGGACATCTAAATGGCATCCTGATTAAAAAGTGCCAAGTAATTTTATTAGAGTTTGTGGTCAGCAGAATTTGGCCCCCGTGACCTTTGATTTCTTATGAGTTGTCACATTTGTTAATATGTTATATTAGATGGCAAAAGGGACTTTGGAGAGACAATAAAGGTTGCTAATCAGAGAACCTTAAAATAGGGAGAGCAGCTTGGATTCTCCAGGTGCGACCTATGTCATCACATGAGTCCTTAAAAGACAACAGGTGCGGCAGAAGAGCTGGGAGAGAAGCCACCAGCCCTCACAAGCCTGAAGGGGGTAAAGCCAGTGGAAAGCACAGGGAAATGAATTTTGCTAGTGCCTTGAATGCTCCTGGAAACAGACTTCTCCACTGAGCTTCAGAAAGGAGTGCGGGCTTGCCAACACCGAGGTCCTGACCAGGACATCCCGCCAGCACACTGCCGACTTCTCACCGACAACTGTGTGCCAACAAATGGGAGGTGTTCTTGAAGCCTTGAGTTTGTGGTAATTGAAGGTCGCAACAGAACACGAGCAGAGGGGTGGACACATTCCTACAGACACTATCATGCACTTAGCAAAGTCACAGTTTGCTGATAGTGCTGGCACTAGCAACGGGCAATCGCCAGGTCCTTTCCCTTCAGGAGTCTCCAGTCCCCATCTGCCCCGTCCTCGGTCATACGCAGCAAAATCCCAAGTCCACCATTACAACAGTTGCCAAGGCACTGCTGCCGTCGAATTAGTGATGACAGTCCTGTCCCGTAGATAGTCAAGTACTGTTAGTGTCTGTGGCTTGTACCCTGTCACACTTTGATAAGTCTGGAGTAATATTCATGTGCGACTTACATTTCCGACTTTTATGGGTTGTCATAAGATCTTCTGGGTTCACAGTAATCAATTTGGAAAGGCGAGGAAATCTGGGCTTTATTAAAATATGAAGCCCAGTTTCCCTCAAAATAGCTTCTGCCACCACCTCTGTTTCTATTAATGATGCCATCCAATATCATCCGCTGCTGGTTTTGCCACTCAGGCTACGAATGTTGAGGGCATCTTTAATTCACTGTTCTCCCCAACTGAAGCCTCTTCCCATCCCCCTCATTCAGTTAATTGCCGAGCCATATGGATGCTACCTCCATACTGCCTGTACATCCTCTGAGGACTCCCCTCCCAAAACTCCGCTCCTATTTTCCCCTCAGTGCTATGCTGAGCATAGTACCCTCTTGCGGGTGAATTTCATTGCCTATTGAATCCACTTTGTGTTCCTCATCCCACCTTTTAATGCTGGATGTCACAGGGCCCGACCAGCCCTGATGCCCTGATGGGAACCCTCTCCTTACTCGTTTTGAATCAGCTTTTGCCACTGGACTTGCTCATGTGTTTATTCTTCGGAAAAGTCCCACTTCCATTTCTTGCTCTGTCCAGTTTTCAAGGCCCATGTTAAATATCCCTTGTTTGTGAAGCTGTCTTCCTTCCTTCCTTCCTTCCTTCCTTCCTTCCTTCCTTCCTTCCTTCCTTCCTTCCTTCCATCCTTCCCTCCTTCCTTCCTTCCTTCCTTCTTTCCTTCCTTCCTTCCTTCCTTTTTCTCTTCCTCTTTCTCCTCCTCCTTCTCCTCCTTATCACCCTCCTTCTCTTCCCCTTCTTCTGCCAGATACTATCTTTCCTTTCTCTTATCCCCAAACAGCAAAATTGATTCTAAGCATCCACAGGGCTTGCTGAAAAGCCAGGGTGTTGAAATGAGGTTCAAAGGCCATGGTTTTGCTTTTGGTGGTATGCTTGTTTATAATCATTTGTTGTTTTTGGTGTGTATTAGAAGTAGGTTACACCTAAGGTAGGGTCTTATTAGTACATTCAGGTATGGGGGGAAGATATACTGATATTTGTAATGTGAGAACTGTAATTATGTAGTTATTTAGACATCTGCTGGCTGGGCTGATGCTCTGTGATTCAGATTTGTTTAGATGGTACACTGTCTTCCATTCATAATCTTATTTAAACATGTTAATGTTGCATGAGCTTGGAGAAAGAGAGAAATGTGGGGAGTGGGAGTCAGGGCAGACAGGGTGTTGGGAAAGAAAAGAAAGATGTCGCCAAAATGAAAAAAATATATGTATGGGAAATATCAAGAAAAATGTATACTATAAAATTAAACCTGTATACTTGTATGCAAAATTGAGTAAACACATGAACCAAAAGGAAATATGGCTTAGAGGTCAGGAGCTGGAACTCTGGAGTCCACTGATACTATGTGACTTGTCAAATCACTAGCTGTGGGATGTTGTGTAAGTTACCGAACCTCTCCAGCCTCAGTTTCCTCATCTGTAAAAAGGGGATAACAGTACCCTCCTTTCTGAGTTGTGTGTATCGCCTGAGTTCTCTGTGTTAATAGGCCTGACGCAAAGTGAGCTCCTGTGTCGGACCTGAAGAGCGGGCCCCGGGCTGCTTTCAGGGCCAGTTCGGCAGCTTCCATTTTCTTCAATTCTTACTTATTTTACCCATCCCTTTTTCATTTAATGTTGTTGATTTTTCATCTTAGTCTGCTTTCTCTTTTTGTCTTTCTGTCCCTAAGTACATCAATTTACATTTTTGAGGCCTGTTATCAAGGATATCAAAATGTTTCCTGCCATTTCATGCTATATTCTGCTAGAAATCATTTTCAAAAGTATATGTATTTTTCCCCTGAGTTATTACTGTGCGCATTCTTTTCCTAACGATGAAGTCTTCTTTGCATAGGTTGTATGTAGTTTGTTGATTTATTTTTCCCTTAGCCATCCTCAAAGAAGGTAATAATTCTCAGGAAAATCCTTAGATAAAGACCAAAATTAGTAGTTAATTGGGGGGAGAAAAACAGTTAAAGTGAGAATTATTAAAAATTGATCTGTTCATTTAAAAAACATTTTGTGTTAATTTACATTAAATTAAATATTTTATTTACTAACCTTTAGTTCAGATCGCAGGCTGCTTTGCATAGCCTGCCGATTTAGGTATTCGGGTTGTCGTACATTCAACCTGCCCCTAAGATTTCTAGTTTCATGACTTTAAAGTGAAATGGGAACTTAACGATACTCATCGAACAGAGTGAGTGCGGAATCTCTCAATTTTTATAGTTCTCTATTCTTTCAAACTTGTCACACCTATTTTGACGGCTGTTTTTCCGTGACTGCCTATAGCACTGAACTTAGGTTCTGTGGACATAAGGACTCCATTTTTGTGTTCATCTTTTATTGGCTTGTGTCATGTTTAATTACATAATTATGATAACAGTGCAATGAGTCAGAACAGGGTTTGGAATAAACCACACTGAAACTTGTAAGCATCAATTCAATTAGTAACAGAAGTGAGCAGAGGGTACCAAAGGGCAGCAACAGTGATGGATGTTCTGCCATGTGGAACTGGGCACATGGTTTACAGGAGGGATGGGCAGGCATCAGTGAATCCATAGAGTCTCTGAGATGGAAGTCAGTCAGGGGAGCTTCAAACACAGCAGTGGTTCTCAAACTCCAGCATGCATCCGCATTATCAGGACGGCTTGTAAAACACGGGTGATGCTGACTCTGCTGGTCCAGGGAACACACTTTGAGGACCACTGAACTCCAGCCAGTTTTGGCGGTGTGGATGGGGGCAAGTGTCTTCAAACTTTAGCACCCGTAAGCTGGAAGGCCAGGTGTTATCTTTCCATCTGTCTCTCTACCTGTCCACAGGTTTTCTGTTACACTTAGGTCTTGGTATTGTGTTGAAATTTTTCTTTCTTTTTTTTTTTTGTTCTACCTAGGAACTTTATTTGGAATTTGAGAGAGGATGCAATGAGGGTTTTTAATGTCTGCACATTCACTGTTTTTTGCTTTCTCGAAAAAAATAAAACTACTATTTAGCTTTTCACCCTGGCTGGGCACGCTGTTTCCAAATCACACGTCCTCTCTTCTCCTGGCCAGCTGTAGAGGGGAAGGCAGTGATGTGTGTTGTTAGCCAGCTGAAGGCAGAAAGAGGCAGGTCATCTGATTACTCTGTGGTCTCCCTTTCAGAACTGGCTGACAGAGCTGGAGATTTTTGCCATAATCTTTTCAGCTGCCATCCATGACTACGAGCACACTGGAACCACCAACAACTTCCACATCCAGACCCGGTGAGGACGCTGAAATGCTCAGAGGAGAGACAAGAGGGGCAGGGAGAGAGTTTATAAGCCAGAAAGGTGTCATCACCTTTCTTTGACATGGTTGCTCTATTTTGAGTTTCTGAAAAAAAATGAATTTTTAAACAAGAGACCAGCCTGGTCAGCTTCGATCAAGACTTAGAGTGTAAGAAGCCGTCTGCTCCCAGCTCTCGTATTTTATTCATCTCTAATATAGATCTCCTGTCCCTCTATTCTCATGCTAGCTATTTGTTATTTATGTATGTACAGTGCATCCTCTACCTATTTTTACTAGGAGATGGAACAATTTACAGAAAATCACACAAGCCACGTAGACTAGATCATTGGGAATGGGCAAGGATCCATGTTTTTGTTGACGTGAACAGTAACTGAGACTGGTGCTCTTCCCAGTCTCCCTGACTTCACCTCTGTTCTGCTCAGTGGCACAGGGCTTGGGGAACTAGGGTGTTTCATGTAGGCCATTCACCACAGACCTATGCACTCTCCCTAACAAATCGCACAGGTAAACGCAAACCTTGGTGGGGATGTCAAATACGGGTCGTAGTGCTCCACTTTGAACCTCTTGACTGTCACAGACATCATTAATCAACTTGGGTATTTTATTTTCTTACTAGATGCAGATTTATCCTTAGTATTCCTCTCAACACAGAATTCCAGGCAAGCTGTACCCATCAATTGTCGATTGCATTTAGGATGGAACCTTATTTGCCCTCTCCCAGACTCACAACGTACCTTCTCTTAAGACAAAGATGTGGAACTGGAGAGAATCTGACAGTAGGGTTAACTGGGCCTTGACATAGGAATCAAAACAAGCTAGAATTTGGGGGAGAGGTGACAAGGCAAAGAGAAAGCACGTAGCGAGGAGGGCAAGTTTAACTCCAAATAAGCACTTGCTGATTTCACTTGAATGAGCAGGTGCACAGTTCAGATAGGTTTGTGTTCATAAATCAATCTACATGTATTTAACGAACCCAGCACTTAATTGTGGGGTACACAAAAGATGACAGTTTCCTCTGATCTGTGTTCAGAAGGGGAATTTCAATAGAATGGAAGTGGACAAAAGAACTTAGGCCGTTCGCTTCGTTTTCTGCCTCCTCCTCCTCACATAAAACAGCCTCAGCTGCTGCAAAACAGCTTTTGTGGTCCTGTTGCAAGGTCTTTAAACACAGGGAATTCCCCAGAGAGGCTCTGTTTAGTGGAACCTTTGCTCTGAGGACAGAGAATAGCACTCGCTGAAGGAAGAAAGGTGGGTAGAAGAACTGTACCTGGATCCTGGCTGGAGATCAATGTCAAAACCAGTCACAACACAGAGGGAAGTCAGTTATAGGAGTTGAAAATAGCTTACTGTCACAAAACACACATCAGTTGACGCCTTACTTGCCTAACAGGTATAAGATCAGATCACTCACCTGAGGATTTGCATGTTTTGTGTTGTATCTCCGTAGGAGTGGGAAAATCCCAGTGGGTTCCATTAAGCTTGGTTTGGAATGAAATGTAGACATTGGCCTTCTCTAACAGAACTTTATCTAAAGCATCCCAGCCTGTGTGCTCCCTGTTCAGAAAACCAAGTCTGTGACCAGGTTCTTTGTCCTTTGATGATGTGTTAAGTGTACCGCTTTAAAGATGTGCTAGATAAATTTCAAAGTTTGCCCAGTGACAGGTGGAAGTTATCTTGAGGGGTGGGGGTGGGCAATGGCTCCACTGTCAGAGATGCTGCCTTCCTCCCAACCCCGACACGTAGGCACCCTGGGGCTCTGGGAAGTCACTTTACATCTCTGGGATTCCGCTTCCTTGATGAGAAACCGATACGCTGTAAAAAATCTCAGATTTCATTAAATTAAAGATATCGAATAGTGTACAGATCTGTGTTGTCATTCAGCTGTGAAATGGTCCTTGAGAAAGTGACTAACAGTTGTTTTATAATCCTTATGTTCTTCACTCTCAATTTTCCGTGTATGGCTTCTGCACGGCAACATTCTAAGATCAAGCTACTACCAGAGGAGCGTGCCAGGTGCCATGTGCTCAGAGAATTAGAAGTAAAATAAAGTCTTTTATTTAATAAACAGATTAGAGTTGTTTTAGAAAATACAAGGAAGTTTGACTTGACCCACATTTAAGAAAATCAGCTTTGCTGTAACTAGCAAAGATAACTGAGGTCTGGATACGGAACAGTTTTCAGAGAGTTCTCAGATTGGATATCACACATTTTACACCCACATATTGACATTAAAATACCCTACCTACATCAATTGATAATTTGTAGTCTTTTAGCTTTTTTAAATAAAAAATATGTTTTCATTGATTTTTTTTTTTAGAGAGAGAGATTAGAAATATCAATGTGAGGGAAACATTGATTGGCTGCCTCCTGCACGCCCCCTACTGGGGATCGAGCCCACAGCCAAGGCATGTGCCCTGACCAAGAATCGAACCAGGACCTCTTAGTCCACGGGACAATGCTCAATCCACTTTTGGTGATGTAAATGGCATGGGGGCAAAGGTAATTGCTGAACACAGGTAAAAGAGATGGTGTATTCTAGCTTGAAAAAGTTACCTGAAAAAAATCTCAACTGTTTAACATCCTGTTACTTTTCTGGCTTCCTGCTCAGGTCCGAACCAGCTCTCCTGTACAATGATAGGTCTGTATTGGAGAACCACCACTTAAGTGCAGCTTATCGCCTTCTGCAAGAGGACGAGGAAATGAATATTCTGATCAACCTCTCCAAGGATGACTGGAGGTAAGGCTGAGATGAGGCAGGGGAGAGATTCAGAGGCCAGGAAAGGAGCTGGGAGGAGAAGTGAAGGATGCTTCTTTGAAGAAATCCATATGTTCAGTGTCCTGTGTCTTTGTAGGGAAGCAGTTTTAATATCTGACAGATTTGTTTGGATACATAAGTGCATTTGACACTTTAGGACCTTTGTAAATGAGCGTATTGCCAGATAAGAACTGCATTTCAGAGTAGAATAACATGGAATTCCGCTCTCAGCAGGTTGGATGAGATGCTAATAAAGCAACCCTCCTGCAAACAACAGCTATCAACTATGGAAAATACAAACAAATAAACACAACCCCACTGGCTTGAGAGCTCTAGAGAGTGAACGGAGTTAGGCAAACTTTGAAGGGGTGTCAGAATTCGGAGATGTGACGGATGAGGTGTGACGTTTCTGTGACTTCACCCTGAGGGCAGTCTCAGTCAAGGCTACAACACCCGTTGGCTAATATTATATTTATATAGACACCTTCACTATTTTTCTGGCTAGAGAGACCAGGGTAGGAAAAACCGGAGCTGCTAGCAAGTGAATTAAAACCCCAGAAAAGAGAGAGCCAAATAAAGGCAAACTCAAATTCTGTGGCCATCTAAATGCCACGCAAAGAGCAGGAAAATGTGACTTATTTGCAGGGGAAAAGACAATCAATAGATGCAGTCTCCAAGATGAACTATTGCTGGAATGATCAAGCAAAGACTTTTAAAGCAGTTATTATATTTATGCTTAGTGAGGTAAAGGAAAATCTGCTTGTAATGAAATAGTCAAATTTAGCCGGTGAAGTGAAAAATATAAACAAGAGCAAACAGAAATTTTAGAATGGAAAAATTTAATATTTAAATTTAAAAAATGTGCTACACTGGCTTAGTAGCATGTTGGAGAAGACAGAGGAAAGAATCAGTGAATTTTTTTTTTTTTTTAATCCTCACCCGAGGACATTTTTCCATTTTTTGTTCAGATAGAGTGGGAGGGAGAGAGAGGAAGAGAGAGAGAGAGAAACATCGATGTGAGAGAGACACATCGACTGGTTG
Organism: Tadarida brasiliensis; assembly: GCA_030848825.1. Lineage (NCBI taxonomy): Eukaryota > Metazoa > Chordata > Mammalia > Chiroptera > Molossidae > Tadarida > Tadarida brasiliensis. The sequence goes on along the minus strand of CM061267.1, from coordinate 92,262,830 downwards.
CCACCCGCACGACCCAACCAGGGCCGGGGACAAACTGCAACCGAGGTACATGCCCTTAGCGGGAACCGAACCCGGGTCTCTCCGGACCGCAGGCCGACACTCCAACCGCTGAGCCAAACCGGCCAGGGCTGAATCAGTGAACTTGAAAAGACCAGTCAATATTATCCAATTTGAAGAACTAGGAAGGAATTTTTTTTTTTTTTTAAATGAGCAGCTTAGAGACCTGTGAGACAGTTTCAGGCTCAAGTTAGATTAGAAATGTCCCAATCAATGAACTGATTGTGATTGGAAGTGGCAAAAAAAAAACCCCAAAACCCTAATTTTTACTTTCCATTTTTTACTTTCATCTTTGTTCCTCCGTGGGGTGTCCCTGAAAGGGAGTTCCGGACCTTGGTAATTGAGATGGTGATGGCCACGGATATGTCCTGTCATTTCCAACAAATCAAAGCCATGAAGACAGCTCTGCAGCAGCCGGAAGCGTGAGTGGGCGCGTGACACTGTTTGCATAGGTGTCAGAGCTGGAACCTGTCCATGTCGTCACACCTTTAAAGTGTACCTCCTTTAGAGAACGTTGTCAAATGGTCTCATAACATGGGGATGTTTGGAGGGAAGAGCATGAGAATTGTACATATCATAGATACATCCCCATCAGGGTCGAAATGAATAAAAGGGCCAGTAATAAATCGCTCCAATTAGAACTGAAAATATTGCCCTGCGGGAAACTAAATGATCAAAGATCTAGTCAATGCATAGGTGACGCATAAAAGTCAGTGAATGACTCTCGGGTTTTCGTCTTTTTGAATGATGCGATCATTCCAGATATAGTTTAGAGTCAGTTTTTGAGTGTCCAGCTCAGTAAACATGGAGACCTGGCTGGTGGCTATTCCAGCTGTAGGGTGATGTGACGCTTTCCCCCCAGTTCAGCTGAAGTGGAGGTTGAGACAGGAGAATGGAAGGGATTTAAATGTAATGCTTTTTAAAAAGAAACTGTTATTGAGGTTCTGAGAGCTTGATCATCATGTGTTTGGTTCTTTTGGGTTTACAGGATTGAAAAGCCAAAAGCATTGTCCCTGATGTTGCACACGGCAGACATCAGCCACCCAGCTAAAGCATGGGAGCTCCATCATCGCTGGACAATGTCACTGCTGGAGGAATTCTTCAGACAGGTACCTGGCTGTCGGGCTTCCCCTCAGGGCTTTCATGCCTGGCTGGTTTCTGAATCTTGTATTTCAGCAATGCTGTGATAAGAACTATTGAAATTACAATAATTTTCTTTGGGGAGGGAGGGTTTACAGATATATATCTATATATCTATATATCTATGTATCTATATATCTATATCTATATCTATATCTATATCTATATCTATATCTATATCTATATCTATATTGCCTCCTGGTCATGTGATGTGTGAGTCTTACTTAAATTCTGACTCTCAGAACATTATGGTATTTCTATCCTATGCATTTCTATTTGGAAAAAAAGCATCTCCTTGCGCCAGTCTTTTGTCAAAATATTATCTGAGGATTCCTTTTTTAAATTTACTTTTCTAATGCGTTGACCAAAAGATGACCAGTTTGGCATTGCCCCATGGGATCAAGATGTTAATCTTTAACTGTCATAATTGGTTGTGTTGTTTATTTTTTTCGAGCTGGCAAGCCATGTTGTCAAATTCCAAAGCCAAGTGTGGTACTTTGGGGTCAGGAAATCGCTAGAAGCCACTGTCCCGATTATATTTAAATGTATTACATCCTAAGACACAGGGCTGTGATTTCTGCAAGCACAGCCAGAGTCTTTTATGGGTACCCACTGCTTTAAAATGTTTTTTAAAGGCCCACAGAAGTGGAGAAATAGAAAGTGAAGTAAATGTATGGCACTATGACTGATGTCTTCTCAAGAAGAGTTGCCATTAAAACATCTGCTTTGTGATGTGAGGTCCTGAGGTTAAAGGTGTTGATTTAAGAAGCATTCAAACCTGTAGAGAATTTTTATGAGTTTCTTTGAGCCAAACTGATAACAGTTGCCAGGAGCAAAATCTCAAATGCTTTGGAGAAGGACAATTTTGCAGATGCTTTTATACATTTGGAATTCAGGAGGGAAAGTAAGGAAGATTACATGAAGATGGGAGAAAGCAAGGTGGGGATTTAATTACAGGATAGTCAACAAGATTATGTGCTTTCTTGAGGGTGGTTATGCTTCTGAGGGTCCAAAAAAAGAGGCGTTTCAAAGGTGTTAACCTAGATGCACAGAAACAATGGACAGGGCTTGCTTAAGGCAAAGATAACCTTTTACTAAAGAAGTTATTTGCCTGGGACGTGACTGCCCACTGCGACCTCCCCAGTTAGGAATTTATGATCAGATCACCCTGTGAGGTCACTTTCAGTTAGATTTATTATAGCACTTTTTTTTTTTTGGTCTACAAAGGTAGTATGTCATGTAAATTTTGGGTCCTAAACTATAGTTAATTCAAGAAGGGAGATTCACATCATGGATTCAGAGACCTCTGAGATTCCATAAAACACTACTTATTAACACTGGTCTCAACTTTGTCTCCTAAACTAACAAGAGATATGTTCTTTCACTGGTTACTCGGATTTTTGGAAGAGAATTACTCTCCTTCTTAAGGTTCCAGTTTGAGTGGAGAAATTGGAGAAGGCATCTAAGTGTCTTTCTTCTTCCGAGGTTGTACACATCTGGTAATGAGGTGGGATTAAGGTTAACAGCATATGAAAGTCCTTTGTTGGAGTTTTTTATTCCAACTCGTTTGTGGCCTGGGACTAACCAAATCATTCCTCTGGTTCCCAATGGTCCTATCCGTGATTTGGGTTTTTTGGGGGGTGTGGGGTGGGGTAGAACTTGAAGGTTGGACTAGATGTTTTCTTAGTGTCCTTCCAGCATTACATGTTCCATATTTTCTTCATTTTGTCTATGGTACATATCATCACATACACATGCACCCCTAAAGTGATCCATGAATACAGCAGCAGGTACCCTATTCAGCGTGTGGCTATTTCCCCTTGACAGTCACTGCTTGGCTTCACAGAGTAGTCCTCGAGGGGAACCCAATGATGTGGGAGGAACTAGAAAAGTGCAGGCGGGGCTCAGTTGTAGATACAAGGATGACTCTGCAAATTCATCCTTGATTGAGGGCTAATTTCGAGCCATTTTTCCAGAAGCTATTTTTCCAATGTTAGTGAGAATATTTTCTCCAAACATCCACTTCCCTTATGGAATGCTTTCTTTGATACTGCTTTTGGAATAACACTCCTCTAGCTAAGCGTGTTTAATCTGCAGCCAGAGTTGGATCATAGCTAACTATATAAAGTTTGAGGTATTGATGTGACTTCTTTTTTTAATTGTGAGAGAGTGAACATGAGAAATCACTTAAATATATGAACATTTTTTTCCCATAAAGGAAACCTTGTTTGCATACACATATGCTTGAATTGAATGAAAATGTGCTAGAGGCCATATGAAAAGAACCATATTGAATTTCTTGCCTATTGGGAATAGAATGTTAGCTCACTGGACTGGAACTATTTTTTTTAGTCATTATGATTCAGTAAATTATTTTGATTGACTTAATATTTTAACCCAGATGTCATAAGCCATTATAAGTAACCCATGTAAGAGAAATGTTGCCTCGCTCTTAACTATAGATTTTACATTGGACATTCAAATGGGAACTCTCGAAGAGACCTTAGAATCCGTGAAAAAATTACATTTGGGAGTTGGGTTATATTTCAAAATAAGGGCGTAGCCTCAGTGTCGATATCAGACCTTCCAGGCTTTGCTAAAAGAGTAAGTTACATCCTTAGTTTTATAACCATATTTTACAAAATCCAAGCCACTGCCTTAGGGTGCTGTTCAATGAAATATTGACTTTAAAGAAGTATACATTTGCCTTTTTGGTAAATGCATGTTGTAAAAGTCTTGAGGTTCATTTCTGCTGTATTGCTGTGTTTTTATATTTTGTAGATGACTCCTGCAATTCTTTGAATTTCCACTCTGTCTGTGGTTATTTTCTCATTTCACGTATTAGTGTTTTTTCCCTTTCTTCTCTAAGAAGTTAGCGAATTGTTTGTTTCACTGTTTTTTGTTTTTTTTTTTCATTTTATAATGCCTTAACTGGTATTTTCATTTTTATTAATTATTTCTTCTGCTTGAGTTTATTTTATTCTTTTGCTAAATTCCTGACTCGGGCACTTGATTCATTTCTTTGTTTGCTGCCTATTTAATATTAGACAACATAAGGCTAGGCATTGTCTTTTTTTAAATTTTTTTATCATGAATCTCAGAGGTTCTTCTATTCAGTGTGGTCACAATCATTCTTTCCTAAATATTCTGTAATTTTGGCATATATATATATATATATTTTTTTTTTTTTACCCAAGAGTTGCTTCAGATAGAGTGTTTGTATACTTTTCCAGTGGTAGCTTCTTTTGCTTTCTAGCTTTTTAATTAGTTTATAGCTTATTGAAATTTGATCAAAGAATTTTTTCATTTTTTGGATTTGATTGTGAGATTTGTTTGTCACTTACTGTGTAATCAATTTTTGTGAATATTCATGACTCTTGAAAAGTAGATTTATTTCTTACTTGTGGAGTATAGAATTCAAAGAACAAGAGGAACATTTGCCATATTAATTACGTCATTCAGGTATTTTATCTATTATTTAAAAACTGATCTGTCATGGGTTGAAAATATTGACCTCTTTAGTAAAGAGGGAAGTGTTAGAATAGTTCCACAAGGCCAGTAGTTACAGAGTAATAAAATAGTGTATCAATCACATTGGATTGACCTGCAGGAGTACATTTTTTCATATTACTTTCCACACATTTTCTTCTAGTTCATGAATCTATCTGTCCTCCAAAGGGAATTCAATGACCACTACTTTAAAATAGGCTTTTAATAGTTGAGTGTCCTCAGCTCAATTAAATCCCAAAGATGCACACGTTATGTAGATGTGGCTGTGGACAAGTGGATGGGATATGCCGTTTAACATGCACTTTTTCAGGGATCAAGTCCAAATTAATGCCAGAGGAAAGGGGGGCCGGAGGAGGTAGAAGAAGGTAAAGGGGGATAAATGGTGATGGAGGGAGACTTGACTTGGGGTGGTGAACACACAATACAATATGCAGATGATCTATTACAGAACTGTACACCTGAAGCCTATATAATTTTAACCAATGTCACCCCAATAAATTCAATGACATTGTTTTAAAAAAGAACATGGCTTCTCACACTAAAACAAAATAAAAACACAACAATGCTGACATCTTCATCAAGTGGTTATTGCTCACCACCCCTTCTTCTAAACCACCCCCATTAAAATGTACCAACCGAACAACTATCCCTGCTTTGTAGGGAGCAAGAGTGGGTTTTACTTGTTTCAGCAGAGCTATGCCACTAAACCGTGTGCACAACTACAATGTAGATTATAGACATTCCTCTTTCTGTTCATACTGCTCACGCGGAAATTGCTCGAGAGTAAATGATCCTTATGCCACTTGAGAGAGCGAGCAGGCTCAGCAAGGCCTGTCGGAAGCAGGAGCCCTGTGTTCCAGGGCTGTCGACACAGGGAAGGGTGCAGAGGAACTGGGCCACTTCAGGACTGTTCCTGAGACCCGTGGATGTCTCCATCGCCCATTGTGACCCCCCGGGTCAGCTTCCTCGGACACCCATTCCTTTTCCTTCCTTTCAATAGGTGTGTGTGAACTGGCATTCTTTCTCTTTGGCAACCTGCCTTCGAAAGGAAAAGCATTGCTTTCGAATGGGGCCTGGGTTTTGGACCAGGTTGTTATCACTCTTTATTTGCCATTAATTTATTGGTGATATTTCTTAGAATCAGAGTGAATTGGATGTAACAAATTCACTAAATGTTTCTCAAATCTTGACTTAAATATTAGAGGTACCCACTGGGAAACAATCCTAGTTCTTTTTATTTTTTTTGCAGAACTTTTTTCATTTAATCCTCACCATAACCGGATGAGGTAGGGATTATTATCCTACATTTTACAGATCATAAAACTGAAATGTGGAGGGAGAGTCAACTTCCTTTGATCACACAGCTAAAGGGAGAAAGGCCAGATTCAAGCCCAAGTCAGCAGCCATGAACCTGAGCGGGTTCTTTCATAATAAAACGAATCAACACAACATCACTGCTGTTAGAGGGTGACGTTCGTTCCCTTTCCTCGGGGTGTGTGACCGAGGGGTTGAGCTTCCGGTTCAGGTTGTTAAAAACCATCTCTGCTGTTATTTAGACTTTCCATAGCACTTGCTTATTATTGCGACACTTTTTAGTGAGATTGCGAATCATGTTTTGTTATTGTCTAACTGGATAAACACAAGCAATTATGTCCTGCTCTGCTTTTCTGGTCCACTTTTCCTATGGTCTGAACCCTGTGGCTAAGACCCGAGAAGCAGTTGCCCTGGCCGGTTTGGCTCAGCGGTTAGAGCGTCGGCCTGTGGACCAGTGAGTCTCGGGTTCAATTCTGGTCAAGGGCACGTACCTGGGTTGTGGTTCATCCCCGGCCCTGGTCAGGGTCGTGCCAGAGGCAGCCTGTTGACGTGTCTCTCTCACATCGATGTTTCTCTCTCTCTCCCTCCCATTCTATCTGAAGATAAATGGAAAAATATCCTCGGGTGAGGATTAAAAAAAAAGAACCGGGAAGCACGTGCACAGTTGTGTGTGCTCTTAGCACCAGGAGGAGCAATTCAAATCAGCCAGTTTGAATTTGTGTCTTGAACACTGCCCAGAGCTGGGAGGGAGTCACTGGCTCAGGCAAGGACACAGGTGTCAGCAGGAGGCAACTGGAAAACACACAGCAATTCTGACCGCCACCTTGGCGCCAGGCCACAGGACCCGCTGCCTTTCCTCCTTCCCCAGGCCGGCTGCTGCCTGGTGGGGTTTTCTGTCCCATAGCGTGTGCCCTTGCAGGTGGGCGGAGTGACCGCCTGGTGGGGCGTTCTGTCCCATAGCGTGTGCCCTTGCAGGTGGGCAGAGTGACCGCCTGGTGAGCTTTCTGTCCCACAGCGTGTGCCCTCGCAGGTGGGCGGGATGACTGCCTGGTGGGGCTTTCTGTCCCTCCACGTGTGCCCTCGCAGGTGGGCGGAGTGACCGCCTGGTGGGGCTTTCTGTCCCTCAGCGTGTGCCCTCGCAGGTGGGCGGGATGACCGAGCCCCAGAGGGCTTCAGCCTCTTGGTGTCTTTTATGCAGAGAAGCGGGCCCCGTAAGGACTTGCTACAGAATGTAATTGTAATAATTAAAGGCCACTGGCCTTCGTGGCAGATTTTATTTATTTGCTCAATAAAATCTGGGTGGCTTGGCCTGCTGTTCTTAATTCCCTGTGGCCTCCTACTTTTCTAGGGGGACAGAGAAGCAGAGCTGGGGCTGCCCTTTTCTCCTCTGTGTGACCGGAAGTCCACCATGGTCGCCCAGTCGCAAGTAGGTACGTGTTTGCCAGGCTCTGGGTGGGAGGAAGACCCGCTTCTCTGGCTGGGAGCCGGCTCCATTCTGCGGTGCGCCTGGCTTTGGCTCGGGGGTGATGGAGCTGAGCTCCCCACCCTTCCCCCTGAAATGGGCTGGTTCATGGGAAGATTAGACAGTGACATTGTCTCCATCATTCCCTGCCAAGAGAAAAAAAAAAGAGCCTCAACTTCCCAAGGCGATGACACGAATCAGTGGCAGGAAGCCCATTTCCCATGCAGCACTGGGAGTCTGTGCATTTCTTCTCAGGGATGCTTGCTCCTGCCCTTTCCAGCACAGCCCTTTCCCTGCAGGGCCCTACTGGAGGAATGGCTCTTTTTAAATGTCCCCTCCCTCCCATTCCTCCCTTCCTCTCTCCCTCCCTCCATCCCTTTCTTCCTTTCCTCCCTCCCTTTCTTCCTTCCCTCTTTCCTTCTCTCCTTCCTAAAAATGTTGTAGTACCCGTTCTTTTCATGGTAAGGATACTTTTGCACAGCTGATAACCAGAGTACACGTGCATTGTAAAACCCTCCGCTGAGAGTGTCCCGGTGCCACACAGATTAATGTCACAGTGCCCTCCACCTTAGAAGAGTCTGAAATCATTCAAAAACAAATTCAACAGGGATCTGATTTTGTTCTACTTGTGTTTTCAGTACTTATTATTGTCTAAATAATGTGTATGTTGGCCCCCTGTTAGGTGGAGGGCACTGCTAGACACTCTAATAGATGTTAATAAAAGAAGGGACACATTATACATGGCACCTGCTCTCAAAGACATAGAACCGATATTGGGTGGTGGGCGAGATGTTCTGGAAACAATCTGTTAGAGTCACAGTGTTAAGGTAAGGCTTTGCACATCGTGCAGTTGGGTGCAACACAGTGTGTGTGAGCCGTTAGACCCAGAAAGACTTGTTGAGAGGTAATATTTGAGCCGAGTCCTAGGAGATACGTAGGCAGATGGAGCTGTGCAGCAGAGGTGTGTTAGGGGCAGCTGGAAGAGCTTTCAGACACGGGATTAGCGTATGCTAAGCAGGGAAGTGTAAAACAGTCTAGTAAGTCCGGGGATGACAAACAGTTCCATATAGCTGGAATAATGGGTGGAGAGTAGAATGAAGCGAGGGACATGTTTGGAGAGAAAATCAGGCCCCGATTACAGACTGCATGAAGAATGGCATGTGCTTTGTACTTCCGTGTAGGAAGTGAGGGTACATCTAAAGCATTCTAAGTAAGGCTTAAAAATTTATAAATGGATACACTAAATCTGGCCCACTGCTTGGTCCTATAAATAAAGTTTTATTATAACGCAGCTAAGTTCATTCATTTGTATATTGCCTACGGCTGCTTTTGTATGACAGTGGCCAAGGTAAGGAGTTGTCATGGATATGGTCCATGAAACCCAAAATATTTACTATCTAGTCTTTTATAGAAAAAGGTTGCCAACCCCTGTTTTAGAAGGATTTCTCTATCAGGAGCGTGGAGGATTTTTGGAGGGTTTTGTGTAAGACCAGAGGCAAGAAAACCAGCTGGGTGCCTCCTGCAGGGTTACCGGGAAGAGAGGAAGGTGTCAGAACTAGGGCAGTCCAAGGACTCTCCAGGAGAGAGGTGGCAGACGAGACATTAAGGATTCGGCTGTATGCAAACCTGAGGTAAAGGCAGCAGTTTAGGTTAAGTGGATGGACCATGGGAGGGAAAGCAATGAGTTACTTCATTCTGGTTTGGACATGTTGAGTTTAACTTGCAAGAAGAAAAGGTGAAAATGCTATCATCAAAGACTCAGTTTCAGCATCAAATGATACTGCAATGAAGAACTATTCAAATGTGACTGTCAGTGCTTTCTTATCAGGATACTCTGGGTACTTGATGGCGACCATTCTTGTCTTGCCGGTTACATCATAGGACCTTCCACTTTCTCACTGCTGGGCATTACATGGCAGCGTCCCCTCCACCTCAGTCCCTGTGAAACCAAATACGCATTTGGACAGTTCCAAACACTGTGTTTGCCTTGATTGGCATTCCGTGTCCTTCCGCGTTTCGCCTGGCTGCGTGGTGGCTCGCCACCAGTAGTTAGTTCCAGGTCCTATGTTTTCCCCTGACCTGTCCCAGAACACGCGATGCTGTTGACCTGCTGGGGCATCACCAGCCCAGCATCAGCTATCTCCCCAGCATGGTGAGCTCTCGGAGGGCAGCTCCAGACCCCTCGCCTAGCTTCCAACTGTTTCTCCAACTCTGTTTGCCCTCTCCCATCCAGATGTGTCCCCTGTTCCCCAAAGTCAGCCCATCTCAAACTGAGCCCACCGCCTTCCTCCCAGCCTCACATTTCCCCATCGTTGTGCTCTCTCTGCTTCGCTGTGGAGGTCTCCCACAGACCCCACCCCGAGGCTGTGCGTGCTCCTCTGGCATCCCCCTTCCAGGGCCGTGGACTCACCCCCCTTACCTTTCCTGGGAGCTATCGCAGCTTCTTCTAACATGATTTTCCCAGCCTCAGCCCCTCCTTCTCTCTGCCTTCCCTCCATCTTGCCAGATGAATTTTCCCAAAGAACATTTAAAAAATCTTATGATGCTGCCCAGACATCTCAAAGGGCTTCTGTTGCCCATCTGAGTCCCAACCCCTCAGCCCTGCACTGCTGAGCTGCCTTCCCAGGGGGCCCTAAGCCCACTCACTCCTCAGGTAGCCCTGCAGGGTCCCATCCTCCGCTTTGTTTACTCCACCCCCGCCTCAGGGCTCAGGGCAAACTTCACAACCTCCTTAGAGCTACCTGCAGCCCTCTCAGTGAGAGAGAAAATATCCTCCCTCCCTTACCGGCCCAGGGACCTTTATTTGGCTTTTCCTTTGTTTCTTTCCTTATACTCTAGGGGGTCACTTTTGTGCTCAGTTAGCCCTTCCTCTAAACCGAGGGCAGGCAGGTGATGTCATTCACCTTCATCTTTTACGCAGCGCTGGTCACAGCATTTGTTGCTTAGTGAAGGTTGAATTCATATTTTAAGCACTTTATTGGACTATCTACTAAAAAGTCATAGGAAAATTCTGTAGGAGAAAATGGAGCTGATCGTGATGTTGAAATCAAGGAACATATTAAATAAGACCAACCCACTCTCTCCTGATCGGATCTGGGGCTCCTGCGTAGATGAATTTGAAAGGCTAAGCCTCCTCAGTTTCCCCGGGGAACTCGGGGAGGGCCCCAGTGAACGCGTGGTGTCTCTGAGCGCTGCGTTTCCCGGCAGGCTTCATCGACTTCATCGTGGAGCCCACCTTCACTGTGCTCACAGACATGACCGAAAAGATCGTGAGTCCACTCATTGACGAGCCCTCCCAAACCGGCGGGACAGGACAGAGGCGTTCAAGGTCAGCGGACAAGCTCGAAGGCTGGGGTCAGGTTGGCCTGTCCCTGAGGACAGAATTCTTCCTTTGGAAGGGAGGGGGTGGATTTCATAATGGTGTGTGCCCTACCCTACCTCCTTCTTAGAAGAGAGCTGCCAGCCTCTTCCTTGTCTCAGAGGAGTTGAAGTCACACTATTTGTACTCTCTGGGCTGGCCAGGAGGGAGGTGACCATGGTCTAAATGATGATTGGCAGGTACCAGTGCATCTCTCCCCCCACTCATTCTCTGTTTGGGTGCCTTTGCCCACGGCAGGTTTAAACATCCTGATCCCGTTACCTGTTAGCTGTGCAATCGCAGGCAAGTTGCCTCAGTGTCCTCATCTGAGAAAATGTGGATTATAGTACTCACAGGTTGCAAGGAAGATTCAAAGAGTTATTCAGTCACAGACACCTTATAACGAGGTCCAGCACAGAGGAAGCGCTAGCTACAATTGCGTTAACACTTAGTCTTTATCATTGTTATTCCTACCCCTCCTCCTGTCCATGCGAAACCATGGGCTTTGTCATACAGCAGAAAGGAAAGAAATGGAATGAAAAAAGAGAAGAAAAGAAAAAGAGGAGGAGTAAATAGGGAGAGGGGAAGGCAAGAGGAATGTTAGGACAGTGGGACCCCAGGGATGCTCAAGGTGGAGGGACTCAGTCAAGCCGCTAACAAGGAGGACCGGAGCCCCCTGCCTGAGTCCCACAGCCCACAGCTCTGCAAACACTGGGTGGAAATGTACTCTCCTTGTCTAGTCCGCCTCGGGTGTCAGTCATTGGGTTTGCATTCATGCCTTCGACTGCTTTGGTCACTGGAAGTGGGTGAGACTTTCCTTTAAAGCTACCCAGAGGGATGGCACTTTCTAAATTTGCAAAGTTGCCCATGTTTAAAGCATAAAGTATTGATATAAAAAAGGTGTCTTGCATGACTGGTCTCCAAGCTGTCTGTCTCTCCACCGTCTCCGAGGAGCATAAGGAAATCACCTTACCCTGTCCCCGGGGATCCTGGGATCAGAGGCACCCCAGTGCAGGGGGAGGCAGGGCTGGAGAGAAACAGGCCTAAGTGGCTGAGCAACTTGGAACAGTAGTGCAGAAGCAGGTGGATGAATTGTGGAACCAAGCTGGAGTTCAAGTTCAAATTAGTTCATTGCAGAAAATTGAGGACAGAAACATTATGTAGGGGATTTAAGTCATACTGAAAAAGAGGACACCAATCAACAACAACAACAAACAAGGGGAATATCGCTATTCTGGAGGCCAAAATATTGCTTTTCTTTTCCTACTGAAAATATGGAATTTCCCCTGTCACACATGGAAAATAAGAATTACAAACCTCAGGACCTAGGAATTTCATGGCCATAACTTGATGACTTGCTCACGGGCATACATTTTCCAAACACTAACCCTCCTCTTCCAGTCCATCTTGCCTAATTAACCTTTTTGTTGTGATTTTTTTTTTTTTTTTTTGTCCTCAGTTTGAACAACCTCAGTTCGACGGATGCAAAGCGATCGGGAACCAAAAGCGCCGGCTCGGAAGGAAGTGCCCCCGTCAACAATTCCGTCATCCCTGTCGACTATAAGAGCTTTAAAGCCACGTGGACCGAGGTCGTGCACGTCAACCGGGAGCGATGGAGGGCCAAGGTGCCCAAAGGTAACCTGCTATTGGGGACTCTTCCAGGGGACCTGTCCAAACCACTCGGCACCCGCTCAGACACCAGGCATTGCCGCCTCTGACTCACAGGTTTGCAAATAAGGCGGAATCTCAGGGCAGAGACTCAAATTGCTGAGTGTAAGCATCTACCCTCTTTTTAGAATTTTATCTTTCTATTACCATTGACATTAAATATTATTTTATATTAGTTTCAGGTGTACAGCATAGTAATTAGACATATCCCCCCGATAAGCCTTGTACCCACCTGGCACCATACATAGTTATTAAAACATTATTGGCTATATTCCCTATGCTGAACTTGACATCCCCATGACTATTTTGTAACTACCAATCTGTGAAAAAGCATCCACCCTCTCTTGATCCTCATTTTATCTAAAACTAGATGCATGACGGGATGACACAGACCTCCAAGCCTCCTGACAGCATGACCTTGGTGCCAAATGACGGAACTCCGTTTCTTGGTCTAAGATCACAGAGGGTGGGTGTTGTTGTTTCTCGGTTTCTGCTAGACCATCGTGTCGCTCTCATTTCAGACCATGTGGCACAATGACGAGGCCTTCATTCCTTCTTTTATCTCAGCCAAGCCTGTCCAGTAGCTGCTTCAGCCACTGTGTCGGGACAGAAGGAGTTGCAATTTTCTGGCATGCATTTTTATCTTCCTTTCATGTTCACAATCTCCCTTTGGTCATTACTCAGACTGATCTGAGACGAAGGTAACTTGCATTCAGAAACTGGCTGGAGTAAACATCATCAAAATTCCGATCAGGAAAGTCACGACTCTTGGTGTACAATACACACACGAAAATGATTGTCATCTGTGTTTCTTGAAAGCTGAAATTCATGTGTTCATACAGGCATTCGTGTTTGTGAAGCATGTGCTACATGTCAGCACACACTATGTGCTCACACCGTAGTCTGGGGGAGCACGCATACCCCAGATCAGGGGTATGCAGCTGTGATGCCCAGTGCCAGGGACACCGTGGCTCTGGGTGCTCAGTGAAGGGCTGATCCCATTGGACCAGTGGACGCAAGCCTTCAACAGCAGTCATCTTTTGCTGACATCTGTCGAGTGCCTACTGTGTGCCAGGTTTTGTGCCAAGGGTGCAGAGATGAGTCATAGACATCCTTGTTTTCAGAGCTCACAATCTCCTGGGGGGAGGGGACGTCACTGCAGACTTTTTTCCAAAGGCAGGGGTTTAATGAAGGCCTTGCTCTCGTCACCTGCACCCGCCAATCCTGCATGACCCTCACTGCAGGCAAGGAGGGTTTCATCCCCAAATACAGCGTCCCATACTTTCATCCACCCAGTGACTGCTCAGTGCAGGGAAGGGGGGAGGTGCTGGGCAGATTATGTGTCTCTATCCCTGGTACATCGGATGCTGCTTCCAGTGTGGGAGAGGAGAGACCTCACCTGGAGTCGGAGTTATTCAAAGGCCAACCACTGTGACTTACCCACAGAACCCTATCTGGGTGGCTGCTCACTTCAGGCGGGGCAATGGGTTTATATTTATGGCACTTTTAAGGCATCATTGGGCCCTTATCATTTCGGGACAAATGTTGCACCCTGAGCTCTGGAGGGAGCCAATGCCTCTTTCATATTTTAAAAGTAGCCTCTCACAGTCCATTCAGATGCCTGCAACCTTTACACCCTCCCTGTTGACAGGCACTGCAGCCAGGGTGGCGGCCGGCACCGTCTCCAAGGAAGCACGCTCTTATAATCAATTACACTCATTACACTTGAAAACCCAATTCCTGACAACACGCAGTTTAAAGAGGTACTTCAAAGTCATTTGTTTGCAATTATCTGGCTTACTAAAATTACCTTCTGCAACTAATCACCTGGGGGAGCATTAGACAGTTTTTGTGTTGTTTTTTTTTTAAACCAGGGAAAACTGTCCCTTTAAAAAGGACAGGTACATAAACAGCTAATAATTTTTCAGTCTATTAGGTGTACTGGTAGAGATATGCTTAGGCTATTTTGGAAGCACGAAAGGGCTTGTCCCTAATGCTGCTTTGGGAATTTGGGAGGTACCTCGTAGCTGTACTGCAGGATGCCTGGGCTGGAGCCGAGAAGAAGGTGTTGTATTTAGGAATAGGTAACAGAGAGAAAGGGGATAGCCAGAGCTGGGCGATGTATGTTTTGTGGGAGGATTGTTTGGTTATCAAAGCAAACTCCAGTCAGTGGGATGAGGGAGAATGGAATCCCCACTCGCCTCATGCTCTTTGGCAAATGCAGGCACATTCTTTGAGAAAATCCCATTTGGGGGATGATAATACACATCCCAGAGCTGAAGAATAGAGATAATATATGTAAGGTGCAGAGGACAGAGCCTGCACACGGCCAGCGCGGGAAGTGCTGGCCGTTACTTTTCAAAATTGGAAAGGAAAGTTGAATGCAAAGTTAGGATGGTGGTAAAATACCCACCTATAACTAATATTTTATAACATTTTCAGCCTCCCAGGAATGCTGTTGACTGGTTGGTGTTAAGAAACACCAGTTTGCCCTGGCTGGTTTGGCTCAGCAGTTAGAGCATGGGCCTGAGGACTGAAGGGTCGTGGGTTCAATTTCTGGTCAAAGGCACCTACCTAGGTAGCAGGTTCGATCTCCGGCCGCAGTCTCAGTCATGCGGGAGGCAACCATCGATGTGTCTCTCTCACATCAGTGTTTCTCTTTCTCTCTCTCTCTCCTTCCCTTCCACTCTATCTAAAAAAATCAATGTAGA
Organism: Tadarida brasiliensis; assembly: GCA_030848825.1. Taxonomy (NCBI): domain Eukaryota; kingdom Metazoa; phylum Chordata; class Mammalia; order Chiroptera; family Molossidae; genus Tadarida; species Tadarida brasiliensis. Next base: position 92,247,610 of record CM061267.1, on the reverse strand, counting down.
AATATCCTCAGGGATTAACAACAACAACAAAAAGAAACACCAGTTTGCATTTGTTTTTCTGTTGGTGATCAGTTTGAGAGAGGTGATCCCAGGCTGTTTCGCTCATGTTCTTTTTTGGAAAACCCTGACTTCATGAAAGCTTCCCTGCATGAATGTGTATTGTTATTAAACCGATCAGAAATGGGAGTGGATCTAAAGTCTTGATTTTATTAACCAATCTGATTTACAAAGCTAGGTAGGCCAGACAGAACCCATAGCTGTTAGGAAAGATTAAATCAATATTTTTTATAGCTCTGAGGGCTGAAAAATGATTATTTCCAAATAAAGATATATAGGTATAACAATTTGCAGGTTTGATCAATGTTGATAAATTTCCATTCATTATTTAATACTTTTTAAACATTTTTTTTAGGTTATAATGCCAAAATACTATAAATTTAAAAAAATATAAAGAAAATGAAAATCACTTACAATCTCTCTAGCCAGATATAGCTATTGTTGAAATTCTGCTGTAATTCTTTTTCATTTGATTTACCATGCATTTATATGAGTAAAAAATTGCCCCTGTAAGTTGAGATCATAGTATAATACTGTCTTGTATTTTACTTTTCTATTTCTGTTTTGAGCATTGTATCCTGATACAGAGTAGTCTCAAAAAGTATGATTTAAGTGGCTACATTGTATGTAATACCATAGCTGAATCATTCCTCTACTGAGCATTTTGTTCTCAGTTATTCATTATTGTATATAAGTTCAAAAGTCTTTGAGCCTACCTCTGATTGTTTGTCTAGGATACATTTCTGCATCGGGACTTCTTTTGTCAAAAAAAAAAAAAAGTAAAGCTCATGACATCTATTAGCAAAATTTTCTCAGAAAGTTTTTTTAAAACTTATGTTTCCTCTCAGTATAAGTATAGTGAGAGTGCCTGTTTCCCTACATTTCCAGCCACCCCCCCCCCTTTGTATTTCCTATTAGGATGTTTATATTTTTATTATTGATTCATAATAACTCTTCATATATTAAGCATGGTAATTCTTCAGTTGACAAAATATCTTGCAGTTTCTGCCCTACCAGTTTGTCATATGCCTTTTAACTTTGTTTATGGTCTTTTAAAAATACATCCTATTTTTATTTAACTAGAGATGACTGTTACATTTTTTAAAAATTTTTATTGAATTATTTCTGCCAATGTAAATATCAAGTAGTGTATAGTGATAGTCCTTTGCAAATGTTGAGAAATTCATTGAATTTTTATTTATTTTCTCCATTTTTGCCAATTTTTATTGAGATAATATGAGATTTCAATCTAGATGATTATAAATTGTTATTTTATAATTAACTTATAATTTAATACTATTTTAAATATTTGCCACGAGTTTCATTTCTAGCTTGACAATTACTTTTAAACACTAAGATTTACAGTTTCATTGAACAGTGTTAACATATTTTCCTTATTCTTAAGTTTTTAATATTGAATTTTTCTGTCAGCTGAGCACTTCTTTGGCCAATCCATTTGGAAAGGACCCATGGGAACACCTGAGTCCTTAGATGTATAGAAGTACCTTTCTGTTGTTATTGTAAATAATTGAGTGTTGACTGTTCAAAATTCATATAGTATTTTGGCTATTTTTTTCAGTTGGTAGTTTCTCTCTTTTTCTTTCTCTCTCTCTATTTGTAAGTAGTTTAAGTAGGCATTTCAGAAAATTATATCAAGGGATAACTAGCCCAATACTATTTTAACCAAATGCCTATAAGTATCATTATTCAGAAAGACAAATTAAATGAAGAAATCAATGTATTTCTCCAAAACTACACAGACATTTGGTGTGGGATAGAAGCATCTCTCTGAAGGGCTGTGACTTACGGATCCCGAGGGCTCTGCTCCACTTCAACTCTTTCGCTGTGTGCTTCTGGCCATTTCCTAAGGAGTCACATCACAGGTGGTCTGAGATGGGCTTGAACTACTCGTTTGCTTTCTGCTAGACTAGAAGCCAAGGAAGGCCAAGGATCTTAAATCTAAGACCCGAAAAGTTAGTTCTCCGCACATGTGCCATTGCTGGACTCTGCTAGCCCATACAAATGAACTGTGCTCGCACCTACGTTTTCTCACTGTAGAAAAAGTGTATATGTATTAAAGATTTCATCCTGAAAATGTAAGGGAATCTGATTGCCACGGAACAGGCCTCTCTTCTGTTGATTTCATCTCTTTTTTCCTCTTGATGTGTTTGCTTGTTTTTGTCTACTTATCTTGAGCAGTACTGCTTTGTGTGCTGGTGGTTGATCACACTGAGATTAGATAGATGTTTCAGGAACATGAGGAAGAGGCGGAAGCAGAGAAGGTGCAGGGCGATGCTAGCCGCCCACATGGAGCGCGACTGCTGGTGGGGAAGGACCCAGAGTGGGGCCCGCTGGGACCGGAGTTGACTATGATGTCATAACAGTTACCATTCGCTAATTTAAATATTAATTGCCTGCTGTCAGCTGTAGTTGAGCAAAAACAGATTTGCTTCTGAAATGGACGCCCTGCCCAGTTTTCATTTTTTTGCTAGATTTCCCATAGAAAATTGGTCTGACTCAGTTGTCAAATGAATTTTTCTTGCCGAGATCATATTTTATGCTGTTTTTATAAGCAAACCAGACTTTAAGACCTTGAGGTTTTTAATCAAAATTATTTTTAACTTGGGGATGTTTTGAATGTTGAAAGTTTGCCACAGGTTCAGTGGGGGTTCTGTGAGGGGCTTATAAATTATTTTATCTGAAGCCTGAGTATGAATGATTCTCTTCCGCATGCCTCAGTTTCCCTGCATAGTAAGAACAGTCATTTTACTCACCTATGTTGGTGGTTAAGGAAACCACCATTTGTCACATGGCTAACTCTTTCAGGATAGGACTTTACGTTTGTATACTTTCTGTACTTTACACCAGTCTAGATTGTCGATGATGGACTATGGACAAGCCGGGCTCATTGGCAGAGAGGGTGAATCACGCCCACTGTGTACATTTCATCTAATCAACAAATAATCCAAGAGCGTCTGCTGTGTGTCAGGTGCTGTACCAAGCACTGGGAATTCAGGGATGGAGATGACATTTGACCTTTGTCCTCGGGACCCTGCAGAAGGATGAGCATCCGAGCAGGCCTTCTGCGGCCCTGCAGTCTACAGAGAATGCCGTCTTACCACCTTCTTCTGCAAGGCCATTCATTTACGCTTTAGTTGTACATTCCTGTAGAAATCAGAAGACATATTATACCATATATGCACATAATTGTGCTATTTTGTAAAGAAATCTTTCTTTACCTTTTCATTGTAAATTATAGGTACACCCTGTTGGGAAAGTAGGGTGTCACATAATATTGAATAGCAATCGTTTAAAGTTTAAACCAGTGCTTGTTAACCCTGACTGTGTCTAGAGTCATCCGGAGCACGGAGAGCATTTACAATATCCTGTTGTTGCTCTTCATTTGTTTTGTCTGGGGTGAGGCCAGGGCATTGATTTGCATTGGTGGGTGGATGAATCAATGAAACCATGGATAAAAATCTCATAACGTATTAAGGAGGACATCTCAGCCAGGCAAATGTAAGGGCAGGAAAAGTAAAAATGAAGCCCGAGGTTATAGACAGCCACAAAGTTCAGTACCACAAAGCCCCATGAACATGTGCACCGAATGTGGGCATTCTACTCTTTACCAGCCCAAACAAGGGGAAACGTGGTCACACTCATAACCACTCTTGTGCCTATTAGATTAAAAATAAACTTGTCTGTGAAAGTCAGCTTTTGTCAGGACCAAGACTAACCAAGGGAAATAAAGAGGACCCTTGATGAGGAGGTGTAGGGCATTTTCAACACATCTAGAGAAAAAAAAAAAAGTCAACAATGTTCTTTATAATGGAGGTTGACAGCACAGTCTGAAATGCCTCATTTCCTACCACCCACCTCCACTTCACGGCCTCCAAGGGCCTGTGTGATCCCCACCTTGCCTGTTCTTGGTCACCTGACCGCATCACCTGTCACTGACCCCTTGCTAAATTTGCTTTAGCCATGCTGTTTGACTCAGTGTCCCTAGAACATATCAAACTCATTCCTACCTCATGTCTTACACTCTTATTTCCTCGCCTGGAATGCCATTTTCCCTGATTATCACATGGCCAGCAGTACACCATGCAGTGGTTTGTCCAAGGTCACCTTCTTCACCTCTTGTGCAGTGTCACCTTTCTCCCTTATGCTGGTCGTGTTCTGTCATATCACGCTGCTTAACATTTCCGCAAAGCCCTTTTCATCATTGGAAGTGATCGTAGTGATTTGTTTACTTAATGATTGTCCTCTCTGCTCCATAAGCCTGTTGGCTGCAAAGTACCCAGCCCGAAACAGTGCTTGACACCATAGCTGCTCAAGAAATATTGGTTGAATGAATAAACCAATGTTTTCATAAACACTTGACCATGTGCGATTATGCTATGTTTTTGGTTAAATGCAGAGCCAGACCCTTTCACAGTCAACCGAATTGGAAATCAGGCTGACACCCTCTTACTAAAGGGAAGACACAGACAGGGACACCTGGCCAAACTAAACGCCATCTCTCACCTGTGGACGGTTCGAAGACCCTATGTTTTTGAAGGCGTGATCATCCTCTTCCTACTTTTAACTTTACAAGCAGTGACCTTGAACTGTGTTATTCTGATGGTGGTTCTTTTCCTGTCTTTGTATTTTATAATCCATTGCTTATGTTTAAACTCCAGGTCCTAAGCAAACCGCCTTGAAACTGCAGTGTTCACGGTAGCCGTGGGAAAGTGCCGTGGTCTCTAAGCCTCAATTCCAGACTTGTAAAATCAGGTTACAGTAATAGTAGCTACCACCTAAGGTTGTTTTGAGAATGAAAGGAAATGGTGCTTGAAAAGCATTTAGCATAAAACTTGACATAGAGGATACACTGATGAGAAGTTATTGATGATAATATTATTAATAATGCCAACTGCAATATTGGTGCATTCATTATTATGGTTTCTTTTTCCCTGTCTCCTCTTCCAACCTGCTGATTTCAGAAATGACATCATCTTGACCAAATTTTATGTATTTCCTGACTGTAAATGCCAGTTTTACCTGAATTAATGGAAAAAAAGCCCCAAACACTCAGTAGCACCTTAGGTCCTGTTACTGTGTGGTTGCCAGTGCCAGGAACTGGTTTTGTGCACCGAGGCAGTTCTCCTAATGGCGTGCCTCTCTTTACCTTTCCCACGCCGTGGCCGACCTGCCGTGGACACAGAGGAGAAGGCCAAGAAGGAGGCCGAGGAAAAGGCTCGCCTGGCCGCGGAGGAGAAGCAAAAGGCACTGGAAGCCGAAACCCAGGCAGAAGGCGCCCCTGGCAAGGCGGACAAGAAGACATCTGGGGACGCTCAGAACCAAGTCAATGGAGCGCGCCCCAACAAAAGTGACAACTCTCGTGGGAAAAACTCCAAGGCTGAGAAGCAACAGAACGGTGAGTGGAATCGCCCCGGGAACAGCTTTTTACGGGGCGGTAATGATGTGATGGGCGGAAACTGCGGACATCTGCGCCCGCGATGAGGACAGCCCACAGGCCAGGGCTTCCCCGCTGTCCAGCCGCTGCTGACCCCACCTGCCTGGGCTGTGGGCCCCTCAGCATCCCGGCAGAAGCTGGCCCAGGCCATTCTCTCTGGGGGAGATTTACCCCTCTGGGCCTTTCCTGTTGTTCTGGAGGCCGACCAGTGCCTGCCTGCCCACTGGGGAGATGACTGTGAATGATCCCAGCGCATTCCTGTGTGCTTAAGGCTACATCGGGTGACTGGAGAGGCAGTCTCCCATGTCTGCTGCCCCTTAGCAGGGCCGGCCCTCAGTCTGCCCACGGCAAATTCCTATCCTGCGCGTCCACAGGTCCGTAGCTGAATAGGGGCGTGCGTGGGGGGTAACCAGCCAGCCCAGTTTTCCTGGGATGGAGGGGTTGCCTGAGATGCAGGCCTTTCCATTTTAAAACTAGAACCGTTCCAGGCAAACTGGGGTGAGCGGGTCACCAGACTGCAAATAGCTGCTGAGTTTTTGTATGTAATGCAGCAAGTTGCTGATTCACAACTATGTACCAAGCACTGCGCTCGGCACTGGGGATGCGGGAATGAAAAAGCCACCAGAAGTCCAGGAATTCACAGGGGAGGGAGACATCCTCAGAAGTAATTCTAGGACACCGTGAGCAAGTTACAGTAGTGGCGTCCCAAGGGACACGGGCAAAGAGATGTTGGCTTTATTGGATTGGAGGATTGTGGGGCAGGGTACATGTCAAGAAAGGCATCAAGAGAAGGTGATGTCTGAGCTGTCTTCGTCCTGACGTTTTCTGGGTGGATGGGAGACAGGGACTCCTCAGCCAGAGAGAACAAGATGAGCTAAGCACACGGTCGTGAACTGGGTTACCTTGCTTAGGGAAGGGCAGGAAGTTCATCTCTGGAGCTTTCAAGTGCCAGGTTGCGGCATGGGAATTTTGCAGTCAGACATACCTGGATTCAAGCCATAGCTGTGCTTCTCACTTCTTGGTGGCCTGGGCTGGGTTTCTCAGCCTTCCACTCTTTCTGTAGAATGTGCACGGGCCGCTCATGAGCTTTCAGTAATAATGATAGTGACAACAATGACGGTAAAACAATAGCGTCTGTTAACTCGACACCAGGTGCGGTTCATCTCTCCTTACATATTCATGCTCTTACATGCCGGCCAGGGCCAGGTGCTCTCGCTATTTGCAGGCCCTGGGAAACCAGGGCGGGCTTGGCCCCCGGGCTGTGGTTGGCAGCCCCTGGTCAGGTCAGGGACGGAAACTGATGGACACAAGCATGCTGGTCACCAAGCGGTTAAACCTTCTGTGAGAGAGGTACGGACACAGGCCCAGAGAGGGCAGCGGTGGCAGTCATCGCTTCTGAAGATGGTCAGGGGAACCAGAAGGGAACAGAGCAAGCTTCTGAGTCATCAGCTAGGCTGGGCGATTTCACAACTGTGTTGATTTCCCAAAGTAAGCAATCGCCCACCATTTCCCTTAAAAACTAAATCTAAAATGAGAGGTGGGAAAAGAAATCAATTTAGAGCAATAATCAGAAAGGCTAATGGCGGTTCGGGACTGTGTGGCAGCAGCCTAATTAAAATGATTTATAACAACACCGACAGGCTCTTCTGTTCCCCTTGCTCACTGAGGAACAGCTCACAGCGGCCATTACTCCATAGACAACCCGTGGGAAATTACCTAATACGTTTCGTTCGGGAACATCATCAAACAAGTGTGTGTCACTTTCCCGGCACCATTTCCTTGTGGCTGCCCAAGGCATTTTCAGGTTAGCGCTGAGGGGCTCTGGGTCAGTGGGGTTCTAGGTGTTTGGTTTCCTGACAGCAATGACAGGGTCTCCTAAGCTTTGGTCTCCATCAGGGCCCTCCCCACCCAGCCTCCCAGCCCTGACAGAGGAGAAGGCAGGCTGTCACGGGCTGCTGGCCAGCATCTGGCAAACCGAGCCTCTCCTGCTGGCTTCTGGAAGACACCCTGGTCTTTCTGCAGCTGTGGGTAAGGCTCCAGTCCAGGGCAACTGAAAGGCTTAACGCAGAGTGTGTTAGGGGTATGAAGGCTCATTGAGTAAAGAAAGGCCATTTTTCTGCAGGAACTTAGTTTGACTACAAGGCTCAAGACCCTTGAGTCCATCTCTGCCATCCTTAAAACAGAGCCAGTCTATGGACTGCTTGATGCTGCCTCCAAAGGAACCCATCCGTTTGACCGCTGGTGGTGGTCGAGGGTGATGACCACATCCTTTACTGAAACGCCTCCTGCTTGCACCCTGCCCTTCCCCTCCATCCCTCCAGCCAGTACATCCTATTTCAGAATTAAGAATGAGGAAATTTGGAGTTTATTGACTTCTAACGTAGCTTAGAATTTGTCGACTTTCATGAAAAGTACTGACTTTGTAGAGTATATCACAGCCAAAAATGGTCTTGAATTCTTAGATAAGCATTTATAAATCTGAAGGCTGAAGGCATTTAGAAATGGCAACATCAACAGAAGCTTGAAATCTAAAACTTGAGTGTCTCGGGGGAGTCTCAAAACACAGTAGTTGAGACCCTGGCCCCTAGAATCAGAGCCGTCTGTGTGTACTGTGGTTAGTTATTTATGCTGTAGGCTCCGTAGCCATACAATGGAGATGCTATGAGTTTCATGTCGATTCTCTACAAGTCAATTTAAGCAAAATCACTTTGTAGAGAGACCAGTTGGCCATTTGTTAAAAAATTCTCAGACGAATGGCTTAAACCAGGTCTGTGGTAGACAAGAGGAGCAGTTTGGCTGCCAGAGGGAGACCCACGTGCAGGGTCGGGGCAGAGGCGGAACAGGCGGCAGTCACTGCGCTCGGCACAGTGGACTGACCGAGGGGTGACAGGGAGGCTGCAGTGAAGTGAAAACGTCCTCAACCCTTTGATGAGTTTGTCATTCAGCAGACTGATCACTTAGTGAAGTACACGCTTACGGATTGGTCTCCTTGCGATGATAGTACCTTCCCAGTGGGGTTACTATGCGAACTGATTGGAGTGTCCCCTAGGAAGCGTTCAGCACGCTGCCTGGCACCAAGAAAACAGAAGAGATCGATCTGTCTTGGGCCCTGCTAGCTCCTTCCCGGTTGCAATTATGATCAGGGTCTTTTCGCTTCAGTAAACAGCAGTATTTTAGTGGAATGTATTCTTGGTTCTATGCAGGCTCTACAGAAAGCTGCTATAGCCCTGGCCGGTTTGGCTCAGCAGTTGGAGCGTCGGCCTGTGGACCAGAGAGTCCCGGGTTCAGTTCCCGCTAGGGGCACGTACCAAAAAAAAAAAAAAAGAAAAAAGAAAAAGAAAGCTACTATTAGTAATGGGTGAGAAAAATACCCCAAACTTGAGAGTAATGCTGGGGGAGAGGGTGCCACGTTTTTTCAATGTCACTCTGGCATAGTGTTGAACAAACCTCCCAGGGATTATTTCTCTTAGGCGGGGGTCCGTAACCATTTCCTGTGAAGGGCTAGATAGTAAACAGTCCTGCCTTTGTGCGCCTCTGTTGTAACTGTTCCACTCTGCCAGTGCTGCTGGAAAGCGGCCCTAGACTCTGTGTGAATGAAGGTGTGGCCATGTTTCAATAAAACTTTATTTACAAAAACAGATGGCAGGCCAGATATGCTCAGGGGCCATAATTAGCTGACCCCTGCTCTAGGAGGGCATACCTTTGATTGACTTTGTCATTTACTATCTGATTCAAGTCCAGGTACCGTGAAGTTATATGCTAACTTGTAGATTTTTGACTGGAGAGGAGATAACCCCAAGGGTTATGCCTTTATTGCCTTGTAGGAAATAACCTGTTTGTCTCTAACCTAGCAATCTTATTTTAACATATTTTTAAAATACCTATGAATGCCCAGTTCCTTAAATACTTCTGGAGCCATCCATACTGTCTCCCTCATAAATGTAGATTTTTGGACGTTTTCATTCTACATTTGTACGCATAGTGTCTTTAAACTTCCACAGATTACATTTCGACACGCTCCTTAATGAGAATGCCACTTACAGCTCTCTCTGTTTTAGAATAATGACAACTGTCAATGAGTGACGTGTCAGATACCACATTCAGTACTTGAAATGCATTTGTCCATAGATTATGCCTATAAAGTAGACATTAATATCCCCATTTCTCAGATAAGGAGACTGAGGCACATAAAAGTTGAAAAGCTATTCACTGACATCACTTACGCTTAACCAAGGCTTTTCCTCACTCCACAGCCTAACAACAAAGTTGAACTGCCTTTCTTGAGTATAAACATCATTGACTTAAGTACAATCCTGTTTAACAGGAACTTTCAATCACAGTTTGCAAGTCATAAACCAATATCCAGGACCCACTCTCTGGTCTGAAGGGTGCTTACGCTCAGACAGGTACCCCCTCGTGACTAAAATGATGCTATCCTTTTTTGCCATTTTTACCTTGACAGGTTTAAAGATATTTCTAAGTTCGTCCTCACGTGTCTACATATTCTGTTTTTGTTTATTACTTGCAGGTGACTTGAAAGATGGTAAAAATAAGGCAGACAAGAAGGATCCATCCAATGTCGGAAACGACTCCAAGAAAGCAGATGGTAAGGTCACAGTTCTCATTACGTTTTCCCATAAATGTGCCATTTCATGCCAGCTCGTTAGAATTTTACCTAAAATTGAAATTGTGGTTGTTACTATATCCTTATATGATACCCTGAAAAAACACTTCATACATTTAAAGAGTACTGTTATCCATTTTTCAACAATTTACAAATTATTGTTGTATCTCTTCCCCTCCGCCACACTTTCTCCATCACAAACGCATCCTTTCCCCATTGTCGTTTTTCGCTGTAAACTCTGTAAGAATCTGATTCTGGACGCGCTGGTTATAAGGGACTGGAATGTGAGTCTTTGATCGTGGATGGTGCCGTACAAATAGGAAATGTTCCCTGTTTCCAGTTTTTGCATTTTTTACCTTTAATAAGTCATTACTTTTGGTAAAAACAGACACAGAAGTCTGTCCAATATGGTCACGATGTTGGGAGGCCCACACACTGGAGAGCTGTGAAACCCAGGGTGACAACCGCACACCAGCTGAAACGGCCTCGCATAGCGTGCTTCATGAACACACATTTGCTTCCCACAAACAGCAGCCCGCTCCTCCTAAACCCTGACAGTTCTTTTTTTTTTTTGCACTTATCTTCAGATAGAGCTGGAGGGAGAGAGGGAGGAAGAGAGAGAGAAACTTCGATGTGAGAGAGACACATCGAGTGGCTGCCACCCACATGACCCCAACTGGGGCTGGGGACAAACTGCAACCGAGATACGTGCCCTTAGTGGGAACCGAACATGGGACTCTCTGATCTGCAGGCCGACGCTCTAACCGCTGAGCCAAACCGGCCAGGGCAGAAACCCTGGCAGTTCTAATTGTATTTTCCTTCAAGCTTGGAGCTCTCAGATGGAGAAAACTACTCTCACCGTTTACGTAAATCTTGTTTCGGTTGTAGCACGAGCTATCTAGTTATTCCCTCAAACTTGGACCTGATGCTACACTAAAATGGAAAGTTTCCAGGGAGTGGATTTTGTTAGAGACCCAGACCCTGTGGACCATACCTCCCTGGAGACATTGTCCTGGATGCTCAGCTTTTTGATAGTTTGGTTATGACGCCATTGAAGGGCCAGAGCTGCGTGCCAGGTTGAGGAACAAGGACACCTTTGAACACAGCTTCTCACACACACTCATATGCAGGAAATCAGTCTCAGAAATTTCCTCTAAGATCAAATCATTTAGCCCAGGTGTCTCATCACAGAATATCTACAAAGATACAACAGCAAGTTTGTGCCAACTTGTACAAACGAAAACCGCTGACCTAGTGAACATACCATCCTTGAATGATGGTGACTAAGATGTGAGTTACGTGGAGATAATATAGAATTCAAATGACTGTCTCTTACCAGACTTTGTTAGGGGTAAGGCTTGGTCAGATACTAGAGGCTTTTTGTCAGATCCAAGTCAAGGTAACACAAGTCAGAAAACGTATAATAGAGGAGAATGCTATTAGCTCTAAATACATTGCCTGAAGGCCGGGCCTATCCTGTACCCGGTGACTGGGGCCCTCTGAATTCCTACAACAAGAAGCCCAGAATAAACCAAGTCCCAAATCTTTCACATGGAGTCTTGAATTGTGTTAATGTTTGTGCTACAAATATCTGTTATAATGTTGTCATGTGGACATGGGGTTTGAATTTTATTATCTCCATTAAGTGCTTTTATTTTACCTGTGTCCTTTTTAATCAAACTGCCCCTCCCCCCAAAAAACTGTGTAATTATTTTAATTACTTTTGAGAGGGTGTATCCAAGCACAGTTCAGTGCCCAGTGTGATCAGAGCCACTGGGTGTTGAAGTTTCAACATTGTATGCATTTAGAAAGAAATTCAGTGGAAAGTGAACCAGAGTTGATTGGTCCCAAACTCCAGTGAGCTGAGGCACACAAAGAGGGAAGGAGCATGTGCTGAAAAGGTAAATTACATCCTGGCATAATGAACACATTGCACTTGTATATTTCCTCTGTCAGGCTGCTGAGGTACTATTTAGTGCCCTACAGCACTGCTTTCTAACTGACTTCAAAGAATGAATGATACACCTGATAAGGGGTCAATTTCCAAAATTTATAAAGAACTTGTACAACTCAACAGCAACAAAACAAACAATCCAATTTAAAAATGGGCAAAGGACCTGAATAGACACATCTCCAAAGAGGATATACAGATGGCCAATAAACAAACGAAAAGATACTCAAAATCACTAATCATCAGAGACATGCAAATTAAAACCACAACAAGATATCACCTCATGCCTGTCAGAATGGCTAAATCAATCAATCAACAAACACCAAGTGCTGGTGAGAATGTGGAGAAAGGGAGCCCTCATGCACTGTTGGTGGGAATGCAGTCACTGTGAAAAACAGTAGGGAGTTCCTTCAAAAAAGTTAAAAATGGAACTGCCTTATGGCCCAGCAATTCTACTTCTGGGAATACATCCGAAGAAACCTGAAACACTGATTCAAAAGAATATATGCACCACTATGATCATTGTAGCATTATTTATAATAGCCAAGATTTGGAAGCTTCCCAAGTACCCATCGGTAGATGAGTGAATAAAAAATCCATGGTCCATTTACAGAATGGAATATTACTTGGCCATAAAAAAAGAAGGAAATCTTATATTTTGTGACAGGATGGATGGACCTGGAGTGTATTATGCTAAATGAAATAAGCTAGTCAGAGAAAGACAAGTACTGTATGATTTCACTTATATGTGGACTTCCATGAACAAAATAAACTAACAAACAAAACAGAAACTGACTCATAGATACAGAGAACAGACTGACAGCTGTCAGAAGGAGAGGGCTTGGGGGGCTGGGTGAAAAAGGTGAAGGGATTAAGCAAAAACAAAAACAAAAACAAAACTTGTGGACACAGACAACAGTATGGTGATTGCCAGAGGGAAAGGGGGGTGGGGAGGTAGAAGAGGGCAGAGGGGATAATTGGTGACGGAAGGAGACTTGACTTTGGGTGGTGAGCGCACAATGCGGTGTGCAGATGATGTTATAGGGTTGTACACGTAAAACCTGTGTGGTTTCATTAACCAATGTCACCCCAGTACATTCAATTAAATAAAAAAAGAATGAATGTCTTTTGAGAATACCTTGCTTACTCTTAGGAGGAAATGTACTAATACACAAAGATCTAGGCTTCTGAGCCAAGATTCTCTCAGGGCCTAAACTTTTCATTGTCTTTGAGAGACTTATGGGGTACCACACGAAGGAATCATTTTTAGTGGGTTTTTTTTAGTCATATTTGAAACAACCTAGTCTTGGACCAGTCATAAGTTTTATAGCTGCCCTGAGACAGGGACTTGCCCTTAACTTGCCTATATTAACAAAGATATGAGACAGCTATTGTTTGTGTCTCAAAAGATTGATTAAGCCCTGGCTGGTTTGGCTTGGCGGTTAGAGTGTCATCCCGTGGACCAGAGAGTCCCGGGTTCAGTTCCTGCTAAGGGCACGTAACTTGGTTGCAGTTTGTCCCCGGCCCCAGTTGGGGTTGTGTGGGTGGCAACCCGTTGGTGTATCTCTCTCACATCAATGTTTCTCTCTCTCTCTTCCTCCCTTCCTCCCTCCCGCTCTATCTGAAGATAAATGCAAAAATGTCCTCGGGTGAGGATGGAAAAAAAAAAAGATTGATTAAATTTCTTTAAATTGATCTATAGGTTTCATATAACCCCAATTAAAATCCTAGCAGGCCTTTTTTTGGTGGAAATTGACAAGTTGAATCTAAAATTTACATGGAAATGCAAAGCACTCACAATAGACAAAGCAACTTGTAAAAAGAAGGGAAAAGTTGGCCTGATTTCAAGACCTATAAAGCTATAGCAATCAAGACAGTATGGCATTAGCATCACGACAGACAAAGGGGTCAGTGGAGAGTCCAGAAGAAGATCCACATGTACACGGACCTCTTATTTTTGACAAAGGACATTCCATGGAGAAAGGAAAGTCATCGACAGACAGTGACGGAACAACTGGATGTCCATACGCAAAATGATGAACTATCTCTACTTCACATCAGACACACACATTAACTTACAACAGAGCATGAAATAGATTATTAATTGAAAATGACCCTAAAATGGAGCGTAAACCTGAATTTAAAATGTGAAACCATGTAACTGCTAGTTAAGAACACAGGAGAAACTCTGTGGTCTCGGTGTAGGCAAAGATTTCCTGTGTATGACAGAGTACAAACCATAAAAGAACAAATTGATAAGCTATACTTTATCAAAATTACAGGCTTCTACAACTTCAAAAGCATCTTTAGGGGAATGAAAAGATAGTCCACAGAGGGAGAATCATTTCAAAAGAATATTTTATTTCTTCTTCTGTGCAGGATACAAGTCAATCTCAATATTCACTAAAAAGAAAACAAACAACTTACGTAAAAACATGCAAGAGATTTAAACAGCTAGCAAATAAGCACATTAAAAGATCATTGAAATCATTAGGGAAATGCTAATTAAAAGCCAAATTAAAAAACCATATGGAGAGAGAGCAAAACAAAACGAAGCTTACGTGGGGAGAGAAGGATTTATACTTGTATATTATATTCACGTATATACACTTGTATGTACACTTGTATATACATGTAGATTTGCAGAATAATCTCTCAGCTCTCTGCTTCACTGTGCCTGTCAGGGCACATCCTGGTGGCTCGTTTCCTCCATGAGGAAATGGTACTCCTTACAGTCACTCTTTCTAAATATTCCTCAAGTTGCTTATGTTCCCTCTGTAGGGTCTCCTCTTTAGGAAAAATGGAAGAGGCGGTAGAATCAATATTTTTGCTAATTTGCATAGAACAACTAATTGTGATTTAAAAGTTTGCTGTGTACATTAGAGGATTTTGCCTGTGATTTGATTTTTTTCGCAAGACTGATATCTCATGATCTTGACTTGCTAAGGGGCTCACAAGAGTCACCTAAAGAAATGGATGTGTTTTGCCTGTTTTCCTTCTAGCTGACCCCTATTTCCTTCTAACTGACCAAATTATTTCCGAAATGTCGGAAATAATTTTTCAAATGCCTTTCATTCTATATAATGATATAACAAGCTACTGATTAAAAAAACAGTGGAAGGATATGGCCTGAACCTTTACACTTGAATTGTAAAAAGTAGCATTGTTATTTTTAAAAAAAGTTGAAAACTCTGTGTTGTTTGCCTGAGGGGCAGGGCATCAGGACTTGCAGTGGAGTTGGTGATGAGAGGTAGATGCGGCCTGTACAGTCTGGGCGGCGTGCCCTGCTGCAGGTGCAGGGAGGACACAGTCCAGCAGCAGGGCGCAGGGGGACCTGGGACACGTGTCTGTCTTTACAACAGTGACTGTTCCTGACTTGGGTTCATGTCTAGAGACTTGAGAAGCAGCAAGCGTATTTACCATTGTTCAGGAGACATGCACTTGTTGAGGCCATCATCAATGTC
The DNA here is from genome assembly GCA_030848825.1 of Tadarida brasiliensis. Classification (NCBI taxonomy): domain Eukaryota; kingdom Metazoa; phylum Chordata; class Mammalia; order Chiroptera; family Molossidae; genus Tadarida; species Tadarida brasiliensis. The sequence continues at coordinate 92,232,059 of CM061267.1, read as the reverse complement.
TGTGTCTACGTAGACACCTGTACCAGTATTCTCACCTCAGGGACTCAGACCCACCTCATTCTTTCTTCCAAATATTTCCCTCCGTACTTCTCAGGACAGTGGCATTAGGCTGTCTTTATATATCAGAATAAAGAACTGCCTTATTTTGCCCTGGCTGGTGTGGCTCAGCAGTTAGAGTGTTGGCCCGGAGACCAAAGAGTCACGGGTTCGATTCCAGTCAAGGGCATGTACCTCAGCTCAGTTGTGGTTTGGTCCCTGGCCCTGGTTGGAGCCATGCGGGAGGCAACCAATCAATATGTCTCTCTCACATTGATGTTTCTCTCTCTCTCTCTCTCTCTCTCTCTCACTCTCACTCTCACTCTCCCCCTCTCACTTTCCCTCCCTCCTTCCCTCCCACTCTATATGAAGATAAATGGAAAAATATCCTTGGGTGAGGATTAAAAAAATAAAAGAACTGCCTTATTTCAAACCCATCAAAACCTTGGCTTGTAGTTGATTCCTGCCTTTATCACCTCACTGTTCCAATCGATGCTATTTCTTCCCACAAGGCTTCTTGTTATCACTTGTAGCTGATGCTAGCTGTGTATGGGTCCATGCAGAACCACAGAAACACCTGAACACATCCATTCATCTTCACACTCATATTTGAATCAATCCCATATAGACATGGGGATGTCAGGGCATTCTTTATTCATCTAATGTTTTCCCCAGCTTTTGAAAGATTGATTTGTTTGTAAGCAACTGTCAATAGGATTTTTGGATATTGGGTTCACAGGTCTTAGAGGACAGTGGTCTTAATGACCATCTTTGTTCAAACTTGCACCCCAATTTATGTTGCATAAGCTACACATAAGGCAGTTTTATAACAGAAGAAATTATGGAATCTTGAGAATTCTTGATACAGGAATTTTGAAGTGAAAGCCACTTTGTGGTTCTTCATTTTTTTTCTATACGTAAGAACTGTCTTGTCTGGGAAACATGCAATTCCTTCATCTGGGGGCATTCAGTACATATGTGGTAATATAAAGAGGCCTGCTGATCAGCAAAGGACTCTATGCATGGGCAGACCAAGGAATTCCACACTGATGGTAAATGAAGAGTTGATTGTGTTGCTGAAGACTTGTGGACAGGAATATGAATACGTGTGGCCAGTGCATGGGGGTGACTGCCCAGTCACTGGTGTACAGTGTGCAGCAGATCTTCCGTGTACACTGGAATGCTCACGTCAACTGGCCAGTCAATGGTTTCTTTCTCCTGAAGGGAAACTTACCTGGGAAGTCAAATCATATCCAAAGGTTGCTTGGCAAGCGGAGAATGTAAGAAGAGTTAGTTGGTGAATTGTTACTTCAAGGGAAAATATCCTGATACGTCTGTCTCCACCATTGGGATAGACCTGCCAAGAAGGATGGATGGGACCATCTTGCATGCCCTGTATCCTGGGTACAAGTGGCACTGCTCCATGGCACCTCTTTTTCTGGTCTCCTTTTTTACCACTCTTTCAGCCATGTGCTATGTTGATATTTTGGAGTAGATTATCATTCTTGTTCACTTTTTTAGTCACCTTTGGTTGCATTTCTGGACTTTAATCTTGAGGAAACTTACTTTTGTGTTTTTTTATCCTCACCTGAGGATTTGTTTTTATTGATTTGAGAGAGAGAGGTAAGGAGAGGGGGAGAGGAAAACATCGATTGGCTTCCTCCTGCAACGCCCCTCCGAGGGATCGAGCTGACAACCCTCAACCTGGACCAGAATGGAACCAGTGACTTTTTGGTGCATGGGATGACACTCAACCAACTGAGCCACACTGGCCAGGGTGAAACTTATTTGTTTTTAGGGCAGATGGTCTCAAACTGTTTCTTTCTTGTTTCCTACCTTCCATCCCCACCTCCATAGCCCACCTGATTTTCATAAGCTTTCCACCCCCTGAAGGTATGCCCAGACCATGAGCTGTGGTGGGTAAAACAGGCCAAAGACGGTGAGCATGGGGAACACTAGCTGTTACCCTGTGCTGTTCTCCCACACTCAAGGCAGGGCTCCTATAAAAATAGCCTTGAATCACTTCTAATTTACTTTAAAAATTAAATCTTCGACACAACAGTGCTTAACTGTTTTTAGCAATGCTTGATGTACAGCACACCTCTCCACCCCTCATGCCACCAACAGCACCTGCTGCCTTAGGGCAGTTTCCAAAATAGTAAATCCCATCCTCGGGGTTTTCACCTGTTTCCCTCTCAGAGGATAACACTATTTCTTAGTTCGGAGAAGATACCTTATTATAGCCTCTGTGTATGGACAAAAGTAGTCCTATTTCTTTAACGGAGGAATCGCCCTCAACATTGGAATCCAGCATCCTTTTGGGTTATTTTCTAGGAGTGCACAGGGACCGAACATCTGGAGTGCCCCGGGTCCCCATTAAGATAAGTCATCATAAGCACGTGTATTCTGATTGATATCACGTTTCCTTAGCCATTTGTCCACGAAAGCCCCTGTGGCCCATTTACTTAAGTTCCTATGGAGCATTAACAATGCATACGCACTGTGGCTTAGCAGAAGAGCCATGAAATATTTGTTTTTCAAACATTTTACATCCTTATTTTCTCAAGTAGTGTGAAAGCCCAAGTGTCTAAACCCTCCACTTCTGCCCTGGCTGGCTTTGCTCAGCGGTTAGAGCGTTGGCCTGCAGACCAAAGAGTCTCGGGTTCAATTCTGGTCAAGGGCACGTGCCTCGGTTGCAGTTCGATCCCTGACCCCCATCAGGGTCGTTCAGGAGGCAACCAGTCGATGTGTCCCTCTCACATCGCTGTTTCTCTCTCTCTGTCCCACTCTACCTGAATAAACAAACAAACAAACAAACAAACAAACAAACCCTCCATTTCAATGCCCGCCCAAGGAAAACAACGAACAATACATGGCCGAGGGAATTGCAGTATTACTTTTAGATGTCTGTTCTTCACTCATTAGATTCTAAAAGGTTTCGCTGCTTAAGCATTTGGGTTGATGCACTTCCGTATCACTTTCTAGGTAACTAGGAGCTGTGCTGGCTGATCCCCGGTCAGAGTCACTGTGAGAGCAGCGACACTGAGGCCCAGCAGAATGGCCTTTTGGGGAAAACCATCAACCAATCCATGTGATATGTGGGTGGGAAGTGGTCAGATGAAGTGAATTAAAAAAAAATCTGCTTATTCCTGTTTTCCGTGGACTTATACTCTTGAGAGCGTGGAAGAACAAGCCCTGTTGCTCACACGGGGTTCCAGCGTTGCCGGATCACAGTGGATCAGAACGCTTGCAAACACCTTTGGTTGCAAACATCTGTTTCAAACCGATGCATCTTTTATACAGTTTTAGGTTTAGTGCCTTTCAAGGAGGGCGTATAATAGATATCCTCATGGTGGGGTATAAGGAACAAGGAGACATGCGACTACTGTTTTTCCCCTGTAGATTTTTGTGTTGTTGAAATTCACATTTGTGGTATCAAAACAGCAGCTGGAATTGTGTGTGTATGATATATATCTTAATATATATATATATATATATGTTTGTGTATATGTATATATATGTTTGTGTGTGTGTGTGTGTATAAAATATGATGTCAGATTGGCGGGTTTTTACATTTTAAATTGTGTTTTACTAATGAAAACTTCTAAAGTCAATTCACGCTTTAACTGAGCTGTTTAAGAATTCAGAAGAATTTAGTCTCTTACCAAATAACTACATAGTAGAAATGTCAAATAAAAGTATATTATACACTCTTTCTTAATGATAAAATGAATCTTTTTAAACAACTTTTCCATTGCAATTACTGCCATATAGCTTTCATTGTTTCACTCTATCTTCTAGACATTTTGTTATACTCTTAATGTACTATTGTATTTTTAAAAAATATTTTTTCTTTATTGATTTGAGAGAGAAAGGAAGGGAGAGGGAGAGAGAGACAGAAACATCGATGAGAGAGAACATCGATTGGCCGCCTCCTACATGCCCCACACTAGGAATTTGGCCCACAACCTGGGCATGTGCCCTGACTGGGAATCGAACCAGTGACCTCTTGGTACATGGGATGATGCTCAACCACTGAGCCACACCAGCCAGGCTACCATTGTATTTTTAAAGGAACCAGTTTGACAGAGAGAATTATAATTTTGGAAAATTTGATTTATCTCTTAATACTGATGTTCAGGATTAAAAATAACTTCTTAGCATTCATGAAGTAAATATTTATCTGTTTTCCCCCTAGAAAAGTCATATTTTTGTCAGATTCTATGCAAGGGATTGGAGAAGCACAAGTAGCAGTACATTTATCAAAAGAAACTCTATTAACATTTGAAAAATTCTTTAAAATAACAGCTGCCTTTGAAATAAACATGTAGCAAAGCCGGGAGCTATCGATGTCTCCATTGTCAATGCCATTTCTCTTCTAGACCCCATGTACCAGTAGGGCTGTTAGAAGCCAATGTCAGGCGAGTATCGAAGCTTCCTCGCTGTATGTATTCTTAGCGTCCTCCACCCCAGGGCAGCCTGGTCTCCAAGTGATGACATCTGTCTTTTATAAGTATTAGCCCTCTACAATGTGTACTATTTTTATTCTATACCCTAGAGCCATAGTGAGAAACACGAGGGGAAAAAATGTTCTTTTTTAAATTTCATTCATTTTTAATCTTTTATTGCTTTTCCTGAACTAATAAAATTGAGAAAACCATGAAGAGAGCAGTCAGGATGTCTCAAGTCTAAAATCCCAGCCTCACTTGACTGTCTCGGAAGGACTTCTTCATCTTTATGGTCTCTGGCTTCTTGCGGACTCCCAACATAGCAGGTTCAGAGACTGATCAGAAAAAGCTCTTGTGCACAGACCCCTCTACCCTCACTTGAACCAGAGGACAGTAGGAGCTGCTGATGCCTGACTTTACACACTTAAGAGTGGGTCAGCCTTGCACAGTTGGAAAGTTGAGTGTTTGAATTGTTTCCGTAGGTACTAGGTGTTTAATGCAGACAGTAGTAGCCAGAAGAACAGAGACAGTTACATATTTTTAATAAATTTTGTTATTTCTCAATTATAGTTGACATACAATATTATGTTAGTTCCAGGCATACAACCCAGTCATTAGACATTTATCTAACTTATGAAATGATCACCCCCATAAATCTAGTACCCATCTGATACCATACAAAGTTATTACAATATGATTGACTCTATTCCCTATGCTATACTTCACATCCTGTGACTATTCTGTAACTATCAACTTGTACCTCTTAATCCCTTCACCTTTTCCACCCATCCCCCAACCTCCCTCCCATCTGGCAACCATCAAAAGGTTCTCTATATCTATGCATCTGTTTCTCTTCTGGTTGTTTGTTTATTTTGTTTTCTTAAATTCCACATATAAGTGAAATCATCTGGCATTTATCTTTCTCTGTTTGGCTTATTTCACTCAGCGCAATACCCTCTAGGTCCATCCATGTTGTTGCGGATGGCAAGATTTCAGTCGTTTTTTATGGCTGACTCATATTCCATTGTGTATATGCACTACTTCTTAATCCATTCAGGTATTGATAGATACTTAGTTGCTTCCATATCTTGGCTATTGGAAATAATGCAGCAACATGGACATACAGTTGGCCCTCGTTTATCGCGGTTAATCAGTTCCAGACTCTACCGCGATAAATGAATTTCCGCGAAGTAGGATTCTTTCTTTATACACAGTGGTCCCTCGCCACTTTGCACTTCGACTTTCGTGGCTTCTCTCTATCGCGGTTTTTAAAACACGTGCTACACTGTATTTGAAAAAAACCCAATAGAGTGAAGCCGTGAAAGTCGAAGCGCGAAGTGGCGAGGGACGACTGTATGGCTTTTCGATTTAATGTTTTGGGTTTCTAGAAGTGGAATTGCTGGCTATTCACATATTTTAAGTGTGGAAAGAAAGACCAGGCTATGTAAAGGAAGAGAGAAGGCAGAAACATTTGAGAGTAAAAGTTTGAAATCATCATTATTCTCAGTGATAGCACACATGCGTAGACCAAAAGGAAAGGCAAAGAAAGAGCATAAGGATTGGACCTAAGAACTACCATCCTTTGTACTGTTCTTATTCTGTGTGTTTGGACCAAATGGGTAAAGTATCTTTCCCTCTTTCTTTCTTTCTTTCTTTCTTTCTTTCTTTCTTTCTTTCTTTCTTTCTTTCTTTCTTTCTTTTTTTTTCTTTCTTTTCCTTCCTTCCTTCCTTCCTTCCTTCCTTCCTTCCTTCCTTCCTTCCTTCCTTCCCTCCTTCCTTCCTTCCTTCCTTCTTTCCTCTTTGTCTCTCTCTCTCTCTCTTTCTATCTATTCACCTAACTACCTACCTATCTATCTATTCCATCCATCCATCCATCCATCCATCCATCCATCCATCTTAGTAGGACTGTAGCATCAGTATTATAGGCAATGAAATTAATTTAGAATAATCCTATTATAATCATGTCCTGTATCATTGAGGGCAAGGAGAAGGCATGCATTTATACTTTTGGGTATTTGTTGATAACCATTTAAAATAGTTGTCTTTCACTTATGACCTAGAACAGTGAAATGTATGCTTGGAGAAGTGCTAACAACTATCTCTAAAATGGTATTTGTTTGTGTTTAGTATTTCCTCATTATTAGAAACAAAACCAAAGCAGCAGAACCCACCTATAGCCCCGTGGAAATTGTACTAGACAATGACCACGTTTATTCTTCCCCAGTTATTCTTTTTTTTTCTATTTAGCTTGTTATCATTCTTGCTGTTGCTTACCATAGCACATTGTTTTTGTAGAAGGTTGGCTCTCTAGGGAGGCAGCTGTGGGAGAGTTTCTGGGACTCAGCCAAGTCGGCTTGCTTCTTTGAGCTTGGGTGATAGGCTATTAAAAAAAAATCAAACTCAAGGAAAATGAAAAGATGTTTACAGATATTTTTAAGCCCAGTGCCAGATTCTTATGAGGCCACCTCATAGACGCTCAACTTGTGATCTAGGAATACACATTATGACCTGTGAACACATTTTTAGAGTCAACTTGAACTTGATGCCTCTTCTTCAGACAGTTATCTGTAACCACACGGTCTGGGCGGCATCTCCTCTTCCCTGCGGCAGGACATGGGAGGGGTGGAGTACACAAGGCCACGTTGTAAACCTGCATCTCGATTTCTCTAAATCAAGTTGCTGAAACGTCCTTCGTTATTCACCCCTCAGAGTAGATACATTTCCGTGAATTCATACAACCACGCCCGTCAGGCTTCAGAGCCCCGTGGCGGCCCCTGTGTGGGATGTCAGAAGTCTTTCGTCATGGGGAAGGTGAGGGGCTGGCCCTTGCTTAGATCCTGTCCTGGGTGGAGAGACTTTCCATTTCCGTTCTTCAATCACTCTTTTTTTTTTTAATCCTCACCTGAGGATATTTTTCCATCTTTTGTTCAGATAGAGGGAGAGAGAGGAAGAGAGAGAGAGAGAAACATCGATGTGAAAGGGACACATTGAGTGGCTGCCTCCCGCACGACCCAACCAGGGCCGGGGACAAACTGCAACTGAGGTACATGCCCTTAGCGGGAACCGAACCCGGGTCTCTCTGGACCGCAGGCCGACGCTCTAACCGCTGAGCCAAACCGGCCAGGGCTTCAATCACTCTTGAAAAGGTAGGTGAGTTGAACTACTTTTTGTGGCTCCATAAAGCCAACATAGATTTTCAATGAATGGAAGTCAAAGCAGCATAACAAAAATAGTCACGTGGCTCATTGAAACACAGAGTGGCTTCTTACACTTTGTCTTAGGGTCCTCATTTTCATATACATTGTAGTCTTACCCAACTTGAGTTTAAAATGCTTCTGCAGTTTTAGTTGAAATTGAAAACAAATACACAGACCCCAAAGCACAGCAAAGCAAGTATAGGACATTTGAAGGCCAGGAGAGGAGGTGCGGAGGAGGGGGAGGGGCAGACCTGATTTACAAACCCCGTCGCAGCAAGCGCATAGCAGGTGCGCGTTCTCTGGGAGATTAGTCCCACAGAAAGCCATCCGTAGTGAGGCTATTTCTTTATAGGGAATATAAAACTTTGACGTGTCATACTTTGCTATTGGATAAAATAAAGGTCAATGTACTTATGATTTTCTTTTTAATGTCATGAAAGCCAAAATTAGAAAAAGGATGGAGCGCGACTTCCTACTCATCGTTACGCCTATATCTGTCCCGTCCACCTCACGCTTACTCAATTAACTTCCTTTCAATTAAAATGTTAAATATTTGTTGTGCATATGCTATGTGTCAGGCATTGCACACCCTGCAAGAAGAGTTAGAAAGATAAATAAGATATTTTCCCCCTTGGCAAGGAGTCTGGGGTGGGACTTCTTCCTGCAGATAGCTATGGTACTAGGCGCCTTGGGTAAGTGCCCTGAGAGATTCATAAACAGAAGTTACTGTAGAGAGCTTCTGTGTTTGGGAAGGCTAGGGACACTCACTCAAGCCACAGACCCAGCTACAAAATATTGCCTCTTGTTCTTTTACTCTTGGTTGTACTCCATGGCCTTGAACACAGGCACAGATTAAATATACAAGCTTCCTTTGCTGACCTCTTCCCTCCATCCCTTGACCAAAGGTGGAAGAGGACAGGTGGAGATCCGTAACAGCCACTCCCCCAGCTCTCTCATGAGCAGTGACTAGAAAGGGAAGACCATCTCCTGTCAGAGGCCCGGGTGCCATCAACACCCTGGATGGCCCTCTTTCCACCTCTGGGACCCAGCAGTCTGGACAGTGGGCCTCTGCTAACCCAGGCGACATGACAGAGACACACTTTCCTTGTTGGCCAACTGAGGCGCACTGGGTGTGACAGTGGCTCTGTCGGCCATCTCCAGGTATCTGCCCCTGGTTTCTTTCCAACCAATCTGCCATCCGTTTAAAAGTTAAACTAACCTTATATCATCATAACAAAATTGGGTTTTACATTCGAGGACCTGGGGACATCGCTTAAGGTGGTTAATACTATGACGCCAGGGCCAGAGCCCAGAGGAGTCCTGTCTGGCAGCTCCTACGTGCCCCAAGCTGTGCGTAGACCGGCAGACACAGTGGACATGTTCCAATCCTTGATTTTGGCTTGTGTTTCATTCTTTCCTCACTGGCAAGTTCCAACGATGCAACGGGCAGTTTCCCTCACTGGTAATTCTAGTATCAGAGTAATGTGACTGGTTGGAAGTTCTTCTTTTTTCTGTTATTTCTCCCCAATGGGCCAAGGTGCTAATGGAGGGTAAATACACAAAGACCAGAATGAAGAAAGAGGCCGGGATCAATGGCCCCTGGAAAATTGAGACTCGACAATAATTACAATAGATCAGAAAGGGCTCTCACATCTCTGCAGATGACGCTGTTCTTCATAAAGTCCCCCATCCCTTTGGAACCCAGCACTGGCGAGCACACTGTCTAACTGTGAGACACCGTGATCTGCATGGCCTCACACGAAGGGGAAGCAATACCATAGTGGCTTTTGTTTGCTTACTTTTTAAAAATTCTGTCCTAGCGCATGGAGGTTACATGTTGTGGAGTAGGCCAGTGAGACAAATCCAATATTGTCGATTTCCATTCACTTAGTCCTGTTTCGTCTTTGTCTTCTTTCTCCCCCACCTCACTCTGGGTCCAACAGAGAACCAGGTGATTTGCCCATCTGCACAATGAACTCAGTGAGGACCTATCTTGCTTTAAATGTTTTGGGGAAGCTTCTGAGGGTAAGGCAAGAATTCTGAGAGAGGAACGTTGCTTTTGGTGTCGAAATTGGTGGGATGAGATGAATCTGATTTCTGACCTCGGAAGCCAATGAACTAGGTGTGTGGCCATCACTGTCACCTTGATTGCAAAGTGAGGTGTCTTAGTGTCCATATTGCACAAGCCAAATGTTTGCTAATCTAGTTCCAAGCAATCGTTAAGGTTTCCAGCGTGACCCATGTTTACAGTTCTCCACTGAGATCTTCCCTTTATGAACGGAGCGACTGTGTTTCGAAGGAGACAACCATGATTAGTATTAAAATGTTTAAGTGATCCCTCCCCCCTTTTTTTTTTTGCCCCTCAGACCTTCTTCTCCTCAGACCTGGAGGGTGGAGAAGGGGGGGAAAGGCAGCATTGACACTTTTCTTTTTCTTTTTCTTTTTTTCAGATTCAGAAGAGTAAAAAACAGCTCCCAGGCAATAAGAGAGGCTGCGAGTCTTGCGTCATTTTAGCTGAGCTGCTTCATTCTCCTCCCTCTCCTCCTTCCACAAAGACCCTATCTGGGGATGGTGTACAACTTTCAAAAACAGCCCCCCACACTTGGCCTTGTCTCATGCCATCTCCTCCCAGGAGGTGACTCGCTGGGAGCTGGTTTGGGGTCTTAGAACTCTGGGGCATCCCCCCGCCCCCTGCCCTTGAGCAAACAAAACAACTTGAGATTTTGCACAAACAGAACGAAAACATGAAGGGACTTCCCAGAATCCTTTGCTCATGCCCTGGCTGTCAAGGCACCCATGTGGCCTGATGAGACTGGACATCCTGGACACGCTGAGAAAGGCCTGAAAAAAAGCCACACACACAGTAATTGCCATTTTATTACCGTCAATGCTGTTACTTTCAGTGGCGGGATTTTTGCACGGGCTGCCGATGGGGAGACAGCCGAGCCGGCTCTCCTCGGTCTCTGGCTGTTCCTGTCCTGAGTCAGGAATTCTCTGTTCTCCAGTCTCCCTTCAGACTTAGACATTGTTCTTAAGATTTCCTTTTCATTAATATCATAGGAAATTCTTTTGGGTTTATAAAAAAAGGAGATTTTTCCTATAGCAGTCTGTATTTGATGCTTCATTTATCTGTGCGTTCACTCCTAGGAGCTGAGCGTTTCTGCTGCTGATCACGTTGTTTAGGGGGAAAGCCGGTGTTTACACTGTGTAGCATCCATAACGAAGTGGCTGTTGGAATTTTGGCCACTGGCTGGTCTTCTTTTGAAGATCTAGGCTTTGACTCATGGCTCTTCTTTCTGTTCAAGGAAGTGCTGGGGGCATTTGTATCGAGGAGATGTGGCGGAGGGTTCTTTTTATTTTAGTGAGCCTTCAGACACACCAGATAGGAGGTGATTCATAGCACCAACCGAAAATGAGGCGTAGCCTGGAGAGAGAATAAAGACACAGCCCCCCCCCCAAAACCAGTTCAAAATGGAGATCCAGTGGAATGCTAGTAAAGTAGTTTTATGGACCTAAATGGTGTGATTTGGATGAAACTGATTCTTAAGACGTGATTGTGGTTCACAAAGGAATGAGTCCGGCCCAAGGGGAGTCGCATGGATATGTGAAGGAGTGGGGTTCTGATGGGAAGAGGGAGCTCCATGCTACCCTAAGGGTCTCCCCCATTGCGTATTCATTTCTACGTTGCAAAAAGCACAGAAGCAAGCATTTAAAAGAAATTCTGTCACTACTAAGGTAAAATGTTGGTGTTTCTTCAGATGGAAATAGGAGGCTATGTACATCTACCAGGCTTTGCTCGCTGAAATGTTCCCCAGCAGGGGGCGCTGACTCGCTGGTACTGGACCGGGGTTCTTCTTCGCGCAGCCTTAAGGTCCGCCTGGGAAGCACACCCATTTTTCTGTGGCTCCCCTGCTTTCCTAACAGCGGCCACAGTAAGCAATGTGGTCACAAATTCAAATCAGGGGCAGAGCAGGGCATAAATGAGTGAAACAAGCCATAGCCATCAGAGTTATTGTGATAAATGGCAATTTGTAAGGGGCCTTGGTATCAGCGAGACAGTGAGGGGCAGCAGGGACCGTGAGGAATTAGCGTCCCTCTCAAGGGAACAGCTGCTAGTCAGCTATGGGATCAGTGCTGTGTAGGAATGGGGGTCCTAGGTAAATAATGGAGATTTTATAGGAACCCTCTCCAAAATTTTAAATGTTGGCAACTAATTCAGAAACTTACAAACATTGTACTGGTCAAAGAAAACTTGCCCATGACCTGCATTCAATCCATGGGACATCAGTTTGCAAACTGTGCTCTTGGAAGCGGTATGGTTTTGTATAGGGGTGGGATACATCCAATACATGTCAGTTCTTGACCTTGGAACCTGACCTTTTACCTCATTTCTATTCTGTATTTTTGTACATAGGGCTTTGCACTAGTCATAATAGAAAGCCTACAGCTTCCCTTTTGTACTCTAACGAGCAAGACTAAACACTATTTGAAAAAAAAAGACATAGGAATATAGCCATTTTTTTTTCCTAGCACCAATGAGGATGAAATGTTTTTCATTCGCTTTAAGTCATTAATTAGCTAAAAAAGAATGGGAACAGAATTTCATTCAGTAGAGAAAGAACTCTGCTTGGAACTCTCAGTGTGGGAAAATAAAAACTCCATGTAAGTTCTATTTTTAAACTCAAAAAAAAATGTTTGGAAAGGACGCTGAGTAAAAATGGAAAAAGATCTATTTTTTTTTTTAAAACATAAAACAATATGTTATTATGCTATGAATTGATACTGGAGGGGATAAAACATTAAGAGAATGATTCCAAGTCCGTATTGACTGGAAGGACAATATTTCTAAAACTCTAGCTCACTTTCTATGGTCTTGTTATTCTCTTCAAACGCCTTCCTCCAAGGTGAGCAGTGATATGGGACACACACCCTTCCACTGCTCGGATCATGGTCTCTTACTCTGTGTTACACTGTCACCTAGAAAGCAAGGGCTTACACCCTGGAATGAAGAATTGACTGGCATGTCGCAAAAGCAGTAGGGACATTCTCACCACTGACAAACCAAGTCCTACATGTCCCTGGGTGACAGGTGACAAATGGAGCTTGGGTCCCCATTTTACCAAACAGCTCTACATTCAAGTTCTGTTGATGGGGTATGTTTCAGTGGCATAATGACCCACCTCAGGGAGGTCTTTGTTCCATCTTTTATTCACACCGACCTTTCTTGGGTTATGAGCCCTACCAAATAGCTTATGGTAGCACACAAGAGACTCATTTCTAACCCATTAAATTCAAATGGAGTTTCTTCCACTGTCCATTTCATTCTTGGAGCTTTTAAAAACTACTGAAAACATCTGATAGCATCCCATTAAGGACCTGGTGTACTTAAACAATAAAATGATATCCAAACATCTCGGAGCCAAAGAATAATCTAGTGAACCTGTTCACTCCATTTGCAGAATTAAAGCCATTACATTCTATTTCCCACCTGGAACTGTGCCTTTGGTAAATATGAAAAGTAAAGAGTAAAGAGCAACATTAATGCAGGACCGGAGACAGCAGACAAAGGGATGGAAGCTAATTTTGTGACCCGTATTTTGGGAGTAAAGATACTGGTTTTTTAGTATCACTCCTGTTGTGGATCACCTTTCTTTAGATAGATGGGTGGGTGGATAGATAGATAGATAGATAGATAGATAGATAGATAGATAGAGTACATTAAATATTTTCTTCTATTCTTAACATTTGATCAGAGACTTACCTGACAGAAACTACTTCATATCATTCCCCATGGAGTATGGGGGGAAACAAAAGAAAAAAAGCACAAAAATCTTTTTCTCATAATGAGATAGAGAAAATTCTGAATGTAACGCCTATGTATGTAGTATTATGTCCCAAATAGAGGGGATTTAGGGGATCCAGGAACATTTTTTTTTCAATTGGAAACTTCATTCTAATCCCAAGATCCTCACACACCCCACCAGGAATCGCAGTGGGTCCCCCGCAGCGCCTGGCACTCAGCCTTGCAGAATCGCCCAGCTGAACTCCGCCACCCACCTGTGAGGGCAAACTGAGTCCACACTTACCTGGAAATGTATTCGGCATCTTCCGTATGCCAAGCATATTGCTAAAGGCTTATGTTCTAGATATGCGCAGATATACCCTAGTGACACTAGCTTTTCATAAGGGATGGGAGATTGCAGGTCGTTTGGGGAAAATTGTCAGAGCCAAGTTTATGAAAGATAAAAAATTCTCTCTATGGCTTTTGGATTTAAGAAAAACAACAACAAACACAAAACAAGATTTATCTGAAAATGCTCTTCCAAAAGGGATGATGAGAGGAATCTTTCTGAAATACCAGTGGATTTTTTTTTTATAATTCAAGTTGAAACATTTAAAACCCCAAATGGACTCTCTTGGAGCAAAGAGGAGACTCCATATGTGCAGCGTGGGGGAACATTGCCCAGTTTTGCTCTGCCAATATTATGGTTAGCATTTTACTGAACCACATTAAAGAACATAATGTTGCAATAATGATGTTACATTGGATCTTACATGTGAATAAAGGGAAAGTAATACTTGTAATTCATCAACACTGATCCATGATTAAAGGGCCCATTATCATTTAGAAAATGAACTTAATGGAAAACTTGTAATGAACAGCACACTATTTCTATGAAATATCCCTCGAGAACCCAGAGACACATTACCTGCCAAGTTCACATTTCAGTCCTTAGGGTTTCCTCTCATCAAAGGCACTGATGGGCACAGAGGTGGCATCAGGATTAGAATGAAAACAGCCATCTAGGACATGAGACAGAGTTCATCTGATAAGTGAATTTGGGTCCAGGGAAGTTAGAAAAATGGGGAGTGGTCCTCTGGATGTTCTCATTGGACATTTGTGCCGAACCGATGCTGCTCCGGGAAAGTCTGCAGTAAACAAGAACTGTTTCATAGAAAGAGTGTGTTGTCTTCACGGGAAACGAGTGGGATGCAGTGGGAAACCAGACTGAAAGCTTCATGGAAGTCAATTCACACACTGTTCATTCCTGATTATTTGCACCAAAGCCCCCACCTCACCGGTTTTCTTTAAAATATTGGCAGGTGTATTTGAAATGAATTTACATTTGTTCTGGTTTTCGTGCCCAAGTGGAAATGGATTGAACACTGGCCCTGGCTGGCTTCACCAGATGAACTTGGGCCCAGCCTGGACTGCAGGAGAAGCAGGGGGTCGTGTGTGGGCCCTTTTGGCTCATCCAGGGCACACTGACTCAGTCTCCCTGGGGAGACCTCACTGTCTCCAGGGTAAATCCTGGCTTTGTCAGCCACGATTGCTGAACCTCACCCATGAACCTTCATGGGAGCTGACTTCTGACCTACGAAAGCATTTCTCATTCATGTATGGTGCAGGATAACTCATTTAAATAAAGCCCATTAAAACCCAATGGCTTTGGAATGGCACATCACTATATAGTCTTTGCTTCTCTGTCATGATGTATCTTGGGGTGGGGATTTGTGTACCAGTGTCCCTGTCTTTGGGTGTATGTGTGATGGTACAAACATATGGTCACACACCCGAATACTTAGACTTAGAGTAAAGACCATAGGTATTGCCCAGTAACTGGTTCTTGAGATAGAACTCTAGAGTGTACATTTTCCTTTGTTGTTGCTTTGATGATATTTTTATACAATTTTATACGCTGTACAAAGTTTTAAAACATATTTGCTATTTTCGTCGTAGAGCTCAGTTAGGTTTTTATCAGCTCTGGGGCCCACTGTGCAGCCAGATTCCTCCCCTCACCTGAGTTAAGGGTCCTCTCTCTCTTTCATACCCTTCCTTTGACCTTTCCCTTCTTTCCTTCTCATATTTGTGCCTTTCTGCAAATTCCTTCTTTTGCCTCTGTCCAGGCGAGCCATTCTGCTGCAGAAACACTGAATGATGGAAGGAACAAACCCACCTTGTTCCAGTGTCATCCACATGGGGTGTTGGGCAGGAGCAGATGGGGAAGAGGGAACAGACTGGGGAAAGGAAGCAGGGAAAGGGAATCCTTGTGGGAACTCAATTTCCCAAAGCAAGATGAGTCACTTCAAGGCTAATACGTTGTCCTTATCTTCCTCCATGCAGAGCACAGTTTTTGCTGTTACAGGGCTTTCTCAGGATGCTGGGCCCTCACCATGGGGGTGCACACTTTCCTAATAAGGCACTGGCCATATGCGAACGGGTAACTCAGCTCATTGCAGCCTTAGATTTGCTGCTGTTCAGCTGGATTTGTGGGAGCTGTCTGGATAAATGTCAGAATGTTTAACAAGATTCAAAAGAGGGAGGCCAGCAGAAACCAAACCCCAAACCTCAATTCAAATCATGCCAAGTGAACAGTTCTTCAGAGGACTCAGGAAGGGGTTTCTGGATATGTTCTCAGAGTGATCTTCTGAAAGGGAAGATGGGGAAATGGACTTGTTTCTATGTTATGGCAGCAATAGAATGTACTTCCATGATGTGAAATATGTTTCAAGAAGATAAAAAGCAGGTTGCAACTTGCATTTGTATGTCAAAGGGCAAGAGAATGGCCATTCATTGTGAACAGGAATGCTTTGTTCCCTACGATGCTGGTTTGTCCTTAAACTATTCAAATGCCATAGCATCACATCTCTAAATGCAGAAATAAATCCTAGGGATTCGTGTAAAACAGAGTGTGCTAAACTGCTCTCAATGAATTATGTGTTGTTGTAAATCTTTCTTGCACAGAGGAGGCTGACAGTTCCTCGATGTATACTTTTTCCCCAGCAACCAGTAATGAATAAGTACTTGTATGTTCTTCTGATTACCAAATAAAAACAATGATTTAACCTGACGATTGGAATTCAAAAAATGAAAAGGCTGTTTGTTCTCGTAATGTTTTTCATTGTCTATGTTCTGTCCCAGGTATGGGGCTGTCCAAACTTACTCAACAATCCATCTCTTCAGTTGTCCTCCAAACACCACATAATACCCAGTGCTTTTGCCCGCACACTGGGAGATATACACAGTGTATCATGTCTCATATGATCTTTTTCGAGGTGGATGGGTGATCAGAAGCTCCTTGGAGGTATATGAAATGTCGGCATTCGTGGAATTAGGCTGGCTTCCATATGTTCAATTTTCTTCCGGGTACCATGATATTATGGTTTTATAGTCCTGTGATGCTAGTTTCTGAATCCCAAACATTTTGTTTTTCTTTCTCCTTCTCTTGAAAGGGCCACCTGGCAATGTTTTCTTTCTCTCCAGCCATGAACATAAGGAATCTGACCAGGGAATGGTCCTTACTCCTGTTTGTGGGCATACAAGTAGTTTACATACTGGGTGGCACCCAGCTTGCCTCCTTCCCCCCCCCCCTTTATTGATATTATAGAGAGAGGAAGGGAAAAGGAGAGAGATGGAAACGTCGATGAGAGAGAACTGGGGATCAGGCCCACAATCTGGGCAGGTGCCCTGACCGGGAATCGAACTGGCGACCTCTTGGTGTATAGGTAGATGCTCAACCACTGAGCCACACTGGCCTGGCCTGGCTTGCCTCCTTCACTAGGGACTCCCCTAGTGGTGATGGTGCATATTACACAAATACCACTGTCTTACCTGGGCCACCTGGTGCATTGTTCCTGAGTAGTAACTGCACTGATTGTTATTCTGACAAAGGGGGCTGTGATGTTCCTCCAAAGCAGCTGTGCTTGCCATGCATTAAAGTGTTTTTTAAAATATTTTCTTTCTGAGTCCTGGCCGGTTTGGCTCAGCGGTAGAGCGTCGGCCTGTGGACCAATGAGCTGTGGGTTCGATTCCAGTCAAGGGTATGTGCCTCGGTTGCTGTTGGTCCCTGGCTCTGGTCGGGGTCGTGCGGGAGGCAACCAGTCGATGTGTCCCTCTCACGTAGATGTTTCTCTCTCTCCCTCTTTCTCTCCCTCTCTCTCCCTCCCACTCTATCTGAAGATAAGTAGAAAAATATCCTTGGGTGAGGATTAAAAAAAAAAGTTTTCTTTCTGAAAGAAAAAAACAGTACTTTGAAAAATATCGAGAAGTATATAAAATTAAAATCACTTGTAATACCTCATCCAAGGACTGTTACCGTCATCTCTTTACTGTATGTCCTTCTGGTCTTCTGCTATGATTTCACACAGTCGAGGCCATACAGTACAGTGCATTTAATTCTGTATTGTGTTCTTCTCCCCCACATAACATTATTGTTATGGATTGTTAGCATTGTCCCATTAAAAAAAACCCTCTTTATTATTTTAATTTCATTGGCAACGTAATATTTTGTTTTGTGACTCAAGCACTGTTTGCTTAACCACCTCTCTGTCGGACAATTAAGTTACATGCTTTCATTTTTGACAGTTGTAAATAACGTAGCAGTGGAGCTCTTGGTACACATGGCTGTGTCCAATTTCTGAGTATCTCCACTGGAAAAATTTCTTAGAGGTACAGTGACTGGGCCAAAGGCTGTGAATACTCTTTCAGACTCCTCATTCATTCGCCCAGTCCCAACGCGTGTTCAGATGTGGAAACAGCCTTATTTCAGTTGCATGTATGTCGCGTGTCTGAACGGCTCTTGTGGTTTTGACCGTTGTTCACTGTGATGAACAGAAATGAAGTCACCCAAAAGCAAGCACAGTGCTGATGGTGGCGGCATCGTGGAGGAAACACGTTACTGAAGACTCTGAATAGGCCACTCTAATTAGTACACCATAGAAAACAGCTCTTCGGGACGCGTAGGCAGGTTGGAAGCCCCCCACGCTTTCAGCCGTTCCCTGGCCCTGTGTGGGCTTCTCTGGGTGCTGTCGTGTCAGGGCTGTGAAGGGACAAAAATGCCGACTTGTTCTGAGGCATCGGGCAATGGCTTGTTGATGTCAACAACACAAGTCAACCACCACACCCCGCATGGAACATAGAGAGGGTGTTGGTGGACGGGCTGAGCAACAGCGATGGAAGCTTGTGGCTATCCCTTGAGGCTGACATTGCAATATGCTAAATGAGAGGGACTGAAGATGCCCAGTAAGTTGACAGACACTTTTTCCAGGTCCTTCAGCAGCCACCTCTGCCTGGGGGATCTGCTTGTGTCATAACGACACTGCTATTGTTGGACTGTTACTAACGATGACGCATGGTCTCCAGGGCTCTTAAATCACCCTTGCCCAGCAGACTTGGGCTTGGTGGTGCAACCCCATTTGTTTGAGGTCAAGCTGCAAATCACTGGGGTTTAGTGCTAACCCCACGTCCTGAGTCTTAGGTGTGCGTATTTGCCCCAAAGCGGTCAGTGTTGGTTGTCATTTCCATCACTGTCCTCTTTTCCAGACCCCTGATGAATTGCATTTATTGCCCTTTAGCTGAACCAACCAAGGACATTAATTTGAAATATCTGAAAGCTATTCGTTTGTCAAAAGATACTTCCAGTCCCACAAGTGATGACGGCGATGACATTTCTGCCCCGAGCTGACTGATTGGGTTGTTTACTCTTTGGACATTCAGATGCTGTGGGTCAAGGACGATGTAATTCATGACCTTAAAATGCTTTTCTCCCGAAGATGACATACGAGCCCCTCCGCCCGCACCACACATCTTCCTTTGCACGTAAACTAGTAACAGACACTGCACTGCGCTGCACAGCTCGCCCCGTGTGTTCACACGCGTGTTGTCACTTGATCCTCACGATGACATCCCCAAGTTGACGTTTTTAAATCTTTGTATGTGACGATAATGAGGGTTAGCTGATGCACTGATGTAGTTGCCTGTTTGTTTTCATTTTACCGACCTTGATGATCAAATGTTTCAGAATTCTAAAAGCACACCAATTTAATCAATTTGCTTTTTTTAAAAGTTAAGGATGCAGACTAGAACCTGAGGCATCGAGTTGAGCGAGGGTAGACAGTGGCCTGGGCACACGGGAGCATGGGGCCACGCAGGCTGATAGGCCCCCAGTAAGCCATGAGTCGGGTCTGAGTTTCCTGGAAACCCAAATAAAAATGAAAAGAAGCCACTGACAGGATTCACCTCATTCCATGAGGATAACACTCACCGGTTTTTCAGAAGAAAGAACATTTCCCTGACGGCTGAGAGATGTGTCTTCTAGGAACTTTTAAAATGCTCAGGCCTGGGCCCCACCCCAGAACTATGAAAGCATCCTTTCTGGGGGCAGGGCCTGGGCATCAGCGTATTTCTTTGAAACCCCTCAGATGCCCTGGGGTGTAGGCGGGATTGAAAAGCGCTGACGGTGAGCGCCGTGGAGTCCTCACGAGCGAGATCTGCCCTAAGCCTGGGCGAGTTGGGGGTCCCAAGGCCGGCACCCACCTGGCGCTGCAGAGCAGGGTGGCAGCTGCTCGGACGTGTGCTTGCAGCTCCGGTTCTGCTGTTTTCCCAGGGAAGGAGCAAGGAGGGGCAAGGGTTTGAGACACGGACACTGAGCTAAGTTGAGCATTATTCCCACGCATGGAACTTTGAGTAGCGTGGTCGGTAATTCAGTGGCTGGGGAGTGGACAGTGATTTCAGGAGCCCAACCTCAGTTATCGGGAGCTGATGGGAGGCTGACTCGGAACCTAATCGCCCCCAGTGGCCCAGGGTGTCTCCTGAAGATCTGGAGAAATTATAAACAGGTGCATTTCATGCGTCTCCGCCTGCCACCTGTTTATGACTCACGATTAGGAGAGGCGCTGATGGGTTCTCCCCTGTCCTGATATATGGGCATGTGGTCAAGCATGCAGAGAAGATACCAGCATTTCCAGAGGGCTCGCAGGTCTGCTTTTCCACAGACCCAACGCCCTCAGAGACTTCCTAGCTTACTCAGTGTCTGCAAAGAAGGCACCAGGGGAATGAGGAGCCGCCCCCTGGAAAAGCCACCGACCTGCAGGCTGTGGAAGATCACAGCAGGTGATTAAAAAAGATCGCACCAAGTGTTCCCATGAAATAACCTTGCGATAGTGAACGTGCCCACGGGTAGTGTCACCGGAAGCTCGTTGTCATTCGGTGCCTTGCAGGATTTCCAGAGCTCGCACAGGTGACATGGCATTTGAGCTCACCTTCACGAGAGTGTCCGGATTTTCCAATAGTTAGACCAGAAGAAGGAAATGTCCACACACGAGGTTTTCCAAGGCTGCCTGAAGGCCACCGTCTCCCGGGGCACTTGGGAAACATCCGAACCCTGCGGAAATGCGGGCTCACCCGAGCTCTGGCGTGGGAATCCGGTGTTGGTTTCCCTCTTTGTTAAAATAATCGTTCCACGTTTCTCTTCGCCGTGGACAAACTTGGGACGACTGCCCCTGAAGAAAACCTGGATAGTGGGCTGATCAATAAGCAGGAGGGTCACTGAAAAGCTTCTCGTCTTTTGAAACCAGAGGGATCTTGGCTTAAATTTTGCCCCAACATCCAGTATCTTTGTGCAAATTACTTAAACTCTCTTTGTGTATAAAACGGGAGTCATCTGATCATCAGAGTATATTAGAAAAAACAATGGGCATTTAATAGCTCCCACGGGGCCTAGAACATAGTGACTGCTTGTGTGTGCCGGTGACCATTACTGATGACCCGGAGGTCACACTGTGAATCACCACTCTGAATAAAACCCCCAAACCCTAACCCTAACCCAAATCCTAACCCTAACCCTAACCCTAACGCTAACCCTAACCCTAACCCTAACCCTAACCCTAACCCTAACCCTAACGCTAACCCTAACCCTAACCCTAACCCTAACCCTAACACTAACACTAACCCTGCCTTCGTTCTCAAGCAGTGGTCCTCAGCTGAGGGCAAGTTGGTTCCTGGGGACATTTGCCATTCACTGTCTGGATGCACCTTGCCCAACCTTCTTCCAAACATTTCCAGACTTCTGGATCATTTGATAACATTTTAGATGACCATTTACCTGTCCGGAAGTCTGTCCACAATTCTGCTTTTCCTCACCCTCTTTTCCCTCTTCGCAGGCACAAAGAAGCATGCTCATGGCTCCCCCGCCCCCAGCACCAGCTCCACAAGTCGCCTTACCTTGCCAGGTGGGTAAACGGCATTGCGCCACGATCTTAGTGATCACAGACCACAGAGAGAACTGCTTTCTCGGGAGCTGAGTCTAACAGTTGATAAACTGGGAATCTGGCCGCTAATTTATCCGGTCTGCTCCACGTCATTAGAGAGCCTCTGTCATCCACCTTTGTAAAGTTCCTTCAGGAATGGCCGTACTATATCCATATTTGGTTCCCAGTCTCTCCTGCTTGCTGATGGGAAGAATAGACTCTTGTTCTTCCTTAATGCTATCTGGACATGTTTTGGAAGTATTTGAGAGACAGATGGTGCAGGGGAATGACTATGAGCCTTGATGAGAGAGACTTGGGTTCAAATTCCAGCTCTAATGGGTTCAAATTGTGCAAACACACTAC
Source organism: Tadarida brasiliensis (assembly GCA_030848825.1). Lineage (NCBI taxonomy): Eukaryota > Metazoa > Chordata > Mammalia > Chiroptera > Molossidae > Tadarida > Tadarida brasiliensis. The sequence continues at coordinate 92,209,987 of CM061267.1, read as the reverse complement.
ACTTGTGTGGCTTCTTGCTTATAAATTTAGTATAGTCCTGACTTACCATGGGTGCTCACAGCTCATACCTACCATTGGGAAATAGGGAAGTCATGCACGAACTGTGCTGGATCCCATCTAATATTTAGCAGGAAATTTTAAGCATTCGTGATGATTCTGTATAATCACTATTTTGTATGAGCGGCACCTATTGGTCATTCTGTCTTCATGCACAGGCTTACATTCTCTACCACAGTTTAATTTTTACAAGTAGAACTTGCAAAAAGTTTTGGGGGGAGAGGTTATAAGAGGTAAACATAAACATAGTAGAAAACTAGAAAAATAAAAATTATAAGAAGGAAAAATGCTGCCAATGCTACCACTCCGAGGTAACCAAGGTTACCTTTCCTTTCGGTCTTTATTAGATACCTTTTTCCTAGAGTGGACTTATATTCTACATGGAATTTTGTGTCACCGCTTTTAAAATTTCACATTACATGATGAGATTTCCCTTGTATTATTAAATATTTTAAAAGTATTTTAATGCTTGATTAACATTTCGTATTATTAATTTATACTATAGTTATGTGCAGATTTTTGACTACAGGAGAGGTCGGCGCCCCTAACCCCAGTGTTGTTCAAGGGTCATTAATGTAGCTTGTATTTTTGTTATTGTAAATAACCTACGTTCTTATACATAAATCATTCCATAGATTGAGGACAGATTCCTATATGTAGGATTATTGGCTCAAAGAATAGGTACATATTTAGGTTCTTAATACATTATAGTCAAAGTGATTTCCCAAAAGGTAGTATTATGTTATACTCTCAGTGATGAGTTTGCCTTTTTACTGTACTTTAGCTAATGCTAACATCAATACTTGACCAATTTGATGAGAAAAAATTATATCTATGTTTGGTTGGCATTTTATACAATTATTTTCTAACATTAATTTATCTTTTACATTTCTTCTTTGGGGAATTACCATATTTGATCCATTTTGAGAGGGACAGTGCCTTGCATTTTGGCCGCTGAAATAGGAATGTTTTGCAATCAGTGTCGTGTTATAATTCAATTAGCATTGTTTTCTTGGTTGTGCATGAAATAATAGTTTACTTTTTAATCGGCGGCATCCTAGCTCAGATGAAATATAATCTATGTCTATCTGCTTTTTCAACCTCAACCTCTGTAGCTTCCTTACTGCAGCTAAGGGTGTCCATTGAGTAGGCCTTGAACTTTCTTGCCTCTGTCACTCTGCCTGAAACACTGCTTACCCTGTTCCCCCCTAGCTACTTTCTTTTTGCAGCCCCTCCAAATCATCTAGGTAGAATGAATACTTACTTATAATGATTTGCTTATAAGACCTTTTCCCAGTGATAGGTAGCTTTTTTAAGGGTGGGATTGTCTTATTCATTTATTTGTTTAGTTAGTTATTTATTTAGCCCAGTGCCTCAAGGTGACCTGTTGGGTGCTCATCAATGTTGATAAGGCTGGTGGATGGGTGTGTGAGTGGGCACTGTCTATTTTAATTAATGACCAGATAGAATGCAGCCATCCTCAGGAAAAGGCTCATTTTCACATTTGAATTTGCACCAGCTACGCTAACGTGCTTTTTAGTACTGAGTCAGCCTTGCTCCGTAGCCTCTGGAGGCCCCTTTCACCGCGTCTCTGCTTGTGGTTAACATGTGAACCAAGCAACTCCGGTGTGGAGTGATGGTGTTTGCTCTTCTGTGGAAGGTCATAGCTTTCCAGGGGCGAGGAGGCGAGGTGGGGTGGGGTCTCTGACATTATCCTGGACGTCTGCAAGAATGCAGGGCTGGCCTGGTTCCCGTCTTCTGCGCTGGAGGCCCATTGCTGGCCTGCTGGGCTTCCACGGCCTCTGAGTCAGAGTCTCTGCCACCTTGGCCGTGGCCTTAGTTGGGCAGTCTAAACTGGCCCCAAATTGGGTGTCTTAGGTTCCGAGCTCTGAGCACTCCGAAGCCTGTAGAGGGGGAGTGGGTCGTTCCCACGCTTTGTCTAGCAGACACCCTGTTCACGACGGCTGGCTCACCTCTTCCTCCTGCCTCGGGAAGCCCACAGGTTGCCTCCTCTGGCTCAGACCTCTGCCTCGTGCTGGTTGTGCTGGCTGTCAAACAGTTAAAATATCTCGTTTAAGGACACTCAGAAAGCCCAATGGAGGAATAATAATCCCTAAAAAACAATAAAGTAAAATTGCACAGAAACAAAACAAGCAATTCTAAAATCTTATTTTGAAAACAAACAAACATGTAACCATTGGAATTTTAAAAGAGAAAGAAAAACTCAAGGTGAACCACAGCTGAAAAGGGAATTAATGTTGGAAGATAGTCCTTAGGACTTTGTACCACACACAACATACAGAGGGAACATATCACCAACGAAAGCGCTGAACCCTAAAACTTAGAATAAGACATAAGGATACATTTTCATGACCTTGGGTTTGGCAATGATTTCTTAGATAGTGCTTCAAAGGACATTATCAAGAGAGTGGAAAGAAAATCAACAGAATGGAAGAAAATATTTGCAAATCACATATCTGATAAGGATCTCGTATCCAGAATATGGAAGGAATTCTTACAACTCAATAATAAAAAGACAAATAACCCAACTAAAAAGTGGGCAGAGGATCTGAGCAAACATTGTTCCCGAGAAGATACACAAGTGGAAAGTGGAAAGATGTTCCTCATCGTTAGCCATTAGGAAGATGCAAATGGAAACTATACGGTATCACTTCACATGCACTAGAAGGAAGAGAATGATACAAGCGTTGCCGATGACCTGGAGAAAGAGCACCCTCATATATGTTGGTGATGTAAAATGGTGCAGCCACTTTGGAAAACAGGTTCGTGGTTTCTCTAAAAGTCGCAGAGAGGGACCATATGATTCAGCAATTCCACTCCTAGGTATATTCTCAAGAGAATGGAAAACATATGTTCACACACAGACTTGTCCACAAATATTCTTAGCAGCATTACTCATGATAGCTGCAACGTGGAGACAAACTAAATGTCCATCAGCTGATGAGTATATCCAAATATGAACAAAATGTAGTGTATCCATACAGTAGATTATTATTCAGTCATACTAAAGGACTGAAGTACTATACATTCTATAACATGGATGAACCTTGAAAAAATGTGTTGCTAAGTGAAAGAAGCCAGACACAAAAGGTCACATATTATAGGATTCCATTTATGTGAACTATCTAGAGTAGGCTAATTCGTAGAGACAGAATGCTAGAGGCCTGGGAGAGAGGAGAATAGAGAGTGAATTCTCATGGTTGTGGATTCTTTGAGTGGCAATAAAAATGTTATGGAATTAGATATTGCTGATGGTTGTACACCCTTGTGAATATACAAAAACTATATGAATTTTATGGTATGTGAATTATATCTCAATAAAAGAGTATGGAAGATAGATAAATAGCTTTAAAGACTCAAATTCTTAGATAGAAAATGCATCTCAGTTGTCATACCTAAATAAAATTGCTTGTACCTATATAAAACCAAATACATACCTAAAGACATTGTGTGAGATTGCCTAAAACTCCATAAAAAATGAGAAAAACCTTAAATACTATGAGGAGCTGGCTATGTTCAGGGAAGCTGCAAGCAGGTTGCCTGTGATAAGATGTAAACCCACTGATTGCAATATTTGCATTGGTAATGGTAAATGTGAGGAGACGAGGACGGTAAAGCTTCCGTGCGCTGAGGGATGTACTTCCACAGGAGAGAAGTGAACTCCAAAGCACGTGCGAGATGCAATAACTAATGGTTTACACATAAGTAAATAGAACAAGCTGGTAAGTTGGAGTAACTGGTCATCGTAAAAATAATGTCCTCAGGTGAGGATGAAAATAAATAAGTAAAATAAAAATAATGTCCAATTTTGTGTTAAAATAGGAAACAAGCTATTGATGGAAGGAGGCTTATTCAACAGGGAGTTAAGGAGTGCGAAGATCTATTTTGTCTTTGGGCAGAACTTTGTAATGTAACTTTTTAACACAAAGGATCCTCGGTAAAATAACTTAAATATAACCTACAGCATCTTAGATCAGCAACAACAAAGAGAACAACAAAGGGAATATAGGAAATGTATCGATAGAAGGCAGAAAGGAAGAAAAAGAAGCAAAGAATAAAGAATGATTACAAAATTAAATAAGTCCAAAACAAAAACAGAATTAGATAGTAGAATCGATTCCAAAAATCTCAGAAACAGCAATAATTGTAAATGGCTTAAACTCAGGCATTAAAATACAGATTATGTGATTAGATAAAAAAAAATCCAAAGTCCAGCTCTATCCTGCTTTTAATAGATACACTTAAAAACACACACACACACAAAGTTCGCTGATTTATGGTAAAAGAAAATCTATGCAAAATATAAAGCTAGTTTTTGAGAAAATGTCCATTTTAACATCTGTATAGCAGTCTATTATACAGATGTGCCATAGGATATTTAATCACTGATGTTTGTTTTCCAATTTTTGCTATTACAAACAATGCTTAACATAATGTTGAAGAAGAAAAGTAAGTTGCAACAAGATATATACCATCCAACACAATTTATATTATCTTTAAAATAATAAAAAATATTAGATAGTTTACATACAAATGCAATAATTGAATGACTATATACACCAAATAATAAACACCAAATTGTGGATGATGTTTTGGGGGGGGAGGCTAGAGAGAAGTATCATGGAAGGGTATACTAGATATTTCAACTTTATTTGTGATATTCAATCTTTTTAAATAATTTTTTGAATATGCAAAATAAGATTTGATTAAACTATATTGAGAATACATGGGTATTTATGTTATTATTTATACTTTTCTGTATGCTCAAACTATTATGCATTAAATAATTTTTAAGTGAAAAATCTATGACTGTCTTCCAAGACAGCTTTGTTTGGCTTTATCCATGTAGACATGATTTCGCATATATTTCAGAGAAATTTAATGTTTTCCCTTTCTAACCCGTTGAGAGATATATGCATATATGTATAACCAAAGGACACAGACAACAGTGCAGTGAAGGCGGGGATGGGGGGGAGGCGGGGAGGAGGGTGTCAATGGGGGGAAAAGGGAGGGACATCTGTAATACTTTCAACAAAAATAAAATAATATGATTAAAGAAACCACACAAAAAAAGAGAAAGTTCTGCAAATAACATGCTCCAATCCATAAGCCACCAGAGATCACTTCATTAAAGAATAGTTTGTGTGCCCGGCCAGTGTGGCTCAGTGGATTGAGCGCCGTCCCATGGACTGAGAGGTCCTGGTTCAATTCCCGGTCAGGGCACATGCCTGGTTGTGGGTTCTTCCGATCGATGTTTCTCTCTCACATTGATGTTTCTGTCTCTCTCTCCGTTCCTCTCTCTCTCTAAAAAAAAAAAAAATCAATAAAAACATATTAAAAACAAAAAAAAAGAATAGCTTGTGTGGTTTCTGAAACTACTCAAGGCTCCTGCAGCTTCAGCACCAGACAACAGTTCTGGGGACCTCACCTTGAATCCTTGCCCATCTTTAGCAAAGTGACTCTAGGTGGTAAAGTAATAGCAGCCAGTTCTTTGGTAAAGCCAACTTCAACTATGCTTTATGAGGTTCGGGAACCTCACCCAGCTCCGTGGGGGGCCTGAGCAGCGGAGAGCTGGGGATAAGTGGCCCTGGAGGAGTGGCCCGGAGCTGCACCACCACGTACGGTCATGACTGCTGCTGATGGAGACCAGTCAGTGACTGACTTCTGAGCAGACTCCCCAGGGTGCCTGAGTCACACCGCTTTCCGGAAGCGATCCTTAGATGGAAAGGTACAGTGCTGTAGTCAGTCGCTGATGCAGACAGCTCGTTCCTTGCCCTGTGTGTGCGGCTGCTGGCGTGCGGTAGTGCTGGAGGTAGATGCGGCCCCGCTTCTAACTTCCACCCCTGACGTAGACAGAGTCTGTGTGTGTGGATGCCGTCTGGCTTGCAATGACATTGTTGTGTGTCCTGTTCTAGGGGACTACGGATAAAACGTCCATCCGGAGGATTCCTCAGAAGAGAACCGACCGGCTCTGAGGTCTGAAGACATTTTAGGAAGCTTATGTTTCTTTTACCAAAAAAAAAAATATATTATGTACATTGTAAGTTATTAAGTGATTAACTTCAAAAATGATAACTTCTGATCTCCCTAATATGGGTGTTTTTTTTTACAATAAATACTTTGCTCTGTATTGCACATCTATCAAATATCAGGGACAATGCTATATTCTTAACATGTATTATCTCATTTAACCATCGCAGCAACTCTGAAAGGAGTTGTGGAATGATCTCCATTCCACACATTAGGAAACCGAGCTGTAATCAAATAAATAGCGTGCCCAAAGTTAGCACTCCTGGCTCTGAGTTTCATTGCCAGTGGGTAAAGGCTGATGTCAAATCGCCCACACGAGATCTGCCTGGGAATTAGATCAGTTACCCACGTACCAAGTTCAAGCACAACTCCGGGGTGTGGAGGACCCTGCACTGTCTTTTAAGTGACGATTCCAATGAGTACTATCTTTGCAATTGTCTTTTATCTTGAGTTCATTTTGAGGGGTGGCAGCTGTCATTCTTACCGCGGACTAGATCAAAGCTCCTTTGTTGTTTAGCAGGGCAGAGCTCTAGACCCCTGAAGAAATGTATCCTCACAGGTTTCTTCCGGCGTAGGTCGATGTTGGTGTGAATGAGGGACACAGAGCTCCTGATTTCGCCTAACATTTCCCGTCGTCATACGCATACGTGGAAAAAATGCACACATTGAAGAGAAAAATCAAGCAAAAGACCTCTCTTGCGTAATCTCCAAAATGTGTCCCTTTTAAAACAGCGTGTGTCGTGTCCTTGCAGTGTGCCAGGGCAAACAAAAGGACTGCATCGAGGATGATCATCTCCTTGAGGGAGGGCTTTCTTATTCTTTTATTATTAATTAAAATAGTAATTTTGTTAAATGAACTCAGTCATTCAACCATAAGGATGCAGGGCATGTAATGGGTAGCTGTTGTTGGAGTAGGAAGGTGGACCTTCTAGCCTTATTTAATTCCTCCTCCTGTCACGCTTCTGCGGGGGAGGGAGCTGGACAACTGCCTCAGAGCTTCTCCGCTGTCAGGCACCTGCAGAAAGGAACCCCGGTTGTAGCGTTCGTGCAAAGCGTTTGTGCAAAGCGAGGCGCTCAGGCCTCCAACCTGAAATTCAAAGGCAAGGAACTTGCCAACATCCTCCGTGAGCAGAGGTGGGCAGCGAATCCAGGTACAAAGATGCGGCTGAGCCAAGGGAGAAAAGTTTGGTTCTGTAGATGCCAGTCACCTTTGGTGTGTGTTCTGCCATTCATTCATTCTTCAGTAAGTGGGAAACGTGTGAAGGCTCGAGTGCGACGTGCAGTCCTGTAGTCAGTAAGTTTATCTCAGCACCAGCTCGTACCGGTCCTGTGACTGAGTTCTGGGGATGCAAGTGCGTCACACCCCGTGCCTGTCCTCATGAAGTTCAGAGCCAAGATTAATGATCTGCGGGGTGAAGCCCAAAGGAGGACACGCTCAAAGACCAGGGAATCGGTGGTTTAAGAAGGGTTTCCAACAACAGCGACTCCAGGAATTATTATGGCTCAGCATAAATCAGGCAAAGTCTTAGGAATCAAAGGTGCCCTTGACTTCCCTACGTATATCATGATTGGAATTCAGGGACTGAGAGTCCTTCCGCCCCAGCTGGGTGTCTGAGCCACACTTCCCGTGGTTCATGTTTTCTCTGTGGACGTATGTTCCTCTAGGGACCTGGAAATGCTGCTCAGCTCACCTTCCTGTACGAGGTAGTGGTTTGGTTCAGGTAGTGTCAACTCTGCTCCTTGGGGACACCTTCTCAGATAGCGAGCTTCCGTCCTCTGTGAGTTTAAAATGTGCAACCAGTGGATTATTTAGAGTTCTCATTTTCTTTTCCTTTTATATGTTTTTATTGATGTTATAGAGAGAGGAAGAGAGAAGGAGAGAGAGATAGAAACATCAATGAAAGAGAATCATCGACGGGCTGCCTCCTACACGCCCGCAACCCTGCATGTGCCGTGATGGGGAATTGAACCAGTGACCTGTTGGTACATGGAGCTGTGCATGGGACGACGCTCAACCAACTGAGCCTCACTGGCCGGGCGGCATTCTCATTTTCTTGAGCTAAAGGCCTTAGAGAGCCAACGTCTTTTAAAATGTGGGTGGTGGGTGGTTGTCACATGCAGCCAGGGGTGAGAGCCACTGAGTTAAAAATTTCACCCAAGACCCTGGGGCTCACCGGGCTTGGTTGCTGGTGCTCAGGGGCCTGGTGTTTCAGAATAGCTGTCCACATTGCGGCGGGCCCTGCGAGGGAAGAGACGAGGGCAGAGACCCTCAGCCAGGGCTGTGGTCTAGTTAGTCCTGAGCCACCGCCACGCCAGCGGCGGTTTGCGTTCGCTCTGGGGGGAGTAAGGTATGGTTACTAACGGGACTATTCAGGAACCCTGTGTATTCCAGCCATATATCCTCAAATGGCGCTAATATAAATGAGGCACAAGTTCACCTTGACTCTTTAAGCTTATTATGGTGGTTGTTTAAACTTACTCTGAACTTTGGTCCCGGGTTGTGTTAAATTTGGAGGAAGGCTGTGACGTGGAACGCTGGGGGGTGAGACCCGAACCCGGACTTCCTGTGTGCTTGCTATCAGCGCTGCGCGAGCTCTGTGAGCCTCAGTTTCCTCCCCCAGAAAGGGGGTGAGAACAGGGCTTGCCTGTTAGGATCGGAGGGAGGATTAAAGGCCAGTTCAAGTTAAAGTTTCAGCATCGTGCTCAGTGCACAATGTATGTCAGATATTATTATTATTATTATTGTTATTATTATTGTTGTTATTTACCATGGAAGTCCTGAGCTGACAGTCACCGGCCCAGGTCTTGTAGTGTTCCATCCTCAATGGAACGGATGGTAACATTCCAACCCCTTGCAATCCAAAGCTCATGGGTGGTTTTTGTGCATTTTTATAAGGGCTTTCCATCCGATTTCAGACCCATATGGCAAACAGACACTGATCTGAGAAATGGAAAGAATGGCAAGGTTTTGTTCCTCAGGTAAAACAACACTTGAGAGGCTTTAAATAATCATCTGTCTTGTTAGTTTAGTGTATGTTTCTCTCCCTGTGTGTGTGTGTGTGTGTGTGTGTGTGTGTAAATGCAGGTAGAAACTGTCTATAGACGCAACTGGTTTTTGCAAAGGCCACAGTACGGCTTTATGTTTGAAGCAGAAGAAAACACATGGCCGTCACTTCTCTTTAGAAAGGCGCCCACGTTAGAGTCTGTTCAGGAGCTCAGGGTAAACACGTTGCCGCTCCGCCACAAGGTTCAGAAGTCCCCGCGCGGAGCTGCCGCAGCGCAGGGGGGTCGTGGGACCAGCCGCAGTGGGAGCAGCCCGAGAGGTCCAGATGAGTTCCGTCGTTCCCTCAGGAGTGAGGTGGACTCGGCTGCACGAGGACTCGAGCCCGCGCTCTGGCCTGCGGTCACTCAGTGCAGAACAGGGTCGCTGGATGAGTGAGATCGAGGTGAGAATGAATGAATGATCCCAGTCTTTCTGAAAGTGTTTCCTGCTGAACACTGTGAGTTGCTCCTGATAAAGGGGGTTCCTTAGCCTGATAATTTGAGGACAACTGCATGCTATTGGGTATTCTTAAGGATTCACAATACCCGTCTCCGTCACTGAGGTCTCGGAGAAGTCCTCCCGTGAAAGCACTCCTTTAACTTCCAGCCAGTTAAACCCGGTTCAAGAACCCCGCCCCCAACAATGTCCATCACACTCACAACTTTATTGGAGGTACTTTGAGAAACAGTAGATTAACAAGGAGTTCTAAACCTTCAGTCACATTTCAGCACCTGAATCCAACGAACAGCCATCAATTTTCTATATGAATAAATCCCTATTTTCTGAAGAATAATCCTATGTGATAGTCTCCCACACCAAAAGAAAAAAGAAATAGAAGGAAAAAAGAAGTAGCCAGCAAGCAAAATGGTCTCAGAGAAAGAGACACAGAGAGAACACAGAAGGCAGGGAAGGGGAGAAGGTCACGACCCCTTTGGGAGGAATGGCAGCGTCTACGCAAAGGATGAGAGTTAAACATATGAGGACGAAAGCGCCGAACTGAATGTGTCGCCTTTGTGAGAAGCAAACATCGTGCGCTTGTAAAACAAAGGTGGGGACGCGTGGATCTGTCTCGAGCTTTCCTTCCCCTAAGCACCTTTGAAGGTGATGTAATGACCCCGCCAAGTGCAGGTTCCTGACAGACACGTGACTTGGTCGGATCTTCGTGAGCTAATTAGATCCTTTTCTCAGTGAATTGCCCCAAGAGACAAGAGCGGACTTCGTGAATGTGTCCCCGGGAGGAAGGGTCCAACCGGCTGCAGATGAAGGGGAGGGGGCTCTGTTCCTCGTTTGCTTCTTTTCAAGGGGGTGGGGTGGGGGGAGAGTTGTAACAGGTCTGCTTGGGTTCAGCTGTGGGAAGTGCCCAGCCATTGAAGGGGAAGGGTCAGACCCCCTTCCAGGAATATCTCAAGCATGAGAGTCCTCAGGAGGCCACCCCAGCACCCAGAAAGAGAAGCCCCCATTAAACTCTAGATGGCTTCCTCATCACTGCTCTGCTCTTTTGCCCTGTGAGCAAATCCGGGTCCCCTGCAGAGGGGAGAGGCAATCAGTGCATACAAAACAGCACTCTCTGAATTCCCCTTTCCCCCCACATTTTGATTGAGGCTGACAGCAGGCATATAAGCATTTCCACCATCTCGGTGGGGAGCCGATCTCTGTCAGAGGTTTCCACGCTATTTGCAGGGACTCCGGTGGCAAGGAGAGTTTTTGTTCTGACGATCAGAATTCCAGCAAACGGCAAATGTGTCTTCACGCTGAGAAGTGGGAAATTCAATCATACTTTGCCTGGGTTCATGCTGCGTAGCAAATACAGAATGAATGTGGAGAGGGACCCTGACTCGAACAGAAAACCAGCTAGCCCAGGCGCTGGCGCCACCAGCTTGGACGCTAAGCCCTCTCCTGTCTCTACCCCGTTCTCCAGGGTCCCGGGACTGTGTTTGTTCCTAGAGTGTTTTGTGCCACAATCCCTTGTGTACCCTAAGAAACAGAGTTAAGCATTCTGAGACCTTTAAAAAAAATCTCTGTTCCTCTGCGTATTCATTATTATGTCCTGCAGGACCATTTGCTGAAAGTCTGTATGTGTTAGCCTGGCTCAAAAGGCATAGTGGGGCCTGGCCGGTGTGGCTCAGTGGATTGAGCGTCGTCCCATGGACTGAGAGGTCTGGGTTCGATTCCCAGTCAGGGCACATGCCTGAGTTGCAGGCTTGATCCCCAATAGGGGGCGTGCAGGAGGCAGCCGGTCAATGTTTCTCACATCCATGCCTCTCTCTCTCCCTCTCTCTGTAAAAAATCAATAAAAACATATTTTTTTAAAAAGGCAAAGTTGGTGTGGGTATTCTGGTGTGGGTATTGGTGTGGGTATTGTAGTAACAGAATCACTAAATATGCTTGAACACTGTTCCTTGTCTAAGTGTCTGGTTTCAGAGGGTTCCTAGAACGGAAGCCCCGAGAGGGCAGGGATTTCTGTCTGTTTTGCTCATGGTCACGTCAGCGGGACACAGGTGCTCCAAGAAGCCCGAATGAATACTACTCGGCAGGCTGTCAAATGCAGTCTCAGCTAGGAACTCTCTGAGATGTCCAGGACGACAGCCCAAATAAACTCAGTTTCGCTGCCTTTCTCTTATGCGTGATTTTGTAGAACGGCGCTGACCTACGATTCTATGGAAGACATTTTTAGTTCTATGTTTCTTTGTAAAAAGTGGCATCACTCCAGCCTGACCATAATAGAAAAATCAGAAAGCGTCAATAACCAACAAGAAATAAAATAGCTATATTTATGCTACTCAGAGATAATCACTGCTGTGCTTTACATATGTGTTCTTACCGTTTCCTGTGCATATATTTATGTTTTTATAGTAATAAGGTTAGATTATCTGTACTGCTGTTTTCATTTACATGAACCTGCATTTTTATTAATAGACATCTATATCATTTCCCTGTAGTATCACAATAGTGTACTTTAAGAATGTACCACGACTTCACCAGGTCCCTGTGACCACACTGAAGTTGTTTCCAGTCTCCTTGATTGCACACGCCATGCTTTTTCCTGTCACTGGAAGAGATGGGCAAAGCTGGTTTATCTCGTTTAAAGGAGCCGACCCCCAGTCCTGGTCCTTTGAGCTGCTGTTCCGGGCAATGACCAGCATCTCCGCTTCTCCATACCTTCCACCTGCTTGTTCCATCCCACCTGTTTGCAATGATCACCTAACCTCGTTTTACTTGATTCACTTTTACAGGGTCTCCAGCCCGAGCAGGAAGGTGGTGGGAGGTGGTGTGGGTACCTCAGGGGGGAGCAGAGGGAGGAGGATCAAGCGTAAGGTGGTTAGATTGCATTTCATTCTGTGATTCCCAACCTCCGAAATTATTTTTAAAGTCTGCATACATTACGCTTCACTCCTTGTGACACTGAGTTGTCTGGGCTTTGACAGACGTATGGCACAGGCATCCACCTCTCCAGTACCTGTTGCTGCCCCCAGGCCCCCGTGCCTCCCCTACAAAACCCCGCTCCTGCCTTCGAGCCCCTGGCGACACTGACCCTGTGGTCATTTCTATCGTTTTGCCTTTTCAGGAATGCCCTATACATGGGATCACACAGCAGGTACCCTCTCAGACTGGCTGCTTTCCCTTAGCAGTACAGGTTTAAGATGTATCTCCGTCTTGAACCACGGAGTGATGTTCCCCTGTCTGAACGCACTGCCGTTTGCTTCTCCATTTAGCTACCGAGGGACATCTCGGTGGCTTTCGGTCTTGGGCAATTGTGACTCAACTTCTATAAAACTCATGCACAGGTTTTTATGGGGACATACGATCTCAAGTCAGTGGGTGACTATCTAGGCCCTAGATTCGGGGGCACAGCTGCTGGATCACATGGTAAGACGATGCCCAGCTTCGTGGGAAACTGCCACGCCGTCTTCCCCAGTGGCCGCACCGTCTGCAGCCCCAGCAGCAAGAACGAGAGCTCCCGCTGCTCCGCACCCTCCCCGGCAACGGGTACCTGCAGCTTTTACATTTTAGTTTTACCCGTCCTAGCCGGTGTGTAGCACGTATCCCCGTTGTTTTAGCGTGCGAATCCCTAGCACGAAGACGTGTTGAGCGTGTTTCCTACGCTTTCTTGCCACGTGTATATCTTCTTTGGTGAGGAGTCTGTTCAGATCTTTTGCGATTTTGGATGCGAGAACTTTACATTTTTTTTTTGCAAATGTTTCCCAATGATGCGCTTTGTATTAGCACTTCAGGACTGTGTGCCGTGATGTCACCCTGAAAGCGTACACACAGTGCGGGTCGATGACCCGGCTCAGCTCACTTCTGCTTGCCCTGCTCTTCCCCAACGCGACCCCGCTGCTCCCTCACTTCCTTCCCCTGCCCATTCCTTAGAAAAGAACTTTACGTTCTGGGGTCATCACTGTCTGTCTCTAGGAATTGGTCTTCATTTAAAGTGAGTGGCCGAGGTGAAAAGGTGCTCATTGCTCTGTTTGATTCATCTATCTCACTGAGATTCCCAGCGAGGGTTTAACACTGTTTCTCGGGGTTGTGAAGACAACGAGCGGGTCTGGGGTGAGGGGGACGTGCCGTGTCGTTGCCGAGGCTAACGGTTGTCTCTTCCTTTGCATGGCTCCAGTCATCAAGCCTCCTCTGCGCCACTTTAAACGCCCCGCTTACGCATCTAGCTCCTACGCACCGTCGGTCCCAAAGAAAACCGAGGCGCACCCTGCAAAGTACAAGATGCTGGATCAGAGGATCAAAATGAAAAAGATTCAGAACATCTCACATCACTGGAACAGGAAATAGGTCCAGGGGAAGAGAGGGGGTGGAGGAGGGGCCCAGGCTCTGCCTCTCAGCACTCAGCAGCCACAGCGAGGTATGCCCGCGACACCCCTGGAGGCCTGGGGGGCTGGCGCCATCGGGGTTGAGCCCACCAGGGCAAAGTGAGGGCTGTGTGTGATTTTCCCCTTTACTGTTCTGTTATTGATTCATCAGTCACCGGATTTGGGGAGGGGTCAGTGCAGGCTCCCCAGCAAACCAGTAAGCGAGTTGTCCCATGTGGCTTTTATTGCTCTGACTTTTTCAAAGTCTACATTGGACCAAAATTAAAATGTTGCAACCTGTTCCGAAAAAAAAAATTCTTCCCCTTGATACTATTTTTATCCCCGGAAGTTGACTGGCTCCAATAAGACTAGTGGTTTAGTAATCATTGTATTTAAGAAATGCACTTCTAAAACCATCTTCTTAAAATTGTAAATGCAATATTTAAAATTCAAATAAACATGTCCCTTTCCAAGTGAAGGCGCTCAAATCAAAAGCTGGGCTTCTGAATGGAAACGCTCTGAGAGGGGAAGGCAGGCGACGAATTGTGTTCGCAGCCATTTCTGAGCTCAGGCTTCACAGAGCAGGCCCGAGTTCAAAGGCAGGACCTTGTTTCGGTTCTCGTGGCGTGCCCTGGGCCTCGCAGACTCGCGTAATTTGACCCTGACCTTCACTCACAGCGACAACGCTGGAAATCGAGACGCTGGTGCACAGACATTCCAGGTTTGGAATTTACTCTGGGCTGTGTCCGTTTGGTCTTCAGGTCCTGGAGCCGGAGGGCGGGAACCTAACTGGAATCCCTTAACTGCAGAGTTTTCTCCCCCGTAAGGTGGAAGTTAAACTGCAGGTCCTCCTAACAGACCGCCTGTGTGCGTCCCCTTGGGGCTCAGCTGCTCTCACGCTGTGGGCGAGTGAAAGTTTACAGCTTTTGGGCCTGCTGGGTCTCTCCCAGGGCTTTCACTTCGGGACCAAACTCACAGACAGGGTAACGATAGGTTCAAGGCCAGAAATAGCCTTTGATCCCTTCAGAAACAGTCCGATGCAGGGAACCTCAGGCTCACTGTCGGGCAGCTCTGCTTTTCGGGTCTGTCCTGTGTATAACGAGTTGCGGGCCCTCGGTCTAATGGCAACATCGAGCCTCAGTTTGCTTAAGTCAAAGAGGGATCCGTAACGTCCACTGTGCCTATGGCGAGGAGATTAAGGATACAGTCGGTTCCGATGCTGTAGCTGAGCCCGGACAGTAGTAGGGGCCTAGCAGGTGTAGCAGTGAGGATCCCACATCCAGGAAACTCTCTTCAGGACACCCCCCCCCCCCACAAAGACGGAGCTGTGCCCTGATGCACGGCCTCTGGGGTCTGACGGTAGAGGGTTTCCTGTCCTCTCGTTTCCTTCTCCCAAGTTCGTTTCCAATAAACAAGCTACGCAATTGAGCCAGCTCCAGAGTTTAGCGCCCATTCTGCTCTTGAGCGATTTATTTTCAATGTGCTTTGCGATGGTGTTCCAGGGAAATTTAATCACTAGCCACAAAGGAAAAGCTTTGTTAGGGAAACAGTTGTGATTCTCAGCTCCCTGCTTGGTGCCCCAGCAAGAGCGCCCTTCTGCAGGCTGGTGTGCCCATCCCACCTGGATCAGGTTAGCTCAGCAGGTCCCTCCACCTGTCTGCAGACAGATGCCTCGGTGCCTGCTGCCATTTGGCCACCGTGAACCTGCCCATGGGGTAGTGGCTTCCTTGCTACCCAGTGGATTGTGGACGAGAAAGGGACACTGTAATAAATCCAGCCTAAAGTAACCTCACAGGGCGTACTGATCACACATCCTACTGGGCAGGTCATGAGGGGTCGTCACACACAGACATGTAACGTCCTCAGTGAAAGGTTTACCTTTGCCTTCAGCAAGCCCTGTACACTGTTGCTGTGCACCTAGGTTCACACACCTTTACATGCCTCCTTCTCAGACCACCCCCAAGAGAGCCCAGAATCTTGTTGATGACCTTGTCATCCGATCCCTGCCTTGTGTTCTCCTGCCTCCATGTCCGCTTCCTGGTGTTCGCTCCTTAACTCCAAATGTACGAAGCAAACTGCAAACTGGCCTTCTGGGAGACGTGCTTCTCAGTCTGTTGAGACCTTGCTTCCAGGCATACCTCTGTTTGGCTCAAATAAATGCTAATAAACTCTGATAACTTTTTTTTTTAAGTAAATGTCGGCATAAGAACATCCAAACCCGCAGAACATTTTCCTGACGTTGACATCAGCAGGGTCAAGCACTGCTGACGTTCCTCAGCCGTCCCGACGCCTTCAGCCTCGGCAGAGACTGCGCCGTGGCTGGGCTTTGTCTCTCGATGCTGGAAGCCATGGTCCCGCAAAAGACAATGAGCTCCCTCGGTATTCTTTGATCCCAAGATGTTATTTCAACCTTCGCTAATGCTTTAACTGAGCAAATGCCCAGATACTGAGATTCTGCTTATAAAATGCCTACCATGTTAATTGCATGACGGATTGTATAGAAATACCAAAGTATATATTCTTATAGCAAATAAAAAGATGCTTTGAAAGGACTTCCTTGTATGTGAGTCATCTTTTTCTTCTCCAGGATTCTGGGATTCACTGGGAAAGAGTTAGATTTCCCCTGTGCTTGGCACTATTCAGCCCTGCATATCTTGTCAAGATGAGTAGTATAACTTACCCTTTTCAATCTGCTTCCTGACTGTGCAGGCGATAGCTTAAAAAAAAATCCTCCTCGGCCCTACAAACCCAATAAATTAATTTGTGAATATGAGTAACCTATAGTGGCAGCTAGTCCGAAGGAAAAACACCTGTGTGTTAACCAAGTTTATCATTCCAAGGCTAAGCGGTATAGCTAGTGGTTATGAATAGGGACTCTGGGGTTAGAAAACCTATATTAAACCTTGACCCCTGTCTTTTGTTTGTGCTCTGAGCTTTACCAGGTTTTGCAATCTCTGTGAATTTTATTTCCTCAGCTGTAAAACGGGGATACTAATAGTTCCTGACTCAGCATAGCACTAAGGGCTAAGCATACACTAAGGACTCAACACACATCAGCGCTTGTTTCTTGGAGTGCAGGATAAAGGAGTTTGAGAGCCACGCCCCTTACTCGTTTTATGACATCAGGTAGGTTGTTAATGTTCTTCAACCTCTGTGAAAAGAAGTGAATACTTCAATGATCCATTGCCCACCCAGCTGTCCCCACGGGCGTTAATCTCTGTGTCACACTGCACTTCACTCCTTGATAGGCACTCGTTCACTCAGTGGGGAGCCCAACGTCCCCACCCCCAGTGCCGCCTTCACCCGTGTCCCTGTGCTCTCGAGTTCTTGGGCCTCCACCTAGTATCTGTTACAGCTACCCTTTTTTTTAAATCCTCACCTGAGGATGTTTTTTTCCATTTATTTTCAGACATAATGGGAGGGGGGAGGAGAAAGAGAGAGAAACACCAATGTGAGAGAGACACATCAACTGGTTGCCCCCCTCCTGACCCCAACCAGGGCTGGCAGGCCAACTCTCTAACGGCTGAGCCAAACCAGCCAGGGCTGTTAGGGCCACTTTAGCTCTGTGTTCCACCTGCTCTGAATCCCCGACCACTTCCCTGCTTCTTACTTCCGACAACCGCTGTCCTTCGTTCGCTCCTACCCCACTGGTCCCCACATGCAAGTCCTTGTTCTCCCCGGTTGCACCAGGGTGTCACCCCCTGCTGTGCCTCCATTCGCATTCTCTGCTGGTTCAACGACTGTCCACATCTTCATGCGTCAAAACCGCAGTTGATTCAGAAAAAGGAATATATGGTTAAAGATTGAAACGTCATTATATTTTTCTTGGGAAAAAAAATGACTTCGCTGCTCACGTGTGACTCTGTTTCATCTTTAGATTCAAAATTCCCAGAGAAGAAAGAAATAGAGCTCTCAGCCTCACCTTTAAACGTGGGTAGTTTCCCTAAGTCATTCTATCCCGCAAACATCTATTCGGTGTGACCCCGAATTTTGGGGACAAGTCCCCGGGTGTGGTGTGGTCTCATCATTCCCTAAAACAGGCGAGAAATGCGTTCGGCGGAGTTGCATTAGACAGCACAGTGCAGTATTCAGTCAGTCTCCCATCAGAAAAGAATCTGAATGTTAATAAAGCCACATGAGAGGTGTATCACTAAAAGGACATCACACGTGGTGGCTCATTCCTGGAAATGAGGTTGAAACCATGCTGACCTGGGGGCACAAGGACCCGGGGAAGGCATACACTTAAAACATTATATTGGTTTATTTCATTTGACGGCATCAAGTTACAGAGCTAATCCGTGGAGATCACACACATTTCTTGTGCTGCACTGCCCCCTGGTGTCTTTTAGAGGTAATGCTGGTTGTTTTTAGGGGGGTCAGTGTTGAATCTTAGCATTCTAAAGGGCGAGCAGCTGTGGAGAATATAATTTCGTTTGGGTTATAGTGCCGCTACATTTCTGTATAGGTTTATTCTGTTATCAAACATATATGTAAAGAATCTTTAATCTATGGAGAAAATACAGTTGGGGGATATATTGGGAGACAAACTATAGAAATCCTGGAAAATATAATAAAAAACTCTACATAAAAGACAATATCGGTGACATGTTATATATGGAAATACATTATTTATTTATAGCACCACTTAATTATAGTAAGTACCATTTAATTACAGCATTATTAATTTCTACTTGTTATCCCTAGTATGCTAACACACTGGCCCAACCTCCATTTCTAAGCCTTTCCCATTTTCCTGTCTCTTCCAGAGAAATTGGACAAGTTAACATTCAATTGCCCAGTTTTCTTACATTTAGGGCAGCTAGTGACCCAGTTTGGGCTAATGACATATAAAGCTGCCTCTTCCAGTTCTTCCTGCCTGGAATACCAACCTAGTCTGGATGCACAGCAGCCGTTTTGGGTCCATGAGGTCGCTGAACATGAAAATGATGTCTCTAGTGGCAGAGAAAGATAGGGCCTGTGTTCCTGACTATGTCACTGAACCACACACCATCCCTAGTCTGACCTCTAGGGACTTACTATTGACGGATGAATTCAAAGTCATGGCCACTGAAACTACTCCAGTGATATCTTTTTTTATTACAAAGTGGATCGAGTTTCTTCCCCAGCGTAAACACTCTAGTGGCTTCCCACTGCTTTTGGCACAGTCTCAGTGCCTAAGGACAGCTGGGGTGCCCTCTGTGAGCCGTGCCTGCCCCTCCCTCTGTGCCTTGCCCCTCCCCCCGCCCCATGAGTTCCAGCTGCGGGAAATACCAACAGGCCCAGAGTTCAAAGCCTTTGACTTATTTCTGACTTCCGGTCAAGATGGCGGCGCAGGTAAAGGCAGTATCGCCTCCTCCTACAACCACATCAAAATTACAACTGAACTACAGAACAACCATCCTTCAGAACCGCCTGACATCGAGCTGAATGGCACTCCTACAACTACAGAACTAAAGAAGCAGCCACATGGAGACTGGAAGGAGGGGCGGAGGCAGATGGGCTGGTCCCACACCCACGTGTGGCGGATAAAAATCAGGAGGACACCTCAGCTGGGAAGGTCCTCCCTGAGGTGTGAGGGGTCCCCATCCCACACCAGGCACCCAGCTCAGGGTTCCAGTGCCAGGAAGAGAATCCCCATCACTTCTGGCTGTAAATCCAGCGGAAACTGAGGCTGAGGGAGGCTGAGGCTGCGGGAGCCCCATGCAGCTCCTCTTAAAGGGCCCACACACGGACTTACTCGACTAGCTCCCTCTGAGCTCGGAGGAGAGGCAGCTTGAGATGTGCCAGAGACATACAGGGAAGAACTGAGTTTGTTTGACCTCAGGACGAGGGCTAGAGAGGCAGCTTTCTCCTGGACAGATGTGCTGGCAGAGGCTGATGTTCCTTTGGTGAGCCCTTCCCTGGGGCGGCAGACGCCGCCATATCTGGGACTCCAGCAACCTGGCTCACACTGTTTGCCCTGCCCTGGTGATTCCCTGAGGCCCTGCCCTACCCGACTTTCGGGCCCACCCAAGCTGTTTCCAAAGGCTTTACCATAGGATTGGCCTGTCTTGGATCCTGCTTCAGAGTTTCCTAAAATCTCTCAAACAAGCAGCATCTGGTCTCAGTGATCCCCATACATCTCATTAAGTGGCCCCAAGCCTGGCACTAGAAAAAGCCAGCCTTGGTTCAGAGCTTGGCTTTGCCTGGGCACCTCCAAGCCCAGCATGAGAAGCAGCCATCTGCAGATCACTTTGTAGCTTATGCCTGGTGGTCCCGGGTAGAACACAGGCAGTGGCTGACCTTGCCCCAGAGCCAGCACACCCAGTGGACAGCTTCAGACCACATCAAAACACCACCACCCAACCATTTCCACAAGTGACACACTCAAGGAGTGGACTCAGTGGGTACCAGAGCCCTGATGAAGTAATCTTGCTCTGTGTGGTGGGCCCCTACATAGCTGATCCTTCAAGGGAGTCAGAGGCCAGTGGTCAGTGGGCACAGCCAGTCCTTGCAGCTGATCAGTCTGAGTAAATCCCTCCCATTGATGTGCCAACAGCAATCAAGACTCAGTTACAACAGAAGGGTGTACAGTCCACACGAGGGGTGCACCTCAAGGGCCCAGCTGGGGTGATCAGAGAGGCTGTGCCACTGGATCCTACAGGACACCTACAACAATAGGCCACCCTATGAAGCCTAGGAGACATAGCAACTCTACCTAATACATAGAAACAATCACAGGGAAGCAACCAAAATGAGGAGACAAAAAAACATGTCCCAAATGAAAGAAAAGAACATAACTCCAGGAAAAAAATTAAACAAAATGGAGATAGGCAATCAGATGTAGAGTTCAAAACACAGGTTATAAGGTTGCTAAAGGAACTTGGTGAGACATTCAAGAAACTTAGTGAGACCTTCAAGGAACTTAACTTAGTGAGAACATTAACAACATGAAAAAGGACCAGTCAGAAATGAAGGATGCACTAACTGAAATAAAGAATAATTTACAGGGAATCAATAGTAGAGTAGGTAAAGCCAAGAAGCAAACAATCAATTTGGAATATAAGGAAGCAAAAAACACTCAATCAGAACAGCAAAAAGAAAAAAGAATTCAAAAACATGAGGATAGTGTAAGGAGCCTCTGGGACAACTTCAAGCATGCAAACATTCACATCATAGGAGTGCCAGAAGGAGAAGAGAGAGAACAAGAAATTGAAAACGTATTTGAAACAATAATGACAGAAAACTTCCCAGCTTGGTGAAGGAAACAGACATACAAGTCCAGGAAGCACAGAGAGTCCCAAACAAGATGAACCCAAAGAGGACCACACCAAGACACATCATCATCAAAATGCCAAAAGTTAAAGACAAAGAGAATCTTAAAAGCAGCAAGAGAAAAGCAGTTCGTTACCTACAAAGGAGCTCCCATAAGACTGTCAGCTGATTTCTCAAAAGAAACTTTGCAGGCCAGAAAGGAGTGGCAAGAGATATTCACGGTGATGAAAAGCAACGACCTACAACCAAGATTACTCTATCCTGCAAAGCTATCATTTAGAATTGATGGATATATCAAGAGTTTCCCAGACAAGAAAAAACTAAAGAAGTTCATCACCAGCAAACCAGTATTATATGAAATGTTGAAGGGTCTTCTTAAAGGAGAAGAAGAACAAAAATATGAACAATAAAATGGCAATTAATACATATCTATCATCAATTGAATCTACAAACAAAATGAGCAAGCAGAACAGAAACAGACTCAGATACTGAGAACTTTTTGTTGCTTGCCAGATGGGCTGGGGCAGGGGGCTGGGTGAAAAAGATGAAGGAATTAATAAGAACAAATTGGTTGTTAGACTGATGAACCTCAAAGGGAAGGGGGGACGGAGGGCGGGATGAGATAAACCAAAGAACTTCTAAACATATATGCATAATCAATGGACACTGACAATAGCGTGGGGAAGGCTGGAGGGGGGTGGAATTGGGGAGTCAATAGAGAAAAAGGGGGGGATATCTGTAATACATTCAACAATTAAAATGAGTTAAAAATAAAATTAAAATAAAAAACAACAACAAAAAACAAAGTTCAAAGCCTTTATATGTCCTGTTCCCTCTGCTTGGTCTGGGTCTGCTGGTGAGTCAAGATTGGGGGTGCGGTGGGGCAGAAACCCAACAGCAAGGAGCAGCATCTGGGGTATGATCCAGGGCAGGCTGAGCTGGTTGGGGTGTCACAGCCAGGGCAGAGACTGGCAAACACTGTAAGTCAAGGTCATGATTCAAGAGGACCAGCAACGCTGCAGAGGGCTCAGGAGCCCACCTCCCCTGCACTGCGCATGTGCTCTTAGGCGCCCCTCAGGAGGACTCCTGCCAAGTGCCCTGGGCTTTCCTAGCATGACACCATCATCAGACCCACTTCGCAGCTCCGTGGCTGACCAGCTGTATGACCTTGGACATGCGATGGAATCCTTCAAGCAACCACTTCCTTATCAATTAAATGTACACAATAGTAGCTGGAATGTTACATTATAAAATGCATGTAAAGTTCATAGCACTGCCTAGAACTTGGTCAGTGCTTGATAAATGGTTATTTATATTCCCATCGAGACCATGAGCGCTTCTTAAAGTGAGAGCATTATCACTCATGGCATTGATTTCTGGGGGCCCTGGGAAGGCTTTTTGCCCTCTGCTCTACACAGCCTTTTCCTAAGCCGGCTGCTGCCTCTGTGAGGCTTGAACCCATTCATTTGCAGGTGTGATCACTAATACATTTTCTAGAAAAGCTGGTTTGTGTGTGTGTCTTTGAATTATTACTGATGTCAGTCAATGATGTCTCAGTGAACGGGAACTCTTCAAGAATCCTGAGAGATCTCAACAGCAATTGTACAGGCCGAGCAGAAATTTGCCACTCAGTTTGGAGGCCAAGGACTTGAGGATGGGGTCCATCTCAAATGGACATCTATAGGGGTGTGGGATGAGGTTGATACAGGGTGTCTATAGATTCTATTACATTTTGAAAATGGAATGTATTTTAATAAACACTGGCTTTATAATTGATTCAAAGTGCATATACATTTTGGGGGACACCCAATATGTACAGCTGGGGGCTAGACGGTGAGACCAGGAGGGGCACTGTCTCCAGAGGGAACCAGCATTTTGAGCATTTCCTGTGAGAGCATCTCTGTAGGACAAGCTTTTCACCTGTTCCCTCCGTGAGTAGGAGTTCTCATTCCTGTGAAATTAAACTGCATACAGACTTAACCTTAATCACACAACCGTGTCTACATAAGTAAAAACAGGTAAACTAACTGGTCATTTTTTTAACATACACAATAGAAAACTCTGCTTTATTATATAATGGACTTTCGGCTTTTACGGACACCCCCTCACCTGAATTAGTCCGTTATACCGAGGTTTTACTGTGCTGAAAAGTTAAATTTTTAATTCCAGGCTTCAAAAGGAACGTTTTATTGTACATGAAGACAAAAAGACCAAACTAGGCTAGTGGTGGTAGTGTTCACTGATTTCTTCCCCCTGAAGCTTTGGTTAGAGTTAAGAGTGGTTATAATGGACAAGTAGTTTGTAGTTAGAACGTAATGTCACCCTGGTTCTCTTAAACACACACACACACACACACACACACA
The DNA here is from genome assembly GCA_030848825.1 of Tadarida brasiliensis. Classification (NCBI taxonomy): domain Eukaryota; kingdom Metazoa; phylum Chordata; class Mammalia; order Chiroptera; family Molossidae; genus Tadarida; species Tadarida brasiliensis. Next base: position 92,186,417 of record CM061267.1, on the reverse strand, counting down.
CACACACAGATTTTTTTGTGTACCCATATCTTAACACTATTACAGTTTTATCTTTGAGAAAAATAACTTTACAAAGCAAAAATAAACCTCAGCCTTGTCTAAAGGATCACATGGATCTGAATAGGCGGGTTTCCAATCAATGCCCAGTTTTAAAGGCACTGACATGAGCCTGACAGCTGCAATGTGCCAAGAAGTCCACCAGGTGGCGGTGGTGTGCAGGAAGAAAAGCTACACTGGCCTTCCATTGAAGTCCGCAGGTGTGTATGGAGCCCTTCTGGTCTCCAGGCACTGCCCTCCGTGTGCCCTGGATTCAGCGGGAGTGGAGCAGGGTTTTCCCAGCATGAGGACTTCCCAGTTTTAGGGGAGAATGTGTCCTTGTCTATCAGGCAGGGCCCTTCATTCAACCTGCTCTTGGAAAACGAACCCCACTCCTGTGCCACGTGGGGGGAACGTAAAACGGTACGGCTGCTGTGGGAAGCAGTGTGGTGGCTCCTCTGAAGATTGAAAATAGCGTTGCCATGTGATCCAGCGGTTCCAGCCCTGGGTCTATAGCTGAAAGCATCGGAAGCAAGGTCTGAAAGAGGGATTTGCACGCCATGCACATGACAGCGTTAAGCACAAGAGCGAAAGTGTGGAAGCGATCCAGGTGTCCCTAGGCAGACGGACGGAGACGCAAACTGGTGTACACACACGGGACTATTATGCAGCCTTCAAAAGGAAGGACCCTGTGGCGCGTGCCACACGCGGGTGAACATTGAGTTCGTTATGCTAAGTGAAACAAGCCAGTCGCGAAGGGACAGATATTGTATGATTCCACTCATGCGGGGTACTCAGAGACGTTAAACCCACGGATACAGAAAGGAGGACAGTGCTGCCCGGGGCTGAGGAGAGAGGAGTTGCTGTGTGATGGGGACAGTTTCCGTTTCATAAGATAAAAAGAGTTACGGAGGCGGCTGGTTGCACAAGAATGTATTTGATACCCCTGAACTGCACATGTGAATTTAACGTTATGTGTATTTTACGACACACACAAACCCACCCACCTCCCGCCCATCAAGTTCTGCCCTACCCGCGGGCCTGTCAGCAGTGTAGGGACAATAAAATCCCGAAGAAAAGCCACATGCCTGCGTTTGTGGGCAGCGCCCTGGGGCAAGACCTGCAAACAGAGCATGTGTTTGCATTCCCTTGGCTAAGTAATAGGTGAGAGCAATCTATTGATTGTATATGAAATTGCATTTCTCCGCAACGGGACCTTTTCAAGGCGCAGAAAAAGAAGACAAATTAGCTGCCCTAGAGCCACAGGAAGAAAAAGAAACAATTGCTAATCGACCATCTACTCTGGGCCAGGGGTTCTATTTTGTAGGTTTATCTCCTTTAACCTTTATTACCACCTGAAGGAGACAGGATCAGCCATTGTTCTCATTGGATAGGTAAGGAAACTGAGGCTCTCAATTGACAATATTACCCCAGATCCACAGCTAGTAAATGTCAGAGTCCAGTGGATACTCTCTGTGAGGTCTCTCAGGGAGGCAGCAGGGGAAGCCCACAGGAACCCACAGGACCCCTAAGGATGGGAGGGACCTGAGGATAACGGGCAGGCTGGTGTAGCTCTTCTGAGAAGCTCTCACCAGTCACCGGCTAGAAACTGCCTCCTAATTCAACTGAGCACAACCCTTGGAGGGCAGAGAATGGCCCTTTTCAACAGCAGGGGAAGTATTTCTGGGAATACCTTTCCCACAATGCTCCAGGGACGGTACAGCCTTCCACCAAGTCAGCCTGTTGCTGTGGGCTGATCTGGCCCATATTCTTGCCGAGGAAGAGGGGGAAGGGGTGGGGAGGGAGAACGTTACTTTCCCTGGGTGACTCCTCCAAGTCTGAACCTGGGAAAGAAGGTGTCGCCCCAGTGGAGGCGTGAATGGTGATGGAAAGGGCACACCGTCCAGAGATGGACTGCCTTGCGGGGGGCACCCACACTCATGCAGATGTTCCCACGCCCACTCAGATCTTCCCAGGATGGTGCCAGCGCAGGAGGCCAGACTGGGTGTTGGAGGAGGACGTTACCATTTCATTTTCCTGAGACATTTTCCTGGAACGGTCCCCCATCCCCAGTCTTTCCTGTCACTTGGTGCTATCCATCGTATGTGATACCAGTTGAATACTGATCAATAGCTTATCGTAGGATGTTTTTGAGGGCCTCAGTCACCTTTGGACACCGACCAGCTTAATTTTACGTGTACAGAGTAAGTTAGTGAGTTTCTGGGCTCCTAGTCCAGAGGTCTCTTCTTGTCTTCACAGTGCTGTTCTCGAGTATGAGTCGGAGACATTAGAGCCACGGTTCCCAAACTGTGCACCGGGGAACCCTGCGGCACCACGGCTGTTGGAAGTGCCCGAGGGAAGTACAGCAGTGCGTGGTGTCTGTCAGACTCCGTGTGAACTCCCGGTTTCCACAGGTGCTGAATTCCTTTTGATGATGTCACATTCTCACTCAGGTGTCTACCGCGGTCTGAAATGCTCTCTGTCCTTCCAGCCTCTTTTTCAAAGCAAGCTCCAATTTCCCCTCCTCTGTGAATTCTTCTAAGACCTCCTTGCCCCCCTCCCCCAACTCATCGAGGTTCCAGAACTGATATTTATTTAGCAGAGAACATAACAAGGCATCAGTATTTGCTGGCTGCTTCTTCCAGGATGGTGTGAGCTCAGGGAGGACTGGGCTTATGTCTTATTTTATCTCTGAACCCTCAGAGCTCAGAAAACAGTGGACAATCCATAAAAACCTAGGAGTAAATACATGCATGAATTTTTATAAATCCCAGAACTTCAGGATAGAACATTGACTACAAAGACTATGAAATAACTTCAAAAAACAAAAGAAACTCAGTGAAACACGGAGCCAGAGAAGACACATGCTACATATCTCACGCTCTGGGGATCTGGTTTACCCAGAATGACCCTCATTGGCCAATGGGAGACACAGGCTCGTGGCCCCCTGGGGCTGGTGGCTTGTATCTCAGGAGGCCTCCTTGTCTTCACCCAAGAGACAAGTCCTGGCTTCTTTGCTTTCCCAGATGGCAGCTCCAGGCTCCCCTGGGCCCACTGGCCACAGGAGTAGTGCCTTAAGGGCGTGTGTGACTCAAACACGTAGAAAAGGTTCTTACCAACTGCGTCCTGAGAGCCAGAGCACGGAGCCATTCAGAGAACCTCAGCATGACCAAGGACTGCTCCTGGACTTGGCCCCCAGTCTGGGTCCCTACAATTTCAGCGATTATGAATCAAGCCAAGTGGACACAACATGAAATTTTTTATTGGTTGACTGATAGGCACATATCTCTAATTGCAGTCTCGAAATAAATGTAAAAGGCTGCACTTACATCTGTTAGTAGATACTTACTGGTTTTGGACGAGTCACTTTCCATCTTTGTCCCTCAGTTTCCTCCTCTGTGAAATGGAGAGATGGACGAAACGCATTAAGGACTTGAAACCCACCCGCATGGTTGTTTCAGGGATTCCACGTCTGTGCGTCTCTCCCGAGGAAATAACCAGAAACATGTATGTAACTAAGCACACATGACTGTGTTATGTGGAGAACCTGGACAGTAACTGGGGGTCCATCCTCGGGGTCAGATGAACTGTGATATATTCACTGAATGAAGTAGATGCAGCTACTGAAAAGGAGAATTAACAGGCCTGTTGATAGCATAGTTGCCTGCTGGTGATACGGAGCATCAATGCCCTGGAGGGACAGACCACCAGGGTCCTGCCTGTGGCTGGCCTGCAGCTTCATTACATGCGGTGGGGAAGGAGACAGTGAATAGTTCCGTGTGGGGCGTCTCGGGGAAGGGGTGGCAGAAAGGACTCACAGGATTTGGGGAGGGTGTTTGGAAGCTTTGCTCCGGATTGGATGTCAGGAAGCAAAGACCATCCCATCCTAGGGCATCTGCACAGACCTCATCTGGAGGGGAGGAGACCAGATCAAAGCTGTAATCGGTAATGAAGCGATGTCCACACCTCCTACTCTGACCAGGGTTCAGCGGGCGTGAAACGGAGTCCACAGCGGTCTGCCTTTCGCCAGCGTCGTGTGCTTGGCGTTGGCGGGAAGAACACTTTGGGGTCAGGTTTAGACCCAGACAAGTGAGGATCTGGTGACGGAGCCGATGTCTGAAACCTCTTGTGACAAATCAAAACACTCTCTTTCCTTTGCCTGTGAATGAGTGTCTGTGGCTGATAGAACTCTTACTGCAGAGGCAGGTCAATCCCTTGATTCTCTGCAAATTCACTACATCTGAAGTAGCCCTTTCAAATGCCAAAAAGCAGCAACATTTGTACTGTTGGCAAACGTGTGCTGCTCCTTCACCAAATACCCACCTGGAGAAAAAATAAATAAAAGTGTCCTCTCTGCACTGGGTCAAAGCTCCAGGAGGGGATTTACAACGACACAGTTGCAAATTATGAATGTGCGTTTGCTCAAGAACGACGCCCTGTTGATCCGCTATTTGGGCTTTTATTGCGGCGTTTTGCTTTGCTCTCTAGGACAACTGCAGATTTGGCCGCTGCACCGACGGCGGAATCGCCAGGGACGCTGCTCCTGTTCAGAAATGCGCGGGGTGCCCGAGAGACAGCGCTTGCGAACGTGGATATTAAAACCCATACATTACCCACGCGACGAAAACCCTCATCGCACTCGACACGGAGGCGGGGGCCGAGTGGGCCGAGGGCGCCCACGGTGCGGGCAGCTGAAGGAGTCCTGGAGTCCCCGTCACCCAGCTCCCTGCTTCCTGACCCGGCTCCGCAAAGTGCTGGGGCCTCCACAGAGGCCACCAAAGGGGGGATGGGTAGGGGGTGGGAAGAGGGGGGCATGAGGCTCCCATGTGCTGCCACCTAGCACTTCGGCTCCACATGTTCTGTGGATTAGATGTTCCAGTATGATTTCCTCTCCACAAAAGTGTCCCCGACACCGACCAGGAAAGCAAGAGGCCGTCCTGTGGGATAAGAGGCGGAGGGAGCAGCCGGACGGCCAGGCTGCTTGTTGTCTGTCTGACCTGAGGCCACACTGCAGTGGAGTTGGCCTTCGAAGGCGCGTGGACCGTCTCAGTGACAGGGTGGCGTTCGTGTTTGTCTGCCTGACGGCACAGTCAGTGCTCAAGCAAGGGGCCGGGGAGGGCGGGCAGTGAGTCTGAAGAGGATGGAGGGACATGCATGTTCTCAGGACCGTGACACACAGGACTTGAGGCGATAGCCAACAGGGTGGACCAAAACTGCAGGCCGAGGTCAAGGCCATGGCAGGGGTGTGTATCAGCTCAGGGCTTCTCCCCAAGCTGGGAGCATCCACGTTACCAAGTCAGCAGACCGGAAAGGCGAGTCCGACTACAGAGAGGACCTTCTATGGTTAGAGAAAAGAGCAAAGATGCCTCACCCCTAGTTACAGAGGACCCTGATTCCTACTGCAATGATAATAATAGTGCAAATGACTAAGAAACAGTTTCCACAAGTGACTGCAACTGAAATGGTTGTCGTGTGTTTACAAGGTCAAACCGACATCTTAGGTTTTCTCTTGTCCTTTTGTTAGTTCCCAAAGGTCAATGACCATTGGCATTTTCTCCTCATATTGCATGACCACTAAGGCGAATGCATCATTTTAAAAAGCAGAAGCCTTAGCCCTGGCTGGTTTGGCTCAGCGGTTAGAATGTCAGCCCAAGGACCAAAGTGTCGCAGGTTCGATTCCGGTCAAGGGCAGGAACCTCGGTTTTGGTTCCATCTCTGGCCCTGGTCGGGGTCGTGTGGGAGGCAACCAGTCAATGTGTCTGTCTCACATCGATATTTCTCTCTCTCTCTCTCCCCCTCCCTCCCTCCCTTCCACTCTATCAAAAGATCAGTAGAAAAATACCCTTGAGTGAGGATTAAAAAATAAATAAGTAATAAAAAGCAGAAGCCTTAGCTGTGGGAACACAGCCTCCCTTCCTACCCCTCCTGCTGAGACTCCCCACCTCCAGCATCTGTGAGGCCCTCACCTTGGCTGACCACGACACGCACACCCTCACGGCGGTCCCACCCTCTCCCTGACCCCACTGACTCCTGAAGGGGGAGGACCTGTCGCCGGGAGCTGTTCTCGGTGAGGAGGGCTGCTCCCTGAGAGCTCCCTGGCTCCGGAGGGCAGCCCTGGGTCCAGGAAGCTGGGCATCTTGCTGGGGCTGGAGTTCACGGTCCGTCTGGTCGTGGCTTCTGGCCCACTGCAGGGGTTGGTGACCACGTGCCCCCACTCAGGCAGGTGGCATGGGGACCTTGCACTATCCAGCTTGGCTTCTGACAAAGTTCGCTCACTCGCTCACCCACTGGTCGCCCGTGAGCGTTTACATCATCTAAACTCTATAGGACTGAGCGGTTCAAAACCAGACACAATCCCGGGGTCCGTGGGCCCGACACAGCCGTGAGGAGGTGGACGGGAAGCAGTGTCCCAGGTGGGCGTCGTGGAAAGAGGTGAGGGCAGTAGAGAAAAAGAACGAGTTGGTTAGAGAGCCTCCCGCAGTGGGGAGACCCGGCCTGGTCAGAAGGGCGGGAAAGAGATTCCGGAGGAGGGGGCATTTTGCTGAGCTCCGAAGGGTGAGTGGGACCACACTGGGCGTCATGGGTGGGAGAGGGGTGGGGGCAGAGGAGCATCCTGGTGGGGGCAGGACGCTGGGGCAGGAGGGTTAGGACTGTCAGGGGGCCACTGAAACTGAAGCACAGAGGAGGGTGGAGGGAGCAGGCCCAGGGCTGAGGTCTTTGCTTCATTCTAAGCAACGAGAAGACATTAAGAACGGGTTCGACTTGGCCAGATTTGTGTGCTGAAAAAGGTCAGTGGCACTGCAAAGCAGAGGATGAGTAAGATCGGGAGGTGGAGTGGGACCCAGAAGTGACCTGATCACCTGCACTGTCTGCGGCAGTGATCACGTTTGGGTGTCGGGACGCTGGACGTATCTTTGGGCTTCCTCCTCTGAAGGTTAACCTCCACGGAGAGGGCGGAGACAGCCACTAAAAGTAACCGCTTATACGATTCACTCCTTTCGGGATCACCGAGAAACCTCCCTCTTTAACATCTCTCTACCCTGCACCCTGCTGTAAGAACCGTTCTGTACCATACAAACAGCGCTGGGCTCGGAGTTCAGAGCCCGAGTTTCCGCCCTGGCTTCTCCAGTCCGTTTCCTTGGCTGTCCAGCTTCCTCATCGCTTTCGAGGACCGAACGAGATGAAAGAGGAAGAAGATTGAGCCACGCCCGGATCGGAGCTCACGGTCTCTCCCATGAAGGACGTTATTGGAGCAGTGATTAAGCAGCCAGTTTTAAATGCAGCTTATGTATCACCTGACTGATACATAGTAAGGGCTATATTATTTCCCGGGTTCTGACACATCACTGTAAGCACAGGAGGACCTGCAGTTTCACTGCTTCTGTTCAGCACTCACACCTGGCCTCAGATTTCCACGGAATGACATTGGGCAGGGTGAGCACAGCTGTTTTCCACTTTCTGTTCCTCCTCTCCTGCAAGTCCCCTGAAATGTGAAGACTGTCACCTTGCAGGAAGGCCCTGCTGCTATGGGTTAGGGAACACAGACCCTTCTCTTTCGGGGGGGTCAGCTGAGAGCTTGCATTTTCCTGGGCAGAGCTCATTTCAAATAGCATATTGTTCCCCCATAACTACACTTACCTGTGCAGAGTTTTCTGCCTTAATTTTAGGGGTCATAAATGGTGGTCATTATAGGGTTCTGACCCTCTAGAGATGCCGAAGGGGGGCATCCTCCGTTCATCCACCATGTGCTCTCATGCCCTGCCTCGGGGAGTTTTCCGAGTGACGCTTTCACACTTATAAGCTACACGGGGTGAGGGAGCCTCGTTCACACGAGACGACAGAGCTTCTGCACAGTCCCTCGTGTACTTCGACTCTGTTCTCAGCTAGGTAAAATAATTGCTGGGCTGATTTCTCCTCATAACAGCGTGCTGCTGCAGTCTTTGTTTTGGGAAAACAACTTGGACAACGCAGGCTGGGGGTGGGGAGGATCCACTTAGCTGAACTGAGAAGGAGGCACGGCGTGAGTCCCTGATGGTCCTACCCTGAGCCTTCAACACCAGCTTCTGCTTTCCCAAGTGACAGTGAAGCGTCAGAAGTTGGCTGTGTGACCTCAGGCAGCAACTTTTAAAGAGGGTCTGCATTTAAATGAAGGCACCAATCCTGTGTGGGGTTTTTGAAAGAGTCTAGTGTCTCAGGGAGCCTGGGGTTAGGTAGACGCCTTCAGAATGACCCAGGGGCCAACTGGCTGGCCAATCTGTTGGGATGCCTTTACTTTGGGCCTCTGTTCTGAATGGGCTACCATGTGATGCTTTTATTCTCCTAACACGACTATTATTTGGTTGGAGAAAAGTCATAATGAATTGAGCACTATTTTAACCTGACTGTGATCCTTGTTGCTAACCCTCTACGTTCCCTGCCTGGAAAAGGGCCACGTGGGTTGGGGGAAGTGAGGGAGACTTGGATTCCGCCCAGGCCCCCCCCCCCCCCCCCCCCCCCGTGGTGCTGTCCGGGCTGGTTAGATCTTCTGACTGCTTTGTCCCTCGACGCCTGTGAATCCTCCTCTGAGCTGGGCTCTTACGGAGACCACCTTCCCAGAAAGAGGGGCCGGGCTCAGTGTGGGGTCTGCTTACTGAAGGACTTCTTCAGAGACTGTCATTCACGTCTGCAGACCTGCTACCCATGGAGTCCCAGGCAAGGGGACTTGCGGAAAGGCACCGTCCACACTCTGAAGGTATCTTAAAATTATCCCATGTTATATATGGACAGGGCTCTGTAGCTTATAGAGCTCTTTGCCATACATCATCTCATTTAATTCTCGAACTATGAAGAAGACCAGGGAGGGACTATTATCCTCATTTTCAAGACAGACAAACAGACTCAGAGTTCCAGGGACCAGCTCCTGGGGCGCAGCCGAGGCAGGAACCCAGGGCCTTCGCCTCTGCAACAGCCAGTCTGCTTCCCCCCCACCCGGGAGCTAGAAATGGGGCACGGGAGCATTTGGAGCAGCTTGTGAGTTTATCAGGCACACCCCGTGGACAAGGCTGCAGGAGTACCCCTGCTTGTCCAGCAAGTCTGATAGGACCAGACGGCATCTTTGTGTCCTTAGTGAGAATCCCTCAGTAAAAATCGCTGCTGTTGGCGATGAAATCCTATTACCCACACACTTGCAACTGCGTTTGGCTTCTTAAAGGCTTTTCGGTGGCTTGTTTCACCACTGACACCTCAACCACCAGCCGGCCGTGGTCTCCTTCCCTTCCCCCGAAGCTGCGGTGAGGGCCATCTGTGGTGGTGGTGGGTCAGACTGGTGAGGGCATCAGGAGCACACAGTGGGGGGTCTTCGCCAGGGGCTCAGACTCCCTGTGCAGGCCGGAGGGTGAAGCCAGTGGGTGAACGTGCAGGGGCCAGACGAGGTGCAGACCCCGCGTTCCTTCCGAAAGGGCATCGTGCCCCGCACCTGCTCGCCAACCAGGCGGAGCTGCCGGGTCTTCAGGACATCTAGAATTTTATGTAAGTTCTCCTATTAGGTTGTTAAATGTTAACGGCTTATTCAAACATTTTTAAACCTGTGTGGGTCAAAATGAAATACAACAATCTGTAAATCCCTTCCGCAACCTCTTCTCTTTCTGCTTGGACATTCAGAGAGGATTTTTAGGAGAAAGGCGCCAGGACACAGAGATGGGTGAGAAGCATCTTTATTGCCAGCAGGGTCCTGCATCTTCTCCACATTTGTGAGAAGGACAGAAAGACAGAAGGGTCACAAAGCTGTTGGAGCCAGGGTGTACACAGAACTCTCAAATGATCACTTTCAAGCAGGGTCTGTTTAAATACCCACCCTTCTACCTTTGAACAATAGACTCGGCCTTTCCCAATCCTTCACCTGGTGGGGGAGGTGCTCCTGCAAACCTTCCCACGGCGCCCACAGACGGCGGCTGGGGCAGGGAGGGACTCCTGCTCATTATACCACATCTTTCCCTCGCAGCCCAGAAAGCACACTGGGGTCTAAATAAATGAGAATGCTAAAAATATACGAATGGCCTTCCACTGACCTTAATTAACTTTTTCAAAGTCATCACAAGCGCTGGTATTTTACCTGTCATTAGTCATGGTCCACGTGTGACACAGCTCACACATTTCAGGATGACGTGGTTAAGAGGTCTTTTAAAAAAGAAAGACAAGTAGGCTATATTGCTAAGCTTCCCAGATAGACCAGCACTCTCTTCCTGTGGTATTTGCAGCCAAGGTGTGATTGGCTGGGTGGACTCCCCCAGCTCATACAGTCACCTTTAGGGTACCGTTTACAAGGATCTCAGTGATGTCACCAGGGACACTTGAACTTTTGAGAAAAGATGAAAGAGATAAAAGATGGTGTTCTCCAAAGCAACCAGAGAGGTGGAACCCACACATTGTCACCTCCCTACCTGGCAGCCGGAGCTCCCACTTGGACTGGGGTTTGGATGACGCTAAGTCAAGTCCCGCCCAGCAGCATACGCTGAGAAACAAAGGATCCCATGTTCTCCAAGTTCTTTGCTCCAGAAATTGATCCGGCGGACACAGAGCTTTCCCTGTGACCTCCTACTGTAGGATGCCGACCTGCTTCCTTTCCACTGCGTTTGAAAATAAAAATTCACGAGGTGGGAATGGGAACCAGACTCAGGAAAGCAGAGAGGCAAAGAGGTGACTGGCAACCTGATACAGTGTGTCTTCTGGGGAAGAGGTGTCTGGATTGTAAAGGCACACTAGGACAAAATGAGAGCAGAAACAACTATTTTTTCCTAGGTTGCCATAGGGAGCCAACCTAACCTATTTACAAGTGGTCTCAGGGGAAATAGCTTCAAATAGCTATCTTGTCACCGTCCTTTTCGTCATCTTCCATGATCACTTTGGGTCTCTCCTCCATGAGTAGGGTCACATCTGCAAAACAAAGCACAGGTTTGCAATGAAGGGCCTCTAATTAAAATGTTACACAGCCTTTCAGCACGGACACAGCACACAGGAGCACAGCAACCCAGAAACCTTTCGGTGTCTGCAGAGCTAAAGGTGCCAACTGAGACAGGGAGGGAGCTGGGTGGCCTTATTCGGCCTCCCCAGAGGCTGTGGCTCAATGAGGACACCGCTCGGGTTGCAACGGGACGCTCAGCCTGGGGGTCCCAGGCAACCTCCACCCTCCTGTCTACATTCTGTGTGTCTGCTCGCAGCGCTGCAGGGAGGGACGCGCTCCAGTTTTGGAGTCCAAACGACTTGAGTTCCTCATTCTGCCACTCAGTCTGTGTGGGGCCAGTTAACGCTTTTTCACCTCAGTTTTCTCTTAGGGAAAATGAGGAGAGGGGTACTTATATAAAGGGTTGTCTTGACGATTAATTGAGAAGTATGTAGCAACGCTCAGCCCAGCGCCACACCCGCAGGCAGCTCCTTTCACAGACTGCTACGTTATTCCCCTTGTAAGGGACTGGTAAGCCTCATGAAGTCAAACTTAAACACGTCTTACTAACATCTGGGGAACATGTCGAGCTGAGGGTGAACATGCCATTTCTAACTGTCAGTACTAGTCGGTAATACAGTTAACAGAGTTCAGGGCAAAACGAGAAAATACGAAATGAGTAGTGAGCTTTTCATACACCTATGTGGCTACAATGTACACTGTTCTTTCTTTCAAGGTGATTCTTTTTCTTCTTTGGGGGATGAAAATATCTTTTCTCCTATGACATTTTAGGGCTGTTCAGATGATTTCTTTCTTAGCCTCCTTACCAGGCAAAATTCAAAGTGGCTATCCATCCCTCGATTGGGCCCCACAATATTTTGTTTTAAAATTTTACTGGTCTGTGGAAGTCTGAAGCCAGAACAAAATTTTCTGCACTGACCAGCCCAGAAAAGACCACCCCAGGAGGTCTGGGTGGTTGTGCTCACCCTGTGAATTGTGAAGTAGGGTCGCTTGAATGAAAAGACAAAGGAAGCTGTGATTCAGGGCCAGGCCTCCCTGACTCTGCGGCCCCCACCCCTCCCCCAGCCAGCCAGTTCTGTTTCCCACCACGGCCTTGCACTGCCTGCCCCTTCTCATAATTAGAGAATTACGTTCATGGTGCATTTCATAAAGATCTCGACTTCAGGGAGGAAAGCTGTGCCCCACAAGAGGCCTTTCTACAACACTGGAACCCATCCAACAGCAAATTAGTGAAAACCATGTGTTAATCTTAATGACTGCTCATTGGATTCAGTTCCCAGTTTATTCATACGGGTTCTTGACCAATTAGCGGATATTTATTGGAGGAGAACACAATTTCAGGAGTCTAGCTGAAACTGAGTCTCCAGCGTAGATCACCTATGAAACGGTGGGAGACCTTTTTCTCCTGTACCAGCCGCACAGAGGTTCGGGATTGCTTTTGGAATTCAGGCCACCTCGGGAGGAGGACACAGAGTTGTTTGGGCCCAACCCCCAAACTTTGCATCTTACCTTCCTTGATATTGCTTGAAGCCAAACTCGGTATTAACTCAAAAAGGACAAAAGCCTTAAAATTCCCAGATCCCAGCCAACTTTCTGATGATTTTGAGTATCCTTGAAACCTAACCCTAAGCATCTTGGGATTTCAGGGAAGGGTGGAGCCTGTTTCAATCGGGGTCAGCCCTCAAAGTCAGCCCTTCCCGGAGTGGGCTAGGCTTTCCAGGGACAGGGGAGATCATTGCAAGTGAAAAGTGGTCCGGCATTTGTATTGGAATAGCTGAACATTAATTTTAATATCTTATCATGAAAAATATATGGTTCATCAAAACCCTGATTTCATGAATACCATGGCTGAGAAAGGGGCTTCCATCAGTAGCGTCTGCGTCTCTGTATAACCACTACCTTCTAACTCTTGATGGTTACTATTGTTGGTTTTAGTGAGTTGAGAAGGAACAAGGTTTGCGAACCACTGTCTTTCTGGTTTAACCCAGTTCTAATCCCCGTGTTGTCCTGTGGGATGCAGAGGTGGGTCACTGACGGAGTGTCCTAGGCCAGAAAGGTTTGCCTGTGGCAGTCATTCAATTTTGAGCAGGTCATTTAATCTGCCTGAGCCTCAGTTTATCACCTGTGAAACTGGTGATAATCTGAGGAAATACAAAACATAAAGCCTTTGTATTTCCCACAGGGGGTAGGTGTAGGCCAACCAGCAGATAGATTTAGGCCAACACTCTTTTGGGCGGCAACCACAACCTTACCCGAAGCATTTTTCCATTGTAGGAATCACTGGACAATACGTCCGTCTCCCCCACTGAATGATGAGGTTCTCACCAGGCATGTTAGCATCCAGCACGGGACTTGGAACGCAGTAGGATTTAGACAATGTCAGTTCCTCCTGTCCACTCTCTGTGTAGGAAACTTGGATGTCTGTTAGAGTTTGCTGTGTTTTAAAGGCCAATGCTGTCAGTCCAATGTCTCTGAAGGCCATTTAGCCTTGCAGCAAGCTGTCTTAGGCCACGATCCCACCCAAAGCACTGTCTAAAGCTGGTCACCTGCATTACAGGTGTGTAATTTAAGGGAACCTCTGATTAAAGGGAGCGAGGGCGAAGACACTGCCTCCTGGTAAGCCACACCAGAGAGAATGTTCTACTCCCAGCAGGACAGGAGAGGTGTCACTTTCAAAGGACCTATCAGTCTTCTTTCTACAAGTACAGTATTGAGCTGTGATCTCTAAATGTTCATAGCTCATGATCCAATTTTCCAGGGGGCTTCTTTTCGACGAGTCTAACCTCATTATTCTTTACTTTCCCTGGTTCCTTTTGCCAAAGATTGCCCCTAAAGACTTCATTTTCCTTAAGTAGACCTCAGCTACTGAGATTTGACCAATCACAGCCCAGTGCTCCCTGCCATACAGTCACCAAGCTGGGGGCCCCTGGCGACTGTGGGCCAAGCTGGGAGCAAAGCTTGGGTGGTGATAAAGGCCGTGATGACTCCTCACTGAGGAGACGTCTGGCCATTGGAACCCATCAGATACACTCATTAACCTGGGGAAAGAAGGTAGTTAGCAGGAGAGTTAGAAAACAGCAGATCTCGTCCAGTCTTCACGAGCCAAGGGCTAATGAGAAGAGACGTCTCCGGAGTGCATTTGTGTGTGAGCTCCTCTCAACACCCTGCTAAAACCAGTGTGAGCCTCTGAACATCTGCAGAAGGCTCCATCCTTGTCAGCTTAAGTAGCGCTTCGATGACTGCCAACTCTTTAGATACTAAAAGCCTCTTCAGAAATAAAGTGCTTTAGCTGATATGCTAATCAAAGCTAGAATCACTGGACACTGTCTATCATTGCGAATACAACACAGAGATTTGCTGATTCAAGCAATTTCAGCATGTGTACAGAGCCTATGGATACACAACCCCATCTCCAACTCTGTGAACTTTACACTGTTTATAAACACTTTTTCTCCAACCAGAAGCTGCTCTCTTATGATGTAGATATTAGGCTGTAGGCAGCTTCCATTGCCGGAAAAACAGAGCTCAACATTTCAGGAAGTTTCTTGAATCAGCAGGTTTATATGGAGAGATACATAAAACATGGTGGCTAGGAAAATTCTCACCTTTAGAAATGGTTTGACTTATCTTGAAAAATATGAGGTTGGACAGAGAATGAAGGGGAACTGACATGTACTGAGGTCTCCCAATAAGCCAGGGACCATGCTGAGTGCTTTATATACTTTATTTAATTGTGTTAACAATCCCAGGAGACAGGTTTTGTGGTCCTCCTTCCAGGGATGGATGAAGCAAAGGAGGCTTGTATAGCCTGTAGTAGTTGCCCAGGGTCACAAAGTTAGAACAAAGCGGAACCCGACATCAAGCCTAGACCTTTCTGACTCCAAAGTCACTAAGGTGACTCCTCTACCAAGTTTTCCCCTAGAAGAACCTCAATAAAAATAAATACAGAAATGGGTAGAAAGTAATCAGTCTCCTAATGGAGGAGTTGGAACTGCAGAATTGTGAATTCCAAATAGAGTATTTTTAAAAATCCAAATACTTATTGAGCATTGCTGTATACAAGGGACTAGACTTGACATCCAGATAAATACCAGCAACCTAAAGCAGTCCGAGGCCAGTTCTCATGAATTTATCAAGCAACTCATAGATGCAAGTCAACTTAAATAACAACCACAACAAGAACAATAAGAACAATACTGAAAGAGATGACAAAGTCTGGGTATTTGTATGTCCACGTCTAATCCAGAGCTGGCTCAGATTGCTATAATAACACAGTACAATGAAACACTGCCCACAGGTGAGACAGACCTGGGTTAGAACCCCTGGTGTTTGATTTTGAGCACAATTTGATCCATTTATCTTTCACCTAATCATCCCATCATCAGTCCAATCAATCAATCAATCAATCAGCCATCCATCCTTCAAAGTGGCTAAGTTGCTTAAATTCTCTCTCAGTTTCTTTATCTGTAAAGGGAGATAATAGCTATTTCATTGTGTTATTCAGTTGGTTTTTAAAATTCAATCCCTTATCATCCTGCCCCAACTATCTATGTACAACACACACACACACACACACACACACACACACACACACACACACACTCGTATACTCAATCATGAATTGTCCGTGTCTTATCCCCCAACTTGCACATAAAATTCTCAGGGGCAGGACTACCTCACACACCAGATTGGCTGCCTTCTAGCCTGGGGTTGTGAACAATGTGAGCAAGATTTCTTGGCTTGGCTTGACACACATTAAGACAGCTATCATTATTTCTGCATCTCTCCTTCTCGTTCTCTCCCTCTCTCTTTCTCTTGTTTGGAGGACTTGGTCAACGTGTCCGGGTGTCTTGGGGGAATCAGCCATCAGCTCTAGGATGCATGGTCCTGGCAGACTGGGGAGGAGGGTATTTCAGCTTTTCTCAAGGACCTGCTGACATTTCTATTTCATTGGCTCAGTGCATTTGGCCGGTTCTGCTGAAGTACAAGTAATGCTCTGACCCTCCTCCTGTCCCCACGTCAGCCCCGGGGGAGCTGCCTACGGGGGGGAACCTGAAAGGCAGCAGTGAGTGCCGCTCCTCCCAGAGCGCTTCTGAGCGACACAGATTGCTGGGCAGGACAAAGGCCATGCCCGTGGCACCTCCAGATGGTGGGGCTCTCGACCTGCTCCCAGCACCCCCTTGCAAATGGCCTGCACCAGCTCTTTTACCTGCTGCAAAGGGGGACGTGTGCACGGCAGGTGTGTCTTTTCTCCTTGGCTTTTTCTGTTCCAGGTCAGTGTTATGAAGAGCTGGACTCATTTTGCCCTTTGGATGCCTCTCCTGGACCTCGTATCTTTTAATTAAATGTTCTGAAAGCACACCTGCGTAGGGAGGGGAACAGAGAAACAAGGTCAGATCCTACATCCCACAGCCAAGGTCTGTGCGTCCATCTTCGCACGTGCACCGGTGATGGTTGGCACTGTGCTTTTCAAACTTATCTTAGCAAAGGCACCCCCACCCAAAGAATTCGTACCTACTGAGGCTATGCTAGAGAACGTTTTCTGAGCGAAGGGTTTTACATGCCTGATTCGATGGACTATCACTGTTACCATCTCACGTCTGAAGGAAGTGAGGCAGGGGAATGTGCCCCCGTAAGGCAGCTCTCAGGCGGCAGAGCTGGGACCGGGACCCAGGTTCGCCCGCCTCCTCGGTCGGAGGGATGGGTCATTTGCTGTTCTGCAAGCCCCATGCTCTACTTTTCAATGACAGACTTAGTACTCTACCCCCACCCACTCGCCTTCTCACCTCTCTTCCACACGGGACCATTTTCTCCATCACTTATAAACGCACTGAAAACAGCCTGCTCCAGAACCTTCCCAACAATTCATTGCCCCAACTCGGCTCCTGGGGTCCTTACATAAGGACCGCCAGGATGACATCACTTCTTACTGCTTATTTCAGCCATTTCTGTGCTGGTTTTATTATTTATTTATTTAAAATGCAATGTATCGCGGTAAGATTGGTCCTTCCCAGAGCACTCTGTTCTACTTGCTCTGTCTTCCTCCCAGTGGGTTGTGACTAGAGAGGACCCTAAACTGGTGGCCTGGAGGGAGGGAGAAAGGAAATAAGACAAAACAAGACCTTTGGGAACAAGAGAGTGTCACATGTCACATGTAAGGTCCTTACAGGGACACACTAATGTTCACCAAACATTTGCTTCACTCCCGGGCACATAGCTGGGCTACCTTTCTCAGCCTCCCTTGCAGTCAGGCGAGGCCTGTGACGGGAGGAGGTGATGCGATCTCTGCAGGTCCGCGTGCCCTCCGCTGTGTCTCCCGTCACCTGCAGGATGCTGAGGGAGGGGACGGCTCGGTGCCCCCAGAAGCCGTGTGCGGACCTGTCTCAGCCTCCAGCAGCCCGAGTCCCTGAGGGACTGTTTGGAGCACAGTTTGCCTCCCCACACCCATCTTCCACTACTGGTGAGTGAAAAACAATCCTGTATTGTGTCATCCACTAATAGTTTGGAATTTATCTGTTATAGCAGTTGGCCGCATTGTAACTAAAACAGATGCAGAAATTGTACCAAAAAATTGTACACCCACATTTTTAAGAAAAAAAAACACTGTAAGACCGATGTGACCCAGTGGCAAGCAGGTCCCGTCACAGGTGTGCACAGTGACCTCTGGTCCTCACCTGGTACGAAAGGCGGGATGTGCAATGCTGGCGTGTCTTTCCGCCTCGGTTTTTTTTGGTCTGACTCGATGTTCAGGGCGACCTGTGCATTTTTCCCCTTTCTTGGCTTCTTTTTGAGCTCACAGTCCTTAATGAACTGGTCTGAAAGGTCATCTGATTTGGACAGAATGCAAAGAAAATGAGAACATGATCCCAGTCAGGGTCTAGTCACAAACTGGTTGGTGTCCAGTTTCACCCGAAGGAAGGGACAGAAACCACTGGTCTGAAAATAAAACACCAAGTATTTCTTTACTGTGGTCTCTTCTACAGAGAACTTTAGTAGCCTTGCATGGATACATGCAATAAAACGGAATACTAGAATTCTATAAAACTTCAAATGAAGAGAACTCAAATGGGATGGATAATCAAGGCAAAGAGAAGCTGAAATACTGTTAGGCAAGCCCGAGTGGGTTTCAGTTACGTTCCTGACAGGAGACAGGTTCTCCAGGCTGACGCTCCTTCTCAGCCTCCTGTGCTCAGGGCTTGTTTCCTTTGGAGGCCCCAGTAGGAACCTTATGCTCTCCTGGGTCTGTAGTAGGGCACTCAGTGCATTCGTCACCTTCACTTGGCTGGCAGCCCAGTCACACTGATGACCCACACTTGGGCTTCACACTGGTCTTTCCACTGCCCGGCTTTGCAATTCTGTTTGTCCAAGAGCCTTCTTAGAGATTAAGGATTATGCCCTTTTTGTAATTTTATTCTTAATTGCTTTTCTTCCAAAAAATGCATATTGAACGCTGAGTAGGTGGAGAAGGGCCGATCTGGGTTCAAATCCTGACTCTGACCCTTGCTAGTTCTGAGAACTTGGGCCTTAATTTCTGGAAACTTTGATATGCTCTCAGCTTTTAAAGTGGGGATAATATTAAGTCAGTGTGCGTGTGTGTGTGTATAAGAGAGATGAAACTGAAGTTGATAATGTTGGTGAAGCACTTGATACATTTGCTATATTTCAGATGCTCAGAAAGGGTTTACTCTGGCCATTGCTCACCCTTAACTCCTTCTGCCAGGACCAGAGAAAAGCCCCCCGATATTCGTAAGTCCTTCCATACTGACCCCAGTCTTGGGGCTCCATTCTCAATTTCTGATCACCCACAGCATTTTTGCTCATGTGACACCTTCCAAAGATGATCTAGTTACTGTTGCTGCATACGGCTTCTTTGCCTTCTTTGATGACAGGTATCTTGTGTTTTATTTCCTTAGCAACAATGAATAAATACTTGTTGAATGTATGCTTGAATCAATGAACTCAAGTACATTATGTATAAGGACCTATTCTGTTAGGATTCAAAGGAGCTACAAGGCAATAAATCTATTTGTCTTCTCTGGAAACTCACTATGGCCTGGATACAGCCTAGCTAGATCTACAACTATGAATGAATTTGGGGAAATTCAGAGATTAATTGGATCTTTTCAACCTCCCTCCCTCCCTTCCTCCTTCCATTTTTCCTATCTCTCTGTCTCTCCTTTTATTTTTATTTTATGAAAATATTCAGGTCAATTTCTTTCTTTTTTTTTTTTTTTTTTTTATCCTCACCCAAGGACATTTTTTTCATTTTTTGTTCAGATAGAGTGGGAGGGAGAGAGAGAGAGTGAAACATCGACGTGAAAGGGACACATCGAGTGGCTGCCACCCACATGACCAACCAGGGCCGGGGACAAACTGCAACCGAAGTACATGCCCTTAGCGGGAACCGAACCCGGGTCTCTCTGGACCACAGGCCGACGCTCTAACCGCTGAGCCAAACCGGCCAGGGCAGGTCAATTTATTTCAAACATTGAAGATTATTAAATGTATCAAACCTTTTCACTTCAGTTTTGTGGACCTAGACATAACGTGTCATTATTCATTTATTTATTCAACAACTGTTGGTTAAGCTTCCCCTGTATGCCAGGCCATGAGCTAGACTCGAGGACTGAAACAAGTAAGAACGGTCCCTGATTTAAAGTTGCTTATGGTCTATGGGGCTTTATATCTAGATGATCCTTTGTTTTAGAAAACTCAATATACACAAGGGACCTACCATCAGAAATATTTAATAACCATATATCATCAAAAGATTACAATACATAACCAAAAAATCAAATAACATCATTTAATAGTAACAACCATTTTCTTTCACCTACAAAATTTAATTCCTTTCATTTCAATTTAATAAACGTTAATTGAGATTGTGATATTTGTAAAGCATGAGACGATATGCTTTTAAGTTTACATACACAGAAAAGGAGGTGAAGGGGGAACTCTATTGAGTATTACTTACGTACTAGGTGAGTTCAAACTCTTCTAGTGTGTGGGATGGACCAAAACCTTTCCTGATTTGTCAGTGCTTGTGTTTACCAGTTGTTAAATATTTGCAGATGAGGAAAAAGAGGTTAGAAGTTCGGATAGAAGGCTGAGAGTTACATTGCTGGTGGGTACAGGCACAGGATTAAATCCAGGCTCTTGGGACTATGAATCTTAATGCCTGGTTGAAAATGCAATTTTAAAGATTTGTTACCACATGGCACAGTTCATTCCCCCCACTTTCTACATACCCTAGACATGTGTTGAATGAATGAATGTTGCTCAGAGTAGGTGCTGCCCAGCTGTGGGGTCCCTGGAGGCACAGGCAGGACATAGACTAGTCATGGGTCACCATTCAACCCAGAATGTGACTCCATCCACAGTACCAAGATCAAGACATTTGCTTCAATTTTGACTTTTCAATTACACATTTTCCCATTTTTGGAGAAATCTTAAACGTAAACTATCTTGATGGCAAATGGGGAAAGGGAAGGGGGGAGCCATAACCAGGCGAGACACAGACACAGGCTATGAATATGCAAAGGGCCCATCCGTCAAAGTCTGAGTGTCTCATTTTTAGAAATGGGTAGAGGCAGAAATGTTTCTGGCATTTTCATTACAAAGGTTATGCAAAAAGTCAGTTCTGGAAAGGAAACAGATTGACAATAAAGCAGAAAAAGGCTATTTAAAAGTCTGTCTTGATAGGCAAAGAGAGAGATTTGAAATATTTTCTCCGCAGCCCCCATGGGGAGTGCTGTGCCGGAAATCACCGGAAATGAGCCACATGGCCGCATCCCACCTACTGCCTCAGAGATGCGCTCCCCCGATCCCCACCAGACCCCAAAGATGACAATGCCTCTTCTCTCTCCTTTTAAAAACCCAAATGATCTTCTCTCCAGGGCATCAGCGAATATTTACATGGCAGACCCCAGGAAGCCATGGCTATTTGTCTGCCCATCTGGGTTGGCTGTCACCTAAAGGCACAAACGATCAGATTTTAGGGGGCCTCCCTCTCACCTGCCCTCAAACTAAATGGCGGAGAACTTTTTCTCTGAGGTCCATCCACTACTGACATTCCCGCTGGAGCATTTACCTAAGGGGCTGCAAAGAGGGTCGAGCTTGTCCAGTCTGTCTTCCGAGAGATCGAGCGGCTGCATCTGCTCAGTGGACATCATCAAAGGGGGGCTGGTGCGTGGATTTCTTCCCCAGCACTACAGGAGTATAAGACACACGTCCATTAGCATGTCTTCTGTTCATTCATTCCCTTGTTTATTGAACACTTATCATGTTCCCAACTCAATCCCACTTTTCAAGTCTGCCTCTTCCACTTAACTACTGGAAGCGCTAGCATAAGGTTTCAGCTACAATAAATAAATCTCTCCCCCCCACACGCACGTGGACTTATGGGTAATTGTCATGCATCCAATATTCAATATTTGCCCTCTCTCAGATTCATTGTGGGAGTTTCAGAATGAACCCTTGTCAAGTCTGATTGAGAAATGAGTTAGCCGAGACGTACAGAAAATATTGATTGAACCTCACCTATATTTCTTCTGTTGAGTTCTGCACAGTAAGATTGTGTCTACTTCACAGATGGGGAAACGAAGGCTCAGAAAATCTAATTAATTGATTTAATGTAATCACATATCTATTAAATAGCTACACCCCAAATCCACTCCTCTCCTGCAGACTTCCACTAGACACTCCAGTCTCTTAAAAATAAAGTGGATTTTTGGAGCCCTAACTGAACAAGACTTCTGGTTTTTGACCATTTCATTCTCTAACTATAAGTTAAAGAGACTTCCTCCCCAGCCATACTAGATGTTGATAGAGAGGAGGTGGGAACATATCTAGGTCTCGGAACAGATCTTTATTATTTTCTCCCCAGGGATTCCTGACATTAGAGCGAGTCTGTTTCCCCTCCCCTCCCCCTCCCCATCTTTCCTAGACCACAAATCCATTGAACTTTCCAAGCTATTAGTTGTAGACATTGTCCAGGAGAAGTGGACACCCAGAATGAACATGTCAGGTCTGAATGAGAAACGCATTAGTGGAGATTTATAGGAAATCTTCATTAGAGTCTACCTCGATTCTGTTTCTTGAATTTCTTTCAGATAACTCATTGCTCATGTCCTACCATTGTACGAATTGTTGAGGACTAAGATTAAAACGACCCCCTGGTCCTCTTCCCTTGAGATTCCTAGATCCCTGGCATGCAGATGAACAGAGGCACCAGCTATGTTCACATTTCAAGTTCCTAGAATTAGTTCAACTCAGTTGTCTTAGGAGGAATAAGCCAGTTCTCTTTGGGAGGCTGGAGGGCCTCTCCCCCTGCAGGCTGAGATCATTGCGTAGCAGATGGAGCCATTAAGGGATTACTTGAGCTGGCTTTTAGTGTCACTCTGAGCAGACGGATGGTACCGAGTGACCTCAGCTGAAATCAATTTAGACCTTTGTCTTTAGTGCTTGTCTACAGACTTCCTACTCCCTGGGACCCTAAGGAAGCATGCTGTTAACTTGGATGGCCAGCCCCCACCTGCTTGAGTGGAGAGGAAAGCCATGGGACCATCTCTCGGGATGAGTGGTCTCAGTGCTGGGGTCTAGTGGTCTGTGCATCTATTTAACCAAACTTCCTCTTCTTTGGGCAGAAAGACATTAGCCCAGTCACAGACTTTTTGTGCTGAAAATCACCCCATGGAGAAAAGCTGGTCAAAGTATTCTTTCTCCAGAAGAAGACACCGGGGCTCCAAGAGGTTACGGTGACCAACCATTAGTTACACTCTTTGAGTCAGAGTGGTCATCTGAAGTCACGACTCCTACCTTCACCTCTAGGTCCTACCTGACAACAACACCCCCTCCTCCTTCTCTGCAACCCAGTCAGCTGTTCTTTGTGTTCAGACCATCTGACTGCTCCTCTGTGCCTAGGAGACAGTTACTGCATTTAAACCTGAACTTTCAAGTCAGGTGGATCTAGATGAAATCTAAGCTCTTTAACTCAAAAGCTATGACTGTGACAAAGTAGCTAACTTTTAACGACAACGTGGTGAGGGTAAAGGGGTAAAGGGGGCCCAAGAGCAATGTCATCATCTATGCCCTTCCCCCGACCAGCTGCGGCTGTTATGGAGACTTTGCAAAGCTAGAACTGTTCTGTGTGCCAGCTGGCACCCAGGGGCATGTGTCCCCTTCTGCACCCCCCTTCTTACCCTCAATTTTCTTATCTGTAAAATAAAGGTCATAGTACCTATCTTGTAGAGTTACCCTGAAGATTAAATAAGGTAGCATCATGCTTTGCACATTGTAGGCATCTGAGTAAGTGGCAGCCGTTGTTAAGTAATACTGTCTATACCCAACTAAACAGCCGGCTAATGAAGACCAGGTGTATAACTGAAAAATCCTATAAACGTACTGAACCTTCCATTTTCACGTCGATGCTGAGCCACGGGCTGGCCAGCCTCCAGCTGAGCAAAGCCGCGATCACTGTGCTGAACGTGAGAGAGAGGGGCCACCCCTGGGACCCGAACTGTGCAAATGTCGGAAGCCCCTGAGCAGGGCGGGGTGGGTATCCAGGGACCAGTCACACCCCGGACACCTGCTTCCTTCCAGGACAGCACCTGGTGTCTCGGGGAACAACACTATTTTAAATTCGTGGCGTTGTAAGAACACTGGCGGTGAACTGGCACGCCTCTGTGGGCTGGGGGCTGAGAGATGGTTTTTAGATCTGAGAATTTTCCCATTACAAAAATACTCCGTGCTGGGCAGGGATGTGTTTTGCCTTGGGATTAGAAGATACTTTTATCATGGATGATGACATTACGATTTCCTTGGCAAAAAAAAACTTCACGCGAAGGAAAGAACAAGTTGGGGAGGAGAGAGATGCCTGGGGTCTGGCATCGCCTATTGATCATCGTCATTTTATGGGCCTGCTGAATGTCAGGATGAGATGACCCCCCCCCCCCCCACTCTCCATTTCTGTCCTCACGAGAAGGGTGGTCTACAGGACCGAGCCATTGTAGGACACGAGCTGATCTAATTCTTGGACTAAGAAAGGGACTGTCTCTACTTCCTGTCCCTGCTCTGCCTTGAATTCCTTTAATTGTCTCTCCCTCAAGCATCAGCGAGGGACACTGCTGTCATCATCCCGTCCTGAGAAGGTCTCATGATCTCTCAGCAGCTCGCTGTCATTTGGGAACGTTCTGAAGCCCAGCTCTTTCTTTCCTAACTAAATACCTGCTCCCCTGGGTCTTCAGGTTCCAACCAAAGGGCTAGGGCCCTCAGAGACACTTTGGGGTGTTCACAATTGTTCTCTAGTACAAAGATTAGTGACCCTTTAACATCCTCGGGACTTACCGGTTCCGTGTGGTCTCTGAATTTTAACAGGCACACAGTGACCACATGGACTGCCACTGTGATGGTCAATATCGGCCCGGCCACCCTCACCTGAAAAGCCAGGGCCCACACGCTGTGGACATCCGGAAATCTGTATTGTTAACACCCAGAGGGGTGTCAGGAAGCACCGCAATCACACGCTTTATGAATGTTTGCACTAAACATCACTAAAGGCTGCAGAAAGACTTGTGTCCTTTCAGGCTTTGCTGCCGAATGCATTTACGTTGATTGAACTGAACAACAGATACAGGTGCTCAGAGTGTTTCAGACTTCTCAGTGAGGGAATAAAGAATTCCGGGTCTGCATTCTTTTTCCCATTGTTGTTTGAGAGAAGCTGAGTGTCTGGTGTAGCATGTACAAGAGGTCAAGTGACATCATTTCGGGGGTTGGAGGAAGTTTTCGGGACCCTGATACTATACGCTTGCACCTTCCTCTGGCTCATTGTTACACTTGAACCCCCACCCCACACAGAGAGACTTTCGTGAAGCAAATACCACTGAGAGAGAAGATACATGAACTGATGTCGCCTATAGAGGGGTTATTAATGACATAGGCCACTTTCTCTTTTGAGAACAGGAATGGAAAGGTCCAGGGCCCTGGGTGCCGGGGAGGGGCCCTCCCCCGCTAAGCTGCAGAAGGACAGGCGCCCGGAGCAGCCTGCTGAAGCCCAGGACAGGCTGGTGGAGCCTCCCTCCGCCAGCCCAGAGTTTCTGTTTCAGGAAGTCAGTGGGGCTGTGTCTGCAGCTAAAAAACATTGGTCAGTTTAGTTTGAGGTCAGAAGCTGGTTTGGGCATTTTGTCCTTTCTCTTAACCATGAGTAGATTTCTCAGTTGGGTGTTAGAAGATGTAGTTTAATTCGTGGATGGGAAATTCCTCACCGACTGCAAGCATTTGGCATTGGGGAGTGGTAGGAGGTAAAAATAAATGTTGGGTTACTTGTGCGATCTTCTAGCTGGGTGAGCTTGGGAAAGTTATATGTCCTCTTGGAAACTTAGTTTTCACGTCTGTAAAGTGGGAATGACGGTGGCCTTCTCCAGGGTGGAGAGTATTAACATACAGTGTGTGTCTAGGTCCCAGCCCGATCCCAGCACGCACACCAACACTTGAAGAAATGTCAGTTGCCGTCTTTGTTCTTTCCATCTCCCCTTGTGATTACAGCAGGTACGTCCAAACTGAACGGCTGGAGTCATCTCCTCGCCCTACCTCTGGCCTTTCTGAAGGTCACAGGAGATCAGAACAATGCAAGGTGCAAACCACCCGCTAGGTTTGGGGAATGGGGTGATACTGATTCTCAGGAAGGAGCAGGCTGATATTTAGTCCAAAGGCATTTTAAAGAATTTTCCCCAAGTCATCAGGCCCGGATTTACTTGATGGGATAAAAAGTGAGGTTATGTCCAGAGCCCAACCTGGTGTCTGGTGAAACTACCCTCTGGTCATGTAAGATTCATATCCTTTGTCCTATCTCTTTTTAACCCGAGGATGGAATTCAGGTCAAAGAGCGTCACGTTTGAGAATCAAGTTTGCTCATTCAGAAAACCTAAATGTGCAGGATTCCTGGAGGGGGGACTCCTCCTTGAAGTGGGGCATGGAGGGGCTTTGTGATAAGCACACTCTCCCCGCCTCGAAGGAAAAGCCTCCCCACGCTGCTGTGAATACGCAGCTACTCCAGTGTTCATCTTGAAACTTCGCAATCTAATTTGCAAGGACCCTGGTTCTTATAGATCCCAGGACCCCACTTCCCTTGAAAATGATGGGAAAGTGGTGACTTTTCCTGCTCCCCACCTAGTCTCAGCTTAGACCAGCTCCAGAAAGCAAGCCCAGCTCCAGACACTTTCTCCAGCCTCCTTTGCCCCAGCCACAACAAAGAAACTGTAACTTACTGGAAACTTGTTTTTCTCCCCACAAAGTTCTCCGGGGAAAATCCAAAGCACTTACCTATCCGTGCAGGTGCTGGGATGAGCCGTCCCGAGGTGGGGAGAGGTGGGGAGGCCGCGCTTCCTCCCTGAAGCTGGGCTGGCTCCTCGGGCTGCAGTGGCTGCTGCTGCCCAGCTCCAGCTCCTCTTATCAAGGGACCAGCTGCTGCTGTTGCCATGGGGATGCTCCGTTTCTCAGGCGCTGGGGCAAGGGGGATGGAGCGGGAAAGAGGACTGGTCTCACAGCCACTGTTCCCAACTGAAAAAACTCTCCATTACAAAAACACAACACTCACAGTGGGGCTTGGAGTACCTAGTGTGCAAAGCTAGGAAACTCCAGACAGACCAGCCTGGTCCTTTAATCCCTATGACAGCCCGACACGGCAGGTTTTCTTTGGTCTGACTTTGCAAATCTGGAAATCAAGGCACAGACAGATGAACTGGCTTGTCCAAGAAGTACCACAAGCTCATTCTAACCCTCAAATATACCTGAGTTTAAATTCAAAGTACTCTCACTCACACCTGCTGCCTCTCGGAGTGGTATCATGAAGAAGAAAAAATAGTAGCAGTCGCTGACATTTACGTAAGGCGTCCCAGGTGCCAGGCATTCTTTACCCATATGGACTCATCAATCCTCACACAGCCTCGTGCAGTTAGCTGCTATCACCATCCCCATTTCTCTGATGAGGAAGCTGGGGCATGGAGTTCATCCGTCCTCTGCCCAAGGTCTCCCCAGTAGGACACGGGAAGGCTAGGGTTTGACCTGGGCAATCGAATGCTGGAGTCCATGCCCTAACCACTGGGCAGTACTGCTCATCGAAGAGCATTTCAGAGAGAAATAGCATGGCCGAGAAAGCAGCCCTCACCATAAAGCCGGGGTGTGGAGATGGGGATTCATGTGCTCCTTTAAAGGAATTAAACCAAATGCTGCAGTATGAGGAGCTCCAGGGCAGGCTTGGGGCCGAAGGGTGTTTAAGCGAGGGTGGGGTGTGCCAGCAGAGGGCAGGGTCTGTGTTTGGGGCAAACCCCCTGGAGGAAATGTCTGTGCTGATGGGAGGCACAGCAGCCGTAGTCCTGGTCCGGGCAACAAGAACAGGGAGGTGAGTCTGGGAGGTCAGTAGGGATCAGCACAGACTGGAAGGCTTGACACCTGAGGGGGGCCAAGAGGCCACCCACAATGACACTGCAGAGATGGGTTCTTGCAGAAGAGGTATGAGCGCTGTCTCCTCATATCATTTCTTCTCCTTCCCGAGGCTGCGTGCAGGGCAGCACCTGCCCACGGTGGCTTCAGCTGCCTGTTAGTCCCTGGTACTGAGTTGATCAACGCCTCCTTTTCATTTGCCAACATCCCAAATAATAGGGCTAGAACCCTAATAAACTCATCCTGAGGCTGATGGGTAGAGTTAGAATATCTTCAGAGGCCGTGGTAACACATCAGTAGGGAGGGGGCTTCCCTGTTTGATCCAGTTTGTCTTGGTCCTTATGGGAACCTCCAAACGAGAGATGGAGGCTGATGATCAGCTAGGACGGGAGACCCTGGGTGCTGGGGGAAGTCCCCGAATCAGCTGTCCAAACGTCCTGCTTCTCTCTTCTCATCAACGGCCTGGCTGGCCAGTGGATTAACAGCATCTTCATTTCCGAGCCTGAGTGGAAAAAATATACTTTCTTCCGAAACTCTTCAATTCTTTTTTAAGTAAACTTTTGCTGAGATCATTGTAGATTCACACGCAATTGTAAGAAATAATACAGAGAACTCTCCTGTATCTTTTAAGCAATCTCCTGCAATGGTACTATCTTGCAAAACTATAGTACAGTATCTCAACCAGCATATTGATATTGATACAGTCAAGACAGAGAACAGCTTCGTGACCACAAGATCCCTCCTGTTGGCTTTGTATAGCCACACCCTCCCCCCCACCCCATCCTTCCTTCCCTCCCCCCCACTCCTTAACCCCTGGCAGCCCCTGATCTGTTCTCCATTTCTATAATTTTGTCATTTCAAAAATGTTATGCAAATGGAAGCATACAGTATGTATCCTTTTGTTTTTTCTTTCTTTTTCACTCATCATTATTCCTGGTGATTCATCCAATTTGTTTCATGTGGCAACAATTTCTTTCTTTTTATGGCTGAGTAGTGTTCCATGGTATGTATGTACTAAAGTTGAACCATTCACTTGTTATGGGACATCTGGATGGTTCCTAGTGTTTGGCGATTACATGCTATGAAAATTCACGTACAGGCCTTCGTGTAAAAATAAATGTGCATTTCTCTGGATAACTGCCCCAGAGTGCAATTTCTGGCTCTTAGGGTAATTGCGTGTTTAATTTTATAAGAAACGGCCAAACAGGGTGGCTCCACATTTCCTATTTCCACCAGCTTTTTATGAATGACTCAGTTTCTCCACACACTGGCCAGCATTCCGTGTTGTTACAGTTTTTTAAAGTTATTCTCACAGATGTACAGTGATATCTCATTGTGGTTTTAATTTGCCTTCTCGTTGACTAATGATGCTGAACATCTTTTCATATGCTTGTCTGCCATCTGTATGTCTCTTTGATGAAAT
This sequence comes from Tadarida brasiliensis, assembly GCA_030848825.1. Lineage (NCBI taxonomy): Eukaryota > Metazoa > Chordata > Mammalia > Chiroptera > Molossidae > Tadarida > Tadarida brasiliensis. The sequence continues at coordinate 92,157,582 of CM061267.1, read as the reverse complement.
GTCTCTTCCTATCTTTTTACCCATTTTCTAAGTGGACTATTTTTTTTTTATTGTTGAGTTTTGAAAATTCTTTGTATATTCTAGCTACTGCTCCTTTATCAGAAATATTTTTGCAAATGTTTTCTCCCACTTTAAAGCTTGTCTTTCCAAACTGTTAACACAGCCTTTCACAGAGCAAAAGTTTTAAATTTTTATCAATCCCATTGATCATCAAATTAATTCTAAAGCAGATCGAGTTGAGATTCCTTCTGAGGCTCCTCAGAGAAGCTGAACTGCGTGAAGAATTTTAAAACACTCTTTTGTCACTTAATTTCCCAAGTTCAAAGGAAATGTTTTCAAAGAGAGAAAAGTATGAATTCCTCATTTCCCCTTTGAATAGACACACGTACGCCTCCCAAGTTCGCGCTGTTGTGGGGGCAGTGTTTTCCAGGGTCTCCTAGGCACACTTTGATTACACCCAACCCCCCTTTCAAGGCAGATGCGAACAGCAACTAGATGGCAGATGGTATTGTGAATCTACACCTCGGAGAATCTAAATAACAGCCACATATGTGCGGTGTTGCCGTCAGAGACCCCGGCTCCCAGTGCCCCCCGTGAGAGTGCGAGGAGCCATGTGTCCGTGACGTGATTTGTGGGTCCGAGAGCCCTCTGATGTGTGGCTGATGGATGCCTAATGGTAACTAGCTTTAAATGAATATGCTTTTATTTTAGTCCCTAATATTCAATCTTAATGAATTAGAATGATCACAGTGATGTACATTTCCAGACAATTTATTTTAATCAATAGACTATAAAATGTACACTTTCAATATTTGCCTTTTAAAGTCAGCCGAAGGCAGTTTCTGTGTTGCTGGGTGATGAGCTCCAGCCCTCGGTGAGAGAGAGAGAGACACTGAACGTTTGCAGGCTGGTTTTGCCCCGGAGGTCTTGCTGGATCTCTTAGGTTGTCTCCAGCGGCCTTTAGAAAGAAGGAACTCTTTCAGATCAATATCTTCTGGTAAATAAGTGTCTATGTCTCTGCTTTGGGCAGTTTTAACCACATTTTAGTTCTTCATAACAGAAGGCTATTTGAATTAATCAGTTTCAAATTCCGAGATCATGTATTCTCATCTGATTGAAATAAAAATATAAGACACATTTAATATTTCAGAAATTAATTGTCAAATACTTAAAAAGTACTTATTGAAATGAGAGGTAATATTGTTCATTCATTTGAGGGAAGTGTAGATTCACATGCCATTATAGGAAACAGTACAGAGAGCTAGGCCCCTTCTACAGTATGCTGTTCCTCCCACTGGTGACATTTTGTAAGATTATAGTACACCAGGATAGTGACATTGATACAGTTCATTTGTCTTATTCCAATCTCTCCAGTTGTGTGTGTGTGTGTGTGTGTGTGTGTGTGTATAAGTTCCACGCAATTTTATCCTGTGTAGTTTCACGTATCCACCACCACAGTCAAGAAGACACTGATCATTTCCACGTGCCCCAGGATCCCTTGTTCTTCGATAACCACACCCACCTTCCATCCCTCTTCCCTCTGCCCCACCTTCACCCTGCTAACCACGAATCTGTCCTCTATTCCTATCATTTTATCATTTCCAGAATGTTATAGAAGTAGAATTTTATACCATGTAACCTTTGCTATTGGCTTTTTCCACTCAGCTTAATTCTCTGGAGAGTCATCCGAGTTGTTGCACGTATCAAAGGAGTTCATTCTTTTTTTGTATCGCTGAGCAGTACTCTATGGTAGGCCAATAGCACAGTTTGTTCAACCATTTACCTGCTGGAGAATATTTGGGCTGATTCCTCGTGTCATATTCCAAGTAAAGCTGCTAGGTGCACCTGTGGACAGGCTTTGTATGAATGTAAGTTTCCATTTTTCTGGGGTAAATACCAAGGCGTTCAATTGCTGTCCTGTCGGCAGCTACAGGTGTATTTGTTTATTTTTACATTCAATGCCTTTCACTCCAATTGCCCCTCAAAACAGATTTCAGTGTGATAACTAAGGGCACACACACATGTGGGCATGAGCCAATGTTTAATTTTATAAGGCATCGCCAAACTGCTTTCTGGAGTGGCTATATTGTTTTATATTCCTGCCAGCAATATATGTTATCCAGTTTCTTTGCATCATCACCAGCATTAGACGTTGTCACTAGTTCTTATTTTAGCCATTCTGATAGGTGTGCAGTGATTTCTCACTGAAGTCTTAATTTGCATTTCATTGATAACTAATGATATTGAACATCTTATCATGTACTTAATTTTTCATCTGCATATACTCTTCAGTGAACTATCTCTTTGTGTCTTTTGTCTGCTGTCTAATTAAATTGTTTTATTTTTAGTGTTAAGTTTTGAGAGTTATTTATATAGTCTAGATATTTGTTTTTTTGTTGGATATGTGATTTGAAAAGACATTTTCCTTATCTGTGGTTTATTTTTTCATCCTCTTTACATGGGTTCCCAGATCAAACGTTTTCAGTTCTGATTAGGTCCAATTTATCAATTTCTCATTTTATGTATTATGCTTTTGACGTCAAGTCTAAGACCTCTTTGCCTAGCCCTAGATCCTAAAATGTCCTCCTATATTTTTTCTGAAAGTTTACAGTTTTATATTTTACATTTAACTCTGTGATCCATTTTGAGTTCATGTTTACATCAGACGTGAGGTTTGGGTCAAGGTTAATTATATTTTTTTCCAGCACCATTTGTTAAAAGGCTAAACTTCCTCCATTGAATTGCTTTGCTTCTTTGTCAACATACAGCCGGGCATCATTGTGTGGGTCTGTCTCTGTGTTCTCTATCTGGCTCCATTTATCTGTGTTCCCATGTCTCTGCAAATATCTCCACATCTCTGCAGTGATTGTCTCCCATTTCCTGCAGCTGATTCAGTTCCAAGGGTTACCCCACCAAAGTGCATTTCTATTTATTCTCCAGGTCCTGGCTATATTGGTTTGTCGAGAGCCTTACGGTCCTTGAGCATAATTCTGACCAAGGGAGCCATCGTTCCATTGACCTGGAGAGCCACGTTGACCCAGCGGACCTTAATTACAGTGACTGACCTTGAGCGCCGTTCTGATCCAAATTGCTGTAGTCACTCTGACCTCACTACCTCTCATTCAGTTCCCACTTCAATCACCGAACTATATGCTGGTTGATTCTCATCCAACCCCTATTAGGTATATATTATGTTAAAGGCTTAAAACCGGATTTTCAGAAACCGAAGTCACTTGTCAATGCTAAACAGCTACTAAAGAGTAAGGGAGGAATTTGAATCCAGGTCCTTCTTCCCCAGAATCAGTGTCCTTCCCTCTACCTCGATCTTTAATGAGTGTGAGCACCCCCCCCCCCCGCTTCATGCTCTTCTGTCCTCCTGCATCATTGAAACAGACGGCTCTGACCCATCATTTGCTCCCTCGTGAAAACCAAGCTGAGTTTATTCTTTTTGAGTAACATGCTTCCAAAGCGGGGCATCTGGCTGTTGTATAAAACAGTGATTGCCGCTCAGCAGAACAGCAAGGGAGCCATGTTGGCTTCTATTGGGTTCCTAATCCAAAGCTTTGCTTGAAGATTAATTTTACCATGGCTTCTCTGACACTCAACTAAGAAAGTATACTAAGGAGGAGAAACATGGCTGAAATTATGCTGACTCATGCAGCCCTAAGTCATCAAGGGCACCTGGATGCACCCTGGTCCCTGGCGGCCTCTCCCAGCACATGAGAATAGATGGGCCCGTGGAGAAGGAATTCACTGCTCTTTCCCATGCGTCCTTCCAGCTAAGCTGTTACAATTTTCCAAATCTGAGACTTGCTTGGATTCTGAGAACTCTCCACCAGAGATGCAGCACAATAAAGGAACGGAGCCTAATCCCCACTGAACCCCCAAAGCTTGTCAAATGGTACTGCGAGCATTCATGTAAGGCTGCCTTCCTGGAGGAAACCAGCGAGGGAATTGACGTCAGTTACCAGATGGTAATAGCGGACTCCACACACTGTTTATGGGGGCTTCTAAACACAGAGGGAGTAAGCACATCTATTCTCCCAAAGTGCACATAGAATTTTCAGGTATGCGCAATGTAGTTTAAAGCTTTTGTTGCTCAGAGGTACTTAAATGGGGGCTTATCATGTTGGAATCGTGCTACAAAAATATTAATAAGTTCATTAACTCTCTATGAGCATAAGGAAAAGTGTTGACTAAGGTTTTTATTGTGTGGAAAAAAATCTTTAAAAAATTTTAGGACTTTTCTTCTTTGGTTTCAACTACATGAAATATGACACACAATTCAGGAATATGTGAAAGCAAATTTTAAACCCAGCATGTATTGAAAATAGCGGCCGTAACTTCTGCACTTGATTTCAAGGAAATTGCACGCCTCATATTACTGCACTCGTAAAGCCCAGTGGGGAACTCTACCGCCCAGTTTCTGGCAAGGGCCTCTGTGCAGAGCTCTGGCCTCTCCTGTCCATCCAGTACCCGCTGGCCTGGCAGTCACAGCTCTAGAATGTGCCCCCCAGAGTGGCTCCGGGTGCACTCCGGGGGGAAGGAGAGGATCTGCCTCGAGGCTGCATTTGCAAAGCAAGTGCGCAGTGATTACTAGGCTGTAACTTCATTTTTGTTTGCATTGCTGGTGAAAACTATGGCGAGAATAAGTCAACCAGCCCTTGTCCCTGCAGTGTTTCCAGAAAGACTTTTCATATATTCCCATCACAACCCAGGAACCCGAAACGATGCCAATTGCCCTTGAGGTCACTATCAAACATCTACACCCAGAATCAAGGCTCACTTGATCTGACCCCATCTTACCTCTCCCACTTGGTCTCTCGCTACTGCCTACGTGATTTCCTTCCTGGGCCCCACACACATTCTTGTCTCAAGCGTGTAATATACTAATAAAGAAAGCACAAGATCTGAAAGCATAGAGAACTGGGCTTAGCTGCTACCACGTCTAGTTACACTATGGGCAACCACAGACAATTTCATATCTGGATATTAAAAATAACTGGATGCTGAAAGCATAAATAATAACAATTTATTGTTGAGATTATATCATAGAGAAGTAAAATGTATGAAAAAGAGAGGAAAGGTTGGGGAAGAAGCACAGGGAAACACTATTGTAAGGCTCTTATACATAAAATGGCATAGTGTCACTGGAAGGTAGACTGCAATATGTTCAAGCTACATATTATACACCACCATGGAGCAACAACTTTAGGAAGAAAATACATTGGTGTGCCTAACAAATCAACAGTGGCAATGAAATGGAATCCTAAGAAATACTCAGTTAATTCAAAACAGGAGAGCAAATGTTAAGGAAAAATGGAATAAAGAACCTATGAAATACACAGAAAATATTAAGATTATATAATTAAAAGACAATAGTTATGATTAAATTAAATGTAAATGGAACAAATATTCAAATAAAAGAACAAGGATTGTACAACTGCATAAAAAATGTCAAACTACTATTTACAAGATAGAGACTTTTAAATATAAAGACAAAATAAGATAAAAGCAAAAAATAGGGAAAAATATGTTAGGCAAACAGTAAGCTTAAGAAACCTTGAGTTAGAATATTAATAACAGGCAAAGTAGATGTCAGTGCAAGAAGCATTACCAGAGATAAAGAGGGTCATTTCATAATAACTAAAGGGTCAAGTAATCAAGAATATATATAAATCATAAGTGTGTAGGTACCTAATAATAGGATTTAATTAAACAATAACTGACAAAACCAAGGGAAGAAACAGAGAAATCCACAATTTTAGTTAGAGGTTTTCACACATGTAGAAAAATAACCAATAGCAATATAAAAGAGTTGAATAATGGTATTACCAAATTAAATTAGCTGACATTTTAGAACATTCCACTCAACAATACTTATTCTTTTCAAGAGTGTATAGAACATTACTAACATTAGACTGTGTTAGACCACACACACACACACACACACACACACACACACACGCTCAATTTCTAAAAATTGAAATAATACAGGTCACAGTGGAATGAAATCAGAAATAAACAAAATGTTTGGGAAATCCTCAAATATTTGATAATTAAGATACACACTTCAAAACTGCCCATTGCTTAAGAAATAAAAATCAAGGATAACTATTTTGAACTAAATAATAATTTAAAAATACAACATACCAAATTTGATAGAGTGTCATTAAAGAAATGCTTAGAGGACACAAGTTACCAAAATGAATGCAAGAGGAAAAAAAAAGAAGAAAATCTCAATAACCCTTCATCTATAAGGAAATTTAAATCATAATTAAAATCTTACACAAAGAAGATGCCAGTGCAGATGGCTTCCCTGATAAATTGACCAATATTTAATACCATGAAATAATACCAAGTTTACATAAAACCATTCAGAAAATAGAGGGAAGGGAACACTCAAAACATTCGACGGGACCAGCATCATGTTCACACCCAAACCAGGCAAGGACAGTACAAGAGAGAAAACTATCAACCAATATCCCTCATGAATGTAAAACTCCTTAAAATAAGACCCTTAAGAATATAAGAAAATCAAATCCAGTAATACACAAAAGTTATGATACATTATAACTGAATTCAAGTTTCACATTCAGAAATCAATCGATGTAATTTACTACATTACCAGAGTAAAAGAGAAAATGTGTGTGATTCTCTCATTAGAGGCAGAAATAGCATGCAATAAAACTCATAATGTATTCATGATAAAATCTATCACTAAGCTAGGAATTTCCACGAGTGAGAAAGGATCTCTAGGATATAACCAACTGCTAACAAAATGCTTATTAGTAAAAATAGAAATTCTTCTTCCCCTAGGATCAGGGATGAGGACATACTGGGAAGGAAGATGACAGTTCTTGGCTCGGCAGCACCGGCGTGTCTCTGGCTTTCTGCCCTGGGCTTCTCTGGCACCGCCCTGGGGAGAACCCACAGGCGCCCACTCAGCCACTCCGGCCGATGTGCAAACTTGAAAGCGTGGCGGTAGTAACAGGCATTAACCTCTTCTGGGGCCACTCTAGGAGATGGGAACCAGTGTTAACTGTTGCAGGCAGTGGATTCTGAGCTAGATCGGACATGATGCTCCAGCTGGATACCCCATCACCTCCTTTGTTGCAGATGTTGTTGGTAGGTGTTGGTTTTACTCTCCTGTTGCCCTGTCGTTTTTTGAAATGAGTAACTTAGTAAGATTCAGAAACTACGCCTCCACTGCTCATATTTTCCCATAGTTTAAAAATTTAGTGAATTTTTTTATCCCTAACCAAGATATTATTTTTGCATAATTATGAAACTTACAAAAGTAAAATTATACTATTAGTATTTTGCTGCAATTTTCCCCTTCAAAAAATTTTAAATATAGGTTTTGAGATTCACTTGTGATATATATAGTTGTGTGTATCAGTTAAGGACCAGTCAGAAAAATAAATGCCCTTTCGGGTATGAAACAAAAGAAACTTAATGCAGGTCCTTGATTCCATGGAAGATGAAAGATCTGAAAAGTCAAGTAGAGGCTGGTGAAGCAAGCCAGCTATCAGCAGCAGAACAAGGCCACCACCACTAGGGCTCGAGGACACAGGAGGCAGTTTAACATGAGCGCAGAGCTGAGACATCTGGTGAGACCTAGAACCATACCAGGAGCTGAACTCATAGAGGAAGGAGTTGTCTGGTGGGAAACAACAGAGACAAGACCTGTGCCAAAAGAAGCCCAGTAAAGCAGACAAAATGAGGAAGAAATACCCTGGAGTCCCCCTTCTTCCAATTTCCTAACCTTCGTTACATGCCAGAATGCACATCTAACCAGATGTCAGTTGGCAAGGGAACCCAGAAAATGTAGTCTGCAGGAGAAGGACAAAGAACAGACTTGAGAGCAAGCAGGCAATGACTAGCTGTGGTCCATTCATTTTCAGTGCTGTATAGTATTCCATTGAATGACTCTTCCATGGATCACTTACCTATTCTACTATTGATGAACACTTGGATTGTTTCTCATTTTTCTCTGCAGAAGTGATACTCTCAGAAATAGTCTTATTTTTATCTTTTGATTCATATGTATAAGTTTCTCAAATAAATACTCCTGTAGTGGAATATCTGTGTGGGAGAGTATGCCCATGTTGAAATTTTCTAGGTAATTCCAGACTCTTTTCCAAAGTGGCTATAGTGGAATATATTCTTATTAGTGGTGTTTAGAACTTTGGTTTTGTCAAAAGTAATTGCATGGTATATTTAATTTAAGATTTGTGCATTTCATTATATGTTTAAAGAAAAAGAACTATAAAGACATGATAAGCTCTTGAAATCAGATGTCTGTTCCTACTTCAACAAATAGCTCTGGATTTTCTTTTAACTGCCCCAAATAATGCTTGCTCCCTAGCTTTCCTCCACATTAAAGCTCTGTGAGGCATTCATACCCTTGGAGTTTAATTAAAAATTCATACACTGATCTTATAATCTCATTGAAACCAAAACTATTGGTGGGAAAATATTGATGGGCAATGGATGAATTTATTAATCAGTGATGTTGAGGCAACTGCATATCAATCTGGATGAAAAGAAAACTAGTCTTCTACCATCACCTCCCACCAGCATAACTTCCAAATATATTAAACGTTTAAAAAGTACAATATATATATTAGAAAAAATACAGAATATTTTATAATCCTAAAATGTGAAAAATCTTTTTAAGCTAACTAAAGCAGAGGCTATGAAAATAGTTTATGTAAAATTAAAAAACATACAATATAAACACATTGGAACAAATTCATAACTCAGGATCAATTTGTAATATATATGTTCAAGATGGAATCTCCTTACCCTAGAGAGTTCCTACATGTCAAAGAGAAGGAGTTATCTTTCCTTTCCTAAAAGACTGAATATACAGACAGAACAAACAACTAGACCACACACACACACACACACACACACCCCAAATCCTAACTCTAACACACAGTCTCTGCAGCAATCAGCCCCAGACAGCCATGACTCGGAATTCTTCCTCCTTCCCTAATTTTTGCCCTAGCTCCAACGCAGTACCAATCAGAGAAAGTCAGATCTGTTCCCAAACAAACCCCATGGCCTGGCCCACTTCTAGTTAGGTCATTTCCAGCTTCCCCATGCCAACAACGTCCAATCAGAGCACTTGATGCCTTCCTTTTATTTCACTAGAAAGCATTCCCACTTCCCCAACCTGCCCTTGAGTCACTGCCAAAGGCAAGTGATGACAGCTGACTCCCGTGTTCCAGCGAGCCCTGACATCCTGAAATGAAGAGTCCCTGCTTGCTCTCACTGAGTGCTCTTCATTTATTTCCACACTCCCAAACATGTACAAAGAATATAGATAGGCAATTAAAAACCAAAAGAAAGAAAAAAAAGAATCAAAAGTATATGTTAATATGTTGGATCTCACTGATATTCAGTAAATGCAAACCAAACTCACCAAAATGGTGAAGCGTTAAGTGAATAGTAATGACCAAGGGTCATTGCTGGCGAGTTTATGTTGAGAAGGAGATACTCTGGCAACGTGTGTTGAAAGCTTTAAAAATGTTCACATTTTGATCCTGCAATTCCACTTTTATTAATTTAATCTACCAAATTTGTCTGACCAATGTACAAAGATAGCTATTTCATTGTTAGTAAATAAGTAGGAAACATGAGAAGCTCTCTCTATACAACACAGGGATTAGCAGTATTGGAAAATAATTTGTGATAGACTATGATGCAGTCAAGACACAATGGTCATGTTTGCAAATGTGTAATCTCTTGAAAGATCATACAATGTATTTTCCCCTCTTGGGAAGTATACGTGTGTCCCCCCCACCACCACCCAAGCAGGGTTTTTTGTTTGTTGACATTAACACTTGGCCAGGAGTCTCAGGCTTCTTGCCCCAGGGGAGAAAGGGAGAACTGAGAATACCTAGAACAAAGAAGTCATAGCTCAGCGTCAAGCATTTTAAAGTTCCGATCAAGATAAAACTCATTTTGCTGCTGCTTGGGGAGGGGCTCCACTCCAAATAGACCCTAAGAAGCCTGAAACACCAATCAGAAAGAATATATGTACCCCTATGTTCGTAGCAGCACTATTTACAATCGCTAAGATCTGGAAACAGCCCAAGTGTCCATCAATAGATGAGTGGATAAAAAAACTGTGGTACATGGACACAATGGAATACTATGCAGCTGTAAGAAAGAAAGATCTCTTATCCTTTGAGACGACATGGAGGGACCTGGAGAGTACTATCCTAAGTGAAACAAGCCAATCAGAAAAAAAACAAATATCACATAATCTCACTTATTTGTGGAATATAATGAACTAAATAGACCCAGAGACATAGAATTAGGGTACAGACTGACAAACCTCAGAAGATGGGGACAGTGGGGAGGGAAGAGATAAACCACAGAACTTATATGCATGTGTGTGTAACCATGGACATAGACAACAATGCTGGGGGGGGGGTGGGATTGGGAGGAGGGTATCAATGGGGGAAAAGGGAGAAACATCTGTAACAAAAACAAATTAATAAAAAAATAATAAAATCAATAAAAAAGATAAAAATCATTAAAAACAGGGGTTTTAGGAAAGAAAAATAATAATTTTCTAGAAAATTCCTAAAGTGGATTTTCACAAAACAAGAATCAATCTTTTGAGCATGAAAGAATGGAGGTTACAATAAGAGAAACACGTCCATCACGCAAGTACAGACGTTCTTGTGGGGATAGGAGTGGGAGAAGCTGGGAGAGCTAAGAGGGGGGAGATGATTTGGTTGTAGTGTGGGGTTTGTGCCCTACTTCCGGTGTCCTGTGAGATGCTTGCTAGAGCTCTGGGATTCCCTGACAAAGGTGTGGGCGTCCCAAAGCTCGGGGGACTTGGAGCTTGCTTCCCATCTGAGCTTCTGGCTGACCACCCTTGTGTGTCCCACGGCTGTATGTCAATATGCCCCATCACTACATGGGGTGGGCACAACAGAAAGGCCAGCATGGTGGACTTAGGTAGAGAGAGGGTCTGAGACAGGGTCCCATGATTCCCCACAGCCTGGGCATGGTGTTGAAGAGGGTCGGACATTCCAGCGTGTCCCAGTTTGGTGATGGGGGTATGGTGTGGAGTGAGGAAATTCAACAGCAGGTAGTTGACAACTGAGAGCTAGTGGACCTGAGGATATCACCTTGGCACAAGGCAACCAGTGACCAGTAAGATACAATGGGATTTTGTAACAGGTGGTAAGATAGTCTCATAGCAGTTGATAGACAGGGCTTGGGCCTGAAGATCTAGTTACCTGCAATCTGCTTTAAAGCATAGCATGATTTCTCTAGAATCCAAGTTATCATGGTCAGGAGTCATCAGCTGGAGAGATGGGGGCAAAACAGAGTTCACAGTGAGATGTGCAGGATCACAAAGGAGAGAACCAGGAAGAAAACCCGCCGAAGCAGGAGCAGGTATTAACTGATAAACACTCTCAAAGGATCATTACAATCACCAATGGGTACAGCTCAATTTGATGGAGAAGTGGGCATGTGCTATACAAATGTTTGGAGCTGGCTGGAAGAAAAGGTGTCAAATCACTCAGACGTTCAAGGTTGATTGGCTCCTGACATAGAATTATCTGGGTCAACTGGAGAGACAGCTTGGGACCTGTCACGGGATGGGAGGACGGCTGAATGAGTCCTAGATAAGAGTCAGGCATTCAAGGCTCGGCACAGTCCTTGCCTGAGCAAACTTCCTCTAGGAGATACACCGACAAACTCCAAACGCTGGGGGCTGGAGAAAAGAAGGGGCATTTTGTATTCTTTTATTTTAAAATTATATTTGATAAATCGAACTGTCTGTAGGCGGCAATTCAGCCCCAGGGAAAGTGCCCATTGAACAACATGTTGAATAGCAGACCTCAAATCTCATTACATGAGTAATGGTCTAACAAAGCCTGCCTGTTCTTTGCCGCCCACTTGAGCTTGCTCGATGAAAATAACCCTGTAGACAAGAAGAGGAGTCTAATGCAAATGCTGTTTTTCTACAGATGCCTTATTGTTCCTTTTCCAAATATAGCACTGAAGACTGTCATTTGTTTGCAATGTACGAAAATCAGTTGGCTGCTGTGAGCTAGGAAATTGGTATGGAGTTGTCATAGACAAATACAATGGCCTATGCTTTACTTTGACAGTGTTATTTGGAGTGAAAAGCAGGTTTTGATACTAAATTGGGATAATACCATCTCTATAAGGACTAATTATATAACAGTAGTCTAAATTTTTCATTATTAATAGATTGTTCTCTTGTGACCAGTGATGTACAGCTTATTTGAGGTACTAAAGGTTAACAGGGGTGCAAATATTTTGGTTAGCGTCTTTTTCTGGGACAATTCAGGAGAACTGTTCCGCTAAATATCAAGTGACCTTGCTTTTTGTTTATGATAAAAAGAAGAGGAGAGAAGGAAAGAAAAAGAAAAGAAATCTACTCCAGTTTTGAGTGTTGCCCATATTATTATAGTAGGTCTCGCTGCGTCATGTTCTCTGAGTCAGCTACACACAAGGCAGTCATAAGTCTTCTTATAGGATGTCAATATGTGTCACCTCCTGTCACTGTTCTACTTCAAACCCTCCAATGGCTTCTCACTACATCCAAAATAAAATCCAACTGCTGGCCATGGCTTACGAGACCCTATCTGACCTGGTCCCTACTCACTTCTTTCTCCAGTGGCTCCGGCCTTACCTCCTCCTTGGGCAGATTCATTCCCAACTCAGGTGATATACTTGCCCTTCACTCAGGAAACACTCGGCCTCAGGGGTTTGCTTGCTTGCCTTACTTTTTAAACACTCCACTGAGATATAATTTATACACAGCGCAATTAAAGTGAACAATTGAATGGTTTTTAGTGTATTTTCAGAACTGTGAAATCATCACCATACTCTAATTTCCGGATATTTCCATCACCCCCAAAAGAAATCTTGTATCATCATTAGCAATCACGTTCATCCCCTGGTTCACTGTCCAGCCCTAGACAGCTGCCAGTCCACGTTCCATGTCCACAGATTTGACCATTCTGGACACTTTATATTAATGAGATCACAAAATCCACGGTCTTTTGTGGCTGGCTTCCCTGCAACCAAGAGACAACTCCTCCAATTCAAAAGGAGATATTAACTCGGAAACAAAAGTGAGAACACTATTTCTTGGGTTGCGTTCACTTTATTAAAGACGAGCCATGTTGTCCTAATAACTTTTTCTCAATGTCTCCACTGTCTGGTAGAAATGCAGACTCAAAAGCCTTGCTGTTGATGGGGAGTCTCTGAAAGGTACAAACAAAGAAGTAACATGGACAGGTTATCAGCTGTATGTGTTTTCCTCCCCAAACTAAAAATTCCTTGATGGATTAGACTGTGTCTTATATATATCTAATGTTTCTGAGTGTTGATATGTTAATTAACGAATGAAATAATCCTCTTGTCCATTCACTCATTAAATTATTTTATGTTTTAGGCCTGGGGATAAAACATGGAAAGATGACAGACACGTCTCTTCCCTATAAAGTTGGCATTCTGGTAAGTGATGCAGCTACTGAACAAATAAATAAATAAAGCAGTAGAAATCCGTAGAAGGCAGGATCAGTGGATAGAAAATAAGCAGAGAAGGATATAGGAAGAAGCCCTATTTTGCACAGGGTTGTCGAAGGAAGCCTTCTGCAGAGGTGGTATTTGAATGGAGATCTAGAGGAGAAGGTACCAGCCCTATGAATATTTGGGGAAAGTGGAACAGCAATGGAAACGCCCCTGAAGTAAAAATGCCCTTAATGTGTTCAGGAGTTAGCAAGAAGACCCACAAAATTGAATCATAGTGAGAGAGAGAGGGAGAGATTGGTATGAAAGGAGAACATAGTGGTAGGCAGGGTGGAGTTGTGTAAAGCTTTGTAGATCTTGGGAGGGAGTTGATATTTAAGTGTAAATGTATTGAAGAGCCACTGCATATTCTTATGTGGGAGAGAAATGTACCTGATTTACGTTTTTAAAAGACCACTCTGTTTATTGGGTGGCAAATGGATAACAAAGAATTAAATGGAACGTATTATTATGACGCTCCATTACGAGCATAAATGACTTGGTTGGGTGAGGTGACTGAGTGTTGCAATACACAGCATGGGAAAATAGTCCTTTCAGCCACATCTCTGGGATGCCATCCTGACCTAAAAGGACTCAATCTCTTTGAAGGGAAAAGTTCCTGTGAGACAATTCCTGCTGGATGATGTCCTGTGCTGCTGGCCTGAGTTTATAAAACACCTTTCCTTCAAACCATCTCAGACATGGTAACCCAGAGGAGTCAGGAGACAGCATCTTCACTGCTGTCGTCATAAACAGTCGCATCTGGTTGCTGGGGAGCCAGACACACGAGTCTGTGTTCCATACCAATGGTAACTGGAACATCAGTTTCTATTATGTTCTGACAGACAAATGATTAATTAGTACAATCAACATCTCTCCTTGAAAATGGCCATGGATCAGTGTGTTCCTCTCCATCATGTAATTGAATCAGGGCCCACACACCTGTTTCCACTTCCTTTAAACAAACACCTGCCCGATAACCAACACAAAGCAATATTAAATCTCAACCTGCCTTGTGCATAAGTACATCTTTCAACTTGACCTAATCGATGCTGAAAGCTAGGAAAACACAGGCCTCGGAGAAGATGACTGTCTGATCCTCACATGTATTCAGAGCGCCTGCAGCCCCCTGCCCCCCTCAGGCTGCAAGGCAGAGCTGGCGTGGTGTACCTCAGAGTCACCCCAGCCCAGGTCAGGCCTGGTTTCCCAGCTGTGTGACATCGAGCAAGCCACTTAGCCCTGTAAGTCTCTGTTTCCTCTTCTCTAAAGTGGGGACAGTGGTGTTTACCACAAATGTTTGTTGTTTTTCTATGTGATTTACATTGAGCACTTTTTACTATAATAAGAGAATATTAAATAACCTAGGTTGGCACATTTTAATTCGGATTAAGGTGGAGTAAGTGCTCCTCCCTGTCTTTCCCCCTGATTACAGCTGAAAGTCCTGCCCAGCACATTCAGAGCAGCTATCTGAAGACTCTTAAAAGCATGCAACAGCAAGTCAACCGGGGAGGAGAATGAACAACTCAAAGAACCAGCTTGTGAAGATGAGTTTCTTTCCTCTCATATTTCCTGGCTTAGATTCTAGGGCAGCCTGAATCTTGAAACTCTGAAATAGGAAGAAAAAAAAAAAAAGGCAAGAAAAATCCTCTCTCTTGGGCTAGAGGTTGGGAAGGGAGCTGATGGGAAAAGAGACCTTTTACCCCGGAGGAAGCAGCCTTCCCATGGAGGTGGCAATGGCAGCAGCAGTGAAGACAGCACCAGGTATAGCAGCTCCAGCAATAGGGAACCTGCAGGCTCTTTTGTTTTGCTACTTTTCCCTGAGGTAGGCATTGAAAACTGAGCAGGACAGACCACCACCCAGGTCTCACTGAGCCCTGGATGGAGCGTGCTCTGGGCAGGCTAGGTAGTACAGAGAGGCTGTGACAACTAAATTAACACTGGAGCCACAGCCTGCAGGTGGGTCAGGACTGTGGCCTGAACACAACTTGGTCGATTGCCCACTAAAGTAAGCAAACAAACAAGCAAACAGAAAATCAACACCCCCCAGAAAACTTTTAACAGAACAGAGAATCTCACAGCATAATATGAAAATGTCCAGGCTATGATTTAAAATTATTCAGCATACAAAGAACCAGAAAAACGTAATGACCTTTAAGGGGAAACGTAATCAAAGTATGCAAACTGCCAAGATGACCCAGGTGTGGAAATTTTCAGACCAAGATTTGAAAGCACCTCTTCTAATAATGATCCATGAAGTAAGGGTGAACACTGTTGAAAATAATGACCCCTGAAGTAAGGGTGAACACTGTTGAAATGAATGGAGAGGTAGACATTTTCAGCAAAGAAAGAGAAGGTATAACAAAGAACCAAATGAAGAATTTTGAACTGGTAGATAAAATAACACAAGTAAAATGTCAATTAGAAGAACTCAAAAGCGGAATGGAGATGAGAAAGAAAAGGGTCAATGAGCATGAAGGCAGATCAATAAAAATTATCCAATCTGGAAAATATAGAAGAAAAAAATGTTTGACAAAAAAAATGAACAGAGCCTCAAAGAACTGTGGGACAATATCATAAGTTTTTATATTAGTGTCATTGCAGTTCTGGAAGAAGAGGAGAAAGAAATTGGTGCAGAAATATATTTGAAGAAATAGTGGCTGAAAATTTACCAAATTTGGTAAAGGACATATATTTGCAGATGTAAGAAGTTCAGCAAACTTCAAGTAGAATAAACTCAAAGAAAACCATGCTCTGACTCATCATAATCAAAGATCAGAAAACAAAATAAAGCAAAACATCTTGAAAAGGCTAGAGAAAAACAATACCTTACAGAGAAAGGACCAATGATTCAAATGATGGCAGATTTCTCATAAAAAACCATGGAGGCAAAACAAACAAACAAACAAACAAACAAACAAAAAAAGGTGGAATAACATTTATAAAGTGTTGAAAAAAAAATACTGTAAATGCAGATTTCCATACCCAGTGAAAATACCGCTCAGTTTAGTCCTGAGATCAGGTGTGCTATTTTAAAATATTTTTCACCAAATACCCCAACCATGAACTAGTACAGTGCTCAGTACAACTGATTCAGAGAGATAAAGACTCAACCTCTCCCTTCAAGAAACTTACTTTGAAGTCCACGGGAAGGTGGAAATCTGGGCAATTAAGTTCCATGTAGATATTGGAGTTAAGACACAAAGGAAAAGGTAGTTGTCTCTGTTCAGAGTTAAAAAGAGGAAACCAGGTACAGTTTGAAGAGGAGATTATGTGTGACTTGACTATTCAAAGGCAAAAATATGAACACGACCTGCAGTGATTTGTTGGTATATTTGGGCAACTTACTTTTTTTTAGTAATTATATCACATATACCTCTAAGCACTGTTTTCTCCCACTCTGAGCAAATGTCTAACCGCCAGTCCCTGCAGTGCATTGATTAAGGACTGGATCCACTTCTACCTGCACTTAATCAATCTGATAATACTGGGGAAGTGATTAGTGCTCCTGGAGCAGCTTTTACCCAATGACTGATGGGAGTTGATGAATAAATACCCCCATCCCACACTCCTCGGATAGGATAACTCTGAAGCCTGTTCTCCACTGGGTCTCAGATTCCCCCAGTGGAATTAAGTTCTGTTTGCCTACTGTTGTTAACTTGCTTGATAATGTGCGTCCTACTGATGTTTATCCCTTCCCTCTCCTACTTTCCCATCGCCTTACTAGTGTTTTTAGGGATCACTTCTCAAAAAACTTGAACTTGTTCTTTGTTTCAGGGTCTACTTTGGAGAAAACGCAAACTAAAATAGTTTTGCAGATTAGGTTTCCAAGGAATCAGATTCTGAAATGGAGATCTGGAGTTTATTAAGGGGTACTCTTGGAATGACCACATGTGAGAGGAGAAGGGGAAGCAGGACTGGCAGAGGGAGGGTTGTAGTCACAACAAAGGCCTCAGGTAACCCCATGGAGCTCTGAAGCCAGTGGCCCTTGAGAGCTGTCCCAAGTTGAGGTGAGGGGACTTGGCTTACATCCTTCATCTCAACTAGTCATTAGATTCAGGTTGTCCTGAGAAAGGGGATGTGACCTTGAGCAAAGCAGTTCTCTTTCGATGCAAGTTAGAATAAGCTTAGACTGCCTTGATGTTACTGCTGGTAGAAATACAGGGTGGGGCAAAAGTAGGGTTACAGTTGTGAGCGTACAAGAGTTTATTTTTGCATTATTAATTAATTATTGTATTATTTTCCATATGAACAACTATAAACCTACTTTTGCCACTCCCTGTATGTTAAAGGCAATTCTGGTGAGAGCTCGGGAGGAAAAGAGGGGAGCTGGAGAGAGAGCTTCTATTGTCTTCGATGATACAGATATCATCAGGAGCAGAATGCTGGTAGCAATAGGAACATTGAAAGTCAGTCTGGTGAGGCTTCGGACAGAAATGAGGAGCATGCTACTGGGAACTGGAGGAAATGCTATCCTTGTTAGAAAGAGGCAAAGGCCCTGGCCAGTTTGGCTCAGCGGTTGGAGCGTTGGCCTGCGGACCAGAGAGTCCCGGGTTCGGTTCCCGCTAGGGGCATGTACAAAAAAAAAAAAAAAAAGAAGAAAGAGGCAAAGAACTTGGCTGAATGGAGTTCTAGTGTTTTGTGGGAGGTGGAACATGCAAGCAATAAAATGGAATATTTAACTAAGATTTCTCAGCGAAATGTTGAAGGTGCAGCCTGGCTTCTCCTTACTGCTTATAGTGAAACGCAAGATGAGAGAGAGAAATTTAAGCGATTGTTAAGCAAGAAGGAACCAGATGAAATGGTTTGGAAAATTCTGGGCAAAAAAATAAGAAAGCTGGTTCTGGAGAGAACATGCATCTCAAAACTCTCCTAGCCCCAGCCCATCACCCAGCTGCAAAGCCGCTCTCACCTTTTCGGGTGATTTGTTATAGTAGTACCCCACCTCACGGAGCCCAAGTGTGTGCGAGTCTGCTTGGGCTGCCATGACAAAATAGCAGCAGCCGGTGCCCAGACAATGGAGACTGGCTCTTTCAGAGTTCTGGAGGCCAGAAGTTCCTCCTGGGTTTAGCCATAGAGTATAATATTAAAAAAAAAAAAGCCAATGAAAGGTTGATAGATACTTCTCCTTGAGGAAAATGGAGAGATCCTTGCTCAGGTTAGAATGTGCTCTTACGTTTTGCAGGAAGTCCATCAAACGCGCTCTGTCTAGAGGAAGACATCTGTATCCTTTCCTCCAACAGGACAATTTGACAAAGGGGCTGGACCTAACTCTTCCTGAGCTGGAGGAGACATCCGGGTGCGGCTGTCCGCGGTGGGGGGAGAACAGGCGGCCAAGTGAGTTCCACCTGAGCAGGGGGCCTGCTGGCCATCTTGCTGGTCGGGAGCCAGGGCAACCCCGGGGTCCACCGCTGGGTGGGTCTGGGCACCTGGCATCTGGCCATTCTTTTCTTCTGTCCAGTCACATTGGTGCAGGTTTGCATAGTATTCAGGTGGTTCTCCTGTGAGAAGCTCAAGCTCCTGAAAGGAAAACAGAAACAGAAAGAGTGGACAACGTACCTACTGGCAGCAAGCAGCTAACTCAGACTTGTGGGGAAGGCGCCTCTGGGTGGTGGGTTCTCTAGGGCAGGCTTGTGAGCTAGCAGCCGATCCTGGAGTGGCTCAGCCCACGTTCGGTCTACAGCTATGTTTCTTGTTCTCGTTCGGAAAACAGGCTAATAATACTTATCTCTTATTTACAGGGTGGAGAGAAAGATTGGCATGGGAGTTAGGGGACCTGAGTTCTCATCCTGAGTCACTGTCAGCTAGCCACGTGGCCTTGGGCAAACCAATGCACCTCTCCGGACTTGAACTTTTGTATATTTAAAATGAAGGTGCTGGCACATAATCCTGGAATCTGAAACACCTGCACGATCAGGTTTCTCACTGGATGCACCCCTCCTAGGGTGGGCAGGACACAGCCAACCCCCCACCCCGGCCCCGTACCAACAGGATCCCTTCTCTGATTTGCTGAGCCCGGTCCCCCAGCTGAAACTCCAGCTCCTCCATCTGCTGCCGCAGGGCCCTGCGCAGAGCTTGCAGCTGCTCGGCCTCTTTCCTGCAGGCGAAGGACAGAGTCAGACTTCACAGCCTTCCCCCCACGAGCCGTCCTCCGCTGCTCCCCTCAGAAGGTGGGCCACTCCTTCGCTATTTCTCAAGAGAACGTCGTCACCTTCTCCATCGGGTTCAGCTGCAGACACAGCTATATTACTAGGGCAGGCTTTCTTTTTTCTTTTTAAGCAACTCTATTGCAGAATAATTTACGTACCACGAAGTTCACCTATGTCAAGAGTACAGTTCGGTGATTTTCGGTGAATTTGCTAAGAGGTGTGACTGACAGCATGCAGGTCTGGAACACTTCCACCTTCCCAGTCAGCGCTGTCCTGACCTTGCACGGTTAACCCCTAGTCCCACCCCATCTTCAGGCAACCACTCATCTATTTTTGGATCGTATACTTTTGATCTATGTGAAAATAATGCAGATTTTCAACACCCCAATAAACCCTGACCTTCGCATTTACTTGAGCCCCATTTGCAGTGACTGAAGATATCCAGCTGGCTAGCCCCCTCTTCCCAGCTGCTGCCCACCTTCCGACCTCAGAGATCCCTGGCCTGTAAGAGTAAGGGTTGCTGTCTAGCCAATGGCTCTCACAGACTCCCACTGAGAACGCAAGAACAAGAGCACGAAAGCCAGGGAAAGCTGGCCGGCTTCTCATTAGCTCTGCTCCGGGGCGCGCATCTGTCCTGCCCTGATTACCTTTCCTGCTTCAGGGGTGTGGGTTGGTACTTACTCTTAGGGCTCCTTTAGACAATTACCTTTCCTCTTCTGACATGTCCCTGGAAAAGAGAGCCTGCTGTCCTGTGAGGTGCTTTTCAATTTCCTCCAAATGCTCCCGGAAGCCCTGGCATAGCGTCTTCATTGCTTCCATCTCCCGGACTGTGCACTGAGAACAATCAGAAAGAACTGCCAGCGTGTATCCTGGCGGAGCCTGCTGTCCCACCGGGGCTCACCGCTTTGCCCCCCTGCTAACGTGTGGGGAAGACACTAGGGAAAGTCCAGCCTGGGGCTTCTCCGAGCAGCTAGAGGCAGTCCTTGGCTGGGACAGAGGGTGGCAGTTATCGGATGAGCCCTGGAGACGGGAAGGCAGTCTGGAGGAGTAGGTGATGTGGGGATTGAGACTGTAGATGGAGGAGAGGAGGGGGAGGGCCAGAGTGTGGGTTTGTGTTTAGAAAAGTTGAGTCTCTCTTGTTTAACTTTGTTGCTGAGTAATGCCTCACTCTGGATCTCAACAACTTGAACACATCTGTTCAGATGGTTTTGTTTAGTTAGAGAAAGTCTTCTAAGGATATTTTTGATTAGTCTTAGCTTGGTTTAACCACAGTCCCTGGAGATTAAAATCTGAGGAGTATCTCCAGCCAGCTGACAAGCCCATCCACAGTGAGGCAGGCACACAAGGGCATCCCATCCCTCCATGGACTGGACTCTCCAGTGGACTCTCCTCCCCATCCTGATCCTGTTCCCCATTGCTCTCGATGGGAACAATTCATTAAACTGTGCTTTCTCTGTATGCCTGTGCTTTTGCCTTGGTTTCCTTATTTAAATTTCTTCTTGCAGCCAGCAAGCGCAGTCCATTTGTCAGGCACTCTGCTGATTTGCTGGGTTCTTACCAGCTACCACGGGTTTTTTAGTCCAGGTTGACCATGCTTTGACTGGAGCCATAATCCAAACCCCAGAATCCCCAGCCTAATGATCTCTCTACAAGGCCCATGGTTTGGACCCCCTTCCTGATTGGTATGGCAGAGTCTCCTAGTTGCCTACTCACTATCTTTCTCCCCCTTATTCTTACTAACAAATTCTAGTATCTTAGAGGCAACAATGTGTCTAAGTAAAAAACTACACTTCCCAGCATCCCTTGCACATAGGATAGCAATGAGATGAGAGTACAGAGCACGAAGCCGGGCTTCTGGGAAGCTCTTAAAGGAAACTGATTTCTCAGACAGGCCTCTTTTAACTTTTTCTTCTTCCTTCCATGGAAACCAATCTTACAGCTATATTAATTCTTCCCAGCCCTGCTTCTAAGAAGTCCCAGATTTCATACTCTTCTCACCAAAACCATATGGCCAAGATCCTGGCAGCCCGATGGCTATTTTTTTTTTTAAAGGAATTATCTTAATACAAATATTTTCATAAGAATGATGTTTTTGTATTGAAAACTCTACATCGTTTTTTCCTGGAGAGTTTGGTTTTTAGTCTATTTTTTCATTTTTATTCCAAATAACATATTTTATCCAGCAAAACTCTCCAGTTACTTTTGCTTCAGGGTGAGCACCTTTGAATCAGTGGGGAATGTTTGAAGCATTATTGGTGTTGTCAAGAGGGTGTGAAAGGTGACCACAATTATGGCTGTGCAAGCCAGAAGAGGCCTTAGGGACCGTGAAGGCCTTCTTCCAGAGATCAGTGTTGTGAGGCAGAGTGGTTAACTTCCTTGTCCAAGGTAAAAAAATGGCAGTCAGATTTCAAACCCAAGTCTCCCTGCTCATTTCTTTTCCTCCTAGTCACAGCAGGGACTAGTGTGGCTGGCCACACGAAGTTATTTGTTCCTTAGGAGGGAGCTGACGAGTGGTCCTAGCAGAATCCTATAAGGTGGCCACGTTCTGCGCACAGTGAGGCCAGGGACAGGGAAACACTGTAACACTGTAGTAACACTGTAATCACTGAATTTTATGTTTCAGCTAGTTGCTTTAGGCTTTCTGACTGCAAGGTATGGGGCCTGGGATAGATGGCCTGTAGCTCCCTGTGAAGGGAACGGACATGGAAAATTCTGAAACACTGCCATCTTCTGGTCATTTGGAAACACTAAAAGGACATTTCACCTCTAGAACAAGTATTGAAGTAGTTTCAGAAAAAAGGAAACCTTACCCTCCCTCCCAAAAGACGGGGGGCTGTTTTGAACTCTTTTTTGCAATATAAAGCTGGGTTATAACCCAATATAATGCAAGCTCTGCCCCACAGACCCAAGCCCACTAAAACAAACAACATCAACAGTAAGAGTGACACCATTGAAAAACAACGAACTTTTAAATGGCTCATATCACTTCTAAATTGTGTATGCTTTTCTTTTTCTTTAAATCCAAGTCATATGCATTATAAAATAATTTTCTAATATCCAAAATATAATTTCTGATACATCTTGTGTTTTGGAAAAATTTTTAAAAATTAACAAATCATTGTGAAGAATTCACTTATATATAAGAATTTAATTATGTCAATAAAGCATTATCTTGGGTAACTCACAAGACCACAAAAATGACATTTACCAGGAAAGTGTTTCTCTGCACTGTTACATGCTGCTATGTAAGGGGGAGAGGTGGGGATGTTTTTCTGAGCTTTTAACCTAAAATGTTCTTAATTTCAACACCTGTTTGGAACTCCCATTGTCATGTAAGATATGGCATCTATCTCTGTCTATAATCTTCACTTGGTCTGAGCTATTTTCTAGATAAGTTTTTCATTGATTATTGATTTTCTTCTATCCCTAGCTAGCATTTAGCATCCAACTTACAGCCATTTTTCTCAGGCCAATAAACCTAGGCTCACTCGCACAGATGCTTTTTCTCTTTGTTCTTGTGTTTACTCTTTCATTTATTTAAGTAGCGTCTTCTCATTTGTGAATGAAATACCTGATTTCCACTTGCTTTTCTGCGTGTGTGTGTTTGTGTGTGTACACCTGCATAGGAGTACAAATATGCACGTGTATGTGTGTTTTCATTGTTTCCTTTGAGTGTATGTTTGTGGCTCCTTGGATTTAAATAAAGAGAAATGTGTTGTCTTCTAGTAAAACCCAATGTAGCATGGTTTCGCAAGGGTATAATGCCAAATCAATTTGATATAAAAGTACCATTGTTTTTGTATAATTGCAAATTCTAAGAGGAGAGAAGGCTAAGTCAATGTGAGATGAGATATCAGAAGACATGGGCTGGTGATATGCACTTCAACCCAAATTCCTGCCCATTTAAAACCTATCCGCAAGTCTGAAGATGGGCCACAAACCCCGTGTTTTCTGCGGAAGTGCGATATGTCACAGAATCCAATCAGGAGGAATATCTGCTTCCCATGGCCAGACCGCTCCACACGGTGGCTACTCAGAGCTAGGCTCAGAGAGACTGAGTGGCCTGTGCAAGATTATACAGCAAAGCGAATTTAAGACAGAGAATTGTTTAGTTAAACTGAACTGAAGATAAGGTTCAGATGCATTAATGTTTATAACCTTACATATAAATTCATGTATGGTTCTATAGCCCTTTGTCAAATGAAAATTAATAATAAAATTTGCCTTCCTTGTTGACAAGGTAATGGGAAGTATCAAATAAGAAGACATTTGTGAGAAAACACCATAAATCATAAGGCAGTTTGCAAATACTGCTCATGATTTGCAAAGGGAAGGCAGCTCCGAGAGCTTGCACTCAGAGAGGAAGGTGAACATCATCCCGGAGGGGTTAGTTGGTGCCTCTTCTGCTTCCCCGACTTTGCAGAGACAAACACTTACAGAGCACAGCTCCCGCACTGTGGTGTCCTGAAGGACGGTCAAAGTCTTCATGAACTGGGCTTCCAGATGGCTATGTGAGCACGGGCCATGCCTGCAGGCTGAGGCCACAGAGCTGGGGCTTTGTCTCCCTGAGTGGCAGTGGGGATGGTGATGACAGCAGTCCCAGCAGTGGGCAGGTGCAGCATGGCCGATGTCCACTGAGCAGATACTAGGGAAGCCTGTGTCTAGGGAGACAGATTTGGTGAGGGGTTGGGCCTTGTTACTTGGAGCTGAACAGCGATGCCAGGACCTGGGCTCACACAAATAAGTCTGAACAGAAACATCACTGAACTGTTTGGCTTCTGTCCCCAGATCTGGGTCTGTTGTGCTAACAGGGTCATACAAAGTGCATTCTAAAGTTGTTCTTCTAAAATAAGTCCCCAAGGCCACAGCATTCTGAGCAGCTAACAGCAGATTGGAGGACATCTGGGTTGTCACAGACTTGGAGCTGATGGTGTTTGAGTCAGCATTTGAAGGAAGGGTTCCCATCTCAGATCCTGCCCTGGGTGGTATTTGGCCCAAAGCACTACACCTTGGCTTCACTTGGGGAGTAGTACCTCCAGACAGCTTATCTAGGTGGGGAATGGACTTTTCAGATGTCTGAATAAGGTCAACTATATAGGACGTGACTTCACTGGGCTTGGGGACATGCTGTGGTGGACTTTCTCGCATTAGTAAGGTGTTATTGATGTCAGGACAGAGTTGATTGCCTTCCGCTCCTTTTGGGGCCTCAGAGTCAACATGAAGGAACTTGCATTGAGTATGACCCCTTCCAGGTGACCGCTGAGACTCACAGTGGTGGCTTTGCACGTCCCCGGCTCGATCAGGCCTCAGGAACCCATCCTTCCCTTCTGTGACGTGGGTCACCATAAACTCCAGAGGATGGTCACATCTGGAGGTGATCATGTCGACACTGACCTCATGTTGAGTTTGGGACATGGGTGGGGGTTGCCTCCAATGGCTGTCTTTCTTGGGGTGTTCTCCCCCAGAGGTGGTCTTGTCCGGGGCCATGTCTGAGGTTAACAGTTCTGGATGTCCCTCCATGGCCTCAAGCTGATACTCTTTCTCCACCACAGATGTTGAGGACTTTTCTTCTAAGACACTCCAGTCTTGACTTGGAAAAGACGTGCTCACCATACTCTTGGAATCAGCCTCGTCTGACTCCTGCTGGCAGTCCTGGGGTGACCCTAAGTGCTGGTTCTGATCCACTGGTTTTCTACATCCATTCTCAGCAGGACTCTGGCTTCCAGGCAGGGAAGGCATCTGTGGAAGAAACCAGGATGAAGGCAAAGGGGTCAGGAGGGTGGGGGAGGCGCTAGGTTTAAGAAGTGCTTTCTTTTTCTCCTTATCATTACCACTGACTTAGAAGTCAGGAGCTAAAGGCTAGAACCTCAGGTTAACATCAGTTTACTACTTTAACTGGGACCTTCTTTCTATGAGGCTCAGCTTCTTTGTTTAGTAAAATCAAAAGAAAAGGGAAAGGAATGCTGAGCTTTCCGGCACCTTGTTCACTGCCCCCGTCCCTTGGTGCCTGTGTGCGTGCCTTCTAAGCATCGGTTGTCCTTTCCAGTGGTGGCAGCACACTTTCAACTTGTATTTCCTTCAGTGCTATCCCAACCCTCGCATGGCCCTCTACCTGCAGGGCCGGGGGTTCCGGGGGTTCCTCCAGGAACCCGCTGCTGTCAGACTGGCAGCTGTTGGCTCTGCTCACCGTGGCACCTGCAGAAAGAAACGAAGAGGCCTGCTGAGTAAGTGACAACAGGGTGAAACAAGACTGGGCTCAAACCCTCCCAGTGCCCGCGGTGTCGCCGTAGATCCTCAATAAATGCCCGCTGCGTGGAAGTGTAAACAAATCAGGCAATTCCAAGGGGTTTTGTTGTTGTTAATCCTCGCCCGAGGATATTTTCCCATTGATTTCTTTAGATAGAATGGAAGGGAGGGAAGGAGGGAGAGAGAGGGAAACATTGATGTGAGAGGGACACATCAACTGGTTGCCTTCCGCATGACCCCAATCAGGGCCGGGGATCGAACTTACAACTCAGGCACATGCCCTTGACCAGGAATCAAACCTGCAACCCTGGTGCTCAGGCTGACACTCTATCTGCTGAGCCAAACCGGCCAGGACTCCAAGCATTTTCTCCTCAGCTGCCAGAGGGCTCACATAAAACTGCATCACCGCTGTCCTAATACAAGGAGTAAAACGTGCAACAAAGGAAGAGGAGCTATCGTCCCTTATAACTAAATAACAATATGATTGTGAAATGCATCTTTATCAAGGGGAAGAAAATCCAGAAGGAAATGCATATGCCTTAAATGTCAGGCTAACAAAACAATAAAACTCCAAATTTATACATCTGTGTCTACACATATTGCAAGGCACTGAGTGTTTGTGCCCCCCGCCCCAAATTCATATGCTGAAATTCTAACCCCCAAGGCGATAGTATTAGGAGGTGGGGCCTTTGGGAGGTTATCTGGTAATGAGGTCAGAGCTCTTATTCATGGGGTGAGTGCCCTTACAAAGGGGACCCCAGAGAGCTGCCTCGCACCTTCCACCACGTGAGAACACAGCAAGCAGGTGACCACCTGTGAACCAGGAAGTGGGTCCTCACCAGATGCCAAATCTGTGGGCACCTTGATCTTGGACTTCCAGTCTCCAGAATTGTGAGCTATAAACGTCTGCCACCCCGTTTATGGTATGCTGCTACAGCAGCCCAAATGGACTAAGACATACATATTCTTTCTCTTTTGACTAAATGTTGGATAGGAACCCCTTACAATCCTCATCTGGACTCTATTTATATGACTACAAGTCGGTGCTCATGTTTTTTTAATGCTGCTCTTATCATTTTGAGAGGCCAGAAGGGGCAGAGAAAGAACAATGTTACATGTGGGCAGGTAACGCAGGTAACACTCTGTAAATGAGCATCTTGAAAGTCTAAGTCTGTAACTTCTTATTAATGGGGTGGGGGAAATGGGTGGTTGCTGGGGAGGCACCCTGCTAAAGATTAAACTGTAGAATTTTTTTCTCTTCTTTAATGAGAAATGCTTCCAGCTACACTATAGTATGGGCTAGACCAGGAAGTCTCCTCTTCCCAGAAGGAGGAGCCTTATTTGTCCTGGAAGAAAAGACTGGGCATGGGTCTGGGGAGTGGGTTGAAAGGAAAAAGCAGATTTGTTGGTGGATGTAGCGCTTGGATATCTGGTACCTAAGTGACAGGTGGGGAATTTGCCTTGGCTTGAAGAACTAGCTGCTGCAGAAGAGCTCAAAGGAAAAATCAAACAAACAATCCAGCCTCTGCTTATGTGTCCTAGATCCAACCTTCAAGGACAATTCCACTAACAAGGCCAACAGCGCCTCGGCTCCGTGTAGGACTTCCCACCAGCCTTACCTGCCCATGTGTCTGAACAAAGACGGCAGGTAGAGACATGGTTCCAGAGCTGGTCCCCCAGCCCAGGTCCCAACTATCTCACTCTGAGGTCAATGCAAACAGAAAAAAAAAGCTCAGATTTGTAGAATTAAAATGTATAAACTCCATATTCATGAATTCACTTCACATAAAATAAAAGGCTAAAAATCAGAGGACGTAGTTTTTAATCACTGAATCTTAGGGAGATGAAGGAAATTTGAGCAAAGTTTTGAGGAAACAATGTCTTTGACAGAGCTGTTATTCCTTGTTACATAATTAAAGGTAAAATATTAAAAAAATATTTACTAGTCATAGACCTAAACAAAACCTCTGCTTCTGGCAAGGTGGAGTAATAAAAACTAGATCACCCTACCACCTGAAACAACTAAGAAATTGGACAAAGTATATGAAACATGGTTTCAAGAAAGTGGACATCAGGTTATTAAAGGTAGCAGTTCCTGAGAGGCAGGAACAAATCCTGTGAGACCTACAATTACTCAGCTTCCTGCCTTCAGAGAGTTCACAGGACAGTGAACCCAGGCAGATCCTGGCAGACCCCCTAAGTTGAGGAGACAGAACTAAGAGTCTGGAAAGACTGAGCCAAATAGAGTTCACAGAGTCAGGTGGGAAAGAGGAGGGAGCTGTATGAGAAAACTCTAGAGCATCCCTCTTGAGAATATGGCCATGTACTGATCGGATCATGCATGTGAGAAAACCCAAAAGATGGTGGAAGGGAGCACTGGAAAGGATTAGAAGATGCAACGCCCAACACTCACCCAGGCCTGGAACAGTGCATGCTCCCACCAGCCAGATTCTAAAACCTCATAATTCACAGAGCGTTGGCAGAATAGAGTAGTCAGATGGGTCTTGCCCCTGGAGTGAGGAATAATTAGCCTTCAAATGAGCATTGTTCCCACCTAACATCTTAAAATCAAGACTTAAAAGGATCAACTGTTTCCAAGTAACTCAACTGTGTCTCAGACCTAAGCTGAAGAATATTTATAGCAATATAGTAATATCTAGCACCTGCAAGGTAAAATCCACAATATCTGGCATCAAATAAAAAAATAATAGTCATGCAATGAAGCAGGAAAATATGACCCATACCGAGAAGAAAAATCAAAATCGATCAATTGAGACCAACCTAAAACTGACACAGATGTGAGAATTAGTAAACAAGAACATCAAACACTGATTATTACTATAGTCCATATGTTCAAGAAGCTAGAAGAAAGATGAAATATGTTAAGTAGAGATCACAAGATATTAAAATATACCCACATTGAAATTCTAGAGATGAAAACTATAATGTCTCAGGTAAAATTTATACTGGATGTGTTTAACATCATTATAGAGATTACTGAAGAAAAGATTAGTGAAATTGAAGACATAGCCATAGAAACTATCCCAAATAAAAGAGATTTAAAAAAATAAGAATTTAAAAAATCGAAAGAGCATCAGTGAGCTGGAGACAACTCCAAACAGCCAAATTTATAGGTAATTGGAATATCCCAAAGAGGATGTAGCACACTGGATGAAAACTTTCAAAGAAAAGTTTGTTTTGAGAAGTTGAACCAACCTCAAACACAAGAAACATGAAGAAAACTGTAACAAGGCACATCAAAATGAAATTATCCAACACCAATGATCAAGAGAAAAATCTTAAAATAAGCCAGAGAAAAAAAGACATTACACACAGAGGAAACAAAGATAAGGAAGGCAGCAGATTTCGCATCAGAATAATTCAAGCAAGAAGACAATGGAATAACATCATTAAAGTACTGAAGGGGAGAAAAACCCTGTGTGGGTGTGTTTTAAAGATTTATTATCTAAATCTTTTAAAAGAGAATTGACAATTTAAACAAAATAATAACAATGCAGAGTATGGTTTATAACAAAGACCTAGAAGACTAAAAAAAATTTAAACACTTGTTATGAAATTGATTCATTTGTATGGAAGGAACTGCCTGTGAAATTTTTCTTTAACTGTGATGCACAATTTTTATCCAGTCTTTAACCTGGATAATAGAATACTGTTTACTTGTCAAAGGAAATAGTGTACACTCATTGTGTATTTATTTATTTAAAACAAATTTTTTCTTTATTGATTTTAGAGAGAGAGGAAGGGAGAGGGAGAGAGAGATAGAAACATCGATGAGCGAGAACATCAATTGGCCATCTCTTGCATGCCCCCCACTCGGGATTGGGCCCACAACCTGGGCATGTGCCCTGACTGGGAATCGAACTGACCACCTCTTGGTGCATGGGTCAATGCTCAACCACTGATCCACACTGGCCGGGCACATTGTGTGTTTATTATAGAAAACTGTACAATGATTTATACAATATTGAACACTTCCCTGCTCTTGTTATAATGAACTCAGCTGATATTAAAACTCTTCAGATCCTTTAGAGTTAGAAAAAAAATCATATTTTCCTACTTATATCAACTATGGGTACAAAATAAATGATGATGATGACAGAAACCTTTCCAAATCTCAATGCAGAATTTCAAATATTTTCTTGGTACTATACAAAGGGCTCTGGCTGCTTTGGCTGGAGCCCCTCCAGTGAATGTCTCTACAGAGCGAGAAGCCCATCCTCAAGAATTTCCCACACAAACCTCCTGTTCAAAGCTCCCCTTGTGGGCTTCAGTACCCACCACAGCCTGCTTCTACTCAGCCCCCTCTGCTGTGAACAAAGCCTGTGGATAGAAGAGATCAAGACAGCACTGACGTCTGCCCTTCCTCCCCATCCCCATACTATATAAACAACAGGGGACCCACAGGTATTCACCAGGAGGGCTGAACCTTCCTGAAGGATGGACGAAACAGACTTTGGAACTCTTTGTTCTTTCTACATGTCTTGGTGCCCGGTTTGCACCACGAGCTGTGAGGGAGTCCTGGTACATCGCTATTCTTTCAACTTTCCAGGTCATCTCTATGGTGGACTATAAGCTCCACGTAAAATGTTTGCCATCCCCCTTCTTACAACTCCAGGATGAAATGAAACCTTAGAGCACTAAAACAAAATTGTATGTCAGAGCCCATTTGTCCAAGTGCTGGTTGGTCCATATCATCCTGGTCAAATGCAAATAAATGAACCAAACACATAAAAAGTCTCTAAAAGGTAGAAAGGTCATCTCCTCCAAAAGGAGCATATGTACTTTACAACTGTTCCCTTTAGTTAACTGCACTCGTGTAAAGCACAAAGACAAAACCAAATAAACAAAAATAACCCTGAAACAAATTTAAGTGAATTTGTGAAACCAGCTGATTTGGAGGGCCTCTCTTTGATGGTGAGATCAAACGGTGGAACTGGGCACAGACAGTTTTCTCAGGAGTAGAGGCTTATTTATCTTGTGTGTTAGAAGTCGAAACCACACACCTGAACCATCTTTAGAGAGTCACCAGGCAAAATGTGGGCCAATTTTACTGATGGGTTAGTTTCTTCAAGAGACTGAAACTCTTTCCTGCCTACAAACCACCTTTTCAGCAACTAGATGATAAACATCTCGAAATTGGGTTTGCAAATTCTAAATATTCTCTTAGGGTTGTAAGAATTAAATGATACAAAGGATATGAAATCGCCTGGCTCAGTATGGCAATGATGGATGCTTGAACAGACAAATACAAATGTGCACCATTTATCACTCCCACACCCTCCCACCTCATATGTAATAGGCGGGAGGGCATGCCTTTGGGGAAGATACTATGGCATCTGGCACGAGAAATGCAAGTGGGACCAGCATCCCCAGGTCAACCCAGCCCAGCTCCTGAAACTAGGCCCAGACTGGGAGAACTTGAGAAGCCTCAACACCTCCAGAGGGATTTTCCCTAGACACTCATTCCTCCCAAGGAGCCACAGATCTTCCTTCCTCCATAGATGAGGGCCTTGGCTTCCCACCTTAGGCCTACCAGTCCTTTTCTCCTGGCTAGATGTTATTATTGAAACCCTCCACTACTGGCTGGGTCCTGTTCCAAAGCACCACCTGAATGAGTTTGTCTTGCCCCTTGAACTGCTGTTTCCCCCATGCTGCTGGAGGGGGCGGGCTACCTTCTCTGTGATGGAAGCTACAGAGATCCAGTGCAGGCTCCAAAACCGAGTCACCTAGGAAACCCGGAGCCGAACCTGCTGGTTCAGATTCAGACTCACTGACTTACTAGCTGTGTGATCTTGGGCATGTCACTATGCTCTCTGTTTCCTCATGGGGAAAAGAATGAATATAGTAAAAATATTTTACTCATGGCGTTGCAATGAGGATCATAGCCAATAATATATACATGGAGATTTATGCATATGTAGAAGATGACATAATCATATATATAAACTTTTGCTGCAGAACATCATCTTAGTATTATCTATTAGAACTCAGTCACTACTAATATCATTAAATTTCATTAGTGAGTATAATTATTAATGGTAATATTTATTAGAGGGTACCTTTTTCAGCACAGGACTCTCTTCACAGCGTTAGATTTCACTCTCCTCAAACCGATGGACCCGACCTGGGAAGGAGAGGTCCGCCTTTTGAAACATTTCTGCCTGGGAGGAGACAGATGCCTCGGGCACTTTATCCAAACAATCACCAGGTGGCAGCCTTACACCAACCACAGCACAGAGGAGCCTCTGAGATGACTAAGTCTAACAGCAAAAATCAACGGAAAGGCTGCTTTTCTGAGCTGGGTTGGTATAGAAGTGTTTGAATCCTACACGGCAAGCTTTCCTCTTAACTTAGTCTGAGCTCCTAGAGGCTCAGGGGAAAGAGCCTATGGAAGTGCAATATAAATGAGGGCAGGGAAAAAGAACAGGAATCATTAGGGTGTGACATACGCTCAAGTTGTGTCAAGCCAAAGAAATGGTTCAACCTTAGACTCTTGGGGGTTTACCATCTTCATCTTTTTTTTACTGTTCTGCTTTACCTATTTCTTTGCCAAGTTCCTCTCTCTTCTGTCCCCCCAAGGTAGAAAACTCTGTGACAGCTCCTTGGTGAAGCTGAGGCAGAGGAGCAAATGATCTCTGAACCGGACATTGGAGATCACGCAAACTCAGATGCCTTTAGGAGCGGGGCGGTAGCAGGTGTGTGATGCAGCTGGATGTAGACACTAGGGGGCAGTGTGGGTTGTTTGAACTTGAGAGTGGGCCATAGTCACTCCACAGGCACCCAGGTGGGAAGCCAGGATGGTGCCACCTACCATCCAATGCAGGAATCCCTTCCAGAACTTTCTGTATAGATGGCCATCTAGCTAGTGCTGACACATTTGTGTGACATGGACCTCCTCCCATGCAGTCAGAACATACCGTATCTTTTAGAACACGCTTTGTTCTTGGTCAGAACAACTTTCCTTCATCATTAAAAAACAAAGGCTGCTTCTCTAAAATTAAATTCTATTTGGCTTAATATCACTGACTGTTCTTCAGCATTATAGAAATAATACATGGTGGTGAAGAAAATTTGGAAAATAAAAAAATACAAACAAGAAAATAAAAGTCAGATGTAATCTAACCATACAGGAAAATTGCTATCTATTTCTATGTATTTCAATCCAGTACATTTTCTTTGTGCACAGTTACCTGTGTGGTTTTTTGTTTTCCTCACCCGAGGACATTTTTGCATGTATCTTCAGATAGAGAGGGGGAAAGAGAGAGAGACACACATCGAGTGGTTGCCACCCACTCAACCCCAACTGGGGTGGGGACAAACCACAACCGAGGTACATGCCGTTAGCGGGAACCGAACCGGGGACGCTCTGGTCTGCAGGCTGATGCTCTAACTGCTAAGCCAAACTGGCCAGGGCCTGTGTGTTTTGTAAAATGATAATTATAACTCACACAGTTCATATTCTACTCCTTTTCACATAATATATTGTCATTTTTTCTTTATAAAAATTTATTTAACTTGTTTGTGTATGCACATGTTTGTATGTCTGTGAGCACATATAATTTCTTTTTTAGATTTTTGTATTATGATTGTGCTGCTTTGGAGAAAATGACGGGATAAGTTTCTCTCTTCTTTTCCTGTGCTCTCAAGTAGACTGGAAAGCTGAGTTAGCATCACTTCCTTAAACTTTTTCCAGAACTCAGCCACAGAACCACTGACTATGGTATTCCTTAAAGGGTAAAATTATGTGACAACTTTTAATTTCTTCAATAGTTATTGATAATTCAGGATTCCTACTTCTTGAGTTAATAGTAATACTTTTAAATACTTATTTTCTAATGTCATTAGTCAAATAATTCAATTATTTTCCTTGTCTGTTCTCCAAAAAGAGAAAAGTCTATATTTCTGCCTTTTATTATAGCTTTGGGCTTCTTTCATAAATTTTTGTATGTACTTTAATAAAAGTTTTACTCTAACAGTAATGCCATTCTTGTTTTATTTTTGTTTGCATTGGCACACTTTTTGGTAAATTTTTCTATTCATTTTGCTTTCATTCTTTTTTTTTTAATTGATATTTTTGAAAGAAAGAAAGGGAGAGGGAGAGAGAGGGAGAAGCATTGATGTGAGCAGAAACATGGATTAGTTGCCTCCCATAAGTGCCCTGACCTGGGATTGATCCTATAACCTGGGCATGTGCCCTAACAGGGAATTGAACCCATGACCCTTTGGTGCACAGGACGACGCTCCAACCTGAGCCATACTGGCCAGGGCTTCTTTCATTCTTTATTTTTAATGTGTATAACCTTTTAAAATAATGTTTTTCCTTGTTGGATGCATTTATTCCATCTATGAATATTTTCATAAGATATGCATTTGGTTTCATTACTTTTAATGCTATCTATTTTTATAACTGTGATTGATGCAGTCAATATATGGCATACTTGATGAAAATCCTCCCTCTTGTTCTGAAAATAGACATCACTACAGGTCTATGACAGTCTTTTCTGCCCATCTGGAATTCAGCCTCAGAATATTTAATCAGTTCAACATTACTAATGGCTAATACTAATAAACGAGAATTAAGATACAACTTAAAACATATATTTGCCGCCCTACTGTTGTATTAATAAAGACCATAACTTCGCATGTAAGCAGACCTGATTGTGAACTGCATCATGAAAATAGCTATCTCAGGGACTGAAATGAAGATTAACGAAAATAATGTAAAACACTTAGCACAGTGCCTGGCCTCAGTATTTGGTATTATTGTTCATATAATTAATTTTTAATGTTTATTCTTTTGCCAAGTAGACTATATTTTTTGGATTGCTTTTTCTTTCCTTTGGTAATTCAGGAGCCATAAAGTGTGGATTAAGCAAAGAAAAAAAGAATACCTCATAGATGCAGACAACGGTATGGTGATTACCAGGGGGAAGGGGGTTGGGGGGAGGTAGAAGAGGGTAAAGGGGGATAAAGGGAATGGAAGGAGACTTGACTTGGGGTGGTGAACACACAACACAATATACAGATTATGTATTATAGAACTGTACCCTGAAACCTATATAACTTTGTTAACCAATGTCACCCCTATAAAGTCAATAAAAATTTTTTAAAATTCATACATATTTCAAACTGCAATTATCAACATGAAGAATTAAACAGTATCTATTGACTCCCCAAGGAATCAGCATTTGTTGACAATTTTGTTTTCTTTTACATTCAGTCTTCTATGATATGATCTAGAATTTGAGATCCAGAATGTTAAGTTGTTTTTTCACGTTTCTTCTCTTCGAAGAATTTCCACTATATTTGTATTAAGCCTGAGACTTGGCCTTGCCCGTCTTCTTAAACAGGACTTCCTCGTTCAGGCTGGTGTACATTGCTGACAGTGCTTTTTCGGAAAGAAAATACGAGTGCTCTCCTCCCTGAGACTTTGCTTATCTGAAAGGTTGCTTCACAAATATATGATAACTTGAAAGGGTACAGAATTGGTGAGTTGCAAAATTTCCACTTTAAAATGCAACTGATGTGCCCCACTGTCCTGGCATCTAATAAGAGGACATTTGTTGAGATGTGAGCACAAAGAACCCTCTCTATTGGTTCCATGGTCTGACCACTGTATTGTAAAAACATATCATTCATACAGCTTCCTCTGGCTGTATCTTTTCAATACCACGTTCTTAAAAATTGTCTTATCAGTACTCTACCTTAACAAATTGAAAAGGGTGCTTTAGAGGAAAATATTCAGAGCGAGTGACTTGGTGGTACCTCTCCCTGCTCCCTCCTCTCCCACAAGCTGTGTTTCTGCCCACAGGAGAAAAGGGGCCAGTGTGCCTGGATCAAAGTGGTATCAGGCAGTCAGGGATTTGGTCATCCAGAATCATGGAATGGAGCAAGCTAACATTTTAATCTAGTGAACTATTTCTAAAACAGAACATTTATATGACTCTTTAAAGATTTGTATCTTCTTTGTCTGCATAGATGCTTATTTATTAGATATATTCTTGAGACAAGAAGAAGGAGCACAGATCCCATTTTTAAGAGCAAACCTGCATTCATTGTCCCGGAAGAACAGAATGACAAATTTTAATTTAGAACTAGTACTAATCTCATATTTGAAAATAGAAGAAGTTCCCAGAGCAAAATGAATAATGTCCCCATCACCATTTGAGACAATCGGTGGATTGCAAATTTTGTAATACCAATTTCTTTGGAGCTTTTAATTTCTGTACCATTTCAACCACCATAGTTCTAGAGACAACCAGTCCACATGTTTTTTCCTCTTGTGAAGCTGTCTGGGAGCAAACATTACTCTTGTTTGAGTTAACAGGCTGATGGTCAGGTGATTATGTCAAATGCTCAGACAGTGAGAGGCCGTAGAAGTCTTTTTACATGACAGCCTTCTTCATCAAAAGGAATGATCCAGATGGAAAAGGAAAAGGAAATTTGGAGTCACTAAGCTGGAGAACTAAGGTTTTCATCAAGAACCAGGCTCATGATTTTCAACTAGCTGCATTCTGGGGATAGCGGTAGGACGCGTGGCTGCGTCAGAGACCAGGGGAACTCTCGGGGAAGTCAGCTGGGGTTGTTCTCCTTTGCTCTTCCTTGCCTCCACTGTCCCCACTCCAGTCCTTCTCTGCCCTGTCTGTGCTCCAGGCTTCCACGTGTGTTCAGTCAACAGGAGGCACCCGTAGAAGTGGGCGACTGAAGGGCAGGAGAAAGAGCTTGGAGTCCTTATTCACCTTCCCTCCTTCAGGGGACTTTTTGAAAACAGCTGCATGACTTCATGGTAAGAGCTCCTGGTGAGGTTTCTCTTCTAAAGCTTCAACTTTTACCAGGCTCCAGCAACTGCTTTCTTTCCCTCTGCTTTTTCAGACTTACGAGTGGACATGGCCATCGACTCCTGCTAGCCTTGGGGTGCTTCCCCGTCTCTTAGTGACCCTGGAATCTAGCCCCCACAGTAAATAGTTCCTTTCCAAAAATCTTTTCATTTAAACCCTTTGAATATGTGTCTCTTTCTGCCTGAGTGATAGACCCCCAGTACAGTCAACCAGACCGTTACACATGCCTTGCCATGGTTAACCTAGTTTTCACATAGCATTGTATCTTTTCATTTTAGTTATGATTACTCTGCTTTTTAATAGAAAGAGAGTTGTGGGTAACCTGAACTCACTCTAGCTTGGAGGATTGGGGCACTGTCCTTTGTAATTGTCCTATTTAATCGCTTTCACCTCTCGATCCTGTTCATTTTAATGATTCTCTATAGAATATCTTCATGTCACCTTTCCCCCCCACTACTAATGTTATTTTTTACTGTTTCCAAGTCATTTTAAATTCTGATAAAAATTATTTTGTATATATTCTCATTCACTCACTTAACAGCAACCATTTGCTACTGACTGGCCAGTCTGTACTAGGCACTGATGAACGGGGGGAGAACTGGAAGACACAGACAGTGTGTGATGAGCTTGTCTGTGGACAAAGCCACAGATTAAGGATAAAGTAGACGGTAAAGAAAAATACTAAGAATGCCCTTTAATTTAATTCGATGACAATAAAAATTATCCCAGAACATCTTCCCCAACATATTTGTTTTAGAAACACATAATTCACAAGGTATGCCTTTGGAGCAACCAAATAAAGTAAAATAATCTTGACACAGATGATTAGCCACTCTCTAAAAGGAAGCGTGCTATATTTACATATTCATTCCACAAATACTTATCTATTGAGTGCTTACTGTGTGCTAGACAATGTGCGAGGTTCAGGAGCTACATGGTGAATGAGATGATGCCTCTCCTCCCCGGAAGTTCACGCTAACGTTCTAAGAATGAGCTCTGAGAATGCCATTCATTAGTCCTTACAAAGAGTCAGTGTGCCTTTATAACAAGGGTCGTTGGGCACACTGAAAACTAAGTCCCTTTTTCTGGGGCTCCAGCAGCCCTGACTCCTCCTCTAGAGAATGGTTTCCTGGGCACAAGAAAACTGTTCGGATTCAAATGCTAAAAGCTACTCAGAAAAGAAATCCAGAACAAAATCATAAAATAAATAAGTAAAAGCAAATCCAACGGTTGGATCTATCTTTGGGACATCATGATAGCAAAGGGGAGCAGGTCAACAAAGGAAAAGGACAATCATGGATCTAGTGATAATAAAATGCAAACAAACGTATATCAGAAAAACGTATTTCTACGGTGTAGCACCCGATAGTGATGGCCATTTAAAATGTTATCAAGGGCAATGCTCAGAACATGAGGTTTCACACCCAGACTTAAAGCATGACTTGTGCTCATAAGGGGCCTATTTCAAATTGGCTTTTCAAAAGGAGTTATACAGTTGGCCTAATTTCAAACAAGCAATTTTAATACCTCCAGCCACACAAAATATACTCCGTTGCTCTCTGTGATGGTATGCTCCTTTTTTTCTGGACTTTGCTCTTACAAAAGGAAAACCGGAAGATACATGCACAGTAACAGATTTTTGAGCTGAATTCTTTTTTTCTTGGTAGAACTTGTTTTTGCCAAGTTTACAACCCACTTGAACTTCTGTCTGTTCTTTGATTTTAGAATTAACTCGGTCTCCTTTTGACACTGGAAAAATCACAGATTTGGCTGTAGACAAAGAAATCTTAACAAAGTTTACAGAAAATTTTTACCATCCCCAAATATCTGTAAATGAAGAACTTTCTTATTAACATTCTGTGAAGCTGGATCTGATCCATAGTGTTTTAATTTAAGGAGAGATCATTTTATTTTGATTAAACATTTATAACCTAACTCTCTAAAGGAAAAGAATTTTTAAAAAGACATCCTAAGAAAAGCTTACTCTAATCTTTATCTGTTTAAAGGATATGCTTTATTTAAAAACCTATTTGATCATTTATTTCCTCAAGATACATATTTTGGCAGTGAGGTAAATTCTGGAGATTGAAAAGAAACCAGACATTATTTCTGACATTAAAATCCTGTGTTGTAGTGGATTTAAGCTGCTTAAATTTAGCTTTACACATAAATTTAAAACAAATAATAAGTTAGAAACGTGTTGCAGAGAGAACTGGTTAATCGTCCAACAATCAGAATGCAAGATTCGAGACTGAGAGTCTTGGGTCTGGATTTGTCATTAATCATCTTTGGTACTAGGAATAAACCTCATGGGCCTTGTCCCCCTCATATGTAAAGCATGAAGGTTGGCCTAGAAATGGAGTCATTAAATCTTCTATTTTATGACAAAAATCTGGTTGCTTATAAATAATTACAACTCTGTCTTCAGCCCTAAATATCTAATGTGAATATGCATACTGGCTCAGCATGGTTCACAAGAGCCTCTGGGGACACAGGAAGAATACCTTGTATGTATTTACAAAGAAAAGGACTGGGGACTAAAAAAACAATATAAGCCCGGCGGGTGTGGCTCAGTGGATTGAACGTTGTCCCGTGGACTGAGAGGTCCCGGTTCGATTCCCGGTCAGGGCACACGCCGGGGTTGTGGCTTGATCCCCAGTAGGGGGCGTGCAGGAGGCAGCCGGTCGATGTTTCTCTCTCATTGATGTTTCTATCTCTCTCCCCCTCTCCCTTCCTCTCTATCTAAAAATTCAAAAAATATATATTTATTTTTAAAAATACAATATTATGGTTAATACATACAGATTGAAGGTACTGTGAATACATTTTTTTTTTTGAAACCGGAAGAAGACAAAGGTAAACAGGCATCAGACAGGGATGTGCTCTCTCAGACATACTCTCAAGCGACGAGCAACCAGGTCTCACAGAGTGAACCCTGAAATGCTCTGTGTCCCCACCCCCTCACGATACAAGTCATAAACCATGCTATCCATGTTGGCGTCTCACGGATTGTAATCTGCAACCGCAAAGCACGTTTGTAATACAGCTGCATGGCTGGGTTACTTGCAGTGTGGAATTTGCAGGACGTGCGGTGGGGTCAGAGAGATCGGCCGTGTCCTGGGGCCAGCACTTGCCAGCTGGGTGAACCTGCTCGAGTCACTTAGCTTTCCTGAGTCTTGGTTCCCTCATCCACAGATTAGAAATAATCATGGATAAGTCTTAATACAGAACTATATAATTTTGGGTTCCTCGTGACAACTCAATTAAGGAAGGGACGTTTGTGGCATCTGCCTTTGGCCTTCTCTGGCTCTCGCTCGCTTTGTTGGCGCTAAGCCTTTTCCAGCATCATCTCTAGCTTCTCTAAGGAGAAGCGCCTCCTGGCCCTGCCCCTTGGGACTGGGCACATAAATATTCTGTCCCTTTCCTCTCTTGACCAAAAGATGTCTGAACCTTGGCTACTGAGAGTTGGCACCACCCAGATGTCTCTAGCAGTGTGAATCAGAAGAAAAGGACATGACCGGGGTGCCCCAAAGAATAATGTCACCTTTCCTCCTTTGCATTTCCCGATGGACAGCCCTAATTATTTGTGATGGGGTATCGGTCCTACTGTGGCACGTGAGGGTGCTGATTGATGGGAGAGGTATACATAAAGTAGACATGATCTTAAGTTTGGAGAAGTGATCATCATTTTGATCTGC
Source organism: Tadarida brasiliensis (assembly GCA_030848825.1). Taxonomy (NCBI): domain Eukaryota; kingdom Metazoa; phylum Chordata; class Mammalia; order Chiroptera; family Molossidae; genus Tadarida; species Tadarida brasiliensis. Next base: position 92,117,052 of record CM061267.1, on the reverse strand, counting down.
GGACGGGCATCACGGTCCTGGCCCCTGTAGCACTCATGGGACCAAGAAGGCATACTGTTCTAAGAGTCTGCGAGCTGGATGGGCTGCTCTCTTCCCCAGGCTTCCTGAGGATCCCAGGGAGGTCACGGTGCCAGGACATGTCCGAACAGCGTGTACAGTTTCTCTAACAACCATAAATGTGTACGCTTCTGCAATTCTTTCTCCACCACTTCCCTTGCTCCAAACAGAAAAGGGCCTTTATTTTCTTTTCCTGCAGTGATTTGTAGCCTTAGAAGTCAATTTAAGCACCTTTATTTTGAAGAAGTCAAACACTTTCTTCTGAAATTCAAGTATTTTATCTCCATTCTCTCAACCTAACCTACTTACCTAACCTAACATTGTGGGAGCCAGAGGGCACACATATAATGCAGGAAATCAGAAGAAAGTATGAGTGATTCCCCTTCCCCTTAAAACATGAGACACTGAATCATTTGGAAGGTGAGGGACTCGTGTAAAGAGCGACCGTTAAGGACACCAATCGGATGTGTTTCCTGAGATCATTTTGTCTGAACTCTGCCGTTCCCACTTACAAGGCGATTTTCTTCACAAAAAGCAAGATGGTTTTCATTGTATGTAGATTCACATTTTCTTTTAATTAAACTGTTGGGGACATGTGGTTACGATTTCAATACCCCTTTTGCCTAGCTTAATACTGCATAGAGGTATGATACCTTTGGCAACCTAAAACTTAAGGCTAATTTTATTATAGGTTATGGATGAAAGACGCGACAGTGAGAAACTCCTTACCACTGATCACCCTCTCAGCGGAGCTCTATGACTTTCTAAGTGCTGATATTATCACCATCTGACTGGAGCAATGCTGTAGATCCTCCGGTGTTATTAGAGTAACATAGGATTGTCCCTTCTCCAGGCTTTTCTTCCTGAAAGATGCCAAATACTTTAAAAACTGAACAAGTTGATAGATACATGGTGTTGAGACGAGCACACCGACCACTGATGTGCAACCATCTCTGCGGCAGCTCCCTCCAGCTGTTTGCCGCCTCACAGTGGTACCTAGGAGCAGCTGGTTAGGAAGGAGAGAAGAATGCCACTCGGAGTGTAAGCAACAGGGGGTTTGAGGAAGGGACAATATAACTAGCTAGACTGAAATATGACCAGGACAGCCGCCCCGTATCTCAAACCACCGAGATTAAAATCATCCCTCTTTAAAACGGAGTACTCGTGTCTGGAAAGGTACAACGTAGGCAGGAGAGGTTTGGGAGTCTGACAATCGTGTGAAAGACAAGGTGATGTTTTTATGCTGCCAACAAACATGCGTTTTCGAAGCCTTTAGGTCCTGTGTTTGTCTGTTTGTTTGTTTTGTCTCAATCGCTTGTGCATAATCCTCATGCTGCTTCTTGTTTTGGGCACAGAGGAAATCAGGGAAAAAGCCACTGAAAACTATTCTCCCAGCTATCTGGGGAAGCCACTGTGTGATTTAAGGTATTAGCTATTTTCAGAGGTGAAATAGCTGAGACAGTGCCTGTGGAATCAATGAGATGATGAAAAACCTGCATCTTGGTCTGTGTGGGAGGGTGTGTCAGCAGGTGTATCATCTTCTCTTCTTGGTCTCACTCTTCACTCCCCTCCTGTTTTTCCTGGGAACACTTCCCAACAAACCACTTTAACACGAACCTTTTCCCAAGGTCCGTTTCTAGGGAACCCAATCTAAGAATATGTGTAGAGATAATTCACAACTGAACTCTAGAACATGCATGTTAAAAAACCTAATTGTTGAAAGCAAAAGGTTCAAGTATATAAAATATTCATCACTAGGCCTTGAAGGGCTAACCGCAAGTATAATAAATGGAAAAAAATGTAAATGAACCATAATTTATGTTTTTAAAAAAATCAAGAAAAGCCACAATTAAAAATTATGATCACTTCAAAGTAATGTTATTAATATATTGATGACAAACCCTAATTCTTGAAAATTTCAAGAGTTCCAACAATGTACATGTTTGTATGTACAGTAAGTATCTTGGAACAGTATCAAAGCTTTGTATAGCAGTCAAGCCTCTTAACAGAAAACTGAATTAGAATTCTCAGTAAACCTTAACATACTGCTCGTATTATTCCTTAATTAGTCACTTAGTATGTTACTAGTAATGGTCTTGATCATATCTGAAAATTAAAGTCTATGTAATTACACATACTTTGCTCATAAAAATCAAAGAAAGGATTTCCATTTTTAAAAAAATCAGTTAAGGTCTCATTTGCTTAAGAGAGTATAAGGACAATACATTGATAATTAGTAATCATGTCTTCATATCTTTTCCATAGGAAGGAGAGAACTTGCTAATTACTTTCAAGATGAGTCCATAGTAATAACAATAGTACTAATAGCTACCACTTACTTCTCGCCATTATTGTTCTTGATGTTCTGTACACATTTCTAGTTCCTACAACTTCAAAGTTGGGTAGATTTTATAATGCCCATCATAAAAATGGAGACACTGAGGTTTGTGGGCCTCAAATAACTTACTGTAGGTCACACAAATAATACATGCGACCGACCTTATGGTCATGCTTTTTCTATGAACATCAAATCTTTGCTTTTTTACAACTCAGTCATATATCTACATCCAAAGAAGAAACAAGAACAGATTGACAGTGTGTGTTTAATGAACCTACATCACTTTGTTTTCTAAGAGCTAAATTCTGAAATTATGGTAATGTCTACAGTTTTGCTAATCAATATAAACTTTCTAGAAGCTACACTTATTCTCCTTAAGAAAATATAAACTTAATCTGAGCTAAGTTATATTCTCAAGCTAAAACGTATAGTGTGAAAAGAAATATCTGTTTAATCCCTTGGTGGATGGTGATGGAAAACATTAGCAATGGACCAAAGGACATTCCGGGGTTCCTTGTGATCTGCAAGGATAAATGAAGCTGCTGAGTCAGGAGTTTTCTCAGGGGTTGTTTCTGAGGTAGGTTATAAAAAAGAAGCAATGACCTTTCTAAAATCAGATAACAAGGGTGTCCAATCCTCTGCCTCAGAAAACCTCAATTATCCGATATAATATAGCTCTCTGTGCCAGGACACTCTATTCTCCATTACCCCATCTTACATTTTTATAGCCTTTAAAATCACCTGAAATTATTATTAGTTAATTAACCCCATAAATATTCATTGAATACCCATTATGTACCAGGATCTGCATATGTTCTCAGGATCTGTGTATACAGAATTGAACAAAACAGAAAATTACTGTAGTTATGAGGTATATAAACCTATTAATTCTATGTTGTCTCTCCTTTTTGTAGAGGCTTTGTATTATTTACAGCTTGGAACACAATCAGTGCTCAATACATATATGTTAAGTGACTAGAAAAAGTATACATTTGCAAAGCTGCATGCATACTTATTTTTAAAATTTGAGCTAAAGTTGAATTTCACCCTCCCTTCCACACCCTCCTCCCCAACAAAAACAGAGGTATCTAGATGCAGCCTTCTCTGGTAAAACATAATTTGACTGGAAACATTTATGCACCGACCTCTTCATTCCCTTCATTTTAGGTGCTTAAGAAGATATTGGAGGTGATATAGGTACTTGCAGAATTGGATGGTTTGGACTAAATGAAATCTAAAACTCCATGACACCTGGGGTCCAGGACATTGGTTCGTACAGTGAAGAGGTCTCTAAACTTGAATATAGGTGACCTGGATTCAACTCTCAACCAGTTAGCAAGGCACTGAACTCCTTGCTGGGCCAAAGTGCAGCAAAGAAAAATGTGCATAAGCCTGACTGCTTGAGCTACTGCACAGGTGAGTGTAAGGAAAAAACATGAGAGACAGAAAATACTGGAGCTCTTATTAATGGCCAGAATGACAGGAATGTAACCTGATGTCATTATGCTGTACAAAGAGCAATGAAGAGTTCAAAATGAGATCTGCATTTCTGAGAGGCCATCTTTCAAATCCAGGAAGGTCCAGAGTACTGTTGCTCATACAACATAAACATAACCTAACCACTGGATCTGGCTCTAGACTGAAATGAAACAGAGTGCTGATCTTATGGGGATTTAAAAGAAAAGTGACCTTAACCAAGAACAGCTTTCCTTCGGGCGTGTCTTAATACGTAACATTCTATTAGTAGGAAAAGTTAATCCTACAATTTAAAGCCATTGTTAACGAATGATAAAACAAATGTAGACCCTTACTAAAATGGTAGAATGAACACAGTTTTTTCCTTGCAGATATCTCACTAAAGCTACAGTTAACAAATGTGTTTTCAATGGAGTACTATGCAGCTGTAAGAAAGAAAGATCTCTTACCCTTTGAAACAACATGGAGGGACCTGGAGAGTATTATACTAAGCGAAATAAGCCAGTCAGAGAAAGACAGGTATCACATGATCTCACTTATTTGTGGAATATAATGAACAAAATAAGCTGATGAACAAAATAGATCCAGAGACATGGAAATAGGGAACAGACGGACAAACCTCTGAGGGAAGGGGTTGGGGGGGGAGATAAACCAAAGAACTTATATACATATATGCACAACCAATGGACACAGACAACAGTGCAGTGAAGGTGGGTGGGCGGAGGGGGGCAGATCGGGGAGGAGGGTGGCAATGGGTGAAAAAGGAGGGACATCTACAATACTTTCAACAATAAAGAAAAAAATGTGTTTTATTACAAAGACAGAAAGGGAGAGAAGTACTTCTGCAGTAGTGGAAAATTAACCCCCCAAACCCCATTACTCCATAAGAGCAACATGATCTTATAGAAAATCCTATGACGTCCACTAAAAAAACTATTAGAACTGTGCCCTGGCTGGTTTGGCTCAGCGGTTAGAGCGTCAGCCCTCGGACCAAAGGGTCTTAGGTTTGATTCCGGTCAATGGCAGTTACCTGGGTTGCAGGTTTGGTCCCCAGCCCTAGTTGGGGTTGTGCAGAAGGCAAACAATTGATGTGTTTCTCTCACACTGATGTTTCTCTCTTTCTCTCTCTCCCTCCCTCTCTCTCTCTTTCCCACTCTCTCTAAAAATCAATGGGAAAAAAACAACAATTAGAATTAGAACTAATAAATAAGTTCAAAGTTGAAAAATATAAGCTCAATATAAAAAAAAGTCATTTCTATACATTAGCAAAGAGCAGTCCAAAATTGAAATTAAGAAAATAATTTCATTTACATCATCAAAAAGAATAAAATACTTAAAATAAATTTAACCAAAGTAGTGCAAGACTTGCACATAAAAGACTATAAAACACTGTTGAAAGAAACTTGAAAAGACCAAAACAAATGAAAGATATCCCATGTTATAAATCAGAAAACTTAATATTGTTAAGATGGCAATAGTCCCAACACTGATTTGAAGATTTAATACAATCTCTATCAAAATCCCAGCTTCATTTTTTGTGTGCAGATTGACAAGTTGATTCTAAAATTCATGTGGTAATGCAAAGAACACAGAGTAGCCAAAACAATTTTGACAAAGAAGAACAAATTTGGAGGACTTATTCTTCCGAATTTAAAACTTATTGTAAAGCTACAGTGATGAAGACAGTATGGTACTGACATAGGAGAGCCATATAGATTACAACTGAGAAGACTTAGAAATAAGCCATTACACTTATATTCAATTGATTTTCAATAATATTACTAAAAATAGTTTTATCAACAAATGGTGCTGGGACAACTGAACATTCACATGTAAAAATAAAGTTGGACCTCCTACTTCACATCGTATACAAACATTAACTCAAATGGATCACAAAAAATTTTGTAAGAATTCAAGTATAAAGCTCTTGGAAGTAAACATAGGAGTAAATATTGTTGACTTTGTGCTATGCAATTGTTTAGATACGACACTAAAAGCACAAGCAACAAGAGAAAAATAGATACTTTGACTATATCCAAATTTAAAACTGAGTTTTAAATGATACCACCAAGAAAATAAAATGACAACTTACAAAATAGAACATATTTGAAAATCACACCAGTGATAAGAAATATCTTTGTAGACTATATCAACAACACCTACATAACTAAACAACAAAAAGACAAATAACCCAATTTTAAAATAAGCAAATATCTAAAAACATTTCTCCAAACAAGTGATACAAATGGCTGTTAAGCAAAAGATGCTCAACATCATTAGTCATCAGGAAGATGCAAATAAGATACCAATAAGATATCACGAGGATGGCTAAAATAAAAAAGACAGATAATAACAAGTGTTGACAAGGATGAGGAGAATTGGAACCCTCATGCATTGCTGTTAAGATTATAAAATAGTTTAGTTTCTTTGGAAAACAATTTGAAAGTTGCTCAAAATGTTAAACAGAGGGCTACCATGTGATCCAGCAATCCCACTCCTAAGTACACACCCAAGAGGAGTAAAAATGTATGTCTACACAAAAACTTATTCAAAAAATAAAATGTGCCGTACCTATAGATTAGAATATTATTCATCAATAAAAAGGAATAAAGTACTGATAGATGCTGCAACATAGATGAATCTTAAAAACATCATGCTCAATGAAAGAAGCCAGTCACAAAAGGCCACATATTGTATAATTCTATTTATATGAAATGTCCAGACTAAAAAGCAGATTAACAATTGTCATAGACTGGGGAGGACAGTCCTCCCTCAAAGTGAAGGCATCAATCAAGATAGAGAAGTAACAAAAAACAGGAGATCAAAAAAAAAAAAAAAAACACCACAAACAAACAAAAAATTCAAGGCAAGGGAATCTCCCCATTGATGATTGTAAGATATCCTAGAATTACAACTGTGCACCAGGCATTAAGGGCTGCTATCTATTTGATGGGAAAGGCACACTGAGGGCAGAGCATTGTTTTTTGATTCTACATCCTTTTTGGAAAAACAGAATCTAATCCAATGAAAAGGCAAAGGAAATTCCCCAAGGATGACTGCTTTCTGGTAGGCTCAGAAATCATCCTATCTAGAGAGGGGAAAAAATTACTGTAAGGGTAGATGTGAAGAGTAATTGAAATGTTTAGATTTGCTAGCTTATCTGATATAAAAATATACTTTGTTAAAAAATATATATTCAGAAGGTACATGTAGATAGAGTAGGCAATATGTACAAAGAAAATTAATAAAAAATGCTTTGCCAGAAATATCTTGGTCCATATATTCAGTCAGCATCTCCATATAAACTTTCAGTTTCTTCTTCAGTATTCTTGATTAAATCCCCCATTGATACAATATTTGATATTAATATTTGAGAATCATAGTGTGGTGGGCATAAAATATCTTTTATTCCTCTAAATTCAAAGCTCTTTCTCCGTATCCAACTCAGATCCACAGAAATCTATGATACTGGACTATATTGTCTTAGCAAAGTTTTATCTAAGTGACCTTGGTTTCATTGAAGTCTGGGGTTTGGCCACTGTGATTCTCTCTCTCTCTCTCTCTCTCTCTCTCTCTCTCTGTCTGTCTGGTATTATTACACTATCAGACACTGAGGGAGGAGCTTGATTTTGTTGTCTTTTTATCATAGGTACAAATATAGCCCCTGAGAAATCTTTCTTGTTCTCATTCACCTATTGAACAAACACATTTTGAGTTTCTAATAGGTGTCTGGTCCTCCTCTAAGTTATCAGAGCATGTGTGTTAGGAGCATGTGATTCCTAGGATATCATAATTTGTTCACTTTATAGTTAACAAAGAGCAAATACTTGTTTTTGAAGTCGTCTTATTTCTCAGAGGCAAGAATTTATATTATTACTGTTATCTATCAATATAATAGGAACAATAACGATACAATGACAAAAACAAAACTGCCTGTAGACCAAATCCACATGTTTTTAAAAGAAAGTCATTCAATGAAAACAGAATATCTAAAGTTCATATCATGTTCTATTTTATAAGATACATTTGAAATCCTATTGGTTAATGCGTCAGACCCTGATCAGGGTTAAACCTGTGTGAATGCCATGCAGGTGGGCAAATTGCACATGTGAAGGAAATAGACCATGTCAGATATCATCGTTGATGTCTGTGTGGGCACCAGCAGCAGACTAGAGTTGGCAGCAGAAGAAACCAATCAAAATCTCAGCTGCTCTGGCTCTGAGCCCCTCTCTAACCTCTCTTCCCAGGAAGAACCAGCCTCACCTCTGGCTTCAACCTTCCCAGGAAAGGCTAGGAGGGGGAAATGCCAACTCTCTTTCCAACGTGTGAACAGCCAGAATAAGGGCGGTCAAAGCCTCTTCTAACACCATTCTCCTTATTTGCTCAACCTTTTCTAGAGTCTTAGGCTCATCATGCAGAATGAGGTTTGCTATACAAGATAAGAACTGAGAGATCCTGAAAAAGGAGACAGGGAGCTGTGATTTTCCCCGCGCTCTCCCCCAACCCATTGATCTTCACATCTCTTTCATGCTACCTGAGACTTTTTGGCAAAGCACAAATTGCTTAATTAATAGCCTAATTTCTTAATGTGATATTCACCTTGAATGGTTCTATACTAGCTATTGGCCAGTCATGAAAGGGACCTAGGAAGGAGTGGGGGAAGAGTGGTGAGGCTGAATTGGGGCAAGAATAAGGGATAAAACACGAAATAAAGAACATCTGAAACACATCCCCTTGACCTCTCCTTCGTTCTTCATTGGTGCTTCTATCAACCACCTTGGCCACACCCTTCCTTCCTTCCATAATCATCTTTCCAAGCTCAAAAGGCCTGGGAGAGGTTGATTTTCTCATCTTCTAAAACAACCTCTCAAGCTAAAACAAAATAAAGGGATCTTGGTTTCATATCTGAGACAAAATGTCCTTTGAAAAAGTTCCGAAACACATCTCTTGTTAAACAAAAATATAAATTTTTATAAGGGGAATAAAAAAGCATGCTCCTGTTTATTTTATATCTAGCTTAGTTCTGTGGAGGTTTTTAATAATAGTAATAATAACAACAACAATAGTAATAATTGTTATTATTAACATTAAGCCTGAATTTAAATAAACTCAACCCCTGGTGAAATCATAAACTTTTGTTTGCTTCTTTCTTCGGTGTGGACAATTTCAACCATATCAATATACTTACATTTTAATATCCCCTTAAAAATACAGCATTTTTTTTTTCTCTGCTGAACTATAAATCTACTACCTACATATTTATATTAGGGTGGTATCTTTTCGACTATTCTAACATAACAGCATTAAAAGTTTTGCTAGGGCAATAGAGGAATCTTTGAGCAAGAATAAAAGCTTTGGAATCAGACAGATCCGTGAATCCTAGCTCAGTCACCCAATAGGTAGATTACCTTCATCTAGTTACTTGACCTCTCTGACCCTTAGTTTCCATCTGTAAAATGGGAGTAAAACCCACTTACCCCTATGGTTGTTTTGAGGATGAATTAAAAATGTAAAGTGCTCTGTGTAGTGCCCAGCACCCAGAGTTCTCGGTACAGGTCTATTCCCATCCCTTAAACCCATTCCCCATGCCGACGCCTCTGTGGATGTGATACCAAACCCTAGCCGAGAGCTGGCTCCAAAGATGTATACGAAGAACCCTTAAAAGAAGTAACTATTTAGTTAGGACATGTGTTTTGTACCAGCTAATTTTCATTCAAGGCAAATTGTGTTAAGGCCTATGGTAAAGGCCTATCAAAATTTATGGGAGCACCAAAGAAGGAGTTTGGGGAATAGGGTTCCTGGAGGAGATGACAGGAGAGGTAATAACTGAACCGAGACCTTGGAGAATGGGTGCCTTTGGCATGTGGAAAGGAGATGGGAAGGGGATTCCATGACAAGGGAGCGTTGTAATTACAGACGTGTAAAAGTGGGGAGTGTTGGGGGAGCTGAGCGTCCCAATCCATGCAGAATTTAGGCTGAGGGGGAGGAAGTGAGACTGTCAGGATGGACTGAGGCCAGAATGGCAAAGACCTTGAATTCAATCCCAGGGAGATTCACATTCATACATAGACAATTTAGAGAAACGACTTTTTTAAGAATAAAATCTTTTAAGAAAAAAATTGTGAACGAATGCTACAGTATCCTTATGGCACAAAAGCTCCCAAGCAAGTGTAGGGGTTATAGCTATAGAACTTAGCCTTCAGCAACTGCCCCTTCCATTTGATAGCGGATAATACCCAGCTTCACACTATTGGAACATACTCAGTCAATTAAGAGAAGTACTGATTGCCGGCTGCAAAATATCCCCACGGTGCCAAAATGTCTGTGGAGTGGGTGGGGAGGAGGAGGGAAGGTGTGATAATTAAAAGAATTGTTACTTGCGATGTCACAGGAGCCAATGTGTTAACTCTGCATGCTGGGAAGCGAGAGTGCTCCCAGCTGCCACGGGGAGGGAGGATGTGGTTTGATCCCTGGCACCACTCGTTGGGACAAGATGAATCACAAATGTGTTAATAGTGAGGTTCAATGTCATAATGTGCCAGATGGAGGTGGTTACATCTCTGATTGATTGCCTCCTGGCCAAGACAGGGGTTTTCCAGAAGGCGAATGTCTCCAAATTGGCACTGGAGCTCTAGGGATGAGCAGGTCTTTATTTTGGTCAACATGGACCTGACATTCTCGACTTTATGAAGTGTGGCTACCCCCAAGACACAGGCAGCCAGAAACAGTATGCAGATGAGGAACGCTGTGATGAGGGTGTGATATATGGAAGGAAGAGTTTCGCGATGGACAGAGCTCCGCGGGCTGAGTGCCTGCTAGTGAATCTATGGATGCCCCCGAAATAAAGGGGTGGCGTGGGGATGGGGAATTGCAGTAGAACCCTGCCTGTGAACAAATTAAATAACTAGGGAGAGAGAGAAAGAAAGGAAAAGAAGAGAAAGAGCAGGAAGGAAATGCTTCCCAGCTTCAGACACCAAATCCCCACAGCAGATGAGCCCGGATGCCAGGCTGAGTGCACCAGGCAGAACAGAGCAGAGCATTGCGGGTGACCTTCCCGCCTGTCCCCTTCCACTCACCCCACCATAACCACCCAGCCCTTTGTTGTGGTTGTCTTTCCTCCCCCCAGTGCAAGCTTCCAACGATAAACAGCCAACTACAAGGGCAATAACTGCGCGTCCTACTGGGAGCTAAGGCAGCCTCTGGTGCGGCACAGGGTCCTAATACAGGACAGTGAATAAAGCTTCATTACAGAACAATGGAGTTAGCTGCCAGAGCCTACAGATTTGAATAAACAACAAATAAGCAACATCTGCTCCAGCATATGTGTATGGTAAAAAAAAAAGTCACAAAATAAAAGAATTTGTAAATGCCAAAAGCAACCCTAAACTGCCAGTGCTACTGTGGAGTGAATTTTTAATTGCACATGCAAAGAGGCAGGCTGTGGGTATTAGTCTCACATATGTCTTGTTGCTGCCAACCTGGGAGTATAGATGAATTTAATTAAATAAGGATTATCCCTTCTCCCCAGTACAATTACTTATTTATAACAATGATAAAATTGCCTAATAAAAAAAATGGTAATATTTCAAAACAAGCCTAGAAAACACCCTGGTTTCTGTGTAAGTTGTTCAGGGCTATTTGAGTTTGAGTGTCTCTTTGCCTACTGCCAAGGAAGAAAAAAACAAACAACAACCCTTATCATAAAGCCTGCCGCAGTTAAACAGCCAGAGACGGCATTACGGAGAAATATAAAGAAGACACGGAGCAGCATGGGAATTGGCTTTCGTGGGGTGTGCAGAAAATTAAGCAATTGGACTCAAATTGAGGCCAGGCAACTGAGCCAAGGGACAGGGCCACTGAGACTTGTGCTCCACCGGTGTCCTGGTCCTAATCTGTCTTGTGAACAGGCAGTCAAGAGCGATCAGTTCTGTTCAGTTTGGCGATCCCTCTTCCCTGTGTGCTAATTCCCTGAAAATAAATAACACTACCCAAACCAAACAACAAAAGAGATGGGCACTCTGGTCCCTCTTCTCAGAGCCAGCGGAGTCCGTTTTTACCTCCAAGTGCACAACTCACTTCATCAGGGAGGCCAGTGGCAATCACCCAAGTACGAAACCGTGGATGGCCATGTTGATTCACATGTGCGGGGTTACTACAGAGACCAGCATCTTCTGCGTCTCATGCTCTAAGTCTGTTTCATCGTTGAGCAATTCTGTTGTTTTAATAGCTGTTCTGCATTAGAAGTTACGGCAAGTGCTATGACCTTATGACCTGGGGCATTCTCTCAAGGTCAATTCAGAAGGCAACTGGAAACAAAAGACAGGGGCTCTGAGGTTTGTGACTGTGGGCAGTTACACAATGGCTCTACCTCAGTTTCCTCGGCTGTGCAATGGGAATGATGATGATAGAATCCACCTCCAAGGGAGGATTCAATGAATGAATGCACGGAAAGAGCCTGGACCTGCACCTGGCACAGAGTAAGCCACCAGACGCTGCCAGGAATCTAAACGGATGCTTCAGCAAGTCACTCAAATCTGCACGGAGGCCCTTTCCTGGATATTAGAAGCTTTTGAGTCATCTTTTGCTATTTCTTCATAACATTTATCACAATTGTTATTGGATGGTTAATCAGTTTCTCCTGATACTAACAAGCTCCAGGAGACTGGGTTCTGTTTTGCTTCCGTCTGTATCGCCAGCACCTAGAACCAGTTCTTGTATGTATAAGTGCTCATTAAATATTTGCCGAATGAATGAATTTCGCATGGAAGAAGAACTGGATTTGAATTCAAAACATTCCGGCTTCCCTTTGTCAGCTGTGTCAAGTTAGACGTGTTACTTAATTTGTGGACGTCTTATTTTTAAAAGGGAAGAGGAGTGTGGTGATTACATTAAGTAATGCAATGGAAACTGCCTGGGACAAGCAGTGTATAGATGTAAATTGTTAATTAACAATGACCTGCTCCCTAATAATAATTGTAATTGATTGGAATATACCGTTAAACAACAGGCTCCATGTACATTCAGAAAAAACAACTTTTTGAGAGATGCTGCTAGAAAGTATGCAAGACTGAAGTAAATGAAGAACACGTTACTTAGAACTAATGCAACATCCCACAATAAAGTACCCGTTCTTAGATTTGAACGAAATATACAAACTGGATACATTCCTAATTTACAAATATTGACACCCATGCCAATAAAATCATTGAAAATACCATGTACTATAATTTAAGATAGTCATTACACTCTGCCCACAATGCACTGTCGCAATGTTAAATTACCATTGGTGAATTAGAATGGGAACTCTTCTGGCTGAGACAAGAGAAGCCCAGAGGGTGACATGGCCAATGAGGGGAGGCAACAAGTATGTACGGGGTTCTCTGATGGGTCAGGCGCTGCAGGCCTGGCGAGGCCCCGTCAATAAGACAAGGTTCCTACCCTCAAGCAGAACACCATTTAGCACAAGGGAACAACTAATTACTGTTCCTCCAGATGAGCCCTGCAGAAGTGTCATCTACCAAGCACAGCAGTAGCATGAGGGCGGAGGTAGAGAAAATAAAGGAGGAAGAGTACAACAGAGACTGTGGAATTTGTCTGCTTAAGAAAGGAGAATGGGCCATTTTTAATGTTCTTCTAAATTATTAATAGTATGCTGGTCTCTTTGAAATAACACAGAAAGTTGAGAGATTGAGATTGAGAGAGAGAGAGAGAAAAATTGAAAGATAATAAATAGATCTAGTTCAGTAGTAGCTGATGAGAAAGAACACCACTAGCAGACAGGATATGAAAGGTACATCTTCAAAATTAGCTTTTCCAAATCTGCGCTGGAGCAAAAATCCTATTAGTAAAGCCTTAATAATTGAGCTCTCACTAAATCCCCAAATATACTCAAATGGTAAAAATTAACATTTAGGATTATCTTTGTCAAATGATTATTCTGTTGGACACATTAGAAAATAGAGATAAGCAAAAGAAGGAAAAACCAGATATAATTCTATCATGTAGAAATTGCCATTGTTATCACTGTTCTCCTCCCCCACCCCACCTCCAATCAATTAATCGATCTATTTTATTTTTGTGGAGGGTAAGGGTTAGACACTTGTTTTAGAAAATTAAATGTGTACAATATACATTTTTAGTTTATTCCTGTGTATGTTGTAAGTTGATGGTCTAGTTTCATTTTTTTTGCATGTAGCTGTCCAATTTTCCCAACACCATTTATTAAAGAGCCTGTCTTTACTCCATTGTATGCTCTTGCCACCTTTGTTGAATATTAATTGAGCATAATGTTTTGGGTCAATTTCTGGGTTCTCTGTTCTATTCCATTGCTCTACATGCCTGTTCTTGTGCCAGTACCAGGCTGTTTTGATTACAGTAGCTTTGTAGTATAACTTGATATCCAGTATTGTGATCCCTCCTACTTTGTCCTTCTTTTTCAAGATTGCTGTGACTATTCAGGGTCTTTTTTGGTTTCATATGAACTTTTGAAGTATTTGTTCTAGTTCTGTGAAATATGTCATTGGTATTTTGATGGGGATTGCATTGAATCTATAGATTGCTTTGGGTAGTATGGACATTTTAATGATGTTAATTCTTCCAACCCATGAACAAGGTATGTGCTTCCACTTTTTTATGTCTTCCTCTATTTCTTTTTTCAATGTACTATAGTTTCCTGCAAATAGGTCCTTTACTTCTTTGGTTAAGTTTATTCCTAGGTATCTTAATTTTTTTGCTGCGATGGTAAATGGGAATTTTTTTTTAGTTTCTCTTTCTGTGAGTTCATCATTGGTGTATAAGAATACCGTTGATTTCTTGATGTTAATGTTGTTATCCTGCTACTTTGCCAAATTCAATTATTAAGTCTCAAAATGGATAAAAGACTTAAATGTGATTCATGAATCCATAAAAATCCTAGAAGAAAATGTAGGCAACAAAGTTTCAGACATCATACGCAGCAGAATATTCACTGAAACATCACCTAAGGCAACAGAAACAAAGGGAAAAATGAACACATGGGACTACATCAAACTAGAAAGCTTCTGCACAGCAAAAGGAACAACCATCAAAATGGAAAGGGAACCCACTGTATGGGAGAGCATGATTGCCAATGACACATCAGACAAGGGGTTAATTTCCAAAATATATAGAGTGCTCATACAACTCAACAAAAGGAAGACAAAGAACCCAATTAAAAAATGGGCAGAGGAGCTAAATAGACACCTCTCCAAACAGGACATACAAATGGCCAAGAGACATATGAAGAAATGCTCAACATCACTAATCATCAGAGAGATGCAAATTAAAACACTGATGAGGTATCACCTCACACCAGCCAGAATGGCTGCCATCAACAAATCATCAAACAATAAGTGCTGGCGAGGGTGTGGAGAAAAGGGGACTCTAGTACACTGTTGGTGGGAATGCAGACTGGTGCAGCCACTATGGAAAACAGTATGGTGTTTCCTCAAAAAATTAAAAATTGAATTGCCATTTGACCCAGTGATCCCACTTCTAGGAATATATCCTAAGAAGCCTGAAACACCAATCAGAAAGAATATACGTACCCCTATGTTCATAGCAGCACTATTTATAATTGCCAAGATCTGGAAACAGCCCAAGTATCCATCAATAGATGAGTGGATAAAAAAGCTGTGGTACATATATACAATGGAATACTATGCAGCTGTAAGAAAGAAAGATCCCTTATCCTTTGAGACAACATGGAGGGACCTCGAGAGTATTACGCTAAGTGAAATAAGCCCATCATAGAAAGACAAATACCACATGATCTCACTTATTTGTGGAATTTAATGAACAAGGTGGGCTGATGAACAAAATAGACCGAGAGACATAGAAAGGAGTATGGTTCAGACTGAGAAACCTCAGCGTAGGGGAGTGGAGGGGTGGATGAGATGAACCAAAGAACTTATATGTATGTATGCATAACCAATGGACATAGACAACAATGTTAGGGGAGTCGGGGGCAGGATGGGGAGGAGGGGGTCAAGGGGGGTGGAGAAGGAGAAACATCTGTAACAAAAATAAATTAATAAAAATTGAAAAAAAATGTGTACAATATAAAACGCAAAAAGAAGAAAGGTAAAATAATACCTGAAACTCATAACCATGTGATGGTCATCTAACTAATAACTGTAGTTTATCTCACATGCAGTTTTTATGTGTATTATATAGATTATATATGCAATTTCGTATCTAAGTGAATTGAGTTATTTTTCTGTGGGAACATATATTTTACCTTATGACTTGTTTTTATCTCTTAACTCTGCATCTTTAATCACTGTGGCAGGAAATACCAGTTGTATTCTCATTTTTAATGACTATATGATATTCCATTTTAGGTAGCATTATTTATTTAAACTACTACATAGGATATTTAGGCTAGTTCTAATTTTTCACACCTCTTTGCAATTGCCTTGGGATTAACTTTCTAGAGGGTATACGCAAGTCAGAAGGTAAGGTAAGCACATACATAAGGTTTCTGATACACATTGTTATGTTGCCTTCAGAAAGCAATATGTATCCTTGCTAACATTAGATTAATCATCTCTTAAACATTCATCAGTTGAATAACTTACTCGTTTATTTTAAATTTGTATTTAAAAATGTTTTATTGAATTTATTGGAGTGACATTTGTTAATAAAATTATATAGGTTTTGGGTATACAATTATAAAATACATCATCTATACACTGTATTGTGTATTCACCACCCAAAGTCAAGTCTCCTTCCATCACCACTTATCCCCCCTTTACCCTCTCCTTCCTTCCCCACCCCTCTTCCCTCTGGTAATCACCATACTATTGTTTGTCTATGAGTAAATTTGTATTTCTTAGATTACTACCAAGATTGAAAAGTGCTTCATTTACATTATCTTATTGAGGAGAATTCCTACTTACATCTTTGTTTATTCCTAAATTTTCTCACATTGGGAGATATTTCAAACACATAGAATGTACAGAAAATATCACAAGAAATATCTATTCCTTGTAGCCACCCACCAGCTCTATTAAAATGTAACATTTTACCATAGTTACTTCAGGTTTTTTTTTAATCCTCCCAGAATTAACTAGGATCCTGAATTTGGTGTTAATATTTTCCCTTGCATGTTTTTGTGCTTTTACTTTGTATATGCATTATTAATACATAACAAATGTTGCTAAGTGACTATATATTTTATATATTATGTACATCCAGCTGTGATTTGTTTACCCCTTTATTCGTGATACATTTTACTGCATTTAAATCACCACTATTTTACTGAAAAATTTTTGCATCTATATTTATATGTAAAATTTATCAGTTTTGTGAGCCATTTTCATCACCTTCTGATGTTAAGTTTTCAAAAATCTAAAAGGAACTGGAAAATTTACAAATGTTTACATTATCTGGAAGATTTATAGAGAAGAGCAATTATTTCTTGAAAAAATTTTTAAATGTGGTCACATAATTTTGTTTTGTTGTTGTTGTTGCTCATCGTTGTTCTTAGAGGTAGTTTTTTATAAACTTAATTTTTGTTTATTTCTCCCCCTGTGGTGTTAGTTTGCTTAGCTTTCATGTTATTTTGTTAACATTTGGTTTTAAATATATATGGATACATAAATATTGGGAATATAATACCAAAATGAAATTTAGTGATATAAATATATTTTTTTTCTAAAATACCGTCCATATTAATTATCTCTGGTTTTAATCACATTAGTTGCACTGGTGTTCCTTTATGGAGTTTGCATATTATATAATTAATTTTCTATATCAGTGGTTATTTATCTTTTCTCTATTTTTATTTTGATTATCTAATTTTGTTTGTATTCATTTTCTTTTATTGACAGCTTTGTCTTTTTCCTACATACACACACACACACACACACAAAATCAAAACAAGTGCTTTCATTTTACTTAGCAAATCACTTGTTTTTTACTTCCCACATTATTATTTTTTATTTATTGATTGATTTCTATCTTCTAATTATGTTTATTTTGTTTTATGATTATTTCTTGAGTCAGATACTTAGTTTATTTTATTTTTTCCTCCTTGTTTGATAATGAAAGCAATTAATGCTATGAATTTGCCTCAGATTACTGCTTCTGTTCCAATTCTCCAATTTTAAATGACATGTTTATTATTATTCAAATGATCCTCATTTATAATTTTAACTTAGCATTTTCTGCACTTGGAGGACTCAGTCCCCAAGTCCTGGATTTGGTATTTTATTTTGTTTGTTTAAAGGAGGAAAGTGTTTGTTATATTTTTATTATTGAATTTAAATATTACTACATTTATGACAAAGTGACCTATATATCATGTGTGAGAAATTGTGTGTGTGGGTGTGTGTGTAAGAAATCAATGAAATAATCTTTGCATTTACAAGTTGTTAGATATTTTAATAAATAGTTCAAGAACACTGGCAAAGAACACTTATTTCAATATTTTTCTGTTAAGTGCATTATCAGTTATAACTTTAATATCTTTTCTACCATCTTTTATTATTTCCTGTTTAACCTTTAAAAGAGGAGAGAAATATTAAAGTCTCCCAATTTGGGGGGAGATGTTGGTCAAAGAATAAAAAGTTACAGTTATGTAGGATGAGTAAGTCTAGAAATCTAAGGTAAAGCATAATGACTATAGTCAATAATGCTGTATTAAATATTGGAAATTTGCTAAGAGATATTTCAGGTTCACTCATTACACACACAAAAGGCTAACTATGTGAAGAGATGATATATTAATTAGCTTGTATAGTAATTATTTCACTGCACATATGTACATCAAATCATCATGTTGTATACCTTAAATATATATAATTTTTATTAAAATTTTTTAAAAATTGAAAAACAAAAGGAGCACAAAAGTTTGGATTGGTTGTTATGGGGAGCGGGGCAGTAAATTAACAGCAACAAAATCTCCCATTTTTATTGTGTTAATTTCCTATACTATTGCCAGAATTTTTTTTGCTAAGTAGTGTTATGAAAATAACATATGCACATGGTAACAAAAGAAAAGTAAAAGATGCCAATTAATTTAAAACATGTTAGTTTCCCTTCTGTTAAGGTATAACCATTAAGGGTTCTTTATGTATTCTTCCAGAAGCATACTGTGCGCACTTTCCCCCTCAACAGAAATAGATACACTCTTAATTCAAAGAAGTGTCTAGATAGAATCATTTGCACGTATCTTTACCCCCTCATTTAACAATGGTATATCTCTGAGACTTTTCCATATCAACACATAATTAATTATCTGCCTTATTTTTCAAAACAAGGTCTGAATAGATTTTAATGTAAGGTTGTACAATAAATGTTTAGAGCAAACTTGCATTTTGGGGCACTCAAGCTGCCTCTAGTTGTTTGTTACTATAACCATTCTTGCAATAAAAATCATTGTGTGAACATTTGAATCTATTGGTGGGCCCAATACCAGAACTCTAATAGTTGCATCAAAATGGCACACATTTAAAATTGTGTGACATAGATAAATTACACTTCAAACAATTAAGACAATTTAACTTCTAAGTAACAGTGGGTGTTTATTTTACATGTGTGTTATCACCAAGTATTATTAAATCTTTAAATATTTGATAATATGATAGGTGAAACTTGTCATTATTATTTAAATTTTCATTTCTTTATTTACAGGAGATATTGATCATGTTTTACCATTTTTATGGAGCTTGTATATTTTTTCCTTGGATTGCCTACGCATTTGCTTTCTTCATTAATCTAATAAAATCTATTGTTGTTCTCATTGACTTATTGGGGGATTTTTACAAATTCATAAAATCAGCCTTTGTATATTGACTGTTAATTACTTGGCATGTAATGATTCATGAATGTTAAACCATAAATGAGGTTTATAATTTTGATTAATTTTTTAAAGTATTCTTTTTTTAAAGTTTTACCTTGAAGTATACTTTATTAATATTATAAACCCTGATTAGTTTTTGTCTTTAGATCTCTTTTATTCTATGTCCAACATTTGACAGTAGTTTGTTAATAAAACAGAAATTAAGCAAATCATTATTGTACATTTTATTTTTCATTCCTAAATTATTCTGTAATATTTCATTTTTTCCAAAAATTTTAATAATAATTAACTTTAACTCTTTTTTTTTTTTACCTGAGTTTACTTTTTCCACACCCTATTTTAATTATTCTATAGTACTTTATTTTGAATAACATCTTAATCAGTCAAGACACTGTCCTGGAAAGGTGGTGAATGGGATATACTTTCATGAGTCCTCCTTTGAGAATGGCTTTATGCTGCCCTTGCAACTAGAAGAGTTTGGATGGTTATAAAATCATTTGGTTCACATTTCCACTTAGAAATTACATGTATAGCAGTCAATCCCCATCTGCCATTTAGTGTTGTTAATGAGATAATCACATTTTTTCACTTTGTAAATAATTTGCATTTTTGTGTCTGGAAATTTGTGGATTACTCCCCTCCCCACCTAATGCTTCCACTTCATACATTTTATCATGATATTTAGGTGTTCTCATTTAATTGATGTGCCTGGACTTAATAAAAACCACTTTTGTTGCAATATTTATTTATTTAATCAAATTATTACATACACATAAAAATCAGATAGGACTAAAGACCATAAAATAAAAAGCAAGTCCCCGAAGGTAAAATTTGCTTTTAAACCTTTTGATTTGTGGTTTTTCTAGTTATATAGTTTATTTCTGAATAATATGCTTTCATCTCTATTTTTTGTTTTATTAACAACACCTTACTGAGTGCTTACCATGTTCCAGACACTTCTAATCCTCTTACACGAATTGACTCCGGTGATCTTCACTACACCTCTATACATTATACTGCTATTATTTTAGCAGTGAAGAACTGGAAGCATGAAGATGTTGACTGATATGTTCTAGATCAACTTTTATAAGTAGTAAAAGTAGCCAGAATTTGAGTCCAGGTCCATCTGACTCTTTGATAAGAGATAAGACCGAGCTAATTTACACTGCCACCCCACTCCTCTGTCATCCATCTCTTTCTCTCTCTCTAGCTAGCAATTGATCGATTCATCTAAACTTTTCTCTCTTTCTCAGCCCATTAGCTTTAATCAGTATCTTGACTGGCTTCTAAGATGGAGACATTCGTGTCCTGTGCTGAATCCTTTCTAGTTGTTTCTCCAGATCCACTTCCCTTTCTTCTCCACCCTGCTCTGTGTTTTTGTCTCATATGGACTGAATAACGAGCTTCCTTAACCTCTGGCTTCAGCGTGGGTTTGGCCACTGGAGGTAGGAGGATAGGAAGAGAGGGAATTGGGAATATTCATTTCTCACCTGCCTCCCTGCTGTGTCATCCACAGCTTGGCTGCCTCCCTCTACAGAAAGCAGCTTTCCATGCAGCTACCCACCCCACGTTCTCGTCACGACTCCCTTGCCTTATAGTCTTAGGAGTGGTCATTGCTCCACAATATTTCTAAACCTAGGATTTGGCACCACCAATTGCTGGTCTTGCTAAAGCTTGTCCATAGTGCTGTGGAAACTACTTCTCAGTCACCCAGGTTGGTGCCACCTGTTTTCCTTTCTGGAGCAAAGTCCCTTTCTTTCCTCTACCTTTTCTTCAGACATTCCATCTACCACTTCTCAACAGCTCTACTTCTGACTTCAAAATGTCCTGTTTGATAATATTTCCAATTTGCCATATGACCAGACTTCAGCCGCCCTGTTTGTGTCTTTGTTGATTCTCAAAGCTGAGAGCCAGTCCACAGCATTTACATGGTTACGGCTGTGTAAATATGACCCACAGCAGGGTCAGGAGTTTGGTCGGATGGCATTTCCTTTCCTTTATGTCCACTGTCGCCAAATGGTATTAGATACCATTAATCTTAAGACTCCCATTATTTATGCACCACTGGAAAAGAAAAACAAACAAACAAACCTCTGCCAATTAAATTCTGACCTGCCATCAATTGTATCTTGATTTCAAGGAAAAATTGTTCATCTTAGAATTGATGAAAAACAATGTCCAACTCTTCTCTTGCCATTGTGGCCTGTTCTTGAGAAGCTTTCAAACCTGGAGCCACACTGCAGCCCACAGCCTGTACGATTATTCAGCTGCAGGGAAGTCCTTTCAATGTTGCACGGTGCAGTATTTAAGAGAGCTTGTCTGGTGCCAGATGGCCTGAATTTGAAACCTGAAGCCCCATTTTACTATCTCCGAGACTACAAACAGTGCTTCAGTCTACTCGTCTAATAATTAGGGATAATAATAGTGCCTAACTCAAATGTTATTTTAAGGATTAAATGATGTAATGCATGTGAAGCGTGTAAAATAGTGCCTGTCACACTGGGACTGTTTTTGTTAAATAGAATGAGGTTGCTCTCCAAGTCGTCTCCTTGAGGTCTCTTACTGCTCGGGGTTAAAAGCTAGCACCTCCGGGCATCCTCCAAATGGTGGAATGGGAACACAGATGGGTATTAGTGTTCGCCAATGAAATGGCTTCTTCAATCTTTTCTCTGTCTCTGCAATGTGTCTCCACTTTATATACACCATGCGCTAAAAGGTTCAGGACTTATGGAACTGGGTCCTACAATTTCCTTAGAAAAACTGCACATATAGGTTTGTCCCACACGGACTTTGTATATTTATCTTTTTCAAAACCTCAGTCAAACTCAAGATATGAAGAGTCTAACTGTAACCACCTGTTACCTCTATGTAATAGTCTTTGGATCTGTTTCCCTTGACATTTCTTTTTCCACTCAGTTCTTAAATAACTTCTCACATGTCTCCTACTCTCATAATCCAGTTATTTTCCCACAGTATTCAATCTGTCATTTACTGTCATCATTGTATTTTTGAATTATATTTAAATTTTTCTTTTAGCATTTTAGTATACCTCTTTAACATTTTTTAGTATTTGCTTCAGATCCTTGATCTCTCATAGTCTATATAAATTTAATACTGTACCACTTCATGGGAAAAGATGTAGAAAACTTGTAGTGTATTGGTCCATTTACCAACCTCCCATGCTCCATGTTATAACTGTCATATGTATTATATTGACATATGGTATAAACTCCATAATTTGCTGTCCATATGTAGTTTGAAGAACTTCCTTCAGCATTGATTGCAGTGCACGTATGCTGTTGATGTTACCTTGTTTTCTTTTACCTGTGTTTACTCTTGAAGGATACTTTTGCTGCATATAGAATCAGGTTCACAGTTACTGTTTTCTGGTCTCCATCGTTTCTAATGAGAAATCTTCAGTCTGCCAAATATTTATTCCCTTGAATGTAATATGTAATTTTTCGGTATCTGCTCTGGATATTTTCTCTTTCTCTTTGATTTTTATCAGTTTGACCATAATAACATTTAAGGATAGTTTTTTGTGTATTTCTCCTACTTGGATTTGCTGAGCTTCTTGAATCTGTAAATGTAAATCTTTGAAAAAATTTGGAAAATTTTCCACCATTATTTCTTCAAAACTTTTTTCTGCCCAATTCTTTCTATCCTTCACTTTTCTGGCTACAATTGCATGTATATTTGACCTTTTGCTATTGTCTCACAGGTTCCAAAACTCAGATAATTTTTAAAATATAATTGCCTTTTATTTAATTATATTAAAATATAATTGCCTGTTCTTCAAATTGTTGGCTAATTTCTATTGATATGCATTAAAGTTCACCAAGTCTTTCTTTTCTCATTTTATATCTGCTGTTATCAACCAATAAATTCAGAAAGTATAGTTTTCATTTATAGAATTTCCATTTCATTTTTTATTATAATTTCTATTTTGTGTTTGAGATTTTCTATTGTTTGATTCATCGTAGGTATATTTTCTTTTACATCCTTAAGCATGATTACAAGAAGCTCTTTAAGGTACTCATCTGATGATTCCAACATCCGAGTTTTCTCATGCTTTGTCTCCATTAATTGCCTTTTTCTTGAGTAAAGGTTATATATATTTTTTATTTCTTTAAAAAAATTTTTTTTCTTTATTGGTTTTAGAGAGAGGAAGTGAGAGGAGAGAGAGAGAGAAACATCGATGAGAAAGAACATCGATTGACTGCCTCCTGCATGCCCCCCACTGGGGATTTGGCCCACAACCCAGCATGTGTCCTGATCGGGAATCGAACCGGTGACCTCTTGGTGCATGGGTCGATGCTCAACCACTGAGCCACACCGGCTGGACTTATTTATTTCTTCATATGTCCAGTAATTTTTAAAATTGTACTTGGACATTGTGAATGGCATACTGTTTTAGCAGACAGGAAAACTGGCTGGAATCAAACTTAGGTGAGATTCCTGAAGTCTTCCTTATGTGTGTTTAGTTCAAGAATTGGCTTGAGATTCGAATAGATTTTATACTTAAGACTCTGAGAATTTTCATCTCTGGTTCTCTCCTTTCTGAGATTTCTCCTTTCACTTTCCTGCTGCCGTGATTGCTCTGAACTGTCTTCTGATTCTTCGAGCTGATAAGGACGATGAGTTCTGGACATTTAAAAACGTATGATTTCAATTAGAGCCTGCCCCTAGGCTAAAAAGAATAATAATAAAAAAAAAAAAAAACAAGAAACTCATCCAGTGCCATTCCTTTGTTTAAAGTGTTGAACTCTTGTCCACTATCTGCCTGTTTGCAGTCATTCTCCTGTGCCTTTAGGTAGAAGTTTTAAAAATATTTTATCCAGAGGTTATAGTTGTCTGTGGGAGGTTTGGCCTCTTATGGGTTACGTCACCATTATCAGAAGCAAAATCAGACTTTGTATATTTTATATGACAAGGATATTTCCTCACTGAAGATTATTCTCTTACATAGATGCAATAACATCATATATCTTGCTGAGAATATTAATTTCTGGAAATTTCTAATGATTTTTTGGAGTCGTTTTTGTATTGCAAGCATTTCTTCTGAACAGCCTCTGACTGCGAACTGCTAGATGTTGTGGTAATTTTGCTGAGGTGACAGGAAAGGTGTATCTTGTTGAATTTCAGAGTGAAATCAGATTATTTTAGAAATTATGACCTTAATGTGTTAGTACAGTTTGAAGTGGACTTGTCTCTTTAATCTCTAGGTGATTGTTTTTGTTTTTTTTATCCTCACCCGAGGACATTTTTCCATTTTTTGTTCAGATAGAGTGGGAGGGAGAGAGAGGAAGAGAGAGAGAGAGAGAAACATCGATGTGAAAGGGACACATCGAGTGGCTGCCTCCCACATGACCCAACCAGGGCCGGGGACAAACTGCAACCGAGGTACGTGCCCTTAGCGGGAACCGAACCGGGGACTCTCTGGACCGCAGGCCGACGCTCTAACCGCTGAGCCAAACCGGCCAGGGCATCTCTTCCTATAGAATGGTCTGTATCTTCACCCATAATATATTTCACACAAATACCTCAAGACTTCTGGAATATGAATGATTGAATCAGCCCCCACCCACTCACCCTTTTTAATAGCACTCTACTCTATTTCCTCCTTATATTCACATTCCTTTGTCATTTCAGTGATAATTTTTCAGAGGGTGAACGGAGGGTGTTCTATTTGTGACCTTGGGTACCTATCTTTTATAAGAAGTAATTTTGTTCTAATTCATTTTGGAAAATGCTTAAATACACTTTTTCTGCTAATTTGCAGAGTTCTGTGCATGGGTAGATAAAATACAGTCTTTAAAATATCTTTTAACTAAGTTTTGAAGGAATTTGAAGAGTTCATCACAGGCCTTCACCTATTTGTGTGTCTATATGTGGCTTAAACGCACAATTTATTATCCCTCATGTGTGGGTTGACTCAGCTTGGATTTGTGGTTGTTGCTTAGATTTTTCTCATGCAATTAAAGTTAGAGGTGTTGGACTGAAGTCACCTGAAAGTTTGACTGGGCTGGACATCCAAGATGGCTTCTTCCCATGGGAGCTCATTCAAGGCTGTCCACCAGAGTCCCTACATGTGGCATCCACACATGGTTTGGGATTTTTATACACAAGGGTTGGGTTCCCAGAGAGAATATTCCAAGAGCAGGTATCTCAAGACCCAGGAAGCAGCCAGGTAGGTTAGGGCTATGCTCTGGAAGTAGCACAGCATCACTTCTGCTGTGTCCTACTGGTCAAAACAGTCCATGTGCCTTCATCTTTTGAATGAAGTCATTTTTCACTTTGAGTAAAATATTCATTCATATATATATATATATATATATATATATATATATGAGTTAAAAGTTCATTCATATGTATCTATAGTTATATATGTATAATTCATTCTTATATATATCAAAGTAATAATTTTCCCCTTTCTCCATGAATCGCATTAGTTTCATTTATTTATTTGTTTATTTGTTTGTTTATTTATTTATTTATTTATTTAATTTATTTATTTTTCTCAGTCCTATTTTTCCTTGGGTTAACAACACTGTTTGTGAAAGTAATGAAATTACATTTGCTTTAACTGTCATTCAGATTTTCTCCATTAGGCCAATCTTCACATTACTTTGCTCTTTAAATTTGAGATTCAATGTAGATTAGTGCTTTTGCCTAACTTCCCAGATCATTTTTCGGAATGATTGGGGTGACTTACGTGACATCAGCAGACCTCTTAATTGAATGTCAAGGAAGGCAGCTCCTATTGCCAAGGGAACCTCCAGCTTCATTGAGAAGCATTCAATTAGATGGAAAACAGATGCTTAATTTTATCTTATAAACCTTGATGCAGGTTATGTGGTAATTACTTTGAAGAGCAGGATAACAATTTATGTAATCAGCAGGACCCTATAATTACTAATTCATAATTTCTAAACAGCATTTAGCAAAATGAGGCCCATACATACACTTTGTAATGAAAAATATGTGTTTGACACCACACTAAATTAAATTTAAAAATTAGCATACTTTCTTCCAGGAAATGCACCAGCTTCATCTGCTTTATTTTGCTTCACTAATACCTGTCTGCCTTTAGTTCTGCTATAGGATTATGGAAATGCCGAATCATAATGATGGCTGAACAAGGGCATCAAAACCAGAAGTAGAGAAAGACTTCCTTCTCTATTGTCTAGGATAATATAAGCTCATTCTAAGAAATGATTTGGAAAGCTACATCTAGACAACCTACCCATTGCTTCCCCTGAGAGTATCATATGAAGGTCATATAATCATTTCATTTAGTGTAAGTGCTGGCAGAGAACTTAAAAATGATCTGTACTTATCCCTTTAGAATGGGTAAAAAACTGAGGCCCAGTAACATGATGATATTCCTCGTACAACATCAAGCAGTTGGCAGTAAAAGTAAGAAAATATTCACCTAGTTAGTCCCAGTCCTTTGTGAAATCCACTCCACTATCCTTGGTCGGCTCATATAGAGTTAATGGTAGACAAACTACAGACTACCTTAGCCCCACTGATACTGAACACTTCTGTAGTAGTATTTTAAAATTCATGTGTACATTTGCATTGCTAGTAAGTTTTCAATAACAGCAGGTAGAAGAAGCAGTAGTAGCAGATAGTAATAGGCATGGTGTCTCCTGGCAATAATTTAAGTTCTACATTTTAAGAAAGTTGAGTAGCAGTTACTTACATTCTCTGTCTGAAAGACCACTGGTGAAATTGCACACCTTGGTGAGTTCTTACCTACAGTTCCTGAAGTGGGGTCAGGAGGATTACCAATCTCCTCTTCAAAGCTCTGGACCTGAGACACCAAAATGCAGCAGTGTCGTTAGTCATGTGTTCATAATGAATTCACTTCATTTATTAAACCGGCAAATAACGAGTGCCTACTGGCTACTGCTACAAGGATTAAACATGGTTTCTGAACTCAACAGCTTACAGTCTGCTGCAGTCAGGTGGCATGCACAAGGCACTCAAGGTAAGGATTCAAAGGCTAAAGGAGTCCAGGAGAGCGCCAAGGGAAGATCACTTCTGGGAGGGAGGAATGAGGCCATGCCTGAAACATATGGATTTGAACTAAACTTAAATAATACTATTATTATTATTATAGACTTTTTTCTCCCAGCTTTAAATTATTTAAAGAAAGCAAGTTATTTCCCATATTTAATGTGAGTTCTCTGTGGGATTTATTTATGACTTGGTCAATTTATAGAGAACAGTTCAGAAACTTCATCACTGAGTTGCTACACAAAGCTTAGAGAGCACAATGAAAACTTGATTTGCAAGTTGAGAGAGCAGAATTTATTTTTAACATTCTTTTAAGAAATGAATGAATACTACCCTAAGTGATGAAAATAAAATTATTGTTAAAACAAGAAATATTTCTTTAAAAATAATATTATTTACTATAGAACCTTAATAAATATAAAAAGCTAAAGAATGTATGAACAAAGTTACTATTAATATTTTAGAGTGTGTATGTGCAGATTTTCTTTTCAGTACATTTATTCTGGATATAGTTATGTATCAATTTTTTCACTCAAAATTTGAAGGAGGAACTTTGTTCTGACTACATAAAATTTCTTTGAAAATACCATCTTTAGTGACTGCACAATGGGCCATATTTTAAAGGTACATTAATTTACTTAATGAGTTTCATAATGTTGGAAAGTTTTCTAAATTCTGCAAATAGAAATAATGCTGAGGGGAATCTATGTGTACATGTCATATTATTTATTTGGGACTGACATGTGAATATTAAAAGCTGAGTCAGAGGATATAAGTATTTTAAATATTGTGGAACATTTGGCCAAAAATGACCTTTAACTCAGGAATAAACAGAGGACTATGGGACTATACCCCAGCAATGTAAGAAGAAATATTTATTAAAAAGAAGTTACTTTATACTTGTAATTAATTAGACATACTTCTTAACATTACTTTAATTGGTTTTATAACTGAAACTAGTGTGCATCACAAAAATTTTCAAGTCTAATATAATAATAAAAGTATTTTGCTGTAACTATTATCATGGAGAAAAGAATCCACTTAATGCAATGCAAAGTATATGGGCATCTATTGAAAAAAGAACAAAAACCAAAAAAGTCCCAATAATTTAAAATGGAAACCAGAGGTATTCCTGGATATTCTGACTGAGCCAAACTTAAAAAAATTTTAAAAATTAAAAGTAAAGAAATAGTTATAACTTTTGAAACATTTCCCACCTAATCAAGATGACAATTGGTATTGCTTAATAATGTGGGTACCATTCTTACACATGAGCTCTAGGGCAGGATCCCTCTATGCAAGTGAGAATAAAGGCTTTATTATGGATATAAGAAGCATTCTACCTTATGTCTACAATTGCAGAAGTTTTACAAATCTTAAACTCTCTTAATATATTTGGAAATTAGAAATGACAGACCCAGTTTTACTAAGTACAATTAAATACAAAATATGTCGATTTTTACATTAAAAATTTGTGTGCAATTTTGTTGGAATCATAATTTTTGAGAAGTAAGCCAATAGTTCCAAACTCAGCCTTCAATAGGACTTTAGGGAAACATCATAATTGATCTGAAGGCAAACTTTGGCCAATCCTCGTTGAAATTCTGATAGTTATTTAACTACATTGGCTTATGTTTCAAATGCCATGAAAATCTGCTAATTTCACGTGTATTTTTCATTTCTTATCATTGTATTTTTAAATTTGCCATTGAAGAATGACTATTAAATTTGGCATTAGCTCCTGCTGAAGACGCAACCGACCCATGCTTCACTGACTCATCCATGGCTACTGCGTGAACAATACCGCCCCCCACCATCTGTGTGATGAACATGTAATATTTTAAATATACTTTTTAGAAAAACAAAAGTCAAGTAGTGAGTTTCTTTTATACCATTCTGCGGGCTAGCTCTGCCTTACGTACACATACAGCCTCTCCCACACACAAACCTAGGCAAATATTTAAGAAACACCATAAACAAGAATAGCCATGAAGTTAAACAGAATAGTCTGTTTTCTGTGGAAGCCACCCACGGACTGAATTAATACTATCAAATACTTTTAATTTACTCATTCACAAATATTTACTGCATACCTACTATGTGCCAAAACTCACGTGAATTTTTCTTTTAGTTCAGTGTCTGGGTGTGTTCTTCCTTCCCACCTCTATGTTTACTAACATACAGCTTTTCTTTGAATAACTGTCATTTAAGAATATTTGAAAGTGTACTATACAAGGACTGACATTTTTTCCTAGTTTTTTACGTTGAATGTGATATTTAACTCTCCCTGTACTCTTACATAAAGATGGCCTCCTATCAACATTATTTTCTTCTATGTCAGTCTAGTTTGAAGCAGAAGAAGTGTAGTAAGGGGACAGTAGAGTCTAAGGAAGCTTGCCAATGGGCTGGAGTTCGGTGAAATTTCTTGTTTGTATCCTAGGTAATAGAGCAGACTGGCTAATGGATTGCAGATTTTCTTGATATTCTTCATAGTGATTTAACTATTAGCTTGGTAATTAAACAATCTTCACAACATTGAATTAAAAGAAATTACTCTTTTTAAGTGCCATCTGTCTATCTTCCAATCGAGGCACTTGACCAAAAGTCTGTTTTTTTTCCCCCCATTTATAATTTTTGTCCACTTTTAGGCTACTGTTTTAAATTCTGATGAATATTTAAGGTTCTTAAAATAACCTTTGATATGAACATATGTATACATACACACAGATGTATAGACATTAGGATATTAACAGCTATATATTTTGAGGCAATTTGTATATCTTTGTGGGATGTGGAGGGTTACCAATAGGCATATTTATCTAACTCTTATTCTTCTTTTAAGCTTATGGTTAAGCCTTCCTTCCTATAAATTCATTGATCCACTCAGCTCCCTAGCTGGTTAAGAGCCCCTTTTCTTGCTCCCCAGATATCCCAAACCTGTCTCTATGGTGACAATACAGTTTATTAGTACACCTGTCACTGTCCCCACCATGCTCTTGGTTTTGTGCCCATCCCTGCACTGTGGTTCCCTTAGGGCAGAGTCTGTGCCCCAGAGCCTATCAGAGAGCCTCACAGCAGCGGGCTCAAAGGAGAGGTGGCGAGGACCTGGGGATTTGCATATAAATATCCTGCCCCATTTCTGGAAAATTTAATATGAAAAGGTGTGTATGTGGGAGGGGCTTACTTCTCTGGACTTTCTTTGTAATTACATTAAAGAATAGAGGTTATTGAAAATGTATATATATATATATATTTTTTTTTTTTTTAAAGACTGAGCAGTGCAGGTGGGGATGTCATTTAAATAGGGTGAAAATTCCCATGAATGTATGAGGGTGGGGATTGAAAAAGCAGAGATGTGTGAAATGGGGGTCAAGCTATGTGAATATCAATAAATCCCAAAGCGAACTAACAAAATACAGGTACCATAAAAGTAAAAATCAAACCCAGCCTACTTCTTTGTCCAAGGCCCTACATTAGTCATCATGGGGGAAATAGTTCCAAGACACATCCCCTTGATGACAAAACCTGGTCCTCAAGGAGCTGTTCAGGGGATGGGGGAGAGATGTCATTGACACACATACACAATCTCTACCGCAACCAGCTCTCCCTGCCTAGGCTATGAGAGTACAGAGGAGGAATTTACTGAGTGGGAAGTAGTTGAACTGACCTACAGAAGAGGTGAAATGTGGAAAGTTAGAATAGATAAAAGCATCTTGAGATGTATAATAAAACAGTGAGCAACAGCAAAGTCAGAAATAACCTGTGGAGCCCGTCTGGTGTGGCTCAGTGGACTAAGTGTCATCTTGTGCACAGAGAGGTCATTGGTTCGATTCCTGGTTCAGGGCACATGCCTGTGTTGCTGGCTCAATCCCCAGTAGGGGGCATACAGGAGGCAGCTGATCGATGCTTCTCTCTCATTGATGTTTTTATCTCTCTCTCTCCCTTCCTCTCTTTCTCTAAAAAAAAAAAAAAAAAATCAATAAAAATATATTTAAAAAAAAAGAGAGAGAAAGAAAGTAGTAACCTGTGGACTCAGGATGGGAGAAAGCGAAGGTTGGTTCCACATTCACTCAGTTCTGACTGAAGCAACTAGAATGATCTTAAATGTCCTAGACTAGATGGGAGTTTGAAATAATAAGACCTAATGCCAGGGGGGTTGACAGATGAAGGGGTTAAATGAGGGCTGAAAGGCAAAAGGTGCCTTGATGAGAGTTAGTCCCCTTAGAAGCTGAGACCTGGGTACAACACTGACCTCTTCCATTTCAAAGGAGTCTGGTGCTTTGTTCGCACCCGATAAGCTCTTGAGCTTGTTAGTCTGAAAGGAGTTTTCTTTTCCACTTCTGTCCTTGACTGACCCCTCAGACACACATGAAGGAGGAGCCTTCTTGGCTAGCTTGGGTGGGTAAGGCCACCGCTTTCTCAGAAGAGCTTGGGGAGGATGACAAGGTATCAAGTCATCACAGGCTTGGAGAGACCGATGCTCTGCTGAAGGAGACAAATGACTTTGGTCAAGGTTGTTTGCCGTGGCTGGTAACTGTGCTGAACATTCCTCTGGCTTCGTAGAGGTGATGAGAAATTCTTCCCTCTGCTTCAAGGACTCTGACACTTCTGAACTACCATCTCTCCTAAAGTTCTGCTTTGAGGTTCTGAAAAGTTCACCCACACTTCTTTGATGTTCTTTGGTTCCACTCACTGAGGTTCTTTCTACACTTTCCTTTCCATCTTCCTCTCCAGCTTTGCTCTGCAAGGTATTAACATCATTCAGCAAAGATGAGAAGGCATTGGCCACGTGATCCAGGATTTCCAGCTGTCGGAAACGGCCTGAACAAGATTTAAAAACACACAGAATTTTTTGGGGTCTTTGTAATGAAACTGCGTTAAGGTAGTCAAAACTGAAAAGGTTGGTTAACACGTGCAATTTTCAAGATGGGAAGGACTCACGCTCCTGAAACTCAATTTTCTCTCTGTTACTCTTTGCTAATTACAATGGAGGCGACTCCCCTACATGAGATATCCCTGTGTTATGGGGAAAATGAATACCTTTTATATTTAGTTGTACATGCGTAACTAGGTAGATTCATATATGCCAATAGTTAATTATGTGTTAATCCATAAAATCCATAGGCAAAGACATATTCTGAGTTTAATCTTGTGAATTAAACTAAATGTCAAAAAGTGAACCCAGCTCTTTCATATAAGATGAGCTTGAGTTTCTTCCACTGCTTTAGAGAGTAGATACCCCGATCCTCACCTCCATCCTTTCCATCTATTATCCCCCGAGAGTGTGAACAGATCATGACGTATGGAGTCAGAAGGCCTGGATCCCAAGTCCGGGTCCACCAATCACTGAAAGTGTGACTACACAGTAAGTGAATTAATGAATATATGCTGCTTAGCCTTGTGCCAGCCACATACTAAATGGTCAGTTTCCCCATCTGGAGAATGGCGTTAATGATACCTGTCTTAAATATATCTCATATCTGTTGTAAAAAGCACAATGTCACAAAATATCAGTTGTTAAAATGATAAATGTGCAAGACTCAGGAAGAAAACACATTGTCGTCAGTCTTTGAAGAAATGATAGTCATTAACATGAAAACCCATTTGCCTTTCCAAACAGACCAGCTTCTTAACTTGTAAGTCTTTATGAATGATCTGGCCTCAGTCATTTAGGCAATATGCCAGTATTGATCTAAATAGCATATGAGAGAGATGTAAAGCAATGAGAGCTGATTTGGGGACACATTACCACTTTGAAAAAAAATGGTGAGAAATATTTTTGATATCAACAGTACTAAAAGCCATGGTGATGGATACAGAACATTTTGTTTTTTGACACAGGCTTCCCTCAACCCCAGTGCCCGCGTGTGGGGTGGCAGAGCTCGGCAACGGCGAAGGCCACGTCGGAGGAAGGATGCTGTCCTGTTGTTCCCACCATCACAGCAATGCTACTGACCCTTCCACGAGCACATCCCTGCGCCTGTTTCCTTCACCTGAAGGGGAAGGCACTGACTATCCACCTTCTACTCCAAAGACGGTGTGGGGCTTCTCACAGAGGACTGTAATAGTCATTCAAGACCTGGAGGAAATCTTGGCTTCTGGATGTTTTCAGAAGCATTCTAACTACATCTCACCCCTAAATTCAGCTTCAGTTGAAACTAAATCTCTTTTGTCATCCCAAGGGTACAAGTGAATCCTAATTCCACTTTCACGATTGTCTCCATGCCCATCCTGGAGCAGATGTTTAGACTAAGACAAAAACCTATCAATTTATGTGGTTCCTTCAGTTCGGAGAGCTCAGTAGTAAGACACACTGCATGCAGGGGTTTCGTTCTGCCTTTGGGTAGATGGAACAGGGAACCCCTTGATTCTCATCCCCTCAGAGTTAACCTTTTGTATTGACTTTGAATGAGACAGACTTTTCCATTCTGTCTTTAGAAAAACCAACTAATTTTATTATTCATTGTTTTATATTTGACCTTCCCAGCTTTCTTGAGTCAAAAGTGTCCTGGTAAGTGTTGACTGAGAATAGTTACCTTGCACTATTAGCAAAGAATTAAGAGGTGGAAATAAGAGTGGACCAGGGGCCAACTCCTGGCTCATCTATGATCCACGTGTCAATTTTGTCTGTAAATATTGACTTAGATCAGCTCAAATACTCCTCAGATACTGGTAGGTATTATTATTCTCCTTAAATAAAGGATAGATCAAAGAACTTGGCATCTCCGAGTGACTTGGAGGAGAAGACAATGAATGATATTAATTTCTTCTAAAAAGTAAAGCAAAACAAAACATTACATCGCAACACCTTCAGGTGTACACACTCTGGAAAATCTCATTGCTGAGAGTTTTAAGACTCGTTTCTCCCACATAGAGACAAGGGAAACAGAAACTAAAATGAAAAATCTAAGAGATTTGTTTGAGAGAAACACTGTATGTCACGTTCTTTTCAGTGAATTTGTTTAAAAGAACTTGTTTCAGCCCTGGCCAGTTTGGCTCAGCAGTTGGACTGAGGGGTCACGGGTTTGATTCTGGTTGGGGGCAAGTGCCTGGGTTGCGGGTTTCCCTGGCCCTGACTGGGGCTGTGCAGGAGGCAGCCACTCGATGTGTTTCTCTAAACATTGATGTTTCTCTCGCTCTCTCTAGCTCCCTCCCTTCCACTCTCTCTAAAAAAGTTAAAAATCAATGGAAAAAAGAAATTGTTTCAGAAACAGAATCTTGGCATTTTCTTCAGTCCAGAAATCTGAGATCTATCCCATGGAGGAGATGGTCTCCATTGTTCTCCAAGAGAGTGCCTGTATTTAAATGATTCTGAAAATGCTGCCCTGCATCCCCGCGAGGAGCCCGAGAGCGCACCGCTACATGTTAAACAAGTCTCGCGACACATAAACCTGTTTAACTGCACGGCATCGTTCGCCCAAATCATTTAAGCACAGGACACGTACCCCAAGAACATCCTTAGTAATGTCCTAGAGAAGAGTATTCCTTTGACCACCAGTTAGAGAGAAAGAGCAGGCCTGGTAACTAATCATGGAGATATGGTAGATTAATAACGATCTAGTTATTAATGACAGGAACAAGTAGTGTTCTAAGCCTCATAGGTGAGGAGGTCAAGGTTCACCGAGTGACTCATGCTAAGCCTTGCCAGATCCCTGGTTTCTTGCCTCCTGGGTATGTGGCTGGTATGTATCGTGCTGTCAAGCAGTAGTCTTGCCAACCTTCTTCCTTCTGGGCATAGGGTAGGGTCGCTCATTCCCACCCATCTGGAGTCGTGTGACTCATTGTGGACAACAAAATCTGAGTAGATCTGATATGTGTATTTTCTGAGCCGAAGGATGTGAGAATCAAGTATGGTTCTCCATTTCTACCTTTTCTCTGTCATTGCAACCAGTGACGTACCAGATGGTGGGGTCAAGTTCATGAATAAGGACAAGGTGGAACATATCTCCCTTCCCCCAACATACGCACCGACCTGCAGTGGACATGGAGAGTGGTCAAGATATAGACTGCTCTGTTTTAAGCCATGACAGAGGGGCTGACTGCCACTGCACTCTCCCAGACCATTCCTCCTGCACCGTGCTCTCACAACTCATTGTGTAACTGCAGAAGCAGCTCAAATTGGTCTCATTCTGTTTCTACCAAGACACTGGGTTGTTTTTCAGGGACAACGGAACAAAACAGCATTTGGCCAACGCACGTGCAGAGGAGAGGATTTTGGCCTCTAGTAACCCTCGGGATCAGAGTCTCTCCGCCCCACGAACCAGAGGACTGGGGCATAACTGGAACCTGAGTGCCAGAATCCTTTCGGAAGTGAAGGGTCCCTGTCCAGGAGTTGGGTGCTGAAGCCCCTTGCCATACCTCACCGTGAATGGCCAAGTTCCAAAGCCCTCCAACTGAAACTGGCCCCTGCCAGTGCGTTTGTATACAGCAGGTTCCCCTCAACCCCTTAAATATCTCTTCAAACCCTGAATCGGAAGACAGGTTTGAGCTCTGCCTTTTGTCTCCTTGCTGGTCAATCTCACAATAAAGTTTTTTCTTTCCCTAAAAGCCAGCGCCACAGTATCGGCTTCGAGGAGCATTGGACAGTGAGCGCTTGCTCGGTAACAACTGCCATCGCTAGGATTCGGGTGCCATGGGGGCCTCACTTACCGTACAAGTTAGGGTTCTCAACGTCCATTCGCTGCTTTTGAGCTTCAAGAAAAACATGGATATCGATTCCTCTGGCTGCTGAGTCACAACCCAGGAATCTGGCTGGAATTTTTATGCAGATGTCTGGCTCGTCAGCACCAAACCCCAGATCCAAGAGAATCTCCACTGGATCTTCTTCCCAAAATTCCAGCCATTCAGGAATGCTGCAGTAAAAAATATGAATATCTATATCCAGGAACAGTTCACTTACCAACAGCCATTTTTTTTCTAGTCATCTCAACATAAAATACATTCACCTTGTTAAAATTATATTACAACTAAGGAGCTCTCTCCCCTTGGCCATTACCCCCACCGATTCTAACCCCCTTCCTGCCAAATTTATATGTATTTTTGCAGATATTTTTCTAGGTGGTTACATACATGCGTTACAGTTTTCATGTTTGCTTTATGAGTAGTAACATACTCTATGTCTCTTTTGGCATCTTGCTTTTTTCTCCTAAAAATATGACTTGAAGATCATAAATTAGTATATATATATACACACACATACCTGTTCATTTTGTCACTGTATAGAATTCCATAAAACAGGAACCAATACTTTACGTGACCATTTCTCCACTGACAGACATTTAGCCTGTATCACTCGACCCTCTTATACTCTTTCTGCAAGTTGGAGTTTAGAAATCCTTATCCATTCTCTCATCCACCCATTCACAAATTTCTCACAGGCCTGCTTCTAATTTCATGAACCCACTGTTGCCCAGGATGATTTTCCTGGCTGCGAAGTGCCTGGAAATTGCATACCTTTGTGGGATACTTGTAGCAGAATAGCACGAGTTGAAACTGGTCCCTCTGGACAGGGTGGGAGTTTCTGAAAACTGGTGCAGGGATCTACAGTGGGGGGTGGGGGGATAGCAACGATGAGATGTATCCATTTCGATAGTCCCCTGAGAGGTCATTGCCAGTCTGTCCCTTTTATTTCCTAGTCATTCCCAGTCCTCCCACAGCGGCCACGCCTTTGAGGGAGGGAGAGCAGGCAGGGAGGTGCTGCTCCCCTTTCCAGGAGCGCTGTGTTGCAGAAGGTGCGAGGATTTAGGTGTTAGGTGCCCGCCAGTGCTCATTAGGAAGGTGACAGCATGGCTCACTTTTGACAGATGGCAAATCATTGGGGAACCTTTCAGGAACGATCTTTGCTAGGCACTGACTTTCGGGAGGAAGTTAAAATGATGTGATGAGAGGGGCGGAGGGAGCAGCCGTGGAAGCGAGTCCCCACGCACTCTCGTCACGAAGGGCTTCCCAACGCACTGGCTTTCTCTGAGCTCCTGCAGGCTCCTGGGGCCGACCATGGGTGACAGTAACACGCTCCTTTCCTACCCCCAAACCAGCCTCACTGTGCAAAGGGGCCCACGCAGTAGGTCCTTTGGAAGCATTTCCCAGCAGCATGGAACTCTGTCAGCTGTACCGTAGCTGCATCTAGCCTCATCAAGTATAACCGCCAGTTGGCACAAAATTGAAATGTATCAAAGAATGCAACGTAGATAACAGTTTTCCCAAGGAGACCAAGGTATCCTGCGTGTGCAGCTCCATTTGCCTTAGTCCTGCCCGTCAGTAAGAGTAGCGGGGCCCCGCCTCTTCGTTCACTGCTTCTCTGCATTGAGGCCAAGAACGTGCCTGTCTCGGAACGATGACAATGCTGTTTCAGGGGACAGTCGAGCTTGCGGGGAGCCTCGCAGACAGGCAGACAAGGCCTCTCACTTCCGGCTTCACCTCAGTTTGTAAAGCTGCTGTGGTTTCTGTTTCACTTGGGGTTTGAGGGTCACCCCTTATTTTGTGACGTTCAACAGAGCTACCCAAAACTGAGCTGGCCTTGAACCAGGAGAAGCCAGGGGTCATCACCGTTCTAATCCAGCCCCAGGAGCACGAGGGAGTCACTGACCCTGGCTCAGTTTCTTCTTCGACAAAACGAGCTGCCTGAGTATCACAAATGCAAGGGGTCTGTGATTACTCATCCTTTAAGAGGGGGAAACTACGACAAATAGTGTTTTTGGTGTGAATGGGTAGGAGTCGGGGGACATAGTGTTGAGTATTTTGTTTTCAACTAATTGGAATTAGCCTGAAAACGCAAGAGTGGCTGGTGCCTGGGAATCAG
Source organism: Tadarida brasiliensis (assembly GCA_030848825.1). Taxonomy (NCBI): domain Eukaryota; kingdom Metazoa; phylum Chordata; class Mammalia; order Chiroptera; family Molossidae; genus Tadarida; species Tadarida brasiliensis. The sequence goes on along the minus strand of CM061267.1, from coordinate 92,078,535 downwards.
TTCCTGACCTCCAAAAGCTCAGGGTCCAGGTCAGTGGTCCTTAAACGACAGCGTGCCCAGAGCCACCAGAAAGCCTTGCAAAACACCAATTTCTGAATTCCACCCTAGATTTCCCAATTCAAAGTGTCTGGGGTGGGGACACAAAACGTGTCCTAGGAAGTTCTCAGGGGACGGGGCTGCTGCCGTTGGGGACCACTTTCGGACCTCGTCGATCCTCAAATTAAGAGACTCTCGCCGCTTTCCATCTAACGTTGGAAATTACACGTGTTACTGTCCAGCAAATAGCATGCTGGTTAACAACACTGGCAACAGGAAAATATGAACGTCACTGTTTCATGAACAAGTCCTCATGAACAGTTCAATTATAGTGGAATGCCATTTCTACATGTTTTAATGAAATCCCTCCCCCAAGTCAGCATTTGTTGGTTGAATTTACTCACTCCTTCATGGCATTTTAAGAACCTCTGTTTCTCCCAAGGGCGGTGGAAACGGTCTAGGCACTGAGGCTAACGTAACAAGCTCCCAAGATCCATGTCATTATTAAGAAGCCCCCTCACTGCTACTTCATTTACGAGAGATGTGGCCACAAAATGCTGGGGTGAAGAAAGACCGATTCTGCCACCTACCTCATATAGTCTTTCACAGTCATGTGACCCGTTCCTCCTTCATGCGAAAAACCTGCAACAACAACAAAAAATGGGGGAGGGGAGCGAGACGAACTCAGCTTCCTTGTAGCTCATGGAAGATTTTCTCATCCTTAGATGAACCAACAATAAATTGATTGCCACGTCTGAGACTGTGTGGGCATGAGATTCAAGGCATCTCGGTAGTGAACAAGACGGAACGTAACTAATGGGTGAATGGTGTGCCAAGCCCTTGGAGAAGCGTGGTACACCTGCTCAGTGAGAGGGAAGTCCGTGGCAAGTGAGGGAGTCAGCAGTGATTCGTGGCAAGAAGCAGTACTCGTCTCGGGTTTTTAGGAATGAAGAGAATCTGGTTGTTGGAAAAGAGGTGTTGCCATGAAACAAGAGTGTCTACAGCAAGGGCAAAGCTCAGGGACGGGGCTGGTCAGATGACAGCAGATGGCACTTTGGAATTCTCTCTCTGCTACAAGAGGATGAGAAGCAAGGGTGGGGACAGGCCTGAAACACACATGAAGGACTCAGGGTTTACCGAGCACCTTTCATTCCTTTGTATCATCTGATCCTTACCACAGCCTTATAATTCAGGACCCATCCTTATTTTCAGATAAGAAAGAGGACTCTCACACAAGTTGAGTAATGAGCCCAGATCACACAGTCAAAAGAAGCAGAGCCAGTAATTTATTATTACTTTACTTTTTGTTATAGCAATAATATTACTATTTATATAGCTTTAACGTTGTGTGAGGCAAAGTGCTAAGTATGTTACATGCACGATCTCTTCTCATTCTCACAAGTCCATGAAATAGGTATTATTAATCCCCACGTAACAGAGGCAAACTGAGGCTCAGAGGGATCTAATAAATTTCAGTGGCCTGTAGGATGCCACGCTTATTTATTTATTTATTTTTTAGAGAGAAAGGGAGAGATAGAACGCAGCGCAGACGTCTGCGGAGGGCGATATGCAGAACACGAGCAAGTTCCGCAGAAGGCTCACCAGCCTTCCCACGTCTCTCACTTGTGGCTCTCCTAGGTGCAAACGGTGACACGTATCAAACCGGGAACTGGCCCTGGTTGGTTTGGCTTGGTGGTTCGAGTGACAGCCCGTGGACCAAAGAGTCACAGGTTTGATTCCGGTCAAGGGCACGTACCTCGGTTGCGGTTTGTCCCAAGCCCTGGTTGGGCTCGTGCGGGAGGCAGCCAATCCATGTGTCTCTCTCGCATCAATGTTTCTCTCTCTCTCTCTCTCCCACTCTAGTTGAAGACAAATGGAAAAATATCCTTGGGTCAGTATTAAAAACAAACAAAACATAACAAACAAACAAACAAACAAAAATACTGGGAACTGTTGTCACCCGGTATTGCTGTGAAGTGTGAAGTTTTCCACTGTAACAGAGAGAAACAGGTTGGGAGAAACTGGAAAAACAAACCTGAATGACTGAAACACATAAAAGAAGCCCGGAAATAATAAAGGGCTCTTTGGTCTGGAGCCAGGGTTCTTGTCTGGGTAAGGGGTCCATGAATAGATCTCAAGATATCCGTGAACATGTCTCTGAATGCTAAATTTTAGGGGTGGAGATAAGAATACCCATAGTTTTGGCTGTTTTTTAAAGGCTCAGTGACCCTGCTGGACGGAAAGGAACACCTGTTAGAAAGAGAAAGACTAGAGGTACACTATGGACGTGTGAGCAGACAGCGGATTCCTAACTAAACCCAGAACACACAAGTACAATTGAAAGAGGAGGTGAGAGAACAAATAAGGTCTGCCCTGCAAAGCAAATACACTCTGTCAGCACAAGAACCACATGGGGTGACAAGTATCAATGGATGATAAAGGTGTAAAAACAGACGAGGATGCCTGGCCGGTGTGGCTCAGTGGTTGAGCGTTGACCCCTGCACCAAGAGATGGCCGGTTCAATTCCCAGTCAGGGCGCATGCCCAGGTTGTGGGCCCGATCCCCAGTGGGGGCATGTAGGAGGCGGCCAGTCGATGTTCTCTCTCATCGATGTTTCTATCTCTCTCTCCCTCTCTCTCTAAAATAAATAAAGAAAAAATATTTAATAAATAAATAAATAAATGAACACAGAGTACGGATAGATGGCCCCTGTGCCACCCACTCCCAATCCATTCCCATAGCAGATGTCATTAAAAAGTCACATCACTTTCTCAAAGAGCCTAGACAGGCTCGCAAAATCGCCAGGAAAGCCACAATGGATTGAATGAAATGAAGCTTATTTGACATCCTTTGTTTAGAATACTTCACAAGTGGGTTTTTGAGAAAAACAGTAATTTGAGGTCCATGTCTAAACTTTAGAAATTGCTAACTTGAAGAAAATATGTAACTGTTCATAAAACATTCTAGGGAGCCCCTGCCAAGGATGGAATATTGAGGCAAATGATCATTATCATGACACAAATATGACATTTTTTAAATGTCCCATGTGACATCTGGTGACGGATATTCATGTAAGTCAAAATATCTGACTCAGACCAGCGTACCAACTTAGAAATTAACTTAGAACCAAAACTCCAGTCTTTTTTTTTTTTTTTTTTGCCCATTACATCAGCAGTTTTAAAACTTTGGGTTCTAGCTGAGAAATTGTTTTGCAAGATTGAAATAGTTGACATGCATCGAAAGGGAGCTGTTCCGACGGTGCCGTCCCACTCGATCCTCCTTCACCCAGGGAGGCGCTTCCAAGTCCTAGTCTGAAGAACACCTGTCCGGTGCCCTGGGCTCACGTCGCAGGCCTTGCCCACCCACCGCAGTGCCCGCTCACTGAGCTCAGCTCCACTCGGTGCGCGCACCAGGAAGCCGTTACCAGCGGCTGACATTGTCGCACGAGGGAAAGCCTGTTTGCCACCTTATTAACCATGTTATAGAGGCGAGTGCGGTATGATTTTTGACAGTCGTACTGGAATGACTTGATGCCAGAGTAAATTAAATGAGTTGCCCAAAATGGAAGGTAAAATAAATATTTATCTATTTTAAGCAATTTTTTTTCTATTTCTCCCTGACCCCCTTCCTACCACTACCACCTCCATCGACTGCTTTGCATGAAACTCATGAGGGCAGGTTCCCTTTTTTTAAAAAAATTTTTTTTTCTTTATTGATTTTAGAAAGAGAGGAAGGGAGAGGGAGAGAGAGATGGAAACATCCATGAGAGAGAACATCGACTGGCTGCCTCCCGCATGCCCCCCACTGGGGATCGGGCCCACAACCTGGGCATGTGCCCTGACTGAGAATCAAACCGGCGACCTCTTGGTGCATGGGTCGACGCTCAACCACTGAGCCACACCGGCCAGGTGAGGGCAGGTCCCCTGTGTGCCTGGTGAGCTCGTCCAGAGAATTCTGCAGCTTCTCAGCACCTCCTCTCTCCTAAAACATGCCAAGGTTCCGCATGTCCTGCCAGGATCCCTTCTTGCCCCTCCCTGCCTCGATCTTTTCTGCTTGTCCGCAGTTGCTCTGAATTTCCTCGACCCCGTGAATGAATGTGTGCATAAGGCCAGGTCCGGCACTGTGGCCACAGTGAATTGCTCGCACTGCCAGAGAGGAAACATCCATTTTCGGATACCGATGAGAAGAGTTTGCTCAGCCTGGCTGCAATTTCAAAAACCCTAGCCCTGCAGAAAATCTGGTCATCAGAAGAATGTGCAGCCTGCACCCAGGGCATCCTCATGAGAGTTTCGTGCCACACTATGGGGACCACACCCCACAGCCCTGCCATCCATGTTCAGAAGCAATCTGGTTGCCAGGAAACCAAGGGGAGCCCCAAAGAGGAAAAGAAGCCCCTAAAGGCAACATGTTTTCCAGGGAATGTGCAAAGTGGAGCCGGCTAGGTCACAAGGAGGGGTGGGGTGTCTCGTCTGATGACACACATGAAAGCTGCACAGAGCTTTAATGCTCACTGGAGAAAGGGCCCGCTCGCCCTCCACCTTACAGCTCCCCAGGAGGCCCAGCCATCGCTGACCCAGAGGGGACGGCCGGGGTGACTGAACCCCTCACCCAAATCTCACAGATACAGTTTTATATCCTTTGTTAGACTCCTTATCTGCTTTCTTCTTGATCTTGTTTAAAATGACACAAATGTCTATCTCTATCTAATACATTCAGACACATAAGCCTTCCCTGCTGCCCAGCTTAGATTTTAGAGAAAACCAAGCCAGGGAAAATCAATATGATTTTTTTAAAATTCAGAAGATAAGCCAGTTTTAAAAACTGTAATAAAATTATTAAAAATGAATTTGGTTCTTCGCTCCATTTCCTTTTTGCATTTCTGGGCTCCAGGGAAGCAGCAACCGACCTTTCAACACTTGGCCTGGTAGTGGAGAGCCTTGCACAGAGAGGTGTGAGTTATTACTCCTTGCCTACCTAGGGTTTGTTGTTGTTGTTTTATTTTTGTGTTTTTTTCCGACTTTGCCAATTTGTAAGGTAAACTCCCCGGAGCCCCAGGATGGGCTCGTCAGGGTCAGGTGGCCTGCTTTCAATGATGAGCCTGAACGGAGCGGCACACGTGGGTGGCCCAGTTCTCACCGGCATTGGGATTCCTAGAGTTTCCTGAAAACTCAGGAAATCCAACAACTCTGGCCCGGCCTCTTCCGGGCGGCACTCTGTTGGAGGCAGTCGCTCTGCGTTCTCTGCTCTTGGTTGGTCCTGCCTGCTTGGTTCATTAGTGGTTGCCTGCCTGGCTTCTGAGCTCTCGAGTCTGCTGCTCTGATCACAGCAAGAATGTGACACCCAGGAATGCCACGTGGAACAAACAAAATGCTCCTGGTGCCCCAGATTTCCTCAAGCTTCTGCAGGCACCAGGCTGGCCCCGGGGGGAAGACGGGCCCCTCACGGATGCGCCTGCATTCACCACGAGCCCTGCTTGCTAGGGCCTCCTTCGTTCCTCACTCGTTTCTCTACTTGCTTGGTTTTGATGTTTTCTCCAACACTTTCCCTTTCCAAGATACCCTTATTAGGTTTATAAAACCAGATTTGACTTTCTAAAAGCATTGGGGGATGAAGGAAAAAAAGAAAAAAAATGAAGGTCCTACTACTCTGAAGTTTCATTAGGGTTGATTTGGAGGAGAATTAAAGCCAGAAAAAAACAAAAAACGTGCCCTGTCCTACTCAATGCATCCCACTGCATGGGTTAAAATGCCAGCTCTGATTCCCTTTTAGAGACTTGAGTCTCCAGCCACCCGCCCACTGCTAGGTGGACTCCTGCCATCTGAAGCAGCAGACACCGCGCTCAACCCTGCAGAATGTCTTACTGGAGAAGACGGAGTGAGATACGCAGAAGGCACTAATTAGCACCTTTATTGGCTTAGAAAGCATTTTTTATTTTGGTTTTCCTAAGCATTTCTGACTGATTCATGGAAGACATTTGGTTCTTTGGAATATCATCCAATAGACTAATCAAATTACATTTTCACAGGGCTCTAAAATAATAGCATTCTGCAGCTTTCTGTACACTTAACTCCTGCATGACCAGGACCCTTGGAGAGGCAGTCAGTGGGGTTTGTCTTATTTGACGAATTAGTAATCTATATTCTTACCAAAAAAAAAGAGAGAGAGAGAAAGAGAGGGAGGGAGAGAGAGAGACTCTTCATCCTCCCTGATACTCATGCTCAAAACCTGAAAGCGAATTGTAATGCTCGGCTCTTCTTCCCCCACACAGCTGTTTATTTTCCAGATGCGCTGACTCGTCCTCTCTGGTCCACTGCGGACAGCCACCCCACGCTGAGGCCACAACAGCTTCATCCCGAGGTGTGCACCTTCCTCCCATTGCCGGGATAAACCCTGGGATCTGTCGTTTCCCTTCTCAGAAGCCCTCCTGACTCACTGCAATGGAGGTGGCACATGGACCAGGCCGGCTGCAAGTCCCCGGGGCTGCACCTGTGGTCTCTGTCCCCTGGGACTCATGACCCTCTATTCAGCTGAACAAAGGTAGGGCTTCAAAGTCAACTCAACAGAGCCCGGTTACAACAGCCTGTCTTTGACTGGAACCAGAGATCACACGCCTTTGCCACCCCTCTCCTAAGACATCAAATGTGACTCCCCTTTCTGGATTTAAGGCATTTCTAGCCTGGCAACACCCTATCGAACAGAAACATTTCCACCGTTGCTCCCGAGCCTGAAACTGCTTCTCTGGTCTGACCGCCTTCTGTACGCATTCCTGCACACGTTTAATTTTCTTCTCAGCCTATGCTTTTTTCAAGTTCCCCTTCTTCCACCCAATGACATTGTCTTGCTTTGCCTTTCCCCCCATCAAAACCATATTTCTCTTTGATCAACGATCTCAGCTCTCATGTCTTCTTTGACAATTTCCCAGTCTGACTACATCATCTTCATCATGGACCAGTTTTACTAAGATGCTTTTGTCGGTCAGCTTTGGAGAAATCAGACGTGTTAGAGGGGCTTCCTGCCTCAGGGGCATTTACAGTTTTGTTAGTGAGGCCGAGCATGTTCCTAATAATTTGAGGCAGCACAGACCATGTGCCATATGAACAGAACCCATAAGGATGTGACTGACTTTCAGAAAAGTCATTGAGTCTTTCAGTGCGGATGTCAGGAAGGGCCTGATGGAGAATATCGAACTTGATCAGGACTCAAAAGAAGGCAAGAGGTGAACAGAACAGGAAAGATGTTAAGACAGGAGAAATTGGATGAAGAAAGAAAAAAGAACTAGGGATGTAATGAGTGGGGGATAAGACTAAAAGGCCTTTTAGAACATTGGCATAGGTTATGTTCAGCTTGTAATGGTCCTGGAAAGCCAGAGTGACATTCTTGAGAGCAGGAACCACAGATTTTATATCTTTGTACCCACCGCCTAGCACAGTTCTTTGCTCTGAATGCTTTCTTTTGCTAAGCATTAAGGGAACATCTATTATGTTTAATTGGATTTACTTTGACCTTTTCTTGTAATAGAGACCATAAAATTTAGAATTTGACTTTGTAAGTTCTTATTGTTTAATCAATTCCTTCTGGAAAGAGATGAGTTTACTCATCAGGGACCTCCTTGGGGATTGGAGAAGAAATATCTAAGTACTATAAAGGACAAATGAATTAACCACTCATCACATAATCAATGGCACCCAGCAGACATGGTCTTTCTGCTGTGGGAGTCCGTCCTAGTGTTTGCTCAGATGTGTTGTTAGACAAGTACACGTTATAGAGCCCTGACATCATACTCATTTGGTCTACACACCTGTCCTTTCAGCATCATGGCAATGCACTCTCGGGGTGAGAGTTGATGTTTGATTTGCTTTCCAGGGGTGGGAATGGGTTTGCCACCAACCAGCTCCTCTCCCCAGGCTTGCTTACACTCAGCTTTGTTCTGGACTCTGGGACTAAGAATGAGTCAGCAGCGTGAGAAGAGGAACCTTACCATCCAGGACCACGGTCCATGCAGTGCCATAATTGACTCCAAAGACCTCTGAAGGTCCATGGACCCTCACTGAACCCAAACCAAGAATCTTACTTGCTTGCGTGTGCAGCTGGTGACCAGTGAGAGGAGTTAACCTGCACACGGAGCGCTGCCTCTCGGAGACGAAAAGGAGCAAGAAGTTGAAGGATGCCCGTGTGGCTTCTCTATGAGTCATCCAAGTGCCCTGGCAGACGATGCCCTGGAGATACTTGGAGGCGAGACTCAGATCACTCAGCTAGGATGCCCTAATATTTGTCACAAGGCAGGGCGGACTGGGGAGAGGCCATCCTTTGGAAGTGCCTGGGGAGACTCGAGACGCGAGCATCATTGGCGGCTGAAGGAGCAAGGGAAGGTATTCGTCACGAAGGAGAAGCCCAGATAACTTTTATCAGTATTAATAAATAAGCTTGGGTAAGCAATGTTTCAGTGGAAGAGACCTCAAAGCCCCCAGAGAAGAGGTCCCAGAGGAGAGGTCCAGGCATGACGCACTGCTCCAGGGAAGCCAGGGGAAGGTGCCACACCCACCTCAGGACACCTTGGGCCACCAAACCATTCCCATCAGCTAAGGTACTTCTTGAAATAGCTCTCATTTCCCGGAAAAAAAAAAAATCCCTTTGTCTCCTTTCTTTCAGCTATCCTTTTAATTAACTGCTTCCTTTTACTTTCCAAAGAAGCATATGGAGAAGTATTTGGTAAATACTTCTTTCCATAGTAAGTCCAATAACTGCAAACAGTTGGGCGGCTGCCGGTGACACTGGCGCCCCGAGTCTCACTGAAGTACCTCACAAAGTGTGGTCTCTCCTGGAGGCCCACTGGACTGCTTCCTCCGGCAGGTACTGGGTCGCCTGGAAGATGGGCGGGCACCTGGATCTTGTTACTTCAACATACCAAGTCTCAGAACAGACCATGGAGGGAAATCAGCCTCAGAATGAGTCCCACTTGTAGTGGGTTGAAAAGGATCACCCCGATTTTATTTCTGTACCTGAGATTTCAGAACATGTCCTTTACTTGGAAATAGGGTCTTTGAGGATATGATTAGTACAGGTGAGGTCACACTGGATTAGGGTGACCCCTAAATCCTAGATCCAGCAACGGGTGTCCTTATAACAAGAGAAGACCCACAGGGAAAAGACAGCCATGTGCAAATGGGGGCAGAGAACGGGGTGACGCAGCTGCAAGCCCAGGACTGCCGAGGGTGGACAGGAAGAAGTGGGGACGGGTTCTTCCCTAGAACCTCCAGAGAGAGCATGCCGACACCTCGATTTCAACGGCCAGCCTTCGGAACTATGAGGATACTTTCCCTTCTCCTCTGTCACGTGGTGGCAGTTCGTTACCGTGCCCTAGGGACTCGTGTATGGCTCGGCAGTGTCCTAGGACTGCAGGAGTTTAGACAGGCTTTCTCCTCCAGGAGGGACTACTTTTCTTTGCCCTCTCCAGTTCCTTTCCATCCCACCACAGGTTTCTCCCTGCCACAGTCGCTGCGGCCTCCAGGTCCCCGTTCCTGGTGCTGTTCCAGCTCCCGCACGCCCCAGCGCCGCTCCTGGCTTCCCTGAATTCAGAGGGCATCCGTCTCACCGTGACCAACACGGGCACGCAGGGGGGCTGGCAGAGCTCCTCCACCCGCCACTAACCAGCTGCGACCAGAAACGGTGCTACTCTGACCACTCCACACCCTAGATTCTCCACCTGTGACACAGTGAACACCAGCCTGGCTAGCACACGGGTCACCGAGCTGCAAATGTGATCGATGAGAAAGGGCCTCGGAAACGCGAAGGCTCAATTACACTTGTAAGAAGCTATTCCATTACTATTAGCAGCCCCGCCGAAGATGAAGGACCCGGCAAACTGCATCTGCATTCCAGTCTCCCAGCCGTTCCAACGCCCTCCCTCCTCCGGGCTTCACCTCGTGTCTGAGCCCTCACAGGTCACTGGCTTGATTCCCAGGAGAAAGGGCCATGGCTTGTGTTTACTTTTAGGGAAGTGAAGCTTTTAATGCAGCTATTGACAACCCTGGTACTGGTGCCAGGCGTCCGTACGGGTGCCAGGCATCCCACCACGACCTGGGAAGACGAAATGTCAGGGGATGTGAAGTGCTGGCCTTATTTCTCAAGTTCTTGCCTTTCATTGAGTCTGAACTATGATGAACAGAGGTACTTAGCTTCAATTTATTGGCAAACATCTCCAGAGATGTTTGCCAATTAACATCATGGAACTTTGATATTAAAAAATAAGGTTGGTCGCCCTGGCCGGGTAGCCCAGTTGGTTAGAATGTCATCCTGATACTCCAAGGTTGTGGGTTCGATGATCCCCACTCAGAACACATGCAAGAAGCAACCAGTGAATGCATAAATAAGTGGAACAACAAAATGATGTGGTTTTTCTCTCTCTCTCTCTCTCCCTTCCCCTCTCTCTCTAAAAAAATCAATAAAAAAAAAAGCTTGGCAAAGAAGAAAATGTCAAGGAATTTACCTAGTTTTTCAAGTTAAGAAAGCCCAAATTTAAACTGGTTTGTAGCCAACGGTCATCTTAATTAAAAGGGCAGTGAAAAAGTGAAATAATTAAAACAGCCAAGTAAGGAACAATTCGACTAATACTTTTTTCCTCTAATCATTAAATTCCTGATTTATGTCATTTTTACATACATTATTTATGGCATTTTATCAGTTTAAAAACGTACTTTCTTCACATTTTAACATGAATGAAATCAGGCTGTGTCAGTGTCACCTTCCATTTATTATTGCCAGGCTTGTTGCTTTGTTTTCCTATCTGAGTGAAACTTCGAGTGAGTGCATTTTACCATCGAGGGGTCTTAGATTCTGTGAAATACGGTATTTCATTTACTGAAGATGGAAACTGTGAGCCTTGTAATTAAATTTTCTTTTTATAATGCTCTTATCAAATCTCAGTGTAACAAGTGAGCTACATGTTCTGGCTCCGAAGTACATACTTGCATTGTTCGCTGTAGAATTCCGTCATTAGATCTTTGTGAGGACAACTGCATGGTTAGAAAGAGAGGATAGATCTCTGACATTAAAGAAGAGGAAGAAACTAGATTTAGAAATAAAACTACAATACACTGTGAGGAAGAATGAAACAATTTCATTTCCATAATTACATTCTTGCAAAATGTCTTCATAGAACACGGTGAGCTTTCCGCTCCAGTCTGAGCTAATGCTATGTGGCAAGAGTCCTGGTTTCCTACCCCGACCTGCTGCTGGGCTCCCCTATCCTTTCTGAGCCTCACTCGCATACAGCAAATGAAGCAATTGCACTGGATGGTTTTTGAGATCTGTTCCATTTCTAGGAACCTCTGATAATTCTCATTGTAAGAAGACTGCTTTGCACAGACATGGCAATAACTCCTCTACCCGTTCACAGAGCATGGCTGCTCCTGGGTTCTCTTGTCTTACCAGTGTGGTCGATGACTTGCTGCAAGTTTTCATCTGCAGAGACACTGTAAAGAAACAAAAGTATTGTGAATCAAACAATGTGCATAAATAAAGTGTACTCAATCCTTTTTTAATTAAATAGACGAGAGTAAATGCAGAGTTCAGGTTCATTATGAGAGGACTTTCAGGAACCAATGGGAAGCCAGGGACTGAAATAGAATTCTGTTTTGTACTTTTAAACTGATGACTTCTGCGATACTAGAGGATTCTGTCAAACACCCAGATACAATGAAAATCCCCCTGTGTCACACCTGGCCCCAGCAGGGTCACCCACATTGTTTTCATGGATCTTTGCCAGAAATATGTACCAGGGCACAAAGAAACACTTACAAGAATCCAGAGTCCAGCCACTGCTGAATACTTTCTTGCTTAGAACCTTCTGCAAACGAGAAAGAAACAAAACAGTCAGTCAAAGGACAACCAGCGAAAATGACTTGATTTCATTATTCAGCCACCACCCAAGAGTCCCATTTCCTACATATTTAGTTACATGTTTCTATAAGCATATTCATGTTTTCTATAATCATCCTTTCCTGAAAATGAAGGATACACTTGCCAAAAGACTGTAACTTAAAAAAAACACGAAAGGGGAGCAAAACTACCAAAGAGCAAGAGATGTCTGAATAATTCTTTAATTACCTGGCGTGAATGCAAAGGGTGAACAAGCACACGAGACTTTTGTCTTTCTCTTGTTGGATGGAAATCACCCTGGAGCCCCTCCTGATTGAATCACGGCATTTACCTACGGCAGCTAGCCAGGGATGTTTATTTGCAAGGAGTTCTCTGCCAGGTTAGAAACCAAATTTGCATTCATTCCAGGGACAAATTGCACTAGACTCCCAGGATTGCCAAAGGCACCCTGCATTAAAAAGGCACCAGTCTTTTAAGGTGGATCTTTATCCAGGCACAACAAAGAGTCGCCAGGTACAAGGGAGAGGATGGAAAGGCAGCATTTCTTGTTACTGGCTGCAGGCTACTCTGGGCTGACTTTCACTGACTTTAAACTACCAAACATGAAGGTAGCTGAATAACCCCCCACAAGGGTCTGGTGAACCAAAAAGGCCAGGTGGACACGGAGGTGTTTATTCCTCAGCCGAGGTGCTGTGAAGGGACAGAATGGACTGGGTGGTGGATAAAGAAGAGCAATCACCAAACAGTTACATCATAGCGGGAGGAAAAGTGTTTCCTTAGTTATCACTCTTTAAGCTATTAAGTGATTACTGAGGTCCCATGTAAGACCCAGCAAATAAAAGCTTTTCCATAAAATGAAGCCTCCTGTCTCTGACGTAGACTCCGCACAGCTGTGGGGTCCTGGGGGCTTAGGATGGGGGTACATTGGAGTGGAAGCAGAATTCATTCTTCAGTTAGCATGTTTCCATCAAGAAGGTCTGTGCTCCGAGTGTCTATAAGGTCAGAAGTGCCCATTTTATAGAAGTTTCTGGCAGTATGCCAGGAACACTGGTATCTTCAAAGCCAAGTCCATGTTCTAAAATTATTAGCCTCCAGACAAAAGCATCACCATCCCTCACCTCCCAACGGCAGGGCAGTTCCAGACAGCCCTAAGGACCCGTCCTCACCCAGCAGGGGGGTGGTGAGGCGCCGGCTTTCCTCCTCGGAGCCGAGAGGCAGCTGGTCGTCCAGGCGAACCCATGCCCTCTTGGTGGACCTCAGGATGTCCCTCCTGCTCCTTTCCTGGCCTCCTTCGGGGCCATCAGATCCGTGTGACCTCTCCGCCATCATCAGAGAGCAATTCGGGACACTAATTTCAAACAAACACAAATAAGACACAGTGAGTCAGCTTTCGGGCGTGGCTCGGGGAGCGGGCAAAGGCCAGGATGCTCAGTCCAGTGAGTGGATCCAGCTTCACCAGCTTCCGGCTCGCTCACCCAAGCTGAGTTCTCTTGTCAGTGCAGAGAAAGGGTCCCTTCTCAATGGAGAGGCAGCTGGAGACCAGGGACGAATGTGGCCCCCTCCGTCACCAGGCCACATCTAGACCTGGTGCATTCAAGCTGGCAATCAGAATTGTGCTTGGTGAGCAAAGAATTCGGACTAGTGGATACACCCAGACAAGGAGAAAGCTCAAAAGGACTGATTAACAATATAGGTAGCCTTCAAATCTATCCAACACTTACATCTATACAAATATTTTTAGAGACACAAAATATAAAACACGAGGGCTTTGGCTACAGAACAAGCTGGCTGAGTCTCCTCTCTGCAACTTGTTGTGTGGCCTTGTATAAATAATATAACCTCTCTTCATTCCCTTATTCTTCAATGGGGGATACATTGTACTTAATTTGAATAACTGTTAACCTCAGTGCAGTACTTATTATGTGCTTGAGTCTATGCTGAGTTCTATACATCTATTATTTAATCTAATTGTCAATGAAGGAAATCATTTAATTGTCACAAATTTATGGTAAATTGAAGAGCAGAGGGGTTTAGCTGCAAAACCAAAGCCACACAGGCACCAGGATTCAAATCCAGGCCCTGAACTCCAAGCATGTTTCCATGATATGAAGCTGTACTATCTACCCTGTAGGGTGGTTGGGACAACTAGAATATTGATAAATATATTATGCACATGGCATAAGAAAGACAGGCTCTCTCAATGATCACATTTGACATTTCTGAACATCTTTATGAGGCTTGAACAGGAAGAGGTAGAAACTCAGAGCAGCTGTGGAAATTGTTTCAACTCCCCAGACTATCATCGTGTTGAGAACAAAGGCCTCCCTCTTACTCACTGATGCGTCTCTAGCACATGGCTGAATTCTCAGCACATAGTAGGTGCCAAATAAATATGTACAAAATCAAGTAACAAAGCTAGGGTCCAAAACCACTCTTCCTGACTAAATTTTCTCCACGTCCTCTACTTGAATTTGCATTAGATGCTTCTTTAAGCTTAGAGAAATGACCAAATTGTCAAATACCCACTTCAGCAGCATGTCTTGCGTCCTTAAACTTCTGCATAATCCCTGATCACACGACATGCAGACCATTTCTGAGCAGCGTTTCAGCAAGGCATGCCATTAGATTTACTGTAAACATCTGAACATTCCAGGTACAGGTGAGCATTCTAGGTGCCACTGGCAGTAAGACTCTCCTTATATGCTTAATCTATTAAAATTCTATCATTTATTGGAAGCACAAATATACATTTATTATTGCAATAATGAATTGCTGCAAAAAGTAATGACAATTGTGATGACTATTAACTGTATGTTAAAATAGCAATTAGTAGGAAATTTCAATTAGTTAAAAATTTGGGCAAAAGGTGGACTGCTAATATCTATATTAACAGTGAGCATTTTAGCCAGTAAGCTTCAAAAAGTTAACTAGGGCCCTGGCCGGTTTGGCTCAGCGGTTAGAGCGTCGGCCTGCAGTCCGGAGAGACCCAGGTTCGGTTCCGGCTAAAGGCATGTGCATCAGTTGCAGTTTGTCCCCAGCCCTGGTTGGTCGTGCGGGTGGCAGCCACTCAATGTGGCCCTTTCACATCGATGTTTCTCTCTCTCTCTCTCCCTCCTATTCTGAACAAAAAATGAAAAAAATGTCCTCAGGTGAAGATTAAAAAAAATAAAGTTAACTAGGAATATCCTCTGGGAGATGACAAATGTTTACAAAAATTTCAGTGATGATACAAGACAAAAATAATAGAGATTAGATTATATTTCCAACCTTTATAGAATTGCTTGGTAGACTTCATCACAGGAGACAAAAATAACCTCTAGAAACTGCATTTAATTTTAGTGATTTAATTTTACATAAGCTTTGGGTCTTCTGAGTGAAGAAAAGTTCTCTTTGGCAACGCCTTGTATCTTGTGCATGTGAATTCTAATCAGAGCATCAACCCTGACAGTGCAAAACCCCACCAGGAAGAAAACTCCAAAATCATGCTAAACAACATTCACGAAATATCAGATTCAACAGAGGATCAGGGTTTGAATAAAGGAATAGCGCATCACGGAAAAAGAAAATCCCCAGAATAATCTTGCTCCTTCCTGGCCTCAGCTGAAAGCCAGTTCCTACTTAGCACGAGAGAGTTTGCTCTGAGCTGTCCAGCAGCTGACAGTCCTCAAATTGCTGCTTCTGGACTCCAATGTCGAATTGTAACCTAGCTACCACTTTTTCAAATTCAACACTAAACATCATCAAAGTTTCTGCTGGTACATCCCAGACTTCTGTTCTGCAGCGGCACATTTGATCCCAGCCTCTGGCCTTGCACAAGCAGTGAGGACAGCTCCCGGGCAGCGTGGTCGCACTTGGCCGTAGAGCAGGAAGAAGCTGCCGGGGAACGGGGAACCTTGCTAAAGGCAAGGGTTGGGGTCCAGTTTGTAAAAAAACTATCATTCCCTCTGTCTCAGTGGATGCCTTCTCGGTTAGTAAACAAGTCTGCTTCTGGAAATGGATTCTCCGATGCTCGAATGGCCTTCCTTTGGCATCCGCTGGCTTGACCCCCAGAGCAGCCCTTTGGAAAGGGACACAGGTGGCGCTGACAGCGTAGAAGCTATGGCCAGTGGCCTCTGGTGATCCCTCTAGTTGACCGCTCTGTCCTCAGGACATTTGGAACCAAATTCTTGCCAACCTGAATCCTCATCCTGGACCGGCTTGTCCTCTGTGCGGCCTCTTCTCTCTCTTCAGATTATTTCTACTCTGATAACTGTGTCATTAATCCTTGTGTGTATAAAGAACTCCCATGAATGTGGGAAATTTCTTATATTTAATTTAAAAACAGAGGATGCAAAACTATATATGTACTCAGAACTCAATTTTGTAAAAAACAAAGCAAAATGCAATGTACGGAAAAGACAAAAAAGAAGAAATGTATTAAAATGTTATCAAGGTTTCAAAATTTTAAAAATAATCAAAATGAGAAAAAAGTGGCTTTGTTATTATACATTAATTTCACATTACATAGTCTCCCACTTGAGCAAACGGAAGCATCTACACTCCTTATTTTTATTGTTGAAAGTATTACAGATGTCCCCCTTTTTTCGCATTGACCCCCTCCTTCCCGCTCCCACCCCCCTCCTGCTTTCCCCAACCTAAAGTCCCTGTCCATTGGTTGTGCATATATGCATAAAAGTTCTTCCCACCCCTCCCACCTCTCCTCCCTCTGGGGTTTGTTAGTCTGTTCCCTACTTCCATGACTCTGGATCTCTTTTGCTAAAAAAATTAAAAATGGAACTGCCATTTGACCCAGTGATCCCACTTCTTGGAATGTATCCTAAGAAGCCTGAAACACCCCTCAGGAAGAATATATGCACCCCTATGTTCACAGCAGCGCTATCCACGCTCCTTTTCACTGTGAAACCTCAGCCCACAGAATTTGATACTTGAATACTTAAAGCAGTGACAATGGTTACCTTCTTGTCCTCTGGGGACAATGTTTTGCATCTCTATGCAAACAAGTTGCCAATCGGGTTGTTCATAGTAGAAGACAGGGGCTGTGCTTTATTTATCTGCGTGTTTCCCACAGATCCCAGCACAGCACTTTGCCGAGGGTGAATCATCTGTAACCATTAGTCGGCTGCTTGGTTACTGGGGAAAGAAACATCCAGCTGTCTTAGCCAGTATTTTTGGCTTTTATGTGGTTAAAAGAGCAAAGTGCTTTCGAATCAGATCATTCCAGATTTTAATCTCGGCTCTGCTGCTTCCCTGACATCTCCTTGGGGAACTTTTCAAACATCTCTGATCATCTATTTCTTCATCTCTGTAATGAGTATGAAATAACCATTCCACAGGGGTTTGGGGAAAATTAATGCAAAATGTATAAAAAGAATCAATACCCATATTGACCAGTTTTTATTTTCCTTTTTTCCTCTTTTCCCTATGTTGCCTCCTGACATCGTGATGTCAAGAACCGCCAAGCAAAGGAGAACCACCACCAATCAATGCAATAGTTTTTCTCATAGGAGATAAAACTGACATTCACAGTTTGTGGATAACTGTATATATTTTGAGATTACTTAGTTTAGATCATTGAGAAGCTGATATATTTGAGGAGTGTGAGAATAAAATATATCTGTGACCATGAGAATACAGATTTCCCTGAGACCATGAGGCTTATAGCAAAGTCTGGAAATTCCTTTGACGATGGACTAAATGTCATGCTTATAATTATAGGCTGACGCTCTAGCCTTGGCCACCACTTCGGAAGAAGCCTGTGGTCCAGAAGGAAATAGCATCATGGAAGAACAGCCCCAAGGCATTCTGAGTCCACAAGGGATCTCAGCATCTTTATGTCTCCGCCACGGATCATCAGTACCATAGCCTCTGCTCAAGCCTTCATAAGATCTCAGTGTTCAGGCTTGCCTTGTTCCCCTCCATCCTCCATATACGGTGACTTCCCCAGGAGCAGGATATAAGAGAAGTCTACATAGAGCCATGTGCTCCGGTAAGACCTGCCCCTTTCCCAGCTGTAACACCACATATAGAAGTTTAAAAAGGAAGCCTCCAGAACCCCTGGTGCTCTTGAAAAGATGATTACCATGAGCCCAATACCATCCACCTCGCTCCACACACTGAGACCAGTCCTAAGAGAACTGATTCACACTTCTTACCCTAGGAACCACAGGACTAACCTCATCATGCCTTAGAGCCTTGCTTATATGGCAGTGAACATCGCCTCATCTGGTCCAGTCTCCCACCCTTCCCAGACTCTCCCAATCCCAGTGCCCTCCGGAATTCTTGAACTGTCACCAACCAATCCTCTTTATCCTGAGCTCTTTACTGAATGTCCCTTTACCTCCTTTCTCTAATTGAAACATGGACATGGATTCCTTTGCCATTCTCTCAAGATGTGGCTTTTTCTTTGATCACCCACTGAATCAGGACCATGGTCTTAGAGATAGTGGAGATTTCGTCCATGTCCATCACGGGTGCATGCAAACTTTGTTTCCTTCGTTCTTTGAAGAATATACATCAGACTATGTGGGTATCCGCAACTAGGACATTTGTCCTCGTTTACGGAAAGTTATAAAATGGTATTTCTGTTGTCTTTCTGGAAGATTTCATTATCAATCTAGATGACCCAACAACACTTAACCACTCAGTTTAATAATCTGTCTACTTTCAACAATCTTTCCCTCCACTGATTCCCATGGTCAAACTTCATCACTGTAAGTGAACACCCTTCAAAATCCAAATTTCAAGCATCTCATCTATTCTACTCAAAGACTGTACTTGGGCACCATCTCATCCCCCACTGGATCATTCCCTTAACTTACAACACGCTATGTTTCCCATCTTAAAATAGTTCCCCATTGACCCTCTCAATCTTTAATTCCTACTCCAGTTTTCTATTAAACAGATAGTGGTTCCCAAATTCACATGTTCAAATCTGGTCCAGAGCTTCAGAATAGGGTCCCTGAGCTTCAGAGGGAGTATTCCAGTTATATGACATTTCCAGTTATAGACATCTGAAACTTATACATGCCACACTCTTTGTTCTTTTCTTGACTTCTGCTTGACCTCCACCTCCCCCCAAATACCTGTCCTATTCTATTGTTTCTCATCTCAGTAAATGACACCACTATTCAGGCCAAGAACTTATGAGTTTTCCTCAATTCCTCTAATCCTTTCATATCAAGCCATTTGAAAACAGAGGTGGAGGGCCCCTAACAATATATCTCAGACCAACCACCTCCATGGCCATCAACCTGATGTACATCAGAACTTGTCTCACCTGGATCACCACAGAAGACTCCAGTTTACTGCACCATCCACACCTCCCATTCTCTTTATAACCCATTTAACTCAGTATGTTCTTATCATTTTAGAATTTTCATCAGCATTTGATGGAGTTGACCACTTTCTCTTAATGGAAACATTTTTTCATTTGTTTTCTAACACCACACTCATCCAGATTTCCTCTTATCTCACTCTAGGCTTTTTTCTGAGGCCAGGAGGTTTTCTCCTTTCTAAACTCTAAATTTTGAGTGTTCTATACCTCAGTCCTCAACTCCCTCTTATACTCTGTATCCACATGCTCTCCTTATATAAGTGTGGCTGTAATTTCTCCTCGGTAATCCAATGGTTCAGTGTAAACCACTAGTAAGTATTCTCACATTGTTTAGTAAGTCTGTGTTTACAGTTCTGTTTAACCACACTGAGATTTTATTCAGGACTGAGATCCTAGCTCTCATATCATAATTGTATGGAAAAGGTACTCAATATTTGTTTGTTAAATGAATGAATGTTTAAATGAATGCCAACAAGGAATCGAGAAATATCAAAGCAAATTTGGTTATGAAATCCTTAATGATTTCATTCATATACCTACACACACACAACGTGTGTGTGTGTGTGTGTGTGTGTGTGTGTGTGTGTGTGTGTATATATATATATATATATATATATATATATATATATTT
Source organism: Tadarida brasiliensis (assembly GCA_030848825.1). Classification (NCBI taxonomy): domain Eukaryota; kingdom Metazoa; phylum Chordata; class Mammalia; order Chiroptera; family Molossidae; genus Tadarida; species Tadarida brasiliensis. The sequence goes on along the minus strand of CM061267.1, from coordinate 92,058,658 downwards.
TTTTTTTTACCTCTACTTTGAAGCAAGGTTTTCTGAGTAATCACTGGATGCCCACTTCTGCCATTTCAACCAAAACTATCTGAGTAAATACCTTCTTTTATCTTCTCTTACGTGCCTTCCAGCCGCTAACAAGCAGATAAAGATCTTAATTCATCACCAAAGAAACAAAAAAGAAATTTATTTTAATTAATCAGCAAACAGTTAATTGGTTGTATGACACTGAGCATGTAGTTTTATGTTGTCTTGGAATGTAATTGTCTCTTGCATTTTATGAGAAAATTGGATGAGATGAGATAACTCCAATAGTTCATTATTCTACTTCTAGCCTCCACATAGACTGATTAATATTTGACCAGTGGAGCTCACATTTAAAAAATATTTCAGAGCTATGTTCATCAAAACTATAAAAGTGAGAAGAATAAAACATTGTTCCCGTTACTCATAGTTTTGGAAGATCGTTCAGAAACTCAAGCAACAAGGCCAAGCCAGGAATGCCCTTCCGCTTCCTCCCTGTCCAAGTACCAAAGTCCCACAAACACTTGTAAAGATTTCCAAGTGATTCAGTGAAGTAGAGGCAGATCCTAGAGAAGAGAGTGTTCTGTCAACACTCTGCGGGGAGGAACAAGCAGTCTGTGATGACTTGTTCTGTGGGTGGCTTCCTCCCACCATGAAATATGTGAAGGGTGCTTTACTCCTGCCATTTAGGAGCAAGCTGGATTTGAAGATGAGGCAGTTGTGCCCAAGTTGGAATCCAAAGTCAGTTCTCTTGGACTTTGAGTTTTCATCTTTTGCTGGTGAAAATAAGCAAAAGATTATTAATTCAAGAATCATAATACAGCTTCTTGGAAACTTGACATGCCTTTAAGGCTGGTAAAGTTGCATCAACTTATTTATCTACCACTGGCCCTGTTCCAATTCCTCACCGACTTTAAGTGATTCTTCTTTCTCAGTGAATCCCTCTTCTTTCCTCATGTCTACTCTTGTCTCCTCAACATTTGCCTTGCCTCATCCTAGGGAGGGAGAATGAAAGGGTGTGGGGTATCTAGGATCTACCTCTGGCCTCCCAATCGCACATCTTGCAATCCAGGGTCTTCCTGAACACCATTTTCCCGACACACAGAACTACTCGTTCTCAAATGCGCCCTCCTCGCTGATCCCACTGGGTGCAGAGTCCCCTAGCACTGCTCCCCTTATCTTTACTAAATACCATTTCATTGAGTTCAAACGAAGCACCCAGCCTACTTTGGCACTCACAGCGACCTGTGTAACCCCTTATTGTGGCACTCTTCACACTCAAGTCATTTATTTATACTTCTGTCTTTCCCGCTCAACTAAATGAATTCCTTGGGGACAAGGACCGTGACTTCTGTATTTTTGTATCGGTGGTACTTAGTCTAGGACATGAATAATAGTAGGTAATCAACAGTAACTGTTTAATGAATGGATGATTACTTCTGACCCTGGACTCCGTCTTTGCTCTCATGGGTGGGAATTGTGACTTACCCATCTTTGTAGTTCCTATCACGTCAGACACAGTACTATGCTCTAGTAGTTGCTCACAAAAGTGCATTGTATAAATGAACTGTTAGATACATGTGTTCAATCATGATATTTACTAATTCAATTTAATTAAATACTTTACTGTCTACTGTGTAGTTTGAGGAGCTTACAGTTGGTTACAAGAAATAGTACTTATTAACTATATACGTTGAAGCAGAATATAATATCCGTTTTGAGAGAAGTATAAAACAACTGGTCTCAAATATTAAAGGAGGAAAATGTTCATTCAGCGGCATAAAAAAGGCTTCTTGGAAGGGAAGTATTGGCTCTGGCTCTTGAAGAAGAAATAATGGATAGGCAAACGTTCCAGACAAGGGGATTAAAATGCATGTGAGCAATTATAGCATAAACGTCACCAAAGGGCTCTTAAGCAGTGGCTTTGCAACAATTAAACAGATGTTCTTTGGTGTTAGCTTACTGAAATCACAAGTCATCTTAACTGACGGGGCGATGATTCATTTTATGCATCCACTTGACGGGGCCACGGGCGCCCAGATATCTAGCTAATCATTATTTCTGGGTGTGTCTGTGATGGTATTTCCAGAAGAGAGTAGCATTTGACTCAGAGTAACACAGATTGCTCACCCCTGTGTGGATGGGCATCACCCAGTTTGTTGAGGCATGAATAGAAGAACAAGGCAAAGGAAGAATTCTGTTTTCTCTGCCTCACTGAGCGAAGTGGGACATCAGTCTCTCTGTGCTCTGGAGCTGGGATTTACACTGGTGATACTCCTGGTTCTCAAGCTCTGGACTCAAACTAGAACTACACCACCAGCTTTCCTAGGACTCCAGCTTGCAGATGGCAGATCATGGAACTTCTCATGTCCCATAATTGTGTGAACCAATTCCTTATAATAAATCTATAGACAAACAAACAGATGTAGATATACATCTCTCTCTCCCTCTCTTTCTCTCTCTCTCTCTCTCTCTCTCTCTCTCTCTCTCTCTCTCTGTGTGTGTGTGTGTGTGTGTGTGTGTCTTTCTCTATGGATATAGATATAGATATACAGATGGACAGAGATATAGATAGATAGGTATGGATATGGGTAGAGATAGATTGTATTTAATTTCCCTGGAGAACCGTGACCAATGCAGATGGTGACTTCTCTTAAAAATACTTCTAGTTGAGCCCTGGCCGATTTGGCTCAGCGGTTAGAGCGTCAGCCTGTGGTCCAGAGAGACCTGGGTTCAGTTCCCGCTAAGTGCATGTACCTCGGTTGCGGTTTGTCCCCAGCCCCATTTGGGTCGTGCGGGAGACAGCCACTCGATGTGTCCCTTTCGCGTCGATGTTTCTCTCTCTCTCTCTCTCTCTCTCTCTCTCTCTTCCTCTCTCTTCCTCCCACTCTATCTGAACAAAAAATGGAAAAATGTCCTTGGGTGAGGATAAAAAAAATATACTTCTAGTTGAGCTCAATTATACCTCCCTGCCATATACCCTTCCTAATACCTTTTAAAATGACTGGTCAGGGGAGGGATGTTGGGGTCCAGGTAAAAAAGGTGAAGGGATTAAGCAAAGAAAAGAAAAACAAAACTCATGGACACAGACAATAGTATAGTGATTACCAGGGGGCAAGGGGGCGGGGGGAGGTAGAAAATGGTAATGGAGGGATAAATAACCATGAAAGGAGGCTTGACCTGGGTGGTGAACACACAGTACAATATACAGATGATGTGCTGTAGAACTGCATACCTGAAACCTATATAGTTTTATTAGCCAATGTCACCCCAATAAATTTTTTAAAAATTAAAAAAATAAATAATGACTGGTCAAGCAATTCACTTTAAGGTCCTCAGATATGCAGACCTCAACTTAAAAAACATATTGTTATACAATAAAAATGACATCCGAGTTCAGTCCAATAGGAAAGGATCATGATGAGAAAGTGTTCTGCCCAAGAACACAAATATCTGGTAGTGAGGAGAAGAAATCAAGGTTCAGCCAGCTCCTGGGTCTAAATGCCCTTTTCCAATGGCACTGGTTTCACCTGTGACATCAGAGGTGTCATCAACCTTGCTTTCCCACCATGATTGTAACTGTGACATCCCAGGGGATGCAGAGAACGGGACAGATAGTATTCCTTATAAGTGATATTACACCTTTGTCCCTATTGATTATGTTGGGAAGACAAAGCTTGTCCTAGATAAAAATCCACATATTCAGGAATAGATGAATTGTTGTACCAGTGAAAAGATTCCTCCATTAAGGCAGGTAGGTTTTGTATTATTTCCTACAACTGCATGTGAATCTATAATTATTTTGAAATGAAAAAAGATTAAAAAAACAAAATACAAAGCAAAACAAAATTAGAGTTGTAAATAATACATCAAAATAAATTTCAATAGTGTTAAGGGTTTAATGTGAAAAAAATAAAGTAAAAATAGTCCTAGAATAAAATATTGGGGAACGTTTTTCTAATCTTGAGGTGGTGAATGACTGTGGAGAAATGACATCAAAAGCAATGAGGGGAAATCATATCACTTTAACCAGATAGGAATTTAAAATGTACTGTGATAAAGTGACAAACATGTCAAAAAGTTAAAAATAAATATAAACACAGAAATACTTGTAGTGTATGTGACATTAAAAGTTTTCATGTCCTTCATTTATGACATGCAATTACAAATCAATAAGAAAATGATACATTGAAATAGAAACAGTGTACTGATCGGGCAATACAAAAATAGAAAATCTATGAATGGCTAAAAATGTAAATGTAATGAACCTTATTAATATTCAAGGAATGAAAACTAAAAAAAAAAAAATTACCATGTTCGATTCTCTGATAACAATTCATTAGAATGAGAAACCTAGAAGGTGGGGAAATTGACACCAATTAATGTTTGTGGAAATATTAATTAGTGAAACCTTTCTGGAAAGCAGAGGTGATAGGTACCAGTGTCTAACAGGTGCAGACTGTGGGGAAAGGAAAGCTATGTTTTCAAAGTAGCCAACAAACAATGGTAAAAGGAAGGACGGAGTTAGAAAATGATCAACTGAAACACGTCATAGTAATAATCAATTTCAGTAGTTAGGTGCAAAATTGAGTTGATCAAAGTTGTATGAGGAACAGGATAGCTTGATTTTTTTCAAACTATCTCCTTAAGAAATACAAAGGGGAAAATAGTAACTTTGCAGTGAGAAACTCAGCGGACACCATCTTAACCAAGTGGTCCCTATCCACATCTCAGGTAATGGGACATAGCAACATATGTTCCTCCTACATGATGCACTCAGAAGGATACCTCCTTGTGTCTGTGCTGTTCCCACCAAAAATGCATCAACTGTATCTAATCATGAAGAAATTATCCAATAAGTCCAGATTGAAGGGCATCTTACAAAGTGACTAACCTATTCCAGTTTAAAAATGTCAATGTCATGAAAGACAAAACATTCTTTAAAATATTCTCTTTTGTACTCTGCAGTATAATTACAAGTATTGTAAAAAAAATAAAAAATTTAAAAAAAGTTTATTTTCTCTATATCACTTGTCTTCTTCCTAAAACAGTCATGGACTTGTTTGATTTACTTTGTAGTCCACGGCGACCACCTGTGACTGTGCTAACTCTGCAGGGTCCCACCACACCTGGACCATGCTCTGAGAAGATGCACAGTGCTTTCCAGTGGTGTTGTTTTTTCGGACACTCAGAGCACCTCTGCACCCAGTTCCCCTTGGGTGCCCTCTAGAGTCCTGGAGGAGTCTGCTCTGGGAGACCACCAGCCCTGAGTTCTCCCAGCCCTGTTCTCAGGGCAGCCCCAGGAGAAAGGGGGAGCAATCTCTTTCAGCACACAGGACACCCACATGGTCACACTGGTAGAGAAGCTCTGAGCAAGGCCATTCAGGCAGCAATCTGGTGCCTTAACTATCCACCAGGCATAAATCCTACATAAAATCATGATCGTAATCAATTTCAACATCTACTTGGGATACTAATAAGTAGTTTTGTGTTAATATTATAAGGCAAGTATCATTGAACTCTGAATTCGTTTATTATTTTGACTCTTCCTTCCTCCTTTTAAGGTGTTAGCCCCAGTATTAAATCATTTCCTAATAAGGTATAAGAAGACAATGATAATCAGGTGATTTTTCAATGAAAAACTATAGTGAAAGGTTTATAGTGAGAAAAGTGGATGCTCTGTTATTTTCTTAAAACTTCCTCAGATTTTCATCCCTAAATCAAGTTGCCTGGTTTAGCAACAAAAAATACAGGACTTGGAGTTACATTTGAACTTCAGGTCAAAACCAGATAATTTTTAGCGTAAGTATGGCCCGTTATTTGGGACACAGTTATACAAAAATATTGCCGTTCATCTAAAATTCAAAGGTAACTGGATGTCTTTTCTTTTTCTGGCAAGCCTATCCCCGAGTCAGTGTTCTCCACTCTTTCAAAAGGGCTTTTCACTTCGATAGCAGGTTCCACCTGCACCCCAAATCCCACACGGCCCCAGCACCTTTATATTTAGTGAACTCACTGATTAGCTAACAACCAAAGAGTTTAACTCTCACTTCATCTTAATGATTGGACCTCCCTCAGACAGGAAGGAAAAACATTACCAGTGAACACAACACAAAATTCCCACGCTCCAAAGAGTAGCCATGAAAAGAAAAATATAATTTCTGCATCTCACCTGAGACACCTGCTTAAAGTAGTACTCACAGTGGAGGGGAAACACGCTCACAATCTTGAGCCGAGAGCATCCGTTCCCTGCGCTTCAGACCTTCCCATGTTAATGGCAGCCACCCAGGGGTGCTGAAATCATCCAGGCCAGAATCCACGACAATTAGATGCTTACCTTATTGCTAATAGTCTTTCTTCCTAGGAATCACCCGGTCACACAGCAGCAGGTAAGAAAGTTTGAGAACATGCCAGAGCTGCCCTTTCGCTCCCACTGAGAGAAAATGAGAACAGAGAACTAATATCCCCTCCCCCACAGGCTGGAAACAAATAAGCAAACAAATGATAAGAGTCGCTCGATTGGAAGAAAGGTGTCTCAGCAGAGAAGTGGCCCCTGGAGCGTGTTCTCAAATGTGTCTGCAGAGGTCTTGGATGCCTTCCTGTTTCCTTGCGCATCACAGCTGTCAACACTAAAAAGTCCTTGTGACCACAGAACTGTGACCCAGGTTTCCATCTGCTCTTAGTTAAAAGTTAGTCATGGAAAGCCAGGACAGCCTGCTCGCCAAAGTCCATGGTCAAGTGGAGGACAAAGGCACAGTGATTCTCTGTACCCAGCCCTCCACAGAAAGAAAGCCGTGAGAACGTGGGAGACGGTGGGAGCTATGAGGAACAAGCCTGGACTCAGAGGAAGTGTGTGTGCGAAACGGATACAATGGTTCTGGTTGCGATTTTATTTCTGTGAACCCTTCTGCTTTTCCTTACTGCCCTTTGACCTGTTGGCTGTGGCATCAGCTCTGAACGCGGGACTGAAAAGTCCTGTGCTGAGGAAGTAAAGCGAACTTGTCTTCATTTGGTTACCATGGTTATGGTGCTGTGTGTCACCAGCTCCGATGATTTGCATTGCAAACCACCACTGGAAATGAGGACAGCAGACCTTGATATTCTGGGTGGGGAGATTCAGTTTGTGGGAACTTCCACTGGAAAGTTCAGAGGGAACAAAACATAAATATATACGCATACTGCCCAACATATAAGGAAGGGGCCAAACTGTAAGGGCTAACAGTCGGTCCTGTCCTCCATGAAATTTCAGTATCTATGAAGTATGTAGTTGAAAGATTCAGACAATTTCTCCTCAGACAGGTAAATAAGCACATTATCAGCCCCATGTTTTAGAAATGAAATTTAGCAGACACTTTCGGCATGTATCCTTGTAAAGGACATAACACTAAATCACTACTTGATAACTATTCTATTCTTGAGTCACGTATGATATCAATACCCTTCATTCTGACAAGCTGCATTATTACAATGTGAAATGACGGGAAAGACCACGTGCATTTCAAATTCTATTTCACTTCAAACAAGCAGGAACCTCAATATGTAAGAGGGGAGTACTGAGGTTGTCTTGAAGGGGAATGCAGGGAAAAGGCCTTACCAACTCTTCCCTCTCCCGGCAGGACAGCTGGAGAGGTTCCTCTGCAGAGCTCTCAGTGAGCAGGATCGGAATAGCCCTCTGCTCTGGCCCCAAACTTGTCCTAACAGACTTCCCTGTCTTTCAGGATTTCTCCCACCTCCACCTTCGGTATCTGACACCTTCAACCTCAGAAGGCCAGGAGTGTCCCCAGGCCTAAGATAACACCCAGCCTCCTTTTCTTCCTGTGGCTTCCACTACCCATGTAGCCCCGAGAACACCAGAACCTTTGCAACATCCATCAGGCTGTGTGGTGTTAGACAAAGGCTAATTGACAAAGCATATTTTAATTGTGGTATCATGTTCAGAACTATACTTGGAAAATGAAGTTTCTATTTTAACAGTTTTCATTTCAAAAGATTTTAATAGAAGTGATTTTTAATAAAAATAGAAATGCAATTGCATCCACAAAGAAACCCTTGCTTACCCATATTTTAATGACCTATGAGTTATACATATATTTGTTTATGTAGTTCATTTATTGGGAGGTTGTAGAACACGGTGCATTGAAATCTTTATTAGAAACTAGGAGAACAGGACCCTATATAAACCCAGTTTCTACTAGAATGGGAAAATTCTAGTAGAAACTGGGAAAATTCAATTCCTCCTCAGAGGTATAGTTAAGTCAGAAAATAATGCATACATCACTGAATTTATAAAAAAAAGTTTTCTGCGTGAAAATGTAAAAAGTGATATCTCGTATCTCAAAGTCTGTGAAACAACGGGCAGCTGACAGCAATGCCGTTACGCCAAGAACTGTCTTCCACGTGGCACACTTCCCTTGCAGGTCTGTCCCCCAGCACACAGAAGAATACTCTTCTTAGTGACCTAAAGGAAGCTGAAGTGGTTCACTGTCTAAGGAAGAAGGCAATAAAGTAAATCAAAGTGGCAATATAGTTGCTAAGTTTTTTGAGAGGTGGGAAAAGAGAGGGTTCTATGGCACCTCATCGGTAGAACTCTCAGAGTGGTTTTGAGGATTTGGATAAAAGCATCTTGGAAAATATACAGTCTAAGCTTGGTCCTCAAGGAGAAGCACAGCGAGCCAAGGAAATGAGGGAGAAGGAAATAACCAAAAGGAAGAGGCGCTCCAGTTAGCAGGGAGGTGAGGGTAGGGGGAAAGTGAGATTGGAAGAGTGATGTCATTTATTTTCCATATTCTCAATATGTTAAAAAATAAATTTTTGGTATATTAGGCTAGAACTAAGGTCTTGGGAATCCCTGCATAATGCTTCTACTATTAAAGGGTCAAAGAATAGGCTAAAAAGACAGGCTAAAAGAATAGGCAGAGTTTCAATGTCTTCCCCATTAACTGAGTTCACTTGTAATCCCCTTTGTCTGAAGTAGCCTTCTTAAGGGTACCAGTAGGTAAATGTAAGCCCTTATCTTCTGGTTGGGGTGGGGAGAAGAAGGGTGCTCCAGGCAGAAGGAACAGCATATGAAAGGTCTGGGGGCAAGACAGAGAAGGGTTCACTTGAAGAACGGGGAGAATCTAAGTATGGCTACTACATAATACATGAGGAGTCAGGGTCAAGTGATGTAGCCAGAGAGGGATGGAGTAACCAGATGATCAAGGACTTCACACGCCATTAAGAGGTTTGAACTGCATTCTGAGGGTAGTGGGAAATGACATGGTCAGACTTATATTCTAAAATGTCTCTCTTGCTTCAGTATGAAGAATAAAATGAGTGGAAGAAACAAGACTGAAGATGGGAGGCTGGGGACCATGTGAGATAATGGTGACTGCAGCCATTGCCCCAAGATTAGAGATAAAGGCATGAGTTACCTTAGAACTCTGTGGGAGACACAATTAGCAGGTCTTATTGATTGATCCACTCTGGGGGACAACACTGGTTCAAGATTGTTCTCGGGTTTCCAACTTGGGCAAGTGGTCATTACCATTTCATTTACTGAGCAGACATTACAGAAGAAGCTGTAAGTTTATGGAGGAATCTGGTGTGTTTGGTTTCGCAAATGTAGAGTTTGGGTGACTGTGAGAACAGCAAGCGGACGTGTCAGTCTGCAGTTTGGATACCTGGGTCTAGAGCTCAGTGATGGAGTCTGGGCTAACATGAATGTCCAGTCACAAAACAGTTCCCAAATGAAGCCATGGAGACAGACGCGTTCACTGCAAGATGGAGTCAGGAGTGAGAGTGTGATGCTAAGTGCATATCATGAGCTTAAGTGACCCCAAATAGCTCCATGCTCCCCTGGATGGATGCTAAGATGGTGTTTCATTTTAGGAAAACACTTAATGCTTATTATATTTTGTCCCTTAGAGTTAAATTTGACACATCACGCACACATGCTCAACAAATATTTGGTATTCACTCATCACAATAAATCTTGTTCAGTCAATTCAATCTTTCTACAATAAAGATCCACATCAAATTCTACCTTCATATGAAGGGACCCTCCACACCACACATATACACACACCGATTTTACCCTCATTTTGTTTATGTTTGTCCCATAGCACTTACCACATTGTACCTGCTATGAGATTGTTGATCCTCAGCTGGAACTGACTGTGTCACCAAGGGGACTTCTGGCAATGTCTGGAGGCATTTTGGGTTGCCATAGCAGAGTGGAGAATGCTACTAGTATCTAATGGGTCAAGGCCAAGAGTCCTGTTACACATGCTGTACTACACACAGCAGCCACCCTCCCCTACAAGCACGGAATGTTTTAGTCCCAAATGTCAAGAGCACTGAGATGGAAAAGCCCTGTTTCTCAATACATTGCTTATTAGGACTCAGAGCCACAAGTGCTTAGTTCCAGCTCTGGCTCCAACACTTAACTACCTGTGAGACACCGGGCGAATCTCGGTCCCCGAGACTCAATAGTCTCACCAGTGAAATGCAAATACTTATTTTATGGTTGCACCCCTCAGAGAATTGTTGTAGGGATCACTGCAATAATGCATCAGAAATGGCCCGTGAACTTAGCGTGGTCATTGTCAGATGTACTGGGATTGCGTGGAGAATGATGCAATGACAATGATTGTGCAGTCTAGATGCGTAAGTCCAGAGCTCACTAATGCAATCTAGACTGGACTTAAAATCTGAACTCAAACTTATTCATTTACATTTCATCTCAACAAGTATGTACTGAGCAGCATCTCTGGGCTTGCATTCTTCTAGGTACTATAGATACAGGAATAAGATATTCTCCCTGAATTAAGGGACTCTCTTTTCAGGATAGAGATGGAGTCAGAAGCAAAAAGTAGTAACACTGTGTAGAATAACTGAAGATAATGGAGGCTAGGTGAATAAAGTTTTCTTTAGAAGCAGGGCAATTTAAGATATATTTTTAGAGTTTATGGGCTGCATTATTACTGGCAACCACAACAAAACCCTTTCTTTACTATCTCCTTTTACTGATCCCCATGGGGGAACACGCACAGTCTTATGACTTACATTACCCACTGGACAGAACAGATCAAAGTCGATAAGAAAACTGAAGTTGCTTTTTAACAATGAATATATCAAATCTGACCACAAAGAAGAGTAATGAAATGGAGGCAGTGCTCTAGTCTGGAATCCTGACATGGGTTAAAAAGCTATGACTCAATAGCTGCGCATGCTGTGAGCTGCTCATTGCTGTAACTGAGGTATAGCATGCCCCTTTTTATTAATATTATATTAAATTTGCTAAAAGTTTAATTAGGAACCTAGTATATTATTAGCAACATAATTTATTAAGGATGATTGAAAATATGTAGATTATTTATTTTCTTAATGCAATATCTTTGGCATCTTATAACATGAAACAGAAAATCATTACTCCCACCCGTCAAAGAGCTTCACCAATCACATTCTTGGAAGCCGTGCCCTGATTCCTTTGTTCTCTTTTCTCATTCTCTCATTCACATTCCCTCCTTCAGTCATTCTTCCTTTATAGAAGAAATATATCAGTTTAGCCCATTGCAAACATTGTAAACAACGCAATGCATAGAAAACAAAGTGATAACTTTTCCCCACTTTCTCAATCTGGTGAAGTCATTATGATAAAGTGTTGCTAATCATCGTGCTCCAGAATTCTTACGAACACCTGCTAGACTTCATGCCAGGACCTAGCACACAGAGCTGACTCGCTGCTTAGTGGTGACATAGTAGCCCGTTGCATGGACATACCACAATGTGTCTCTCTCTGGTTCTCTCTTCATTGTTGCTGCAGAAGGCAGAGTGTTCCCCGTCATTGCAGTGAGCACTCCCTGTATTATTTAATGGAGAAGTACCCACAAGGAATGAAAAGGCAGCCTTACTACACTTTCCTGAAAAAAATTTTTTTTCTCTCGAACTCTCTCACTTCTTGATCTTTGTCTTGGAGGAGTTGGGGAAGTGGTCCGGTAAAGTTGCTATTTAGCTGGATATTATCAAACAGGATTAGAGAAATACTAGGGCACCATTTCCCTCTCTCCTGACATTTCCCCAGTAATGGTGATTAAAACGGGTCAGCCTTACATCAGAACCAGGAGAAGGGAGAGAGAGCCATGGGCTGACTTAAGAAAAGTATCTGTTGAAAATACGATTGCTTTTGTTATATAGGGGGGCAGAGAGACACACATACATATACATATATATGTATATGTACATATATATGTACATATACATATATATGTATATATATATCTACATATATATATTTAAAACAATTGTATAAATATGTTTTATTATCTGTTTGGAACATTGAATTTCATTAATATTTAGCATATTTCATTGATTGACAACTTATATCTGTTAAAGATGAAGTACCAAAATACCACTGTAATTATGGCATTCTGAACATTGTTCTGAATGACATCCTCACACAAAAAATATCACCATCTGGAAACCAGAAATGGAGCACCATGCTTCTGAGCAATCCCTACCTCCTGGATCTCTCTCTCCCTGCCTCCCTCCCTCTCCCCGTGGAATTAGCTAGCTCTCATTATCACACCACTTATTTATTTGTCTATTCTTAGCTACAGTTTTAGATTTTCATTATTATTGATCTGCACCTCTCCACAGAGACTCAGACTTCATTCTCCTCAGTCTCGTCCTCAGTGAACTTTCAGTCCCTTCATCGCCAACAGCATTTAACATCACCCTGTTTCAACAACTGAAGTCTCACCAACTTCACCTGCATTCAACTCAGACCTGTTAGCTTAGTTATAGTCAAAAGACTTACAAATAAGAAGAGGGGAAAGGAAGCTGACTTTCAGTGATCAGGGAGAACACTGAGGTTGCTATGGCACCAAAGAAAAGTTCTTAACAAATAGTCTTACCTCCCCTAGTTGTTGTAGAGCTCGGGGAACAAGCTAAGTGCGTCCCCCTAAGGGAGTGGATCTGCACAGCCTCCTCCACTGGCCTCCATCCACCTGCAATGAAAGCTTGGCTCCTGAGCTGTGCGAGGTTGTGTGCCTGGACAGTTCCTTAAGGAAACAGTGCAGCATTTGATTAATGATGCATAATATTTTCATAGACCACGCCCATTTGTCCCGAGGAAAAACCTGTTTTCCTAATCTTTTTGTATCAGGAAATATTCAAAACAGGGGACTGTGACTTCCTGCATTCATGGGCCCCACACGATTTTTGGAGGTCTACCTTGTGCCATACTCTGGGACAGGAAATGGAGATATGAGAGGATCAAATCTCTCTCCTCTCCCCCAAGGAGCTTGTAGTCTTTTGGGGGTCACAACTAGTAACACTCATGGAGAAGTATTGAGGACACAGAGGGAGAGGGGACTATTATCTAATGGGAATTTGGAAAGGCTTCACCAAGGAGATAATGCCTGCTATGAGCTTTGAAGCATGAGTAGGATGAGAGTTGATGAATGAGAGTTGAGCTAGGCTTGATGCTCAACGCAGAGAGCAGCATACACAAAGGCACAGACTTGTGGATCAGGATGATGCATTTGGGGAAGGGCAAAGTCGTCTGCATGGCTGAAGCAGAGTATGTGGAAACAGGGAGAGAGGAAGCTGAAGAAGTAGGAAGCCTCAGCTGGTGGGCTGACTTATGACTTAGAAAACAGTAATTGGGAATCTGGGTACTACAATGAGTTTACACTTTAATGACCAGATTTAGCATATTATTTGTAATTGTGAGAGAGAAGCACTGAAGGAAAGAGTTTGATGTTTATTTAGTTACTCTGTGTGCTCAGAAAATGGGTGGTCTGATTGGTCCAGTGACCTAGTTTGCATTAGGACACTGAACACCAATGTCCAAATAATGAGAACAATCAGATTACATTAAATATTAAAGCTGTCATTAGTGCACCTGAATATTCCTTTGACACTTCAGAAGGATCTTCAAGACTTTCGAAAGGGCTAGGACTTGATCAGCGTGAACACCACTCTGTGGGGTCCAAGGTGATTGCCAGGGAGGCGGGGAGCTTCGGGTTCTCCTGCTTGAAAAGTCACTTGGATTTCGAGTAGTTCTACATTTTCATGAGCTGTGAAGCCTCCTGACAGATTAACTTTGGGCCAGAGTAACAAATGAAGAACTGCACTACAAATGTTAGTACAAACAAGTAATCAGAATAAACCACCTATTCCCACGTGATCTAGCAAACATATGGTCTTGTGGTTGAAACCTGGCAAGTTCATTGTCATCAGAACCCTGAAAGGAAGGTAGAATGAACTGGTAATTTTATCCCGAGGTCAGAGCTCCGTCCTTGATATTTACTTGTTCCCACAGAACTGGCAAACCCTTGAAATAGCAAGTACACTCTATTGTTAACATTTCTCCACACTCCCCGCCCCCGCCATGAAATCACATTAATGATTCTAATTTGTTCCATTAGTATTGGCTTTACAGTTTCATTGTGTTCACACCCATTATTTTACTTTGTTTTGAAAGACCTGTTGGATACCAAAGGCAGGAAAGTTATTTTTCCCCCTCCTATATTTAACTTGTAAGAAGCTAAGACTCAGAAAGGTGGCTTACATTGTCCAAGGTCACATGGCCGTAATCACAATGCTTGCTTCAGTCTCCAAGTCTGAATACTCTTGTTGTAATATATTGCCCTGAGGACATTTTCTTAAAAGGGAGTTGTCCACAGTCAGTAAATTGTACTGCTGGGGTGGTCTCCAGGAACTTCTGACCATTTCCATAGTGCCAAAGTGATTTTAGATGGTCCAGTGTCCATCTTTCCTAGCTTTCTCCCATGTCCTGGCCAGGTCATCACCTAATAAAAGTTGGCTTGTTTCCTTCCACCTTGACCTTGACCTCTCTTGCACACACCTGGTTTCCCCAGGTTTGGTCTCCTGCTGCTACTTGGACTCTCCTCCTCTGCTTAGCATCCTAAACTTTCATATCTTTTTTAAATGGCCTGTTTTCAATTCATTTCTTTCATCATATTGATTTTTTCATTGTTCGCAGGAAGATCATGGCCTACAGATGATGAAACAAGCAACGTCTCAATCCTATGTCTGTTGTAGCCCCATGCTCAGCATCTCAGGTTCCAGTGACCTGTTAGAGAGGATGAACCACCTGCAGAGAACAAGGGCAGGTTATAGGCATCCTCCATTTCACACCAAAACCAAGATGGACATTCTGGAACAGGTCAGTCCAAAAAGGGTTAATTACCCAAGGTAGACTGGGTGAATGGGAAACCAAGATCATATCTAGGAACATAATGCAGAATGTGAAGTCTGAGGATCAGTGAGTTTTCAATAGTAAGGTCCTGAGCATCGTGGGGTCCGATATGGTGGTAGAGGTGAGACTTGCTTCTGCAAGACCCAGGAAGGGCTGGACAGGAGATGTTAAAACAATAAGGGATAACTTGCATTTGGTTTGGGGATTAAAGGATGCAGTCATGACTAAAGAGGGGCAAAGTCTTAACCAAATATATAGATCAATGAATGGTCATTGGCAAGACCAAGACAGAAAGCAGAAAAAAGAAAGGAAGTGCCAGAGAGAAGAGATAGTAAGCGGTGGAAAGGAGGATGACAACGAGTAGCAGAGCATCTCCTTTAATAAACCAGGGCTCCATAGGGCTCCAGTCCCTTTCCAGTGCCATCTCTCTCTACTAGCAGACATACATAGTGCCCGCCAGGCACACAGAGCTAGTCAAATCTCCCCAGATCCTCACTCCACCTTGCCTCCATGATTTGCATATGCACTTTTCCTTCTGCCTGACATGTTCCTTGTTAGTCTACTCAAAAAACACCTAAGCATTTGTTAGGGCTTGGCTTGCAGATGATCTCCTTTATAAATCACTGATGCCTCATCACCAATTTATTGAAGCACTCTGTATGTTCCCAGCACTGTTGTAATTAAAACCTCCCATCAACCCTCTGGTAGAGGTGCTACCAGGATTCCCATTTTGTAGACAAAGAACTAGAGACACGGAAAGGTTAAGGAACTCAATGTCTCAGAGGAAGAATTAGGATTCAAATCCTGGTAGCAGGCTCCTGTCTGTACTCCTAACTATTATAGATATGTCCCCCAAGGCAGCTAATCTCCCTTCCCTGATGCAGTTACTGTACCTTGCACAGACTACTATAATACACTCAACTGAAAGATTCTGGACAGAATCAATGACTTAATTATCTTTATTCATAGCTTTGTACTGGTTATCCCCAGAATATATTCCCCTGTATTTCTGATCTCAATTAACGATATAACCATCCATTCAGAATCCAACCAGAAACATGAGGATTACTTTAGATTTATCCCCTCTTCCTCATTCTCACCACAACCAAGCCCAATTAATCTTCTTCCTAAATCCCTCTCAAACTTACCCTTTCCTCTCTATCTCTATCCCCACTACCTGCTTAAGCCTGGACATTTATTTTTTAGTTATATCAGCCAAGGTGCTGGTCTTCTTGCCTCTTCATCCTTTCACTCCAATCTATCCTTTCTGCGAGTAGTGATCTGACCATATCACGCACTTTTTAGAATTGTAATTATTTGAAGTACCCAAAAGGTCTCTCTCTCTCTCTCTCTCTCTCTCTCTCTCTCTCTCTCTCTCTGTCTCTCTCTCAACACATTACACCCATGTAGATGCTGGTTCCTCTTTGGGGACACACTGCCCCTTACTTCCTTGCCTATATAGTTCCTATTCATTACATAAGACTCAATCAATTATTTCATTTATCCATTCCACTATTGATAGATCCTCAGTTGGGCTCCAATGCTACCCAATCACCCACAATGAAATTATGAGTGTTCTTGTTCCAGTCTTTCATGACCTGTACATACATTTGTCTGGGATATATACCTAGTAGTCAGATTTCAGGATCAGGATCAGCTAGTCAAAATTACAAAGGTTGGTCCAGAGTCAAGCATTGGTGAGAATGAGAACTGAGATATGGCTTGGATTTTTATTTTGTTTTTGTGTAAATGATGTACTTAAGATCAAGGCTCCATGGTGTTTTGAATGATCATAGCTCCCTGGGATCTTTTTTTTTTTTTTTTTAACTCAAGAGAACATCTCCAAAGTTGAGAGGTCTCAGCTAGTCTCAAAGAGTGAAAGTCATGCCATAGCTGAGAGGCCGAGTCTTGGGCTGTGTTCTTTGCTGTTTTGGGTGGGAGTGTAGGGTGAGTGTGGATAACATCAACATCAATGGTCCACCTTATTGCAACAAAGGAAATTTTATGCCATAGCAGAATGGCATGATCTGGTTGCTTTTCTGTTCGATTTTTCCTTATGGAATCACTGTTCCCACTCATGCCCACAGGCCAGGTCATTGCTGGCACTAGAAGGCTTATGCATTCCTAATGTCACCCAGTTCTTCCACACTGCTCTCCAGTACATATTGTCCATACTCCCATCAGCAGTTCACGAGAGATCCCATTTCCCAAGCACTTGCTAACTCTAGGTGTTACCTGATTTCCACTCAGATAGGTATAAAGTGATATGGATGTATTGTTTTAATTTTCATTTCTCTTACTACACTTTCACTGACAAGGCTGAAAATGTCTTCATATACTTGTTATCCTTCTATGCACTCCTTTCTTTAAATTGGACAGTCATAACCTTTGCCTATTTTTCTATTGTGTTCATTTTTTGTTTCTGGTGGATTCATAAAAGTCCCTTGTATTTTCTAGATTAGTACCTAGTTGGTTTTTAAAGTTTCAAATATGTTCCCCTAATCTGCCACCCATATGTTAGAGTAATGTATAGAGTCATTCACTGAACAGAGGTCTTTAATTTTGATGTTGTCGGTCTAAGTTTTGCCTTATGGTTTGTACTTTGGGATTCTTATTTAAGAAGTGCTTCCTTACCTAATGATTTAAAAATGTTACTATGTTTTCCCCCTTCCTTTTATAGCTTTACCTTTTAATATAGGTCTTTTATACCTCTGGAGTTCACTCATATATGGTATAAAGTATGCTCCCAAACTTATTTTCTGTGCATATGGTAAGTCAGATTTCTGTATACCATCTACTAAAAAAATCTTCAGGTAATCCACTTCTCCTTATTCCTGTTTATGGTACCATAACTTTAATATATTTTTTCTGTCTCTTTGTCTGTATGTCTCTCTGTGTCTCTGTCTTTTCCAAGAGGTATATAGGTATCTCTCTATAGATATCAATCTATTGAGAGACAATAAGGGGGAGAGAGAGAGAGGGAGAGGGAGAGGGGGAGAGAGAGAGAGAGAGAGATCCCCACACACACACATTCACATGCACACACCCTGTTGGTTCTGTTTCTCTAAATAACCTAATACACTGGTGTAGAAAAATTATATTGATACATAGTACCTAAGTTTATATCTAACAGTCTTTTTTTTAAAAAAAAAATTTCCTTCATTGATTTTAGAGAGAGAGGAAGGGAGAGGGAGAGAGATAGAAACATAGATGAGAGAGAACATCGATTGGCCACCTCCTGCATGCCCCTCACTGGGGATCAGGCCCACAACCTGGGCATGTGTCCTGATCAGGAATCAAACTGGTGACCTCTCGGTGCATAAGTCAACGCTCAACCACTGAGCCACACTGGCCGGACTATATCTAACAGTCTTGATGAACTCTCTTATTTGTTGCCATATTCTGAAAATTCTGTTAAGCTTTCTGTGCAAATGATAATGCAGTGCACAGTAATATCTAGGTTGTCCCTTTCCTTTCTAACTTCACAGCTCTTTATTCCTCTTTTATTTTTTGTCTTATTTCATTGTCCATACTTCTGATACAATTATAAACAACACAGGGTATATCTGGGTCTTATTTCCTACATTAAAACAATTAAGTCTGTATTTCTCTGTTGCATATGATGCTTTTTGGATGTCTTTAATATATAGACTTTATCAACTCAAGAAGGCTATCTTCTAGTCCCAGTTTAATAATATTTTTCTTAGTTAAGTGTTCCTTGCATGTATTACTTTCCTGAGATAAATCCTCATTGATTATGGCATATTATCTTTTAAATGTACTAAGTATTCCATTAGCTAATATTTAATTTGACTTTTTATTGTTTTTAAGTGAAATGTCTGTGTAATTTCCATTTGTTATTCTTATCTAGCTTTGCACACATGAAATAAGTTAATCAGCTTTTTTATTTAAAAAAGAATAGGCCTCTCCTTTAAAGCCATCTGGGCCTGGGGCTTTCTGTTGGTGGCAGCAGGGGGGAGGTGGAGGCTTTTAATTGTATCTTTAATAAGATTATCCGCATTTTCTATTTCTTCTTGTGCCAAATTTGGTACCTAACATGTTTCTAGAAATATATGCATTTTGCTTAAATTTTCCAAATTGTAACCTGTAGTTGTTCATGATATTTCAAACTTTAGGAGCCTTCCATTTTGTCCATAGTTATTTCTCAACCTTTTGAAATATTTTGCAGATAAACATTTTAATTATCTTGATTAGTCTTGCCAAATGTCTAAAGTTTATAAATCTTTGTAAAGATCCAAGTTTTGACTTTGTTCGTCTTCTGTATTGCTCTTTTGTTCCCTATTCCCTTTATTTCTGCTCTGATCTCTAATCCCCTTCCTAATGTTTAAAGTTTTGTTTTCTTGTTGTATATCTACCTTCCTGAATTATGTCAGAACATTTGTTTTGAGTCTATCTTGTTCACTGATCAATATTTAAAATTATAAACTTGACCTTAAGTAATTATAATATTTTTAATTTGTGTAATGCTGCTGATATGAAATTAATTGATGGCTAGTACTTCAATTTTTGTGAATGCTTCATGTATTATAAATAATGAATTTCTCTTTTGCGGGTTCTCTGTACAGCTATTAGTTCTGACATTTCTTACATTCCTGTGAATATCTTTTTTAATGTTTAAATTTAGTGGAGATTTAGCTGGATATAAAATTCTAGATTCAATGTTCTTTTCCTTCAGTTTTTTGAAATTAAATTCCATTGTATACTTATATCCAGTGTTGCTACTGAGAAATCTGATGTCTCTCTGATTATTATTCCTCTGTAGGTGATCTTTTTCTGCTTGGAAGCTTCCAGAACTTTCTCTTTTCCTGTTCTTAAATATCACCATAACATAACTGTAATATATTTTATACCCAATATCTCCTAAAATTCTTCTTTATGAATTCTTGTTGCAGTTTTATTTCTACAACATCCTCCCTCTCCTCCCTTGAGAATGTTCACTGAACAGTTATCACACATTTATTTGTTATATTCACACTTATTATGTGCCAGGTACTATTATTTTCCATGCTGGGAATACAGCTGGGACAAAACATACCTCGTTGAATTTGTATTATACTGGAGGGAGACAGAAACAAACAAATAAATGTCAGATGGCAATAAGTACAGAAATACATAAAACGAAGAAAGGGACAGGAAATGTGTGCGACAGTCATATTTTTTAACTTTTTATTTTGAAAGAATTTCATTCTTAGATAAAACTTACAAAAATAGCACAAAGAATGCAGCCAGATCATTCACCCGATTCCTTATTCTCAGCATTTTACCACACTTGCTTCTCCCTCCTCTTTCCCTCCTCCTCTCTCTCTTTCTGTGTCTTTATTTATCCATCTGTAGGTATAGATAGATCTATCTATAGATATAGATATATAGGTTTAAATCATCTGAGAGTAAATTATAGACATGATACTTAAGCTTTAGTGTTTAATCTCTAAAAACAAGAAAAATCTCTTACATGCTACTATACAGTGAAAAAAATCAGGAAGTTAACATATATTATCTAATCTACAAACCCTGCTTGGAATTCACCAAAAGTTCCAAAAGCATTCTTTATTACAAAAGAAAGTCTTGGATCATGAGGTGCATTCAGTTGCCAGGTATTTTTATTCTCTGTTCCTGGAAAATTCCTAAGTCTTTTGAATATAAGGGCAACAACATTTTGAAGCAGTACCTCGCTGAGTGTCCTTCAGGTGGGGTCTAATGTCTCAACAAGGCTGGATTCAGGCTGTGCTTTCCCACTGAAGTGAGCCTGCGTTCTGTGTTCCTGTCAGTGCATCATATCCAGAGTCATATGAAGTCAATTTGTCCCACTCCTGGTGATGTTAAGTTTGATAATTTGGTTAAGGTGGTGTCTTGCCAGATAGGGAGTCATTTTAAGTTTTTCTCTGGTCTTTTAACACTTCTTTATCCATTATAGGCGGTGGTTTGCTCCTTGGCTATCTTGCTATCTTTCCCTCTGGGCTCATATTCCCAAGGATGTAGTAGATATCTCAGCTGGTGATATGAACCTGTGGGAAAGAGCTGAAGTCTGGATCCTTTCTTATGTCCATAGGAGTTTAAATAGTGGGTGGGGAGAAAGGAACGCCCCTCGATAGGAGAGCCTCTGAAGCTACATTTGTATCTTAGCGCTGACGCTGCTCTTTACATAGCTCTCTTACTCACCTGTCATCACCTAACCAACCCCTTGGGGTGGGGAGGGCAGTGGTCAAGGAGGAAAATCTCAATTACCAACTGGTCCAGTTGTCAGGTATCTGTTGCTATGAGCTCTGACTGTGGCCTACCTCCAACCCCACCCTGACTAGGTGTCCCCTAGCCTTGCTGGGCTGGCTGTTGATATTGATTTCAGAGCTAACAGGGTGACCAGGAGTTTGCCCAGGGTAATGCAGGGGGGGAAAAGGGCACATGCAAAGTTTCCTCCCCTACTCAATCACTCATCTGTGGTGTTTGTCTTTCTGTTGCCCAGAAACGTCTCATGTTCTATACAGGTTGTTTGGGGCTGTCTTTGTCTTCCTTGATCGTCTGGGGTAGTTCCGGGCTTGGGCTTCAGAAGAGGGGCCACAGGCCGTGTTAGTTTTCCATTCTATGTAGTGCTTACATAAGGAGGGAGTGAGCTAACAGTACCGAAGCTGGAGGACAGTGTGTTGGTAATATTATGTAATTATTATTAGTTATCACCAATAATAACATTTTTATAACAAATGTTCTCATAACACACATTAAGCCTCTTCTACAATCGAGACCCCATTCTAGGTGAAGAGATACAAAATGCATCTTTTCCACAGGTCCTTGCCCTGCAGGTGACACAGACTACTGAGTATTTGCAATGTGTGCAGTCGAGAAGGATCTGAACCACTCGGGACAGAGATGGTGTCCACGGAGCCTCAGAAAGGAAAGGGTTCCTAAAATCTTTGTGAGTTAGCCAACAGCTCTTGCTGGATTTGGCAGAGACAAAACTGATAGTCCTGAACACAGGCCTGGAGGAAATGCAGGAGTGTGCCCAGAGGGCCCGATGGACACTCACAGTGACACCGAGGATAACACATACTAATGTGGTTGGAAGAGCACCGGTCAACGGGGAATCAGGCACGTGGTAGGGACTCCATAAATTTGGATTGCATTTCATTGTTATGGATTTAAGGCTGGACCAGCCACTAACCAGCTCTGTGACAATGGCAAGCCGTCTAACTCTTTTTGATCCTCAGTTTTCTTATCTGCCAAATGGGGATAATAATATCACACCTGCTTGACTCAGAGGGTGGTTTTGAGGTGCAAAAGTAATTAATAGATATTCATTTGCTTTAACAATAGTCCAAATGCACTGTATTGATAGCTTAGCCCCAGTATTAGGAGGATTTTACTGTGAAAAGGAGACCCGTGGTGTGCTGTAGAACAGCTTAGGGTATCTGTAAATCCTGAACATGGTCAGACTGCATAATTGAATCTAGCACTTTATGTCTCAGTTACTGATGAATCACTGGGTTCAAGTTCATTTGCTAATTTCTTCTTCAGGGCTGAAAACAAGCACTCTAACTATTACAATCTCTACTCCCCCTGCCCCTTCCCCCCCGCCTGCCCCCGCCAAAGGGAGTTTTGCTTACTCTGAGTTTAGAGGTGAGTTAATCACACCAGTTACTCACAGTCTAATTTCCATCCTCTGCAGCCAAGTATTCTAGGCCCCTGGCCAAACATTGCGGTGGAGAATGGCACAGGTGGAATTCAGCTAGGATGCTGTCATTCCATCATAGTGAGGTAGGGAGCAGCTCTGCCTGATGATGGAATGCATTATATCTCCACCAGAGAAGGGAACAGAATGTTAGCCGGATTAGATAAAGAGGCTATCCCCTGCTTTCATGATCATAGGACTGTACCTGTGAAAGGCGTTCCCATATGCAACAGTCTCTCCTTATCTCCTTTCCTGCTCCCACCAAGCCAGAATGCGTCTACAACCTTTGCACAGAGTAGGGATGTTGAGTAAGGTATTTCTTTACAACTGAAGAATCGTAACGCACTCTGCCAACATCCTCTTGGTCTGCTGAGAAAGCGGGAATGGCAGTAAACAGTTCCCAGCTAGAAGGTACTGAGACGTTCCTGAATTCCCTTCTCCCTTCTAGTAGACGTAGGAAGACAAATGTTAACGACCCGGCCTTTCTCATGGAAGGAGCTGGGGCACAACTGATTATGAAGACAGTGTGTGCAGTGCTAGGGGACAAGGGCTTTCTGACTTCCAGACCCAGGAACTAGGACCCCAAAGTATCTCTCCCTCTCTATTCCCCAGATTCTTTCCATGATGATGGTCATGGGAACATCAGTTCTCCTCCTAACACATAACCTGACTTTATAATAATCTTTCCCGTGGCCGTATATATAATCCATTGTGAAGCTGGGATGCAGGCTCAGGTCTTTGTGAGTCAAAGCTGAGAGGCTGTCCATGATGTCATTGTACCAGGTGTGTATGTCTGCGTCACACAGGCCCAGCCACGCCCAAAGCTTCTCTTCCTTCAACCACCTGAAGCACAGACCAATCAGTAATGAAGACAAAATTAGACTTCTATGTGTGGTGAGGCAGAATGTTTAAATGAAGAAGGTTCCGGAAATATCTAGTAAGCGTGGTCACCACATACCTTCCTCTTGGGCTTCAATATTGTCAGTAAATACGCACTAAATATCTACTACCTTCCTTAGTCTATATTAGGAGATACAGAAATTCAAAATATGAGCATTTAGAGCTAGTCATAGGCAAAAATAGTGGTTTTTCCTTCCTGCTTTGGGAGTGCCCGCACCCATCTTACCACGTGCTAGCAAAGGGGTCCAGAGCAGGACCTGCACTGTGATTCAAGCCCGACTTAAAATGCTCTTTTTCACTATATGATTCACTAAACATCACGGTTCAACAAAGCAGTGCCTCCAGAACTCCCCATGGCAGGGATGTGTCAGCATTGGGAGAGCACGGGATGTAAGAGCAGTTGAAGAATCTAATGCATCTTTCTGTTTTGAAAAACTCTGTGGAATGATTCCCTTTAGGCATGTAAGCTATCGAGCAGCCCACCAAGACCACAGCACAAAGCCGATGGACACCTGAACCAAGGAAGGAAGCAAAGTCATCGCCAACCACTGGGCCTGAGCACAGCTGAATGGGCCTGTGACCTACCCTGTTGGCAGCTCCCCCGTGAGGGCTTGGAGAAGAGCCAGGGGGCAGGGCCTGGACTTCTGGGAAGATTCTACAGTTCTCAAGAAACCGGTTTTTCAACTTAAGCAAAGAACAATGACTATTTCAGATAAGTGTGTTAAAGGCAGGCCAAGGAGCAGGTGGAGAATGGGGCTTGGGGATACAAATGTCCCTTATTAGTGGAGGCTGGCCCTCGGGGACAGGGAAGGAATGTTCATGACAATGGTGGCAGGCAACTGAGCACATACCCAATTTGGCACATGTTTTCTGCTTCTCTCATTCTCGATGGGAGACTTCCGGCTAGTTTGGAGTTAAAGTTCCTCTGAGGTTCGTAAAACAGTTTACATTTCTTACAAAAGTAATCTGATCCGAAGGGTGAGGCACTGCTTGGTAATAAGAGCTATTAAGGAAACATTCCAATCTTCTTCAAATTTCACAACTGACTTTTCCTTGAGCTGGCGATGCGGCATCATCAACACCTGCCGTGTCCTAAAGCCAGCCAAACGGTCATCTTCCAGACTGCCCACTGTTAGCCCTTAGGCTGAAAAACAAAATCCGAAGACTCAACCTGATTTATTTGAAAAATGTTGTCTTTCATTTAATGATGCTTTCACATTTTCGATACTATCTATATAAGTTAACATATAATTGATTTCTCTATATTTTACAGACATTGAGTTTTAGATTCTCAGCTTGTAAGAATGTAAATGTGACACATTTTATATCACCTGCATTCGTAATATTATTCATATATTCATATCATCTATAATGTTGCTTATAATTGTATATATAGATATCTATATATCCATATCTATATCAATATATCTATCTAGCACTTGTTCTGACAAAGATTGTTAAATAGGCCAGCCTGTACTCAAATCACTCCTTTTCTGTGACTGCTTCATTCTGGAGCTAATTTGCTTCACTTCTTGGTTAATTGGAATGGATCTTCAACTGGTTTTATCAGGTAAGATATCTACGTGATTGGTGTGTTTTATGAGCTTCTGTTTGTCAGAAAATATACTTCTAGTGCCTTCTCGCAATTGACCAAGTCTAAAATTCTTGGGGCTAAAAAATTCTTCATTGAGGGAGAAAAAACACTGCTTTATCGTCTACTGGCGTTTAAGGTTATTACATGAGAAACTGAGCTAAATGAATGTGTGTTTCTTTGCAGAAAACCTGTTTTTCTTATTTGGATCATAAATGATTTTTATCTTTATCCTATTTGTTTGTCTTTATGCAAATGTCTGGGTAGGTGTCCCTGTGATTGCTTAGACTTTACATGGAATCTGCAGAAATGTTCTTGTGTTATAATTCTATGTGTTCCACTTGCCGGGTTTCATTCAGGAGTAATAATAATTATTTGCAAGTGGGCCGTCTATATTTGTCTTTAGTGTTTGTCACCTTTTTTTCTTGGCATTGTTCTCCTCTTTTTGTGTATTGCTTCTGCATTCTGGAAAAAGTTTACAAATTTGTCTTTCAGATACTGGTAAGTTTTTTACACCCCAGTGCTACTCCCTTTCAATGTGAACTTTAATGCTGCTACAGTTTTTCAAGATTCTTTAAAATGCTATATCATCTCATTTAAGTCTATTTTAATTCCCCCGTCCAACCTTTCACTCTCAATCTGTTCTCTCTTTGTGGCGTCTGCTCATCTTTCGCATACACCGTGTCTTTTCGTTCAGTGCTGAGTGTACCAAACCGCTTCCCCAAACTGTCGTCGGGATCACGAATGGATGATTCGTGGAAATATCCTCCTTTTCTTAATTTCTCCAGCGATATGCCAAATGCCCTCGTTGGAGGTTCTTTTCCCTCATAGCCCCCATGCTGTTTTCTTAGCGATATTGTCTCTCCTTAAAGCAAAGTGAGATCTAGTAAATCGCCACGTTTATTTGCAGACAGGGAAAGGAGCCCTTTTCCTGCTCCGTTTCTGTTTGTTGATTTCTCATCTCCAATCTGAAGACCAAGGGCAGGTTTGTGACACCTCCCGGTGCCACGGCTCGTCTCTGGCAAGCTCTCCTGCCTTACTTTTCTCGTGCTATGCCTCCAAACACTACAGGACATTTGATCGTGCTTCGCTTGCTGTGCTCCGTAACATTTTCCTTCCTCAGCCTTGGGTTTCACTGTTTTCTTTATTGGATGGAACTTTCCAGAATGCACGCTGCCCAAGTCCTGCCCTCCACATCACCTAGCTGAGTTCCAAGAATTACAGTCTCTTCCTTAGAGTTAACAAAGTGGGAGGTGAAGGATTGGGGGATAACACACTGCTAATTCTGTGGGTGCAGGTCCCGTTCCTAAGTCTCAGGAGATGACGTGGAAGGGAGAAAGCATCTATTATTCCCTTAGTGATGCTGTTTTATGACACTAAACCAGGTTATGACACAAACTGGTACTTCTTTTTCTCTAAAATAATTCCACTTGTGTTTTTTTGTTATTTGGGGGGGTTTTTTTTTAGTGATAAGACATATCAAATCCTGATAATAAGATATCTATAAATCGTGGTTTGGAATTCTTCGGCTCTTCTCGTACCCACATCTTCACGGGCATTCCGTAAGAAGCTCAGAGGGCCCGCACGGGGCCACTCACCGAGCAGAATTCTGAAGAGTTCCATAATGATCCATTTCTGGTAGCCCGTTTGTAAGGGTGGTCAAGTCATCAATCCTTCGAGCATTCATCTGCTAGGAACCTTATATAACCTGCACTCCGGCCCTCGTCTAGCTGAGACATGGTCTGTGGTGGAACGTATGCCCAGGGGGACTCCCAAATCTGCAATCCCGCCAGAGGAGATCCTCCAATGCTCCTGTCAGCCTCTCTCTACCCCGGCTGTCGGTCAGGGGCATCTGGGCAGTGGCTCAGAGAAGCTGGGTCCTAACCCCCGGCCAGCTTTCCCAAGAGACGCTGGTACGTTGTCACCTCCCAGACTCAGCTCTCGCATCATCCGTCTGCACCAGGAAGTAGAGCCATGTCTCACCTTCTTCCCCTTCTCTCTCCACCCCACTACCAGTAGAATAGGCTCATCCCTGACAGAAGGATTCCCGTGAAGTCCCCGTCTGCAATACTCATCTGATAAACGGTAAGAAGGAAAGTGGGCGCAGTCTTTGAGTTCACTTGGAGGGAAAGCAAGCGAAGTGACAGACTTTGTTTACCTGTATTCACCTGCTCCCGCTTCCCAGTTAGCATGTTGTGAGGGCTCAGGCCCCAGGTGTGCTCTCCATCTCTCTCTCTGTTTCTCTTAGGAACACACGCACACACACATGCACGCATACACACAGAGAGAGCACTGATGACTGCCTGTCCCTGCTATGACCTTGATTTTCCCAGAAGAAAACTGGGGTTTGTTTCACAAATGATAATTCAAGGTCCACGGAATGTTAATGTATATTATTACCACGTGGGAACAAAGAGCGATCCCCTGAACAGCAGCAAAAGGAATGGTGGTGGGGAGAGGCTCCGGTCAAGTGCATTTGGAAAATGCTGATTTAGCACAGACAGTGCGCACAGCAGGAATTCTTAGGACCTTCAGGAAAATGTGCAGAGAATCTCCCAAAGCAGGGTGGGGTAAGCAGTGTCCCCACCTTTCTGGACCATGCGTATCTCACAGGGATTGGAGCTTTCACCCAGAGCGAGTTTTAGAAGCAGTGGACGAAACACCTTCCCCAGTTTCCTCCATACCTTCCAGATTTGGGAATTTAGGAATTACAAAGACCTGCATTTAAAACCAGATTCTGCTCATCGCTCTGTGACCTCTGTTTAGTTGGGAAACCATTCTGAGCTTTGGTTCCCTTTTCTATAAGAATTTAAATAATAATATGTATGTCACTGTGTCATTGTGAGGATTCAATGATAATTCCACTCAAATGCCTCCCAGAACACCTGTCTCCTTTCCCCTGAAGACTCAGTTCTGGTAAAACATTTTCAAATGTGGTAATGAACTTGGCTGAGCCTCTCAAAGGCACAGATCTCCAACAAGTGGCTGCTAGCTGAAGAAAATCTCTCAAGCTCCCCCAAACACTTCATACATTGAACATTTATGTTAAAGCATTAAAGACGTTGCTGAAATGGAGAGGCCCCAATAACAGCACTTGGAACTACCGTATGAGCTGGCTTCTCAGATTAACATCTACTCACCCACGAGCCCCCTAGAGAGCAGTGGCTGGGGATATGTGGGCAAGGGCTAGCGTCAGGGCGACAGGCTTTGTATCCCTGCTCAACCTATAGGATTTGCATGACGTGCATCTCTTAACACAATAACTAACACAGTGCAGGTACTGGATTTATAAAGTATGTGTACGTACTATCATGCAATCATTAACTGAGCAATTACTCTGTGACAGGTAGTGAGGGTACAAGTCTACTCTCATTATATAGGTGTGTTCACTGCACAGTTTGAACAATATGAGATCATCCAAGTCTTGAAGGTAAAACGAATCCACTTGCTACCGTTCAGTGGTTTGAATCCACTCCACATATTCCCCTAACGGTCACCCACATGTCCCTATTCTGCTGAACAAGTGAAGAGAGATGAGAATCTCTCTGCTTGCCAAGGATGCCGATTCCAACTGCAGAGGCTCCGGCGGGGGCAGCGCCTTCGACACGGCCGACTTCGCTCACGAGAATAACTACCGTGACCATTTCAGTCACCTTGACCCTTGTTAGAACCACAACCAGCATATTTTCGCCTTTCTTTTTTTAAACAGCAACGCGTAGCTAAAACATCCCTCTACCAGCCATTCCTTTTGCCTGGTCCCACTGGTGACCTCTGCCCTCCTTTTGTTTCAAATAGAGCTGATGCCACAGTATCTGACGTGATTAACTACGATGCCTACTCGGCTGCTTGATTAACTGCAAAGGCCACTTGCCCTCCTGCGCAGCAAGGACTCCCCTCCCGGTGTCATCACGGGACGCAACCTGGGCAGTTTCTGCTCACATCAGCGGGGAGGTCCACTTCCCTCGGGGACAGGTGGATGTGTACTGTTGAACAGGAACAGCAGAAGGAGAGCCTCCTGTCCTTGGCTTCATGTGGGTCCCCAAGGCCCCCATCAAAGGGAGCCACAGGATTTCTAGTTCCCCTTAGTGAGAGCACTGAAAAGTGAAGGTCGGGGTGATGGGAGGGGCAGGCTCAGGATCTTGGAATAGTCTTTCTTTGATATTTGAAAGGGACCGACTCAAGTCCTGGGTTATTCACGATCAATGCCCTATGAAGAGGATACGGATGGACTCTCCGCCTCAGTTCCTATCTCTTGCTCCCTCTACTTCGTCTGTGCTCAGACTCAACACCAGCTGGAGGCCAAGGACACGGTACATCAAGTCCCATGTCCCTCCCTCGCTCCTCCTCACTTTTTTCTAACAGTGGGTGGGCAAATCACTGGGGTTGGCTGAGAGGGCGAATGAGGTTTAGGAGAACAGGGAGCTTCCAGCCTCACGTTCAATGCTATGATCTCACAGGGCAAAGTGGAACATCAGTGCCCGGCAGTGCCCTTTGCTAATGGCGTGACTTGGGGCAAGTCAGTTTTCAAAGGACTGGAAGACATGTGTCGTTGACCCATTTAGGAGACGAGAAAACTGCGACTCAGAGAGAAGTGACTTACTTTACATCAAAAAGCAAATGTGTTCCATGGTAAGGTCTTAAATTTCGGTCTAGGTCCCAAATCCATGTCGTTGCTACCTGACCGCGCGCCCTGATCCATTGGTAATAGATGCTGAGTGAACCCGAGCCAGGTGCTACGTAAGACTCTCCCAGGTCTCCCATCCGTGGGCTTCCCTCGTCGGTGACAGGTTCTGCCTGTGGAGTCCAAGGTTCTTCTCAGTGATGCTGACATGGGACACAGCTCTCCAGGGGACTGAGACTAAGCTCCATTTTGCCTACACAGCAACTTATCTAACTTCTTTGAGCCTCAGTTTATCTAAGAAACAAACAAACAAAAATGAGAAGAAAAAAAAAAGCCCTGGCTGGTTTGGCTCAGCGGTTGGAGCGTCGGCCTACGGACCAGAGTCCCGGGTTCAGTTCCTGCTAGGGGCACGTACCAAAAAAAAAAAAAAAGAGAAAACAAAACAAAAAACACCTCTCTCATCGGGTGGTGTCAGGATTAAAAGATGATGACTATACTTTTTACTCCCTAAAGCACCCTGCAAAGTGCAAGGGATTCCTAGCGTTGCTGCCAGTCCCATGCGGCATGCAGGACTGTGGGGCGGGCGCCTCTGCAGCAGCACAAAATGCTAAGGAGTGTGCGGAGGAAACACGGAGCCCCCACTTCCACATGCAAATAGGAAAGGAGAGGCCTACTGCTGCTGTGCCGGGCAAAGGACAGTGAGGGGACAATGAGTCTTTGAGGGAATGCCATTAAGGAACGTACCTCAGGCCCTGGCGCGAGTGGGCGGGCAGTTCTTCAGAATGGTAGGATTTGACTGGTGACTCAGCCAAGGGGCCAGAACAAAGACCATTTCAACCGACACAGTTACAGCTCAGGTGTCCATGTGACGGCATCTTGGATCGTATTACCTACCTCTTCCTGAATTACTCTGCCATCTTTATTCATTCTGTATTAAACAGACATTTATCATGTTCCAAGTTCTAGAGTTAGAGCAGTGAACAAAGTCAACAAGGACGCTCACCTCGTGGAATGGACCTTCTGGCAGGGGGGACACACAACAGATAACCAGGCAAATAAATGGTCACGTGATTTCAAGCGGTAATAAGTGTTATGAAGAAAATACAATAAGGTGGTGAGGTTGTAAAGGATCAGTGCAAAGTCCTTTAGGTTGGGTGGTAAGGAAAGGCATTCTGAAGAGATGAGAGTTCAGTGTCAAGAAGGAATTGCCCAGGGGAACTGAAGATTCTCCACTTGTCCCATCCATGCTCCTCTCTTCCCTACTCTACCTTCCCAACCAGCTTCCAATGGGATTCGGCCAAGGGGAGCCCCAAGCAGGAGGAGGGAGAGTTGGGGCATAGTTTCTCCCACTCTTTCATGCTTAGGGCCCGAGCTTTGCAGACTGATGGGGACTGAGGCCCCCCACGACCGCAGCTCCCATGGGGTGGTCCTCCTCCATGGTCCAGCGCCCAGCCCCAGTCCCTCTGGCCCAACAGGCAGCAATGGCCTCGTAGCACTGCTACTCTCTAGGTTCTTCCCCTTTCTTGGTCATTCCCCTAAGCTTGTTCAACCTCTACTTCTTCACTGTAGTCTGTGCATTAAAAAAATGTGGGATGAATTCTGCTTCTTGCTGGAATCTAAATGGATACAGCTTGCGACGATGCAGGGATGGGGCTTTCCAGGCAGAGGGAATGCCATGATTGTGTGGACAAACAAAGAGGATGATCATGAACCACTGCGTGGTCTTCTTTTTTACAGATTAGGAAGCATTTCCACATGGATAATCTCATTTAAGTCCCAGGACAACATCGAGAGTTTGGGCCCAGATTAGTTCCACGTGGAAACAAGGAACTTGAAGTCTGAGACACAGATGGCTTGTCAAAGGGTGACATGGGTGGTTGGTACAAGAACCTCATCTCGAATGCTCGAAGGCAGGTTTCTGGCTCCAAGTCCAGGTTCCCCAACCCCCGCCCTCTGTCACCTAGCAGGCAGGTGGCAAAGAGAATCCAGGGACATTTCCCAGGGGCCACCTCATCAGCTTCAGTAGCAGCCCACAAAATCTGTCACACTAACACTAACTAGAATCTTCATTTCAGTCACACAGTCTCACGAATCGTCAGAAGTGCAGAAACATCTCCCAAGATCAAAAGTGGCCAAGAGAGTCATCAAATCCTATTACTGGGAAATCTGTGTGAAACCTTACAAGTCGACGCTGTGGTTTCAGAGCACATGCATTGCCCACCTTACTCAAAACGCTTCTTTCTACCAGATATACACAAGAAGTTGCAAATAACCCACGTTAAAAGAACTGGAGAGGCTGGCTATTTATAAAAAATCATTTGATAGGAAAAAGGTATTAAGAGAATTATTTTGAAATTCAAAAAACAAGTATATACTTACTGTGTTCTGAAGTTGAGCATTTTGTATAAATGGTTCTCTGAAAGTGGGCAGACCTTCATATTCATAATGATGCCTTTATGAGCATTATAGTATGAATTTAGGGCTAACAGTAGAATGTATTCTTTTTTTTTTTTTTTTTTTTTTTATCCTCACCCGAGGACACTTTTTCATTTTTTGTTCAGATAGAGTAGGAGGGAGATAGAGGAAGAGAGAGAGAGAGAAACATCGATGTGAAAGGGACACATCAAGTGGCTGCCACCCACACAACCAACCAGGGCCGGGGACAAACTGCAACCGAAGTACATGCCCTTAGCGGGAACCGAACCCAGGTCTCTCTGGATCGCAGGCCGACGCTCTAACCACTGAGCCAAACCGGCCAGGGCAAGAATGTATTCTTAAAAGTGGAGTAAGCCACAGAAAAATCCGATTTCCGGCAGTAGATCATTCCTGCCAGGACTTCCACAAGCCACCTGCCCGTTAACTTATCACCTGCAGTTTAAAATATCTCCATGTACCTCTGCAGTATACCAGCAGTTAGTCCTCCGGGGTTTCCAAGCCAGATTGAACATCTGGATTTTGCAACGAATCCTAAAGGTCACCAGATTCAGAGTGGTAAAAGAAGATGGATAGATGAGCATATGACAAACACAACCACCGAGACAAATGGTTCCTGCTGGCGCTGGCCAGCCTCTGAGAGCTTAGACGCATTAAGACACATGGATATCTGCTGACGGATGGATTGTGACATGGCTTTGGAAAGAGTCAGTGTTTCCAAACCACCCTGAACGTCCCTAAGAATGCACTCCAGCATGTGTGCGTTTGTGTGTGTGTGTGTGTATGCCTGTGTGTGCTTATGTGTGTCTGTGTGTGTGTGCACACTTGTGTACCTATGAAGAGATGCTATGTATCGGTCCTATCTTAGGGAACATACGGAATTTGTGCAGAATACTGACTTACGAGGTTACAGTGCACTAAATGCCACTATGATAAAGGGCGTCTAAACTTTTTGAGAAACAGTCCAATTCCGTTTCCCAATGGTAGAAAGTCTCTGAAAGACTCACTTTGGGAAACATGGACTTTCCGTCTCTGTATTTAAAATGTGATGAGGAAGGTGAAGCCCTGGGCAGCGTGGGAAGGTGGAAAAGGAGGGCTTGGCACGTGGTGAGGAGCCGAGGGGTCACAGGCAGGGGGGGTCCGATCACAGCAGCCACAGGAGCTCTCCTGTTGGTTCCAGGGAGAACCAACTTCAGACAAGTCACCTGATGCATTTAGCTTCGGTCACATCGCTTCCCATGACCAACCACTAAGTCCAAGCAGACTATGCCTGCCTGACCTCGTCCCCAGGGTCAGGTCTGTACAAAGATAAGTACCAGTGAGGGGAGGAGCAGTCACAGAAGACAGCGGTGGAGGCGCCCTGCACAGACGGACACAATGTCTCCCACGGCCGCCACAGGAGGCCCCACAGGTTGAGTTGGCTTGTGTCAATCACACTGAAATCCCCAAAAATATCCAATCCAAAGACGGGAGAACATTTTAAATTCAGGACAGATCTCACTGCACTCAGAGTGTTGAGCAAACAGCTCACTGTGGCCTCGAGATGCTGCAGGATGGGACCGCCACTGCCCAAGCTCACCCGGTACCCCCTCCTCTGTCTGATCACACGGCAGCAGGCCTTTCCCGCCTACGGCTTTCGTGTCTTTTATTCCTTCTGCTTATAAAGGTTTCTTCTTGGCTGTTTGCATGGTTAAGACCTTGTCATTTCAGGGTTTCTGTCCTCAGGGAGGGCTTCAATGAACGCCCTGTTTCAGTAAGACTTGCTCTCTAATTTATCAGAGCACTTTGTTTAGTTTTTACGGCACTTCACCAATTTTTAATTGATATATTTGTTTGCGCAACTGTTCGTCCGGCCTGTCTACTAGACTGTGAGCTCAGTGAGGGTAGGGACCATGTGTGATTCTTTCATCGCTATCTTCCCAGCATCTGTGAGTGTGCCTAACCCATAGTAGGGACTCTTAGGCATTTGCTGAATGAACAGAGGGATGGATGCGTTGTCCAGATAAATGCAGCAGCAAGCAATGAATAAAAAATGAGAATGAAATCCAACCTGAAAGGTAAGAAAGAGGATTCAAAGAGCGGATCCTGGTGGGCTGTGCGGGACCTGCGCAGGGCTGCTATGCTTGCAACACCAGGGGGCGCCATTTGCACGGACTACAACGACACTGCCCCCCCCTCCCCCTCCCCTCAGTACTGTCTGGATCACGCCTTCCCACCGTTTGATTCATCTCCATGTTAGGAACAAATGAATCAATTCTAGAAAACCACAGACCTCTCGAGCTGTCTCAAACTTGAGTTAAGTGCTTCTTAAATCACCTGTGATGAAGGACCCTTTTTATAAAATTATTTCCAAACCACTGCTCACCAGCACATTTGTAAACGACAACAAAAATAAATTGCTAAAAAGGAAAAGAAGCAGAAGACACACAAAATAAAAGCCCACAGTTGTAAATAGTTTGAACAGACATAAAATCATTCTGTCCAAGTATAATAAAAATATATAGAAACACTCCTAACTTCTATACTTAGCACATCTCATGGCAGACCAGCAGCGGTCGGTGAGCCCGGTCAGCACTGGTGTGTGAGCCACTCGGGGCCCCCCAGGCAGAGGGAACTCGGTCAGGGTGAAGGACCAGGCACCTCGAGGCTCGTGCTGCAACACACGCACCGAGCGCTCGGCGATCCTGAGACGCGCAGGATGGAGTGAGTGAGGTGGTCGTGTAGGTACAGGGTCGAATATTTTCCTTAAAATTTGAAATTGTGTTCTTTATGAGTTTCTTGCATTCATTTTGATTTTTAAAATGTTCTATTAAAATAATATTGTTTTGATTACTGAGTTCTTGGTGCCCCCTTAAATTCTGCGTCCAAGCTGAATGCCTCACTTACCCCTCTAGTCCTAGCCCTGAGGAAGAGCATAAGACTTACTATTGTATACACGAACATTAGGCTAAGAGAAGTTCACTACTCAATAGGTAAGTAAGTGGCTGAAACTTGAGCACAGGCCTAACCCCAAGTCCATGCTCTTTTCATTGGACCACACTACTATCCATGTGGAGCATCCACCATTCATTCATTCACTCACTCACTCACTCACTCACTCATTCACTCACTCACTCACTCACTCACTCATTCACTCACTCACTCACTCATTCACTCACTCACTCACTCACTCATTCACTCACTCATTCACTCACTCACTCACTCACTCATTCACTCACTCATTCACTCAATCACTCACTCACTCACTCATTCACTAGCAACACCGTCAGAGATCAACATGAAGGGTGTGCTCCACGGGTAGCTGGAAATGGATAAGTTAGAGCAGTAAGTCGGAGCCAGGTGAAGCTGAGGGACACGGATTTTATCTGGAGTCCCTGGGCATTCTAGAAGTGACATGGTCAGCTTTAACATTTAGAAACTGAACTCTGAGTGCAGTGGGGTGGCTTGGTGGAGGGAGTGTGGTGACCTGGAGACAGGCACCCGCTTAATGGAAGGATGCAGCACTCCAGGAAAAGGGGGCAAAGGAAAGTGAAGATACTGATCACACAGAGAGGATTCTTAGCACTGGCATTTTGAGGGTTCACGAGAAGAATGAAATCACCCCTGCTACCCCCAGGCTGTGCCCCATCAAGGGGTAAGGAAAGAGAGAATACAGGTCTGTTGGAGACCAAGCAGTATATAACCGTGCACAGAGGGTGGGGAGCAATAAAGAAGAAAACAGTGAGAGTCTGCAGTGAGGAAAACGGGTGCAAGGAGACATGGAAATGCAAGAAACTGGGGAAGGAGAGAGCAGAAGGCAGGCAGCATCTGCGAGCTCAAGGACAGGAGGAAGGAGGAAGGCGGGAGTAGGCGGAAACAGCAGTCAGATTCTTAGCGGCACTAAAATTGTCCCTGCCACTTGGCAGGAGTCAGTTCAGATGTCCCAGATCCAAGAGCCAGGTCTTTTCCTCATTCACAGAACTGCACAAATTGGTGAGATTCACGGACCAAAGGATCCCTTGGCAAATATCAGTTCTACTCTCAGGGGTGTTTTAAGCCCTCAAAGCTGTGTTTATCAAAGTGATGACAATGACAATGAGTTATTTCTGCCAGGAAAAAGAAATTTCTATAAGAAATTTAGTCTGGCTGATAAAAAACAACGTTTATAAAGCACAGTTGAAACACGCAGAATGCCTTTTAGGAAAAATTAATTTAGGATCTAAATTAATACGTAGTAGATATTACCTATGACTTAATCTTTAGAGACCCAAAACAGTTCCCTTTTCATTACTGACCATTTTAATAATGAAAAAAGGAGATCCCTGATACTACAGACAACTTTACAAGCCTCTGATTTTTTTTTTACCCACATTATACATTTATGTTTGCATTTGCATTTGCTTTGCATATGCATTAGGCAATTATTGATTCAAAAATTCTATAAACTAGAAAGGGCAAGAGTTATTGTTCCCATTTTGTGGAAGTGAAAACTGAGGCCCAGGGCAGTGCAGAGAGCAGCCCAAGGTCACACAGATGCTCAGTGTTGGAGCTGACCCTGGGAAGACAGCGCTTTTAGGAGAACGCCAGGGAATGGAGCACAGGTGCAGAGGTTCAGAGCAACGTTTCATCCAAGAGAATGAAACGGTTCCCTTGGAAGTTAGAACTATTTTCATCACCCGGTGCTTTTCTCTGGCCTGCGTTATGACTTCTGTGGGCCCCCTCTTTCATAAACAGTGTCAAAAATGATATTTTAAGAGTGCATTGGTATAAAGATGAATGTATTAATATTACATATTAAAATATTTTATTCAACCTAAAGTTCATTTTTCTCTTCTGATGTTACGAGAAATGTAAAATGGGTCCTGAAAGTCTTACGGGTCTTAGATACCATGCCTTCTATGCCTAATGAATAAACTGGCCCTGATTTCTGTCTTAATTGTGCAAATCAAGAAGGCCTTCAGCTGTTCCTTCCCAGGGACGAACTGAAGGTGACTCTGGCAGGGTTAGTCCTCTGAGCTCACTGTTGATTATCAGTCCTTATCTGCAAAGTAAGAGAAATAGTGTCTCTCAGCTCCGAGGGGCTTTGGACCACAATGTGCGTGCTATTGTTTTTTAGGGACTCCAGAGCTCACATATCTTTAAGTTTATCATCCAGTTTAATTCTCACAAATGCTCATTATTCCTATAAGAAAACTGAGGCTGAGGGCAGCAGGCTCCCGGTTTCACAGCTCACACATGGCAGAGGGTGAGACGAACCCAGGTCTTCTAACTCCCATGCACTGCTCAACATCAGTGGGTTTGTTCCAGGAAATAACCCCTGGGGTAAAATAGCCCCTGCTTATACCCACCGCGGTTTACAGACTCCTGCAGGATGACAGGTCATAAACTCCGAGCTGGCCACCCGGTGCAGTAGATGCTGTCCTCGGCTTGGAGTCAGAGACATAGCTGCTTGTCTCAGCTTTACCGTGCCACAGCAGTGCCTTGGGCCTGGTGTTCCACCACTCTGAGTATCACTTCTTGTATTAGTCGTCTCGGACTGCCATAACAGAATCCCACAGGCTGGGGGCTTAAACAACGGAAGCTTATCCTCATGGTTCTGGATGTTAGAAGTTCTAGATCAAGGTGTCAGCTGGCTCATCTCCTGGTGAGAGCTCTTTTCCTGGCTTGTAGACAGCCATCACCTTGCTGTGCCCTCACATGGCCCTTCCTTGGAGCACGGACAAGGAGAGAGAGGTTTCTCTCTTCCTCTTCTTAGAAGGTCGCTAATCCCATCATGAGGGTCCCACCCTCATGGCCTCATCTAACCCTAATTACCTCCCAAAGGCCCCATCTCCAAAAACCATCACACTGGGGTTAGGGCCTCAACCTATCAATTTGGGGTGACACAATTCAGTCCATAATGCCTCTCTAATCCAAGAAGTTGGCACAATAGAATACATAACAGAACTGTAATTTGATAAGGATATATATTTATATATAGTGTGTGAAGGTACTTTCATAAAGAGTGGATAATATCTGCCTTTAAAAGGATTTGCTTCTTAGATTTTGTCTTTGTTCCTGCTTCTGTGGCCTGTCCACTCGCAGGTGACAAACTGAACTCAGGTAACTGACTTCTCATCGGTCCTCTTCCAGACAAATGCAGAGGGTCAGCGTGAGGGTCTGGCCTCTCCGAATCCGCACACCTCTCACATTCAGGTCCCTGCCGGGTCTCAGACACCACACAGGTCTCCAGCAGGGAAGGGAAAGGGACAAAGGTACACCGTCACACGGTAACACTGGTGTCTGGTCAAATGGTGTCAAGCCTAACTGGAATGAAGGTTTGATGAGAAGAAAATGACCAAAATCAATAGGATGCTAGGAGCCAAAGCAGACTGAGGAGGACGGGAGGGTGGTCGAGAAGGAGACCGGAGATCTTCCCTCCTTTCCTTGGGGCTGGCCGGCTCCTCCCTTTCTGCCTCTGCACACCACAGAAAGAGAAACTGGAACAAAACCACCTACCAGGCAAAAAAAAAAAAAAATTGTTTGTATAATTTCCTAATAAAGCTGTAAAAGTTGGCCTGATTGTAGTCAGCTGAACGTTCTCCCCGCCCCCCACCATCGGCCAGGCTAATAAGAAAAGCATCGTATTGAAGAAGTTTGGGCATGAATTTTATCACTCCCTGAACAGTTCTGAGCAATAGAAGGGGAAGCGTTACTACGAAGTTTCCAAACTCACAGCACTTTGAAATGATCACGTAAGAATTGTCACAGGGGAAGGCAGGAAGACTGCGATTTCTCCTTGTTTTACACCGCAGGACTGAAAAGGGAGATGAAGGAGATTAATTACATTCCCTGCTAATCAATGCAAAGACATATTTTTCTGCTTCTCCATCTCATAATTTTTATTTCATCTAGTTTGGGCTTTTTTAAGGTTGCCAGATGTCCCAGTTTCAGTGGGACAATCCTGCGTTTTGAAGGTACGTCCCATCTGCTCTTGAAAATATTTCTGTTCACTGCTCTCTCGTGGACCGTAGGGTTTTTAGAGCCGCCAGCCAGAGTGCGGCTGCTGGAGAGAAGATGATAAATTATTGTAACACTGTAAAAAATCACTCACAGCCACCCCCACCACCTCAGCAATGCTGTGAATTAATTCTGCAAGAATCTTTGTCATGAAAGGTGAATCTCCAAGTCTCCATATGGGGATCCGCAGCTCTTCCCACAGTGGCTTTGAGAAGACAGAACGTAGGCCGCGCAGCAACGGACGTGTGAAACGATTCCTGCACTTGCTGCAGAACAGCTGGTTCTGCCGTTTTCCACAAGAGTAACTTTGGGCCAGTTAGTTAGGAGAAGAAACTGTTTTTTTGAGCACATCCTGTCTACCTGACTTGACACTGGGCGCTTTAGATAAAGTATATGATTAATTCCTACCATACGGCTGGGGTTTATCCCAACCATTTTAGAGATAAGGACGGTGAGGCCCAGATTCACTGACTCCAGAGCTCCACGGTGCCAAACCCCACGCTCTTTTTCCTGCAGATGACTCGCTTCCTTGCTCTAGAAAGCAGAAATGATGGTAATCTATACCTTGCAAGATTTGAAACAGAAGCTGATGAATACGTTATCCAAAGGTTTCCTCCAGGGCTCCAATCACGGGGGAACTTGTCGGTTAAGGTCCTGTCTGTGGGGGGTTTTAAAAGCACAAGTTCCTTGGAGCAAACATCCCTAGTGCTGGTCTCAGTACTTCTGAACTTGACCTTAGTCTAGATGTCAAGGCCAGCGCTGGCAGAGACAAGCTACATGATCTTAGGTCCATGGAGCAAATTCTCTTCATCCCTTGTAACCTCACGTTCCTCCTTTCTCCCGACTGAGGCATGGGAACTGGTCCTCCACGCGGCAGCCGGTGACCAGTGCCACTCACTACATTGCAACAGCGACCGTAACTTACTGAGAGGGAGTCGACCCTATTTATCTGAACAGAACAGGACCTAACCACGAGGCCAGGCTGGGCAAACACCGACGGTGACCGCTGTCCCAGGCAGCGGGGTAACTGATGTCTGGGAGAGAGACATTGTGGGTGAAGCTGTGTCACCAAGAGGCAAATGAGATGTTCTGGAACCCTGTGGGAAAGGCACCGAAGGATTCTTTAATACACATTGCGTCCTTGTCCCCACGCCAACAGCTCGATGTCTGCTCCAGGCCTCCACAGAAAGGCCTCAATGGAAAGGCGGTCGCTCATCTCCAGCGTGGGCCTTGTCAGTGAAGCCAAGTCGCAAGCGTGCAAGTGTGGGAGAGAGCCTGAAATACTGCTCGCGCGTCAGCTGTCACCGCCCCGGACGGCTGCTGGCAGGGAGCGCGGCACGTGGCTCGCTCGTCGTGCTGTTTCCTCCTGCCCTTCACAGACGCATTTCTCCCAGCAACAAGGACAATCTTTTTCTCAGATTTCCGTTCCTTGCACACTGCCCTGTCCACACCTCTCACTGCCCCTGAGTGCGGGTTAGGGGTTTAATCTCATGAACTGGAGAAGTGCTTCAGGGGTCTCTAAACACTTGCAATTCTTTCAAAAGTTTGCATACGTAGGCACCTTCCATCAGATTCCCCAAGGGATCCGTGGCATTAAAATCATGAAAAACTAACCCTTTCTGTGGCATCACAGGGCCAAACAGCAAGCTGGATGGGGGGGGGGGGGGGATCCTGTGCCAATGTTCGTGGAGAAAAGAGTTATTTCTGACCCTAATTCCCTAGATTACCTCAAGTAAGTTGCTTTAGCTCCAAACACCTCCGTGTTGTCCTCTGTATAATGGGCTCAGTCTGTCTCTCACCGGCTCTGCAGGCCCGCGTCACCCTGCAGCTGGTGTTCCAGGCACAGGGTTTTCCACCAGCTCTGAACACTCCACAGCTCGTCCCGTCTGGGTTTCTCCACCTCTGACCTCTCGCAGCTGTCCTGGCACCCAGTACGATAACTACGTGCTCACATACCACGTCCCCTCCATCTGCACTCCCCTGTGAGCGGCGGCTTACTCATCTACCACCAGTGACAGGCAGCAGGAATGAACGAACGGAGGGATTCGTAAGATTCAGCTTGTCTGAATTCCCACACTCCCAGCCACCTTGCTATAAAAAGAAAGAAGAAATTAGCTCAGCGGGCATGAGTTTCTAAGGGCACAGAGAGGGTGGGGGTGTGAAGGCAACCTAACTGCCTCCCGGCTTTTGGTGCGCGGAGTGGCACGTGGGCAGCTGATTGTCACGGGGGTGTAAAGTGCAGCACAGGGAATACAGTCAATAATACTGTGATAATGATGTACGGTGCCAGGTGGGCACTAGACTTGTTGGGGGGATCACTCTGTAACTTATATAAATGTCCAACCTGAAACGAATATGAAATAATACTGAATGTCAATTGTAATTGACAAATAAAAACAAATAAATAAAAGTGATTGGTTTAGGGGGGGAATAGATTTCTAGGCACCGCCCACAGAGATTCTGATCCCATGTGAGATGGGTCACCTGAAAGTGCACTTTTAACACGTTCCCAGGTGGTCCTGCAAGGCTTGGTTGGGTCAGGGTAGGTGGGGACCCGACATCACTGGACAGTAAGAGAAACTGCAGCCTCTTTCCTGAGACTGGAAATGGGTCTGAACAACTAAGGAACCATTGCATTTCCTCGATTGTCCTCTGGGTGGCGCTGTGCAGAAGCGTCCGTGAAACAGAGGCAGCCCAGCTCCTGCTGCGAAAACTCAGTCCTGGCCCCAGGAGAGCTCAGGATCACCAATGCCAGGAATGGAGATGAGCTGATGTCTGGCAAGACGGAGGTTCTCGCTCAGATTTCTCTGCTCATCCCGATGTGGGGCAGTGCACATATTTCCAAGTCAGGAAGATGTGCCTGGACCCAAAGGTGCTTGTCCACGTCTCACACAAAACAATAGGAGAAATGGCTGGGGGTTCAGTGACTCGACTAGTCACTTTCCTCCTTGACTGCTATTTTAAATGACAGAAGTAGTGCATGCTTTTGTAGGCGATTTTTTAAAAAGCCTAGAAACAAAAATAATTTTTGAAAGTCACCTGACATCACACCACCCACAAATAATCACTGTTAACATTTAGTGCATATCCTTAAAAGGGTACTGTTTGGTAAAATGCTTTCTCTAACTTCACAATATAACAAGAACATTTTCCAGGCTAATTACCACACTTCTATCATTTTGAAAAGTTGCATAGTATTATAGTATTTCATTATAGATGAACCATGGTTTACTTAATCAATTCCATATTGTGAGACATTAACGTTCTCTCTCCTTCTCCCTCTTCCCTTCCTCCCTCCCCTTTTTAAGTGTGTTTGGCTTTTATGACCTACTCTGTCATCAGCACCCTTAGAATTACCCAGTTGCCTTCATACACTTGCCCAATAATTCCCTGAAGTAGAAATTCCTAGGACTAGGATGCCTGGGAAAAGGCTACACAGTTACAGTCTGTGGTTCTCACTGCTTTCTGGAAAGGTTGCCATACTCCCACCACCAGTGAATGCGGGCTACCAGAGGGACCTCCCTGAAGGGACGCTCTGGATCTTCTGAGAATTTGTTCTGCTGCTAGCCTGGCAGAATTCAATGGGAAATTGGCTTACCAGCCCTGCATCCTAAGGAGGCAGGGAATTATGGTCATAGAATACCTGCACAGAGGGGCCACCGATTCTGCTTGTGCCAGCAGAGCAGTCTGGATAGTGAGCCTGCTCGTCCTCTCCATCCTTACCTCTCGGGCTCGAGAGCCTGGGAATTTACTGGAATTACCCCAGAACCGTTCCAAGAGAAGAACAGCAGGCAGGCGGTGGTGATAACACAAGCAATGGCTGATGTAAACTCAGCGTCAGCCCCACTAGCTCTTCAGCTCTCCTTTGGACCATGACAATGACTTTCTTTACTTCCTGCCAGGTGTGGGCAGTGGGAGAGCGACTGGGACTTCACGCTTTGCCCCAGGGTAGGTTATGAGCTACCAGCAACAACACAGGCAAAATGCTGACATCTGCTCCATCCCAACACAAGGAGAGGGAGAAAGGCTTACCAAGCCGGGGCTGAAACTCCACGTGGCCACGAGGTTAAGGTGGAGGAAGTCCACGCAGTAACAGAGAACACCAAAGCCACAGGCCTGAGCCGGCCCAAGACCAAGAAGCAAAAAGAGGCACGAAAGTTGCCAAAAGACACCAGAGGCAGCATTGCAGGCTGGATACAGAGTCCGGAACCTGAAGCCACGAGACCAAGAGCAAAGACAGGTGGCCGGAGGGCGTGGGCACACTTGTTGCTTCAGGTTTGCTTTTATCAGCCTACAGGGACACGGCTCTCGGATGGATCACACACATCCCCACCCCCCAAACACACAAACTCACAAGCCTCCTGCCCAGAGGCCTAAGGCCAGAACAAACTGGCAAATACAGCCAGATCTCCAAGTGCACTGTATTATGGTCATTATAAAGTAGCCAAGCAGCAGAGCTGACCTTGGGCAGCCAGGGTGGGAGGTAGTATTTCATAGTTAGACAAACACTATCAAGGAAGAACTGTGTCTGGCTAGGGATCCAGAGAAGCCATGTGCAACCCCCCACCCCACCCCCACATCTCCACAGCTCAGCTACACTCCGCTGGGAGCAGAGACAGCCCCAGAGAAAGCCAGAGAAAAGGCCTGGCAGGCATTTTAGCCCAGTGTGCCAGGGATGAGATAGACCTGGGAGTGGGTAGGGAGAGACCATACTCTTGTATACCCTCGACTTGTCTACCATATGAATATATTTGTTTCACAA
Organism: Tadarida brasiliensis; assembly: GCA_030848825.1. Lineage (NCBI taxonomy): Eukaryota > Metazoa > Chordata > Mammalia > Chiroptera > Molossidae > Tadarida > Tadarida brasiliensis. The sequence continues at coordinate 92,014,469 of CM061267.1, read as the reverse complement.
TTTAAAAAATAATAATTAAATTTGTTTTCCCAATTGTTTTCATAGAATTTTGCAAGCCGTAACAATACAATGTTGACTGAAAAGAAAGCAGAACATAAAACTATGTATATGGTAGAATTTCAACTCTGCAAAAATGTTTATGCATAGACACAGAAAAGGTACTGGAAGGAAACAGACCGGTATTTTGACAGTAGGGGGAATTCTAAACTTTGTTCTATTTTACCTTCCCTGTGCCACCCACCAGTCTGTGATTAGAACCGGCTGGAGCCCAGGCAGGAGTTTTAGTGGGACTCAGGAAAGGAAAGAATAGGCCACAGCACCCAGTGGAGCAAAGTCCCGGCCTTAGCCATGCACTAACGAGGACTATTGTCTTTCTTTCTGTGGCTTTTTCTCGTTCTTTAAAATTTACTGTTGATAGTATTATGGATATCTCCAATTTCCCCCTCCTTTGCCTCCCTCCACCCATCCCCTGCCCCACCCCAGGCCTTCCCCACTCTAGGCCTTCCCCACCCTATGGTCTGTGTCCATGAGCTATGCCTAGATGAATATATGTTCTTTAGTCAATTTCTGCCCTTCTCCTCCACTGCCCTCCCCTCTGAGATCTGTCTGTTTATTCTATGCATCCATATCTCTAGACTTATTTTGTTTGTCAGTTTATTTTGTTCACAAATAAGTGAGATCATGTGATATTTGTCTTTCTCTAACTGGCTTATTTTGCTTAGCATAATAATCTGTTGCTTTTGCAAAGGGTAACAGCTCCTTTTTTACAGCTGCATAGTATTCCATTGTGTAAATGTACCACAACTTTTTTATCCACTCATCTACTGATGGGTAACATTTTCTCATTTTTTAAATTTTGTTACCGCTGCTTTCCTTTACAATAAATATTTTTAATGTGTTAAACTGTTTGTGCCCTTTAATTACCAAGGTAGGTATCAATTAACTAATTGGTTACAATGAGGTGGGTATGGCAAACAATGTCAGCAGAAATGTAGTGATTACCCTTAGGTGAATTAAAGAATAAATTACAGATAGTTCTTATCTCATGATGCAGACTTGGCTGTATTTGTATAATCTGTGTTTATCTTTCATTGGTTAAAAAACACCTTTAAGCATCATTAGAAAGACATATCTAACCTAGGGGGACCCAACTGTGTAAAGAGAGGCAGCTTGGATGAAGCAGAAAAGATCATGCATGATAAGGAATGAATGATAAGGGGTTTGATCCCCGTACCCGTCTGCCTGCTACACTGTCAGCTGTGTGGGGAAGTTACACGTACTGTCTGAGCCTCTGTTAAGTAGGAATGTGATACCTATCCTCTTGGTAAATACAATTCATTGAAAAATGAGTGCTAGAGGACCCAACACCAAGAAGAGAGATGCTATCCCCTCCCCCATGTCTCCCCCATAACACTCAACCCAGGTTAATGCAGAATAGAGTTAAGATTGTCCCTCAGAAGATGCTCTCTGTCAAGGTGGAGCCCCCTAGCTCAGAGCCTCGAGACTGAGCCATTCCTGCCTCCTTTCACGTCCCTCTACCTGCACCTGGGTGTAGAGTTCCCGTGGAATTCACTGGGAGCTGGTCTTTCCCTCTCCTGGCTTGTAGCTTTAGCTTTGCTAAGTACCATATTTATTCCCTTATTAGTCCAGGGTGGGTGCCAAGACAGTCATATGTTTCGGATATTTAGAGTGCCTTTTAGAAGAAATTAATTGGTACTCAGAAATACCGTCACTTAATGTGACTATTTTCTTTACTTGACAATAGTAAAAAGTAGCAAAGCTGTTGCTCTTAAAATATATATTCCATGAACTCTGATTTTCCAAAGACTTATTCGCCTGGTGTGAATAATCACGTCCAATATTTAACCTTCTCTTTTAGCAATTTTTTTCCTATGAAAAGTAAGAATTTGTGTCTGATCAAGATCAGCCAAGCATTATTTCTTCTTTTTTTTTCCCCCGGAGACTCCAGCCTCTAGAAAGCTATAAATCTATTTAATAAGCACCTGAAACTTTAATATCCCTTGTGAGCTACAGTTCCATGGGTTAATTTTTAACATAACAATGTACAACCCTTAGCAGTTTCTTTGCCTACAGATTGCTAAGAGCTGGCCTTGCCTACAGGGTCAGGTATCTGAAGACAGCTTTCCAACTAGAACTGGCCATTTGAATAACAATGACATTGAGAGCAGGAGCGATAACAGTCATCTATCACCATATCAAGTACCTAAAGAACAACAGAGGCTGAGAATTCACGAGATCTCTTGCAATTATGAAGACAGAGACGGAGTTCCCCCTCTCCACTTTCTCCCACATTCTATCTCCAAATGCAATGCCCCTTTAACAGCGAAGAGGCCCAATAACTTTTACATTCTTGACATTTAGTTTGTTTGTTTTTTCTTTTGTTTTATTTTGTTTTTTGGTACTTGAAACATTTTATTATCCTGGTTGAAACAAAATTCATTTTTGGAGGGATCTGTATCTACCAGGGTTTTATCAGAGAAACAGGATAACCCCTTATAAAAAGAAATACTTTATTCTAGGGATTTCACCTTTAACAGTTGTGAGAACTCACTATGCCACCTGTGTGTGGAGCTAGTTTGAGGCCTAATATTATCTATGCTTTACCCTGGAAAAGATCCCATCACTTCCCTTGCTGCCCGTTCTTTTTTTTTTTTTTTTATCCTCACCCGAGGACATTTTTTCATTTTTTGTTCAGATGGAGTGGGAGGGAGAGAGAGAAACATCGACGTGAAAGGGACACATCGAGTGGCTGCCACCCACACAACCAACCAGGGCCGGGGACAAACTGCAACCGAAGTACATGCCCTTAGCGGGAACCGAACCCGGGTCTCTCTGGACCGTAGGCTGACGCTCTAACCGCTGAGCCAAACCGGCCAGGGCGCTGCCCGTTCTTAACACAGCGCAGGCTTTCCCTGCCTCCGCTGCAGCCCCCTTCTCAGTCACACAAGCAGGCCTATCTATTCTGCAGGGACTGGCCACTGGCCTCTTCTTCTCTCTTCCATTTTTCTTTGCTTAGTCCACGGCCAAGGCTTCGATCACCAATTACACACAGGTGACTTTCAACTGCACATCTCCATACCAGAGATCTCCTTTGATCTCCAAAGGCACGTATCCAAAAGATTACTTACTGCAGCTCCTTTTAGATAGTTCACAGGGACTTCGGTTTCAATTTTTCATGTGCTTCTGAAATCAAACTTATGATCTTCCCACCATGACCCTGGCCCTTGGTTGGTGCTTCCTTTGTCACTGAATGGCCAGAACTCACTACTTGGCACATGATGCTCCCTCTTCCACACTAACACGTGTTATATAGACATATACCTGCATAAATATTAATATACGGGAGCATGCATACAAAATGAATCCCGTTTTACCACTTGCTAAATTTCAGGGTCTTTTTTTGTTGTTAATCCTCACCCGAGGATATTTTTCCATTGATTTTTAGATAGAGTGGAAGGGAGGGAGGGAGAGAGGGAGGGGTAGAGAGAGAGAGAGAGAGAGAGAGAGAGAGAGAGAAAGAGAGAGAGAGAGAGAGACATCAATGTGAGAGAGACACATCGATTGGTTGCCTCCCGCACGACCCTGACTGGGGATCAAATCTGCAACTCAGGTGCATGCCCTTGACCAGAATTGAACCTGAGACCCTTCGGTCCATGGGACGATGCTCTAACCACTGAGCCAAACCAGCCAGGGCTAATGACCATTTTCACTTATGTACGGAAGTAAATAAAAATCACTTATTTAAAAAATAAACTTGGTGTTGAATTCTGCACAAATAAAATATTTAACTCAGCACTTTGCAATTCTTTCCATCATAATTATTGTAATTATAGCCTAAGTTGTCATCTGTCATTGCAAACAAGTGGTTGAGCTTTCTTTTTCGACTCCTTGCTTCTCCACTCATAGACAGCCACTTACTCTGATGTTTTTCTGATGGAATGACACCCTTAATTTCACTGCTACCACAGGTCAGCTATCAGTCTATTTCCTAATCTAAAAACAAGGATGAGAAGGGACTATGTATACTGTTTTATTTGTTTAAATAGAAGCATGTGATAAAAAGATTCTAAGCCCTGGCTGGCGTGGATCAGTTGGTTGAGTGTCATCCTGTGCACTGAAAGGTTGCTGGTTCGATTCCCAGTCAGGGCACATGCCCAGGTTGCAGGTTCGATCCCCGGTGCGGGGTGTGCAGGAGGCAGCTGATCAATGTTGCACTCTCACATAGATGTTTCTCTCTTCTCCCTTCCTCTCTCTGAAAATCAATAAAACTATTCTTAAAAAAATTAAAGATTCCAAATGCCCTGTTTCTCACTTTCATCCAGATGTAACCTTTGAGTACAACTTCATCTTTCCAAACATTTTCCAACATTTAATTTTCCTTTTACTTCTAGTATCTCTACCTAGGATCAGCTACATAATTTGTGAGGTCTAGTGCAAAATGAAAGAATTTCAAAACAGCGACAGCCAAGCATTAAATTAAGTTTGGGTCCTTTCCAAGCATCGGGCACACACCCATGAAGCAGATTGTACCTACAGCTTGTATAGAGTTTTCTTTCAACTCCTTGAACTTCAAACACCATGTCTCCGATTCTTCTGAAATTTTCATACTTTCTTCAGCTTTTTCTATTACAATCACGTATTATTCATTCATTCAACAAACACAGAAGGAATGGCTCCCATATACCAGGACCTGAGCTAAATGCTGAAGATGCAGAGATAAATAGGTGATGAATCTTACCCACAGGGGCTCAAAGTCATTCTTCAGAGGATTTCAGATACTAACTTTTGAGTTGAAGTTCCTTCATGAGATAACAACTAACTTCTTCCAGTTGTGGTTGGAGAAGATACATTCTATGATATGTGTCTTAAAATTATTGACATTTAGTTTGTGGCTTTACCTATGTTCTATCATGGAACATATTCCATCATTTAAGAAGAATGTGTGATGTTGTTGTTACATAGAGTGTTCTGTATATGTCTGTTAGATCTAGTTGATGTATTGTGTTGTATAAGTTCTCCATTTCCTTATTTATCTTTTCTCTGGTTGTTCTTGCCATTATTGATAGTGGGTATTGAAGTTTCCAACTATTATTGTAGACCTGTATTTCTCCCTTCAATTCTGTCAGCTTTTGCTTCATGTATTTTGATGGTCTGATATAAAGTACATAAATGTTTGTAATTGTTATATCTCCTTGCTGTATTGAACCTTTTGTTAATATATAATGTGTTCTTTGTCTTTTGTAAGCTTTTTAATTTAAAGTCTACATTGTCTGATATTGGCATAGCCACCTTTACTCTCTTTTGTTTATTATTTGCACAGAATATCTTTTTCCATCTGTTCACTTTCAATCTATTTGTGTGTCTTATAGACATCTTTTTATCCATTCTGCAAATCTCTTTTTTAAAAGAAAAAGGATTTTATTGATTTTGGAGAGAAGAAGGGAGAGGGAGATAGAAACATGGATAAGAGAGAAACATCCATCGGCTGCCCCCTGTATGCCCCCCTATTGGGGATCAAGCCTACAACCTGGGCATGTGCCCTGACTGGGAATTGAACTGGTGACCTCCTGGTGCATGGGACGATGCTCAACTGAGCCACACAGACTGGGCAAATCTGTCTTTTGATCAAAGAGTTTAATCCATTTATATTTAAAGTAATTACTGCTAAGTAATTTCCTTCTTTGTCCAGTTCCTTCTTTAGTGTCATATTGCCTTCTTCGGTGTGTAGTTGGTTTCTGGAGGTTTAAATTTCTTTCTTTTTTAAATCCTCACTCGAGAACATTTTTTCCATTTATCCTCAGATAGAGTGTGAGGGAAGGAGGGAGAGAGAGATAGAGAGAGACATCGACTTGAGAGAGACACACTGACCGGTTGCCTCCCGCACAACCCCGACCAGGGCCTGGGATGAACCGCAACTGAGGTACATGCCCATGACTGGAATTGAACCTGTGACTCTTTGGTCTGCCGGCTGACGCTCTAACCGCTGAGCCAAACCAGCCAGGGCTAAAATTTTTTCTTCTCTTCTCTTGTGTGTATTCTATAGCTATTTTATTTGTGGTTTCCATGGGGACTACCTTTAACATCCTAAAGTTATAGCACTCTAATTAGTACTTGTACCAACTTAATTTCAATAACATAAAAACTCTACTCCTTTACAGCCCTATCCCCAACTCTTTTGTTTTTTGATATCGCAAAATTACATCTATATAATACTGTGTGCCCTAAAACATAAACTAATACTTGTCTTAGATGTATTAGACTCTTATGTTTTAAAAAAGTAGAGTTACAAACCATTGTTACAATAGTACTAGCTTCTATAATTGTCCATTATTTTACCTGTATTGATATCTCTTTTCCTCAGTTTTGAGTTACTGTCAGATGTCCCTTCACTTTACCTTGAAGGATTCTCTTGAGCATTTCTTGCCAGGCAGGTCTAGTGGTAATGGACTTCCTCAGCTTTTGTTTATCTGGGAAGTCTTAATGTCTTCCTCACTTTTGCAAGTCAGTTTTGCTGGATATAGTATTCCTGGGAAACAGGCTTTACTTTTAGCTTTTTGAATATATTTGTCCATTGCTTTATGGCTTCCAAACTTTCTGATGAAAAATATGCTAAATATCTTATTGAGGAGCCCGTCAATGTGACTACTTGTTTCTTGCTGCTTTCAAGACTGTCTCTTTGTCTTTGACTTTTGATCATTTGATTATACAGTGTCTCAGTGTGACTGTTTTTAAGTTCATCTTACTTGGAGTTTACTGAGCTATTTGGGTGTTTATATCCATACATTTCATCAAATTTGGGAAGTTTTGAGGCATTACTCAAATATACTCTCTTCCTCTTATTCTGTTTTTCACCTACTCCTTAGACTCCCACAATACATATGTTGGTCTAATTAATGATGCCCCACAGATCCCTTAGGCTCTGTTCACTTTTCTTTAATATATTTATTCTTTATCTTCCTTAGATTTAATCATTTCTATTGTCCTATCTTCAAATTTACTGATTCTCTTCTATCTTCAAATCTACCTTTGAATCACTCTAGTAAATTTTCATTTTAGTTATTGTACTTTTTGACTTCCTAATTTCACTTTATTTCTTTTTAGGTTTTCTATATTACTGATGTTTCCATTTTGTTCATTCATCATTTTCTTGACATTATCCACTTCCTTAGTTCTTTGAGTATCTTTAAAACAGTTGTTTTAAAGTCTCTGTCTAGTAGATCTGATATCAGTTCTATTTCAATGACAATTTCTGTTGATTGATTTATTTTTTTCCCTTTGAATGGGTCATATAGTCCTGCTTCTTCCTATGCCTTGTGATTTTGTTGTTGTTGAAAACTGGACATTTGAATCTAATAAGGTTATAACTCAGAAAATCAGATTCTCCACCTTCTTCAGGGTTTACTGTTGTGTTTTTTGTTGTTGTTGTTGTTATATTTGTTTATTATTGCAGACTGTCTTACCAAGTACCAAAAATCGGCCTGAGGTATAAACCAAAGGTCTTCTCAGATCTTTTCTGAGTTGAAGCCTTTCCCTAGACATTTGTGGTCACTTTCTCAATTTCTCCATATATGCATTTGTATTTAAATGCTCTAGTATTTAGCTTGGCAGGTGTAGCTCTGAGGATTGAGCATCGTCCCATGTACTGAGAGGTCCTGGTTTGATTCGTAGTCAGGTCACATGCCTGGGTTGCAGGCTCAATCCCCAGTACGGGATATGCAGGAGGCAGTCGAGTGATGTATTTCTCTCACATTGATGTTCTATTTCTCTCCCTTCCTCTCTCTCTAAAAAATCAATAAAAACATACTTAATAAATAAATACCTAGTCTTTAGTGTCTGACTTCCAAAAGGGAAAAAGACAACAATGAAGGGGGCTAAAAGGTGCTTTCCCTTTTAATTCCCTGAAAGTCACTTCAGCTGGTGGGGTGGGGGAGGGTGTCACTATAATGGGGAAATCCATGTTGCTGCAGCAACACACACCTCTTTGTCAGCATCCCTGTGATGAGCAGTGTCAATCAGTGATCAGAGCACAGATCCCTGATATTTGGAAAACAGGTTAATATTTGTCCACTCTGTCTCCCGCAAGCTGTGTGTAGGCTGCTCCAGAGCACATTCACAGCTGACTGCCATTGGGGTGAGGGTGGGGGGTGGGGAGCTGCTACTGTGGTAAGAGCCGAAGTTGACTAAAATTTACCTTCCTCTGGAAGTTACAAACTTTCAGTACATTCCAGATTTCCAAAAGCATTATATCAGACAGAGTCTTCCAGGGCAATTGTCGAGATGTGGAGACCGATTCCTGGTGCTTCCTACTCCTCCATCTCCCCAAGAGGACCTCTTTAATCATTATTGTTTTTTAATTTATATTAACTTTTGATGAAAGCCCACATACCAGATTCTGCAAAGATAATGGATAAGAAAGTGTCCTAAAGAGGCAGCCTAGTCCAGTGGAAAAAACAAAAGACCAAGAAGCAAAAAACTAGATTTTCAGTCTGGTTAGTTCTAGCCTCTAGAGCAGTACTACCCCATAGAATGCGAACCACATATGTAATTAAAATTTTAGCTGCTACGTTAAAACAAAGTACAAAGAAACAGGTAAAATAAATTTTAATAGAGTTTTAAAATTCAACATATCCAAAATATTATTTAACATACAATTGATATATAATTTATTGCTGAAATATTTGCATTATTTATACTGTCTTCGAGTTGGATGTGTATTTTATGCTTACAGCACATCTCGATATAGATTTTAAATTTTCCTCAGAAGTAACTGATCTGTATTTAGATTTCATAAAGTTTATACTTGCAAAAGCAGATTAACATAGCCATGTTGCTCTAGACATACTTAAAATTTTCCAATAACTGATCAAATATCAGTTTTTAAATTTAAATTAATTAAAATGAAATAAAATTTAAAATTCAGTTTCTCTAGCCTCATTTCAAGTGCCCAATAGCCATGTGTGGCCAATGTCTACCATATAAGACAGTATAGATTTAGAATGTGACCTTGGGAGAGGTCAGTTACCATCCTGAAAATCAGGTTTACCAGATGGATCATGAGATGATTGTACCAGTTTATCTCTTATGTCACTTGAGGTTCTATCACTTAGCAATTCAAAATGACAAAAAACAAACAAACAAGAAAACACAGCCCCTCATAATTACAGAGCATCTCAGAATCTCCACTTCACATCCCTGAATAATTTCTGAGCTGATTTCCACATCAGTGAGTTTTAGACATTTCTGAGAGTATTTCAAAACTTTAGCACGCTAATCATAAGTAAATAGACACTACAATTAAAAAAAGTATTTGCTAAATTAACCTTGAAGTTATCATATTCCTCAAATACCTTTGCTTTTTATGTTATATATTTAAGTGTTTGTCCCTAAGTTTTTGGAAATATGCAAGGGGACCGTGCCAGAATCAGTAAGGCCTGGGAACATAATGCAATCCACCACCAACTGCTTCCCTCTATCACCACTCATCTGCTCAAGGATGGTTCCTTTCCATCTCCACAGGAGCTCGTTTTCTACTTCACTTACCTGTCCATATGAGTAAAATTTAACTTCTGATTTTCTAAGAAGCCAAGAAAGTAAGTTGAGAACTGCATGTATGCTACTTTCATTTCAGATAACTACGTATAATAATAATAATCTATATAGGCATCACACTCCATAAATTTCCCCCCAAAATTTATTTTTTATTTTTTCTTTATTGATTTTAGAGAGAGAGAGGAAGGGAGAGGGAGAGAGAGATAGAAACATCAATGAGAGAGAACATCGATTGGCTGCCTCCTGCATGCCCCCACTGGGGATCTGGCCCACAACCTGGGCATATGCCCTGACCAGGAATCAAACCGGTGACCTCTTGGTATATGGGTCGATGCTCAACCACTGAGCCACACAGGCTGGGCTCAAAAATTTTTATATAAATCATCTCACTTGAACGTCCAGCATCCTTGTCAATATGAATGACAGTGAAAGAGGATTTCAAAATCATACAGCCAGTAAATAAAAGCACCTGTTAGAAACAGTTTTCTAAACCTTAGTCGAGTGCTCTTGCTGATACATCTCTCTGAATCTCCCTTATCAGGGTTCTTCTGGGGCTGCTGTGACGGTAATTCCACACAATATAAAATCAACCCTCAATTTGGGTACTTTTCCTATTTGTTCAGGATGTCCTACGATTCAAAGAGCAGCCTTATGGAAAAGTGGAATATGATTCCACTTTTTCAGAGGTCAGTCTTCTGGCAAGTTCTTTGAACTCTCTAGAACACAGTCTTGAATTCAAAATCAAGAACAAATACACCAAAAAATTTCCACTACTTGATACTGAGCAATAGGTGATTAAGTGGGTTGTCAGATACCACTGTTTCCAGGAGATGTTACTTTAAAATTTCCATGGTACAAAACCACAGGGCTCATTTTCTCACTCAGATTCCAAATAGGAAGGTCACTCTCCCCTCCCAATGGTTGCTTTTCCCACGAGAAAAGAACATGGGAAGGAACGGGGCACAGAGGTACAGCTGAGGACAACAAATGGCCCTGCATGAGCACAGGGAACAGGACGAGATGAGGTTCACCAGAGGCCATGGAGTGGCTCCAGCACTGGGCAGGCTGCCTCTTCCGCCCAGGCTCTCAGTAGCCCTACAAACATGTCATGCAAGTGGTCAACGCAGTGACAGCAACAATGTCACCTCATTGGCACAGTAGCTCGAGAGAGCACAGACTTAGAAAATTCGGGTTAGCAAGAGAGAAAAGCTGCAGCTTCTCCCAGACATTTCAGGGCAGTGAAGCCCACTACCTTTACTTTAATAATAATGGCCTTGAAGCAAGAAAGGGATATTAGGATTCTTTGAGATCCGGGCCTTGCTGAATCAGTAAGGCCTAAGAACATAAGGAAATACTCAGCGAGGGAGGTACATGCCTTTCATATGCAAACCATCTGCTACCCCTAACCTGGAGTCTCCAGCAGGTTCTCACATTCCAGGCTACTGTTCCCTTGCCCTAATCACCCCAGGGCCAGGCACCAGACCAGTAGGTGCAACCGCTATGCCCCAGAGCCAGCTGAAATATTCAAACTAACCCATCATAAACCTGCTCAGCCTGCCTTGCCTCTTCCTTCCAACAGAAACCACAAGAAAGGCTCTCACCCATGTTCTCACACCCTCCACCTGCTCCCTCTGCCTCCTGTCCCACCCAGAGCTTCTCCACGGGGCCCTGCATGGCACGCCAGGCTTCCGGTTTCTAAGGAACTGCATAAACTCTCAGCTTCATGGCCTGTCATTTCTGTGTCTGCATGTCTTACCATACACGAGGAAAACAAATCTCAGTTACCCTTAAAACACAAACTACAGCTCCATCGGGGAAGCCATGTCCCGCACATAGTAAGCTGGAACTGGTATTAGCATAATAGGAATTAATTGGGGTCAGAACAGCTTGCCCAGTGACCTTGAGCAGCTATACAGTTGCACTGCTGGTGAGTTAACCTCCCACATCTAGGAACACAGCTAGTGTGGGGCTTATTTCCAGAACCAGGGCAGGCTCTCTTCCTCCCTAGCTGGGCTCGGATGTGCAGCGTTGGGCCTTTGGGATTGAAGGAGTCAGACTCAGGTGGGTGGCCTGGTGCTAGCTGGTGTGGGCTATTTTTCCTTTTTCCTATCTCTCAGCCATGGTCAAGAAGTGGATGTGCTCCTTTAGAGACCTGGAGTCAAAATGCCATGACAGCAGGATATTGAAGTGTGACAAAATGGACATTTCTATCACAATTTTATTAGTAGGGTTATCCAAGACAAGAAAATGTAGATATAGTACACAAGATGTTTGAGGACAGGGCAAACGACAAGGCACATAACTTTGCACTATCTTCCTCCTCTGCATTCTTGTTTGCCATTAGAATTGGAGGCGGTGCCATGGACAGAGAGGCTGAGGCTCGATGGTGCTGACAGTGCATCTTTGGACCATATCGCTCTTTGATGCACAATATATGTTCTGTTGAATTTGGTTAAAAAATATTACTGATTGTAACTCAAAATTGGAAACAAAATGTAGTTAACTTCTCAGATTTGGTTAATTATAAATCATCTGATTTGGTGTAAATGTTGTTCATATCCAGTACAAATCGATTTCAATGCTGGAAGCAGCACTTAAGAAATACTGAGAAAGGCTGTGGGAGTTGAGCCATCTACCCCCTAGGCCCTGAGGGATGCTGGGAATAAGGTGAGGATTCCAAAGGGAAGCAGGTTTGGTAAGGATGCTCAGTAGATTTCCTCTCCTCGGGAGGACAACTGCATCGCTATTTGGCCGTAGGCCTGAAATATAAGGTCACTGAGATTGAGGGAAGATTAAGAAGCAGAGAAATGCTGTCTTCTATAGAGGTTCAAGGCTCCCCTTGGCTCCATTCTGTCCCCTTCTGACCCCATCACTGGAAGAGTGAGACAGAACTGGAAGGCAGGGTGTTTTATTAGGTCACAGTTCTGGGATAGAAGATTTCACTGGGATAAGCAGAAGGGATAAGGTCTCATCCCACACAAGAATTGTATCTTGGTCCTTTGCCTCACTGCCTTCTTTTGTCAGCCCTGCCCCGAGCAGCCTGGGATGGGCAGCCCAGCCTATCTGTGCCCTGGACATCCATATAAACACCACTCACTCTCCCTCATCTTGTTGACTTGTCTGCCTTCCCTTGACCAGGACTTTCCTCACCACGGGATAATGAATTCATTAGGTCTGTTTTGGGTGTAAATGGCTCAAATTAAACTTACACTGATTCAGTATGAAGGAGATTGTAATGCTCAGGGAGGCAAACCACAGATCTTAGGATACCAGATGCTCAAATGCCACCAGAATTTTGCTCCATGCCCTTACATTTGACTCTTAGAGAAGCTCAGGCTATAGTTGGTTACATGGCCACCAACAGCTCCCAGGCTTATGATGTCCAGATTTGCCACTGAAAGAGAGTGAGAGCCTCCTTGGGAAGTGCTCTGATTGCAGCAGCTCAAACCAGCTGTCCAGCCTTGGAAACGTTTTGGCCAAGAAGGGGAAGGGGGAGGTCACATGAGGCCCAGAATGCAAAGTCACACTGTAACATGAGAGCAAGCATATGTGCAGGTACCAGAGGAAGTGTTGTGTTTGGGCTAGAACGAAGGTTCTCAACAGGGAATGGCTTTGTCCTTGTCACCAGCCCTACAGGACATTTGGCAATGTCTAGAGACTTTTTTTTTTTTTTGGTACGTGCCCCTAGCGGGAACCAAACCCGGGACCCTCTGGTCCGCAGGCCAACGCTCCAACCGCTGAGCCAAACTGGCCAGGGCTAGAGACATTTTTAGTTGTCACCACTGATGTGTGAAGGAGGGTGCTGCTGGCATCTAGTGTGTGAAGGTCAGTGATGCTGATAAACATCCTACAATGTAGAGAACAGTCCCCTACAACATAGAAGTATCCAGTCCAAAATGTCAATAGTACTGAGGTTGGAAACCCCTAAGCTAGAGGGTAGAGAAGTAGTAGGGAGAATCTTGCTTACTAACAGGGGACAGAAGTGTTGGACTGGCTTCACAGTAGAAGACCCTACAAATAATAAGCTATGGAGGCTGCGATTCAAGCCTGAACAGAAAGGACCTGGGCCCAGGGACTCATGTTGCATGGGGCAGCCTAGTTGGAAGGCACTTCATTCTTTCAAGGGGACAAAAGCCTCACATTATTAAAGGCATTATCTTAGCTGTGCTCCTGTACCTATAGCTCCTGGGAACCACATCAAGTATGCTGGGAGCAGGGCTAAATCTGCCACACAGACTCCTGCCCAGTACCCACTCCTGCTCTCTCCCACAAGGAACTGTGCACCTCCCCGCGTGAGCTGTTCTCTCACCTCTGCACCTCTGGGTAGGCTGGTCCCCTCTCCTCTGACTGGCTTGCTCCTCTGTACCCTTCAAAGGCTTGTCTCATGGATCACTCCTCCAAGACACCATCCATGAACCACACACACACACACACACACACACACACACTTTCCCGGGAGAGAGGTCCCATACCTGTGCTCCTATAGCATCCTAGGCTCACCTCCACAGAGCAAGCCTCACACAGTCCAGAGTGAGACTTTTGGCCTCACATCTCCCAAACCCAGCCCTCTCTCCTTGAGCAAAGTGACTGCTTTAGCCCCGTCTGGATCTCCAGCACCTAGGACAGCGCCCACTGCTTGGAGTGTGACTTCATCTGCCTGAAGGCAGGAGACTGGATAAAAGGACCTCGAAAGTCTCCTTACTACCTCAAGATTTTTGATGACGTGATGTATTGGAAAGGTCAGAGGTTAAGGCAGATCTTCCATCTATTTCTGTGGGTACAAATGAAAGCTTCTCCTGTACAAGGAGAAGCAGATTGGCAATAAGAGCAGGGCACGCCCTATCTCTGTCCTACCCAGAGAGGCCTCAGTCCAAAATGCCAGCCTGAAAGCCTTTCTTCCGAGGACGTGTTAGGGCTCCTGCTTCCAACCTGGCACCGACGCAGTTAAAGCTGCACCATTTGCTGTGCGAGGCTTCGATTCTGCTGACTTTATTTCAAGCAATCAGAAAGATCTAATTTGCATTCCCATTCACATCAGTGGCCCATATGTTAGCCCTGCTTAAAAGCTATAGGCTTGCATTCATTATGAAAGACTTGGCTCCCCTTCCTATCTCTTCACTTGAAAATTATTGCGAGACTGCCTCTACAAAGGGTTATATTTAACGAAGACACAGCGCTTCGGGTGCCTGTGTGGCTCGGCCCATGTCTGTGTGTCTGAAAGGGAGCTGATATTTGCATCTTGCTCCAAAATATCTGATAACTTTCAAAATCGGAAGAGGAAGAGCCGTCTCCTTCTCCAGCCATTTCCTACGAGACAGCGCTGCCTCCTACCTAAGGCGTCACTGAAATCCGCGCTGCAATATGTCGGTGCACACGATCCGAGCACACACACTGAGCCCCGACAAGCAGGCCCCTCTGGAGAGCTGCAGTGCGAAAGTCACAGTTTCTGGAGAAGGAGCCCAGCCAGGGTTTTCTCCTGGGAGTTCATCACATCTCAATTAGATTCCCCTCTCCAGTAGGAAGGGCTGGTCTGTCTTCTTTTATTTATCAAAAATGTACCAAGCCCCATCTATGTGATTGTCAAATGTCAATTCTCAGAAATGTGTAATGAAGGGTTTTTGCTGTCAAGGAATTTACAGGGAGCAAGGACAGAGGAGGATTCCGACAATTGTGACTGTTGGGAAAGATGCTAGAGTCTGGTATGTGCAAAGGGCTCGGGGCAGTCAAAGCGGATGACAGGTTCTTCCTGGGCAGTAGAATCAGGATGAAGTGGAAAGGAAGGTCGTCAGAGAGCTGGGCCCATTTGACCTAGACATTGAGGAAGAAGCTCATGACCTTGAAGAAGCAGAGAAAGGACTGAACGGCAGGCGCCAGCGTCAGGCAGGAGTTCAGAGAGCACTCTGTTCCACTCCTGAAGCTTCAGATGCCGTGAGCACTCCACCCCTGATTGTGGCCTAGATAACAGGCGCAGTGGCTGGGTGTGTACAACCAACTGGAATAGTTTCTTTGTTCTCCAGAAGGATACACAAGAAACTGACAAAGCTGTTGCCTAGTGGGGAGAAAACCAAGGGGCTGAGGACAGAAGTCAGGAGGAGTCTCTATCCTTTTGACCTGCGTGGATTGTTTTTTTCCTGTTCTGCGTAGGCATTGCTATTTAAAGAAAAATTAGAATGCTATTTTGAATTGATGAATTCTAAAGAACATTCCATTTCAAAAATGTCATTAGAGAAGCTAATCAGAGAAGTTGTATCATGACGTAACTTGATGTCAAAGATGCAGTAAAGTGAAGGGAGTCAATGGCCTGTGTGCACAGTCAATACTGTCATTCCTGGTAGTGACAGCTCCCTCCCAACGACTCTGGGCTGGTGGAGACTCCCCAGAGAGTTGGGGCACTTGGCTGAGAAGCCCAGGGCTGGGGACGTGGCTCACGGGAGGGTGTGGTGCAGGGGGCAGTGACATAGGAGAACGGAGAGCAGGCAAGGGACAGCAGCTTGGTTCCACTGTGACCATGGGAGGGCAGCCAATAAAACCTATTATTTCTTTAAAGCCGTTAAAAAGAAAAATCCCTATGTCCTTGTATTTTCTCATCTGGTCACCTGACAAGAGCCAGGCAGCTTGTACATTAGGTGGCTTGTTGTGAGGTTGCTGTTTAGGAAGCCAGTTCAACCCACAGGCATGTGAGGGGTGCTGCTGGTGTGCTTTCTCTCTTTCCTCCCACCGACATCATCTCAAGCCCAGGGTCCAGCTGGGGTTTCTGAACTCACCTTGCGGATCGCCCACCTCTGTGCCCCATCCTCTCTGTTGTAAGAAGTGCTATTCCTCCCTCACACCCTGTTGAAATGACTGCCTTTCCTGTCCCTGCACTTGGCATCTGTATGCTAACTCCCATCTCAGCCCTCTGGCTGAAGTGAAGAGCAAGAAATGCCACTCAATTTGCCAGCTATTCTCAGATTGCCGGAGAATCCTGGCTTTACCTTTTACATTATGACGGTGGGTCAGTTACTTAGCTTCTCTCTGCCCCAATTTCCTCATCTGTAAAATGGGGATAATAGTATTATTGCATAGGGTTGATGTCTGAAGCAAATGAGATGATGTATGTAAAGAGCTTCATGCAGTCTTTAAATTTTTTTTTAAATCCTTGCTCGAGGATATTTTCTTTTCCATTTATCTTCAGATAGAGTGGGAAGGAGAGAGGGGGAGGGAGGGAGAGGGAGAGGAGAGGGGGGGAGAGAGAGAGAGAGAGAGAGAAAGAAACATCGATGTCAGAGAGACACATTGATTGGTTGCCTCCTGCATGACCCCAACCAGGGCCAGTGATGAACCACAACCGAGGTGGGTGCTCTTGACCGGAATTGAACCCATGACTCTTTGGTCCACGGGCTGACGCTCCAACCACTGAGCCAAACCGGCCAGGGCTTGGTGTAGTCTCTGAAACACAGTAAGCATTAAGTAAGTGTTAGCTATGAGTAGCAGTAGCAGCAGGAGCATTAAGTGGTGTCTCCCACAGACCCTGCTCAGGGAAACAGCCTGGGCTGCTATTTGCATTGGGATGGCCACTAAGATTGAACAAGAGATTAGTCATGGGAGGTGGCCTATGCATGGATGTGGCATGGATGCAAGACCTGTGTGGTCTGGTTCAAAATAATGATGTGCATGAATTATGTACTCTCTTTTTCAGTCTGAACAGAATCACAAGTAGAAATTGCCAGTGACAGAAGGGCAAGTTCATCTCACCTCTTACAGATGAATCAGAGGATTTTAGAAGTAGAGAGCACAGAGCGAAGCAGATAAGCAGATGTCCAAAGAAAATCAGAGGGGGAGAGAGAGAGAGCACAACCTTGCAGCCTCTATGACAGATAGCCCAAGTTCCTGGCTACTTTCCAGTTTCCAGTTCCAGTCCCCAGGAGTCCTGGCTGTCCTTTGATTTCAGTAAGTGTCCTTGGTGTGACTTTACAATAAATGTCCCTATTTTGAAACTGGCTTGAGGGACTCTGTTCTAGTCATCAAAATAGTCCCAAATACAAATGAGTTACACGTCTGTTCTCTTCATGTACAAGGTTTAGGGCTCGGGACGTTGAACCTGCGGCGGTATCAGAATATAAACAGAGTATACACAAAGCCTAGGACCAGCATCTTCTAGGGTTCTCTTCTCAGCAGGGCCAGTCGACAGGTCAGAATCAGGTTAGCATTCCCAAAGGAGCCCAAACAAGAAGGTGATGCCAAGTTGTGGAGCTGGGCTGGATGGAGAAAGAGGGGAGCCCATGGGAGCTGGACAGGGGTGGACTGTAACGTGGTCCGACGTAAGGTTAAGCCTGGGAGGTTTACCTGCTACGTCAGCAGCTACTACAGCTTTTATTTCCTTCCTACGGCGCAGGAATGGGAACGGTCTCTGAGTCTCTGAGAGAACACTTGGGAGATGAAGTTTATGTTCGATGATGGGAAGAGTTATTGTAACACAGGGATAGGTCAGAGCAGGGGAAAAGTGGGAGATGCCTGCCGTAGCGCCAGACTGACAGGAGTTTTGTAACGGGGCCGAGAGTGCTAGACATGAAATATGATCAGAGTCAGAGCCATGAAAGGCATCCTTTTCAACTGGGGTGAAGAGAGGATTTAAGGAAGTTGTATTGCCGTGTATAGGACTGGGAGAGACAGAAGTAAAAAATGTTGAGAGTCCCTTGAATAAATTCAGGCGTGACATGATGAAGGTAGGCAAGGGAAATGAGGAAAAAGGATGGTTTTCAGAGAAACTTCAAAGGCACAACCATTAAGACCGTGCACAGCCTCAGTGGGCAGAAAGAGAATATGCAGATGATACAAGATTTTATACAAAGCCGAATGAAAAATATCCCCTTTCTATCCCCTTGTGTCTTTTGAGAAAGACACAAGGGGATAGAAAAGAGGAAGGGAAGAGATTTGAGACCCACGTTCAGTTTCTGCCACAGAGTTCGAGATGGCCCTGATAAATTCAAATAGCAGCGTCTGGGAGGCCGAAAGCAGCGCAGAGCTGAGCTTGAGATAAACGTTTAACAACTGTCTCTCCAGGAGTGAAAGCACTCTGATTTGTTGTATTTGCCTATTTCTATGGTGTAAATGGTCCTGGAACGGCTGGTTTTAAGCTACTAACATGAGGTCCCTGAAGGAGGGGTTGGGAAGAGCTACCAGTGGGGACCAATGGAAGTTTCCCCAGCATGCTGGGGCGTGGCAGTGGTAGAGACTTGAAAAATCAAAGAAAAGATAGATCTGGGTGAGCCCTCAGAAATCTTGGGCTGCGGCCTTCATTTTATGAAGATGAAACTGGAAACAGGACACAGAAAAACGGAACTCTTGATAGCAGAATGGTTTGCAACAAAGTATCATGGGCTTAGCCTTTATCTACATTTTAAAAAAAAAACCCCACACCATTTGAAGATTTTAAAAATTATGACATCTACAGTAAGAGAAATAGAATTCCCAGTGATTATCAGTAGACAGGACAAGGAAAATGCTCATGGGGTTGGCCGCGGTTTTCTGTCCTAAGTCCTGGTTTGCCTACTGTCTGTTTTACTTCGCTACCAGCGTAAACTATCAGGTCTAAGGTCACAGCTTTGCATGCACATTCAATTTGAATTATCCCTACCATATATCAAAAGAAGGAAATGGTCCCTGTGAGTGCTTATCAGGGCATCCTAAGAGAAGGCTACAAACCCACGACTTCTCAGAGCCCACCGAGGGCATTGCAACATCCAGGAGGCTGCGAAAGCTCATCTGTGGTCTTTGGGATGATGGGGGCCACCTTCTCACCTCCTCACTATGGCTCCTAAGACCTTCCTGTTAAGGAGACTGCCCTAGGAACACTGACACACACACCACCTCACCTGCTCAGAGAAGTAAGGGGACTCGTACACATGAAGGGGGTTACAGGTCTCATCAAACCCTCAAGTTCATGGAAAGTTCAATGGATATTTTTCTTTGATATGACAGTTTTCAATAATCTCAACGCATTGAGTATGCCTAGCCCTGGTCTCAAGCAAAGAGGCTCACTCAACTTCATGGTGTGTCACTGAATCTTCCCAAAAAAGTCTCATTGAAAGTTGTCCCATCCTCCCTTCTTACCTATTTTTTTTTTAATCACCTGATGTTCTGTGAAAACTTAATTTTATGGAGCTACAGGAAACTCCTATTTATAAATAGTCTATAGATTTATTCCAATTTTTAAGAAATAAACTCATGTTTCTTTTTAGGACTTTGACCTAGGTGAGAGCAAACCCTAGTAGTCCACTGAGAGATGAGAGGGGAATCCCTTTCTCCCTGGTCTTCAGTGAGATCAGAACTATGTATCCTATCTGGCTCTTGTACGACCTGCACCAAAGGGAAGCCTCCCCTTGGGTCTCTGGAGCAAGGGGGTTCTCAAGTATTTTCTCCCCAGGCTTTCAGAGGGTGTTCCCTCAGTGTCAAACTTTCTTTTCTGCATCCCAGGCTTTCAGAGGGTGTTCCCTCAGTGTCAAACTTTCTTTTCTGCTCTCCTCCCTTTAAATCCTATTCCATATAGAGTCCAGTTCTGCCTCTAGTGTTATTAAACCAGAACCCACCATTCTCACCTACAAAACCAATCGAAGCTCAGCCACCATTAAAACTTTCAAGTAGATAACGCATTTAATAGCTTCAGGTGTTGAACATCTGCGTCTTATGGACTGACAAACTCTGGTGTCCTGCTGGTGTGCGCATGTGTGTGCCTGGAGAGAACAGCTCTCCCCCAGGCAGGGCTCCTCAGACTGTAACGGAGATGGTGTTATACTGCAGATTCGGATTCTGTGTGTCCAGGGCGGGCCCTGAGATTCTGCATTTCTATCATGCTCCCAGGTGATGTCAATGCTACTAGAATCTGGACCATGCTTTCAGTAGCAAGGCTTAGAGTACTTGAAATCAAATGTATTTGGCCACCACTAGAATTAACTCCCCGCTAACATCCCCTTCTTCCCTAGCATGCGTAGGAGATCCAAATCCCTCATATCAGATAGCTTTGATTCTTTCTTAAGAACTAATACCTTGACCTTATTATGCTAGGAAGATACGGACATCCTCCCCATTCAGAGTTCTCTCTCACAGGACTAGTACATCTCCAGTAATTTAATGATGGAGCACTGTGCCTCATTCTCCTTTTCCTACTCCCTAAGGATGGAGTCTGGAGAGAAGTCTGAGTTTCCCGTGCCACAGTTATGACTGCTGTTCCAATCAGGGCCAGTAGGTGGACTGTCTTGTTAGGCTGTTTTTTATGCCACTGTTCACAATATGAACTCACACACACATGCGCACACATACATTTTAACATCGCTGAAAACTAGAGGTCTTCCCACTATTGTCTGCCAGGTGGTAAGCTTAAAGTGCTTGTGATTACCTGTGTGAGAGAAACGTATTACTGGTGGGGTAATCGAACAACTTCAATTCTTAGACCTTTCAGTCAACGAAGTATTTGAGGGAGGATTGTGAGTCCTGGTAGTTGCCTAAAGACCACCCATTGACACATTCTGGTAAGACCAAGAAACTGCCAGTGTCAAAACCTGCAGAACAGATATCAGTAGCTTTGCAAGAAGAGACCAGCACCATTAGTGACACACTCTTTCAAAGAAACACACAGCACTGGCATTCTTGGTGTCATGTACAGTGACATGGACAGTGACGTGGACAGTGACGTGGAGGGAAAAGCGTGGCACCAACAGCGTCAAGCTGAAAACTCGGAAGCCTCGACTCTGAAGCTGAATTTTATTTGGCTTAAAGTTTCCTTTAGTGTATACCAAAAAAGATATATGAATTTTGAAATACATGTTTAAATAAGACTCAAAGAGCTATTTCAGTATAAAAAAAATAAAAATTCCAGTTGGATAAGAGAGCATTTAATCATAGTTTATTAAGTAGTTCTTGCTTTTCCTTAGTGGTATGTAAAATAAGGTCCATCTTATAATCAATGACATCTAAACTTGATAAAAACATGGAATTACACCACATTTCCTCACTTGTGTCATGTCCAGGATCACAAAAGATGATTGATCTAGGACCATAATCCACATTCCCTAATTCTTGGACCATCCATCCCCTACTATACATCACAGTACTTATGCTAAGCCCCCACAGCCTTAGAGGCAGAATGTCTCTCATTAGAATCCAACAGCGTGTCTGGCATGTAATGCCACTCAATTAGCATTTGTTTTCTGAATAGAAGAATGGATAAATGACACTAAAAACATCTAATCATTCAAAGTGACATGTTTTTTGTTTGTTTTTTGCTCTAGGAAAAGAAATGATGACCAGTAAGCACCAAACTCAATTTCAGAGAAAGGCGAAGGTCTCCCTTCTTTCACAACAATGGATTGTGACCAAAATGTGGGTCAAGGAGCAGAGTGGCTCATCTTTCATGAAGATATTGTTGTTGAATGCTATTTGAATGGAAGTATGAAGAAGAAAAAGTAACCCCTTCTTCACCAAACCCATCTAAATCTAATTAGCACAGCAAAAAGAAAGGAACTTTATTTGTGAAGGAGAGCATTTTTCTCTCTAATTTGTGCACGCAATCTCTGAAGATGACAGGGTGTACAACCCCAGGTCTAGATAAATTCAAGCCAGTACCCAAGACACTCTCTGAGTCTTTCAGGATGCTCATCAGCGATGGAAATGTGTCACTTTCACCTAAGGCAATGTCATCGCTCAAGGGAAAGCAAAGCACAAGTGTTAGGTCAAGGGAGTTGTGTGCACAGAACACCCACAGGCACAGAGGTTTCTTCAAAGAAAAGTGTAAGAAGGATGAGTTAAAGTATGCAAATTGCATTAAAAATGAGATGAGAAAGTCTTTGAGACTATGGGAAGCCCTTGATAAACCCACAGCTCTAACACCTCATTTACATGCCAATTAATTAGAGAACCCTTCTAAGGAAGCTAGAATCCTTGGATTGAAGACAAAACTGCAGTGGTATTTGGACCCTAACTGTAAATAATCAACAACATGTCTGATGGACCAACATTATGCAGAAGACATCTGACTTCAGACTTGGAGAAAACCTCTTTTATGGAAAATGAGAAAATACTGCAAGTCATCAGTTGAGGAAAACAGAATACCCAACTCAAGAAGAGACCTTTGATCAACACCTAGCTTCCTACCAGTAGTAGTCAGCTGGCCATTCACCTAATCAAATTTGAGAATTGTCTTGTTCTTGAGTCCTGGAGTGGGAATGGGGGACAATTTTTACCCTTCTATTATACCTCCTTCCCCAAATGTCTGAATCATCACTAAGGTGATTGTAGAAGACTGATGGGGGGGGGGGGAAGGGATGGAGAGGAACAATAGCTTACTGGTCTACAATAATGAAATGGCCTTTTAAGAAAGACTCGACAACTCAGCAGTAATATCTACTCAACACTCACAGTGTTTCTATTTCAAGTCCCAAACTGCTATCCTGACCTCTGATGAAGGACAGCCCTGGGCAGAGTTTGAGTAGAAAGACTGCAGCAATCCATCCATTTCTATTTGTAGGAACCAATGGAAAAAGTAGCCAGAAAATCCAGTCCCAGTCCTGGCTTTGTCTCCAACAAGACAGAAGACCCTGGAATACCAGCTCACATCTCTGAGTCTGTTTCTTCATATGCAAAGTGAAGATGCTTGAGTAGCTTATCCATCATTCTACAGGTCACTCCTGCTCTCAAGAAATTTAATTTCAGGCAGTTAAATGATAAATAAAAAGCTAAATAGCAAATTAGAAATTGATGAGTTCCAAAGGGAAAAATCAATAAGTCTGCAAGTATGCGATGGAAGAAAAAATACTTCAGGGAGGAGGTTCATATGAAATTTCATGACCTGAGTGTCATTTAGAATAAGTAGAATTTGAACTTTCAGGGAAATGGGGAAAGCATATTTGACAGACAGTGAAAGCAAGAGCAGTTCTGGAGAAGAGAGAGATTCCTGGGGGAACAGGAAGGAAAAGAGGGAAGGAGAGTAAAAGGGAAGAAAATAACTAAGATTTATCAATCTCCTTCTGTGTAATAGATTCTACATTAGAAACTTTATATGTGTTAATCACTTAATCCGTAGAACCATAATAAGTATCTATTATTTAGCTTGTTTTATAAATAAAGAAATTAAGGTTTAGAAAAATAAATAATATGTCTGTAGTCACACATAGCAGGTAAATATGAGAGTAATGATATGAACTTATGTCTGCAGGCTCAAACCTTCAAGGGTGAGTTGGAAGCTGATTGGAATCCTCAAGAGTACCTAGGTGTCGGATTTTGAGATAGGATAGGAATTAGCCTCACGAGTAATATCTTGATGTTGGTAATGCACTGATTCAGAGACAGAGTTGGGCCTCACTGGAGAAGGGTCACGCCTGCCTTTTCATGACACCTACTTGTGACAGCATCAGAAGTCCCTAGTAGGTCCTGCTGAATCATGGGATGGGAGGGCAGGTGGGGGAGACGGTACCAAAGTGGAAAGAGATACGTTTCTGCACACACTATGTATTTTCTCACATGTCAATGGTGCTTGCGTTTTTCACCTGACTTCTTCCTGACTGTGCTGGGAGACGGTACAAGAAGGTATTCAAATCCCTTTGATAAAGGAGAGTCTTTGTGACTGGCTGGACCACTGGTGTAGTTGGTGACAGAGTTGGGCATGCTCAGGTCACTTGTCTTCTCCTTCCCTTTCTGTTCTCTCTGATAGTCCTCCTGTGCGCATCTACTCTTTCAAGTTTGTATGGCGTTTAGATTACAAAGTTGTTTATGCACAGTACCCCACTAACTGCAGTCCTCCCAACGTACTCCCACTTGGCATATGAGAAAACTGAAGTTTAGAGAGAGGAGTCACAGAGCAAGTGATCAGCGATGTAGAAGACTCTATTAGGGGGTGATGAAACAGACACAGGTGCTTCATTTCCTCAGGAGCTTGAAAGGCAGAGGGACACAGAGACTCAGGGAGAGCTCAAACTCCTGGCTGGCAGCTCTCTTCAAATAGCTGAAGGCTGTCATAGATTTTTTTAAAAAGGTTAGATTTGCTCACTTTTTCATCTGTACAAGAAACAAAAACAGACTCACAGATACAGAGAACATTTTGATGGTTCGCAGATGGAGGAGGTGGGGGAGATGGGTGAAAAAGGTAAAGCAATTAGGACGTACAAATTGCCAGTTATAAAACCCATCATGGGATGTAAGGTACAACACAGGGAATATAGTCAATAATATTAAAATAACTATGTATGGTGTCAGGTGCTTGTACTTATCAGGGTGATCACTTCATAAGTTATATAAATGTCTAACAACTATGTTGTACATCTGAAACTAATATAATATTGTATGCCAACTGTAATTGAACACTCAAAAAGAACCAGTTAACATAATAAGAGGGAGGCAGATTTCAACTCAGTTTAAAAAAGAATTCTTTTCAGTGTTTTCTGCTTGCAGAGAAAATACATGATGATTTGGGGGAAATTAAAAAAAAGAAGAAAAATAATAATAACTATTTATAGTCATATAACCTAAAGGTTATATTAATATTTCAGCATATTTCTTTCCAGCATTTTAATGAGTATGTATGATTAAATAATTGAGACCATACTGTACATAAAATTTTGCATGTTATTTTTTTCATTCAACATTATATCATCTTACAGGCATTTTTCAGCTCATTAAAAGCTCTTCATAAACATAATTTAATGGCTGCATAATATTCAATTGTATGACTGTATCGCAATTTATTTAACTAATGCCCTATTTGGACATTTGTGTTGTACATAATTTTTGGCTATTATGAAATAATGCTTCAGCGAAAATCTCTTGTGTATAAAGCTTGTTCCACAGTTTTTATAATTTTATAGGCTAGATTTTTAGGAGTTGAATTACTTAATAAAAAGTGTAATTATCTTTAGGGCATTAATACACATTGCCATTTTCCCTCCATAAAATTTATACTAATTAACCTTTGCATCCTCACTTTTTTCTATTGTTATTCAAGACTCTACATGCTTCTGTTTTTATTTTCCTTCCTCACTGACTAGTCCTTCTCAATGCATTTTGCTTGCCATTTCTCTTCCAGTTGGCCCCTAATGCCGGGGTGGGGTGGGGGGGGTGGTCGGAGGATTCTCTCTGACTCTCCCCTCCTTCGCTATGAATATATTTTCCTACATGAATTAAAACATTCCTTTGGCTTTGAAAACCGTATATAGCTCCCAGATTCACATCCACCATGACCTTTCCCTGAAAACTGAATCTGGTACATCCAGTTGCTTACATGACAACCACATTGGGGTGTCTAACAGACATCTCAAATTTAACATATTCCAACTCTTGGTTTTCCTCCCCAACTCACCCCAACCTGCTTCTCCACAAGCCTTCATCCGCTCAGTAAATGGAAATCCCATCCGCTCATCTGTTCATGATGGCATCACCCTTGACTCCTCTCCTTCACACCAAATCCAATCCACCAGCAAGTTCTAGTGACCCTTCTCTGACCCGTTCTCATACGATTCCCTCGGTCCCATTTCCCTCTCCTCATCCAAAGCACTATGCTCTCTTGACTCCTCACAAATCCAGCTTCCCAAATGAAGCCCTGGTTCTCAAACTCGGTATGCTTACAGTTGACTGTCCATTTCACAGCCATCTTTTCTTCATTTCTGCGTTTTTTCCACAAAGGGTTTTGAGATCCTGCTCCACACTGGGCACTCTCTAGGCCCTTGCGGTGTAACAGGAAACACAGTACAGTGTCGACCTCAAGACATGTACCTGCCAGCTGAGGAAAACACACGTGAAATAAGGAAAACCGACTATAAAAGGAGAGCTGGGGCCGGCCAGATCACTGTTTCACTTCGGGTGATCAGGGCAGGTCTCTCTGGTGAGGAGACACTTTAGCAGAGACCAGAGTGAAACGAGAGAATGTGCCATGAACGTATCTTGGGAAATGATACTACGGGCAGAATAGATACCAAGTGCAGAGGCAGGGGCTCACCTGGAATGTTCAAGGGCCACGCACCTTGACTACCTTTGTGTTGATATGAGCCTGTTCAGCTGGGCTCAGGATAAAGTCCACAACCTCCCATGGAATGAGTATGGAGTAGGCTTCATTGGGGAATCATAGAAGCAAGAGTTCACAGGATGAGAAAAGGCATGCAAGCCCTCTCCTCTCTTCATCCCATGGTGAGGTGTACTGGGGTTGTCCACACAGCCGGTGTGTGCTCCAGTGAGGGACTCGACACCCTGTGACAGTGCCCTTCTCAGTGGGGTAATAAACACTGCTTGAAGTCAGGCAAGTGGAATTTGAAAGGTGTTCATGAACATTATTTGAAGATCTCGGGTTCCATGAGAATGTGTAGCTCCTTCTTCTGCCAGGGGAAGAAAGCCATCAGCCCCCCCTGCGGAGATAAGTTCAGGGAGAGCCCCTTCTGCCAGAACCAGGTGGTCCCAATGAACTCAGCGTCCAAGTAAGCCCAAGGGAACTTCCAGGGTCATGTCTGAACCACATCAAAGAACAGCAAGGAGGCCAGTGTTTTTGGACCAGGAGGGGTGACGGAGAGAGTAGTGGGGGGTGAAGACAAAATGGCAGTGGGAGGGTGGAGGGGATCCTGCCCAACTTGTAAACCATTGTAGTCTCTGTGCCCACATATGCTGCCCTGGTTCTGTTAGTCTGGATGGTAAGCCCCAACTCTTCTCTAAGGTTTCTTGAGAATTTCTTCAATCTCTCTATCACTTCCCTCTCTCCCTCCACCACTTTATGCAAGCATGCAATTTTTTTCTCCAAAAAATCCCTCCTTTAACTCCAGATCCCCTGTCTCTACCCGGTTCCATGCCTTGAAGAGTGGTATGGGCTGAAACCGTTACTATCTCCTGCTTTCTGGCTTCCGGTTAAGTTTGCTCATGGGGCTCGGGTTGCCAGACACCATCACCACCACCCCCCAAATACAGGCCACCCGGTTTGAATTTCAGATAAACATGGAATCACTTTTTAGTGGAACTATGTCCAAATATTGCACTTACACTAAAAAGAAATTCCTTGTTTTTATGAAATTCAAATTTTACTGGGTACCCGTATTCTATCTGGCAAACCTACATGGAGTCACTGAGGGGAGGGGAGGGGAGGGCAGAGCAGAGACGGGGTCTGTGCATCCCCCACCATGCCATCTCCGCAGGGCCCCAGGCACAGTTCCTCTCAGGCAGAGCTCTTCCAGGGCTCCAGCTCCCCCAGTCTGTGAAACAGCCCCCTGCCCTGCCCCTCTGGCCTGCTGGGGAAAAGCCTCCTGCTCTTGCTAATCCCTGGTGCCTCACATCCCTGTGGTTCCACAAACCCTGCCCTCACCACTGTACATGGTCTCCCACAGAAATCTTCCTTTGACTGCCCCCTTTGAGCACACCGACTGTGGTCACTGGTACACCTATCCAGAGTCGTGTGTATTCTCCCTCACTTGGATGTTGCGTCCTGAGGGCTGGGATGGTGTCTGATTTGTACCCTGCACTTGGCCCTAGTGCACACTCAGTATTTGTTGACTGACTGACTGACTGACTGGCTGCACACAAGTCCTTCATTCACATATATTCACCGGTTTAGTGATTCTCAGTGTGAGTTTGGACCTTGGCTAATTTAAGAAGCATCACTGGGAACTTGTTAGAACTGCAGATTCTCAGGGCCACACTGGGCCTGTTGAATCACAGACTCTGAAGGCGGGCCCAGCAATCTTTGTTCTAACAAACCTGCCAGTCCTTCTGATGCCTGCTAAATGAGAGAGCCACAGGGCTAAGAGGCGGTGATACAATCGTGAACAAAATGACAAGGTCCCCAGACTCGTGCTAATGGTCACTTTGGCAAACACATCTGCACACATTTGCCCAGCAAGTGACGTAGCTCACTTTAACAGACGGGCTCCGAATGCATTCTACCTGTGTGTGCCTGCGAGCCGTCGTCCTGGGTGACTTACAGCCCAGGCTTGCCCTCTGTATGAAACCCCTGGAAACTTCCGACAGGCCCTTTCTGAACCTGACCTGAGCATACACTGAGCTTTGCCAGTTTTAGAGAAGCTGAATGCTCTACCTCAAACCAAATTTAGTGCTAGCCATCATGGACGCAGGAGATTTGACAGACAATAGGGGAAAGTCTGCAGAACTGTCCCACAGTCCTGCGCTCCTTTCAGATAGCCTACCTGATGGTAAAAATCAAAAGCAAACCCAGCCCTGGCTGGGGAGCACAGTGGGTTACAGCGACATCCCAACCCACCAAGGTTGCAGGTTGGATCCCTGGTCAGGGCACATACAAGCATCAAGCAATGAATGCATAAAAAAGTAGAACAACAAATTTCAGTATTTCTCTCTCTCTCTCTCTCTCTCTCTCTCTCTCTCTCTCTCTCTCTCTCTCCCCCCCATTACTCTCTCTAAAAATCAATAAAATAAAAAATTTAAAAATAAAGCAAAAACCAAGATCATGTAAAAAACCTGTTTAGAATTATACGACCTTAACAATCAAACTCCATTTACATAGGAACACAAAGTATTTTTGCATCATTTATTATACTCTGCATTTTCCTAGAACACGACCATTATGCAAAG
Source organism: Tadarida brasiliensis (assembly GCA_030848825.1). Taxonomy (NCBI): domain Eukaryota; kingdom Metazoa; phylum Chordata; class Mammalia; order Chiroptera; family Molossidae; genus Tadarida; species Tadarida brasiliensis. The sequence continues at coordinate 91,985,354 of CM061267.1, read as the reverse complement.
GGAGGGCACGCTGTACTTTGTTCTTGCCTCGACGTTGTTCATCAATTCCAAAAGCCAGAACACCAATGGATGTCTCAGTTGCCAACACATCTCGGTCACATTTGTGGCTGTCGTATTCACTGGGAGTCTACAAACAGGGGGACTTCTGACTGTATCATGTCTTCTAGCACAGTGTGTCTCAAACCCATGAGTCCCTGGAGATGGTGTTACGACGCAGATTCTCACTCAGTGGGTCTGGGCTGGGGCGCGAGACTCAGCTTTTCTAACAGGCTGGTGTCAATGCTGCTGGCTCACGGGCCACACTTTGAGTGGTGAGGTTCTAATGTAACTGTGCCCACCACTTACACACTGAAATGTATGTGATATTATTAACTCATTTCTTTTTTACATTATAACTAGACATTATATCAATTAAGTATGTCATTAACTTTAATTTTCTATGGGTTTTATTTCATGATAATAAATGCAGCAATACAGAAATGCAGTATTAAAAACAGAGATGCCAAATCCGATAGAGCTGAGAATATGGCTCTAAGCTTGCTGAGGTCATCAGTTGTCGCGTGAGTAAGATAGGAATAAAAGGCTAAGCCAATCTCTGCATGACAACTGTCCTGAAAGAGTCAGGGTGGGCATGTCCCAACATTTAAACCAAGGAAACTCAAAGGAAGCTTTGCTGGGGATTTGGGGGAAAGAAGCTTCCTCATTCTTATGAGAGTGGGTTCAGGAAGCATCTTCTCTCTCTTCCTCTGGACACTGTGGAGTGAGCGCCCAAGGTCTGAAACTGCAGGGACACCTCCCTGCCAGGTGGAAGACAAAGCCCAGCACACGGTGCAGGAGGGCAGAGACAAGAAAAGCACAGACCAGTGGATCCACGCCTCTGGGTTAAGCCAACCCGAGGGTCAACCTACTTTTGTTTGTATGTGATGTGTGAACCAATAAATGTCCTTTTGTTTACATTGTCGGAGGTGAGTTTTCTGTGTCAAGGGGACACTGAAGTGAAGCGTCAACAAGATGGAAGCCAGGGGAGTCACCTGGGGGAGGGATGTGAATTTGGGAGACAGCAACACAAAGATGGTTTGAAATCTGTAGGACAGAAGGATCTCACCCAAGGAGAGAAAATTGCTGGACAACAGAAAGGGCTCAGGTCTCAAACCCGAGGCACCAAAAACTTGAGACTCTGGATAGAGGATGACAGGGAGGGAGTGGCCGGCAGTGGGCCAGGAGGACTTAATTGCCCTCGACAGGAAGGAACACTAGTATGAGTGGCCTCGTCTCCTAAACTCTTGCCAGCATAGGTCACTGTTTGGTTTCATATTTCCCCCACCCCTGTTTATAACATCTTCCGCAGACTCAGAACTTGCCAAAGCCCTCATGCAAATGGGAACTGTTTTCATGTACAAATTAATTGATATGCATGAAGTGAATTATTTTAGTGTTTGAATCGTATCCCCCCAAAACATATTTTAGAACTCTTCAAAGCAGTGTGAATACAAATTCCGATTTCTCTCTCTCACATGGGGAAAAGTCCCTGTTGGAAAACAAACACACACACGCATGTAGTACATATCCAGAATTCATTAAATATGTGAGCGGGATGCTTGATCCTTTTCAGGCTATGGAAAGGTGATTGGCCAAAATGAGCTTGTGGCCGGGACCCAGAATGGTGGGGCCATAGCTTCCAGAGTCCCCTCTATACTTCGGGAGGAATGTAGGAAAGTGGGGGGCATGAAGGACAGGGAGGGTGAGAACAGCAATCAGTGACTGCCAGGGAAAGGTTGCAAAGCAAAAGCCTTAGGAAACAGTGACTGTTTTTTAGTCAATTTGTTGTTGTTGTTAATCCTTACCCGAGAATGTTTTTCCATTGATTTTTTTTTTTTTTTGATAGATTGGAAGGAAGGGAGGAGGAAGGGAGAGAAACATCAATGTGATAGAGACACATTGATTGGTCACCTCCTGCAGGACCCCAAAAGGGGCTGGGATTGAACCTGCAACCCAGGTGCATGCCCTTGACCAGGAATTGAACCCCAAACCTTTTGGTCAAGGGCCGATGCTCTAACCACTGAGCATCGTGACCACTGAAACCGGCCAGGGTTTCAGTCAATTTTTTGTGTGGCCTATCTTGAACAGAAATGCCCTGTTTAACATTTGTTGGTACTAAAACTCACCTCCAAAAGTAGTCCACCTGTGGTGGGTTGCTGTCTCGCCAAGACTAGTGCCCTTCGCTTGGACTATCATTCGCTCTTATGCCCTGGCATGTTCCCTGGGAGGCCCACGCAGTCCTCAGTGACAGACCCCCGTGCCCTTTCCCTTCCAGTGTGGGGCTTCCACGCTGCTTCCTGCCCCCTTGCTCCAAACACATGACTTCGACCTCAACATTTCTTCATCAAAAAAGTGATGTACTTCGTATCATATCCCATTCAACCAAACAGATTTCCGATAGCCTGCTGTCTACACTGCATGTACACACACACACACACACACACACACACACACACATTCCTCCTGAAAGACTAACATTTCAGTCCAGAAAAAAGCTAGTCTTCACATCAGACACCTACTGGAATTGCCTCCCCTTGACTTTTTGTCATTTTTTTTTTCAAAGCAGCAGTTGAAAACCTGTGGTCCTCTAGCTGAATCTGGTTGGCAGTTACGTTTTATTTGTCCCATAAATTGTCTTTTGAAAGATGTATTTTAAAGCTTAGAACACTTTAGCATAAAAACCCAGGCTGCGCATTTCCCTTGTAAACTCCCAAGACCTGGCAACCCTGGGCTTCAGCCACGTGGTGACAACTGGATACACTCTGATTGGCCATAGTAATCACAGTGCCCTGCTGACTCCATGACCTAAGGTGACATACGCCGTTTATCATTATGCTTGTACTGTTTCTTTTCTTGTTTTAAAATCCTCACCCAAGGACAGTTTTTCATTTAGCTTCAGACAGAGTGGGAGGGAGGGAGGGAAGGAGGGAAGGAGAGAGGGAGGGAGGGAGGGAGGGCGGGAGAGAGAGAGAGAGAGAAACATCGATGTGAGAGAGACACATCGACTGGTTGCCTCTTGCAAGACACCAACCGGGGCCGGGGATTCAACCTGCCACCTGGGTACCTGCCCTTGACTGGGAATCGAACCCAAGACCCTTCGGTCTGCAGGCTGATGCTCTGCCTGCCAGTGCTAACCACTGAGCCAAACCTGCCAGGGCCACTTCTGTTTTTAACTACTTCAGTGCCCATTTGCATGTGCAAGCCCTATGTATAAGACATTGACTTTTAGCCCTGTCTCTAATTATTACAAAGGGGGCCATGAAATCCCTCAAGACAAACCATTTCATTAGCTTAAATGGTAAATATGGTACTCAACATATTTTCAAGGGGTGGAGAGAAAAGATGATTCCTGTTATAGCTCAGAACCAAGGCTTGCTGAGAACAGGCCATCTTCTCCCATCGTTTCACAACTGCATGCCCAAATGTACTTGGAATTTGAATTCTGAGTCTAAGAAACGTGAATCTACTCACTCTTGTGCAGAAAAGAAATTCTACTACTATAAAATATGCCAATGGAATGAGAATGGGGTTCTCTTTAAAACAATAAATCTAAGCCTTTACCTGATTTAAAGTGATATTTTCTAAATTGGAAAAAGCCTTGAAATTAAAAAAAGAGAGAGACTTGGTAAACATATTGGTTTTTAACCTCATTGTAATTCACAGACTTCAGTTTAAAGAAAAAAAATTAAGAAAAGAAAAAATAAGAAGTAATTGCCATGTTTCATTAGGAATGTTCGTAGCAATTCTTCAGTTCAAAACGTATTCATTTGAATTAAGATCATGAGGAACACATTACTTCTTAATGGCGGCATATGACAGTTATCTCTCCGAAAGAATGATTTCATTCAGGCACATGCTTTTCATTAAATATTTGTTTGTATATTGGCTTTATATTGTTCCTTTCAGTCTCCTCAAATCTCTTTTAGGAGAGGGAGGGGTATCAATTATAGGAAAGGATATATTGCAACTTCGTTCTAAATGGAGATGGAAAGAAAGAAGGGAGGAAACTAAGATTTGAGTTTCCACGCAATGGCAAGAATTCTGTTACGTATTCACATTTAACTAACGTAACTCTGTCGACTCACTAAACAATCATGTGGAGTGCATATTATTCTGGCTTTTTTTTTTTTCGTAGAAAGAAAAACCTTGCCCTTTAATACAGTTACTATTTAGAGGAGACAAGATTCGATTCCAGGGACATGTGCATTTTGAACTCCCTACTTTCCACTTCATAGAAATAAGACACTTAACGAGAAAACTTACAACTCACCTTCCAGTACAATGAGTCTGTACATGAAAAATCACGGCAGGAGAAAACAGAGACGCAGACTGAGGCACCTGTGGAATTAGAGGCGCTCGATTGCCCTCACCTGGGAGCTGGTCGGGACACAGTCTCAGGCCCCGCCCAGACCTACTGACCGAGAACCTGCCTGCGAGCAAGACCCCAGGTGATCCGAATGCACGTTAAAGCTGGGAAAGCATCGTGGTGATAGAAATAACACGCATTTTCGGGGGGGTAGATTATTTAAGGTTAGCTATAAAACCTACATGATTAACACAATACATTAAGAATAAATATTTTAAAATCAAGACAGGAAAACATGCTAATGAGAAGAGGATATTAGAAAAAGTAGTACATGGATGATTAAATCATAAGGTACTTAAGAGTTGTATTGTGAAGCACAAATGTCAATCTAAGTTTCCTAGATGTCAAAGAGAAAATCTATATTGCTCAAGCAACTATTTTTCATGGGACTTCATGGGGGCAGCTGGTAGAAAAGTGATTTGCTAGAAAAGATCTTCAATAAGTACCACACTTGAAGTCAAAGAAATTCTTCACATGCCGCCTTCCATGTCTTAATAGCAACAAGTTACCTGACATCACCAACTCAGTTTCATCATCTCTAAGATGGGAATAACATTTTCAATCCTACAAGGTTATTTTGAGAGGGAATTACAGATGGTATATGATATGTCCCATTTTCTTGGGGTCAGAGTAAATTCATACCTTGTTTTTTATTTTATAAAAAAAAAAGGGACTCAAGTCCAATCTTTTTCTAAATCACAGCTTTCTAATTTTAAAGAAATAAGGTGTATATCTTACCCTATTAGATATAAAATCTTGTTTAACTCTATAATAATTAAAATAATATGTTATTGGTTCAGAGAAACATGATCAATGGACTACTAGAGTGATCATAAACAGCCCTATAGGTATATCAACACCTGAAGCAGGAAACAGGGGCATGACAAGGAAGGAAAAGATGTTCTGTTCCATAAGGGACAGTGGTCCATGTGGAAATCCTACCTCACACATTATACAAGAATAAATTCTAATTTTATTTAAAAATTAAATGTCATAATATGAGAAATTAAAAACAAAACAAACCCCCTTTAATAGAAAACTAAATTGATTAAAATATATAACATAAAGTTATATATATATCATATACATACTGAGGAATTAAAACAAATAACCTAGATCTAGTTCTGTATCAAATGGATAACTTAAAAAATTAATTTGAGGTTAAATTGAAGGACCCACAGAATATGATAACATTTATGTACATTTTAAACACATCAGTACTTTATATCATGTATGGACAAATACATGTGTAGTAAATATGTAAAAACATGGGTGAAAAGGATCACTCCACCTACAGACGATTAAAAGGAAGGCAGGAGAGAGGCAGGGAACAAAAGTGGAAACAAAGTAGACTTTAGCTGGATGAGCAACTCTTTTGTTTTTAATCTTAAGTAAATACAAATACAACCTTGATGTTTGTTAAATCTGGACATTAGGTGTACAGAAAATATTTAATTTTTTCTCTCTGCAGTTTTGTATATTTGAAATGATTCTTACTATTTTTTAAGTGCTCTTCTAAAGGCCTCATATTCTTGGGATACATCCAGAAACTGGAGACCTACCTCTTTCCAGGGCAGTGCGATGAAATCAGTCTGCAGGAAGGAGGCAGGAAAGGTTTTTCCCCAGGAGCTCCTGGTGACAGCAGCCAGGCTGCAGCCACGTGGTGTCCCTGACAGGCCATCGGCTGCCCGGGGGGAAGGGGAGCCGTCGACACCGAGCAGACAAAAACCCGGAGAATCTGGGGATAACTTGCTGCGCTTGGCCCTTCGCATCGGCATCTGCAGATTCGACAGCCTCAGACGGAAAACAGTATTTTCGGTTGGCGGTTAGCATTTTCCATGGGCAGATGGGAATCTGCAGTTGGGAATGCAAAACTGCTGCTTTGGATCCGCCACTTGCTTGAATCCTCCCATGTGAAAACTTGGACAGGAGAGATTGACTACATTTATGGAAAAAACCCTCGGTATAAGTGGACCTGTGCAGTTCAAACCCGTGTTGTTCAAGGGTCAACTGTAGTTCTCTGCAGAGCCCAAGGCACCCCAGTTTGGAGGTCAGGCTCTGCCAGCCCAGGAGGCCGCTGCCTGGCTGCAGCTCCTGCCGCCCCCATCCCTTGCCTCCAGCATGCAGAGGGCAAGGCACTGCCAGTGGGCCACACAACCCAAGTCCCCCTGCTCCTGAGTACATCTCAGCCAGTCCACACATGCGTGCACACTCCTGTCCCAGCATCGGCCCACATATGTCCAAGATGTGTCTTGGGAGGAGGGGGATGTTCTAGTCTGTCTGTCCCTCTCTTGATCTTAGAATGGGCCCATCTCTCTGTCCATCCCTCCAGCACGATGAAGGCCTCTGCTCCTAAGTGTCCCATTCCCTATCTCAAGGCCGACTTCTGTTTCTTGTCCTACACGAGGTGGCATCTCCTCCAGGGACAATCCCAGTGGGTTAATTTTCTAAAAGATGAATCTCAATATTCTCCCAAGCAAGAAGGGGTACGGTACGTTAGTTTAATAATTGTGAATTCAGTATTACATATGAAGACAAAATCCTTTAAAAATAAGAATATACAGAAGCAGATATATAACACAGAGTCAGTTTCAAACAGCCATACATGGGCCCCATGGGCCTGTGGGGGGCCTCAGCCGCTAGGCCCACTCATCTCAGCCTTTTCCTACCTGGAAGCTAAAGCGCCTTTGGAATCTTGATTGAAGGAAGCTTTGGTCTGGTGCACAGACAACTTGGTGACACACTCAGAAGGTATCTCCTGGTGACAGCCAGGTAGAAGGCTCTCGGCTTTTCTGGCCATAGCTCCTGTCACTCAACACTGATCCAAGCAGTTCTTCCCTCGGTCTCAGCCCCTAGAGTCAGGGAGCTTGTCCCTTCCTACACCCTGGAGCTGTCCCCAGAGACTGAAGCAACTTTTCAATGAAGTCGAGTTTTCTAGGGCTTCTGCCTAGAGGCGCATTTGTCATTTTTCTCTATTCTATTCCTTTTTTTTTTCCTGTTTATCATTCCCAAAGCATGTCCACTGCAGGATAGTTTTATAACTGTCAGCTGCCATGTGCTCTAAGTGGGCACCACGACCTGAGCTTCTAGCTTCGATCCAGCTCTGAGCATGAACAGAGGACTTCTCATCACCCCCCCACCCCTGTGCCTCAGCGCTTGTGGTCCCTGCTGAGCCACCAGTGAATTCCCTTCTTTTGTTTGATAACATCCTCCTTTTCACATTTAATTTTCAAAGACAGCCAGCCCCAGTTCTGACCTCAGCTCCTCTAGCCCCCATCTCGGATGGCCGTGGATGACCTCCCACAGCTAACCTCTGGGGGTGCACAATTTCACCAGAACGAGACTTTGCACACATATCCATAGATGTTTATGTTTCTCAGCAAAGAAATGTTCTCACTCACCTAAGTGTTGTTGAACATATATCAAAGTGCCAAGCACATAAAAGCCAGTGTTGCTTGTTAGCTGGCTAATGCTGGAACCATCAGTATCAATAACATGCAGGAATGTCAATAGCATGGTTGAATGGTAATGAGTCACACACAAATCTAAGTAGTAATGGGGTTGTTTGTGCTTTGATAGGAAAATATCAGTACGTGTGAGAATATGGCAAATGATGATAATTACAATCCCATCATTAAACAGCATTTGTACATTAAGTAAAGTAAGTGTATTCTAAAATGTAATTACAATGTAGAAAATACCAGTGAAGTGTCAGGAGGCTGGAAACTAAATTTCACATTAACCACAACCATTTCCACGTTATGTAAGTTGAAAGCCAAAGTAGTTTTTCATAAACTAATTTACCTGGAAGCTGTGCTGTTTGTCAGAAGCATTTTAAAATTGGTTCCTCAAAGCATTTGTAATGCTTTTTGGACATCACAGCATGGCATTCCGATTCAACTTACTACCTTTGGGTCTTCATCTGGCTTTGCTAATCTCTAGCTGTGTGACCTTAGCTAAGTCACTTAACTGTTCTCCACCTCATTTCCTCATCTGGAAAATAGTGAAAACAATAGACCCAGTCCTAGGGTGTTGTGAAGGCAGTTTGTACAAGTAAAAGCATTTACAATAGTGCTGGCAAATAATGCTCAACAAATCACTATAACCAATACTATCACTGAGAGTTTTCATTTAAAAGGAAGTTATTAAAGCATCTCAATCAATACCTAGCCTCACTGTGCACTCCTTGGTAAAAGATCAGGAATCCAAGTCCTGGGCTAAGGGGACTGATAAGAGCTGTGAGGAGTCTCTCTGGCCCCAGAGAGTGGACTGGCATTCAGGGAAGAGTTCCCAGCCTAGTGGGGACTTGGTGAGTTGGTCAGGAAAGGAGGCAGAATGCCTACCCAGAGGAGGAGCAGAGGTAAGCATTGTTGCACATGGAAGACTGTCACCTGGAAGTGACGTAGGCCCCAAGGGTCATCCCTGACACAGTAAGTAGCAGCTTAAGAGGTAGCAAGACCAACTTCAAGCCTCAGTGAATGGTAGCCTTAATGTTCTGCTGTTTTCCACCTTTGCTATGGAGCTCGACTAAGCTGTGTTCCAGAGATGGGGGCCAGTTACAGACAAAAGCCTAAGATTAATAGAATAACATTGCAGTTAAAATCACATACCCTGGTATCAGATGGGCAGGAGGGTGACTCTAAGCTTTATCACTTTCTAATGGATGGCTTTTCAAATTGTTGTTGTGAGGATTAAATAAAATAATCTGGGGGAAAGCCTTGGCCTCGTTGATCATAGCTAGTGGGCTAGCTATTGTTACTACTGTTAGTAAGATGGTCCGATGATGATGATGACGATGGTGGTGACAACGACAATGAGATGAGATGATGAACATGATGGTGGTAGAGAAGACCCAGGGAAGGGAAACAAGGATGAGACTGTCCCTAGTGATGGCATAAGAGGTAAAAATGAATCAGTTTTTTAATTAGGCAGAATGAACCCCCAAAAGATGCAATTACACTTAATTTAATGGGACGCAGCTAGTTCGTCTCGCACGAGCCATCTCCTCCAGACTTAGGAGGCTCGTGTTTCTAAATTGGTTTATGGGGCACATTTCTTTCCACAAGCATTTCAAAACCTGTTTAGCCACAACCACAATAGGATAAAAGCCCGCATCAAACTGTGTACTCAGGAAACAGACTTGAGAACACAAGGAGCAAAGGTTTAAATAACAGAGCTGAGAGCAGAGAGTTACATCCCCACACCTTCGGCAGCCTGTGCAGATCTCTGACATTTCACTAAAGCGAAATGTTCCGTCTCTGGAATCTGACTTGTTCGTTACTATTTTTATTGTGTTGTGGCTTAAAAAAAAAATTGCCAATTAAGTTAAACTAAACTGTCACACAATCAGCTTCTATAATTACCAGCAATGGTTTATGATAGGTTCAAGCAAACAGGGAGTTTGATTTTTTTTTTTTTTTTCTGCCAGAGTTGTAGTTTCCTTTTGTAGAAACAATTATCATGGTAGTGCTTCCCAGCAAAGGGAAAACATAGCCCAAAGCCATTGCATATATCATGTTCCGTCCAGCAGTTTTAGAGTTCTTGCTTTTCCCAGTGACTATTCAATGGGAAGAAAAGACAACCAAAGGCTCCGGGTAAAACCTGGTCTCTCACAAAACAGGCAGCAAGACCACCAGCAGCTGGATGAAGAGAACGCTGCCCTGTTCTGGCATTTCTGGCCTCGGGCATTCATGCACAGGAGAGTGGGTGACAGAGTTGGAATTGCTTATCACAACCAAATTCACCATCTCTCCAGCAACAGATGTCACAATGCACGAGGACACGAATCTAACCTTAGACTTATTAACATTCTCAATAAATGGCAAAGACATGTAATAACTACTTGATAGGTGGCATAGAAATGTTTGGGTTGCAGCCCCTATTCCTACCAGTTGAGCAAGTAACCTAACCTTGCGAAGCCTGTTTTCTTATGTATAAAATAGGGTTACCAGCGGTGTTTAGCTCAGAGAGCTGTTCTGAAGATTAGATAAGCTAATAATAGGTTCACTCATTTATTCAACAGATATTTATTGAGCAGTTACTATGTGTCAGATACTGTCTTAGGTGCTGGAGATAGAATAATAAACAAAATGGTCCAAGGAACTTAGAGGAAGATTGTCCAGCACAGTGCTTGGCACATAATAAGTACATGAAGAATGTTAGCCATGATTTTGATGTTTGTATTTTTTTTGGTTATATGTGGTTTTTGTTATTGTTACTGTTATTGTCATTGTTAGCTATTATAATTTATACCCACAATGCTATTTTATTATTCCTACTTCACACATGGGAAAACTGGGACGTTCAGAGAGCCCAAGTCATTTCCACAAGGTCATATGACTAGTAGGTTAAGAGTCAAGTTTCAAACCTAAGTCGATAGAAGTGGGTCCATGTTCTACCAAACTCAGGGCACAGTGTTATTTCTAATGAGTCCAGGAGTCTGGGCTTCTCCACTGGCATGAGGCCATGGATTCAGCTTTCTCTTTATGTCTAGAACATAGTTTGTACCTAAATCGTCGTTATACGTGGTGATCGAGTCTGGATATTATGGGCATGGTCCTTTTTCTGGAAAGGACAAAAAGGCGGTGGGTAGAAGTGAAGAAAAGACAAAACCCAGTTAATCATAAAGCAGAACATTTCAATAATTAAAGTGACTTTGGGATGGGCTTCCACAATCGGAATATTCCAGTAGAAGCTGAGAAAACAGTGAATCCCCAGGGGATTTCAATATCCATAGGGAACTGGGCTGGATTTCCTACTTTTCAAATCTGTGCAATCTTAAAAAGCCTGATAAAAATACAGATCCTCTGATCTCCAAGGACTTTTAGAATATCTGGGGTATTTACTATTTAGCTCAGAGAGCTGTCTTGAAGATTAGATAAACTAATAATATATTCACTTATTTATTTAACAAATATTTCTTAAGCAGTTACTATGTATCAGCCCCTGTCCTGGGAGCTGGGGAGATGACAATGAACAAAACAAACAGAAGTGTCCTTAAAGGAGCCTGGAGGAAAATCGTCTAGCCCAGTGCTCAGCACATAATAAGCAGGCTATAAATGTAGCTATGATTTTTATAATCAGATTATTTTATTGTACAGACCCCTGAGTCATCTCTGCTAACGTAGCTTGTCCGTAGAGCAGCTGAACTAAAGGATTCACTCCGAGCGTTTCCTGACTGGCTGATTATTGAATACACACCAGTATTTCATCTGTAGCACTGAGTTGTGGAAAAGCAGAAGACAAAAGGGTGAACTGGAAGCATTCTGTTAGTGCCCCAGGCTTCTTCTGACTGTAGCTTCTTGGAGGGCAGGGTCCATGTTTGTCTCTGCTCTGTCCTCGCCGTCCCTGGGACACCACCTGTACAAAAGTGGTTATCAATAGGAGTTTATTTAGAGAATGGATAACCAAATCAGGGCGGTGTTTTCTAACTTGCCTGATCATACGGTTCATTTAGAACCACTTCTTCAAATACGAATTCTCATTACCCACCCAGGCTAAGTCAGAACATCTCTAGGTGAAAGGTCCTGGGAATCAGTGTCTTTAACAAAGCCAAGTTTCCCTGGGTGGCTGTGTTGTCGGGAAAGTCAGAGACACAATGATGTAGGCGAACCTTCCCCGACTTGGCTAGACCTGAGACTTTCCTGGAACTCAGGCTCAGGGGACTCTCAGATGGGCCGACCATCAGGGACACTGGCCTGGAGACAAATTCCCATGCGTGGTTTTCCCTGGTTCATTTCTGGAACTGCCTGCCCTCCACGTGGAGACTGTGGGTGACAGTGTCTCACGGTGGATTAGGCACCTGAGGCTAATTTGCCTTGCTTTCTGCCTCCTCCTCCCCTGTGCTAAGCACCTATTTCAGAAGAATTTCCAAAGAGGCCTCTTAAATGCTCATTTTCAAGAGGGGAGAGAAGCTACAAGAAATGCACCTTTTTTTTTTTTTTGGCTTGTTGAAATCAAAACCTGCATTTTCTTCTTCTCCCACTGATTAGAATCTCAGCATTCCACTAAGACAATCTCCAAAAAAGGAAAAGCAAATGAGCAGGGCTGTTGCTGAGGATATGAAATACTTTACAATTAAATAAGGTACGGTCGGGCTTGGGGCTGATCACTGGTGATGGGTAGGTTTCCGCGAGGCTGCAAATGAATTCAGAGCGGGACAGCGTTCCAAATGGCTCCTGCAAGCTTTCTCTTTATTATTTTTATTTGGTTATGTGCTGACTCTCATCCAGAATTGCACTTAATGCCCTCGTCTGAAGTTGGCGAAATGGCCCCCCGTGGCATAGTGTGACAGTGACAGGATATTGCCTTTGGAAGCTGCTAATGGCCCATGAAAAGGAAACCGCAGCAAACAGGAAAGCAATGCTCCGAAAGGATGTCAGATAAAAATATTCCCGTCTTCGCTGTCACGTCCATGTACTCGGAGAGAGGCGTGATCACAGGGAAGGCGAGGATTTCCAAAACAGGCAAAGGTAGAGGAGTGCAGGCACCCAAGGTTAAAAATATACCCACATTCACACATATATTTTCCTACGGTTCATAATTAAAAGGCAGAATTTACATTTGGAAGCCTAATTGAGCTCCAGACTCTAGACGCAGACGGGGAAGAGCTCTGGAGCTATAATGGTACAAATGGTGGTCAGATGTGGGTTGGTTGTTAATTCATTTATCTAACCAGTCTGCATGGGGCACTTCCTAGGTGCCAGGCCATGTGTTGGGAGCTGGGGACACGGAAGTGAGCAACACAGATCCCTACTCAGAGGGAGCCCACTGTCGGCAGGGAATAGAGACACAGCACATCTCCTACGATAACAAGTCAAGGCAAAATGCTGGAGGAGCCCAGGCCTGCAGGATTCAGGGAGGAGCTGGCATCAGAGTGTGTACATCGCCAAGAAAAGGTGAAGAGCTTCGGGCAGGAGGAGTGGCAAGAATGTTCCAGGCAGTGGGCAAGTTAGGTGCAAAGACACAGCTTAGATAAAGGGTTGATGAACTGGGAGAGCTTCGAGAAGTTCTGCATGGAGGAAACAAGGGGTGCTCATGGGAAGAAGGTCCAGGTAAGGCTACAGTGGGTGGGGGGACAGTTGGGCAGCAGGGAGACTCAGAGAGGCCTTGTCGGACACCATGCAAGTCTGACTGGCTCTTGGTGATCCATGGTCAAGGGCCCCCACATACTCTTCTCTGTGCTTAGGGAATGTTTGACTCTCAGTGCTTTGAGTGAGAGTACGAGACATAGCATCTGTTACCTTTTGGTCTCTTGAACTTGACCTCCATTATATTTGCCTCTAACCCATACTCTCAAAAGGAAGATGAGAAGTCATTCCAGCCAGAAGAAATCTCTTCCTTGAAGAGAATAAGAAGTAATAACCATCATCATTTGAGACTCAGTTATGTGACAATTGGATCCATTCATAACAACTGGCATATATCAAGTGCTTAACATGTGAGTGTTTTTTAATGTCTTATTTTATTAAATCCCATCAGCCACACCACGAGGGAAGCACCTCTTTCCTTCTCATTGTACAGGTTAAAGAAACTGAGTCACAGAGAAGTTATAAGCCCAGGACCTCAAAGTTAGTCTGTCTGGCCTAGGGGACTCCAGAACACAGCCTTCATTTGGCCAGAATAGGGGAGAGAAAAGAATGTCAAGAAAGCATGAAAATACTCTGAGCAGCTGAGATAAATTAGTGCATATTTATGTTAATTAATGAAATTCATTCATTTAGATCTTTTTCCTCCTTTCCCCTCTCCTTGTGCATGATTCATGTGTGTTGTATAGTGTAGTTATTTTGGTGAGGGTTACAAAGGTCATCAGTTCAGAAACGCCATAGTTTAGTCAACATCAATGGATAGAGAGCTGGGAGAACTGTGTCTTAGTTCTGCTACAAATTAACTGTGTAATTTGGTGAAACTGATTGTTTTCCTTTTCCGGATTCATTGTTGCATCTTCACATGGCCTTTGCTCTGCATTTGTACAGGGAGAGGAAGTGATATCTCTCTTCCTCTTTCTATAAGGATACCAGATCTGTTGAATTCAGGCCCCACCTTATGACCCCATTTAACCTTAATTATCTCCTGAAGACCTGATCTCCAAATATGATCATATTGTGGGTTAGGGCTTCAACCCATGAACTTGAGGGCAACACAATTCAGACCATAACACTTTGGTTATCCTTGGTTGTGGGAAAAATTACTTTGTAACTTTTGACGTTTAGTATTGCCTATAAATAAAAGATTTGATTTTCCAGGGTAACTGTAACTTGGTTGTTTTCAATCTGGACTACTATTTTCATCTTCTCTTCTTCCCCATACAACAACAAGAAGAAAATAATAATAGTAACATTTAGGAGGAAAAATATTACCCTAAACATTACACAGCCATGTTTACTGTGTAGTAATTTCCCAACAGAAATTAATTTCAAGCAAATTTACATTCTACATTTAAAGAAGATATAAATAATTCATATTTCCATATCATCAGCACTGTGCATGTCTTACACTGGGGTACCTGTAATTTTTTCAGTTTATCTGCTCTAAATTTTGGTTCCATAGCTCATTATCACATTGTTTGTGCTTCTGTTCCAAGGTGGTAATTTAATAGTCTTCCATAGAATTATGTTCAACTAAAATATATTCAGTGTTACCATTCAGATTTTAATTTAATTGCTGTAGGCTTCATTTTTATGTACCATTGACATACTTTATTTGCTCACTGCACTCACACAAACACCAAACCTTCTGAATACATGAAATCCTTGACAGCGATGGGTGTGCTTGAGTTTCTTCTTCCTCCATAAATGTGACTCACTCATGCCAACCTCTTAGAACAAACTGAGTCAGCAAAATTTTCTTTCTAGCATCTTCAACATTTCAATTCCACAGTCCCTTTAATGGGCTGCACAGTGTAGAAAATTGAGCAGATTTTTTTCCCCAACTCCTATTGCTTTTTTGAAAAGCCCACGTTGCCTATTTCTAGTCCAGGGCTACATTCAGCATGGGTGTGTATGTTCCATATTCATAGCGTATATCTAGACAGACTTACAAGCAAAAACCCAGGGAATTCCAAGCTGTAAACTGCAGAAACTTCACAGGCTTCTTCACAAACGTTTGCAAATTATAGATGGTGGCTTTTGTCAGGGACACTGTTCAAAAGATGCACGACCTCTCTGTCTACCACCTTCTGTACTTACACTGAAAGAGGCTGTGACGTGTCTCGAGTGATTAAAAATGTCAAAAAGGAGATATAAAAATGTAAGATGTAAAATTTTAAATCAAATAGCATCTATTTCATCTCAGAAATGATGAAAATTTTAGTACCCAACACAGTGGTCTATGTTTCAAATAATTCTGGCAAAAGTAATATGTTCGTAATTTGGGGAAGCAAACGAGCCACTCCCCTGGTGGTCTGGAGGCTGGCAAAGCCACTAAACCTACCCCAAGGTCTCCGCAAGAACAATACAGGAGACACCTACAGAGAAGATTGCTGATCCAGGATTTCCCTCATTATAGCAGAAACCTCAAATCACCTCCAAGCCCCTTTTTGATGAGTGAAGCTGAATGAGGAAAATGGAGGTCAGATGTGTGGCAGGACAATTCGAGAGAAACAGCTGGAAGTCAAGGGAAGAATGTGACTGTGGCCCCAGGACTTGAGAACGGGGATGCACCTCCCCTGTTTACTGACGACAGCAAACCCACAGCACTGACTTTGACATCCCCACCAGCCTCATCAGTAATGCAGTGATTTCCTTGAGTCCTTCTTGCAATTGCTTGAGAAAGGATCAGACCCTCTTCATGAATACCTGGATCAAGTAGCTCACGGGTCCTAGAGAAGTCCCTTGGTTCTTGTGTTGTATTTGAAAGGCTCAAGAGCCCACAATTTATGTGGATATAAATACAGACCTTTGAAAATATGGGGGTGGGTGGGCTTAAAGCAGTATAATAATTCCATTTTCTTAATCCAAAAAGGAAAATGACAGTAATTAGGCTGAGATGTCTGCCAAGTTTCAGCCTGGAGGGACTATTTTGGCCAAGATATAAACCCTTGAGAATAGAGGCTCATAATGGATGCATCAAATCACACTTAACTATGGCAGAACAAGTAGCTGCTTTGTAATGCAATCACTCAATGATCATGCCTTATGTTAGCATTTTAATTAAAATAAAAAATACTTCTTCCTTTTTACTGTCTATCACCCTCTTCTCAGATATTACCACCAGATAAAACATTTAGGTTAGCAGAAAAGAAATCTGTAAAATACAAAAGTGAAAATAAAACAAAGGCTTTATCACCCAGCCGGTGTGGCTCAGTGGTTGAGTGTTGACCCATGCACCAAGAGGTCGCCAGTTCGATTCCCAGTCAGGGCACATGCCCAGGTTGTGGGCCTGATCCCCAGTGGGGGGCATTCAGGAGGCGGCCAATCGATGTTCTCTCCCATCGATGTTTCTATCTCTCTTTCCCTCTCCCTTCCTCTCTCTCTAAAAATTAACAAAGAAAAAGATTTCAAAAAAACAAAAACAAAGACTTTATCATGCCCCCACTCACAAGCTTTCTTCATCAAGATGGGCAAAGAACATAGATAAGATGAGCCTCCACGAAGGCACAGATTTTGGTGTGTTCATGCCTCCATTTATGCAGAGTGAATTTCAAATTCACTAGGGATATTTGGAATTTCATTTTTAGGGAAGTTGAGTATAGTTTAATTAATTATAGCTGCAGAGCACTAACTGGAACCTTAATAACTTGAGAGAATGAATTCACCTCCCAGTGAGCCTAACCTCCTCTCAGGGAAAATTTACGCAGAGGGAAAAATCAAATGATTATTAAGTGAAACCGCTCAGTGTAGGCAGAGACTGCAGCCATGCCACATTTTCTATCCTGTCCAAAGGAGATTCCCAAAGCAAAGTGGCACCTGGCCTACAGCTCCACGTCCAGCTTCGATAAAAGCTTCTAACAGCAGCACA
The DNA here is from genome assembly GCA_030848825.1 of Tadarida brasiliensis. Classification (NCBI taxonomy): domain Eukaryota; kingdom Metazoa; phylum Chordata; class Mammalia; order Chiroptera; family Molossidae; genus Tadarida; species Tadarida brasiliensis. Next base: position 91,967,992 of record CM061267.1, on the reverse strand, counting down.
GCTTGGCCTGAAAGGTAATTACCTCTTGGTTTCTTGGGGTAATTGACATGTGTAGTGAGCAGGGTGTTATTCAAGATATTTATCATCCAGTCATGAGCATAAACCAACCAAGATAGATGCTGGCCACGAGCAACTCCAATGGTCATAGTAGAGGGCACTGGCTAAATATCAGCCTCAGTTATCCAGAAGGTGGAGTGAGGCTGAAGGGAACCTACCCAGGCTTTGGTAAATGAGACTTTATGAAACCAAATGAGAGCATGAGCAAAGAGGAAGGAGAAAGATGCTTGGGTCTTCCCCCCAACCTGTTCGCTGACCTGACGATGTGAGGCCTACTTCTGTGAAAGAAGGAGAGATCCATTCATCTGCTCTACCTCTTGAAGTACTCTGGAAGGTGACTGGGGGATGGCCCACTAATCTCTTCCCTATCCTGTCTTCCCACATCCATACTGGGGTTGAAAAATACCAGAGAAAAACAAGAGAGATAAACGGAGCTGAGGGAGAGCTGACTGTGGTACAGTGTATTCTGGGAAATGGCCCTCCAAACAAAATATTTCAGAGATACAAGCAAGAAGAAATGCAGGAACAGCAATTTTGAAAAAGAGGAACAAAGTTGGAGGACTCACACTTACTGATTTCAAAATCTATTATGAAACTCTAGAAATCAAGACAATATGGTAATAGTGTAACAATAGACCTATAGACGTATTCCATAGCAGCGGAATAGATGTGAGAATTCAGAAGTGAATCCCCCACATTTACGCTCAATTAATTTTCAGCAAGGATCCAAGATAGTTCCATGGGGAAAGATTAGTCTTTTCAACAAATGTTACTTGGACAACTATACATCCACATGTGAAAGAATAAATGTGGACCCCTACCTCACACTATACACAAAAAATGAACTCAAACTGGACCATAGACTTCAATGTAACAGCTAAAACTAGAAAACTCCAGAAGAAAATGTAGAAGTAAACCTTTGTCACCTTGGGTTAGACAATGGTTTCTTAGTTACACCACCAAATGCTGAAGTGACAAAACAGACAAAGTGGACTCCATCTAAATAATGAACATTTGTGCATCAAATGATACCATCAAGAAACTGAAAAAAATCTGTAAGTAAAATGGATAAAGGAAATCACTGTCTACACGTGGTAAAACCCTGGAGCATGAATGGCCAGTGGTTTCCACTGTCTGCTCATTTCTGCCAGGTGACGGCAGCTATGTGGGTAGAGCTGTGGGATACAAGTGTCAGGTTCTGAGACTGAGGACCAGTTTCTACCATTAGTGCAGGGCTGAGGAGAGGAAGCACATATTTCAACGACTGCCATGAAATCAAGAATAAAACTAGAATGTTCCTTTTCATGTTATTGTTTGACATTTTCTGGACGTTCTAGCAAATACAACGTAACACATGTTGGAAAGGAGGGGAAATCGTACCGTGATTTCCAGTGATGCTGCCCAGCTTGAGTTAAATTTGGGCCATGTTAAGTGAAGATCACCATTATGGCAGTTCCTACAGCAGGGTATGATGGTTGAAAGAACAGCATAAAGGAGGAGGACAGTCAGCCCCATAGCAGGGAACAGGTCACTGGTAAGGGGCAGAGGAGAGCGCCCACTCTGTCCTTCTTCCTTCATGCTTGCCCCCACTTGGAATGGAGCACCTCCACCACCAGTCTGTCCCCAAATATCTCTACTGGACTGTATTTCCAAGGAATTATGGAGACACGAGGAATATACAAAAATAAGGAGGCAAATGGTGATAGAAAAAAAAATACAGAAGATAAATAAATAAATAGGCAATTTACTGTTATAAGAACAAGAGCCAGCAGGGCAGGGGACCTGGATTCTGGCTCTGCCTTTGCTGTATAGCCTTGAGAATATCAGTTGACTTTCTTTTACGGTCATCCCCTGCAACATAAGGAGTCTTAAAAAAAAATCTCTAACTTACCATCTTTTTCTACTAATCACATCTTTCACTGGCAAAAATAAATGCCATATCTAGTGAACTGAGCCCAGAAAGTGGGCATACCAAAGACTGTCAAATTGTTATTATTATTAGAAGCACATTATCTTCAAGAAAATAAAAGTAACATAATCTTGATCTCTGCTTTCGCTAAATAAAGACTTTTCGTGTACTCTGTGTTAAAATGTGTTGAACACTGAGTCATTATCCAAATGGGGCTCTAATTGGCAACTGGTTGAATCAACTGTTTCACAATTTGTCAGACACCTAGGCCAGCTGGTTTGGTTGTCTTGCAATGGGAAATCAGCTTTTAAAGACTGTGAGTATTGTAACAGTGGCCTCACCCCTTCGACTTCCAAACTGAATATCACACATTTGAACAGCAATGCCCAGTGTGTCTGTAATGAATAGATAGGTAAATAACCTTAGCTTTTAGAGGTAAAAATAATAATTTGTCTTTCCCTCAACAACACCTCTTAATTTCTACATCATAGTCACGCACTAGTATTTTCACAATCGTGTTTGGATGTGTGACCTTTGCTAATTACTTACGGGACCTATTTTCAAGTCCATTTCTATATGTACGGTATACACAAGTTGATTTTTAACATCACTCATTCTGTTTTTGTAAGAATTTAGAAAACACCTTGAGAAAACAGAAAACCTTGGAATGAAGGAAACCTACAGAATAATAATATTTCCTCACGTGAAGTTTACCTCAAGTGAGAGTTTACTGTGTTCACGTTGATGCTCTCAATGTGAAGAGTGGTTAAGCATGCAGATTGGGGAAACAAGATTCAGTTCTGAGCCTCACCGCCTGCTCTGTGACACAGACTCGAGGGGTTACAGGTAGACTGTAGGCAAGAGGTCTGAATAGTAAGAACATAGAGGAGGAGAATTGGGGGCAATTTCTTCAACTTATCTGCCTGGGAACTGAGGTCACCAAGTGTTCCCTTTGTAACTAGCAGCCTTCTTCCCAGCCATGTACAGTCCAACCAGAATTTATTATGCAAAGTCTCTGGGTAGAACCTGTGCTGGGTGTTGGAAAAAAGAGAGAGAACTTGCCCTGCGGGAGCTCCATCTAATGAGAGATAGATATAAAAAGAAAGGCAAAAGAGATGACTATAACACCATGTACCACGTAATAAACTCTACAGTAAAACTATGTACAGAGAGCAATTGTTACATAGATGAAGTCAGAGAAGATTTTCTGGAGGAATCGGCATTTGGACTGAGTGTGAACGATGAAGGTCCGAGGCATGACAGTCTATCTGTGCTTGTGCCAAGGGGTGGTGATGGTGGAGAGGGTGGATTGCTTAAAAAGGAGGCTAAACAAGGAGACAGAGACCAGATGTGAGGGGCTACACAGGCAACAAACAAGAGTCAGAATTATTTCGGACCCAGGGAAGAGGTACTTGAAGTTGTTGTTGTTGTTGTTGAAGACAGGAAAGGAAGATGGGAAAGACCTATGTTTTTAAATAAAAATAAAACAAACAGAAACCTATGGCTGCAGTGAGAACTGGGAAGAAGGGTTTAGGGAACAATCTCACCAAGCAGTAAGGAAAACCTCTATTCTCTCGCGTCCAGAGTCTTTCCTGAGGACCCCCTGAGAAGGATCGCAGATGACCGACTGCCTCCATGAGGTCCAGAGGAGACTGACTTGCCTCCTTCCTTGAGGGCTTGGGTGGACTCAGGATAAAGAGGCAAGCTTCTGGGCCATGCTTCTTTGAGGACTCACTTCCATTTATAGCCATTGTGTGTGGGGGGGGGAGGGAGGTGGGGGGGGTGTTAATGCCTGGTGTAACCTCAAATAGGAAAAGCTCATTACCAGATCTTAAATCCATTAGGTTAAACTCTCCAAATTTATTTAAACTTTCCTCTGAAATTTTGTTTCGAAGTTATTAATTTTGTAATTCTCCTCTAAACTGATAATGATTTTCCCAATTCTTCTACATTTAGAATTTCAAAAGCAGAGAGAATCCCTTAGGATAAGATGATAAAGATAATCATCTATCTATATACAGCTTACAGACGACAAATGGCTTTTAGACACACAAAAATTATATTTATAAGGTGACATATATTTTACTGCTGGATTCCATTACCTAAAGGTGGCAGGACAATTCAGCTTTCAGAATGAGAGGGAAGCATTTAGGCAAAAGGAAAGTAATAAATATCTCATTAATTATTTATTACTTTGATCTCCTGGAGAAGTAAAAATGTCAAGCAACTGAGTTAGCATGTGTGTGCTCTTTGAGAATTTCAAGTACTTGTGAAGAGAAAACAGAAATCCTGTGTTATAGAGATGATGAGCATATATGTATATATTTTCAATATGAAATCAGTATGACCCTCAAAGTGAAGGCAAACATTAATGGGAGGATGTGGTTAGGAGCTCAGCATACTCCTGAACTAAGAGATTGGAAAAGTATGGATGATTTGGAAGGAAGAAGATTCACAGTTAGGAGGAGTGGGAGGAAGGAACGGTCTTGTCCCTCTGTCCTCTCCTTGTATCTACCACTACTGTTTCTCAAAGTCCTGCTGGTGTCATGTCCTTCTGTAGGTGCATTGAAGGGGAGGGCACAGCCTGTGTCAGGGCTTATGGACTGCCTGCCGAGATGCCACCTCTGTAGTGACATCATCTGGGCATGATATGAAGCAAAATGCCCTGTTCTTCCAGGGTAGAGACATTTTCTCTCAGCCTTTATTCCAGCATCACCTTTGCCAGGGACCGCTAGCTACCTCTCTGAATCTCCCACATCTCAGTATCTGTTTCCTGCCTGTCCTCTCTCCCTCACCCCAGTTCAATCCAAGGAAGATGGGTCCCAGATCACTAAAAATAATCAGATCTTCCCCTGCTCCATAATTATTGGATCACATAGCTGCCCTATCGAATAGAGACAAAGCTGATACAAAGAATTGACACATTTTGGAGTCATTCATGAACGTTCTCATGAATTTTTAGAATGCAAGAAAATAAATGAGGTTATGAGCTCAAACTATATGCAGGCCAGATTGATTTTGTACTGTTCTGCTCTATTCTATCGCTTCCATTCAGTTTCATGGCCAACAACCACACCTCTACCCTGTAATTAACACTCCTGTCCAAACATCTCCTCTGGCCACAATACCAGGAGATAGAATAAGTCATCACAAAACTTTCCCTCGTCTAGAAAAGTGACTTGGCACAAACCTTTTTGGCAAGAACATCTCTTGTATTGTTTGAAAAGGTGTTCCTTTTTTATGGGAGTGCTCAACACAGGCGTTGTTTAGGAGTTATATAAGTATTGTTCTAAAACACTGAAATGGAGGCCAAGGGTGTCATTTTCTAGAGGCAAACACAGTGTCCTACCCGTGATAACTATTCAAAGAATGGTCACTGAATGCATAAGGCATGGTCCAAAAGCTGGTCAGTGATGGCTGTGTGACCTTTGGAAGGTTTCCATTGGTGCACTCCTGACGAAGACTGCGAAACGGATGGGATTTCAGACTTTCAAAGGAAAATGTTCATTTATACATAACAGTCCCTCCCTCCTTTCTTCCTTACTTTCTTTTTCTCATTCTTTATTCGTGTTATTTTACTAATTTTTAATAAATAACAAGTTCTAGTTTAGAAATATAATGTGGGTTTAACCTCATTCTGGATTTGAAAACAAGAATTCCCAGTTTTCTGAAAAATGTTGCTTTTAGTTGTTATTCTAGTTATACACAAAATTTTACCTTCCTGGTAAAGACACTGCTAAAACTATCATTTGCTATGAAAAATACCAAAGATATATATATCTTTTTAATATGCTCAACATTTTAACTTACAAAAGTAAAAATGTTAAAAAGTACTTTGGGCCCTGGCCAGTTTGGCTCAGTGGTTAGAGTGTTGGCCCGTGGACCAGAGAGTCCCAGGTTCGGTTCCTGCTAAGGGCGCGTTCCTCGGTTGCAGTTTGTCCCTGGCCTCGGTTGGGGTCATGTGGGTGGCAGCCAGTCAATGTGTCTATCTCACATCGATGTTTCTCTCTCTCTCTTCCCCCTCTCTCCCTCCCGCTCTGTCTGAAGATAAATGCAAAAAATGTCCTTGGGTGAGGATAAAAATGAAAAATAAAAATAAAATAAAAAAGTACTTTGGGAAACATAAAGAAAAACAAATAAAAGAATGATTTAAAGCCTTTATCAGCAGGGAACAGTGAACAGCTTATAGACATGTCTGCTTACACTGACCCATTCCATCTGCAAAGCCATTGTTCTAACAGCAAGCAGCAGGAGAGTAAACACAAAAGCAAAAGCCATAGGAAAAAGGAAGCATTACAGGGAAAACCAAGACAATTTGGATAGAGAGATTCAGAGATTCACAAGTCTAAGGAGTAAGAGGGAAAAGGATGCTGAGAAAAAGTGTGAAGGTTATGTTCATATTCTATACACTGCAAAGGTTGAGTAAATTCCAACTAATAATGAATTCCAACACATGGCACGTGGCTAATCACACCCTCAGAGTAAATTAAATGATAGGCCAACGTAAAGAGGGGAAAAGCTGATGGTAAGCCCTCTAGAGAGAAAGTAGAACTTGGAATCGGGAACACACTGGTCTATGAGGTGTCACTCGGGATGGAAAGTAACCCGCGTTCCCACAGCCAGACCAGCCTGCTAAGAGCACATTTTTCTCTGGCTCCACCCTCACCCATTTCTTGGTGGAAACTGTGCACGTGGTGAAAACACGGTTCATCGGCATGTCTTTGACTCGTGCCATCAGTAAGCCAAGGTGTGGACAGTGCCTCCCTCTCCAGGTGCCATGCCTGCTCCCCGGGCTGCCACATGTGCTGACTTCTGCTCGCGGCATCCGAAAGCCCCTGGTTCCACTGGTGACTTGTTCTTTATTGCACTGCTCCTCTGGAGACTCAGGCAGAGGGCGAGAGGCTTGGGCTACAGGGCAGTCTACCCGATAATCAGCACGCGTAGCCAGAAGCACCCTCGGACAGTAACCTCAAACCCCAGACGTTCCTTGTCCCTGGCCGTGCATTCCTCCCTGGGAGGGCGTCTGCACCAAGCCTCCGGCAGTCTCCGAAGAGTAAGCACTATTGGTGTCCACCTGTCTGTTCACCAGCACTGGATCTCACACGTGTTTTCTTAGTGAATCAACAATCTTTGGGGATGGAATTTATCTCCCACTTAACACACGAGGAAAACGGGAGGCTCGGAGAATTAAATGCCTCACCCAGCATCTGTCAACCAACGTATTACAGAGTCGGGATTCATCTTCCCGCCTGCTCTACTCCAAGGACAAAACTCTTAGGTTAGAATGCATTCCAGGGGGGTGCCGCTTGGACAGGGGATCCCGCACAGATGAGGCAGGACGCAGGGCATCCCCTGGCCTGGGTTTAAAGCCACGACAGTCCTTTGAATTGAATACCCCAGGACGGCGACATGATCAAATACTTTTTTCTGCCTCAGAGCTTACGGCATCCCTTAACCTTCGACTCCTACAGACCACGCTCAATCACATTAGATGGGAGAGGCGTAAAGCTGTCAGCTCACAGAAACTTGGTAGGAAGTGAAAGAAGAGGTATTGTTACATCTGAAACATTCCCAAAGATGGGCATTAGCACAACACATGCACACCTGCAATGTGTTTTCATAAAGTGACAGTGCACGATCATGTCAGAAACGTTTTTCTAAAACCCTTCAGTTTTACAAGACCATTAGCTACGAAGAACACGGCCACAGGAAATTAGGTGTCATTGTCTGATGCTGCCTTCTGGAGCGGAAATGTTGTAAAATTCAATTCCGTGATCCGAATGATTCCAGGTAAGACAGCAGAGAGCAGTCATTCCACCTGGTATTCCGAAGCAACTAGACAAGTGTAGGAGGGTGTCTGAGTGTGTAAGAAACTGAAATTGACAATGAAAGCACATGCAAACGTCTGTCCTGTATGTACTGTGCAGGGGCAACAGCTAGCTCTGCAGATTTGAGGTATGAACTGCCTGGCTGGACGTGGGAAAATGATAAAATGAATCTATTGTGTCCCTTTCCCTGAGCTCCCTTTGCTTCCGAACCCCAAGCCCCATAATATTCTCACTCATGAAGTTCTTCTCTCAGCTGCCCACAAAGCCCAAGAATAAATTTATTTAAGGGACCTATCTCAAATATAAAAGTCTAGACACTGTTAGACGCACAGCTTCATCCTTACTAGATTTTGCTGTTTTGTTTTTCAAAGTGGTTGTACCAGTTGACGATCCACCCCGCCCCCTACCCCAGCAGATGGGATGTGAGGGTTGCTGTGGTCCCAAATCTTTGTCACTAATTTGTATCCTCAGGCTTTTTGTGTTTTGGGCACTCTGATAGGTGTGCCATTTGTGGTGTTCTCTGCGTTTTTCCTGATTCCACACATTGAGCATCTTTTCATGTGCTTCTTTCCCCTTTCATTTCTTTACCCATGTTTCTACTTCTGAATTTTCTTCTTATTGATTTGTAAATATCATATATTCTGGGTGCTAATTCTGTATTGGTTATGCAAGCTAGAAATATCTTCTCCAGTCTGTAGGTTACTTCTCAGAATTTTTTTTTCTTGCCTTTTGATGAAAAGAAATTTTTAATTTTAATGTTAAAATTATCTCTCTTTTCTTTTAGGTCTTGCGTTTTTTGTTTGTTTGTTTGTTTTTTTGGAGAATTCACAGAAATATATTTCCTACTCTAACATCATAAAACACAATCCTACATTTTCTTCTAAATGTCTAACTTGTTGTTTCTTGCTTCTAATTTTTAAATACGTTTTTATATTTGGCATGAGAAAGGAATCCAATTTTGTATTTTACTCTATGGGTAATTATCAGATTCTTCTTCTTGGTAGGAAGTGGGATCAGTTTCTCTGAATGGCTCGTTGAGGAAAAATGGGCTAAACACCATATTTTGTTATAAACAGTGAAATTTGGAGTGAGAGCTTTTTAAAGATTATTTAAAACTACTCAAGTCTTGTTCTTCTATCGAGCCTTTGAATTTCTTTCCCTAAGACAAAGGGTTAAGTGGTTCTCCTCTCTGCAACCCCACACTGAATGTGTCCTCTTTAGCAATTTTTCCTTTTTACTGGGAATACATATGTGCCCATCTACTCCCCCCCACCCCCCAAACAAGGGCACCTTGAGGTCTGGGGCAGAGCCTGCTGATCTTTGCACCCCTGGTGCCTGACATGTAATTGACACTAAATGTTTGGCAGATTAATGAATTCATGAGTATATTTGAAGCACCCTGAGGGGTGTTGGAAGAGCCCCAGCCAGCTTGCTTAATTCTGGGTGACATCCTGTATAAATACTTTACTCTCCTCATTTCTATGTCTAAAAATTGGGGAAGAGAAAGATATTCTAAGCTATGCAATAATTAGTTCTAGGAGTGTCTTGTCCTAGGCTTCTGTGAATTAATTTAGGAAGCAGCACAATGGCCCATTTCCTTTCATTTTTCTTTTAAAGAGAGGCAGAGAAACACGATGCATACAAAGAGCTGCACTAGGCTGAACCCAGCTCCAAGGGGGTTGAGAGTTACAATCCAATCCTGCGCCCATGATTCTAATCTCTTTTCATTTGTTTTATCTCGAAGATTATTTATGTCAGACCTCACTTTTTTTTTTTACCTGCCTCAACACATTTGAACTCCGTAAAATTCTTCTTTGCACATGAATTAGAGTGAAATTTATTGCCCTATCCTTCCCACTTATTAAAAGGGATGTACTTTGCAAATATGACTGCAGTGCAGATTTATTATTTACATCCCGAGCCCTAGCCTTCATAACTGCTTAATATGGATAAGGTGTTTAGTTTTCCAATGGAGTCCAGCTGCATCCCTGGAATCAAACTTGTAATTGCCTCTTTGGGATTTCAAGCCATTAGAGTTGTGCTTTTATGTTCTCTTTTGTTTTGCTTGAATCACTTTTTCAGGTCTATGAAGTACAGCTGGCACAATAAAAGTTTGATCAATGCATAACCAATGCCGTGTATATTTCTTCCAGAAATATAAAACCCAGGTGAAAAATGTTAATCTATGAAAATGATCTTTGTCAGCTACTTATTCTTGGAATTTAAATGGGTTTCAATCTTGAGGTAAGGGCTGAGCTTGGCTGTCTGTGGTCAAGTTTCCTGACTTTGCCTGTGTTGGACGTTGATGTGTTTTTAGGGGCTGCAGAATAGTGAGTCTCTATGACCGAAACAGGACCCCGTTATTGTCACTATAGTCCTCTATATTTAGACTGGTTAAATAATGTATACCTGATTATCTTACATATTCTCTGGATTAGAACATGGGGACAATGAAATAAAAAATTGTTTTTTCATTTTTTAAAGGGCCAGATATCACAAACACATATTTTTTCAATGTTAACATTAATCCTTTCATTTTTTTCACCCAGGCCCCCTCTCCCCTCCCTTCTGACAGCTACCAGCCTGTTCTCTGTACCTATGAGTCTGTTTCTATTTTGTTTGAAGGACTAAGGGGGGGGGGGGAACCTCACAGACAACAGTATGGTGATCACCAGAGGGAAAGGAGGTGGGGGAGGTAGGAGAAGGTAAAGAGAGGATAAATGATGATGGAAGAAAACTTGACTTGGGGTGGTGAACACACAGTACAATATACAGAGGATGTGTTATAGAATTGGACCCCTGAAGCCTGTATACTTTTATGAACCAATGTCACCCCAATAAACTCCATTTAAAAATGTAAACATTATATTTGTAAAAATATATATATATCATTCAAACACGTGGCAATTCAAAGCTGAGTACTAGCACTTTTTTGTTGTTGTTTGGTGACAAAAAACTGAGGTCGACCAGTTAACTGGAAAGTAATGTGGTTTCAAAATGGCATGCTAGTCTCTGATTTCTAAGTGCAACCCCAGAACCCTGGTTAACCATGGACAGGTGTTCACCATTAACTCTGAATTTCTTTATTCTTGTCCATTAAAATTAGCCATATTTTGAAGGAAACACAAAGCTGTGTCCATGGCTCCTGCTCCAAGAAAAGCCCTCACACACTGAGCTGGAGACTGTGGCCGTGAGACCATGGCCTTGAAAGCTCTGCTCTGCCATCTGTCCCCTGGGATCGACCTGGCCTGTCACACAGGTGTGTCTGTCTTGTTTGTCCCCAGTCTTTCCAGCCTGTGCATTTTCTCCCCTGCAGGGCAACGTGTTGACTTGGATTCTTCGTTCCTCCTCTTTATCCTAAATCTGATCCTTGGGAAGAATTGATGTTAGTCATTTACTCGATAGTATAAAACAAAATCGCTCTGTCTATCTCTTCCCTGACATATTAAGTCTAGAATCTATTATTGTGGAATGAATTGCTTTATCCCTAGAACAATACACTTAAGCAGGAGGCTAGGAGAGCGGGGACAGAGAAACCACGCCAGTTTCCACACATTTAGCAAGCCACGAGGTCTGCCTGGTGGCAGGGTTGGGACTAGGACCAGGAAGGTGAGGCACTTGCCTTGGGTGTAAGTTTAAGGGGACACATACACACACCCCTCAGTAATCAAGATGTTTTAGTGCAAGACTTAAAAAATGAATTTTTTTTCCATCCAGATGACGCACCCCTTAAAAGCGATCCTGAGGCGAATGCCTCACCCTTTTCCTGGCCCGGCTGGGTGATCCTATTCCAAACATCATTTTAGAAATGATTTCCACCCAGTGCCTCTGGCATCAGGGACCATCCGAACTGGACTCTCCCAGGGGCGGGTACATTATCAGCTCATCATATGGACTCTGAGAAAAGTGTCTATTGTCACAGCATGACTGACCAAAAAAAAGAATAGATGTTCAATAAATATTTCAAAATAAGATTGAATGAATGAGTGAATGAGTGAATGAATTCATGAGTCAATATGTTTGGCATTATTAGTGACCCAGTGGAGAGGAGACTGTTTTAATGTGTTCCCTAAGTGAATGCCTGTTTCAGGTGGGTCTGCTACACCTCTGGAAAGCAACTTAAGTCACAATAAACCTTGATACAAAATCTTATGCTTCAAGCCCCCCTAATATAAGTTCGTCCTGAAGCCGGTAGCTTCAATACAATGGAGAAAATGGTCTTTGCCCAGCCAGGGTGGCTCAGTGGATTGAGCATCAGGTCATGTTTTGTTCATTGTAAATAAATTAGCGAGAGCGCACCATGGAGACCTGGTTCAGGAAGAGCTGGGCACCACGTCCCTTCCTTGTCTTACCTGCACCTGGAGCTTTCGACCACCTCTTTGTGCCTTGCTGACATGTGACCAAATCACCTCCCAGAGACGCAGGCTTCTTTCATTTGATCTGCGCTTCAGTGGAGTGCATTCAAATTTATGAGCAAGGCAGCTGGTCCGAGGGGGGCAGAGATGACTGGGGGGGAGGACCAGGTGGAGGTGCTGAGGCAGGTGAAGGCGGGGCACTGCTTCCAGCTGACACGCGGGCATGAGGGGCATGAGGGGCATGAGGGGCATGAGGGGCAGCCCTAGAGTGTTCGAAGTCCGGTTGGAATCACAGAAAGTGTGGGGACTGGCGTGGGCCGTACAAACACGAACGCGATCACACGAGGTCTTAGATTTTCATTTTATTCTGAGAAATATGGAGCCATTTCAAACAGAGGGCGAAGTCTACGGTCGGATGAACGGTCTGGAGGACTCCCTCCTGGCTGGACTGGAAGCCAGAGGCAGACCGCACGGTGCAGGCTACAGACCCGCAAGGCGGCGGGGTGGCTGCACTAAGGGGGGCCCTGGGACAGAAAGGAGCGCACGGAGCCCGCGTTGGCTTAGAGGATGCAAACGCGTTCAGTAAAGATACCTTTTGCCGATGGCAAGCTGCAGAGAAAGTTCAACAAGAGATGGCAAATGATCGGATGTTGGAAAACTCTCTGGAAATTTCTCTGAGAATTGGGAGCAATTCGTCTCAGACAAATTGAGGTATGAATAATCCTAATTAGCAATATAGATGTGTGCTTCTAGGTGGAGTCTGGCCCTAACAAACGGTAAGCAGGTGGGCATTCATTCACCACAGTGAGGCCACGTCTGTGCTGTGGTCACCAACTCAACATGGCCCACCGCTGGGCCACAACCATTCCACTGCATGAAAGGATGTTTTTGACAGATACGTTCACAAGCTCCTATCCATTTAACACAGATTTATTTATTTAGCTTTGGGAAAGTATTATTTTGTGGAATGTAGCAATAATTACATTAAAAAGCTTTTACACGCAAACACACACACTCACGAACGTGGACCCAGTCACATTCTCTGAGTGTTTTGCATAACGGTGATGCTTTTCAGCCTACTGGTGTTTTAATTAATCATCTCAAAAATAGCTAGGATCCTGCACCTGCACAGGTAAGCAAAGAAAAATCACATGACTGTGCTCATTCATCTAACAACCATCCACTCAGGAGGCTTCGCCGTTACAGGAGTTGCTGCATTGCTCCCTCAGGGTTCACTGGTGGATGGGCCCTTTCTTCCTCCCACTCTCTCCTCCCACAAAATCAGTGGTCCCCAGTGGAGGGAGCCATTCTCTGAGAGGGAACATACACTCTCCCCGTCCCAACAAGCACAGATCTCTGTTCAACTCTCCCCTGCATCAAGCACAATTATCACTGTTATATTAAATGCTTATCTCAACCCTGGGAGGAAGACAGCAGATCCTTGTATATGTGTCAAGTCATCGGATGGGCAGGACAGATGTAGCATTGAGCTCCGGGGCTCAGGTACCTGCATCCCATCCCCTTCGCTCACCTCTGACTGCAGTGGGAGCTCACCTGATTTCGGACTCACTCTCCTGAGTGGCACCATGGGCCTCCACCTTGTGTCCCAGGGCCTTCTGCACTCTGTGGGAAAGTGCATCACTCTCGGGGGCCACTTTCAACTCAGGTGGGATGGGAGCCAGTGGATAAATGGCCCAGCCTTCTGTCCTTCTGGACACTTCTAGGGGGCACTCTGTACCCTTCTGAGGAGCCCTGTAGTCCTCAGCAACCCCTCCTTCCCTACCCTTATTGACTTTCCTTGTTCTCGTCACACCCACCTGACCCTCACTGCTGCTCGCTGGGATCCACACCTCCCCAGCAAGCTGCTACCCCAGTCCTTGTCTCAGGCTTTGTTCGGAGGAATTCCAGCTGAAACAGAGATCTGTCCGGCACACAGTGGGTCCTCAACCCACGTCACACTCTGGACCTTTCTTATTCCCATTGTGAAAATGAGCCCTCAGGCTCAGGGGCACTGAGCAACCTGCCGAGACCACACAGCCCCAACCCGCAGAGAATTCAAGTAGAAGCTTCTTTCTGGTGGTTTCTAGCAAAAGCTGGCTTTTGCTCTGTCCTGAACAAACCAATGAGGACCCCTAGTGGCTTGAACAGGATGGACATACAGTCCAATACCATTCAGGAAAGAGGTGTGAGGTCCAGGTCTGCACCCTGATCTTGGGAGAGGTTCGGCCAAGCACGTCACACGCAGGTTTCAAACGAGGCTCCATCAGGGGTGGTCCCACAACATGGGAGCTGCCTCCAAAGATGACGTTTCTCTTTCCTGCAGCGGAAAGGTGAGTCTCTCGTTCCTAGGTTTCCAAGAAAGGGTTCTCTCTCTGGATCTGAAACCTCCCTTTACTGGTTTGGATCATTCCTAACTTTTCCTGTATCCACTAATTGCTTTATGTGTCTATTTCTGAAGATAAGGAGATCCATCCCCCCCAGATGGAGCATTAATGGGGAGGTGAGGGACAGCAAGCAGGTTCTATGTCAAAAAGAGGTCAGCTGACAGGACTGTCACTGAGCTCTCCCTGGGTCGGAGCACATCGGGCTGGGCACAGACACCGGCTGGCCTCCTACACTGCAGCAAATTTGAGAAACCAAGGGAGTCTCAATACTGCTCCTTTCAGAAGCCCTTGCAGCCCACAAGCATTCATTCCAGAGATGCGAGGTGGGCGTCTCTGTGTTTGACATACTCACACCCTGTGAAGCCGACCACCCCGCTCCTATTGTGGGACCGACATCCTATTACAACGAGGTTTCTCTAGCAGGTGTGCCCTGTGGCCAGCCGTGGCACACTCTAGTTCTGGGAAGCTTGGGTATAGGAGTCCTTTTCTGGGCAGACTCCATCAGGAGCTGTGGGAGGTTGCTCCGTGGTGAGGAAGCGGGGGGAACAGATGGAGACGCAGTGACTGAGCCAAACCCACGAGTGGAGATAATGGGTGCCGACCAGCCTGGCACGGGGTGAGGGCGTAGGAGGACGTGGAGTTTGGCTTTACTGGTCCTTTTATCCCAGCTGGTCAAGTCTTCTTTGTTACCTGCTGCCTACCCAGGTGCCAGGAGGCCATGATCCCCCTAAATGCAGGGGAATCTCCCCAACTCCTCTCGCCCAGGATGCCTGCCTGCTTAGAGGCAAGACTGCTTACACACAGAGGACTTGGGGAAAGCGTAAAACAAAATAAGCTAAGTGCAAAGGGCAGATACGAAACAGATTTTTTCAGGGCTCCAAATGTGGCAGATATAATAAGCAGAACAGATTTCATATGGAAGACATTGACAGGGAATAAACACAGCGCCCAAAGCTAGCATTTTCAAAGATTTGCTTCTTTGAATGTAAGCAAAAAAAGGAAAAGGAAAAAAATCACATTCTTATCCAACAGTAGAGAGCGAAATCTCTCCCCCCAAATGGCAAAGGCAGATCAAGCACCCAGGTATGGGTTACCTGTATTTGCAAGATCGGCTTCAAAACTCCCATTTCCATTTGCTCTGAATGCATGTGCGGCCCTGGCTTTCTAATCTATGTGGAAAGCTCAAAGGTTAAGGAGACTTGGCTGAATTTGTCTTAAGATATATCCTTTGTTCTGATTCAATCATTTATTTGAATTTAATATTTTAAAGGACACTTCAAACAGACTTCACAAAGCCCTGTTACCATCAGGTCCATATTTATTATTTAATATTTAACTGAGGAGATTTGTCAAAACCCTTAAGAATTAATGGTTGCAAAGTTGTGGAGTTTAAAGGTTTGAGGGGAAACCATTTGCTAACAAGAGGGGTCCATGCTTCCCTTAGGCTGGGCCACCACCATAACGTGAAGAAACATTTGTGGGTGTCGTGACACGGTGAGCTCATCTCCCCAGATAGAGCAGCAAGTTCAATTGCTTTTAAATAAATATTCTAAGGTGCTTAACTTCTGAACTGTGAAGCTCAGTTTATGCCTTAACAAGGGAGGCAGGGAGTGAGAGCAAAGCAACTTGAAAGAAATGTGTAACCAAACTGTTATCTGTAAACAAAGCAACCCACTGAAATGCACCTCTGCCTGAAAAACCTTAGGACTTGGGGGAAAATGTTTTTTGACCTTCAGGATCCATGGGTGGTGTCTATATTTTTATGTTGCCAAATGTCAAGAAGAGAATTAAAAGTCTGAATGTCTATACAGAGGAGAATGGGTCACATCATAGAGACAATGGACCATGGTGACTACTGAATTGGTCATTCAGACATTTCTGTGTTATAATCCAATGAGAGTGCTGGGTAGAATTTGTCATAGCACTTTATGTCCTTGACAGTGGTCCAATAATTTTGATTAACTGCCCCAAATTCCCTGAAATTAATTCCCTGTGCAAATTAATTCCCTGTGCAAATTCCCTGAAAAAAAAAATTGGAGAAGATCTGTCAGCTATAGGCAAGGAATGTCATAGAGTATACGGTAGACACGATGTTGGCCCATCCAGACTGAGGAATGGAATGCCCAGGTTGAAATTTCTGGCTGCAAAAGGATGTACTTTTGACAGAGAATGCAAATCACCAGCAGAACCTCACAAACATTCCCCAGTCTGAAATGAGTGGGGCTTGGGGTCAAGTGTTGGCCGTGGGAACAAATCTCAATTTTATGATTGACTCCACCTAGGGCAGCTTAAGGGCCACATGCCTCTCTCTTCTACTTGGCCAGTGGAGGGCAAAGCTGATAGAGTGGGCAGTTAGACAGGCATGAGCAGAGCAGGAATGATAGGCCAGGTACAGAATGTTACCAGGGCAGAAAGTCCCGGGTGCCTAGCAATGGGAAAAATTGGAAAAATGAGTATTATAGGCTAGGATGTTACCCTAAAGGTGACCTTTTCTCCCCTAGCATGTCACTAGCCATGTGGTTTAGACCTCCTGACCTTTCGTATCATTAGCTATGAGGTTTAGACCCCCTTAGAGGAGGATCAAGGGGCCAGAGAATAGCCTCATGGGACTCCCATACGAGTCCTTGCTCAACCACTCCCTTAAGCATTAAGCTCTCAGGACATTGAGGTTCTGATCAGCATCAAATAATCTTGGGAACAAAGCCTCAGGTCTGTTGACCACAGAGACAGAGTTTTGGTCAAACTAGAGATAACATCTAGGCCTCAGTTGTGTTTCAGCTCCAGGCCCAGAAAGGCAGCAAAACTAGAAAAAGTAATGCCACGGCTGACATCAGGTCCAGATGCAATGACCAATGACCCCCTAGTGCCAACCAATCAGTAGAGACCATGACCCTGAAAGGACACACCTGGAAAGCTGATGAATATTCTACTGAGATCCTCTCCTGAGACCTTTCCTAAAATCCCAGCCTTTGGAAACACAGATAAAAACCCTTAAGACGAAGGGCCCAGTGTCCTCCCTCTCTCTGTCTGTCTGTCTGTCTGTCTCTGTCTCTGTCTCATGCCTGTGCCTTTCCCCACCCCCATCTTCCCTCAGGCGCACACTCTCTCTGGAGCACCCTGCCCCTTTCCCATTCTTCTTCCCCCAGGCACATTCTTTGCTTGCTTTCTCCGAAGCTCCAAGGGCCCTTCTTTTGCCTCTGCAATTTGTTTCTTGAGTTGATGCAGCCCAGCTGGCTCACTTCTTCTATCTCTGTGACTTTTTAAATACATTTTTATGCCAGAGTTCTTGGCTCTGAATTCTTTCTTAGCCAAACTCAAGAACTGATGTCTTACTCCACCGTTTACAAAACCAATCTGAAGTAGCTATCAATGACACCAATGGAGACCATGGTGGCCTGGGGGCTGTCGCCTACCTCTAATGTAGATCCTCTAGGCAAGCGTGAGTGACACAGTGTCAACAGTGTGAAAAGACAGACCCTGCCAGGGTTTCAGAAAGTGTGACTGGGACTGACGACGGGTGTGATCCTGCTACCTGGGCCACACATGGCTGGCCAGGTACTGAGTGACACACAGAAGAAAGCCATGGGCTCCAGAATGCAAACTGCTTCTGGCTATACTTCTCATTCTCTCTTCTCAGGCATCTGGAACCTTTATCTGCCAAAATAAAACCACAGAAAAGATAAGCTGTTTTCATTTCTTTTGTCTGGAACTAAAATACATGTGAACAGGGATCTATAAAATTGCCAGCAAAGCCATCATAATACTCTAAAATAAACAAATATTTATCTCTGCTCCTACCCCAAAGGTGAAAATTCACCACACATAGGAAAAGGTTCACTCGACCAAAAGGAGCATCAGAGTCAAGTTTCCTAAACAATATAGATTTATGACAAGAAAGTTTTAAAAATTATATATTCAAGTTGCATATTTAATATATATATGACAATATATCCTGTTGTAAATTCAGCATATTTCAGAGTTGCATCTCTGCAGAGAAAAAATATCTGCTTCCAAGAGAAGATGCCTTCAGATGGAAAACAGGATTTTCTAGTGTAAAAGTGCAAGTGAGGTGCTGACTAGCTGAATAGAGAGGGCAGAGGGCACTGGTGCACTGGGAGACCGGCTTCGGTGCTTCTCCCTGAATACGGTGGGAGAGGACAAATGGAACAAGGGATGAGCAGAAAGATGCGTGACATGATGGTAGCTCCACAAGACCCACGAGAGTGCACTAGGAAGAACCAAAGAGAATAGAAATACCCTGGAGACATGTTTACTAAGACAGTAATGACAACGGAAAGATTCCAGGATGAAAAAAGATGCTCCATGAATCTGGGTTTCATGGGTCCACTACACAAGGTAATGAAGAGACACACACGTTCACACACTCACACACACACACTCACGCACTCACACTCATGCACACACACTCACACACATTCACACACTCACACACACACTCACGCACTCACTCACACTCATGCACACACACTCACACACATTCACACACATTCACACACTCACACACACACACTCACGCACTCACTCACACTCATGCACACACACTCATACACATTCACACACTCACTCACACACACTCATACACGTTCACACACTCATGCACACACACTCACACACACTCACGCACTCACTCACACTCATGCACACACACTCACACACATTCACACACATTCACACACTCACACACACACACTCACGCACTCACTCACACTCATGCACACACACTCATACACATTCACACACTCACTCACACACACTCACGCACTCACACTCATGCACACACACTCATACACATTCACACACTCACTCACACACACTCACGCACTCACACTCATGCACACACACTCATACACGTTCACACACAGACTCACACATTCACACACTCACTCACACACACACTCATACACGTTCACACACACACACTCACGCACTCACTCACACTCATGCACACACACTCATACACATTCACACACTCACTCACACACACTCATACACGTTCACACACACATTCACACACACTCATACACGTTAACACACACATTCTAGTTATGGTTTTCTATTTGAAAGATTAAAAAAATCTATATATTCAGGTGTGAGTAATTTTTTAAAAGGTAATTCAGTAAAAAAAAAAAGATTAAAACTCAAAGCAAGAAAAAAAAAGGAATATGTAAAGAATTTTGAAGAACAACTTAAAAGGAACTAAAATCAGGAACCAACCATCATGGAAGAAAAAGAAAAAAAAAAGGAACAATTTAAAAAGCAGGTCATGCCCCCTTTATGTTTGAAGAGAAAGATTTTTTCGGATATGTAAGGACTGAAAATGTTTATCACCCACACACCCTCTGTAAAAAGTCCTCAGAAAGAATTTCGGTTCATTGAAAATGGTATCAAAATAAAGAATTTAAATACATGGAAAATGTTATTTAAAAGAAGTGAGAGTGAGTAATAAATGCAGTCAAGTTCAGAGTTAACAGCTAAACAACTGCTAATATGGTTATAAACCATGCAAATGTCAAACACAATTCTTGAAAGAAGAGATACAAAATGTATTTCAAAAAATGAACCTAAAAACCCCAAATTATTTAAACATTAACTGAGTATAGGACATGGGAAGAGAAAATAGAAACAGAATATCTACCCTCATGAGAAAGTAGAGATGGAGAAATTAGCAGAAACTGATTAAATCTTAATGCTGATAAAGCTTGATTCCAGTATATTCAATAAAAAGATCATGACAACTAGAGAACAATAAGTTAGAACTCTCAAACCACTAGTAGAAAGAATTGTAAGCAAGAAAGATAACAAAGGAAAAGAGAAGATCAAAAACATAAAATAAGATGACATAAATATAAAAGAAATTGAATTGAAAACAATTCAAAATGTCCCATAACATAGGACCAGTTGAAAAAATGTGAACTATCCATCCCAGCAACTTAGCAATGGTCCAACTACAGCATCGGTGCAAACCCCAGCTGTGTCAGAGATGCATCTGTAGAGAGTGTGAATGAATGTCTGTGGACACCAACGGCTCTGGATGATGTAGCTACAGATAAAAGTCTGGACGGGTATCGCCCTAAATGTTTGCAGTGGTCATCTTTGGATTGTAAAATTAAGGATAATTTTTATTTTTCTTTATGCTAAAATATGAATATAAAATTTGTTTTAAAGGGGCATGTGTTTTAAATTGTTTTTCCTGCAAACCTAAGCCATTTCTTCTCACGCGCAGTGGCTCGTGTTTCCGGAAGAGGTGGCTCGGGTGTGGGCGTACAGAACACCAAGCATCTTACAATAAGTCAGTTGGTCATTTGGGAACATAGAATATTCCAGCTCGACTCATTAGCATCATCCTTAACTACAGCTGATTGCCAAGAAATGTGAGACCAAAAAACAAAACTCAATCATTTCTTATCTAAAACATGGGTTAGGAAAAATATCTTTTTTTTCAGGAAAAATATGGCTCAAATACACTACACACATCTATTCTAGGGCATAGGGTTCTTAACTTAATTATCTGAAGGAACGTGTTTATGTTTTTTCCATTTCGTCTTCATGAAGCACTTATTAATAACATCTATATTTTTCTTTCAGATGAAATTGTGACGGTTCCGTCCTCCAGATTCTGAGCCATACTCTCTTGTATTCTCAAAATCCGCCTCACTCCTCCCTTTGTGGGACTACCTGTGATCTAAGGTAGTTAGCGCTCACGGGCTCTTGCATTAAATAAAGAATCAGCCCAGCCTCCCCTGTGGCCCCGCGTGCACAGCCACGTGCCTGCAGAGGGGAAGGGCAGCTCTCCCGCACACGCGAACCCACAGCACGCCCCACGGGCCTTTCCCAAGGCCGCTCCGAGACAGCAGGTCAGAGGATCCTGCGAAGAATGTTAATCATTCAGCACAAGCCATGGGATGTTCAAAAGATATTTATTTTGTTTCATCTTTGAGAAAATAATCTCCAAATTGTGTTCATATCAAAATAGAAAATAACTGGGGAAGATGGGGGCATCCCAAGCATGGGAAACGTTTTTGGGTCCACCAGTCAATCAACAAGCATTTACTGTGTACACACTACTGCACAGTAGTATTGCCCTTACTAGCGGTATGTACAAAGATATAAGTTAATAGTTTCTCAACATACGTTGAGATATAAAGACAAGGAGAGAGCATTTCAGAGAGCAGATGAGATTGTTTTGGGTCAGTTGTGCTAGAATGAACACAGATCATTTCAGAATGGCATTGAAGTGCTCTGCAGGTGGCTTTAAATTTGGCACTAATCAGTCACCTCTGAGTGGCGGCTGAAACTGTGGGGAGGGATTGAACTCGGGAGGAGGAAAGTCGACTGGAGAGAAGAGGAACGAGGGGAGGCAGGCGCTGTAGGACCAACTCCTGCACGGGAAGGAGGGAGGCTCACCGCTCTGTAAGCCAGGCAGTGTGACCAGCAAGCAGCGGGATCTGCGCACACTCCAGCTAATGAAATGCCTGGGTGGTCCATTCAGCCACCTCCTCCACTCGCAGCTCTCCGGGTCCTGGACCTTGGTTACGGCTTCCCCATTTGCACCCCACCATCCAACTGGTCATCTACCCCGGCTCCTTTCTGCTCCTTTCTCCCATCCCTGGTTCTCTTCTCCACTATTGCTCCCCCCTCACTGTCTCCTTGGTTTGCAGTCTCGTTTCCCATCACTCACGCTTCTTTCCTGTTCTGCACCTTGGGCATAGGACTAACGAGGGAAATAAAGTTAAACTGGCATTCAGAACATTCTGGAGCTTCAGGAAACCTTCCCAACACTTGCACAATACTCCTGTGGACTGAAGTTGTGTGAAGGCTTAGCTCGAGAGGCCACCACGGCACACAGCCTCGTGAGGAACCAGGGAAGGAAATCCAGCTGGGTTCTTACTGGGCACTGACACTGGCACAGCCCTGTACACGGTGCTTTCACAACTACGGGCTCCCTGAAGCCTCAAGAGAATGCCACAAGGTGGTGAAAACGAAAAGAATCGTGTTGATGCTGAGAATAGTAATACATAACAATACTAAGCCTTTTCACGAATGATCTCATTTACTCCTCACAACCACATATGAGAAAGGGAGCATTGTTAGCCTCACTTTGTAGATGAGAAAACTGAAGAACTGAGATCTTGAGAACTTGTCCAAGCAAGGATGTCGGGAAGAAGTAGTCAAGGTAGGAGCGCGCATTGGCACACCCACTATGGAGGAGGGCTTAACAATGTTTCAAGATTTAAAAGTATGTATCCTTTGATCCAGCAATTCTATTTCTAGGGATCTTCCTAGAATCTACCTCCACGTGGGCAAAATGTTGTATGTACAAGGATATTAATCACAGCATTATTTGTCGTAGCTGAAAATTGAAAGCAACTGAAATGTCTATCCATCGGTGGCCAATACATGTAAATTATCCTACTTTCATACAAGGAAAACACGCAGGCTTAAAAAGTATGAGATCCTACATGTACCGATATGTCAAGAGAAGATGCAGAAGAATATTATCGTATGTTATCATTCATTTGTCTATAGGGACCACACACAGACACGCAAATACAGTGACTATCTCTAGAAAGATACACAGAAATTAGTTACTGCCCCTGGGGTGGGGAGAGGCACAGAGCCTTGGGGTCAAGAAAGGAGAATTGCTTTTTACTGAATCATTTGTGTACTTCTTAAATGTTGTACCATGTACGTGTGTCTTACATTTCAATTTTTTTAAATTCAAATATAAGGAATTTTTATAAATAATAAAAAATAAAGACCTATAGTCACATAGAGAGCAGAGGGGAGGGGACAAGGATTGGGTGTTGGGCTCCTGACTGCAAAGCCCTGGCACCCACCGCAGTATTCCAGATGAACCCATCACTCCTGTGTCCACAGTGAAGAAACCAACTTCACGTGGTTCAACGGTTTGCCGATTACAAAACCCGCAAATGGGGGAGCCAGGACTCGAACGCAAGTGGTCCAGCTGTAATGACAGCTGTTTCTTTTTCATTGCTCTAACATCAAAACCCACATGGAGAAGGCATGATAGACAGGGAAGAGCATGGGAATTAAAGTAGACATTTCTTGGTGAGAAGAAGGACATGAAGGGACATTTAACACGTGAGGATCTAAATCTTAACCACCATGGATCCCTCCTCTCATCTCCTATTCACTGAGTCTCACGTGGCACCTACCCAATAATGAAGGCAAGACTATACATGAGTAACAGTTACTGTCACCTTAACTAGACGGGGTCCTTGAGGGCGTCAGCCATTCATTCATTCATTCATTCATTCATTCTTCATTCAGCACATTTTTATTGAATGTTCCATCCTGGTAAAGAACTGGGAACACAGTGGCAAATCAGACATAATCTCTTAACCTCAAAGAATTCACAGCCTAAGCCCTGGCCAGGTAGCTCAGTTGGTTAGAGCATCGTCCCAAATACATCAAGGTTGTGGGTTCAATCTCTGGTCAAGGCACATACAAGAATCAACCAATGAAAGCATAATATGTGGAACAACTAACTGATCTCTCTCTCTGTCTCTCTCAAACCAATAAATAAATAAATGTTTTAAAAATAATTCGCAGTCTAATTGGGAGAGACTGCGTATGTCACGTACTCCTTCCCACAGTGGGCGAGGTGAAAGTACAGTAGATCTGCCCTAAGAATTTATGCGATAAATCTGGGTGTGCAACCCTCTTACCCATTGTGGAAGACAGTTTCCTCTCCTACCAGCTCCCCCTCGCCGCCCTCCTCCTGAAACCCCTCCCCCAGGACAGAGTCCTTCAAGGCCTCCCTTAACCTGAGTGATGAAACTTTCCATTCTAGGGCAGGGAAAGCAAGATGATAACTTTGGCTGAAAACCACAACAATCACAGCAAAAACCCTGGAAGCCCTGGATCCCAAGCGACGGTGTTTCAGCAAAGAAATGCGATTCCCTCTCTATATTCTCCTTTTATTGGTGAGTGTTTCGCTGCCGCGTGGGTGAATGCCGAGCTCCACGTCACAGCCTGCAGCACAGCAAACTGGCTTTTTCTGAAGCTCATAATGTGATAATTAAATTGCTAACAGGCACCTCAGTGATGGCATTTGCTGAAGATGTGAAAGCCCTCTCGCAGTTGCACCTTTCTGGAGGGGACTCGTCAGTGGAGGCCCAGCGATCAAGTCCGGGTGTCTTTTCATAAAATATATTTTCTTCCATGAGTACATTAAATTTTTATGTGGAGTGAAATGGGACAGGACTTGTTTCCCTTCCACTGCACAATGATTTATTACCCAAAAAAGACCGCAGAACTAATTAGCAGAGTAATTAATTAATATAAATTTGCATATTTGCATTTGCAATTAGTGCAGCCGACTGATTAGTCTGAAAATGAGAAGTTTGACTCATTAGATGTTAGTGTCTGCTGGACCAGAAAGCGGCTGCCAGATGAGGCGGAAAAGGGTGGAATAAGCATGTGTGTTTCTTTTGTTCGAAGAATGGAGAATATGCTCAGATATCTGGGGCCAGACATCAGGGTTCAGGATTTAAAAAAATAATAATAAATTATTTGCTTCCATTTCTGCGACTCAATGTTCCTTGCCCTTTTGCCTGCAGCAAGTGATTCCAACCAACCCTGGGAGCCCCTCAGACCCGGCTCCGCCTACTCCCCAAGGCAGAGGGGTCTCTGTCATTTGTAGGTAGGCAGAAAATCTGTCCTGGTTTGATGTCCCAGGAATTTGACTTCTGCACCCAATTCAGTGGTTCTGTCAAAACAGTTCTCTAGTGCTGATGAAGACCCTCAGGGGACCGCCTGGGTAGACTACCTTCCCTTCAGGGGCCTCTCCTGATGGCAGTCGCTTTGTTCCTCCAGCTGAGAGCTGAGCTCCAAGCTCTCAGATCGAGTTGACTGAGTGAATCCATTTCTGCCGAATGACACAGGGCACATAAACTAACCATACACACAGATGCACAGACGCGCAGACATCAGATAACATCCATGAAGCCCCCATAGTAAAATGAGGGCTTTGCTTACAAACAGGGTGAATGAGAAATAGTATCTTGAGCTGACTTCACTAAATCTGTTTTCAGGGCGAGGGTTCACACTGCAGTGGAAGACAGCCTGACCTGGTGTGAACGCTTTCACAGTCATGAGAGATCCTGTTAGTCCCCAGTCAAACCAAAAGGGAAATAAAATGATTTCATCTGTTTTCTTAACATCCTTCCCTAAAACAAAATAAATTGTACATACTTTTCTCGGCATTTGCATAGCTTTTATTGATGCCAAAAGAAAAATTTGAAAGTGTTATATTGGCTCAATCCTATAGATTCTTTGTAGATGAAAATCGCCCCTGAGGTTTGTTAATTTATGAAATAATAGAAGCACACAATTAGTTGTGTTGTGGATCAACTCCTGTCCTCAGGAACTGGAGAGATTCTAGACAGAAAATATACTTGCATCTTCCATCAGAGATGTACTTTGATTTGTCCCAGTTTTTGCTTTTGCATATTTTCCAGGGTCAAAAAATATCAAATGCCTCCCACCACCACCAAACCCTCAGCCAGGGCTGCTACATTGCATATTCCAGGGACAGCCACCCCACAGCGGTCCTGCCTGTCCTTCAAACCTCACTCAGACCTCACCTCCCCAACTCTGCCCACAGAGCCAGTTCCTTGCTTCATTTTTTGTCCTCTGAAGCACCTTGTTCTTGACCCTGACACAGAGCTCGCCAGACAGCATTACAGCCACTTCCTCCTACCTTCGCCTCACTTCTTGGGCTGAGAACTTTGTCTTACAGGTGCCTCTTTGTATCCCAGAGCCTGGCAGCTACCTGATACCTAGCAGATAATACACAAATGCTTGTTAAATCACTGCACGGATGAATTAAGCAAGACACTTATGGTTTGACTAGAGGATAAATTCACTTAGAGATTTGCATGCAAGGAAAAAAAAGCAGCTACAAGACATATGCAAGGAAATGGGTAATGCAATCAAAGAAAAGAAACGAGACCAGTGGGTCAGTACAGCCCCCAGTTACTTGGGGTCCGCACTTTGTTATTTTTGGTGTTTCCCTCTCTTGATGCTTCAAGAAGAATCTCTGGCACTTAATTTTTTAGCATTTTACAGAAACAAAACAAAAACAATTATTATTCTTCACACGTAGGTTAAGAATCAAACTTAAACAGGTAGCTTGAATGTTATTTTTAATCTTAACCTAAAGCAAACATTTAACTAGTAGTTCTGAAAAAATTGGAGCTGGTGAGTAGGATAAAAAACCAATGTAAAAATTTAGTGGCAAAAGGCTTAATGTGGTAGTTGAATCCCCAGTGACAGGAAATGTATCTGTTTTGATGAGTCACCAAATATGGTTTTGTTTGTGTCACTGTCACTTCCACAGTCTTGGCTAGAACCCCATGAGGCCTTTTTCAACAGTGTATCCCTGTCCCCGGGGCAGGCTGCTACCACGATGGCTAGAATGTGGGAGGCCCTTGTTTAAAGAGAATTGGAATTTAATAAAAGCACGTGGAACTTAACGTAGATGTAACTTCATAAGATCTACACAGATGTCACCATATATCCTAAGAAACACTGGGAGCCAATTCCAGATCATAAACCTATTTCTTCCTACACATTTTTGTGCACAAATACTACACTGGTAGTGGTTCGCATTTATTTGTTGGTCTGTCTGCTTTAAATTTATTCTCCACTTACCTCCAAGAAGATTTGAGGTAGAAATTGAGTTGAACATTTTTATATCCTTTGTAAGCAATTCACCATCTAAAAAGATTCCTTGTTTCCTAACAGAGCCATAATACATATGATGAAATATATCTTTATATTTGTTTTCTATAAATGGCATAGTTTATTCTCTGGAAATGAATCACAGATATATTGAGAGGATACCAGCAGCGATAATGGATAGCAATACCTTCTGTCTTTATCACGGGAATAGAGGGAAAATCAAGTCCTATCTCAGAAAATGTACGATAAGAATGGCTATAATTGTCCATTCCATATTTGCTTGTGTAGAAAACAAGGAGTGATTTTTATATGAGTCTGAAAACATAAATTAGGACTTGCTTATCCATTTAGTCATCTCCAAATGAGACGTGAAAATATGGAACTCATGTCCTAAGAGTCCAAACTCGGAGTTTCTTTCGCTCTAAGACTCTGTTTTCCTGTTTAATCCCCTATTCAAGGCAGTGCCCGGAAATAAACGAAGTTTAATGGTGAGGGTTGCTTTGTATATTTAGCAAGTTAAAACCCAAGAGGGACACACAGCTCTGGTTAGAGCAGAAACTTTTCTGTGCCCCGGTAACTTAAACGCTCATTTTTAAAAAGAATCATTCCAGATCATTAGTCCATTAGGTGAATTAAACATTTTGGCTATTTTCGTAAAATGCATTGCAGACTTTTAACATGTTTTGAAAAGGGAGGCACGTGGGCCCCTTGCAGGGCCCAGGTCCCCAGCAATGACACTTCTCTCTGGTGTTTGCCTCTCCGGAATACCACTGACTGGCGGGCTCCTTCTGACCACAACCTTTAACACTTTAAAATAGTACTTTGTGAATTCATCCTCTCTGTATCTTTCACAAACTATAAGGTTTAATAGCAATTAACACTAGACCACAGCACTTTCAAATTAACGATAGCCCTGCCAGTTCTAATTGGTATTCTAATTAGCCAAACCGATTCAACTAATTAAGAACATTAAACTTTTTAACAAAGGCTAGCTTGCTTTGTGTGTTGTAAAATGGAATTTAGGAGGGTGGAGATGGTTGGGGGATGGGGTAAGAACCAGCCTGGATTTCCGTGACAGACCCGGGAAGCAGCCAGGAGCGTGGAGAGCAGGGGGATGGGCTATGGCTTGATGGGGTGAAGGGTCAGAGCAGCCTTTGCCTTCAAGTTGGGCAAAAATAGGTTCCCGCAGAGATGCAACCCGATGGTCCGGGTGCCTGCTGAGACTTCTCTAAGTGGTATTAATGACAAGCCAGCCCTGTACTGGTTCACAATGAAGTGGAACCACAAACTGCCCAGCTTTATACACAACATGACCTTTGTTACAATGGAGATCGGGGCTTCGCAATGGAATCCCTGCAATTTCAAAATGCGTTTAATTGAAATCTATTTTTAAGACAAGTCTCTGCTCTGTTCAGCTTGACCATGGAGCAAGAGGAGCAGCGCAGGCAGAACCAGGGCTGGCCAGCTTGACAGTGGAAATAAAGCACGTGGTGTCAGGATGGACGCCCCTCCTCCCACGTGCAGACCCAGTCCATCCGTAGGTTCCCTGGGTTCTTCCTTCAAAGCAGATTCCAACTGTGGCGACTTCTCTCACTTCCTACACAGACCCCTCTTCTCCAAGGCACCAGAGCCCAAATCTAAGGAGGTGCTGACTCCCAGGCGTGTACAGCAGCACTTGCAGGACCCGCGTGTCCCCTTCAGCTAGAATCCCAGGTGCGGCCCCACCAGGGCCCCACACTCACCACCATCCCTCACCTCCACACCTGCAACAGCCTCAGGGCCAGCCCAGCTTTACCTTTGCTCTCCTTCGGCCTATTCTCCATCCTCAGCTCAGGGCCCCACACTCACCACCATCCCTCACCTCCACACCTGCAACAGCCTCAGGGCCAGCCCAGCTTTACCTTTGCTCTCCTTCAGCCTATTCTCCATCCTCAGCTCGAAGCTCTCCAAGCAATGACTGCTCATCACACTTAGAAAGTGTGAAATCCTCACCACTGCTTACCAGGCCCTGCATGATCTACAACCAGGTACTTCTTTGTCATTCTCTCGTATTTTTATCTTCCTTGATTCTTCCATTGCAGCCTCGAGGGCTTCCAGGGGTAAACCAAGGCAGGGGAGGGGGACTGCCCCAGGTGCAGGCCATAGGGGGTACATTGTCTGCAGACAATTTAAAACACTAATATAATCTACCTGTTTTTTACAATCACCATTTACTAGCAATTCCGAGCCATGTGGATGAAAATACTCCTCTGGGCAAAAAATAAATGAATAAAATTTAAAAATAAATATTTTTAATCTTCAGTTGTTCTCAGTCTGTGCTGTTCAATATAGTAGCTATTGATCACCTAAAATATGGCTGGAGTAACTAAAAAACTAAATTTTTAATTTTAATTGAGTTAAATTTAAAAACTGTTTTAACTTGATTAAACTACTGGAAAACCTTTAGGAATATATTTTTTTGACAACTTGTATATGTGAGTTTATTTTTCTACTGTGAAGTTTATGAAATCTAAATACAAATCAGGTATTGCTCACAAAAATTTAGCACAACAATGGTGATGAACAGTAATATAAAATACAACCAGATTTCAAAATCTTAGTACAAAAATAATGTAAAATTCATCAATAATGAATTTTTATATTAAATACACGCTAAAATGATAATATTCTGGTTATATTGGAGGAAGTCAAGTATATTACCAAAATTAATTTTACAAGTTTCATTTTGCCTTTTTTATTTTTTAAATTATTTTTCTTTATTGATTTTTAGAGAGAGGAAGGGAGAGGGAGAGATAGAAACATCGATGAGAGAGAACATCAACTGGCCGCCTCCTGCATGCCCCTCACTGGGGATCGGGCCCACAACCCGGTCATGTGCCCTGACTGGGAATCAAACCTGACACGTCTTGGTGCATGGGTAGACTCTCAACCACTGAGCCACATGGGCCAGGCCATTTTGCCTTTTCTATGGATACCAGAAAACTTTTAATTACACATGTGGCTCAGGTTATATTTCTATTGGAAAGTGTGGGTGTATGTTCTAAACCAGGGTATGCAAATTACTGCTTATAGGCAAAATTTAGCCCACCATCTGTTTTTGTACAGACCAAGAGCTAAGAATGGTTTTGCCTCTTTAAATAGTTGAAAAGGCCCTGGCCGGTTTGGCTCAGCAGTTAGAGCATCGGTCTGCGGACCACAGAGACCTGGGTTCGGTTCCTGCTCAGGGCATGTACCTCGGTTGCAGTTTGTCCCCAGCCCCGGTTGGGGTCGTGTGGGTGGCAGCAGGTCGATGTGTCTCTCTCACATCGATGATTCTCTCTCTCCCTCCTGCTCTATCTGAGGATGAATGCAAAAATGTCCTCAGGTGAGGATTAAATAGTTGAAAAGTACCCAAAGAAGAACCAATATTTTATGACATGTGAAAACTGTAGGAGATTCAAATTTCAGTGTCCACAAATAAAGTTTCATTAGAACTCAGCCAACTCATTTGTTTATATATTTGTCTATGCTTCTTTCACATTATAATAGCAAAAGCGATCTTACGACCTGCAAAGCCTTTGAATATTTACTATCTTAGTCTTTTAGAGAAAAAAAAGTATATTTACCCTGTTTTAAAAGATTGATTGAGTTGCTACTGAGTTTTAATATATGTTCTAAAGGGAAGTACATTAAAAGAATCAGTAACACAGTTGTCCCCTGACAGTGACGCAGGTTCAGAATAGCCATCACACTCATCATGAATGAAGACAGGTTGGCCCTTGGTGGGGTACTACATGTGTTCCATCAGATATTACAGTCGAGGCATAAACTCCAGAAGGGAAACCAGTCAGTGGTCTGGTAAGCTTGGAACGAGCTCCTACCATATTCCTGCTCGTGGACACTCATGACGCACGTTAGCATATGGGAGAATCCAAGAGAACACGCTTTAAAGAAACCGTCTTTGACCACACAACTCTCGTATTAAGTGATTCCTGTTAATAGTCTACAGGGAGCATTCTTTTACAAACACTTTATTAGTGCATGGCATATTAATCAGAAGGAATACTTTAGGAAGGAAAAGCAACTCGCTTCTAAGAATAAAGGAAGCTTACAGAGCCGCCAGGTAAAATACAGGATGCCCAGTTACATTTGAATTTCAGATAGACAATGAATACTTTTCAGCATAAGTTGTCCCACATATAAATATGCCTGAAATTCAAATTCCACTGGCTGTCCTGCATTTTTATTCGCTAAACCTGGCAATCCTAGTAGAATACCCATTCTGCCATGTCCCCAAACCAGGTGCATTTCATATGGAGAGTGGGTGGCTTGTGAAAACTGGAAGTTGGAGGAAGTAGAAGAGGCAGACACCTCCAGAAATCATTCCCAAGGTTCTTGTAGGTTAGTGGGTAACTCTCAAAGCACAGTGATTCGCAACCACTGGAAGGTTTAAAAAATGCTGTTGGCCAGGCCTTAACTCCAATGACAGGTGAATGTATCCATTAGGCACACCTTAGATTATATTTTCTTTATATCAACACAATCATCTATTATCATTTCTATTGTTTTTTTATGGAGGACAAGGCCTACAAAATCAAGGCCTAGGGCTCACTAAAGTCATAATTTCATGCAACTCAGAGACCCTGAATTAAAGGCCACACCCCCTCATCTATACAGTTTTCACTTCTCATTTAGTTATGACTAGAATTCCCACATGAAATAAAAATAAGTTCTCCAGTCTCTGGAGGAATCGTTGAAAACCAAGCACTCAAAGGCTGTAAGAGTTACATTTTAGAATTTCCTTTTCAATCTTCCTTTCTCATTATAGAAACATCCTTTCAGGTAAGAATGTTAATTTCATCAAACTTTCCAACAGGCTATTGCTTTTTGTTTGTTTGTTTGTTTTGTTATCCCACTAGGATTATTTCAGACCTAAAAGAGACAGACTTCCTCTATGCAGCCCTATGAAATGACTCCTATCCCACTGCTTCAGGGGTGTGTCTACAGGAGTCTAAATTCCCCTATAGACCAGGAGCCCCTGGAGGGCAGGCACCATGTTCTGTTCATTTACCATGCCAGACAGTCAATAACTGCAGCTAAGTACATGCCGTCTTTAGGTGCCCATCTGATCTTTAATTCCAAATGCAGAACATTTTCACTTATTTCTGTTTCACTTTCTCCACTGACTCTCTGTCAGCCCCCCCCCCCAACATGGATAGTTTGTAAGAGAGACACTAATCGGGAGGGGTTTGCTTTGCAGAGCAGAGCCTGTCATTAACATCGTGGATTTTCCTTTCCTTATCAGTCCACCAAACGTTATGTGCTGTCTCAGCGGCCAAATACCCAGCAGGGCCAGATGGAGCATGACGGAGGATGGTCCCTTTCTTTCTTCTTCTTCTTCTTTTTCTTTCTTTCTTTCTTTCTTTTTTTTTTTTTTTTTTTATGTCAACCATCTCCAAAAAGCAATAGCAGTGGAAAAAGTAGAGCTAGTGTATTACAAGTTATCATCGACACTAACAAGCCAAACCTACATTCTGCAAAGGGTAGGAAATCCAGCTGGGGAACGTTCAGTCTTCAAATCGAAAGGATAATAATATATTTCTTCCAGAAAATGACACTGGCCAATATTGGAATCCAAAGCCATGTGCCACAATCTTAGACTGGATCTTCTACTAGTGTTGGTGGCCAGAACGAATGGCAAACTGCTTAGTGAAAGAGTGACTCTAGCTTTTGAAAGAAATAATTAACACAGGAGCAGCCTTTTTGGATAAAAAGCCAGGAGGCAGATAGCTGGGTTCAGTTTTCACATGCAGACTGTATCAAATTATGGATCCTTTTGTCACTACATAGTCGCTTGCTTTCCAATGGATTTTTGTTGCTTAAGGAATTATATAATCGACCATCTAACTTATGGTATGCAGGGCA
This sequence comes from Tadarida brasiliensis, assembly GCA_030848825.1. Taxonomy (NCBI): domain Eukaryota; kingdom Metazoa; phylum Chordata; class Mammalia; order Chiroptera; family Molossidae; genus Tadarida; species Tadarida brasiliensis. Next base: position 91,934,826 of record CM061267.1, on the reverse strand, counting down.
TGAAGCTCTTTGTCACTGACCTACTATTTCATTACTTAGCCATGTTGTTAATGAAGCAAAGATCACGTCTTTGATTGACAGATGGGCCTCATTGCTCTAAGGTGTTTTGCAGCCAAATGTGCTGTAACTGCAATTGATCAATTGATCGATCCAACTCTACTATCAATATTTATTGAATCCCTACTATGCACAAATCAGTGTGTTGTGTGACTTAGGGACTGCAAAACCAAATGAAACAAACAGAAATTCAAGATTGTTTGTGTTTTTCTTGTCCTCACTCTTGAGTGGGGGAGACAGATGCATTCACAAATAGCTACACCACAAAGCAAATTATGCTAAGCACAATAATAGACGCACAAAGTGTAGTGGGAAATCAGAGGAGAAAGATTAATTCCAACCCATGAGGATGTGAATGGATCGCCACAAATTTATCACCACCCCAGGAACAACAACCTACTACATATGTTATAATAACAGTGGGGTAGGATTGCTATTTTAAAACACAAATGAAAAATATATTGTAATTAGATGAGATTTGCTAGCCAAACAGAGCAAACCAACCAGAAGTGTAAAATACGACGAGATAAATAATGATTTGGGCTTTTCCATTTTGTATAGGATTGGTTTTCTGTTTATTTTATTGCTACTAAGGGTGAACCATGATTTTCTTTTTGATTTTTTTTTTTAATCCTCACCCAAGGATATTTTTCTATTTAATCTTCAGATAGAGTGGGAGGGAGGGAGAGAGAGAAACATCGACGTGAGAGGGACACATCGACTGGTTGCCTCCCGCACGACCCCGACCAGGGCTGGGAATGAACTGCAACCCAGGTATACGCCCTTGACCAGAATCGAATCCGCGGCTCTTTGGTCCTCGGGCCAACGCTCTAACCACTGAGCCAAACCGGCCAGGGCAAACCACGATTTTTTAAAATATGATCTAGGAGTCATAAGGTCTAACTGTGTATGGCAAAATCCAGGACAAGTACGTGAATCCCCTGGGGAGTGATTGGATCCTGCCTCTGTGCATTTGAGTCAGTGACATTAGCCAGGTTAGCCTTTCAGTAATGCTTTAGTTTCCAAAGTCACCTCATGGGCCGATGTCTGCAAACATTAGGACTAAAAATGCTTTCTGTCTGTTCATGTGCTGGGTCTGCAATATAATTTTCCCATCCAAGCCACCAAGAGAATCAAAAGTAGGTTTGAGACCAAGAGCAAAGACTTCAGTGTTTTTTCAGGAAAGAAATGGAGTGTACACAGCAAAGAAGTTCAAGGCCCTGAACCCGGCAGCCAGGTTCAACCTTTACTCAGAAGTTATTTGTTCCTAAGATGTTGCCATATTTCCTGACCCCCAAGGTGCTAAAATTGCAAGCAGAAGGCTACAATATTTTCAGAATAATTGACATCATAATGTGTGTTCTCCCTCTACACCCCAAATACTTGGAGGACCAGAGGACATTGCCATAGACATGAGCCCCCCTTTTTTTAACAGAATTGACTAATTATTTCACATAAATGCCTTTTACTCCATTCTCCCTCATTCTAATTTTATTTTTAAATAATGCATCAGATAATAATGTAATGCTTACTATGCACTGGATACCATTCTAGCCATTTTCATTTAACAAATTATGAGGTAGGAATATGATTGTCCCCATATGACAGATGGAAAAACTGAAGCATAGGATCTTGCTCAGAGTCAGCCAGCTAGAAAGTGTCAGAATCAGGGGGTCTGGCTCCAGACTCAATACTTTAACCACTATACTTGTCTGCTTATATATACAATCCTCATATGACTATTGTAAGAATTATATTACATATGCAGAAAAGCTGATATAGACAGTGTGCAAAAATATTAGTCAATATTAACATTGATCACATATAAGTCTGAGTAATTTAGCTATTGTGTTTTAAAACTAAAAATGAAACTAAAGTACTCTTCAAGTGCAAACATTCTGAAATATGTTCTTGGCAAAACAATTGCATAATCGTAAATTTGCACCATCTTCTAAAGGATGCTAGATAAACAAAGCAGATATTTATTTTGTTTGATGTTCTACATCATAGTCTATCACTCATGCATCTCAGTGGTTTAAGTTTGCTAGTTTCATTTCCTCAACAGGGCTCTAGATTTCTTGAAGGAAAGGATTGCGTCTTCTACGCTCGTTCTCCAACATCACAGTGTTTTGATATATAGGAATCATTCAATGAGTATTTATTGATTGCTAATCAATACCCTCCTTGATTAGAAGACGTAAGTTCACAGCTTTTGGATAACACTATTGATCTCATGTAATAATTAGAAAGTGTGTGGTCATCATGTAGGTAATTAGTAAAGATTAACTCTTTCTAAATGTCCTTGTCTAAAATTCTCTTACAATCATGCATTCAGATTACATGTGTGTATTTCTGTTGGACATATACCTAGGAATGGAATACACCTAACATATATATGTTCACAAAGTTACATATACTAGGATAGCACTACTTATGATAACCCCAAACTGGAAACTATGAAAACACCTGTCTATAACAGAAAGGAGAAACGAATTGTGATATGGTCATACAACTGAGTAGAGACAGCAATGAGAGTGAACAATCTACAATCACATGCAACCACATGGATACACTGCACAAACAAAATTATCTTATCCATACTCCCACCGTGCTCCGATCCTCCTGGTCTTCCCAGAACATTAGACATTTTCCATGTGTTCTTGTTTCTGCAGCTCATCCTTCATGTCTCCGCTCAGAGGTGACTCAGAAAGGGCTTCCCAGGTAGGTTAATCAAGCAGATCTTCCCATGAGTCTTTGTAGCCACCAATATGTAAATTTCACATTTCTGTGTTTACCTGTTTATTGTCTGTTTCCTTCTCTGGATTGTAAACTCCCCAAAAGCCTTGCCACGGCTGTTCTATCACTAACTCAGTGCTTGGAATAAATGTCTTCTTTTGACAAGTATGTACTTATTGCTTTTAACATGTAAGCACTAGAACTATGAATTAATACACATAATAAGTAGGCAATGTGTTGTGTTAGCAAGTGGTAAGTGCTACGGAGAAAAGCAAAACTGGAAGGTAGAGAGGAAGGAGTGGATGGGTACAGGGGTACAAAATAAATTAGGGTGGTCAAGGGGGAACTACCTGAGAGGGAACATTTGAGCAGAGACTTGAAGGATGTGAGAATGAGCCATGAGATGTCCAGAAAGAGGATTCCAGGTAGAAGAAAGTGCAAGGATCCTGAGGTGGAAGCATGACTGAGTGTGCAAGGAACACCTGAGGACCAGTGTGGCTGGGTTGAGTGAGGGGAGGGGAAGGGAGCAGAAGATGAGATCAGAAAGGCCAGAGAAAGTCTGTGGGTCTTTGTAAGGACTTGGTTATGACTCCAAGGGAAAGGGGAAGTCACTGAAGGGTTTTGAGCATAGAGGAACCCAATCTGCTTTATATTTTACCAGATGCCTCTGGCTGTTGAGTTGAGGACTGTGTGCAGAAAGTAAGGGCTCAAGGGTGAAAGCACAAAGCCATTTAGACCAGGGGAGAGATTGTGGTGAGTTGGATTAGCATAGGAGGAGTGGAATTACCTGAAAGTGGTCAGGTTCTGGATATAACTTTAAGAGAATATGAGAGGATTTGCTGACAGTTTGGTTCTATAGTGTCAGAGAAAAAGAAGAGTCAAAAATGACTCCAAAGTAGATATTCAATAAACCTTTATTGAATGGATGAATGGATTAATAAATTTTTAAAAAATGACACATAGCTATTAAACACCAGGTCAGGATTTAAAGCAAGATTAGTAAAATACCAAAAAATTCACTGAGATTCTTAACCTTCTAGAATCTGACAGAGTCTTTCTCTAGAAAAATGCACATATGTACCTACATGCCAAATTTGCACACAATCTTAGGAAGCTCCAAAATCTCTTGAAACCCATCCAGGAAACCCCTGTATTAAGAGAGCCTGTTTGTCATCATAAAAACATCTAACATAAAACTTGATTTTCAAAAATGCAGTTTGCATAAAACTTTTACAAAAACATCTCTTGCATAAAGTGCCCACTCCAAACTTACAAAATGCATAAATGTAACAGGAAAAGACAAATTGTGCTTCTGTTTTCCATGTTTAAAAATAACCATGACATTGTAAACATTTATGCACCCAAATGGAAGCACCTAAATATATAGAGCAAATCTTGATGGACACAAAGGGAGACATCTACAGTAACACAGTCATAGTGAAAGCAGTCATAAGAAGGAAATTCATAACATTATAAGCCTACCTCAAGAAATAAGAAAAATATCAAATAAACAATCTAACTTTACACTTAAAAGAACCGGGGGAGCCCTGGCCGGTTTGGCTCAGCAGTTAAGAGCGTCGGCCTGCGGTCCAGAGAGACACAGGTTCGGTTCCCGCTAAGGGCATGTACCTTGGTTGCGGTTTGTCCCCAGCCCTGGTTGGTCGTGAGGGTGGCAGCCACTCGATGTGTCCCTTTCACGTCGATGTTTCTCTCTCTCTCTCTTCCTCTCTCTCCCTCCCACTCTATCTGAACAAAAAATGAAAAAATGTCCTCGGGTGAGGATAAAAGAAAAAAACAAAAGAACCGGGGGAGGGGGAGCCCAAAGAGGAGAAGAAAGGAAATAATAAAGATCAGAGCAGAAAGAAATAAAATAGAGTAAAAAAAAAAAAAAAAAAGACAATGCAAAAGATCAATTAACCCAAGAGCTGGTTGTTTGAAAAGATAACCAAGACTAACAAACCTTTAGCCAAACTTATCAAGAAAAAAGAGAGAGGACCCAAATAAATAAAATCAGAAATGAAAGAGAACTAACAACTGACACCAAAGAAATACAAAGGATTGTAAGAAAATATTATAAATAACTCTCTGCCAACAAATTGGACAATCTAGACAAAGTGGGTAAATTCCTAGAAACATACCATCTTCCAAAACTGAATCAGGGAGAATCAGAAAGTCTAAATAGGCAGATTGCAACTAATGAAATTGAAGCAGTAATCAAGAAACTCCCAACAAACAAAAGTCCTTGACTGGATGGCTTCACAGGTGAATTTTACCAAACATTCAAAGAAGAACTAACAACTATCCTTTTCAAACTATTCCAAGAAATTCAAGAGGAAGAATGACTCCCAAGCTTATTTTACAAGGCTAACATTAACCTAATTCCAAAACCAGATAAAGACACTACCAAAATATATATATATATATATATTACAGGCCAATATCCCTGATGAACATAGATACTAAAATCCTCAACAAAATATATGCAAACCAGATCCAACAATATATTGAAAAGATCATACATTATGATCAAGTGGGATTTATTCTAGGGATGCAAGGTTGGTACAATACCCGCAAATCAACAAATGTGATATACCACATAAACAAAATGAAGGATAAAAATCACATCATCATATCAATAGATACAGAAAAAGCACTTAATAAAATCCAGCACCCATTTATGATAAAAACTCTCAGCACAGTGGGAACAGAGAGAATATACTTTAATATAATAAAAGCCATATATGACAAACCAATATCATACTCAATGGGCAAAAACTACAAGCATTTCCCTTAAGATCAGGAATAAGACAGGAATGTCCACTTTCACCACTCTTATCCAACATAGTACTGGAAGTCCTAGCCACAGCAATCAGATAGGAAGAAGAAATAAAAGGCATCTAAATTGGAAAGGAAAAAGTAAAACTGTCATTATTTGCAGATGACATGATACTGTATATAGAGAACCCTAAATATTTCACACAAAAAACTACTAGAACTGATGAATGAATTCAGTAAAGTAGCAGGATACAAAATAAATATCCAGAAATCAGTTGCATTTTATACACCAATAATAAATTACAGGAAAGGGAAACTAAGGAAATAATCCAATTTACAGTTGTATCAAAAAATAAAATATCTAGCAATAAATTTAACCAAGGGGGTAAAAGACCTATACTTGGAAAATTGTAAGACACTGAAAAAAGAAACTGAAGAAGATACAAATAAGTAAAAGCTTATACCATGCTCATGGATAGGAAGAATTAACATCATTAAAATTTCCATACTACTCAAAGCAATCCATAGATTCCATACAATTCTTATCAAGATACCAATGGTGTATTTCACAGAACTAGAACAAATATTCCAAAAATTTAGATGGAACCACAAAAGACCCAAAATAGCCACAGCAATCTTGAGAAAGAAGAACAAAATGGAAGGAATCACACTATCTGATATCAAACTATACTACAAGGCCCTAGTAATCAAAACAGCATGGTACTAGCATTAAAACAGACATATAGATCAATGGAACAGAACAGAGAGCCCCAAAATAAACCCATGCCTACATGGTCAATTAATATTTGACCAAAAAAAAGTGCAAGAATATAAAATGGGGTAAAGACAGTATATTTAATAAATGGTGTTGGGAATATTGGATAGATACATGCAAAAAAAATGAAACTAGACCACCTTCTTACACCATACACAAGAATAAACTCAAAATGGATTAAATACTTAAATATTACACTGGAAACCATAAACATCCTAGAAGAAAATATAGGCCGTAAAAATCTGAGACGTTTCTCATAGCAATATTTTTTCTGATATATCTCACTGAGCAAGAGAAACAAAGGAAAAAATAAACAAATGGGACTACATCAAACTAAAAAGTGTTTGCATAGCAAAGGATATCATCCACAAAATGAAAATAAAGCCCACTGAATGGAAGAATATATTTGCTAATGATACATCTGACAAGAGGTTAATATCCAAAATTTATTAAGAACTTGTACAACTCAACACCAAGAAAACAAACAATCCAATTAAAAAAATTGGCCAGTCAGAGAAAGACAAGTATCACATGATCTCACTTATTTGTGGAATATAATGAACAAAATAAGCTGATGAACAAAATAGACCCAGAGACATAGAAGTAGAGTTCAGACTGACAAACCTCAGGGGAGGGGTGCAGGGGGAGCGGGGGAGGGAAGAGATAAACCAAAGAACTTATGCATATAAGCATAACCAATGGACATAGACAACAATGCTGTGGGGTGGGGGGCGGAAGGGGGCAGGAATGGGAGGAGGGTGTCTATGGGGGAAAAAGGAGAAACATCTGTAACAAAAATAAATTAATTAAATTTTTAAAAAAAGAATAGAAAAATAAATAAATAAATAAAAAAGAAAAAACAAATTGGCAAAAGACCTGAATGGACACTTCTCCAAAGTGGACATACAGATGGCCAATAGACATATGAAAAGATGCTCATCCTCAGTAATCATCAGAGAGATGCAAACTGAAACCACAATGAAGTATCACTTCACACCTGTCAGAATGGCTGTGATCAATAAATCAACAAACAACAAGTGCTGGTGAGGATGTGGGGACAAGGGAACTCTCGTGCACTGCTGGTGGGAATGCAGACTGGTGCAGCCACTGTGGAAAGCAGTATGGAGGTACCTCAAAAAATTAAAAATGGAACTGCCTTATGACCCTGCGATTCCACTTCTGGAAATATAGCTGAAGAAACCTGAAACACTAATTGGAAAGATTATATATGCACCCCTATGTTCATTGTAGCATTATTTACAGTAGCCAAGATTTGAAACAGCCTAAGTGCCCATCAGTAGATGAGTGGATAAAAAAGCTGTGGTACATTTACACAATGGAATACTACTTGGTTGTAAAACAGAAGGAAATTTTACCTTTTATGACAGCATGGACATACCTGGAGTATTATGCTAAGTGAATACAGTCAGAGAAAGACAAGTACCATATGATTTCACTTGTATGTGAAATCTAATGAACAAAATAAACTAACAAACAAAAGAGAAACAGATGCATAAATACAGAAAACAGACTGGCAGCTGTCAGAGGGGAGGAGGATTGGGGGACTGAGTGAAAAAGGTTAAGGGATTAAGCAAAAAAAAAAATAACAAACCCATAGACACAGACAACAATATGGTGATTACCAGAGGGAAAAGGGGATGATGGGGGGAAGCAGAAGAGGGTAAAGGGGACATAAATGGTGATGGAAGAAGACTTGACTTGGGGTGGTGAACACACAATATAATATACAGATAATGTATTATAGAATTGTACACCTGAAACCTACATGATTTTATTAACCAATGCCACTACAATAAATTCAATAAAATTTTTTTAAACCATTACAATGCATATGATTGGAATATAACAATAATTTCTAATTCAGTATCATAAAAAGTAGCAGAGACAATAAATAATTCTTAATATTTGTAAAAGACTAAAGGGAACTCTGTGTTTGTTTACAGTTAGATCACAAAAGTTAATAAAGCACCGTTTCTATACCAATGGCTGGAATTATAGTAAGTCAGTCCAATAACACTGGTTTTCTCAAACTGGTAGAAGTTTTAACTGGCAGGTTTAGATGACTGTTTAATAACAAATTTGAAAATGCATTCAATAAATGTGGTTTAGTGAATAAAATAAAAGGTATGCTCCATGAGGAAAAACAATAAAAGGTATTTCTGGGAAGGGCGCTGTTTTGTATAAAGGCTAAAATAGAAGACTGGAGGTTGCAGTGTTTTGTGAGCTGCATAAACAATATGTAATTTACTGCATCATAATAGTACAATTCAGTCTAGTCTTCACCCTGAAGTAGATGGAGAAAAGCAATCCAAATATTGCCTTCAAATTATTTCCAGACTGTCTGCTTAGTCTAAGTAATCCTTGTGTGTGAATATAGATTATAGACAGATATATGTATATGTATATATAAAACATTTAGACGTCTATGTTTAAATTATATTTTAAGCTCTCTAAGGCTTCAAGGGGAATAAGGTGGTTCTGTGTTTTGCCTTATCATTTAAATACCTTTATTCAAATCCCACGGGCTGTTTTCCAAAGTGGGAGGCTTGCCACAGCCATAAGACTCTTTCAAACCAATGGGGATTACAGAGTTAAAACTCTAGGGATTAACACGGGCTGTGGCACAGCTTCCTGCTATCCTGAAGCATTTGTCTAAGAGCTTAAAAAAGGGGGTGGGGGATCTGCAATAGAAAAGTTGTCCAAAATCCATCTCAGGAAGTACCCCACTTCTGGGAGAAAACTCTGGTCTTGAAGTTTTGCTGCCTGGTCCTGCCTGGGTCTACATTCTGTTGACTTACCTTATACCCTTGGAGAGCTAAAAATAACGCCTGTCATGTCCCAAACCGATCCCTTAAATTATGAGGGCATTGTGGAAAAGGGAGTGAGTAGAATTCCCATTTGCTAAGACGCAGATACCAGCTGGATGACCTAAAAATAACAACAGTTAAATCTTAATTTGAACTTTTGGCTTCAGTTATATCCAAATTTTCATTGGGTAATTTTTATAAATGAAATATAAATATTTACTCAGTGAAAGCAAGAGAGAGGCAGACAGGTAGACACTGGGCACTTTAAAAAAAAATCTACTATAAAATTTCATGGCCTCAGAAGCAAAGATCGTATTTGTTAAATTAATATCAAACTGAGTTATAGATGTAAACTTTGGTGTGCAGTGATTGCTACCAAATGAGAAAGTACAGGAAATGATGATAATGCATGCCCCGTCCTTGGCATATTTGTCTGTAACTCAGAATGTGCTTCTGTCTGGAGCACTGGTGTGAACATGCTTTCTTAGCAGAGAGGAGAACAGCCGTTTGCTGTATGTTATGAATGCATATTAACAACACTGGTATTTGCATATCTCGAACTATCGTAGAAAATGCATAACAAAAATTCTTTTGAAAGATTATTGTACAAACACACTGAATCCTTGCTAAATCTTGATATAACAACTTTTTGTTTTCCTCCTTTATGAGGAAAAAAAACAGCAACTCTAAGACATTCAAACAATAGATTAATACTCAGAAAACATCAACACAGAGTCTTTCTGCACCCACCCCCACCCACAGCACCCACCACCAGCACCAACGGATTTCATTTCATGTTCAAAGGCAGAAATAGAACAGCCCCGAATGTTTTCATCAAAAACTGTTTCTCATTTGTTTGCGCATTGCAAAGATAAAATACAAAATCTCTTCTTGCAATGAGCTACATTGGTGATCATTTTCTATTGATATGTCATGTTATCTATTCCTTGGATTTTGATTTTCCTGTTTTTGATGCCTGTCATACAGTGCAGCTTCTGGAGACTTTGCAAGTTTAGAATATGGTGCAACATGCAACATTCATGACAGGGCTGTCTGCTTTGTGGCTCGTGACTGATACTTATGTTCCTTTGCATTTAAAAATTAAACCATAAGTGAGAACAAACAAAATTCTGTACTTGTTCTTCCTATAGCAATTCTCTGTGCTGATATTAAAAGTGTGTGGAGTTTTTAAACCAAAATCTATATGAAATATATTCAATGCACCCATTACCGTAATATTGCCTTGGTTTGTCCGATTTTTTAAAAACATGAACTAGGCCAACTTATCTATTTTAAGTTATGAATTTATGGCCTTACTTTTATTTTCAATTTGCATTTTTTTACTGGACCATTGAGAGAATAAAATTATCCTCCTTTACCTAGTATGATTCTCCTTTTCGCCACCTTCTCCATCTTTTCTAGAACTGTCCAGGCAAAGTCGAGTAACTGTGAGGGGCCAGAAATGAGTGGGTACGACAGGAGCAAAACTGAACGTAGTTGGAGGTCCCCAATGCCAATTTGCAGCCAAAGTGCATTAAAGCAGCAGAATTCTAAACCTTTCAAAACTGGGATTTATAAGGGATGCTCACACAGATTCAACAGTTACAACTCTGCCAGGGATTACTTTAATACCAAAAGCATACTGTCTCACTTTATAGAAAGAGATTACTCCGTTGTCAAACAACAGAGGTGCTGGTGGTCTATTTTCAAACTTTAATTTTTTTAAAGTACCCTTTTCACTTTACTGACAGGCAATCCTGAAAGAGAATGTCCTTTTCGGGTGGGCTGGGGGTGTGGGGGCTGTGACAAGGGACCAGGGGAAAAGAGAGGAAGGTGGGGTTTGCCTCTGGCCTCACAGTCATTTTATTTATAAAGCTTTGCCAGCTTTGCTTAGCTGTGTCTCCCCTGCTTTTGTTAAGAAACCAAAAGGGGGGGGGCGTGGGCAAAACAGATAAATATGAAATAAATCTGACAGGGAAAAACAATTGGACACTAATAGAAGAACAACAAGATATTTAAATGAATGTTGGTCAAAAGAGAGAGTAACGTGAGAAGATTTTTAGGAGAAAGAAAAAAATCCGGAAGCTCCGAAACACAGGAAAGCTAACCTTTGATTAAAATACTCAGCAAAATGCCAGGGAGAGAAAGACAAAAACCTAAGTGACAATTTTTATGTTTATTGTGTCTGAAATAAAATGAGAAGGAACAAGCAAGTTAACGCCAGGAAGAGACAGGGGACAATAAAAAGTGAAGTTGTGACTTTTGGCAGAGGACACAAGAAGGTAGTCTGAAATCGTTCACAGTGCTCTTACAATCGTCTCTGCATTTCCTACAGAGACATAAAGAATCTCTTGGAAAAGTTGTTGACAGGTACCAGCAAATGTAGAAAGGGGAGCGTCTGAGGGTGTCTTTCACAGACCCCAGATGGAGAAACTGTCCTTTTATTCCAGATTCCTAAGAAGCACAGAAGTCTTGCATGTTAGTGAGAGAACACACACAGACACACACCAGTAAGTTACATGCCACGAGACAAAACAAGGAAATAAGAGACCTCCGTTGATCCCCGGTCGCTCCCACAAATCTGAGTTTGGTTAAGTATCTCAAGACCATTTTCCTGGTTTCAGCTCCTTTCACGGCTTTCTTTCCCTGAGTACCCAGGTGCACAAATGGGGTGGTGATCTTCACAAAACGTCAACAACAATGACAAAAAAAAAAAAAAAAAAAAATCCCTCTCGCTCACACAAAAGCCCACCTTGTAAATGAATGGAATATTAACGACTACCTAGCAGTGGCACCGTTGGCAGGGCAAAAGTGATCACTAACACAGCTCTTCCTACAGATTGCCCGTGAAGCCGAGCAGCTCGAGGAGAAAGGCACCTACTGTATGGGAAAGGCTCGTGCAGATTTTTTCCCTATCAGTCTAACCTTCTGTGTTGATGCATGAAGGCTGGTACCCACTTACAGGGATGCCAGATGATCAGTGCAGAATGAAGGTCCCAAGAGAGGGGATCACATGGTTCTCTCTGCCCTGTGACGTCACTAGCAGATGGCATGGGTACCAGCTCTGGCAGTTGGCATCAATGTCACTTTTCAGAGATCAATGAGATAGTGCAGATACACACAGATCTAGAGACTCCAGGAGACGATGCGACACTCAGCCTGAAAAGATTTGGAAGATCCAAAATGAAAACTGATTATTGAATGAAATTAAAACCTAAGGTAATATAAATAAAGATATACTTCAATTGATGCTGGCTTTGCATGCAAGTATTTAAAGATACAGTGTCACTGTCTTATAGTATTTATATGCTCTTTGCCATCTATAACTTCTTATCATATTTCATTCTTATGATGCAATTATCACATACTTTCTCTGCTACTGTGTAACACTGCAAGTATGTGGACATTACTAAGAGTTTGTGTGTGTGTGTGTGTGTGTGTGTGTGTGTGTGTGTAGATTGTTAAATTGAAAAGTCTCTGTTATAACATGCTTATTTGTTTGAAGACTTTAGATGGAAATACTTGCTGCTTCACCAAACAAAAGCCAAAAATTGCATTTGAAACACAAATTGTTTTCCCCTTTCATTCGGGATTCTGAACACACGTGCACAATTGCAGTCAGAATCCTTGGACCGCTCCTGTCAGATATTAGCTAGAGGGAAGACTTCCGAGGCTCGCAGAACAAAAACACTGCGCGAGTGTTTTGTGTCCAGGATAATCTGAACAGCAGTAAACAGACAATTACATGTAGAAAAAAATGTAAATGTAAAAGCAGTCTCAACATTTTCTTTGATTTAAAAGAATGCCAGTGATCTTTATCTTTTTAATTTATCTAAGGAGTTTATTCCAAATTAGCCTAATCCTCCTCCACCCTCTTTTTTTGTGTAAAGGCTGGGAAATAGTGCTCTTTGACATTTTTTTTTCACTGATCAGAAAGAAATCAGGTTAAAATAGGCTCTGATTAATTTTTCCTTAAATTTGGATATTGTCATAGCCAGTTAGCTAAACCCACAGTTACATAACACAGCAAATAAAGTTAAGGCTTTTATATATATAAAACAAAAACCACCACAAATTCATCAGCAAATGGAGAGATAACACTTTTTCTTTTACAAACTGGTGTCTCCTCTCATTTACGACTCAGGGGAATTGGAACTAATGAAATTCTGCATGGCTGTGTGATGTTTTGCATTTGCTTAAATTCCACAGCCTTTTTTGTGTATTTAAAAACCAGTAAAAATTCAAAAAGAAATGTAGGTGGTGGTGGTATTACTATAAATGCCTCATGTTTTATTTTCTTTTGATAATTTGCCTGTGTAAATTAATCCTATTGCATGTGTCAATGTTTGTTATAATTACTAGTCTGCCCAAACTCAAAAATTATATTTAATGTAAAAAAAAACAAAAAACAATTAGTCCCGGAATCAGTCTTTTTCACGTTTGTATTTTTATGATTAAGTCATTCAATATGTTTGAAGTGTACAAACTTTAAAAATGAAAACTCTTTCAATATTGTGCTGGCATTTTTTCAGGTAATTTAAGATTAGAGAACCATGTTAACACTACCGTTTGATGAGTCTGTTGTAATGCCAGAATCCCAGATGTGCAGAAAGTTTTCTAGAGAATGCGAGGACCAGAAGCAAATTAAGAAACCGGAAAGCTTTTCCAAACAGATTGTCCTTCGAGGAAAGAGCATCAAAAGAGCCCCTGGAGAAGAAACTGAGAAAGAGGAAGAGGAGGAAGACAGGGAAGAGGAAGATGAAAATGGGTTGCCCAGAAGGAGGGGTCTTAGGAAAAAAAAGACCACCAAGCTGCGACTGGAGAGGGTCAAGTTCAGGAGACAGGAAGCGAATGCGCGTGAGAGGAACAGAATGCATGGCCTCAACGACGCTCTGGACAATTTAAGGAAAGTGGTCCCCTGTTATTCTAAAACCCAAAAACTGTCCAAAATAGAAACTTTACGACTGGCCAAAAACTACATCTGGGCACTTTCGGAAATTCTAAGAATCGGCAAGAGACCTGATCTGCTCACGTTCGTCCAAAACTTGTGCAAAGGCCTTTCCCAGCCAACTACAAACTTGGTGGCAGGCTGCTTGCAGCTCAACGCCAGGAGTTTCCTGATGGGGCAGGGTGGGGAGGCTGCGCATCACACAAGGTCACCCTACTCTACTTTCTACCCACCCTACCACAGCCCTGAGCTCACCACCCCTCCAGGGCATGGGACTCTTGATAATTCCAAGTCCATGAAACCCTATAATTATTGCAGTGCGTATGAATCCTTCTATGAGAGTACTTCCCCTGAGTGTGCCAGCCCTCAGTTTGAAGGTCCCTTAAGTCCTCCCCCAATTAACTATAATGGGATATTTTCCCTGAAGCAAGAAGAAACCTTGGACTACGGCAAAAATTACAATTACGGCATGCATTACTGTGCAGTGCCACCCAGGGGTCCCCTTGGGCAGGGTGCCATGTTCAGGTTGCCCACCGACAGCCACTTCCCTTACGACTTACATCTGCGCAGCCAATCTCTCACCATGCAAGATGAATTAAATGCAGTTTTTCATAATTAATGAGGAAAATGAAAATAAACAGTGGTCATTCACCTCCCCCCGTCTAATTAAGACAAAGCAGATGCTTGTGGGCTGAGTAATTGGCACAACTCTATCTAAGGTGTTTACTAGTTTCTGAAGTGTGTTTCAACTATTGTGAGAATTTTCTATGTAATAATAAATCTCTTTTCTTATGAGAACTTCTTTTCCTTCCCTTTTGTATGTAAAGCACTGTGATTCTGTTTCTACTGGAAGGATTTTTCCCCCTTGTTTTTCTTTCTTTTAAATTCACTTAATTTGTTTGAAAAAGGTGTCTAAGAATATACTGTTGAATAAAGACATGCACACAGCATAACCCAATGTCTATTTCAGTTGTACAGTAATTACAAAAATGCATGTGATTAAAATAAGATGAATAAAATGATGTGTTTATAATGATTAGGAATTATATATTATGTATCTCTGAAAAATTGGAAATTAAAAGTATCGAGAATAACACCAATGATATTGGAAGGTGCATTTGAGGATGTGCAACAATATAAAACAGCTATGCAATTTTCTTTTTATTAACGACAAATCTAAATGCATTCAATTGGTAACTACTCCTCTTCAAGTATTTGCAGATGGGGCAACATGGTATTTGGGTAGGTGGTATAATAATTTTGGAACAATTATTTCAATCATAAAGAGAACGTTTTCAGCACTTGTGTTGTAGTGTTCAGAAATTACCTGTACAGGTTTGTTATCACAATGCATAATTGTGTTTCTCCACCCCACACTTTTAAAGCCATTAAACATAGATATTTACACTCGTAAAGGACATCTATTAGCTGTGATATTTCTGCATGATGCTTATTATTTCCTGGTACACAGCTGCTTTCTGTCTTCAAAACTCCTTCCTCCCTATTTCAGAAATATTTCTGGATTTCTAAATTGTATAAGATAAAACAAATTTCTTAAACAAAATGGCCAAAGCGCTTACAAGAATTTTTTTTTTTTAAGTATCTTAAATGAAAGAAAAGGAGCCCATGAGGGTTAAACATCCTGGGAAAACAATGATAAATCCTGGTAACCTTCAGCTCCAGCCGAAATTCGGTGGCAAATTTCCAGCAAACACCAGAGTGGATGTTAAAAATGGAAGGTTTGACTCTGTGCCCTTTAAATAAGTCTGGCCGATTAGAGGCTAAATTCTGTGTGATTAAAAGTTTCCTGACAAAAGGCCACCAAAAACCTACTTGAATCGTGCCTGGCGAGCTCACCTTCTTAAGCAGAACTGAGCCTCTTCTAGAATACAAACCAAGGTGGCCGCGACCTCACTCCAGATGCCCTCCGGTGTGGGTTTGCCTCCCAGGGGGCGCAGGAGGAGCAGCTGCGAAGGCGGGTGGGGGCAGCTGAAATGGGGGCGGGAGCCACCCTGGGCAGGCCTGGGCCGGGGTCTGCGCGCCACAGCGGCCACCGCTGCTCACTCGTGCGCCCCTGGGCCACCGCTTCAGGCGGTGCCTCGCAGGTGACTCCAGAGGGGAAGGAGGCTGCTGCCAGTCCTCCCTGCCCCCTTCAGTTGTCACAGGGGCACAGAGGCACAGGCTGCACTGCCAGTGTCCTGCCTGCAGTGGGCGCCCTGGGTCCCCGGTGAGCGCGCTGACCTCCCCTGACCAGAAAGGGGCTGCGAGGGCTGGGGAGCGGGCAGGCCCTAGACACCCCGCTCCGAGCCGGGGAGAAGCAGACCTCCTGGGGGCCAGGCCCAGAGAGGCGGGACAGGAGGTCACCCCTTTACCGCCCAGTCTGCTGCAATCGGGGACAGTGAGGCAGCGGCAAATTCCACTGAGAGCTGCCTCTGTCCCAGGGCTTGTGGGACTTTTTGAGCCGAGATCAGGAGGCCTGCACCCCATTCTCTAGATGGGCAGCGTCCCTTCAGCTCCCCCATCGTAGCGCCCGGGCCTTGGGCGCGCGGCGGCCGCGCTCCCAGGGGCAAAGGGACGGAGCAGCTGCGGGCGCAGGATGCGCGGGTCATGATCGAGCCTTCTAAGCGGGTGTGAGCACCTGTTCATTCAAATCCCACGAGGGCTAGGGCCAAGGGGCCAGGGAAAGAGGAGGAAGTGTGCCCTCCAGGGATGAAGGGAAGTTTGCCCAAGGTAGCGAGCCCTCTGTCTCCTGTCTCCACACTGGAGTGACTCTCGGTTGCTTTCTCGCAGACACACACAAAACCTGCCCGGACTGTGGCCAGGATTGCTGGGCCTCCTTACGGCCACTCAGCTACTAAGAGTCTGATCACTGCTCACCTCCTCTGAGCAAAGGGCAAGAAAGTAAGGAAGCACCTGGAACCAGGAGAATATGGCTTAAAAAAATTTTTAAGGCAGTTCTGCTTAGTCACTGGCAGAGTAGACCCGGTCTCCCCCGCCCTTTCTGCAAGGAAACCTGCTCCCATCCAGAACAGCATTGCACCTGCTCCCCGTCTTTTTGGTCCAGACAGCCTTTGACACATAGGCTTTGCAGGGTCCCGGATCCGTGTGAGAACTGGAGATGGCAACAGGAGATGCATTCTCCCCGCTCCCTTCTGGCAGCATGGGAGAGCGAAGAAGAAAAGCAGCTGGCTGGATGTCTGGGGAAAAGCAACTGTTCAGAAGGAGCATCTCATCTCAGAGCTTTGTTCACAAGGAACTCAAGCAAAAGAGTAGGGTTTCAAGCACAAACCCCAGAGAGAGGACATTTCTTCCATATTTGGATGCACAAATCCCACGTGCGCTCTCTCCTTCAGTGGACTGATGGAATCTGGGATACTGTGTTGTGTGTGGGGGACTGATCGCTGTGGCTTCACCATCTTTCTGATCCCACTGGTGACCCCTGGCATGGGAATCACGGAGCCTCCAAGCTCATTACTCCTGACCCACTTTCCTCCTTCCAGCCCATTTCCCAGCACCAGAGTCATCTTCCCAGACTGCTTCAATACACCAGCCCCTTGGAGGAACACCTTTTGTGGTTCTCATTTTAATTTTTCATTCATCTTAATTTTCCATATTAAAACTAAAATCTGCCAACATATAGCACACTCAAATTTACATAACATTTCTCACAAATTCACCCATATAGTCCAAGGAACTTTATCACAAGATAATAATCCTTATGATGGTTATTTTACTGGAAACAGAGTCAGCAAAACCATGTCACTTGTCCATGGGCACAGTACTAATGGACATAGCTGGACAAAGCCAGTCCTCAGACCTTTACCCTTCGTTGGCTCCCGAGGCCTGATGTATGGGGTCTCTAGTCCCTTTTCCAACCTGATATCCCATTTCATTGTATCAGTACTTTTCTCCTATTTTTTTATTTCAGAGAGTCAGTACACTTTGTTCAAACAATGTTTTAGAAGTTAGTGTACACATGAAAATGTTACTGGTCCTGGTGAAGACAGGTGTGGAGGGGCAGGAAGCATGACACGCACCCCTGCCCAGCTCCTGAGATGCCTGTGAGGAGCAAGGTTAGACCACCTCTGTTCTGCACAGAAACACCCGAGGCTGAACCTGTTCACTTCACATCTGTCCGCCTGTGTGTCTTGCACTGTTCATCTGTTTGAGGTGTCTGCATTTCTGTTCTCCACCTTCTCAAGCTCACATGGGCTTCAAGGCCACATTCTATATGAAGTTTCCCAGATCCCTCTAGTCTATGGGGGCTTTGTGCTGCTCCGAAGTCACAGCTCTGGTGTTGCGATCACATAGCTGTCAACTACATTTCACTGCCTAAGTATTGTGTTTCATTCAAAATCTGATTAAGGTCGTGTATTGCTTATTTAACTTGGAGATATGACTAGACTGTACCCTCCATGTGAGCGGGGGTAGTGTATATCCCTCTTTTTGTCTCTATGGTGCACGCACTCATTAAGTCCTTGATTCATTGATTGTAATTAAGGACACAAGCTCTGGTTATATTAGAGAATAACCTCAGTTCAAAGGCAGAGAGGCATAGACCTTTCACATCCGACAACACTGGCACTGAGCAACTGGAAGGTTCAGGTCATCACCTTTAAAGTGAGAATACTAGCCCTGGCTGGTTTGGCTCAGCGGCTAGAGCTTCGGCCCGAGGACCAAAGAGTCGTGGGTTCGATTCCCATCAAGGGCACATACCTCAGTTGCGGTTCATCTCTGGCCCTGGTCAGGGTCATGCAGGAGGCAACCAATTGATGTCTCTCTCTCTCTCTCTCTCCCTCCCACTCTATCTGAAGTTAAAAAATGGAAAAAAGTATCCTAGGGTGAGGATTTAAAAATAAAATAAAATATAGTGAGAATAATATTACATTTATCATAGGGCTGTGAAGATAAAATGCAATCATTTATGAAAAGTGCTTGGCCCGCTTCCTAATTCAAAGTAAGCACGTGGCTGATGAAACCAGCTATTATTTCTATTATTAATGTGGCATAAACATATTAACCTCTGCTAAATCTGAACAACAATATTTTTCAAAGTGCAGGTTAGAGCCACGTAGAACTTTGTGATACAAAGTTAGTCTAGCAGACTTCATCGATATATTTTCAATAAAATAAAAAGTAGAGTCCTTCAGGGATGTAAAGCACAGTGTAGGGAATATAGTCAATACTATCGCGATAACTATGTATGGTGCCAGGTGGGTGCTGCGAATATTGAGGGGAACACTTTGTAAGGTATGTGATTGCCTAACCACTCTGCTGTGCACCTGAAACCAGTACAGAATAATACTGAATGTCAACTGTCACTTAGAGTCCTTCACACATAGTAAAAGTAAGTACTTGTTCATCTGAAACTTTACTTCAGATAGACACACACACTCACACATGGAGAGTAATATACGTTTTATGACGTCAAATGTCAAAAAGCTGGAAAGCCACTGATCGGGAAGATAACTGAGGTGGAATAAATGTGTAAAAAAAGTCAGAGAGCCCAGGCTCAGACACCTGCACCCAAGCTGCTGAACGTTGTTACTTATAGCTGATATCTGACCCTATCACATGAAAGGTGAGATTTTCCTGTGTGCTCACCTGCCAGTATCAAGGGATGACTTTTACCGTGTAGCAGCCATTGCCCAGGTGCCACATCAGGGACCTTGTTTCCCTCCTTGAAAAGGGAAGTATTGCAATGAGAACTCTGAGGAAAAGATGGCAAGAAAACAATCCTTTTAATGTTAGTAAGGGGAGGAGGAGCCCAGTAAGTTCAGAGACCTTACATTGGAGTATAAGGTAAGAACAACAACAACAAAAGTCTCAAATGACCCATCAGAACTGCCTGCAAGTGTCCAATCAAGTCCTAGATTTGTAGGTCAGGATCCCCAAGGTCTGCTGGGCATCAGAATCACCCATGGATTGTCTGGGAATACCAGTTCTCAGCTCCTACCTCCCATTTCTCCATCCTTGGCTACTTCATTACCCAGTCCACATCCATTCCCGGAATGCCAACTCCAGACGTATTTCTCATCATTAAACAATGAACACCATCGTGCGGGTGACAGATAAAGGCTAACGAAAGGAAAGCTGCAATGCCTAAATGAAGTCTCACAGCCTTTCAGCTCTCGGCAAGATTGTTGGATAGACAATGGACTAGAGCAAGGACGAGGAGGAATTCCAGGTGTCCAGTAGTGTTTGTGATAAGAAGAAAGAAAGTGAAGTCACAAGTCACAGTAGCCTTTGTGAAGCAGCAGTGGCCAAGTAATATCACAGGTGTGTGACCTGCTGAGACACAGTGTCTGTTCTTCTTTCCCACCTTTGAGCAAAAAGCGCTTCAGTCAAAAAGTTGCATATGCGGTGTGGAGGACCGGGGTGTGCCACTGCGGAGCAATGACCCCCACCATTTTGGCATTCTTCCTGCTACAACTCCGAAATACACCCACTCTCAAATTCCTCTTGCTGAATATTCCACTTCTTCTCCAAATACAGGTGAAGTAAAATTAGTCACGAAAGACGTTTGTGTTTGTGGTAAGACACGACACGAGATAACAGAGGACATCCCGGTGGATCACGAGCTGGGACTGTCGCTCCTCTTTGTGGTGGAGGAATCCCGACTTCTTGTAGCCCTGGGAGCATTAAAGGCAGACTGCCTCATGGCAGTGTCTTAAAGGCAGTTCCACGGAGTAGCAATTAGGGTCGTGGGCTTGCCATGATGGAAAAATTGGTCTTTTTGCATGTTCCTCTCCCAGACTTAGAAAATCAGAGGTCTATCCCTCAACCAACTTTTAAAATTTTATTCCCTACTGCATCTGGAGAATTGCAAAGTGAGACACTTTTGTTCCCACTGGGTGACTGTGCCACGGGGTCCTATGTCACGTCAAAGAGGATCTAGACAGAAATGTAGACTGGCCACCACCCTCTGGAGAACTGGAGTTGTGGGCAAGAAAGAAAACATGACAGCTTTTCACCTTCCCAGTTGGACATTCCAGGGTTCTACATTAATATATTTCCGTTAGGTTGTGGCTCAATGGCCAATGCAGAGAGAGGTAGAAATATTACCCGCCTTCCTTAGCAAACACTAGGGTGATACCTTGGCAATTGCTCCATGCCTTCCATAAAAACTCCAAATGATGTGTCTTGACCTTCACATTTTCCTGCCTCAACGAGGGGAGAAACAGGGAGGGGTCAATGAAAGGACTGTTCATTCAGCAGTTACTTATTGAGTCCCTGCTCCGATGAGCCCTTCCCGCTCTCGGCAGTGAGGCTACAGTGCGGCAGGAGGAGGCCAGCTCCCTGATCTTGGGGAGCTTCTGCAGTAGTGAGGATACCCGTGTGCCCTTGCCCCAGGTAACACACTGTTCGGAAGTGCCAGCGGCCCCAGGCGCCGTGAAAGGTGCTGGGAGAGGACGGACACAGTGGCGGAGCAGGCGAGGGATGGTCCCTGCTCGCCTGGGGCCTGAATAATCAAGGCCAAGAGAGTACCCGTTCATCCAATCAAGATCTATTACCAAACTACTGTTGTTCAGACACTGCATTAGGCACGGAGGACACAAAAATGAAAAAGATATTACCCTTTAAGGACAGGGGAAGATTAAATAGATATTAAGTGTAAATCTTTCAGCGTCTGTCACACAGTGAGCACTTGGCAAACAGAGATGATTCTTACCTGTGAAGGGCTTGGACATTTTTGGTTATACAATTCCAATTACTCACATGCAGATTACCCATAGCAATATTTTTTTAAGTATAAGCTAGTTTTCACATTTCTATGTCCTTTCATTGCTTATTCAGCAGAGCCAACTAGTTTTAATATGATACAATATCAAATATAATTAGAAAGAAAAATCTGTAGTGAAAATAATATAATATATTTTAAAAGTCAGCCCAGCTGGTGTGGCTCAGTGGATTGAGTGTCGTTGGGTGGACTGAGGGGTCCCAGTTCCATTCCCAGTCAGGACACATGCCCGGGTTGTGGGCTCGATCCCCAGTAGGGGGCGCGCAGGAGGCAGCCAATAGATGATTCTCTCTTACATTGATGTTTCTATCTCTCTCTCCATTCCTCTCTCTCTAAAAGAAAAATCAATAAAAACATATATTTTTAAAAATCATACATAGCCCTGGCCAGTGTGGCTCTGGTTAGAGTGTCGACCCGTGTCATGGGTTCAATTCCCGGTCAAGGGCATGCACCTGGGTGGCAGTTTCAATCCCTAGCAGTGGTCAGGACACTTGTAGGAGACAACCAACTGATGTGTCTCTCTCGTATCAGTGTTTCTCTCTCTTTCTCTCTCTCTGGCTCTAAAAATCAATGGAAAAATATCTTGGGGTGAAGATTAACAATAAATGAATGAATAAATAAATAAATAGCATACATAAACATTTCTTATCCTGTTTGTGAGTACAGATTTTTCATACCACTCTTCCCTACAGTCTGAGTCCCCTTTGACATGGAGTCTAAGAAAACGCAGGGAATAGGCCATCTGACTTAGCTGTGACCCTAACCCCCACCCCAAACAGTAGAGATGAGGCTATCCCAGGGAAGAGAAAGGAAATGAATATTAATGAATATTTATTGGAAGTATTACATGCCCAGCCCCATGTCACACTTCTTCACATTTCATCTCATGTGTTCCTCCCAGCGGTGCAGGGAGAAAGGTTTGGTACGAGAGTTCTATTTTAAAGACAAAGATTGAGGTTCTCACTATTTATATGGAACATAATGAACAAAAAAAGCTGATGAGCAAAATAGACCCAGAGACATAGAAAGGAGCACGGTTCAGACTGACAAACTTCAGAGGAGGGGGATGAGGGAGAGGGATGAGATAAACCAAAGAATTTATATGCATGTATGTGTAACCAATGGACATAGACAACAGTGCTTGGGGGGGAGGTAGGGAGGAAGGTGTCTGCAGGGAAAACGGAGACACATCTGTAACAAAAATTAATTCATTAATAAATTTTAAAAAAGATTGAGGTTCAGAGCAGTGAAGCACCTTGTCTAAGCTCATTTAAAGTCCAAGAGCAATAAAGGATGCCTCTGGGATTCAACCCAGGTCGGCCTGACCAGCAACCTTACAATCTCCTCACGAGCCTCATTCAGCCGGAGAATCACAGTAGCTCACATTTGTTTTTTCTTTATTGATGTTAGAGAGAGAGGAAGGGAGAGGGAGAGATAGAAACATCGATGAGAGAGAACATCGATTGGCCACCTCCAAATGCCCCCCACTGGGGAATGGGCCCACAACCTGGGCATGTGCCCTGACCAGGAATCGAACCAGTGACCTCTTGGTGCATGGGTCGACGCTCAGCCACTGAGCCACTCTGGCTGGGCTCAGTAGCTCATGCTTAATGTGGCTTCCTCAAGGCAGGTCTCATCTAAGCACCCCACATGGACTTTCTCCTTTAATCCCGCCCCAAACCTTTGCGATCCATACTATTATTAGCTCCCTCAGGAAACTGAGGCACAAAAACTAGCCCAAGGTCACACAGTTGATACGTAGTGGGATAAAAATTCAGTCCAAGTGGGAGTCTGCCTCGAGAACCCGCACTCTCCACCACCAAACTGAACAGACGCACTTGAGACAATCGACCATAATTTTCAAAGTTTTGCACTGACACGACAGCATGATGAGTTTCAGTCCAGCAGGGGAGAGAAAATGATCTGTTCTATGATAAAGACAAATCACCTCTAAAATAGGGAAAACAGACTTGCAGCAGTGCAGCCCCCACCTGGCTGCACCGGGATGGTGACAGCTACTGGGTGAGACACACCCATTGCTCATCAATGAAGTTTATCCCGTTTGAGCGAAATCGTTTTTTCTCAAACGTGTGGTGTTAGGGGAAACAGTAAATGAACTCTTAGGCTTTCAAAATGATAATCTAGCATTACTTAAAAGTCTACAAATTTGTTCCTAAATGTATTTAAATCTTACCAGCGAACATGATGCTTGGTTATTAAAAAGTAATTCTGGAGAAATTAGCTTGCAGCTACAAAATTAATATAATTCATTTATTACTTGCAGTCACAAATCAAGACGCTGTTAACACTGCTACACACAATTTAATGTGCACAGTAGGTTTCCATATGGCTCTAATTTGGGGTTTCTGGTCACTCCGTTGACTCATTTCTAGAATAGCCCAGCGTGTCTAGACCGAGGGCGTTTGACCTAACCAAAGTGTGAAGCATTAACCTTCAAACTATGGAATTAAAGGTTTGATTAGTCTCTTACTTTTATCATACTAAACAAATAGATTTTTAAATCTATAGGCTTATTATTACATAGAGATTTAGGGATGGAGAAAAACAAAAAGAACCCAATCTATAATACTAGCCAAGACTCGTTTATATTTTCTGGTTCCCAATTTCCTTCTTCTTTTCACTATTTTTCCTTCGAAGATGAGGAAGGAGCAGAGATACCCCTGCGGCCCTCCCCCGACACACACCTATGATTTATTTAAGGTTGAGATAAAAGAATTGTTCAGAGTTTAAACCCTCTTCTTCATGATCTTGCCAGAATGATATGTAGTTTGTGTTTTGTAGCTGGATTTCACGCCTCCATTCAAAGAAGTTCATGTTCCCTAATGAATGAGATACACAACTTGCATCACGCTAGATAAGAAATAAACATTATAATTGCTCTTTGTGTCTCAGGCCTAAAAGAGAACAATAGGCTAAAGAATAGAGAATATGCCTCTCACGTGTGTTTTCCTTTAGTGTTTAGTTTTTACGGGAACTTGGGGAAAGAAGACAGGAGCTGAGAACACAGAGAGGCGATAAGTCTTTGCATTGATTTGGACCAGACAATGATGCCCTCACTAGAAAAGGGGGCAAGGCTGGTGAGGGGAACAACCCTGGAAGGTTTCTATTCTCAAACTGGGATCAAGGTGCACAGCCCTGTGGGCGTCTTTTGTGTTTTGATCCCAAGCTAGAAAAAGTACAGTCATTAGAAAAGAAACATTCTGTGAAGATTCCTGAAGGAAGTTAGAAATACAACATTGGTAACTGTTAACAACGAGTGAAAAAGGAACCAAGCTATATGCAAAAATTTATTTCACAGCTTGTTATAATAACGATACCTTCCATCCGTATACCTGTGTTGTTTTAGATGGGTTATCACAGCACCTTTGACACATTGTGGCAGGTAAATGTAATTACTACTCTCGGATATGGGACAGCCGAGCAGCTGGGTGACTCAGCTGAACTCACACTGTTAGCAAGTGGCAGAATTTAAAATACACTCAAGTCTTCCCTGGAGCAGTCCCACGGTCCTTCCACAGCACTGCTCGAAATGTCCTGGTAATGTCTAACTTTACTTGTTTTAATAGAGAAATGGCAAAATCTTGCTTTAAGGACAACACAAATACGGCTTGTGCATTTCCTAGAACCATAATATTATTTGTGTTTCGTGGCTTTTAAGGATTGACTATATTTCCTTGAAAGGTTCACTATAAACCTCAACACATAAGCTATCAGCAAACTGCAAATCTGTCTTATCAATTTGAATATGACTGCAGACTGCGAAAAGCCGTGGGCCCGGGTAGGAGGCCTGAGGAGCCGCTGACGGGTTCGGGTGACTTATTATTGGAGCCGGGAAAAGACGCTGGTTACGGAAACCTTAGAATAAAAGAAAATGTGAGGAAGATGATTTGAATCATGGATTCCCTTTTTTCTCTCCAATCTGAACATGCATTGCCAATCTCTCTTTTGACTTTCTGGGGTGTTTACTCCCTCATCTATCTGCTTATATTGTATTTATTCACTTTAAGAGGTTGGAAATATTCTATAGGTGTCCATGTAAAGTCATATGCCCTATCAGATGGTAAATCTAGTCATATTGTTGACCCACACAGTACTCGGCATAGCACTGAACACTGTCCTGCACACAGCAGGTGCTCGATAAATGCTTGTTTAACTGAACCCATTCGTATTGTATCCAGAAAGTACCCTACGTGCTTATCAAGTACTATGCCTGTCGTGGGAGATGGGAATGAGTCTAATTTGTGTTTAGCATCAGTTTGAAATGCAAATTTCTTGCCTGGTTTCTGAATACCAAGTATCCAGGCCACCATGTGGAACCTGACTTCTAGACAGTGCAACAAGGCACCCCGCCACCCAAATAAAGATAACTGTATTTTGTGTGCATTGTTTTCTCCAGGGGGAATCCCAGAAATAAGTAGAATCCCTTTTAATGTCTTTTAATAAGTTTAGAAAAAGCAGGCATTGCCCCTTTAAGAAATCACTTCTGTCCAAAGGTTGGTCAGAGTTCAGGCCCTAAAACGACAAGATTAGTGAAAGTACCAGTGAGTGCACCTTCATAGTTGCTTGTTAATGGAAGGGAAAACTCAGCTTCAAGGCGCAGAAAGCTAGGCAGGAAAATAATGAGGTGGAGGAAAATGACTCCCTTCTGATTGGAAAAGGATCATTAGGAGGGAGTCACACTGAGGCGGCTTAGTGGGGTCTGCTCTCCCTCCCAGCTCTTCTGAGCAATGTGGGACAGAGAGCCACGTGGGCGGGACAGCTGAACCAAACGCCAAGCCCGTTGCTCTTCCCGTGGAGACGCAGGGCGGTTGGATGGATCCAGTACGTCGGATACTGGGTGTAAATAAGGGGGAGAGAAGCCCACCGTGTAAGTTCTACTGTCAGCACAGACTGTTGTCCCGGAACCCGGATGTGCAGGGCGACCTCTAGAATTCAAAACTGTGGACTCCAACTCCTTCTGTCCGAGCCAGTGCAGGGCTCGGAATCAGGGCTAGATTAAGAGGGGACCGGCGGCAGGTACTTGACAGCAGTTGGAGAATGGTGAGAAGGTGCGTGATTGTTTCCGTGATAATGTTCTTAACAATGTGTCCTGATTACAGCGATCATTCTTCAAGGGTTATGTCACACAAATAATAGTGCTTACGAGTTTACATAGCTGTGTGGTAAAGACTCACCATTCTGCTTAGACTTACTGCTCCTCTCTTCCCAAAGAGAATCATTATCCTTCATCCAAGAATTTCTTTTTACTAATATTGCAGATTCTGGCCGTGTGACCATACATAGCAGAGGGAGGGCCTGACCCCACGAACCGAAGGTGGCCTGACTCTCTGAGACCTCTATGGGTTTGCCCATCCCTCAGGAGGGCATTAGGGGCATAGGTCTATCAGTCTTTGCCATGTGACAACACACCTCCATCATGAGCAGTGACCTATGCCCTGCTTGCTCAGTGCCTGCGGCCTGTGTCCTGCTGTCCTGGGCACACTCTCCGGAAGCTGGGCCACCCTGGCTGTGCCTTCTCTGTCCCACAGGCTCAGGAAGCTTGGGAATCCTGAAGTCCCTTCCACTCTTCTTGCCAGAGGCCAAAGATATTTCTTGAGCAGGCAGATGTCCTGGTTCACTTTCTCAACAGACACACCAGAGTTCCTACACTTGGTGTCCAGAGTTGGCTTTTTAAAAAATCTTTATTGTTGAAAGTATTACAGATGTGGCTTTAAAGTTGTGTTCACTTGTTATAACATTTAAACATTTTTATTATTCATTCTGATAATACAAGTATTACACATTCCTCGTAGAACATCTAAGTCATCAGTCTAGCTAACAAATTATTAAATAAAATGTGTCCTATCCTTCTGTCGAGGCAAATATGCCTGCATGATGAATGGGAAGGCCTAGTTCAAACCAAGAATAATCTGACTCCTCGGACCGTGGCGGTGTAGGGAAAGGCAGTTGCCAGGGGCTAGCTGCCCTCTTCTTTCTGCCCTTGACTTCACTTGGCCACCACGTGAGCCCGGTAGGCACAGCCCAGCAGGTCAGCAGCCCGGGAGGCAGGTTCAAAGCCATTCGGGAAGGGAAATCTGAGCCCCACACACCTGGGGCTTAGGCCACGGTGTGTGGAGAGACAGGTGGGCATCTGCCCTTGGCCCTCTGGCCCTCTGCTTTCTCTCTCTCTCTCACATGGCCACTCTAGGGGATAAACACAGTTTGGGGACCTGGCTAAGGGAAGCTGGCATGGGGATACACTTAGTTTGGAGTTACTGGGATATATTCATGTGGCTCTCAGGCATTTCATACTGTTGCTGGCTCTCTAGGGGCAGGGATAGCTTTCTGGAATAGTCCTACTACCCAACTGTGCTGACTTCACACAAAACTGAGAAAGGAAGGTCAGCGCCAGGGGTTGTGTTACCATGGAGAGTGTCCTGCAGCACCTGGCATTGCGCTCAGGGGGGCAGGGAGCAAGCCAGCAGCTGGACCCCGGGAAGCCTTTCCAAGATCAGATATGTGCGGTTCCAAGGACTGTCGACGTTTCCGTCTCACCCAGGTCTGCCCAAAGGAAAAGTCCTCTTGTCAGGAATGTACCTGA
Source organism: Tadarida brasiliensis (assembly GCA_030848825.1). NCBI lineage: Eukaryota > Metazoa > Chordata > Mammalia > Chiroptera > Molossidae > Tadarida > Tadarida brasiliensis. The sequence continues at coordinate 91,906,365 of CM061267.1, read as the reverse complement.
CAGGTAGCTTGTCCAGGTGAACTGCATCATACAGTTCCCTCCTCTTCTGATGCGACGACACATTTAATAAAGCTCAAAGGTACTATGATTCGTGCCCTTTGTAAAGACATTTCAGAATGTTCGATAAGGCAAGTGCGAAATTACACAATCTTGATTTAAACATGTCTGAAGAGTGTCCTCTTTGTAATCATTTGTAAACACACACACACACACACACACACGAAATCTAGATAAAAGGATGGACCATTAAAAACAAATGATATTGTGATCAGCTCTGATAGAGAAAAGACTGGCTTAGCTTTCCACCCTATTAAAAATTGTATTACCAGATGGTTGTTATATGGAGAGATAGCGATGATTATGTAACTAAAAAGTTGTAGTGGGGGGAGATATATTTTTTTATCCTCACCCAAGGACATTTTTCCATTTTTTGTTCAGATAGAGTGGGAGGGAGAGAGAGGAAGAGAGAGAGAGAGAGAAACATCGACGTGAAAGGGACACATCGAGTGGCTGCCTCCCACACGACCAACCAGGGCCGGGGACAAACTGCAACGGAGGTACGTGCCCTTAGGGGGAACCGAACCCAGGTCTCTCTGGACCACAGGCCGACGCTCTAACAGTCCAGTGGTTCTCAACCTGTGGGTTGCGACCCCTTTGGGGGTCGAACGACCTTTCACAGGGGTCGCCTAAGACATAACAGTAGCAAAATTACAGTTATGAAGTAGCAATGAAAATAATTTTATGGTTGGGGGTCACCACAACATGAGGAACTGTATTAAAGGTCACAGCATTAGGAAGGTTGAGAACCATAACCACTGAGCCAAACTGGCCAGGGCGATATTTTCAAGTTGCCAACCAGTTAACTACTAAAATATTTTGGGTGTGTGTGTATTTTTGGATTTCTTAATATTTGTAGTTTTTAGCTTTTTAAAAATCTGTAATGTGTGGTAATTTCTTTTCTCACTTTAAATAAATATACATTTTGGACCCAATTTTGTATTTTTTGTTTTGCATTCTGTTTCTTAAAGATCTTCAGCCCCACCCCCAGCCCCCACCCCCAATCATATAAAGTCTAAGCTCCACCAACCTAGGCGGGTCTTTGAGTCCAGGGTTGGAACAGATGAATGAAGGTGGGCTTTCCCAAGCCTTGCATATGGGAATAAGGTCCAGAAAGGCAGGGTGACAACCAGAGAGTTTAAAGGGATAGGGAAGGTGTCCTTTAAGTCAGATTAGAAGGTATAAACATTGAGTAAAAGCCAATATATTCAGACTAATAGAAGGAAAAGTTCAATATGAACTAGAGTATAAAGACTGAGTAAAAGCCAATATAGTCAGACTAATAAAAGAAAAATAATCAATGTAAACTAAAAAAGTATTTGATTTACTGATAGTTTAATAGAAATGTCATTTATTTTCTTTCAAGTTCATAACTGAGCTGAATAAGTTCAATAAAATAGAGCAAGGGGTTACACAAGCATGGACTTCAGACTCACTCCACAGAATGCAAGTCCCGATCATCTGTGTGACCTTGGACAGGTGACTTTCTCTCTCTGGCCCTGTTTTCTCCCTTGTAAATTACACCTACCAGTAGCACCTTCCCCACAGTGTTGATGTGGGGATTAAAAGAGATAATACATGGGAAATGCTCAAAACAGTGCCTGACCCAGCGTAAGTGCTGAATTCACGCTGACCTCTACATTGCTAATCAAACACTTTCCTTATAGACCTGATAAAATTAACTTCCACCAAGCTGGGATGAGCTCTTACAAAACCCGAGTCAGATGGTAGCCAGCTAGGTTTGGCCGAGCAAATTGCTTCATCTCTAGCCCAGTCACACTGTGGCAGAGAGTCTCGACAGGTCATGCAGTGTTGGGCTGATGGAAGAACGTGGGAAGAAGGGGACTGAATTAGTCATGAGCGTAGCAAGTGATTGATATCATCTGGAGCCCCCTAGGATTCCTCTGCACTGCCACGCGGACCGATGTAAAGCACAGCATTTATACCTCTAAAAAAACTAGAAAAAGCAAATGAAGCACAGTATTTACTCTCTCTGTCAGATGCTGGAATTCCACATTTACACTGAATACCCTCCATCCACCTGACAGAGTATGAAAAGGAATGACAAAAGCAGAGCAAGTCTCTAAGTGGTTCATTGTCATGGCAATAGCAATGGAGATAGATGTGTCCCTTGATCATAACACAGGATTCCAAGTACGATAACTAATATTTACAGATGTACATTAAGAATTTCCTGCTTCAATGCAGTCGGTTGCAAATTAGCATGTTGTAGTAAGAAAATATTAGCATTTCTCCTCTTTGTCTTTACAGCACCATCCTTCCCTTGAAAAATTAGCATTGGGCCTACGATAATGTTTTAGAAAAAGAAGTGATAAATGCTGGCATTAAACAAAAGACTCAGTATCTTTCAGCCATGGACTCAGTGACTGTCTAGAGCAGTGATTTTCAACTGCTGTGCCGTGAAATCATGTAATACCTGGCCCTGGCTGGTGTGGCTCTGTTGGTTGGAGCATCGTTCCGAACACCGAAGGGTCTCAGGTTCAATTTCTGGTCAGTGCACGTACCTAGGCCGCAGGTTCAATCCCCAGTCGAGGCACGTGTGGGAGGCAACGATCAATGTTTCTCTCACACATGGATGTTTCTCTCTCTCTCTCTCCCTTTCTCTTTCTCTAAAATAACAAAATTAAATTTAAAAAAAAAGCATATCCCTAGGTGAAGATTAAAAAAAAAAAAATGAATACCTGACTATTTAGTCAGAGGCACTGACCTCTTTTCCCTTAGATTGTCAAATGAAAACAAACAAACAAACGATAATAGCCAATACAACAATAGCCATTGGTGTGAATGAATCGAAATTATACCTATTTTTTGTCAGATCAGCAAAAAAACACATTTTTTTGGCTTTTGGTAATTGGTTTATGTGTGCCATGAGATGAAAAAGGTTGAAAATCTCTGGTCTAGAGAAACGTGAGATGTTCATTGCACAAAGATTTCTTTAAAAGACTATTAGCACCATAAGCTTCCATGGATTTTTTTAAAGAATAATTTCCTACTAAAATACAAAAGAAATGAATGGAAGTAATTTGAAGCACATTCAAAACTAAAAAGAGTTAGTTCTTCTTGCGCCTTCCACCCCATAATGCGCGTAGATTCAAGTAGCGTTTTCCTGAATGTTGCTGGGAAATGTGGACTGGCTGAGCAGGGTCACTGTTAGGCGTCCTAGTTAAATACAGACCCTTAGCACTTGATGTGATGAATACTATTTCATTAAACATGAGTTTGCAGGCCACAGGCCACTGTGTGCACAGGTCAATTCTGTTTGAAGTCACAGGTTAGTTATCATGGAGCCAGAGGTGAGGGCTGTAGGTCACATATGGCCACCACTCTCCCAGACCCCACTGGCATGCAGAAGAGATTTTCAAAGTTACATACACAGGAGCACTCAAAAGCTGGAAAAGATGGCACCAGCAGGTCAGAACCGAGAACCTTCCCCCAAATATGTCACAGAAAAAGAGAAAATAGAACCAAAAAACCTACAACTACCTCAAATAAAACAGACAGCTTCCTGCGTGCAGGGGAGTCCCCAGTGCAAACCCTAACAACACCGAACTCAGAAACAATCGTCTAGAAGGAAGACAGAGACCCCGGCTAGCTTAGGCGGTTCCACAACCTTGTGCTTCTAGGTTTGGTGTTTGGCGCTAGATTAAATTCTGGACTGCTCCCTGATTTCAGAATTCTGACAGGAAAGACGTAACAATTGGGTTTGGGGCAGCAGAAGCAAGCAGCATTCCATCAAACTTATGGTCACTAAGAAACTGGTCTCCATCACCAGCAGGAAAACCACCTACAGTCGAAAAGAAAGCCTGTCCCATCCCAGGTCCTCGTCCTCCCTCCAGCCAGTCGAAAAGAAAGCCTGTCCCATCCCAGGTCCTCGTCCTCCCTCCAGCCAGCAGAAGCAGCGCTGTCTAATTTCTGGGCAGACAGGAAGTTTCATCTGAGCTGAGGAAGTAATTCCTGCTAACAACATTGTTCCAATTAGATCCTCGTCTATAATATGAACAGACCGCAAAGCATCGCCAAACATTCGAGAGAAACTCCAGCATGAAAAAGACATAATACTTAGCAAATAGAAGGACTATATCCAGGGAACACAAATTTAAGGACACTGAAAACAAACCTTTAAGTACATTATTCTCCGAGAGATTTGTAAAGCTATCACATTCACAAATTGAAAACAAATAGCAGGCTACTCTAAAAAAAAATTAAGTACTGAGAGCTCTTATAAATTAAAGACGGATTGGTTTAACAAAATTAAAAAAGTCAACCTATGATCTGAGGCGCAAAATGTACAGCATTGAACGTCAGAATAGAACTCTAAAACAATGTGCAGGTAGAGTGGGCCACCGCCTCTTCTATTAGGGAAAAAATATCACAGAAGAGCACGTATTCAGGACAGGGAGTCATTTCATCTGGCTACATGGCAGTTATGAGCAGCAAGAGTGGTTGGTGGGAGACCCTGCAGGAAATGTGGATAAAGGGGTCACCAGGGAGAAACTAAGGTTGTCCCAGGGCTGGTGAAGAGTCAAGTCACTGAAAATGCGGCGGAAGAGAGAGCAGGTCCAAGGCAGCTGACTGGTTAAGCCTCAGCTGCCTTTATCTTCCTCCCACTCTGATGAGAGCGAATCCCGGGAGAGCCTACAAATACAACAGAAAACATCTGGCTGGATATTCTGAGTGTAGGAGCAAGAGCAAACTGCGTTCTGGCAGCTGCAGTTCTCTGCAGGTAAGGAGCTAAGGACCCGGGGAGGCTGCAGACCCACAGTGGAAGGAATGTCCCAACCTTGGGCTCAGAACACCATAGGGTAAGAAGCTAACTAGCCCCAGGCAATGGCATTCACCTGTCTTCCAAGGAAATCCCACTGCACAGTATTCTTGCTTCCAGAATATCTCTCTACCCAAGCTAGACTTTCAATAAACCTATTTTTGTTAAAGTCTTATTGACATCGTGTTTCTGGGATGGAAATGTATCCGAGGATGTCTGGTAGAGCTGTGTAGAGTAGAGGTGGTGTTTACACTTGTGTCATTGGTGAACACAGCAGCAGTGTCGTGCTGATAAGTGTTTAACAACTGGCTCTGCGGGGAAAAGCCTTGGTTGTAGCATTTGCCAGTTTTTGTATTATGAATAGTCCCACTGCGACCAGCGCCAAGCTACAATGTCACGCTACTGCATGTGGTGTTGGGAAGAGACACTCAGTCAGGTCCAGTGCGAGTCACTCCCATGTTGACACTGGGCCTTCCAACAAAAGCCCCACAGCTTGCTGCGATTTTTCTGACCCTACATGAGCCTTCAAAAAAATCACACTTTAAAATTAGTTCTCTTTCACTTTTTTGAAGATCAGCCAGCTCCTTGTCAGCATACTTTAAAATTTACTTGCTTACCCAGCTGGTGTGGCTCAGCGGCTGAGCACCAAGAGGTCGCTGGTTCGATTCCCGGTCAGGGCACATGCCCAGGTTGTGGGCCCGATCCCCAGTGGAGGGCATGCAGGAGGTGGCCAGTTGATGTTTCTATCTCTCTCTCCCTCTCTTTCTCTCTCCCTCTAAAATCAATAAAGAAAAATAAAATGTTTTTAAATAAAATAAAATAAATTTAAAAAATGTACTTGCTTAATACCCTTTACCACTAGAATGGAACACCATCATTCGAACAGGTATGTAGACAAGAAGACAGATGTCTAAGAGAAGGATCCATAGAAAACCAATCCAGAAACCTACTGAAATGACACAAAACAGGAGGGGGAAAATCCTTCTCCGCTTCTAAAAAGCCAGAGACAAATCTGGACTCTATTCCACTATTTTCCCAGAGCTTGAAAGAAAGTAACTAGTTCATAAATTCCATCAGGAGCTTGGGGATTTTTGATGTAATGAGTTTTACAGTTTCAGAGGAGAATGCTTTGCTAATAATTATGTAACAGTAATTAAATCTGAAAAAGGCTGTACTCTAACTATGTTGATTTATTGCAGCTCCTACAAAGTGCTCCTCGAGCGTGCAATGGAGTGTACGCTGCCTCCCTCCAGTTTTCTTTAAATTCTCACAGAGCTCTGGGTCACAGATGGTCTGAGCTGCTATATTTTCCCTATTAAATTCCTAATAATCTTTTTCTGAGGCTGAGTCATGGAAGCCTGGGGATTTCTCATTTTAATTAGAAGGTTTAAGGAGCTAACTCTGTTTGAAATTTTCTCCTAGGAGAGATGGGTGCAGGTGAGCCCATTGAGAAGAATGGCACAGTACCGTGGCCAGGACACATTTCCACATTAGATTGAAGCTTGCTTGGCTCACTTCCTGTTTCTGAGGTTGATGATGCATTGTCTGAATCTGGAGAATAAACTTTGGAAAATGGGGTTATCTGGGGATTGTTCTTTTTGGGGACGTATTTTGGCATTTGGTTCCCACCCCTGCTTTGCATGTAAAGCAGTGATTCAGGGATGTGAATTACTTGTCATTCAAAATGCAGTTTTTAAATCATATCCATCTGAGCCAAAGTCACCAGGGAACAGATTTGGGGAACATTTATTTGTCCATCTTCATTTCTATATTTTTCTCCCTTTGATCCCTTCAGACTTAATTTTTAACTCTTCCAATGTTTGGGGCAACCTCCCATTAATTATAATCTTTTGTGTTCGGTTTTACTAGCCAAAGAGCATCAAAATGTAGAGGAACACACAGGACCAGCTATCTAGAATACAACCTCTCATTTATTGAGTAACCAGAGAGAAGCAGGCGGGATGCGATGAAGAGCTGGAGGAAGACGATCTTGAGGAGTTTCCCAATGAGTGTGATGGTCGCTTGCAGCAAGCCTGGTGGAGAAGACGGTGTGCATGGCACCAAGCACAGCTGCCTTGGTGTTACAATGTACACAAGAGAAATGCTTCCTGTAAGACAGCTGTTCAAGTTTCGTCTGCCCCAATCGCAAGGCTGGTTTCTCTGCTTTTGTGAAACAACGGGCACCTCGTGCTTTGAATGTGGCACAACCCAGAGAGAAAGTAAGCGGAGCTGCGGCCACCTTGCAGCCCACTACCGCCGCCACGCGTGCACGAGTCCACGAAACTAAAGGTCTAAGCAGAACGAATGTGTCTTTGGAAAAATAGATTTTGTCAATGTAGGATGCTGGCTTTCTAGTTCACTGGGACCACAAACATGATTTTCCCCCTTTTTTCACAGGAAAGTGGGTCTCCTTTTCGGTCTGTATTCTTTAATTCTCTGGCTAATTGAGTGATTTCAAGGTTTGAGAAGTACCCTCACTCAGTTCATTACCAATCTTCAATGATTGTGTGGCTTCATATTTTTCACAGCAATTATTTAGGTTTTTTTCAGGACAGTCTTTATAGCCATAATTTTTCATGTAGAGTATATTTATATTCTATACCTATGGAAAATAAAGTCTAAAAATATAAGCACAGAATATAATATATTTTTGCTAATGTACATGTCATTTGCCACGTGTTATAATCAAGATTTCATTGAAAAAAGGGAATAATCGTTTCTACACCAGATACTGGATTACACAAGAAGGTTAAAAAGGTAAAGACATGGGCAGCTTGAGAACACGATACTGGAAAAGAAATATTTTAAGGCATTTTTAAGCTGGAGGAATACATTTTCTCTCAGCTACGTCTGGCCCGCGCTAATGTTTCTAGCACGTGCTGGCTACGGCCACATGTTTAGCGACTGCGTCCGTGACACGCGTGGACGAGGTGGCTGGGGGCTGCCCGAGCATCACCGTGGGAGCAGGCTGGCCTGCGCGATGGCTGTGGATGACGCTGTAATAATCAGGGAAACGACACCCGGTGTGGGTGGGAAATCCAACCCCCTTCACTTCGGGAGGCAGGACTTCGGAAAGGGAAGCTATCTTTTCATCCCTCATCCTCAGAAAGGGCTGGGACCAGAAGTACACACTATGAACTGGTCAGTGAGAACGTATGTGAATAGATGGAGCTGGAGAGACTGGTACGTTGTATGTGTTTGTTCAAGTTCTTAGATTCACGAGCAAAGCTCGCTCCGACGATTCCAGACCTCCTGCACCAGGCCTAACCGAGTGAAGGGAGAGCATTTGGCCAGGGAACAGTCCGGGGCACCATGCCTGCAACCAAGTTCTTGAAGGAGTTAAACAAGGAAATGTTTCAGACTTCTGATTAATGGCTAGGGACACTCCAAGCTGCTTTGCCTACCTCAGCAGTACACCACTGTACGGCAGGGTAATATCTAATAACTAATCTTTGACACAAGAATTAAGTCATTTTGCAAGAAAGCAGATCATTAGAAGCCAAATTGAATTATAAGTAATGCTATCCCTGTAGAGGATTGTAAATTAATTGGTTTTGAACAATAACATTTCTGTATTTTATTAAAGCGGCGTAAGAATTCGGTGAAGAAACGAATGTAGCAAATAAACAGGCCAGGTGCTGGGGATGCAAATGAAATAGATGACAGATGGTGGCCCGCTCACTCACTGTGTGTGTATAATGGATAGAGGTAATCAAATTCCTTTGTGAATTGGCGACTTTCTTTACATCAAGAACTTTAACACGGGCTTGCTCACACATTTCTCTACCCCCTGCTCTCAGCACGCATATGTGCATGCACACGCAGACACACACAGACACCCCATCGTTACATACACATACGTCCTAATTATAGCCTATGTTACTATCAGAAACATGGGCTATAGCTCTATTTACATAACACCATCCACAAATATCATTCCACCAAATCAACCTGTATACACTAAACAACAGATTTCTCTGATGAGAACACCACACTGAGGAAGCAAAGCAACCTGTTTCCATCAGAGAAGTTTCACTCAGTGGGAGAAGTGATGCTTAGGGCTGGAGGCTGGGCTTCAGTGGGAAGGGATTACTTCTGGCTCATTACGCTGAGTTTTCCGGTAGTGTCTTTACAAAGGGATGAACATTCCAATGGGTTTCCCTTTTCCCTTCAAATAATGGTTAAGGAGTCTTAACACTCAAAGAAAATGCTGAACCAAGCCGACTACTGGATTTATAGATTATATGTGAACTGATTTGTGTCCTCTCCTTTCTGGTACCACAGAGATCGCTCCATTTTATTGTATCTTATCACAGAGCAAAAACTGTACTCAGCTCATTCAAGAACACAAATTCACATTCTATGTGGAATACAGAAATTAATCCTTCTTGGAGTCATAATATATAAACATACAACTCACTGAGAATTACCTTGTATGTACTCAAATCCATATTTCCAGTCTTCAGTTGTTATCTTAGCTTTATTTCCGTCTTTCTAACTACTCACTGGACATTTCCACTTGGACATGTAGACGTCACTTAAATATCAGTATGTGCAAGAGTTCATATATGTTCACATGGAAAAACCAGGTTCACATGGAAAAATCCCTCCTTTCATTCAGACCTGAAATTCTGGAGTTTTCCTCAACTCTTCTCTTCTTTATTCTTCTTGTATAGTCAAAATATAAAACCGGTTGATTTTTCTTCTATCATGTCCTAACATTTATTATTTCCTCCCCTGTCTCACCTCTGGGTTCTAAACCAGGCACTGTGGCTGGACCATGTCATCGGCCTGCTGTGTGGTTTCCTCAGACTCTGTCTCTAAATGCCTCTAGTGCTTCGTTCCTCTCCCGACTTGTCTTTCATTCACATTGGTCTCAGGGCTCTCTCTTTCCTCTTCAACCAACCCTTTGCTGGCCCTCAGATTTCTCCAGCTAGTTCCCATAGACTCACAGTGCACTGCCTGCTCCGCTAGGCCAGTCTCCTGTATTCTGTGCAGTGCCCTGTTAGCTGCGGGCCAACCTCCCACGGCCCATGAGGCCGCCACATTCCTTCAACCTCAGGTCTTCACACATGCTGTACCTTTGCCCAGGATGCTCCCAACCTCTCTCCCTCCGCTAACCTTCTCAGAGCCCACTCTAGCTCCCTTCTCTCAGAAGATGTCCCTGACTACTCTCTAAACCTCACCCAGTTCGGAGCCCACGATTGAGCCAATTATCATTTGCTATTTTGAATTGTTCTCTGATGGCTTCACATGTGATAATCGTGTCTGCCCAACCAGCTGGGAGTCCTTTGAGATGAAGGATGGCCTGTTGCACACATCTGTACCCACCCCCGGTGGCGCACTGCATGGTGCCTTGAACCCATTGTTCCTGCTCTCACTGCACAGCAGGTGCCATGCAAAGAGGCCTCCAGCACGCTCACCCTTCACAGGCGCCTTGTCGCTCCAGTTAAAGTCACTGGCCCTGCTCCTGTGCCCCTGAGACTCAATTCTCACCATGGTCTTCTCTGAAGGCGGCTGGCTGCGTGCCCTGCCTTAGGTAAGGCCCTTTGTCGCTCACCTTGGCCCTGGGACCCCCACTTTGGAAGCCCGACTCTTTCTCCTTTGAGGACTTGCTCAGGTAATCTACTCTTCTGAGCGCTGAGCTACAGCAAGAGCCTAATCCGTTTTTATTCACTGCCGTGTTGTTTCCCTCTCTGCTTTTTAGGCTAGGATACAAATCTACCAGACCATTCGAAAGTGCACTTTATTTGCTCTGACTTTATTGATATATATGTGCCTACCAGAACACCTCCGTACACCAGGCCTTAAATTAGATTCCCAGACATCAGAATGACATTTGCAGGATTCTGGGCTTAAGGCCGCAGAGAGCGCTCCAGTCCGGCCTGGTGCTGTGATACTGTGCCGACTCCTCCTAAGGGAATAGTATGTTTTGGGACTGTTTCTGATTTCCTATTAGATAACATTCAAGGAAGTATATTATATCCTGAACCTAAAAGGATCAGCTCTTTAATCAACCAAATTGACCTTTCTGCTTTGCTCCCAAGGGGATCAGGGTCCTTCTCCACGCCTTGAAGCCCCCTTTCTTCCCTGGTAACAAATTGATTTTGGGGCTGTTTTGTTGGCTTTTTTTACATGACAACCACATATATGGTGAAGAGTAATGACCAAAAGTCATGGTCCTGGGCAACTGGGTATAGCCGGATGAGACGATAAATATAATTTGTTGAATTACGGAGGTAGCTCCTGTTCTAGTGGGTGCGTGTTCAGCTGCAGCATCTTGGCAAAGACATGATGTCACCAGAATCATAAGGCAAGTGGCAGACCACCTGTTAAGCACGCGTCACAAATCAAAACCAAGAGCCCCGAGTTCATAACTCAATGCGCAAACGTCCCCCTTTAAGTCTCATGATTTCAATTTGTACTTGTATTGTTTTCAACAAAAAATCTTTTTCTTACCATAGCTCTGTGTTAAGAATAAGCAGATTATCAGAAGACTTGATGTTTTAGGACCTCCCTATAATCACTGCATTTATCATGGTGCATATTCTGGGAAATGGACTGCTTTGCAACCCACAGATGATTCAGACTCTCACAAATTCTTTGGCATGAATGAACTATATAAATATTCTAAATGAAAGGTAGATTGGTACACATCGCTTTGTGGGGCTGTGTCAGAGTAACTGATACATTGAGAATTAAAGGAATGACTTGACCGTTATGAACCGAATCATCTTCCTTGTGACCAGGCAAAACCCAGACCCTGATTTACTGCAACTGTAATGCTCTCTGTATTAGCACCTTGAGCTCTTGCTGGGAATTAAATTTACTTATATCCCTTAGATATCCTCCCTCTCCGGCAATTTTGGCCTTGCTTTTGCACAGGAGAAATTCTGCAACTGAGTTCCAAAGCCTCTTCCTCCTAATGCATCTGTAAACAGCTGCAGCTCCCTGTTCAATATCGGCTGCAGCTGCCAGAACGCCCCAGAAGGACAGCCAAATGGAGAGAGCTCCCCTTAATTGCCTTGCCACCCCCGATTGAATTTATGTTTTGTTTTTAAGTAACATTTTGTTGCATTTGCATTACTGAAATTACCAGGTTACAGTAAACTATATTCCCAAATCAATGTCCCCCCAAAGAAAGGAGACGTGAACTTTATCACCAACAACAAATTCAATTTTCACATTACCTACTGACAAAGAAGCACGTGCCAACAACACTTGCGGATTCCTGAAAAATCCGCCAAACAAGAGGAAATCCACAAATCTTAGGTTTTAATGTCTCCGAATGTTGCTTTCTACTTAACTATTGCCTTTCAGTCAGAGGTGAAAACTAATCTTTACATATTTTGTTTTAATTTCAAACTCAGATAGGGTGTCACATAAAGATATTCCCAACTGGAACCCTCGTACATTGCTGGTGGGAATGCCTGATGGTGCAGGCTCTGTGGAAAACAGTTTGGCAGTTCCTCAAAAAGTTAAACGTGAAATTAGCATGTAATCTATGAATTCTACTTCTAGGTATACACCCAAATTGTAAACAGGGTCACAAACAGATACTGGTATACCAAATGCTTATAGCAGCATTATTCAAAATAGCCAAAAGGTAGAAACCACCCAAATGCCCATCAACAGATGAGTGAATAAGTAAATGTGGTGTGTGCATCCAGTGGAATATTACTCTGCCATAAAAAGGAATGGAACTCTGACCCGTGCTATAACCTGGATGAACCTTGGGAACATTATGCTAAGTAAAATAAACCAGACACCAAAGGACAAATTCTGCGTGATTCCAATTACATGAGGTACCTGAAACAGGCAAATTCATAGAGACAGAAAGTAGAATAGAGGTTACTAGGGGCTGGACAAAGGGCAAATGGACATTTTTTGCTTAGCGGGTACAGAGGTTCTGTTTGGGACGATGAAAAGTTCTGGAAATAAATTGTGGTGATGGCTATAGTATCAATGGCACTGAATTATATACTTAAAAATGTCTAAAATGATCAATTTTATGTTATACTTTCCTATACGCTTGCAATTTCCCTTAAGAAAATAAGACACGATCTTAGGTATTAAGTAATAAGAGAAAATACTGTGCTAGGCAAGCCCTGAGATAGCCCCACAGATCCCCACTTCCTGGCATTCACACGCTTATGTGACCCCCCTCCCCTTGAGAGTGGGCTGGACCCAGTGACTCACTGCTAATGAGATTAGATACCATACAGACTCTGACTTTTGACTCACCCTTTCTTGTTTCTCTCTCTCTCTCTCTCTCTCTCTCTCCACCCCCCCTCACCTCCCTCTGGGGAAAGCCGGCTGCCACGTTGTGAGCTTCTGTATGGAGCGGCCCAGTGGCAAGGAACTGACCCCTCTAGCCAACATCCAGGGAGGGACTCAGGCCTGACAGCAGGCGGCGCATGGACTTGGAAGAGATCTGCCCTGAGTCAAGTTTCAAAGCGATCCCAGCTTTGTGACATACCCCAAGTCAGGGGACTAACGGAGTCGTTCTGGATCCCTGACCTGCAGAGACTATGACAGCAACAGCTTGTTGTTTTAAGCTAATTAGTTTTGGGGTAATTTTATAGGCAGCAATTGATAACTAATACAAATATTATAGGAAAAAAGGAGACTAACCACGTCACATGGCTAGAGACATTTTGAAACTTCATCATTTCAATTACTGTTGTCAATAGGAGTTAGTTCCTCTTTTTGGGGGAGTTCATCAGTTTGGTGGCAAGGGGAGGCCCATTTGGCCCCAGGAAGTGATGGCTAAAAATCAGGACACTCTCAGGTACCATTGCGCAAGAAAACACATCTATCAATTGATAATTAAACCACCAAGCATTTCTGAGACACCTACGATCTGTGCAGCGATGTTTCAGACGACAGAATGGAAACCACATAATTAAAAGATAGGCCCTGCCATTTACTGAACTGGACTCCATCGGTGCGTGAACTGCTCTCCGAGATTATGCAAGGCAGCTCTGCAGCCATTTGCATTCTTCTCGGCCATCTGGACACCTCCCGTGGAAGCTCCGAACGGACAACACAGCTTCGAAGATTTGGTTAGCTTACTTCTAGAAATTAGTTTATGTAATAGGAGGAGATGCAATTAAGCTCCCACATCTGGACATGTCTGCATCAGACCGGGGCGTCGCATGGAGGCAGGGAGTCCATTTTCAAACTTCTCTTTCAAATAACCATGAAAGTACACCAGTAGGAGAATATCTGCAACAATTATTGATTAACAAATACTTACTGAGCACCTACTGTGTGCTTGGGACTGCGCTGTGTGCAGCATAACAGAGATGAATAAACAAGACATGCACGGTGCCCTCACGATGTTCACCTGTAGGGGCAGGTGTATGAATAAATTCTCATTACAATTAGGATGGATACTGGGGGATACCGTGTGGGGACCGCTTGGCAGGGAAGCTGCATTTCAGCTGTGATCTGAAGGACGAGAGGAAATGAGAGATTTCTCGGGGAGGCAGCAGTGATCCCAAAGGCCTTGAGATGAGAAAGAACCTGCTCCCCAAGGCACAGAAGAAGACTGGTGAGGCTGGGGCGTTGGGAGCACAGAGGTCAGAGGTGGCTGGGGACGAGGGCAGACAGAGATCTGCAGTCAGCTGAGAATTCTCTGTTTCACCTAGAAAGGTGAAATGAATAGAAAGCCTCTAACGGAAGGTGAGAGTGGGGTGACCTGGTCCGATTTAGAGGGACCACTCTTGCTACCGTGTGGTTTGAAGGTGGGGAGCAGCGGCAGCGGTAGGGGGGATGACGCACACACCGTCTCTTGCCTGTCCTTTCTGGAGCATGTCTTTGCTCCCATTCTGTCCGCTCCTCGTTCTTGTGTTCCACGTTCGGAGGGGACCTACTGAGCTCCTCATCTTCTAACGGGCTAATTCAGTGTTTCTGAAGCACCCAAGTTTCTGTTGGTATTACAGCGTACAATGTTGCCACTGTGTTTTTCGTGGTAACACAGACTTTTCACATCTCAGAACTGCACTGTCTTCATATCTGTTTTATCTAGTTCTGTGTGTGCAAAGTATCTTTCATCTTTTGAAAACAAATTTGTTTGTTTTTGTTTTTCCTTATTTGCAAAATGCAAGACAACTCCACATTAGGAAACACTAGAAAGGACCGATAAGCAAAACGAGGAAAATAAAAATAGTTTTAATGGCACACGTCAAGGACAATGAATGCATGCCTGTAGGATGGTACATTTTGTGGCCTTTTATTTCACTTAAAATGCGTCACACAAATCTTTCCACGTGAACGCGTTCTCCAACAGAGTTTAAAGCCGAATAGTATTTGTGTCTATCCTCTGTCATTTCAAGCAGTGTTTTCTTTTCCTAACGACCCTGAAATGCTGCCGTCTCCGTGGGTCTTCTCCAGCACTGCTTTTGTTTGACGTCCGCAATGTCCTTGAGGGAGTTCAGCTAATCTCATGGCCTTACGGGTCACTTAGAATAAATGGTGCAAGCACAAAACAATACCTTTAGCCCAAACCATTTTTCTACTTAATTTCAGTAGTTACTGACAGTTACATGCCTAATAGATCCATCCAGATATCCTAAAGCACTCATGTTCAAATGATAACATATACTGGAATCACCCGAAAGCTTGTTCAAACACAGATCGTTAGGCCCCGGGCCTAAAATGTTTCACTCGGTACATGAGAGGGAGCCCAAAGGTTTGCCTTTCTAGCAAGTTCCGAGGTGATGCTGCTGTTGCTTTGGGGACCGCACTTTGAGAACCACTGTCCTATAGACACCCCAGATTCAGGATATTCTACCAAGTCCTCTTCATTCCCATGCCTCTGACCCTTACTTTTAACATTTTTCCTGTGCAGGTGACCCTTGCACAAATGGGTGTTTAGGGTTGCAGACCCCCTGTGCAGTTGAAAATTTGTGTATAACTTTGACTCCCCTAAATCTTAACTACTAATTAACCAGAAGCCTTGCCAATAACATAATAAACAATACATAACACATATTTTGTGTGCTATATGTATTGTACACTGTATTCTTACAATAAAGTAAGCTAGAGAAGAGAGTTATTAAGAAAATCATAAGGAAAAGAACGTACATTTACAGCACTGATTGGAAAAGATCTGCATGTGAGTGGACTCGCTCAGTTCAGACCTATGTTGTTCAAGGGTCAAGTGTAGGATGAACTGCATAGACAAACATGTCCAAACCGCACTGTACTGCTCAATGGATTTTCATAACGTGAACACTTAGTGTGACCTGCACCTAGAAACAGACATTGCCTGCACCCCCAGAAGCACCTCATGGCCCATTCCAGTTGCTCCCCCCCATCTACCAAACTGGTTTCAGACACCATAGATTGGTTTTGCCCAGCACTGCGCTATATGAAAGGAATCATGTAGTATGAGCTTCTTTGTATCTGTCTTCCTTCTCTCAAGCTCACTGTTACATGTGGCGTCGATTTCATCCTTGCTTGTCGGGCACACAACGGGAAAGGCTAGGTGCATTATTGCCTCCCCCTTCTCCCCACGCTCACATCCAGTTTATGACCAGGTCTATCAACATTAACGCCTAGCAATGTTTTCAACTCATCTTTATAAGTAAACCCTCAAAAAAGGGGCTCTAATCACCTCTCATGGGAATTACAGATATTCTCTCAACTGGTTTCCCTGCTTCCTTTCTCTTGATCCTTCCCCTTTGATGCCAATTTGGTGATTTAAAATGAATGACACTCTCCTTGTCACTCTCCTTAACTTAAAAGTGAAACATCAGGAACCAGGTTTTCAAATATGATCATCTCTTTTCCTTTTTTTTCCTGCAATTTCTTTCTTTCTCACTGCAAATGGCGATGATGCTTCACATGGCAGAAAATAGTCAGTCCCAAGCCAAAAACTGTACAGTTCTGTTCTTCTTCCACTCAGGGGAACTAACTGATTCCCCTTAGTTCCAGTTAAAAAGAAGAATCCTGGAGAAGATGTTGATTGGTCCATCCTGGGTCAGGTGACCAACCCTGTATACCCAGAAAGCACAGGCATGACCACTGGAGACCAGCTTTAGGGTGGCATCTTCAATGCCGTCAGCCACACACTGTGACTGATATAATCCCTATAATTAGAGCTCCAGAAGGCTGAATTTGAGTGAATAAAAGGGAACCAATGTCCAAAAATAAAAAGACTTGAGTCATCAAATCTAAAAGGTTCTGGGCAGGAATACTGAAACCACACTCTAGTCATATCATAATGACATTTCAAAATTGCCAAGGATAAATGACAACTTAACCAAAAGAACATTGGACTAAATACTAGAAGATGGGGAAAAGTTCAGTTACAAGGAAACAGGAATTTTCTCTTAGAATTCTGTACTCAGACTATTATTCAAACAAGTGGGTGAAAGTATGACATTTGTGAACATTCAAAGACTGAAAATGTAACACCTATACCCATTTTCTGGAAAGAAACTTAAAAAATATATGTTTTCATTGATTTTTTGGAGAGAGAGATAGAAACATCAACATGAGAGAGAAACATTAATCAGCTGCCTCCTGCACGCCCCCTACTGGGGATCGAGCCCACAACCCGGGCGTGTGCCCTGACCGGGAATCAAACCCAGACCTCTCAGTCCCTGGGATGATGCTCAATCCACTGAGCCACACTGGCCAGGCTGGAAAGAAACTTTTAAGTCCTAGGGGAAATCATTTAGTCAGTTACTCCAACAACAGAAACAAAAAAGACTCTGAATGCAGAGTCCTAGAGGGAAAAACTGAAGATACAATAATGAACAATATAGCCACTGAAATGTATAGCCAAATCCAAACAACTGTGGTTAATGGAGTTGTGAAGTTTAATGCTATTACTTAGAGAAGAACCTTGAAGTAAAAAGTAGTAAGTCAAGAGTATGCTGAAATTAACATTATGGGTTATTAAAATAATTGGAAAGAGGGCAGGTAGAAGGGAAATAAAAGCTTATTAATGTTTTTTAGTTTTGAAGAATGGAAAGTGTTATAAACCCAATTAAATTCTGGTTGTTCAAAGACAAAATTAAATTCTAATACATTTTTTCTAAAACTAAAATCAAATCAGCAAACTATAGCCCAAGGGCTAGCTGGCTGTTTTTGTAAATAAAGTTTTATTGGAACCAGGGCTGGGGTCAGAGTGGCAAATGAGAGGCAAGATGTGCAGTGCAGGACTGGATTCCCGAGTTTATTTAGAATGTTGATATGTTGTTCATCATGGACTTTTTGCATTATTTTGATTTTTTATATATATTGCATGGAAATATTCTTTATCCTGGTTAATGAGCTTTTGGTGCCCTCTTAAATTTTACATTCAAGGCCCCTCACCTCACCTCACTCTAGTCCTAGCCCTGCATGAAACTATTTGAGGGGAAAAATAAAAGAGAGAAACTTGATCAAGTTAAATTCTAATATATTTTTTCAATCTTTAAAAAAAAAAAAGGAAAAAGGAAAGAACAACACACACACACACACACACACACACACACACACACACAATGGGGGAGAACTGATCATCAAAATATACCATGTAAAACCTGATGACAAGAAAGCAATTAAATTCTGGTTTTCTACTTGATAAGCACTATTTATTGCACATTGTTCCAATGTGCCAAACGGCCCCCCCATGGGGTCGGTTCCCCATGGAGCCCTGCCCTCACCCCAACCCCTCCCTGACCTGGCTAACTTCAGTGTACCTTCAAGACTCAGCCAAAATATCTCAGTCTCGGGGAGGCTTCTCGGGCCCCACACCAGGAGCCATCACTCTGTTCTGTCTCATGGCACCTCTGGTTCTTCATCCGCGACACGTCTCATCCTCTGTAAGTATCTGGTCTATAGTGAGGGTGGCGGCTGTGTGCTGCTCACAGCTCTTGAACCAGGGACTAGCCTAGCATCTGGCATGTAGTACCATCACAACAAATTATGTGCTGCTGAATAATTGCAATTACGTGTTTACTATTATGTTTTTCACAATTTATTTATTAGTCCTATTCCAGTAACAGGATTTTTAAGGCAGTATTTTTTTTTTTAAATCCTCATCTGAGGATATTTTTCTATTTTTGTTCAGATAGAGTGGGAGGGAGGGAGAGAGGGAGAGAGAGAGAAACATCGATGTGAGAGAGACACATCGACTGGTTGCCTGCATGACCCCAACCAGGGCCCGGGACGAACTACAACCAAGGTACATGCCCTTGACCAGAATAGAACCCACAACTCATTGATCTGCGGGCTGATGCTCCAACTGCTGAGCCAAACCGGCCAGGGTGGCAGTATTTCTTTTCTTTATTGATTTGAGAGAGAGAGGAAGGGAGAGGGAGAGAGAGATAGGAACATCGATGAGAGAGAACATCGACTGGCTGCCTCCTGCATGCCCCCCCCACACACACATTGGGGATTTGGCCCATGACCTGGGCATGTGCCCTGACCAGGAATAGAACCAGCGACCTCCTGGTGCATGGGTCAACGCTTAACCACTGAGCCACACCGTCTGGGCAAGGGTGGCAGTATTTTTAATGTCTAGTTATAGCTGTTAGAGTAAATGCCTCCCACTAGTTCCTTTTAAAAGGATATTTAGAACCAGCTTGTCCAGGTCCAAAGACAAGCAAACAGAAAAGACAGTTGGGAATCTGATTGGAATCGTTATATGTCTCTATTCATCTGGGAAAGACCAACATTTGCATTATATTGCTTCCACAACCAACTAGGATGCGTTTTCTCCTGCTATCGTATCCCCCAGGGTATACATGGAACATTCAATTGGTTGACAAATTTTAGAGTCTTTGGTCATCCTCATGGAGAGATTGGACAGAGGAAGTCAGGTAACATCTCTGCACCGATACAATACTCAAACATTCCTCAAACACCCCACCAAAGTGGACAGAGTCATGGGGCGCTGTGTCAGGAGATCTGTACCTTCATGTTTAGCCCTAGGAGCTCCCTCATCAGCTCTTCGACCTACATACTTTTCCTATCACTCACACAACAAAGCATCCAAGCATTAGCAGCAACTTGGAACCCAGACCCAGCCTCTGATATTCTAAATGTACATACTAGCGAGAGAACATCAAGCATGCTTCACCTTTACCACCTGAAGTCTTACTTACAGAGGAATTTAATGGTTCAAGAGTCTGGAGGCAGCCATGCTTTCTTAATGATGGAGATTCTCTAACTCAATTAGCCAGGAAGAAAAGCAATAAAAGAAAGCAGACGTCTGGCAGTTCTGAGCGTTCTGCGTTAGGATGCCTCCAGGAACGAGTCAGGGGGAGCAGAGTGCCCATTCTCTGCTTCTTTGGACTCTTCTGCGCACTTTATTTTTATATTATACAACAAAATGTTTAATAATATGATAGCGCCAGACTCTGTTTCTCCTGGTCTTACTTTACGTCCTTCAGAAAAGTTGCATATCACCGTGGAGACTCCTCTTACACAAGGTTTGTTTTCCAAAACCAGCATTCAAGGGGACAATTGCTTATAGTCAAAATTATCCTTGAAAATCCTTTAAAGTGCCCCGAAGAACAGTAGACAGATGTAATACATTTCGGTAAATTCAACACACTCAGTTTTTCCTCCAGTATCGAAACAGATGGCTATTTCTTAAGTTAAACACCTAGTAAGGACTTGGCCTATATTTGGGGGCTATAGTGCATGAAATATACATACCTTTTTCAAAAAGAAGCATTTGCAACATATAGCAAGTTTAAATTTAATTTATATATGATAAACAGGCATATGATATGACTCCACTATATATACCTTAATGTAGATTTTTTATTAAAGGTATTCCCAAGTAGTTCATAGTTTCTGTAGTCATTATGAATGAGATCTTATTTTTTTATTTCAATTTTTTGCTGGTTATAGTTAGCAAATGAGAAAGCTGTTGATTCTGTATGTTTTTGTACTCCACCAACTGAATACATTATTTTTGCTTTTTTATGAGGCATACAAAGAAGCAGAAAAAGAAGGCTCAAATGAGGAGAAAATTAATCAATAGAAACAGATTCTAAAATGACCCACATGATAGAATCAGAAAATAACATTAAAATAAATTATCGTAACTATAGTCATATGTAGAAGAAAGATTGAACTTGTCAAGTAGAAATGTGGAAGATATAAAGAACCAAATAGAACTTCTAGAGATGAACATTACAATGTGTAAGATGAAAATTCACTGGATAAAATTCATAGCTTGTCCAGATAATATAGAAGAAAAGATTGGTGAACATGAAGGCATAGCAATAGAAATTATCCAAAATGAAACAGAGAGAGAAAAAGTCAAAAGAAGTAAACAGAGAATCAGTGAATGTGGGACAACTGCAAACATCCTAATGTTTATGCAGCTGGTTCTCAGGAGAACAGGATCAGGGGTCAGAGAAAATATTTAAAGAAATAGGGCTGAGAGTTTTCTAAACTCTATGAAACCTACAGACCTGCAGACCTAATCTCAACAAACCCCAGGCACAAGAAACCTGAGGAAATCTACATCAAGTAACATCATATTTAAATGCCTTAAAACCAATGAAAACACCAAATCTAAAGAGCAGCCAGAGAACAAAACCCCATAGAACAGAGAGTAAAAAGGATAAGAATGGCAACCAATTTTCTTTCAAAGACAAAGAAAGCCAGAAGTCAGTAGCACAATATTTTTAATGCACTGTAAGAAAAATTGTCAACCTGGAATTCTATGTCCAGCAAAAATAACCTGTCAATAACTAAGGAAAAACAGACTTTTACGAACATACAAAAGCTGAAATAATTCATCACCAGTAGACCTTCACCACAAGGAATGTGAAAGGAAGTCTTTCAGGCAGAAGGAAAATGATCAATGATACCAGATGATAATCTGGACCACACAAAGAAATCAAGAGCGCCAGAAATGGTAAATATATGACTAAACATAAAAGAAGTTTTGTTACTTATAAAATATCTCTAGAATCGACTTGGTTGCTTAAAAAATAAACACAATGTATTGTGGTAGTTATAACATATGTACAAGAAAAGTATATAACAAAAATAGCACACAGGCCAGGAGGGAGGGGTTGGATATATATAATTGTAAAGTTCTTATTCTTATATAAAGTCATATAATATTACTTGAAGGTAGATTGTATCAGTTAAAGGTGTATACTACAAATACTAAAGCAACCATTAAAACAAATAGAGTTAAAGTAAATGAGCCAATATAGGACTTAAAGTTGAATCATTAAATATTGTTCATCAAAGCCCTGGCTGGTGTGGCTTAGTGATTGGAGCCTCCACCTGTACACCAAAGGGTCGTGGGTTCAATTCGGGTCAAGGGCATGTGCCTGGGTTGCAGATTCAATTCCCAGCCCCAGGAGGCAAACAATCAATGTGTCCCTCTCACATCAATTTTTCTCTCTCTCTCTCTCCTTTCTCCCTCCTTCCCTCCCTTCCACTCTCTCTAAAAATCAATGAAAAGAGTATCTTTGAGTGAGGTTTAACAACAATAACAAGCATCATTAATCAAAGAAGGCAGAAAAGGTGGAAATGGAACAAAGAACAGATGGGAGAAATATATTCTATTCTGGGGGAAATAATCTGAAATACAAAAGTTAGAAACAAAGGTTATCATGGCACTATCTACAATACAAAACATTGAAAACAACCTATCCAATGATAGGGGAATGGTTAGTACATGACATGATGGAATGCTATACAAACACTGAAATCGGTGTTTATGAAGAGCTTGTAATAACATGAGAAAATGCCGATGTTACAGAGTAAATTGAAATCAGGCAGAATGTAAAATTTTATAGTGAGCATTATCTCACCTACAAAATCTATGGCAGGAAAAGGGCCAGGAAAAAAAACTCGATGGTATGACAATGGGGATTTTTTTTTTCCTACTTTCATTTATTTTTTTCAATTTTCTGTAATAAGCGGATAGTCCTTTTATAATCTGAAAATAAAACAGTAACTAAATTCTTAAACTTTGTCAGGTCCTGTTCTACACCTATGTGTATATTACCTCATGACTTCCCACAGCAACCTTACAAAAATGAGTATTTCCTTAGGTGTTTTGATAAGGAAATCGAGACTCAGGGAGTGTATGCCTTGGTTTGTGCATCAAATAATGTCAGATAGTCAGCAGTTACTGGTGTCTTCTGCACAGGGTTAATTATTTTACTTGGGCATTAGAAACCAGGGTAGGTCTGATTCCCAACACCTTGGTATGTATTTGTTGCAGAACTAATAAGAAATGGCATGTAATTCTCTTTATTTGTCTACATTTGCTTTTCAAGTTAGGGGATAACATATATATAAGATTAGCTGATGTAATTCAATCAAATATTTTTAAAAATCTGATTGCCAGATATAAGCTGAACTTATTCAAAGAGAAAAACAACACATCTTCCTTCTAATGTATACAAAAAGTAAATGGCACCTATAGAAATTCTTCAAGTTCCTACATGCATGATCTTCTCAAAGAAGGACAGACCTTTTTTTTTATTAGGACCACAAATCCTTTGCCTGTTGGAGTTTAAGACATTTAAGAAGACTTTATTCATAGACTAACAAAAACAAATGCCAACTTGCTGTTTGGACGGTCCCTACGCTTGGTCTCCTCACACACCAAGCATCAGCACAGTCGATGTTTCGTGCATACTGAACACATCTATTGTCAATTGTTATCTTTAATCACAGAATAATTGGATATTTACACCAACAAAATTGAAACGGATGCTAAGTACTTCTATTTATAAAAGCAGAGAAATCTAGTTTTAAGATATCTTCAGTATCAAACTTGAAAGAATGCTCTGTTTTAAGATCAAATAACCTAAACGAATGTGCACACTGTTATTTATGGCCTGCAAGCACATGGTATTTATATCATTTCCACTTACATTTCTTAACATGTTGAACCCTCTAGCTAAAGAAGGCTGATGCGAAGAGAAAGCAAAACACTGTGGTTTTTTGTTTTTGTTTGGTTTTTTGAATGCTGGTTGCCTGGAGAGCAGACACAATGCTTCCACTACTCCGAAAAACCTGAGCTTACAAAGATGATTTTCAAAATTAAGGGCAACTCACAGCTGAAAATTGTACCTTTGGGCAAAGGGCCGATTCGGGATACATGTCTCTCTGATTGGGAGCTGTGCCAGCGTGCCTCAGTCCCATTTGCTTGGGTTTATAGCTAACAAAAAGGAAATGCCCAGAGTGTAGCTCAAGTGGGGCTGTTTGGAAGTCAGGATGTAAGGTCTTGCTAAGTTGCGTGTTAACGTGGAGAGTTGCATGGTGAGAACAAGAGTCACTGGGCATTTTCAAACGACCGAGCAGGACATGGCTATGGAAGGAGCGCTGCCCAGTGGAGGGTGTCAGTGGCCCTTGGCATCCCAGTGAGCAGGCATTGCCACAGGAGAAATGGGGGAGCTCAGAAACCATGGACACCAGGACCACACTCCAACGTGAGCATGAAAACCAGGATGTGTTCAAATAGCCTCAGGAGTTGACAAGACCCATTTCTAAAATAAAAGCACGATATGATTTCACCCAATTACCACGCAAATATTGTTGTTTACTTTCACCATGCACTTAAATAGCGGCTAAAGATCAAGTTAATTGGATGTCATACTTTCCCCCCAAAATAACTTTATTAATACTGCTACTATTTTTCATCATAAACTTTCACTGGGGGAAAAAATATAACTTCCTCTATTCTTTTAGCTTTGCTAGAGCTGGGATTTTATGGGAATGGTACAACTTTTAAAAGAATTGGCTACAGAAAACACAGACAAACAAAAAGAATAAAAATGATTCCGAGTTAGCCACTGTTAATAGTTTAGGGTATTAATATCCTGCCATAAATATAAAAGGACATAAAAGGATATTTTTGTACAAAAGTGGGATGTGTTTTTTACTTAACCATACATCATGAACAGCTTTCCGTAAACTATTTTAAGTGTATGTAAAGAAAGGTTTTGCACATCCCTTTTTGAATAGACTTTACTTTCAGTGGAATGCGAGTAACACCATTCAGTGAAAGCCGCTTCTTGTTCACACAGGCTCTGGACACGGTCTGGAATACAAGCAACTTGAATGTCTGTTGCCCTCCCAATCACAGCATGGTTATTTAAGACCTTCAGACCTGTGTTAGCTATAGGCAGTGGGGTGTGCCATTTGTCCCCAGCATCCTGAAGAGTCCTTGAAATACAGAAGGATTCAACATGCATTTGAAAGATCTTGTAAAGAGTTCAGGGTCTTAGTCACCAGCGTGAGTTTAGCATTTGAAACTTGGGACACTTCCCATGTCCTGACTGGGTCAGCACCTTTGAGGTGTTAACGAAGCCTAAAGAAGACGAGAATCCTAACTTGGAATAAAGTTTTGATATATTTTTATCCATTTCCTAGAAGGGAGCATTTAGAGAACCTAAGAGGTGATGGAGTAGCAAAGACTTTGTTTTTCTCTTTCTTTTTACAATCATAGGGAACACAGTGGGCCTGTCATTTTTGTCTTCCTAGGATCCTTTTACCAGACTTCTAGTATCAACACCTTGATTTTCCTTTTAAGAACTACCCTTCCCTATTCTTGGTCCATGTGGCTTGAGTGAGGACACACACACCCAAACTCCAGGAGGGGACAGTGACTGCAGCCTGGCCAGTCACCATATTCCAGCTCCTCGGCCAGAGTATTTGGTTCAGGGGTATTGCTCCGCAGAACCAAGCCCAGGAGCGCCCCGAAATCCTGCCTGTGCTGTGGCCTGGCCTCCGGATTTTTAAACCTGCTGAGATGAAAGCCTCAGGTTGCCAGGCCACAGTGAGGGAGTCGTCCGCTAGAGAAGGAGGCTGGTAGAGAAAAACCGAGCTGAGGGACAGAGTCCTAGTGACACCGTATGAGCGCCACCACCTGTATCTGACGAGATGTCTTTTCATTCCGTGAGCCAATACATTCTCTTTTTTCCTTAATACTTTTCCATCAGTTTATTTGTAGTTCATTCATTCAGGAAATATTTTCTAAGGAGCCAAGTGTTGGCCATATAAAAGTGGCCAACAAGGACAAAGTCTTGACCTTATAAAAGTGACATTGGGGAACAGACAACAAGCAAATATATCGATGAACTTTTAACACAGTGCCAAGAATCAAGACCCAGAAAGAAAACTCAAGCAGGGTAATGAGACAGTACGTGTGGGAGCTGTTTGGAAAGGAGCCTTAGGGAAGAACTCTCCGAACAGAGATCTAAATAAATGAGGGGTGAAAACCCTCCAAGTATTTGGGGAAGATTTTAGGCAGAGAGACAAGAAATTCAAACTCAGAAGGGCAAGAGCTGTGTACATGGAGGGAAGAACGGGGCCACCAATGTGGAGTGGCTTCCACGGGAATGACAATATCACTTCGAGGGACTCTGACCCCCCATTTATTCAACTTCACCGACAGCGGAAGCAGTTAGTGCCACTAAAAATATAGCTAGAACTTCTGCAAAGACGCAACCAAACCGAGCCATCCACTGAACACAGAACACTTTCTTTGATGTCAGTGTTCTGCCTAAATCCAGCAAGAAGTGCCCCTCACTGGTCTGCCCACAGGCTGGAAAGTTCCCTGATACTCCTGTTTGATTATTTAACCTCTGCCAGTTTCTGCCGCTTGCTTATCTTACTGCTGCCAATTTTATAACAGCTCTGGTTTTTTAGCCAGTTTGTTTATTCGTTATTTTGTTTCCTGGCCTTTGTCAGAGTTATCTATAAAGTGTAAGAGTGGGTAATGTGTTCAGATGAGGGGAGTTTGGCAGAGTCCTTCTTGGAATTTTTTGAGAGAAAGCACTAATGTGGAGATGGGGTGCGTGGTAAAAACTAATAACTAGTGATTGGAGTGAAGAAGACGTAATCAAGAATTTACTGTCGGGAGGGAAAAACACCCGATGTTTTCATATCAACCTCACACCTTTCTTCCTAAAAGGCAAATTCTAAAACTTTCAGCTGTTAATTCTTTCTGCTGAGTTCCTGCAACGCCAGCAATACGATGCCCCAGAGCAGCGGGCCATGTGTGTGACGTCCTCTCTCTAGTGACGGGGTCACTTAGAACCCATTCTTTGCATTTTAATTAGTAGCCACATCATGCTTAGTTGCTTGAGTGAAGTACATTTGTTTTGTTTTGCGAATTGAGCTGAAGCACTGGGAGGAATTGATCAGGCAGATAAAATGGCATCCCGACAAAGGTGGTGTCAAGATGTTGGAATCAAACGGAATCTGATCCATGTGTTTCTCTGAGCACTAGGATTTTTATTCTAATTGTCAGATATTGTAGACTCATTCAAGGTCTTAATCTATCAGTAAAGTGTTTTCAAATATTAATAGCTTTCTCCTCAGTCAAATAGGTTTGGAAGACCTGGGGTTAAAATAAAGCCAAATGGTCTGGTCAGTATGGCTCAGTGGTTGAGCGTTGACTCATGCACCAAGAGGTCGCCGGTTCAATTCCAGGTCAGGACACATGCCCAGGTTGTGGGCCCAATCCCTAGTGGGGGGCATGCAGGAGGCAGCCAATCGATGTTCTCTCTCATTGATGTTCCTATCTCTCTCTCCCTCATTTCCTCTCTCTCTAAAATCAATAACGGGAAAAAAAAATTTTTTTAATAAATAAATAAAGCTAAATGGACCATAGTCAGTGGTGAGAGATGGGAGGCTGTCACCTTAAGACCCAGAACAAGACAAGCACACCTGCTTTCACCACTGCTGTTCAACATTGTTCTGGAAGTTTTAACCAGAGTGTTAGAAACATAAAATAAACAAAGGCGTCCAAATGGAAAAGAAAGAGGTAATACCATCTCTATTCATGGGTGACATGATCCTATAGGTAGAAAATTATAAAGAATACACACACAAAAACTAGGTAATCAACAAATTCAGCAGTTTCAGGGTACAAGATCAACACACAAAAATAAAGTGTGTTTCTATACATAGCAATACACCATCCAAAAATAAATGAGGAAATCCATTTCATTTATAAAAGCAATTAAAATAATTAAATGCTTAGGAATCAATCTAACCAAAGAAGTGAAAGACTTACATACTGAAAAGTATAAAACATTGCTGAAGGAAATGAAAGAAGACCTAAGTAAATGGAAAAACATACCATGTTCATGGACGTGAAGACTTAACATTGTTAAGAGTTCAATAATACCCGAAGTGATTATACACAATGACGAAATATTACAAGCTTTCCCCTTGAGATCAGGAACAAGGCAAGATGCCGGCTACCCCACTTACTTCTGTTCAGCACTGTATGCATGGATGTCCTAGCCAGGACAATGAGGCAAGAAAAAGGATTATTGGAAAAGAAGGAATGAAAAAGAAAAAAATTTAAAATGATATTATACACAGACAGCATAATTATGTATATGTAGGAAATTATATAAATGTATAAAATTCAAAAGAATATGGAGACAAATTATTAGAATTAATAAGTGAACTCAGCTAGATCACTGATTATAAGATCAACATCAAAATCTATCATTTGTATATATAAATCTAATAAAACAGGTGTAATGAAATTACATAAATTTCTGAAGAAACATTTTTAAAACCTGAATAAATGAAAGAAAGGACATAATTATTAAATTAGAGAATCAATATTTTTGAAGTGTCAGTTCCTCCCAAATGATCAAAAGATTCAATGCAATCTAGCCAATACTCAAACAGGGTTTTCATTTGTGTGTACGTAAAACTCACACGGAAATGCAATGGCAAAGACAACTTCAAATATGAAGTACAAAACTGGAGTACTTAAAGTCCTGGATATCTTGGCTTATTATAAAGCCACCGTAATTAAGGTAGCATGGTATCTGGTGCAAAGACTGACAGATAGATACCTGAAATTGAAGAGAGGATCCAGAAGCATATGCAACCTTAAATAAACACTCAACTTATGTCAAAGGCAAATCTGCAGTGCAATATTTAATGGCTGGTCTTTTCAATAAATGCTAATGAGTGAATTGGAGAGCCATACTGAAAAAGAAAACTTTTATTCATATCTCATCCCATATTTTTAAAAAATCAACTGAAGGAGGAGTGTTGATCTGAATGTGAAAGGTAAAACAATAAAACATAAAATAACCTATAAAAATATATTCATGACCTTGGGGTAGACAAAAATATCTTAAAATGGACACAAGGAGCCCTAACCATCATGGAGAAGACTGGTAAATCGGACTACTTAACATAGTGCAACTTCTGATCATAAAATGGCACCATGAAGAGAGGGGAGAACTAAGCCACTGATTGGGAGAAGACATTTTTAATACATTTAGCTGTTAAAGGACTCATATCAAATAGTACCTATAAATAAATTTTTAAAAACACAGATAACAATAGAAAAATAGGCAAAAGTCTTGAACAGAGGATATACAAATGGCCAAGAAACATATGAAGAGAAATCCTACATCCTTATTTATCAAGGAAAGGCAAATTAAACAATGAGCTATAAGTATACAACTTTGATAATGGGTCAGATTAAAAACACTAATAAATAAGAGATCATCAGTCACTTTGGAGAACAATGCGGCAGCACATATTTGCCAAAGTTGAATATAAACATACACTATGACCTATATATTGCATTTATAGACTTTATACCCAATAGATATGTGTATATGTGTTCACCAAAAGACATGGACAAAACTGTTACATTGGTACTATTCACAATAGCCAGGATAGGCAAATAAACCAAATGTCCACCAGTAGTAGAATGAATAAACTATAGAATATTCCTTTTTAAAAAAAAAACCTACACATTTAAAAAAGAAAAGACCTAATGCTATACCCAACAATAGACATAATGTTGAATAAAAAGTTTACCACACCCAAAATCAGTATATAATGTACAATTTCATTTATATAAAATTCAAAAACATCCCAAATCAATTAATGATGATGGTGGTTGGTTATAAAAATGACCACAATACTTTGAAGCTCCTTTCATTAAGAGGTAAAGTCTTACTTACCCCTTGAAATGAGACTGGCCTAGTGACTTTGACAAATTCAGCGTGACAAAGTGATGTCTCAGTTCTGAGCCTAAGCCTTAAGAAGCCTTGTTTGTGACTGAGATGGCTTCCCTTCCATTTTCCTTTTCCTTTTTAAACAATAACTTTTGCTACTACTGTGGTTTGGGGCCATCCATAGCCCTTTTGGGGGTCCTTACTTCCTAGAAACCTGAACTATTTTCAAGGGTAGAGACCATTCATACTGCAATTCCTAACTTTTTACTGCCTATTAGATACTGTGACCTTTCCCTTACCAAGAACAAAGTATCAATAAAGAGAATGTCACACCTTCAGGCTCCTCTTAGCACCCATTTGTAATGCATGTAAGTCTCATCTGCTTCCTTCCTGTCTCTGCCCAATGCCATGATTTTAAGCGCCTTGCATGTTGCTGGGTGGACATGGGGCCTTATTTCAGGGTATTTTTTGTAAGGCCATGGCTCGGTGGATAGAGGGGTTTTTCAATCATAGAAAAGTGTCATTGCATATGTTTTGTTTGAAATATTCAACTAGACTTTCTCAACTGCCAGGGGGAAGAAGGTCATGTGATTGTCGAAGCTTGCCCTTTGCTGAACGAGGTGTCTGGGCCTTGAGGTTCCCTGAAGAATGTTGGAGGTGAGAGCCACAGTGCACTTTCTCGCCATCATCTCTTCACACAGGTTGCTACCACGTAGAACATGTGTAAAGTGGCAAATCCCAGAGGTTATTGCTTTGACTTACTGAGGAGTGAAAGAAATTCACATTTTTAAAATTTCAGATGTTATTCATTTCTGTACCCACTAGGAATCTGTGAAAAATTGATTGTAATCACAACTAGAAACAACGTTTGACAAATATTTAAAACCAAAGGGATGATATCATGGAACAGCAGCAAGTGGCCTCATATTCCATTCCAGGAACTCACTGTAGGCAGATCCAAACCAGATAAAAAGATCCTAAATCTTTCTATTGGCTACCAAATACAGTTGACTAGCCCTCTCAGAGCTTAAAAAAAAAAAAGTTCAATTTTTAGTTTCATCCAAGAACTAGGATCCATGAGGCCAAACCTAAACTTCCTTAATTTGCATGATCAGTTGCAGTATTTGGAGAAAGTGGTACTTCCATAATAGATAGTTTATGAGTCAGTGTTCACCGCAAGATTTTTCTGGAACTACAAAAATTCATGGCTTTTTCAACCTAAACTGGTTTTGAAACTGCAGAGGGGGAAATCTGAAGCTAGGATTATCACTTATTGTTCTTTTTTTTTTTTTAATGAAGAAATTTGTTTTGATATACTCAGCTTAGTGAATCAGCACCACCAACAGAAACATCACCATGTCCAGAATGGGTGTTTCTATAATAGGGATACAGTAGTTGAAATTTTTGTAGTGAAAACTGATTCTCAAGTGCATGCTTCTTTCTGAAACAAACAGAAAACTTTACTAGGTCTGCTAGAATCAATGATCTGTAAAGATTCCTCCACCAAAGTTCTTCGGAGACTTAATAGACTTCCAAAGTCTGTGTGGAGAACGAGGGATGGGAACTCCGTGCCACATTTCATTCCTGCTTTGTTCAGTGCCCCAGAAAGAGAGTCTTGGTCTGTCAGAACTTTGCACTGTCCTTCTTCCCGCCCTTATCTCTTGTCCAACTGTCCCTCAAGACTTGGCTAAAGATTTCTCCTCTGTGAAGTTTTCCTTCGTTTACCAAGAAACACCCCTCCCCCCCGGGCTGCTGTGCATACCCCCATCATAGCAATTTTCTCAGTGTATCAGAATGGTCTCCCTGGGAAACGAGATAAGTTCACTGAGGCAGGAACCAAGCCCAGGGCTCTTTAAACATTAGGTCCTGACACATGATAGGTGCTTGGTAAATTTTGTTTAATCGATGAAGATGTCCAAATTCTAGGATGGAATAAGAAAATATACCACATTTGGAATACAGAATGAATTCCATACTGAAATAATCAAATTGTGCTTTCTTTCCTGCCTGAGAATGCAAACTGATGTAAAATAGAGGGTAAAAGACTTTCTGTTATATAAGCCACTCCGCATTTGATTGCCAGCAACGTGCTCTTCCAGTGGTGGACAGAAGACAGATTCTGTTTCCATCTAGGGTTCGCGTGTAGAAGTCGGTGGGATTAAGTGCAAGCATGAACTGGCAAGAAAGCTAATTGCATGCTGGCTTGCTGAAAAATCAGCAAAACACTTCCCCAGTTAAAAATCTAAAAGGGTAGGAGGGAGGCTTCTCCTTCAGCTCATCATCACCACTATCGGTAAGTTGTAGAGAGGACAAAAAACACAGGAAGGGGTTCAAACCCAAGGCTCACCTGCAGGAGAGGTCTGATGGTCTGCCTCAGAAGAAAGGTTGCTCCCGAGTCCTAGCCCCTCACCGACTGGGACCAGATGGTAACCTTGACTTGCCATAGTACCTTCAGCCTCGTGCACATCCTCAGCTGTGGCCCATTATTTGGAAACTGCAAACTGACCTTAGGAAGATGGCCAGGAGACACCGAAGGCTCTCATCAGCTGATGGCATCTGGGGTCTGGCAGAGCCCCTCTGATCTCTGCAGCCTCTCTTCGATCCCCAGGAGAAGAGGTGCTCATAGGAGAGCCACATTAACTGTCAGAATGTAGGGCACCCCTCTTCCCTTGTTATGACCACATTCATAGGCTCACTCTGCTGCTTCCAGAGAAGGTCCTGGCAACCCAGGGACCTTTGATTGATTCACAGAATTACTGATGGGCTCGTTAGGCTCCAGATTCATTCATATAAAGAATAGGCAGCCTAAACTTGCCACATACTTGAGCTTGGAGCAGCATGGGCAATGCCCTACCTGATGAGACATGATCAATGACACATGCTCTGATGGGGACAGTGGCAATGGCAGTTCATTGCTGTTCATTTCCACTCTTAATCCCTTCCTTCCCTTGCCAACCACTCTAGTATATTTATTATTTAGCCTTTGTTTGTTTTTTCCTCACCATTTATCCCCTCTATGCCCTCTTCCACCTCCACCCCCTCTCCTGCCCCTCCCCCTGCCACCCCCCACAATCACCACACTGTTGTCCATGTTGTTTTATCTACATTCACTCAAACCTTCCTTTAGAGATGTTGGTCTTTTCCATGGCCACCCGCCCACACTGTGGGTGAGTCTTTCCTCCCTGTGTTAGTTCTCATCTGTTCCTGATAGAAAGCGGCCTTTGGTTTCAGCCTCTTTCGTTGTCCACTCCCCTGCAGACACCACCTCAGCCAGGAGCCTGGTAGGCAGAGGGACCAAAGAGGAAACTCTGACGTGAACATTTCCCAAGCTTAGTTTTCAGATTCTCCCGTAGCTTCCTCTGGAATAACGACAGTTCTGACGGGGGATTTTGCAGTTTATTACTACTATGCTCTCTCTTGGTCCACTTAAAAGATGTTTAAGAATGACATGTGACTGTGGGTCACGTGCACTGATTTATTCCTGGCGATTTTAAGTGAATTGATGGATGCCCACTTGACATATCATAGAAGATGATGCGGTCCTCTAGAAAACTGTCTGCCAGCCCTGCTCCTCGAGAGCAAGTATCTGGTCTACCGTGTCCTCTGTGTATTCTTAGCACTGAGAACAGTGCGGACAGCATGTGGTACAAATCTCTGCTAAGGAATGGATGAATGAATGAATGAATGAATGAATGAATGAATGATCGATCTCCACTGGTGCTCCCTGGCCTTTATATGGTTCTTTCTCTGGGGTGCTTTCACAAATCCCACAGATGGTTCTTCTGTGGGAACATCAATCTCTATCTGCCTCAGTTCTCCCCAGGTGGCATCTTACAGCAACCTCCTCAGGGCCTACAACTGGCAAGTCAGTTTCTGCCAGAGTCTCTTCACCTGGAAGAAAGCCTTCTTGAGTGAAGTTCATTTTTAAACAACCTGTAGGCTCAGTCCCTGCAATGCAACCCATGTCTGATCCATGGGAAATATGCCCCTCTCAGTCCTGCTTGCTTTCAATGCACCCCCAACTCCCTACCCCCTCACTCCCCAACCCCCACCCCACTGGCTGCTGTGCAGATGACTCCGGCCAGTCTTCAGCTTGAGTCTTCCAGGCACATCACACCATCAGCTCCCTCTATGTCCAAGCTGCACGGTCTTGGGGCCTTTCTCAGGAGGCATTTGTAGTAGAAGGAAGCATACCCTCCTCTCCTGCCCAGGGTAGGGGATAGTGGAATGACATCAAACCATAGCAAATGTCTCCCAAATCCTAGCTCCTGGCCTCCTCAGCCTCCACTCTTTACACATTCAAGGTGCCACTAAAAATGTTTGGACATCACCCTTTGCAAGTCCTGTGCACTGGGACACACTCATACTAAAAACATATCTATGTTTATCTGAAATTCAAATACAACCGGGTATGCTCTACTTTATTTAGCAACTTTATATATGGCTGGTGTGGTCCTTGTGTTTAAATAACACTTAGCTCAAAAAAAAAAAAAATATTGTTTCTCTTTAGCCTTTGGGTTGCAAACAACGAAAGAGCAATAATACCAAATAAGTCCATCCCCAGGACGACACGCTAAACCACACAGCGCTCACCACGTGTGATGTATCTCATTTATGCTGCTCTTTGCTGTCTTCCTTCACTTGATAGCCATAGACCGGACTACTTTATTCGTTCTTGTATTCTCTTCTGCCAGAATGGATTCATCGAGATGCAATTTCTCTAAAGTTCATACTTTTAGGAGAAGCCATATTAGCACTTTTATATGGCGGAGGTGGGCATTAGTAACGCCGAGCTCCGGCATCTCGCAGGCAAGGTTTGCTCTTCCGTGGAGAATTGCTTGCTCAGATATCTGGAGCAGTTCCCAGCCTGTTATTCTTTGAGAAGTGGTCTGGCCTGGCCTGCGGGTGCCCCTTGGAGAACTTTCTGTGCAGAGGTCACTGCCCCTGCAGGGCAAGAAGTGAAACTGTGGCTTCTTAATTAGATGGACCAGCCTTCAGTGGCACCTGGCCTTTCTCAACGTCTCATTAAAATACTTCTGAACACACACAGAGATAAAAGTTCACAGCACCAGTGAAAACTAGAACAATGAGCGGGTTTCTGAACTGCGGGAGAATGTGACTCTAATGTGACTGTAACCAGACTCATAAGCACCAGGCCACCACGGGGGACACCCGGTGCTCTGTTTCTAAAGGAAAAAACAACCCCACTTGTTCACCTGCCCGGAGGAAAGTCCTTTGCTTCCCCTCTGTCCACCACTGAGTTGAGAAACACATGAGCTGTACCCACCAGAAAACTAGCTGGCTAGTCCTTCACTGAGCTCATGTTATTTTTTAGGACAGCCAGATGGTAATGTCTCATTTCTCTCACCCCCACCTCACCCCTCGCTACATCCAGAGACTTCAACTCTTCAGAAACACCTGGGCTAGACTTCAGTTGTGGGCTACCAGCATAGTAGTCTCCATAAATAAACCACTATGGGCCTGGGAGAAGATAGAAATAGAAGCAGCAAAAACCAGGGCTATCGTTTTCCATGCAGTCCATCTGTTTCATGAGCTGGAGAGCCAGCGATGGACGTAGGAGTGGGTCCCATTTCTGTCTGAGGGAGCAGAACAAGACAGGAAATGTGTGAGGCGCTGGGCTCAGCAACCTACCTACCATCTGTGACTCCAGGAAAGAGACTCAGCCTCTACAGAGTGGTCAGAGTGCAGGGCTGCGGTCCCTTCCCGCCAGCTTCCTGTGTGGGGATGCGGCAACCTGAAAACTGGGGGATTGAGGGGAAGGGAACAGCTTCTGAAAGACTCAGGAAAAGGATACCTCTAGACATTTTGCTCGAGGAAGCAAAAGAAAATAGCGAGTTGTTTGTATTTCAATAGATGACATGGAAAAACGTTAGCAAGAAAACAGACCTATAAGCAATTACATGAGAAGAAAGGAAGGCTTACTGAAGTAAGAAATGCTGTAAGGAACCAGACTTCCAAAAGCAGAATCAAGCCTGTACTTAAGGCAGAAATCACAGAACTGGCACTAACATACTGAATAAGTAGTATATGGAGGACACACTTGATAATTCATTGTAGAATAAAGAGAAAAAAAGACAAAAATGGAAATTGGGAGAGAGAAAAAGGTGGATACAGAGATTCAAAGACCTAAGTGATGTTCTACATAGCAAAATTGGTGAGTCAGTTTAAAAAATGGATGGATCAAAACTCAAGGATTGCTTCTACAGAGGACACCATAGCAAAGGTCACAGGAAGGGCATAGGTTGAGAGAAGACACTAGAATTGCCTAACTGACCAAGAGATTGCCATCCAGAACAGCAAGGATGCCTCCTAATCAGAAAGAACAAATGAATGCATGAATGAATGAAAGGACCAGTAAACAAACAAACAAATAACAAAAATAAATGGGCAAAAGATCTGAAAACTGAATTCCCAGAAAAGGAAGTCCAAATGACTAATAAGAGCATGAAAATTTGACCTCACTGAAAACCACAGAAATGCAATCCAAACCAAATCATTACTCTTCACCCATCCGAACAGCAAACACAGGAAAGTTAGATTATATGTACAAAGTGCTGGTGAGGGCGAGGAGAAAGGGTGAGACTATGGG
This sequence comes from Tadarida brasiliensis, assembly GCA_030848825.1. NCBI lineage: Eukaryota > Metazoa > Chordata > Mammalia > Chiroptera > Molossidae > Tadarida > Tadarida brasiliensis. Next base: position 91,869,971 of record CM061267.1, on the reverse strand, counting down.
TGCTCTCTGGAGTGCAATCTGGCAGTGAATAAAATATGGGAACACCCTTGGACTCATGAATATCAGAAGAAGCAGGAGGTGATGGAGGAGGAGAAAGAAACAGGGAGAGAGGGGGAAAGGAAGGGACAAAGAAAAAGGAAAGGTGATCACTGATCTGAATAAAGAAAGTAAAATAATGAACAGAATTAGGAGAAATAAGCCAAAGCTATTTTTATTTTCTTTTTACTTTGGGGTAATTTTCATTTTTAATAATGTATTTTATTATATATATGTATTATGCATGAATACTGTAATGCATTATACATAAATACCAAAAAGAAGTTATTTTTAAGTGCCCATAATCCCACCACCCGAGGTTTATAACTACTGCTAACATTTGGTATATTTCTTTTGGAACATTTTCCATGCATAAGCACTTTCCCAAATCATTAGATATTCTTCAAAAAATGATTTAATTTTTAAAGATTGCATAGCATTACATTAATTGAATATATCATAATAATTTTTAATGTGCCCCCATTAGAGAAAAATGTATGCTATTTCAAAATTTCAAAATTACAATGACATAATTTTTGCATGAATTTTGTTAGCATTTCAGATTACTTTTTTACCACGCATTCACAGATGTGGAATGATTGCAGTTAAACATTGTTAAGACTCTTTATTCCATATTACCTTATTGCCTTCAAGAACAATTACAGAAATTAATACTTCCTCCTCCTGTGTGACATACCATCAACAAACGTGTACTTGCAAAAGTTTATGCCAATTGAATAAGTGGAATATTTGTTACATTGTTTAAATTTGCCTTTCTGATCAGTAGTAATCTTTCCAGTTTTATACTTAACAGGCCATGTGTGTGTTCTGACCTCCACCAAAGCTGCACGGAAACATCACTGTCTCAGGGGGCTCTGACCATCCTGCCCAGGACTGCACCTGCTGCCTTACCTCACCAGCCCCCTCACTCCTAATTACCTTCACCACGCTCTCCTTTTTACTTTGCCATGGCAATTACTACCTTCTTGTATACTTTCAATTTTACCTGCTTATTGTCTAGCCTTTATTTCCTGTGTGTCTGTCTCCTCCCACTTCTCTAGAATTTTCCCAAGAGCAAAGATTGCTACATGTTGCCCACATTGCTCTATCCCAGGACTCTAGTATAGAGCTTGGAGTATGGCAGGTTCTCAGTAAATGTTTCTTTTTATTTTGTTCTCATGAATATTACAAGATGTTTTTAAGTATCTAATCCTTCAATAGCTGAATGAGTAAATAAACGATGGTATATCCATACAATGGAATATTATGCAGCAATAAAAAGGAATGGGCTACTAAGCCATGAAAAGACATGGAGGAACTGTAAATGCATATTGCTAAGTGAAAGAAGCCAGTGTACAAAGGTGACATAATGTACGAGTCCAACTCTATGACACTCTAGCAAAGGCAATGCTATAGAGGTGGTAACATATCAGTGGTTTCTAGGGCGTCAAGGGGGAGGGAAGGAGCATAGGCGCTACTGTATGATACTGTAACGGTACAACATGGCAGCATGCACTTGTCAAAACCCACATAACTGCATCACACACAGAGGAAAACCTAATGTAAACTATAGACTTTAGTTAGTAATGTATCGATATTGGTTCATCAGTGATGGCAAATGTACCACACCCATGCAATGTGTCCATAATAAGAGAAATTGTGAGGGGGATGTGGGGACTGGGTCATGTGAGAATCCCATACTTCCCGGGCAATTTCCTGTAAACCCAAACCTCTAAAAATTCTAAAATATAATAAATATTAATTTAAAAGTCATACTTTCTTTTAGTTCTACCTTTTGCTTTTTTTACATTTAAATCTTCAATCCACCTGGAAATTGCATATAGCATAAAATGAGAAAGTAAATTTAATTTTTAAAAATTAATTAATTATTGTTACAGATGTTTCTCCTTTTCCCCCCATTGACACCCTCTTCTCCACTGCTGTCCCCTCACCCCTTCACAGCATTGTAGTCTATGTCCATTGGTTGTGCATATATAGGTATTCATTCTTTGGTTTATCTCTTCCTACCCCCAGCCCCCTTCCTCTGAGGTTTATCAGTCTGTTCCCTACTTCCATATCTCTGGGTATATTTTTTTCATCAGCTTATTTTGTTCATTATATTTTACAAATAAATTTAATTTTAAAAATTACTATCCAATTTCTGTAGCAGCATTCCCCATTATATGTATATATGATTCTATCTTTATTTTACATTACATCTTTAGGTATAGAAATGCCTTTGAATGTTTTAGTATCTCAGATTCTTCTTACCTGATACAGTAAGGTTTAAAGATTTATAGCTTTTAGTATATTTAAGTAACTGACATGTCTGGTTTCTCCTGATTGTTCTTCCTATTTCTTTTTTCTTGGCTAACTTTTACCAATTTTTCTTCCAGCTGAACTTCAGAAACACTTTATCAAGTTCCAAACTGGGATTTTGAATGCATTGTAATCAATACCTTGATATGCCCTGTAATTCTGAATGATCTCACACAGAAATATGCTAACCCTCCTAATGTATGGATCTTCTATTTGTTAAATGTTAAGTTTGGGTTATTTAATTCATATATACTTTTGTGAGGTTAACCCTAAGTTGTATTGTGTTAGTATAGTGAATGGGGGCTCTTTTCCCATATTGTCTGAGATTGATCACTGCTATTTATGTAGCAAATTTATTTATGTGGTAATTTGCAATATATTTATTTTTTAACCTCACTTATTGTTAGTTTAATAGGTTTTCACAGTTGATTTTCTTATGTTTTCAAAGATGATACATATTATCTGCAAAATCATCATTTTCTTTTCATTTTCATGCTGCTGCTGCTTTTTTTTTTTTTCCTTTTCGATCTTACTGCAGTGGCTGAAATGTTACAGAATACTGTAAGTAATCATGAAGACAAATGCATCCTTATTTCATTTCTTAATTTAAAGTAAGGAACTGTAGTACAACAGGTATTTCAATAGGTACTACACACACACACACACACCAAAAAGCATGAAAACATATAGTAATTAAGTTTATTAACTGAAAAACACACCAGAGCCTTTAATAGTCTAATGAAAATAGTGCATTTTTGAGGGATAGAATATGCAGTATTTTCCACTTCCTTAACTATCCAAGTCTTGGTCTAGGACACTTATTAATATTTCTCAAAACCAGTGCTTCTTGAAACACTCTTTGGGAAAATGTCTATTGGTTATTAACAATACACTGACTGTTGGTTTGAAAACCAGCTCCGACCAAGTCTTTCATTCATTTATTTATCGAATATGTATTAAGCCCCTACTATGTGCCAGGGCTCTGCTAATCCTAAAGGCTCGCTGGAAGTCTGGCAGTGATGTCCCTGACTTATAGACCTTCAGGCTAATGGGAGATGCAGACAAGCAAACACGAAACAGCAATACTGTGGAGTGGAGTGCTAAGGATGAGAAGGGGTGAGGGAGGTTGGGTTGTCCAGGAAGCTTTCCGAGAAGTAGCGATGTCTGAGCTTACATGAGATTAACTTGGCAATTTGGTGAGGGGTTGTGGGGATGGAGGTTGACAACCGAGGGACTATTTCAGACAAAGGAGAATGTGCTAAGGGGGAAGTACGTGGTGTATTTGAGAAACCCAAAGAGCTTAGTGGTGGACTAGAGAAAGAGCTTAAAGCCAAGGACGGACATGGGAGAGCTGAGGTTTAGAAATCCGCCCTGGCTGCAGCGCAGAGGAAGGACTCAGGTGGGCAAGAGCCAAGGAGACCAGTTAGGAAGATGACGCTACATCAAGGTGAACCACGGCAGCTCGTCTTTGAAAAAGATTAGAGAAAGGACAGAAACCAAACAATTTCTCGAGTTCATCTAGGCTGTATTGCTGCCTTTATTCCTTTTAATGGAAAATAGATGCCTTGGCTACCTTCTCTCAGCTCTCTATAGAAATGCCTTCAAAGAACTGTCAACACAACTCTGTGTTTCTAGCTTTTAATTTGCAGTCAGTCTCAGAAATGAGATACAGAGGCCCTTTCTCTACTATAAAATTTCTACTGTTTCATGTCTCTTACAGACAGAACCAGGCAAGACATAGTTGTTACTTTATAAAATGTAATTCTTTTTATTTTATTAGAGTAGGATGTGACTAATATATTTTGTTTTTGTTTCCGAGAAGCTCACTGCTAGAGTTTTAGCTCAATGACAATGGACTTCCTTATCTTAACTCCTCTCCCTTTACCATGTTTTGGTTCTTATTCTTTTATTTTCTATTATTAGATTAGATTTTTTAATATGACAATCCTCAGTCTTTTGTAGAATATATTTGGGGGAAGGGATGGGGAGAAAGATTTTCACATATCTTATTTTTTTGTGCGGTAATGATAATCATGATAAAATTGTTGATAATAAATATTATCCTCATTTAAGATTCAGAGCAGTTAAATAATTGGCTCATGAGCACACCTCTAGTGACTTTCAGGACCAAGATTTAAATCTGTCTTTCTGATCCCAAATCTCACACCATGCTAGTCCCCCATGCCTGTTAGGCACGATGATTTGAAAAAGCTGAATTGAATGTATGTCTTTAGATTAAATTTAAAATAAAGTTACTAAATTGTAAGAATACACAATGCATGCATATATAAAGTCATCACATAGTATGCTTTAAATACCTAACCATTTTATTTGACAATTCCACCTCAATGACGGTAAAAAAATAAAAAATAAATAAAACAATTCTAAAAGGCAAAATGACCGAATGAGAAAGAACATGGCTGATGAAAACTTATTTTTAAAATGTATAAGAACAAAAAATACTAGTGGAATTTAAATGATCTAGCCTAAATCAGAGAAAAGTGCGAAGTGATTTCAAATACATAAAAAAAATATGTGAGTTGGGCTCTCTCAGGTAGATGGGGACACCCAGATTACTTTAATGAACAGGGTTTCTTCTAAGGCTGCGTGTGGGAACTAAAGAATACAGAAAACTCTTTCGACGGCCTCGTGGCCACACTCATAGACACTGGACTGACTCTTAAGACACAAGCCAGGTTGAGTCACCTGTGGTCTTCCTCTCCGTGGCAGGTTCCCTCCCATGTCGATCATCCGCCCTCAGGGCCACAAAGCTGCTCCGTAGCTGTGACTACTTCTCCACTATCAACGTGCTCTCACGCTAACTCTGCCGTCTTCTCCCTGCCTCGAGGCTTTGGATTCCTATGGATTCCACTCACCTAATATCTTTGTTCACCTTCTTGAGCAGTGACCTGAGCGACTCCAGCTTCTCAGCAGACTCAAGCATCTCCTTTGGGCAGATGGTTCAGGTGCCTGGAGGGCTGATGTGGCTTGGTTGCCGGCTCCGGGCACCTGGCTGGGCACCTGGCCGGGCACCTGGCTGGTGGCAGAGCATGCCGTGGCCTTCCACTCTGAACATGTTATAAGCTCAAGGAGGAGGCCATATTCTAGGTGCTTCTTTGGTGGACTTGAGAGACCAACTTTGTTCAGCTCAAAGACAGAAAGATGAAAACAGTTTTTGATGGCTAAAGGAAAGGTAAAATTTAAAAATTAAATTCTTTATAATGATGAGACTTGGTAAGCCTTGGAATGAGACCCTAGGTATTCTACAATCTTCTCCCTACTACTTGGTGAGATTTATAGAATCAATGTCTGAAGTGACAACATTGAAGCCTAATTGGAAATTTCCAACTGATCTCACATTTCTATACTTTGGTCACATGATAATTACTAATGAAAAGAACAATCACCGTTTAGAGACATCAAACTCATCTGCCTTTGGCCCACGCACCCATTTCCCTGATGTCCAGCCCATGTCTTTCTCCCATTACCAAACAAGCATACCTGTCTGAGCCTGGGTCCACACTGGGAAGAGAGCCGGTCGATGCTGTGGGATGCGCTGGCCTGGAGAGCAGTGTAGACACATTGGAGCCGCGTGGGCACATCCTCAGGCCCCTTCAGCCCTTACCACTCTGTGAAAACGGCACGGCTTTCCCCTGCTGCTCCTGCAGCGGTCAGGGGGCTTCCTCTGCCTGCCCAGGTCCACTCTGCCCACGGGCTCAGCAGACAAGCTGACTTCATCCACCACTAGAAACAGCCTTCAACTAATGCCACGCTTATCTCCACCTCTTCTCACCCTCGGGTGGCACGGCTCTGGAGCATGTATTCTAGCCCGTTTCCCAGTGTTTCCTGGTAGGATTAGGTTCCAGGTGCCCACGGTGCCAACCTGCTTGCCTGTCTCATTTCTCTACTTTCCTGGGGTCACCTCCCAGTAGACAGCTTACAGTGGAATCCTGGACTCCCAGCCTGTTCTGGCAGAATCCAAACTAACCATACTATCCCTTTGCTCCTTGTACCTCACTCAGTGATAGAGATGTTCATTTGTTGCTTTTTATTTTGTTTAATATTTTTATTGATTTGTAGAGAGAGAGGATAGGAGAGGAGGAGAGAGAAACATTGATGTGAGAGTGAAACATTGATTGGCTGCCTCCTGCATGCCCCCTATGGGGGACCTAGCCCGTAGCATGGGCATGTGCCCTGACCGGGAGTCAAACTAGCAAACTTTTTTTTTTTTAATACTTTTTTCTTTATTGATTTTAGAAAGAGAGGAAGGGAGAGGGAGAGAGAGATAGAAACATTGATGAGAGAGAACATCGATTGGCCGCCTCCTGCATGCCTCCCACTGGGGATCGGGCCCACAATCTGGGCACGTGCCCTGAGCGGGAATCAAAGCAGTGACCTCCTGGTGCATGGGTCGACACTCAACCAGTGAGCCACACCAGCCAGGCCCAAACCAGCCACCTTTTGACGCCTGGGATGATGCCCAAACAACTGAGCCACACAGGCCAAAGCCATTTGTCGCTTTTGGATCATACAGAGAGTTCTCTGCATTTGGGGCGACCGATCCTGGTCCTGTTTGCCTAGGACTGAGGGGATTACCAGGTCTTGGGACTTTCGGTGCTAAAACCAAGAAGATCCTGGGCAAAGTGGGATGAGATGGTCACCCTACCCGCATTGCCGGCCCGCACTGGTGAATGTACACAGCCATTCTGTTCTTATAGGCAGACAGCTGGAGGTTGCTCTGAATCAACCAAGGACGGAACAGTATCATTAGCATGTGGGTTAATTAACTAGAAAGGAAGCAGAATTCTTCACCCATTGTGCACAATAGGCGTGCTGAGGAAGGAGAATAAAGACAGCCTGAGTGGACCATACGACTAGCCATCATTGCCTTGAGATACGGACAACTGGGCACCATTTAACACTTACTAATATCTCCTAGCTCTGCCTAGCACAGGATCTCACATTTTGCCGGAAGTCCTACAACACATCATGAGATGTGAAGAAAATTAAGATGTTCATTAAACCAAGTGTCACTGAGTATACTGTTCAAGCCTAAACACATCAAGGTATGTTAAGGTCTCTTGTGCATTAACCAGCTGGTTTTCTTACTAAGTTCTGAAATGGGCACATATCTTTCCATGGAAAATATAAGCACAAACAATGTTTTCATAATATAGCAGGACCCTGCAACCAGGACTGTTAGCCCAAAGCTGACCATTAGGTTCTACCTGGGATCACCCAATGCTTCCATAAGGATACTTGGGTTGTAATGATGTATGAAAACATTTTGTAAACCATAAAGCATCATGTATGTTGATTAACCCATAATTCATCCATCACATACAATTAAAACTATAAAATTTTATATTAATGTGCTAGAATCATTTTAATTTAGACTGTGAGCAGGGATTTCTTTTTTCTTTTTTGTCATTCAGTTCCAGCCTTAGAGACATAAATGGCACAGATCAGGTAATCCACAAATGTTTGTTTCACATATATATAACCAAATAGATGAATTAGCGCTGCATGCTAAATCCAGACCTGTGCATCAGGACCTAGTGCCCTGGTAGGAAGGAAGGCATCCTCCAGCCCAGATTTAAAGGAAAGGACGAATTTCGTTATAGTTCTTGACTTGTACTACGATCCACTACATTACAAACACTGTAATCTATTCCTTCCTTCTTTCAAAGGTAAGTCTATGTTAAGTAACTTCCAGAATTTGTGTCTTAGCAAATACTTTTTCTTCCTAGGAATATGTTTCCTTACTTTTGATAATGAAAAATTATGCAATTTTCCATGTTTCCCTTTTTTGATTTGGATTCAAGGAAACCCAGGAATAAATTTGATACATGTTTCTATTCAAATTGAACTTCCTTTTTTTATTCCTTTGAATCTTAATTTTTAAAAATTAGTTTTCCTTAAGATATTCCATAAGTTTCTGGAAGACAGACTATAAATGTACATATATTTGGTACCACAAATTTTATAAATTTGAAAGTAGGTGTTTATTTTATCAAGGCATTGTTCCAAACCTGTGGTAATAAGCATCATTCTTACTTTACTCTGCAAACTATTGAAAGTCGCCAACATGGTGTCTACAGAACCTAGTAACTTCACTTTTAGGCTCATAAAAACCAAACTTTCGTGTTTCAGCCGAATCGGAAAACAGTAGTGTGGACTCCCTTATGCAAGGGGAAAGTTGTTCGGAGTATGTTCTGCAGGGTATAGGCAACACCTTCATTGTGCAGTGAGAGACCTAGCTCCCTCTACTAACGAATGGTTTGAATTGGGTTTTCTCTACTGGTTGGGGAGCTGAAGCTCCAAACCCCATGTGGCCAATAAAGCAGCCAAATCTACAGACTGGTCCTCAACATGTTTGTGACCAGTATTTGGGCCTCATAAATAATCATGTCAATATTGACAGTGAAGTAAAGAGATTAAGAACATACAGTTTGGCTTTGGGAAAATGCAGCCACTTACAGACTTTCCTTGGACAAGTCACTTAGGTGTCGGTCACAGTGTAAGCCCTCAATGAATGGTTGTTGTTGACCTTCTTGCAGTCTTTTCTGGGCTAAAACATCTAATACCAGAGATCATTTTCTTCCGAAAAGCTTTCTGGTCCCTCTCTGTTGGGTTCGGTGTCCCTACCACGTGCTCCCCCTAACTTTTATACTTCCCACACAGACTTAGTTGTCTTTGCTTAGCTAATCACCTCTCTCCACTGCCAGACTGGAAGCTTTGGAGAGGCACGGACTTTGCCTATTGCATTCACCATTGTATCTCCAACAGGTAGCCCATTACCTGGCACATACTAGGTCCCTGATAAATCTGATGAATAAATAAATGAATAGATAGATGGATGAGTGAGTAAAGGAAGAATCTTAGAAGGCTTCTGATGTAGTCCCTTTATTTTCCATAAGTTCCTTAAATTTGGGCTACAGAAGGGCCTTCCCAAGCACACTTGAAATCACTCATAACTGAGTCAGTGAAACTTAAATGCAAGAAATGAGATTCATTTGAGCCCTGCAACCACGTAGGCCTTTTTCTGAAGTGTTGGCCTCTTCAGGGCCAAACCCCAAATAAACCAGACTTGCTCCAGTAAAGGTGGGACCAGCTTCTGGTGATTATTACAACTATACCATCCCCAGGGTTGGAACCCTCTCTATATATGTCCTTCTAATAAACCCGTCATAGATCAGGAAGTAAAGAGAAGAGAGCTGCCCGCACAATTCTCGTAGACGTCCACCCAAGGGACATGCTAGCCGGGTATCATCAATCAGGGCTGGGACACCCAAGGATTGGCCACTAGTTTGTTGTGATCTGGGCCCCAAGGCTAAGGCAACTAGATTCCATTTTATGTAGGCCCCTTGGTTAAGGCGACTAAAAGACTCCATTTTGTCACCAATAGACATTCCTCGATATTCTTCCAGTAATAGGTTAATTACCCCTAGAAGGAAAGGAATTTTGCCTAAGATTATAGTTGCCCCAGGAGTTGGGAGGCATCTGCAGTATCCTCTGCAGTTTCCTGAGTATAGGTATTTGCAGTTATTTGCAAGTACTTATGCTGTCGGTAAATAATGCTAATTTTGACTTCTGTAGTCTCTGTCACTCCCACTATTGTACTGGTTCCCTGAGGGGAGGGGGGCAAAAGGAGGAGGGAGTTTCTGTCTTTAAAATGGGACAAGCAAGGAGAATCTTGGCTGTTGATCTGAGGGGAAACTATGCCCTCCGCAGCCCGCTGGCAAAATAAAGTGCTCCTTTACAATTCGGCTGTGCGTCTCTGGTTATCTCGCCATCAGGTTATAACATTTGAAACAGGTTTACCTGTCCTGATCCTTGGGATTCCTCTTCCTAACTAGAGTCCATGGCCACCAATTTGGTCATGCACCCCAAGTTCTCCAACCTACTTCAAGGCTGAGGTGCTGCCTCGGCTATTACTGGAGGTCTCACTCGCTAGCACTTCTCAGAGGAGGCCTGACCCCCTGGTAAAGACCCTCGCTGGATGTGAGCTCCAGGCACAGACGCCAGCCCAGCAGCAACCAGATGACCCAAAGGTGTGAGTGGTACCAACAAACCGCTCAACCCCATCAGGCCCAGCTGCTGGAGATTAGGAGAGTGGGAAGTTCTAACACATCGACCAACATAGTTTTCCAACATGTCTACAATTGATGGAACAGAATCAACAAGGTCGGAGGACACTGTTGGGACCTCTTACCCACACCCTTGTTTAGACTAAAAACTCATTTTTATCAACTCCTCCAGGAAGAAGTCACCTCCCTGGTCTTCCTGGGTGACTGACTCCCAGGCTGCACTAAGTTAATTCTCTGTGGCCCCTGGATCAATATACCTACCTCATCACAGTACACATATTTTATTATGTGTACTATGTACTTTTAAATTTAGTTATAATTTTAATATATTTAATAACTTGGTATTAAAATTACACGTATGTGTATTTGTCTCCCATTAGAGTATGAAGGTCTTGAGTTCAGGGACCACTCCTGATTCATCCTTGTTCCTCCATTGGCTAGCCCAGTGCCTGAGAGACAGGGCACAAGCAATTAATGTGGGTTGAACTGTTCTGATTTCATAGAGAAGACTAAGACTATAATTTTTCAAGAGTTATTTTTCATTATTAAAGCCTAAACTAACATGTAACATCAGAAGTATAGTTTTTGCAGACAGTAGAAGTGTCTAATTGGTATATTTCAGATTAGGTTCCCATGGGCCCCCCCCCCAAAAAAAATGCCTTAGCAAAATTATTTTATAATGAAAACTTTTCTATTTCCTTAGATAATGTTAGGCTGTTGGGGAGGGCATCACCAAAACCCACATCACCTGCAATAGGATCCCAGCGGATAACCTTTTGCGATTCTAATCCACATCCCTTTATTTTCAATTTTGAAAACATGAGGTGAAAAGTTAAAGTTGAATAATATTGCTGTGTACACAGTTTTTGTGGGGTTTTTTTCCTTCCGAGTGTTTATCTCCTCAATGTGCGCAATTGGTAATTAAATATATTTCTGCTGGTCTTGTGGCCATATGCCTACAATATGTAAAAATACATTTGCACTTTTTTCCCTCAATTCCTTTTGTTCCCAGCGCTGAGTGCTGTCAGAGCGCACCGTCCAGACCCCTGCGTGCTGGTATCCATGAGCTGCGGCTTGCCAAGCTGCCAGTCTGGAGCGTCACACCTTACTGCCTTTAAAGATTGCCCTGCAGAGATAGAGGGAAGTGGCAATTTCTACATGATGCAGTCTGGCGACCCAGGAGATTTGAAGTCAGAACTGGTGCCAAGATGTACCCAGGAGAGCAAGCAGAGGCAAAATCGGAGAACCTGGGCCAAAAAAAAAAAAAAAAGAAGAAAAGAAGAGGCTGGGGGAGGAGGAAACCACAGTTAACTCTCTCTAGGGGTTCTCTCCAAAGGCCAGATCTTAAGGCCACTGAGGGGGTGATGGCCGTGTTATTAGGAGACTGTGGGTCCTGGAGAAAGTCAAAGGGAAGAGGTTGGCTTTTTTTGCATGCCCTAAATTGTAGTAGATTGCAGAATGTAAATGAGACAATTATTACACCAACGCTCATCAAGCTGGGCTGGAAAGACTTCAATAGCCTGATGAATATGCATGCAAATTTGTTAATTAAGTTAATTATTCTGCTGAAAATTCATTTGTCTTCCAAGGACATTTTCCCAATGATTTTAACATGCTAGCGCCATTAGTCATGCTCCATGCTATTTAACATTACTTTTTGTCCACTTTCTTTTCCCCCAACCTCTTTTTCTTTTCATATTTTCAAGTTTTAAAAACAGTTGATGGGTTCTTTTAATTGACCCCTGCGAGGTTGGAAGATGCCTAGAGCCAGCTCTGTAGACATTCTCAGAAGCTCGTTTCAATTAAATATTTCCTCATATATAAAATGTCTGCAAAATGTCACATTGGTGGGGAGGAGAAGGGCTCTATCTGGGATCATTAAAGCTAGAATCTGAGTCGTTCTCCATAGTGACTGTAAGAGGTATCGGTCCCTGCTGTGGCCGATTTCCCCAGCCCTCGCAGCATCGTACAGGGGTGTACCTTGCTGTGGGAAGTGCGGGGACTCCAGCCTCCCCTGTCCTCCAGCTGCAGGGCCAGTGAGACCCAGAGAACATGTGTTCAAACAGGAACCAGTACTGTGATACTTTTCTGTCACCCATGAGGGCCCAAATCTGTTACCATGGCAACAAAGGGGCATAGTGTGTTTAAAATCACATCTAAATGGCAAATTGAGATATTCAAAAGAAACAGTTGTTAAATTTTGTTCGCTGACACTAGCCCCCCCAAAACTGTAGCATAGTATTTTTTAAAAACTGCATGTTATTTTGCTGGGAAAGCAAGTTTATTTAATTGAGGCCTTCCTCGTGGGCCTCAAAATTAGAATCTTTGTGGGTCTGGGTGAGCTTTATCCCACCAGGCTCTTGATCTTAAGGCCCAGAGACACACACGAAGCACCCCCATACAAATCTCCCAAAAGTCTGCGCACAGCGATTCCAGCTCAAAAATCTGTACAAGTGGCCTTCTAAATGCAACTGTGCTTAGTGGGCCGGTAAAATCGAATATTTGAAATCAAGGCTATTCCAGAAAATCAGAGGTATATGGTTGCCTGCAAACATTGGGCACTCACACTAAAAGAAGAGAGATTAATCTATGCATCACCCCAGGGGACTGCCATATGCATGCTTAAAGGCCCCTCTTAAGGCATTTATTTTCTTTAGAAAGAAGGTAAATTCAGATCCTCCTCACCCCTCAGTCATCCTAAAAGAGACTCCCCAGTATGGTTTCAGGTTATAACCTGTATCCTCACAGTTAGGGTTGATCAGACTTGCTTGGAGCCAGGCTGATGGAAAGACCAGATTTAATTGAAAGAGTTCAAGAAAAATAAATTAGCATGCTATCTCTTTCGAGCCATTCGTATATATTTTTTACAGTATGAATGGCACTGTGTGTCACATAGATCGTAAACCAATTAAAATGATATTTTAAACCCTGTAATTTCTATAATTCCATCTGTTTTAGAAGGTTTAATTAGCAAAGTTACAAAAGCCAAATATATTTGAATATTTTGAAAGCAGGCCAAACAGCAAAAACTGAAAAGTTCCCGTAAACAGTTAACCACACAACCATGTACATTTCATGACAAGATACTTCAGATTAAAATGGTACATGCAATTTTTTCTAAATTTTGCCAACAATAAACGCATCCAAAGAAAATTATGCTCATATGTTAGGCTGTGTAAATTAATTCAGGGTTTTGGGGTTTTCGGGGTTTTTTTCTGTTTCTCATCAAACTTTCAGAGATTTCTTCTGGTGAAAATCCCATACCTGTCATTTTATCTTGATGGGTGGGCCCAAAGGAGGAACAGCTACAGAAAACTAACGCTATTGAACATTCTTCCTTGAATATTCTTTCCATAGGCTTTTGAGAGAGGTTTACCATTTTGCAAGTAATAGGAAATATTTTTCAGATCTACCCAAAAACATTGTTCAGCCTACCAGTGACCTATTTTTGAGAAATGAGACTACAGGCAGGTCCTGTCATCTTTAAAATAGGAACACAAAATCCAAAGCTACAAAGTAAATAATCTGATCCATTTCTCCACTATTAAAAAACAGTATTATTTTGAATTTTTCCAATAATGGGTCAAACAGAAGCTCTTGCTCTCTTCTTTGGTTTGGATGCTGTGCTGAGCAGCTGCGCACGGATCTGGGCCTCATATGGTCGCAGTCACCAATGATTGACAGAACGACGGTGACAACGTGACGTATAATATTCTCTCTTATCAAAATGCTTGCCATACCACCATTGTGACTCAGTGGGTGTCCAGCTGTCTTTCCTTTCTATTGGATTTTTGACATATAACAAGGTGTAATTAATTTTTTTATATGCTTGCCTTTTTCATTACCGGAAATTGGGTGAGTGTAATTTATTATTAATTCAGCTTCTCTTCCATGCTACCTGAACAAACTATTATTGTTTCCATTTGTATTGCATACTGTCAAGTGGGGGAAATGGATAATAAGGGAAAAGGAGAATCACACCTGTCTGTGATGAGTGTATACATCACGCTGGAAAACTAACATTTATTGAAGATAGACCATATGACATGTTTTTATGCATCATCGTTTTTAACCCTTGCACCAACTATCCAAGAAAAGTATACTTGTTCGCATTTGGCAAGTGAACAAAGCAAAATCCAAACAGATTAGGTCCCTTGCTCAAGTAATGAAAAAGAAAGAAATGAAAATTTCCAATAAGCAAGCAGCAGGAGCAAGATTCGGAGCCAGAAAACATCCAGATTGTGTGTTTTCCCCAAAGCTTTGAAGGCTTCTGGTATACCACTACTACTCTTCAAACACTCACCTTAGAAAGCCAGCGTACACCCAGCACTTACGATTTTTATTACATAGCAGTGTCTGCTTTACTCACTCGACTTCTCATCCTGATTTCATTCTATTGTATCAATTTTTACTCTCTTATGGGTTTTCTATCTTTTAAAAGGATTATCATTCTACTTTGATGTATTTTGACTTAAAAATAAAAGAAGAATGAAAAAGAAAGATGGTGAATTTTTCCAAGAAGGAGGTTAAGTGGATTCTGCGTGCTGAGTCCAGCCGTGGCTGGAGGCATCTGGTACTTTGCACGTTGCTTGCACTGCTGTCTTAGAATGGGCACTTCCTCCCCACATGCCACAGCCTTTCATCAGGAGGCCCCACCTCCCCACCCTGCCCTCTCTAGTGGGTGGGGCTACCCAGAATCTGAAGAGGGAGATTGATATGTTGTCAGAGGAAGGAGGGTCTTTCTCCTTCTAAATTGATGAATAAGAAAGTCTGTGGAGGGAGATAGGAAGCCATCTCTGCTGCTGTGATGAGTGAGATCTGATAAAAACCAACAGAGTGGGAAGCAGAGGAGAGAGAGACAGACAGACAGAGTTGGAATGTTGATATCAGTTAAACTTGTCTAGACCTTCTCAGTGACTGGGGGTCTACAAATTCCCTCTCTCTTAAGCTACTTTGAGTTGGATAATTATCCTAACACATGCAGACATCTGCAAGAGTCAGGAGAAATATTATGCACCAATTTATCTTTCTTAATTCTGTAGTGCTTTCATTCAAAATTTCCAAGGTCAAAACTGGATCAGTATTTTAAAAGCTACATGTATGCTGATTTTAAAAGGGTACCTCCCCTAGCTCATCTTTAATTATCTATGTCTTTTTTAATCATTGGCCTATACTTACCAAATATTTCAGTAGTCATGAGAAATCATCCATACACCACAGCAATGTATCAATTTGTAATTATGTGCCAGAGTTTCTATACTAGAGACATTGGCCATGACACAAAACTAAGTCTTTTTATAGTCCATGCCTGTCGGTAACACTTTCAGCGTGACGTTTGGCAATGATCATTGTGAAATGCTGGCCATATCATTCAGATCAAAGAATCCACTTTGTGGCCTGAACTGCTTAATTTGCTTGTCTGTGCTAATAAATTTAACATTTTTTAAATGTTGTGTTCATATTTCCGAAGTTCTAAAATGGATCTAGAATTTTACTGTACCCTTAGGAGTCAATGTTTTTCTATTTGTCAGAGACATTTGTACCATATTTTGTAATAGAGAAACTTACAGTTTATCATGAGAGGAATGAATTAATAAGCAGTAGATATAGTATAGGGTCTCAGAGGTTGGAGTCAAGTTATAAATTGACATGGGTTCCAAACCTGGCTCTGTCTTAATAGCATTGGTGTGACCTTGGGCACATTACTTCAGCTCCTTGTACCTCAGTTTTGTCATGTCTAAAACTGGGATAATAGTTTCTACCTCACAGAGTTGTTGTGATTATTAAATGAGTTAATACTTTTAAAGTGTTTGAAATAGTGCTTGCTCATAAACAGGGCTCAAGAAATGTTATTATTATTGGGTTTTTACTTTATTAACGGAATAGCTACCTTTAGGGAGTTTCTTCCTACCCTATTAGCGGAATGCACAGAAATTGGTGTCTGTCACCAGAGTTAACAGTGTGCAAAAGTCTGGCTCAAACTCTTCATATTTCTTAGTGGCTATATTTGCCAACATCATCCAAATAATTGACACCTATCTAAATCTACTTGTCTGAATGTAGTCCTTCTTGTTCACGTGCCCGCTGAACCTTGAAAAAAGTTCTCATTTATTTTCTTATCATCTTTTAAAAAGTATTACATATCTCCTATGTGCAATGAAGTACTATGCTGAGAGTTAATGGGCTTTACATAGACATATAAAGAAAACGTAGACTCTGCCCTCTCGTGTTAAGAATAAGTTTGGGCATTAAAAAAAAACTGGAACACAATGTCTAAGGTGAGACATGCTACAAAGACAGGTGTTATGGGCTGAATTCATCCACCTAAAATGTATATGTTGAAGCACCAACTCCCAGTACCTCAGGGTGTAACTGTATTTGAAGATTGGTTCCTTAAAGAGGTAATTAAGTTAAAATGAGGTTATTAGGGTGGAGCCTAATCTAATATGAGTGATGTCCTTTTAAGAGGAGGAGGTTAGGACACAGATACACACAGAAGGAAGACCATGTGAAGACACAGGAAGAAGACCACCAACTACAAGCCAAGAAGCGATGTTTCAGAAGAAACCAGCCCTGGCAACAACTTGATCTCAAACTTCTAAGGCTCTAGAATTGTGCAAAAACAAATTTCTGTTGTTTAAGCCACCCAATCGTTGGTATTTTGTTATGGCAGCCCTAGCAAACTAACACAATAGGTGAAAGAAAAGAGTGTCACGGGGATTCAGAGGACTGCAAGCGTCTTTCCAACTGGAGCCTTGGAGAAGACTCTGTCTAGGTGGCTTCTCTACTGGCCTTTGGCGGAGAAGGTGGCCACATGCAGCTGGAGGATCAGGAGGTTCCTCACAGTGGGAAGAGCATGCCAAGGACGTGGCTGCAGAAAAGCAGAGAAGTTAGAGCTTCCCCGTGCTGGAGTGGGAGGAAAGCCTGAAAGAGTAGGTTAAGGCCAAGACAACAAGTTTGGATTTTAGGCCGAATGCAAAGGAAAGCCACTGACTCTGTTGGTGGCACTGTAACAAAGTCAGAGCTATGCTTCAAAAGGATTAGTCTAGAAGCCATGTGATCATCAGTTGGAAGACAGAAGCACTGAGTCGGGGCAGCGTGCTGACCCAGTGCAATAGAGCAGAGTGAGGGGGTAAGGAAGAAGGTTCAGAAGAGGCAGGCACTGAACAGGTCAAGTGCCTGGGACCTGGCAGATGGCTTTGACATGGGAGGCATGGGGGAGAAGAAGAACAGAGAGACAAATGGAGGGTACTGATTCTATGGTCTGGGAGGATGGGATGATGGAATAAATTACAGAAATAGGAAGAGAATGGAAAAACAGGTGTGGGAAGCATGATGACCAGGACAGTTTTGGAGTTACCAAGGACTGACCATTTTAAATGTAGTTGAAAATGCAGAACTATAGACACATAAAATTGGGATACACACACACACACACACACACACACGTTACATATGCAGAATCTCTGGAAATATAGAGTATATTGGCTTAAGGAAAAGTTGATTTATATGTGCTTGGGACATTTACAGTCTTAGAAGAAAGGGTGGAGATAGAGATTTTGAATCACCATTGAAGCCATGAGAGGGGATTAAGTGATCAAGAGAATTTATGAAAAACAGAAGTTTAGGCAAAGGACACAGGGCATTCTGGGAGAAGTGGTGGTTCTGTGGGGAGGCAGGAGGAGAGCTCGTGCCTGTCAGAAATGCTCCACTCAGCCCCGGTGGTTGCTCCAGAAGGCTGGGAAAATGCCCTCCAAGTGTATCCTTTATATGATTAAAATTTTCGATGTAAAAGATGAAAGAACTCTGTTTTCAGTAATATAGTAGATCCATTTTTATGTGTGCTATCAGAACCAGAAATCTGAATTTCTTTTTAGCTATAATAAAATTTAAAAAGTTAATAACTACTAGTTAGTACTAATCTCAAAACTTCCTTTAAGGAAAATACATGTGTTTTTGTAACATTTGAAGGAAAAAAAATATTTACATAGAATCTAATGGAGTATGGGTCCTAGAAGCTATCCAATCTACCCTCTTTCTCCCAAGATGCAGCAGAATTTAAATGGAGGAACTCAGTGGAGGTTGCCTACCGGCACTGGCTTTTCATACGTTCATCTATCAATGAGAGAACGTTGGTATAAACATCAAAGCTCATAAGCTGCTCTCTCTGGTGCATTGCATATTCTCTCCTCTCTGCTTCTCTCTGCACAAGGCTGCTGTATGGCACTTGCGTTTAGATGTTCCCAGTTGTAAGCACGTGCAAGGACTGCCCAGTGCCCGGAAGATCTGCCGTGGTCAGAGCACAGAATCTGTCCCAACCTACAAACATGGCTGTAGGGGTTCACAGCTCTGACCCCTACAGGAGGCAATGATCATAGAAAAAAAATGAACTGAGAAGGACTCCCAAAAGACACCTTCCTTATTTTCTGCCTTTAAACTCTTTCTTATCATTCTCCCAATCCCTGAGATTGAAAGAAATAATGATATTTTGTAGAAGAGGATTTATGAGTAGTTGTAAGCTTTAAAAGTTACTGAGCGTTCTATTTTGGCTATTATAGAATACAGGCATTTCTACTTAATATAGATTTGTTTAATATTAACTTACAAATCCAGGATAGTTCAACTTTTTATTTTGAAGCTCACAATGATAACATCTTCTTTACTTTCTAACAAAGGTTAAATTTGAATGAAAATGGTCTAAGTAAACAACTAAAGCCTTAGAAACAATCTTTAAAATTCAAAGTTTCAGATAGGATTATATCTAAATAACCTCAAACAGATGAGTTTCTATCATACTGAAAGCCATTTCACAGGCTCCCTAACATACTTCTTGAGTGTTTGTTTGTATGGTCTTCAGGAATAATTAACGAACCAATAGAATATCAATTTAATAAATTGAGTTTATTATTCTTATTGCAACATCTTGGCTGTTAATACTTATCAGTATTTGTCCACAACTACTCAATTAGCTTTTTGAATAAACCTTTGAAGAATTCATAAAATATGGACTTATAGGAAACACAGACCACACAATGCAGGTGAAGAAAATTCATCATTATTTCTCTTTCACAAATGGAAACTCAATGGCTAAGAAAAATCAAAGGTTTTGTTTGTTTGATCCAATCAATTCACAATCATTGATATGAGTGTGTCTGTATATCTCCTTTCAAATAAGATTTGAGAGTTAGTATCAACAATTAGTGTACAATCAGTAAGTTTATTACAGAAATAGAAAATCAGAGCCATGGCTAATAAAAACCAGGAAAATTGAAATCTACAGCAAAAACAGAAAGCTAGCCATTCTCCTAGATTTTAATAAATGCAAACTGATGTGGTTCAGGACATGCTACCCCAAAATATGGCAGCTTGGAATATGCATATTTTAAGCGGGAGGAGTTCGAGAAGACAGAAAAAGCAGGAAAGTCATTTTGACCTGCTCTTCTGCCCCCGTCCACCAAAACGCTCCTGTGAGAGGTGCCCTCCCTATACCTGGAGGAAAAGCGCAGCCTCATCTTTGAGGACAACGGGACACCGTCCTAGCAAACTACTGCTACATTTCCCCCAGTTTACTGCAATGACCTCAACACATGAACCTTTCATATTTCTACATGACTACCCACCCTTCATCACTCAGGTCTACCTGTTTCTCTGGGTCTTCATTTCTTTATGAGCTTTCCTGGGTCTTGAAAAACTTATATTTCATACATTTCTGTGCTTTTGTCCTGTTGATCTATCTTTGTCAATTTAATTTTCAAACCCAGCTGGAGACTCTGAGAGGAGCTAGGAAAATGTTTTCCCTCCATACAAAATCATCAAGCCAAAAGAAACAAGCCTCAAAATATACTTGCTAGTGTTCGATTATATAGTAATGCTGACCATCTCAGGGACCCAGTTAAAGAAGTTTAAAAGGATTTTCTCTCCACCTGCCCTATGGGGCATAACACTGGTGCCCCTGGGCTTTACAGAAGCATAGGTTATTAGACTGAATATCATAATCAACATAATATGTTCCATCCCAACATTTCTTCCCATATAAAGCCTTTCTGAATGTTTGATATCAACAAAAATTATTTTGTATCCTAAATTCAATTTATATGAAACCATACTATCTTTTAAGCTGTGTACAGATCAGGTAGCATTCCTGATATTAAATTTCCCTTGAAAAAATAGCAACTTTGAACTTGAGGATGTGTCTACAAGCATTGGTGACTCAAAGACAGAGGTGTTTAATTATAGCTGTACAAGAAATTAATATGCATCTGTTCTACAAAGATTAATTTTAGTTAAAATTTTATCATAAGTGCACTGATGTTGCAAGATTAAATGGTGAAAAGGTTGCTAGAGATGCTATTTGCTTTGGGGGTGGGGGTGGGGGTGGGAAACTGGGTCAGTGGAGTTCATATATTAAAGAATTGTCTGCCGGCTACTGCGTTAGCTGTCACAGTCTGTCTCAATCAAGCATAACTGAGATCTCCAGAAAGCAGCTATTGGTCAAAATAAAAATCCACATTTTATTTAGATTCAAACAAAGAGCCAGTGTTAATATCAAATATATCTGATCACCCACTGTGCGATAGTTAAATATTCAGTTTTACTGTGCGGCAGCCTGTTAAAATTAAAGTCTTGGTCTCTTTTGAAATACAGATAGGTTTGATTATTTAGCTCAATTTGAGAACAAAAGTGATGGTGAAGAAGTGACTGTTTCTTTGATGCTGTCCCATCTCTAAATAAAGAAAATAACAAAAACAAGCCACAACAAACTATTAAAACAGTTGAACCTCATCACAATCAACTTCTGACTTCCGCAATCAATCAACATTTCCTGAAGACACACACATTTTTCTTCATCCTCTGTTTAAATGGCTCGAAAACACAGCATCACAAAGGTCAGACTCCCTTGTTAAAGGAAACAATGACTTGGTAGTGTAGGTTATTTTAATGGACATATCACTTTAAACGAAGCCATTACATCTGTTTCGCCATCTAATTACAAATGCAAAAGGAATACAATTCACCAATGCATCATAAAAAAGTAAAACCTAAGTGATTTAAATGCATATGTATGTTCCGTAGTCAATGCAGCATGCAATCTGCTATGTTTTTTACATGTTCTGGGCACAAATCAGATGGAAAACCTGTTCTCTGATGGAATGGGATTTCTTCTCGCTGGGGAAGTTTGGTGCTGTAACAAAGCAGTCGTTCGCTTTGTTTACAGTGTACACACGACACGTCTAGCAAGTGAGCCTAGCCGAACTCATCCGGGGACTGGTATTTTATCATCAAGAGGGTGTGTGGCACCATTCTGACACAGGGTGACTATTAAAATATATTAACCTAATGTATAGGAGAGATTTTCACGGACACATAAGAATTACTTTCTCTTTCTTTATAAAAGGGAAAATATGAGAAGGATTTCCTTTTTTCAATTTCTTTTAATTTTCAAGCTGTTGGTAGATTTGGTTTTCTCGGAGGCCTCTCTCCTTGGCTTGCAGACGGCCGCCCTCTTGCTGCATCTTCTCGTGGTTGTTCTGTGTACACACACTTCAGGGGTCTCTTCCTCTTCTTATCAGAACACCAGTCGTATTGGGTTAGGGCCCATCCCAATGGCATCTACTTCATTTAACCATCCTGTGCATACCTTTTCTCTAAATATGGCGACAGTCTGAGGTCCTGGGCGTTGAGACAGCAACATATAAAATCTGGGTGGGCACAGCACAGACTCTAACAGAACAGTGTGTTGTGGCTTCTAGAAACCAGATTCTATTTTCAGTTTGTCATTGCTTTTAGTTGCAATTATGAAACTCTTAGCTTAGAGGTTAATTGAAGTTTGATTCCAGAAGCAAAGTGATAGTTCACAACTGTGTTGTCTTTTGTTTCTTTTTCTCTTTCTATTCCAGAGAAGTGATTCTCAGTTTTCATGAGGGATCGATGGACAGTTTTTATTTATTTATTAATTTTTTTAGGGACCTGGAGAGCATTATCGTAAGCGAAATAAGCCAAGCAGATGGATAGCTTCCAGCATCCGATGAAAGCTATTGTATCAGTTAACTTTGACAAACCACCTGGAACCTTTTTTCCCCAGTGCACTGTGTGCTGGCAGGAAGTATTTTCATGTAACCCACTGTCCTTGCTCTCAAGGCTGGGGGAGACTAAATAGCACTGATTGCTCCTCAATGATTAGCTAAAGAACCGTGTGCAGTTCTCATATTAAATAGTAAAGACACATTGGTAAATGATGATTTTTTTTTCAGCAAAAAATATAAGCTGTTTCTTGTAAAAAATAGTACCATTTAAAGAACACACTTGAATGGAGTTCCTTTTCTGAATCTGAGTGGGGCAGGAAGGCAAGAATTCGATTAGACCTGGGCAGGGAAAATTCCAAACTTCATCAGGGTGAAGCAGCATAATCAGAGTGTTAGGATAATCAAACTGAACCAACAAGTTCATCTTCAATGTTAAGAAAATGTTAGTTATTGTATGTCTTCCTCAGTCAAGGTTGGATTCACCCAGGTTCTTTCACGCACTTTCCACCGGGGCAGGGAGTGTTCTACCCCTGGACGTGCGCCGAGGAAGAGGACCTCAGTAATTTGGTGGACAGTGCGACCTGTCTGGTGGATATCTGTTATCTTCTTTCTCCAGCCACCCCAGCACTTGGACAATGGTCCCATGTACAAAGTGGTCATGGTGGCAGAGAGAGCAGTTATGCACAGACACGATGACGTGGACCGTCCCTCACCAATGCTCATTTCACTGCATCCATTGCTGCGTCCTCCAACAGCCACCGCAGAGACCAACTCGGAACCTCCATGAGGACATCTTCCGGGGCAATGAGACAAGCACAGGATTCTTCGTAAAGTCACACAGGTCCACCATACAAGACCCTTCTCTCTTCTGAGACTAGTCCTTCTGCTGTTCGGTGTGAAATGTTTTTCATTTGATTGCATCATGATAGTAGAAAATACCAGGGTTTTTTTGCTTTATTATTTGTTTGTTGCTCAATGCTTATACTTGGTACACACACAAATATGACTATGTTATGTTATTTTCTGGGAATGTTGTTAGTTTGTGAAATCCAAAGGTCTGGACACCACTGGTGTCCTGGTTAAGAGTGCTGGAGCCTCTGGGGGTGGAAAGGTCCAACCCCAACTCTACCAGTAACATCTGGAACACATTTACTTACTCATTCTGAACCTCAGTTTCCTCATTGACTTTATAGGGTTTGGGGGCAAATTAAATTAGTTATTGCACAGAAAGAACTTTTATCACTCAGTATCCAACACCTAAGAAGAGCTCAATAAACATGTCATTATCAGTTATTATTATTATTGCTATTAGGATTACTATTACTGCATTGGTCCAACCCATCACAGAAAAGAAGCTACTGAAACTTCTGCACCACTTTGGGTGGGTGTCTCGGAATGTTGCATCACCTATTCTTAGGATACAGTGTGATTTCCTGGATTAGACACTGATGGAAGAATCAAGCAGCTTGGATGCCCACCTGGCCCTCTCCCTAACTGCCCATGGATCTACCGCATCACTTCTCATCTGCAAAACGCAGGATGGGACCAGATGGTTTCGAAAGGTCCTTTAAAGCATTGACCTTGTTTGGCTGTAGGAATCATGTCCAGAACGGTTCTAAGCTCTCTGTAATCTCTTCATCGGGGAAAGGAAATGAGACTGGGAGAGCACAACTCAAACATGTTTGCTTTCTAGTCGTTTTTTTTTTTTTTTTTTTTTTTGGTTTTTATTTTAGGGAAAATTCGCATAACATGAAATTAGTCACTTTAAAGTGTACAATTCAGTGGCATTTGGTACATTCATAATGTTGTGCAACCACCACCTCTATCTAGTTCCTAAACATTTTCATCATCCCGAAAGAAAGCCTCATGCCCACGCAGAGTCACTCCCCTCCCCTTCCCTTCAGTCCCTGCTGCCCCCAGTCTGATTTCTGTCTGGATGGATTTTCCTGCTCTGGGTATTTCATATAGATAGAATCATACATTATGCAACCTTTTGTGCCTGGCTTTTCCCACCTAGCATGTTTTTGAAGTTCATCTAGATGCTAGCAAGGACCAGTACTTCATTCCTTTTCATGGCTGAGTAATAACCCGCTGTATGTAGATACTACAATGTGTTTATCCATTCATCCGTCGATGGGCATTTGGGCTGTTATAGCCATTTCTTAGTCACTCATTATCATTAATGATTTCCAGTGTGGTTATTCCTTTCTTGTTTGCCTCCCTTATTTCATAGTAACAAACATCCCAGACCATTCAACGCATTGGGTGATGTTAAACGATCCATATTCCAACAGGGAATATGTTTCAAAAGATAATTTCTGGTGCAACAGCATCTTCCATGACCCAGATCACCCTCTTTTCTCAGAGCATGGCCTCATTTAAGGTATGTACGCTAAAAACAGCCCTGGTGTGCAAGAGGTCACGCTGACTTCATAGTCTGCAGTGACAATATATATAAACAAACAGATAAATATGTTCCAGAGAAGGAAAAAAACAAACTTCGGAGGGCCAATGATATGAACTGTCATCAAGAGAGAACCTCGGTCCAGCCAATAAAATGACACAAGTGACCCATCTTCCTGGCACTGTCCCCTGTCTGGATGGAGCTATCATGAAAGAGATCTACCCTGGGTGTCCAAGGGTACTCTGTCCAGTCACTCGGTCCTCTCATCATAGGCCAATAGCATGAGAGCCTTTTCCCTAATTGGATAACCCACCGCCAGGAAGATTACGAAGAGCCTGGTTCCACAGCAGTATTTTAGGGCCTGCTGAATTGCTTATGCAATTTAGAAGTAAACTAAGTCCATGACCTCCCATGCGGGTTGTCCAAATGCAAGAATGTCGTTATCATGTGCTCGGTTGTGCTTTTTCCCTCCCACTGAGATTCTGCTGCTTCACATGATGAATCCTGCCTCTGAAAATGCCTCACCCAAAAAGTTGTGTCTGCACCCCACTGAGGCAAACGGAGGTCTGGCAACGATCCAGTTCATTGGATCAACATAGCTGGCGGAACCAGATCATTTAAGCTCCAAATTTCCCCATTAATCAAAATAGTCTGATGACGGATACATCTGCTTTTACTTTGGGTTGTGTGGACACAGTCTAATTGTGCATTTCCTAAAAACAGAATCGTATCATCTGTAACATTCACAGAGCTCTTCCTGCCCACATTTCTTTCCCAGCTTGTTTGCCTGAACAGATAACTCAGTAATTAAAATTCATAATCAACACATGTTGAGTATTTTTCCTCTTTCCTCTGTTTTTACAATCCTTTACCCTGACTTCTGGGTGGTTTGCCAACTGTTCCACTTTTCAAGAGTAAATACGAGAGGTTATCTCCCATGGGGCCATCCTGTTGGTCGTCTTTCTTAACCCTTTCTTTTCTTTTGTTGTTGTTGTCAATCCTCACACGAGGATGTTTTTCCATTGATTTTTTAGATAGAGTGGAAAGGATGGAGGGAGAGAGAGACACACATTGATTGATTGCCTCCCACCTGACCCAGCCAGGGCTGGGGATTGAACCTGCAACCCAGGTATGTGCCCTTGACCAGGAATCGAACCTGCGACCCTATGGTCCATGGGCCAACACTTTAACCGCTGAGCCAAACCGGCCAGGGCTCTTAACCCTTTCTTCATGTCTCTGGCCTCGACTGCCATCCTCATCACCTCTGGAGGCAGGAATCTCAGAAACACTGACAGTTCTGACCATACCTTAAAGGCCAGTTGGAGAGTAAAGCAGTAAGTAGGTGAGTGGTCGGAGAAATAAGGAATGGAGACAACAGAGAGTTTGGTTTAAAGCCAGATATCCCACTGAGTTTACCACCATGCTCTCCCTTTCCAGAAGGGCTGTGAGTCCCAGACAAGCCCATAGCTTGTACCCCCTGGAGTGGAACCTGGCCGAGCCAACCTTGGTCTGCTGAACTGCCAAGCAGCTGAGATTGCAATTAATAGGAGGTAAGAGGGTCCTTTGTAAAATGTTTGCCTGTGGACACAAAGTGGATTCGTTCTGCAAAGGGAAACCAAGCTCACCAACCTGACTTAGATTCCCTGGGAGTTGACTACACGGGAGCCACGCTCAGCTGTAGAGACCAGAGCTCACGTGCCTTCTAAAGTGAACCTGAACCACAGCATCACCATCTTCCTGAACTGCAAACGGACCCCAGAGCCAGGTCTTCTGCTGGGGTCCTTGCATCTCTCCCTTCAACACTTAGGAAAGCTTCCCCAGAGAGGAATAGCTTTCATTTCCCCACAACAGCCCTGGTACTCCGCCTTGGAGATGAAGCCACGGCCAGAGGCACACCTGGGCTGAGCCGCCAGCCCCTCCCCTTGCCCTGCAGACGCCTTGCCTTGGGCCACAGGGTGGGGCTCGGAGAAGCTGCTAGTTCTGTGACATTTAAAGCGTTGAGATTCAAAAGCTGTTGTTGCATAATTCAATTAGAGAACCACTTTTAACTGGCTTGTGCATTTTCCCCAGACTTACCTTCACCGGGGAAGAAAAATGAGGATGCTACCTCCCAGTTCCAGAAATGCGGGAAGCCGGGATGTATTTTTAACGTGCCCATTTTACACAGTGTCTGTGCCAGTGCAGGTGAGGCTGCTGACAGCTGAGCTCGGATGCCACGTGCGTCACCCAGGGCGGGCCTTGGCTTTTCAAAGGGTAACGATTTCATATGTGGAAAAACACACACGTGTTTTCAGTATTCATGGCCCAGTATAGTTCCTTCGTGTATATTTCTTGGACACAAAAAAAAGGCATCTAACAATGGAAATTCTGTCACCTTATCTGTTTTACTCTACCTCCCATCTGGGACACACACACACACACGGGAAGTTCACTTTCTTCTTGAATTCCAAATAACTTTTATGATTGCGACTACAATCTTCTCAGAGTGCTCAGAAGGGCTCTGTGTGTTCCCCAAACCCTGCAGAAAATGGGGTCTGGAATTCTTTACCCCAGCCAGAACCTGACCCAGAAGCAGCAGAATTTCCTGATGTTGCCGGATAAATAAGACACTGCCTTCCTAGCAGGTGAAAGTCCGTGGGTCATTTCCATGGGCTACGTGGACACGCACGCGCAATGCCCTGCAGCCACGCCGCAGAACACCTAAGATGGGTCGGGGCAGAGCATCCTCGAAGCAGGGCCACCTACCTGCTCATTTCTCTCTGCGGAGGAAAATCGGAAACTTTGGTCTTTCTACAGACCACACTGCCTTTGGTGATGGTGAAGGATTCCAGAACACACCACTGAGGCAGAAGTTATTAGGAGCAGAGGCATTGTGTTCCTGAACAGAGCCTTCCAAAAGAACGCAATAGTCCTAAGTCCACTCCCCAGAATTTATTGCAGCCAGGAGAGGTTGCCTCTTACCCCCAGAGATGAGACGTTGCCATGAAACTATCATATCTGCCACCTTTTCTCAAGTCCCATTTATTTTTCCAAAAAGGTATTTGTTTTCCCGTAAATGCCCTTCTGCCCTTGCCCTTCCCCTTTAAGATGGTGTGTAAGCCCCACATCCCAGTTGCTCCCTTGAGTTTCTCTTTCTGTGGACTCCCTTAAGCACACTTTAAATCTGTCTTTTCTCTTGCTAATCTGTCTCTGGTCAGTTTCATTGCAGGTCTGCAAACCCTGAACCCAAGAGGGTTTTTCTCCTCCACAGTGGTGTCTTCCATTTGCCCCCAGATCCACCCTCTCCCTTGGCTCTGCCCTAGGAGAGTCACCTGTATAGACTAGTCCAACAGGCTCCCTTGTCCCATAGCTTCCAGTTGTGTTTGGTCATTGGCGGGGGGTGGGGGGGCATCAGAAAGAGCTCAGAGAAAGAGGCAGGTCATGGGATTTATCCCTCAGATCCCCCTAGCACTGTGAAGTGACCTTGGGCTATGTCCCTCCACTGAAAGGCCTACCTCTTGCAAGGGAACCCGTCCCACATGACCTCTCTGGCTCCAGGTTCTGGTCATTTCTCCCTTCTCTTACCCCCTCTGGCCTAGGGATGATAGAGACCTCACTGGCCCCTGAGTACTAGAGCACTCTGAATTTTTCTATACCCTCCTCCACCTTTATACATGGTTGCATATAAACTCCTTCAAATTACCCAATTTGGATGTGCTGTTTCTTGCCAGAACCCTCAGTGATACATGGGAAAGACAGCAGACAATCATGGACTTGAAGGCAGTCTCATTACCTTTGAAGCTGAGCCCATCTCTGGGAAGTCAATGAACTCCTACTTCTCCGAGCCCTCCCTCCTCTAGGGCAGCGGGGTCCCAGCTGACTCTTCCACACTCCTGTGGAGCCGTGAAAACAACAGTCACTTTTCTCGATACGTTGGCCACTGTCCTTGGGTTTGTAACCAAGATGAGGGGCATAACAAGGTAACACCACGGGGATCCCAGCATTTGTGAGTTAAGAGCATTCTGATCATCTGTCTTTCTTTTAGCAGAAAGTTTAGTAAGTCTCCCCAGGATCAGGTAAGAAGACAGGTGGGAGAGAGCACCCACTGTGTGCTCGAAAGTGCCCTGCTCAGCTTCACCTCCAGTCCCAGGACAAAGGCCCACAGGAAGACAAAGCCTCCACCTAACAGGACACTGTCGGTACAGGTCAGAGGAAGGCTTTGTCTTCTCTTTTGGAACAAAATTCTCCATTCTAATATCCATCTTAGCCAAAGTCCTCCTTGCTTCCCCTCTTCGGTACCTCTCCCAGGTCAACTGCATGTTAGATGTCAATGCAGGAAGGTGACCACTTGCTCTTGTCAGGTGTTAGAACCAAAAGATGGAGCATTGGGTCACCTGCCCCCATACAATACCCTCTGATTATAACACGCTCACCTGCACTGTTTTCCTGTTGCCTAAAGGATTCCACCCAAACTCCTCGGCCTGGCATTCACGGTCCATCATAATCTGGCCTCAACCTCTCCTTCCACTTAAAGCCAAAATTCTTGATCAACTGATGGGTTAGATGATCAATGACCTCATGGGTCATGTCTGGGGCCCCGGGCACTGGGAGAGGTAAGATAATTACAACACAAGATCTCAAGGATGTCATGGAGAAAGACCAGGAGAAATGGAGCCTAAGCAGAGGTGGGATGGGAGGTGGGGAGGAGGAACAATCACAGCTTCCTTGGAATGTGACCTTCAGCAAGGTCAGGAGGGGCTGTGAGTGAGCCCACACCCCCCTAAAGAGTACATAGCAGGTGGTAAGGAGCCAGCTGCTGGCAGCTCCTTGGGGGATCAAGGGGTCCGAGTCTGAGCCAATGCCGCAGCCCTGCTATAGAGAAACTAGAAAGGGGAAGGGAGAGAGGTTAGAATAAGGAAAGGAAGAGAAAAGAGAGGCCTGTTCTTGAAAGTGAAAGTCTCTGAATTCTCACAATGTCCTAAGCTGAGCTCTGTTCTCATACCTTCTCCAGCTTTCCTTGGCATTCCAGAACCCGATCAGACCCTGGAGTTTAGGGAGTAAAACGAGCAGGACATTTAGAGGTCAGGGCAGGGCTGGGGGCGTGTTGCTTTGGTGGCATCCCCCTCCCCTTATTCCAGCTTGTGTGCTGAAGCCCCAAAGGAGCAGAGGGGCTGAGGGTCCTTGTGTCCTAACTTCAGGAGAGACATCCATCTCCTTAAAGACTTCCTCTGTCAAAAGACCTGAAGAGGCAGTTCACAAAAGAAGAAACAAAAGATGCAATAGCACATGTGACGTTGGACAACCTCCCTACACACCAAAGACATGCAAATTAAGGCCAGGTATCGTTTTTTACCCATCAGGCTACCAAATGCTGAGGAAGAGGTAATGCCCATTACTGGGGAGAGTCTAAAGAAACACAGCCTGTTATAAATTACTGGTGATCATAGGAAACAGAACTGCCCTCCTGGTACTCCTTAGTAAGTAGCAAAACCCTGGAGAGCGGCCCACCTGTCACCCAGCCATCTCACTTAGTGGAATTCATCCCAAATGACTAACTGAGGATATGACCAAGGTGCTAACTCTTCCATCCTCAATTCTCCACACCAGAGCACTGAAGACAGTATTTACCCCTCTTACCAAACAACAAGAGGAGTGATTTTTAATAAGCATGCGTATGACAGAAACATTACCTTAGCGGCCGTATAAATAAACGTTCCAAATGTGTTAACTTTCTACACTAGGCCTTAGCTTTTGCCTCTGTTTCCCACTGCTCCTTCCAAGAAATAGTTCAACTCTTCACATCCTTTTTTTTTTTTTAATCAAAAAGTCTTATATATGACAAATAATGTAATATGGATTTGGCCCATGCTGGGCGAGTCAGGAGGGATTAAGATACAGTAACAAAATCTCTCCGAATGTGTGTGGGTATCACACAAGCTTTCTCTCCTGCTCCATGCCTACATGGGTCAGGGGGAGGGGCTGCTGCCTGTCTCCTCGTTCAGGGACCCAATGTGATGGGAATTCCTGGTTGCCCAGGCACAGGAAGGAAACCTGGCAGGCATCACATGG
This sequence comes from Tadarida brasiliensis, assembly GCA_030848825.1. NCBI lineage: Eukaryota > Metazoa > Chordata > Mammalia > Chiroptera > Molossidae > Tadarida > Tadarida brasiliensis. Next base: position 91,839,051 of record CM061267.1, on the reverse strand, counting down.
GTAATTCCATCTCTAGCCTGGGAGACACCCATCACTTCCACTCACAAGTCTTGGAACAGAGCAAGTCAGGTGGCCACACAAGTAACCTCGAAGGTATGGGAAGTGTGATACCACCAGGTCTGGAGGGAAGAAAACCGGAATGGAAGTGCCTGGTCCTCACGCCCACCACACAGTCCAGGACCAGGGAGAGTGCCTCCGGGGTGTCAGACGGCATCATTCACTCCTGGAATTTCTGACTGCGTTGGGAGGAAAGAGGAAATGGGATCTGTCCCATTCACTGACCATCCCTTCAGTGATTAACTACCAAGTAGGAACTAGGAAAATACAAAGAATTCTAATCACGGTGTTTCCAGGTGCTGAAGGCTCATTGAAAAGGTAATGTTGGCATTTGGAATCGCACGTAAGATGTAGGGGCTCAGGGCTAGCGCCTGACCGCAATGGGAGACGAGGACTTCTTAAGCTGCTCTGGCTTTAGAATCAAATGATACATAATCGGCTCCAGGGCCAGAAAGAGTGAATCAGCAAATATTGAGCGAGGTGAAGACCAGGCACATGAATTTCGATGTAACTCCCTAGATTGCTCTGGGTTAAGAACCCTTGAAGTATGAGAATCCAACAGTCATGCTCTTAAGGGACAAAGGGTGTTAGAGACACCAAGTAGAGGTTTGGAGGAAAAAGAGGAACCTGTAGCTGGAGCCTTGTGGACAGGGAAGTTTTCAAGAGGAAGGTGAGCCCTGCATAGTCCCGAGCACAGAGAAGGTTACCAGTGTGATTCCCCATTAGGGCACATGCCCGGGTTGCAGGCTTGATCCCCGGTAGGGGGTATGCAGGAGGCAGCTGATTGATGTTTTGCTCTCACATCGATGTTTCTCTCTGTCTCTCTCCTTTCCTCTCTCTCTCTAAAAAAACAATAACAAGTTTTTTAATAAAAAGATGAAGGTGGCCCTCGACTTTCGAAGGAGGTGTAGGGTTTGGCTGAGTGGTTATAAGAGGTGAGGCCTGGCCAGGGTTCAAGGGTAGATGTACCTATATAAAAATCATACTCAGAGGGATAAGAAATACTTCAATAGTGTGAAAACTTAAGTTGCAATGAGGGTTAGAATCTAAGTTTCCTGAAAGTGAGTACTTGCTTTAGGCCGCCATCTGACTCTGTAGGAAGCCTTGGAATCGGCGTCCTTCCTCAGCACTCTGGACAGCGACAGACAAAGGATAAGTGCTTCATTAATATTTGTTGAATTAATTAAATTATTAATTAATCAATTCCGAGTTGAGTAACTGAAGATCAAACTTCAAAAGTCTAAGAAGGTAATTAATGGCTGTTTATGAATCATTTATGTCCAACTTCTCCTTTGGTTCTACTTCTCCCAGAGAGTGAGACAAGTTTTACCGCTCTTTTGTTCTTTTAAACGATATATACGCTACCCCTGCTTCCAGGAAGCATTCTCAGAGCTCACTGAGTGAGCAGAAGAGGCCTTGGAGCAAGTAGGGAGAGGCTGGTGCAGCAGACGGGCTGAAACCGTGGCTGCTGGCGTCGAGCAGACCTTGCTTTGTTGCCTTCTAGCTTCTGTGTGACCTTGGACAAATCAGTCAACTTCTTTGGAAAGTTGGAATAATAATATACAACTCATAAGAATGTTTTGAGGATGAAGCACTACCAAGACCACGATGACCATTTCGAAAAATTTAGGATGATGGCAGTATCAGGGCCAGCCCATCTATCAACGCCCTGTGACAGATGAGGACATCAAGACGCACTTTCAACTGAAGCAGCAGAAAGACCCATATGATAAAACTCAAAGGACCAAACCACACAGAGGCAAGTGACCTGGCTTAGTCAATACTGGGTTTTAGATTTCATGTACACAACTGCATAAAAAATGCTGGACATTTGGCCATCTGCTTACATTCCTTGCTGATAGATGCAGAAAACTCTCTGCATTTCATTTGCACAATCACTGGGACACAAACGATTTAGCCAACAAACTTTCTTTGCATTGGCCTGACACATATTTACAAGGTTCTCTGCCGGCCATCCCACCTGGTTCTCTTCCCAGCCCTGGGCCACTAGCTTAAACAAACACGAGCATCTGCTCATAAGAAACACGCTCGGGTCTTTGTCTCTTCCAGGCGAAGAGACAAAACAAACAAGTAAACAAAAAAGGTTGATATGATAAAAAATGAGCCGATCATGCTTTTTGGCTATAGAACACCAAACTGGCTAAACTAATTTTAAAAATCAAAACAGAACCGACTGGATGAATGCACAATTTAGTGGATATGAATCCAATTGAGTGGGTTCATAACTGGCCAAATAAAAGTAATAATAAAAGTAGTTAACATTTTGTAAGCATTATATTCTGTGCCAGGAATTATGCTGCATGCTTTGTATGGATTAGTGTGCTAGCCACACAACAACCTAATAAAATGTAGTACTAGTTTATCAACATTTTTCAGGCAAGGCTGTCGTCAGACTGAGAGGGTAAGCAATTGGCCTAAGGAAGAGGCAAATCACTAAAACTCAAGTTGTGATACACTGACCTCGTTTCTGTTACATTTGACTATCAGGAATGCCATGGAGATCATGTATCTTGATTTGAACGTGGCACTAAGCAAAACGTCCTGAAACCCTGTGGTCGAGATCTAGACATTTAAGCTAGGTATTAGCGAAATGAAATAAATGTATGGTATATGGATCAACTCTGGTCAAACGGTGTTGATTACCATCAATATTATTATTATTACATTTTATGAAGGATCATGTCTAGTTAGGTCCTACATAGCTCTGTGTTAATCAAAATATTACTGACACTGACTTGGGATGAAAATATGGAAGAACATTTAATAGGTCTACATGTAACATATTTACATAGTACAAATAGTGTTGTAAATTATTATGACTAAGATACCTAAGATTCAAAGACCCTCGACAGGCTCATCCCTTTATTCCACAAACATTTGTTATGTTAAGCATCTTTGCACTGCCAGGCACTGTGATGGGCACTAGAAACACAGAGTTGAGAGACACAGTCTCTGACCTCAAGGAGTTCATAGTCTGGCCAAAGAGACTAATAGTCTGCAAAATTAACAAGTTGGCATTGAAGAGATAAATGCAGAATCCAGTTTTGGGCCTCAAACAATTAGCCAATCAAGTATAGACTAGGGAGTGATTTGGCTCAATGGTCATTGACATGAACAAGACTTTGGAGTTTATTTTTCTACATGTTCCATGATTCAAGAACCAAATGTTGCTCTGAGAAACACTAATGCATTCCCGGGACGTGTTGATGACAGTCTAGTGTTCAGAATAAAGCAAGTGATGAACTAGCATCTGGGAAGATCTGATCCCTTTCTGTCTGATCCAAGAGAACCTGGGTTCTCTTCAGGTACTGAAACCTACGAGGTAATGAGAGACATTTACAAACTGGGGAAGACCTGGAAGCCCATGGGGACCAGGATAACGATGATTCTGAATCATACTCTATGAGGAATGATTGGAGATCTGAGAAAGAGAATTCAAGGAGCCTTGGTAGCTGTCTTCATAGATCTCCAGACCTACCAGGTGAAAAGCAGATTAGATGTCAGCCCTTCTCCAGAGACAGACTGAGTACTAATGGGGGAAAACGTGTGCATGAGAAAATCTTCAAATACCACAAATGTAGCAAAATCAATGGACTGAAGTCAGAAAAGCCTAAAGGCAGTAGTCTATTGTGGAACTGACTTTCTTAATAATCTTATACAGGGCGTCTGTACTGATAGAATGGGACCCGAGATAGTCCATGAGGAGGAGACTGCAGTGAGCATCTTATCCAGCAATGCACGTAAGGGAGGCATTTTCAGAAGCATGCCCTGCACACAAAGCCAAGGGTGGGGGAGAACCTCTGCCTTCTAGGAAGCTGCGATTGGGTGTGAGCAACAGGCAGCGAACTGAACCACAGCGCAGGTAATAAAATACCCAAGTCCCTGTGAAGGTCCTGTTCCCTTGGGATTTGAACTTGAAGGGGTTGCTAAATCCTGGGAATTCTTTGAACAAGCCTCCTGGAGCACACTGTCCAACACTGCCACCCTGGTTGTTATCACCCCTTCACCAGATTCCCAAGGGACAGTCCTGTGTTAGTCCCACACTGGGTTTTTGTATGAGACAGGGGAACAGACTTACAAAATGTGTTTAAAGTCGATCACCCTGACAGTCATGTGGGGGACACACTGAATGGAGTAAAATTGGGCTCCTCAGGAGGAGACAGGGCATTCCCACCCCTTCTTCCAAGTTCAAGGACTTCCCTTGTTATACTTCTCATCTTAACAATTAATGTCAGCCAACATTCACTGAGTGTTTACCGAATTATTCTGCAGGTGTTTTTCTTTTTTTTAAAGAATTCTTCCAATTTACTGTCATTTCACAGATGAGTAAACTGAGGCACAGAAAGGTTAAGGACTTAGGACCTCATAATTAGTAGTAACCCTTTGCCTCCCTGCCCCACCCCTGTCTGAACACAGATAATCTGCCCCTGAAGTCTGCCCACTTAACCACTATGCTGCTTGCCATCTACCACCTAACAACCACTCGTACGTCAATTCCTGGCCTTTAAAACTAATGAGCATCCATAAGATGTATTTTAATAACGAGTAAGATTATGTCTAGGGAGCTCTCAATGGAGACTTCCTGTGTGATAACCAGGGCTGTTTGTTCTCTGAGCCTCAGTTTCTTTGTAAGATGAAGGGTTGACTGAAAGGGTCTGAGGCCCCTCACAGCTCTAACGTTGGTATAGCTCCTGGATGCCATAAGTTGAATGTGGTATAAGCAAAAATTAGAGTTTATTAGAAAATAGCACTGAGCCATCTATATTCATGTTTTGTTTTGTTTTCCTCTTTACCATTACGGAGTGAGGCTAACCGCAGTCATTTAGGAAGGTGCAGGAAAATTCGATCTCTCTTGGCTTTGGCAAAGCCCTGTCCAGGAAGGGGACCGGGGGAGGGCGGCCCAGGCTGGGCAGGCGGCGCGCGGCTCTGGGACAGCCCGGCGCGCTCTGCGCAGCTCGGACCCACCGCCACCCGGCGCCCGTGGAAGCCGCGCGTCCCAGGCGCCCAGCTCCCATCCAGAGCCGCAGGGACCGGGACAATCCCTGGATCAGACTGACCCCTAGGGGCAGCGCGGCGATCCGCAGCCCGGGCTCCGGGCACACAAAAGGAGACACCCGAGCTTCCAGCTGGAGCCAGCCGAAATCTGCCAGGAGCGCTCTCAGATGCAGACACCACAAAGCCAAAACATTAACATTTTGCTTGATATTTATTCAGCTTCTCCGTCTTTAATTCCTCCTCGCCAAGTAGCCTCCAAATGTGTCTCTTCGAGTATCAAAGTGATCACTTTGGATTAAAGTATTCCTTCTCAAAAGATACCTTAATTAAAATGTTTGTGGTGGGGCGGTGGGGGGAAGAGACCTCGGTACTTTTAACTCCTCTACGAGAAAGAGAAGAAATAGTTAAAGGAAAGGGGAGATGGCCTTTTCACAACAACAGAGACAAACTAAGTTATTTTTAAGCCTTTTATCTGCTTCTTTCTGGTGATTGTTCAGACACTTTGGATGATGATGTCAATAATAGCAACAGTAGCAGGTAAGTGCTTACTGTATGCTAGGCACTGTTGTAAGTGCTGTCATATGTTATACACGTTTTATTATGAGGCAGCTAAGGCACAGAGAGGTTAAGTGACTTGCCCAAGGTCACACAGCTGGCAGAGTGCAGATTCCTTCTAAGCTATAGCTCTCAAGGCCTTTTCAAACCTGAATTTACACTCAACGACTTTAACCATTAACAGCAAAATTCTGTTAACACTTAGTTCTGTTGCCCTGTAGCCCCCTCCCCCACCCCCCTTCACAAGGAAAGATCAAGGGTTTCTCATAGAGAAGGAAAGAAAGGGCTGGATCTACAGGGCTGGGTCACCTTCATAGACAAGGACACAGCACGGGAGGCCAACTCCAATTATATGGGGCACCCCTTAAAGTTCCTTTGGATGAGATTCTTAAACTCTCGCCCTCAGTTTGCTCGCCTCTAGAGTGGGAATACTGAAATACCTTTGTCATAGGCTCTTGTGAACTTACGTGAGATGATTCATGTTGAGGGCCTAGCACAGTGCCGGGTCCAGGGTTAGCACTCGGAAAAGGCACCTGAGTTTTCAGTGCAGTTACTGATTCTTACTGAGACCTGGTTGTGCAGGTTCAGGGTGGTGGAGAAAAGGACGTTTATGAGTTCGTTTCCACATGCAGGGTTCCCTTGGGAAGCCCATTGCAGAGAAGGGACAGGGACATTGACACCTAAAAAGCTCTGATACCAGGCAAGAAAGTATCAGTGAGGTGGACCCTGGAGGAGTGTTCCACCTGATGTGGGAAGCGTGACTCCTCCCCCTGTGCACCCAGAACCTCGTTCAGTGGCTAAGAAGTGGTTCTTGACATCACTGATGAAGGGTTCTTGCCCCAAATGTCAAACCTGAGTCTGATGAAACCTGTAGCCCTAACTACCAGTTCTGGGTAATACAGAAGACAGAGGGCATGTTAAGCCATGCTGTGCAGATGCAATCGGCAAAATGCAGAACGTGCGAACTTCCATGGGACAAATGACCCAGTTTCTGTAACAAATAAATTACAAGCATAAAAGAGAGAGTGTATAGATTAAAAGAGATTTAAGAGTCATAGCAACCAAATACAATGGGTGGATTTGTTTGAATCCTGATTTAAATAACCAACTGTAAAAAATATATAATTAACAAACATTTAGGAGATAATTGTGGAAATTTAAACATGACAAGATACTTGACATTAAAGAATGACTGTTGAATTTTTAGATGTGATCATGGTATTGTGGTTATGTTTTTTAAAAGAGTCCTTAACTTTTTTTTTTAATGTTTTTATTTGATTTTCAGAGAGAGAGGAAGGGAGAGGGAGAGAGAGAGAGAAACATCAATGAAAGAGAAACATCGACCGGCTGCCTCCTACATGCCCCCTACTGGGGATCAAGCCTGCAACCTGGGCATGTGCCCTGACAAGGAATTGAACCCAGACCTCTCAGTCCATGGGACAACGTTCAATCCACTGAGCCATACTGGCCGGGCAAGGGTCCTTAACTTTTAGAGATACTTACTGAAGTTCTTATGTATAAAATAGTACGATGTCTAGGATCTGCTTCAAAATGATCTATTCAGGGGTGAAGGTGAAGTAAGATGGTCATTGTTGAAGCTGGGTGATGGGTACATGAGGATTCATTTCACTATTCTCTGTATTTTCTTGTATACATATGAAAATTTCCATATTTTTTTAATGAATGACTGGTCTAACCTTGGATATAAAGGCACCAGGTGAGAGGAGCTACAAATGTCCAAGTGCAGAGGTGGGAAATGCAGGTGCACGGTAAGGAACGGTGAGCAATGCAGACGAACACAGGGTCTGTAAAGGGCATGGTGACCCATATGTTTGGGCAGAAATGATGAGGTCTAATAACGAAGAGCCGTGAATATCAATAATAAAACAAGTAGCTAACATTTTTTGACAATTATTATGGGCCAAGCATATAGTTTCTCTAACACTCTTTAGTGTTAGATCAATAATTTTATTATTTTTTAAAATTTTTATTGATTTTTAGAGAGAGAGGAGGGGAGAGAGAGAGAAAGATAGAGAGAGAGAAACATCGATTGGCTGCCTCCTGCACGCCCCCTACAGGGGATCCAGCCTGCAAGCTGGACATGTGCCCTGATCAGGAATTGAACCAGCAACCTTTCGGTGCATGGGATGACGCCCAACCAACTGAGCCACACTAGCCAGGGCAATAATTTCATGTTATAGAAGAAGAAAGTAGCACTCACAGAGGGTATGTGACTCATAAAATACACAAAGTTTACAAGCTGGGAGTCAAGGTCCAAACCAGAGTCTGACTAACTAGCCCACAGTGTTACCACTGCTGGCGGGCAGTGTGCGGCCAACGCGGGCGGGGTCTGGCGCTGGGCTTACTCTGAGGGGTGTCCAGGAAGGCATCTGAGAGATGGAGAAAGCCTGAACAAAGGAGAGAGAGAATAGGCTGAGCAGAAATGCAGAGAATAAGGGTCAAATAGCAGATTGGATTTAAACAACCAGACGAAGAAAATTATCACAGATAGCTCTGAACTTGGGAGGATATTTAGAGAAAATAATCCCTTTAAAGTTTAAAGGCTTAAAGGTTAAACCAACCAGCATTGCTGAGGGAAAAGGACATATATTCTGCTATATTTGATGTAGCTGTGCTTGGATGCACCTTATTTGCTGTGGGGTATGTTCAGAGGTCTTTTTACAAAATGATGCTTTGCTTGGCCTATGATGTATACAGCATTGTCTGTTTAATTTCAGCCACAAAATTGGAAATAGACATGTCTTTTCAAGGGAAAAGAAGGCAGACATTGCTGTACTTTTGTGTACCACAATTCCAGGGGACCCCTCGGATGCTAGTCTGTGAAAGTGGGGTTCCCTGGAGCACGGGGCCTTGGCGAAGGTCTGGCAAAAACAGCCAGACTGCCTGGAGCATGTTTGTTAAGGGAGAGGTTTAAAAGGCCCCAGTGAGAGAGAGAACCTTCCTGTGTGGGCAGAAAATTGAGTCCCTGATGCTCCAGGAAGCTGTCCATGAGGCATTCATTGGAGGTGGAGGGAACTCTCATCTCCTGTAAGACGAATGTGCGGCCCAGAGAAGTGAGGCGCCTAGTCCGAAGTCACACCGCTGGGTGTTGGCAGAGGCAGGCCCAGAAGTCAGGCCTGGAATCGGTATTCCACGGGGCCTCAGGAGTTCTGAAATCTTGTTGCAGTGCACCTCAGGAGCAACAAGAACATTCTTAATACTTCCTCCACTAAGGACAAACTTCTTATATTTTTCAGATTAAGAAACCAAAAATCAAAAGCTTAGCAGTCAACGAACCAGCCTCCTGATTTGGTTGGTAAACAATTGGACTTTACAAGAGCCCACTCCATATTTTCACAGACGTGAACATGAATTGGCATTCTCGCGGAGGGCGCCTGTGTCCTGTGACCCCAGGCACAGCACCAGCTCACCGTGGGTACATTCTACACCTACCCAGTGAACCCGTGATGTGGAGTTCTGAAAGAATGACCGTGACCTAATTACGTCTCCACACCAAGACAAGAGGATCTTAATGAGGTTTTGTTCGTTGATGTTAAAGGCCTGGTGGTAAATTGACAAGTGCAGATTTACCAGGTCCTCGGCAGGCATCTGAGAACGCAGACAGTGTAGGAAAAGTCTCTGTCCTCAGGGCAGACCCGGGAGTCTGCTCCAGCACCTCGGCCTGGCATCCTGATGGAGGTACGCCGGGAGCCATGGCGGCGGCAAGCTTGCCAGAGGCACTCAGAGACATCTGGTCACTCTTTGGAGAAGGCAGAGACTCAAAACATCAGGGAAAATTAATTTCGAGAAGCCGGACGAGCAGCTCCGCGCTGCGGCTGGGGGGTCCCAGCAGAATGTGCATGCCATCGAAGGCAGGCAGAGAGCCCCGAGAAAGGGACCCAAGCGTCCTGCCCAGGCACAGTTCTGCATCTGAGTCAGGTCGGATAGTACACCTTTGGGGTCTGCTGGGAAGTCTCCAGAATGGGAAGGAAAGGGACAACGGTGTCCTGGTAGCAATGATCAGTAGCACCAATAGGAGTCAGTGTGGCTTCTGCCACCTGCAATTTCATCCCAGGGACTGGCAGGAGAGGACTTCTGCGGCAGTGACCCCCATCCACGTTCAGAGGGTGGCATCGGCCTGAGACTAGCACACTGTGGGAGCGTTTGGTCCTGAAACCGGACTGGTGGTTGATCAGCACACATTACGGATGCCTGACCTCACTCAGTCGTTCACTTCCTGGGCCAGCCACGGTGCTAAAGTACTAGAGACACAAAAATAAAGAGGACTTAAGTTCCTACCCTTGATGACGTCATGATCTAATGAAGAGTCCAAACAGATAGTTATTCACAACATGTGGTAGATCCTACAATAGAGGCATGAATAAAGTGCTGTGGGAACTTGGAGAAGGCAACTGGGGCTCAGCGGTGGTCAGGAAGGCTGCACACCAGCAGTGACGCCTGAGCAGACGTCACATGAGAGTATTCACCAGGTTGGGACAAATGCCATTCCCAGGGGTCGGATGAGCATGCGCAAAGGTGCAGCAAGGGGCAAACAGGAGTGGAGTCTTCAGCCTCTGGCGATGGCTTCACAAGCCTCCGTATTGGATGACATAGAGGTCTGGTAGGTTCCCTCCCAAATGTGTGATTTAGGTCACTCACAGGATTTGTTTTGTTCACGCTGACACTTACCCTTGCTCCTGTGTGGGCCAGTGATGGAATGAGCAAGATGGTAGAAAGGTAAGTCCTCCCTTGAACTTACTAAAGTACAAGGAAATACACTTTCAAGATATGGAACTAAGTCCGGCCGGTGTGGCTCAGTGGTTGAGCATCGACCCATGCACCAAGTGGTCACCGGTTCGATTCCCGGTCAGGGCACATGCCCAGGTTGTGGGCTCCATCCCCAGTGGGGGGCATGCAGGAGGCGGCCAATCGATGTTCTCTCTCATCGATGTTCTCTCTCATTGATGTTTCTATCTCTCTCTACCTCTCCCTTCCTCTCTCTCTAAAAATCAATAAAGAAAATAAAAAGAGATGGAGCTAAAACAGCCACTACTGAACAAGCCCCTTCACTCAGACGCATTAGAACTTAAGGGGTATTTGTAGCCGAGCCCGGGCCTCTCGGACCATCTCGCTCAGTATGACGAGAGCAAGGGGCCGTCAGTAGCCAGTTTCCTAGTTTTACACACAAATTCCCAGTCACCTTGGATTGTTCTGTCGTGCCATTTGTTAGAAAAGGCTCATTGCTTGCTTATTCCTTCTTACAAGGAAAGGTGTTATGCACCTACAAAATTCTATTTTTATTTTAAATGCTCAGTTGGGAACTTTAAACTTTGTTTTGCCAACTCACTTGTAACCGAAGCCGAGCAATAGCATATGATCCGAATTCTGGAATGTTTTTCTCCTCGTTTCAAAGACTTTCACTCCCAAGAGCTTGCACTCTGGCACTTTGCACAGCCACGTGGTGTGAATGTGTTGGAGGGCTAGGTGTAAAAATTTCCATCAGAATAGCATTTAGGGCTTTAAAAAGGTCCCAGAGTCACAATCGGGGCATCCCCGCCCTTCTGTCTGCATTTTTTGCTGCCCTTACCAGTCATTCTGATTCCCACAGTGACCCCAGCAGGAAAGGAGCTAAAAGTGAAAGTGGAAAACGGAAAGAGAGGCTCCCTGGAATACAAAAATACAATTCCTGCCCGGCTGGTGTGGCTCAGAGGTTGAGCGTAGACCCATGCACCAAGAGGTCGCCGGTTTGATTCCCTGTCAGGGCACATGCCCAGGTTGTGGGCCCGATCCCCAGTGGGGGGCATGCAGGAGGCGGCCAATCAATGTTCTCTCTCTCTCTAAAAATCAATGAAAAAAATGTTTTTTAAAAATACAATTCCCTTGTGGGAATCCCTGCGTGTGAGTCTCTTCACAATGAAAAAGTGGTCCCAGCTACTTGACTGCATTAGGTAGTGAGAGAGATGCACTCCCAAAGAGAGGGGTGGAGAGACAGACAGAGACAGAGATAATGCATTAGCAGGGTTCTCCAGAGAAACTGAATGGATGGAATGGAATGGAATATAGAGATATAGAGTCACTTTTGCACATTTTTTTGAAGACAATCACCTAATACAATATTTTGCTGAGAAAATAAGATTTTTTCTGAGTAAACACGTTTCATTAGGATTAGAAGAGATCTGAATATGAAAGTAGTTTATAAACTGTGATAAACTGTACCTATATCAGTTATATTATTCTACCTTATTAGCCCCTTGACGTCATCAACAGAACCAACATCCACTGATCCACAGCCTCGCGGCTAACGAATCGAGAACTGTGGCCGATAACAGCCAAGAAACCTCAACTTGCAAAAGCCATGGTGGGAAGCCCAAAGCAGGTTACATAAGGGAGATTTCAGAAGTCAGTGCAGATCAGTGCCGGGCACTTAGGCAAAGGGGCCATCCTTCCAAAGCAGCTGTGAGCCTGAAGCAAAGAAGGAAAAAAGAAAGCTGAGTCAGAAGAGAAGTGCTCTTTTTCATTAGTTGAAAGTATTTGATTTTATTTCTTTTTTTCTGGGTCATTTTCTGCAAGAGAATGGGCTGTTAATAAAACAGCAAAATGGTATTGGTAGTGTACGTGGTGTTAATAGAACTATGGAAATGTACTCATTAACTGCTTACTATAAGACTAGTTAATAAAACCCAACCCTCACCTTCCCCCATGGCTTTTGCAAAAGTTTCCTATCAAAGAACAGTCTCTCACAGCTGCATTGCGACGACATGGGAGGACCTGGAAACTATTATCCTAAGTGAAACAAGCCAAGCAGAGAAAGACAAATATCACATGATCTCACTTATTTCTGGAATATAATGAACAGAACAGTCTGAGGAACAGGGTAGACCCAGAGAAGTGGAAGTAGGGTACAGACTGACAATTGCCAGAAGAGGGGGTGGGGGAGGGGAGCGATGAACCACAGAACTTATACGCATGTACTCATAACCAATGGACATGGACAACAAAACTAGGGACGGGGCGGGGAGGGAGGGGGAGGAGGATGTCAATGGGGGAAAAAGGAGAAACATCTGTAACAAAAATAAATTAATAAAATAAAAAATAAATAAAGAAATAAAGAACAGTCTCAGCAACACGAGGAGATGTCTTGTGCCGCAAGGATGGCGAGAGCGGCGTTCAGTGCTCGGAAAGAGACGCGTTTTTCTGCTGGGAATCTGACGGCGTTGGCGTGTTTCTGCGGCCCTGCAATGCTTGGCAGCGTTAGGCGAGGATCAAAGGCAGGAGGAATGAAGTTCTGTGGGAACAAAATGACCGTTCAGGGACTCTCCTGTTGAGTGCCGCAGCACTCTCGGGGAGGGGGGGCTGCCTCGGGAAGCCAGTGAGTGAGCGTGTCCCCATCTGAGGCAGAGCCGGCACTGTTCCTACTTCCTCAGCTTCCTTTAGGGACAAAGAACATCCACTAAGGGCCTCCTCCCTGAGTCTGAAACACCTAGTACAGCAAATCCCAACAGCTTAAGTCTGGACGGTTCCTACAATCGGGATGAATTGGTTTAATAACTTCAATTTTTTGTTTTGATTTTCGTTTGTAAACGGGCTGATCCTTGTTTGTGAATTTAAAGCCCTTTGAGAACACAATTAAAGCTACAGGATTTCTGTATAGAGTGACTCATGCATGTGCCCGCGTGCACACACACACACACACACACACACAGCTCTCACGTAAAAACACTCACTCTACATAACTGTCCGTAGTTCCTCACATTCCCATGGTTTCCTAATGTTGCATATGCATCCACATGATTGTGCCTGTAGCAGCAAAATTAAATGCATCCCCAGAATCCTTGCAGGTAGCTTTCCGGACAGGCACACAGGTGCAGGCTCGAGTTCAGAAATGACGTAAGGTGCGGCTAAGCAAGGCAGCAGAGCCTGGAGGTCAGAGCAGGAGCCTCGGTTCCCCTGCTAGTTGACCTGTTGTGACACTTTGGGCAAGTTACCTTAGCCGTTTTCCCAGCTGAGAAAAAGAGATACAATAGTACTACCTCATAGGCTAGGTACCACCCAATAGTGCCAGGCACTTGGTGAGCTCTCCATAAATGTTAGCAATTATTTTATGCTTTTATTAACTCAAAATTTCACACCCTTTGTTATTTGGTTACTCTTTCCTTTATCTTCTTCCGAATCATTTGATTCAGAAACACACAGATGCCTGAGAGGTGGAAGGGAACGGAAAATCCAGTCCAAGGACAGCCCCAACAGGTGTCACATTTCTCTACCAGAGTACCTCCTGCAGGACATCTAAGATGCTTGCCATGGTAAACTGTCATGAGGCCCCATGACAGGAAGCCTGCTGTCCCTTAAACAGACCCTCCTAACTTGGGACAGGTTTGTGGATAAAGGCGCCTTTGCTTCTATTAAACTGAAATGTCCCATCTTGAAGCTGCCACTGTTACTGCAGTTTGCACCTCAGAAGCACACAGATCAGCCTCGTTTCCCACATGAATGGTGTCCAGGAGGCAGGACATGTCATTTCATCTCCCACCCATCCCGGGCTCCACGCAGTGTCTGGCCTCGAGTTGTGCTCAGTCTTTGACTTAATTCACCAAGGCTTTAAATATTTGGAAGCAGCTATGAGGTCCCCCCACAGCCTTAACTGTTCCTTCTCAAAGGCTAGCTTTCCCATTTCTACAAAATTCCTCATAGAGTGTGCTTCCTAGACTGTCGTTATCTCAGTGGTCCTTCGGTTTGGACACAACACTCCAGGTGCAGCGTGACTGGGTCAGAAAGGAAACATCAGCGTCTTTGTTCTGTTCGCGCCATTCTTTCATTCATTCGCACCTTCTATTCTTGTTTCCAGAAAATTCTTGGAGATTTAAAAATGGGAATCGTATCTCACACACAGCTCAGTGCACGTGACCACTGAGGGATTATTACATTTTCCTTTCGTGCGAGTTCTTTCCAAATCCGAGGCACGAATTCGAGCCACGTGGACCACTGGGTCACTTGCTGCTCTTCACTTTGAACACCAGGTCCTTCACCTTTCCTGTTTGACCTCATCTTCCTCCAAAGTTGATTCGGACAAAAAACAGCCTTACTTCTTCTTCCTGTCACACGTGTCCGTTTCGTATGCCTTCTGGCACAGCCTCCGTTACGGCTCAGCCTCTGTCTCCCCCTCCCCTCAGCGGCCAACACACGTCTCTCCCTGCCGCTGGGCCCACGCAGTTGCAGAAGCACGTCCGTCATTCCCAGAGGAACGTGGCCTTCGGAGACCAAGCACCAGGGGCGGCGGGTGCAGGAGAAATAGAAGAAGAAATGTTACGCTAAGCAGAGATTTTAAAAAGCCAAACACTGCTTCCAAACTTCTGCAGACACGTCCGCTACACAAATGTCTGAAACTTCATGCTCCTCTCAAGGAACGGCCGAAAGTTTAATTTCAGCACAATCCTTGAAAGAGCTTAGGGATCCCAGGACAACTGCTGTACTATAAATCCATGATACAACAGGACAGGAAGGGGTGTGTCGCCTAATAAATATTGATGCTGACTTTCGGATTTTCCTGTGATGACTGTTTTCAAAGGGAGAGCCTTTTATCTGAAGGATCAGATTGACAGGTCATGATTTGGAAGCTCTTTCATCAACAAAATGGGTGGAGAAACACCAGCATAATTATCTCTTCTGGATGCTGACTTTTTTTTCACAACCTGTGATTCCACAACTCTCAATTCACTGATCTCTTTCTGAAGTTCCATTCCCCAGGTGGTCAAGCAAGGTCTACCGACTTCTTCAAGGTCAAGCAACAAGCCAGTGGGGGATTTGAAGTCAGGCTGCCTCTGTGTGGTCGTGGCTGAGTCAGGAGGTGCACGGGGTGTGGCAAGTGTGACCCCGTGTGGGGCACCTGGGGATCGCAGGTGCAAGAAGGGGTCCAGTGAAGGCCCGAGGAGACAAAGTGGCTGTTGTCTGATAGCGTGGACATAGCCCCTGGGAGGGCAAAGCTCCGAAGTCCCTCAAACCCATAGACGGTTCCCATTACACAATTTCTCAGGGGACACACACAAACCCAGGAGAAGCTGGGGTGCAGCCCCAGGGACTCTGAGTAGAAAACAGAAGGGAATGTAGATGGTGCTTTCATCTCCCTCTCTAGACAGTCTTGACTCCGGGAGGGAGGAGGCCGGGGGAGCGGCCAGCTGGCTGGGACGTGCAAGGTGCTTCCACAGAGCCAGCACGGTGCCCGCCGGCTGAGGCACAGCGCTTCCCCTGACAGCCAAGGGGACAGCTTTGGCAAGATATTTCTGAATGGAACAAGAGAGAAAAATGCCCACGTGAAACGGTAAACACAGAGTATGACGCAAGACGAATCAATATTAGTATATAAAAAAGAAGAACATTTGGCTATTTCAGAGAACACATAAAAATATCCTAAACTTCTAATGTTTTTAAAATCCTCACCCAAGGATATTTTTCCATTTATCTTCAGATAGAGTAGGAGGGAGGGAGGGAGAGACAGAGAGAGAAGGAGAGAAAGAGAGAGAAACATCAATGTGAGAGAGACACATCGACTGGTTGCCTCCCACACAACCCCGACCAGGCCAGGGACTGAACCACAACCGAGGTACGTGCCCTTGACTGGAATCAAACCCAAGACTCTTTAGTCCACAGGCCGACACTATAACCACTGAGCCAAATCAGCCCGGACTAAACTCCTAATATTATTATTCTCATTAAATCTTTGTGTAAACCACGGATAGCATAACGTTCATGACGTACGTTCAGCATGGAAAAGCACTGTCCCTTTCAAATGAATGCGATTTTGCTTCAATAGGACCAGATGAGATGATGCATGCAAAGAGCTTGTTAGTTACAGCTCTGTTTATTCACTGGGGCATTGATCGATTCTGTGCAGACTGCTTAGCAACCCTGCGTCAGGTCCTGAGCTGTAGGCAGCCAGCGGGGTAAGTACACGGACTACTTCTTGCTCTTGAAAAGCTTGCCGGCTAGTGAGCTCCCCACTGCACGTCGTGGTATCAGAAAGAGATATCATTGAAGTCAAAGAAAGGGAAAAAGGATTCTAGTAAAGATCATGTGGAGAAAAGCCCGCACTATACAGTTAGAGTGAGAAAGTTTGCAATCAGCAAAGCGAGCCCTGACCACGGTCCAGTGCAATGGTTAGGAGAAAGGGTTTTGTTACCTGACGGGCCTTCTGGAGAAATGATTTCATCTGTGTGTCTCGTCTTCAGTACCTGTAAAATAGGAATAATAATGCCCATTTAGCCCTGGCCGGTTTGGCTCAGTGGTTAGAGCGTCGGCCTGCGGTCCAGAGAGACCCGGGTTCGGTTCCCGCTAAGGGCACGTACCTCGGTTGCAGTTTGTCCCCGGCCCTGGTTGGGTCGTGCGGGAGGCAGCCACTCAATGTGTCCCTTTCACGTCGATGTTTCTCTCTCTCTCTCTCTTCCTCTCTCTCCCTCCCACTCTATCTGAGCAAAAAATGGAAAAATGTCCTCGGGTGAGGATAAAACAAACAAACAAATAAATAAATAAATAAATAAATAAATAAATAAATAAATAAATATAATAATAATGCCCATTTACAGAGTTGTTGCAAGACATGAATGAGGGTATACCCATAAAGTACATGGGGCCCGGTAGTACCCAGCAAACAGTGATTTCTTTTTAAATAAAAGAAACTTTTACTTTCTGTCATGCATTTCTGTATCGTTTGCAGTTTTACAATAAACATGTATTATGATAATCAGAAAAAAAGGAGAAAAAGGGGGCCTTCCAAAATACAGGGAAGTAGGCAAGTTAATCCTCAATAAAATTAATCAAAAACAAAATACAAGGAAGTCTCGGTAAAATGCCGATCCCCCAAACAAAGGCAGAATTATCCAAAGCCAACTTCTTTCTCCCAGAGGTCAGGCTGTGGACTGAAGCAGCCACCCAACCAACACCGTTACTTGAATCGGATCCCATGTGTGCGGGGACCCTGCTTCCTGGCATGGATGTCCGCCACACCCAGAGCCTGCCGTTGTCGGATGCTGAGAAGGGACATCCTAGGCCTGCTGCAGAGGGCAAAGCATGGGTCTCCTGGAAGGTCGAGCTGCACACAGAGCTCCCGCACAGTAATCCTGGCGTAAGGAAGGTTCCCTTTTCCGACACCCACAGAGCCGGACATTAAGGGGATGCCTGTGCCACAGACGGAGGGACGAAGCTTCAGACACAGCTGTTCAACTCCACCAGTGTCGGTCAGCCGTGTGACTCCTTCAGACCATTAGACACTTATACAGTGCTTCTCCAAACACTGTGTTCAGAGCTTCTCCAAATACTGTGTCCCGTCGTGCAAAGAGGAGGACTTGTGTTCAGACAGGCCTGATGTCAAATTCTCTTCCTACCACGCGTTCATATGTGGCCACCTGTAGTTTACTGAGCTACCTGTCTCTGTGTGCTTGACTAGACACACAGGGACAATACCGCATGTCTTGCAAACGTCTCTCTGCAGACCTTATTCATATTTTTTTTACAAGTGCAAATGATCAAATAAGTAGTAGCTCCCAAAGAGTTTTCATACACGGACCACTTTAGCAAAAGTGATTACGTTAAAATGCCCTGATTGTTTCCGCCTCTCATCACTGGAATATTCACTTCCAACAAAGGTCATAAATGAATCTTAGAAACAAAGCATAAAGCCCTGGCCAGGTAGCTCAGTTGCTTGGAGCGTCATCCCATACACCAAGAGGTTGTGGGTTTGATTCCTGGTCAGGGAACATACTTAGGTTGCAGGTTCAATACCCATGCGGGGTTCCCATAGGAGGCAACCAATCAGTGTTTCTCCCTCTCTCTCCCTCCCTCCCTCTCTCTAAAATCAATAAAAACATTTACTCAGGTGAAGGTTTTAAAAAACATTAAGCAAAAAAGCAAATAAATATATATCAAGTGGTAATACGTGCTATGGAGGAAAAAAATTAGATACTTTTTTTTATAACATTAAAAAAATAAAGATGTAGAAAAAGTAGCTTAGCAGTGAGCCCTGAAATTAGTTAAAAATTAAAGTTTGTTTAGTGAATTATATACATTATTAATATGGTAGAACATGGAACACAAATTCAAAGGGTGTCCTTTAGAGGGAAGGGTATTATAAAGAAAACAAGAATCGTGTATCGGGTATAACGTACCCTCCACTAAGACCAAGCCCAGTAACTCCTATCTGAGTACATTTTACTTATTATGATTTTAAATTTTAATACCAAGTAGAGAAAACCATTCTTTTCTATCACTCTTTATCAAAACTTTCTAATTAATTTCCTTCCATTTATTTTTATAAATGACTTTCAGGATCCTTTTGTCACATTCCAAAAAGGACATATGTTTCATAAAGTTTTTCAAATATATTAGTATAAATTTGCCCCTTGAATTTGGTGGCCAATGACCTTTTTCTCATTTCTAATTCTGTGTCTGTGTTTTCTTGACAACATCAGCCTGAGACATACCTATTCTATTTTCTCTTTCAATGAAAAAAATTATTGGACTTATTTTTTGATTTTACTTATTTTCAAAGAAAAACATTAGCCAAATAAATACATACCACAAGATTTAAGTGTTACGGAAAAGACAATACATCTGGGTAATAAGGAAAATAAGGTAACAGAGTTTTATTTCATGTGATGGTCAGAAAAGACCCCACTGGCAAGGAGTTTCTTTGAACAGGGACCTACGGCAGAGAGGGACTGGCCGTGTGGCTCTCTGAAGGCCAAGTGCCCGGAGACAGAGGACAGCAGTGGCAAGGCCTGGTCTGGGAGAGTGCGCAGTGGTAGAGATGCTGGGAGAAGGTCCCAGGGACGGGGTGGAATACACGAAGGTGAAGAATGTCAGGAGAAAATGTCAGAGCGTCAGCCTTGAACCAGCTTGTGGGGGGCATTGTAGGCCATTTCAAGGACTTTGGAGAGTCTTAAGGACCGGAGTGTCATGGACTGATCATGTTCCCCTCAAATCCACCTGTGGAAATGTGACTGTAATTACATATAGGGCCTTTAAAGAGGTAATTAAAGTTTATTGATGGGTGGGCTCTAGTCCAATACGACTGGTGTCCTTGTAAGAAGAGGAAGGGACACCAGAGATGCACACAGAGAAAGTGCCTGTGAGGACACAGCGAAGGGCAGCCGTCGGCGAGCTGAGGAGAGTGGTCTCCGGAGAAAGCAACCTGCTGGTCCTGTCGCCTCAAACTGCAGCCTCCAGCACTCTGGGAGAGAAACTATGTTGCTCGAGCCTTCCACTCTTTGGTATTCTGTTAGGGAAGCCCTAGCGAACTAGTCCAAGATGTGGCATGATGCGACTTCCGTTTGTCAACCAGTCCTTTCTCCCAGCCTCTCCCCTTCGACTTGGGACATCTTACTATATCTCCGCCAGTCTTCATCTCATACAGCCAAGGGTCTGGGCTCCTTGGAATGGGCCAAACATGGACTGATTCTCTGTCGTCTTCGTACAATCTGGCGTTTTCAATCTTGCTTAGAATTCCTTCAAGCCCCTGACTTGGGGAGGAGTCTTCTCCAGTTTCCAATGCTGTCGTATTTTTGCCCCATTTTATATTCAAATGGCCATTTCACGGAGAATCTGCAAACATGGTATTGCATACACACACTTCTTTCTTCAGCTCTCTAGCAAGTCTGGTGAACAGTCTTCTTGAATGAATATTGGCTACGGCAACAGATTTGTTCAAGATTTCTTGATGTGGCAAGGTTTTGCATTTAATAGTCTTTCTGGTTTATGAAAATCTTCTAACCTACCTGGTAATGAAGCAGCAGACAAACAACATCTGGGCAGATATTTATCTTGTTAAGTTAAACATGCACCTGGCCCCTTAATTATCAACTGTAATTGACAACTTCATCACCGCAGAGCACTTTTCTGTCCCTGCCACAGTGGTGCAAGTAATTAGGTAATAATTAATGATTCTTTAAGTGCATTATTTCCTAAGAGTTCAATTTTCACTGTATGTATATTTAAAGAGCAACAACTCTGTTTTACCCATATAGACAAATGTTAGAATGAATGGAAATCGCCTTGCTAATCATGGGTATCTCAAAGGATCATCTATAATCATATCTGACCTTTTTTCTACTCCAGGTAGTTATCATTCAGCCTTACCAAATAGCCATAAAGTGTTAGAGCTAATTATAGACACCAAACAAATATACATTCACAAAGATATTTATCATCGTCACACATAGTAAGAAAACGTGAATATATAAATAACCCACCTTGGGGATAGGATAAGTAAATTATGGCACATGAGCTAAACAAAATATTATACACAATTTTTAAATAATTCTGAAGATTATAAAAATATGAAAAGTTATCAAATTAAGAAAAAGAACAAAATTATCTGGTTATAATTCTATAAAATATGCATGCTAGACTAGTAATGGAAGGGAAAAGTTTAGTAATGCCCACAGATGAAAATTATCTCATTAGGATACAGTAAAATGCATGTTTTCTCTTTAAAAACATTTTATTTACATTTTAATAGGTAACACATCCAAAAGATATAGAAGGATATACATTGAAAAGTTAATGTGCAGCCCTGGCCAGTCTGGCTCAGACCAAGGGACCAAGGGTTCAATTCTGGTCAAGGACACGTTCCTGGGTTGCAGGTTCAATCCCCGGCCCCAGTCAGGGTCATGTGGGAGACAACCAATCAAAGTGTCTCTCTCACATCGATGTTTCTCTCTCTCTCTCTCTCTCTCTCTCTCTCTCTCTCTCTGTCTCTCTTCTCTCTCTCTCTCCCTCCCCTCCCGACCCCCCTTCCACTCTATCTAAAAACCAATGGGAAAATATCCTTGGGTGAGGATTAACAACAACAAAAAAGTTAACCATCTTGGACCTGTTCCCCAGTGACCTTGTTCTATTTCCTAGGAGTAACTTTTCTAGAAAGTACTAATTTTTACTAGTTTTTGTATAGTGTTCCAAAGACAGTTTATGAATTTATTAAGAATATGTACACATGATTCTTTTCTTTTCATACGAAGGTAGCAGTAACAGCACACACATTGTTCCACACCTTGCTGTTCTCAGTAGCTCCTGGAATAATTCCATGTCATGACATAGAAAGCTATCTAATTATTTGTAATGGTTATGATGTTTTATTATATGAATTTATCATCATTTGTTTAACCATCCTGTGTTCATGTATGTTTAGGTTCATTCCAGCCTTTTGCTATTTGAAATGATGTTCCTGGCAATAGCCAAAGTGATACATGTAAAATGAAAATGAGATCAGACTTCTGATTTGAAGACAGCATTATAAAGCTAAAATTTTCCCCTTGATTTTCCTGGAAGTCTGTGTAAAGTAAAAAGAGGAATCAGAACTATAAACACAGAAACCATAAACATTTTCTTTGTAGCAATGTTAAAAAAAGAAAAATCCCATATATGTCTATCCAGTTTATAGAAAAGAAGTAAAGGTTAGCCCTGGCCAGTGTGCTAGAGCGTTGGCCCATGAACCGAGGGGTCACAGGTTAGATTCCCAGTCAATAACACATACCTGGGTTGCAGGTTCTATTCCCCAGACCTGGTCAGGACAAGTGTGGGAGGCAACCAATCGATGTGTCTCTCTCACATCGATGTTTCTCTCTCACATCAATGTTTCTCTCTCTCTCTCTCTCTCTCTCCCTCTCTCTCTCTCTCCCTCTCTCTCTCTCTCTCCCTCTCTCTCTCTCTCTCTCTCCCTCTCTCCCCCCTCTTCCCCCCCTTCCACTCTCTAAAAAATCAATGGGAAAAATATCCTCAGGTGAGAATTAACCAAAAGGAAGGAAGGAAGGAAGGAAGGAAGGAAGGAAGGAAGGAAGGAAGGAAGGAAGGAAGGAAGGAAGGACATTAGGTTAAATGAGCTTATATGCCAAACCCTGGGTCATAAGAAAAACTCTACCTAGCTTTACACAGAGCCCTTAGTATTCTTCTACAGAAACCACTGGTTGAAAGTTCTTTGTATATCCTTTAAAGATGTGCAATCAGAGAGTTATGCTTCTGGTAATCAGAGAGTAGCTGGTTTCAGACCAACTCTCCCACTAAAATCAACTAGAAATGCTTGGAAATGTGTTTTTTAAATATGTATTTGAAGATATTGGAGAACTACAAAGGCAGTGAGGACTTGAAGAAATAAAATCCTGGAGAAAGGACATTTACAGAAAGGTGAGCTTGGCACTAAATTCCTACTGCTTTTCGGATCGAGGAATCTGATGGTTCACAAGCAGTGGCTAAGAGGCAGGGGGGCTGAGCAAGGATTCCCTACATTTTCATAAGACTTGGGGGAAATAATTGAAGGAAATATTCCAGCAAACACCCCAGGATTTCAATTGAGAGCCCTAAAGGACCTATACTGCGGTGATAGAAATGAACCTGAAATAGACCATCCCTTACAAAGATGAAACCCAGCTTCAAACTAATTCAATATGTGATTGAACTAAAATGATTGTGTTGAAATGATTATATCCTACCATAACTGCTTACCAGAGGCAAAATAAACCATCTCTAGGCATAGATAATGCCATCCAGAGCATCTCTAAATATATATTTAATATGAGGATTTAGTCAAAATTTTTTACATCAGGAAATAAAACCAGATGGTTTAAATCATGGGGGGAAAAACAAATAACAGAAATAGAGTCACGGGTAATTCAATAGTGGTTTTATCAGACGTGATCTTTAAAGTCAGTGACTATTGTTGTTCAAGAAATTAGATGACAAGATTGTAGATTTTGTTAGAAAATTTTACATTCAAACATAAAAAATGGAAAACAGATGTGCCTGGACCTCCAACACCACGTCTGCCGTCACAGTGAAATCTGCCATCAAGACGAGGTCGTGAAGACTGGCAGCAGCTCCGCGATGTGAACACTGCTTGCCTGTAATAACTGTGTTAACAATGTAACAAGAAGAACCCAGCTGTGTCTAACAGCAATATGTATGTGTGTGTGTGTGTGTGTGTGTGAGAGAGAGAGAGAGAGAGAGAGAGAGAGAGAGAGAGAGAGAGAGAGAGAGAGGCTATAGATAAATATAGATATGGGTAGAGATAGAAAGAGAGAGAGAATTTGTTAACTGGGAACAGATCAGAAGAAAATATTAAAGGTGAAGCATGAAGAAAGAAGGAAGGGTGGAAAGACAGAGCCAAAACCTGTGCTGTGTATCATTGTAGCCCAGGAGAGAACGTCACAAATGAATGGGACTGAAGCGGTATTTGAAGTGATACTGGATCGAAACGCTCTTAAACTGATGAAAGACATCACGCCACAGGTTTATTGAACACTATAAACTCTGAGCAGGAAAATAGAAAGAAAAAACACACCAAGATTTATCACAGTAATACTTCTGAAAAAAATATACAAACAAGTAAAATGTGTTGAAAATAACTGGTGGGAAAAGGAAACATTTCCTTCAATAAAGCAAATAAGAGTTAACACTTACTTCTCAATGAAAATAACGGAGCCCAGCCAACGGTGGAGTAACACCTTCAAATTACTGAATGAAGATAACTGCTAAACTTGAATGCTTCCCAGAAAAAAAAATGTATGTATCCTTCAAAAAAAAAAAATAAAAAAAAAAAGACATTTCGGACAATAGAAAACTGAGGGAATTTGTCAGCAGCAGTATACAATAAATGGAATACTAAAGTACCTAAGGAAAATGATCCCAGATTAATCAAGGAAATGCAGAAAATAATAAAAAGCAAAAGAAAGGTCAATACGAGAGTGAATCAAAATAAATTAGTCAGATTATAAAATTAAAATATACAATAACCATTCCTGGGTCTTGACATTAACAGAGCGGTGGTAAAAGTACTAATTTATGTTCCATTTTAACAAGTCAGCATTTGAAGATGACATGATTTTGTGTAGAAATTTTTAAATTTTTAAATTATAATTTATAATAAATACTTAATAAATACATTTAACAAAAGGGTTGTATGCAAAATTAATTGTATTTCTTTAGACAAACAACAAAACAAATCAGAAAGGTCATAGTATATCCGTATTTTCTTCTGGACAAGGAGGCCTGGTTCAAACCAGTGACTGAAATTGTGTCTGTTCAGTCACTAAATATTTCCAAGTCTCCATAGTCCCACCAGTAACTCTCGATGACCCTTACAGTAACGTCTCCAGAGGCTCCAATAACTCAAGTTCCTACTCTCCATGGGCCTTGGAGAGAAGTCTGAACTCCTGATACAACTGCACAGTGGGTCTCCAGCCACAACCCTCACCTGTCCTCCCCACCATAATAAAAGTCTTCCAGTCCTTTCCAAAGGCCATGTTCTCTCCACCCTCTGCCGCTTCCTGTCTCAGGGTTTCTCCACCTCAGCACTGCTGACCTTTTCGGGCTGAATAATTCTTTGTTGTGGAGGCTGTCCTGTGCATTGATGTTTAGCAACATCCCTGGTCTCTACCTACCACCTTCCCCTCCCCCCAAAGTTGTAACCAAAATGTGTACAGCCATTGCCAAAAGTCCCCTGTGGGGCAAAAAAATTGGGGGGTTGGGGTGGGGAAGGGAGCGGGCACCCCGTTACCTGTTCCTGAGCAACCAGGAGGAGGGCGTGTCCTTCAGAAATACTCCTGTAGACACTTAGCCCAGAATCCACACAGCTCTCAGAAGTCACAGCAAATTTTGCTCGTACAAACATGCCAGCAACAGCAGTGGACCCGGTGCTGCTCTGCACGCGTGCACACACACATGCACGTGCACACCCACATACACGTGCACACACACACACGTGCACACACACATGCGCACACGCACACATATCACTGCTCTATAGAGAATGCTCTTACCCCATTTGCCTGGCTAACTTCAACTCATCCTTAAAACTTCAGGTTCGATGCCACTGTTGCATCCCCAGCATCAATAGTTCTGCTACATTCAAACACACGGGTGATCAGACAAAGGCGTGTGGTTCGGTGCACATGGAGAGGAACTGAAGGATGTAAGCGGCAGCTGTGAGCTGGGGCAGCCTTCAGGGCATTCACTGGGGGCAGGTGAGACGGGAACCATAGAAACAGGAGTAGACTGGGCTGGAAGAGGATGGAGAGAAGGAAATGGTGAAATGTCTTTAAGATGGTAGTTTGAGGTGCCTCAAACAGCCCATGGAGATGCTCGGGAGAGGTGAGGGCTCAAAAAATGAGAAGAGGAAGCCGTTGCTGTCCTTCTTTCTTGCCCAGAGTTGAGTTCCAAAGTTCCTGTGGACCCCACCAATTCCCTCTCCCTCCCGGCACCCACCATGCCATACCAAACATTGGCGCACACACGTTTCCTCGGCCTTCCAAATCACGCAAAAGCTGCTGCTGGAAGAAACCTAATTTTTAAATGGGGTGGAGATGGAGTGAGGGATGGAGAGAAAAGTGGGAGCATGAGAATGACAGTGGCAGATGCCTTCGGACCCTGCCTTCGCTCACCGCTCACTGAGGCAGGGCCTGCGGAGCCTCTCGATAAAGCGCTTTAATCTGAGCACCTGGTGCCATCTAGTGGCTGATTCTTGTAACTAGTGGAATTGTTACCCGCTGTGAAGACCAAAGCAGCCAAAGGCAGCCAGAGGGGCGGAATGAGGGAGTTAGGGAAGCCAAAGGAGAGACATAATGATTGGAAAGACAGATGTGAGCTGTTCTTCTGGGACCCAGGATTCATTCATTCAGCTTGGAACGGGGCACCTGAGCAACATTCAGGCTGCCCTTTGGCGGTCCTCCGTCTGCAGGGGCCCCTCCCTGGGGAGGCTGGCTGCTCGGAGCCACATCATTGCCCTGTGATCCTCCTCGGAACCTAGTCCTTTTTCTCTTCCTGATTATAAGATCCCTCATGTCTGGTTAATGTCGTCCCTTGCTGATGTTTTGTCCTGATTATTAGCTGTCTTATTACCAGTGCCTGGGTATCGTGTTTCTTATTTGGAAATCCAACACGCTTTTAATTAGAGAAGCAACAGGAAGAGATATTAAGCTGTATTAATGCCTCTGAAAACCCAGCACAGCTAAAAGAAAGACAATCTCATAGATAACAGCACGTTGGAAATTACGAGAACAGCTTCCAGTAAATAACTAAATGGAAATTCCCAGAGAGGGTCAATTGCAGTTAGTTAATATTTGTAGCAAAGTGCAGCTCTTAATAATGTCTGTTTCTTATCCTTGTGGGAGGCAAATAACAAGAGTTGGGATTTCCACTTTAGATGGTGATTCTGGTCCAATCTTAAGGACCCCAGATACTGCAATAATGAATCCAATAAAAGTGTGTCTTAGAAATAATCCCTTCACCATCAACTCCCAGGAGGGTCCTAAGATGCTTTTTCTTTCCAAGGAATGTCACAAAATGACCTTAGGTCAGGTTATGAGATAGACCTTGAAACGGATTGTTTATAAATATGGCCTCAATTATTTCCTTCCCTGTATTTACTCCTTGAGTCCGGGCTAGCTTTTTTTGTCCAATAAAATACAGAGGGTAACACTTGCCACTTCTGAGCCTGGACCCAAGGGGCCTTGCATTCTTCAGCTCAATCTCTTGGAACCCTGCCATCTGCCAAGAAAACTACGCCGAGCCAGCCTGCAGCAGCAGGCAACCCATTCTAGAAAGGCACTGACAGGTGTGAGAGAGGGCCCAGCAGAAGAACCACCCACCTGATCCCAGCCCAAACTGTCAGTCTGCAGAACCACGAGCTCAATAAATGGTGACTGTTTTACAACTCCACGTTTTGGGGGTGTTTGTGACACAGCCATAGCTCACAGCTATAAACATTACAGCCCAACTGCGCCTCGGACCACTGGTGTTTCCTGACTAAAAGGAAATGGTGGGACCGAGAAAGGAGCCCATGTTGAGGGACAGGCCAGGTGCAATTAAGGAGGTTGAGCCCTCTCAGGTCACCACAGGACTCCTGGTATCCCTATGGGGCCACCTAACCCTGGCCTTAAGGAACTCGGCTCAATCATGAGGACACTGGTGAATTGGAGGTGAAATTTTAATAAGCTACTGTTCCTGTTGTCACGACGCTTCCTTAAATCCTCATTCATGTCACACCTGATTTACTGTAACAGGTGATTTTTCTTGCTCTAGATTTGTTTCTACTTCAATTTATACTATTGTCTACAATCGGACCAATCTTTTTTTCGTCTCTTTCAATATATTACTACCCTGCTCAGAATTCTTCAAAATCTTTCTATGCCCTACTGCATTCAAAAAAAAAAAAAAGTCTCTTAAAACAAAAGTAGCAAAATGAATTTTTAATTGATAAATTGGGCTTTATCAGAACTGTAAACGCCTGTTGTGTCTGTTTAAATGTGTTGAGGTTTCCTTCACAGACCAGCACATGGTCTGTCCTGAGGAATGATCCATGCGCACTTGAGAAGAAGGAACATTCCGTTGTCGGGTGTTCTGCAGACGTTGTCGGATCTGGCTCGGCTTACCGTGTGGCCCAATCTTCTGTTTCCTTGTTGATCTCCTGTCTGGTTGTCTGGCCATTACTGAGCGGGCATTGGAGTCTCCGACTAACACTGTTGAATTATTTATTTCCCCAGGCACGTCTGTCGGTTTTGCTTCATGTCCTTTGGTCGTCTGTTATTAGGTACATGTTTGTAATTGTTATCTAGTCTTGATTGACTGAACCTTTATTGTCATCCAGTCCTTCTGTCTGCTTTGTCTGATATCAGAAGAGCCGTGTTAGCTTTCCGGGGTGAACCCTGGTGGGCCCGGCTCAGGGAGATGAAGACACGCCCCTGCCTGGGACAGAGGACAGGCCAACAACAGGAGTTTTAGCTCCGGAGGCTACAGGCCTTGAAGGCCTAGCAGATGGAAGGACAGTGTGGTTCTGGGACACTGGCGTGGAGAACGAAGTGATGGCCAGAGCAGCAAAGCCTGGGACCCCAGAAAGGGCCATTTGCCCTTGTCCTGAGGGCCATCTGTCAGGTGGCCACAGGTATTCACTGCCAGCGACGGCAGGGCCTTGCCTCCCACCGGGTTCAGCATCCTCGGTCCTCCAGAGGGACTCCCTGCTATGAATCAGGAGATGACATGAAACGCTTCAGTGCTTTAGGTGCCGTCTGGAAACCTCGAGGCTGTCCCGAGATCCCACACACAGGCTCTGGACGCGTTGGACAGACGTTGGGGGTATTGCCCGGTTTAAGATGACCGTCCACTACAGACTCAGCGGGAACTGACACTGACTGGAAGCTGGACCTTTGGATGTAAAGAACTAGAGCTGTCGGGAGAAAGACTGAACCAAATCACCTGTCCCCACGGGCCTGCTTTCAGAGAACTGCAGGAAAGAAAACTGGTGACGTGGACTAGTTCCTGTGCTTTGTTTCACGATAGCTGAATGCATCTACTTCTCTATTGCTTATTTTCTCGTTTCTTTGCTCCCGACTAGAATGGCAGTGCCGATATCAAGACTTTTGGCTGTGGTGGACCCCAGGCCTGGACGAGTGCCGGGTCATAGAGGGCGCTTGTCAGTATGCGCTTGTGGAATGAATGAGCCTCTCCACTGCGCTCAAAGCCCGCCCAGTCTTCAGGGCACGTTGTCGCTGAGCCTGACACGGCACATGGCCTTTCCCGGGCCTCCTCAATGGCACCTGTTTTTGTCTGGATTCCCTGCCGGCAGAGCCTAACAAGGAGGCTCTTGAGCAAGCAACTTATGGGGGAGGGGGCGCCCTTGGGAGAAACTGTGGGGAGTGAGGGAAGCAAGGAGAGGCAGAGGAGGAGCTCGGCGAAGATGTCTTTTCCGCAGCATCAGCCTCTCCTGACCCCGCAGGGAGCTCTGGCGTGTACCTTGTACCACGGAGGTGTCCCGTCCAGAGACAAGGGGGCTGGCCTGTCGGACCCCTGCCTCCGTCAGTCAGTGGCCACGGGCCACACTGGGTGGGAAGTGTGGAGGGAGGAGTGGTTACGGTCAGACGTCCCCCAGCAATGGTCGGGACAAGGGGGCAGGCGCAGCTGTTAGCAGCCCCCGGACTGCAGAAGGAGCCCTGGGCAGACCGAGGACACGTCCCCGCTGGCATTCCCTTAGGCGTGTATTATCTTCCCTGCAAACAACGTGCTCCTTGGGACCAAGAGCCGATTTCCTCCCCTTGCTGTCTCCCGAAGCAGGGCAGGGAGGACGGAGCAAACACGTTCCTGAAAACCTGAGGAATGAACGAATGCATCGATGAGTGTACTCGTGTTGACAACGAGGTGTGAAAATTCTTAGACACAGTCACTGCTTGAATGACACCAGATATATGTTTCCTACATTTATGTGGCCTTCAGGAACAATTTTTGATCAGTGTGGGTGAAAGGGGGCGTGTGTGCAGGTTTAGTGACCGAAGGTGACCTCACAGGGCAGCGTGGTATTGCCCCATGCCTCAGGGGTCCATGGTTTCAGCAAGCTGTCCTCAGTTCCTAACTGGACAGGTCATGGTGGGTGCTCACATCTCAGGCCTAGAACTTCTTTAGTAATAGGCTTTTTAAAAAAATACTTTTTCTTTATTGATTTTAGAGAGAGAGGAAAGGAGAGGGAGAGAAAGAGATAGAAACATCCATGAGAGAGAACATCGATTGGCTGCCTCCTGCCTGCCCCCCACTGGGGATTTGGCCCACAATCTGGGCATGTGCCCTGACGGGGAATCGAACTGGGACCTCTTGCTGCATGGGTCGATGCTCAACCACTGAGCCACACCAGCCGGGCAGTAGTAGGTTTTAAGCCAGCCCTGTCCATTGTTCCTGTGTATCTAGGTTAACATACCTTTGAAATGCCAGAGTAATCCTCTTCTTCAGACCCCTCAAGAAGTAACTGCCTTCAAGGAAGCACATAATCTCGTTAACTGTCCCGTAATCCAATCCCCACCTTGCTTTCTCCCGTCTCCATGGAATCCCAAATGTATGAGACATTGCAAGACTGTTATTCTCCAGAGCACTGAGCTCTTGCTCCCAGGAAAGTTGTCAGTTTGGCACAAATAAAATCTTGTAAAAATTGTTTACAGGTTTGGACGCTCTTACTTTGAAATCGGGTGAGGAGAAGTAAGTGTATTTTTCATCTACAGGAAATGCAAAGAGTTAAATCCACTGTGAAATCCTCTCTAGGCCACATTCTTTCCACAAACAACTTGAGATATAAGTATTTCCTCTTGATGTTAATTATAGTAAATATTTTAGCTTGTTCTTGCCCCTCGTTATCTCATTTATGAGTCATTGTGTGGAAACAGCTCCCGTGACTCCCAGAAGGGAGCACTAGGCGTCCTTGCTGGTAACCAAGTGACCAGCAGAGGGCAGTGCAGACCCATGCACTGATTTTCCTCCCGATGAGCTCAAGACTGGGAACTTGCCTGTACACATTTTGACTGGGGAGAGGATTTGCTCTCAAGTCTTGAAGCTTTTTATATTTGCTGCTGCCTCACCAGCTTTCAGTTCAGGTTAAAAATGACTAGTTGTGTGTTTCTCTGCTTGGGATGTAAATGAATGAAGAGGCTGGGCCACTGGCCGGGCCATTTGCAGAGCCCAGGAGGCCTGTCTTCTGCATTTTGTGCTGGCTGGTGGCCTGCCCTGTGGCCTTGGTGTCGCTGGGAGGCTCAGGGCAGCCTGGGTCTCATGCAGGCCCACAGAGGGTTTAGATCTCTCCTCAGAGCTCAGTGTGTGGTGCCCCTCTGGCGTGGGGCTCCAGCCAGTCTGGGACTCGAGCCAAAGCCAAGGATGCGGGCATCCTGGGGCAGGGCTGCGGCTGACATTCTGATTGCCTGAGTGAGTCATAGAAGACACAGTTTCCTTAAACTTGCCTAACGATATAATGTATCCATTCTGCTACACCCCTTTCACTCCAGCAAAAGGACTTCTTTCCAGAAAAAGAAGAAGAAGGAGAAGGAGAGGGAGAGGGAGAAGAAGTAGAAGAAACCTTATCCTTAACCCATGGTTTTGGTCCCAGGCATCTAAAGGACACAGAACCCAATAGATGTGCCACCAATATTCCTGTGAGTGCACAAAACTCAGCATGGCCTCAGTACACGTTTCGTGAGAAAACGTCACAGGCATTTAACCAGATTTGGGCTCATGGAAAGCTTTTCAGAAGAAAGTGAAGATGTCTTTGCTAATACGACTTTCTCTGCTTCTAATGTTGCCCCCCCCCTTTCTTACCCCTTTTGCTCATTAATACTCAGGCTCTTGGAAAAGTTTACTCACGAGACCCCCACCCCCCCACACCCCAGTATAGCAGATGCCTCTAACAGGATGCTATGGGTTACGAGAGATTAAACACCTAACACCATCTCACATGTTGCATTGTGCTGAACTGACCACGAGCATTCGGGGACCCAGCTAAGGCGAAGTTAATTTAGAGGTACATTCAGTTGGGGTTACAAATAAGTACAAAGCTGCTGCTTCATCATATAGTGAGGTTATTACTACCCACCCAGGAATACTGTACGTCACTCGGCATGACATGCAAAGGCAGAGGGCCAGAGATCATACCATAACATGACAATGTCCTGCAGTGTCAGAGCTGAGGTGGAGAAACAGGTTTGACATGTATGAAGCCAGGCAAAAAAGTGTCATAAAGCAATTAATACAAATGTAATGTTATTTTTCTGGATTTTATAACTCTTAGGATGGTTGTCAACTTTGCTCATTCTAAAAAACCTCATTATTATACCAATTTTAAATGTAAATGTTTGCATTTTTATTAAAGAGGACCCCCCCCAAAAAAAAATTATATGAGTTTCAGGGTCCATAAAACCGAGATCTGCCTTTGTTCACGTCAGATGTGGTGGCCGCACAGTTCCCAGCTCTGGGAGGGCCCGTGCCCTGGAACTGTCTGTGGTGCTGGAATCCAAATCCAGTGGCCTCTCTCCATGGTACTTACTGTGACCGGAGAGAAAGAGTCGGGATTACCATCTGAGTCATGGTTAATGCATCGGAATGGATGCTTTGCCCATGCAGTGACTGTCCAAAGAGAGGAGAGTTGCCCTGACCAGTGTGGCTCATTTTGCTGAGCACTGTCCCATGCACCGAGAGGTCGCCGGTTCAATTCCTATTCAGGGCACATGCCTGGGTTGTGGGCTCGATCCCCAGTGGGGGGCATGCAGGAGGCAGCTGATTGATGTTTCTCTCTCATGAATGTTTTTCCTTTCCCTTCCTCTCTCTCTAACATCAATAAAAACATATATTTAAAAATAAATAAAATAATAGAGGAGAGTTGAAAAGAAAACCACAGATGATTCCCAAGTGTCAGGGAAACCCAAAAGACAGGCACCAAAAGAGTATCAGCTCAAGAAAAACATTGGCTGCCAAGCCATGCCTGCGTCTAGACCAAGGGTAGAGAGGAGGGACCTGGTGAGGAGGCAGGGTGGAGAGCAAGAAGAGGATAGACTGGGTGGGGGCTGTCTGAAGGGAAAGAGAGAAGAATGATGGGGGGGGGCGCTGAGAGAAAGCCCTGGGGGCAGAACAAGGACTCTTCCCATTGAGTTGGTGGAGGATAAGCTGAGACTCCACTCCCAAATCCCCAGGGGAAAGCCTCTAGGGGTCAGAATGGATGTAAATGATGGTTTTCAGCCAGTCTCATGGCATCCATGAGGATGTATGGCTGACTGTTGTTTTGGTTTGCTTTGTTTCTGCTTTGAGATGGCCACTCAGTTCCTTTGGAAGCTGGGGTTGTTTGGACAGTGAGAGGAGGTCAGTGTCCAGCACCTGTGAATGAATTTCACCCCGCTTCCCCCGCTGAGTCTGGGCCCCCCAAGGATGCTGTGGAAGCTGTGATCTAGCAGGCAGTGGGATCTTAGGAGTCCAGTTCCATGAGGAACACGAGACACGTAAGGACCGTACCAGGGCTGGGGGTGGGTGGTCAGGGCTGATACATGCTTTTTACTGAAACACATTGGTGGTGCCGAGAGGTGACTGTGGGTGACAGGAGGCTGCCACCCCCTTTTGCACCACAAACCCATCATCGACCCCACCTCTTCCAAGTAATCTAAGTCAGAGAAGTGTGTCAGCTCAGCCAGGGGACCCCCCAACGGAACTGCCCTTTGCTGTGCATCGATGCCCCCCCCCACCCACCCACAGACATGTTGAAATCCTAACTCCGGGTCCCCGGTGATGTGATCTCATTTGGAAATGGGGTCTTTGCAGATCTAATTGATTAACATGAGGTCATGCTGGATTAGGGTGGATCCCAAATCCAATGTGACTGGTGTCCTTGTAAGCAGCGTAGAAGACAGAGAGGCCCAGACGGACAGAGAGGGGAACACCACGTGGTGACTGGGAGAAGACTGGAGTCGTCTCTAAGCCGAGGTGTGCCAGCTGCAGTGGAGAAGGATGGGACAGATTCTCCCCCGAGGCCCTCAGCGAGCACTGCTTTTGCACTCCGGCCTCCAGAAGTGAGAGCATCGGTTCTGTTG
The DNA here is from genome assembly GCA_030848825.1 of Tadarida brasiliensis. Lineage (NCBI taxonomy): Eukaryota > Metazoa > Chordata > Mammalia > Chiroptera > Molossidae > Tadarida > Tadarida brasiliensis. The sequence continues at coordinate 91,805,071 of CM061267.1, read as the reverse complement.
TTCTGACCCACCCACTGTGCGGCCACCTATTATGGCAGCCCCAGGACAGTGGCACGCCCTTCCTTGGACATGTTCACTGATTTCAGACTGAGGTGCACTTGTTCCTGCTGGTGCCCCTACATGGAATGCTCTTCCCCAAGGAGTCTGCAGGGATCCCCAGAAGACGGGACAGTGAGGCTGGGGGAGGAGGGGGCAGAACTTCCCCGGCTGCCCCGTCTCGGCTAGCTGACCCCTCCCTGCAGTCTCTATGTATCTTCATCACTCTTTCCTCTGTCTGGAATCACCTCGTTTCGTCCCTTCGTTAAGCCCAGAGTGTAAGCTCCTGAGAGCAGGACTCTGGTCCCCGAGGCTCACCAAAGACTCAGCAGCTGGCGGCACATGGTAGGCACTCGAGCAACGTTAGACTGGCGAGGACGTGGCTGCTCAGCACGTAGCTGCTGGATGAAGGAGTGAAAGGCACATCCCTTCTTGCCACCATCCTCTTTCCAGTAAGATGGACACCTCTTTCCAGTAAGATGGACACCTCTAAGCCTCTCCTTTACAGGCTTTTAGGAAACAAGCATTTCGGAGGCCAAGAAAAATGGTCTCTGTTAGCCTTTACAGAACTACCACCTGAAAGTTAGAAGAGCTCTTGGGACTGAGTTTCACACGTGGAATCCTAACCTTCGCCTTCAGGACGCGGTGTGAGGGTGGGGTGGGGGTGGGGACGCAGCTCCAGGTTCAGGCCGGAAGAACGTTGCCATGGGCACCCACCAGGGGGCAGTCTAACGAAGTTGAAGGCTCAGAAGCATCTCAGTTGAGTTCACTTGAGGATAGAAATTAAAAACAAAAGGAGGGTGGGGTGAGCTACATCGTTACTCTGACAATCTCCCAAATTAAAACGAGATTGAGTGCTGTGGAAGCCACGAGGGAGCAGAGGCGCTCAGGAAGCGGGTTGTGAGGGAGCAGGACGGAGGAAAGCAGAAGGATGCAATCACGCTCGCACCCGCACCCCACAGTGGCTTCCGATGGGTAGGCACAAGCCCTTCCCTCAGTTCTGACTGAAGACCCTCCAGACTGATTCTGTGGTTCAGCATGGAGACCCCTGTCTGTTCCCAAGGTGGGGGGGGAACATCCTTGGGGTCACTCAGCCCCTGGTTCCTCACGGGGGTGGGTGAGCCCAGTGACCCCACCTAAACCCTCCAGGACCTGGGGCCTGAGACTGGCACATACTACTGTTTGCCAGGCAGAACCTAGTCTCCCTTTCCAGTGTGACTAGGGGGGCAGCGAAGCCCTGGCCCATGAGACGTGGGCAGGTGTGAGGCTTCTGAAATAAGAAAAGGACTGAACCAGAAAGAGAAATCATTGGCCTTCTCTCACTTTCCCAAGCCCGTGTCTGAAGCAAGACTCGCCAGCCTCAGCCCAGAATACCCGCCATGAGACGCCAGGTGCGCTTGGTAACCGGCCCTCCTGGCTGTGGGACGGCCGAGCCACCTTCCCAGCGACACGACTTCTTCAAGGGCCCTGTCACCGGAGGGCGCTGGGTCTCTCCTCGCTCAGGCCAGCCGTGGTGGACATTTGTTATTTCGGGATTTTGTGATACAATTGCCAAGTTACAGCCACCAGGAAAAATGATAAGACATTTATTGAGTCATCTACAGCAATGTGACATCTTTAAAACCCGGACAAGGTTGTGAGCACAGCATTAATTGGCAGCGGTAGCAGGGAGGTCTGTGGGGTGCTCTTTATTGTGGGAGATAAAACCCAGGCTGACCCGGCTCCCACAAGGGGTCCTGGAGCCACATCTGGGATGCCAGGGGTTGTCCCACTCCGGCCCTCACAGGGGCAAAGCCACAGCAGACGGACACAGGACAAGATACACACGGCCAAGCACAGACACATCCCAGGACTGCAGTTCAAGGAAAGAAGAAGGGATGGGCCCTCGGCCCACTCGAGGGGCGTCCCAGGTTGTTGAAGGATTTCCATGGGGGTGGCAGGGAATCACTGACATCGCCCACGTGGAAGTCTCCTTATCCTAACCCGAGAGCACACTGAATCAGTGGATGGAGATGAGCCTGGAATTCCGTGTCCATCAGAGCCCCGGCCTCCGCCTTACCCCTGTGCTGGTGGTGTTTACAAGTGGAACAAAGGTTAACCCAGGAGGGCTCAAAGCAGTTGACAAACAGCACCGGGAACCTTTCAGGGGTCTCCACCCCAACAGCCATTCCCACACCTGTGTGGTTATCAAAGCCCTTTATCACACAGGGTATCTCCCTTCAACACCCCCCCCCCCCCGGTCCCGTGGGGCAGAATGCAAATCACTCCCCCCCCCCATTTCTCAGATTAGGAAGCAGCGGCCCAGAGAGGTCCAGCCTTGGAGCACAGGGCAGGGGGTGAAGCCCAGCACAGCATGCGGGTCTCCCCACATCACGGTGACCCTGTCTCTCCTCCCGTACTTCCTTAGCCAGAGCCCCTGTCCTGCGCGAGCTGAATGTCTTCTGAATTGAAGCTTCGCTGAGGGTCTCGGGGCTCACGTGCAGGGCTGGGCACAGGTCCACGGCCGTGTCCTCCCGCGTACTCGTACAGCGCACTGGATCGCAGCGTGCGGCAGGCACCGGGCGAGGCCCACCTGTTTTTTCATCAGCCCGGCGGGGAGTTTTGATCTGCAGATCTCCAAATTTCTCCCCAGCTCTAGTACTTTATGAACAGTCTCCCCACACACACACACGGGGAAGGAGTCCAGGCCAACGGCAGGCCAGTGGCAAGGCCGGCAGAGACCCAGGTCCTCGCTCCCTGCTCAGGGCTCCCCGAGCGTCCATGGTCGTGAGGCTCCAGTGCGAGTTTATGGTGACAGAGTACCCACTGCTTTCCCTCTGGAGTGGCCTTGAGGGGTCAGTGGTGCTCACAGAATGGCACAGGGAGCCTCTTCTAGCTCTCCTGCTGGGAAGGGAAAGGTCCCACCCCTCCCAAGGTCCCAACCCTCTTCATTCAGCCTGGTTTCTTATCCTTCTCCAGACCAGGCAGATACCGACACCCTTGCCCAGGGCTCATTCTCAGGAGATGACTGGTGTTTAGACAGAGAATCCAGAAGTGCTTTGGGGCTGGACCAATCATCTAGGCTTCCTGCCCATTGTACAGATTTGAAAACAGAGGGTCAGAGAGGGAAAGGTTTTCCCCGGACCTCGTGCTCTCCTCCCACTGCCTGTGACCCTGAAGGCCAGCTGCCTAACCTCCTGGGACATGAAAAGTACGGCAGGGACATCTGCTCACAAGACTGGCAATAGTTGGCTCAGAGAGAAAAACAAAGCGACAAACCAATCGGAGCCTGGAACCTCCACGAGGGCCCAGGCCCAGGGCTCAGGCAGCAGCACGTGGAACTCGGGGTTGATTCTGTTTTTGCTAGTTTGTGATGAGCTATATATAAAGTCAAAGCCTCTTTTTCCACAGTGAAGCAGACCTCCTGATGGGGGCGGGGTGAAGAAAAAGGTCCATGCTCAGGGGACCACTCAGGATCGGGAGGTGACCCTGCCCACCCAGTCACGGCACCCTGCCCCACATCATGCCCAAGGCGCCATCCAGTTGTCCCTGGACCGACCCTTCCCTCCGGCCCACCAGCTTCCACTGTGGTATCCAAATGACAGAGACAGATGTTCCATTTCTAAGAATAGACAGCACCGTCCCCCACACACGTATAAACTTACACATCAAAGCCTTGGGTGCTACACACAGTGATGCACGCACCCTTTTACCTGCTTTCGACTTGAACTGGAGAACTACTCGAGTACAGAGCCTGGCTAAGCATTAGAAGTCCCCTCATCTCGCAAATGGGGAAACTGAGGCCCAGACAGGGAGCGCTCTGGCCACAGTCTCAGCCGTCTAAGCCTGACACGGGCAGATCCTATGTCTCTGAATCCCAGCCTGTGGCCCTGTCCAAGCATCTCAGGCCCCTCAGTGGGGCCCGGAGTGCAAGGTGGCCGATGGACACCCACTTAGGCAACGCACTTGTCTCCCAGAGCAGGGCTGGGAGGGTGTCACGAGGTCAGGTGCCAGGTGGAAGGACCACGGCACACCCCATGGCCAACCTGAGTCACAATGTGCCCAGGACATGGCAGGCAGCTCCTTTCTCCCTCTGGCTTCGCCAAGGCGCAGGGACGTCAGCTCTAAACCACGCAGCCGAGCCCTCCTCCAGTCCCTCTGAGGGCCTCTCCAGAAACGGACAGATCCACAAGCCCCAGCCCCTTCCTCCTAGAGCCAGGCAAAGCAGCATTCACCCTCTACCCAAACTGCACAGGCATTCCAGAGCACGGCCACGGACCAACCCACAAACACACCTGGACAGGACACCAGAGGCGGACGTGGCACGAAGCCGGCCCCCACACGGCCCTGGCCCTCGAGCACTTTCCTCCCCCTCCCTGAGCCTGGCCCTGGCTGTGGGGAGCCAGCCACCAGCATGGTGGGTGTGGCTTCCCCTCAGCATCTAGGACACCTCAGGGTCCCTCCGTGGTGACTCAAGGGCAAGTGCAAACACGGCGAGTTCTTTGCATGGATCTCAGAGAGATTTCAGCAGCCGAGTCCCAGCCCAAGGAGCTGGTGGCTGGGGCTCTTCCTCGGCTGTGGTGGGGAGGGGGGAGCCCTGGGCCCTGGAATTGGGCCCACGGAGGTCTGAGGTGCTCAGGACTCACTGACATCACAGGAAGGCATCCAGTTCATCCTAGTCATGGCTTTGACTTTGGGGAAGTGAGGAGCTGGGGAGGACTTAGGGATTCTACGTGGGAGGTGTGGCTGGGGAGCAGCTTTTCTGAGGCACCCATCTCTCCCTTCCACAGCTGATGCCAGGGACAGGAGGGGCAGGAGAGAGGCTGCCAGATGAACCCTTGCCCACCGCGAGTCAGGGTACAATAATGGAATGGTGAAGGTCTTCCCGGGTCCTTCCAAACTCTTTCATCTCCTTCCCGATCACATCCACATTTCCAGCTCTCAGCAATTCTTCTTGGGCCAAGTGAAAAGCACCAGAACATTCTCTGACCTTTTAGCCCTATACCCAAACTGCAGTCTCAGGCTGGGGGAGCCCCGAAGCGGGCCCACTGCCCTGATACCCAGGAGCTGGGCACCCGGACGCCACGGTGCTGGGTGAGCATGAGGGCACTCCACATCTGGCCGGCGCTGAAGGACACTGTCATCCAAGCTGCACTTCCGGCTGGCCTCGGGGACGGCGCCGGCCTGAGCAGGGCCCCAGGGTGGCGAGCAGACTCCAGGAGTCTGCACTGAGAGTCAGACACTTTGGGGGGCTGTCAGGCAGGCCCCACCCAAACCCCCAAAGCAAGGTCGTCAGCCTCACGACCAGGTCAGGTGATCGCGGAGGCTGGTGGAGATGGGCAGGTGGAGCTGGGACCTGCTTGAGGTGGGCAGGGACACTGGACAAAGGGATCAGGATGGGACGACTTTTTCAGATTTGGGGAGTATTTACACGTCTGGGGTCAGGGCCCAGGGGTCTGTAGTGGGTGGGGCCAGCGCCAAAATGGGAGGAGGGGGGAATACCCATCTGCACCTACATCCTTCTCCCCCCTCGGGGAGCCCAGCTTCCAGCCCAGGGCCTGCCCGAAGGGAGAAAAGAGGCAAACATGCGTGGCCGGCGCGCGGCAGCCCCAGCCTGCTCGGAGGAGGGGCGGGCCTCAGGTGGCCAGGTTGTCGGCAGGGAGGCCGGACATGCGGATCTGGGAGCTGCTCTTGCTCAGGATGGAGAGCTGGGTGCCCCCGTTCACCCCGCTGCTGGCCAGGGATGGGTGCCGGTGCTTGAAGTCCACGGCGAAGTAGCGGTTCACCTTCCAGCTCCGCCACTTACGCTTGATCTCCGCCTGCACCTGCAGGGAGCAACACGCCGTCACCTCCGGAGGGACACGCCCGACCGCCACCTGCTTCCCGCCGGGGCCCTTCCGGACTGGCACTGACACCTCCACGGCGCCTCGCCACTCCCAGACTGCAGCTGGCCACCCCGGGTCCCCAGAGGGAAAGAGATCCCGGTGAGGACTGACCGCAGCCCCTGGCCCACGTCACTGTCTGAGCCAGCCCGCCAATAGCTTCCTGGGGTCCGTGGCCTCTCGTGTCCACAGTCAGAGACTAGCCCATCTGGCCTTCAGGGAAGCTTTAAAAAGCGGGCCCGGGGGCAGACCGATGGCGGCCAGGAGCCCATTCTGGCGGACCATCCACAGTGGGCGGCAGTCAGACCCACCTGGAGAACTTGAAGAACCCGACACTCAAACCGTACCCCACAACGATCACATCAGCATCTCCGGGGGAGGCCTCTGCGTGTCTGAATGCTTCCAGGGACTCCAGCATGCCGTCGGGTTGAGGACCACTAAATAATGCAGCCCTCTGGGCGAACACAGCCCTCTCTGCTCTCAGCGCGGTATGTGCAGGGTGCGCCCCGTTTCGGCCTCTGTATACCCCTCGGTCCAGCACCTTGGTGCAGGGCGGACTGCCCAGCTGGGAACTTGCGGGCACCCACCCCTCCAGCTCCAGCTCCCACGCCCACAGCATCCGTGGGCAAGCCCCGTGCCCTCTCACACCGTCTCCCGTCTGCCTCTCCTGGTCTACCCTTGTCTGACCTCCCTGTAGGGTGTCCTGGCGACCCCTGAGCCCAGTCTTCTCATTTCTTACGTGCAGAAGCCTGCCACGGGCTCAGTCAGGACCCGAGCTCAGCTGCATGCCTCCTGTCCACGCTCCAAGCCCCCCCAGCCAGCCCCGTCTCAGCACCTCTGTTCTGGGCTCTGCTCAAAGCATCATCCTAACGGTTTAGATCTGGAGACCCCAGAGCATAGCACTGGAAATGGAGCATCGCCAGAAGGTTCCAGGCCTCTCCCCGGGGTCTCTGCCACGTCCCCCCAGTCCCCTCTCTACCAGGGCTGGGTTTGGGCAGGCGGGCGGCTCCCGCTCAGCACCCCGCCCAGCCTCCTGAGCCACAGGCACCACTTCCGGTGCCCTGCCCTTCCTCACTCTCCAGTCTTCCTGGCTGAGGTGTATCTTGTGCTGAGAGCCCTCCGGGTGGGTTCTCGCTCTCCAGCTGATACCTTTGTGGTGGGCAGGCTCTGCTCCAGAGGCCGGGCCTTGGCCACACAACAAAGCGGGACAGACTCTGGCACAGGGGGAGGCTGTCAGGAGAGCGTGGTCCCACACACACTCCCCCCCGCCCCGCCCCGGACAGTCTGGGAGAGCCCGGTCTGGAGTACAAGCCCTGTGTGGCCAGCAGGCAGCACTCCTCTCTGCTCCCAGCAAGCCCCCCTCCACTGCTGACAAGCCAGAGGGCCAGGGTCTTACCTCCCCATTCAGAAAGCAGTAGAGAACAGCCACCACAAAGCCCTGGGGAGAGAGCAAAAGCACCTGAGCATGCTCGCCAGGACCTCCACGCAGGGGGCATGGGAGGTGGCGGGAGGGGAGAGTGTCACTAGGAAGCAGAAACATGGGATCACTTGGATGGGGGCACCTGCCGCCCAGGAATCTGGGGTAAGATGGGACCAGTTCTGCTCGGATGGCCACAGATGGAGCCAAGTGGCTGATGAGAGTCCCCTCCCATTGACACACCTGGCTTCGGAGCTCGCTGTTCCTTGGTCAGATCCTTCCCATCCCCAAAGGCCAGCTCTAACCCTCTTCCTACAAGAGGCCTCCCCTGAGCGCCCCAGAATGGTCTCGGGGCTCCCCCACCAGCCTGCAGGCCTCCTGAGGGCAGCCCCTCCAGGACAGTGCGGACCTGTGTGATCCCCACCCTCCCCCGCAACCAGCCGCTCCTGGGCAGAGCACACTCGAGCACCACGTGAGTACGTGCTTGGCACAGAGCAGGCGCTCAGCGACCCCACTGTATTCTTCACGTGTGTTCTTTGCATTCAGGTCTCTTGTGTGAAACAGGAACCCGGACTCTGACCCCCAGGCTGGGGCTTTGTCTGTATAACTTGCAGCCTCGTCAGGCTAAGAATTAAAATGAGGGGAGGGAGAGACTCAAGTCACATGTACAGAGGAACTTTCCGACCATCAAGGTCAAATCCGTGTTTAAATGGTTGTGTTCAGGACAGGTGCTGTGACCTGGGGCACTCAAGGGAGCCAGCCCTGCCTTCAGCACCCACACGTGCGCCCGTCTGACATTCACGCACCGTGCACTGTGGCACCAACTCTTCTGCGCACACTTATTTACAGCGCGCCCACTGATTCCTTCACACCAGCCACTAGTCCACCACTCTCCCCGTGAGTCACTCACTCATACGTCCGCATGCTCATCCAGCAGGTCCCCCACTCCACACTCTGGGGCCAGGCCCTGCACTGGGGGCCCTGGCTTGGGCAAGACAGACCTCCAGCACTCTGGGGGTGGGGGTTCTATAGCCTGGGGTCAGGATGTGGACAGGGAGCTCCAGGGCTCACGGGGTGTGTGGTCTACAGCCTGGGGTCAGGACGTGGACAGGGAGCTCCAGGGCTCACGGGGTGCGTGGTCTACAGCCTGGGGCCAGGACGTGGACAGGGAGGTCTCTTGAGGCTACTCCGCCTGCACCCAGAGCCACCAGTGAGGGATGGGGAGCTACCATCTCAGATCGCCCGAAAGAGGCCTGGCTCAGGGCACCCACACACAGCGACAGGAAGACCTCAGTGTGTCTTCTCACAGGACCCACAGGCAGCAGAAAGGGCTCTCCCAGCTCCCTTCTAGTCCAGTACTCTTATTTCAGAGATGGGAACACAGAGGTCCAGTTTAGGCCAAAGAAGTTTCTAGAACCACCAGCAGGTCGGGGCCAGGGCCCTGGACCCCCGTGAGTTCCGCCCCCAGCACGCACCTGGAAGGAGCCCAGGCCCAGCTCAAACACCAGTCTCTCCCTCTTGCTGACATTCTCCGGGGAGAAGGCAAACACTGTGTAGTGGATTCCGAACAGCGGGATGAGCAGCAGGGTGGACCGGGCCAGCCGCCTGTCAGGAGAGAGCACGACATCTGCTCCGGGGGCCACCAGTGCTGGGGCCAGAGCCACGGAGGGCAGAGAATCCCAGCCCCAGCCCTTTCCTCTCCCCCAGGGCTGGAGCCCCGTCCACGGACCCCCTCAGAGTTCTCCCAAGTCCATGGGGCCTGGGAGGGACGGTGGCCAACAGCGCCCGGGCCCCAGAGCTCCCTGGGCGGTCCTGGGGGACAGTCTGCAGGGCTCCTGTCCCTCTAGGCCACATCGGTATCCCAGGCAACGTGCACATGTACATAATTTACAGATACCCCTCATGGGGACCGTGAGGTCGAGGCAAAGGTCAGAAGTGGGACACGGAAGGCTGGAGTGACATGTGGCGGGTCCTCAGCAAAGCAAACGTCCTCCTGCCCCAGAGGGAACTCCGTGGGCCTGAAGAGCACAGCCCTCCGGGCCACAGAGACAGCTGTGTTTCTGAGCCGGGGCCAGCCAGGGACACTCGTGGAGAGTGACAGGGAGGTGCTGACAGCAGGGAGGTGGGTGGGGAGCACGGTGACTGGACCACAGCAGGAGACGTGGGCAGGATCCAAGGAAGGACTCACTGACTGTGGGCGTGAACGATTCCCACCCAAGCAGGGGGAACCTGCCACCCGGGAAACTGAGTCAAAGGGAGAGAATGCTGTCTGCACGGGGGCAGGGTGGGCAGGGAAGAAAGGGCCAAAGGGACCTCTTGTCCCCAAAGCCAGCTCTCCTCTGCCTGCCCTGCTTCCTTGACCTGGTGGGAGGGCTCTGTTCTGAGGGGCAGGGCACAGACACCTCGCACGACATCAAGAGTGGGCACTTGTGGGCCCTCCTCTGCGAAGAGCAGGCTCCCACAGGGTCTCCAAATGTGGGACCCCCACCTCCGCCCACCCCCGCATACTGACTCCCTCTGAACCTCCCCACAGAGGAGGCCTGCCCTGGAGGTGTGGTCTGCCCCCTGGGCCCTCTGAGGTGGGGGTGTGGGGGACTCAGCCTCCCAGTCTCCCTGCAGTCCTTGGGCCACAGGGTGGGCAGCTGGGTGTGGGGTGCCATCTGATTTTGGGCAGCCACACCGTGTGCCCCGCCCTCTTCCCCATCCAGCTTTTCTAGGGGAGAAAGTTCTGTTGAATCTGGGCTCTGGATCTCAGAAGCAAATCCCTGGAGTCAGAGTGAGGCCCTTGGCTTCCCAGAGGGAAAGAAGAAGGGAGGTGAAGAGGAAGAAGAAAAGGAGGGAAGGAGATACTGAGAAAAGGGAGGAGTAAACTGGGGAGACCTTCATGTGGACCAGGGCTCATGCCTGGAAGGAAGAAGCCCCTCGAGGGCTGGGCGCCCACCCACTGTCTCCCTGCTCACGGGCAGCCCGTTCTGCAAGACCTGGGGTCCCGGGGCCAGGGCCGGTGCCAACAGGATCTGAGCGGGTGCCCACTCTGAGCCCAGGTACAGTGCTGGAGTGGTCACTCTCAGGAAGCACCTGTCCATGGAGGAATCACCAGACCGCACAGGCCTGGTACGAAAGCCTCAGAGTCCTTAAAACTGAAGGTCACTGGGCTCTCGGGTCCTGCTCACCTCCTGGCCCCCAGAGCCTGGCCCCCAGCAGGGAGTGTTGGCTAAAGAATAAGAATTTTAAAAGAATAGGCAAGTGGCCTGGAAAGGTAAGCACACGTTCATCTTGGGGGACCCTCTGTGACCCTACTTTCAAGAGCAGCTTAACTGAGGGGGCTCCAGGGATGGAGGCCCTGGGACATGCTGCGGTCCCTGCCCTCCTCCCTCCTGCCTCTTCTCCCACAAATGGGCCTATTTCCAGAGACGTGTCCTGAAGTTTGAGAAGTGCCCCGGGCATCAAAGCTCCTGTGGTGGCAGCAGGCGGCACGGGGTTGGTGTGAGAAACAGCGACCTCTCAGGCACGGGCTCCGGCCTGGCCCAGCCCGGCCCAGCCCCTGGCAGGTGTGGCAGCTGGTGTCAGGGTATCCCACCGCCCAGTCCCGGCATACCACCTGCCCTCTGGCAGCCCTGAGGCAGCCCGGGATGGTTGGGGACTTCTGCCACTGACCCAGGGCACCCCAGTGACCCCTGTGGCAGGTGGGGAACTGGAGGCACATGAGGAGGTCACCAGGGCCCAGAGTTCTGGGACCTCGGACTTCAGAGCTGACCAGAGGCCATGGAATGGGGCCACATGGTGTGAACCTCCGGATGACATCTCTTTGAGGACAGTCGCAGAATCACTGTAGGATCTGATTAACCTGGACAGACAGTGACTCGGGGCCCTGGCGTCTGTCCCCCTGCCCCGAGGAGGCATCGTGGCAGCAAAGTCCCAAAAAATACTAAGAAAAGCTTCCAACAGTCCAAGGCGACCCTCCCCACTTAAAGGGATGTCCAAATGAGGCGGCTGCTCCCATCAGGGACACCCTGGGGCCGGGTGACAGGACCCCTGGGCTCAGACCCTCACCCTGCCAACCGTGTGACCTGGAGTGAGTCTCTCCAGCTCTCTGTGCTTCAGTCCCCACAGCCGTGAAATGCGATGAACGAGCACCCACCGCCCAGGGCTGTGATGGTCTGAGTGAACCGACGGCCCCTGAGTGAGTGGGGTCCGTGGCAGGGAGGCGCCGGGCCGGGCCGGGGGACGGACCGTGTGAACTCAAGCTCTAAGACCAGCAGACGTAATTTGGCCGTTCCAAAGCCTGGACCCAGAGAAGTAGCACATGTGGGAAAGACCACACATCAAGGCAGCAGTGGCCGAGGCTTCCAGGCCCTTCCTCAGCACCAGCCAAGCCCTGGCGGCTCCCTCAGTGGCTGCAGCTCGGTCCCCACACCGCCCCTCCCGCCCCCGCCACGAGGTTGCAGAGAACTCACAAGACACAGACGTCAACATGCAACAGCCAGGAAGGGGCTCGGGCTGGGGGCTGGGGCCGGAGGCTCAGGCGGCGGCATGCGCCCCCCTCCCTCCCGGCCACGGGCCACAGCCACGCACACTTACAGAGTAATGGTGGACAGTTCTGACATCTTGCAAGAGTGCTGCTGAGCCCGCTCTGGCCTGCAGTAGCATTTCTGCACGCAGCTGCTGGGTGGGACAAGATCAGCACTTCCGTCAGCGGGCAGCGGGCAGGGGGGACTGAGGTGGGACTGAGCCGGGTGTGGAGACGGGGCCAGGCAGTGACATGGAGAATGAGGAAGCCGAGGGCCAAGACAGGGCCAGCTCTGGACACGGAAACACACGCCCACACGTGTACACGTCTGTTCGTGGACATGCACACACACTCACACTGGGACAAACGGCGTGGGGCGGGTTTGAAGAGAACACGTGTGTTCGGAAGGTGGGCCTGGGCTGGGCCTCGGGGAACTGGAAGCTGTCTCCAGAGTCAGCTCCCGGCTCAGGGCACGGCCTTGTCGGGGGTCACCCAGAGAGCGGGGCGACTGGAAACACACCACGGACCCACGGTGCCCAGCCTCGGTGGACCAAGCCTGCATTATGTAGAGGGGTCCCCCCTCCACACCTCTCTCCTTCCGCTGAGCCTCCCTCTGCCTCGGCCCAGGCCCCTGGGTGCGGGCACACGGGGGAAACAGGTAGCCTGGACCTGATCTATCCATTACGACAGCCTCCCCATCTGCGGCTCTTTGAGTGGAAATTAAATCAAATTGAAACCTGCTTCCTCACTGGCTTTGGCCACATGGCAAGGACTCAACAGCTCCATGTGGCCAGCGGGTCCCACGTGGGACAGCAGAGATGGAGGGCACTCCCTCCCTGTCCCACTGCCTGCAGCAACTACTCGTGGGCCCAGGGTGCCAGTCTAGCTGGACACAGTACTGGGCAAGGCCAGAGCTTCTGCCCTCACAGAGAGGCCTGAGGCTGAATCTCCTTCTCTTCCAGCCCTTCCTGTCCTGCTAAGGCACGGACCATGGACACCTCTTTTCCTTCTCTGACAGACACGTGAGAGGGACCGAGAGCTGTGGCCTGTCATCTGCAGAGAGTTTCCGTGTCACAAACCCTCCTCAGGCACCACGTGGCGCTGAGGTCCGGGAACAGCCCGTGACCTGCCCAATCCGAGGAGGTCTGACACAGAGATCAGAAATGCGTGACAGAGTCACTGACTCGTCACTTGTGACTCCAGCTCTCGGAGAGCAAGGCTAAGGTCTCGGGCGTGGGTGACACATCCTTTCGCTGAGGCAAACGTTTGAATTTGAATCACACGTTTCAAAGAGGGGACACGCCAAGGTCCGCCCAGCATCTGCGCCTCAGCGGGGGCTGTGGCTCTCACTGAATAAACAGCGCCCTTCAATCCCCGCTGTGCTGTGAGGTGGGGGGTCCCCGCCCACGTTACAGATGAGGGGCGTGGGATACGGTGCCCTGCTACCCGGAGCGAGGCCCCCAGACCAGCGGCATCAGCACCACCCGTGAGCTTCTCGCAAAGCGGACTCTCGGGTGCCACCCAGCCCTGCTGGTTCAGAACCTGCGTTTGAACCAGATCCCCGGGTGATCCCTATGTGGGCCAAGTCACGTATTTGAGAATTTCCCTCATGTGTCCTCAGGGAATGTCACAGGTCTGCTTCGTACTCCGTACACATACAAAGGGACAGATGGACACTAATAGTATGTCGCTCTTTTAATTACATACATATATACATATGTAATTTAAAAAAGCTTCATCGGGTATTCAGGAACGAAAGCTCTCCTAGTCTTCAGATTTATTGTCTACCTTGCCCAGACTGAAAGGGTGGCTCCTCTCTCCTATGGTCAGTGGCCTGATCCTCAACCTTGGCCCGTGTGAGGCCCAGAAATCCGGGTCTCGGAGCCCGAGGGTCCGAACCTCGGCTGCAGCCTCCTGCACATCTAACCCTGAACCCTCACGCAGAATTCTAGACCTCAGCTGTTCTCCTTGGAGGCCTCTCCGCCGAGAGCTCCCAGATGGTCCCTGCCCTTGCCTGGGCCCCGGAAAGGGTAGGAACAGACTCCTCTGATTTCTGCAAAGGGGGCGCAAGGCCATTCAGTGGCAAGTCAGCTGGGAAATAGCCCCTGGTAGAGACGTGTGCCTCTGATGGGGACTGGGGTGGGGGGCAGGAAAGGGGCCGAGGAGGGCTCTCAGGACAGGGACCCAGGGACAGGGAAGGGCTCTTCTTCCCAAACACTCCCCTTCCCCCAAATCTTCAATGACTCTGCAAAAGGACCCACTACAAAGAAACACAGAGAGTGGCAGTCGAGCCAGAGACAGGCGTGAGAAAGAGAGAGATGTCAGGTTCTCTGAGAGTCACAGCAGCTCATGGAAGAGGGAAAAGGAGTTTAATCAGGAGGAAGAGCTAAACCCAGGCTGGAGGATGAGCTCAGCTCTGATTGGGATCCAAGGGAAGATAAGAGCCTCAGATAAGAGTGCTGGGTGGGGGCTGCCTGGTGAGCAGCGTCAGCAGGGTCCCAGGGGCGATGCCGGAGCAGGAAGTCAGCGTGCCCTGGCTCCCAGGCCCCGTCCTGCCAAGGCTCTGCTGTTTGTCTGCACGAAGGTCGAAGCCGTTTCCAGGCCTTGGCACTCCCATCTATAACCCAGGGATGCAGCACCTGGTTTCTTGGGCCCCTGCTTTGGTCTCAGGCCAAACTCCATGAATGCTTTAGTGCCTTTCGTGTGCCAGGCTGCCCGGCTAGAGCCCTAGGAAACACCTGCCAGATGCTAGACAGAGATCCCTGCAGGGAGACCTCTGTGGGTCCCACCCGTCTATTCACCCTGATCCTAGTGATCAGTGTAGCATTGATGTGACGGGCCCACAGGATACCATGGTCTCAGCTGAACATTACAGGATCCCACCTGATGCCGTGAACCCCCGGAACCCAACCCAGTCCCCAGGGAGGTACTCCTGGGGGATGTGGCACCTGAGCTCAAGGCTCAGATTGGCCACTGACTGGCTGGATGATCTTGGGTGATACCATTTTCCTTCTCTGGGCCTCCATTTCTCTATCTGCAAAATGGGGGTAACCATCCCCTGCTGCCAATCCCCAACAGGAGTTGGGAGGATGGGGTGCTCCTAGACAGGGAGCAGGGTGCTTCAGAAGTGGAAGATGGAGCCCCACGTGAACCAGGAGCATTAGGAGGTGTCTGAGTCCCCGAATGGAAGCTTCCTGGCTGTGCTCCTGCCCAGCCACGGAAAAGCCTGTCTTCAGAGGTGAGTGTCGTCCTCTGACACTGGGCACATTACGGCCCTGATGACCAGCTACGGCATCACAGTGTCAGTTCTCCCCTTCCTTTACCCTGGGGACCATAGAGACCCCTCCGTGGGGTCCCTGAAGGGGACCAGATGGGGTTTCCCTCCCCCACACCAGATCCAAGAGGCAGCTGCCAATGCAGTAGGGAGACCACTGGGAATACAGCCAGCCAGTGCAGGGCCAGCCCGTGTCTGCCCTGGAGCCCCCCACCGCATGCTGAGCCGGCTGGCTTCTCAGAGGTAACCCTGGTCCCCAGGAAAAGGCAGGTTAACCCTGACCCAGCCACGGGCTGAGCCCTAACCCCTCCCCAAGACCCACTTGAGCCTGAGCACGTGCTGAGCCCTGACCCAGGCCCACACTCCACGCCCAAGGCCTGGCCCCAGAGAACATCGTACCAGGAGCACCGGGTGAGGGAGTGTGGGTGGCTCAGCGCCACTGCCCAGCCCCCAGCAGGTCCTTCTGAGGCTGGGTTGGGAGCGCTGTCTCGGTCTACGGAGGACAAACCCTTAGCATCTGAGCAGCTGGAACCAACCTACAGGAAAGGGAGTGAATGCTGGTCTGAGGGCACAGGCAGGGGGTCCTCTCGGGCTTTCTTGGGGACTCCCAGGCTTAAGTTTGTTCTGGAAACAGAGGAAAAAACCAAAAAGCTGTTGGTAGATCTGTAGGTCTTCTCAGCCAAACACATAACTCTGGTGGCCCAAGAGGACTCAGGTACAGTCCTAACATCCTCTCCCACCACATCCTGCCCTTTCCAATCCCCCCATCATCTCCCCTCCCCCACAGCAGACACCTTGCAGCTCAACACCCTCCAGGTGGGCGATTTTATACAGGCTGGAGCCCACTGGGGCCTCTTCTTCCAGGAAGCCTTGTATATATACTTGCTTCACACCACCTTCTCGCCTGGAAACTCCCTGAGGACGGGAACGATGGTGTGGTCAAGCAGGGGTCAAGGGCAGCCGCAGCGCTATGCCTTCGTGCTTTCCTACTGGATTGGCTGCGGCTCCCTGACAGCTAGTTCCCTGCACTGATAAACAGGGCTATACTTTACATACACACATTTTATACACCCGTCTCGCCAGATCCTCTGGGTGTTCGTTAGCATTAAATGTGCATGGACAGACTTGCAGGTGTTTTCCAACACTCTGAGTTCTCAGCAGCACTGTCCCTTTGACGACCCCTCACTCTCGCCAACAGGGCCTCCTGGACCCTGGACACCCTCACACACGTCGCTGAATGTGATAGGGTCAAGCTGATCCCTTGTCCTATGCCAGCCCTCCCTCCTGGTTTGCAGACCACATCCATCCGAGTTTTTCATCTTTGGGGCTTGAGATGAGCACGTCTCCCTTTCTCTATACAAAGGATTTACTGAGACGGTGAGGGCAGTTTTCACACAACAGGAGCAAACCAATTAGCTAGTTCTTTACACAGCTGCGTGTAAATGTGCAGCACACCTTGTTTTACTGCACTTTGCAGATGCTGCTTTTCCCCCCATAAGTTGAAGGCTTGTAGCAGCCCGTGTCGAGCAAGTCTATTGGCACCATTTTCCAACAGCATTTGCTCACTTCCTGTCTGCCACATTTTGGTAATTCTTGACATATTTCAAACTTTGTCACTGCTATTACATGTGTTACGGTGATCTGTGATGAGTGATCTTTGATGTTGCTTTTGTAATTGTTTTGGGGCACTACACACCAGATAAGACAAACGTAATCGATAGATGTTGTGTGTGTCCTGAATGCTCCAGCGACAGCCCGTTCCCCAGTCTCTCTCCCTCTCCTCGGGCCTCCCTGTTCCCTGAGACACCACAATATGGAAATTTGGCTAATTAATCACCCTACAATGGCCTCCAAGCATTCAAGTGAAAGGAAGAGTCACACATCTCTCACTTTAAATCAAAAGCTAAAAGTGAGTAAGCTTAGTGAGAAAGGCATGTCAAAAACTGAGACAGGCCTAAAGCTACACCTCTCGTGCCAAACAGGTAGCCACACTGTAAACGCAAAGAACACGTTCTTAAAGGAGAGTCAAAGTGCTGCTCCAGTGAACACACGAATGATAAGGAAACAAAACAGCCTTATTGCTGACATGGAGGATGTTTCAGTGGTCTGGAGAGAAGATCAAAACAGTCACAGCATTCCCCTAAGCCAAGGCCTAATCCCGAGCAAGGCCCTAACTCTCCTCAATTCCGTGGAGGCTGAGTGAAGTGAGGAGGCTGCAGAAGAAAAATCGGAAGCTGGCCGAGGTAGGTTCAGGAGGTTTAAGGAAAGAAGCCGTCTCCCTAACATCAAAGTGCAGGTGAGGCAGCAGAGGCTGACGTAGAAGCTGCAGCACGTTACCCAGAAGACCCAGCCAGGTAATTGACCAAGGTGGCCACACTCAACAACGGAGTCTCAGTGTAGACAAAACAGCCTTCTCTTGGAAGAAGATGCTAGCTAGGACTTCCATAGCCAGAGAGGAGAAGTCAGTGCCTGGCTTCAAAGCTTCAAAGGACAGGCTGACTCTCCTGTGAGGGGCTAGTGCAGCTGTGACTTTAAGTCGAAGCCAGTGCTCATTTACCACCTGAAAATCCCAGGGCCCTTAAGAATATGCTAAATCTACTCTGCCTGTGCTCTATAAATGGATTAACAGAGCCTGGATGACAGCATATCTGTTTACAACATGTTGTACTAAAAGTTTTAAGCCCACTGTTGAGGCTTACTGCTCAGAAAAAAAAGATTCCTTTTGAAATACTACTGCTATTGACAATGCACCTGGCCGCCCTAGAGCTCTGAAGGAGATGTACAACGAGATTAATGCTGTTTTCATGCCTGTTAACACGACATCCATTCTGCAGCCCAAGGATCAAAGAAATAAATTTCATAAAGCTACAGCTGCCATACATAATGATTCCTCTGATTAACCTGGGCAAAAACAACAGAAAACTCTCTGGAAAAGATTCACCCTTCTAGATGCCATTGAGAACATTGGTGTGTCATGGGAAGAGGTAACAAGTATCAACATTAATAGAAGTTTAGAAGTCGATTTCAACCCTCCAGGATGACTCTGAGGGGTCAAGACTTCACTAGGGTAAGTCACTGCAGAGGTGGTGAAACAGAAGAGAGCCAGAATGAGAAGTGGAGCCTGAAATGGGACTGAATGCTGTAGTCTCATGGTAACACTCGATCGGATGAGGAGTTGCTCCTCATGGATAAGCAAAGAAAGTGGTTTCTTGAGATGGAATCTATTCCTGGTGAAGATGTTGTGAAGATTATTGAAATGACAACAAAGGAGTTAGACTAGTACATAAACTTAGTTGATAAAGCAGTGTCAGGGTTTGAGAGGACTGACTTCAATTTTGACAGTTCTATTGTGAGTATAATGCTATCAAATACTGTCACATGCTACAGAGAAATCATTTGTATAAGAGTCAATCCATGTGCCAAACGTCACTGTATTTTAAGAAATTGCCACAGCTACCCCAGCCTTCAGCAACCACCACCCTATTCAGTCATCTGCCATCAATACGGAGGTGAGACCTTCCACCAGCAAAAGGATGAGGTCTTGCTGAAGGCTCAGATGATAGTCAGCATTTTTTAACAGTAAAGTATTTTTAAATGAAGATATCTACATTGTTTTTTAGACATAATGCTACTGCGCATTTAACAGACTACAGTATAGTGTAAACATAACTTTTATATGCACTAGGAAACCAAACAATTGTGTGACTCACTTTATTGCAACATTCACTCTACTGCGCTGGTGTGGACCCAACCCCACGATGTCTCTGGAGTATGCCTGTAGGAACCGTGTGCTAATTACAATGGTTCTTATCTCTGCATTAGGAAGGCCTGATAGGACTACAGATCCAAGTCTGTGATCACTTAGAAACCTGGCCCCACACTTCTCTCCCATCAGACCCTGGCAGTCCTTGCTACCTGGGGCAGGATGTCTGAGCTGGTGAAGTGTGTCCTGGCATCAGCAGAGTGTCCTGGTTTGGGTGTGGCTGAGCCCTTGGGTGTCTCTGCACAGGAAGAGTGAGGGGGAGCTGGAAGAACCCCCAGAGACGAGGTCCCAGGACCTTCAGAGAAGAAACAGATCCTAATAGAAAATGAGGAAGGGTGACCAAGGCTGCGAGAGCTCAGAGGAGAGATGAGGCTGACTTATCTACACACTGGCTTCAGACATCTGAGATAACTGTTTGCTGGGAGCCAATCCACCCTCAAGCAGGAGAAACTGGGGCCAGACACAAGGACACAGTTTGTGATGCTGGACAGGGAGGTGAGGAGA
Organism: Tadarida brasiliensis; assembly: GCA_030848825.1. NCBI lineage: Eukaryota > Metazoa > Chordata > Mammalia > Chiroptera > Molossidae > Tadarida > Tadarida brasiliensis. The sequence continues at coordinate 91,785,706 of CM061267.1, read as the reverse complement.
GCAGCAGGGCCCTACTGAGTGGGTCCTTGAAATGAAGGCAGGAATGACGTCTCTAGGGCAGTTAGTTAATTGCAAAGAACAGGTCCCACTGGTCCCCCAGTGCAGGGCCTTGGAGATTTAATGACTTACTATGGATGAATAGTTTTTGTCTATATAATATGAACAGTTTTTGTCTATATAACATACACATATAAATAAAGGTTGATAAAACTTGCAAAAGTATAAAAAAAATGTAAATGAATAACAGAAAAGGAGGGGGTTCTTTCCCAAGCAATGGAATCATCCTCCATGCAGAAAGAACAAAGCTTACCAAGCCAAGGTCCGTGCTGATCCCCCACCCCCAATGGAAGGGCTTCCACAGCAGGCAGTGCCTGGGCTGGACAGACAGACCAAGGGAAGCCCCAAGGAGTCTTAGGGAAGGGTCTAGGATGGGTTTCTGAACAGTTGCTGCCTCTCGCTCTCCAGGAGAGTGGCTGGGTGGGGGAGCCCTCTGCTGGAGTCTCTCTGCTGCGCCACCTGGCCACCGGGCAGCTACTGAAGTTCCGAGCCCCAGGTTAGGGGCTCTGATGAAGGCGGGACAAAGCCTCCCACTTATGCAATGAGAATACCTCAGCTCCTTCTAACCTGCCCTCTTCTTAAAAACCGAGGAAGCAACATCTGTGTCTTATACCTTGCCCATGGACAGACCCCAGAGACTGCCCCCAGATTCTCTGTGCCCATCTGGCCCCTCCAACCGACCACAGGGGACTGACCTTCTGCCCCAGATCAGAAATGCCCCCACATCCCACACACCCAGCTGGCCATGCTTCCGGTCATGCGGCAAGAAGAGTCAGACGGAAGGTACTCAGTCTGACAGGGTCGAGGGCTGGGAGAGGGGTGCGACAGAGCACACAGGGGTAAGTGTTGGAGACATGACCACAGAACACTTATAGGAGACAAACCACAGGGCAGCAGAAGTGAAGAAAACCCTACACTCCCTGGTAAGAGGTCACCTGCGAACCCCATCATCCCAAACATACCAGGTGTTCCTTTGCTCAGGGAAGAGGGAGTTCTAGGAGAAGGACCAGACCCCGAAGTAGAGCTTCCCTGAGGGGAGGAGAAGAAAAGTGTCCCCCATTCCACTACCCAGACCAGAGAGAATGTCCATGTGACTCACTGGTGGGGACTGAAGCCACCTGCACACACTGGGCTGGGGTGGGAACACCAGGGATGTTCACGAGCTTCCCAAAGGAAATCCGACTTCTGAACACCGGGACCCTAACTACCCTAGAGAATCGGGCAATTTCCACCTTGATTTTCCTAGGGTGACATGTCATCTGTCAGTCTCTTCCTCTCTCCCTCTCTCTTCCCTTCTATGTAATCACCATGTGGACTGGGAGCTCCTGGGTTGGCTGAGGAGAGGTGGGCAACTAGATTTTAAAGGCACTTTAATCAGAAAGAAATCTTGCCCCACGGTTGGCTACGCAGTCCGCAAACCCAGGCCCCTCCTCCGGCGGCCTGCGCGCACGGCCCTCACGGCTGTTGGAAGTGACTAGGACACGCACACACGGTACTTACAAGTAGATGCTGGACTCGTTGCCTCCCATGTCTGGAGACTGAAGTTTCTGCACGAGGATGAAGATGATGCCGACGAAGAGCCCAAAGTTCACCTGAGGAACAAAGGAAGCAGATGGAAACGATTCTGCAGAGACTTCCCACACCCCGGCCTCTGCATGGGCTCTCGTTCCCCCGGCAAGGCCCACCCCACCCAGTCGAGATCCCCTCTAGATCCTGACCCGAGATGGCGCTCATATGGTTGCAACGACAGAAGAGATAGAAGGAAAAGAGTTCCATAGGAGGACTGAGAAATGGGAAGGACTGTCATGAGTGAGCCAGGAAAGTGAGCAATTTCTGAGAGAGAAAGAGCAAATATGGCTCCGTGGACTGAGCACCATCCCATGGACTGAGAGTCCTGGTTCGATTCCCGGTCAGGGCATATGCCTGGGTTGCGGGCTCGATCCCCAGTGGGGGCATGCAGGAGACAGCCAATCGATGTTTCTCTCTCACATCGATGTTTCTATCTCTCTCTCCCTTCCTCTCTCTCTAAAAAATTAATAAAAACATATTTTTTTTAAAAAAGAGCAAGTAGGGTCAGAGTGATGTAAAATTCCAATGCCAGACCGACAGAGAAGAGGCTGCGCAGAGGCGCGAGCTGCCCGGTGGAGTGCCTCCGAGCTCAGAGTCGCTGAACATGGGGAACCGGAATGGACAACCACACACAGTATTAACTAAAGGCCTGTCTGGGAACAGCAGCAGCAGCATTTACCTTCAGACAAACATCAGGGCAAGGCTCTCTAAACAAAGTGGGGAACAGTGTGGGCAGTGGGACAGGAGGGAGACGAGCCAGTCAGTGGAAACGAGGCACCACGCGGGGAGCGCACAGCGACCTCTCCGGATGCCCCCGAAGCGGCGCTCCGAGAAAAACGGAGAGCCTGACGCCTCCTTATTAAAAAATAATAAATACTGAGGGTAAAATAATTAACCATTCAAATCAAAAGCTAGGGAAAGAGTACCACACATTTAACTTATACAAGAAAGAAATTAATAAAGATAAAAATTCATTGTAAAGAAATAGAGAAAAAAAAGTAGACTTGATCGCCCTGGCCGGTTTGGCTCAGCGGTTAGAGCATCGGCCCACGGACCAAAGAGTCCTGGGTTCGGTTCCTGCTAAGGGCACGTACCTCGGTTGCAGTTTGTCCCCGGCCCTGGTTGGAGTCATGTGGGTGGCAACCAGTCGATGTATCTCTCTCACATCGATGTTTCTCTCTCTCTCTTCCTCCCTCGCTCCCTCCCGCTCTATCTGAAGATAAATGCAAAAATGTCCTCGGGTGAGGATTAAAAATAATAATAATAAAAAAAAAAGTAGACTTGATCAATACAAGTAAATTTCAATGTTAGGTCTTGCTTTGTTGATTTGTTTGTTTTCACAGATCTATTAGATTTATAAAGCATGCCTTATGAAGACAGGGATCTGTCAGTCACGTTCTCCACTACCTGCCCAGGGTCTACTCAGTACGTGGAATTCAAAGCAGCAGTTACCACTCACTGCACGTGTGAGTCCATCCAAAGGGGGGAAAACGTAATTAAACAAACAAACAAAAAAAGAGGCTAAAACAACAGATGCATAGAACAGTTTGAATCATAAGAGGAAATCAAACAAAATGGGAAGATATAAGTTAACAAAAGCAAATCAAGGAGATGTAGAAAATCCGAATAGAGCAATAACCTCAAAAGAAATGTAAGAAGGAATCAAAGATGAATGCAGGAAAAGGCACCAGGCCCAGATCACTTTACAGGTAATTTCAGAATACCTCTAAGGAAGATGCAGTGTACACACTGCTCCATTGTTTAAAAGCAAATAAAAAGAGAAGCAGGAGAAACTGGGGCCAGACACAAGGACACAGTTTGTGATGCTGGACAGGGAGGTGAGGAGAGCACCTATCAGGCTAACCAAAAACCCTGCTACAAAACACACACACACACACACACACACACACACACACACGTACATACCGAAAACCAGAGGACTTACGAAGAGCAATGCAAAAACTATAAACACAATGTGACACACAGAATTTGGCAATGACCTAAAAGAACAAACAGATTATGGCCATAAAAGTTTTATGCCAGAAATGCAAAAAACAAACAAACAAACAAACAAAAAACTACTAATATTTGCAACAGTAACAGATTAAAACAATAAGCTACCATTATCTCTCAAAAGACTGGCGACTAGTTCAGTAATCATCACATCAACAGAGACATGAGAAATGAGCGCTCCTGTTCTCTGCTAGTGGAGGGCATTTGATATTTATGGAAATGTTAAATGTACACAGCCTTTGTCCCAGGAATTCCACTCCTGGAGATTTACTCTAAAGACATATTCACCCATGCTCAAAGATATGCACAAATATGTCCATTGCGGCATTGTTCGTAACAAAGAAACACTGAAATACTAGAAATGTCCATCACTGAAGGAAAAACTACGTCAATAAATGTCACCAAAACACATTTGATAAAATTCAACACTTATTACTGACTTTAAAAAATACTCACTGAAACAAGCCAGGAATAGAAACTTTACTAATTCATCGAGCAGTAACTTCCCCAAAATGTAGCAAACATCATCCTCAACAAAACCAAGGAATCAATGGTATAATTATTAGAAAGAAAGAGTCAAAACTATTTTCATTTGAAGACTGTATAATAATCTACCCTGAAAATCCATGAGAAACAACTTGAAAGGGATGAGAACTAATAAGAGTGTTTTAAAAGGTAACCAAGAAAAGAAAAAATAAAAACCAAAAGCTTCTCTATATATCAGTAGTAACCTACTAAAAAACAGAATGAAAGAATGAGACCTAGACACAAGAAAAGCACAGACTGGCTGGATTTCTCTTCGAGGTACACTTAACAAGACAACTAGAAAACTACAAAATGCCTCTATGAGAGAGACAACAAATGGAGATTCATGCCATGTTCTTGGAGAGAAAGACTCAATATTTTAAGAAATCAGTTACAGTTGTCCCACCTTATCCACGGGGGATATTTTCAAGGACCCCCCCCCCCCAGTGGATGCTTGAAACTATGAATAGTACCAAACCTTATGTATACTATGTTTTTTCCTATACATACCTATCTGTGATAAAATTTGATTTATAAATTAGGCACAGTATGAGGTTAACAATACCTACTAATAAAATAGACCAATTGTAACAATATACTGTAATACAAATTATATGAATGAGGTCTTTCTCTCTCTCTCTCAAACTATGATACTCCATCTGATCACTGAGACGGCTGCTAAGTGACTGACAGGTGTGTCGCCTATACAGTGAGGATATGCTGGATGAAGAGAGGGTTCAGGGCCGGGCGGGACGGCATGAGACAGCAGGAGATTTCACCCTGTTACTCATAATGGCGTCCAATTTAAAACTTGAGAATTGTGTATTCCTGCAATATTTTATTTAATATTTTTTTCCAGACCACAGCTGACTGCAGGTAACTGAAAACTTAGAAAGTGAAACTGTGGATAGCAGGGGGAAGGGGGACTGTATCTTCCAAATCAGTTTATAAATTCAATGTAATTCCTATAAAAATCTCAACCAGACACTTTATTTTTTGTAACTTGCCAAAGGATTTGAAGTCCACCTGAAAAAGAAAATGTGCAATAAGATTTTGAAGAAAAAGAATAAAGAAGGGAAAATTAGCATACCAGATATGAAAACACGCTATGTTACATAACTAGCCCAATGGGGTACTGGCCATGGGAAAAGCCAGTAGGTTAGTAACATAGAATAGAAAATCTGAAACCAAATAAAATACAGTGAGTGCTTATGATACGATGACATTTCACCATCACGGAGAAAGGATGATCTATCTATTCAATAAAAAGAACTGAGAGGCTGGAATGTCTCTCCATTGCAAAATAAAATAAAATTAGATAAAATTAGGCATTGTTTCAGATCAAGGAAATAAAATGTCAGCTGGATTAAAGCATGTAATAAACCAATCGACAAAAATGTGACAAAACAATTAAGAAGCATATCTTTCTGTCTTGGGTCTAGAAAGCCCTCCTTAAACAAGAAACAAGGCTTGGGATTTGTAAAGAGACAGCCTGACGGTCTCCCTGTACAAGAATTATGATACCTTGGAAGTACACTTACTAAATGTATACCAAATGTAGCATTACCATCTTTCAAACAGTAAGAAAGACAACAACTGGGCTAGAAAAATAAACAAAAAATAAATACAAAGGTAATAACCAGAATAAAAACAGATTGTCAATAAATGTTTGGAAAAAATGCCCGGTGGCACTAGCAATATGGAGAAACACACATGAAAGCATTAAGCAACTGTGAGCCCCCCTTAAGACTGTGCAAGAATGTAAATGACTGACAGTACAAGTGTACTCGACAATTGACCCAGCAAATCCACTTCTAAGGATTTATTCTAAATAAATATCACATGTGCTCAAAATTATGCACAGAACTGTCCCTAGAAGTATCTTTTGTGAAGAGGAAAAAATGGGATAATATAAACAGCCAACACTCTCAGCATAGCTAACTAATATGTACATCCATGCTGCAGAATATAAGGCAGCCATGAAAAAGGAGGAGGTTGATTTAGGTGGTGACCTTTTTATTTCCTCTCCTGTTGTGCCTTTTGGCCCAAGCCACCATCTCTTCCCCACTCCTGTCCCAAGGACACTCACCATTATGGAACCAACCACAGGGCCTTTGATCACCCACCACAGAGGTGTGCTGTCATTCATATCCCAGCAGCTGAAAGACAGAGGAGATTATGCACAGGGGACAGGACGCCTGCAGTACAGCTCTGGCCCCTGGGTGGTGCTTCTTTTCCTGAAGCTCCCTGAGGAGGGGTGGCTGGAAGGAGAGCCGTCAGGTGTCGGGGGCCTTGCCGCTGCTCCCCTGTCAAAGCAGGGATTGAAGCCCGAGAGCCAGGGTCACCAAAGGGCTCCTGGGCAAGAGCCACATTCTCCCTTCAGATCCAGGGCTCTTGGGGGGACAACTTTCCCCTGAACCTTCTTCCTCCCCTCCTAAAAGGAAAACAGACACACAGGCCCAGGGGCAGAGCAGGGCTCTAGACCATGCTCATTGTCACTGCCTTCTGGTGAGATGCGGCTGGGTGGAGCCAGCAGTGGTGGGCTCAGGGCGCAGTGGGCGCCCAGGGCTGGGGGTGCCGTCTGAGTCCGCATGGGCTGGTTTGTCTGGGGCAGCTAACATGGAGTCAGGGCAGCCACGGAGCACCCACGTGAAGACCCTGTCTGGGCTCCAGCCTGCTCTGGGGCACGCACTCACCCTGTGTTATCCAAGTACAGCCTCAGCGCAGCCCACGCCGACACACATATGGTTGGGGACCCTGCAAGAGCAACAAAAGGAGCCCCGTGATAATAGGGACACCTATAGGTCTGGTGTCCCCCTCAGACTGGGGCTCCTGGCGGCTATCGTCCCCACTCAGACATGGGGGTCTGACCCACAGGCATGTCTCCCTCTCAGACCTGGAGGTTGGGGGACCCTAGCTGTCCCTTACACCCAGGCCTCCTAGGGGTTCATTTCTCCCCCAGACCATGGCCAGCTCGCCTGGCAGAAGGACTCCTGAGCACATCCTCTTAGAAGGTGGGCTTTCTGTGGGTAGGAGGAGCAAGAGAGAGTCCAAGGAGCAGGTGTGTGCCATCAGCGGGGACAGCGAGGTGCCTCCTCCTTGGCCTGACACTCCCCGACGGACACCTAGACATACGTGGCCCTGAGGCCTGAGCTGGTGACCTACCCCAGCCAACCATGGTGTACCAGTAGAAGTATCTCCTCTCGGGGAAGAAGGTCTCCACCAGCAGGGTGAAGAGGTACAGGCCCTCGATGAACAGCCAGAAATAGTTGGACACAACGCAGTAGTGAAAGAAAACCATTATGGCCTTGCATTCCACCTGCCGAGAGAGCCGGAGGGGGAGGGAAATGTGAGCCCCCGCCCCCTGCCCCGAGCCCTGATAACCCAGCCCACGGGGCAGGGAGAACCCTGAGGGCCCTCAGCTCTGGCCCGCGCAGGTCACACATCCAGTGGGTCTGAACCACTCCACACCCCTGGATTGGAGAGTGTGAAACTGCAGCAGCCCCTGGTTCTGCGTGGAAGCTGCCCCTGTCAGGCAGGATGGGGGTGAGCATGAGGCCCCTCCCCTCCCCAGGTACATTCTCCCGTCTTCCTACCCCCTCCCCAGCCCCACAGGCTGGATGAGTAGGCAGGTCCCTGTGGAAGGCCCCTTTATAAAATGAGGGCTTTAGACATCACGGGGTGGGGAGGATACCTCTGGCCGCCCCCGAAACCTCACAGGTCAAGGCCCTGTGCTCTGGACTACTTTTTCCATTCTATGCCATCAAAACCTATCTTCTCTGCTTACCTCCAAAGGTCTGAGGTCCGAAGAAGTGGTCTAGAAAGAAAGCCAGCCCATCAGCCCCTGGGCTCCGTCGTGGGTGAGTTAAGTGACCAGGGCCAGCCAAGCCCTCTCCCTGAGCCTGTGCTCCTCCTTGGCCAAGTGGGGCCTGGCCTGTCTACCTGACCTTCAACTGCTCTGCCAAGGGCACGCACGTGCCGAGGGACAGGCGGTGGCATCCTACCGGGGAATCCCTGGCTGCCAGGGGCCTCAGGATCACTCCTGGATTTCTGCGTTCCCTGGGGACAGTGTCTTCACCTGCAGGACAGCACCCAGACAGCGGGGCGCCCCGGGGGCGAGCCTGGCGGGCTCAGCTCACTCACGGTGGAGACGAAGCAGTGGTTGCTGTCCTGCTCCTCGTAGAGGATCCAGTCCTTGATGAAGACGGAGATGGCCCTCAGCATGAACGACGCGAACAGGTTCATGTGGATGAAATTTCGGGTGCAATGCAGCTTCCTACACCGGCGGGGGAGAGGCCTTGAAGCAGTGAACCCCAGCACTGTGACCCGCCCTCGGGGCCACTTGGGGCCAATGGCGTGGCTTTGTCGACGGGGTGTCCCCCCTACACCACCCCTTCCTCCCACCTCTGTTTCAGGCCCCTGTCACCTAGCCCCGTGACTCCTGGAGGCCAGACCTCTCCCTCCAATGACCTCTCTGTCTAGGCCAGGAAGACAGAAGCGAGGCATGGAGGTCTCCTGCCCTGGACAGTTGCCCTCTCTGGGGTCAAGTTTCTCGTCTGTTATCCTAGGAGTGGGGGCAACGCCTTGGAGTGGGAGCTCCAGGACTGACGTCCAGGGGCGCAGCAAGGACCCTGAGCGGGGGTGGGCTGTGCTCACTGGAACACTGCTGGAGATCTCACCGGAAGCGACACAAGATGACCATGGCAGTGGTGAGGGAGACGAGGGACGTGCTGTAGCCAACCGTGTACAGGGCCTTCACTGACAGGTAGTAGTAATCCTGGAGCAGGGTACAGGACAGACAGGGCTAGGCCAGTCTCCCAGGCCAGGGCCGGCCCACCTCTGGGCCTACCGCCCAGCTCCTCCTCCCTCTCTTCTCCCCTTGCTGACCTCATCTCCTCTGTGCCCCCATCAGTGCCTCTACCACCGGGACCTCTCCAGCCCCAGTGCCCGCTGAGCTCCCTCCCCTCTGCAGTGTCTGCACTCCTCAGATGCTCAGTGAGTGCTTGCTGAATGCAGTCGCCACCCTAGCCTAGAGAAGGGTCCAGGAGGACCCCCACTGGGCCCAGCAGTGACCCTCCCATTGCTGGGCCACAGGAAGGCTGGGTGTCCTGGGAGAGTAGCCAGGGAGGTGGGGCCCATGCGGTGGGCTCTGGAGGTGCTCAGGCAGCAAAACAGCTGCTTCTTAGCCCAGAATGAGTGAGTGGAAGTCTTGCTTTTTTTCCATCCAGCTTGGGTACACAGGGGTGCAAATAAATGCTGCCTAGGGACCTGAGATTCCTGGAGTCCCATCAGGACTCAAGGCTTCTGGTGGGAACACCCTTCCCCCCCTCCTCAGCCCCACCTCCACCCCCTCCAGGTGGGGGGCAGACACTCACCTGGTCCCCGGCCTCAGATTCATTATATTCATCAAACCCACAGGCGTCAAAGTAATGAGGGAAGGGCTCCGACCAGCCGTCCTTCGTGCAGTTCCGGCCCACCACCCGCATGCCTGCAGCAGAAGGAGAGCTCAGAGCGCGGACACGGTCTAAGAGGCCCCTGAAGTTCTCACTCGGAAGTTACTCTGCACGGGGGGCTCCCTGGAAACCCATTCGCCCCTCTGGAAGCGTGGCCACTCAAGGTTCACGAAGTCCTCCGCTGTCCACGGGCAGAGTGACGGCTGGCGGCCTGGAGCTAGCCTTTCCACAGGGCGTGGGGGCGGGGGAGGGGCAAGCTGATCTCTTAACCAGGGGAGAGAGGACTGGCCGGGCTGAATCTAGCCTCCTTCCCTTCTGGAACCGGCAGAGGCTCCCCAGGAAAAGGCCTGGGCCCCTCTCCTGGGCCTGGGTCAGCACTCATCAGACTTCCGTGAGCAGAACAGCCGGGATCATCAATGCAGATTCCAGGCCTACGTTCCCAGCCCACCCCAGGGATTCTGGTCCAGTTTCCACCTCCGGTGACGGTGGGGCAGGACTTCCCCTCACACCTTGAGGAGGTCAACCCCGGGTGACACTTTCACTGGGAGCTCTGGGCCTGCCCGCAGCCGCTGCGCCAGGCACCACGGGGACGCAGGGCGTAACGAACGACAGCCAGACCATCAACAGCACAGGTCTTAGGATATACACTTAGGCTTTCTAAAAGAGAACTTTTGCCCTCCTGGGTTTAGAGGTCCATTTCCTGCCACTAATGTACTTAGTTTCCTTCTGATTGGCTTTAAAGGCCATCCTGTGGGACACTGGAGGGTCAGTCATTGGCTGGCCGCACAGTGGTGGCCGGGCTGGTGCTCACCGCCTGGGGCTGTTTTAGCCTTTAATGATGCTCAGCTCACCCTCCCCTCTCCTGCTCATCTGTAAGGGTGACCTCTGGATGTCCAGGGGCAGGGGGAAGGCGAGCAGCCCCCTCTGCCTCCAGCCAGCCCCTGAGCGTGGCCCCAGCCCGACCCCTGTGCCCAGACTGGCTTCCTGGGACAGGGGATGGTTCTCCCTTCACAGGATTCTGTGGACAAGAGACATCTGCAGAGAAGGGGCCCCAGCACCCAGGCTGCTGGAGGAATCCCACCTCAGTGGTCTGCAAGGAGGCAGGGCTGAGGCTAAGACAGGAGACCCCACCCCCACTTTTCCAACCTCATGCCCTTGCCGGTTGAGTTGGCGTCTCTAACGCAGTCTTTTTAGCCGAGAGAGTCAGAAAGGCACATTCTGGGGCTTCAGGGAGCCGCAGAGGGACAGAGACTCTGCCATAGAGAGAGCTCGGCCCGAGTGCGGAGATGGTCTGCGTGGTTCTGGGGTCTGGGTCCTCCAACAGGACAGGAGGTCCGGCAGGCCCAGGGAGGAGTCATCCTGTCTCACAGCTCCACGCCAATTACTCCCGCGTCCAGCAAACCTGGCTCGGCTGCCACTGACAAGCCCCTTCCCTGTCCTGTGGCCACTTCCCTCCCCTCTGCTCGCTCTGCCCACGGGGGGGGGGGGGGGGGGGATTGGAAAGGTGGTTTGTTTTCAAGTGTCCTGGAGGCAGGCACCACTTCCTTTCTTCTATTCTCCTTCTTTCTCTTTTGCGTTGAACGACAGTGTGGGCTCAGAGAAGTGAGAGTCTCTGCTCAGAACCGTGCTTGGCCACTCGATTGTTCCAGCGGTTCCACTGTCAGAACCCACAGTGCCGGCGCCGGTGACCTCACTGGGCTCTCACCCCAGCAGCTGCGCAGCAGCGCGGGACCCCGCACAGAGGTTCTCCAAGTGGGTGTCCTCCCCAGACCAGACCAGCAGCACCATCTGGGGGACTGGCTAGAAATGCACCTTCTCAGGCCCCACCCCAGGCCTACTAAACTAGAGACTCCAGGCAGGGGCCCAGGAATCTGAGTTTTAACAAGCCCACTGGGGGATCGTGACCACAATGAAAGTATGAGAACCAACATTCTACACACGGGGGTTCAAAGCTATCAGGGACCACCTCATCCGGGAGGTCTTTATTTGGAGTCCATAACGGGGCTCCGAGAGATCTGTGCTGTCCTGAAACTGCACCACGTTCTGTCTGAGCACCTGAGTTTCCATGGGGAAGATCCACAGCTTTATCAGGGAAGGAAAGGGACCCGCCAAAGGTCACACAGCCACAGAGAGGCATACCCGGCCTGGTGGAGGGGTCCCCACGCTCACACGTCAGCACATACCCCCCACACACACACAGCCAGTCCACGGTTGACCCCAACTTACCTGTGAGATCCAAGGAACTAAGGTCTTCGAAATCAAACTCTCCTGCAAAACACAGACAGGGGCATGAGTCAGAACACATGGCCACTGGCTGGCCAGGGTTGCCCACTGACTGCTAGCTTTCCACGCTGCAAGGCCAAGGCTGCCCCTGGTCTGGAGGACGACGGGCGGGGTCACAGCCAAGAGGCAGCCTACAGCTGCAGCGCACACCTTTCTGACACTGCCCATTCTAACGTCAATCTCGTTGGCTTTGTGTGCATTTCTGTGAGGCTAATGATGCCGCTGACTCAGTTCTCCACCCTGGGCCACAGGAAGCAGAAATGAGACATTGTTGGGATGGGAGTGGAAGAGGAAGCAAAACGGATGACTGGGCCTTTTCAAGGACTCCCTTACTAGCAGTGAACCTCCATTTGCCCTCTACTTCTCCAAATCCTATTTCCAAGGTCCAGCTGACAGGCCACCTCCTCCAGGAAGCCTCCCTGGACCTTTACATTATTCTGCCTGCATGCAGCATCCTTCGGTCTCTTGTTCCCGAGCTTGTTGGACACTCCAACTCCACAGCTTTCTGTGTGGGCTCACGCACACATTCAGGCCCGCACGTATGCACATGGCGGGCTTGTTAACACCTCCATGGGTAAGTCTCATCCTCCCAAACAAGCCCATGAGTACCCTGAGTCCAGGGCTGCGTCTTCCATCTTTCTGTGTCCCCACCCATTTCTAGGATGGCCAAGGGGGTTGGCAGGAGGGGGAGGAGGGAAGAACCTAGTCCCTGATAAGCCTCTCATTCCACCCCCACCCGTTCCCAGGAGTCAGAGCTGGGCTCCAGCTGGATGGACAGATGGACAGATCATCGGCAGTCTGTCCTCTCCAGGGTTCCTCTTACCGATGGTTTCTGTCTCCCACACTGAAACAGAGAAAGGGAGAGAACACAGAGGTGAGCAAGGGCTGAAAGTGGGGTCTGCTCTCATTGGGCCCTACTAATTCCTCCCTTTACCCCACCCCCAAACTCTGGGGAGAGGCTCTGCTGGGGGCCCAGAGCCCTGAGGACTACATGCTGGGGACTGGCCAGACACGGGGGACTTCTACCCCTCCCTCTACACCGGGACAGTTACAGAGCGACGTGCAGAGACCCTGGAGGAGGAGAGAGTTCTCCTGCATCTCCATAGCCTGCAAAGCAGCAACTACCATAGTGTACGCCGGGTTCAGCCCTGGGAGCCCAGAGACGAGATGAGAGATGCCATTCTCGACTTCCTAAGTATTCAAGCACGTCTCACTGACTCAGCTGTGTGAATGGAGGTGCTAACAGGCCCTGCCTTAATGAGCCACGAAGAACCAGGTGTAAAGAGCACCAGAGGGAGGGTGAGTCTGAAGGAACGTTTATCTTAAGGAAATCTCATCTGACTGCGGATTGTGCCTTTTTTTAATTGTTGAAAAGAGGCGGTCTTGCCTTGGTACCTGACCCAGAGTAGATGTTCAATGAACGGTAAGGGAATGAATGAACAAAAGGAGCCCGTGCACGGAGGATGTGTGTCCTGGTTTCTCTAGGAATGAATCAGAGCTTGGGCTGCACCCTGGGGCTGCCACGTGCCCGGGGTACCACCACTCACACTGCACTTCCCTCCTGTGTCTCCTCTTTTGGAACCCACCTCCTATCCTGTTCCAGACAGGGCATGGTCACCCCCAATCCCCTCGTTGTCCAGACGGGAGTCTCACTGCCACCCTCCTCTGGCAGGAGGTCTGGGGGTAGGAGGTGTGGCTAACAGGCCCCGGAGGGGAAGAACGGGAAGAGAGCGGGGTGGGGGCATTGCACCTGCACCCTGCCTTCTCTGGTCTTGGGATGGAAGGCCGAGACAGGCCTGGCACCCCACACGCTGTCACTGCCCTGCTGCGTCACTTCCCGCGAGCACCTGGCTCCCCAGGCAGGGTCAGCTTTGGCGAGTTCCAGGGATAAAACAGAACCTGCCTGTCTCTCAGACAGGACGGGGGACGTTGGCCGGCAGGAGTCAGTCTGTAGTGGGTGGGTTTGGAAGCTAGTTCTAGAAGGCCATCAGCCGAAGCCTCAGGTGAAGGAGGAGGCTGAGGCCCAGGCCGGAAGCGATCTGTGCATGGCCACAGGTGACTCCGGCGCTTCCTGCAGCCAAGGCCCCAGCCCAGGGCTCCGCAGTCGTGGGCAGCTCTCAGGAAACCATCCCAGTGGTAAACCAGCCCAGCTGCTCCTCTCCTGGCCCTCACAGCTGCCTGAGGACAGCGAGGACCAAGATCACGCTTTACTTAAAGCACACTCGTGCCTGACCGACGGAGGCCGGGGCCCTGGCCTGGGTCTACATGGTGTGCGCGTGTGGACACGGGGAGCATCGTGTCCAGCTGCCAGAGGGCGTCTCACTGCGAGTCCATGTGTGTCTCTCTGGGCCTCTGAGCATCCCTCTCCGAGTGATAATGACGGTAACATCAGCGAGCAATTACCACTGAATATTAAAACGTGCCCAGTTCTGAGCCAAAGACTCCCATGTGTGTCACTCAAGTCCCCAGGCACCACGCCACATTCCCCTTGGACAGAACAGAGGACAGGGGTGAAGGCCTTGCCCAAGGTCCGCAGCTGGGTCAGTGATGGAGGCCACACGAGAGCCCAGCCTTGCCCACCCACGGTGACCGTGTCCCCTCCCCCGGCAGTATGAGAGCTGTGGGGTAGGGGAGAGCCATCGGCGGGGGGCGTGCCCGGTGTCCTAGCGTCCCCGGAAAGTCTGAGGTCCAAGTGTGGGGAGCGGGCTGGACTGAGTGGGGCCTGAAGAGGGCCCAGGGGGAACCCACCTTGGTCTGGATCCAAGATCTGGAAGAATTTGGGGCAGCTGACAAGGACTATCTCGCCCACGTGGGCAGGTTTCCAGCAGGTGATGTTGTCCCACATGCCGGGGCAGCCTGTGGGGAGAGAGCCACGTGAGCGACGCCCTGGCCGTGGGCGCCACTCAGGGGTCTTGTCGCCTCACCTTCCCAACACGGTCCCTAGGCCCAGCACCACGGGTGTGGGGAGGCAACGGGATGGGAGTTCACCAGGACGTGGAGGAGGGAACCTGGCGGACAGAGCTCCTCGCAGGCGAGGGACAGCGGCGGGGGCCTCAGTGGCCACCTCCCGCGGCTGCTGTGAGGAGTAATGAGCTCAGACACGCACAGCTCCCAGCCGAGTGCCAAGCTCACTCAATGACGTCCCCTGCCGTTATCATCACTAACTTCACGATGTCAATCAGGCATCCCTGGAACTCATTCCCGAGAGAGGCCGGGCGGGGAGAAGAGGCCAGCGGAGGGCCGCCGACAGGTCACCGAGGTCACCGAGGAAGCCTGGGCAGGTGCCAGGCAGGGAGGGGCCCGGCGCAGGCCTCCTGAGCTCTGTCGGGGTCCGTGAGCCACCGGGTTTGGGTGCCGTTTGGACCAGAAGCGGTCTGTCTCTCAGAACTGAGACCTGGCTATTTTGGAACTCACCCCCAGTCACCATCACCTAGAGCGTCCTGCTCCTGGAATGACCGAGTTTGGGAGCCTGCAACACCATGGCAAGCTCTGAGGCCAGCAAACCAGGAAGGTGAGGACAGGGGGCCTTCGGGAGGAGCCGGGGCCCGGTCTCACAGCAGCAGGCCAGTTCTTGATGGTTCCTGACCACCCACACACCTGCTGGTGACACCAGGTCCTTGAAAGCGACCCAGCAGCACAGCACTGGCTGCTGTGGCCCATGTTGACTGTGGAATGGCCATGGAGCGCGGTCACATCTGGCCCATGTCCCAAGAGCACCGTTAACAGATGTTCCCTTAACATGGAACTGCAGGCCCTGGCACAGCCAGCTGCTGCTGCCAGCTGGCGCTCCCGATGCCCTGGGGCGGTTTACATGGAGGTGAGCAGTCCTGAGGACTGAGGGCCGGAGGGGCACAGAGCTCAGGGGGGACGGCATGAGCAAGAAAGGACTCCCAGGGTGGAGGTCAGGCCTGGAGGCAGGGCGGGAGACATTCTCTTCACAACTATTTTCCGAGCCCCTGCCATGTGCCCGGGCCCACCCGGCCCAGGGCCACAGAGGTGGGGAAGACACATTGGGAAGTTTGCATTTGAGGGCCGAGAGAGGGAGGGTCACAGTGTCCCCTCCCTGCAGGGCAGCCACGAGACTGGAGTCTGTCTGCTTCTGCCCAGGGCTCGGTGCACGACCCTGACAAGTCCCTACCCCCTGCACCCTGACTCAGTTTCCCTGTGTGGACACCAAGGGCTGGGTGTCTCTGAGGGTACTCCCAACTCTGACTGACTAGAGCCCAAATCAGGAACGGAGTTTCACTCAGGACTTGCTGATGCCCAGAAAGAAGGCTGGGGAGGCTGGGCTGCTTCCCTGGCCCCACCCACCGCCAGGCCAGCATCTCCCAGGGGCATCTGCCAAGACTGCCAACAGGCAGTGAGATGAAGGTCTGGGGTCCAGGGGGGAAGTGGGCACTGGAGAAAGAGCAGGGAGCGCTCCGCACAGGGCTGCTCTGGAGGGCCGTGGACCCGGCTGCCGTGTCCAGTACGAAGGCGCAGATCTGAGAAGAAAAGAGGAGGACCCGGCCCCAGCGGAAGAAGGAATGCCAACATCAGAAGAGGAGCTGGCAGCCCTGGCTCGGTGGCTCACTGGTTGGAGCGTCGGCCCATGGACCAAAGGGTCACGGGTTCAACTCCTGGTCAAAGGCATGTACCTGGGTTACAGGTTCGATCCCTGGGCCTGGCCGTGGCGTGTGCAGGAGGCAACCAATCGATGTGTCCCTCTCACATCGATGTCTCTCTCTCTCTGTCTCTCACTCCCCCTCCCTTCCTTCCACTCTCTCTAAAGAGTCCATGGAAAAAATATCCTCGGGTGAAGATTAACCAAAAAGAAAAGAATAGGAGCTGGTGAAGAAGACTGAGGAGGGGTGGCCAGAAACACCAGGAACACCAGGAGAGGTCAGTGACCCCGGAGCCAGGGTCGCGTGCTTCAAGGCGGAGACTGTCAAGTGTGTCACACCGCAGGGAGGCTGAGAAAGTGCCCCTCCCACTCCTGCCCCTGCAGAGCAGTCGGAAACCAGAACCGTCCTCGCCCTGGGGGGCCTCCACTTGGACACCCCTAGCCTCCCGCCCTCTCCCGGTGCCCTCCTGGCTCTGCCGGCCTGGGGAGAAGGCCCCCTCTCCGGGGCTGCTCCCACCCAGCCACCGGCACAGAGCAGCAAGGAGAGGCCGCACCTTGTCACAGCAGCCGGAGCAAAGTCCACTGAAGAGAGAGGACGCAAGAGCCATTAGCCTGGACTGGAACAAAGGGAGACACTAATCTCAGGTCGTCATGGTGACGATTCTGTCCAGCTCCACGCTGTGTTCAAAACCCGTGAGACCAGAGCACCGAAGGGACTCAGACAAAGGCACAGTCGTCCCTTATAGAAGCTGCCCGAGGATGCTCGGGTTGGTTAGAACAGGCCCCTCATTTTCGCTTACAGTCAAGGGTGAAAAATGATTGCAGTGTACCGAAAGTTATTTTATAGTCCGTGTTTCTGAGCTGTGAGATGCGGACGAGCTGCAAGCTCAGTGTTTGTGGGGGGGGGGGTCAAGATGCAGCCCTCCCCTCGAGGTCAGCGGCTCTCAAAGTGTGGACCCCCTGACCAGGAACACCACTGGGGACTTGCCATAAATGCAGATGCCCAGGCTCCACCCAGACCCCCTGAGGCAGACACTTGGGGGCTAGGCCCAGCCATCTGGGTTTTCACAAGCTTTCCAGGAGATTCTGATGCAGACTCAAGTCAGATTTGGGGAGTGAGTCCCTCAGAGTGAGGGTCCCTGCAGACCCCACTCGTCCCTCATGCTGGGTGCCTATTTTGTCTCAGAGAAGCTGGGAGGTGCAGAAAAGAGGCTGATCTTGCTCCAAGGATGGGGAGCCTAGGCCCAGCCCTGCAGTGGCTCCCTCCTCCAGGCCTCGCCTCTTCTGGTGCGGGTGGGGTGGGGGCTGGGACCAGGCACTGTGCACCCTGGACCGGCCTCAGAGGCCAGGTCGGAATAGCAATGAGCAGGCTTTCATCTTCCTTACAATCTCCTTCCTCTGCCTCTGCCAAGGCCGCTGCAGGCCTCCCCCTTCCATCTTCTCCAGGGGCTGGGGACCCCCAAGGAGGACCACACCTGAGCGGCCCTGCTTACATGCAGGCCAGGCCTCCAGGCCGAAGGGAGCCCTCGGCCCTGCAAAGAGGAGGTCCCGGCCGGACAGACCCTGGGCAGGCAGGCTGCCTGGGCTGAGCAGGGAACACAACGGCCCGCCCAGCAGGCAGGGCCTGTGACCTGCGTGGGTCCGAGACCCTCAGGAGTGGAGAGTCAGGTTCCCACGCACAGGAGTCCTTTTTCCTTCTTCTGGCACAAAGGGCACCCCCGGCGGGGGCCGCAGACCTGGGGCCCGTCCAGAGCTGGCTCGGCCCTCGGCGTGACTCCGCTAGTGACTGCCACCTCTGGTCTCCGCCTCTCCGTGTCACGTGACAGAGCTGGGCTCAGTGTTGTCTCAAGTCCCGTTTAGCATTCAGGGGTTGGAATGAGGGACCAAACCACTAAATACAACTCCTCCATAACGGTCTCAGTAAGCATCCTTACAACTCGCCAAGGGTGGTGCAGACAAAAGCTCCGGGTCGGAGGGCTTGCTTCCACTCTCCACCACCGTGCCGAGACTCTGCCTCCGTCACCTGCTTGCCCGGCTCCCACGCCTTCCCCAGCGTGACCCCGTCCCTTGGCTTCCACTCTGAAGGCCACTATACACATTACCACCCGATGTTCTCTGGGGGGTGGAGGTCCTGGGACCAGTGAGGGACAAGGATTTAAGGGGTGCAGGTGCCTTCCTGGGAGCCCCCATGATCCCCCAATCACACACAGTGCCACACCCTCTCCCTCACCCCAATAAAGGGTGCCAGAAACAGCAAGCTACTCACTCCCCTTTCCCCCACCTCTTGCTGCTGGGGCTCCCCAGCCTAAGATGGTCTCCCCTTTCATCCACCCTCAGCTCCTACCTGCCGTCAAGGGCCTACTCGCCCCTGGGGGCTCGCTTAGGGGTGTGCAGCCCAGCTTCCCGGCAGAATGGCCTCGGCGCCTGTACAGTTCGTGGTGACCAGAGGGACCGAGGTGCGCTTAACTGGTTTGGACTGTACTTGAGCACGTTTTTCTAAAAGCTCCCTGGTGATTCTGATGTGCAGCGAGGTTTGACAACCAAGGATCTAGTTTAAATACCTTTTTCTCCATGAATCCTCCCAGAATTCCTTTCTTCCTCTCCTGAGCACACCTGCAGGTGAGATGCCCCTTCCCAGCACTGGCCTGCCCCCTCCCGGGCGGGCGTCCATCCTCACCTCTGTCTCACTCACATGTCTGCCAAGACGTCCCTGTGGGCTATCCTCCTTGCCCTCTCCCAGCCCGGGGCTCACAAACACCTGTGCCATACCCCACCTCCCGCCTCTACCCTTCCCTCCTGATGCTTCTTACTGCCCAACCCCAGATGCACCTGACACCTGTTATGCAGGAACAATGGTCCTGGGCTGGGAGGCAAGACACCTGGGTTCCAGGTCCACCTCAGGGGCCCGCTTTCCCATTCCCCAGATGGGGAACGTCTGGCCCGCGGGCCGCACAAGGTCCGAGAAATCAATACCAGCTGACATCACACGTCTCACTAAATTTGCCTGGCCAAATACAGCTGTCTAATTTTTAAGTTGATGATTTTGTATAGCCCATGAATGAGGTTACTGTATAAATATCCAAATGGCCCTTGGCAGAAAAAAGGCTCCCCACCCCTGGTGACCAGAGCCTTGGACCAGACGTTATTTTGGTCTCCTGCACCTGGGCAGTTTCCCTGCCTCAGTTTCCCTGGCTAGTGAGGTCTGGAATCCACCTGCAGCCTTGGGTAGGGCTGAGCCAGAGTGCGGCTGGAGGGCGAGGCCCACGTGGCCGGGAGCAGCTCCGTTTCCAGTTAATGTTCATGGTCCGGCCGGGAGCTCCGCCTGGAGGGACCGTTACCCGTCACTGGGCTGCAGATTAATTGAGTCTTTAAACAGATGGGGCTCAGAAGTGCTCCCTATGAACGGGGAGGATCCGAGGGAAAAGGGGATCCTTCTAGTCTAGGCAGGGAGTCCCACCCTTCAGCGACGGAGGTGTAAGTGAGGCTGGCGAGGCCTCCAGCGATGCCCTCACCCCCAACTTCCCACACAGACCCTCTCCCCGGGGCTGCTGGGACTCAGGAAGTTGAGAGTGCCCCGTCCCTGTGGCCTCAGTGCCTGTCTGCACAGCGAGGGAGCGAGGAGGAGGGTTTACACGGACCGCTGGTTCTCAGCCAGGGGCCACGCCACCGCCTGGGGACATGTGGAAATGTTGCGAAGCATTTTGGGTTGTCGCTGGGGTTGGGGAGCCATGGCATCCAGTGGGGAGAATTAGAGGCTGACTGTCCTGCAGTGTGTCCTGTGGTGCGGCCCCTCCCGCGGAGGAGGCACAGCCCTCTCCAGGCTAACGGCAGCCCTGGGAGAAGTGGGGCCCAGACAGGCCTTGGACTGGGGTTCCCCCTGCTGCCTCGTTCTCTGGCTTCTGGTGGAGTGAGCAGAGGCGGCGGGAAAGGGCCCCACACCTCCTGCCTTGGTTGCCCAGGTGCTCTGCAGCTCAGGCACCGGCAACAGCTGTGTCCCTGCTGCTACCAGGCCCAGGCTGCCTGCTAACGAGTTCTCTGGCAGCACTGCCCAGCCCCCACGGGAGCAAAGGCAGCCGCAGCCCGCCACCAGCACTGCCCCTCCCCTTGTGAGGCATCCAGGGCGGGCCGACCCCACGGAGGGCCACCCCAGGGTCGTTGCACAGAGAAGATCCAGGAATCCACCGCCCCAAAGGGCTTTCTGAAGGACCCAGGGACCTGTCCCCTCCACCTTTCTTTACAAGGTGGCCAGATGGGACGCCAGTTCTAATGGCTCGCCTGGACGTGCCGGGGACACCGTGTCCTCCCCACCACCCCACTCACCTCGGGAGGAGCTGTTGGAGGCCAGCAGTTCGTTCGCCTTCTGAATCCTCTCCAGACACGTGGCCTGCTCCTGCCTGAACATGCAGTCAGAGCGCATGGCGGCCGTCTGCGGGGACAGCGGGCGGGCAGGGGGAGGGCACAGATTCATCTCCGAGCACTGTTCCCGGAGCCGGGGGCAGCGGGGGAGGGGCAGGAGCAGGATGATGACAGTGACAGAGAGAGCTCAGGGCCAGCAGGGACCCTGACGTCTGCTCGGTCACAGACACCACGTGGGTTCTTCTTTACCAACTCAATGTGTGGCCCTGGGTGGGTCCCACCCGGTCCCTGGACCTCAGTTTCCATGTCTATAAAAACAGTAGCAAGCACACAGAGCTGCATTATTCTGCCACCTACTACCTGTGCGTGGGAGTGTGTATGTAGATGTACCCAGGCTACTACCAGGCACTGTTTCTACCATTTCTCATTTTATAGATGTGAAACTTAAGCCCAGAGATGTTAAGGAACTTGCTCAGAGTCACACAGCTTAGTGGACTGTACAGCCAGGATCTAACCCAGGCAGTCCAGCTCCAGAGACCACGAGGCTACTGCTGCACTTGAGGGAGCAGAGGGGCTGGGCGAGGGGAGGGGCTGGGAGCTCACGGGCTCTCTCCTCTGGGGCTCAGGAAGGAGGTGTGGCGAAGGAGCAGTGGCAGCATTCGGTGGGCCTACACACCACTTTCATTTCCTCTGGCCCCATTTTACAGAAGGGGAAACTGAGGCTCAGAGAAGTTAAGAGACTCCTGCCCAAGGTCCCACAGCTGGTGAGTGGATTCCAGCACAGGACCAAGAACTTCAAAGCCCACACATTGCTGTCCTGGCGACTGCGTCCCAATGCTGTCGTCCCTCACTGGAAATTTGGGGGCAGGAATGGTTCCGTAAGGGGATGTCAGGGAGCACAGAGGCAGCGTTCAGTCCACCCTGGCTGTTCACAAAGGTGCAGACACCTCCAGGGAGGGGGACAGGCCTGTGTGCGGTCACACAGTAAGGCAGGGCAGAGACAGGGCCCGGGTCCAGGCTCTCGAGACAGCTATATTCACGGCTGGTCTGAATGCCCAGCTCGGGCAGGGGACCAGGCGGGGACGCTCCCCACCGCCCTTGCTTTGGGAGAGACATGAGCAGAGAGCAGGTCCCTGAGTTCTGAGCTCTGACCTGGCAGACTCTTGGGCAGGGGCCGGGGCCCAAAGAGCCTTGTGCAGCCCCGCCCAGGGCCCCTGCAGACAGCGAGCAGGACGGTGTACCGCACAGCTCCAATGACTGCCACACGTCAGCATCAGGACAGATTTGTAAACTGTGTGACGATGTCTGATCAAGTCAGCTGAGGGTCTTGAGGATGGGCAGGCGCCCTTATCGAAGTCACACAAAGGTACCGAATGGTCCAGCGGGGATGCCGGCACAAACACTAGCAGAGGGTGCACCAAAGACACAGGTTCTCTAGGGTGGGGGCTCAGGAGAGCCGGGGGCTCCGGCTGGTGGTGGCGGGGACCGTCCTGGGAACCTACCATAGGCAGCAGCAGGAGAGCCAGGGAGGCCGGCACGATGCTGGCCATGACGTCTCTCAGCCCACAGGGAGGCTCCGACAGCACCGTTCAGCCCTGCGGTGTCTGGGGTGAGAGAGAAAGGAGACGCGTGAGTCCTGTGGGGCCTGTGGCAGAGGAGGGGAGGGACAGCCTGCCTTCCCCCTGGCCGCCTCCCCTACCCTACGGGGGCAAGGCTCTCAGCCTCCATGGGGAGCCCCTCACGCCTCTGTCTGTGCCGGTCTTTATTCTCTGCCCCACAGACACCTGCGGAGCACCTACTCCGGGCGAGGCACAGGGACACCGCGGGAGCACGCCGGCTCAGGCCCCCAGTGGACTCCTGGGACGGGCTGGGTGCCCTTCTCCGCGGCGGCAGACGCTGCCTCCCCACATCTCCCTCCACGATGACAGTTCAGCTGCCACATGTGTGCCCACCTGCCCTCTTGCTCTCAGGCGAGAGCATGTGATGAAATTCCCACCCAGGGAGTGGGGGTGGCGGTGACGCGTGCCCCTGTCCATCAGGCATCGCATGCTGTCCTGTCTGAGCCTGCGCCCTTCCCAAACACGGAACCGACCAGGCTTTGACGGGGCAGCAGAGAGCATCCTTGCGGAGTGGGGAGCAGCACTCCCAAAGGAACAGGACGGCAGGGGGAGCTCATGGAGCCGCCTCCCCCCAGCTCCCGACCACTGCCTGAGTGAGGAAGGACCGCACCTCTAACTTGCTCCCTGGAGAAGGCCGCTTAGTTCCAGCCCCGGGCCTGGTGCCCCAACCAGCTCCACCTCCTGCCCCCCTCCGCCCGCTGGGCCTCCAGGACACAGCCTTCACCTCCGCAAGGTGCAGGGCTGCGGGAGGGTGCGCAGGGCCTCAGCTCTGCATGGGCTCCAGGTCCTCTGGACGAGGCCACCAGTAGGGACGACAGGGTGTGGGAGTCGAGTGACGAGGCCAGGGGAGCCCCAGCACACCCCCGAGGATGAGTGGGGTCTGCTTCTAAGACTGATCACGAATGCATACTCCCACCTATCCAGCAACTCGGCGCCCGGAAACCTACCCTGGGGAAATGTTTGCACTTGAACAGAAAGAGGCACATGTGAGGCTACTCAGGGCAGCATCACTGAAAACAGCATCAACAGCAAAAGATGGGGCCACAGGCATCCATCAAGCAGGCACTGTTGCTGGCCCCGGCTCAGCCATACAGTGGAGTACTGCACGGTAATTAAACATTATTTTTATTACTATGAACTTACTTAAAAGGTTGAGTAGGCCTATGTCAGGGTCACCACTAACCCACAGGTGCCTGGTTCGGGGGGCCCACAGGGGATGCATCCTGAACACGAGTCCTTGCACACCCCCACCAGCAGGCAGAGCTGCCGTTACCCCAGGGCCTCTGTGCCCTGGCTCTCCGCCCATCCACGCCTCTCTCCCTCTCTCTTGGCCTCTCCAAGCTGCCCTTGGCCTCTCCAAGCTCGACTGGGTGACAAGCAAGCACCCAAAGTGGTGGAAGGAAAACAGCCGCAGGCTCAGTGAAAGGGGCCCCGTCCTCCCACCTGCTGCTCTCCCTGCTTGGGGCCCACTCAGAGATGCTAAAGGAGGCCTCAGGGATCCCTGAGAGATGCTCTGGGAAGCCTGGGGGCCATGGGGATGCTGGCCCAGCCTGTCCCCAGTGGTTCAGGAGGCTTGCACGGGCTGGGAAGGCACTGGCCTCAGCACCCCTGGGTATCGGCTGAGCCGGACCCTTCCTTGGGCTTTAGTCCACATCCGCTCCCAGGGCTCTGCCATCCCTAGTGGTCACAGGCTGCCTCTGGCATGACCTGGCACTAGTGGTCCCCAGGGGCTCGGTCACCTCCACTATCCCTGGGGAGCTCAAGACCCTGTCTGACCTGCCTGGCCAGAACAAAGAGTGCCTGGCCACCTCAGCCGGTGCTGGAGGCTGCCTCTCTCTGCCAGCAGAGGGCTCAGAGGAGAGCCACAAAGCAGAAGGTGTCTGAGATCTGGGGCTGACTCTCGGGCACGCAGGCCGATGTCAGAGGCCGACGTCAGGCCACAGGATGCTGAGGTATGAAGTCAGGGAGGCCTCCACCCAGGACAATGCCTCCAGCCCCTCTGGCAGGGATGCCCACAGCCTCAGCCAGCAGCCTGGGCTGACCCTGGTCTCAAGATGCACTCTGACCTATTAGCCCTGCCCTCAACCTGGGCTGCCCCTCAGAACCACTGCGGAGTGTTTAAAATACCCCTGCCCGACGGAGAGGGCTGCTCGAGGGCTGGGGCCAGCGGCGAGCGGATAAAAGCCCTCCGGGTGACTCACGTACACAGGGTCACAAAGCCTGTTGAACCTTCATTAGCACCAAGAGTGCTAGCCCCCAAGAGCTAGTGGCTTCCTGGTTGCCCTAGAGGGCAAGTAGGTGGCAGCCGGCAACACGGAGTTGGTGTATTGATGACTGGCTGATTTCTGATTCATTCTCTCTCTGTGTCACACACACACACACACACACACACGCACACTCCTGCCCAGCAATGCAGAAGCACGCTCACAGAACAGAGAACAAAGACGTGTACAGACGCAACCGCACTGCAATTTAGACACTCAGGTATGTTTATCGGACCCCTGGCATGTATCGTAACACACACTGACACGCTTGTGCAAAGGCACGCAGCTACACAGAGGCAGTGAGATCCATCTGGATTCAGACGCAGGCGGAAGGACACACGCAGACACACGCTCACGCAGGAGGCCAGACCGGTGTTCGTCCTGCTCTCCCGCAGGGCAGGGCCGCAGCACCACTGCAGTGGATTGAGAACACGCCGGAGCAGAGGCCCCAGCCCAGACATCCCCGCTCCCTGCTTCGTCATCGGGCTGCTGAGGCAGTGAGGCGAGCCAGGAGCCAGGTGTGGCCCCAGCCCAGGGACACAGGGTGGACGGGTTGGGATACTCTCTACACGAGCCTGCTTTGGAACTAGACCTGGGGTTCCTGATTCCCACTGTTGTCCTCTCATTCTTTTTCTGAGCTCTAATTGACATATAACATTATACTGGTTTCAAGTGTACAGCGTAATGGTTCAATATCTACGCATTGCGAAATGATTGCCACATGACAAGTCTGGTTAACATCTATCACCATAGTTACACATTTTTTTTCTTGTGATGAGAGCTTTTCAGATGTATTCTCTTAGCCCACTGTTGTCCTCCCTCCCCCACTACAGTCCACCCCCTGCCCAACTGGACACAGACACACCAGTAAGAGACCCTGGAAGCTCCCAAGCCCTGACCTTCCCACTCCTCCACCTCAGTGGGGACCTTGGGGTCACCGCCTCAGCCCCTCCTGGCTCCCTTGCTGGACAGCTCCGAGTTTACAATATTAGACCACCTGCCCCAAACCGGGGACTCCTCTGGGCCAGGTGAATGGCCCTTCTGCCCTGTAGATGCCACCCCTGGGTCTGCCACCCCCAGCCCTGTCCGCTGCTGCTGCTCCTCGACCGGCTGCTCCCCCTCTGACTCCCCCAAACTGCCAGTGACCCTCTCCCAGGGCCGGGCCTGGCTCTTGCAGCCCCCTCCAGGGTGGACCCTGGGCCCTTCTGGCCCAGCCACACAAGTGGCTCAGGATGACCTGGTCACCCATCTTCCCAGGCTGTCGCTCCTGGGTCCAGGCTCTGATCACTGTCCAGGGACAATGATCTGAGGACAGTAAACTGTCTCCTGACATTTGCTGTGGTGGACTTAGGGACCATTTTGCAGGAGTTTTTAGCTTGAAGGCCTCAAGCAAGTCACTTAGCTCTTCTGTGCTTTGATTTGATTATCTGCAAAATGGGATAATAGTAATAATATCTCTCTCCTGGACATTGCTGTGAGGAGGCATCAACAAATGGATGCAAGTAAAACCGTGGAGGATACAGTGTAGCCTGGCTCCAGTAAGAGCCGTACACATGTTAACTGTAACTATTAGTATTATCACCTTACCACTCGTGTTCAGGTTTTTGCCCCGTCTGGCCGTCTCCTCTACCCCCACAGCCCTGTGTCACACTCAAATGGGAACAGCAGGCCAGCTGCACCTTTCTGTACTAATGACTACCATTTATTAAACACTCAGCATGTGTCAGGCACGCTTCCAAGCAACAAATGTGCATTAATTCACTTCACCTGCCCAAACCTATGAAGCAGTGACTAGCGTTATCCTCATTCTGTGGCTGGAGTGACAGGCACAGAGAGGCTGTGCAACTTCCCGAAGGTCACAGAGCAAACCCGTGGTAGAGCTGGGACGTGAGGCCAAGCCACCTGGCTCCGGAGTTTGTGCGCCCCATCCCCGTGCTCCTGCTGTCCTCTGTGACTGCTCAAAGGATTCCGCTCAGAGCCCACTGACACCCCTCGTGATCCTCCTCACAGCCCTCGGACTGCTCAGGCCTTCTGCTGCCCCCGCCCCGACTTCTCTCCTTAGGAAGATGTCATTATGAGCGCAGCATTTCAGACCAGAAATGGACTTTACAGGCCACCTCCCTGTGGTACTGTTACCTGTGGGGAAAGAGACTGGAGAGGGGGCAACACTTCCCCAGGTCACCCAGGGGGGAGTGTGGACCTCTGCCTGGCAGGAACGGATGTGTGATGGACATCTGGACCCCCATCCAGATTCAAGAAGGCCTGCCCTCTACAGGCCCCATCAGTCCATCGACAGACCAGGATGGGCAGCTGACAAGAGCAGCCAGTCCTTGAATGGGCCACTTTGCCAGGCACACAGGAAGACGGCGTCACCCGTCAGCACACTGGAGCCGGTGGTGACTCACCAGGCTCCCGACTTTCCTCGTGGAGGGGGAGGGGACTCAGAGGTCCCCCCACTGCACTGCCCCGCACCCTACAGGGCCCTTTCTACAGCTGCAGATGGCCCAGCTCCTGGGATGGGGCTCTCACCCCTTTCCGACAGCTGGTCCAGCCCTCCACCCCCCAGGGAGAAGCTCTGATATCTTTCTACTGTGTCTTTGTAGGCCATCCTTCACCTCGTGGGTGCCCTCACAGTGGGTCGGCAGCACTCCACCCTCCCCTTCCATTGGGACACACAGCTCTGGGTCCCTCTCCTGCCCTCACGGGGCGGGGCCACCTGGCCCATCTCCTATGGGACTTCTCTGGCTGCTCAGCACCCTTCCCCATCACCGGGCAGTGCCATGCTGGGCACCAGGCAGGCGATGACCCAGAAGTGGATCGCTGGCCTCCCTTGCTGTCCTCATGCTCTCTTTATTAATAAAACCTAAACAGGCCAGCCCTCCCCCCCCACACACACACACACAATCCCTCCTCTCCCTCCTAGTGCAGGGAGCAAGGGGGTGAAGCTGAAAGAGGAAACACGGCCTCCCATGCCCCCAAAGGGAGGGAACTGCAGCTGCCTCTGGGAAGGAAGGGGGCACCTCCAGAACCTCTTTCCTCCTCCAATAGGTCAGAGCAGAGAAAGGGGGAGCCCAACACGGGGCACGGGGCATCCTGACGGTCACAGAAGTCATCATCAACGCTGATGCTCCTCTGTGGTGTTCACACCTGTCCCTTTCAGAACGTGGCCACCGGGGTCCTGTGCCCAGCAGGTGACAGAAGCCAGGTGCCTGGAGGGGACCCCAGCCATGATCTCACCCCAGCCCTGTATTTGACATGTGGGGAACCCGGGCTCAAGGTGGGGAAGGGCCGGGCACAGCACACATGGGATGTTTTCCTTGTTCAATGGTAAGGGTTCCGGTCCCAAGAAACCAGGAGACTTTCCCAAGGTCATGCTGCCAAGTCCTTCCACACTGGATCGTCCAGACACATCTGTCCTGGAGGGGTTCTGGGCGTTCTCTGCCAGGGAGACCCCCTGGGCCAGGCAAGAGGAAGAGGGCAGAGGAGGGGGAGGAGGAAGAAGTTAGATGAAAAAGAGAAGAGAAGAACAAGGCGGGAAGGGACATGATGGAAGGCAGCAGGAAGTGTGGAGGGAGAGGGGACCCGGAAGCCAGGAGCAGGCACTTGTTTGTTGATATTTACTGAGCACCTCCCAGCACAGGGTGTGGCCTGGGGAGAGGTGACCCTTGTCAACCAGCAGTCCCCCCTGAGAAGATGGGAGCCCCTGGAAGGGAGGGCCAGCTCTGATGCCCCCAGCACCTGGCACAGGCAGGGCACGTGAAGGGGCCCAGAAAACTGATGAGGGCCTGCTGCACGGGTTTGGAAAGGTGACTTGGGGGTGTGGAGGGACACAGGGAGATATCAGGAGGTGGAGGCAGAGAGCAGAGGCTTTGGATGCCAGGGACACTGCAGCCTTGCTCCACGGGGCACGGCTGGGGGCAGGAAGAGTTTTAATCAGGGAGTCAAGAGACAAGCTTCTGGTTAGGGAATATTCCTCAGAAGGCTGGGCAGCTCAGTGGGAGGGGAAAGTGCAGGCAAACCCCGCACCGAGGCCGTGTTTTGGGTCAGGGCAGTGATGGGGCCTGGGTGGGGAGGGCAGCTGGAATGGAGAGAGAGACAGAACTCAGAGACATGTAAGGATGGGAGAGGACAGTCTCCCTGGATGACCCCTGGGGAAAAGGCATAAAGAAAATGAGAGGAGGGGACAGAAGGGACAGGAAGAAACCAGAGACAGGACCTGGCTCACCACACAGCCTGAAATCAGAAGCTGGGAAATTTGGAGGTATCTGTAAAGAAGTGCTAGATCTTTTTCTCAGCCAACCCTCTGCTGTGTCCATTTGTCGGGGGGGGGGGGGGGATATGAGAACAGTTAAGGCAATGCATGGATTGAAATAAGAGCGCCCAGGTAGTTCTCAAAGCCAACCCAACCTCCTACCGCCACCTCCAGGAAGTCCATCTTGGCTGCACCCGCCTCCATTGACCTCACCCTCCTCTGTGAACCACCAGTCCTAAACGAGGAGCCCCTCACTCCTGCTTTCAGGTCTCATCCTGCTCATTGTGAGTTCCAAGTCTCATTTGGGAACAAGGGGCATGTCCAGGTTCCCCTGTGGTCTCCCTCCTGGTGGAGGTGGGCAGAGACCTGGGCACAGACCTGGGCACGGAGGGTGGATGGAGAAGGAGGCTCTGGTGAACTCCAATGATGTGATGTTTTGTTTTCAGTCATGAATGTGGTCTCCAGGTGTCCTTAGAGTAGGAGATTTATCACAGGGACATGGCAGAGGCCTCTCTCAGGTGCGGTGCTCAGGCCAGGCGGGGAGCCTCTCCTGGCACTGACCCATTAAACAGAGGGGCACTGCGAGCTCCAGGCTGAGTGAAGGGTGGCATCCCAGGCCCCTTAGGGCAGCTGGAGCTCTCAACACTCAGCCCCTACTAAACCACTTCTTACCTGACATCCCAGGTCTTGGCAAACCCCTCCGGCAGATCAGATCCAGCCTGTCACCTATTTTTGGACAGCCAGTGAGCCAAGAATGATTTTCACATTTTTAAATGGTCAGGGAAAAAAAAAAATGAAAAGACTCCCATTTCATGACACATGAAAATCGTATGCAATTCAGATCTCCGTGTCCACAAACACAGCTCCTCAGAACTCAGCTCTGCCCATTTGTTTCCCTGTCGTCTGTGGATGCTTTTCAGCTACAACAGCAGAACTGAGTAACTGTGACAGCGTATGGCCAGCAAAGCCTGAAATACTGACAATCTGGCCCTCTGCAGAAAGTTCCCCAGCCCTTGCCCTACTCTCACGCAATGCGTGCACTTCCTGCATCCGATTCAACGTGCCCCTGCACTTTCATTAAGGAGGGTTCATGTGACTTTCCTTGGGCAAACGTCTGAGTCCCAGGTACGTCTAGATCTGTGTGAGGGTGTGTGTCCCAATGTCCATTTGTCTTTCTGCTGTTGCATGTTTTGCCCCAGCTCTCTGGCAGGTGTCATGGGAAGCCTATCTGCCTCCCCGGCTGTGTGTCACTCCCTCTTTGTGTGTCACTGTGGGGGTGGCTGTCACCATGCGCCTATGACGGCATCCAGGGCTCGGTACAAACACATCGCAGTTGAATTGCTGCCTGCGTGTTGCCTGGCAGCTGGACCACTAGGCCCAGCCATTCAGACCCGGGACTCAGATTCCTCTGTTCAGAGGTGGCCGAGGCTGCCAGGGCCTCTAACTCTCCCAGAGTAGAAAATCCCCTAGGCAGCCCCTGTCTGGAGCATCAGACTTCTGTTCACATACCTCCCTGACAGGAAACCCACTGTCACGCAGGTGTAGGCTTCACGCTGGGCAGCTCCCAGGGAAGCAAGGCCTTCCTGGTGCTGAGCTGAGCAGAGCCTGGCTCTGTCCTCCGGCAGACAGCACAAGGTATCTGCCCCTGCTTGATTAGGGCCAGCTCTTGGTCAATGAAATCTTCCTCCCTGGGAGGCCAGAGACCTGGGAGACCTGAGGCCATGTCCCCAGGAAGAAAGCCACCTTGCAGCCTTGGCTCCTGTCTTCCCTAGCCTCTTAGCTGCATATGCTCATTGTAAATACCCATTTGTGTGTTTGTTTATTCAACACAAATTGAAAGAGTATTCCAAAGTAGGAGCATGGCAGGGAGGGTGGCCGCAGGAGAAAAATGGGTTCTGAAGCTTTCTCCAATCAACCTCCTGCCAGCCTTTAGCCTGACTAGTCCTTAGAACGCAGAAAACGGTCCTCCGAGAGAGTCCCCACAGACACCTCCTCTCATTGTGAACAGGGCAAACAGATTCCCGGGTCTTGTCCCAGACGCAGAACCACTGATGCGGTGACCACGGAGGGGGAGGAAGGGATGGGCTGCCTCCCTGGTCACCCCACACACACTTGTTGATGGATTGGTTGGAAGATCTGGCCCAGGGCCTGCCAGTGTCTTCTGTCTCCAATTTATACGTTCAAATTTCGGCTTATGTCCAGACTGGCACCTCTGTTTGCCCTCTCCAAGGTCAGTGGGGAGCAGGAGCCCAATTCATTTGTAACTGAGTTCTCTACCAACCCAACCCACATGTACCCAGCACGGAACTTAGATTGGGGCATCCTGGGAAAATCTGGGTGCTGCTGCTACCCACCGACCCACCCCCCAAAGCTCAAATGGTGTTCCATCCCCTTCTGAAGCCCACAGCCACTCAAACGCCTCTAGCCTGGCCTTCAGCAGCAGCCTAGAGGCAAGTAGCCCTCCACAGTCTGTGTGTAGCCCCATCCATCCCAAGCCTCCCCCCCACCCCTACACACACACAGGGCTGCTCACAGGAAAAGCCAAATGCGTGTCTGGTTTTTTTTGTTTTTGTGTGCGTGGGTTTTTTTAGAGGGGGTGGCTTTGTGGGACACTGTGAGGCTGGGGGAGGGGGAGAAAGGGAACTGACGCACTTGCACTAAAAGCATACACAGGGTCTGCAGCATCAGCAGGGGTCCACCACCCTCCTCCAGCATCTTCCAAAGGAGGCCTCAGCTCCTTCTAGGGGTGAGGCTCCACTTCCCAACTCCATGTGGAATATAATCAGCTTCTGCTGGGCTCCCTTCTGGGCATCTAGCTCCATCCATTGGCACCCTGGCCCCTTGTGATGCCCCAACCCGCCAATATCCTGCCAGGATGTGGCCCCCTCCTCCCAGAGCTGTCGCAGGAACCTGCACCTTTAAGGCAGCTGGCAGGGGTCTCTGGTGGGCCCTCTTCAGCCTCGGAAGCAGGTGTCTTTCTCCCATAGCCCCTCCACCTCGCCCCCCCCCCACCCCCAAGACATTTCCTCATGGACTACCAAAACCTTCGGACCCCAGCTCTTCCATTCTGCGGGAACCAAGAGAGGATGCTCCTTGGAACAATCTGGAATGTGTCACCATAGGGGGGCATTCTATTCTGGCCCTACCCCACCTCCTACAGAGCATATCGCTTGCTCACCCCTCAAACCTCCTGAGACCTGAGGTATCCAGCAGCCAGGGACCCAGCGTCCCTGTGCCTTGGGAGTAGAGAGACAGGTCCTTATGGGACATGGGACGCTATAGGTGTCTCTGGCCGCAGTGAATTCCCAGCCCCTGGTCCTCCCTCTGGCACCGGAAGGGGCGCGAGGTAGCTAGGCCGACCCCACCCCCTAAGGGCTATAGGGATGGGTCACCCGCGCGGCCCCCAGACATGGGGGGGGGGTCAGACTGTCGCGCAGGAAGGGAACAGCGAAGGGAGGGGGCTTCATTTTGGACTCAGGAGGCTGGCCCCGCGCTGCCCCGGTCCGCTCTCCGTCCGTGGAGGACGCGGCTTTCGGAAATTACCGAGCTGGAGGAGGGGGTCCGCAGTCCCCGAGGGGCGAAGATTCTGGAGTCTGGGGAGGGCAGTCAGGGCGTGGAGGGCCAGGGGCAGCGGGGCGGCCCTTACCTGCTCC
The DNA here is from genome assembly GCA_030848825.1 of Tadarida brasiliensis. Classification (NCBI taxonomy): domain Eukaryota; kingdom Metazoa; phylum Chordata; class Mammalia; order Chiroptera; family Molossidae; genus Tadarida; species Tadarida brasiliensis. The sequence goes on along the minus strand of CM061267.1, from coordinate 91,753,059 downwards.
CGGCGGGGCCTCGCCGCGGGGCTGCGGGCTGCGGGCTGCTGCGGGGCCGCCCGGGTCGGACTCCCCGGGGACGGCGCGCAGCAGCAAGTCCGCGCCCCGCGCCGCCCAGGGATGGGGAGCGTGCGCGCCGATCCCAGGTCTCCGCGTCCGTGTGTCAGCCGGCCGCCCGTGGCCGTGGGTTCCTGCCCGGCAGCGTGTGCGTGTGCGCACGCGGGGACCGCGCTCGCCTAAAGCCGCCGCTGTCAGTCACCGCCCGCGGCGGGAGCGCGGCGCCCCACGCCAGCCTCTCCCGCCCCGCGCGCCCGCGCAGCCTGGTCTGCCCTGCAGGAGAGGCGCCGCCTCCGCCAGGCTCGGGGTGGGAGGGAGGCGATCGACCACCACCTCCCCCCACGCACTTCGCAGGCTGAGGGCTGGGGTGCAGGCCAATGGGCGCCCGGGGGAGGGGTTAGGCGGGGAGGGGTGGTAGGGGGGAGCGGGACCCCGCCCGCTGCTTTCGTCCTGCTGAGAGGCCGGCACCATCGAGAGCTGCGGCACGGACCCAGGAGGCGAGGATGCGGGGGCGACCAATCCCCCTTTTTTTCCTCTGCGCTTCCGGGGCTCAGAGTAGGGCCTTCACCAGGGCTCACGGCTCTCCTTCCCACCCTCCCCAAGATACCTACAGCGAGAAAACCCTGTCCTTTCTCCCTCCCACATCCTCACGATTCTGTGTCCGTCAGAGCCTGTTCCTCCGCCTCCACGAAGCCTTCCTTACCCAGCAAGTCGTAGACTCTCCCTGGGTCTGTGCCCCCACAGCCCTGGCCAGAAAAGATCAGCCGGCTTTGGGTGCCTGCCCGGGTGTCTTCAAATGTGATCTCCTGGAGAAGGCTTCTATGTTCAGAAAAGAGCTGGGGGCACACAGGGGAGCCTGCCGCAACTTGAAATGATGCTCAGCGTCAGACTGCCTGGCTCCAGTCCCCAGTGCCAGGGCTCGCTCTGTAAGCTTGGGCAGGTGATTTGATCTCTCTGGGCCTCGGCTTCTTCGTGTGTCTTAACATACCCAATAGTAGGTTTTCACTGATTTTATTTATTCACTGAAGAACAAACTGCTGCTGTTATGGTGACCCTACTGAACCTCCTCCTAGTACAGACGGGTAAACTGAGGCTTAATAAGGAGAACTGAACAGGTCAAGGTCATGTAGCAGTCGGTGGTGGAGCCAACTCTGAGAACCCACTCCCAGGCAAAGTACTTACCCTCTGCCCATCCCAACCTTCCATCCCTGCTCTCGCTTTCTGGTCACTGCCCCAGGTGTCAGCATCCCCAGAGCACCTTCCACACTCCCATTCATCTTTCTGCAACCAAGCGTTGTCTTTCTCCATTTACATCAGTTATTGTCCAACCTCCCTGTGGGCCCAAGTGCTGGGTGTGGCCACCTTGTTGAGGAAGCCTCAGATTAGAGGAGGGATGAGAGACTGGAGCCTTTCCTTGAGGATTCCAGTCCAACCGAGGAAAAGAAGACTGGAGGAGAGCGCAGGAGTCCACAATGGAAACTGAAAGAAGCATCTGAGACCCCAGAAAGATGCGAGGAGTTCCCCAGGTCCACACAGCCAGTTGATGGTTGCTTTTTACTGCGTAATGAACACTGGGCCCACCGGTACACCCCACCATTGGTCACCATGACTCACATTCCTTTCAGCCCAGGAAAGCTTCCTGGAGGAGGAGAACATGAGTGCTCTGTATCAGAAAAGAATGAAACCCTTCCGGAGAGAAAAGGACACAGCGTTGTGCTAGAGTCGGACAGAGACAGGACTTCCCTCTGGACCTGGCTTGTTGCCCTAACCCCTGGGAGTCTGCTTTCTTCATTTGGACAACCCAGGCATTGTGAAGATCAAATGAGATGCTGAGTGTGAAAGTGCTCTGTAAACTGTGAAATGTCGGTAGAGGGAAGGAGCGGCTGCCAGAAGCCTCGGAGTCCGGAGGGAAACGTGGAGTGAGGAGCGCAGGGGCAGGGTGGAGATCAGACATCTACTGCAGGCCCGTTTACCCTGGAAATGGGCTGGTCAGACCCCCAGATGAGGTCCCCTTGGCTCGGAGGTTTACATTCAGCTCCTGGTTTATTCCCTTTTCCATACTCCGAGTTCTCCAGGTCCCACCATGGGTTCTGGATCCCTTGCACTCTGTGCTGCGTCCCCAGATGTGTTATGGTGTGTGCAGCGAGCAGGCTGGCTGAGCACACCTTTCTCTCTGCCTGGCAGTAGCTGGCCAGGGGAGGAGCCCAGCCATGCTCTGTTCACAGCCTTTCCCCTCACCTCTTCTTCCTTTGCTTCAAGGCCCTGGCCAGAGGATGAGATCCTAGCTGACCACATATAGGGGGCAGGCGGGGCCCCAGATACCACTGTGCAATCAGTGCCGACACAAAGGGACTTGGCCAAGGGGCAAGTGGGGATAGAAGTCCAGCTCCTGCTCTGCCCGTTGCCCACCAGGCCTGGCACACAGAGTCTACCCAAAAGGGGCCGTTTTTCTAATCAGTCCTGGAGGGGGCATGACTCTAATCTCCCCAAAGTGCTATCTGAGCTGGCAGTCCTTATAGATGGATCTCATCTGAGCCCCACCTAGTAGCATTGGCCTGGGGAACACATGGAAATGAACATTTGAGCTGGGATCTAGGGTTTGTCTAGTCCTCTTCTCTGTGAATCAACTGCCTAAGCCCAGCGGGGCACAAGACTTGCCCAAGGACACACAGGTAACTTATCAGATTGGGGACTAAAGCCTATGTCCTTGTGTCCACCTTAACATTGTTCTACCTGGTGGACTGCCCCCATCATGCTGGAGGCCCAGGCTGGACTTTCTTGTCCTGACCATTTTCTGCCCTTCCAGGCTTCTTCCAAACAACCTTGGTTGTCCTTGAGCAAGACACACTCCGGCCAGTTCTGTTCCCCAGATTAGGCCTCCCGAGACAGGGCCAGTATCCCCCTTTCTCCAAGCCAGCCTGCCCATTCTCAGCCTGCCTGCCTGGCTTCAGGAAGACTAGAGGCCAAGGAACAGTCTTAGAAATGATCTTCTCCCATAAGACCCTTTGCATTGCATTCTCCCCCATAAAGAGGGGGCTAGGGGTCTCCTCAACAGCTTTTCCCTTCCCCTGAGGTGCTCACTGCCTCAGCCCCTTCCACGGCCAGCCAGCCAGCCAGGCAGGCAGCAGCTTAAAATTATGGGTTTTAATTCAATTTTCTGAGATGTGGCTGAGGGAGATAGATGCCAGGCTGCCCTACCCAGCATTCATCGCTCCTGAGCAGCAGTTCCCTGTGAGGAGCGGCCCCCACCCCACCCCACCCAGCCCTGCCCTGCTCAGGCGAGGAGAACAGCACCTTCCGGGGACTCCGAGGTGTCTTTATTGCAAAGAGCTGACATTTGCCGACCACCGCTTGCCTTGCCTTGGGCCAGTGCTTCTGAACCCTGCTGGTGCTAGAGAATCCCCGGAGAGCTTTAAAAATGCCTCCCCACCCAAGATCATTAGATAATTGGTCTGTGGTGAGGCCTGAGCAAAAGTATTTTTAAAGCTCCCCGGGGATTATAATGTGCAGCCGAAGTTCAGAACCACTGCGGTAGGCCCTCTGCCAAGTGCTCTGCCTGTGAACATCCCCACATGGCACGCTCGTGTGCCCAGACCTGGTGAGGAGTGCCACGGTCTCATTCCTCAGCCCCTGGGAGCCATAGGCAGCCTGCTCCATTTACCCCAGGAGCTGTACACGTGCTGGTGTTTTCTACATGCTCTGGGGCCTGAAAACGGCGGGGTAACTGCCTGACACGCACCCACCTATTGAATTCCCACCTGGGGAGAGTCGTGGGCCTTGAATGCCAGACTGTGGAGCATGTGTTTCTTTCCACAGAGGAGCAAGATGCTGATCTTCGGTCGCTTCTCACTCAAGCCAGTGGGAGACCCAAGCTTCCACTGTGCAGCTCTGAGGCAAGTTTTATTCAGCAGGCCCTCTGGTCGCTTCCTGCATCAGGTGGCCAGGGAGGCTCCGAGGAGCCCCGGGGGCCTTAGGGAAGGCCCACTGGAAGGCCTGGAAACACAGCGGGCAGAATCAGGGAGGCTTTGGAGCACTGAGCCCCCTGAAGGTATGTAAGTGCATTGCCCCATAAAGGTCCCCTCTCCCCCAGATCCACAAGCTGCAGGGACATTCCAGGAGACAGATCCTGGGCTCCCCTGGGACAGCCCTCTTTCCAGAAGCAGGTGCTGCCGGTCAGATGCTCTGATCCCCTGGCCTCTTACCCAGGAGGCAGCATCCTCATCAGATGAACCACTGCCATCTAGAGCCTTGTCAGTTACCCATGGACCCTGGACCCTGAGTACTGGGGATGCTCTGAGAAACCAAGGCGATGTTAGGCTGCCTAGATCCATGGTTTTCAAGCTGTGTTCCTGGAGCTCTAGAAATGCTTGCAGTCCACCTCCCCTTCCCAGAAGCCTGGAGTACAGGAGGAAGGGAGACCCTTCTTCAGAGCTGAGAAGTCCTGAGTCCTGTCCCGCCTCCCACAGGATGAGCAAGGGGAGGACTGTGCAGAGTAGGGGAGGTGGGATCAGGGGATCAGGAGTTTGAAACCCTAAATTCGAAGTGCTGGCCTGACTGGCTAGCACCCCATTTCGCAGATGAAGCAAATGAGGCTCAGAGAACAGAAATGGCTGGTGCAAAGTGAGCAGGCTGACTATGGCAGAGCTGGGGCCACATACCAGGTCTCTGGACTTTTAGTCCTGTGCTCCCTGCCCTGGACCATGATAACTCTTAGAAGGAAAGACACACTTCCAGGGAGCTGGAAAGAGTGAGTGTATTGGGAGTAGGGTGGCAAAAGAAAGAATCCCTTAAAGCTTGGAGTAAAAGTGAGACACATGAGAAGAGCCAAATGCCCTCAGTCTCCTTACCCATGTGCATAAATATGCAAATGAAGCCTCATGCCCAGATCATCATATACCCGAATATGCATACTTATTGCTGTATGTGAGTACACTCTGCACACCTACACACACACGTTTCCGTCTGATACGTATGCCCAGCGGTGTGTTCACAGAGGCTCTAAGCACACACACACATACACAGGGTGCCATTCGCAGCTCTGCAGTATGAAACCGCATCTCCTCTGTCAAGACAGAGGTGTCTTCTCCCCTGCAGAATCGCAGGCAGGCAGTGGGCCTCTCTGCAGAGGCAAAGCTGCATCACCCTCAGGCTGCTCTCATCAGATAGTGACACTTCCCATTCAGCTTGCAGAGTCCCCTCCCCTGAGGCCCCGCTGTTTACCCACAGGAGCTGGATTCACTGCAGGGGGCCCTAGTTGAAGGAGAATGCATTATTTCCATTCTCATCCTCAATTCTTCTCTATCCATGGGGCTTTCTTAGCTTCTCCACCCAACCCTCACCTTCAGCATGCTCTGGATTTAGTGCTCCGTGTTCTGCGGACGGGACCCCTCCTGGGCATCCTATGAACGGGCCACGTTGTGTGGGCTCAAGAGCCATGTTTCTCATGCCCTGCCCTCTGGATGTTAGGGGCTTGATCGCTGCCCTCGATCTGGGCCCAGCTCCTGTGGGGGTGGGTGCCTGCACCCCCTCGGCCTGCCCTCCTCTCCCCCTTGCAGGTCTCACAGTCAAGGCCAGGTCCCACTTGCTGGTGCTCCCGTTTCCTGACTTGGCTGCCTTGAAAACAACAGTGCCCCGGCCCCCAGTCCTGGCTTCAGTGCGGGGCCGCAGCCAGCACGGAGGTGTGGAAATTACAGATTATCCGTGTGGGAGGAGGCAGTGAGCGTGAGGCATGCTCCAGCCATTCCCATCTAAGCAGCTCAAGATAATAGGGGGGGCCTGTGACAGGCTGAGCCCTGACTCAGAGTCGTGCAAATGGTGCTGATAATTATATTAAAAATAGGGCAAACAGAATGCTCTTTGACAGCCAACTTTGGGAGCAGGTTGGCAGTGGATGAGACAACCTGCCGTAGCGGTGGGGTCATTGTTTGCGAGGAATTCACAGGCCACTGGGGGCTCCAGGCCCTGAGCAGGTGCCAGGAACATGGCTGGAGACGGGGAGATGGAGCTGACCCAAGGCCTTGCAGCGTTCGCTCAGGGGCAGGGTTTGGATATCAGATTTCTACTGCTGTGTAACAAGTTACCACCACACAGCAGCTTAAAACAAGATTTTTGCCTGGACTGGTTTGGCTCGGCGGGTGGCAACCACTCGATGTGTCTCTCTCACATCGATGTTTCTCTCTCTCTCTCTCTCTTCCTCCCTCTCTCCCTCCAGCTCTATCTGAAGAGAAATGCAAAAATGTCCTTGGGTGAGGATAAAAGAAAACAAAACGACACATGGATTATCTCAGAGTTTCCCTAGAGCAGGAGTGCCGGCGGGGGGCTCACAAGACTGCATTCAAGGTGTCAGCTGGGCCTGGGGTCTCATCTGAGGCTCCAGCTCTTTTTCCAGTGTTGTTGCAGAGTCCTCCCTTGTGTCCTGGGGCTGGGCCGATTGCCTCCCCTAGAGCGACAGAGACTGCTGCCTCTTGGACTTCCAGGCCCTCTTGTCAAGGGCTCATCTGATGAACTCAAGTTTGACAACTTTAAAGTCAACCCATTAGGGACTTCAGTAACATCTGCAAAGCCCCTTTCCCTTGGCCACATGATGGGTCTAGCCAGGAAAGTAAAATCCCATTCTATTTATAGGTCCCGGCCATATGGGTCCCGGCCATATTGTGGCCCATACAGGGGCTTGTAGGGGCTTGGCCACCAGAGGGAAGGACTCTTGGGCCTTACAGTTCTGTCCGCCACAGTCCTATCACCCAGAGACTGGAAGGTGAGGGATGGGATGGGGACAACCAAGTGACCAAAGCTCCCTGAGGTCGGAGCCTGTGAAGGTCTTGTTCCATGACCAATGCTTGGCATGAAGCTCAGGACATACTGATTGTTTGAATAAGTGAGTCACCAACTCCGACTTCCATTGTGCAGGTGGGGAAACCAAGGCCCAGAGAAAGAAAGAAATGTTTCAAGTCGTCCAAGGCAACAGATGACGAAGTTGAAACAATGATAACATGACCATTTATTGAGCACTGACTGTATGCCCAGCATCTTGTCCGGTTATTTGACTGGCTCCTTGAATCTTTATAAAGCTGTATGATTAAATTATGATTATCTCAGGTTCACAGATGAACAGACCAAGTCTCGGAGGTGAAGTAACTTGTCCGAAGATGCTGCTGGCGCAAAAGCAGGAATCAAGCTCACTGGGCTTGACCCCAGTGTCCCCGAAGCTCTTTTCTCCACTGTATTGCCTGACAGGACAACGGTCTGGGAGCAGGAGGCCGGGTGTATGGAATGGTCAAGGGTGCGTGGCCGCCACTCCCCCTTCCTTCCCAGGGAAATGAAGCCATCACTTTCACACTGGGCCTGACGAGGGGGGAGGTGTCTCTCATTACTCATAATTAGCCAGTTTGATTAGTCCTGTCACCAAGAAAGTGTCTCTTTTAGCTCTTTCCTTTGTGTTTTGAGGATACTTCTCTGTAAAGGAGAGAAGCCATCTGCATGACCAGGGAGGAGAGGACACAGGGGAATCTAACCTGGCCGGTGGAGGGGTGTTTTATGACTGCAGAGACAAGCATCTCCCCAAGCCTGCCCCCTCCCACCAGGTCCCCAAGGCTAGCCCTTTCCCAGAAAGCCCTAGAGCACAGAGAACACAGGTCTTCCCTGCTGGAAGATGGGACCTGGCTCACACCCCAGGGAAGCCTTCTTCCCAGACATGCATGGACATCACCCCTCACCTCCTGCAAGTCTCTGGTCAAATGTCCCTGCCCTCCCTGTGGGTCCGCCCCTCACAGCATCACTGTCCACCTCCTCACCCTGCACCCTAACACAGCGGTTGAGCGTAGATTTTTGGAGCCAGACTGCTGGGTTCAAATCCTGGCTCTGCCACCAGGACATTATTTAACCTCCGGTGCCTCAGTTCCCTCACCTAGAGAGTGGGACTCAACAGCAGCGTCTGCTTTTCAACATTATCATAAAATGTAGATCAGTTAATACACGTAAAGCCTTACAACAGTGTTTAACACAGAGTAAGTACAGTCAAGTCGGAATTAGTCCCTTGTCCTACCTTGTTCTTTAATGCACCTGCCACTGTCCCACATGGTGCCCATCATGTGTCTGTCTGGTTAGTGTGTGTCTCCCCTACAGGAACGGAAGCTGCTTGGGGACAGGCCTGTCTTTGTCGTGGCTCAATCTGCAGCACCTAGAGGGGCAGGACAGTGTTTGTTGAGTCCGTGAGTGAGCCCCAGGTGGCAGTTTCATCTTTCTCTGCTCCTCTCAGGGGTTCTAATGTAAAGAAAAGAAAAATGCAGCACCTTCTAACCTCTGTCACTCTGATTCGTGACCACGGACCATTTCTGGAACCACAGACCCCTCTGGAGTACAATAACCACCTTCTAGAATACAATGACATGGTCTGAGACCCGTGTCAGAGAGCCTTGGAATTCTAGAATGCGTGGATTTCTAGAATGAACTTCGGGACTTGGAGAAATCCAGAATGGAGCCCTGGAACCTGGGAACGGAAGCTGAGGATTGCTGATAGGACCGAGGACTCTCGGAGAGGAGGCCAGGCTTTCCGAAGAGACTCTTGGAATGGGGTCACTGGGGGATCCGGTGAGACCAGCTGGCTCGCTTCACTGGCTTCTTTGCAGCGATAAAAACACAAGTGGCGTGGGTGCTCACGGGAGGGGCGGGCAGAGGGGCCAGGACGCTGTGGGAAAGGGTGCCCAGTGAGGGTTGCTAGGCGCTGGGCTCGCCAAGACAATGAGGCCCTCCGAGGAGGGGGAGCTCAGGGCTGCATCCTAATCAGGGCACAGGGGAGGCGGGGAGGGAGGGGAAGGGGCAGCGTGCAGGCAGGGTGGGCATGGCCAGCCCTAATCCCATTACAGCTAGCCACCCAGCTGCCAGGGCTGGCTGGGCACCAGGCCTGGCGGTGGCCTCTCCTCCAATTGCAGCCGCAGGCTTCAGAGGGCTTTGAATTCAGAAGGTCATTCATCTTGTTCCGAAGCCCGTCGCCCTGGGCCTGAGTGTGGCTGCATCTCGAGCCCCAGGGGACGAGGGGCTGAGAGGAGGCTGGTCGTGAAGGGGCTAGAGGATGGAGGACTCTCTCAAGAAAACAGACTGACCCAGGGTGAAATGGTGGCACTTGGTAAGAAATTTTGGATATAAAGCAGAGGTTTGATTGACGGACACTTAACACTTCTTCTGCCTTGAGAACGGACTCAGCGCCAGCCTCACTCTGACCCAGGTTGCACACTGAACCCTGACCTTGTCGCAAAGTAGCCCCCAATCTCAGTCTCAAAGGCAGCCTCTGCCCCAGCCACAGACTGACCTCTAACCTCTAACCCCAACCCTAGACCAAGCCCTGATGCGTCTCCAGATTCCTCCAGACAATGCTAGTGAGCCCACAGAACTCTGAAGACAGGAGTCGCGTGAAAGAATCCAAAAGACCACTAGGAGTCCTTAAAATGGTGAGACAGCCTCGAGACTGCCAGCTTCTGGGCACTCAGGCTGCGAGGACCGGGCTGACCGTCTCAAAGCCCAGAGCAAGCTGACCGCCGCTCACTGTGCGGGAGGGCTTCCGTCCAGGAGTAGGTCTGCTCTGCCTCGAGCTCTTTCCCACGTGACAAGGAGAATCTGGAAGGAGGGCAGTGGAGCAGGGGTTAACCTGGCCCAAAGTCAAGACGTTGTTGGAGGTGGAGATGCTGGGAGAGCTGCGTGAGTGACCGGAGAGGTAGCCCTGGTGGTGTCGGAGGTGGAGATGGCCGCTGTTGACCTTGATGATCATGACGAGTGGAGATGGCGATACCACTGAATCCCTGTGAGCCTGGAGGTAGCCACATGCCCCGTGTGGGTTTCCCGACTCTTCTCTCTTCTTCCCTCAACGGCACTTCTTTCCCCCTTTCTGCCAGCCACTGCCTCGGCTTCGCCTTGGCCGGTTTTAGTGTCTTGGAATAGGCTGTTGTTTTTCCTTAATGAGCCCGTGGCTTTTTCTTACCATCCAAATAACGAACCTGAGTGTGTGTGCTCCTGCTTCTCCTTCTAGCATCTCCAGGTGGAGGGACAGCGGCCTCCTTCCCGCCAGCTCGGCTGCACAGCGGAGCTGCGGGCTCCCGCCTTGGGCCCTTGACACGCTGGACACACACTGCCCGCTCCTCGGAGGGTCAGGGGAGTCCTGGCTGGACAGGACAGGTGGACCCACAGACCTCTCGCAGCTGCCGTCGCCTGGATGAAGAAGGGAGAAACCATCGCTGGTGTTCTGGGTGCTGTGCGCGGGGACACCTCAAGGCAGTGTGGCCAGCCTCACTGGGCCCACACGACCACAGCATGGGAGTGTCCCAGGAAAAGGTGCTCCACCCCCCCAGCAGCCGTCGTTCAGTGCCTCCCCAAATTCATTTCCTTTGGGCGAGAAGCAGGAACGTGCGGTCCAGAGTGTCTGATGGTGAGAGACCTGCATTCTGTCCGGGTCACAACGCCGCTCCTACACGATATTGCTGCCACGTGGCCACACACCCATTTCTCAAGGACGACAGCTATGGGCGTTTGGGTTGGGATGCTCTGTAATGCCAGGCTGTCCTTTGCGATGCTAACCATTGAGCACCCTTAGTTTAGTCTCCAGTTCTGAGTGCCAGTGGCATTGCCCAGTTGTTGTGACATTAGAAACACTTGCACCGCCCATTCTCCACCCCCTTCGGAACCATTTGGAGAGATTGCCCACGTGGGATTTGCAAAGGGAATGGCCTCAAATCTGTGTATCCAACATCATCCCACTACCCACCTCCAGGCTATATGAGAGAAGGTAAGGAGTTGAAATGAAAACTAATTAGGGTACATTTGTGGGGGGCCCCCAAGGGAAGGCAGGTAAAAAAAGGGTGTTTCCCCTGACCTCCATCAAGTGAGAAGAGCATGAAGAGACTCACTTGGAGAGCTTGGCAACTCTCCCTGAAATTGGGTGACACAGAGAATGGCAGCTGACTGCACAGAGACATGTGTCAGCATGAGGTGTAGGAAGAACTAGACCAAGAGATTAGCTCGATTTGTGGAGGGTGCAGAGCCCGGGAAGAGTGTAAAGCAAGAGATGTTGAACAGAATCATGTAGGCAGCAGGACAGAGCGTGTATTGGAGACAGGGAGACCGCTGAGAGACCTACAGTCCTGAGGACAGATGAGGAAGGGCTGAGCCAAACTAGGGCAGTGGCAATAGATAGAATAGAGTGGGCTGGATCTGAGAAGAAAATATAAATGAATGGGAACTGTTTTTGAAAACTCCAAGAGCAGGACCCATAAGAGAAGTTTTTGTTATTGTTATTATTCAATTAAAAAATATGTACTACCCTCCAGAGAGGAAACGTATTGAGAGCCATTTTCAGTCATTAACACTTTAGCATAAATTAGCTGAGTCATCCATAAAACAGGTGAAATTGAACAAAACAGGGTTCTAAAGAACCTGGTGGGGAGAGGAAAAAGGAAAACATCAGGAAAATGAAAGACTTGGTGCCACTAATCTGGACACGTGCCAGGAGGAGAGGATGCAGACAGACTGCTCTGGACGGGAAGTCTGAAGGGCTAAGGTTTAGTCTGTATCTCTATAACCCACCAGCCCCAGGATCCTAGCAAGTCACCCTCAGGGTCATTTGGGGCTCATGGATAATACTATTTCTCTCACAGGATCAAGTTCTGTAAAGGACCTTTTATTTATTTATTTATTTTATTGTTTTTTATCTTTATTATTGAAAGTATTATAGATGTCTCCCCTTTTTCCCCATTAACCCCCTCCTCCCTGCTCCCACTCCCCTCCTGCCTTCCCCACACTGTTGTCTGTGTCCACTGGTTATGCATACATGCATACAAGTTCTTTGGTTTATCTCTTCCCACCCTCCCCCATCCCCCTTCCCTCTGAGGTTTGTCAGTCTGTTCCCTACTTTCATGTCTCTGGATCTATTTTGATCATCAGCTTATTTTGTTCATTATATTCCATAAATAAGTGAGATCATGTGGTACTTGTCTTTCTCTGACTGGCTTATTTCGCTTAGCATTATACTCTCCAAGTCCCTCCATGTCATCTCAAAGGGTGAGAGATCTTTCTTTTTTACAGCTGCAGAGTATTCCATTGTGTATATGTACCACAGCTTTTTTATCCACTCATGTACTGACAGGCACTTGGGCTGCTTCCAGATCTTAGCTATTGTAAATAGTGCTTCTGTGAACATAGGGGTGCATATATTCTTTCTGATTGGTATTTCAGGCTTCTAGGATATATTCCTAGAAGTGGGATCACTGGGTCAAATGGCAGTTCCATTTTTAATTTTTTCAGGAAACACCATATTGTTTTCCACAGTGGCTGCACCAATCTACATCCCCACCAGCAGTGTACTAGACTCCTCCTTTCTCCACATTCTTGCCAGCACTTTTTTGATGATTTGTTGATGGCAGCCATTCTGGCAGGTATGAGGTGATACCTCATCATAGTTGTTTTAATTTGCATCTCTCTGATGATTAGTGACATTGAGCATTTTTTCATATGTCTCTTGGCCATTTGTATGTCCTATTTGGAGAAGTGTTTATTCAGGTCCTCTACCCATTTTTAAAAATGTTTTCATTGATTTTTTAGAGAGAGAGGAAGGGAGAGAGAGAGATAGAAACACTGATGTGAGAGAGAGAAATTGATCAGCTACCTCCTGCACACCCCCCACTGGGAATCAAGCCCACAAGCTGGGCATGTGCCCTTACCAGGAATTGAACCAGATCTCTCTTGGTCCATGGGATGATGCTCAATCCACTGAGCCACATCAGTTAGGCCTCTATCCATTTTTTAATTGGATTGTTTGTCTTCCTTTTGTTGAGCTGTATGAACAGTTCTACTAGATTTAATAAATGAATTTGGCCAAGTAGCAGGACACAAAAATAACATTCAGAAATCGATGGCATTCTTATATACCAATAATGAACACTCAGGAAGGGAAACTAAAAAAACAATCCCATTTACCATTGCAACAAAAAATTAAGATACCTAGGAATAAACTTAAACAAGGGGGTAAAAGTCTTGTTCTCAGAAAACTACAGGACATTGAAACAAGAAATACAGGAAGATATAAAAAGGTGGAAGCATATACCATGTTCATGGATTGGAAGAATCAACATAATTATAATGTCCATACTACCCAAAGCAATCTATAGATTCAATGAAATCCCTATTAATGTATCAACGACATATTTCACAGATCTAGAACAAATACTCCAAAAGTTTATGTGGAACCAAAAAAGGCCCCAAATAGCCTCCGCAATCTTGAAAAAGAAGAACAAAGTAAGAGGGATCACAACACTGGATATCAAGTTATGCTACAAAGCCATGGTAATCAAAACAGCCTGGTACTGGCACAAGAACAGGCATATAGATCAATGGAACAGAAGTTCTGTAAAGGACCTTTAAAACTGCCAAGCTCTGTGAAGGGCTATTTTTACATCAGTTTTCTGAAAATTAATCTTGGAAGTGGCTACCCATTACCTTTTACTGAAATGTGCAGCCAGCCTATCAGCTGCCTGTCTTCCTAAAATTAGTTTTGTCTCTTCCAAGGAAAACTTGATTAGTCATAATAGATAGAAAAGGAGAAGGGCAAGAGAAAGGTGGGGAGAAGTGTGCACTGTCATGCAGGTGGGCCAGCACAGATTCCAGCCCTCCTGTGCTCACATGCTTGCTACTCAGAACTCCAGCTTCCTGGACAGTCCAAGGGGCTCTAAGGGGGCCCTTCCTAGAATAGAACTCAGTGAGGAGAACCAGAGTTGGGAGTTGTTCTGGTACTTCCTTCCCAATTCCTCCCCTCTTAAGTTAGGCAAATTGCCAGGACACTCATTACCCCCCCCCCCCACACACACACACAAATGGCTTCCATTGTGGTGGCCTTGACCCATGATAACCTTGGACCAGATCGAGAATTCAATGTCAGTTGATTCAAGTAGGACATCTCCCTAGAGATCCAGATCTATCTGTCCATCAGCCTGCTTCACACCCCCATCCCAGCTTTTCCAACACTGAACTTGGATCCTGCTTCAATCTGTGGTCCCCTTCCAGGGCTCCATCTCCACAACAGGTATGAACATTGGTGAGGACCTCCTGTGGGCCAGGTACCATGCCAGGCACTGGGGTTGGGATGGTCCCTGACTCCTGGAGCTTACAGTCAGATGGGGTCCACCGAAGTTAAGCAATGATGAAATAAAAGAATAGTGTACCATAAGCCTATGTAACGAGTAACCTGATCTCATCCCAGGGGTCAGGGGAGTTTCCCAGAGAAACAGTCCATTTATCTTAGATCTGAAGGGGGCTGGGGGTGGGTAATATTGCAGCAGAGAGGCCACAAGAGCAAAGGCCATGTATAGAGATGGAGATGCCTGCCCTCAGCCCACCGGACTCAGACTAGCGTGCTGGAGGAGGACAGCAAGGGCAGAGGCTTGATTTGAGGCCAGAGGGCCAAGTCAACTGGTGAGGGCCTTGGGGGCCCATCAAGGCCCTGAGGCTTTATCCTAAGAGTGTGGGAAGCTGCTGAACAGATGAACAGGCCTCACTGGCATTTCAGTAATATCATCTTGGATGCAAAGAAAAAAAACAGGCTAGAGGATGTGGGGAGACCTAGCAGGAGGCTGTTGCAGAAGATGAGGCACACAGGTAGGCGAATTGGAAGTTCAACAGGACTACATTTCCCAGCTTTCCTTGCAGCCAGGTGTGAGCCTGGTTAGGTCAATGGGACATGAGCAGAGGAGATGTGAACAACTTCCAGTTGGTGCCTGTAAAAGGAGGGGCATGAGCTCTTTGCCCCCTCCCTGGAGGGAATGGGGACATGACTGTGGGAACTAGAGGAACCATCATTGACAGAGAGAAGAAAGCTGTTTATGCAGAAGAGCAAAGGCACATGATTAAGAAGGAGCACCCCCCCCCCGCCACCCCGCTAGTGATTATGCAGCTGCCATACCCGCCCAGAATTGCCTACCTTAACTTTCATGTGAGAAAGACCTATTTTGTTTGGGCTATTTTGGGTCTCTCTGTTACAGCTGCTGAATCAAATCTTGACAGAATGACAGATTAGACGTGGAGAATATGGACAGGAGAGGCAGGCAGCCCCCAGGTCGCTGGCTTACACCGGGTGGTGGTGAAGTTCCCTAAGACAGGGAGGCCTGGAGAGAAGCACGCTTCAAGGTGGAGGGGGGCGGAGGGTTGCACAGATTGTGAACTTGACCTGGGCAAGTTGAGATTGAGGCCCCCTAAGAGGAAGCAAGAAGAGAGGTCCAGGGAGCAGGTGGGGAGCTTTGGAGAGAGAGCAGAGTGGGAAGAAAGTATGATCCGAGGAGACGTCGGTTCTCCAGCCTAACTGCATAAGAACATCTAAAAAGTTCTCGTACCTGGGCCCAGCCCCAGAAACGGATCTGTTAGGTCTGGGACAGGGCTTGCCCTCGGCATTTCTTATAGCTCCCCAGGAGATTCTGATGTGTAGCCGGGGACCGGAGCCACTGGTAGGGATGGTAGTAACTGAAACTGTGGGACTGAATGATGCCCAGGGCAGGAGGGGAGAGTGGGCAAAGAATGGATCGCCAGGTCCCATGTCCCATCTATTGCAGTCCCTTTCCCACCTCCTGGGTCCTGCTGGGAGATGAGAACTAGGGGATAACACATAGCAACTGCCCAGCCATCCCCATCACAGCAGTCCTCTCAGATGTGACAGGGCTCTGGAGTGACAGACCGGTTCCCCTTCCTGCCTCCCTCCCTCCTGGGCCTGTCTGCCCACCGCTCAGGAAGCTGCTCTGGCTTTCACAGCTGACCTGGCCAGAGGAGGTGTGGGGGGCTCCACCTGCACCCCCAGGAGGAAGCCCTGCCCAGGGCAAGGCCACCTGGCTGTCGCTGCAGCTGGCTGCACTGGTTGATTTAAAGCCCTGGGCACGATTCGTTGAGGCTCCTGAAAGTTCTGGCACAAGGATAAAGCTCTACTAATGTTTGTTGTTTGTTGCATAAATTATACCTGAAAGGGACCTTAAGCACCATCGATCCACCTGCCCTCATTTTGCAGACTGAGCAGTGGAGTCCTGAGAGTGGGAGTGACCTGCTGGGACCGGAGGTGTGGCCTTGGTTCCCTCCTGTCCCTGCAGGGGCTGTTCCCTGTGCACATTGCACCCGGTCGGCCTTGCCAGCTTCTCCTCCAGCAGGACATGCTCTTTTCCAGCTGCTGTCAACAAACCCACTCTAGGTGTCCGCCTCTGACAATGGCCTGAAGGCTCCCTCCTGCCGAGGACGCCTGGTGACCCCATGGCCAGGTGGCCAGCCTCGAGGACTGGAAGGCGTGAACCGTGGATGGCGGAATCTCAGACAGAGGGCCTCCTTGTGAACGTCACCCCCACTGGCCAGCCCCCGAGGGTGTGAGCAAAGGCCGGCAGATCCAGCCACTCGGCAGAAGCCGAAGCAATCGGATTGCAGAAATCTATGAAAAAGAATGGATTTTCTTGCTGCGCTCAGTCTTTAATTTCCTGTGTTTGCCCCCAAAGGGCTTTTTCATTGACAAAGCACTTTGTTCTGTGGGCAGCGAGGTTGAAGAGAAGCTGCTGATGGAGAGATTAGCGATCGGGGACACACGGGGGCTGGTGGCTGGGTTGAAAGCTCAGAGGAAGTGTGGGAGAGCCAAACCAGCCTGGCCTGGGCATGGGAGGAGGGCACAACCGCCCAGTGGGCAGGCTGAGAACCGAAGCCAGGCTTGCTGCGGTCAGGAGCCAGGTGTCAGCGAGCAAGTTGCCAAACCAGAAACAAGTGTTCTGGAGAACAGATTTCTGGAGACAGGCCTTTCCTTCAGCTGAGACGCAGGGATTTAGGGGTGGGACCAGCTGGAAGCTGCTAGAGCCAGAGGCAGGACCTCAACAGCTCAGGTCAGAGTCTCTGCCCATCCCTTCCTGTGTGTCCTGAATTCCAGACTCTGTCCGGGTCCTGAGCTGAATTTGTGGCGGTTACAAGGAGAAACGTCTCATCTGGGTGAAGGAAGCAGGAGTAGCTTGGGGAAGACAGATTTATGAGAGGATGTGATGGGAAAAAGAAGCCTCTTCTGCCTTCAACCATGAGAGGGATGTGTACGAGGGGATCTGCTCAGGTTAGCTGCAAAGAACTGCAGGCTCACTTTGCAGCAGTTAGGATTGCAGTCAGACATAAGGAAGGACTTTCTGACTACCAAATGAAAGGAACTGCCTGCGTCACCCTTCCCACACCCCAGCTGCCTTCCTCTCGCCTTAGCTGGGGCCACTAGACACAGCCCCTCCCTGCTCTTTTCAGGAACCAGGCGTGCCTAGTTCTGGGGACTCGGCATGAATCTGGCCAGCCTGGAGGGCTCCAGCCTGGGGTGAGCCCAGACGTCCTACCTCGGGCCAGTGAGTTCTCCTGCTATCTTGCTCCGAGTGGCTAGAGGCTCACTGGCTCTGAGCCTGAAAACTGACCACACTCTCATCTTAGATTCCTTCTTCTCCTGCCTACTTTTCCTCTGGCTTCACTGGCTTCTCTCTCTCTCTCTCTCCCCCTCTCCCTTTCTGGTTCCTTCTCTGTGGCTTAGTGTGGTCCAGGGCTCCATCCTGAGCAACTTTCTCTCCAACGTCTGTATTCTCTGTAGGTGATCACTCCCCACCCACCCCCACCATGGCTTTAAATTCAGTTTATCTGCTGCTGACCCCCACATGCCTAGCTCCACCCCAAACATCTTCCTGCAAACCTAGCTGCCTTCTTGACATCCCTATTTGGATGTCCGTAGTCATGGGAAACTTAACAGGACCAACACAGAACACTGGACTTCCCAGCCTCCCTCCTCTATCCACTCCCATCTCGGCAAAGGCATCACCATGCACCTGCTGCCCTAGCAAACTAGTGAGCATTCTAATCCTTCCCTTCCCTCCCTCCTTCCCCACGCCCACGCCATCCCTGAGTCCTGCAGCTCCGCATTCACCCCTTCTGTCGGGCGCACCTTTCCCACCCTTACCCAGCGATCATCCTCATGGAATGTGGTTAAGCACCCAGGTTCTGGAGCCAGCTCTACACTTGCTCCCTGTGTGGCCTTGGGCAAGTTACTCAACCTCTCTGGGCCACAGTGTCTTTATGAAGCGGTTGTGAAAATTAAATCAAATGATCTATTTTTAAAAAGAACAGTGCTTCATGATTTCACTTATTTGTGGAATATAATGAACAAAATAAGCTGATGAACAAAATAGATCCAGAGACATAGAAGTAGGGAACAGACTGACAAACCTCAGAGGGAAGCGGGGTGGGGGAGGGTGGGAAGAAATAAACCACAGAACCTATATGCATATGTGCACAACCAATGGACACAGACAACACTACGGTGAAGGTGGGGGGGGCAGGGAGGAGGGTGTCAAAGGGGGGAAAAGGAGGAACATCTGTAATAAAAAAAATTAATAAATCAAGTATTAAAAAAAAAGAAGAAAGAACAGTGCTTGATACATAGGATGCAGTTTAATCATCTTATTCCGTGTAGCTCAGCACCGTCCAACAGAGACAGTGTCAGCCACAAGTGGAAGGCATCTGTCATCCAAACTTTCCTAGCAGCTACTTTCAAGAAATGAAAAAGAACCAAGTGGAATTAATTTCAATGATACCTTTTGTTTAACCCAATCCATCTAAAATTTGATTTTAGTGTATAGTCAAGGTAAACATAGAAATAGTTTACATGATTCCCATCGGACCAGATCTGAAACCCAGTGCGTGTTGCACCCTCATGGCACCTCTCTGCAGACTGGCCACATCGCAGGGCCCACGGGCCCCACCTGGCCTGGGGCTGCAGCGTCGGCCCGGGCGGGTCTCAGCGGTCTCGAAGGTTCCCATCTTCTACAGCAGTTTCTAACCTCTGCACCACTGACATTTCGAGCAAGTGGTGGAGACAGAATCTGAACCCAGAGTATATATAGAAAGAGTCAGATGTGAGCACAGTGACCCCGGGTTATTCAAAATCAACAGCAGCCCTGAGGGACACCAGTGCTTGGATCAGGGCTTTGCAACCTCAGCACTAGTGACATTTGGGGCCAGATGGTTGTTTGTCGTGGGAGCCGACCTGCATCTGGTCTAGCAGCATCCCTGGCCTCTACTCACTAGATGTCAGGAGCACCCCCTTCCCATCCCCATCAGACATTGCCAAATATCCTGGGGCTGGGGAGTCGCTCCTGGTTGAGAATCACTGTTCTTGGGTCTCTTCTGTTTGAATTCCTCTAATGGCTTCTCACTGCACTGAGGATAAAGCCCAGACTCCCGAATGGGGTTGGCAGAGTCCCGAGACCCGACCCGCCTGCTGAGCGCAGCTCCTCCACTCTCCTTGGCTCCCACTGTCGCCCACCTCACGAGTCTTTTAATAGTGTTTCTTAAAAAAAAAAACATTTTTAAATTGTTTTTTATTTTATTGATTTAAGAGAGAGAGAGGTGCATTCATTGGTTGATTCCCATATGAGCCCTGACCAGAGATCAAACCCACAACCTTGGCATATCAGGAGGACATTCCAACCAACTGAGCCACCCGGCCAGGGCAACAGGGTTCCTGTAAATGATGACTTGTAAGTTCATATGTGGCTACTGATAAACAGCCCGTTTGCTTAGAAGACTCTAGGGGCGAACCTCAAAGGAAGTTGACTCCAGCCTTCAGGCATTTCAGCTCCTGAGATGTGCTCACCCTTGAGGAAAGCCAAAGCGACTGGGAGCCCACAGCCCCCTCTGATTTCCTCTGTTCTACCTTCCCCTTTCCCTGCTCATAAAAGCCCCTCCTTGCACTGAGATGTTAAAACGGTCTTTGCGACTAGAGCCCCCCATCTTCTCAAGCCGCCAGCTCTTGAATAAACCTGCTTTCCTTTCATCAGACCCTGTCTCTGGAGTATTGGCTTTGGAGCAGCAGGCAGTGAAACCTGGGTTTCGTATCACCACCGTGCGCCAGTGCCCCCAGCCTCCTTGTATTTCCTAAGCAGGTCAAGTTGTCCCCTCTGTGGGGTCTCCGCCTGGCTAGTCCCTCTACCTGCCATGCTTTTCCCCTTGACTTTCACTCTGCAGATTCCTTCTTATCATTCAGGTCTCAGTGTGAGGCTCAGCGAGGACTTCCTACCCCAATCTACCCATACCTGCCCCCAACTTATCATTGCCCTTCATTCACTATCCCTCCCCATAGTGTAAGTCTCTGCAGGCCACCTGATATTGTTCTAGGTAACTATTGTGTGTCTTTTTCCTCTGTCGTGATTATAGCTGTCCTCCCAGCATCTGGAAGGACACCAGGCAGAGTCAGTGCTCCAAGTATTTGCTGAAGGAACAAGCGCTCCTCCTTCTCTGGCCCGCGGGCCTCGGCTCAGTTACCAAAGCCTCCAGTGCAGCCAAGGGGCCACCAGGGCTGACAGTATCCTTGCCTCTCTGGCTGCCTGGTGCTGCCAGGTGCCCAGTCCCAGTGGAACTCCCCATCGAAGCAGTGGTCCCTTCTGGTGCCTCTGGCCTGGCTGGGCCTCGTGAGACCCAGCCTGGATGGGAAATGGCTGGATCTTTGCTCTAGACCTGGGAATCTGCTGGAGGCGGGACACGCCTCCTTCCCCTGACCTCATCCTGTGGGTGTGGGGAGAGCTCCCCCAGCTATTCACATGCAGAAGCAGCCTTCCCCAGGACTCTCTCCTCTCTGCACATCCCCCCTGAGCCCCCTCCCAGGGCTAGCTCCGGCTGCCACATCTCTCAGGACCTGGATGGAAGGGTGGCCCTGGTACAAGAGGGACCGCAGTGAGGAAAGGACTGCCCGGAGCCAGAACCGGCACATCCTGGCAGCGGCCGAGGGAGAGGCCAGCAGCAGAGCCAGCAGGACAAGGGTCCTCGTCACGGCATGGAGTGAGGAGCAGAGGGTTCCTGGACCTTGGAGCACATGGTTCTGGAGACTCTGTCTAGTAAATGTCCTTGGGGCAGTTGGGACAGCTTTCTGAAGACTGTTCAGGGCCCATCTCGCAGGCCTCTGACATCCTGGCTCTTGTCTCAGGCCATTAGAGTCTGGAGGCCCAGAGATCAGCCCCCACCCCTTCAATACATGGGGAAACTGAGGCACCGAGCTGTGAGATTCCAGATGGAGTGTTCTGGAAAGAAGGGATCACTGAGAGGGCAGTGTTAGGAGGGTGAGGTAGGGGGAGGGCAGCCAGAGACTCTGAGCGATTTTCCCAGGCCCCCTGGCCCCAGCCCTCCCCCTCCTGACCCCACTCAGGCTTTGTCTGATTGCTCCTGCGACAGCTGGGGAGGCTGGGCCTCACCCTGGCTCCTGCCATCCGGCATCTCTGTGTGGCACTAAAGATGTGTTCGAAGCCAGGTCCTGGCAGCGAGCTTGGCAGGCAGCTCGGTGTTGCCTGGGAGACCACGGAGGAGGAAAGCTGCTCCACACGCCACTGGGCTACAGGCACGGATGGCCGGGGGTCCCACAGGTTCTTCTCTGGGGGCTGCAGCGTCTATGTACTCTGCTGGGGTCTCCCACACACCCAGTTTTTCAGACAGAGAAACTGAGGTGCAGAGGGGTGGAGAGGCTCACTCATTGTCACACTGAGGGTCCGTGGCCAGGATGTGAGGACAGAGCCAGGGCCCTGCATCCCAGCCCTGGGCTGTGCCCACCTCCTGGAGCTACAAGCCAGGCATGCACAGCCAGGGGACGTGTTCGAGGCCAGGTCCCCACTCTGCCCCTCTGGAAAGACCTGCGGCTCTGTTAAAGGGCCGGAAACTCCCAGCTCTGGCCCTGGATAAGCAAACACAACACTGAGAAGTGGAAGCTGGACTCTGCTGGGCCCCAGTGGAGAGCCAGAGCCGGGGAGTGGGGCCTCAGAGCTGGGGAAGCCACCACCTTCTTCCCCGTAGGAGGAGATCCAAGTGTGGGGTATTGGGTCGGGGAGAGTGTAAGTGCCTCAGAAAGGCTGCCTGGCCTGGTTCCCTCCTCAAAGCTGGAGAAGCTGGGGTGGGGCCTCCCCCAGACCTCCAGAGACCCCTGGCGCATGGCCAGGATGGGAGCTTTATTCTCAAGGTGAATATGGGGGGGTTGCTGCAGGTGATTCTAAAATAAACACTCCTCAGCTCCGATGTGTGTAGTACGCGTGCCTTCCAGCCAAGTGCTAGAAACTCTGAGCAGGACAAGGCCCTGGGTGCTGAGCCGCCAACAGGAGGGCTAGTGGGTGCTTCTCCTCCACACCCCTGGTTCACGAGTCCATGAAGACACACACCCAGCCTGAGGCTGAGCCTTTCCGAGTTCTGGGGGCTGGGGGGCAGGCCATCAGCAAGGGATGGGAAAGGCACCGGAGAGGGGAGGGACAGGGGACAGGCCTGGAAACACCCAGAGTGGCCCCCAGCACCGATCTCGAGGGGTCTGCTCCCGGGGCTGGGGAATGGCTGGATGCTTTCCAGCACTGACATTCAGGCAAGCATTAAATGGGGACACAGCCGGCCGGCTCTCGGCTCACATAACTGAGTGAAATCGTCCACAGCCACAGCCCTCTCCTCCACGCACAAACGGAAACCCCCACCTGCTGGAAGCTGTCAGCTGTCGCCCAGGCAGTGTCTGCAGCCCCCGGCCCCCACCCGGCCCCCGCCTGCTGCCTGAGCTGTCAGCCGACTCCCAAATGGGCTGATTATCCCCATCCGGGGAAAACAAAACCTGTCAGCAGCCTGCCTGGGAAGAGGCCTGTCTTCTTAGTGAGAAGTAATCAGGGGAACACTCCCAGCTCTGATCTGCAATAGGAAGTGAATAGCACCCGTGGCTTTCTCCCGACACAGCGGGCGGGCTTCCACCAACAGCGCCTCCTCCTCCGAGAAGCCTTCCGGGCCTCGGCTGACCCTGCCCAGGCTCACCACAGGCTTCACTGAACCCTCCCAGGCCCTGCGGCGAGTTTTCAGTCAACATTCTCCTGTGCAGCCCCGGAGCTTTGGTCTGTATTTCAAAAGCGGACTCTTGGTTGTTCATTGGTGCTTTGTAGGAACTGGCTCTGGGCTGGAAGACTCACTGACGCCTTCAGGAAGAATTCTGTTCCTGGGTGAGTGGGGTGGCCTAGGCAAGGGATGCAGCTTGCCTCAGTTTGGGAAGAAAAACTCCCGCTTAGACCTTCCCTTGGTCTGCTGGACCCTCCCGTGAGTTCCCGGGCCTGAACGTGCCCCTGGGTTCCCTCTGCCTGGCATGTCACACTGCGGGTCGGTGTGTCTTCAGCGCCAGCCGTCCTTCAAACCAGCCAAACCACACCAAACCCCAACCTTCCCCAGCCCCCGGCCAGTCTTTGCACCTCCACCCGGTACAGAGTTCATTTGAGGGACATCTTCACCCGCTGTCCCCAGCCTGGGAGCTCCTGGGTGCAGGGACTGTGTCAGTCTGTCTGCCCAACCCAGCCCAGGGACCAGACAGCATTCATGTTCGGGGACGTGCTGAGCGAAGGACAGTGAGCGTTCCCTCTGTCCCAGCCTGGCTGCCCCACCTGCTGCTGTCTGTGTTAGCTGCTGGTGCCCCACCCCTGCCAGGGCTCCCAGGAGGGTCCCTGCGTGGTACCCAGCTCAGAGCCCTCCTGCTGCTGGGATAGTACACGTTGATCTGACCGAGCACTCAGCACCACGGTGTGTTCGATGTCAAGATCCCTACTTGACAGATGCAAAAACTGAGGCTCGCCCGGCCGGTGTGGCTCAGTGGATGGAGTGTCCTCCGTGGACCGAGAGGTCCCACTTCCATTCCCGGTCAGGGCACATGCCCGGTTGCAGGCTTGATCCCCATAGGGAGCGTGCAAGAGGCAGTCCATTGATGTTTCTCTCTCACATCAATGTTTTCTATTTCTCTCTCCTTTCCTCTCTCTCTAAAAAATCAATGAAAACATAGTTAAAAAAAAAAAAAAAACTGAGGCTCTGAGAAGATGCAGGTCCTCAGGGGCAGAGCAAGGGTCTGAGTTTAAGTTTCTGGCTTCCGGAGCCAGGGCTGTTCCTTCTCCATTTCAGCTGGGTCCCAGCGCCCCGGGCAGCACTGCCCGGCTGGCTCAACACAGTCGTCATCGGCTACTGTTAAGGGGCATATGCCACATGCCAGGGCACTGCCAAGGGCTTTGTAATACTTGATGCTTGATACATTTCAACTCTTTGAGATTTGTGGTTTTATAACCACAAATATGTCCATATTCTTGACAGCATTCAGGCCAGAAACAGAAACTGCAGCTAGCCAGAAGGATGCCCCGGGGACAGCTACCGTGCCCCTCACCGTGTGGCACAGTGCAGGGTGCCCGCTCTCCTGCCCAGCCTGCCTACAACTCCTGAGGGTGGGCCCAGAGTTCTCCACCCTCTTTCCCTGGCTCCCCACCCCAACTCTGGGATTCATCAAGGGCATCATCAAGGGCAGGGTCAGGGTTCCCTCTCTTTGGATTGCCTCCCCAGGGGAACAGAGACCAAAGCTGAACCAAAGGGGAGCATAAGGGTTTTGCAAATGCATGTACATTTACTCTGCCTGCTTCCAAGCAGATGTAAGATGGCTTAGCATATTGAGATGCTTAAATAGGACAATACAATTAATTCTTTCAAACAGCTGCTGGGATCCAACCAGCCGTCAGGAAGATGGAGGTCTCTGGGGCAGCTGCTAGCCCCAGGCTGGGATGCTGGCACCTGGGCTCCTGTCCCTGGCTTTGCCACCAGCAGCCTCATGTAAGTTGCTCCTCCTTCTGAAGCCTCAGTGTGCCTGTCTGCAACACAGGTAGGCCGAATATACCACACAGATTGAGGTCCACCGCTGGTTTTTCTAACTGTTGGAGCCCTGAGGGTTCATCAAAGACATGGCATTGGCTGCTGTGGGTGGGCACGGAGGACAGGGGGCGGCAGGTGGGCCCAGCCCACCACCCTCACCGTGATCAGAGTAACTACTTTCATGTATCTCAGTCACTGAGCTTCTGCTAAAAGTGTTTGAAAAACTACACCTGAGAAGACGTTCTCTAAAAGTCCTGCCCTGTATAACGCCAGCTCCCTCCCCCTATGCTGCGGCCCCCTACCCACACCAAGCCTCTGCTCTGGGCATAGCCCCATGTTCCCAGGACACACTGGTGCCCCTCAGTGAGGAGATGCCGCTCAGGGGCTTGCACCTGGCAGGGATCGTGCCAACAGAAGCTGGGACCGTCTTCTCTCTAGACAGGCGCTCATCCTGTACCTCTGAGACCCAGGACGGGTGCGCTGCTCGGGAGCCATGGGTCTCAGGGGCCTCCTCACCCCTCAGCTCAGCTACACAGCGCCCGGCTACAGGTGAGTGCGAGGACAGTCTCCCGGAGGGGTCGCGTGGGACACAGGCAGGAAGGCGGATGGCCCAGATTAGCTCCTGTCCACCAGGGACTGGATGTTCCAGCCACAGTGGCTCCGGGGGTGACTCAGCACTGCCCAGAGGGCCAGGCGTCCCCTACGTGGACCTCAGAGGCTGTGCCCTCAGCTCCCCAGCACCCAGGTACTGGCTGCCTCCCTCAGCCATCGGCATGGCCGTGCTGTGATTTTGTATCACTGTGGTGTGGTGGGTGGCACAGAGCTACCCACTCTCCCAGCCAGTGTCCCTGTGACAAACTTGCTCGTACACTTTGTCACCTCAAAGACTAGTCCCAGCCTGAGCCTCCCCCAAAGCCTAGCCCCCCAAGACCATCCATCGGTCATTCACGCAACAAGAGATCGGAACCACAGGACAAACTTCAGGCTTCGTTGGGTGGTACCCCTGCACCCCTGAAAGGGAGAGTCCTGGGCCCTGGGGATGAGGGCTAGGACCTGGTCACACGCTCCGGCTCATGGTGGTCTAGTCCTCAGCTCTGCAGGGGGAAGGAGAAAGGAAAGGGGTGGGGGGCCAAGAGGACAGATGGCCAAGACCCAGGACCAGTGGCTGGGAGAGGGTAGGGATGCTGGGTGGTCATCTTCTCCTTTCCAGGAGCACAAGATGGAGGGGCTCCCTGGGCTTCAGAGGCCCAGAATAGTGCACCCCCATATCCTTCCAGAGCAGCTTAAACCCCAGCCTACCCAGCAATAACAGGCTAGACTGGGCTCTGGGATCTGGGCTTTTCCATCAGCTAAGCCAGGCTGCGACCCCGAGGCCCCGGCCTCCTGCCAGCCTCAGCCTCACTGCATGTCCCCCTCTGCAACCTGGTAAGGGGCATGGTAGCTGTCCCCAGGGCATGTGCCCCTCTGCAACCTGGTGAGGGGCATGGTAACTGTCCCCAGGGCATGTCCCCCTCTGCAACCTGGTGAGGGGCATGGTAGCTGTCCCCAGGGCATGTCCCCCTCTGCAACACTGGACACCCATGACCTTGCCCTCTGCTTCCTCGATCCCACTCACTGCCACTCCTGCTCTGCCTCCCCCTAAATGATGGTGGTCCCGACCCTCTTCTCACTCTTAGCAGAAACTCTTACACAGCACTTGGACTGGAGTCATACACAGTCTGTGGGAGGGGACAGAGATGTCCCCCATGGGCTCTGATATTCTCTCCTTTCCCCCCATGCCCACCCAACTGAGGGCCATTCTCTATCCCCTGCCTATTTGCCAGTGGGCCCAAATCCCTGTCTATGCCACCATCTCCTGGACTCCTCCACACTGATACCTCACGGAGAGTTGGCAGTCATCCAGTCCCAAAGGAAGTCCATCCCTGCGTTATGACACCACCATTCCCCCAGTGGCCCAAACCCGAAACCTAGGTAGGAATGGCCTCGTCTGTATCGATCGCTCCCGTCCAGGTCTCACCTGGCCAGCCTCGCCTCGTCTACATTAGGAAGGAACTGAGTCCCTCCTTCCAACCACAGCAAGTGCCCAAGCCAGGGGAGCGATGCCTCTTACCAGTTGCAATATCCTCTCAACTGGTCGTCTGGCCTCTACTCTCGCCCACTCTCTAGCCAGGGTAGAGTGAGTCTTGCCACCTGCTAATCTGATAAAGCCATTGCCTTGTTCTAAAATCCTCAGTGGCTCCCCATGGCCCATTGCACCATGTCTAACACCCACGCCTAACCCTCTGCAGGCAGCCCCAGGTCTGCCTTTTCTTTCCTGGCATCTTCTCCACTCCAACCTTCCCCGATTCAACCAGCAGGAGGTTCCCTTCATCTCCCGCGCCTGTCTCGGTTCCCTTCTAACTCCTCCACTAGAACAAGGTAATACCTCCACCCGAGGCTCTTCTGCCTCAATCCTATGTCCAGACCCCAAAGGACCAGCTCTACCCACCCTCATGCAGGAGCCTCCCGCGGTGGCCAGACCCCCTCCCTTTTCTGAGCTCTCCTGACCCAGGCAGCCTAGGCCTAGCCTCCAGCCTGGCTATAACCTTCGTCTGGGTTCTTTTCTGGCTGACTCGCAGAGAGGCTGGTCTCCCCACCAGCCAAGAGGGCACAACCCAGGTCTCCTATCCCAGTCTTCCCAGTTGGCTAAGCACATGAAGACCAGGATGCAGTAGAAGGGGGTGGGGGTGCAGAGTGGAACCCTTCGATATCTGGAAGGACCACCCACGCCCTCCGCCGCTACCTTACCTAAACAACTTCTTATACTTTTCTCAGGGAAAACTGGGGAGCCCCAGTGGTCCTGGGTGGGCTCTGCACCATGTCTTCTTGGTGGGAAGGGGCTTAGGAGGCTGCATTTTGCAGGGAGGGGGCTGGGTCTAGGCCCCTGGACCCCTGGCATTTACCCCCTCCCCAGGCATCGACCTGGACCTGGGGAGGTTGTTTTCTGAGGCCCTGGCAGCTCGAACGCCCTCAGGTTCAGAAGCTGCTCTCCTCCTGCCTGCCCACCACCCTCCCTTCTCCTGAACTGCAGGCTGAAAGCTCTGGGCCATTTTAGTCCAATTTTCTCCTCAAATAGACAGGCGATTATGGCACTAAGATCTGGTGTCTGCTGTTCAGAATCAGCAAGGAGCAGAACGTGGGAAAAATAATGAGGGTTGCTGGACAGAAACTACGCAGGGAAGCGGTCCTGGCCTAAGACATCTGATGCAAACCAAGTTCCTTGGGATGCTCTAGTCCAGTGGTTCTCAACCGTCCTCATGCCGCGACCCTTTAAGACAGTTCCTCATGTTGTGGTGACCCCCAACCATAAAATTATTTTCCTTGCTACTTCATAACTGTAATTTTGGTACTGTTATTATGAATCGCCATCGGAAATATGTGTTTTCCGATGGTCTTAGGTGACCCCTGTGAAAGGGTCATTTGACCCCCAAAGGGGACACGACCCACAGATTGAGAACTGCTGGTCTAGTCGGTTTGGTTGGGGGGGCAATGCAACCCTTGACGGGTGCCCCCTCTTTCCCCAGACCACCAGGCAGAGACACCCAGGCAGGTAGTGCAGAGGAGGGGCTGGCCTCACCCACCCACCAGGCTCAGAGACCACAAAGCCAGCTCACGATGGTGTCATCTCCAGCGAGACTTCCTCCCTTTGTCAGCCTCCCCGTGCCCCCTCCCTCTGCCCACCCACGTCCAGCAGTGCTCAGGAACTGGCTAGCAGGCTGGAGGGCAGCTGAAGGAGGGAGAAGCAGTGGGAAGGAACAAAGAAGCCGCCACGCCCCCCTTCCCACCGCAGACCTGAGCTGGCTAGGCGAGGGGAAAGGGCCGTGCAATCAACATCGATGCTTTAACCAGTGTCTTCCCTGTGGCTTTGGAGTGAGCGGAGAAGACATGGCACCTGCCCGAGTTTTCATGTAATAAAGCAGGAGAAGACCTCCCCAATAACACATGGTACAGGCGCTGCGGATGCAATGATAAAATTGTTTCCAACAGACCCAAGACCTGTTGTCGTTCGACATACACCTGAGAAACCCCAGGGCCGGCGCCCGGCCCAGTCGGGGTGAGCTACAGTGAGCATGCCCAGGCCATCTCAGTCCAGCTGACCCTGAAGGGACAAGGCAGTTGTCGTGCTCCCATCGGCACGTGCTTCTCCAATTGTCTGTCTCTTTATCCACCCTGGGGACCTCCAGCAGCAGCCCCGCCAGTAATCCATTCAGTGCCTTTGGCCAGGCAGGTCTCTGCCCTATCTGCGCCCCAGCGTAGCAAGTCGAGGCAGAGGAGCTCGTGTCTAAAGGCTTGGCCCATTATAACTGTTTAGGTGATCGCAGGGGCCCCTCGTCTGTGATCTCGAGAAGGCCCTCAGTCTGGGTGAGTACAAGACAACAGTGAGGAAAAAGGCAAGTCCAGGAAGCTTCATGTAATACGGATTTCTGG
Organism: Tadarida brasiliensis; assembly: GCA_030848825.1. Classification (NCBI taxonomy): domain Eukaryota; kingdom Metazoa; phylum Chordata; class Mammalia; order Chiroptera; family Molossidae; genus Tadarida; species Tadarida brasiliensis. Next base: position 91,723,866 of record CM061267.1, on the reverse strand, counting down.
GTTCTCCTAAGCAACTGAGCCAGTGACGATAGTCGACTGGAGTGGTAGGTGCAGTGCCTGGCAGCCCATTTGGCCACAGTCTCCACCACACCCTATCGCCTCCCTATTTCTGATGTCAGCGGCCATTTACCACTGGGCACATTGTTGTTTTAGTAAAAAATGATTTCTTTGTCACTGTGTTACTGTCAAAAGTGGAAAATTGAACTGGAGGGACATGTTTTAAGAAATAACTAGCGAAGGGAGACTTTCCTTGGAAACATGCTTAACCACCAAATGCCTGGTCTTTGCTCGTATTTGACTTCCTGGTCCCAGGGTTACAGCAGTTGAGTGTGTGTTCTCAGGGTTCCCCAGGGGACTCCCAGTCCCTGTCCCACTCCTGGCTGCTGGCCCAATGGGAGTAAGGGGTCAGTACAAGTCCCCAGCCCCTGGATATTTGGGGGGGGAGGAGGAGTGGCTCTCCTTTCTCTTTCTCCACTCACCCAGACCCTTGGTGGGCAGGGTGGGCCCACGTCTCCCAGAAGGAAGAAGACGTGTGGTGCAGAAAGGAGCTTGGAGCCAAGCCAGGCAGGAAGACGCGGGGACACACAGGGCCCTCCTGGACCAGGACCTTCCTCTCAACTCTCAGCCTGCGACCTCTGCAGATGCCCTCTCGGGGAACCAGCTGCCAGCAGAATACATTCAGGCGCCCAGGCCCTCGCCCTCCTTCCCTCGGCTGGCGTTGCCATGACAACCAGAGTTCACCCTCTATGCCCAAAACACCGAGAAAACAACAACAGCCGCTCCACCTCGGCTGGGAGGGAAGGGGCAATGGAGAGCACGTGGCCCCACGCCCTACCCTCTGCCACTGCCCTGACCGGAAACGGGAACTGGGACCTGGGCACGAGCCGCTGCCAGGGGCAGCGTGGGCCAGGGTGGTCCTGGCCTGCGCGGGTCTCTTCTTTTCCTGTGTTTTCCATGCACCTACTCACGGCTTACCTCCGTCCCAGCAGTTTCTCCACAGGATCTGTCTAGTGGCCTCCGCTCTGGGGCAGTGGGCAGGGGCCAGAGAGGGGCGGGAGGGGCCCAGGAGACCAGCTGTGGCCCCAGGATGCAGCAGGAGCCGGCCCCCTGTCTCTGCCTGGCCCATGCCCAGTGACCTCAGACAACGGCATGTCCCTCTCGGGTGCCCTGACTCCTCGGGCGCCGTCCCCTCATCCCTCGCTCCCATCACTGAAAGCCAGTCCTGAGGGGGTCAGAATCATTCTCACCGAGGCACGTGTGACCGCTCCCCAGGGGGAGCCTTCCCAGGGAGGGAGTCCCTCAGCGTGGCTGTGCCCCGAGGCTGGGCACACGGGAAGGCCGGCTGCAGGGCGAGAGCCAGGAGGAGATGCGAGAGCAGCCCCTCGGGTGGAAACAGGAGGCCCTTGGGGGCAGGTCTCCAAAAAAGGGAAAGAAAATGAATTTATAGATCACCCGAGGAGGCTGGCAGAACTGAGAGCAGTTTGGGGTTTTGCTGGAGAGTTTGGAAAGAATCCATGGTAGGTACCAAGTACGCAACCAACCAACAACAGAAGATAAGTTCAGGACAAAACAAGTCCTGCTTCCGCTTCTGAAACCTCTCAGGTCGTCCCCTCCTCTCCTCGGAATCCCAGAAGGCTAACAGCCATCTCAGGCAGGACGCTGGGGTCTTCTCAGGAGACCTGAACAAGCCCGTGAGGAAAGACAAGCAAGTCTGTCTGGGTACCCACCCCCACCGAGGGGGTCAGGCCTGCCCTCTGACCCCTCCAGGGCAGCCCATCAGCAGTGGGCTGGGCCTCCGGTCTGCATCTGAGGGGCTCTCGCCGTCCAAATGCACAGCCAAGGATTCCAGACACTGGAGAAAACCCTCCCACATGAAAGCCCAAGGTCCGAATGGGGGCGGGGAGGAGAAGAACATAGAGAAAATAGAGACAATGAGGGAACAAAAGAAAACCTCAATGAGAACACTAGTGATAACATTTTTAATGAGGAAAAAAAAATTGCTCCCTGGCTGGTGTGGCTCAGTCGGCTGAAGTGTCATCCCGTACACCAAAAGGTGGTGGGTTCGAGTCCCAGTCAAGGACACACACCTGGGTTTCAGGCTTGATTCCTGGTAGGGGCACGTACGGGAGGCAGCCAAGCGATGTTTCTCTCTCACATCGATGTTTCTCTCTCTCTCTCTCCCTTCTTCTCTCTGAAATCAGTTAAAAAATAAAAAAGCATATAACATTTAAAAACATCACACCCAGACACAAAGAAGTTTTGGAAAAAAAAAAAAACAGAAAACAAAAACGAGCTCTGGGAAATTAAAATAAAAAGAATAATAAACTTAAAAATCAATCAGAGGGTGGCAGAGGACATGTAAGGAATCTATCAGGAAAGGAGAAAAACAGGAAAGAACATAGGGAGAAATATTACAACAAAATGTTGGAGCTCCATTTTAGGAAGCCTAATATCTGGCTAAAGAAAAGTCAAGAAAGTGAGGACAGAGAAAACAGAGAAGAAAAATTATCAAAGACATCGAAGGACACAAATTCCCAGAATGAAAGGGTCACCCCAGTGCCCCCACAATGGGTATAAAAATGCATGGACGAGAATAAGGGCTGTCGTGAAGAGATCATAGGGGCTTCCAGGTGGCAACAGGTCCCAGGAGACCAGGTGTGAGAATGGCATGGGTCACTACTCTCTAGCAACCGTGGAAGTTAGAAGACAATGGCAATACTTTACAGGGGGCATTATTTTCATCCTAGAAACCCATGCTCTTGGAAACCACCAACCAAGGACAGGTTGAAAATATAAAAGAACTGAAATGTTTATTTCCCATGCCCCCTTTCTCAGGAAGCTACCAAAACAGGGGAAAGGAGCCAGGAGGAGACAGAAAGGAGACTCTGGAACGAGGACTTGAACAGGGAAGGTGCATTTCGGCAGGAAGATGAATCCTGTCCTCAGAGCACGGGGAACACCAGGCCCAGCACACAAGGAGTCCAGGTCAAAGCAAGAGAACGGAGGGGAAACGACATCAGCGTGTTCGAGCGAACGGAAACCAGTGTTCATCGGCGAGCGCAGAGACCTCCAACGCTTAGAAAAAATTTGACTAGATCAGGCAAATAACAGAGCGATTTATGAACTCCAAAGGAAAAAGGAGTCGCACTCCAGAGAACGCAGTTCTAACAGACGACTGGGCTCAGCAGTGTCTTTGTTCAACGAAAAATTGGAAAATGATGATAATGGGAGGATGGAAGGAAAGGAAGCAGGAGAGAGAGGGCAGATTTCAGTCTTCATTTACCACGGCAAGAAGCAAAAGCGAATGCCCGAAATGGATGAATCAAAAATACTACATATGCAAATATCTAGACAAATGTAGCTAAATACTAAATGAGACACCCGAAAGAATGAAGGCTGGTTAGAGCCTCGAGGAGTTTCTGAACTTGGAGTGAGGTGGACCAGAGATTGGGCTTTTCACTCCCAACCTTCCGGTACAGTTTCGACTTGATTATGTGCTGGTATTATTCATTCAATCCTCATATCTACGCAGTCCAGCCTGGCACATAGCAGGGTCTCAAATGTGTGCTTCTGGAAGGAAGGGAGAGAGAGAGGTCCTGCAGAGGAGGACGAGATGAGCAGGGGCTGGAAGTCTGTCCAGAATTCGGATACGTGGAGAGAAGGACCCTGGTTATCAGGAGCCAGAGGAGCAGAGGGTCCTCAACGACTGAACAGGTTCATGTCTTGTATCACTTAGTCATTCTAGAAGCTGCGGAATTCTAGAGCCCACAGAGAAAACCCCAAAGGCATGAGGGTGGAGAAGCAGACTTCGGTGCCTTTGGCAGGTGGGGGCTCCCTCGTCTGACGCACATACCCTCCCGCTCCGTCCGCCTCCCTGCTGCTTCCTTACTTCTCTCAGAGCCTGAGTCGACCTTCCACACAGCAGAAACACCTGCAGGCTTGGCCCGAAGAGGACCCCGTCCAGACCCCAGTCCAGAGAGTCTGACTCTGCTGGTCTGGGAGGGGACCAGCTTCAGGGCTGGGACTAGGGTGCAGCAGGGGAGGCCCTCACTCTCAGGGCCCGGCAGGGGCAGGGCAGAGCCTGTCTTGATTGCAAAGCGTGATATTTTGCTTAGCATGGATTTTCAAATTAATTTGAATGTTTTAAAAATACTACATTAAAATATTATTTATCGTGGTGACTGAGTCTGGGGTACCCCTTAAATTTTGGACCCCCGGCGAGCGCCTCACTCTCCCTGCCCTCGTTCTGGCCCTGGAACTGGCATTTTTGGCTTCCCACCTTGCTAAGCCTGCACCGTGGGACGCAGTCCTTGCTCTCAGCCTCCTCGACGCTGAGCGGGGCTTCCCACAGCACCGAGCGGCTCAGGGAGGGGTGGTGGGGGTCGGGGCAGTCATGGTTCTGGAGACCTTCCCGGGGAGACCCAGCAGCAAATGTTATGCTGGGGCTTTAGGCAAATGACTTCAGTGCGCGCTCATGCCACCACCGGAGGTAGATACCATTTTCACCTTCATTCTACAGATGAAGAAACTGATGCCCAGAGAGGGCAAGTGACTTGCTGGAGGTCACACAGCGGCAGAGGGTGGAGCTGGAATTGGCTCTCTGTCATCCTGGCTCCCGTGCTCGGAAGCATGCCATCACTCTGACTCCACCGGGAGTGTCTAGGGTCCAGACTGGAGTCGGGCCCGCTTGTGTTGGCTCTGTAACCTCCTGACCATGGTGAGGTCCCCCTCCCCCCGACTCCCTCTTCCCTCCTTCCTGGTCCTCTCCTTCCAGAGCATCTTGGTCCCCACTTACTCAGAGCTGCGGGAGGCCTGCCATGGGAGGAATGAGAGCTGTGCATCAGCCATTCTATGTTTACCGCCCGACGACGGAGGAGGATCTATGTTCTGCACAATTAAATGAAAAGAGTTTTAATATCGGCAGGCAAAGGACTCAGGCATCGATAGAGAATTAGGTTATAGCCAGCAATTAGATTAGCACCGAGCTGCAAGTCAAATGAGGACTCGCACATGGGAGGGTCAACCTTCTCCTGGCGACAGGGCCTTTGTGGGTGGGGGCGGGAGGCTGGGTTCCTGCGGTTGACCTGGTCCCTACCCCTGAGGGCCAAAGACTAGGAGGGGCAACCTTTCCCAGAATCCTCTGTGAAGAGAAAGCCCTGGGCCAGGTGTGGAGATGAGCAGAAACGGGGTCCCCCCAGCCAGTCAGCCAGCACACCCACTGCTGAGAGGGAGACCTCATCGGCATCTCCTCATCCATTTCCTCTCTGTCCTGCCATCATCTCCTTTCCCTGGAGCTGCGGCGGCCACCCTAGCCGCGTCTGTCCCCTTCCAACCCAACCCTAAACGTACACACTGTCTTCCCTGAGCCTGCCCCCCGCCCCGAGGCGCAGCAAAGTGCTGCGGGAACCAGTGTGACCCCAAGTGAGGGCACCACAAAGACGCCGGTCAAAAAATCGTCCCGTCCTTGTTGTTTTCCAACTTTTCACTGAGTCCCCTTCTTTACGTGGATTCATGTGAACGCGTGAACGCAGTCCAGCTTTGCTAGGTGACACTGTGGGGCAAATTCCTGCGTGGCTGGGGAGAGGCGGCACGTGCAAGTCACACACCTGGCTTCTGGCGCTCTCTGCCTCTGCCAGGCACAGTGGCTGCCCTGACGAAGCAAACCCCGCTCCGTGCCCCCTGGAGGTGGGCATCACGTCTCTCGTTCCAAACGGAGCCCCAGGAGTCAGGCGGTCCAGCCCTACCTCGTGGAAACACGCCAGCCCGTCCGTTTGCACAGACCACCAGAACCAAAGACCCAGCAGCTGACGGGGCTCTCTGGCTGCAGTCCCCTCCCCCGCACAGCAGGTGCTTCCTCCCCCGCTCCTGAGCCTCTGGAGGAGGCCAAGTGTGCTGGCGTGATCTCAAGAGAAGACAGGGATCAGCTGGTGGTTACCAGAGAACACCAGCCATCTTCCCCAAACTCACAAATCTAACAGTCGGAGTGTGAACCAGGAGTCCCAGGCTGGTATCCCCATCTCAGAGTGGGGCTCCAGGAAGTCAAATATGGGATGAGACTGTGCTGAGATTCCCCGATCCCGAGATCAGCAAGTGAAAAGTACACCTGCTACACTGTGCCCAGTTTGGGGCTGAGTTGTGGTCAGTGGTGTCAAGAACGGTGCAGGGTCTGAGACTTGACTCCATTTATGAGCTAACAAGTTAGCCTGCTACTGAAGATACAGGACTCCTGCCAGAGAAAAGAGATTTTGCTACTCACGGCAAAAGCAGTAAATAAAGCTTCATGTTGATGAACTCCGGTTCTCCCATACAGGCCGTGCAAGGAGTCCATAGTTGGCGGGCCACTTAGCGGGTTACGTTATAGGAGAGGGACACTGAGCTTGGGACAGTCCTCACTTTTATAGCAAGTGGAAGGAACCTGCTCTCTGCATGGTGAGAGATGTTACCTCATCTCTCAAGGTTGCTCATGGCAAACGTGACCTTGAGGATGGGCCCAGGTGAACAGTGATCAGGGCTTTCTTTGCATATCCAATAGGAAGGTTCAGGGATGCCCAAGGCCCATCCCAAATTGTCTCTCTCAACAGGAGGAAGATTTAGGAGAAGGGGCTGGCATTGTTCCTGCCCTCAGCACACTCACGGGGGCTGCCTTATGCACACACAGCAGACATCTCCTTGGAGTTCCACCTTTTTATTACAGAAGCAACATCATGAATCAGGACTGGGTTCCCTGGGTATCCCACAGTAAAAACAAATAGCCGAAAAGAATTGTCCATTGAGGTCTGAGTAGAACCATATGAAAATACTGGAGAAATAGATCTAAATACACCAAAAAGCCCAGAATAAAACTGGTCACACATTGCTTCATGGGTGTATCAGTTAGGATGAGATAGACTAGGCTGCAGTAACAAATAACCCCCCAAACCTCGGTGGTGTAAAACCACATGGGGATTTTTCTTATTCATGCATGGTCATCACGGTCAGTGGGGGTTCTGTGTTGGCCCCAGACCAATCAGACTGGTGGTTCAGCTGAAATCTGCACCTTTGCCAGGAACCAAGGCTGAAGGAAAAGCATAGATGGGGGAGCCTGTGCTGGCCCTTAAAGCTTCTGCCAGACATGACCCCTACCTCCTCCACTTACATTCCGCCATCCAGGTCAGTCACATGGCCATAACTCCCTCCAAGTGGCTGGAAAGGAGGAGAGCCGGAGAAGGCGCACCCGGCCAAGGACACCCCAGGGAGGGTCTCTGCTCCACTACCTGTAAAGAAACCGGAACAGGAAGTCAAACAGGAGGTATCATGGGTGTGGGTTCTGAACAGAAATAAAGAAGACGGCGTTCCAATCAGCACCCTCCTGCCCTGGCTCTCCATCGATAGTGGATACACACATTTTTTAAAAATTATTTTTATTAATTTATTTTTGTTACAGATGTTTCTCCTTTCCCCCCATTGACACCCTCCTCCCAATCCCACCACCCCCCCTCCCCCGCCGCCCCGTCCCCAGCTTTGTTGTCTATGTCCATTGGTTACATACACATGCATGTAAGTTCTGTGGTTTATCTCTTCCCTCCCCCGCACCCCCTCTTCTGAGGGTTATCAGTCTGAAGCCTATTTCTACATCTCTGGGTCTATTTTGTTCATCAGTTTGTTTTGTTCATTATATTCCACAAATAAGTGAGATCATGTGATATTTGTCTTTCTCTGCTTGGCTTGTTTCGCTTAGGATAATACTCTCCAGGTCCCTCCATGTTGTCTCAAAGGATAAGAGATTTTTCTTTCTTACAGCTGCATAGTATTCCATTGTGTATATGTACCACAGCTTTTTTATCCATTCATCTACTGATGGGCACTTGGGCTGTTTCCAGATCTTAGCTTTTGTAAATAGTGCTGCTATGAACATAGGGGCACATATATTCTTTCTGATTGGTGTTTCGGGCTTCTTAGGGTATGATACACACATTTTTGAGGTTGTCCCAAAATATTTAAGATATTCATGTACCAACGTTTATGCTTCTCTACTTTAACTGAGCATTTTGGTCATCTCAATAATAGTCTTGTGAGGCTTATCTTCCTTGAACTAAATACTCACTGGACCCCAGGGGACAGTTAAGTAGCTCTTTGCTGAAGGTTTCAAATAAATAAATACAGTTACTCCAAACTGGAGGACAGACTTTGGAGGGAGCCCAGGTGGCCCCTCTCTTGTACCCTAATCTTTCCCATCTCTTCAAGTCTCTTCTCCATCTGACATTACTGTTCTTCCCTCTTATCAGATGGGTGATCTTTGCCAAGTCACGTAAGCTCTCTGTGCCTGAGTTTCTCACATATAAAGTGGGGTGTCAGTAGTGCCTACCCCATAGGGTTTTATGAGGATTGGTTAAGATGACACATGTAACATGCTTAGAACATACAGCCTAATGTCTAATGACGAATGTCTGAGACAGAAAAGCATTAGCTATTTTTATCATTGTTCCATGGACACACACCCTGCTCCCGAGACTAGGAAGTTTCCTGACCCCACTGCTCCCTGGAGTTATGTAAGCAGTGCTGTCTCAGGCATTTGCTAGCTATTTGTGATGGCCTCTTTCTGTAGGTTTTCTGCTGACCCAGATGGGGAGAAGGCACCTCTATCCCTTAAGAGTCATGAGGAAGTCAGTGGGTGCTCCTTGCTGGGAACTGAGTTCCTGTCTATTCTCTATGAAGGATATCAGCTTCTCCTGCTGCCTCGGTTTTGACCCTTGTCCCTGGGAAATAACGGGCCAGAGGTATGACCCTAAGGGCGCATTCGTGTCTCTCCTGGTGGGCATCTGGACCACTGGATCTCCGTGGGAACCGAAGGTGTTCATGCTTTAGGGGTGCCACACCCGCAGAGCTTCCCACCTGCACTAGCTGCCAGGGCTGCTGCCACAGACACCACAGACGGGGCGGCTCCAAGAACGGCAGCTGCTCTCACCCCTGGAGGCTGGAAGTCCCAGACCCAGGTGTCGGCAGGGTGGGTTTCTTCCGAGGCCTCTCTCCTTGGCTTGTAGATGGAGGTCATGTCTGCGTCTTCAGGTGGTCTTCCTCTGTACCTGTCGGTGTCCAAATCATCCTTCTTATGACGGCAGCAGTCAGATTGGATTAGGGCCCCACCCCAATGACCTTGTGTGACCTTAACCACCTCTGGAAAGGCCCTGTCTCCAGATACAGGCACTGGGCTTAGGACTGTAACATGGATTTGAGGGCCAGTCCATAACGCCCCCCCCCATCCTCAAGTTTCAACCCCAGTAGCAGAATGGGACAAGCTTTGATCCATCTCAGTCTGTGCTATGAGTTGTCCCAACCGTGTCCCTCCTCCCAGCCCTGACCCCTGCAGGAGGCCTCCCCTGCTCCAGCCCACACTCACCCTCCACCTCTAATTCCCACAGCCGGCTCCCCGACTGTCCCCACAGTGAGCTCCTGGGGCTCGGCCGGCACCCCTGCCCCTGCCTCTCAGCCTGCTCCTTCAGGGGAGCCGACACCCCACTGTGCCCACGGAGGGTGTGTAGGATGGACCGGGGCCTCTCCGAGCGGCCAGAGGCTGCAGGCAGGAAGAGAAGGGCCTCGTGGTGAGGCTGGGAGGCGCCAGGCTGCCTGGCTCTGGAAGTGATCTTTGGGATTTGGGAGCAGGAAGAGGCCCCAGCCAGCCCTGGCCCAGTCTCCCTCAGTGGGAGATGACGGCTCACAGATGTTCCAGATGCTCCCAAGGGCTCCTCCCTCGGAGTGCAGCAGAGGGTCAAAGGGCAGCCTTGTCATTTCCTGGCAGAGGAACTGTAGCTAACCGTGGGGGCCGACGTTGGTAATGTGTCCGTGTGCCTTGCCGCACCTCTGAATACTGCTGCTGGGTGTCTGCCTCCTTATTGCCCTGATTGCCTGCCCTTCTGGTTATCAGCCTCACAGCTGCCCACGGTTCTGTGATGGGGAGGGAGGGGCTAAGTCGGAGAGCATTCAAGTCTTGTTTTGTTCTCATAGTTATGTTTTTGCAGCCCCGGTGCCTGGAACAAGTACCCGGTAGGTAGTAGAACATGTGTTCAATAAACGCTGTTTGAATAAACGAATGACAAAGATGAGCAAACCTGGTCTCAGGCCCTGGTTTGCTGTGTCGACTGAAGAAGGGGAACCAGGAGGACAGAATGCCCCCTTTAAACGTGGAGAGACAAGAAGCATGTGAGGGTCCTTCAGAGCACCAGCTGGCAAGACAGGGAATTGAAGTCCAAAGCCTGAGTCCAAAGATCAGGAGAACAGACACGGACAGAGGCCAAGAGAAAGCACAGACTGGTAGTGAGCCCCCTGTCACTGGCAGCATGCAAGATTAGCTAGACACCGGGAGTCCAAGATGTTACCCAGAGGGAAATACCAGAGGCCCTGAAAGAGAAAATATTCTGACTCGATGGTGACGCAGGACTCTGACTCCAGACCTGGCCCCACCTCTGCCCCTGGGACCAGGGCAGGCCTCTCGCCTTCTCTGGGCCTTCGTTTCCTCCCCTATAGTATGGCAGAAAGATGTATGACCTTGAATTTCATGGCAGCCCTTCTAGCCTTGAAGATTAGTGTTCTTGAGCCTTGGGAGAGTCTGCCCTGAAAGGGTGGGCCGTGGTCCCCCCAGACTGCTCTCCGGAGGGAGAAGGGGAGGGACTAGGCGGTAGGGAACCCTGGTGGAGGCGTACAAAGGCCTCAGTGAGAACTGGCTTTACCCCGACTCCCACGCCTCCAGCCAGCCCCAAAGGCCCTCAGCCCTGAATCGGTGGCCCCCACGGTGCTGGAGGACAGGATGGAGGCTTAGCAAGGTCAGGGGCCAGGCATCCTCTGCAGCCCGGGCCGGAGGCAGGCCTCCCAGTAACATCCATCTGGCAGTGGAAGGACCTAGCGCAAGGAGACGGGAAGCCTGGGCCCCAGCTCCTGCCCAAACCCTGATTCTGTGTGACCCTCTCCCTCTCTGAGTCCCAATGTCCCAATCTACTAAGGCTAGATCTGGGCTGTGCTGAGAAGGGTCAGGAAGGAGGCACGGTGAAGCGGACAGGGCCCCAGCCTTCAGGAGCTCTGGATGTGATGGACATTCCGGAATAGAGCAGGAAGTGACACAGGAGAAAGGATAAACACGGCAAAGTCTGTGAAATGGGTCTGCTCTTGCGGGCCTGCCTTCCTGCCCCTTTGTGAAAGCAAAACAATAAAGCCTGTATCTGCCTGTCACCTTCCAGTCCTGAGTGTCCTCCAGCTTCTCCTCTCATCTGATCTCTGCGGGGTGACCCAGAAGCTGTCACCATGAGGAAACAGGCTCTGAGCAGTTTAGTGACCCAGGCCAGCAGTGCTCTCTGTCTGGGGCACTCCCTTCGCCTCGCGTGCCTGTGGGCCTGGTGCTTCCTGTTCTCTTGTCACCTCCTCCCGGCTGTGAGCTCCAGGAGGCCAGGGTGTGTCTCTCCGGTTCACATCTGTATGTATTTATAGCGCCCGGCACCCAGGAGGGCGAAAGTGGCCGGGCCCTGAATCTGGGCTGGATCCCACCCAAAGAAAGGCCGAGAGCCAAGCTGAAATGTCAAAGAAAGATTTTTTTTGCATGACTTTGGTTTCGAAGAATTTGATGGGAAAGCTGCAGGGAAGTCATGGGAGAAATCAGAATTCTGGACTGCTTTATTGTACATAGTTTAATTCTATTTCATTCATTCCCACATTGTTCTGATGCCTACTGTGTGCTAGGCACAGCTGAACAGAGTAAACAAAAACCCGCCCTCATGGAGCTTACATGCTAACGGAGAGAGATGATAAACAAGATAGATACATACAGTGTGCAGGGTTTTAGTAGCAGGTGCCATAGAAAAAGAAAATAAAGTAGAAAGTGGCATAAGGTGGCCACGTCTGATGTTGAAGGTGCCATGTGGGTGTCTGAGGGAAGACTGCTCTAGGCAGAGAGAACAAGTGCAAAGGCCCTGGGGCAGGAACAGCAAGGAGACCAGCATGGCTGGAGGCAAGCAAGGGAAGGAAAGAAGAAAGAGCAGTCCAGAGGGGCAGAACATGCAGGCCTTTGCAGCCCTGCGTGAGCCACTGTAAGGCCTTTGACGTTTACTTTGAGGAAAATGGAGAGTTCCTGGAGATTTTGATAAGTAAGAGGGTTTATTTTGAATTATACTTTTTAGGGAGGTGGGGGCAGGAACAGCCACCACATACTCCTCTGAATCTAGCCCTGGCATGAACCCAGGTCCAACGAGCTCCAAACTCAGGGCTCACTCTGGGCCCCCATGCCTCTGAGAATGGAGAAGCCAGGAGAGGAAGGGACCTGTGAGCATGGAGGCCATGTCCTGGGCTGGAGGCCGTGGACTAGGGCAGAGGGAAGGAAGCCAGAGACCCAGGGCAGCCACGCTGGCTCTGAGCAGCTCTGTGAAGGAGTGTGGCTCCCTCCACAGCACAAGAAATGTGGCCTGTGCCCTCTGGCCACCAGCTGAGGATCGCGTGAGAAGGAGGAGAAAGAAAGGAAAGCCTGGGCTGGGCAGTGGTGCAGGCCCAAGGATTATTGCTCAACAGACAGCTGGAGCCAGGTCCAGGCTCCCCTCCGTCAGGTCCTTCCACCCCGTGTTCCCAGCAAGCCTCCTCGGTCACACTGCCTCAGGTCACAGAAGTTGCATCCAAACAGACCCACAGAATCCGGCAGGCCCTCAGGGGAGGGGGCTCAGAGATCTTGGCAGGAGCCCCCTTTGGGGTTCAGGAGGGAGGAGGTGACCACCCACCTGTGATCAGAGCCTTCCTGCCCGCCATCCAGATCCAGATATGAACCGAGTTCCGATGTGTGTGAGCTGCCTGACGGAGAGCACGCAGATGAAGCTCCCTGAGCCTCAGTTTCCTCATCTGTGGAATGGAGAGAACGTACTCCTTAAAAGACGGTGCGAGCTGAGTGCCTGGCGCAAAGCCTGGCACACGGTGAGTATGCGTTACACAGTGAGGTCCCTTCTGTCTCCACGTGCCCCATCCCCCAGACTGGGCTGGGCTCAGTGGTGCAGGGATAGAGGCACTTCTGGGCTCCGCCTGATGGGAGATCCTGGGCTGGCTGGGTTCATGATACAAGCACCTAAATAGGACATAAGGAGCGAGACAGCAACCCACAGGACGGCGTTCCGAACTTCTGGTTTTGCCTCACCACGGTGAGAAATGCATTTTTCGTTGCGATGCAGCATAAACATGGGCAGAACTGCAGAATGGAAATTAAAGTTTCATGAAACAGTACTTGTCCTCACTCGCTGTGATGCACTCTGTTTTCTATTCTCGTCCATTTCATTAAAATTATTAAATGCTGGTCACAACCCAAACATAAAAAAGATTAATGAGCTACTGTGGAGCAGCAGCCCCGGGCCTGGAGCGCAGTAGGGCTCGCAATCAGCCTGGTCTGGGCTTTTGTGGGCTGGTGGAGAGCACGTCCACAGCCATGCAACTGTCCTCATCAGGTCCCCGCAGGGCCCCCGAGAGACCTGGAGAGAAGACCCGGGGGGCAGACGCTCCCGTGAGGCTGCTTCAGACTCTCTCAAAGAGGGCCCCTCTACAGAGGAGATGCACCTTCTGGGGACCGGGGGGTTGTACTTCGGCAGAAGAGACCAGACGGCCACTCTTCAGACGACCTGCACAGCGTCTATCTGGCCTGGGAAGGACCAAGGGACTCAGGGACCAGAGAGAGGACATGTAGCATGCTGGTTAGTGCAGCGGCCTTTGCTGCCAGACCGCCTGGGTCCAAATGCTGCCTCCGTGACTTCCCAGCCGCACAGCCATTGGCAGACCTCGTAACCTCTCTGTGCCTCAGTTTTCTCATCTGTAAAATGGGATGATGGTGATTCCTCAAAGGGCTCTCTGTGTGGGGGGTGTATGACCTAGAACCACCCCGGTACTACTAATGTTCTCATTCCTCAGTCAGATGGGGTGCTGGATGGTTGGAGGCCAGCCTGGCTGTGCGCCAACAGATGCCGTATGGGGCCTCTGGGTTGAGTTGCCTCTCTCCCCAGCAAGCACACCAGTGAGCCAGGTTCTCCTTGAGACTGGTGGGGGTTGGGGGGACCCAGAGAGCCCAGGCAGAGTGGACGAGTGTCCCCCATTACCGCCCTCTGCAGAAGGAGCCCCTGCCCCACAGTCCTGGCCCTGGAGGTAAACGGCCCTGGAGGCAAAGAGCCCTGCATTCAAAGCCCAGCTCTGCTAGTGACAAGCTTTGTGACCTGCAGCTCGTCAGGAAGGCAAAGGTCCCATTGTCAAGGCCCCTACCTTGCAGGGCTGCTGTGAGAACGAGACAAAGTTAGGCAGGGATGAACCCGCACAGGGCTCGCCACTTTGTAGGCTCATGACAGACGCAAGCAGCTGTCCTCTCCCCATGGCCTCTCCGGCCGTCCCCAGCCCTGTCCTCCCCAGGAGCCCCAGCTCAGCACAGACTCCTCCCGAGGCTCTTCCTGGCGCTCAGCTTTGTGAGCCTGTCTTGTGGCAGCGGCAGCCTTAATTTTAGTCCTGCGCCGGGTAATTTCCCGTGATTACGGGCCTGTCGGTGAGCAAGCGCTGCAGCTGCTAGGAGGCCAGTGGGCCTCGTCAGGGAGGGCTGGAGCCTGTGCCCACACACGTGCCCACACACGTGCTCACCCACGTGCCCACACACGTGCCCACCCACATGCCCACACACGTGCCCACACACACGCCCACACATGTGCTCACACATGCCCACACACGTGCTCACACATGCCCACACATGGCCCACACATATGCTCACACACGTGCCCACACATGCCCCGCACACGTGCCATCTTCCAAGAGCAGGACCCAGGGGACCTCAGCCAGGCTGCACACACACAGATTCCTGCAGGAGTGTAAACAGCACACACTCACGACCTCCCCTGCGATGGGTGACAGGTCTGAGTAGGAGAGGATGGGGACAGGGAAGGTCTTAGGGAGGAGCACTAGAAAAGGACATGGCCCATCCTTCCAGCTTTGAGACCTCCTAAGGGTTCTGTGTGTGCGTGTGAGTGTGTGCGAGGGGGTGGGTGTGGGTGTGAGGCCTGTGAGTCAAGCAACACATACCCATGACGTCTGTGGTCCGCAGTCAGTAGGACAAAGGGAGGCCTGGCGATGAGCATGAACACGTAACATGCATGGGTCTCCGTTGTTGGTAGATTTCACGCTTATGAATTTGCCCCCAGCTGACATTGATTAGGACCCCCAAAGTCAGTCCTCACAGGGCTGTGCATCAGCCCCAGACATGCACAGCGTGGTAAAGAACTAGAGTGGCCGGAGGCCCGTGCTCCCCACGGAGGTCTCACAGGACGACACCCGCCTCCCTGTGTCCACTCCTATGCTGTAACCAGTGTTCGTGTGGTCCACGTAGTGCCCGGTTTTTCTCATTTTGGGGGCTTTTCGGGGGTCATCGCGCTGATTCCAAGGGCCCCTGAGCGCAGTGCTGGGCTGCCAGCTAGGCTGTGGTGTGCCTTACGGAGAACACACGGTGTCAGATACGCTTCACTCAGCCACGGGGTACAGTGTTGGCCGTGAGTTCGCTGTCTGTGAATCAGTGATATACTGACAGTCCTGACTCGGATGGTTCAAAGTAACAATGTTTCGACTGTATGATGGTCTGGAAGCGCTATGCATTCAGTAGGAACCGTACTTCACATTTTGAATCGTGAATTTTGATCTTTCCCCCGCTAGCGACATGGGGTACCACTCTCCGTGATGCTGGGCGGGCGGTGAACTCCCATCAACCCCACGATCACGAGGGCCGACAGCCCGTGCTCGAGTGTCCTGTGCTGTCCGCGTTTTCGGATACTGTGTTTGGGTTTTTGCATCCCATCGTGTCTCCAGAACGCCCTCTGAGGCTCCTCCATGTGGTGAGAAGGGGAGGCAGGCGACGACCCTGGAGATGAAGCTCGGACGTGCAGCTGCAGGCTAACGGAAGCGTCCGAGCACCTGTGCAGGAGGCGAGGCCCGCCAGGATCTTCGCGGGTCAGGTGTGTTAAACGCATTTTGACTGATGATATTTTCAAGGTATGATGGGTTTGTCTGGACATAACCTCATCGCAAGTCAAGGAGCATCTGTGTATTAAATACAGTGTCTACATGCAGAAAACAAGGTTACGACTTAATTGGTTGACAAAAATGTGACCCCAGGCTTTCAGGAAGCCCACGCTGTATTTCTCCCTGGAGCTATGGTTCTGTATTTGCTAACTCGGTGTTCATGGAGACTTTATAGAACATAACTACCGTGAATAATGAGAATTGACTGTAATTACTGCTAAGTGCCATGAAGAAAATAAAACAAGGAAATGCAGTGTGCCGCTGAGTGATGTCACTGGGCGGTCGGGGCGCCTCTCTGAGGTGGTGACATTGAGCCGGGCCTGGGTGCAGGACAGCAGTCATGGAGAGTGGTGAGGCGGTTGTGTGGAAATGAGCACAGCTTGGGGGCAGGGGTCTGGGGAGCCTGGGAAGTGGGTGTGGCCAGGACAGAGCCCGGGAGGAGGGGGAAGAAGATGAAGCTGGGAGGTGGACCCCTCCAGGCATACAGGGCCTTGCAGGATCTGCAAAGGAGTGGTCGTTCTTTTCCCAAGTCAGACTGGAAGTGGGGAGAGCCAGGAGTGATTGGCTTTACCCCTGCGGTGTGGGCCATGCCTTGGAAGGGCCAGTAGGACTCCTGTAAGAAGTGTGTCACAGGAGCCCAGGGGCCATAGCAAAGGTAGCGGTTCTGAGGCTCAGAATCTCCTCATGGAGGCTCAGGAATTACTCCTGGGATCAGGCGGGAACTCCTGGGCAGATGGGGTTAACACTCGCAGAACTGGGGGACCAGCAGGAGAAGCTGGCCTGCTGCGTGAGGGATGCCGACACCCGCATGGAGCTGTCGAGGCGGCTGGGCTTGGGTGGGGGCACACGGGGAGTCTCCTGTGCCCTGCATGAAGCTCTCCCCACCCAGGCTGTTGTCAGGGCCTCAGCGAGGCTCTCTCTAAGGGGAGTTCACGGGGCCCTGCTACCCTGTCCCGACCCTGCCCTCCAGGCCACTTCCTGCCCTCCAGCACCGAGAGCGGGACCCCAGGAAGCCTCTTCCCGCACAGACCTTCTCTTTTAGAAAGGTCTGATTCAATCCCACAGCTCATGTGCTCTGGTGCTGCTCCTCCTCCAAGATCTTTTCTTTCTTCAAATACTGCTCATCCTTTTCGGCCCAACACCCCACTGTCTCTGCCAGGACCTCTCCGCCCCACAGCTGACCCCTGACGCTGGAACCCCACAGCCCTGCTGGCCCGAGTCCTACAGCCTCTGCTCTCAGCACACGCACTCGCCTCGCCTCCGAAAGCCGGGCTCGGGGCTCCTGCTTCCCCGGCACTCTGCGCGGTCCTCGCCCCACGCTAGCGGAAGGCTGTGTAGGAGATCAGAAACCTAAGGCAAAGGCCAGGGTCAAGGTCAAGATTCCTGCGGGGCCCAAGCAGAGGACAAGCTGTACTCCGTTAGGGCTCTAGTGGGGTCCACTCTGAGACCGAGGAAGGGGCTGCAGAAAGGACTGGGGCTGTGGCAGGGCTTGGGCTTGGCCTGGGCTCAAGGCCAGGACTGAGCTTCAGGTCGCCTGTGCTGAGTCAGCTGGTGTGGGAGGCAAGTTTGTTCCCATGGCTGCTGGGCCGAGAGGCTGAGGGGGCCCTTCAACCTTCCCAGAGGCCGGCCCGGGGCATTTTGCTTCCCACCTGACTCCACAGGCCAGTGGATGCCCGGGAGGGGCCCTGCCTGGCAGAGATCTGTCCAGTGAGAGCCCAGAGCTGCTCGGTGCCAGCGCCATGCCTGGCTGAGCTGTGGGCCACGCTGGTGCCATGGTGATGCCACCACAGCCAGCCTTTCCCATCCGGTAACCATGGGAATGTGCGCAGGGCTGCGGATGCTTATGTAACACCTCGAGGCAGGGAAACAGCCTGCCCATCTACCCCATCCCCTCCGCCTGCCCACCTGACCTGCTCCTGGGGTGCCTGCAGGGAGGGTCTGTGAACTCGGTTATGTCGTCCTACCTGCCATCCCCAGGACCCCCCGCCCCAGCACACACACAACACCCTGTCTCTGGAAGGGATGTTGGGGTTAGAATGGCCCTACGGGTCTGGGAAAAGATGGGGAGAAAAGAGAAAGAGACGCAGTTGTGGGGGATGGGCAGAGGGAACTAGAGGGGAATTCTGACAGAGGGGGCAGCTGGCCATCTGCGTGCGTGTGAAAAGCTCCAGCCGCCTCCAGCCAGCCCCAGGACCCAGATGTTCAGTATCCTAGAGACAGGCCAGCTGCCGGATGGGCTGCTCTGTCATTTCTCACAGCTGGAAGCTGGGCCTTAGAAAAGAAAGAGACAGAAACAGAAACAAAGAGAGAAACAGAGAGATAGGGACAGAGAGAGAGAGACAGGGAGAGGGAGAGACAGAGACAGAAAAAGAGAGAGATAGAGAATCTGAGAGAGAGGGAGACAGAGACACAGACACACACACACAGAGACGAAGAAACACGGAGCAGGGAGAGTGTCAGAGAGAAATATCCACACAAAGAGACTCACACAGGAGAGAGAACAGACTGTCAAAAAAAAAAAAAAATCCCAAACATCTGTGGTTTGTGACTTTTTGCTGGTTTCCAAAGCCTGGCTCCACCTCCAAAGGCAGCCCAGTTCCTAATGGTCCCACTACTATTTCCCACCCTCCTCATTCTTGCCGAGACCCCCACCCACTGCCCACCTGCAGCGCCCACAGAGGAGGTAAGCTGGCCCTGGGGTGAATGCAGCAGCCAGCATGGGCTTGGGGGGCCCTCATGCTTCGCTAAGCATAGGCACAATGTATTCAAGGACTTTAGGGAGCTCACCTGTCTCCAGGAGGGCAGCCAGGGGGAGCGCCCACGCCGCGCCAGGAAACCACGGCGGTGAAGTTTCCACTTTACCACTTTTGGTCTCAGACACAGCTGTTCACACCAGGAACACTGAGGACAGGACGGAACACCAGACACCCCACACGGTGGTCAGGAAAGCCAAACTCCTTCCCCGCCCTGCTTGCCAAAAATGCGGTCCCCTCTGGCTGGCTTCCTCTTGTTGCTCCCTCCGAACACGCAGCCTCTCGAGTTTGAATCTGCTGGAGTTGTTTGCAGCTGTGCTTCCCGGCTCTAGCATCTACTTACCAAGGGAATGAATGGGTGGCCCAGAGAACCCGGAGCCCTGGCAGGAATGTCCAGGAACATCCTTGGGAAGAGCAGAGCCTGGTGGTGTGCCCACCCTCCTTTCCTGCCAGATCCTTCCTGAAAGCCTTGCTCCGCAGGCTGAGAGCAGCCATGGTCTTGCTTCCTGCCCAGCAGATGGTTGCACTTGGCCTGGTGGGGTTCTAGGGTCTATACAATCGGCTCCTTCTCCAGGAAGCCTTCCCTGATTGCTCCTGCCCTCACCCACACCCTGTCCTCTGAGCTTCCACCATGCAGAGAGTCTGAGCCCCACACACCTGTTCTTATTCACATCCAGGTTAGGGCTCATCCCTGGGGATCTCCCCAACGTTTCTGGGGCTCTCCAGGGACGGGAAGTGGGCCCCTCACTTTTATTCTTGTCTCCTCCTCCCCGGAGCGCAGAGGAACACAGACTAGTCACAACAGGAGAACGTTTCTTCCTTGCCTTTAGGAAATTCCTTTCAGGACCTGAGTAGAGACTGACAGGAAGGTGCTGCAGTGGGTAATGGGAAATCCTGCTTTCCTCGTGCAAACCGGGAGCCCGGGAAATCTGCTTCTCTGAACCCTCATCCAGGGAGCATGCTCAGCCCAGCCAGGATCCTTGGCCGTGTCATTCTGCCACCTGGTGGCTAGCTTGAGTATTGCACATCTCAACTCCCCCATTGCCTGCAATCCCCTGTCCCTTCAGAAGTCACATAATGATTGACTCCTTACTGCTACAGACGGGAGTGCTGACGCCCTGAGGAGGGTAGGGTTTGCCAGTCTAGAGATTGGCCCAGGAACCCTCACTGTAGCCTCAGTCCATGGATCCCCGTGGTGGAAGAGACTAGAAAAGTGCAGGAATTTGAGGCTCCAGTTGAACCAGAAAGAAGGAGCCAACTGCAAGCCATACATGAAGCCTCTATGGAAGGGACAGACAAGTCACATGAATGAACTCCTATCGCTGCCAGCACCACGAACTCACTGCTAACACTGCTAACTGCCACTGACAGTAACCTCTCCTGACTGCTAACTACCACTGACACTAACCCCTCCTGGCTGCTAACTACCACTGACACTAACCCCTCCTGACTGCTAACTACCACTGACACTAACCCCTCCTGGCTGCTAACACTGCTAACTACCACTGACACTAACCCCTCCTGGCTGCTAACTACCACTGACACTAACCTCTCCTGGCTGCTAACACTGCTAACTACCACTGACACTAACCTCTCCTGACTGCTAACACTGCTAACTACCACTGACACTAACCTCTCCTGACTGCTAACACTGCTAACTACCACTGACACTAACCTCTCCTGGCTGCTAACTACCACTGACACTAACCCCTCCTGACTGCTAACTACCACTGACACTAACCTCTCCTGGCTGCTAACACTGCTAACTACCACTGACACTAACCTCTCCTGACTGCTAACACTGCTAACTACCACTGACACTAACCTCTCCTGGCTGCTAACTACCACTGACACTAACCTCTCCTGGCTGCTAACTACCACTGACACTAACCTCTCCTGACTGCTAACACTGCTAACTACCACTGACACTAACCTCTCCTGACTGCTAACACTGCTAACTACCACTGACACTAACCTCTCCTGACTGCTAACACTGCTAACTACCACTGACACTAACCTCTCCTGGCTGCTAACTACCACTGACACTAACCCCTCCTGGCTGCTAACACTGCTAACCACCACTGACAGTAACCTCTCCTGACTGCTAACTACCACTGACACTAACCTCTCCTGGCTGCTAACACTGCTAACTACCACTGACAGTAACCTCTCCTGGCTGCTAACTACCACTGACACTAACCCCTCCTGGCTGCTAACACTGCTAACTACCACTGACACTAACCTCTCCTGGCTGCTAACTACCACTGACACTAACCCCTCCTGGCTGCTAACACTGCTAACTACCACTGACACTAACCTCTCCTGGCTGCTAACTACCACTGACACTAACCCCTCCTGGCTGCTAACTACCACTGACACTAACCTCTCCTGACTGCTAACTACCACTGACAGTAACCTCTCCTGACTGCTAACTACCACTGACACTAACCACTCCTGACTGCTAACTACCACTGACACTAACCTCTCCTGGCTGCTAACACTGCTAACTACCACTGACAGTAACCTCTCCTGACTGCTAACTACCACTGACACTAACCCCTCCTGGCTGCTAACACTGCTAACTACCACTGACACTAACCCCTCCTGACTGCTAACTACCCACTGACACTAACTCTCCTGACTGCTAACTACCACTGACACTAACCCCTCCTGGCTGCTAACTACCACTGACACTAACCCCTCCTGGCTGCTAACTACCACTGACACTAACCCCTCCTGGCTGCTAACACTCACTGCTAACACGAATACTGATAGCAGTTGAACTCTGAGACACCGCTTGACTATGGGGCTGGCAAAGGTATGAATGACACTAACGAGGTAGAAAACAGCACTCATAGGCCAACTTCTCCCGGAGGCAATTTGCCAACAGGCATTAGAAAGACTTGTCGTGTGAATGACATTGGCTCCAAATGTTTAGGCCTAAGAGTTTATTCGGAAGTTTTATCTTCTTCAGATGTACACGAAGAATTGTATTCAAGAAAGTTGATCACAAACATGTATTAAAAGATGAGCAACCGCCACCAATAGATCTGATCCATACCTATTGGCTAAGTAAGAATATTAGCTAGACTTCACAAATCACGCAGCAGAAGAAAGGCTTGCGTGTTCCGCGCCAACCCTCCATTCACTCTCTTTACCAACAATCGCACTGAGATGCAGTCCACATGTCCTGAACTTCAGCGGCTTACAGTGTGCGTCCGTGGTTTCAGCACATGCAGAGTGTACAGCCGTCTGATTTTAGATCACTTCACCACCCCCAAAAGAAACCTCATGCCCATCAGCACCCAGTCCCCATTTTCTCCTCCTCCCAAGCCCTGGAAACTTCTGCTCTGCTCTCTAGCTCTACAGATTCACCCATTCTGGACGTTTCACATAGACGAAACCACACACATGTGGCCTTTTGGGATCAACTTCTCTCAGCATAAGGTTTTCAGGGTTTATCCATATTGTGTCATGTATCAGAATTCCATTCTTTTTCATCATAGAATAATATTCTATTACATGGATATACCTCACTTTGCTTATCCACGCACCAGTTGGTGGACACTTGGCAATTGTGAAGAATGCCGCCACGGACACGCCTGTCCTTGTCTTTGTATTTCAGTCCGCTGGCCCACACGGAGGAGTGGGTTTCCTGGGGCCTGTGCTAACTCCCTGTGGGACTTTTGAGGAACTGCCAGACTTTTTGCCCGGGCATCTGCACCATTTGACGCTCCCACCAGCAATATGAGAGAGTTCCAATCTCTCCACATCCTCATTAACACTTGTCTTTGCCTATTTCTGTGTCCATCTTGGCCATCCTCGTGGGTGTAAAATGGTACCTCACTGTGGTCTTGTTTCGCATTTTCCCAGTGACCAGTGATACTGAGCACCCTTTCATGGACTCGTGGGCCATTTTAAAGTTATGTATGTTCATTTTAAGCACAAGAAACAAATTTATAAATATAATATGCTCTCAAGATGTTTCAAAATGTATAGAAATTTTTTTTTCCAGAAAGCATACAAAAATATCAGTGGTGATATCTTCGTGTAATGAGGTTATGGCTGGTTTTTATTTTCTTTTTTAACCTCTTCTCTGCCTCCCAAACGCACTGCAGTGAGTATGAACTACTTTCCTGACCTGAGACTGAGGAATGCATGGCAGGGTGTTTAGACTGGGGTCGCACCTGGACATGTGTGACCAGGAAGGTGCTGGGCCACTGGGCCACACAGCCAACAGTGCGACCTCGGGTTTCCTGTGGCTGCCTCTCCTCTCACTGGAACCCCATGACTGTAGGGAGAAGGGCGTCCATCCGAGGAGGAATGGCAGGGAGGCTTCCTGGAGGCCAGGGAAGGGGCTGAGTTTGTGGCGCAGACCTGCTTTGGGTCGACGAAGGAAGGGAGAGACTTTGCTCTGACCGCAGTGTCCACGTCTGCCTGCTCTCTGTCCTGAAATCTCCCTCAGCCCCCATCAGTCCACAAACACGTCCCCAAGGACAGCGCCCAGTCTCACTTTCCTCCCTCCTGCCAGGGAATAGGGTGGGGGAGGGGTGGACCATGACGATGTGTGACACCAGGGGCCACCTTGGGCTGGGGGCACAAGAAGGCACACAGTGGAGAGGACAGAATGGAAAGACATAGAATTGAGGGAGCTCCACCCTAGAGAGAAATAGGCAAAGGGACCTACGCCGTTTCCGGAAGAATAAACTCAAAAGGCAAACAGGCCCAAGGAGAGATGCTCACTCACTAGTCATCAGGGAGACGCAAATGAAAACAACTGAGATGGCACTTCACACCATCTGACGTGCAAACACTGAAACGCTGGGCACCGCCGAGTGTTAGCGGAGCCGCTGGTGGGAGCGTTGGCTTCACAGGCATCTGCCACGACTGTCACGTTAAGAAAAGCCACAGCGGGTGACCGGGCGCTTCTGCTCCCAGGTCCACGAGGGGACCGGATGTGAGTGTTCACCTAGAGGGAGGGGGAGACAGGGCGGCTCACACGTGGGCAGTGGCACCACGTGGCACCATGTGGCACCAGACAGCTGTCAAAACAAGGGACCAGATGAGCACGGGGCAGCGGGCATCTCTTTACACCCAGTGCGGAGGGTAAGGCGTCAGAAGCCGGGTGTCAGGCACACAGCTGGCAGCGTGTGTGTGTTAAGTTAAAAGGACAGACACACAAAACACTCCGTATTTCGCCAGAACACACAGAAACGCAAATATTCACAATAAACGCATTGGAGTGTTTGCCTGCGGGAGGAGGGGAACGGGAGCGGAGCTGGAAACAAGGGAGAATCAATGTTAAAATAAATTAAACAAGGAGACAAATAAATGACGGCGGTGTCACGTGGACTGAGGAAGAGGGCGCCCCGGGCCCCGATCGGCATGGAGGCTGCAGATCCGTCACCTGTGCGGCCCGGGGCCCCGCTCCCACGGCATCTATTCACCTGCGAGTCCACTGGCTCCTCTGGCCGTGGGCTACGGCCCAGATGCGAGGAGGAGGCGCATGAGAAGAGCAGAGACAGAGGGACCAGGGAAATCAGAATTACACTCTAGGAGGAAAGAGTCAGGGACAGGACAGGGCGGGAGGGCTGGGCAGCAGCCTGGGTGGGCATGTGAACGAGGCTCCCGGGAGGCGTCGGTGCCACTCCTGGAAGGTGGTGGGCCCGGGTCGGGTGAGGCCTCGGGGCACAGGATGCAGCCAGCCTAGCACACAGACGTCAGCACCTTCGTCCCTGAGCGGAAAGGCACCGTCCACCTGGCACGGGTCCTCCGGGCTGGCAGAAGCTCAGGATTATGGCCGTGCCATCTCCGTGAGATCTCAGTCCTCACCTCCAGGGACAAGGGGGAGAATGTTAGAAAGGTCCCGCGGCCACTTCTTTACGCAACCCCAGGGGAACCGAGAGTGCGGGCAGACGCCATGGAGGAGACACAGAGACGGGCTCCTGGGGCGGCAGAGGCCACGGTCGGCCACAGCCACTGCCAAGTACGGCCTCGGAAGGATACTACTTCCTCCTTCCTGCATACAGCTCTGGCCGTTCCCTTTAGCGCCTTTCTCCATCTTCCAGCACTGCCTTCGTCTGGGCACAGATAAACACATTTGTAGGTGCTGTCTCGAGTTTCTGGCCAGATAACTACCCTGTCCTCCTCGAATAGCTTAGACCTCCCCCTGCCCTGGGGTTCAGCCCTGCCGCTGCCCACTGAGCTGAACTGTGGCCTCTGGGAAACCTGCCCAGAGGAGCTGACCTAAGGGGAGAGGACGCCACCTCTGCCTGAGGACCTGCAGCCTGGAAGGTGCAGGGGGAAATGTCTCATCTTCAGGTCTCCGAGGGGCTGGCGGGGCAGAGGGAACTAGAGGCCGTGGCCTGCCTGACAGCTGAGCGTGGGCGGTGGTGAAAGACAGAGGGAGACAGGTTTCTGTTCAACATCAAGGCGAGCTGTCTGACAACAGAAAGAGCTATTCACAGGTAGTAAGCTCCCCATCACCGGAAGTATGTAACTATCTGGTCCCCGACACTGCCTCCTGGTACAGAGGCCTTTACAACTCTCTGTGGAATCCCCTTCCCCAGGCCCCACCTCGGCCAGGGCGGCACCTCGCCTCTCCCTGCATCCCCGGGCCCATCAGCCGCTGCACTCAGACACTGCAGTCCAGAGGCTGGTGTGTGAGGGGAGAGTGTCAGAGGAGAGGGAGCTGGTCAGACACAGAGGTGGTGGGTGAGGGGAGAGCAGTGTCCCCCTGCTGGGGGACAGGCACCTGCACCCTGGTCTCCAGCAGGACACAGAGCCCACAGCAAACCTATGGCCACTAGAGGGAGCCCATGGCTCTGCCTGTGCCCACAGCGCGGGCCTGGCTTCTGGGGCACCGAGTTAAACTCTCCCGCCTCTCCCCACATGGCAAGTCGGTCCTAAGGTAAAAATGCAAGGTGTCTTCCGGGTGGGATGTTTTAACTGGATCTTCTTTGCCATCTCTCCACATTTCTACATGTGCACCGACACCATCATTCCCGGCCACCTCTGTCTGGGCTGTTCTCTGTGTGTCTCTTCCAGGTGCACGCTCTCTCAGTGTCCCTGGCTCGGCTCTCCCTCGTCCTCCCTGTTTCTATATCCAGCTCTTTTCCTAGGTCCCTGTATGTCTACCTCTGACTTTCTTGGTGCCTCTGTCTCCTTTCTGGTTCTCTTCTGAGCTGGCTTATTTCGTCTCCCACTCTCCCTTTTGTTCAATCTTAGAAACACAGAGCCCACCCCTGGATCCCTCTTCTGGTCCTAAAAGGCCTCCTCTGCCCCTTGCTGAGTGGAGAGTAAACTTGGCCCAGTCCAGAAGAGGGATGAGTAAAAGATGTTTATAGAAAGCATTCAGGTTCAGCTTGATCCAGAAGCTTAGGACAGACTCCTACAAAGAATCACAGGAGTCGAGGTTTGGCCTGAGCTGGGATTGACAGGGTATGAGCAGGAGATGGGGGCCTTCGGACAGGGGAGGAAAGGCCCAGTGAATCAGGAGAGCCTGGCGAGCCACGTACCTCTTGGTTGAGGAAGCAATACAGGACGGCAACCATGAAGCCCTGTGGGCCAAGGAGAAGGACCATCAGAACAGCTTGTCCTGGCCGCAAGGTGTTGGTGGTCTTTCTACTACCTTTCCCCCCGCCCATCCCCCAGGCTGTTTTGTGAGCCAGGTCTTTGAGAAAAAGGAAGGTAGCTGCCTCTGTACTATGGCCACTGTCTCATGTAATCGTTACCGTGAGCCTCCCAAGTCTGTCATGTTGGTCTTATTTCTCTGATTTCTTTATCTGTGCATCCCCAGTACTGAGCACAGAGCGTGGCATCTGACAAGTGTTGAATAAGTGTTGAATAGATTGGATGAATGGATGGATGGGTGGGTGGATGGGTGGATGGATGGATGGATGGATGGATGATGGATGGATTGTGGATGGATGGATGGATGGATGGATGGATGGATTGTGGATGGATGGATGGATGGATGGATGGATAGATGGGTAGGTGGATAGGTGGATAGATACGTAGATAGATGGATGGATGGATGGATGGATGGATGGATGGATGGATGGATCGGTGGATGGGTGGGCAGATAGGTACAGGGGTAGTTGAATGAATAGGAAGATGGACAGATGGAAAAGGGACAAGTCGTTGAGTAAATAGATGAGACTATAAGGAAGACTAGCCAGTTCAGCGGCCCTCACCCCACCACGAAGTCAGTCGAGCCTGGGCAGCAGCATCTTCCTCCTGCCGAGGACTCAAGGGAAGGAGTACCTGTAGAGGCCTCACCTGAAAGGAGCCCAGTCCCAGCTCCAGGGGGAGGCGGACGCCCAGGCCAGCACTGTCAGGCAGGAAGTTGAAGATGATGTAGTGAATGCCAAACAGCGGGATGAGGAGAAGGGTTGACTTAGAGAGACGCCTGCAGGGAAGGAGAAGCCTCAGGTCCCCAAGGCTAGACTTTCAAACTTCTACCTGCCCCCTGCCTACTCTCACTTCCCGCCAGCTCCGCATAGGAACTCCACACCCTGGGGAACTCCGTCCTCCCCCCATGCACCTTGGGCTCCCTTACTTTGGACCCTTGGATCCTACTATTCCTTGTGCCAAATGCTCTTGTCTCAATTTATTCCAAAGTCTATACATCTTTCAAAGTGCAGTTCAAAGACCACTTCCTCCAGAAAGTCTTCCCTGACCATCCCCATCCCCACTCCCCATCTAGAAACGGTCTCCTTCTGCAGGCTCTCGTAGAAATTGACCCCAGTACTCATTAGCCTATTTGGCCTGGCAACTGGCTGTGTGGAGCCTCTGTCCTTCCCACCCTATGATCTGGAAGGCAGGAACCAGATCTATTCTGTCTCTGGGAACATGGGAGGAGCATGAGCCAGGACCATGGATGCCTGACCGTGATAAAACGGAACCACACTGCCTCCTGCTCCAGTCCTGTCCCAGAATCCCCCAGTAAGTGCGTGCACGTTACCAGTACTGAGACTGGGCGTGGAGGCTGCCCTGAGCTGGCTCCAGTTTCCTCAGCAGGATGCGAATAATATTGAGAAAAAGCCCAAAGTTCACCTGGAAACAGAGGTGCAGGAAGGTGGAAGGCGAGGGTCAGGGGATGGCCCCGGTGGCCTGGGGTGAGGCCTCTTTGGGAACTAGAAACCTCAAGTCCTTGAGACACGGGGCTGTGCAGGGAGGTGGATGTACAGGTCACTGTTCTAGAACGTGTAGCCTGGAGACTGGGAAGTCCCACCTGCCAAGCTCAGAGGGCAGGGGTTCAGGGTCACCCTCCCCCTTCCATTCTGTGATCCCGGGTGAGAGGTCAGGCCTTGCCAGCCTGCATTCAGCACCTCCCAGGGGTTTCTCTGGCACGATGCCCTGGCCTTCATGTTGCACAGTTGCTGAACTGGGAAATGGGCACATCCCCCAAGGCCCTGCGGACCAGTCCAGACCGCCCTGCTTCCTCGTGGGAGCAGGTGCTGGTGTCTGTCAGCGGCCCCTGCCCTTGCCACTCAACCCTCACTGCGGTCGTAGATGAGCTACAACCAGGGCACCAGGTCTATCCAAACTCTGAGCTAGAAGGGGCCTGAGCGCTGATCGACACCACCCCCAGTGGGATTGAGGTCCAGAGAGGGCCTCACAGCCTGGAGTCGTGTTTCCTACTGTGTATGGCCCCTTGGTGGGCCCAGGGAGGCTAGCTGAATAAAGCAAGAGGACACTGGCCCCAGGGACAGACCGCAACAGAGAGGACGATGGGCCCTTTGATGATCCACCAGTAGGGGGAGCTGTCGTTCAGGTCCCAGCACCTAGGGAGAGGACAGGCCAGGGCTGGTGCCCTTTTCCGTGGTAACCCCATGCACCTCCTCCCCACCCACTACCCACGGCCTCCTGCCTCCTGGCTCTGGCATGGAGCCTCCCAGCCTCCCCCCACCTTCCCTAGAACCTATCTTGTCTCTCAGAGAGTTGGGCCCCTTTTAGAGAGGCGCCCCAATTCATGCTGGGCTCACCCATTCTTTCCACCTAGGTGGACAAACTTCTGAAAATCAGTCCGTTTGCTGATTTCTTGCTGGTGCCAACACTTCCCCTGTTCCAGGAGGCCCCCACTTACACCCACCCCTTCCCCCTCCCCCTGAGCCCCAAAGTCCTAAGGATCTGAGGCCCCTCCCACCCAGGCTCCTGCCCTCCTGTGCTATCCACAGAAGGCTTCCCCATCTGTCCCCGCTCCCAGCCTGGGAGTCCCTGAAGGCAGGCCAGGGCTCCTCCTCCCCCCAGCTCGGAGAACAGCCCTATCGCCTAATAGTCCAGCCCACGCCCCAAGGGGACTCGGAACCGGTGCGATGAGGAGTCACCCAGACTCACGCAACATCCTCGAAGGCCAACTTGCAACCCACCCACGTGCCAGTGAAGAGCAGGGGAAGCCCTGTGGGGCACAGAGGGGACACGAGGGAGGGGTCTACATCCTGGGTTTGGAGATCTGCCCCACCTCCCACCACCACTGCCCACCACACAGGGCACAGTGAGGGCGGGACCAGGTGAGAGCCCAGAGACCTTCTCCAGCACTTGCTGTAGGGTCACTGACGTCCCTTCCCCTCTCTGGGCTTCGAGTCATCGTCACTGAGCTTAGGGGTCCTTTGTGTGAACTCCCTGGGCGTTCCCTCCACCTCACCCGCGGTGCCCAATCCAGCCCTCAGGACTCACCCCAGCCAGCGAGAACCAGCCACCAGAAGGCTCTCCTGGTGCTGGGCGACGGCGAGGCCAAGAGGCAGGTCAGATAGACAGCTTCTGCCAGCAGCCAGCTGAAGTTGGTCATGGTGGCGAAGTGGGAGGCAGCCACAGAGACCTTGCAGAGAACCTGCGGGCCGGGAGGGTGCTTCCGAGCTGGGACCCCACTGCAGCCCACTCAGTCCCCCTCCCCACCCAGGCCCCTCCACCTCCGCTGCCCCCTGGGGTGCAGTAATATAACGTGGTGGTTAAGGGCACAGATGTGGGCTCTGACGGCCTGGATTCAAATTGACCATGTATTTGCTGGGTCACCTCCCACGCCTTAGCTTTTCATCTGCAAGAGGAAAACTTCCAGGACCGATCTCATGGCCTCCCTGTGAGGACTAAACGGAAACTGTGTATGATGGTCACTTTCACCCCATCTTTCCTGAGCTGTGGTGGGGAGCACCGCTTGTTCACATGCAGCTCCGAGCGTGCGCACAGGCACCCGCGCCTCATCCCTTCCTGCGGGCTCACCCCTCTGTCAGGGGGAGGAGCACCGCCTGGAGCTCATGGCCCAGGCTGGGCCCCAGTCCCCCCACTAAGCGGCTGATGACATTGCCAGTTGTCCCTCATCTACCAATGGGACTAAAATGGAAATACAGGTAGGGAAGAAAAGGGGATAATATATGTGAAGCATTTAGTATAATACCTAGCACATACGTGCTCGATGTGCATCATTATTATTATTATTATTTCTTTTATTAATTAATTCAGTCATTGATTGGTTTGCTCACTGTCTTATCTGTTCATTTCCAGCACAGTCTTCACCTACCTTCGGAGGGCCGGGCCTTCACACTCTGCCCAACTTCCTTTTATTTTCAGTCTCCCTGAATTCTCCCATCTCCCCTCCCCAGGATGACTCCCCTGTTTCTTGGACACGCCCCAGGTTCTCCTGTATGTGAGTTCCTTCCCTGGTCCTTGCAGTTACCATGTCCTCCTTCCCCTTCTGCCTGTCACTGTTGTCTACCCAGCTCCAAAGCCATCTCCTCCCCAAAGCCCTCTCTTGTTCTCGCCCAGCTCTCCCCAAATCTGGTGCCTTCTGGGCCCTGGGAGGTAGGGAGTGACTAGCCCAGCCCCTCACACACCCCGCCCAGCCGCAGACAGATAGACCAAGCTGGGGGGGTGGGGGTGTGAGGTGCAAAGGCTGGGGCGGGGACTCTGGCCCAGGGTGGGATATGGATGGGAGCTGCCGATAAGGAGTGGAGAGTGGGAGATGGGAGCTGACGTGGAGTGGCACCATGGTCCAGTAAAGGCACGAGGCTGTAGGACCCGGGTGGAAAGGTGGGGTGATTTCTTGTTCTATAATTGGAGCCCAGGTTAGCCAACAGGGCTGGGCCGGCGGGCAGGCGCATCTAGGTCTCTAAGGGGGCCTCCTGCGCCCCGCCCGCCCCAGCGCCCCCTCCGCGGTGGTTACAGTGGAGACGCTGCAGTGGTCCGTGTTCTCGCTGTGGAAGAGGGCGGTGTCCTTTAGGAACACGGCTCCGGCCTTGAGGATAAAGGTGGCGAACAGCTGGGTGTGGACGTAGTTCCGGGGGCAGTGGAGCCTCCTGCAGGGGGAGGGGGGAGGAACGGAGGGCGAGGTGGCAGATGGCAGGTGTGGGAGCGGGCAGGGCGGGGGATGGGTGGTGTGAGTTGAATTGACTTGGATTGGCTTAAATTGGGTTGGGCTGACCTTGAGTGTTAGCCTTGCCGGACAGCTGACTAACCACCCTGGGCTCAGTGAAGGTGAGGGGACAGACAACTCCAGTCCCTGCCTTCGGGGAGCTCACAATCTGGGGACAGAGGCAGACATGGCAGGATATTGCCCCGGGGAGCCCCCTGGGTGATCGTGGAGATGAGGCTCATCCCCTTGGGCAGAGAGCAGCACAGGCCAGGTCGTGGGGCTCAGACCCGAAAGTCTGGTGGTGGGGAAGGAGCTTAAAAGGGCCAATGGTCAAAGGGTTGAAACAGTCAAGAAGGGCTGCGTGGAGGAGGCAGAAAGGATTCCCAGAAGAGGATGGGAGCTGGGCTCTGAATCTGGACAGCTGTAACTACGTTGAGAAGGAAGGAGGCAGCATTGCAAGTAAACAGCATGAGCTCCACGCGAGCAAGGTGGAGAGCTGGGAGTGAGTCCCGGGAGGGTCTACCCATGGGGAAGGGCGGGGAAGTTAGAAACGGCCGTGGCCTAGATCTGGGGCCTCCTGAATAACCAGGCACGGAACCAGGCTTGGTGCTGTGGACAACGGGAGGCAGCCACAGTTCTGGAGCAGGTGACGCAGGTGGCGGACCTGAGAGCGACCAGGATGCCGATGGCCACCACGAGAGCCACGACAGAGACGCTGTGGCCCAGGGTGTAGATGACCTTCACCGTGGAGAAGTAGGATTTCTGAGGACAGTGGAGATGGAGAAAGTCAGAAACTGTGCCTTGGGGGAAGGGACACTTGACAGTCTAGCAGGTGAAGCTCTCAGTTCTCCCGGGAAACTCCCCGTCTGGAGCCAGGGGTGTCCTGGGGACCCTGGCAAGCTCCTTCTGGAAACTGTCCTCTGCTTGACCCTCTGCTGGGGACAGAGGGGGCGGGGACAGGGATGCTTCACTCTCACTGCTGCTCTGCAGAAACTCCGCATCCCTGGGGAGTGATGGAAGCCCAGGAGGAAATCGGGCTTGTTTATTGACATCCAGCTTGCTTGTCGGCTTGGGAACACAATGTCCTCAAATAAAGGCGACTGCCAGTGACAGCCATAGGGAAAAGCTCGTTCTCTGACCAAGTGTTTGGGTCAGACTCCAGCTTGGACCCCAGAGACAGGGGTGCAGGCAGAGGGTGGGGGCACAGGTTCAGCTCCCCTCGGGGAGGCAGTCACGGCCTCTCTGACTCTGTATTGTCACCTGAGAAATGGTCAGACTCAGGCTTTACCCTTCGGGGCTGAGGGCAGCCATAGGGGATTAGGGGCGTGGGGGAACCTCAGAAAAGCCCTGCTCAGTTTGGAGGCGTGGGGTGTGCCAGCTACAGTAAGGGCCCTGTGGCCACTGCTGGGCCGGGCTTCCCTCTCGCCCACACCTTAGTCAAGCACACGGCTCCACGGCCTGAGGACTAGAAGGGACGGAGCTGGCCCAGGACACGAGGAGCCTTTGTTTCCCTAAAACCACCCGAGACGCCCTGCCCTGGAGGCCTGGGCACAGAGAGGGCATGCCAGGAGATGGGGGCCAGCGCATCTCCAACCCTGCGCTCTGCATGCCTGCCCTCCTAGCCGTGAGGCCCACCTGCCACCTTTGAGCAGATTAGCAGAGGACCCCTTCCGGACATTGCTGTCCTCTGGGAATCTGCTGGGACTGACGTTCCGGCCTGCGGGCTGCCGTGGGCGTGGCGCCCCACAGCCGTGCCGGCGTCCCCCTCACAGCATCCACGGGGCCCTTCCTGCAAGGCCTCTCACCTCCTCACCCAGCAGCTCCAGGGGCACGGGGCAGGCCACGGGATAAGGCGGGAAGGGCTCCGACCAGCCCGCCACGGTGCAGTCCCGCTTCACGGCCCCTGGGAGGCGAGGGGAGGGGGAAGCAGAGACCTGGTCACAACTTTCCCCTCTCCCTGGGGGATGGGGGAGCCCTGACCTCCGGTGGCCCTGGCAGACTCCCCTCCAGGCGTCAGAGAGGGGGCCTTCTCTCTGGAGCCCTGGGTTCCAGGTCCTGCCTGGGAGGGTTCTGGGCCTTCCTCTCTGGCCTCAGAGTCAACATCTGTTAAACAGAGAGAACCATTCCCTTGAGGGGCAGAGTAGTGAGTTGGCCCTCCCTGCTCCTGGAGGGACGGTCCACCCCAGACACCCAGGCCAGGGACTTGGGCCAGAGTAGTGGGGGCCCTCCCCCCACCCATCAGGCAGCTGGTGGCATCTTGGCCACCAGACGGGCTCTGCCCACTGCAGCCCACAGCCAGCCCTCCCGACATCTTGAGAAGGATGACTCGGCGCCAGGCCCTGGGTCCAGCACTTCTGTGCTCTGCTCACGAATCCTCACCCCCAGTGAGGTCACAGGTCAGGAAGCTGAGGTTTGGGAGGTCACACCGAAAGAGAGGAAGTTGCTTAAATCCGTGTCTGCCATATCCCGGCTCCACCAGAGAAAAACACTCCCCCTCCCTGCCCAGCCCCGCGCCCAGGTCCTCACCTGGCTCTGAGCTGAAGTGAGAGAAGAAATCTGGGCAGGGGAGTGTCACCCACTCGCCGGAGCCTGCTGTCGGCCAGCACAGCAGCCCATCCCAGGTCGAGGGGCAGCCTAGAAGAGGGGGGGAGCAGCGTGGGTTCAGCCCAGGGGACAGCCCTGTCCACATCCTGACAGGTGAGGCTAGAGGAGATAAAGGGGTCTAAGAAGCCATCCCCTCACCCTGAAGCCCCGTACCCAGGCTGGCATTGGACATCCCCTCGGCTGCTTGCAGACACGCACTCTCGTCCTCTCTCAGCCGGGTGAGGAAGTCACACTCTGGGTGCACGTGGCCCAGCACCTGCAGGACAGAGTTAGCAGGAGGCGCCAAGCCAGTGGGTGTCCTTCTGGGAGGGGAAGGAGGAAGCCATGGCTGCCGGGAGTTCTCCAAGCCACAGTGCCGCCTGCTTGGTGGGGAGAGACCTCTGCACTGGGCTCCGGCTGGGCACCCCGACACCCCTGTGGCTCCTAGACCTGGAGCCCAGCCAGAGGCAGGAGGGTCCGAGCTGGCTACTCACGATTGGTAACGGGCTCAGGGAGCAGAGGATGCGGGCACCCCACGCCCGGCTGTCCATGGCCTCACTGAGCCCTGGCCCTGTCCCTCCCGTCCCCAGGTGGCTGATTGCATAGGCAGAAGCCAACAAAGGGACAGAACCAGTTGCATATTCACCAGGATTGCAGGACACTGTGCCCAGCTCTGCCCCGGCCCTGGTGTGGGACTCCATGTCCCCAGCTGGGAGGGGCTGAGCCCTCCCACCCACTTCCACTCTGTCTGCAAGTCAACTTGTGTATCTGTCCTGATAGCAAGGGCCCAGGGAGGTCACGACTACAGGACACTTCTTGCCCCAGTAGGTCAATATGCTTTACCACTCTGCTGGTCCACACTGGAGAGAGCCCTCTGTCCCCGCCCCAAATGAAGGAGACGCAGAGAAGAAGCCAGAGACATGGCTTGGTTGGTGATCCCAGCTTCATCTCAGGGCTGGAGAGTGGGCTCAGGGCTGTGGGGACCCGGCGGGGGTAGGGCGGGTAGGGTGTCAGTGGGGTCCGGAGAGGAGGTGAGGGGTGATCACGCACCTGCATGGGCTGGCCAAGAAGGCGTCACATCGGCAGGGCCTCGTTTCTTTCCCCGGCGAGGATGCCAGGCTGGACGCCGACGTGAAGTCTGCAGGTACCAAGGCTCTGGACTTCACCGGGGCGGAGGGTGCTGGTCAGTCTTTCCAGAAGTCCTCGTGGCATCGGGCAG
Organism: Tadarida brasiliensis; assembly: GCA_030848825.1. NCBI lineage: Eukaryota > Metazoa > Chordata > Mammalia > Chiroptera > Molossidae > Tadarida > Tadarida brasiliensis. The sequence goes on along the minus strand of CM061267.1, from coordinate 91,688,930 downwards.
AAGTGAGGCTGAGTGAGGGCTCACAGGGCCACCCATGCACTGGCCAAGCTGAGAGGGGCAGACAGTCCTCAGCAGCAGAAACAAGAGGACTGACATAGCCCCTGAAGTGATTTTTCACATTTGTTACTCGATGATTTTTATTATACTTTTAAACCTTACAACGTGGAAGGCCAATTGGCCACGCCAGAGACAGTGTCTACATGGCCCTGGGTCCTGCACAGCATTCTGGGATTTGAAAGCACATTTTAATGGCCCAGTGCCTGGGAGGTCCTGACAGTGGCGTCCCCAGAGCTCGCCGGGCTGGACGCTGGTGACAACAGACGTGTTTACAGCGGACTCGGATGATGAATGATGAAGGCCCCCGCCCCCGCCACGTCTAGGCTGAGGAGTCGTTTGGCATCAGCAGGGTTTTACGTTTCCATCTGTCTTCGTCAGCAACAAGGTGGTGAAGAAAAGTCTATTGAAAACATGAGCCGCCACAACCCCAGAACCCCGACCCTGCACCAGTGTTCACACGTGCTCCCCGAGAACCAGATGCCGCCGGGGCGCACGCACAGCTCCTACTGCGCGAGGGAGGTCTCCCGGGCTGGGACAGCAGAGCCCCAGACGGTGACTTAGAGGGAAAGCTAGAACCTTCTGTCCTTCAGCTGCGAAGAGGCAAGAACCCAAAGACAAATGTTACCATTAATCACCGTTGATAATTAGTGTCTGTGTCATTAGCATTAATGACGGTTAATCATTGATATTGATACTTAATAATAATTATTATTATCTGAATTAGTGGTCCTTAACGGGGAACAGTTTATCCCCCAGGGAACATTTGGTAATGACTAGAGACAGTTTTCATGGTCACAGCCAAGGGTCAAGGTCAAGGGTAAGGAGGAGGGAGAGGTGGGAAGGTGATATTGATGGGTAATGGATAGGGACCAGGGATGCTGTTAAACATCCTGCAATGCACAGGATGCCCCTGAACCACAGAACGAATTATCCAGTTCACAGGGTCAATAGGACTAAGGTCGAGAAACCCTGATCTAAGTGTTCATGCTCCCCAAGGATTCTGCCAGGCCCGTTGTCTCTTCTGAGCAGGCCAAGGAGGCTCACTGAATTCCCATCTGTAGCTATCCCTACTCAGGCTTCACATTCTGCCTCCAGCACTTGCTAGCTATGTGACTGTGGGCAAGTTGTGTAACCCGAGACTCAGTTTCCCCACCTGACAAATGGGGATGAAACCTTACTTCAGGGAAAGACTACTCATACAGAGCCTCACCCACAGTGGACAGTCGTTAATGGTAGCACGTAAAAAGGATGACTGTCAGTAAATAAGGTTAGAACAATCGAGTCTTTTATGGAAAAAATAAGGTTCGATCTCTAGCTCATATTTATGAAATATAAATTCCAGAAGCTTTAAAGCCCTAATCATAAAACAATAAAATGCAATTTTTTTCCAAATTTGTTTTTATGGCCTTAGAAGAAGGGAGACTTTCTCAATAAAAAATGAAAACTATAAATAAAAGATTAATAAATTTGACCACATCAACAATTTTTTAAATGCATGTTCAAGAAAGGACAAATGGGTACACTACAAGCAAGCTGCAGACTGATAGAATATTTGCAACCAATAATGGCAAATAAAGAGATATCAAAAAATATTTTTAAACTATCTACAAATCAATAATAAAGAGAAAAATAATCCAACAGAAAAGTGAGCAAAGGATATGAATAGCAATTCAGAAAATGTGTAACACATAAGACAAATAAACAGAAAGAGATGTTCAACATCACTAATACTAAAAAAAAAAAAAAGAATTAAAATGATAATGACTGCCCTTTTTCACCAATCACATTGCCTAAAATTTTAATATCTGATGATATGATATTTGGAAAATAATGTGGGGAAACGGTACTTTTATGCTGTGCAGACGGGAGTGAACACGGGTACACCCGCTTTGAAAAGCAATTTGGTATGATCTAGTGAATCTATCATTGAATATACCCTACAAACCAGAAGTTCTGTAGCTGGATATTTGCCCCAGAGGGCAGTATTATTTATAATATGTAGTAAAAACCAGAAAACAACACAAATGTCCGACAGCAATGGAACAGCTAAGTACATTGTGATATATCACACAATGAGATCCTATAGGGCATTGAAAGGATGCGTTAAATCTATTTATATCCACATGGAGAGAGTTTAAAATAACATATTTGAGGAACTTCTGCTTCCAGCCAAGACAGAGTAACAGGGACGGATTTATCCTCCTCCTGCCTCAACAACAAGAAATCCCAACAAAATATTGGATTTTAATAGGTGAAGATAAAGAGCACACATGATCATCTCAACTGATGCAGGAAAGCATTTGACAACCTCTAACACCCTTTCAAGATAAGAACACTCAATACATTAGTGAGCTTCCCTGAGATGAGGAACAAAGAAGGATGTCTGGTTTCTCCACTTCTATTCAACATAGTACTAGAAGTTCTAGCCAGAATAATTGGGCAAGAAAAAGAAAGAAAAGGTACCCAGCCCTGGCCAGTTTCACTCAGCCGTTAGAGCATTGGCCCATGGACCAAAGGGTTGAAGGTTCCCCGCCAAGGGCATGTACCTGGGTTGCAGGTTAGATCCCCAGCCCCAGTCAGGGTCGTGCAGGAGGCAACCAGTTGATATGTCTCTCTCACATTGATGTCTCTCTCTCTCTCTCCCTACCTCCTTTCCACTCTATCTAAAGAAAGCAATGGAAAAATATCCTCAGGTAAGGATTTTTTTAAAAAGGTACCCAAATTGGAAAAAATAAATAAAAGTATCTCTGTTCACAGATGACATGACCTTACATGTAAAAAAATTCTAAAGAGCACACACACACACACACACACACACACACACACACAACTATTAGGCTTAATAAACGAATTCAACAAAGTTACAGGACACAAAATCAACATGCAAAAATCAGCTGTTATTCTATACACTAACAACAACAATCTGAAAAGGAAATTAAGAAAACCATTCCATTCGCAAGAGCATCAAAAAGAATAATGTACTCTGGAGTAAATTTAACCAAGGAGATGAGAAGGCTTTTACATAAAAACTACGAAACATTACAGAAAGAAATTAAGGTTTAAAAAAAAAAAGATTTAAAGGAAGGGAAAGATACCTTGTGTTCAGGAATTGAAAGAAAATATTGTTAAGATAACAATATTTCCCAGACTAATACACAGATTCATTGTGCAATCCCTGTAAAAATCCAAATAGCATTTTTTTTTCAGAATTAAAAAAATCCATACTAAAATTCATATGGAATTTCAAGGGACCCTGAGAAGTCAAAACAATCTTGAAAAAAAGAAACACATTTAGAAGCCTCACACGTCCTGATTTCAAAACTTACTACAAAGCTACTATAATCAAAGCAGTGTGGTACTGGCAGAAATATAGAGATAAAACCCAGTGGAATAGAATACAGAACCCAAAAGAAACACTTACATATATGGCCGATCGATTTTTTTGACAAGGCTACCAGGACCATTCAATGGGTAAAAGAACAATGTTTTCAACAAACAGTGCTGGAAAAACTGGATACCATATGCAAAAATGAAGTTGGATCCTTCCTTACCTTATACCATATACAAAATTAACTTGAAATGAATGAAGACCTAAATTAAAGAGTTAAGACTAAAATTCTTAGTGGAAAACACAAGGGAAAATCCTCATTACCTTGGATTTCACAATGGTTTCTTAAATGTGGTACTCAAAATCCTGGAAACACAAGAAAAGGAGATAGGTTGGATGTCATTAAAATGAAAAACTTTTGTGCAGCCAAGGACACTATCAAGAAAATGAAAAGACAACCCATAGAATAGGGAAAATATTTGCACATCATATATCTGATAAAGAATTAATATTCAGAACATGCAAAGAACTCTTACAATTCAACAACAACAACCCAATTCAAAAATGGGCGAGACTGGAACAGATGTTTCTCCCAAAATGATATATACATGAAAAAAGCTCTGCATCATTAGTCATTTGGGAAATACAAATCAAAACCTCTGTGAACTATAACTTCACACCCACCAGGATGTCCATCTTTTTTTAATGGCAAATAAGTGTTGATGAGAATGTGGAGAAACTGGAATCTTCATGCAAGCTAGTGGGAATGTAAAATGGTTTGGCAGTTTCCCAAAAGGTTAAACACAGAATTGCCATATGACTTAGCAATTTCACCCCTAGGTATACATACAAAAGTATCGAAAGGAGGAACAGAACAATACTTGTACTCATAGCAATATTATTCACGATAGCCAAAGAGAGGAAACCACCCACGTGTCCATCAACAGATGAGTGGATGAGCAAAACGTGATATATGCCTACAATAGAATATTACTCAGCCATAAGAGGAATAAAGTTGTGACAAGTGCTATAACGTGGGTGAACCTTGAACATATTATGCGAAGTAAAATAAGCCAGACACAGAAAGACAAAGATTGCGTGATTCCACTTATATGAGGTATTTAGAGTAATCAAAGTCATTGACACAGAAAGTAGAATACAGGTTACCAAGGTGTGGGGAGTTGTGACTCAGTGGGTACAGAGTTCCTGGTTTGGGAAATGGAAAGTTCTGAGAATACAGTAGATAGTGATGATCGATGCCAAACACTGCGAATGTACTTGTCACTGAATCGTACACCTAAAATGCTTTAAATTGCAAATTTTATGTTATGTATATTTTACCACAGTTTTTAAGGGAAAAAATAATTGATTACTTAAAGAAAAACTACAATAAATACATCACGGGGTTTATGGCATATATAAGAAGTAAAAAATGAGCAGAAAGCGTTGGAGGGGGAGAGTGGCAGCGTATGGTCGTAGTGTTTATTCTCCGTGAAACAGTATAATACGGTTTGAAGGCAGATTGTGATAAAAGTTAAAGATATATGTTGGAAATTCTTGACCTCCCACATCAAAAAAATAAAACAAAGAGATATGGTTCATAGACTGCTGGAGATGAAATGAATCCTATGAAAACTGGTTAATCAGAAAGCAAAGGAATAAAGATGAAGAGTAGTTACGGCAAACTAAAAAAGAAAGAGCAAACTGCAGAGGTAAACCCAGCAATATTAATTTAAAAATTAACTGTAAATGGACTCATCACCCCAATTGAGGAAATTGTCAGACTGAAAGAAACATTAAGACCCAACAGTCTGCTACCTCATTTTCAGAAAAAGAAACAGTACTATACTTGCATAATTTAAAAAATTTTAAAGCTCGCAGTCGCTAGTGTTTAGTGTGTCCCTTCCACAGGGCGGGTATCGAAGACATGGGTCAGCTCTGTCTGTCCCACAGCAGGTGGGCTCCTTCAGTGCAGGGGTGGACAGATTCTCAGAGAGCCGCCCACAGCAGGATGCCCAGGGCATCAGCCGGAGGTTTCTCCATCCTGCCTATGGTCGGTGCCCCCTGGTGGTCACGCTGAGCAAGTGCAGCCTCTTCCTGATGGTGACTGCTAGGACAGCAGCAGGTCTCAGGGTGGTTCCCGGCTTGGTCATTGCTGGAGTTGGGGTCTTGTAGCTGGTGATGGGCCTTGGGGGGCACCTATTTCTGGATACTTGGCCAGATGCCCTATGGTGGGCTGAGGTGGAAGCAGAGGGTACTCAGGCCAAGGCCAGAGTGACCCCTATATCCCTGGCTGTTTTGGCCCCTTACCCTGCTCCCCAACTCTGTCCTTTCCTCAGGGGCAGGAACAGTCTGGCATAGGAGCAGGGGCCTGGGTGCCTCAGAATGGATCCCTATAGACAGAAACCCCCATCCTCAGCCCTCTGAGAAGGCACCCCACTTAGCTGGGGCTCTGCAGGGGCACTGGCTATCTGGAGTCATCAGCCACTATCACACAGGCCCTGTGACCCAGCTCTGCATGGGGTCAAGGTCAGAGTTCAGTCTTCAGGGTTGGAACTCAGCCTGCCATCTGTTTGGAGTCTTAGGTGGACCAGGGTTGAAGCTCAGACTGGGGGTCAAGGTCAGGGCTAAGTTTGGGGCTGACTCAGTCTCTGGCTAGGGTCAGGATCAGGAGGAGAACCAGGGCTGAGAGTCCTTGGCGTGCCACTAGTAAGGATGCTATGACTCCTTGGCCTCTGGATGGCAAAGCAGGTTCTGCCTTAAGGCTTCCAGGTCGATCTCACAGTCACAAAGTGATTTTTCTGCAGAGCAGAAATTATGGTTCCCGCAGGAGCACCTGCTAGTTGGGGGCAGGGCGGGGCAGGGCAGGGCCTGGCAGGGGTGCGGGAGGAGCGCTGGCCTTCTGCCAGGCAACGTGAGAACAATGTGACACTTTGTTTTCCTCTAACCGAAGAAGGTGCTTTGATTTATGCATGGATAACTCATCTCTCATAAACTTTAAACTCCGCCAGACTTTGCCCTCCTTCTCCTGGAGCAAGCTTTCTCTAGCCAGGCCTGATGAAAGGGGTCCCCATGAGGGAGACAGACCCAGCTTCCCTGGCATGCACCCAGCAAGAACAATCACCCTTATTTTGCAGAAGAAGAAACCGAGGTGCCCAAGCTCGCTCGGGGAATTGTTCTGTCTGCTGGGACGGGCCCCGAGTCTCCTGGCTCCCAGCCCTGAGTGCTGTCTGGGGCCCAAGCTGCACGCTGCAATTCACCAGAGAGCATCAGGGGTGCAGATGCCTCCGAGCCCCAGGGAGAGGAGAGAGCAGGGATGCACCCCCACACACACACACTCTCCCACCTGAGCCTGCTCCCTGGACTTCCTGGATGAGGCAAAGCACCCCCTCCAGGCAGAGGAAGAACCTGGTTGCCGAGGAATAATCCGTCACTTTGTCTACTCCCCTTACAGATGGGGAAACCAAGGCCCAAAGAGGGGAGGAGACCTACCCGGGGTCACCCAGCCGGTCAGAAGCAAAGCTAGGGTGCTACCTGGCAGCCACCCTACCAGAACAACAGAAGAAGGGACAGTGCCTATGAAAAGTGGCCCTGGATCCAGGTGGGAACAGAGCCAGGGCTGGGGGCTGAGGAGGGATGAGGGAGCACTGCCGGGCAGGGCTGGCGGGGGGAGGGACCTGTAGGGCATGAAGCTCTCCCTGGCTGCAGTGTGGCCAGTGGTCAGGAGGGGGCAAGAGTGGCCGGGAGAAACCATGGTGGCAGGTCCCCCACAGTAATTGACCTCCTGCCACAGGCAAGGGTCACATGGATAAATCTCAGGAACAGAAGAGGGAGGGAACATCCCAGAAAAACATCTACAATATGCCACCATTTTTATAAAGTCAACAACAGACGGATTAGATATAGATACATGCACGAAAAAGAATCTTTTTTTTTTTTAAGCCAAGGAATGACAAACACAAAGTTCAGGACAGCGGGCACCTCTGAGGGTTCTCCGGTGAATAGGGATAGACGTGACTTGCTGGAAAAGCTGTCGTTCTTAGGATGAGTAACGGGCTCATGGGTATTTCTTCTATTATTAAACTTCATAATTTACGTCTGTAATCATTAATACCGATCTAGCGCGCACTATGTGTCAGGTCTTTACTAAGCATGTTACATCTGTGAGCTCATTTAATCCCCGCAACAGCTCTGTGAGCTGGGTCCCGGGTTACAGCTGGGGAAATTGGGGCACCAGTGATTTGTTGGAGATCCCACAGCCAACACGAGAGCCGGGATTGTCGCCCGGGCAGCCTGGTTTCAGACCCCATGGTCTAAACCACTTTGTAGGTGACATGCTGTAGTGCAGATGTGTTATGACTTAGTGGGACCAAAAATCTGAAGGGCACTGGGAAAGGTAGGAAGGAAGCTGCCCCTTTGTTCCAGGTGAGATACGGATGTCCTGCACCTCCTCCCTTCCCAGGTAAAATCCCTCCTCCCTTCCTCCCTGTGTCCCCTTCTCCCGCCCCCTCCCATCTACCTACCCAGCTGCCCACCGTCCCTTCTCGGGGCGCCCACACGGAAGACGGTGCTGTCCGGTGGCCTGGTGCAGTAAGGCAGCCAGACTGAGCCTGGAAGACTCAAGGGGGAAGCAACCCTGTTCCCCTCCGGGAGGATTGCTGAGCCTGGGAGCAGGCACTCAGTTCTGGTCTGAGAGGGTCCTGGCCCTGGGGTGGGAGGGGGTGGTGAGGACAAGGAGGGGCTGGATGTTACCCCAGGCCTTCTCCTGGCCTCTCCCTGCAGCTCACTCTCCCCACCCAAACCGGCTCAGCCCCTCCCAGCCCCCTTATTAGTAAACCATCTGTCCCCGTGTCCCTGCCTGCCCCTAGTGTTTGTCCAAAGCTTCAGCTGCTTCCCCTGATAACCCGAGGGCCAGAGGTCCTGGAAACGGGGAGGGCTCAGGGCAGGCGGAGTTCAGGGGTGCTCTGCTTTGCCCTTCCCCTGCTCAGGAAACTTCAGGGCTCCCCCATGGATGTCGCAGGGCCCAGCGCTTAGAACATGCTCAAAACTCGGTGTCTGTCCCCATTTAAAAACTGAATTCTGTGGTTGCCCCCAAGAGCAATTCCAGACTGCTTGGCCAGCCCCTCACAGCCCACCAAGGAACTTAGGGAGGAGATCCCAGAGAGGGGAGACGACACCCGCACCCCCAGCCAGGCTGCTGGACGCTCTCCCCAGTCACTGCCTTTCCACCAACCCACAGGGACAGACCATGGCTCTGAGTCCGCTCCACCCTTTCCAGCTGTGTGACTTTGCATCGGTTGCCTAACCTCTCGGGTTCATAGTTTCTCCATCTATAAAATGTGAGCCTTGTCTGTTTTGTTCATTGCCCAGCACCCAGTACAGAGCTTGACACACAGCAGGAGCTCAGTAAATATTTCTCCGAGGGATGAAGGAGGGAATCCCTAACTCCCAGCTCACGCATGAGTGTCAAGCAAAGCCATACAGCTAGGGGCCTCACGCGGCAGGGACATTGCAAATGGCAAATCGCCCCTTCACTGACCACTCAGGGCTCCAGCCTCCCTCTGACCCCAGCCTGGGAGCCCCCAGCCTAAGGACTCTACCAGACCACCCCAGGCTGGCCTCCGCCCCAGTGTGCCTTCAGCCCGTGGCCTGACCTCTCCAACCACCCCGTGTTCCCTCCAGGTAGTATGTGGGGAAGCAGTGCCTTTGGCCAACCCTTGGGGTCTAGCCTGCTAGACCGGGGCTCCCTGGACACCCCCTTTCTCTCTTTTCTTTCATTCAGTGAATGTTTCTCTGCCCCGTCACTGGTCCGGCGCAGGGCGGGCAGCAGAGAGGACTGTGGTCAGAGCAGGGAGCCTGGCTAGCACGCCTTGGACACTGCGCCCAGGGCAGTGCTGGGCTGTGAGGCCTTTGCAGGGATGGGCTAGGGCTGCCCCACAGAGGCAAGGAAAGGCCAAGACCAGAAGTGGCTCAGTAAAGGGCAACCAGAGATGAGGGCCAGAGAGGAGAAGGGACTCGCCCAAGGTGCCACAGAATTCGGGGGCAGAGAGCGGCCTAGCACTCCTGGCCCAGCTCACTCCGCTGCCACTGGCTCTGGGGTGCCCAGCCGCCCTGATCTCCTCGTGTGGCCCTGGTTCCGGAGGCTCCGGGTGAGCGTCTGGCTTGGCTTGGCCCACCCCCAGCCCGCGCCACCTTTGCCCACAGCTCCAGGAGCTTGGCTGGGACACCAGCCCAGCTGCTCCCAGCACAATGGAAGGCCAGTCAATGATTCACCGAGGCCCTTTCTGGAGGCCTTCTCTGGACGTACCAGGCACCTGCTGCTGGCTCCTGAACAAGCCCCTGGGGTGGCAGGACAGGGCAGGATGGGGATTAATCAGTGATGGGAGGGGAGGGAGGAAGCACAGCCCCCCCCCCCCCGCCCCCCCAGTCCTCCCTCCCTCCTCCTCTCTCTTTTTCTATCTCTCAACCATTTTAATCTCTTGGTTTCTCTTAAAAACTGGCTATTTCTGCCCTGGCCGGTTTGGCTCAGCGGTTAGAGCATTGGCCTGCGGTCCAGAGAGTCCCGGGTTCGGTTCCCGCTAAGGGCACGTACCTCGGTTGCAGTTTGTCCCCGGCCCTGGTTGGGTCGTGCGGGAGGCAGCCACTCGATGTGTCCCTTTCACGTCAATGTTTCTCTCTCTCTCTCTCTTCCTCTCCCTCCCTCCCACTCTATCTGAACAAAAAATGGAAAAATGTCCTCGGGTGAGGATTAAAAAAAAAACTGGCTATTTCTGTCTCTCCCAGCACTGTCCCCCCTCCCTCTCTCCCCCTCTCATGCACACACTAGCTGCTCCCTTCCCCCATGCCCCAGCGCCCTCACCCTGAACTCACAACTTCTCTCTGGCCCTCCTCCCTCCCACCTGCCCTCAGGAGAGGTTTGGATAAACCAAGCCACCTGGGCTTTTCAACGGGAACTGCGAAGGGGCCCAAGCCCAGGAATGCCTGCCTGGGGCCCACACCTGCAGTTCCAGAACATTCTGAGGGCTCCCAGCTCCCTGCCTGCTTGTCTCCTCCCTAAGTGTGAAGCCACCCCGGGCTGCCCTCAAGTAGATTTTCCTGAGTGAAAATCCTAGAGAGTTAGATTTCCGATGGCGCCCAGCAGCCTGGGGCTTTTACCATTCACGTGCCTGGCCAAGGCCACGTGAACGGGCTGAGGTGAGTCACCTGGGCTGAGGTCAGTCACCTGCCCTCCATGATCCTGAACAGGGAGAGTCCCAGCTCCTGGCTTATAAAGTCACTTTTTTATTGCAGGACTTGTCAGTGCCTCTACTATGGTTAGTCTCCCAGAGGGTGACGTGGTTTTCCAACTTGCCTCATCCCAGGAGCTGGGGCTCTCCCTCTTCAGGATCACGGAGGGCAGGTGACTGACCTCAGCCCAGGTGACTCACCTCAGCCCGTTCACGCGGCCTTGGCCAGGCACGTGAATGGTAAAAGCCCCAGGCTGCTGGGCGCCATCGGAAATCTAACTCTCTAGGATTTTCACTCAGGAAAATCTACTTGAGGGCAGCCCGGGGTGGCTTCACACTTAGGGAGGAGACAAGCAGGCAGGGAGCTGGGAGCCCTCAGAATGTTCTGGAACTGCAGGTGTGGGCCCCAGGCAGGCATTCCTGGGCTTGGTGTCTCCAGGCCGCACATTCCTGGAGCAGAGGCCGCTGCTCCTCCCGGCCCAGGAAGTCACCGCCAGCCGTGGAAATTCTTGGAGTTCGTCTCGGATGGAAGGAGCCACTGGCCCCTCAGTCCCGATGCAGGTGCGTCGGCAACTCCTGAACTTCACAGAGTGTGACAGAGTCACCCTTGCCTTAGGGCCCAGGCTCCTGGCAGGGCAGGGACACCGCTCCAGTCTGCAGAGAAGCGGCGAGGAGGGGAGACGGGCTAAAGCGGGCAGGAGGCGCGGAGACACGGGTGCGGGGGACCCGGCCCGTCTGCGTGTCCGTGTCTTCACTGCTGATGTGGGCAGACGCACAGGTCGCTAGACCAGAAAGTCACGAACACTTTGAGAGCTTGGCAGCGGCAGCGCCAGGTGGCCGGTGGAGAGGAGAGGCCTGTGCCCTGTGACTGGGAGAGGCTGCCTCCAAACCCAGCCTCAGGCGATGATCTGACGGAGACAGAACCGGCCTCTTCCCACGGAACTCCCCTCCCGGGCCCCGCTGCAGACACAGTGTGCGCGGACGCACACGGGCCAGGGAAATAGAGGCTGCCGGCGGGCGTTTTCACCAAAAGTGTAATTTATTAGGCACTTCTCACTGAAAAACAATCACATTCTCTGCATAATCTCCCCCAAAACGAGAACCAATAACGCCTCCCCTGTCATCTGTCCAGCAAGGAGACCAGAGTTGGCGAGGGGCAGGGAGCCAGGCCTTCACTGGCCCCCAGGAGCCTGCCTTTTCCAGCAGGAGATCAGTATGGACCGCCTGGAACTGCTGTGGGTCCATCTGTGGGTCTGACACCGTGCCCTCGGACCATTCAGAAACCCAAGTCTGATTTAAGGGACCTTTCCCTGGAGTCCAAACAAATAACCAAAAAGCTGTGATTGGCTCATGTCACCGACTGGCTACAATCCAGAAGACCCTGTCGTGGGTTCCACAGTCCACTTGGACTTCACTGTGTCCGTCTCCATGGACCTGGCGTCACTCTCCCTGACCCCACTCCCCTACCAAAGTGATATCCAAAGTATACTGGCATCCGAACGGCATGGGCACCCCGCAGCCGTCAACTTTCCGCTTAGAGGATCACAATGAACTGTATTGGTTTTATAGGGTTCGTTTTTTAGGTTTTTTATTTGAGTTCCTTAAAGGCATAAGGAATTTATATCTAAGTTGCATTATGAAAAATGTAGGCTGAGTTTTCTAAAAAGATAAAGCTCACGTTCAATAGGTGTCAGGGATCTGAATGGCCACTTACAAATGTTCCAGGCTGCTGTGAGTGGTGGGCTTCCGACCCGGAGACCTCTCATCCTCATCAACTCTTCGGGTTTGCTTTTGGTGGATTGGACTCATGCGCTGAATTCACTGAGAGTCTGTCTCTCTATCTCTGTCTCTCTCTCCCTTTCATTTTTTTTTTCCTCCCAAAAGACAGTACTTTCTCTCTCCAAGTCACAGATCCCTTTGCTTGCTTGGTAGCTTGCAGAAGAATGCATGGTCACTCCTCCTCAGCGAACACCAGCCAGGCCAGTCTTCTCGAGCTGTGTTCATGGGGGCAGGCTGGCTCCAGGCCCGCTGGGTGTAGTACCTGGTGGTGACATCCGTACGTAGCAACATGACTGTGGGCAGAGGACACTTCTCCAGCCTTTGACCGTGTGGCAGGGGTTGGTCGTGGGCGAGGCTGCAGGATCCGGCAGAGCCCTGGGTCAGTGTCCTTAACAAAATCGTGCCCACGCATGACAACCGCTGGGAAGGTTCTTAGGACAGATCAGAGGATGACTCCAAATGTATTACAGGACAGAGCTCTCCCCCAACACACACACACACACACACACACACACACACACACACACTCTTTTTCTGACTTGGACCTTACTGATGGACCCTCTCACGGACATGTGACGTGAGTGCTTTGGTTCCCACTCAGGGGTGCTGTGCACTAGCCACGAGTGTCCAGGGCACCCATCCACCAGGACGGCCCACGAGGATAGTGCTGGACAGGGTCCTGGTGGCCCCCTGATGATGACGGGATCGACCCCTCAAGTACTGGCTGTGGAGAGGCCCGGAGGTGACCAGAGACTGGAGAAGGACCAGGGTAGCCAGGGAGGCCAGACAGGGGATACTTGAGGAGCTCAGATCAGATAGGAGTATTTCAGTATTTAAGAACCCGCTGAGGCCGTACTGACCCATATGGCTGAAGGTCAGCTGTGCCCTCAGCTCGTTCCCCATCAATACACTGGAAAGAACAGATAAATAAGCAAAACCCTATATGCAGAGAATGTGATTTCATTGGAATGAGGCAGAGGCACCTAAGCGGAACAAGCTGATTAAAATTTCTGGGTACCCTTCAATAGCGGTCTCCGCACACCAGGCCCCAGGCATGGTGGGAACTATCTCTTGAGAGTTGGGGACGATGGTTCTGCAGGCAAAGGCCTCCCCTGCCTCCCCACCTCCAGAATTGCCCCCTGTGCCACAGTAAGGACAGTGAACATCACCACCTGTGGGTCCTCAGCCCCCAGGATGGCCCTGCCCGGGCCCTCTGCTTGCAGCAAATTCCATTCATCGCCCTCATTGTATTCTAAACCTAAAGCAAACAAGGCGTCATGCCCAGCAGCTCGTCCATAAAACATTAATCACTATCCCCCTCCTTGAGAGGCTCCTGACCAGTGAAGGTGTGACCCACAGGAGTGATGGAAAAATCCTAATGGGTCAGCACGTGGCCAGGCCACGCCAAGGGCGGGCCCTGGCACTGGTCCCTCCAGTGCTTTTCCAGACCAGCTCCCAGCTTTGGCTCCAAGGATACTGAGGACCAGCCTGGGAACCCCAAAATGAAGAGACCCCTCCCTGCATCTACCAATTCCCCCAAAACACTGTGGTCCTTGGGGCCAACTTGCAAATGGCTGCTTCGAGTCATCCATAGACTTCCATCTTGTCCCTCCTTGAGCCCACATGAGCTTTTGAGATAAATAAAGATGATGGGATCAGGCCCCACTGAGGCTGGATGGCATCTGTCTGACCAGTTGACTGACCCTAGTCCAGGGTAGCTTCAAAGATCCATTCTTCTCCATGGATATCTCAGCACCTCTCCAGGGCCTGGAAGGAGGGATTCCCCTTGATCCTAGAAGAGAAGGGGAAATATTGAAAGGGGAATATGGATTCCTGGATGCTTAGAAACCCAGGACTGACTGAGCCAGTGCTTGAGGTCACATATATGTGCATCTGAAAAGCAACTTCGGGTTGATCTGAACACTGATCGCTGGGCCCTGAGCAATGTCTCCTCTCAAGGGCCTTGGGAAATCATGCGATCCGGGCCAGCGTTCCTAGGAGGCCTCAGAACAGGTGGGGCAATTGTGGAAGTGCAACTCTTTGCTCTTGTGTGTTTAATGGAGAGACAAACATTCTAGGATTGAGTAACTGCTGGATTACATCCTGCTTCCTGCTGGGCCAAGTGCTGAGGGCACCGCCTTCCCAGCCAGGTGCACCACCTCCGTGTGCACATCTCGGGACCGTGGGGGAGTCCCGTCGGGGAAGGGACCTGTTGTCTGGTCTCAACGGAGACCCACTGGATGGGGTAATAGGTGTCCCCCTTCCAAAGCACCTCACACGTGTAGTTGCCTGAATGCTTGGAAGCTGGGGAATGAAGGTTGAGTCATGGAATCTTCCAGGAAATTTACTCTCTCCATTAAAGATTGATGAACAAAACTGACAAGGGCTCTGGTTGCTCCAGAATCCCCATGCCAGTTCTAGTTATTCCCCCAAACCTCTCCTCTGTGCTGGGCTGGACAGAACATGAGCAGAGCAGAGTCAGGGATGGCCCTTGAGAGATGGCGTACCTGAAGCACTGAAGCCACAGACTGGAAGACGACAGGGAATCTGGAACAACCTGGCCCCAAAGCTTTTGCTCCCAGGCCTGAATGGTTTCTGAGGCTCCTTCATAGTGCACTACTATTCCTCAGCATGCAGCATTGCCCTTCCCTTTCTCATATACTCTGGTGGGAGAGGACAACCTCTGGATGAGCAGGTTTAGCAGACATTTTTCTTCCAGACAGAGGAGTAGTCAGGACTAGAGGGCACAGGGAAGGCTGTGATGGTGCCAGAGCCAGAAGAACAGCCTGGGGTCAAATGGTGCCAGGATGTCTTAAGCAGATACTACATCCAGCTGGCCTCGGAATGAAGAGCTTCTCCTGGTGCTAGAGTCCCCTCCAGCCAGGTGTTCTTTTCCCTTCCTCCTTCCTCTTAACACCTTTCAGGCAGAGGAAGCCTGGCTGCCAGGCTGGCCCAAAGTCAAACTTAATGGAGGTCATGACAAAATGGGAGAGCACCAGAGAGTGGAAAGAGCCCCATCTTTGATGCCAGGCAGAGCAGGTTCAAATCCCAATTCTGCCACCAACCTGTTGTGTGGCCTTGAGCATCAGGGGCCTCCGCATGCTCTGTAAATGGGGGCATTCATCTCCACCTTCCCGGGATGTTGTCAAGATTAGAAAGACTGCATGTGAAGTCCCAGGGAAGTTCCTCACAAAGAGTAACTTCTCAAGAAATACCAGTTGCCCAACCTCTTCCCCAGGCCCTGTCTCTTGGCACTAAGATTCTAGACGTTTTAACCAAATAATCAATAGGAAAGGTTCTGCCCTGGAATGGCCAGGGGTGGTCCAGGAAGAACATGAGTTGAGGTAGGGGTGGCCGGGGCCCATAGTGGGGACTGGGAGGATAGGACAAGATAAGAAGACAAGCCAAGAAGGACTGTGAGACAGACTTGGCACACTCTCACAGGCGGGCCTGGGTTGCCGTGGGCTAGCCCATGTCCTGTGCCCACAGCCAGGTTGTCACTACCCTGTTCATACCAGCCTGTCCTCAACCTGGGAGATGCAGGGGCAGTTGGAGTGGCTGAGACAGTCCAGGTGACACTCCCAGGCCCAGTGCACACGGGGAAAAGAAACCCTACTCCAACAGCACTGACTCACCTTCAGTGGGGTGACCCAGCTCCCGGCCCTGCCTAGCCGTCTGTGCCTCGCCATCAGCGAGCCCTCCTCCAGAGGGAGGCAGGAAGCATGTGTCTCTTAGGAGCATTGTTGGGGTTCCAGGACCTCCCCAGAGACTCCTTCCCTGCTCAGCCTGCATCTGTGGTTAACACCTGCCTGTGTGGCCTAGAGTGATCCCCCAAAATTGATGGTTCCCTAAGCCTCCCAGACTACAGGCCACCTGGAAAGTGCGAGCCTGCCCATTGGAGTAGGGCCTGTCCCTGTTAGGAGGCACTCACTTTCCCAGCACAGTTGTCCCTGCTTGGAGACTAGCCCTCAGTGTGCACACATGTGGGGACCATCAGGGTTCTGGGTCCAAGGGTCAGCTTGACATGGACTTTGTCCTGAGACTTTGGGGCATTCTCTGAGTATCCATCTCCCCTCTGCTAAACGAGGACACGCACCCCAGCCATGCTCCCACCCTGCAGGGGACGCCATGAGTAGGGAGGGATTTTGTGAGTTCAAGAGGCCTGGGGATGGGGGATAGGGCTTTGGACCTCACAGGGACAGGGGGAAAGGCAGGAGCAAACAGAGGTCCTTTCCTGGCTCCCTGTCACCCTCTAGGCAGAGGCCAGCTTACTGTGACCTCCCTTTTATGACGAAAGCCACAGAGCCCTCCAGGGGAAGATGCCCGTTCTCACTGGACGTGGTCCACGGTTCAGGAGCAGTGGCTCCCAGGAGACCTCGGGGCCCAGGCTGCTCTTCCTCTCGTAGCTTCTGCAGGTCATCCTTCACCCAGCTAAGGATCACCTGTACCTGGAGCTCACGCGGCTCTGACGGGCGAGCCCGCCCCTCCGTGGGACTGAGCCTCGGGCTCCAGCACCCCGCACAGAGCTGGTGGGTCAGAAATATGAGCACAGGAACAGGAGGAGGACCACCTGGGCAGTCCCTGGTGCTCCCTGGGTCCTGCTACGAGGAGGCCAGAAGGGCTAATGGGGCTGTCACACTGCCACCCTGCCTGGCCCCATCCCTCACATGCTGGAACCAAAACTGGGCCCTGTCCGGGGCAGGACCCTGTGTTCCTCATGGAGCACTGGGCAGGGGCTGCGTCCACCCCCTGAGACCAGGCTTCCCGGGCAGGGGCGCAGGCAGGGGCTCCCCTCCGCCTACATCCCGAGGAGTGGGCCCCCCTCTCCCCTCGGGGCAGAGACCCTTTGTGGAAACGCGGTGATGACAGAAAACCACAGGAAGTCTGATGACCTTAGAAGCCATTTTCCTTTATTTTCTTAACATAAAATGAAATTCTAATTCCAAAGAGACACATATGCAGAGCAGACAGAAGCAGGGTCCTGGTATACAGTAGCAAGGACCGGGCCAGGGATGTGGGTCTGCCCCTCCCCCCCCTCCAGCATGACCCTCAGCCCTCCTGGCCCCTGGCCGTCGCCCAGGCAGAAACAGAAGCTGGGGTGACGGGGCCAATGTCACGGTCCAGGCAGGAGCCAGAGACATGGCCTTGGCTGCTAGGCCTGGCCAAATCACGATCTAGCTGTGGCACCTGGGGACTCGGTTTCCTTCTCTGTTGAGTGGGCTGGAAGTCCCTGCCAGGGAATGGGGAAGAGAGCATGCAGATGTCATGACGGGTCGGTGACCGTTCAGGGTCCCCTGCTTCTAGAGATCTGGGTGTTGTGTCTCGGTTTTTGTCACCATCATGGCTGCGGGGACATGGGCACCTGCTCCGGCCCTGGTGGAAGTTCATGGACTGTGTAGACAGCTGCCCTGAAACAGACTGTGCTCTGAACCGCCCTTGGGCTGCGGCCACAGCTCCTTCCCAGGTCGCGGCCGACCCCTCCAGGGAGTTGGGGGGGAAGGCAGGTGCCTGGGTCACACGGGAGCCTGTGCTGCTCACCCAGCTGCCCTAAATGCCTCCAACCAGGAGCTCAGCAGTCGGGGGATCTGCTCCTCCCCCCCCCCCCAGAATCAGTTGGGGGCTTGGAAAGCCCCTGAGGGTCCAGCAAGGGTATCTGCTTCCGTGGGCTGAGCCGCAGCATGATCACCTGTCCCCAGGCTCGGGCTTTGGATAACAAACTGTCCTTTAATAAACACACACCTGCAAAACGGCCCTGTGTCTACTGCGGGAGGACGCGGAGGACCGAATAATGGTCAAGATGACGCAGTGCTCGGCGGAAAAGATCAATGAAACTCAGTGAGGAAACAGGGGCATTCCTCCTCTGACCTCTAAACGGCCTTCACGCGGCAGCCGCGGCCCTGTCTGGTGAAGCCACGCGGAGGGAGATTCCAACGGCTGAACCGTCCGCTGCTTTGAAACACGCATGCACGCAGCCCGTGTCCACGTGTGCCCCGCACAGCTCTCTGCTTGGGAAAGAGCCCGGAGCAAGTGGAAGACACGGCGCCGGTCCAAACTACGTCTTCCAGAACCACGACGTGTCTACACTTACAGAATCCCAGACAGGGACCTCCGGCCCACAGAGCTCTCTCCGTCCCTGCCACTTTACAGACGGGGCCGCTGAGGCCCCGAGAGAGGGACGACCCCAAGGCCATGCAACACATCCAGGGGAGGCCCCTGGACGCAAGCCCAGCTGCTCGGACAAAGCTTGGCACCACGTGCCCCCACGTGGCCCCTCCTGGGGTGTCTTCCCTCGAAGTACCCTTGGGGCAAAGTGCACGTTACAGGAAAGGGCCTCACCCAAAGGCACAGAGCAGTGATCGCGCAGCCCCAGCACCTGCGACAGGTGAGCTACGCGGGGATGAGGGGGATTTCTGTCACACCTCCTGTCACACTCTGAGGGGACAACTTCGCAGGGTGGGTCCCTCTCTCTCATCTCCTCTGTGACTTCAAGGGAGTGGGTGAGGAGTAAGCCTTGGTCTCCAGGAAGCCCCGAGGCCAGGAAACAGAGAAAGAGAAAGAAAGTGATAGAAACAGCCCCAAATCAGGCTTGGCCGTGGAAGTCCTGCGGATCTTCGGCAAGTGACTTTGGCCAGCTCGTCAGAGTGTCTACAATATGGATTGCACCCGTCCCCCCCTCCGCCCTCCCCTGCCCCGTCCCCCACATGGAAGTGTGGCCGGGCCCCTCTACTTGGGCTTCATCTCCACCCTGGAGTTGATGTCGTCTCCGTCCAGGTCGTACTCCTCCACCTGGCCGCTGGTGCACACCTTCATGCGGTCCGTGAGGTCGCCGCTGCGCGGGGCCAGGATGAAGTCGTAGATGAGCACGGCCAGGGCGGCCCCGATGAACGGCCCCACCCAGAAAACCTGGAACAGAGCAGACAGGCTCAGAGGGCATCTGGCCCAGCCTTCGCGTTCCACTGAAGTCCCCTCTCCTGGGACGCTGTCCCCAAGTCTCCCACCCCACCACGTCCCCTGGATGGGCTCTCTCCCTCCTGTGTCTGGGACAGAGACAGGCAGCTCTGCACCCCAAATCCTGATTCCAGTGCCCCCCACAACTGGCCCAAGCCAGGACGGGTAGTGGCATCTCCTTGCCTGAGGCCCAGTTCAACAAGCCTGGTGTGGTCAGACCAGCCCCTGCTTGAGGGTGGCACCTCCCTGGCCCCGCTGTGGAAGGCCAGTCTCGTTTGGTTAAAGGCTGGCCAGGAACACACACACCCCCAGTAAAACAGCTAAGTCTGCGGGGCACTTCCTCCATGCTGGGCTCGGCCTGTAGACAGCGAGGCCGTCTGTCCTCCCAGCAGCCTGGGGGGTAGGCAGGGCCACCGCACCCCAACTTCACAGCTCAGGAAACAGGCCTGGAGAGGGCCAGCAGCCGGCCCACGTCACGCTCTGTTGGAACGCGGCAGAGCCAGGAATGGGTCTCGCTCTCAGCCATGCTGCCGGGTTGGCTCGGGGTGGGTCTGAGCTGGGAGTGGACACCAGCCCAGGCTCTTGGAGCCCCGGCCCCCCAGCCCTCCATGTCAGGGCTCAGCGCCCCGGTTCCTCAGCCTGCTGCTCCCAGCCTCTGCCTTGGGAGACGTCACAGTGTGGGACCGGGTCTCCCGTGGGCACCAAGCCCCCCGCCACCTCCACGGCAGCCCTTAGCACTTACCCAGTGGTCCCTGAAGTTGTTACTGATCACCGCAGAGCCGAAGGACCGGGCGGGGTTGATGCTGCAGCCAGTGTAGTCAATCTGGAGGGGGCAGGGACGGGGGGCAGAGGGAGGGAAGTCAGAGAAACAGACAAAGGGAAGGGAGGAAAGTGACGGAAAAGACAGACAGGTGGCAATCAGAACCAGAGACAGAAGGGCACATGGACCCAGAAAGATGGTCAGGAGGTCCCCATGCTTCCCCCTCCTGGGCAGAACCTGCCTCCCCACAAGGCCCAAAGAGCTGATAGTCCCCGACGGAATGAGCCCAGTCGGGGGTCCTTTCCACTGCCCGTGACCGGGCACCCTGACAGCCCCTGCCTGGCCCTGCCCTCTTCACCCTCACCCCCACCTGGGAAGACCCCCCCACCGCCACTCACCGCCAGCAGGTGTCCCAAGGCCACAGAGAGGCCTATGGCAAGGGGGGCCGAGCCCCCGAGGTCACGGCGTCTCCGGTCGGTGGTGGCCAGCACACACAGCACCAGCTGCAGGGTGGCGATGATCTCGATGCCCAGGCCCTGGCCCGAGTTCACACCAGAGGCCAGCTGCAGGGAGCAAGGACCGCAAGGCTTGGTGAGCAGGGCAGGTGGGGACGGTGTCTCAGGGCCCCGAGGCCCAGGCACAAGGGCCAGACCCTCAGAGCCCATCCCATCAGCCCCTGCTCGGCCCAAGCACACAGCTGGTGGCGGACAGCAGGCCTGTCCCCTCTCTACATGCTGAGGAAGCACCAGCTGGACCCCCGCACCTGCCTAGGCCTTGTGATGCTCTGCCTAGAGACCAGCCAGCCTGTGCTGAGGCGGGGCATCTGCACCCAGCGACACCCAGGCCATAGTCTTTGGGGGTGAAGGCCATAGGTGAGGGGGGAGACCCAGGCACGGGAGGAGGTAGTCAGGGACACTCAGGGACAGTCATAGGAGAAGAGAAGCAAATGGGTGGGAGGGCCCAGCTGAAGACATTGTTTTTTATCCCCAAAGTCCAGAACACTCTACCCTACCCCTGGCTGCATCTAAAGCTCCCGAAGCTGGCCAGGGGCCTCCTCAGTAAGCTGGCCCACCCCCCTCTGGCCCCCTCTCCTTCCTGCCTGCCTTGCTGCCCCACCCCGTCTCCCTCCCCACCTCTGCCTCTCCCCTACCCAGAGCTCCCCCAGTTCTTCTTGGCCTGCCCTCCCTGTCTGCCCCTTCCCTCTCTCTCCTGGCCCAGCCCTCCCTCTCTCTGGCCACACAGGCCCTGCCACCACCGGCTAGCTGTCACTTGCTCTGGGGCCACTTTTAGTAACATGACTCATGGAAAAGGAAGGGAATGGGAGCTGCCGTGAGGTCACCGAGCCCTCCCCCTGCGGCTGCAGCAGGGAGCCCCTTCTCCAGGGAGCCCTGCACGCTCCCCCATGTGGGGGTCTCAGGGGTGCCCACACAGGGCAGCTGGACCACAC
The DNA here is from genome assembly GCA_030848825.1 of Tadarida brasiliensis. Taxonomy (NCBI): domain Eukaryota; kingdom Metazoa; phylum Chordata; class Mammalia; order Chiroptera; family Molossidae; genus Tadarida; species Tadarida brasiliensis. The sequence continues at coordinate 91,667,385 of CM061267.1, read as the reverse complement.
CAGCAAAGGCCCATTCCAAAAGATGCCCGGATGTGGCCGCATAGGCTGCTTCTCCCGGCAGGGCCGCTGTGTCCAAATAAGCCTGAACTTGAAGTCTCCTCCTGAGGGTAGAGGGTGTCTCCAAGGCAGTCGGGCATTTTGCAAAATCCTAGGTAGGGGGGCACTCCTCCACCCCCCAGAAGTTTTCTCAGCCCCACACTGAGGGCGTCTTGCAAGAACAATTCTCTTCCCGCCTTTGTCTGCAGCCCTGGGTCACAGGGAGGGTGACTCACATCCCCGTCCCTGTGCTGCAGCCCCAGCACGGGGCCATTCCTGGTCGACCCCAGAGCTGCGCCCTCAGCTCAGCCAGCTCTCTGGGCAGTGCCCCCTTTCCTTCCCACCCCAAGGTGGGGCCTGGAGGCAGGAGTGCTGTGCTCAGGTCCCAACCCTCTGACTCGCTGGAGCCGTGGCCATGGCCCTTGCCTTCTCTGGTCCTCAGTTTCCCCATATGAAATAGATCGAAGGCAATGGGGGCTGGTTAGAGGCGTTTGGGAGGGCTGCAGGGGCTGCAGGGAGCAGGAGAGTTGTGGCTTTGTTCTGGTTCTTTTTCATCTTATCCCAGGACTGGGGACAGGCGGGGCGGGGGTGGGGGGCGCCCTGCTGCACAGGGGTGTGGAGATCGGAATGAGGCCTGCCTGGTGCTGAAACAGGCCCCATGGATGCCCGGCTGGTGAGGCCGGCCGCTCAGACCGATGCCATCAGACGAACACCTGCCACTACCCTCCGTGTCTGAGCGCTCAGGAAGCTCGGGGCTCCTCCTCCTGCCACTCCTCTGCTCTCCAGGGCCGGCCTAATTGCTAGCTGGCGGAGGTCCTGAAACCAGCCCTTCCACACTGATTAATGGAGCCATTGCTCTAAGTGGCTCCCGCCTCATACACCTCATCTCCACCCGCCCCTCTCCCAGATGTGGCCTGGATGAGCTCATCTGCTCCCCGAGTTTTTAACCAAGTCTGAGCATCCCAGCCCCTGCTCTCCCCAGGGGCACCACTTTCCATGCAAAGTGAGCAGGGACTGGGGCCATGCCCAGCACTCTGAGTCCACAGGAACGGGCCACCTGCCCTGGAATCTCCAGGATGTCCCTTCCTGACTGCCCAGACCCCTTAGAACCTGACTGCCCAGAACCACCTGGGTTGGTAACTTTCCTCTCCCAAAAGCCATTGCCACCATCAGGAAGCCTCCCCTGATTGCTTCACTGTCTACTGACCACCTCTCCATCAACAGCCAACGCAGTTGTGTTACTTACGTCTGGAAAAACTTGATAATTCAGAATTGGAAGGGGTAATTAAAGGTCGGTTGAAACTTGATGTCCAGGAAAGAGCAGGTAAAAAAATCAACACATATGTTACTATCTACAACCCATTAAATTTGAAACAATTAAAAGTAGGGCCAAGCCCAGTTGTGGTCACTTGTTATTGAAAAATTCACACGTTTGCAGATCCCCAGGTGGTTTTGCCCTGCCCAGGTCTGATATTTCACTGATTACGGCCACCGAAAAACTGTAACAGTCTTGTGAACGCAAGTATAAACGACAGACTGGACACACATTGCCCCCGGAGCTCCCGAACGTTGCGAGCTGCATGCCAAGCCCACCGAAGCCAACCCTCAAGGCGCATCCTGACCCCCCAGCTCCGAGGAGCCTTCCCAGGTCCCTGGCTGGAATTAGCTTCTGCGGTTACGCCACCATGCCCTCACTGAACTGCGTGGACCTCTTGTAGAGAAGCAACCCTCCTGCCTCCGATGGGAGAGCTCAGCCCCCCTGGTGAGGACAGGGCGGGAGATCTTTCCATCTCCCTGCCCAGACCTTGGAGGGGACACTCGCTGTGTGGTTACATAAGTGGAGGAGGGTGCCAATTATCTAGAACTGCCCCCTCTCTGGAGGCAGCCTGGATCCAGGGAAGGTCTCTGGACTCAGGATGGTGTATTTGCTTTCTAACCGAGGGACCACAGGCCAGTCGTTATTCTCCGTGGTCCTTTGGGGACAGCCGGTGCAAGGGCTCGGTGAGGTGGTGGACGGGGAGGCTGAGGCTCAGGGAGGAGACAGCAAAGCCAGGATCCTTGCCCTGGGGTCTGTGCCTCCCACTCACAGGCCAAGGTGCCGGCTACCCACAGGCCCAGCCAAGGGACCTGGCTGTTCCCAGCTTGGACTGGGAACCAGTAGAAGATGGCTCTTTAGCTGCCAGTGTATCCTGGCTCCAGAGTGACACAGGCTGACCTCTCCCAGCAATAAGCCTCAAACCCTCTCTGCTGCCCATGGGCGGGCCAACCAAGGTAACTTCTAAGGCCCAGGGCCCCCTACTTGGCCTGGGCACCCTGGCACCCCACCCTTGGGGGGCTCCAGATCCAGACCCGGCTGAGGCTCTGAGCATCTTCTCTTGAAGAGCAGAAGCTGGGAGACAGGAGGCCTGCCCACCCTCCCACTGCCCCCTAGACTCAGGGTGGGGGCCTCAGAGGGCCCTGTGCCACCCCCCGTGGGCATTCATGTGTGCACGCGCTTGATTTAAGGAAACTACGTCAAACCCTGCGCTCCCGGTTTGAGAAGATACTTTTTCAGCCCACGTGGGACACTCAGACATGGGACACTTGGCCCGTGCATGTCAGCCGACTCTGACCCCGACGCACGGGGTGCCGGCCCGCTCTGAGGGGCTCTGTGTGCTGGGGGCTCCGCGCGGCGTGTGGCCCTGGCAGCCATGCTGGGTGTCTGATGGCAGTTCTGAGTGTGTCACCGTGTGTCCCTGTGTGTCCCCCACTCACACAAAGGTGCCACTGCTGGCTGGGGGTGGGGCAGAGACGAGGAGGAGGCCCTCGAGTGAGGCAGAGCAGGTCTCAAAGGCCCTTTATTTGCTTGCAGAAGCCTTTTCGCCTTCCTGACGAGAAACAATACACAAAGCGATGGCTTCCGCCTGTCCCTCCCTCCGCCCCCCTCCCGGCAGCCCTGTCCACGCCAGGGAGAGGAAGAGGCGCCTTCGGGGAGCCCCGCCCTACTCCTGGGGTCCCGAGGCCTGCATGGAGTCACCCAGACTTGAGAACTGCCCCACACCCACGTGCATGTGCCCCCGTGTGCCAGGTACCAGTGTGTGTGTGTGTGTGTGTGTGCGCGCGCGCATGTGTGAGTGCATGTGCTTGTGTGCGTGTGAGTGTGTGCGTGTGTGCACGCGTGTGTGAGTGTGCATGTGTGAGTGTGTGCGCGTGTGTGTGTGCTTGTGCGCGTGTGTGTGTGCGTGCGTGCATGTGCGTGCATGTGTGTGTGTGCAGCTTAAGCGTGTCCACTTGGGAAGATGGGGGCCATGGCTCTGATTCTAACCCGGACAGTCTCAGGGGTTTCTCCCTCCCTGAGATGGACCCCTGCCTCCAAGACCCATGGTCACCCTCCCAGGCAGGTCTGGACCGACCCAACACACACCGAGCCTGTCACAGGACCGCCCAGGCCAGCTGCGCCCCGAAGGCCAGAGGCCACAGAGCAGTGGCTCCCCACAGGTTCCGCTTGCACAGCCCTGAGGATGGGGCTTGTGGGCTCGGAGGCAGCCTCTTCCCGGTGGAAACAAATCCTGTCTTACTCTGAGCAGACAGCTGTCCTGACGGCGGACTTCAGGCCCTCAGAGGACCTGCTCGTTCCCCAGCCTCTTCTACCATCTACTGAGTCGGGGCTTTCGGCCTTGGGTGTGTTTGCCCCCCTGGGCAGCACTGTGGGCAGGGAGCCCCTCCGCTCCCCGGGGAGAGGCCTTGGCTGCGGGACCCTGGCCACGACAACATTTTCCTGCCTACACCTGCCCCAGCCATTGGCTCTTCCAGAGGGCGGGGACCGAGACCCCCAGGGAGGATCTGCCTGTAAAAATGAGGACTTCCTCTGCCCCCAGGAAAGTTCTCTAAGCCAGTCCCCAGGGGGCAGGCAGGGGGCACATTGGAGCTTCTTGGGGAGAACCCCACGGGGTGCCCGCTGAAGGAATGCCCGCTGGGTGGGGCCCTGGAGAAAGCAGGGACACTGTCTGCCGAGGTCAGGCTGGGTAGACCTGCAAGGTGGGAGAGGGGGCTGTGGCCTGGGGAGGTGGCGCAAGGCGAGGCCCCTCAGACCGAGGCGCCCTCTCTAAGGGCGTCACCCTTCCGAGGAGGGTTTCCCTAGGCGAGCCCTGGTTACGACCAGGAGCAAGGCAACGAGGGCCGGGGCTGCTCCGAGGGCTCTGAGGGGGGTAAGCAGCCTCAGAAGTTTCCGTGGTGAGGGAAGTCTCCACCGCAAAGGTCCTGCCTCCCTCTGCGCCCTCCCCCTCATCTGGTTCTGGCTGGAAACGGTAATTATACGTCCCAGCCATGGCAGCACCAGCCAGCCCCAGCCCCTCCCTGGGCAGGCCTGGCTGGACAGGGTCCTTGGAAAATTCTGGCTTCCCTTTCCCCGGCCCACCCCCGACTCTGGAGGAGACAGGAGTGGTCCCCAACCCTGGAAGAGGCAGTGGAATGGGGGCCTCTCACTCTGTGGTTGGGGAAACTGAGGCCCAGGAAACCGAGGAAGGGGTAAGTTCAGGGCCAAGGTCAGGCCTCTGGTGCAGCAAAGGCAGTTGGGCCCAGAATCGGCAGGGCTCAGAGAGACCCCGAGACGGGGGGTTTGTTCTCTGCCTGAACCTCCAAGGGGCTATCCCAGGCCCGGGATGCCAGGAAGCCAGTTCTCTCTAGCACACAGTCAGACACCAGCCGGAGCCTGAGTCCTCGCCATCCTCCAGAACCCCAACCTCCCACCATGACCCCAGTCGGCCACAGTCTGCAACTCCCAGGCCACGACCCCCCCTGACCCCAGCCGATGCCCGAAAGCCCTTCCCTAGCAGGGTCTCCTCATTCAGGCTCCTGTGGCAGCTTCTCCCTGAAGCCTTCCTGGCCCTCCCCGCCGTGAGGTTAGATGTTCCCTGGCCACCCTGACACCTCTTATCACACCTGCCTCCTGCCTCCTATCAGGGGCAGCTGTGCACGGGGCTTATCTCACACTGACCGTGGGCTTCCCCGGGGCATGGAGCCGGCTGACTCAGCCCGCCCTGAGCCTGCAGCGGTCTGGACCGGGGGCAGGGGCCCTGGTGAAGGAACGGAAGAGGGGAAGAGTCAAAAGAGCAGGGATGGTCAGGACTTCTGGGCTCACGAACAAGCATCTCCCACATCCCAGAGCCCAGCCACGCCCTGCTAGTCCCCGTTTCGCAGACAGGAACTAGGGCCATGTGGACCAGGCCACCTGCACGAAGTCACACAGGGTAAGAGTGGCTGAGCGCTGGCAGGGGCAAGCCGGGGCACCAACCCCTGCCCTGAGCCTCTCACCTTGGCCGAAATTGGGGTTTGACTCTCAGAACCATCCAGGAATCCTGCAGGCTGGACAGAGGCCCGGGGTCTCTCCAGGGCACATCCTGAGCCCTGACTCAGTGAGGAGAAAGTTCTCCCGGCCGTGTCCCTGGGGGACACCCCCTGACTCACCCCAACCACTTCCTGCCATTTCTTTCCCTATTTTCTTTGGAAATCTCCACGCCAACGACTGGCTCCACCCTGCCTTGGGTCAGGGTGGGGCCCGGGGCCCAAAGGGAGCCTCCCCTAGGGTCTGGAGGAAAGAGTAAGCCACCAGCGGGGTAAACTGGTCTCTGTCCCTCCTGAGGGCTGAGGCCACCCCCAGGTCCAGTGTCTGACAGGCTCCCTTGGCAGGTGGGAGACTCTGCCTCCACCCCGCGGACTGGGCAGTGCCCGGGCCCCACCACAACCAGGGGGCACTCAAGTTCAGCATGTCCCCTCGGGGCCTCTTAGCCAGACCCCCGGGAAGGGTGATAAACTCAAGCCCAGGAAGCCAGTTTGCTGGCAGGATGGGCGTGGCCAAGAGCTATCAAGACACCTAGGTTCCCTGGCGGAGCTCAGAGTCCTCGGCTCCAAGGAAACACAGCAAGTCAGCAGCAGACGGGACCTGTCCCCCAGCGCAGGGCAGGCTCCCAAACCAGGCTGCCCCTTTCTCCTCCCCGTCTGCAACCTGCCCAGCACAGGTATTGGGGTGACTGGAAAGTGGAGGCCAGAGAGGGGAAGAGACACTGGAGCAGGGCGTGGCCAGATCAGGATGGCACGGGTGTGTCCTCTGGGCATCTGCCTGGGGTGCCCGTGTTGGAGAGGACCAAGCCTGCCAGGAGAGGTCTGTCCTGCCTGCCCCTGGAAAGGGGGGGTCAAGAGGGGTCCAGAAAGCCTGGGGAGAAATAGCTCCTCCCCTCTGAGGACCATTTCCCCAGCCCATCATGCCCAGCTGAGCTCCAGTGAGAACCTGACCCTACCCAGAAGGGCACTCCCCGAGGTACCTGGCTCTGCCCCCACTGGAGGGACAGGCCTGGAGGGACCTGGCCCTTATGCCCACCATGGCCATGTCTTCCCTGACCAAAGTCTAAACTCCAGCCTGCAGGGCTAATCTTTAACCTTGCACCGAGGCGGCTGGCCCTCCAGAGGGCTGGGCGAGGTGTCACTGTGACACAAGGAGTGCTAATCCCCAGTGGCAGGGCCACGCTAGCTGCCTCTGCACACACCTTACCAAGCCCGGGTCTGAACTTTGCCTGGGAAGCCAGAGGACAGTCACTATAATCACTCACTGCCATCCCCTTACTGTCCCCACACCCGCCTGCCCTGCCCGGGCCCCGCCAGCCTCCTTTCTCCTGATCCGATCCCTCCTCTCTGCTCCTTGGCCTCTCTCCCTCCCTGGGACAGCACCCCTCAGGTGCTCCGCGGCAGCCTTCAAGCCTTCCTCAGCCTCTCGGGCCAAATTTCCCCCTGCTGTGGCCCAGGCCAGTCTGAGTATGCTCTTGGCCCGGGGTCTGGAAAAGCCCAGGTCTGCGACAGCCTGCAGCCGCAGCCAGAGGCCAATTAGCTGTGCTAAGCAGCCCACGAGGAATTCTTTTCAGCAGCTGCCACCCAGTTGCCAACATCTGCTTAACATCAGTGCCCCTAGCCCAGGCCCCATTCAAGCCATGGGCGGTGGGCACAGGCAGGGACACACTCGCCCCCACCCAGGCTCACACAGCGGCACTCACATGCTCACAGACACGCTTATGGAAACAGACACCCACGGGAGCCTCGGTTCACGCAAACGAAGACCCACGCCGGCATCCACGTGCATCCCCCATTCACACACGGACGCACGGGCCACACCTCTCAGTGCGCAGCGGCAGAGTGGAGCCCAGACAGGGGGCGAGCTGTCCCTGCCCTGGCCCACCCTGTCATCCAGGAAAACCACCTGCAAACAGCCCAGAAAGTGTCCTGTCCCTGAGTCTGTCCGATTCCTGGGGCCAGAGGAATGGGAGGGGATTTTCCCGAAGGCAGTTGGTTTGGGGACCTGTGTGAATGTGGGGCTCCCTGGAGGTCAGTGGGGCCCCCCACAGGAGTCCTGCCCCCACACCTGCAGACCTGGCTGCCGGGCACCTGGTTCGGGGGCTGGGACAGGCTGCGGGAGGAGGGAGCGGGCCGCACAGGCATGGCCGAGGGGGCAGAAACTACAGGCGAACTGCTGCCCGAGAACGTTAGCTGCCTCCGGGGCTTAGTCCCCACAATAGGTGCCCTCAGGGGACATTGGCAAGACTGTTACTCTCTGGGCCTCAGCTTCCCACAGTGCCTGGCAGAAAACACGCTCTGGGCAGCACATGGAGCTGAGTTCCAGCCCTCGTTCTGCATGACCTCTAGCAACCTCTCGTGCTCTCTGTTCCTCAGTGTCCCCATCCGCACAATGGGTGGAGGGTGACCCGGGTGCCACCGCAGCACCATTCGCAAGCCCACCCTACTCACCTCGTTGCGGCCCAGCGAGTTGCCGGGCAGGGAGGAGGTGATGCCCGAGAGGATGGCGGTGGCGACGATGGCCCCCACGCACTGGGCGATGATGTACATGACAGCCCGCAGGACGCTGATCTGGCAGCTGAGCAGCAGCCCCAGCGTGACCGCTGGGTTGAGGTGGGCGCCGCTGATGTGGCCCACGCTCTGGGCCATGGTGGCGATGCTCAGCCCGAAGGCCAGTGACACCTTCACATTGTCCTGGGAGGCGCCTGACGTCTGGTTGTTCTTCAGTGGGAAATTGAAGCCCAGGGCAGAGCCAATGCTGATGACGATGAAGAGGGTCATGGCCAGGAACTCGGCCACCACTGCCCTCCAGAAGAGCTTCTTCTTGAACTCGCTGGCCATGCTGGCAGGGGGCTTGGCTCGAGACCGCTGCCTGGTGCTCCACTCCCTCTGAGAGCTGAGCCACAGCCCAGGCTGGGCCTATTTATAGGGCCCCAGGGGGGTGGGAGGAGGGGGGAGCACAAAGGGAGGAAGGCCTCTCCTTGCTCCTGGCCCGCCCCACACCGCACGGGCCTCCTCTCCGCGATGGATGCAGACACAGCTCTGCTGTTGGCCTGCCAACTTTTCCCTCCTCCTCTCACCCCTCCCTCCCTCCTCCCTCCCTCCGCCCTCAGCCCTGCCCAGCCCGAGGAGGCAGGCAGAAGGCTGCCACCGCTCTAATAGGCTTTGGGAAATTCCTCCAAGTTGGCCCCACTCAGGGGGCCAGAGAAGCCCAGGTGTCCCCGCCCTGCGTGCAAAGCTTACGGGTGCCCAAGGGCAGAGCCAAGCACTCCAGATGCGGCGGGTGGACATTGCCCTCCCCGGAGGCGGGCACCACGGCTCTCGCCTGGCGACCCCTCCCACCCCAGACTGGCGTTAGTCTGGAGTCCACGGGTCCAGGGATCCGGAGGGGCAGTCTGGGCCACCTGCACCCCCTAGGCCTGGATATCATTTCAGGGATGTCCCAGCCAGGCCTCAGCGGATGGGAGCACAAGGCATCAGAAGTCGCGGAGAGCTTGTCTGGGGACCGCCCTCCACTCTGTGGCCACGGGCAGGCCTGAGGGAGGCGAGGGTGCTGGGAAGCCCCCACTCTGGGAGGACCCAAGCTTCTGGGGCATTTGAATCTGATTCAGGGGCCGGCAGGGGCAGAGAAGGGCAGGTGAGGACTTTCTGCTCCAAGGCAGCCACGCTTCCAGAACCACTGGGGAGACGGAAGGCATGGCAGCCCAGCCTGGAGACGGACGGCCGGGAGGGAGGGAGGGAGAGAGGAGAGTGAGGAAGGACAGGCAGATTGGGAAGGGCAGGGCCACGGACGCAGGCCGGCACAGAGAGGAAGACAGACTGATTCAGAGAGAAGTCGAGCCATCACAGGAACGGTAGTGAAACAGAGAAGTCCCCAGGCAGACGGTGACGCAGGCCAGGGCTGAGAGAGAGATGAGGGTGCACAGAGGGTGAGACCCGCTGGCAGAGGGGAGACCCCGCTGGACCCAGAGACCAGAGCAGAAAGGGGCAGATGGGTGAGGAGTAGGGAGGCGGGGGAGGAACCAGACAGGCTCCCCAGCCCTCCCCGCCCCGCAGAGGGAGGGAAGAGGAGATGTAGACCCGAAGTCCAGTCTGTGTTCTGTGCACCCCAAGCAGAGATCCAGCGGCAGCCGACAAACTGAGCAGGAAACTGGAGTCCTGGGCCCGGAGGCTGGGGGGAACCCGGGCCCAGACCACCTGCCCACTGCACGTTTCAGTGTGCAAGGAGGAGCCGGGCAGCCTGAGCAGGGAGGCCAGGCCCGGAAAGAGGGGCCCTCCCTGGGCCTCCCGTCCCACCTCCTGCCCGCCCCAACACAACCCTGCTGCGTGCTGGCTTCTCCCCATTTTATAGGTGGGAAACTGAGGCCCCGTGAGGGGAGGACTTCCCGAGTTCTGCATGTACCAGGGGCAGGGCAGGAGTGAGCGTGTGGGTCATATGTCTCCTGTCCAGGGGCCATCTGCAGAGATGACACCAGGCCCCTCCCCTGGCCTCCCTTCTGCCCAGCCACAGCAACACCAGGGCCTCCTGGCCCCAGCAATGAGCCACCAGGGGTCAGCCTGGCGTTTGCTGGGAGGAGGCCCTCGGGGTGGAGGTGGGGGGAGCGTGGTCTGCTCAGTCCACCTAAGTGCCCGTACGCACAGGATGGAGCGGAAGCGAGGTGGGAGTCAGCTGAGACCCAGCATCTGAGGCCAGAGGTGATCTATGCCTTATTAACTGTCAGAGAGGGAGGGAGAGAGGGGGAGAGAGAGAGAGAGGCACTTCCAGAGTCTCCTCCACATCCGTCCCTGGGCAGCCCTGGCTCAGCTCTCTGCAGCCCGGCAGGCTCCCTCCCGCCCTGGCCCCTGGTCCCGGGGCTCCATCCACAGGCCTGAGGTTCCCCCACCCCGCCCCAGAGGATGGCCCTGTTTCCCCTCAGACCAGGCTCCAGTGGGGGTGAACGGCCAGGGTGTTCTGGAGCCGGACCATCTCCCTTCAGTGCCCTCCTTCCCCTTGGCTTCCAGGTCCCGGCAAGGCCAGCTGTCCCGCCCTCCAGTGTGCAGAGATGAGTTCTGACACCAACAGGTACTGAGTCCCAGCCAGGAGGGCTGGAAGGTAGCCGGGGAGAGCTGCTGGCACCAGGCCTACGGGGACCACTGGACTCAGGCTGGAGTGAGAGATGGGCCTGGGAGCCTTGGCAACCTGTGCGTGTCCCAGGTTCTGTGACAGTGTCCACGGGCCAGGTCAGGATCTGCGCAGCTGAGGACACAGGACACGCCACCAGGCACGAGGGCGAGAGTCACCTGGAACCCACTAAATGTCCATCAAACATCCACTGAGCACTGTCCCGGGCACTGGGAGACAGCTCCGGACCACACAGCCCGGCCCAGTCCTCCTGAGGCTGGCATTCTGCCACGCGAGCCCCGTGGGTGAGCCCCTGGGTGGCAGGGCGTGTGACTGTGGCAGAGGCCCACGTCCTTCTGGACCAGGGCAGGAGATGGGGGGCCCAGGGATCACGGGGAGGCAGAGCACTTTGTCCAGGCAAATTAGGCACCTTTTAGTCTCAAGATGATAAATGAAGGTCCTCAGGGTGACACCCCGGCCACCCTCTGCGTCTCCCACCCTCTTCCCCATGCACTCCATTCCTTGACATCTCCAGAAAGTGCCATCAGAATACAGGCATCTCCAGAACAAAGCCCCCCTTAGTCACCTGCCATGTCCCATAATGCACCGGGGCCCATGTGGCCACACCCTGACTATGTCAGTGGGACATAGACCCAGGAAGGCCCCGCACTCCTGCACTGCCTTCTCGCTGGCCTGCCACAAAGCTGGGCCAGCCAGGGAGGGGAGGAAGGAGACAGCATCTAGCTGCTGGCCCATCTGCACCACCGTCCTGGGAGGCTCAGATGCCAGTGACTTGCCAAGGAATGGCAGGGCTGGGACCAGAACCCAGGACCCCTAATCCCCAGAGCCCACGTCTGGTCCTCTGCCCGCCTGTGAGGAAGGTTCCCTGATGGGTCTGGTGACCAGATGGAATCCCCAGGAACAAGGACAAAGACTGGGGGACCCAGGCCCCAGAGGTGCTCGGATGGGTGAGGAGTGAGAGTGAGGGGACCTCCTCAGCTTTTCTGAATAATTAGGGTGTGGGGGGGGCATGGGGCTACGAGTGGGCACCCAGAGAAGCTGGGAGAGGCCAGAGTCACCCTGCAGACCCACGAGTCTGGGAGCAGGCTCTGGGCAGGGCCCAGCTTCCACCCCAGCTTCTCTCCCCGCGTGGCCTGATTCGGCAGGCCCACGTGCCTCCCACGGACAGTGGAATAGGCTCAGCCTCCGGAGCCCACAGGCCTGAGCCGGGATCAGTAAGGGGGGCTGCCCTCCCCCAGCTCCGGAGCCCTGGGCGGGGCTCGAGGCGCCCGCCTGCAGCACAGACTGCCCTGCAGAGCAGCGGCAAACACTTCTCCAGATGTGCCCTATTCCTGACGGGCCAGCAAGACCTGCATTCCATTCCGGGCAGAGCCGGCTGTTCCCGGGACAATCCGGGCCCTGTCCCCAGGAGGACCCGGTGGGGGACCTCGGCTTGGTGCAGAGGTGGGCGCACGAGCCTCAGGTGCTGGCTAAGGATCTGGACCTCAGGCTGTGTTGGCAAGAGACACCCACGGGTGTGGCCGTGGTTGTCACTTTCTTAGCCAGAAAATTCTGCGGCTTGTGGGGCAGAGGGGCAGAGGGGACTGGACCCTCTTCTGGGCCAGGCAGGGGTTGCCCACCACAGGCTGGGCTGTGGGAAACAGTGACTTCGCTGCCTCCAGGAGGATGGAGTTTGGGGTGGGAGGGGACTCAGAGAGCCGAGATCGGCCATGACCATTCGGGCACCGTCAGCTCACCAGCTGCTCCCAGCCCCAAGGAATTTTCCAGAATCTCACAGCCTTTCCTGAATTGAAGTGGAGAGCACTGACGGGGGGTGGAAGTCAGGACAGAGTCCCCGAGGGTCCTGGAGAGGGGTGTGGGAATCAGTGAATGCCCCTCCCAGCTCTGCCCCTCAACAGGGTGCCCGCGACCACCCCTCCCCTGACCTTGATCCTGGCTCTTGGCCGCTCAGATGGGTCGAAGTGGGGCTTTGGAACCAGCGTGGACCCCGCCTTCCCGTGAGGCATGCCATCCCTTCCCAGGGGAGCAGAGGAGGGACCCAGGCCCAGAGCACAGAGACCAAGAGGCTAAGGATGTCCCCTCAAACTCCTCAGCCCAGTCCTCAAGACTGTCCACTCCGGGTGGCACTTGCCACCAGCCGTCCCTGACTCCAGACAAGAGCGGGTTCTTGTGGCATGCACCCTCTCTCCTCCCTCCCACCTGCTCCGGGCTCCCCTGAACCTCTCCCCATCGCAGCACCCCCAGTTCTGAGCTGGAGCTCACCCCAGCCTGGACTGTCCCCTCATGGCCCATGGGGTGATGCTGTGCCCCCCAGCTGGGCGAGGAGGGTGGTGATCCAGGAAGCATCTGCTCTCTGTCTGACCCCCCAAGGCCATGGCACCCACCTCTCAAAGCATGTGAATGCCTCCCTGTCTGACAGATAACTCCTGGCCATTTAGGCGTCACACGATCCCCCTTAAATCAAAACCGGATTTAGTGGGCCACCAGGGATTCACCAGAGGAGGAACAATTTAGTCTTTTCTGAGCTACTGCCTCCGGTGCACTTCCCCGCCGCCCTCCCCAGCCCTGCCTGCCCTGAGCAACATCGAGGCTTATCGGGGGACAGAGGGGAGGGACGCGTCAAACCCACTCTGGAAAGCAGGATTTTCTTCTCTGACGTTTACCAGCTCTCCAACAATCGCCCCTCACCCTTGAGGCCATGGAAGCGAAGCCGGAAAGACCGGACAGGAAGAAGTGGCCCAGCCTGGCTAGCTATGAGAGTCTGACACCGAGAGTCAGAGGCCGGCTCCCAGGCCTGAACGCGGGCGCTCTGAGCACACAGGCGGCCCTGTCCCACCCAGCTCTGCCTGGACAGAGGTCCTCTGAGGGGGAGTGAAGGCACAGTTTCCCGGCCCTGCCCTGCGGGTGAGGGGGATGCTGGGCCAGGAAGGGGCATCCCTCGCTTCCAGAATATGCTGGTGGTGGCATCTGTGCAGGGCTGGGACACGCCCTTGGGGGCTGGGAGGGCTGGGTGGGGACCGCCTCTGTGCTGCAGGTCCCTGGAAGGGAAGTTGTCATCGCGAGCGTGTACGTGATTTGGGATCATTTCCTCACACCGGGCATGCACACACACACGCGCACACGCGCGCACACACACAGCACTCCCCCGCCCCCGCCCTGGCTGCCATCAGCTACTCACTCTACTCTCGAGCCCCCAGCCCCTCCTGCCCTGGGCCTTCAAAAATCTCCGGTCTTCACCTGGATAGATCGTAAAACATCACATCAGAAGAAGGGGGTCAGATAGCATTCAATCTGATGCCCTGGGGAAACTGAGGCTCAGGGAGGTGAGGTGACGTGCCCAGGGTCTTTTAGTGGCTGAGGGTGGAGGCAGGGCTGGGATCCAGGTCTCCTGTCCCTGCCCAGGCCGGGTCTGCCAGCCACACCGTGTCTCCCTGCTCTGTTCTCTGATGACATGAGGCCACCTCCTCCTCGGACTCCAGCGAGGGCTCAGCAAAGTACCCTCCTTGACAGGGACCAAGAGACCTTTGACAGCCAGAAAGTAGCCGTGGGGGAGCCTGCCTTCTCCTCCAGCTACACCTCAGGCCCATCTCCCATGCCAGGTTGGTCTGGCCTCCTCTGGGCCCTGCTGCTGGCACAGCTGGGCTTTTCCGGTCGGAGCTGGTGCCCGGCCCGTGCTCCCTCCCAGGCCCACAGTAGGACTGCTCCAGGTCGGCGGGGACCAGAGCTCCAGGGAAGTCCCTCCGCCACTGTGCTGGTGGCTGTTCTCTCACCACCAGGATTAATAGATTTGCGTTTACACCAGCCTAGTCGTGAAATTTAGTTTTTCATACTGTGTTGTGGAGGAAGAGGCCCACAAAGCAAAATGAAAGTCATAATGTGGCCCCCCACCACCATGGCAGCTAGCCTGATGGCAGTGCACAGAGCAGGACCGGAGACGGGCACACGCCAGCTGTGCTCACAAGGACCCTTCCAGTACGTAACGCATACTCCTGGGCTGAGTTGCATCCCCAACCCTCTTCTCCTTGATGATGAGTCCTCGGTCCCTCTTACCTGTCCTTGCCAAGTCACACCTGGCCAGGGTACCACAATATAGGCGTGGTTGTCCCTTCCTCCTCCCCTGACAGTGCATGGGCTTGCATGCACACTTGTGCACACACACAACACACGCTTACACACATACAGAGGTGTGGACAGTGCATACATTATATACATGCAATGCACACACATTGACTATACAGCATATCGTTGCATGCATGTATGTGTGTATACATATGCGTGCAAACACATATGTGCCCGAACACATATACCTGCAAGTGCACACACATCCTCACATGTACACATGCATGCAAGCACACAGAGTAATGACATACCTCATGGCCATGAACCCCTGCACCTCCTAAACCCTCTGCCATGTGTACTGTGTCCTCTGCTGCCTGTACACTGAGCCCCGGGGCCTCCGCACGGTCTGTCTGGCACATAATCCAGGCCTCTCAAAGTATCTCATCTCCTTATCACAGAGCTGAACTTAAATGGGGAGGGGAGGGACCACGGGCAAGAGTTATGCGGCGGCAGGCATTTCTGCAACTGCGTGGCCTCGTGGCTCCTCGCTTGGGAATACTCTGTCCATTACTACGTGTGTCCTAGTCGCTCTTCATGTGCAGATGGGACCCCCCGCCCTGGGTGGGAATGGGGACTCTGATCCCAGCCAGGTGGGAACAGGCTCAGTGTGCCGGGCAGTTCAGTTTTCAAAGGTGAACAGAACGAGCCATCTGCCAGCCCACCAGCCAGTGTCAAGAGGGGTGTGCTAGGCACCCGCGGGGCAGGCACAGGCAGGCACCTACCACCCTCGTGCACTCTGGCTTCCCAGACTGCCCTGATGCTGTGCACTGGGGCTGGTGGGGGTGAGCCCGGGAGGGTGAGAGGAAGGGTGGGCAGGACCCGCCCTCGTCCCCGTCCCCTGGAGACCCCTCCCTCTGTGGTTCGGTCTGGGGATTCTATTCATGTAAAGCCAACATTCCTCGAGCCCACAGGGCCAGCAAGATCATCTCACAGGCGGATCGCTGTCTTGCCTAATGAGAAAATGATGACATGGCCCCCTGCCCCGGGCCCCTGCGCCCAGCCAGGCCCTGGCTCCCCAGCCCCCACCCCGCAGCCTCACCCAGCACACACACCTCCTGCTTTGTGCTATTGTTCCACAGGTGTGCCCACCAGTCCTGGGAGTCAGCTCGCAGGCCCCATGCCACCACCTCCAGGGCCCTCCAGTCACCAGGGCTGAGCACGTCTGAACTCCCAGAGTATTAGAGTATTAGGACAGGAGGGCTTTCAGTTCATCGAGACCCTATTACACAAAGGTAAACTGAGGTCAAGAGCTAAAGTGGCTTCTTCGATATGGTACACAGCGAGCCAGTGTCAACTACCCCC
This sequence comes from Tadarida brasiliensis, assembly GCA_030848825.1. NCBI lineage: Eukaryota > Metazoa > Chordata > Mammalia > Chiroptera > Molossidae > Tadarida > Tadarida brasiliensis. The sequence goes on along the minus strand of CM061267.1, from coordinate 91,651,487 downwards.
AGTAGGCACACCGTGGACCAGGAAGGATTTGTGAGCAAGGCAAGAGTCCCCCTCCTGCGGCACAACCCCCACCCGCCCCCGGGCCGACAGCACTGGGACCCCCGAGAAGTCAGGGCTGGAGGGGCTGGGGCTGCAGCGTCTGGACCTCACAGTGATCGTGCCTCTGTCCAGGCTTGAAGGAGAATGCATATAGTGTTCGCAGCAGCCTAGGGGCGGGGAGAGGCCTGTCCCCAAGCCCTCCATGTTGGGGAGCCAGAAGCCCCGGAAGTGACCATTTTTAGAGCCAGCTGGGAGAGACAGACCCGCCAGGCCTGGATCCACTGCCTGCCTGCATCTCTGCTCAACCCATCCACCAGTCTGAGAACAAGTGGGGAGAGGAGGAGACCCAGGCCCTGGGTTCCTGGGCTGTGGGGGGTCCCAGACAAACACAAGGCATTCAGAGCAAGGCTACGAGCTGGGGGAAAGGGTGTGATTGGTATGAGTGGGAGACGTGGCAGAGGCCTTCCTGGAGGAGGCAGGACTTTGAATTGTAGAATCTCAGGATCTGAAGGGATCACAAAGGCTGCCTGAAATTGCACATCATCAGACCCAGGAATCCTTGACTCCGTTCCTTCCAGAGGGCTATGACCCCCTGTGTGAGCACCTCCCCGACGGGGGACCTCGTACCTTCTCACCGTGGGGCAGCTCAGATGACAGAAAGCTGCTCCTTACCTGCCACTTCCCTGTGATGCTGCCACCTTCCCCAGTGCTGTCCTTTGGGGCCACAGACCAAGTGTATCTCCCCAACCCCAAGCGACAGCCCTTTGGAGCAGAAGCATGGACACAAGGACCCGTTTTCCAGGACTCAGGGGGGCCATCCCCAGTCTCCCAGGCCCTCTGTGCTCCAGCCTCATCCTGCAGGCAGTGGGGGGCCCGGGCCTGGCCCCATCACCCCAGGACAACCTCATTACTACAGGAGTGGCCAGCAGCAGCCACCACGGGCCCAACGCCACAGGAGGATGGCCTTGGGTCATGAGCGAACGCACAGCTGGCTCATGGAGGGTCCCCTGTCCTGGGGCACATGCCTACCACCTGCCTCATCCCCACGGACGAGAACACACCCTCAGTGACCAGACCCTGCCGGAAAGTGGACCCGGGGGCCAAAAGCAAAGCCAGGGCTGGTTGGAAGGGGTGGGGTCAGGCTCGGGCAGGGCGGCAGCAGAGTAAATTCCTGAGGCCGAGAAATCAGGTGGAAGGGGGAGAATCGTCGCAGGTCTTATTTCAGGTACCCTTTGGATCTGGAGGATTCCGTCAGTGGATTCCCCCGGATCTTGTTAAAACGCAGATGCTGATTCCATAGGTCTGGGGTGGGATTTGAGATGCCTCATTTCTAAAGGCCGGGTGATGCTGATGGTGCTGGTCTCGGGACCACTGGTCTCAACTGAGCAGCAAGGGGCTGAATTACAAACAAAACCAAACAAACAAACAAAAAACCAATCACAATGTAATTAAAATGAAAACAGAGAGGGAGGAGCGTCTCGTGACACTAGAGAAAGACTGCAGTTGAGCCTCACCTTCCGTCTGAGCTTCCTGGAAGCCATGGTGAGAAGGAAAACCAGTATTTACCAACGCTTACTCTATGACCGCAGAGACAGCTGCCTGTTACAGGAGAAGTCTCTTGATTCTGGCCAGGGAGCTGAGCAAGCAGATGCTACTTGCCGGAAATGTGAGAAGCAGGATGTTTTAGGGGTACTGCAGGCCTTTCCATGAGAAGGACTAACCTCGGTGCCTCCGTGAGGTGTATCCCTAATGGGACGTCACAGTTTATATGCACAGTGCCCTGTTGTCCAGCTTGGGCCAGCCCCATGGTCAGTGCCCATCAGAGACCACTCTTCTGCCACTTATGGCCCAGACACTCGCTGACGACAGTGCTCCTGGCGACAGAGGAAAGTCTGGAGCTCTGATGGCCACCACGTAGATCTGGGTGTTCAGGGGAGGGCAGCTGGGGCCCAGGCTTGAGCCTCAGGAAGGGGTGAGGTGGATCTGTGGGCAGCGGAAAAGCCCCACCTCTTCCTAGTAATCAGGAAAGGCTTCCTGGAGGAGGGGACATGGCAGACAGATTTGTTTATGTAAAGGAAGGGAGGCAGTTTGGGGAGAGGAAAGTCCAAGCAGAAGGAGAGAGGGGATGGGTGGACTTACAGCCATGGCGGGTGGAAGGCTCCCTCACGGCCCCTCTCCCCAGGGCTGGCTCAGACCCCCAGAGAGGGGCTGGTGGAGAGGGGGTGGCACACTGCCCACTTGCCAACCCCATGCCCAGCCTGTCCTGTGTGACTCTATCTTCACAGCCTGAATCTCTGCGTTCCCTCCAGGGCCCTGCCTGCCTCAGGGAGCACCCAGGATGCGGGTGCAGAGGCTCTGCCCGCAGGGAGTTCGATGCCCGGACCAGTCCGGGTGGAGCTGGGACTGAAAGGGGAGTTCAGACAATCAGGCCTCTGAATGTGACTGTGGACACAGCCGTGGACAGGACGCAGGAGTGGACCGACTTGGTCAGCTTCAGGCACACGACCTGGGGAACGCACTGCCGCAGCAGGAGGGTCTCCGCTCACACGTACTACGTCCCCGTGAAGGCCAGCCCGTGCGGCCCTCTCAGCCCAGAGGGGTGCGGGTCGGGGGGCACAGCACGGGCTCACAGATGCTGGGCTCTCAGCCTCCCTCACCCCTTCCCGGGGGGACCCAGGACACCCCCACTCTTCCCAGCCTCCTTTGTGACGAAAGGGACATGCAGGACCCTGATGACTTTCGAGAAAAGGAAATGGAAAAGTCATTAGACAAATAAAGTCGAGGTGTGTCTGCCTTTGTGGGGAAGAAGGAAAAAAGCGGTTGGCACTTTCTGCGATTGCCAAAGCCATTGGGGCTGGGGGGCAGCAGGAAGCGGGGTGTGCTGGAGCCCCTGGGCTTGGATGGCTGCTCCCACCCTGGCCTCTCAGGCTTCCTCCTGGGCCGGCCAGGCAGGGGCTCGGACCCATCCTTCTCTGGGCGCGGGGAGAAGTCTGAATTGAAGGAAACGCCGGGCTCCCACACAATGGCTCTCGGGGTAGAAACCAGGACACTCACAGATATTCCCAGAGTCCCGAAGTCTCAGCCCTGGGCTGGTGACAGGGGAGGAAATAAGGGGAGATAGGAGAGGAGGGGTTCCAGGAAGCTCCACCCTCTTGTCTGCCCTGCCTGGGGCTTCCAGGAGGCAGGGGAGAAAGTAGGAAGAACTTGGCATCTGCCATCTCTTAGCCTGCAGGCCCTGGGCGAGCGCCTGGCTGTCTGAGACTCAGTTTCCCCATCTAGAAGTGGGAAGTTAAGTGACTGGCCTGTCTGGCGCTGCACACGGTACCAGCCACTGCCGTGGGTCTCTGTCCCAGGGGTGGTCATCAGTGAGGATGTGGGCCCAGCTGCACCCAATCACTTCATTTTACAAACAGGGGACCAGAGCCCAAGTGGAGGGGGGTGCCTGATGGGGACAACCGGAGAGGAAGGCATTTCTCCAGCTAGCTCAGGAGCAGCTCTGGGGCCCGGTGAGAGCTGAGGAAAGGAGAGGAGGCCCGGCCGCTGGGGGTGGAATAATCACAGGGGTCCGGCGACATGGCTAAGGTCCAGCTGGCCTCACTGTGTCATGGCACTGCCGGCGGTCACACTTCTTGATTCTCGGGGAGCTAGGTCCACCCAATCCTGCGCCCTCCCATCCAGCTCCCAGCCAAACATCTGTCGCCTGAGTACAGACTGGGTGCTAGCTCCTGTCCCAGGCACCGCACCCTCCTCTTCTGCCAGGCGGAGAGGTGCAGGGTAGCACCTCTCCCATGCTGCAGGCGGGCACGCTGGCGCTCACAGGTGTTTATTTGGTCCTAATTTAGTTTACACAACTGAGAAGTTGGGGATAAGACCTAAACCCAGGTACAAGCTCATGGCCATTCCCAAGCTGCCCAGGCCCTTCACAGTGCACCCCCATGCAGCAAGGATCCCCCAAACCAAAGAGAGAGCAGCAGACAGACAGACGGGTCTTCCACCCACAGGTCCAGGAGAGACTGGGAGGCCTCTGTCTGCTTCCTGCCTGAGAGAGTCCTGGTTCTCAGGAGATGAACAGTTTCCACAATGCCCACTGACACCCCAAACGGCCAGAGCTGGGCGTCCCAGACTCTGAGAACACAGATGGGGCACAGAGGTCTTCCCCAAGGTCACCGAGGGACTGAGAATCACTCTGCCAGCCTGGCTGTCCTCCATGTGCACTTGGAGGTGGCCAGGCCAAAGGGAATCCATCAGTCTGTCCAGCTGGCCCAAGGTCACCAGCAGCCTCTAAAACAATGGGCAGTGGGTCCAGCCGTGGCCAGAGGCAGAACAAAGGCCTGGGCACTTCCTCGCATTGAGGCCCCCTCCTTCATGGTTTGCCAAGGCAGGGGCAGAGGAAGCCCTCAGAGGGAGGTAGGGATGTTTTGCAAAGACCGTTCCCGGGAGAGCTGTGGCCGCCAACAGGGGAGCAGATGGAGGGAACCACGCTCAAGGCTGAGCTCTGCCTGGCAGCAAGCAGCGGGGAGAGGGCCTCGCCTCCAGGCCCGTGGGCCCCACCTGGCTCCCCAGGCAGAATCACTGCAGTGCAAGGTGTCTCCCACCGGCTCCCCTCTCCGTGGCCCCAGCTCAGAAGTTGGCACCTTCCCTCAGATCCCCCTCCACACTGTTGCTGGGTCTTGCTCTGAAACCCCCCACCTGGCTCCCCAGTGCTCACAGGAGGCAAGCAAAGCCCTTCAGTATCCAGCCCTAATGTCCTTGACCTTCCCACCACCCCAGACGCCCCCCAGACTCCCACCCACCCTGCCTGGCACGCCTCTCCTCTCCTTCCCAACTCTCCTTCAGGATCCAGCTTTAATCCTCCTCCTCCAAGAAGCCTCCCTGACGGCCCAGCCTATGTAGGTTCCCCTCCTCCAAGCCCTATGCTCCAACCCCAGTAAATTCTAAGAAGGATCCGAGCCCAGGAGTTTAGAGAATGGTGTCAGGATTTCAATCAATAAGAGAACAATCCCTCCTTAGATGAAGGTTCCCATGCACAGCACAGTCTGTTTACACAACTGTCCTGACATAATTATTAATAGCACCCCCTCAGTCCCTGTGCTGGGACAGGGGAGGGGCGCGGCAGAGGGGGCAGGGCCCAGAGAGGATGCCCCGAGAATGCCTACTCTTGGCCACCAGCAGGGCATAGGGAGGTGGGTGCTTATCACCCAGGGCTCCACTCCTAAAACAGGCGGGACTTTGCCAACCTCTCAGATGTCAACAGGCTTTAAAACAGAAAATGCCAGATAAGAACCCAGGATTGCCTTTATCAGAGGCCACAGGAAAGGCACCAGGTTTAATCTTAAAACCACACCCGGAATCAACGGTTTAGAGCCCTCAGACAGCCGCTGCCTCCCGCCTACACCCAGTGCCTGGGCTTTATGCCTGGAGGGGGCAGGGAGGGCACAGGTGTGGGCTAGGGAGGGGCTTCTTCAAAGAGGAGGCATGAGCCTTGGGCTTCGTCCCCCAGGCCCAGAGATAAGGAAACAGCATGGTGCAAGGGGCGTGTGTGCGTGTGCGTGTGTGTGTGAGTGTGCGCGTGCATGCGTGCAGGTGCGTGCAGGTGCATGCAGTAACGTGGAAACCCGTTGCTGGGTGACCAACACCCACAAATGGGATCTGGGCTTGTGAGAGAGGAGCTCACCGAGGACACTCAGAGAGTAAGGCCCACACTTTCCAGTGGGTAATGCAGGAGGGCTTCCTAGAGGAGGGGCCTTGAAGACAGGCCTTGGGTGAGTAGCATTTGACAGATGGACAGGGCGAGCCAAAGGGCAGGAACCAGGCGCAACAAGCCAAAGGGCTCCTTGGGCGAGCAGCTGCTGTGGCGTGGGGGGTGGCGCTGGAGGAGAGGTGGGCGACGAGCGGCAGGTGGGCATCACCCCCACCCCACCAGATATCAGATGCATTCCCTTTCGCCTCAAGACTATCTGTGGTCTGGTCTCCAAGAGACCCTCATGAAGGAGAAATTTCTCAGGGGGATTCTTAACTAAGGATTGCTGTCTGGGCCTCGGTTTCCCCATCTGTAAAGAGAAGGCCTTCAGTGACTTCCCAAGGACATAGGGCGGGTATTTCGTGGGAACCTGGGCAGGACAGGGGGATGAAGCACCACGATCACAGATGGCATGGAGGCGGGTGGGAACGGTCAGTCTCGGGTTTCCACAGTCGCCCAGCACCCAGCCGGTGGGCTCGGACCTTCTGGTGCAGAGCAGTCTGCTGGAGCGCATGCGGGGCACCACCCCGGCCCCGGACAGCCGGCCGGCCCACTCGCCTCCCACCTGCCCGCCCACCCCTCGTCCAGCATTGAGCAATCTCCATATCGCACATGCCTGGCATTTTTGCCTGGCAATTACAGCTCCCACAGCCCCAGGAGGATTAGGACATGATTAGGGAGTAGGGAGGACTCGGTGGGCGGAGAGAAATACCTGCAAATAGACTCGGCGGGGATGGCCTCCTGCAAGTTTCAGGATCCCAGAAGGGCTTGGTGGCGGGCGGGCTTGTCCAGGGGGCCTCTGGGAGTGAAGGCCAGCAGCGTCCGTCACCCTCACCCCCACTTCTCACACTGCCTTCTCTGGGAGCACCACAGGACCCCCCCCAAGGTGCCCCTGCCTCCACCCCACACCCACTCCCTGAAGGGTGGGGGTCTGAAGCAGAGCTCTGAGCAGTCCTCGTGTCCAGGGGAAACGTCGCAGGCCCCACCCACTGGCTAAAGTCATCACCTATGGTCTGCCGTCTCTCCTAACCCTCCGGGCGCCCACTCTCGGGTCACCCCCATGACACCAGCAGACAAGGACGTTCACAGTCTCTTGACCCTCACCATTCCTTCCACCTGGAAAGACCTTCCATCCAATTCTCCACTTGTCAAAACCCAGCCCATCCATCCAGGCCCAGGTGAGAGGCTGCCCCCTCCGGGATCCTCCCAGAGCCCCCCTGGAAATATTACGAGCAAACACTCATATCCAGCCCTGTGAAGGGCCAGGCCCTGCTCTACACGCTCACAACTTACTGACGCACTGAGTACCCATTGCAGCCCTGTGAGGCGGTGATTTTACAGATGAGGAAACTGAGGCCCAGGGAGCTTATGTCAAGTGCTCAGGCCACAGGGAGGAAGCAGTGGGTCAGCACCAAACCCAGGCCCTCTGGTCCTGCTGCAGCTTCTCCAGTGCGACACCACTCCTGCACATCCCTGCTGTATTTCTTCATGATGGGGACCACGTCGCATTTCCACACTGTCGCCCCACGGCATCGCCCACGGCATCGCCCACGGCATCGCCCACGGCATCACCCCACGGCATCGCCCCACGGCATCGCCCACAGCATCGCTCACGGCATCGCCCACAGCATCGCCCACAGCATCACCCACGGCATCGCCCACAGCAGCAGCAGCCCACAGCATCGCCCCTCGGCATCGCCCCACGGCATCGCCCACAGCAAAGCCCACAGCAGCAGCAGCCCACAGCATCGTCCCACGGCATCGCCCACAGCATCACCCACAGCAGCAGCAGCCCACAGCATCGCCCACAGCATCGCCCACAGCAGCAGCAGCCCACGGCATTGCCCACAGCATCGGCCACAGCAGCAGCAGCCCACAGCATAACCCACGGCATCGCCCACAGCATCACAAGCACTGGAGCAGGGCGTCTCAAACTTGCATCTGATTCACCAAGGGTTTTGTTCAAATGCAGTTGCTGACTCAGTGGGTCTGGCTGGGCTGGAGCCCGAGCTTTCGCATGGCCAAGTTCTCAGGCATGTGGGTGCTGCTAGTCTGAGGACCATACGTGGAGTTGTGAGGCTTGGGTCTGAACTGGGGCGGGAAAAGCCTCGTGCTGCCGCTACTTGCTTAGCAAAGCCCAGGCCCGTGGGAGCCTGGAAAATCTGGCCCTACTCCTCGGCCGCTCCTCCAGGAGGCTGCACCACTGCGGTCCCTCTTCTCCAGCCCGACTTCCCTTCTGGCCCAGACGCAGAGACTACGGGGGGCAGTCGGGTGGGGTCTGGACACACCCCTGCCTGAGCATATCCCCAACAGCCGTCGGAGCCCAGGCCCAGCTCGGACTCCCTGGGAAGTCTTGCAGTCCTGGAAATTGTTCTTACCTGCGCTGTCGCCGTGGAGAACTTACAGAGAGTGGGGCAAACGGTTCTGCTGACGTTGGTCCGTCACATCCTCCGGCCATGCGACCAGATGGAGAAAATACTGGGCTGGTAGTGGGAGAGGCCAGTAGCTCGTGAGGACTTGGGGACGGGCGTCCTGGTGCTGGGGTCTCTCTCCTGCTCCCAGCTGTGGAGTGAGGAGGGTGGCCGCCCCATAAGAGGAAGTCCCCCATAAGAGCTCTCCACGGGTGAGAGCACGGAGTTAACTGTCACCATCAGACTGGTCTTACCTCTCACACTGCTCCAGAAGCAGTGGGATAGGCCTGCTCCTTCATCCAGAGACCAAGAGACAACCGGTGGAGAAAAAGAGAATCCAGTGGGAAGTTATAGTAAGAAAGAATCGAGCTGGTTCCCGCCCACACTCTGCTGCGGTCTGCTTGTTCAGTGGACCAGACCCCAGAGACGGAGGCCACTCACCTCGGGAGGCCACTCAGCCCTAGGACATGGCCACTCCCCCCTGGGACACGGCCACTCCACTCTGGGACACGGCCACTCCACTCTGGGACACGGCCACTCCACTCTGGGACACGGCCACTCCACTCTGGGACACGGCCACTCACCCCTGGGACACGGCCACTCCACTCTGGGACACGGCCACTCCACTCTGGGACACGGCCACTCACCCCTGGGACACGGCCACTCTACTCTGGGACACGGCCACTCCACTCTGGGACATGGCCAGTTCTTAACATTCTGAGGGAAAAGAGAGGGACATTATTCCAAGTGCAAGACCATAAAGAAGGCTAAGGATCCTTCCCCCAGAAAATTACACATATGTACATGTCCACAAAGATTTTAACACAGCTGGGGCGGGGGCCTATGCACTCTGAAGCTCACCTACAGACTCCCTAGAAAACTGTGCACCCCGGAGGAGAGCACCCACGAGCAAGGACGCCTGGGCCTGCGTTTCACTCCCGCAGGCTCGGCCCAGCACCAGGGGCTCACTCTCGCTTCGGGGTCTGGCGAGGGTGCTGCTAGGCTTTGCCCCTCTTCCATCCCAGAAAGCTCCGGGCCAAGGCCATGGAACCACATGTGTCCTTGAGCTGTGGCTTCCAGAAGGGAGCTCTGGTAATGTGCTGGCACCGGTCTTCTCAAGCAACATTGGGAATATTTTCGTTTCTCCAGCCCTGCCAATGGGACCCTGGTCAGGAGGTTAAGTGAGTTTCACTGAAAAGACAGTTTTCCTTCCAGGCTGATAAACAAGGCTGCGGCAAGGAAACCACCTTCCTCCGCGGGTCGCTCAGCTGGAGCAGCCTGTCCCCGGCCAAGGAAAACAAATGCATAAACATTTCAGGGACATATAGGAAGCAGTTCTGCGGGACGCCTGCTGTGAATGGCCACTGGAGTTTACATAGCAAACCCCGCGGGGGCCTCGGCACAGCCTGGACAAAGCACTCCCTGCCCTCTCACTTCCCTCCGGGCTCCTCCCTGCCTGTCCCCAAAGACTGACTGCGGCCACAACCACAGCCCAGGAGAGCACAGAACAGCCTTGCTCGTTGGCACCGCCAAGGGCCGCGTTGCCCCTGCATGCCTGCCACTTACAGAGAAGGGGGTCTCCTTTCAGCCAGCACTAGAGTGAACACAGCCTGAGCTGCTTGTCCTAAGCCCCAGAGGGCGCACGGAGGCTGGGGACTGGCCACCATCTGGTGTCTAGGGCCCTCGGGGGCCTCTCCCTGGGCCAGGGAGGATGGCGTGTCCCGGTCCCCTTGTGTCAACACCCACCTCTGCGGCCACCGCTCAGAGTCCCAGCCCAAGCGCTTGCCAGGCACAGCAGGGATGGCGTGGGACGGCAGTTCCCGAGGGCTCTGCGTTATGTGGCCCACTGCCTTGCACCTGGACAGCCAGGGGACAGGGTGCCTTCCCTCGGTCCTGGTGCCAGTTCCCGACTCCAGCCTCTGACACCGCTGTCTCTGGTCCTTATACCAGCCTCCCGTTGCATTTCTATACTTCCTCACGTTCTTTTCCGAAATCGGTGTATATGCGTTAATGGAACGAAGGCTTCAGCTGGACAGTTTTCCCTCCAGGAGCGACTGTTTTTCCCCTGCCCACCTACTCCATCCTGGCTCTGGAACGTGAGGGTCTCCACAGGCTGCCCCCCCACATTCTCAGCAGTTTCTGCACACGCCCCACTGCAGACACAGGGCGGCCACACCCAGGCCCTCTGCTCATCCCCATCGTATTGCCCTCTGTGGCCAAGAGGCCCCTCCCTAGAAGGTTCTTTCCCCCATGTCCACTTGGCCAGGTCCAGCCAACCGTCCAGGCCCACATGACTACCCTCTCGGGGCCCCAGGAATCCAGGCCGCCCTGAGATGGGCCCCCAGGGGCCGGAATTGCTCCTGGTCAGCACGGCTTATGGAACCTGGAGCCTGAGACCCAGGTCTGATCAGCATAAGTCAGGCTAGGCCCGGAGTCCAGCCAGGAACCACTAGAGCAGAGGACATCAGTTGCCTGCAGACACTGGTTAGGTGACATCTTAGCCCACAGGTCACCGGGGCTCTGGGGCCCCTCCCCCCGGGACTGCTCCCACCCAGCCGTGAACCATGCAGACCTGGCGCTTCCTCCGGGGCAACAGAACAAACGAGTCGTGGCCTTGCCGTGGGTTTCACTCCAGTTTTATAGAAAGCCAATGACCAGAAACGACGAGTGCCCAGGGTCCCGGGCCGACCCTCGCAGAGGCTTGGCCAGGGGGCGGTCCTGCAGGGAGGGAGGGAGGGGCAGGCAAAGGGCAGCAGAGGCCCCAGCAGCCGGCCTCCGTGGGTCCTTGGCAGTCACAGCTCAGCTGGAGGGAGCCACGCAGCAGCAGCACCTTGGGCCCTCGTCACAGGGCAGGGCTGGCCCTTCGTGGAAGGGGCAGGGGCTCCAGGTGGTTCTGCAGCAGTGCTGGCCCAGATGGGGCGACACTCCTCTGAGAGACTCGTCCCTGAGGCCTGGGGCTCAGCTGTCACCCAGCGATGAGTGGAGTCATAGGCCTCACCCGCACTGAGGCTCACAGGATCGGGTCTGAGCCGTTCCAGTTCACGGACGCCCCCTTCCACCTAAGAGCAGGGGGACAGAAAAGGAGGGTCTGAGCTGCGGGGCCCACAAAGGAGCCCTCTCATGCCCTCACTCACCTGGAATTCTTGTCTTGGGTCCTGGAGGGGGAGTCGGGTTCCACCCTCCCGCCTCTCCCCACCACTCACAGAAGCCTGCACTCCAGCCCTTACAAGACACAAATGCACCCAGGACCCTGGAGAGTGATGGAAGGCAGGCCACTCTGTCCTTCCTCCCGGCCACGGGTGCTCCCCGAGAACCTCCTCGACGCCTGGCAGTGAGGGGCCCTCGGCCCACGTGAGTGACCCACACACGTCTGAATTCAGCCACTCTCCAGGGGTGCCTGATGGTGACCCTTTAAAGGCATGTGGGAAGACCTAGATATGGGAAAATTCTGGCTTGTTCAAGATGCAGGCGGTCCAGTGGCTGGGGCCCAGAAAGTGGGGTGCCGCAGGGGTGGGGAGCGGGCAGGGGCGGCGCCGTGCAGGACCAGGGAGGCCTTGGAGGCGTCTGGCCTTGCTCTCGGAGCCACAGGAAGCTAGGGAAGGGCTGTGGCCACTCACTGAAACACAGATGTGCACTTTTCAAAAATACTGTATGACACCCTAAGAAAAGCTGAGCGTCATCAAACTGCAGGCCAGGCATAGATACATTTAATAATAGTTCAGTTCCAAAGTGAAAGTTATTGTATGTGTGACCACGACATTTCCCAACATGGGACTTCATTATGTGGCACCATTTTTCTAAGACAGCTCGGAGGATCACCGGGGCCGACGCACGTTCCTGCAGGATCTGGCACTGGTGTCTTACATGTACCCGTACACCCCGAGATGACAGGGACTGGGGAGCAGGTGGTACCTAGGAGGCGGGGCTTAGAAATGCTCTCACAGCACGGAGCCTGGGGAGGGAGGGAGCAGACGCCTTCAAAACCTGAAGTTTTTCTTCAGGACACAAGTCAAAATGGTAACGGCCACAGAGGAGGAAGAAAGAGACGCTTTTCTCACTTTAATTGCACATCTGCATCGGAAAGTCCACCAGCCCTGACACTGGAGGTCGAGGAGAGGGACAGCCTCGGCCAAATAAGACGGCTGCCTCCCCTCACCGAGGGCGTGGCAGCACCGAGGGCTTCCACACCGAGCCGGCACCCTCTGTCTGCACGCACAGCCTTGCACGAGGAGCTCGTCTTCACGGCTGTGCCTGGCTCCAGGTACCACGTCCTGCCCCCTCCAGAGGCAGCGGGGCTCCTGCTCTTCCAACGTGCTGTCCTCTCGTTCACACACAACTTCGTATCTGTCACGCCTGTCTGCTCCCCTGTTGGATATTTTGCCTGCTTTACACCATTCCATTCCCCTTCAAATGAGCAAAGATTTCTTGTCATGTGGAGGAAAACAATCTTGGCGGTACCTCTGTGCTTCCTGCCACCACGGAAAGGGTTGGTGCCCGAGATATTCGCACATGGCCCCTTCTGGAACAATGAAGAGTGCATTCCCCTAGCCCCACCCAGGGCGCTGCGAGGCTAGACGGCCCATAACCACAGGGGAATGTGAGAATGTGATGTTCAGCACGGTCTAGACACCAGCCACAGCCGTCCTGTGCTGTGCACGCCAAGCAACACCCCGAGTCTGCGTCTGGTCCGTATACGAACGCAGAGTTGCTTCTCCTCGTTAAGTGGCTCGGCACGAAAGGCTGAGGCGGGTGGATGATGGGTGAGCTGCTCAGCATGGATGTTTCAGGGGATGGTCCTTGCCAATCTAGGTCTGTGTTCCTCTGTGTCCTCTGGCAATGCCCCGTGATATTGAGAAATCCCACCCAAAGTGAGGTGGCATGGCTTTTTGACAACCGAGCCTTTCCTTCCCGGGTGACGGGCTGAGCGGTACCCTTCCACCTCCTGGGCCATCTGCTCCCTGGGGTCCTTCTGGCCACAGTGCTCAGAAGCAGGTCTGGATGAGCAAAAATGTTTGCATATATTTCCAGAAGAGGTCTTCTCTCAAGAGTACTTGTTGGAAGAACTACCTTGGTAAAATACATTCCAAATCTCACCCGTGGCAAGACATGCGTAACCAACTGTGCCCGTCCACGGGCCCTGCCGCGCCTTCACCATCAGTCATGCGTGTGAGTCAAAGGGTCGGCATCACGTGTGCCCCGGATGTGGAGGAACGGAGGGATTCTGCGGCATCTGGGTGCCTTGGACTCTGTCTTGAGCTGCTGTGTCAGCACTGAGGTAGGTCCAGAGGAACCCATGAGGCGTCTAGGGGTTGAGCCACTTCAGTGGAACCCACTAGCACCATCACACTCGTCACTGCTTGAAGAAGAGAGAGTGGGACGGTACCTGGGGACAACCCAGCATGGCTGGGAGAAGTCGGACTGGCCCCAGGTGGTCAGCGCCCACTGCCTGCACCCTTTGGTGCCAGAGCCTGACGACATCCCCGAGCAGCCAACACAGGCCCAGCCGGGAGGGAAGATGGACACAGTGCTGGCCTGCACGGCTGGGCAGGTTCTGGAGGGAAGACGGGCGCGGTGCTGACCACAGGCTCCCAGGGACGAGGCTGCCCTAGCGGGCCTGCTGGGTGACCAGCGCCTTGGCCATCTGCAGCCACACAGCGCAGGGCTTAATCGATTCTACCATGCAACTTGAGATTTTTAATTTTCTTTCTCTGTTCATCATCTTTGCAGTTTTGTAGCATGTCATTAAAAAGCTTTTATTGTTCTATTAAGATTGGTAGGTAAGCATCAGCCTCTGTCAGTTACTTACCGCACTTCTGGACTCTAGGGACACATCCTAAATCCAGACCCAGAAAGGCAGCAGAAGGGAGGCAGGGAGGAGAGTGACATTCTGCCCACAGCCTGGCTCCAGGGACCCAGATGTGCAAAGGGGAAATGACCCCCATGCCAGGGTGGGTCCTTGCCCCCAGGCATGGCAGGAACGAGGGGAAGAGTCATAGAGAGACCAGACTTCCTGTATTCCTTTAAGATCCATCCTCAGCCTGGCCCCCAAGGCCCTCCCCACCCCTCTCCAGCCCTCCCAGCCTTCATCCTCCCCGCTCTGAACGGGGTGGAAGTTCCTCCTCAGAGCTCCCAACCCGCAAACATCTCAGATCCTGGCCAGACGGCGCCTGCGCTCGGTGCAGGGGCGAGTCAGACTTGTCTGCCGCCTGATGTACATCTCACAACCGTCACCGAGTCTTGCGACCAGGCTGTGGAGTTTACACTTAGTTTTAAGGCTTTTCACAGAGGTAACGAACCCACCCCATGCCAGCCCACACTTGCCAAAGCAGGGAGAGTATTAAAAGCACTGGAGAGAAGCCGTTGGCATTTATAATAGAAAATCAAGGCAGAGACATTTTTAAAGCCGAGAGGACTGAGACGCGGAACTCACACACCTTCAGAACCGTTCCTATGGGGGCGTAGTTCTGTGAGTGGATCGCAGGACAGCGAGGGGAGGCTCGCAGGTGCAGGTAGGGACAGGTGAGAGCCGCAGGGATGGATGAGCGCCCTGGAGCGTGGCACGGCCCCCAAGCCCCCTGGGCCCGGGCTAAGTCAGGAGGAGGCCGAGAGTAAGCGTGGAGCAGGGCTGCTCACCCACGAAGCCCCGACACTGCGGGTGACGAACTGCCGTGGGGCTGGCTTGTGCATTGCAGGGTGTCCAGTACCCTCTGCACCCCCCAACCTGCGACAACAAAAAATGTCCCCAGACGTTGCCAAATAGCCCCTGGGGTGCAAAATCACCCCAGCTGAGGACTGCTGGCCTCGGGGCTGAGCTCAGTGAGGAAGCCACGGTCCCTGGAGCCCAGGGGGGCTCAGCATCACAGAGGCCCACCTCACAGCCACAAATGAGCCCCTCCTCCCAGGCCATCAGAATGGCCATGGTTAACAGAACAGCAGTTACTGCCCCGATTTCACACCGACAACGCTGATTTCCGGGGGAAAGATGCCCAATGGAGCCCGTACGGGCCAGGAGAGCAGGGCAGCCTGGTTTCAAGGCCTCCAGAGCTGACAGTGGACATACTCCCTGGTGCTCCTCTCACTCTCTCGGGTTGTCCAGGTCTCCTGTGTGCCAGTTTCCCTCTCTGGGCCCCAGGGGCTCTGGAATGGGCCCCACGGGGTGTCTCTTACCTGTGGGCCCTGCCTGCTGGGCTGAGCTCTCCATCCCCCTCCTTCGGGGGTCTCCCTCCCATGATGGACTGAGCCCCTGGAGGGCAAAGCTGGTCCATCACCTCCATCCCCTCCTCCACCTCTAGCTCGGTACCCGAGCCAAGAGCCCAGGGGTGCTGCTGAGTGAACACCCCCACACACACCAGCTGCTCCTCCTGGAGGCCCAGAGCCAGCGGGAAAACTTCATCCTTGTCCACGCTGCCCTGTCCCTTCCCTCTGCCCCAGGCTGTCACAGAGCCCTGCCACGGCCCCGGCCATCCTCCCGTCCTCCTCTGCCGCCTCCCTCACACAGGTGTGAGCCCCGTACAGTCGGTCAGGGAGGACTTGGTTACACCCAATCAACAGGTGGGAAAACTCAGTGCAGAGCAGAAGCAAACCTGGAGGTCACGTGACATGACAGCACAGAGCAGGACTCAGCGAGGCCAGAGCCCTGCTCTCTGTTCTCCCCGCATCACGGAGCTCAGTGTCCTGGGAGCCCAGCCGGGTGAGGACTGCAGGGCAGGGGGTCAGAGGAGGGCGGCGGGGGCAGCGGGAGCACCCAGGGAACCCTCCCACACGGGTGACCCTCGGTGGTAGAGGGCAGCCCAGGGAGGAGGGCACTGGGCTCCAGCCTCCGCAAGGTAAGACTTCCAGCTGGAATTACATTTTCAGTTTCTTGTCTGAGCCTCCAAACAGAAACATCTGTGGCCTAGCCCCAGGCCCCGGCTATGAGTTCTTTCCTCTTTTTTCTGGACTGTTGACAGCGGTTTCATTTCTCCCCCTCTAGCTAGGCTGGAAGGTTGAGAGCGGTCACTGTGTGTGTCTTGTTGGGAAATGACCACAAATGAGGCTGTTTTTGCTAAATGGTCAGGGAACAGTGGGAGAAGGGGGCGGGGGCCAGGCCCCACATTCCTGACACAAGCGAGCGAAGGTAACAGGAGCCTCTGGAGGCTGGGACGTGCGTCACACCAGACAGTAGGGATAGCAGAGGACCCCAGGGCCGTTCAACTTCGGATGCTCTTCTCCGCAGGCAAAACCCGGAGTCTGGGCTTGTGCAATGTCGCCATGGCAACAAAGCCTGGTGGTGGGAAGTCAAAGTGCCCACTCAGTGACCTTCCACAGCTCAAGCCTAAGCTCCAGGCCCCGTGCTGCTTGGGACTCGAGGTGCGGCCTGCGGCACAGACCTCCACCCTGGAGAGCCCCGTCTGTAAAGGGGCATCCTGTGTGGTGGTGAGCAAGGGCCTTCCTGCGGATCCAAGCACGATGCCAGGCGGCCAGGTGTGCGTGCGCTCCATGCCGAGTCCGGGCGAGCGCCAGAGGTCCTTCCGGAGCCACGGAGCTGGGTGCGAGGCGACGGGCAGCTCCTCCTGGACTAGCAGAGTGGATTCTGGACGTGACTGCTATTTGACCGTGGACGCTCAGAGCAAGAACCACGTCTCGTCCAGCTATTTCTTCCACGGAGTCCAGCCCGGGGTTCCCTGGGGCCTGCCCACAGGTTCATCCTCAGCAGGTGCTTGGGACCTGACTGACCTTAGAAATGACCTGAGCCCCGGCCGGGGCGCCACACACCCCCTTCCCGTCAAGGCAGGGACTTCTACAGGAGAGCGCTTATCTCTCACAAGGCAGGCCCACCCAGCCGGTGTGGCTCAGTGGTTGAACGTCGACCCATGCACCAAGAGGTCGCCGGTTCAATTCCCGGTCAGGGCACATGCCCGGGTTGTGGGCCCAATCCCCAGAGGGGGGTGTGCAGGAGGCGGCCAATCGATGTTCTCTCTCACCAACGTTTCTATCTCTCTCTCCCTCTCCCTTCCTTTCTCTCTCAAATCAATAAAGAAAAAACATTTTTTTAAAGGCAGGCCCACGTCCAGCAGGTCCTCATCGACCTTAAAGGCCACTTCCCAAGTTTCTCCCTTTGAGCTGTTTGAGAAACTGGGATGAAAACAGACGCAAAGTCTTTGTAATCCAACCCCTTGGAACAGGACTGCAGGAGGCCGGCCCGCTGTTTCCCATCACAGCGGCATGTTATCTGATGGGGACAGAGTGGGGAAGCCCAGCGGTCCCACTCCACCCACTCTGCTTTTCGGGAATACGCTGGGGTAAGCCTCACCGGGAATAACACTGGGAAAAGTCTCCCCGTGTTAACTGCCCAGGTGGACCCCCACATGAGGCGAGAGATGGGGGAAGGGAGGAGGCAGACAGCTGGTTTCCGGAAAGTCCTGGCAGAGGGTGGAGCACTCACACCTGGAGGGCGGGGGTGGGCAGCCAGCGGGCCAGGGTGACAGTGCCCCTGGCCCTGTGTCTCAGCGGGCCAGACGCAGGCGGGTCAGCACCTCGCCCTGGAAGTGTGGACCTCGAGGTGTGGCCCAGGACAGCAGCCGCACCTGGCTAGGACACGCCAATTCTCAGGCCCACAGCAGACCTCTCACCCAGAGCCCTGGGGTGAGAGACCCACTGATCTGTTTACCACGCCCTCCAGGGGATGCCACTGATGCCTAAAACCACGCACATCTTCCCAGCGGGTGGGCCACAGCCGGACACAGGCATACTGGGACATCGACCCTCGGCCCCTGGGGAGCTGGGAGGGGTCTGCGCCAACCAGGTGCCCCAACCCTGGGTGCTGCACTAACATGATTTCCTGTCTGTGACAAGGACTGGGAAGCACTGTTGGAGGGGATGCCAGGGCTCGGCCTTGCCCAAGCCCCTCCCGCGACAGTGAGCGGGAACAGTGAGGGCACAGCAGACCCCTGCCCCAGGCCATGGACTCACTCCCTGAGGCCTGCAGCCTCCCCGACACCCCACTGCTTCATTTCGTGGCACGTGGCCACAGGGGGGGCAGGGGAGGTCCTAGGGGAAGAGGAGGAGGTGCTCCAGGCCCATGTTCACCTTCAGATGTCTCTGGACTGAGACCCCTGACAGAGCAGAGACCCAAGTCATTTTCTTTCCTTTTTTTTTTAATCCTCACCCGAGGACATTTTTGCATTTATGTTCAGATAGAGTGGGAGGGAGGGAGGGAGGAAGAGAGAGAGAGAAGCATCGATGTGAGAGAGACACATCGACTGGCTGCCACCCACACGACCCCAACCAGGGCCGGGGACAAACTGCAACTGAGGTACGTGCCCTTAGCGGGAACCGAACCCAGGACTCTCTGGTCTGTGGGCCGATGCTCTAACCGCTGAGCCAAACCAGCCAGGGCGACCCAAGTCATTTTCAAGTACTTGCCAATTAGGACTGAGCCAGGAAGTCCAAGCCCAGGCCCGTGGGAGGCGCTCAGTGAGTCCGGCACCAGAAGCTCTCTTAGGGAAAGAGGCGGCACTCCAGATGGGGTGGCTGGAGGGGTTCGGGGTGGGGGCCGCCCCTGGCTGGGGTGCAGAGACAAATGCACTTTCAGTGAGGGCCCCAAGGGTCTGGGGCTGGGCCGAGCCGTGCCCAGGGTGTGGTCCAGAGCCCTGCTTGGCAAGCGCACCTGCAGGAAGAATGGCCCGTGGCCTCCCACCCTGCTCTGCAGACGTGCCAAGGCCGGTGTCCCCTCCTTTCCCTGCCATCTGCCCTTCTCTCATCACTCTGAACGAGTGACCCTTTGTACATGAAAGGAAGGCGACCCCCACGTGCCTTTAATCCTCCCAGTGAAAGATGCGCCGGCACACGACCCACGGGCTGCTTCGTCCCTGGCCCGGTGGGCGGGCAGTGGGCAGGTGAACGAATGCATGGGGCCTAATGAGGCTGTCCCGACATCTCCTGTGTCCCTTCCTGTGTACGTGACGTCTTCTTTCTCTGGGCGGCTCCACTCAAGGGCTTGCTGGCCTCTGAGCGGGCAGTGCCCCTAGGCTCCGGGCAAGCCCCGTGGATCTCAGAGTCACGGGGCCTCGACCATCACCCCTCCCTCCACGCCAGTCCTGATCCCTTCACAAACAGGGAACGGAGGTCCCACCTGAGGTCACACCGACTCGTGAGTGGCTGAGACAATAATAATGAGAGCCGCTTACAGAGCTCCTGTAACGTCCGGGCGCCCTGAGGAACCCTGTGACCAGGCGCTGCCATTATCCCCGTTTTACAGATGACAGGGTGAGGTACAGAGAGGTGAAGTCCAGTGGCTCGTGGCCAGAAAGGGGCAAGGCCAGGATTCCCACCGGGCAGCCTGGCTCCGGAACCCACACTCCCCAGCCTGCAAGTTGTGCGGCTTCCCGGAGGAGGCACTGGAGCCCGGTCCCCCCCCCTACCACCACACCCGGAGGCCTCCAAGTCCTCCCCAAAGCTTGGTACAGGGCCTGCCTGAGCCTGGGAACTGCCACCGCTCCAAGCCCACCACCCTCTGGAAGCTGCCCCAGCCCTGCTTGAGAACTCATGAGTGAGGTGAGCCCCAACTCTCCCCCAGTCTGGGCAGTCGCCTCCCCTGGCTTGAACCTCAGCTGCCCCTTAAATACCGAGGGGCTGGCCCTGGACTGTGTGGCTCAGCAGTTAGACTGTCGGCCCTCGGACCAAAGGGTCGAGGGTTCCATTCCCAGTCAAGGCACGTACCTGGGTTGCAGGTTCGATCCTTGGCCCCGGCCAGGGTCGTGAGGGAGGCAACCAATCAATGTGTCTCTCTCCCTCCCTACCTCCCTTCCACTCTATCTAAAAAAGCAATGGAAAAATATCCTCAGGTGAAGATTAACAAGCAAACAAACAAAAATACTGAGGGGATGGATTAGAGGAGCCAAGGACCCCCACCCTGCCTCTGAGGCTGGGGGATTCCTCTGCTCAGTGGGCCCGCCGGCACCAGCAGAGTGACCAAGGCTGCTAGCCCCATTCAGGGGCTGCTGCTCCAGGAAGCCACCGCCCAGCTACACTCTGGGTGGCCAGCCCTGACCCCTTCCTGACCTGCTTAAGACCCCCACCCCCACCCCTAGGTAACCTTACCTGTCCTTCCTCCTTTGGACTGAACAACACTCAACACATCGGGGGGCTGCTGTCTTGAGTGAGGAGAGGGCTCAAGAGGCACCCACTGACCCCAGCCCCTGCCACAGGGACATCTCCAGAAGCTATCTGAAGACACATCACCACAAATCACGCACGTTTCCACTCGGGCCACGAGATCACAAGACACTGCATACAGACAAGCCCAAGCGCTGTGTCTTTCCTGTCTGTGGGGTCCCACATCACCGCACCCCTCTGAGTGGCCTTCCTCCTACAGGCCCAAGCACCCCCACACCACACCCCTGGCCAGTCGGTGTGGTCCCACAGCCAGAGGGGGGCTGACTCACTTGGTCCTGATGCAGAGCTCGAGGGGCGGGACCAGGTCGTTGTCTGGGTCCTCAGGAACAGTCTGGGTGGTGTCTGGGAGGCGAGAGAGAGGCAGGGGCTCAGCCCAGGGCCCGCGCTCACCCTGAGGTCAGCACTGACAACCCACCTCCTGGGACCCAGCTCCTCTGGCACCTGCCCCTCCTCTCTCCCTACTGGACCACCCTCATTCCTGCCCCTCAGTTCTCACCTGGACACCACAGCACCCTCCTCCCTGGCATCTCCCTCCAGTCTCCAGCCCACCCTCCTGCCCCCACGTCAGCTACCAGAATTCTTTCTAAGAACAGGTCTGATGCCATCACTCCCCTGCTCCTGAACCTCCCAGGGCTCCCTATGGCCTGGAGAATGAAACCCACGCCTGTTGGCATGGCATCCCAGACCCTGCAGTACCAGCTCTGCACCTCGCCTCACACCCTCAGCGCCATCGGTTTCTCAGGCCCCGCTCTGGCTCCCTCCCGCAGGAGGACCCCTAACACTGCCCTCTGCCCCCGGGCCTGCACTGCTCTCCGACTGCCCTGCGAGGCTGTGCTAGGCGCGCTTCCCTGGCCGGCCAGGGGGCTCCCCGAGGACGCCGGGACGGGCGGAGGAGCGCACCGACGGTCAGCCGGATCGGCTCCTGCTGGTTGGCCAGCCCGTCGTAGTAGTACAGGTCGAACAGCCGCTCCGCCCTCCAGTCCCGCAGGAGCTCCGGCTGCAGGCCGAAGAGGACGCTGAAGTGGCTCTCACTGCACACCACCCAGATGGGGAACCGCGGGGTCTTCAGGAAGCAGCCGACCTGGACGAGGGCGAGAGGACAGGAAGGCCTGATGCCACGTGCTGTCCCAGGGAAAGGGGCCAGAGCATCTTCCGTCCGACCCCGGGGCCGGCTGACCTCAGAGCGGCCCAGTTGGGGATCACAATGTGTGTGTGATGCTGGGGTCCCCTCATGCCGCTCACAGACACAGCCTGTCTTCCAGAGCTGGCCCTGCTGGCTCAGCCCACTGCTTGCAGCGCCTAGCCTCACAGACAGTCATGCAAAGATACCCAGCCTGAAAGCTGGGCACACCTGCCCTTCACTGCCGCATCCAGCCAGTACACAGCGCTGCCCGTCTGGCTTCCCAAAGCTCCTTCATGCCCAGCCTGTCCTGCCCAGACAATGACCTCCTCAACAGGCCTTCCACACCCTCCCTGCCACTCCACAGACCCACGAACCTCTCACCAGCCCTCTCTACTCCAGCGTGGCAAGCCCCGCACCTATGCACCCACAGTCCACGGTCCAGAGGGCTGGTATACCTCTCCCTCCCTCGGGGTCCTGCATCACCCAAGTTACCCAACCAGGGAGCACGAATCACCGCTCCCGGTCCTGCTCCTGCCTGGGTAGTAGGTTCTGGGCACAGCACCCGGCCTGCTCTAGCGCTGTATCACTGCTTGCACGCTGGGCTGTGCCCGCGGCGCCAAGAGCAGGGGGCACACTCAACGTAAGCAAGTGTTTGATGAACGAAGGTCCTCGTGAGTGAGGCGGGTCAGGAGCTAGGTAGGACTTCACCTTGAAGACAGGTGGGTGGGACTTGGAGCCACGGGGAGAAGGGAGGGAGGGTCCCTGGGTGAGCAGTCTGTGGTGATGCCAGGAACCAATGCCAGAGACATTTGGGGAACAGCGGGGTGTTCGGGAAAGAGAGCAGGGGGAGGGAGGCTGGGAGCTGGGACTTCCTCCTGGTGAGGGATCCCTCGGAGAGCCCCGGCAGAGGGGCTCATGGTAGACGGGTGTTCGGGGAAGCAGATCCATGGCACCAGGCCCTCGGCCCGGCCAGCCCTCTCCGCCCTCTCTCCCTGTCACCTGTAACTCCCGTGGGCAGCGCCTCTCCCCACCTGCACCCTGGTTTATTCAGCCCTGTACGTGCCATGGGCTGGGCGGGCTGATTCTGGCCTAAATCCCTGGCAGCCCCAGGAGACGTTTGCTTGCTCAGGTATTTACAGCCGCAGCCTGTGGATTAAGGAAAGAATGGGAATTATTTTTCCAGTGGGGAGAAGGGCATACTTTCTCTGGGGCCCGTCACAGAAGAGTGGCCGGGCAGTCCTCCTCGGGCCCTTGGAGCCCGCCTGGGAGCTGCCTCTGGGCTGTGCTCAGGGGGCCCTGAACCAGGTCCCTAGTGAAGGACGTGCTCGTGAGCAGCCGTTTCCTCCCGAGGGTGGGAGGGTGACCTTTACAGTGTGTTCATTTTCTCTCTGTCCCAGCGCCCTGCCCCAACCTGGCCGGCGGGCCCTCGCCCCAGTCCCGGGTGGCATCACAGTGGACTACAGAGCCTGCTCCTCGGTGGGATGTGGGAATTCAGTGTCTTAAAGGACGTGGCTGGACGTGCCTAACCCCGCTGCGAACTTGGCTTCTGTTCCAGGCTCAGAAGAGGCTTTACGGGTGAGGGCGTCACCTCGAACCAGGAGCCTGGAAGCCTGGGGCCCCAGGGCTCATTCACTGCGGGAACAGGAGCCATCAGCCTCCAGGGAGCCGCCTCTGCATGACCAACCACCCTGACTTTTCCAGCAGAGGGACAAAAGGGCAGCTTGCCATTTAGGCAGCAGTCAAAAGATTAAGGGGGAAAAAAAAAAAGCTGCCCAGAGAGTTTATAAATGAGTTTTCTCATTCAGGAGCCTTTTCCAAGTGGGTGACATTTTCCAAAAATGAAATTCACTTCCTTGGGATTCTGGGGCAGCTGACCAAAGGCCTGGGGCGAGGAGGGGACAGTGGAAGAGTGTTTTCTCCAGCACAGGCTGTGCTTTCTCCTGGTGGCTGACCATACAGTACAACCAAGGACTACTGTTTAATAAGGGTTCTTACATCTTTAAGGGGGTGGTGTGCGAATGCCCAAACCCATCTGTGGACTGCCAGCTCAGAAGCCCTCATGGAAAAGGATCAACATCTGATTGCTGGCGGGTTACAGTCTGCCATCTCCGAGGATGACATCCACTCAGCATGACCTGTACTCTGGTCCCAGGCACCGCGCTAGACAATGGGATGTGGCAGCGAAGGGAACAGCAGCCTTTTCCTTATGGTGCTTACGAGAGTAACGGAGAGGACAGTAGTAATCAAATAGTCCTACAGGTGACTTCTCCGCATTTCACTGAACCTAGATGCCATCAGATTCACCGTTATGTCTCGTATCACCAAAGAGTGCAAGCGGCCGTCCAAGTCTGACGCCACTGACTGCAACAAGGCATCAGAATCGCAGGATGTTCAGATATGGGGGAAATTTCATTTCAAAAGCAATGAACTGTGATGCTTAAAACCAAGAATAGGCCTACGAAAGAAAGAATTAAGATTTTACAGTAGGAAATGGTGGGTGGGCAGGGAGAATACCCCTGTTTAGAGTGATGAGGTCAGAAAAGGGCTCCCGTCGGAAGTGACATCTAAGCCAAAATGTGAAGACAGGGGAAAATGGACAGGTCTCCTAGGGCCTCGCAGGTCCTGAGAAGTTCTGCACCTACAGAACTAGGGCTGTATGCTAGGGCTGCCGTAACCAAGTTCCACAGACAGGGCAGCTTAAACAACAGACATTTATTTTCTCACAATTCTGGAGGCTAGAAGTTCCAGATCAAGGCGCGTGCAGGGTTGGTTTCTTCTGAGGCCTCTCTCCGTGGCTTGTGGGTGGCAGCCACCCCCCTGTGTCTCCATGTGGTCATCCTCTGTGTGTCTCTGAATCCCAGTCTCCTCTTCTGAGACAAGGACACCGGTCCGATTGGATGAGAGCTCACCTAAGGCCTCATCTAACTGACTCCCCTCTTTCAGGGCCTCATCTCCAAATACAAGCACATTCTAAGGCCCTGGCAGCTAGGACTTCAACATATGAACTTGGGGGACACAAGTCATCCCATAACAGTCTCAGAGGACTGGACAGCCCTGAAGGGTATTAAGCAGAGGAATGATGTGATCTGGTCCACTCTTTAAAAGATCATACTGAAGAGACAGGGTTAGCAGAGTCTGGGGACAGCTGCCCAAGCCCAGCTGAGCTGTCACAGGTGACCAGACCAGGGTGAAAGTGGACAGACTTGAGAAACAATTTAGGGTAGGAGCCACGCGACCTCCTGATGGCTTGGACATCCTCCCAGTTTGAGTGACTAGGGGATGGTGCCATTGGCAGAGCTGGGGGAGGTGGAGGAGGATGGAGCTTGCAGATACGGCCCTGCCCAGCACAGCCTTTGCCCAGGCTCCTCCGTGAAGGCAGCAGACACTGTCCCGTGCTGGCCTTCCCTGGCCAGCCAGTCCCCCATCACCATGGCCACCACGAGGAGCCTGCCCTGCACTCCGGGGGGGGGGGGGGAGTGAGGAGGTGGAAGCCAGGTGGGCAGTGGGACCACAGACAGCTGAGGAAGCTCCCTCAGTCCCACGGCAGAGGAGCAAACACCACCTTGCAGGGGTCAAACTCCCGGGCTTCCGCCAAGTGCACAGCAAACAAGGGTCTATGCAGATTCGGATTCAATCTTTGAAGGGGCTGAATTTTTTTTTTTTTTCCTTTTTCATTGAATTTATTGGGGTGGTATTAGTTATTAAAATAACCTATATAAGTTTCAGGTATACAATTCTATAACACATCATCTATATATTGTACTGTGTGTTCACCACCCAAAGTCAAGTCTCCTTTCATCACCACTTATCCCCCCTTTACCCTCTTCTACCTCCCCCACCCCCTTTCCCTTTGGTAACCACCACACTGTTATCTGTGTCTATGAGTTTTTGTTTTGTTTTTGCTTAATTCCTTCACCTTTTTCACCCAGCTCCCTAACCCCCTTCCCTCTGAAAGCTGTCAGTCTATTTTCTATCTATGAGTCTGTTTCTATTTTGTTTGTTAGTTTGTTTTTTTGTTTTCATTAGATTCCACATATGAGTGAAATCATATGGTACTTGTCTTTCTCTGGCTGGCTTATTTCACTAAACATAATAGTCTCCAGGTCCATCCATGCTGTCACAAAGGGTAATATTTCCTTCTTTTTTACAGCCAAGTAATATTCCATTGTGTAAATATACCACAGCTTTTATAACTACTCATCTATTCATGGATACTTGGGGTGCTTTCAAATAACGCTGCAGTGAACACATATTCTTTCAAATCAGTCTTTAGCATTTCTTCGGATATATTCCCAGAAGTGGAATCTCTGAGTCATAAGGCAGTTCCAAGGGCCTGAATTTCTTCAATCAGCATTTTATTCCAAGGGAAGGATGACCCCCCAACTCATGTTCTCTTCTATTACCCTCAGCAGACCAAAGGAAAATAGTTTACTTTTTGACCAACGCCCTCAACACCAGAGTGAAACCAGGGCTCACGGTAAGCCTGGGGATTCCATGAGTGCGGCCAAGGTTACCCTCTCGCCTGCGGAATTTCGAGCTGCATGCTTTCAGAGCCCACCCAGGGTGTGATGCTCAGGGGCCCTGGTGTTTCTCACAGGCCACGTGGCCACATTCCTGGGCTCCGTCCAAACACTAGCACATCCAGGTAACAGCCACTATCATTCTTTTCTATGGAAATCACTGGAACCCACAAGTCTGCTTCCTGTCCTTGGGGCAGGGGTCATCCAGAGAGGAGACCTGGGGATGGGGCCAGACCACGTGCTGGTGAACAATGGGACAGCACACCTGCACGTGCGATCACATAGGAGGGACACTGTGAAACTGAGCCCTACCTTAAAATGCTGGTCTCCATCCACTCTGCAAATCCAATTGCCTAGCTCCGTCTGGGAGTTCCCTGGGCTCACTGTGGCCCCGGTTCTGGGAATACACAGTGAAGGAGGCCTCGTCCAAACCCCCAAGAACTCTGCAGGGCAGCCACACGGAAGGAGCTCCTGCTGCCCTCTCAGGACAACTCTGACCACGTCCTCCACCAGAGGACAATGTCTTCTCTGAAAACATGGAGATGGAGGCTCAGAGAAGGACCAACAGCAGCCTGGGACGAGGAGGCAGGGCCCAGGGCTCCCCGGCCCATGCTGCCCAGAGAGGCAGTCACACTCTACCCCGTCCACCTTTCCCGGAGGGTCCAGCCATTTCCGAGACCAGCTAGTGGGGGGGGGGGGGGTGGAGGGACCAATACGCCAGCGAACAGACTGAGTGAGGCCCGCCATGGGGAGAATTGTGTCTCCCAAAAAGATATGTTGAAGTCCTAGCCCCCAGCATGTCAGAATGCGACCTGACTTGGAAATAGGGTTGCTGTAGACATCACAGTCAAGATGAGGTTAGTGGAGGAGGGTGGGTCCTCAACC
This sequence comes from Tadarida brasiliensis, assembly GCA_030848825.1. Taxonomy (NCBI): domain Eukaryota; kingdom Metazoa; phylum Chordata; class Mammalia; order Chiroptera; family Molossidae; genus Tadarida; species Tadarida brasiliensis. The sequence continues at coordinate 91,624,613 of CM061267.1, read as the reverse complement.
CACCATGACCGACAGCCTTACAAGACAAGGCGAGATGCACGAGGAGCAGACGGCCGCGTGACCGCGGAGGGAGAAGGCGGCCGGGGCCGGGGACCGCGGAGGGAGAAGGCGGCCGGGGCCGGGGACCGCGGAGGGAGAAGGGGACCGCGGAGGGAGAAGGGGACCGCGGAGGGAGAAGGCGGCCGGGGCCGGGGACCGCGGAGGGAGAAGGGGACCGCGGAGGGAGAAGGGGACCGCGGAGGGAGAAGGGGACCGCGGAGGGAGAAGGCGGCCGGGGCCGGGGACCGCGGAGGGAGAAGGCGGCCGGGGCCGGGGACCGCGGAGGGAGAAGGCGGCCGGGGCCGGGGACCGCGGAGGGAGGGAGAGACTGACGGCCACAGCAGTAGGCGGAGGAACCCCAGGGCGGCTGGAAGACACCGAAAGCTGGAAGAGACAGCTCAGAGGGAGCACGGCCTTGGCAACACCTTGACTTCGGACTTGGCTCTGAGAGCCTGTGCGCCAGCCTCCTGAGAGAATGCGTTTCTGTTGCTCAAGCCACCGCTCAGGGTGCTGTGTTGCAGTCCTCCCAGGACACTAACGCAAGGCCTATAACTTCAGATCCCCGTCCCTGGGGAAGACGCCCCCACCCCACACATGACAGTGGTAGCCACTCTGACCCACAGTCACACTATAAAGCCCTAGAAGTCCCTTTCCAACAACCTTTCCCAGAACATGGCATCAGCTGGCTCTGGGTGTGGATTCAAGTGCTGGTACCCGATGGCAGCGAAGCCGCGTGCCCGCCCTCTCCCTCCCCACCCTCGCTGGCCGCAGGGAGCCGGCTCCCGAGCCCCCAGAGACCGTCCCGGTACCTGGCACACGTTGTAGTGCTCGAAGAGAGACAGGAAGCCCACGTCGCTGCGGGCAGCAATGCCTTTGAGGAGCGTGATGTTCCCGTCCCCGGAGTCCAGCTCCATCACGTCATTGAAAACATTGGACACGGCTTTCCCGGTCAGGAGCAGATTGACAAGTTCCTGTTGATGAAAGAAAGGGGAAAGGCTGGTCAAGGGGAGATCGGGAACAAGGCAAAAAGGGCGGAGAAGGAAGGAAAGGAAGGAGAGCGAGACCGAAAGCAGAGGGGCTTTACTTGGTGATCCCACAAGCCCCCGGGGGAAAGCGGCCAAGTCTTCTCATCAAAGGCCCTGGAGGCGCCCATCCATCTTTACTCCGAGCATTTATCAGCGCCTGCTGTGTGCAAGGCCTGGGGCAGGTCCCGCCGGAAGGAAGAATGGCTCCGGGGTCTGCGGACTCCCAGGTGTGTGCTGCACAGGGTGTGCGTGGGGCTCAACACTGTGTGCTCAGGGCCCACACGAGCGGGACCACATGACTGACTGGTCACAGCAACTTGTGGAGAAGTGACATCTGGGTGGGTCTTGAAGGAGGGTAATTTTTTAAATAAACTTTTTTATTTTGAAACAATTTTAGACTCAAAAGCAGTTGTAAGAATAGTACAGAGAATTCCTGTGTACCCTTCACCCAACTTCCCTCGGTGATAACATCTTACATAACGGGAGCACATTTACATAACCAGAGCACATTAGTAACGCCAGGAAGCTGAGATGGTGCCCCACGGACCGACCAGGAACTCAACCCAGGCCTTAATCAGCTCTCACTGGTGGTGGGGTCTGCAAGGGGGGGGGGGGGGGGAAGAGCAGGGGAGAGCCGCAGCAGGGAGGTGGGGGCAGGGAAGCCCAGTCTGGGTCCCAGCTCTGTCTCTGCCAAGGACTCAGTGGCCGTGTAACTCGTGCCCCACACCTGATAGGCCAAGAAGCTGCCAACCCCAGGACTAGGAGTCGGTGCATCCGGGTGACTGGAAGGGCCCTTCCTTATGCAGAGCATCTAGGGGGCCAACCTCCTGTTAGGAATGGAGAAACTGAGGCTCGCAGATGGAAAAGGATTTGCCCCAGCCACACAGCTGGTTAGTGACAGAGCTGGACTTCCACCCACGTGTTCTGGTTCCCTGTCTGGTGTCCCTTCCCTCTCCACTTACTTGCTACCCTCCAGGGACCACCTGGCCGGCCAACGATTTGAGATGAAGGTGACTGCTACGTGCCTGCTGACCACTGAGGTTTCAAAGGGTCGAGCGAGCCCAGACTTGGCGCTTGGCGGACAGGACCCTCTGTCCAACCCACCTCCTGCCAGGGTGGCGCCGGGACGTGGGAAAGGCCACACAGCCTTTCCTCTGGAGGCAGAGTTCACAGCTTTCCCCTGAACCGTGAGAGTGATGCCTGGTTCATAATCCCTCTGTCGGCAGCAGGACCCCTGCCCCAGTGGCAGTAACAAGGCCTCCTCTGATGGCCGCAGAGGGAGGCACTGGGGCCTCGCGGTCCTCAGAGAGGAAACGAGAAAGAATTCGGAGGAAACGGCAGCCCTGAGATCCTGCACCTCGGGCAGCGGCTGCGAGGAAGGCCTGGCCTTTTTCAGACAGGTTCTGTTTTTCCCAGCTGGTTTTCAAGGGGGAAAGGGCTCCTGCTGCCCGTCTGGAGTGTGTCTCAGACCTTCCTCAGTTCCTTCTTGAAATGGGGAGAAGGGGCGACAGGCTGCTCCCTGCCCCCAGACTCATGACCACACAGTGGCAAAGCTCAGTGGTCAGCCAGTCCCGTTAATCCAGTTGTGGTCGGCGGACCGGCGGCCTCGCCCTCCCCGGGAGCCTGTTAGAAATCAGAATCTCAGGCCCCAGCCTAGATCCTGAAGCTGAGCCTGCTCGTCAACAATACCCTGGAGGGTTCACGTGTGCATCCGAGTTTACAGAGCATTGGTCCAGTCCACGCACCTCATTCCGTCAATGAGGAAACTGAGTCTCAAGGAGGTGAAGAAAATCACCCCAGCTCATTCTGCAAATGAAACAGCCAACACAGCTCAGAACCCAGCCCAAACTTGGGTCTGGCACCCTCTGTACCCTGATGAACTGCCCCACCACTGGGCTGGAGTGTTCTATGCCTGCCAAGCGCGGACCACCCAGGCAGCCAGAGGAGCCTGAGGCCTGCCTCTAGGAAGGTGGGCAGCGGCCACCCCACAGTCCTTCCGGTGCCCTGGACAAACTGCAAGCCCCGATCTGGCCCCTGCGTGGTGCCCAGGGATGTTTTCAGGGCTGGCACAGTGAGCCAGGACCCCAGGACAACTGGGTCATCAGCCAGGCCTGGCGGACTGAGGAGCACTGCCCAGCTCGTCTGAGCTCCACGTGGGTCAGATTTAACTGTGGCCCAGTGGCCACTCTGCAACGCCATGCTGTGCAGAGAAAGGCACAGACAGGCCAGGCGTAGCATTTGGCTCCCAGTCCTGACACTCGCTGACAGGACCTCGACCAGGTCCTTCCCTTGGTGTTGCCAGGACCGGGAGGATCCATGATAAACAGCTGTGCTGAGTGTCCCCCTCCCGCCCAAGAGGCTCCTTAAGGGCCCCTCTGTTAAAATGCAGAGGGAAGGACTGTTGTAAAGACAGTGCCCTGAGCAAAGGTAAAGGGAGCCGTGGCCGTCATCTCCCCAGCTGGCCCCGGGCCCCGTCTGTGCCATCAGCTTCTTCTGGCAGAGGCAGGCAGGACAAAGGAAGAAGAGAAGAGGAAGGGGAGAAGCACCGACGGCCCAGGCCCCTCCTGCACCCCTAACCTGTGTGCAGTAGCTGTGCGCTCCAATCAGGTGGCTGGTGGGGATGTCGAAGTCCTGGCGGACGCTGGAAAACATGGAAAAAGTGGTGTTAGCATGTCTCTGCCTGACTCAGGCCACTGGGCAAACCTCCCTGGGTGGCCAGGGGCTCCCTCGGGTTCCAGGCTGAGGCCCAGAATTCCAGCTGTGGTTCTCCGCTCCGTGCCCTCCCTGGGGGCTGGAGCCCAGGTCTCCTCGGGTCTCCCGCACTGTCTAACCAACAGCCTCCACTCTGGCCTCACCAGGCCCTATGCCAACACAGCAGAAAGGCCCCTGGGTTTGGAATCCAACATCCTGCACTGGCATCCCAATTGTCACTGACAGTGGGGACTGGGACACCCTCTGCCATCTCTGGGCCTCAGTCTGTGCGTCTGTTAAATGGGGGGAGTGGTCTAAGTAACAGCTGCCACCACCTGGGCACAGACCTTGTACCGGGCCCTGAGCACATGTTGCTCCTAGACCCTGAGAGAGAACCAAGGCTCAGAGGACTGACTGGCGGCACAACGTGAAAAGCCCCGTTGCCAAAAGAAATCCTTCAAACCGAAAGGAACGGGTTCCTGGGACTTGATTCCTTTCACCCACCCAAAGTGACTCCCTGGGGAGATGGAGCATTATTGCTGAATAGAGCTGACGACGGGTAAACAGTAAAGGAGCCACCAGCTATTAAACACACTCAGAGGACAGCAATGTCAGCCTTCCAGCCCCCGGGAAGAAAGAAGTACTCTATTTTATAGACGTGGGGAAAGCCCAGAGAGGTGACACCAGGGAGGCGATGTGAGGCCGGGGACCAGTCCTGACACATGTACCCACCCACCCCTGTGCCCAGGCCTGGCCTGCCTCCTCCACCCACAGCCCACAGAGAGGGGAGAGGAGGCCCAGAGGCAGGAAGGGCTCAGCAACCATGTTTGTTTTCCCTTTTAGTGGAAGAGAAAAGAAACCTGGTCTCAATTTTATATTTAAATCTAAGATCAGTCCGCAAACCTGAAACACACGCCCTGGACCCTGTGTCTTCCCCAGTCGGGTTTAGAAACTTGAGCTCCGTGACCTCTGCAGGAGAAATGCTTTCTTGTGGTTTTTAATAACTGCGGCCAAACGGGGCCGGTTTGTGGTCCACAGGAGAAGGCGGGCTGGGGTTGGGGCCATGAGTCCAGGCTGAGAACCACAGAGGCCGGGGGCCTCAGGAAGGGCCTTGGAGGCTGGCCCACCAGAGACAGCCCCGAGAGCCTGGGAAGGAGCCGGCTGGGGGACAAAGGCGAGGGCCGCACTCGGCTGGCATGAGCTCAGGCAGGAGAATTGATGGAAACGTTCTCCGTGGTGTGTACAGGCATCTTCTGAAGAGAAAATAACCTCAGAGGAGCCCGGGCTGGGCTGATAAGCATCGCTGGCTCCGAGCCACCAGAAGCTTTCAGAAGCAGCCCGATCTCTGTAATCTACGGCCTCGTGTTCACCCAGCGGGACTGAGCGCCTGCGTCAGCTGAGAGCAGAGGGACAGGCAAAAAGGACAATGGGAGGAAACGGTAATTGCATCCTTAGGTGCAAACACGATGGGAAATTCAGAAGTGGGCTCGGATCTTAAAAGGGAGGAACATCTGTATTTCACGTTAGGGCATTCGGAGGACGCCAAGGAGCAGCTTATGGCTTAAGAGATTTACAACTTTGGCAAATCTAGATGCCCAGACCGCCCTCCAGGGGAATTCCCTGGAGAGCTGAGCGTGGAGGAGTCCTTGAGAGAAGGAACCACGGCCTCAGGTCTGCCCGGAGAGAAGGCAGCTCACACGGCAGGGCCGCACCAGGCCTGCACTCTGGCCCCCGCGGGCTGTGTGACCGAAAAGCTCTCCTCTCTGGGCCTTGGGTTCCCATTTTGAGGGGCTTGCAAAATAAGTGGTGTTATGGGCTGAATCACATCCCCCGAAATCACAGGTTGAAACCCTAGCCCCCAGTACCTCAGCATGTGAGTGTATTTGGAGACAGAGCCTTTAAGTTACGTAAGCCCGTTAGGGTGGCGTCCTTTCAAGAAGAGGACACTGGACACACAGAGGGACACCGGGGGTGCGTGCACAGAGGAAAGACTGTGTGAGGACGCAGAGAAGGTGCTGTCCTCACCTTGATCACCTTGACCAACTCCACCCACACCTTGATCTCAGACTTCCAGCGTCCAGAGCTGCGAGGCAATAAACGTCAGCTGCTGAAGCCGCCGTCTGTGGTCCTTTCTACAGCAGGCTGTGATGCTGACATTTCAGACTCAGCCCTTTCTTCGGATGAAATCTTACAGGCTAAAGGCCCACACACAACACAGGCAGAGTGGCAAGGCTGGCGGCTGAGCAGAGGTGCTCCCACCTTCCTCCCTCTTCACCAGCCCGGCCGCCCCTCTGGTGAGCCCCTAGGTCTCCAACGTCCTGGGAGCGGGGGCTGTCACTGCAGGGGCTGCCTGAGTGCTGAGGTTACTACACTTTCCGGGCTTCTGAGCAGCAGGCTGTGACAGGCCTTCCCTGGGACTGACAACTGTACCACTCTGATGGGAAGGTCGTCCTTCCAGGGGCTGGACGACGCTGGGGCCGAGTTCTGCACAGCCTGAGGACCCAGACCCCAGGCTGGGTGACAGCAGCCAGGAGGAGCCTAGAGTAGGAGCTGGCCGGCTTTGGGATGCCAGGAAGCACAGCACGAGGGGAGCCCGAGTGGACTTGCCCAGGGTATGAACATTTGCAAGGAGGGGCGTGGCCCTGGCTGCCCTGCTGTCACGCTCCTCAGCATTCTGGGAACAAAGGGCCAGCCTCGGGGGTGTCCAGGTCACCCGCTGACAGAGGAGGGGAACAGAGAGCTCCGCCCAGGGGGCCAGCAAGGACTGCTTCTCCCATAGGAGGTCTCACAGACACCGCTGACCGAGAAACAGGACACAGAGGACGTCAGGGCGGGCAGAGCCCTCGGGGCTCAGCATTTTGCAGGTGGCAAAAGGATGCCCAGAGAAAGAACAAAACCGGCCCAGTGACAGATGCCAGCCCAGACCCCGTGCTGGGAGCTGGGCCTGGTGCTCTGCCGCCTCCCTCGACTCCACCCTCTGTCCATCACCCTCCGTCACGTCTGAGGGGCAGAGCTCTGCCACCAAGCAGCTCAGGTCGCCTGAGCTTTGAATCTGCACAGTTTCACAGCCTTTCGAATACACTGTCCCCTCTAAAGCCTTGTGAGGCCAGGAGGGCAAGAACCACCCCCTCTGTGTTACTGATGGGAAAACTGAGGCCCCGAAAGGAGAGGGGACTCATGGCCTTGTGGTCACACAGAGTCACTGGGCTAGGGCTGTGTCCCAGTACCAACATCACAGTGTCTCCTGTGGCCTCAAACATGTGACGGTCAGGTCATCAGGAGTCTGGAAGCCCCACTCCTGACTGGGGGCAGCTTGTCGCTCACCCTGAAGCCGACCCCCATGCGTCTGAACATTTGAATGAATGAATGAATGAATGAATGAATGAATGAATCTGAGCAATTCATCTGAACAATGAATCTGTCCACGCGGCCCAGAGACATGGTTCCAGCCTGTGGTCATTGCCATTCACCTAAAATCAGAGTCCATGAGGCGGGCTGTTGGCCAGCTCCAGCTTGGACTGGCTGAGTGGCCTCTGCCTCTCTCAGCTTGTGTCCTCGCTTGTAAAGCCAGAGGACTGGAGCAAGGGCTCCTGGGACCTTCGGGGATGTGTGCCTGGTCCGTGACTCCGATATTTAAAACACCTTGCCTAAAGTAGGCGGCAATTAACCTGGGAGGACCCGATCAGCCACCTCCCCTCCACCTGGGCTCTAGGGCACCAGGTCCCGGGGCACCACCATATCCCTTAGAGCCAGCTCCTGCCCATCCTCCCAAATGACCCTCCCCCTGAAACTGCGCTGTCCACTGCACTCCCCACCTCCCCTGCAACAACCTCAGAGACAGCACCCCTTCGTTTGGTGGGACTCCTGTTCACTTTTGAGGACAATGTTAATAGTGCAGAGGGCAGCTGGGGAACCACTGAGAGAACCTGGGCTTGGAAGTCAGGGAGGCCTGGATTCAAATCCAGCTGCTTACCAGTTGTTGCCCTCTCTGAGCCTCAGTTTCCCCACTTGCAGTGTGGGTATGACGATGACTCCTATCACAAGTTGCTGTGAGGACTGAGTGAGATCAACTGTATAAAGCACTTGGCATTTGGTAAATATCGCTTCCTTTTTCCTACAATAACAGCAATAATAACAACATCCAGAAAAACAATGTGAGGTCATGACTCCTGCCACCTCCACCTTTCATACCACGGCCAAGAGCCCAGAACAAACGGAGGCCTCCGCGGTCACGGTCGAAACGTAGCCATGACCATCTGAAAAGGGATTTAGGTAGAGCGGATACTGACTGTTTTCCCAGGAAGGCTGAGAGGAAGTGGACGATGAGTCAGAATACCTAGGTTGGTCAGGGCCCCTCTGTCACCTGCACTGTGTGACCTTCAGCGAATGGCTTTCCATCTCCGAGCCCTGGGGGTGTGATCCCTGCTAGGGATAACCACATATAACCACCTCAGGGTGCTGTGAGAACAGAAAAGCCTGGCTCACTGCAGGCAGCTGCACAGGAGCTGGAGAGGAAGGAGCTGGGGGGGGGGGGGGTCCAGGAGACAGGGCAAGGGGCATGGAAGGAGGGAAGAGAAAGGAGAGATGCCCAGCCCTTCCCAAGCAGCCTTCCTCCTCACCACCCACTCGTCCACACATGCCGGCACCTTCCTCCCCAACCAGACCTCGTACAACTGTTCCCTGCACACCCCTGCCACTAGTCGCTGCCTACTCCGCTCCCCCTGCCTGCCAAAACCCTTCCCACATATCCCTCAGGGCCCTTCTAAATGTCACTCATCCATAAAGAGACACCTCCCTCGCCCCAGGACAGATGTGCCCCATCTCTCCTTGGACACACCCTTCCTGGGAGCACCCACCAGCTGCTCTTCCTGTCTGCCTTGCCTTCCAGGAGCAGAGACTTTGAGGGAAGGGTTACAATGTCTCCGTCGGCCTCTGGGTGCCCAGAACTGGGCCCTAAGCCTGCAGGTGCATTGACAGGCTCCCCCTCTGCGAGCCTGCCCACACCTTCCAGGGAGAAGCTGCAAGGAGGGCCGTGGTGGGACGGCCCCAGAAGCTGGCCCTGGGAACTGTGCAGAGGCAGGCGAAGGAAGCTTCCTACCCACACAGGGGAGGCTGGTCTGGAACAGAAGCTTGTCCAAAAGGTTCCTTCCCTCTCCCTCCTCCCGAGGCCTGTCCTCTCTGTCTGGCCACCCAAACCCTTTGTGGAGCAAGAAGGGAGAGCCTGTGGGTGAGTGGGTAAGAGTGTTGGATCACTGGGGATCAGGGGACCCCCCAGCTCTGCCACTAACCCCGGTGTGTCCTGGGCCTGGTCGCCCTTCGTTGCTGTGAGAGACGGGCCCCCCATTCAGCCTCCAGTCTCAGTGTCCGTGGGCAGCCCTGCTGCGTCAGCCACGCCAGCTGCCGCTCAGTGGCCGTGACTCGCCGTCTCAGCAGCCTGGGACCAGACGTGTTTTGGCCCAGATGGTGCTGGCTGAGAATATATGGAGAGTGCAGGACGGGGGACGGGCATCTGGTCCACATGGGCCTAATTAGGTCCTGCCTGCATTTCTCCTTGTCCTTTGGCAGGCACAGCCGAGCAGCACCTGCCACTCCTCCCCCAGCTCAGGAAGGGCCATTGAAGCCCAGGGTCTGGGACCCGGACACGGGCGTGACGGTGTCTGCCAACCTGCCCCTAACTCCTCGGAGCCTTGGTCCCCACATCTGTAAAAAGGGATAATGGCCCTAGGCTGGTGGGCCTGCCCCTGGGGTTGCCACAAGCCCCCAAAGCTCGGGGTGGCAGTGAGGGCTCCTCCCTTTGCTGTCCATGGGGTGAGGGGCCTCACGGAGACCCCCAGAGGGAGCCAGCCAGAGATCCAAAGATCGGAGCTCTGGTCACTGCACAGGAGCTGGGGAGTCCCAGGGAAGGGACGGGGGAGGAAGGAGGACCAGTCGGGGAAAGTGGGATCTGGGGCAGGGCATCTGGTATTTCCAATGGCACAGTTTGGGTCTATCTCCCACCCACCACCCTGGTTCTTTGAGACACATTTGCTGGAAGTGACCATGGCCTCTACCTAATCCGACTCAAAGCTGACACGGACTTGGAGTTCACTGAGGAAGTTCCCTCGTCCATCTCCCAGCCGTCAAAAGCTCCTGGCATGTAGAGTAGGAGGGGCCCTCGACCATCCTGTCCGGCCTCTCAGGTTACACGTGGAGACCGGAGGGCTTTGGTCAGGGCCGCAGAGCAGCTGCTGTCTGTGGGGCTGGCGCGGGGTCAGGTGGTTCTGTGTGCGTCTCATTATTTTGGGCGGGAAGGGTTTAGGTGGTGTGACAGAGGGGGAGGAGAAAGCAGAACACGTCCTATCTGTCCTCTCCCATCAGCACAGACACATGGGACCCAGAACCTGGGACTCTCAACCAGAACAGCCCCTGCTCAAACCCTGACCCTGCAAAGCACTGGCCCACCTGGCTTGGAGTCTGTGTGGGCCTCCACCACGGCCCAGATCGGACCCAGCCCCAAACTCACATGTGCTCTCCTGATGTGACCCAGACTCCCCGTTCCCGGCCACTGGCCCATCTCTCCCAGCCAGGGTAGTAGGCCTCTGGGGGTCTTCCCAGCCTGTGTTCACACGCCCATGAGGCGTTGGGAATGGGGCACGGCTCCCAGCAGGCCGTGCTGGAGAAGAGGGTCCCCCACCACGCCAGAGGGCCCCTGAGAAGACAGCTGAGACAGAGGAAGGAAGACTGAAGAGACCAAAGGAGGAACATGGAGTCCCAGACACTGGGCTCCGGGTCCGGCCTCTCCCGAAGCCCCAAGCCTTCGCTGTGAATCAGTCACAGCATAGTTTCCTGCTGACGCTGGCGAGGAGCTGCGTTTCTGTCCCTTCCCGTCGCACGAGCAGCACTCGGCCGGCTTTCCTCGCAGGGCCATTTCCACAAAGAAATGCACTGTGCTGTGCTGTCTCCACCCTGGGCGGGGCCGAGCGCAGCAGCAGCACCACAGTGCCCGCGCTGCCCCCTGCCACCCCCATGCCCGCGCTGCCCCGCGCCCACACCCGCGCCCGCGCTGCCCGTGCCCACCCCCACAACCGCGCCCGCGCCCGCTCTGCCCCGTGCCCGCCCCCACACCCGCACTGCCCCGTGCCCGCCCCCACACCCGCACTGCCCCGTGCCCACCCCCACAACCGCGCCCGCTCTGCCCCGTGCCCGCCCCCACACCCGCACTGCCCCGTGCCCGCCCCCACACCCGCACTGCCCCGTGCCCACCCCCACAACCGCGCCCGCTCTGCCCCGTGCCCGCCCCCACACCCGCACTGCCCCGTGCCCACCCCCACAACCGCGCTGCCCCGCGCCCGCGCAGCCTGGCTGAGCCATCCAAGAGTTACTTTAGCACATGACAAACCACCTCCTATTTGGGACTTTTAAGGCAGCCTTTGGGCAGCCGAGTTGCCACGGTAATGAATGCCAAGGGTCTACTTCATGAAAAGGTTCTCTTCACAAGCTGTCTCCTCTACCCCCAGGCCTGCACCCCCCCCCACCCGAGTGCCAGGCCCGTCACCGCTGACCCCGCAAAGGGCTGAGCAGCCCCGCTGCACAGGCCTGGCTCAGAGTGGCCCTGAGCATCCCTGGGGCTTATAAGAGTGTGCTGGAGAAAGTTCTAGGCCGTGCAGTTCGGAAAGCAGGGAGCTAGGGGAGCCGAGCGCCTGTATGACACGTACTGTAAGAATTCAAGGTCTGAGGAAAGAAAATAGAGGGCTTGAAATCAAGTGGAAAAATATAAAACTTTCGCAAGGCCTCAGAGTCGGCCGGGATCAACAATACTCAAAGGCCAGCTTTGCTCCTGCTCTTTAGCCTCTGAGGGTGAGGTGGACACGCTGCACGCCCTCGCCCTGGCTCCACCCGGGGTGGGGACAGCGGGCACAGGAGGTGCTGACCGTGTGTGAGGGCTGCCCCTGGGCCTCAGGCGTGAGCCTCACAGCCTTGCTAGGAGGGAGGGAGGGCCATACCCCCAGTCACACACACACACACACTCACACACATACCCAGACACACTCAGACAGTCACACACATACACAGACACACACACTCACACAGATACAGATACACACTCACTCACACACATACCCAGACACACACACACTCACGTACACAGACACACACTCAGACACTCACACATACACAGACACACATACTCACAGATACACTCACACACATACACAGACACACAGACACACAGACACATGCAACATGCACACACATATACTCATGCACATATACTCACACACATACACAAACATACACACACACTCAGATACACATACACAGATACACACATACACAGAAACACACTCATACACACACAGACACTCCCACACACACTCAGACACACATGCACACACTCTCAGACACACTCACATACACACACACACACATACTCAGACACACACACATATATACACAGACACACTCACACACATACACATGCATCCCACTTACATACACACACACACACAGACACACACACACTCTCACAGACACAGACACACATTCAGACACACACACTCTCACACATTCAGACACATACACATCCCACTTACATAAACATACACACAAATACATACACATACACTTACTGTATACACACACACTCACACATACACACACAGACACACAGTCACACATATATAGTCATACACATACACTCATACACACATACATAGACACATATTCATTCACATGCACACACATGGACACACACATACACTCACATACACATGCAATCAAGTCACCCTTCCCACAATCTCAAACACAACCACCAACACATATCGCCTCACACCCAGCTACACCCAGCTCTCATCCACGCACACACCACTGCAAACACACGCACACACACACACTGTGTCTATAAAGAACTGGGTGGGTTTCCCTGCCCCTACTCCGCTTCCCCCTGGCTGAACAGCATGTGACCTGAGCCGCTCTGCTCTCTCTTTGGGATACCAGGAGACGGCGTCAACCGCCCTGAGTAGTCACAGATCACCCTGAAACGGCCTCAAAGGCTTTGGCACAGCTGACTCCGAACCCAGACCAGAAAGGCCCTTGACAATCGTCTGGTCCGACAGTTTTCAAGCTGTTCACAGAGAAGGGGCTTCTCCATGAAGGTCTCAAAGAGGTGCCTGGTGGGGGGAGACAGGGAGGGGCAGGCAAGGCTCTCTGCCCCCCCCCCCCACCGCTCCACTCAAAGCAGTTTGGCCTCATCTGCTTTACACAGTGAGCTTCGAGATACGGTTCCTCTAGAAAAAGTCCGACTTCTTTTCACTACACAAAGAGGTTAAAGAGGCACTGGTCCGCCCCCTCCTGTTACAGATGGAAGCGCTAAGGCGCAGGTTGGGTCAGCCACACGGCCTGTGGGCACAGGACGAAGATGGGCACCCAGGAGCCCTGCAGCTACAATGTGGGGGACACTTTCTTTGGTGTGACTTGTTACCCCCTGGCTGCCCTGGACAAGCCTCTCAGCTCAGTCTGACAAACGGTGCCTGTGTGGGGGACGGTTCCCCTGGTGCCCAAAGGTCTGCACAGAAAGGCCTCCCCACGGTGCTGAACCTGAGGCGGGCAGGACGAGGCGGGTTTCACGGCCCGGGGCCGTTAGCACTGCCAAGCGGACCACAACAACCTGGAGCCAGGCCTGGCATCTCTCCCGAGACCAGAGGCCGGAGGCCCTGGGGAGCCAGGGAAGCTCCATGGGGCCTGCAGCGTGACTGGCCTGCGAGGGCGTGGACCATTCCAGGAGCTGCCCTCCCCAAAGGCGAAGGCGAGAACAGCTTCTTCAGAGGACCCCTCAGCAATGCCAGGAATGCGAAGTGTTATTTTAAGTAACTTCAGCACGATCCTCTCCCAGGATCTGGGCAGCGTCATGCCTGTTCAGACTATCTATCCCTGCGCTCCCTGCAGTCCTGGCTTTCCTCTTCATGCGGCCACCCCTTCAGGAAGCCCCCCGGAACACAGGAGGGCAGGCCAGCCCCACTCCCGGGGAGTGGGGAGTGGTCAGGCAGCCATCCCGGGACCACCCAGGGCTGAAGGGAGCGTGGGTCCGGAGAGGCCCCCACAGGTGGTCCATGCAGCCCAAGGCCTGCCCATGCCCCACCTGATGCCCTCAGGTAGCCTAAGTCACCTTGAACTCAAACACAGGAGAGAGCTGAGTGTCTTCTCCAGCACACCTCTTGGCGGCGCAGTCCCAGGGCAGGGATGGCCCCCCGCCGCCCCTTCTCCTGCCCACCTGCTCCCAGCACACTGTGCCCAGGGAGCCCCGGGCCACTCAGGCAGTGCCTGCCGAGGGCGAGCACAGCCGCAGGTGGGCCTGTCATCACCGCAGGACATCCCTGTGGCCATGTCCCCACCACAAGGCACTACACCAAGACTGAGGGCAAAAATGACAGGTTGGGACACAGGCATCTGAGTATAGTGGAGACAGGGTCAGACTGGAGTGGCCGCCATCCAAGGCTTGCTAGCCACTGGGAGCCGGGCCAAGCACACGTGGCTTTCTCCACTCAGTCTCGTGAGGCAGGAGTCATCACCCCACTTCACAGACAGACTCGGGCTAGAGGGCTCCAGTCAGGCCTGAAGCCAGGTCTGGCTTATTCCCGCGTTCAGGTCCTAAAACAGCAAACCCAAGGAGTAGGTCGGGGGCGGGGAGCCTGGTTGACCTGTGTGACCTTGGGGCGAGCCACTCACCTCCCGGACCTTGTGTCTTCATAAAAAAGGGTGGGTGGCGGTAACACAGTGGTGCCCCCACGGGGATCCTGGGGAGATGAATGGGCTTCACGTGTGGAAAGTTAGGGCCAAGCATCTGGTACACAAGGCGCCCCCAAGACGGGGGCTGCTGCTCGTCCCAGCGCCCACGAGGATGTCCTCTAAGCTGTCCTCTGAGAAGAGGGGAACAGGAGGCATGGGGGGGACAAACCCGAGCCCGATGCTAAAGCGGGTCTCCACACTAGTCCTCCTGGAAGGCGGGGCCAGGCTGGCCAGAGCTGCCTGGGAGACCTCAAAACCACAGGCCTCCAGGTTCCAGGAAGGTCCTCAGGGGACGTGAAGGGAAGGGGACTGTCATTAACTCTGTCCCCTGCCCTGGGAACGGGGGCGGAGGTGACTGCAGCTGGATCACATGCGTGTGTCTGCCTGTGTGTGTCTGTGTGTGCGTACGCCTGGATGCGTGCGTGGGCCAACAATGGACGGGCAGGGATCTGGCAGGATTGTAACCACAGGCCCATGAGCACGAGGCTCTGCAGATCCCATGAGGCAGCCTTCCCCACACACAAGCCCCCTGGTGCCACAGCCTGGGCAGGACCGACCCCCGCTTGACGTAGGTGGACGGGGCAGGGAGGGACAGAGCAGCCCCAGTCGCCCAGCTCTGGACAGCGTGAAGAGCAGCCTGGACGTGGGCCCCCAAAGCCTCTACAGCTGGGCAGAGGGCCAGAGCCACGCTGCAGGACTAGGCACGTAAACAGGGTGCCAGCCCCCCGGCGGGTGAGCCAGGGCCCAGACCCCAGAGCTGAAGGAGCTGCTGTGCAGATGGGGAAACTGAGGCTGAGAGGATCACACAGCCAGGCATCACAGGCCTGGCTCTTCTGAAAGCTCAGCTTCCCTTCAGTGAGGTCAGGGGTCTCACCCACACCTGAAGACACCCCCGAGCCCCCACCACAGCCCCGTCAGCCCAGGGATTAGCAAACCCAGGCTGGGAGGAGGCGGTGCAGCTTACGGTCTCCGTGCACGTGCGCCCGGGCCGGGAATGAATCATGTCATTATGGCAGGATTAGGAGAAAATGCCATTAGAAAGCGCTGTGCGCACACGTGTCTAATCAGGTCGGTAGCAGCACGCAACAGGCAGGCCGGCGGCCCAGGCCTCAGAGCCAGCTGTCCCCCCGCCGGCACCGGAGGCCACAGGGAGCAGGGAAGCCGGCCCAGGCCCAGCCATGGGAGCAAGTGTCTCCCTCCTCCCAGGGCCTCCCCAGCCTGGGCACCGCACCACATGGAGACGCTTTCCACCACCCCACTTCCCGTGGCCCGCCTGCTTAGGGTTATTCCTAAATCTGCCCCCACACCAAGCACCTCAAAGTGGAAATGCATCCCCCAGGTCTCCACACCCCTGGAGCCTGCTCTCTGCTTGGAAGTGAAGGCAGCAATCGATTGTGCTTCACAAAACTGTTAACGTGCCATTAATCTGAACTCTCCCTGGTGACAATGCCCAGGCGAAGGATACATATATATGAATTCTAGAAAGCTCCTAGGGAATAAGCGTGATGGAGGAGCTCCAGCTCTGAGTAAGTCCTGAGGCCACATTTCATAAGGATGCAGGAGCCGGGGACCCAGCCTTTCGCTCCCTGTGCCTCCAAGGCCCCAGGGCGCCCGCCCGGTCATCTCTCAAGGCTGGTCATGCACACAAGCTTTGCACCCTGCGCTCTGCCACGGCCTAGGGTGAGTCGCCCTTTCCCTGAGCACATAGGGGCCCTCGGTCCCCTCCCAAGTCTCAGACTCAACTGTCCGTCCCCACACGTGTCCCAGGGGGGTCTCCATGCGTGCTGAAGTGCGCCCAGGAAACTCCCAGCTCATCTCCCACATCCCAGCACACGGGGGAGACCAAACAGCAGGTAGCACTGAACAGGTGTGTGAGGACTGTAACTGCTCTCCCTCCTCCAGCAGCCCTCACTCAGCCTTCCACCAGGCTCACTAAGTGAGCACCCGCTGTGCGCCACGCACCGCCCTGGGCGCGGTGAACAAGACAAGCCCCGGGAGCTGAGGGAGGGAGACACTCACCCCTCTATGGACCGGGACAGGATGGCCGACAGCGTGAGCAGGATGCATCCGAAGGGGCCCACTTCGAACTGGGGAGAGGAGACAGGGATGAGCACCGTCAGGTCCACACCTCCCTCCTCTCGCGTCCGTGGGGGCCACAGCCCCGGAGCAGCCTCCCCCTGAGCCAGCTGCCCCAGCCCAGTCCAGAGGTGGCTGGGCAGCCCCAAGGCAGACCCCCTGAGGGATGAAGAGCACCGCAGCCTGAGTGACAGTGGACCCCGTGCCCACCGAGGGGCACACCCTCGACCCCTAAGTCCTGAAGTTCAGGACGCAGCAGCGGCAGGAGAGCCGTCACAACGCGAGTGTCGTGTGCTCTCGTCACATCTCAAGCTGTCGCCGACCTGTCCGGTGAGGACTGTTGGTACAGCCCTCCCCACATCAGGAACTTGGGGCTCAGCAACCAGCCAGGCCGTGCAGCTGGTAAGAGCCCGGTGGGATCCGCCTGCTCCGAACCCCTTACTCCCAGGGACTGTGCCACGGACAGCAGAGAGAGCAGGCCTGCAGCAGTCGGGCCAGGAGGGCACCGGGGAGCGCTGGGCCGGAGTGAGGGCAGATCTGGTCTTTTACAAATGTTTTCTATTCTGTTCCTCATGGATTTTTTGGATTAACTTTGTTATTTTTTAGATTCTGCATTACAATATTATGTATGCTGATTACTGAGGTTTGGGGTACCACCTTGAATTTGGCACCCAAGGTGAGCACCTTACTTGTCTCCCCCTAGTCCCAACCCTGGTTTGGAGCCCACAGCTAAAGGCCTGGCTGCCTGAGTTTACATCCCAACTCTGCCACTTCCTGCTGTGTCCACAGGGACATTTCTTCACTTCTCTGTCCCCAGTCTTCTCATCTGTAAATAAGGATAACAATAGCGGGACCTACCCTCATCAGGTCGTTGCGAAGATCAAGTGAGATCAGCTTTGTAAAGCACTTGGAACAGGGCCCAGCACCTGTGTCAGCAGTCAGCAGGATGCTGGCTCCGCACTGCCCACCTGTCCAGTGAGCCCCGCAGGCCAGTCTACTGGGCTGGACTATGTCACTTTGGTTCCCTAGAGGAATGCCGTCCCCCACCTGCAAGTCAATGTGAAGACCTTGCTCATCCCACTTTAGTGATGATACCACTTCTGCGAACTGTTGTCAAGGATGCTGCCTGTTAAAATAGTCAGTTCTTTACATGTGATCGGTTTTTTTTGGACTCATATCCTGGAACAGTAAGAATTATAGAATTTATCATATTTCCATTTTTGCCTTGGCTGCCAGGAAGCTCAGAGCCAAATACGGTGCTCAACTGGGGTAACTATTTTAGCTCAAGATCTGATAAAATTATCTCTTATTTTTCTCAAAATATAGTCTTTACTTTTATCTAATAACTCACTTAGTCATTAAAAAAAAAAAGTACCCCATGAAATTTCTGTGCCAAGAGGATGCTCCCTGCTAAGGGTATACCTGTGAACAGGTGGACACGGATCTGCCCTCATGAGAAGTAGCTCAGGGAAGAAAGAACAATAAGTAACTGCAAAGGGTGGGGAAGGGGGCCCGCTCTGATGGGAAATACAAGGTCCTCTGGAAACACACAGGAAGGGCCCTCAATACAGACGTCAAGCTTAGGGAAGGAGGGAATGCCGAGAAAGGCTTTATAGAGAAAGTGATGTCTGAACAGAAACCCAAGGGACAAGCAGGAATCCGATGAGAAGGGAACGCTGTTCCGGGCAAGAGGAAAAGCACAAGCAAAGGCCTAGAGGCAAGAGAGAGCAGGTGGACTACAGTTAGAACACAGACAAGCCCTGAGGACATCATTTTCAATAAGTAACTTGCGATCGTTTTTTGGAAGCAGAAATGGAATGAATGAATCAACGACAAAAATCCACCGCATCTGAGTTCTGTGCTGTCAGGCCAGTCACTGCACTGCTGTTGTCCTCAGGGTCCCCATTTGCGAAACGAGGATGATGAATCCCTACTTGGCATATTTCCGTGGGCTGTGGGGCACACGCTAGACCATGTCTGTGACGCACTGTGACAACCACAAAGGGTAGCGCTGACATCCCTGCAGCGGGAACACCAGCCTGGAAGACTTGGGCCCCCTGCGGCCCGGTCCCAGCTCTACCACAGTCTTGCAAGTCGCCTTAGGGAATGACAAAGCTCCCCTAGCCTCAGTTTCCCCTTCTGAAATGCCTGCCTACTTCTGCCTTGGACTTGCCCACTGTCTCGAGGGAGTCGTGACGCGTTCTCTGCTGCCCCCGCCAGCCTGCAGTGCCCGTCCACTTGCAGGACTGCGGCAAAGCAGGGACAGGCCGCCATCAGCCCTGCCTCTCTGTGAGCGTGAAGAACTGTGTGACTGCTCGGGCCAGCTCTCCAGTCATCGGAACACCCTCAGGGGACCTGAGCACGAGCCTGGCCACGGCCTCCCTGCGGACCGGTTAGGCGAGACTACAGACAGCGAGGAAGTGACCCCCGCCTGGGCTCCCGGCCCTGGCCAGAACTGACTGAATGGTACCAATATTCCATTTTGGTTTTTTTAAAAAAAACATTTATTAAAATTATCTCATCAAATTCAAGCTGCCAAGACATGGGAGACCACAGGGCCAGGCGCCGACATTGAAAGGCCGGAAACCATCGTTAGGGTTAGGAAAAATGTCTGGTCCCACTCGGGAAGAAGGGGCCATTCCCCCACGCTGCTCTGGCCTGCAGAGACCCGAGCCCACCAAGGAACCCCAACAGGAGGCAGGGGCGGAGGCATCCCCCAGCTCACGGGGTGCCAGCCAGACATCTCGCCCAGAGGGTGAGCGGTAATGAAAACACAGCAAGGAGGCTATTTATTTTGGGCAGAGATGGTTCAGTGTTCATTTCCAGCCTGGCATGAGGAAGCCCTCTTAGGCCCAGGCCATGAAAAATGAATTTGGTGAGGTTTGTGCTGAGGCAGCTCAACGGCTTCCAGCAAAAACATAAATTAAATTGTAGGGGAAAACACGGCCTTCCAGAGAGGAGGGCCAGCTGTCAGCCGCTAGTACCCAGGACCAGAGCCGGGCCAGGAGGGGCATTGCTCTGAGCCCAGAGGCTGACAGAAAGGGGCTCCCTCTCCTGGCACAGGCCCCACGCTCTGAGCCTCGTTCATAGCCATTGTCCTGCTTGGGCTTCATGGACACCTAGGGGTACAGGCCACGGGAGGAGGAAGGCCCCATCTTATACTCAAGGGTGTAGGAGACTTTGATGCTGAGGGGTCACCCAGGGGCCTCAGATGCTTGGGTCATGTGGTCAGTCACCCAGGGTCCCTCCTTTGCCCCCCAGAAGCCTCACCAGGCACCTCCCTCTCCTGGCCTCAGTGGTGCCACGAGCGGCTTCACCTGCCAACATGAGCACAGATGCCCGTGGCCCGGCCCCCGGCCCCATCACACACCGATGGCATCAGGCTCTGCCCTTCCCTCGGATGCACGGCTGCATCGTCACAGCGCCCGGAGTACTTAGTAACCGGTTTCCTCTCTGCTTCTGTAGTGTCTGGTACTGATCTGGGAGACATTCTTTCCCCTGCATTTGCTTCTCCTTTAAGAACCACGGTTGGGTAAAGAGCTGAAAGTTATCTACTAATTGCTCCACCTTCCATTTCCAAATGAGGCAACTGAGGCCCAGTGAGTTTCCTGAGGCCACATGTAACCAAGGTCCCCAGGCCCCTGCCACAGGCCACCATGGCCGCACTGGGCCAGGGGGGAGCACACTGAGTCGGCAGATGGCCCATGGGGCTATGCCCACGGAACCACAGAGAGCCAGGGACAGGCAGCAAGTCACAGGCAGCCTGAGACTCCTGACACCTAGGCCAGGACCCTCCCACACCAGAGCCCCTCCCACGCACCTCCCGGTGCACAGAGGCAGCACCCTAGTCTGAGTACCCTCGTCTGAGCCCACCAGTCTGGGCCCCCGGGCCTGGCCCTGGGCCTCTCCTGGGGCTGAGTTGTCCCCGAGGCAACAGCTCTGGGGGTGAGGATTTCGGGTGGACCAATGCCCCAGTGACCGCACACCTGTCTCCCGTGGTCTCAGCAGGCCCCACTTTCCTGCCCAAGCAGCATCTATGTGGTGAGGGCCAGGGCACTTCCCGGTCTTCGGTGAATTGTGCCAGGAGAGGGGATTGTGACCACAGGAGTGTCCAGCCTGTTCCCACATCCAGCAAGTTCTCCCACCCTCCAGGCTCACCACCAAACCTTCTAACGCCTTCTCTGGAGCCTAAAAGAGCCAGGCCCCGAGCCCAGAGGCTGAAGGAAAGGCATGGGGGAGGCCCAAGAGTTTGCCTGCCCCCCGAGAGAGTGGCTTAGCACTCTTTCCTGCAGCTGACACACACGTCAGAATTGTGAGGCCACGCAGTTGGGGATCCCAGAGGCCATCAGCCTCCTGGCCTTGGACCATGCTGCACCCTCCCCCTGTAAGGCTTCCCTCTCCTTTCCACGTGTCTTTAACTAACCTCTCAGTTAACTGTGGCAATGGTGATCGTAATATCCACAGGGAACACTAACGATCACTGAGAATGCCGAGCTGGGCGCTCCGCCCAGTGCTCTGAGGCAGGCACTGCTGCTATCATCCCCATTGTACAGGTGAGGAAACTGAGGCGCACGGTCACAGAGCTACCAAGGGGTGTATCCTAAATGCAAATCCAGGCCGACAGCTCCAGAGATATGTCCTTTACCCTCAGAGCATTCAACTCCGTCCCTCCTCCATAAAGCCACCGGCTCCAGCCCCACTCTGAATGCCTCGGCCTTTGTGCTGCTCTGGGGCCCTGGCCGCACTCTGCCCCGTCGCACAGCCCAGAGTGGTGCACAGACCTCCTCCAGCAGACGGGTGCTCCAGATGCTCCGCCTTACCCTGCCCTGCCCCCCAGGGCACCACGTGAGGGCCTGTACTGGGCAGGGTCTCCATCAGCTGTGCTCAGACCTCCATCCCAGCCCAGAAATCCATGTTCTCATCACCTCCCCAGCTGCTGCCCCACTGGCCTTGCTTCTGGAGGTGGCTGCTACCTCTCAGACAGACAGCAAGCTCTCATCACCATCGATTAGCTGCTTCCCTTCACTGGGACCCCACTCCGTCCCCGCTGCAGTCCCTGCTGTGGCAGCATCCTGTACCAGGTAGCCATGGCCAGCCCTCAAGGACGCAAGGGCAGCGACTGGATCCCTGCTCCCCAAGCCTGCTGTCCTCCAGCCTAAATCACCCACTTCTCTCAGCCACGGTGCCCAGGGCCAGCACCAACTCCTTCCTAGCCTCTACCCCTGACCCCCCCAGGCTGGGAGTGAGGGGGGACAACTCCAGTTCACCAGCATCCCATCTACAAACAAAGTAGAAGGCTTAACAACACACACCCCACAAACTCAACCATTGTGCATACCTGGTGGATGTTTTGTTGAAGAAAAGTCACCAGCTCCTCATAGCAGGTCAGACTGTGGAGTATGAGCTGAGAAGACACAAGCACACAGGTGAGCACAAGCCCGGGCCCCTGAGGAGCGCCTGGGGGCTGGGGACTACGGGGCGGGCGACTACAGGGCGGGCGACTATGGGGCGGGGGTCCTATCCAAATCGCCACCCAGGCCAGTTCTCAGCCCGGCAGGCAGTGTCCTGAGTCAAGTGAACAGCAGCAGGTAACGAGTTTCCTTTGCTTTCTCAGGCAGGTCAGGAAAAGTCACTTTTAGAGAAAACATCCAACAAAGTGAGGCCCTTCCTTAGGCTCCCAGAGCCACCGTGCCCAGACCCAGGGCAAATGAAACACACCAGGTAAAGCAAACGTCCTCGTGAAGAGGGGAGGAACTCATCCTCTGTTACTGATCCTCGCGAGGAGGAGGAGGAGGTCATGTCTCTGCATCGTCACACGTGTCCCTTCTCTTTCCCCTCCTTTGTCTTCCTTGGGTCTGGTTTTATGGCTGATGCTGCGTCCTACCGATGCTCTTCTGCACCTTCTCACTTCCTCCCCCCTGCATACCACCCCCCGCTGCCCCTCAGAGCAGTCCCAGGGAGGCCGCTGAAGGCACGAAGGGAGGCACGGGGAGGCTGGGTTAGCCGACAGGCATCACGTCGGACTGCTGGGGAGCTTGGGGCCTGGTACAGCCTCGATGTCACCAGCCGCCCGTCAGCCTTTTTTGGGCCATAAAGCCAGTTCTGTAAGAGCCCGTCCCCAAAGCCCCCACCTCTGTCCGCCTCAGACCCAGGAGAAGGGTTCTGCTGGCCGGGGCCACAGGGAGGGCTGGCTCCTCCCCAGCGCAGGAAGGATTTACTTATAGGAAAGGAGACCGCGCCCAAACAAAGCCAAAGTTTGCATGATAATTTTCCAGAAAGCCGTACTGTTTCTAAGACTCCATCTGCTTTGTATTTCCCCGTTGGAATGAACTGCTGTGTTCCCGAAGCCCTAAAAAGGAAATGGAGAGGCATGAGTCCTGTGCATGGCAAGGAGACATGACCCGGAGCCAGGCGAAACCACATGTGCCATTAAATGAGGACGCACGAGAAGGTGCTCCGGGGGAGAAGGGAGCCACGGCGCTCTCGTTTTTCCCCACAGGCTGGGTCCAGAGAGCGCCACCAACAGAAGAGAAGGGAAGAAAGAATGGAAAAGAGACAGCAGAAGGAGAGCTTGGGATGGCCAAACTCAAGTCCTGGCAGGAGGAAGTTGGCCTGCCACCCACAACTGACAGACCCAGGGAGGCTGTGCCCTTCGTGTTCAGGGGCATCAGGGATCCCAGCCTCCGAGGTTCCCACCAACCCCATCAGCAGGTTTGCACTGCAGCCTGCGTGTGGCGCCCAGTGAGGCGTGGACTAGAAGCTGGACTTGGGCTTGGGGCCCACTGTGCCATGAGCCTGCTGTGTAGCCTTGGGCCAGCCACTGCCACTCTCTGGGCTTCTCTTTCCCAGTCTGTAAAACAGAGAGAGATGGTATGTTTGCCCCATCAGCTCTCAAGGCTGCCAGGCAGATCCTAAGGGCCAGGCTTACTAAGTTACCTGGAGCATGAGCACCAAGGACAGGCACTCTACAGGGTCAGTAAGGACAATGATGACACTACCTACACTGACATGGCACCTAGGATGTGCCAGACATTGTCCTGAGCACTCCACAACACTCATTTCTTATTATTTATCATGTATTTATATGGACTTGTGATTTAAACTGATAGATAAAATTATCTTTTATTATACATCATTTTATTTATAGTGACTCATTTAATTCCCTCATAATCACTCGATTATGTAATCATCATCACCCCCATTTTCTAATGAGCAGAGAGATGAGGCACAGAGAAGCTGAGTCAATTGCCAATGTCACACAGCCAATAAGCGACAGCACTGGGAAGAGGCGCCCCCTTACTAAAGCTTGGCCACATGGCTGGGGCACAGTGACGCTTCCATTCTGAAGGCTCAGGCCGAGAAGCCAGCCAGCCAGCCATGTGGGTTACGAGGATGGCACCCTCCATCTGGGGTAGGAAGGAGACAGCGCGGAAAAGGCTGTTGGCTCCACCACCGACCACTCACCTGAGCCCCCTCCTCAAAGGAACAGGGGCCCAAGTGACAGAGCAAGCAAAGTGTGCTTTGGGGGCTGGGGAGAGGGTACAAATCGGAAGGTGACTGGGTCAACTAAGGGGCTGTTTCCCGAGGCTTCCGGATCAGGTGATTATTGGGTCCTTATCCCGGACGACACACAGCAGCCTTGCCAGCCCAAGGTCAAGTGGTAGCAACACAGCCCTGGGGCGCACTTACAGTGTGACCACGGCTCTCTTGTGGCTCCCAGCCCGCCACAAAATGTCCGCGATAGCCAGGGCCAGGCAGTGGGTCCTGTGGGCATTCGAAGGTTGCAGCTGCCTGAGGACAAAAAAGGGAATGCACTTATGTCTATGGGGACAGAAACCAGGGACAGTGCGGCCCGTGGCAGAAAACCTGTCTATGCCACCCAGAGGGGCTCCCTGCAGAGCCCGGGAGGTACCTCCTCAGATGGGACCACAGGAAGGGTCTATAGGGAGGGGCCCTGGGCGGGGCTGGAGGAGGGGCAAAGGGGACTGGAGCTGGGACTGGTGTAAGAAAGGGTGGTGAGTTCTGATAGCCCAGGAGGCCAAGCAGAGTGCCCCAGACCTGCTGCCACCCAAGGAAAGAAAGCCGTCCTGGGCACAAGCAAGGCAGTGCCCTGACCAGCCATGCCCAGCCCGACACCCGCGCGGCTGGGGACAACAGCTGAGCGAGCAGTGGTCTTCACCCCACCACTACAGGAAATAAGACCACAGGGGCGGGTGGGGGGTGGGGGGGGGCAGCTTGGCTTGCTGTGACTTAGAAGTCCTAGGGTGCAGGGATGTGAGAGAGGAAGGATCGGAGATGAAGGATGCAGGGTGGGGGTCTGGGCTGCGGGAGACAGTTGGAGGTGCCTGTGCGACGTCCAGGTGACAACACATCGAAAGCCCAGGAGAGCGGCCAGGCTGAGTGTAGGTTTACGAGCCACGAGCACCCGAGGGTCCTTGGCACTCTGAGGCTAAGAGTGCCAGAGAGAGGCTGAGGAAGGGCGGAGGCAGTGGCCAAGGAGGGAACCCTGGGGAACTCCAGCACACGGGGGAGGCAGAGGAGGCAACCTGGGAGGTCCGCCCCACAGCCCCAAGAACAAGAGGACTTCAAGAAGAATGGGCAGTTGGCGTTGCCAAAAATGGCAGAGCTCTGGGTAACTCAGAGGCCCTGGGGAGTGGAGTGAGAGGGAGGAGGGGTAACAGCTAAACACAGAGGCTTCTTTCCGCTCCCATTCCCAGGGATGTACTTTCATTCATCATAAGACCACCCCGTGAAGGAGGTGGTACTACAGTTCAAAACAGGGAAATGGGCACAGAGACTAAACGGTTCACCCTAAACCACACAGCATTCAGGGAGGGAGGAGGACCTGGAGAATGGAGCCGACCGTCTAGCGCACTTGGCTTTGCGAAGGAGCCTCCCTGTGCCTTTGAGCCGTCTTTCCACACCACTCTCTGGATGCTGACCCTTCGAACCTCCCTCCACGTTTCTACGCAAAAGTCCTTCTTTTCCCGGTTTCCACGTAGTCACATTTCCCGTCTCCATCCGTCTCCATCCTTCCCGGAGCCTCCTCCGGCTTGCTCGTTCCAGACAGCACAGTGGGGTTGGGGCAAGCGCAGGGGTCGGCTGGCTTCCATCCCTGGCTCCCAGGCCTTGGGAGGCCCCTCGCCTTGCTGACTTCCGCCTCCCCACCTCCGAATGGGGCACTGGGCCAGAGGCCCCTAAGCCTCATTCCAGTCCTGCCATCGAGCCACTGACCGGACCCCGGGGCAGACAGGGTGTGCGTGTGTGTGTGTGTGTGTGTGTGTGTGTGTGTGTGTGTCCAGACGAACATCAAGAGGAGGGAGGTGATGAATTCAATCACCCAGACTCTACCGTCCCCCAACGACTTGGTGTCTGCCTTCACTGGCCACACCTCGGGGACAAGGATGGTCCTGCACTGCCTTGATCGGGCATCCAGACACACTTACCAGCCTCCCACCATGCATTTCGCACCTGGCTGGGCTCTTAAACCAAGGAGTTTCTCTAAGAGTCTAATTCCCACAGGAGGAGTGCGGGATGAAAGCATTGTCTGGGAGGGCTGAGTGGGAGATAATTCATTCTGCATTTGCCTAAATTACCCGAGTCTTTCAGAGATGCTTCTACCCTAGTTCTCCTAAAGCAGCCTGACCTGTCTACTCTTACAGGCCCACTAGTCTGAGTTTGTAGAAATTTCAGAGGAAAGCTGGCCAATGAATGGAGGTTGGTTAAGCCATCCTCTCTCTCACGGTCAAAAGCTGCTGGCAGGGTGGAAAGGGGGCTGGCCTGGGGGCCAACGGACCTGGGTTCCAGACATGCTCTCAGTGCCTGGCGGGGTCTCAGGCACGTGCCTCTCCCTTTCTGGGCCTCAAACTCCCTGATTTTAGGAGTGAAGGTGAGCGGACACCGTCCTTGTCTGTGCTCTGTCCAGGCCTGCAGGGCAGTGAGGGCTCATCGTCTCTTCCCGCCCGCTGAGCAGGCTGGCACAGCCCTCCTCAAGTGGAAAAACACCCAGTCCTGCCGCCGGCTCTGCCCGCTCCAAGTGAAGACAGGCCAGCTGCCGGCTCGACTGAGTGAGCCTCAATGAAGCCAGACAGCCCTGCAGAAAAAACACCACCCCTGCCAAGAGACCTTTACTTCGGCATGACTTCCCTGGATGGCGCCGTGACATCCTCCGTGTGGCTTTCACGGAACCATTTCCCCACGGGGGAGGGGGGTCCTGCACCCCCAGGCCTGCAGACCCGGCACAGGACGGCAAGTGCAGAGCCCCTCCAGGCCCCGGAGCCCCCGCAGAGCTCACCAGCTGCCGACGCTGTGAGGTGTGCTGTGCCAGGTGTTCCTGGAGAGACAGGAGTGTGCCTGCTTTTCTTTTTAAGCTGGGTCATTCCTGACATCCTGGAATTTCAGTCAGAGGGAGCACTGAAGCCTCACCCAACCCAGCACACACAGCCGTGCAGGAAGGGCAGTGACCCAGTCAATCAAGATCAAAACTGAAGAAGCAAATCAATGAAACCAGAGGAGCTGGGGCTGAGAGCGGTCCCTGCAGAGATAGCAGGCCGCACCCTTTGCTCATGTGAGGCAGCGGGTCCCCAGGTATTTGCTGTATTAGTCTCTGTACTCTTCTGTGCTGATCTGTTCCAAATTAGGGGAAAAGGAGGTTCTGTCGAGACGCCCTCCATGAAACACAGAGCCACCCATTGGTCGCTGAGAGGCCCCCTGCGTGTCCAGAACTCAGGTGCTTTAGATTCGTGACGCTCAAGCCTCCCAGCACCAGCCCCTCCCAGCCTCTCTGGCTCTCCCACGGTCAAGTCTTTTCCAGGGCACAGCAGTGTCTGTGACAGACAGGGCGCCACATGCCAGGCTTGGCTCTGCCATGGATGCCTGGACAAGTATCTTTGCCTCTCTGGGCCTCAGTTTCCCCATATGCATCGTGGCAAGTGACATCCAGGGTCCTAGTCACTCGCACAGCCCTTGGAGATGTGCAAAGAGCTTGGCAGAGTCAGCCTTAGGCAGGGCAGAGCTTCCCAGAGAGGTGAGGTCCCTCTCCTGCACCTTCTTACATACCCCCTAGGACGGCCTGGCCGCAGGCAGCCTTCCCCCGGAGTGGGGCTCCTTCCCACCAGCACACTCCCGCACAGAGCCTCCAGCAGCCAGCAGCTCCCTCCCCCTCCTCCCTGTGTCCACCCACCAGCGTCCCTATGACCCAGCTCAGCCCCACCAGTCAGGCTCCCCAGGGCCTCCAGTTCAGGCTACCCCCACTCTTCTCGCAGGGTCCCAGCAGGCATGGCGCCCCGGGAGCCAAAGCGCATTCCCTCCCCGCAGCAGAGCCTTGGGAGAACTCTCTATCTAACTGCTGCTTAAAGACAGACACCTGTCAGTATGAGCTGGGGCCTGAGTCCACACTTGGCCAGTGGCTGACCACAGCTGGCACAGTTTTCTCTCCACCCACAGCTCACCTTGGGCCCCCAACCTGGATGGCCTTCTGCCTCCCGAGCCCCGGCTGTTCTCTGGTGTGGAAAGCAGAGCTCAACCCCATGGACGAGCCTGGGGGTCCCGGGGCTCTTACGTGCCCTTAGTGGGCATGTAGGGTGGGCAATAAGGAACCAAGCCCACCTGGTGCCCCGGGCAGACACAGCCATTCCTGGAACCAACTTGAAAACCTTACCCCGACCACTGAAACATGATCCACAACTTCCTCAGAAGCCCCGAGTCCAAGTTCAAAAGCAGCTCTGAAGGGGCCGAGATGAGTTGAGAGACATCTCCCACGAGGGCCACGTCCCAAGGCCCCTCTGGCAGCCTAGCCCTGACCCATCCACTGGCCCTGGTCTCGTCCTGCTTTCCAAACTCTGCCCTGGCTACCCCAGGGAGGCCCGTGTTCTCCGGGGGCTTGTCAGGGGTGGGGGCCATGGGCAGACAATGACAGGCAGCAGCGTGGATGAACAGGGCACTGATCAGAGGTGGGGGGGGTGCTTGGAGGCAGGCCGGGTTTGTCTCAAACGGGGAGGTCTGGGAAGGCCCCCCTGAGGTCATGGCCCCTGTGCGGTGAGAAGCCCGCACGCAGAGCCCAGAGGGCGGGGAAGGAGTGAGAGGGATCGCCGGTCGCTGGGACGGGACCTGAGGGAGGCACAAGCACATGCAAGGACGCGTGTGAAGAGGACTCAGCAGTGCTGCATCTCTGACTTGAGAAAAAACACCTTGATTACTACTTCGTAAAGCAATTAGACAAATTATAAAACGCCGAGCACGACAAGCTGCCTTCACGCGGACCCTGTGAGGGAAGTCCCCGAGCTGGGGAAGCGCTCCACCTGCGCCGAGCTTGGCTGGCCGTCCGGGCACGGTGTCCCCGGAACCTGAGCAGATGGGGAATGAATGGGCTCTGTCGCCTTTGTGACACCTAAGCTTTACAACAAGGCGATGAAATGCCTGGTTCGAAAACCCAGCACTTTTAATTCCAGTTCAGGAACTGGCAGAACGGAACTGCGACTTTAGAGCCCGTTTAATTACAAGTTTGGGGAGGAGACGGAGGGATCTACTGGGCAGGAGGCTCTCCCAGGTGCTGGATGATGTGATCACAGGGGTGTGGTTTGACCTAACTCATTAAGCAGAACGCGTATGAACCGTGCAGTGTGGGCCGTGACTTGTCTGGATGTATGTTCTATTTCAACTAAAAATCAACAAGCTGGTCACTGCCCCGCAGGGAGGAGAAGGGAAGAAGGCGGCCCCGCCCCAGCCAGACCTTCCCTCCTGTCTCTGCACCAGCCACGGTACGGGGCGACGGCGGTCTATCCACCCATCAACCTGACAGCACTTCTGGAGAAGAGACTCCCTCTCCTGTGCCTGCACAGAAACGTTCCAGAGACGTCTGCGGCGTGAGTGCGTGGGAGTGCGGAGCCCGTGTGCAAACACCTACTGTGTGAGCTGGAGAAGAACCGGCAGGAGGCCGTGGGAGCCGTGCTCTGTGGGGCTGGCTGGAATGTGTGGTCACGGCTGTTGGCAGAGGTGAGGTGATATGGGAAGGGAGGCGAGACCTGGGCTCAGTCAAGGGGTCAGCAGGTTGGACTGGGTGTGGACGGCAGCTGGCAGCTGCGGCACTGGACTTCAGAGGGGGCGGCTCAGTTCTGATGCCGTCCTGGCAGCCAATTACCATGCGGACAGCACTTAGCCACCCTCCTGCCTTCAGACAAATGCATGCAACTCATTTCACGGGTCAGCACAGGCCCCATTAGCCAGCCGCTGTTTTCCTCTCCAGAAGACGGGAAATAGCAAGGAACACGCGAGCTCCCTTGCCTGCTTTTCCTGGACACTTCGGGGAAGCCTCAGGAGAAGGTTACTGCAGGGTGAGCGCCGACTTACCGAGCACAGTCAGCTCTGCTGTCTCCTCCAAACAGGAGCTTCTGCAGGACACAGCTTTGCACAGCCGCCAGGACCCCACAGGGACCACCCTGCCAAGAAGGACACGCGTCAGTGCCAGTGAGAAGTGACCCAGGGTGAGCCTCTGTCCCTGCAGAGCCAGCTCTGCTCGCAACAGGTGACAGAGGGGGGCCCTCCGAGCCACTGCCTTGGAAACGGGGGTCTCTGACGTGAAAACTCCTTCTGCAAAGTTCACAGGTTGGGGATGACCCAGGCCCAGGCACCCATCACTGGAGGGAGGAGCAAGTCTGCAGTGTCTGATGGGAGGGAAGTGGCTTCACAACCAGTCAGAATTGGAGCCGGGGACGTCACCATAGGTTCCAGTCAACCAGGGAAATGTTTCCGTGTCCACAGGCTGAGGGTGTCAATTGTCTCCTAGCCTTCACAGCCCATCCTGAAGGCCTCCTCCTCCAGGAAGCCTTCCCCAACCATCTTAGCTAGAAGCGAGCCCCCTGGGCACCCTCCGCTGACATGTGCTCACTTCTGTCCAGCCTGTGGCCTGCCTCGGCACCCATTAGGTGTGTCCTCGTCCCCTCCCACGGCAGCTTGAGGAGGCTCCTTGAAGAGCTCGTCCTTGTAGGTATCGACAAGTACCAAACTGTCACAGCAGCAGGCCGTGGGGCCCTTGACTTGGGGACAGAAGCTGGCTGTCCTGGGGTTCTTCCCAGGCAGTGTGGGGCAGGGGGAGGCACCGGAGCTTCAGAAATGGAACCCGGTTTAACTGCAGGGTTCAGAGGATCTCTTGGCCCTTAAAGTGCACATCTGGGGAAACAGGTATGAGCCATGTTCAAATCCTGCCCGTCTACCTACATCTCCCTGTCTCATCACACCACCTCCTCACGCACTTCCGCTTCTCACACTTGATGCCTCTGCCATTTCTGCAGCCACGGGGACTTCACATGGCCTCCCCCGCCCCACCCCCGACCCCAACCCCAACCCCTAGGTTCATGCCCCGGCTGCCTCCAGTATCCTTTCTCCTGCAAATCATCTCTCAGTGCTCAGCCTCAGGACCCTCCCTGGTGCCCCGCCAGGGCAGGGCCTCCTCCGCGCCGTCTCAGAGGGGACTCCGGTGTCACGCAGCGCTCACAGTGAGGCAGCCACATGTGAAGTCCCTGCCCTGGGTGACAACCAGCAAATGTAGGGCTGGCTGGCCCTGGACAGCTCAGGTAATGTCCATAGGGTTTGCCAACCTGGGGTACATGCCACCTCTATCCATGAGGGACCCGCAGAAAGGTGCCAGGGAAACTTGAAAGCAACCTGCCTTGTTCTGCACGATGCCATATTTTAACGAAGCTGTGTCTTTAAATGAAAAACTCTGCAGTTTCCATTCCTCATTGAAACAGCAAAAGCTGGAACCAAACAGAAGGGTCTTCAAGTCCTGGCAAAAGGAGAGAGCATTCTATTGGCTGTTTTAACAGTAAACAGTACTCTGCTCAGGGGGGGTGTAGCCACCGGAGCTGGTGTTGGATTCTAGGAGGCCATCCATTCTCCAGAAGGGCTATCTATTTTCTTTTTATTTTGCAAACCCAGTCTTCTCATATTGGAAGAAATAAAATCAACCCTGAGGGTCTTACCTCTAGAACATCTGTAAACCAAACCAGCCTGTGCTGACCCAGGCCAAAATCTTTTTAGGTTCCTTAGAAGAAACATGAAACACAGAACTGTAGTTTTATGAAGGAACTTGGAAGTTCTTGACTGCACGTTATAGTCACCTACTGAGCTCTTAACAGTCTTGCTGCTCAGACTATACGCTAGGCCAACTAAGTCAGAAACCCTGGGCTTCAGACTCCAGTATCTGTATTTTTAAAAGCTCCCAGCTGATTCCAATGTGCAGTCAAGTTGGAGAACTGGTGCTCTAGGACAGGCTTAGCAAACCCACAGGCCAAATCCGGCCCCCCACTTGTTTTATAAATAAAGTTTTATTGAAACACAGCAATCAATGCCCATTTATTTACATATTGTCTAAGTTTCCTTTTAGATTGCAATGGCAGAGTTGAGTGGTTACAACAGAGAGCCAAAAAATACTAAAAATACTATCTGGCCCTGTAGAGAAAGTCTGTCAATCTCTGCTCTAGTATAACTTTCCGCGTGTAAGAACCTCCTCTATAACATCACCTAAGAGTGGTCTCCCAAGATCTTGGCTTGAACACCCCAAACACCCAGTGAAAGAGTTCCCACCACCTCCCAAGGCTCTGTCTTCTCTAAACTTCTGGCTGACATCGAGCTTACTGTTCATCTCCCATCAGCCCAAGCCCCACCCTCCAGAGCCCCAGAAAGTGCCAACCCCTCCCCACTGACAGGGCCTTGGGCAGGAAGGCAGAGCCTCTCTCTGGATTCCCACTCCCCACGCTGGCCGCCTCCTCTCCCTCCGCCATGATTTTACATCCAGGGATCTCTGAAGATGCCAGCATGTGGATTATGATGCCACCTCTCCAGACCCTCTCTCTGGGTGAGATCTTTCTTCAAACTCAGATTATTTCCCTCTAAAATTGCTTTTTTTCTTTTCATTCAGTGCAAGGAATATCTCTGTGGCACAGCATTTGGCCACACCCCATCAAAGCTGGGCTGGTGGCACAGGAGAGGGCTGGGTGAGGTCATCGGTTGGGCGTGGTTCCTTGAACCAGCTACTATCATCCATGTACTTGAACTGAGTTTCCCAAGAGCCTAGAACCTAGAGGGACTTGACTTCTCTGGATGAAGCCCATGTCTGCTCTCTTAGTCACAGAATGACAGTTCTCAGCACGGCCCAGAGGAGTCACCAGGTCACAGGGCTGGACAGGAGCCCTGGGCCCTCCTTTTCTCTGTGTGGGTCTCAGGTTTTCCAGCTGCTTTTGGAGATGCTACTGCCGGGAAGTCTCTATGGGCCTCCAAGGACCCTTCCCAAAATGTGAGTCCCCACTGCAGAAAACCACAGCCCTGTGGCTACAGATAGCCAGAGCACTTCCTCCCAGGTTCGGGGCCACTAACATGCATCTGACCCTTTGTGGTTTCAAAAGAAGGAAGGAAAAGGGAGGGGAGGAAAAACCTCTAGAAAAATCTTTGACTTTTGATCTGTGTGCTGAGTAAATACTTGGTAAGTACAAAGAGAAGGGGGTCAGCTGTGTCCCCAGGAGTTTTAATTTTCCCTCCTGGATCCTGGCTGAAAAGCCAGTGATGGGCAGCAGGAGCAGAATTCATCCCGCTGGCCAAGGGGAGGGTGAGGCCACCTGGGCAGCTGAAATGGTGAGGAATCCTGGACACCCCTGCAGAGGAGGCTGCTAAGGCCAGGAGCCTGCTCCCTAGGCCCCGCGCCCGGGAGCCTTCTAGGAGACCATCGGTGTGAACCCAGAGGGTGCTGAAGAACTGTTAGCACTCCCCGCCTGTCCTCACTGCAACCCAGCCTGAGCCCAGGGGCTAGCGCAGGGGCAGAGCCAGGCTAACGTGGACAAGTGTCTCGCACCGCCCCCACTCTGGGCCACTGCAGGTGGCGCTGAAGCCTCTCAGGACCCTGGAACGTGTGAATGGCAGGAGGTTGAGACCTCTAGAGAGGGTTGGGAGCCGCCAGGACAAGGCCCCCAGTTTCCTGACGCCCCGTTCAGGTTTTCCTCTACAGCTCACCTGAATTTCCATTTTAACAATGACTGAGAGGCAGTACTCAGATGGATGGGGCCAGAAGAATCGAAATCACCTTATTCACACCAATTCAAATCAAAACATCCTCAATTCACGCCACCCCAATTCACACCCATTCAGATCGAGGTGTAGCGACTCTCACTTTAAAGTTGACACCCACCTTTGCCACTGAGAGGTCGATCGGCTTTGCCACTATTTGCAGCTTGGGCGCTGATGGGACTGGAGGGACAATAACTTCCTCCCCTATCGACTCGTCCTCCACATCCTCTGAAAGAGAACAGTGGCCATGTGAGCTCCTTGGCATAACTCACAGAGAGGGTATGAAGTTACCTAACACCCAGGCACTGCTGAGTTCTGACATGCTGTGAATGAAAGGCGGGCTCCTCCACCAACACCTCCCTCCCCTTTGGGCTCCCAGGCCCTCATCAGAAGGAACAAAGGCAGAGCAAGACAGCGCTGCGCCTCGTCCAGACCCCACGCCTGTCCAGCCACAAGGCTGCTGGGGCGGGTGGGGCTCAGCTATCGGCCCCCTGGGAAGTTCTGCTCGTGGGCACACAGTGACAGAAGTGCCCGGGCCTGAGCCACCGAGTCGGGCCCAGAAAGCCTCGCTCAAGCACACTGCTTACGAAAGGCGGGCATGATGCACAAGTCTGTCCCCTGAGGACGAGCATGAAGAGGGCAGAATTAGCACAGGAAACGCCACCGTTCCTGATAAAATAATGATAGACTGTAGCTATTGTGGCTTTCACTTATTAACCACTCATGTTTTATCACTCAAGCCCCATAATAACCCTGAGAGAGTAATTATCACTCCCCCCACTTTACAGATGAGGAAACTGAGGCTTAGAAGAGGTAAGTAACTGGCCCAGAGTCCCGCAGATGGGAAGTGGCAGAGACAGGCTAAAAACCCAGGCCGACTCCTCATCAGTCTGCCTCCCTGCCAGCCAGATGCCCCTGGACCACCAGCCAGAAGGGACACTAGGCCACACTCCGAATACGTCTCCTTACGGCCGGGGCGACTGAGGCCCAGACAAGGCCCCGCGTGAGTCTTGGCAGCACCAGCCTGTGCCTTCCCAGCGGCCGAAGCTCCCTCTCGCCACCCACCGACTGCCGCAGCATTTACCAGAATGCTCAGATGAAGGACCCAAGTGAGAACCACCCAAGGCAATTAAGCTGGCAAAGCTGAGCGGACCAGTCTCCAGAGAGCCTCGGGAGCCTCCTGTTTTTCTTTCCATTTTCCCAAGATTAAATGGTAATTTAAAAAGCGCACCACTCTGTATTGATACCAGCATTCTCCGAACAATTCTGTGCGTCTGGGACTACACACATGTCACTGTCCCTGTCCCACATCCTCTGGAGATGGTATCCAAAGGCCAACAGCCCCAGGACACATGTCTTATATCTTATTCTACAGCCTCCTTTTGGAGGACCAGGCACAGCATGAGGCCAATGCCTAGGGGCTCAGTCCACCAAAAAGGAGACAGATTCCACCTTTGGACTGAAAAAAAAAATGGTTTAGTGAGTCTGGGATTTAAATGAGACCCTCTCATAGTCAGGGTCTCTGGAAACGCCACCGTGACCGTGACCTTACGAAAAATGCCCTGAAGTCAGGCCCAGATGTTCACCCAGCAACATGCAAGGGGTTTGAAAACACGGTTCGGGCCGAGAAAGCAGGAAAGCAGATGAGATTTGCATCCATTGCAAACACATGCACACAAGACAACTCTGCACATTTTGCAAGGCCATGCACAAGCAAAACGAGAACGACTCAATACACGAGAAAGGTTGCTTATGGAGGAGAGGGTCATGGGAGTTTGGGGGGGGCAAAGGAAGGAAAGGCAAGAGGGAGGGAGGAGGAGGCGGGAAGAGGGGACGGAGGGAGGAAGTAAGGGAGGGAAGGTAGGCTTTGCAAAGATCAATACTGAGAATTTTTGGTGGAGGAATAGAAATAATTCAACCACAGACCCCAGAGGCCCAAAACAGAGGGAGAGAGTAACCTGAGTGATTCCACCAGGCCCTGAAGGGCTGGCTCCTTGCAACGCTTCAGGCCAGACCGCTTCCTGAGGAACAGAAGGGGCAATATGTAAGCCTATCTGGAGGCCTCTCTGTAGTCTGAGGTTGTCCAGGAGGGAGCCAGGGCTGAAATGGGCTCTGCTTGGGCCCCAGGAGGTCAGTCTGAGGATGGAGGCTGGGACCCAGGGGAAGCGGAGCGGGGGGAGGCCCCAGGGGCAGGCAGCCTGCCTTGGCTTCTGCCAGGACGTTGGCCCCTGTCTAGGGAGTTGGTTCAGGACCACATAGCAGGCCTCGGGCCCAGATGTGGTGGGACCGCCATGCAAGGAAAAACAAAGCGCTGCCCAATGGCGTGCTGGCCAAGCGGACGACACTGGCTGCTGATGCCGGTGGTTTGGGAATGCTATTTTTAAGGCGCTGGCACAAATATCTGGTTGAAAAGAAGCAGGAGAATTTGTTTCCCAGCCCATGTACCCTTTGGAGGAAAACATATGCAGATTGTAATATATAATAGAGGCCCCTATCCATCTTTTCCCAGGTGCCGACTCAGTATTTCTTACTGATCGTAAGGTATCTTCTAAAGTACCCAACACCCACGACGTGGGAATCTCTCCACAGCACTCCTCCAGGCTTCGGCTTTGATAACAGACTCATCTCCCCAGCCCTCCACCAGGGACCCTCTCCCACACAGCACGCTGCACCAGCCTCCAGATCTTTCTGCCTCCAGAATGGCTCATATCCTGGCCTACCCTTTCTCCCCACTGCTACACGAACATGTCACTATTTTTCTATCTGTTCATCAAGCACTTTACTCACGATGTACCAGGAATTCTGTGGGACAGAGAAGGGATGATGACTGAAACATCACCCCTGCCTTCAGGGAGATCTCTGCATAGGAGGGGAGACAGAGCCCCAGAGAACAGAACATAAGTGCTAAAACAGAGACGCATGCACAGGTTTTAAGAGCAGAGGGGAAGAGGCAAACAATTCTTCCTGGAAAGGTCAGAGAAAGGTCCCATAGAGGTAAATGTTCGAGCAGGGTCTTGCAGTACCCATAGTATTTCCCCATATAGAACAGGGGAGCAGTCACCTCTTTTCTGGACTGTTCCAAGAGCCCCTCACCAGTCTCCCAACGTCCCGGCTCTTACTCCTAAAATCCATCCCCCACGCACATCCACAGACAGCCCCAAACACGCAGCCCTGGGCGCCTTACTGGCCAGCAGAGAATCTCCTTCCTGGCCAGTGGTTTAGTCAAACTCTTCAGCACAGCACTCTAGAGCACCCTTGTCCAGCCACAGCCGTCCTTCCCAGCCTCCTCTCCCCGGACCCCGCTACCTCCCCTCCAGGCAGGGAGGCAAGCCACTCTCTCTCTCTCACACTCCAGGCCTCGGCCCACGGGGCTCATTTCACACCTCTTCTTGGCAAGACTTTGCCCATCCTTCAAAGCCCAGTCTCAACCCCACCTCTGTGGAAGCTCCCAGCACCCACTACAGAACTTGGTCAGACGTCCCTCCCAGCAGAGAAGAGCCGCGGGGCCGTGCTTTCTGTGCCGCCACCCAGGCCGGCCCTCCAAGAAGGCAGGCACTTGGTCCCCCGCGATCCCACTCAGCGGCCTTGCGTGTGCCCTGGCACGGCCCTGCCAACACAGGGCTGCTGAGCTGAACCAGGGGGAGCGAGCTGGGGCTGGGAAGGGCCTGCCATTCCTCTGACCGAACTTTCGTCCTTGTTCCTGCCCCCACGTTAAAACCTCTCTCCCTTTCTCTTGGCGACTGGGTTCCATGGGCTCTTTTCTCTCCTCATCCTTTTCAAAATCCTTAGCAGATCCACGAGGCAGAAGGGGCGGCCTCCCCCTGGAAAACACACACATGCTCACAGAGCCGGGTTCTGAGCGGTGTGCTGAAAGCCTTCCTTCCACTAGAAGCCCACGGGGCTCGGAGGCCAGACGGCTCCGATGCACTGACGGGAGGGAGTGGCTCTCAGCACGAAACCTCCAGTGAGCCTCTTCGAGGAAGCTCCCGACCCAGCACGGCCCGTGCTCACTCCTGCACCATGTGCCAGGGCGGCCCCTCCAGGGCAGCCATGAGCCCACTAGCCATCCTGATGACTCAGACGCTCAGGGGCTGTCACCTCGAGGTGGGCTACGCGGGTAAACAAGCTCTGCCTCCGTCACTCAGAGGCCGCCTGCCCTTCACCTGCAGCAAAGCAGACGGCTGTCCACAGTCGCTTCGAAGGGGCCCAGCGCTTTCTCCCCTCGGTTAAAAGGGAGTGCTTAAAAGGAGCGGAGGCGTGTGTGAACAGCTCTTCTGTGCCAAGATGGCCCAGCAGGTAAATTGCTGGCTCCCAGAAGAGCAAATGGAAAAGGCACTCAGGCTTCATCCTCTCCTCTCTGGTTGACGGTCATCCTCCTCCGTCTACTGCTGCTTTGCCAAGCCCTGCAAACATATTGGTCTTTGGGGAGTAGAGACTTACAGAGAGAGGGGGGAAAGCCCACTTTGAAACGAACGAGTGCACGAGGCGTGGGGGACGTACACCACTGCGAAAGTGCACCACCCGAGCACTGGGGGTGTGTGCACCGTCCACTTCGCTGTCCGCATTTGACACCTCCATCGCGCACTGATAAATGCTTTAGAAGAATGGACTTCCCCAGGCACCGCTGAATTGGTATTTTGACTGAAAATGGTCTTCTGCAGGCCTCTATAGGTTCTAAATGGCCCTAAGAGAACCTCCGACTGCAGAAAAGTCTCCTCTGGCCCCCAGTGTGGCTACAGAACTGCACAGACTCCTCCTGAGATTTCTCCAGGAGGGAAAGACGGGCGGTACAAGACAGCAACCAAAAGAGACGCTTGCTCTGCTCGCTGGCCAGCCCTCCTTCCTGAGGTTGAGGGAAGAAAGGAGCCCCCACCCCACCAGTGGCCCCCATCTCCCACCACCTCCCAGACTGAGCAAACGAAGGCTCCTGGGCCCCGCAGGCACGGCCCAGAGGAGCAGTCACACCTACCGAGCTGCAGGGCACCCAGCTCACCACCGACTTTGCTAGACACTGGCAACTGATTTTTCCTAGAAAAGAAGAAAATGTCAATGTACCAGAGGAGAGTGACAGACAGATGCAAACAGCAGAGGAGGCTGCGAGGAGCTCTGGAGGGTTCCAGAGACGGGTTCCCTCTGGCCGGTCCTGCACTTGGTGTGGCTCACACTGGTCACTCTCCCTCTCGGGGCCACAGGCTCCAGGTTGGATGGGACCAAATCGTCTCCGAGCTGCCTTTCAATGCTGTGCATGTTCTTACACACACACACACACACACACACACACACACACACACCCCACAGTGTAATTTGACACTTGCCAAGAACCTAATGTAAGTTAATTTGGTAATGTTACCACGATACTGCTGGGAAGCGCACACACACACACACACACACCACATCTCTATTTTTCTTTCCTTTCTCCCAGCTTTCCTGTAAAGCTATCAGCAGCCATTTAAAATGCACCGAAGAACCTGCCCTGTATCCTTCTCTTACCTGAAAAACTGTCCTGTGCTTCTAATGTGTGCATTCAGGTGTATGCATGAGGACCTTTTAAAACTATCTACCTGTATTTAAGTCTCTTTAGGTGCCTTTTTTTTCCCCTCCAGCAGGCATCCATCTGAACTAAAGTAAAATCATTTTCTAAAAAAAATGTATTTAAAACAACAATATGACATAACTCTCTGAAAACCCATTTACTATGTTAAAAAATGACAGCTCTTTTGATGGTGGCATTGAAATATATTTTCCTCCAACATCCCTGCAGGGTAAGATATGATTGAAGTAACGATTGTAATCTTGCCACGGTAGGCTCCATTGAATCGGCTTCCTCCTGAAGATGTATGAAGGGGCGTGAGTGGGAGGCCGCCGAGGACGTGCTGCTCCGGCTCCGTGTCCTACCCTGCTGCTGGAACACGGGGCTCTGCCCTCTCCCCCACCCCCACCCCCGGCAGCCCTACCCCTCCCCTGCCTCCCCCACTCAGCAAGTCATTTTCCTCCATTCAAACCCGCCCCGTTCCTATGCCCCCAGCTGCCAGGATTCCGCAGCCCCTTGTGGGAATGGCGAAAGGAGCTGGAAAGAGGTGGCAGGCGCGGACAGGCGGCAGAGGATGTGAAAGGTGGCGGGGTGACACAGAGGCTGTGTCGGAGCCACCCCTCCCAGCCCCAGCACTCACCTCAGAAGCCTCAACCTGCCCCCCCACCTGCTCCACCACTAAAGGCTGAGGACCTCCTGTCACCGTTTCAGCAGGAGACTGAGACAAGGTGTCCTTCCCTCGCTGCACATCAGTGTCCCTGTCTGAAAAGCAATGACGGAGACACAGGTGTGCGATGGGCTCTAAAATCCACCTTGAACCACTGTGCGCAGAGAACGGCAGGAGCCGTTCCAGGCATCTCTGGAATATCCTGAGGGCAGTAACGTCTCTCCTGTACCCATCTCTTCTCTCTGCCTCTTCATCTCTTACCCAGACCATTGCAATAGCCTCCTGACTGGTTTCTGGACCCCTCCCACCGTGGAACACCCCACTCCCTGCTGGTCCCCCACATCTTCCCATGGGTGTCAAAGGCATCTTTTGAAAAAAGAAAATTGGACCATACTGCTGCCTGGCCGACCTTCCAAGGTTCCCCATCATCAAGAATCATATTCATAAAAATGACCACAATATAACAGCAAATACTGTTGTCTGACTCCTTTGACTGTTCTCGGCACTGTGCTGAATGTTCTGCAGGTATCAAAAGTCCTCTGCTTCTCAGAACAGCTTTATAAAGTAGCTACTGCACTGAGTGTCAGAGAGGTCCAGTAATTTTCCTGGCATCACACAGCAAGTAGGTGGCAGCAAAGGAATTTGAACCTAAGCAGTGACTCCAAAGACCCCCACATACACTGTTTCCTTATAAAGTAATAGCCAGGCCCATTAGGGTGCCCTGTGGGCTACGACCTGGCCACCCACCACCCCAGCTCATCCCCCTCTGCACCCTCACACTCCACCTGCATTTCCCTCATGCCAAACTTCTCAGCCCATGCCTCTACACCCGTCTATGAGTTCACTCCACCTAGAATTTTCTTTGGCAAACCCACACTGCAGAGGTACAGGCCAGTTGGGCTGTCACCTCCTTCTCCTCTCCAAAGCATACATTCATTCATTTCTTCACCCACTCACCCAGCCAACATGTGGCAGTTGTCTGGCAGGCCTGCCTCCCTGCCCACGGGAGACCCCGCCCTACGAAATGAACAGACATCAGTTGCAATGTGAGGTGGTGTGATAGGCTGAATAATGGCCCCCAATGAAACCCACACCCTAGAACCTGTGAATGGTACCTTCTATGGTATAAAGGACTTTGCAGCTAGGATTAGATTAAGGATCTTGAGATGAAGGAGGGTAACTGGGTTTCCCAGGTGAGACCAAGGTAACCACAAGTGTCCTTCTAAGAGGGAAGCAGACTGACTGAGAAGAGGAGAGCTGATGTGACCACGAAAGCAGAGGCTGGAGGGATACACTACGAAGCTGGAGGAAGGGGCCACAAGCCAAGGAATGCGGTGGCCACTAGAAGCCGAAAGAGCCAAGGAAACAGTCTCCCCAGAACCTCCAGAAGGAGCTAGTGCTGGAGCTGGTCTCAGGCTGCAGGCCCCCAGAGCAGTGAGATAACAAGTCCATGTTGTTTTAAGCCACAAAGTTTGTCGTGAGCCACTATCGCAGCCACGGGAAACCAGCACACGTGGTGAGAGAAACACCCAGGGAGGAACAAAGGGCTGCATGACTCTCCTGGTCGCCTCCGCCTCCTGTGTGCCCAGCTCCTGGGCAGTGCTCCTGAATGGATGCCAAGGATCAAGTGACCCACGTAGAAGCTGGGTGACTCCCATAAAGTCTCACAACTGAGATGCGCTTAGAGCCAGAACTCAAACCCAGGCCGCTGGCTCCAACTGCTCTAGTTTGCTTTCTTCTATTTTATGCTTCCTTGCCTGCCCAGAACCCTCCATGGCTCCCTGTGGACCATGGGACAAAGTCCAAACCTCCCAAGAGGCCCCCCTGGTTCCTGAGGGCAAAGCCATGAGGCACAAGGGTGGCCATGAGTTGTGGTGAGAGGGTGGGGGTAATGTTCCCGCTGAGAAGGGTACAGCTGGGCCACTCCCGGTCATGGGACTTCCCCCCGGAGCACCATCCATCAGCTGCAAGAGCCAGCTCAGATGCTTTGTGCCGTTTCCCATAGCTCTCATCACCGGAGGAGACTTCAAGCATGCTCGCGCTGGGGAATGTGCCTTTTGTTCCTTTCACGGGTCCCTTTGTGGCCTGAGCACTGCAGAGTTTAAAAGGTCAGTTCAAAAGCATGTTCTTGCCTTTGAATGAAAACAATGACAAAAAGATAAATCAAGGATTCAAAACACTTTGTCAAAATTTGATTGTGCAGATAACCCAGAGGCATGTGTCAAAGTGTGCATCTCATAAGTCCACGGGAGGCAGGCCACAGAGCAGCCGGCTCGCCTGCTGTGTCTGGGGCCTCCACTTCCCACCCAAGCTCCTCTCTGCGCCCTGGAGGGGGAGGCAAGGGCCAGAACACCGTGGGTGCTCAGAGCTACCTGGGGCCAGGACTCATTCCCT
Source organism: Tadarida brasiliensis (assembly GCA_030848825.1). Lineage (NCBI taxonomy): Eukaryota > Metazoa > Chordata > Mammalia > Chiroptera > Molossidae > Tadarida > Tadarida brasiliensis. The sequence goes on along the minus strand of CM061267.1, from coordinate 91,582,372 downwards.
GGTAACTGAAGGCTGGCTGAGTGGGAAGAGCCACTCGGACGCCTGAGTTCTCGTCCCTGCTCCCACCACTCCGTGTGACCTTGGGCAAGTGCCTTACCCTCTGTGGGCATCGTGGCCTCATCGGTGCCTGGGGGGGAGCCCGAGCAGTCCACTCACTGTGGGACATGAACAGGTTCAGGGCTCTGAGAGGATGTGCCCAGGCCATGCCATCTTGAAGATGTTCTACTGCAGGTATCCCAACAGTCAGAATATTTCACCAGCTCGTAACATAAAAACAGAGACAGGGAGATGCTTTCCTGTATGTTTGGTACTGGACACTTGGCTAAATTAGTTACGGATTCCGAAAGAAAGGTGTCCCAGGGGAATAAAGATACCGATCACTTACTGTAACTTCTGTTTGATGAGAACAGAACCCAGTGTGAATGGAGTCCAAGTTGAGCCCGCTCATGGAGCACACGAATCCAGAATATAAGAAATTAACATAAGACTTCCCAAACCGGTGATATCCTGGCACACATAACCGAAGCAATGTGAAATTACCTGGAGGCACTTCCACAGAGAGGGTCATGCAAGACTCCCAGGTGGGGGAGAGGAGACAGATGTTTTAGAAGTCCCACTGAAAATATGCTCAACCCTAAAACCTACTGCACGCATCGGAAAAGGGCGCGCCGTAAGTGAAAGCCAGCAGAGACGAGCAGGACTCCCAAGGACTCGAGATAACAGAACAACAGTCTAAAAGACTTGTCATTGGAGATATTAGAGAAAGATTTTTTAAAAAGAAATGAAAGTTATAAGAAAAGAAAAAGACGGAGGGAAAAAAACAGGCAGCTGTGAAAAATAAATGCGGTCATAAAAATTTTTTAAACGTATAGGCATAGAATGATGGTGATAGATAATGACACATTTAATATATTTTCTAAAATCTATGAGTCTGCTTTTAGAGGAAAAGGGAGGGATAGGTCATGGAAAGCTCTTCTCTATAGAACACCGTCAACTAATAAATTTAAAAGAATGATAAAAATTAGAAAATCAGCACTGCATAAACTCCTAATGTGGGAAAGGGTCATTGGCGGATGCTAAAAGCACTGGTTGAAAGATTTTTGAGCAACAGGATAGTCATACGGCCTGAAAGTTACAGATTCCTTATTAATTGCAAAAGGGAAAGTTACCTTTATAATGATGGAGAAACCACCTTAATGGAGGGATCCAACTTAGCATCACCAAAAACCAAAAAAATGACCTCCTGGTGTGATGTAATGGGAAACATTCCACAGCATGTATGTGCTGTCCTTGCCAACAATGTTTCATGTAAACCTAATGACCAGAAGGAGATCTCTAGAATGTGGTCGCTCTGTAGGACAACAAGACTACACTCGTCGTGAGAAACTGAAAACCAAGGGGAAATCGTATGCGGTGAAAGGAGACTAGAGAGACATGACTAGACTACACTGAAGCCTGCAAGGATCTTCTGGAGCCATTTGGGAGAATTTGATTTCAGGCTTCACGTTAGCTGACGTTATGAAATCTGTGTGAAATTCCTTGGGTGTGATAATGAAACTGCAGTTATGCAGGAGAATGTTCTTGTCCTTAGCTGAAATATTTAGGGGTACAATGCCAAGATATCTGAGTTTTACTTTCAAATAGATGTGTGTGTTACAAATACAAATAATGTATATGGGAGAGGAAAGAAGAGGGAGAGGGAAACAAATGAGACAAAACCTTAGAATTGCTAAATGTAGGTGAAGGGAATATAAGTGTTCGTTGAACTATTTTTTTTTCCAACTTTTCTGCAGGTTAGAACTCTTTAAAAGCTGGGAATAACTTTGGTAAGCTTCAACAGCAGATCAGACACAGTGAAGAGATCGTGAATGACTGAGAGCTATCAGATGACATTACTTTGAACGCAACTCAATCGGAAGAGAGAGCGTGTGAAAGAGCAAGTAAGAAACATGGAGGGAAAACACTTAAGTCCAATCTAAAAGGAGTTCCAGAAGGAAAGAATAATGAGAAGGCAAGAAAGGAAATTACTGCCCTGGCCGGTTTGGCTTAGCGGCTGGAGCATGGCCCTCGGATCAAAGCGTGGTGGGTTCGATTCCTGGTCAAGGGCATGTACCTGGGTTGCAGGTTTGATCCCCGGACCCAGTTGGGGTCATGCAGGAGGCAGCCAATCGATGTGTCGCTCTCACATCAATGTCTCTCTCTCTCTCTCCCTCCCTCCCTTCCACTCTATCTAAAAATTAATGGAAAAGTATCCTCAGGTAAGGATTAACCAAAAAAAAAGGAAATACTGAAAAGATAACTGCTAAGAACTCACAAGACAAGAATCCTCACAGAAGCAAAATAAGCCTCAAATGGTACTTGCGACGATAGAAATTGCCAGAACACCAAAGACAATGAGGAAAACCTCAGAGAAAAGGTACATGATCCGCAATCAGCAGTTACTTAAACAAGAGACATCTTTAGTATCCAGAATATTAAAGGTAAGGACAAAATGAAGCCATTTTCAGACACAGACTAAGACAGTTTACCATCACAGACCTTCACTGAATGAACTGCTACAGGGTTTACTTCCAAAAGAAGGAAATGGAACCCACAATGTCATGAGTGTACTCAACGCCACTGAATTGTTCACTTTAAAATGGCTAACTTAAAAAACAGAAAGGACGAAAAAAGAAATGAATAAAAAGCGTGACAAAATTAAAGTATAAAATAGAACAGGACAAATAATCTCAAGTATATCCGTAACTATAATACAGCAAACAAATTAACCTTGTTGGTAAAAGGTGACATTGAGGTTGGTATTTTAAATTAGCGATACGCTGCTTCACAAGGTACGGGACAAAGGTGAAGAGGAAAGCACGGGGAGAACGCATAGCTTGTATGCCAGACATTAAAAGCTAGTGTAGCTAAATACTATCAGAAAAAAATAGACTTTGGGACAAAAAGCATTATTTGTAATAAACCTAGTTGTAACAGAATAACAAAGAGAACAATTCAACAGGAAATTTGAGCCATCATGAACCTCCATAAAATGAAGTAAATAATAGTCCTACGTCCAAAAATGATGGTATTAAACAAGTTAACATATCAAGTACTAAGAATAGCTCCTGACACACAGTAATTACCACCTAAATAGCTTGAGATGATGATGATGGTGAAGGTTAATGAGGCTAGTATAACCTTGATTCCAAAACCTAACATTCATAAACATAAGTGCAAAAATATGAAATAATAGATCATTGCATCAGCCATGAGTTTGAAGAAAATTATGACCAAGTGGGGATACAAGAATATTATAACATTAAAAAACTGAATAATCCACTTTACATCAACAGGTTAGAGGGGGAAAATATAAAATAACCACAGGAGATGCAGAAAAAGCATTTACAAAAAATAAATACTCATACATATTTTACAAATAAGAACTTAGCAAGCTCATGGGAAGAAAGAGGCTTTTGCTTTTACTTGACACATGTATTTGGACCCTACAGAACGTCCTAACACTGCGGGCAGGGGCCAGACCGAAGTTACTCCGGAGACACACTGGAGGCCGCAGGGCCAGCGAAACTGACACGCACAGGGCGGAGTCCGGGTTTCCTGACCCAGGTTCAGCACTCTTGCCACTATCCGTCTTCAAACAGGACGTCCTTTTGGAATGAACCAGAGGGTTAGCTGGTAATGAAGCAGAGCTGTTCAATTCTCTGTGGGCACATAGGAATTGGACAGACCTGCCATAGGACCAGCTCGTGCCACGGAAGATTGGCATCACCTAGCAGTAAACGAATTGCCTTCAGTCCCAACCTCCATTTGACCAGAATCGTCTTTGGGAGGCTACAAGGACCATGACATCTAGGATTCTGGGCGCCATCCCTCCAGACCCCCCCATCCCCGGCCGCAGCCCCTCTTGGCCGTGTGTGCCCACAGCAAGCACTGAAGAGAGGCTGCCTTGGCTGTTGTCTGCTGTCCCTACAGTGACTTTGCACAGCCCTCGCGCTGCTCAAAGGCTCTCGTTCAAGACGGAACTTCAGAGAAGTGAGGCTTAGAGAGGCGGATCCTGAGGGCAAGCTGATTTTAAAAGAACTTTTTGTTTCATTGAAGAGCAGATATTTTTCTTTTCACTTCCCTGCTCTCCATTTCTCTTTGGCTTCCTACAGAAGCTCAGCCAAGCTCCCCCAGAAAAGACGAGGTGCGGAATCATGGATGAGTTAGACGTGGAAAGTGGTGGGGGTCACCTGGCAGAGCCTTGGTTTTCACAGATGAGCCCTGTAGAGAGGAGGGAGACCTCCCGTGGCGTCCGGTCCCAGGAGTCAGCACCGGAAGGGCTCCACCCCACCCCACCCCACCCTGAGCCTCCGACTCTGCAGGCGTTTTTAAAATCAAGCATTACGGGTTGGGTTATCTCGAAGTCATCGTGTGCGCTGACCATCACAATGTGTAGCAACTTTAACAGACCTGTTTCATGCCCCACAGTTCCCAGTTCTGCTGACCTTCAACATTTAAAAAAAAAAAAAAATCTTTTTTTTTTTTCCTCTCTCTTTTCTTTGCTCTTAAGGATGTGGAAAACCTGACTAGAATTGCCTGGTCTGACATTTCCTGTGAGAAAGCGCTCTGTTTGGAATACTGTGAAAGCAATCTGCCTGAACAATTCAACCCAAATAAATTATCTTCCTGAAACGAGTGAAAAACCTTCATTGGGAATTGGGCTGCATACCCAAGTCTCTCTCATCCGGGTCCATGATGACGGAGGTTGGACAAAAATAGGGATCGCCCGGTGAGGACAGATTGGGGGGGTGGACATTGATGACCCTGCATCCTCCTGGAAAAGCCATCGGCTCCCGTCTAGCGGGAGAGAAGACACGTTGTACTCCTGCCTCCTGAACCATTGTTCTTCAGGGGTGATGATCTCTCAGCTTAACTATCTTTCCGTATGGCCCCTCCCCACCGGCTTTGGCACACGCCCTTGATGAGAAGGCTGCAGGGCCAGAACGAGATCCAAAACCAAGTCCACCCGTCTCCTTCCTTGAGTCAGGCCAGGCTCTGGCACATTCCAGGAACAGAGAAGAAATCTACCCCGGTCACCAAGAAATCAGACTGGGAGGATTCCTTCAAGGGCACACACCTGGCAAGACAAAACTAAGCTAGATGGAACGCCCCTCATATTCCGCCATTCTCCCAATTTGGCACAAGGCCTTGGCATACCACTGGTGTTTAATGGATGCTCCCTCTGGAGCTGAGTACTCAGTTCCTGGATACGGCCGTCCATCTAAGAGGGCTGGAAAGGCTAACCCAGTCCCCCTAGTTTAATCCTGCGGCCCTGGCAGGAGTGGGTGTGGGGTCGGAGCTTTTGCCAAGGCCCCCCTGGGTGGTGGGTAAAGCCAGAAATAGAAGTTTAGGCTCCAGATTCATCTCGGTTAATTTTCATCTATCCCATGCCAGATGTCAGTGGCACTGACTGCTTTTTCTTAAGACGCACAATGCATCGGGACGGGTTGGCGACTCTTCCCTTAGGGACATAAGCTAGCAGGGCTTCGTGGCTCTCACACTCCCTGTCTTCCTGCCCTTCACCCAGGCTGATGGTTCCTGGGTGTAGCTAAGATCAGTGCCACGAGGAGACTGAGGCAGAGATAACGCTTACTCCAGGGAGAGAAAACTGTCCTCTGGAGGGAAAAGTGGTCTCTGTGGGGTACGTCTCTGGAACACGGCCAAGTCCCCTGAGCAACCATCACTACCTGAGACGTGCAGTTCACCAGGCAGAAAGTGGCCAGCCCCTAAGCTCCTTTCTTGGTCTGACCCTGCTCTCTCTCCACCAGCACATGGCTGCCTGGCTCGGCCTCACCCAACCGTCGTGAGATGCTGGGTGAGCCCAGTGACCAGGGCCAGAGCTAGGGATGTGATGTGGTGCCTGGCTCAGGCCAGAGGGGCCCCCACCCCTGTGGGAACCCCAGACTGCACACCCAACAGGCAGGATCACTGAGGAGTGAGGACCCGGCAGGATGCTCTACCAGAGACAAAGATTCCCCCTGCCCTGCCCTCCCCAAGGCTGGCCTGAGAAGCCAGGGCGGAAGGATTGCCTCTACACCTTGGCCCTGTCCCAGGGTGTCTAAAGTCCCACTTGGAGTTATAAAACGGAAGGTTCTAACGCGCTGCCTAGAAGACATTACATAAGAGTTGCGGCCGGTTTCCATAGCGGCCTGGACAGCTGTGTGGAGATGTTGACTTAGCTGCTAGGAGAAGCTGCTTTTTGGCACCTTTACTGTCCTCATAAAGGCCAGCACATCCAGGGAAGGAGCTGCCCCAGTGGGAGAGGCCGACTCTCTCCGAGTGCCATTAAACATTAAATCCACTTAGGTTCTATTTGGTTAAATATGCCAAGGGGCGGCTTGAAACAACTTCTGGGATGAAATATGTTCAGTTTGAACTCATAAAACATTCCCCTGCATAATTATTAATAAAAGAGCCATGAGCAGTGAGTCTGAAATGACACTGTCTGGGTCCCAGGTTAACTTCCGACCGATTTGAAACTAAAGACATTTGGGTTCATTTGCCTTTAGAAACAGTGAGGAGGCTTCATGTCTTTCCCACGTGGCCCTGGGTGACAGTCACCTTCCCTGGGCTTTCCTTTTCCTCTCTGTCACATTCTAAGGGCTCTAAATGTTCTATAGTTTTGTCCCAACAAATAATAATTGTTTATCCGGGGGGTTATTTCTACTTTACCAAGCACTTGCAAAGCATAGCTTTTGTGGGAGGAGGCGTAGAGACGGTTTAGCCCTGTTTTCACAGATGAGGACATTGGGGACCAGAAACTTGGAACACAAGCCCGTCTGTGACACCGCGGTCGGCGAAGAAAGGAGGAAAACCAGCAACAAGACGGCGAGTCTTTCACGAGGTTTCATGTGTTCTTTTTAAAGGCTGGACTTTCAGTTCAAGATTACATCTCTATTTAAATTTCACAAAATTGTTTCCACATGCCCTGGGCGGTTTGGCTCAGTGATTAGAGGGTCGGCCCGAGGACCGGAGAGTCCCGGGTTCGGTTCCCGCTAAGGGCGCGTACCTCGGTTGCAGTTTGTCCCCGGCCCCGGTTGGGGTTGTGTGGGTGGCAAACACTCGGTGTGTCTCTCTCACGTCGATGTTTCTCTCTCTCTCCCTCCCACTCTATCTGAAGATGAATGCAAAAATGTCCTCGGGTGAGGATTTAAAGAAAAAAAAAATTTGTTTCCACAGTCTAACTTAGCCAGCCAGGAAAATCAACAGCAGCAGCAACATGAGCGGCAGCTGATTCTCCACGAGGGCGATGGGCTTGCTTCAGGGACCCTCAGCAGCACAGCCTCCTTCCAACATCCTGGCACAGCCTTCTCTTTTTGTAAAATTGGCAGAAATTAGACACTTTTACATCCTTTGTCTTAAAGCGGCCTCCCAAACTGCGTTAGTTTCAGGCCCACAGGGTCTGAATCTGCACCTGGAGTTGGTCCCCCAGGTTCTGGTTCTGGATTTTGTTGTTGTTTCGCTGACCCGTGAATTCCCAGTGACCCACTGCACCAGACGGCTGACCTGCAGTCTCCTCCGACCCGAAGACCCTAGCATTGCCTTCCTCTGGTTCGAATGGAGAAAGGCCCAGCCAAGACGGGTTCCTAGAGCTCCCCTTTCTTCCACCCCACACCGCCCCATCACGAGGAAGGAATCTCCAAGAAATTTTGACCTACTCCAAAACACAGAGGACTGATTGTTTTCTGGGTACTTCTCAGAAGAAGGAGAAAGAAACATGCTGCTTGCAACCCCAGTTAGCTTAGCAGACTTGGAGCATTTCACCACTCGAACACACAAAACCCGAGAGCTGTGGAATTTCCATGGGCGAGCCAGCCCCAACCAGGACGGCGTACCCTGGGCTAAAATTAGATGCGTCCCTGAGCCAGCTCGGCGGCTGCCCTGGGCCCCTCTTGGCAGCCGTTCTCACTTGAAATGGGGCGTGAGGGTCCTTGGGTACCAACCAGAGTGTGGGTCTCCTTCCTCCGCACCCCTCTGGGGTTACCATCCCAGCCTCTAATGAGGGTTCCCAGCTACTCAGCACAGGTGCCTCATGGGTGAGGGACCCCACAGGTGGGGGTGTTCAGTGGGGAGCTGGGACATGGCTGAGAACAGCCCTTCAAAGATGGATATCTGTGCTGGAACTTCCTGTGATCCCCGAAACAGAGGAGCACAGGGCCTACCTCACAGGGAACTCAGGAAGGGCGAAGGCAGGATTGTAGCACAGGGCAAGTGTTCGCTCCTTAAGAGGCAACAGTATTTTATGTGAGTTTATAAGGGGGGGCGGGGATCAAAGCAGCATAACGTCCTTTCTCCTTAATAGAGCAACTTCTGCAGAAGCGGAATGAAGCCCTTTGGCAAGGCTCTGGCTTCCCGGGTTTCTAAGGATCTGAATCCGAGTAACACAGGCAGAGACGGGAAGCACACGCCCTCCAGAACCCCCTGGTCCTCACTTCTCCAGCGGGCCGTCATGCCACCGTTACCTGTCCCCAGTGGGCAGCCGTGCCGGGGCCTACAGACTGCAGCCCCCTCGGGGATCGCGTGGGCAGAAAATGGCCCCAGCAACGCGCCAACAGGAAGAGCGTTGACCAGAGGTATCTGGAGCTTTATCCAGAACAAATATAAAAACCATGTGGAGCAGCTGGACCCACATCGGGCCGTCTCCTGCTGGAAATGTCACATTGAGCCTCACAATGTGAGTGCAATCAAAGGAGCGGGGGTTTCGAGAAAACACCCCGAGGGTCAGGAGAGGGAAGACGAGCCAGCTAGCACTGCCAAACCGTGGGTGTGCGGATTCCAGTCCCAGCAGCGTGGGGGGGAGGGTGGATCTGCAAGGGAGGGTAGGAACCGGCTTCGTAAAGCCCATCAGGATGACCCTGAAAGGGGCTGCTTTCTGCGCATCTGGAAAATATGCATCAGCTCTTGTTTCAGGAACAGCCGCTGGCTCCTTGGCGGTCAGAGGGCTTCTGTGTTGTATCTCATAGATAGCGGGAAGGGGCCACCACGCCCCACTCACTCGCCAGTTGTGCTGGGCTCTTCCCTGGGTGTTTCTTGGGCTACCTTGTGTTCATATCATCACCTCACCCAGATGCCAACATTTATAGACACACTATGACCTTGTTACACTTCTTTACGATGCTGACTGAGAGACAGGAGATGGGTCCTATTGACTATTCCTTTTTCCCATTTATTCCACGTGGTTTTTATGTTCCCTTTTTATTTTGAAAAATGTTAAGCCTACGGGAAGAGTAAAAGACTGACACAGTGAATTCCAGCACACCCTTCACTTACAGGGACAAACTGCTCACGTTTTGCCACACTGGCTTCCTCTCTCTCTCTCCAGACACACACACACACACACACACACACACACACACACACACACACACACACTGTTTTCCCTGAACCATCTGAGCCTGTGTCTCCTACAAAATCCATGTGGGGTTTATCTGTATGACAACTCCAGGATCCCTGTTTAAGCTTTCCCAGATCCCTGCATCTGGTTAAGTGTAACCTTTTGGAGTTATTTTCTTTAAAAAGTACCAAAAAATCTGTCCTAATGCCTTTATTAAATATTAAATCGGCCAGAATCGCTTTTGGTTTTTCTCTAAAATGGATCCTTTCAACGTCTCTTTTCTTCCTCTAATGCCCTCTTAGGAGCGCACTGGGTTTTAGGGGGCTGACTGTCCACATCTTGGCTGAAGGGGACTGGGGATTTAGGAAGCTGAGAGAGGGCGGGGCGGGGGCTCTGGGTTGCAGGAGTCTGTGTGGATGTGTTTCCCTGGCAGCTCCTGGCGTCGGCTCCTCCACATGCCAGAACGCCCTTACAAGTTCATCTGCCCTCCATCCAGTACCTTCTGGGACACGAAAACCCGATGTGCCACCGCTCCGTGAGGAGGCGAACATGAAATCATGAAGGTCGGTCTAACTCCGCCTTGCAAAAGAGCCTCCAGTCCTCAGATGGCGGCAGAGAACTTGGTCTTAGTTTCTCAGTGACTTTTTAGTTTGCTTGAGTTTCTTTTTTTCTCATTCAGAAGAAACTTCACAGGAAGGGCAATCTAAAAGGTACTTCGGAAACTGGCGATGCCCGGGGCCCCTCACTGTGGACGTCAGTCACCACTGTGGAGCGTGGCAGAGAATGAATGTGGCCACTGTCGGCCCCCTCCCGGACCACACCCAAGCACACGCTTCCTGCTTCCTCCGGAGCTCTGTGAATGAGCCGTTTTTCCTCCATGCTGCGGTCGCCCAGCCCTTGGCTTACAACGTGCTCAAGTCTCTCCCGTCCTGGATAAAAGATCCTGGCCCCTAACTCTCTACCCTCCTGAGCTGCCGTCCTGTCCCTGGGCTTCCTTTCCCGTTCTTCGTGCATGTCCTTACCCTGACTCCTCTTCACCCCAATGCGGTTGACCGTCTGTCCCTGGGACTCTACTGAAAGTGCTCTCTCCAAAGCCACACCCATCACCAGACCTGGTGACCTTCCCCCCAGGGTTGAAAGGGGCCAAGCTCCTGCTCTCTGGAGACCTCTGTCTTCCCTCACCTCCTAGTCCTCCTCCTGCCCCGACACTCCTTTCCCTGATCACAGGGATCCCACCGCAGGGTTCTGACCTTCGTGCCTTCATCACGCGTCCTTGGGTTGGGATCCCACTGCAGGGTTCTGACCTTTGTGCCTTTATCACGCGTCCTTGGGTTGGGATCCCACTGCAGGGTTCTGACCTTTGTGCCTTTATCACGCGTCCTTGGGTTGGGATCCCACTGCAGGGTTCTGACCTTCGTGCCTTTATCACGCGTCCTTGGGTTGGGATCCCACTGCAGGGTTCTGACCTTTGTGCCTTTATCACGCGTCCTTGGGTTGGGATCCCACCGCAGGGTTCTGACCTTCGTGCCTTCATCACGCGTCCTTGGGTTGGGATCCCACTGCAGGGTTCTGACCTTCGTGCCTTTATCATGCGTCCCTGGCCACATCCACCCCTCTGAGGACTCCGGCTCTCGGCTCCATGCCAGCACCACCCAAATGCCCCTCTCCCAACCTCTCACCCAACATTTCCTGGGATCTGCGATTCTGCCCCGCTCCTGACTGTGGAAACAGCCGCCCCACTGGACCTGTCCAGAAACAGAGTCCTCATCCGATTCCTGATCCAGCCAGCACCTCCAGCTTCAAACCTCCGTCTCTGCACTGCAGGCCCAGCCTCCCTGCACACCATGTCCTGGGGACTCTCTCCTCCTCAGGTCCCCTGCTCCTCCACCCTGGGGTACCGTCAGGCCGCAGCCCACCCTGCCTTCGAGGTCAGGCTCCTGCTGCTGGTCACCCTGCTCAGTCCTGCAGTGCCTCCACACTAATCTCCCTGAAGCACCGCTCCAACTGGTTAAAAAAACAACCATTACATAACCAAAAACTTGAGCGACCTTTCTGTTCCTCTCTGTGGCTCTCTGGCCCGGGCCTCGAGGCACCGTCGGGTCCTCCAGCCTCCTCTCCCCCTGGCCCCCACACAGGCCCTGTGTTCCAGCTACACCAGCTTGCCTGTGTTCTCACCGTCCCCTCGGCTTAGGAGCCTCCCACCCCCTGAATTACCAGACCCACCCTCTAAGGCCCTGCCAAAGTCAGCTCCCCCACAGTCCTTCTTCCCCAGACAGGGCCTCGGGGTCCCTCGACCAGACTGCCGGCGTGAATTCAGAATCGTCGGCCACTCTGCCTCAGCTCCCCCACCTGTCAAGTGGGGGCCAACCACCCGCCTAGTGTTGCTGTCAGGATGAAACGAGATAATAAGTCTAAAGCTCCTGCTACAGGACCTGCCAAATAGTGAGTGCTCAACAAATACCAACAACTTCACTGTCCCAGGAACAATCCGGACTCCAACTCCGTGGCCCTTGTCCCCTTACCACTCTTGTCCCCCACAGAACAGTTCTTTGTATGGCTGCCTCGGTCTCTTTGGGGTAGGAACCCCATCCTCTACATCTCTCTCCCCAACACTAGTCGAACAAACAGGAGGCATTCCATAAACGCCTTGTTGGATTGAATAAAACTGAATAACGTGCATTTAGAGTGAGATCAAAAACTGTTTACTCCATCAGGAAAAGGCTCCACTTCTGAGCGACCCATGGCCATGAACTTGGCCCCAACAGGATATGGAAGGAATCCCATGGCTTTGGTAAGGGCTCGTGGAATGAGCAGAGAAAACAAAGTCGAGTTTGCTGGAACGAGGCGCACACATGGAATCCAGTTGTACAGGAAACCGCCCTGGCAGGTCATCTTCGGGATTTGGAGAACTCTGCCCAGAATGCCCCGCGGAACTCAGCATCAAAGGCCGCCTTCCCAAGGTGGAGGCACCAGCCTGACCGAGTCACAGCAGCCCTCCGCCCACGGCTTCCATCGGGGAAAACCAGCGGGGATCACGAGGGAAGGGCCACTGCAGCAGGACGGTCGGGACTGGGCAGGGGAAGGACTTCGGCCCTTTCTGCCAACCCGAAGGCAGCCATGGCGCCTTTCACAGCTATGCTCGGGGTGGGAACAAGGATGCCCATCGTTTCCCTAACGCAAAGCCCTTTTCCAATCCTTAGGGAAAGCTATGGGGGTGGGCTCTTTTTCCACGAGCCACCGTAAGTGCCCATTATCTGAACACATCTGCGAATGCAGCAGAACCTAAGGCAGGCCCCAGAAACAAAGACTGAGGAACGGTAAGAGAGCTGCTTCAGTTCAGGAGCGAGACCGCAGGGACACCTGCAAAGCTATTCCCAGGGCTCGGAGGAAGGTGGAGAAGAGCGATGAGTATGTCCAGGCACAGCCATGAGGCACTCCAACTCTGCCTGTCCTCCAAGGCCTAGCCAGGAACAGCCTCTCCTCTAAGACCCTACAGCACCTCAGTGAGCACCATCCAGCTGGCTCTGGGGCAGACGCTATTTGTGGGTGACTTTTCCCATTTGCTAAATCACTAACCCACTCTTTTATGTGCTCCTTGAGTGAAGGGAAGACCTCACACTTCACTTACCCTCCCTCGAGGCCAAGCCAATAATTCAGCTCCATCCAGTAAGTCTAGAACAATTGTGATCAAAATTGAGGGAGGCAGGGTCACAGACAACTCACCCCCACACTCGGAGGACAGTCCCGCAGGAGAAACCAGGTAACCTGTCCTCTCCTCCAGTGTGACATGGGCTCTGAGAGGTATGGGCAGGGGACCGTGTCCAGGTATGGGAGCAGAGAAGAGACCGGGAAAGGCTTCCTCAGAAAGGAACATGCAAGACGACTAAACATGGAACATCACAGCTGTGATGGGTTGGGTTGGTGGGTTGGTGGGTTGGTTGGATGATTAATTGGCTAAATGAATGTATAAATAAAAAATGAACGAGTGAACGAATGAATGCCAACAAGTGAACCTGAGGATGAAGTTTGGATTGTTCCAGTTCTGTTGACAATGATCAGTTTAATTTTCATGACACTGTTCCAAACATAAATTTCCCTTCCAGTCTCCTTACTATGTACATTCTGTTGATTTGCTCAATATTTATTGGAAGTTACAAGGATATAGCTGGGGGGGGGGGGGGCTGACCCACTCCAGCCCTCAAGAAGTTCACGGGAGCAATGAGTCATCAAATCATTATGCTGTATTGAGGGTTATCCATGATACTGTGGGAAGCAGAAAAGATGCTACCAGCCTCTGTGAACCAAACCAGGATTAGGGTGAGACGCACATGGTGCCTAGGGTGCAAAATTTAAGGAGGCACTTGCTCTCAGGTTTACGCAGGTGCCTGCACCGCAGCTGAACCACCTTGAGAGTGACTGCCTCCTTAAATTTTGCACCCTGAATGCCTCACTTGCTTCATCTCATCCTGGCCCTGTTGCTGACCTCTCTATGGGCCTCTCTGGGGTTCTGGTACCCAAGGTCTGCTGGAAGCTACCTGGCAGAGCAGCAGATGAGCATCTTGGAGTGAGGAAAAAAGCACCCAGGAAAGAAGAATCTCCACACACCTCCCCTGCTCTCTGACACTCATCTCCCAAAAACTATCCTTCGGTCTTAATAGCCTTCTTCCATCCAGCAGCAGCAGCTGCCCCGGCACAGGCTGCCCTTGGCCTGCATGCCACGGACTTGCACCAGGCAGAGGAGGGTCTCGGAGTGGCCACTCTGATGTCCCAAGGAAAGGTGTAGACACCCTGTCACCTCTTTAGTCACACTTTCTTGATCTCAAAGGAAGTCTGAGTCATGGGAAGTCATTCTGCCTTGGGAGGTGCATTGGATCAAAGCCTCAGAGACCCTGGAACTGAATGTACCTAGTGGCTGTAAGTACAGCACGGGGTAGGGGCATGGACCCCATTCCTGGAGGGCTCTGGGTGGCCTGTGATGTGCACCGGAGCCGTCTCTCGTGTCTTATCCCCTGCATGTGCTAGGGAATGGCCAGCTGTTGGGAGCAGAGAGAACCACTATTCCTCTGTGCGTGGGCATATGAAGGGGAAATGGGGGTAAGAGGTGGGAAGGAGGCCAGCTGAGCACAGGCACCAATGGTGAACGGGGAGCGGGGCGCCCACCACAGAAGAGAGGTCCCTGGAGTCGGTTATGGAGGCGAGGCTGGGCCAGCCCAGGGGCCTCAGCAGGCCACCTGTCCACACGAGGCTCCTGGCACACAGGAAAGAACTGTGGCTGTGTTCATTTCAAGGTCAGCTCATTTCAAACCTCTGTAGTCTGACATAAAGTCCAATAATGTGCACAGACAAATTAAAATGGAAATTCTACCCATTACTCGTCCCATGCAGTGCAGATGTCGGCAGACTGGGGATGCCCAGCTATGGGCAACAGTCAATAAACCGCAAAGGCCACACCATCTGCTGGGCCTCGGGCAAGCCCCAGACGGCATGGCTCAGAATCTCTCAGGATGCAGACAAGCGTGTGTGAGCCTGCTGGTCTCCGCTCCCCAGTCAGAGCCCGGGAGGGGCTGGGGACGCAGGAGGGATGGGATTCACTGATCTCTCTCCCATCACAGTGTCCTCCTTGGTAGGGGCCTAGTGAGTGTCTGCTGAGTGAAATCGGGCAGCAAGGCCAACTGAAGTCTCTGGGGTCCTAAAGACTGGTGACGATCTGCTGCCACCTGCTGTCCATTTCTTGCAAAACCTGAAAATCTGCCAATGTCAGGGTCACTAAACCCCTGGAACGGACCCCTGGCTCCAACAGAGGCGGGGGCGCGGATGCTTTGGGGCCCTGGCTGTGTCCGGGCTGCAGAGACCCATGCGGAACAACACAGGTCATCACAGCCATTCCTCACCAGACGTCTGGTTCACCACGAAGCCTTTGCACTGAACACACCTCGGCAAGCCCAAGGCCCTCCTGCCTGGTCAACAGCGCCCCCTTAACTGCTCCCCGATCTTCCACTCCTCTGTGAGAGCCACCATTTAGCACCCAATTGCAGGGAGCCTCATGGGGGCCCTGGGCTTCCCAGGCAGGGAGCCGTCTCATCCAACCCCAGTGCCGGATCTGGGCACCAAGCAGGGTGTCAAGAGACACCTCCTGTCTAATTGACACGACAGGACATTACCCTGCCATGAAGCCAATGACAAGTTAACCTGGTGCTCTTGCAGTGAGGGCTGTGGGGTTGTGATGGGAGGGGCTGTCTGTGGGCCCCCCTCACCTGTCACCTCCATGTGTGGCCTGCCTCACCAGGGCATCCCATGCACCAGAGTGATGTCATCAGTAGGCTCTGCAGCCTGTCTATCTGTATTATGACACCAGGTCTGGGAGAATGGAAGAAGCCAGAACTGATGCGGAAGACACGGTGCCCCAACCAGGTGCCCCAACCAGATGCCCCTGACTGGGCACAGCCATCCCAGCTGCTGTCCTGTTGGCTGCTCACAGCTCACAGAGACCCTTCTCCAGAGACCTGCCCTTCACCAATCCCACCCTGCTGGGCTCCACCCCCGAAGTCCCCACAGGCCACAGAGCTTGTGTTTCTCACAAGCTCCCGGGTGATGCAGGTGCTACTGGTCCAGGGAGCACAGACTAAGAACCACCGCTCTTGGGAACGTTCCCTAGGACAGAATCCACACAGTAAGTACCAGGCAAAGGGGTCAGAGGTGGCAGATCTGACCACGCAGCAGTCAGCCTGCCTCCCAGCTCCAAACCCTGCCGCCCGACACAGCGGGTCACCAGGCCTCCAGCGACAGACCCGCATGCTCGGGGTGACTCCAAGTTGCCGAGCCCGCGACCATTTTACTACACACCTGTGGGAACTCAGACGAGCCCCCAGTCTAGGAGGGATTCCAGAGGCACGCGGCCATGGTTTATATGCTCACCTTCACACGAGATGAGCCTCGGAGGGCAGCGGGGCAGGCTGCGACTCCTGGATCGCAGAGGAGCGGAGGTTTGTCTGGGCACGCCCAAGGCCAGGTGTAGAACGTAGGGTGGGAATGTCAGAGACGGAGGAGCCCCTCCACTTATAATGGGAGCACCGAGGCCCAGAGAGGCCTGGAGATCTGACCAAGGCAGAACTCAACCGACAAACACAGGAAAAATAAGTGCCCGACTCACAGGCCAGACAGGGAGCTGCTTTTATTGCCATCAGAGGACAGCTGGGAGCAATACGATTAACGTGGGCCCTAGTAACAGTGCTGGCGTGAGGGACAATCTCTGCACAGAGTCAATAAGGCCCCAAGGCCAGAAGAGAATGTCCTGTCACAGCTGAGCAGCAGGGCCTGAAACAAGAACCACAGGACAGCTCACTGCTCACATGTGGCTCCAGGCACATGGCCCCTGACCCACAGGCCACAGGGAGGCCAGTGACCAAAGAAATGCTGCTGGCCTGACAGAAAGTACCGTGGCTGGCGAGGGATGCGGACTGTGGCCCAGTGACCATAGCCTTCTCCCACAGTCTCCCTCTGTCAGGGAACAGCACAAACCCTGGTCGTCCTTGCCTCCTCGTGCTCACTAATATAGCACCTCGAGCTCACAGGCAAATCCTGGTGACTGTACTGTGTGTGCGTCTGTGTGTCTGTGTCTGTGTGTGTGTGTGTCTGTGTCTCTGTGTCTGTGTATGTATGTGTGCGTGCATCTGTGTGTGCGTGCATCTGTGTGTCTGTATGTGTCTGTGTCGGTATATCTGTGTGTGTATCTGTCTGTGTGCATGTATCTGTGTGCGCCTGTGTGTCTGTGTCTGTATGTGTGCATGTATCTGTGTGTTTATGTCTATGTGTGTGTGTCTATATGCATGTCTGTCTGTCTATGTGTCTATGTCTGTGTGTCTGTGTCTCTGTCTGTATATGTCTGTGTGCGTGTATCTATGTATGTGTATGTCTGTGTATGTGCATCTGTGTCTCTGTGTCTGTATTTGTCTATGTGTGTCTATGTGTGTCTATGTCTGTATGTGTCTGTGTGTGTGTCTATGTGTGGGTGCCAGTGTCTGTGTGTCTGTGTCTGTGTGTCTGTGTGTGTGGGTGTCTGTTTGTGTGTGTCTGTGTGTGTGCGTCTGTGTGTGTCTCTGTGTGTCTCTATCTGTGTGTGTATGTGTGTGTCTGTGTGTGGGTGTCAATGCCTGTGTGTCTGTGTCTGTGTGTCTGTGTGTGTGGGTATCTATCTGTGTGTCTGTGTGTCTATGTGCATGTGTCTGTGTCTGTGTGTCTGTGTGTGGGGGTGTCTGTCTGTGTGTGTCTGTGTGTGTGCGTCTGTGTCTCTGTGTGTCTGTCTGTGTGTGTCTGTGTGTGTGGGTGTCTGTCTGTGTGTGTCTGTCTATATGCATGTGTCTGTGTCTGTGTGTCTGTGTGTCTATGTGTGGGGGTGTCTGTGTGTCTGTGTGCATGTGTGTCTGTGTCTGTGTGTTATATACAATCCAGCCCATGTCTCACCACCTTCACTGCCACGACCCTGACTCAGGCCACCATCACCTCTCCTCTAGACTATTGCAACCACCTCCTGACTGCTCTCCCTGCCTCCACCCTTGCGACCTTGAGTTCCTTCTCAATCCAGCAGCCAAGGGGTCCTATGGAAACACGAGTTGAACCATGCATGCTTCTTCTAGGCCTCCAGAGGCCCCCACACGTCTCAGAGTAAACCAAGCTTTCAGAGCCCCCAGGCCCTCCCCCCTCTCCCCCCCTCTCCTCCTCTCCCCCATCCACTCATCTGGAAGAAGCACATGCTCCCGCCACACGGCCTGTGCATGACTACTCTCTCTTTGCATTTGTTCCCAGGGGTCAAAAGGCCCCTGTTTGCCTGCTGGTCTCCTCTCAAGTTTCACCTTCTCAGAAAGGTTTCCCCGACTACCCTTTTGTACAACAGCAGCCCCAAAGCCAGGGCCCCTATCATTCTTCCTTGATTTATCCTCCCTCGTAGCACTCTGCTGTTATATATTTCCTTGGGTGGTGGTTGTTCTGGGCTGCCTCTCCCCGTGGAAATGCACACTCCCAGAGGGCCGGGACTTGGTCTTCTCCATTCACATGGACTCCCCAGTGGCTAGGGCTGTGGCCGGCACGCAGTAGGCCATCACAGATGGGGCACTGGTAGACGTGAACACTGGCTCTCCAGGGAGGGAGATGCTGACTGGCAGCATTTGCCAATTTCCATGGTGTAAACATTCCTACCATGACCAATCTCAAGCTAGCACCTTGATATCACGGAACAGAGTCGGGAAGAGATGCTAACAATCAGCTCTCACTAAAGAACTGTTGAATAAATGGTTGTTTCTGTGAATTGACAGGGCCTTTTTGAGGACATAACTCTAGGAACTCAGGATCTGAAATCAAGTTTCTCCAAAACCAAGGGAGTGACTGCTGAAGAACAGGACGTCATGTGTTGATTGGTGACAACTGTACTGGAGGCTGATATTGAGTAGAGAAAGAACACACGCATTTAAAGCACACGTTCTAAACATTACCTGGACAGTGAAAACAGAGCTTACAAAGGACTTTACGACACCTGCAAGAGCTCAGGTGAGTCACTTGCCCTGCCCCCAACTGCCAGCCCTGACCGTCTGCGTGGGTAAGGATGAGATGGGAGCATCTAGTCCACTCTGCTTTTAGAAACACCCAATTTAAAGGATCTCTTTAAAACCCCCACTAAATTAAACTTCAATTCCGTGGACTCTATCATACTTCGAGCTTGTATTCTTGGAAGACACCCACTTTCCCCAGGGTGAAATCCACTGACGCTCATGAAATTAACAACCGCCTGAGCTCCCTGGAGCCACCACGCAGATCCCACAGCCAGGCATCCTCAACGCGCCTCACCCTGCTGATCCACCTTCACGAAGGGCCACTTGGGGAGCCACCAGGCTCGGAACTCCTAGCTTTGGGGACTTGTAAACAGAGAAGCACCCCTCCCCTGCCCTTAGTCCTGCACCTAAGGTTTCCTGAGGGCCTACTCTGGACCAGGTATGTGGGGGAGTGATCGCAAGGTATGCAAATGTGTACAGGAAAGCCCTGCCTTCTGGGAATTTGGAGGCAGCTATACTGGTCTCTGCCACACACACACACACACACACACACACACACACACACACACCCTCCCCCCTACACCTCCCCCCATATAGACCTTTAATCTTCTCCCCTTTACTCTCTCCATCCTAAGGACTGATCTGATTGGCTAAATGGAGAAAGACAGAAAAGGGGAATGTTAGGCTCAGCTGCTCTTCCAGTAGCTGACCCCTCCCACCATGTGACCCTGTGAGGTGACCTGACTTGGGCCTGAAATGAGGTCTAGCTCCTGTCTAGCTCCAGGCCCACCAAGTCTCATGACTTGTTATGACCTCTACCTTCCTATTCTCAATCACAGAGACGATATTCATTTCACTCCAATCTAACTGATACCCTGTTTTACTTGTCAATGTGCTCAGAACTCAGGAGTAGGAGGACAATACTATTTAAAGAAAACGCACAAACAACAACAACAATACTATCCACTGCAATGGATTATTATAAAGAGCTAATGAGATAATATACACAAGTGCTTAGCATGTGTATATTCCCAGCAAATAGGGAATAAGTGTTGAGTAAAAACCAAGGCCCCCAGAATGTTTGTTGATTGACCACTATAAAGGTCAACACTTTTAAACATATATTAAACACCCCTGGTTATACTTCACCTGGTATTGGGGGGAGGGGCTGTGGAAGCACTTTCACCTGTTATCCACTTCCTATAAGACAAAAAAAGTCCATACCACCTTTCAAGGATTTAATAACTGGTCCAGAGCTATAGCGGTCATAAAGGACAGTTGGTTTGCTAGACTCCAGAGCTCGTGCCATATCTCCTAAGTGCCCTGTAAACAGTAGCTACTCGGTAAATATTTGATGTCTTAGAGTAACTCTGGAACTAAGAAACAATCATAGGCCAGCAAAATGCATGAGCTGGAAGGACACTTGGAAATCATCTACCCAGTGGCCATATTTTCAGTCAAGGACACTGAAGTCCAGAGACAAAATGACCGATCCAGGTCAGCCAGGATAAAGTGAGGACTAGCACCCAGGCCTCCTGACACTCCATCCACTCTTCTTTCTGCTCCACCCACCATCTCTTGCAAACCAATAGGTTTGAAACACTGTTTCCTTTTCCAGGGCACATGTGTTCTGGAATGGGAGGGCAAAACAAGGCCCCCTGAGAAAAACTATAGGCAAGCAGGATTTAAGTCAGTGTGAAGAAGAATTTCCTAATAGTCAGAATTAGTCAGAAGTGCAGTGGGAAGCAGGGTGTTCCCCATCACTGAGGTATTCAAGCTGAAGCCAGTCACCATTTCAGGCTGTGGAAAGATTGCCACTCGGGGATAGAAGTGACACCATTCATTCACGTCTCACTAGGCTCTGGAGCTAGCTTCCTGGGTTCTAACCCTGCTCTGCCTCTTACTGAGTACAAAAACTTGGGCAATAAAGCAACTTCTCTGAGTGTCTTCATCGTTAAAGTGGGAATAATAATAGTATTTCTTTTAAGGTTGACATAGTTATATACAGATCTTTAGTCTTTCTACTGGATTTATTTCTGTTCACCCATATGTCTAACTATTCCTACATGACAGTCCCAGGAGAGAAAAGAGAGGATGGGACAAAAAGCAACTTCGGGAAAATAATAGACAATAATTTCAAAACTAATGTGAAGTGCTAGTCCACAACTTCAGGAAGCTTTATGTATACCAAGCAGAATCATTAAAGAAAACCATAGCTAGGCACATCATAGTAACACTGTTGAAAATCAAAGGAGAGAATCTTAAAGAAGCCAGGAGGAAAAAAGCACCCAGAGGTTTAAAAAAAAAAAAAAAGACACATTACTTTCAAAGGAATAACAATAAAAATGTCAACTGAGTTATCAAAAGAGATGACGAAAGCCTAAGGCAACGGAATGACACACTTAAAGTACTAAAAAAGAATAAAGCACCAATCTAGACTTCTATACCCATCGAAAACAGCCTTCAAAAATAAAGGCAAAATAAAGATATTTCCAAACAAAATCTGAAAAAAATTTATAACAACACACCTGCTAGAGAAATACTAAAGAGCGTTCTTCAAGCAAAGGGGAAATGTAAACGTAATATTTATTCCAATTAAAATAAAAAATGATCACATAGAATTAAAATTCCAAATGTATGCTGCTTACAGGAGATAAGCTTTACACATGTACTGGACTATAAAGTAATCTCAACAAATATCAAAGGATTGAAATCATACAGAGTAGATATAACCAAAGTGGAAATGTTAGCAATAAAAAACAAAGAGATAACCAGAAAAGTACTCCAAATGTTTTGAATTAATCAATATATGTCTAAATAACCCATGGGTCAAAAGAAAAAAATCACAATGGAAATTAGAAAATATTTTAACTGCATTTTATGAACAAATAACCTATTAAAACATGGGATACAGAAAAAGCATTGCTTAGAGGGAAATTGTACCCTTAAAAGAGTACAAAAGAAAAAGGCTGATAATTATTTAAGATCCATATCGATAAAACAGAAAATAATAGCAAGTTAAACTCAAAGAAAGTGGAATGAAAGAAACAATAAGAGTGGAAATCAATGAAATAGAAAACAAACACACAAAACCAAAAGTTAGCTCTTTAAAACAGTACACAATTGATAAACCCTTGTAAAACTAGTCAAAAAATAGGGAAAACTCAAATTACCAGTATCAGGGATGAAAACAGAGACAGCCTTGCAGATCGCACAGACTTTAAGTGATAATAAGAGGATATTATATTTACACAGTTTTATACCAGTAAATTTAAAACACAGGTAAAAGTCCTTGGAAAAATACAACTTGCAAAATGGATAAATGAAGAAATTGAAAGTCTGAATTACAAAAAAATTTTTTTCAATTGAATCCCTAATTTAAACTCAATGCTCAGAAGGCTTCACTGGTAAATTCTCCTAAATATTTAAGGAAGAAATAACACCAATTTTAGTGTCACTAACCCTTCAAGAGAACAGGAAAAAGAGGGATCGCTTCCAGCTTATCCTAGACACCAGACTCTGATGAATGAATTGCCAGAAAGGAAAATTACCAAATGCTCCTTCACAAAACCCTGCACAAAATATTAATAAATTGAACTCAACGATACATAAAAAGATCATATATCATAACCAAGTGGGTTTGTCCCAGGAATGTAGGATAGTTTAATATTCAAAATCAATGACTGTAGGAAACACCCAGGTCTACAGTGTAAGAATACCAACAGGTTTAAAAGCTGGCCCAGCAGGAGCCGTATGAGGGCTGAGCCATCCCCTACCTCAGCCACCCACAGGACGTGTCCCTACGCCACATCGGCCTGATCGTGCTGCTGCAGGTTTGTGTGGGACCATCTGCCGAAGCCCACTGACTTTGACAAGAAGTAAGAAGGGCTGACACCTCTCCGCAGGTTCCTGCGTGTGCGCTCTCTGGGCTGTTTTCTCCCGTCAGAATGGCCACGGTCTCCTTCCCTACTTCAGCCACGCCTGGCGAGCCCAAAGAGCCACCGGGGACCAGACGATTCCCTAGGAAGCATCACCTGGGCACGTATGCTCACCTGAGGGGCACGGGCTGGTTCCCCTGCCTTTTGAACGCTCTTTCCAGCCTCTCCTGGGTCGTCCTGGCATTCCCACCTGGCAAGGAGAACTTCAAGGGCGTCCTATCGGCCTCTGGGCCGCCGTCCACGGCCGGGCTGTCCTCTGAAGGGCCTCTCCACCTGCCATTCCCACTCGGGAGCAGCCCTTGGCTGGGCAAGTGAGGCGGGCTGCCAGCTGAGGACCTGTGCTTCTCTGTGGGGAGCTCACCGAGCTGGCCCAGGGGGCTCCTGGAGGTGGAGCTGGTGCTCGGAGCCAGGCCCTCCTGGGGGGCAGCACAGGCCGGGGTGCAGGTGGGCAGCTCGGGGGCTTTCTGGCCCTCCTCCTCCTCGTGGGGCTGGGCCAAGCTGCTCAAGGCCAGGGGCCGCCTAAGGGAGCGCTTGCGGAGGGAATCCTGAAAGGGACAAGGACAAACGCAGTGAGGATCCCTTCGAGAGAGTTGGGAAAATACTTCATCCCGCTTCCAGCATTTGCCCAGGATGTTCCCTCCCCCAGGATAGCCTTTCCCCATGCCCAAGTCCTCCTCTTAAAAGTCCTACCTACTCCTTCATGAGATACTCTAAGGCGACGGCTGCCGTAATGCGTTCACCGCACCCACCTGCACGAACCAAAGGCTGCAGCCCTCCTCCCACCCCCCTTACAGGAGCAGGTTCAGGAGGCAAAAGTGCAGCTCCAGGGTCAGGCCTGGGTCCTAATTCCATGTCACCACCCACTAGCGGTTCACAAATATTAGCTACTGCTTTGCAGCTTTTACTTAACAGCCTTACCCCTCCTGCCAGTGGACCAGGAGTGGCAGAGGCCATTCTTCATTCATCTCTGGTGTCCACAGAGCTCCTGACTCAGTGACCTATACCTAGTAAGCACCAAGATTTGCTTAGGTTTTTAAATGTAGGAATTCCAAAGGAGTCAACTGCTATGTCCTTTCTTACTCTCCATGATTGACTGATGAAATGGTTAAGTCACCTTGTTGCCCATCTAGGATCGGGGAGTAGGGGAAAGGGACAAAAATACACCTGCCAGGCTTTTCCTGGACCTCTCAGCATTTCCAGAAATAATCCTGAGCCAAATGGTAAAGCCTGTGCTGGAATAAGAACAGCTAATTCTGCGGTGTTCTCGCCTAGCGGAAATTACTAGGCACCACAAACCTCCTCCCAATGCCACCCAGGGATCCCCTGCCACGCAGCGAGGACAACATTAGTCACCATTCCCAAGGAGACCCAAACTCTGGCCGAGGGAGGGTAGCCCAGCCTCTTACTCATCCATCACAAGTGCAGAGCTGACTTAGTAACTGTGAAAACTGATGAAACACCTAGCAAAGCTTGCTCTTTTCTCGTGGGCAACCGATAAGTATGGCCAAGGGACTCACAGGCCCACGAAGCACCTTCCAGAAAACCTGGAGAAATTCTACAACAGCCCATCCTTCAGTGTCCTTCATGGGATTCAGACCCCTGGGGGGAAGCACATAAAATGACCACTGAAAGGAGAAGTGTGGGGCCATCTCTTGGCGGTCAAGCAGACCCCAGTTGTCCTCCTCACCCGTTAGGAAGGGGTCTCACTGCACAGACTTGATGATTAGACTGCCATGATGAGACAGGACCCTGGTGTTCAACTGGTCTACCTGTTCTAGGTGTGGTCCTAATCCTTCTGGAGGATTGCAGTGATGGTGTGAATGCTGCTGGTCCTCTGCAGTAATCCAGACAGGAGCACCAAACTGCACTGGCACTCTGGGCTTTCACCACCACTTGCAACGCAAATAGGTAAGTAAAATGCGAATGTCAGTAATGTCCCAGCCGAAGCACACGCATCATCAATGTTCCTCCATCTTGACCCTATGGTACACATCTCTAATATTCTACGTGACCAAATCGGAGGCATAGCAGCATTCTGCTAGACACACAGAATGACAACTGTCTCAAGGAAAAGCACTTGGCAAACGTCTGGGCTGTGAGCTGAACCTGCTTTTTTTTTGTTTGTTTTTTATGGAACAACTGAACAAACCAACTTTGGTTATTCAGACTTGGGTATCTGGCAGGCACTTTCTCGAAAATAAGTTGAGCCTGTCACTTCAAGGGAAACAAATGATGTGTTGCCAGTGATAAAAATAGTTTTCAGTTAAAAATTACAATTTGGGGAAACTTGTACCTGCCACTGTGAGCTTAGTGCTTCTCAATACTTAAAAACTTTTCTGACGGGTTGGATGGTAACATCAAGAGGTGTGATTTTTTTAATGTGGTGGTATGTGTGTGTGTTTTGTTTGTTTGGTTTTTGTATAAGGAAATGTGTCAATATTCAGAGGAAAACTCAGTAAAACAATATTTTCCAAATGACCAATGACTCATGTTACTACACCACCCAGTGGTAAAATTTTCATTCACAGTGGAAGTCAGACCAACAGAAATGGAAAAAAGTTCATTGGTGTGGTTTCAGATTCCACACTGAGAAACTACATCTAGTCCAGTTTGGGTACAGTATCAAAGAATACCCTAGTTTTCTGAAGAGACTATTAAAATACTTTTCCCTCTTCCAATTGCCTGTCGGCACGAGGTCAGAGTCTCTTCAGCTGAAGTCCCGCAGCCAGCAGACTGAAAGCAGAAGCAAGGCCGAGGCTTGCACAGTCTTCTGCTAGGCCAGACGTGGAAGAGACTTGCAAAAGTGTAAAATAATGCTACTCATCTCACTATTTTTTGTTTTGGAAAATATAAGGTTTTTTTAAAATATGTTGTTTGTGTGCAATGTAATGGGTTTGCTATTGTTATTTTTAATGATTTAACAAGTATCTTTTTAATTTCTCAGTTTTAATTACTAATACACTAAATGTCAACAGACATAACACACATGAAAAGGCTCTTGGGCTTCTCAGTCATCGTAGGAGTAAAGAGGCTCGAGACTGCAAAGTTGGAGAACTGCTGCTACAGTCTAAACTCCCAGCCAGACAGGAAGCCCTTCCACAGTGTCCCCAGCTGATGGGGCACCTGGCTTTGCTTTAACACAACAAGTCCAGGTCCTTGGAAAAAGGCCTGCTCCATGTGAGGGGGCTCTGGCTGACGGAGAGCTCCTCGGACCAGCCTCCCCCTACCGGTCCTAGCTATGCTCTCTGGAGCCACTAAGCAAGTCTGCACCGCTCTGTCCAACAAAGGGCCACACGCCATGATCTATGCTCAAACGTGGTAGAGTCCCTGCTCTCCGGGGACTCACAGCCTAAACTCAAAATGGCCCATAGGGTTCATCTCACTCACCACTCCAGTCCACCCACTGAGAGTAGCTGCCCACGAGGCCCGAGAGGTTCTGAAATCACACCCAGGCTTGACAGGAAACAGGGCCCTGAGGTCGCGCAGCAGCGTCTGCCTCAGGCATGGCATCAGGCTGTGGCATGCAGGAGTTGCCTGAAAGCCACGTATTCGCCATCCTGGGACAAGGCTGTTCCTACCTCCACGCATGAAGAAATCTCTTACGTTCTGTCCCACCTCCCACAAACCTTCTCCTCCCAAGATTAAACATTCTCAAGTCTTTCAATTTCCTCCAAACTCTTCACCTTCCTAGTTCCTTTCCTCCAGACATGGTCCAGCTTATGAGTGGCCTTCTTCAAGTACAAAATACCTAGGAGGGGACACGATGTCAAGGTGTGGTCTGAACCATACAGAAGGGAGCAGACCATCACCTCCCTCGATCTGAACACCTGGTCTAACAAAGGAGACCACAGCCAAGAGAAACAGACGTTGTCCAAAGCCTCCCGATGTGTCGGCAAAGGCAGAGGGTCTGCTCCTCTGTGAGCAGGGTTTCCTGCGGTACTGGCGCCTGTGGCCACAGCCCACACCTAACCACGCAGCACCTGAGCGCGGAGGCGGCGCCCACCAGCTGAGGACACACGGCACCTGCTTTTGGTTCACTCAGGCTCCTGATTCGTCTGATACCACACTTTGAGTTTGGTGTTTCATTTTACTTTGTTGTTTCACAAACTCCTTTTATAGTCATTCTCTGATCTGGTTTAGTCTCCCCACCTAACGGGACCCTCCTTGATGATAAATATTCAGAATGATTTTTTCAATCAAAGCAAATGAAACTATAAAGATTGGAGTTTTTTTTTCCCTTTTAACTATCATGTTTTAAAAAATAAAAAGGAAGTTCCCTAGACTTGGATGAGTCCTCCCACTCCCGAACTGTAAAGACAAAGCTGGTAGATGTGTTCCCACTTGGCAAAGCAATATAAAGCCACAGCATCCCCCTCATTGCATGATGGGTAAACTGAGGGCCCACAAGGACGTGAGGGCTGCCCGTGCTCCCACAGGAGCTGACAGCAGAGCCAGGGAGAAAACGGAGGAGGTGTTCTTCCATTCCCACTACTCAGATCCCCTCTTCTTGGGTTGTCTTGTGGAGTACCCCCAAACAAACCCAGGCAGTCCCTCAGGCCCTGGCAGGTTCACACTCTCCACTCTCATAAAACATACGGAAGAACCACCTGTGGGGAGCTGGCGGTGGGCCCGGCCATCATGCCTCGGACAATCAGGCCAGACTTGGGCCTGATCTTCTCTCCCACCCTCTTCATGTCCGAGGAAGGCTCTGATGACTGGAGCTTGTCCATCTTCTCCCACACAGAGACCACAGTGGGGCTTTCAGCGGGGACGGTCTGCACTGGCTTACTTTTGTGGGGAGGCCTTTTGGATGATACAAAATTACCAAGTACATCGCCATCAAGATGGTCATGTCTGCAAAAAGGAATATTTCCATTAAAACAGATTCCCCAGAAGGAATCACTAGCCACGATAATAAATTCCACATTCAACAGGCACTCACAGCAAGCCCATTCACAAATCCGGGGTGATTTCTAGCCAGTCAGTGCTTTGTCATTAAAGGTAAGGACTAGAAAATACTTCTGTATCAGGGCAAGTCTGGCCTACAAAATGAGACCAGGAAACAAGAAGCAAAAGCAGAGTTGATTACCCGTGATAGAATTCCTCAACTATTTTAAATCCTCTACCATAAAGAGTATCCTTATTCCAGACTCAAGTGATTAAGGAAAACTGTCCCCGTCCATGGGGTCATGGGACATGTGGAGGCCAGTCTCGCTGCACGCCACAGGGAGCGGTGGATAGAGACTGTGGCAAGCTTGGCCTTCCCCGACAGTGCAGCTAAGGTTCAGTAAGGTCAGGCACGCCAATGGCTTCATTTTCTGGGTTGCTTGGCATTGAAAGAGAAAAAGAGTGTGAGAGAGAGAGAAAGAGAACCAGAGGGTGAGAGACAGTGAGAAAGAACAAGAATGAGGAGACGGAGACCCGGGTAAAGAGGAATCTGGCCTGTGACCACTCAGAGCCAGCGGTCCTGACAAGGGCTGGGCTATTTTCTACCACTGGACTCTGGCAGAAAGGGGCACTGACGCCTGCTGCTTACCAAGCACTGGGTCACGCCTGAGAGAAGTGGTCGTGTGGGCTACGATGGGGGCGTGTCAAGCAGAGGAAGGACCTGGGACCAGCCTGGGGAAGTCTACGGCTTCCAGAGAAGGCAGCGGCTGAGTCTGAAAGGGTAGCAGCAGCACGTGCCCCAGTGAGCCGTGGGGACTGGCCACAGAAAGGGGTTTGCAAGTTATCCTAAGGAGCTTGGATTTTATCCTAAAAGCTTCAGCAGCAGAAGAGCAGGGCAGACTGGTCCTGTGGAAAGCTCACACTGCCATAGATCAGGGTGGATTTGAGGAGATCACTCATGTCCTGGAGACCAGGGAAGAGCCCTGGTCTGCCAGAGAAAGCAGGAAAGTGTTTACTCTCATTAAGGACTCAAAGATGCAAAACTAATAGGCAAGGAGGAGTCGAGGGTAACACCCAAGTTTGAGCTTGGGCAACTGAGTAGAACTCAGGAGCTTCAACTATTGCACTGCAGTACTTTATCATCTCAGAAATATTTCATTTCCCAGCCAGGCAGTGTCTGTGAAGGAGGAAACATCTTCATACCACCCTCATTAACCTTCATATCTTAAGCCTTGAGTTAATTTTTTAATGGTCCTCATCTTTTGGCAGCTTGGCCCCCACACCTTCAGCTTTGGCTCCCCTCAGGAAAGGAAGTGTTTTTCCATAGCACTGAAGGAAAACGCCCCTTCCCAGGAAGTGAGACTCTCTCTCAGAGATTACACACAGAGTGCGAAGGTTGCAATGTAACCTCAGGACAGTCTTCCAAATAACAGAGGTTCAATCAAGAATGCCATTCACCCCGGCTGGGAGGCCATTCACCCCAGCCAGGGGGCTCTGTTGGTTGGAGCGTCATCCCGGCACCCAAAGTGTTGCAGGTTTGATCCCCGGTCAGGTCACACATAGGCGGCAACGGATCAATGTTTCTGTCTCTCTCTCTCAAATCAATGAAAATAAATACAATTTTAAAAGAATGCCAATTCAACTTCTTCCCAAGAGTTCCTAAAGGCCTTATTTTTCAGGTTTTTCCATCTCTCCAGTGTTTTGTTGCCTTTTAAAAAATTGTTAATAAAACAAGCCCGGCCCTTATGACTCATGAATTTAAATCATAAGCATCCTCCATCACAAAGTGGTCCATCCCCATGGCCTCGGGAGGAAAGCACTCATGCTCCACGACAGGGATTCTGAAAGCATAGGGTATGGAAGGCTGCACGATGGCCCCCTCAAAGATGTCCACATCCTGACCCCCGGAATCTGTGAATACATTACCTTACATGGAAAAGGGACTTTGCAGATGTGGTTAAGTTAAAGATCTTAAGGTAGGGAGATTATCCTAGATTATCTGGGCAGGCCCAATGGAATCACAAGGGTCCTTGTAGAGACAGGAGGGTCAGAGTCAGTAGTGGGAGATGTGATGACAGAGCAGAGGTTGGAGTGATACGCCAAAAGACAGAGGAAGTGGCCACAAGCCAAGGAATGTAGGTGGCCACTAGAAACTAGAAAAGGGAGAGGAAACAGATTCTCCCCTCAAAGCCTCAGAAGGAACAAGTCCTACTGACATCTTGCCATTAACCCAGTGAGACCAATTCTGGACTTCTGACCTCCAGGACTACAAGATAACAAAATCTGTGTTGATTTAAGAGACCACAGTGGTCAAATTTTATATGTCAACTTGGCTAGGCTACGGTGCCCAGTTGTTTGGCCAAATACTAGCATACATATTGCCATGAAGGTATTTGTTAGATGTGATTAACATCTACAGTCAGTTGATATAAAGGAGACTGCCCTAGATAATATGGGTGGGCTTCACTTAATCACTTGAAGACCTTAAGAGCGAAAGCTAAGGTTCCCCAGAGAAGAAGCAGTCTACCTCAAGACTGTGACACAGAAATCCTGCCTGAGTTGCCAGCATGCCAGTCTGCCCTACAGATTTCAGACTTGCCAGCCCCCACAATCACATGAGCTAATGAATGTCTTTACACACACACACACACACACACACACACACACACACACACCCTCTTGGTTCCTATTGGTTCTGTTTCTCTGGAGAACTCTGACTGTTACAGCTACTGAGTTTACAGTAATTTGTTACAGCAGCAAAGAAAACTAATCCACAGTATAAATAGAAGAGATACCTGGCTTTGCTCATTTCTGACAGTGATGTTCTCCATGCCACATCTTCATCTGCAAGGTCATATATATTTACCAGTGTGGTCTCTGAGCATCTCACTGGTAATTTGTTACTTTTCTTTTGAAGTGAGAGTGCAGGCATTGGTGTCTCTTGAGTGAAACTGTTAGCAGTATTTTCGAAGTGATCCAGAAAGTATCTGGTAATGAGCTCAAGGTTTGTTTTTAGAGGATTTTCCTTTGCCTATCAGTGGAAGAAAAAATATCATTAATCACATGTGCAGCTTCAGAGGAATGGTCATAAAGATGTATATTCTAATTCTTTCACATAAGTTTATCAACTTCTCAGTCATACATTCTTTCATAACTGCCTGTTTTTATATCTGAAAGACTAGATTATGATAGAGATGAAGACAAAAATCTCTACCCTAAAAGTACTAACATCCATTGCGTAAGCCAGGCAATTCAATTTCATTTCAAATTTCCTCTTGTTTTTTTCTCCTAACAATAACTATAAAATATATACCCTTTCATTTAAAAAAGTTAAGGCTTTAGGGATTGCTAACTCCACAATTTGTAAACATTTAGGGCCTGAATATTCTCTGTACACTCTGCATCTGACATTGGACTCTGGGGACTATCAAAACAACGTAGCAGCAAGTTCCTGCAAAGAGCATAGAGAGGCAGTCTGGGTTGACTCAGTTTACACCCCAATGTTAAAAAAATAAAAAGATACACTGAGAGTCTTCAGTAGTTGGGTTTAGCAATAAATAAAATCAGTATTTCCTAACCCTGACTGCACCAAATATTACCTTAGGACATTTTTTAAAAATACATATTCCCAGGCCCCGCTGAGTCTTACTAAGTCAAAATCACAAAGATTGGAGCCCTGATTTCTTTTTAAATTCCCCTAAGTAATGTGGACAGACAGTTATCCAAGCAGTGATCCACAAGCTGGCCTCAGGAACAGGGCCACGTAACTGTGTCAGTCCCCACACCACTTGCCCGGAAACACCAGGCCCTTGGGAAGTGCAGCCAGACTCGGGGCATTCAGTGGGGCATTTTGCATTCAGAGCAATAAAGCACCTGCTGGAGAGCCTGGCACGGGGGAACCCTTGGGCACATCCAGTCCATGCCCCTTCCAATCTACGCAGAACTCTGGGACCAAGACCCACAGCCAAACAGGTTAGGGCCGAATTCAACAGATTTGTCAGGCAGTCAAAATCAGGGGACAATTTTATTTTTTTATTTTTTATGGGACCCCCCAAAAATATTTGTCTAAGTCTAAATAAAACTTACAATGAAGCGAGTCAGGGGAAAGACATATAATTTATTTCAGCCTCTCATTTTTTCTTTCAATACGAGAGATTTAGGGCCCTGGATTAACTGATTTATACTTTCTGGCTTTTCATATCACTTTGCTCATAATAGACACAGCTGTTATATGAATCTAGACACTACTTCTCAAAACCTCAGTTTTATACAGGCATTTTTATGTATCGTATACTTAACAGGGAAAGACAAGTTACTGGAATTAACATTAAACTGCTGGGCTTCCCTAGAATCACGCTAGCTTTGTGCGAATGTCAAAGTCATTATGCAATAGATAGATTGATAAGCATTTTTTCTGTAAAATATAAGCTCCAATTCATTGTATAATAGCTAATAATTACTGTATAAATCAAAATAATCAGGGTACTTACCAAGATCTACTGAAAATATCTTAAGTGTCTTAAAATAGTAGTTACCTTAGGGAGACTATATTACAGTGAAGAAATAAAAATAACTTAAATGGCAAAGATACTGCTAGAAAATTGGGTAAAGGGGCATTTATTTTAATTTTTTTTTCTTTATTGATTTTTAGGGAGAGGGAGAGCTAGAAACATTGATGAGAGAGAACATCGACTGGCCGCCTCCTGCATGCCCCCCACTGGGGATCTGGCCCACAACCTGGGCATGTGCCCTGACCGGGAAACGAACTGGCGACCTCTTGGTGCACGGGTCGACGCCCTACCACTGAGCCACACCAGACAGGCAAGGGGCATTTACTTTAAAAACCCCATGGCACTGGAATGGTCCATTGCATTTCCTGGTTAACTGTCTCACTCTCTGTGGAAAAATCTTCTAAAATGTATAGTCCACTCTCCTGCCTTAAAATGCAGCAAATGGAGGGTTTCTGGTATCTGCTGCCTGAGTTAAGTCTTCTTTCTGCAGGACTTCAGCTGAATGCACACAGGAGACGGGGGGCCCGAGTGTCACCCAGGACCCAGAGGACAAGGGGCACCCATTTGATGTCTTTACTGAGCCTCTCACAGGACTTCTCCTGGCTGCCCTCGCCCTTTCTCTTCCGAGTGGAGCACAGACCTTCCGGCCACCTGAGCGTTCCTGTGGGTTGATGTCAGCTGGCTGTGGTTTATAGGTTTGCTTGAAATTCTTCACTTTATGGAGGGAAACCTGGCCTAAGTTCCTCCCTGACCTATGACGTATGAGCACAAAGGTGGTTTTCAAGCTTTTCTGGGGTTCCTTCAGGTGTCTCAGAAACCGCTTCGGAGGGCTGGGGGGTGTCCCAGCCCCACAGCAACCCAATCTAAGATTTCATTTTCAAAAAAGGTTACAATTAAAGGAAGCTTGACGGCCATTATTAGGATAAGGCTGGGAATCGGAAGACCTGGTTCCAGCCTCACTCCTACCGGGTAACTGACTGTGAGGCCTTGACAAGCTGCTTTTCTCCAGCTCACGGCTCCGGGGTGGGGTCCCCACTCTCTCAGTGGTTTAAAAGCTGCTTAGCTCAGCCCTCAAGGCTGCCCCAGAAGGCCAAGAATGCAGGATCTCTTCATCTCCAGTTCAAACAGGACTGCTTCCAGTCTTTGTTTTCCACATTGAACTTCTGCAGGAGATATCATTTTACTGCCTTTTTTAAAAAGTGTGATAAACGCTAAACGACATGATCATTAGATTCTTTCCAACTCTGGAACTGTGCCCTACCACGAGGCAACATCTGCTGGAGAGCCCATTCTCAAGTCCAACGAGAAGATTCTGTCTTCACGACGGAAGAGCAATTACATCAGAATGGTAGCTTCACTCATCCGTACATTCATTCATTTGCTCAGTCAGTCACATCATCCAGAAATACATATTGACTATATTGACTATTGACTACGTCATCAGGCAACTCGGTAAGTACGGAGATGCAATAGTGAACAAGACAGATGTCACCTCTGGCCTCCTGCTTTGTTCAAGGTGGTAGGGGAGGCAGATACTAATTCGCCACACACGTCCTCTGTTATAACCTTGACAAGCACAACGAAGGACAACTACAGGGTGCCATGAAAGCTTGTTGAGGGGGCTGAGGCTAGGGGATCAGGGAAACCCGACCCGCTCCCACCCATTCTCAACTCCAATGCCTGGATTAGAGAGTAAGGTATTACTCAGAACTGAAGAAGGACAATCTTAGGCAGGCAGGGCATGGAAATTTTTGGTATAACTGAATACTATATTCTTGAGTAAAGTCTGACTAAAAATAGCCTCATGGGGGAGGAGGGAGCACAGGGAATAATTGTTACAGATTTGGGTTCAACATGAGCCCCATAGCTGGGCATGCGCAGTATGTTCATGGGGGCGGCCCAGGGGCCTGACTGAAGCTGGCGACCTGACTCACACGTAGGGCTTGTCAGCACTCAATTGGGTCTCTTTCTCCTGGACCGCAGGTGTGGTCCACCTCCTGCTTCCCACCTCTGATGGCTTGGCAGGGCCCATGCATGCTTTGACACTGCCAAACTCAGTTCCAGAACATCACGCCACACAGTAAAAGCACGTACCTTGTTCTCCTTGTAGAGAAATTCAAGATGCAAAACCTTGCGGAGATTGTTCCTGCTGTTTATGCTGAGATCGGAGCGTGGGCGCTCCTGGTCCATGGCCACACACGTCTTCTTCAAGCCCTGAGGGGAGCAACCTGAATCATCATTCACCATTTCACATCAAAACCCTCCGTGCTAGCAGTGGAGTGTAAACAGCAGACTGCTGGTGTTTATTATGATCATTCTTATCCTGCCTTCCTCACCAGGATACTGCAAAGACCAAAAACTGACTGAAGAAGGTATTTTTTGTGTAAGTTTTTATTGATTTTTTTAGAGAGAGAGGAAGGGCGAGGGAAGGAGAGATAGAAACATCGATGTGAGGGAGAAACATCAGTCAGCTGCCTCCTGCACGCCCCCTACTGGGGATGGAGCCTGCAACCCAGGCATGTGCCCTGACCGGGAATCGAACCAGGCCCGCCCAGTCCATGGGACGACGACGCTCAATCCACTGAGCCACGCCAGCCAAGAAAGAAGGCATTTTTTATATAACCTTTACACTCAACTTCATCTTCACAATTACTATTCTGAATCTTACAATGACCCGTGGGCTGAGCAAAGTAAGGCTGGCGTTGTCGGACTGTTTTGTAGAAAGGGAAAGAGAAATTCAGGTAACTGACTCACCCAGAGCTGGCTCAGGAGCCCTGGGTTTGGCCCAAGTTTGGGAGCTGCAGACTATGAAGCTTTAAAAGCAAACAAAAGGAAAAACATGAACAAAAGGCCAATATTCATTCCCCACTTTTCTCAGCGGGGGAGCCAGGGTTGATTCACCCAAGGTAACACAGTAGTGTCACCTAGTAGGGCTTCTGATGGGCACAGCCTGTGAGTCAGTGATGCTGGGACCCAGGTCCACAGGAAGCCACTTCCATCATCCAGACTTGAACTCCCAGAGGCCCAGCTAAGACACACTCTGACAACGGGAAGTACTGTTCCCCCTAGGGCCTGGCTTCTTCATTTTAAAAACAACCACAGCAGCTTTGGCTGCCCACCTCGCCAGGCCATGCTGATCCTCGAATGGTGAAGGACGAGGCAAAGATGCCTCGCAAACAGCTCAGCCTGGCATAAAGGGAGCCCTTTGCTCTGGAAGGATCCAGACCTCAGTACTAAATAGGCCTCAACTTCTCCCCTAGCCTTTGTGTTCAGAATTTTGCAGAGGCTCTTGCTGCTGGGACAAGACAAACCTGTTGTCAGCCATGAATTGAGGCAAGAGGAATTTGTGAAACAAGAGGTAAGAACACAACCTTGAACCAAAGAGAAAAAAAGAAAGCCTTGGGGGGGGGGGACAGAAAGAAAGGGGTGTATGTGTTGGGAAAAGGTAGGGACATGCCTGAGAGCATTAGAGAGAGTCAACTGGAAGAAGAGGTGAGACCCGAGAGCAAGCACCAGCATTTCATCGGGGCTTAACCATGGCTTTGCCACCCATCAAAGTGATGAGGAAACCTCTGCACTGAGGGCCCTGCCCTGCTGGATAAGAGCTGGTTGACAGTTCGGATCAGCGAGCCTCGGCACATTTACCAACCTCTCCAGGATTGCGGTGCACACTGGCATTTGAAAATCGCTGGGGTGGTGGAGAAGAACACCCTCAGGAATCAGCCAGTCCTCAGACCCATCCAGCCCACTTAATCTCCATTCACTCAACCAACATTTGTCACACGCCTACTATGTGCCAGGCTGTTCTAGATGAGGGAAATACAGAAGGAAAATGACCGAGTTCCCCACCCCCCATGGAGCTGACATACTGATGAGGAAGCAGGCCGTAAACAAGGGATACATTTACAGTGTGGCTGTTGCGAATATGTGCTACTATGGAGACAAAACAGGGAGAGTGGAGACAAAGATGAAGGACACAATTTTAGGTAGTCAGCTACTTATGGAGCATCACCCACATGCTCACTCCTGTCTTCTGACTTCCCGTCTATGAAATGAAGGGAATGAACCACTCACTAGTCCACTAGTGCAGCTGCTGGAGGCAGAGTGAACAGGTCAGAGTCCTGGCCCTCATGGGGCTCACATTCCATAGGACCGGGGGGCTGTGACAAGGTGGCAGGACCAGCAACGGAGAGGTGAGTGAGGCTGAAGAGTTTATGTTGGACTACCGGGTGGGGGTGAGCTGGAAATAAGGACAATGAGGTACCTGGAACTGAGATTATGGAAAGGGTGCAGTACTGGTAATGACAAACCTAGGGCAGGGCCTCGGGAAACGGTGGCAGATGTAGGATGGGGCTGGTCACTGCAGGAAAGGGGCCATGGATCTGGGAGGGTGGGGCCACCAAGAGAATCACTGCCATGGATCCTGACATTGCCTGGGGACTGTCATGACTCTCTGAGGAGGTCACACTTGGTGAGTTCAAGGCCAATGTAGCTGGGTACAATGCAGGGTCAAGGATAAGGTCTGAGGGACAGCAGGGAGCCAGATCATAGACAGCCTTGTAGGCCCTGGTGAGACCCTCACTTGGATTTCATTCTACTTATAACAGGAAGCTGGGTTTTGAGCAGAGGAGTAACATAAACTTGCTCTGGGCAAGTTTCTTCACCTTCTACTTTCATGATAGTCTTACAGGAAAGGGAGTACTTATACCTGTCTTTCAGGAGTGTTATAAGGATTTGAGGAAACAAATAGGCACCTAGAAG
Source organism: Tadarida brasiliensis (assembly GCA_030848825.1). Classification (NCBI taxonomy): domain Eukaryota; kingdom Metazoa; phylum Chordata; class Mammalia; order Chiroptera; family Molossidae; genus Tadarida; species Tadarida brasiliensis. The sequence continues at coordinate 91,545,357 of CM061267.1, read as the reverse complement.
GTACCTCGAACCATGATGGGAATTCTCTTGGTTATAACTGCTGGTGCCTGCCTTGTGCCAAGCCCTGTGGGGGTACGTGGTCTCTGCCCCAGAGCAGAAGACAAGAACAGCAGTCAACCCGGGCTGCAGTCCCAGCTCCCAATGACTTTCTGAGCGACTCTGGGCAACTCCATTCTCCTCTCAGGACCTTAGGTGCCCAGATAAAAAAAAATGGGAGGGCGAAGAGGCCAGGTGAACCAGATGACTGTCAAGGCTCCACCCAGTTCAGGTGTCGGTTCTGTGGACATATCTGGCAGGTGAGAAAGGCAAAGGTACAAACTATAACATGAGCGTCAGTGAGCGACCCAGACAAGATGAGCCAGTCATTCCAACTGGACCTACCTGAGAAGACCTCCTGAAGGAAATGGCACTTGGGTGGAACAGGGAAAAAGCACGTGGAAGATGGAAATGAGATTGGGATGGGAAGCTGAGGTCAAGGGGAGCCTTGGATACCAGGTGAGGACTTTGGAACTCATTTGTACTCAAGAAAGAAAAGGCATGATGAAAACTCTGAGATTTTGCTTGGTGGCCAGATTTTTTTCTGGTCCACGGGCTGACACCCTAACCGCTGAGCCAACCAGCAAGGGCGGTGACCAGATTTTTTTTTAAATAACGGTAGTGGTCAGCCTCACAGGGTTTGTCACTGATATCCAAAGTCTGGCCGGGACTTGGTGATGGAAAATCAATTAGCCATAAAAACAAAGCAGATATGATGAAGCCACATGCCTTTAAATTTTTTTTTAATAAAAATACATGTTTAAAAAGCAAACAAAGACTTTCAAAACAAGTGCACATCAGAGATGGGGAGGAGACCATGTTGAATACCTACTATGTGCCCCAGACAATGCTTGGGAGCTGCCCATATATTATTTTTAACCCTCATCATAAATCTGCCAAGGGTATGTCTTCTGACTCCTGTTTTACAGGTAAGGAAATCGAGGCAGTGAGCAACGTGCCCAAGCTCACACTGCTAGCTAGGAGTGGATATCTGAACTCTGACTCCAATGCCCTCCACTCAAAACACGGTTTGTTTTGTTTGTGTGTGTGTTGTAATCCCAGACAAGCGCCCACACTCCGCCTAACAGGACACCAGGAGGACCCAAAACACATGGCAGGTGGTCAGCCTTCCCTCACTTTGTGCTGTCCCTGCGCTCCCATTTGCCCTGACCCCCAACACCTCTCTCCCAGGGTGCCCTCGCCTCCACGGACAGGGCAGAGGAGAGCTAAGGACCTCCCCAACCTTGCAGCGCTCCGAAAACTCTCCTGAGACCAGACAATAGGACTTAAAACCCAAACCGATTGCAACGACTCAACTAGTGATGACCGTGAACTGGAGGGTCCGACTGTCAAGAACTTTTGCAGCCTTTTGGGCTCCCTTTTGGGGCAGTTCTTCCCGGCGGGATGGAAGCCGTGGGGTGGGTTGTCATGGAGACCAGCGCCGGCCCGCGGAGGGGACCAGCCTGGGAGGACGGTCCTGCCGACCTGCCTGCGGGACGTGCGGGGACAGAGGGCTCCTGGGAAGTGTAGTCCCCCACCCCGGCCCGGAAAGGGGCGCTTCTGTCGGGCATCCCTGGGGCAGGCCACGGGCAGGGGAAGGGCTCCCTCCCCGAAGGCGCAGAGGTTGCAGGGGAGGCCCCCGCGCGCCCCTAACTTCGAAGGACGGCCCCGGGCTGGGAGGGCGGCGCACGTACCTTTCTGCTGAGGAACTCCCGGACCAGGGAGGCGGCCACCTCCTCCACGAACAGGCTGTCCATGCCGCGGCGCTGCCCACGAGGCCCGGCCGCGCAGCCCCAGGCCCCGGGTCGCTCCGCCGGGAAGGCCGCGTTGCCGTGGCAACGTGCCTGCCGCGCCGGAGGCTCCGCCCCTTCCCGGGAGCCGGCGAGCGCGGGCGGGAAGGGGCGGGGCGTCCCTTAAACTCGGGGCTGCGAGCGGGAGCCGCCGCCCCCGGGACCGGAGCCCAGGGCAAACCAGGGGCTGGGCCGCGGGCTCCCGCCGGGGTCGGCCCGGCCCTGCCCATCCGAGAGGCCTAGAACCAGTCGCTGCTCCAGTCTGCGCCTCCATTTCCCAAGACGAGAAATGGGGAGGATGCCTGCCTCTTGATCCTGGGGTAGTCACCCCACAGCCAGGTGGCCCCCAGAGGTCCGCTGGCAGCACTGCTCTGGCTCCTGGGGTCACCTGAGGCCGACCGACCTGGTCTGGGCTGGACTGCGAGGGGCACAGAAGCCCAGGGCTCTGCCTGCTCAGCTCTGAAATGAAAGGACAAATCCCTCCCCCATTCGGTGCCTGCTTTCCCAAAAGGAGGCCGTTAGTCATTGAGCACCAAGCATTTTACACACATTATCCCATCTTGAATCCTGCAACTTCCAGGTGAGGCGGTTGCTGTTGGCTCCCTTCTTCAAAATGAGACGCTGAGATTCAAAAAGGTTTCCATTTTGCTGAAGGTCACACAGCTGGGAACTGGCAACGCTGGGTTCCAGCCAAACCCATGCCTTTGCCCGGTGCCAGCTCCCTCAAACTCAGTGACCTGGGTACCACTTCCACAATCCGGGCCGTCTGCACACCACCTAGTGTGTCAGTGTGTGCGTGCTGCTGTGCAGAATGAGTGGTTTCTGCAGCAGCAATGTACTTCCTCCCAATTCTGGAGGTTAAGGGTCCAAAATCAAGGTGTTGGCAAGTTTGGAATCTTCTGAGGCTTCTCCCCTTGGCTTGTAGATGGTAGTCATCTCCCTGTGTCCTCACATGGTCTTCCCTCTGTACACGTCAGTGTCCTAATCTCTTCTTCTTAAACGGACGCCCGACATACTGCATTGGGACCCACCCTAATGGTCTCATTTTGATTTATATGCCACTTTAAAGGCTCTATCTCCAAATACAGCCACCTTCGGAAGTAGGAGTTTAGCACTTCAACATACGGATTTGGGGGGACTCAATTCAGCCCATAACACCTGTACTGTTACTTATGAATTATTTAAAAAAAAAAAAACAATATACATATTTTTACATTTATTTTAAAAGGAAAGTGCTTCCAGGCAGTAATATTCACAAAATCACGTGTTGGGTTTGCTTGTTAAATCTCTAATACACATGAAAACACATACATAACCAGAAAGTTATGCATTCATCTAAAATCCTCTTGCAGCCCTGGCCGGTTTGGCTCAGCGGTTACAGCGTCGGCCTGCGGTACAGAGAGACCCGGGTTCGGTTCCCACTAAGGGCATGTACCTCGGTTGCAGTTTGTCCCCGGCCCTGGTTGGTCGTGTGGGTGGCAGCCACTCGATGTGTCCCTTTCACATCGATATCTCTCTCTCTCTCTCTCTCTCTCTCTCTCTCTCCCCCTCCCACTCTATCTGAACAAAAAATGAAAAAATGTCCTCAGGTGAGGATAAAAAATAAATAAATAGAAAAAATAAATAAAATAAAATCCTCTTGCAATCACATTTGGGAAGCAAGGGTAGCACACTACTCAGGCTTCCGAGGAAGTCACTGTAACACCACAGATCACTTTATAATCTCTAGGCATCTTCCCCCCTCCCTTGCAGTGGTTCTTTGAGAAGCCTCCTTGGGACTCAGTGCTGGGTGATAACACATGAGTGGAGGGAGAGGAAGGCAGAGCTGCAGGAGAACACATGATCCTCCGACCAGAGCATCTGGTGTTCCAGCCACAGATACTCTCTATGGGTGTGTAATAATGACACCCAGTTAAAGTTGAATTTCAGATAAACAATTAATACTTGTTTAGGATAAGTCTGTCCCATGCAATTTTGGGGACACACTTATGCTTTCAAAAAATTATTTTATCTGAAATCCAATTAACTGGAAACTATATATATATATATATTTTTTGTTTGTTTGTTTTGTTTTGTTTTGTTTTTGCTAATTCTGCCAACCCCATTCTGGAGGCAGTGGTATGCTCAGCCAATTGTTAAGCTTTTAGGAATTTTGTGGGCCAGTTGTTAAACCACTGAGAATTTGAAATCCTCAAATGCCTTATGGATTTCCTTTGAAATCCTCAAATGCCATAAATCATATATTCCTCTACTTATTTTATATTTTCACCTTTTTCTTTTTAGAGCTGGTTGTGAAACATTTACCAATGTGCCACTGTCTAGAGGCTTAAACATACTGGGTGAAGGCTGAAACCATGTCACTGGGTGCTCAGCAGTCGCATGGGTGTCAGATAGCATCTGCGGATGGCGGTCAGACTTAGTGTAGTAGAAAATGGAGTATTCCACTTCTGTGACCCCAGAGCTAGGTATGTTGGAAACTTAGAATTCTAAAACAGGTATGCTTAAATGTCAGAATTTCAGATGATGGAATGTTAGTGTTGACAGCAGGGACTGTTAGACACTACCCATTCCTAACTCCTCTCTAGCAGAGAGATGGGCCAAGGCCTCCATGCCTGGCCAGAACTCTGGCTGGCCCTCCTGACTCCGGGCCCAGGCCTCTTGTGGGCAACAATGAAGCAGACCCTATGTTGGCAGCACTGGTAATAAAGTAGGCATGGGGGTTGTTGCTTGATGTCAACGCCAGCATCCAGGACAGCCTGCTCCACCTCTTTCCTCTCCAGGGCCATGCAGGAGAACTCACACTTCCCCACCATGTAGGACGAGAGCTGAAGCATGACTGTGGCCATCAGACAGCCACCTGGCTTGAGCAGTGAGGCAGGATTGCACAGCCCTGCATGGTAGGCATCCAGGCTACAGCAGGCACTACCCATGGCCCACAGGGTGAGCACACAGTCCGCGGGAAGAAGCAACCACCAGGGCCGCACATTGCCCAGGTTGGCATGAACCCCCACTCTACCACAGCTTACCACCATTGCTACGGAGAGAGAGCAGGGCTCAAGGAAGGCATGTCAAGGTCCCAAAGGGGAACGCCCACTATAACCAGCAGATGGTAATGACCTCGGGACGGCAAATGATTGCTGTCAGCTTCCCCAGCAGGAAAATGGTCAGGGAGACTGGACCAGATCAATTGTAGGAACCTTCCTCTCTCTACTTCCATGTGGGGCCCCTCCACTTAAGCCCCAGGAGGAACAGAAGCCCCAAACATGGGCTGTGCGTTCCATAAGCATGATTGGATAGATAGATGAACTAATGAATTAACTAGATAATGTGGCTATCTTACAATATTGAGTGATGAAAAGCAAATCCTAAGAGATAACACAGAGAAAATTACTCTATTATAAAATTCTTAAGTGACTAAAATTAAACAATAGACTGTTTAGACATGCATAGATATGTAATAAAAAATATTTTTAAAAATAAGGGAATAGTAAATGCAAAATTCATATTAGTGATTACATCAAGTGGCAGAGGGCAAGGGATAGGGGAGAAGCACACATGAGTCTCTGTTGTGGCTGAGTACCCAGGTTGGGTGGTGGGTTCATGCCACTACATGTAACGTAGTCACAACAGACATAGACAATAGAGGGAAGAAGGAAAGATGGATGATGGAGGATGAATGGATGGATGGATGGATAGATAATGTAGTCACAAGTATAGACAATACAGGGGGAAAAGGAAAGATGATAGATAGATAGATAGATAGATAGATAGATAGATAGATAGATAGATGCAGCTGGCAGGTAGGCAGACAGGCAGGAAGGAAGAAAGGAAGGAGGGGAAGGATGGAGGGAGGGAGGAAAGGTTCTACCATCTGGTCTTCAGTGGAGAAGAACCAGAGATTCTGAGGCAGCTTTCCCAGGGTACCTGTGAGTCCCTGTTACTGTGGACCTTGCTAACCATGGAGCCTCAGGGTGTGATCAGCTAAACCAGGCCTGCAGGGCAGGTAGTCAGGCTGCTTCAACCAATACGGCCAAGAACACGGGCTCTCAGACCTTTAAGAAGGCCTAGGGTCATGTCTCTAGAAGAACCTTTACGAGGTTCTATGTGTCGAGACCCTCCTTGCCTGCACAGCCAGTCAGTTCACATTCCAGTCGGCTCCTGACAACTAGGCTGATATGTCCTCTCTCGGACGGACGTGGGAGGGCGTCAGCCTTTTTCCACCAAGCCTGGCCCACAGGAAGCCCCTAATGCTCTCTGCATGTAGCCTGGGCCCCTCACTGGACTTTCAGCTCCCAGTGCCCCAACCCAAGTTCATCCTCCACCAAGCAGCCCCCAAACAAATGCAGTTACACCTCTACCCTGTTGAAATCTTGGCCCTCAGGATGAGGTCCCCACACAGCAAGAGGCCCTCCCACAACCTGGATGTTGCCTTATGTCCTGCAGCCACCCCACGGGGATTCCTCAACCAGTCCAGAGACCTCCTACCTACATGTCCTTGCTACACTCTGGACTCTTTCTCTCTTCCAGCCCATGTTCCAGCTCTGAACGCTTCCAACAAGGTGTGCAGGAAAAGGCAGTGATGGGAGGTTTGAGCCAGGACCCCTCACCCAGGGAAAAGAGCAGTTTCCATTTGCCATTCTTCTGCTAAATCCCAGTGTTTCCAAACTGTTTCCACTGTGCTCTTGGGGGTTCCTGTGTCTTATGTCGGAGGTCAGCATCAGGCAAGTCCTCCTCCTGCCACCATCAGCTGGGTCTCCTGGTCCTGGCTGCACAGATGGGCTATGTGAGATGGCAATGTCTCCATATGGCCACCAGAGGGCAGTGCAGAAAGCTGCCGCCAGAGGTGCAAAGAGAGCCTATGTCTGAGGCCTCCTTAGGAAAGAATCTCCGCTCCCGCCACCTGTTGGCCGGTTGAGTTTCTGCCCGGCCTCACCCAGCAGAGAAGCTGTGAGCTGGTGCGCCCGGAGAAGCCTGGAAACCCTTGGACAGGCAGGGCCTCTATGAAGCCAGAACCCTGCTTGAGAAGCAGGATGGGTCTCAATAAACAAGGTGTCACGTGCCAGGACCCCGATGCCTCTCCCGTGGGGAGGGGAGGACCAGGAGGAAAGGCAAGGAGGCTGAGCTGCTTCTCTGTGGAGGAGGAAGGGGCACATTTGGAATATGGCCTGGAAATACTTACTGTTCAGACAGGTGCTGCTGCTGCTGCGGAGAGACCGGCCCAGCTGAGACCACCAGCCCAGGTGGTGACAGAATCTGTAATTAAGTGAGAAATCCATTTCCCACTGTTGTTAAGACTACCTGATAGTGGAAAAGAAAGTAAGGCGTTTTCTTTGTAACGATAACTTCTGGATCTGAGAAAGATGTAAGCTATCAATCCATCTCGACAGCAAAATACCCATTCCACTCTCCCCTGGAGTTTTAGCGCTCGATTTAGACCTCAAAAGGCATAACGGCTTGTTTGTCCTTCAATACGCGGAGGAGGGAATTCTCTGCAGCAGCAGCAAAGGCAGAAAGCTTCTGGAAATCCATTAAGAGAGCCTGACATTGGCTTTCAGGCAGCCAAACGCACCCCCTCGCGCCTGCATTGCCACGGTGGTGGGGAGTGAAAAGGTGTGACGGAGTCCCAGAGTCCTTGGGAGACGGGTACCCTGGCTGGACCCACCCATTGTCTGCCGTTCCCGAAAGCTGGCAGGAAAGGGGGTCCCAGTGCAGGTAGGGCCCTTGGAGACCATGGAGTCAACCACCCAGTTCATGGATGGGAAAACTGAGACTCCCAGAGGGGGAGCTGCCCAGGGCTAGAAGCTGGGTGTAACCATGTGCAGTGGAGTTTCAGCCAGGAGCTAGGAGTTCTGGGTTCTAGGCCCAGCTGGGCCTCTCATCAGCTATGTGGCCTTGGGTGGGTCACACCCTCCCCGATATGCAGGTGGTAAAAGGAGGGGTCCGATGCCTTCTCCTCTTCATCTCAGCATTTCTCCCACACGGAGCAAGTCTTCATTCTAGGCAGGACAGGTGGGTAAGTGCAAAGGACGGCAGGAGGGCCAGGTACTGAGGGCTGGAGCAATGCGGCCACAGGTCCCGGGTTTTTGCCTCTGTTTCCCCATCCACACCAAGGAAGCAAAGACAGGCACAAAGCTATGACACAGGAGTCTGGGCTTGGTCAGAGACGAGGTGCTGAGTTGGAGGCAGACTGTCCAGTCTTGGGTTGGGCTGGAGCAAGTTCCCCAGGGGTTCCTCCCGGCCCTGATATTTCCTTCTCCTGGGTCTCTGTTCTGGGGCCGGATCTCTGCCCCTTCTTTCGCCAACCTCTTAGCTTCACTCCGTTTAAAGGGGAAGGTTTATAAGAGAGAAGACGCTTAACTCACACTGGGGTCCCCATGCGGAGGTGAGCTCACATCTCCCCTAAGCCAGAAATTCTGTGAGGTGCTCTGTTTTACACTCCGGTAATTACTTAATTGTTTGGAAATGTTTGCTCTACGTCAGATTTTCCCACTGAACCACACATTCCACGAGGGCAAGACTGTGTGTATCCGCCACACCTAGCACAGTGCCTGGCACATTCTAGGTGCCCGATAATTGCCAGGTGATTCAAAGTATCCCCATTTTACAGATGTGGAAGTTGAGGCTCAGAGAGGTTAAGGAACCTGCCTAGGGCCACACAGCAAATAAGTGACAGTGTGGGATTCCACCCTAGCTGTGCCATCACACCTATAAAGTGGGATGGGGTGGTGACGAGTGCAGGTTACTCACATGCTTGGTGCCCAGTTGACGCTCTTACACCAAGGTGGAGGGGCCAGAAAGGCAGCTAATGGATCTGCATAACTCCATAGACAGCAGACAGACAGACAAACCTGGCTCGATTGTGTCTGTCTTCTGTGGCTGCGGACTGCCCCAGCAATGGAAAGGGAGAGCCAGAGGAATGGTCCATGCCAGGAAGCTCTCCTGCAAGGGCAATGTCTGCAGGAGGGCGCAGCTGGGGCCTGGGTGGGGGCACACTAGTGTCCACTGCAGTGTGACTCGGGAGGGCCTATGTGAAGTGACATTTGAGGCCAGAGTTAAGAGAGTGAGCCAAGCAGGTATCTGGGCAAGTGCCTTGTAGGCAAAGGGAACAGCCAGAGTAAAGATCCTGAGATGGGAGCATGCCTGGTAAGTTCCAGGGACTGTGTGTGTGTGTGTGTGTGTGTGTGTGTGTGTGTGTGAGAGAGAGAGAGAGAGAGAGCGCTGTTCATGCAGGCATCTGTGTGTATGTGTGCATGTAGGATATACGTGCCTGCACACATCTGTATGTGTTGTTCATGTGAGGGTCTGTGTGTGTGTGCACAGGGGATATGTGTGCCTGCAGGCAAGTGTGTTGCTCATGTAAGCCTGTGTGTGTGCACAAGGGCACGCATGCCCATGTGCATGGAGAACCTTGTGGGCCACTGTAAGGCCAGGCTCTTCCTCTGAGTGAGGTGGGAGTCATTGCAGGCACTGGAGAGGAGGAGAGACAGGATCAGACTTCCCTCAAGGCCCACTGAGGGGGGTGAGTGTGGAAGAGGCTTCTGGGGGACGCCTCTGCATGGGCATGTGGCTGCCGCCCTGGTGCCACCCCTACCTGTTCCTAGGACTGGGCTCAGTGGTGCTCACCAAAGCTCTGTTCACCAGGTCGAGGCAGAGGGATGCAAAGACAAGGGGAGGGCGCTGCAGCAGAGGGGGTGGGAGGCGGGTGGGCTCAGCCTGGGCCCTGGGCCATCTCTTGTGCATGTAATTTGGAAGAGCAGCAGAGAAGGAAAAGGGACTCAGTGGAGATCAGAATCACCCCTAGACCTGGCACAGCTCAGAGAGCTCTGTAAATAATGCCCCAAATAATTAAAAAGAGATTGTGCCCTCCCCCTCCTCCTGCCTCTGGGGAGGGATATTCATCAGCAAATAAATTAAAACCGAATTCAGCAATTTGCATGACTCCAGCTCTCAGGCTGGTGTAAGCTGCCAGCTCCCTTCGAGATGCCTGTGGACCTTGGCGGTTATGCTAATGAGCCGGCCCAGGAGCATCCCTGCCGGGGCGTCTCCTCTCTGCACTGTCCATACAGATGAGTGGATTTGGGGGACTGTGGGGGTTATGAAGCCCCCCACATCTTAGAGTCATCTTTCTGTTGGAGGTGGGGGCTGTCTATGTGGACTGCTCACTGGTGGGTCTCAGAGTGGCCCCCAGTTACATCTGGGGAACAAGAAGAAGGCTTTGTCTGATCCTCGCGCGGGAAGAGGTGCTGGCATCGAATGGGTTGATGACATAGGACTTCAAAAAGAAAAAAGGCTATGCAAATGCAAGGTGGAATTACATTATGCAACCTAAAAATATCAACAGATACCAGTCTGAGTCCTGCTTCTGCAGAGCTGAGACACCATCTGAGGTCCCAAATTGATGGCCCCTGGCAGCCAGGTCTCTCCAGGGGAAGGGGCCACCTTGGCAAGTACCAGCAGGAGACCTGACTCCAGGGGGCCTGTGAGACTCCTTGGGGTCCAGGGGTCCAGGCCCCCACCACTGACAGGACCCAGTGGCCTCTGCCCCGGGCTAGCCAGGAGCAGGGCCTTTGGCCCAACTGCTAGCTACCCCAGGTCAGGACACCTCATATATGAAAAAAGCTGGGGAGACTCTCGGGGCCTAGAAGGCCAAGGTCTCCCTACCATGAGGACGTGTCCCACCCATCTGCAGGCTCTCCGGGTGGTGGCCACGCCGTGCTGAGAACAGGGAGCCCCGTATTAGCCTGGCAAAGGCTCAGGGCTGCGGCCAGCTTGCCACGTGTGTCCTACACACAGAGTGCTCCATCTCCAGAGGCTGTGACCTGCCCAGCCCAGCAGCCAAAACCAATTACTGGCACCCAATTATCAACCCTCCTAGACAATGGACTCGCAGGCAGAGCAGCAGGAGCCCGGAGGCCTGCCTGGAAGGGAGTTGCTGTAGGTGTTGGGAGCTGGGCGCCACAGAGGCAGGTTTATCCCCCTTCTCTTTTGCTTAAAGGGACAGAACCCTCTAGAACTCTGCCCCCCCCCCGAGGGAATGGAATCTGATCAGATAGAGTTGCTCCCCACTACCTGTCCAGGGAGGATTCTGGGCAAACAGTGCTCTCAGGCTCTTGTTGGCAGGTAACAGAGGTCGAAATAGTGACAGTGGTCAGGTGTGAACACCTACTATGTGCCAGGCACTGACTTTCCATTCTGCGCATGTCACTTCAGCTGGGGCCAGTATCCGATTTTACGGACAAGGCAACTAAAAGGGGTGAAATCAAGAAACTTGCTGAGACTCACACATCGTCCAGGGACTTGCCCACATCAGAATATAACCCTTCTGCTCCCACATTATCATTACTACAATGGGACCTCCAGGTATTCATTTCCTGGGGCTACTGTGACAAATTACCAAAACTTGGTGGCTTAAAACAATAGAAATGTATCCCCTACCTGTTGTGGAGGGCAGAATCCAAAACCAGGTGTCCGCAGAGCCAGGCCCCCTCCAAAGCCCCCTGGCCTCTCGCAGGTTCCGATGGCTTTCAGCAGTGTGAGCCAGTCCCTGCCTCTGTGTGTCCGTGTCTTCTTGTCTGTCCCTTACAAGATGCTCATCATTGGACTTAGGGCCCATCCTGGTAATCCAGGATGATCTCTTCTTGAGGTCTGTGCCTTAATTCCATCTACAAATACCCTGTTTTCAAATAAGGTCACATTCCAAGGTCTCAGGGGCCACTACTCAACTCATTACACTCTGCAAGGGCAAGAATTTTGTCTTTTGTTCACGGATCTGTTCCAGGAGATGGCAGAGTGTCTGGTGCACAAAACAGCTGCTCAATAAATACTCCTTGGATGAACGAAGGGGTGTATGAATAAATAAAGTGTCAAGGCTGAGGACAAAACCTAGACTGCTGGACTCTAAAATATCTTACCTGAGGCTGCTTTGATGTCTTGGACTCCTAGGCTTCAGCGCCTCACCATTCTTACTTTTTAAAATGACTTATTCTGACCCTGGCCGGTTTGGCTCAGCGGTTAGAGCGTCAGCCCAGGGACCAGAGAGTCCCGGGTTTGGTTCCAGCTAAGGGCACGTACCTCAGTTGCAGTTCATCCCCGACCCCTGTTGGGGTTGTGTGTGAGGCAACCAGTTGATGTGTCTCTATCACATCGATGTTTCTCTCTCTCTCTCTTCCTCTCTCCCTCCCGCTCTATCTGAAGATAAATGCAAAAATGTTCTTGGGTGAGGATAAAAAGAAATAATAATAAAATATAAAATAAAATAAAAATGACTTGTTTCTGAATCAAATCATGCAGAAACACCAGACAGTTTCAACTGGGGGCACATCCTACCCGGGCTCTACAAAGACACCAAGGTCACGCAGGTCTAGGGAAGCTGAGAATAAAGACACGACTGGTAAATGCAGCACGTGACCCTAGATGGGATCCTGGACAGGAAAAAAAAAAAAAAGCAGCAGCTATAAAATACATTTTTGGGACAATTGGCAAAATTTGAATATAGAACACACAGGTTAGCTAATGGTACTATTTCGTTTTCTAGTTATGTTTCCTGGTTTTGATCATCATCCTGTGGTTATGTAAAAGGATGGCTCTGTTTTTAGGAAATGTGCCCTGAAGTATTTGGGGCATAATGTACATCAATATGTGTGTATACATGTCATATGCCATGTACACATGTGTATGTGTGGGTGTACACACACCGAGGGAATGAGTGATGATGTAAACATGCCAAACGGTAACAGTTGATGGCTCTGAGTAAAGGGTATATGGACGTTCTTTGTACTTTTCTTGCAACTCTTCTGTGATTTGAAATTATCTCTTTAAATGATATTCCATTTAAATAGGTCACACGTGAATATGTCACGACACTCAAAAGGTAGGAAGGATGCCCAGGCACCCAGGCAATCACTGTGGCTGCCCCTCGGGGTGCTTGCATTCTCTCCTCTCCTGTGTGCCCCTCGCTCTCTGACACCAGTGTAAGCAGTGGCGGGGGGGGGGGGCGGGGGGCAGGGGGAGCAGCTCCTAGAGGGACGAGGGGAAGGCCTGTGCCCAGCCCTGGGGAAGCTGCTAGGCTGCTGCTTTGTGCTGGGAGTCAAAGGAGCACATGGGCCGGACACAGGATGCAGGCGTAGCTCCTTCCTGGCCTGCAGGCCCTGTTCCCACCGCCCCTCCACGCATGCAGCCCCAGCACAGCACCCAGGGGGGTGCTCCTGGTGTTTAGTGCTCAGGGCAGGAGATCCAGGAAGTCCCGAATTACTTGATTACTGGGGATCATTTGTTTCCCCGTCTTCACTTAGTAACTACAGTCACCACACCAGGTCCCCGGCCACGCTTTTGCACATGCCATGCCCTGTGCCAAGAGGGACTTTCCTCCCTGCCAGCCTGGTACCCTTGCGTGAACAGGGGAGGAATTCAGACTTAGTCTCCCAGCGGTTGGGAGCCACTGACAATCCTGGGCCTTGGTGAGGGAAGGGGAGCACCCGCTTGACTGTGGCCCAGGGCGTCTGCCGCTGGCTGGCCTGGCCTGGCCCTGTGTCCTGGAGGTGGCGCCCCGAGAAGAGGAGCTTGCATGCAAAGCGCATGGCCTCTCCCAGTTGACTTTTGCTGATGGCCATGGTGTGGGCTCCAAGTCAACAAACTGCACCAGGTTTCCAGGGAAAAGCTCCATGAATCACTGAAGGTTGCCAGCTAGGAAATAAACAGAGTAACCTTCACTGAGGGCTGGCCGGGTGTTCCTGGGAGTCTATGTGTGTCTCATTCAGGCATCAGTGCTGGGAGTAGATATGAGCAGACGCATAGGACCAAACTCCCATGATGAGGGCTTCCTCTTCATGACCTCGTGTAAATCTAAGCACCTCCCAAAGGCCCCATCTCCTAATAGAGTCACACTGGGGGTTAGGGCTTTGGCATGTGAATTGGGGGGTGGACACAAACATTCAGTTCATAATAGTGTGTGTGCAGTGCTTCTTACCCTTCTGGCTGTCTCACTGGACTTCTCCAAGGAGCTGAAATGTGAGCAGGGCAATGAGCTGGGCTGTGAGGTCAGGGTGATAGCTCTTCCTTCTCCACAAATCCACAACTGTTTTCCCAGGAGTCAGGACCCCTACTTTGGCTAGAGGCAAGCTCTAGTTGCTCCCAGCTCCCATCTCTGCCTGTGTGGACAGCCTCGTGTCCACGTGGGCCCTGGGCAGGGCCGAGCCGTGCTGTTTGGAAGCCTGTGCTAAGCCACTTGGAGGGGCCCCAGAGAGATATTCCCCCCAGGCCCAGCCCAGGCTCCATGCATGGGAATGAAGAAGGCTTCTGGAATGTTTCAGCCTCTCAGACAACTCACGGATCTGGCCATTGAGCCTTCCCCAAATCACAGAGACGTGAGCAAGTAAATGACTGTTGTCTTAACCATTACGTTTGGGGTAGTTCTCATCCAACAACAGAGAACTAAAACTACAGCCAAAAGGCTATCATCCTCACTACTCAAGTTCCTGAGTTCAGATAGCGACAGTTCCCATAGTGAGGGACACCCAGTTAGGGAGACCCCGTGAGCTGAGGAAGCCTTGGGCTCAGGTCCCAGCCTTGTCTCTGGTTGGCTGTGTGACTACCGTTCTGTGTCAGAGACTCCTTCATCCTGCATCCACCCAGGTCCCATGAGCATCGCTCCTGACCAGTCCGTCTTCCCTGAGCCCCATCAGCTCCTTCTCCAGCAGTATCTATGGAAATACGCTCCGCCTGTGAGTAATCAGGGAAATGCAAATCAAAGCCAGGGTGTGAGTCACCGCCCTGTTTATCGGATGGGCAAAATGAAGAACAGCCGTAGACAGGGGAAGGACATACTGGGGGTCTCAGGTGCTAGGGAGTAAGCAATCTGGAGGTCAGTTTAGCAGCATCTATCAAAATGCAACATGTCTGTTTGCTCCGATTCAGCAGTCTCGTTGCTGCGTCTGTACCCAGCGAAATACTCGTGCACAGAAATGTTGCACAGAGGCACAGCCGGTCACTGAACTCGGGAAGCGTACCTCGTCTCCATGTGCAAGAGCAGAGCGCCCTGCTCCGCACACGGGCCGCTGTCACCGCACCTGGTGTTCTGCGTCACGTTTGCACCGCAGCTCAGATGACACACAGAGACGGCGTAGGGAATGACGCAGAGCACAGGAATGCTGGCGCCGGGAGGTCTCGAAGACGTATTGTTAAGCGAAAGAGCATCTGTACAGTATGATATGTGTGCAAACAACCTCACAAAAAAACAGAAGTACAAAAATTCGATGTCAATGCAAAATTCAAGGTGTGGGAAAGAACTCAGGAAACATAAAACGTGTTCTCCGGGGAGGCTGATGGTATTGGGTGGACCTAGGGAGATGTTTGTCTCTCTTGTTTTTTAATGTTTTTGTTGATTTTTTTAGAGTGAGAAGAAGGGAGAGAGAGATAGAAACACCGATGTGAGAGAGAAACACCAATAGGCTGCCTCCTGCACGACGCCTCCTGGGGATCAAGCACGCATCCCGGGCATGTGCTCTGACCAGGAATCAAACTGGGACCTCTCAGTCCATGGGATGATGCTCAATCCACTGAGCCACACAAGCCAGGCTCTTATTTTTATTTGTTAATAATGATGATGTTTTTGTGTATTTCCTGTCATTACAAATACATTTTTAAAGTATTTATCAATGCCCATGGTGCTTCTGAGTTGTTGGGGGCAGCTGAGAAGAGTCCAGGCTGGGGAGGGAGGAAGGGCTGGAGTGGGAGGCTCAGACTTGGGGGCTGTGGGAACAAGGGAGTGGGGAGATCACTGGGTCTGGAATGGTCTGGGCAGGCAGCCTGAAGTCTCAAAGGCTGATGAGAAAAGAAGGAACTATCCCAGCGGAAGCTGGGTACCCAGCTGGCAGGGCACTATAGAGGGAACTTCCAGCCCAGACAGGAAGTGGGATTGGGTGACTTTGGAGCTCTGGGTAGCAGAACTCTCCTGGGCTTTGATTTCTTGGGCTGCTAAGAAGTCTTGGTTGCTCTGCCTGTGAGGTTAGGGGACCAGGGCATAGGCAGCAGGGATGCAGGACTTGATATGTCCCCATTGCTCAAGACTTAGGAGCATACACACACACACACACACACACACACACACACACACCACCTCTCCTGCCCCATAGGAGGACTTCACACTCACCCTCATGTCCCTTCCTTGGTTCATCTGTTCTTTCTCACATTCTTTATCAGATCATCCACCCATTCCCCACTCATCCAATAATGATTCAGAGCTCACTATGTGCCTATGGCCCCAGCACTCTGCCTCAGTCACCTGCTCTCCTTCAGAAGCCAAAGTCACCAGAACTTCAAGAGCCTACAGAGTTCATCCGGTCCCAACTTCACCCATTTTATGGATAAGAGCAGGAGTGTGACTTCCCCAGAGTCTCACAGAGAAGAAGGGCCAGAACCAGGATGAGGAAGGTGTCATGTCCCACCCACCCACGCCCAAACCCCTACCCACCTGCACCTTCCCACCAACCCCGTGTCCCAGCACCCACTCTGCATCTGCGCTCACAGAGAGATCAAAATGCTTTTGGTTCGACGAATGATGGAATAAATGAATGAATAGTGACAACAGTAAAAAATGGGCAATGTTGAATTTCTCATCAGAGAGAAAGAAGAGAGAATACATCTTCTCTACAAGAGTCAAGAGGAGATTTCTGCCCTCCTCTTCAGCCTGAAGCCGGGTGGTGTGCCCTTACGAGTGGGGCACAGTGGGGAAAGGGTCCGGGCAGGGGGAGCGTAGTTTGGGCTTCTGGTCTTGATGTTCACCAGATTGGTATGAACACATCTGGGCCTGTCGGGCCAAGTCCTGAGCAATGCTGGGAGGTGAACAGACCCTGACCTTAAGGAACTTAGTTGAAGGTAATAGTTCCCAAACTTGAGTGTGCATCAGAATAATCTTTTAACAACACAGACTGCTACACCCGATCCTCAGACTCTCTGAAGTTTGCATTTCTACCAAGCACAAAGGTAATGCTGATGCTGCTGGTCTGGGACAGCAGGTTCTCAGTCCTGGCTGCTCCTTGAGAATCGCCTGGGAAGCTTGGAAACCACCCAGGGCCACAGGCTGCTCCCTCGATCAATTACATCAGCATCTCTGGAGAAGAGACGCAAAGAGCGAGCTTCTCATCTAAGGTGAAGGACCAGTAGTTCTTCCTTATCACTGTCAATCAATTGTAGACCGACACTTTGGAGAAATACAATAGAAATCAATTTCTAGAAAAATATTATAATGATACACAACTATGTGTTCACATTTTTATTATTAAAACTATTCTCTCATTTGCCATAAAATTTTCCATATGCTTATTCTCAATTTCTGTATTTATTAAAGACGAGTAGCCAAAAGTGTACAGACTGACAGCACCCACGGACACCTGCGTTGAGTGGTCCTAAGCTAGACCCTCTAACTAACTCTCGAGGTCTGTCACAGCCAGACAAGGATGACCATCAACCTAACTCTGCCTTCCCCTGGAGAGTCATCTCTCTCCCTCTCTGTAAGCCTACAGTCCTCAAATCTGGGTGGGCATCAGAGTCCCTTTCCCATGTCTATGGGGCCCATCTTTGTAAGGGCTAGAGTCGGGGGATTTTCTGAAACATTTTTTAAAACATTGCTACCGGGAAAATTACCAAGAGGAGGCTTGCTGAGAGTTCTGTTTCCTTGCACTCCTGTTTGGGAAGTCAGCAATTCTGGGCTCTGGTTTTAAATCTATCATCAGTTAGCTAAGAGGTAAATAACATTTCTCTGGGTGTTGCTTTCCCTCCCTCTGAACTGGGCAGAAGGGCATCTCTGGGCTCTGCAACGGCATCACTGTGGGTCCAGTGAGCTGGAACATGCATACTGCCCACAGCTTCAGCGGGCCAGGGCCCAGAAGGAATCACGGTGAGAGCCTCCTGAGAGAACTCCAGGTTAACTGGTCACACGGCTAAGCGGTCTGATTATTAAACTGATGGCTGCTGTCCCTCCCTAGGTGAATCCTGGCTCCACCTCTGTGCCAAACTTGCAAACTTGCATTGTGTTTGCCTGTTCCCAAAGGTGATCTGTTGATTCTTTGACCTTAAAACCTATGATCGGGTCACAGTCCTGGAGAGAGATCAAATTTGGAGAAGCTATTCAGCCTTCAGTCTAGAGGGACTTGAGTCCCAGCTGTGACCGGGCCTCACTGCGGGGGTCTGAGCAAACCTTTCTCCTCTCTGGGCCTCAGTTTCCACATCTACAAAGAGGAACATTAAACTAGATGTTCTCTAAGGTCACTTGCAAAGCTCGCTCTATTTTGTATATTAATTTGCCAATTCTTGCTAGACTTTCATCACAACACAAGCATCTGTAAAAGATCAATGTCACTTCTGGTCCAGACTATCAGGGGCAGCATGGCCAGGGTGATCTGCTCCATCCTGGCCACATTGTCCACTCATGTTCCCATATCAAGCCTGTCCCAGCAGCTGGAGTAGTCCAGAGTGTGTGATGGGCCAGGCCCTGACCCATCAACTCCGCCTTGATGGAGCCATGTCAACTCAGGAAGCAACCCGAGAAGATAGGGACTGTAACAGCTCCACTTTACAGAGGGAATTGTGACCCAGAGAGCTGAAGTCACTGCACAGGGTCATGCGCTAGAATGCAGCAGACGCAATGCTAACTAGGCTCCGAGTTCAATCCATTTCTATCGCACCCCTACTATGTGCATGGAACAGAGGACCCTGCACGGAACCAATATTTGAAGACACCTGTGGTGGTATTTACACTCTGTTCAAAAACCAATTTCCTCTTTTCCCATGCAGCCAGGGAAAATAAATGCAGGGCCATTTGAATTTCCTTTGTTAATATTCTATACACCTGCCAAAGGGAGCATTAGCGGAGTGTGCAAAGCGATGCGTTCTCCGCACAGATACCTCCTGTTATCACCGAATCGGTGGCCCCAGAGCTCAGTTTGAGAGCACTATCTTTCTTAAGGAAAGAAAGCTTTTGTGTGAAATTCCAACTCTCCCTCCACAAACAGCCTCCCAGTAAGACCGGCCACAGGGATGGATGGTGGGTGCTCAGGTAGGCTCTGAAATTCGGCGGGAGGGCCGGATGGGAGAGAGTTAATATTCTCATTTCACAGCAAACCCTGGAAAACAAGGGGGTGTTTCTAAGGACCTGCAGACCTTCGATGGCCCTCCCTGCAGCAAGACACTCTGGCATGATGGTTAAAACTCAGACTGCTTGAGTTCAACTCCTGGGTCCACCAATTATTGACTCTGTGACCTTGGGCCCATAACCGAATCTCTCTGGGCTTCAGTTTCTTCATCCCTCAAACACAGACAGCAGCAAGGGTTATAAAGATTATATAAGTTGCCCTGGCCGGTTTAGCTCAGCGGTTAGAGCGTCGGCCTGCGGTCCAGAGAGACCCGGGTTCGGTTCCCGCTAAGGGCACTTACCTCGGTTGCAGTTTGTCCCCGGCCCTGGTTGGGTCGTGCAGGAGGCAGCCACTCGATGTGTCCCTTTCACATCGATGTTTTTCTCTCTCTTCCTCTCTCTCCCTCCCACTCTATCTGAACAAAAATTGGAAAAATGTCCTCGGGTGAGGATAAAAAACAACAAAAACAAACAAAAAGATTATATAAGTCATACGGTACCTGCAAAGGGGTTAGAATCCTGTCTAGCAGGGAACAAGGCTATATACACATCAGTTGTTATTATCACAGTTTCAGGTACTCTCACAAAGCCCGCTATTTGGAAGTGCAGAGGTTAAGGGTTTCGGTGTGAGGTTCACGGCCTCATTAAATAGGTTTCCTTCTAAGAACAGTGTGATGGCCTTCCCTGAACACAAAGCAACAAGAATGATTTCCCTTCTTCCCTCCATCATCCCGGTGTCTCCATCCTGGTTCCCTCTCTGGTGGCCAGTGGGCATCCTTGTGCGGTCGGGAACTGTCCCATCAGTGCCCTGCTGTGGGGCCCCTGGCAGAGGAAAGCGGGAGGAAGAAGACAGTTCTCGCTCCCTAGTTCCCAGCCGACTGCAGACACTTCTGTGGCCGGCACAGTGGGCAGTGCTGGCGCCAGCAGGGTCTCTGTCCCCGGGCGAGGGCGAGCGGGCGGGGGCCTGGCAGAGGTGAGGCAGAGGCGGCTCACTCCGGAGCAGCAGGGTCTCGGGTCACCAGGTGCTGGAGGGTCTGGCCACAGAGCTTCTGTGCAGCCGGAGTGGCTGCACCCTGCTCCGTGGTGGGGTCGGGGGGATCCCCATGTGGGTTTGTACCAGCCCCAAAGAACACACAAGGGCAGGTTCAAGAGGCCAGTGGGGTGGGGGGGCTCTGCCCAGAGGTGACCATGAGAACTGGAGCTCCGAGCACCACTGACCCTCCCCGGGGATGCAGGCTAGCGTGCTTCCACCTACTTGAGTAAAGTCTCAGAGGACAGCTGATGGATGGGAGGCTGGGGAGAAAGCAGCCCTTGCACATCTGGGCCGCGACTTGTGTCCTCTCCGTGGGCTGGGCTGGCTGGCCGAAGGCCCCGCGTCCCGCTTCAGGCCAGAGTCTCCTTGCTCCTGGCTTCTTTCCAGCCTTCAGTGCTGTTGACGACTTTTGTCTTTCGTGGGAAAGTGGGGGGGATGAGGAGACATAGTCTTGAGCTGCCATCACCGCCGTGTCCCCTCGTGTGTACTTTCCAGCCGCATCCTGCTTGGGAACAGCGAGGCCATGGAGAAGAGGCGCACGGAAGGAAGAGGGTTCCGCCCCAGGTCGCTGACAGGCTGGCCAGGCCCAGCAGAGCGGCCGCCGACCATCGGGCCTGGAAGGCTGTCACAGTGTCTGCCCGAGAGCCCCAGCAGGGAGGCCAGGCCCCTGGGAATCTGCATTCCATGACCCAGGGGTGCCGCGAGGCAGCCCCCGCACAGAGACCATCCTTCCCCCCACTTAGCCAGAAGGTGAAGCTTTGTTCTGAGGGCTGACACCGGTAAGTCATGCAGCCCAGGCTCAGGGACACACTTCCCAGGCTGCTGGCCTCGGGTCACACTCCTCCACACATCCTGCTGGCCACCAGGGGGCAAGTCCGAAGTGTAGATGGCGTCTGGCCCCGGCTTCCTCTGGCTCTCTCCTTTGTCCTCCGTGGCCTACGGGGACTCCATTAGAAAAGGTCACCTCCCTGTCTTGCCAGTCTATACCAGTGGCCATGGCTTAGGCCCCACATTTGCTCACATTCCCAGGTTCAGTCAGACTCCAAGTCGCCCAGCCACTGGGCCTGACCTTCCCAGCAGAGGGCTGAACCCAGGCCCTGCCAGCCTCCCAGACCACTCCGCTCCTGTCTGCTGGAAGCCACACAGGTCACCCCGAAGCAGAGGCAGCCTTGCCTGGAAGAGGAGGAGGGACAGATGTCCTTGGCCCGTCTCACTCTGCAGGCAGAGTGGGGCCGGGAGTGGGCGGCAAGCACTGAGGGGTGGCCCCCCACACTGGAACTGGGCCTCCCTGGGCCTTGATTTCTTGCCTGTAAGTGGGAAAGGGAACTGAGTGACTGTTAGGGTGTCTTCTATCCCCAGTGTTCTCTGGGGAGCAGCATCAGGACCAGAACTCAGGCCCTCACCACTGTTTATTGGCATAGCCTCCTGGCTGGTCACCTGCCTCTGGGCAAGTCCCAGCCAAGCCATTCTCCATCATTCTTTCCACAAGGCCAAAGTGACCGTGTCACCCTCAGGACTGGTCCCTCCCATGGCTGCCTTACCCAGACCACATGCCCCCTGGCCAGGGCTCTGCCCACTACTCAGCCTCACCTCCTAGTACTCCCTGCTCATCCGAGATCAGCCCACCCCCACAAACCCGCTGCGGGTCCCCGAGCCTGTCGCTCTCACTCACCTGTCCACACGTTCACCTTCCCCTAGCCAAGCTCTGCTCATCCCCCTGACCCTGATGGCAGGGTGGTATTGGTGACCCCACACCCACTGGTCTTCATGGCCCTTGCCTGTTCGCTGGTCTGTCTCCCCCACCGCACTGGGACAGCCACTGTGCCTTCTCTCCCGGCACCCTGCACTTAATCGGTGCTAAGTCAGTGAGTGTTTAATTCGTGCTAAGGACTGTCTTCTCCCTTCCAGCTCCGTGCCCTTGGAGGGGTTCAGGAAAGGCAGATGTGGGTGGAAACATCAGCTTCTGCCCTGTGTGCCAGGGGCTTCTCAAACCCCTCTGTCCCTGACCACCCCGAGCCACGGGCCTGGAGACTCCCAAAGCCATCCCCATTCATTCAGTCACTTGACAGACTTTTGTCAAGCACCTCCTCTGTTCCAGGCACCCGCAGTCAGGCCTCGTGCAGAGTTCTGCACGCAGTGGGTCAGTAATGTGTGCTGACTCTGAACCAGAAGAAACAAGACAACATTTCTGGGAAGTGTGTACACCTGTTCTCACTTTAGCCTCACCATGCTCCTCCGTGGGAGGTGTGATCATTTCATTTTACAGCTAAGGGAATTGGGGAAAAGGTGAAGGGAGCGAGACATGCAGCACAGGGGCCTCAGCGGACGCTGGAGGCCCAGAGAAGAGACGCTTTCCCCGGGGAGGAGCAGAGGCCCAGTTCCTGCCAGCCCAACCCACAGCGGCTGCACAGGGGACGGGAGGACAGCTGTGAAACCACAGACACGAGAAGCCGGAGCCAGGCCCGAGGGCCGCTCAGCCCTTGGAGCCCGGACCATTCCAGAAAAGACAGGCCCCACAGCTTTCTCCAACACAAATTTCACGAGCCGGTGAAACTCTGCCAGAGCCGACTTAGTCCCTATCAATCAAACGCGATGACTTGGTTTTCTTTAGAGACGAGTGACAGCAGAGATGATAGATGATCATAACCCATGCTTGAACCTGGCCTCCCTGAACCAGGATTTTGGAGGAGAAGGGGGGGGGGGGAGAAAGAGAGAGAGAGAGAGAGATATCAAAGTAACATCCCACAGAAAAAAAATAAAAATAAACAATGAGCAAAAGCAATGGCTGTTCTTTCAACGATGCTATGAAACTGTGTTCTGAAATGGCATTGCAAAAGCACACTCTGTCGTCTGAGACTAAATTGGTGTGACCACAGCTAAAATAAGGAGCTAGCCTCATACACCTGGGGGACAAGATGTCACCTGGCCACAAGCTCGGGGGAGGGGACCCCAGGCAACCTCATCTGCTACAGCAGCTGGTAGCAGCAGCCTCAGCTCCCGATGAGAGACGGGTCAGTGTGGTGGGCCTGCGGGGCAGGACAGAGCCCACTCCAGACTGAGACACCATCTAATCTCTTGCCTGGGCTGCTCTCCTGGCCCACTCTGCTCTCTCCCGAACTCCAGACTTGCATCTCCAAACCTAGACCACCCTGCTGTTGGAGCAAGCCTTCTAGAACACAGAGCCAGCCCATCCCTCTCTTGCTCAGAGACACATGCAACCCAAGTGTCTCTAAGAACCCCAGTCCTCCGAAGGCACCCTTTCCTTTTATAGTCACCTACAATGACCTGACTGCCCCAGCCCACTAAGCTGTAAGAAAGTCTGGGCTCTCCTTAACAGCTCTGGTTCCCAGATTCGGGGACGGGTGTCTTCCATGTCCCTGGTCACTTTTTACTCTGAATTCTACTCCTGCTCAATCCCTGATCCCTTCTCAGTTGCTCAGAATCCTAGGGTAGTGAGCAACAGAAACACACTTCCAACTGGCTCGAGGATCAGGGACGATTTACTGGAGAGCTCCCCGTCCGGGGGCAGAGGCACAGTGGGCATCGCCAGAGCCTGGAAGGCCGCCAGAACTCGCTGTCCCATCTTCCCTGCCCCCTCTGGAGTGGCAGCTCGTTCCCTCCGCTTGGCTTTCTCAGCAGCCATGCAGCTCCCGCAGGTGGCGTCTCTCAGTGTCCCCAAGACGGAGGAACAGTCTGTCTCTGCGATGCCAACTTTAAAAACCCGGGGAAGGATTCTGACAGAGCCTGTTCAGATCAGCTGGTCCTTTCTGTACCAACCAGCTATGGTCAGAGGGGAGGCGCCCTCGTGTATCCAGCCTGGCCAAGTGCGTTGGGCCAATCCATCGCAGCCCTCTGCCCATCCAATCACGTGTTTGGAGGACAGCATGCCCTCCAAGGGGCAAAAAGTGGGTCTTGGGGAGCAGAACAGACTTGGAGATTACAGTGGTTTGTGGGCCTCTGAAGAATCACAGAGCACAGTGGACAGTACACGTGTGGTAATAAAGGTTATAAGGTGGGGGCGGTTAGGGAAAACTTCTAAAAGGGCTCTTCGGGGAGGGAGGAGGTGATCATGGAAAAAATTGTTGAGAGACCCTGGCGTAGAGGATGGAGCACTTCTCAGGGCAGAACCATTCTGGACAAAACCAAGAAATGCCCAACACCCCTCCCCCCTCCGGCAGCGCCCACCCGCCTCCAGCCGCCTATCCACACGCACAGCACCCCTCCTCACTCCTGAGTACCAGACGCTGCTGCCCTACACAGGGGACTTGTTCTGAAGACAGGGACAGCTGAGTCTATCACTGACCAGGTCACACCTCAAGGAAGCCCTTCCAGCCCACCCCTCCTTCTTGGACCTGCCCTGCCCTGAGGTCTTTTCCTGAGTTCCAAGGACACCCCCCACCCCCACCCCCGGCCCAGACCCAAGCCCTCTCACCTTCTCCATCTTGGATGCTAAGCTAAATAGAGGAGTCTCCACCTCTTTACAAAGCAAACCATCCCCCTCCCTTCTAGACCACCCTGAGTTCATCTTTCATAATCACAATAGCCTTGAAGGCACTTTCAAAGATGAATAGTCTCCCATCAGCCGCCCCCGTGAACAGAAAGCTTCTAAAGGACGATGGGAGCTAGCCTGCCAGATCGCGGGTGTTGGCGGGGTTTCTTCCACCAGCGGCAGTCCTCCGAAGGACACCCAGGGGTTCTAGGGCTTTGTATGATTTCATTGTCATTGTTGTTTGTTTTTAGCCTGTTACATGTAGAAGTTCAAGCCCAGACTTCCCTGACCTTCCAGGTTCCCTTGGGGCAGGTTCCCCAGGGCTGAGATGAGGAGTCACTTGCTGTGATTTATAAAGAAGGTGTTCCCAGGAGAGATTGGTAAGAGAGGGGACAAAGCAGGACAGAGAAGGAAAAGAAGTCCCTGGCAGTGAGAGGCAGGCAAAGTCCCAGCCTCCCAGACAACACAGGGCCCCCAGGGTGTTATCAACACCTGGAGCTCTTCATCTCCAGTCAATGGTGAAGCAATGCCTTTGGGAGTTAGGGTTGGGGTACCTGGGGAACCCCACATCTGTGCGAACTGAGGCTCTAGTTGTCCAAGGACAGTCCTCCTAAGAGAGTACAGGTTGGGGAGCAAGGACATCGATTTGGAAGCACAAGGAAAGCCTGGCCAGGGAGGAATGAGGCTGATCAACTCCGTGGTGCTCCCGGACCCTCCTAGAAGTGGCGCTTCCTTCCAGCCTGTCCTCCAGTCCCTGACCCTCCACTGTCCCCACTCCACCAGGCCCCCAGCTGAGCCAGCCTGCACTTGCCCAGCTCCTGCTTCTGTCCAGCCTGGCTCTCATCTGGAGTAAAGGCCCCCCTTCTCCCTCTGTTTAAATCCTTCTAGGTGCTCCTACAGCACTCTCCCCCTAAGCCCCCTCCCTCCCTGCCCTGAGCTGCCTCAACTCCTTGAACTGTCTCTCACCTCCCATCCCATTGCTGGCACACTCCCCACACGCTGAGGCTGGCCTTGCAGTCAATTCTCTCTCAGCTTTTTCCATAGTGATTCTCCTGCACCACTGGGCCTAGGCTGCTGCAACAGAGGAGGGAGGGGAAAGAGGTACAAAGAGGAGGGGGACCTGGGCTCTGCCCAAGCTGACTGCAGACCATCTCCTTCCAAAGGGCAGTTAGAGACCAGTCCACACCAGGGAAAAGCGGGGGGCTAAGACGTAGGCCCGTGAGATTTCAGGGGAGGGGGATGTGGGCACAATCAGGAAAGGCTGTGTGAAGGAAGGGGTGGGGAGGAGGAGCACCTGAGGGCAGGGATACCAGAGTGCACACAGTATCCGAGTTCCTTGAACTCGGCTGAGTTCTCCAGGGCCTGTGCCCACCTTGTGTGCACCCTCCGGAAAAGCTTGGCGCCCCACTAGTCACATTCCTCAGATGCTTTCTGCTCAGATCCTAACGACTGCTAAGCCTCTAAATACCCTGCTCCAGGCTCACCTGTTGGAACTGGCCCAGAAGCTGCTGAGCACTGACCCAGCCCCAGGTTGGACCGTTTCCACCAGAGACCAACACTGCTCAGCCCTGCCTGACATTAGGTTCCCGGGCCAGCTGCTGAGACACCAGTGCCTGCACCCGCCCCAACCTGCGGGATCAGAATCTCCAGGTGGGTCCTGGCATTACACATCTGTTGTCCTTGTTGTTTTTAATTTTTTTAGCGTTTTATTTTAAATGTATAGGAAAGTTGGAAGAATGATGCAAAGTATACCCATATACCCGTTGCCCAGATTCACCTGTTATTTACATGTTGACTCGCCTGCTTTATTGTTCTCTCTATATGTGTGTATATGTGTGTATGTCTGTATTTCAGAACCATTTAAAAATAAGTTAGAAACCTGGTGTCCCTACACACACATGGAGCCCTGTGTGTATTTCCTAAGAACAGTCTTACCTACCCACAGTGCGGTTACCCCAACAGGGAAGTTGGACATTGATGCAGTCCGATTATTTAAAGTGCGTCCACATCCAACTTTCAATTGTCCCATCAGGCACTGGCCCCTGGACACAGCTCCCCAGACACTTAGACTGTGACCTCGGGGCTGGGAAGCCTGGTCAGGGTGGGCCCACCCCACCCACTCCTCTCTGGCCTGGACCACAACCAGCCCCCCCCTCCTTCCTCAGTTCCTCTCTCCCGGGGAGGGTGGCTAGGGGCCCAGGCAAATGCCCAGAAAAGGTATTAACCCCTTCTCTGCAGGCTCCGGGCAGTTTGGCCCCTGGCTGCCAGGGAAGAAGCGGCTGCCCAGCACCCGCTATAAATAACCTGGAGGGGGCAGGCTGTGGGGCGGTGTCACCGGCGCTCTGCGGGTGGCGGGGGAGAGTGCCCCCAGCCCAGGGCCTCCCCCTGGCCTCCGGGCTGGGTGGGGAAGGCGGGGTCCCACTCGCTCTGGCGCGGGGAGGGGCGCGCGGGGCGGGACGCGGGCGCTGGGAGGTGCGCTCCTGTTCCTGACCCCGGCGGGCGGGCATGGGGCGTCCCGCGGGGCCCTCGCGCCTCCTCCACGGCCCACACCCTCTCCTCTGCCTGCTCTGCCTCCTCCCGCCGCTGCTCAGAGTAAGTGCGGGTAGCAGGGGTCGTGGCTCCGGGTGGGGGCCGAGCTAACCCCGACAGTGGGTGTGTGTGTGTGGGGGGTCTCAGTGCTCAGTTCCTGGGCCTCGCGAAGGAGGCTCTGGGCTTGCTGTCTGTCGGGTTGAGGGTGAGGCTCCCTGTGTCCGGTGCTGAGATGTTGATCGCCTGCCTGGATGAGGGGGGCAGGTGGAGCAGAGATGAAACTAACAGCAGCTAGGGTAGGGCAGAGAGGCCTGTGGGTAATGGGACATACTGGCTGCCCCTCCTCAGGTCCAGAAATTCCTTACCCTCTGTCCTTTCTGTCCCCTCCGCTACGGGTTCTCCTCCATATACAAACTCTGGTCATTTGAACTACAAAAAAGTGTATGCTGGATTCTGGCAGGTGTGGGGGGAGGTGGGCGGGATGGCAGGGATGGAGATGGGGTGATCCTAGAGGAAAGGAAGCAGCGGGGAAGTCCGTGGAGCCCCCACCCTAAGAAGAGAGGGTGTGAGGCTGCAGGACAGGGTGGGTCCTGGTGGGTTCTGATTTCTATCCCAAGGGCAGGGAGCTGAGTAAGCAGAGGGGGGCCTGATCTGATCTGCAGCTGGGAAAGTTCCAGCTGGTGGCTGAGTGGGGAGGACACCCTGGCCCAGGCCACACTGCAAGAGTCTGGAGGAGCCTAGCCTTGACCCTGGCGCTCTCAGGTGGCCCACTGAGGCCTTTGGGAAGGTGCTGTCATCCTGGTGCACCTGGCGTGCGCCCTGTGCTTTACTAAGACAAAGGAGGTGGGACAGTTCTTCACAGCCGGAAACGGAACTTGAGTGAGGCCAATGAATGTGGCTGCAGGATTCCAGAGCCCTGGATTCTACCCTTGGAGCTACTTGTCTCCGGCTCTGTGGAGACCCCAGGAGGCTGCCAGCCCCTCTGACCTTTGGGGCAGCAAGATGCTTCCCCTCCCCAGGGCTCAGATCAGCGCTTCTCTGGGAACCATCTGTCCTGAGCGGGCTCAGCCAAGAAGTCCCCGAAGGGGCCCAGTTCCAGAAGTTCGAACCCTCCCTCCCCTGCACAGCCCTCCCCAAGACCGAAGCCAGGCCTGCACACACACCCCAGGGTCTGAGGGCACGAACCTCAGGCCCATTTTGCCAGAAACTGATTCATCTGGTGACTTCCCAAAAACTCAACTGCTTTCTGAGTGCATTCTAACCTGACCCGCTAATTGTTTTCTTTCTGTTTTTGCTATTTTGTTGACGTTTAAATATTTTTTTAAAAAAAGCAATTTGTCTGAGGGCACTGGCTTACTTAATTTTGTCTTCCTAGTAAGTCTCAACTTCGCAGAATTAGGGAACTATTCTGTATCCTCTTAGCTGTCATTTTCTACTTTGCCTCATTTTAACCATGCTTAGGAATCCTCTGCTGGTTTGTCTAAAATCACTTTATTCAGAATTTGAATTTTTTAAGATATCATTTTGAATCCACTGAAGGGAAGGCTAGAGTATTCAATAAGCTGATTTTGGTGACTCTGTTTGGCAGCTACACAGGACTTACCGTGCGCTCTGCCCTGTTGGTGGCACTGAAACACACATCTACTGTAAACTTCCCAACAGCCCCGGGAGATGAGGCCATCATCCCCATTGTACAGATGAGGAAGCTGAGGCTAGGTCACGTGCCCATGGTCACTGGGCTGGCAGGTAGCAGGGCCAAGATTCAAACGAGGCAGCCCCACTCCAGATTCCCCTCACTTAACAAAAATTTCATTTTACTGTGATTTAATTTTAGTGTCGAGTTACTATTAGGACACTCAAATGCCGAAAACAACCAGAAAAGATGACTTTTTGGCAAACTGGACATTAGATGAGTCGATAATCAAGGAGATGATTTTAGGCCTGGTGTCCTATCATAGGGCCTCCAGCTGGCCAGCTCCCTCTCCCTTTTTGGGGTTGAGGTATTTCCTCCCTCCCTCCCCTGTCCTCTCCCTGCACCCCGCAGACACTTGTGTGCAGGGCCCAGGGCTTAGCACAGGTAAGGGGACATGGGCCAGGAGAGAGAGAGCCACAGGCTTTCGGAGACGACAGAATACACCATAAGGAGAGGCCTGGAAGTTTCTCCAGGCGAGATGGAGGCTGAATTAGGATTGGAAGGGAGAGTGGGCATCTTTGGAAAAGGGACCCTCGAGAACAGGCTCAGGGGTGGGAAAGCCTGCTGGAAGCTGCTGGGGGCTCTCGGGGTCCCCACTCAAGGTCCAGCACCTGATAAGGTAGTGCCGAATATCTAAGGTTTCCCCTTCCAGGAAGCCTGCCCAGTCACTCTAGAAATAAGTACCTGCTCCTTCATGTGACTTCCCAGTCCTCACCCTCTGTCTCAGCCTCAGCCCAATACTGCCTGCTGCGTCCTCTTGCCTGTCTGAGCCCAAACTGCGCCCTCCTCCCCTCTTCCTCCCTCTCTCCTCCTTTCTCTACCTCCTCTCTTCCCATTCTCTCCCTCTCCATCTCCCTCACTCTTCTTCCCCTCCTCCTCTCCCCTCGTCTCCTCCTTGGAGAGGGGCAGAGGCTGGGTTTCCTCCTCTTCTCAATGAAACCAGTGAATGAAGGGAAATCTGGGGAGGAATCCTCTCCCTCCCAGAGGAGTCCGCTCTGACCTTGGGCCGAGAAGGAGGCAGCCGGGAGGGGTTCGCCCCCTTTCCCTCTGGCTATTGGCAGTCTGGCTGCAGGACCTGTGGTCCTGTAAAGCTCCCAGGCTTAGACCAGGGGCTAAATTTAGATGAAGCTTTGTCGCCAGGCCAGAGGGGAGCATTAGGCTCGGCCAGACCCCCTGGCTCCAGGGAGGTGGCACCTTTGGTGCCTGCCTAGCCCCCGGGGCACAGGTTCTGCCTGGACAGGGCCCAAGTGGAAGAAGAGCAGCTGGTGTCTTGGCTCTGACTTGCTGTCTCTCCCCCTGCCAGGGCCTCTCCCCTGCCCTCTTCTAAGGTGAGGGCTTTTGGTTCCAAGCACAGAGGCGGGAACCAGGACCCGGGCTGGCCTCAAAGTGAAAATTCAGAGAGAAGGAAATCTGACAAGTAGGAAAAGCCCAGAACCTGAGCTCCCAGAACCGGGGTGAGGGCGCAGCTCTACCTGGCTGAGAGAGCCCTCCATCCGGTCGGCCAACCCACATTTATTGAGCACCTGCTCTGTGCCAGGCTGCAGACTGGAACAGGGGTGAGGGGTGGAGCAGCTCTCTGCCCTTGGGACAGCTAAGTGCTAATCAGTACACAAGCCCAAGATGACCCCCACCAAAGAGAATAATGGGGTGTACAGGGACTTGAGGTTATAGAACCCCAACTTCTCATCTCCTTTCACAAGGTGCTGCCCAGTTGTTGGGTCTGCCTCCATTCCTCCCGTGGCCCCACTCTGCCTACAGGCCCCCACGCCCCTGTGGTGAGAGCAGCTTCGTACTTGAGTGGCCTCCCGAGCCCATAGCCCTGCATGGGGCCAGGGTTCTCTCAGCATCCGTGGACCACAGGCCTTCACTTCTTCACCCGAGATCAGCTCTTCGTGTATTATCTGACCAAGCCCTAACCTGCCAGACTGTCGGTCCAGTCCTGCCTCTGCCCCTAACCTGCTGTGTGGCCTGGGGAGGTGACTTCACTTCTCTGAGACTCAGTTGCCACAACTGTAAAATGGGTTTATTTGCAGCTACCTCAGAGGCTGTTGAGAGAATGAAATGAGCTATTTAGTACTGTGTCTTGTACATAGGAAGTGCCAACTTCACAGCAAATAAGCCTCTCCTTCTCACCTGTGCAGAGTGCCTTCAGGGCCCGTGTCCACAGGAGGGGTGCTGAGGGCTAAGGGGATCCGCAGTGGCTACAGAGCTGGGGAAGGAGGAACGCAGGATTTCTAGGAAGCTTTTCTGGAGGAGAAGGACTTGAGCTGGGCTGTGGGACTCCTCACAGTGGGGCTTGAACCCCACGTCTGAGCTCCCTAACTGGTCCTCTGCTCTCCCTGCTCCCTTCTGCACCCTTTAAATCTAGGGGATCCCTACCTGGCCTGATATTACCCGAGTACACCCACTGGGTCCCCCAGCCAGGGCCTGGCGCACAGTAGGCTTTCTACAAATACTTATTGGGTGAATGACCTCCACCGGCTTTGCTGGCAGAAGGACACGGGTACAGGGGTGCATCCCACCTCGGGGAGGGGACCTCTGGGGGCTGAGGGGCAGACAGAGCAGGCCCCTGTCTCAGAGGTCAAGCTGGACCACTTCTGCAGATGGGCCCAGGCCTGGCCAGGCTGCTGTTCTGCTGTTTGGCCTTGGGCATTTCCCACCTCAGTTTCCCTCTCTGTACAGCAGAAGTAAAAGAAATAAGGGATGAATGACAGAACAGGGCAGGGGACAGATGAGTGCTGTCAATGGCCAGCCAGGGCCTGACCTCTGATCTTCGTCCTTCCTATTTCCTAGGCAGCTGGGCCACGCCAGGCACCCGGAGACCAGCACCCGTGGGCATTGCTGGAGCAGTACTGCCACACTGTCGCCACCCTCGCCAACCTCTCAGGTATGCAAGCCCCCTGCCAGCACTGTGCCACAGACCCAGGGATGAGGGTGGGTCCCTGGGCCTGGGAGGAAGAGGCTCTTCTGGGCCAGCCCAAGCTCGGTGGGGTGGTGGACCGTGACTGGCCTCCGGCTTCCAGGCTTGGCTCTTGTCTCTGCCCTTGGGCAGGCCCCCTCCCCAGGTGGGGCTCAGTCCCCTTCCCGATGACGAAGGGCTTGGCTAGGACTCGTCCTCCAGCTCCCAGCTCCCAGCTCCCTGCGTCCAGGAGCCCAAGGAGGAGCTGCCCCTCTGCTTTTTAAGTCGTGCAAGACCAGCAACAGGTGTCAATCCATTCTCTGGTTGCCGTGACTACACGTGTTACCTCCTCGTGAGGACCTGCGAAGCAGCAGCGGGCCCCTGAGTTCTGACCCCGCAGAGTTTTCCAGCGGCCGGTTCGGAGTGAGGGTCAGCCACTGCAGAGGTCCGAACAGCCCTGCACTCTCACAGGCTGGGGAGAGACGTCCCCAGGGCCCCACCCATGTCCTGGCCTTCTCAGGTCTGCAGCCGGGAAAGGGGAGGGCTAGGGGTGACCCTGGAACCTGGAGACAAGGGTGCTGGTCAGCACTGAGACCCAGACCACGTCAGCCTAAGGCTGGCATGGAAGATGCCAGCCCTGTCACCTGGCCTCCTTACAGTGTAGGGGTCAAGAGCTCAGGTATTAGGGTCAGACAGACCCGAGTCTGGCGCCTGGCTCTCCACCCAGCAGCTGTGTGACTGTGGACAAGTCACCTAACCCGCCTGCATTCATGTGCTGGGGCTGCAGTGAGACACACAGGCTGAGGGACTTCAACAACAGGCATTTATTTTCTCGGGAGTCTGGAGGCTAGAAATCCAAGATCAGATGCCAGCTGTCAGTTCCTCCTGAGGCCTCTCTCCTTGGCCTGCAGGTGCCATCTCCTCCCTGTGTCTCCACTTGGTCTTCCCTCTATGGGTGTGTGTCCTAAGCTCCTCTTCTTAAAAGGACAGCGTCATTTGGGATTAGGGCCCATCCTGAGGACTTAGTCACCTATCTCCAAATAAGGTCGCTTTCTGAGGTGTTGGGGATTAGGATTTCAACACATGGAGTTTGAGGGACACAATTCAACCCATAACACCTTCTGAGCCTCAGTTTCCTCATCTGCTATAAACGGGTCTAAATTAACCTCAGAGGCTTACCAAGAAGGTTGAATGAGAGACCATGGACACGCCCAGCATGGGCCATATCAGGCAGGAAATGGAGCCCCCCCATATCAGGAGGACCCCAGGAGCTCTTTAGAGCTCTCTGCTCTCAGGGGCAATGCTGGTTCATTAGCGGATCCACTGTCTTCTCCCTGCCCTTCCCCTCCAGACGTGGCACAGACCTCATGACCCCTGACAAATGGTTCTCCCTCCTCCCCCCTAGTGAGGAGGGTCCCAACTTTTCCAAACACAAGATTTCCCCTGCATAACTTGTAATATCATTCATCTATTTTTTAACCAGATACATAGCACACACACACACACACACACACACACAAATTTTGGGAAAATATTTTTAAAAATCAAAGAAGACAATAAGTGCTCCTTATCCCACAACCCAGGAATTTTTATAATATTTATATGCTACAGCAGTTTATCAATCCATAGAGCCTATGTTTTCTCATCTTTGTTTTTTTTTTATATAAAACTGGGACAATCCCACATCCACAGTTTTGTAACCTGCTTTTTCTTTTTATAACTCAGAGTGAACATTTCCCCCTGTCATTAAATATTCGTCCAGCACGTGATGCTGCCTAGCAGCCGCTTAGGGACGCATCGTCCTTCATTAACTGTGCCCCTGAGTGGGACGTGGAGGCTCTTAGGAGGCCCTTGGACTTGAGGAACAGCCGCTCAGGTCCCTACGTGGTGGTGATCTCCTTTTCGGTGTCCACCGATTGAGAAAATGCATAAAGACTAGCATAAAGTTCAAAACCAAGTAAAACCAAACAATCTATTGTTTAGACATACACACATGTGATAAAACTGAAAAAGCTAAGTGCAAGGACATGATAAACACAACATAGAAGAGAATGTTCCCTCGGGAAAGGAGTGCATAGATAAATACGGAAGTGATTAGTAATGATCTAATTTCAGATTGGGGGATAGAATCATTATGTTTACTGCGACATACAAACTTCCATGAAAGAAGAAACAAAAATAAAATAAAGTTAGGCCATGTATGGGCTATATGATGATAAGGGGTCATGAATCAAAGGCTATGATCAGTTAAACTGTATGCCCCTGGCTGAGGTCCAAAGAAAGGAAAAACACGCATAACCACAAGAGACTTCAGCAGGCTTAACGTGGGTTGTTTGTTTTATTCATCACAGAGGTATATATTGAAAGGCATATTATTTATTCAGTCCATAGGCAATATAAGGGTCCAATGGATTCGAGGATCCCTTGAAATAATTCCTCAATCCAACACACACACACACACACACACACACACACACACACACACACATGCCAGGGCTGGTCAAATGGGAAAAGAGCCTTGGCCAGGAGACCAGCTGAAGCTAAGGTATTTATTCTTTCCGTGGTGACTCTGAGTGCAGGCCTGGGGCATTCTGATGGGTGCTGGGGCTAGCTAGTGAACTTGACCGGCCCTGCCCTCGGGGAGTCACAGGCTGGCAGAAGAGATAGTAGAAAAACCAACAGCCTTGGTGTGACATAGACCAGCTCCTAGCAGATGGAGGCACTGAGGAGGGCCACCCAACGCAGACAAGACAGAGGAGGTGAGAGCTAAGCTGACCATTGGAAGGACGAGTGGGCATCAACTAGACTCGCTGGAGTAAAGAGCAGTAAGGGCATTCCTCTTAGAGGGAACAGCATGTGCAAAGGTGCAGAGGCATAGAGTGGGTCCGGGGACTGACAAGCTGTTCCAAAGGGCATCTTTGCCTCGAGTTGAGCAGCAGGGATAGAATGGGAAATAAATGATCATGAAGAATGTCCTTTGCAGTGCTAGAGAGCTGGGCTCCATTCTGAGGACCATCAGGGGCCACTCTTGTGAGGAGTGACCTGGTCACCTGCCCAGCCCGGCTTCTGCAGAGATGAGGGTAGTCTGGAAGGGGGTGGAGTGGGGAATTCTTTTTCTTCCTCTGGGCTTCCCTTTGCCCATCTGTGAACGAGAATGTGGGATTGGAAGGTTGCTGGTCCCACAGCCTAGCCCCAGGGCTCAACACGAAAACGCCGGGCTATATCCCCTATGCCCCGGTGGGATGGTGGGGCTGGAGTGGGAGCACTGTCCCCAGCGTCGCAGGGCAAGAATGAGGTACTTCCTGCCTCTTCTGAGCCTCCACACCCTCAGCAGCAGCTCCGCTGTAACTCGCAGTTAACCCCACAAATGTGTCCCAGCTCCGCATGCTCGTCTGGCCACACGCAGCCCCTCAGATGTGCACAGGCAGACTGTCCCCTCACATCCTGTTTTCCAGCTGACATTTGACGGGCAGTGGGATGAATGAGAGCGTGTGTGCGGTTCTGTGAAGACATGTGACTGTGTGTGACGCTGTGTCTATTTCCACTGCGCTCTGCATGCCTGTTTGATGCCGGGCATTGGGCTGTGACCAGGGAACCATGATGTGTGTCTGAGCTTGCCTGGAACTGGTCACTGCCACTGCCGCTGACATCAGAGGTGAGCCAGAGGCACCTGCCCCACCCCGTGCTGCCCATGACACACAGGTGTCTTCCCCAGCACCTGTCACACTTCCCTAAACTTATGTGCAACCTGTCCCTCCAGCCTGGGGGCACATGCTGTCCCAAATACCTCTCCCCTTGGCCTCCATCCCAGGGGCCTCCCACCTACCTCTGCTTCCTTAGTTGGCAAAAAGGCCCATACCTTCATTTGTCGTTGGGTTTAATCTAATTGAGGGAAGTCTTAGCTCTTGACAATTTGTTCCTCATTTACCTATTTGCAAACACTAAAGTGAGCTGGGAAATCAATTTGTTCCCAAGCTGCTACCTTTTTCAGTTTCCTCTCTGTCACACCTAGAATAATGGACATTGTGCCTATAATAATCTGATTCAAGAAGAAATGGCCCTGCATTCCAGAACCCGGAACCTTGGGTCTGTGGGTCTGTGGGTCTGTGCTCAGGCCCCGCCTGGCCAGTCAAGATGCAGAATGGCCTTTGGCTCTGCCACTGAAATGGTCACTTCCCAGAGGAGCCTTTATTACATGCGCGCTCCCAATTAAGAGCAGTCCAGGTCACCCAGGCCGATCTTCCATTCTGCAGAAAGCTGCATGTCAGAGAAGTCCTCGGCCTCTGGTCACTGGGCACTCGCACCCCCGACATGGCTGCTTACCCTGCATGGTGCCCTGGTGATGAGCCAGTTCATAACTTAGCTTGACTGCTCCCTTTGCCTCTGTGCTGTGATCAGGGCGTGGAGGGCTGTCCTTTGTGCCTGAAGGAGACTATTTCTCAGCGAAGACTTGGGCTGACCCTGCCAGACACACTCTAGCCTTGTGGGATCCTGTGAGGCAGGGCTCCGTCTGGGACTGGGGACAGGACTCTGCCTAGGATTGGGGTTGGGACTCAACTTCTCCCCACAGCTCCTGGCACTGGTTATGATGGACACCAAGGAACCTTTGCCTCTGCAGCTGCCTAGAATTGAGCCAAGGGCTCTGATGTCTCTTCAGGAGGCAGAGGACAGACCTGGCTGGCTGGCCTGCACCTTGTACCTGCCAGTCCGCCGGCCCTGGAGAGTCGGGTGCTCCGGCTCTCAGCTCTGCCAGGGCAGTCACAGCAGCACTGAGGCTGGAGCACACAAAGGCAGCCCAGCTGCCCCCTCCCCTCTCCCTGCTCAGAGCACAGTGCTGGCTCAGGGTGGGCTCAGCCTCCTCTGGCAGCTTTGTTCGCAGTGGAGGCTGGCGAGGGGGGCAGGACTAGTTCCCCTGGGCCTCCACCCCAGCGGGGACTGGGTTCCAGCTTTCCCTGTGCTCTCAAGATAGAAACCCACAACACACACACACACACATCTTCCTCATTCTTCACATCTCAAAACTCAGCACCAGAAACTCTCAGGCCTGTGAGGGGCCTCAGAGAGCATTTTGCTGATGTAGGAACAGCTCCAGAAGAGAGAGTAAAAACTGGGGTAACATGCAGGAGTTGTAGAGACAGCAGGACCAGAACCCAGCTGGAGTTGGGGTGCACGGTGCCCCAGGCCCTGTCTCCTGGACCTAGATCCCCCCCCCCCACCCCACTCAGCAGACATGAGCAGAGGGCCCACCCTGGGCACTCAGAATGGAGCCACAACAAATTACAGAGCAGGTAGTCCTGATGGGGCTGGAGCAAATTCCACATAAAGGTTTTCAGCTCCTCAACACTTGCTGTCCTGTCTAATCTCCCCTACACACACACACACACACACACACACACACACACACACTGAAACCACTTTCAGGTGGCTGGCCCCAGCCAGGAGGAAGAGACACCTTATTCTCTCAGGAGCCCAGGGCAGTCTCCAGATAAATTTCAGACAATGCATCCCTGGACCTGGCCACCAACTCCTTCCTCACCAGGACTGGTTCTCCTGGAAATCTCTCCATCCCAGCCCCCACACCCAGTCCAGGTCTTCAGGCATTCAGGCACCTTGTTCTCACTAGACTTTTGGTAGCCTCTCCGTTTCCCTCGAAACCCCTCCAACCCACTTCCTTGCTGGGGTGCAGATCTGCGCGTGGACTCTCGCCCCCGCCCCCTGCTGCTCCCTGCAGTGTCCTTGCTCAGTGGGAAGAAACTCAGGGGCGAGCCTCCCAGCTCTGGCTCTTGGTTAGGAAGGCTGCAGTGGGTTCCTCGGGCGGTTGGCAGGCGCGCTTCGCTGCCACTGTAGCCCCGGCGGCTGCGATCCTCGGACGGGGCATTCACCCACCCTAGGCCCACGCTCTCCATCCCGCCACCCTCCTCTGGACCTCTCTCGGGAGAGAGAAAGCGGACTCGGGGCAGGACCCCGGGTCCGGGGCTGGAGGAGCCGCCCGGTCCCGCCCCCTGACGCCGCCATTGGCCGCGAACGAACGGGTGGACCCAACGGGTGGACCTGCAGCTCTGTGCGCTCCACAGCTCCTCTCCGTTAAGGTCCCGACTTGGCAGTTCCGGGCGATCGGGCGCAGCGCCCACAGCAGCCCAGCAGGTCCGGGTGGAAGGGCAGCATTCACACCCCGCGTTCTCTCGGCCGCGCTCTCTCGCACCCGGTCGGTCCCTCGCAGCCACGCCGAGCGCGCACTCACACTCCCTCCCTGCGCGGCTGCGGGGCGCGATGGACGCCGTGCTGCTCCATGGCCTGCTGGAAGCCAACTGCAGCCTGGCGCTGGCGGGAGAGCTATTCTTGGACGGCGGAGCGCTGCCCCTGGATCCCGAGGGTAGGCGGGAGGCGAGCGGACCTGGGCGGCGCGGGCTCCTTCCCTGGCACGCTGGTTGCGTCCAGGGCCCCGCGCTCCGAGAGCACCGAGCGCCCTGCATCCCGCGGCGCCCCGCGCCGCCGGCAACCCCTCTGAGCCCCGCTCCGCTCTCTCCTGTCGCCAGGTCCCTACTCCTACTGCAATACGACCTTGGACCAGATCGGGACATGCTGGCCTCGGAGCGCAGCCGGAGCCCTAGTGGAGAGGCCGTGCCCCGAGTACTTCAACGGCGTCAAGTACAACACCACGCGTGAGTGCCCGGATCCTCCGCCGCGGGCTTGCACCCGCCTCCCGAGGGCGGTTTGGGAGTGGAGGGGGCTCCCGACCCAGCGTCGGAGATGTGCTGAGGGCCGGGCACCGTCACGACACTGGGTCGGAGATGTGCTGAGGGCCGGGCACCGTCACACTGCTGGCGTTAAGGACCCCTTTACAAGGTTGGGGGGCGCTCCCTCTGCCCCTACCCCACTGTGGTTTCAGACCTCAGGAAGGAGGCAGTGATTTGTCCACGACTCCCGTGCTCCGAGCCGTGAGAACCCAGAAAGGGGAGAAGAAAACACTTCCTCCCTTTTGAGGGCAAACCTCTCTTCCACATTATATGCGCTGGGTGCGTGAAGTTCCCATTAGGGTTTCTCTTTGTTTAGCCAATGCCGCCCTCAGCGGGGCGAGGGCAACGTAAGCTAAGTTCCCAACCCCCAGGGTGAGTGGGTGATCACTCTTTACTACCAGAGAGGAGGAGAGCAGGAGGCAAGAAAGATGGGGTGAGCGCGCGTGCTGGGGAAGCATGCCGTGCATAGAAGCTTCTGGGCCAGAATGTGGGGTGTTGACTCTTCCTACCCAGATGTCTCCAGACTGGCCCTCTGGGCTTTGAGTAGGGGGTTGTGGGCTGCATTACTCCAGCGCCCCAGGTAATCAAGACCACCCTCCCCACACACCTCCCAGGGAGAACAGCCTGTGCCTGCCTTCCTCTTGGCTTGACACTCTGGGGAAGTGGCAGCAGAGGCTGCAAGAGTCACCCAGCTTCTGGGTGGGATTACTCAGTACCAGCTTTGGGAGCAGGGGTGCCTGAGTCTATGCCCTGTGGAAAGTCTGATGGGAGCAAGAGGGGAGTGTCTTGTGGGGCTGTATGGTAGCAATCACTGGTCCACCCTGAAGGCCACTCACATCTCCAGCCTCACCCCCTCCCCTGCCAGCAGAAAGCCTCCTGCGAGGGAGAGGTGTGTCTTAAGCATCCATCCTGGAAACAGGATAGCAACCTCCCTCTGAATGCCTTCGTCTGAACAGTGGCACGGCTCGCCCACCCCTCGCATGCAGGTGTGCACAC
Source organism: Tadarida brasiliensis (assembly GCA_030848825.1). Taxonomy (NCBI): domain Eukaryota; kingdom Metazoa; phylum Chordata; class Mammalia; order Chiroptera; family Molossidae; genus Tadarida; species Tadarida brasiliensis. Next base: position 91,506,030 of record CM061267.1, on the reverse strand, counting down.
ACACATGCCTGTCCAAGCTCTCTGAGCCTTCGCAGAGAGATGGTTAGAGGGCAAGACAGACGCGCGTATCCGATGCTAAGTGACACCCCCATGTCTTCGCCAGTGGAGAGCTCTGGTGGGCCCAGGGAGCAGCTGTGCTCCAAGGAGTCCACCAGCAGAGGTGCTCCTAATGGAAGGGGAGGGTAGAGATAGTGAGGCCGCTCAGGAAGATTTCTGCAGCATCTGAGGACATGCTTTCTAGCCACGATTAAAACAGACCTCCTGCCCTGGCCGGTTTGGCTCAGCGGTTAGAGCATTGGCCCGCAGACCGGAGAGTCCCAGGTTCGGTTCCCGCTGAGGGCGCATACCTCAGTTGCAGTTTGTCCACGGGTCTCTCTCACATCGATGTTTCTCTCTCTCTCTTCCTCCCTCTCTCCCTTCCGCTATATCTGAAGATAAATGCAAAAATGCCCTCAGGTGAGGATAAAAATAAATAAATAAAACAGACCTCCTACTTGGGAATGAGGTCCCTGACCTGGGAGGTGTGCAAGCAGAAGGAATCACTTCCATGCTCCTTTGCAGTTCTGAGAGTATAAAACTGTATTTTTAGGATCCTGCCAGCTGTGTGGGGTGTGGCAGTGGAACTCAGGGTCCCTGATTCAGCCTGGGCCAGGAGACTAAGGGCTAAGCAAGGCGGTAAGGCATCTCAACTCCTAGCCCGTGGACCAGGAGCTGGGGCGGAGCTCTGCTCTGGTTCCTACCGCAGCCTGGGCTGTCCCCTGTTCTTCCGGCACCTCCTCCTGCCTGTCCCTGTGGTCCTCACAGCTACCAAAGAGGCTGCTGCCTCCTCCTGGATGAGGTCCACATCTCCTCCTGAGGAACTGCTAAGCCCAGCCCGGCTCAGCCTCAGCCTCCTGGATCTCAGGCCCTGTTGGGAACGGCTGGCTCCATCTGTACTGAGGCATCTTCCAGAACAGGGGATAATGGGACACTCCACCCATCCCAACCCTGTGGAGAGGATGGGGTCCCCACTTCCCAGAACCCCATTCTAGACACATTCTGAAGCACAGATAGTGTTCACATGGAAACACAGAGGCTGAATGGTCTCCAGCCACAGGGGTCTTCCCATTGGGTCTGCCTGCTTGTACAATAATCTCCTCTTCAGCCCTGAGGGTGATAGGAAAGGCCGAGTCCTGCCTTTAGGGAGCCCAGGCTGCTTAAAGACCAGACTCATAGAAATCAACCATCAGAGATTGAAAAGAGGGGTTGGTGGGCACTGGAGCATTCCTGGAAGGCTTCCTGGAGAGGGTGGGAGTGGGCCTTGACGCAGTGGGGATGTCACAATTCTCAAAGACAAGCCTGGTGTAGGGGTGGAGCCTCAAGGAGGGCCCCAGATGGACCCTGTGCTCTGGGTTGAGGAAGTAGAAGCTGTGAATCCGGAAACTCAGGTCTGCATACCCAGTCCCCAGTGTGGCCTGATCACAGCCTGACCCTGAGGCCCAAGGCTAGTAGTCACCCTGGAGAACTGTTTCCCTGCTGGGAGAGAGAGAAAGTGGGATGTGCATGGCCCTCCCTGGGGGTTTGGCTAAGAGAAGGAGAAAGGAAGAGAGAGAGAACTGAAATGAATGTCTCTGTGGCCAGCCAGACACCCAGAGTGTCCCAGCTGCAGGGCCCTCTGTGCTGAGTCCAGCCCTCCCCTCCCTGCTATTTAAGGGTGGGAAACGCCTGCAGAGGGGAAGACACTTGCCCAGGGTCCCACAGAAACCAGGGCCCCGAATGGCTTCTGCTGGCTCTGGGAGTGCTTGGCCCACGCTCAAGCATTGTCCACCTCTGCAGGCGTGGGGCCCAGGCTCCGGGAGGCGTCAGTGGTGGAGTCTCAACCATCCTCCGCCTAAGGACCTTTACTCTCAGGGAGGACCAGAGGTGCAGCCAGCCCCTGATCTTCCCTCCCTCCCTCCCAGGAATCCTCCACACTTAGTGGCCCTTTTCCTGCCCAGGCTCACATCTTCCTGGCTTGGTGCATGTGTTGCCCTCTCCCTACTCAAAACAAGCTCTTCAAAGATGCAGCAGACCTGAGCCTGCTTCACAGGGGATCCTGAGAGAGAGAAGGAGAGGGAGAGGGGGAGGGGAGGGGGAGGGAGAGGGAGAGGGAGAGGGGGAGGGAGAGGGGGAGGGGGGAGGGGGAGGGAGAGGGAGAGGGAGAGGGAGAGGGAGACTCTTAAAGAGAACTTTTTCGTATTTGCTCTTAAATGAGCACTGCCCAGTCTGTAGTAGCACATAGAAGAGGGTGATTCCCAAAGGACGGGGAGCAAGTTAGGGAGACCTCATGGAGGAAAAAGTGTTGTTAAACAGGGCTTTGAAAAATTGGGCCAATGATGTGTCAGGTGGAAGGGAGTGTGGGAACAGAGGTGGGGAGGAGAGATGGGTAGAGAGGACAGGGCCTGGATCATGGAGGCCTTGCGTGTCAGACCAGGTCATGGGCCTCAGTTCTGCTAGCTTTAGAGCCCTGGCTGCTTGTCCACAGCCCCACGGTGCAAGCCTGGAATCCTCTGGAAGGACACTGCTTGATTTTCAGGATGTACACTAAGAAAGTAGGATCCCCAAAGACCTCTGGAGAGGCAGCCCCTCACCCCCACCCCGAGACCCTTGTGTCAAAGCGAGGACATAGGATTCTACCAGCCGGAGAAGTCTACCCCACGTCACTTCACAGAAACTGGTTGAGAGCCAGTTCTCATTCCAGTTGGGCCACTGACTGCTTGTCCCACCTTTGGGCAGGATTTTCTCCTCTTTGGGACTCAGTTGCTCTGGTCTAGGTAGGGCGTGAGCTTGGTGAGCTCTTGTGGCCCCCTTCCCCTGACATTCCTTCATTCCACAGCAGCCTCTGCCTCAGGGGTTCCTGTTAGCCTTCTGCTCCCGCCTCCCTCTGCAGGCCGGCGTCATGGTGATGAGCCCATTGAGCGTTGCTATGGATGACTGGAAGGAGGGAGCCCTGTGCAACAGAGGCAGGAGCAGGGGCAGGCGCCTACCCCACTTGCACCTCTCCTAGGGAGGACAGTGGCCTCACACAGTGAGCTGATTGCAGTCACACCCCTTCCCTTTGCATCGGACCAGTGTGGTCTCCATGGAACTGCTCTCTGCCTCTCTGACTCAGTTTCCTCACCATCTTGTAAGTATGGACAGGTATTCCTGCCATACCTGCTCAAGGATGGAAGGGCATCATGAGTGAAAAGTTCTTTGGAAATGGGGTGCTGGGGGTTTTAGGAGGTCCAGAATGGGGCCTCAAGAGCAGTGTCCATACAACACTAAAGAATGCAATAGAAGTTCCCTGTCCCTCATCCCAGATTTCACATGCAGATGGCCCTGGGGAAGCTCTTCCCAACCTGATGACTGGGTAGACGATGGCAGATTCCCAGGCTCTCCACCCAGCACTCCCAGGTCAGGTTGGTGCTGAGCTGGGTGAGCATCACCTGCGGCCCTCATCTCACCCCCACCATGTGCAGTGACCAGATCAAGTCAGGAAACGTTCAAGCTGGGCCCCAGAGCTGGCTGGCCCTAGCTAGCTGCAGCAGCATCTAAGCAGTTGCAGGAGTGTTAACGGGGAGACACGCATCGATTGTTCAGGAAGCTCAGAGAAACTATGCTGCTGTGCTCCCCCAAATGGTCTCTCAACTGGAGGAGAAGGGACTCAGTCGTGCCCCACAGAAGCCTTGCCCAGTCCAGCCAGTGGAGATTTTTCCCACAAAAGGTGAGAACAGTGACCCAAGGTGAAGGTCAAAGATTTCCCAGCAAGGCCCCAAGCCAGACAGGAAGGAGATGGCTGGGCCTGGAGCAGTCCAACTGCAGGGAGAGGCAGTAAGGGCACTCAGGGTGGGATGTCTGGCCCCTCAGGCATTTTCTGCTCTGGGGATCTGGGCACTAGGTGGCTAAGACAGGGCAGATGGCATAGCTGACCACATCTTCTGGAACATGGTGTAGCAAGGAGAGCCTCTTCCTTCCAGAAACACTGGCTCCAGGGCCTCCCGTAAGAAAGCTTGCCCCAGGGGAGAGAGATCTAGTTCTGCCTATTCATTGCTGGTGACCCCAGACATGTCACTCTCCCTCTTTGAGCCCCTTGAGACCCAAAGAGAGAGTTGCCTCCCCCTCTTAAGTTCCCAAGGAAATGCCTGCTCACTCAGTTTCCAATGTGCCTTTCTGGGGACAGTCAAGGATTTCTTGACCTGAATCTGGAGGACACTGACCACAGGTTTGCTATTTTAGACTGACACCCCTGCCCCAGGTGGGGTTGGACTTACAGTGTCAGCAGTTCTGGACACAGGTTCAACCTACCTGTGGCATGTGTATGAGACCCTAAATGCTCCCTGCAGGTGTGGCCGTTTGTATTTGCCATGCAGCTTGGTGGGGTGTGGGCATCCATGGTGGCAGACTGTCCTCTTGGCCAACTCCAATCCTCTCATCCTCATTCAGGGTTACCCAGTCACCTAGGCGACAGCATCACCTCGGTGCATCCTGAACCCCTGAGTACTCAGCTCTGTGTAGACCTTCAGAAAGGGCCAGAGGAGAGGACAGCCTAGACCTTGCCTCCTTAGGGTAGCTGGGAAATCCTGACCCAGCATGAACTAGGAGAGGTGAGCAGCCAAACCCTCAAGTGGGCTGGAGCAGTCATGAAACCACCTGGAGGATCCAGGGCTGAAGGTGTGCCTTCAAGAGGGCCATGAATTAGTGTAACCTTCTTGGGCTGGGCCCAGGGTCATGGGCTGAATACAGGGTGAGAGGACTGGATTCTAGGATCTGTCCAAGGCAGATGGTGGGGAATGGGTTTGTGCTGCTGTCCGTGGTGCTGAACGTTCCTGTCCTGCACAGTGACCTCATTCCTTCAATAAATATTGCTTCTGGTCCTTCTCACCTTCCTGCTAGCATCTGCCAGCACCTTCTTGCTTGTCATTATCCAATGACCACATTACTTCCCCTCCATCACAGTCCCACCCACTCCCCACACCCAACCTGTCTCTTGCACTCTGTCCCCCGTAACTACCGCTGAAATGGGTCGGTCCCTCGTGGTCCCTGTCTCCTATGGCCTATCTCCCATACCTTGCCAGTTAGAATAACAGAGACAGCAGTGCCATTCTAGTGGACACTTGAAAGTGGTCTAGGGATGTTTGGGTGTGTCACAATGACTCTTGGTTACTACTGGCACTTAGCAGGTTGAGAATGCCCACAAAACAAATACTTGACCCACCTGTGATGCCAATACCATCATTGAGAACCAATTTACATTACTCTTTCTGAGAGGGGAAACTGAGGCCAAGAGGGAAGAGACTTAGCGAAGGTTACTTAGCCAGCCAGAGACAAAACTACAGCTAGAATATAGGCCCCCATCTCTTCCCAGCCAGGTGATTGAACCAGGAACTCTTATTAAAGTGTCATCTGAAAGGAGGAGAGCCCATTCTAATGGGAGCTTTCAGTTGGCCAGAGCCTCTCTGGGGCAGAGTCCTAGCACATTGGTGGGGACAGGGTCCAGGTTCCCCAGGCCACAGGGCCCTGGAGGAGAAGACCCTGCCTGTATCATCAGACCCTAATGCCCCTGGCAGGCCACACTGCACACCATCGGCATTGATCTTTGGCAGGGGCACCTGTGTTGCTGTGGCAACAGACACCCACCTCGCTGCATCCATCCCAGTGATTCTGGCCTGGCCACCTGCCTTCAGACTTTCTGTGCCATCTTCCTGTGGTTCTCAGGGGAGACTCTTCCTGTCTTACTCTCTCCTGTCCCAGGCTGTGCCTGAGGGCTTGGAATCCTCATTAACCAGCTCCCCTGAAGAGCTGGGAACATCTGTCTTCCAGTCCCCCGGTACCCAGTGTCTGTAGCCAGAACCTCACTCCCAGGCATGGCTGGGCCCTCTGAGGGAAGCCCCTCCCCCTACCACATCCCACATCCCAGACCTTGCTTCCCAAGGTTTCGGCCGACCTGAGTCAATTCGACACGGCCCACGTGTGCTCAATGGCTCACTCCTGAGAGCGATCGGATGACTCCAGGATGGTCTCTGCCCACTTGTCTGTCCCCAGGGAGCTCAACTTCAGTAGCGAAGAACAGAATCCAGCCCGATGAAATGATGTGCACAGCACATGACGGCAAATGCTCTCAAAGAGATTTTTGTTTGTCACACTCCAGATTGTGGCACAATAGTGGATTGTGAAGTCAATTTAGTGGGGTCACGACCAGCGTTTGTATATAAAATCAATAGAATTCATTAGAATAGAATATAAAGAAAAATGTGACCCTGGTTAAGACAAATTTCGCTCTGGGCAATGAATTCGGTAATGTGGGGTGGGTGTGTGTCTGTGTGCTGGACTCTGGTATGAAATGGATGTGTTGCTGTGGCTCAAGGGCAACGGAGTGTGAAGGCCTGTGTTTCAAGGACTGGAAGACATAGAGGAGGTGTTTAAAAGAAAAAGAAAAAGAAGAGATTACTAAATATCCCGGGCGTTGAGGAAGCCACCAGAAGGAGATGGCATTTGAGCTGGGGTTTAGAAGACAGGTAGGAGTTTGCCAGTGAGCAGTAGGTGAGAGTGAGGAGAGTGTTTCAAGGGCTGGACCAGCAGAGAGCCAGGCGTGTGCCCTGCCCGCTAGCGCAAATGTCAGCTGCCATGGGGACAGCTGGACACGGGTCAGGAAGGTTAGGCTGGGCCTGCGTGTCCAGGGCCTTGAATATCACACCAGGAAAGTTGGACTTGATTCCCAAGAGCAATAAAAAGCTTCTTGTGGCTTTTAGGCATAAGTCAGCATGCTCACTCTGACCGTCAGGGTACAGGATAGAGAGAGTCAGGGGCAAGAGAAAAAGCAGGGAGGCCAGATAGGAGGCTGTTGTGCCAGTCTAGGCCAGATGACTAGAGAGAGGGTGGAGGGGTGGGCAGGAGGGGGGGGGCCTCAGAAAAACAAAGAGGAGACAGCCCTGGATGGTTTGGCTCAGCAGTTAGAGCGTCGGCCGGCAGACCAGAGAGGCCCAGGTTCAGTTCCCACTAAGGTCATGTACCTTGGTTGCCGTTTGTCTCCAGCCCCGGTTGGGGTCATGTGGGTGGCAACCAGTTGATGTCTCTCTGTCACATCGATGTGTCTGTCTCTCTCTTCCCCCCTCTCTCCCTCCTGCTCTATCTGAAGATAAATGCAAAAATGTCCTCAGGTGAGGATAAAAAAAAAAAAGAGAGAGAGACAGAATTCACAGAACTTGGTACCCCAGCGGGGTACCAAGGAACCAGAAAGGTCTCAGATTTGCAGCATCTCTACCCTGACCCTTTCCCATCCACAAGCCTGCCCTGTGGTCAGTACCACCTGAGATACCATACTTTGGAAATGAGCGCTCTGAGACCCTGTCCTCAGGAAGCCCCACCCTGATCAGCCTCATGCACCTGAACAACCCAAGCCAGGTCTTGAGCAAGGGCTGGAAGCATGAGGCTCAGACTGTCAGAACTGGGGGTGGGAGTCTCAAGAGAGAGAAAGAGCTGTGAGATGGGAGCAATCAAGGAGGCCTTCCTGGAGGAAGGGGCCTACCACTGAACATCAAGAAAGCTGGATAACACCTATGAACATATTCCCAGAAGATACATTTTTCTCTTTGAGTCACAGCTATAATCAGGATCTGTCTCACCTCACACGGTCCTGTTGAGAGAAAACTCTAAACCCCCATCAGGAAGGGATTGTTCATTTTACAAAAGGACCCAACCTCCTAAAATACCTTGACATGGGTCTTTTTGGCTTCACCCCACACTCTGTCCTTTAGTTCAGCAACACCACTGACCCTATGTATCAGATTTTCTTAATACACAACCTTTCTGTAGGGAAAACCCTGAGGAGGGAGGAATCTGCGTGGGGAATTCGGCAGCAAAGTCAGGGCACCGTGCCCTCACACGGGGTTGGGATCGGTGTCAGACCAGCGTCGGCCTGGGTCACTCACACCAGGGCCGGGTCCTGCCAGAGGCGGTCTCGCTGACTGGCCCCAGAGGCAGGAAGAGGCCAGTAACAGCCCTGAATTTGAAAAATCTGTGAGCTCAGAGCACCAAATTAAAAAACAATTAAGCTAATAGAATCTCCCCCATTGTTTCTGCTCTTCAGCAAGTGCTCCTTAATCGTTCCATTGCTTTTCACTCACTGTCAGCTCAACGGAAGTGGGTTTTTTAAGTAACTGAATTATTTCAGAACTCACCGCTTCCAAAAACAATCTAAGGTTCCCCTCTAGCTCTGTGACGCTGCTCTGTGTGCTCTTTATTTTAATTAGCTTTATATTTTATATCTAACATAAGCCAAAAGAAAAATCTGGAAATAACCGTCAATTAGCCAGAGAGCAGAACCCTGGTACAAATCACCCAAACAATGGATCACTTAGAATTTATAACCAAGTCAGGGAGGTAAGAGTCATACTAATCCTGCAATGCAGAGGCCAGCAAAGGACTTGGGAGTTCTCAGGTGGGAGGGGTTTCTCCTGGTGGGAGGTTGAGGGCAGGCTGCCTGGAGGAGGTGGCTTAGGAGGGAGACTTGACAGTCAGGCTAGAATGTAAAGAAAGGTAAATATGAGCATTCTTTGACCTTCACACATTCCCCTTGGATAAAATCTATACTTTTGTACATCAGACGTTGAGGTCCTGAAATGTCTTTTCACACATCACATTCCAACTTTAAAAGAGGCTCAACCAATGAGTGACATCACGGGATGGTCACCCTGGCAGCCGCAGCTCGAGGTCAGCAGAACGATCCTGTTTCCCCAAATGTCTCTCATTCCTATTTACTCAGGAGCCTAGAGGTTAAGAACATAAAGCCTGGCCCGGCTGGTGTGGCTCAGTGGTTGAGCGCCGACCCATGCACCAAGAGGTCGCCGGTTCGATTCCCAGTCGGGGCACATGCCCAGGTTGTGGGCCTGATCCCCAGTGGGGGGCATGCAGGAGGCGGCCAATCGATGTTCTCTCTCATTGATGTTTCTCTCTCTCCCTCTCCCTACCTCTCTCTCTATCAAATCAATAAAGAAAAAAATTAAAAAAAAAAAAAAAAAAAAGAACATAAAGACTGAAGCCAGACCTTCTGGGCCTGAATCCTCTTGTCGTTCCTGTGTCTTCGGCAGGCCACCGAATGTCTTTGCGCCTCGGTTTCCTCTCTGTGAAATGGGGTAATGTCAGTCCCTCTCACAGGGTTGCTGTGGAGATTGACTGGACCGTGTGTGTGGAGCAGAGAGGACGTGGTGTGTGCGAACACCTGCTATGTCGATGGCAGCTATTATTAAAATGAAAGTGCTGATACTGGTGGGAAAAGCGTGGGCCCATTAAGCATAAAATGCTTGAGATAAGGATGGAAATTATTTGACTGAAAGCAGTGAATCTTCGCCGACAACCCAGGGCTTACCATTGGGTTCAGTGTCAAACAAAACTAAAGGAAGTGTTCGAACTGCTAGTCAAAGAGTGTATCAAAAATGGGTTTGTTCCTGCCCTGGTCGGTTTGGCTCAGCGGTTAGAGCGTCGGCCTGCGGTACAGAGAGACCCGGGTTCGGTTCCCGCTAGGGGCATGTACCTCGGTTGCAGTTTGTCCCCGGCCCTGGTTGGTCGTGCGGGTGGCAGCCACTCGATGTGTCCCTTTCACATCGATGTTTCTCTCTCTCTCTCTCTCTTGCTCTCTCTCCCTCCCACTCTATCTGAACAAAAAATGAAAAAAAAAGGTCCTCGGGTGAGGATTAAAAAAAAAAAAAAAAAATGGGTTTGTTCCTGCCTGTGAGCTGCCGTGTGTGGTAAGTCTGGTGTGCGGTTTTCACACAGGTGACTTTCAGATGAACTCTTAGATGTGTGTTGTGTTTCCTGACCTGGGAAAGCTGAGAAGTGTAGGCCTTATCCTGGGGGAACCAGGGAGCCAGGGAGTGTTCTGGAGGAGGGGAGTAACCTGCTTCTTGGTGGTTGGCATCTTTTGTAGGAAATGCCTACCGAGAGTGTTTGGAGAATGGGACGTGGGCCTCGCGGATCAACTACTCACAGTGTGTGCCCATTTTGGATGACAAGGTGAGTGCCCCCTACCTGCCCTGACCCTGGTTGACTCGGGTTGAGCACAGAGGACCCCCAGGGTGGCAGAACCGGTCCTGCATTTTGCACCTCTTGCCCCTGCCCCACATCCCGCCCTGTGTCCAGCGACACTGTGATGAGGTAGAGAAGGGGACAGGGAGCCAGACGGGGAGAGGTCAGGCTGGTAGAGGACACAATCAGAGCACCACATGACACAAGAAGGGAATGACTATGTCACCAGGGCCCCAACATCTCACTGGATGGGACGTCCTTCCTCCTCTGGGCCTCAGTTTCTCCATCTGGCATTCTGACTCTGACCACTCGGAAGTAAGTGGAGCCCCCAGAAGGGCAGTCCCCACAGGACGCTGGGTCCTGCTCAGACCTCACCCGCCCCTCTAGCTCTGGAACTGGATTCCCTGCTGCCTGTGGGGTCCGTCACCTCCCCTTGAAAGCTGCACCTCAGTTCTGACCCAAAATGATGCCTCCCGCCTCCAGGCCCCTCCTCGTTCACCCAGCACAGTCCTCAGTGGGGCTGGTAGAAAGCCTTTCGTCTACCCTGAGAAAGGGACCTCAGAATGGGAGCCAAAGGGGGACTGCAGTGAGGGCCACAGGAGTGGCAAGTGGGACAGGTGATGCAGGAGAGGAAGAGGTCCCTGGCCCTCTGTTCTCACCTGTCCATCTCCCAGCCCTCGGAGTGCTGGCGAACCAAAGCAGCTGGGGGAGAGGGCCTCCTGTGGCAGGAAGAATTTGTCACTGCCTCTGTTGAGAAGTGCCAGCCCGTGGTGGCAATAAAAGGCGGACTGGCTTCCACTTGGTTTTGACGTTGCTCTTAAGCTCTCTGCAGACAATGCGCGCACACACACACACTGCTACACCCAGGGCAGACTGATCCCAAGGCAACCCTCAGACCTCCCAGCAGTCACTGCTTCCGAGGCAGGAGGGCAGGTTGGCCCACTGTACAGATGTCAAAACTGAGGCCCAGAGATTTGAACCAACTCACCCGCAGTTGCTCAGCCAGCTGGGGTCTGAGCTGAGACTAAACACAGGGTGGCAACCCCAGTCCAGAATTAAAAAGAAAAGAAATCTACCCCACCTCTGGCATATCTCAGAACCTGCTCTGAAATGGCGTGTTGGGGCCTGACCACGGCCATTTACACCAGGAGCCGCCAGGGCCGGCAGGAGTGAGCTGCAGGCGGGAGCCAGGCACGGCGGCGACCCGGAGCCCCTCGCTAGGGTGCCAGCGCCGCCTTCCGTGTGCCCATGCCCCTGTCTGTCTGTCCAGCAGAGGAAGTACGGCCTGCACTACCACATCGCCCTCATGGTCAACTACCTGGGCCACTGCGTCTCCATGGCCGCCCTTGTGGTCGCTTTCCTGCTTTTCCTGGCCCTGCGGTGAGTCGCCCTGCCCCTGATGTCTCCCTGTCCCTCCTCCCTTCGCCTGTCCCAGATCCCTCACCTCCGCCCCAGGGGCCTGGGGCCAGCGGGCAGGTGTGGGGGAGGCGCTCTGGCAGGCGTGAGGGTGCCACGGGGAGGCTCCTGGTGCACCCCTGCCCTCGTGCCAGGCTGCATCTCCGCCTGGCCCGGGGCTCAGTGCTGGATGACCCCTGACCCTGGCTGACCCCTGACCCGGGCTGACCCCTGACCCGGGCCTTCCACAGGAGCATCCGCTGCCTTCGGAATGTGATTCACTGGAACCTGGTCACCACCTTCATCCTGCGGAACATCGCGTGGCTGCTGCTGCAGCTCGTGGACCACGAAGTGCACGCGAACAATGAGGTCGCTGGGCGGAGGCCGGGCGGGGCCCGGGCTCGGCGCGGGGGCACCTGCCTTGGCTCCACGCCAGGCACTGGCCCTCCAGAGCTGGGGCGGGAGGCGAGCTGCCACGCGGGGGTCTGGGGAGCAGCCCACACCGGACAGCAGGCTTTGATTTATCCTGTCCCGCTCGCCACCTTGTGAGTTCAGACCTTCCACAGACCCTCAGAGAAAAGGAGGCTGGAATAAACCACTCTGTCTCACTTCATCCCAGTGACAGGCCTGCAGGGACTGTGATACAGACATGGGAACAGGCTCGGAGCGGTTCGGTGACAGTGGTGACGCCACTCCGTCCGGGCTCAGCATCATGGGCAGGCCGTCCACATGTCAGCTACCCGCCCGGATGTGTGTCCGTGCGCTGAACTGTGTGCCCGTCACTGAGACGGGGGTAGAGGGGCCCTGCACAGGTCTTGGGTACACCATTGGCTTCTCAGTGCGTCCTGTTTGGCGGCTGGACCTGAGTGTCGCCCAGCCTGGTGTGCCCTGAGCTTGGCCCCACGCTGGGCCCTGCTTCAGCACCAAACTCAGTCCAGCTTTGGGGTGTCCTGCAGCTCGGTCAAGGCTGGTACTGATAAGCTGCCACCTAACGTGGGGATAGAGCAGGGGTGGGAGGAGGGATCTTGAGCTTTCTGCTTCAGCAGGACTTTCTCAGAACGAGGAGACATGCAGCCATGTGGGGCCCGAGATCAGGGCTGGGGTCGTGGGGGAAAGCCAAGGAGGCAGTGAGCAGCTCAGTCCATGGAGCAGAGAGCCCCCATCACAGGGCTTCTGTGGCCACCACTTCCACGTCCCCACCTCCGCGCGGAGGGTGCCCCACAGGGGACCCCGTGGGAAACGTGGCCAGGTAGGGTCTGTTGGGGAGAGCTCCGACTTGGGGGCCCAGGACCTGGCCGTGGCTTACCGTGGCTCTGGGCAGGTTTTCCTCTGCCAGCGCCCCTGTCTCCCCTCTGTGAGGGGTGCTTGGGGAGGGGGAGTAGCCCTGCTCAGAGGGACAGGGACAGATTCTCCTCTGCTGGGGAGGCAGAGAGCAGCAACCCACATTCATTCTCCCAAACCCCGAGACTGGAGACTCACCTCCACACAGCCACCCAGTCGCAGACCCTGTACTATGACATACAGAACAGTTTTACATGAAATCACGTTCCTACACGAAATTTCATCCCTAAATGGAAAGCAGTGTGACCTACGGATTAAAGGCGACCCTCCAAAAAGATGAGCACGCAAACACTCCAGCCTCTGCGTGGAGCCGGAACCCTCTTCCTGGCTGAAAAGGGGAATTAGGGAGCCTTGGAGAGAGTCACAGACACACCAGTACCCGTGGAGACTTGACTCAGTCCGACACGGGGAGAGAGAAATGGCGCAGGGTTAGGAGACTGAGGGTACTTGATGCCATGCCCGTGACCCAGTAAAATGACCGGCCCCCGTCGGCGCCCTGGCCACACACTCGGGCCCTGGCCCCGGCAGCCCTGACCGCCTCTGCCCCGTGCAGGTCTGGTGCCGCTGTGTCACCACCGTCTTCAACTACTTCGTGGTGACAAACTTCTTCTGGATGTTCGTAGAGGGCTGCTACCTGCACACGGCCATCGTCATGACCTACTCCACTGAGCGCCTGCGCAAGTGGCTCTTCCTCTTCATCGGATGGTGTGAGGGTCCCAGGGGGCGGCCGGGCCGAGCGGGGGAGGGGTACTGCTGACAGGGTCCAGCATCCCGGGACAGTCCACAATGCAGCCAGGCCTGTCCATGCTGGCCAGGAGGAAGCAAATGGTCCCCCTGAAAGAACCCTCCACAAATGGCCCTCGTCTCCCTGCCTGGAACGGCAGCTCCAAAGCCTTTTGTCTCTGGCTCTGGAAGAGAAGCCACCAGCCACATTTCCCTACCAGAAAATCACACAGCCCCTCACCTCTCTGAGCTGCTTGGAGCGGATGGCTGAGAGTGGGGGAGGGGTGGGGCTGGGGTCTAGGGACAGGGCCCCTGGGGTCTCGGGTGGTCTGCAGGGGACGATTGGAAACAGGACCCCAGGCCCGTTATGGTCCCCTCACCCTGCGTTCTATAAGGGGTCCCCTGTCCCTCTGCCTGTCCACTACAACCATGTCTGTCCTCTTTTCAGGCATCCCCTGCCCCATCATCATCGCCTGGACCCTTGGCAAGCTCTACTATGAGAACGAGCAGTGAGTAGCACCGGCCAGCCACGCGGGGGAGGGGGATGTGAGGACAGGGCAGCCGTGGGCTTCGGCCCAGCTGTGGGGCAGGACTGGCAGCCACCAGGACAGGTTGCCTTTTCCCCATCCTTACATTGGAGGAACATCTCGAGGAAGGCAATGTCGTTGATGTCAAGTGGACTTTGTTGAATTGAGTTAGGTTTCTGGTTCCTGGAAGCACCCGAATGCATGACCCTTGGCCTTTGGGAGGCGCTGTCCTCCGAACACGGGGGAGGCCAGGGGCTCCTGCTCCAGCCCGGGGCACATCCACGCCTGGGACAGTGAGCCTCTCTGGACTCCTGGGCCCGCGTCCTGTCCTCGGACCTCACCTGCCTCAGAGTCCTTGCTGTTCTAAGCCACGGCCCAGATGATGGCACCCTGGCCATGGGTCAGCCGGGGAGCGGCTAGGAAGTCGGGTGCCACCAGCTGAGAGAAGAGGGGACAGTGCAGTGTCAGTCTCTGTATGCAAATCTCCAAGAGTCTCTGAGGCTGGGGAGAGCAGATGGGATTTGGGGGCGAGGGCAGGAATAGGGTGCAGTCCAGGAACTCGACATTAGGAAGTGCTCATAATGATTGAAGTCGTCCAAGAGTAAGGGACAGCTTTTATCGTTATCCAGAATGAGAGTGAGCTTCCTGTCAAAGGGGGTATGCAAGCAGAGACCAGAACCCTGGGAGGCAGCTGGGGAGATTTCTATCTGAGGCACTGGATGACCTCTGAGGATCTAGGGGACAGTCATGGGCCTTTCTGAGGTCCAGGAGGAGTTGCTGGCAGAGCCACACTGGGTCCTGGCCCAGCCCTTCCCCCAGACCCAGACCCTGAAGCGTCACCCACCATTCTCCCTGGAGAACAACCGAGCCTCTGGCAGCAGCAGGCTCCTCCGCTGGGTGAAGGAGGCTCAGCCCAGAGGAAGGCAGGGCTGGGGCAGGAGCGGGCTCCCACCTCCACACCCACTGCTTTGTGTGGCTGAGCGCCTGGCCCAGGGAGCAGCGGGCTCCAAGCAATGCAGAAACAAGGGGCACAGGGTAGCCCAACCTGGGGCCAGTGGGGGCAGCCCAGCTCTCCACCATGAGCCCTGGGCCCAGCAGCCAAGGACGGGGTGAGGGAGTGAGGAGGAGGCGGGGAAGGAGGAGCAGAAGGGAGAGAAGGAGGAAGAGGAGGAGGAGGAGGAGGAGGAGGAGGAGACCTAGGCTGCCCTCAGGCTGCTGGGGAGACCAGACCCTCCACGCAGGACAAAAGGCAGCTGGGGGTGAGCAGGGTGGTCAGTGGGGCTGGGAACATCCACCCAGGCTTCCGGGGAAGGTGCAGTCCTGGAGAGCAGGTCTCGGGAAGGGGAAAGCTGGAGGATCCTGGGCCCGCATCTGCAGTGGTCCCCCAGCTGTGATTCAGCAGGCCACTAACAGCCCCCCACCTTTGCAGGTGCTGGTTTGGGAAGGAGCCCGGTGACCTAGTGGACTACATCTACCAGGGCCCCATCATCCTTGTGCTCCTGGTAGGTGGACACTGGGGTGGGACTGGGGACAGAGGAGCAGCTGAGGACCCCCCCAGCTGAGACACTAGGGAGAGATGTGGCATGGAGAGCCCCCTGAGCCCACACACGCTGTCCACGCCACCCCGCTTCCTGACACCTCCCTTCTGAGCTCGCTCTCCCCTCGTTTCCTGCCCACACGGCCCCCTCCCCTCTCTGGCACTGGGTTCCTTCTCTGGGCAGAGAATGGGTATGACTGGCCAGTTTCTAGTGCCTTCCCACATCTGACGTCCCCTTGCCAGGTACAGTGCTGAGGTCGCCAGTAAGGGGGCAAGAGAAGGGTGTACAGGCTCGTGTTCAGCCCGATTTACATCCCCCTCCTCCCCCAGCAAACCCCTCCAGAACCCCCCCACCCCCCCACACCCCCAGCTGGAGCCCTGGTATCAGAATGAAGCGTAGGAACAACCATTCCTGGTTCGGCTCCCTGCCCTTTGCCAAACATTTTTGAATCTAAGGTATAATTGCTGTTCGTCTTTTATCTACATGGAGCTTTCATTGAGGTAGAGTTTACGTAGGGGCTGCATTCTGCACAAACGAACCCATTATATATCGTACGGAAGAAAGAGAGACATACAAAAAGGCCCCATAAGAAATTGGCATTTACGTAAGACTTATTTCAGGCTCCTGTAGTACCAGCTCCCTTAAAGGGCCACAGCTCCTGGGAGCCGAGAGCGGCATAGCAGGTGCCTAACACAGGCATCTCTGGTCTGCCTTGGGGGTGATGACTGTTTATCTCTTTCATTTCCTTACTCTCATTTCTGTGACTTTTCCTGGGATTCATTTGACCTCCGTCTTTGCAGTGTCCCTGATGCATATGAGCTGGAGATGACGAGGTTTTTTACCCCTGGCCTGAAATCACAGCATCAGGGCTCTGTTAGTCCAGAGGCAAAGCCGGTCCCTGTCAGCTCAGTGGGGGAAGCACTGTCCTTGGAGTCCCACCTGCAATGAGTCACACCCCAGTGTGAATGGAAACCCCGTGAGACCCATCCCCTCCCGGCCAGCTGCTGAGAGCCCACCCTGGAGGCCAGGGCTTCCGAGGAGCCTGGGACCCAGCCTAGGAAGGCTGGCCTGGGTGCGGAACCCATGGTGGGGAGCAAGCCCCCGCCGCGAGCACAGGGGACAGTGGTGAAATGAATGGAGACAGGGAGACAAGAGTAGAGGGCTCCATGTCAAGACTCACCTCCCCGCGTCCCCTCCATGTCCCCTTCCCGGTTCCACCCTCACCTCCAGGGCATTTCGCTTGTCTGCCCCTCTGGCCCAGCCCACACCCAGCTAATTGCACCGCTAGGGCTTCCAGGGTCCCAGGTGTGCCTTCCAGAAGCTCTGTCTTCATTATGTCCAAACTTCATGTTCCCCAATGTCTGGAAGAAGTAGGGAGCATGCTTCCCATGTCACAGATGAAAACACCGAGAGGAGACGACCTGCCCAAGGTCACCACTAACTGCAGCTGGGCTGAGACTCGGCAGGTCACCCACCACCTGCCTTCCTTCCTTTCTGTTGGATGCGTGTCGGTGCCCCTGCCCCACCCACCCGGCCCTCCCCAGCAGTTCACAGCTGCATTTCTGCTGGGAGAGACACCTGCTTATTTCCGGGTTCTGGGGGTGAGTCAGCTGGTTCAGTTTGCAGGAGGCTGTTGTCATGGGAAAGGCATGTGGCATTGATGGGGCCCCTCTCGGGGCACCGGGCTCTGTGGTTATCTGGGTTGGACAGGTGAGGAAGCAGAAGCTCAGAGAGGCTAATTAAGCCACTTGCCCAAGGCCACACAGATGCCAATTGGAACAACCAGAATCAGAGCCCTGTGTGGAGGACTTGGTGCCAGGCATTCATTCATCTGGGAGGTGGCACCTGGAAGCACAGCAGGGGGTGGCAGGGGAAGACAAAGAAAGGAGGAAGCCAACAAACCCCACCCCCACCCTGACCCGACCCTGACCCAGAATCAGGGATGCCAGGCTGGACTCCTCAGGGAAGCTTGTCTGGGGGGTCTAGCCTCACCCTTGCACCCCTTCCCCTGCAGAGCCCACCCCTAAGAACTTCCCGAGCAGGGAAGGCCCTGCAGGAAGGAATCTCGCGTTTTGGGTTCCCAGCTATTCCTCCCTCCCTCCTGGACTTGTGTCCTGACTCCTGCCTCACCTCAGCCAACTGGCCACCCTCTGGCCCATCTCCCCCACCCCAGGGATCTCCCCCTGGCCTTTTCTCTGCCTGGAACACTCTCTCCCGCCTTCTCAGCTCACATGCCTTTCTCCAGGGCTTTGACCCCTTAGGGAAATGCAGTGCACCCTTCACCCCAGACCGCAAGCCAGGCCCACTTCCTATTGCTGGTGCCCAGCTCAGAGTCTGGCACATGGCACTCACTGAATGAGTGAGTGAGTGAGTGAGTGAGTGAGTGAGTGAATGAATGAATCAATGAAACCAGAAACCAGGCTGGACAAGGTTCGAGTGCAGTAGCCAGTGCTCACTGAAGAGCTGGGATTTGGCAAGGGACGAGTAGGGTTCAAGCTCCATGTGGGCTGCGGTGGCCAGAGGCTCCCTGCAGGAGGGAGGAAGGTGCCTGAGGTGGGGCGAGGCGGTGCGGGTGTTGTGAAGGGGAGGCTGGGAACCGAGCTCACAGGACACACTGGCTTTCCGGCTGCACAGAGCCCGGCTGAGAGGGGCTGGGGCAGCGGCACGAACTGCCCTGCTTCATGGGAGAAGAGGCGGTGCGGCCTTGACTTCCCGACTCCCCCCACTAGACCTTGTCCTTGTAGCCAGAAGGTGCTCAGCAACTGCTTATTGACGGGATGAATGGGTGGGTGATGGGACATGTGTATGATACCCATTAAACGACGGGGTGGACGGGCAGGTAAACTGATGCATGCTTGCTGTCTAGATAGCCAAATGGATCTGTGGGTGGGGTGGGTGCTGTGCCTGAGGAGACCCTCGGTTCTGAGTGGGGACCCTGCAGCAGCAGACAGGGACAGGGGCCGGGGCAGGGCCCTGGGGGCAGGGCGGGGGCGGGGCCTGAGCAGCTGCCCCTGGCTTTCCCTCCCGGGGTCTGGGTGCAGGAGCAGACGGAGCCCTGGGTGACAGGCAGCTGAGCAAGCAGAGGGCACCTGCCTGTCCCGGCAAGAGAGGAGCAGAGGCCTTGGGACCCCAGGCAGGTGCTGGGGTGATGAGTGTGACGTCTGAGCACATGGAACGAGGGCTCTCAGGGGGTCCCAGGGGCAGGTGGCTGCCGCTCAGCTCACGTCACCTCATGGCTTCCTCCTCTCGGCCCCCTCCCTCCAGATCAATTTTGTGTTTCTGTTCAACATCGTCAGGATCCTAATGACAAAATTACGGGCATCCACCACCTCAGAGACAATCCAGTACAGGTAGGTGTGGGGTGCTGTGGCCCCCCGCAGGGAGAAATGAGGCCGTCTGGGCCACGCCGCTGCCTCCTGGGCCTCTGTGTCCCCCAGGGACCCTCACCACGGGAACGAGGTCCGCCTGCAGCGTCACCCTCTCCCTCGCACAGGAAGGCGGTGAAGGCCACCCTGGTTCTCCTGCCCCTTCTGGGCATCACCTACATGCTCTTCTTCGTCAACCCCGGGGAGGACGACCTGTCGCAGATCGTGTTCATCTACTTCAACTCCTTCCTGCAGTCATTCCAGGTGGGGCACCGGCCAGATGGGGCCGCGGCGAGCTTCCCCGACCTGGACGCTCAGGTGCCCTCCCAGACGGTCGCACGGGGCTGGTGCACGCGTGGTTCATGTGTTACACGTTCGAGTGCACACACACTGAACCAGAGCCCGGCCCGCCACCCCCACCGGGGCCACCCAGCTGGTCCCCACTGCTGGCCCTGCACCTGCTCCGAGGATTCGTGGCAGCCTGTCACACTTGCAGCATGGGGGGTGGGGCCCACCCAGCTCTGAGCCCCTGGGGTCCCGGGTCAGAGTGTTCCCCCGCCTCCCTGTCCCCCTCCGCCCTTCCAGGCAGAGCAGTTCCCATGCAGACCCCTGACCACTGCCTCCTTCCTTTCCAGGGCTTCTTTGTGTCTGTCCTCTACTGCTTCCTAAACGGAGAGGTACGAGGCTGGCCCCGGGCGGCCTGGCTCCGTGGGCCTCACACCAGTCCAGCAGAGCCGCCCAACCTTCTGGGACTGCCGGGGCCCTGGAGGGGAGGGAGGCCGCTAGGGAAACCACCCAGCCTTGGGGGGCTCTGCCAGTGTAGAAGGTCAAGTATGCAGGCCAGGAGCAATTGGTCAGCACGGACAAAGCGCCCGGGAGCAGGAGTGTGAGCCCACAGCGGTCTTTACGGACCCAGGGAGCAGGCGAGACCCCAGCACATTCCCACACTCCTCCAGGTGGGCTCTGGGGGGCAGGCACCCGCTGAAGCCTGGTTAGCTCACAGGGCCCAGCATCCCAGCAGCCACCCCCGTCAGGCCCAGTGGGTGAGGGCACACAGCGCCGCCCGGGGAAAGGGCAGACACAGCGCCCAGGGCCCGAGAGCTTCCAAGCACTCAGGAGGGATGGCAGCATGCCCTGCGGCCACTTCCCTGTCCTGCACATGGCCATGGCCGGGCTCTGCAGGCCTGTGTCTGTCACCTAAAGCACAGTGTCCAGGGTGGCAGGTCCAGCGGTGGAGGCTAGGACCAGGCAGAGGGCAGGATGAGAAGGAGCCACTGGTGCAATGACTGCTCGCGACCGCTCCCTCTGTTCAACCCTGTGCCGGGCTCGCAGTGGGGACACGGCCGCTTTGGCAGAGTCCTTCAGGTGCAGTTCAGATGAGGGTATAATGGCACCAGCGACGATCAGACTTTGCCATGAAGTGAACCGCTGGCCATAGGTGTGAGGGTCAGGAAGGCAGGGTGTCCATGGCAGGCTGGGTCCCGTGGGGTGTCCTCGGGACAGGGCTAGGGAAGGAGGGCCCCCGCGAGTGCCGGGGACGGCGGTGTGAGCTTCAGGGCCAAGGGCGTCAGGGAAGGACCCACCTGTGGAACCAGCCAGTCCCTGAGTGTGGGGGTGGCAGTCAGGAGGGCCGCCCTGGCCCTCTTAGCAGGGCTGAGAGGGGCAGGGAGCAGGGGAGAGGACTGTCGGTCCCCAGGATCGCCCGAGGGCCCAGCTGCCTGTGCCTCACCGCCCACAGGTGCGCTCAGCCGTGAGGAAGAGGTGGCACCGGTGGCGGGACCATCACTCCCTCCGCGTCCCGGGGGCCCGGGCCATGTCCATCCCCACTTCACCCACACGGATCAGCTTCCACAGCATCAAGCAGACGGCCACCGTGTGACCCCGCGCGTCACCCACCTCGCCCGTCGCGCCAGGTTGGGACGGCTTCCCCACCCTCCTCCTGCGCCCACGCTGGGCTCTCCTTGCCCGCAGCCCTGGTGAGGACAGAGGGAGGCGAGAGACCAGCTCTCCAGCCTGGGCAGCACAAGGGCTCTGAGGGACCAGGCAGCTGAGCCAGAGCAGAGTGGAAAAGTCACAGGCACCCCCAAGAAGAGCGGGACACGTGTCTTTAGGCATTTGTGCACACCAGCCTCTCACATCAGATCCTCACGCTAGCCCCGTTCACAGATGAGGAAACTGAGGCCAGAGCCAGGAAGGGCCTGCCCAAGTCCCACAGCTAGTTCGTGGAGGACCTGGCTCCTCTGCCCCACTCATGGTGTGGGCCTTCCTGCCAGCAGCAGGGTGATGTGTGGCCCTGCTCCCTACCTGCAGCCTCCACGCTCAGTGGCGCCCTCTGCAGTCGGGAGGAGGCACAGCAGCTGGAGCAAAGGATAAATTTGGAGGGCTCCACCCAGGGCCTCTCACCTGGAGAAGCCCGGTCTACACCCACCCCGATCCGGCCATCCCCCTGCCCCTGGGCCTTCCTGAAGAATGCTGACTCCTTTCTGGGAGACCTCAGCCTAGTCCACAGAGTGAAGGGCTTGGGGAGGGACAGGAGGGGAGGGAGACACGGCCAGGACAGCCACACTTAGGCCAGTCGGATACATCGTGCAGGACAAAAAGGGGAGAAACATGGGGACGGGCTGGGACAAGCCGTGGGCTAGAAATCGCAGAGACAAAAGTACGCCTTTAGTGACTGCAGCTAATCCCCCAGCGCCCACCTGAGCCTAGGCACCAATCACCCCTTCAGAAGCAACACCTGCTCCCCGTGGAATAAACCACGCCTCTGTGGAAACAGGTTCCCCAAAGGTGAGGTGGACCAGGCATCCGAAGGGGTGCCGCGGGCCAAGGACGGTGGGCTGGGTCCATCTAGACTCCGGCGCTGGCCTGGGGCCAGTGCTCTCTGACCTGTGTGCCGGCAGGTCTGACCCTTATCATTCCCCAAGTCATCTGCCCCTCCCCCCCAAGCAAGGGCAGTTGGATTCAGCACAGAGAGGTGCTGCTCACCCCGCACACCCAGGCCTGTCCCAGAGGCCCAGGTTCTGGAATCTGGAGGGACAGCTGGACAAGGCCCGTGGTCTCCATGAGCAACAACCCCGGGACAGTTCCCGGCCCGGCTGCGGTCCTGCTGCCTGCAGGAAGGCTGGGAGCCCAGGGGCAGGAGAAGCCATCAGGTCGGGGTTCGGAAGAGCTTTTGCTCTTGGTACACCTCCCCTCACCCCCGATTTTTAAAATGATGTATATTGTCTTGCACACTTTTAAGTTGACATCTAATATTTTTTACCTAAGTTTTAGAACTTGCGAGAGATGTGATTTCTGGCATTTGGTAAATATTTGCGTGTTACAATAAAACTGCCACAGTACTTTAAAAACATCATGGAGTCTCCGAACACAGCAGTGATTGAATGCCTACCCTTATCTATTAAAAAAAAATACAACCGGCTCCTCTTTGAAGGTGGGAAATTTACACGGTTCTTCCTCTTTGAACTTGTCCCTCCACCCCACTTCCCCTGTGGAACTCGATACAGATGCAGGGGTTTTTTATGGTTGCAAATCTTTTACTGCTCACCTCACCGTATTCCTCTGCCAGGCATATATTTAGAAATTGAAATAGAAATGTTTAATTTCCCATGACAGGTGCTAAGGGTTTTTTTTTTTTTTAAAGTCTTCTAAATGGAGTTATTACAACTATTTCTTGATATAAAATATATTATGTGGTTGAGGAAAACAACATGGCTGCTAAGAGTTCTTAGAAGTCATTGTTAAACCTAAAAAGGGAAATTTACTGAAAACACATCTTAGCGCTGGCTGGTTTGGCTCAGCAGTTAGAGCATCCGTCTGTGGACCAAAGGGTCGCAGGTTCAATCCCCAGCCCTGGTCAGGGTTGTGCAGGAGGCAACCAATCGATGGTCTCTCTTGCATTGATGTTTTTCTCTTTCTCTCTTCCCCCCTCCCTACTACTCTAAAAAAAAAAAGAAGAAAGAAAACATCTTTAAAAAATTTTTTTTCTTTATTGATTTTAGAGAGAGAGGAAGGGAGAGGGAGAGAGATAGAAACATTGATGAGAGAGAACATCGATTGGCCGCCTCCTGCATGCCCCCGACTGGGGATCGGGCCCACAACCTGGGCATGTGCCCTGGCTGGGAATCGAACCAGCGACCTCTTGGTGCATGGGTCAACGCTCACCCACTGAGCCACGCCGGCCGGCGGAAGGAAACACATCTTAGTGAAATGGATAGGAACTTAAGTGTCCGTGAACCTGTGGGTGGATGGTTATTGCAGGAATGAAGCGGGACCCGGCAGCCTTTCCTCTCTTCACTCTGCAGAACTGCGTGCTGAGAAGCCTTTGCACACGAATAAGTAGATGCCGCTCAGTTCTCTGAACTCCTGAGGTCTAGGCCAAAAACTGCCCAGCGATCCAGCATCACAAATGACCGTCGCTGGCCACTTGAAGTCCTCCTTAAATGTGGTTAGAAACATGACTTGAGACTTGTCGGGCTTTCCAAGGGCTTTGCTGCCCTGGCAGGGGCTCGTGTAATTTCTCACCATGGACACCTCGCTGCCAGCGGATGCTTGGCTGGCCGGAGAGGGGTGCGCAGGGGAGGGCACCCCAGTGTGTCCGTTGGGAGGCGGTGGGATGCCCTGACTTTGTGCCTTCCCGAGAGACAACGTGTGCGGGTCCTGAAGGTCTTCCTGCACCCAGAGACAGAGGCGGCCTGAGGGCTGCTTTCTTTAGTATCGGGGGGCTCCTGTAGGGCGAGGAGCCATCCGTGCCCGGCCCCCAGAGGCCACCGGGAGAGCCGTGCGGCCAGAAGAGACCCAGGGCTCATCAGAGAAGCCAGAGCGGAACGCAGGCCTCCAGCAGCCTCAGCGCCCAGTCCAGAGCTCATTCACCACTGCTTCTGCTCCCTGGAGGCCTGCCCTGAAGGCATAAAGCCTCGAATCCAGCTCCCTTTTGGAGGAGGCCCCTGGTCATGGCCCCCCGCTGAGCTCTGGCCTTGAAATGCCACCAGGGCCTCCGTGTGGACAGCCCCTGGCTGAGCTGGCCTTCCTGGAAAGTGTCCTCTCCAGCAGACTCCCCTCTGAGGTTGGGCAGCCAGACTCCTGGGCTCCTAGGCTCCCCTGTTTAACCCTCTCACCGCCGCCTCTGCCATTAATGAAGCTCAGAGGGGTATTCCTCACACCAGCCGCCGGCCCCACTCCCACTGGGACCCCAGCCAGAGCCCTGACCCCGGCGTCCCTCAGAGAGGGGCCATAAGGAGCAAACACGCCGGCAGGCGATGTCATCCGTGGGGTGAAGGGTCTGTGGTGGAGGTGTCACCTGAGGGCTGAAGCCACAAGCCCCCGGTCTCCTGTGGAGGGGACAAACCAGCAGCAGAAACGAAATGGCCTCATGGTGGCGATGGAGTCATCTTACCCCAGGGGCCCGCGAGACAGGAGGAGCCTCCACCGGGTCCTCGGGCGGGTGGCCAGCCCCAGCCTGGCCCAGCTCATCTAGGTGTACGACGTCGCCTGGTGTGGTGATGAGCACCCCGCTCCCTCTCACAAGTGCCCCGGTTTGAACCATCAAGCATGTCCCCCTACCTAAACCACGTCTGTCGGCAGGCACAGTAAGGGCCACAGACGCTGCTGCACAGCTGACAGGTGGGAGCCAGGTGGGCGGGGCTTCCGTGCTAGCACTTCGGACAAAGAACCCAGAAGGGCCCTTTCGAGGCCAGGTCCCGCGTCCCGCCCTCATATCTCGCTGCGGGAGGAAATTGTCCCTCGGCCTCTGCTGTGAATACAGCAAAGTAATTAATTGTGCTCCTTAATTAGTTCTGCAGGGCACCGAGCCAGGTCCCCCCGGCTCACTGAGGCCCAGCCCTGATAAACAATCCAGCATCACACATCCCCATGGAGGCCCCTCCACACGAAAAGGTGGAGAAACCCAGCCAGGTCGTTGCTTCCTGCCTCGTCCCGCCCTGGTGTCCACGATCTCTGGGGAGGGCGGGTGGTGGGCCCTGAGCAAGCCTGCTGCTGCCTCCTTCCTTCGACCCACATACCTCGTCCTTCCGGGGTTTGTCTAAAGTGTGCACTACGGAGTCTGTGCCCGAAGTCCCTAAGCAAAGGCCGCCTTCCTCGGCTCGGAGCAGACGCTGGGCTAGCCCTCACTCCCTCAGCACCGCAGACTTGACCGTTCAGGTCTCTGCAGCTGCCGGGACGAGGAGGAAGAGGCCCCTCCTTGGAAATGATGGCTTCTTTTCCTTAGAAAACTATAAATGTATAGAATGTAGAATTACAGCGTATTAAATAGCGCAAGAAATTTCTACAGAAATCCTCAAAGGAACCACAGATCCAAGTTTAAGAGCCCCTGCCCTCGGGATAAAATTAAACTGTTCTAATTAGCTAATAAGTCTTCCCTAATCGGTGGTGCGCAAACCTGCCTGAGCATTAGAAGCACCAGGGCATTTTAAGCCTCCTGAAACAATGCCAGGAGGTGTGAGCTCGCACTCTGACCGGCTCCAGGAGTGGCCCGCACACAGGAGGGCGCTGGGAGCCGCCAGCACGAAAGGCCCTTGGCCTGCTGCTTGCTGTGTCTCCCACGGTGCCCACCATGCCCTGCAGTGGGGCACTGCACCTTTCCAGCTGGGCTCTCCTGGGTGGACCTAAGGCTGGGTCTGCGAATGGCTTGAAGGCAGGGCCTTTTCTGTCTCAGCCCTGAACTGCAAGTGCCCAGGAAATATCAGGGGTCCAAGACAGATGTCATTTGAACAAAGGATTCTGAAAATATGGACCGAAGACCACCGACGCACACAATCTTAGTCCCTGGGACTCATCTCTTGGTGCCTGGGGGTTGGAAGTTGTTTTCCAAGTGGGGGGCCTTCTCCAGGAGCACCCTGGAATGAAACAAGACCGGTCCACAGGTTGGAGCGCACAGTAGGTCCGGATGTATCGGGGCAGCCCGATTCTGCACACCGGCTGCAGGTGGGGTGCGTGGCCTGGAGTGGAGTGCAGGAAGAGGGGTCAGGACGGCACCAGGGGTGTCGCTCCCCGAGAGGATAGCTCGATGGACTGGACCCGCTCGCCTGCTGGCTTCAGAATCACTTTCAGAAAAATGGAAGGTCAGGTCTCAGTTTTAAAAGCCTGTCAGTGTTTTTGTGTTTTTTTTTTTCCTCTTTCCCACAATCTCATTTTGCTTAATCTCACTATCAATTAACTCGCGCTCAGAGGTAGAACAGTGGGTTTTGATGAGCCAAAAAAGGCTTTAATTAGAGTAAGTGGTTTTAGTCGGCATAACTGCTGTCGCACTCATCGTTGGTGATTGAGGTTTAAGGTCTAACGAAGGCAGACGCTGGCTGGACAAGTTCTACGCCGGTCACTCCTGCACCACGTCCTGAGCCCACAGCGGGAGGCAGAGCTCTGGCTCCCTCCCGGGCTCATGAAACTTCCATTAGTTCAGACTCAGGCTGTGGCCTGGAGCCCAGGCACACAGGGCTCGCGTGGGCCTAGCACAGCTGGTTCCAGAGGACTCGGGACTGGAATGCACTTTATTTCCAGCACAGAGCTCCCCGCGCCCCTCTGCTCCGCAGCCGCACCCACTCCCTCCAACAGGATCATGGCTGGGTCAGATCCCTCGGAAACTGAAATCCTCTTCTCCCCCACCCGCACTCCCCCACCCTCGCACCTGCTTGTCTAATTGTCTCACTAAACACAAGGTTCGTATAAATTCATCTCCTCAAAGGGAAGCCCTTTCGGGAGATGGCGAGAAAGTTCGCAGTGGCGCCAGGTGGGAAACACTGGGAGGAAGCTGACCTCCGCTGAGGGACCTCCTACAGCCACGCTGACGACACCATCCCGCCGCGGGGCACGCAGCGCAGTCAGGTCCCCACAGGTGACAGCTAGTGCACACCTGGCGATGCAAACGGACCCCTTTCTCTCTGAAACTGCACATGACCGGAGCGATGCCCCTCCATCCAGTGCCCAGGGCTGTGCCTCTGCAGCGTCCTCTGGCCAGTGTCAAGTGGCCTTGGATTTAAACACACACACAGCCTGGCCGGTGTGGCTCAGTGGATGGAGCGTCGTCCCACGGACGGAGAGGTCTGGTTCAATTCCCGGTCAGGGCACATGCTCAGGTTGTGGGCTTGATCCCCAGTAAGGGGCATGCAGGAGGCAGCCGATTGATGGTTCTCTCTCTCTCTCCCTAAAAAAAAAAAAAAATCAATAAAAACATTAAAAATAAATGAAATAAGCACACACACCCCTCAAGCCAGAAATGGCTTAAGAGTCAGCCTTGTTCACGTAACACAGAGCCAGCCACCCACTGGGCCCACCTCTGATGAAGGAGGGCTTTGTACTTTTCTTTCCAAATGAGGACATAAAGTTTCTGTAATGGTGAAGGATGGTCCACTTCAGATTATACAAACTGCCCAAGGTAACACTACCTATTGTCAGAGCCCGACTCACATGTGCGCCTGTCTCCAACGGCTACCATCTAACTGTTACAACACCTCGCCAGCAGGAAAGGACACTGGGCAGAAACACGACAATGGTTGCAGATGCTGAGCCCAGCTATTCACAAGTAGAGAAGCCAGGCCAAGGGCAGGAGGCTCCCTCTCCACCCGCTCTGATGGGAACTCCAGGGAGTGAGGGGGAAAGAAGTATTACTCAGCTATTTCTTGGCCAGACTGACTAAACACTGAAATCATTCTGTTCAACCAGCTTTCAGGAAAGGAAACAAACCCTCAAGGAGGAGAAGAAAGGACCGAGTGACTCAAGCAACAACTCAGCTCTTCCCTCTCCGAGCAAGGGCCCTTGCTCAAGGTTCCTTTCCTAACAATAGCCCCGCACAGGTTTCTGTCCCAACCACACGACCGCTGACCCCGTGCCGGCGCCCCGCTGACCCCATGCCGGCGCCCCGCTGACCCCGTGCCAGTGCACACTGACCGGCCGAGAGAACCTGAACCGGCTTCAGGAGTGACCCTGGCTTTTGTAAACCCAGGTTTCAAGGCAAACAGGAATGCTCCGAGAGGACCTCCTGATGCCCAGCGACACTGCGTGCGCTAACAACCCGAAAGGGGCTAATGTGGAACAGTGGACAACAGACAGAAGCTGGAGGGTGAGCAAGGGCCAGGTGAGAGGGGGAGAGAGGAGAGAGAAGACAGAAACAGGCGCATGGAGACAGAACATATCAGCCCCGTGGTCTGGCAATCTTCTCGCCCCTTCTCTCGTGGTCCTCTCTAGTGTTAGCAACACCCGCCCGGAGGACAGGTCTGCAGACAGCTCCTCCTGAAACAAGTCATGGCTGACAAATCGAAGACTTCCCAGCCTGGCCGAGAATCTGCTTCATGCCAACTCCACGGGGCAGGACGAGAAGGAAGGGTCCTGAGTTGTAGGACAAGCTTATACACAAGTAAGCACTTCCTGGTAGCAACACACTGTTTAAGCTTTGTAACAGGAGACTGAGGACGGCTTAGGTGCCATTAGGACAGTGACAAGGACAGGGAGAAGTTAGTAGTCTTCTCCACGAGCGCCATCCCTTATGTATCTACCAGGGGGCTGTGCAGTCAGCCACAAAGCCAACTCCAAGACTCCGAGACAGGGATTCAGCGACTCTCAGCTCCAGGTCAGGCACATTGATGGCAAGAGTGCAAGCTTCCCTGCATTTAAGAAGGCGAGCGCGCGCGTGCCCGAGGGCGCGTTGCTTTCTGCACTCATGGAGGCCGGTAACCAGAAGCACCTCGCTTCCTAAGGAAAAGGTCTCTCAGGCCCTTCAAGAAACTGTCTCAAGTCACCTTCATCCTGATATCATCATGTACTTTGAACTTAGTCCAAAGCCGCTTCTGCCACCTAGTAGCAAAGTGAGCCTGGAAAGGCTCAGCATCCTTTCTTTTTACGTAATAGGACAATTATGATACTTAAATTACTGTGAGGGCTAGCAGACAAACACCCAGGAGCCCTCTTAGAACACAGCCTGGTACATAGTAGGCACCTGGCCAGAGCCTGTCTCCCTGGAAACATGGCAGTACAGCCTCACCGACGTCCCCGGGGAAACGGAGCAGGCCGGGCCCAGGGGGCAGGGGAGAGGGGTTCACCCAACACTTGGCGAGGGGAGAGGACATAGCTGTAGAGACGCTTGGGGCTCGTGAGGGCACACTGACGGTCATCTCCATAGAGCAGTACAAAAACAACACCCTCTGAACTCGTCTTTTCTCGACACTTGGGTGTTGACGACTTGACCCCTATTGTCAGAAGACACCCCTCCTTCAGCAGACCTTTGCCCCCTCCGGGGGTTCAGGCTCTTTATGGCTTGAGCTGAGGCATCCGCTAGGCATGGTTCTCCTACTGCGCTTTCCAGATATCGATGTGCAGGCCCCCCTTGGAGGCACTGGCTCAACTGGGCTTAGGGCACACATGGTATTTTGTGAAGCTCCACTGTGCAGCCGGGGCTGAGAGCCGTGTCCATCCCGGCATCTTTCAGGGCCGTGACAGGTTTAAGAAGGCATGTCCTTGGACAGGCAGGGAAGACAGCCACCAGCTAGGAGAACAGCAGTTACCAGCAGGAGGGCGGAACCACGCGCTGCTTCTCAGGCAATTTGTGCCGAAGCTCCCAAATTATATCCCAGTTTCCAACAGAGACATTAATTCCGTCCACGTGGTCCTAACACAATTACTGCTCAGAGGCAGCGCAATTACCAAGAATTATTGAAGAGGCACCAAGAGGTGAGTTTTGAGGAGCAGCAAAATTATTCCTCTATCCACGTACTGCATCTTCAACTAAATGTCTTTGTGGTGGTGGCCAAATGCCAAAAAACAAAAACAAAAACAAACCCCAAGCCCCCAAAACTGCATAAACAGTCAGACCATCAGCAGAGATGCTGGCACAAGCCTCTTTAATAGGCGCGATGCTGTCAAGACCTGTCCATCCCACCCCACTCAGGAGACACAGACTAACAGCCTTCCCTGGTGATGGGAGGAGATAATTTGGATTTATTTCCAAGGCATCTGGTTCCCTCGTGAATAGACTCCACTGGCTGAGACAGCCACTGCCATTACCCTAAGTTTCTGCTGGGTAAGGGGAACAGTAAGTAAAGGTCTAGAACGAACCTATTTCATGGGATTTATTGAACAAAAAACTTTCATAAGTTGTCACAAAGAACTTTGGACATCCGACAACTCTGTTATAATCTCATGCAATGGGTACGATCATTTCCAGGCAATACATTCTTTTTCTGAGACATCCCCTGTATTCAGTATTTCACTATTACGGGCTGTTAAGCGACACTAAGGTTCTTGACTCCTGCAGAAACCAGGTACAGACCACCTCTCTGGAGATAACTGAAGAGTATTTGGAAGTCCTCAATTTCAACCAAGATCAGTGTTAAAGAAACGACTGTGTTCTTACGTACACTCCACAGAAACCAGTTAGAATCTGACCCTTCCCCATCACTGTTTGTGGAGAGAGAGATTTCAGGAGTAATTTCTCTGAAACAATGCTATTCATCTAGCTCTTACTGAGTCAGCCCAGTCTGACACATCAAGTACGTAAATAACAAAGGCCTCACAGGGCATCAAGCTAGAAAGACCTTGGCTTTGTGTAAATACACACTGCGCTTGAGTAAGAGAGTGTGCGTGCATGTGTGTACACCTTGTGTACACAGCCTCCTCGTTTAGAAAACAGCTCTTCACCGGCCTGTGCGGAGAAGCGAGCACACTCAGTACACGCAGCAGATCGCAGATCGGAGGAGCCCTGCTGGCCGCCCTCCCCGCTCAGCTCAGGCACTCACTTTACAGACCTGTTCTCAGGAGAAGCCGCCCACTGTCCCTGGGGAGGTGCAGAGAAAAGGAGGGCTTTCGGATTTAATATCCAGCATCTAGGTCGTGACAAATGTATTTGCCAATGAAAAGTGAAGAGAGCTCTGATTCCAATCCCTTTACGACCCCAAGTAGGCAAATCCCACTACGTATTTCATATATCTTTTCCTATTAGTGAGCTCATAAACGTCTGAGGTGGTGGTGGTGATTGACCGCGGAGGCACTGGCTGGGAGCGGAAGGAGGTGAATGGGAAAAAGTAGAGACCACGCCCCCGTGGGAGAAAGCTGGAATACACCCAAATTAAGAGCTATCGGGAGTTTGAGGTGAAAGAATTCCCTAGAGAATGAAAACTCAAGTGTATTTAAAATCTAGTTCCTTCTAATAATAATGCTTTAAAAAGCACCCCCGACAGAAGAGAAATTAGTTTCAGTACAAGACTCTTCCCCAAGAGGTTTGTTCAGAAATCCAAGGCTCACCGGTCTGCAGGCTGAACGCTCGCTGGGCAGCGCTGCGCAGGCTGGGGGCGTCGCCGCGAGGCCAAGGGGATTCTCCACTTCCACTGATCTTTGTACCCGAGACAAGGCCGACATTCTGGACGTCACCCCTCTCCCTTATACTGTGTGAGAGGAAGTTGGGACACTAGGCAAGGTCTCAACTCTGCAAATAAAGAGCTGTGCAAACTCGCACATCCTTGAATGATTTCCTAACAAATAAGCCTGTGTGTTCTGAGTGTTCCACGGAAAAAATATAATAGAAGTCAAGTCCCTCAGAAAACTGCTAGGCTAGAATGAAGACACTGTGGTGGCTGAGAACTGCTAAGTCAGATAAGACAGATGGGGTTCCTGTAGCATCCGGGGTTCAGTGATTTTGAGGGCTACTTGGGGAGCCAAGACTTCTGTCCACAGAACATTCCGGTGGCAGCCCTGCACCCCCCACCAGAACGCCTCTTCCTCTCCTCCACTCGGCTGCCCTGTCCCCACCTCGGCCTCCCACGAGGCCGTCCACGGCTGTCTCCTCAGCGAAACGCAGCCCTCGCAGAGACAGAGAAAGACAGAGTGGCGGCGGCTGCACTGCTCTGTAGATCTACTAAATACCACTGAGTAACACACTTCACACAGTTGAATGTCATGGTGTGTAAATATACCCCAGTAAAGCTGTTAATTTAGAAAGAGGCTCAGTTGTGTTTAACAGTAGCTGTGAGCACGCAGATCCAAGGGTGGGAAACAGCTTTGCCGAGAACGCAGACACATGAGCAAACGGATGACAAGTGTGTTCAGAATTCCTCCAACTTTAATTCGGGGTGAGATCAGGCAGCCAGTGAGGATAAAATGCAGTCCCTGGGAGCAATCACAATGCTGTTTTGTGTTTTTTTTGTAAAGTGGACATGGTAAGAGTTATTTTTTTTTATTAGCGCAAGTGGTCAAAAGTTGCTGTAATTGTCCTCATTCCTCAATTGTCTCTTTTTTACCAGTTTCTTGCCCTTCAAAGAGAGGATACCTGGCCTCCACATCAGCCCAGGTGAGGGTGCCGTTGGCCAGATCTCGGACCACACTGGGCAGTTCAGAGACCTAGGATAAACAGAAAGAGAAGTCCAAGAATCAACCAACTTGATTAGATTGTCAAAAAGGATTCACCCTGAACTTGGGAACGCTTACAGAGCCAAACTAGTTTTCAAATAATGACAGATCCCTCTACAAACTGGTCCCCACAGAATGTTTCTTGTCCTTCCCTCTGCAGTGTTAATTATCCTCACCTCCCTCCCGTACCCAAGTTCGTGCTCATCTTCCAGCCCAGAACGCCTGCCATGCCCCGCAACCCGTCCTCCCAGCGCCTTTCGCAGTATCCTAAGTCTCCGTGTCACGTGCAGTTACTCCACGGGTGTTCAACTGTGCTCTCAGAACAGGGTCCCTCGGGTGACAGAGTGAGGGGTGCCAGGGGCGCGAAGGGGCCAGCTTGTTCCTTCACCGTAACCAAACACTGGCTGCCCACAGCAACAGTTCTCAAACCTGAGCATCGAGACCATCTGGAGATCTCGATAAAACAGTTCTGCCCACTCCTTCTCGCTCCCCAACCCCAACCCCACACAACCCCAGCTTCTGATTCAGCAGGTCTGGGGTGGAGCTTCTGCTGATCGGATGCCTTCCCAGGTGATGTGGATGCTGCTGGCCAGGCCCCCCGTTAGAACCACTGAGAGGGGAATGGAGGTCCCGAGGAATCAGATCTGCTTTTGTGAAGACAAGTTAGAAAACCTGGGACTTCTGAATTGGACTAAACTCCCTTGGAAAAGCAGTCTTTGACGCCTGTTCCCCTATGACTAACTCTCTGGATCACGCTGCACTCACCAGGCACTAAATAAAAACCTGCTCAAGGTTAATAAATTAGTCAGTCAGTTGTCAACTCAAGTGGTCGCTCTCTCCTCTCCCTTCGGTACTTTTCCATCTCCAGAATTACCTTCTCATTAAGCAAAACGACTAACACATATGCACTGTTTTAAATGGACTGACATGGAAAAGCTTATACATACACATGTACACACTTATATAGAAATGTAAAGATTAAAATGCCTAAGTCCCTCAAAGCCTGCTGATAAAACTATGGCAACACCCGCTTGGGATCCCGTTTCTCTTGCCCAAATAAACAAACAACTATAAACGCAAACTGCCAGAGAATGAGCCCAGAGTGATCCAAATGGCTATAAAATATTAGAGAAGTGTTAATGAATATTTTCATAACGAAACCAAGGGGACTTGGGAATCTGTGCTCTGTCTGATACAAGCCTATGATTAAAATTAAAGAGAAGAAAGGGAGGGGGGGCATAAATACAACACCCAGCTCAAATGAGAAGGGACCAGCACACGGTGCTAAGACCACCAAGGCCAAAGGGAAGGCCAGTCACCTCTGCTCGGATCTGCCGCATGGAGTCCCGGTCCCGCAGGGTTGCAGTGTGGGGGGTCTTGTTCACGGTGTCAAAGTCAATGGTGATGCCGAAAGCCACGCCAATCTCATCCGTCCTGGCGTAGCGTCTTCCGATGGACCCAGAGGAATCATCCACTTTGTGGGAGACGCCGTTCCTGGTCAGGGCTTCCGCTATTCA
This sequence comes from Tadarida brasiliensis, assembly GCA_030848825.1. NCBI lineage: Eukaryota > Metazoa > Chordata > Mammalia > Chiroptera > Molossidae > Tadarida > Tadarida brasiliensis. Next base: position 91,472,257 of record CM061267.1, on the reverse strand, counting down.
AAATAAATTAAGTAAATTCAAAATAAAATAACGGAGAGTCCCAGCGTCGTTTAAATGTTGTCTTACAAGTTGAGGAAACTTATAAAAGGAACTAAGACAGGAGAGTAATGAGTTACAGTTGCAACAGAAAGAAAAATCCCCTAAATTTAGTAAGTCCCTTGCTGGAGCCCACCCCTCACTCACACCTACATCTCCCACAGCTGCCGGGGAATGAGCGTCAGACCAACAGCCACAGCTGGGGACCGGTCCTGACTCAGCACCTCCACTTGCCTGACCCTGAGCTGCTCAATGAACTCTCCCAGTTCCCAACTCTGAAATAAGTGAGCCACACCAGGTGACCACGTGGATCCCTGTCAGTGCTGTGGGTTCAGTGACTGGAGACCCACCAGGGTGCCCTATGAAGTTAGCAGAGCACCGAGGTCAACAGGAGAAGCCAGGCAGTTTTCAGTCTGACTCTTGGGTCCCACCTTGACTCATTCAAATGCCAGGAGAAAAACATTCTGAGCAAGCTTATGCTTGCTTAGAAATAAGAACAGAGGCTAAAATCACTTAGATTTTATTAAAAATAAAACATTTCCTAAAGTTCAGTCTACTAGACAGTGTTCCTGTGAGGACTGCTCAGTTGGATTTGCTTACATAATTCCCTGACAAATGGCATGAACTCCTGGTTTTGGCTCAGTGGAAGGACGGAACATTTGAATGGCGCTACCACAGCTGGGAAACTGAAGAACTAGATAAAAGAAAGAAATACAAACATGTTAGTTTATAAAAATCTAAATACTAATGTCCAAACTTCACTACCAAAATATCAGAATACACACCAGGAAAAGCAGCATGACAAAAGAATAAAAACAGGCTAACCAGAACCAGAACCAGGAAGATCTACGTTTTAGCTCTGACTTCGGACCAACGCGGTTGAATTCTGTCTCTGGACCTTAGTTTCTCCACCTGAAAAGTAGGTCTCTACCAGCGCTGCACGCTCACAGGTCTGATGAAAAGTTATGGGAAAGCATTCTCAAAGCTACCACAGAAGACGCCACCTGTGTGGCACCCTATATAAAGTCTCACGGCCTTACCCTTCTGTGGAGATCCCTAAAGAACCTCCCTCCAAATCAGCAAATAAGTGGAAAGGCTCCGAAACAAAATGCCATTGTCCTCGAAAAGTTTCCGCATAGCAGGTGGATCTATGAGCCTCAGTGACCGAGTAAAACCAGAAAGTTTAATCAGCTCACAAATGTATGTCCAAAAGAAATAATATAAAACTAACAACAAAAACGTTCTGTATACCTGTACTGCAATGTACAGCCCTCTTAAACTGCTCCTGAAATGGTTTTCAGAGTTACTCAGAAGATGGAACTTGGAATGAACAGGTGCCATAAAATTAATAAATGACACAGGTTCCAGGTTAGCCCACCCCCAAAACCTAATCAACTTCGGGGCCAAGTGGCGGTAACCCCAGCTGGGAGAAAACCCTGGACGCGAGCGGTGCGGCTGCGGAGTCGGTGTTCAAAATCCTACTCCTCGCCTCCATCTGTGATAATTATTTGTGAGAGAGAAGTGGGCACCTGCCTTTATGGGGAAAAAAAAATTTATCTCACTGACAATTTTTTTATACCAAATTCATAGAAAAATGGATTTAGGAACTAGGTGCTAATAATTTAAAAACATTTTTGGCTTCCCACAGCCTAATCAAACTTCTCTTCATGACAGGAACCTCTGCAATTCATAAAACACTGTCACTAATTTACTCTGGCTTAGCCCTTACAAAATTTCTACCAAAACTCTAGTCTTATCAATATTGTTAGATTCAAAGGAACAGCTAAAATATTTTTTTAAAGCCTACTGAAAAAGAAAACAGAAAAGCTTGTAGCAAATTTGACCTCTACGAAGAACACATTCAGCTGTGGATGTCATCACTCCTCGGGAACTAGCCTTATGCCTGCTGCACCCCTGGTGTCCGGCCCAGGTTCTCTCTCCACTGAATGAATGAAAAGCTGCTCCTTAAATGTCAGGAAATGAAGATGCAACTTGAGAGCAGAGAACAAAATAGTGACTTTATTAGCTACAGACTACCAGTAGTAAGTACGTCAGACTTGCAAATACTGGCACCAAGAGCTCACTGGTCCATTCTTCAAGATTAAATGTCCCAGGAGGGGCTGAAGAGTTGGTGCCCAGTGCGACGCACACACTCCGCTTTGGCATGGTCATGCCGATTAGAAGGCTCCTTCCAGTTAACGACACACACGGCCTCTCTTCCCGGCCATGCTTCTGACTGAGCCTCTCCGGTGAACACTGGGGTGTAATTTCCGCAGACAGAGGCGAGGGAAGAGAGGTGATGTAAGGCGAAATGAAGAGAGAAGAGGCAGACAGGGCAGTGCTACGGAAGCATCAGAGCCAAAAGAAAACTCACGGAGTTAACAAAGACTTCTTATACGTATTATCTTTAGCAACGCTTGAACAGTAGAAGGGCTATACCCCAAATACCAGTTCCCAATTTACTATCTGTCCATCTCCCACACTGGAGTCATCTGGGGTTCCTATAAAAAAATACAGCTCCCTGGATCTGAGACCTAATAAATCAGTATCTCTGAAATAGAACCTAGGAATTTATGACTTTACCCTAAAAGTTCCCCAGACAATGTTAAGGTTCCCTTACATGCTTTACAAACAGTGCAGACATACAATTTTTTGGTTTGGCCAAATTCTGTGAGCCATCCCTTCCTTTCTAATTTTCTGAAAACATGAGTATATCCAGAAAGGATCATTCCTTCCACTGACGCAAGATAGTTCCCCCAAAGTGGTGTGTTCTGTCTCAGAATGGAGAACACCAAGCACCCACAACGGCCCTGTGAGCAACCTGCACACCCTAAAGCTCAAATGAAGGCGCACTGCTCTGCAGTCAGGGAAAGATGAGCGGTGACACCACCAGGGCACTGCAGCGAAAGATAACCAAGTGATCAGTCAGCCTTATGAACGTACTTCAGCAAGTTTCATTTCTGACGCGGTGAGAGAAGACACACCCGTACAGGACAGCTTACCGTTCTCTGTTCATCTCCCTCTCGCACATGGAATGTATGTTCGAAGACCGTATACATGATCCTGCCCAGGCCAAAGGAGGGCTCGATTACATTCGGAACAACTTCTTCCACTGCAAGAGAGAGGTTCAATAACACTCTCTGAAACCGCACTTAATGCATTTCAGGTCCTCTCTAAACAATCCTTATTAGCACTAAAAATGTCTCTATTCTAGATTAATTTTGACTGATCCTGTACATCAGAATGAAGAAATCAGAACATTCCTAAAAACTATTTGCTGGTAGGAACATGATGCCTATAAAGAGAAAGTTGGAGTGAAAAAACAATTTCATCAAATTGAATTCTTTGTTTATAGAGCATAAAAATGAAACAAGGCCCAAGGTATTTCTTCCCCAGTTGGTAAGCTAAGAACAATAGCGGCTATACTCTAGTGTCTGCCTTGCCTATGCAGAAAGTATTAAAACTTTAGAGCTTCTGTAAGGTTTTGCTAGAATTAACAATTTACCATGATAGCTGGCAAAATTAACAAGAGTAATTCCTATACACACAAGTAGCAAATGGTTTGCTTGGTTTGCTTCCTATCTGGGTGAGACTCTTGAAGAGAGCCAAGTTACTGCCACTGCATTGCCAACGTCCTGCGGTCCGCAGGCCCTTAGAGAAGTGTTTGCTCAGGGCCTGGCACTCACACACACATTTCCCAGGGGCCGCACAGCATTTCCCAGGAGGGAAGCTGTACCTGTGGTACACAAAGGAAATGTACTCATTAGTGCATTTTACTCAGAAAAGACGCACGGCTAACCTCTGTCCAGGTCTAAGGGAACTGACCTTAACCTTGAAGAGTTTACGTTTCAAGGAAAATGAGATAACTAGAACTAAAAACTCACGTATGTGGAAGAAAAGAGAGGCTATTTCTTTTGTCTGTGATAAAGAGTAAGAAAAACGTATCAGAACTATCATCAAGGCATTTTCTGCCCATCCTTCCATGGCATCCGAGCAGTGGTGCAGTTCGGCTCTGCCCAGCTGCAGGATGGTGACCAAGCAGCCGCAGGTCATGAAGAACCCCCAGCTTACTGTTGTCACTACTCAGACCGCTTTCACGGCTCACTGAAGCCTGCTACAAAGCAGCACAGAAAGAAGTGGAAAAGCAGGCCCGCTCTCTCCACTGGCAGGAGCTGCCAGGAGCTTGGATGTAGCCACAACTAACCATAAGCATCCTTCGTACACCTTCCAAAATACTCGTTTCCAAATTCACAGAATTTGTTCTATAAAAAATAATCATTTCCTTGGCTTGTAAGAAAGCATGAAAGGTCACTAATCTAAGTGAATTTTAACAAGTTAATTTGCCAAAACAAAAAACCAGAAGGGGTGAAATCCCCCTTTTGTTTAGGAAACAAAAGCACTTTTCCTTAAAATGAAAAAGAAAAGATCTTTTTAATCAGAGATATTCTTTGTATGCACTTAAGATCACAGAAAATTTAAAGGTGGCATCATAAATTATGAGCACAATTATGGTTTTTAAAAAAGGCCCAAGATAATACCTTAAACATATTTAAATTTAGGGTTATGGATGGCACTAAGAATTTCTTTTTTCTCTTCAAATTTTCAGTAAATTGGTTGTTATAAAAGTAAAAAAAAAAAAAAAAAAAAAAAAAAAAAGAAAACATAAATAAATCTTTACATAGTAATAACATTTATTGTTTGTTTCTTAATTATTTTTACAAATTTACCATATAGTGTTTTCTGGAACCTCTTCACACTGACCATGTCTTTTGTTAACTGAAACGTTTTCCCTTCAGTTTCTATCGTGAATTCCCTACAAAGAAACATCACATTATCAGTGAAAACACGCATCCCTGTACCTTACTTCAGAGGAGCTTCCCAGAGTGCCAGGCTGTTTCTTATTTTTAGTGTAATATGACTTAGTCAACTCTCCAGATATAACAGCTGAAGTCAAACTGAAATTATTTCATAAGAAATACAGAATTAAGTATTATTCTAACAATAGCACCGAACAGTATTCTGGGAGGCAATAAAAAATGACTAGTTTTATAAAATTCCACAAGTGACTTAATGACTAATTCCTTTGGGTTTTGAGATCAAGGTAAAACCAAAAACAATTTTTTCAAATTCAGTTCTGGAATAATTACAACAGAGTTGTCAGAAACAGGCCTGCTGACAAAAGACCACTGTTCTCTTGATTGTCCCAACAAATGTAAGAATCACCAGCTTGTCGCTGTACAGAAAGTAATTTTATTTTTTATTATTATTATTTTTAAAAATACGTTTTTATTGATTTTTTAGAGAGGGAGAGAGAGATAGAAACATTGATGTGAGAGAGAAACATCAATCAGCGGCCTCCTACACGCCCCCTACTGGGGATCGAGCCCACAACTGGGGAATGTGCCCTGACTGGGAATTGAACCAGGACCTCTCAGTCCATGGGACGACGCTCAATCCACTGAGCCACACCGGCCCAGCCAGAAAGTAATTTTAAAACTCCCACACTATTTTCCAAAATAAACTCTGGCATTTGTGTTGATAAAGATCAGCTAAAAGTTTAATTATTCCATTTGATACGTCAATATAAAACATTACCTCTCCCACCCCCCAAAAGTAACTGACTACTGTGTGTTCCTATCCTGAGATACACCCATTCAGTTTCAGGTTATGACTTCAACCTTTATAAAGCACTTACGAGGCATTTCCTCACATTATGAAGATCAATTTGGATTTCTCACAAGCAGCTCAGTGCTGGGAAGAGAGAGCCCCCCTATGGTTGTCTTTGAAGCTGTCTGGCTGGCACGTTGCACTGCGTTTTGCTAGTTTCTGGCAGTGAAATCTCATGCCTCACATCAGTGATCTCCATGGATTCCCTCCACTAGTCCATTCTGTCTGCAGTCAAAGATCCCACTACATAAACAGTATCATAAACATTCTCTCTGCAAGCACAGTCTAAGTACAGAGTGGGTAACAGTTATTAAAAAGCTGAAATGAGCAAGAAGGAAGCCATTATTTGAGAATAATTAAAAAAGGAAACTGTCTTTATTTGTGGATAATAAGATCTAACTAGTGATCTCATTATGTCCATTTTAATAAGATTTGATGTTAACATAAACAGATGTTAGTTCTAGGAGACCAGAAATGTTTTAAAATTTTCCTACTGAAATGGATAACTGTACCCTCAACTTACAGGGCTTCACCTTGCGATAGTTCTTCTGACAAACGTACATGCACGTGCGCCACCCCCGCTGCGGAGGTTCCCGTGTCCCTGATCTCAAGCCCCTCCAGCCCGTTAACCACTGACGTGCGTCCCATCACTATACACTAGGTTTGTCTTTCCTAGAGTTTCGCACACAATCTTTTGTGTAAGACTTCTTTCACTTAGCCTAATCTACGTCAGATGTTGCAAATTTCTGTATAGGGCCAGATATAAAATAATCCAGGGTTTGCAGACCACATGCAGTCCCATGTATTCCCTTTCTTAAATAACCTTCGAAAATGCAAAATTCATCCTCAGCTGGAAGGCTGCACAAAAACAGAATGAAAGATGTTTCGAGTACACTGAAAAAAATGTATACCCTGGTTATTAGCCATTCTATAACTGACAATAAAGTTGATTAATAAGGATCTTCGAATTCCTATTGATTTTTTTTTTGTCTACTTGCTCTACCAATTACTGAGAAAGGGGTAAAAAAAAAATCTCCAACTATAATTGTGGATTTGTCTATTTTTCTTCTCAGATCTGTCAAGTTTGCTTTATGTATTTTGAGGTTGTTTTTAGTTGCACATACTGTTAGAAGTGACAGGTCTTCCTGATGAACTGAACCCTTTAACACTGTGAAATGCAACTTTGCCCCTGGTAATTTTCCTTGTTTTGATGTTTACTTTTTCTGATATTAATAGAGCCACTTTGATTAATGTTTGCAAGGAAACATTTTTCATTCTTTTACTTTTAAACCTATTTGTGCATTACAATTACAGTAAGTGTCCTGTAAACAGCATTTAATTGGGTCTTGAATTTTTTTAAATAGTCTGACAATGGCTATTAATTCAACTGTTTAAATCAGAGATTTTCAACATTTTTTTTTATCTCATGGCTCACATAAACTAATTACAAAAATTCTACAGCACACCAAAAAATGTATTTTTGACGATCTGACAAAAATAAAATAGGTATAATTTTTATTGATTTACCAAAATAAGAATAAGAATGAGAGTAAGAATAATAGTAATTACCTACCCTTGTTGCTCCAAAGTGACTTTTCAAAAAAAAACCAGTTGCCTATACTTGCATATAAGGATTTCTGTACCAAGAATTAACCAATCAGACACAACCTTATTATGCTACTTGACCAATAAGATGCAAATCTATTATATGACCTATTATATATTTATGGTTTAAGGCAAGGTATTCATACTGGATGGCTATTGTAGTGTTGGCTGTTGTGATTTTTTATTTGACAGTCTAAGGGAAAAGAGGTCAGTGCTCCTGACTAAAGAGTCAGGTATTGCATGCTTTAAAAATTCTTACTGCAAACCTATTGAAAATCACTGGTTTAGATCATTATATTTAGTATAGTTATCAATATTGTTGAGTTTAATTCTATCACCTCATTAGTCATTTTATATTTGTTCCATCTGTTCTTTGTTTATTTCTCTTCTGTCTTCTTCTGGAATATTTTTTGTTATTCTATTTTATCTCCCTTATTGGTTTATTAGTTATAGCCCTTTGGCTTTTACATATTTTTTCCAAGTAATTACTCTAGAATTCACTATATATACTTTTATTAACTTATCGTGCTACCTTCAAATAATATTATGCCACTTCACATATAACATACACAGCTTACAATGGTACATTCCCAGTGCTTTGCTCCCATCCTTTGAGCTATTGAGGGCATACATTTTCCTTCTATATTTTTATAAATTTCACAATACGTTGTTATTGTTTTTGCTTTAAACAGTCCGTTGTCTTTTAAAGAAATTAAGAGATTTTATTTTAAGGAAATCAATGAAAATGTCATTTATATTTACCCACATAGTTAGCATTTCTAGAGCTCTTAATTTCTTTGGGTAGATCTAAATTCCCACTTCTGCTTGAAGAACACCCTTTAACATTTCTTGCAGTGCAGGTCTGCTGGCAACGTATTCTCTAAGCTTTTGTCTGTCTGAAAGCATTTTCTCTTCATTTTTGAAGGATATTTTTACTAGATCTAGGAATTTTGTCTGTAAGCACTTTAAATCTTTTCATTCTATTGTGCTGTGGCTTGCCTAGTGTTTGATGAGAACTTTAATCATTCCTATCTTTTGCTCCTTTTTATGTAACAAGCCATTTCTCCCTGGGCTACTTTAGAGTTTTCTATTCATTACTGGTTTCCAGCAATTTGATTCTGATATGTCTTTATGTGGTTTTCTTTTATTCTTCTGGGGTAGAGCCTCTTGAATCCCTAGGTTTATAGCTTGCATCAAATTTTTCAGCTACTGTACCTTCAGATGTTTTCGCTGTACACACTCTCTGTGACTCGCAATTACACGTTAGACTGCTTCTTATTGCCCCAAAGGACATTTTTTTCTCCCAGTCTCTTTTTCTATGCCTCATTTTAAATCGTTTCTATTGCTATATTAAGTTCAATGATCTTTTCTTCTGCAATGGTTAATCCACTGTTAACCCCATTCAATTGAGATACTGCCTTTAGATGTTCCATTGGTTCTTTTTCTATACATATTTCCATCTCTCACCTCATATGTTCATGTGTTCCCTTACATCTTTGAGCATATAAAGCATACTTATAATAACTGTTTTAATATCCTTATGTATTTATTCCATCACGTTTATAATTTCTGGGTGTTTCTTTTAATCAACTCTTCTTCATTGTGGTTCACATTTTCATGCCTACAAATTTTTATTGTAGTAAATTTTACACTCTTTAGTGCTGGATTTTGTTGTATTCCTTTAAAGATTCTTCTCAACTGTTTTTATATTTATGCTTAAAACAATTACAGAGACTACTCCAAAGTTAAAAACACAGCACTGACTTGAAGACAGATATAGTTTTTAATCCTTCTTCAGTCACTACCTTGGACAAGTCTCCTCCTCTAAGAAAGTTATTGGGGGGGAAAAAAGATCTCTATAGTCCATTTCAAATTTATTTATGGCTATAGTACCTAAATCTCAGCAAGCTCAGTCCTTTAAATGTAGCCAAGAGATAGTACTTACCTGCAAAGAATTTCTAAAGACATTAATCTCACCCTAACTTTCAGAGCCTGGCAGAGAGGACGTATTTGACTGAGCCCAAGTAAAAGTACACATTTTAAATCTTACCCTTTTTCATTCAGTAGTTCCTCCATTTCTGTAATGTAACACTCATCACAAATGGCAAGGTACTCCATCACCAGCTTCGCATCCTTCTTATATGCCTTACCAATTGCTCCCTTATTAGGTTCAAACTGAGTAACATTGACTGTTTTGTATGAAGTAGTCAAGGAATCCAAAAATGCAGAACTATTTTAGTATTTCAGGAAATAATCTTGAGAACCACAAAATAATTAAAAGTAAGTAAATACCATCAGTAAAGATTTTTTTCAAAGTTAGAGTGAGATAGAGAGATACATTATCTAATCGGCAATACAGCCCAATACATAGCATAATAACTTCTGATAATAATTTATTCATTTCTAAAATACCCCAACACCACTGACCTAACCCTAAATTCAGCTCACAACTTCACTGTTTGGTAAAGGAAGGAAATTTCTACTGTACTGATTAACATAACAAGTGAGCTAAATTTTAATTTGATCTACCATAAAATGGCACTCATCTTTAACAGAGAAAGTATTCACCAGGTACTCTTTATGTAAATAGTGTGTAGGTAGGTGCAGGTATGGAGAAATGCATTTTGGAAATGGTTGAAAATAATTGGTCCATACCCTGAAAGACATTTAGAGTATTTTTCTGAAAATACTTCTTTTAAGAACCAAACATTGAATGGGCACACGTAGATTATAAGTAGAGAGAATAGGAAAGGAGCAGTGATGGGTGAAATAACAGGTTTAAGTAAGTGTTACCCCAATATCAAACAACTGTTTATCCAAAGAACAAGGCATAGACCTGGACTTATCTACTTCCAAGATATTAACACATTAGTCCTGAGCTGAGAAGTAACTAGGAAGGATATGGGCTCTTTCAGCGGCTTCTCCGCTACAAGTGGGACTTTGGTGGCTCGCGCGTGACAAGAAAGGTCATAACAGGACCGATCAGCACATCCGACAATCTCAATCCAGCCCTAAGAAAGCAGAGTAGATAAAACACTTATTCCTTACATTAGGTTCATTCACAAACGTATGCAGATTATAACTGACTCTTTCACATACTCAAAGATAACTCAATTATAGAATCTCCACTCAACTTTTATAAATGTTTGAAATGGGGATAGTTTTACACATCAGGCAGCTCCCACCCTATAAAACATAATTCCCACATGTACACAAAGCAGTCTTCTTACTTTCTGGACAGTTCTGCCATGCTGTGAATGTGGGCTAAACTAACAAATTTTAGGATTTTATTGTGGAAATAAAATGTGAACCTAGGAAAGAAAAAACACACACACAGATTTGTTTCAAATTTGTGACCAGGACTCAAAATAAATCTGGCAGAAACCACTACACCGTTTGGATGAAGTGTCTACAGCTCTCACAACTCAGCATCAGATGGTTGTTTCCTACTCAGCAGAAGAAAACTCAGTTAAGGGCAGGTAATGTTCAGGCCACAGAATAAAGCTTAATAACAGCATTGGTGCCAGGTTCCATTTCTTGTTAATACCTAAGATACTTTTCAAAAGCACAATCTAAATTGTTTTCAAAGGCCCTTAAAAACCTGTTATTTGAATAAGAATAAAAGAGGCAAAAGGCTTATTTTAGTACATAGCCATAGTTAGTCCTTGTGAATATTTAATTTTTGCCTTTGATTCAAAAAGTTTGGGAGCCCAGCCAGTGTGGCTCAGTGGACTGAGCATCGTCCCATGGACTGAGCAGTCCCGGTTCGATTTCTGGCCAGGGCACATGCCTGGGTTGCAGGATTGATCCCCAGTGGGTGGTGTGCAGGAGGCAGCTGATCGATGTTTCTTTTTCACATTGATGTTTCTCTCTCTCTCTCTCCCTTCCTCTCACTAAAAAGCAATAAAAACATAGTTAAAAAAAGTTTGGGAAAAGTCAACCATCATGAGCTTTCCAAGTACATGTAACCACATGGGGCACATGGAATAAAGAGAGCAAATATAAAACTCATATAAGCTCAGAAACCGCAACACAAAATAACAACAACAAAAGAGGAATTAAAGAACAAAGCCTGAAAACATGTAACTTGATCATCTGACATTCACTAACACATCAACTGGTTATATTTGCATTCTTAAATGTATAAACATGACCGTTATCATTTACCAAAGATGTCAATTAACATATTTATGTACTAAAAGGTAAAATTACAAAAATAGGCCCGACGGTGGTAAACAACTTTGGGATGGTAGTTACCACTGAGAAAGAGGAGAGGGGTGGAGCAGTAGCAGTATCAGTAACTATTTTTTATTTTAAAAAGTTAACTATGAAGCACACAAAAAGAAAGTATTAACGTTTTTAAAGTTCTCCCCTCTCCTTAAGATTCTGTTACCTTGGAGCTTCTGGTTTTGTTTGGTCCTATCTACCAATGACCTTACACCAAACACTGTAAGATGATGCTAGGCTACATCATCTATTTCATTTTTTTCTTTAATCTTTTAAAATTTAGGAATAATCTACATATAACATTATATTAGTTTCAAGTATACAACGTAATGATTTAGTATTTGTATATATTGCAAAATGATCACCATTAGTCTAACCAATATCCATTCTGTAACCATTAATAGTTACAGAATTTTTTTTCTTGTGACAAGAACTTTTAAGATCCACTCTCTCAGCAACGGTCAAATACGCAGTACAGTGTTATCACTACAGTCCCCATGCTGCACATTACATCCCCAGGCTTAATAGGCCGACATTTTCTGATCCCCAATCCTTAACGGCTTGGCCACAGCTCACGTAGCACGCAGAAAAGGATGCGCAGGAATGCAGAAGGGATTACTGAAGCAATGTGCACAATGGTTAGGAGCACAGGGCGGAGCCAGACAGCCCTGGTTCATGCCTCAGCTCCACCGCTCACTAGTTATCAACTCGAGCAAACTACTTAACTTCTCAACACTTCAGTTCCCTCAGAAATAAGACCGAGCAGTCAGATTACTGTGAGGATTACATAAGATAATGCTGTGAAGTACCCAGAATGATACACAGTTCTTAACAATTACAGAAGTTGAATGAATAAATACAATAAATGAAATGTAATCCAGGCCAGATTCAGAATCTAAAAACAGACAGCAAGCAGCTGTGTCTGGTTTAACTTGAACTTAGAGTCAGAGCAAACTAAGAAAGGGAACTGGTATGGAACAAGGAGAAAAGAAGTAAACTTTCCCCATACAAAAAAGAATTTTTTTCTTGGTTTGATTTGAAAATAAAAAGAAATTCCAAAAAATCTAAAACATGTCAAGAAATTAAAGATCACCTAGAATCCAAAAATGATTACTACTGTCATTTTGGTATACATTATGTCAAACATGCTTGTAAAGAAAATAAAGTAAATAGAAAAACCTAACAGATTATAGAAATTCTCTCCTAATTCCACAAAGGAAAAAGAATATATCAAAAACAACATCAATAACAGCCACTATAGATATATGTATACCATTACGCATGTACATGTGTGTACGTTTGCAATGCATATAAAAACATCTGGATCAGAGGTTGACAAACCAAGGCCCATGGAGCTGAGAATGGTTTTTACTTTTTTTTTTTTATCCTCACCCGAGGACATTTTTGCATTTATCTTCAGATAGAGCGGGAGGGAGAGAGGAAGTAAGAAAGAGAGAGAGAAACATTGATAGGAGAGAGACACATTGAGTGGTTGCCACCCACACAACCCCAACTGGGGCCGGGGACAAACCGCAACCGAGGTACGTGCCCTAAGCGGGAACCAAACCTGGGACTCTCTGGTCCACCGGCCAATGCTCTAACCACTGAGCCAAACCGGCCAGGGCATATTCTTCAGAATTTTATTTTTGTTTTTTGCTTTACAAAGATGAGTGATTATTATTCATGACTAATTTTCATTTTTAATTAAAAAATAATCTTAAATCCAGCCGGTGTGCTCAGTAGATTGAGCGTCCTCCTGTGGACTGAGAGGTACCGGTTTGATTCCCAGTCAGGGCACATGCCGGGGCTGTGGCTCGACCCCCAGTAGGGGGCGTGCAGGAGGCAGCCATCTCTCTCACATCAATGTTTCTATGTCTCCCTTCCTCTCTCTCTAAAGAAAATTAATAAAAATTTAAAAAAAAAAAAAAAAAAGAATCTTAAAAGACACTTAAAAAAGTAAAAAGTAAAACCAAGGGCATATGGGACAATGACCCTGGGCTGAAGTCTCTGTATGGGTGAGAAGCCTCTTCAGGACCAGAAGGCTCCCCCCCGCCCCCCCCAGTCTGGATGCCACTGTGTTCCCACTGACACCAAGGCAGAAAGTACCTCCTCGTACCAAATGCCTTCCAATCCCAAACCCCAGTACCAACGTTCCTGGTTAGGGGGTGGGGGTGGAAGGGTACAGGGAAGAGGTAACCTAGAGGTCTTCTCTGAATTCTTAAATGTATAGAATTTGAGAAAAGGTAGTTCCTAAACAAGAGATCAGAATCTATTAGTCTATCCCCCAATCCAAACAGTTCTCTAAACTAAGAGCATATGACTTTCTCTACACAGCTCCACCACCACTTCCAATGTTTGCTGGGGTCCTCGTCAGGAGGGAGGCCACCCCACCTTGGCTGCCAGGATATTACCAATAACGTGCCCAGCCCAGGCACACACACCAGCACTGCCCCATCACGGGCATGCATTCTCTTGTTCTCTCTGTAAAAGACAGCTAAGTCTAAAAGGGCTCCTGGGACACAAGAGTAGCCCCCTCCTTGTGAGAACGCAGGGGCAACTGCTTTTTCCAATTTGCTCAGGAAAAGATCTCTTTTCTTTTTGTTCCACTCTGACATAAAGCACACAAAAGGCAATTTTGATATCCATGCTTCTAAGTTAACAATGTGAAAATCACATACTAAACATCGTTCCACTCTACTTACATAGGATGTTTTGGATTCAGCATCCCAACAGTCACAGGCATAATGGGCCATTTCATTCTCCATGTGCTGTCGGAAGCGGAGTTTATCTGGAGATACTCCAACCTTCGTGAGGTAGAGGTAGATGCGGCCAATGAAATAGCCTAATACTGAGTTGTTGATCACACCCTAAAAATAAATGAATACACAAATACATAAATAACTATGCAAGCAAGCACAGAGGAAGGAAAAAACACACCTTAGTACTTTGGAAGGCCCATTTTTCATTGAGTTACTCATAATCTACTGAAAAATATTTGAAACACAAGGTAAGCTAATTTCAGAATAATCTCAAAACCCCGTAGGTGATCTTGGCTATTTTCAAAGGGGTTAATGTCAAGTTAACAAGCTGATAATAATGGAGTTATTCAAAATCTTTCTACCACACTCACTGTGTCAGTAAAAATTCAGCCTAATACCTTATACCTTCTAGATCTATAATGCTAAAAATGACATTCACAATAATGACCCTAAGGAATGACAAATATATTCCTTCTGAATTAACAAAAGTGATAAGATGTGTTGAGGGGACTTTAACATATTTTTATCCACTGAACTCTGTGAGCCCCATAGAGTATATGTAATCTCTCAATTCTAGTACTGGAAGGATCTTAGAAATCATCTAGCCCTTTCTCCTACCCACTGAAGGGCTCTCCTCCAAAAAGTGGCCAACAAGTTATGTCCCAGCCTCTACTTGAATCTTCTCAGGGGCAGGAAGCTCATTGTTCCCCGGGGCAATTCACTCCACTATCAGGAAGCAAATGCTGTTAGAAAAGTTCTTACTCACACATTTTTCTAAGCAAATAATTAGAGAAATTCTATTATACATAAGACTTTCTCCCAATTGCTACGGGTAATAGAGAAGAGTTGAAAATCCAGATGGCTTGCTCTCTCTCTCTGAGAGTCAAAATGTCTCCCCAAAGTAGTACATATTGCTAAAAGTCAGACCAATAAGGCACAGTTTAAACCAAGGTCTCTTTTCCAAGTGGTCTCCTAAACATGTTTTTTATGTTAGCCCCAAAGGCCCACAAATTGTCATGTTCGGGTAATTTCCTCCCACTGTAACAACAGTGTATAATACATACTGTATAAAAACAAATAACAAACTGACTGCTAAAATAAAATATTTTGTCATCCAGTACACAGAATTTGCTAAGTGCTACAAACCCTGAATAGGTATAATATAAATTAAGTCAACTATGGAATCTTACCTGTTCAACGGCATCCCCTAGGCGCATTTTCCGAGCAGACTGTCCGCTGACCTGGGCTTTTGCTGAATACAAACAAAGATGGAGGTCTGCCACATTCTGGAACTTGGGATGGTCTTTCTCACTGGGGTCTACAAAGTGCTCGATTTCTGCCATTGTGAATTCTCTGGAAGCAAAAATGTAAGGGATAAAAGATGCATGCTTAACTATAAAAAACAATAAACAAGGTCCTTATTTTCAAGTTCATTCTATAATGATATAGGCCCTTACACTATAGGAATCTTTTATCACTAAACAGAAAATTGTTTCCTAAGGGAATGGCCAAAATAAAAAAAAGTTGGATTAGATTTATCTGAGTGGTTGTTAATTTTAACTACAATAATGAAAACTTGACTACTCACTCAAATAGTATTTTAAATAAATAGATACAATCAAACTTCTCTCAAATATTAACTCATTCTGTCTAGTGACAAGATTCGTTACTTGACCAAACTTCAGTTAGGCCCCTGAACCTTCTTCTAGGCCCATCTGGTTCCTTGTAAAATCCAGTTTTAACAAGAAGCCTGCTGAAATAGTTTGATCAGAACCACTCCCCCTTGTCATCGATCTCCCTTGGTATTTTTTAGGTTTGTCATATTCCACCATCCACGTCAACGTCTTCAGCAAGAATCCTGTTAGGTCAGTTCGGGCAGAATCCCCCTTACCCCTGCTGTTCCCACTCGGCAATTCCCACCCACTGACTGCCACCCTGCTCCTCGGCTATAAATCCCTATCTGTCCATGTTGTACAGTGGTCCCCCCTTATGTGTGGTTTTGCTTTCCAAGGTTTCAGTAACCTTGAGTCAAGTGCAGTCTAAAAATATGAAATAGACAATTCCAGAAATAAATAACTTATTAAGTTTTAAATTACATGCCATTGTGAGTAGTGTGATGCAATCTCACACCATCCCACACTGTCCTGCCCAGGATGTGAACCGTCCCTTTGTCCATCCAGCGTATCCACACTGTATATACCACCCGCCCAACAGTCACTTAGTAGCCTCTTGGTTATCAAATCGACTGGCATAGTATCGCAGTGCTTGTGTTCAAGTCACCTTTACAGTAGCCTAACATTACGTCACAATGCCCCTGTCACTCACCTCACCTCGTCTCGTCTCGTCACACAGGCATTGTATCACCCCACATCATCACAAGAGGAAGGATGAGGACAGTACAATAAGATATTTTGAGAGAGACAACATTTCGCATAACTCTTATTAAAGTATGTTGTTATAATTGTTCTATTATTCTATATGAGTTATTGTTGTTAATCTCTTACGCTGCCTAATTTTTAAATTAAACTTATCATAGGTATGTATGTACATATAGAAAAAACCTAGTGTGTATAGGGTTCGGTACTCTACAGTTTCAGGCATCTACCGGGGGTCTTGGAACGTGTCCCCTGTGGATAACATCGGGGGACTGCTGTATTCAGAATTGAGCCCTGTTCTATACTGGGGTCTCCTTTTCCCTATTGCACTAGTCCTGAATAAAATCTTGTTTTTATGACTTTAAGTATTATCCATCTCTTTTTTTTCTTTGACACCAGCTGCAACCACAAAAGATTACTTTTAATGAAAAACAATTTCTGAAAAACACATTGATGGTTTTTAAAATTAGGAAAACTTAAGCAAATGTCAGACACAAAAAGAAATGAAATACAGAAGTGACTTCCATATAAGATCGTTTTTCCTTAAAGCATTAGCAAGTCTGATATTTACAAGCTCCCAATATTTACTTTTCAAGAATGGGAAATTAATAGTGAATTGAAATTGTTCTTTGGCTTTTATAATGGCTTGATTTCTTCTTTTTTATTGCTCTGAACAAGTGACTGATAATGGCACCATACAGCCAGTTTCTTTGGAGTAACAGCTTCTTAAATAGTGTTATTCAAGGCAGATGACATAAGGCATGTGCTGAACAAGCTAACATCAAGCTAATTGCAGAATGATGAAATAAATATGCACATAGTAATGGTTTCCCAGAGAGATTTCTCTGAATGGCAATTTAGTAGCAATTGGAGGGAAGAGTGTTTTAAGTTAATTTTATGAGTAAAATCAAATCTTTCTTCTTTAAAACACACACATTTACTAGTGCATTTTCATGATTATTTGAGATGCTTTAGAAGTGATGAAAAAATTGCTTAAATGAGTCTAAAAATACACGAAATGCACTGCAAAAGAGCTTTAATTTTTTATTTTATTTTTTAATGGTATCTCTTATTTAGTCCGGCAGCACCTATGTCTAAATTGTCTTTCAACAACTATCAAATATCTCTGTGTGCACAGAAATATGAGAGAGACAGAGAAGCACAATGGCTGTCCTTACAGAGCTTGTAACTGGGCTGATAGCAACAGAACATCTAAAATGTAGGGCAGATCAAAATAAGGGCCTTGCCCAGATTCCCAAAATAATCTGCTGCCAAAGTCTTTGCATCTGTGCTGTCAAATCCTCCCAGCTCACAGACAGGAGATGGAAATCAACATGAACACTGATTTTACCAGCTGTCTCTTGTCTTTGAGTTCAAAGAACGTGCCTGGAACCGTGGAAACTAAAATACATATAGGCTGTTAAAGACAACAGGCCCAAAATGGAGTCACTTGTGTTAAGCCTGTCAGCAAACCAAGACTTACCACATAATCTAATTACAGTCTCAGCCTCTCCCAGAAATGCAACCTTTAACTAGTTAATCTGGAATTACCTGGTCAGCACTAGTAACGTAATGGTAGGCCCCTTCCATTCCCCTTTGGAGGGCGACCTTGCTTGAAATAATGCATTCTTTGTTAATAATTTCCTCTTATCACCCCCTTTCTGGCTTTAAAAACCTTCCATTCTGTACAATTCTTTGGAGTTCCTTCCTAGTTGCTAGAATGGATGCTACTTGGTTCATGAATCATTCAATAAAGCCAATTAGATCTTTAAAATTTACTCAGTTGAGCCCTGGCCGGTTTGGCTCATCGGTTAGAGCATTGGCCTGCGGACCAAAGAGTCCCAGGTTCAATTCTGGCCACGGGCACGGACCTCGGTTGTGGTTCATCCCCGGGGTCCTGTGGGTGGCAACCCACTGATGTCTCTCTCTCACATTGATGTTTCTCTCTCTCTCTTCCTCCCTCTCCGCCTCTCGCTCTATCTGAAGATAAATGTAAAAATATCTTCCAGTGAGGATAAAAAATTAATTAATTAAATTAAACAAAATTTACTCAGTTGAATTTTTGTTATTTAACAAAGCCTAGAAGACAGAACCAGCCAATCAAAATTCATTAAATTTTATTTATTTATTTATCTTTAATCCTTTTAGTGATTTCAGAGAGAGGAAGGGAGAGAAACAGAGGAAGGGAGAGAGAGAGAAACATCGATGTGAGAGTGAAACATGGATCAGTTGCCTCCCATACATACCCCTAATGGGGATCAAACCCAAAACCTAGGTATGTGCCCTGACCTGGAATCGAACCCACAACCTTCTGGTGTACAGGATGATACTTCAACCAACCGAGCCACCCAGTCAGGGCAAAATTCAATTAAATTTTTTAAATTTCATATGAACACTCTAATACTCCCAAAACTAAACAAAAGAAATCATAGCTTTACAAAAACGAACCTCCTGATAACTCTACGTCATCAAGAAGAAATCAACACTAAACAAATCTGAGCCCTACAACAAACACTATGGGGATAATGACTCATGGAAGAATGAGTCTACTTCTAGTTGGGATCTTGCAGAGGCACATAACAAAACAAAACAAGCCCAAATCCACAAGGGATGCTTCGAGGTGCAAATGACCAGGGGCTGCACCGTCAGGAGGCCCTGAGGGCCTGTCACTGGTTAACTCCTGGGATGGCTCCTCGGTTCTGAGCCAGCTTTCCTATTTGCCACTTTTTACTCCATAGGCCTCGGGTTCTGTCTTACTTCACGGTCCTTTATAACCTTTTTTCTTTTTTTCCCAATTACAGCTAACATTCAGTATTATTCTGTAGTTTCACAGTGGTTAGACAATCCTGTACTTTACAGAGTGGTTCTCCCTGGTATTCCAATAGCTACTCGTAAATCCTCTCCAAACACTGGCTTTAGACTGGGTCAATATTTTGAAAGCAGGCTTTCAGACACCAGTGGAACAGAGGGGAAGCCAAAAACACAAGGAGAAAAGATACCAAAACCCAAATGTTGGAAATAAAACAGACTCAAATCCGACAAGTTTTTCACTGCTCTTAACACCTGGTTCAAGCTTCGAACTACTTCCTCTTCCTGCATGAAGGCTTTGAGGGGTCCTCCCACCCCATTTCTCTAAGTTGTGCAAGCTCCTTCCTCCATGAAGTCTCCCCTTTCTAGACCATAAGGCTGAAGGCCTGAAGCTAAGTTTGGTCAGAACACAGGTGCGTTTCCCCAGAGGGAGTCACGGGGATGAACGAGATTAGGCAGATGGCCGGGTGCTTTGATGTAGAGTCAGCAGCTGGGGTATGCTATGCTGAAGTCTGTAATTACAGCAAGGAAGTAAAGAAGAGCAGGAATGGGTGGGGGATGGGACCGCAGAAAATACTTCTGGAGCCTAAGAAAGTTAGGTTTACCTACATATCCTATTTTTTATATGGAATTTATTGCCTTAAAAAGTGACATCAGTAAGAAAATATATAGAAATCACAAAAAGCTTAAGTCATAAACAGATATGTCATAAGTTTCTAAAGAAAAATGCAACTAAACAGCGCCTGTACGCCTTCCCACACATTCCTGGACACATCTGACAAAAGGAGGTCATTAGAATAGAGGCCTGTGGATGTCTAAACAAGAGTAGATAGGGGTAAGCTTGCTAGCTGGCCTCTGTCAGACAGGCCTCCCAAATAGCTGGAAGAACACCAACTGGTTACTCAAACACCCTCACCCCAACCCCGGCAATGCTGTCCTGTCATAACCATCACCCATCCCCACCTCACCCTACACTTACATGCATCACCACTGCCAGAAAACGCTTGGTTTAGATAATCAAGAGTTTGCCATCTTCAAAACACATGATGAACAAGGGGGAAAGATCATTTTGGAGCAGGGAAGAAACTTAAGCTCTTGACCTCCCTTCCTTTCCCTTCAAGTTCACGTTAGTTACTCAAAACTGCCGTCATCCCAGTGATTACACTTGGAAATGCAAATGCAAAACATGCTTTTTTGTAGGACAAAAATAATTATGTAATCATGTAAGAATGAAGCAGAATAGCAAGCTTTCGTGTACAATTCAATGCCAAGGTCATTTACTAATTTTACCAGAAGAACGTGGGCAGTACCTGACTCTGATCAGTCCAGACCGAGGAGAGATCTCATTTCTAAAAGAATTTCCAATCTGGGCAGCAGCGAAAGGCAACTTTCCTTGGTTGAACTCCAAAAGCCGTTTGAAGTTCAGGAAAATCCCCTGTGCAGTTTCTGGTCTCAAGTACCTATAAATTGAAATCAGTCAGTCTGTTATAAAGAAATTATGTTTCCCAACGAATCTGAAATTCTAGATGCAAATCCTAAAAGTCCTAAATACACTATTTTCACACACAAAGCTGTATGAGCCCTAAGACAAAGTTTTAGAAACAGGTATTTCCTTGGTAGCAAACATTAGTGAGCAAGTATTAGAGAATGTACCAGGTAACTGGTACTGCAATACTACTGTTAGAAATGTCATTTTATTTAATCACTCCAGTGAGTCAAATACCATTTCTCTCATGATGACCCTAAAACATCTGCTATTCTTCCTGACTAGTCATTTACATGGAGGCAGATGACAATTTCCGATCCTTCGGAAAATCAGACCCATGCCTGTGACCTCTGTTAACCGCATATCAGTGTAACCGTGGGATGAAAGAGAAGCCCGAGTGTGCTAACATTTAACATCAGAGCTCGCTCACCACAATCATCACACCAAGCCAGGAAACTTTCGAGGCTTCTCATGTTATGTTCTTCTTTGTGGTATTTTACATTTTGAGCCAGAGGCTACTAATATTTCTCCATATGTTAAATATATAGCCCCTGTCCTTTTTCTGAATTTCACAAAGAATATTCTGTGCAAAACAACAACTATTTCACAACAAATATTTTATGGAAACAACTTTAAAACAAAACAAAACAATAAAATTTTACCCTTTTGATTTTTGTGCTCCTTTCCAGATTTCACCCAAATATAAGTATAGCTACAGTTTAGGTGCATGTATATAAGCAGAATGTATAAAATCATGCCTTCTTTCATTTATTTTATACTTTTCATTTTCTAAATAACTAAAAATTTATCATATTTAATAGCTGCAGAATATTCTACTAACATGTTCTACTTTACTGTCATTTATTTGACCATCCTCAAAGTTACAGGATAAATAGGTTAGTTCCACTTTTAATTTGTATACCCTTGACAAGTATAGCTTCCTTTCCTTTTGAATTATTTTCTTAAGACAAATTCCTAGGAGCAGAATGACAGATCAGACTCTCTGTATGTATTGCCAAAATGAAAGGCTTACCTTCGGCCTCTTTCCACAAAATATCCCAAAGCAACCCTGTGTCTTATTAAAGCAATTCTAGTAATACACTCTGCCACAATCAATTTTTATTATTCTTTAGTTTCTACTCCAGGAAACACAATCTACTTAGCTTCATCTTACAAAAACCTACCCTCTCTTACCTGAGACCATAATAAAACTATCTGAAACAATGAAATGGAATACTTTGGCTAAATTTGTTAGCAACAGACGAGGAATCTGGAAATACAGAGTCTAGTTCTGGATCATACTGTGAACTGTTCAGGTTTTCTTTACTCTGTGAAAACCACGTCTTTTAAATCACCACGTAAACCTGTGCTGTCCAATGTGGCAGGCCACTAGTCACGTCTATTTAAATAGAAATGAATGAAAATTAAGTAAACTGTCAAATCCTGCTCCTCAGAAGCACCTGCCCAGTTCTCGTGCTCAGCAGGTGACGAGGCTCCCGTCCCGGACAGCACAGGTCACAGGACGTTCCGCCCACCGCAGGCGGTCCGCGGACAGTGCTGGTCGGGACTGGATGGTTCCGCGTCCCCCTCAGCAGTAAGTTCAATGACTTTCAAATTCATTCTTCACCTGTCTTTTCTGCACTATGAAGCTCTGACTACAAGATATGACGATCACAGACTTTTATGTTTATTTTATGACAAAAACAATCAACACAGACACTAAAAAATTATATTCAGAAAGAATTAGAAGAAATCTAATTTAAGAATATGTCTGTCATAATTTCTCCTTAATATATTTACCTGCACTTTCTATATATCACTTTTCAAAATTTTTCCTTCGTGGCTGATATTGATATTTACCTTTTTTGATAAGCAATTTTAGTAACTTTGTTACACAAACAGTAAGTGATACATACCCAGGCATGTTTCCTCCAGGCCCGATGAAGGTCTTGAACATTAAGTTAAAAGGTACTGGAGGGGAGAGATCATTTCCAGTAATGGGGGATTTTACATTATAGTTAACAAAAAGATCCCCAAGTTCTTGCTGTCCATAGTTATCGAGCTGAAGAACATGCCAAGAAAATAATTAGTGTAAATGACTGAGGGAAAAAACAAGGCACAAGATAAACATTATATATTAAACCCTATCCATCATTAAAACTCACTCGAAATAAGAATGTAAGAATTAACCTAACCTTCCAGATATCCACAGCAAAACCATAACCAGTTTACACACTTTTTATCACCAACAGGGAAATAAAGTATCTTTCTGGGAATGACCTAAAACTCACACATTCACCATTTCACAAGCAAAGATAAGGCAAATACCCTTTATTCAATTACAATAGTTACTGGTTGGCAAGAATCTGAAATTATCTAAATAAGTCCTTAAAGTTGAATTTTAAAACTGTGCATTTTAAGAGTCAGGTGCACTTCCCTGTCTATTAATTAAATGTGCATATAGCTTTCCTTTCCCACCAAATATGAAGCTCCTTGAAGGCAGAAACTATGTCTTATTCACCATTTTCCAGTTTATTGCACATTCTATACATTGATGATCAATGCCAAACCCTCTACAATGATACAGGACCTCCAACTGAAGAATTTCAGATGACTATGACAAACCATCTAGCAGTAAAGAATATTTAAAACTTTTTTTTAAATTTCTTAATAGAAATAAAATAATTAGATAAATCTACTTAAGGCCGTAAGAACTGTCTTCGAAGTCAGAAAAACCTGGGTAAATCACCCAACTCTACCACTTACGGGTTGTGTAACTCAAGACTGAGTTCTTACCTAACCTCTCCGAGCCTCAGTTTGTTTATGTGTAAAATGTGGGGACAGAACCTACCTCCCTCTAAAAGGCTTCTATGAAGATTAAATGAAATAGATGTAAAGTACTTAGCACAGGGCCTGGCACACAGTATCTATTCAATAAAAGGTGACTCTGACAATTAATATTTTCTCCCCTCATAATTCAATGAACATTTTCACTTCACATCACTGATGTCTCCCTAAGGAAACAGAGAACAAAAATAATTTTTAACTAGTTTCTAAATTCATAGCGTTGATGGTAGTGTTGGTATGGTTATTCTGAGACCATCAATGTGTACAGCACAGGACAAAGCGTGTGAATAACGCTGGTGCTGCTGAGAACTATGACTTTGGGTATGGAGAACGAGATGCAGATTTACGATGAATAAAGCAAAGTCCCGTACTTGATGTTCAGTAGAAGTATCAATATGAACTCATGATGGTTCTATCTTAAAAAACAAATTTCCTAGCTCGATCCACTTAAAAGATCCAGACCAATGACCAAGGTCGTTCCCACTTACTAAGTATCTTGCTGAAAATATCTGATCGAGTCTCTAGATCCAACTGCCAAATGACAAGAAATATCTAAACCAAGGAGCATGTGAAACATCACTAAAAAAATGCGATCAGCCAAATCCAGATAGTAGAAAACACTAACGGAGGAAATGTCTCAAAAAAAATTTTTTAAGGAAAATAAGAGATGAAAAACCTATAGATTGAAAGAGAGTTAAGAAATATATGGGGCCCTGGCCAGTTTGGCTCAGCGGTTAGAGCATCGGCCTGGACCAGAGTCCCGGGTTCGGTTCCCGCTAAGGGCACGTACTTCGGTTGCAGTTTGTCCCTGGCCCCGGTTGGGGTCGGGTGGGTGGCGACCAGTCGATGGGTCTCTCTCACATCGACATTTCTCTCTCTCTCTTCCCCCCTCTCTCCCTCCCGCTCTATCTGAAAATAAAAGCAAAAATGTCCTCGGGTGAGGATAAACAAAAAAAGAAACATATCAGACAATCACAAAGTATGGACTTTATCTGGGTCCTAATTCAAACACGTACTGGTGACATTTAAGACAATCAGGGAAATATGAATACTGACTAAATATGTGACAATTTAAAGATTATTAATATTTAGCCCTGGCCGGTTTGGCTCAGCGGTTAGAGCGTCGGCCTGCGGTCCGGAGAGACCCGGGTTCGGTTCCCGCTAAGGGCATGTGCTTCGGTTGCAGTTTGTCCCCGGCCCTGGTTGGTCGTGCGGGTGGCAGCCACTCGATGTGTCACTCTCACATTGATGTTTCTCTCTCTCTCTCTTCCTCTCTCTCCCTCCCACTCTATCTGAACAAAAAATGAAAAAAATGTCCTCGGGTGAGGATAAAAAAAAAAAAAATTTACCAAAATAACAACAGCAAGGTTCATATTTTTTCTGGATGTTTATCTTTTAGAGATAACATAATGAAATATTTACAGATATAATAAAGTGATGTTTGAGATGTGCTTCAAAAAAATTGGGGGAACAAAGGCAGAAAAGTGAATAGAGAACAGATTCAACAAAATTTGGTAACATTACAGCAAGCTGATGGGTATATAAGTATTCATTATACTATTATCTATTCTTTTATGTTTTGCATTTTCCATCACAAGCTAAAAATGACTTTAAAAACCGGTACATAGCCCTGGCCAGTTTGGCTCAGCGGTTGGAGCGTCGGCCTGTGGTCCAGAGAGACCCGGGTTCGGTTCCCGCTAAGGGCATGTACCTCGGTTGCGGTTTGTCCCTGGCCCTGGTTGGGTCGTGCGGGAGGCGGCCACTCGATGTGTCCCTTTCACATCGATGTTTCTCTCTCTCTCTCTTCCTCTCTCTCCCTCCCACTCTATCTGAACAAAAAATGAAAAAATGTCCTCGGGTGAGGATAAAAAAAAAAACAAAAAAAAAAAAACCGGTACATAGAGATGGGTCAGCAAAAATGGACAAAGAGGAGAAATAAGAGAACTAATTCTGAGCTGTTGAATCCACATAACAGGAATATAGCTCTTCCTACCACCAAGGGTAAATCAGTGCCTTTTAAGGAAACTGTAGTGCTTCATAAAGCTGAAAAGGAGTCACAGGCACTAACAGGTGAAAAAAATGCTATTATGTGCTCAAGCAACAGATGGGCCTTCAGCTGTGACCCCACAGGGCCATGTCTGAGCACTAGACCATTTCCCATGGGTCCCTAACCTTTCACTGAAAATTACATTGACAGCTGTATATATATATCTGATGTGGCAAATCAAAAAACAGACTGCTCTCCTAGAACGTGGATCTGAGATGGAACAGAAAAATCAGTGCTCAAACTATAAAATATACTTAACAAATCAACTAATTACTTCCTGCTTCTGACAAGTTACTTGGAAGTAAATGAAATTGTTACGATCAAAGACATACACACAAAACCTTAGTAAGTCAAACATTCAGAGAAGGAAACAGTAATTTAGGGGTAATTAGACATGCTTTTCATATCTTCTTTCTACTAATAATAATAAAGTTCATGCCTTTGGGAAAAAAAGGAAATGAGAAATAAATGTGTAGCTATAAGAATGTCAAAATACAAGAAATGACAATGAGCTTCAAGCAAGGAATAAAATATACTTCACCAGGACCCAAAATAAATGACCAGATTAAGAAGATTTAAATTTAAATGAGAAAGGAGAAAATTTCTCAGCTAATGATAGAAAGCTAGATAGCACAGAGAAAAATAAGCTCGTTAAAAAATAATTAGGGCAATGGTGAAAAAATATCCAATAAATTCTCATGAGAAAAAAGCCAAGAGTTAGGGAGCCCTACATCCAGCCTCACATATCTATATACCAATGGAAAAAAATAGGTATAAACACATCAGTAGTTGTTTTTTAGTGTGCGTGTGTTTGTCTTTTTTTTTTCATCCTCACCTGAGGATATTTTTCTATTTATCTTCAGGTAAAGAGAGAGGGAGAGACAGAGAGAGAGAGAGAGAGAGAGAGAAACATTGATGTGAGAGAGACACATCGACTGGTTGCCTCCTGCACGACCCCAATCAGGGCCAGGGACGAACCGCAACCGAGGTACATGCCCTTGGCTGGAATCGAACCCACAACTCATTGGTCCGTGGGCCAATGCTCTACCACTGAGCCACACTGGCCAGGGCAGTGTGTGTGTGTTTTTTCACTCAAGGAAGAAAGTAAAATTTAAGAGGTGAGCTGTGGTGGACCTCATGATCAAACATGGTTTTGGAGAAATGGACTTTGCTTCAATGGATACATTAGGTGAGAAATTAGCTATACACATGGACATGTGCATTTTGCTGGGGCGAAGATGCGAGTTTTCATCATGTTCTTAAAGTGGTCTGTACCCCACAAAAAGGGTAAGAACTACTTCTGATATAGAAGGTATTCCCACACTTGGGAAAAGTCAGAACAGATTGCCTCTATGGTCTCTTTTGTCTTCCCTAAAATTTGTTAGCTTAAAAAGAAATTTTAAAACTGTACTGGAAAAGCAGGGGGCAGCTCATCAGGTCCTAAGAATAACAGTCAGGGACAGGGCAACCAGAAGTAAATCAAGTGGCTGATGAGAAAGGACTCACAAAGGTATCTGCCCCCAAATCTCTACATCTACACTGAACACTTCATCATTCGCCTCTCTGGTTTTTGCTATTAAACCCAGAAAACTGGTTTCCAAGGAGAGAGAACAAATGTTATGCCTATTTAAACAAACTTGCTGGGTGCTCGCTTCGGCAGCACATATACTAAACAAACTTGCTGGTTTTGGCTAAAATAAAGGGTTAGCCACAAAAGGTAGAGAGAGAAGAAAATAAAAATGCAATAGGAGATGCTATGAGGGACAGAAGGTAAACTTGGCTTCTTTACCATTGCAGCCAGAGTCAGCACCATGTGGAATTCAAGTTATCAAATGCCGAAAGAAGACAGCACCTACCTGAGGTACTGTGATAACATCTCTTAAGAACTCACCTGAGCCAAGACGCTTTCCATCTCTGATTTCTTCTCAGCAGAACACTTCTTATCAGACATCAATTTCTGCAAATGAGCTATAAGATATATTGGTACATGTCAATTTCAATCAATGGGGAAAAGGGGACAATGCATTTTTGAGTTTCTATGCTGGGCAGGTAAAAACAATGAATCCAAGAATAATGTTCTTAATTGATATGGATCTCTTGGTTGATTTTATAGGAAAAGTCATGATACTGTCTTGATTCTTTTACTGAGTTAGAATTTCTAATTATCTGTACACATCTTTTTTTTAAATAAGGGATTTGATCTGTATACTTAAGATCTGTGTACTTTAGCCTTGTATGTTATGCACCCCCAAAAAAGTTTAACAGAAAAAATTTCAAAAAGGTTTCATCTAAACCCTTTGTTTTGCTCAATCCTACTTGAAAGGGTATTTATCTGAGAGGAAGAACCATACCTTTTAATAGATGGTCAGCACGAAAACACTCTCCATTTTTTACATCTTTCACCATGAAGTCAGCAAATTTGTCTACATGGCCAGAGGTCCTAAGGTAACAAATGCCAAGCCAATTTGTCATTTTCATACAATTTAACACACAGATTTACCTTAGAAGACAATCTCCCTTCTATATGTTTATCCATAGTTTATATCCACACCTATCCCGTCATTATTAGTGATACAAGAAAAGGCCAAACGATGACGAATGTGATTAGTCAAGAGCTCGTATCTCATTACAGACAATGAACCTTAGTTCTCTGCCAGTGAACCCTGTATGAACACTGGTATTATCTCTACACAGTTCCTATTAGTGGAGCAAGTAGCAAAAGAATAGGTTCTCCTGATCTTTTAGATCTATCATCAGAAAATCATCTTGTCTTAATTGGCTGAAATTATTAAGAGAGAGTCTAAAGGATGCAAATGGCAAAACTTAGCTCTTTGCCACGCAACATTAAATAAAGTGATGAGACACAAAATGCTAAGAATTCCTCTTTCAGTTTTATATTAAAAATATCCCGCTCTGCTTTCAACAATGTTGGTATGAATAATCTAAATTTCTGCAATGAAATTTCAATACAAATAGTATTTGATTAAAAATGTATACACAGTCCAGCTGGTGTGGCTCAGTGGTTTAGCATCGACCCATGCACCAAGAGGTCGCCGGTTTGATTCCCGGTCAGGACACATGCCCAGGTTGTGGGCCCGATCCCCAGTCTGGGGGCATGCAGGAGGCGGCCAATGAATGTTCTCTCTCATCGATGTTTCTGTCTCTCTCTCCCTCTCACTTCCTCTCTTTCTAAAATCAATAAAAGGAAAAAATATATATATTTTTAAATGTATACACACCTTTGCCCAGAATTTCTAAGAATTTATATTAAGGAAATAATCAGGGATATACACGAAAATTCATCTATCAGGATGTTCAGTGCAGTAAAAAATTAGATACAACTTAAATGCCTACCATGTGGACTAGCTAAATAAATTACAGCACATCCACAAGACAGAAGGCTATGCTGTTATTAAAAATGCTTTAGGAAACTAGTGACAGAAGTAAATGTTCACCTATGCTATGTAAGAAAAGCAGTGTGGCCCTGGCTGGTTTGGCTCAGCGGTTAGAGCGTCGGCCTGCGGACCAGAGAGTCCTGGGTTCAGTTCCTGCTGAGGGCATTTACTTTGGTTGCGGTTTGTCCCTGGCCCTGGTTGGGGTCGTGTGGGTGGCCACCAGTCGATGTGTCTCTCTCACATCGATGTTTCTCTCTCTCTCTCTTCCTCCCTTTCTCCCTCCTGATCTATCTGAAGATAAATGCAAAAAATATCCTCGGGTGAGGATTAAAAAAAATAAAGGAAGAAAAGCAGTGTGCTGCTAACATTGATACATACATAGGGACTTACAGAGAAAAAAGACAGAAAGGATAACTACAACGATTTTAACAGGGCTATCTATGAATAGTAGTAAATATTTTATTTGTTTTCCTTTATTTTCTAGATTTGTATAATGAACATGGGTAGCTTTTTATAATCAGAAAAAGTTACTTAAATATGATTAAAGAGTTTCAGTCCGCCCTGGCCCGTTTGGCTCAGCAGTTGGAGCGTCAGCCCACAGAGCAAAGGGTCGTGGGTTCGATTCCAATCAAGGGCACGTACCTTGGTTGCAGTTCGATCCCCGGCCCTGGATGGAGTTGTGCGGGAGGCAACCAATCAGTGTATCTCTCTCACATCGATGTTTCTCTCTCTCTCCCTCTGTCTGAAAATCAATGGAAAAGTGTCCTCAGGTGAGGATTAAAAAAAATAAAGTTTCAGCCCTCAAACTGTAAATCTTACTTTAAAACTGGCTCAGGGGTAAGCATGGTGCAATCAATTTCTAGGATCTGTTCCTCTTGGATAAAGTGCTGCCTCCAGGTCTGAATAATGTTGTTCTTCAAAGCACATCCAACCGGCCCAAAGTCATACAGACCACTAACACCTGTAAAAAGTCAACAAGGGAAACATGTACTTTACCTTGTCACTCTGCACAAATGAAGGCAAGGGGACATGATACCTGTAAGACTTCACATACTCCCTAAAAATGTGTGCAAGTCAACATTCAAATCCCTCAGTACTGAAGAGACTTACCTCCACTAGCTGACAGAGGTAAAATTACAAAGCTCTCACTCCATTTACTATTTCCACATTAAGAATTTCAAGTAGGATTAGCAAAAAAAACTAAAAGCAAAAGAAGTTCCTCCATATACAAGAACAGAAAAGAAAAAAAAAGATTATAGTTTTCTGCCAGAGAAATTAGAAAATTTCTTGCGCTGATAATAATGATAATGATTTTAGTACCCTATTCTCTAATTTATTCTTGGGTATTTGAGCCGCTAGTTAAACCTCACGAAGTCAAACATTGAGAGATCTGCTTAGCCAAACTCGAATCACGTTTCGGTGGCAAAGTACCATAAGCCTAATATTGTTTAAGTGATCTCTGTTGACTATGAAAAATATTGTTCGACATTTAATCAGTGAATTATATTCACCTACATACCTTCATATAGCATTCAGTAAAATAGAGAGATTTATCTATATACCTATGAAAAATGTTTTATGCTGGCAGCTGCCATAAAGAATAATCTAGGGACTTCGGTTTATCACTGCAAGGGACAGGTTGCCTGTGTTACAGTGGTCCTCTACTGCTCCAAAGTCTCCACTGCATTTTAAGAAGTCTATCTAATACGTACAGTTGACCCTTGAACAAACAGGAAGTTAGGGGTGCCAAGCCCCATGCAGTCAAAAATCTGCATATAGCTTTGACTCCCCCAAAACCTAATTACTAATATCCTACTATTGACTGGAAGCCTTACTGATAACATCAACAGTCGATGAATACATAAGTTGTATGTTATATGTGTTATATACTGTAATCTTACAATATAGTAAGCTAGAGAAAAGAAAATGTTAAGAAAATCATAAGGAAGAGAAAATACACTCACAATATTTATTGAAAACAATCCACGTATAAGTGGACACGCACAGTTCAAAGCCATGTTGTTCAAGGGTCAACTAACTGTACATGGACACCTCAGATGCTTCATACCTGAGCCTCCCATAATTCCCTACACCCTAATGAAAAAAATGCGGTCTTCAAGAATCAGTAGGGAAGAGGAAAATAAAAACAGATTTTACCTCAAATGGCTGACTCTAAACAAACGAAAGCAAACTGTCTATCCTCTGCTCTAGGTGACCTCATACGATTCAGTATTGATTGGCAAGCCACATTGTTTATTTAAGAACAATATTCAAGCCACTAACACCACAATTATTCTTTCTATCGCTAATCCCCTACCTCCATAAATAGCAAAAGCTTGATCGTAGAAAAACCTCCTCTTCAGGGTATCTTCCATTTTTGCTCTGTCTACAATGTCATCTTTGGGCTGTAATGCCAGCTCCTACAGGGGTTTTTAAATAGAAAACATGTAATTGGAGGGATCAGTAGTAATATGAATTTATATATGTGAATTTCGTTTATTCCTCAGCAAAATTCAATATAAAATTTACCAGACAAGATTTGACACCCTTAAAAAAATAGAAACCCTTAGGGTTCCCCCACTTTGAGTTATAGAAAAGTTACCTTTACTTAATTATTTAGGAAAGTATATGATTATTTCCAAGATTATAACACTAAGCTTGCTTAGATGCAGATACTGACAAACAATATCTAAGTTTTTAGTGGATCACTATAGCAAAATAGTGACTTAAAACTCTAAACTACTTCTCTTTGGTTATGGGAGATTTACTTGTTTGAAAGGTTTGGGAGCAGCTATCAGATGGATAGACCTTTTCCTTCAAAGAAAAAAGATGTAAACACAAAACCATTATTTCCAGGCATGGGGGAGGGGACTCCATAAAGAAGAGGAAGCACTATGCCTTCCAGGGAAATTCATGGGGCATGTAGAGTCTAGGATATGGGGGAAGGGGCAGGCAGGGGTCAGGAAGGCTTCAAAGAGAAGACACATTTTGAGTTGCATGCTGAAAGAAGGAGGAGTCTGCCAGGTACAGGAGGAGGGGAAGGCATGTTGGGTAGACAGAGATAAAGCAAATAGTACTTGCTCAGAAACTTTTCTAGGTCTTCCCACCCAAAGAGGTTAAATAAAGATGAACAATCCTGTACCTACTTACGCTCCTGTTGTAGCATCCCGTGACTCACCTTTGCTTCCAGAACCCTCTTGCGGGCTTTGAGCTCAGCTACTGCTCTGTCTACATCAACCTGGGGTGCTTTATCTTCTTTCAGTTTTCGCACGAGATCTCCCTAGCCAACACAGAGAATTTATACTCAGGATTGGTTTCAGAAGTCAAGAAAAGTTAGGAATGTGTTTGTAAGCATACCTTTTAAAAGTATCTGTGTACGAATAGGCCATTCAATTGTTTATTAGATGAGCGGTCATTAGGAATAACTGAAGGTCTCTGCCTCCAGGATTTATAATCCAGCAGAATATACAAACAAGTAACAAATAACTATGTTCTCAGGGTTTAAGGTGATTATTACTAGTGTGGCTTTTTGTTTTTGTTTTTCTTCTGGAGGAGAAGGAGAGAAAAGCATTGATAAAATGTAAGTAAGAGCAAGATTAGTACAGAGAACACGGAAGAACCAAAAAATAGATCACCCTCTCCTTGAATCTCTCACCTCTCTACTTACAAAAAATGATTGTCTTTGTTTTCCACCTACTTCTCCGGCCATTTCCAGTTACTATACCGGCTTATCTTCCTCTGCTCTTTTGTAATTGTCAGAATTTTTTCCTTGCTAATTTCTCTAGATTAATTTGTTTACTTCCAACAACCTACCTGTATACTGATTACCATAATAATCAATGAAACAGGTAATCTGGAAAGGTAAACAAACAAAACACTACATATGGCCTGGGAAACTTCAAGCTGAGAAATTAAAGTTGTCAAATGGACAGAGCCCTAGGGTGCCCAACAGAAGCAACTGCCCTCTGGAGGAATAAAACTTCCACATAGGCCTTTTAGGATTTTCACAATTTGAAGTCACCAAAATAATAAGTGCAAGCTCAAAATTTAAAAACCCAGGAAGAAACGAGCCATCATGATTGAGATTCTGGTGAAATGATAACAGAATTAGATGCCCCAAAGTATTAGAATGACCAAATATACTTTTTAAATGCTTAAGATGTTTTTAAAAAATAAAAGGAGGAATCAAAAGCATGAGAAAGAACAAGAAACTATCCAAAACAATCAGGGAACTTGAAAAAGAACCACATTGATCATCTGGAAATGAATCAATGAAAATTAAAAATTCACTTGACAGGTTAAACAGCAGATCAGATACAGCTGAAGAAAGAATAGTGACCTAGAAGACAGACCTAAGGCAATGATCCATGGATAATCCATGGAATAAAGCAGAGAGACAATGAGTTAAATTTATAAATTAGGGCCCTGGCCGGTGTGGCTCATTTGGTTAGGTCTCATCTCATGCACCGAAGGGTTGCCAGTTGGATTCCTGGTCAGGGTACATGCCCGAGTTGCAGGCTCAATCCCCCATGGGGGGTGTGCGGGAGGCAGCCAATTGATGTTTCTCTTCCCCTCTCCATCTAAAGATCAATAAAAATATATATTTTAAATTTACAAATTAGGTAATGAGGCACAGAAAAGAGAATGAGAGTCTGACATCCAACCAGAACTCCGGAAGAATAGAATAGAGAGCATTTATAAGAGATCATATTTGAAAAGATAATGGCTACAGATTTTTCTGTAATTGCTCAAAGACATGAATTCTCAGATTTAGGAAGCACAATGAAATCCAAACAATATATAAAACAAAAGTCCACACCTAGACAAGCTGCATAAAACCTAGTGCTTAAACAGGATTATAGTTAAAGACCTAGGTTTCAATGCCTGATCAGCTGATTGTGAAACCCTAAGCAAGCTAAAACCTCCATAAAATCAGAAGACAATACATCCTCATTAGATTGACATAAAGAGTAAATGAAACAACTTAAGTATTTTCAACAGCACCTAAAACAAAGTAGACATACAAGAAATGATAGCTGTTATTATGCTATAAAACACCACTTGGCTGTGGCCTAATTGGTTTTCAGATATGTCTGACCCAACTTGTTTAGAACTGAATTATTTTTCTCTACTCCAAACTTGTTCCTTCGCTTGTGTATTGCTCTCTATTTGTTAATCACAACAAAATCTACCATTTTCCAAAGTAGAAACCTACTTTACCTCTGGCATCTGGTCAATTTCACTTCAGAATTTCATATCTAATCTGTCCCTTTCACCCCTTATTGAGACTGCCACCACAGATGACCAGTTTGTCTCTCATCCAAAGGCGCCTGCACTATTTCACCTGGTCCCAAATTACCCTAATTCATGTCATTTCTCTTCCACCTTTGTAAGTCTTCTTTTCACAAGCACACAAAATCCCTAATTTGGTGACTGATCCTACCCCAATGTTGTCAGTCATATTTATCCTCTTATCCGAAAGTGCTTCCCTTTGCTTAATGAAAATTGTACCACATCATTTATGAAGCATTTCCCAAATGTGCCAACCTTACTTACAGCAGTTCTTTGGGGACATGTCTCCCCTTGGAGCTGTCTCAACTAGAGGCTGGGTTTTCTCCCATGTCCCTTTGATCCTTGGGGGCTAGAGATGACAGGTGTCCTCCTAATCCCCCTCTGTGCTTTCAAACTGATTCCTCTTTCCTCCTTCTAACCCCTGCTTCTTTGAAAGGCCTGTCATCACCCTTTCCCCTTGTTGACATTTTCCAGGCTTTTGCTTACACCCTTCATTCAGTGACAGTCTCCTGTAGACTGTCCCGGTCAGGAGATGAAAAACTGTTTATAATTATTTGAACCTAGACCTAACTCTGCTTATATACAATCAGAAGTATTTTCCCAGTTTTAACATACACCGAATTTTCCATAAATGTACCTAGGAAAATGTAATTTAAAGGAAGACTATACCTTTTTTTATTCAGAGTTTTTATTTGAAGCAAACAAACAGAACCACGTGACCAATGGCAATGCAGCTATGGAATCTGAGCAACCAATACAATATCCCTTCATCAGTGGGCACACATAGCAACTGCATTCACGTAAATCTACGTACAGCTATAAGCATCTGTTTACTTCAGCACAACTTCCAGTGGAGCCATACCCCCAAGTTTACATATTAAATGCACATTACTTTATTATAAATTACTTTTTCTTTGTAATATATTTAGAGTATTATGTGTGCATATATTTTTCTCTAATTAGGTTTGGTAGGTATTTTGTGTGAATTTCATTGCAGGATAGTAATGGAGAATTTCAAAATATCTGGTGGAAAAGGGGACACTGGGTCTGAAAGTTCAGAGCCACTGAATTAGTTCTATCCTGACCTCTAGCTAAAGCAACATCCTCAGCCACCTTCTAACGTTATTTCAGCTTCTTCATCACACTTGAAACATCTGCAATCACCCTATCAATGCGCTGGCTTATCTACATGTATGCACTTTATCTGTCCCTGTCTTAAGACAGGAATTGTAGCACATCAATTCTGACACTCAAACATTTGTTGACTGATATCACAACCTAAACCTAGCACAGTGCCAAGCACTTAACATTCAGTAAATATCTATTAATTTACTCTTGACTCACTCAGTGTTTCTTTTCCTTCCTCTACTTGTCAGACACCTATCTCATAAATGCGCACTAACAGTGCTTTGTAATGGGGATAGGAGCCCATGAGAGGCTTTGTTCTGAAAGAGGTTGGCAAGTGGTAATTCTTACTGAATGTGTTAAGGAAGCACGCAAGCAGTTCTTCTGAATATCTCCCCGTGTCAAGAACTGCCGCTCCCACATATTTCACCTACTTTTTCTTTTGGAATTTCATAGTTGAAGAGAGGGCACGGGCAAAGGGCACACCACAAGTACAGGTAAAGGCAGGAAGCACTGAAAATTAATTTCCCTGAGTCAGTTTTAAAATCGTAATTTATAATGATCCAATCCTGAAAACAAAAGAACTAGAGGTGATCTAAACATGAATGAAAGTACTTACAGATTCCTATCTTCTAATTCTTTTTCGTCTCTCTTCTTCACCACCCAACTATAGTGTGTGTGTGTGTGTGTGTGTGTGTGTACGTGTGCGCACGTGTGTGTGTTGAATGAAACTGATGTGAAACATCATCAACGTCTCTATATTACCCTTAAGAAACATCAACTTGAAGCTTAGTTGCTGGGTAAATTCTTACCTAAAGACATATATCTGAAATAATAGCCTGCGACTCTAAAGCAGTTGTTAGATGAAAAATCATTCCACAGGCCCTTCATGAATCCTTCATCTATAATCATGATGTATCTTCAGCTGGCCAAGAAAAAAACAACAAAGACCTCACCCTTGTAAGGTGTTTGGTTTTACACACGTGGGTTCTTATTAAAAGTAATGAGTTCGTCTCATATTTCCAAGTGTTTCCCAGCTATTGACAAAAACTTCATAAACTTTTCATTTGCCCTTTGTGGCTTAAGCAAGAGCCTTAATGGGCACCTCGGTTCAGAATATCAGAGCAGAGAAAACACAAGGGCTCTTCACTGTCTTCTTACTACTATAAGATCTGAAGTTCAGCTGTGTCCTCCCAATTACAATAAAAGAAAATATGAAATACTGAAACACGAGTAATGTTATTCACACATCTATTCCTATCATTAGTGATTCAGACTGGAAATTATCATTTAAAGACCACTCAAGAAATCATTAGAAAGGCTTTTCTATCATCCTATCCTACCCAATTCAGAGGACATCGACCCTCTTGTAAAGGTTCAAAATGTTATCAAACCAACAATCACAGGAAAATACATGAGCTCCATGCCAGCAATGGTTTTATAAAATCAACATTCCAATAAACTGCAGTCATTTCAGAATAATACCTATCATTTTACCAAGAACCTATTAAGTACTGTGGGCAGCATTTTTGGCAAGTACATAAACTATTTCTTTTTTTTTTTTTTTAATCCTCACCCAAGGACATTTTTGCATTTATCTTCAGATAGAGCGGGAGGCGAGAGAGGGGAAGAGAGAGAGAGAAACATCGATGTGAGAGAGACACATCGATGTGAGAGAGAGTGGCTGCCATCTACACGACCCCAACCAGGGCCAGGGACAAACTGCAACCGAGGTACGGCGTGCCCTTAGCGGAAACCGAACCCAGGACTCTGGTCCGCGGGTCGACCCTCTAACCGCAGAGCCGAACCGGCCAGGGCTGAACTATTTCATTTTAATTTTTACAACTCCAGTCACATATTACAGATGAAGAAGTTTTGCTACAGAGAAGTTAAAAAACCTGCTGAGCATCCCCAGCTAGCAAACAGTGTAGTTAGATCCAAGCTCTGGAAAATCAACTTCAGAGACTACACTTTTAATTACTAGGTCCATCAACACAAAATAGGCAGGGATATAAAGAAAGCCCTTCTAGCAATTCTTCAAAAACCTCTCCCATCTTGACAATTAAGTTTCACTACAGGTGAAAACAAAAAACAAACAAACAAACAAGCCCTTCTTTGTTATTTTTCTCCATACTAGTTACTTTGTGAGGGAATCAAGCTATATCCACCTAAGTCATTTCAGAGTGGCCTCTTAAATCCAGACAATGACACGAAAACACCTCACCAAACCTCTATACCAGTTCCCCCCTAAACCTCCAGCTCAAGTAAAATTCATCCCCACAGGTCCTATTTGCACAAACAGACCCTGAGACATGTATTTCTTCAGCTAAGGAATCTCACTTAATGTTTAGACAAAGACCGGATAGGGGAGCGACTCTGACAGGAGAGTGTGATTAATACAGTTAATTGCTGAGAAAAATAAAATGATGATCACAGAAAAGTACCCTTAGAGTACTAGGCACGGCAATGGTGGAGGCCAAGGGCAGGGTGCAGTGGACAGAAGAATGAATGGAAAATGAGGAGGAAGTGGAGAGACTGAGAGGATGGGGGAAACCTGCAGGCTCTAAAGGAAAAATAAGCTGAGGGACTGGGAGCTTCTGGGGCCTGTGTTCCAGGTAACAGCCTAAACCAGTCTTCACATAAATCAGGTACTTCCATTCCCCTAAAGCAACAATTCTACAACTTTTGGCCTCAGAATCCCTTCGTACTGTTAAAAATCCCCGAGGACCCTAAAATTCTTGTTACTATGGGCTATTTCTATCAATGTTTACTGTATTGGAAATTAAAATGCAAATGTTAAATATTTATTAATTTGTTAAAATAACAGTAATGAATTTCCCAAAATTCTAAAATTTCCCAAAAGCTTGATTTTCTTATTGGCCACAAATACTATCAGTTGTTTTCTTGAAATGACAAGCTTACTTCATTCAGTTTCTAGAAACTGAATGCCCAATATTCAAGACTGAGTAACAAGACTTTGTCAGACATTTTACAGTGTTCAAAGAGGCAGATAGATTGTAACTCAAACAATCATATACATGGTTTTCCTCGGACAGTCATCATATTTCAATATGCTTTTTGCATACTTCACATTTTGTCACGTAGAAAATGAAAACAATGCATGAAATCAGTAAAATTAATAATTTTTACTTCTCCATCAAGGACACTCTAAAAAGCGAAAGTGAGTTTTTTTTAACTGTTAGAGTGTGATGGAGAAGACAACGACCTGGTTTGGTGTGTTAAGGGCGGGCAACTTTACCCACCACCACTTCTGCACAGTGACAATGTCAACACAGTGACAAAGGACAATAATGTCTTCATTATATTATAAATGGCTTTGACCTTGGGGACCTCCAAGGGTTTGCAGACCACACTTTTAGAACTACCATCCTACAGCAATAGTTCTCAAACAAGACACTCCAGGACAGATTTTCATCAATGCATGGTAAAAAAAAAATAAAAAAGACAATGTATTAGATATTTTTTCAAAGTTAAACCTACTAAATACAAAAGACTGTTCTTTATTCTGAGTTATGGTTTGCCTTTATTGTATTAAAATATCCTTTCTTTTATTACATGAAACAGAATTCAGATGGCAGTTTGATGATTGTATTAGTTTTTTTAATGTCCTTATTTGGCAAAATAAAGGCTGGCCATGCTATGGTAATTCCTAATTTTTAAAAAAAAATTCAATTGTCCTAGGGTGCCCTTCTTCCAAAAACTAACATATTTTTCTTGATATTCTGAAGCCCTCCTAGAAGTTCCATAACTAATTCTCCAGTAAGCAACTAAGAATATGCCACAGGAAAATACACGTTGGTCAAACAAACCAAACCTTTAAAAAGCAACAGCACTGCCCAGCCGGTGTGGCTCAGTGGTTGAGCATCGACCCATGTACCAAGAGGTCACCAGTTCGATTCCCGGTCAGGGCACATGCCCAGGTTGTGGGCCATTTCCCCAGTGGGGGGCATGCAGGAGGCAGCCAGTCGATGTTCTCTCTCATCGATGTTTCTAGCTCTCTCTCCCTCTCCTTTCCTCTCTCTAAAATCAATAAAGAAAAAATATTTTAAAAAAATTTTTTAAAAAAAGCAACAGCCTCCACATAGCCTAGCAGATTAGCAAGTTTATATGAAACATGTTATTACTCGAAACACATCCTACTAACAAGACCAGTTGTTAAACACCTTCAAATCCCCACTCCAAGGATGTCTTCAATTGCACAAACTTCACAATGGAAATATGTAAAATGTATAGATGTGACAGTGTGCCTCATATTCTCATAAGCAAAAAAAAGGGGGGGGGGGGCGGTGACTAGATGATCTTTAAATCCCCTTCCAGCTGACCCTGGAATCAGTGTGATCCAAAGTTCCAGGTAGTTAACTCATATGCGTGGTCCTGGAAAATTAGAAAAAGAATCTAAACTAACTTGCATATTCAGAAAATATCTTTAAAATTTTAACCAAGCCAACATAAACAACAGGCAAGATAGTAACACCATGGGAATCCATCAAAGCGTACTTAACTGCTTCCACAGTCTCACTACTGACAGATAATTTGCACTGCAGTTCCAGGCTAACGTGGCAGAGGGAGGGGTTTGGGTACTTTTTTTTTTTTAATTAGATGTATTCTCCCTTCGAAAGTGAAGGATATGAAAAAGAAATTGAGAGTTACAGAAAAGACAAAGGCACCACACCTAATTTAATTTGGGGAGAATGGATGTGGGGAGACGAAGAATAAGCATACACAGCGTTCTGATACCAATAAAGAAGAAAACTGCAAAACAAAACACT
Source organism: Tadarida brasiliensis (assembly GCA_030848825.1). Classification (NCBI taxonomy): domain Eukaryota; kingdom Metazoa; phylum Chordata; class Mammalia; order Chiroptera; family Molossidae; genus Tadarida; species Tadarida brasiliensis. The sequence continues at coordinate 91,431,798 of CM061267.1, read as the reverse complement.
ATTGAATCTGCCAGGGCCACACTAGCAAGAAGTAGACACTGCAAAGTGGCAGGAGTTGCTGAATTTGTGGCAGATCTGCCCCCAATGAATTATTTCCTAGAGAGGGTTCCACCCTCCCCAGCTAAGACAAGTTATTGCATCAGCTGGCGCCCGCCCGTGCAGGAGAAACCAGTTTGGTGTTTACTACTAGGTGATCGATCCCAAGCTTTTGGCTCTACCTGACTGGATGTGAGAATTCATTTGAAATCACCTTTCCCTTGTCTTCTCTAAATTCTGATATCCATGCATGCCCTAGGAAAAAGAGGCCTGTACAAATCACCAAGTCTTCCAGCGCATGAAACCTCCCTCCCTTCCGCAAAAATCAAATTTCAAAACGTTCCATTCGGAGGGCTGACTGAGTAACTCAACAACATTTACAGTTTTCCAGGTTCACGATCTATCTGAAAGAGCTCACTCATTCCAAACGGCCCTTTCGGAACCTAGACAAGATGACAGGAGCAAAGGACGAAGAACCCACATAGTTATTGGGGGGGGGGGGTGCACATCCACGTTTCAACTGTTTTTATTTTCTCAGCCTGTCATTCGGCTAAGCAATGAATGCAGGAAGATGTCAAGGGGGAACACTATCCAAAGCATCCTGAACCAAGGAAGAATTAGGAACCTCGTGGCTGACCGAGGGAGAATTAGGAACCTCGCCACCGCCGGCGCACAAAGAACACAGCAGAGATTGGAAAGCTGAAGTGAGGATACTGAGCTAGGACAGGAGGGGAACCCACGGGTCACAGATCCCAGCCCCATCCGAGAGAGAGGGGGCGCGGGCAGGCACAGGGCTGGGGAAGGAGAACAGATCGCGAGCGGCGGGACGTGGGATATCCACGGGGATCCGAGGGAGTCACCCGAGAGGAGGCAAGGACAGAGGTCCACGGGAGGGAAGGTGGCCAACGCACGCGGGGACCTGGGTCCAAAGTGGGGGAGGCGAGGAAGACGCCAGGAAACAAGGGCTTCCAGAGGATGAAGGAGAGGGGTAGCCGGCGAGGTGACGGGTGCCCGGGGAGGAGAGAGGAGCACCAGGAGGGAAGGGCGAGAGAAAGCCGGTACCTGCTGGCGCACGGCTAGTCTGAGAGGCGCCAGCACCTCCTCAGCCCCGGCGCCGTCCATGCTGCTCCGGGAGGCGGCCGCGGGGACTGCGGTCGGGACGGGGGCGCGCGTGCTGAGCGGCCGGCGCGGCGGGAGCGGAGGCCGGGCCGGGAGCCGGGGCGGCAGCGACAGCAGCAGAGCGGCGCGGGCGGCTCTAAGCAGCGCCGGGCGCGGGCAGTGCATGGGGCGGCGGCGGAAGCGGCGCGCGCGGCCCGGCCCGGAGCATGATGAAATCGCCGCGTAAACGCCGCGGCGCGCGCGCGGCCGCACATTCCACACGCCGAGACGCGGCGCCGGGTCGCCGGCCGCAGATTCGACACAGAAACGCGGAAGGACCCGGGATCCTTCAGCCCCGGGAAGACTGAGTCTACTGGGGCGCTCGGCAGAGCTACGGGGACTCAGGTAGCCTCCCCTGCGAACATTTGCACAATGATGCGCCAGGCCACCCCGACAGGGTGGACATTCAAGGACGCGGCTCCTTCCGACATGCAGACGGAAACGCACGCGGACCTTCAAAGCATAGGCGTGGACACGGGCATTGACACTCGGGCTGACCTACGGGAAATCGCACATGTGTCTGTTCTTTTTGCCCCCCCCCCCCCCCCCCCGGCCTTAAAGGGTCATAAAACATCAGATCAGGTAGGCACTTAGATTCAGTGTTGCTCGAGCTCAGACGTTCCTGAGATGGGAAAACAGGTCAAGAGAGGTAAATGATGTGCCCAACTTCACACATCCATGCCCCGCCAATGTCAAGACAAAAGCTGGGGGAGAGGAAGAGTGATGGGGCTTTTTGAAGATCAGTGCTCTTCAAGGCGAGCCGGATTTGAACCAGCATAGACGAGGAAAGGCAGGAGGCAGAGAGAGGGGAAAAGGCTGGGGAACGTGATAACGCAAGGGAGTGGAGATGAGCACCGGCAGGCAGCCGGGCATTCCCTCGCATGGCCTTGCATCAGCTGACCCGCTTCCTGTGGTTAGGCCTCTGATGACCACCATCCAGAGAGGTCTCTCTCCCTCCCTCCGTCCTGTCCAGGGGTGGGCTAGCTGGGAAAGCTGAATTCCCTTTGCATAGGGGAATAGAAAGATAAAGAATGCCTTGATTATAGAAATAGCATTGCGCACACGGGAGAGAATGCCTAAAACGAAAATGATGGCGAATGCCAAGTGATGCACTGGGACTCTCCCACCTGCTAAGAGGAGTGTCAACTGATGCAGCCACAATGGGAGAACCATTTGACAGTGTCTGCCGAAGCCAACCATATACACCTTCCCTGTGACCAACCCCAGGAGTGTACATGAGAAGACTGGCCACCAGAATGAAGTCACCTTCCCCAGTAGTATGAAAGTCCATGTGACTTTTCTGCCTGTTTCAATTTGTAAAACCATATAATGTGAGAAGTGCTCACAACTGAGCATACACAGGGAGGGTTGCTGAAGAACAATTCATCTTTTTAAAACTTTTATTTCAAGATTTGATATTTATTCTTTGTAATTTTTCTTTGGCTTTATTTTAACAAGTAATTTTGAATTTATCTTAGTATTTTTCTTAAATACCCCATATTTTATTTTTTTTATTTTTTTTTATCCTCACCCGAGGACATTTTTGCATTTATCTTCAGATAGAGCGGGAGGGAGAGAGGGAGGAAGAGAGAGAGAGAGAAACATCGATGGGAGAGAGACACATCGAGTGGCTGCCACCCACACGACCCCAACTGGGTCCAGGGACAAACTGCAACTGAGGTATGTGCCCTTAGCGGGATCTGAACCCTGGACTTTCTGGTCCGTGGGCCGATGCTCTAACCGCTGAGCCAAACCGGCCAGGGCTGAAAAACAATTTTAATTTTTACATCAGCTCTTTACATTTTTATTAAAACATTCAAATGATACTTTGCATACAATTATATATATATATTTTAATTCTTTAGACAATGTCTCATCCACGTTCATGTGAGGACAGTCCTATTGCTTGTCTCCAAGTCCATCCTTTCCCCCTCCTGATCATCCTCCCCACTGCTGCCTCAGCGGTTATGTCTAAAAGGCAAAGCTGTTGGCGTTGTTCCTTTGCTCAGGACGCTTCAATAGGTCCACGTGGCCCATAGCAGAATTTCCTAAGGGGTTTTCCTTAGAAAAATACATCTGCAGATAATACTACTACCTTATAATGGTTGAGGGCTTACTACATACCAGTTAGCATTGCAAACTCTCTCATGTAATTTATTCACCAACACAATGAGATAGGCTCTGTAATAATCCCCATTTTACAGATTCGGGATTCAAGCCACTATGATATTAAACAACGTGTCCACAGTCGCACAACTGCTAAGCGATTGGAGGGCCAGAGTGTGAGGTGGGGCAGAGGCGGTTGTAGCTAACAAAGTTCTGGAAGCTTTGAGTGAGCTTCAGGACCCCTGATCTGGATGGGCTCTTTCAAGGCCCTCCCACAGGGGCCCTAATATTGAATACACATGGTGATATTTTTTCTTTATTTATTAAAGTTCTTTTCTTTATTTGAGGGAACACATTTTGTGGATACACTGAAATGCACAAATCTGAAGTGTATACAGCTCAGTGGGTTAAGGAATCCCCTCTGATAACCCACACCCCAATTAAGATGAAGAACACAGCCCTCACCTCCAAGAATCCCCTCCTGTCTCTTCCTACAGAGACAGACGGGGGACTGCCATGTGCCGATGGTGTGATACCATTGTGAGCCTGGGAACAGCAAGGGTTGATGGCTACTCCCAAAGCAAGGAAGACCCAAGAAAGTGTTCTACCCAGAGTCTCAGAGGGAGTCTGGCGCTGCTGACACCTTGATTGTGGACTTCCAGCCTCCAGACCTGTGAGAGGATCCATTTCTGGGGTTTGAAGCCACCATTGGCAGTACTTCATGACAGGTTAGGACACCAACATAGAGATCATGGTTATTTTTTCATCCTTTTAATCTTTATTCTTTCTGATTATAAAGTACACTTGCTCTTTGGAAATTTCAAATATCACAGCAATATATGACTTGAAAATTGAGAGCCAGAGAGGGCAAGAAGAAGGAGGGAAAGGGAAAAGGGAGCCTTATATTTTTTCATATATAAATGTGTCTGTGTTGTTTGCATTGTTTTATAGAATAACCTCTGCGTTTTGAAAGTATTTTTAAATGAGGAACAATGGAAAGTCCTCCAAAATCGAATTCCTCAATGATGAGCATGATTATTAGTTGAGTCCACAATTTGTACTATTTCTAAGCAAATACAAATCCATTTCACATTACACATAATATTCCTATAGAAGTTGCCGGGGGGGGGGGCTTTCTCTCTCCTACACCCTTTCTGCAGGAGAGGGAAGAGGCGAGGCTGGATCTCTGGGGCTCTATTTCCCTCTGTTGTTCTTTCTCCTTTCCAGAAGTTTCCAGCAGTTTAACCCACTCCTTAACTCCCTTGAGTTCCAGCCAGTGGAATGTGATTGGACTTGGTGCACACCGCTTCCCAGTCCTTCTGTGTGGACTCCCGTGTGCCATGCTCCATGCTGGCCCCTTTTCTGCTGGCTAGAAATTGATGTCCATGTGTTAAAGATGGCAGAGCCTGGTTCCTGAGTAACTGCCCTACCTCTTCCTGATAAGTTCCTTGAACTAGTGACATGAACAACGTAATTTTTCATTGCATTTGAGCTATCATGCATTCTGGTCTCTTTGTTAGCGCAGTGAGCTTGCCCTAATTACTCTATGACCACCGGGTCATGTATGACCAAGTTGGTAAGCTGGGACCCAGGAGAAGGAGGGAGAGGGTAAAAAGAGCATTTGATTGCAAAGGTTCCATTTGTACATACCTTTGTAGGACTATGCAGTTGGGCAGAGCTGGGATCACTCCCCCCGGCTGAGGGGGAGTTACCCAAGTGAGTACACGGCTCTGGGTCAGCATCTCTCTGGCTTTCTGATGCACTGACTCAGTCCCACCTCTGCAGCAGGTTTTGCTCAGATTGCACAGTGTTTGTTGTTGCTGTGGTTGGTTTTAATTTTAAATTTGCGTTCCTTTAGCAGGACCACTCCTACTAATGCCTCCCCCGACTCTTGTGGGCATTGGAGCTGTGGTCCCTGCTCCCACTTCCCTGGGGTCTAGGAGGAGGAACCCTTCAGCCTCCTCCCAAACTCCTTCAGGTTAGGCTCTTCATCCCCTCCCCAGGCTTCCTTATCCACACAGGGAACTCTGACCCAGAGAAGGTTCTTTAGGCTGCACGAAAACCTGCCCCCACTACAGCTCTGACCCCCAGTCCTTGCTCTGTACTCCAGGGCTACACAGAACCCTCTGCTCCCTCTGCCTCTGCACATTTGCACACTGGAGCTTTATCCCCTTAAAAATTGTCCAGTCACAGGTCCCTCAGAAGTTCCTCATTGGTATGGTTTCCTGATGGTCACCTTACCTGGACAAGCTCCAGTTGTCAAACTCCCCCTTGTATTAGAGGCCAAGACTGGACATGCATGATATACCTGGTGTACTAACCAGAGTCAAAAGGGCAAGAGTATCACCTCCCCGGTTCTGAATTTAATACCTTTGATGATGTAGCCTAAGACCATCTGAGACTGTGACTATCGAGACTCTAGGAGAGGATGACGAATGATGGGTTCTTTGGCCACCAGAAACACTTGCATGGGTTCAAGGGTGTGATATGAGGATGATAAACTGCCTACTAGAGGAATGGTGTCCATCCGGGAGCTCAAGCCAGAATTCTTGTTTCTGAACTTGACATCTTTCTCTCCTTTGTCCACCAATACAGCTCTTGCTTATTTTATTTATCTCCAGTACTCTCTAAACTCTGTTTCTCCTTTCCCCACTGCCCCCATCACCCCTTACCTGGGTCCCTGCAACAAGTTTCCTTGTCTTCGGACTGGCTCCCTGCAATCCTTCCTTCTGGCTACACTTACAGTGAGCTTCCCAACTTTGAAATGGGATCATGTGACTTACGCAGGCGTGTGCACGTACGCGCGCGCGCACACACACACGCGCGCGCACACACACACTCTCACGTAAAACCTGCCACAACTCCCCACATCCTTGGGGATAAAATCCAGTGTCCCCACGGCCTACCTCTCAGCCTCGCTCCAGCCAGTCCCCCCACACCCTGTGATCCAGCCTTACTAGCTTACAGGGGGTGTGGCCTTTGCCTTTGGCTTCTGCACATACTCATACCTCCACCTGGAACATTTCTTTCATCTCCACCTGCCCATCACATCCTTCATCTCTCGGTCTCTTCCACCTGGCTTACACCTGGGGGAGGGGGTTCTTGGATACAAACAAGACCCCATTCAGGCCAGCTCAAATGACAGGACATCTACTGGAGGGACAGCTGAGAGACTCAGAGTCGATGAGGCCTGGGTGCCAGGCTCAAGAATGCTCAGACCCGAGACAGCTTCAAATGGCCAAGAAGCAGAGCGTGGTGAATTAGTTAGGAACCGCATTTGACTACAAGTGACAGAGACACGAACGACAGCCATGACAACACGTGCTATTTTTTTCTCACCTCAAAAGCGAGAAATCCAGGGCAGTGGAAGGCGTGAGGGCGTTGGGGCTGAGCTTTTTGGCTTTTCCTTCCAGATGGCTGGTGGAGCCAACCACTAGGCTTGCTTCTCAGGCGGGAAAGATGAGGAAGAGGAAACTGCCTTTCTCCCCAGGAGCCCTCCAGGAAGCCCCACTCAACAGCTTCTGCTGACATCTCATTGACCAGAACGGGGTCCCCTGGTGTCATGGTTCATTGTATGTGTCACCTTGGCTAGGCGACAGTATTCAGATATTTGATCAAACATGTCTAGATGTTGCCCTGGCCAGTGTGGCTCAGCGGTTAGATAGCCTGCAGACTGAAGGGTCATGGGTTCAGTTCCCAGTCAAGGGCACGAACCTGGGTTGCTGGTGGGGGTCGTGCGGGGCACAGCTGATCGATGTGTCTATCTCACATCGATGTCTCTCTCTCTCTCCCTCTCTCCCTCCTTTCCATTCTATCTAAACATCAGTGGGAAAATATCCTCTGGTGAAGATTTAAAAAACAACAACACGTCTGGATGTTGCTGGGCAGAAATGTTTTCAATGAGGTGAACATTTAAGTCAGTAGACGCGGAGTAAAGTAAACCTTCGTGCTGTGGGTGGGCCTCATTCAAGCAGGCGCAGGCCTTCAGGAACAGACTGCGGTCCTCTGAGAATGTGGCTCCCAGGCTACAGTTTGGAAACCTGTGTTTTAGGTCACGGCCAACAGGAGATAGAAAGGACAGTACAAGAGGAAAGGAGAAACTGGCACAAGAGCTCAGGGAATGCTCGCAAAGAGGGGCTCACGAAACCTTCCAGGAACAGAAAACGGGAAATGATGCGATGCTGCTCAAGGAGCGCCCGCCTGGGAGAAAGGGGCGGCGAGGACCGTGGGGCCGGAAAGGTCTTCTGGGCCATCAGGGTTGGCCCAACATCCGTCCCGCTGGATTCTGCCCATCCTGCTGGCCAGGGCCCAGATGCAGTCACCTCTCTGAGTTGCTCCTCCTGAAAACAGCGGGTGGAGAAATCTCTCTGAGCACCATGGCAACCAGGTGACATTCTCCCGGGGGCACTGACCCACCGTGCGGAGCAACCCCGGTTGGCGCAGGAACTCGCCGGTGCACCGGGAGGCTCCTCCTCTCCGGGATCGAGAGCCTGACCTGCGGGCCTCTCTGAAGAGCGCAGTGTGAGCGGAATTTAGAGAATCGGTCAGGCTTGGTCCAAAGGACGAGCTGGGAGCTTGGGAGCCATGGCACACTTTTGGGGAACAGCAAGTACGGCCGAGCCCACATGGCTGGAGCCGGACGGGAGGCCTGGGGAGCTCCCCCAGCGCTGCTGAGCGGCCCTCACTGGTCCACCTCCACCTACTCCCAATCCAGGGGCAGTTTCCAGCCCACTTGGCCCCCCCTTCTCCAAATGGTCCTGTCCTGAGGGCATGATGACCATGAGAGCAGACGCCACTGTCTCCTCCTGTTTCTCCTGCAGTGCGACTGCCCTTCCTCACTCTATGGCTGCCTCCTCGCTCCCCTCAATGCGGCCTTTCTCGGGCTCTCCTCCCTCCGGGTATGTCAGAGGCAGACACTGACTCTCCACTTCTCCTTGCATCTTGGTCCCAATTTCTCCTACCACAGGATTAGCCCCCGTACATGTCTGGGAGCAGGGCTGCCATGACCCAGCATAGCGATCCCCAGGGGATGGATTCACACACCCATCTGTGTAGGTCAGTGTCTCCCACATGCACCTGTCAATCCCGGGGAAGAATTCTGATTGCACTGGCCGGGTGATGTGCCTGCCCTGGGACCCGTCACTATGACGTGAGAGATGAAGCGATGAGTGATGATTTACAACAAAGGACACGAGGTTCCGTGACGGGCCCCATCAAAGTCACATTGAGGGAGAGAAGGGCAGATCCCAAAGGCAGGTGTGTCTGTCAGGGTCCCAGTCGGGAGATAAAAACTACCCAGTGTTCACAGGGAACATTTAGTATAAATAATTGTTAACTGGTAACAGAAGGGTAACCACTAAGGGGTAAAGAGGACTCTAAAGAATACAGGAATGGGGGGATGGATAAAGAAAACGTGGTTTATACATACAATGGAATATTATTCCGCCAGAGAAAGGGAGGAAATCCTGACACGTGCAACAGCATCGAAGAACCTTGAAAACATCTGCTAAGTGAAATGAGCCAGACACAGAAGGACAAATCTTGTATGAGTCGACTTATACGAGGAATCGGATAAGGCAGATTCATGGAGATAAAGAAGAATAGCAGTTCCCAGGGCTGGGGGAGGGGAATGGGGAGTTACTGTTTAATGGGTACCGAGTTTCAGTTTGGGATGATGGAAAAGTTCTGGAAATAGAGAACGGTGGTGGTTACCCAAAATGGTGAGTATACTTAATGACACTGAATTGTACACTCACAAATGGTTAAAATGGTCAATTTTATTTATGAACATTTTACCACAGTAGATACAATAAATGAATACAGGAGCAGTGGGTCCTAGCTCTAGGCCCGAAGCTGGGCACCCAAGGATGAAGCCACCTGGGAAAGAAAGCCCTTCCTTAAGGCTGAGATTCAGACCCCAGCAGAAAGACCACTCAAAGGGGCGGAGGTCATTCCAGTGTGAGATTGGCTGTTAAATTTGATTTGGATCACCACCACATTGGTTTGGTTAAGGCACATGAACAGGTCCCCAAGTCCCTGCAGCCTGGTGGCCGGCTGGACACGGCATGACCCAGGGCACCGGGAGAAGCATGTGACTTTGTACCAGTCAGACAGAAACAAGGTTGGACTGTCTGAGCGTCTGAACAATATGCAGGGTGCTGGGAGACACCTTCAGGGGTGCTGGGAGGCACCTTCAGGGGTGCTGGGAGACACCTTCAGGGGTGCTGGGAGACACCTTCAGGAGTGCTGGGAGACACCTTCAGGGGTGCTGGGAGGCACCTTCGGGGGTGCTGGGAGGCCCCTTCGGGGCTGCTGTTGGCAGCGTCAGGCCCCGAGGAGACTTCAGAAGCAGCCATGTCTACGTGTTTTCCAACTTTCATTGTCTGTGGACAGGGATGAAAAACCCGCAGAGAGCCATGGGTACTTGAACTGTAGGATCTTTGTGGGGTGGCTTTTGCATTTTTGACTGTAGATGGTCTGAAAGTTGAAAACAAGACACATTTTGTTTCAAGGGCTATAGGGGCCTGGCCTGTGCTGGTTATAGAGTTGCTGTATTCCCAGGGCCTAGAGCACGCCTGGTATCTCATGGGTGCTTAGTAAATCCACAAATGTTAGGTGTCTTTACCCATCCTTTGCCTAGCTCATTCTTTTAAAGTCTTTTATTTGCATTTCATTTTGCTGAGTTTGGGTGGTTCCTGGCCTCAGTAGCCTTACAGTACCTGCAGCAGTGTCTCCCCCCCACCCCCACCCCCACCCCCACCCCACCCCGGGCTAACTTCCACTTCCCTTCATTTTGCTTTTCCACTGTTTTCCTGTCCTCCTCCTTCTCAGAGGCAGTCATTTCGTTCCATTTTTAAATGCCTGGCAATTGTTTGGTTGCAGTGTTCGTCTGCTCTTCGGCAGCGCTTTCCTTTTTTACCCTTTTTTATGCAATTCTTTTTTTTAATGGAATGTACCGGGGTGACGCTGCGGCCGCGTTTTCCTGGTGAGGACCCCACGTCTGCACTGGCTTTGCCTGTCCCCTTCCTGAGCTCCGAGAGAGCCTTGGCGGCCTCCCTCTGATGACTCATCTCTGCATGCGTGGAGTTTTTCCTGGACCAGTTCTGCTGGATGCCACGTGGGAGAGGTCAGGGCCGTGTTCCCCGCCAGCGGGAATTGTCTTCCTGACCCCGGGTTTGAGAGATGAGCTTGATCGGTCTTCAGTTCTCAGCCCCGGCTCTTCTGGGTGCCTCTGGGAACGTGAAGACACTGGCCTCTGTGATGATTTGCATGATCTAATTTTCACTTCGTTTTTTTCCTTTGCTGCCTAAACGATGACAATGGAAGTGTAGGTCCCAGGGCCTGGGGGCCAAGACGGGGTGGGAGGAACAGCTGCACCTCCGCTGCCCAAGGGCCGGCTCTGGCACAGCCTTCTGCTTCGGGTGCAGGTGCCCAGGTGAGATGCCACAGCACCGCAGGGAGGGCAGGCGCTCTCCCCCCTCCTGCCAGGACCGGTGCCTCACCAGGGGCCAAGGGACCACAGCCAGCTCCGGCGTCATGCCAACTGAATCTTAGGTTACAGGGGACAGAAAGCAGCCCGGCCGATGCATGTAAGCACTCAGCGTTTCTGTCTCCTTCCTCCTTCCACATGTTCCTGATGCGGCCATCAGTGACGGCGTCGCCGTCACCACCTCTCACCTCCACCTGGGCCCTGGATCCCAGCTTGATCTAGAACCTTTGAAGGTCCAGTTAGGAGTCTAAATGTTTGGTCATCTCAATCCAAGAAGAATCTAGTGTGGATCTCGGAGTCACAGGAGAAAGAGAATACCAGACCCGGTAGAGATGGGGCTGCTCCGGACTGTCCATGACTCTCGGGGGCCTCAGGTTTCCTGGAAAGAGAGCCGATGTTTACCAATCACGCCAGGAAAGAACTAGAATGGATCAGCTGCCAAAGGCTATTGTCCTCTGCTTTGCTTTCACAGAAGGAATGCGGGCAGCATCCTGACCGTTTCATTCACTCGCAGTGAAGCTCAAAGGGCCACAGAGAGCTACAGCCAAGTGTACTCACCAGTAACCCCACACTCTCTGCCATGGGAAAACAGCCAGCCTGTCCACCATGGCTTTCAAATTAAAATAGGATCCGTCTCTGGCAGCGTCTCGTTCCTTCTATAATCTCTTCATATACTCTAGGTTATCCTGGCCCTTGGGTCTGTTTGGCTTTAAAGAGATTTTCTCTCCACTCAGTGACCCCGTCCCTATCCCCTCCTGCCATGAGTTGTGTGGCGTCCAGGGAAATGCCTTCTGGAAACCTGCCTAAAACCAACTCGACAGTCTAGGGGGAAATCTGATGAGGAGAGCTTGGAGAGGGGTCAATTCAACGGGCAAAAGGATTAGAAATGGGTCCGAAGTAAGAGAAAAGAATTCATGGAGAAGAAAAGGGTGTTCTGTGGCACAGAGAGATTATAAACCTGAAGAAATTACCATTGAGAGTTTGTTCGGGAAATGAGTATGACTACTCCTGGGCAGCAAATGACGTATTTAAAGTTCAAGGTACCCATCAGAGAGATGCAAATTAAAATAACAATGAGGTATCATCTCACACCTGTCAGAATGGCCGCCATCAACAAATCATCAAACAACAAGTGTGGGCGAGGGTGTGGAGAAAAGGGGACTCTAGTACACTGCTGGTGGGAATGCAGACTGGTGCAGCCACTGTGGAAAACACTATGGTGTTACCTCAAAAAATTAAAAATTGAATTGCCATTTGACCCAGTGATCCCACTTCTAGGAATATACGCTAAGAAACCTGAAACACCAATCAGAAAGAATATATGTACCCCCGTGTTCATAGCAGCACTATTTACAATAGCTAAGATCTGGAAACAGCCCAAGTGTCCATCAGTAGACGAGTGGATAAAAAAGCTGTGGTACATGTACACAATGGAGTACTATGCAGCTGTAAGAAAGAAAGATCTCTTATCCTTTGAGATGACATGGAGAGACCTCGAGAGTATTATCCTAAGCGAAACAAGCCAAGCACAGAAAGACAAATACCACATGATCTCACTCATTTGTGGAATATAATAAACATAACAGTCTGGGGAACAGGGCAGACCCAGAGATGTGAAAGTAGGGTACAGACTGACAACCCTCAGAAGGGGGGGGGAGGGAAGAGATAAACCACAGAACTTATACGCATGTATGCATAACTGATGGACATGGACAGCAAAGCTGGGGATGGGGGGTTGGGGAGAAGGGTGTCAATGGGGAAAAAAGGAGAAACATCTGTAACAAAAATAAATCAATAAAAAAATAAAAATAAAGTTCAAGATACCAACACAGACAGGACAGCGGCCCAGCCCTTCAGAGCCTGCTGAGCCGTGGAGACGGCATTGGGGAGTTTCAGAGGAATCATCAGGAACTGACATCAACAATCTAGTATATTTTCATTGCTTTTCCTGCTTACTGAAGCATGCTTTTGCATGCTTACTGAAGAGAATTTGGGAAACAAAGAAGAAATTAAAGAGCATCTTTGATCCTGCCACTAGAAGTCATCACCGTTAATCATTTTATCTTCTTTGGAGGTATATGTGGTGATACTGAGCAGCGCTAACATTGAGGAAATGCATTCCATGGGCCAGGGACTATGCGAGGTTCTCACTTAACCTGAACATCAGCCCTGTGAGGTGGGTACCATCATTGTCCCCGTTTTACAGATGAGGAAACAGAGGCTTTGAGGTTGATTGCCCAGTCTTACAGCTGCGACTGGCAGAGGTAGGACTCATCCAAGATCGGTCTTGTCCCCTCGCCCAGGGACCAGAAGGACCCACAGACAATACGGCTGTGACTCAGATTTGGCTCTCAAAAGACTAATTCCTATGGAGAGACAGGGCTGAAAGAGCTATATACTCTAAAAACAAAAAGAAAACAAAACACAAAACTTGGCTTCTTTGGGAATTCTTGAATAGCAACGTAAAGGGAAGGAAAGAATTCTTGGTCAAGCTCTGGGAGGAGGGCTCAGTGAATTGAAGGCTGTGCCTGCTGGTGTACTGCTGCCACCTGGTGGAAACACTGGTGTAGGACACTGTGTCCATCAAGACCAGCCCTGAGAGGCAGACATTTCCTGGATGGAAGAGAAATAAATATTTGGAAAGAAATGGGCAAGTCTTGCATTCTAAGGTAGGGACAAGAGTTATGAGTTATAAGGGCCTCTGGTCTCAGGGGAGAGAACAGCAGCCCAATAATTACAGCACAATGTGGTACGTGCTAAGAATGAAGTGCAAGTAAGTACAAAGCGCTTTGGGAACACTTTGTGCTTTGAGACCTGCTTTGGTGGGCAATCAGGGGAGGCTTCACAGAAGAGGCGACATTTGAAGGATGAGTGGAGGTTTTCCTTGCAGAGAGGTGAAGGCTGGTGAGATATGGCTGCCCGTGTCCATGGGGGCCAGATCCTGAAGGGCTTCGTGTGCCATTTTATACGGCATTTGGAGTTAATCCCACAGGCAACACGGAGTCTGTGCACGCTGCTGAACAAAGGGACGTCAAACATATAGTTTTATTGTGATCATTTTGCACCCACGTGGCAGATGGCTGAGGGCACCCAGTTGAGAGACTGCAGAGGACAAGGACCTGAACTACAGCAGGAAGTAACTGCTCCTCTGGGCAAACGGTTCTCCTCGGTAGTTTCCAGGCAATCAGCTTGCCCAAGGACAGAATGCCAAGCTCACTGTTTCACATGCTGTACAGTTTTCCTTTTATAAACCCTACCTCCCTTTACTCTAATCAAGTCTATGCTTGACTGGTCTCCCTCATATGAGTCAATATCCGCTGTGATAAATGTCTCTGAGTCAATCTTTGATGGTTATTTCTGGGGTCTCCATCGAGATGTGCCCACCTTCACTGGAGTCTAAATGGACATCTCTTCTGGACACCATGAGTTCTGAATTGACTTCCCTCGGCCGCTGTTGGGTCTCGGGGTGACAGTCAAGGTCTTTGACTCTTGCATGCTGAATCCGGTTCCTGGACAGGTCTGGCCCCAAAACGGTGCTCCCCCCACCCCATCCCCGGTGGAAGGAAAGTTGGTTGTTAAGTCTTGATCATCTGATCTCTGTCGACCGGCAAATGACAGGGAATCTGATGTCTCTTTTGGTCTTGTTTTTTGTTTGTCTTGAAGATTCCAGAACTTGGGAAACTGGTGTGTGTGCCTTGAGATTAGACGGTGTTTTTGTCAGGCTGTGGTCAGGTGCTGCTGGAAGGTTGGAAATTCAGCTGTGTCATATCCAACATTGCTGCTTTACTGTATCTTCCCACCATCGAAGGGATGTTTGTGTCCTTTGTCTTAGGAGAGCACATTTGCTTTTGCCACTTCTCTGTGTTTCTGTAAATGAAAAAAACCTTGTTTCTCCTTACAAACGAGAGGACATCTTTTCTGTTTTAAGCAGTCGGTTAATAATTCTACTTCCGTTGTATTTGTGGAAATCTTTTTTGAGCTTTATTGAGATGTAGTTCACATGCCATACAACTCACAGAGCAGAAACCATCATGGTTTTTAGGGCAGTCAGAGTTGTGCAACTGTTCACCTAAAAACCAAAAGGCAAGGTGAGAGGCAACAAGCTGTTATTTGAGATTCAAAAAGAATTGCAATCCTAGGAAGCACTGATTCAGGAATAAACCCAAATAGTGTTCTAATTAGGAGGTGAAGGTAAGGGGTATTTATTGGAAACGGAAGGGGAATTATTACATGAAGAGAAAGAAGGAATTTTTATAGTTGCAAATATGTTTATTCTTTAGCTACACTGATTTTCCCATGGTTATTATTATAAAGAAAATTACTTAATATGATGTCGTCACTCCAGAAGGATTTATTAAAATACAGTGATCTGCCCCAACAGAAGGGAAAAAGGTAACTATACCAAAATTCTCATGCAGAACTGTGGGTGTTGCACTTCCCAAGATGGCCACCTGGTGGCGCCCAAGTACACGCACAGACCATGATCACATTTGTTTCATGGAATCGTCTACAACGCCAAGGATGAATTGATTCAACGCCAAGGACGAATTGGTTCAAAATACAAAAATATGGTTGGGGAAATTTTACCTGATGCTCAGTAGATGACTGAAACTTCCTTTACCATAAGTATCAAAATTCAGGAAAAACCGTAAAGCTAGAGCAAGTCTCAGCATCCTACCTCAAGGTTCACTAGAATATTTACAAATGGATTCATCCCATTGCCCAAGTGACAAAGCTTCAGAAAGGTTTCAGGAATAGCCTGCAATCTTTCTTGTTGGGGAAAAATAGTTTTCTTCTGCTAAAATAGCACTTTAACTTATTTGAAAAAAAAAAAATCGGGATTTTTTTTTTTTCCACCCAAAGGAGGAACTCACAGTTTCCATATTTAAGGAATTCTGTATAATCTTCAAATAAAACAAAAACTTCACAGTCCATATTACCCCTAAACTTCTAGAAAGGTAAAACAAACTAATGATATTTTAAAATCAAAACTGTCCAAAATTTTTGAAGAACTTCTTAATCTTTCTTGGCCTAAAGTTCTACCCTTTGCCCCAAAGATAATGTGATGTACACCACAAAACCCGAAACTCTCACTGTATGAAATTCGTATGGGAAGACCTACGAGTCTCAGATCAACTCCTTCTGCAACAGAGTTTACCTTGTTACATTCCAATCTTGTCAGCTATGTCCAAACTAACACCCACACAATCACATGCCCAACAGGGGCAAGTTGTGCTTTGAAAGAGACAATGTCAGACACATTCCCACACGATGAAAACCCAAGAACCTGGGTATACTGAGAAGGACACCAAGACATCAGCCTTGGAAAGGTTATAGCATGTATTTTTAACCATAAACATTGCTCTTTTTTTTTTTTATCCTCACCTGAGGACATTTTTGCATCCATCTTCAGATAGAGCGGGAGGGAGGAAGAGAGAGAGAAACATCGATGTGAGAGAGACACATTGAGTGGTTGCCACCCACATAACCCCAACTGGGACTGGGGACAAACTGCAACCGAGGTATGTGCCCTTAGCGGGAACCGAACCCGGGACTCTCTGGTCCGCGGGCCAGCGCTCTAACCGCTGAATCAAACCGGCCAGGGCATAAATATTGCTCTTAAACTCTAGGGTTTGTGCTCACGGTTTCATGATTCCCAGTGTGAAAGCAGTAAGGATTCTACCGGAGATGCCCAGGCCCACTGGAGATACAGAGCCCTGAGGATCAGTAAGAAGCCTTCAGGGGCACACAGCTCTGGAAATAGATAGCTACTCCAAGATTTTTGGACCAAAAAGATGACATAAGGTGCAGACAGTTTCTACTCACAACTTTCAGATTAAGATCTGTGATCAGGACTTTCATCTTATGATTTGTCTCCTCCTCTTACTACTTCCACACTTTCCTTTGCGTGAGTCAAGGTGTTAGATTATAGAATGACTGCTATAGTCCTTTGCCTTCCTCTCAGCTTTCCTATAAACTCTCTGATTCCCTACCTCACCTACCTCAAACAACTGCAATGCTGTCAATTTTCCCAACTGACAATTTGCCATCTGGCTTTAGACCTCTCCAATAAGACCCCCTAACATATCTATATGTTTTAACTGAACCTTAACCTCCCTCCCCCAGCCATGAGCTGCTGTTCCTGAAATCTACAAAAGCATCAAAGGAACTCAAGGAATATCACGGATAAAAAGAGACCTGAGACTTACTCTCTCGGTTTGGTCCAGGCCAACTAGAAAACTGGATGCAAACTAGTTCCAGTTTTTAGAAATTGTATCTGTGATTGTTCTCATACTCCTTGAGCTCCTCCCTTGTTGGATATGCAGATGATTAAATACTACTACGTGCTATTAGTATTATCTCAAGCCAACATCCTGTGGGTGATATGCATCAAGAAGACACAAAAGTCACTGAGGTCAGCCACGGTCTTGGATCCTAGTTTGACCGCAAGGGCAGAGTGAGGAATTATAATGAGAGAAAGAGGGCAGTCCTAGCTTAGCCATGGCACAGATAGATACGAGAGCAAAGACAGCAGCAGCCAGTACCAAAGAGGAAATACCACCAACCTCGCCACAGCTGAAATCACAAGATTTCTTGGGGAAATCATGGATAACTGAAATTGCCTACCCTGATTATAATGCAGTCGGTGTGGCCCCCTCGATAGTTTTGCCCCCTCGATAGTTTTTAGCCAATCAGCAAGCCCAAGGACAAAACAAAATAAAGAGTTCCACTCACTGAGGGTTTTCCCTCTACAAAACCTGTTCTGTGACAATTTATATGTGGCTGATCTCTCTTACATATGAATAAATGTCAGCTCTGCTTTAAGCGAAATTCCTGTCTCTGAGACATTCTTTCACAACGGTGACGTCCACATCTGAGAAAGGGAATACAAGCAGGAAGCTGGTCTGGAAAGGGGTTAAGGTTTGGAGCATACAGAGCTTGTGGTACTTGTAGGACACGCAGCAAATAATTAATTAAAAGGAAAGGTGGGGCTGGAGCGGAAATTAGGAGTTACTAACATAGAAGCGGCATGGAAGAGTTCGGAATAGATTACTTAGGACATCCTTTTCGCTAAGGTGACGCGTGGAGGGCTGTGTCAGCAAACGGGAAGTGTGGAAGTGGGACCGGGAGGCTGGTGACTGTCTGAAGACATTTGTGGTGATGGAGCTGGGATGAGGCATGACCAAGCCGTCTGTTTGAAAGCGGAGGAGGAGCTGATGGAGAGGCAGGGACGAAGGCGTCACACGAGCTGGTGTAGAGCACACTGGTGGGGGGAGGGGGACAGCCGTGGAGGCACCAGGACCGGGTCTAAATACTAACCTTTCTACTTCTCGTTATCTGACACTGGACACCTCACTTACACCTTCTGAGCCCCGGTCTCATTTGTGGACGTGAGGTAATCATTCCCCCACCTCAGGGACTTGTATGTCTTAGGAGAGAGTATCCACATTTAGCACAGTAATCAGGACGTAGTAAATGCTCGGTAAGTGGGATCTACTATCAAGAGACTGAGAGAGAGCCTGGACAGTTTGGCTCAGTGGACTGAGCGTCGTCCCATGGACTGAGAGGTCCGGGTTCGATTCCCAGTCAGGGCACATGCCCGGGTTGTGGGCTCGATCCCCAGTAGGGGGCATGGAGGAGGCAGCCGATGGATGTTTCTCTCTCACATCGATGTTTCCAGCTCTCTCTCCCTTCCTCTCACTCTAAAAAAATCAAGAAAAATATATTTTTAAAATAAAGAAAAAGAGATTGAGAGAGAGCATAACTGATCATCGAGTCCAGATGAGAAGACAGAATCTATCTCATAGATGAAGGAATTTGCCCTGAAAGGAAGAGGGATCCCTCTGCAGGGGTTCTGAAAGATGTCCCAACATTCTTTGATACCTCTCCCTTCAGAAGATGGAGCCTAATGCCCCTCCTCGTGACTGTAGGTGGCACTTAGGTGACTCTAACAATGGAATACAGTGAAGGTGATGATGTGCAGCTTTGAGAGTAACCTGTAAAAGGCACTGAGACCTCTTTCATGCCTGTCCTCTTGGGTCCTCAGTCTGGGGACACCGGCTGGTATTTCATGAGAACGTGCAAGCCATCCTGGAGAGGCCCACGTGTGAGGACTCGGGGACTCCTGCCAACAGCCATGGGGGTGACCCGGCCCGGGGACGGTCCTCTGGCCCCGGTCAAGCTTTCCCATGAGGGCAGCTCGAGCTGCTATCTTGACTGCAACCTCACCAAAGACCATCCCGGCTAAACCACTTTCAAATCCCTGGCTCATGGAAACTGTGAGATAATAAAGGTGTGTTGTTTTAAGCGCCTAAATTTTGGGGAAATTTGTTATCGAGTCACAGGAAACGAATGCCACCTCTTTCTCTGAGTGAGAAAGAAACTGGAGAACGACAGGTGGAGACGTGCATGGTGTGGACGAGAGAAAGTGATGCCTGCTGGTCTCTGTTTTCTCTGTAAAGTTAAAATACAAGGGATGGCGCCCGGCAGGTGTGGCTCAGTGCTTGAGCAGCGACACATGCACCGAGAGGTCGCTGGTTGGGTTCCCGGTCAGGGCACATGCCCAGGTGGCAGGCTCGATCCCCGGTGGGGGGAGGGGGGTGCAAGGCAGCCGATCCATGTTCACGCTTCTTTCTCACCGATGTTTCTATCTCTCGCTCTCTCCCTTCCTCTCTAAAATCAATAATAAATAATAATAATAAAATACAAGGGCTCTTACTTTTTGACAATGAGGTAGGTGGCTTCACGAGACTGGCAAGGGATGGGAAGATCCATGCAGAAAGCAGGAGGGGCATCGACCAGGAACACATGGAAGACGGGTGGCTTTCTTTTGTGCCTATCTTTCCTTATGCCAAACCTAAGCACAGAAATCACACTTGCTATTAGAATGAGACCAGACTCCATGTAATGAGCCTTCCTCTCAAACCTGAACTGCAGAGGCACTGTGCCTGGCGGAGCCAGCTCGACTCCGCCCGCGTGGGCAAACTGCTGACGAGCCAGTTCAGGGCTGAGGACGGCTCAGGCTCACTCGGAAAAGTACTCCCTGCTGTCAGAATGATTTGCAACAGCTATATAGAGTCCAGCACATTACTTAGGGAGAGTGATACAACATCAGAGGAAAGGACTGTAAGAGAGACATCAACAAGCCTCGTGTGTATTCTGCAGCAAGCACATTGCCAAAAGGGGCAAACTCACAGGCCAGGGCTGCCCCTTCCTAAAGTCATACCACTTTGCAGCCCTGGGCTCTTTAGACCCGAAAGGCCCACCAGGAATTGAGTCCCTGTGTCCCCTTGCAGAAGGACAGATCCTGTTCTCCGTGGGAGCTTACCTTCTCTCTGCACTGATTCTGTCTGCAAATGGGGAAAACGGAAACTTCACTGCCAAGCTGGTGCCTTTTCTACCTTATGCAACAGAGGCCATTCTTTTATTCATCCTTTCACTCACTCACTCATTCAATCACTTAGCAACTCCTTACTGAGTGCCTGCTCAATAATGGGGCAGGTATGTACGAAGTGCTGGGAAGAAAATGATGAATACGCCTCAGTCTTGCGGAGTAGCAAAATGGCCTTCTGACACATGGTAAACACTCAATAAATATTTGTTGAATGAATGATAATTCCTGCCCTCTATGGTCATCCTGGCTTAGTAGGGGAAGGAAGCATGTCAATAAAGAATTAAAATTAAATGGTTTTAATGAAATAGTAAAGAAATCAATCAAATATTATAAATACAGAAGAGTATATTTACCTGGAAGTTAGGGATGGTTTGATAGAGGAGGCAACATTTATTTAATCTTGAAAAAAATAAATAAGAATTTTCCAGGAAAAATAAGTAGGAAAAGTCTTTGCAGGCAGACCAAAACTACTCACAGCGCCTGTTTTTAGCGGAATTCCTTTCACTCCAGTCTAATCCTAATTTGCTAATGTAGATATTAACAACTATTTTGCTGGGTTTCAGTCTTTTCAGTTTATTTTTGCTTCTGTTCCCTAGGCAGGGAGAGGCTGGCAAAGTTAATGCTACACAATTCTACAAAACAGACTATTTCTGAAATTAATTCAAGAAAAAAAAGGATGTATTCTCGGTTTCTTCCTGAGAAATATTTTCTCGTCATTTCTAAGCAAGATGTTCTTCCTGAAAATGGTCTCCCTATTACCTCTGAACCTTCCCCTCTGACACCTGGCTGAGAACCCAGAAAGCACCCCTGGTTGCACACCAGACAGGCATGTACTATTATTTGCTCACCTGGAGCGTTTGGGAGACCATCAGAGAGTGTACACACTAAACCACATTGGCAGAAGGACTTGCAACAGCCCAGTCCTCTCCTTCGTCCTTACCAATCCATTAGTGATCATACACATCGACACCATTCCAAGTTCCATGGCAGCACAGAAAAGCACATTACAGGAGACAGCAGAACTGGCCAAGCCAACGGTTTCCTCCGAACTGGAATCTGGAAAGATCTCTCATCTGTAGTGAGACACATGAATCAACACTGACACTCACTACAATGTTTTAATGAGTAAGTTTAGGCATTTTGTTTGGAGAAGCTACTGGCCTAACAGGACCTGCCGCAGTCACCAGTGCTAATTAGGGACATTTCCACGAGGCTGTCGGACCTGCTCCACTGGCCGGTGAACTGCTTCGACTACCTCAAAGGAAACACGAAGGAGCAAAGGAAGAAAGACGGGAAATACGGAGAGCCGAGGAGCCCACCCTTTTCCAGTCTAGTTGAGACTGTTGGACCCCATCACTCTTGTTTCTCACTCAGCCTTGCAATCAAATCCTCATTGTCACCAGCTTGTAACCATCATTGCATTTAATAGAGGTTGAGGGGCATTGTTATACATAACTGCAGTTTCAAACTGATTATCAGGGATTTACCCAGCAAAGCCAAGCAACATTTTGCGGACTCGATTTGCGATCAAAGGCTGGGTCACCCACCGAGCCAGGCAGTGGCAAACCACACAGCACAAAGATGTGGAATTTCTAGTGTTTTGTTTGGGGATAAAATTATGCTCAGAGACTAATTTTATCGTTGTCACCATTTAACGCAGATTCACAGCAGGAATGTCACAAGCCAATAGCATCCAGGGTAATGTCTCTTTTTAAAAATATGTTTTTTATTGATTTTTTTTTTTTTTTAGAGAGAGAGGAGGGGAGAGATAGAAGCATTGATGTGAGGGAGAAACATCAATCAGTTGCCTCCTGCACACCCCCTACTGGGAATTGAGCCCACAACCCGGGCATGTGCCCTGACTGGGAATCGAACCTGGACCTCTCAGTCCATGGGATAATGCTCAATCCACTGAGCACACTGGCCAGACCAGGATAATGTCTCTTAATAAGACAATAAAGAAATAGCATATGCCAAAGCAATGACAGATTAATTATACTATTATTCCAGGCAAGGAAGGTGAAAGAAATAACGTCCAAATTTAGCTGAAGTGAACTTGCTTCTACAAGTAGGCACTCGGGAGGGCCAGCCTGAACCAAGCTGGAGCTGACGTCCAGCTGCCAGCCAAGGAGAAAAGTCCCTGTCGCTAGAGCACATTGGGCAGGATGATTCCTCGAGGGGGGGCACTGCATGGCTTATCACCATTATCTGTGAGGAGTCACCTTCCAAGACAAGAGCTAACGCCCGAGGGTCTTCGGAGAGCTAGCTCAGCAAAGTGCACCTCGCCCAGATCGAAACTCTTCAGTAGTCCTCGAAAACTGCTAGGATTTATCGTCTAAATCCTCTAAATAAAACGAATACGATCGATAATACTTCTATAGCCATGGTTTCTCCTCCACGTTACCCATAAGCCCCGGTGGGATCCCTGGCCGCTCGGCTGCTGACAGCTTAGCAACAACAGAGACGATAATATCCTGACAACCTACTCCATTCTTGTACCAAAACGACGTTCCTTCTAAGAACAACTTTTTTTTCTTTTATTTTTTTAATTTTTATTTTATTTTTTTTTCAGATAAAAGCATGCTGCCCCTTGCTTAAAACCCTCCAATGGCTTCTCACTGCATGGTGAAAAAATCCAAACTCCTTACTGTTTACAGGTCCCTGCATGTGGCACTGGGCCTCCTGACTCCATGTCCTAACGTGACCCTGCACCTCCTGCACGCCAAGTACATTGCCCTTTGTGTCTCAAACAAGCCAAGCACACAGCCCTTGTTCCTGTCCCCTCTGCCTAGAATTCTCTTTCCCCATTTCTTCCCATAGCAGGATCTTGATATTCTGCTCTCAGCTCACACGTTACCTCCTCAAAGGAACCACTTCTAACACCCAGTGACTCTATTGACAATTCATCGCACTGGCACTTTTCAATATCTGAGGTCTTCCTCATCCATTTGGCTGTTTTCTTATTCATCTCTTCACACATTTGTTCACTTACTCATTTGTACCACATACCCTCTGGAACGACACTCTCAATACGGTACCCACTGCCAACATCCGGTTGTCTAAATTATATTAATTTTTTTTTTATAATTTAGTTTTCCTCTCATGTTAGCAACATTTCAAGGGCTCAATACCCACACATGGCTAGCAGTGACTGGACTGGACAATGCAGATATATACATCGTTCCTCTCACTGAAGGAAGTTCTGTTGGACAGCACCATCCTACACTGTAAGTAAGCTTTATGAGAGCAGGGACAGGGTTTGTCTCATTCGCACTGAATCTCCCAGGTAGTGTCTGGCAGAGAGTAAACTCTCAGAAATATTTTTTTTAATTAATTTATTTTTGTTACAGATGTTTCTCCTTTTTTCCCCATTGACACCCTCCTCCCCATCCCCCCACCCCGTCCCCAGCTTAGAACAACGTTTTTGTTGTCTTTGTCATAAACAGGTGGATGAAAACAACTTAAGTCATGAACAAGTGGCTTTGAAATCATATTAAACCAATAAATAACATCCACTAGCAAACACCATTGCTTGTCTTCAATCTTCTGGATAATTTAAGATTTTAGTTAGTGATTCTTCAACAAGTGAGCAATCATCCTTCAAAATACCAAGGCGTTTCCCACACGCTCAGTAATCTGCTTCCATGTCACAGAAGTTCTGCAGCCAAAGAGGTCTGGGAAGATCGGGACTAAACAGGGCTCACCAGGGCTCTTCACGACAGGCATTCTCCGATCCCCTCCTGTGGGGACCGACACTGGGAATCTCCCTGAGAAAAAGTACAATGTAGTGTTTTCCAGCTCATTTGACCACAGAAGCCATTTTTGGATGGAGGACCGTCCAGTGGGGCCAATGTCCCACAGGTCGTACTTTGCGAAATGTTGCTGCTCAAGTATCGTTATTCTTGAACACCCCACCGTGTTAACGGAGCACAGGGCACTGTGAGAAGGAGACCCCAGGGAAGGAGCAGCCTATGAGTAATGGCTGGTCTTCCCTTCCCACAATACCCACCGAGTACCTACTGGGGCAAAGGCTCTGGCACCACCCCTTTCAAAACAGAAGGGCCTCACATTCCTCCCGTGCAGTATGTGGGAATGGGAGTGACCTATCGGGGACACGCGTCAAATGCTTTCAACTCCTCACCCCCACTTCAAAGCAAAGGAATTCGATGTCCAAGTCATCTACCTACACTCTGCTGTTACTTCATACAACCACTAATCAGAAACCCTTGGAAATAAGGGTTTATGGTTTTTTTCCATTGAAGTGAAATTCACATAACATAAAAGTAACCATGTCAGTGGCAAGAAGTATGTTCCCAGTGCTGTGCAACTATGTCTTTCTAGTTCCGAGACATTTTCATCACCCCAAAATAAAACCTCGTACCCACCAAGTTTTTTCCTCCTCCCCCGTCCAGCCCCTGGTAGCCACCAATCAGCTTTCCGTGTCCATTGTTTACCTATTCTGGATATTTCATACAAACAAAATCATATAATACATGATCTTCTGTGTCTGGCTTCTTCCAATTACCATAATGTTTGTTTGTTTTATCTTTTTTTTTTTTTAATCCTCACTCGAGGATATTTTTGCATTTATCTTCAGATAGAGCGGGAGGGAGAGAGGGAGGAAGAGAGAGAGAGAGACACATCGACAGGCCACCACCCACACAACCCCAACCAGGACTGGGGACAAACTGCAACCGAGGTATGTGCCCTTAGCGGGAACCGAACCCGGGACTCTCTGGTCCACGGGCTGACACTCTAACCGCTGAGCCAAACCAGCCAGGGCTACCATAATGCTTTTTAGGTTCATCCACGTTATAGTACATATCAGTACTTCATTTCTTTTTTTGTTCTTAAATATGTTTTTATTGATTTTTGGGGGGGAGAGAGGAGAGATAGAAACATAAATGTGAGAGAGAACACTGACTGGCCGCCTCCTGCACACCCCCCACTGGGGACTGAGCCCACAACCCGGGCATGTGCCCTGACTGGGAATCAAACCGGGACCTCTCAGTCCATGGGACGACACTCAGTCCACTGAGCCACACCGGCTGGGCAGTACTTCATTTCTTTTTATGGCCGAATAATATTTCATTGTACAGATATACCACATTTTGTTTATCCATTCATCCCTTGATGGACTTGGGGCCGTTTCCATATTTGGTTATTATGAATAGTTCTGCTATGCACATCCGTGCACAAGTATTTGTGTTTGAGTACCTGTTTTCACTTCATTTGGTATATACCTAGGAGTGCAATTGTTGGCTCATGGAAATACAGTTTTGCCATCACAATTTGGTGGCATCTTCCCAAAGCAAGTCAAATAGTTTATATGATTTAGCTAGCTGGAGACATAGTTTTTATCTCATCTGAAAAAGATGCATATAACATGCACTGCCCCCGGAAGCTGAGAGAATGCGTTACTGAAGCAAGTTTCCTCTCTACAAAGCACACCTGCTTCTCCCATGAATAACTCGTTCTGTGGCTCATCTGAGTTTCTGTTACTCAGCTACATAGTTTCTGTTGTCGTCTCGGCCAATAAGCATTTCACAGAGACAGTAAGTAGAGCTGCCTTCTGGGAGCACTATTATTGGGATGTATTGTGTTCATGTGAAAGCAGAAAACAACGAAGAAGAAAAAAGGTTGACACCAGCACGGGATCAGATATTTTGGAAAGATGTCCAAATATCCAGAGTTGTTTTACAGTCAAGTAAAGCACTTTGAGTGTATGTCTCTGAGAAGAGTTAATTATTTTTTAAAACTTTAAAAAAACTTTTTGTATTTTGCAGGGAGGGAGGGAGGAAGAGAGAGAGAGAGAGACTGGTTTGTTGTTCCCTTATGTACACGTTCACTGGCTGATTCCTGTATGTGCCCTGACCGGCAAGGAGACCCGCCACCTTGCGACAGGGCAATGCTCCAACCAACTGAGCTACCCCGCCAGGGAGAAGAGCCAGTTATTGATTAAATACTGTTGCATACACTGAAAACATGAGTCCAAGCACATTAATTAAGCAGAGACCTCAAACATAGTTCTCACTTTCTATATAGGTATTCAAATGCTTAAACTAAGCTTCATTCCAAAGCCATTTTTCTTATAAGGACGTTAAGAAAACCTTGGTTCTCATCTATTTATTATGCATGATATTAAGAATTTACCGAGTTTACACTTCTTTCGAGGAAGAATGAGGTCTATCACCAAAGGAACCACTGGAATTTTCACTTGAGTCAATCTACATTGTAAAGTAGTAGCTGAGGAAATGACGATATTATGACGCAGGGTCTCAGACTGAACATTGGCGGCAGCAGATCTTGGGACTGGTACATCTGGATCTAATGCAGCTGCGGTGAATGACTTGGAGAGAGCCTACTTGCTGTGTTTCCAGGACCTTCTGCAAGTGACTGAGGTTGGCAGGAGGACGCAGCAGATTACTGTCCCAGAACCTATGTGTGACCTTCCCTAAACCAGACTGGGGTAGTATCCTGGTTCTTGCATCCGCTGGTATCTCAAAGGGCAAACAGGGAAGTCCAGAGAGACACCATTAGATTCTCAGCCATGGGCCTCACAGAAGGAGGTGTCTTTCCACAGAGCCAGTTAACTGATCTGCCCGAATTATCTGATTGCCGTGGCGAGAGGCAGACCTGCCTGGGAATGTGTTTGCTGCGTCGATCTCTTTGGGCAGTTTATTTAGTCATCACCCTCTTGCTATCCTCCTGGCATTAGATCTCTAGATTTTGACCTAAAATTCCGTAAGATATGAATTTTTGTTCCATATTTGAATAATATGTTTAAATAATAAAAGTAACAGGAATACATGCTCAAAGTACAAAAAAATACAAAGGAATAGAGAACCAAAAAAAAAAAAAGAAAAGAAAGAAAGCTGAACTCGCTCCTCTATTCCCACCCTCCAATTCCACTTCCCTCCCCACAGATAAGCACTATTAGCGGTTTGGTTTATCCCTTTCCAAAGGGTCTAGTTACACACAGACAGAGATATCAAAGAAGACCATGTACTAAGCACTAAATAATATACTTTATTGGAGCTACTTTTCAGGGTTAAACTCACAAGAGGCATACAGATTATCTGTCAAACATCCTGAGAAATTACTGCCTACTGGAATTTTAGCATATTCTCCCCTACGTCCTCCAGAACATTTCTGATTTAATATATTCTGGCATGCTTCCCTGTTATTTGCCAGACCATAAACTGGGAAGAGATATAAATAGAAATACCGCTCTGGCTAATAAAATGTATGCAGAATCCCATATGCTAAAATAGTCGTATAAATTATTTTATTTTATTTTTTAAAAAATATGTGTTTATTGATTTCAGAGAGAAGGAAAGGCAGAGAGAGAAACAACATCGATCGGCTGCCTCCTGCACGACCCTACTGGGGTCAATGAGCCGGCAACCTGGGCACGTGCCCTGACTGGGACTAGAACCAGCAACCTCACAGTGCATGGGCTGATGCTCAACCAACCGAGCCACACAGGCTGGGCTTCGTATAAATTTTTTAATCTTAAGTCTGAGCTAGAGGACACATGCCTTTCAGTAAAGCAAGGAAAGTTGGAATAAATCGTAGAGAAAAGGGATCTGGGAGCCCTTTTGAAGTGTAGGGGGGCTTTTGACTCTGGTTCGACTAATCGGCATGTATTTATTACTCATCTATGCTGTGGTAATCACTGCAGGTATGCAGAAATGTAAGGTGTGGTCCCTGTCTCCAAAGGGTTACCATCGACTGAAAAATCAGATTGGCTGGGCAAAATGGAATCAGATAATAGCAGCTTGCACAAAAGCTTGAACCCGATGAAGTAATAAACAACAGACAGCCCCTAAAGGCTTCTGCACAGAGGAGAGATGTGATAAACACCAATTAAAAGAGCATCCCTTCATTTCCATCCCATAACTACTGCTCCAGCTCAAGGCCTTCATGCCCTTGCCTACTGAAATGAACTTGTATCCAGGAATTGGCCCTCCACCCACCCAACTCCCTCCCTGGCCCTCCTATTCATAGTCACAAGAACGAGTTCCAAAGGTCCAGGAGGGCCCCTCTCTGCTCAACAGTAAAAAAATGTCTTCCCTTTGACCACCAACTTTTAAAGCAGAATTCAAGGCCCTCCCATAAACTATGCTAATCTCCTTCCAGATGTATCTCCCATTTCCTAACATGAACCCATTGCTCCATTGACATTGAACTCCTCACCATTCCCCAAACCCACCCCTGTGCTGTCCTGTTTCTCTCTCACTCTCTCCCTCCCTCCCTTTGTCCCTCCCTCTCTCCTATTCTATCAAAAAAAATCAACATATGTTCATATTATGTCATGCACTTATATATATACATACATACATACATATATACATACAGTGTGTGTGTGCTCAAAGCATTTTAATGATACAATCAAATACTTTAAACACCACTGATTGAAAAGATG
Organism: Tadarida brasiliensis; assembly: GCA_030848825.1. NCBI lineage: Eukaryota > Metazoa > Chordata > Mammalia > Chiroptera > Molossidae > Tadarida > Tadarida brasiliensis. The sequence continues at coordinate 91,403,187 of CM061267.1, read as the reverse complement.
GCATTTGGAAGAAATTTCATGTCATTATCTTTATCAAGTGATTGAAAACTAGAATTATTTTGTAATATTCTTATATATAACATAGAGATTGTACTTGAAAGTGGGGCCCTGGCCAGTTTGGCTCAGTAGTTAGAGTGTTAGTCTGTGGACCAAAGGGTCGTGGGTTCAATTTCTGGTCCAGGGCATGTACCTGGGTTGCAGGTTCGGTCCCCAGCCCCCGTTGGGTCATGTGGGAGGTAACCAATCGGTGTGTCTCTCTCGAATTGATGTCTCTCACTCTCTCCCTCCTGCCCTTCCTTCTACTCTCTCAAAAATCAATGGAAAAGTATCCTGGGTGAGGATTAACAACAACAAAATAATAATAATAATATAGAAATATAGATACATGTATTAATTTCAAAAAAAGAAAGTGGGGGGTCCAAGGCAAGCTACCCCACAATGGCATATCGATCATTGTGAATTCCAGTTATTTAAGAAACTGCCCATGCAAGGAGAAAACCCTGACCTTTCTGTCCTCCTCAAGAGATGAATCTCCCACGCAATGTGCCTTCCCTGCTCCTGAGGACTGAGAGACTGATCACAGGAGCTGAAAGAATCCAGTCAAGTTTGCATCCACAAGCCTCGTGCAGCCTTTACTAACCTACTCGTTCATCCCTCACTGACCAATAACCTTGCCTGGGTTCCTTTCTAATGAGCACTAACTTCCTCTGTCCTGTTGATTTCTCACAAATTTCTTTTAGTTTGTTTTTTATCCTCACCCGAGGATATTTTTCTATTTATCTTCAGAGAGAGTGGGAGGGAGGGAGAGAGAGGGAGAGAGAAACATCGATGTGAGAGAGACACATCAACTGGCTGCCTCCCCACGACCCTGACCAGGGGGACCTGGGGACAAACCGCAACCGAGGTACGTGCCCTTGACCAGAATCGAACCCGATCAAGGTTCGATTGGTCCACGGGCTGATGCTCTAACCACTGAGCCAAACCAGCCAGGGCAGTTTCTTATTTCTTTATCTAGAAAGTTTATCTAAGCATCATGTTATAATTCTCCCATGTGCACGTATTCAATTGGTGTTTCTCCTGTTAATCTAGTTTTGTGTCAAGTTTATTAGTCCAGCTGTAATATCTAACAATAACCAGTTATATCCAGGCTGCCAGGGCTTTATGACTTCAGAAATTTGGGGAGCAGCACCCAGTAATGGTTCTAGAATCAGTTTGCTTGGTTGTTAACCTCCAATTCAGTCACTGCTAACTACAACCTGGGCAAGTTAGTTAACCTACCGCACCTCAGTTTCCTCAACTGTAAAATGAAGAGTAGTAAAACTGTATGCATAGGGATATTTTCAGGACTAAATGAGCCATTATATATAAAAGTTTAGATTAGTGCCTGGCATCTAATAAGCACTCAAAGGATGTAATATTAACCAGGCTTTCGTTAAGTTTTAAAAACAAAAGAAACGAACCAAAGAAAATCTTTGGTACCCATCACCCCTGCTGGCCAAAAGGGGTCAGTACACCGCAATCGACTTAGAAAAGCTAAATAAAATGCTGAATTGGAGTTAAGAAAAGATTTTCAGTTTTTAAGAGAAACATCAATGCTTAAATTCAGAAAATTTTTGCAAAATGATGAGAAAAATCAATCATCATAAAATTAGTGAGACGTATATTAAGAGAAAAAACTCAAATACTTCAAAAATAATTAAGTACATACATTTTAAGTGTCTAAACAGAACATTTTAAAATGGCAGTGCTCCAAGGCACCAGCCTTGAGAATTCATGGTGCAATTCACAGTCTTGCCAAGAAAAGCAACGTGCTCATTGAAATGACCAAATAACGATTTCAAGTTCTGCCTTGATGTTGGGTTTATTTTGGGGGGCAGGGGGCAGAGGAAGGATATGAACCTTCCTATTTGCAGATTATATAATAATGTTATTGCGTACTAAGTGCTCGCAATATGCCAAGTACTTTACATATATAAGCTTTTTTTTTCCTTTTGAAATGCTCAAATAGAAAAGGATAGAATAAAATGACCATACATATATATATCACTCAGTTTAACATTTAACACTTTCCATATTTTTATTTTTCTGAATTATTTTAAAATATAGATAACAGCCTGGCCAGTGTGGCTCAGTGGCTGACCATCAACCCATGCACCAAGGTCGCCAGTTCGATTCCCGGTCAGGGCACATGCCCAGGTTGTGGGCCAAATCCCCAGTGGGGGGCACGCAGGAGGCAGCCAATCAATGTTCTCTCTCATCGATGTTTCTATCTCTCTCTCCTCTCCCTTCCTCTCTCTCTAAAAATCAATAAAAATTTAAAAATAACACAATAAAATATAGATAGCAAACATTTTACCCCTAAACGCACCAGACATTTTTCTGCAAAAGCATGTCATTATCATACCTAATTTTTAAAAAGTGTCTAATATCATCTAATACCATAGTCTAGCGATTTTCCCTGGTGCGCTGGAAGAATTTTTAAAACATGCAATACCTATTTAGTCAGGGGTGCTGACCTCTTTTCCCTTTGACTGTCAAATAAAAAAAATGACAACAGTCAACCGACAATAGCTGATTCATGAATGAATCAAAATTATGCCTATTTTTTTTTTGTTAGATTGGCAAAAATCTATTTTTTGGTGTGCCACAGAACTTTAGTAATTAGTTTGTGTGTGCCATGAGATGAAAAAGGCTGAAAACAGCTGCACTAGTCCACATTCAAATTTCTCCAACTGTCCCCAAAATATCTTTTATATCTCGTTTATTAAACCGAACCAAGGGCAAGCCATTGCATTTGGTTGTTATGTCTCTGAAGTTATTGTTTTGTTGTTTACTCCTCACCCGAGGTTATTTTTCCATTTATTTTCAGACAGAGTGGGAGGAAGAGATAGAAAGAGAAACATCGATGTGAAAGAGACCATCGATTGGTTGCCTCCCACGACCCCGACCACGACCAGGGCCGGGGACAGAACCACAACTGAGGTACATGCCTTTGACTGGAATTGAACCCGTCACTCTTTGGTCTGCAGGCTGATGCTCTAACTGCTGAGCCAAACTGGCCAGGGCTGAATTTTTTTTTTTTTTAATGTTTTTATTGACATTTTAAAAAGGAAGGGAGGGATAGAAACACCGATGTGAGAGAGAAACATCGATCGGCTGCCTCCTGCACGCCCCCCTGGGGGTCGAGCCTGCAACCCAGGCATGTGCCCTGACCAGGAATCGAACCAGGACCTCTCAGTCCATAGGACAACGCTCAATCCACTGAGCCACACCAGCCGGGCTCTGAAGTTTCTTTTAATCTAGAACAGCCTGTGCTCAGTCTTGCTTTTTATTTATTTTTATTTTTTTGAAGGTGAGACAATCATTTATTAGACAGGGCATGTTATTTAAAGAGAGGAAACATATACAAAAGAATGTTTAACTTGGTGTTACAGGCATCAAAGCTCCCAACAAATAACACTACTCAGTGCATCATGGTGATGGGCCACACAAACCAGGAAGATGCTGTCACGCCACTGAAAAAGAAGCTACAGTTTAGGAAACAATCATCAGGGAGTTACAAAGCGACATGGCCTCCAATTCACCTCCCCCATCTGCATTTTCTGTAGCTGGACCATTAGCCCACAGCATGTAGCTGCTTCTCCGGTTATTAAGAAGTGAGTCTTCCCATACTCTACAGAGTCAACAGTTCAAACTTCTGAACGTCACTGAAATCATACCCAACTGCAGGCTGAAGTAGCTCACATCACCACATTTTTGGGACTACCCTAGGTAGCTGTGGACTGTCTCTTGTAGTATTATACATAAAATTTTGAACTTAATCATTTAGCACTGTTCTGATGCACCCAGATCACCACCACTCCTATGGGACACACTGGAAAAAGAGAGCAGGAGTTCACTGGAGGAAATTAAAGACATTTGGGAAGCTCTCCGGGCCCAAGATAGACAAGCTGCTAGCAAAGTGAGACATGCCTGAAAACTGCTATGTCAATTATTTGTCAAATTACTTGGCATCATTTTTAGCAGGACTTTCCTGACTGGGCAGGCAAAGATTGCAAAATCCACTCTAGAGACTAGCCAAATATGTGTATCATAAATGCTTGGTTATGAGGCAAAACTATTTAGCATAAGATTGACTAAGAAACCTGTTAGGTTATCTGACCCCCTGTCCTTACACCTACTGATTTCACCAACCACTCCCTTTCACAGCAACCACAGTTCTCAAGACGACAAACTGTTTCCACTCCTTACAGAACAAAACCGCATTTGTTTGGAAGCCAGTCATGAAAGACCAGATACGGAACGAATCCATTTATATTCAAGGACCAGAACAGGCAAATCATAGAAGGCAGAAAATAGATTAGTGGTTGCTGGGGGCTGGGAAGCACTGGGGGAAATGAGATATGACTGCTGAAGGGGACAGAGTTTCTTTTGGGGGTGATGACACTGTTCTCAGATTGACTGTGGTCATGGCTGCACAACTAGCGACTATATTACAAAATCACCGAACTGTGCTTTTTAAATGGGTGAATTGTAAGGTATGTGAGTTCTATCTTAATAACGTTGTTATGAAAACATACCAGGAAAGACAGCCCCAAGAGAAGAAAATAAGAGGCTCTTGCGAATGCAGTCATCCTGGAGGAAACGTGTGTGACAACCTGACTTAAGGAGCCGTTTCTCACACCCTATAGAATTTTGATTCTATTATCACCACTTTTAAACTCTGACTTCACATTTTTAACTCACTTCCAAATTATTTTAGGTTATCAGAAGATTTCTAACTGTGTTTTCCTTAGAGAGCAGAGTTAATGCTCCATAGACAGACTAGGTTGGCAAAACAAAACTGAACAGTAAAAGCCCAGCGACCAAATCAACTCCTGCTTTGGGCTGTGTGTTACCAGACAGAACAGAAGAGGCTGAGGTTCATTTCTAGTGGAAAAAATGCCATCAAGCGTAAGGGCGTCATATGGTCATATGACTCTTGCCTAAAGTCAATTTCCTTTTCAAATCTGCCTACTTATTCCCTTTACATTTATACAATTCAACATAAGCAATATTTTCATACCTGCAGAATTCAATAAAAGCAATGTTCTCTACAAAAAAAAAAAAAAGTTAAGCTTTCTGCAGATCAAAGTGCGAGTCAAATTTCCCTAAAACTAAAATTACTGTTCCTGAAAAAGTTCTACTCTGTATCCTCATCCTCATCTTTAGTAACACACAACGAAGATGGAGAACTCTAAGCCTGCCACAAGTCAGAAGCCACAGAACAATTTCTTAAATGACGTTAATTTATTTAAAAATTTAAGATACTAGTTCCAAATATTTACAACATTTTTGGCCCAATTCCTTTGAAGTCTACCTTTAATGACAAGTTTATTTTTACTAATTCACTAGTATAGTATGCAATAAAATAACAGACTCTGAATATGTTAAACTGGCTAACGATAATCAGGTTTCCTCAGTGATTATTATTCTTCTACATAGGCCAGATAATTAATCAAAGGGTCTTTCTGGTCTATCTTCAACTATTCTTATACTACATAACCAATTAGGGAAATTGTTTACAGATAAATGAAGAGAACACAGTAGTTACAGCAAGTTGACTTTGTTAAATATATTTTTATGACAAAGAATTGCTGACACAAAAAATTGTTCACTGCACACAGAACCCCAGAGAAGTGATGAAACAAAATAATTGATGTTACAAGGTATATGGGAGTCGAGTGGGGTGAGAAATAAGGGATAAATTAAAAACTAGCAAGTACCTGCTAAAGCAGAGCCACTTTTTAGGGGGCATAAGAAAAACTGATAAGTCACCTTTTTTAATCTCTTTAGAGAAGTCCATTTGTTGTTAAGCACTGAAGACTATTTTACTATCATTCTTGCTGTAAAATACAGTCATCACAATGTTTACAAAAGGATCCTAAAAACTGCAAAAGAAATTTAAGAAAACAATTACAAAAACATCAACATTTTTTTCAAAGAAATGTGTTCAAAACAGTGACTTTTACAAAAGATGCAAATTTGTTTTAAATGAAAAAAACTCTATGAAAGACCAAAAACTCATTTTACAGATAATTTATACTGCATCAATGATTTGATGAACAGTATAAAAACAAGGGGCATAGACCTTTTAAAAATAGGTCTGAAAGATCAATATAAGTATCAATAGGGGAGGTGTTTTATACCCCAAACTCCAATATTCCAGCTGTGTCCTGTCCTTTTGTTATGATTTGTAAAAATCTTAACGATGCTGTGATTCAAGTTTTCGTAACTTCAACGATGTGTTAGAGGACAATGCATCTTGGTTTGAAGAATCTGCTGTATCCGAAGGCTGGAACAGTACTCTACCACGATGATTAAATACATAAAATGATGGATGATTCCTTAACGTGTCAAATGTCTTATTTTTTAGTTCTGAAGTGGCATCCATGTCTTTAAACTCCCCTGAAATATGAACTATACCATAACAGGTAACTGCAAAGGCCAGAAGTATCTGAAGAACTATATCTATTGGCAGCGATTCATCTTCCTTTTCTGTTAATCGCATGTAAGAGCGATGCTGCGCAGCGGAGAAGGCCGAGTGGGCTAGAGCAAAAAGGCCGATGCCCACTAGCCCCTTCCACAGTAACAGCACCATGATTCCGGACGAGCAGCAGCCCAACAAAAGCAGGGAAGGGCTTTATTTTTCTTAATGACACTGACTTAATTTAAAAGACTAAGCTATTTGTTCCGCAGAATGTCCTATCATTTGCTTTAGATTTTTCCTCTCGGTGTCATTTTTTTTCTTCAATCCTGTAGTTCCTGCTTGATTATGTTGAAGTTAAAGATGTTTGGAAACAATACTCACAGATGATGCTGGAGACACAGAATGTCAGGATGGTCCACGTTTAGGGATGATAAGATTCATCTATGTTCAGGTGGGAGCGACTAGGTTTTTCCAGTGTCATTGTTTTCCCAGTGATGACCAGCAAGTTACCCCTGGGGAGTAATTGTGCACATGTTATTACTGTTCCCTACTGCCCTTTCACCAAATGGTTTCATTCATGATGCTGGCATGAGTCAGTCATCAGGGTCTACAAAATGGTAACTTTCTATCATTCATTTCACATTATTTAGCTGGCATATTTTTGTAAAAAGAACTGTTTCCATATCAACTGGGACTATCTAATTACTTTGAAATACACCTGCAACTAGAAAGGCAGGATAAATGTTTACTTTCTTCAATTACCACTTCTTAGAGTAAAGAGTTCGTATAATAGTCACCACCAGTAGCATGAATGGGGTTTTAAAAAAATTGTTGTTTTTTTGACGTGGCCTACTCTTTCCGGAAAATGACTTTTATTTGTTTGACATTTTCAATCAACTTAAGTCTTTAAAGTTGATGCTCAATTTGTTCTAAATTTGGCCACTGGGCATTCCTTCAAGCTGGCTCTCATGTCTTTTTAAAAGGACCTAATTTTTCTTGGATATTTCCCCACTTTCTGTCACCAGATATTCCAAGCACTCATTCATTCCCAGTTCTTGACCTGGCCTCAGCCCTTTCTCCAGGGAGCCCTGTACCTTTTAGTGGAAAAGGTATTTAGAGGTCAAAATCTGGGTGTCAAGGATATTGCTTCTAGTCCCTGAGTTCCTATTAATACCTTCATGTCAAAGTTAACAATATAGGGTTTTATTCCATTGTTTTTATACCTCTGTATCTTATTTTACACTGGGGATTTTGCACTTAAATGACATGAACAAATTATCCATTTAATACTTACACCAACCGGCAGCGTCAGGGAAGGGAGCCCGAGACGTTCAGAGGGGTTTCTCCAGGAGGCAAAGGGTCCCTAGAAAAGGTATCAGGGAGACCATCAGGGCTGGGGATGCGGGAACCAGCGTGTGGGGTGAACAGACCCATCCTCACCGCCTCCCCCAAACCCGGCCAGAGTCGAGCTGCCGGATGCGGAAACTGTCGTAGCCAGGGCCGCTGTTTCACCTCACATCGGCCCAGAACTCCCTAAACCACAAACACGGCCACGTACTCACACGCGCCCCGCCCCCAGCCCACGCACGAAAGTGAGAAAACCTGGCTGGGATCCACGTACCAGGACCCCCGAACCGAGCCCACGCGGCCTAACCTGCCTCCGCGCAGCGCCCGACCACTAGCCAATCAGAGGCAGTCTTGACCACGGGGGCGGGACAAGACAGGAGCGTGTCCAATGAGGAATCACACCCCGTCACCTCTGGATGGAGCATTTCCGAGTCCAAGTGGAAAGTGGAGAGAGGCGGTGGGCTTGGCCAATCAGAAGGGGTGACTAGCGGCGTTGGGTCCTACAGCCAATCAGAAGGGCGCTCGCACACGACTCGCCCCGCCCGCACGCCACCTTTCCCCTAACTCCAGTGGCGGCTGCCACTGAGCTGGTGTCACCGGGCACCCAGCTGCGATCCCCGTCCTGTCCCCAAACCCCTGCTGCTTACGCCGGGGCCGTAGGGCGTCTGGTAGGACATGGCGAACTCGGGCTGCGAGGACCAGCAGGCCCAGGACGAGGAGAGTTTTCTGTACTTCGCCTACGGCAGCAACCTGCTGAGCGAGCGGATCCACCTCCGAAACCCCTCGGCCGCGTTCTGCTGCGTGGCCCGCCTGCAGGTCAGTGCTCCCCGCCCGGCCTCTGCGACGTTGTGCCCACCCCGCAGACGAGGGCGCCAGGAACGCCGCTCTTCCCGATACGAGCACGTCGTGTCTTCACGATCGGGCTGCTGCCCTGCTGGGCAAGCCCACCTGGCCCGTGTCACCGCCCCATGCTTGACCCCTACGGAGCGCTGCCAGCCCAGCCTCGCTGAGCCCTCGGGCCGCCGTCAGCTCCCCTCCAAACGTTTCTACAGCTGCTCCTTCCCACCTCTGGCCGCCTGTCCTGTCCACTAACCTAGGGGCATCCTCACGGAATCCATTCATCTGACACCTCTGAGCAGCTTTCTGCGACCCCAGTCAGGGAATCAGTTGCTTTCTGTGCTGTACATACCTTTGTTACTGGAATTGCCACCTGGTGTTGTAAAAATCCGTTTACCTGCCTCTCACCCCACCCCCACCCCCCACCCTGAGAGGCCCTGAAAGCTGGAACCGCGTCTTACTCCTAGTAAGGGCTGTGCTCAGTTAAATGGCTGGATGAACCAGAACCCACCTGGGTAAAAATCCCTGCTTTTCAGTTCAGTCCATTCATTCATTTAGTACATGTTCCTCCAGCACTTCCCTGGAGACACAAAGATGACTGAGTAAAGCTAGCTGCTTTGAAGACCTCCCAGGCAATAGGAGAAACACACAAATTATGTTTCAAAACCTTTTGGCTTGTTGAACTAGACAAACATGGTCTCTGCTGTCATTATCAGTGTTCTTAGTTGCAAACAACAGAAAGTGGCTGATCTAAGCAGAAAAACGTGTTGAAAGGCTGTTGGAGAGTTTGCAGAATGAGGGGGAGGTTAGGACCACAATGCCCACAAAACAGGCAGGCATAAAGGGAGGCGCAGCCACCGTAATGCAGCCAGTGTCACAGACAGAAGCAGCCCAGAAGGCCGCTGCTGCACCCCTGCCCAGCTAGGTGAACACGAACACTGCCTCGTGCATCCCCAGCACCACCTGCCCCGGACCCTGCTTGCCACTGTCACTACACCCCTGCAGATACTGACACCCAGATGTGGCTGCCACCACCAGGGTGGAGTTTCTGCTGTCCTTGGGCATACTTCATAGCCCCAGGCGGTGTCCAGATTGGCTAAATCTTGGCCACGTGCCCAAGCAAATCTGAGAGAACCAACTTCTGGCATTCAGAGCTTCAAAACTGGGACTCTGGCTCTGGCACTCTCTACCCCGCAGACGCGTAAGGTAGGGAATTCCCCAGATGTGGGAAAGAAGTTCAGATACTTACAGTTGAGACGAGGGGAAGAGCTATCAAGCAAATGATTATCCAGTTACAGGTATGGTTAGTCTTAAAAGGGAGACTTCCTCTCAGTTTTGCTGTGAACCTAAAAGTGCTCCAAAAAAAGTGGTCTTTTTTTTTTTTTTAAGAAGATATACAATGTGCTATGAGAGTGCATGATGTGGATGGAGACCTGACCTAACTGGGATGCTCAATAAAGCTCTTCCAGAAAATGTGATTTTTAAGCGGAGACCTGAATGATTGGGGGAGGGAAGAAGCAAACAGAAGGAAAGACCTCAGGAGAGAAGCTGGATCATCCAGCTGGTGAGGCTGGAGCTGAGCGTGTGAAGAAGATGTAGCATGAGGACTGCAGAGGTAGGGAAGGTCCGTGTGTTACAGGACCACAGGTGCCAAAGAAGTCTGGTTTTTATCTTAAGAGCATGAGAAGACCCACTGCAGAATTTAAGCAAAGGAAAGATTGGATTTTCATCTTTGAAATTTTTTTTTAAATCCTCACCTGAGGATATTTTTCCATTTATCTTCAGACAGAGTGTGATGGGGAGAGAGAGAGAGAGAGAGAGAGAGAGAGAGAACGATGTGAGAGAGAGACATCGATTGGTTGCCTCCCGCATGACCCCGGCCTGCACCTGAGGTATGTGCCCTTGACTGGAATCGAACCTAAGACTCTTTGGTCTGCAAGCCAACGTTCTAACTGCTGAGCCAAACCAGCCAGGGCCAGATTTTCATCTTTGAAAGCTCATGTGGTTGCTGTGGAAAATGGATTGGAAAGGGGGGGCCAACAGCCCAGTTAGAAAGCTTTTGTACAGTCCATCCTAAAGATTATGGCACCTTGAGCAGTAGCAGTGGAAAGTAGGTGGGTTTGGGAGATATTTAGGAGGTAACTGGCATCTTGGTGATTGATTATGAAGGGAGGAGGAAATAATAGGGATGACGAAGGTCATTGTACAATAACAGGGTGGGTGATGGCCATGTTTGTAAAGAGAAGAATCCGGTTTGGGGGGAAAATCAAGCTCAGTGTGAACGTGCTGAGTTTGAGATGCTTGTTTTACATCCAAGGGAGCAGAAAGTACTAGTGAACATTTATTAAGCACTCAATGTGTGCTAGGCTTGTTCTAAGCACTTCTGAAGATCAGAGAGAGATGTGAGCTGGATTAAATGATGATTGGAATACTGGATGGTATTTGAAGCTATTGGTAAGGGGACAAGACTGTCTTGAGCAAACTATTGAATAAACAGAGAAAAGGGCCCACACTGAGCCCTTAGAAACCCCAGCATTTAAAGATCACGTAGTGGAAGAGGAGTTGGCAAAGGGAATTGAGATCAAGGAACAGCCTGAAAGTCAGGAAGAAGGCAGGTCAAGACAGATTGGTTAAGTAAGTCAGAAGTAGTGGAGAAGTGGAACAAGATGAAGAATGAAGATTGCTCTTGGATTTAGCAGTAGACTAGTGTGTCTGTAACTTTTATCAGATCCTCTGATGGGATACTTGATCCTAGAATGCCCAGTATACCCATTGAAGGTACTGGTCACTCAAAACGACCTTTTTCCTAAAATGTCTGACAAGGTTTTTAAGAAAATAAAGGTGACAGGGATAAAATGTAAACTTTAGACTTATTATCTAGTCCAACCTTTAAAAATTTATTATTAAGGAAACTAATTTGTGGAAAGATGGAAAGGAACCTTCCTAGACCAAACAGCCAAGTAAGGAGTTTTCATCTCCTGGGGACTATGCCCTCTCTCTCTGAGGGAAGAAGCTAAAATGGAAACCTGGTTCCATTACTTCCTAGTTGTGAGACCTTAGTCTTTGCTTAATCTTTGTAAGCCACAGTTCTTGCTGTGAAATGGGCATAATAAGGTTATTAGGCAGGATAAAAATGAGAGTCCATGTAAAGTTCATAGCACAGTGTATAATACCCAGTAATTCTCCAGTACGTGTTAGCTGCTTTTAGGATTATTATAGATGTATTAGTACAGTTTACAAATACTAGATTAGTATTCATAAATATACAAGTCACCTGCAAATGCCAGCTCCCTTAGGGCAAACGTGGTGATATATGCTAGTAGGATACTCTTCACATACACAAAAGTAGAGAGAATATTATAACCCCTGTGTAGCTTTCACTCAGTTTCAATAATTATGCACGCTATGGTTGCCTCTAAGTTAAAATCTATGTGTAAATAAACTGGGAAGTAATTTTCAAAAATGAAAATAGTGTTAAGGCATTTGGGTTATGAGATTTTTCTTCCCCCTTAAACCTTTTGTTTATGGTAAGATACTGTACATATTCAAGATACATTTCATTTTTAAAGAAAAATATGAAACAATACATACAGTCCTTGAGATCTGGGTTCTTGTTTGTTTAACTTTGTATTTTTCACAGCTACTTACACATAGAAGGAACTCAAAGTTTATATTTATTTGCATGAAGTTCCAGGTAATTTTTTTTCTTTTTTGAGAAGGGAAATTTTGGTTCAAGAGAATATTGATCATATCACTTTGGTTTTCTTTGTAGGATTTTAAGCTTGACTTTGGCAATTCCCAAGGCAAAACAAGTGAAACTTGGCATGGAGGTATAGCCACCATTTTTCAAAGTCCTGGCGATGAAGTGTGGGGAGTAGTATGGAAAATGAACAAAAGCAATTTAAGTTCTCTGGATAAGTAGGTGGCTTCTAATTATAAATTAAATAATGACAAATTCCGAAAGTGGATCATATGCAGGGATGTGTATATGTATGTGTGTGTGTTGGTTTTTCAAAACCGTATACTACAGACATATTCTTTATACGTTAGTGTTAACATGAAAGGTATACTGTGCATTTCCTAAAAAGAAAAGCCTAGAAGGGTCATACTTTTTGATAGAGATTTGGGGGTGACATATGTAATCTCTTCTGTAAAAGATGGAAGTCCTTATTTCTATTCTGGTTGTCTTATAAAAATCTTTGTAGATCCATATGGTGGAAGAGCATGAAGACTTCTGTGATTGTTACATATGCTTACTGATTTCAAAAGCAGTTGTTCACTTTTCATTAGAGCCAGTTTTTGAAAACGAATTCTTAATGATGGCAGTTGAATCAGTAAAAAGGAATAATAATTTGTAAAAACTTTAACAACATGCTAGGAATGCTTTGATATTTTGTATAACTAGAATTCCCATGAGTTGTGTGGCAGAGCATTTAGTACCAAGAAAGTTGGCAGAGAAGAGTAGGGTCTGAGAAGAGCAGATTATCTGACGCGCATGGTGCCTTCCTCACCTGTGAATGGGAATGAGCGTCCCCTGCTCTTCTTGGGCTGGATGTTCTGCTATCGGAACACACAGTCCACTTTTTGGAGCCTAGGGAGCAATGTTCCTGGTATATAAAGATGAAAGTTGCATTGAAGCATGTTATTACATCGGATAAATGCAGAGATCTGTTAGAAGTATAGCAAGTAATAGTAAGTCTCAGGTTTTCTAACTGAAATGCTAAGTTTACTTTTGATGTGGCAGTGTTATAATATGTTCTACTATATCCCAAAGCACAGAGGGAGCAAATACATCCATATATAGTTACGTTCTTAATCCAGTAAACAAACTTGGCTAAGTCAAGTATGGTTAAAATGTGGCTGTTCTGGTTTCAGGCAAGAAGGGGTTAATAGTGGAACATATGCCCCAATGGAAATTAATGTTTACACTCAAGAAGGAAAACAGATAACCTGCCGTAGTTATCAGATGAGAAATTATGAGAGCGCAGCGCCTTCACCCCAGTATAAAAAGGTAAGCTGCTTACTAAGACTTTTGGTGATTCCTCTTAATTTTTACTGAGCTGAACTAAAGAATATCTTGTTTTTTCAAAGCTTTGTGGATTTTAAATTCTACATGAACAATTCACTTTAATGAAACATTTTAAATACAGAAATTATAGTTATTTACCAGAAGTGCAGTGTTCAGATTTATTTGTAATGGTAGAACTATGTTCCTAACACTTTATTTTAAAAAAAAGATTTTAGAAATATATGAATCTCAATTCTAGACATGTATTTTCTTTCTATACACAGCCTTTTGTAATCATTCTTTTTTTTCCCTCCACAAAACATGAACACCAAGATTAATTTTAATGGGGAAAAATGTATCTCCTACTACTGAAATATTTTCCATCCCTAGATAGAAAAAGTAAATTTACACTCCCCACAAGCCCAAGAGGAAAAATGTGCGGTAGAGACCCCAACACCCCTTTCAGAAACCCAAACTTAGGTATTGTTAGCAGGCCCAATCAGAACATGGCACTTAGATGGGTGACCCAGTTCCTGGGTTGTCTCTGGACTTTTCCAGTATGGGGCCTAGAGGATTAGCCCGGTATGGGTCTGGGAAGTACCACTGAATACCGCTGCCCTTTATTTCCTCATGTCTAGTTCAGAGGTAGGCTAGACTCTGGGATTCAACTAAAATTGCTCCCTGTAGCCCGCCCTGTGTGGCTCAGTGGATTGAACATCCTCCCATGGACTGAGAGGTCTCGGTTCGATTCCTGGCCAGAGCACATGCCCAGGTTACAGGCTCGATCCTCAGTGGGGGCGTGCAGGAGGCAGCCGATCTCTCACATCGATGTTTTCTATCTCTCTCTCCCTTCCTCTCTCTCTAAAAAGTCAATAAAAACATTTTAAAAAAATAATAAAATAAAATTGCTCCCTGTAAACTTTAGTTTTTTTTAAAGAATTATTTTTTCTTAAAAGATCATGCAATGTCTATACAATAAGTTTTTCCCCATAATATAAAAATACCTTAAGTCATACTCTTGAGGAACATTGATCTGCCACGAGGACCCGCCATGCGGCTTTGAAAACTGTGCACATGCTTCCTCTTTGTGAAAGGAGTGACCGTGTCTCCATTTTGTCCTGTGACTGCTGGTTCTAGAGTTATTCTAAAATTGTCTGACAGCTGATATTTCATGCTTTGATACTGCAAATGAAGCTGTGCTATTCTAAGTTAAATTTCGTTCCTACCTAAAAGAGGTCTTTTTACTTTTACCATCTCTAGGTCATTTGCATGGGTGCAAAAGAGAATGGCTTGCCTCTGGAGTATCAAAAGAAGTTAAATGCGATAGAACCAAATGACTACAAAGGAAGCGTCTCAGAAGAAATTGAAGACATTATCAAAAAAGGGGAAAAAAAAACTTGTTAGAACATGATAGACTATACCTATGGATATCTTCTCTATGTGCTCATTTAATATATTTTTAACATTTGGAACAGGGATCTGGGATATCTCTCCATTTAATGTATTTTCAACAATGCTCTGAAGGGATATCTCACGTGAGTGATTCCTTGTTTTCAGACTATAAAAAGAACTGGGTTAGGACTAAGGCAGTTGCAGAGGGGACCATGAGCGCTGGAATGCATGACACATGGATGTGGGTACTTCTTCTGTGAGCACTTTCCTGTGAAGTTATTTTCTTGAGTTGATCTGAAGTGTATTCTTGCTGTGGCAAAGGACAGATCTGCAACTTAATGACGGTGCTGGTGAATGGCTCTGCTCTGGAATTTTATTTTTGATCAGCTTAATAAGAGCAAGCAAACTGCAGAGACAGTTGATAATAAATGTTTTTTAAATTTAAAAGCTGGCCTACTCTTCTTCGAGGAATACATTTGTTTGTGGTCTAACCTGTATTCCCCACGAAAGCACTACATTTCATTTTGTTAGAGAGAGTCCAGTCATCACACGTAGTGGGTCTGCCCTGGGCCACATGCAGTCTGTGGGGTGGGAGGGTTACTGTGCAGACTGGACCCGGGCAGCCCAGGACCACCTCAGTCCCACCTCTGTCTCTGTCTGACCGTGTGCCTCGGCTTCCTCACCTGTAGAGTGGGGACAGCCAGACACCTCTGTCTTAGGATTGTTTTGAGGAGTAAATACATGTAATGAGCTTAGAATAGAACCTGGCATATCATAAGTATTAGCAATCATTATTGTCCTTATTGAAGAATTAAGTTTGTACAGGGCCGCCCTTGAAATGGGATTTTGAAGTAGAGGAGGCAAGATCGTGAGGAAAAAATGTTTCCTGGAAGTTACAATTTGATTCTTGGCTCAGAAAGGAATGGTCACCTGACATTTATTAACTGACTAAACGGAGGAAAGAAGACTCATGAATAAAGCAATCCTGGTTATCTGTCGGAAATGCAGGGAGCTGGACCTCCAAACAGGCCACTGGGACGCGCGTGGATTAGCTGTAGGAGCATAAAGTAAAGATTTGGTGTGTTCTGCTGGGGCAAATGACCGAAGGACTTTTCAGTGACAGCTGCGATTGTGTGGTGTCACTGAGCCACAGACTGCAGGTTAGACCATGATTTATAGCTGTTACACCTCACTATTTTCAAGTATGCCCTCCGATGTTCTGGTTCCCTCCAGGCCTTAACTCCTCCGAAGACCGAGTTTCTCAGTGACCTGGCACCCAGTCATGGTGATGCGGTGAACAAGGCTCAGTTTTGCTGTAGATACTAAAAACCGAGTATTCTAACAATCGATCTCACCCAAAATGACCGATTTCATTAGAGAATTTAAAAGACTAGCAATAAAACCTTCATGTCTGGCCTTTAAAAAAGATCTTGTTATCACGAGGCATAGTTTTTCCAGTCATTGTCAAGGTGATACCACCAAATGTCGTACGTAAGGGATTTGGGCCCTGTAACCACAATACAAACCGGTCCATGGATAAACCATAACGATCCTAGTTTTTGAAAAGCACTTCTGGGCTTGTAAGAAAATAAGGATAACCTTCAAAGTGTACCAATTCCTCTCCCACAAAAAAGAAAGAAGATAAACTGAGCTCAAAAGATAGACAACACGAATAAACAAATGACTGACATCCTTGGGTACAAATGCCAACAACAGCCCTGGAACTAGACTAACACTCCTGCTGCAGGACAGGGAAACTGAACCCGAGAATTCTCTGAAATGAGGACCCTTGAGAACTAAAACGATGTCCAATTAGTCAGCGTGTGGCTCCCAACAGAAGCAGATGCAAACCCTCTGAAAGAAGCAATCCTAGTTTAAGTCCTCAGGATTTCCACTTAAAAATTTTATTCTTTTTTTTTATCTTCACCCGAGGACATTTTTGCATTCATCTTCAGATAGAGCAAGAGGAGAGAGGGAGGAAGAGAGAGAAACATCAATGTGAGAAAGACACATCGAGTGGTCACCACCCACACGACCCCAACCAGGGCTGGGGACAAACTGCAACCGAGGTACATGCCCTTAGCGGGAACTGAACCCGGGACTCTCTGGACCGCGGGCCAACACTGTAACCACTGAGCCAAACCGGCCAGGGCTCCACTTAAAAATTTTAAAGATAATAAGGAAAATGGTACATCATGAGTGGGAACATAAATATTTAGATCCCCAAGGTTTTGAGATATTGAAATGATCAAAAGCAATATAAAATAAATATATATGGTGACGTTGACTTCTGGGAAGGTTGAGTAGACATACTCTTCGCCATTGTTAAGTACCACTAAAATCGCTGAACACTCTGTAGAAAACAAACAGAAGGCTGCAAGCTGGAGAGAGGCCACACTAGCCAGGGACTTCTGGACCAAGGCATGACATGGTGCTGAATTCCCTGGGTTTTCTTTTGCTTCACACATCTCAGACTGGTAGCTGAAGAAGCCAGCAACCCAAAAGCACCAATGAGCACAGACAGAAAATAACAGCAATAATAAAGCCTGCTCTATCTAGTAAAAGGAGTAGGAAACAGGTCATCTAGCAAGACAGAAAACTTTTAGAGAATAAATTCTCTACTTCAGCCAAACCACAGAGAGAAATTATGGACACCCCACCACCACCACCTCTAGCCAGTAAAGGTCAGGAGGGGACCTAGACTTCTACCCTCACCAGGCTGCAACAAGTTTCCCTGACCTGTCTTCTGCCACCACTACCAGAGGAGTGTTAAAAAAGGCCTAGTGGGGAACCACCTCCCTCCCCTCCTCCCTTCCTCTCCTCCTCCCCTCCTCCCTCCCCTCCTCCTCCCCTCCTCCCCTCCTCCCTCCCCCCTCCTCCCCTCCTCCCCTCCTCCCCTCCTCCCTTCCTCCCCATGATAACTTTAAAATAGCGCTGGAAGTTCTAACCAGTGAAATAAGGCAAGAAAAGAAAGTGAAAGGCATAGATTGGAAAACAAGAAATGAAACAGTCCCTATTTATAGATGACATGGTTGTCTACTTAGAAAATCCCTAGGAATCTACCAAAAGTATCCCTAAGAACTAATAAGTGAGTTCAGCAAAGTTACAGCATACAAGATAAACATAGAAAAATCAATGAACACATGGACACTGAAAATAAAAAACATAATAGCATTTACAACTGCCTTTTTTAAACTAACTTTTTTATTGAGATGAAATTCACACATAAAGCTAACCATTTTTAAGTGAACAAGTCAGTGGCATTTAATACATTCACAATGTTGTCCACCAGCTCTGTCTACTTCCAAAGTTCTCATCACCCCAAAGGAAAACCTATATCCACCAAGCAGTTACTCCCATTCCTCCCCTCATTCCCTGGCAACCACCAATCTGCTTTCTGTCTCTGGATTTACCTATTCTGGGTATTTCATATAAAAGGAATCATACAGTATGTGACCTTTTGTGTCTGGCTTCTTTCACTTAGCATACTGTCCTGAGGTTCACCAACATTCAGCATACATCAGCACTTCATTCTTTTTTGAGGCTGTATCATATTCTATTGTATGAGCATATCACAATTTATCCATCCAACCATTGACCACTCATACATTTGCTGGTGGGGATGGAAAAGGGTACAGCTACTCTGGAAAACAGTTTGACAGTTTAAGAAACTAAACATGCACCTACCATAATACCCAGCAGTTGGACGCCTGGGCATTGATCCTGGAGAAATGAAAACTTATGTTCACATATAAACCTATACATGAATGTCTGCAGCTGCTTTATTCATAATAGCGCCAAACTGGAACTAACTCAGAGGTCTTTTAATTTGTGAATGGCTAAGCAATCTGTGTGGTAATACTGTGAAATACTACTTACTCATCAATAAAAAGGAAAGAACTATTGATACATGCAATGACCTGGATGAATCTCCAGAGAGTTATGCTGAGTGAACAGAAACAATCCCCAAATGTTACATACTGTATGCTTCCATTTACATAACATTCTTGAAATGACAAATTATAGAAATGGAGAACAGATTAGCGGTTGCCAGTGGTTAAAGAGGGGGTGATGTGGTATAAAAAGACAACATGAGGGATCTTTGCAGTGATGGAACTGTTCTATATCCTGACTGTATCAACGGCAACATCCTGGATGTGATATTACAAGATGTTACCATTGGGAGAAATTAGGTTAAGGGTACATGGATCTCTCTGCATTATTTCTGAAAGCTGCATGTGAATTTATAATTACCTCAAAATAAAAAGTTTAATGAAAACCAAAAATTAATGACATATGCATTTTTTTGAATGATGAAATCAGCAAAGAACAAGAGAGTGTTAAAAATGGCCAAGAAAACTAGAAATAGAACCAAAGACTCTTAGACAGCAAATATATTATTGTTGAAATTAAGAACTTAAATGGATGGTGTATTGGTTTCCTACGCTGCTGTAAAAAGTTGCCACAAATTTAGTGACGTAAGACAAAACAAGTGTATTATCTTACAGTTCCGGAGGTCAGATGTCTAAATGGGTCTCACTGGAGCTAAAATCAAAGTGTCAGCCTTCTGGAGGCTCTGTGGGAGAATCTGTTTCTTCTACTTTTCCAGCTTCCAGAAACCACACACATTCATTCCTTGGCTCTTAGCCCCATTCCTCCATCATCAAAGCCAGCAACATCAGGTCAAGTCCTTCTCAGACTGCCATCTCTGATTCTTCTGTCTCCCTCTTCCTCTTATAAGGACCCTTGTGATTATATTGGGCCAACACACAATCCATGATCATGTTTCCATCTTAAAGTCTGCTGATTAGCACCCTTCATCCCATCTGCTACCTTAATTCTCCTCTGCCATATTCACAGGTTCCAAGTATCAGAGGCGGACATCATGGAGGAGGCGGAGGGACTAGTCTGCCTATCCCAGATAGGTTAAACAGCAGATTCAAATATTTACAAGTTAATTAATGAATGGAAAACAGAACTGAAGAAGTTACGCAGAATGCATCCAGACAAACAGGATATGGGAAAAATAAGAGTTAAAAAAACATGTAAAATTCAGAATCGTAGAAGTTCAAATAAGGGTAAACTGGAGGAATTAGTATCTTTAGCATCTTTTTGGTGCTTATAAGTTTGTACAATGTATTTCATCAATTTTACGTTTGCAAAGTTTACTTTTGAGTTAGGAAAATCCTTTTCCCAGAAAGCAGACTTTGATAGGAATGTCAATATTTGTGAGCACATGTGGTCACATGATTGAATGTATTTTAGTGTGAATAAGTAACAATTTTTTACAGCACCCCTATGCCTAATGTAGACCTTCCCCATTTCAAACGTTCAAATATATTTTATTGGGGAAGTTTATTAATATGTTAAGACTTCCTTTACAAGTCATTACAGCATACCATATAGAATTAAAATGTACACCACCAAGAACAGATTTAAGGATAAGAGGGAAAGCTTAGATTTAAAAACGTGTAACTACCCCCCCACCACGGAGGAGCCCAGGAGCGAGGGAGCCGAGCGACCCCCCCACCACCGGGGAACCCAGGCGGAGCGAGGGAGCCGAGCGACCCCCACGCCAACGGAGGAAGCCGGCAACACACAGGAGAACTGAGCAAACTGAACAACGAAATTGACCCAGAGACAAGGAGGTGGAGTACGGGATTACCGGCCTTAGAGGAGGGGGGGAGGCGGGGGAAGGAGATAAATCACGGAGCCTGTGTGCATGGGTGCATAACCAATGGACATGGACAACAGGGATGGGGACAAGGAGAGGGGGAGGGGGAGGAGGGTGTCAATGGGGAAAAAAAGGAAAAACATCTATAACAAAAACAAATTAATAATAAAATAAATTATAAAAATAAATAAATAAATAAATAAAAACGTGTAACTCCCAGCGGGTGTGGCTCAGTGGTTAACACCGACCCATGCACCAAGAGGTCGCTGGTTGGATTCCAAGTCAGGGCACATGCCCAGGTTGTGGCCCTGATCCCCAGTGGGGGGCATGCAGGAGGCGGCCAATTGATGTTCTCTGTCATGGATGTTTCTATCTCTCTCTCCCTCTCCCTTCCTTTCTCTCTAAAAATCAATAAAGAAAAAGAAAAAAAAACCACGTATAACTCGAGGGGTATGCTCTGTGGTTAAAAGTTTGATTACTTTGGGCTGGGACTCAACGGAGAGCACGTGTCCCATTTTAACAAGAGTTTCACTGTCCGGAGCGCAAGAGGGCAAAGGGAGCTAAACGGTGGTGAGAGACCTGACTGGGAGGTGAGCGCACGACGCAGTGTGCAGACCATGTGCTCTACAGCTGTGCACTTGAAACCGGTATGGTTTTATCAACCAACGTCGCCCCAATACATTCAATTAAAAAACAAAGTAAGAGTTAAAAAAAGTTAAAACAACAAAGTTTCACTGCCGTGCGCAGGCGTTGCCTCTAGTTGCAGCTGCTGGGTTTGCACTTTTAGGGGGACGAGCCTGGGCTCGCGGGCCGTGGCCCAGCTGGCGCGACGAGCTCCCAAGTGTCACCCCTGGGCGAACTCTCGGGCCTGCCCACCCGCCCCTGCGCGGTGGCTTCACCGCCCCTGTGTCAGGCAGCGCCCCAGGGGTGCCCGAGGCCACCTTCTCGCTGCGGGCCTCCGGCCTTCCCGAGCCCGGCCGCCCCCGCCCCCGCCCCCGCCCCCGCCCCCGCCCCCGGCCGCCCCGGCACCGCCCGGCCTCTCCGCGCAGCCAGCAGAGGGGCGCGGCCGCCGCTGCCATCCCGCCACTTCCCGTTCTGGGCCGGCCAGGCGGCGGCTCCCGCTCGGCTCCCGCTCCGCTCGGGCCCGTCCTCCGCGCCCCCGCCGCGCGATCCCCGCGCTGCCAACCTGGCGGCCTGGTAAGTCCCGGCGCCGGGGCGCGTGTGCGCGCGGGCAGACGTCTTCTGGGGTCGGGGGTGCGGCGAGAGCCGAGGCGCGGGGCGGGGATCCTGCGTGGGGGCGGAAGCAGGGCGGCCGCGGAGAGCTCCCAGTGGGACGGAACCCGCGAGTCTGAGGAGTGGGGCGAGAGTTCGGCGGCGGGAACGTCAGCCTCAGCGGACTCGTTTGCCCCACGGTGCTGGCCAGGGCTTCCCAACCCTGCCTGCACCTTAGAATCCCCGGGGGCGCTTTTAAAATCCAGGTGCCCAGGCCGCACCCCCCACCGATGCCATCAGAGCCCCTGGGGGTGGCACCCAGCCTGTGTCTGGTTGGAACTGTCCCAGCGATTGCAGTGTGCAGCCGGGGCAGCGGACTGCCCGCGGGCTTCCTGCAGAAAAGAGGGGGAGTGCGACGGGCCTGGCAGAGTCGCCTGAATGGCTTGTTCGAAAGAGCCTCAGCTATTCAGCCTTTGGGCACTTTGTGAAAAACAGGAGGGATGCCCGGTTACGTTGCCCCCTTGGCTCAGCGTTCCGGGAAATGCCTTCATTGTTGGCATTTCACATTAAGCTGGGGAAACCAGTAAGCCCATGGCCTGACAACTTCTGGGTTTTCTGCTTTAAGGATGAAGCCAGGTGTGCTTGCCACAGGGTTCATCCCGCTTGTCCCGCCTTCCAAAAGTACATCTGAGATTTGCCATGTTCAGGGAGCTAGGACTCTACCGTGGACTTTAGGAGTGCACAGGATGGACCCATCTCACCCTGGGGTAGATGCTGGGGGCAGAGAGCTGTGACCCCACCAAGCAGGGCCTCTGGACAAGAGACAGACTTCTACCGAATATTCAGGGCAGATAAGAAAGGTCGATTTGAAACAACGTCTGAGAGACGGGAGAAGCGTGGACTTCCAAAGGGTCTGAGAAGTAGGTATTCTTTTTGTGGAATGTAGAAATAAGTTCAAGCTTTAGAGCCCATCAAACTTGGGCTCAAATTCAGAATCTGTCACATGTGACATGTGACCATGGGCACGTTATGTGACCTCTCTGAGGCCCTGTTTTCTTGCCTGTACAATGGGGACTAAAATTGTAACTGTCCCGGGGCTTATATAGTTAAGTGAGTTAATGTGTATCAAATGCCTGGGCAGGTGGCACATGGCAGGTGCTGTCACAGGCACAGTAGTGGTGATTTGTGTTTGACAATTGTTTATTTAGTCCAGCCACTACAAGGGGCAGTGTTTGTCCAAAAATCGTCGCCCTTAAAACACAATTCCCCTGCTATCCTCCTGCCCTGCTCGGAGGAGGGCTGTGTGGCACCAGGCTCTGGGTGCTTTGAGGTCTAGAATCTCAGGCTACTCCTCACCAAGAGGACTTATTAATGGCTCCAGAATTTTATTCCATGTGATAGGCATGACTTTTTTGATCAAAGAAACTGGCCGTTAATCTTGAGACTGCCTGCACCTCGTTGCCACATCTGTTAATAAAATGGGCTCCCAAGAAAGCTGGGCTGTCTACAGGGTCTCAGAACTGTTGTGGGCACACACGTTGCTCTCCAGCTGGCAGCATCCTGAGGCCACACCCAGGCTGTTGGGTGTTTTGCTCCTGACTCTTGGCCTAGGGACAATGAATTCTTCTTGGATGACCAAAAATAGTCAGGAATTTGGGGAGGAGGGGACACACATCCTACAATTGTCAATGCCAGCATCCCAGCTGAGCGTTTCGCCCTGGCATCCGCTCTGTATGATCAGCAATGTTAAGTCATTAGAAGTACAAACAGAACATAATATAGGTATACGGTCTAGTGCTGTTACAGTGTGTATGCAATTGCTGATATTTAATTAAATGAGAATATCAAATTCTTGTCTCTATTTATCCAAAGAAATTACTTCAACATTTCTTCAAACTCTAAGACCTAAACTTGGGATTTAAGGTTTAAGTTACCCGTTTCTTTATGATTCTTCTTTTGTGTGTGTGTGTGTGTGTGTGTGTGTGTGTGTGTGTGGAGGGGGGTTGGGGTTAGGCAAGATGAAATTAGAAAAGCTAAAACTTTCACCCGTGCTGAATTTGCAAGTTTCTGGAAGTCCTGTTTTCTTTTATCTCCTGGGCAAAGTCAGCTGCATCTTACAGGAAGGGCCTCCTTTCATCCATCCACAGAGTCTGAACTTGCTTGGAGGGAAACTCTTTGGCACATCACATGCTCATGGAGGGCAAGTGTTTTTCCCAAACTTGACTCTCGTGCTAAGAAGGGAGTAGTCACTGCCATTTCCATTAATTGATGGTTTTTACCCAGTCTGGGAGGCTTGTCGCAGCAAGAATTCCTGGCTCGAATTCTTATTCTTGTGTTTTATCCAGGTCTGCCACAGACCAGACTGTGGGCAGAGATTACAGTGCAGAGTCGGCCAAGGCATACTTGTTAACACCACCTCCCTTTGCCATCCTTCCAGCCTCTGGAGCCAGCCGGGCGGGGCACGCTGTCACTCTGAGGGTAGCTTGGCCCTCTGACGGGGCAGAGTACCATAACAAGAAATGAGCTTCTTTAGAGTCAGCAAGGCAGTGTTGTGTTACACTTCATTAAAATCAATAGGGTACCTCTAGTAAACTGCCACTTTGCGATTTATTTTGCTAAATAGTCATGTTCCTATAAATTATAGAAAACGATAGTTTAAAGGGCTAATAAAGAGGTCAGCATGAAGGCCCACGCAGTTGCGAAGTGAGCACCAGAGTAGCACCAGGTTTCGGTTGGTTACTGTTGTAATAAAACACAAAGTCTATCACTGTGATATCTTTGTTTTGGATGTTGCTATCCCTGGTCCCTCTATGTTTTATCACCACCATACAGGTTAGGGGTGGGAAAGATGTAGTGACTGATAGGTGTTTTCCGAGCCACGTGTAATCGGCTAGGGCAGTCACATGTTGGCAAGGAAAATCCTTCCATGGTGGAAGATCTATGAGCAGGTGCTGATTTACTTGAGAAAATATGTGTGTTGTTCTAATTTCCAAAAGACCATTGCTGTCTCTGATCCTCAAACCAAACCTTCTAGAAGGAACTGGATGGAAAACTAGGCTTTTATTGGGGATATTTTAACTCCTTACAATTCAGGACAATAGATGGGTCCCTTTGTGGAGAGGGCCATTCTTGGACTTCAGTTAACAAGGTCAGTGTTTTACATTTAATATGAATTCAGGCGCATTGATAACTTCAAGTGGAGATGAAAGGTCTTAACAAATACCAGACAGGCAGGCCTGTAATGGGAGAAACCCTGGGTTTTGGTGTCAGAACTGGGATCAAGCCCCTGCTTTAGTCCTTAACTTACTGTGTGACCTCAGCTGACATATTTAACCATTCCATCCCTGTGTCCTCCTTTGTAAAAGAATTATAATTCTTTCCTTCGGGTGGTTTTGAGTATTTGATGAAATGATTGATGTCAAGTGCGTAGCACACCACCTGGCTTTCAGTGAATGGTAATTATTGTGGTAATGATGATTATGATGACGACTTGGGTTCAAGTGCTGGTCTTGCCATCTCCTAGTTGTGTGGCTTTGAATAAGGTACTCAACCCTCCTGAGCCTCTGTTTTATATCTATAAACTGGGGATAACGTTACCTACCTGGAAGGATTGGTTTGAGGCTTTAAATGAAATTAAATGGCACTGCAGCTGATCTGGTAGATCCTAAACAACAATGGCAGACACTTGCGTGACTTACTGTGTGCAACACTGTTCCAAAGGCTTTAGGTTTGGGGCCCTTCCTTCCTTCCTTCCTTCCTTCCTTCCTTTCTTTTTTTAGCTTATTTAATCTTCCCCAAAATCCTATGCAGTAATTATCATTTCCCCCATTTTACAGATAAGACAACTGAGGCTCAGTGAGATTACGTAACTAGCCCAAAGTCAACAGACAGTAAGTGCTGCGCCCAGGATTTGAAGCAAGGTCCCAGTTGCTAACCACTGAACCAGGGAGTACCCCCGCCTCTCTGCTCACCTCCCTCACCTTCTCATGCTCGCCCCCAGCCATTGGCTGGCGGATGTGCTCATTTATGCTCTCTGTAGGGCGGTATTTCTGGACACACGGCCCCTGCTTCTGAAGAACTTCCTGCTTATAAATCCACTTCAACTTGCAACTTTTAACCTCAACTATTGCTTACATTGGATGATTTAATATCCACTGGGTGGGGGGGGCAGCGTGGGGGAATCTTGATACTGGTATTGACTAAAGTTATTAAAGTGGATGATGATGATGTTTATTTTGAGATAAATGTCATCTGAGCGCTCTGAGATTGTTAGCCTGGGTGTAATAAAACATACCTGCACCCAGACAGGTGTGCGGGTGTTTGGGAAGACAGAAACAGGGCTTGGCAGTTCCCAGGAAGGGGCGCAGGTGGACACAACGGTACTTCAATAACAGCCCGTCAGAAGTGCAGTGGCCTTTTCCACGTACACTCACTACCTTTTAAAAAATTCCTTACTCATCACCCCTCTTCATTACACCCCCGGCACAGACCGGGGAATCTGCATACACTTAAAAGGCACAGGGTCTAGAAAAAAACACCTTCTTTACTTGGAGCTTTCAGGTCATAGAAAAACCTCCAGGCCACGAGGGGCCGAGGACTCACCATGCATGCCCGCGGGCTTAGGGGTGGCCACACGACCCCCTTCCTCCTCACTCCTGTGAAGTTGTCTTGAGGTCCCAGAGCGAGAGGCAACAGCAGGTCAGGTGTGCCTTGGCTGGCCGGAGGGCCTGCTCCTAAGACAGCACCCCATGGGTGGTCCAGGCCCAGGGTGTGCCACCTCAGAAGGACTTGCCCTCTTCTCAACCTCTCAGTGCCCCTTAGAGTCACCCTGACACATCGCAGGTACCCTCGGGCCAAGCTCCGGGGTCAGTTTGTGTCCCAAACAGTTGCTGACTGTGGACACACGGGCAAGTGGGGTGAATCAAAGTCTCAGGCTGAGTGTCTCAGCCAGCGATCCGCAGAGTGTTTACTCTAGGCCAAGTCCACTGCCAGCCTCTGGTGACTAATATATTTTGTTGTCGTGGAGTGCCTTTCATTTGAGAAACACGAGATACTTTCTGTCAGTCCTCAATGCCATCTCCAGATGTCCTCTGGCTGCCCGACCTGTCACCGTGTAGCACTTTCTTCCGCAGAAGCACTTAAACCCACTTACAGAGTTCCAGACCTGGGTGGGGCTCTGATTCCAGGCTCTGCTGTCTTTCCTGATGAAAGTATACCTAAATTCACTGGCCCTTTGGAGATGAATACTAAGCAGAGTATTTTCGGAACTTTGATTTTCAAAGCCTGATATCATCAGGAAAATGACAGTCAACAAGTACAGCGAGCCCCAGAAGGCACTGTGTGGGGACACCGTCACAAGGCAGAAGGTGATCCTGTGCCAGGAAATGCTCTGGAAATTGAGAGCTGGGCTCTGGTTAAACTGGTTGAGGCAGCCGCTGCTATAAACGCCTTAGAAGAGTAAAAACCACTAGGGCCTGCAAATAGGAATCCATCCACTAGTCAACTCAGCAAGTGACACCGCTGGGTGAGCCTGTGAGCTCTGGAAGTCCTCACATCTGCTCAGTGAGCACTGATGAGGCACAGAGCACTGTGCCAGGTTTATCCAGTGGCCCGTTTCATCTGGCATCCTCTTATGTGCTGGAAATACAGCGACTAAGCAGGTGGACACTGTCCCTCACTCAAGTGCTAGGCCTCAAAGATGAGCCGGACGGAGTGCTGGCCTAGAGCCCCTTCCCCGTGGTCACGGCAAGTGCTCGCAGTGTGACCTGTGCTGCTCTCAGCACCACGTGGGTATTAACTCACGAGTCCTCACAGGGTCCCACGCGGTAGGAGCCGTTATCACCTGCGTTTTACAGGTAGGAAGCACGGCAGGGCACTGTTATGTCGCAGACCACACAGCAGTGATTGGGACCAGGTCGCCTGGTCTCAGAGTCTTTGTCCTTTACAGCCACCACTCATCCAGGTGAAGGGGGAATTGGGGACAGAAAGGACCGCATCCTCTGAGAAGGGCGGGGATACAGTACCGGGAGTTTCCAGTGGGAGAGAGAGGCTGTGGGAGGAACAGGGAGCTGGAGTCCCTGCCCTTTCCCCGTTCTGATGGTGGCAGTCCCTGCTGGGGGGTGGGCTGACCCTCTCCGAGGCTGAGGCTGAGGGAGCCACTCTAACCTGAAGGAAGAAAGAAGCACTTTCCTGGGTACCACACCTAGTTCTAGTTGACCCAGACAAGTCTCTGCCCTCCCAGTTTCCTCGTTTCTAAAATGGGGGTGTTGATCACCTTTCTGCTCTGTGCCAAAGCCCATGGTTTCAACAGAGCAGGGAGGGGCTGGCTCTGCATGCACCCACGGGGTTTCTTGACCAGGAGAAGGACGTGCTCGGCTCTGAGACAGGAGGAGCCGGACGCGTGACTTCCAGAAGGCCCAGGCCGCTGGGGAAGGCTGTCTGCACTCCTGGTCGTCCACCCCCAGGACTTGCCTTGGCCCTGTCTGCTTTCACTTCTTTGTTGTCAGGGTGGCAGTGTCTCTGTCAGAGTTCAGACAATATGTACTTTCGGGGGGGGGGGAGATAGAGAGAGAGAGAGGGAGGGAGATAGAGAGCTGAGAGAGAGAGAGAGAGAGCTGGGAGAGAGGGGGGGGGAGATAGAGAGCTGAGAGAGAGAGAAAGGGAGAGAGAGAGGGAGAGAGAGCTGGGGGAGAGAGAGCAAACAGAGGAGATATTGAGAGAGACTTTATATGTGCTTTGACATTCTGAGGGAATTAAGTGTTTTCAGATGCTTAAAATAATGAGTGTTAATGGAGCTTAAAAGCTTCCAATAACTGTAGCCTCCCCCAGCTGCTGCCTTCTCTCCAGAGGGGCTCTTCGTTTTCGGGAATGGCAGAGGCGTGCGGGGCGGGACTTGTTTTCCGGGTTAAGAGATGGAAAACAAAACAAGAAAAATGAATAGACCACACAAAAACAGAACAAAAAACCACCCACCAAAGACAAAAACCAACCCTGAGAGACAGGGTGCATGAGGAGTGGCGGCTTGAGTTTGTTTGGTTCCTGGAGCCTGGAAGCGTCACTGAGCTAGTGTCGGGGTGGATGACGCCGCAGGGCAGGTAGGACCCGCTCTGAGCGGGCCCACTGCGCGTCTCTGTGCAGCTCTGTCCGTGTAGCATGAGCACGTGCTCGAGGTTAGCTTCCTGTTCGACTGCTGGGCAACCAGAGAGTGGGGTAGCCACGCTCTTCACATCATCACTTCGTCCTAGACTGTCAAGAGGTCCATGTCAGTCCACAAGGTGTAACTGTCTTCTTCATGCTACATGGTCTGAGGAGTGGTTTCCTCGAGGAGCGTGAAATACGACCCCTGACATTTGAGGATGCGTGTGTTCACCTTATGCTGGGGTTTACCATCAGGTCGGGGATCTGCAGTCCCTGGCCACCTAGGTAACATCATCTCCGAGGCAGGCAGGGAGTGATGGCTTTATTTCACCTTCTCTTAAATCTGAACTCAGTAAATAGATATCCATTATCAACCCTATTGTCCAGGACGGTGGGAGACAGAATAGTTTAGAAGCCTGTCTTGTGTTTGGCTGTGGTGAGCATCCGGGCCAGACTCTTAATAGTTCTGTCTCCATCCAGCTGTCTGGCCTCTGACCACGTGCTGGAAGCTGGGCCTCCGTTTCCTGATGTGCTCGCTGCTTTTCTTGTCTGGAGTCGTGCCCGTCAGGCTGGGCTAGGTTGTGCTGCTATAGCAGATAGTCCCCAAATCTCAACAGCTCCAAGAGCAAAGGTACGTCTCTTGCTCGCTCTCCTGTCCATCGAAAGTCAGGAGGAGGCTCTCCTCATTGTCCTCATTCGTGGGCCCTGGCGGACGGAGCAGCCACCACCTTGAGTGTTGCTGGTCGGAGCGCCAGAGGAAAAAGACAGTTGCACGCGGACAGATTATGCAGTGATGCCAGAAGCTTCCTGCCCGGAGTCACTCATTCCACCTTGCCCACATCTCATGAGTCAAAGCGAGGACCTTCAAGCGGGTAGAGAGGTGGGCTCCCACCTGGTGCGTAGGAGGAAAAGCCCAACCATCTAACGAGTAGCATACTTCTCTCACTGGGATGTTTTTCAAGGAAGGGATCGGAAAGTCTCTGAACACTGTCCTGTGGTCAGTGAAGTCATAGCCCATAGACTTATCCTTTCTGTATGTATAAAGTCATTGACCTTTTCCTGTGGCCTCCGAGATTCCAGAGACCACCAGCCTGTTTGGGAACTCACATTTTGAGGACTGAACAGAACCTGGGTCAGGATAGGAGCAGAGGCCGATCCAGCCCTGGGCCAGACCCCGTAGCTCCTGGGCTGCAGCAAAGTCCTGCTTTTCTCTGTTTGTTTCCAGCTGACATGCAGGAAGGATCGGCCGCAGAGATACTTGTAGAATGGCCTGATTACGTGGAGCTCACTGTTTAAAACACTGGGTTGTGACACTG
Organism: Tadarida brasiliensis; assembly: GCA_030848825.1. Taxonomy (NCBI): domain Eukaryota; kingdom Metazoa; phylum Chordata; class Mammalia; order Chiroptera; family Molossidae; genus Tadarida; species Tadarida brasiliensis. The sequence goes on along the minus strand of CM061267.1, from coordinate 91,372,795 downwards.
AGTCAGCATCCACTACACGGTGAAGGAATGTTTTAGGAATCTTACCAGCTGCGATTGCAACACCAGTTTACGGAAAGTGGTTCATTTATTTTGAAATATATACCGTGTATTGTAAAAGAGTGAATGATGACCCCCTACAACTGGGTGTCCAAGAACAGAGGGGCATCGTGAGGCCAGTGTGGATTGTGGGAAATGACTTTCTTGAGTTTTCTAGCCTTCAGGCCGTCGACAGTTGGGATGGAGGCCAAATTCTGTGTGCTCATCCTGGGGGTGGACAGTCACACTGTTGGTGGAGTGACCTCACCCCCAGGCTCCGCTGGACGATTTGGCATAGAATGCAGCTGTGGCTGAATGGACGTGTTTGCCAGTGTCCCTCAGGGGACAGGGACACGCTGCCGTTATCCCTGTTCACGGGGGCTGTTATAAGGATACACGGATCAGGGTGGGCACAGCTGGGTGACCGTGGAGACTGTGTCCCTCAGCGGTAGGCAGCCTTGACCCACCACGCATGCGTTATGGGTCATTGGGACTGTCCGGATGTCTGAAATCCAAGTTCCCTAAGAGGCAGGGGCTCTAACCACTTCTCCCCTGCACTACAGATGGCCCCCTGGGGCCCAAGGAGCCTTGGCAGAGCGATGGGTGCCTTGGCCTCTTTGTTCATTTCTCGGCCCCTGTGCTCACTGCCTGCCCTGCCCGATCGGAAACCCTGTGAGGGCGGGGGGTACTTAATCTCCGTGGACTTCCGTTTCCTGGTTTGTAAATCAACAGTACCAGTGACCTCTGCCACCTACGGCTGACCTAAGGATTAAATGATTGAAGATAAAATGAGGTTATAATTACTGAGTATTTGCTGTGTGCCAGCCCTGGTCTAGGCACTTGGTGACTATTAACTTAGTCTTTACAGTAACACTTGGAGGTAGGAACTCTTATTGTGAGGAAACTGAGGCACCGAGAGGGTGGTTAACTTGCCCATGAGTCCGGCTGGCCCCAGAGACCAGTCTAACCCTGTGTTATCCGGCCTCTTGCCGGGCCCCTGGAAAAGCGCTTACTCAGTGTTAGCTCTGATCATTGTGTGCCCTGCTGGGATCCCCACGCGACACAGGGCTTGACGCTGGATCACAGGAGAAGGCTGCAGGAGGCCGCGGCATCCTGCAGCCTGTCTAGCTCCCCAGGCCCACCTGCCTTGGCCCCATTGGTGACAGCATCTTGTCATGTGACTGGTGAAGGCTTTCAGATTTGCCTTGGTGGCTCAGGCAGGCAGAGCCTGGCCAAGGAAGGTGCTCCCATTTAGCACCATCTTTGATCCTCTTTTTGCTAAAACAAACAAAAAGGTTTGTTTACCTCCGGCTACCTCCCTTAGCAATGCAACCCACAGCAGAAGCAATTCAATGAGGATTTTCTCTTTAAAACACCTCAGATCACTGTGTGAAGCAGGCTTCCCCCTGCTCTGAAGAGACATATTCCAGGACCCGAGGGAGAGGGAGGGGACCTCTTGGCCTTGACTTTGTTGGTGATTTCCTTTGTCTCTTCAGGGGCCGCACTGAGAGGCAGGGGCCCTGGATCCCGACTGTCCTCCGCCAGGAAGACACACGCGGCCAACATGAATCTGGGACAAGCGGCCGCTTGCTACTTTAACCACCATGGAGACGCCAGGCCACAGTGAGATGGACACACTCCCGTCAGAGTCTCTGTACTCCCACACCAAGTTGTTGAAGTTCAACCGTGAACTTCTGGTCACTCACATCCGCAACACTCAGTGTCTGCTGGACAACTTGCTGCAGAATGACTACTTCTCGGTCGAGGATGCGGAGATCGTGGGTGCCTGCCCCACGCAGCCTGACAAGGTGCCGGCAGCAGGGACTGGCCTGGGCGGGATGGAGGCCTGCTAGCCAGCGGGGGCTTCTCCCGGAGGCCCTGCGTGAAGAGCTTGGGGAGTTTGGTACATGGGGCAGAATTTCCATTTCTGGAACATAAGGGCTGAGTGATGGGCTTATCACACATGGCAAGAGCAGACTCCTGCACCTCTCCTGCCTGTGCGCATTGGTTCCCCAGCAACCCATTTTTAACTTCACTTTAAATTAGTAGGAGGGAAAAAGAAAACAAGCATGAAACACTGCAGTGACGTTCATTCGGGCCTCTAAACGCTGGATCGCTGCTCACTGCCGACAAGACAGAGCGTGGCCCTCAGCTCCGAGAACGACTGCATCCAAAGCCGGGTCCCCGATAACGAACTCTCCCCACTCCGCTGCGGGAGGTCTTAACAGCCCTTCTTTTCGCTCTTTCTGCTTCGAGGAGTGGCAGACCTGTTTGTAATGAGATCCCGCTGGGCTCAGAAGAGACCAGAAGGGTTTCTGGGGAAAATGCAGTCGCTCACTCTTGTCATTTCCCCCCTGCATTTTTAACAATACAAAAAGCCTTTTAAAGGTATAGCTTACATGGGGGTCTGTTGTCCCCTCGCTGTGTGGCCCAGTGCCCACCTCATATGTCTAACGGGTGACTCTGTCCCCTTAGCACTCATTCCTGGAGAGCAACAGTGTTCGTTTAAGAGGGAAAAGGAGACACGGAGAAAATTCCAGAGGTGGGCACAACTCTAGTTGTGAGGCTGACCTTCTAGGCTCACGGACGTCTCCTGGTTGCTTAGAGTTACGGGGATCCATTTCTAGCTAAGGTGGCCCATTCCACAGATTCTGGGCCTTCGATGCATGGTATCTCCCCTTGGCTGGGTGGGTGGTCAAGCCCTAGGCTGTAGTAAGAGTTCGGGGCCCTGTTGTTTGGGCCTTTCCGGTGGGAGCACACCCCTCGTGCCAGGCTCACGCCCTCTCATGCTTGTGCCACCACCAGGTCCGCAAAATTCTGGACCTGGTCCAGAGCAAGGGTGAGGAGGTGTCCGAGTTCTTCCTGTACGTGCTCCAGCAACTCGCAGATGCTTACGTGGACCTCAGGCCTTGGCTGTCGGAGATCGGCTTCTCCCCTTCCGAGCTCATTCAGAGCAAAGCTGTTGTCAACACTGACCCAGGTACGAGTCAGCCCGTGGCTATTGAAGACACCCAGCAGACAAGGTGCTGGGGGTTGGAAAGGCTGTCGCGAGTAGGCTCAGGCCATGCAGGCTGCAGGCCCAGGTGCTGTGTTCCTTGTGAAAAGGAGAGCTGGTCCCTGGCAGCCCAGTGCAGCCCAGGGGGCTGTCATTGAAGTGGCCACATGCAGCGGGTCTGCTTTATGTAGGGGCCCGTGGAAGTGTGGGAATAGCCTCTGTTCTGACCTTTTGCTCCCTTCCTTCCTTCCTTCCTATTCTGACACATGGAGTCATTCTCATGCACAAATTCAAACTTGCATTTTTTTTTCCCTTTTAAAAATCTTTCCAGATTTGATTCTAGGCAAAGTATGCGTCTGTCACCCCGACTTTCAGTTATTTCCGAAGCACCATGGCACCCCGTTAGTTAATGGATTAGTTCGACAGGTATTGATGTGCCAGGGCAGTGTGCAGTGTGCCAGGGCCCACCGGGGAGCCGACGCAGATACGGTTCCTGCCCGCGGAGAGGGCAACAGTAACTCGTCCCACAAATGTGTCCTTGCAGATGGTGACGAGGACAGCAGCCACTCAGGGTGTTGTCAGAGCACGGGCTCGGGCCCACGTCCGGTCTGGGGCCCAGCGGGTGTCCATCCCTGCGCTCCCTCCACTTCGGGGTAGTTGTTGGCAACATCCCAGCACCACAGTCCTGCGCTCTGATTTTTAAAGGACCCAGTTTGACCCTGAACCCAAAGCGAAGAACAGTGCCCCAGAAGGTGTGTGCTGGGCGGAAGCCAGGCCAGCCAGCAGGGTCAGGGCAGGGGCTTCTCGCCCTCACTGCTCTGGCGGCCTGCCTTTGCTTCCTTCCCCCAGGAGGAAAGGGCCGTATTCCCACGATGAACAGTTCTTTCCAAGGTCTCTCCACGGGCCCCTGTAGCCAGCTACTTTGTTAGCTTTTAAAGTATAATTCACTCTACAAGAAGGCAGATGTGAAAGATTACGTATTATATGACTCCACTTATATGAAATGTCTAGAAAAGGCAAATTTATAGGGGCAGAAAACAGATGGGCAGCCGGTTGCCTCGGTCCAGGGCTGGGACAGGCATTGGCCGCAGATGGGCTGATGATGGAGATACTGGGTTGTGGTGACATTTATGTAACTGTGTGCACTGACTAAGTATCAGTGGCTAGTACACGACACCTATTGTAAAATAGGTAAACTTTATGGTACGTACATTATGCCTTAGCAAAAACTGTAAAAAATGTAGTTCACGTGGCAGCTTTGAAGCAGACAACCAGGCGGACGAGGTGGAGGGAAGGCTTGTAGAGCCATCTGGAAATGTGCACGTGTGTCTGACGTCTGTTAATTAAGTTGAACTTCAAAAACCATTTTAGAGGAATTTATGGAACACCTTTTATTTTAAAATTTTTATTGAATTTTGAGAGAGAGAAACATCTATTTGTTGGTCCACTTATTTAAGCATTCATTGGTTGTTTCTTGTATGTGCCCTGACCGGGGATCGAACCTGGAACCTTGGTGAACACCTTTTTGTCTGGGGAGGGACCACTTTCCTTCTGGCGTGAGCCCCCGTCTCAGAGCTCTGGTTTGCTGAGAGCCTGGTGCCATGTAAGCATGTCACTGAGCCTACTCCCCTGCGGGCAGGCCCGAGGCTCACCCTGGGGCACGTGCTGTAAACATCCGCCGTGCCCTGGGCTCAGCGTGGGAGCAGGGTCGATGTGCCCTTCGTAGTGTAAGAGGGCGGCTTTCGTCTTCGTTGACTCACTCGTGGTGACGTAGATGAGACGCAGCTCCTCGGGAATCCAGACTAACATCCAGCGTTGTGTTTTATGACCAAAAGTCTTGGCATTTGGTTTTGTGAGACTACGTGTTTCCAGAGCGCAGAAGGGTCGGGGCAGTTTGGGCCTCAACAAGCCGCGTTTCAGTGGGGACGGGCTCTGGCCAGTTGACCAGGACCCGGGGGTGGGATGGGGCGGCAGGGTCATCTGGCCTGGCCCTGGAGTGTGGGGAGCTTCTGTTTCCAGCTGGAGTTCAGTGGCCCCTGTGCAGAGGCACAGGGAGCCTGTCTCAGACACTGACCCCAGCTTGTCACCCTCTGGCTGGCTAAATCTGAGGTCAAGCAGAGGCGTCAGGGCCTGAGGCCCCGCAGATACTGGAGCTCTGGCTCGTCCAGAGTCTTCAGGGCCTACAGCCGAGGTGTCCTTGCCCTTGGCCTCAGGGTCCAGGCTGTGGGTCAGTCTGTGTGCTTGTTTCTTCTCCTGCGACCTCCCTGGTTGATGCTGTTTGGTCTCTGCTTCCCTCTCTCTCTCTGCCTCCACCTCTCCTGGGGTCCCTCACCTCCCGGGACGCCTGTGCCCCGCCCGCCCTCCCCCCAGTGAGCAGGTACATCCAGAAGCTGCGGCAGCAGCTGGGCCGCGACTCCAAGTTCACCCTGTGCTACTCGAAGAAGGAGGAGGTGCTGCTGGAGGACACGTACACCGACACCATCATGGAGCTGGTCAGCTTCAGCAACGAGAGCCTGGGCAGCCTGGGCAGCCTGGCCTGCCTCCTGGACCACTCCACGGGCGTCCTCAACGAGCAGGGCGAGACCATCTTCGTCTTCGGCGACGCCGGCGTGGGCAAGTCCATGCTGCTGCAGCGGCTGCAGAGCCTCTGGGCGGCCGGCCAGCTGGACGCGGGGCTCAAGTTCTGCTTCCACTTCCGCTGCCGCATGTTCAGCTGCTTCAAGGACAGCGACATGCTGAGTCTGCAGGACCTGCTGTTCAAGCACTGCTGCTACCCGGAGCAGGACCCCGAGGAGGTGTTCGCCTTCCTGCTGCGCTTCCCCCACACGGCCCTCTTCACCTTCGACGGCCTGGACGAGCTGCACTCGGACTTCGACCTGAGCCGTGTGCCCGACACCGCCTCGCCCTGGGAGGCCGCCCACCCCGTGGTCCTGCTGGCCAACCTGCTCAGTGGGGTGCTGCTCAAGGGGGCCACCAAGCTGCTCACGGCCCGCCCGGGCGTCGAGATCCCGCGCCAGCTCCTTCTGAAGAAGGTGCTGCTGCGGGGCTTCTCGCCCAGCCACCTGCGGGCCTACACCCGGAGGATGTTCCCGGACCGGGCCACGCAGGACCGCCTGGCGGACCAGCTGGAGGCCAACCCCAGCCTCTGCAGCCTGTGCGCCGTGCCCCTCTTCTGCTGGATCATCTTCCGCTGCTTCCAGCACTTCCACAGCATCTTCGACAGCTCCCCGGAGACGCCCGACTGCCCGGTGACGCTGACCGACGTCTTCCTGCTGGTCGTCGAGGTCCACCTGAACAGGACGCATCCCACCAGCCTGGTGCGGAGGAACACGCAGAGCCAGACAGAGACCTTCCGCGCCGGCCGGGGCACCCTGCGCTCTCTGGGGCAGGTGGCCCACTGGGGCATGGAGAAGAACCTGTTTGTCTTCGGCCAGGAGGAGGTGCAGGCCTCTGAGATAAAGGAGGCTGACCTGCAGCTGGGCTTCCTGCGGGCCGTGTCCGAGCTGGGGCTCGGAGAGGACCAGCAGTCCTATGAGTTTTTCCACATCACCCTCCAGGCCTTCTTCACGGCCTTCTTTCTCGTGGTGGACGACAAGGTGGGCACTCCGGAGCTGCTCAGGTTCTTCCAGGAGTGGGGGCCTCCTGGGGACGCAGCGGCGGTGTCTTGTTCTCCCCGCTTCCTCCCTTTCCAGTGCCTGGGGGACAGTGGCCTGGCGGGGGAAGACCCCTTCAAGAACAAGGATCACTTTCAGTTCACCAACCTCTTCCTGTGCGGGCTGTTGTCCAAAGCCAAACAGAAACTCCTGCGCCACCTGGTCCCCGCCGCGGCCCTGAGGAGAAAGCGCAAGGCCCTGTGGGCACACCTGTTTGCCAGCCTGCGGACCTACCTGAAGAACCTGCCCCGCGTCCAGTCCCAGGGCTTCAACCAGGTGCAGGCCATGCCCACCTTCATCTGGATGCTGCGCTGCATCTACGAGACGCAGAGCGAGAAGGTGGGGCAGCTGGCGGCCAAGGGCATCTGCGCCAACTACCTCAAGCTGACCTACTGCAACGCCTGCTCGGCCGACTGCAGCGCCCTGTCCTTCGTCCTGCACCACTTCCGCAAGCGGCTGGCCCTCGACCTGGACAACAACAACCTCAACGACTACGGCGTCCGGGAACTGCAGCCCTGCTTCAGCTGCCTCACGGTCATCAGGTGAGGCCGGGCGCTGGGAGCGCTGGGGGCACCAGCACTAGCCCTGCAGAGCAGCGGGGTCTCCTGGGTCACCCTGGGCATCACGACCACAGGTTTTGGGACCTGCTCTCTCTCAGGTGGCAGAGAGCACGGAGCAAAGCTTCGAAGGCAGGCTGACCTGCATCAGCCCCAGCTGGTGTCTCACCCCTCTGAGCCTTAGTGTCCTCACCTGGGAAAAGGAGGTGCTCATATCCTAGCAATTACGGTACACTTGACCTTTGAACAATGCAGGGGTTAGGGATGCTGACCCCCTGCAGTCGAAAATCCACATATAACTTTTGACTCCCCAACACAACTACAGAATACAGCCAGCCGTTGCCTGGAAGTCTCCCCGAGAACATAAACTGTTGATCAATACAGGGTGGGGCAAAAGTAGGTTTACTATAGCAAGCGTGCAAAACAGAGTTCATTACTGTGTTATTATTTATGAATCGTTGCATTATTTTCCATAGAACAACTGTAAACCTACTTTTGCCCACCCCGTACATATTTTGTATGTCACGTGTATTATATACTATTCTCACAATAAAGTAAGCTAGAGAAAAGAAAATGTTACTAAGAAAATCACGAGGAAGAGAAATACATGTATTTTATGCTTTCATGACATACTTTTCTCTTAATTTTTTCAATGTTTCTAGGCTATATGGTTTGTCTGTGTTTTTTTTAATTTTCACAAATGTCCAAAAATTTTTTCAATATAGTGATTGAAAGCAATCCACATATAAGTGAACCCTCACAGTTCAAACCCATGTTGTTTAGGGGTCAGCTGTAATAACAGCATTTATTGAGAATGGGTCAAGTCATTACAGATATTACCTGATTTAATCCTCTTAACACACCCCAATAAATTCAATAACAATTAAAAAAAAATAAGTAAATTTAATGGAAACAAAACAAAACAATCCAGTAAAGTAGAAACTGTTACCGTCTTTATTTTGGCAAATGAGGAAGTGGAGGCACAGAGAAGTTACTGAGTTCTCAAGGTCACACAGCTGGGCCATGGTAGAGCCAGAATCAAAAAGAACCTACCGTTTAAGACCCGTGTGAGGTGTGAGCGGGACAGCCCGCGACTGCAGCAAAGCATTTGTGCTGGTTGGCACTCGTTCCTCCCCTTGATCACAGCCAGCAGCCCTGAGCTGCCAGCAGAAAACAATCTTTTCAAAAAATTTTTCATTGTGGACTCGATTCGTTTCCTGTTTGATTATTTTGGAGAAAAGGGAGGCCAGTCTGCTTTCTTCTATTAGCATTTCCTGTATACACCCTTGTAAATCTCTCCACGGGGGTTTAGCTCTCCATTGCTTGGCTCATGCGTTTCTGCAGGGCAGAGGGGATTTGGAATTGTTCCTGGGTGTCTGTTACACCGATACCGGGTAGAAATTGTGTGGGGACCTGGGAGGTAGGGGCCACGGCCCGGCAGTTGGGAGGCCTCGAGTCTTTTCTCCGCCTTCAGCCAGCAGCTCTCAGTCCAGAGCCTCAGGCAATCTACATTCTGCCTCCCTGTGCCCCCTCCTCACATGAAAACTCCACACCCCTGGGGGGAGGGGGGCGAAGAGATGAACAGAAGAACTTATCTGCATGTATGCACAAACAATGAACATAGACATTGGGTTGGGGAAAGCAGGAGGGGGCTGGGAGCAGGAAGGAGGGGGTCAGTCGGGAAAGAAAGGGGTAGTACTTTCTTTCTGTAGTACTTTCAACCGTAAAAAGTAAAAATAAATAAATAAAATAAGAAAAGAAGAAGGAAACTCCACGCCAGTGTGGGGGTCCTGCCCCAGGCAGCTGTCCCCAGGCTTTTCTCACACCTGTACTGTAAAGGGAAACGCAGGAGGACATGGACCTTCCCAGGGAAGCAGTTTGAGCTCCCTGAGGGCATCAGGTAGGATTAATTTTGGCTGAGAGACAAAACTCAAAATATTGGTAGTTTAGATAATTGGCAAGCTTATTTGTCTCTCATGTAAACGTCTAGAGGAGGGCAGCTCTGGGCTGCTGTGGTGCTTCCCTGACCCTCAGGAGCCCAGACTGTCTCCTGCCTTGCTGCCCTGCTGCCCTCACTACCTGACTTCCACCTCTTGGCCCAAGACGGCTGCTGCTGCTCCAGCCATTCAGTCAACACTCAGCCACAGGAAGAGGGAAGGGCAAAGAAGGACACACCCCATTGTTGGAAGAAGACTTCTCAGCTATTGCTAATGAGTCTTCTGCTTAAATTACATTAGGCAGAACCTGATCACATGTGCCCAGCTAAAAATTGGGGGATTATACAGCCTAGATATTGGGAGTGACTAGTAGCTTACACACTGAGCCCCAGCACCAAGGTGGGTACCATTGTGGGAAGGGCCCAGAGTGTCTGACCTGGTCATTTGGATGAGGCTTAAAAATCAAGCTTTCACCCGTTCAGCCTTTTACTTATTAAAAAGGTCAGACCCTTGTGGGCCCAGTTTGGCCCTCGGCTTGTGTTTGTAGACGAGGTTTTATCAGAACACAGCCACACTCACTTGTTTACACACCGGCTCCTTCACACAGAGGCCACCCACAATGCAGGGTATCAGAGGTGGCTGTCCTCACGTGTTCTTCAGGTGTCCCCTGCGGTCTTCGTGTTGGAATCAAGGCTGTGCTGCGGCCTCGCCGGTGCGCTGGTTCTGGGTGGGTCTGTCGGCCCCACGATGACCAGGCTCTTTAGGGGCTGTTTGGCTGACTGCTGTGGCCATTCTCTCGGGGCCTTTATAGCTGGAGAAGTCCAGGACCCACAGGCTTCTGGGTCCCCGTGGGAGGAACGCTCCCTCTTCGTGAGCAGCTCCGATGTGTAACTTCCTCGGCGTTTTGTTTCAGACTCAGCGTGAACCAGATCACTGACAGCGGGGTCAAGGTGCTGTATGAAGAGCTGACCAAGTACAAAATTCTGACCTTTTTAGGGTATGTGTCTCTCAAGAACACTGGGCTAGCTGTGTAGTAATAGTACAGAGCAGCAGGAAATCGCCATCCCCGGAGTGATCCGAGGGTTGGAACAGAGGGCCAAGGGCGCCAGGAGGAGTGCTGGACGGAGCGAGGGGTCCTGTGTTCTGCTTTGGGCTCCGCCAGCACCCACTCAGCAAGTCGGGAAATCCCGCTGGGCCTCGGCCTCCTCCCTTGCGTCACTGGGATCCTAATAATACAGGCACGTGGCTTTACGAGGGGTGGCTGCGGGGTGCAACAAGAGGGTGTCTTGGGATATGCTTTTGGGACATTAGAGCACTGTTTATGGACTAGACTTCACTGCTGTGGGTCCATGATCCCTCGTCCAGAGCCCTCGGGGCAAGACCCAGATCCGAATCCAGTGTACCTGCAGTGTCGTGGTGACATGACCAGTGGGGTCTAGGGCAATACCCCATTTTCAAACACTTTAATAGTTCTGCAGCAAGACGTATGAGTATTCAAGCCATTTGGGATGAGACCATGAATAGCTCCGTGTCGGTTGCCAAAGGAGTGATGAAAGCTTTGGGTTCTCAGAGCCTGGGATTTTGGAGTTTGAGATAAGAGACTGTGGCCCGTCCAGCCAGCCCCACGGCCACTGTCGACGCCGTCCACGGGAGCCCGCTGGTCAGCTCCTCTGGGCCTCCGGTCCCTAAGCTGAGGCGGACGGACAGGGAGGCACAGGCTGCCTTTCAGCCCGGAGGTCCGTGTGCCTGTGGCACCCCGGAATCCTGCGCAGTTCCCACTTTCAACTTCTTTGTGCCAGTTGCCCAACTGGCATCAGGTGGCAGAATGACTAAAAGGTGGACGCTGAGGAGGTCCCAGTGCTCAGGAACTTCTGCCCGTCACGATGCTGATCGGTACCTTAGTCTAAAAATACCACCACCCGCCATTCTCCAGCACTTACGTGCGAGGGCTCGGAATGATCTCACCTAGGCCTCACCACAGCCCTGTCAGGGAGCCATCATTCTTACCCCAGCGTTACAGGTGGGGAAACTGAGACACAGAGCTGCTGAGTAACTTGCCCCAGGCCATGACGTTGGGAAGTGGCAGCGCAGCTTTGAACCCAGCCTGCGAGACCCCAGAGCCCCACACCCTGGGCCGCACATGCCCTTTGATTCTTTCTCCCCGACTTTGGACATCAGACAGCACATCCTCAGTTTTCAGTTTTTTATTTTATTTATTTAATTATTTTTGTTAATCCTCACCCAAGGAGGTGTCCCCATTGACTTTTAGAGAGAGTGGAAGGGAGAGAGGGAGAGAAACATCGATGTGAGAGAGACACATTGATTGATTGCCTCCCACATGACCCTGACCGGGGCCAGGGATTGAACCTGCAACCCAGGTACGTGCTCCCTTGACCAGGAATTGAACCCACGACCGTTTGGTCCGTGGGCTGACACTCTAACCACTGAGCCAAACCAGCCAGGGCATATCCTGTTTTTTAAAAAGTGGGGGTCATTGAGATGACATCAGGAGTCATCAAGCTTTATGACTGTGTTTCTCTCAAAGCTTATACAACAACCAGATCACCGACGTGGGAGCCAGGTACATCGCCAGAATCCTGGATGAATGCAAAAGCCTCACCCACCTGAAGTAAGTGCGGTGGGTGTGGCAGGCTCTTCAGTGGCTTCTCTTGGTCACCCTTCATTATTCAAACAAGAAATAAATGTCACTCTGAAGCGCTCTCTCCCTAAAGCCTTCTTCCACTTGCCAGGAACCTTATTGGTGAAATTAGGGGACCTGTGTGTGGAAGGGGAGCTGGCCACATGCAGGATTTATGACCTGTGGGTGAGGCTGAGTTTGGAGGGACCACCTACCATAGGTGGGGGGAAAGCTTGGCATGTGAGTTCATTAATTAATGACAGGAAGAAAGGCCACAGCTGTCACCCTTTTTGGAGGTCTGTTTTCCCCCTTATCTTAGTCCCTTCAAGCCTATAACAAAATATCACAAGCTAGGTTGCTTAAACACTGCAAATTTATTTCTTACGGTTCTGGAGGCCGGGGAGTCCAAGATCAAGGTGTTGGCAGTTTAGGTGTCTGGTGAAGGCCCGATTCCTGGTCCATAGATGGGGCCCGGCTCTGTCCTCACCTGGAGGAAAAGGGGGTAGGGGAGCTTTTTGGGGCCTCTTGTATAAGCCACTAACCCCACTCCTGAGGGCTCCACCCTCATGACCTAATCACCTCCCAAAGGCCCTGCCTCCTGATACCGTCACCCTGGGGATTAGGGTTTTGGGATATGGATTTTGGGGAGGTCACACACATTCAGACCATAGCACCCACCTAGTTGCAAGGAAGAGCTTGCCTCGCCAAGGGTGACAGCACCAGGCTTGGCGGAGGCCCTGGTGCTGCCCCGGTGATGGGAACACTCACCTCGACCATTTGCAGCTGAAGCAGGAACCTCCCTGGTTTGTTGATGGAAATGAGTGGTGCTCCAGAGGTCGTTAAAAGAACCCCCAGGAAAGCTTGGGTCCGAGTTTCTGCAGATTATTACCATCTCCTGGAGAGGAATCCGGACCGGCTTTCCTCCGGGCTTCGGGTCCTTCCCTGAGTGGGGGTGCAGGGCACAGCTGCTGTGGGTGTCAGGAGAAAGGCACACCTTCCAAGAGGGACCAGAGGCGCTCTGTGCTGGGGTGAGGGTGGCTGAGTCCCCTCACAGCTGGAGGCTGACACGTGCACCACTCTCTCTGCAGACTGGGGAAAAACAAAATAACGAGCGAGGGAGGAAAGTGTCTCGCCCTGGCTGTGAAGAACAGCAAATCCATCTTTGAGATTGGGTGAGTAGAGACAACTGCACACTCGTGTGCATAACACAACCTGTTCTGTGTCCATGAGCACCTGCTGGTCTTCCTGTACATAAATATACCAGTGGGACAATGGACAAGCTGGGGGCAGGCACAGAGAGCTTTCATCGCGGAGGCCCCAGTGGGCCCCTCCTGGATCGACTGCAACATTGATTGCGTGGACTTTTATTTAATTCATGCAGAAATCAGTATTATCACCTCCAGCAAATGGAGGGAGCTGTTCTAGCCCTGTGTGGTGAGTTTTCACAGACGGATGTTCTTCACTTTAAGAATAATATATATTCGCCCTGGCCGGTTTGGCTCAGCGGTTAGAGCATCGGCCCACAGACCAGAGAGTCCCGGGTTCGGTTCCCACGAAGGGCACGTACCTCGGTGGCAGTTTGTCCCCGGCTCCGGTTGGGGTCGTGTGGGTGGCGACCAGTCGATGTGTCTCTCTCACGTCGATGTTTCTCTCTCTCTCTCTTCCTCCCTCTCTCCCTCCTGCTCTATCTGAAGATAAATGCAAAAATGTCCTCGGGTGAGGATAAAAAAAGAAAAAGAATATTATATATTCTCTGGAGATTTTTTTATTTTAATTTCTTGTTGTGGTGTAATACCGAGTACACAGAAGTTACCATCCTCATCGTTGCTAAGTGTGCAGTTCAGTGACATGAAGTTCCTCCACGTGGTTGTGCCACCATCACCACTGTCCATCTCCAGAACCCTTTCGTGTTGCAGAAGAAAAGCTGTAGCCGCCCCCAGTCCCTGGCAGTCACCCTTCTACCTTCTGGCCCTGTTGGTTTGAGTGCTGTGGGTCCCTCACGTAGGTGGAGTCAGACGGCATCCGCCTTTGTGAACTGGCGTATTTCACTTGGCACCATGTCCTCAAGATTCAGCCATGTAGTAGCATGTGTGAAAGTGTCTTCCTTCCTAGGGCTGAATCATAGCCCACTGTATGACAGACCGCATCTGTTTATACTCTCACCTGTCGACGGGCACCGGCTGCTTCCAGCGCCTAGCTGTTGTGCGTGGTGCCGCTGTGCACTCGGGTGTGCACCCATCTCTTCCAGACTCTGCCCTCGGTGCTTTCGGCTTTATACCCGGGAATAGAGTTGCTGGGTCAGACAGTAATTCTATTTTTAATTTTTTGAGAAAACACCATATTGTTTTCTACGGCGGCTGCACCATGTGACATTCCCTCCAACAGTGCACAAGAGTTCCAGTTTCTCCACATCTTCGCCAACACTTGTATTTTCTGTTTTTTTTGTTTGTTTGTTTGTTTGTTTTTTTTTTTTTGTTTGTTTGTTTTTAATAGTAATCATCCTAATGGGTGGGAGGTGGCATCTCATTGTGGTTTTGACTCGAGGCTTTTAAAATCTTTTTTTAAAAAAATTTTTTTTTCTTTATTGATTTGAGAGAGGGAGGAAGGGAGAGGGAGAGATAGAAACATTGATGAGAGAGAACATCAATTGGCCGCCTCCTGCATGCCCCCCACTGGGGATCGGGCCCACAACCTGGGCATGTGCCCTGATCGGGAATCGAACTGGCGACCTCCTGGTGCATGGGTCCACGCTCAACCACTGAGCCACACTGGCCGGACTAAAATCTTTTTATATTGTCCTGATGTTTTATTTGATTACAAAAGAATTATAGGTCATTTTATTTGTAAACAATGGAAAAGATGAAAAGTATAATAAAAGTCAGTTTCTCGGAAATAATTGTTGCCAACCTTTGAGGTCAGTTAGGCTTTCTTGCTCGTTTTCACACACGTGTGTCTCTGCACTATTTGTTTTCACATAGGTCCAACTACATTTACAGAATTGTGTTCCACCTTCTTCACGTAGCTGCACACTTGATGTCACTGGGCTGGACAGTGCGCACACTTCTGAAGCAGTGCTCGGGGACTCCTGCGGGGGTTTGGCCAGTGGGAGGGCTGTAGGCAGGTGGCTTGCTTTGGGAGAGCGTTTTGGTTTTGTTTTTGTTTTTTCTATTTATCTTCAGATACAGTGCGAGGGAGGGAGGGAGAGAATCATTGCGTGAGAGAGACACATTGACTGGCTGCCTCCTGCACAACCCCAACCAGGGCTGGGGACGAACCACAACCAAGGTACATGCCCTTGGCCGGAATCGAACCTGCGACTCATTGGTCCGCGGGCTGATGCTCTAACCGCTGAGCCAAACAGCCAGGGCTGGGAGAGCGGCTGCCGAGGCAGCGGTGTTCTCTGGTGGGCCAGGCCTGCAGCCTCGCTCTGCTTTCTGTGGACAGCGCCCCTCACCCTGTGACAGTGGCCCTGGAGGGGCGCTGACCGTCAGCACAGGCCAGGCTCTGTGCCAAGTGCTCTGCACACATCCGCTCACTCAGTCCTCCCGGCAACTGGCCGAGGAAACGCTCTCGTCCCCGTTACAGACGAGGGACCGGACCCGGGAAACCACGCAGTCCGCCAGGCGCCTGCATGGAGGCGGCCAGAGCCGGGCGGTGGGGTCCTGCTTGGGAGCCCAGCATCAGACCTCGCAGACCCCCGTCATAGCCCGCTCGTCTCAGGGTACCCGCTCTAGGGGGAGAGCACACCTTTGTCATTGCAACTCCCCCTGAAACTGCAAGAGCTACACGCACGCTGTGGGGCTGTCCTTACCCAGAGGGGTCACCGCGCAGGTTCCTGAACATGCCCCCGGTCTTCGCTGCACTCGAGCCCGACGGGGTCTGAAGACTGTCTCAGCCCTGCACAGAGCTGGATGGGTGCTGGAGGCCGGGTGGCATGTCTGGGCAGCCTGGGCGTGGCACTCGGACTGACAGCCCTCCGAGGGCTCGGGGTGAGATGGCCTCTCCTTGTGCCGCTTGCCGACGGACTCTTCTCAAGCCTTCTACTGCTCCGCGCCCCGACTCCTCCCTTCGAGTCTGAAATCCGGGCAGCTCGCTGAGGGGCTGAGGGGCTGGGGTGGGAATCCAGGCCACAGCCCCAGGGACGCAGCAGAAACACCTGCCTGCTGAGTGGACGGCCAGCCGTGGCCACCAGCAGCAGGTTCGGGGTGGCAGGCTCTCCCTCTCACTGTCTTGCCTCTGCCCTCAGGATGTGGGGCAACGAAATCGGGGACGAAGGAGCCAAGGCCTTCGCAGACGCTCTGCGGGACCACCCCAGCTTGACCAACCTGAGGTACTGTGCCTCCTGCCACCCGCTGTCTCCGGGCCGCCTGGCCGCTTCGTGCGCCTCTTGGTTTGCCAGGGGAGGAGCCAAGGGGGAGAGGGCGGTTGGCTTTCCTAAGGAGAGGTATTTGTGTGTGTGTATTGGTAAAGCAGGCAGACAGCCAAGTACATTACTGTTCAGTTTCAGCTCGGGGATTGACACAGGCACACACCACTGGAACCACAACCCAGGTCAAGACCCAGGGCATTGCCAGCCCCTCGGCCATCTCCCCATGCGCTTGGGGGTGGGGAGGAATTCTTCTCAAGTCCAGATGAACCTGAAGGGACACTGGGCAGCAGATCCCTGCCCTTTCTCCATTCTCAGGACAGGCTGGGACAGAGGGGACCCTTTGTCTCTGTACACAGCCATGCTCCTCCTGGCCTTCCTGTAGGCCTCTGGCTGAACCTCAGGGCCTGGGTGTCCCCTCCCGCTTGTGTCCTTCCTGCCACTGGAAGAGCAGCTGAGATGGTGGGGGCAATGGCAGAGTCCTTCTTTAGGAGAACAGAGGAAACTTCTCCAGCTCCCTGACGGCGCCCCGAGAACGTCAGCGCCCTGAAACAGAGCTGGCCAGGCCTCGTCAGCCTCCAGCCTGCCTTGTGACCCGTTCTCACCGATGTCCAGCGTTTCCCATTGGCCCGTCCTGATGAGTCTCGCACCTGACCTCGTGCTCGGAGCTCCGGAGCGGCCAGGCCTGGGTGGCTCCTGCCTCCCGTCAGCCCCTCTCGCCGGAGTCTCCTGGCTGTTTCAGTGGCTGAAGCCAAAGCCTCATATAATAACCCTGTGTCTTCCTTCCTAGTCTTGCTTTCAACGGCATTTCCACAGAAGGAGGAAAGAGCCTGGCACAGGCCCTGCAGCAGAATGCGTCTCTGAAGATATTCTGGTAATTAGCAGAGTCATTTGGAGAGGTTGGGTCTCTGGGTTTATTCCAAAGACTGCGCGCTGAAAAGCTGCCTCTCGACGGAAAGGCTCTAGGCCTTTCCTCAAGGTTAGTAATTTCCTGCCAGAGAAGAAAAGAGCCGTTTCCAGAAGCACAGACGGGCACAGAAGAGGGAAGGGGGCCAGGAGCGCGAGTGGAGGCCTTGGCCCTTTGCCAACCCAGGCCTCAGGAAACCACAAGGCTGGCCCTCCACCTGCCGGGAGGAGCCTCAGATAGGCCTCCGAGTCCAGGGTCGTGCACTGGGCTCAGGTCGTCCTTCCTCCTCCGACACGGCCTTCCTCCCCTGCAGCCACGTCAGGATCTGGCCTTCATACTGGCTCCCCGTCACCTGTCATGGGACACCCACAGTCCACAGGCCCTCTGCATTCCAGGGGCGCTCATTCAGTGTCTGTTGCCTTCTGACAGTGCTCTTTGTTCCTTTCTCTTTTGGTCATCATTATTGGATTTTATTGATTTGTATCTTCTTAAAAAATTATCTTTATTGTTCAGAGTATTACAGATGTCCCCTCTCCCCCCACTACTGACCCTCTCCACCCTGTCCCCCGCCCCAGGCCTTCACTGCCCTATTGTCTGTGTCCATTGGTTATGCATGTATCTTATTTACTTGCGTGTGTCAGACATTGCTTACAGGTAAGGAAGATGTGCTACACGTCTCTGTGTCCTCTTGAAGGTCAGTGCTCATGAGATATTGGCTAAATTAGTCATGAAAATGTCATCATTAGGAGAGTTCCCATGTTAGGCCTGCTGGCCAGGAAGTGCATTTTTAATTCTTTTACCCTCAAAATGTATTTTTAAATTTTTGAAAAGTAATATGTGCTTTTTTGAAAATGTAAGACTCTGAAGTCTGAAAAGTAGGAAGTGAAAATAACTCCTCCCTTGGGTTTTCCAAATAGAACAGTTTTCTTCTAGCCTTTGTATGTTCTAGCTTTCTAGCATTTGAATGTGTGTATAGTAAAAATATATATACATGTACACATATATATACACATACATACATATATACACATACATACATATATACACACACACACATACATATATATGTATGTATATATATTCCCTTTCTTACAAAATACAATAACATTTTGCAAGTGGCTTTAAACTTTTTAAACCATATATCATCCATATTTTACATGTCCTTTTATATCAGGGTTGCTCGGTCTCAACATTGTTGACATTATGATCCAAATAATTTATTTTTTTAATCCTCACCCAAGGATATTTTTTTATGTATCTTCAGATAGTGGGAAGGAGAGAGAGAGAAGGAGAGAGGGAGACAGAGACACATCGATTGGTTGTCTCCCACACGACCCCGACCAGTGCCAGGGACCAACCACAGCCAAGGTACGTGCCCTTGACCGGGATCGAACCTGTGACTCATTGGTCCGCGGGCCAACGCTCTAACCACTGAGCCAAACCGGCCAGGGCGATCCAAATAATTTTTGTTGTGAGGGGCTGTCCTGTGCATTAAGTGATGCTTATCAGAATCTCCGGCCTCTACCCATTACAGAACAGTGGTCTCCCCCCCGCCATTGTGACCATCAGAAATGTCTCCAGACATTGGCAAATGCCCCCTGGAGGTTGAGAACCACTATTCCACATGGATAATAACGTCAGACCCAGAACTTCCTGAGTACTGACCACACCAGGCACCATCCTCAGCCTTTGCATGTATTAACTCACCCTCACAACCACCCCATAAGGGCTGTACTATTACTGTCTGCATGTACCCGTGAGAAAACTCAGGCCTCGAAGGTAAACCGCCCACCGAGGTCGCCCTATTAGTAGGTGTTACACACCTAGCATGTCTGGCTCCTGGACACTCTAAACACCGTGCCCCTGCCTCCATCTTTACACAACCTCATTCTCCAAGGGTGGCACCATGTACCAAGGAATGGACAGTCACAGTTTTTTTTGCCAGTTGCCTGTGTGGATAGATGTTTGAATTTGTGCACATTTACATGATGGCCGATAATACTGTAGTTGATACTGTGTGTAGAGATCTTTGCACACTACAGTTTCTAGAAATCCACACGTTGGCTCAAAGTGCAACATATTTAAAATGTGGATGCAGCCCTGGCTGGTTTGGCTCAGTGGTTAGAGCGTCGGCCTGTGGACCAATGAGTCATGGGTTCGATTCCTGTCAAAGGCACATACCTTGGTTGTGGTTCGTCCCCGGCCCTGGTCAGGGTCATGCGGAAGGCAACCAGTTGATGTGTCTTTCTCACGTCGATGTTTCTCTCTCTCTCCCTCCCACTCTATCTGAAGATAAATAGAAAAATATCCTCAGGTGCCCTGGCCGGTTTGGCTCAGCAGTGAAAGCGTCAGCCCACAGTCCAGAGAGACCCGGGTTCGGTTCCCGCTCAGGGCACGCACCTCGGTTGCAGTTTGTCCCCGGCCCCGCTTGGAGTTGTGCGGGAGGCAGCCACTCCATGTGTCCCTTTCACGTCGATGTTTCTCTCTCTCACTTCCTCTCTCTCCCTCGCACTCTATCTGAACAAAAATGGAAAAATGTCCTCGGGTGAGGATTAAAAAATATATATATCCTCAGGTGATGATTAAAAAATAAAATAAAATTTGGATAGACACTATCAGATCATCCTTCAAGGAAGGGTTTTCTAAGCTCTTTCTATCCCATTCTTCTTCCTCGTTTACGCTTTCGTCGCCTGGCACAGCGGCCAGCCTGGGAGCTTCCAGCCCTCATGGCTGTATCCAGACCACTGCCGGTTTTGAGAACAATGGAGAGCCTTCCTGAACTTTCAGTCACTGGAACTGGGTCCTTCACAAAGCACCAGATGCCTGTCCGTGTGCTGGTGGCAGCTTTTCTGGGTCTTCCTTCCGCTGGCTTCCGTGACATGCGGCCCGTGGCGTTCAAGAACTCTTGGGGGCTGGAGGCGACCCGAGAAGCAGGCATTTGGCCTGCCATTTTCTGGGGGCTCCTGTCCTGAGATCTGAGGGCTCAGCAAGGATGGAGAGGGAGTGTGGGCACCTCTGAAGTAAGAGTTTAGGTATAGAATTTGCCCTAGAAATGAGTCACCGTGTACCATCTGTGGGGCTCAGAGGCCGGGCTTGGAGCCTGGCTGCTTGCTGGGTTCTCAGTGAGTGACTGGCCGCATGAGCCGGGCACACCTGGGCTGAGACCCCACTCTGAGAACGCACTCAAACGCGTGTGCCCGGGAGGGCTCTCCGAGTCAACGCCTCCTTTCCTTTCCAGGCTCACCAAAAATGAACTCGACGACGAAGTGGCGGAGAGCATGGCAGAGATGTTGGAAGTCAACCAGACGTTGAAACATTTATGGTAACTCAGAGAACCTTGGAACTTCAGACTGTGCCACTTTTTAAAAATTTTGATGTAAAATGCCATACAATTCACCCTTTTAAAGTGTACAACTCGGTAATTTTTAGTATATTCACGAGGTTCTGCGATCATCACTACGATCTAATTCTAGAACAGTTTTCCCTACTCACCTCCCACCCCGCAGCACCTGTATGCACTCAGCAGCCGTGCCCCATCCTTTCCTCCCCCAGCCCCAGACTAATGTACTCTCAGTGCCTGTGGAATCGCCTGTTCCGGGCATTTCGTAGACATGGAATCAAACAGTCTGTGACCTTTTGTCTGGGTTCTTTCGCTAGTAGAAGTTTTCAAGGTTCATCTGCATCAGAGCTTGTATCAATGAGACTCCATTGCTTTTCGTGGATGAGACAGTCCACTGTGTGGTGGTCCACGTTTTGTAAGTCCATTCGTAAGTTGGTGGACATCTGGGTTGCTTCTCCTTTTTGACTATTACGAATGACGCCGCTGTGAACACTCATGCACGTGTGTGTGTGAACATACATTTTACTTTCTCTTGGGTGTATACTTAGGAATAGAATTGCTGGGTCACGGGATCACTCTGTTACTGTTGGAGGACTGGCCAACTGTCTTCCAAAGCGTTGCTCGACTTCACATTCCCGCCAGTAGTGTATGAGGGCGCCCATTTCTCCAGATTCTCTCCACCACTCGTGATTGTCTGTCTTTTTGGATCTTGCCATCCTAGTGGGTGTGCAGTGGTATCTCACTGTGGTTTTGATTTGCGTTTCCCTGATGTCTAACGATGTTGGGTATCTTTTCATGTTGCTGTTGGCCGTCTGTTTTCTTTGGAGAAGTGTCTCTACATCCTTCGCCCATTTTTAAATGTGGTTATGCACCTTTTTTTAAAAAATCACTGAGTTGTTAGAGTTTTTTATATATGGTGGGCACCAGACTTTTATTAGATAGACGATTTGCAAATATTTCCTCTCTGTGGGGTTTTTCACTGTCTTCAAGTTTTAATGGAAGTTGGATGTACGATTACTTTATTCCTGCATCTTCTCAGTTGTTTCTTCCTTGTATTTGCCCATTTCCTTTACTACTTGGTGAGATGGGGTTTTACCTTCGAGGATCTTTTGTGGTCTTTGTCCAGCATTAGTCTAGTGATAACCACGGTGCCGGGGGGCACCCACATGACCGGGCGCACCGTAGCTGTCTCCCCCGCACTCCTTCCGTGGCGATGGCGCATTTCTTCCTGCAGACCTGGGCCACGCTGCCCACTTGCCGCCCTTCGTCATCTCGCACAACCTGCACTTCATCATCCTTTCAGACGGGCAGGGATCGAACACTGTACTCCTGTCTCGGCTCTTTGGGGAGAAGGAGACACACTCTTCCTGTGAATGCGGGAAGGTGCTTTGAAAAGCCTTTGACGGTTCTTGCTCCAGTCAGGAGGCACAAAGGGACTGAACTTCACTCTTTCCGCTGGCTCTTCTGCGATGGCCGCAAGGGAAGAGACCACATGCGGCTTCTCACTTTCTTGACAGTGACTGTTGAAGCACAGAAGTTTGTCATTTTGAGGAAGTCCAGTTGATCTATTTTTTCCTTTGGCTGCTGTGCGTTAGGTATCTTACTAAGAAGTCATTTCCTTTAAGTGCTACAGTGTTGCTCTTTGGTTCTGGTCTTTGATCCATCTGGAGTGAATTTTTGTGTATGGAATGAGGTCCTCCTGCCACTGCTGATTGAAAAGACTGCCTTCCCCTTTCAAATGGCCCTGGCACTTTTGCCAAAAATCAATCGACCATACGTGTATGGTTTTTTTGGTTTATTCTAGTCCCCTGATCCATCTGTTTATCCTTATGCCAGCAACACCCTGTCCTGATGATTGGAATGTTGTAGTAAGTTTCGAAGTCAGGAAGTGTGAGTTTTCCAGCTCTGCTCTTCACCCCAAGGCTGCTTTGACTATTTTGGGTCCCCTGCATTTTCACATGAATTTTAGATCACCATCTCAACTTCTGTAAAAACAGCCCGACTGTGCTTTTTCATTTGTCTGGTGGTTGTTTTTCTTTCTTTCCTGGCCTGCAGATTTTCTTTCAGGCCCTTCCCCGGGTGCCAGGCCAGCCCTCCAGGGAGAACGAGCCCAGGACGGAGTGGGTCTGGGCTGCCCCGCCAGGTTCAGCCAACCAGCACGCGTGAAGGCAGCCCCAGGCGCAGACTGCCTGAGCACTGCTGGGCTTCTCGGCTCTGGAGCTCCGCCTCTTGCCAAGTCTGTGCTGGAGGCAGCTCACCCTGCCCCCAGTGAGGCCAGGGGTGGCAGCTGTGAAGGAAATGACTAGAAAACAGCAGAATTTAACTGAATGCAGAACTTGGCGCCCACTTCCAGGTCTTCTTTTTGCTCCTTTGGCAAAAACGTCGTTACACTGTGGTCATGCTTACTGGAAGGTCATCACCTCTGCCACTGAGCCCGGGGGCCCAACCTTTGGGGGACATGGCTGGGAACACGGCCCCAGCTGCAGCACCGCCACCACCGTCCTGTGTGCTTGGGCAGTGATGGTGACCAGAGCGCCTTCCACTGGGCACCGTGGCACAGACAGCGAACACTGCTTCAGACACAGCGTCCCACTGAAACCTCACACACCAGGGGAGGGAGCTTCTCTTATAGTTATTCCCATTTTACAGATCAGGCAACTGAGGCACAGATAGCTGAGAAGTGGGGCGTGTGTGTGTGTATGAGGGAAGCTTTTAAGCACTGCCTCTTTAAGGGGTTGGCTCCTTCACACTTAGGCCCTCATCTTCCTGGGAGGGCTGCCTTCTTGGGTCAGGGCCCAGGACTTCTAAGGGTCAATGGCAGCCTCGTCTACGAATAGCCAGGGGTGAGGATTGAGCCTGTGACGAAGGGCGGCCACGTCACTGCCTCGGGCTGCACTTATTTCCTGGTGCGGCCAGAAGCAGAGCTGCCCAGGGGAGCATCGCAGGGATTGCGGGCTTCCCAAGACCTGTTTCCTTCGGATCACTGCTGCCCGACCAAGTGGGGTTACTCTTACAGGCCCATGGCCACTGCTTTCCCACGGGGACCAGGCGCGGTGCCAGGAGAACTGTGTCTGTCTCCTCCTTCTCAGATGCCCGGGAGGACATGGTCTCATCTTAGAAGCCTTTGTTTCCCCAAAGAAGAGAATGGCCAGCTGGTAGCTGCTTAGCTTTAAAAACTGCCTTTCCTCTCTCTGACCCCTGGAAGGAGACCGGTGCCCATTCCCTGGTGTGCTGCTTAGAATGTGGGCTCCAGACGTTTCTGTCGGGCTCCTCTGCAGCGGAAAAGGTTGCGCACACATCCGCATGTTCACACGTTAGATTGTCTCCGTATGAACACACAGAGACGTTATGCCCACTATAAAACAATTAAACATTTTAAAGGCCTCCTTTATTCTGGCCGATTGGATCTAGACAGTCTTTGCCAGATTAAGTCACGTGGACTCAGTTCTTCCCCCGACCCTGTCTGTCTCTTACCCCACCATCCCATTAGATTACCCCCTCATGAAGGGGGCAGATTTAATCCATTACTGTGTTTTGGATACAAAAGATGTGTTGTTCTTTCAGGCTTATCCAGAACCAGATCACAGCCAAGGGGATCTCCCGGCTGGCAGACGCACTCCAGAAGAACACGGGCATCATGGAGATTTGGTAAGACCTGCCCACTAAGGCCAGTGGTGATGGCAGTGGTTGTGTACTCAGTGCCACTGGCTGTGTGCCAGCTACAATGGCGGGCAGTGCCCATCTATTCCCAGCCACCTCACACCGGTGATCCCTTCCCTAGAGTGAATCCATTTCCTGCGGATTCTGCTGTTTGCGGTTATCACACTCCGTTATAACGGCTTCCCGTGAGGCTGTTTCCTCCAGGCTGAGCTCCTGGGGGGCAGGGCCTGTGTCCTAGTCACGCTGCCCCCAGGGACTAGCGCTGCATCTTCACTCGTCTATTGAATAACCAAGTGCTTGGATGCCAGGCGCTGTGTTGGGACTGAAACTCTAGCAGTGAACAAAACGGACCTGCCCTCTGGGTTGACCATCTGGTGAGGGTGACACGTAGTAAAAAACATCATTCAGAGTATCTATTTCATAACAATCCTGGTGAGCGCCATAAAGGGGAAAGCTGAGAAGACGACCAAATACAGGGGAGCTTTCAGGGAAGGTCTCCTGAAGGATGTGGCATTGAAACTAAGCCATGACAGGTGACTTGGAGTTAGTCTGCTGAGGTGGGGGGCGTGTCCCAGGTAGGGGACCAGCATATGCAGAAGCTCTGAGGCAGGAAGCTGGTGGGCCCTGGGGCTCAGAGGGTGAGGAAGGGTCAACAGGAGGCAGAGGGTATGGGGAAACTAGACCATAAGAGATGGGGTTGTCATGCTGCACAGATTGGTCTTTATCCTAAAAGCAATCCAAAGTCATCGAAGGGTTTGAAGCAGAGAAAGGTGTGATCAGATTTGCATTGCTGGGCTCCTCTAGGAAAATGGCTTTGAGGAGGCCAGTGTACAGGTGAGGGGACCGGTCAGGAGGTCACTGCAGTGATCCAGAGCAGACAGGGAGAGTGCTCAGACCAGGATCGTGGTGGCGAAGAGATGCAGGGGTTCCAGGGAGGCATTCTAGGGATGTTTAGGGAATAAAGTAGGATTCAGTGATAGACAGCACATGACGGCGAGGAGGAAGGGGCAAGGTTGACCCCAGGTTACTGACTTGCACAGCTGGGTGAAGAGTGGTACGATTCACCGAGGTGGGGAACCTGGGAGACGCCTGTGATGAAGTCTGCTGGGAAGTGGCCCCACAGTGGAGCGATCTGGGCTGCAGGGCGACGTATGGACGAGGCCTGGGGGAGAGGGCCGGGCCCCAAGCTGGGAGGAAATCCATTATTTAGAGGTCACGTGGAAAATATGGGAAAGGAGGCTGAGATGGAGCAGCCAGATATACGAGAAAAAACAGAGGGCACAATATCAAGCCCAGGGAAGGTCGTGTTTCCAGAAAGACAAGGTCTGAAAAATGTCATTAAATTCAAGTTCATAGACGCTGTTGGTGACCTTAGTGAGACCCAGTTCACAGGGCGACGGAGGCTGGAGAGGATCAATATTACTATCAAACATTCGACTGCAGCACGTCTCTTCGTTTCAGGGTTGTGGGAAGCACAGGGTCGTTAGGGACACACGGAGCGGACGACAGTCCCTAACATCTTACTTGTTTTCTTTGTTTTTCTCCAATAGCCTAAATGGAAACTTGATAAACGCTGAGGAGGCCAAAGGCTTTGAAGATGAGAAGCGGCTTGTGTGTTTCTGAGGATGCTTTCCTGTCCGTGGGTCTTGGCCACTCTGTGGGTCACCTCGTCATAGTTGTCGTCCAGAAGGGGCTCCGCGGAGACGGGACGGCCGGAAGCCCACCGCCTTCATACAGACGCTTGATGGGCACACTCTCTGCACAGCTGTTGCAGTTTTGCAGGGAAGGAAGGGGACCTGTGAGCCATTTTGGTTACTGGAAATGTACTAGGAAGAGGTTAATGCGTATCCATGGTCATTTTCACCTGAAACAGAGGATTAAGACTTTGAGCCCATGCGAATGCCTGCCCTGGCCGCCAGGGGGCGTAAGCTGTCCCTGCCGTCTTCCTCGAACAGTGCAGGACACCCTGCGAAGCTGGTGCTGTTCCCTGGAGAAAAGGTGCTTCGCGAACAAGTGTTTTGCCTGAAATAATCTTCCTCAGAACCGCCCCACGCATTGCTATTATTCCCACTTCACAGCGGTAGACACTGAGCTGTGTACAGTGTGGGGAGGTGGTGGGTCCAAGGAAAGGACTCGCCACAGGCTTTTGCTTAAGTCCTGGGGTCTCACTGGCAACCAGGACCACTGGCTGTGCTCTTAGCTGGTCTGAGAGAAAGGGCGATGCCTTCAGAACGCCGAGTGTGCACCCTGGGCTCCCACACGGCTGGGCTGACCTCCTCCGGACCTTGACCCCGGGGGCGGGCTGCTGGCCGGGCAGTCACCGCGCCCTCCAGCAGGAACGAGGCATGGCTTGCCTCTGTGGTCCTGCCGTCCGCACAGAAGCTGCTGTCCTGCCCTCCTGAGGAAGGCTCCCCCTGCCCGAGTAGCTGTGAGGGAGACTGAGTCGGAGCCAAGACTCGGGGAGCTGCTGAGGGCCTGTGAGCAGAGCGCGCTGGACCCCGGCCACCATGGCGGGCACAGGGTGGATGCTAAATGGGAGGGGTGGTGCTAGGACCAGATCACTTGTTCTTTTGCCAATTCATTTGCTTATAAATACTGAGCACACTCGCTATTTCTAATTGCGCGAGTCCGGGACGTTTCAAAGGGACAATCTGGTAAGCATGCTGTTTCCTGATCCCTATGCCGACGCCCTTCAGCGTGCACTGGGCGGGGCCTGATGGAGGGTCAGAGGTGACATCATTTTGACCCTTCACAGGCCTCTCCATCTACCAAGGGACCAAAAAAAAAGTCGAGGAAGCAACTGAGGCCTTTCCATCTGACCACCGAATCCAAACAGGTCATACCCAGAGGAGATGACTTGAGGCCGGGTGGCTGGGACCCAGACACGCTGGCATGGGCCGGATTTCGCGGCCCTCCCCACTGTGCCATGGGAGGTCCTGGCGGTCCGTGTTCCATGTCCACTACCTTCCTTGGCCGTTCGGCTGAGTGGAGGACCCAGGTGGCCGGTCACCCACTGTGGCAAGAGGCGCTGAGCTGATCCTCCTCGGGCATGAGAGCAGAAGGGGCGAGGAGGCCCCGACGGTGCCTTTGAGTTCTCGGAGGGGCAGCCTGCTGGCTACAGCAACCCTGTAAGGAAGGGTGCAGTTCCAGAAGTTACCCTGAAAGTTCTGGGGGAAATCCTGTACACGTCATTCAGCCACATGGGGACCATTCCCATAAAGCACTGCTTTAGTGGCTCCTCCCAGCCCTCCCCTCCCCCATCTGCATATTCTCCTGGCAGCCATCCCGAGGCACAGCGCTCCCCTACGAGGGAATCTGGGCAGCAGGTATGCCCAGAAAGCACTGAGGGGCCTGTGGAAGCTGAAGGTCAAGGGTGCTGGCTGCCGACTCCTGAGTCAAAGAACCACATTTCCCAGCCGACAGATTCATATTTGATTAAACCACTAACTAAACTTCTGAGAGTCTGAAATGTACTCAGAAACTACCACCGATGGCTGCTTTTAGAGACTATCAAAATTTGTGTGGTGTTTAGAAATACGTTGTTCTTCTGGATGGTGAATGATAGATTTCTCTATTTCTCTTACAAAAGTGAACTCGGGCCCCTAATTTGCTGGGAAGCTTCTCCATTCCTCATAACTGAGCTGCTGGGCAGAGATGTGGGGACTTTTCCGAGGCAGGAAAAGGACCACTGAAAATTGAAAACGAAACAAACACCAATTCTGCAAACTTGGGATAGAACTACTTCTTTTCACAGGACATCGCGGTCGGTTTTGGGAAAGAAATCACAGCTCCCATGTCCAGACCTGCGTTTCTGGCACGCTCTCGCTGACTGTGGACTTAAAGCCATGCCGAGTCACTGTGTGGCTTTGGGCCAGGTTCTAAAACTGCCGGAATGTCCATTTCCTCCTGGAGAAATGGGCATGGGAGAGAGCACGGACTCCCGGTGGTTGAAGATGAAGAGAGCTGATCAGCCACACAGTTAGCTCAGGGCCCAGCGCAGGGTCACTGCCCAGTGTGTGCCGGTGATCATCAAGCCCGTTTCTCCTTTCTGCTCACAGTGGAACCCCCAGATTGTGTCATCTCACTCCTGAGCTTAGGGAACTTCTCAAGGTCAAATACGGGGCTGGAAGTTCTCAACTTCGGAGCTTCCTGCAGCATCCCAGCTTTGCGGTGAGAAGCACAGGCGTTAGTTTCCACCGTCATTGCCAAAGGGCCCACCATGCAAGTGCCACTGCGCAGGGAGGCACACCCATGTCTTCATGGCACAGTGGGGAGCCAGCACCACCACACAGCCGGCCCACGAGCCTCTGCCAGGCGCCCCTTTCAGTTCCTGAACTGGGCAGGAGCACCTGGCTCTGATATTGTCATCCACTTACAGGTGCGGCGCCTACTTCCAGTAACTAACTGCTCACTTAAACAGCAGCAAAACAAACAAACCTCGCTGTGGACCTGAAAGGCAGAAGCACGGCCATGACCCAGGTCCATGAGCGGAATTTCAGTAAGAGCGGAATGAGCTGCGAGGAGGCCAAGGCTCGAGCCACCACGCGGGCGGGTTCGAGGCAGAGCTGCAGGGCCCAGGGGCCCTCCCAGCACCATTCTCTCAGCCTGGAAGCTGAATGAGCTGCACCCCAGACCAGCTTCAAAGGTTAGCGGCACTGAGCACTGAAAGGCTATGGGGCCCCCATGACCTGCAATCACAAAGTAAACAAAGAATAGTAAATTATAAAATAAAGTTAAGTGCCAAGATGTTACACACGTTTCTGGTTTTTCCCATGACCACTTGGGTGCTTTTTTGGGCAATAACAATGATCAAAATCTCTGAAATTTTGTTCTTTGATTTTTTTTCTGTCTGTCTCAGTGTTTTATTTTTGTATAAAAGCAGTAATCACAATATGAAAATAAAATTTTTAAATAATGTTTATAATAACACCATGTTAACACAGCTATTTTAATTATTGCATGTCATCTTCCTATGTTTTGCCTTCTTTGAGACATCCCCCCTCCCCCCCTTTATTATTGCGGTAAAATATACTTAACACAGAATTTACCATCTTAACCATTTTAACTGTACACGTCAATGGTGTTACATGCATTCACATTGTTGTGCAAACATCACCACCACCCATCTCCAGAACTCTTCTTGTAAAACTGAAACTGTCCCCAGTAAGTAACTCCTCACCCCCCTCCCCCAGCCCCTGGCCAGGACTCTTCTTCTTTCTCTTTCTGTGATTTTGACTACAAGTACCCCATATGTGGGGAATCATGCTGTATTTACCTTTTGTGCCTGGTTTATTTCTTTCCAACCTATGTGAGTCCATGCAGTTTAGGGGTGTAATAAGGGGGTTGAAATAGGGGTGTAATAGGTGGAGTTAGAGGACAGTGTAGTACGAAGCCAGCAATGTCTCCTTTGAACAGGAATAACACTCCTGCCCTGGACCCCTCACCCTAGACTGTGTTCAGGCACTGCCCCCCCCCCACACACACACACACAAATTAGAGCTAAGACCGGTGCTGGCAGTCACTACAGCTATAGGGAAGTATGAATGACCCATAAGTTGGCATCTCTTTGAAAGTGATACCGTGCTAGAACCACTCAGTAGTTCCAGCACATCTTCAAAATCGGATTTCCGTGATTTAAAAGTGTACGTGTGCGCGCCTTGCTTTGCCTGAACAGACCCAGTCTGACCGAGCCCGTTCGCACTGGCTCAGATGGAAACGTCCCCCCAACAGCCCCGTGAACTAGGCATGAGCTCCCAAATAAGGACACTGAGAACTACTGAGTGTGGCTATGCATCGTGTCATACTGACCAGGAAAGGGATGCTGGCAAATGTGGAAAGTTGCCCAGATCTAAGATCCTGAGCTGCCTCAGTTCCCTTCCCTGGCTCCACCAGTGAGAAATCGGTGCTGGAGAGCAAAGGCTATGCCCGGCTCACGCCCGGTACTGGTAGAGCAGGAAGGAGAACATGGCCTTCTGCTGATGTTACTGCCCCTCTGTTCTGACCGAGTTTGTGACCTTCAGTTCTGTCTGCAACTGACCTTCCTGCCACATCTATTAAACCTGGTCCCAACCCACTAGGGCAGGTTGAACCGAATGACCTCTCCCCCCGAGGACACACACGGGTCTCTTTAGTGCCCCTGGGATCCTTTGGGAAGCCTGAGCTTTAAGCCTATGTCCATGGTGCTACAAGGGACAGGATTCCAGAGTCACATTTACAAGCCTCATTGTCAAACTCAAAGGACAGGCACACCCTGGAGAAGGTCTGGTGACGCAGGAGTCTGACTGCAGGGCCCGCAGCTTCCCCACTGGCCACCTCGCCCCAACCCACCGCGGGACTGACCAAAGGGAGTGGGTGCAGACGGAGGGCTGAGGTCGGAGTTGGGTGACTTTCATCACAAGAGGGCAGCATGTGCCCAGCAAGTATCCATTATGTAAGTGGCCTGGAGTCAGGGAGCCTGGGGACTGACACTGTTTTATTTAAATAAGACTCCATCCAAAGTACCTGGTGTTAAAAGCAATTTCATCTTAAGCCCATTCATCCCAGTTCAGAGACACTGATAAACAGGGAGAGCTGGCCCCGAGACACACTGACCAGCACTATTACGGACAGTTCTCTGGGTGCTGAGGATCTGGGTTCGAATCCCAGTGCTACCAGAAGCTGTGTGACCTTGGACAAGTGACTCAGCTTTTCTGTGCCTGCGTTTCCCGCCCATAATGACAGTGCTCTCCTCACAGGGCTGTTTGATTATGAGGAGGAGATCAATACGTGAAAAGCCCTTAGAACCCGACGTGCAGGGGGTTCCAGTAACAGTAACTCTGGTTATCTGACCGGACCTTTTCCCTCCCGTCTTAATGAGGATCAGGGAGAAGGCAAGAGAGAAGAGGGACCCAAGCTGGGCCATCCTTCCCATCCTTGAGAGCCCCTCCAAAACAACATTGCTATTTGCAAACGGAGAGCAAACTCTAGACGTTTAAGCACCTGGAGCCCGGAAGCCATTTCCAAGGAGGAATTCCTCTTGGATGAGAACTAACCAGCCCCTATATTGGCACTGTGTTCATTTTGTTTTCTTAAGAAACTGCATGTCCATGATACAACGCCTAGGGCAAGAGAAGCCATGGAAAAAATCAATACATGGGACTACATTGAACTAAAAAGCTTCTGCACCACAAAAGAAACAATCATCAAAATGAAAAGGGAACCCACTCTCTGGGAGAACATATTTGCCAATGATACATCGGATAAGGGGTTAATATCCAAAATATATAGAGTACTCATAGAACTCAACAAAAGGAAGGCAAACAATGCAATTAAAAAATGGGCAGAGGACCTGAACAGACAATTCTCCAAACAGGACATACAAATGGCCGGGAGACATATGAAAAAATGCTCATCATCTCTAATCATCAGAGAGACGCAAATTAAAACAACTATGAGAATGGCTGCCATCAACAAATCATCAAACAAGTGTTGGCGAGGGTGTGGAGAAAAGGGGACCCTAGTACACTGCTGGCGGGAATGCAGACTGATGCAGCCACTATGGAAAACACTATGGTGTTTCCTCAAAAAATTAAAAACTGAACTGCCATTTGACCCAGTGATCCCACTTCTAGGAATATATCCTAAGAAGCCTGAAATACCAACCAGAAAGAACATTTGTACCCCCATGTTCATAGCAGCACTATTTACAATAGCTAAGTTTTGGAAACAGCCCAAGTGTCCCTCAGTAGATGAGTGGATAAAAAAGCTGTGGTACATATACACAATGGAATGCTATGCAGCTGTAAGAAAGAGAGATCTCTTACCCTTTGAGGCGACATGGAGTGACCTGGAGAGTATTATGCTGAGCAAAATAAGCCAGTCAGAGAAAGACAAGTACCACATGATCTCAATTACTTATGGAACATCATGAACAAAATAAGCTGTTAATCAAAATAGATCC
The DNA here is from genome assembly GCA_030848825.1 of Tadarida brasiliensis. Taxonomy (NCBI): domain Eukaryota; kingdom Metazoa; phylum Chordata; class Mammalia; order Chiroptera; family Molossidae; genus Tadarida; species Tadarida brasiliensis. Next base: position 91,340,767 of record CM061267.1, on the reverse strand, counting down.
AGAGTCATGGAAGTAGGGAACAGACTGACAAACCTCAGAGGGATGGGGGGTGGGAGGGGTGGGAAGAGATAAAGCAGAGAATTTATATGCATATATGCACAACCAATCGACACAGACATTAAGTTGGGGAAAGCAGGAGGGGGGTGGGAGCAGGGAAGAGGGTGTCAAAGGGGGAAAAAAGGGGGACATCTGTAATAATTTCAATAAGAAATAATTTAAAAAAAAGAAAAGAAACTGCATGTCCAGAAGCATGGATCAGGAAAGCCTATTTGCATTCTGACTTGATGTCACAGACGCTGGGGTGCATCGTCTGGCTTTCCACACTGAAACCACATGGCAGGAGGTCATTTCTTTCTTTGATGTCAGCATGTGGTTCTTGGTTTCTAGCTTTTTCTTTCTTTCACTCATGAACATGGCTACTGCCTGTAGCCGAAGGGAGTGAGGGGAGTCCTGAGAGTGAGCAGGAGGACAGAGAGGGAGGTGGATGAGAACAGAACAAAACAACTTAGAAAGGTGGGGGAGGTGGGGGTTAACTCCTGAACCCTGACTTCCACCCTGCTTCGCACCCTCCTATTGCCCTGCCCAGGAGCTGGCCCCCTGGGTTTGCGGCCAGCAGCCCGTCCTGGGCACTGAAGGTCAGTGGAGCCAGCAGCCCATCACCCACTGGGCAGCTGGGAGGGGTGCCCGGCCGCCCACCACTGCTTCCAGATTTCCCAGTGGGCGTCCACTGGGCAGCGTGTAAGATCTTTCTCCCGCTGAGACTGCGCTTATTTCCACTTCCCAGGAGGACAGTGGTGGTCAACACACTTCTTCCACTTGAATCACCAAGTCCAGCATTTCTCAACCTTGTTTTCATTATTGCCCTTTTAAGGAGACTTTGTTGGACATTTTTTTTCCTATTACCCCCTCCCACCATGAAATTCTGATCCCACAGATATATTTATGTACTTTGGCCTTTGGAGGGCCACAAACCACTGAATATCCAAGTTCTTTTCTGTCCCCCAAGAATCAATTTCCACCCCCTCAGGGGTGATGTCTGCTCTGTAGAGAACTCGGTCTAGGCAAACCTTTGATAATCCCCATCACCCCTGCCATCTCCAAGAACCCCTCTGTCACCCTAAGGGCCGCCTGCCTTTCACACATTGTTCAGCTGCTAACTCAATACATCTTGATAGTTATACATCTGACATCCTCACTCTTCCTTTCCGCTCTTTTACCTGTCCTGAAACAGTTTCACTCTCCGTGCCAAAGCTTTGCTCATGCTTAAACCAATGTTGTTTGTGAAGGGGAAGCCTGTCCTCAGAGGGCCAGCTGCTGTCTGAAGCAACCTGGGGCCAGCGGCTTCTGAGACGAATTTCCGTGACTAGTCCCCGGCGACTGCCACCAGGGCTTCAGGCAGAACTTGAGGGTGGTCAAGTCTGCTTTTGCTCCTGTCCCACTTCCCTTTCTCACTTCCTGGTTCCCCTACCCTCACACCCCCTGCAAAAGACCCAGGAATGTCCAGAATTCCCCTTCTGAAACAGAAGCCGGGCCTCTGCACACCCCCAGGGTGCCTACCTCACCACAAATCACTGCTAAGCTCAGCGAGAGATTACAATGTGCCACGATTCTCCTGATTCAGAATAAATGCAACTGTCTGGTAGGACCGTCCCTGACAGATAGCATACGTGTCAGAGGAGGGGCTGGCTCATCCAAATATTCTCCAATTGAGCACATAAACCCAGAGAAACTTCCTCTCCTCAGTCTTGTCCTTCTCAATCCCAGAATCATCCCAGAACACGGTTGGCTCTCCTGAAAGGGTTTGATCCTTGCAATATCTTAACCGACCTACTGAATAAGAGATGTTTGCAAGTGATATATCCAATAAGGGATTAAGACTCTACATTTATAAAGAACTCCGACAATTCAACATCAAAAAACCCAAAACAATCTGATTAATAAATGGACAGAGAACCTGAATAAACATTTCTCCAAAGAAGACATACAGCTGGCCAACAGACACATGAAAAGATGCTCTCCGTCACTAATCATCAGGGCAAGGCAAACCCACACCACCATGGAACAGCCCAGCCCCCACACCGGTCAGGATGGCCACCATCAGTAAGTCAACAAACAGCAAGTGCTGGCGAGGATGTGGAGAAGAGGAAACCTTGTGCACTGCCGGTGGGACTGTGAAGTGGGGCAGCCACTGTGGGAAACAGCATGGAGGTTCCTCAAAACATTGAAAACAGAACTACCCAGGGCCCAGCAATTCCACTTCTGGGTATTCATCCGAGGAACGCAAAAACACTAATTCAAAACGATGTATGTTCCCCATTTCATTGCAGCATTATTTACAATAACCAAGACAGGGAAGCAACCTCGGTGTCCACTGACAGATGAATAAATAAGATGTTACACACACACACACACACACACACACACACACACACTTAAATAGATTTTTTCTAAATGTAGAAACATTTTCCAGGACTGCTATCCATTTCAATGAGTTGTGTGTTGGAAAAGGAGAACGAAAGGTATTAGGAGAGAAGCCTGTGAAATGTCCCCCACCCCCCCTCCTCGGGAGAAGGCTCCAGGCCCCCACGAAGAGAAGAGGTCAGGGACACCAAGATTAGTGTAACCATGAGAACGTGCTAGAGAAGGCTCACAACACTCCAGGCCTTTTACTAATGGTTTACGAGTATCCATTGTTTCCGCTCCTCACACGAGACCTGTGCGGCTGAGGAAACTGAGCCCAGAGTTCACAGTCACTTGCCCGAGCCACACAGCAAACGGCCGGCAGATGTCCCCGCCTCGGCGGGCGGGCTCCACCACTCGAATGTTAGACGGCTTCTGCTGGGCTGCCTCAGTGCTGAGTGATAACAAAGAGACAACCCAGCCCTGCTGTTTGGCTCAGTGGCTGGAGCGTCGGCCCGCGGACCAAAGAGTCTCGGGTTCGATTCCGGCCAAGGGCACGTACCTCGGTTGCGGTTCATCCTGGGCCTCAGGTTGGGGTTGTGCGGGAGGCAGCCAGTCAATGTCTCTCTCTCACATCGATGTTTCTCTCTCTCTCCCTTCCACTCTGTCTGAAGATAAATGTAAAAATATCCTCGGGTGATGATTTAAAAAAAAAAGAGACAACCACAGGTGGAGGAGACACGAGGCCCTGTGTGGGAGATACTTGGGAGGCAGACGGGGGAAAATGGAAAGAAAAACAGGAGAGATTGAGAGAAATGAAGAAAAGAATTCCATCCTCCCTGAAATTTTTATTATGGAAAATTCCAAACGCACAGAAAACTTAAAAGAATACAATGAACATTCATAGGCTACATATCATACTACTAACATTTCACTACATTTGTTTAATGTTTCTCACTATGTATTTTCACTGTATTTTTTGTTGTTGTTGTTGTTATGGCACTTAAATGTTATGGCACTTAAAAGTAAGGCATATACATCATGAAACTTGATCTCAATATTTTAGCATAAGAAAATAGGCAATCTCCTACAAAACCTGATTTAGGATGTATTGGTAAATATTTCATTCTCATATATATAGGTCTGAAGAGTTAGTAAAAAATAAAATTGTCAATGATACCTCAATAAAGCTGAAATTAAATGAAAATCAGTATGACTTTTCCTATAAGCTGCGCTAGGCTCTGAACCAAGGGCTTTAGCTGCTCTATCTCACGCAACCCTCACAACAACCCTATCAGGAAGGCTGCGGTAACTACCTCCACTTCATAGACGAGGAAACCGAGGTGCCGAGTGATGGCTCACCCAGGGCCACTTGACTAACGGGCAGAGTGGCAGCACTGGGCCTGGGCCGTCGCTCTGGAGCGCGGGCCCCGCACCGCCGGAGCACCTGGTCACTGCCATCGGCAGGCACAGCACGGAAGGGCACGTTGCCTGAGCGACGGAAGCAAGCGTTCTGTTCCCAGGGTGATTCGGGGTGACCTAATAAAGGAAACATTCAAGGAAAGTGAGCAAGTACTGAATGTTTAACTTAATCGTTTATTTACAGTACTTTCAATAAGAGTAAATCTAAGTTTAGCCTTTTAAAGATTGCTTTGGATGAAGTGTGGATCTGGTTACAAATCCACAGGACTTTGAGAAACTGGACCCATTAAACCTCAGGTGAAGAGGGCGTCTTAATTTGGACCATAAGTGAAAGCATCTTTGCTACAGCGGTTTTAAGAAATAAATAAGATTCCACTCTTTATTTTTTTATCCTCGCCCAAGGATAGTTTTCCCATTGATTTTTCAGAGGGAGTGTAAGGGAGGGAGGAGGAGGGAGAGAGACACATGGATAGGTTGCCTCCCGCACACGCCCTTGACCAGGAAAACCTGAGACCCTTCCGTGCAAGGGTCAACACTCTAACCGCTGAGCCACGCCAGCAGAGCTACAATTCCATCATTTAAATGCCAATTCTACTATCCTGGATTCATGATGTATTGGTAAATATTTCATTTTATTATATAGACCTGAAACATAATTTTAAAAGAAAATCAGTATGATTTTTATTATAACCAACACTGATATTAGAACTTAATTCAGGGGTTATAAAAACAGCCTCATAGCTGGACTCTTACCAATACTGGACTCAGAGGTTGTACACCTGTGAATGACTTGCCTAATTTGTGCACGAGGACTGTAATCGGTGGTAGGGTGCTGCAGTCAGTTACATTCCCCTCTACCTGTGTGACTTGCACTGGATAATGGTACACTGGCAAACGAATGCCAGAAGAAGCCTTCGCAATGCAAGAAGGCTTGCCCTAGAAATATTCAGAGTGATGAAAAGCAAGAACCTACAACCAAGATTACTCTATCCTGCAAAGCTGTCATTTAGAATCGATGGCCATATGAAGAGTTTCCCAGACAAGGAAAAGCTAAAGGAGTTCAGCACCACCAAACCATTATTATATGAAATGCTGAAGGGTCTTCTTGTAGAAAAAGATAAAAACTATGAACAAACAAAATGGCAATGAATACATATCTATCGACAATTGAATCTACAAACAAAATGAACAAGCAGAACAGAAACATTCTTATAGATACAGAGAAATTTTATTGGTTGGCAGATGGGAGGGGGTTTGGGGGAATGGGTGAAAAAGGTGAAGGGATTAAGAAGTACAAATTGGTTGTCAGACTGACAAACCTCAAAGGAAAGGGGGGTTGGGGGGTGGGAAGAAATAAACCAAAGAACTTATATGTACATATGCAGAGCCAATGGACACAGACAACAGTGTGGGGAAAGGCAGGAGGGGGGCAGGAATGGGGAGGAGGGGGTCAATGGGGGAAAAATGAGGAACATCTGTAATACATTCAACAATAAAGATAAGTTAAAAAAAAAAAAAAAGGAAGGCTTGCCCTCTTTGCTGCTGAGAACCCTCCACTGCCATGTGACTAATCCCTGGCAAACCTGCTGGAGACACACGACCCAGCCACAGCCAGCAGCCAGCAGCCAGCACTGTCTCCAGCCGTGAGTGAGGCAATGCCAGACCAACCAGCCCCCACCTGCAGGTGTAGCTCAAGAGCCTACATTTCTGACTCATAGAAGTGTGAGTTAATGAACACTGTGGTTTTAAGCCACTAAATTCTGGGCTGGTTTGTGACCCAGCAAAGAATAACTGAAATGGCACTAAAAAATTAAGCAAGGCTAACTGCTGTAATAAACGGACTCCTAAATCCACACTGGCTTAAGTACAGCTGTTTATCTACTGCTCACATACACAGCTCAGGAGGTTTCAGGTTGGTGGCAGGTGGTTCTGCTGCAGAGTCACTCAGGGACCAGGCTGTCTGTTTTGCCATCTCTAATGTGCAGTTTCCAAGATCACCCTAGAGAGTAAACCAGACAGCAGAAGCAGGGAAGCACAGAGAACAGCCAGTTGGAAGTTTTACTGGGCCTGGTAAAAAAATAGGGCACAGTCTTCTATTCACACCCCAGGTAGAACCCACTCAGGTGACCAGGCCTGCTTGCGCCGCAGGAGTCTAGCTGTGCCTAGAAGACGAGGAAAGACTCTGACGAACAACTCAGTTTGATGCTACAGAATTGTATTGGCTTTTTAGGAAATAAAAACCCTGTCTGTGAGATGCAGCACGCATAGTGGGAACACAGGCTGGGGGTTAGAAAGATCTGGGTAGGACTTCGGTTCCATACTTAACAGTACAACCAGAGCAAATGACCTAATCCACGTATATCTTCATTTCTTCATCTACAAGATAGGGAAATGACGGTCTTCAGAGGGTCGCTGTGAGGATTACATGTGAAGTGCTTGGTAAAGTGTATGGCACGTGACGGTCATTCAATAAATGGCAGCTGACAGCTTTATAACTGAATTGAATGGTGGGAGAAACCGGGGCATGACGAGAAATGAGAGGAACACTAAGCTATCCAGACAGCAGTAGAGCTCACTGACTTCCGAGTGTAAACCAGAGAAGTCTAGCTCCCCACATGATCACCAAAGGAGAGGATATATCAGGAGAGAAAGCTGGGGTGCAGCTGTCAGCATCAAAGAAGACCCGTCGAACTGGAACCTCTTCTAGGACTTCAGAAACCCTTCTTCACGATATATGCTATGTATCTTTGCTTCATTCTCTTCAATATAGACACATCTCTGCATGTTTCAACAGTCTCCAGAACTGCTAATTTTTAAATGTGTGATGTTATTGTGGCATGGATGAAAAAGGGGTTCTATGGTGATCTGATCATAAATTCCTAACTGGGCAGATCGGTGGGTAGTCACACCCCAGGCATATAACTTTTTTAGTAAAAGGTTTACCTTTGCCTTAAGCAAGCCCTGTCCATTGTTCTTGTGCATCTAGGTTAACACTACCTTTGAAATAAGCGTAAGTGCCCTGGCCGCTGTGGCTCAGGTGGCTGGGCGTCCTTCCGTCCTTCCAACCAGGCTGGATCCCTGGTGGAGGGTGAGCAGGAGGCAGCTGATCAACATCCATGTTTCTCTTTTTTTCTCCGCCACTTCCTCTCTCTAAAAATCAATTTAAAAATCTCAAAGAAAAAGAAAAATAAGCATAAGCACCCTCAAGAGAGCACATAATCTTGTTAATTATGTAATCCCATCCCTGTAATCCCATCCCTGCCTTGCTTTCTCCCGCCCTCATGTAACCTTCCTTACTCATAAAAATTCTCTACGTGTTTGGACATTCTTACATAGACAGTGGTTATAATTTTTAAAAGTCTCTATCTTTTACACATACATATTGAAGTATTTATGGATGAAATTATATCAGGGTTTTGCTTTAAAATGGTACATTTAAAATATACTTTTGAGGAAGGGAAGTGGAGAACACAGATGATGTTATCAGCCATGAGTTAGTTGATCATTGCTCAAGTTAGGGGCTTGGTAAGCGGGAGTCCACTATATTGTTCTACTTTTGTATACATTTGAAAACTTCCACTAAACAAACAAAAGAAAATAAAAGCTCAAGACTGATCTCCTCTTGGCTGACAGGTTCAAGAGAGATGGACTTGACTGGCCCACCTTATATTGGTTGCCTCCTGTACTCGCCCCAACTGGGGATCGAACCTGCACCCTAGGCATGTGCCCTGATGGAGAATCGAGGCCCCACCTCTTGTGTATGGGACGGTGCTGCAACCAACTGAGCAACACGGCCTAGGCTTTTCTCACACTTTTTAGCTGTGGTTTTCTGTGAAAACTACGTAACAAAAAGGGAAATGCGGCCACAGTCAGCATTATCATCCACTTGGTTACGCTTCTGTTTGGATTTTGAGAGAAATGGCTAAAATGACATACAGAAATCGGGACTGGCCAGGTACGTGAATGAACTACGTTTCCTCGACCTCCTGATTGCCAGGACACTGTCCCACTCCCCCACATCGTGTCACCTTAAGAAACACAGAGCTATTTGGCAGTTTTCATCAAGCACCATCGTATTTAACAGGAGAGAACAGATCAGAGAAAAAAGCGTGAGGACTATGAAAACCATGGCTCTGCTTTCTAATGACGGGACAGTAAGCATTCAGAATAGTCACGTGTGTCCTGAGGGGGTCTAACCGGAATATCCAGTAAATAACAGACTCTCTTGTCAGTAGCACAAAATAAAAGGAGAAAGAGGTTGGAAACCAGTGACTCTTTCTCAAAAGATGTATTTTCTGAAGAAAAAGAAATCAATTTCTCTTTATTATACCAGGGTGTGCGTGAGTTTTGCAATCATGTTCTATGAACTGGTTGACCTCATCTGTTACATGAATCACTTATAAAGAAGTGAGGGGAGAGGTATTAATAACTTTAGGAAAAAAGTCTAGGGACACAGGGAGCAAGTCTGTTGGCTACAATCTACTACTCTGTCCAAAAAGAATGTATTTGAAATACAACTTTTACAATTAAACACTTTGTTAATCACTTGATACTCAAATCATGCTGCTGTATCCAAATCCGATCTTTAATTTTCACAAATGTGGCAGATAATCTTTTCTAAAGATGTATACCACAACATATCCTATCCCCCCTTCCCCCCTTCCTCCCTTCCTTTGACCATGTAACATTGACATTCCTTCCACTGGGTGGTGGTGGGGTCCTTTCTTTTGGGAAAACTTAAGGAATTGACCAAAAAATGAATCAGAAAGTATTCTGTTGTTATTCACATATCCATTCAGTCCAGATGGAATTCAAATGATTAAAAAAAAAAAATCTCAAGCCTTCCACATATTGGCTCTTTAATATTTTCTTGATAAAAACCAATACAGGAGAAAAAGTTAACTGTTAGTCTGAATAATGGCCTTGGTTACTAGGTTAAAGCTTTTGGCATGATATAAATTTCGGTTATAAACACAGTAGTTCATGGCATCCAGAATTAGTTATACTACAAAAGAGTTCATAACCCTCTGAACAAACTGGAATGATGTAATCTGTTTAAAAACAGCTCTAGGTCTTCTCACTGATCTATCATGTAAAAATAATGTTGGTGCAAAGTGCTAGTTTGTACAAGACTTGAATTTAATGTTTTTGTGATTTAAACTCCCTAAATCTCTTATGTTATGGGTCAGGTTGATTTAGTCATGTGTAGTTATTATGCTACAAACCATAAGGACTTAATGTGTAACTTATGTAGTTTCCAGATCCACAGTTAAGAACTGGGTTAATATTAAGAACTTAGGTTAATATGAAATAGAGTTAAATTAATAAATAATCTCCAGATATCTTGATAATTTATAAGAGATACAAAACCTTGGTCACCTAACATGATTTTAATTTATCCTTGTCTCTTACTTTTGTACATTATAAAATGACTAATGAATAATAGTGCAAATGCCTTTGGATAACATTATTTTTGCCACCTTAAATTTATAAAAGATAAAAATTGTGTAGCCATGAAGAAAAACATTTAAATAGTTTGGGTTTTATATATTCTAGTTCTGTGTCTGGATGAAATAAAAGGGGTTATTTTGGCTCAGGTAATAATAATAAAATGGTTGAGACTACACTACAGCATAGTTACAAAATAATACATCTCGTACATGACATAACAGATACGGTTTATCAATGAAGGGAACTGTTAATTTTATTAAGATGGTAAATTCAATGTAATATATATGTAGTTTATTTAATACACTTCATAAAATATAATTATATTTTGAAGCTGAATTAAAACTTTAAATTTATTATGCTTACATACATATGTCTAAACAAGTATTTAGGAAAGCTTTAGAAATGTGCATTAGAATTTTTGTTTAAAATAAAGTATTGTGAAATCTTTATACTGTTGGCATACTCAAATTATTTTAACACAAAATTCCTTCTTTTTGAAAAAAATTAAATTTCTTTTAAATATTTTATTGTTTTTACCTTATCAACTTAAAAAAATTTCTTTCATTTAGATACTTCTTACTTATGTTTATATTTTGTCTTCTTAACTCTCTTTATTTTGCCTTTCCCAATTTGAGAATAAAACCATCAGTGTGCCTTTTACAATTAAATTTTCTTTGGGTATCCGGGAATGACTACAAGGTAACCTGTGATTTGTTTCTTCACCTTATAAAAGGAAGAATAAGCCCGGTGGGTGTGGCTCAGTGGTTGAGCTTCGATCCATGCACCAGGAGGTGGCAGGTTCGGTTGCCAGTCAGGACACATGCTTGGGTTGTAGGCTGGGTCCCTGGTGGGGGGCATGCAGTAGGCAGCCGACTGATGTTCTCTCTCATCAGTGTTTCTCTCTCTCCCTCTCCCTTCCTCTTTCTCTGAAATCAATAAAGAACAAAAAAATTTAAATAGGAAGAATATTAGAAATAACTAAATGTGTTTGGTACTTTAAATTTTAACTAACTTAAAACTATTATGAGAGTTCTTTAAGTTTCCAAACATAGGCTAAAAGAACACAAACTGACAAGTCATAGTAGAAAATTTTAAAAATGATTGAAAACCGAAGAAAAACTACCTTTGAGTCTTGATGAACTAGACCTCCCCAGGAGAGAGTAAGCTCTCAAGTCTGGAAAATCCTCTTGGAGCAGATGATCTTCAGTTGAAGACTGCCAACTCAAGACCCTCAGATGGCAGAGAGGATGACAAAAGCAGGTAGCTTCTACCCAGCATAGTGGAACAAGACTAATTTTTTGGTATCTCAGATTTTCTTCTTTCTGCTTTACTGCAAATCTTATTTGTTATTACACTTTGGTGCCCCCTAGCAATCACCTAATGGTTTCACAGACTGCTTTTCAGTGGTGTATCTCCTTCTCCTGTCTTCTCTGATGTAAGAAAAGGCAATGCCAGCCCTGGTTGGTTTGGCTCAGCGGTTAGAGCGTCGGCCTGCGGACCGGAGAATCCTGGGTTCGATTCCCGCTAAGGGTGGCTGCAGTTTGTCCCCCGCCCCTGTTGGGGTCGTGTGGGTGGCAGCCAGTTGATGTGTCTCTCTCACGTTGATGTTTCTCTCTCTCTCTTCCTCCCTCTCTCCCTTCCTCTCTATCTGAAGATAAACGCAAAAAATGTCCTCAGTGAGGATAAAAAAAAAAAGTAAAAGAAAAATGCCCTAAATCTAATTGACTACTAGATTATTTTCAACCCCCATCTGACCGCATGACAAAAAACTAACAGCTGTTACTTTATATACCTTAAAAGGCAGGTCCCTACTTCTGATATTTGAATTTTCCTCATACTGATTAACCCCAACTCCAGTCTTTTAAAAATTGGAACCTAACCTCAAGTCAACAAAATATTCTGCTGGAAATATTACAGTGCAGACATTACAAGCTTACTAGTAGGGGGAACAAATAAATACTGGGGCTACTTTTGTGACAATGGCCAGTCTGTCCTCTTTGGAGACTCTCTAGCCTGATTTGGAAGAACTCTTTACCTTCACTCAGGGAATCTGCCTGGCTCAAGGGACAAGTGGGCTGGCGCATGTCTAATATGATAAATGTTATTTATACTCCCAATATAGTCTACCCTCATCCTTGTTTTCAACAATCTTGTTTTCGTTCTTCTTTTCAATCAGTATCATGATTTGTGGGATATGGCTAAAGCAGGGCATAGAGGAAAATTTATAGCATTCTGTACAAACTCTTTCAGAAAAGACAACCCTTTTAATGAGCCCTCCATTACCCTGATACCAAAACCAATGAAACTGCAAGAAAAGAAAACTGCAGACCAATAATAGCCATCATGGATATAGATGCAAAACAAACAAGAACAAAACCTTAACTAAATATTAGTGAATCGAATCCAGAAATATATAAAAGGTTGGTTCAAGATTTAAAAATTAATGAAATTCATCATATCAGGAGATTAAAGAGGAGAAATCATATTATCATTTTAGTAGATAAAGAAGCATTTGACAAAATTCAACATCTATTCATGATAAGTCCTCTTAAGAAACAGGAACAGAAGGCAACTTCCTCAATTTTATAGAGGACATCTACAAAAAAACCTACAGCAAACATAAATGTAATAGTAAAAGACGAAATGTGGTCCCTTTAAGTTCAAGGACAAGTAAGGCTGTCAGCCTTTAGCACTTCCATTCATATCAGCCTGGAGATCCTTGCCAATGTAATAAGAGCGAAGGGAAGATGGAAGAAAGGGAGGGAGGGAGGGAGGGAGGGAGGGGAGAGGGGAAAGAGAAAAGGAGAAGGGGGAAGGAAATAGAGGAGGAGGAAGGGAGAGAGGATCTAAAAATAAAAGAGAAAAGAAAACAAAGTAAAAGGCACACAGATTAGAAAGAAAGAAATGATCTGTTTTCGGAAAGTATGATTGTCTATGCAGAGAATTCCAAAGAATCTACAAAAAAGCTACTAGAATGAGTTTAAGAAAATCATAGGATACAAAATCAGTGTACAAAATTCAATTGTTTGTTTAATAGTGGTAAACAACTGGAAATAAAAAATTAAAGAACAGCATCATTTACAGTAACTATAAATCATGCAATACTTAGGTATAAATCTATCAAGATCCATATGCTGAAACTATAAAATACTGAAGACATTTTTAGAAACTGCAATAAATGGAGAGATATACTGTGCTCAATGGCTGGAAGAGTTCATGTTAAGACTAAAACAATTGATCTATAGATTCAATGTAGTATTGGGGAAGGACAGAAACAGGCAGAAGGAGAATCCAGAAATAAATCCACAAATGCATGGCTAATTGACTTTTGACAAGGCGTAAAGATAATTAACCAGAGAAAGAATAGTCTTTTTAATAAGTGGTGATAGAATAATTGGACATACACATGCAAAAAAAAAAAAAAAGAAGAAGAAAAAATGAACCTTAACCCATACTTTGTACCATATTAAAAATTAACTAGAAATTAATTAGAAATTAAAAATTAATTAATTACAGACTAACTGTAACACCTAAATCTTCTAGAACATGGGCCAACAATCTAAAACTCCTGAGCCAAATCTGATCTGTTACCTGATGTAAATCAAGTTACCGGAACACCCTCTGACTTATGTACTGTTTATATCTGTTTGCATACTATAACAGAGACCATGGCCTAGCAAAGCCTAAAATAATTACTATCTAAGCCCTATACAGAAAAAGTTTGCTCACCTCTGTTCTATAAGACAGTCAAGAAAATCTTTGTTACTTTGGGTAACTTTGTTATTTTGATTCAAAATCAAATGCATAATAAAAGATCAATAAAAGAAAAAAATAAATGAACTTCCATCAAAATTTAAAATCTCTGCTCTTCAAAAGACACTGTTAAGAAAATAAAAAGAAAAGCCACAAACTGGGAGAAAATATTTGCAAATAATATTTTTGATAAAGGATTTGTATCTAGAATATATAAAGAATTCTCAAGACACAATAATAAAAGAATACAACTCAGTTTTTTAAAAATTTGTAAGAGTTTAACACTTTGCTAAAGATAGCAATTAAGAATTTAAAAAAATACTCAACATCACTTATCATTGGGGAAATAGAAATAGAAAACACAATGAGGTTTACTGTACACCTAACCAAAAAAAACAAAAGCAAAGCAAAACCATTTTTAAAAGTCTACCCTCCTGACAATGCCGAGTTCTGGCAAGGATGTGAACCACCTGGAACTCTCCTACATTGTGGCAGAATGCAGAAAGTACAGCCACTTGAAAAAACTATTTGGCATAATTATCACACAACCCAGCAATCCCACTCCTAAAAGAGAAATGAAATCTTTTTTAACACATAAACTTTTAGGTAAAAGTTAATAGCAGCTGCATTCGTTGTCAGTAAAATCTCCTTCGATTGCTAAATGGATGAACAAATCACAGTGTATTCATACATTACTACCCAGAAACTACAAAGACTGAACTAATCTTTAGGTTAAGCATCATAAACAACTTACTACATCTTTAAGCCAAGACTACTTCCCAGTTTCAAAACACATTACAAATATATAGTTATCAAGACTGAGTGGTATTGGTCTAGGACAGGCATAGATCAACTGAATAAAATTGAGTCGAGAAATAAATCCATACATTTACAGTCAATTGATTTTCAACAGGGTTGGGGGCAAGACCGTTCAATGTGTGAAATAACAGTCTTTTCAACAAACGGTGCTGGGACAACTGGATATCTACATGCAAGAGAATTAAGTTGTACCCCTACCTCATACTATACACAAACATCAACTCCAAGTGAATTAAAGAGCTAAATGTATGGCTAAAATGATAACACACTTAGAAGAAAACACAGGTGTAAATCTGTATAGCGCTGATTAGGCAACGGTTTCTCAGATGACATTTAAAGCACAAACAGCCAAAGGAAAAAAATAGATAAACTGGACTTCAAAATAAAAAACTTTTCTGCTGCCAAGGTCACCATCAAAAAAGTGAAAAGACAACCTACAGGATGGGGAAAAATATTTGCAAAGCATATCTCTGATAAGGGTCTAGAATGCAGAACATAGAAAAAGAATTCTTGAAACTCAACAATAAAAAGACAAATAATTTAAAAATGGGGAAAGGATTTGAACAGACATTTGTCCAAAGAACATATACCAATGGCCAATGAGCACATGAGGATGCTGAATAAAATTAGTCATGAAAATGCAAGTAAAAGCCACAGTGAGACACCTCACTTCACAGTGATATTGAAGACAGACAGTAACAAGCGTGAGGATGCAGAGAAATGGAACCCTTTCTACATTGCTGGTAGGAATGTAAAATGGTGCAGAGCCTCTCTGCACAAAGTTGGACAGTGTTCAGCAAGTTAAACACAGGGTTGCCATAGGTATGACCCAGTAATACTACCACTAAGTACATACCCAAGGTGATTGAAAACATATGTTCACAAAAAGACCTGTCTACAAATGCTCACGGCAGCATTATTTAAGATAGCCAACAGTGGAAACAATCCAAATGTCCATCAACAAAGTGTGGTGTATCCATACAGTAGAATATCATCAACCATAAGAAGAAATGAAGTACTGATATGTGTTACAGCATAGAAGAACCTTGAGAACATTATACTAAGTGAAAGAAACCAGACACAAAAGGACCACATTGTATGATTCCGCTTAATGAAATGTCCCAATTTGGCAGATCCATAGAGACAGAGAATAGCTTAACGGTTACCAGGGGCAAGGGGAGAGAGGGGAGAATGGGGTGTTACTACTAATAGAAACTTTCTTTTAAGAGTGATATAAATATTTGGGAATTAGGTGGTGGTGGTTGCACAACTCTGACTATACAAAAAATATTGCCCAGCTGGTGTGGCTCAGTGGTTGAGCGTCGACTCATGCAACAAGAGGTCACTGGTTCGATTCCCTGTCAGGACACATGCCCAGGTTGTGGGCCCAATCCCCAGTGGGGGGCATGCAGGAGGTGGCCAATCTATGTTCTCTCTCATTGATGTTTCTCTCTCTCTCCCCCTCTCCCTTCCTCTCTCTCTAAAATCAACAAAGAAAAAAATTATTTTAAAAAACCAACACAACGAATTGTACATTTCAAAATGGATTTTATGGTATGTGAATTATGTCTCAATTAACATTTTTAAAAAGAATGATGGCAAAACTGGCCTGAAGCTATGTAAGACAGAAGAAAACAGAGCAGTATTATTAAACACTGGGGGAAAAAAAAAAGACAATCTAGAATTCTATGCTCAGCAAAATTTATTTCAAAACTGAAGGCAATGATTTCAAGACTTATTATAAATCTATGGTAATTGAGACAACATAATATTGGCATAAGTATAGTCATATATGTCAATGGAACAAAAAAAGAGCCTAGAGATAGACCCACACGTATAAAGCTATTTGATTTTCAACCAAAATGCTGTTAATTCAACAGGGAAAAGATAATCATTTCAACAATAATCTGGAATAAACTGAAGAGTCATATGGACAAACACGAAACTCAATACTTAGCTTCAGACAATATATAAAAATTAACTTGAAATGTACCACAGATCTAAATATAAATAAGCATTATAATCTTTGTGACTTTGTATTAGGCAAGAATTTCTCAGGACAGAGAAAGCCTGAACAGGAAAAGTATAAACTAATAAAATGGACTGCATCAAAATTCAATTGTGCTCTTTCAAAGACTGTTAAAAAGTGAAAAGGCAAGCTATAGACTGAAGTCATTTGCAAATTATATACCTGATAAAAGATCTGTATGCAGAACATAAAGAACTCTAGCAACTAAGTAATAACATAATGTACAAACCAATTTAAAAATGAGCAGCCCCATGAGATTTCAGGAATAATTGGGTAAGGAGTATGGCAAATTTTCTCCCCAAAAAGTAATGACAAACTGTCAAAACAATCCCTTCAGAACTCTGGAAACTGACCAAAGGCATGCAATAAATTGAGAAACATTTACTCCAGAAAACCTACTGAACCTTGCTAAAAAGTGTGGGATCTGGCATCTCAGTCAGAGCAGCTCCTACCTCCCCTACCTACCCCGCTCCCACCTCCCAAGTTATGTGGCACTGTAGTTCCACCAGAATGAGCAGGCTCTGAGGATCTACAGCTTCCCTGGTGGAGGGGATTGAAATGATTTGAAGCAAAATGTGGGAAAAATTCATACTCAGGAGTATTGTTGGAAACAATGTTGATCTTCGTAATGATAGGGAAGACTGACATTGTACCTAGCCTGAAGTTAAGATTCTAGTTTGTGGCCAGCAACAGCTGGGCAGGGCAGCAGAAATATCTCATCTAACATAGTATCTCATCTGGACATGAGACAATAGTGGGTCAGCCTTCAACATACCCCAGGATGAGAAGGGAAAGGCTACAGCACATCACCCAGCCATTCTACTTCTCGGTACTTACCAGAGACAAATGAGAAACATGTCCACACAAAGACTTGAAGGCAAATGTTCACAGCAGCAGTATTCATAACAGCCAAAAAAGTGGAAACAATCCAAATTTCCATCAACTGGTGGATGAACAAATGTGGTATATCCATACAATAAAATACCATTCAGCAGAAATAAGAAAACTGCTAATACATGCTAAGCACGGTGAGCCTCAGAAACATGTTAGGTGAAAGAAGTGAGATGCAAAAGCCATATTTTGTATGAGTCCATTTATACGCAATACCCCAAAATGGGAAAATACAGAGACTGAATATAGATTAGTGAGTTGCCTAGGGTTGGAGGAGGGGGGAAATGGGGAGCGATTGCTAATGAGTATCAGGTTTCTTTATAGTGATGAAAATATTCCAAACTTAGATTATGTTGAGGATTGCACAACTTTGTAAATACACTAAAAACCACGAAACTACACTTTAAATGGTTGGATTTTATGGTATGTAAATTATACCGCAACAAAACTGTTCAAAGCGATGGGATATTTGAACAGACCTTTTATCAAAGAAGATACTGGAATATTGGAATGGCCAATGAGCCCATAAAAAGATACTTATTATTAGTGGTTAGGTACATTCAAACTAAACCACGAGATACACACCCACCAGAATGGCCAAAACGAAAATGACTGACAATGGCATGTGTTGGCAATAATGTGGTGAAACCATCATGCAAAGCTGGTGGGAGTACATAATGGTACAGTCACTATGCAAAAACAGCATGGCAGTATCTCACAAAGCTAAAACATATTTACCATACAACTCAGTAATTCCACTCCTAGGTATTTACTCAAGAGAAATGAAATCACATATTCACATAAGATTTATATATGTTATAGACACTTTATTCATAATAGCCCAAATTAGAAACAGCCCAGGTGGCCATCGATAAGAGAATGGGTAACAGATTGTAGTCTATTCATGCAATGGAATATGACTCAGCAATGAAAAAGAACTGATTCAAGCAACACTGATGTCTATCACAGATATGCTGAGCACTACAAGCCTTACACAAATCAAGTACACCAGTGGTTCTCAACCTTCCTAATGCCGCGACCCTTTAATACAGTTCCTCATGTTGTGGTGACCCCCAACCATAAAACTATTTTCGTTGCTACTTCATAACTGTAATTTTGTTACTGTTATGTCTTAGGCAACCCGTGAAAGGGTCTTTGACCCCCAAAGGGGTCGCGACCCACAGGTTGAGAACCGCTGAAGTACACACTGCATGTTTTCATCTAATCTGCGGACACAAAGCAGGTCAGTGTCGTCTAGGGCCGAGGACAGGTGGATGGGACCTGACTGCTAAGGGGCTTGAGGTAAGTTTTGAGGGGTGATGCAAATGTCCCCTATCTTGGGTGGTGATAGCTGCAGAGGTGTATATGTGTGTCCAAACTCATCAGACTGTACCCTTACAATGGATGTTTTTGTTGTATGTGAATTAAGACTCGAGTTGATTTTTAAAAGCTGTGAAGAAAAAATCTGGTTAGAAATATAACACCGTTCTTACTGAGGAAACGGGCCTCAAAGCTGTGTCTGCCTCTACTGCGCCCCTAGTGTTTGCAGTGTTTTCATGTGTTCACCTGTGTTAGCAGCACTCACACACCGGCCAAGTAGTTTCCAGTGACTTTACTAATCTCACTTTGAAAGCTCTGACAGAAATGTTTATTCAAGAAGTAGGTTTCACACACCCATGCCGTTCATATATTTGCTATGCCGTACCCTGTTAGCAAGTCTTGCTTGGAACGATCTTTTTGCTCATCAGTGGGCACGCAGCGTCGCACACAGTACCTATTCAATAAACATGCGCTCAATGAATGAAGCAACAATTCACCCTGCGTTCTAGTTCAAGTAGCTCCCACATTTTCTTCTTCGGGGTGAGACTTCTGAAGATTAATTACCCAAATAATTCTAAGAATGAAAATCAGACGCCAGTGACCCAGTCACCCATGGTGGCTTTCGAGTGACTGAGATGAGTGTAACAGAATGCTGCTTTGGATTAACTATCGCATCTTTCATTCCTTGCATTCTGGTTGCTCATGGCAACTTGCTCAGTGACTACACTGGCAGTTGCTGCTTCAGTAGGGAGACAATGAGGATAAAACGAAGACATCCAAGTCGAGTTGCTTAAAGCCAAGAGAACAGACAAGAGTCTGAAAGCCAAAGGGATTTTGATTTGTCAGAGCCACATTCTGGAGGCAGAAAGGGCTTGTTTTTAGCAATCTATAAACTCAGTTGTAGAAATCAAGGACCTAAGCCTGGCTGAATCAGGCAGTTTGTTCTACAAACCACCTAGTTGGGAAGAATGCATGATGATACAGTAGTTTTCTCATTCAGAAAGAGCCAAGAGCTTGATGGAGCAGTGAAGAGAAACAGAGAAGATGCAGCCAGAGCTTAGCTGCAGAGATCTGAGACATGCAACTCTCTCCTCAAGAGTTGACACCCTATTTGCAGGGCGTGAGAAAACCCTACATAAAGGTTGTACAACTGGCTCAGAACAGGACCACACCAGAACAATTAACAGACTCTCTGGGGTGGGGACAAGGCCTTCATATCTTTTAAAAGCTGCCTCTGTCAGTCCCTTCCTACCTCAAGTTGGTCTAATTTTAGCCAAGTGCTGAGAATCTCTGGCTTCTGAGGCTCCCCAAGCAGATGAGTGTAAGATCTGTCTTCCCATTGTGCAGCCCTTCCTTGCAGACAAACTTCCTGGCAATCCCACCCCCACTCCCAACTGGGCACTGGAGCACGGAATTCCCACACACAAATTAGGGAGCGTCTCACTGCAGTCGAGACTTGACTACTGGTGACCCTCAAGCTGGATTTGAAGAGTGTTTTGTGAATGAGGGTCTGGTGGACAAGTTCAGCAGTTTAAGCGTGAACATGGTAAAAAGTCAACTACGGCTTAAAAGGCCTGAAACTCATGAAACTGCCCCCACAGAGCTCAACACGCAAACAGCCCAGAATAGGACCGTTCATCAGCACTACTCAAATTCCTGTTGGTCGTTTGGGTAAAACCTCACAAACACACCACCTCCTAACTGACCAGAGCTTGTGTTACCCAAAAACTGCCAACACAACAAAAGCCAGTGACATCTACGAAAATGCATGGAAAGCATTAGACTATCAGCCTTTCCCAGACATTTCCAGACCCTTTTATTGAAAAACTTAGGAAACTGCCTCAATTTAGTAACAGCACAGGGTCAGCTCTGTTCATGCACAGTAACTAAATTAACTTTGAGAGACACAGGTCTTCACAAAGTTGGAATTATAAGACCTTCAAAAATATTCAGGAAAGGACAGATAGGAGTGGAAAACCAGCCTTCGCAGAGCCATCTGGACCTGTGTCCAATATGGTACCCACTGGTCACATATGGCTCCTTAGCACTTAAACCGTGGCTAGTTCTGAATACAAATGTGCTATAACAATAAAATACACCGAGTTTCTAAGACTGAAGAAAAAAAAAAGGAATGTAAACTATTTCATGGGGAATGTTAATTCGGATCACATGCTAAAATGATAATAGTTTGGATATTTAAATACCCTAAGAAGGCCTGCAGTCTGTGCAATGCCTGAGTTCCAACAATGGATTAACTATATACCGCTCAACTTCCTTGATGGATATCCTCTGAATGTGTGTATAATGAATACTCTTAACATTTACAGATTTAATAACATTTCAATTATGAATGAGCTACTTTGAAAGGTTCGTGACATATGATTATTTGGTATTTCCTGAAATACAAATCTACACTGCGGACACTGGACAGCGTGTCCCGTTACCCAGCTGCTAGAAGATCAAGCCAATCAGAAAGCACTGAAGTCTCAAACGGACTTTGTTGGGAAGATATATTTTTTGATCATGTACTTTTAAAATCTCACAGGAGAATGAATACTGAATTTGTAAGTTCATGGAGAAGAACCCTAGCAATAAGGCACTATGTGGCAGAATTTAGCAACTCTGTATTATAATTAC
Organism: Tadarida brasiliensis; assembly: GCA_030848825.1. Taxonomy (NCBI): domain Eukaryota; kingdom Metazoa; phylum Chordata; class Mammalia; order Chiroptera; family Molossidae; genus Tadarida; species Tadarida brasiliensis. The sequence goes on along the minus strand of CM061267.1, from coordinate 91,320,045 downwards.
AGCATCATTGGGTACTGCAGAAAAATTATTTTTACTATATTTTAGCGGGAAATCAAATCTGAAATCATGCAATGATATTTATGACTATAAGGGGTTTTAAAAATATTTTAGGACAATTCTTTCTGGTGTTCAGTTTCTGTTATTCTCATAGGCCTTGCTTTGTAGAATTCCTGGTCTACGAAGTTCCAAGTTATGTACACAGGAGCACCTTTGAACCAATGGAGAAACCTGCAACAGCTTGAACTGGTGTTCTCGTGGACATGTAGTATTAGATGAGGCAATCTGTGGGAGAATGACTCCTTGACCTAATCGAACACAAGGATGCCCCAGGACAAGTGTATCAGTCCTCCTTCTGCCCTTTGCTAAACAAAGACCATGCTGCAGCCAATGGCAACCCAGTCTTCCAGGAGCTAATCAACCTTGTCTGGTCCTCTTCTGGCCTGACCTAACTCACCCATCCCCACAGCAGCACCCATCAGGGCAGCAGGATTCATGCTTCCTGTCTCTACTTCCGCAAAGACTCTGCTTCCAACAGTAGCTTTCTTCTGTGGTGAATGTCTGAGAACACTGGTAGGATGGGAAGATATGGGACAAATGAACCACAGAGAAAACCCCAAGGATGCATCAGAGTGCATCCCAGCATTTCACTAAGCAAAACTGGGAAAGCATGGCCCTACTCCAACAGGCATCAGAGGCTAAGGAGGGAGTGCGGGGGTGCTGGGAAATGTCCAATTCAGCCAACCTAGACCTTCAACTAGCTCAGTGTACTTATGATGCACTTAGAGACTCTTCTAACAGTGTTGGCAACAACTGTGTCTACATACCTCCTGAACCCCTCTCCCCCCCCCCACCCCCACCCCCCCACACACTTCCCCACAACTTGCCCAGTATTCCTGTCTGGCTCCTCTCAAGGCTCTGCCTCCCATTTAAGATCCAATCCTTCATGTCAGAATTCATCTTCATCTCAGGTTCGCCAGAAGGTACTTTTGGCATAATCAGTTTTGCCCAGGTTGAGATATTCTGTCCTTAAGATCTAACCTTCAAGATATGAAAAAAGGTCAGCTGGGAGCTTTCCTGGTATTGTCTTTCATCTCTTACACCTAAAGTCTACCAAGATGAGTTCATTCTACTCTAAATTTTAAGCTCTCCCTATTGCTTTCCCTCATTCTTGCTTTCCCTATTGTCATTGCTTTAGCTTTGCTCCTCAACACCTTGCCTCAATTACTATACATTTTCTAACAGGCACATTTTCTAACAGACTGCCTGCAGTCTCATCCCTATCTACTCTTAAGGGCATATCTGATTGTCTATTTCCTGCTTCAAATCCTTCACTCATAGTTTGGCACACGCATCCCTTCAGGATGTGTTACCTGCTCACCTCTCTCGACACAGCAGCTCTCCAAGAGTGTCATGTTTGACTGAGTTATGCCTTCTGCCTTGGGAATACCCTTCCCAAACTTCCCATCCAACATGTCCTTTTACCATATCCCCAGAGCTATGATCTATTTGCTTCTCAAGACTTCATTTAATCACTCTCTTGCCTAGTCTGAGTTTAATGACTCTCCTTGCTCCCTCCGCAACACCCTGTGTATATGTCGATCACAGCATTTATTATTCTTCATTATTTGCTGTTTACTTATTTGCTTCACCCAATAAAGTTTAGTTCCTAGAGGTCAATCATCCTCGATTTCAATATTCTTGGTCCATAACAGTCCATAAAACCAAGCAGTGCTTAATATATAACTGCCAAACTAGTAAATGTCCAGATTTTAGCAAGAGGGAAGATCAGAACTCACACTGTCCTCTATTAAAATTAGGTTTCTTAAACACATCAGGTAAGGTCTAAGTTATTATTCCTACACCTCATGACTGGAGAGAATAACAAAAATTATTTATTCATAGATGGGCACAAATACTTTTATTATTTACAATAACCACTAACATTATTAGGTGTTTACTATGTGTCTAATGCACACATGCACCTTCCCATTTAATCCTCACAACCACCTTGACATAAGCAGTAGTACTGCCTCTTTTTATAGGCAAAGGTGAGGCACAGAGAAGTTAAGTATCTCACCCAATGTCACGGAGATGGAAAACTAGGCAGTTGGGTTCCAGACAGAATCCATGTTCTTAACCACTATGCTACAAACTCAAAAGTTTATATCCTGAAAACTGTGCTTCCAAAGATTAATTACTCCACTTCTTAAAACATAATGGAATGTTACCAAATACAATCTACATTTTAAAAGTTGTGATGATGCATTTACAGACCATCTCTCCACAAAACTTAATAGTTCTCCAATCACACTTCAATTACAAAATTTACAAACAGGTTTTACATCAGAAATTTCAAATCATATCTCTATACATGGTTAAGGTAATGAAGAAAGAGCTTTTTATCCACTGCCACCACAAACAGTCATTTCTTAAGCTATTACAAAAGTTTAATTTATACTTTTGGATTCAATTTTGTGATGATTATACCAAAAGAGATAAAGAAACTATGACATCAGTTAATTCACGGTAAAATTTCAGCATTCAGGTAATTCTCCGTTTTATTGTTATGTACTGTCAACTTCTAGACATAAGAGTAGAAATGACAAATTTCCTTGAAAGCACTCTTCTCTTTATTCAGCTTCTAAATAACAGAAAATGTGGCAAGATCATTTGGAAGCTTTATTTATTAAAAATATCAATAATGAATTGCCCCATTTTAGTTAAGAACATACAAGTCATTGTTCCTAGTACATTTTCTATATTTGTGATTGATGCGTTTGATACCTTATTTAACAGAAAAATACTCTCTAATGGAGGAAATCAAGAGGTATTACCGAAGAGTTGTGGAAATCACGAACAAAGCAACAGAGGTAAATATCTATTATTATCTTGATTTTCAAACAATGAAACTCATATTGTCATTGCAAAGAAATAAAATGTAATGGACTGCTCTAATAATAAAGATCAATATCATCATAAAATTCCTAAATCTCTTTTGTATCTCCCTAGAGAGCCTGCTAACTGTATCATATGCACACAGGTGCTCAAAATGCTACTGACTAATAATGAAACTTTTTCAAGATGTAGGTTCACTGGTAACAGGGGACCAGCAGAAATGTAAGTTTACAAACACAAATCATCAGTACCTATCAATCTCAGCATATACAATCCAAAAAGCAAGCAAGAGAATCTAGCAATCGAAGAAATCAGTCACTCTGATTCTAAGACTTGGGTTCCTGACAGGTGCCCCACAGCCCAGGGCAGAGCTAAGAAGTGCAATGTTGGTTAATAGACAGTACAATACCACTTTTTAAAATTTCATTTATTTCTGAGATGTGAGTTTATGCCATGCTGTTTTTTGCCTCTCTATAAAATAAGCAACCAACAGTCTATCTTATTACTAGCCAATGGCCTAAAACTGATGGCTTAAATATCTGAAAATATACTAACTCCCATAAGTATAGTAATGCTGCATTTTCAAATATATTAACACATCTGGTTTTCTTTGATGCTTTTTACTTTCCACAAAGAAACACCAGACTTAAAAGATCAGGTATTTCCCAATCAACACAGGAATTCTGTGATTAAAAAGAACATTCAGTTCCCTACCTTAAGCACAGCATTCACGGAATACGGTAGGTACTCAAAGTATTACCTGGGTAAATTATTACCAAGAAGTTTCACCAGCTGTTTTTGAATAAAAATCACTACTAGGAGTATACCAAGTAGCCACTTTCCCTAAAGAAAACCAAGTGGCAATTTAGTTTCAGAATGGAAAGATACCAGTAGAGAGGAAAAGTAGACAGTAAGACAGATAATTGAATTACTGTTATTCACAATACAACCAAGAAAACATCAGAAGTTACATACCTCAGAAAAAAAAGGGAACAAGCCAAAGACAAAATATTGGCATGCCAGAATTAAAATATCTGTACAAGAACAAGGGACACTTCACATTTAACCACCCACTGTCAATATGTACTGAGCTCACCTCAGGATAAATCAAATTGCAAGAAAATGGCCCAAATGAACTAGAAGACTTCCTGCAACTAACAAACAGTATTCATATTTAATAAGCAACATTTACCTTTATGTAGTTTTACAAAGTTCCCAATAACCAAATTTATATGGAAATTTCCTCTGCAAAAGAGTAAGATGACTTCGGTATTATTATCAATGCATAATGTGGATGTCTATCAGAGGGTAAACTCCATTATTCTTGAGTTTTCAAAGAGAGTCACATGCTTTGCTCAAATGTAGCTTATTGTTAGGACATTTCCCTTCTTCCACTCTCCAATTAGTAAAAAAAAAAGAAAAGCAAGCCCTGGCCGGTTTGGCTCAGCAGTTAGAGCATCGGCCTGCGGACCAGAGAGACCCAGGTTCGGTTCCCACTAAGGGCACGTACCTCAGTTGCAGCTTGTCCCCGGCCCTGGTTGGGGTTGTGTGGGTGGCAACCAGTAGATGTGTCTCTCTCTCTCTCTTCCTCCCTCTCTCCCTCCCGTTCTATCTGAAGATAAATGCAAAAATGTCCTCGGGTGAGGATTAAAAAAAAACCAAAATAGGTAATATTTACATTTAATTTACAATCTTTTTCATTTAAAGAAGACCCCTATGTCTTGCTATAATTATGTTAATTTAAATGATTGCTCTTACATGACACTAATCCCAACTTTAGAAAGTAAAATAAGCTTTGAAATGGAATCTGCCATTTTCATTAACTCATTTAAGCGGAAATCTTTTGAAAATACATACCGCAAATATGCTGAGGGTGCCCCTCACGCACTTTTGGGCTACATTCTACTAATGTTTAGTGGGGTGAAAACTGAAATAATTGTATGACATATAAAAGAAATATAAAACCTATATGGGATGCAACAGTTAACAGCATGAGTTTTTAAATGTTGTTTCAGCTACTACAAAAACAATTAGTTATAGAAACCATTATTTATATTTCAATTATAAACACTGATCTTAAAACACAATCTATATCTGATTTATAACCAGATCTGAAAACCAGATTAATATGCTTACTTAGCCTATTTCTCTGGCAAAGAGCCCAAAGAAAGACAATAATTTTGCTATCTCTCATACATTCTGGGGTGGGGGGGGGGAGCCAGATCTAAGTAAGACAAAGAATCAAATTGGCAATAAATCCATTATGAAGAAAAGAGTGGCAGTAAAGTGAAATTTCAGAACATACTGCTTTTTATATTCACAAGTGTGATCTTATTTGAAAATAAGTATTTACAAAGATTCTAGAAAGTTATAACCAACCTGATGACCTGTTATTTTGTCTCCATAACATTCAGCTGCTAGTACTTTCAGCTACACATTTAAACATCTAATGTGATTTTATGTCGTACTTACACTATTCAGTGTAAGTACGACATAAGGTTTACAAATATAATAAGTGACGTTATGTAGAATATTACTTATAACATTTTCCAGAATAGCGACTTTGAATAAAAACTGGAGCATCTGGGCTTTAAAAACATTTTCTTTTCAATTTCTCAGTTCTTTTTAGGAAGTCATTGATGGAGACGGAATTTAAGGTAAAAAAAATGTTAACATTTGTAAATTTTAATGAAAAAGGGATTGCTATAAACAAATTAAGTAAATACTGTTCTAGACAAACATAATGACCAAGTCGCGCTTGACACCGACACCCTGAGCTTTCCATTAGAGCACAGGGCTGCTCCTGCAGCAGCTGCAGCACAGACCTCGACAGAGCAAGACTGAGATGTGGTCCAGGATCAAGACGAGAAGTGACCCTAAGCCAATACATTCTAAAAGTCAATGAGTAAATCGTGTCCGAAAATCAACTTCCAGAAGAACATTAACAGTGAACTACCACAGCTGTAGATCTTTTCCTTTAAGATGGAAGACAACAAAATAACATTATACCAGTAGTAGAAAAAAATGAATTATTCACATTCTAAGAGGTTTTTCCTGCGGTGAGGGTGGGGGTGTGTGTATGTGTGAAAGCTTCCAAAACTGAAAATGTGAAATAAAATGGATTCATATTAAGATTTCATGATAACAGAAAAAAAATCTAAGAAAAGAATATTTCCCTCGAGGGAAAAATATTTTCAAAAACTGGTTAAAAAAGCACCTATGAAACTGTGCTGTCGGCGGTCACACTGGAGGTTTGCGATTTGTTTATCAAATGCAGCATAACCAAAGGCATTTCACAGCATAACTTTAGGGAAAATGTTATCTGGTCTAGAATCATACAGAAAGCAATTAAAAACTCTTTTGATTTTTTATAATACACAAATTTTTCTGGGTAGCAGCAGTTGGCTCCTGTACATGTCCTTAAAAAAAAACCAAAAACAAAAACAAAAAAAAAAACCAGAAGAGAAAAAAATTTTGAGAAGAATAAAGGGTAGCAGCATTAAATAGAAAAGCAAATACGTAAATACACTAAAGAAGGCTTAAAACAAGGAAACAGCACTGTGCAACTTTCAATTATACCAAGTGAAAGTGCACTGCTTAAACGCTCAGTGATAACATTTTCCCCATGTTGCAAACAGGAATCTACTTATTGGTATTTTTGATATTAAAAAAAAAAAAAAAAAAGACATTCAGTATTGTAGCCCTAATAGCTCTCTTTCAGTATTTTTTAACCATTCAGATGTATTTTGTGGGAATATTTATTCACATAATTTTGCTTAATACATTTCTTTCTACACAAGACTGAATTTAAAAGTTCTATAACATTTTCAATTACAATAACACATTAATAAATTATAAATTAACAAAATCTTATATTTGCTTTAAAAAATCATGTATCAAACACTAATCTCCAGATTATCTGGAAAATTAAAGATGCAAATTGCTATAAATCTGGCATTCTAATTGAATTCTGATTTTTAAAAGTATATAAAAAGTCCCTCAAATTATTCCAAGTTCCACTCAAGAAAATTTTATTTTACTCTTTTCATAAGTTATTAAGCTTACAACCTGCTAAAGCATTTTACCCAAATGTGGGGAAATTGCCTGGAGATGCAAAGCACAATAAAATAATTACATGAAAAGAACAAACAAAAATACCCGTTAAAACAAAGTTATTGTAGCTGGCAGCACTTAAAGTTGGTAATTTGTATTTTTTTTAAAGTTGCATAGCTGCAAGATGATTCATTGCTGATTAGCTGTCGAATTTTATTTAAGAGGAAACAATATACTTAAGAGATTGCAATTCAGTAGACAATCCAAGATTTAATTAATTAAAATGTAATTATGTAACCTGATTTACTCTTTGGACTGCATTCTGATAATATTAAACTTTTAATTTAAAATGTTAACGTATTTTAGCTTTCCTATGTAGAAGTCTATTTTCCACTCTTGGGGGAAAAATAACAGAAGAACTTGAGATCATGGCCTACATTCAGAGAATGTTTCACTGCTTGATTACATTTCTTGGTTTCACATTTAAGACTTTATAGGAAGAAAATTATGGTCTTCAATTTAAAAATAGATGAATAAAGAAATATCATGTTGGGGAAAATAAAGAGACACCCCCCCTAACTGAAAAACACAACAAATCAAAATACTAGATGCGCAACTCTAGAGAACTTAATAAAAGTAAATCAACTTTTAAATCAGTTAACTTTGGCGTCTGAATACAAAATTTTATCAGCATTACCTATGTAGATGACTATTAAGGGATGTGCAGCATTTTCAAAATCCCTGTGAGTCCTTATGTCATGTTTGGTACACTAAGTTCTGTGGCAAATGTCCTCCCTTCAGCAGGATTCTTTCCCTATATGATTGTCCATCTCTGCATTGACTGAGTCGCACAGAGCTCAGATATTTGGCTGAGTATGCCTGCGTTTTTTGTTTTTGTTTTTCCAGAGACAGATCCTCATATCCTCTTGGTTTTTCAAGCATCTTGAGAAGAAAACCTGTGTAAAAGTAGATACATTTTGGTTTAAGCAGAGGTCCACAATAGTAATACAAATCAAAACACAACTTTCATTTCCCCATGAACATTGCTTGAGTCACCGTAAATTTTCACACACTTACTATTCTAAGAAAATCATAAAATTAGTGTTCTGTAAAAGAACAGATCAAGGACACAGGAGGACCAATTAAAGCTTAAAATATCACACACACAAAATCACCAATACATAATAGTTATCCCCCTTCTACAATAAAGACTATACCAATATTTAAAACTTTGTTGTTGTTATCACATTTGTTATGGTGATCTGAGATAAGTGATCTTTGATGTTACTATTGTAATTGTTTCGGGGCTCTACAAACCATGCCCAGATAAGACAAACATAATCAACAGATGTTGTGTGTGTTCTGACTGCTCCAGGGACTGCCCGTTTCCCAGTCTCTCTCCCTCTCCTTGGGCCTCCCTGTTCCCTGAGACACAACAAACAATATTGAAATTTGGCTAATTAATAACCCTACAATGGCCTCCAAGTGTTCAAGTGAAAGGAAGAGTCACACATCTCTCACTTTAAATCAAAAGCTAGAAATGAGTAAGCTTAGTGAGAAAGGCATGTTGAAAACTGAGACAGGCCAAAAGGTAGGCTCTTGCACCAGTTAGTCAAGTTGTGAATGCAAAGGGCAAGTTCTTGAAGAAAATTAAAAGTGCTAATCCGGTGAAAGCATGAATAAGAAAGCAAAACTGCCTTATTGCTGATATGAGCAAAGTTCTATTGGTCTGGAGAGAAGATCAAACCAGCCACATTCCACCAAGCTAAAACCTAATCCAGAGCAAGGCCCTAACTCTCTTCAATTCTATGGAGGCTGAGAGAGGTGAGGAAGCTGCAGAAGAAAAGTTTGAAGCCCTGGCCGGTTTGGCTGAGCAGTTAGAGTGTTGGCCTGAGGACTGAAGGGTTGCAGTTTTGATTCCTGGTCAAGGGCACTACCTGGGTTGCAGGTTCAATTCCTGGCCTGGGTTGGGGTTGTGCAGGAGGCAACCAATCAATGTGTCTCTTTCACATCAATGTGTCTCTCTCTTTCTCTCCCTCTCTCCCTTCCACTCTCTCTAAAAAGCAATGGAAAAATATCTGCAGGTGAGGATTAACAAAAAAAAAAAAAAAAAAAAAGAAAGAAAGAAAGAAAGAAAAGTTTGAAGCTAGCCAAGGTTGGTTCAGGAGGTTTAAGGAAAGAAGCCGTCTCCCTAACATCAAAGTGCAAGTGAGGCAGCAAGTGCTGATGTAGAAGCTGCAGCAAGTTACCCAGAAGATCCAGCCCAGATAATTGACGAAGGTGGCCACAGACTTTCAGTGCAGAAGAAACAGCCTTGTAGATGTCATCTAGGACTTTCATAGCTATAGAGAAAAAGTCAATTCCTGGCTTCGAAGCTTTAAAGGACAGGCTGACTCTCCTGTGAGCGGCTAGTGCAGTTATGACTTTAATTTGAAGCCAATGCTTATTTACCATCTGAAAATCCTAAGGCCAAGAATTATGCTAAATCTACTTTGCCTGTGCTCTATAAATAGAATAACAGAGCCTGGATGATGGCACATCTATTTATAACATGGTTACTGAATACTTTAAGTCCACTATGGAGACCTACTGCTCAGAAAAAAAGATTCCTTTCATAATATTACTGCTCACTGACAATGCACCTGGTCACCTAAGACCTCTGATGGAGATGTACAATGAGATTAATGCTGTTTTCATGCCTGCTAACTCAACATCCAATCTGCAGCCCAAGGATCAAGGAGTAATTCTGACTTTCAAGTCTTATTCAAGAAATATATTTGCGAAGGCTATATCTGCCATAGACAGTCATTCCTCTGAAAACCTCCTGGAAAGGATTCACCATTATAGATGTCATTAAAAAAATTAGCGATTCATGGGAAGAAGGTAAAATATCAACATTAACAGGAGTTAAGAAGTTGATTCCAATCCTCACAGATGACTCTGAGGGGTACAAGACCTCAGCGGAGGAAGTAAGTGCAGATGTGGCGGAAACAGCAGGAGAACTGGAATTAGAAGTGGAGCCTGAAGTTGTGACTGACTTGCTGCAATTTCATGATAAATCTTTAACAAATGAAGAGTTGCTCCTTATAGATGAACAAAGAAAGTGGCTAAGAATTTATAATTCAGATAACACTTTAAAAAGCAATTAAAATAGAAAAAGGAAGAATTACCTATAAAACAGGAAGCTGATGCTTAATCTGAAGGGTGCTCAGGGCAAGATCTATTTACTTCAAACCATTCATCTATGCAGCTAGAAAAGAATAAAACCAGAAAAAGTGAAACACTTATGTTTAATTATTAATATCATGACAACTATAATAAAAATGCTTGCTTCTTGACTTTATCTTTTCAAAAGAAAAATTAAATATTTTAAATGATCATATCTGGCATATACATATAAGTAAAAGATAAAGATATAATTATTACATTTTGCTTATTCTAGGCAGGTAAGGAAATAATTTTTATAAAATTATGTTATAAAATACTTTAAAGTTTAAGCAACAATCACTATTAAAAATGAATCTAAAGAACTACCACTTTACCAATATTCAAAATTAAATGACAAATCTGGAAAGCTGTGCTTCTCTTCAAAATAGTTATTCATTTATGCAAATATCAACCTGTTCATATCACCTATATATGTAATAAAAAACTGCTTTTAATTTTTAATTATTGACAATACTGCATCACATTTTAAAAGATCATATTTATATGTGATTAAATACTTTTTTTAATTCTATTCCATCCTGCAATACACATACATACACAAAAAAGTATATCATCATCCACTCGCATTTATGAAGTATTTTATGATTTTGTTGGAAGTTAAATATTAGGGTGCACATAATTATCCTCATATAGATCTGTACTGTTCAATGCAGTAGCCATGTACCACACCTGGCTGTTTAAACTTAAATTCATAAAGGTTAAATGAAAGAAAAATGCAATTCCTCAGTCACACTAGCCACATTTCAAATGCTCATCAGCCACATGGCTAGTGGCTACTCTACCAGGCCGTACAGAAACAGAACATTTCCATCACCGCAGAAAGCTCTATTTCACTGTGGCAAATGATAAACTCAAGGCCTTGAAAAGGTTAAGTAACTTGCCTAACAGCTAGGAAGTTACCCAAGCAGAATTCAAACTGTTTAACATTCTCACTGTTGACACATGTCAAGTTTGCACATGCCATAAAGCAAGAGGGCTTGGTTAATATGTGGAAGGGAAAAATTAATATTTATCATTCTCATGTCCTAAGAGAATGATGGTATAGTAGGTAAAAATGATGGACAAAATTAAAAGGAAAAAAAGTAAAGTATCTCAGCCACATGATATTCTTTCAATTATCTAAAACAATTTCTGTTGCTATTAAGACTTTTGTTGTCAAAATAAACATGCCCAATTCAGCTATGACACTGTTTCAGCCTGCTCTCTATCCTACTCACCTGGTTCTAGAGGTCCCCTGGTCTACCAGAATACCTCTTAAAACAAAGTCCTGAGAACTGAACAAAACACTCCAGATGTATTAACAGTTCACAGTACATCTGAACAGTACCTACATGATCTAAAATGGGTATTTCTTATTTTATAGCCATGTAATTTTGCCTCATCTTGAGAAAGTAATCACTTAAAGCCCTAGGTTCTTACATCAACTGCTATCAACTCACACTATTTAAATACTGTATTTGCTTCTCCTAACATCAACAGGAAATCATTATCCTGAATTTGGTGCTCTTCATTCTTAGGCATTTTCTTACTCTGTAACTATGTACGTGCATATTCAAAACAACACAGAGTATTGTTTCCATGTTTTTAGTTTTATATAAATACTACCATAAAGTATGTTTCTTCTAACTGCTTTTTTAAATGAATTTGAGATTTGCAATTGCTAATAAGTAAGACTCTGGTTTTTACATTTTCATTGTGTAGAAGTACTACACTACATAAGCATATTGCAATTTATGTATCCATTTTTTTTACTGATGGACATTTTCAATGATGCTATGAACATTCTTATAAATGTTTCTTAGTGAGGTGTTGCCCAAAGTGTGGTTCACAAACACAGTGCTAGTCCACAAGAGTTGTATGTTACCAGTTCTTAATGAGACAAGGGGCTTGAGCCAGAACACACATTAATTTTGCCACTAAACACACGGTTTTAATTAACTTAACAACAAAAAAAATCATTGTAGGACTTTCTCAACGAAGCCAGCATTGTATTAATTTACATTCTGGCTCAAGCTCCTTATCTCACCCTGGACCTGCACATTTAACATTCTCACTGTTGACACATATCAAGTTTGCACATGCCATAAAGCAAGAGGGCTTGGTTAGTATGTGGAAGGGAAAAATTAATATTTATTAATTTCAGCACTGCCCAAGAGCATAAAATCAAGAATTCTCCCAGGGCATATACCTAGGAGTGGAATTACTGAGTTACAGGATAGGATATGTACAGAATATAGCTATTCCAGTTGCCAAGTATACCAACTTATATTTGTATGTTTCCTGGCCATTTGGGGTTCCTTTTTCTGAACTGTTAACAATTTTTGCCAAATTTTCTATTTTGATTTGTCTTTCTAAAAAATAGATCTGTAGCCTGGCCGGTGTGGCTCAGTGGACTGAACATCATCCCATGGACTGAGAGGTCCTGGTTCAATTCTTGGTCAGGGCACATGCCCAAGTTGCGGGGCTTGATCCCCCGTAAGGGGCATGTAGGAGGCAGCCAATCGATGTTTCTCTCTCACACTGATGTTTCTATCTCTCTCTCCCTTCCTCTCTCTCTAAAAAATAAATAAAAAAGATCTGTAGGAAGTTATTATCCAAGTATTTCAGCTATAATATAATATACACATTTTTGATATTTGCTTTGTACACAATCATGCAATAAAACAGGACTTACGGGAAAAAACTATGGTAAAGGCTAACCACTGAAACAATGCAACTTTGTAACTAGAACAAAGATGTGTGCTCCAAATAAAAAAAATACCATATACACATAGGGTGTACCAAAAAAGTATATACACAAAACAGTGTAATTATAAACCCAGTGTTTATTAAAATACATTTCATTTTCAAAATGTAATAGAATCTACAGACACACTGTGTAAGATTTTTTTTTAAAAAAGGTGAAGATAGCTTGACATAAAGAGGATTAAGGAAGGATTGATACTATTGGGTTATGAAGACAAAAGCCAATGCGTAAAATTTAAGAACTACAAAGTAAGCAAGTAGTTCCAAAATAAAGCCCGTAGCATAACAGAACTGGGTGTAAGAATGTTCAGTGAATGGGTATGCTTACAGTATTCTTCCATTGCTTTCTTCCATATATGTTTTCATCTCATGGAAAAAAACATTAATGTGCAGAGAAATATTGTGTATAAACCAGAAAGATCATGTGGCATTCACTGTATTGTCACCATTCTCCATTTACCAACTGCAATGAGCTATTGCATTACAGAAAGTCACTGAAAAAGAGTATTGCTTCAGATACCAAACCTTTGCTGTTATGTGTATTGAAAAAACTTTCAGTCTGAGGTCTAGTTTTTTACTTTTTCACAGTATTATGATGCAAGAAAGTTTTAAAGTTTAATATAGTCAAATCTATCAACTTTTCCTTTGAGTTTTTATTAGGTGGACTATCTTAGCCACCCCCCAATTCCTTACCAAGAAGTCAAGAACATTTCGCTATATTTTTTCCAACACTTTAGATTTTGGTTTCCAACACTTTAGATTTTGGTTTCCAACACTTTAGATTTTGGTTTCCAGATGTTTAGTCTACCTGGAATTGATTTTTATTTCAAATGTAAGACAGAGATTCAACCGTTTTTCCTTAACAATAACCAACTGATCCCAGTATCATGCATTGACTAGTTCATTCTTTCCCTACTACATTATATTACCACCTCTGGCAACTTACATAACATCTATCACGTGCCAGTACTTTCTAAAGTTTAAGTCATTTGAAATCTTAAGTCTTTGAGGTTGGTATTATTGCCTCATTTTACAGACTGAGAGGGAGAAAACCTAAGTACTGTAACTTGACCAAGATCATAACAGTGAATTCGTGGAAGGCCTGGGATTTGAATCTTGGGAGTCTTAAAATACATATGACCAAAGAGTATTCTTCCATTGCTTGTTTCCATGCTCTTAACCCTCATGCTGTGCTGTCTGTCTCATAGATGCATGAGTGTTTATGGACTCTTATTCTGTCCCACTGGCCTACCTATGTCCTTTTCACTCTGTCTTAACAGTATTATAATGAATTTGCATAGACCAAGTGCCCCCCCCCCCCCCAGCACAGTTGTCTTCATGAGTGTCTTGACTGTTTTGGTCCTGTACTCTTTGGTTATATGTACTTCAGAATCAACTTATTAAGCTACATGAAAAAACTTGTTGAGATTTGATTGGGATAGAATTTTTGTTGTTGTTACAAATGAACAAAAAATTAGTACAATTTACAGTATCTTAAGATAAACTGCCTTTGGATGAGAGCTTCCTCTCTCGTACTTTGAGGTCTTTGAGCTTTCTCTAGAAAATTTACTACTGTGGAAAATAAAGACTGCTTAAGGGGAATGGTGGGAGGGAGAGGGCCTGTGGTTTTGTTTTTTATTAATTGCTGTAACAATGTCCTTCAGGCAGCTGAGGAAGTTTCCTATTTTCTTTAGACATCATTAGGAGCTGAAGCACCTGCAGGTCAACTTTGATGCTATGTGAATTCTGCCATTTTGCTGGCACTGATATGGTTTGCGGGTCCACCACTTCATTAGAACTTTGTCATTCATATCAATTTTTGGTACAAATCTTACAAAAGGGGATGCTTCTGGGTATTTAGGTCCTCATTCTATTTTAAGGCTGTATATTCAGTTTTCATAACTCATCCAAGTCCATGGTGGGTACCATCTTTTGTTGTTGTGGCTCTGGGACAGATTAATTTGGTGAATTAACATCTTTAGGACATTGAGTGTTCCTATCCACAAGATAGTATACCTCCACATTTTAGATCCTCTATAATATCTTTCGATAAAGTTTTTAAATCTTGAATATCTTTTGTAAAGTTTATTTTTTTAATGTTTTTTTTTCATTGATTTTTTTAGAGAGAGATAGAAACATCAATATGAGAGAGATACATCAATTGGCTGCCTTCTGCATGCCCCCTACTGAGGATGGAGCTCAAAACCTGGGCACGTGTCCTGACTGGGAATCGAACTGGGACCTCTCAGTCCCTGAGATGATGCTCAATCCACTGAGCTACACTGGCTGGGCTATAGGGTTTATTCTTTTTATTTTTAATTTAAAAAAATTTTTCTTTATTGCTTTTAGAGAGAGAGGAAGGGAAAGGGAGAGACAGAAACATCGATGAGACAGAACATCGACTGGCTGCCTCCTGCATGCCCCCACTGGGAATTTGGCCCACTACCTGGGCATGTGCCCTGACCAGGAATTGAACTAGAGACATCTTGGTGCATGGGTCGATGCTCAACCACTGAGCCACACTGGCTGGGCTATAGGGTTTATTCTTAATATACCTTACTGCTGTTGTAGTTTCTGTTGCTATTTATGTTTTTATTCTTTTTTTTTTCTTTACTGGTTTTTTTTTTTTAGAAAGAGAGAGAGAGAGAGAGAGAGAGAGAGAGAGAGAGAGAGAGAGAGAGAGAGAGAGAGAAACATCGATGAGAAAGAACATCGACTGGCCATCTCTGGCATGTGCCCCACTGGGGATTTGGCCCACAACCTGAGCATGTGCCCTGAAGGGAACTGGCGACCTCTTGGTGCACGGGCTGATACTCAATCCACTGAGCCACACTGGCCAGGCTGTAGGGTTTATTCTTTTTTTTTTTAAATCCTCTGGCAACCAGTTAAAATGAGTATTAATTTTAATAATTTATCTAATATTTATTCTTTGCCTTTGTTTTAAAATCATTAATACTATAAGTATATAATTTTACCAAAAGTTTTCTCACATTTATTGAGTTAACATGGTCTTTCTCCTTTGTTAATGTCAGTCACATATATACATTTTCTAATCTTATAGTGCCTTTGCAATCCTACCATAAATCCAACTTATTCATGAGGCATTATATTAGGTACACATGGAAGAATTTGGTTTTTGGATTTTTGCATTTGTGTTCATAAACGAAACTGACTGCCTTCTAAATTTCTTTCCTATACTGTCCTTGTCTGATTTTGGCATGTTTATATTATTCTCATAAAATAAGTGGGAGAACCTTCCATCTTTTCCTACTTTGGGGGAATTTTATTGTTGTTAACCGGGTGTTCTTTGCATGTCTAATAGAACTTGCCATCAAACTGTCTTTGTAGGCCTGTTTCTTAGGTTTTTGGCTTTTGTTGTTGTTGGTTTAATATTTGTGTTTTTCAGGGTTAGTCTTAATAACTACTTGTAGTAGTTATTAGTTGATTCAGGTTTTCTAGTTCTTTTTGATTCATTTTTGGTAGTATTATATTTTCAAGGAAATTGCCCATTTTGTTTAAATTTTTCACAGAGTTTTCCAACAAATCTTAATTTCTGCCATATCTGAAGTTATGTGTCCCTTTTCATCCCTATACTGTTTATTTTTTCCTTCTGGAGACAATCCTGCCAAAGGCTTTCTTCTTTTATTAGTCTTTCCAAAGAACCAACTTTTGACATTGTTAGTCTCTGTTCTAGTATATTTTTATTTCATTATTTTCTTCTCTGATCTTTATTTTTTTCCTTCCATTTTCATTATGTTTATTCTGCTGTGATTTTTCTAATTTCTTAAGTAAGAACTTGGCTTACTGATTGTCAATCTTTCTTTCTACTCTAATACAAACCTTCCCAGGATCACTCTAGAAAAATGTCCAAAAGGTTTTCGTTATTATTCAGTTCCAACTATTTTCTAAGTTCTGTTATGCTTTTCTTCTTTGATTCACAAGTAACTTAAAAGTTATGTGTGAAGATTATCTTTCATTATTGATACATAATGGTAGTTAGAGAACATCTTTCTGTATGATTACAATTCTCTACAGCTTGCTAAGACTTCCTTTATGGCCTGGCACAAAATCTATTTTTATAATAATTCAAGTGTGTTTGAGAAGAAAATATACTCTCTAGTTGTTGGGAACAGACACAGAAAGACACAGACACACAGACACACACACACCCACCCACCCACCCACACACACACACACATCAGTCCATCAGATCAAACCTGTTAACTATATTCAATTTTTCTAGGTTTTGAATCAGTTTGTGTGTGTTTGCTTGAAATTTCCCATTATCATGATGAATTTGTAATTTTTTCTGACAGTTCTATAAATATTTGACTTTGAGACTATGTTCTGGTACACAAAAATTGAAATTTCATATTCTTTTATCATTGTATCACACTAATAATACTTTTTGCTACAAAGTTTATGATGTCTGATATTAATTTAGCTTTGTTAGTTTTCTTTTAGCTAAAATTTGCCTTGATAGTTTTCTATGCCTTTCATATTTTTTTCTATATCCTTATGTTTAAGTATGTTGCTTATCAACAGCATATCCCAATCTTTCAATCTGTTTTCAACTGGTGAGTCTGTTCTATTTAGATATAATTACAGATATTGTATTTACTTTTCTCTCTTTATTTTGTACTATTTACTAGTGTTTTCTCTATGCTTCCCCCACCCCTACCCCTTGCTTTTAAACAAAGTTCCACTTTACTCCTTTTATTGTTTTAAAAGTTACTTTTCTATTCTTTCTGTGGTTATTTAAACTTTTTTTTTTTTTAATTTTAATTTTTTCCTGTGTTGCTCTGAAACCAAGAATACTTTAAGAGAAACCAGGTGGGCTCTGGAGTCAAACAGACATGGCTGGAACCTCAGCTCTTCCATTTACTAGCCAGGTGACTTGGAGAGATTTCTTTACTATGGTCCCTCAGCTTGTTTCCCATTGTGAAATGAGACTATTACAATGCTTACATGAGATAACCTACTTAAGAAGCTATGAACAATACCTGGGTCACAGTAAATGCTGAACAAATGACAGATTTTTGGATACAAACAGATACAGGCTTAAATCTTAGTTCTAGCAGGAAAAAAAGAATGCTATTTTTTAAGAAATGGAGATTGGGGTGGGGGGGTTCAATGAAGAAACCTTTTCAGCCCTAACTACAATGTTTGAACCTCTGAGGAAGACCTACTCTAACATCAACTTGGTTCACAGAGAAAGAAACTTACCCTTTATGATAGATGCACAGACAAGGCAGCCGTGCTATAGTGTCTCCCTGCTGCAAGTCTTCCAGGCATATTGCACATTCCCCAGCATCTTTACTCAGGACATCCTCTGAGGAAAGAGAAAACAAATTCGGCACAATAAAACAGAGAGAACAACTATGTAAATACTAATTGATAAACAGTGCTGACTGGCATAGTTTGTCAGAAATATATAAAACTCAGCACCTGTATTTGAAATTAAGGGGAAAGACTGAATCAATCTCTACCTAAATGCTGAAAGACAGAGGAAGGTAAGAAAGTTTCCAAAAATTAAGTATTTGTACTATTCAAACCAACAAATTTAATTGTGCACATAACTGTAATAGTTCCTTGTAGAAAAATACATTCCATAAGCATTTCTCTTTTAGTTATTCATTATGAGACTGCACATTACGAGGAAACACAGACTCCATTTGGTCTATAAAAGAGACGGTACCAGCAGATGATTTACCCGTAGGCTGGAGGGGTACCAGGGCAACTTCCACAGAAACGGAAAGGCCTTGGCAAGGAGGATTCACGCTTTTGGAATCTAGGGAATACAGCTGAGGTGATTTTAGCTAACTACTGAGTAGCTCACAAGCTAGTATTGTCACCACCACAGACTTAACCCAAAAAAGATTTCTGGACAAGTCAAGCTGGGTCAATGGAAAATGCTGTATATGAACGACCCCCTCAAGTATCCTTCCCCCAGTTTTCTTTTCTTAATGCTGGAGGTCCCACCCATGACCCTGACTCCATCTGACCCCTAGCCCAAGCCCAAGTCTTGCCTCCTTCTCTCGATCTCCATTTTTCTTCTTTTATTCTGGACAGCTTTCCACACACAGGGAGCCAGTTTAATGTAAAGCACCTACCTAACTAGGGATAAAGTTAATTGATACATGGGGACCCATAAAGTAGAGGCCACCCTAATGGCCTCAGCCATGTCACAAATCTAACCCTAAATTAGCCTGTACATAGGGGAACACCTCCCTGCCAAGGAAACCTAACACCAACTGGTCCTCCAGTTCGGTTTTAGCCAGCTCTTCTTTCACCCAGAAAATAGGACCTGCCAGCCGACCCCCTGGCCTATCAAGCCCTTTCTCGTTGTCTCTTCTAACTCACTCTTGCCCTGGCCAGTTTGGCTCAGCGGTTATAGATGGTCAGCCTGCGGACCAGAGAGTCCCAGGTTCAGTTCCCGCTAAGGGCATGTACCTCGGTTGCGGTTCGTCCCAGCCCGGTTGGGGTCCTGCGGGTGGCAACCAGTCGATGTGCCTCTCTCACATCGATGTTTCTCTCTCTCTCTTCCTCCCTCTCTCCCTCCCGCTCTATCTGAAAATAAATGCAAAAATGTCCTCAGGTGAGGATAAAAAAAACAAACCAAAAAAAAAAAAACTCACTCTTGCCCCAAATTCCTCAGGAAGTGCTAGTTAGGCAATGTACACCCCCTAATTCCTGGCTTGTTTTCCGGTGAATAAAGAACATCAAGCACATTACTAAATTGTTTTAGATTTGATACTAGGATGATGGTAGTGAGAACAAAAAGGAAAGTATCTAAAGGAAACACTAACAGTCTACAATTTCAAATAACATAATATATTCTCAGCACTTAGAATTTTTTTTTTACCACAAAGATATACCACATCATAAACTGCAAGAAAAAAAAAGAAAAAAAAAGAATCAACCATCACTTTTTATCAAGCCTAAGACATCAATGATTACCCATTAGTTTTATATACCACTAAGTAAGGAAGAAATGCCTCCATTAAACTATGATACAAATCAATTTTAAGATGCATCTCATTTTTCAAAGTATGAAGAAGAAGTGTGTCTTAGAATTGATGAAATGGGGTATCACATTTTTTACGTTTGGAATACATTAACAATGCATCTAGATTTAAGTCTAAATGAACCATAAAATCTCAAATATTATAATTTAAGAAAATGAGATGGACAGGCTTTTAAAAAAGAAAAAGTATAGCACATTTTTGCCATATAAGTCTATGTAACAGATTCTCAACACCAAATGAAAAGTAAGTAGAAATCTACTAAGTACAGGCTTCTGAATGCATGCTTCACAGAAAAATAGCTGTCTTACAATACTTTTAAGTTGATCTATGACTATCAAGTCTCATTTTTTTATTGCCATAAGTTTTTAAAAATCTCTGAGTTGGGAGAACTTTAATATCTTAAAAGGCCTTGGTTTTATCTTGTTTATAAGGAAATTTATTTACAGTATAACAAAGATAAATCTAATCTGCATATAATTAACAGAATGATAAGCTTGCTAAATCTTAGTACTAAAAAATAATCAGAACTGTATTTTCTATGTTAAGAAAGGTACACTTATATACAAGAACATCCCAAACACATTAATTTCAACACAGAAATAGCCCAATATTCGCTGTAAATAGTTTCTAGTGAAAAGATCTTTTGCTCAGAAATTAAAAGCCAATGTTAAGATATTATGCCCCTGCTCAACTGCATTTTGATAAGCATCTCTAAAAGTTAAAAGACAGTTCAGTCTCACTGCAAAACCTCAGTTACTGCCTCAGATAGCAGATGCTTAATTTCCAAATCTGAAAGTCTTATTTCCAATAGAATCTGTCTCTGTATTTTTGAAAAATTTTTCATCTTTGAAAATTCACTATGCAATGTGATTAACTGTTGCCTACCTGCGGGTTTGCTAGAGTATTCACCTCTCTCACCCCATCATGACACTGTCTTTTCATTCTTTTTTGAGCTTAGTAATGTGATGCATTCAGAGTTAAAAATGGCC
Organism: Tadarida brasiliensis; assembly: GCA_030848825.1. Taxonomy (NCBI): domain Eukaryota; kingdom Metazoa; phylum Chordata; class Mammalia; order Chiroptera; family Molossidae; genus Tadarida; species Tadarida brasiliensis. The sequence goes on along the minus strand of CM061267.1, from coordinate 91,299,107 downwards.
TGGAAATACCACTAAATCCAGGACATTGCAGCATCTTCAAGACAGCTGAGGAAAGATTATTAAAAATCTTTAGCCAAGCAATTGAACACATTCATGAAGATATTACCTACAGGCGATAAGTAGTTAATGCTTTAGGACCTGGATACAATGAAAACAGACTACTAACTAGCCAAAATTGATCTTAGGGAAGCAGAAAGGGGAACACTGACAGATTTAATTTCCATAGTTGGCTAGTCTGGATTCCCCCTCACCACCAGCACTGATCAAATGGAGAAAGCACTCAAAATTGTGAACAGGCACATCGGTGTTTCTCTCTGTTTCTCTATCTCTCCCTCCTTCCCACTCTAATGATAAATGGAAAAATATCCTCAGGCGAGGAATAAAAATAAAAAAAAAAAGGTTGTGAACAGGAAACTAAACTGCCTTGCTTTTTCAGAAGTGTTGTTGATGATCTACCTAAATATCTGGAACAATAAAAGTTCAATCAATGTATCACTTATAAGTCTCATTTTTTGTCTTATTCACATGGTCTATGCATTAATTTAGATGTACTGAAACAGGAAAAGAAAAATTAAACCTGGAAGAGAGAAATATTTTTTAACCAGAGGTGGGCACCAGAATCACTTGGATATGCATTCTGTCTCACCGTAGGAAAAAAATCACATATACCTGGGCCCATTCCTAGAGATTCTGAAATATACATGCATCTGCCTGAGAAACACAACTACTATCAAGGGAACAGCATATTGAAGTAGAAAGAGTGCAAGATTTAAAGTTGAAAACGTGGTATGAATTTCCATTCTCACTAATGGTTGGCTAGGCAATCCCAAAATGTTGGTCAACCTTAAGCTTCCTTTTACTCTTCTTTAATAAAGGCACTCAAATATTATGGATATGACATTTTAAAGAATTGTGTAAAAAATTATGTTACAAAACTACAAAATATTAGTTTTTATTTTCATTATTATCAGAAAGTACTTTATGGACTTCTCCAAAAACAAAGTTGATCATTTTTTTATTTCTTTTGTTTAACTTTACACAATGTCATAAACAATCCCTTGGCCACCAGAAACTTCTACAGAATACTCTGGACCTAGCCATTTCTAGAGACCTATTATAATTGTCAGACTGGGAACAGCTCCAATGAAATGACACTGCCTAATTAATTTAAATGTTTTGGCTTCATTCTGTTTTTAAAAGTACTACTATATGTGCCTACTTTGTTACATGCTTTTAGATGTATTTAAGTCTTTTAATTTTTAAAACTGTATGAGGTAAATAATGTTACCTCCATTTTACAGGTAAGCAAATTGAGGCTCAAAGAAGTTAAGTAACTTACCAGAAAAGTTACTAAACTAGTGAGTTCTAGGGTCAGAATTAAAATTTAGGCTAAGTACTTGGCCTTTTTACTACTTCGTGAATTTTGCTACAAGAAACAATTTCACCTTAAAATAACATAATTATTGAAGCAAATGAACTGTTTAAGGCAACTTTCAGTTTGAAATACTCGAGATGGAGATGCCTACCATATTTAGAGAAAACAGCTCAAGATTGGAGTTATTAAACTTGTAAAAACTGATATCAAAAATGTGTACACGTTACTGCTGACCTCCTCCCACTGGACAGGAAAACAGTGCTGTCCAGCAGAACTCTCTGTGAGGACACAGTCTCCCCTCTGCGCTGTCCAAAATGGTGGTACAAGCCACACAGGGCCCTAAAGGAGCACTTGAAATATGGCCGGTGTAACTGAGGAACTAAATTTTAAATTTAGTAATTAGTCGATTTTAGTAATATATGAAACCTTAAAATATTTAGTAGATAAGGAACATACATTTATAAACTAATTAAAAACTTCTGCTAATTGATATTTCACTTGTAGCCTCAAGCTCTTAATTTGCATTGCCCAAAGAAATTACTTAAAATTCAAGCAGCCAAATATGCAAAATTAAAATATTTAGCAAGTACAAGCACATATCCATATAGTTATTGCAGATCGAGACACATGAAAAAAAGCAGACAGCCAAAATCCTTTTGGAAAAAAAAAAAAAAGAAAAACAACAAATAAAACCAAATTGTTAGAGGCAGCCAAGAAAACTCCATGCGAAAATTTAATAATCATCACAAATCTATTTTCAGATCAAGCATCCAAACAGGTATATGATCTTTTCAGCAAAATACAATGCCAAGCACTATTATGGATCAGGCATTTTACCTGAAGACTTATTTTTTGTTCTTGAACCCTCAATGATAGCAGTAGAAAACAAAAGCAGCTGAAATGTGAAATAATCCCTAGAAAAATCAAGAATTAAAAATTTCATAACATTAGTAAGAAGCATTTACTCAAAGTATGAAAAATTGGGGCTTGTAAGATTTATTAATAAATATTTTCAGAAGTAAAATTATCTCTAATGGACTTAAAGAAGTTAACATTCTTATTCTAGATTATAGATCCAAGAGCTGTTACTGTACTCAAATATACTCAGGAGAATCAGAAATGATATTTTAACAAAGGGAAATTGTCATTTTTACTGTAAGACAAATATATCAATAAAAACGGGACTACTTCTATTAAACTGTATAAAATTCAAAGTTCCTAGTCAGTGTCAGCCTTCATAACATTTTTAGAAACGTATTCTGGTTCCAGTAGGAATTACTAGCTTTCTCTTCCCAGATGATATTGACAATTACTGCAGCAACACTTTTTTTAGTTTAAATATAACTGAGAATTGACAAAATACACAGCCACTTCTCATCTGCATTGTTAGAAACTTAATTTAAAATTAAGACTGCTGTGGCCAGTGTGGCATTGTCCCATATACCGAGAGGTTGCTGGTTCGATTCAGGGCACATGCCCGGGTTTCGGGCTCAATCACCAGTAGAGGGCGTGCAGGAAGCAGCAGAAAGATGTTTCTCTCTCTCTCCTTCTCCCTTCCTCTGTTTCTAAAATTAATAAAAACCTATTTAGCCCTGGTCAGTTCAATTGGTTTGAGTGTCATCCCATGCACCGAGAGGTTCGGTCAGGGCACATGCCCAGGTTGCAGGCTGGATCCCCAGTGGGGGGTGTGCAGGAGGCAGCTGATCAATGTTTCCCTTTCATCAATGTTTCTTTCTCTCTTCCTCTGTCTTTCTCTCTCTCTCTCTCCCCTTCCTCTTTCTTAAAAAAAAAAAATTAGTGTGTGTGTGTGTGTGTGTGTGTGTGTGTGTGTGTGTATGAATTACTCAAAAGGAAATAGAACTTGTGACTCTTCTGATGACTTTTAAGAAAAAATGTGTACTCTTGGGAATATTTTGAAAATTGACATTTGGCACCTTCTCCAAGAAAATGTAAGTAAAATAAAATGGAACCCAAACTAAAGGTAAAATATACAAAAGGAACACTAACTCAATACTTATATATTTAGCTTTCTTGGGCCTCTTTGTTCCTAATTTACCTTAAAAAAACTAGCTCAGGATTAAGTATTTTATAAAATTAGGTACCTAACATGCTACACAAAGTCATAGAAATCACCTAAGATATTACATTGCCAAATTATTCCTTAGTCTTCAAATCAAATTCATTTTCCCATGCCACCTCTTTGTCACACATCAACAATAAACCAAAATTTAAAACCAATTACTACACTGGTTTGCTAAACCTCAAACAAGTATTTTCTTAAATGAGCTGTCCACATTAAAAAGAAAAAAAAATATTTTGAAACTGCTGAACATACACAAAAAAACAGAATAAAATATACTTTGAACTAAACTTAAGTTTGGGATCCATTTTTGTTCTGAATCACTGCAGAGAAAAACAGCAGTCTGGGGGAGGGAAAAAAAATAAGCTGAACGTAGGCTCTTAATGGCAATAAAAAAAGAACCAAGCAATCTAGATAATATGATGTTGTTTATAGGCAGTTCTAGGTTCAAATTCCAACTTTTCATCTTATTCAGGAATATTACGGGATAACGTACCTACCTCATACGGCAGTGGTAAGAATTAAATAAGATAATGCCTGTCACATGTCTAGCACTGTACCTGAAAAGGAGCAGGTTTGTTCTTAAAGACTACTTACATGATTATTAGCAAGAAAGAACTCTCCTCTGAGTTTGCTTTCTCCAATCTAAACAAATGATAAAACCTGCAGGCTCCACCTGTCTCTCAACATTGTTATGAAGATGTAATGAAACAATGCAAATGAAAGGCAGTCTCATGGAAAAAGAACAGGCTTGAACTTGGCACAAACCTCTTTGTGCCTCATTTTCCTCAAATAAATCACAGGTCATAAATACCTACATCTCACATGGTTTTTAATACTGATGATGAAAAACAAAAGAGCTAATGAATGTGAAAATACTTAAAAGGTTCTGTTAGCTAAATATAAAATAATTTTACCTATCACATTATTGATGTAAACTGAAAAATGTCAACTCAAGTGTGTATGTATGTCTACTGCTTTTGTTGATTGAGGCTAAAGTGTAAGGTTCTTCCCCTTCTGCTTCCACCCCATCTGTAAGGACATTAGCAGGCTGAGTGATAAATAAGTACAAGAGCCACAAACTCAAATGCCTAAAGGGGATTGCCAGAAGACGTTCAAGAAGTGGCTCATCTTTGAAAAACTATTTTAAAAGAACAGCACAGTTGTGACAATAAATGCCAACTGAATTTGGCTTTGGTTTTAGGGATTAACAGGTAATCATGGCAAATTGGTGCACCTAGTCTTATTAATGGGGCATTATATATTTAAAGGAGCTAGCTGCAAAGTTGTTTTTAGGTGAAATTTGTCATTTTCAAAATACAGACTCAAAAAACATTTGATATCGTATAAACCAAACAAAATAATGTCTTTGAGGGTGAAGGCCTGGGTGGGGGCAGTGGGAGCAGGGTGAAGGGGGTCAATGGGGGAACCAAAGGGGGGACACACCTGTAATACTTTCAACAATAAAGATACGTAAAAAAAAAAAGTCTGAGCCAGATGTGGCCAATACTTTGCAGCCTCTATATTAAAGAAACAAGAGTAAATTCTATGAGAGAAGGGAACCTAGTAGGTTTTGCTTATTCCAGCGAGTAGCATATTATACAAAGTGTTTAATAAATATTTTTTGAACAGTACATGTAAGATCTCAGGAGAGTAGAGAGAAAACACGAAACAACAAATGAACAGCCAATGGACTCAGGCTTTTGGGCAGCCTGAGTCTGCTGCTTCGGTGACTTGGGCACTTTGTTTGCAGTCTGGTGACTCAGCTGAGCTCAGACCTTCTTTTTCAGTGTATTACCTTCTTTATCCAAGAGCTTCACGTCACCCAATCAACCAGAAAGCTCTGATTACATGCCAAGTTTGCCAACAAATAGTTATAGGTTGATTAGTATATACTGATAGAATGTTGAAAGTATGTATGCACAGGAAAGATATTTAAAATGTCCATTGCTGAGATTATAAAGCAAAGTGTAGAACTCAACTGTATTTGGAAAAAGCAAGAAGCTGAGAGAGTAGCTGTGATATTAACAGTAATAAAACATTAACTGAGAGGTCTTTCTTGACTCATTTACCCTGCTATTAAATTACTAAAATAACTGTAACTAATTGCTGGATCCTGGAGACTCTAAATCTAATTCATCTGAAACCCCATGTAATTAAATCACATGAAAATCAAGAAAGTGCAAGTGTCAATTTTTTTTTTCATTGTTAAGGAGAAAGAAAACAGACTGATGTAGAAAGAGGTTTCTTTCTTTTCCGGGGGCCCAATTCTAAGTCGCCCATGGAGCCCCCGGAACAAGGGAAGAGGCTGCTCTGACACTGAAGCACCAGAAAGAAGCTTCAAAGTTGGGCTGAGGATAGAATCTCTCTCTGCATCCCAGAACTGGGAATTGTCTTTTCTCCCACTTAAAAAAAAAAAAAAAAAAGCCTCAGTGTATGCCAAGCTAATGACCACTGGCACTGGGCTCTTAAAAAAGTATCTTGCATTCTAGCCCGGCTGGTGTGGCTCAGTGGTTGAGGGTCGACCCATGCACTAAGAGGTCGCCAGTTCGATTCCCAGTCAGGGCACATGCCCAGGTTGTGGGCCAAATCCCCAGTGGGGAGCATGTAGGAGGCGGCCAATCGATGTTCTCTCTCATTGATGTTTCTATCTCTCTCTCTCTTCCTCTCTCTCTATCAATAAAGAAAAAAAATTTTTTTAAAATTATCTCGCATTCTATCTTCTATTTGAGAAAGAAATAACAGTATGATCTACATGTATGTTGAGAGCTTCTACAACTGCTAACATTATGTTACTGAGAAAGATCATAAGCTAAGTACACACAGCAATGTGAATGAAGATAAATCAAGCTGAAAAATTAAAACAGACATCTACTATAATGTCACATTGAATGGGAAACGGATGACTTTATAAGTAAAAGTTCCTAGAACCAAAGTATGTAATTTTTAATTTAATACTTCAGAGAAAGGTAAAAAGAAAGGTCATTGCAGAAAACTAAATTAGTTATCTAGAATAATTATCATGTAAGTAACTGCATAAAAAAACAAACAGCCCTGGCTGGTTTGGCACAGTGCTTAGAGCATCGGCCCGCAGACCAGAGAGTCCCGGGTTCGGTTTTCGCTAAAGGCACGGTTTCCACTAAGGGCATGTACCTCACAGTTGCTGTCTGTCCCCGGCCCCGGTTGGGGTCACGTGGGTGGCAACCACTCGATGCATCTCTCTCACATGGACGTTTATCTCTCTCTCTTCCTCCCTCTCTCCCTCCCGCTCTATCTGAAGATAAATGCAAAAATGTCCTCAGGTGAGGATAAAAAAAAAAAGTAAAACACAAACAAACAAACAAATAACCCCCCACATCACAAGACAACATAAGACACAGAGGACAAATCCAGGAGCTCTAATATTGAAATTACAGGAATCACAAACAAAAAGAGAAAAAGGAACAGAGATAATAATCAATGAAATACTAGAAGAAAATAATCCCTGAACTGACTAAAGACTTGAAGTTTTAGACTAAAAGGGCTCCTGAAGTCTCAAGCAGGACTAGAAATGGGAGGAGGGTAGAAAAACACTTAAATAAATGCATCCTGGGGAAAAATAGTATTTCCAAGCTTCAAAAAAAAGGAGTCAACCTATAAGTTTCCAAGTGGAAAGAACAGGTAACTTAAAATTTAAAAAATAATGGGACTGAGCCCAACTTCTCATCTATAATACTGAAAGTTAGAGAGTAGAACAGTTTTAAAGACATAAAGGAGAAAAAATAACTGAAATAAAAATATCCTATATTCAACCAAGATACTATTCAGATATGAAGACAAACAAAAGCATTTGAGCATCCAGCAGCTCATTAAGTATACCATCCATGAAAGGCTTGCTAAGGAAATCATTCAAGGAAATGCTTCTAACAAAAGAAAATTAAAATAACAAAAATTTCAATAAATAGAAAGAGATAAATGAAGAGTATAAAAAACAAGCCCCGGCCGGTTTGGCTCAGCAATTGGAGCTTCAGCCTGCGGACCAGAGAGTCCCGGGTTCGGTTCCCGCTAGGGGCACATACCAAAAAAAAAAAAAAAAAAAAAAAGCAGTAAGCAATAATACTTATATAAGTGAAATTTAAATCTAAATAGATAATACTGTGATTGAGACTGTAACATAACTATGGGTTTTGAAACAAAAGCAATATACTGCCAGTGCAAACTTAATAATGTAGACTGTAAAGTCTAATTACATCATAATATCCAAGAATTGGAGAGAGAGGAAGAGGATACTGGGGGAAGAGGGAAGTAAATAAGAATATGTTAGGAGGAAGAGCACAAAGAAAACCCCTAATTTTAATAGAATAAAATAGAAATATATGTTTAAAGACATATATTAATGTGAAGCAATCAAAAGAAGAATAAAAAAATGCACAGTAAAAGCTCTCAATTAATTTAGAGGAAAAGTAAAGCAACTTGATCAATCCAGAGAAGACTGGACAAGAACACGGTAAAATAAATAACACAAAGTAAGAGAAGCACCACCACCAAATTTACGAGCCATAATATAAATGTTGACTATGTGTGTTGAATAGTATAACAGAACATCATATATCCACTCTCCAGCCGCAACAAATCAACTTATTTGCCATGAATTTTTTACAAAATAGGGAAGCAACTGTCCTAGAGCACATGCAAAGAAATAAGAGCTGAGGGATGAAGATAAAAAGCAAGGGAGAAAAAACTATTACAAAATGAAGGTGAAACTAGAGGAGCACAACAAAGAGCAGACATTCCTGAGATTACAGTCAGGGACACTGGGGTGTCAAAATCAAGACAAATAAATTGGAAATGAAGAAATTAAGACTTAAAGAAAAAAATGTTATTTATGTAAGCCAAGAAAATGGGTTCCAACTACATATCTGTAGTCAAAAATAAAATTCAAGACAGCATTACAGAAAAATAGGCCTAGATCTATATACTTAAAGGGCCCAATAAGTTCTAGAAAAAAAACTAATCATGAAAAATCAACACTATTTAAAATATATCTTAGTAGATAATGGTCATAAAAAATTAGAGTTCTTGTTGGGGTGGGGGGGCAGATGGAAGGATTGAGCAAAAAAGAAAAAAAAAGAGAAAGAACTCATGGACACCAACAACAGTGTGGTCATTGTGGGGGCCAGGGGGAGAGGTGGGTTCGTAGAGGTGGAATAGGGTATAGGGGGGATAAAATGGTGATGAAAAAAAATAAAATAAATATAGTTCGGGCACCTAGGCAAAAAGACTGTCAATTCTAAAAATAGGGGAAACTAGGTTGGTCTCAGACTTCTCCATACTAGCTTTTTATAGTAAAAGACTGGTAGAATGCTTATAATATCCCCAAGAAAAAAAAAGTATAATCTAAAGATTTTACACCCAGTCACCTGTTACTCAAAAACAAACTACAGACAAGCAATATTAAACATGCAAGAAGTCTAGGGTACTATTTCCCATGAGCTCTTCTCAAAAGATTTATATGAGGATGAATTTCAGCTAAGAGAGGCCCGGAAAAACTAAAGCAAATCACTTTGAAATTCAAATGATAAAAACAAACATAACAGTAACAAAACTATAAAATACCAGACATAAACTTAACAAAGTTTAACACTAAAAGATAAAGGTTCTCAATGAATCAAAACAAATGTAGAGACAAACATGGTCTTTGACAGGTAAACTGAAAATCTTAAAAAAACAAACAACAAAAACCAGCATTGAGCAAAAGACAGTGTATATCTTTCTTAGTGATTTATGACTTAATAAAGGGTAAAACAGAGTCCAGTTGAGTCTTATGTTAATGAATAACAAACTATGCTTTATATGCACTCGTCTGAACTCTGTATACAACAAACATAAAATGTCTGGAGAGAAAGACTTCATAACAGGAGTCCTTGCTAAGAGAATTCCACAATATAAAACCTAAAAAATTAACTCACATTTTTCCTCTAAAACCTGAGGAAGAGAAAATTACAGTCTTTTGTTACTGAGGCTTACAAGAGTACCTCTCATCACCCTAAATCCATTTCATCCACTATTATAATGTTAATAACACACTAAGATTATGTATTTCAAATTATACACTCACCACATACTGAATGTTTCAGTGTGTCCTCTGGATATTTAAAACCAGAAAGCACATATGGCACATTAGAAAATTTTGGAAGAAAATTCTTTTACATCACAACAAATGGAAACGTTAACATTTTTTTAAAAGTGAAGAAATAAATGCCGTGCCTCTTAGGATTAAGGCTCCAGGTTAAACTTTTACTCTTTCTGTATGATTTACTGACTGATCCACTCAGATTTATTTATTTGATACTTTGGGTTGTAATCCAATACTGTGCTATACTAATTTTGTTGCTCAAATTGTTCATTGGGAGCTCTTTCAAGTTGACTTCTGTGTCCGTTGACATAATCTCTTCTTGGTTTTGAGCACCTCCTTGCTTTCAGACAACACATGATCTCCAGGCTGTTCTTTATTTTCTCTGCTCCAGCCCTAGAACCAGCCCTTTCTCCAAGGAGCCCTGGTTCTCTCTACCAGAGAATGGTATTTAAAAACCAAAACTGGGTGTCAAATATTTTTTCAGTTACAAATAGGTCTCTCATACTAAGAAAGCATTACGAGGAAAGTCCTAGAAATTGAGGTGACCGCTAAGGAGACCAGTTTAAAGGAATTAAGATAAAAGTAATATAGTCTAGGAAGTGCTGAGGGATCAAAAACCCTGGAGATTCCAAAATCAGTTTAGCAGAAAATGGAAGAAAGCAAGTAAATCATAAATACTATAAATATTTATATGGCAAAGGAGTAAGACTATCTAGAATATTTTTATTACTTTTAATATTACTTTTACCTTAATACACTGTTAAAAGAGTTAGATACAACTCCCCAAAAGGCAGAGCCTAACCCAAACCACTCAGTGGCTGGGGAGATACTTCTCAAGGCCATCTTGGAGGCAAACCCAGGACAGTGTTTTGAATTATCAGGGACAAGGTGACTTAAAGGACAGAGAGAAGGCATTTAAAAAAAATTATACAAGTAATAAATGATCATTGAAAAAAATATTCACAAGCCATTTCTTTAATAGTTCTCTCTAAAATCTTTCTTGAACTCAACAAAATACTCAATGACCCTCTGCAAAATCCTTACTCCTCTATTTGGGAAAAATCCTTTAAAAAATATCACATTTTGCCCTGGCCAGTTTGTCTCAGCGGTTAGAGTGTCGGCCTGCAGACCAGAGAGTCCTGGGTTCGGTTCCCGCTAAGGGCACGTACCTCGGCTGCAGTTTGTCCCGGGCCCCGGTTGGGGTCGTGTGGGTGGCAACCAGTTAATGTGTCTCTTTCACATCGATGTTTCCCTCTCTCTCTCTTTCCCCCTCTCTCCCTCCCGCTCTATCTAAAGGTAAACACAAAAATGTCCTCGGGTGAGGATAAAAAAAAAAAATCACATTTCGTAATTTTCACATCTGCAAAGATCAACACCTCTGGCATCCTGTTTAGAGCAGCTAGGTGCTCTCATACACTCTCCTTTCCACAAAGTGAGTCATTCCACTGCCAACCCTCCAGTCACCAGTGACTCCTCCCTCCCCAATTCCAGCCATCACTAAACCCAATTCTTCCTATGCCTCTCTGTGATACGTCTATGTCTATCTCCTCCCAACACATCATGTAACCACTTTCCACATAAGTACCATACTATTCTCCAACTGGTCTGTAAAGAAATTCTTTTTAAATTTACTTTATTGTTGAGAGTATTACAGATGTCCCCCATTTGCCAACCCCCTCTTTGCCCCCTCCATCTAGCCCGTCCTCACACTATGGTCTGTGTCCATGGGCTATGCATATGCGTATATAAGTTCTTTGGTTATTATGTTCCTGTTACCACCCCCCACACACGCCCTCCCCTCTGAGCTCTGTCATTCTGTTCCATGTATCCATGTCTCTGAACCAATTTTCTTCATCAGTTTATTTGGTTCATTAGATTCCACATATAAGCAAGATCATGTGGTATTTGCCTTTCTCTGACTGGCTTATTTCGCTTAGTATAATACTCCCTAGGTCCCTCCATGCTGTTGCAAAAGGTAAGATCACCTCACACCTGTTGGAATGGCTTTCACCAATAAATCTACAAACAACAGATGTTGGCAAGGGTATGAAGAAAAGGGAACCCACGTGCACTGCTGGTGGGAATGCAGATTGGTGCAGCCATTGTGGAAAGCAATATGGAGTTACCTCAAAAAATAAAAAATGGAACTGTCTTGTGACTCAGCGATTCTACTTCTGGGGATTTGCCCAAGGAAATCCAAAACACTAATTTAAAAGAATATATGCACCCCTATGTTCTTTGCAGCATTATTTACAATAGCCAAGACTTGGAAACAGCCCAAGTGCCCACCAGCAGATGAGTGGATAAAGAAGCTGTGGTACTTTCACAGAAGGTAACTATTTTTCTATAGAAATCCCATGTGGGTTTTACAATAGTTTTGCCAACCTCTTCTGGGACATCAAGTACTTTAAAATTTCCATAAGATAGTATAAGGGATTTTACACTTTCTACTGCATTAATTTGTATTGCATGGCTTGAAAGCTAATTTACAGTACAAAAAAAAAAAAAAAATCACTTCACTTCAGTGCTGCCCCCATAATGTAATCTTCATGAAGTCATTTAAAACTACAATCAGGAATCACTGAAGTTAAAACTCCACCACAGAAGTCACCAATGCAAAGAAATGAACAAAGACACCAAATCAAATAACAGAAATCTTCCACAGAAGGGCATGTTCACAGAAACTCAGGCAATTACTACCTCCTTATTTAAAATTCTGCCTGGTGGTTGTTGCCAACTTTTTTTTTTAAAACCTCAATTATAAGAGACATGCCCATTCAGAAAACATCCTGAATTCAGAAACATCAAAATGTGTGTGTGTGTGTGTGTGTGTGTGGTGGGGGGGGGGGGGGGTTGGTTCTTAAAATTAAGAAAATGTAGTATGTAAGGCAGAAAGCAAGTCTATAACTTAAAATGAGAACCACAATTGGCTGAAAACCAGGCAGTAAGCAAGGAGGGAGACACTGTGCTTTCCTGCACATGCTCCATGGGAAGCCAGGTCATCTGCAGGCTGCACGCGCACACTGGGATTCAGTGCTGACCGCCTGCCGCAATCTATCTTCATCATTCCAGTGAGCGTGATAACATCCATCTCCCACGGACAGCGAGGGCACAAATCCCTCTAACTCACTTTCACTACAGCACAAGTTCCCTTCCAATGACTCAATACATACATATTTCTTTTTTTTAATTTGTTTTTGTTACAGATGTTTCTCCTTTTTCCCCCAATGACACACTCCTCCCCAACACCCCCCCGCCCCATCCCCAGCTTTGTTGTCTATGTCCATTAGTCATGCATACATGCATATAAGTTCTGTGGTTTATCTCCCCCCCCCCCCCTAAGGTTTGTCAGTCTGTACCCCACCTCTATGTCTCTGGATCAATTTTGTTCATCAGTCTGTTTAGTTCATTATATTCCACAAATAAGTGAGATCATGTGATATTTGTCTTTCTCTGCTTGGCTTGTTTCGCTTAGCATAATAATGTACATATTTCTTTAACTATGTTAATTTAATAGAGTAAGAGTCACATCTTACTCTGCCCATAGTTAGTTACTTCTTTCTGATGATTTTGAAAAGGCTCTGCTTTGATCCACTACATGAGTTTATAATGAAATGTCCAAAGACAAACTTATGTCAAGTTACACCTTCTCCAGGTACATGTGCGCGTACACGCGCACACACACACACACACAGTACCAACTATAAATAAAACAAAGATTTCTTAAATACAAATCTTACTGCCATCAATCACAGATGTCTAAAATAAAACCTGAACTTTAGATGATACAAAACATGCTATGATCTAGTGAAGTTTAATAGCCAACAAAATCAAGACTAAGAATTTGCTAACAATATTTATCTTATTTTTTGGTTTGTTCTCTGAGATATTTTAGAAGATGAAGTGAGGAAATGAAGAGAGAGTATACTCATAAAATTTGTTATCATGTTCACAGAATACACAATTAATTACTATGTCCATAAACTAAACAATGAAGTACATACATGAAAGAGGGAAAAGTGTATGAAGCAGGCAGTCCCTGGCTTAAGGCAATCTATACAGATGAACACTCACTGTGGCATTTTGCATTTTTTTCCATCCTGCCAAAATACCACCCACAGTAGATAACCACTCTCAACGCTCTGAATCATTCATTCCCTGCTGTGATCACTTTGGGCCTCCTACCTGAACCTCTGCTAAGCCAGCTGCCTGAACCCTGAGAGCTTCCACCTAGTTAGTCAATTTTCTTCTTCTGTTACTGGGACTTGGGTATTTTGATATATTACAGATTTTTTTAAAAAGTGCCTGGCTGGTGTGGCTCAGTGGATTGAGCAACGTCCAATGGACTGAGAGGTCCCAGTTTAATTCCCAGTCAGGGAACATGCCTGGGTTGTGGGCTTGATCCCCAGTAGGGGGGATGCAGGAGGCAGCCTATTGATGTTTCTCTCTCACATGGATGTTTCTATCTCTCTCCCTTCCTCTCTCTCGCTCTCAAAAAAAAAAAAAAAAAAATCAATAAAAACATATTAATCTTAAAAAAAAAAAAGAAAATCGTGGGCTAGTCTGGAAACCAAACCAACATTTAGAATATCATCTCTCTGAGTATAAATGTGTGTGTGTGTGTGTGTGTGTGTGTTTATATTCAAATTTCTGCAATTCATCCTCTTCTGGAATTTGACTATAAATATATCCAGCCTGAAAAACAAGTCCAGTTCTCCTTGCTAACTGTGAATATTTATACAGTTAATATATATTTAACAAATAAAATTCAAAATTTCAGATATAGCCACTTTAAGATAAGGTTGTAAAAGGTATAAATTAATAAGCGCTATGCTGAACAAAATTATCATTTGAGTTGTTAAAAAAGAGACAACAGGCCAAAGATGGAGCCACTTGTGTTAAGCTCCAAGTTGGCAAACTGACTTAATACCTCACTTAATTGTAGTTTCAGCCTCTCCCAGGAATGTAATTTATAATCAGTCAATCTGAAATTAGCTGACCAACACTAGTGAGATAATCTCCCGGACAGACCCCTGTCTTCCCCTAAAAGAAGAGGACCTTGGCCCTGGCCGGTTTGGCTCAGCGGTTAGAGCGTCGGCCTGCGGTCCAGAGAGACCCAGGTTCGGTCCCGCTAAGGGCGTGTATCTTGGTTGCAGTTTGTCCCCGGCCCTGGTTGGGTTGTGCGGGAGGCAGCCACTCGATGTGTCCCTTTCACGTCGATGTTTCTCTCTCTCTCTCTCTTCCTCTCTCTCTCCCTCCCACTCTATCTGAACAAAAAAAATGGAAAAATGTCCTCGGGTGAGGATAAAAAAAAAAAATTAAAAAAAAAAAGAAGAGGACCTTGCCTGAAACTATTCGTTCTTTGATAACAACTTCCTTGTCGGGCCCACCCCTCTGCCTATAAAAGGCTATTATTTTGTACAGCTCTTGTATCTGCTAGATGGGATGCTGCCCGATTCCTGAATCACTGAATAAAGCCAGTTAAATCTTCAAATTTATTCAGCTGAGTTTTGTTCAACAATTAACACAATTTAGAGGCCCAGTCTCTATGATGTATCTCTCTCTCTCTCTGGAATCAACTTCCAGGAATTCAAATATAAAGTTGTGAGGAGTCCAGGTGACTAAAGAGAGTCCGTTTCAAGATTCTCTGACTCACCTTGTTCTAAACTTTGTAATAATCCTAGATGCTTTGTCTAGGTGTTAAAGAGACCAATTTTCACACAGACTTATCATTTGTGACAGAAGACATTTTAGGGCTGAAGAATAGCAGAATATGCTACCCCAAAATATGATTCTTTGGCATAAGGGTTATTTTAAGATGATTCAGAAAGAGCAGACACAGAAGGAGGCTCATAAAACAGAGCAGAAGTTATTGTTTAGTAAGGGGAATCTATATTTATAAAGGAAATCATTTGTAAGGGTGTCTCCCTCTCTCTACCAGAAAGAGAAGGATAACTGGAAATCACAAGAGAATGGAGAATCTTACTCAATAGAGAAGGCATTAACTAAATCAGCATAATAGACCCCTTGTTTACTGATTTCCCTGGTAACCTCCCATAACTGGCCTCCCCACCCTCATTTTCTTCTTGTCTTTAGTTGAAGATGATATTTAAGCCTGCATTCTAAACTACCTCGGAGATTTGTTCATTTCCCCCTGGTTATCCCACATGTATACAGCAGGTATACGTGTTAATAAAATTTTGTTTGTTTTTCTATTGTTAATCTGTCTTTTGTTACTAGGGCCTCAGCCAAGAATTCAAAAGGGTATAGGAATTATTTTTCCTCCCCTACAGGGCTCTACCTTCAAAATAGGGTGGTGCTAGAACTCCCACAGACATGTGATGGGGAAGCACAGGACCAATATCCACCTCTCTCATCTAAATCAGAGTTCCTCCTCCTTATCCATAGTTGGTCACTGCCCAAGTTTTAAAACTTCAGGAACCATATATAACTTTTGTGAAGAAGCTGTTTTTGCTTTTTGTGAATAATGTTTATAGATACTTTATATTTAAATTAAAAATTTCAGACTACCTACCTTAAAGTAGGTAGTCATTCTTAAAAATGGATGCAACTTTAGTTACTGTTTGCATTAAATTTACTAACTTCTGAACTGGAATACTACCAAATATTTAAAACCTAAATCGTTGGTTTACAGTATCTCCAAGCAGAGGGCTACATACTGGTTCTCTAAGATGCCAAATAAATGATATCGTAGAAAACTTTATTATATGGTCAAAGGAAACATATTTGTGCTTTTAAAGTCTAAGGCCAGAGTATTGATTTAAGGATATTTATTTTAAAGATACCTGTAATAAACATAATTATAGAAGGTAATGATAACATAATGGACTAAGTATAAGAAACAAACCCAATCACTTTTACCGCAAATTTAAGGTAAAATGCAAATTTTTTAATTTCTTAGGTAACTGAATTTCAGCTAGATTATGCAAAGTAGCCAATTCAATTTCACAATGCAAAAAGGTTTGGATAGGATCAACAGGTACGTTTACTAAAAGCTACCTGTACTTACTCACTGGAAAACGAATGGGAAAAAGTGCTCTACTGTCACCACTATACAGTGTGGCCTAAGCACTACTTTCCAGAGAGAGATTCCTAACTCAGAGTAACATGTTTATTTCAATGTTAAATTCTACCTCTCCCAACATTTTTTTTTTTAATCTGAGGAGAAATCCCAGATTGTTAAGTAGGTGCAACTATGTTGATTCACCTTTGGATGATCCTAGCCTGTAGGATCCATCTCTGTTTTAGTCATTGTTTCATCCCAAGTTCTTAACACCATACCTCATACTTGAGAGGTACTCAAAAAACATTTGTTGAATGAAGTCAATCTTTCAATTGGCTTCACTGTTTACTTGTACTCTTCCTACTTACTGTATTTCAAACCAAATTGTACATTTGAAAAGTGTGTCTTTCTATTCATGGAATTGTGAAAAAAGGCTCTCCTTTTTCCTTAACTTTATTCCACTTATTTCAAGTCAGGAGTGAACTATTTGATTTTTTTTTCAAGTCTATTTCAAAATGTACCAAAACTACATTGGAAATCTCTGCTGCGGTTTTGACTATCTAGAGACAGGGTGTTCAGGAAATAATGGCACAGCCAAAGCACCAGGGCTAACTACAACATCAGCTGGCTTCAGGGCTCATGGTCCTTCTTGGCATTTTAAATTTTACCTGACATATGAAATTCATAAAATCTAAGGGTAATTCTAATTAAAAATATTATTTTAAAGCAGAGGACTTACCATTATAGGTTATTCTTGGCTTTGTTAAACACATCACAAGATGTAAATCCATTTCATCTGAGGGTACAAATTTTGAGCATACAGGGCACTTAAATCCTGAAAGAGAAAGTAAAAGAAAGCCATGTTACTTAACTAATCTGAATATCCAACTATGATTTCTTTTTACAAGCATGGAAGACAGAGCATTTCAAACTTTGGTATTATACTTACAATAATATGCTACTTATGTACAATTTAAAGTTGAGAAGAGTTTGTGACTGTACTATCCAACTAAAATCAGTTAATGAAGATCATCTCATTTCCAATAAAACAAGTTCAAATGAGAAGAACTGGTTCACTACAAAACTCCCCTATCTTCTTCTAATGTAAGGGCCCAATTATTCTCATATCTGTCTGATTTTTTTACATTAACTTGAAATTATGATTTTGTTATAATAGCTTTGTATTCTGACCATGCTGTGGAAATTACCTTCCCAGCCTGGTATAGTACAATTTGAGTCACGGGTTTTGTAGCTAAATAGTACCTTATAAACTATTCTACTCCACTGATCTTTTAAAGATTTATCTGATGAACTAAGTGAACCTTTCAGAACAGCAAAATCAGGTCTAGAACCTAAGACTGCTGACTGCTAGTACAGCAGCCTTTCCGCCACACCATGCTACTACAATCACAATGCAAACAGAAAACAGCAACATCAAACAGGGCAGATTTCTCAATCTTGACACCTAAATACTAGCTGGTTTCCTACAATATTCAATCTGCACTACTAAGTATTTGCCTGAAGTACTCTATTAAAAATAAACTGGTATACTGAAAGAGAGAATGTTATGCATTCAGCTCTTTCCTGCCCCTCATTCACCAAGGGGAACTGTCCCATCCATGGTTTCTTGCTGCTTCTCTGCTGAGCTCCTGTTCCCTCCCTGACATCCCTAAGGTGCTTAACACCTGATCCAAGAAAGCCATTTTATAGTTTAGCTAGGAACAACAATCAGAGTAGTACAAAAAGATGGTCCGAGCCAATCCATTTTTCTTAGAAATGTGACTAAAAACCAGCAAGGGAGGACATGGGTCAGCTGTAAAGGGCTGAAGCCAAAAGGTCACATGTAGGTAAGAGAGAGACTGGAGTGTCCAGCCTGGCTCATGTGCAAGCTGAACTTAGAAAGCAAACACTATGGGCAAACAGAGGAAAACGGTGCACACGGAGATCTTGGAGCAGATGTGCAGAAGAGCGGAAGAGCCACGGCAACAGCAGCTAGTAAGGAGGGCGGTGAAAAGCAGCCAGCCCCCAAAGCTGCCTCCATTCCAGCAGCTCCACTGCAGTGGATGTGTGTGTGTTCTCACGGGCACTCCCTCCTTTTGTTGTGACGTCAAACTCACTGCAACCAAATGAGTCAGACTAGAGTAGTCCCTAGGCAGAACTTTCTACAAATTAGGGAAAAGTTTTGGCATGGGTACTTAATCCAGGTATCCAACATCCCAAATAAAAGATATGGTTTTGAACACTATTTTTCACAGTGTATTAAAAGCATTTTAAAAAACTAAAAATTCTGGTGGCTCTTTGTATATTGTTTTATCTCCTTAGGCTTTACTTTATCTCTACATTAAGATATCATTACTCATCCAAGATTGGCAAGAACTCAAAAGCTTGACAATGCATTGGTGGTGAGGTTGCAGGGAAACAGGCACTTCCCCCATTGCTGGTGGGAATACGAAGTTGTGTAACTCCACAGAAAGCAATTTGGAAAAATCTACCTAGATTGCATATGTATTTACTTAGCAATCCCATTACTAGAATCTCACCGCAAAGGTATGTTCCCAACAATACCAAATAATATATTCACAGACAGAGGATTCTGAGAAGATGACAGAGTAGGAAGCACTGGAGGAATCTGTCTCCCCACCTAGACAACCACTGCACTGGAGGCATCTATTTGACGTTACTATTTTGGAACTCTGGAGTCTACTGAAGGCTCGTAATTCCCAGGGGAAGACTTGAACAGTACACTGTGGTTAATTTTAGCTCTCAGCACAGTAGCAGCTTCCCTTCCTCCACCCCAGCCACATGACAGGCAGCGATGCACTTGTTCCTGGAGCAGCTTGCAAACACCTTGCAGGAGTCAGGGCGGGCAAAAGGACCCTGTCCTCCAAATATTGGGAACCTGTGCTCTGATGGCTGATTGCTGCTTCTGATCCAGGAGGCACAAAGAGAAGGGCACTCACTATTGTTGGACCACCCTGCCATTGTTTTAAGCTCCTCCCACTCTGGCTGAAGAGACTTCAGCCCCAACTTCCATCTACAATTGCTTGAGAGACTCCAAGTGAGAACCCCAGAATCCCACCAATTGATCCTATCTACTCATAGAGCCTTGATAAATAAATTTAAGTTTTAATTAAAACACAAACACAGTAATTTACTGTGGTACTCTTGGAAATAGCCCCAGATCAGAAACACATAACAGATCTGGTGAATAAACCATTATTCATCTACACAATGGAGTACTATGCAGCTATAAAAAAGAAATGAACAATGTTTTTTTCACCAAAAAAAAAAAAAAAAAACATAAAAAAGAAATGAGGAAGGTCTATAAAGTTTATAGTATAAACTGATATAGAGAGGTATCCATGCTTTATTAAGTGAAAAAAAGCTGTATGAAAAAGAATCTAGCTATTGTGCAAGAAAGAAGGGGTAAATAAGGATACATGTATATGTATCTGCCAAAAGAAAAACAAAGGAGGATAAACTTCCAACCTAAGGTTTACATAAATGTTACCGAAGGTGGTGAGAATGTGGTGAAAAACAGAGGGAAGAAGGTATTTCTGAGTATAGCTTTTAATAAGGTTTTTGACTTTTGAACAATGTTAATGACATATGAATCCAAAAATGAAAAATGAACAGGATTAGGAAAAATTCCTATTAAAATTATATAAATGGAAACAAGTGGACTTAACTATATATCAAATAGGTACAAAGAAAAATAGGTACACACACACACACACACACACACACACACACACACACACAGCTCAGTCCAATAAAAGGGCCTAAAAGCAATAACACCTCAATAGTAAAAAACAGCCCCAGCCCCCAGATCTTGGGTTTCTAAATATCATTCCCCACAAAAAGAAACCAGGGCTCCTTAGAGAAATGGCTGGTTCCAGGTCTGGGGCAGGGAAAATATAGGTGAGCCTACAGTAAGGAAGTGCTTGAGCATTGGAGCCAGCTTGAAAGGGCTTCTCCTCATCAAATTTGAACAATCTGAGAATCAAAATGGATAATGACATGATATTTTAAATTTAGTAAGAATGCAAAATTACATCATAATAATTATACCTTCTTAAAGAATCAAGCCAAGATCACTTAATTAACAAAGATAAAAAAGGTACTTTTAAAATGGAAAAACTGGCTATCACCTTCAACAAATGTTCAAACTGAGTATCACCAACAAAAAGGCAAGCTGACATCTGTGCCTCCTAATGTGTGATTCACTGAGGACATGATACTCACGTGTATTTCTTCAAAATATATTTTGAATCTAATTGTGAGGAAATTTTTCAACAGCCTCCAACATATAAGTTGTACACCAAAACAAAACAAATTAAGAGAAAAGAGGTACTTACTATGATAAAACAGTCAAGCAAGAGACAAGAAAATTTCAGCAATGCCCACCCCCCAAAATCTTATAATTAATTATAAGATTTCTTTATTTTTCAACCTATTAATTTGTTTTTGTTTCTATTTATTTGTTTTGGTGTCCTTCTTATATGTTGAAGGTTTTTCCCAAATTTTATCAATTGTCCCCAAAACTCAAAATGATACTCCACCCATAAAACAAGAACAGGAAGATATAAACTAGGAACAGAGAAGTAAACAAAGGCTCTGATAACTAAACTTTTGATAGAAATTAAGAATTCAATGCCTGGTGGGTGTGGCTCAGTGGTTGAGCATCAACCTATGCACCAAGGAGTTGCTGGTTCAATTCCCAGTCAGGTTGTGGGCCAAATCCCCGGGGGGGGGGGCATGCAGGAGGCGGCCAATCAATGTTCTCTCTCATTGATGTTTTTCTCTCTCTAAAATCAATAAAGAAAACAAATTTTAAAAAAAAAGAATTCAAATAGGCAGAATATTAACGTGAGGTAATAATAATACCAAATGAAAATATAAATATTTACTGTGTAACAGGAAATTAAGCACATTAGATATATTAACTCATTTATCCCCATATCCTTTGAGTTAGGTACTAACATGAACCCTGTTTTACAGATGAAAAACTGAAAGGATAAGTAATCTACGTAAAATCATGCAGCTAGAGGTTGGCAATGCCACAATTCAAACAGACCTCCTGGCTCCAGAGCCTAAGTCCTCTCCACAACTTCAATCTCCCAGGAAGGAGAACTAAAAGTCAAATAGGAGTAAATAATGAAATTTGAAGATCAGTCCAGGTGGTTTAACATCCAACCAACTAGAAACAGACTTAAGAGGAAGAAACTATGAAAGACACAATTTCCCAAAAAGAAGTTCATGAGTATTGTGGACGAAAAAGGGGTTTTGTACTAAAACAACAAATCCAGTGAAGAAAAATGACCTCACAGGGTGATCTGATCATAAATTCCTAACTGGGAAGTCACCTTGGGCAGTCATGCCCTAGGCATATAACTTCTTTAGTAAAAGGTATCTGATCTTTGCACATCTAGGTTAACACACCTTTGAATGTCACAGTAATCCACTTTTTCAGACCCCGGAAGCATAAACACCCTCAATGGAGCACAAACTCTTGTTAACTAGTCTGTAATCCAATTCCCACCTTGTTTTCTCCCACTTTCATGTAATCTTCCTTACTTTCCCTCCTTAATTCCAAATGTATAAAAGAAACTGTAAAACTGTTATTCTCCAGAGCATTTGAGAACTTGCTTCCTGGCAATGTCGTCAGTTTGGCTCAAATAAACTTAAAAAAACTCTCCACAGATTTGGACATTTCTTCCGTCAACAATATACAGGCTGAGAATGTACCGATACAACAAATGAAAATAAGCAGCCATACCAAGGTGCACTGCCACAAAATAACAAGCATCAGAGGTACAGAAACAAGTCCAGTGTTTTCAAAAAGAAAAAAGAGCAATATTGAATAGTTGCCAGACTTTTTAATTTTGTCTTTCATGATAATCTTTTTGGAGAGTCTAGTTCAACTATTTTTCAGAATCAGAATGGCAACTTCTCAACAGCAACACTTGAAAGAAGAAGACAAATGAAGCTGTAACTTCAAAATTATTAGTGATTTCATTTAGACTATATATCCAAACTACTACATATTCACACTTAATACATTTTTCTCCCAATAAGTAAAGCATTCAAACTTGTTCTTCTTGGGCACAGTCTTAAGAAACTTCTAGAACATGTGCCCCACTAAAACAAGGGAGCAGAGAAAAGAGAAAGACCACAAGATCAAGGAAACAAGATCTCTTCTAGGAGAGAGGTAAGGAAGTCCTTGGATAACTGTAGCAGGTCTAGAAGGTATTAGTTCAGATTGCAAGAGGAGAGTAGATAGTTCAAGAGAGAGAAAGAAGGGAGGAGGGGAAGGCAGGGAAGGGGAAGGCAGGGAAGAGGAGGGAGGAGAGGGGAGAGGTAGGCAGGGAGGGAATAGGTAGTGAACTGATAAGATTTTTATGATGTGTTCAATCATGGGGAAAAACAAGATTGTAATCAGGCAGTTTTAAAATTCTTTGACAAGTTTGGGAAGAACTGACATGAAAATAGACAAGTAAGCAAAGGACTAGGAAATTATTAATTATGAGACCAATACATAAAAGGAAATGTAATCCACAGTCATAAACAATGAATATCGATTTAAACAAATCAATTAAAAAGATATTCAAAAGGTGAAAGGATTAAAATGAAGACAGATGGCATATACAAACCTTCGTCTTTTGTAATAGGCTGGTAATAGTTAACGTCTAAAAATATTAAAAACAGCCCTGGCCAGTTTGGCTCAGCGGTTGGAGCGTCGGCCTGCGGACCAGAGAGTCCCGGGTTCGGTTCCCGCTAGGGGCATGTACCAAAAATAAATAAATAAATAAAAATATTAAAAACAGGAATATAAGCATATTATTTATTAATATGCAAGTAAATGTTACAATTAATAGCTACAGATGTGGAAATAGTTATCTTAGGAAAATGAAAACTGATTTTATAAGACTAGAAGTACTTTGTCTTTTCAAAATATACACATATATTGACTTGGTTTAATTTTTAAAACTATTTTAAGGCAAAAAGTGTCTGTAGAACATAGGACATATTAGCCTAGTGAAAAAGTACATATTCTGTGAGAACACATCTCAGCTGAAGCCGTTGGCTGGCCCAGATCACCTCTTCTCCTTTCCTGCTACTGTTTTTCTCTTACAGAGGCCCAACTGGAATGGGCTCCACTCTTCAATGAACAGTAAGAAAAGATTCAGTACGGAACTGAAGCACTGAAGCTACTATAGGAGGAAGACAAAAGCATTCAAAGGCAGATGAATTAGACAATTAAAAAAATTAACTCAGGAAACAGTTATCACAGTTCAGCAAAGAAAACTGAATATAACAACTATTGCAACAGAAATAAAATTTCTGTAACCGAATCTATGTAACAGAAATAAAAACCACAGAAGAACCAGAGTGATATGGACAAAACTAGTGATAACATCACTGACATGAAAAGCAGACTTAGGAAAAACAAAACAAAGATGACAATTATTTAGAAAAGATGAAATTTATGGAAAATAAAAGGCCCCTATCTGGTTTTCTCAAAAAGGAGAATGGGATCAAAAGAACAGAAAGAAATGATCAAAAATAATTTTAAAAATCATGATACATATATAGACAGAAAATGTAAGGCATGTACACTTGAGGGGTGAGGGTGGCAGAAACCATACTGGACTCAGAATCATCTACAGAATAATAAAGATATTACTTGAGATGTATTTTTGGTGTGTGCTGGGGGGGGTATCTTCAGAACACTTAGAAGGGGAAGTAATTATTTCTTATGACAATTCTGTCACTTTATTTTATATATTACCTTTCTAAAAGAACTATTTCTGATGAGAATGGAAAGAAGAAATGAATAAAGCAACATTTTTTGTTGTACAAGTGAAAATTACGATCTGATTTATCTTTTGCAGTCCCAAAGCAAAGTATGTCTATTATGACACATAGTAGGCACTCAAATATTGGAATGAAAGGCTATCCCAAAAGTTTTTTTTTTAAAGTATTAAACATCAGCATACTAAAACGATTCACAAAATATTCTACAAGAGTTCTTTAAAAATGCCCTGGAGGATTCTTTGTAGATTAAAAAAAAGATACATGATGGGTAATTTCTTTTCCCTTTTTTCTGGTTCCTGAGTTTTAAAAAAAGCACTTAGGGAACAGCATTTTTACATGCGCCAGACTAGGTGCACCTGACAACACCCTCAGTGATGTTTAAAAAGAACGACTTCTCCATGTTCACGGTAATTAACTCCCACACCATCTGGGTGCAAGTTTATGAGAATGTGAATGGAACCTACGGGAGCATCTACTCTAATCTCCTTCCACAGATAAAAAACTCAGTGAAGTAAAATTTTTGCCAAAAGTCATAAAACAAGGCAGCAGTAGGGCCAGGACAAGGGCTCTCTTCACTGGATTCTGTACTCCACTCATCTACCAGATCTCATAGCATTCGTAAGTAGTTAAACTAACAATTTACAATGTCTTATACATAACAATGTTCTATTCATGCAACCATTAAAGGGGATCTAGTCTGAGCTTGTTTGTTTTCAAGGAGAAGTGATACTCCTTGTGAACAGTGGCAAAAATCTACAAAATGAATGACTACTATTAACAACATACATTAGGAAGTACGAGCAAATTAAAAACCATACTGGTATTAAATCTGGGACATCTCAACAAATGTAATTCCCATATCTGGGAAACTACTTAGAAGCCCAGGGAGAGTTAAGTATTGGAAACAATAATTTTCCTTCACCCAGTTAAAAAACAAATTTGCAATTCATTTTTTTAGTCATAAAATGCAAGAATAACATGTATAAATATTTGTCTTCGGTATACTCATAATCTTAAAAACACTACAAACATGCCAATTTTTGCTTGTTTCCCATTTATTTTTCATTATTATTCCTTTTATTGTCTTCTAGCCTATCAATCAACTCTCTGCCAACTTTTTTTCTTTCTCTTCCCCACCCCTCAATATCCCATTAGTTTTATTTCTCATCTCATATTTTGGCTTTATTTATTGTCTGGATGATTTTAAATACATATAACCTACAAATATGATAGGTTAGAGTAACTATGAAATAACGGTGGGCCATTCAGACAGCTGTAACAAAATACTAGAGACTAGGTACCTTATAAACAACAGAGATTTCTTAACAATTTGGGAAAGCAGGGTGCCAACACAGTCAATTGTGGTATCCTCACCTGGTGGAAGGGGCTTCCTGGAGCCTTTTATAAGGGCACTAATCCCATTCATGGGGGTTCCACACTCATGACCTAATCACCTCCCAAAGGCCCATTTCCTAATACTATCAGGTTTTCTACCTGACTTGGGGGCACCCATTCATTCACACCACAGCAGTATGCACTTTCGGAACTGAGCACGAGCTTCAACAGAATCAGAGTCTATCTGTTTATTTTCATAAACAGGACAAAAATAACTTCTGCTGTATAATTTTCTCTCAGTTCGGGAAATGGAGGAGGCAAAGGATAGAGTAACGGTATTTGCTCTGGGAATTCAGACTAGATGGAGAAATACATCCTTGAGCCACAACTTCTCATCTGAGAGACAGTGTAGCTGCATAATGCCCACCAGCTGCCACGGTCCCAGATTAACACAGAAGTCAAATGAAGAGCAAAAAATTAACTATAAATTTCAAAATAATTACTACAATGAACTCTAACTACTACAGCTAGTAACTGCACTCATTGGCTTAAAGCAAAGCACTGAAAAATCTGTACAGGGCACAGCTAAAATTCTCAATAAATTCAATGTCCCCAAATAGTTTGCTTCTACCTAGACATTTATGTTCCCAATTCCCTTCAGTTGCAGAAAACTGATGACCAAAGTTTTGATAATTAGCTCTAGAAATAGAGTATCAATGTGGATAGAGCCTCAATGGCTTATAATTGTTTATCACCTGTTTCATTTCAGGTCATGTCTATAAGATATACATACTGTTCCTATCATATTTGTATTTGTTGTCTTACCATGGTTTAGGTATTCCAAAATCTATTTACTAAAGGTTCAGTAAATTTTACTGAAGCTCTGAGTCTTTTTAAAATGTGAATGAAAACAAAATTACTGCTTTTAATATGTAGCTGCCACATTATATTAGACTTCAGATTTATTTAAAAAATATAGGCACAGTTGTAATGAAACTATTTTCAAATATCTGTAGAACTTTCAAATAAAAATACCAAATAGTCCACTGAACTCAGTAACATAAGGAATGATTTTAAAACATACCTTCTTCATGTTTCATACCAAGATATTTATCTACTTCACAGCACCATGCCAAGCAGAGTAGATAACTCAAAAATATATACTGCATGAACAACTACGTCCTCCTCCTAATATATCCCTTCTCATGCCCAAATTTGAAGATCAAGTGTGGAGCTCTCTCTCCACAATTCTCTTAGTGCTAAAACCAACAATAGCAGCTCAGAACAGATAGTCAAATGACATTGTTCAAATATGGCTTACTGTGTTTCTTCCCTCCCTTCTTCCCCTTTCCTCCCTCCCTCCTACTCTCTTTCTTGCACATGAACATGAACGCTCACACGCAACATGGAGATTTTACTATGCTGTTAACGATCAGAATTAAATCTAAATCAAAGACAACAAAATATGTAAAACCATTTTCTAACAAGTAGAAAAGATGGGGTGGAGAACATAGGGTTGAAGGGACAAAAATTCCAAGATTTAATACGTTCTTCATGTAAATCTGGACTAGTTATTTCTGTTGCTGTTTCAGGTCAAACATATCTTTAAGTGGTTTAATATTCCACTCAGCCACAGAAATATGAGGTAGAAGCTGACATAATGAGGCACAACTTCTGATAATCATAGTATAAATTCTCCCTAAAAGACCATAAAAATATGGTGTTTTTGTCTGTTTTTTGGAAGAACAGGGAATGATATCTCTTACATTCTTAGAGGACTTACTTTTTAATAAAATCCTAAAATTTTTAGTGGGTGCTTTGCTTCTAAAGGAGACAATCTTTTAGCGCTCACCCCGATCAAATAAATCTTAAAGTCTTCATTGATCTCATTTACTCACATGGAATTAAGAGATCCAAGAATAGCAACTTAGAACAAAGAAGCAAAAGAAAAAAGTTAATATCTAACTAAGAAGGCTGAAAGAGCAAGAGAAAGTACAGGGCTTGAAGTACTGACTCAAGCAGAGCTATAAGAACATAGATGGGAAAATAGGAAGACACAGCAAGGAATAAAAACAACATATCCTGTATTCTACAGTTGTATTTTCCTTCTCACTGTACTCTATATTGTCATTCAGATAGATAGATAGATAGATAGATAGATAGATAGATAGATAGATAGATAGACAGACATATAGATAGATAGACAGACAGACAGACAGATAGATACACACACACACACACACACACACACACACAGAAACGTAAGAAACGTTGAAAGAAAAAGTACTGGGCCACAGATAATGTACAGGGACAAAGTATGTAAAAGAGATAATGTACAGGGATAAAGTATATAAAACATTTACATTTTTTAAGCTTTAGAGTTAGATTTCAAATATATTTGTGCCATCCTAGTTGTATCTTACATTTATATGATGAGTAAACCTACTTTTCCTCATGTACTAATTTAAAATATGAGAAGAGGTGACAAAATAATCAATAATTAAAACAAAAAAATTATCATTTAAATAGTAGCCACACATCATTTAAAACATATCAATTAGGTTGCTTCCATAGCCTGGTTACTGTAAACAAGACTGCAATGAATATAAGCATGTATATGTCTTTTTTTTTTTAATCTTCAACTGATGATATTTTTCTATTGATTTTTAGATAGAGTGAAAGAGAGGGAGAGAGAGAAACATCTATGTAAGAGAGACACATTGATTGGTTACCTCCTGCAAGACCCTAACTGGAGCTGGGGATCGAACCTGCAACCCAGGTATATGCCCTTGACTAGGAATCAAACCCACGACCCTATGGTCTGTGGCTAACACTCTAACTGCTGAGCCAAACAGGCCAGGGCTATATATGTCTTTTTGAATTAGTGTTTTGGGTGTCTTTGGATAAATACCCAGAAGTGGAATTGTTCGGTCCTTCTTTGTCTCTTGTTATATCCTTTGTTTTAAAATCCATTTTGTTTGATATAAGTATTGTTAACCCCAGCTTTTTGTTTTCATTTCCATTTGCATGAAATTTTTTCCATCCTTTTACTTTCAGTCTGTGCATGTCTTTGGATCTGAAATGGGTCTCTTGTAGACAGCACCCTATCTCTTTTGACTGAAGCAATTAATCCATTTACATTTAAAGTAATTATTGATAGGTATGTAGTTATTGCCATTTTATTATTCATATCTTTTGATTTTTTTCTTCTTCTTCTTCTTTCTTAAAGAAGTCCCTTTAGCATTTCTTGTAATACTGGTTTGGTGGTGGTAACTCCTTTAGCTTTTTCTTCTCTGAAAAGCTCTTTATCTGCTCTTCAATTCTAAATGACAGCTTTGCTGGATAGAATAGTCTTGGTTGTAGGTCACTGCTTTTCATTACTTTGAATATTTTGTGTCAGTCTCTCCTGACTGCAAAGTTTATGTCGAGAAATTAGGTGAGTCTTATGGGAGCTCCCTTGTAAGTAATTAACTGCTTTTCTCTTGCTGCTTTTAACATTCTTTGTCTTCAACCTTTGTCATTTTAATTATGATGTGCCTTGGTGTGGGCCTGTTTGAATTCATCTTGTTTGTGCTCTCTGCACTCCTGGACATGTATATCTATCTTCTTCACCAGGTTAGGAAAGTTTTCTTTCCATCATTATTTCTTCAAATAGGTTTTCAATTCCTTGCTCTCTCTATTCTCTTTCGAATAACACTATGATGTGAATGTTGGTATGCTTGATGTTGTCCCATAGACCACTTAAATTATCCTCATTTAAAAAATATATGTTTTTGTTGATTTGAGAGAGAGAGGTAGAGAGAGGGAAGAGATAGAGAGTGAAACATCAATGTGAGAAACATCGATTGGCTGCCTCCTGCACATCCTCCACTGGGGATCGAAACTGCAACCCAGGCATGTGCCCTGACTGGGAATTGAACCAGCAACCTTTTGGTGCATGGGACAACACTCAACCAACTGAGCCATAGTGACCAGGGCTATCCTCATTTTTTTTTTTTTAATTGTTTTTTCTTTTTGCTGTTCTGATTGGGTGTTTTCTGCTACCTTGTCTTCCAAATTGCTGATTTAATTTTCTGCTTCATCTAAGTGTCCATCAATAGATGAATGGATAAAGATGTGGTACATATACACAATGGAAAATAGCCACAAAAAAGAATGAAATCTTGTCATTTGTGACAACATGGATGAACCTAGAGGGTATTACCCTAAGTGAGATAAGTCAGAGAAAGACACATACCATATGGTTTCACTTATATGTGGAATCTAAAAACAAAACAGAAGTAAACTCCTAGGTACAGAGAATATTTTGATGGTTACCAGATGGGAGGGGGATTAGGGGCATAGATAAAAAGGGGAAGGGATTAAGATATGCAAATTGCCAGTTATAAAATCAGTCACAAGAATGTAAAGTACAGCATAGAAAATACAGTCAATAGTACTATAATAATTATATATAGTGTCAGATGGGTACTAGACTTATCAAGGTGATCACTTCATAGGTTATGCTGTATGCTTGAAACGGATATACTGTATGTCAACTATATTTGAAAAATAAAAAATTATTAAAAAAAAAACAAACCACCAGATTAAACAAATATATATCACTTAAATAGTCTATTGTTTTCCATTAAAAGTGATACGGCTTTGATGTGGCAGATATTTCTTATCAACAATAAATGTTAATATAGTAAATCACATGTGCATGTATTTAACATAAATCTACTTATCACAAACACTGTATCTTTCACCAAATAACTGTTTTTGATACCTAATCAAATGCAAAATGTACCTAACAAAATTTGATAGGATTTTAAAATGCTCTTTTGGCAACTGGGGCTTTAAAATCTTAAATATATTTGGCTAAAAAGTGTTTTCTGTTACTGTCAGTAATTTAATTTTTTACAGCCACCATGACAAATGAAAAGGCAATTATGAAGGCTCAACATACATAAACTGTTTAGTATCACAATCAAAACAATGTTAATTGTAGCAGTTGGGCACCTGACTGTAATCAGTATCGCTTTTAAGTAGATAACACTTTGCCTACTACATTTGTGCTAAAATAATCAGACCCAATGCTGCCAATAATTCCTAATACCACGCATATATAATTTAATTCTTATGATTTACTGTCAAATTTGATTTAGAATTAAAAGGCTGGTTCTACAAGAGTTTTTAAGTGTAACAGAAGATGCACAATCACTAATATATGATATTCCAAGAAGAGCAAAGTCTAAAAGAAATGCCAACTCCCGAGGACAAATAAAGTTCTCAACTAC
The DNA here is from genome assembly GCA_030848825.1 of Tadarida brasiliensis. Taxonomy (NCBI): domain Eukaryota; kingdom Metazoa; phylum Chordata; class Mammalia; order Chiroptera; family Molossidae; genus Tadarida; species Tadarida brasiliensis. The sequence goes on along the minus strand of CM061267.1, from coordinate 91,268,081 downwards.
TACACTATAACCCAACTCTACTTTTTAAACATTTATGTACTCAGCCTGACAAAAATTACTGACTTCCTTTCCCATAGGGGCTGACCTCTAGAAACCACTTCTCATTAGTATGGTGTTAATTATCTTCTTAAAGATACAGTTCTTCAGGGAATTCACTCTACATTAAATATTTCCCTAGCTATACTGAGCTTGCTGATAGCTCCTTGTTTCTATATGTATTCCTGTCTCTTGGGTCTCCCCAAACTCACAAATGGAAGAATCAAATTTAACAATTTATAACTCCTTATGAATAAAAAGAATTATCTTACAGCCTATTTGTTATTTATCTTGAAAGTTTCTTGCAAAGAAACTGTACTTGGGGTAACTCTGGCAAACTATGGATCCATGGGCTAAATGCCTGCTTTCATACAGCTCTTGAATCAGGAACAGTTTTACATTTTTAAATAGTTAGGGGAGGGGGGAATAAACAGAATAGTATTTTGTGACACATGAAAATTAGATGAAATTCAAAGTTCAATGTCCACTAATAGTTTTATTGGAAAACAGCCACATGTATACATTTAGATTTTTCCTATGGCTGGCTTCACATTACAATAGAAATAAGAGATCAAATGGCCTGCAAAGCCTAAAATATTTACTGTCTGGCCCTATACTGAAAATTTACTGATCCCTGGAGTGAATCATTAAAAACTGTTCAAAATGTCTGAATATTTGTTTCAAAAGAGTACACTAGGAAAACCCCTTTGAAAAATTTGGTTATGACAAAAACTCTGTAAGCTGCCAATGAACTCAATTTAAAAATGAGTCCACAAAAGAGCTGAGGAATGATAATGAAGTTCCAGTCAGGCCAGTATTATCACTGCTTCCCTGAAGACACACCTGTTTATTCTGAATCCATTACCAACCTGGTACATTTTACCTCCCAAGTACCTGTCAAATTCAACCACTTCTCTAGACATCCATCACCACCTCATATCTAGCAACTCTTATTTTTTCTTGGACCTGTAGTTGCCTCTATATACATATGCTCTAGCCCACCCCTTCCCCAAACTGTATAAGCCATCTTCAAAACAGAGATCTGATTATGTCACTCTTCTGCTTAACACACACACACACACACACACACACACACACACTTTTTATTCATTATATAAAGCCTTTCATTTTCTGTTCCCTGTCACCTCCATCCAGCCTCATCTCTTCCAACTACTAATTGATATTTAAAAACATTGGTTATATGCTATATATCTGTAGTTTCCTGATCAGCATGATTTAGTATTTAATTGAATCACTATAATACAAAACCAAAAAATGACTGATCACCTTTTGTGCCAAATAATTACATGCAATGTTAGAATATTTAATTTTTGCCTTCCCATCTACCCTGAAAGTTACCTATACTTTCACAGGTATCCAACAATGACCAACATAGTAGACACTCAAAAAATACTTATTGCTTGATCCATTATAAAACCTTGACAGTGTTCTTGATTCTGTTGGAAGTTTATTTAGACTGGGATGTGCTGATTCAGGGTACTGAACTCAGCAACTTCAACAACAAGCCAGTGGCAGATGTGAAAGACTGTATGTCTGGACTTTCAAAGAGCTGCTTCTAAGAATAAAGAGTCAGAATAAAGTCTCTTTTAACTGTCTACTCTAGTCATCGACTAGGACCTCATTACACACACTGAGTTGATTCAGAGAATACATTTCTGAGCACTCGAAACATTTTCTTATCCCTAAATGTAAAACCTAGGCTAATCGATCAGTTTAAGAAACCTAAATTTTTGACTGCTGGTGATATAGAAAACATTCAGTAGGATTATCTAACTGAATACATTAGAAGAGTATACAGAATGCTGAAAGACTGTAAGTTCATTCAAAATCTCACTCACAATATCGCAAATGGTAATAGTTTATAAGCTGTGCTTTGTCATTTCAGAATTTTTACATATTTTTAATATGATACTGCTCTAACTTTTTAAAATGGAAAAGGCATTCAGTAATAAATACATCATCATGTGAGGAACATAGTATGTATTTCAGATATGCACATTTAAGTATATGGGGTAAAGTGATAGGGTATCTGGGATCTGGGTTAAAATATTTCAGAGAAAAGAGATAGAGGAAACAAATATAGCAAAATATAATTAACTGGTAAATGTGGGTGATAAGTACATGAAGTTTATTAGTTCACTGTAACATTTCTCTCCACTTCTCGGTATATTTGAAAACTTTTCTAATAATATTTTTAAAAGGCTTCAGTAACTCTAAGAAGTCCAATTTTTTCAGTTAATCTGAAAAGGCAAAATCCAACTACAGTGAAAAGTGAATTCAGAAAATACTGAAATTTTAATTTAAAAAAGCAAAACTTTGACAGTACTAAATATTGCAGAGGCTGCTGAGCAACGATGGACTCTCAATACCACCAGCCTGAGTCAAGGTTGACACACACTGCAAACTGTTTAAAAGAAAGCTGAAGGCATGCATAACCTAGGACCCAGCAATTCCACTTCAAGGTATGTATCCCAAAGCAGAGATTCTCAAACTTTCATGTGCATAGATTCATCTGGAGAGCTTGTTCCAGTTCCCTGGACCCAAGACCCTGATTCAGTAGGTGAGGGTGGGGCACATGACTTTGCATTTCTAAGTAGCTCACAGGTGACACCACGGAGCTGCTGGTCTGAGGACCACACTTTAAGTTAATACAGACAACTGTACACATATCCACTGGAATACATGTTAACAAAATATTCACATCAGCAGTGTTTTTAACAGTGAAATAGAAACAAATATCTGACAATGAAATGGTTCAATACATTGTGGTGTATTCATGGAATGGAATGATAAAAATTAACCACAGCTACAGAAGGGTAGCAGAATATGCTACCCCAAAATATGCCAATTTGGGATATCATTTTGAGCTGTAAGGCACTTAGAAAAACAACAAATGCTTGGAAAGGCTTTCTCTGAACTCCCCTTATCTGCCTAAAGACAGATCCCCCAAAAGGAATTCAATTGTCCTCCCTGGGAGTGTCAATAGCCAGGAAAGCTGATGCTTATCATTGGAGAGGAGACTTAGAGGTTGACATCACACCCAGACAAACTTTGTCACAAATTATCAAACCTCCCATCAATTCTTGTAAGGACCTATTTATTTATCTTTCCTAAAAATCATTTACTCCCTCCCGAGAAGCCTACTTTCCCTCTCCCCTTTCCCTATTAAGATGATATGTAAGCCTGAACTCTAAGCCATCTTGGAGAGTTACTCAATTTTTCCTGGGTTACCTCTCATGCATACAGCTGGTATACATGTTAATAAACTTGTTTGTTTTTCTCTTGTTAATCTGTCTTTTGTTACAGGAGTCTGTAAATGATAAATGCAAATGATAAAATAAAGAAAAGCAAGGGAATTATAATAAAATATTATGATTATTCTAAGAGAAAGAAAAGGTTTTAGAGTCAGGAAGACACAAGGAAGGGTTTCTGAGGTACTAGCAATGTTCTATCTACTTCTGGACGTAGGTGATAGTGGCAATGGTATTCATTTTGTAAAACTGTATTAAGTTTTATACATTTTTCTTATGTATAACCAAAAAAAAGTAAGATATTTTCTTTGATGAGATAGTTTTATGAAAATGACTTCCCAAACTTTACTAATTGAATCTTAGTGCTCTAAATCTAGCCTCATCCTTTCAATCAATTAAATTATATTTCATAATCTAAATTCAAAGAATTAAATAGGCATGGTGGTGAATACAAATTTCATTAAATTGAAGTATAAAGTTTTGAGGCAACAGCATGACAGATAGATAGTACTATGATAAATCCTAAAAAACATATTTCTAGTTTTTAAAATTATTTAAAAGGCTCAAGTATCCTGAAATATTAAATGAGAAATGAAACAACACAGATTTTGATAGAAAATTTAGCAGTTACAAGTCAGTGAGTGAAAACAGTATCATTTAATGAACCTGGAGTCAATCTACGATTCTGCCCAAAGATAATAGTAATTATATATTTTTGTTTTGTTTTTAATCCTCACCCAAGGATACTTTTCCATTGATTTGCAGATAGAATGGGAGGGAGAGAGGGACAGGGAGAGAAAAACATTGATGTGGGAGAGTGTTGGGAGCCGGCTACCTGTCTGACAGAGTCCACAGAGCCTGGAGGTCTTGAGTGGTCTTGAGTCAGAGACTCGACCTCCCCCACAATCTCAAGGAATTAGGCTTGCATTGTGTTTGTGCAGCTCGGGGCTAAGTGTGACCCAATGTACCTCGAAATACCTGAGATAACAGACTGGGTGTTCCTGGGTGGGCCTGGGTGTTCCTGTTACCCGCAAGGCAAACTAATTCTATATAGCATTGTTGTAGCCCTGGGCATTATATCAAGAAGATCCTATTTTCTTATATCACTAAACTTTTGCTGTAAGGTATAAAAGGCATGTAATAAAGCATATGGAAGCTGATCCTGCTGAGGACAGTCCTCCTGATCCCATATCCGTGTCTTCGTCTTCATTCCCAGCGCTCGAACTCAGGGACTCTGCTCTCCAGGCTGGTTCCTGGCAAAGTGGTGCCCACTCAGGGACCTGAGTACTCGAGACACAACTAAAGGTAAGGTGAGGAACTCCTCTAATGTGGTGTGCGCGCAGTAAGAAAAGGGAAAAGAGGAGCAATAGATTAAATAGTCAGGAGTAAAAGAAAATGGGACAAGCAGGGTCATCTCAGCGCCTTTTTGCGCAGTTAATAGGGTCTATGCTCCGGACAAGGGGAGCCAAGGTATCTGAGGAGCAAATACTTAAATTTTTAAAGTTTATTGAACAGGTTTGTCCTTGGTATCCAGAGGAAGGAACGGTTAACTTGAAAATATGGTAAAAGGTAGAAGAAAACTTAAGAGAATGGTATACTGCTCATGGCCCAGACAAAGTTCCTGTAGATACATTTTCTCTGTGGAGTTTAGTGAGGGATTCATTGGACCCCACTCATGAAGCTGAGCAATCCCCAAGAGAAGTGGAAAAGCCTCTTAAGGCAGAGAATGAAGAGAAGGATTCTGAATGGGACATGGAGGAACTAAGCCCTGAAGATCAGGAGGACTTAGATAATGCTGCAGCTCATTATCATGATGATGGCTTGGGGAAGCCCCTGTAGATATTGTGGGGCAGCTTACTCAACTGGCACAGTCCCTAAAAAGGCCCTCATATACTGAGGCCTATCCCTCCGCTCCTATTGCTCCTGAGCCTGCTCCTGCTTATTTCCCCTCAAAAGGCAGTGAGAGGATTATGACTACTGGGGACAGTCCCTCACCGCTGCAACGAGCTCTAATGCGAGCAGAGGAACGAGGGGAGGATGTCTGGGATTCAGGATTTCACTTATTCCCAGTAGTAGAAGCACATGATCCTAATAATCCTGATCAAGTGCAAAGGTCATATTCTCCTCTGTCTATGAAGGTATTAAGAGAACTGAAAACTGCCACAGCCCAATATCGACCCATGGCGCCTTATACTCTAGCAGTTCTAGAAGGAATTTCAGGAGAGACACTTATCCCTAATGATTGGAAAATATTAGCTAAAGCCTGTCTTAGGGGAGGGAATTGCTTGATTTGGAAAGCTGAATATTATGATCAGGCCTATATAGCCATCCGCCGCAATCAGGCTAACAATATTCCCATTACTTATGAAATGTTAGTAGGAGAGGGGCAATATATTACTAATAATGCTCAAGCTGTATTCCCGGGAGAAGCATATCAGACTAATAATGCTGTAGCACTACGTGCCTGGAGGACTCTACCTACTACAGGAAAGACAGAGGAACTATCAAAAGTTAGACAAAGGCTGGATGAACCATATGCTGATTTCGTAGCTAGACTAGTGCAGGCCATAGGAAGAACAGTTACAGATGAGGAAGCAGGCAATATCCTAACTACTCAACTGGCTTTTGAGAATGCAAATCCTGTCTGTCAAGCGGCTCTTCGACCATGGAAGAAAAAGGGAAATATAGATGATTATATCAGGTTATGTGCAGACATAGGTCCCTCCCATATTCAGGGTCTTACCCTTGCAGCTGCTTTGCAGGGAACTACACTGCAAGGGCTAATACAACAGCAGCAAAAAGAAAAAAAGGGAAAAGGAAAATGTTACAACTGTGGAAAGAAAGGTCATTTTAGCAGAGAATGTCGCTTGAAAGGGGGGGGTCAATAATCATGTATAGGGTAGCAATCAACGCATGCCTGGCCTATGTCCAAAATGCCAAAAGGGAAAGCATTGGGCTAATGAATGTAGGTCAAAACCAGACAAAGATGGGAATCCTCTTAATCAGCAGGGAAACTCCCAACAGGGGCAGCCTCGGCCCCTGCAAACAATCGGGGCAATGTCAGTATACATGCTGCAAGCCTACCCAGCCAGTGAGGGCTACAGGACCTCTACCGAGCCACCCCAGGGAATGCAGGATTGGACACCGGTGCCTCCTTCTACTTCGTATTAACACCTGAAATGGGACCTTAAGCTATTCCTACTGGAATTTATGGGCCTCTGCTCTCCAGGACAGTAGGGCTATTATTAGGAAGAAGTGGACTCACTATGAGAGGACTACAGGTGTTACCTACCATCATAGATAATGATTACATAGGAGAAATTAAAGTCATGTGTACAACTCCTAGAGACATTATAACTATTACAGCAGGGATGAAAATTGCACAACTAGTGTTAGTTCCTCTTAACGTTATAGGACAAACTCTATCCTCTCAAAACAGGGGGTCTCATGGATTAGGCTCCACTGATGCAGCATACTGGGTGCAAGCCACTGGTTCTCAACGACCAGAAAGAACATTAACTATCAATGGAAAAAGGTTTAAAGGACTCTCAGACACAGAGGCCGATGTATCAGTAATAAGTCACGGCCAGTAACCTTGGCTATGACCACCCTGCAAGGAATAGGACAAACAAACTCTCCCTTACAAAGCTCGCAGATTTTAACCTGGCAAGATGATGGAGAGACAGGACAATTTCAACCATATGTTTTGCCATTCCTCCCAGTAAACCTGTGGGGAAGAGATATACTGCAAGAAATGGGAGTATTAATTTATAGTCCTACTAAGAAAGTAGCTAAACAAATGTTAGATCAAGGATATCTACCTGGAGAGGGACTGGGCAAGCATGGTCAAGGCAGGGAAGTCCCTTTACAGCCTAAAGGTAATCAGGATAGACGAGGTTTAGGATATGAGCAAAATTTATAGTTATAGTAAGGGTCACTGTTATTCCTGCCTCCCTTACTGCAGACCCAATAGTCTGGTTAACAAATGATCCAGTGTGGGTGGAGCAGTGGCCTTTGACCTCAGAAAAAATACAAGCTGCTCAACAGCTGGTGCAGGAACAGCTGGAGCAAGGACACATAGAATCCTCTAATAGTCCCTGGAATACTCCAATTTTTGTAATTAAGAAAAAATCTGAAAAATGGAGATTGCTGCAAGACTTACGAGCAGTTAATAAGACCATGCAGCTTATGGGACCTTTGCAACCAGGCCTCCCCTCTCCTGTAGCTCTTCCTAAGGGATCTCATCTTATTGTAATTGATTTAAAGGATTTTTTCACCATTCCATTACATCCAAAAGATCGAGAGTGATTTGCCTTCGGTGTCCCTCAACTAATTTTAAAGAACCTATGCAAAGATATCATTGGAAGGTCCTGCCTCAGGGTATGGCTAACAGTCCCACATTATGTCAAAAATTTGTTGCTGCGGCCATCGCTGGCACGCGAACCGCCTTTCCGGAAGCTTATGTTATTCATTATATGGATGACATTTTGCTCGCACATGAAGATCCTGTTCTGTTGTGAGATATTTATGCTTCCCTGCAGGAACAATTGCAACAACACGAATTAATCTTAGCACCTGAAAAGGTGCAACAAACAGCCCCCTATGATTATCTAGGAAAAGTAATTGAAGGACAAAAGATAAAACCTCAAAAGTTTCAGTTTAGAACAGATCACTTACAAACCTTAAATGATTTTCAAAAATTACTGGGAGATATAAATTGGTTAAGGCCTTCCTTGGGTATTACTACAGGAGAATTAAAACCTCTTTTTGACATATTAAAAGGAGACTCTAATCCAACTAGTCCTCGTCAATTAACTAACAAAGGAAAGGCAGCGTTAAAAGTAGAAGATGCCATAGCTACCCAGACAGTTCAGAGAATAAAGTATCAATCTCCTTGGCAATTCCTTATCCTCCCTATAGTATACCTACCTACGGTATTGTTTTGGAAACAAAATCCTATAGAATGGATTCATCTCTCCTCCTCTCGAAAAAAGGTGATCGCCCCTTATGCTAGTTCCATTGCTCAGCTCCTCATGCAAGGAAGAAAAAGAGCCATTGAATTATTTGGCACAGAGCCTCCTCTCATTATTGTACCTTATACCAGTCAGCAGCAGCAATGGTTATGGCAAAACGAGGAAAGCTGGCAACTGGCATTAATTGGTTTTATAGGACAAATGGATTGTCATTATCCAGCTAATAAATTCCTACAGTTATTGATCCAAAATCCAATTATATTTCCAAAAATTATCCAAACACAGCCCATTGTGGATGTTGCGCTGGTGTTCACTGATGGCTCTACCACTGGGATTGCTAGTTATGTCATTAATGGGCAAGGTTATGTTTTGCAGACCTCGCATAGCTCAGCCCAACGAGTGGAGCTAGAAGCAGTATCAGCAGTATTTAAAGAAGTATTGCAGCCCTTTGATCTGTATACAGATTCAAAATATATTATTTCCCCAATGAGAGGTTTAGAAACAGCTACTCTTACTGAAAGTGACCCTTCTACAGTTATTACCATGTTTTTAAATTTACAACAATTAATTCAACAACGGCGACACCCTTGTTTTATTGGTCATATTTGAGCACATTCCAGCCTACCTGGCCCCTTAGCAGCAGGGAATGCACAAGCAGATGCCTTAACACGGGGGATATATTTTGTTGCCTCTGCAATTGATCAAGCTAAGGCTTCTCATGCTATTTATTCATCATCAAAACTCAGCAGGGTTAAGAAGGCAATTTAATATTACCCATGAAGCTGCTCATCAAATAGTTAAAGCATGCCCTGCATGCCCTGAGCATTTGCCCCCAATATGGTACCTCAATATGGTATAAACCCTCGTGGGTTGCTCCCAGGAAAATTATGGCAAATGGATGTTACCTATGTCCCTGAATTTGGAAGGCAATCTTATGTGCATGCCACTACTGATACTTACTCAGGATTCTTAGTTGCTACTGCTAGGACAGGAGAAAATGTTACACAAGTCATTGGTTACATACTGGCTTGTTTTGCTGTCCTAGGCACTCCAGCCATGATAAAAACAGACAACGGCCCTGCCTATACCAGTAAAAGTTTTGCGCAATTTTGTCACACATTCAAAATCTCCCACACCACAGGCATTCCGTACAATCCCCAAGGACAAGGCATTATCAAACAAGCCAATCAGTCCCTTAAAACTCAAATTAAAAAAGGAAAGAAGGGGGAGTATGGCTCTCTTATGCCCAATAATATCTTAAACCTAGCTCTCTATACTCTTAATTTTTTAAATTCAGATGCATCAGGACACTCTGTGGCTGAAAGGCATTGGCGTTCTCCCTCTGATAAGTATGCTGAAGTCTGCTGGAAAGTTCCCCTAACTAAAGAGTGGCAAGGACCAGACCCAGTACTAATCTGGGAGCGAGGTTATGTTTAACCAACAAGATGCACAGCCTGAGCATTCGTGCTCCACAACCATACCCTTGCAATCGTCCTCGGGGGTCAAGAGGGACACGGGAGGCTGCCATTCCGACCTGGGGTCAGATCAAGAGATTGACACAGTAAGCGAATGATCACCTGGTTGCTAGAGGAGGCTCTACTGACCCGTTCGCTATGTTCCTAATGATGCTGGCTTTAATCTCCAACGAGGTAATGGGACTTTGTGCTGAACAGACTTATTGGGCTTACGTGCCTGATCCTCCTTTGCTTAGGGCTGTGGAATGGGATGATGCCACAGTCCCAGTTTTTGTATCAAACACGGAAATTCTAGGCCTCCCACCTGCAGACCATCTCACGCCCCAATGGGTTGGAGGATTTAATTACATAGGAAAATCTCTTCGGCCACCTATGTGTTTTTCTGAAACAGAGACTACTGGGTGTGTGAAAGTGGGTAAGGACAATAAGATGACTCATGGATTACTTAACGCTTCCAGAGAAAGTTTTAGAACATTTCAACAGAAGGAATAGAGTATTTACATGACTGGATTTCCCTCCGGAGGAAAGAAGCTTGGAGGAGTAATAATTCCCCCTAACCTTCCCCCTTGTGGAAATGCTACACATGTATTTAAAACTTATCCAGGATGGAGACAATGCCGCTATGGATTGGCTGTACAGCACCCTATTGAAGGAACAGGAGAGGTCCTATATGACTGGTCAAGGGCTAATCCCTGCGGTACATCGATTTATCAACTAGCGGAAACTCCAAGGTGTTTTATAGAAGGCATGTTGGTTACGCAGCAAGGTCACATACAAACAAGTGCATGGAAACTGGTAGCTAGTCTAGACTTAATAAATATCATGCATCCTGGAACTAAGAGTATACTCTGCAATTGCATGATAATGCCTACTCCTGTGTTGGGCCTCCTTATGTGTTAATTGTTGGAAAAGTGATTATAACAAAAGACTCAGGACATTATGATATTCAATGTATTAATTGCAATCTTACCAATTGTTTCCCACAGTAATTGGGGAAAAGATCTGTTAATTTTCCATCAACCAGCATTTGTCATAGTACCTGTAAAAGTGAATGGTCAATGGTATGATAATAAGGGACTTGAAACCTTAAAAGAACTAAATGCATTGCTTGATCGGCAGAAGTGGTTTCTAGGTTTGTTAATTGCTGGTATTGCAGCTCTAGTTTGTGGCTACCAGAGCAGTAGCAGGAGTAGCTCTGATACAAGAAATTCACACTGCTCAATATGTAAATGGCTTAGCAAAAAATGTTTCTGATGCTTTAGGGACACAGGAGAAGATAATAAAAAAAAATAGAGGATAAACTTAATGCATTGAAAGAAGCAGTGTTGCTAATAGGAGATCAAATTCAGAGCATAAAGGTGCAGATCTCTTTGCAGTGTTATGCTCAATTTCAATGGATTTGTGTAACTCAAAAAATATATAATCAATCAAAATGGGGATGGGATAAAATACGTAATCATTTACTAGGGATTTGGAGTAGTCAAAATTTTTCAATAGATATAGCGAGATTACATGTGGATATTAATGCTATTAGGACTGCACCTCCATTAGATACTTCCCCTGCTGAATTAGGTAAAGAATTGTTTGATAAATTTCAAATGCTCATCTCTGGGCATGGATTAACATCATTATTATATTCGGGAGTAATGCTTGCTATCATTGTGGTAATATTCTTATGTCTGTTCCCAGTCTGCGTCCAGGCAGGAATGCAGAGCATCTCCGAGCTGCAAACAGGAATCCACCGACTAAATTTAAAAAGTAAAGAAGGGGGAGATGTTGGGAGCCGGCTATGTGTCTGACAGAGTCCACAGAGCCTGGAGGTCTTGAGTCAGAGACTCGACCTCCCCCACAATCTCAAGGAATTAGGCTTGCATTGTGTTTGTGCAGCTCGGGGCTAAGTGTGACCCAATGTACCTCGAAATACCTGAGATAACAGACTGGGTGTTCCTGTTATCCGCAAGGCAAACTAATTCTATACATCATTGTTGTAGCCCTGGGCATTATATCAAGAAGATCCTATTTTCTTATATCACTAAACTTTTGCTGTAAGGTATAAAAGGCATGTAATAAAGCATATGGAGGCTGATCCTGCTGAGGACAGTCCTCCTGATCCCATATCCGTGTCTTCGTCTTCATTCCCACCGCTCGAACTCAGGGACTCTGCCCTCCAGGCTGGTTTCTGGCAGGAGAGGAACACCAATTGGTTGGCTCCTGCACGACCCCAACCAGGGCTGGGGATCAAACTGCAACTGAGGTACATGCCCTTGAATGGAATGGAACCCGCGACCCTTTGGTCCTTGGGCCGATGCTCTAAACACTGAGCCAAACCGGCCAGGGGAATAATTATGTTTTTAATGTGTACAGAACAAACATCTTACAGGTAGCTAACTGGCAAAATTTGTAGAGATTCCAAATACAGTAGGAAAAATAAAAACGCAGGTGTGAGAAAGATTTTTCTCCTTTCCACCCCAAGGAATCCCATCCCCCCCCCCCAAAAAAAAAAAACCAGCAGAAAGAAGAGAGTGCAAGCTCCCAGAAAAACATCACTATGAAACACACAAATGATGGATGCCATCTGACACAGCATGCAAAGACAGGAGAACCTCAAACTAAAGTCTTACTCCTCTACACACAAACAAGGCAACAATGAAAACCTGGGGAACCACAGAGATATCTGAAGTCTACAAAGTTTTCACCAAGACAAGCGAGGGTAAAAACCTCCTCACTAGGTCAAAAACTTTGTAAATTTTATTTACATACTTACCATTAAACTACTGGTTCCAGAAGGAATACAGGTAGCAAAGTAGAAAAAAGAGGGAAAACCCAATCAATACTAAGAATAAAAAGTGGCAACACAATATCAATTCTAGGTACCAAGAACAAAATAGCAAATACAAAATAGAAGTTAGGTAGCCAACTTTCTAGTAGTATTGAGAGGTGGGTTATTGACACCCCCTTCTGTCTCTCTTTCCTGTTTTGATTATTTGGACATAGAGCTTGTTAACAAAAAGCAGGCTTGGGAAGGCAAAGAAAGTAAAGTCTATCATTTTAATAATGGACAACAGTCAGTATGCAACTTAAATTACTAAGGGAATCAAGAATCATTTTCTTTCTTAAATTCTATTCTATAGCAATTGGACTATCCAGTATCTTAGGAAAATAACCTATTTTCATCCAAAATATATTTATACAACTAAAGCAGCCATTTAACATTTCAGTGACTAAAACAGACGGTTTTATTATTTGCTGGTATTGTTGGTATCTAATCGTTATCCTAAACAAATGAAAGGAGACAACACTTAGAATCACCTTGCTCATATGCACCTAATATGACATCAAAGATTGAATTTTACTCTTCATGACTTTGTTTCAATAGCTATTATCATTTTAAGTATTTCATGCAAATCTTTTACTTACTACAGGCTTTCATACCCACCATTTATGGCAACGTGTGATAGAATTTATTATTTTGATAATAAGGATGTTAGCTCACATTTGCAGAGCACTTTACTATGAGCCAAACAATTTGCTACAAACTACATTATCTCATCTAATCTTCAAAACCACTGAGGTAGGTACTACTATCACCACCACTTTAATTTTGAGAAAACAGAAGTTTAGAGTTTAAATGATTGGGCCAAAGTCACAAAGACCCAACTATAGACCCCCTCATTTAAACCACTATATTATACAGATAGTAATAATAAATAAGCAACTTAAGAGTAATATTTTCACAATGTTTCCATCTTGTTTTCTTATTCTTGTAAGTGCTGAAAATATGTATGACAGATAAATGTAACACAAATCACAAGTCTTACGGAAAGTTTCCCAAAAAACGCCAAATATAAAAGAACACTTTAATCTTACAAAAAATCAAATTCTAGTCATAAGTAAAAATATTAGAGAAGTGATGTTTCTTAGTGTTAAGTGATCAACCTCATCTATACCGCTGCTATAAGAATAAAATCTCTCATACGCACACACACACACACACACACACACACACACACACATCCACGTTAAAAAGTACAATAAGTATATTCCTATATCCCTTCTGCTATAAGGAACTCAATAAATGAAACCAATGGCTTACAAGAAAGATAAATTCTATGTGGTTATTTGTTATAAAGATTTTGTCAAGGATACCTTTAAATAACAATGCTTTAAAAGACTAGGGGAACAAATTTGCAAAAATACAGTCTATCTACATTTAAAACCTAAATAAAGGCATATCTTCCTTTAAGCTTCAGGTATTTTTAAAAACATTTAAGTAGAACTAGTAACTCCCCATTTCCTTAAGAACAATGAAAGACTTATACATAAGATTAGAGGCCCAAAACTTCAGAAAATAAGTACATTTAGAGATGAAAGGCAATCGGTACCTCAAACAGCAAAATGTTACACCCAGGGGTGTCCTGGTAGATGCTTAACAACTGCTCCCCAGACAGGGGAGAAATGCTGATTTTTCAGTATTTGCTATTTCCATGGTATAAACTGTCTATGTCTGATTTCAAGCTACCTAAGTGTCATTTCTGAACAAAGAACTGGGAAGAAATGAGCAGTAGCACGTCATTACATAGTATGTCCACCATACAGACACAATGGATGTCAATAACTTCAAGAACAGAGATAATAGGAAGATGTAATAAAATAACTAGAAAGTGATGTTTTGAGTATTTATTACCTTTGTTTTAAATATAATTTATTTCATTGTTTTATATAACTGAATTTTCACAAGGGTTGCCAAAATCCTGAATTGAACAATCAGCTCCAAGAAGAGCTGGTTCCAGTGCACTGCTGGCATCCATTTTCTTATTCTATCTTTTGGTGCGTTAGCAAGGAAGAAGTTGTAATATTTTAAGCAATCAGCTCTCTCAGTTATTTCTTCTAAGCCTATGTGAATGTCCTTAGTCCCACCTATTCTTGCTCTTCAGTTAAGCAAGGCCAACGCTCCATGCCCTAACATAAGAGACTGGTACCATCCACTCATATTTTCTCCAGTCCTCACCAACGACACATGGAAGCAATGGCCACTTGCATTTGCTGCAAGCACGGCTCCCCCAACCTATTGCTTTGACGTGACAGTTTTTGCCTGACATCCTAAAAAGACCAGAACAACTTACATTTACACCAATATCATTTACAACCCCTATCTTGGGCAATGGTACGTTTTTACTTCTGCCAATCTGACATGCATAAAGTGCTACCACATTACTATTTCAGCCTGCATTTCCCCACAAAACAAAATGGCAAAACCTACTGAATTTAACAATAGAGAATGCTGTTCCAGGAGTATAGTGAAACAGGGCATCAGGCCAACCCTCCTAACAGAAACAACTCAAAATCCAGGATTTAAAATGGGAGAAGGCTGGAAACTCAAAGCAGTAAAGTCAACAGTAGCCACAGACTTTTGCCTTGAGCTAGGATGCCCTCAAAGGGCTATAATTTCACGACTGGGATAAATGAGAAATAACCCTCTTCTTTTTACCCTCCCGCCCCCCACCAGCCACTTTCAAGGAGATACACTGCACCTTGACACCAGGTGAGAAGGATGTGGAAAATATTCCTATGAGAATATGAACATGCTGCTTTTGTCATCCAAATTCATAATTCCTAGGAGGTCTAAGAACCCTAAACTGACATTCTCATACTTCAGCATTCATTAGAATCACCTAGAATGTACCAGGCCCTGTACTAGGCACTTCTGCAAATGTTATATCGTTAAATCTTATTACAATCTTATGAGGTAGGTTTAATCATTTCCATCTAAAGATGACTAAATTGAAGCTCACAGGCCAGCAGAAAAATACTGATGACAGAAGGGAAATAATGCCCCTTGGGTAATTTAGTTAATGAAGCCCCCTTTGGGCCTCCTTTGCCAAACACAATTATGTCCTACTTCTAAGATACCCTATATGTTAGCTGGAAAACACTAACATCATAATTTAACAGAAGAGTTCTGAGTTTATATCTCAAGGCAAAATGGGATTGCAAAGCACATAACAAAGGGAGTACAAGGTGTGGTTCTTGGACCAGCAGCATTAGCAACACCTGTTTAAAATGCAAATTCTCAGGTCACACCCCAAACTTACTGAACCAAAACTGTGGAGGTGGGGGTGACTCTCATGCCCACTAAAGTTTGAGAATCACAGAACATCAACAAAGGATTAATGAAAAACAAGAGTTAATTAATCTGGAAAATGCTGAATTAAAATGAATTAACTAGATTTCTTTATTGTAGAAATTTAGTAGGTCACAAACTTGCTTGGTTACAGAACACTTCCTTTCAGGAGACTCTTACAGGACCAGATTAAACTCTCAGTGATGCTGTCCAATGTAGATTTTGTTCCTTAGAGCCTGAGGACTAAGGGCACACACACCCGGAGTCAGACTTGAGTATGAATCTGAGCTCTGAAAGTATAAGTAATGATAGCACAGGAGTAGTAACAGTAAGAGTAACGATAATGACGATACCACTACCAATTCTTTTCTATTTATAAAAGTTATACAAGTATTACTATAAAAAACAGATGGTAATACATAAGAAAATAGAGTAGAAGCATCCCTGTCAGCCAGAAATAACCAGTTTGGAGTATATGGATATTACCTTCTAGTCTTTTTTATGTACACATATACACTCTAATTTGGTAAGAAAATCACCAAAACAGCCCTGGCCGATTTGGCTCAGCAGCTAGAGCATTGGCCCTCGGATCAAAGAGTCCCAGGTTCGATTCCGGCCAAGGGCATGGTTGCAGTTCGTACCCTGCCCGGGTTGGGGTCGTGCGGGAGGCAACCAATCAATGTGTCTCTCTCATCGATGTTTCTAGCTCTCTCTCTCTCCCTCTCCCTTCCTTTCTCTCTAAAAATCAATAAAAGAAAAAGAAAAAAAAAGAAAATCACCAAAACAAAACTCATACCACATTAATATTAAAGCATTTGTTTCTAAGCTATCTATCCACTAGACTTCTTAAGGAAAAAAAGTGTTTTTCACCACTATATCCCCAGTACCAGAAAGCCTACCTGGTCTATTGCAGCAGGCACCGAATATTTTTTGACTGCGTCAATAAGTAACGCAACAAAGAAAAATCAGATCCATAGACTGTATGATAAGAGAACAGTTCAAGTTTTCTCCATGCTTAATTTTTAAGCCAGCTAAAACACAAGAGAGTATCTAAGGTTGTGATGCTTTTGCCTGTAAAAGTTCACTACCACAGCCCTGGCCAGTTTGGCTCAGCGGTTAGAGCATCAGCCGCGGTCCAGAGAGACCCGGGTTCATTCCCGCTAAGGGCATGTACCTCGGTTGCAGTTTGTCCCCGACCCCGGGTCGTGTGGGTGGTAACCACTCAATGTGTCTCTCTCACATCGATGTTTCTCTCTCTCTCTTCCTCTCTCCCTCTCGCTCTATCTGAAGATGAATGCAAAAGTGTCCTCGGGTGAGGATTTAAAAAAAAAAATTTTTTTTAAAGTTCACTACCACATTTTCATATATAGTATAAAGAATATTTTTCTCTAAGTCTTTGCTACATATAACAGTACACTGAAATAAAAAAGTCTTATGATGCCCTGGCCGGTTTGGCTCAGCGGTTAGAGCATCGGCCCGCAGACCAGAGAGATTCGGGTTCGGTTCCCGCTAGGGGCACGTACCTCGGTTGCAGTTTATCTCTGGCCCCGGTTGGGGTTGTGTGGGTGGCAGCCACTCGATGTGTCTCTTTCACATTAATGTCTCTCTCTCTCTCTTCCTCCCTCTCTCCCTCCTGCTCTATCTGAAGATAAATGCAAAAAGGTCCTCAGGTGAGGATTAAAAAAAAAAGTCTTATGACATTAAGTATGTGACTACATAACAAAAGCAAGGATAATGTCAGTGGGGTGTCAAACAATTTGACTCCCTACAGACCTCACCATTTTGTGAAGTTTGTCAAGTTTCTCAAATTCCTGTAGAGCTCCTGACTCTCAGAGGAAGACTGCTTTCAGAACATCAAAGAATGATCTGACAGAACTAGTTCACAACACCCCCCCCAAAAAGTAAAACCACATCCTTCTCTGAACCAGCAACAGCACACCCCTTTCTACAAGTACCACTACGATTCCCTTTAGTACCCTAGCCCACAAGAGGATGCTTCTCATTTTGTTCTTATACAGTAAATTGAATTACCTTTTGGAGTTTAAGAATGGGATTTGCTTGTATTAATATATCACATCCAAGACATGGACAGTGCTTAAAAAAATAAAAAGCTATAAAGATGAGCAGATCCTTCTCTTCTGCTGTCATCTTTGGTGAATAAGGATTCCAAAATCAAGACTCGGTACAGTCTGTCTCATTGTCACAACAGCCATAAGAACTCCCTTCCCTGATTCCTCTTGCATAGGCTGGAGTTTCTTCTAGGCTTAGCTATTATTTTGGATTACAGTTAAGTTGTACACAAAACCTAATATGATATTTGACTCATTTATACTTCCTGGACTCATAGAAAACACATTATAGGCAGAAAGAAAATTATATGTCTAGCCAATGTCTACTTAATTTTTTAAAAGATTTAGACAAAACCAACTCTTTGAAAAGTTCCCTGAACTTTGTCCTTTTCCTGAGAATTAACAATATGCAAATAAATCAACTATATCCCACTTTGCTATAGTGCTTACCATCTAAAACATTTTTTTTCTTTATTGATTTTAGAGAGAGAGGAAGAGAGAGATAGAAATATTGATGAGAGAACATCGACTGGCCACTTCCTGCATGCCCCTCACTGGGGATCTGGCCCGCAACCTGGGCATGTGCCCTGAACGGGAATTGAACCGGCAACCTCTTGGTGCATGGGTCGATGCTCAACCACTGAGCCACACCAGTCGGGCCCATCTAAAACATTTAATATCATCCCCAAACTTTGCTAATCAGATTTGAAATTAAAGCATGTACAAAGTAGGAATTAAACTTAGGTGCTGATATTTAAATTAAGTTTCTCTTGGAGATATTTATTCACTCAAGCCTTCTACAATACAGTTAAACACTTTGGGTATTCTTAGTGTCCACACATTAGAGGACAGTGTTGCTGTACAGTAACTGACGGGAAGGAGTGGCATGAAGGGGGCAGAGCAGGGAGAATGGGGGTAGTGAGAAACAATTTCATTAAGCTTTCTAATGTCTCCCATTTCTAACTTACCCTCAACATGTAAGAGTACATGTTGTATGACTCCATTTATATGAAGTTAAAGAATAGGCAAAACCAATCTACAATATAAATAAATAATATTAACCAGCTTTGGAAGTAGGGTGGGAATGACTGGGAAGGAGCAGAAGAGAACTTTTGGGGATAAAGAAAATGTTCTCTATTTTGACAGTGTTGGTGACACCACATATTGTCAAATTTATTTGTCAAAACTCTTTAAACTATACACTTAGGTTCTGTGCATTCCAACATATAAAATTAATCCTCAACTTTAAGAAAAGAAAAAAAGCCCGGCTAGTATGGCCCAGCGGTTGAGCGTCGACCCATGTACCAAGAGGTCGCAGGTTCGATTCCCAGGCAGGGCACATGCCCAGGTTGTGGGCCTGATCCCGTGGGGGGAATGCAGGAGGCAGCCAATCAATGTTCTCTCTCACTGATGTTTCTATCTCTCTCTCCCTCTCCCTTCCTCTCTCTCTCAAAATCAATAAAGGAAAAAAAAAAGTGTTATGGACTGAATGTTTACATCTCCCCAAAATTCCTATGTTCAAAAAAAAAAAAAAAAGTAAAGGAAAAAAGTGGTTGCTTCCTTTTCACAAAGAGGCCAGTTCCCAACAATGATAAGATTAGATGGCTTTGGGGGGGGGGGGATTAAAATAGTTATTAAAAATAAAAAAAAAGATTGAGATGAACATGACAATTACCCAGCTCAGTGAAAAGAGGGTCCAAGTGTTACATTCATTACTATCAGCACCTAGCACATAGCAGAGTTTAACAACTTGTTTTATACATAAAATTTCAAGTATAAAAGAACTATACAAAACATCTGAGAACTACACCAAAAATATTAAGAATTTAATTAGACATGAAAAAATGCACAGACCAATGATTCTTAATCAATTTAGGGTGACAAACCCCTTTGAGAATCTGGTAAAAAAAATTATAGATTATCCCTCTAGAAAAATGAACATAAACCACATAATTTTGTATATAATTTCAAAAGCTTTATAGACCTCCTGAAGTTTATCCATAAACTCCTCAGGGACCTAGTAACTGCATGCGAAGAACTTCTTTCTATTACTAGATATAATTTTAATATTTAACCTAATAGGAAAATAACAAATAACTCTGCTTTGAATCATTCGAGACTATACAAGATGATCATTGCATTTTCTTCTTTTGTGTGTTGTTGTTTTTAATTCCACCAGTCCACTCATTTTTATTGTTCCATACAAGATTTGAAAAATTCTCATTTAATCATCTTTTATTTTTATTTTGTTAATCCTCACCTGAGGATATTTCTTCCATTGATTTTTAGAGAGAGTGGAAGGGATGGGGGAAGGAGAAGAGAGTGAGGGGGGAAAAGACAGAGGGGGGAGAGAGAGAGAAACATTGATGTGAGAGAGACACATTAATTGGTTGCCTCCCACATGCAGCTCGACAGGGGCAAGGATCAAACTTGCAACCCAAGCATGTGCCCTTGACTGGAAAGGGAACCTGCGACCCCTTGGTGCACGGGCCAACACTCTAAACACTGAGACACGCTGGCCAGGGTTCATTTAACCATCTTTTAGATAAAGTATTCTTTATAACTTTCTTTAAGGTACAACAGCTAATACCTAATTGAGGTTTAATTGAAACAGTTTTTTACAGTTTGATCTCAATCATTTTTCTTTCTATCCTATTGATAACTCACTATATAACCAAAAATACTGCATTTTCATTAAACAATAAGTCTATGCAAGAGATATCACAGTGTGGTAGGCAGAATAATGGCCCTCCAAAGACAGCTACAACCTAATCCCTGAGACCCTACTGGATAATATGGCAAAACAGAATTTAGGTTGCTAATCACTTATCTTAAAATAGGGAGATTATCCTAGATTATCTGCGTAGGCCCAACTTAATTACAGGCTTCTTGAAAAATGTGGAAGAATGAGGCAGAAGAGACAAAACCAGAGAGATGGAAGTTTGAGAAAGACTTGGCCCAATGTTGCTTGCTTTGACGATGGAGGAGTCATAATAAGCCAAGAAATGCAAATTTTCTCTAAGCAGCTGGAAAAGGCAAGGAAACAGTTCTCCCTCAGATCCTCCAGAGCAGCCTACCAAAACCCTGATTTCAGCCCAATGAGACCTACTTAGTACTTCTGACCTCCATACCTGTAAACTAATAAATTTGTGTGTACATATTCATAAAGATGATTGTTCTAACATTGGAAAAGTGGGAAAGCATAAACATCCTACATGCTTACCAACATAAGGGTTAAATAAACCACAGTATGTGCGTATTCTTGAACGGTGAGTACTACGCAGTTAGAGTTACATTTATATGTCCTCCCATATAAAAATCTTCTAAACACCTTAAAGAGAAAAAAGTGGGTTTTAGAAGAATATAGTATGACCACCATTTCTTGACAATAACAGCCTCCATGGCAAAGTCACATACAAAATGAAACTTTTTCTCTGTACATATAAGTATGTACATGAATTTATTAAAAAGTTAGGATGTGTACATACAAAAATGAGAATAGTGACATCTGGGGAGAGAGTGGAATCACCAGGAGAACTGAAAGTGACTTTTATTGTATCTGAATTGTCTACATTTCATAAAATATTCATATTTCTTCTACAATTAAAAAAAAAAAAGACTTGCAGTTAAAGATGACTACCTAATCAAATTTATTAGTCTCTGCTCAAACATCCTCCTAAAATCATTAAAAATGTACATATTTTTTAAAGGGAATAAGCCTATAAAAGGACAGAGAAAATGAGAAAAAAAAAAAAAAAAAAAAAGCAATACCACTAGACTATTAAAAGAAAATGAGTGGTAACTTTTTTGTATTGTTGAAAGTATTACAGATATCCCCCTTTTTCCCCATTGACCCCTCTCCTTCCCGCTCCCACCCCCTTCCTGCTTTCCCCAACCTAAAGTCTGTGTCAATTGGTTGTGCATATATGCCTATGTTCTTTGGTTTATTTCTTCCCACCCCTCCCACCCCCCATCTCTCTGAGGTTTGTTAATCTGTTCCCTACTTCCATGATGAGTAGTAACTTTAACTGCAGAACTAGGAAAGCAGAGAAGCAACCTGATTTACAGCAAGCACAAGAATTGGCAGGCACAAAAAGAGACTAAAAACAGAAATATTCACTGCATGTTGTGTAAGAAGCAGAGCTCTCCAGCTGTCACTCTGTTCCTAGAACCCTGGTATAAAAAAGTATGTCCTCCAGGAAAAAAAAAAAAAAAAAAATGGAGAAAAGCCATTCTGGAAAATATGACCAGACCAAGAGAAAAAAAAAGTAATTTAATATTCCTAAGAAAGGGGCCCAAAGAGATGATCCTACATTCACAGAGAGCTTCCCAATAAGCTTTGTTAGTGCCTTAGTTTATTTAAAGTATGAGTGCTCAGCCAGTGTGGCTCAGTGGACTGAGCATCATCGCATGGACTGAGAGGTCCCAGTTCGATTCCCAGTCAGGACACATGCCCGGGTTGTGGGCTCGATCATAGAGGGCATGCAGGAGGCAGTCAATCAATGTTTCTCTCTCACATCAATGTTTCTATCTCTCCCCCTTCCTCTCTCTCTAAAAAATAAATACAAAACATATTTTAAAAAAAGGAAGTATGAATAACCAGCCAATGATCACCAAACATTTGAAGAAAGAACCTAACCAATGATTGAAACCAAACAATGAGAAAAAACAAGTGGGAAGAAATAGAGTAATAAAGGAGAAAAAAAATGTTCATATACACATATGCATACATAAGTACCTATCATTAATATTCTTAGAAAAAATATTATACCCACAGAATAAGAATAGAGTGTATGGGGAAAAAAAACCACAATTTAAAAATAAGCTCCTGGAGATTAAAAAAGAATATAGAAACAAATAAAAATCAACTAAAGGGCCAGATGATAAAAGTTGGGGTGGGGGGGTGGGTGGATACTCTCTAAAAGAACAAAAAGCAAAGACATTAAAGAAAGAAGAAAAAAGACAAAGCAAAGGATCTCTAGGTGTCCAATACTGAAATAATGAAAAAAGAAAATGGTAGAGTAAATAATTAAAAAACCCAAATATGCAGAGCAATGGATGAACACAACCCAAGATACACAATGAAATTTTGTAAGCCTAGGGTAAAAGAAAATCCTAAGAGCTTGGGGTGGGGGATGGGAGGAAGAAACGTTTCATACAAAGAATCAGTAACTAGAATAACATCAGTGTGCTCAACAGCAATGCCAGAAGCCAGAAAGCAACAGACAACACATTTAAAATGCTGAGGAAAAATAAGTTCCAACCTAGAATTCTGTATCAAGTTAAGCTATCAATTAAGAGTGAAGGAAGAAATAAAATATTTTCTTTCAGACACTGAAGTCTCAATGTCTTACTTCACACACATTCTTCCTCAGTAAGATATAGGAGATGGTGTTCCACTAAAAACAACGAAATACATAATGAATGAAAAGATATGAGCCCAAGGAACCAGAGGCAAATGGGATACCCAGATGATAATGAACAGAAACCTCAACAGATAACTAATTCAGAAGGCCCCAGAAGACACTTAACAAGATGAAATTCACAGAATATTTAATTTATGAACAAACTGAAAGGAGATTCATAGATCTGTGGGAAAGTTTGGAGGCTACACATAAAACTAAAGAAATTTTTTTTAAATTCACAAAATTGTGTAGGAAAAGAAAACCAGTCAACTGTGCATAGGATGCTAAATTAATAAAGTTAATTAGGTTCCATACACTTTGCAACTAACATAAAATAAATAACATTTAAAATACAACAGGAAAAAAATACAATGAGACATAGTTCATTCAACTTCTGATTCTCAGCTCCAAATAACAGGCAATTACCCCACATAATTCTTATGAGATTCAAATAAGTTATTGCATATGAAAACACTTTCCTAACCCACAAATTATTATAGAAGTGTGCCAGTATTAGTTTAATATTTATGGACACTAAAAGTGGTCTATAATATTAAATATTCTTCATTTTGGTTGTTCTTTTATTATTTTATTTTTTGTTAATTCTCACCTGAGGATATTTTTCCATTGATTTTTTTTTAGATAGAGTGGAAGGGGAGTGGGGGATAAACAGAGAGAAAGAGAGAGAGAGAGACATCAATTTGTTGCTCCCACACGACCCTGACCAGGGCTGGTATGGCTGGTATGGAAATTGTAACCAAGGTACGTGCCCTTGACAGGGAATTGAACCCGAAACCCTTAGGTCCAAGGGCCCACGCTCTAACTGCTGAGCCAAACTGGTCAGGGCTTCTTTTATTTTTAAAAGAAACTAATGACATTCCTCTGAACAACTGAGTATAAGGCAAGATGGTAGAAGTAAACAGTGGGAGTGATTAGGAACTTGGATTTCAAGGTGACAAGATGTAGTGTTTCTGAAGAAGTGCTATGATTGATAAGAAATCTGGAGCATTCCAAATCAAGACCTTAGAGCTCTCAGACTGGAAGATGCCAAAGCACCAGCAAAAGCAGTGAATTGCTTTATCAAATGCTAAGCCATCCAGGTGGCCTGAGATGCAGTAAATTATACAGTAACTATAAGAAAACTAAGTTTTTCAGATTTTGCCCTGGAGAAGTAGAACACACTTCACAAAAAGACTGACCTGCCTTAACTTCTCACCAACCATCTCCAACCACCCACAAAACACATTCAGATTGATTAAGAATATTCGGTAGCACATCCAAATGGTTATAAAAGAAGAGCTATTAATCACAATACAATTTTATTTCTAAGACAATTTTATAATTGTCCCCATTTGTACAGTCCACATTATATCTCTTTGCTTTGGTTCAAAACTCAGTTTACATAAATTTTCTTTATGCAAATAAACCATATCACTTCTTTCTGGAGTAGTAAGTTTTTATATATGATTTAAATAAACAATAATTTGGTGATCAATAACCTTATCAAATATATTTTGAAGAACAGTGAATATTTACAAAGTTTTTTTCCACGTGACTAGCACATTAAATGTGCTATAAAACATAATTCAAATATTCAGGGGAGACTCTTAGAAATAGAGACACATAGAAAAATAATAATAAAAACTAAAACTAAAATTCTGGGTTACTTTGTAAAATTTGAGAAGTTGAGAAGAGGAAAGTACATAGTCTTCCTGAAGAGGTGAGGATGTGGAGTGGCGTTTGAGTCTCAAATGCTTTCATTTTTGATAGAGAGGTTCAAGTGTTAGTTAAAATATACAGGTATAATGTACCTATGTAAACTACTTTAGTCCTCATGATACTACAAAGCAGGTATTCTTTTTATCCTGATTTAAGAGATGAGAAAACTAAGGTATAAGGTATAGAAAAGTTAAGGGACTTGCTTACGGCCACACAGCGTGAGTAGACTCAACCCAGGAAGCCCAACCTGAAGACCCAAGCTCTTCCCCATGTTAAAAGAATGCAGCCTGTAGACACAGAACATTCCATCTCCTTTGCTTGAGTGATTGATAGGTACGAGGCTTAAACTGGGCTAATCAGAGTCCTTCTGATGGAGGTGGAGCAAAATACTCCCTTCAGGTCTCACAAGATCACAGGTGGAAGGAAGTAGCAGTGAGCCTGCCAGCCACCAGCTCAAAGAAGGCCTATACTGAATAGAAGGGGATACAATGAGGTAAAACAGAAAGCAGACCAGGCAGTGGGTGTGGGAGTGCACACACTCAGAATTGCTACATTTCAGCTCCAGGGAGGCTGGTTCCTCCACTGGTTCCTTCAATTCTGTGAGCTACCTTTGGATTCTTTCTAATAATTTCAGACAATATAGTGTTTGTCCATGTAATGCTATTTTGAGCTGTGCTTCTATTGTTTGCAACTGAAAAGTCTTAAGATTCTCTAACCACAATGTAATACTATAAATAACAAAAACAACAGTAAATTTACCACCTAAAAATATTAAAGCGACACTTAAATAAATGAACTAAGAAGCTAGGAAAGAACAAAATTAACTTTACAAATGAGAAATAAATTAAGGGATAAGAGCAGAGCTAAGGAAATAAAAATAAAAGTAGTAAAATTTATTGTTCAAACCAAGAGCTGGCTCTTTGAAACAAATTATATTCCAAAAAAATTAGGATGTATAAGATGGTCAGAATTTATTAAATTCAAATGATGGAATGTATTTATTCTTCTTTGATATACTAAATTTATTTAGTTTCTTTTTTAAAAAAAGAGCACTGAATAGAATAATGACTCTGACAGATATTACTCAAGATGGTACTACCAATGAAAGCAGGGATATGTGTCTTAATTCTTCTGACAGTACTTGGCAAAGTAGTTCTCATTAAATATTTACTAAGTGAGTTTTGGAATACTGGGCAGTCATTTAAAAATCATCTTACAAAAAAATTTAGTATGACAGAAGAAACTGATGAAGTGGAAAGAGCATGTATGTTATCAAAGAATATGTAACCTATGGATCACAGAAGAAATCACAAGGGAAATAAAAAGATATATTTAACTGAATACTAACAAAACACTTCAAAATTTGTGGGATTCAGCTAATGCAATTTTTGAAGGAAAATTCATAGCTTTAAAATCTTGTATTAGAACATCAAAAATGTATAAAATCAAAAGAACATATAGAATGCCCCACATTTTATATCTAAAACGTGTGTGTGTGTGTACACAGGGCAAAAAAAGGTAGGTTTACAGTTGTTTGAATGGAAAATAATAATAAATAATAATATAAGAATAAACTTTCACATACAACTGTAAACCTACTTTTCCCCCACTCTGTATATCTGTATAGCTATATAAAACAAACATCATTTTTATTCCGGTGGTCAGATTACAAGTGATTTTCAATTACTTATGTGTGCTTTTTGTATTTTAATTTTATCTAATGAATATTTTTATAATAAAAAACATTTTAAGCAAATTATTTTCCTTGTGCTTCAGTTCTAATTGCTGGCCTCCTACTCTCCCTCTTTTTTTTTTTTTTTTTTAACATTTTTTTCTTTATTGATTTTAGAAAGAGAGTAAGGGAGAAGGAGAGAGACATAGAAACATCAATGAGAGAGAACATCGACTGGCTGCCTCCTGCATGCCCCCCACTGGGGATTTGGCCCTCAACATGGGCATGTGCCCTGACCGGGAATCGAAATGGCGACCTCTTGGTGCATGGGTCAGCGCTCAACCACTGAGCCACACCAGCCAGGCTCTGCCTGTCTCTTGAAGTTCTTGCTCCCCAGAATTTCACGCTTGCTCCTCCTCAATTTATATCCATCCCTTAGTAATTTATCCACTTTTTGACTTCACTTATAATCTGTAAATCTACAATTTCTCAATTTATTGTAATGGCCTTAACTAGAGACTCGTATTTCCTACTGCTTAAAAGATGCTTCTAGATGGAAATCCTATAGCCACTCAAAGTTTAACAGGCCTAAAATAACTCATTATCATTTCTAAAACTTGTTCTTTCTTGCTTTATTGTTAATATTGATTAATGACATCACTATGCACTCAAATTTACAATCCTATCAATATCAATTCTACCTTAGAAATCTTGATAAAATCCAACTTTTCCTCTCCTTCGCCAATGCCATGATTTCAATTTTGGCATCCACCAACTATATTCTTAAAAAGTCCTAGCTTATCTTCCTGCTACCACTCTCCCCTCCTAACAAGCAATTTAATCACGTTGCATTCAGCTTCCAAGGCTGAGCATTGCATTACTCAGGAAGGTTGCCGTCCACATTAACCATGATTGTAATGGTGCCCTCTGGCCTGATCATGACACTCACCCTGCGTTTAAACTTGGTTAGGTTAAATAATGTAGAGCACTATAAAATACTTCAGCAACTGGTCCAAATCTATTTTTCTAGCTTTATGTTTTCATCATTCCTCCTTGCACCCTACAAACCATATACATTTAACTTTTTAGTACGCCCTACCAAAATCTGAGGTATCTGTGGGTGCTTCTTTGAGTCTGTAGTGTCCTTCCTGCATAAAATTTCTAAATACTTCAAAACAGTTCAAATGTTACCTTCCTCTGTGAAGTATTCTTCGACTGCCCAAGACAATGATACCCTTCAAAGCATTAATAGTCCTATTATAGCACTTGTTACAGGTTTAACAGTCCTAACTGAGCTGAGCAAGAACAGGAAGAAGCCCCATGTTAGTAGCCCTAACAACACAATGCCCAGCCCTAGAAAGGGATTAATTCCTGTTTACTAAAGTAACACTTACCATATACACTACTTTTTCAAAGTAAATAAAAACTGAGTTTAAAGTTAGAACAGTTGCATGTTTAGCTGGTCAACCTAAGTCTATAATCAATGTGGCAGATAGACTTTAGGTTGCCCACACCGATCCCTGCCTCTCGGTATTTACTCCTTTCTGTCCTGAATGTGACTTGCTTCTAACCAATGGAAGGCAGCCAAGGCGATGGGCTGTATGTGATCACATGCACATATTTACATAAGAGTGCAGCACCTGCTAGGTGCTCTTCTTTGTGGGCTTTGAAGAAGCAAGCGGTCCTGAGCTTTAAAACCATGAAGAAATGAATTCTACCAACAACCTGAGGGAAGGAGGGAGCTTGGAAGCAGACCCTATCCCCACTGAGTCTCTAGATAACAACCCAGATTTGGCCAACACCTTGATTACATTCTTGCAGAGCACCCAAGTTAAGCTGCACCCAGACTCCTGAACCTATAACTATGAGATAATAAATATGTGCTGTTTTAGGCAGCTAAATTTGAAGTACACAAACTAACACAATAAGAACCTAGGGTATTTCTGAACCTTTTGTTCACACAAAGGGTATGTTTTCCCCAATTTATACACTGTAAAATAAGTATAAAACAAACTTAATTCATTAATTAATACCAGTCAAGTACATGCAAAATTAAAACATTTTGAAGTACTTTGCTACATAAAGAGTTCCTACACTTCTCTTTTAACCCATTTGTACATATAAAGAGTATATGAAATATGTATAACATTAATGCACTTCTCCTTTTAGGCACAAGCTGGTATCTAATTAATGGTATTGGTAACCAGAAAATAAATAAGAACCTACTTACTGGTTACCAGGCAAAACAATCAAATTGAAGGGGCTGGAGGACTTGCTGGAGACACTATCTGTTGGTAAAACAGCAGAACTCTTAGTGGCTTAGCCATCAGCAAAGCATCAAAAGTACTCAGGTCAGGCAGCTCTCATCAGATGACACCCAGTGCAACACAGACCACTCCTCCCTCCAGCCCACCATCCACCTTGCCGTCAAGAGAACTTTCAAAACACTCCCAAAGCACAAACTTCCTCGACAGAGTCCACACTTTAGCACTCACACAAAAAAGCATAAAACACAAGGTATCTCCTACAGTGTTTAAAGTATGTGGAATTACAAGTGAGAAACACTAATCACCAGAATTCTTGTTTTTGGGGGGTGGAGGTGGTGACAGGGGTTGTGATTAGAAGTGTAATTTTCTTCTGTCACACCCCATAAAAGTCTTCAATTGAATAAAAGAACATTCAGGAATAGGAAGTAGATTAATCACGATGAACCCATCTCTCTCTTGAAAATTAAGAGAAATAAATCTGCCTAGAAATACAGATTTTATTTAACATACTCAGTTTTAAGAGATAACTCACCACTCCTTCAATATAAGGAAGCATGTTTCTCAGGTAACAGGAGGCACCTGAACTACAATCAGTCAAGTGAAAAACTCAGGGGCCTGTCACACCCAAACAAACTCAAGCCAATCAGAGGAGGTCAAAAGCAGTCCAGTCCCACCGGTTAATTGTCCAGATTAATTCATTTTACATTTTCACTCCCAGACTCATGGACATTTTATGAGAAGTCCACATAATTTCTCCAGAAATAATCTCCATTCACTGGTATATTTTTATATTCCATTTTACCTCCCCCATCCTTGCTAGATCTTAAAGACTGGATCATTACCACCCATAATAATTACTTTTATGAACATAAGCAACTTGACAGTGCAAAAAATGTAGACACAAAATTAAGCCCAAAAAATCCTGTGAGATACCACTAAACTTTTAAATATTAGACTATACCCTTAAGACCTGTTTTAAAACAAAGGGGATAGACAAGAAAAGGCTTTTTTTTTTTTTTTAAACTTTAATAGTATTAAACTCAGTAGTCTGAATTATATTCTGATATCCAACAACTCAGTTCTAGGAAATTTCTGTAAATTAAAAACATCTGGATTAAGCACCTCTCTACTGGTTATCTCTAGAGATAATTAAATAAGTGTATATAGCCAAAATACATGTCCGAGAGAGCAAAACAAACCAACACACACAACCTCATTTAATTCGGTAATTCATTATGATGGAACTAGCAACAATGCACCTTGGTAGACTCCTAAATTTAAAGAAAAAAAAAAAGGTACTGGTTTAGGTTTTCCTTTTCTATAAATGACCTGACAGCCCATAAAAGAATGATAATTTTGAATCTTATTAGTACCACCTTTTCTTATTAGCAGATATTAATACAAACTTATCAATTAAGTTTTACAAAATTACAGTAATAAATTTCCACTAATTCAGAAATATTCTTTTCTCATTACTCAGATGTATATGCACAAACATTTGTACAATTTGTTACCAAATAAACACATTAATACTTAATACATACTAAAAATTAAATCAATGAGAAGTATAGTTAAGTCTAATCTCTGAAATAGTAAGAATTAAGTTGCCCTCTTATCGAAGCAGGCAGTGTGTCAGTCTCATAAAATAGTAAAAATTATAATCTGGCTCCCTAAACCTCGGGATAATGAGAAATATGCTTCTGTAAAGTTTCCCCGATAAACCCATTCACTGAAATAGAGGTAAAAATCTCATTGAAGCAAATGTCACTAGAAAGATGCGTTTTTACATGTGTATTCTATCTTCCTGTCTCAATTAGGATTTAAGGTACAGGGACTTTGATTTATTCCCATCATATAACAGGAACAGGTAATTTCTCTGATCCTCTTCCAGCCTTTCTCAACTGGGGTTCCTCATCTGAACCACCGAACATAGGTTATTCAAGTTTTCTCATTTTCCAAGAATCGTTCTAAATGCATAGAAAAAGTTAATTGCATACAATAGATGCCTTAGGACATTACAGCTCAATTCTCTACAAAGACATAGTTAAGGAAGACAGCCACAATTTCCTCAGTGTCACTGTTCCGCTATTAGGCCCCAATTACCCTAACCACAAAAGTACTAAAAGAACTAAGTGTAAAAATCTAAAAATTTAGATAAGAAAAGAGATAAATGCTTTACCTCTCTAACTTTCAGCAACTAGGTCTTTTTCATTTGCTAATTTACTATGGATTAATGGCATGGGTGTCAATTATTTGTCCTCTGCTCTGAATAGAATGTACTTACTTTAAGAAAATAAACCCACACAGATATTTTGACTCTTTGTTAAAGGACATCAGCCCTTAAAAAGAAAACAAAAAACAGAAATCAGTATACTACTAAATAAAAACTGTTAATTTGACAAGATTTTTTCCTATTTATCCTTCTTTAGCAAGCTTTTAATATATCTCTTTTGATGATCATAATTGCTAAATGCAAATTTTCATTTTAAAAAAATATTTTTAAAAACCAGCTTCTCTTTTATTATAGCACTAATCCCCCATTCTCAAGAAACTGTCTTTTGTTATTCCTCAATGTGGCTGGTGACTACAGTACTTTCAACAGTGTTAATCATAATCAAATCATAGGAGGGAAAACACTAGTTCTTTTTCTCAAAAACCAAAGATTTTTTTTAACTGGCCCAATTTTAGGAAACGTTAATATTTTTATTTACACAATATAATCACTTCATAAAAGTAATTAAAATGCAGTAAAGAGTTGTTCTATAGTGAATGTGCAAAGTAGTATTAAAAAGATGGAAAAAACTAAACACGACATTTCCATTTTTATGTTAATATGAAGGCTGACAGTACAGATCATCAGCACAGATAGATAAATTACATTATTGTACATACCACTTTACCAACTCCCTACTCAAACTTCTCACGTTTATAAACATATGAGTAAAAGGGACACAAAAATGGAGGGGATGGGGTGTGTGCACTGTTTATCAGTGCTCAATTGTGAATGTATATCAGGACACATAATACAATAATATGGGAATGTTTATCTTCTACAGTCAGTATCTCTAACCAGATTTAACTTCTACCCTCCCCCCATGAACTGGGAAGAGAGGGGAGTTTTAATTCATTTATTGTAACTGTTCCGAGGTAGAGGAGATCACCATAAAACATAATTGAAGAGGTCGAATTCATTTTCCTCAAATCAAGTGCATCCTTCCTTCTGTTTGTTTCTACATAAAAACACTTCATTTTGCTACTAAAAATTTCCATTCCTCACAAGTGATTTTTCCTGAACTCAAGTCAACACTGTTTCGCAAAAGCACCTAGGCTTTCAACTGCACCTTGTAGGCAGAGTTGTGATAACTACTAATTCCTCTCCTTAAACTGTTTACAATTTTTTTCCACGCTGTCCCGATTAAGCAGGACTCACATTAACCACTATCTAAAGTAGCAGTTTACTGGGGTTAAAAAACACAGTTTCTATGAACACATTCATCCAATGAAAGTGCGCACAGTAGATGGGACTATTTGCACAGACCTAAGAATTAGTTTTAAATGAACAATCATCCAAAGGAGATAACTCTCTCCGTTTTCAAATACTCATGTTTATTTGGGACCCTCTGACTTTTGGCCTTTAAAAACTGCTCACCACTCGAGTCCCAAGACAGAACTGCATTTAGCAACGGTTTCTGACTTCCTGATACTAAAAGCCACAAGCACCGGGGCTGCTGCGCCGGTCTGTTGTAAGACAGTACTTGCTCCTCTCCCCTCACGGGGAAAACAAGGGCTTCCTGCCCTGGGAGCGCTAAGAGGTAAGGGGCACACGTCTGGAAATCACACACAGGGTCCGGCCGTAGCGGTCCCCGGGGTTAAGTGGCGATTCTCCTCGCAGGAGGGTGACCGGGCCGGGCGGTGTGGCCAAGCCCCGGCGCTCAGGCTGAAGGAGAAAAGGAGAAGGTAAAAATAAACGCAGCCGCGGCCCACGTGCCGCCCGCGGGAGCCAGGGAGCGAGGGGGCCGTACCTCCAAACAAGTGCGGCGAGAGGTGAGCCGGTAAGGAGCCGATGACCAGGCGCGGCCCGCCCGGGCCCCCGCCCGCCGGCCGGTCCCTGCCGCTGCCGCCGCCGCCGCCGCCGCCGCCGTCCTCCGGGCTGCTGTGCACCGAGTCCTGCGAGCCGTACTGGCCGCTGCTGCTGTGGGGGATGCTGAAGGAGGACTGCGCGGCGCGGGCCCCCGACGCCACGGTGCCCACGGCCCCTCCGAGAGAGCGGCTGCGCGGGGCCGCCGAGGCCGCCGCGGCGCCGCCCGAGGCGCTAGGCTGGTGCGCGCCGGGCACCTGAGCCGGAAACCTCCCGGCGGCCGCCGCCCGCGCTCCGCCGCCGCCCGCGGTGCCGTTGGCCCCTCCACTGCTGCTGGAAGGCAGATCTGAGCCCGAGTACGCGCGGGTGCGGCCGTTAGCGGCGGCCGGGCCGCTCTGCTTGGCGCCCATGTCCGCCCTGCCCCGGGCCGGGCCCGCGCGCAGCGCCCGGAGCGCCGGGAGGGCGGGAGCGAGCGCGGGAGCGAGAGGGCAGGGCCGAGGCGCCGCGGCCGGCCCACAGGGAAGCCCGCACGTCCAGGGCCGCCTGCCGGCGCCCCGCGGGGCGGTCAGCGCCCGGCGCGCTCTCCTTCTGGGGCGGCGGGCGCGGGGGGGTGCAGAGGCGGAAAGGAAGGCGGTCCGGGCTCCGGCGGGCGCCGCTCGCTCGCTCCGGCGGGAAGGGCGGCTCAGGTGGCTGTGCGGCCGCCGCTGGTTTCGGTTCTGCTGCGCCGCGACGGGCTGCTGCCGCTCTCTGCCGCCACCGCCGTGCTCTGCGCCCCCGGCCTCGGCACCGCCTCCTCCCGGGCGGCCGCTGCTACCGCCGCCATCCTCCTGCTCGCACGGCGGCTCGCGGGTGAGTGGGAGGCGCCCCCCCAGACTCCGCCGGGGCCGCCTTCCCTCCTCCCCCAGCCACCCAGCTGTTATTAACGGAGAAAGAGGAAAAACGGTAGCGCGTGAGGAGAGGAGAGGAGGGAAGAACAGCGCGCGCTTCCGGGCAACCGCCGCCGCGCTGCCCCCGCGAAGGAGGGGCGGGGGGCGGCCTGGCCCACGAAGGTGGGGGGTGCCCAGGAGGGGAGGAGGTTGCCGGGCTCTGGCACCGGAAGGCCGAGGAGCTGAGCGGCTCCGGAGTGCGCCCGGGCCCGAGTGTTTGGGTCGCGCGCGGCGACCCCGCCCCCTCGTGCCGCCCGGCGGATTGGCTCCAGCCGGTCTAGCCCCGCCTCCCCCGGCCACGGCCTTCCCGCCCCGGTCCCGCCTTGACAAGGTACCGCGGTGGTAGGTGTAGCCTCCCGAGGACTCGGTGATGGACAGGTCGCTAGCCCCGCCCTCCCTCAGGGCGCGCCCCCTCCTCCACCACGGAGCCCACGCCGATTGGAGGGACTTAGCCCCTCCGGGCACCAACCAGAAGGCGGCCCCTCCTCCCGCACGTGGCCATTCGACGCAGTGTGTCCCTTTCACCTTTTCCCGGCTGGAAATGTCTATATCTTGTATCCCGAGCCGATCAATTTGGGTGGGTGTTAAATTCCTTGTTGGTGTTATTAAATGAGTGTGTCTTTTATATGAAATAGAAGCTCAGCAATGCTGACGATAAAAAACTGAGAGCAGTGAAAACAAAAGAACCAAGAAGGCAGCAGAAGCCAACTTGATCTGAATTAGCCCTATCCGATCAAACACTCCAACCTTGGAGAAGAGCAGAGTTGGAACAACTAAGGATAACCCAGCCTGACTTTCACTTGCAGGGCAAAAACTGTGGTGCAGAGAAAGCTGCACCTGATTTAGGAGACCTGGGGGACCAAAACTAAATTACTGCAGTGAGCAAATTATTTAACCTTTTTGCTTTCTTTCTTTCTTTCTTTTTTTTTACTTTAGTTTCCTTCCTGGGACGTTTGTATTAAATCCCTGGGGTACTTGCAGCTTTAAAATCCGATAATTTCTCAAAAATGGAATTTATTAAAATTACCAGCCCATTCCTGTGACATAGTATCTTGTTAGCAAGGCATGGTTTGTATGTCCAGGGGCCAGCCTGCTCTGACCTTCCCATTCTGAAAATGCCTAAAGTGTTCTCTATGTGAAAATAATAGCAACTGATATTTTTTGTACAAACTACAGAAATAAATACTTTGTCTTTTTTCCATATTTGTAATGTCATTTATGTATGATTTTCATAAATCTTTGAACTATGAGAATCAAGTTTTTAAACAGAAGTGAAGAATATATGTATAGACATAGATATACAGGGGTGGGAAAAAGTAGGTGTACAGTTGTTTGGTATGAAAAATAATACAATAATTAATAAATAGTAAAACAAGAATAAACTTTTATGTATTCATAACTGCACACCTACTTTTGCCCATCCCTGTATATACATTGTGTATATGTGTGTAAATATAAGATATACTTGTACAATACATATATATCTGAGAATGGAAAGACAAAGCAATCAATGCAAATCTAAAATATTTACATCCTGTGTATGAGCTTACTGAAACCAGAAAAAGGTTAGAAATGCCAGAGTGGTTACCTACATGACAAGTTCCAATTTAAGAAGGTATTTAGTGATTTGATTTGATTTACCTTTTAGTGAATGAGGCCTTAAACTCTGGTCCAGCAGGAAATTGTTACCAATACCCTAAGAACCTACTACTAATAGAAAAAATTACAAACACTGATTTTAAAAAAGGAGTAAAAGACTTTTGCAAGTAGCTAGGGAGCTAACTACTGGTAAGTCAAAGAGTTTCACACTGATCTTCATGCATTTAAAAAGTTTAGATAACTATTATATGGAACAAATACCATTCAGTAGTTAAAACTGTTAAATGGAAAGACTTAACAAAACCTGATGAATCTTAGTTATATTCATCACATCCAAACTTGGTTGTATTTTTAAGTCATTTTTACCCAGATGGTAATTATACCTTAAAAGTGCTCTACAGTTATTCCTAACTAGGGGGCGGGAAAATCTTATAGTGCCAGGTTTCCTGCATTCACACCACTCATAACACTTGAAATGTTACATTTGCTTGATTTATGTCCATTCCTAACAAGACTGTAAATTCAACGTGGGCAGGGAAAGCGTGTGTTTGTTTTTTATCACCACTGCAGTGCTTGGCACACAATAGCCTATAGGTATCTGTTGAGTAAATGAATGGTGAGAAGACCATTTACAGGCTGAATGTTGGAGACAAGGGATGAAAACTGGATTTGTAATGATTATTCATTCAGCTCATAAAAGTGTGTTTTGTGTTAACTCAGTGCCAGGCACAGCTATTAGGGCATGCTAAGCTACATCGAGGAAACAAACCCCTAAACCTCAGGGCCATGATGCCATGAAAGCACATTGTGAGATCTTTTGGTACACCTCATCTATGTCTGAATGGTTCCCCAGGCAATCATGGGTGTCTCTTCTCCAAATGGAGACTCAGGGACCCAGGCTCTTACCTTGTGGCTAAGCAGGCCCCTGGGCCTCTCAGAGTCCTTCACTAGATCCTTTGCACCTGGCTGGCCAAAGAAAAAAGGAAGGTATTGAAAGAAGATTTGGCCGAGCCTGGAAGGGTTTGCATCTCTCCTGCCCACTATCCGTGTTGGCAGAAATCACTCATATGGTCTAACCTAACTGCAAAGGGGTCAAGAAATGTGGTTTTATGTGTGCTCCCAGGAAGAAAAGGAAATGATTTTGGCAAGCACATAGCAAGCATGACTTTGCCACACACTGTCTGACTGACAAATACCTAAGCTAAATATTAAATTTTAGGAAAACATTTTACAATAAAAATTGTGAAAATTTTCTAGTGAGAATTATTAAGCCATCAAAATGTAATTTAAAAAAACTGATTTTATGTGTGTGAGAATGGATCAGCTAAATTCTATTTGCTTTAAATTGTGTTTCTAGAAACACCATCTAGCACAACTCTTAATTCAGACATTTAGATCAGTGATCCTCAAAGTATGGTCCCCGAATCATCAGCATCTGCATTGACAAGGAACTTGTCAGAAAGGTAGATTTTCCAGCCCCACCCTACACCCACTGAATCAACAGTGCTTAAACAAGCCCTCTGAGAGATTCTGATGCACACTAATGTTTGAGAACTCCTGATCTACATAATCACTGATTTGTTTCAAGATAGAATACCATGTTAAGACATGGTCATGCCCTGGCCAGTTTGGCTCAGCGGTTAGAGCGTCGGCCTGCGGTCCAGAGAGACCCGGGTTCGATTCCTGCTAAGGGCGCGTACCTCGGTTGCAGTTTGTCCCCGGCCCCTGGTTGGGTCATGCAGGAGGCAGCCACTCGATGTGTCCCTTTCACATCGATGTTTCTCTCTCTCTCTCTTCCTCTCTCTCCCTCCCACTCTGTCTGAACAAAAAATGGGAGAGTGTCCTTGGGTGAGGATTAAAAAAAAAAGACGTGGTCATTGTTTTTATTAAATGCCCTCTTCATGTGGATGTCCTCTGTCACCCCACTCCCAACCCATTGTCACAGACTGTCTTCAGTATTCCCACTCAGTGCTGTGCTAATATTTCCTTTACAGCACTGATCATGTTATTATTATTACTGATCTTGCCTCTCACTAAACAATCGGGTCCATAATAGGCCTCACATCTTTACCCCCAGCATCTACCACAGTGCCTGGCACCTGTGACAGTGTAATTAATGATCTGTGAGTGAATGAATATTTCTACTTAAATCAGTGGTTCTCAACCTTCCTAATGCCACGACCCTTTAATACAGTTCCTCATGTAGTGGTGACCCCCAACCATAAAATTATTTTCGTTGCTACTTCATAACTGTAATTTTGCTACTGTTATGTCTTAGGCAACCCCTGTGAAAGGGTTGTCGCGACCCACAGGTTGAGAACCGCTGACTTAAATAATTGTTTCTTGACCTTATCTTGTCCTTATCCTCCTTGACATCCCTCCTGTGGTAGACGCACCTTCCAGTTCCTCTTTGGCTAAGCCTTTTTGTCTTTTTCCTCATGAAGATTCTGGAGTTATGCAACCTTGGCCTGCAAGGTTCTTTCCTTGGCCCTTTTCCTTTGCTCCTCAATCTTTCTCCAAACAGGAATCCACATTAAGCTGTCAATATGTTTTACTGTCGACCAAACAGTTCTGACTTCATTTAAAATTTGTAGCTTCTTTATTATGTCATATTAGTTCTTCAAAAATTAAAAGTGCTGCTTCTCCCAAATCAGTACATGCAGGTGTACACACACATACAGCACTGAAACAGGTTTTATGAGATCATGCCCATGCTTCATGGGATGCTCTCCCTCTTCCACTCCATTTCACTTTTGTGAAATGCTGGTCACTTCCTACTGAATTGATTTTTTGCAGTCTGACGGTTTAAATCAGTGCTTTGCAAACTTTAGTGCCCAAAAGAATCATAGGGGAACTGTTAAAAACAAACTTCTGAGCCCCACCCTCAATGATCCTCATTCTGTAGATCAGTATTGGACCTTGAGAATTTGCATTCTAACAAGCCGACCAAGGAGGCTGAGGCCACCAGACCTCAGGCCACACTTGGAGAAGCAAGCGCTGGACTAAATGATACTTTCCTGTACATAAACAGAACTACTGTTTTGATATCTCGGTCACTCTTCAAGAAACCAAAGCCTCAGCTCTTTAAAATTCCTAATATTTGAAGCTTTTCCTCTTTCCATGGTTCATGGTTCAATGATGATATTTTGACCAATGACTTTTGGGGTACAAAATTAGATGGTATTGTCAAAGCACTTTTTGTAGACAAAATTGATGGCCAGAAACCCACAGTGGAACAAATAAGTTAGTTGTGGGCTTATCAATAAAAATATCTGACTGATCGATTTGCTATTATCTGGTTTGAATTTCAGTTGCAATGAGTCTCTTCCCTTTGGCATGTATTCTTTTTTGTGCTTCCCTTTCCTCTCTTGACCACTTTTCTAAAGCTGTGCTGCATCAGACCTTTGATGTGTGAGGCAACAGGCGTGCACAGGGCAGAAGACCTCTCCAGCCACACTTTCAGTCGGACCCGGGCTCTCCTGCGGCCAGTGCAGCCCTGCCCTCTTCACTAAAGCCTGTGCCCTCCCACTTCTCCTCTAAAAGATGGCCATGGCTTGGCCTTTTATTTTATTTTATCCTATTTTCTATTAAGTGTTATATACTGCCCAGTCTCTTTTCCAAACTAGAGGACTATATGTGTAATTACCTATCTTTAAATAGGCCTTTTTTCTATTATTAAATTTCATATTTTAAAGAAATGGACCATCTAAACATTCAAGTTTATCTTAATACACCCTACAGAAAACACTGGTTAGGATTTTATTAGTGATTAGAAACTTATATCTTAAATTCTAAAACTAAAGTTAGCTTGAGGAATACTTAGGAATCACATTGTTGGGTAATTTTTCAGAGGACATCAATAATTGTATAATGTATGTAACACAGTTTTATTTTTCTGTCGTAAGCCAAATTATTCCTTCCCTTTACTCTCATTCTTTTTTTTTTCCTTTATTGATTTTAGAGAGAAAGTGAGAGGGAGAGAGAGATAGAAACATCGATGAGAGAGAACATCGATTGGCCGCCTCCTGCATGCCCCCCACTAGGGATCGGGCCCACAACCTGGGCATGTGTCCTGACTGGGAATCGAACCGGTGACCTCTTGGTGCATGGGTCAATGCTCCACCACTGAGCCACACTGGCTGGACTCATTGATTCTTTAATCTCACAGAACAGTTGAGTCTCAAAAGACCCGTCTCTATTTGAAAATGCTTTGAAATGTGTTGATACATAAATTTTCATATCAGTATTATTATCCCTAGCAGGTTATAGTAATTTGCATATTACCTTAGGTAGTTTGTGAATTGTTTAGTTTAATATATACTGGTACTCACTGGAATTGATTTTATCACTTTATGTACTTTTTTTCCCCCTTTCCACCAATTTTAGAGAGAGAAGAAGGGAGGAGGAGGAGCGGGAGAGAGAGAGAAACATTGATGTGAGAGAGAAACACCAATCGGTTGCCTCCCGTATACACCCTGATGGGGGAACGAACCAGCAACCTGGGCATATGCCCTGACCGGGAATCGAACTGGCGATCTTTCAGTGCATAGGACAACACTCAACTGACTGAGCCACACCAGCCAGGGCACTTTGTGTAATTTTAATGCATTATTCACAATTAAGGATTTATTGTTAATAAATTTAGCAGTAATTTGCTAATAAATATGTACATCACTGATCTTGATAATATTACATGTCATGATGACAAACCTACATCTTTCTCATGGGATGGATATATATATGAAATTTAATTGTCATTAAGAGACCAGGGACTAGATATTTGAAATCTCTAATAGTTAAAGCTTTTAAAAAATGTCTCTTGCCCTGGCCAGTATGGCTCAGCGGTTAGAGCGTCAGCCGGCAGACTAATGAGTCATGGGTTCGATTCCAGTCAAGGGCACGGACCTCAGTTGCAGTTCATCCCCAGCCCTGGTCAGGGTCGTGTGGGAGGCAACCAGTTGATGTGTGTCTCTCACATCGATGTTTCTCTCTCTCTTCTCTCCCTCCCTCCAACTCTCTCTGAAGAAAAATGGAAAAATATCCTCGGGTGAGGATTTTAAAAAAAAATCTCTTGATTCTACAAGGTAGTAAAATTACATTTTCACTAAGGAGTCTTTGGGGGTCCTGAATAGGATAAATGTGTTGTGAAAGCATTTTATATTAATCAGTCGGTGACCAGATCCCTAAACTATGTCAAACATAGATTCTGGAATCATTTTCCTTTCTGAAAACAGCTGGAGACACAATGTCAGCACCTGCTAATAAAATAACTTAATTATTGCTTATCAAAATGGTATGGAGTATTAATAAGAGCTTAAATATTTCTATTATGCTCTGTTCTCAATCCACTTTGAGTCGTGGACAATATTTTTTTAAATATCTTTTAAACCCCTTAATACAAAAACCAGAACCCAGGATGCTTTTCCTTCATTATGAAGAAATCTCTCAGATTCCTCACTTAGTGGAATAAAGGAATCCTGGGTCTTTATGAGGGTCATACTGTTGAAAAGATATAAAATTTAGTGGAAAGCTGTGTCATGGGGTCAGTACCAAGGGGATTTTCCCAGCCTACAGAATTGAATAGCTTGGAGAAAAAAATAGCTCTCTGCTATGTAATACATGTGGTCCCTCCTCCAATGCGTACGTACTCCCCTCCCTGCTTCCTCTCGCTTGTTAAAGCACTGTGGTTACACATGAATAGATTAAAAAGTATTATAAGACACTTTCCCTGACCACCTCCACCCCCAAAGGTAGTGAAAAGCCCCAATTAAGGCAAGCCTCTTATTTTAGGCCCAGATTGCATAAACCTCCCAAGTCCAGGAACGCTGTTTCTATTTTATTTTTTAAATTTTTGTTAATCCTCACCCAAGGATATTTTTCCATTTATTTTTAGATAGAGTGGAAAAAAGGGAGGATAGCATGGGGGGGGGGGAGAGAGAGAGAGAGAGAGAGAGAAACATTAGTGTGAGAGAGACACATTGATTGGTTGCCTCCTGCATAACCTTGACAGGGCTGGGGATCGAACCTGCAACCCAGGTACATGCCCTTGACTGGGAATCAAACCCATGACACTTTGGTCCTCAGGCTGATGCTCTAACGGTTGAGCCAAACTGGCCTGTGTGTGTGTGTGTGTGTGTGTGTGTGTGTGTGTGTGTGTGTGTGTGTCTGTTTTATTTTAACTCTCTCCAGTGTCTGCTTCTAGAGTCCCAAGACAATCTGCACATAGGAAACATTCAGTAACTGCTGTGGATAGCGAAGGGCAGCGGTGACAATACATGTCCTGAATTACTACTGATTTCTCAGGCTGTCATCACCACATTCAGTGTGTTCCAAATGTTCTATTTTCTACACTTTTCAGCCAGGACAGTCCATACGTTAGGGGGCCAATTCCCTTTCCTTGAGTTGCTGCTGATTGACGCATGCCCCCAGGTGAGGCCAGGTAGGAACAGGTTAGCTCCTAGTTGCAGGATTCTTTCCCTGGCAACAAGACAGTACTGAGTCATGAGAGCTACTGTTCAACTCGCCCCACCCTCTAGTTCTCAGAAGCTAGCTGGGTGCTGGCTGTGCTCTAGGGATACGGGTCTAAACCCAGTAGGGTTCAGAACATAGCCCTGAACTGGATCATCCCCAATGCGTGGAAATATCAGGACACCTTTGGGACCCACACTGGAGATGTTTTCATTCCTTAAACAAAAAGTGACTGAGCATTTGTAATGTGCCAGGCCCTGTACTTAGCTCTGGGGATACAAAGTTAAACCAAGCAGGGTCCCTGCCTTCAAAAACCTTATAGCCTATAGTCAAGGCACACAGATATAAATACCAAGATGATTAAGATGCAAAGTGGTAAATGCATGCTGGAGCTGAGTGCAAGGATGGGGGTTGGGTGCCGGACAAAGACACATTCCCAGAAGTCACACAGCTGAGTCTTGAGAGTTGGCCTAAGCAGCAGCAGGCATTCCAGGCTGAGGGAGTGTGAAGCAAGAGCGCGCTGAGCATCTGAAGAACTGCAAGCAGTTCATTAGAGCTGGAATGGAGAGTAGGAAGCAATGAGATGAGCAGATAGGCTGGAAAAGTAGGTTGAGGCAGAGTCCAACTGGCTTGGTGTGCTGGGATAAGAGGTTGGAATCAATCCAGAAGGCAAAAGGGAACCGCTTTCATAAACAGGAAGTGGTGTGATTATATTTACAGTCTAGGAGGATCATAGGCAGTATTTTGGAGAATTTATTGATAGGAGGGAGGAAAGCACAGAGAAGTAGAGGACTAGGGGGCTAATGTAGGGCAGATTCAAAGGCTATTAAGAGAGCAGCCTCCACAAGTCTTAGAGACCAATTGGATGTTGTCATTGGCTGAGAAGAAACACTCAAGGGTGACAGGTAAGCTTTCTGGTCCCTGCTAGCACTAGGTAGGAAAGATCAAGTTTGAGAAGTGGGAGATGAATTCAGCTTTACAAGGCAGAAGAAAACCAGCTGTGAGGTTCTGTTGGCCTGAGGCATCCAATGAATGTTGAATTTGTACGGAGGTATTAACAGGTCATGCTAGCCAGGTTTCTTAGAGCCTTGGATTCCATTTTGCACAATGCTTCTCGGCGCTGGAGCCATGTCTCCCACGCTGTGTGTGTCCACTGGTGCTGTTCCTAGGACAGACATCCTGAAAATGGGGAGGCACGGGGGCAGTGGAGTTAGTGCTGTGCATAGTCATTGCAGGGCAACCAAATACTCACGCTGGGTGTGGCAAATTTTTCTTCATTGTTAACATTCCATGAGCAAAGGAAACTTAGGCCTTGTTATTTTCCAACACAGTCTACTGTGCAGACAGCAGCTTTCTATTACACTGAATGGGCCTATTAAAAAGTTCATTACCTCAAAAATTGCATCATATACTATTTTTAAAATAATGACATAGGCAGAAAAATGCCCACCGAAAGATGGCCGTGACCTCATCCCTGGAACCTGTGAATGAGTTACCTTACAAAGCAAGAGGGACTTTGCAGATATAAATTCAGGGTGTTGAGATAAGGAGATTGTCCTGGATTACCTGAGTGGGTCCCATGTAATTGCAAATTCCCTTATAAGTGAAAGAGGGAGGAGGAGAGACAGAGGCAGAGCGGTGAAGTACAAGGAGTCGATTAGCTACTGTCAGCTTTGAAGACAGAAGGAAGCCATGAACCCAGTAATGCTGGTAGCTTCTAGAAGCTAGACAGGCAAGGAAGGGCATGCTTCCCTAGAACCCCCAAGAGGAACACAAGCCCTGCCGACATCTTTATTTTAGCCCAGTGAGACCCATCGAGGATTTCTGACCTCTAGAACTGAAAGATAATGCATTTATGTTGTTTTCAGCCACTAAGTTGGTGGTAATTAGTTACAGCAGCGATAGGAAACTAATACTAATATACTAACTGTGCTTTAAGATTTCAGAAGCCCCAATTATAAGCTGCCTCAGAAAAAAACAAACTAGTAAACATGGCTAAAAAACCTTATGTGGCTAACCACACGTGTTTTTCTTGGCTTCCTGCCCCACTCTGGAGCCAGGGTAGCAGAGGCCACCATGGTTTCCTGAAGGTGGGCACTACAGGTAGCTGAGGTAACACACTGTTTTTAAAAGACACTCGTGCCAGCTGGGACTTCCCATTACCTGCCCCAAACAGCCTGTGGGCTGCCTTCCCAATGCAAGCACTGAGATGAGAAAGTCATGGCATTTCAAGAACAGCTTTTGGCTCAGGGTTTCTGTGTTTTAAAGGAACTCTGAAAAGTCCAAATCTGTAAGTAGACAATCTGTTTGGTGAAATTACGGTTCTGAAAATAGCCCTGTGTTTGCCAGGATCTGCAGAAGGAGCCTGGGTATGGTGTCTGGGACATCCCCTGCAGAGGAGAGAAGGTGGCAGCTGGGAAAGTCCACACTGACATCTAGTGATACAAAACCGCACTGACAAAGGCTGGAAACCTGAAGCAGTCTGCACCAATGGGTTCCTCCTTTCTGATGCACCTACCTCCACCCTCCCAAGAGGGCTCAAGACTCCATGCAGACCAGGTGACTTCAGCCGCCCAGGTGCAGCCAAGTCTGGTCAGATGCAAAGTTAACCATCTAAGAGTCTTGCCTGTTAATTTTTTGAAATGATTTCTACACATTT
Organism: Tadarida brasiliensis; assembly: GCA_030848825.1. Classification (NCBI taxonomy): domain Eukaryota; kingdom Metazoa; phylum Chordata; class Mammalia; order Chiroptera; family Molossidae; genus Tadarida; species Tadarida brasiliensis. The sequence continues at coordinate 91,223,342 of CM061267.1, read as the reverse complement.
TAAAGCTAAAGATTGTACTTCTAAAAGCCTCTTTTGTGCTCCTGGTGGCCAGACACTTGAATGCCAAATGAGTTTAAGAGCTTTTATATTTTCTAGGTTCACAGAACAGTCACTGTGGCTGTGATGTCCTGAGCAAGGAATAACCTGCCCCAGGGATGGAACAGGTGCCACAGATCATGCCCTTCTGTGCCCCTAGAGCTTTACCTGCATTCCATTCTCACCAACTATGGCGCCTAAAGCACAGGAAAAACGGCAAAGATTGCCCCTTCCATTTTCCCCTTTTGCTTCTATGCACGTGGTGAAAATAAGCTGACAGAGGAGATTTCTATTTCCTTCCTGAATGGGGGCAGAATCAGAAGCAAGACTGAATTTTGAAGGCTGTTGTAGTATGCAGGGAAACAATGAGGGAGCTGCACAACCATGTGAATGTACTTAATGCCACTGAGCTGTACACATAACAATTCTCAAAATGGTGAATTTTATGTCATGCATATTATACCAGAGAGAGAGAGAGAGAGAGAGAGAGAGAGAGAGAGAGAGAGAGGCTCTAACAGTAGGAATGGGAGAAGATTCTAGAGGTCTTATCAAATGACTGGATGCAGATACATTGTCATATCATTCTCATGGGCAAAATGTGCAGATTAAGAGCAGATGAACCAATATTAAACACTAGAATACTAATGCCCAAAACACTCTTACCACCTCATTGAAACAAGAGGACCTAAACATCATGAAATAATCAGATTTTGCAATGAAATGTGTTTTTCTCTATACATTTACAACATTTTCTTTAATGACATAAATATCAAGCTTCAAGCAAATCATGCAGATGGGAAAATAAAATGTGCTGCACTAAAAGCACATGTATTTAGCAAAGAAAGGGTAAAAAAAGGGGGGGGTTGGGGGGAAGCATGCCATGAGGCATGTCTTACTCAGTTTTGACTGTCAGAAATACAAGAGAGGTAAAAACACTGCCAGAATTCAGTTGCTTCTGTGAGTTGAGCACAAAAGGAAAGGATAAATAGGAAGGAACTTCAGACATGACATATGCAAACCACAGATTCATAAGTTTTGGTAATGACAATTTGTTACTTTTTAGAATTTGTAATTTGTTGAAATTTTAGGGAGGAATTAGAAGAAATCTGTAATTTCTTCAGTAGAACATAACAATTCCATGCAATGTTCAGATACACGTCTACATGGTTTTTCCAGTATATCTTTTAACAGATGGCTTACTAGTAATAATTTTACTCTGTTCTTTCATCTCTACCTCCACCAAGGATTGGGTAAAGAAGTGAAAAATACTGTTAAGACCAATATTAATGAGGAATGTGACAGCTACAATTAGAATTTTATTTTAATGCCGCAGAATTTTTTTCTACTGAATTAACGTTATTTGATAATAGCTCATGAGTTTCAATAACAAAAGAGCTTCTTCTGGAGCTCACAAAGAACTTAAAATGTGCAACTTAAGCCCTAGCTGGTGTGGTTCTGTAGGTTAGAGCATCATCCCGTGCACCAAAGGGTCGCAGATTCAATTTCTAGTCAGGGCACATACCCAGGTTGCAGGACATATGAGGAGGCAAATGACTGATGTTTCTCTCTCACATCGATGTCTCTCTCTCTCTCTCTCTATTTCTTTCTCTCTCTCTCCCTACCTACCTCTCTCTCTCTCTAGAATCAATGAAAAAAACAATAAAAAACAAAACAAACATATCCTTGGGTGAGGATTAAAAAAAAAACACACACAGCCCTGGCCGGTTTGGCTCAGCACCCGGGTTCGGTTCCCACTAAGGGCACGTACCTCGGTTGCAATTTGTCCCCGGCCCTGGTTGGTCATGCGGGAGGCAGCCACTCAATGTGTCCCTTTCACATCGATGTTTCTCTCTCTCTCTCTCTCTTCCTCTCTCTCCCACTCTATCTGCACAAATAATGGAAAAATGTCCTCGGGTGAGGATAAAAAACAAACAAAACACATACAACACTCCAAACAGGACATACAAATGGCTAAGAGACATATGAAGAAATGCTCAACATCACTAATCATCAGAGAGATGCAAATTAAAACAACAATGAGGTATCACCTCACACCTGTCAGAATGGCCGCCATCAACAAATCGTCAAACAACAAGTGTTGGCGAGGGTGTGGAGAAAAGGGGACTCTAGTACACTGCTGGTGGGAATGCAGACTGGTGCAGCCACTGTGGAAAACGCTATGGCGTTACCTCAAAAAATTAAAAATTGAATTGCCATTTGACCCAGTGATCCCACTTCTAGGAATATACCCTAAGAAGCCTGAAACACCAATCAGAAAGAATATATGTACCCCCGTGTTCATAGCAGCACTATTTACAATAGCTAAGATCTGGAAACAGCCCAAGTGCCCATCAGTGGATGAATGGATAAAAAAGCTGTGGTACATATACACAATGGAGTACTATGCAGCTGTAAGAAAGAAAGATCTTTTATCCTTTGAGACGACATGGAGGGACCTGGAGAGTATTATCCTAAGCGAAACAAGCCAAGCAGAGAAAGACAAATATCACATGATCTCACTCATTTGTGGAATATAATGAACATAACAGTCTGAGGAACAGGGTAGACCCAGAGATGTGAAAGTAGGGTACAGACTGACAACCCTCAAAAGAGGGGGTTGGGGGGGAGGGAAGAGATAAACCACAGAACTTATACGCATGTATGCATAACTGATGGACATGGACAACAAAGCTGGGGAAGGGGTGGCGGGATGGGGAGGAGGGTGTCAATGGGGAAAAAAGGAGAAACATCTGTAACAAAAATAAATTAATAAAAAAAATAAAAAAATAAAAAATAAAAAAATATAAAAAAAAACAAAACACATACAACATAAAAAAAAAATTTTTAAGCCCCACCAAGCAGAAAGTTGACTTAGCTCCATACACGGAGACTTCAGAGAAACAAGAGTTTTGGAAATCCAGGCCATCTCCTTTACGTCATCATGAAGGGGAAATCATGTCTATTACCTTTAATTCACAATACTGGAATGATAGTGACCCACAGCCAAACTTAAATGGCAATGACTTGATAATCTGAATAACAGAAACTGTCTTGTTTTTCATATTTAGTGCAGTCAAGCTAATGGCTTTTGTATAATTTTCCAAACTGCTTAATGGATATTTTATTATTTAAAATAATTATCTTTCTTGTCAGACAACATATAAAGAATCCAGAATTCCTCATGTGAAGAGTGAAAAGCCTCAGGAAGTTTGTATCTGTGGGGACAGGGATTCCGGGCATGGACCTACAGACCAATACCAGTCTGTGATGAAGTGTTCACAGTGAAATAAGAAAAATGAGGACAATGCAGTCATTGCTTTTTTATCTATGAAAAGCTAACTGTTGCTCTGGCTGAGTGTCTTAGTTGGTTGGAGCATTGTCCCATACACCAGAGGGTTGCGGGTTCAGTTCCCAGGCAGGGCACATACCTAGGCTGCAGGTTCGGTCCTGGCTGAGGCTCAAGTGGGAGGCAGCGATTGATGTTTCTCTCTCACACTGATGTTTCTCTCTTTCACTCCCTCTTTGAAATCAATGGAAACATATCCTCAGATGAGGATTCAAAATAAATAAATATTTAAAAAGCTAAATATCTGTTAACAGTATGATAGTTCCTCAAAATCTTAAGCATACAGTTACCATATGATCCAGCAATCCCACCTCTGGTATGTACCCAAAAGAATTGAAAGCAGGGGGGAGAAGGAATTGAAAGCAGGGGGGAGAAAGAATTGAAAGCAGAGACTTAAACAGAAATCCGTACACCCATGTTCATAGCAGCATTATTCACAATAGCCAAAGGGTGGAAGCAACCTGTGTCTGTGAACAGATAAATGGGTAAACAGAATGGGGTCTACACATACAATGGCATAGTAATCAGCCTTAAAAAGGAAAGAGCGCTGGCCCGTGTGGCTCAGTTGGTTGAGCTTCGCCCTGTGCACTAAAAGGTCGCCGGTTTGATTCCTGGTCAGGGCACATGCCCAGCGGGGTTGCAGGTTTGATCTCAGGTAGGGTACGTACAAGAGGCAGCTGATCAATGTTTCTCTCTTTCTCTCCCTCTCCCTTCCTCTCTCTAAAATCAATAAAAACATAGTTTTAAAAGTTAATAAAAAATAAAAAGGAAGGAAATTCTGACATGCTACAACATGGATGAATCTTGAAGACATTATGCTAAGCAAAATAAGCCAGTCACAAAAGGACAAACACTATACAATTCTACTTATATAAGGGACCTAGAGAAGTAAAAATCATAGAGACAATAAGTAGAATGTTGGTTACCAGGGGCTAGGGGAAGAGGGAACTGGGGAGTTGTTAATGGGCACAGAGCTTCAGTTTTGCAAGGCGAAAGAGTCCAGGAGATTGGCTGCACAATTGAATGTAATGAACACTAGTGAAAACCTTAAAATGGTTAAGATGATACATTTTTTAATGTATATATACCAGAATTAAAAATGTCTTTAAAATTTCTCAAAGCTAAATGTATTCAATTTATAAGACTTTCCTTTAGTTTAAGATGATCTCCTTTCTACTCTTTTGATAGTAGATTTAGGGTGATTTGCTTTTTTGTTTATTTGGGTTTTTTTAATTTTTGGTATTTGAGACAGTGAAAAGTTGGCACCCTGCTATTGATTCCTAAGCTCATTTTGAATTATTCTTGGCCTCTGAAACCTAAAAGGTTGGGAATCATTGCTCCAGAGATCTGTGGTTCTTACCTTTGATTTTCCTACATGGAGTGATAGAATACACCCCATTAACTAGAGCAATAAGGCTTGTTGTCAGCTGGAATTTTGGCTTTGAAGTGGGGAGGGTGCATATCAGAATGGCTGGGAGTCCTGCATACTAGACAAAGGTATAAAAGGTTCTAAAAGGGACCTCTCCTCACTCCCAGGTGGCACTGACCCCTCCCCAAACCTAGCTAAACTGAAAATTCCTGCTCCATAGTATTGATATATCCAGGATATTTCAGTGGGGCTAGAAAGGACCTGGACACCTCATTCATTAATTCACCATGTTGCCTTCTCTACAGGGCTGTGCCTTAGCCTCCTAGAAAATGGGTAGGACTTTCAGGGAAGGCACGTCCTTCAGAAATACACAAGAACCAATACCATAAAAAAGCTCTCTTTATTTCTAACACCAATCCTTCACCCTGCAATTTGAACACATTTTTCTTTCCTCCTCTAGGACAAGTCATTTAGTTATTCTGGGTTATCGTTTCCTGAGGGGGGAAATAGAAGGGATTAAGTCAGGTCTTTCAAACTGTGGGTTGTGATCCATCAGTGGGTCAAGTTAAACACGATCAGTATTTTTTTCCTAAAGAAAGAGTATTGATAAACTACAAAAATCAAAGTGCATCACATATAGTGAAGGTAATTACTGTTTTACAAAACATTATATCTATTCTGGGCTGATATTCTGGGCTGAGACATAACATATTTCTCTGAATGTGGGCATTAGTCAAAGAAGTTAGAAAACCATTGGATTTATTAAATGTTCTCTATGTGATAGCCTAAAATTGTATGCATCTTACTTTCATAGTAAACACAGAACTCACCCACACCTGCTCACCATGTGAGCAATCTGCCTTGATTCCTTCATGCCAACTTGGACATTGGGCCTGCCTCAGGATCTCCCCGGCCCTTGGGATAATGATTTTTATAGTGCTTATTCTACTATATTGGAACTGTTTGTCCCCCTCCCCAGCAAGCTGTGCGTGTACTTCAGCAAGGTCAGGTGCACATAAGGAGAAAGAAGAAAGGAAGGAAGGAACAAACGAAAGAACGAGGGGCTGTATTTTCTTAAAGAAGTGGTTTTCAGACTGCTGTCACATCAGAACCCCCTGGGAAGCTTTTAAAAGCCCAATACCCAGACCACACTCAGACAATTAAAGTAGAATGCCATCAGTGGAGCCTAGGCATCAGGAATCTTTAAAGCTCCCCAGGGAGTTCAACATGCAGACAAGGCTGAGACCCACTGGTTTAGACCAGGACCTGGTCTGTTACGAAACAGATCCTGATTCCCTGGGGCTGGAGTGGAGCTCAAGATCTTTCTAACGTACTATGAGATGACATCAATACTACTGGTCTACAGACTACACTTTGAGGAGCAAGGGAAGAATATCAGATGGATGCCGGCAACAGAAAATGAGTTGAGAGAGCCAACTCAAACAGACCTGGACAGAGAAGGTAACGACCAGCCATGTAGTTTCTGGAAATAGCTGACTGGCACAGTTTCTTACTAGCTATGTGACCTTGGGCTGGTTACTTAAAGGTCTTTCCATCTGATAACGGAAATATAATAGTTTCTTAACTCAGAGGGTGGTTGTGCGGACCAAGCAGCATACTTCATGGAGACCCTGGCACATACATATGCATTATTAGTATTCTGATTATGTATCCCAATCCACTTACTAGTTTTGTGTCCTTGGTAAATTACCTAACCTCTCTGAGCTTGTTTCCTCAAATGTAAAATGGGAAATCACAATATCCATCTTACAAGATTGGCTTTACATGAAGAAGTGGTATGTAAAATTCTTAGCACAATATTTGACCCATGCACATGTTCAAAAAATGGTTACTCTTCTAATTAGTTTCATTTGCACTGAGATAATTCATTCTGACGTCCTGTAGGTACATTCTCTATCTAACCATCTGCCAGATCTCAGAATCTCCTGCCCCCACCCTCCACAGGCCCTAGGCTGTGGGGACAGATGACAGGAGATGGGGAGGCTCATCCTACTCTTTATTTCAACATGTTATACTTCAACAGCAGGACTTGTTTTTATTACCCTATTGAGTTCACATGGGTACGTTTGGGCAGCAGCCATTATTCTCCTTATTACTTTACAGATGAAGAAGAAATAAACTTGGCTCTGACATGTTGGATTTTCTCAAGCAAGTCCCATATGGAGGATAAAAGCGCTTAATTCTAATCAGAGCCAGAGAAAATACTCGTGGTTTCATGCTTCTTTAAAGCCTCTATTTCAAAGAGCTTTGAAGACCTGCCATGTGCCAGGTGTTGTGCCAGATTCGAAGTAGAACCCGTAACAGAAGTTTGAACAAATTGCTGCTGTAGGGTCACAGCGGGGGTCTGGGGTTGGGGGCAGGCAGGATATGATGTTTCACAGGACAGATGCTATCTGGGCTGGGCAGTGAAGGTTAGGGAGGAGTTGAGAAGTGGGAAATGGGGGCAAAGGTGTTCAGGAGGAGAGAATAACTTGGATAATGATGATGAGATGGGAAAAAGCTTGGTATGTTTGAGGAATGGCAGGTGGCCAGAGTGAAGAAGATGGAGAAAGTCAGCCTGGGGCCAGATGGTAAGCCAGATCAAACAGTTTGGATTTTATCCTGCTAGCTGTGGTAGGATGACCATATAATTCATCATCTAAACGGGTGGCTTTAGAGAGTAAAAGGACATGCTAACCAGATGGAATAGCAGAACACCCAACATAAAACTGCACTGTTCCAGGCTAACAGGGACCTCCCTTTGGGAGATCTCTAAGGCCTAACACTGATCAGAGTTGTTATTGAGGAAATTCTGGTAGCAATGTGGATTGGAAAGAGAGGGTTGTCGACAGTCAGGGAGAGAGCTGGGAATGCAGTATGGATGGAGAGGGGAGACATCTAGGAATGCTTTTGTCAGAAATATAATGGATTGAAGAGAGGGGGTAGGGGAAGAATGTGGGGACTAAGGAAGATAAGAAGAGGAGCAGGTTTGGGGAACCAGTTTGTACAGTCTGAGGCACGCTGAGTTGAAGATATTTGCTAAATACTGGTGTTGATGTCAGTGTCCAGCAGGCCATTACAGCTCAAGGCATGAAAGTCACAAGTGGAGAGTGGAGATACCGATGATGTCATTATAGGTAATAATACTAAGAGGAAGAGGAGGAACTAGGGAGGTTAGAGGGAGTCAGAGCTGAGGAAGAAAACTAGGAGACGATATCCCAGAAGGTTTGGGGTGTGAAGATCAATTCATTCATTCAGCACTCTGAAACAGGTAGAGAATGATGAACACTGATATCATACTTGACAGGAGAGCATCCATCATTATTGATCTTTTTAGAGTGGCAGAGGTGGAAGCCAGGCCACTCGTGGCACATTGAAGGCTGCATGGGAATGAGTACCAGGAGGCAACTGTAGACCACTCTTTCCAGGAGGCTAACAACAACCAGCAGGAGAGGGAGTTACAGCAGCTGGATGGGGAAGCAGTTTCCCTGCTTCATTTTCCTAATGCTGTTTAAGTCTGCTGTAAACATGTGATTAGAAAATTAAAGAAAAAGCAGCCAAATTTACCCCAGGTCCCTTGAGTCTCACTTTCAGTCATGAGAACTGAACTTGAAGTGCTTTTCCTTGTCCAGAGTGATGGTGGCTTTAAGCTCTTATGTTGAGAGTGTGTTTTCTAGCCCCGTATCTTGATGTCTTGGCTTGTATTCAGATGTAACTTGGAACTGGTCCAGTTAGAACATTTCAGTGTATAATGTTTTTGCGTATTCGTGTTATAGGCCACTATAGATTAGCTATAATAAATGGTGAAAAGATCAATTAAAAGAACTTTACATGATGAATGTTTATGATTCTGTGTAAGACCAGAGATGGCTGAATCAGTGCGGTCAGAGCCTGCAGAAAGCAGTGATTTTCCAAAGACAAAGACAGTATGGGGCTCCCAGAATTCTCAAGGCCTTGACAAATCTTGGTCTAAATATATGCAGGTCACCAACCTTATCCTCATGGTGGGTCATCTCCAGCAACAGAGATTTGTAGCCTCCACTGTAATATAAAGCTAGAGAGAAAACCAGGTAATTTGAAGTTTGGAGAAAGGGGATTCCCTTGAAGAATGAACAGAGAGGGCAACTCCATGAGAAGATGTAACTACTAAGGGCTACATTTCCTGCCTTCACATTCTGATACATGAGGTATAAGTAAAAATAACTGCTGGCATTCAGAAATGTTCCTACTGATAGAACATATTAGTTATATTGGTAACAGCTCTCCTCTTCAAGTATTTCCAAATACTTACCAAAATTCTCATTTAAAATTTCTTGGTCATCCTGTACCTTCATTATATCTCTACCATTGCTTTATCATACTGGCTACGAATGTAATAACTTTTGTTTCTCACATTTCAAACACTGACACTGCTACCATCCATCAATCTCAGGTAACTCTCCACAGTCATGGGGAGTTTAGGCACCTGGTCAACCCCTTTCTCCCCCCTGCCAAGTAGTATCATCATCTTGGAAGATTTCAAAATCCATTTGGACACCCTCTGTCGAAGTCTGTTTGGACTTCTAAAATAAAACACCATCAGCTGGGCGGCTTATAAACAACATAAATTTATTCCTCACAGTTCTGAGGCTGGGAAGTTCAAGATCAAGACCAGTAGATTTGGTGCCTGGTGAAGTTCTACTTTCTAGAAGGCCATTTTTCCACTGTAATCACACATGGTGGAAGGAGCTAGAGAGCTCTCTAGAACCTCTTTGATAAAGGCACTAATCCCATTCAGGAGAACACCACCTTCAGGACCTAATCACCTCCCAATACCATCATCTTGGGGGTTAGGATTTCAACATATGAATTTTGAGGGGACACATACATTCAAGCCATGGTATCCTCTCATCAGCCTGGCCTCAAAATCCATTGCCTGCCTCCACCCCCACAGTGACATTCACTTATACTTTACTCCAGCTGTCCATTCCCATTATCTTACCCTGGACCTTGTCAGTATTTGAAACCTTTTCACCTCTGAGAGTGTATAACTTCAGCACTACCTTTTCAACACACTCATTTTTCCCCCCATTAAGACCTCATTGGAGTAATGTCAGTGAAAGTGGCAGAGTAAGAATCTCCAAAAATTCTCTCCTCCATAAAGCAATGAGAACACTGACAACAATTGTCAGAATCAACTTTTTCAGAACTCTGGAAATTAATCAAAGACTTGTGACGATCCAGTGAGTGTTTATTCAAGAAAAACAATTGAATCTCATTAAGAACAGTGAGCTCAATTTGCCCTGTTCCCATCACCCACCTCCCTCAGCTCTGCAGTAGTCTTGAAAATCAACAGTCCACAGTCACAATGAAAACCAGTGGCTAGTAGCCATTGAGGGGGCAAAATAGGACTAGAGCAGCTTCAAAGCCTCATTTTCAGAGAACTTTCATGATTTGACCGGTCTGGTAGTTCCCTAGAAGATTCCAGTTGCAAGACAGTCTTTATTTGACTTGATTTGAAGCTTACCCAGCATGAAAAGCCTTTTTCCTGGGGACTGTTGTTGAGAACACACAGAGGCAATTGTTTAATTACACAACTACCTGAGGCAGTGGATAACTGTTGGAAAACAATAAGCTAACCAAAAAGCTTAAAAGGAAAAATTGGGGAATGAGATGCCCATAAGACTTTGAAAACATATTCCTGGGAAACTAGAAGGGCATGTGCATGCACAGGGCTGTGCAAGTGCCCACAGCTCTATGAGTGCTCAGGAAAAATCAGAGAGGGCCCTCAGTTCTCGCCTCAATGCAACCTCACCTTGAAGCTATGTGCAAGCAGGAAGTGAAGGATAAGGTGGAGTTGTCAGTTGTCTGGCTGGATGTTGAAGGCATGCCCCAACATGTATATGGAAACCCTCTGCAAAGCTGGGAGACTTATTGGTTCCCAACATTTAAGAAAATCTCTTCATTTTTGTGGTACTGTGATACTACAAAGGGGATTAACCAGATGCCACATACTGATGGATATCTGTCTTATCATTACCTAGCCACAAAGCTAACTGAGCAGACTTAAGTGTCAGAAACAAATAAAAACTGTCAGAAATGAAGGAAGAAATAGACAATTCAACAACCATTGGAGACTTCAATGTGACACTTTCAATAATAGATAGAACAACTAAACAGAAGATCAACAAGGAAACAGAAGACTTGAACAACACTATATACCAACCAGACTTAACAGACATCTACAAAACACTCAACTGAACACAACACACATTTTTCTCAGGTGCACTCTGCAGCACAGATAATAGACAAGGCTATAAAACAAGTTTAAAACAAATTAAACATAAAACAAATTTTAAAAGACTGAAGTTCCAAAATGTCTTCTTGGACCACTATGGAATGCACTTGAAATCAGTTAACAGAAGGAAATTTGGGGAACTAGCAAATAAGATGGAAGCTAAGCAACATATGCCTAAATAGCCTGTAAGTCGAAGAAAATCACAAGAGAAGTTAGAAAATACTTTGAGAGGAATGAAAATAAAAACACAGCATACCAAAGCGTATGATATACAGTGAAAGCAATGATTAGAGGACATTTTATATCTGTAAACACCTATATTAAAAAAAAAAAAAAGATATCAAATCAATAACATAATCACTAGAAAAAGAAGAGCACACTAAACCCAAAGCACATAGAAGGAAGAAAACAATACAGATTAGAGTAAAAATAAATGAAATAGAGAAAAGAAAAATAACAGCAAAAATCCATGAAAACAAAAGTTGCTTCTGTGAAAACTTAAAACTATTATTTCTTCCATTTTACAATTAATAAAACTGAGGCTTAGAGAGATTAAATAATTAGCCCAAAGTCACACTGCTAATAAGTGGTGGTTAGGATTTGAAGTCAGATGTGGCTCTTGAACTTCTAAGTTATACTGACAACTAAACAAGCAGAATTGTCAATGCACTTAACAGAAAATGGCCAAGAACGGTCTTCTCCCCATCTTATAGCTGTTTCCTCTGTATTTCCCCCACACAATTCCCCAAAGGCATTTTTCTACAATTAGCATTAGCAAGCAAATCACTCACTGCTCTTTTTAAAACTAAAAAATACCATTATTTCTCTAAATCTTAATGATTTTTAAGTCTCTATGCTCTCAACCCATGTGGTGGTTAATTTTTACGTATCAACTTGACTGGGCTAAGGGATGCCCAGACAGCTGATAAGACATTATTTTTATGTGTCTATTGAGGGTGTTTCTGGAAAAGATTAGCATTTGAATCAGTAGGCTGAGTAAAGAAGATGAGCCCCACCCAGGCAGGTGAGCATTATCTAATCCACTGAGGAACTGAGTAGACCAAAAGGTGAAGCTGGGACATCATGTTCTCCTGCCTTGGACATCACTGCTTAGTTCTTTAGCCTTCAGATTCAGACTGAATTACACACCAGCTTTCCTGGTTCTCCAGCTTGTAGATGGCAGACTGTGGAACCTCTTGATATACAGTATAAAGATATAGATAGATAGATAGATAGATAGATAGATAGATAGATAGATAGATAGATATCTAAAAATGTATGTACCAATAGATAAGAGATAAATTTATATATTCTATTAGTTCTATTTCTCTTGAGAACCCCAACTAAAACAATCCAGTACTACAAGTACAATAACCCCCCAAAAGCCCAAGCACAAACCTTTCAGGTCAAACTGCAAAGCAAACTCTTTGGTGTTAGAAAATTTGGTGATGTTTTCCAATGAAAACACATCTTCTAGGAAAGAGGTTGTCCCTGAAGACAAGATGATTTAATATTGAAGGAAACTTGATTTTATAAAAAATGGCCAAAATTCAGGCAGAAGAGCAATAAGGAAGCAAGGTGAGTGGCCACTCTGTACCATTTCCCATCCATTCAGCTGGACACAAAGGGAACATCAACACCATCAAGTGGTACAGATGTTTCTAGAGAGCCCAGTTACGATGGGAAGTACTGTGATTTCACAGTCATAAATCGTATTAATCTACCATGTGTTCTGTGTGAAGCCCAGGGACAGATGTTGTAAATCCAGCCATAGTCGTGATCCACTTCAGGGGATCTGAGGGTGACAGTTGGTTCCAGGCCATGGCAGAACCTGATGCGTTGGACATCTGTTGCAAAGAGAATAAGTGACGACACAGGGAAAACCAACTTGTAGGGATTTCCCTGTTCATAGCTTTTAGAGACATATGTTGAGTGGCATTTACTGCTCATTAGCCCAGATACCTCTGAGAGATTCTGCCTAAACTACTATCAATCTCTTATTCAAGCAGCATGTAGATGGCCATGTATATTCATAAGGAGAAAAAGAAAGCTGTTGTGTGCTTTTGTTTGTTTGTTTTTTAAATTTTTTTTCTTTATTGATATTAGAGAGAAAGAGAGGAAGAGAGAGATAGAAACATCGATTGGCTACCTCCTACATGCCCCCCCACTGGGATCGGCCCACAACCTGGGCATGTGTCCTGACCGGGGATCAAACTGGCGACCTCTTGGTGCATGGGTCAATGCTCAACCACTGAGCCACACCAGCAGGGCTGTTGTGTGCTTTTGAAAAGAAAGATCAGTATAGCTCCATGCCAACTAGAGCGGGGCTAACAAGTATCACTCACTCACACACACACACACACACACACACACACATACACCCCTTGTTGAGCCCTTGGCAGACATTAGTAATCAATCACGGTAGATGATCACTGCTGAGATTGTGATCTCTGACTCTGCTTCAGCTCAGTACTCCAGGGAGCCACTACCTTTCAGCCTTGATTCTCCTAAAGAAACTTTGTCATCCCTGGCCTAGTTTTTCCATTAGTTGGGGCCAGTATTTTAAGTATTTTTAGCTGTATGCCCTGCTCTTCTTCTTGCCACCTTGCCTCAGGTTCCAGCTCTCCTTCCTCAAGGCAACCTTTACACCCTTCACTCTTTGTGACCTTCTATGGTCACAACTTGCCCAAGAGGCACTGGCACAGTTAGGGACAACATTCAGTATATTTGACAACTGGTTCAGCCCAGGCGCTGATCAAGGAGAATGGCTCCCTGCCCATGAACAGCCATGAAGACAGCCCTGCTCACGACGTGTGTGACCTTGGAGAAGCATGGCAACCAGCCAGGGCGTTGGCATTTTCATGCAGCATTTGCAAGATAGGCTGACTTGTACACTTGATAAAGACAAAACCATCTGGAAATTCCAAAGGACTTTTGAATTAGGGAAACTGCTCAGCCCAGATTTGTGGCCTTCACACTGATGGGCCAGCACATTCCTCGTTCTTATGAAGGGCTTGTGTGAGGGTGTTCTCTCTTGGGTCTTCAGCATTCCTTGGTTATTGTCCCCCCTCCCACCCCCAACCTTCTGGAGTTCTTCACAGCTAAGGATTCTTTTCTTTGGCCCATTTTTTATATGGAAACATATGCAGAAAAGGAGTTTCTGGAGTATTTGGAGGCTTATGTGGTTTCCTTTTAGCATTACGGTCAAAAAGCGCTTGTCCTTTATCTCTATCAGTTGAAAAGAAAAATAATAAAGGATAAACCTCCATCTAGCAAGTAAATGATTATAACCCCTTTGAATGAAAAGTATCTTAGAACTGTTTCCCAATGCGTGTTCCTGAAATCTTTTGCCTACACTGAATCCCCTGATTTGTTTGTTAAAACATTGACTCCAAGATCCTACCCCAGACCTACTGAATAGAAACCGTTAGGCAGGAGGGCCAGAACTCCACATTTTAAACTAAGGTTTGCAAACCTGGGCTTAAAGACTTTCGGTTATTCTGCCCAAAGGGCTTGCCTTTCCTTGAACTGATTTCTTAACCTTAAAATCTTGAAAATTTAGAACATTAGCTCTTCTTTGTCCTCTTTATGTAGAATTTAATCACAGATAAAACAAAGTATCAGATATAGAAATAACCAATGGCTCATGTATCATTAAATACAAGGTCAAATCCTTTGTTTGTTTCTATGTCATGCAATCCAGTCAACATCGATTATTCTTAAGGACAGAGGGAGAATCAAGGATGGATGATACCAAAAAAAGAGATAATACAGAATATTTTATGTCTAGCTCTGGAATGCACTCAGGGCCACAGGGTGGCTTGGGCACTGGGTCTCACTTTGTCCCTGACCTTGGGACCCTCCTCAGGTCCCCTCACACACTCTACAGACAGGAAGAGGCCTTGGTGTCATGGATCAACCAAGCCTGGTCAAACCAGGAGTTAACAGTGAGTCCCTGTGCCCTTAAAGCCTTTTCATTATTTCTTTTTAGGTCTCAGGATTAAAATGCTGGAACCCAAATAGCCCTCTGTTGACATCAAACACATTTAAAGATGTGTCTTGTGGTTTTATTTTGGGCATAGGCTAGTGAGGTTAAAAGACCATGGACTTTGGGCTCAAACTCAGTTCAAATTCACACTTTGCTGGTTAACAACTCGGGAACTTAATCAAATGACTTGTCTTCTCTGAGCTTTGGATTTCTCTTGTTTTAAAAGGGCATAATATTTCCAACCTCACAGAGTTACTAAAAAGATTTTAATGCAACAAGGGATATGAAAGCACCAACGCATTCCTGGCCCAAAGTACAATGCTCAGTAAATGTTAGTGTCCTTTTACTTAAGAAACTGGGTAAATTTCCAAAGCTTGGCAATTATCTCTCCTAGCCAGAGTAAATTAATCATTGACTGACAAAACCAGGTCACAGAAGATCTAGGAAATAATAACAGAGTTGTCCTTCAGTTCAGTGTTTTCAAGCAGACTTTGGAAACTCATGGACGAGTACATCTTATGTACATTAAAAACACCAATTTAACACCCTCAAAATAGGAAAGACATTATCTCAGAGGAAAGAACAGCTGGCAATAACACATTCACACACAGACACACACATACCACCTTTACTCCTATTTTTCTCATTGGCTATAGATCAGACCCAACTGGACTTGGCCCTTTGGGGAACCACTGTTCTAGGAGTAACACCATATCTGTTTTCTCAGGCCACAGAGCTCCATGAATCAGTGTTTCACTCTAGAAATCTTCTGTGGGACCCGGCCACAGAGGTGCCACAAATCCCTGTCACCTGTGTGCTGTCAAGATCAGACTTCTCCATCGAATTGGCATGGCGATAGCCAATAGTTTCAACAGCTTTTGCTAAATTCCTCGGGAAGAAGTAGAGACGGGTATTCTTTCCATTTCACATGTGAAAACTAAGACATAAAGGGGGTGAATGATTTTTCTAATTCCCATTGATTTAGTGGTGAACATAGGATGAGAAACTATATTTTAAAGCTGGAACCAACGTTTCAAGATCTGAAAATAATCCACCAGCCACCTATCCAGTCTGTAGGCAAGACAAATAGAACAAGCAGGGCAGTTGTAAATCAGCCCTCACCACTCTGGACAGCGACAATGGCATTAATGCCCTTTTTGATTCCCAAGATGTGTATTCTATAAGCCAATTATTGCAAGAAAAGTTCACATGTGATTTTTAAAAACATAAACATGGATATTTATTTAGAGAATATAACAAAATTTTAAAAGCCGATAAGATCACAAATGTCACAAAAATCTAAAAAATATTGTATGTGTATTAAGTGGCTGTCATAATTCTCTACTCTTTTTTAATTTTTTACATGTAAGGGTTTGGGTATTGTTGATGTCAGAAGAGTTGCATTTATTTATTTTTTTCATTTTTATTGAAGTTATTGGGGTGACATTGGTTAACAAAATTATATAGGTTTCAGGTATACAATTCTAATAATACGTCATCTATATATTATATTGTGTTGTGTGTTTACCACTCCAAGTCAAGTCTCCTTCCATCATCATTTATTCCCCCTTTAACCTCTTTTACCTCCCCCACCTCACTTTCCCTCTGGTAATCACCATACTGTCGTCTATCTATGAGGTTTTTCTTTTTTCTTTTTTTTTCTTAATCTCTTCTCCTTTCACCCAGCCCACCAACCCCCCTCCTCTCTGACACATATCAGTCTGTTTTCCGTATCCATGCGTCTGTTTCTATTTTGTATGTTAAATCATTTTGTTCACTAGATTCCACATACAAGTGAAATCATATGGTACTTGTTTTTCTCTGACTGGCTATTTCACTTAGTATAATACTCTCCAGGTCCATCCATGCTGTCGAAAAAGGTAAGATTTCCTTCTTTTTTTACAACAGAGTAGTATTCCATGGTGCAAATGTAACAGCATTTTTATCCACTCATCTACTGATGGGCACTTGGGCTACTGCCAAATATTGGCTATTGTAAATAACCCTGCAATGAACACAGGGGTGCATAAATTCTTTCAAATTAGTGTTTTGGGTTTCTTCGGCTATATTCCCAGAAGTGGAGTCTGGGTCATAAGGCAGTTCCATTTTGAATTTTTTGAGGTAACTCCACACTGCTTTCCACAGTGGCTGCACCAATCTACATTCCCACCAACAGTGCACAAGGGTTCCCTTTTCTCTACATCCTCGCCAGCAATTGCTGTTTATTGATTTGTTAATGACAGCCATTGTGACAGGTGTGAGGTAACATCTCATTATGGTTTTAATTAGCATCTATCTGATGATTAGTGATGTTGAGCATCTTTTCATGTATCTATTGATCATTTGTATGTCTTCTTTGGAGAAGTGTCTATTCAGGTCCTTTGCTCATTTTTAATTGGATTGTTTAGGGTTTTTTTTGTTTGTTTGTTTGGTGTTGAGTTGTGTAAGTTCTTCACAAAATTGGGGGCAAACTCGCCTCCCCTGGGGGAGCAGGAAGCAACTGGGATGTGGGAAAAGAACGCTCCCAATGGGCTTAGAACGATGCCTGGCACTTAACAGTCGATTAGCAAATATCTGCTTAATCAATCAATGGCTGAATGAGTCTAGAAGAACCTCCTCAGCAACCGCCCCTCTCCCAGGCTCAGGTCCCCCTCCAGCCCGGGGGACGCCACACCACCGGCCCCATGCTTCCTGAAGCTAGGAGCAAGCGCTCTGCTCCCCACGGCTCCGCTTCAGGAGCTCCGGAGCTGCCGGCACTCACCTGCACCAGCTGCACGCTCCTTGCAGCCAACAGGCCCCACGCGGCAGCAGAAACGGGATCCTCGCTGGGAACTGAAAGGCGGACAGAAAATTTCCCTCCAAACGTCGTGGCCCCGCCCCCAGGCTGTGTCCACGTTGCGTCAGCAACCAGCCCTCCCTCCGTCCCACTTACCTAAGAGGAGCGTATGACGTACGACGCATGACGTGCGTGAGCCAACGTGCAGCAGCCGCCATACATTCTATCAGCGACGCCGTCTGCCGAAGGAAGTTCTTTATGCTGCGGGACTTCCGATTTCAACGCGGTCGCCAGAGCTATTTAAATAGGACTTCCTCCACCGTTCTCCGTTTCTCACTTTTTTAACCCGGATAAGATGCGGGAAAGGACTGCACGGAAAGAGAACCTAAGGCGTTCTAGAGTGGTGAGCGCATGGTGAAGGATGTGCACAGCGTCCACTGCACCAACCCTCAGTCTCTGGAGGAGATCGTTCGGACTCACATCTGTGAGTCCAAGTACTGGAAGGAGGAGTGCTTTGGACGTGGGGCTGAACTTGTAGTTGATACAGCCATGGGGTTAAGGTTTGTGGGTGGCGTCTATGTTGGCAACATAAAGCCAACTTACCTTTCTGTGTTTGACCTTTAAGATGCTTCAGATTCAAATGGAGAAGGATATGATATCATTGTTGAGTTTATGAAAAATGAAGACTTCAGGTATGTCCGCATGTTGGGAGCACTTTACATGAGGCTGACAGGCACTGAAATTGATTGTTCCAAGTACTTGGAGCCTCTGTACAAGGACTAGAGAAAAATTAAGAGTCAGAACCAAAATAGGGAGTTTGAACTGATGCACGGAGATGAGTTCACTGCACAGGGAGAGACTGATATTCTGTCTTGGCTACAGACATGCCAAGTACTAGAGGAAGCTGACCAATTGGAGCCTCGGGTGAGCACTCTCGAAGAGAACATGGATGATGCGGAGTCCAGTGAGGAAGAGGAAGAGGACGCTGAGAAGTTGGAGAGAGTACTGGAGAAGCTACGGGGACTTGGACAAGCCCCGTTGCTCTCCCACACTGTGCTACAGGAGAAGTAGCAGCTGGTCTCCCAAAAGCAGGAGCCCCTTCCTTCATGGAGAAAGGCATCGGAGTAAGAGTCCAAGATGTCACCACAGCAGGTCCCAAGATAGACGGCACAGATACCCCTCCAAGTCCCCAGGTCATCACCATAGTCACAGACACAGTAGCCTCTCAAAGTCTCCTGAAAGATCTAAGAAAAGCCACAAGAAGAGCCAGAGAGGGAATGAGTAATGGACTCAGTTTGGGTTTAGTCCAAATGGCCTCCTGCAGATATGAAGGCATCTCACTATGGATTAAGATGTACTCCAGAGGCAGCTATGAGAATATTTTAAGGTTGTTTTTACCTAAAAGTTTCTCCACTTTTTTTTTAAATGAAAGAGGTGCTAAGTTTTGTATCTCTTTTGTTTGTTTGTTTTTTATTTTTGTTAATCCTCAAAGATATTTTTCCATTGATTATTATTATTTTTTTTTTTAGTGGAAAGGAGGGGGTGGAGAGAGAGAGAGAAACACTGATGTGAGAGAAAGACACATCGATTGGTTACCTCCCACACAACCCTGAACGGGGCCGGAGATCGAACCTGCACCCCAGCTATGTGCCCTTGACCAGGAATCAAACCTGTGACCCTTCGGTCCACTGGCCAGTGCTCTAACCACTGAACCAAACCAGTCAGGGCTTGTATCTCTTTTTGGATCCTAATCCATGGTTGAAGGATAATGCCCCCCAGGGCTGCTTTTGAACCCTTTGTACAATCAACATTGAGGATTTGAGGGGTGGAGGGTATGAATGACAAGGAGAGGATGGGCCCACCTAGTGATTCTTTTGTTATTAAATTTACCACACCAAAATAAATAAATAAATAAAATTTGGATATTAACCCCTTATCAGATGTATCATTGGCAAATATGTTCTCTCATTCAGTGGGTTGTCTTTTCATTTTGTTGATGGTTTTCTTTGCTGTGCAAAAACTTTATAGTTTCATGTAGTCCCATTTGTTTATTGTTTCTTTTGTTTCCCTTGCCTAAGGAGATATATCAGAAAAAAATATTGCTATAAGAAATGTTAGAGATTTTACTGCTTATGTTTTTTTCTAGGATTTTTGTGGTTTCAAATCTAACATTTAAGTCTATAATCCATTTTGAGTTTATTCTTGTGTGTGGTGTAAGAAGATGGTCTAGTTTCATTCTTTTGCATGTTATCTGTGCAATTTTCCCATGAATATCCATTGGGCCTCGGTGTGAAGCTGAAGTACAGCCATGGCATCTTGACACTGGATGACAGTCTAGGTCTAGTTGCTCATTGTACAGGTTATGATTCTATGACCTAATTCAGTCAAGGTGAAAGCCCACAGCTGGTGGTGAAACCCCCAAGGCCAGTTTCCTGACTCTCATACACCGGTCTTGTGGTTGGTCATGAGCTTCTCCACATAAACAGAATCAGCTCTCAAGGGGACTGGGTCATATACACTCAGATTGTAGGTGCCCAGAAATCCTTGTTGAAATAATGATTTCTGTGCTTCAGATTTTCCTTAGTTTTGTTTCAAGTTTACATTGATTGAAAACTAAACCAGACAACTATAGTCCCCTGCTCACGTGAATTTGTGATTCATCAACATTCTTCTACAGAATCGCTCTTTTGCCAGTTAAAAACAATATTTTGGATAGAGAATATTTAAGGAAATGAAATACATGAAATGCATCATTATAGCCATCAAAGGAATTCAGTAGCATCTGAAGTAGATATCTTTTTACATTAATACATTAAATGTATTGGGATGTACACTATGTTCCTTTAAGGAGTGAGAGAAAAGCTGGGGTAGGTGAAGGGACAAAATAATAGGTTATTTCACTTCCTGGAGAGATTATGTTGAAGAAAAACCTAAAGTCAGAATTTTTAATATCAACAAGGGAGATTATAGATGGTATGAATTAGTAAAATTTGGGCTCTGAATGTCTTTCTTAGAAGTATAAAGAACACCAGAAGGAGAAGGCATAAAAGGCATTTCCCTGAGAGTATATTAATATACAGTATGCATGTGTGTATGAGAGAGATCCTGACACATGAGCACAGTGCTGTTTCCATGGCAACAAGGGAAAAACGTATGCCTTGCCATGAAGCAATCTTCTTAGATTCAGACACACTTATAAAGATCCATGTACTGAAAGCTATGAGGGGATATTTTGAAAACAAAGGAAAATTAATATTCTTTGAGATGACCTCTAACATTCAGGCTGTCATCCCTGCCTCCCCAGCCATTCTCATGTGCTGGACCTGTCTGTACCTCCAAAATGAGTTTTGGGTACACCTTGAACTCATGGCATTCTGTTTCCCCAAATCCAGCCCAGTGACACCTCAGTCACTGCTACCATCTTCTGTATCCCTTGGGGTTTCTCAAATCTGGTTAGGATAGAACAGATCTTATTACCATCGTTCCTGAAAGCAAACTTATAGGCTCGTTCCTTATTAAGGTTTTATCATGAATCTGTGTGTGTGTGTGTGTGTGTGTGTGTGTGTGTGTGTGTGTGTAGTAATAGGGGGAGGGATATGAAGAATCATCAGATTGTCAAAAAATGTGAGAAATTTGACTGCATATCCAAGATTCAGCAGCAGTGGTCCTTAGTCTGGAATGTCTGATTTCTTTTCGAGATGGATCAAAATAAGGGAGCCTTAGTTTTCAGCCTTCCATGTTTACTCTTGGACATGGGGTTCACAAACTTTTCCCTTTCTTCTGATCTCACCTTGGAGTGTAGACAAAGTTCAGTATAAGAATTAATGTCCCTTTTGCCTTAAGTTAGCAAGTTGACATCTGAGGCTCTGCCCAGGCAGGGGTGATCTTCTCTGAGCTTTTCCTCAGAGGTGTATAATGTGATTTTTAGCAGTGGCTCCTTACTGAACTTTTGTTATTTCTAATTAATTTTCACAAATAATAATACTATTGTTTATTTATTTCATTTTCTTGTCTTTTAGTGGCTAGAACTTCCAGAAACAGTGATCCCAATTAATAAGAATGCCTTGAGGGTTTAAACATTATGAGGAGAATAAGCTTAGACATTTGTCCATAGTAGTTTCCTCGAGGGAAACTTGCATTTTGCATTCTTAACCTGCAGTCCGATATTGGCTGCACAATTTGCTACCCGGCAAGCAGGAGTGTGTAGATCTTCCAGGCTAGCTGGTCATGCTCAGAACTGAATCCAGCATCAGAATCCACTTTTTAGAGCAAGCTCCATTGAGAATAATATTCCCTTAATATCAGACCATTAAGCATGTAGCTGAGCAGAAAGCAAGATCGTCATTCAACTGTGAACATTAAATGGTGTGCATCTCAGTAAAGAACAATGTCAGGCTGAATTAAAAGACTGTAAACTGGATACAAAGGTGAATAAGACCCCCGAGTGCTGGCACACAGGCGTCAATCAGTAAGTACTATTGATGCTCAACCCCCTCCCATACTCACCCATCATAAAGATCAGATGAGGATCCAGTCCATCTTAACAGCAGAACACTTCCTTTGCTATATTCAGAGAGGATAAAAACACCCAGCCAAGGATGATTGCCTTCCTCACCAGGTACAACTCATCCTCCTCCCATGAGCTAGAGTTGTTCATCAAATCCACCTGGCCACTTTTGTTGTCTAGTCTGGTATCCTATAGATGGAATCTTTAAGAAAAGAAAAGAAAAAAAAAAAAAAAACACCTCCCTTGAATTCTCATAATCACAAGGTGTCCATAGTCACAGGGATTAGGAACAGTTAAATAATACATATATTCTCTTGCTTCCTTTTCTCCCTTTCTTTATATTTCCCAGTGGATTAAAATAATTCAAGTTTAGCTTAGAAAACAAAGAAGCATTGATTTCTAAAATACTGTTACTCTTTCTATGGGCTGCACACCGCACAATCACGAGGATACAGTCATAAGTGAAGTGGTTTTGCTAGCAAGGTTTGCTTATTTGCATGAATACATTGAATTTAATGATACAAGTAATAAAAACAAAGACTGTACTATGTGTTCTAGTTTTACAATTGCTATGCTTTCTGTTGAGTCATTATAAGCATAGTTCATTCCTAGCTGGCGCCATTTCTCAGCTTTTTAAAATCACCATTCACAAGTTCCTATGTAATGTTCCTCTTTCATAAAACCAGCTTTCTTTTCACCAGGTTTCAGTCAGCCTAACGATTTGGTAAACCTGCGGAATCTGACTCTTCTCACCATCGCAGGTCGAGGGAGCATCCCCTGTTATCTGGATCTCTGCAGTGGCCTCCTGACTGGCCTCCCTGCCTCTACCTTACCTGCTATGGTTCATTCTCAAAACAGCAGCCCGTGCTGTCCTTAAAACACAAGTCAGAACATGCTGCTCCTCTGCTCAGTGCCTGGCAGGGCTTTCCATTTGACTCAGAGTGAAAGTCAAAGTCTGTACAATGGCCTGAGGCCCACCATGACCTGGATCCCACATGTAACACTGTTGCTCTCCACTGTGGTCACTGTTCTGGCCACACTGCCTTCTCACTGTTCTTTAAACACACCACACATTGTCCATTCCCTCTGTCTTGAATGCTGTTAGTTCCCTCATTTCCTTCAGCGTGTGTACGTGAATGTCACCTTCTCAATGAGACCTCCCCTGCCCACCTTATTTACAAGTATATTCCATCCCCTACCCCCAACTCCAGCACTCCTGGTACCTTTCACTGTGCCCTAAGGTTTCTTTTGTCCTTAGAGCTTATCATTTTCTAATATATGACATTATTTCCTTAAACATATTTTGTGTGTTGTCTGTCTGCCCCAGTAGAACGTAAGCTCCAGGAGGGCAGAGAACTTTGTTCACTGATGTTCTCCAAGTGCAAAACAGTGTCCACACATAATGAATACTCAGGAAATCCTTGTTGAATGAATGAATGAATGCATCCTCAGTGTCATGAGCTATTCTTGACATACAGTAGGCTCTCAATGGCTGTTGAATGTCTCTCCCTGGGGGAGGAACAGCACTAAGTGTCAAAACAGGGGACCAGGCAGCATATTAGAGGGACTCAGAAGACCGCAGGCTGTGCCTCAGCTGGCTCGGAGCCTCAGCTCGGCCCCGTTCTAGTGGTGTGACCTGGGCAATTCACTGAACCTCTCTGAGCCTCTGTTTTGTCATCTGCAAATTGGGGATGAAAATAGTATCTCCCTCCTAAAGTGGTTGTGAGAATTAAATATGAGAATTCAGAAAAGAAGTCTGGCAAATGATCAATACATTTGAGCTATGATGATGAGGCTTATTCTTTTACTCCTCTTCCCAGGGAAACCACTTCCACGTCCTTTCTTACCCCTCAGGGAGGCAAAACTATTCAACACCTTAAGTGAAAACACTGTGTAAACCGGAGACCACTCTGTGGATGGTGAGTCTTCTAAGTCCCCCGGAAGACCCCGCCCTGTGCTGGACACGCAAGAGGCAGCCAGTGAACACTTTTGATGCTGAAGTCAATTGGGGAACGGTCTTAAGTCTGAAAAAATGTACATTGGCTCTAATCAACAGCGAGGATCCCCTCGCTGTCAGGGGCCCTTCACGTGGCACCACAGAGGTGGGTGGAGGGCCGCGACTGTATTTCCCAGTCCTCTCCCTTCTCTCCCTCTTCATCCCCAGGCTGCCACAACTTTTGCCAGAAGTGAGATATGTAGTCTGCCCTGTCGGGTGGTTTCTGCACATGGGCTATTCCTGTCGTTCAAAGCACTAAACTGTTGGCAAGTGGATTATTTACAGAGCTTTTCTCTTCCCAGAGCCGATCGCATATGGCAACTCCGTACCTATTTGCCCTAATACACACCTTCTCTCACCCTTCCCACCGAGAGCCTTTGTTTGCTGATAGCATCTGGCAATACTGGGTAGGACCTCACCTAGCACAATCCTCTCCGATCGGCAGAAGGAGCAGCCCACACCTACACACTGTGGAGGAAGTAAGATTTCTGCTCCAAGCTAGCAACCTCTCTCTCAGGTCATGTCATACGAAGACAGAAAAATAAACATGCTGTTTCTTTTTTTAAATGGCAGTCTTGCAGGCAGACTTTGGAAATGTGGAGTCAGGTATGATTGCCTTTGAGTATTCCTCGCAGGAAAAATAGCTCCTAATTGCACGAAAGAGAGAAAGGAGCCAGCTGCTGCTTTCATGATTATTTAAACACCCATCTACCGTCAAAACACGCCTCATTGTTTCATTACCACTGAAATGTGATTGCCACTACATTTTTTACTGGCCTCTCCTCTATGCAAATTGGGGAGAAGAAAGAAATTCAGCAGGCACCCATTTGGTTTCTAAATGTATTGTTTGCATATAGACATCAGCAGCCTGAAAATATTCTAGGCCGGGAATGTCAAACTGACAACAATGTCTATTTTTCTATTGTTCTCTCTGAAAATATAATTTTTTTTAACATATCCACAAAGGCAAGCCAGACTGTGTTTTATCAGTGTTTTAGTAAGAGACGAGAGGCCTGATATTCCAACTGTGGGCCTTGGACATTAATGAAAACCATTTCTGGAAGAGTTCGTTTATAGAAGATTAAAAGAATTCATCAACCTGAAAAAATTGTGTTCTCGCCCTCTCTGCTGACAGTTGATATTTGTGCTGGGGGCTGAGTGTTAGATAATGTTGTACAGCACTTTATAGGTTTCAAACATTTCTGCTCGGTATGTCATAGGACATTCCCAGGGATCCTATGAGGGAGGCAAGGGCAGTTTTCTTGTCCTCACTCTACAGATGAGCAAACTGGATCATGGAAAGATGAGGACTTAACAAATCATCAAGATCATGCCCAACCCTCAGCACCTGCCTTACAGTGCCTATTTCTACCTTGTCTTGTTGACAGAGTTCCTATCCTTCCAAGCCCGAATAAAGTGTCTCCCTTTCTCTGTCGCTTTCCCTGTTCCCCTCTGCTCACCCTCCACCACAAAACTATTAATTGATTTAACCAATATCAGTGGGCAACCATTATGTGTGTCATAGGAAGAGATACAGGGCCCCTGGAGCTTGGCACAGAGGAGAAAGGAGTCAGGATGACCTTGGACAACTGCCCTTTGGACAGCTGTAAAGAGAGGGGCTTGGGTTACAGTCTTTCTAAGGTCCCTCCTCTAATGGCATCTCAAGTGTGTTTACTATGGAGCAAGTCTTAGTTATTCCTTTAGATTAAAAAATGTGTGTATCTATTGAAAGAGCATCTTTATACTTAGACATTTTCTTCTATCATGCTTTTGCATTCATACATCAAAAAATAAATCAACGAGATAAATTGGTTCAAGTTTTCCTAAAATCTGCTATTCAAAGCTTAACATTCCCAAGTCACCCGTCATTGCACATGCCCTTCCCTTCCACGCTCCCCGGGGTATCGTGCTTTGTTCCATCAGGGCTGCAGGTCTTAAGCACTTCTCAAAGACATGCTGCATTATTGTCCCCAAGATCTCCTTCCAAGCTGCTGCCGGTTTGGATGCCCAGGCTTCGGCAGTGGTGATAAACCATGACTGCTCCCCGGCCAGCGGTGACAGTCATGGCATATTATCACACTGATTTCAGAGAGGTTAAGATGCGAATAAAAACACACATTTTAGGACTGATGAAATACGGTAGTTTGCTCACGTTGCTCTGCCTTCTCCCATCTTTGCTAAGAACAGCACCAGGGCAGCAACACTTCATCTATGCAGAGCAAATACATTTTAACATCCTCCTCTATAGAATGAAATGATTTTTGGCAATGATCGTGTAGTGATCAGAAATTAGCACAATCACCTTGATTTGTTCATTTTAAAAACAAATCATTTTAGTCCGGCCGGTGTGGCTCAGTGGTTGCGCATCGACCCTTGCACCAAGAGGTCGCCAGTTCAATTCCCGGTCAGGACACATGCCCAGGTTGTGGGCCCGATCCCCAGTGGGGGGCATGCAGGAGGCGGCCAATTGATGTTCTCTCTCATTGATGTTTCTATCTCTCTCTCCTTCTCCCTTCCTCTCTCTAAAATCAGTAAAGGAAAAAAGAAAAAGAAAAAAAAAACAACAATAAAAAAATCAATTCATTTTAAAAGGATGATTTCATTTTAAAAGATCACAATCGTGGTAAAATATATCATGTATGAACTAAGATTCCTATCTGCCAAGCAAAACTATCCCACCTCCCCACTGACACTCTGTCAACTGTCTTAACTTTGAATCCAACTAGTAAGTCCCAGAAGCCACACATAATTGACGTAACTGAAGCTGGTTCTCTGTCTCACAGGCCCTGCGCTCTCTCTGTTGACTCGAGTCTCCTTTCCAGGCTGGAGTGCCGTGGGCCGCAGGGGCCTGGCATGCCGAAGGAAGTTCCACACGCTTAGGACCTGCATCTGCGTGTGTCAGAGGCGACTACAAACCGGGAGTTCTGCAGTCCAGTCTCATATCTATTACAGGACAAGTAATCAAAAGGTGCTAACTTGAAGCTTACCCATCAATTACTAAAACTCCACTGCAGCGACCCTCTAGAATTTGGCGAACAAGATGGGAGGGGGAGGCTATTTTGTCACATTGTTTAGAACTGTTGACCCAAGGTGATCACAGAAAGCAGATACATTTTTTATTTTACTTGGTCTTAAAAAATATTTTTAAAAAATGTTTCTACAGTGTTGCCTGCTATTGCTTAAATCCAGGGCAGATCTCCCCAGCCCAACACTTTACTCTTGTGTGGGGCTGATTCCGGCTCTAATAGCTGTGACTTTTAGAGGATTGAAGGCTACTGGTTTTAAAGAGTTTCGACAGTAAGGCACTTGCTCTTCTGGCTCAGTAGGTTTTATTTCTGGGCCAAGGGAGGAAAAAAGCAATCAGCATTAATAATAGGCAACACTTATCACATGCGTGCTTTGTGCCAGGCACATTGCCCAGTGCTTCGTGGGCACTATCTCCTCTTGGCTTCCAAATGCACCCCTCTGAGATGTGTTCTATTATTATCTCCAGTTTACAGAGAGGGGGACTGAAGCTCAGAGAGGCTGAGTAATTTCTCCAAGGTCACACAGCGAATAAATGGTAGAGAATGGGTCTGGGCCCAACAGCCTGACTTTGAGGCCTATGCTTTTGACCTTCAAGCTGTACTGCCTCCTACTATGTGTCCACCTACCATGTGCCCATCAAAGAGAAGACAGCACACTACAATAAACCAGTAACCATTGGGGGCTATCTCTACAGGGCCAGGAACTGTAAATACACTATCATATTTAATCCTTACTATGGCCCTGTAAGGGAGGTATCTAGTATCCCCTTTTGCCTAGCAGGGGAATGACATTCAGCAAGGTCAAGGGCTTTTACATTACAGAATCAGTAAACGATGGAGTTGGTATTTAAACCCACACTTTTTTCTGTGTTTTTTTGTTTTGTTACCTCACACTTCCTGCCTAAGGCACCCAATGCTGTATGGTACAGTGAACCAGAAATATATAGGTGCACACACAACATGAGAAAATTCCTGTGCACAGAAGCAAGATGCTGTCAATGTAGTTGGAGTGCTAGGTACTTGATTTCATTCCCCAGCCTGCCTAGCAGTTAGGGTGGCACGGTCCAGGCCAATGAGATGTTAAGGGGGAAGTCTACCACTGGACATGGGTGGGTTCTTACAAAGCCTTTGCTCTCCTGATAAGAGGGAAAATCTCAGCTGTCAAGAACCTTCTCCCATTCTTCCTTCCTTGAACGTAGATGGCAATGTTGGATCTGCAGCAGCAATCTTGTAACCATGAGGCACAAGCCAAATGAATCTCAGCGATGGCGGCTCTAATATCACAGAGCTGCTGAACCAATACCAATAACCCCCTACCTCTGCACTTCTTGTGGGAGAAAAACCCATACTTATTTAAGCTCCTCTTAATTGGGTATTCTGTTACCTGTGGACAAATATAACCTTAACTGATACAGAAAGAAAGCTAAGTTTGAGTAGCCTCACTTTCCTTATACTTGTTTTTCCCTGCCTTTAGAAAGAGAGGACCCTGAATATAATTCAGATATCTTGGTGGTGTGGACATGACACTCCATGTATCTGCTATGCCCCCAGCCCCTTCTGAGGAAAAGCACTATCTTTACAGATGAGCCCCATGCTTTGTGCCAGGTGACTGTGGTTCTCAGGCCAAAGCTAAGTTGACTTTGACACTTGGAACTTCACCCAAAGCACCCATCCATGCCTACGAGGTGGTTTGGCATGAGTGCTCTGCCCAGCAAAGGCATATGTAGATGTCCACTGGCTCACTGATACAAGAATACAGAAGCCATAAGGCAAGGCGAGTCATGAATGAGAGTTGCTATGAATCAGCGTAAATCAGGAACATGCAGAAACAAAGAGGTAGAAAGGAGGAAGTCAGAGTGATAGGGTAACAACAGGGAATCATAACTACAGCACAGCCTTTAAGACATGAAGCCACTAAGGCTGCTACTCAGGGAACAATATGATGACCAGACCCCTCCCCTGTCGACCTAGAGTTCTGTGGAGCCACAGGAGCTGCTGCCATTGCTGACTGATCACTGACCGTGCTCTGTGGCCGGTGAAGCCATGTCACCTAGCTTACTCCCCAGAGATGCCCACAATTGCCCCATCAGAGCACATTGGTCCTGGTAGTCTGCAAGAGCTTACCCAACACATTGGCCATTCAGGGTCACCATTCCCATCGTCAGTCCCCCTGATGTGTTGCACACGTACACCCGTGGAGCCCAGAGATTATAGGTAGGGTGTCTGTGGGCCATATTTGGCCTCAATACATATCTCATTTAAGTTACATGATATCTTAAGAAACTGTACATTTGGATGCCTTTTGAGGGGGTATACTCTTTTCAGTTTGTCATGGTCCCTACACCTCTCTGTGCCTGATACCTGCCCTACTTTGCACATTCACATTACCTGCCTGGTCCCTGTAGGCACTTGAGTTGCAGAGGCGGTCAGGTCACATATGCTGCCCACGTGTTCCACAGCTGACGTCCCCTGGCAGCTGCAGACCCATGCCCTCAAGGCAAGACAGGAAGCTGCTGTTTCCCCAGAGCCTTCCCTGTTTCTGTTGCAGAGAGAGAGAGAGAGAGAGAGAGAGAGAGAGAGAGAGAGAGAGAGAGAACCGCGCCACCCTACAGGTCACAGAGCTGGCATCCTCTGTCGCTTCTTCGTCCACTTGCTTCTGCACTGCAGCGTCTGCTGCTCCTCCCTGCCATCGCCAGCGCTAATCACAGCAGCTCCACTTTCCACCGCAGCTCGTTTCTCTCCCTGTCTTCCATTGCTTTCCATCATGCCTGTCTTACCGCATGCTGGTGTGGTTGACCTTTGTGGTGACAGCCAATTAGCGGGCGCCTTTCCTTCCGTCCAGCAAACCACGAACCCACCAGGCATGATGCGGTCCCCAGGACAGCAGCTGCCTCAGCGGTGTTTGCGAGCTGGGCCCTCAGGGGCTGTGTTTCCCCAGCAATCAGTTCTGTTTTTGTTTTGGGGGGACTTTTGAGTCCAGAGGGATTCTAGAAGCCTGAGGGATCTGGAAGATGGGTCTAGTGCAGAGGTGTGGCTTGTCTCTGAAAATAGCAGCCCGTGCAGAGAGTGGAAGGAGGGATTACTGTGGACTGTTCTCTGAGGTGGTAAACAAGCTTTCCTTACAGGAGGGGTTAAAACAGACAAAGAAAGGATTACAGAGAACATCCCAAACTGCAGAGGAGCCAGCCCAAATAAAAGGTGGGTGATGGTGTAGGGCACGGGTACACATGCAGGAGTGTGTGTGGGGGTGCCCACGTGCATGCATGCACACTTGTGCACATGTGTGCGCATTTGTGTGTAGAAGGATTAGCACTGGGGAGCTGTGGGAAATAAAGTTAGGTAGGAGCAAATTATGCAGGGTCTTGAAAGGTAGCTGAACAAATTCAGAATCATTTCAGTCTGCAGTTTAGAGCTATTAAAGGGAGAGAGATGTGGGCCCAAGTACCCATCTAGGTGATGCTCTAAAGGCACAATAGAAATGGAGAAGAAATCATCCTAAGATACCTTGAAGGCACCATTGACAAGCCTGGATGTTTGGCTCAGTTTGAAGGGCTGGATGGAGGAACGGGTCAATGTTGATTCCAGAGCTTTGCGCTCAGGGGCACAGTGATCACAGCAGGAGCTGTAGGATGGAAAGGCCGAGAGAACTGAAAGATCATGAGTTCTGTTTTATTTTTATTTTTTTTATCCTCACCCAAGGACATGTTTGCATTTATCTTCAGATAGAGCGGGAGGGAGAGAGGGAGAAAGAGAGAGAGAGAAACATCAATGTGAGAGAGACACATCGACTGGTTGCCACCCACACGACCCCAACCGGGGCCGGGGACAAACTGCAACCGAGGTACGTGCCCTTAGCGGGAACCGAACCCGGGACTCTCTGGTCCGCGGGCTGACGCTCTAACCACTGAGCCAAACTGGCCAGGGCATGAGTTCTGTTTTAGACATGCCACTTCATTCTTCAGAAAGAGACCTACCGTCCTCACATTTACCTGCCTTTGGGGTTGCCAGAACAGATCCACATCTGGGGAAGCCTGGGGAACAAGGACAGTCTTCTCGCTCACCCACATCCTTGAGGTTTGAAGCCAACAGGACCAGAAGCTTCCACCAGGCATCAAATGGCTGCTGGTCTCTCCGCGAGGGCTCTAGCCAGAATGAGACATATACAAACCAGTTAGTTCAAGACAAGAGCTCAGTAGCTCATTGTTTGTCGTGACGTCAGAAAAATGCTCACCTTCTTTTGCTGACAAGTAGGTACTGACCAAATTTGACCTCCACAGCACACTGGCAAGCAGCCACCCAAGTTGTTAAATGGAAACTGACCCATCGCAGAAAAAAACTGAAGGGCCAGTGATCATTCCACTCCACATCCTTGCCGTAACCACAGCCCTGCTCTCTGTTCAGACAACTTGAAATATCAGCAGCCCCCAAACTGCATCAGGTGGTAAGGCCCCAATAAAAGCAATTGCTCTAAGGCTGTTCAAACTTCTGCTGGGAGTTTGAGACCCTTTCTGCATCCCAAGGACCTAAATGGGGGGGCCCTGAACAGGCAGCCCCCAGTGCAAACTGTGATTTTCACAACATATCATGCACTTCAGTTTTAAAATGGCTTATGTTAGAGCGTAGATCAACAGCTACCTCTTGGGCCTGTATACTCTTGGATGCTAACATCTAAACCTTACTGTAACTAGACCACTCAGTTAATTAGGGAGATTTGGCTTTTCTCTCCTTCCAGGCATTCCGGACATCACAGTGGGTCTGCAGGGCACGCGGTGTAGCAAGCAGGTGCTCAGTGTACAGGTTTGGTGTACAGGTTCGGTGCACGTAGAGATAAGTTGGAGTCCCAACTTTGCTTCTGCCAGCTGCTTTGACACTGGGAACATTAACTAACCTTTCTAAGCCTCAGTCTCCTGATCAGTAAAATGGGGCTAATGATACCTAGTTCAGAGTGCTGTTGTGTGATGAATGAAGGCTGTGTTAGTTATCTATTGCTGATAACAAACTCCCCCCAAACATAGTGGCTTAAAGCAATGAGAAGCATTCCCTGTCTGTTTCTGAGGAGCAGGAATTTAGGAGTGGCTTAGCTAGGTGGTACTGATTTGGGAATTCCCATAAATTCAGTCCGATGTCAGCTGGGACTACAATGATCTGAAGGCTAGATGGGGCCGGAGATTCACTTCTAAGGTTGCTCGCTACGTGGCTGATAAGTTGGTGCTGGTTCTTAGCAGGAGGCCTCAGTTCCTCTCCACAGGGGCCTCTCTATAGGACTGCTAGAGTGTCCTCAGAGCATGGTGACTGGCTTCCTCTGGAGCAATCAATACAAGAGACCAAGGCAGAAGTTGCAATGCCTTTTATGACTTAGCCTCAGAAGTCACATGTCACAACTTCCACTTATTCTATTGGTCATATAAGTCAGCCCTGACTCTGTACGGGAGAGGACTCTACAAGGGCATGAGTACCAGGAAGCAAGGGCCATTGAGGACTGTCTTGAATGCTTCAGCCACAAGGGCTTGCACAGCACCTGACAGCTGCTAACAGGATTATTATTTGCTTCTTATCATCTACACACATGCGTGCACACACACACACGCACAAAACCATTTCTTTCCCTTTGCTCTAAAGTGTCCAATCATTGCTGTTCTTCTTTCACATCTAGTGGCCTGCCAGTCCCGTGGTGATGACAGAAAGGACAGCACCCCATGGCCTCACAAGGGTGACTCAAATACTCTGACACTTTTTCCTCTTCTATTTCTTTCCTCATTTTTATAATTAGAATCCTCACAGGCACGGCTTGATTTCTCTGATGACTCGAATGCCACAGTCAGCCAGGATCTGCAGGACATAAGCAATCACCGCAGCAAGAAAGATGCTGACTTGCAATTTGTGGTCCAGCTCTGCTGGGCAGAGAGCAGTGAACCAGGTCACCCCTGGGACAATAGCAGAGACTGTGCTGGAAATGAGAATGTCCATTAAGGGGCAACTAAAGAAGTGTGACGTCCCTCGGGTGGTGTTTATCAGCAGCAGGCCAAGCACCCACAGTCATCGTGACTTTCCTACAACATCAGAGCAGACACTGCACATTCAGCGAGGCTCAGGTTGGCTAGTGATGGGACGGCTGAGGATATCTGGGTGGCAGAAGTTGCCAGTCATTTCCTGGTGTCATTTCTTCCTTTCTCCCACAGGAAGAGAGCCCCCTAATCATTAGCTGAGAACAAGGCACCCCAAAATAGAAACCACATTTATCAGAGTCCCTTAACAAAATTCTGGCCAATGGGACATAAGTGGAGGTCAATGTGGAACTTCTGGAGAGGGATCATGCCTTTCTTCTCCTCTCACTCCTTCCTGCTTGCTGGAATCCCGATCAAGTGATTGGAACCCCAGGAGCCGTTTCTGACCATGTAGTGACCTTGGGAACGGGTGCCACTTGCAGCAGAGCAAGAAGATAGAAGAAACCTGGGTTCCTGACAGCAGAGAACTCCCTTGCAACTCTGGGTCTTCTTCCTCTAGATTTCTTGAACATTAGAAAGAGATCAACTTTAATTAAAAAAAAAAAAAAAGCCATTCTTACTTTGTTTGCTTTCTTTCTCTTTATGACAAACCTAACCCCAACTCACACAGTTTCCTACTGCGTGGCCATGAGCACAGTTCTCGCACATGACCTGCCACCAGGGTATGCATCTACCGCGGCCGGAAAGTCTGCAGAGATGACCCCAGGAGGAAGAGGATGAACCATCCTTACAGTTTATGGAAATTGGTTGAGCTCCTCTACTATGTACAAGGCACCGTGGAGGAGGTCAAGCAGTTGTGGACTGAGTTTGTTGTGAGTTTCTCCTCCATCTTGGGCCCTCCGTTACCACCATTCTGTTTCTCTATTTGTTCTTCCATTTATTCATTTATTTGTTCAACAGGTATTTATGAAGAACTCCCATATGTCAGGCACGATACGAGGTGCTGGAATCACAGCGATGCCATGAAACAGAAGTGGCACGTGTCCCTGTGACGTTAACAGCAGAGGACGAGTCAGTGTAGGAGGGTCTACTTTGGGTTCCTGTGCCTTTAAAAAAAATAAAATTGTAATAACATTATTTATTTCTTATTTTAGAAGTGACATAGTCAATAAACAAAGGGAAGAAAATAGTCACATAGAGTTCAGGAACAAATATTATGAACATTTTGCTATTTTTCACAAGTCTTGGTATAAATAGACATTTGCTTTTTTTACATTGGGATTATATTATTTTGGGACCTGCTTCCCCCTCCCCCATAATATCATCTTGTGAACAGTTCACCATGATAGTAAATACAGTCCCACAATGACATTTTATTTTTTTATTATTATTTAAATTTTTTTTATCCTCACCTGAGGACACTTTTGCATTTATCTTCAGATAGAGCGGGAGGGAGAAAGGGAGGAAGAGAGAGAGAGAAACATCGATGTGAGAGAGACACATTGACTGGTTGCCACCCACACAACCCCAACAGGGACCAGGGATGAACTGCAACCGAGGTACATGCCCTTCGTGGGAACTGAACCTGGGTCTCTCTGGTCCACAGGCTGATGCTCTAACTAACCGCTGAGCCAAACCAGCCAGGGCACCACAACTGCATTTTTTAAAGAGATCATATGCCCCACTAAATGGAAGTGATGTCACACGATCAATCAATCCCCATTGTTACACATGTAGGCAGGTCTTAGTTTTCACAATTACAAAGAGTTACAACAATGAATATTCACATAGCTAGACATTCTGTATACTTATGATTATTTCTTTGGAATACATTCTTAAAAGTAGAATTGCTAGCTCACATGTAGGTACAATTCTAAGAGTTTTGGTACAAATCGAAATGAACTTCCAGTGGTTAGACAAATGCAGTCTCCCTTTAGCAGTTTCACTGAATGTTTTCATTTTAATATAAAGACTTTGAGGGGACTCCCATAATTTGATGAATCATTTTTTTTAGACTGCTTCCCTCCCCAGAGGAAAGAGCAGAACTCTCGAAGAAGGCAGGAATCTGGCAAAGGGCACAGAAAGATGGGCCAGGCCTGGTCACTGGAGCCCTAGCAAAAGTCCTGCTCTGAGATTAGACCTGCCTAACTCCTGCGGAATACTCTTCCAGTTTAGAAGGCGTACATCCCACTCACCCGAAAGGCAGGACGCTGACTCAAAGTCCAGGTGTTGCTGGTGGAAGTTAGCTCCCGTGGAGATGATGGCGGGTCGCCTTCGACAACTTGGTCTTCTCTCTTTTTTCTTCCTGGTCCTCATTCTTTGTCATCTGATTATTATTCTCCAAAATGAAAAGGTCTTTACTGGACTGTCTATTTATAAAATGATATAAACCCTTTGAAGTAAACTTAAAAAAAATTACAAAAAAGGAGAGAAGATACAAATCACCCTGAAATTTTGCTATCCGGTAATATAACCGCTGACAAAACATAGGTGAACATCCTTGTAGGTGTCTCTCTGCATATGCAACAGCTCTCGTTTATTATTTAGTCTGACAACAAATGCATGAGATAGGCAACATCATCTCTCTTTTATAATTATGGAAACCGGAGTGTTAGAGATGCCAAGTTACTTGCCCAAGGTTGTAGAACTAGTAAGTGGGGAGCTGGGATTTGACTTTGACTCTCTTACGCCAAAGCCTGCAAATCTGAGCCATTGCTGCTTTCCCCAGCTCTTCTGCCTTCCCCTTTCTGTCTATATATTTATATAAATGGAGTCCTTTTATTTCCTTTGCTTATTTGTTTCCTTCAGAAAGGTACTAGGGGCATTTTCACAAAGGGGTTTAGATATTTGGCTCTAAAGTTTAAATCTTGATCGACTGCTTACTAATCTGTGACCTTGGACCTACTTACCCTCAGGCATTTTCCTAACTTAAGGAGTGGTTGTGAGCATTAAATCAGATAGTATATGTGAAGCACCTGCTACATGATCAACACTCATTAAATATCAACTCTCCTTATCTTTCCAGGCAAGAATATGGATCTATGTCACCATTTGAATGACAGTTCATTATTCTATGGTGGGGATGGAGTATGACCTATTTAACAGACATTAAATACTGTCTTGTCTTGACAGACATTTATGTTGTCTCCAATTCTCCAATTTGTCACTAATGTGCACCCCAACACTTCCCCCCTTGCACACCTGTCCAATTCCCTCCTTTGACTAAGTTCCTGGAAGATGAATGGGGTCAAGGTGGATACACATCACACATATATCCTGCAAGAGGTTTGTACCAACTTGCTTCACGAGGGAGGCTCTTAACTGTGCAGGGAATGGGAGCAGGGACGACTTCCCTCCAGTTTCTGTGTCTTCCTTCCCTGTTCTCTGGGAGAGGCAAGTCACCTTCTAGAGACCCCTACCACCCACTTCACTCTGTTAAAAAACTCTTCCTTCCTCTGTCTGTTGAAAACAAAATTCAACTGAATACATTTTAAAGATCTTCTTGGTTTTATTGAGTGATTTATGAATCGGGCAGCATCACAACTAGCAAATAGAAAGCAGCTCTGAGGAGCTGTACAAATGGAGGAGTTTTGCAGGCAGAAGTGGGCAGGACAAGGAAGTTGCCGGCAAAAAGCGAATTGTTTCAGGCAAGGTCACCTTCCTTTAGGGAGGGACGGGGGTCTGTCAGGCAGATGACCTCACTAGTGCTGACCAGGTAATTCCATGCTGACTGGTTAAGATCACATTCCTGGGAGAGGCTGAAACTGTAATCAGGTTAGGTATTAAACCTCTGTTTGGTGACATAGGCTTACCAAAAGTGACTCCATTTTGGGCCTGTTGTCTCCTTTTAACACTTCCTTTCTCAGATTAAAACAAAGGGAACCGTTTGGTATTATAGCCAGGAACACCACATCTATTACAAAGGTGCCATAATTCAGTTGAAACAAAGCAAAAGCTGCTGAAACTCGGTTCTGCTGAGTCCTCATACATTAAAGCCTGTGTGTGTGTGTATGTTTAATCTATATGGTATGTTCACACATAGGCACACACAGATCTAATTGTTTATATAGGGGAGGATGTATGTCTAAGGGATGTATACACACATACACACAAATATGTGTGCGTATATATGTGTGTATATTTTAAAACAGAAAAATATAACCCCTTCTTCTTAAGTTCCAGACTGACATTTCCTACACAAATATTAAATATACCTTTGTTTTTTCATATTATAAATCTTATGGAATACTAAATATTTATTTTCCTGATGTTCACAGACATTGCTGATCTATACCTGGGATCTCTGAAACAAGCTTGTACCCTAAAACAAGAATGGGGGAGGCTGCCGGCAGCGGTGCTGGGGAGCCAGCAGCACATTTATAATTGATTAGAAGGTGAATACTGGCAGCTGATTTCCATTCGAGGCCTCCCGCCACCCTCCACTCCCCTGGGGAAAAAAAAACCCTGAATACAGAAACTCAGCTACTTCCTTCTTTGACTTCATACTCATATGAGAGGTATAAAGAGGTTTCAATTATGTTTTAAAATTAGTTTTACTCTAATTTTCTTAAGGCAAGGAGCCATGCAGGACTCCGGTTAGATGACGAGGTCGTAATCAGATCATCTGGTCTGTCTCCAGCAGGGCTGGGCACTTCCCAACCAAAAGTTCCCTGGAGTTCTCTGGTGCTGAGTCGAGCCCCTGGGACACTGCCTCACTGTTAAGCAGACCGTGAAATGAGGCAAAGGAGAGCTCTCTCTGGCTCCGGTTTGTTTGTTTTGTTTTTTCCTTCCCCTCAATGTAGTTGCATCTGCGGTTTGTGTCAATTCTAATAAGGTTAGTTAGAAGTCAAACCATCCCGCCCTCCAGCCAAATCTTAACCAGGAAAGAAGGTGGAAAGTCCATATTAGTTGCATTTTTAAAGACATCAAAACTTTTCAGAAATGTAATTTAAACTGTAGTGAAATCCCCACCATCCCTAACACTCCACCAGACTCAGAGTTTTCAAACACCAGTTGAAAAGAGCACTGTATCAGGAAACCTGGATAAGTCCCAGCCCTGACGCTAAGCAGCTGTGAGGGCAGGTCACTGTACTCCGGTGGCCCCTTCCCATGACAATAATAATACACGCATTTCCCATCTAACTTATGGGTGTTGCCACTGTAAGAACCAGTTGAAATAACACGAAAGTATTTTGAAAATATACAGTGCAAGGTATTTATTACTGCTGGCCTGGTTTATTTCAGTTGCTTGAGAAGATATAGAAGGAGGGGA
This sequence comes from Tadarida brasiliensis, assembly GCA_030848825.1. Taxonomy (NCBI): domain Eukaryota; kingdom Metazoa; phylum Chordata; class Mammalia; order Chiroptera; family Molossidae; genus Tadarida; species Tadarida brasiliensis. The sequence continues at coordinate 91,184,804 of CM061267.1, read as the reverse complement.
AAGACTGATTTAAGTCAGGTAGCCGCTCCCCCTGTCCTCCTGAGCAGACATAGGCTAATTTTTCTCTCTCCGTGCAAGCCTGTGGGCCCTTGAGTCCTGCTTGGCTCTTGCTCCAGCTTCTAAATACCTCAAGGGAAGGAGATTCTATCCCAACCAGGTAATTTATCCCCCAGTTTAGAAATCTTCATTATCTGGGAGTTCTTTCAAGGTCTACCCACCGCCCCTGGCACAGCCAAGTACATTAATTGCCTCTTATTTTGATCTCAGAGGAGATAGAGATTACCTCCTTCACCTTGGCCTGACCTTGAAGGCTGTTTAGATTCTTCCTCGGCTGCTATGTTTTCTTCTTTCTCTCTCCAGTGGATAAAAGGCGAGAATTTATTTTATTTTATTTTTTAAAAACATGATTTTACTGATTTTAGAGAGAGGGAGAAAGAGATAGAAACATTGATGAGAGAGAAACATCAACTGGCTGCCTCCTGTACGCCCCCTACTGGGGATTGAGCCTGCCACCCGGCGTGTGCCCTGATTGGGAATCCAACCAGCGACCTCCTGGTGCATGGGACGACGCTCAACCAACTGAGCCCCACTGGCAGGGCAAGGGAATTTATTTTATAGGCAGTTAAGAGAAAATGTCAACAATTTATCTTAAGTGCAGCTCAAATGATAAACCTGCAAGAACGGAAGACGGAAGGAGGCTGAGGACAGGCTTTTGAAGAGGAGAACGTGTAAAAGTGGCTAACACAGCGGCAAGCACAGGGCACCTCCTGCACTGACCGGAGTTGCCATCGGACGCCCAGGAAAGATTACCGAGGGAGGGCAGGTAAAAGGAAAACAAGACTTCACAGAGACAGTTCTGGACTCACAGGCCGGGAGCTCTGAAAGCCCTAGCGCTTGTCGTTGGCCCAGCCAGGGTGGGGACCCAGCAATGTTCTGTTTTGCAGAATCTTCTTTTGTAAGACTTGAGAATGCTCTGGCGGCACTTGAGCACACCAGACTCGGGGCGCATATTACCGCCACCCGTAATTACAGAAGAAATTAAATACTGTCCTGAGTTGCTTGAGTCATTGGCTGGCATGGCTACAGCACACCTGGGCCATCTGGCCCGGTCTATTGCTCCGGCTCTGTAAGGAGTGAAATAAAATCTAAAATCTGTATCACTGGGGCTTAGGGTGTCTGAGGGATTTCAAGCACCATCACTTTTTTATATTACAGAGCAGCATTTTTAAACCTTAAAAAAGTCATCTCGATGTATAAATCTAGCTCCCTCAGGTCACCTAGTTTCCTCTCGCGGAGAAAGCTTTCTGCAGGAGGTACACATGTGATTTTACATCAGTGACGGTTCAGCTTCATAACTTTCCCCCACCGTGGTGAGATACAGACTGCTCTCGCCATCAGTGGGTTCCACATCCACGCGTTCAACCAACCTCTGGTCACAAATATTCGAGAAAAAAAGTTACCTTGATGCTGCCATGTATGACATAGTTAGACTTACCATGGTTGTATCTGTACTAAACACACATTTTCTATCCTTGTCATTATTCCCTAAACCATATGGTATGACAATTAGTAATATACCGTTTACATTGTATTGGGTATTAGAAGTAATGGAGAGATGATTTAAAGTATATGGGAGGATGTGTGTAGGTTATATGCAAATACTGTGCCATTTCATATAAGGGACTTGGGCATCTCAGACTTTGGTATCCTCAGGTATCCTGGAACCAATCACCTCTTTATAAGGAGGACTGACTGTATTTGGCATAAAAATGAAACAGACAGAGATAGGAAACATTTTTTATTATGCAAATCATGAACACTGAAAGGGAAGACTTTTGGGTATTACACTTCCTTCCAGAACTGCTGGGGGAGGCAGGTATGCGCCTATGCCCCTGCTTGCATCTTCTTGTCTGACAGGGACCAGGGGGAGAGAAGAGGAGAGAGAAAGGGCCAATGATCCTCCGCTGCCACCTTGCTGACCATCACATGTTCCTTGGCATCTCTCACTCAAATGTACCCCAGCACTGGAACTGTTAAATGGCAAGTGTTGCATGCAAAACATATTTCTGCAAAAAGTTTTGTGCAAACTTAAAGCAGAGAGTCAACAAGACAGTGAGAGGCAGAGGACACGCAGGGAACTAGAAGTGAAAAGGCCTAACATGGGGGGAAAATCCCATTTTAAGAACAAATTAGTTTTTTTTTCTTTGTTGATTTTTAGAGAGAGAGGAAGGGAGAGGGAGAGAGGGATAGAAACATTGATGAGAGAGATCACTGATTGGCCGCCTCCTGCACGGCCCCCACTGGGGATCGGGCCCACAACCTGGGCATGTGCCCTGACCTGGAATCGAACTGGCAGCCTCTTGATGCATAGGTTGACGTTCAACCACTGAGCCACACCGGCTGAGCAAGAATAAATTAGTTTGACAGCACATTGGCCATTCTGTTGTATCGAGTTGAGTTTTAGCCTGGCCACCTTGAGGAGCAGTTTAACAGACATCTGCTTATAGTCAAAAGCCTCCCGACAGAAGACACGGCTGGGGTTGGGCGCAGATGTGGCTCCTCCTATTCCTTGGCACACTCAATCTCCACCCCACCCCTCTGTCACCCCATGTGCAGGCAGGTGACAGGGACTTGGCAGGCACTACTCTGGCTCTGGCTTGAATTCCTTCATCATGGACCTATTTCCCACACTTCATTCTGGCCCACGAAACTGTAAATGTCGGCCTGCCATTGCCTGTCCATCCACACTCACCATCCAGAGGGGCAGAGCTGACCTGAAACAGACAGTGAGCACAATCATGGCAGGTATAATGGGTACTTGGCACCAACTGGTGTAATACCAAAATCTGAGGATGTCTAACTCCCTTCTCTCCCCATTTCTGGGCACCTGCCCGCTGAGCCCATCTCCCTGGGAAATTGCCTTTGTGATTGTGTGACATCTAGGAAAGAATAATAGCATGTTTCCCCAAGTAGCTTCTTGGTGAAAAGATAATGTCAAGAAGGAGGGGGAGAGAGAGATGGAGGGGCAGGAGGGCCACTGCAGCTGACTCCGGCGGTAGCTGTCTTGCTATCTTTGGATGCTGCCGAGGCAAATGAAGCCTCGTGCGCTTCTGCTCTGGTGGGTGAGCAGCTGGGGCAGACAGCCAGGGAGCTGGAAGCTGGCGGCCATGGAGACACACAGAGCGCTTCGCCAGTGTGCTTTGTAAGAAGGTGCAGCAAAAGGAAGTGGCAAAGGAATGACTAATGAGGAAGTAATTGTGAGAGAGAACCTGTTTGGGTTTGTGACAGCTCCTGGTGGGAGGCAGAGCATGCCTGTTAGGGCAGAAGAGGACAGAAGTGTGCATCACTCCGTGGCGGCACAGCAGCCCCCATCTAAGCCGTGTCAGGAGCAAAGCTTCAGACACACGCAGGATTTGCATGGCCAGAGCAGGAGCTGAAGAGGCCTGACACGTCGGTAATTGAACGAGTGCGAAATGAAAGGATCAGGAGATGAATTACAAAGAAAATACAGCAACACAGCCGAAAATTTAGACACTTAAAGGGGGGGAAATGCATGGTGTTCTACCTCCCTAGTGAAGGCATTTTCCTCTTGCATATGCTTTTCTAACCTTGCCCACACATACACATTTTTACAAAATTTTCAGGGCACCCATGATTTCATACTGCTTTGTTCACTAGTCCTATGTCATCCGTTTCCCAGTGTTACTTCAAACTCTTATCACTGATAATAGCTATAAAAGATTCCACCTAATGGATCTACCATAATTTACTAAAATATTTCTCTATTCTGTAAGTAAACAGCTTTCTCTTCAAAGATAGCTTTATTGAGGTGTGATTGGTATACAATAACTTGCACAAATTTAAAGTGTACAAATTTGATAAGTTTGATATATGTATCACTGGTGAAACCATCCCCACAATCAAGATAAAAACATGCCCATCACCCCACAAAAGTTTCTTCCTGCCCTTTGTAATTTCTCCCTCCCCTCAGGGACATTTCCCTGTGGTAGACTGTAATTGTGGTGATCCCCAATACCTCCTTAGATTCAGGGGCTTACATAGCCCCCTCCTTTGAATCTGGGCTGTCCTGGGATCTGTTTTAACCCATAGACTGAGGTGAAAGTGACACCATGCTAGTTTCAGGCTTAATACTTATAAAGTCCTAACAACTTATACTTTGTACCCTTAAAATGTTTCGTCTTGGAACCTAGCTGCCATGCTGTGAGGAAGCTCAAGCAACCACGTAGAGAGGAACTCTGGTCCACCAATAACAAGTCATTTGGGTCTTCCAGGCCTCCCAGTGCTCGATCCCACACAACATGAACCATGTTAGCCTAGTCACCCTATGGAATCCTGAGAAATTCTAAATCATTGTAGTTTAAGCCACTAAGTTTTAGAGCCACTGAGTGCACAACCATCAGTAAGCAAAATGGGCTGAGAACATAAGCAGTTACTGCTAAAATAGGTTCCCATTCTTTGAGAATCCATGAACTAGTACGAGAGAGGTGATGCAGGAGCTTTTTACAATTCCATGTCACTCTTCTGTATGACCTGGCTATTACCTCCTTGAGAGCGTCACTAGGCCATCCTCCCACCTGCCTCTTGGGTAGAGGATGCAAGGACAAACCGAAGGGAGGATCTGTGGCATGTTTGGGGCACAGAAAAGAAGCAAGTGACTTCCGCTGGGTCAGTCCCAATGTTGCACTTTGGGACACTCCTTGGGGAGGGGACACAGCCCAAAGCAGTGTTCAGGGTACCCCTACTCACCCTCCCCAAGCAACAGCATTCACAGAATGATCGTGCCAAGGTCCCTTCCTCTTAAAGTGGCCGAGAGGCTTTGGGGAATCATTATTCCATTTAATACCCATCGTGCCTGCTTATTCTGGAAAAATGCCCTGTTTTGTTTATCCACTCACCCATGGATGGACACTTGAGTTCTTCCCAGTTTTTAGTTCCCGTGACTAAAGCTGCTCTAAACATTTGTGTATTCCTCTTTGGGTGGCCACATGTTCTCATGTTTCTGTGTACGTACCTAGGAATAGAATGTCAAGGTCATAGCGTAGGGGGATACTGAATTATTTAAAATATTTATTTATTAAATAGACCTTTTTTAAAATAGCAGTTTTAGGTTCACAGCAAAGTTGAGCAGAAAGTACAGGGAGTTCCCATAGAGTAGACCCTCTAAGGAAACACACCCACAGCCTCTCCCACAGCTCACATCCTGCACCTGACGGGTAGATTTTTAACAATGTTTGAACCTACATCTGACGCATGGTTATCCACCAAAGTCCACAGTTAACAGATAGAGTGTAGGGGAGGAAAAAGTTTTCCTTGACCCTCTCTCTCAGCGCCTGGCTGGGTCTGAAAATTAAATGGACAAAGATAGGTGAATAGGAGGAAAGCACGCACATTTATTTGATGTGAGTTTTACGTGATCTGGGAGCCTTCCTAAGGAAGTGAAGACCCAGGGCCAGTCAGACCTGAGAGTTTGTGCTGGGTGCGGTGAGGAGGGGCAGTCATGGAGGAGTACGGTAGGTTCCTACTGTGAGGCAAGTGTAGCCAGCTGGGGGAGACTGAGCCAGGCCTGTTCATTTGGGCTCTTCTAAAATGATGCTCTTTTCCTCTAGGAATACAGAGGGCATCGCTTACACCGGGGCTGTATGACCTGTTTCAGGGGTGAAGGAGGCAGTCAGAGTGACTTTCCTGATTTGGCTGTTTTCTCAGACATTTTCTGCTTAGAATGCTCAGTATGCCAAGCTGCCATATTTGGGTTTAGCAGGTCCTGATGGCCATCAAGGGGAAGAGAGAGAAAGAGGAAGGAAAAAGGAAGGAAGAAAAACAAAAAAGGCAGGCGCACATCTGGGAATGTCCCTGCTTTCCAACCCAGCCGCAAAACTTGGTGTCATAAAAATCTATTAAAAAACATAGCAGCCTGTCTTCAGCCCCAGAACTGTGAATTCTCAACTGAATAAGGAAACGGTTCATTTCATTTCATTTGCATATTAATGCAATGCAAATACCAGAATGCTGGGACGTGAACGGGGTGGGTGTGTGCCACCAGCTATAAACACTTGATTAAAAAGTTGAACACAGTATAGCAGTGTGTGTAAGGGCACAGAGATAATGGGTAAGGAGTTGTAAGTTCTGATAAAACACTGAGTCGGTTTATTCCAAAGACCTAAGGACAGACAGCAGCAGGCTAAGTGGGCATTAAAGACAAGACGCGTGTTTGTTTCAAGCTCACTTGAGATCAACGTCAGCGGAAAGAGTGATGTGCGAGGCAGGAAAGCACGGGCAGGGAAAGCGCTGGCAGAGCGGTCCCCGTGCCGCACAGAAAGAAGCTGGACCACACATGTTTTCACACCATGCCACGAAGAGCCTGCTGACAAGCGAAATGTCCTTCAAAACGCACTCTGCATGAATGGTGGATTTCTGCAGCTTTGTTGAAGACTGGAGTGTTATTTAGGTGCTTTTTTTTTTTTCTCATTAAAAAACAGTTTTGTTTTGAATTGGCTAAGAACAGGACTTCACTATGATGCTTAGGGCATTGTCTTTAGATGTTGTCTGTCACGGTTCCTCGGGCTCAGATTTTGGACAGACTATCTGTTGAATGGTCTGCGTTCCCTGGCCACGTTGCTTTTCCTGTCTCCTCGCAGCTGCCTGCCGCTCCTGGGCTGGACCTGCTTCTTGTCTATCTCTGTCAGCCATGCAGCTGTTCTGATGGTCCCATCTACCTGGTGTTCACTAAAACCTAGAGAAAGAGTAGGCCCAGGGGTGGGGAACTTTTTTCTGCCAAGGGCCATTTGGATATTTATAACACCATTCTCAGGCCACACAAAATTATCAACTTAAAAATTAGCCTGCTATATTTGGTCAAACAGTTAATTAAGTCATCCCCAATGTGATGGCTGGAACTGCTTCTCTTTGGTGAGGCGTGTGATGCTAGCTGGTATTGATTTCATGGGCCTTGTGAGGCCCGTGGGCCGGACGTTCCCACCCCTGGTAGACAGTGGATTAAGGAGGCACAAGAGAGTTGAAAGTGAACAGAAGAGGGCACTTGGCTGCCTGGAGCTTAGTGTTGAGAAGTACTGGGAGGTCTTGCCCTGGTCTATAATCCATCCGCCATGTCCGTCAGGGGCAGTGATAGGGAACTGGTGACCCTGAAGGCACCCATTTTCATGTTTGGACTGAGACTACTCTTTCTATCTCTTACCTTAGTGATAATCACATCCACTTCATTTTTCTCTGAGGTCCGATTCTAGTCAAGGTGACTATGATACCATTGTAATGCGCTAGTTATTAATAATGGAAAGGAGCAAAGGGAGGCCAGACATCAGAGCATGTCATCTGGGCAGCTTCACCAGGAGGCTGCAGCTTTGTACTCCCCAGGGAACCCCTGGTCCCTTCCCTGAAAAACACTGGGGGAACGGGTCCAACAAAGGGTAGCTAGACACTTGTCCAGTAAAGCTGGGGTAACTAGGGAAGGTGCCTGTCAGACAAACCTGGGGACAGGGATGGATGGCCAGAATGGGCATGGTCACTACAAGTTCAGGAACATTTGGGAATACATAGTGCCGTAAACAGAGAGTTCACTCTCTTGTCGCTCTTGGCTCTCGGCTGTCTTACATTCGTCCGTATAGCCCACGGCCATGCAGACCCCACACGCAACGGGCTAATGGGCTGCAGAAGGAAACACAAGCTAAGCTGGCCCAGTACTGGACTGAACCAGGCTCCTAAACGAAAAGGAAGCTAACACTGGCTCTGATTTTAGCCCCAGGGGTGTAATTCCACAGAAATAAAGATCACTCACTCTCCCACGCGAGTCTCAGAAAATTCTTTTTCTTGGGATATCGCAAGAAGCTCACTCCCACTAGCAACAACTGGGGGAGACAAGGCCCTCTCCCCTCTGTTAACAATTATATTAGTTACCTAAAGATGTCCTAATAATGACTACGAAGTGGATAGCTTAAAACAACAGAAATTTATTCTCTCATCATTCTGGAGGCTAGAAGTCCCAAATCAAGGTGTTAGTAGGGTTGGTTCCTTCTGAGGGCTCTGAGGGAGAATAGGTTCTTTGCCTCTCTCCTAGCTTCTGGTGTTGCCAGCAATTCTTGGCATTCCTTGCAGCTGCATAACTCCAATCTCTGCCTCCATCATCCATGGCCTCCTTCCCTTGTACTGTCACATCATCCTTTTAGAAGGACACTGGTCATTTGGATTCAGGGCCCACCCTGCTCCTGTATGACTGCCTCTTAATTATATCTGCAGATTGTGGGGGTTAGGACTTCAACATATGTTTGTTGGAGACACAGTTCAACCCATTACAGTGACTGAAGCTGAAGTTTTTAATGGAAGCATGACGCTACCATGATGCAAAGGCAGAATTGCTTTGGAATCCACCTTGTCAGTTCTGACAAAGAAAACCAGGATAATGGGGTTGGAGGACGGGAGAAAATGTGTGATTTTAATCTGAGGGGCAACACATTGAGTTTAAATATCATCTCTCTTTTAAGGACTTTTCATTCTCCAAGCTCACTGTGTCTTACACTATTACTTTTCTGAGTCTCAGTTTATTCTTCTGCAAAATGGGGGATGTTAGCCTTTAAAGGAAACTTAAGGTTTCTTTCTTCTCTCCCCTCAAGCTAAAGCTCTGTGTGATCAGTGCAAAGGCATTTTTTGGTTACTGCTGGTAGGTGAAGCTTTTACTAAGTCTGGTTAAGTGAGCAGGGAGGGGTATGTCCTTACTTATATTGGTGGAGATGATGTTAACATCAATCAGGCCACTGAGATAGATTATAAGGGAGATGGGTGTATTTGCCACACTTCAAATGAAAATACATGGACAGTCCTCGCTATGGACTGAATTATGTTCGCCCCAAATTCACACATTGAGCCCCCCAGTGTGGCTGTATTTGGAGATGTGGCCTCTAAGGAAGTAATTAAGGTTGAATAACATCATAAGGGTTTGGCCCTGATCCAATAAGATTAGTATCCTTACAAGAGACACCAGAAACTCATTCTCTCTCTCTGCCATGTGAAGACACAGCAAGAAGGTGACCATTTGCAAACCAGGAAGAGGGCTCTCACCAAAACTAAACCAATTGGCACCTTGATTTTGGATTCCCCAGCCTTTAGAACTGAGAAATAAACTTTCTGTTGTTTAAGCCACCTAGTCCCTAGTATTTTATGCCAGTCCAAGCAGACCAAGGCAGTCCCCTACTTGATTCTAGGCAGGACCAGGCACTGGAGGGAAGACTGCTTCCTCAGCGCTGCATGGACCCAATGTGGCCACGGACGGTGGAGCAGGGCCCTTGTGCAGCAGGACGGTCACCTCGGAGTATGCTGTTCATTTTGACCTTGAGGAAAGTACTCCCATGAGTAAGTCAGGGGCTCTGTGTACCATCCTGCCCTTGAGCAGTCTCTCTTCACCATGCTGGGGAGGCATGAGCCTGTTGGGAAGGAACATCCTCAGCGTGGCTTTGGGATGCTCTCCAACTCTCAGAAAAGTGTTTCAGGCTTCTTATCTGTTCCTTGCACCCGTCCCTCCAGGCTTCCTGCAGCAGCTTGTGCAAGGCACAGACGTCACTTCTGTCCCATCTGTTCCCCTTCAGTTCCCCATTCTCATCACTATCCATTCCCAGTAAGCCAACAAAGGAAGGTTGAAGGGGTTCATGCTCTGCGGTAGCTTACTACACTGTAAGAACCTTGAACAATAAAAATGTTGGATGATGCCTGTCATGGAGCCTTAATTTGATCCACAAAGGGAAAACGGATTTCTTTGTTCTATCGTTGTTGTTCTCCGCCCCTCCCCTGCCATGTACTTCTCAGCAGTGTCCAAGCAATAGGCTCATCTTTTGATGGTGATCAATTTGATCTTGATCATTGGACATTTGGGATTTAGAAATGTATCCCTACCCTAGATAACATTCAGTGACATCCTTTCATTCCCACGAGTAATTTCCAGGCTGATACTCCTACCTTTCTTTCATATTATTGACTTCTCTAAGAGCATTCAAATCCAATAAGCACAACATCTCTCTTTTGCAAAGAGCCATAAAACAAATCAGCAAATGGCTTGTGTCTTTTTCCCCAGAATCCCTTGACTTCATTTTTGCATATGAGTCTCTGCCTCCTGTGAGCAGTGTGGGTTAACCACCTGAACACAGTAGATCCTAGAAGCCAAAAGTGTGTGGCCCATTTCCAGACGGATGGGGTGGAGGTGCCTCTCGGCTAACCTGGTCCTTGTAGTAAAGGCCTGTAAGGAGGAGTCTTAGGGGAGGATCTCTCAGAGTGGATGGACAATCTGAGTATATATCCCAAAGAAGGAGCTCTGCAGATGATGGTCAACCACAAGTCAATGTCAATGAGCACAACCCACTGACTCAGAGTTAAGCAAGCATTCAGGAGGAACCCTTGGGCAACTCTCCCATTGTTCTACCTGATCATCAAAATCCAGATCTCTGTCCTTTTACTGGTCTTTTTTTCTGTGCCAGGCCCCCTTCTAAGGGCTTGACACCTTTATCTCAGTGGTACTCAAACTGGGGTTCAAGGATTCCACAGGAACTGAGAATATTCTAGCATACTCACTTCAATGTAATCTTCAAACACGTTTACATAAGCATATTTGACTGCGGGGCATCTGGATAGCCACCTTGTCACTGAGTACTGTTCATAACATCAGGAATGTTTTTGTACTTGGGTTTCTCACCTCTTGTTCGTGTCTTGAAGTTCTCTTCAATTGTCACTGGCTAGTGAAGAAAGAACAGATGCTCTTTTCTAAGTCACCTAGGCAGGGGTAAGAAACCCAGTACCACTGGGCTGGTGGCTTACACAACTGAGCACAGCAAGGGGAGTGGGTTGGGGGCAAACTAGAAGCCAGGGCTCAGGCTAGAGGGGACCGCCACTCAGCTCCAGACTCTGTGGCCTTGTGGGAATGTGGCCTCGTGGGGCTAGAGCTCCCAGCTTTTCAAGAGAAGCTGGAAAGGCAGATTTAATGTGAAATTCCTTAATTCTTGTCTAACACCTGAAGAAGAATGAACACTGTGAGGGGCAAATGGAACATGTCAGGGGCTACATCCAGGCTCCAGTTCTCCCATGTATAATGTCTGGGAGAGAGAGAGATGGTAGGCGAGTTGAATCATGGCACAGCATATGGTGGGCCCGGGATGCCAAGAACCTGACAGTCACTAGAAACTAACATTTCAAGAAGCTGAATTAATTTAAGCAAAATAATATCATCTATCACATTAATCAATTTTAATTTTTTTGGCTTGTTGTTTGGTTTTTACTTATTTTAAGCTCACCTTTGGTTTTACAGTAGTATGAGAGAATTTGTTGATGTTTAAGAAATATCCTAATTTAAATAATTTAAGTCAACAGTGGGAATCTGTAAAATAGTATCATTCTCAAATCTGAGAAATGATGTCCTAGTTTATCTAATCTTATACAAATCCCTAGGAATGTGTATAATTATTCACATTTTTATCTATGAGAAAATTAAAACTCAAAGAGGTTAAGCCATCTGCCTAAACTCATTCAGCTAATGAAAGGCAGAGCTGGGATTTGAACCCAGGTCAGGACCGACTCCAAAGCCCATGATTTCAACCCTGACCCCAAACCAGCAGCAGGGGACTTGAATGATGCCATGCCTCTCCCACCTGAGTCCTCTCACTGGGCTTTTGACCACTGCCATCTGCCCAGCCAAAGCTACACACCCTCAGAATTTAGAGAGATCCAAGGCAAGGGGAAGGGTCAAGACTTGCAAGTGTGGGACATGGGTCTCAGAGAGACCTGGACTTTAGGAGGGCTTAGGAGGAGTCTGTGATCAGAACCACCGTTAATGATCTGTCAGTTACATTGCTCGTCACCATGCTTTTCGTGGCCTGGTCATCTAACCACCATTTACAATCTTGCTTTTATAGGTGAATATCACATGTGTTCCAATAAACATTTGGAACCAGCTGAATGCCATCTAAACTGCCTGTGTCAAGATCAGGTCAGTGGTTGGTGAGGAATCTATTGAGAAGGTGGTGGGTTTGTGTCCCTTATGGGCAGATTAGGGTTCGTTTTTTCACGCACCCCACTAGTGGCTTGGTCTGCTATGGTATGAGTGAGTGCCTGGGGGTGGGAAAGGGTTAACACAGTTCTTCAGCACACCTGGGCAGTGGGACCGCCAGATTAAGCAACACAAAAGAAAAAAATGGGAAGGAAATACACTAAAACATTAACAGTGGCTGTCTCAGTGTTGTGGCATTATGGGAGATTTAACATTTCTTCTTTACACTTTTCTACACTATCGAAACAATACATTGCTTTTGATATAACAAAAAATTATTTTTGGATGAAAAAAGAAAAAGGAATTTATGAAAAAACCCCACTCCTTACGGTGGGGAAAGGGCACTGTCGCCGCACGCAGCCATCTGTTACATCTTTGTAAGTGTCCCACAGTGTAAGAAGGCGGCAAGAGTCACAGATTGGATTTAGAGTAAATTACGGACAATTGTGACAGCTGGGAGTGCTCCAGGGCGCTTGTTAGAGGTGTCAGCAGTGACACGCTTCTTTGTTTCTTCCTGGTTGACTCAGATCCAGATCTGAGCACTTATACTTCCCCTCCCCCAGTTCCCTCCCTCTAGGGACTGGCACAGGAACTAGAAGCTTCTGTGGACCAAATAGTTAGAGGGGGAGTAGACTCAGGTACCTTCTCCCTGATCTAAAGTAATCTTGATGCCCAGCCGGTGTGGCTCAGTAGTTGAGTGTCGACCCATGCACCAAGATGTCGCCAGTTCGATTCCTGGCCAGGGCACATGCCCAGGTTGTGGGCCCGATCCCCAGTCGGGGGGCATGTAGGAGGAGGCCAATCAATGTTCTCTCTCATTGATGTTTCTATCTCTTCCTCTCTAAAATCAATAAAGAAAAAAAATAATAAAATAAAGTAGTCTTGATGCATTCATGTCTGAAGATAAAGTATTGTCTAGGAGACCCTGCAGGGCCCAGGCTGCCATTCTGGCTGGTCCCCTGCAGGGCAGTGTGGCCTCGATCAGAGAAGGAGAAACTCACGGACATATACATGTAAGGCAGGAAAAAAGATATTAGTTATCTTCACATCTTGGCTGCCCCACCCCAAGGAGGGACTTGACTTCAATAAATATCTTCAGGTTTTTAAAAAAAATATGCTCTGTCTTTTTTGTCAAGCCAAAGCCAAGTTATTAAAACATTTTAATAGCTTCAACATGAACATGGGACCAAGGTTGTTTTTATTCTTGTTTTTTTGTTAATCCTCACCTGAGGATATTTTTTCATCTTTGTTCAGATAGAGTGGGAGAGAGAGAGAGAGAAACATCAATGTGAGAGAGACACATCGACTGGTTGCCTCCTGCACGGGGACGAACTGCAACCGAGGTACGAGCCCTTGACCGGAATCGAACCCGAGACTCATTGATCCACGGGCCGACGTTCTAACCGCTGAGCCAAACTGGCCAGGGCTTTATTCTTGTTTTTAAAGAATTAAATGAGGCATCTGAAATCTGAAGAGTGCTAACTCTGTGAAACCCTTCATACAGGCTTTCCTGATATAGCTTTGCTTTTCACCAGAACAACCAGCCAAAGGGAGGGCGTAGGGAGCTTAGAGACGAACTTTAACATGGCTGTTACGTGGGGTGCCAGGTTAAAAGTCAATTCAACTTGAGCATTAAATCTTAATAAATATTATTTTTATATAAAACAAACATGAATATATTATAGAGAAGACGACAAACAGGAAATTGAAACTTAAAGCCAACCAGTTGGGCCATGAACCCCAGGACCTGGGGATATGTGTTCACTCATCTGCACTTCCAGAAACTTCGGTGGGAAACGTTTGAGAAGGCACTGGGTAGCCATGGCCTCTCCCTCAAGAGCCTGGCTTTTCAGCTTCGGCTCTAGTCGTCAGTATGGTAATCTCTGTAACAAGCAGGCTCCACATCTCAGTGGTTTAACACAACGAAGTTGAAATGTTTGCTCACATCATAGTTCATGACAACGGGAGTGTGGTGTGGTGTGAGACACTCTGCTCCATGAAGTCATTCAGGGACCCAGGCTTCTTCCATCTTGTGTCTCTGATATCACCTAGGGCGTCAGTTTTCCATTGGTTTCTCTACACCCAACCAGCAGATGAATGAAGAGAGAGGGTGTGAATGATCACACAGAAGGTTCGAGGAGCCAGGCCTCCATCACTCGCACCCACATTTCATTAGCCAGGACCAGTCACACAGTCTCTAGATGCAAGGGGGTCAGGAATGTCACCTAGATGTGCCCACAGGAGCAGAACTCATGGATATGGGTGGTCACCAGGAGTCTCTGTCTCAAACTTCTAACTGGCTTGTTCTTCTTAATGTTTTAGTTTATTCTCCCTGGACAGAACATATAATAGCCTGCTCATAAATCCATACCAGGTTCCTGATCAGCCCGTGGTTGTTTATCACCAGCTCCTGTTCTCAAAGCTGTCAAGCCTCATGGGGTCAGACAGAAGCTGAATTTTCTGCAGAAGAAGGGAAGGTGACCCCCCCCCCCAGTTCTATGACATACTGTCACCTGGGGTGGATGTGGGGGACTAAGCAGCATTGTCTGGGCATCTCGCCTTTATCCTCCACCCTACAACTGTACTCCAGTATCCCTGGTCACTTTTTAAGGACAACTTCTCCAGCTTTAGTTGCTAACCCTTCTCTTAGAAGAGCTCCAGAACTGTCCCTGGAACCAGAGAAAGGCACAGACACCTACCTCCTGTCTCCTGGCGTGGAATCCTGCAACTTGCCACCTCTCCCGCTCAGTCAATGCAAAGATTTCAAATCTTTGGGCCTATCTGCCTCAACAGGCCACCAAACAAAGCACGACACGTCTGAAGTACCTTGTATAGGCTCAGCAAGGGTCATCTAATTGATTATATGCAATTTCCTCAGTTACAGATGGAGAAAAACATGAATACGTACATGAATGTGGCAAAAGCAAGTGATGTGGATTGAAGAGCAGAGACACTGAGCAGCCTGACCGAGCTTTGTGGCCACACAATGATGGTGACAATACGCGGAGTTGAGAACAAGACGAGCTTTGGCATGGAGAGCCAAGGGGAAAGGGCTGCTTTTAGAGACATTCCTTAGGAAGCAGCAGCCAGCCTGCTGATAGATGGAATGTGTCTGAGGCCTTGGCAAAGGGACTTAAGTTGAATCTGAAGTTGCCTGGGCTCCTTTGAAAATGCTGGTGTTAATCCAAGCTATTATTACCACTGCATTTTCATTTCTTCTTCTCTCCTATGTTTATACTTCTTGTTGCCCACACTAGTTCCGAATGATTTACCTACAGTTTTACATACAAACAGCACAAATATTTGCAACCGTGGTGAGCTCACTTCCTAACATTATTCATAGGCCTTTGGTTCATTTTGAATGAGAGGAAAACTTCTCCAGTTCTTCATGTAAATCTTAATTGGGCTTGAATAGATACGTAATTTGATTATCTCCTTTAATATGTATTAAGCTTCATATCATGCGAACGTTTTTCTGGGGGCTTGAATGATATTGATGAAACAGTGGTTGGAGGGAACATCCACTTCCAATTTCCCCTCTTTTCCTCCTTTGCCTCTTGTTGTCCTTCCACTCCCCCCCACGTCCGCACCAGCCCCACCCCCGCCCCCAGAAAAGCTGCCTCATGGGTCCAAATTCACAATGGAACCTTTCTGACATGCCACACAGAGCCTGCCCTCTTCCCCAAGGCAAATCTTTCACTCAGTCCTCAGTCCTTTTCCTCACTTATCTAATGAAGCTCGCAGTTTATTGCAAACTCGGTCCAGGGCCTGATTTCTGTTCATCAGGCCCTGTCATCTTTGGATGAACCATGCTGATTCAGGGCCAAGATTATAATGAAACACTGACTTGACAGTTCACAGCAGTGGGAGTCAGGAAACCCAGGAGAAGCTGCCTCCAGCAGCGAACAAAGACGTTCGGACCCCAGCTCACTGCGTCTGAGCTGTCCGCGGCTGCCCCCATTCATTCCCGGCGCGAGCATTCCCGAGCCTGGACCCTCACACGTTTACTGAACAACTCCCCGTGAGAGGTGTCCAATATCCTTATTTCAGATCTTTCGAAATACCACCTCTTCCAAGAAGTTCACTGAAATGAAGAGGAAGTGAAGTGATGACCTCCCTTCCTTAGTCTGCTACCTTGGAACAGAGTCTCACCTCCCAGCACCCAAACCGAAACCAGCTGTTTATGTCATTCATCTGCAGATGGGGTCTTTGATCTGTACACGTGTTACCGTAATCTTTTCTAGAACACAAATGGCTGAAGACATCACAGCTGGCACAGAAGATATTAAAAAATAAAGACTTTGCCTTTTCAACTTTGTGTTTTCTCTAGGGCCCAGTACATAGGTGTTGCTCCCCATTAAGCGTGTGGATTTATTTAATGCTGAATCGGCTACTGGTTTATCTCCTGAAAAGGCTCTGAGGTACTTCACGTGACCCCCACCATCTCCTAGGGCTATTGAAGACTTGTGTTTCAGAAAAGAAGGTAGAAATACAAGAAACAACCTGGAGCTTGGACGAACAAAGCCAGACAAGCCCAGCTCTGAAATGAGCAGTGGCAATCAGCCAGCCATTGATTTTTTTTTTTTTAGTATCTGGACATTTACTGGAATGATGAGATTGGCCTTGCCAGCGATTCCAAATTGCTGCTTCTGAGTCTCTTAGCTTCTCCAAGATAATATTTTCTCTAACCGCAAACCACGGCGGTCAGAGCCGCGGAGCCACGTGCTGCAAGGAGAGCAGCGCACACCGGCACAGCCTTTCTCAGTGACCCGCCCGACGACAGCCCCGGGAGCATCTGCGGCAGAAAGCGTTCGGGGGCCAAGTGAATTAGTCAGTATCACATGTCATACTCCCGTCTTGGGCGCTGCAACGTACAGATGTATAGGAAAGACTGAGAAGTTGGCTAAATTGGATCACAGAATTCTATTTTCATGTAACATCTGTTACTTTGCACAGAACGTACTTTAAGAAACACGGTTCGGCCTGCAGTCTATCGATGGTGTTTTCATGCACGGGGAGTGGGGATTTGCAACTTGTAATGTATTTGCACCAGAAACGGTATGCTGGCCCTCCTTCCCTGAAAGGTGACCCTGACCATCTGCCATAGGAGTCCTCTTAGCCACATACTCTGCAAGTGAGGCTTGGCGGGGAGACCAGCAGGACCAGACCAGGAGGCCCAGAAAGTCTGAAGCTCGATCCATAGTCTTGCGGAGGCTGACAGTGAGGTAGAGCCGCCAACCCCAGCGTGGGTTGAGCACTCACTCACTCCTGGAGACACAGCAACATTCCATTGCTCAGGGATAGACTCTTGGCTGGTCACGCGGATGGGTGGCAGCCCTGGAAACACATCTGACGCTTATGTCAGTGGCAGATCAGAGACGGGAACTATTTGCTGCTTTGGCTATTGCTTTGAAATAGATCCACAACCTGGCAGACTGGATGGGGACACGTGCACAGTTTTCTCTGCAAAATTCAAATAGTCTCAGGGGTTATGTAGGCGTCCAAGGCAAAAATAAGTCCCAGACGTTGGCGTGTGCAATGGGTTTGCCAGTCCTGGCTGCAGGAAGCTGCGGTGTCCCATCCAGTGGCAGCCATGTGTTCCTCCTGGTGTGGTCAGGGGCCAGACGGATGTGTTTTCCCGTGTGTTTGTCCCCTTCCCTCCATCCTTCTACGCTGTGTCCCTTCCCCAGAAGTCAGCCTGACACCCAGCCTGCCTCAGAGATGAGGAGACACTGCAGAAAACTGAGAAATGCATTTAAGGTCAATTCTGGGCTTTTGCTTTTCAACATCCTAAGCTTTGGGAACAACAAGAAACACCCAGGGCGTGAACAATAGATTTAGAAGAAATCCCGACGAGGGGACATCGTTTCTCCCTATCCCCACTCCCTCACCCAACCTGGAATCCTCCCAGTGGGGAAAGGAGAGCAGAGAAGAAGGGGTGGGTGGACCTGATGGGTCTCAGAGGGCGCTGCACCCTGCTCTCCACTGTGGACTGAGATTCAGAGAGGGTGAGGGGTGATGGAAGGATCTGGAACGTGGGAGGGATGGGAGTGCGTGGATTTGTGAAGTGACAAGATGGCAGAGAAGACGTCTGCAGACCTGACTGAGTTCTCTGTGAGAGACGCTGGGTTCCCAGGTGCCCCGGAGTGGCACTAAGCTTACACAGAGACAGAGCGGGGACAAGAGGGAACAAGGAGTCACTCAGCAGTAAATCAACAAGCAAAACGACTAACCAACCACAACCCACATCTGAAGAGGTCCCCCGTGGGGCCCCTGAGAGATGCTCCGGAAGATCTGTGCCATGCTGCACAGGTGGCCCAAACCTCCCTCCAGACTCTGACCCTGGGAATTGGTACTGGCTTCCTTGTCCCCTTCTGTCCCTGACGGATGCCCATGAAGACCATATGTGACTGTCACAGATTAGTACTGCACAAGTCCTTGGAGACTGAGACAGTCTCAAAGGGAGGGGTGGTGGGATAGGAGGGATGCTGGATGTATTGCCTCCCCAAGAAAAGGAGGCTTATGATGGAAAATAACTTCCCCTGAAGAAAAACTTTTCTTTCACAAACACTCTGTGGGCTCAGATTTGTAGTTATGCCGGAATAGACAGCAATTAATCCTCAATTATATGGTTACTTCTATTCTGACAAGTTATCAATTATCATGCTGAACAGTGACAGAAAAAAAGGTACAGCCTCACAACACTCAGAGATAGATACATGTACACACAACACACATGTATATACACACACGGGTACACACATACCCCCTACATGCATGTACAAATACAAACACATACACTAGAGACATAAGACACATTCAGTATCTCATAGTCACAGACAATGCAGCAAAATGACACGTACCACACGCACACACCCACACACACAATTATCTTCTGACAATTTAACTCTCCCAGGACTCAAAGCCCTTTGCCACTCAGAGAGGGAGTGTGGACAGGGGGAAAAAATCAACAAAACCTTCCACACTCATTCCTCTGCAGCAGACACAAAACAAACAGCGCTCCCGGTAGACTCTCTTGTGGTCACCTCCCGGCTCTGTGAGGAAGGGTGCGCTCTTCCGCAATGGGTGGTTTTGGGGGAGAAGCGAGGCCCCTCTCTCCCTCTGCTGACCTGCCCTCCTCCTTCGTCACCTCCCTAAGTCTTGCTGGCCCTTTACTGTTCAGCTCAATGTCGCCTCTTCCTAGAAGGTCGCCAGGAAGGTGCTTAGGTAACAATAAAAATAAGAAGAAGAAGAACAGTTAATATTTACTGAGCATTTGCATTGTTCCAAGCCCTTTACATGTAGTATCTCATTTCAATCTCCCAACAATTTTATAAGGTTGGTGAAATTATCATCTTTTTACAGATGGGAAGACTGAGGTATAGGAAGATGAAATAAGTCCTCCGAGGTCACATGGGAAGCAACAAAGTTGAGATTCAAACCCATACGTTCTGATTTCAGAGCCCACCTGTCTGGGTATGGGTTCCCCAGAAATGGACCCTTAGATAAGGATTTGGGTGCAAACGGTCTATCTGGGAGGTGACCCCAGGAGGCACAGGTGAGGGGCAGGGGCTGAGACAGGGAAGGAGGAGAGCCAGCACAGGGTGCGTGGCTGAGAGGGTTCGGCTGTGGACAACAGGGCTCATGCCGTCAGCGACCTTCTGAAGGGCTGCACCCAAGAGGGAGGGGGCTGGGGTGCTTGTACCATAATTCAACCCCTTGTTTGTGGAAGGTTGGTCTTCGGGTCCTAACCTCTCAGCACTTCTGGCCCAGCCTGTGCTTGGGCTGAGCACACTCCTCAAAGCAGAAACATACGGTGCCTGAGTAGGAAGCTGGTGATGGAAATGGCGCCCCAAAGCTGCAGGAGACGTCCAGGGTGGGCCAAGGGATATAGGCGGGGCACCCCATCTGCCTCTCCAGCCACTCACCCATCACATCTCTGCCTCCCATCTCCCTCCCCAACTGTGGCATCTGTCACATTATTGTGAGGGGGTTTTCTGCCTGTTTGCTTTATTAATGCGAACTCTTGCTTCTAAGTGAAGAAAACCCCAACCTCAATCAACTTAAACAAAAAAGAGAGTTCGTGCCCTGGCCGGTGTGGCTCAGTGGTTTGAGTGTCGGCCCACGGATCAAAGAGTCGCGGGTTCGATTCCAGCCAAGGGCATGTACCTCGGTTGCGGTTCGTCCCCGGCCCTGGTCAGGGTCGTGTGGAAGGCAGCCACTTGATGTGTCTCTCTCACATCGATTTCCCTCTCTCTCTCTCTCTCTCTCCCTCCCTCCCTCCCTTCTGCTCTATCTGAAGATAATGGAAAAATATCCTCCAGTGAGGACTCAAAAAAAAAAGGGAGTTTGTGGGTTGGTGTAACTGCAAAGTCAGACAGACATCCATCCATCTGGATCCAGGGGCTCTAGCGATGTAATCACACTTGCTGACTGTCTCTCGTTTCTTAGATCTCTTCTCCTTTGCATTAGCCCTAATTTCAGGCAAGCCTTTTCCAAGGCCACAAGGTGGCTCCTAGAATCTCCAGACTCATGCTGTCCTGACCCTGCTATCTCAGAGGCTGAGAGAACCTTCTCTTCACTTCCATCAGAAGTCCGGGGGAAGAATTTAAACGGTTGACCTCAGGTCACCTGTCCATTGCCGAACCAATCACCATGATACTTGATTAGCCAGGCCTGGTCAGGTGCCCATCCCCAAGGCAGGGGAGGTGGTGAGCAGCCTGGAACCGCACTGTGAGTGGGTGTGCACCCACTGTTTGTCCCCATGGCCAGCCTGCAGTCTCCTTCAGTGTAAGGACTATCTCTGGTTTCACTTTGTATCCCCAGCTCCCCACCCATGGCACATGGGAGGTGCTTACTTAACATTGGTTGAATGAATGAATGAGGCATTCTGAAGAAGAAACGCCCGCAGGACATCAAGAGGCTTGTGAAGTTGTTATAGGGCATCCTGAGGTTGGGGTTCTCCCAGTGTTTGCCTTACCTGGCACAGGTGTTCTTCAAATTCAGGCCAGTTCTAACTCCCATGCCTACTTTCCTCCTATGCATCCCATAGGTCTCACCTGGAATGCCCCTTGCTCAGAAAACCCCTCTTCCATCTCCTCAATGAGGATATGCCCTGCTGTAGGCTTCCAGGACACCTTATCCTTCCCTGGTCAAACTCATTGCCTCCTTGGAATTAGTTGTTTCATTAGGTACTTTCCCTGTTGCCCTGTGAGCTCATGGGGTGAGGGGACTCTGGGACATTTCCTGACAATCACCAATTCTCTGCGGACACCAGCTGGGTGTCCTACAATCCAATTCAGTTCAGACACTGACTACTCAGAGTTAGCACAGCCTCACAGGTTAAGGGCTCAGTCCCACTAACTGACCCTCACTTCACATTCTAGTGGAAAGCCCCAGGCCGCCCATACTTCTGACCAACCAGCTATAAATCAGAGGTTCCCACAATTCCCTCCTCAGGTTCAATAACTTGCCAGAACAGTTCACAGAACTCAGAAAAACACTTTGCTTATGCTTACCGGCTTATTATAAAGGATATACATGAACAGCCGGATGAAGAGGTCCATGGGTGGGGTGGAGTCTGGAAGGTCCTTCACACGGGAGTTTTTGTCCCCGTGGAGGTGGACTGTGCTGCCCACCCCCCAAGGAGGTGGCCGTGTACACCGACCCAGAAGCTCTCTGAAGCTCCAGTTCAAGAGTTTTTGTGGAGCTCAGTCTCCAGCAAACCCCCCCGCCCCCATGCCCAGGTCAGTGGGTGGGCTGAAACCTCCGAACCGCTAATCACTTGTCCTTTCTGGTGACCAGCCCCACCCTGAGCTGTCTAGGGAACCCATCCTAGGTCACCTCATTGGTATAAAACCGGGTGTGATGGAAAGGGGCTCGTGATGCAAAAAAAGACCTGTCGGGAAATTCCAAGGGTTTTGGAAGCTCAGTGCCAGGAAGCAGAGACAAGACGGAATATATTTCTTCTTATACCACAGGAAGACAGCGACCATGTTCACTGCTGTGCCCCCTTGCCTAGCACAGAGCCAGGCACACAGTGAGCACGCAGTCAATATTTGTTCAGCGAACACAGAGCTAGCAAGTAAGTGCACTCTTTCCTCTGACAGTGTGAGGAGCTCCTCCAAGCACCGGGTGGCAGAGCTGAGCCCTGCCCTGCCCTGTGGCTATCAGAACGGCTCATGCCAGCTGTCCAGGAGCGCCCTGCGTGGACGTGGAAGGAGCGTCTCCCCACCAGGAGAGAAGCAGGCTTCTGGTTGGCTCCCAGAACGGCTGTCCTAGTCCTAATGGCAGCCCAGGGGAAGAAGCTGTCTGGGGGACAAAGGGGACAAAGGCCACCTTGTTTCCAGTTTTCAGGTCAGTCTGGCAGCCCCTCCCCCGCCTCCCGGGAAAGGTGGCTTCAGATGGGGCTTCAAGGAACCTCTGAGAAACAGCCTCCTAGCAAATGAGTCCCGGGAAGAAGAGACCCACACCCATTAGGAGAGTAGTTTGAAAAGCCTGTCTAGTCCCCAAACTAAAGAGAGTGTTCATTTTCCGAGAAACAGATTCCCAGAGGCATTGAGGTAGAATAAAAGCAACATAATTCCAACTGGAGAGTTTCTGTAAGGAGGTTGGGGGATGGGGGACAAACAACGGTAATAATTCTGTTCAGTCATACGTCCCATCTGTTGTCTAAAAAAGAAAGAAAGAAAGAAAATGCAAGATTGGCAAATTATTTCTGCTATTGCCCAAACCAAAAAAGCATGACTACGGTCATCAGTGAAAAACCTGGATCTCATGTCATTGACATAATGTTCAAGGGATTATAAAAATAAACAAAACAGTATTCAAACTATACACAATTTGAATACGTGATTTTCATCAAATAATGTAAATTAAAATAGATGTAAACAAAATCAGAAAATTGCCAGGCTGGTGTGGCTCAGTGGATTGAGCGTCATCCCATGGACTGAGAGGTCCTGGTTTGATTCCCGGTCAGGGCACATGCCCGGGTTTTGGTCTTGATCCTCAGTAGGGGGCGTGCAGGAGGCAGCCGATCGATGTTTCTCTCTCACAGCAATGTTTCTATCTCAAAAATCAATAAAAACACATTTTTAAAAAATCAAAAAATTAAAAATGTTTTCAAGTATGTATTTGTCTTCTAAAAACTCAAAAATTTATCTTTCAAATTAAAAGGCAAAACACAAATTATAATACCTGAGTACCAAAAGTTGAAATCAAAATTGTTTAAATGAAATCATTTTAGAAAGATAAAACAATTCACGTCCACTGAACTGCCAATGTAAGGAATGTGTCACACTTCACTCACGCTCTGTCGAGACCTATCTACAAAATTGTTGAAAGGTGATATATTTTTAATATTGCAAAATGTTTCCCAGTTGCCACGTGCATCTGTAGTGAATACTGCGCCGATCTGTAAGTGCCACCAGGACCAGACCAGGAACTGAAACTCAGAGAAAGGAGGATGTCTGCCTCTACTGGGAACTGATACTTTGTTATGCAAGCATGTGCTACATTTATCCTTTCTGAGAGGCAGGACTTGACAAACGAATTGATTTGTCATTTCTGTTATCTAAGTATTCACGCAGCTCAAACCCTCCTTGCATCCCAAAGCTGTGCCCACCTGAGTCAGGAACAGCAGACGCCCTAAACCGTCCTGGCATCCAGATGTAGTCCCTTTAGTGGGCACCATGCAGATGTGGAGGCCTGGGGCCTAAGGCCTGAGGGGTGCTGTTCAGAGAGTGGCTATTTGGGGTTCTGGGTCACGCTCTGCCAGTGCTGATCATCAGATCCTGAGGGGACAAAACAGCCGTGGGTTAACATGTTTATTTTTGTGTTTTGTGATGCGGAGCCCTTGAAAGCAGGAGTGGGCAGACTTTTTCTGGAAGGGGCCAGAGAGTAAATCTTTTTGGCTTTGGTCTCTATTGCAGTTACTCAACTTTGTGGAACAGAAGTAGACAAAGACAATTTGTAAATGAATGGGCATGGCTGTGTTTCAGTAAAACTTTATTTACCCAGATGGGCTAGATTTGGTCCAGTTTGCAGCCCCTCATTCTAACACCCAGGGCCCTGGTCAGGAGCCCCGCCTGCCTGTATCTACAGGAAAGCTGACTGTTTCAATGATATAGTCCACGACTTTGAGCATTCCAAAGCAAGGGATTCAAAAGGAATAGGAAACCTTTGTGTTCATCAGCTAGCCTACGCCCAAAATATATTTTTTTCTTTATTGATTTTAGAGAGAGAGGAAGATAGAGGGAGAGAGAGATGGACACATTGATGAGAGAGAATATTGATTGGCCGCCTCCTGCATGCCCCCACTGGGGATTTGGCCCACAACCTGGGCATGAGCCCTGACTGGGAATCGAACCAGCGACCTCCCGGCGCATGGGTCGACACTCAACCACTGAGCCACACCAGCTGGGCATACGCCCAATATTTTATAGTTGTGATGTGGATGCTGGTTTTCATGGCCATGTGACCTTGGCCAAGTCCTTTAACCCTACTCAGCTTCAGTTTTTTCCTCCGTAAAATGGCCAACTTGCTATCTTGCTCCCTCAGAGGATTATTGAGAAAATAAAATAATAATGATAACACTTTTCATTTGCAAAGTGCTTTATAGTCTTCCAAATTGTTTTCCTTTTAACCATTAGGAGAATCTTATGAGATCATTAGTCTCAACCCCATTTTCATATGTATGGAAACTGAGGCACAGCGTATGTAAGGAACTTGCTGGAAACCCCCAGTTGGTAACCAGCAGACACCAGGTCTCAAAACCATGTCTCTCCATTCTTAACATATGGTCACTTTTACTTCAAATATGTGGGATCTTCATGTAATGTATTTAAGTGCTTGTAAAACCAATGCTTTTTAAAATATTATCTTTTTCACCTTGGACTTTTGACCCTCTGAATTATAATTCTCTTATTATTTAAACCTACCATAGTCACTAGACATTTCTTACAATGTCTGTGATACATCTGAGTTATTACTGAACACATGCCATTTATACCTATATTTCAGGTTGTGCCAATAGGAACAGAAGACACGCCAACTTTATTAATTTCTCCCCATCTGGGCTTTTTCATCAGGCTGCCAATGAGTGGGTCCATTGCCAGCTTAGCAGTGAATTACATAATCATTGCTTCCTCTATTATCTTTCCTCCCAAATGACTCACCCGTACAGGTTCCACACGCACGTTGGGGGGGGGGGGGCATTCAAGAAACTTGCCTCTGCTTGATGGGTTCCATGATTAGATCTGACGCCTCATTTCTTCATCGTGGCTGTTTCCACATGGCATCCATGTTCTCATTGTAAATTCCAGGTCCAAGTTCAATCTCTTTCATTTCAGTGGAATTACAACTTGTCCAATAGCTCTTGAAACGGAACTGTTTGACTTCGAAGGTTTAGAAATGTTTTGTGTTCTGCTTGTTTTTGTGCTAAAGGGATGTAATAAGAATTATGTCCATCACTCATTAAAAATGTGGTTCTTTCTGACGTCTTCAATACTACGAACTCTCACCTTCCTTATATTACATTTAACTCTTCTCGCTCAGTGTTTGTCTTTTCTCACATGGATTTGGCAATTTTAATCTTACAGAGTGTGCGGTCCAACATGGTTACTGCAGACCACGTATGGCTACTTAAATTTAAATTAACTAAATTGGAAAGCTCACTTCCTCTAGCCATATTTCAAGGGCTCAATAGTTCCTGCAGCAATGCTTATACTGTATGGGGAGGTACAGTTATGGGACATCTCTGTTGTCACAGAATGCTCCATTGGACAGCGTTCTCTATGGATTGAGACACTAACTTTTACACACTTCATGATCTGGTACCAATTGACTTGGGAACTGCTCTTGACCTACCTACTGTCCTCTCTTAAACCACCCACACTAATACGAAGACTGAGACCAAGACTGCCAGGAATCACAGGTACCATTTGCTGACGACTTGTCATGTGCCATACACCGAGCTAAGCCCTTAGTGTAAACTATCTCATTGAATCTTTATAATAAACCCATGGTATTATCAAGACTTATTTGGAAACTGAGGCCCTGGGTCACATAGTAAGAGGCCAATTTGATATTTGAACCCAGGTCTTTCTGGCTTCAGAGCTTCAGCTCGGAAACACTCAGCTATACCAGCTCATCATCTTTGTCTTCCTCCACCCCCAGCTGTGATGTGGGCCTGGCCAGGCAACCTGGGGGCAGGGGCAAGGCTGTACCTCATGCTCTAGGGGTGCCCTGCCAAAAGCAAGGGCGGGGCTGGGCATGAGTAGGCAGCTTGGATTATCTAGGTGGGGGTATTTCAGCCCAGGCTAGTTTTGTGCCAAAATGAAAGCAGCGTCCTTCATAACACAGCCACTGAGGCTTTTCACAGACTGGCTACTTTTCCACTAGAAATACCCAAATAAGAGGAATTACTAGTGGGTCTGTTAGGATCGGTGAATAAAATCTGACATTAACCAAAAGAACTAGATGTGTGAGTGGCTTCTTCGCTACGTCTTCTAATCTTTTCCTTTCTTTTTTCTGTTGGCGAGCACTTATTTCATCCCACAGGTCCCACGTGAAGGCTACCCCTACAGTCTGTTCCAAAACCTTTCTCCGGACCGACTGCAGAAGATTGGCCGCTGCCCCTCGTTCAGAGTAAAGTCCCTTGTCTGCTCTGAATGTTGAGGTTTTACTCTGAAGCTTGAATTCAGTTTTGTTGTTAATGCAAACAACGCAGAGTAGACAGCAGGAACCTTGTCTCCAGGAGGCGGCCCCGAGGTTTTCTTTAGCTCATTATGAAGACGGTGTTTCACATCAATCGTGGGTTTTTTACTAATTTTTTTCCCTTTCTCTCTTTTCTTCTTTCTTTCTTTCACATGTCTCCTCGAAACTTGGCTTTTCAATTGTCGAAACTTACCCTCTCTATTATTACTTTTTAAACAAGTCATAACTTTGCCAAAGTGAGTAAATCAAATTGGAACAAGTAGGACGGATTTTCTCCCACATGAGTTTTTACAGAAAACATGCTAAACTCAGGATGTGGGGGAAATTCCCTTGGAATCAGACAGTGGCATATTATCTTCAGGATCTAATTGGGCTTCCTCAAACCTACTCTAAAAGGAAAGGCGAATAGATGGCAGAATGAGACCTTCATGAACCTCTCTCCCAGGACCATTGATTGTTCTCTTGAATCTGAGTATGGTGTTTCAAATCCAGATATTAGACCATTCATTAGCATCCATGTGGCATATCAGACACTTTGGGTAATTAGCAATAATGAGTCAGAACACAAGAACAGACCAGTTAAAAAACTTCCACCCATGAGTCACATTTTCAAGTTACCAATGATCCAACACCAGTCCAATCCTGTCCATGACAAAAAATAAAAAACATCTATTGAGAAGGCAGACCTCTGAGATCATGACATCAGCACTGGGTTGAACTGCATGAGTCAGAACGGAAATTCACTAGGTCCACAGACAGAGTGAATATGATAAGACTTGAAAGAGTCAGAACCAATGGGCTGGAACAGGAGAGAATCATGTGACCAAAGCTGAACATCAGGATTTCAAGATTTGGGCAAAACTGTTACTAGATTTAATAATGTTAAGTATACTATAGAATTCAAGAGTCACGGACCACATGTATTTTTACTTCTCATTTTATCTCCAGCACCATACAGCACCCAGCATACAGTAGGGATTCAGTAAGTATTCTATAAATTAATGAAGTGATAAATAAATGAATAAAGGAAAATGTTTTCTATCCTTTGTCACAAGTACTGCCTTTCTTGGTCACTATCTCCAAGGTACCCTGAGCAGTTGCATGGCTGCCCAGGGGTCCCAGAAGGGCAGACTGTGATACGCAGTGGCCTGGTTTGCAGGCATTCCTGTTCGGCCTTGTTTTTCTGCTCTCCGGCAAACCTCAACTGTGCTGGAACCCTTTGCCTGAGACCTAGTTCATTTCATTAACTTACTTGCACTGGGTCAATGAATGCAAATAACTGTATGGGAGTAAGTGTACTCTTCCCTTGTAACACATTTTCATTTTAACCTCATGGTTGGACTCAGACCTGGCACTTAATAGTTGTAAGACCCCGAGCAAGTCACTTAGACTCTCTAAGCCTTGGTTTCTTCACCTGTAAGTAAGATATATAAATCGCCCAATACCTACCTCAAAGCATAGCTGTGAGCATTCAGTAAAACTATCCTGGCACAGTGCTGATCGCACAGAAAGCACCCAGTGAACACAGTTGTCAAAGTGGGTTCCAGGAGCAGCATCACCAGGAATCCGTTAGACTTGCAAATCGTGGTCCCACCCCAAACCTACTGAAGGAAAAACTGGGTGTGGGGCCCAACAGCCTCTGTTTTCACAAGATTTCTAGGTGATTCTGATGCATGCTAAAGTTTGAGAACCACTGTAGTCAATGTCAGCAATAATAATAACAGCTAGCATTTATATTATGATAATATATTGATGTAATTTTTACTTTGACAGGGACCATGTAGAATACTTTAGTTTAGTGGTTGTTTGTGTTTGTTTGTTTGTTTGTACGGTTGTTTTCAAACCAAGTTCTGGGGAGCTTGGGGGCCTATGGAGATACTTGGGAGACCATTGCAAAATGTTGAGGGGCTGATGGGAGACAGAGACGTAGCTTGGCTCCGACAGTGAGCCCCCCCTTATTCGTTTTGTGTACTCCGTCCCATTCCATGTTAAGTCTGCTTGACAAAAGAGTTCTGCTCTGAGATAAATCTTGAAAATCACCGCCCGCCCAATGTGCCGATGGGAATTAGGCCAGGCTAGGGGGAGAACTGGGGGACTGTCACCACATAGGATGATTAACGGTGGCCCTGGATTCAGATGCAAACTCCACAAGCACGCTTGGGAACTGTGCTGGGAACCTTTTGTCATGCATCATATCACTAAGTCCTTGCAACGTGTTCTAGTCCCTCCTGTTCAGAAGAGAAAATGAAAGTGCAAAGAGGATGAGGAAACACATCCAAGGCCACTAAGGAAACACGTCCAAGGTCACACAGCTAGTGCAGCTGGGACTAGAAGCCAGATCTCTTGATACTGAGATTTGTTATCATTCTCCAAGAATGGCAGCTGGTCACTTGAGCAGATGACCTCGCCCTGCAGGCAAATCCCCCATGGGAGTGCCTCTGCAGGGACACTCAGACATGCTCTCGGACTGACAAGTGCAGTCGTAGGCAGCTGGCTCTGGCTCCCGCACTTGCTCAGCACCAGGGCCTGGAACAACTGATTGTTTTTCCCCAAAATAAGTCAAGCTCACAAGGAATAAAAGTCCCCATTCAGAGGAGCTGTTCCCTGTTTGCTCAGTCAGTCAAGCTGGGAAGATGATCTCAACGTACTGGATAAGCAGCAGTGAGCTGGGAGTCCAGGAATCTCAACCTCCACCTTATAACCCTGCCAGGTTTATTGTATGGTCTCAGGCAAGGCGAGATTAACCCTTCAGGCCCTGGTCAAACACTAACCAAATGGCCAGACCTGTTACTTATCATCCAAGGTGGACTTTGAAACTGAGATCATATTGAGAGATCTTTGAGCTCCTTGCAAAGTTGCATTCGATAAATATTTTGCATTAACTGCAGTACTCTTTATTCATTTATTAAGCCATTCCACAAGTGGTTACTGAGCACTCACCACGTGCCAGGCCTTGTGCCAGGCATGGAGGGCACAGCTGTGAACAGACACATGTGGCCCCAGCCTTCTGGGAGGCCACAGTGTGGTGAGGATGGGGACACACTGCTGATGGGCTGTCCTGTGCTGATCACACGGAGATGCTGGTAAGTCGTTATTATGTGCCAGGCACGGTACTAAGTGTCCCACACAGATCATTTCACTCGGTTCTCACAGCAGTCCTACCAGGTAGGAATAAGGATCCATATTACAGAAGAGGAAACGGGGGTTTGGAAAGTTTAAGTAACTTGTGAAAGGAGGGCTGGCTGTCACCAAGCGGCAGGGTCTGTCTGACTTCAAAGCCGTGCTCTGAGCCTCTATGTACATTATGCCCACGTACAAAGAAGATCTCTTTTTCTGTGCCTGGAAGAATATCTGGCCTATACTGAGTTCTTAGTAAACAGCTATTAAGTAAATACACCCATCTGGGTTATGCTAAAGACAGAAGGTCCAGATGATGAGATAATTGGGAGTGGTGGAAACTGGAATGATCATTCTGAGGAGTGGGGGCAGGGGGAGGGCGCCCTACGCAGCAGCAGCCTAGGAAACAGGTGCGGGAACAGAGGGATGCCTGAGACTGTCGTCAGGTTGCCAGGAAGCCACAGTGCTGGGTGCTGTCCCTGTCAGTAGTTTTCAGGGAGTGGTGGGGTGGGGGAGGGGGAAGAGGGGGCTGACACTCACCATCCCTCCCAGCTGTTGTCACAGGACGTTCTGTCAGTCGGACACACAGACTGGAAGCTGTGTCCGCCACGTGGCTTGGAAGAAGGTGGCTCAGAGAGAAGGCTGCTGTGACACAGTGGTGGCTAGCTTTCTCCCCTTCCTCTGCCCCAGCTCCTTCTCCAGAGTGGCAGCGTTCAGTCAATGGCCATTTGCTGAGCTGGGCATGCAGAGATCAGTTTCCTCTGGTCTACGGGGCAGGACTGGTTTAAAGAGCGATGACAGTTGTTATCAGCCGCCTTTGGAACAGGGCACCATTTGCTCCTTCTGCCACCACTTCAGCTACGTCGCTTTAAATAACACTCTGTCTTGGAAAAGCATGTTCATTTGCAAGTCCCATGTTTTGCTTGTTAAAATCACGTTGCTCTGTATCCCTGGCTAAAAGATTTTTGAGTTGATGGAGTCATGTGAGGAAAGTGATACTGTTACCCTTTTGTTCAGGTCAGAGCAGGGCACAACCACATAGGATCCAGACATACAGAGAAGGAAGAACCCCAAGACCTGAGTTAAAACCCCAAGTATTACTTCCTGTGGTGGGCTGACTCTGAGATGACCCCCAATGATCCCCCTCCCCCTTCCTGCCCTGTGTAGTCCCTCCCCTTGAGTGTGGTTGGCTTAGCAACTTCCTTTTTTTTCTTTTCCCTTTACTGATTTTTAGAGAGAGAGGAAGGGAGAGGGAGAGAGAGATAGAAACATCGATGAGAGAGAACATTGATTGGCTGCCTCCTGCATGCCCTCCACTGGGGATCGGGCCCACAACCTGGGCATGCGCCCTGACCGGGAATCGAACCAGCGATCTCTTGGTGTGTGGGTCGACGCTCAACCACTGAGCCACACCGGCCAGGTGCAACTTCCTTTTTACCAACACAGTGAGGGTGATGGGATGTCGCTTCTGAGATTAGGTATCGGAGACTGTAGGCTCTGCCTTCTCAGCTCACACACATTGATGGAGTCGGCCACATCGCACAGGGCCACGTGGCAAGGAACAGAGCGGCCTCCGGCCAACAGCCAGCAAGGAATTGAAGCCCTCAGTCCAACAGCTTGAAAAGGAACAGAACTACGATCCTTGGAAGTGGATCCTTGCCCTCTTGGGCTTTCAGACGAAACCCAGTCCTGGCCGACACCCTGACTGTAGCCCACGAGATGGAACCAGACCACCAGGCAAGAGGTGCCCAGCTCCTGGTGCAGGGGATGCTGGGAGACGGCAGATTGCTGCTTTGCGTTGCAGAGTTTGTGGGAATTCGGCACAGCCATCGAACACTGAGACACTTCCCATCCGGGTGGGCTCGGGCAGTTATTTAGCCTCTTTAAACCTCAATTTTCTGACCTGTCAAGATGGCAGGGATAAGAATAAAAATATGGGGTAGGGCAAAAGTAGGTTCCCAGTGGTTTGTATGGAAAACGATACAAGGATGAATAAATAATAATACAAGAACAAACTGTTCTGCATACTCACCATTGGAACCCTCCTTTTACCCCACTCTGTATGTGTGTCTCCTGGGAATTAAATTAGAAGTTGTGCAAAAAGTGTGCAAATGTTGAAATCTCCGGAGTGAATAAGGGGTTTGCAGAATGGGGGTGAGGGGGGTGGGTGGAGTTACTCAGGAGTGGGAAGGGCTTCCCTGCAGTCACGAAGCTTGGATCAGTGGGGAGCTAAAGACAAAAGGTCAAGAGAAAGGCAGAGACCATCAAATGAGTTCAGCCAGACGGAGCTGCCGACTCAAAGGACCAGCAGGGCACACTTCGAAGAATTAGATGGAGGGAGCCTCTGCCAAGGTGCCAGTGAAGCCAGTGGGTGGGAAGGGTCGATTAGGACACTGCACTGGTTTAGATACACAGACATCGATTCCTGTCGAGGGCACTGGAATCCAGGGCTTGGACGCCCACCGCACTTGGCTCTGAGCCCAGCCGTATGTTATTACTGGAACTCCTCACACTGCCCAGAAATCCTAGGAGACTCCTCTTCCAACGTGATGCCCAAACCTCTACCAGACTTCTCCACCCAACTGCCTGCTTGGCATCTATTGGGCATGTGAAATTTAACCTGCCCAACTCTGAACTCCTCATAGTTCCCCTAAACTCCTCTCCAAACGCAGCCTGCCCGGTTCAGTCTCGCCCTGACAGCTCCGTAGGGAACTGACATGATAGAAGGCAAGAATGAGAGTTCAACCAGGAACTGCTGTGCATATAGGCATAACCAAGGACGCAGGCAACAGTGTGGGGAAGGCAGGAGGGGGTGGGTGTGGGGAGGGGGGTCAATGGGGGTAAAGGGGGACATCTGTAATACTTGCAATAATCAAGATAAACACCCGCCCCCAAAGAATAATCTTACAGTACAGATTGTAAAAGATGCCAAAACCTAGATCAGTGTATAGAGTCAAAGTGGACGCCTTCCTCCCTCCCTCCTGTCTTCACCCCTCCCGAGAGGTAACTGCCGTGAACAGTTGAACGTACACCCCAGTAGACCTGGACCACGCACCTACTCACAAAAGTGCAAGTATACATTTCCTCCGACAGAAACGCTATTGCTCTACATGGATTGTTCCCAGACTTGATCTTTTAAGGTTCCCACACATAGCAGCATTGTTTCTGTACCAGAACGTGTACAGCTGCCTGCAGTCACCTGCCCACGACCTCTCTGCTGCTGACGAACAGTTAGAATGTTTCCTTTAACATTATGAGCAATGCTACAATGAACATCCGTACCCATACGCACAACTGTGTCTTCAGGATAGATTCCTAGAAGTGGGATGGTGAAGTCAAAGGCTTTACACATCAAAAGATGTTTAACGCGGCTGAACCCATTTATGTTCCCGCCAACAGCATGTCACAGGGCCTCCGTGCCGAGGCTAAACCAGATCAATCTTTTAAAACTTTGGCAACAATGAGGTCTTGTCTTAATTTGCAGTTTCCTGATGACTAGAGAGCTTGAACATGTTGTCATATATTTATTGGCCATTTGTAGTTGGTCTTCTGTGACTTGTCTCTCTCTATCCTTGGTTCATTCTTCTATTGGATTGTTTATCCCAAATTACTAATGGAAAATCTGAGGACTGGAGAGATTTCGTCAGCTGGCTTGAAGTCTCACACGTTTTGTGAAAATGCACACTCTCAGCTATCAGCTCGGTTCTTCGGCCTTCGCTGGTAGGGTCTGGGTTAACAATGAATGAGAACTGAAAGGCTCACCGGCATAGGTGGGGCCCTTTCTGCTCCTCCCTGAAACAGCCCAGTTGTACCCTGCAGCTCCCTTCAGGGGCTGAGCCTGCGGGAAGTCCCCAGGGAAGGCTGGAAGGCTACCTACCCAACCACCACGACTATTGCCCTACGCCGGCCCTGGCTGCTCGTTCCATAGCATTTAGCAAGTGAGATGCTCGTGAAGATACAAGCAACCAGAACTAAGTAACAATTTGTGGCTTGTGGCCTTTCTGAACTTAAGCCAATGGAGCTGGGCAGTCCTTGGCTTTCGTGCAATTCATTCTCCAAAATGCAAATCCAAGAATGCCCCCCGGAGCTGCTAGAGCTCAGCTGTAAAGAAGGGGAATGCACCAGCAGCTGCTGTCCACTCACCTGACACCACGCCAGGGCCACACTCCCATTGTGGCAGAACAAGCTCTTTTTGGGGGGAGAGGTTTGCAGCCCTGCCCTTCAGGGTCTGTTGGGACTCAGCCTACTTCTCAGAAGGCCTGAGCGCCCGAGGAATGCCTTCCCTCCAAACAGAAGTCCTTCCCAGGGCTCCCACTGGCTGGCAGGCTGACAAGCATCGCACCTGTACACAGTCTACACAGGACCAGCTGTGGGCATGGTGGCAAAGACAGTCTCAGGAGAGAAGCTGACGTTGGCGGGCAGCTGTTCAAACCCAATAGCCGGACCACAGACCAGCACCAGGTGCAGACCCTCTGCGGACAGCTGTGGTTAGCTTCTCAGGGAGTCCAGGCAGCTCAGAGGGGTTTGTTCTGTTTTTTTTATAGGCAAGTAGACGAACCTGATTCTTTTATCACTCCACAGTCACTCACCCTCCTGGAGAGTGATTCCAGTTGTGTCTTTGTGACCAGGTTACAGGACCTGAGGCTCCCTGA
Source organism: Tadarida brasiliensis (assembly GCA_030848825.1). Lineage (NCBI taxonomy): Eukaryota > Metazoa > Chordata > Mammalia > Chiroptera > Molossidae > Tadarida > Tadarida brasiliensis. The sequence goes on along the minus strand of CM061267.1, from coordinate 91,150,265 downwards.
GCTCAACACAGACCCTGCTGGAAGAAGATGGTACAGGTGGAAACCGGTCCCAGTCAGACCCAGTTCTGCCACCCAGTGGCCCGGCTTTGAGAAGGTGTCTGAGCTCCAATGCAGCTCACCCATCAAAATCCCTGTTCCCATCACTGGAAATAGCAGGGAAACGCCACTCACTTTTCTATGGGGTCTGGCACAGAAGAGTCTATGGTTGCAGTGACCGACCATACCTGGTACCCAAAGTCGGCTCAGACAGTCATGAGGGAGAAGGGCAGGCCTAGAATGGGAAAGGATGTCAGGGCAGTGATGGACCAGGCAGGTGTGGACCCGGGAGTAGGAAACCAGCACTGGTGGAATTAAATCATCAGAAAAGACAGGAAGGAGGAAGCCAGAAACAACAGGGTTCCGAGGACAATGAACCTCGAAGGCCGGTGTGCCCACAGCTTCCACGGAGTCAGTGATCCACGCTGCTGCACTGGCTCAGTGAGGCCTTCAGGAACCCTCCCACTCCCTCGGCGACCATGAAATCGGGGGCCCAATGGGGCTGGTGAGTATTCGTGGACGATTCTTCTAAAGAGGGAGTGTTGGGAAAGAGGCCTTAGTGTGCCAGGTCCCTGTGATTCGGAAACAGGTGACAGGGGCTGGATGCATATAGTTCTAGAGGTGGAAACTAAGGTGACTTTATACTGTACACTGATTGTTTGTGTCCCCTCAACTCCCTATGGGGAAACCGAATCCTCAAGGTGAAGGCACTTGGAGGTGTCGCCGTTGGAAGGTGACTGGTCATGAGGATGGAGCCCTCACGGATGGGACGAGTGCCCTTAAGAGAGAGAGCCCACACGGCTCCCTCACCCCTCCCACGTGAAGGCACACGGACCAAGAAGCAGGCCCACACCGGACAACAATCTCTTGTGACTTGATCTCGGATGTCCAGCTTCCAGACCTGGGAGAAATCAATTTCTGTTGTTTATGAGCGACCCAGTCTATGGCACTGTTAGAGCAGCCCGAGCTGATGAAGACACTTGATAAAGCAACCTCACAGCAGTCTCAGCACTGCCTGGGGGGCACACGGGCATTTTCCTGCTCCCAGGCCATCCTGCCAGAGTGGGCCAGTTTCTGAGTCTCCCCAGAGAATGGTGTATAGGCAGTGGCCTTGGACAGCAGCACCGGCCACCAGAAAGTGGCTGTCTTGTGTCTGAGCCAGCCTCTCCCCTAGGTTGGAAATTGTGCAGAAAGCATGAGGGGCCACAGCATATGTTCTTGCCTTCCCACCTGGGTACATCCAGGGCCATGTCTGCTTCCAGACTTTCCTGTCTACTGATGACATTTGCTAGAAGGTCATTCAGGGGTCATGGGGCGGGGCACAGAGACCTGTGCCATCCACCCACTCCTGTTCCCACTCTTTGGTAAAACCCACTCAGAGCAATGTCAAACTTGGGGGACTCATGCCCCCTTGGTGAGTGGCTGGAACAAAGGATGCACAGACGGAAAGAGCTGTCACCAGGGAAGCACCCTCATTGGTGACAGCACCCTGGACCACACACCCACAGCCTCACAGCCTCCCACTGGCAGCCTCAAGGCCAACACTGGCAGGCGGTGGCAGCGAAGTGGCACCTTTGATGGACAACAAGTGGGCCTGTCTGTGGGCATAAACACCCAGGTACCTTTTGGATTAGCAGGGGTGCTGTGGGTTAGAGCCAGAAAGGACTCCAGGTGTCACTGACGATGAGCTTTTGAAACACACGGAACACCCCGGACATTTGGGAGGAATCCAAGAAGGGTGGAAAGCCCCAGAGTCAGTGTCAAGGGAGAGAAATGAGAATTTGTGCCTGCAGTTAATTCTCTTCTCACCCCCAGGCTGGTTTGGGGCAGATGGATGAAATCAGTCACTGTTCAGAGAGTGGGAAAGGGAATTAGTCACTCTGCCCAAGAGGGTGAATTCGCTCGTTTCTGCCTCCTTGTGACATCACTGCTCCAAAGCGTAGCACATTGCGGTTCCAGATGAACACTTCTGTTCCTAGAGGATCCACAAAAGTACCACTGTCTTGACAACAGACTAACAGACCAACGGCATTGTCCCCCCAGCAGCTGCGCCGCCCAGCTCCACATCTGGATCCCAGCTCCACATCTGGATCCCAGCTCCACATCTGCAGCACTCGCCTCTGCAGCAGGCAGAACTGTCCCCAGGGACATGAACTCTAAGCAGCACACCTGACTCAGCGCTTGTTTTCTTTTGTCAAACCCTGTCCAGAGTCACCAACACTCGCTTCCAAATGGAATTTTCAAGAGCCCGTGGCGAATGCTGTTTGCGAGCTTCTAGAGCTGAAGAGTGCGGGCTCAGAGCAAGGTCTGAAGTGCTCCCCCTGGGAATACGCTCTGATGCATTAGGCAAAGGGTTGGCCAGAGTCCTGGAGACCAGACTCTGTGGATGCGTTGGATGAGTTCATTAGCATTGAGCGAGATGACACTTTTGGCTTGCTTCTGGGTTACAGATCCTTTTCAAAAGCTTGCAAGGCGTGTACGGAGAAGAGGCCTCCCACCCGACGTGAGAAGGGCCCTTCTCCAGCACAGCTGGAGTTCTGCACCCAATCATTGACATGATCTCATGTAGCCCTTTTGGTAACCAGTTCCAGGAGTCACTGGGAGCCGGCCAGGGTCAGAAAGTCTTCGAAGGAAGGGGACATCAGGATAGGTTAGCTCTATCACCAAGTATCGCCCCTTTCTCAGCCTAATCACTGGTTTTAACTGCACTGTACAAGCCAGCTTGCACATGGCACGGGTTAGGTGCTGGCCATTTTTCATCTGAGGATCTGTCTCTGAGGACAGCGTGAAAGCGAAGGCCACCTGCAAACACAAAGACCATGCTTCTGAAGTAGCAGTGTCGTCTAGGAAAGGACTGAATTACATTCCCGTGTGACATTTAGATGAACTTTGAATTATAAAGTGCTCAATGTCCGGCAAGGTGGGCGAGAGGAGGGGGTGTGGAGGGAAAGGCAGGCTGGAAATCGCCCTCACTAGGGTGCCTCCAGCTGAAGTCCCACATTCTGATCACAGGGAGTCCTGGAGTCAGCAGCTGCGAACCCGACACTGTCCAGACCCGATCTAAAGTGGCTTCCTCACCACAGCTTGTATTTTCACAGCCCGCTGCAGCCCAAGGCTCCGAGGGGCCCTTCACCCTTCAGAGCCGGAAAAACGGAAGGTTTAAAGACCAAGACCATAGGGGAGGCAAGCGTCAGATTCGGAAAACCAGATTTCTTTGTCCCTGTGACGCTGTCCCCTCCTATTCCTGAACCCGTACAGCGTCATGTCCCTGGCGAGCTCACATGTTCACAGGTTGTCTCTGAGTCGCCGCTTTCGCCTTCCTGCCATCTGGAGAGCAGAAAGTCTCCGCTCCTGTCTGGCACGCTCCCCAGCGCGCCCACGCCGCCGGCCAGGCCCAGGGTCCCGCTCACGGGACTCTCAGAGTCAAGGAGAACAGGCTGGGGGCACCAACATTTCCTTCGGGATTCTGATAAGGCCGGATGTCTTTCCATGCACCTGTGGTGCGAACAGCAGCAGAGAGGCTCATTCAAACACGAGCTTCAAAGTGAATTAAATTTGCCTTTGAAACATGTCCTCCAATTTCCACGCACTCCCTCGACATGACACCGTTCCAAGACGAGGATGAGTATTCCGCAGCCGTGGCGGGGTGCTGAGGGTGCGCGGCTGCCTTGGCACAGAGGTGGGAAAGTTCGAGAAGGCAGGCTGGAAGCCTGGATGGCTCAGGGAGCGAGAGGGAAGCTGTGGGCGCGTGATGGTGCCGCTACTCCCCTTCCCAGCTGAGCAGACGAGGAGGGCTCTCTGCTCTCGGGCCCTGGCCTGACTACCGAGTGCACCTCTGCTCCTGGTTATTTCAGGGTAAGCGGAAAGCCCTGCATCACCAGGAGTCTGGAATAGCCTCTTCCGTTACTGGAAGAGTCCGCAGTGGCCTTGTGAAGGGCTGCTCAGGGGGCAGGACCGGGGACAAAGGACACGCTGGATTTCCTGTGGCCTTGTCCTGCCTAATGGTTCCACTTTACCAATCACTAAGTGATTTCAACAAACCTGTTGGCCCAGTTCTTCTGTTTCTTGTTGGGCTAAAAGGAAACCCAGGGGCAACTCTGGGAGCAGCTGGGAGCTCCCAAGGCCACCTCTGGGTCTGGATGTGGCCTCCTGTCCCTGAAGCCCTGGAGCCCCCAGGAGTGCCGACCAGTTTCTAGGGGCTCCCAGCTGCATCAGTTCTGGCCAGATGCCCCAATAATGGGGCAACCTTTCCCCACCACACCTGATCTGTGCAGCCTCGGGGAGCCTGATCTGGGTTCCAAGCAGAACCCTGTGGTCCCGGCACTGCCCACGGCACCCTGGAGCTGGGCCGGGGGCTGCGGGTTTAGCAAAGCCTGCTGGCTGATCACCTGCAAGGCCCAGGCTGCCTCGGCACGCAGAGCACATGATGTGTGCTGCCCATCCTCTCTGGCATTTCCCCAGCCCTCAAGAGTGAGCTAAATGCCACGCTGCATTGATCGGTCCATAAAATGTGTTTATCGAGCTGACAGTGTACACAGGGGGGTGTGGGAGCTGTAGAGAAAGATGGATGAGAAGGGGGGGAACCAACCCGAGTCAAATGTCAGGGTTTATGTACAGGAAAAGGACGCTGAACCTCCCGCAGTTCAGCTGGGCTGCGCATTCCCCTCTTGCCCTTCTGGAGGTCGGCCAGCACTCCTGGGCTCCGAGGAAATGGGCGCCAGACTACCCTGAACCGGACCCTTTCTTTAAGCGCTGCTGACCTCTAGAGGCTCCCAATTAAAAAGCATCCCAAAGGACCAACTTCACTGCCAGTTTCTAAACCCGTGCTGTTGCCATATTTTCCTAGAAAATAAGGAACACATATCTCTGCTTCTTTGCATGGGACCTGATAGGAAATGCCTGCCTTATTTTTTGGCTGACTAATTACAGCTTGCCCAGATTTTTATAAATGTCATTGTTTTCTGCTCCAACAAGGAAACAAAGGTGGGCCAGAGATCAAGTATTTCACAGTAGTTTGCCTGCTATGGAACCGAGAGTTAAAGAGATAGTGCTAGCTATTTCAGGACGCATTTCTTAAGTTTCCAAAGTGCAGATGGCCAAGCCTGCCAAAGGGAGAGAGGAATGTTCGCTTACCCCAGGTCAGCAGGGCAGCGGGCAAAACTGTCAGCCGTCCCCTCCTGCACACCCACAGCAAGCCCTTGTGCCAGCCCTGGGGCCGGCCAAACTCCGGGGAGTGGGCTTTGTTCTGCTTACTTTGTTTCACTTTAACCCGTTCATGTCCACAATGAACTCTGGGGACAACGAGGTGTCCCCCGGCCTGACTTTACTCTGGAAACGTGACTGTTTGTTATATCCCTAAAGGAAACGCCCAAATCTTCCTGTTTCGTTGTAGTTTTTATTCCACATTATTGATTGCAAAGAGAAGGAAATGTAGGAAGTTAGGAGAAAGCATTCAGAGATGTCAGCTCTGCGGCTCACATACACCCACTATTTTGGCTGGGGCCATAATTCCTAAAAGGGATCCCAGGATCGATGGGTTCAAAATCAGAGAAGTTCAGTTTTTCCAACAGCAGGTCACCCGGTCCCGGCTTCATGAGATAGTATTTTCTTTATAAACTTCGCTTCCCACCACCCCACCCCACTAGCCAAGAGAACATACATTCACATCATGCTAGTGCCTGGGGGGAGCGTGGAAATGAGTCCACAGTGTTATTTTAACAGAGGAGGAAACCAAGATGGGGGCAGGGAGAGGTGACAAGCCCATGGTCACACGACCTTCCCTGGCCAACCGGTTTCACGGTCACAGTCTGCGAAGGGGAAATGGGGGTCGTTCTAACACCCAGCCCCTGCACTTAGATAAAGAAGCCAGTCTCTATTTTTAAAAGTATTATCTGTGAGCGTGATCAAGTAACAGTAGCAAGGGAATTCCCCCGTCAAAAGGGCTTCGCCTGGGAAGATCATGGCGCCACCCGCAGGGGCCAGAAGGAGACTGAGCGAGGTTTGGAACCCGCACGGCCGCCACTGGAGCACACTCTCCCACAACAGACAACAGCCAGGTCGAAAACAAAGAACCACGCATTAAGTTTTCTCAAACACATACACACACACACACACACACACACACACACACACACACACACACACTATGCTGTATCTATTAAGGCAACACAAATTTAATTTAATCTATAGACACTATTCATTTGAGGAAAGAAAGTTATTCTTAATCATATAATGGGACTTAACCAATATCCAGATTTATTCTTTAAATGCCATTGTTTACCAAATGACAGTCATGGGAAGGAAAGCAGTGGGCACAAGGTGTCAGTTTCATCATAGAATGACCATAGATTTCTAAGTGGTGCCACAAAGGATTCCTAACTAGGATAGAAAAAGATAGGGTCATCGCATAGAAACCTAACGGACTAGTTTGAAGAAAGAGTGGAAAATTACCGAATACCAGCAACAGCATCTGAATAGATACATTCATGTCTCAAAACACATCAATTATTAACATTTGAATCATATCAGTGGTTCATATAACCACCTCCTCCCTCTCTCCCCATCGCCAGTCCCCCCCCCACCAGCCCCAACAACAGCAACCGCAAAGCTGGCCAACAGTCCTTATTACTTGTTCCTAGATTCTGTCACTGAGGTGTCCTCCAGGACCACGGTGCAGGCAATAAGGAACAGGAGACCGTCACCAGTGTTTGGAAGGCTCTTTACTAGCAAGCGTATGGTAATTACATCGTTGGATGAGATCCTCTCTCGGGAGAAAGGAGCGGAAGTGGACAGGGTTCAGTTTAGGATTCACACGGCTGGAAGCGTCTAACGAAGGGCAACGAATTTTGGCAACCCATTCCACAGTTTGTCATTTACAAGAGATTTCTTTGAAAGGAAATATAAAGGCAAAGAAAGCATACACACCCTGCATGAAACATTTTGTTTTGTTTGTTTTTTTTTTTGTTTTGCCCAAGAAAAACCCTCAAAACCGGTCCTCGCTTTTGCTTCTCATTAGATGGCCTCACACACCAGTGGAGACTGGTTCACAGACAGTCTCAGATTTGGCTTAGAATCGACGATGGACCTTCTCCCCTAAACGCTGCCACTGCACAGAGCAAGGCCGAGCTACCTGAAGGTACTTACAATAATAAGTAACAAATAAATAGTGAGAAGAAACGAAACAAAAGAAAAAACCAGGAAAGGCAGTTTTACAAAGAACAGACCGCCAGCTTTCTCTGCGGTACCGCTTGAATACACAGCTCTCAGCAAATGAAATGTTTATTTTCCTGTGGCCTGGTGTGCGCTCCTAACTGCTACGCCTCTTCAGCCCTACGATGCGTTCAGTGGGTTTTCTAACACGAAATGTTCAGAGGTTCTCTATTTTTGTAATCCAAATAAAAAAAAATATATCAAAGACAACATATTATTTAACTATTTGCCCAGTGAACATGAGCTATAGATATTTTACCATGGGCACCACGTTGCCATGGACACCAGAGGCTACTGGCATCCTGGCAAGTTTTAGAATTATTCTGTGTACATCTAAAAGACTTCAGCCTTTCATGTTATACCTGGTATCACAAAACCAAGATAACCACTTGAGTCTTTACGGAAGAGGATTAGTTTTTAATTCCAAACAACAGTAGGCTTCTCTGGTAATCTGAAGACTAAGCAGTTGGCAAAGACACCTCAAGTTAACACCCACTCTAGGGAAGAGGGATGTGGGACCCATGTGAGTTTTAATTGTACTCTTTCTGCAACCTTGGAGCTCGGGTGGAGCAGGTGGGCTTTGCCTCTGGCCAGAGGAGGGGCGCTCCTGACCCACGGTCTCCCCTGCAGCTGACAGCCAGGTCCGGGTTGGTTCACGTCCAGCCTGGTGTGTGATTGGTCCCTCTCTCAGACCTGTCAGCACTTTGGAAAGACAGGCTTCTCTGGCTGACAGCTGGCTTATCCCGGACAAGGGCTCCGCCAGAACCGCAGGACGCCCGCTGTCTCCTTGGCCGTGGGCATTTGCAAAGCCGCAAAGCCATTGCCAACACAAGCCTCGCTGTGCAACACCCAGGCAGTCCCTCTGAGCATAGCGGGCTCCTGTGGGTTCGCACGACGAGTCTTCCTGGGCCTTACGTGATAACTGCCTCCTGGCTTTTTGTTCTATTTTTCTAAAAGAATCAGACCCTAATTCTCCCATTCATTCTCCCCTACTCATCTTCTCCCACCCCGACTTAAGTCCTGCCTGCTCCCACGTGCCTCCCAAATCACGGGAAATCAGGTTGGTTGATACCAGTTTCCCAGCGTGTCCATTTTCACATGCAAGGCAGAGTCCGACGACGCTCATCACACGCCCTAGGCCCACACACTTTGTGCTCTTATGAAACAGAAAACGGTATTTGGAGACATGATTGTGCCAGAGAACGGTTTCTGCTCACACGTGAACAATGACGGTAACCACGAGGGGAGAGGTTTTCACTGAAGTACACTGGAAACCTAATTCTGGCACCAGGACACAAGGAGGGTGCCCAAGGAAGAGGCTCTTCGTGTTCTAGTCACTGAAGAACAAAAAGAGTACGTGCTGCTGTGAGCCTGGGCGGGGGGAGGCGGACACCTCAGTGTAACCGAATCTGGACTGTGGCAGGCACTGTGCGGGGTCTCACCTCCCTCCCTGGCTCCGTAATTCTCTCCCGTTCCCCCAAAGTCCGCTGGTATGATTATCAGACAGAGGAAAGGAACCAGCAGCCATCAGGAAGATGTCTCTGTGATTCACTCAAACCCAGGATCAAGGTTTGGTAAGGTTATCGTAGGCTTGATTTCACAGCTGGCCTGCAGCGATCAACAAGCAATCATTCCCTGTTCACACACCCGCACACACACACGCACACACACCTCTTTCTCTCTCTCTCCACTGGATGAGATGGCAAAAAAGTAAAAGTCACTCTCTTCCAGCTATTCTTCATGCAATTTCCCCCTCTCAGTTAATTTAAACGTATTCCCCTCCCAAGGCCACAATCTGTCAGAGCACAAATAAAACTTAAGCCTTCGCAGAGGCAGAGCATGTACAATTGAGACAAGTCTGTTTTCTAGACCTTCTGGGGCCTGACTCTCGCCTAAGGAAGGGATTCATCAGCCCGTCAGGATCGGGTCCTAGGGGGCTTGGATGCTCACAGACCAACAGAAACCTGTCCTAAGGCAGCCCTGTGGCCAGGATCCTAAGGACAGGGAGATTCTAAATCTATTTCCTGCTCATTTCCCTCCACGTCTCCTGGATTGTTGCTCTTCATACCCACACACACCATAAGGCAGTTGTGGAAGACAAGTGGTTAAAGCAGGAAGGGCACACATGCCTTGACTCAGGCCAGTTAAGTGACTTGCCCAAGGTCAGGCGGTCGCTGGCAGTCAGCACGAGAACCCAGGCCCCGCTCCTAACTGCTGGGTCAGTGCTCCTCCCACTGTCACGCGCCTCCCGGGAAGGGTGTCTATGTGTCCGTGGAAGTCCGTACAGAAACCACAGTCTGCCCCCGCGCTGACCGACCGGGTGAAACTCCGCACCACGCCAAGTCTCTGCCACACGCGACCTGAACGTGCCGTGTGCACCCGTGTCGGTGAGCACTGGCGGGGATGTGCGCAGAGAAAAGGAAGTTTTACAGGAAACAATCCCATTTGTTAATGCCTTTTGGGGTTTGCCAGGGAAGTAAGTAACCTACAGCGATGGTATCCCCAACCCCTGGGCAAAGCAAATTCCAGAGTTCTCCCCAGCCCAGGGAATGGCCGAGTCCATTTCAGCTCAATTCTTATAAACAGAACATTCACAGAAGAATACCAAAATGCATTTGGTCAAAACCTAAACGCTTTTTGGATAAAATACATTTTACAGCAACGTCCATTCCATTTTCAAACATATGCAAATTTACATTTTAAGCCTCTACTACATATAAAATTCCAGTTTACCTTTGAAGGGAGCACGCTAGTCAAGCCCCTACATTTCAGCTGCAGAAGTCACTCTTTCAGCCTACTGGGTTAGAACAAAGATGACCACGCCCGAGCAATAGCTGCAGGCACCTGTGCTCAGGTCTGGAGCCAATCAGAACACAGGGGAGGGAGCAAAGCCCGGAGCCCATTTCACTCCACGGATGAATCATTAAGGTTCGTTTTGTTAATATCCTCCCTGGAAGGAAATTCATTTTACTTGAAATTAACCTTGAATATGTTTTCCCAAGACAAGAAAAAAATGTCGCCACTGACCCACCGATGGAAACCACTGTATTATTTTACCCGACGACTTAAAACTGCAGTGCACGATTGGCCCACGAGCAGCTGCGCTCCTCACAGCACCAATTAAACAGAGAACGTTGAGATAATCAGGTTTACACCGGCATGCCTGGAAGACAGACAAGACTCCCAGAAGCTTTGTGGCCTCTGCGGCTGCTGCTTTTCTTTCTTAACTCAAAACTTTGATAGCCTAACAGGCACACATGTTAAAAACATCCCCACCCCGGATGCTACGTTTAGTAAAGTGTTGTTAAAGAAGCATTCGGCATCCCATGTTGTTAGGACCAGAGATGCAGAAGGGCCCAAGGAAATGAATATTTTAAGTAAGTTCATGTTGGCATGGCAGAGGATTTACCTCGGAAGTATTTGTTGGCTAAGTGATTTCTGTGAGCTATCATTAAACCTTCCCCTCTGAGCCAAGCTCACCTGCCGTCAAAAGATTCCCGCTTTAAAAATTCATTGCAATTAGGTTTCTCGAAGCACTTGATTACAATTTTTAAATAAATTACACAGTGGGATCCTTTTCTTGAATTAAAAAAAAAAAGATTAAAAGAGACTAAAAAAGAAGGATTCTATCATATTTTAAAAAATGTTATCCTGGTTTATTGTCCCATTAAATTTATCTATGGCTTCAAAGTTGAAGTGGCCCTTGGATTCTGGATGTTTTCATGATTTAACAAGTTGCCATCTCATTGTAAAGAAAGAAGGTAAATGCTTCATTTTATATGTGGGACGGTTTATAAACATTTTAAAGAAATCGGTAACTGATGTCACCCCATTTATCTTTTCCACTGTTAAGACTTTAAAAGTGGCTTTGGAACTAGCATGTTTTAAAAGAATCGACCAGGCAAGGATGTTTACACAACCATGAACTGGTCACCACGTATCCAGGTAACTCAGCGATGGCAGCCCGCTGAGAGGTTCTCTGCCTCCCTTACCTCTTCACCCAAAGCTAAGTGATGACCCTTTTCTGTCCTTGACTTGCACTTGTGCAATGTAATGACTAGGTATTAAAACTCATGCTTTATAAGCAAACCCTTTCACTTACGACACTTACAAGAAACATAAAAAGTGCAGACTGCATGTCTTCTCTGCCATGCTTTCCCTTGATAAAGTCACCTGTGAGGACTCAAAACACATCCATAATACATTCAGATTTCTCTACATTCGAGTCAGCGAATGTCAGTTCTCCAACAGAAACTCAAGAGAGGACAGTCAGCCACAAAATGGACTAAATTCGAAATGGCCAAGGCTACCGGGACAACTCCAAGGGAACCCACTGGAACGGGAGTCAAATGCAGGTCACTTCTGAGCACAGCTCATCCCAGATCTCTTGTGGTCGTGAAACAGGTATTTCATTTTAATTTGGAAGCTGGGAGTCAGACGTCCTGTGTCGAAGAGCTCACCCAGGAGCAGCACACGACCCCACCGCGGGTACCACGGGCTCACTCCTTGTCAGATGGGAGCCCTCGCAAGTTTACTGCTGACTGACCCCCATTTGGGGGTGGTCTGCCTCTGGCTCCTCCTCCTCCACGTCTGCGCTGTACTCTTCAAACGCATCGTCATCTGCATCCGGAAGCCCCAGTAACTGCAGCGGAGAGAAGAAAAGCAGCCATGAGCACGCAACGGCCCCAGGTAGGAAGACCACCACAGGCGTCTGCTCCCAATTCAACAGCACTTAACAGGACTCAGCACAGCAGCTATGGATTTCCCACGGGAGTCAATTACTCTGCAATGTCGTTTATGAACTTGTTCGACCATTAGCAGTAAGTAGTACAGTGAACAGTGCTGACTGTCTCATCAAGATGTCAAAAATCTATTCCCCTCATTTGCTCCCCTAAAAGCACAGCTGCTATTATTTCTAACACATGTATAGAAATGTGGAGACTATGAAAATGTTCAACAAAGTGGTAAATAAATTATGGTGTGCCTAAAAGATAGAATCTTAGCCACTCAAAGTAGTATTTTTAATAATCTAAGGATATAAAAATATGCTCACAAGTGTAAAAAGAACATGATAAAATCGTGTTTATGTTATGACAAAGATTTCTTTAAATTTATACACAAATGCATAGAAAAAAAGACTTCAGTGAAATACATCCAAATTTTAAGAGTGTATTTTAGACAGTGTGATTACGTGTAAATTTTCTTCCTTTTTAATCTTTTTGTATTTTCCAAATGCTCTCTAGTCATCATCAGGGAAATTCACAGTACACAATAAACATTTTCTTAAAAAATATTTTTTTTCCTTTGTTGATTTTAGAGAGAGAGGGAGGGAGAGAGAGAGAAACATAAATGAGAGAGAACATCGACTGGCCGCCTCCTGCATGCCCCCCACTGGGGATTTGGCCCGCAACCTGGGCACGTGCCCTGACCAGGATTCGAACTGGCGACCTCATGGTGCACGGGTCGATGTCCAACCACTGAGCCACACCGGTCGAGCACAGTAAACATTTCCTTAAAGCACTGGCTGGCCTTTGGTTAGAAACTGTGAGTGCTGTTTGCTGGGCCGGATCAACATGAACAAAAAGTCCTGGTGTTGGCAGGAAGCCGTGAGCTTGGCACTCCTGAGCCTTGTCCGTGATCGTGGGCATCCAGCCCCTGGCTCTTCAATGAGATTTACAGTATGCATGTGGCCAAAGGACTTTGTCACAGGGTGATCCCATCCTTGGTTGATCAGTTTGAGGCAACTTCACCAAATGACCCTCTGATCGACACTCTAACTGCATGAGGACAGGAAAATAAGGTGGACCCCTGTTTACTTGGCGTTGCCTCCCTAGTGCTCTGCCATCCCCACCCCTTCTTCCTGCTCCTTCCCAGTTGCTTACGGGTGAAAAGTTTAAGCGGAGTCCAGATCAAGGCAATGCCTCGACTCTGAAGTTCTCAAACCACAACCCTTGCAGGTCTCACGGAGCCCTGGGGACACACTCAGGGCACTATTGGTCACACTGCGCACGTGGCCTGCCAGGGTGGACATGGCCCACTGCAGACACCTGCTTTCTCCTTAGGGCTCTGAGTACGGCAGCTGACTACAAGAGACACTGTCGGCCTGGAGCCTGGGGCAGGAGGAGCACATCTCGGATCGTTCGAATAGTTTGTGACACTCTCCTGTGTGCTTGGGAGATGGCAGAAGCTCCTTACCCCTACTACCTCTCCCCTCCATCTCCTGGTGGATGGAATAAAAGATCAAGTTTGCCTCTAGAGAGAGGAGAGATGGTTGGTTACGATGAATGCAGGTGACTCATATTCTGGTGTCCAGTTTTTATTTGAAAAGTGAAGTAAGTCAGACAGAAAAAGTTAAGAACATATGAACTGGAATTTGCCTGGGATTCCAAATGATATCACACAGACGTAATCGTCTGGCATTCCCGCCCCTGTCTCCATTCCCATCTATGGTGGGTAAGTCTAAATTTAACTTCTGGATCCAAATTTTGAACAGTCAAGAAGACCTATCAGAAACAGGCGTGCGAACAGACTGGTGAGAATCCCGGAGTCCTTGCTTCTACTGCGCCCACACGTTCTTATAAGGACAAGGAGACAGGCCAAGAAATCCTGTCTGGTACATATAAATTACTGCTGAGAGTTATAATCATTAATTCATATTTCAGTACAATGTTTTCAATTGACTGGGAAAAAATCTTTATGCTCACTCTGGACAAGTGTTGGCATTTCCTGGGTCTTGCTGTCCACCAAGCTTCCTTGGAACAACCTGTGACCACGTAAGAACTTCTGGGGCCCATCCATCTAGATCGGATTGTACTGAGAAGGTAGAGATGCCAACCCTTGAGAATTAAAGTTCTGCAGACTCAAGAGAGTGCCAATTATCTGTGGGACTAACTCCGGGTCTTTTGGAAAGTGGTATAAACCAGTTGAAGTCATATGCAGTTGGCACTGAGCATCGGTTGTCTCCACTGGGAGACACTGGGCTGGGTGTCTTTATATAAGGGGAGGAGGTGTCTGCCTTGGGGACACAGTCAACCTGTCAGGGCTTCAGAGCTCTCGGGAAGCACCCTGTGGTTCCACAGGCTCCCTGAAGCAGCAGTCCCCACGCTCTCCTGTGTGTGTTTCACCGAGGGACCTACCGGAAATGTAGATGCTGATTCCGCGGGTCTCAGCTGGGACCCGAGAGTCTGCATTTCTAACAAGCCCCCAGGAGATGGGGTCACTGCTGCTCCGGGAACCACACTCTGAGTATGGAGATACAAAAGCATTTGAGGAACTTGCCACTTGCCACTATGTATCTTAGTGATCTGTAATGCTGGTGGTACCGACAGACCCATGACAGGCTCCTGGTCAGTCTGTCTTCTTGACACTAGGGGAAGAAGGGTAGGTGGCAAGATGACAAATGGGCAAGAATAGCAGGCAGTCTCTTAGTTTTAGGGGCCATTGTACTTTCTAAAAAAACCCAAGGGGTTGAATGTTTATAATGTGAGCAAAAACCAAAAGCCATAATCAACTTAAATTGTCAGCATCCAATGTCTTTTATCAAAAGCCACACGTGTGAATAACCTTCTCTTATCAGACCTTCTGGCCTACGAGCAGCGTCCCACAGATGGATTCCTTCTCTTCTTCCAGGCTCTTGATCAGACTGAAAGTAGAAGCAAGAACTGGCTTTTTTCTGGGTCACAAAGGCTTTCCTGTGGGCTTTAATCCCCGGCTCTCCAGCTGCCAGTGGCAAACTGAAAATATCCATCCTGCTCATGCTAGTGAGGCAGAATTCGGGGAACTGTTCTGGTAGAAATGTCCACTTCTTGAGAGGAAAGAAACGTAGTCACACAGCAACCCCAGGGACCAGGGTCAGGCAGAGCGAGAAAACCTGGGGAACTAAAGCTCGAACTCCAGGTAGCGCCATCAAAGTGACATCACCCAGAACAGCACACAAAACTGTCACAGCAATAGATGCCTCATGACCCTAACGTCCACAGTGCTAGTAAGAGGAGGAGGAAGAGCTACGCATCCAAGAAAATAAAATAAAGCTTTGAGAGAACGCGAAAGGGCAAAGACAAGGGTGGGTTTGCAGCTAATGGAAACGGCAGCTTTCTCTTCTCCGACGAACTGTTTTTAACCAGGGGCAGTCTGTCAGCTGTCACTAAATAAAAGACACAAACACACAGAGGAGAAAAAGGAGGGGCACAATCACCATTATTTGGATCCATAACCACTATTTTATTATCTAGCTCAATCACATGATGACCAGCAACTGTCAGCCGAGGGCCACTTAAACAAGAAAAACACAGGACTCCAGAGATTTTCCAATTCACATTGGTCAAGGCGACTGACGGGCGACAGGGATACACCCGCCTGCTCACAGGTGGCAATGACAGCCTGCTGGGTGCTCTCATGGCAGAAAGGTACTGTTTGGAAACGACGTTCCAGCAGAAAGGAAACAAACGCAGGTACAAGCAGGAGTTCCCTGCAGCGGATCAAATGGTCAAATGTGGTCACCGAGCCCTGGCTCTGCCCGTAAGCATTTCCTAACAGCAGTGACGAGTCAGAAACTGAAACAGCAGCCTAGCAGGGTGGCTGGGCTACGACAGGCCTTTATGTTCTTCGCCTGATTTTGAAACTCCCCAGGAATCCACACAACAGAGAAACAGGTGTGAGCAGCCTTCCAGAGGCCGCAGCCCAGGAGCCAGACAGGCGAGGGCAGGACCGAGCTACTTCCCCCACTGGGGACATCTCTAAGGACTCTGAGCTAAGGGGCCAATGTGGGGCTTTCTGGTCTTTCTCCTTGGCCAGCCCTCCTCCCGCTCTGAGCCTTCAGATCCTGCCATTTCTTCAGGTCCCACCTCCTCACCAAGCCACTGCCCGCCACCCGGATCCTCAGTGAGCCCGCTCACATCCGATACTCCTAGCCCTTCTGACAGTGCAGACGAAACAGCTTCTTAAAAAACACAACACAGCTCCTGATTATAAATGTTTTCTGTGACACCAGAGAAAATCTACAAAAGACAGAAAAGAAGAAAAGAAACATCAGCCGGCACCCTGTCACCAGAGGCTCTGTGGGCAGGTGCACCCACAGGGGACGGAGCATCCACTCGTCCTCCTTGTAGCTCATGGAACGCAGTGCGTGTGGATTAGCTACTGAATGGTGGTTATTATTTTGCCCAAACCAATGGTGATAAACTTTTGACTATAACACCCCAACAATACCTCTTTTACATCCTTTACGGCAGCCAGGTGCCTCTGTTAAGCACGTACTAAAAGCACTTGGATTGTTTTTTTCTCTCCCCACCAAGAATGTAAGAGCCTTATAAACGACCTCTAAGTCCTGCTCACTTCTCAACAATACTTTACCTCGCGCCCCCATCCACACCAGCGTTTTCTTCAGTGCTTATCATGTGTAACGTGCTGTCCTAAGTCCCCCGCAAGAATTGTGTCATTTAATCATCACAGCAACCCTAAGACAACTACTGTCATTGTTTCCTAATTTTACAAATGAAGAAACTGAGAAACAGAGAGGTTAAGTAACTTGGCTAAGGTCACACAGCCATCAAGAGACAGATCTGGGATTTGAATTGCTGCCCCCGGAGCTCAGGTTCCTCATCAATGAAGTAGCCTGATTCCACACAGCTGGGGAAAGAGACCACAAACAACACCTGAAGTACACAGGCACTAATGTCCTCTCAGGAAATAGCCCCCAAAGAACCAGCAGAGTGGAGGACGCAAGCAGGGAAGGGAACTCTTGGCGTGTTCTGCACAGTGAGTACCCAGCAGGGTGTCTGGACCAAAATCAACACTCTGTCTGGTAACACGGAGTTCCTCTCGTGTTTCTGTGGCTGTTTCCCTGCCAGTCAGCTCCTTGGGGGCAAGAGCGGGGCACTGTGCCCTGTCCTCACTCTCCAAAGCAGAGCCTGGGCACATGCAGGTGATCAATACATTTGGTTGAAAATGTGATGAAGAAGTAGAGGAAAAGAGTAAGATGGTGAAAAAATCATAACTTTTTTTTTTCCTTCCAAATCCAGCCACGGATTTCTTGGGGAGGGTGGCTTTGACGGTGATATTATCTCAGTGGGGGGAAGGCAGACAAGAGAAAGGGGGAATAGCACCGTCTAGGAGGTTGGTATGTCACAACATACAGAGCCGAAGTGGCCTGCTCAGCCCTTCGGGCAGGACAGCCAAGGAAGGCCAGATGACAAGCCGCCCTGGGCCGGGCACGGGCTTCAGCACACTTAACTGACTCTGCTTGACTGACGCCCCCCAGGCAGCAGAAGGCCGTCCACAGGCGTCTGTATCTTTCTGGAGAGACCACACAGGGCAGCGGCGGCAATGGGCTGGCCAAGGGAAAACAAGGATTCAAAGCCACGAAGGAGGCTGTTCTAAGATGACAGTGTTCCTCCCGTGGTGTCCCTGACTGTAAACAGAGAGCAACACATTTCCAGGGAGATGGTGTGCTGAAGCTCACCTGCCTGACCACCTTGTAGCGCTGGGGTATGTGTTACTCCAGCAAATGTTTCCATCTACAACAGCGACAAGACCCCTCTCTGTGTCTTATTTCTAAACGCAACCTCCCTTATGGAAAACAAACAGGTGGCCCTGGCCGGTGTGGCTCAGTTGGTTGGGCGTCGTCCCGCACACTGCAGGGTTGCGGCTAGATTCCTGGTCAGGCCACATGCCCGGGTTGTGGGCTCCATCCCTGGTAGGGGGTGTGCAGGAGGCAGCCGATCAATGTTTCTCTCACATCTATGTTTCTCTCTCTTCTTCTCCCTTCCTCTCTCTCTAAAAATCTATAAAAATATTTAAGAAAAAGGTAAATGGCAGCAGTGGGAAAAAAATACACTCTTCAGTGTAGATGGAGAGGGTGGAAGTCTCCCCACTGATCTCCAGCCGTCCTTCATTCTTCTCTGTAACAACCCTCTTATCATTCCTGGGGCACACCCTGGCTGACAGAAACCCTGATCTCTGAGTGCCGTTCATCTGCACCAACCCTGAGAATGTGCCTCCCACGTGCGCCAGTGGGTGCCCAGCACACAAAACCTTCTCCGCCAGAGGGGGCGCTGTACTGGGTCAAAGGCCTCCTCGCCTTGGGAGCATGTCCCTGCCCATGATCTGAGACTCTGCTTTAGAAATGAACCTTAGAAGCCCATTCATATCTATGTATCTCCACGATATGCAGCAGGTCGAAGTGAATGAAAATATTCATCCAATTGGCTTGTTTTCAGCTATGCATCTGCAGTTTTTGAGAGTGCTTTTCCCCCCATTTATGTGTGGCTGCCTTGTTGCTAAAACACAGCTATGGTCCTGGTAAAGAAAAACAGCAACACGAGTTCTGGCGGCAGCTCACCTTCCCCAGTTAAGCTAATTCTGCAGGCATTCTGCTTGCCCAGAGATGACAACCATGTAAAGCCAGCCAGGAGGCCAGCGAATGAATGGAACCCCTGTGAGGAACCCAGCTACAAAGTCAATCTCATTTGCTAATAGATATTTTTGTTCTGGTTAAGATTTGGGGAAATCAACATTTTTTAAAATATGCCTACCTGGATATCTCTACTTGGATGCCTAATAGGCATTTCGAGCACGGACGTGTCCAAAACAAAGATCCTGATAGTATCATCCCTAAACTTTCCCTCCCACAGCCTCCCCCATCTCGGTAAACCACCATTCCCTTCACGGCCCAGGCAAGGAACTTGGGAGTCATCCTCGTCTTCTCTCTTTTCATCACACCCCACTTCCGATCCACCCTACTCTGAAGGCACCTCCAGATATCGACCCCTTCCTTCCACCCTCACTGTGACCATCCAGGTCAACACCCCCTCTCGCCTGGATGACAGCAATGGCCTCCTCGCTGGTCTCCTCCCCAGCCGCTCCTCCACTCTCCCACCCCTCACAGCCTATTGTCAGCCATCAGAGGGACCTTGCAGAATGCCAAGTCCGTCCCGCTTGTGCTCAAACTCCTCCAGTGGCGCCGTCACCCCAGAGGAAAATCCCAAGTCCTATGACCTGCGAGCTCCTGAAAGTCCTCGGACTCATCACTCCCTCCACCCCACCATCCCCTGCACTTGGCCACACCAGCCCTCCTTGTTTTGTTCCTTGAACATCGGTATCTCCCCACTGTTCTCTCGGCTGGGAAAGCTCTTCCCCTAGATCTCCTGGTGGCTCGTCTTCCTGCAAGTTCAGCTCCAACCTGACCTTCTTCGTGAAGCCTCCTGCTTCCCTGATCAAAATGTAAGTACCTCTGACACTTCTTACCCTTGTTCCCTGGCCTATTTTTTTCTCCTTGGCACCTACCACTAACACACTCCCTGCTGTCCTTTTCTCTCTAGAACGTAAACTCCGTGAGGGCGAGGTTTCCATCTGTCTGATTCAAGCGTCAGCAACAGAGCATTAAGAGGTGCCACGTGCCCAGCGGGCATCAGTAACTACATCTTGGATATGACAGTGCAATAGAGCAGTACTTTGAAGCCAAAAGATCTACTGTGAATGAGCCCAAAGGGCTTACAAAACTTAAACAATTTAAAATGAATTGGTTGGACAAATGATACAAATCAGACAGAGTGTGGATAAAAGCCACTGAAATTCCAATTCTTGCAGTAGTGGGTGACTGGGACCAGCTCTTCCACAGAGAACCAGAGAGCTGGAGTAAATACGGAGAATCCTTCTTGAATATACTGAAGAACTAGAACCCAGAGAGGCAGGTCTAACATTAAAAGCTGTTTCTGTCCTGAAGTATTTGCTGACCGAGAAGAAACAGCTAGGAACTTGACTGCATTGTTGACCTAGTCTAAGAGCTGGGGGGACCAGAGTCAAACCCAGGGTCTCCCAAAGGAGCAAACTGTGATAAACCATCCCCACTTTAAGCTGGGACTCAAAAGGCCTATACCTTTGCTATAGTCTGAATGTCTATGTCCCCCTAAAATTCGTGTTGAAATTCTAACCCTTGAGGTGATGGTATTAGGGGGTGGGGCCTTGGGAGGTGATTGGGTCAGGAAGGTAGATCGCTTACAAATGGGACTAGTACCCTTACTAAACAGGCCCCAGAGACCAGGTGGGGTTACAGTGAAAGGATGCCTGTGAACCAGGAAGTAGGCTCTCACCAGACACCACATCTACTGGCAACCTGATCTCAACCTTCCCAGCCCCAGACTGTGAGAAGTACATTTCTGTTGTTTCTAAGCCACCCCGTCTGTGGTATTGGTTCAGCAGCCTGAACGGGGCTGGCTGGGCAGCGGGGCTAAGCCAGCTCTCAGGACAAGGGTGACCTAGAGGAAAGCAGATCTGCAGTCTGGCTTCTCATCACCTGCAGAGCTCCGAGAACCCCAGGTCTTAAATTGTTTGAAGGTGCTCTCAGACTGCCAGGGCCCCCAAAGCCCAGGCAGAAGCAAATAACAACCCTCTCTCAAGGAAGGTACCCTCATCGTAGGTCTCAATTTATTCTTATATGTAAATTTTCAAACAGACAAATCCAACAGACACGGAAACACAGTAGCAGGAGTGGGAACCAGTCAAAACAAATGGCGACAGACGTACAAACCTTGAAATACCGGAACACCAGACAGTCTATTACGCAGCCGTGCCCACTACATTCAGAGAAATTAAAGACGAGCTTGAAGACTTCAACAGAGAGCTACATACTATTTCAAAAGATTTAAAAAAGAAAGGAATAGACGTTCTAGAGCAAATATCCTTGATCACATAGTGTACAGCGGCGTGGAACTAAACTTGGGACAAGTGTCACGACACTGACTTTGTCTTCCAATAATGATAAAGGGAAACAGGTAATTTTCAAAATAGGGGTGAGGATTCATGTTACATGTGTTTCAGCAAGAATAAAGACACTGCCAGCTAGCCACAAACATACAGATTCTGAAATCCTAAGGGGTGGGGGTAGGGGTGGATGGGTAGGAGACAAGCTCTCTAAAGAGAGTTTACAAAAAGAGAAAAGAATAGAACCAGCATCCGATTTCATCCTTCTCCTTACCCACAGACATGGAGGTACCTCCTTTACATAGCCTTCTGGCAGTTCCCTACAGGCCTCCCCCTTGTAAGAACATTCAGAGCACTCCCAAGCATTTTGGTTTTGTCTCCTGGATGAGGACGAGGACACTCAGTTGTGTCATGAAGGCTCTGTTTGTTTCCCGCTCTATCAGAGATTCTTTACTCAAGTGGTGCTAGAAATAACCATCATCCCAGCACCAAACAGCTGTGTCACATCCCGTTTCCCCTCCCTCCTGCTCTCCGCCACCCTCCTCTAGCTGCTATCTTTAAGCCACCCAGCAGACAAGAGAAAAACAATTAGTCATCCCAGGTTTTGCCCACTTTCCCCACCATCCATGTTATTCAAAGCACAGTCGGTAGAAAAGAAGAGCTTGAGAAGCCACGCAAACACCTACAGGTCTGAAGGACTTGAAGACTTTTTCCAAGACTTCCTGGAGCGTCTTCTTGCCGCAGGAAGAGATGTAATCCTGTGCCAGCTGCAGGAAAGGCAGGCAGTCCTCGCTCTCGCTCCACACGTGCTGTCCACGGGCAAGAGAAGGAGGAAAGAGAGGCAGTCATTACCCTCAGTAGGGACTCCAGAAAGCCAGAGCTTCTTTCATTCCATGGATTTGAAGAAGGCCTCTATTCCAGAATAAGAGTCATATGCTCATTCTTGACTTGTTTGCACAGAAGGGGGTCAGGAAACGCATACCCTACAGAAAGCCCAGTGCTTTGGGCCCATCACCTCACCTGCTCAATGCGCCAGCAGATCTGCTCAGATGTTGTCAAAAGGGCAGTGGGGTTGACAGTCCCCCATCCATGCTTTCCACTGGCCCCCTTCCAGTGCAGGCTAAGGGTGCTTATAAAACAGGAGGGAGGAGAAACCAAGAGCCTGCATGATCCTTAACTTTGCCTTCAGCTATGGTTGAAGGATTAATTAAGCATAGTTTATAACCACTAACTTGGAACAAGACATTCTTTACCCAGATTAGCCTGTGAGCGGGGGTGATGGTAAATTTACTTCAAAATGAAATGAATTTAGGAGAACACACAGAAAAGTCCTCACTAAGTCACTGGAGGGGGGGGGGAACTTTTGAAAGCTCACTTTCCCTAAAATGATTTAAGAGGGATCACACCCAAGCATCACTTCACAATGTTAACATACACCAAGAGGAGACTGGCTTTAGGTTTTTATTTTTTCTTAAGGCTAGACGAGTTATTCTTTTCTTTATCCATGTGAAGATATCCATTTTAGCACATCTTTCAGACTAGACAAGTCCCTCCCATAAATGTTCAAGGATGTGGAATAAGCCCAAGAGACAGGCTTGAGAGATCTAGGAGCAGAAGGGACAGGCACTGGGCTACCGGGACAACATCAGGGTACCTGTCCGGTATCACAAATCATTGTTCAGAGGGGACCAATTAATGAGAGCTCAACACTGGTTTTAGAGGTTGGGAGAGAGGGAGACATTGGCAGAGAAGAGCAAGAAGCAGGGACTAGGCAGCAGGAGGCGAGATTTATTTGGAGAAAGGGTCCATGTCATGCACACACTCCCTCCCTCCCATTAATACAAATGGTTAGGGCATCACCCCAGAAAGTTATATGCCCATCACTCCATAAACACATTTCACTGTCTTCCTTCTCATGGCAGCATTTCCAAGAACTAGACCTACACACTTAAAATACTGCTCAGATGTAGGAGAGACTAACGAGGTACTAATGTGCCATCTTTCCAGCCAATTATGTGTGTTTCATACACACAAAGGTCCATTCCCGACACACGCTGCTCTATTTCATTCCAAAGTAGTTTCCGCCTCGACCTAATACCGACAACTTCTAGACTCTCTAACTTGGAGAACAGCTCAAACACAGTTCCCTATTAGAGACCCTTAGAGTTGTCGAGCCACTGAAATGCCATTTAATAAACCGTCTCTTACACTGTACGAAAGCAGAGTACAAAGTGCCCTTGCGCCCATGTGGAACTTGAGTCTTAATCAGCGGGGACTCAGCAAGAACATAAAGTCCCACTTTCATGTATGTTCTGCTCAGCACCCATGTTCATATTCCAATTTTAAAAAGTGCATTTCAAATTCCCATCCAAGTTAAAGATGGAATTACCACCTAGCACCACACAATAAAATGTAAAGCTTATCTTCCGTAGACATGAAGATTAGATGCAAAGTAACACATTTAGTAAGTGCCCAGCACAGTGCCTGGCTGCCATACAGTGGCTGTTCAGTACAGGGCAGAATTAAGTACCCTCTTCGCCTTTTGAGTCTGCAGGAGAATGGGGGGTGGGTGGGGTTGGCCTTTCCACCTGCCACATGGCTAAGGTCACACGCTGAGCAAATCAGACACCCAATGTGACCTCATTCAAGGCAACTTGGGTTACAGTTCATTCAAAAGTAGGTGTCTCCATAAAAAAACTTGTATACCTGTTTTTTAAAAAGTGCATTTGGGTTTTAAATGATAAAGTAAACTAAGGAAAGTGTAGCACTCCGACAATACCAGAATTGCAGCGCACCCACCTCTGCTTGGAAATCGGTTTCTTTCTTTGGTGAAGTGTTATTGGGGCATCTCTGACCTCACGAGGAGACTGTTCACGCTGCACTTTTCATTGCTGCACTTCTGGAGTTGTTGGTTTGTGAGTATATCTTGGAGAAGGAAGACTTAACACCCAATAAAGGATTTTCCATCCAGTCTGCCCTAACTTCCCTCATTTGACTAACTCACCCTGGATTCCCTGTTGGGTTGGTTTTGTGGGTTTAAAAACCAGTTTTTACTGAATCCTTGCCCCTGTGATGATGTGAGAGAGCACGGAGTTTGGAAACAGACAGTCTCAGCTGTACGTGGCCACGTAAAACACACCACTTATTAAATGCTAATTGTTTCATACCCATGTGTCTCACAACAAAAGTAATTGTTTTATTTTTTGAAATTGTTTCCTTCCAAAACTAATCAAGGCAGTCAGCAAAGATCCACAGAGTACAAGAGACAAGGAACTAAAAAAATAAGTCTGCAGTTGGGAAAATAAGGACAAAGGGAAAACAACGAAAGGAAAATGAGATAGAACCCAGTGAGATTAGGGCAAACAGTGCGAGGTAAATGGGCCTGGTCACTTGCTTGAACAGGACACAGCTGCCTCCAGAGACCCGTGCCAATACAGAGGCGATCAGGGCCTGGAGGCAGTGCCCACAGATCACACAGAGCTCTTCAGAACTAATGGGCAAGGGGCTGCGGGCAGGATGGTTACCTCTTAGGAAATCAGAGGGACCTATCCCAACACCGGGGGAGGGCAGGAAGGTCATCGTGTAGATGGGCTGATGCTCCTGCAAACAGGTTCTGGGTCTACTCTGTACAGAGACAAAAGGGTGACGGAAGACCGGGAGCCCTGCACCACAGGGCACGGCCACCAGGACTCAAGTAGGAAGCTATTTGAAGCACGTGTAACCAAACACCCGCTTTGGCCATGAAAAAACTGTAACAGGGGTCAGAGAACGTGTGGCTTTGGACAATGTACAGTAGTTCCTGGCTAATATAAACGTAGGTGCAGATGTCTTGGCTTTCCGATAGCATTGTGAGAGCCCAGGCGGATCACAGACCTCAGATGTCCTAACAGCAGACATGCCAAGCACAGGCTTCGTGAAGGAGAGGAAAGCAGTGGGTCTCCAGCCTTAGGGTGCAGCAGTCCCCTGGATGTTTACTAAACCAGTCCCTGGGTCCCGTGGGCACTGTCTGCTGGGGGCAGGGCTGAGAATTTGCATTCCCATCAGGATCCCAGGTGATGCTCAGGCTGCTGGATCTGGGACCACACCTTGAGAACCAGAAGCATAGCAGAATTTTCATTAACTACAAAAGTGGGGGTGGGGTGGGGGGTGAGCATTACATGGAAACATCTGAATGTCATTACTGACTAAAACTAAGTCCAAATCTCGGGACAGCATGAGTTGCAATGAGGGGCCCTCCCGAAGCTCCCGAGCAGCGGGCTCTCCCCTACGGATTTCTGCCCCTTAGGAGTTGCCCTGGGGAGAACTTGGATTTTAGAACAGGGCGCCTAGGCCCTTCTTTCTATTAAACTGGGCTGGAGTTTATTATCAAAGCTTGCCCAGCTTCAGAAAACATGTCATCTACAAAGAGGAAAAACAGCACCTTTCTGTTTTCTACAGTGTAGATAGCAGTATCCAGCTTATCCAAAAATGGTATTCGATCATCAAGGTCATTCAACCCTACAAACACCTTTTTGAGCACCAAGGGCCATTGCCATGGGCCTCGCTCTCACTGTAGTCCTGACTTGAGAGTCCTTTGCCATCATCAGTGCCAGGGGTCCGTTTTGAGTGGTGGCTTAATCCCAACGGGATGGCTGTCCATAGAAGAAACGGCATAAGATAAAAGCCATGAGCCCTCTCAGGCCACCCAACATATTTCTGCACAGGGTGGGAAGAGCTAGCATACCTATGAGCTGCTCTTTATGTCAGCCACTGATCTGTCTTACTAAGGGGGTTACTGAGGCTCAGAGAGGTTAAGCAACTTGTCAGTGGTCACATAGGGAGCAAGGGGCAAAGCTAGGACATCACCAGGGTGCACCCTTCAACCTGAGCCTCAGCGCCTTCATTGGCAAGACACAGAAAATAATAATACTCACGGGGTGGTTAAAAGGAGAATAGGAGACACCCTGCAGACTGACTCTCACTAGCAGGGTCCAGCAGCATTAGCAGAACTTGACTCTCCCCAGGATTCACCTCCCCATGAATAGCCGAAGGACATCTCTGGTTCCTGAAACAGCCTGTCTATGTAAGTAACGCACAGCTTTGCAGTCGGCCCCCATCCCCCACTTAGTCCTCACCGTAATAATGGGATTTACCTACGATTATCCTGACAGATGAGGAAACTGAGGGTAGAGTATAAATTAGACAAGGAAGTGCTTTCTCTCCACTATCCCACCATATAAACACAATGAGATCTCATTTCAACAAGTTATATTTTCTCCGAAATCAAAAGCCTGTTCCTTGGTCACACAGTTAAGAGACATGCCTAGAAAGAAAATGGAAAAGAAAAAAAAAATAGACATAGCCATGAGCACACCTGTAAAGGTAAATTAGAGTTTTTCTGGCAATAAAACCTTTTCTTTAACACAAGGGCAACTGCTATCTTTGTTTTTGTATTGGGGAGGGTTCAGCGACACAGAGTTTCAGATCCAAACGTGTTTTGATGGGTTGGCAGAGAAAGCAGGACAACAGGGGAGTCCTTCCTTGGTCCAGTCGTTAGCACCCAGGCCCCAGGGAGGGGCAGGGCTGCCATGCCCAGGATCGGTGCACACCTACACACACGCCCCTCTGTCAGGCTGGTACATCAGTGACTGCCAACCTGCTCCTCAAACCTGGCAGAGCCCTCAGGACCTTCTGACTTGGCAGAGGGAGTGTGCCACCTGTCTGATTCCTCGGCCCCCTCCCCGTCACATCTGCAGCCAGGCAGGGTTAGACCTGTCCTTGAACTCCCAGCGGGCAGGGCACTGGCAGCTTCATGTTATCCCAGGATCTGACCTCATGAGCCATCCACAGGGAGAGGCTGGAATCAGGGCAGCAGTGTGAAAAGGACAGCGTGGACTGGATGGCCTGTGAAGCGAGGAGGGGACAGAGTTCACAAGGGACCCTGGAGCTGCCAACGCGGAGGGAAAATAAATGGAGGTCCTTGTTCCTAGGCCCCTGGAGCTACTGGTCTGATTCTGCCTGTGGGACATGCTGCATGGTGGAAAGGACAGGCCTCTGAGCATGGGCTCAAGTCTTGGCTCTGTCACTTCTTAGTGGTACAGTCCTAGATGAGTCCCTTAAACTCACTGAGCCTGTTTCCTTGCCTATAACATGGGGATAAGAACACCAACCTCCTAGATTTTTTTTTTTTTAATCCTCACCTGAGGACACTTTTTTTCATTCTTTGTTCAGATAGAGTGGGAGGGAGAGAGAGGAAGAGAGAGAGAGAGAAACATCGACATGAAAGGGACACACAGAGTGGCTGTCACCCGCACGACCAACCAGGGCTGGGGACAAACTGCAACCGAAGTACATGCCCCTAGCGGGAACCGAACCCGGGTCTCTCTGGACCACAGGCCGACGCTCTAAATGCCGAGCCAAACCGGCCAGGGCCTCCTAGAATTTTTGAGGCCGCCCTTGAACCCACAGTCTGAACTGGGTCCCCAGTGGTCACTCCTGGGCTACGTTTCCAGCGTAGGGCTATGGTTCAAGTCGCTCTACCACTTAACAGCTGTGGGAAAGTTAGTAAACCTCACTGTGCTTCTTTCTGTTTCCTCATCTGTAAAACAGATAATTACAGAGTTCCTTGTAGATTCCTAAAATTAAATGAGCTCACGTAAACCGCGTGCCTAGAGCACTGTCCGGACATGGTGAACTGCCCATACGTGGTAGCTGTTGTTATTATTGCTCTTCTGATGCTGTCGTTCTTGAATTCAACATCTGTTTTCTACACTAGACTGTCATTCATTCATTCAATCTTACAAACAGGGGCTGAGCACCTATAATGTGTCTGACTGTTCCAAGAGCTGGGATACAGTGACGAATAAGACAAGGTCATCCTCTCATGAAGTCTTGTGGGGGAGGCAGAAAATAAATGGTGGTACTTGAAAGAGACTATTAAACACTAATGAGTGTTGTGATAAGACTGAGGGTGAGGTGAGGGAGTGTGCGTCAGAAGGCTTCTCCCAGGCCTGACCGCGTAAAGGAGCTGGCCATGCAAAGACGTGGGGGAAGAATGTTCTAGGCAGAGGGAACAGCAAGTACAAAGTCCCGGCCTGAGCTTGGCATGTCTGAAGACCAGAAAGGCCAGTGTGGCAGGAACATCGCAAGCAAAACGTATGAATGGTCCAAGATGAGATCAGAAAAGAGGCAAGAGACAGATCACGCATGCGCTTGAAGTCAGGGCCGGTGCTGGGAAGTCAGTTCAGGTGAGGTGGGGGTGGTGAGAACATGGCCTGGATTCTATTTTAAACAGACCCAGAGACCCTGCCAGAGGCACCCCCAATTTAGGCACTGTTCCAAACACACCTGCTAGTAAGGTACTAATATTATCATCCCTGTTTTACAAGTGTGGAAATCACGGCACAGAGAGATGAAATAACTTCCCCTAAGGCAGGGGTTCTCAACCTGTAGGTCGCGACCTCTTTGGGGGTCAAACGACCCTTTCACAGGGGTCACCTAAGACCATCAGAAAACACATATTTCCGGTGGCGATTCATTACAGTAGCATAATTACAGTTATGAAGTAGCAATGAAAATAATTTTATGGTTGGGGGTCACCACAACATGAGGAACTGTATTAAAGGGTCTCGGCATTAGGAAGGTTGAGAACCACTGCCCTAAGGCATAAAGTTAGATGTGGGGGGGCTGGGGTGCAAACCCATATATCCTGACCCCAGAGCCTGTGTGCTATCAACCACTAACCAGCACTGTCTTAGATGGGTAGAATGGCCCCAGGAACATGAGGGCGGAGACCCTATTTGTATTCCAGGTAGCCCTGGCCTGGTGCAAAATATGCCCTCAATAAATGTTTGTTGAGTGAATGAGTGATATGAAAACACTTTGTAAATTGAGAAATGCTATGTAAATACTCTTATTAAGAAACCCTTCAGGTTTTAGGAATTCTAATCATCTCAAAGTCCTTTTAATGCTTAACAGATTTTCCTGGGAAAGGGAGAAGAGGGCAGTTGGGACATTTACTTGGTGCCCAGTTCCTTTAACTAGAGGCCAACAGCAGCTTGACAAGCCTGGCCTGGCGCAGACTGGAGCAGAGGTCTGGGCTAAGAAAATGCCAGTGGTTGGCATCCTGTCCATTAGGGCCTCTAGAAACTTGGAGAAAGGAATTCCTTTTCCCATTTTCCTTCCTCCTCATCTATTTCATTTAATTGTCAGTGAATGAGTATGTTCAAGCATTTTACTCATACAAGTTGGAAAACATTTAAAATACGGGTGGTCTTGAAAAAGGCCTGATATCCATGTTTCTGAATGGCTCCATATACACATCCAAGGCAAGAGAATGGCCTTGCCCTTTCTCCACCCACTTCCTCTCCTTGGATTACTTTCTTCTGGTGTCTCCTTCAGTACCAGCTGGAAGGCTGTGCAGAAATCTCCCCATAAAATC
Organism: Tadarida brasiliensis; assembly: GCA_030848825.1. Taxonomy (NCBI): domain Eukaryota; kingdom Metazoa; phylum Chordata; class Mammalia; order Chiroptera; family Molossidae; genus Tadarida; species Tadarida brasiliensis. The sequence continues at coordinate 91,120,903 of CM061267.1, read as the reverse complement.
CGGATCCTCCGGAGACTTGCCCTGGCTCACGCAATAAGGAAGGGAAGGGCCACTGGGGGGCAGGGAAGCCCAGGGCTGGGAGGGACTCCTAACATGGCAGGTGGTTGGACCCTGGTGCCCTTTCCACTCTATCCCTGGGGCTTTCTCACACTTTTACAATGGAGCAAATCCCCTTTTAATGACCTCCCACCCCTCCCAATAACAAATAACACTTATTCTGACTACAGCTAAGTGTTCTTACATACATTTACAGCTTACTTGCTTTTCACAAGTACCTGTGATGGAGGCATCCTGATTCACCTCATTTTACAAGTGAGAACATGGAAGCTCTTTTAAAAAAAAGAGACAAGCTCTAAACTCGGGGAACCCTAGGTCCAAGTTTGTGGGGCCCTTGCTGTGGTTGGAGACTGTTAGGCGCTTTATCCATCCTATCTCCTCAGCCCTGGCATTGTACCCATTTTTTAAAATTCCTCACCCCAGGATATTTTCTATCATTAGATAGAGTGGAAGGGAGGGAAAGAGAGAGACAGAGAGAAACATCCATGTGATAGAGCCACATCAACTGGTTGCCTCCCACACAGGGCCTCCTACACAGGGCCGGGGACAAACTGAAACTGAGGTACTTGACCTTGACCCCAATCGAACCCTCCACTCACTGGTCCCAGGGGCCGATGCTCTAACCGCTGAGCCAAACTGGCCAGTGCTATACCCATTTTCTGAATGTGTAAACTGAGCTGAGTGACAGCAACTGACCAGAGTCACAGGGCCAGAACTCAACTCTGGCTGTCACCCAAGGACATTCCTGTTCCAGAGTGTCACAGGGCTGGGCCCCGGTGGGTTCTTCCCCTCTGCAGGGTGGGGTGGAGGTGGTGGGAGGGGCGTGCTTTATTGCCAGGACCATCTCTCTGGGACCAAGAAAGGTGATCTTGCTGCGTCTGTAACTCCTTCAAGAACTTCCCATCGTAGGAGTGTGGGCAGGAGTGTGCGTGGGCGTGGACCTCGGCGCAGCTTTGTCTCACCCCACCTGAGGAGCCTGAGCCAGAGCCAGGGCCATGCAGCGTCTGGGCGCCGCCCCACCTCCGTCCACAGCGGCGACAGCAGCGCCAGCTCCAGGCTCAGGCCGGTGACCACACGGTAATCCGAGCCCACAGTCGCCTCCATCTTACATTTGGGGACCATTATTTTTCCCCCGTCCTTATAAACACTTTATGGAGCCCCATCCTAGCCCAATCTTCACAGCTCAACTCCCCTCCCCTCCTCACCCCCTTCCTAAGCCGCCAGCGCCAAGATCCCAAGTGGGCGCAGGATGCAAAGTCAAAGATTTGGACACAGCAGCTCCCTGTCCCGGACCTTCTGAGCCCGGAGGCTGGAGTGGAGATGGGGAATTCCCTCTCATCTGGAAAAACCAAAGGGCGTTGGGGGACCGAGGGGCCTTAGTCGGACAGAACCCACTCAGAACCTCATAGAGGAGCAATGGAAGCACAGGGGATAGGCGTGCCCGTGTGTGTGTGTGTGTGTGTGTGTGTGTGTGCATGCGCAAGCGCGCGTGCGTTTTTAAGATCCGGGGTGTAATTCCGCAAAGAAGGTCCAGGAGATGGGGCATCGCTAGTGTGGACACAGAGGCTTTGTGTCCAAACACGCAGAGCTGGGAATAACCTGGGGAGCGGGTGTGGTTCCCCGAGAGGGGACAACTGGAGGACTTGTGTCTGCGCATCGGGAGGGGAACGGGGTTCCTCACCCGGACTGGAAGCCTGGGTGTAGAAAGCTCCGGACTCTGGATCTTGCAGGAGGGTTCGTGCGCCCCGAGCCGGGCTGGTGCGACACGGGACACCATGGAGATGCTCCATGCCAAGCACCGCGCACGGGGCCTCGGGGTCGCGTCCCCGAAACAGCCCAACCCAGCCCGGCTTCCCGGATCCTAAGGGCGCTCCCGCCCGCCGCCCACCGCCCCACCCGCAGCTCTGACATCGCCGCGCCGGCCCGGGGGCTTCCCCGGCGGAGCGCAGAGCAGCGGGGTGCGCGGCAGCGACCGGTTACGCCCCCCCAACCTCGCGCCCACAGCCTCCCAAGCGTGCGGGAGCTCGGGCGCAGGGAAGCGGCCGCGCAGCCACACTCCCTCGCGCTGCCGCGGTCCCTCCCACAAGCACTCACAAAATTGTCCCCGCATCCGTTGTCCGGACACAGCACGTAGAAGGAGACGCCGGGGTCGGCGTAGAAATCCATCCTGCGCTCGGTCTCCTCGGTGGCGATGAGCTCGAAGGGCGTGTTGGAGCACCATTTCTCCGCAACGTCAGCCAGCTGCTGGAAATCCATCCTGGCCCGCCGCGCCCGCCGCGCCGCAGCCTCCTCTCCGCCGCCGCCGCCCGCTCCCTCCACCCGCCGCCCTCCTCTCCTCCGGCGCCCTCCTCCCGGGCGGGCAGCGCGGCTCCGCGGGCTCGGGCAGGCGGCGGGGCCGGGCAGCGCGGGCTCCCTCCGGTCCCGGGCTCCTCCCGCGGGCTCTGTTTACATGCTGTGTGTAACCGGGTGGGCGGTGGCCAGGGACCGCGCTGCGCCGCGCCCGGCTCCGCCCCGCCCCGCCTCCCCGCCCGCCCCCTTTCGGGCTGCCCCGGGGGCTGGCGCGGACGGGCCGGGCCGGGCTGCGGCGGGGCGGGGCGGGGCGGGGCGGAGCGGGAGGGCCCAGGGGCCCCGCGGGCTCCCCGATACTCCACCGCCCCCCCTTTTAAAGAAAGGAACCGGGAGCATTCCTCGCGAGGCCGGGCCGACCCAGACCCGTGGCGTCATGGACCCCAGCCAATCACCGGAGCCTGCGACCTGCGCCCGGGCTCGCGAGCCGGGTGACGTCACAGCGTGGCCCAACCTCGGCCGGCTTTCCTGGTCACAGAGAAGCAGAGAAAGCTGGTAGTCCCTGTTAGCCTTTATCTGGAGTAAGGAGGCCAGGAAAGCGTTTCCCGAATGCGATTTAAATGCAGGGGACACCCACAGAACTTGTTCCTTGTCTGAGGCTAGCAGCGGAGGAGCTGAGAAAATCTAAGGGGAAACGGAGATTTTCTTTTTAAGAATCAAATCTCTGCCCTCCACTGGATGTAAAGAAATGTTTCCCCTGAATATCTAGATAGTGATATGAATGTCCATTTGGAAAGGAAGATCCCCCCACAAAAAAAGAAAGCTGAGTATTTCTTAGAAATAAGCCTAAGATTGTCTTAACTATTACTCAGCTTCACTTCATATTGCGTAACCTAAAATGATCAGCTGCTCGTGTGGAGAGAAGAAAGTAGATTTTAAAGCAAGAGTACATGCCCAACAATTGCACCTGTTGAATGCTCACTGGCTGCTCGGACTCGACAGGCATTGCTGGACTGCAGAAAATGCTTTGCATAGAGCCCTCGCGCACGAATTGAATGAGTACCAGCAGCGACACATTAAATAACATCCATTCTACAAACATTCAATCAGCTTTTATCTTTAAACTTTGTCTTCTGACCAGGCACCGTACTAGCCCTAGGAATATAAATATGAATAATATGTGGTTCCACCCTCAGAGTGCTGCCAGATTAGCCGAGGGAAGCTCATGACACCGTGAATTCATTTGATCACACTCTTTACTCAGTAGTATAGATGTGATTCTGGAAAGCTTTCTCTTGTACATTTCTGGAATAGGAATTATTTTCTCCTTGACTTACCTTAATAAATCAAAGCTGCCTTTCTACAGTGAAAGTAGAAACAGCACTTAATCTTTTGGTAAAGTCAGAGGGCAGGATGGTGATCAGCCCAAAGACATCCTGGGCATTGCATTTTATCTGATCTTTTTCCTGAGAGAGTAGTCTTTACCTGAAAGTTAATGCTCCCATGTAACAATTTCCTGACTTCATAATTCCCCAATTCCTTTAAAACAACCCAGTTCAGCGAATATTTATGGAACATCTATTGGATACCAGAAAGATACACAAGGCCGTGGTTTTGTTTTTGGTTTTTGGCCATCAAATAATTTGCAGACTGTAAACTAGGCAGGATTCTAAGCCCCCACCAAGATCCCTGCCCTCTTGTTGTACACACCCTCCCAGATATTCAATCAAACACTAATGTAGATACTGCTCTGAGGATTTTGCCCATGTAATTAAGATCTCAAATCAGTTGACCTTAAGATAGGGAGATTGTCCTTTGTGGGCCTGACCTTATAAGGTGAAAGCTTAAAAGGAATTGGGCTCTTCCTGGAGAGAGGTTCAAAACACGAAGTAAATTTATCATCAGAGAGGTTCTCCACTAATGGCCTTGGAGATGGAGGGGACCCTGGTGAGGACCAGAGATCAGAGTCTAGGAGGTGAGAACAACAGCCAGCAAGGAAATAAAACTTCAGTCTTACACAACTGCCAGGAGGTGAATTCTGCCAAAAATCTGAATGAGCTTGAAAGTGGATTTTCCACAGAGCCTCCAGAAGAGAACTCAGTCTGATTGATACCATGACTCAGCTTTGGGAGACCCTGAGCAGAAAACTCAATTATGTCGTGCCTGTGTGGTCTTCACTGCATTTAGAGAAACGTTTCTCTTCCTTTATAGGAATCTAGACTTCACTCTCTCTGAACCATAGTTTGTCTTTGGGGGACTGACCTGGGCCCCAAGGCAACTAAATGACTCCATTTTTATCATCAATGGAACTTGCTTGGTATTTTTCCAATAATAGATTAATTACCCCTAGAAGTAAAGGAATTTTACCTGAGATTATAGTTGCCCCACGTGTTGGGAGGCATTTGCAGTTTCCCTTATGGGTATTTGCAGGCATTTGCAGGTACTTGTGAGCCCGGTGAATAATGCTAATTTTGACTTCTGTAATCACTGTCACACCCACTACTGTATCAGTCCTCAGAGGTGGTGGGGGGGGGGGCGATGGGGCATGGGGCTTCTGTCTTTAAAATGGATGAGCAAGAAGAATCTGGGCTGAGGATCTGGGGAAGCTGTACCCCCCCTCCCCCCCCCCCCCAGCCCGCTGGTGGAATGAAGTGCTCCTTTATAATTCAACTGTGCGTCTCTGGTTATCTCACTGACACATTACAACAAGACGTGTGTTGGTAAGAGAAGGACTATTGAAACCCTACACTGGCTGGGAGGTCTCAGGAGCCCAATTTGTAGAAGCAAAGCCCACCCTAGATTCTCCTGCTCAGGTTGACTCTTCCACTGACCACGTTCCCAAGTCCTCTGTGGCTTTTATTCTAGTGTGACTTTAATAGATGATTGTACCTTTTATTTACTTCCACACTGTAAGCCCTTTTAATTAGGCCTGCCCTCTGCCTTTCTGCTATGTGGTATGAGGAATTAGGTAGAAAGGGGTGTGGCGCTGGTCTACATTTACCCTCCCAACCCAAGTAGTCGCATTGTATTAAGAGGGACTGCAGACCCCAAGTTCTAGGAGGAGGTGGGCAGTAGAGAAAGATGTGATTTGACATGGTGGTGATGGGAGAGGCGAAAGGACCCCAGGATCTGGAGAAGCAACACCCAAGAAAGAGGGCGCGACACAGCAGGGATGAGAGCTCCCCCAGCTCCTCTCCCCTTCCTAAGACACTCAGAAAGGTGACACCTGGGGGGGGGGTGGGGGGCAGTAAATAGCAGGTAGACACCTGAGTTGAGCGTATGCCAAAGCTTATTTCATTGCAACTCAAGTTTGAAAAAAATAATTAAATTGAAAAATCAGCAAAAGTTAAAAATCTACATATGCAAGTCGCTGCGACCCCAGTACCCATAAAGCTCAGGAGGAGGGTTTATTGCAGCATCCTTGGCCTCTGGCCAGAAAAATTCACTCTGCATTTTGTTTCTGCCTCTGTCAATCTTTTTTTTTGTTGTTTTTTGCTTTTTTTTTTTGTTCAGATAGAGTGGGAGGGAGAGAGAGGAAGAGAGAGAGAAACATCGACATGAAAGGGACACATCGAGTGGCTGCCACCCACACGACCAACCAGGGCCGGGGACAAACTGCAGCCGAGGTACATGCCCTTAGCGGGAACCGAACCCGGGTCTCTCCGGACCGCAGGCCGACGCTCTAACCGCTGAGCCAAACCGGCCAGAGCACCTCTGTCAATCTTTTACAAAATAATTTCTTTTTTGTTATCCCTCTCAAAGGTTTGCATCTAGGATTTCAGGAAGTTCTGGGTTACATTATTCTCCTACATTTGCCTTTAAAACATGTCCATCTGGTAAACATTTTCCTTTTATATATGCCAAAGAAACAGAAATAATTCGATTTAATTTTTTTATTCATGTAAACACTTCGATATTCTGTGTTGTTCAATCATTTCCGTCCCTGCTCTTACTCCTAGCTAAGATCGCTCCTGAACGAGATCCCTACTTCTAACCTTCCCACTGCACACACAAAACTTCCTTTTCCGAATATCTCACTGGTGCTGAGAAACAGACTTTACGATGGCAAAACACTTGTTTTGGACATCTTTCTCTTCTCCCTTTGTGATAATGGTCATAGCTCTGCCTCTCTTTTGTCTGCTGAGGCTCATTAGGACCCAGCTATTAGCTCATGGTCCGGAGAGGTGTCCCGAGAGCATTGCTGCAGGACTCCAAGGAGGCTGTGGATTTCCTCTGGGAACAGGCGCGGATCCAGGGAAGCTGCTAAACCAGAAGCTGCTGGTGTTACATTAGCAGGCTGATCGCTTATGCTACATCCATGTAACATAAAGATCCGATGATCTGGATGACAGCCCACGTGCTTGCCCCTGAGGGAGAGCACGCGTGTCCTCGGCCACACCAGGGCAGGCAGCTGATCGAAAGAGTGCAGCTAAGATTTGTGACACAGGGACTGGGTGTTCACATCATGGCTTTGCTGCTGATTAATTGCATGATCTCGGAAATGTTCCCTAAGCCCTGTGAGCCCTAATGTCCTCCTCATCTGTAAAACAGAACGAAGGTACATATGTTGTGAACTTGCAAGACTCTGAGAAGATAAATGTATGAGCGTGTGTATGTAGGAGGGGAAGCCGGTGCACAGGGTCAACACGGAGCTTCAAACAATGTGAAACATTTGAGTACATATCCAAAGTTTTTGTAATATTGGTCCTTGCCCTATAATATGGATAGAGATACTAATTTTAGATATTGTTAAATAAAGTATGCATGTTAAAAGATGTAAGGTGTATCAATGAGAAATTGCATTCAGCTAATAATAAAAAGTCTTGACTAAAGGGACTTGAACAAGATAGTTTACCTTTGTTTCACATGATTAAAATCGGGAGGCAGGCAGTTCAGGGCAGGTTCGGCCCCTCACCCCTTGGTCATTCGGGCTCAGGCTCTTCTTCCTGTCCTACCGTCCTTTGAGTGTGGCCTCCATCCTCAAAGCTGCCTCGTGGTCCCAGATGGCCTCTGCAGTTCCAGCTGCCACACCCACATTCCATCAGGACAAAGGAGGGAAGGATGAAGGAACAACCCAGGACTGCTGTCATTAGTCCTCTTTTAATGAGCTTTCCCTGAAGTCCCAAACAACAACTTCTTACCATGCTTGCTTCCCTCGGGTGAGGAAAACTCAGGCATGTGGCTTCCCAGTCAGGTGTGTTTCTCCGAGTTTCACTGCTGAGGAAGAAGGGAGATGGCTGCTGTGGGGGCATCTGGGCTCTGCCACAGGTGACGCTACATGTTAGAAAAGGGACAAGAAACTTCCAAACAAGGAGAAAGGAAGATGGAGAACAAAGGCAGCGCCATCAATCTAATAGATAGCAGGAAAGGAATAAAAAGAACTCAAGAGAAATCATTATAAAGAAAGTACACAAAATAAGATACAGGAAATAATTCCTATTGAAGTGTAATCATAATCAATGTGAATGGACTTCACCCACAGATGAGAACAAACATAGATCGCCAGATAGGAGAAATCAAACAAAACTCATCTGTATGCTGTTTGTTTGTTTGTTTGTTTATTTATTATTTATTTATTTTCTTTATTGATTTTCAGAGAGAGAGGAAGGGAGAGGGAGAGAGAGAGAGACAGAAACATCGATGAGAAAGAACATCGATTGGCCGCCTCCTGCATGCCCCCAATTGGGGATTGGGCCCACACCCTGGGCATGTGCCCTGACTGGGAATCGAGCCGGAGACCTCTTGGTGCATGGGTCGATGCTCAACCAGTGAGCCACACCAGTCGGGCTGTACGCTGTTTATAAGAGACACATGTTTACCAGAGAAAGTGTAAAAGCAAGGGACTGGGAAAATATGAAATAGGCAAATATAATAATAGGCAAAATGATAATTTTAAAAAAAGGTAAAATCATGATCTTCTATAAATAGAAAATGAAACATTAAAGCCTTTATTCAACTCTTTTATTAAAGAGGGAACCAGTAAGATGCTATAAGGAGAATTCAAAGCACCACACTTAGAGTTGATTAGAAATGAATGCACAAATAGATGAAAAATCGGTTAATATCCACAGGGTGATAATCAATTGCATTCACTGGAATATCAGTATATTCCTGGTATATTATGTTTGATACATTAGGACACAATTTCTCTCTCTATGGACAAGAATAATGTACATCACTATCAGTTATAAAGCAGCTCAAAGAAAATGAAAGGCACACACTTAGAGTCAGAAAAGTCAGAGGGGTGTGTTCTCAAGCAGTGCAGAGTTGTCCGCTGAAGACATCAAGTAACCCTTTGGTCTATTTCAAAGTCTTTCACAGTTTTTCCCTACTCTTCCCTCTCCTTTCGTAATCATAACAATCTCAAAGAAAGATTATTCTTAAGTTTAATGTGCAAAATCCAGGTCTATATAGTAATTTGGCCAATTACACAATGAATTTCTGTCTAGAAGTTTTCATAAGGAATCCCAGAATAATATTTTAAAAGGTTGGCTCTCCTGTGGCTAGGAAACTATTGCCATAAAATTTCACCTGCAGAATCTACAGATTTGAGTGAATTTCTTTGTTCTTAAAGTCCCCCAAATTTCTTAAGGTTCCTGCTCTGCCAACAAGTAACCTTCCTCACCCTGTAAGGCTGGGATCCTATAAGACGGAGACACCAGCCAGTCTCCTCCGGGGGCGTGTAAGCATCAGCTCCATAAGTCAGGTCAGCCTGTGCTCCTTAAAAGTGGCTGGCCACATCTGATCAAATAAGCATCATTCTCGAATATGGCCCTTCATGCAAGGCCCTGATTGTACAAGCGATTCATCCAGTTTTATCCTGGTGAGGAGAACAGACTTTAATTGAACCTTTGCAAAGGACTACGCTGCAATGAAAAGTAAAGAGACTCCGTAAGAAGGTCTGAATGCTGTGGCGTTGGTGACAATCAAACATACTTTTAAAATGTTTCATTTCAGCGTACAAAGTCAGAGACTACCGAATTTTATAGGTTACAGATCGCTTAAGTAGAAAGAAAAGGGGTTATTTATACAACCAGGACACAGAATATTGAAACAAAATCCCCCCCCCCCAAAACCACAGTGAATGTTGCCTTGTCATTCATTCAGTCATATGTAATTCATTCCTGTTCCCTGGGTCTTGGGTTAGCAGTCCTCCGGACTAAAAAGAGTCCTGGAGACATTGACTCAGTCCACTAGGACGTCTGAAAGTCACCCAAGAGATGCCGGCCCAGAAGCCTGTACCCTCGGGGCTATGTCTGAAAGTGTTGATCGTTTCAAGTAACTGGCATAGTCCTTTTTTGTACAGAGAAAACACTCTGAATCCATCCTTGTTGGTTGAAGACGAAATCTGGCCAGTGGCTTACAGCAGAGCCTTCACGCAAACCTCAGAGTCAAACAAAAGCTAGCTGGAGGTGGCAGCCACTTCAAATGGCTGCGGTTAATCTGTAACTGGTAATCCTCAGACGTAAAAGGTCTGAGGAGGGGTGCCAAAGAATAATGCCAGCAACCAGGAAATGTGGTGGTTGCTATGGCATGCCAAAGAAAGACAACGAAGCCATGAAGCATGGACTGTATCTTACAGGCTTAATATTCTCAGGGCTGAGAATACAGCAGGTGACTCTGTGTACCTGTTGACACATCTTTCCCTGGGCGAACGTTTACAAAGAGCACGTGAGCTTTGTGTATCAGCTCAGCACCCATGAAAAGAGTTGTATTTGGCTTCAGGAGGTCAGGAGATCAGACCACATGGACACGTTCCAAAGACTCTGCGACAACATGTTCCTAAGACGGCAAATTCACACCTCACAGGAAGCAGCAATGGAAGATTTAGCAGCTCTCTAATCCATTCGCCAAAGAGTGGCTGAAGGTCAGTTACAGTTAAAACAGCAACGAGAGCTGAGAAAAGACCCCAGTGGCTATCCAGTATCTAGTTCTAGTCCTTTCCTTTCCCGAACCCACACTTTTCCCCTTGGGTTTCACCAGACCCCACCTCTACAGTCATGATAAACTCCCTCGTGCTGCTTCTCAAAGTTTGGTAGGCAAGATTTTCACAGGCCACAACCTCAGATGGGCAAGCGATTGAACTTTATTTTTCTGTAACATAATTAAATTGTGAGCCCTCAGTCCACCTGATGACAGAAAAGCAATCAAGTAAGTTCTAGGAAAACTCAGTCATTTCAACGGTTTCCAGGCATTTCAGGTTTCACTCAATTCAGGACATTCTCACACATTTCCTTCTCTCCATATCGCCATCTGTGGACTTCGTGGGCATCCTGGCGTCGGGGGAGGCATTTAGTCTATGCCCATTGCCCCTGGAGACAGGGGTCACTGAGGCATGATGCATTCCTCTGATCCTCGGTCATGTCCTTGAAGGCCACCCTCCACGCTTACAAGTCTGCATGACAGACCTCCGCAGGTCTTTGTCCCGGTCAGACATTTCTGTGTCCCTTTTAGGAACTCACCAGCATCTAAATATGTTTATATATATATATATATATATATTTTTTAATAAAAAGGGTTTTGACTAAAGTCTGGGCAATCTTTTGATTTTTTTATCCTCACCCGAGGACATTTTTTGCATTTTATCTTCAGATAGAACGGGAGGGAGAGAGGGAGGAAGAGAGAGAGAGACATCGATGTGAGAGAGACATCAACTGGCTGCTACCCACACAACCCCAACCGGGGCCGGGGACAAACCGCAACCGAGGTACGTGCCCTTAGCAGGAGCTGAACCCGGGACTCTCTGGTCTGCGGGCCGACGCTCTAACCGCTGCGCCAAACCGGCCAGGGCAAGTCTGGGCAATCTTTAATCTGCAGAAAGTAGAGTCATCCAGTTATTCTTCTCATTTCTTTCTAGTATCTTGTTTATGACACAAACCTTGTGCATTGATCTTTTTAGGGGATAACTTTTTGAAACTTGAAATTCCTTTTTCTCTCATAAATCCTGTTTGTTATAAATCAAAAGTGTTGGATTATACGACTATCATTTCTAGTATAAGTTTCAGTAACTTGGAACCAATTTGAGTTTCCAGAGCCTACTTTGGAACTCACACCCATTCGGCTGAGACTCTGCACTGGGTGACCTAACAGGGAAGGGCCAAGGGGTAACTTACAGAAACACAGCTGGTAATGCTCCATGAGTTTGAGTTGGATTTCCTGATTGCCGTGAGCTGAAAACCCTCTCTCAAGAACACTTTCTACCCTTCAACCCTGACTGTGTCTTCCAATTTCCAGAATGATCTCCTCTGCGGTGTTCAATCTGCTTTCCACCATCTTTATGCCGATTGAGACAGGGATGCTGGAGGACCGAGAAAAGGCTGTGCCAACGTTAGGCCGATACTTACAAGGCCAAGTGAAACGCAACGCCCCTTGTCCTGAAGTCACGTTCCTTCTGGAAGGAGAGGAGGGGAATGGCATTCCATCAGGCATATTTGCCATTCCCCAGCTTGGTTTCAGATCATCTTTATACCCTGGCCCACGGGAAGAGTATTAGATTCTGTTCTTTTACAGCCCTTACATAGCAACTCTGTCTAGGGCCACGTTTAGACACTCCAAGCTCTACTAACCCGAATTATCTACAGAAGACCCCACCTACGACTATCCTACTGGGGGTCAGGGCTTCGACATATGGACTTCGGGGGGACACAAACATGCAGTTCATAACAGTGCTAGGGAAGTCCCAGGGTGGGCCTATTCTAGATGACATGCTAATGCTGGGGCCAGAGGGCGAGGAACTGGGACCGGCAGCCCAAACAGAACTCAGAGTAGCCAAGGGACAGTCAGTCACTCAAAGAAATGAGTGTGCTCCAGAACAAGGGGAGAGGAGGTCAGGGCAGAAAAATATATTAGACGTCTTCTGAAGTGAGAAGGAGGGGTCCTGTGGGGTCAGGTCCACCCTAATGCCCAGTTAGCCATTCTCCTGGAATCCTCCAACTGGGATACTGCTGCAAATATCAACGCTGGCCCTAGGGCTCAGGTGAGGAAGAGGAAGTGTCTCAGTCTAATGGAAACCTGATTAAGTGAAGGTCTTCTCCTTGAAGGTGGCAAGCCATTCTGCGCAGAGCGGGGAACCTACCTAGGGGCAGCACGGATCCTCTGTGAGCTCAGGGACAAGTGGACCAAATCAGAGAAGGCTTACTCAGCTGACTTAGCCAGGAAAAGGCCTGGTGTGCGGCGCCAGACTTCCCTTTAAAAAGTACCCACTATTAACACGACCACCCCCACCGTTTGGGGAACTCTCCCTGTGCTCGACCTGTGGCACGCACATCAGGCACCACTCCTGATCTGATCCTTTTGCCATAGCCCTTATGACCTCCACGACAGGTGGAGTCTCTCGCCCTATAATCCAGCGATCATCTTTCCATACTAATTAAGTCAAGGATTTTGGATGTTATAAAACTCTGTGTGTGACAGAGAGAGGGTCCTGACTTGTTTCCACACATGTCCCAATAGAATGGAGGGCTTCCACAGGTTTCCACAAACATCAGCCTGAATGGTCCTTAAACCAAACGCTTTCCGAGTAAATTCCGAGCTGCATTCCCTCATCTGCCACTGTTGGCAGCTGGGCTTGATCACTTGGGCAGAGAAGGGGTTGACATTTCACTTCCAAACTCACAGAAGCACAAAGAAAGAATCCTTTCAGCTCTTCAGATGGAGGGCAGCCAATCCATGTGCAAAATTCCCTTGTTGCTGAGTCTTTCTGGCTTTCTCTTGTAAGATGACTGTCAGCCGCCTAAATAGCTTCTTTTTTCCACCTTTTCATTTTTTCAGATAAACTGGGCGAGTCACTAGGTATCATACTGGTGTTCAGTTTCTCCCATTAGTCATGAAAGAATGCAACACTTACGAGTTGTATAAAGTGGGATATGAGTAATATCTGTGTGTGGGTAAAGGAACAGAAGCTTATGAGTGAAAAATAGCCAGTGGGGGGAAAAAGGAAGCGTGGTAAGATTAAGTTTAAAATTTTAAGTACCTTGCTAGGAGTTACAAAGCAAATGTCATCACAAGTAACAGCATATGCCAGGGGTCCACCAACACTACACAGTGATTTTTAACCTTGTTTCTCAAATACTTCCACCCTATTTTAAGGTAAAAATATAGCATGGTTATAAAACAAAAGCCAAGCAATATAGTAAAGTACAAAGAAGACAGTAAAACAAAATCGATACTCACTTAAAAATAACCATCACTAACTTTAGGTGAATATCATTCTGGACTTTTTTTTTACACAGATATTGATAAAAATATAGAGAATATTTTTAGAAATAGAGACTCATACTTATTTTATTTATCATGTTTATTTCTAATCACATTAATTTAAAAAATAGCATTCAGCTAATTTGCTTGTATTTAAGACAAGAAAATAAACTGAAACAATTACTAAACTTTATTTTATTTTATTTTTTAATCCTCACCCGAGGACATTTTTTGTTCAGATAGAGTGGGAGGGAGAGAGAGGAAGAGAGAGAGAGAGAAACATCGATGTGAAAGTGACACATCGAGTGGCTGCCACCCGCACGACCAACCAGGGCCGGGGACAAACTGCAACCGAAGTACATGCCCTTAGCGGGAACTGAACCCAGGTCTCTCTGGACCGCAGGCTGACGCTCTAACCGCTGAGCCAAACCGGCCAGGGCTACTAAACTTTAAATATTTCTTTACCCCAACAGGAATTTATTTAAAAATTCATTCCTTTTTTTTTAATTACCAAAAAATTAAAGTAAGTCATTATGTTTTTATTTTTTTTAAGACAATATTGACAGTCTGCTATAAAAATGAGATTGGCACTCATAACCTCCCTTGCTCCACTTCCAATTTACATCATATTATTAAGGTTTATAATATTTGCAATATGTATGTATAATATGACCATAATCCCCAGTTTGGTCTTAGTTCTTTATATAAAGTCAATGCTCCTACCAGTCATTTTACCTTAAGCTCTCCATTATCGAGTTATTTGATTCATCTCGCCAATAAATGGTTTCCTTAAGAAGGGCTCATGGGTGCTTAAGAGTATCTGACGTTATATTTGACAGCTTGGATGTCACTAATATGTGTATGTCACCTTTTTCCGACTTAGAGCTTTAGATACATTCCTTCATTGTCTCCTGTCACTGAATCTTGTGGAAAAGCAGTTTCTGACCCTTTGGTGACTTGCATTTTCTGCCTGAGTGGTGAAGAATTCTTTTAGTTCATTAACTTTATCAGGATATATTTTAGTGTCAAGTACTTTCTGTCAGACTTACATGGGGCACTTTATCAATCTGAAGGTTAATTTCAGGAAGCTTCATTTCAGGAAACTTTTCTGTATTATATCTTTCAATACTTCTTTAGTCCCCTCCCCCCTTTTTTTTGGTCACCAATTACACGTTTGTTAGAATATCTTTGTCTTCCTACAACTATCCTCTCAAGAATTAATCTTTTAAAAAATTCTTTATTCACTGCAAGTCTTTTCTTATTATCAATTCTATTTTTGACCATGTTTCTTGCTATTTCTAATTCATTTATTTGTTCTATAATAGTGTTATTTTGGTCAAGTTGTTTCTGTTGACTGCCTTTTTATCTCATCCCGTTGTTTAATCAGCTCATATATGAGCTCTTGTTTTATTGAATTCATGTTCTTTTGAACTTCTTTGAGAACATAATACACCCTTAGGAATTTTGTTTCTTATATGAGCTCTTCTTCCCAGTTGGTGTCATCTGTTCACTCCACTCTCTTTGCTGGCTGTAGCACATTTAGGTAGTTACCAGGATATTTCATTTAAATTTGCTCATATTTAATTAAGACCATTCACGCTCTTCAGATCATTAACTTGTTCTGATATAGTGTTGGTGTATGTTGATATTTTAATAGCTAGCACAGTCATGCCAGTGCATACCAGCCAAACCCGAGTCCTGTTTGTCTGTGTCTGCCTGGGGAAGGGAGGAGGAGTCCTGTATACAGGTTTCTGTTCAAGGGACTGGGCTCTGCTCTCTTCTGATACTTGCATTAAGTCCTGCACCAGCATGAATTCCAAACGGAGAGGAGACCTTTCTAATATATCATGGGAGAGAAGATCCTTGGGATTTGGGTGTTTCTCTTTATTCAGGGATGAGCAGTTTGTTCCTGTCCCTCATTTCACCCCTCTCCTCAGTAACACCCCCTCTTCTGATGTGTACCTGCGAACACACACTGACCAGCCCCACTCAGAGGAAGGAAGCGATAAGGCTACCCATCCCGCCCAACTCTCCAATAAACTTCTTTCCAAAGCCTGAGATTTTAATGAGAATTCTGGATCTTGCAAATTCCCCCAAAGCGCGGTGGGATTAGGAGCTCTTTTCATACTTGCTAGAAACTCTGGTCTTTTTCTTTGGTGATCATCTTTTAAAATTTAAAGCACAATGACAAGGGCACGTGCCTTTGCTTCACTGCTGGTGAATTTAAGTGGTTTTTACTTCTTAAGTTTTAATTTATTTTGGTAGTTCATTTTTTAGGCTTTAGGGAAGAGAGGTTCTGTGATCTGGCCTTATTTATCCCAAGAAACCACACCAAAGTCTTAAGAGAAGCACTTGATAAAATACTTTAAAAATAAGTTTATTATAACTAACGAATATAAAATCTGACAGATGTTTTCAAACATTTTTGCAAAAAAAGTAAAACCTTCCCTTGTTCCCTCCCTCTCCACAAGATACAGAGTAAGAATTTGGACAGAGTTTTACATGAAACACTAAACATGAAATCCTCATTCAATGGTTGGTCCTAAAAAGGCTCCAACACATTATATTCTAAGTAAAGGTCCATTCAAATTAAGAAATCAACAAACTACCTGATATTTCTTTCTACTGTCATTATGATGCTCAGCCAAAACGTTGAAGGACAAGAACAGGGAACAGAGACTGCGTGACAGATGTGCAAAGTGCATGGATCTATGAGACCACCGACGTTCCAGGGAAGAATACTGGGGGTGGAATTCAACATTGACTTAAAAAATTAATCCACGGAGATCTATGTACATTGTAGCCTTTGGCATCTGGTCTAATGTGTTTCTTCTTTATAGAGACATCATTTTGTTCAGTCTATCAACCAGATTAAATCGACCTTAACACATGTCTCATCTGACACAGATTGTCCACAGCCGATTTCACATGAGGTAGTTGGGCTGTTTACTGACATTCTAGTGAAACTGTCATGACACAGGGGGCTCATACATCATGCCATGCGACTGGCTTATTAGCCTTCTAGGAAGCAACAGAAAATTACTTCTAGATCACCCTTCTTGTCATCACTGACTCCGTATATACCTCGAAAGAGACAAGCATATACAGGAGTCTGTGTGGATGAGATCAGCTTTGCAAGGGGTCCAACCATCCCAGCGTGGTTTCTGTTTATAAAGTACAGGGGGGAAATACTGACCACACTGGAAAATGTATGTAATAGAAAGGATGCGCCTAGAACAAGCAGGACCTTTTTCTTGTGTTCTCATAGAGCTCAGCTGAAAACATCTGTTCACTCTGAAAGAGATTTGATTCAAAAAGGGTAACCAAAACATTTTAAAAACGTTTGCATTACAGAGTAGTGGTATGTGTTTTCCTTTTAAGGAAGGGCTATATAAAAGCAGTGGAGGAGAAAGATCAATGCATGCGTCAACTGTGCCGTCAATAACCGCACGGTCACGCCCGGGCCCGATACAGCAGGGCAGGGAGGAATCGTGCAGGCGGCTCCGGGCGCAGGACTGTGGGCTGCACCGGGATGGGCAGGGAACGCGCAGAGCGAACAGTACACTCATGGGACTCGGAAAGGACCCCGAATAACTTGTAATAGATAAGCAGTCTCAAAATACCATTAGACAGCTAGAGGATATTTTATGTCATTACCATGAAACCCCTGAGTGAGCAACTGCAGATGACAAAGGGACATGGAGAAGCAGGACATATTTCTAGATAAAGTACTCTATACACACTTCACAGGACACAGGTTTGCTGTACACACTGAGGTCTGTGTACAGACCGTACCAGATCAAAGGGTAACTGACGTCAGGCCCCCTAAGACCAAACACATTAGCTCAGCTAAGAGAACAATGGCTTAAAATAGGCTTTACTTATAAATTTTAAATCTAAAAGTGTAAAAAGGTGGGTAGTTAACCTTAAAAAGAAATGAAACATAAGGGTGGGGAAGCTGAAAAATTGCAAAACCTATGACTATCATCAGAAGCAACTGATTTCAATCAGTGATTCAGAAATGCACCATTGTGTAACCAACTTCTTGTAGCACATGGTAGTTTAGCAGGAAAAAACAACACATAAACAGTTTTCCTTCAGAAAGTTTCCCAAATGTCTCACATCATCTTATACCGCTCATGCCCCCGACGCTCCCTCCGTCCTTCCATGATGTACGGGATCGTCACAATCAGATGAAGCTTTTGAATAAGATGCCCCTTACTTCAGCTCTTTTACTGATTTCAAGTTGAATAAAGAAAAGTGTACTTTATCCATTGGTCCCCACCACATATTTTTTAATTAAAAGCACGTTTCTGAAAATATAAAGGTGAAAGCATGACCTTTTTGGCTACACATGTACACCCGATTCGTGGTTGAAAAGGAGACGACCGCCAAATTAGATCAACCTTCCTGAGGCCAGGCATCCTGGTGGCCACCTGCTTCACAGCGACAATGGGAAGAGGGGTTCTTGAAGAAGCTCTTGCAGCCCAGCCGGTGTGGCTCAGTGGACTGAGCGTCAATTCTGGGTCAGGGCACATGCCCGGGTTGCCGGCTGGATCCCCAGTAGGGGCCGTGCAGGAGGCAGCCAATCAATGTTTCTCTCTCATGTTGGTGTTTCTCTCTCTCTCCCTTCCTCTCTCTCTAAAAAAATCAATAAAAACATATTTAAAAAAAAAAAAAAAAGCAGCTCTTGCAGTCTGGGCGGGGCCCGGAGCCCCACTGAGCAGGCACCTAGCCCCGGGTGGGTGGGTACCAGAAGTGCTGAGGAATGGGCAGGCGGCTGGAGGGTCGGAGCTGGTGCTCTGATGGGGGCACGGCTGGCAAGCGTGAGAAAGAGGAGAGGAGAGAAGCGGCGAGGCTGACCCGTGGAGTCAGGTATCCTCACCAAGGACCAGGACACTGGGCAATGGCCGTGAATAACGGCGAGCTGCCCAGCCACCACCTACACAGCCTAATGAACACAGCCTTCCCGAGTCAACCCCCTGGGAGCAACATGCTCACCACTCGGACAGCCCCACTTCCAGACTCCTGCAGAGCTGATGAGAAAACCATCTCTGCCTCAGTCACGAGTGGGTTTTGCCCCGCAAAGGGTATCCCTCCAACTTAACACTTTTCACCAGGATTAACTATAACAAGTCGAATGTGCTTTCAAAAGATACAAGTTGCCCTCATGGAAAGGATTCTGTTTAGTTAGACAATTCTACCTGTGGGACAGGTGCAGACACAATACAATTGCGTACGGAAGGTCCTGGAAGGGGTCAGCATGACATTGCTGACAGACTTCTCCCAATACTTAGGAGACACATTATCTTTTCCTTCTGGATCTCTCTAAAGGTTCCTCTTAAAAAGGGATCTAAAATGCTGGAGCAACGAGAGCAAGAGGGCTGTGAACACACGCCAGCGGTTCTCATCTCCCTCGCTGCCAGGGTGAAAGCAAGCTCAGATGTCCTGAAATCCTGCAGGATTATGGGGAGAAAGCCTTACCTGTCCTTTCCTCGTGTCTGAGATAGTAACTGTGAAGTAGCACAAATTAAGACGCGAATGAAAACAAAGCAGCAAATACCACGGAGTCAGGAGAGGCCCTGCCTGTGCCAAGCTTCCGGTCAAGCTGAATTGATCACCTCGCGCGAGGTTCACTTTCCAGTGGTTTTTATTGGGGGCTGACTCTCAGAGCAAACTAAACACGCCCCAGTGAACAACATGCCTATCGAACACATCACCCCTTCCCACAGGGTTGGGGAAGGGTGAGGAGAAAATGTAACTCACTCCAGTTATTCTAATCTGGATTCCAATGCTCCCAGATAATGTGAGCCCTTCTTGCCCAGAACTGAGTCCCGTGACCAGCAGTGCCCGTGTAAATGTCAAATGGCCAAGCCGTGTGGCTCTGTCTGTCTTCACAGCTTCACGGGCAAATCTGAGGTATTTTCCGTGTGCCCACCCCTCTCCATATGAGTTCGCCAGAAGTGACGGGGCACCCGCAGGTGAGCAGAACGGCCAGGCTTCGCAGCACTTAGTCTCCTGGCAGCGTCCCCTCCCACGCACAAGGCCTAACGTGTCCTCATCCAAGGTACCTGCGAAGAGCAGCTGTTTTCTATCCCCCTCCGGGAGGCTGGGAAGGGCAGGATCCCCTGGTCCCACTGCCACTTCCCACTAGCCGGAGAGGGAGAGCCACACTGACTACTCGTGGGAGGGAAACACACACACCCAGGTAGGTGCCAACAGAAGTGCTAACACGCAGGACCAGTGTCATTTGAGCGCCATTTACCCCCTGGCCTTAAAACTTCTGGTGTTGCTTTTCTAATAGAGTTTAAGCCTTTTCCGGAAGTCATGTGAGCAGACTACCTGCTTCATTAATTTGAGCTAAATAAATGTCCATTTGTTTAAAGACAGACAGAAGACCCCCTCTGTCTAAAAGGGGGTTCTCTTTGCTCTGGGAACTGCATCTTTGGGGCTGCTCAGGTAGTATTCACCTGTGCTCCTCAAAGGAGCTCACTTCCACCTGGAGACCGCCTCGTGGTGGAAATGCCCGTCCAGTACCTGGAGGAAGCGGCCTCCAACGGGAAGGTGCTGTGGCTTCCCTCCCAAGCACTCCTGGCAGTGTGGCCCCTGAGACCAGGGCCAGAGTCCCAGAGTCGCTCTTTTCGGGGGCAATGCCCACACAAGGTTGTTTTATGGACTGAAATCCCACCAGGAAACCTTGACACGGTCCTGAAGCTTTTGAGATTGCTAAGCAGCTGCATTTAGCTTGCTGTGCATGACTGGTGGTTAGACTAATTGATCAGGGAGCACACGGGCAACCACGGTCCCTGCAGGCCACACACTGGCTGGGCGCAGGTGCTGGTTCAATTCAGAAAGCTCTGAGAAGCATGGCTCACGTCTCCCTCTCCCTTTAACTGTTTTATTTCCACAGTAGCCTCTTCCTCTTTGAAAAGAAGGACACATCATTTAGTTCATGCAGAAGCCTGGAAATTCTGTAAACTAGAATTTAATCTCATGATTCAACTCTGCACAAGAATCACCTGACAAGTGTATTCAAATGCATATTCCTGAGTCCCACCCCATGATCTGGTTCTGAGGTCCGGTCCGTCTGGTAAGGCCTGGGAATTTGCTTTCTGAACATGCATTCCATGTGACTTTGACACAGAGGTAGTCCAGATCGCACTTGGAAGTCAGCTGGTTCCTCTATTTAGAGGCTGTGTCACAGTAAGCAAATACATCCTTCAACCTCTAGACCTTACTTTTGAAATTGGGTAATAATCCCTGAATGTCACAGTGTTGCTGTGATGTCCAATTGAGACAGTGTATGGGAAAGCATGGGAACAAGAGTGGGCACTAGATAGGGTCGTCCCACCTCTCCCACCCTGTCCTCAGCTTGGGGCACCACTCATCTCCTCAGAGCCATCGTCTCCCCACCCATACACAGGGCGGCGCTCCTTGCTGATTCCTCTGCCTCCCGCACTGACATGGGCACACCGTTGCTCTGCACACCCGGACTACATAGGCCCTTCTCGCCCACGGAGCCAGGAGAGAAGATTCTCTGAAGAATGTCTAAGGACAGCCAACTCCACATTTCAACAGCTTCAACAGAGGGGCTTGGCTCCCTCCAAATTTTTAGTCTAAGTTGACTGAACCGCCGGCTATGAGTTACAGTCCTTGATATGGAATTTGCTCATTTTCAGCTTGGGTTTGGGTGGCCCATTAAAACTCAAAGCTAAAAACAAAACAAAACAATACCAACAAATTCACTTGTCAAATCTGCTCTTGTAAGTTACTGTTCAAGTCTCTATTACAGCTATGATTTGGTTTCCAGGAGGCCCTTTGAACTGAAATATATAGCACCTTGATTTTTAAACACACAAAACATATACGCATTAAAAAATGATATAAAAAGCAGTAGGCTCTGCCTCCTCCTCTCCACGCCCCCACATCAGGGGTGGAGAGGGTGAAGCTGCTGCTGAAAATGAAGTGGGGCAACAGAACGCTTCGGCCAGCTCTGTCCCTGAAGGCAGGAGGCGGCGCTGTCCCGCAGACGTCATACCACCTCGTCGCTCTCCAGCCCGTGGACCTCGTACAACGTGTCCAGGATGGCCAGCTGCTTTTCCATGGCAGGGAGGTAGAGGCTGAGGTCCCTCTGCATCCCAATACTGAAAGCTGCTTTCTGGTGGTCGCCCTCCTTTATGGTTAACGCGGCCACAAAATCTTCATAGGACGGAGCCGCCCTCAAAGCTAACTGCAAAAGAATCGCCTGTGAGGCTGTGCATCACGCCTTACTCTTGCACGCTTTACTCTTACGCACGAGTGCATGTGTGAACACACACACACACACACACACACGCACAGAGCTGAGGAGGCAAAAGTAAAAAAATAGAAATATACCCTTTGAATTCATGGACTCTAATATTTTTTTTCAAGCACCAAATCAAATAATTTTAAGGCTAGAAGAAGCACATATGTACTTGGGCCATCTTGAGGATGAATAATGCCATCAAGTCAGGGAGTGCTGAGAGATCAAGTTTAAGAAGAGCTCCCTTCTCACCCACAGTGTGATCCAGGGGTCCCCTTGAACCCCAGAATCTACCTGTATGCACGTCGCTACCATAGTCTGTTCCCACCTGGATGGTTAGTGACCACATTGGAGGCAGAGCCTTGACTGGGCCTCAGTTCTGTGGATTATAACTGTTTGAAGATAAAAGCTCACTATTTGGCTGATGAATGAGTTAAATTCCTTGAGTGTAAAAGATGTTTCCCTATGCAACTGAGACCAGTTAAATGAATTTGCCCCTGCTAATTGGTCAGCACGTTAGAACTCCATAAACTTTCCAAAGTAGGAATGACTTGGGGAGGCTGAAAAGGCCAAGCCAGCCCCTCTACTGATAAGACTGTTGCCAAATGCTCAACATAATCTATTTTCTTAAAAACCAGCAACTTGAAAAATTGTTGGCAGTAATATCAAGAGCCTTCAGACTGCTCTTGCTCCATAACTTTGGGTGTATCACCTCCCTCTTTGTGTCTCAGGTTTCTCCGTCTACACGTAGGGAAGACAAGAGAGCATGCTCAGAGTTACGAAATTAATAACTTTACATTTATAGAGCACTTAAACATGTTTAATACACAGTAAATGCTCAATTTTAAGTTGTGCTTGTAGTTATTGGCATTAGACATAGCAACTCTAATTCTAGGAACCTATTTTGAGAAAATAAGAGTTTTTTTAGTCAAAAATGCATACAAACAGAGGTTGTTTTATCTGTAACAACAAACTTAAAAGCAGCTTAAATTTCCAACACAGAGGATTGGACAAATAAATGATGGTACCTCCAGAGTAGGGAAATATTTTACAATCACTAAAAATAATGGTTTTCAAAGACTCTCATAGCATTTAAAAATGGTCATGATAGAATCTATTAAGTGGGGGGAAGACTACAAAATCATACTACAGGCTAAATGTCAAAACAATTTACATGCATGTACTAAGTGTACAAAATAGTCTGGCCGGTGTGGCTCAGTGGTTGAGCGTTGACCCATGCACCAAGAAGTCGCCAGTTTGATTCCCGGTCAGGACATATGCCCAAGTTGTGGGCCCAATCCCCAGTGGGGGGCATGCAGGAGGCGGCCAATCAATGTTTCTATCTCTCTCTCCCTCTCTCTAAAAAACCAATAAAGAAAAAAATTAAAAAACAACAACAAAGTGTGCAAAATAAAGATAATTATACACATATAAACATGTAGATATAAAATACAAACACTTGTAAGTTGATATAGATTTAGATGATATATACAGTTAAATAGAACAATATTTAAAAGACTATATGAATATACAAAAACTAAAGTGAAGAAGGTAAAACACAAAAATGTTAAAAATGGTTATTATGGAGTGATAAGAATAGGGACAAGTTTAATTCCCCCCCCTCTATTCTCCCACAATTTCTCCAATGTATTGCAATGTGTCTAAATTACTATATATTAGGGAACATGCCATAAATTGAGAAGTCCTTTTAAAAACTCATGCTTATGATAAATTTTCTGCTATAGCTGCATTCTTGTTGACTCTATCTCTTTGAATTAACATTTTGGGATTTAACTTTACCTCTACAGTGAAAAAAAAATCACCATTTTATGGTTCTTGTACATGGGGCAACTCAATGTTTTAATGCTTTGTCATCTCACAGTGTTTGCTCAGGGAGACCGATGAATGCAGCAGCACCCACTGCCTAAATACTGCTGCTTCTCCACTGTTCTGTCCCCACTGCCGAGAGCTGTGCCGTGGAGAGTGAGCCCTGGCTGATGGGGACAGCAGGGCTGGGCTCAGACCTGGGCTCTGCCAATAGCCTCACTGTGGGACTTTGGGACTGGAATGAATAGTTCTGAATGTATGAAACAGCGGGAGTTAATCCCGAGGATTACCAAAGGTAATAAACATGGAAGTACCTGGCACAGCGCCTGGCACACAACAGGTGTCTGAGAGCTGCGTGGCATCTATTATTACACCACGCACTGAAGGCAAGTGTGGGTGGTTTGTAGCTGCAACTTGTCTGGCTCCTGTTCTCTCTCTCTGTGCTTTCAAAATTATTTCATTTTCACTAAAATTTGATTTCTTCCACTGTAAATTCTTCCCACTTTCTTTACCTGTCTCCTAATAAATCATGTCCTAAAACAGTTCTTAACCTTAGGCAAATGTCTCCTGTCCTTTCAATTAGTAAAAACATCACCTGCAAGGCTATCCCGTCACCCCGATCTTCCAAGGAACACGCACATTCTACGAGGTTTCCTAGTGTCCTCCTATGTGAGACGTAGCCTTTTCATGGCGGCCTGACTGAGAATGACCTCTCCCGGGTGGAGAATCACTGCTGACATAAAGGGGCAGCTACTCCTGCTGTTTTATACAACAGGCTAAGAGACTGGTCCAGGGGGGTGAGTCCCAGGTGTGTGTTCTTCCTGGGTCAACATGCTAGGAAGGAAGGAATGGTGTGTAACAGGAGACAAACACATGGACACAAAACACCTCCACAACGAAAACAACTGGGTAAGAAGAGAATTCCAGCCCTAACTGCTGGCACAGCAATTCAGTTAATATTCAGTGAAATTCAATTAAGAAAAAAAATCAAAATATGAGCATGAACAAAACTGAATGCAATGGGCAGTGGAGGGAACGATGCTGAGGGCACCCCTGGCTTCCTTCCCCCCGAAGGTGAGAACTGGGCACTTCCTGCCCACTCCGGAGGCAAACCTGCACAGAGCATTGGGACTGGATGGGGTATGGGAGACTCTGTAGCGGTCTTTTCTGTTCTAGACACTTTGTCACCAACATTTCCACAAAACAAAGACCTATGGACGTAAATAAGCAACACTTTGTTCTGATTCTGGAAGACACAGCAAACAGAAAACACCATGCACACCAAACCAAACCAAACACCGCCTTGCTGTGACCATGAAACATCAGGGCAGGAGGTCACTTACCGCGAAAACCCCGCGGACGACCCAGCCGTGGTGCTGCCGCAACGTCTTGCCGTACGCGTTGTCTGAAGAGAAGAAAAGCTCCGTGAGCAATGGTGTCAGCAGATTTCCATGTGCTCTGAGCCTCAGGTCCTTTCTAGTGTATGTGGCAGTGTGGTCCTACTGTCTCAGGAAATGATGAAATGCGTCTAATTATAAGATTATGTAGTCCAAAAGTTTTGAGTAGGAAAAAAAACCTCCACGGATTTTTGTTTTAAAGAAAAATAGATATTCTCACTCTTACCCTGTGTCAATATATCTGAACTCCAGCCTATCATGAAAGGAACAGCTCAGTACATACAAGGAAATAAGGAAGGAGGAGAGAATACTGGAAAAATCAAGACAATACAATTAGAAATACACTAAAGAAATATAAAAATGCAGTCCTTTGAAATGTCGTGTGACCCTGAGCCAGGCCCTCGGCTGCCCTCTCACACCTGTCACCCCCTTTGTAAGACAATCTCTATGGTTCTTTTCAATTGTAACATTCAATTCTGGATGTCAAATGCTTGTCCTAGATGTCCCTATAACCCTGGATATCTAGCATTAGACCTAGGGACCTTTAAAACTATTGTGGAAAGAATGGCTTCAAGTTATTGAGCCAGTTATAAAGTACATGGTGAGGCCCATTAATAAAAGTCATTCATAGTCTAGACTTTAAAGATGAAAACATAGCCCAGCCCGCATGGCTCAGTGGTTGAGCATTGACCCATGCACCAAGAGGTCGCTGGTTCAATTCCCAGTCAGGACACATTCCCAGGTTGTGGGCCAAATCCCCAGTGGGGGCATGCAGGAGGCGGCCAATCGATGTTCTCTCTCGTCGGTGTTTCTCTCTCTTCCTCTCCCTCTAAAATCAATAAAGAAAAAAAGAAAAAGATGAAAACCTATTATTTTTGTTCCAATGTGCTTTAAAATGAGATTTAAAAACTGGCATATAATAATTTTAATTACAAAAAAATAATCTCAAGAACAAGGTGACTGCATTTGGTGCTGGAATGTGTTCCTGAAATCCCACACTGGTTCTGTGCACGGGAACAAGCGCACCCTCCGCGCAGAGCTCTCCCAGCACGGCGCACTTCCCTTCGGCTCCGTCTTCTTTCCCGAGCACCAGCTCCCGCAGTTTACAGTGCTTCTTCCTAAGTTACATGGAGCATCACGGGGCTTGTTTGACCTTCTTCATCATGTCGAGCTCATCTAAATTCTATTCCAGACTTACACATTTCACGTGCTAGTTTCAGCACTAGTACAAGTACCATCACCATTTAATGAATGCTTAGGTTTATCAGGGAATATAAAAATATTTTAAATTATAACGAGGGTGGGGAGCGGCTCACTGGGGCTACAGATCACTGGGACTGGGGCCAAATTCTGAGGACCTTTAGATGCCATGTGAAGGATTCTAAACTTCCCACCTGAGGCACAGGGGCCGTTTATAAAAATACAGCTCACTGCTTTTTCTGATTTCATAAGTAACGTATGCTCATTGTTAAAAATATGGAAAACACACAAAGGAGGGAACTAAAGAACCTGAATAATCGTGCCTCTCAGGGTTAACCACAGTGGGCACTCTTGGGTGTATTCTCTTTGTCTCTTTTCCTATACAGACAGCTTATTTTCTTCGACTAACAGTCATGATCGATGTGATTTGGAATTGTGTAGGGGAGTAACAAGGTGAGACTCAGGAAACGTAGGGGCCCTGGTCCCCGGCCTTCAGCTCCAAAGCCCCCCTGGCCGGACAAACTGCCTGTTTACGAGGGCTCTGTGCCCACTGCTATAGCAGCCTCAGAGACTTTATACTTTTCCTACACTTTGCCATTTAAGTCAACTGTTCAGAAAAGCCTGAAACCTTTCTTCATGCTCCCCACTCCCACAGGGCAGCCAGAAAACAAGGGTGCTGGGAGTCTCAACAGCGTGGACAGGCGGCCTGGTCTGAGGAAGAGGAGGTGTTTGTGGAGCAGCACGACCTGTGTCCTCCATCCTGGCCCTTTTAGGAGGCAGCTCTCCCTTACTGTGGCTGCACCTTGCCAGAGAAGAGTCCCACCGGGCAAAGGTGGGCCAGGTGGTCTAACAGGAGAAGGTGGTGCCAGAGAATCTGGGCTGGGTCCTGACTCAGGCCCAGCAAGACCACTGCTACAATTTAAAACCAACCAGTGAAATTAAACTCATAAAACAAACAAAAAAAGATTTGCCAAAAGTCCTAGCTGACTTCTAGGGCTGCAAATATCCCTGCCACGTGAGGCTGCATTAAAACAAGATGAAGTCTAAGCATGACCTATTTTGGTTACCCAGAGATTAGATAATGAAATACATTACTCTTCACCGTAATACCCATTTGTCATCATAATGCGAGCTCCATCATCTGGAAGTATTTTTGGCTTCTGAAGGACATAAATGACACCCTTCTCCCAGTTCTCTGAGATGTGTCACTTCCTTAGAGCCCGTGTCAAGATTTCTGAGCAGGGAGCCTTGACAATCAATCACCTTGCCTGATTCTCTTCCTTTACAAGGGAAGGAACAGAAAACCCAGAGAGGCAGTGACTTGCCCAAGGTCACGAAGCTAAAAAGCAATGAGAATTTGGGGCATTCTTGTAGCATTAAACCATTCTGCCTCGAACTAATGTTTATCCTTTATAAAACAAAATAATGGAAATGGAAAATGTGCCTTTTCCAGCCATTTTCTGAAAGAGTTTGGACCTTAGTCTGTTTATGGAAACAATACAAATGTGATTTCTTTACTGGTAACTCAAAAACTTGCTATGAGTATTCGGAGGTCATGACTAAACCCACAATAGTATCTGAGCGAGGACAACCTTTCCATTCCTGTTGGGGGACAACTATTCTGTCCAGAAACGGGATCTATGAGATAGTGTTTCTCTAGCAAAAATCTATAGTTGGTAAGAATTTGTAAAGTTATTTTGGGTTGTACTGAAGACAAAGAAGAAATGCAAATCTCATTTTAAGAGCGAGCTTAGGAAGTACAAAAGCAAAGCCAGGAGAGGTGGAACTGATCCTTCACCAGGCTCAGGAAATGACCATCGCCGCAGCCCTGCCCTGAGCTAACCCAGGCAGTCCCTAAGTAAGGATTGGGAACAGGACAGGTTTGCAGGGAAATAAGCAGTGGATAACTATGAACAACAATACTGAGCGAGAAAGGAAGAGTATGTATAGTGTGACACCATGTATGTGAGTTTAAAACATGCAATACAATACTAGATACTGTTTATGGACACATAAACATACAGTAAAAGTATAAAAACATGCATTATGACAAAGAGCACATTCTAGATGAAGATCTCTGGAAAATGAGAGTAGTCATAGGTCAAAGTGGTGTACATGGATACTGTATTAAACTATTCTATGTATTTGGTCAAATGGTAGATATTTGTTAAATGTCTGAAATACTTTTAAAAAACTGAGCTACTAGAAAAATACCCTCTGAATTCTTTATAGTGACTAAGCTTCAGGCAAAACGAATTGTCTAGAGAAGCCAACTCAGTGACAGTGGAGAGTGAACAAGTACCCGAGAAACACTGTTCACGCCAGGCACCGTCTGGACGAGAACCTGCAGCCAAGCCTGCAGTAGAGGCGCATGCTCTGAGGAGTTTCGGAGCGAGAACAACTTGATTAATGTTCCACAGCATCTTCAGAATAATTAGTCAAGTGTTAATTTGACACTACCTGATTATGAGTTTGGACTTTCTCACATAGCCTGTGAAAGCCTTTCATATTAAATGCATAACCGAACATCCTGGAGATCTCGGTGGCGCTAACGTTCAGCTGACGTTTGTGGCATCATTCCGAGGTGAGGGACGTGGCCATGTGCTCACCGCTGAGGGAACGGTGCAGAGCGCACACCGTCTAGTACAGTGGTGCATGAAATGCCGAGCAGCTTCTCTTCCTTCCACTTACAGGGATGCTCTCCGAAAGCTCTCTGATATGGTGCCTGCGAATGGAGGGGCTCAGCAACAAGCCGGACCAGTCAACATATCTGCCTTGTTTTCTTAGAATGGCCTCCAGAGAATGTCATGGGGCACTAAGGGTTCAAAGAGGCTCTTGGCATAAGACCACCCTATTCCAGTCTGATCGTCATTATGGGAATCCGAATGCTGGCTCAAATGCACAGGCGGCAGTATAAAGCCCGAGGCTTCCTTCCACATGCTGGGACTCATTCTAGGTCACAGAGCTGCAGCGATACAATGACTACCCATGCATTTGTCAGGGGGTGAATAGATGCCAAGGTTTCCATTATATCATTTAGGACTTTGACATATCCCCCATTTTCAAGGCCACCAAGATTACATATTTTATGAACATTCACCTCAAAACCTTTCTTAAGCCATGTTTTCAAATTCGGGAGTGCCAGCCAAGGTTTATCTTTAATTTCTCCCTAACTGTCTTGATGTTCCTAGGTTAGAAAAAATTTTTAATCATTGGAGAACTAGCTAATTATTATGAAAGGAAGGCAGAATGAACTCCCGCTGAGGATAACTAAGTGAGCTGCAACATCCTAGCTCTAGATGAGGTCTCCAACTTCAGCACGGACCAGAATCATCCCAGTGACCTGGTCACACACTGCGGGGCTCCGCTGGACTTTCTGAGCCAGCAGGTGTCGAGGGGGGCCTGGCAGTCTGCATTTCTAGGACATTTCCAGGTGATAAAGATGCTGCTATCCTTGGACCACTTTGAGAACCACTGATCTAGATGTGAGACCCCAGGGAAGGTACTTATCCTCTCTACGCCTTGGTTACTTGCTGTAGAAGGAAGCATGTGGAAGTAAGCGAAACGTTTATCAGGAACCTCCCGGCATGCCTACACTGCATGCGCTCTAAGTGGCAGCTGTTATCACAATAACTCAAATTCCACTTAAGAATTTAAAACATACCAGCTAACTTGCCTATCTATGGCATATAAATTGACCATACACTTTATTTTACTCACATACCCAAACTCCCTCATTTCAGATAAGATATCAGTTCCACTTATAAAGGCTGTGACTTCAAAATGAGAAAAGAGAAGCTGTTAACCCCGTACAAATATGCATTGAGGAGCCCATGAGCTCTAGTTACTGTGCAAACATTCCTCATAAAACTCTCTGTCAGCAAAGAGCTGCTGTGTCTGTGTGTGGAGGTGGCGGGGGACAGGGGATTCGGGAAACCTCTCTCCACAATGGACAGCAGCAGAAAACTAGGGGTCCCTATAAAGAAGATGTGATTTAAGTCATGAGAACCTCTGAAATAATCCTGAACATCAGAAGCACATCTCAAATGCACAGCCTCCTTTTCTTCCCACTGGAACAGTGCTGCAGGGGAAGAGAGGAAAAAAGGCTGGGATTGGCTGGGATTATTTCAGTTTTGGAGCAGCATTTGCCCTTCGAGTCTCTTCTCTCTTCAGAGTCAACATTTCCTGGTCCACTTTCCTAAAAGGCAGGGGAGAGAAAGGTAGGGGTGGAGGCAGGACAGAAAGGGTATATCCTCCACTTCCTCTCCACCTCCAACAGGCAAAGCTTTTCTTTCCACTTGGTGTCCTGTGAGCAGCTGGGTGCTATTCCACCCCAGCTCCAGCAGAGGGGTGCGTGAGATTAGCATTTCCCTCGACCCCTCACACAGCCATACAACGCAAGGCACGTGAGGTCCCTGCTGAATTTCCTGCAGGTGGAAGGGCCTTCCTCCAAGTGTGAAATTTCCATACTAAGAAATTGCTCTAAAGAGAAATTTCTGGCTTGTCACCTAAACTTTGTAAACTTTCCATTTCTGATTTGGGACAAATAAACCCCATTTTCTGGCAGGTTATCAACATCATATGTCATGATAATAAGAATATAAATGACAATGAAGCTAATCTCTATTAAAGGCTTATTATGTAACACTTTTCTAATCTTTTCACATACACGAACCTATTTAATCTTTACAACAGCTTTTTTAGAAAAACTGTATCATCATTCCCATTTTATAGATGAGGAAACTGAGAAACAGAAAGGTTAAGTAAGTTTGTTACCATAGTTAGCTAGTTATTAATAAAGAAAAGAGAGCAAAGGGATGTCAGACATTATTGAGCATATTCAGCTGGGAAGCAGAGGCCTGTCCGCTTCACCAGGAAGCTACAGCTTCACACTCCCCCAGAAAACCACCAGTCAATCCCCCCACAGATCCCAGGGAAGGCATAGAACAAAGGGGAGGTAAATACACACACAGTGAACTTAGAATGGCACAGGGGGAGGAGCTGGACCATAGAGGCCTGTCAGTCTAACCTGGGAAAAAGATCATTGGCTGGGGGGCAGGTGGGCGGGGTGGGAGTCAATGCAAGCATGTGAAAGTTTGGGAAGCTGATTGGTTATTTTGAAAAAGCTTCTGCTTCCTCCCAAGCCTGAGAATACATAACTCCAGGTAAACAAAGGAAACAAAGAATCTCTCTCTCTCTCTCTCTCTCTCTGTGACCCCCACTCACCCCATTTGTCCGTGTAAACTGTGGGCACTGGCCTTGTTGAAGACATGGTTGTACTTTTCCATAGTGGGATGGATGGAGATGGGACACTGGGAAGCCAGGAGGAGAACTCTTTTGATATTACATCACAAACAAACCATGCCACCGCACCACACCACAATCTCCTGTGCTGAGTCCCTGGAATTCTTTTCTCGTGATCCCATGGAAGAGCCCGACATCCACTGTCAACAAACTGACGAAGGGCACAACACTATTAAGTGGGGGAATCCAGACAGCCCATGATCTTTACCACTCCACACGTCATAAAGTTCCACAGATGCTGGTTAGGGGGTGTGAACAGTTACGGTGAATATACTTTTGTACTAAAATCAGGACACACAGGGGAGAACATAACTGAGACTATCCTGGAAATTCAGGAATGTGTAAAACCCAAAAATGCAGGTAGCCCCAAGATGGTGGAGACTTTTTGTCAAGGAAATGAGGACCTTGGAGGCGGGGGACCCAAAGTGACCCTGATTCAAATTCTTTGTGGTTTTAGCATATATGCTAATCTTTCAGAATTTTGGCTACCTAGCCTGTAAAAATGGATTGATTTGAGGATTAAGTTGTCTAAATTCTTCATAAAGTGTTACCCAAATATCAGCTTTTACTGTTTCATGGCACATCAGCAAGTCTATAGACAGAAAGGCCTGGGGAAGCATGTGGGAGCAGAATCCCTCAGGCCTCTTGACCCAGAGGGAGGACTAACAGAAGGAGGTAAACTCACCTGGGCACTGAAAATCTGCAATGACCACTGGCTCTCCCTGCCCCACAGAAGCATCTAATTCATTCATTTCACTACTTGTAATCAGGGCTCTTAGAGCTTGGCCATGTGCTTCCCAACATCATAACAACACAGGGCTTCAAAGTAACACAAAAATCTCACTCCCCACACCCTCATGCCTCAGGGCCCATGCTGGAAGAATTTCCTACAGGACAAGAGTGAGAGTTCAGTCCCTCTGCTAGGAGCACTAAGAGGATGCTTCCAAGTCTTTCATGTTTCTCAGAACTGGCCTGATCAATACAGGGATCCATCCATCTATCCACCCACCCGTGTTTATTAAGCACCCACCACGTTCTAGTCTTTTGACCAAGGCTTTGATCCCAGTCTCAGTTCTACCACTACACCAATGGGGCCTGTGGGGCATGTGAGGAGCACAAGATAATGGCCAACCCTTCACCTCGCTCCAGAGCAAGTTCCCAAGGTTCCCCATCCACTCCTTTTCATGGTCTCCAAAATAAGCTTCTCTTTGGACACTGATTTTAGAGGACTGTACTGCATTTGAAGATTAATTTAGGAAGAAACGACTTCTTGGAAATATTAGGCTTTCCTATTAAGATCAAGAGATGGGTCTCCATTAATTTAGCTCTTCTGTAAGATACACTGATTTTTAGTAAGTTAGATCTATATTATCAGGTCACTATCTTATGGGTTCTTTTTAAACAAAGCATATAAGAAATAAACAATTGACAATGATGAAAAAAAAAAGAAACAAAATCAAATCCTAAAAAGCAAAAATTTTCCCTCTACCCTGTCTTTTCCTCTAGGGGGGTCTCCATTCCACATCCTGTTCAACTGATCAATCACAATGTAAAGAACACTCACTCAGGGCTGTCTGGATGTCCTTTTCTCCATTTTTTACTTCTGTTAAAAATCCTTTCAAAAATTTGAGACCTCTAAAACAAAAAAGAGGAAGAAATATTAGTTTCAAAATTCACTTATGTTAAATGGGTAGAAAGAAACGGCAGAGCTCAGCTTCTTTTCCAATAGTATCTTGGGCTTAGCAGTCACATGGCAGTCTTCTGAGTTTCTTCCCTGTCTGCGCCCTCTGCCTTCCGCTGGCCCTTCTCGTCTGATATAGCTAAACAGTATTTTTCAAAATGTGATCCCAGGGCCAGCAGCTTCAGCATCACTTGGGAACTTGCTAAAAAGGAAAATTCTGGGGCCCACTCTAGACTTACTGAGTCAGAAACTCTGGGTTTGGGGTGGAGCAACTATGTTTTTAACAAGCCCTTCAGGTGACTCTGATGCCCCTAAAGTTCATGATCCACTGACTTAAAGCAAAACCAGTCGACTTTATCATGCTTTAATCTTATGTATACTATTAATATTAACAATGTTTATCACCATCAAGAAGAAGGCAAAACAACATCAACAAAAAGGTAGTGTTTCATTCATTAGACCTAGAAAAGGCTATGCAGGCAGGCTACATCCTTCACTCAGAAGCAGTCTCCTTCCCAGACAGTTGTCTTGCTGAACCCTAACTGCGCCCCCCTCCCAGAAGCCTCACCTCTTCAGCCACAGGAGGGCTTCTGTAGCCGAGTTCCTGACCTGGGCCACCTCGGCCTCCACTTCATGCAGCACTATCTTCTGGAGCGTGGTAAACTCTTCCTTGTTGGTTATATACTTCTGATTCACCTTCTGCGGGAAAAGCAGGGCAATAATCTCGGTTCAAAATGCTAAACTGACCAAGCAAATCGGTCTAGTATTGAGACTTTTGAGTTTGTCAAGCAGGCCTTTAAGAAATCAAAATAAATGAACCTCTACTATTTTCTACCTTATGTTTTCAGGGTAATGTTATTTTTGTTTGAGAATTCTTATAAGGCTTAAGCTAGAATTAGTCTCAGGGTTTTAAAGTACTATTTTTAAAGTAATTTTTTCTGCCCCAGAAACTTTCTCACAGCTGTCCTATACATTTTATTCTGAGATCAAACTCAACAACGATTTCCTCGAAGTTTACAGTCTCCCCAGAGACAAGCTAGTATATTCACCTTAATATTTCCAACGAGATCCATTTTAACAGGAGCAAACACCGTAGGGCCAAGTTTGTCTAAAAAGAAAAAATTAAAAACATCTTTGAATAAGCAATATTGTCAAGTGGAAAATATTTTTTATAGTAACAACAAATTTAGCAGGTTTTCTTTCCCCAAAAAACTTTTAGTTTTTGGTTTTAAATCATTTTCTAAACATAAGCTTCAAAGGCTTCCAGGATACTGTCCTCACCTTTTTCTACTACACTACCCTGAGGAGAGTAACTGTAACAAGGTCCTAAGTGTCAGGTGAGGATAATCTTACAAACTGCAAATACATATTGTAATCCTTAGGGCTTTACTATCCAATATGATCGCCATTCGATTTGTGGCCACTTAGTGCTTGCAATGAATTGGTCCAAGCTACACTGTACTGTAAGTGTAAAAAAAATAAAAGAAAAATTAATCAATTTTAAAAAATGGATTAAAGATTGGAACAGATGTCACAGTGTAAGAAATAGCAAAGACCAAAAATTCTATGAAAAAGTGTTTAACATCATTAGTCATCAGAGAAATGCAAATTAAAGTCCCAACACAATACCACTAAACACTCAGGAACGGCCAAAACCAAAATTACTGCCACCGTCAAGTATCGGTGAAGATGTGAGGCAACCAGAACACTCACACAGCGCTGCTGAAAGTGCACAGTTGTGCAATCAGTCTGTATAAAGCAAAACACACGAGCCCTATGAATCAGCAAGTCCACTCCTCGGTATTTGCTCAAGAAAAAGGAAAATATATGCCCACTGACACAAAAATGCTCAGAGCAATTCCATTTATAATAGCCTCAAACAAGAAATGCCCCAAATGTCCATAGGAGAATGAGTAAACAAATGGTTAAATTCATGTAACAGACTACTATTCAGCAATAAAAGGAAATGAGCTATCCATACATGTAACAATAAGGGTGAAAACATTATACTGAGAAAAAGCCAGATGCAAAAGGCTACATATGTTATTCTATACATGAGATTTTAGAACAGGTAAAACTAATCTATGGTGACAGCAGTAAAATGGTTGCCTCAGGCTGGGTGATAGGCTGGGGACTGACTGGCAGAGGGAACATTCTGGAGTGATGAAAACATTCTTTGTCTAGGCAGGGGTGTGGATTACATAAGTAGGTGCATTTGTCAAAACTCACTGAATCATAACACTTAAGTTCTATGCAAGTTATACCTCGATTTAAAAAAAACATGCATAGTTAATTGGGTCATATAACAAATTTCAGCACATTAGTGATTTCTGGTACTACTGACTCTATAAAAACCAAGTAAATGTTATTTGAACTTAAACAATTTTACACCTATGTATTTTTTAAATTTTGATCAAATGTTTTGACAATATTTTTCATAGTACCGATGGATTTGAAGGTCTGTTCCTCAATGACTTTCACTTTTAATTATGATTTCTAGAAAACAAAATTCCCTTTTTCATGGTGCTACTCACAGGTCAATATTTAATCATAATGAGAAAAGAAGTGGGAACATGCAATAATGCTTCAGGTCATGTAGTTTTAACTGTATGTGGCTGGTGATATGAAGAGGTAGCTAAGAAGAAGGGTCATCTCACCATACACACGGTTCAGATCTCTAACACAAAATCTGCAGTGAGGCAGATTCTAGAGATGAATGAATGTAAGGCAATGCAGCAATCTTACCCAGCACTGGAACCACAGCATAACATGATGCCAAGAATGCTTCTGTGGGAATGCCACTGTCTTCCAGAAGTTCAATGTCACTAAAGCTAAGCAATTTGGTGATAAAGAGGGGAAAGAATGCAAATACAACATTAGGCAGTTCAGAGGTAACCCTGAAAACAGCCGCTCCTCTACAGGGCAAATCATTTGGCGGATTTCACACAAATGCCCCGGTGATTGTTTTTCTTTATAATACAGTCTAACAACACCACCATTTCCCAAAGATAGTCCATCAAAGCGAGCTAAAATTGTTCACAGAGCATACTCTCACGATCCAATTCCTTCTCATCCACTGCTTCAGACAAGGTAAATATAAAGCAGACCAGATTCTCTATTCTGTTAGAACACACCATCACCGGAAAGGAACACCAAGATTGATTTTGCGGAAGGTATTCACCTTCAGTGATTTTAGAGAGTACAGACTACCTGGTGTTCATGGTACTAAAGAAAGTTGGGATAACTTCTTGGCCTTCTTCCCAGTGGGACGCTGGAGAGCTACTTGAGGGGTTTGATCCAGGCTGTGCCAAGTTGTCATGATTTCCCAAGTTTTCCTCCCCATCTTCCTTCATGATTTCGCTTTGTACTGTAAAGTAGAAGAGACTTATTACTAACCCATTATTTATTATAAAAATTAATATATATTCATTGTCAAACATTTCTAAAACACAGAAATAAGAATCAGTGAAATACTGTACACATACACACACACACATATATATACATATACACACATACACACACACACAAACAAAATTGGGTATAAATATATGCAGTTTTATATCTTGCTTGTTTTTACCAAACAATCTCTCTCAAATATTTCCATTATCACTGAATACTCTTCAAACCATGACTCCTATGACCATGTAAAATTGCATCATGCTCATGTGAGGGCATTTAGGTGGTTTCCAAAATTTTAGTATTAGAAACAGTCATTCCTCATTATTAGTGTATTCTGAATTTGTGAGTTTGCCTACTTGCTCAAGTTTATTTGCAATCCTAAAATCAATGCTTACAGAACTCCTGTAGTCATTTGTGGACATGGGCAGAGTGGTAAAAAACTGAGTCTCCTGGTATATATGTTCCCAGCTAAGGTTGAACAACAAGGAGACACTTTGCCTTCTTATTTCAGCTCCCAACTGCACAAAGTGTTTTCCAGTGCCATGTTTTGTGCATTTTGTTTCTGATTTCACTGTTTAAAAGGACTCCCAAGTGTAGTGCTGTGCAGTGTTCCTAAGCACAAGAAGGTTGTGATGTGCCTTATGGAGAAAGTACATGTTAGATAAGCTTGATTCAGGCATGAGCTGTAGAGCTACTGGCCATGGGTTCAATGTCACTGAATCAACAATACATATTAAATAAGGATCTTTAAATAGAAACACATGATCAGTGATATTTGATCAGTGAACAAAAATGTCAACAGAGGCTTTTAGGAACTTAACCCTGGGTTTCCCCTAGGAGCAATGGCTCAGTATTTGCTAATTCAGTGATGCAATGACTTTATAGAACATAGCTACCATGAATAATGAGAATCAACTGTAATGTCATAAAGAACATCCCTGTCCACAAAGATTTATCCTTAAATCTGACTATTCCCTATGGACAAGTTCCTAGAAGTAAAATTATGGGTTCAAACAACAGTACTGTTTCAACAGAAATTCTCCTGTCTTTATTATTTTATCAAGGGACAAGACTTCAGTGATATGTGGATTGCTTGCCTTATAGTAACAGTTATGAAAATACATTTTCCCCCCCTAATTTGTCTGGGAAAATGTATTCTCTTATTTGAAGGGAAATGAGAAAGAAAGTATTTTAAAATTTTATTTTCAAAATATTTATTAAAACTTATAACACAATTAAAAGCTCTACTACAGTTGTCTTGGACCGGTCCGAAGTTGGTTTTAGTGGCTAGAGCCAATGGAATTAGCAAATTTGAAAGGATGGCATTTGAACTACAGGCTATTACCTGAAATGTGGGACTCTGGCTTGATGAACACAGAGAAGGCTGGGTGAAAACCTGACATTCTGACATATTCAGGCCTCACCAGAAACTGGGAGGGTGGAAACCTGAACTGCCCTAACTTTACACACTCTTAAGTCTGACATCAGAGTCTAAGTTCAAAGGACTTTGAGATTCAGAGTAGAAGGCCAGTGCATTACTCATACTTCCTAAAAAGTCAGCGCAGACAACCATGCTCACTGCAGCCCCTGAATGTCACAGCCAAGAACAGTGGGACAAATCCCTCTTCTTTCTGCCATTCAGCACGGGGGTAAGGATGTTGACTGACAAGGACCTGTCATCCAGCTAACTCTTCTTCTTCTGCCTCAGGAGCTACCTAGTATGCTGTCTTGAGTTCAATTTCCACCAAGTGTCCCATCGTGGATAATGAATCAAATCCCCAAGATCCGATTGTTCAATGGTTTGCTTCAGGCTTTAATTTTGTTTTTACCTGTTATATTATCATCTGTGTTTTCTTCACTTGATATGCTGCAATCTGTCTCTGCAGATTTCAAATATAAGGAACTCTTGTTTTTCACTAGGATTTCTTCATCATCATTTATTTCCATATTTAAAGATCCATTTTCACAATTGTTTAACTCCATTTGCCTGGAAATTTTTTTAAAGAAAAGAGGTCAGAAGGTCCAATTATTTGGTTATAAATAGATTGTCCAGGTTGATCTTATTCTGAGTGATGGGGAAGGGTTTACATCGATTAAAAAGCAGAATTGTTAAATCAAGCCAAATCTCTCATCCCCCTGCCTCCAAGGAACAAGCCTGTCTCCAGGCTGAAGTTGAGAAATCAAGGAGCCATTAGAAGGGCTTTTCTTGCACCCTCTGTGGAGTCAAACTTCCTGCTCCCCACCAGCAACAGGAAATAGTCCTTGACATTGACAGGTCTTTGGTTTCCAATCAGCTTTCTACAGGTACCACACATAACACTTCTCATTTTCCTGCTTCTCCCTGGGAGGTTTTTTCTCTCCTCAGCTCTCAAAACCCCTGGCCACTTCCATGTGTTTGCCTAGCAGTTAACTGTTTAGAAGCCACATGCTGTGATCAGGGCAGAATACTTCCTGCAAAGTATGTGTGACAGATAACATCTGGAGGACAGGCTGCACCCTGCGGATGTAGGGTAACAGAAAGGCAATTTAATACATGAGTGGGACACCCGAATCTGTTAAAGGGACAATCACAGCATCCTATTATAAGTGATGAGGATGAGCCAAAGTAGAAGAACACATTTTCTTCTAATAAAAATAAAGGGGAAGGGTTCAAGCTACATGGTGACTCCAAGAAAGACATTTATTTTATAACGAAATACCATATTTCAACTTAGCAATGAAAAATGTAGTATATTAAGAAAATACCTTAAAAGAAAAAAATCTATAAAGATGTTCTTATTAGAAATATTTAGGACAGGAGAACATTTTAAACAATCAAATTGGGAACTATACTGTACAAAAGAAGCAAACAATAGTATATAAAGAGATAAAATACTAAATAATAATTTTAAAGGACAAATAAATGAACTAAGTCAAAATATGGGCATGCTTAAATCAAATAATAACTGAATACAAAGACCTCAGATGATAGGAACATAACTATGTAAATGTGTTCTTTTTTACACCAAAGGAGACTTTAGAGGAAGAAATAGTTTAGATGTTATTATGTTCTTTTTTCAACCTGTAAAGCCACCTAAGATTTTTATTTTTATACAGAAAAAAAAACAAAAAAACTGCGCTGTTTTTCCCAGATAAAAAGCACACTTAAATCAAAGCCCGGCTCCTCCACAAGAGAGGCAGTGCCAATCCTGAGTTCACTAGAGAGATGAAAAGTTGGAGAAGTGACGGGTGAGATCGATAGCCCAGGGAAAACGCAGACACCTCCCCGGTAGTCACTGTGGAATGGAGGGCCCACAGCTGCTCAGGCTCACCAGAAAGAGGGAAATCAGATACTGTTTCCGTCTAGTATCATCTCAAATCATGAGAAAAACCACCAGATGATCAAAATAGTCTTATTTTTTTAAAACAAGGAACAACAATATAATTTTTATTTTTATTTTTAGAAAGAAGAAAAAACGAAAAGTTACTATACCTTTCCAATGAGTTATGAATCGGTACAATAGGCTGTTTCATCTTTAAAAGAAGCAAAGAGATGAATGTTTACATGTTAAACTTCCAACAGAGCATATTTAGTTTTATCACATACGAAAGCGATAAATATAACCTTAACATACACTGCCCCAGTTTTAGAACAATTTTAGATCCTCCCAAAAGAATGGAATCATTCTTCCCAACCAGCCCTTCATACTTACTCAAATTAGGGTACCCACATTTCTAAGGAAAAGGAAGATGATGTTTTGAAGGACCTAATTATCAGAGCCAAACCCTTGGTGGTTGACTGCCTTATAATTTCAGTTATGCTCATTAAACATGAATAAATACCAAACTCTGATGCAGCACTGTATTGAGCACTGGAAGTATGAAGGTAAATGGTATGGGGTTCCTGCCCTTGAGGTGATCGCACTGTAGAGGAAGGTTAAAATAACGGTGTGCAGAGAAGAGAAGTTCGCAGCCCAACATAGGGACTCAGGGAAGAAGAGATTAAATCTTGCGGGATGGATAAGAGCAAAACAGGGAAAGACGGGAGAGGGCACTCCTGGCACTGGGAAATGGTACCGAGATGCGGGGGAGCTACCAGCAGTTAACATGTTCAAGCCAGGTAATGACAGTGAAAGAGGCTGGGGATGAGGGACGGGGCTAGGGAGTTCTGACTTTAACCTGTGGGCAATGAGGGGGCCCCTGAGAGGTTTGGTAGAGTGGTCCAATTTACACTGAGTGGACAGAAATACTGTCCAGTTGCCTGGAAGGTCAGGCTGAAGGCGACTAGTTAGAAGGCAACCACAAATCTCAGGGAGACTCACTGGCAAGGAGGCTGGAGAAAAGGCTAGCTACAGAGACATGTTTAGGTGGGGAACTGAGGGCACATATAAAAGTGGACAGAAAGGAAAGTCCACTGATAAAAGTCTTTATCAGTCACCAAAGGGTAATGGAGAACATAGCTCAGTATATCACTTTCTTTTTTTTTTTAATCCTCACCCGAGGACATTTTTGCATTTATCTTCAGACAGAGCAGGAGGGAGAAAGGGAGGAAGAGAGAGAGAAACATCTATGTGAGAGAGACACATCGAATGTTTGCCACCCGCACGACCCCAACCGGGGCCAGGGACGAACCGCAACCGAGGTACGTGCCCTTAGCGAGAACCGAACCTGGGACTCTCTGGTCCGCGGGCCGACGCTCTAACTGCTGAGCCAAACCAGCCAGGGAAGTATATCACTTTCTTAACGTTTCAACTTCTGCTTACCCCTGCTGCAGCCAAGCTGAGCTGGCTCTCACCTTGTTGGACTTGAGCATGGCCAGCTGCGGTGACCCCGGGGGAGTGCGATAGAGCAGCTCGGAGGTGAAGGCCGCATTTGCAATCTGCATGCATTCTTCCAAAGTCTTCAGGAAAGTGTTGCACGTTGATTTCAGCAGAGTTCCCACATCAATTCCCTCCTACGAAACAACCAGAGTGGAAGACTCCTTTACCTTGCCAAAAAAGAAAAAGCCCAATTGTGGAATGTTCTTAGAGGTTTTTATCCACAACATACTAATAATAATGTTCTATTTTGTAGGACAAACATGTACATCGGTTATAACAGAAAAAGACTGAGTGAATCCAATTGATCTATTAACCATACGAGCCGTACCCTCAATCTGAGCCTTCA
Source organism: Tadarida brasiliensis (assembly GCA_030848825.1). NCBI lineage: Eukaryota > Metazoa > Chordata > Mammalia > Chiroptera > Molossidae > Tadarida > Tadarida brasiliensis. The sequence goes on along the minus strand of CM061267.1, from coordinate 91,079,124 downwards.
CACTCACCCACTGCTCCAGCTGAGGGCAACAACTTCAGTCAACTCAACAATACTGTGTGCCAGCACTGCGCCAGGTGCCGGGCACAGCGCCCTCACGGAGTTCCCAGTGTACAGGGGTGGCAGACATGAAACAGGGAATCACAGAGACTGAAGATCAGTGGCGTCAATGGAAAAATGTCTCCCATTGCCCGAGTTAAAATGAGGTTCTAAAACTGAAGCATTAGAAACCACAAATCACAAATCGTGTTTTTTTTAAATTCCTTACCCGATGAATGGGTTTTCTGGCTTTCGGTTCAGATGAGTCTAAGAGGTTTCAGCAACTGGAATTCTTTTGACTATCTAATAATTTTTTTCCCTAAGTTATTTCACTTGTTCAGTGTGCTTTTCCTCAGCATACTGACATTATATGTTGTTCAGAAAACTGAGGTCACATCCTGACTAGAGAGTGCAGTAACCACAGCCTAGTAGAGATTAAGTAACCAGACTACGCCCAAGATGAAGTCACTCATGCTAAACCTCATGTCAGCAAACCAAAAACTTAACTAAGTCTCCATGCTGGGCTCCCCCAGAAAAACATCTCCAGACATAGCCAGATGTCTCCTGAGGCGCAAAACTGCTCTGGGTTGAGAATCACCATCCAGACTACAAACATGCCGTGAACAGGACTGAAATGTTTGTTTTTGGCGCCCCTCCCCTTCCCTTACCCAGCACAGTGTCTTGCACACAACAGGCAGTTGCTGAATGAATAGAGCCCGAAAGGAACTGAATGAAAGTGAGTTAATCACCTTTGTTAGAAAAACTCTAAGTACATACACTACTAGTAGCATAGTGTCTAAGAAATGTAACGTAAAGCATTAATGACAATCTGCGGCTTCTTCGTTTCGTGGGCATGGTTTCTAGATTCTAACGTCTTTGAGAGCAGAGCAGCAGAGACCCTGTCTGGTTACTGTGAGCCATTCAATACATAGCTTAACACCAGAGAGACCTTTTTTTTTTTTTAATTCCTCACCTGAGGATATTCCTCTACTTATTATCAGATAGAGTGGGAGGGAGGGAGAGAGAGAGACAAACATCGACGTGATAGAGCCACGGTGACTGGCTGCCTCCCGCACCAGAGAGATCTTTTAATATATATTTTAGGATGAGTGAATGACCTCTTATTAATAAATGCTAAAAATTGCAATCCTTGCTGCTGATGGAGCAATAAAAGTTTGTTTCCATCTTTGAAAGCTCTACTAAAGCACAGCGATTACTAGGGTGAAATAAAGTCCTGTTACAGTCTCACCAAAGGTGACAGATATACACTGACACACACGATGTTGGCATCTCAGCTACACCTGGCTACAGAGCTACAGTAGCTCTGCTGGACAGGAAAGACTGTATTTTAAAGAGTGATAAAGCTGGGGAGGAACATATTTAAGGATATCAGTACTAACTGTAAAGGTTCCAAACATTAGCAATTAATTAATCCTGAATTCACTCTTGAAAGGAAAGCTATATGCTTCCATAGGCTGAAATGCACACACTTGTTCTCCTTGTTAAATTTTATTATTATTTTTCTCTGGAAAATAGTCAAATCCAAGACAGTCGGGGATGGTGTGAGAGGAAGCATCACCTGTGAGCAGCACCTGGCGCCACTTCCCACAAGGCTGAGAGAGAGAATCTTTTACCTCGGAACTGGATGCTCCAGTCGTGGTCACTTCTTTTGTTTTTTCCACTTGCTGAACGAGGAGGTCACAGTAGAGTCTTAGTTCCGACATTTTGGTTTTCAAGTTTTCAGTGTTTTCAGCAAACTCTGCATAACAAACCGATGACAATGTATGATGTACTAGTTAGCATGCTCTACGGGTCGTGGAATATGTAACCTATGCCTGAAGTCAGCTGTCTGTGGTGGGGTTACAGACAGGGTATAGGTGAAGACACAGGAGCGAGAAACGCAGAACAGGAGACTGCCAGTCTTTTCAAAGTAATCCACACTACTGTTTGAGCCAACATATTGCCTGATCAGCAGTATGGGGAGAAGGAGATGGCATACTTCTGACCCACGTGTGTCAGAACTGGGAGCAGAGTCCAGGGTTCAGAATTTTACCTGTAAAATGGGCTCACGGCTCTCTACCTGCTAACACAGTGCTCAGAAATGGGCAACTGTGTTCTGTAACATGCAATTACCACTGATAAGGTGGCCCACTGACGCTGAGGACTGGTTCAGCATGCTGCCTGTCATGCTAATAGCACCCTCTGTGCACCTGCTGCTCCCTCATTAGCTGGGCACTCTAGCACCCTGGAGCTCAGCGACAGTCATTACCGCCTGTTTTCTTCTCCATGAAAATGCGGCACGTTCCCACTGGGTCTGAGTCAAAGCTGACCATGTCCAGAATTTACTCCCTATTTAGCACTCAAAAACACCAACAAAGAGGCCACTTTTCTGTCCACTTGAAGAGTTAGGCACGTCTGCCACACCTGTCATGAGAAAGGTTTCCTGAAACACCTTTTCCCAGAGGCCCTCCTCTCCCCACAATCTCTTCAGGCGTATATATGGTTGGCAAGGTGGTGATTAGGGCTCAGGCAGTAAGCCCTGGCCCTCGTGACCCAGTCCAGAGAGAAAGTTGTGCCATCTTCTCAGACCTAACTGGTAGTTAATGAGCAGTAAGCAGCAGCAACCTGACAATTAAGCATCCATCCCACCCCAGGGACAGGGAGGGGAAAGCAGGGTGTTATTGCAGAAAGGACCCTGATCCAAGGCTTCTCTGGCTCAGCTACTCTTTACCAAAGGTGAACTCTGTGCCAGGTGGGGTACTGCACGGTTTCATAGTATCATAATTCTTGTGGGAATCCTTCTAATGTAGGTCATTTCCTCTTTTTAAAATATTAGGAAACAGGCTCAGAGAGATTAAGTGACCTACGCAAGGTCACAAAGCCAGGACCCTGTCTGCAAAGCCATGATCTGCATCCAGTTATCTCTGGCTCAAAGCCTGCACTCCTTCAGCTCTGACCTGCTGAGTGTGAGAAAGAGACCGTGGTTTACACGCCACTGCACTGTGTATCGTCTGCATGATACGAAAAGCTGGCTAGGTGATCAAATATGGGACCCAGAGATGACAGTGGGTGATTCCCAAGGTTCTCAGACCAGAGGACAATCAATACTTGCCTTTTTCCTTCTGGGTCCTACTGTCTGTCAGGCAAGCCTTGGCTGACCCCAGGGCTACGAGCCACCGCTGTCTCTCAGCCACGCTTCTGGCTTTCAGGTAGAAATACTGTTCCCCGGGGATGATCAGGTCCATGCGTGTATTATCTACAGAATGAACTTGGAGCAAAACAGAGGGAGGTCAGAAACCCAGAATAGGCCTATCTGGGTAGCCTCCACCGCACCCAAATTCCTGAACTCAACTGGTGCCAGTCACTGAAGAGAGGCATGCCTCTTCTAAGAGAGGATGCCAGCCCCACTACCTCTCCTAGCTTGTTCACCTCCTCCAAGATGCCACTGCTGATGAGGAGAGAAGACCCTGCAACTGGCTCCAAAGTATCACACCACGATTCTGGTCTAAAAAAATAATCATCCAATTCTCCTTAGGATCTTTCATCAGAATAGAGAGGGACTCTCTCAGGTGCTTGTGTGTAAAGTATGCTGCTCTGAGGTCAAACAGCTTGCACGCCAACAAGCAAGAGGGACTCCTTATCTCCTTGGGCTTACTGGAAAGCAGTCAAGAACACAATGTTTTTCCTTTTCTACTTCTCTTCACAGGTCAGAAAAAAAGTGTGAGAATTCCCTCAGAGCCCTCAGGAGAAGAAACAAGCAAACCATACTCTCCTTTACCCAACACCCACCAGCCCCTTACCCCCAAGTTCCCTTCTAACCTGCTTCTCTTCTAATCTGCTTCTGAACCACACCTCAGTATGTCTTGCGATTCCCCAAACCAAGAAGTAAAGGCCATCTGTGGGTCTGTCGGGTGTTAGCGTACTTTTTTTTTTTTTATCCTCATCCGAGGACATTTTTCCATCCATTTTTTGTTCAGATAGAGCGGGAGGAAGAGAGAGAGAGAGAGAGAGAGAGAGAGAGAGAGAGAGAGAGAGAGAGAAACATCGACGTGAAAGGGACACATCGAGTGGCTGCCTCCCGCATGACCAACCAGGGCCGGGGACAAATTGCAACCGAGGTATGTGCCCTTAGCGGGAACTGAACCCGGGTCTCTCTGGACCACAGGCCAATGCTCTAACCACTGAGCCAAACCGGCCAGGGCAGGTGTTCGCGTACTTTGTATGTGGTGGTGGTGAGGAGTGTGTGTGTCTTGTTTAAAAAGAATTGTGCCTGGTGCTGCAGTAAAAGGATTTAAATAAGCTTTGTAAAGAGCCACTGGCCCCAGGTGGCAGGAGATGAAGGGATGAGCACTGGATGTGTGGTTAGGCCCACAGCTCTCATTTATTTTGACTGCCTCTTAACCAACCGCCTTGTACAACTTGGCTGCAGTTTTAGGTCTTATTGCAGACCTTTTTCTGGGACATAACACTCGGTATTTTTGTCTAGGAGGAGCAGATAAGCCTCACAGAGACTGGTGCTTTATTTTGGTGGGGACAGAAGGAAAAATAAAACCTGCAACTCCCCTGGCTTCTCACCTTGAATTTCACAGACCGCCATCTGGATGCTTCCTTTGCAACCCCTCCAGGCGTCTTCAGGAGAATCATAGTAGGATAATATCCCCCCACAGAGGAGGAACCATCGAGGCTGCCAACCTGAAAGCAGAAGAGCCTGGTCTCAGTTACAGCCTGTGTTTGAGGTGCCTCCCAGGACACAGGAATAGGACCTAACAAAGGATGCTGGGTCCCAGCGCCGAGGAATTTACATTCCAGTAGGAACTAAGGGAAAGAAATAGCTTAGGAAAGACCTGTGTGTTTGACCCCATTTTTGTAAAACTAAAAAGACTCACAGAGGCATATGTTTTCAGTCACATAATGTGTAGAAAAAGTCTGGAAGGATCAGCAACAAATACTGTGATGATTCTCTAGGTAATGGTATTACCGATGATTTTTATTCCCTATCTCCCTCAATACAGTCTCAGTAATCTGTGGTTTTCAATTGTGACCTAAACATTACTGTTATCATACACTTGTTCTCCTCCCCTCTGGTTAAGAAAATTATCACACACTTAGAAATGTGGCAAAAGATTATAGTGCCCTTTTAACATCGTACAGAGTGCTCATAAGCCTGCCTAGGTCACATGACCACTAGAAAAGATAACCTGGACTCACTATTTAGTATTGATCCACTGAGATGGAGTAATCCATTCAAGGGCTTAACTACTTTACTGTGGAGAATGTCAGGGGACAAACCACATTCGGGCACAATATATATCCCATGTGGTCCTCTTGCACAAACCGAATTCTGGTCAAAGCAAACTCATCTGCTGTATTCCTGCTTCGGGGCTTTTGCTTGAGCTGGATCATCAGTGCATCCCTGTGTCTGCATCAGCCCTGTCAGCCTCCTTAGTCAGGATTATTTTCTCTCTCTCTGAAATGCCACTGCCCTTTAGGGATACATTTCTCTTCTATGGCCTGGGCAGCCAGAGAGAAGGTGGCAGGGACTCTGGGTAGAGCCCCAGGGGCTACTCAGGTACAGACGTCTGATGATGGGCCCTTGGGGGTTGATTCACAGAAACCAGGTGCCTAAGACACCAATCAACGTCAAAATGGTGTCAGTGTATTACGTTAATGACAGGTGAGTGCACATCCTCAAGCACCCCAGCCTAAGATCGAGGTACAGGGACACTATGTATGCAGTCGGGAGGCTAAGCTCAGCACAGGAGCTGGGTGGCAGGCAAGATGTTTCACTCACTGTTTACTTCGTCAGGATCTGCTTTACTTTTTCCTTTTTAATTTGTTTTTAACTAAATGTATTGGGGTGACATTGGTTAATAAAATTACATAGGTTTCAAGTGTTCAACTCTAAAATACATCATCTGTACACTGTATGTGTGTTCACCACCCGAAGTCAAATCTGCTTCCATCTGCTTTTCTAGGACCAGAACACTCGGGCCTGCCAGGTTACCATGTCTCTCACTTCCGTAAACAAAACTGGTTAATACTAATTCTCAACACCCACCCTCTAGTAATCATAGCAGTAACTGAAATATCCTGCCATACAAGCCTTTCTCACCAAAGATAAGTAATCTTTTCTAAAACTATAGCTTATGCTCATCTTGTTTTTATTATTATTTTTTATATTGAGGACTTCCTTCCCAGGGAGACACCTAGACCCTTTACTAGATGGAAGGAGCCCCATGGCCTTATCTCAACACAAGTCAGTCAGTTATTGGTTGGCAAATCTCTTGGGATCAACTTGTCAATTTTTATTTCAGAAGGTGACGCTTCCTGACCTTGGCTACAAATTCTATGGAAATCCAAACTTGAAGGCCACTGTTCTTCACATAAACACTACAAGCCAGGAAACCACACTGTTCATCAGACTCTGTCTTACTGAGCAGAGAATTGACACTCCTGGAATTAGACATTATTGGTGATATTTTAGTCCTGTGCAAGAGAATCCAATTATTTACATCTTAGGCCACCTCCCCTCACCGAAACTGAAGAATCAATACCTGAGATTTGGAAGAGAACTTTGAAATCACCTAGTCCAACCAGCTCATTTTATAGATAAGGAAAACAATCCCAGGTAGATTAAGTGACTAACCTAAGAAATGGAAGAGGACTTTGAATCACCTAGTCCAACCAGCTCATTTTACAGACAATGAAAGTAATCCCAGGTAGACTAAGTGACCTACCTAAGGTCACACAGGAAGTACACAGAAAATCTGTGAAGAAAACTGTGTCTTTCTACAATGCCCCTACTAGAATAATAACCTCCAAACCCCATTTCTAGAACGCTATCCTGGTACAGAAGAGTAGCATCTTCTCACAGTTCAACTCCTATGACTCTATTTGATGTGAACACTCCCCCAAACCACCGTGACTTTGAGTAGATGGAGTTGAGGATATCCTCAATTACTACATTTTATCACATTTAGGACCCCATCTGTATTAGTCAGGGTTCTCCAGAAAAATAGAACCAATAGTATGTAAGTACCTCCTTCTATCTCTATCTCTGTTTCTATTTATTTATTATAAGGAATTGGCTCATGCAATGACGGAGGCAGAGAAATCCCAAGATCTGCAGTCAGCAAGCTAGAGACTCAGGACAGCGATCTGATTCCAGTTCGGAAAATAGCAGGCTTGAGACCCAAGAAGAACGACTGTTTCCATCCAAGTCAGAAAGCAGAAAGGGTTTCCCTCAGCCTTTTTATTCTATTTAGGTCTTTGGTTGGATGAGACCCACTCACATGAGAGAAAGCAATCTACTTTACTGGATCTACCAATTCAAACATTAATTTCATCCAGAAAACACCCTCACAGATAACACGCAGAATGATGTTTGGCCAAATGTCTGGGCATCTCCTGGCTCAGGCAAATTGATATAAAATTAGCCATCACACACCATCAATTTTAAGATATATCATTATTTCACGTGTCACAGGAAGAAAAAAATAACTCCTTATTAAGCCATGATGTAGCATAAAAAGTCTAAAAATGGGGGGAAATGTGGTGCTAAACTAGGTTTATTTTATAGGAATCTGAAAAATGTTACCTAACCACCCCTGCCCTCCCCACATACGTAAAGTCCAGCTGCAGTAAGTTCTGAAAGTAGCTGGTAGACAATTATAGAGACTGAAACAAAAACTTCCCTGTAATAGCTTCAGTATTATTATTAAAAAAATTTTTTTTCTTTATTTATTTTAGAGAGAGAGGAAAGGAGAGGGAGAGATTGAAACATTGATGAAAGAGAACATCGACTGGCCGCCTCCTGCATGCCCCCCACTGGGGATTGGGCCCACAACCTGGGCATGTGCCCTGACCGGGAATCTAACCGGCGACCTCTTAGTGCATGGGTCAATGCTCAACCACTGAGCCACACCGGCTGGGCACAGCTTCAGTATTTATCTAGAGGTTATAATTATGCTAAGGGAAGTTCAATATATCATTATTGTTCTCTGTAGATTGTAACTAGAAAAACTATGACCAAGAAAAACTTTTCTTTAAAGCACAAAGTTCCTGGAATTTCAGAAGGCACATGAAGAGACCATATAAGTTTCATTCTCATTACAGATATGAGTGTCATTTAAAGGCAGAGCAATGGAGAGTCCAGAGTAGTATTGGGACACACTGCTCTTCCATGATGTCCAGTCCTGGGCAGCTCAGATACAGCTCAGGAACGATGAATTGTATGAGAAAAGAGGCATGGATGATGTAAAGGCCATTAATCCTTGTCATGCTTTAAATTAATCTGCAGTTACCTTGGTTGGTATATGATGGTTATCAACTTGACTGGGCTAGCTGATGACCAGACAGCTGGTAAAACATTATCTCTAGGCATGTCTATGAGGGGATCTCTGGGAGAGATTAGCATTTTAATCAGTCAACTGTGTAAAGAAGACGGCCCCACCAAAGCAGGTGAGCATCAGCCAATCCACGTGGGCCTGAGTGGAACAAAAAGGCAGAGTAAGGCCAGATTTACTCTCTGCTAGGAACAGAAGGGAACTTCAACCTGATAAAGGCATCTACAAAAACCACACAGCTAACATTATACTTAATAACAAAAGACTGGATGCTTTTCCCTAGTATCAGGAACAAGATAAGGATGCTTGCTCTCCCCATTTCTTTCAACATTATATTGGAGGTTCTACCCAGGGCAATTACAGTACAAAATAAAATAAAATAAAAGGTACACAGATTGGAAAGGAAGAAGCCAATCTACCTCTATTTGCAAACATGCTTTTATATATTAAAAAACAAACAAACCCTAAGTAATCCACTAAAAAAATTATTAAAAGAAATGAGCTCAGCAAGGTTGCAAGATATAAGACCAAAACACAAATATTGTTATTGGTGGGGTTCCCTGTGTACCATCTGTTACTGGTGGAAATGGATTCTTGGGGTGCCATGGGAACAAGAACTTCCTCAGGCCCCCATGGGAGGATGAGGTATCATGGAAAGCTTTATTGATGATGTAAGATTAAGGGAGATTTCCTCCACGGTGCTATCTCCCTCTGTCCCACCATGGAAAAACTTTAATTTTTTCTTCAGTAGAGCTAGAATCAAAGCCACTGCCCAGACTCTTTGCTCCATATTAAACTCCAGTCCAGTCCAGCACCTGGCTAGCTCACCTTGTATTTCCAGCTGCAGTCCATTGTATGTGGGGTCTGCATGGCCATGGGCCATGTGGCTTCTAGGGCCACATGGCAGGCTAGCGTGGGTCACAGAGCTAGTGAGTGCAAGGGCAAGCAAGCAAGAGGAACACGAGAGAGAAAGTTTGGGGATTTTAACTAGGAGCTTAACCAATGAATCCTTCAGGATTTCACACACTTGCAGTGGCTTCACCCCTCTAGCTAATCATGGTTCCTCAGGCTAGACTGACAGGTAAACATCTTTGTTATGTCACCCTGACTTCAGGGCAAATGCGTCCATCTTCCCCTTTGTTGGACCCCTTCCCCCAACGATTTGCAGGGAATGGACCCGTGGTTCCCTGGGGAGTATAAAACTGCAGCTTCCTGGTGAAGCTACCCAGATGACCATGCTTACAATGCCTGGCCTTCCCTTTGTTCCTTTCTATTATTAATATTAGCTATTATGATGGTAACAATATCAATTGCATCTACACAGTTGCAATGAAAAATTGGAAAATGAAATTAAGCTTAACATTCCATTTACAATAACATCAAAAATAAAAATACTTAGGAATAAGCAAAAGAAGTGTTCAACTTAAACTCTGAAAACTACAAACATTATTCAAAGACATTAAAGATTTTAAGACTTCATTCCAAAACTGTTACCCAACTTATTCTTTTCTTACATGGTGCAAATGTCTTTTATTTAAGTGACAGCAATTATTAGCAAAATTTACTTGTTTCAGTTCAACTAATGTTGAACAATATATATATTTTTTCAATGAGCATAATTTTCTCCAAAGAATGAAGTTTTATTTGAATCTAAAATGATATAACTCATTAATTTTGCACTATATGTTCTTCCTTTTTTATTCTACATTAGCCATGATTTTTAAATGAAAATTTCTAAATAGAGACATTCTTATTCCTTTAAAGATCCAAACCAAAAAAGTGATTACTTGCGAGTCATCCTCATATCTGACTAAAAATTACTGTCACTTCCTTTTTTACTCAGTAGTCTTATGAGAAGTAGCTAACGCAAACACACTGTTAAAAAACAACTGTACTCCATTAAAAAGACACTTAAATTTTTTTTTAAATATTTTTTTTCTTTATTGATTTTAGAGAGAAAGGAAGGGAGAGGGAGAGAGAGAGAGAAACATCAATGAGAGAGAACATCGACTGGCCGCCTCCTGCATGTCCCCCAATGGGAAATGGGCCCACAACCTGGGCATGTGCTCTGACTGGGAATCGAACCGGCGACCTCTTGGTGCATGGGTCGATGCTTAACCACTGAGTCACACTGGCCGGACAAAACACTTAAATTTTTAAAAAAATATTTATTTTTAAATTTACACACAGTAAAATTTCTTCTTTGGTTAATAGTTTTGAGTTTTGAGAAGTATACAGTTCTCTAACAACCACCATAATAATCAAGATGCAGAAAAATTCCATTATCTTCTCCTCAAAAATTCCCTTGTGCTACTGTTTTGTAGTCAAGCCCTACTCCCATACTTTACCCCAGGACAACCACTCTTGTGTTTTCATTTTAAATTGAAAATATTTCCTAATTTTCTTAGGGACTTCTTTGACCCATGGGTTACTTAGAAGTATACTGTTTAATTTCCTAATATTTGGGAATTTCCACATCTTTCTATCATTGATTTGCAATTTACTTCTGTTAAAGACACAGAATATTTTTTTAAATTTGGCAGGGTTTGCATTATAGTTCACAATATAGTCGATCTTAGTGAATGTTCCATGTGCATTTGAAAAAAAAAAAAGCAGTGTTCTGCTGCTATTTGGGGGATTATTCTATAAATGTCAATTAGGTCAAGTAGGTTGACAGTGTTCATTCAGATCTTCTATATCACTGGATACTTTACTGTCTACTCAGTCTACTGGTTACTGAGAGAAGAATGTTGAAGTTTGCATGTATAAATGTGGATCTATTTCTCCTTCCAGTTCTATCAGATTTTGTTTCATATATTTTTGATATTGTTTTTAGACGTATACACATTAGGATTCTTGTCTTTCTGATGACTTGACCCTTTTGTAATTATGCAATGTCTTTTTTATTCCTTACAATTTTCCCTGTTCTGACATCTACTTTAATATTAATCGTCAATCCAGCTTTCTTCTGATTAGTATTTGCATGGCAACATCTTTTCCTATCCTTTTATTTTTTAAAAAACTTTAAAGAATACTTTAATTTTTAAGAGCGGTTTTAGGTTTAAAACATAATTGAGAGGGAGGTAGAGGGGTTCCCCACATGCCCTCTGCCCCCACAACTTGAATAGCCTTCCCCATTATCAACATTACTCACCAGGATGGTTTTTTTTTTTTAAAAACCATTTACATTGACACATTATAATCACCCAAAGTTCATAGTTTACTTCAATATTCACTCTTGGTGTTGTACATTCTATGCCAGTGATTTTCAACCTTTTTCATCTCATGGCACACATAAACTAATTGCTAAAATTCTGTAGCTCACCAAAAAATATATATTTTGACAATCTGACAAAAAATAAGTATAATTTTAATTCATCCATACCAGACAGCTATTGTCGTGTTGGCTGTTGTCATTTTTTTATTTGACAATCTAAGGGAAAAGAGGTCAGTAGCCCTGACTAAATAGTGAGGTATTGCATGTTTTAAAAATTCTTGTGGCATACCGGTCGAAAATCGCTCTTCTGTGGGTTTGGGCAAGTGTACAGTATACGTTCCTCATTATTCTAATCCCACCACAACCTACAACCACCCAAGACACCACTGATTTTTTTTATTGTCTCTATAGTTTTGTCTTTTCCAGAATGTCATATAGTTAGAATAATTCAGTATGTACTATTTTCCGATTGGTTTCTTTCACTTAGTAACATGAGTATAAATTTCCTCTATGTCTTTTCATGGCTTAACAGTTCACTTCTTTTAAGCTTTGAATGATCTTTCATTGTCTGGATGTACTTCAGTTTATTTATCCATTCACCTACTGAAAGACATCTTGGTTGCTTCCAAGTTTTGGCTATTATGAATAAAGCTGCTATAAAGATCCTTGGGTAAGTTTTTGTGCGGACATAAGTTTTTAACTCCTTTGTGTAAATACCAAGAGTGTGATTGCTAAATCATGTGGTTGGAGTATGTTTAGTTTTATAAAAAAAACAGGCTGTTTTCTAAAGTGACTGTTCAGTTTGCATTCCCATGAGCAATGTGCAAGAGTTCCTGTTGTCCTGCCTCCTTGTCAGCATTTGGTATTGCCAGTGTTCTGGATTTTGGCTGTTCTAATAGGTGTGTTGTGTTTTCTCATTGTTGCTTCAGTTAATGTTTCCCTGATGACATATGAGCTACTTTTCATATGTGTATTTGCCATCTCTATATATTCTTTGGTGAGGTGTCTGTTAAGGTCTTTGGTCCATTTTTTAATAGTTTTTTTGTTTTCTTATTGTTGAGTTTTAAGAGTGTTTGGTATATTTTGTCCTTTTGTCAGATGTGTCTTTTACAAATATTTTCTCTCAGTCTGTGATTTGTCTTCTAATTCTCTTGATATTGTTCCTCACAGAGAAGAAGTTTTTAACTTTAAGAAAGTCCAGATTACCAATTATTTCTTTCATGTATTGTATCTAAAAAAGCATTAAAATATCCAAGGTCATCTAGATTTTCTTCCAAGTTATCTTTTAGGAGTTTTATAGTTTTGCACCTTACATGTAAGTCTATTATCCATTTTAAGCTCATTTTGGTGAAGGGTGTAAGGTCTGTGTCTAGACTCATTTTTCTTTTTTTGCATGTGGGTGTCCAATTGTTCTAGTAGCACTTGTTGAAGAGACTATCTTTGCTCCATTATATTGTCTTTGTTTATTTGTAAAAGATCAGTTGATTGTACTTACATGGGTCTACTTCTGGGTCACTATTCTGTTCCATTATGCTATTTTTCTATTCTTTCACCAATATCATACAATGTTGATTATTGTAGCTTTATAATAAGTCTTGACGTCAGGTAGTGTCAGTCCTTCAACTTTATTCTTCTTCTTTACTATTGTGTTGGCTATTCTGGGTCTTTTGCCTCTCTAAATATACTTTAGAATAAGTTGCTTGACATCCATAAAATAACTTATTGGGATCTTTGACTGGGATTGCATTGAATTAATAGATCAAGCTGGGAAAAGCTGATATCTTGACAATATTGAGTCTTCCTATCCATGAACATGGAATATCTCTCTATTTATTTAGTTCTTTCATTTCATTAGCCAGTTTTGTAGTTTTCCTCATATATATCTTGCACATATTTTGTTAGATTTATACCTAAATATTTCATCTTAGGGGTATTAATGTAAATGGTATTGTGTTTTAAATTTCAATGTCCACTTGTTCATTATTGGTATATATGGTATATAGGAAAGCAATTGACTTTTCTGCATATTAATCTTGTATCCTGCAACCTTGCTACAATCACTTATTAATTCCAGGTTTGTGGGGTTTTTTTAATCAATTCTTTTGAATTTTCTACATATGTGATCATGTCATCTGTGAACAAGGACAGTTTTATGTCTTCCTTCCCAATATGTATACTTTGTATTTCCTTTTCTTACCTTATTGCATTAGCAAAGATTTCTAATATGACGTTTAAAAGGAATGGTAAGAGGGGACATTCTTGCTTTGTATCTAATCTTAGTGGGAAGGCTTCTAGTTTCTCACCATTAAGTATGATGCTAGCTGGAGGGTTTTTGTAAATAGCCCTTATCAAGTTGAGAAGGTTCTCCTCTATTCCTACTTTACTGAGTTTTTATCATGAATAGGTGATGTGTCAAAAGCTTTTTCTGTATCTATCGATATGAACATGTCATTTTTCCGTTTTAGTCTGCTAATGTATGAATTACGTTAACTGATTTTCAAATGGTGAACCAGCCTTGTATATCTGGGATAAATTCTACTTGGTCATGGTGTACAATTCTTTTTATAGATTTTGGATTTGAACTGCTGATATTTTGTTGAGTATTTTTACATCTATGTTCATATATTCTTTTATTTTTAATCTATTTATATCTCTATAATTAAAGTAGGCTTTTCATAGATAGCATATAGTTTGGTCTTGTATATTTATCCTATCTGATAATCTGTGTCTTTTAATGCATTTGTTTAGACCATGTATATTTAATATATTATTGATATAGTTTGCATTAGAGCCACTGTTTTGTTTATTTTTTATTGTTTCCTGTTTCTTTTCTTTTTCTGGTTACTTTTTTGCTCCCTTTCCTGCCTTCCTTTGGATTATATGATTCCATTTTAATTTATCCATTGAATTTTTTGCTATATCTCTTGGTATTTTTTTTTTCTTTTTTTAATGTTTTTTTCTTTATTGATTTTAGAGAGAGAGATAGAAACATTGATGAGAGAGAACATTGATTGGCCACCTCCTGCTTGCCCCCCACTGAGGATTTGGCCCACAACCTGGGCATGTGCCCTGACTGGGAATCGAACTGGTGACCTCTTGGTGCATGGGTCGATGCTCAACCACTGAGTCACACTGGCTAGGTTCTTGGTATTTTATTCATTGGTTGCTATAGGGCTTAGGAAATACATACCTAACTTTTTAGCCTACTGAGAATTAACATTTTATCATGTCAAGTCCTTTTAGCCTTCCCCCTTTGTTATTGCTGTCATTTACATTATATCTATATAAAGTGAATGCTGCCACTGATAATGCTATAATTTTTGCTTCCAGCAGTCATACACATTTTAGAGAACTTAAGAGAGAAAAAGAGCCCATTATATTTACACAGATATTTATAATTCCTGTTGCTCTTCTTATTCTGTTGTTCTAAGTTTCCCCTGGTATCATTTCCCTTCAGGTTAAAGAACTGCTTTTAGACTTTCTTTAGTTTTCTTTTATATAAGGATGTTATTTTATCTTAACTCTTGAAGAGTATTTCATTGAATAGAGAATTCTATGTTGACAATTCTTTTCTTTTAGCACTTTAAAGATGTTGCTCCACTGTCTCTTAGCCTTCACTTTTTTCTGATAAGAACCTTCAGGTATTTACATTGTTGTTTCCCTATATGTATTGTATCTTTCTACTATTGTTGCTTTTGAAATTTAAAAAAAAAATTTTTTTTTTCTGTATTGATTTTAGAGAGAGAGGAAGGGAGAGGGAGAGAGAGATAGAAACATTGATGAGAAAGAACATCGATTGGCCGCCTCCTGCATGCCCCCCACTGGGGATCAGGCCCACAACCTGGGCATGTGCCCTGACCAGGAATCAAACCGGCAACCTCTTGGTGCATGGGTCGATGCTCAACCACTGAGCCATACCGGCCGGGCACTTTTGAAATTTTTAAAGTTTTCAGCAGTTTCATTATGATGTGTGTGGGTATGTTCTTTTTTGAGTTTATACTGGTTGGAATTTGCTGAATTTCTTGAATCTGTAAATTTGTAGTTTTCACTTAATTTGGGAATTTTTCAGTTGGTATTTTTTCAAGCCCTTTTTCTTTACCAGTGTCTTTCTCCTTTCCCTTTCTCCTTTCTCCAATGCCAGAATGTTAGACCTTTCGTGATTATCCCGGATCCCTGTGGTTTTATTCTCTTTTTATCCCAATTTTTTCCTCTCTGTTCTTCAGACTGGATCATTTCTACTGATTTATCTTTAAGTTCAGTGATTCTCCTGTGTCATCTGTATTCTACTGAGCCCATCTACTGAGTTATATTTTAATTTCAAATTAATACTTTTTAGTTCTAAAATGTCCATTTTCTTTTTTAATAGTCTATATTTTTCTTCCAAGAATTTCTACCTTTTCATTTCTTTCAAGAGTGTTCATCTTTGTCATGTTGGTCATTCGAGTTTTGTTTTCCATCTCCAGTATGCCTGTTAACTGTTTACTTTCCAGAGTGCTCAGACAGTTGCTTTTATTTATTTTTTTTAATTTTTTATCCTCACCCGAGGACACTTTTTTCATTTTTTGTTCAGATAGAGTGGGAGGGAGAGAGAGGAAGAGAGAGAGAGAGAGAGAAACATCGATGTGAAAGGGACACATCGAGTGGCCGCCACCCGCACGACCAACCAGGGCCAGGGACAAACTGCAACCGAAGTACATGCCCTTAGCGGGAACCGAACCCGGGTCTCTCTGGACCGCAGGCCGACGCTCTAACCGCTGAGCCAAACCGGCCAGGGCTCAGATAGTTGCTTTTAGTACTTTGTTCATAGTTTCTAGTTCTAATCAGTGGGAAAAGAGGCTACAGTGGGCTTCCTCCATCTAGGCCAGTTATGACGCTCTTAAACAGAACAACTAGTAGCACGCCCACTAAGTGAATTGTCAGCTAAGGTGCATCACTCTGTCTATAAACCCATCAAAGTTTCTTCAGAACTTTTGCCAATTAGGTGTTAGGGGAAACCAGTTTACAATCTTACTGTATAACAGAGTAAAATGAAAACATTAACACATTATAAATTTTTTAAAATCCATAATGAAATGCTGCTGGGTAGAAATGAACAACACGAGAAGGGGCTATTTAAATCCACTTGTAGAAAATTAAGCCAAAAGTAAAGAAAAAAGTGAGGGAAAAGTACTTTTCCGTCAACTAAATGAGGATTAAGTAGGTAGAGAATGAAAGAAGCAAAAGGGGTGAATAAGTCCCTAACCTCTTTCGATTTTAGTTTCTTTTTCTACAGAGTGACAGCATGAGCTTAATAATCTCTAGTAGTCTCTTTTGGCTTTCAAAACCTGTAAGTCTCTATCTTAATACAAAATAACAGGAAACAATTCTTTTACAGGACCTATTTCAAGAGAAAGTAACTAATGTCAAGAAAATAAAGTGAGATTAAATTTCTTGATAGGATGGACAGTCTTTCTAAAGTGATGAGTCAAGACTTAATTGATTCACCATAAATTATTGTTACTATGTTCATAATCCAAATACATTACATGATGATTATAATACATTATATTATAGATGTTATAGAGATATGTCAGTAGTTAAAAACAAAACAAAAAAAACCCCACCATTTTTTAAATGTAATTTGCTTTAAAAAAAAAAAAGGTTTTTATTTAAAGACAGGAAGGGAGAGAGAGCTAGAAACATCAATGTGAGAGAGAAACATCAATCGGCTGCCTCCTGCACATCCCCTACTGGGGATCAAGCCGGTAACCTGGGCATATGTCCTAACTGGGAATCGAACTGAGACCTCTCAGTTCATGAGACAATGCTCAATCCACTGAGCCACACTGGCCAGGCAAAAAAACCTAACGTTTTTAATTGTAGCAAAGCACTATTATTGACCCCTGACCTCTATAGCCTTGGTGTTTCCCAATGTCTAGCCCTGGGTGCTCAGCCAGAGTTCACCTCATAAGAGCCCTCCCCAATAACTCAGCTTCCCTGGGGGAGCTCCAGACAGGACAGTGGATAACAAAGCCTTGGGTTCTTCTGCCAGGTCAGTCAGTAACAATTTTGCTGCAGCTAGGAAGCAGGGAAGAAGAGACACCCCTAATAGTAACAGAAAATAGCCAAGCATTAGTTAAACTATAAGTTTCTTAATTTACCATGAACTAATTCACAAACCATTTTTGAGCACTTATAATTTGCCAGGCTTAATGATTTATAGAAAAGAAGATCCCAGCTCTCAAAGAATGATAGTCCACAGGGGAATCAGGCATGCAGATGGTGAGCAGTCTATAATTGTAATATATTATATCAAATTATCTTTAGAACCTACTGTTAGAGCCTCCTGTAAGTCACCTCTCCTGTATGCTTTAAGCTACCAAACTTGGTATTTACTTGTTATAATTATTTGTTCTGGCCAAGGCCTTGTATATGTCCCACCATCACCTTACTCAAGAGAACAGAGTCAGGAAACTTTGGTTCAAGTTCAAACTCTTAACATCCAGATGTATCATCTTGACCACATCACTTAGTCACTTAATTTCTCTGGGCATTCTTTTCTAATTTATAAACTGAGAGAGATGGATTAAACTGAGTATTTGAAGTTTAACATGCCATCTTCCTTCTGACTATAATGTCTCTCTTAACAAATCCAGTATCTACCTACCACCATAGCTCCAAACCTGAAGGCCAATTCTGCCCTACCCCTCCAGGTCAATCACCATCATTCCCAGCATCACACTGGGGCATAGAGCATGAAATCATGGAAAGGACACGAAGTCAGGCAGACCTGACTCAAGACTTATTTGCTGTATGATTCTAAGTTAATTATTTACCTTGTGAGCCTAAACTGATTCATCTGTGAAATAGGAGATAATGCCTCCCTTCTCCCCTGCCCTTATCATCTTGCCTTGGTAATACAGCTTTGCCTCCTCATTTCTCATGTTTCAGTCAGCTAAATCTTCCTTATGTACTTTGTTTATGTGCTCTTTCCTCCTGTTTAGAAACCCTGAGTGACTCCCTACCGTACCAATTCTAAACTCTCAGACTTCACTTGGTTTAATAATCTAATCCCATCCCAACAACACTCCAGTATTTCCTCCTGCTCCTAGACAAGAACTCTCCTTTTTAGTCTGGTTTCTTTACTGAGGGTCACTTCTGTCCCCTCACCTTCCCCCTCTGTCCAGGCCAATTCTGCCCGCCCCTTGATCTCACATCTTCATGAAGTTTTCCTGGATTACTCCTTAAAGATTCTCTACATTTTTCTTGACAAAGGTATGTCTGTCTCCTTTGACCAGTTTTTCAACTTCCTCACATTCTTACTTTCTCCTCTCCTAGTTTCTGAGGCTGCTGATACTGGCCTCAGAAGTTGGACTGCTGGTCTCCATCCAAACTGTATATACTGGCCAGCAGAGGCAGAAAAACAACAGGATATCTGTGGTGTTAACCTGGATGACCAAAGACTTTGTCAGGGGTGCCCCAAATTTTCCTTTTAATTCCAGTAAAGACACCAGAGAGTGATAGGTGACACCTACCTGCACCTACAGATCAGTTATGTGCAATGTGGTCCCTCTAAACCTTGTCAAGCCATAGCCTCAGGGCAGCCACATCAAAGCTTAAAGGTTGAAACCACGAGTTTAGCTGGAAGAGTATTTACATAGTTGAATAAAATTTCCACTACACTATGACCTCCCTTGAGAATAAGGATCATGTCTTACTCAAAATAGTATCCCCAACACCCCCGCACACAGGCTCTGGTAAGATGCTGATGCTCAGGATTACTTGAATGAATGAATAAATGAATGAATGATTGGGGACTATTAGATGGTGTAAAGGTAGACTGTTGAAGCCATTCCTCTGGTATGTAAAAATCAAGGCAGAGCCATCCTTGTTTTGGACTACATAGGAACAATTCTATCTGAAGGACATGGAGTATATTATCAAGCAAATGATATTTTGGTTCCTTTGATGTGATAGGAATACTGATAAAGGTCAGGCCTCTCTCTGGCTAACTCTATAGATATTATCCATTTCTCCATCTCTCCTGGTACTTTTTTGGACTTACACTGCCTGTTGTCTCACTCATCTGTCTTGTGTCCAACAATAGCTCCATTGCCTGTTTGTTTTATGTCTGTCTCAAATCTGTTCCTAATGGAATTTAATTGGCTTTTGCTCAATTCTAAACAAGATGAAAGTAATGGTAACAGGAAGTGTTAAAGATTAAACACTGAGAGTACAGTCTCAGAACAATGATTCCCAGGCATCTTTAGTCCACAGACCACTTCAATGACACGAGACTCCATGAATGACTTCTAACATCTCCAACCACATCACACATCAAAATCAATGGGAAGACTGGTGCTGTTTTTGATGGAGTGCCGATGGGGCTACAGTCTAACATCTCTTATGTTTCTTAGCAAATATTAATTAATTTTTGCTGGAAACAAAAGTACAGACCAGTGCTACACTGGATTACATGATCTATTATCATCATTCACCCAAAAAGATGACTGTCATAGGACTATAGAGTCAATTACAAATTTCTGATGTTTATGTGCAACTTTT
This sequence comes from Tadarida brasiliensis, assembly GCA_030848825.1. Classification (NCBI taxonomy): domain Eukaryota; kingdom Metazoa; phylum Chordata; class Mammalia; order Chiroptera; family Molossidae; genus Tadarida; species Tadarida brasiliensis. The sequence goes on along the minus strand of CM061267.1, from coordinate 91,058,982 downwards.
CCTTTATAATGCATACTCATCCACTTCCAAAAGGAGGACTTAAGGAATTCAAAATACATATACTCCCAGAAGCCACAAGGAGCCACAATTTTCACACAGACACTACATATACACTAAAATGTTCTGGCATTATCATTAGTCAAAACGTATGACAATCCAATTAACGTACCCTTAAGTGAACTATGTACCAGGCAGGTTCATACGTTTTCCATTTCATATTTATAACAAACCTAGTATGGCTCTTATTCTTGCTGTCTCCTTAAAGCTGAGGCTGAGGGAGATTAAGTACTTGGCTTAAGGTGTCAGCACTAGCACGCAGTACAGCAGAGATGTGAACTCGGGGCTTTCTGACTCCAAACTTTTGCACTTAGGCATTCAAATATACTGGCCCATGGCCCTGTCACTGAAACCATGAAAAAAAAGAGTTTACCAATGGATATCTATATGCAAAGAATGTACCCTTTCATCACACACAAAAAGTAATTAAAAATGGACCAGACCTAAATATAACAGATAAAATTATAAAAACTTTTAGAAAAAAGCACAGGAGTAAATCCTCATAACCTAGGGTTAGGCAATGGTTTCTCAAGATATGACATGAAAAGCACAAGTAAAAGAAAAAAAATGATAAACTGGGCATCAAAATTAAAAATATTAGTACTGCCAGTGATACCATCAAGAAAATGAAAGACAATCTACAAAATAAGAAAAAAATATTTGCAAATCATGTCTGATAAGGAGCTTGTATCCAGAATAAAGAACTCTTACAATTCCACAATGAAAAAATAAGCTTAATTAACAAACGGGCAAAGGATGTGAATAGATATTTCTCCAAAGAAGATACACAAATGGCTAATAAGCACATGAAAAGATGATCAATGTTACTGATTGTTAGAGAAATATAAATCAAAACTACTTCAACTCATTAGGATGAGTAAAAAAGACAGACAATAACAAGTCTTGGTGATCTTCTTTCATTACTGATAAGAATGTAAAATGGTGCAGCCACTTTGTAAAACAGTTTATGAGTTCTCAAAAGAAAAAAAAAAAGGATCAACTCAAATGTCTATCAATGGATGAATGGATAAACAAAATATGGTATCGCCATACAAATGAATATGATTTGTTAATAAAAAGAATTAAGTACTGATACATGCTATAACAGTTATGAACCCAAACATTATGCTAGGTAAAAGAAGTCAGTCACAAAAGACCATGTAATGTATGACTCCATTTATATGAAATGTCTAGAATAAGCAAACTTATACAGACAGATTAGTAGTTGCCAAAGGCAAGAGAGGGTGGGGTGACAGTGATTGCTAATGGGTATTGAGTTCTTTTGAGGATAAAGCAAATATTTAAAAATTGATCATGGCAATGGTTGCACTCTCTAAATACACTAAAAATCTCTAACTTGCATACTTTAAATGAGTGAAATTTATGATGGGTGAATCATTATCTCAATAAAGATGTTTAAAAAACAAGCAGAAAAGGTTGACCAGTGGTTGTGAGACCATGAGAATCTTGCTCTGGATCACGCACATTCCAGATATCCTCCTGGCATTGTTTCCAAAGCACAGACACGTACAGGCAAGTCACCTTCCTCCGCCTGCGGGGTTGGGGGTAAGCAAAATTAGAGCACCTCCTCAAACAACCATCTGGTCAGCATGGTGCAAGCCTTGGTTATTTTTGGAATGTGGTGCTGCAATGTGCTTCTGCCCTAACCTGCTGCAGCGGCCCAAGAAGCCTACAACTGGCTGGAGCTCATGGCAGCAGCCCTTGCATGTGCCTCGTGGGCAGGAAAGGGACCTAAAACTGTAAAGTAGAATGCTTACAGCCGGCTCAGAAATTCTCCTTGTGACAAAACATATGCACAACACTGGGCAGTCTTCCTCACTCTTGAACTCCTCCCCAACTCCCACCCCCAATTAGAGTCTGCTATTCTAGGTCAACATACTTTAAATATAGGTGCATTATGAATCAGCTAGAATTATATAATGATCAAGCAGGAAGGACCTTCAAGAGAATTGTGTAATGGAGCATTGGCTCTGGAGGCACTTACTAACTGTGTGAGCTTGGGCCAGTTCCTGTACCTTTCTGGAAAATGGGAACAATAAAGGCAACTCCTTCCTACAACTGCTGTGAAGATTAAATGAGTCGATCCATGTGGAATGTTTAGAATAGTGCCTGAAATATTATGTGCTAAGTTTTTTACTGTTCTTATACATATTAACTGGTAAATGTCATCTTTTTATGGAGGACAACACTAAAGGTCAGAAACGGTAAAGTGACTGCAGGGGGCAGTGAGAGCTGGTATGAGACTTGAGGTCTCTGACTCCTAAACGAGTGTTCTCCTATAGAGCATTCGTGTACACCATGTGTGTGTAATAGCCCTTGACTCATTTTTAGGGCTTGAAAGATACAAACTACAAACATACAGGGCCTAGCCACTATGTCTCACACACACACTATGTCTCACACAATGTAGGTGTGTGTGAAACATTTAATCCATTCCCTTTTCATCCCAGGTTTAATCTCCTAAAGAGAAGATTTGACACTAAATCCCAGAATTCCAGTGTTTGGCTGCTCACAAGGCAGGATGGCTCAAGATTGTTGAAGAAAATACACATGAGCAGGTTGTCTCTCCATTTTCCTCTGGAGCACAGGGTACCTGAGTAGGGAAAGGACACTTCTCTTCCTTTCTCTCTCTATATTTTAGTGGTACACTCATGCAAGCAATTTAGATGTTATTCTCAAGGTGTGATGGTTTCAACTTTTAATAATAACTGATACCTATTAGTTTAATTTAAGAGGCAAGAGAACCTCACAAAATAACTACCTTATTTGGCAAAATACAAAAAATGCAGCCAAGGTAAGCTTTAAGCTTTTAAACAATTCATTCTCCACCCCCATCTCTCTCTCTCTCTCTCTCTCTCTCACACACACACACACACACACACACGCACACAATTACTCCACAATGTCTAAACCAGCCTATGAAGTCCTACAATATGAGGCCTCCCACCCCACCCCTTGTTGGAGCCTCATTCTTCTCAGCTCTCCAGCCATGCGGATCTTCTTTCATTTCCTCAAACTCATGGGTCTCTATCTGGGTTTAGGGCCTTCACTCTGACATTCCCTGCACCTAGGAAGTTCTTCTTTACAGCCTCCACCTGCACCTCTGCCTTGGCCTCCCCACCTCTTCAATTTATCCTTCAGTCTCTCTTAAATCTTTTCTTCAAAGAAACCTTCCCCAATGACCCAGACTAGCCTCTCCTCTTCCCCTCTCCCCAAATCACAAACACTGAGAACATGCTTCTAACCACTTATCCAATGAAAGTCTTTCTCCCTCAATCCCCTCACTGTAAGCTCAAGGAAGGCAGGGATTGTGTCTGTCTGTCTTGTTTAATGTTGCTTACCCTGTGCCCAGCTCAGAGTAGGTGCTGAAAGAAATTAACAACACTCTCCAAGGATTCAAAGGATTAGCTGCTAAACTGATTTCCTAACTTCTCCACTCAAATTTGACACAAGGCATTCCACATCAAGCTGTGTGCATGACAAATACACAAGCCACACAAATGGTTATGTACCCTCTTTGGAGAAAAACTCAGAATGAACAAAAACCTGGACTTGTGATTACATGTATTTTAAAGTTACTATGTGCAAAACTGTAAGAAAAAAATGTTACTTTTATAACAAGCTTCAGAAGAAGAAAAAGCCATGACGTCTTCATCAAAGCTTGTCATGAGCCCTGGCTGGTTTGGCTCAGCAGTTAGAGCATCAGCCCTTCGACGATTCCTGGTCAAGGGTACGTGCCTGGGTTGCAGTTTTGGGGTTGTTAGGGAGGCAGCCAATCAATGTGTCTCCCTTACATCCATGTTTCACTCTCCCTCCCTCCCTACCTTTCACTCTGTCTAAAAAGTCAGTGGAGAAATATATCCTCTAGTGAGGATTAACAACAACAACAAAGCTTGTCATGAACACTCACACTATGTTCTTTTGGGGAGACTAACTCACATAGAAGGGTGGAAGAAACAAGAATGCATTTGTTCTTCCTATGTTATTACTGCTCCTTTCCAAAGTAAATTTATCTCCTAATGTAATAGAATGTGTTGAACCATAATTTTAAGTATATCCAGGAAAAGTACCCAGTGGTGTGATGGGCTTCTATAAACAGTGTGCCCACAATGAGGCAGCCTGTGGGCCAAGGGAACAAGCAGTATGGTGTGAGGACAAGGACTCCAGTGCCCCTCTTCCTCAGGGCTTCCACCGTGGCCTCACTCACAGCATTAACTTCTCTTACTTGGAGAAGAAAAAAATAAGACTCAAAACAGATGGTATAGCCATCACATGAGAGAGAGAAATTCCAAAAGATCCTTCTAGAGAAATTTTGCTCTATAGAAGGATAACACAAAAACAGCCAGGAAAAAAATAAAAGGTAGTCCATGACCAGAAAGTAGGTACTATACCAAGAGAGTAAACTTGCCACATAGGGAGAAAAGTTAGAAAGGGGAGACAAAAACAAAAAAAGGAGGGGGGGAGAGGTGGAGAAAAAGAAGAATGTTGAGGATGAATGAAAAAAAGTTAAAAAGCATTTGTGATGGAAATGGGTGAAAGACTAGCAACTAAATTTTACTCAAAGGCATAAGATCCACACATCTCAGAGCCTGAAGATACCTCAAAAGGAAAACTACCTGATCAGGCATCTTCCCTTTAGGTTAGTGGAGTGTTAACCCCAGCCCAGCCATGAGTTAACCATATCTAATGTAATCACCTGACATCAATGAAGGTTCCTGAAGAAAAGGCCAGGTCTTCTAATATACTCAGTCTTGAGTAATGATTGCAGGACATATAAACAGAACTCACTTCTAACCACACTGTGCACAAGAAAGAGATTCTAGGTACACCCAACAGGTGCACAGGGCTGTGCTGTGTAACCTCATCAAAGTCATTATGCCAACTAATCCTCCCAGACTCATCCATCCCTAAAACACCCCAGAGCATCACCACACTACAATCTTTAAAAAACTGGCCTATCAGAAACGATGGGAAAATATAGCTCTCTGACTCTAGGGGAATAACTGGGAATACTTCTGGTTTCACATACATTGCTATTATGTGAATAGCAATGCTTAGTTCATTTCCTATAATAAAGAGTATAATTCCAAAAAAAGTGCTTAGCAGCTTCCAGCATACAGAAGGCTTTTATTAAATACTGGTTGCACAAATGAAGAAAAAAAATGCTTGTTCTGAAGTTCTGAATCATATTCACAGCTGAAGAACAGTCATGACTTTCTCAAGATATGAAAGAAGTACTTCCACAAACTGGAAAGGGGTAGTCTACTATTTTTAAGCCATTCTGCTCAGCAGAGCAAGAAAACAGTTGCTAATATTTGCATTGATCTTATGGTAATTTCTGAGTGCAAAACCAAAAGAAATGCTCAGTAAGAAAACCAAAAACCTTGTGCAAATCTCGGAGCTCTGAAACCGTTGAGATGGAACTCTTGATACCTAGGTCTGCACGCAGATGACTCTGAAGGTGACAACGTGAAAATGTTTGCACTGGGGACTTTTTTTTAAGGGCCTTTCATGCATATATGCATAACCAATGTACACAGACAACAGTACAGTGCAGGGGGTCCGGAGCGGGGAGGAGGGTGTCCAAGGGGGGGGGAAAGGAGAGACATCTGTAATTTAGAAATTAATAAATTGAGTATTAAAAAAATAAAAGAAAATAATACAATAATATATAATAATACAAGAATAAAAAAATGCTTTCAGCATGGTGAAAAAAATAAAAGGGCCTTTCCTCTTTGGAATTCCCAGTTACTCTGGACATTGATGTGAAACCTTCCAACCCATCTGCTGGCCAGGCAAGATCAGCTCCTTCGCCAGAATTCAGCGTCTCCCTTCCGATGCCACCAAGGGCACCTCGCCTTGCACGTCACCCCAAATCTCAGGATTTCGTGGGTTTCCTTGAAATGAAAGGGCAGCTACTGCCCTCACCCAGCCACAACGGGGGGCCGTGTCGGTGCGGCACGGGGGGCGCTGTCCGGTGAGCGCAGCGCTTCGAGGAAACACTCCGGGTCAGCACAGGTCTCTATGGGCCCAGGAGGGGCCGTGACCCCGACCCCCAGGAGGCGCGTCCCGACATCGCCCTCCGGCTGCTCAGACAAAGGCCGGGGCGCCCCCCACTCACCGCTCAGATAGTTGGTCCACTTGTACAGCACCCCCTCCATGGCGCCCGCGGCCCCTTCGTCCCCGCCGCGCCGGGGCCGCTGTCCCTCGCTCGCCAGCCCCCTCACTGCTCCAGGCCCCAGGAGGCGAGGCGCACCGGCAGCAGGGCCATCGTCCGGCGCTGCCGAGCCGCCCACTGCCGGCGCCCGGGCCCCGCGCGGGGACGCCCGGCCGGTCTCACATCGTCGGCCCGGGGGCGGGGTCACAGCGGCGGCCTCGGCACGTGAGCACACGACAGGGGCTGGCGCGCCTCCGCCCGTAGGCTAAGACCCTGGGTGGGCCGGAGGGGCGGCTGAAGCCTCCAAAGTGTCGCAAGTGAGGCTGCGGGTCACCCGCTGGCAGCGCCACGGCGCGCTACCTGAGTCCCCGACCAGCCGCCCGGGGCCCACTTGCGCATGCCCGGTGCATCGCTCGCGCGCACGTTCCGAAAATCCACTCCGGGCTTTGGCGGCGACAGCGGGGCGGGGCTGACGGAGCCCGTGAGGCCCGCAGGGAAATTGAGTCCTGGGAGGCGGGCTTAGGAGAAACCGCTGGGTGAAAAAGGAGGAGGGAAGCCGCTGGGACAAGGGTGGGACACGCTCCTGACTGTTAATGGTGCCATAGATAGGTCGGGTCCCACCTCCCGATGTTTGGGGGTTAACGTGGCCCCTTAGGGTGGCCCCTGGGTTCTAGTCCCCAGTCTATTTTAAGGCTGTCCGATTGATCCCACACACTGGAGGGACCCAACAGTAGGACTTACTGAGAGGAGGGGAATTTCACGATAGAATGCTGTGTGGTGTTCCAGTGTAAATAAAATGCTGTCGAAATTCTAAGGCCTGGCTAACTGGAAATGTGATCCGTGGGGAGCAGCGTTGGCATCTCCTAGGAGCTTGTCAGAATTGCAGAATCTCGCCTCTAGCCCAGACCTCCCTAATTGAAATCTGCATTTTAACCAGATCCCCAGGGGATTCCTATGCATATGAAAGTGTGAGAAAGTTCTGTGCTAAGGATATTTGGGCAGGGAAAATGTGAACTAGAGATCGAGTGGAAAGAGCAGGTTACGAAACCAAGTGTACAATGTGATCCAAATTATTTTAGGCATGTGTCACAGAAGCATGTACCAAAATGTTAAGATTATTTGCGGACGGTGGCGTTATAGGCGATCTTTCTTTTTCTTTTTAAAATTTAGTGGAAGATTGCCGTATTTAGCAAATAAAAATAATACAGAACAATTCATTGTTTACCTGAAATTCAAATTTAACTCAGCTCCTGTATTCTAACGGGAAACCCTACTTTAGTGCTTTCCAGTTTCTTCCAAATCGAGTATAATGAACGTGTATTGCTTTCGAAATTAGACGGAAAATGTAAAACTAAAAAGTTTTAACCAAATAACTCGTAACCGTGATGACCATATCTTCTTTAAGCAGAGGTGTGCACTGGTTATCCTCGATAGAAGCTATTATTGACCCTGTATAAACACGTGAGTGATAAATTATTAGTAGCCATAACATTATACGGTGTTGTAGAATGCATCAGAAGACCTAGTTTGAAGGCGGAGCTCAATTGCTTTGGGGCTGAATAACCTGAAGCAGGACAGTTAATCTCTCCTAGTTTAAATATACTTATTTTTATATGGGATAAAAGAACCGACCTTTCTGACAGTGTAGTAAAGATCGCGCACGGGAACGCGCTTTGGAAGTCTTTATCATTTATACCATAAGTTAAATAATAAGCAATAGCAGGAGTCTTAGATTGTGAAATCCTGGGGCTTCTCACCTATGGCGAGAATAAATGAGTATTTCCGGAAACCTCTGCGGTTTTCACAAGGCCCCAGGACCCTTCCCACCACTCTCAGCTGGGGTACTTTACACGTGTAAATCTGCCGGGGGAGGGGGTTTCCGGTTAGCTCCGCGCCCCACCTCTCACCCAAAATTCGAAATTGTGGCATTCTTTAATCCGTCGGGCTCTAGGACCACTCGGGGTGGTTCGCCGCCCGGCGACTCCGGCTGTAAATTACACTCTTGCAGCGTCATTGGCTGAGAGGCGCCCGAGGGACAGCACCGCAAGCCAACGGGAGACGGCAGTTCCAGACGACCACATTCTAAGAGCCACTCCGGCCCGGGGTTTGGGTTTAACTCTTTAGAGGCGAATTCGCCGTGCGTGGGAAAGTTGCCGTTAGTAAACTTGCCACGTCTGCTAGGAAGGGAGTCATGAACTTGTCTGAGGCCGTTGTCCTTAAGCCATCAACTACATCCTTAACTCTTTGAGGTCCGGGGTCCTTTCTCTGTTTTTGTGGGAACTTCTTTCCTGCTGCAGCAACATGAGACTTTTCTTGTGGAACTCGGTCCTGACGCTGTTGGTCACTTCTTTGAGTGGGGCTCTGATCCCTGAACCAGAAGTGAAGATTGAAGTGCTCCAGAAGCCGTTCATCTGCCATCGCAAGACCAAAGGGGGGGATTTGATGTTGGTCCACTATGAAGGCTACTTAGAAAAGGATGGCTCTTTATTTCACTCCACGTAAGTAATTATACCCCGCAGGTAAAACAATGAAGAACCCATCCACTTATCCCAGGTCATGGTCAGGAAAGGTACCGTGTACCAAGTTTTACCATATTTTTTAAAAACTGAAATATCTTATTTCCTCTTTTGGGGAAAGGAAATTGTGTAAAGCTAATCTTATATAAGGAGATCTTCGAAGGTCTTATTGGAAACATAAAGTCAAGATAAAGCAGTTAATTTTTTTATTATAAAAATTAGACCTTAGAGTCTTTGAAGTACTGCAGAAGCATCTAGGTGTATAATCAGACAATAAATAGAAAATAGAAATTCTCTTTTCTCAAACTCTATTCCTGAGGATAAATGACTCAGTTCCATTTTTAATTTGGTGTAGGTGAAATTGCCTTAAAACTTTGCACAGCAACTTCATGAGCAGAATACACAATCATTTATTTGCTTGTTCTACGATAATGTCAATGATAGTTCATTGACCTTTTTAACTTTTGTTCTGACAAATGATGTTTGGTCAAAGTGCAGGACCATGATTTGTTTCATCATTTGTTTCTTTTTAGAAATTCAAAGACTTAATTGATGGGTGTGGGTGTGGTTATGGATAAATAATCCAATACCTACAGTGCAGGATTTTCAGGTGGATGCGCTATCATTTCTGTTTTATAAACAAATTGCAACATACAAAAGTTTTACAAGTATAATGATTTCGAATTAGGCATTGGTTCTACTCATTGCATTTCAAAAGTATTTATTGAACGTTTTCTTTATGTCAGCCCCTGTGCTTGATACTAGGGAGATTAAAAAAAATTGGCTTTTCTCCATCATCATCCATTCATCTATCTATCTATCTATCTATCTATCTATCTATCTATCTATCTATTGATCTATCAAACGTGGACATCCAGGTGTGGTCTGTTGTGAGATTTTGGAGAAGTGAATGGCTCTCTTTTCTGAACTCTGTTAGCCCTTGCCATAAGTTCCAAAAAGATGTCTTGCCATAGAATTCTCAGCAGCCCTATCTTCTCATTGACAAGGCCATCACTACAGTGGACATTAAGCAATATAATGATTTGCACTTTAAATTTACAATTATATTTCTTTTTAGTCTGATCTCTTTTAGACCCAGACTGGTCTCAGAACCAAAAACCTATGTGGACTATGGTGGTAATCAAGGGACATTATTTAGCAGTTTGCTACTAAAGTCTGATAACTGATGAGGGGACTGTTGTCATGCAGCCTCCATGTAATCAGGGTTAAAGCTCTCGAAATCAATACCAGCTAATATCACATGCCTCACCAAATTAGCCTGACCAAATATAGCAGGCTAATTTTTAAGTTGATAATTTTGTATGGCCTGAGAATGATGTTATAAGTATCCAAATGGCCGTTGGCAGAAAAAGGGTTCCCGACCCCCGATTGTAAATGGTCAGGAACTGCCTACCCTGAGAATGATGATGAAGTACCATAAATTGATGAGTTTATAAAGCATGTTTGCCATTTCTAGAACCATAGCCTATGTGGTAAGTAAAGAAAGGCTTAAATCCCTTAGCCATGACAAGAAATGTGCCAAAACTGTAGTCAGTGATGGGTGGTAGATTGTTTCTTTCTTTTTTATTTTTTTCTACCCTTCCCAGGTTTTCTACAGTTGGCATTTTGTTGCTTTGATTATGGGAGAAATTAAGGAAAAGAGGAAATAATTGCCTTAACCTAGACTTAGTGACCATGGTATCCATGAAACCTGGTAGACTGACTTCCCTTCTCACAAGATACCCTTGTATAGAAGAACACTTTCCTTATTGTACCCAGACACTACTCAGCTCTCCAGCCCTCTAGTAGCTCCACAGATTGGTTTTCTTGGGCTGGCCTCCCTTCAGCTCATGAACCAGGATATCTTGGTCATTCTCTTTTCCTCAGTCCTTGAGGGGCCACTCCTCTAGGCTTTCCTGCACAGCCCCACAGTAGACCCCTGTGGAAAGAGCTGGGCCAGGGTCTGAGTGGGGATAAAGGGTGGAAGAGCAGCCTTTTCCAGCTATCAGAGCCGTCAGGAGGCTGTGAAGGAAAGTTTATGGGCACTCTAGAAGATGCTATGCTCCTGACTCTCAGTGTTGTGTGGGTATGGACCCACATGTGTGGGCGATAAATTCTCCTTAGCCTCTCTTCCTCCTTCCCAAACTCACCCACTTGTAACTATTTTTTTTCCCCTCTTCTGCACCTAGTGGCCTTCCCAGGACAGCATCACTTTGTGGTTAAGACCTTGAACTTTGTAGTTAGGTCAAATACTGGCACACTTAACCTCAGTTTCCTTATCTGTATAATAGGGAATAATGGTACTTAGCTCATATGATCATTGTTAGAGTTAAAAGAAGCAAAGCATTTGGAGTAATACCTCAAATAATTGTATATGTTAAGTGCTCAAATAATTGTTGATTGTTTTAGGCCCTGGCCAGGTAGCTCGGTTGGTTAGTGTCTTCCTGATACGCCAAGGCTGTGGGTTGGTTCCCCAGTCAGGACACGTGCAACAAGCAACCAATGAATGCACAAATAAGTGGAATTGATGTCCCCCCTCCTCTTTCTTCCTTCCCCCTCTCTCTGTAAAAAAAAAAAAATCAGTAAAGAATTTAAATAAATAAAAATTATTGATTTAAAAAAATTATTATGCCCTCTGCACTTCTCTGGCTAAGTCAACAGTGTGAAATTTGCATCAAGAAATATGGGTGTGAATTGAATTACACTCTAAAGTTGACTTGGGTGTGTGTGTGTTTGTGTGTGTATAGCTGTTTTCATTAATTTCCAAATTTAACCACTATGGGTGGAAAAAATGCACCACAGCAATCAAAAGAAGTTACTAAAATGTTCTAATGTGTTTTCTTTCTATTGTAGTCACAAACATAACAATGGTCAGCCCATTTGGTTTACCCTGGGCATCCTGGAGTCTCTCAAAGGTTGGGACCAGGGCTTGAAGGGAATGTGTGTAGGAGAGAAGAGGAAGCTCATCATTCCTCCTGCCCTGGGCTATGGAAAAGAAGGAAAAGGTAATAACAATTCCACATTTTTCTAGAGTACTAGAGTTCTTTTGTAAATTAGGAGACAGAAGTTAGTATAACTACTATGTATTTTTTCCCCTAGAAGTAAAGAGAGGACTTGTATTTATTTGGGAAATATAATTATGTCTTGATTATCATTTGAAATGGCCAATTAAAGCCATAATATCTAATAGTCAACTGAACTAACAATAAAAAAAAGGTTCTGGAATCTTCAACTGTGTTGTTAACATTGTTCGCCAATATGGTGGTTTCTTTTGTGTGTGTGTGTGTGTGTGTGTGTGTGTGTGTGTGGTACAGTATACATAACATTTACCATTTAACCATTTTTAAGTGTATTGCTCAGTGGCATTAAGTACATTCACATTATTGTGCAAACATCATTGCTGTCTGTCTCCAGAACTTTTTCATTCTCCTCGACTGAAACTCACCAATTTGACAGTGCAAATAGACAGATTACTCAACATAAGTGTTTTGATGAGTTGAACATCTGAAATATAGGTTATTAAGGCATTAAATGCAGTTGTAGATGTGGGCTGTGCGTGACTCTCCACTGAAGTTTCTCACAACAAAGCTTATAAAGTTTTTTTTTTAAATACTCACCTGAGGGTATTTTTCCATTTATCTTCAGATAGAGTGGGAGGGAGAGAGAGAAACATTGATATGAGAGAGACACATTGATTGGTTGCCTCCCGCATGACCCTGACCAGGGCTGGGGACCGAACTGCAACCAAGGTTCGTGCCCTTGACCGGAATCGAACCCACGACTCTTTGGTCCTCGAACCAACACTTTAACCGCTGAGCCAAACCGGCCAGGGCTAGTTTTTGATAATTTAACTTAAAAGAAAGTGGCGTGACATGAAATGAGTTTAGTGGAACAGAAGCAAGTGTGCTCGCTGGTCCAGGGAGCCTCTGTGCTGGTTTGTTCCGAGGCAGGCAACACCCCTGTTTTTGGGTGGAAACCTGTGCATCTTTCTTTCTTTCTTTTTTTTTTTTATCCTCACTGGAGGACATTTTTGCATTTATCTTCAGATAGAGCATGAGAGAGAGAAACATCGATGTGAGAGAGACACATCGACTGGTTGCCACCCACACGACCCCAACCGGGGCCAGGACAAGCTGCAACCGAGGTACATGCCCTTAGCGGGAACCGAACTCGGGACTCTCTGGTCCACGGGCCGACGCTCTAACCGCTGAGCCAAACTGGCTAGGGCGACTTTCTTAAGGGCTGTTTACCAGAGGCCAGAAAATGTTTCAAGCATAGGATATTCATGTGTCCTATAATTCCTTTACTGTAATCCTTCCTGTGGGAATGATCAGGTATCAGGAGAGAGATTTGTGAATAAAGATGTCCATTACTGTGTGGTTTCTAATAGCAAAAACATTGGAACTAACTTAAGAGTATAATGAGAAGGGGTCAGCGAAATTGCATATCAAAGATTTAAAAAATTATATCCACTTAGCATGATAATCTCCAGATCCCCCCATACTATGTAAAAGGGTAAGAGATCCTTCTATTTTACAGCTGAATACTGTCAACAATAAAAAATATATATTTAAAAAATTATATTCAAAATGTGTATGATATATTATGTATGAAAGTAGAAAATAAAGCTATAGTATATATTATACTATGATAGTATTAGAAAAAAGTATATATACATAGAATGTGACTTACAAATAAATAAATAAGAATGTTAACAATGGGGCTGGGGATTATTTTTATTTCTGGTTCTAGCTCTTCCAAATCCTCTACAATGGGCACATATTACCTACATAATGAAGGAAAAAGATTTAAGTAGTAATTAGAATCAGACAAAGGACCACTCTGGTGTAATAAGAATATAGACTTCACAGCCTCCTTAGGTCTAAACTATTAACAAAGTGGGAACTCTAGTCCCAGTTTCCTAGGAAGAAAATAGGTGAAGCATTGTATATTCTAAAATGGAACTTGAAATTACTATATAAATCTTATGCATAGAATGGGATTTACTAACCAATTTCATCCCTATTTTAATAACAATCCTCTTAAGAGAAGGAAGTCAAGTATCTAGGAAATATTTCTCTGATGTTCAAATATATCCTTTCACCTCCCTGTATTTGTATTGTCTCCCCTTTCATCTTTACACACACAGTGTTAGTCCATTACTCTTTCGCCGCACTGCACTTAACTCAATTTTACTTTATAACAAGTAGAGATCTAAACTTGAGTCATTTCCTTTCAACTGAGCACCATGAAACGAATTCTGCTAACATGTGTTTAACACTAGTTTTGTAGTCCTGTGGTCCTCCCTTGCATGCCGCCTTTGGAAAGACCCTGGCTTTCTCGACGACCTAGTGCATGCCCTTCTCTGTCCAGATCTGCAACCGTAAAGCTGCAGCACAGCGTAAGTTTCCTTCTCTTCGGCACTTACCAGCGCCCTTTCATGGACATCCGTGGGATGGGAAGACTCAGAAGTATTTGTAATGTTTACCTAGACCAGTATGTTAAATATAGTTATAAGGAAACAGTTGGAAAAAATTGTCCATACTTCCCAGAAAAAAAAAATTTTTTTAAGGTCCCTGGGATGTGAACAATGCTCTGTTCACTTTTAAAGTTTTTGTTTTTTTTATCCTCACCCAAGGATGTTTTTCCATTTTTTGTTCAGGTAGAGTGGGAGAGAGAGAGAGGAAGAGAGAGAGAGAGAAACATCGACGTGAAAGGGACACATCAAGTGGCTGGCTCCCGCATGACCCAACCAGGGCCAGGGACAAACTGCAACCGAGGTATGTGCCCTTAGCGGGAACCGAACCCGGGCCTCTCTGGACCGCAGGCCTATGCTCTAACCGCTGAGCCAAACTGGCCAGGGCACACTTTTAAAGATTTTTATCTCCCTTCTCAGGGATGTGTTTTATGTTCTCCCCTCTCCTGAAATTTCTTCCATATATGTATAATGTCCTGTATTGGAGAGAGTGCTTTCTAACTTTGTGAAATTTTTAATCCTTTCTGAGTTGTTTCTAAAGCCTGTGAGAGAATTTATCTTAGTCATATATACTGGGAGCTTACTATCAAGCATAATGATAAGTATTTTGCATGGATTTATCTTCTTTCATCTTCCTAACGGACTCTTGAGGTGGACATCATTGTCATTTGTAATTTACAGATTGGGAAACTGAGACCTAGACGGGCAGAAGTAAGCTGCAATCCTAGACAGTATGACATCAAGCTCACTCAATTATAAACCGCCTCCAGTCGTAGAATTGCGGTATTATATATAATTCTAGGCAGGACTTTCTGATCCAAGTTAGTAAATCACTTATACTGTAATTAACTCTGAAATATCTAATGCACTTTAAGTCATTCTTGACATGTAATATACCTTAATTATAATGGAAATGTTAATACCCAGGCCATTAGGCGTGTGTGTGTGTGTGTGTGTCTGTGTGTGTAAAACAATGTTTAATTGCAAAACCCAAAATGGACTGCTTTTGATCTATTAGTTTGGATTATTTCTTTTTATTCTATTTGTTTGAGTAAAATAAGATTATAAGTAATTTCCATCACATGTGATAATCTTGATGGGAGGGTTCTTCATTTAATGCCATTAAAAATATTTTGTCCAGTACCATAATTTTTCTATCATCAAAACTTTGGGATCTTTTTAATACAACTTAACCTGGTTCTCTCCTTATGTTAGGTAAAATACCCCCAGAGAGTACACTGATATTTAACATCGATCTCCTAGAGATTCGAAATGGACCAAGATCCCATGAATCATTCCAAGAAATGGATCTTAATGATGACTGGAAACTCTCTAAAGAAGAGGTGACTGTTCCTTCCTCTTACTCTCTCTTTCTTCCTTTCTTTCAGCTCACTTTTTTAGAAATAGGTTTTTAAAGAGAATTTATTGTTAATTTGGATAAAATTGTTATTTATAAATCTTCTTAAAATGCCTGTGCTTTGAAAATGGATTTTTTTCATAGGAAATCATTGTTCTGGAGAGAAATATATTGAGACTTAAAAAACACCATTTATTCTTTTGCTTTTCCCCCCCTTCTCCCCAGTGCTTCAGGTTGACTGTTTTGCCTTGCCTTGAGCTTTTGAAAGATCCATTTGCCAAGGCAATTCCAATTTTGGAGTTACTGCATAAGAAGCATAGTTGTCCGAAGAAATATCTGCTGTGGACAGTTTCTGTTTAAACCTGTAGACTGGCTGTTAAATGCGTTTTGTAGTGATTTCCTAGCAATTAACAGCAAGCAACTCACAGGCTCAGTTTTGTTCAGGTTAACACCTGGAGAAAGACCCCAGTCTAGATTTTCCACAGCAGGAGACCTTTCCTGGACCCCCCAAAGTCCTGGTGTTTGAGTAAGGAAAAGGAAAAAGTCTCCTTCCTGGAATTTTTTAAGGCTTTCTTGGCCATTACTACTCATTCCTGTCTTAGTTTTGCTGCTGTGGGGAAAGAAGTAAAGGTAGATGTTTATCCCTGTGTTTTTAATCTACCTATGCTCTCCATTCTGGCTTGGGTGGTCAAAAATCAAGTCCCTTTGTATGCTTTGGTCAATTTCATTCCAATGGCCAGCCAATGATTAAGTCTTGAATAAGCTAAGTTGTGATGAACCACTGGGTCATTATTTAGTTTACAACACCTCATAGTATTACCAGTCATAGGACTTTTTTGATCCAAGATAAATTTTTAATTTTCTTTAATTAAAAAACATCTTGACTATATTAATACAACATATTCACCTGGTTCAAAAACATCAATCCAATTAAAAAAGACATTTATCAAGTCTTTCTCCCACCCACATCTTCTGTGCAATCCACACCCTTTCACATCCAGTTTTATTAATTCTAATATCTCCTCCTAGTATTTCTTATGCAAATACAAGCAAACATGAATACATATTCGATTTCGCCCTTTCTTACACAGAATGTAGCTTATTATACATAATACTTGGCATCCTGCTTTATTCACACAATATACTATGGAGATATATTTACATTAATCCATAGAGCTTCATCATTTTTTTTTTACAACTGCAGTAAGTCACCTTAATCTTAAAAATAAATATATATTAGATGTTTGCATGTTGGTGGTAGGGGGAGGAGAGAGGATTTGAAGTTGCTGATCTAACAAAAGGAATAATAGAAATATGATTAAAAATTAAAACGCAGGTTGTAGTCCATTATAGTGACTCTGCTGTTTAATTGGGAGCAGTATTTTGTTACATCTTTAAATACCTGAATGAAAATGTAAACTTTAGTCTAAGCACCACTCATCAGGCTGGATTTTGCTTTAATTTCTGAGATTGGAAGGCCATGTGGCATGATCATAGCCAGGTCCACAGCATGTACTATTCCCAGACACTTATTTAAGTTAAAAATGCCAAAATTTAATCTGATTTTAGGAGAAATGTCTGGAATTCTGACCCTTATTAGAAAACATGATCCCGGTAATCAAATGGATTGAAAGGCAGCAGTCTTTCAAATGCTGGGCTTTATTTAGACTCAGATTAAGAACAGGTAGTATGCTTTCACTGGGTGTTTTTCAGGTGATGTAAGCTTTATCTTTGCTGCTGAGCAGTGTTCTCTGTCTCTACTGTACCAATACAGCAAGAGTTTTTAAGGGGAAAAGTCTTTGTAACTCTTTGGCTATCATTAGAAATATACCATAAAGTAGTTGTTTAGTGGTTGTTATATATCATTAAATGAGCTACCAGTCCAGTCTGTGATATTGATGGACTCAATGTGGGTATCTTATGAGTGAGAATTATTAACGAGACCCATTATTTTGTAGGTAAAAGTGTATTTAAAGAAGGAGTTTGAAAAGCACGGCGCCGTGGTGAATGAAAGTCATCATGATGTTTTGGTGGAGGATATTTTTGATAAAGAAGATGAAGACAAAGATGGATTTATATCTGCCAGAGAATTTACATACAAACATGATGAGTTATAGAGATATTTCTGCCCATTATATAGCATCCATCCTTAAAGAGAGGGCAACTGTCTTTAAAGAAAGTCTTATTTTAGCCCTGGCCAGTTTGGCTCAGTGGTTAGAGCATCAGCCCGTGGACCTAAGGGTTGTGCATTCAATTCCCGATCAAGGGCATGTACCTGGGATGCAGGTTTGATCCCTGGCCCCTATCGAAGTCATGCGGAAGCAACCAGTCGATGTGTCTCTCTCACATTAATGTTTCTCTCCTCTCTCTCTCTCCCTCCCTGCCTTCCACTCTATCTAAAAAAAAGAAAAAAGAAAAAAAAAAAGAAAAAATTTCTAAACTGTTTCTTTAAAAAAAAAAGAAAGTCTTATTTTATAGTTTTATAACATTGTTTTATTCTGTTCTTGCTTTGTGTTTTTTATTTTTATATATTTTTCAGAATGTTATTTAAAGAACCCCTTAGGATTTCTAGGTACCCATTTCTTTCTGGTGAGTTATTGGGAAGAAAAACTATATTTGTCTTTGAATAAGAAGAATTCTGGACCATTGTATACTTTCACATATGAAGTCTTATGGCTTACTTATAACTTTTATTTTTAAACCTCACCCGAGGATAGGTTTTATTGATTTGAGAGAGAGATAGAGAGAGAAATATCGATTGGTTGCCTCCAGTACACACTCTGATGGGGAATCAAACCTGCAACTGGGTATGTGCCCTGATTGGGAATAGAATCTGAGACCCTTCAGTGCACGGGACAACACTCCAACCAACTGATCCACACCAGCCAGAGCGGCTTGTTTGTAATTTAAAAATATTACAACTGGGACTATGTACAACATAAGAGCAAGTATAGCACAAATCAGCACCCTCTGTCTGCTTCCCTCTGTTTTCTCTAAGTTAGACACTGACATTTGCAAAGCCCTTGCAATAGCCCAAAGCTTACTATTTTCATGTTATAATGAAATAATGTGTCTGTACCTGCTTTTGAGTCTCTGCTCGAAGAAACAGGAAAATGGTTGAACTCTACTTGTTAACAGTTACTGTTTTACTGAGATGTGCAATGCTGAAGTGATTAACAAAGTTAATAACTTATGAATATGTATTCTGTTTAGGACTTAAGCTGTAGCATAAGTTTTGGTTCCTGATTGCTACTGACTTATGATAAATAGAACAAATTATTTATGTTTGTTTCTTCTTAATAAAATGTGTCAAAATATTGTAGCCGAGGCAGAAAGTTGTATTTGGTCAGTGCTTACTTATTACAGCTAACAGATCACCCTTCCTGTGTTTTAAATTAATAGCCTATAACTAGTATTAGAAAACACATTATACTGTAATAACATTGCATCATGATTAGTAAACCAATCAAAAATTTCCCATTTCTGGTCCATCAGAAAATAAGGCAAACCCAAAGCAGCTGTTATTGAATAGGGTCTATTTTGGGTCAAAACTTTGATGATTTTATGATGTTTTCTTCAATTGGCATTTATTCTTAATACTTTAAAAAAGTGTCCAAATCCCCATTTACTAAGAACAGACTTTTATCATTTACAAGGTGATCTCAAATATATCATTGACTTTAATTCTCATTGATCTGAAGCCCATGAAAAAAGCTATTGGATCTTAGTGTACCTATTTGATAGATGAGGAAATTGTCATTCAAAGAGATTGTTATAACTAAGATCGACAGCTAACTTACTGAACCAGATTTCAGTCCCCAAGTTCATTATCTTTCTACTGCCCACTACTATTGAAAAGTAAAATTTTTCTTTGCATTCACAGGGTCTAATTTTCTCTTCAATTTGCTTTCCTAGCTGTCAACTCTGTTTATTGTCTTTGGGTCCTTATCCTTTGAAGATACTTTACTGGCTATTTCTGGTGCCTTAGAACTCTCCCCATGATCCAGAAATGGCTCTGGTTCCATTGAATAATCTTAAGGTCAGCAATGAATTGCCTCAAAAACCCTGTGTGGTGTGAGGTTCCCGGTGTATATCTTAGTCCTTGAATTCCTGTTTAGCTCTAGATTTTTTGTTTTTCTTGAAAGAATTACCAACAGCTATTACACTGTATATAGACTACTTTCACTGCTTCTATGCTGACGTCCTCCTCACTAATACCTTTCTCTGCCGAAATCAGCTATAGCTGGAAAACTCAAGTTCACTGCCATTTTCCTCAACCTGGAGGAGTGAGAAGTCACAATACAGAAAAAGCCTTAGGACGCATGATGAAGGGAAAGACAGTAAGTAGCTTGTCATATGGTGCTATTTTGTAGAAACATTACTGATGATGCTATCTACGGCAGAGCAAGAAAAGTAAAAAGAATTTTGATTAGTCAGGCAGCATGCTCCTTCATCTCGTGAGGTTTTGTATCAATTCCCATCTAAACATTTAGACACAAGTATGAAATGAAAACGTGAATAGGTTATGGTTGTCTTGAAGTTACCTGCCTGTTTTGGTTTAGTTGTCTCTTTGCACCTTTCCATTTGTAGGAACAATCAGACAGAAACTGTGACTTCACTTGTACATCCTTTGACTCATTAACACTGCTAGGTGCGTCATATTTAAATTTATAGGACCGTGTTATGGTATGCTTTTCAAAATAAAGTTTATTTGGGAAATAATTGGTTTTATGAAAACTTCTTCACCAATTTCTTCAGCAGCTATATTGATTTTCTTTTCTTTTTTTTTTTTATCCTCACCGAGGACATTTTTTCATTTTTTGTTCAGATAGAGTGGGAGGGAGAGAGAGGAAGAGAGAGAGAGAGAGAAACATCGACATGAAAGGGACACATCGAGTGGCTGCCACCCGCACGACCAACCAGGGCCGAAGACAAACTGCAACCGAGGTACATGCCCTTAGCGGGAATCAAACCCGGGTCTCTCTAGACTGCAGGCTGACGCTCCAACCGCTGAGCCAAACCAGTCAGGGCTATATTGATTTTCTTAACCATTTTTTTCTAGGTTTTATATCGAAACCAAGTGAGGAAGATGGACACGTAGTTCAGGGAGGACAGAGTGACCCTTTGAATGTGTCTGATTATCTACTCTATTGAGATATAGTTGTAAGGAAAGCTATGGTTTGGTTCAAATTGTTTTGAAATAAATAAGCATTAAACCTTAAACATTGAGAACAATAGTTAATAGTTAATTTTGGGTACTGGAGAAAGTGTATGTGGGTTTTCTGTTTGTTTAATGGTGGTCATTATCAGTATTGTTTTGGTTTGGGATTTTATTGTGTGTCACGGGTGGGTGTTATGATGATTAATGCCTACTGAGTAAATTAGTGCTATAAATTACCTTATGTAATTAAATGGAATGCTGGGGCGCCATAAAAATAACAAGGAAATGATTTCTGATTCAGATGGGCGACTAGCTATTTGAAACTTTCCCAGCGGAAATGAATTTGTATTCCTCATCTTACTCATGATATGGGATATTGCTTACCTCTATAATGCCATTTAGATATCAGCATGCTGTCTCTCCATACACTGAGTTGAGTGTATGGGTGATTGCTCAGTGTTGTTTGGAAATTGCAAGAGGAGAAAAGAGAACATGGTGGATGTTATAGAAAAAATACATTTCTCATCTTTTTGTTGAAAAGGTGAAATATCATTGTATTAATAACCCTACTAGAAGAGAGTAAAGAGTCTCAACTTTCCCAAAATTATTCTTTTTTTTTCAGAATTATCTATAACCCACTTCTTTAGAAAAATACACCAAGAGATTTCTGAAAAAATAAAACTATTATCTTTAAAATATATAGATGTATATATGTGTACGCATGTGCGTTTTTGTGTGCATATATGCAGTGTACTATATACTGCATATAAACTACATTCTGTGTGTATATAAAGTTTTCTACTAAAGATTGTCATTGAAATGCTTTCTCTAGTACATGATTTCCCCTCTGAAAAGTTGTCTTCAACTTGAGCGTGAAATTGTTCCACTTATAATTTAGGTAAAATTTCCTAGTAGTTCGCTATGTAAACCAACAGTCATCTTTTTTACCCCTTCAGCTTGAGGTTTATCAAAGGGATTAAGTGGTCATTTTGATATGGCACATAGATTATGGTTAAGGAACAGGATAAAAACAGTTGGGAGGTTCCTGGAGATCTGGGACACTCATCCATGGACTCTTTTGTTTGCAGGCTCTTTGAAGCCTTTGGAATGCAATGACTTTTGTGAGGTCAGTCAATGACCTTCAAAGCCAATCTGAGTGCCTGTGAGCTAGACTAGCATCCATTTTATTTTATGATCTAAAAACAAATGACATGAAATGTTTACTGAGGTTTTACTCTAAAAATCCAGAGTAAAGTGGATGCTGTCCCCTGGTCTCTAGTAACAGCTGAATTATATCCCACTTGGGAATTTCTGGGAATTTACAATTCATTTCATTAACTTAAAATTCCACACTGTAGCAGGATCAAGGTAATGTCCTCTTTGGTAAATAGTTGCAGGAAAAACAGTTCCACACACAATGTAAATTGAGGTATTGAGGGACAGTTTTCATTAATATGAAGAATGAAGTAAAGGTAGGGGGACCCTTTGGGGCTTAGTTCCAATTTCTTATAGCATTTTCTCATTCATTTGTTGGACTCACTCTGATAGAGCACATTTTATCCTAATGGAACTCTAAGTCTAATTTTTTCCCTCTGATTAGAAACTAGAAATTTTATGACATTCAATTACATATTAGTGGTTCTTTCCATTGTGACCATACCTCCTGGAATTGTGCAGCTGTTTTGTGCAGAATGCATTCTAGATTTTTGAAAAGCGTCTCTTAAATTAGTAGCTAAATTTAATTAAATGGATAATTATGCTTGTGTTGAATAACCAAGAAGTTGTACAAATACAGGGGATTTGCCTTAAAGTTAAGAGACAGCACTTTACTTGTGGAAAAATAGGGAAGAACTTAAAAAGGCTCTCGCAATGAAATCCCCATTTGAATTACCAAATCCCCACAGTATAATGAGTCTCCCCTCTGTCTTCATACTAATGGCTCCTTAAGACTATTCACTTATGCTTTTCCCTGAATTTTTCTGGCTAAGTTTAGTAAGGTATAGAATCTTTTATAAAATGTCATGACCTTTTTTGTTCTTGCCACATGCAGTAATAGTCAAAGTTTTGTTTTGTAGCATAATGTTTAAAGAAAATTTAAAAGCCTACTAAAGTTAATAGATTCTTACAATAAAACTGAACAGTAAATCAACTCTATTTAGATTTTTTCCTAACACTTCCTTGCCAATAATTCTTCAAAACCATGAACTCTTTGTCATCTACCTGTTTCCTTTGAGCCGAGCAATGGTCAATGGTTTTCCAAGATTTCTTTTTTGAGGTGGGATATTTTAAAAAATGAAATTAATATGTACAATGTTTTGTCTTGTTTTTACAGTTCAGTAAATGTCAGTATATTCACAGAGCTGCGCAGCCATCACCACAATGAATTTTGGACATTTTGTCACCTCGAAAAGAACCTCCCATCCCCATTAGCAGTTACTCCCCAGTATCCCCCATCTCCCAAACCTATTTTCTGTATTTACTTCCCTATTATAGAAATTTTCTGATAATCTTTAAAACTCAATCCTTTCATTATGCTCAAGATAAAGAAATTCATATTCCAGTAAAATAATTTCTGCTTTTAATTTTTGTTTCAAAATACATGTTGGCTGCCTTTTGAAATTCACAGTGAGCCAGACATAGACTCCAGCTCTCAGGAATAAATCACTTTATATTTGTGAACAGTCAAACCCTTTGCACATGTAGAAGCTAGAACCAGTGGTAGAAGGGATATAATACGAGCACTAAAAACCTAGGGCTTGGTTTATAATTAAGGGTAGGAAATCAATGGAAAACAGTAAAGAACAACCAGGTATTTAAAAATTAAAATATTTTTATATATCTAGGTCATTCCCAATTCTCTGAAAGTCAGGTAATTGATCCAACAGGACATAAAATAGTAACAGTTTTCTGGTCTTTCATGGAAAATAGAATAGCGCCCAAAACAAAATATTCTTTCTCTAGAGTCAGAAATTTCATACATTCTGTCATAGGTGGAATCATTGTTTAATCACTCATGGAAAGAAGGACGTCTTTATTTAACTGAATCTGAAATTCCTAGAGCAATTTTGAAAGACTTCGTTCCCTTCTTTCAAGAATTGGAAAATAACTAATAGTAACTTTCATTTAAAGTCATATATTATCTCAAGTGAGCAGTGGTGTTAAAATTGTAGATATAACAGGTTCAACTTTGACAATTCTGGATAAGATTTTATTTATTTAGCCCTGGCCGGTTTAGCTCAGTGGTTAGAGAGTCGGCCTGTGGTCCAGAGAGACCCGGGTTCGGTTTCTGCTAAGGGCATGTACCTAGGTTGCAGTTTGTCCCGGGCCCTGGTTGGTCGTGCGGGTGGCAGCCACTCTATGTGTCCCTTTCACGTTGATGTTTCTCTCTCTCTCTCTTCCTCTCTCTCCCTCCCACTCTATCTGAACAAGAAATGAAAAAATGTCCTCCGGTGAGGATAAAAAAAAATATATATATATTTCATTTATTTAAACGTGTCTCGGGTGTCACAAAATATTAAAAACAAGCCCTATTTTATTTTTTTTAATTTACTTTAATTTTTTCTTTATTGATTTTAGAGAGAGAGGATGGGAGAGGGAGAGAGAGACAGAAACATTGATGAAAGAGAACATCGACTGGCCGCCTCCTGCATGACCCCCACTGGGGATTGAGCCCACAACCTGGGCATGTGCCCTGACCGGGAATCAAACCTGCAATCTCTTGGTGCATGGGTCGGCGCTCAACCACTGAGCCAGACCGGTTGAGCAGAAGCCCTATCATAAAACTGTACAGAGCATCAGGTAGACCTTTTCGACACGGGAAAACATATGTGCAAGAAAGGATTATATGGAAACTCCCAAATCTCACCATAGAATCCTCCAGTCTATTCTCTGATGGTCACAGATTCCCTTAGCAATTCCCTTTTAAATCATCTGTACAGTTGACTGAACCCTGAATAGCTCCTAAAGGTACAGCAGTGAGTGTGATGCATACATAATAATTTGTTTTTAAAACTAGGTTCAGAACATTGATTAACTGTCATTTAAAATGAAATGGGAACCATTCATTGAAATGACACATTTGAGTAATTGAATTCAGAAACCCATCACCTAAATATAATGAATAGAATTTTACACCTTTGGCTAGAATACAATTTATGGTTGTTTAAATTAGCAATATCCAAAGGGCTTGATGGAGCATTTAAATTCTAAAAATAATTTTTAAATGGATTTTAATATTTATATTCTCTCTGTGTTGTCTATATTCAATATGGGCAGTAATTCTGTAAATTGATTTGAGGGTATTCTAAAGGTTTATTTCTATGGTAACCAAATTCAGAAAACTTACCTAAGCATGGTTGTCATGGAATTAAGCCAGGTACTTTTCTTTCTCATCTTTTCATGGCTTTTCTGTTGGCTCCTAATATACAAGGCAATTACACAGACTTCCTTACCCATGCATGAGTGTCTCATTCATATAATATTGCCAGTGGTTCATTCCTATGAGATTTGCCCAATGAATTGAAATACATACCTGTCATGTGACTCACCAATTCCACTCTTAGGTATTATCTAAGAGGAATGAACGCTTACATTTACACAAAGACTTGTAGATGAATATTGGTGGCAGCTTTATTTTCTCCAAACTGAAAACATTGGTATTAGTTATTGTGGTAGACACTGAGGGTACCTTCCAGCCTCTAGTTATCAGCTCCTTCTACCTCAGCTTCAGGGAACCACCTTGTGGAAATCATGCCCTTCCCAGGGCAGCCCACTTCTATTGACCGAGCAAGGTAGGGTGTGAAGACCTGGCCATTTGGCTCTATGCAGGACATGCTCCTGGACAAGACTTGCTCTGGAGCTCTCTGCTAGATCGGCTGAGGATCCGCTGGGCTTTCATTGCAGTTCAACACCTTCCTCTGCTCAGTCCCGTTTCTACCCCCTTCCTTTTACACGTGTTGATCGCTCTGAACCCCTTACACTCAAAATACCATCTCAGCCCTGGCCGGTTTGGCTCAGCGGTTGGAGTGTCGGCCTGTGGACCAGAGAGTCCCGGGTTCGGTTCCTGCTAGGGGCACGTACCAAAAAAAAAAAAAAAAAAAAATACCATCTCAGTGACTTCCAGAGAAGTGAGCCTATAGTGAAGCTCCAACCCAAATTGGTCCTCCATTGGTCACTTTCCACTGGTGTTAGGTTATCTTCCCTTCTTTCAGTCCAGGCCAACTGATTATTCGTGTTCAGAATAAACTAGAAATTTATAAAAGTACTTGATAGTAATCCAAATTAAGGGGATGTATGAAGAATACAGTTCTGACATTTTTCAAACCTGTCAGAATCTAATAGTTTATAGTTCCTTCATTAAATTTATTTTTATATTAGTGTTTGTAAATAAAGCCAGCAGTTTCCATAGTGCTTTTCCCCTGATACAGGTGACTAGAGGGAGATTTTATGAGTATCTCTGCATGACAATGCATAAAAGCTGAAATCACCAACCCCCCACTCTCCACCCCCTTTTTTTATTCTGAAAAAAGATAAATCTTTGCCTCTCTCTGGGGATGGGGGGATTTGCTATACTTTTATTTATTAACTCTTAAATCTCTGAACATGGCTAGATGGAGTATAAATGACTGTGTAATAATTGCAGGTTATTTTAGACAAATTTTTTTCCTTGCAAGGTAGCTCACAGAAACTTTGTAATTTACTCTCACCTACACTTCACATGATTGGTAGAGGCCAATGATTGAAATCCATATTGATATTTCTTGATGTTCTCCATATTTGTTTGGCTGCTCTTTCCCTTATCTCCTGTGCGGCTTCAATAGCAGGGGGTCTGTCTCTTGTATACAAAGCAGAGACAAAGTGTATTGCTGCTGCTTAACAAATGTTAATAATACCATATAACAAGCTTCTTCATGCCGACCTTGGGGAAAGCAGATGCCTCTCTATCTTCATGTGTTCCTGGGCTCCTGGCCCCAAAGCCCTGTGGTTGTGTAGAGACGCATCAATAGGCTTCAAAGACGTCAGGCCAAGCAGGCTCCCATGTCTGTGTTCCATGCTGCCACCAAGGTGTCATCCTTTACATGAAAAGTGACACATGGCTACAGGAAGGCATACAATTGGATTTGCTTTCCTGGAATTGATGACTGAGTGCCCTTAAACTACGCATTTACACCAGTGGCTCTCAGATTTCAATGTGCAAGAGAAATAACTAGATAGCACGACAAAATGCAGGTTCCCTAGCCCCAGCCTCAGAGAATTCAGTAGAAATATTTAATGTTGATTATTTAAACTCAGTGGGCTACATACAGCTTCCTTGGTTGGATTAAATGCACAATAAGGTCCCTTTGTGGAGTGTGTGTACCACCGCTCTGTTCTACAGTATCTGCACGGATTCCCTCTGCCCTCTCCTACTATCCATTTGCTCATGCGGCAAACCACAGGCATAAGCATAACATTCAAAAGACATGCAAAAAAGTATCCTTTCCTACCCTCCATCCAGTCGTCCACTTCTCTCTTGTGGCATCTACTATTACAGGGTCTAATGTATCCTTCCAAAGATATCCTCTGCATTTGCCAATAAAGTTCAGGCATATATTTTTTTTCTTCCCATAAATGATAACACACACAATGCTTTGCACATGGCTTCCTTCCCTACTTAGTATAGGTTGAAAATTTCTCATATCAGTACATAGAGCTCTTTCTCATTTTTTTTTTTTTTATAGCTGGATAGCATTTCATTGCATTGTGCTATAATTTATTGGAATAGTCCCCTATTGATGGATGTTTGTTTCCAATCTTTGCTAGCACAACAAATATAGCAATGGCTAACCTGTGCTCATATCATTTCACACTTGTGTCGTATCTGTAGGATAAATTTCAGAAGTGGAATCCTCCAAAGACTATATATATATATTTGTTATTTGGGGAGCTATTGCCAAATTGTCCCCTGGGGAGGGTATAAAACTTTTTATTTTTGCTAATCTGATGGGTGGAAAATGCTACCTTGTGTATTTGATTTGCAGCTAAATGAGCTTGAATGTCTTTTTATGTGCCTGGGTGGTATTGCATTTGTTTTCCTGTTAACTTTCTTTACAGGATAGTCTTTTCTTTCTTTCTTTCTTTTTTTTAACTAATTCATAAAAGGTAGAGTCTGTATTTTGATAACAGATAGATAGACCGTCATGTACAGATCAACGACCTTGACGCCAGAATACACACACACACACACACACACACACACACACACACACACACACACACACAGCCTTTGTCACCTGTCTGTGTTATTAACCCAGGTATGGGATCTTGGCTTTTCTACTTGCTGTGTGACCTTGAGAGAGTTAAACTTCTTTGGGTCTCATTGCCTAAGTACCCAGCATAGGGTCTGGGATATCAACGTGGCACAGGATGGCATCTTTAAAACCAGGGAATTGGCTTGGACATGACAGTCAACGAAGTACAGGGCACGTTTATCCGCGGGGAAATCTGGTGTAGGCTCCAAGGCCCGCACGTAGCACCCAAACGGAGGAGCCCTGGAGAGGCGCCGGGAGGAAGCGGGGCCTGGTCCTTCACTCCCGGGTTTTCCCTTTAAAGACAGCTGCCACCCGGGCGCTGCCCGAGAAATAAAAATCGAGCAAAGAGTCCCTTCTGCCGTGAGATCCACCTGCCGACCGCTCCTCTGCCGCCAGGCGCCCTCCCCGACCGAGCCGAGAGCGGCGCTGCAGCCCGGGTGGCCCAGACACGGCTGGGCTGCGGCCCCGGCCGGGTGGGGAGGCTGGGCCCGCGGTCACGTGAGCCAAGCCAACCGTGCGCGGGGGCGGTGGGCCGGAGCGCCGGGAGGCTGAGCAGGGAGAAGCGCCCGACGGCCGCCGCGGCCACTGCAGCTGCAGCCCCGGATGTCGCCGCAGTAGTCGCGGCCGCAGCATCCGCCCCGCAGAGCCGAGCCCGGAGCCCGCCGCCCCGCAGGTGAGCGTCGGCGGGCACGATGGGAGCGCAGGGCATCCGCAGCCGCTTCTCCCCGCGGGTTCACTCCCCATCCACTGTCGCCGTCTTCTGTGCCTCGTCGCCTCCTGCTGTCCCTCCGAACCCGCGGTGGCGCTGCCCGGGTCCCAATCCCGGTGGGGGCGGGCTAGGGTCTCTGGGGGAGCAGGGGATCGGTGGCCTCGGACCGGGGTAGGGGGTGACTCTGGTCTGTGGGCTGCGGGGGCGCAAGAGAGGGACGCCCCAGCCCCGGGCGCGAGCACTGCAGCCTGGTGCGAACGTGCCCTGCTCTCCACACCCAACCCCATCTTTGCCCCATCTCCCTTTAACTCTCACAACCCCCCAGGCGGCTTTTCCTGTGTTTCCTAGTCTTGATGTCGAATTTGGTGCCTCGCTGGGGTCTGTGCCTGTGCGCCCTCCACCCCCGCCACCCCTTGGGCAGCTACCGGGGTTCGGGGCTCAGTGGGGCTCGAGAGCCGGCCGGGCACCTTCCCGGGAGGTAGCGCACCTGCCGCCGGTGGGCTCGCGCGAACATGGCTGCCTGGCGGGGCCGCTGCTGGTGGCCGGCTCTGTCCCCGCGTCCACCCGGTGCGCGACCCCGAATGGAGTCCCGGGGACTGCATTCGCTCGGGCTGTTGCTCTCGTCCACGCGGGACCGGGCCGCAGGACTTGACACAACTTGCCCTGAAGCCACACCCGAGGTAGTTCTTGGGGGGAAGGGGTCCAGGCAGGTTAACGCGATGGAGCCGGGGGCACTTATTGGTAAAAGGCACGCAGGCACTTCTGAGATGGTTGCCACTTCTGTGTGCCTTTGCGTCCTCCGCTCTTGTCAGTCAGGGCGCCCATTATTTGGCAACATCACTCATGAGGTCTGAGATGAGTGTGGTCTGCAAAGCAGGAGGAACGCTTGAACTTTAGAGAATTGATGCAAACTCGGATTTGCATCAATTGTGGGGTTAAAATGTCGGATTTGCATCAATTGTGGGGTTAAAACGTCCACTAGCCCCAAGATCACCTAAGGAAGCTGTCATTTGCTGTGGCTCAAAACCGAGTCAGGGTTCTGTTAAATAATACGGGCTTTCTGGATTTGTTGTTTAATTCCGGTTTGCTGGTGTCTTAAATTAGGTTGTGGCAGGCTTCCCGGTAGAGTGTGTGTCTACTGTATTCCCAGCCTGACTAGACGATGCACGGGTCGCAGAGGAAACCTATGCTAATTCAAAATGGCAGCATGAAAAATCAGGCCAGACGAAAGCAGCACAGACCACATAACATCTGCTGCCCCAGACTTAGGCCTTGGTGAGGGAATCTGGGGAAGGAAGGCTCTCCTGGGTGTCACTGCAACCGGCCCTAAGGGGTAGGGAGTAATTTTTGCCGCAGGCTAGATTTTAGGGTGCTGTAGGGTCCTGGGGAGGTTAAGTGGGATGTTTGGGGAGCTGTAATTTATTTTCTCTAACTTATCAAAAGCTGGTGCAAAGACCTAATTAAAACTCTCTGTGATTCTGATCTGATTTTCTCCAGGTTCCACTAAAGTCGATTTATGTGGCTGCTGATGTCTGCTTGATGTATAACTTCAGTGTTGTTTTGTACCAACAACTGTCTCTTAAGGGAGATGGGTGTCTAGTGTCAACATCATCCAAGAATAGTAGACAAAACAAATACGTGGTTCTTAGAGCAAGTCTCATTACAGGAACTGATTTAACACCATGAGCAAGCACCCAGGCACCAAAAGATAATAAATTCTTGAAAGGTGACTCATTTTAGGATCTCTCTCTCTCTCTCTCTCTCTCTCTCTCTCTCTCTCTCTCTCTCTCTCTCTCTCTGTCTCTCTCTGTCTCTCTCAGCCTTTCTTTCCCGTTTCACTGCTATACTGCCAGCCATCTTCTTACTTAGGAAGAGGAGATGCATGAGGAGGCATTTGTTTGGGGGATAATGGGATGGAGGAAGATTAGCACTAGGTCAGGAATGGTCATGCTGGAAGCAGCCTGAGCGAGCACTGTGTTGTCAACCCCCCTTTTACAGCCTGGGAGGCCAAAACCAGCAGGGGGCATGGACCTCACCCAAAGTCATATAGCTGGTTGGCCACTGGCAGTGAGGACTGAAATCCAGGTCTTGTAACTCCCCCAGTTCAGGGTTCCACATGCCACCCTTCAAAGCCTGGGGGGAAAGGGCAAACCTGTTTTTATGAGGGTGGCAAACAGAGCAACTGGAAAACAACTGTAGGATGAAGTAAAAAAATCTATAGGCTTTCTAATTCAAGCCCATTTAACTTCTTAAACTGTGCCTCAAGTTCACATTGTTCATTGACTAAACTGCTTCTCTACTTAAACTCCAAAAACATTATTTTAGTCATAATCTTTGAGGTGAGAAGTGCATTCTCTGATTAAAAACTGAGGCTCTGGCCAGGTGGCTCGGTTGGTTGGAGCATCAGCCCATGCACCAAAAGGTTTCGGGTTCGATTCCCAGTCAGAGCACACACCTAGGTTGTGGATTTGATCCCCGGTCAGGGTGCATACAGGAGGCAACTGATCGGTGTTTCTCTTTCACATCGATGGTTCTCTCTCTCTCTCTCCCTTTTTCTCTCCCTAAAAGTCAATAAAAACATATCCTCAGGTGAGGATTAAAAAAGAATTAGTCACTGCCCTGCAGTGTGGCTCAGAGGTTAGAGCATCAGCCTGTGCACTGGAGGGTCTCTCACATTGTTGTTGCCTCTCTCTCTCTCTCTCTCTCTCTCTCTCTCTCTCTCTCTCTCTCTCCTCTCCTTCTCCCTCTCCCCCTCTCCCCCTCCCTCCCTCCCTCCCTTCCACTCTCTCTAGAAATCAATGGAAAAAGTATCCTCAGGTGAGGATTAACCAAAAAAAAAAAAAAAAAAAAAGTTGCTGATGCTTGTGGAGAACCAATAGGCTATTAAAAAAAGAAAGAAACAAAAAAACCAAAGTGGGACATATAACAGCTTTTGAATGTATTGAATTTTAGGTACAAGTAAATAATAAGCTTAATTTAAAGTACTTTGAAGCAGCACTGAAGACAGAGGCCTTTTCTGTAACTTGAATTTGAATTCTCCGAATCATATCCCAGTGACCTCAGATCTACTAAAGCAAAACTAGAAATTGTGCATGGGTTATTTTTGTGCAGAGGTGGGGAGGATATGGAAAATCTGTACCTCCAACCAAGTGGTCTGCAGAAGGAGAAGGTGGGCGGGCTGCAGGCAGCAGGGAGAATAGTTTGCCATGGTAGAGCAGTTAAGAACTAGGTCAGGCTGGCTATGTTGATGTGAAGACAGATGCTGATGCCACGTGTCATTAAAAAAATAACTTACATTAGGGCGTGAATGTGAAGATTCAGTCACTGAAATTCCCCTGAAATGCCAAAGAGATTTAAAATCACAAGTTTTTAAAATACACAAACACATGCCATTTGTGTTTGTTGGAGAACAATAAAAATATAGATAATCCAAAGTTATTTTTAAAATATCACCCATGATCCCTTTGTCCAGCAATACACAGTCATTATAAAAGTTTGGGACCATCTTCCTTGGAGTGAGAGAGCCTAGGTCTGTGCTGTCCAATTCAGTAGCCACCAGCCACTGGCCACATGTGACTGTGAACACTAGAAATGTGGCTAGTCCAAACTGAGATATGCTGTGAGTTTAAAATACACATCAGATATCAAAAATTTATATTAAAAGACTTTAAAACATCTCAATTATTTTATTTTATTTTATTAATTTATTTATTTAATCCTCACCCGAGGACATTTTTCCATTTTTTGTTCAGATAGAGTGGGAGGGAGAGAGAAAGAGAGAGAGAGAGAGAGAAACATCGACGTGAAAGGGACACATTGAGTGGCTGCCTCCCACACGACCCATCCAGGGCCGGGGACAAGCTGCAACCGAGATACATGCCCTTAGGAAACGAACCCGGGTCTCTCTGGACCACAGGCCGACACTCTAACCGCTGAGCCAAAACAGTCAGGGCATCTCAATTATTTTATATTGATTATATATTGAAGTAATATTTTGGATATGTTGGGTTTAAATGAAATATATTATTAGAAATAGTTTCACCAGTTTCTCTTTACTTATTTAGATGCCCCTACTGGAAAACAGAATTACATGTGTGGTTCGCATCTGTCTTCCGTTATATTTCTATTGGACTTTGTAGGTCTAGGTCATTAACAGAACGTGGAGGTTGGTTGAGGTGTGTGATTCTGTTCATGGAACTGGATGTGTTAGGAGAAGCTGACCAGAAGCTGGAGGGGAGATGGGATGGATGGAGGAGGAGTACAGGAAAGAGTGCTCAGGGTGACTGGAAGGGGAAGGAGCTGGGGGCTTCTCAGCCTGAGTCTCACCTGAAGCAGAGAGAAGGAGCTTGATGTGGTTAATAAGATAGTTAACCTCAAGCTCTTCTGTTCTTACTGGTTAGACATTTAACCTAAATCTACCCTAAGGTGAACTAGACACCCTTGAAAGTTCGCATAAACATTTCTGATCACGGTTTCAAGTTGGGTTACTGCCCTCCTCTGTTGGTGGGGTACAATGAGAACCTCTTATTCTAGAAGATGATAAAGAACTCGAAAACATCTTTTTAGCTCCCTTTCTCCTTGGGTAGGACAAAGCGCTTGTAGGTGGTTAGGGGCTCAATATACATGCTGGTAATTCACCTGTCTCCTTAAAAATCCTAATTAAAATGATGCACCCTTCTGAATATCTTTTCCTTTTTCCAAAGTAAAATCTTAGTGAATTTTAAAATTGCACTTAGCAGTGCCCCAGTGACCTGAAAGAATAAATGAAATGTCCTTCTTAAGTACTAAAGTAATCAGATTTTAAAAATAATTAAAAGTCCAATAATGTGAGCTTGCTATAAAGAGACTTAAATGCATATGTACACACACATATGTATATACATACTAATATATTCATATATATTAATATATGTAGAAATATTCCTTTGATAATAAAATGTGATACATATCCAAATGGTTAAAACACAGCAAATGGCTGAGACATAAATGGACATTTATAAAGTAGTTTTTAAGTTCATTTTTCTAAGTGTAAAGTAACCCTCTGGTTACTAGCAAGATTTAAATGTTATTAATACTTTATTTCTTCTGTAGGAAATGAATGCTTGGCTAATATTTTTACAGGGACAGAGTTTCTCATTTTAAGAATGGGAAGGTATTTTAAAATCCCAGTTTGCAGAGCTAACAGGTACATATTGAATCACATTAATGGGAAAAGATGATAATAGACAATGCATTATTTAGATGGGAGGAAAAACAGATGGTGGGAAGAAGAAGATCATAATTCAAAGCAACCCTGCCAAATTGGTGGACACAGTGGCAGCAATGTCAAAAATGAGAACAGAAGGAAAGGAGAGGACCCTACGTGCAGCTTGCTTGGTAGCTCCCAGATCTTTCCTACAGAGAATGCTTTGGGCAGCTAACCACATACCTGCCAATTTCACAAAATCTTCTTGCTTTATTTCCATTGTCAGTCCATTTTCAGAACCCTGATCTTTAAGAACAAGTTAAGGGAATAAATCTTTCTGGAGTGTTTTTCTATTTTAGATACTCTGCATATATCATCTCATTTAGTCCCCATAACGGTACATGGTAGACAGCATGACCACATTTTACAGATGCAGAACTTAGTAAGTGGAGGAACTGCACCCGAAATTCGAGTCTTTCTGACTTTTTCTTAAAAAGCCCTAATGTACGATCTTGAGAGATGGTCCTGACTGCACAGGTCTAAGGTATTTCATTCATGTGATGCAAAGCATTTCCTTTCTTTATATTGCTATGAATGGCGGAAAACTGTCTTTCCACCTGCCATGTATTGGAAAACAGCTTCCTTACAATGCACTTGATCTGGCTGTATTTTTCTAATTTAGCTAGCTTGAGTGAAAAAGGAATCCTGCTTATGCTGTTTATCTACTCTTTCCTGCATTTAAAAAAAGTATTGTACTCATGAGAAACAGATGCCATTCAGTTCATCTCTCTCTTCCCCTCACTTTTTTAAAAATAGTGTTGTGTGTGTGTATATATATACATACAGCTATATACATGTAGATTTTG
This sequence comes from Tadarida brasiliensis, assembly GCA_030848825.1. NCBI lineage: Eukaryota > Metazoa > Chordata > Mammalia > Chiroptera > Molossidae > Tadarida > Tadarida brasiliensis. Next base: position 91,024,188 of record CM061267.1, on the reverse strand, counting down.
AAACACAACATTCCATTTGAGCATAGAAAACTCGACATTTCCTTAGTTATTAGTCTGCCACATGAATCACTAAACTAGACATTTGCTTTATTCATATTTCTTATTGTGACCACGTCTTGCAATGAGGCAGAATCAGATGTGGCCATGAGGTAAAACAAGTTCATTTGCCATGGTTACACTGTGGGGTTCTCCCAATCCCTGAGTCTCTGCCTTATTGCAAGGCCATATTTATTAGCTGCAATAAATCTGGACAATAGATGATTGTTGCAACTCTTCTTTTAAAAACAAACAAACATTTTGCCCTGGCTGGTTTGGCTCAGCAGTTAGGGGTTGTGCGGGAGGCAACCAATCGATGTTTCTCTCTCTCTCTCTCTCTCTCTCTCTCTCCCTCCCCCCCTCCCCCCACTCCCTCCCTCCCACTCTATCTGAAGATAAATAGAAAAATATCCTCAGGTGAGGATAAAAAGACCAAAAAAACAAAATGTTTTTATTACAAATTCTATATTTTCATGTGGGAAATTTGAAAATGCCTGGACATATAGAGGTCAAGAAATTGTTTGTGATTCTACCACCCAGAAATACTGTTACTCTTAAAATTTCTGTTGCAGTTCCTTATGACGTTTTGCATCCTCTATCCAGATCATATACATAATTTGAATGATACTATATGTAATTTGTGTAACCTCTTTTCATCTCCTCAGTTTATTCCCGTGTATTTCCCAACTTTCCATAATATGTATAGATAGCCAATAACATATCATAAATGTTTTTTTTTTTTTAATTCTTATGAAACTTTGGGGAGGAAAATACCCCAATAGTGGTCCATTAAATTATCAGGTGTTATAATAAAGTTAAGTAAGGTTAATTACCTAGAATTTTAGTTTTATAATTTAAAAATAGACATTCTTTTCGTTTTCTCTTGCTAATTACTGGAATGGCAGTATTTTGGGAACAAAATAAAAAATCAGTTTGTGATCATTTCAGTCAGTATCCAAAGGGTATTTCTAACTAGTCTTATGGATCTGGAAATATTCAGCTACTTGAAATGATATTTAACTCTTCTTTTTTCTGGTTCAAATTCTTCCTTTCTATTCAAGGCAAACAAAAGATTTATCTTGCATCTATGTTGAATGAAGAACACTTTTTGTTTTTTAAAAGGCATTTTTTAAAAGTTGGATAAGACTTTATTTCTTTAAAGTAGTGAAAAAAGCAAAACTTTTCAATCATAATCAACAATCCAAACCTTCCTGGTTATCATGTCATCTGATTTCCCAGTTTAAAAAAAATTTTTTTTCCCTTTATTGACTTTAGAGAAAGAGGAAGTGAGAGGGAGAGAGAGATAGAAACATCGATGAGAGAGAACATCGATTGGCCGCCTCCTGCATGCCCCAGACCAGGGATCGGGCCCACAACCTGGGCATGTGCCCTGACCGGGAATTGAACCTGCGACTTCTTGGTGCACAGGTCAACACTCAACCACTGAGCCACACCAGCCAGATGATTTCCCAGTTTTAAAGCTAGAGACTACACCCTACTTGTCACACTAGGGAAAAGAAAATCCCTCTGTCAAGTTAACCAGGGTGGGTTCACCCACCTTCATCATGAAGGCAGAGTATTGCTGCGGCTGCTATTGCTGAACTCAGCAACATACAATGAAAAGGAAATCATTTCCTTGAAAATAAAATTGGGGAGCAAGATGGCAGAATGTGGATGGCTCTTGAGACTGGTGGATGCTGTAATGGGGTTTACTGTACTCTTCTCCGCTGTGAATGTTGAAAGTTTCCACAGTTAAGAAAGAGCCAGGCAGAAACAATGAATAATGCATTTGAGAAGCACAGAGGTTGAACAATCTGTACTGGGGACTCTTACATATCAGTCGGAACGGGCTGCATCACAGGCACTTGGGCATTTGTTAAAAATATCTGTCCTGTGATTTCGGCTCAGACCTACTGGATCAGAATCTCCCAGAAGGCAGGTACCCAGGAATCAGCCATCATAACGAGCTCCCAGCCCACTGTGATCCGAGGTCAAATGCGAATACCATGGGTTGCACCAGAGCATAGCAGCACCTTGTCAAAGTCTGATTTTTCTGCTCTTTGCTCTTATTGAGGATGAAATATAGATACCCCTCCCCCTTCTTTTGCTCAACAAACATTTAGTGAGGTCTTATTATGTGCCAGTCTGTGTGCTGGGTGCCAGGGAAATAAAGATTTACAGAGGGGGGCTTGCCCTCTTGGGGCTCACAGTGGGATGAGCACAAAATGCATTTTAAAACTTGAGGAAAAGAAATCAGGCCAGGTAGAGGGGACCAGGGACTCGCCTCTTCCCCCAGGGCACTAACAACTCAAACTCAAGTCCCTCCCCATCCCTCCTGCCCCAATAATCCTTCTTCAAAGAGGTTTCTGAGGCCCAAATAAGGTACTCACAAGAGGTAACTCCAAGAAAACATGCCCTGTATTAGGTAAGTCCAATGCTATTTCTAACCTTAAAAGAATTTTAAGCAGCTTATCATGGGATTTACTTTTAAAAAGTTATTGATTATATGAAATTTCAAGCATACACCAAAGTAGAGAGAACAGCACAGTAAATCATTGTGTACTCATCACCCACTTTGGCCATTTTTATTACATAGCCAATCTTGTCTCATCTGAGCTCCCACCATTCTCCTCACCCTGGATTGCTTTTATTTCGTCATTTCCCATAGAAATATTTCAGCATACATCTCTAAAAGATATGGGCTGTTTTTTCTGACACAACCACAGCATCATTATAGCTCAGAAATGAACAATAACTTATTACTGTCATCAAATAGCCAGTGCTCACATTTTCCCAATTATCTTATAACATTTCTCTACAGTTTTTAAAAATCAGCATCTAAATAAGTTCCATTCATTGCAATTGGCTGATACATCTTTTAAGTAACTTAATTTTTTTCTTTGCAGTTTTTTTTTTGTTTATTAATTTATTCTGGTTACAGATGTCCTCCCCCCCCCCCCCCCAGCCTCCTCCCTAACCCGCCCTCCACCAAGCAGTGTTGTCTATGTCCATTGGTTACGCATACATGCATATAAGTTCTTTGGTTTATCTCATCCCTCCCCCCCGCCCCTCTCCTCTGAGGTTTGTCAGTCTGAACCTTACTCCTTTCTATGTCTCCAGGTCTGTTTTGTTCATCAGCTTTTTTGTTCATTATATTCCACAAATAAGTGAGATCACTTTGCAGTTTTTGATGTAGTTGTTGAAGAAATCTGATTTGTCCTAGAGAGTTTCTCATAGTCTGCATTTGCTGATTGCATCAGCACGGTGTCATCTGTAGTCTGTGAAAACTGATGGTTAGATCTGGGGGCATCATCGTGCCAGTTTGATTCTTGAAGCCCATTTTCGTTACACTTTGGAACGTGTGTCTGATGTGCTAGGTGCCAACTCCTGGTGAGAGGGTGAAGGCGCATAGTAGGGATCATCCCCAGTGAGTAGGAGGAGGGAGGAAAGTGAACGTTTATCTAGTAGGTGCCCACCTTATGCAGCCACAGGACTAGGTGCTTTCATGTGGTAAACATGAGTGCTCCGTCTGAATGGGGGATTGGTCCCATTTTCACATGCAGAAACTCCGGCTCAGGGGTAGTTCATAACCTGCCTGTTTCTTAGTTAGTGGGTGGAGTCGGGATATAAACAAGGGTCTGTTTGTCTCTAAACTGTGCCATTCTCTTGCCCCTGTGCACTTGGGGCCAAGTAGGCATCACACATGAGTGCAATTGATCTGACATTGAAAAGAGGAAAAAAGCGATAGCCCAAGGGTGATAATGTGGTGCTTTCACTGGCTTCCGTCAGGGAGTGGAGGGGACTGAGAGAAGAGCCCCTACCCTACTCCAGTCTCATTGTCCTGCGGGAATGTGACTGGGTATTGCCAGATCTTTCAAGTTTCCAAGAGAAGCCAGAATTTCTACAGAAAATCTCTAGATTTTACAATGTTACCTGCTATATTCAGATCACAAAAACCACTATTTATGCCAACACTCTGGGCCAAACCAAAGGTGCAGCCTGTTACCCCTGTCCCACTCCCTGCTGCTCAGAAGACTGTCAACCGACGATTGGCAGTAAGGACCACAGGTGTGAAGTGTCAGAGGCAGGTGTTGCGGTTGAAATTAGAGAAAGGGAATATTAAGCAGCTCTTAATACACATCAAGTGACAATGAAGAAAATCTTCAAAAGGTGAAAGAACATTTCGACACTGCAAGGAAAAAGCCAAAATCCTGAAGTCAGAACGATCAGACCTTGACAAAGGAACAGCCTTCATCATGTACCCGCGCTTATCCTCGCGGTGGCTCAGTTCTCACCGTGTCTCAGACGGTATTCTGAGCACTTCATCAGTATTTGCGAGTTTCTGCTCCTTTAACCCTTACCACAACCCTGTCATTATCTCTGTGTAGAAAGGTGACATGGAGCTGAGGTTCAAACCCAGGTTGACTCCAAAGCCTGCTTACTTACTCAATACAGTCTTTCTTTCATTAGATAGTTGAGCATTGACTATTGGAAGCTGGAACTCTCTGGCTCCTAGCAGTCAGCTTCTAACAGGCTCCTAAAGCTTTACGCTCTCCTCGAGCCTTCAGTGAAGTACTTAGCAGAATCTTTCTTTCAGGCAGAGCTTGAAGAGTCTAAGCTAATTTATGTGTCTTTCATCAGCTGGTGTTCACGGCCCAATTTTTACTTAGCTCTTTCCTTCCCCACACACCTTATTTATTCCTTTCTATTCCAATAGCAGACACATGAGAGAAAAATCAATTTATAAATGGGTATCATTTGTCCTGTTTTCTGTCCAGCAGGAATATCAATACTTTAAAACATGAATCTATCAAGACATAAGATAATAAAAGAATGTCTTCTTTGCTTTTCTGGGAGCTGGTAATGCACAGACATCGGGTTTGCACAGGCGCAGTCTGCTCAGTAAAGCTGGGAGCTGGGAGAGGAAGGGAGCCTGGCCGGGCACTCGGGTTTCATTACCCGGTGCAAGTAAAGCCACCTCGTCCCATGATTTGCAAGACAGTTAATAAGCCTGTAGCTTATAAAGACAGCCATTTCTCCCTCTCGGGAAACTCAGGGTTTTCTTATAACCGGATAAGGTGACTGACTAGGGACAGTGTGGCTTCATGGAGATGCAAGGCAGGGCAGTTTGGCCCGCGGGCAGAGCAAGTCCCTACTGGGCTCAGCATTCACGCCCTCAATGAGTAGTCACTGCACTTGAGGACAAAGACCTTTTCTCCCAGGCAGCTTCCTGCCTCCTTGTCTAGGCATTCTGTAAGTCGTCTCCTAGATACAGGGGTCCTGTGCTCCAGCCCCCACGCCTGCACCCAGCCTCCTGCCATTAGTCAGAGGACGAATGTTGGGAGACGGCAGCTCGGTGCTGTGAGCTCCAGGGAACCTGGCGTTCTAATGGCTTGTTCCCAAGAGGAAGTCCTGAATCCTGAAAGGAGTCTGATAAGGAGGACAATGATGATTAGAAACTGAACTTGAGGATTCTTGACCGTGGCTGATAGCACGATGTCTAAGGCTGCACTGTCTAGCACCATAGCCTCTAGCCACATGTGGCCATTTCATTTAAAAAATACACGTAACATAAAATTTACCATCTTAACTATTTTTAAGTGTACAGTTTAGTTGCATGAAGTATATTCACATTGTTGTGCAACCAATCTCCAGGACTATTTCATCTTGCAAAACTGAAATTCTATACCCATTAAACATCTCCCCTGTCCCCCAGCCCCTGTCTCTATGACTTTGACTCTTCTAGAACCTCATACACATGAAATTATACAGTGTATGCGTTTCTGTGACTGGCTGACACCACTTAGCATAAAGTACAGATAATATACTTTAAAATACTCTTAACAAATACTTCGTAGGAAATGGCTGTCAGTTTAACCGTCCAGGGGAGTTCAATTGGAGTGTTTCATTAATTGGAACTGTTAGTTTATTGCTAACCTGGCAAGAATCCTAATGTGTATTTAGCACAAAGAAGCCTTATTCAGTAGAATAAGCCTGTTGCTTTTAAAGAATTTTGCTTGAAACCCACAGTAAGAGAGAAATGTTGTACTTCAATCCAGTACACACACACAAACTTACATTTCCATGCTCGAACGTAACGTTTCCTATACCAACCCTTTCCCTTACTATGTGAAGTGCATATATTCTTTCTTAAAAATGCTTCTCTTAAAAAATGCTGATCTTATCCACTAAATTGGAGCCTTATCCACACAATAGATTTCATAACCCATGAAAAGGCCACGACATACAGTTTGGAAAACACTACTTTTGACACACCTGGGTGCAGGTTCAGGCCTGTAGTGTGACTCGAGCTGACCTCTGGGGCCCCAGGCTCAGCAAAAGGCTTCGGAAGTATTCCTCAGAACAAACAAGTTAAAAAACAAAGCCCTCAGGCATGGCTTCGTTTCTGGGTAAGCTCTGTTCACTGATTCTGGTGCAGGGTCAAGGAGAGTTAGTTACAATGGAAAATTCATTCTTAAATGGTTATACTCTGCTTCTTGAAGCCAAATATAAATGATGAAAACATTTTATGCAGTCATTTTTTTGTCTGCATTAGCATGTGTGATTGGTAGTTCACTGAATTTTAGTTTATTTTTCTTTGTGGAGGAAAATATGGCATCTCAAAGTGATGCAGGGTTCTAAAGGGGAAAGGAGAAACATCTTAAAGTTTGTCTGTGTCATGCACGAATGACTTCAGTTTGTAAAAACCCTGTAAATAAAAATGTCAAAATGCATGTTTTATACAATATATAGATGAATTAACTTGTCACACACACACACACACACACACACACACACACACACACACTAGTTTGAATATTTGAATACCTGGTATGTTAACCAGTATTTTGATATATAATAGGAACAAAATTGAGTTTCCTTGAATCACTTTAGAAGGATTTCATCCGAGGCTCAGGAGAGAACTGGCTGCGTGCTGGCCTGGTTTTTCTTTTCCTGGTAGGGAGACAGCTGTCGGAGTCCTGCCCGCTATTTGTGTGAATAATAGTCACGAAAATGTGTGCACTCCTTGAGTGACACCCTGAACTGGCCAGGCTGTTAAAAAAAAAGTAGAAGAAAGTGTCAATGAGTAACTATAATAACGCTGAATAAAAAATAAAAAGTCATCTTAAAATAGTTCTCAAATAAGAATTGGCCAGTTTTGAAATTTCAGATGTGACAGGACAAAGAAGTGGAACCAAACCTTTTTTCTTTAAAATACAATTCCAAAATTGGTTATGTTGTCTGGGTTTATTTTTTTTTAAATCATTGTTGTGATCATGTAAGTATAAATACCTATAGGAAAATTGGAAATTCAAGGAAAATATGAAAAAAAAAAAACACGTCAAATTCAGTGGTCAGGCAACCGTTGTTAATATTTGGGTCATATTTTCTTCTAGCCTTTTTCTATGCATATTTTTATGTAAGAATTTATTTCTGGGCCCAAACCATTTCTCTCGTGCAATTAACAACTCTTCCCAAGTATATTTTTAATGGTTTTATAGTATTTCACCATGTTATGTAGCATATATTTTTAGCCATTTCTCTGATGCTGTACAATTAACTTTTTCACCTGTATAAATACCTCTGTAGTGAACACATTTATGCATAAATCTTGTCCATTTTCCTGACCAGTTCCTTAGGGGAGAAACAGAGAAATGGAATTACTTGTCACCCCCTTTATCTCCACCCAAGGAGCTGTCTCCTCCCTATCACCGACTTCCTGGGAAAGTTAACTGTATGCACTGGCTGCGCTTCCGACCTAAAACCTGGCCCAAAGGCCTTCCCTGGCTTTAGTGTTTATTATGGGATAGACACGAGATCCTTGCCGTGGTCTGTCTGCCTCCCCAGCCTCTTCCCCATGCTCTCCGGCCTCAGCTGCATGGGTTTTTAACTGACCGGCTCCTTCCCTTTCTCCAGCCACAGGCCTTCAAACCTGCGTATCATCTCTCTGAACAGTCTTCCTCCCCAGCCGTCTGTCCTTTGTGGACTAGGAGGTGACATATCAGCTTGGGGAGGTGGTTGGAGGTTTGGAGAGAAGTGAAGGTATAAAGTTCATTCAGGAGGTAAGAGAGGAATGGACCTGACAAGTACACGAAGGTGTTCCAGGTAGGATGAGGACCACTTCCATGGTGCATTCAGAGTTAGGAACGTGAACTTTACATCAAAGGGCATGGACGTGGCATCCGGGGCTCCGATCACCTTCGGCGTCTGGAGCAAAGAGCCTGCTTCAACCAGTCCGTCTGCTGCGTTCAGGAGCTGTTCCTAATGTTTGTTTTCTGCAGTCTTCTGGAAGCGTCCTGCCTCCTCTTTGCCAACTCATTTTATATGGACGATAGCACATTTGTCTTTAGGGTAAGTGGAAGACTTCACAAATAAGTACTTCTGGGATCGTTGGAAGCCGTAGTATAAAAATCTTCATTTCTGAGTTTATTGGCAAGTTGTAACGCTGTTCTGTTCAACTGGCTTCCTACTACCCACGTGTGACTATTTAAACTGAAGCTAATTAAAGTTTGTAATGAAATTAAAAATTCAGTTTATTAATCCCACTAACTACTTCAGTAGCCACATGAGGCTAGTGGCCACCATACTGGACAGTGGAGACAGAGCATTCCCCTCACTGGAGAAAGTTCTTTGCACAGCACTGGTCTAGAGAGTAGATAAGGATCCAGCGAAGTCATCACTGAGGCTCCGGTGTGTGCAGTGGTGATCTAGGGAGAATAAATGGACAATTAGCCTTGCCTAGTTTGCTGCTGGTTGTGATACACAGGTTGCTGGTTCATCTCACGTTAAAAAAAAAAATAGGCATTAGAATTCTGCTCCCTTCTGCCAGTCACAAAATGCAGTGGAAAGTCAGCCTTCCTGGCCCACAGTCCCCTGGGCTTCTGTTGCCTACATCCTCGTCATGGTCAAGTGACCCCGATGACTTGGTCAAGCTGACCAAGCAGATGTCCTGGCTGAAGAGGCGGTGCTTGTCAAAAACCCTGTGGGTTTTATTTAGTGTCTGTTGATACATCTTGTAACTGCAAGATCAGTGGATTCCTACTGTTTTTTAAGGATCAAATAAGTAAGGGTTTCTCATAGATGAGACTGCAGTACTTTTGAAATGGTCCAACAACACGGGAGGAAGGGAAGTCATATTACATATGAGAGGCACACAGGCACAGGTAAATGCATCCTTTCTCCGTCTTATCTTCTCCTGGGTCTGTTTCACTTGTTCGGTTCAGCCAGTAATTCTCCCCACCCCCAAGATCTAGGAACCCCTCTATAAAGGCACTTTATCTTATAATTATTCTAGGTCTTTCTTCCACATACAGAGTCTTTGTTTCTCTCTCTCTCCCCCTGAAGTCTGAGGATAATGCAGTTTTTGTGTACATGGGAAAGGTTAAGGGGAGAAAGAACTGGAGTCTCTTTATCTTCCTGCCTTTTCTTTCTCACAAAGCAGAGAGGGCCTATTTCTCCGAGCTGGGCGGGAATTATTTTCAGAGTTCGGGGCTGCCCTGAGCAGCACAGGGAAGCCTCGGCTGTGCAAGCAGAGACTAGCTTGAAGTAGCCTGGAGGTACACATAGCAATCTGGTCCCTCACAAGGTGTTTCTAAACATAGACGGTTGCTGACTCTGCAGTTTGATAACTGCTCCAGCTACGAGTGAGGTGAGTTGGTTTTGATTGGCTTGCTCCACAGAAATGTTGAGATGCTGCTCTATTTGAACAGCCAAAAACGCAAATAAAACACCTTATACTCATGTAGCCTTCAGAGTTTGCAAAATATATTCCCAAGTATCATTTCGTTTGGTACTCATGATAAACCTGTAGGCTGGGGCAAAACATTTGCAGAAGAGAAAATCTAGGCTCAGAGAGGTAAAGTAACTTGCTTAGGGTCACACAGCTGGTAGGTAGTGGGGTTGAGTTTTGAATCCCAGTTGTTTTTCTGAGAACGTTGCTTTCCTTCTCATTTATATGTTGGATTTATAAAATAAAATGCATTTAAGTTGGGTAATTAATGACACAAGTATGATAGTTGCCTCTGTAGATAATGTTGGTTGAGTGCCTCTAATAACAGGGGGTGGGGGAAAGAGCACCTATAGGGGGCGGCATGGGTCCTGCCCTCAGGGAGCTTTAGTTGAAGAGGAAGCAGTACATTTACAAGCAACACATGCCCATTATCCCAGAACAAAAGGGTGCATTAGTGCTGTGGATGGATGCTGAGAAAATGACCGAGTTCTTAATAGATGGTTTTCTGAAAGAAGGATTTTTGAACTAGATTTTGACAGATGTTCACCAGGACTAAGAGAAGGGCATTCATTCCAGCCAGGGGCAGGGGTGTGTGGTAAGAGTGGTAGAGAGTGAGCTTCAGTTTGGTGGACTGTTAAGAAAGGAGAACTGAACACTTGTTCATTATTTATTGAAATCTACCCTGCAGAAGACATTGTGTAGAGCTGTGTTTACAGTGGTGTGCAAAGAGACATGGTCCCTGCCTTCATATTGCTTAGTCTTTGGTGGGGGGGAGACTAAATGTTGATTGTTGGTAATAAAATAGTTACACGGATATTTCAGATTTGATTCTTTGTATTGTCTGGCGACATAAATGAGCGTGGCATTCGAGCTGGTATGTGAAGGAGCAGTTGTTCACTCGGCAGATGGCTTTGGTGCAGGGAGCAGGGAAAGGAGCGCTCAAGAAAGAGGGCATAGCCTGTGCAAAGGTCCTGGGAATCCTGGAGGGACTGGGAAAGGGCCTGTGTGCTAGAGTTGAGAGGGTGGAGGGGTGAGTGGCTGGAACTGAGGCTGGGGAGGGGGCATGAGCTTGATCAGATTTTGGTCTTTATTCTAAGAGCTGTGGGAAACCTATAAAGGATTTTAAGTAGGAATGACATGAAAAAAACCTTCCTGTTAAAAGATCACTTTGGCTGCAATGTGGAGAATGTTCTGGAGGGGGAATAATAGCTGTATGGCGTCATCCCTTAGGAGGCTACTGCAGTGATCCAGGCTAGAGCTGGCGGTGCTTGGTGCAGGGGGTGGCAGTGGAGATGGAGAGCAGTGGATGGTTCCCATGGAGATTTAAGAGCTTGAACCTACAGGACTCGGTGGTATGTCAGGTAATGGGGAAGCATATGGTGAGATAGTTCCTGAGTTCTCCATGTTCTCGTGGGCTGGGTGTGGACCTGGCCACTGCAACGGGGAACCTTGGAAACGGGACCAGCTTGGGGAAGACGATGAAATCCATTTTGGATATCTGGTAGGCAGCCAGGATGGGAGCTTAAGGGGAGAACTGAGCTGCAGTTAAATGCGTGGGCCACTGGCACAGACGTGACAAGAGTGGCTCTGAGCGTGGAGGAGTTTTCCCGAAGAAAAGAGAGCATTAAAGGAGGAGAAAGGATGAAGCAGTGAGGATGCTCAATGACCAGGTAGAAGAGAACAAGCCGGCTGGAGAGGTGGGAGGGACACCAGGAGATGCTTGAGTGTTATGTCATTGAGATAGAGTAAAAATGTACAAAAAGGGGGAGTCTCTGTCAATCTAAATCTAGACCCATTTCCATCACCAACCCAAAATCTATCACATGGCAGCCAGGCACCTCCAGATCCGAGGCACTTCTGGAGGGCTCTGTTACAAGGTATTGATTTATTTTTCCGTTGCTGTGACAGACTGCAGAGTGCGTGTGTTTGCTGCCTGGAACAATGACCTCCTTTCCTTTCTCCGACGTCACTGCACTTTTGGCTGGCACTGCAGTTTGTTGCAGACCTGAGCTTGTTTAATCCCACAGAGTACTAAACACTATCTGGTCTCGGTGGCTTTGTAATTCTACTCCAGACACCCCACCTTCATTTGCCAGCTGGGATCTCGTCACGAGCTAGCTGCACACAGTTGCACACTGAAACGGTGTTAGCTGGTGCAATGTGCTCGGAGACCTCGCTGTTGGAGTGCCCCACGGCAGGCCCGCTCCCATTCTGTCTCCTGCATCCGCTCTCTTCTCAGGATGGCTGCAGCCCCGCCCAGCTGCTGTTTGGTGGCCTTCCCGCCATGTGCTAAGGACGGTCTGGTGGTATTTGGGAAAAATTCAGCTCGGCCCAGGGATGAAGTGCAAGAGGTGGTGTATTTCCCGGCTGCTGATCATGAGCCTGAGAGCAAGGTGGAGGTAAGTGATGCGTGGCAGTCTCTCGATGGGCACCCATTCTTTCTCTGGCTTTGCCCTGCACGCCTTCACTTCTTCGTGGAGGCCTGCTCACTGGTCCGAGCTGTCGTGTCGGCTCTGCTGAGTCCCATTTCCATTGGGTTTGTTTATAGCCTCAAAAACAGGGTCATATGGAGAATTCTGTGTTTGTTGCGGTGGCCCTTATTTTATAATTAAGTAAAACATTTACACGGTCCCCAAGTCTACAGAACAAGGTACAGGCATATGTTGGAGATATTGCAGGTTTGGTTCCAGACCACCACCATAAAGCGAGAACCATAACAAAGCAAGGTGTGATCTTGTCACTGGTGGAGTGTCTGGCCTTCAGTTTATAAAAAATGTAACATCTGTTGAGCCCTAGACTGATCTGGGGGTGATCGCTTCCTAAGTTATATAAATGTCTAATTGCTATGTTGCACACCTGAAACGGATAGGATATTGTGTGTCAACTGCAGTTGAAAACAAAAAGCAGAGAAAAGTAACATCTGTGAAGCACAATAAAGCGCAGCACGATGGAGCGAGCGGTGCCTGTGTATTCACAGAAGCCCAGCTTCTCTTTTCCTCGTTTGCTCCATTTCCGTTTTCTACTGTTTTAACCATGTTTGGGAAGCTTTTTGGTTTATTCTTTCATTTAAAAAATGACATCTATATGTACTAAATCACACACACACACATATCCACGTGGGCCCTTTCCTCCTTCCTCAGATGAATGGTAGCACGCACAGTGCACTTCTCTCCTCTCTCTTTCTTCAACTAAACCAGCTCTTGGAGATCGCTCCACTTGGTGTACAGAGATGTTCTTCATTCCCCACTGAGAGCTAGCTGCGTGGTGTTCCGTTCTATGGATGTATCGGAGTTAAATCCGTCCCATATCGCTGGAAATTTGGGTTGTTTTCCAGTGTTTTGCTATTACAAGTGGTGCTGAACCTGTCATCTGTCACAGTGTCTGGTCCTGGTTTATATATTTTTATAATGTTAAATAAATTATCCATCAATTTCTATTTAGAGTTCTTCAATAAAACAGTTTTTGTCAGGGTTTCTTTGGGATCAGTGCCTAGAAATGGGGTTGCTGGGTCACAGGGTAAATAAGTATGCACTTTTATTAGATATCAAATTTCCTGGTGGGTGGTCTACCGTTTTGCATTCCCACCATCAGTGTATGGCATCACTGGCTTCTCTGTATTCCTGGAGTGTGTTGTCAAACTTTTATAATGGATATTTTGTTCATTTTACGTTCTGCTATTTTACTAAAGTCCTTTCATTGGCTGTGTCAGCTCTTATCATGGATTCTTTTGGGTTTTCCAGGTATATTGTTATAACACCTGCAAGTCGAGATAATTTCATTGCTCTTAAATCTCCAATCATTTTCTTTATTTTTAAAGATTTTATTTTTCTTTATTGATTTTAGAGAGAGAGGAAGGGAGAGGGAGAGAGAGATAGAAACATCGATGAGAGAGAACATCGATTGGCCGCCTCCTGCATGCCCTCTACTGGGGATTTGGCCCACAACCTGGGCACGTGCCCTGACCAGGAATCGAACCAGCAACCTCTTGGTGCATGGGTGGACGCTTAACCACTGAGCCACACCGGCCAGGCTACAATCATTTTCTTGTCTGACTGGCTTATACCTGGGATTCAGTGTTGATAGTGGTGGAGAGAGTGGGTGTCTGTGCCTTTGTGTCTAAAGCTTCCCCATTAAGTCAGATGCTGGCTTTCGGACTGAGATTTATACAGTTACCATGTTAGAAAGTATACATCATTCCTATTCTGAGTGCTTTAAAAATCGCTAAGGAATAGGTGTTATTTTCTTAAAGGTCTTTTCAGCGGCTTAGTAGCCCCTCGGATTCGGACTGTCTTGTGTCACGGTGCTTGTGCTCAAGTCGCCTTTATGTTACTTCATAATGGCCCCGGGCGCAAGAGCAGCAATGCTGGCGGTTTGGAAATTCCAAAGGGAAGCCGTAAAGCGCTTCCTTTAAGTGAACAGGCTAAAGTTCTCGACTTCATAAGGCATTTTATCATGTCACATTTCACAAGAAGGAGGGTGAGGACAGTACAATAAGGTATTTTGAGAGAGAGACAGACCACAGTCATACAACTTTTATTACAGTATATTATTTTAATAGTTATATATCACCATTGGTTATTGTTGTTCATCTCTTACTGTGCCTAATTTATCAATTAAACTTTCCCGTAGGTATGTGTGCATAGGAGCAAACAGTACATATAGGGTTTGGTCCTATTAGGCATCCACTGGGGGTCTTGGAATGTGTCTCCTACAGACAAGAGGGGGACTACTGTATAAATATGTCTGAAATAAACAATTTAGAAAAAAAATGTTTTCTTTTTTGGGGATAGGCTAAATAAATTCGTATTCTAGTCTGGTGGTTACAGTCATTTTAGGAAATAGACTCTTCTCACTAGTGAGCCCATGGTGTATTATCACCAAAATACACTGTAGGTTGAATTTGTCTCCTTGCGTGAATAAGTGTGGTTTGATACACCCCAGAATTAGTGTCTCAGGCAGCTCTGACCTCTTTCCTGAGTCACATACCTGTGTCTTGAGCTGCCTTTATACATCTCCACATCCATGTTCTTCAGGTAAAATAACCTCACATGTCTGAAACCAAACTCATTTTTCTCATCTCATTTGCTCCGTTTCCTTGAATAGCTCTGTTGTTTGCCACATAGTTTAATCTAGAAATGAAGGGAAAGTTGACCCTTGGTTTCCCACTCATCCCTCTGCACAGGGACAGCTGTCACTGAGTCCTGCTGCTTCCTCTCCTGTGTCCCCATCTCTTCCCAGTGCCCCCGTCTTATTCAGACCCACCCCCATCTCCCTTGTATAATCTGCTCATTGATGCCCCAGTCTCGTTGTCCTGGAGTCTTATTCCTGCAGGGTCACCAGAACTGTCCCCCCACACAGCTCTATCGCTGCCTTGTTTAAAAGTGCTGGGTTGTGTTTATATGATGAGAGTCCAGGCTGATTTGTATGCCATTCAGAACTTTCCCAACTGGCACCCTGCTCACTTTTCCTTTCTTTTCTCTCTTTCAAATTAACACTTATTTTTTAGAGCAGTTTTAGCGTTACAGAAAAATGAGCAGAAAGTACAGAGTTCCTATATATAACCCCTCACCACCCCCATCCCGCCTCCCAGTTTCTCTTATTATGAACATCGTGCTCTATATGGAACATTTGTTATAACTGATGAGCCAGAATTGACACCTTCCATAGTTTGCATTTGGGTTCACTTTTGGGGTGTACATCCTGTGGATTTGGACAAATGTATAATGACACACGTCCACCAATAATCACACTACCAGAGAGAATAGTTTCCCTGCCCTAAAAATCCTCTGTGCTTGCCTACTCATCCTCCCTTCCCGCGCCCCACCCCTGGCGACCACTGGTCCTTTACTGTCTCCATAGTTTTGCCTTTTCCAGATGTCGTCTAGTTGGAATCACACAGTATGTAGCCTTTTCTGACTGTCATCTTTCACTTAGTATATGCATTTAAAATTCTTCTGTGTATTTTCCAGGCTTGATAATGCATTTTTTTCCCCAGCACTGAATAATATTCCATGCTTGGATGTACCATAGTTATTTTTCTTGACCTGTTGAAGGACATCTTGGTTGGGTCTAAGTTTTGGCAGTTATGAATGAAGTTGCCAGAAACATTAGTGTGCAGGATTTTTGTGTGTGTGTGTGGAGATAAATTTTTAACCCATTTGGTTAAAAATACTTTTTAATGTAACTTTACATTTTGAATAGGTAATGTATTGACGTGGTTCAAAGATTAAGTGACACAGAAAGATTTACAGTGAGAAGTCTTACTCCCCCTTATTCCAGTCTACTCGGATTCCCACGTTATGAAACTCTTTCTATTCATTTCTTGGACATTAATATGAATACTTAGCCTTTTTTTTTTTTATGAGAGGAGCACACTATTCTGAAACTTATTTTTTAAATATATAATTTTAAACTTATAGAAAAGGTCTACAATTTTCTTTTTTTGTTTAATAACATTTTCTGAAGAGTTTTAAAAAATATATCTATACATGGAAATTATAATTTTTTTACAGCTGGTGGTAGTCCACCGTGGAGATACTCCATCATTTACTTCATCAGGCCTGTGTTGGTGGGCACCTGGACTGCTGGCTAGTCTAGAAAGGGTAGCCACGAAGAACAATGCACGGAAGTCATTCTGTACAGGAGCAGGTACAGCGGTGGATACACTTCCACACAGGATGGCAGGGTCGTAGGGTGACATTTTTGTAGTAATTGACTTCCATAAGCGTTGTACAATTTTCTGCTTACTTTTCTATCGTCATTTTAAACTTTCCTCTCACAGCTGACACCATCAGCCCCAGCAACACTGAGCTGCACAACATTTCTTGAGCAAACAGCACACTTGTATTTCTGTGTGCTTTTTCTTTTTCTATCCTTTGTTGAGAATGGCCTTCCTTTCCTCTCCTGTCATCTACCTGGTAGACTTCTATGTATCTGTCAAGGCCCTAGCACCAGTATCCCCTCCTCCTTCTAGCCTGCCAACCTTCTGTGAACATGTAGCACTTTATGGCGTTATACATCAATTGAAATTTACAATAATCTGAATCTGGGGCCATGAGTTCCGGCCCAGGAGGCAGGGTCCTGGGTTCCAGTGTTGCCTTCTCCACTTACTGCATCTTGTATCTTTGAGACTCAGTGCCCTCATTTGTCAGATGGAGATCATGACACCCACTGTGACAGGTTTTTTGTGTGAAGCACGTGAGCTGATACGTAAGAGCACTATGTACACTCTAAGGAGAACATTGTGCAGAGATGTTTGTTCTTTTCTTTTTTCTTTTTTTAAGGAACTGACTAGTGTTGAGAGATTCTGTGATCCCACGTCTTGGTTCCCAAACTCCGCTCTTCAGCACATGCTCCTGAATCTGCTTTGCAGACTTAGGTTCATGCCTTTCATTCCCTTGAAGTTACATCTGTCACTTGTTTCAAGTACAGAATGATGGGTTCTTTTCCATATTTGAGCCTGTGAGCCACGATAAGTATCATGTTACTTTCATAATGGCCCCCACTAGCATATAGAAATTTTTTCTGCTGTGAAGAGTGAGAACTTCCCACAAAAACCCTTCTATTCCTCAGCCATTTCATGGCATTTTAAATATGCATATTCTGCGGTTTTCCTAGAAATATTATACTTGAGTGTTGAGATCCCAGAAACTCATTTTCTGAGAATAACCATGTGCAGAAAGTCATCACTCATCCACTCACCCACCCCTCCCAGCTGATCCATCCTTCCAGTTGGCCTTCCCTTCCAATTTGTCCACCTCCCCATCCTGTACCCTCCCCTCCGTCTGTCCACCTGTCTCCATCCATCTATCATCTACTGCATGTCAAGTTCACTTTGCTTGAGACTGCAAGAATAAGAGATCGGGTCCTGTTTCTAAAATACATGGCACGTTTATGTTCAGCTGCGCAGTTGGCAGATCAGGGCATTTTATTTTATGTTCTTTAGTCTTTGTCCTGTAGATTTTGGTTTTTTAACAACTCCTCTTTGGGCTGCAGAGTAGGATGGAGAAATATGTAGCTAGTTGTGAAAGCCCCTTGGTCCTCTCTGAGGATGCTGTGCCACCGTGCATCACAGACTCATCCCCACCTCACCTCAAGCCCTGCTCTTCCTCCGGGGAGGGGTGGTGAGGACGCAGAGGAGTCATTTCCTGGATTATGATGTGTGTGTGTGTGTGTGTGTGCGTGCGTGTGTGTGTGTGTGCACCCAAAGATAGGTATGGCTTCATTCTTATATGGTTGAACCTTCTAGTTAGGAAAAAATGGATCCGGCATCAGAATACTGTTCCAGAGAAATAATGGATTTTAACTACAGTGCACATTATTTATACTTCGTCTCCAAGAAAATAATTATACCACAATTAATGGAGGCCGAATTTTTTAAAAATTAAATTTATTGGGGTAACAGTAGCTAGATAGCATGATATAAGTTTCAGGTGTACAGTTTTACAATAAGTCATCTGTATATTGCATCGGGTGCTCGCCACCCAAAGTCAAGTCTCCTGTCGGCATACATTTGACACCTGTCACCCCGTTCGTTTCCCCCAGCCCTTCCCCTCAGGGAACCACCACACTGTTTGAGATAACCAAGTCAGGCTCGGCACACAGCGTGTTTGAAAGAGTCTCTTGTTGTTACAAATCTCATCTCCATTGTTTCCCTCCTTGAAAATTTTCATGGTTTCCTTTTTTGGGGAAGTTTGTTTGAATTTATTTCTCTTTCCCACCACGTGAAGTTCTGTGTGGGGTCAATATCCCCAGTGAGGTTACACAACCTTGGCAATTCAGGGAAGGTTCTTGGTCGATCAGTTCCCTTTTCTTCCCCAATGAAAATATTTGCAAGAAGAATAGAAAATTACCAATTAGTGATAGCTGGTAGCATTGTGAGTGTAATTGTCCCAGCGGTGGTGGCTTTATTTGTCGTGTGTGGGGTATGTGTGTATGGGGGGAGCTGAATTTTAATTCTGAAGATTGTTTCTTACAGTAGGAAGCACAGGTTATTCTGGAATCAAACAGAGCTGAGCAAAACTCCGTGGCCGCTGGGCAGATTGTATACTCCTCCTCCTGCCTGTTTTGTTTGGTCGGTTGGTTTTCGTCTCCTCATTCCCAGGGGCCGGAGTCCCCAGCTTTGTGCGGAGGCAGAAGCATCTCCCTCGCCCCCGGGAGGTGGCTTAGCAGGGACCTTCCTTCCATCACGCGCCCCTTCCGAAGCCTGTGTCTGACTCCAGGCCTCTCCACTGCCCACCCTCAAAGCTCTTGCAGCTTTAGGGAATTAAAAGCAGTTCTTCGCAAATGTAGTTGGCATCTTCTTTTGTCTTTATTTAGACTCATCTGAACCTTAAGGGCACATTTTCAAAACCAGTCAAGGAGCAGGCAAGACACTGGGGGAAACTATTTAAAAAACCCCAATCAGCCCTGGCCGGTTTGGCTCAGTGGTTAGAGCATCGGCCCGCCGACCAGAGAGTTGCGGGTTTGATTCCAGTCAAGGGCACGTACCTTGGTTTTGGTTTGGTCCCCGGCCCTGGGTAGGGGTCGTGAGGGAGGCAGCCAGTCGGTGTCTCTCTCACATCGATATTTCTCTCTCTCTCTCTCTCCCTCTCCCTCTCCCTCATACTCTATCTGAAGATAAATAGAAAAATATCCTCAGCTGGGGATTAAAACAACAACAACAAAATACCCAACCAACCAAACAAAACCTCTTAATGATAATGAGCAATGCTGCTTTAGAGTTGCACATTTTCTGAAACTAAAAATATTTCTCTAACGCATCCCATTTCCCCTGACTTCTCTTTTCCTACCCGAAGAAGCCTGGCTGACTCATCAGCTCGTTTCACGGGTGCTCGCGGTGGTTCCGGTCCGTGCTCGCCATCCGAGTGCAGGGGAGGGGCACAACGGCTGCGTCTCATGAATTGAAACGTCCATTATGTCTCTATCCCTCCTTTCACTGGGTGACATCCAGAAACAGTGTGTGTTGGAATGTGCAGGGGGCAGGCGACAGCATGAAGCTGATTTTGCTTTTTCATTTTTGAGACGATCACACACAAGAATAGAGGACTTGCTCTGCAGAAGAATTGTCTTTTGTCCTTGTCTCTAGGGCCTTGTCAAGGCTCATCTTTTCATCCTCCGACCTGGCATGTGTCCCCAGGGCCACCTGACAGAGGGTCGAGCTCAGTTCAGGCAATACCTTTAAACCCCAGCGACCAGGCAGTTCTGACGTTGGGGAGTCTGCCTCTCCACGTTCCCCACTCCGGGCGTCCCCCTATGGCTGTGTGGCCTTGGCCCCCAGAAGTCACACCAGCTGACAGATCTGTTTCATTAAAGCCTGGTTAGGAGTGGATATGGGGCCGCTGGACAGTTCGCTCATCACCTTCCATAGATTCATTACCAAAGCTGCTGTCAGGACCATCCAGGTAAAGACTGATCTTTTTCTTCAATCCTCACCTGAGGATATTTTTCCATTTATCTTCAGATAGAGTGAGAGGGAGGGACAGAGAGAGGGAGAGAGACATCCGTGTGAGAGAGACACATCGATTGGTTGCCTCCCGCATGACCCCGACCGGGGCCAGCGATGAGCTGCAACCGAGGTACATGCCCTTGACCAGAATCGAGACTGGAATCGAACCCGCAACTCTTTGGTCCCTGGGCCGACGCTCTAACTGCTGAGCCAAACCGGCCAGGGCTAAAGATTGACCTTTTAACTGGTGTTCTCTTTTTCTTTTCTCATTGAATTTGACTAGGAATTTTGACTGGGGGAACGAAATTGTTTTTGCCTCACGGAAAGATTTCAGGTGCTTTGTTTGGATTTTCCCCCCTGGTGAGACCTCTGCTACCTCAAATCCCACTGACCTCTGCTCGTTACTGCTGCGGCAGACGCGAAGGCCGAGCAAGGACTGTCCGCCGTGTCCACGTGCTGCGGCTGCCTTCACAAAGTTCAGCCAGTGACAGTGTGTGCAAATGTTCCTTATTTCAGGGTTTGCTCCCAAAGTGGGGTTTTATTTTTATTTTTTATATTTTATATTTTTTATCCTCACTCAAGGACATTTTTGCATTTATCTTCAGATAGAGCAGGAAGGAGGAAGAGAGAGAGAGAAACATCGATGTGAGAGAGACATATCGAGTGGTTGCCACCCACATGACCCCAACCGGGGCCGGGGACAAACTGCAACTGAGATACGTGCCCTTAGCGGGAACCGAACCCGGGACTCTCTGGTCTGCTGAGCCAAACCGGCCAGGGCCAAAGTGGGGTTTTAAGTAACCCATCTATGTGAGACAAGAGGGTCTGTCCTCCCCTTCCCTCCCAGACCTGGGTGTAGTTAGATTCAGACACGATAGCATGTGCGTGATTTGCAGCCACCCAAGGGCTCACTTAGGCCCAGGCTTCTGTGGTTCATGACAAAGATACCCTTAGGGGCAGGTGTTCTGGGCTCGCTAAGGTTTGGGTGCACACACCCCCATCTCCCCACCCCCTTGCTCGGGAGCATATGAGGGGGGTCTGGGACCTCGGCTCTCCGCCCAGTGCTTAGGAGAGACTGAGTTGGCCCATCTGGCTGCTTTGGGGATCTCCTTCCTTCCTCCTCATTCTGAGTTTGGCCTGAAAAGTGTCAGGTTGGCTGCATGTATTTTGAGCTCCCACAAAGACCATCTGGTCTTTCTGATTCAGTTTTCAATATTTTTCTCAGTCATTACTCCTGAGCTCTTGCACTGTGACCCAGTGACATCATAATAGTTCTCCATAGTGGTACAGTGGGGGGCTTCCCTGCACCATGAACACACCTTTGACATCCCCCATCTGTCTCTCCTCGGGGTCTCACCTCTACCTTGACGTCCAGTCCTTTTTTCAAGATCAACTCAAATGTCACCCACTTGATAAAGCCTCTGACCACTTGGATGTGTTCCTTCTTTCCTTTGAATCTCTGTGATGCTCCCTCTGACCTTTGCTGCTCACTCATTCATTCATCCATCTGTTCAAAGAAAGGTTTATCGATGCCTAGTATGTACCAGACTTGGGATGTATCACCGCACAGCAGAGACATCGTGGAGGTAGCACACACAAACAGCATACGCAAAGAGCACGGGCAGCACATGAGTCAGTCAGATGGTGTTTTGGAAGGAGATAAGTGGAATGGAACATGAAAAAGAAAAAGCAGAGCAGGATTGGGTTGACAGTGCAAGGGGGAGGCGGGGGTGGGACGCGGTGACACTTACCGGAGCTTGACAGTGCATGGGGGAGGCGGGGGTGGGACGCGGTGACACTTACCGGAGCTGGCCTGGTGGTCAGAGCCCTCTGCACTTCGCCTTCTCCTCCTTCCCCAGCCACAGGGGTGGGGATTGGACATCTCACTGATGTATCTGCCAGCAGCACTTGGCACAAAGTGCCTGGTGTGGTTGGTGCTCTATACATAATTGGTGAAATGGAAATGAATGTGTAAAAATGGATTCGAGGGCAAATAAGGAAAACCATTTCCTATTTTCACTGTTTTTCCTGCCCGTAAAAAATTATGTTAAATCTCTGCTTCAGAATCTGAGATTCCTTCCCTACTTATTCTTTTCAAGACAGACTCTGTCTCTGGAGCTCAGTGTGCACAGGGGTTTGGGGAGGTGTTGGTCAACACCTGAACTACTTTTTACATAAAAGAGAGCAATTTTAAGATATAAACTTCAGTTACATGTAGAAGAGCACAGACCATAGTTTAATTGTGTACTGCTTTGGCCAGGCTTTGCTCTGAAAGAATCATTTGTTAAAGTAAGTGATTTTTGGCAACCAAATAAGGGAAAACATTTTAAGAGTATATTTTAGTATCCATTTGCCATGAAACACTCCAGGTTGTCTTGACAACCTCCGGAATTAATTAGCTTTCAGTTTACAAAATATTTGTCAAGTGAAATAACATTGTCCCAGGGCACAGCAATATCTGCCACAGATTGCCAAGATACAGATGACACGTGACCAGTGAGTGTGCATTTCAGCTGTTACCTGTGGTTTAGAGATTATGGAAAATCAATGCAAAAGAACTTCCTGGGCTGCATTCAGCAGATAGAATTGGGTCTTGAGTCAAAAAAAGATCTAAGGCTGTAGTTGATCCAATGCTTTCAGCTTCCTCATTTAAAATGTAAATGGCGCTGTAGTTGATAAGATTCTCCCTGGAGAGCTAAAGTGCTCTGTGTAATTTAGAGCCCTGAGGTCCACACCGCATCTACCACACAAAGAGTGTGCCGTAGACTGATAGAAAGTTAGTCAGGAGGCCCCTTCTGGATAACCTGGGTTAGTTAGCCAGCGGAGTTCTCCCATGGGCCCAAAGCAGGGAGGGAAAAGGAGGAGCCGGCAGGTAAGGCTCTGAGTTACCCAACCCCAGCCCCACACCTGTTCTTCCAGTTGCCTCTCAGCACACTTTGACCAGTGTTATTGTCTCCATGCGTCCATGTGAGAGTTGTATGCAGGAAGGGTTCTGAGGCTAGAGATACTTAGAAAGAAGTAGTTTGATCCAGACTGGCTGATTCGTTTTCCAGGTGAAGTGGAGAAGGTAAGACACTCAACTCCATGTGGCGTGCACTGCAGTTCTGATAGCAGTTAGAAACTGACCTCTTTGGGACCATTTCCTTCTGTGTCCACCTCATGGGCCCAGTGTGGGGATCGAATGGGACAGACATGGATGCACAGTGTATAAGACAGTCTGCATTGAATGCATTAGTCAGATGTAAGGGTTATCATTTTCCCCCTTCTGCCATTAGAGCAATCATGTAAGTTGTCAAACTGTGTTCCAGGGATCATTGCAGGAGGCTTAGGGACCTCCCGTCTTCAGACAAAGCATCTTCCCTTTTATCTGTTTTCTGTGTCAGCCTTCTAGGTAAAGTTTCTTTTACAGGTAGGGCTCTATACTGTTAACATTGTTTAAAAACATCTGATAGAGAAGGATTGTTGCAAGTGAGAATAAATAGCGATGCTTGTTTGAAATGCTGGTGCCCATCTGTGTCTGTTGAAATGGCTAGCCACAGACTATTCCGAGTGGCTGAATTCTGGTTCAGGAAGATGACCACCATCCAAATGAGCATCATGGACAGATGGGCTGGAACCAAAGGGACTAAAAACTGAGTGACTGGAAAGACTGAAAGTCACAGAGGAGACCTGTGAGCTGCACTGAGATTTGGGGTGTCTTTTAAGTCTGGTGTTCTCAAGGCCATTTATTTATTTACTTCTTTATTTTGGTCTGTTTGTAACTGATGTGGTGGTTCAGCATAAGTACCAAGGTGAAAACTAAGTGGCACCTGACAGGTGATGGCCCTTTCTTTCCTGTCTTCGTTTTTTAGTGCACTTACATTTCAATCGACCAAGTTCCTAAGACTCATGCCATTGTGCTAAGCAGACCTGCCTGGCTTTGGGGGGCAGAAATGGGAGCCAACGAACACGGAGTGTGCATAGCCAACGAAGCCGTCAATGCCAGAGAGCCGGCCGCCGGGACGGAAGCCTTGCTGGGGATGGATCTGGTCAGGTACCGTTTCTCCAAAACACCTCCCCGGGACGGGTGGGCGATGGCGGCAGGATTCATCTCCCTCCAAACCTCCTACTGTGAAACACAGTCCTCCCAAAGAAGGCGTGTGCCATTAACTTTGATATAACCTTTGAGGTGATGGAACAAAAAGAATAGATTGCAGCAGATTATTATTCAGCAATAAAAATAACCAGGTACTCATACGTGTTACGGCACGATGAATCTCAAAAGCATTATGCTAAGTGAGAGAAGCTAGACACAAAAGGTCACATACTGTGTGATTCCACTCCTGTGAAATGCTCAGAACAGGCAAAATCACGGAAACAGAAAGATCAGTCATTGCCCGGGGAGCGGGAACGATCCTCGTGATGTGGGGCCTCTGTGGGGTGTTGACAATGTTCCAAACTTAGCCTGTGGCGATAGTTGCACAACTTCGTGAATACACTAAACACCACTAAACGGTATATTCTAAAGGGGCGAAGTTTAGGGTATTTGCAATCTGTTTCAAATACATAAAAGAAAAAGGATACAGATAAAATACACAACACACAAAGGGAGAAAGACCAGAGGTCATTTCCCTCCCTTCTCCTCTATTCCTCAGTCGTCTTTGCTTCCTCTCCTGCTCCTCCAGCCACCATGTGACAGAAGGGGTCGGCAGGACAGGGCTCTTTGCTTGTCCACGAGCACCGGGGACCGTGCGCCCGGCACGTGGTGGGTAATCGAGGGCTGAGCTTGGAATGGCTCACTCACGCGGAGGGTGGGCTGGGACGGAACATTCTGCGATGGCTTCTTCTGTCTGAGACAGCGAAAGCAGCAGAGTCACGGACGTAGTTGAGAGCAGACTGGGCTGCGAGCCGGGTCCTTGGTTTTCTGTGTAGATTCACCAAGTTACATCACCTCTCTGGGCCAGTTTCCTCATTCGTCCGATGGGAGGCCTTAGACCGGATGACCTCTGCCCAACCTCCCAAAGCTAACATCCTGTACAAGGAATAGCGACTTTCCCGTTCTGTAGGCTTTGCAGGGGAAACTGCGCACTTACACAGAGACCTGTGTGGCCCGGGGCTTCTGCCAACTGATGGGCGGGTCTGTTGGTGACACCCTTTTGGGAGCGTACTTCCTTCACGCCTTCCTCCCCGTCTTCACTATTCCCGGTTCTTACAAACTCAGCAGGTTCGCTGAGCTAGAAGGAGGAAAACACCTCATATTTGCGATCAGTTTTCTCTCGATTAACAGAATGAAATCTATAGAATAACAACACGCATTGAACTTATGTCTTGACACCTGTCCCTATATTTTTACCACCATACTTAATAGAGATCCTGAAAATGAAGAGTTAACCTTGAAAAGTGTGCCCCATTTATGCGTCAGGTATAACCTTGCATTTTGAGTTATTAATTTGTGGTATGGGGTTTACAGCATTGGCCAAAATCACCATTTTAACAGTTGATTCCTCAGGGATGATAAAGAGAATTTGTTGTTTTCTTCAAAGCCTCTGAGGTAACTTTTCAAGAATATCGACCTCTAACAGCACGGGCTTACCGAATCGCTCCTTGTGTTGGACTCTGTAGGCACGTGAAGAAGCTCAAAAGCTTCAAAGAGATTTTAGTCTGGCGGCAGGATAGACAAAACATTGAGCAATGCAACATTTCAAGAGGATTTAAGGTAGCAGTGGGAGAGCTGTGTCTCCAGGCAATCTGAGGGCTGTAGCCACGGGAATGGCACGGAATCCTGGGGCACACCCTCAGCAGACCCTGCGGCAGGCACAGAGGCGATCAGATCGCATGCCTTCGTGAATGCTTCCAGAAGAAGGGTGCACAAGGCTGAGGGATGGAGACAGAGATTAGTCCCAAGGTGTCACACCCCGTTCTCCCAAGTCAACGAAGCACTTGAACTCCACTTATTTCTTTCCTGCATTTAGCCCTCTAGCTGAAGGCTGGGAATGTCGCCATGTCCAAAAGGTCAGGAGTCCAGAGGGGCCTTGCAGGCTGCTTGATTGTGGGGATAATGGAAGATTACAGTTGACCCTGAATGACAGGGGTTCGAACTGTGTGGGGCCACTTATATGTGGATTATTTTTTCCAATCAATACTGTAAATGTATTTTTCTTACGATTTTCTTAATAACAATTTTCTTTTCTCTAGCTTACTCTATCAGAATACAGTATACAACACATATGACATAAAATGTGTGGTAATCGATTTTATGTTGTTGGTAAGGCTTCTGGTCAACAGTTGGCTGTTAGTTGTTAAGCTTTTTGGGAGCCAAAAGTTATACGTGGATTTTTGACTGTGCAGACATTGGTGCCCTTAAGCCCTGCATTGCTCAAGGGTCAGCTGTGCCTGCCCCACATCCCTGTAAGAACACGTCCCCATAAGGGAAGGGGTAGGACTATATTCGTGACTCTCCCCAAGGCAGTGATATACATCCACCGTAGATCTAGCTGTAACTTATTTATACCTTAATTCGGACACAAAGGGACAGGGGTCTCCCTGGCCTATGGAGGCATAGATATCAAAAAGAAAAGTAAGCAGGGTCCCTAAACACAGGGGTTTCCAACAGGGCAAGTGCAGTTGATTCATCTTCTTCGGTGAGATGTGGGGACATTTCAGGAATGGGCACAGTGAGCTGGACATACCTGTAAGGAAGGGGTCCCAACTAGGGATTTGCCCAAGGATTGCCAGAAGACCCCCAAAGGATTTGAATTTGAGAACAACGGACTCTGAGACCTAGAGCAACCTGGACCAGCCACGCACTTTGGAAGGACTTGAACTGCACTGCAGGGGAAGCCAGAGCGAGTTCATCGCATCCCTTTTCGCCCCGTCACGCCCACAATGAGGTGTAGCAGCCGGCGTGAAATCGGGCCTGGGGCCAGAAAGGTGCTGTTTTTCTTTCTGACTCTTGAGAATCTGCCCCATCTAGGGAGTGAGATGTTGAGAGAGACGCTACAAGAGGCCCCGTGATGCTGTGTGACCTCTGGCCCCAGACCACCGTGGCCCTGGTGCGTCTGTGCGTCTCAGTCTCTGGTGGAAGGTGAAAGCCCTCTGTGGAGAGGTTGTCCCATCCTAGTCCCATAACAGGGGACCAGCTGGGAATGGTTGGGTGGGACAGAGGAGTATCTTCTCCCAGTCTTGGCATGAGGCGTAGAATCGGAACCACGCCTGCGGAGGAGCGCTGAGGTCCCACTGCAGACGCTGTGCACAGAGGCCACTGAAGTCAGTGGGGAGGGCGAGTACAAGTATTGGGGGTCTCGGTGTGGACCACAAGCCGGCAGAACAGCAGGAGAGTGAGTTAGAAACTGCAGAAGAGAAGTCACAGCTTCCAAAGGCGGGGCTATTGCGCTGGCCGGGTATCTACATGCTCCTAGCACGTTTGCATGGATAGGCAAGTTGGGGCCCTGCAAAGGCCTGGGAACAGGGTTCCGCCTGCAATGTGTGCCCAAAGCAGTGTGACCAGGGACCACCAGGGACCTGTTGGCCTTGACCAACAGAAAGCTGACTTACTTCAATCTCCCAATGCGTGTATCCTCTTATCGCTCTCCTAAGGTCTTAGGGGGCAGCTTTGCAAATCACTGCCTTGGCACCAAGTCTTCCTAAATAAGCTTAAATTGAGAAATGCCAAGTGGATTAATATATAATTATCTGACTATGAAAATAAGCCTGTTACAAGAATAAATCTGTAGCCCGTAACCCTTTCTTCTCCCTGGCAGCACAGTGAAATAAATGTCCCTTCAGAAAGAGTCAAGCTGGGTGAATTTTATTTATTTCTTTATTTTTAATCCTCACCCAAAGATATTTTTCCATTGATTTCAGATAGAGTGGGAGGGAGTGTGGGAGGGAGAGAGAGAGATACATTGATGTGAGAGAGACACATCTATTGGTTCCCTCCTGCACGACCCCAACCAGGGCCAGGGATCGAACCTGCAACCGAGGAATTGAACCCTTGACTGGGAATTGAACCTACAACTCTTTGGTCCTCAGGCTGATGCTCAACAGCTGAGCCAAACCAGCCTGAGCCAAGTTGAGTGAATTTTAATAAGGATTACTTCTCAAGTTGAGAATCCACCAAGAGCTGGCCAGTGACCCTGTAGCCGGCTCCATCACCTCCTTTCTAAGACCCTGTTCCTGCCGCTAGAATTGTGATTTGAATGAAGACATGAGTAAATGGACATCTACTGAGTACTTAGCATGTGTCATCCTCTTTCAAATCAGCCAGAGAGGGAAGTTGTACTGTTTTCACTTTACAGATGAGAAAATCAGGTTTGGAAAGGTTACGATTCTTAAGATCACACTGCCAGTGGGTAGCAGAACCAGAATCACAAGCTAGGTCTCTTTATTTCCAAGTCCTTTGTTTTTCTGCCGTGGGATGCTACCTCTCAAAACTTGCTGATCACTTACTTGGTCCTGGTCACTTGTGCTATGTATTGTCATGTTCATTATGTCATAAAACCCATCCTCCTAGTAACCCAATGATATAGGTACTTATTTTATAGGTGACGTAAAACTGAAGTTCAGATATATTATGGAACTCGCCCAAGGTCCCACGGCGGCCAAGATCTGTGCCCTCTTTCAGGGGTCTATTAATTGGAAGGGCTGGGAGGTGACTGCTATTTCACTTTAGGAGAAATATGTACTTTTTGAGAGCTGAGGCTCTAAGCCACCCCTGTAGAGATAGGCTGATAGGGAAGAGGAGAAATGTGTAGAAAAAGATCGATGCTGTCCTAACCAGCAGCCCATTCCTGCTGAGAGCTCTGAGTCAGTTATATGCACCGAAGACAATGGCTAGCTGTGGAACACTATGATTGCTAACCAAAACACCCGATGGAGAATAACAGAGAACAGGGCTGGGCTCGGCAGAATTTTCCTTTTGCCCAGAGGCGGGAGGGTAGAGACAAGAGGGAGAATAAGCCAACGAGAGGGGTCTTGCTAAGAGCTCGAGGGGTGCTGGCCAGCTCCATGGGAGACAGAGCTAGGAAAGAGAAAGAAAGGGTGATGGCTGACTCTTCTGCCTGAGTGGCAGGGGGTGCCCAAAGACAGAAAGCACCCCCCGGATTTTGAACCGAATGTGCAAGAACACTGTTCATTTGCCTGCGCACGGGCCTGGGTATTTACCACATTTACACGTGTTGGCATGCTTCGTTAACTCAGCCTCGTCTCAGTCTTTGGTTACTATGGTAATAACCACACGGTACACCTCTGGTTCCCTTACTTCAGGCTTGGTTTAGAGAGAGGGTCAACAGCTAAAGAAGCCTTCGATGTCATCGTCGCCTTGTTGGAAGAACACGGGCAAGGTGGGAGTTATTATGAGGATGCCGGCTCCTGCCACAGCTTCCAGAGCGCTTACCTGATCGTGGATCGCGACGAGGCCTGGGTGCTCGAGACCGTAGGCAAGTACTGGGCTGCCGAGAAAGTCACAGGTGAGTGGTGTGGCCGGTGAAGAGCTTCATGGGCGGAGAAGGCTGGGATGGACGTTCCCCGGGCTCCCAGGGCTGGCGCTGCTGCGCGCCCTCTCTGTGCTGCCTCTCATCTCCGGGCTTCTGCTCCCCAAGAGGAGGCTGGAGGCTCCTGAACCCACAGTGAACGGATGTCAACATTTGGGAACCATACTCCTAACATTTCCTATTTTCCGTTAGCTTTCTGGGCAGGGCCCGGTTCAGACTACTAGCAGTCTCATGATCCACATTGTTACTCTGCTACTCGGCCAAGGGGATGGTGATTTTTTTCCATTTCATTCATGATAGGCTAATGAATGACTAGGACAGGGAGTTACCCCTGATCACCCCAGCCCTGTAGCTCTTTGTGCTTGGACTGTTCCTCTGAAAGAGGGCTTTGGACTTGCATGAGGACCGCTGGGTTCCTCTGGCCAGCACACCCATGTCGCCGTGAGACAGTGTTTCTAGAGCAGCAGGGGCTAGGAACCCACCCAGAAGGATTTGCTGCCCATCACATCACTGCTCTGTGCTTCCTGCGCCGTCTGTTCTAAGACAGTTCCGAGGAGGGAAGTGGTAGGGGTGGGGGTGGCCGGCCTGTGTCATCGCCTCAGCACCCTCCTGTCTGGACAGGGTGCTCCCAGAGAGGGTTCCAGGGCTCCCAGGAGGACTACAGGGTCTAAGCAAGAAGCGGCCAGTGAAGCCCCTCGGTGTCCCTCAGGACTGGATGGCAGACATAGCACGGTCACGGCCCTTCTCCCCTCCTGTGCCTGGCAGACATGGCTAGTAGATCACAGAACTCTTCTCTTGTTGAACCTAAACTGGGCCTTTGTTTTTTTTCTCAACTGAATTTACCAGGAAGTCTCTTCTGGTTCCTCAGAAATGATGTTGGGGCTGAAACCTGTTTGCCATCTCTGCCTGAGGGGGGCTGGAAGCACATCTGAGCTGAGTTCGAAGCAGACCTATTGCAGTAGTTGGGAATGAAGGCTGTGTTTTCTGTGGTCCTAGTCAGTGCAGTACGAGCGTTGCTGTGGACAGTGGGCACGTTGTGTCCTAGTAAAGGCTGCCCCCTGAGCAGTGAGATCTGGCCGAGGTTTCTTGAGTAAGCTGTGCAAGGCCGTGTCTGCCTGGAGGAGCAGGGGTTTCTCATTCTCACAAAGGTACAGAATGGCACCCTGAAGCAACCTCAGAGCGTTTCTCCACCCACCCGTGCCCCACACACACCCAGGTGTGCCCGCCTGTCCTACTTCCACGGTAGTTGCAGAACTGATGTAGCTGCTGTGTCCTGCCCGGTCCCCAAGCTTCCTGCGATGCAGGAACTTAAACCTCCCTAAGAAAAACTCTGCTACGAAGAAGTCTCACTATCGAATGGTTCCATCAAGAAAGCTATTGGTCCATGCTGAAAAGCAACCATATTGCTTTTAAATAGAATGTAAACCTTTTTGATCTATAACTGCATTTCTAAAGCCTAGTCTCACTTGGAAATACAACTTAAAAATCCATCTCATCAAAATGAACGTTGTCTTCCACTAAATAAAATTTTAAAACCCCAGCCATTCCTTAGACTCGTTGATTCCATGTCCTCTGATCTCAGCAGCAGTGTGATTGCAGTAGGACTTAATGATCTCTGGCCCTTGAATGCTGAAATTCTTGAAAGCAAATGTCTGTTACAAATCAGCCCTCTAGGAAAATAACATCTGTGGAGTTATTCGCAAGACTTAAAAAATATCTTAGTGTGAATAATGTCAAAGTCACTTATTTAAGCCAAAGCTATTTTTTATTTTCATAAAACAAATAATTTTACATTTATGGTGTCCTCTAAAAAGATGAACGGCAAAGGCCATCAGCCAGGAATGCTTGCTTTGGAGATAGATGTACCTCATTGAGGCAGGAGATACTGAAGAACTCAGTCCAGCCCTGACCCTGCCTCCAGGAGCTGTTTTTGAGGCAGTAATAGCTTCATTGTAGCTTGCAATTTTGGCTCTTTCTCTCCCTACTTCATTCTCCCAGAATTTAGAAGATCAACCTGCTTCCTGGTAGCAGCAACTATGACTGTCCGTTTTGAGCTACAAGTGATAACTTCGTAGTGATCTGGACATCATTTCGAAGTTTCAAGGCCAGGTTATCCTCTGTGTATTTGTAGCTCAGGCTTTGGAGAAGCCATAGCTAGCCTTCCAGTACATAGGAGAATTGGTGTCCTAAACCTCATTCCTCTGAAATAGGCATTTCTGATTCCAGACTTATTCAGCTATGCTTATTATGTTTCTGAGAAAAATTGCCATAGATTTTTCTTTCATGCACACATGACACAGGCATATTCTACTTCCAGCTACGTTCTGGTATTTTAAACTATTCATTATCAGTGCCACCATGTTTTTCTAAACACTGGGACCTGAAAAAATAGTTGAATGAAGAAGTATCATATTTTTATTTTAAAAAGTTCTTTTATTGATTTTTAGAGAGAGAGAGGACGGGAAAGGCAGAGAGACAGAGAAGTATCAATATGAGAGCAAAACATCAATTGGCTGCCTACTGCACAGCCCCTACTGGGGGTCGAGCCCACAACCAGGGCTTGCGCCCTCATCATAAGTTGACCAGCAGCCCTTTGGTGCACAGGATGATGCCCAACTGAGACACACTGGCCAGGGCTCATATTTGTATTTTTAGAAAACTACACATATATATGGGCAGAGGGTGGTGGTGTAAGGGTTTTTTTGGGTATATCAAGACTAAAGTAGAGAGGAAGATTTTCTGTGCTTGTGAAATGCACAAGTCTTGTTAGTAGCTCAATGTCTCTTTCAAAGAACCTTTCACTTTTCTTGTAAGTAGTAAATGCCTGGGATTTATTTAGCCAGAAGGAAGGGCCTCATGTGTTCCCTTTGATTATGAATTGAAGATCAAGTGACCATTGCTCATTTATAATGTGGTAGTGTCGGTCAGGATTGGTCAAACCTTCTGGGAGATCTCAGAAGAGGACCAAGGATCGTGTTTCTCTCTTCAAATTTGTTTCATCCCTGTAGTTAAAGTCAGATTGCAGAGGAGAGATTCCCTGTAAATTTCCATTCCTTGAGTAAGTCTTTTTAAGTGTATTTCCAACTAACGGGGCTTTGTGCTCTCTGCAGAAGGAGTCAAGTGCATTTGCAACCAGCTTTCACTCACCACTAAGATTGATGCAGAGCATCCTGAGCTCAGGAGTTATGCTCAGAGTCAAGGCTGGTGGACGGGAGAGGACGAATTCAATTTTTCTGAAGTGTTTTCTCCAGCTGATGACCATCTACACTGCTGTGCAGGCAAAGACAGCTTAGAAAAGCAAGAAGGTGAGTTAGTGCATCTCTTACAATTCTCCCTTTCACACCCTTTGTCTTGCAGCTATTTTAGAGAACTTGTCTGAACTTAGGAGGGTGAGCAAAGAGGAGGAGTAGAGAATAGACCTGGTATATAGAGACCAGCTTGTGCTAAAAGTCCCTGATGCTTAGGCAAGATGACAACTTGCATTTATTCTTACAGGATGATTTCTCATCCGTGGAAGTTCCCTGCTGCTGTTTCTCCTTCAAACACTAATGTCATTGTGATGCTTATTACAGCCTTTCTTATACCTTAGCATTTGTATATTTGACTTATCTTCTCCCTAATTTTCTCCTTCCATGAGCCTGCTGGGCCTCGAAGGCAGGGGAGTTGTCTTTTACTCATCTTAGGATCCCCTTGGGATGCCTGTTATAGTCCTTTGTTCCATAAATATTAAGTTAACTGTTGAGTTGACTTTTCTTCATGAGCCTTCTGTCTTCTACCTAATTATTGACTTAGTCAAAACCCATATTTAGGTAAATATGGTGACTGGATAGCTTGTTACTTTTGTGCTCGAGTAGAAACCCTGCCAAATAGACCTCAGTGGCCACATTTTATATTTGCTAGTGATACATGATTCTGTTAAGTCAAACCTTTGATAATTTAGAATAGGGGTCAGCAAACCGACTTATCATCAGCCACCTATTTTGTAACTAAATTTTTATTGGAACACAGCCTCACCATTTATTTACGCGTCTGTGCTACAGGGGCAGAGGTGAGCAGTTGCAACAAGTAAATTACAACAGAGATTGTATGGCCTATATGCCTAAAGTATTTATCTGGTTCTTTAAGAAGAAGTTTGCTGACCCTTAATCTAGAACATTTTAAGACTTTTTCTGTAGAATTTAATGAATATATTCTGGGCAAGAAGGTACAAAAGTATCTATTTTAAAATGGGAACTCTAAAGAAAACCCTCAAAGTTTTAATAAAAACCCTCAAAGTTTTAATTAAAACAACAACAACAACAACAACAACAAAAACTAGCTTGATGAAAGGACACAGTAACATGTATGAAGTTGTCCTGCCAAAACATCAAACCTAAATCTGATGACACCTTCAGATCTAGGTACTGGTTTCTGGTAAACACAAAGAACGGGTGAACATGGTAAATAACACCATCAGGATGCCATCTGCAAAGTTCAGACTGGGAAACGACAGGAGAAGTGGTCCGGCAAATAAAATGGAAGGGGGGAATGAGAGGCAGAGATTAAGGGAGATTTAAGAGACATTATGAACTTATTGTATCCTGATTCAAACCAGTAAATTCATATATGAGAGAATGAGGAAATTTGAACACTGGGTCGTTGAAGAAATCAAGGACATATTGTTAATACTTTTAGGCGTGACATGTTGTAAATAGAAACTCACAAAGAGGAGGTGGTTGTGCTAGTGAATTTAAAGGCATCTTCTCCCTGTGAGATACTTTAATCCCACCTTTGTGAACTTAGACGGAAAGAATAGTGTTTTAATGAATTATAACCAGAGGGAAGAAAAGTAGAACTGGAATCAAAGATTTGTTGATTTGTTGATTTATTTATCTACAGTCAGAGCCGAGTCGTAATGACTCTGACTATTCTAAATAACTCTCTGTGCATATTTTCAACTGCAGAGAGGTCATTCTCCAATACAGTATTGATTCTAATCATTAAGGGTGTATGAGGGAGCTTGCTTGGTAGAGTATGCATAGATTGTAAACACCTTCGTATGGGCATCATTCCCTTGTGTTACTGTACTGGTTGGGGTATTTCTAACTGCTCTATCAAAGAGACTCTGAAAAAACGTGCTTAAAGAAAATGGAAGTATATTTTCTCCCGTGGTGTAGTCCAGATGTCCATGGATAGTCCAGGGCTGGCCGGTTACTCTTCCTCAACACATGCCCTCCATCTGGGATTCACTTGCTGGCATCTCCCAGCCAGCAAGAAGGGAGGAAAGGAAAGTGAAGGGCAAGCATTTCTTTTAATTGATGTGACAAGGAAGTTGCACACAACATTTCTGCTCGTCTCCCATTGGTCAGGATTTATCCATGGCCACACCTAGGCACAAGGGAAGCTGGGAAATAAAGTCTGTAGTTAGACAGTTATGTTCCCAGCTATAGTTTCAGGAGTTCTATTATGAAAAAAGGAAAGGACTGAATGGATTTTGGTGAGCAGCCTGCCACAGTTATATCTCCCCTACCTCTCTCTTTACAGAAAGCATCACTGTGCAGACTATGATTGACATCTTGCGGGACAAAGCCAGTGGCGTCTGTGTAGACTCCGAGACTTTCCTCACCACAGCCAGTGCGGTGTCTGTCCTGCCTCAGAGCAGAAGCTCACCGTGCATCCACTACTTCACTGGGACCCCAGATCCCTCCAGGTTCGTGTGAGACACAGTCCTGTAAGCAGAAAGCACGTGCTGCCCTTGAAAGGCCGTCCAGCGAGCATACGCCGCGTCCTGCACCGCCTTTTGCGTAGCCTAGGAACCTCGTTTAGTCGCTGTCAGCATGGCCCGTGCAGCACAGAGAGCTTTAAGGGGTGTCCTTGGCTTTAGCCACATGGCATGTATCAAAATCATGGAATCCAATTGCTTTAAATTCAGCAGACATATCGAGTATATGTCATGGGCCAGGCATTGTGCTGTATATGGGGAATGCAAAGCTAAACGAGACACAGTGAGACAGAGGGATTACAGGAATGCTCACGACTTGTCAAAGTAAGCAGTTCCTAGGAGTTAGAGGACAAAATGCCCAGAGGCCAAGCAACTTCAAGTGCCCTGGCCAGTACTTTTAGGATGGCAGCAACTTCAAGTGCCCTGGCCAGTACTTTTAGACATTGTATCTTAAGGGGTTGCTTTCCACCCAAGAACTTCAGCAAAGCGGTAGTATGCACAGTGGTTAAGAGCACAGCCTCTGGAACTAACGGCCAGGGTTTTGAATTCCACCTGTCAGTTAGTAGCTGGATAAGTTCTTAATATCTCTAAGCTTCTACTTCTATGCTGTGCGTGGGGATAATACTAGTCCCTACTTTTATGCGTTTGTTGGGCCTCATTTTTATTTTTCAATTACAGTTTACATTCAATATTATTTAGTTTCAGGTGTGGCCTCATGTTTTAAACTACTTCCAGTATCAATAGATACTTCTAGCAGGACCCAACTATTGAATTTAGTATAAGCTATTCTTAGTGTTTCATTCACTCATCTATTCATTCAACAAGTACTTATGAAGCACCTGCTGTGTACCATATATTGTGCTTTTTGGGTACTAGAGACCAAATGTGTATAAGATGAGAGGTGGCACAAAGGAGACGACGAAGAGGATACTTCACAGAGGAAGGAACTCAAGCACTGGGCATTGTCGGAAGAGTAGGAGTTTGTTAGGGACAAGAAGCAGGAATGACATTCTGTGTAGAGGGAACAGCATGTGCAAAAGCACAGAGGCATGAACACTTGTCTTCCAATGCGGGTGACTCAGCAGCCTCCTGTGAGTGCTGGTGGCTGGCCTGCAAGGGTACACATGGGCACTGGAAGCATCTGGAATGCTCTGCTGAGGTATCGGACATTGTTCTTTAGGGAGCAGGAGCCTTTGAAGAAGAAGTGGGTTGAACTGAGGAATGACTGTACCCCACCCTCCCCCCGTGGCAGACACCTGCTCTAATGGTACTTAGAGGACAGGCCTCTGTGATCCTGGGACAGTAAAATAGAGGAATTTGTTTCCTGGGCTGAAGGGCGGGCCCTAATACAATTAGAGAAACGGGCTGGGAAATAACCTTCAAATATTTAAAATGGAAAAGTTCAAGTAGCTTTAACAGTAAATTATTCATGGGTCAAATTCATTAAAAAGACCTTAAAGAAGATTAAGAGCTCTCCGGAAGGCATTCATTTTTATCTTCAGTGTTTAAATGACCTGTGTCCCCTGCCGTGACTGCAGAGCTGTGACAGGTATTTTTTTCCTAGTCAACATTTCAATGTTTCTCTGTAATTGGGCATGTTCAACATTTTGTATTTTGTCAGCAGGAAGCATAATTGCCTACTTTGGGTTTTTAGGGAGTAAAAGTAGGGACATTTTAGCTGGCTTGTTAATGTGGAAAACATTAGAGGTGTGTGGAGGATTCCAGCACTTGCAGCCAGTGCTGAGCACAGAGCAGGACTGTCCCGTTGTCCCTCCGGCTTGCGTTGGAGACCACGGGACACGAGCTGGCTGTTGTTCCGTCTGCTGCGGCACTTCTCTGCCCTCCGCTCACTGGGTTAATCATAATCCATTTCTCAAAACAACCTGTCCTCACATTCTCTTTCCTCTTCTCCTTCCCTCCTTGCTTTTCTCCCCCGCCTCCCAGCAAGTACCAGGCACTATGGAAGTTTGAGAGTTGGAAGCAGGTGCAAAAGTCGGAGTTCGAGGGCTAGAGGGAGACGCTAAAGATCTTTAATTAGCTTATCGAAACGGCAAATTCCATCTTATCAGTAATCTGCTGTGCCTGAGTCATCCATATGGTGACACCGATTGGCTCTTGTGCTCTGGGTTCTGACCTTTGGAACCCATGTCCCAGTTGGAAGCCAGTACTTGCTAAAGCTCCATTGATGTGAAGAATCGCAGAGGGAAAGGGTGGAGAGGAACCTTCAGAGTTTGGAACTGTCAAATTCAGGGTCCTGCAGTGCGCTGGAGCCAGTGAGAGCTGGTTATGTGTATCCTTCCTGGCTCTGTGTTCAGTGATGTCGCATCGGCAGCTTGAAATGAGCCACAGTGGGCGTATTTACACCACAGAAATTGGCAGACACCGTGAACCAGGGCTTATTATTTTTTTTTTCAGCACACCACTGAGAGGCCCCCACGTCTGGGAAAACACACAAATATTCAACATACAGGGTGGATAAACCAAGAAGGGGAGAAAATGTAAACATTTTCCAATTTTTATTTATTTTTCATATGTTTAAAAACCATTTTAATGTCTGTACATGTGTTTTGTTCATATTTATGTAATTTTTGGTATTTTCCCACTTAATTTTTATATATTTGAGGTATAATTTTTATGATCTGTATTTCAAATATTTCCCTAAATTTGTCATTAACATTTTCCATTTTAAATATTAGAAGGCTGTTTTCCAACCCATTTTCCTAATTGTGTTAGGCCGTGTACTTCAGCCCAGGAAACAGAAAATGGGGAGGAAGTTCCAGGGAAATAGGGTGTTTGATGTACTTTAGTGCAAGGAGCTGGGGAGATGCAAGGCACGTGGTGTGTGTCTGGGGCGGGGGTTCCCCTTCTCCCAATGTACTAGACACAGGGTGAGCCTGGCTGAGTCTCTGGGGAGTTTCTACACCTTCAGTAAGAACAGAGTCATGTTTGAAGTCAGAAGTGTTGGCTGGCACAGATATTAAAATTCCAAATCCCAAAGCACAAAAAGTATTTTTTTGCAGTAGCACAAGGTGTATAAATAAACCAACAGAATGAGGTAGTGGGGGAAAAACCTGACTTTGGCTTTAGAAGATTTAGCTCTTGATCTGCCACTCAGATCAAGCTCTTAGGTTCTGTGAGCCTCAGTCAGCTCATCTGTAAAATGGGACAGAAGTTTTTGCTCTGCCTTGTTCATTGCTGTAACCCTAGTACCTAGAACAGTGTCTGGTACTCCGTCAGCACTCAACATGTATTTACTGATGGAAGGAAGGAGGAAGGGAGGGAGGGAGGGAGGGAGGATGGAAGGAAGGGAGGAAGGGAGGAAGGGAGGAAGGGATGGGAGGGAGGGAGGGAGGAAGGGAGGAAGGAATGGGAGGGAGGGAGGAAGGAAAGGAGGTAGGGAGGGAGGGAGGAAGGAAGGAAGGAAGGAAGGGAGGGAGGAAGGAAAGAGTAAATGAATGAATGAGTGAATGAGTTGAGGTACCACGGGAACTAAATGCAAGCACTTTGGAAATGATGATACACTTTAAAATGTTGGTGATTTTCACGATAATTTTGTTTTCCTTCTAAATGAGAAAACAAGTGAGGAACACAGATACGTTTTGCACTGGCTTGCTGCATCCATCACAACATTTTAGGAGGGAAAAAAGACAGATGAAGCCAAGACACCTCCAGGGGAGCCTGGCTGTGGCTCACAGTGTCACGTAAGGCTGAAGTCCTGCAGACGTCTGAGACAGACTCTGGAAGCCCGCGCGGTGCTTCACGTCCCCAGACTTGGTGCCTTGGCCCTCAGATTAGTCTCAGTGACAGCTGAGAGTTGAAGTGACACGGTTTCCTTTAGTGTTGCCGATGCCTCCTTTGTCTCACTGTCCTTCACAAAGGTCCCTTCAGAGTAGCTCAGCCACCTTGAAACCCCCATTAACCAGCTGCTGGGCTGCCCTTTGCCACTGGCAGCATTCTTCCCCTTTAGGCCTGTCATCTTGTATTCATGTCACAACACATCACGGAGGGGCTGGCGACCAGGGCGAATTCCCAGTGAATTCCCTCAGACTTCTCTGAGGTCAGTCTGAGCGGCAGCCCGAGGACAGAGCAGACTGGGCTTGCGGGAACCCTCGGAGCTGTGTGCCACCTCCGAGCCAGCTCGGGACACTCGGGTGCCCCCACGTGTGATGAGGGTGCCGTGCCCCACCCGGCTGGGTTGAGGGATGCTCACAACCAGATGGCAGTTTCAACTTCGCCACTAGCTGGATGTGTGACCTTGGTCAAGTCATTTCATCTCTCTGGGCCATTAATTGTCCTACATTCAGTCAAGTGGCATTTAAGAAGCTGCCATCTGAGGTTTACATGTGGGAAAATGCGAGGGAGTCTCCTCACCTATTTGGACTTTTAATGTGATTTCCTATAAGGATTGGCAAGAACTCAGAAGGTTTGGGAACCCCTGAGTTGTCCACAGTCCCCTTTTCTGGATACATAAACATATTTTCAAGCCTGAACTATCGATAATTCCCCGATTCTGGTTTAAATAAATATTAGTATTATTGTAACTTATTATCAGCAGTCATTTTTATTTATTCAATTTCAAAAAAGATCTCCCTTTAACCACCCGACAAATTGATGCTTTATTTTTTTTTAGTAGTTGAGGATGCTGACTTCCTTGTAGAGTTAGGAAAAATAATCCTTGGAGAGCTTTGGAATATTATGGGAACCTCATCGTATTTATCATTGATATTTAAGAATGACACTGATAGATGGAGGGAGAAACAGGTGGTGCTTGTTGTCTTAGAAAAGCCACCTGACGCCCTCTCTGATGTTAAGGTAACCTCCCCATTCCAGTCAGTGTGGAGCGGGTTCCAAGTCCCATCACAGAACATTCTGACCTTTTACTATTGGATCACCCTGTGGACGGTGCAGAAGACCACGACCGTGCTTACCATGGACTTCCTGAAGTCAGAGTCATAAGCTTACAGGCTGCACGACATGGAAATAGAAAAACACAGTAGGTTCAGAAGCTGGCAGGGACCATGGAGATCATTTTAGTCCAGATGAGAGACAGAGGAGGAAGAGGGTGGGCCCACAGTTGGTTAGAGGTGGAGAGGGGATGCACACCCCCATTCTGAGTCCCAGCCCAGAGCCCTGCCCCCGCTGTCATGAGTCAGGCAGACCCAGGATCGCAGCTTAGCCCAGGGGGTGCTGCTAGGCTGTCCCCTGTGGCCCTCAGTGCCAAGGTTCTTCCCCATGGGGCCATTGTCTCAGATGGTTCCAAGATGATAGTAAGTAAGGCCCTGAGGTTTCCCAAGTGAAATGACAGGTTTCCCGATGGAAACATCATTCCCACACAGGCTTTAGCGGCGTAGAGAAGAGAGGTGCAGTGCAGGGGATTGCGGGGTGCCATCACTCATGTGAACATCCTCTGTGCTCTGGGGCAGGTGGAAGGCGGAGACCTCTCCAAGGGGTCTCCGCAGCTCTGCTGGACTCCGCAGTCCCCGGGCCAGCCAGTGGTTGAGCTTTCACCCAGACGGCTGCCGAGCCTGAGCCCACGGAGGCTCGCCTCTGACCTTATTGCCCTGCGGAGTCCTGGGGGCTGAGAAGGCATGAGCTGTGCAGGCTCCGGGCTGCGCCCCAGGAGCCCAGGCCCAGCCTCCCGCAGGAGGCTCTGCGCTGGCCAAGGGGCTGCAGGAAATGTCCGCGGCAGGAGCCTGTCAGGCCAGGGGGGCCCAAGGCACTCAGCTCTGGATGTCTCTGTGCTGGACTCTCTGTCTTCCCCACTTCCCCTCCCCCTCCGTCACCCTCTTTCAATGAACCCTCAAAGTGCAGCCATTGTGCAGAATCAACCGGATGACCAATTGGAGAATGCAATGTTGTGTAGCAAAATTGCTTTTGACATTTTACAATTTTGCATCAATTCCTTTACTTTCAGCAGCCCTCCAGGCACCATTCAGTAGAGGCCGCAGTGGCAGCCTGTGTTCCCTGTGTACAAGAGTAGCTCCCCACGGCCTGGGGAGGGCTTGGCCGATGACCTGCACGCCGTGTGCTTCCAGTAGGGGGCTGAGGATGGGCCCACCTTCTCTGTGTGTTTGGTCTCCTGCAGAAAACTGCAGGTTCTGGCACTTATCCTTAGTCAGTACCACCCACTTTACCAGTTCGGGGTGCAAAGGTCTCATTGCTTTTAATATTCTGTTCTATTAGCCTGAGCCCGATCTTGCATCATCGGGGTCTTCCCATTTCCCTTGATAACCAGGGGGACTCCCTAAGAGGTTGCTTCTCATCACTGCTGTTTCCAGCCAGCTCTTTACACTTGGTATGCCAGGAATTCCTTGGGGACCTTGTTAACATGCAGATTCTGATTCAGCAGGATGGGGGAGGGGACGGAGGATGCTGCAATTTGGGTAGCAAGGGTCATGGGTTCCCAATTCTTTTTAGGGAGTGGCATCCATGGAAATCTCCTGGCAAGGCTGCTCTGGCTGCCTCAAGCCCAGACCCCCGGGGGCCGAGGTGCACCATTTAGTGGGGGAGAAAATAACCAGTCTGACAGTGCACATGGGGTGTGTGTGTGTCTCACTCTCTCCTGTTGTTATTGCGGGTGCTGCCAATGGTGTGGCTGCAAACAGGCCACCCTCGGTGCCCAGAGGTGCCTGTGCTCTTCCAGGGGCACCGCTTTGATCCAGCAGTGTTTTTTCTGGGTGCAGAAAGGGGAGAGTAAGTTTCTCTCCCCAGTGTCACAATCAGCTGTGGTGGCCACACACCCTGTGGGGCTGGGATCCCAGGATGTACTTCTTAAGATTTGTGTTGCATGTGCCTGTGTGTGTGTGTGCATGTACACGTGTGTGTTGACATGTGCCTAGGTATGCACAGGTACACACACACAAACACACACACAGGGCCATTTTCCCTAAGATACATCCATGGAGCCAAAAGAGCTGAATCAGAGAGTGTTTGCAGGGGCTGCGTACTGCGCCCAGAGCTACCCACTGCCTCACAGAGCCAGACTTCTGTTTCTCTGTGGTGTGTTCTCTCTAGGATCCTTTTTTGTCATCTGTGTTCATCTGTCCCCTCCCTGAGTCTGTCAAGAGATATTCCAACATTTTTCAAATCAGGTAGAACCTAAAAAAAGAGAGAGTGAGATGTGGTCTCAGAGCCTCCCTCTCCAGGAGGCCACTTGCCAGCGAACCGTGGCCGAGAGAGGCAGCCCTCTTTCAACTTAAGTGGGGGACCCACTGCACCCTTTTCTATCTGCCTTACTTTCTACAACCAAAAGGCGCCTCTCCAACGGTCTTCCCAGAACAAAGCAGGTCTGTTTGGATGTGTCCTCACTGTAAATAGAAGGAATTGCAGCTTGTAAGTAGCAGTTAGTTTCACGAAAATATTTACTGAAATGTGCAGTTGTGTCTCTCTTGGCATGTGCCCACCCACCACCTACCACCCACCCACCGCAAGTTGGCCCAGGACATGTTTGCTGAGTGAAAGGACAGCTTCAGGGTGTCCTCAAGCCCCAGGCTGGCTGAAGCACCTCTCCTTTCTCTCCAGGTCCATATTCAAGCCTTTCATCTTTGTGGATGATGTAAAACTGGTCCCCAAAACACAGTCTCCTTGTTTCGGGGATGATGACCCTGCCAAAAGGGAGCCTCGGTTCCAGGAGAAACCAGACCGCCGGCATGAACTCTACAAGGCCCACGAGTGGGCACGTGTTGTCATCGCAAGTGGCCAGGTGAGCTGGGGGTGGGCCCGCGGAGGGTGGTGAGGTCATCAAGGAAGGAGCCAGGACAGCACTGAGCAAGCTCCCCACGTCCCTCCTCTCCAGCATGCCCCTCCCCAGATCCAGGCTCCCGTGGCCCTTCCCAGAGTGCCGGTGTCCATTTCCCACCCAGACTCTTGAAAGAAACCAAATGAAACAAAGCCTGTACTTTTGATGTTATTCTAGAACTCAGTGAGCCAAGAATAGCCCTCTTTCATTTCCTGTTTACCTGGGAATCACTGAAATGTATGGACAGCTGCTTTTCTGCTTTCTACAATTCTTTGTGTACTTTTGGAGGCATGAAGTTATACATGATGACAATCTAAAGATGTTATTTTAAAAAAACTGATTCTTGCCTGGCTGGTGTGGCTCACTGGTTGAGCGTTGACCCATGCACCAGGAGTTCGCCGGTTCGATTCCCGGTCAGGGCACATGCCCAGGTTGTGGGCCCGATCCCCAGTGGGGGGCATGCGGGAGGCAGCCAATCGATGTTCTCTCTCATCGATGTTTCTATTTCTCTCTCCTCCCTTCCTCTCTCTAGAATCAAGAAGGAAAAAAAAAAATAAATAAACTGATTTT
Organism: Tadarida brasiliensis; assembly: GCA_030848825.1. Lineage (NCBI taxonomy): Eukaryota > Metazoa > Chordata > Mammalia > Chiroptera > Molossidae > Tadarida > Tadarida brasiliensis. The sequence goes on along the minus strand of CM061267.1, from coordinate 90,980,496 downwards.
TCCAAAAAGCTCTGGAGATGGATGGGGTTGTGCAACAATGTAAATGTGCTGAATACCACTAAACAGTACATTAAAATGGTTCAAGTGGTATATTTTATGTTGTATTATATATATTATATATTTATTATGAGAATAAAAGAAAGATTCTCAAGTTTCCAGTTAAAAAGAAGTTATTCTTCAAAGTGTAGATCCCGTGCCCCACCCCAAGCCTTGGGACATAAAGTTATGAGACATCAGTTCAAACCAGACAACCCCACAGCAGCCTGTCCGCTGCGGAAGGGAGGAGGAAGGGCCCTGGCTGTCAGCAGCTCATCTGTCCCCAGGCATTCATGTCACAGCTGGGAACAGGCCCAGCTTCTCGTGCAGAGAGGGACACCCTCTAAGTAACCGTGCATGCACTCTGTGTGGACCGGGTGAACACAGGCAGCAAACCCAGGTGGGTTCCAAAAGTGTCTCAAGAAGGCCATCTCGCTTGGTACAACTCGCACTTCCACGCCATGGAAATGACCGTTTTGACGTGTGAGACTCGCACGGTTGTTTTACGTCTGTCCTCCCTGCCACCCATTTCCCTGGAGCCCTGGGTCCCGCTGCTGCCCGGCACTGAGTTCAGTCCGGGGCTGTTCCCGTGGGTTCCTGCTGTGCCTGTTTCCTAGGTGGGTGGCAGGAACCCCGAGTGAAAACATCACTTTCTGGTGCTCGGTTTTATGGATGTCAGGCAACTAGAAGGCAGAGGTAGGAGGGCTGTGTGTGCTGAGCTATTCTATACAAAATTTCAAAGGGATGAGACTGATAAGATTGGGTGGGCTTTGAAATTTAGAAACGGCCCCGGCCGGTGTGGCTCAGTGGTTGAGTGTCGACCCATGCACCAAGAGGTCGCCGGTTCGATTCCTGGTCAGGGCACATGCCCAGGTTGTGGGCCTGATCCCCAGTGGGGGCCATGCAGGAGGCGGCCAGTCGATGTTCTCTCTCATCGATGTTTCTATCTCTCTCTCCTTCTCTCCTTCTCTCTCTAAAATCAATAAAGAAAAAAAAAATTAAAAAAAGAGAAATTTAGAGATGGGCCGTTGGTTTGAGTCACGGGTGGGTGGTGACAGCAGCTTCTCCCTTCTAAGACTAATTGGGCAAATGAAAGTTTTTCATTGTCATCCCACTTAGAAGAAGAGATCTCAGCACCTCAGAAAACAAGTAAATCGGGTTTGTTCATTGATCCATTTATTCATTCAGCAAATGTATCGGGAGTGCCTATGATGTCCGAGGCATTGAGGACAGAGCTAAGCCTAGTTCTCACCCCGGGAGCCCGGGTCTGATGGGGACTGGCAAGTAGACAAAGCTTCACGAGGCAGGATGGGAGCAGCCATGGCAGAAGTAAGGCCCCGGGCTGTGGAGCCCAGAGGAAGGGCCGACGGCACCGAGGGAGAGCGGGGGCCTGGGCAGCGGTGAGATCGAGTGTCATGGGCTGGAGGAAGGTGGTCAGTTCAGTCCGGTTGAAGAGAAGGGGTGTGGCAGGAGGTGACCAAGTCAGGGCCTTGTATGTCACAACGAGCCTTCTCGGAATGTCACCCAGGATTATCCTAAAGGCAGCGGGAAGCTATGTAGGTATCCTTTTTTAATTGTTTAAATCCTCACCCGAGGATATTTTCCCATTTATCTTCAGATAGAGTGGGAGGGAGGGAGGGAGAGAAAGAGAGAGAGAGAGAAACATCGATGTAAGAGAGACACATGGATTGGTTGCCTCTCAAATGACCCCGACCAGGGCCCGGGACAGAACCACAACCGAGGTATGTGCCCTTGACCAGAATCGAACCTGAGACTCTTTGCTCCGCGGGCCGACGCTCTAACTGCTGAGCCAAACCGGCCAGGGCGATTAGTAGGTATTCTAAGAAGTGACTTAACCGCATTGGCATTCTGGAAGGATCCCTGTGGCAGTCATGTCGGAAACATTGACTAGGGTGGGCCCCCCACCCTACCCCCACCCTGGGAGGCTTTTAGTGTTCATCGAAATGACACCCCCCTTGTGTTTGTCCTTCCCCAGGAGCAAGGTCGCAAGCTGAGGAAGACCATGCTGGAACTGGAGAAGCAAGGCCTGGAAGCCATGGAAGAAATCCTGGCCAGCCCCGGCCCCCTGGACCCCGCCGAGGTGGGGGACCTTTTCTATGACTGTGTGGACACGGAGATTAAGTTCTTTAAGTGAAGTAGGCACTGCCTGTCCCCGTCTTATTTTAAATTTCCCACGTACTAAATTACCAGCAAAACAAACCGCTCTCCTGTTTGAGTAAGACGAGAAAGGTCCTCTGTGGCCACCTTTGCTGAGGCCAGATCCAACTGTAAACTTGTGTCCTGCCTGGAATCTCAAAACGTCCCTTCTGCCATGTGGTCCCCTTCCTCTGCAGTGTGACATGTATCCCACGCGCCCGTTGTTCGCCTGTAGGACTAATTGTGGACTTTAAGCTGCTATTATTGTATTTCAGTGACAATGGATACACTGGCCTTGTGGGGGAGGAGGAGATTCACCAAGCCCTGAAAGGCAGGCTCCACCGTGCTGGGTGTGGGAAAGCAGAGTCTTCTGACGTCTTACTCTCTCTCTCTCAGTAACGCTTTCTTTCAGGTTAACAAAAGGCATTTCTTTGTCTGGCCCACGGTCTTGCGTGTGCACTCGAGGGAGAAGCTTCCTGGCCTCCCTTAACTGGTCTGTAGTGCAGAATGTCTCCAGATGTGTCTTCTGAGGGACACATCTGGCGGGAAGGAATAAAGGGGTCCTCCCTGGTCCCAGCTCTGTCCCAATTCCGTGATCCTCGAGAACCTGTCTGCTGTGCCCTGTGCCGTGTGCTGTGGACCCACAGCTGCCCCCACGTGCAGGAGAGCTGGTCGTCTGTGTCAGCGACAACCTGCCCATTCTGGAGATTCAGAGGCGGCCGTGCCTGTGGCTTCCCTGAATCGCCGCGTGGCTCTCCCCAAGGGCGCGGGCTCACTCGTCCCACAGCACACCCAGCACACGGATGCGGCCTGTGTAGCCGTCCTGCCAGGCCTGGCTACCGCCACCTCGCCCAGGATAAGTAAATGGCCCTGTGGTGTAGTTCCACCCCACAAAGCTGCGGAGCTCTCAGCTCACGAGGGGAAGAAAAGGAGACACTTTTGACTGTTTCCATTCTAGTTGAAGTAGCTGGAATCTGAGCGGCCACACGATCTCAGAGGAGACTTTAATTAAACCGATTTGTTTCCAATGGCATGTTCCATGAAGAATTTGCCTTACCATCGGAGCGTAGACAAGTGTGCGAGGAAGACCAGATGGGCTGAGCGTCGGAACCCAGAGGGCAAGAGGGCGACAGATGGAAGTAGCATTTTGCTCCCCGGTAACAGCCCGGCCCCCACCCTTCCTTCCCAGCCTGTTAGATCCCACAAAGCTGTGTAGGCAGCAACTGGCTTCCCCTGGGCCTTCCCTCTATCCCTCCCACCCCACAGTCCCAGTAGGTGCCTCGGACTGGTGGCCGAAGTGAGCAGGTGGTGGGGGGGCGGGGGTGGGGGCTTAGCTCCAGCTACTAAAACTCTCAACCACTCTCAGGATGGACAGGGGCGGAGATGATTCATGAAGAGTATGGTAATATACCAGCTAGTGGGAGAACGCCGCTTAATGACTCCGAGTGACTCCTTGTCAGAGCAGCGTGCCACAGGCCATGAGAGCTGGAAGGGACTCGGGTCCCGTACGCAGATGTGGACCAGGGTCACAGGTTTTATCGGAACAAATCTTTTCTTTCTCCCAACTCCCCTTTAAGAGTGTAGGCGTGAGAACATCACGACCTTTCGGCCCAGCAGGTGTGTGACTTCTGTATGTAAAATCACTGACTCCAAGTGGGGGGAGCCAGGAAGGCTGTTCGAGCTGACAGAGTTAACGGCGGCCGTCCGTGGCGGCTTGTAGTCGCTGAGACTTTCCTCCACATTCGGGCTTCACTGCTGATTAACTTGGGGCCTCCTCCTACGGGAGCTGCCGCTCTCAGAGTACCTGCCTGCAGCTGCTGCGGCGGGAAGGCTGGGGTTCCAGAACGAGGTAGGCACCTCTCCCCTCCTGAGCCCACCTGCGCAGGGATTGTTTCAAACGAGATGACCCACAGAGCCAGGCTAAAATTCACAGCCAGGTCTCACCTCCACCTATTACGGAAACGTGTCATCAGACCTGACAAGTCTGTAACACACAAGGTGATCCGGGGTTTGACCAAAAGGAGCCTAGTGAGAATAAATTACACAGAGGCCTGCTTTCATTATTAGGGGCCAAATTAAGGTTGCGGGTAACCCAGCCAGCCTTATGCCATTACCCAGCCATTGTGCAGTGGGGAGCACAGTGGCTGCTTCTGTGAGGGGTTACTGACCTTACCCAGCCCTTCAGAGAAGGGCCAACCCCAACTGAGCGTTGTCTGGGCTAACACTGTACATCACAATTGTGATGCCCCTGTGTGACCACTAGAGGGTGAGGCGGCCCTCCGTGGCACAACCTGACAGAAGTTAAACCGGGCTGGGATGCTTCCATCAGGCAGAGAGGTGGTCTATATAAGTCAAACCCAGTAACAGCAGTGAACAGATTCTTCGTACATTGGGAATCATGGGTCAAGACGAGAAGAGAGCAAAGAATCTGCTGATGTGGCCATATTCACTTCTAGTGACTTTTATTTACTTATATTAATAGCTTGAAATATGTTGTTGGATTTTGAGCAGGCTGCTGTTGGGGGGGAGGAAGGGGATGTTTGTTTTTAAATGCTCCAAACAGACTCTGCTTTTGAAAAATGCTTATCATTACGTGGCTAATTTCTTGACCGGGGATTGCTTTTCTAAAGGCAATGTGGAGAAAATGAATATTCAAGATGAACTATGAAAATAGTGTTTAAAGGTCAGTGTGTAAATAGCTTCCTAAAATACCATTTGTGTATCCGTTGCGAGTGGGGGAGGTGTGGTGCATGCTTGGTGCAGAAAGAAGACATGGCCGTAAAGGATAGAATCTCCCCCCACCTCCCGCACCCCATAACCAAGCATAAGCTAGTTCGTCAGTCTTGTCTAGTAGAAGGGACTTACCATAGAGGACAGCCCTCGTACTCGAAGGGAGGGGTGGGGCGAAGGCTCCAGGAAAGTAAGTTAACAAAGCAGAAGTAGTAACTCTTTCATTCTTGGAGGTGGTTTGGAACTTTAGGTAGAATAAGGATATACTTGAAATTGTGGTGATTCTTTAGTGCCCAATAACATAAGACACGGTGTTATTAGAACGAGTCTTTCTTACATGCTGTCTAACAGAGCGTTAGCAGTGAGGTTCCTATTAGATATTAGCAGTGAGGTTCCTTCACTGTTGGGTGAATTACTAGGTATAAAAGTAATTATCGACCAGGCAAACTCCCTTGCTCCCTGGCTGATGTCATCCCACATTGGTGCAGGTGTGACGTGGCTGTGGCTGGCCCTGCAGGGAAGCCAGTGGGACCGGTGGGTCTGTTATGAAACCACGTGGCAACTGCAATCTTGACTCTCAGCTTTAGGAGGATGGGGAGAGGGGAACACACCTTGCTGGCCATTCGTGCAGGAAGGGAGAGGAGTGGCGGGTCGCAGGCACACGCTGTCCCAGAACTACCCTGTGCTCCCCTGCAGCCATGGCATTTCAGCCCTGAGTCCAAGCTCCCCTCCTGTGGTTTGTGTCAAACGTGCTTTATCTGATTAACTTCAAACATCCCGGAACGTCACGTGCAGGTTCCTCGGGGGAGTGAGTATGTACATGTTTGCAATCGTTGTGAGAAGGTAGGTGTGTGAGCTGGAAAACGCTTCTGGCAGGGAATAATGAAAAGGAAGATCTTGGTTTCCTGCAGTAGGAACTGACCGTCTAGTCTTAACAGCCTTTTGTACAAACATCTGTAAATCACACAACTTCCCCATCCAGTGCTTGCCCTTGGAATTGTCTCTAAATACATCAAGCATATAATAAAAAAAAAAAAAAATACTGAAACTAACGTCTGGTGGCCTCTTCTGTCTTGTGTCTCATGAATAAATGTGGGCATCAGTCACAACATAGAACATATGTGAAAGGGGATATATTTTTTTACTTGAATCTTCAGAAAACCCAATCAGTTCAGCAGTTTCCTCCATTTTGTATCATTCTGTGGATAAATTCATTCTTAAAAAAAAAAGATATAAAAAAACGACAAGACCACAATGAGACACCACCTCACACCCATCAGGATGCTACTATCAAAAAACAGAAAATCCTTTGGTGAGGATGTGGAGAAATTGGACCCCTTGTGCGCTACTGGTGTGAATGTCAAATGGAGTAGCTGGGGTGGAAAACAGTGTGGAGGATCCTTAAAAAAAAATCACAAATAGAATTAGCATGTAATGTAGTGATCCCACTTCTGGGTAGATACCCAAAAGAATTAAAAGCATGGTCTCAAAGACCATGTTCACCCATGTTCGTAGCAGCATTGCTCATGAAAGCCAAAAGGTGGAAGCAAGCCAAGTACCCATTGGTGACTGAATGAATAAACAGAATGTGGTATATTCATAAAGTGGAATATTATTCAGCCTTAAAGAGGAAGGAAATTCTGACACACACTACAACATGGATGGACCTTGAAGGTATCACGCTCAGTGAAATAAGCCAGGCTCAAAACGGCAAATATTGTATTATTCCACTTATATGGGGTACCAAGAGTAGTCAGACTCATAGAGACAGAAAGTGGAATGGTGGTTGCCAGGGGCAGCGTGGGGAGGGGGAAATGGGCAATTTTTTATGGGATACAAAGTTTAAGTTTTGCAAGATCATGAAGGAGTTCTGGGATTGGTTGCACAATGATGTGAATGAACTCAACACTACTAAACTGTATACTTAAAAATGGTTAAGATGGTAAATTGTGTTATGTTTATTTTAACACAGTTAAAACCGTACTAGAAACAGAAGTCTAGATCCTTGGCATCGATGCCAAGCATCTTTATTTTAAAGCCATGAGCAGGTTCACAACAGGAAAGAATGTCACTTAAGGAGAGAGTCAGCTCTCTCTACTCTTGTGACCTAGAAAGGCCAGAGTGCTTCCATGATCCTGTCTCCATGATCCTGTCTCCACATGACAGGCAAAGTGAACCACTTATCTTGTTCATGAAAACAGGACTTAGCCCTGGCCAGTTTGGCTCAGCAGTTAGAGCGTCGGCCCGTGGACCAGAGAGTCCCAGGTTCGGTTCCCACTAAGGGCACGTACCTCAGTTGCAGTTTGTGCCCGGCCCTGGTTGGGGTCGTGTGGGTGGCGACCAGTCGATGAGTCTCTCTCACATCGATGTCCCCGCCCCCCCAACTCTATCTGAAGATAAATGCAAAAAAAAAAAAACCAAAAACCAAACAAGACTTAATCACTGGCAACGAGTGACCTCTGTCAAGGTCAGAGTAGTTGACTGCCCCATTTATATGTCAAGGACCTTTATTTCCAGCTCTTTTTCTCATAAACATAATATGCTGCAAAGCTGCAAGGTGGCAAAGCCTGTATTAGTTTGCTAGGGCCGTAACCAGTACCACAAACCGGTGGCTTCAGCAACAGGAATTTATTCTCTCACCGCTCTGGAGGCTACAAGTCCAGGGTCCGTGTGTTGGCGGGGTTGGCTCCTTCCCAGGGCTCTCAGCGAGAATCTGTCCCATGCCTGGCGGTGCTTTGCTGGCAATCTTCAGTATTTCTTGGCCTGTGGAAGCATCGCCCCAATATCTGCCTTCATCTTCACGTGGCGTTTTCCCTGTGTGTGTGCATCTGTGCCCAAACTTCTCCTTTGTATAAGGACACCAGTCATATTGGGTTAGGGGGTCCATCCTACTCCTGTCTAACCTCATCTTAACTAATTACATCTACGATGACCCACTTTCCAAATAAGGTTACATAGAGGTGCTGCGGTTAGGACTTCAACATAAGAATTTTGAGAAGATGTAGTCAATCCACAACAGAACAGACCTGTCAAGGAAGCCAAGCCTCTTGGGGCTGGAATTGCTTCTGGAGTCCAGAGCTCCTCCCATTAAGTTGCTCCCTCCCCGCTGCAGGCACCACCTCTCCCCCCTTAATCTATAAAGGGGTGCCTACGATGATGGCTACTTCACTACCCTCCACTGCAATGGCTGCGGCCTTCGTCATCCACTTTGTCCGTTATCTGAGACTGTTGTTTTTCCTCTCTACTCAGACTGGCTCCTCTGGTCATTCACGAGCTTATGGTACCTCCACCAGTAAGAGAGCAGATACAACAAGTCAGGTCCTGAACTCATCTGGATGCCAAGTGTGTAGCAGCTAACTTTGAAATTAGTTTCCAGATGAGATTTATTTTGAGAACATCCATGAATTTTAATGACTGCTCTCTCCTTGTTACCCGATGGCAGAGCTGGTGGGTGTGGTCTGAGCAGCTCAGTGAACATCTAAATGGACCACCTGGGATGCAGCCAGCAAGAGCTCTGTGCTGAGACGTCCTCAGCAAACGGGCTGTACCCTGGAGGGCGGAGGGCACCGATTCCTGGGTCTGCTGTGACCCAAGGGCTCAGGGCTTGCCCAGGTGTTACATCACTGAATCCTCACCACTACGTGCTCGGGTACATATTTGTGTCTCCTTTTGCAGCTGAGGAAACCGAGGCACAGACTAGTTAAGTAATTTACTTTCCTAAATCTGTAAGAGGCAGAGACTCAGATGATGTTTGCCCCTGAGCCAGCCTCCCCGAGGTAACCGTCCTCTCCCTAGCACCAGGTCTCTGAGTTCACCGGAAACACTGTGATGGGGTTGGGGATGCTGCTGCTCCAGACAGGAGAGTTTTTGAGGGGTTTGCTAAATTGGGGGGTGCTAAGTGTACTTTAGGTTGAAAGTTGCTCCTTTTTAACACAAGTTAGGGGAATTCATAAGCAATACTCTCTGCCAATATTATTATAATATTATAACTGAATAACTAGAGTGTTACCTACTTTTAGAAAATGCATTTGAGAACGTTTTTCCCTTGGTTGGTTTTTCCAAATACCCATGAGTTTAGTTTGCGTAGAACACCAGGGACACATTCTACAAAACTATGACTGCGGTTTAGTCGGAAATGTCCCCTGAAAAGAGAAAGGCCCCGGTTCCAACACAGGGTTACGGCGAGCGCTGGGTCCTGGGTAAGGATCGTTTTTGCTCTCACTTCCAGAAGCCCTCCTGATCCTGGGCTCAGGCTGAGCGCTGACAGGTTCCAACAAGGAAACGGCCGGAAGCATTTCCACTTATTAAAGTTTATTAGGTACAGAGAAATGAATCTGCAGAGGGAACATCAATAAATATAAAATGGGCGTGGAACACTGGGGAGCACAGACGGCAGCGTCCTGTGGGCGAGGATGTGCGAGGATGGGGGCGGGGGCGCTGTCTCTGTGTGTGTGCCACGGTCAAGGGGCTCAACCTTTGTCCTGCAAGTTCAAAGGGCCTGAATCCAGTGGTAGGTCTCGAGGAGAGATGCGATGCCAGATTCCTGAGATTTCTCCCTAACTGCGATTTGTGGTTTCTGCTCGTTCCTCTGTCTGTCCTTGAATGGTTTTATTTTTAATTTCTACCCAAGCCGTGCAGACCATGAACATATCAACACCTCCTCGGGGCAGGCAGGCACTCTTTGTCTGGGGCCTTCTTAACCATGATAATTAAACCCTTTGTAATTGTTTTGTACAACTGGGAGGGCGGTGGAGTGGATATCGTTATAATAAAGGAATTCTGACCTTTCGGAAACCGTCCAGAACATATGAGACAAATCAGCTCTGCTCGGAGCTGGTGACCTGGAACACTTCTTTTCCATTGATTTAGCTGTTACAATTTGGCCTGATTTATTGCCCAGAGAAGGGAACCTGACCTTGCTCACCGGCTTCTCTCTGCGAGGAGGACACATGACAATGAAGTAGGAGAGCATCTTAGTCTCGACTCCAGACCACAGCTAGGTGTATGCGGTCACGTGTTTTCCAAACCCTCCTATCCTCTACCGTTTTTGGATGGGCCGGTCTGGGCGTGACACCCTCGAGGTGTGAGCGCAGGAGAGGCTGGCTGCACAGGACACATTTTTACAGCTCTTCCAGCCTCTCCCTCCCCAATTTCCTCTACTCTGTAGCTATTTTGATAACAGACCGGGAATCCGCCTGTTTCTTTGTATTTTCTCTCCTTCCTCTGTCACAGCGTTCCTCTCCAAGGATGGCGGGGAGCACGTGGGGTCAGGCAGCGGACAAAAACACGCTTCCCTTCCCTTGCCAGCTCAGGACAAAGGGTGTGAGCAGTAGCCAGAGCCTGTCCTGCCCCGCTCCATGGTCAGGGGTGGCTGAACCTGGACACCGCTCCCCCCAGAGAGGCGCCCGCCACCGGGACCTCAGACCAGTTAGATTCTTTAGCTCAGAAGGAGCTAGGTTTTGCCTGATGGGTAGTCCCAGGGCTGGGGAACCAGATATTTGAGGCAGGTGGTTCATAATACATTTCGGTCTACACTTTTTCTTGCCATAGAAATCCTGCATTTGGGAGAGAAAAGTAGTAATTTACTCTGATAATGAGTTATACAGGTTTCTAACTTGCAGGGAAAAATACCAAAATCTCATAAAGCTCACCCCACCTCACCCTGGCTGCCAGGATGGGGCTGGCAACTTGGAGGGGACAGGAGGAAAGTCTCGGAGACTTGGGCACGAGGGGCAGTGTAAACAGAGCATTGGCTACTTGTAGGATCAGCCAGGTACAAAAGGGGCCAAGCCCACTCCTGCCTCGACTTTGCGTTACATTTTCATCAGGCAGCAAAAGCAATATCCCTGTACTGCGAAACGAAAGCGAGACGTGGCGTCTCGTTCGCTGGAGGCTGTGTGGCATCGTCTGGGTGTGGGGACACTCTAGTCTCTGTGAGCTGTGTCATTTATAAGGCATTATTTGGTTTGGTTCTGCAGTTTGTGCGCTGAGAATATAAAATCATGCCGATAAGAAGCTGCTGTGGACACTGTGACTTCGGGGCTACTTGCAAATCAAGGTCTCTTCTAAAAACTGTTCCGAACCTAGAAGGGCCAGCCTGCACGCATATTTACTGTCACGGGATGGACACGACGGGGTGGGGACAGGGCTCTATCTGCACCGACAGACGGATGTCATGATGCATTTTTTAAGATGGAGAAATGGTGAGTGTGGGTTTTTAAAAATAAAAGTCGACTACGATACTGATTTAAAGCCTGTGCAAACCACATATTTACAATAAATAAATGCTCCATTCAGAGCCTGTATGTCAACTGCATTACAACTTGAGTAGGTGAGGTCAGACACGTCCTCCTGGGGATGCCCATCCCGCAACAGGGAACCCCAGGTGCTCACGGGACGTTGGCATCCTCGGTCTTCTCACCGGAGTGTCTTTAGAGGTAACTGTGGAAACACAACATCGCCAGGTGGGGTTAAAAGACTCACTGCGCACAAATGACCACCGCTCCCCCCGCCCCGGGGCCGGGCACTGAAGCTCTTCTTGAAAGGCTGCCAGGGCCTGAGGGTTCCATCATACCCAAGCAGCCGAGTTTTACCCAGGGGGTCGCAGGTGGAAGACAAATGAAATGGGGCATGGAGTTCATGACATGTGGGGACCTAATGCCATCTTATAAACATCTATAGGACCAAAAACCAGCAGATTCACTTGACAGGGGGCTCAGGAAAAGCAAAGAAGCTGCTGGAAATCCCAAGACAAGGCAATGGAAAAGAGAGAAAGGGCCCCAGGCCTGCACACTTCCAGCCCAGGGTGCCCACCTGTGCGCACACCCCTTGCGCCCTGTAGTCATAAAAGAAGAACACCCTCTGGGACACTGTTTGCTCTGTGTGGAACCCCAGTGATTTCTCTGGGTGATTGCTTTCTGGCTCACTGACGTGGAAATGAATGGAGATGGTGTCCAGCTAGACACAAGGAAGATCTTGACTATGGGATGCACAGGACAGACGTTACAATCCATCCTTGACTAGACATTTATGGGCTCAGTGATCTAGGTGTGTGCCTGCCACGAGGCCGGGGACCAGACACTGCACAAGTCCAATTACACTGGCCACATCTGAAGGGGCGGGTGACTCCTGTCCTGGCAGTTCTAACATGCCAGGAAAAGCAGTGAGGTATAGTGGAAGGAGCACTGGACAAGGACTCAGAGGTCTTGGGCAAGTTCCTTAACCTCTCAGAGCTCAGTTTTCTCATTTGAAAAAAATAGCATTCAAGGCATCTCTCCATTTACATCACAGGGTTAATGAAAGGGGCAAATGAAATAACATATGCAAGTTATCTGAAAAGCGTACAGAGCTATGCAGTGTAGGGACGATTACTTTGATTATGACTTTATTTTTCTGATCACTGGAGTAATGTAATGTATTCATTGTAGACAATTCAGGAGTTGCAGAAATGCACCAGGAAGAGAGTAAAACTCAGCCCCAATCTCCAGAGCAAATGCCTGTGAACAATTTTGTCCCCTTTTTCCTCCTCGTAATACTTCTCCCGTAACTGCAACGATACGCCCAGTTTTGAGCCTGTGATTATCTGAGAATGGACACTGCAATTCTTGGAGTAGCTGTGGCAGAAAAGGGGGCCGTGTTGCCCTCCTTCAAGGAGCTCATCCCAGCTTCCAGGAACCTAGTCCCTTCCTCCTCATGTGACTTTCCTTGAGGCGCCATCAGCTGCAGAAGGGCCCAGTCTAGCAGCAGGTCACCCTCTGTCACACACAACTCCCAAACAGGAGGAGGCCAGGGTAGGACCGAATGGGTGTTTTCAAAGAAAGAGAGGGCTTTTAAACACGAGACCCTATCAGGTGCAGGGAGAGACGCCATCTTCCTCTCCGCCCAGGTTAGGAAGCACTGCCTCAGGTGAGAATGAGGGGATTTCTTGTCTTATCACACAGGCACCTGTCTGATTCTCCTCCCAGCTTTCCTCTAGCCCCCAGGACTCGAACTGTGACTAGATCTGGGCCAGGTAAATTATAATATTGATGTCCATATGGGGTTAAAATTAAGACTTCCAAATTTGGGACATCAAATGATACCAAACCATAGAAACAGAATCCTCTCCCTTTTGGTAGAAGAAAATTTCTCTAAAATATATATAAAATTTGTTGTGGTGGGTCTTGTTATATCACCATGTCTAATGTAACTGCATGTCATTCTCAAGACATGATACATTTATTTAATCCTTTTGCATAATTTTCAGCTTTTTATGTTCCACACGTTCTTGCTTTAGCCAGAAATTTCAAATAAAAACCCTCAATAAAAATTTTTAAAAAATTTTTAAAAATTGTCATGTTGAGGGGGAAGAAAACCCCCAAAGGTAAGAAACCATGTGTTCCACGCGTGAGAGAGGACACAGAATTCTGTTTTATAAACATCACAGAGTCTCTCTCAGGCTTCTCAGCCAATACCCCGAGGGCAGAATGAACCGGGAGTGGACGGGGTGACAGTGGCAGAATGATGCCACCGGGGTCTGGTCGCCAAACTTGCTAGGTGGTGGTAATTCCAGGGACCCCGCTTTCACTCTTTAGATTTTGAAATTCTGAGTGTCATTCCCGTGGGAAACTAAGGCACAGCAGGGCTTTCCCCGAGGAAACAGAGTCCGAGGAAAGATGCAGAGCTGTTAGGAGGAGGCACACCCTCAACGTCTCCCAGGGACCCGAGGGACGCGTTACCTGAGAGTTTCTGCCTTTGATGTCATCGGAGCTCTGCCCTGCAGCCTCGGCGTGGAGCCAGGGACCAGGTGTACGGCCTGAAAGACACAGGAACAATCTCATCATCTGCTGGCCGGGGGCCCGGCTGTGCACGTCACAGGGACTGGGGCCGAGCCGCCGGGCACCTGCAGCAGCAGCAAAGGGACCGGGTAACGCGAGCCGGTCCACCTGAAACCGCAGGCCGCTGGCCTCCGCGCTGCGTTTCCACCCCTGCTCCGTGTCCCGGACCGTGACGACACCGGCGTCACGCTCACTGTGCCGGGCAAGCAGTCATGAAGGCCTGTCACCTCGATGCGTGGGAGGGCTTCTGAGCTCGGGACAGCGCCAGGACCCGAAACGTGCCGCGCACTGTGCTAGACTCGCTTTAGAAAAAGAGCCGAAGAGAAGTACACGCGGCAAAGTCAGGCTCTTCCACCAGGAGCCGACTGCTTCTCTGAAATGTCTTGTGTTTAAGTATTATACAAGTTAAAAAAATCTTTTTATTGATTTTTAGAGCGAAAGAAAGGGAGAGGGAGAGAGAGAAACATTGATCAGCTGCCTCCTGCACACCCCCTACTGGGGATTGAGCCGGAAACCCGGGCATGTGCCCTGACCGGGAATCCAACTGGGACTTCTCAGTGCCCGGGTCAATGCCCAACCACTGAGCCATACCGGCTGGGCAAATATTATACAAGTTTTATATAAATATATTCTCATAGTGAGAATCCAAAGAATAGAGAAGTACATACCAGGAGAAAGAAATCCACCTGGAGTGGCCCTTCTCTGCCTACCCCTTCCCCCAATCCCAATTTTCTAGCCCAGAGTCACCCTGAAAGTTTGGTGTTTATTCCTCCAGGTACTTTTCCCTTTGGCATTTACTGTGTATGTCTGTGTGTATATATGCAGATATAGGGTTGGGTTGGTCTAGCCAAGTTTCAATCCGCATTCCCAGCCGTTCCTGCAGGGACGCTCTCTGTGAGTCAGGTGTTCCAAAGGTGGCCCTGGTGTCTCTTTCTCTGCTGCATGTGTCCTGCCTCTGTCCCAGACGAGAATGAAATAACCATGTCCCAAGGCCCTCTAACACCTCAGCTGCTGTGCTCCGTACACAGCCACGTGAAAAGCAGAACTATTCACCACCGATTACTTATAATCGTGAAATGCTGTGATAACTCGTGCTCAGTCCGTTTAGGGAATCTAAGGCTTATTATCATATGATGCAGTCAGAGCAGCTGTGTGAATGTTTACAAATACTTTGAGGCGATGATGAGAAGAGCAGACTAGAACCTGTACACATAGAATGACCTCAACTATTTTTAAAATTCATAAAAATATGAATAACATACAGAATTGATTGCTCTGGGACCTAGAAGCCATCTTAGGGACCTGTTAAGGTAAGATGACAGTTTTTAGAGGAACTATCCCACAGGAGGGTCTCTACAACGTATAAACCATTAGTCCAATGGGCACCGTTATTGTCATTACAACGCTTTTTAAATTAACGAGTGCATTTATTCTAGGATAAAGATATCTTCGGGTAAATGACACAGGAGTGCTAGATTTCCAGCCAGTGTATTAACTAAATAAAAAGTAAAAAGACACTGATATACAGCTCTGACCTAATTCCATGTGGCAGTATGACCTTAAAGCGACAGCCCCTAGATTTAAGAAACTCCTCTACTACAGAAAAGGCTTCCTCTAGGCCAGGGCTTCTTAATGTGGCTCATTTTGGGCTGGGTGGTCATGTGGGGGCTGCCTGTGTGCTGTGGGCTGGTCATCATCACCCCTGGTCTCTACCCACATGATACCAGTAGCACGTCCTCTGTGCCCAGACCATCTGTAACAGCAAAAACTGTCTCCAGACCCTCCACTGCCCCCCGCCGAGGAGAATCACTGGGCAATACAACCGGCTTCTCCATAGCTCAGCGGTGCTCACTGGTTTTCATAAACACCACGGGGCGCAATAGCAGAGCTAAAGGAGAATCACTGTCTTCATAAAACAGAAAGGACCGCTCTGCATCTCTCCTTAGGCACTGTTGATAGGAATGGAAAGTGATGGAATGGAAAACACTATGGTGGTTCTTCAAACAATGACAAGTAGACTTTCCCTGTGACCCAGCAATTCTCCTTCAGGGTATGCACACAGAAGAATTAAAAGCTGGGTCTCAAAGAGATCATTGTATACCCATGTTCCCAGCAGCATTTTCACGAGAGACAAAAGGTAGGAGCAACCCAAGTGTCCACTGATGGATGAATGGATAAACAGAATACGGTGTATCCATACAATGGGATGTTATTCAGCCTTAAAAGGGAAGGAAATTCTGGCACACACTACAATATGGATGAACCTTGAGGACATCATGCTAAGGAAAATAAACTGGTCTCAAAAAGCCAAACTATATGATTGCACTTACAGGAGGCACCAAGACGAGAAAAACTCTCAGAACCAGAAAGGAGAGCGTGGTTGCCAGGGGCTGGAGGAGGGAGAACAGACACTTGCGGTTGAATGGGGACGGGGTGTCAGTTTTGCAAACTGAAAGGAGTTCTAGTGTTTGCACACTAGAGAGTGTTTGCACAACAGTGTGAATGTACTTAACACTACTGAATGGTACACTTTAAAAGGTTTGAGTGGAAATTTTCATTTTATGTATGATTAAACCACAATTAAAAGTTTTTTTTAAAAAAAGAAGGAAGCTTTAGGGTATCTGTGTGCTGTTTGTCTGTTAGAAGGAGAGAGAAGCAGGTGGGAGGTGGCAGGGAACCAGAAATGCCACACGAGAGTGTGCAAACACACTCAGCTGGCAGAACCATCATCGTCTCCCGGACCACGAACACCTCTGATCTGGGGAACCAGGCCCATGGGCTCTGGGAGGAGGCGCACTGTGAGGACAGGCATGACCCCATCAGACTCGCACTAATTTCATGAACAAGGCTCCACCCTACGGCTCACAGGGATGGCAGGGACATGCTCATTTAATTGTGCTAGAAGGCTATGGAAATATGTTCTGTCTGCCAATTACAAATGCCATTTCTGGTCTGTAGGATGTCAGTTCATTTAGTAGGTTTCTCCTCCTCCTCCTTCCTTCTAACTGCACCTACCTAAACCTCAGGAGATGGCTCTTCGGTCTGGACACTGATTTGAACATTTCTTCGTGATGAGAGGAACACAGCATAGACTGCCCACTGTGCCCTCCTGGTGAGCTGTGAGGGGCAGAGCTTTTCTTGTATTCTCAAGGATGAGCCTGGGCACCAGGGTCTCAGAAACTTTACATTAGCATTTCCTGAGTGTGAGGGTTGAGGGACTCCATAGCACATTACTGAGAAAGGCTGTGTAACAGAGAGAGAGTGTTAAGAATCTGCTTTGCTGGAATGGTTTAGGGCAGAGATCAGCAAAACATGGCCAGCATACCAAATCCAGCCGGCACCTGTGTTTTTGAATAAAGTTTTATTGGAAGACAGCCATGCCCACTCATTTACATATTGCATATGGCTGCTTTCACGTGGAGACAGCGGAAGACCACATGTCCTGCAGAGCCTCGAATATGTCATCCCTGACCTTGCATGGCAAATGTTTGCTGACCTCTGGTTTAACACAGGGGTCGGCAACTGTAATGCCTTTGGGGCCAGGTGGTCACATCCATGTGTCGCAGTCTGGGTGTAACACAGAGCAGTGGGGTGGTGGCACGAAGGTGGGCAGCTGCAAACCAGCAGGAAGCTGGACCCTGGAGAAGGGACCTCACCAAGGTCCCTGTGAAAGAGACTCGAGGTGTTCCTGGCCTTGGGCTAAGCCCAGACACTGGTGATTTTATCATTTTCCGTGCTGGTCCACAGAAGTCTGGGGCTGGGGGTGGGGAACACATCCGACCCTCACTCTGATTTGACTCTGTCCCGCCTCACCAGCTCCTGCGCAATTGGACTGGCTCAGCACCAGACAAGAATTGGCTCATGCTTTTTTTTTTTAAATCCTCACCTGAGCATATTTTTCCATCTATCTTCAGATAGAGTGGGAGGGAGGGAGGGAGAGAGAGAGAGACAGAAACATTGATGCAAGAGATACACATCGACTGGTTGCCTCCCACACGATCCTGACCAGGGCTGGGGACCGACCACAACCGAGGTATGTGCCCTTGACCGGAATCGAACCCGTGACTCTTTGGTCTGTGGGCCGACACTCTAACCACTGAGCAAACCGGCCAGGGCAGAATTGGCTCATGTTTTAACTAACAGGCAGCATCACTGTGCTGTCAACACCCCGTTTTTCTTTGCTTCCTGTGTTCCTGAAGTACTCGCCTCCCTGGCCCTTGCGCCTGAGGGGCAGCTGGCCAGCTGCTCCCTCTTCCACTCCTGGGGCTGAACAGGGCAGCCCGAGAAGGCCTCCCTTGGAGCCTGGCCACACAGCAGAACCAGGAGGAGGCAGCTCTCTCGGGGCTGAGACGTTCAGCCTTAGCTGGACACTGGAATCACCTGGTCCTAGCCGGGTACCCTCACTTAGTTGGCCTGGGAGCAGCCTCTCTAGGTCATTCTAATGTGTGGCCAAGCTTGAGAGCCAATGGCCTGAGGACACTCTGTTTCACGGTCTGCCAGAGTTCTGAACGGGGGGTTTTCATGTAAGGTTATTCATGTAAGGTTCCTGCACCCCATTTTCCTTGGGGTGTTCAGCTCCCTAGTGAAAAGCCCCAGAAAGAGGAGGGACAGGTGGTAAATTCACCAAAGCTGGTGCTAAACAATGAACTCCGGTCTTCTGCAGCAGCCTCTGAAAGAATCCTTGGGGACTGGGAGCAGTAAGTGTCCCGATGCTTCTGAAGTGAGCGGCACAGCCCGGGGCACAGCTCGGGGAAAGCGCAGGCGCCTGCAGCCGGCCCGTGCCCACCAAGAGCCGAATTCGGGACAGCCGGGGGAAACCAGGAGCCCCATCGAGGTGGTACTTACTTCTGGGGATCTTGCTGGGGTAAATCTTCTGGCATGGTTTATATTCATCCGGAGGAGGAAAGTCTTCCACAGAATGGAACGTGAATTTAGACTCAAAGTCATCTGCACACGGGGGAAATGGCAAAGTTACTCTGGTTACTGTGATGACCCAAGTTCTGGTCATTTCCAGGAGCACACAGTGTCAGGGCTATTCCCCCAAGATACCCATCCACTTCTCAATTTTTACTGTTTAGCTGGGACAAGGGGAATAGGGACGAGTGAAATCAACAGACTCTCCCCATCACCCACCCCAACTTACGTCAACCAACATCTTAAGGAAGCTTCTAAAGGGAGAAGAGCCACAGGGCTATTCAGGGTCCAGAGTCAGAGGTGGGGACATGGCACAACAGGGACAGCAAAGTCCCCATGGCCTGAAGCCCCTCCTGAGCTCCTGGGAGGGTTTGGGCGGGGAGGTGTGTGGGCCGAACAGGCTGGTTCATGGAGCATGGCCTGAGTCGAGCTGCAGACCTGGGCTCCCCTAAGCAAGCAGGTTGTGTCCTGAGCTCCTGATGGCAAGGGGAGAGGGCTCTTGTGGTCCTGTCATGAGTTGAGTCCCTGCTTTGTGATCTGGGCTTTCTGTCTGACAGTAGCTCAACCCACAAAGGGATCCAAAGACTTTCCCTATATGACTTTCCCTCCCATCTCCAAATTTTTGCCCTAATTGTCCCCCTGCCTGCTGGGCCTTCTGTCTATCCATTGCCTCGTCCAAATCACTCTATTCTTTCAGCCTTGTGCATGGGTTTCTCCATGGAGATAGATACACAGTTTAAATGTTGGTTTTCCTCCTTCTCTCTAAACTCATTCAGAAGGTTAAGAGGGGGTTCTGGAACCCTCTAGAAAGCCTCAGGAGAAATCCTATATTTAACACAACCTGTGGGCTGTTCTGTGCTACCGTGTGGCCCCTATTCTTGCAAAGCATGCGCCCTGGGCTGGCGAGCTCCCTCCTGGAATGGGGGAGCCACTTCCTCACTGGCAGCCAGTGCAGCAGCTGGGGGCCCCGCTTACCGACGATGTTCAGGCTTCCGTTCCGCAGCTGACCTCCGGGCTGCTGGGTCGAGGTCCAGCCTGGGACCTGCTGGCTCCTGCTTGAGAGCTCCGTGGTGGGCGATCTCGCAGGAGGTGCCGGGGGTGGATTTAGCTTCCCCCCACTGGTCCCTGACAGAGAAAGTGGTGGTGGATTCAGGTGCCGGAATGAATGGGGACAGCTGATGCTATAACGCTCTATGGCGCGTGAGGTACTGAGACCTTCAGATGTAACATGATATCATGAGTAGAAGGGCAGCCTCTGGAGCCAACCTGTTTGGGACTAAATTGCAGTTCTCCCATTGGGATAATAACACAACTTCTTTGTGCCTCACTTTTCTCATCTGTCAAATGGGAATAATAATGCTACACATACCTCCCAGAGTCGCTGAGAGGATTAAATGAGTTGTTTAAGTCAAGTGACAAGTAGTAAGGACTCAACAAATGTTAGCTGCTGCGATAATCTTAATGGCAATGACAACCCTCATCATCAGATTGTACAGCCCCCAAAAGGGGGGCCGCTGCAGCACCCTAAGAAAGGGACAGACTGTCTGCAGGTAAGACTGGTAGGTGAAGGAGTTATTCTTTATATTTGACTGAAAATATAGACCCTCAGTTTTCTTGAGTCAGCAGGAGAACCTGCCAAAAAAAAAAAAAAAAAAGGCAGAAAGCTAAATCAATCTACTGAGGTCCTGAGAATGTTCTGGCTGGGAGCCAGGCTGTAATAAGTCATGAAATTAAACAGGAGAGCTGGTTCTGAAACAAAGGCACCCACAGCCCCTCCACACAGCCCCTCCAGGGCAGGGAGCAGATCTGGAGTCTGAAGGACGATGGTAAGAGTAAATAACCCTCCTCTAGATCTCCCTGTCGTCAGGCCCTGTTCCAACAGCTGCCTGGTGGGGGAGCTATGGCTAGTCCCATTTTACAGATGAGGAGAAGGAAGCACAGAGAGGCTAAGTGATTGTTCAGGGTCACACAGCTAGTCAAGGCAAGGTTATCCCTGGCTTGTGGTCTGCATGATCTTGGACAAGTCTTCCAGCCTCCTCGCTCTTGGTTTTCTGTTTCTAACATGACAACCCCGACATAAATCCCACAACAAGTCTGTATTGGGCTCCACAAGGGCGCCGTATAGGTATGTTCTAAACCAAAACCCCGAGTTAAGACATCCTGAGGTATTCCCCAGCAGCTCACAGAGCCGGCCTCTGGCTGCGTCCGCACCTCCACGATTGCGCGCACCGTGTGGCCCACTGTGTGGCCCTCGTGGACCAGAGCGGTTGTGCTTACCTGGGCCTCGGCCCGGCCTCTTCTTCTGCAGGAAGGGCTGAGGCCCTGGAGGGGCGGGTGGAGCCGGCAAGGCCTGCACGCTGGGCTTCGGTGGCTGCATCTGGAAGTTGGGGGACTTGGGGGGCAGTGGGGGTGGGGGTGGGGCTTCACTGCTGTTAGCGCCTGGCATAGGGGGCACAGGCACCAAGGACCTCGGGGTGCATGAGGTGTAAATGGGGAGTGGCGGCGGCGGGGGCGGCGGGGCGGGAGGCTCCTGAGCATCTTGGGTGGGGCTCACAGCATCTGCATGGAGCCCAGGGTACCCACAAGGCGGAAGGAGAGGGAGCGGGGGTGGGACAGGTGACAAGTGCAAGGGGGCTAGCTGAGGCTTCACTGCCTTGTCACTGAGCATGGAGGTTTGGGGAAGTGGGGGTGGCGTTGGGGGAGGCGGCGGAGGCGGAGGGGGAGGTGGGGAGGACAGAGGGGGTGCATTCCCTTTGGTCTGTGAGCCAGGTGGGGACACCAATGGAGCTTTGATGGGGGAGGATGGGGGCAGGGGCGGGGGTAAGGGCGGGGGAGGTGGGGGCAGGGTGGGAGGAGGCGGGGCAGGCACACTGGGGCGAGCAGGGGTTGTCCTGGCCGTGCCATGTGCCTCGGCCTGGCCTAGCCTGGGAGATGCTGGGGAGTTAAGCGGCCAGCTGATTGTTTTGGTGGGAAGCCTTGGAGAAGGCGCTCGGGAGCCAGGGGCCTGCCCTGTCTTGCCACCTGGAAGTGAGACAAGTTCTGAGTTAGCTCAGCGACAGAGGAAAGAGAAACCTCAGGTGCCGGGCAGCAGTGACCACCACTCTGAAGCACCATGACGTGGGTGAGCTGCACGGTGATACCTCCTCCTTGCACGGGCATTGAGAGGCCTCAGGGGCAGCAGCTGTCACACGGGAGGGCCAGCTGGACCAGCCACGGGGTCCTTGCCAGCATCACGGAGCTGGCCTCCTCTAAGACAAGCTCAGCTCAGGCCACCAGCTTTCCTACTGCCTTCCACCAGGCCCTCGCCTGCCAAGGCCTGCCAGTCTCCCAGCCCAGGGCACAGGGCTGCTCAAGCTCCTCGCCTTCCTCATCTCAAGGTCACCTCCCACTCATGCACTGGACCGACTAGGTCCATCAGCCCTCACGTCCTAGTTTGGGCCCTCAGGTGTCCACCAGAATCTCCCGGCGAGCATTTGGGAACAGGAGTCTGTTTCTGCATTGAGAGTGGAAGCCCATGCTTCCCTGAATATCTAAGGTAGCTCCAAAGCCAGCGGAAAGACACGCTGCCTTGGGGATCCAGGTCCAGTGACCTTGCACCTCCCCATCCACTGGCCCCTGGAAGTTCCAAGCTCCCCTTCCCAAAGACGTGTGCCCATTTCTAAGGGGCTTGCTGTCCCCCGGTCTCCTGGCTTCCTCACCCCACAGATCCTCCACCACAGCCGCCCCAACGCGAAGGCCAGTGCCTCGTGCATTCAACAACAACAAACTGCGTACAGTCAGCGTCCGTGTTCGGTGGACTTCACGGAAGACTGGTGCGGAGGGTGCTCCCTGGGAGTGGCCTTGTCCTGCTGTGCCCCCTTTCACAGTTCTTTCCCTTTGTCTGTCTCTCTAAGGAGAAGAACGTCCCTCTCCTTGTTTACTGTACAGAAGTTCTGTAATCCCTGCATATGGGTACTTCCATTTAGGAAGCATTAAAAATATTTCATCCCAATAAATACAGTGCTCTCTCTAAGAGAAATTCTGGGGAATGCCTTTTCCCCTACTTCAGTACCCTTCCATTTCCCCAAGAAAACTGAAAAACCCTTGGAAACATGCTTGTTTCTCACACCTCCAACTTCCTGGTTGCTGCAGAAAAGGAAACAGCTTTCCCATCAGATTATCCCAGCCTCTGCTGGAGGTTCTGAGCTTTTCAGTCAATGAATGTCCGGTGTGTTTTCCCACCCAGGTGCTGAATCCTACCCCAGAGTACTTTATGCCAAGAGCCAGGCCATTGAAATAAGGTGTGGTCTAGGTGAGTCGGGTTGAAGCTAAGTGGGCAGGACTGCGGTGTCTGGCTTTCCAAACAGAGGACCCTCCTCTAGCTATGATGTGACAGTCACCTGGACAACACTGCTCATTACAGGTCTCAGCTAGGGAATGGCTGTCCTAGAGGCAGGGCAGTGACATTATTATCCATTCCTTTGTTGAGGATTTTCTTTGCGGTAGTTACAGAAGAGATGCCTTTGCATGGATGTACCCACCCTGGCTGACTTGATCCCCTTGGGGGTCTAAGGCAGGCATTGCCAGAGCAGCTTGGTTGACCATGACCAGGAGGGAAAGCCTCCTCTACCCCCCAGCCTTCTGCCACCTGCAAGTCCAACATTCTATGTGAGGTCAAGGGCAGTGGTCAGGCTCAGGGATTCCTGCCTCCAACTTCTCAAACCTTTTTCCATAGTCAACAGAGATGCAGATGGAGAGCCCAGACAGCTCCCTAAACAAGGCAAGGCCTCCCTATGCCCAGCTGCTGGATGAACTTTAAAGGGATAACAAATTTGAGGAACGGACTCAGCCCGAATGACCAACCCAAACTTTTCAAGTGGCTGAGGACACCATGTCTCCAAGATTCAAAAACCCACAAAGTGAGTCAGTTCAAAGTACAGGAGCCTCTGCCCTCCTTCAGCTATGTTCATGCCCACTTTGGCATCAAGAGCTGGCAGCATGCATTTAAGGTGAGACCACAGGAGAGAGAGGCGCTGACGGCGTGAGTGCAGGTGACGAAAGCAGCCAGGCACCCAGCCAGTGGCCAGCGACAGCTAGTGCCAAGGGAAGGAAGGGAGGAGACTTTCCAGCAGAGCATAAGCGCTAGCCCTAGAAACCCAAACAGAAACACAAAAGGAAACCATGAGTCGGGTGGGAAAGGCCAGCCTGGGTTCACACAGGAGGCTTCACTGATAGGCAAGGACTCCGGGTTTAGAGCCTGGGGGTTATCAGAAGATGAAATAAGTCTTCTTTCAATGTGCATGTTTCCAGAAGACCTTGGATTGCACATTCCGTATAACCCAGTGACATTTACTCATTGGATCTTATTTCAATGGTCACTCCCTCGAATGCTAAGTTAGAGCCATGTTATGACTTTTGGAGACCCTGGGCACTTCTGCTTTTGTGGGCCTCTTCTTCCTTAAAAAAATATTTAAAATTATACTTTGTGACTGCACTGGTATAAAGACAGATATAATCTTTGACCCTAAAATTTTATGGGTTTTCCCCTCTGATTTTAAAAGAAATTCAAACATTTTCATGGGCCCCTAAAACTATTGTGAGCACTAGACACTGTGCTCTCTGGGCTTAAGGGCTCTGAGCAACCATACTACCCACTCACACGCTTCACTCAACAAGTATTTACTGAGCACCTACTATATGCTGGTCATTTTCAAGGCAATGAATAAAACACAGTTCCTGCCTTCACGGAGCATGCATTTAGAGGGAGAAGATGGAAAATAAACCAGTAAATATATAGTATGTCCAATGGTGGTAAGTAATGCAAGAAAAGGAAATCAAGATAGAGGGGATATAGAATGAGAGGGTTTAAGTAAAGCCTCACTGATAAGTTGACCAGATGCCACTTGAGCAAAGACCTGAAGGAAGGGAGATCATGAACCCTGTGGACACCTGAGAAACAGTGTGTCAGGCCAAGGGAGCAGTCAGTGCAAGGGCCCTGTGGCAGCAATATGCCTGATTTGTGTAAGAACAGCAAGGAGGACAGTGTGTGGCTACAGTGCAGGGCCTGAGCTAGCAAGACTGGCAGCAAGAAGATTGGAGAGACAGCAAAGGCCAAAGTCCTTTTCTCTGAATGACAAGGGGGCTGATGGGAGAGTTCAGAGAGAAGAGCCATGGCTGTCTCCCTCCAACATGGCCCTAAGGCCATGCATCTACCTACTGGTCCTGACCTCAGCTTCCCTGCCGTTACAGGCATCATCAGTCACCTCATTAGGATTTCGATCTCCTCTAAAGAGGTCAATGCTTGACTTCACATAGTGGCTCAAACACCTGACACGTGTGTCCTATTGGGGACAAGTAGGAATAGTGTTGGCTTCCTTTGTCTGATCCCTGTTATAGCCTGACCGGGCTTATTTCTGTGAAGAGAAACTAGTGGACTTTCTATCCCCGAAGGATGTTTCTATGATACACACAGGAAGTCTGAAAAGGAAAGGGCACAGGGCAACGCCAGGTCTCAGGATGACCTCGGAGCTTTCTCGTCTGACAAACCCTGAGCAACAACGAGGAAATGAAATGGCCTCTGGGAGGGTTCAAGTTGGATTGCAAAGCATCCTAGGGCCCTCATCTTTGCTAGACTTTATCAGTAGGTGACGGCAGCAAATGCGAAATGCGTCAATTAACGTCAAACAGCCACGGAGCCCGTAAGAAAGTCAGCGAAGTCACGTGGCAGAAGATTCTATACCAGGAATGTTCGGGGCCTGATGTTCCCTGAATTAATGAAATTCGTTGAGTTTATAAAAAAGAAAAAAAAAAAGGAAAATACTTTTTTTGTGCACACAATAAATATATATTTCCCTATTTTTTCCCTTTATTTATTTTTAGAGAGAGAGGAAGGGGGTAGAGAGAGAGAAATAGAAACATCGATGAGAGAAAACATCGATTGGCCACCTCCTGCATGCCACCCTGGGGATCAGGCCCACAACCTGGGCATGTGTCCTGACTGGGAATCAAACTGGCAACCTCTTGATGCATGGATTGATGCTCAACCACTGAGACACACCGGCCAGGCAATATTTCCCTAATTTTAATGCAATGTTTTCAAAACATCTGATACCCACTGAGGCACAAATGCCTGTGGTAGACTGGCTGCAGAAATGGCCTTGATTATCCACTCATTCCTGATTCTGTAACCTTTGCACGTGACCTTGCAGCTCCCCTCGCCCTTGTCTCTGCCTGGCCTTGCGACGTGCTCTGGAAAAGAGGAGGTAATAGGAAGTAATACTACGCCAATTCCAAGTCTAAGCCTCAGGAGACTTTGTAGGCTTCTGTCCTCTCTGCTGGAACCTTGCCACCACTATGAAAACAAACCCTGAACAGTCTGCTATATATTGAATGACCACCTGGCTCAGTCAGGCCAGTGGGCCCAGCTGAGGCACCAAAGATGTGCGAGATGTAAGATTAGCAAAGCCACCTACCCAACCTGTAGACACAAGAGGAAGCCCAGCTGAGACCACCCTGAACTGCCAACCCATGAATTATAAACTAAATAAATGGTTGTTAAAAGCCCCTGAGCTTTAGGGTAGTTTGTTACATAGCAATACCTGACACAAGGACCGAGAACCTTTATGACTCAGTCATTGCCACAGTGACACCACTAAGATCTCCTAATGTGATTTACACCTTCTGCCCGTACTTTGCAGTCTGGGCCATAATCGCACCATCACTAAACACTATGCACTATGGCAAATCATTCTTCATTTATTACAACGGGGGCATTTAAACAGAAGGATGATGTAAGAGATCCCTTGAGCACAATTCTGGGCTTCGGAAACTTCCAGTGCTTAGGCTCCCAAACGCACGCTCTCCTAGCACACAGCTGTTCACTGAACCATGTCACCTCTGGCACGTGAAGGATCACCCAGAGGGTCTGCAAGCAAAGGAGACGACGATCACAAGACACCGAGTCTGGATCCCTCCTTACCTGCTGCGTCCCTCTGGCCTGCTGTTCGCAGCAGGGGAAAGCCACCAGCAAACAGATCTCCCAGGGCGGGGGGCGTGCTCCCTCCTCGAGAGTTCGCGGAACCTCCTCCTTCTTTGTTGGTTCCTTTAGAACCTTCAGAGAGAAGAGGCAAGTAGATGGCGACCTGTGAGCAGAGCTGAGCAGCCAATTCGCACCCTGGGCCACGGTCAGATACTCTGCGTGGCAGCCCTCCTGTTGCCCGACCTGCAGTGCTACCCTTCTAGATGGCGTCTTTCCCAAACACCGTCTGCCTTGATACCCTGCAGACTCGTGCCTGGGCCTGTGTGCTGCCCTCTCTGGACCTGTCAAAGAACTAGCCTTCAGCAGCTGACCACTCTGAAAAGTGACCAGAACCGAGGGACCTATCCACTGCCATTCAGTAGATGTCAGTGGAGGAACTGGCAGTACCTTTAAAATGAAAACACCTAAACAGAACCTGCAGATGTCACTCAGACAGCGATTTGAACTTCATGTCCACAGAGCCTGGCCCCGAACTGCCCGCAGGAAGTGAAGGTCTGCAGTGCTCTGGGCTTCAGCATCTTCCTTTCCTGAGCTCTCACTCCCCACACCCCGCACGCTCCCTGCACCTTTTCGTCTATGGAAGAGGAAGCTTATGTGAGCCCTGAGGAGAGGCGTCACCAACTCCAGCCTTCCAGATGTGTGTGAGTACCATCTACATAAAATGAGAAGACATTCAGCTTAGACAGGGATTCGCGGCAAAACAATCTTCACGACCTGAAGCTAACATGCACAGAACTTAAGGCACAGTGCCCACTGGTGGATGAATGTGGCCAGATTATTCTAAATATTAATCTTATCCATTATCTGCTCATTGCAATGATTAGCAAGTGAGAGTTCCAATAAAACGGACTTATCTGTTCCTTGGGCGTAACCAATTAGACAGTGGGTCTCGCCAGAAACTAGTTTTGATTGTAATTGTTGAAAATATATAGATAAAAATTTGTCTATCCTTGTGTATTAACAAGGATAATTGAGAATTAACACGATGCTCACCATTGAAAAACGTATGAAGACATAACAATACCTGACATTGATAAATAGTTCTGCATATATTATTTCAACCTTCCACTATCCTGACACATACAAAAAAGAGCAGGTTTCATCATCCCTCCCATTTTGCAGGTGAGCAAACCGAGGCTGGCTCCCTGGGTTGCCTGGGAGCGGAAGCAGACATCTGAGCGAAGCCCAGGGCTCCGTTTCCCTCCCAAGCTCTGGAAGACATAGAAAGCTGCGTCATTGATCCTGTGGGAGAATTCTGAATAAATCTTTTTCCCTGTGGACAAACAGAAACGTTGCATTTTTAAATGTCGAGACCTTCCTCTTTCTCTCATTGAGTTTGAGGACTATGTGGACACAGTGATGTTTATTTTTTTAAGTTTTTTTTTTTTATTCCTCTTCCGAGGATATTTTTCTACTTATTATCAGATAGAGTGGGAGGGAGAGAGAGAGAGGACAGAGAGAAACATCGATGTGATAGAGCCACACTGGTTGCCTCCCGCACGACCCCACCAGGGTCGGGACGAACCGCAACCGAGGTACGTGCCCTTGACCGGAATCGAACCCGTGACTCACTGGTCCGCGGGCCGACGCTCTAACCGCTGAGCCACACCGGCCAGGGCCACAGCGATGTTTAAATGTTACTTCACAATGGATAAACACAGAGTGGTCTATCCACACGATGAAATATTATTCAACCATAAAAAGGAGTGACGTACTGGTTCCGCTACATGGATGGACCTTGAAACACGATGCTCGGTGAAAACAGCCAGTCACAGAAGGCCGCATAGTGTATGATTCCATTTATGAGAAACATCCCAAACAGGCAAGTCCATAGAGACAGAAAGTAGGTTTAATGGTTGCCAGGGACTGAGGGATGGGGCAATGGGGAGTGACTGCTAACGGCTATGGGGTTTTCCTTGGGGGTGATGGAATGTTCTGGAACTAGATGAAGGTGATGGCTACACCACACTGTGAGTATTTAAATGCCACTGAATTGAATACTCGCAATGGTTAAAATGGTGAATTTTATAGTGTATGTATTTTATAACAATTGAGATTTATTTTTAAGCACTTCAAGAGTGATGGTACAGTCGTCCCTGGTTTATCACGGTTAATCCGTTCCAGACTCCAGCGGTTGCACCTGGCGCTGAAGGATTCCTGGGGTGCTCGAATGCATAGGCCTACAGTCCATACGTACAGTAATTTTAATTGTAATTGTAATACAGGGGTGTGTAATTGACTCAGACAACCAAGCGCAGGCTGTATCATTTTCACTGTCTCGATCAGCTTTTAATGAATATATTTGAAAAAAACGCGATAGAGTGAAGCCGCGAAAGTCGCAGCACGAAGTGGCGAGGGACGCCTGTACCTACAGACTGCACACTGGGAAGGGAGGCTCGGATTCTCTCGCCCACGTGGCCTGTACACAGAGCAGGTCTGAGACGGTCCGATGTCTGTCCTGTGACAGATGTAGCCCCTGCCCTGAGCAAGCCGGGGGCGGGGGGGTCTGGCTGAGCCTGCCATGCCTCCCGAGGCGTGGGGCAGTCCTGGCCCACGTGCACACTTACCCTCGATTTGCGGGGCACTGCGGTCATTGACCTGCGTGACTTTCCGCAGGCGAGCTCCTTGCTGGATATCAGCCAACAGTGCGCTCCGACCTTTGGGATCTGCCTTTCTCGAGCTGGAAGCATCTGCAAATACCTGTGAGGGAGTAAGAGGGATGTGACTGAAATCACAGATAACACTTGCGGATAAGCCCAAAGTCCTGTCCGCTGTAAGGTTACCTCCCGTGTTCTCTGCCTGACCTGTTCTTTGCCCTGCCCTGCGCCATTCCAAAGGCCCATCTCACCTTGATCCTAGGCATTTACCTACAAGACTCGGTGGAGACTTACGTCCTGTGCTGCTCACACCCCTCTCCCTGGGGACCTTAAACCTTAAGGAAGCCTAAATCATAGACCCTCTTCCTCCTCCTAGTTAAGCCCGGCTGCAGGCCTGGGCTTCAGTCTGGGCATTCCTGACCCATGCTGCCAAGTTCTGAGTGATCACCCTGCCTGGCATCCCAGGTCCACTCCTGGACCAAATCCTTTGCTGACTCCAGCTTGATGATGAGAGTGGTCCTGTGGCCCTGTCTTGCCCTGGGCTATTCTCCAGAGTGGCACTAAGTTGCACTCAGTCCCCTGGGTGGGTGGCCCATTATGTCTCATAACTGAAGCAGACTCAGCCTCGAGGGGCTGGTTTTTGGGGCGGGATGGTGGCCTTCATGTGAGCATGGAACAAAGGGGAGAACGGGACCCAGAGGGTCACAAAACTGGGGAGAGAAGGAGGGCAGGGGATCACAAGGAAGGTTTAGTGACTGCCGACTCTCTCTGCCTGGGTGCGTCACTTGAATCCTCATAGAACCTGTGAGCGTCAGGTGAGCTTGCCCTCATTTCACAGATGAGAAAATGGAGATGATGACATTGTCTGTTCAAGGTCCCAGGGCTAGGTTCAAACCCAGATCTGCTCAATTCCAAAGGCATGTGCTTTTTACTTTGCAATCAAGGCCATGTGCCATGGTTAGGATAAGTGTCCCATAGACTGCTAGAATGCCTCATGAATATATTTGGGAGAATAACCTTCACCCTAACTCTGTAAGTAGCCCTGAGGTCCAACTGTTTCACTTCCATTGCAGCTTGAGCTGACATGGCAGGGGTCTCCATGGGCTGTCAGAACCAGGGGGCACCAGGAACAACACATGTAGGTTGGTGACAAACAAGGGGAGAGATGGGGCTGCATTGGAAGACGCAGTCAGGAGGACCTTCCAAAGTGCGAAGGTTTGTACCATGTGACCGAGAGCTGGTTAACCATTTCTCAAAGCGTGAAATAGCACATCTTCCATTTTCCCTGCAAACATTACCACTTCAGTGGTCTTTTCTGACTCCCCCCCCCCCCCCCCCCCCCGTCTAAATAAGGCCACCCAGTGTTCTCTTTCAGGGCACCATATTCTTTTTCCTTTGTAACTTTTATCACAGGGTATACATTTTTACTTCGTTTTTCTTGTGGAAATTTTCCATTTGTGCTTATGAGTTTAAGGTTCATTATCTCACATTTCCTTCCATCAGGAAAAAGATCTTGTTCATTTTGTTTGCCAATATGTCTCCAGAGAGTAGAACAGGACCTGGCCCAGACAGGCTGAATCACTGTTTACTGGGAGAATGAGTGAGTGAGTGAGTGAACGAAGGAGTAAATGAATGCACTAGGCCCATGATGTATAACACTTGGGCCTTGCCCTCAAGGGCAGACACGTGTACAGGGAGATGGGCCATACATGCACAGAGTCAAGCCACTACATCATGCAGCAGATGACCGAGCACCCACGTGCGTCCCACAGAGAGGAAGACCCCCGAGAATTCAGAAGTGGCTATATTTGTTGGGCTAAGCAGGCTGCAAGGGAAATAGGAGACCTTGGAGGTCCTTGAAGTATAGATAGGATTTACAAATCCTTGCTGTGGCCATTTTTGTTGTTGTTCTGCAAAGGACAAACCAGGTTTGCTTACTAGACAGTCAGAGACTCTGCAGTGCCACAGACTAGAAACAAAGGCAACTGTGGTTTTAGCTAAAAAGTGCTGAGCCCGCATTTCCACTGGCCAACTACTGCATGATGGATCTTCGAAGGGCACGGGCTTCAAAGTCAGCTTCTTCGTGCCTGGAGACGCGCGTGTTGAGTCCTCGAAAGGAGCTCATGGAGGGTGGTCAACAGCAGAGCTCTGAGCAGGGGACCCCAACCCTATTGCTCTATCTGTTTTAGGAATGCATCCGAGAAGGCACATGTACACAGGGATTTTCCACGCAACATGCTTACAAACCCCCATATAGACAAAACATTAATCTCAATAAGCTATTTCAGACTGCAAAGTCTTGAGTATTTAAATTTCATTAAAAAATTTGTTTATAAATAACTAGTGGCAGGAATAAAGGAGCAACAGAAATATCATGACCCCAGCCAAGACGGTAGGAATATTTTTGTAAAACTCTGGCATTGGAACCTCAGACATGTGCCATGGTCAGGGATAGGGGAGAACATGCTCTGTCACTTTCTTCCTAGTTGCAAGGCCCACAACACAGTGAATTATGACCATCATGACCCAACTCAGGTGATGGATGGCCTTGAGGAAGGCAGGGTTAGAAAGGGGTGTTCTTCTGTTTAAAGAAGTAAGTGAAGATGAGCAGACCTTAGCCCTGGTGACACGCGGGGGGTCATCTCAGCTAATTTAGACTCGATTTTTTATTGATCATCAAAATTCATCCCCCCACTCCCTGACCTCGCCCCTCCCATGCTTTTCAGGTGAGGGCTATGAAGAATGCTGTATGTCCTTAAGATAATGATTTTAAACTGACTCCCTCCTTAGCACAGGTCTCAATATGTTCTTGCCGATTCCACAGGACAGATTTGTTGATGAACACCTTCCAACTCAGCGGGAGGAAACGGCAAGGCACGTCATGTTTTCATGACGCAGTTCAACCCCCAGGACTAAATTTAACAAGCCTGTGACTTCTCAGCTTTCTTTCCTGCTCACTGTGAGCCCCAATGGTTTTCCACTAGAGGGCTCCCCCTCCCCTGATATTAATAGGGTACGCTTCAATGCTCTCCTGGAAGGCAGAAAAGAGTCACTTCATGGCTAAGGTGATCATGTGTGTGCAGACTGAACGGGTGTTGCACAGAAGGGTATCTAAGGGCTTACTCATTTGCACACGAAAACTACAGTACACAGTGACAGCCGTTCCTGGCATCTACAAAATATTAACAGTTAAATCAAAATTTGTTTCTTAAAAATCTACAACCCTAAGAGTCTTGTTACTGTGGTTACAGGAGACAGAAACAGGAAAGAGAAGATTTCCACATATTCACTGGGCTTTTATTCGATGCAAATCCGGATTATTGGCAACTTCACTAAAAATATAATCGAGGGGGAGAAAGCCATTCCTGGACACTTTTCCCATGGCCAATCTATCCACCAACCCACCTCCTCCCCCTTCCCCCCCTCACCCCCATAAACTGAGAAACCAAAACATCACTCCAGTCTCCCGGGTTCCTCCTTTTAGCATTGTCAAGGAGTGTGACCATTTGCTGGGCTCCACACAGGCCTTTGTTGACTCAGTTCTCCTAGAGCAGGCTTCAGATGGAGCAGCCCTGATCCTAAAGAGATGCAAAGCAGCAGAATAGTAATGCAAATGAGCCCATCGCTGGGGTTGCAAGGGCTGAAAACCTGAAGGGAACCAATAAGATTAGAAATACAAAAACTGAGAGGCAGTACCCACGGAGCCAAGGGTGGTGAGGTGTCTGCCCTCCTTTCTTGATAACTTATAAACGTTTCTGCACATCCATTTGTGGTTCCCACAATGCCTCCATCAGCTTTCGGCGCTGTTTGGGGGAGGCAGGATGGCAGCTCAGCCCAGATCAAAACATTGACATACACAGTCTTCCTGCTATCTGTCACCCTGCCACCAAAGGCCCGCAGTGCATCTGTCGGATTTTAATACTGGTTTCTGTGCGGAATAAAAATCCAGCCGGTTGATCCACACCTAGCAGGTTGTTTGTCTCAAGGATGATCTAAACCCTATCATTTTCATACAATTTCAGCCTCGCAGCCTCTAAAGATACTTTCTCCATGTGGCTGTTACACCTAAAATTAGTACTCGGGTTTCCAGGCACACAGCCTGCTCATTCCCCAGACCTCGGCCTCCTCCTGCCTCCTCCGACCTTGGGGCAGACCAGTGGGGTACCTGCATTTCATCAGCATTTCAGAATCCCAAGGACAGCCAGCTTGGCCCCTAGGTTAAAGCAGAGAGCCTGGGATCCCAGAGAGAACGAATGAACATTTGCAGACCACTAACTCTGCCTTGTCAGGTCGGACACTATGTTCCCTGCACCCCCAATGGCATATGTCAGGTTGTTCCAGAATGAGGCATATTGCAATCTAATAGTTCTATATCTCATTTTCAGAAATGCAAATATGCAATTAAAATCGATGCGTAAGGCCTGGCCAGTGTGGCTCAGTTGGTTGGGTGTCCTCCTGTGCACGGAGAGTTTGCGGGTTTGATTCGCATTTGGGGCACATGCCCAGGTTTCGGGCTTGACCCCCAGTAGGGGTTGTGCAGGAGTTAGCTGATTGATAGTCCATTCTCACGTTGACGTTTCTCTCTTCTCCCGTCCTCTCGCTCTAAAAATCAATAAATTATTCTTTAAAAAATAAAATAAAATCTATGAGCAAAAAGAATGGACCCTTGAACCTTTTTTTAAAGCCTGGTTTATTGAACAATGGACAGCCCTAGAGCAGAGGGCTGCCTCCTACATTGCCACCTCTCTTAGCAGGAGGTAAAGCAGAATTAGGGCCTTTTCATTGGGGCTATAGCTTATAATAGGTGAGTCTGGTCCTATTCTCTGCACCCACACAGAAGTCCATCTGTCAGAGTCATTGAATCCACTGGCATGACTTTGGTCACTATCTGTTGGCAGGTGCCTCCTTGCCGACCTGGAGCCATCTCAGACCCTTCCCTCTTCCTCATTTCCAACAGCCCCTCAATCATCTACTCCTGATGTTTTTTCTGGAGTGATTTCTCTGGAATCCGGCTCCTTTTCTCATCTCCATGATGCTGACTTAATATTGGCCACCACACCTCTGGATTCCATCACCTGGTCTTGCCCTCCTCCACATAGCCACCAGAATGTTTATATAAGGGACATGCCACTTACTCACTTATCGTGCTCTCACCCCATACAACTCGGCTGGCTCCCCACTGCCCTCAGAATCACGTTCAAACCCCTTCATGTCGGGCATGACCCTTAGTGACCAGCCCAGACCTTCAGCCCTGGAGCATTCCACACGGGAGCTCACCTTTGGACTTGAGCTTGGGCTAATCTCTCTGTTCTTGTTACACCTGTCTCTTGGCTGTTTTCCAGGAAGCATCTGATCCTGGAAGGGCAGGTGCACAGCCCTTTTCTGTTCCTAGAGCAACACGTTCACTCTTGGCAGAGCGTCGGCCACTCAGATCACTTCACTCTGCTCAAAACCCGCAGCAGTTTCCCATCTCACTTGGGGTAAAAAATTCAAAGTCCTCATTAATGTTATCTGCTGGGCTTGACTGCATTTCCACATTGTGAGTTTACCCACAAATGCCAGCATTTTCCTACCCGCACCGGTGTCACTAAGCAGTTCCACTGTGTGGCGAGCGGCACTCCTGGCACTCATTTCTAGCCCCAGTGACAGCTCTGATTCCGACATGAAGCAGGGGTCTGTGATGTGTATAAGCAGAGCCCACGTGGCAGGCTTCAGAGGCAGGGATAGGAAACTCTAGTGTCCCAGAGCCATACATTAAAAACACAGTCAACATACGGACTGTGGATCGGACGCTGGACGAAAAGATGCCTTCAGGTGCAGGGGTGGCTATTGAATCTGCACCACAACAAAATGAGTCTGTGCGTAGTTCACGGGCTGCTGGAGAGAAGGAGCTGGAAAGGTGGCAAACAGACGGCAGTAGAGCAAACCCCTCGGTTACTAATGTAACCCAATGATATTGAAGATTTGAGCGCTGACTGTGCCAGGCACTGGGTTAGAACTGAGGGGACTGCCAGCGTCCTGTTCTCAGGGAGTGTATGGATGTGGGTGGGTGTGTATATGTGTCTATATACACACAATTACATGCATGTGCACATATAGAATATATGTATACACACGTATACATTTGTATGTGTATATGTATCACATGCATACATGTATATATATATATACATAGTCCTCATTCTTTATGTTCTGGACCTGAGTCTCTAAGCTGGTCTCCACAACCAGGATCCTAAGAGCTCCGAGGCCGCCCTCACGGCCACTCTCTGCTGATCACGGAACCAGCCCCATGGAACCCTTCCACCTCAGCTTCTGGTTCCGGAGCAGTTAAAGCTGCTGTGCATTTTTCAGGTGTTTCTTTTCTACCTACAAGCCTGTGATCCTGCTTGGGCCTCTTCGGAACTGCTCCTCCCCCCCGACCCCTGCCATACCTGCCAAGGCGTTTACTTCCCTTTTACATTTTACATAAAAAAAATTTATCTTTTTGTCTTTTTAACTTCTTCAACTAATCTTTTCCTTGTATGATCCACACCCGGCCGCCAAGCACCTTGCATTCTCTACTGCCCTGCCCGTTCCTAGGGACAGGGTGACCGAAGCGTGAAAGCAGTGGGGGCAGTTTGCAGAGTCAAGGCTGTGGCAGAACCCTGACTCTCAGGGCTTGCCAAACAGGACAGATTTACACATTGGTGTCCCCTCTCTGCGTGGGAACTCCTCGCGTGGCTAACTAAGCCATTCCTCTTTTAGTCTCGGCACACCTTGCTTTTCAAAAAACCATGTGAGCCATGGCTCAGTATTTTGTGGACATTAACTCCTTAGCCCCCGGGGCTCGGGCATCTGCCTGCTCGGACAGCACGTGCAGGTGCGGGAGAGGAGCTCGCCTTCAAGGTTCTGCCGCAGCCTGATTCTTCAAACTGCCCTCACGCTTTCTATCCACGGTCACTCTGGCCCCAGAAACGAGAATTCAGTTCAGCCCATTCTCTCTTTTTTGATGATGTCAATATTTCTAGGCTTTCAAGGCTAAAATGAAATGATTAAAAACCTAATTTTTTTTTTCCCTCACCCGAGGACATTTTGCATTCATCTTCAGATAGAGTGAGAGGGAGAGAGGGAGGAAGAGAGAGAGAGAAACATTGATGTGAGTGAGACACATTGACTGGCTGCCACCCACACCAACCGGGGTCGGGGACAAACTGCAACCGAGGTACGTGCCCTTAGCCGGAACCAAACCTGGGACTCTCTGGACCGCGGGCCGAAGCTCTAACTGCTGAGCCAAACCTGCCAGGGCGAGAAAACCTAATTTTAAAACCTACATTGGATCTGGAAAGAACAACCTCTGTAAACTCCAAAAAAAATGGCCAGCATTGGGAGTCAAAGTCAAGGGCCTGGCAGTAGGCTGGGAATTGCTCATAAATAACACACAGTTTGAACAGTGTCTCAAATCTGGTTGAGGTTTTACATCTCCTATTTCTTTTAGACAAACAAATACTACCGAAAAGAAACATGCTTGCCCACCCCCAACCTTCCCAGCAGACCAATGTGCAAACCATATCAAAATTCAGCTCATGACTTCAGCATGAGTATTTCTGTTAAAGGCTTCCTCCTTTTCACTCCAAGCTTGAAACCTCTGACTCCTTTGAAACCTCTTCCATTGAAATAACCAACTTTCCCTGAGGCCTGGCTCCTCCTCCTACCACGCACACACGCGCAGGTGATTCTGGAGTCTGGGGAAGGAGGCTGCAACATGCAAAGGGTGACATCACAACAAAAAGAAGCGAGAAGACATCGTGTGTGCCACGCACCATTCCAAGCATTTTACATGTGTCAACTCACTTAAAGGGAACCTGGACAACCCCTTGATGTAGGTACCACTTGCGAGTATGATGTCCAGTTTACAGATGGGGCATCGAGCGAAGCAGGCTATCTGTCGCCACTAGTAAGTGGAGAGCTGAGAAATGAGTCAGGCATCTCTTAACCACCATGCTGTACAGCCTCTTAGTGACAACAGCACCTAGGAAAATCGTGAAGGTGAAACACCCAGGAAATACACGGCCAGCCTGCAGCTGGGGGAAGGACGTGATCCAACTGCCCTCTGGCCTGGGGCCATGGTAGACATTGCCTCACAAAGAGTGTGACAGCCAGAGCAGGAAGGAGGGGCGGGGAAGGGTATCAGAAGAAAAAGGGAAGGCGGGGAGAGAGAGAGAGATGCTTCTGAGATGGTAAGAAGGCTGAGGCCCAAGGAGCTGAGTGCCAGGCCTTTGCCAGGACCAGACGGAGGGCCAGGGCTGAACAATGTGCTCTTAGACAGTCTGATTAGTGCGTTAAACGTGAGCCAGCAGCCGTCTTGGCAAGGGGAGCACTGAGAGCCCTTAAAATGGAAACTGCACAGAGTAACACTACGCTGAGGCTGATACCCCCAACTGTAAATAGCCTGTACCTAAACCTCCCTCGTCAGGTAACAGAGCCTCCGGTCTGCCTCTTTCTTCCCAGGTGCCAGCCCCCATCCCCTTCCACACCTCCCCGCAGGCCGCATGGCAGAGTGAGGGCTTTCCGCATACGGCCTCCCTCCGACTCGGAAGCAGATAAGGACCATGAACATCGCTCAAATAAGAAAGGAGACAAAGGCAACAAAAATAACCAAGAGTGGGGTAGTTCCAACATTTCTAGAACGTTCAAGATGTTTCCAGAGGATTGTACCTATTATGAATAATAATGTCAATGGATCTAGGCTTTCTTTTCTCAGAGTCACATTTCCAGGTTCTCTGCATGGAGAATCCAACAGAATCCTCTGGGTCCAGACTTGGATCGGATCCTAGAGAAACAATGACTCACAGCTCAGCCCAAGGACAGCGCCGAAAGGTCTGATGACAGTCCTGTCCATTCCAGAACCTGCTTCCTAACCTCTCTGGGTCGGGCCCCTACGTCACCAGACCTGGGCTCTTAGCACATGTGCTCCATAACTCTGTAATTACTCTGGGATTTGGGTCAAATATAAGTACATACAGAAAATCATTTCCATGCCACAATTTTCAGGAAAAGTATACGCTCTTCTAGTCCTTCTGCCGTTGCCAAACAGAGGCGATTTCTCTCATCAAATATTCGTCATGCATCTCCTCTGAGCAGGGACCGAGCAGAGGGAAGCCAGACACTTCCGCGTATTACTTGCCGGGTAAGACTCAGAGATGTGCCAGCAGAAAAAGACCTGGAATCTGCTCAGTCTATCTTTGGACCTCGCTGGCATTTATGCCACACAGATAGGTCACTAAGAAGGAGCTGAGTCTGCAGCCCAGGCTTATGCTTCCAACTGGCTGCTGAACATCAACACGTCCAAAACAAACTCTTTATCTCCCCCATATCACCCACCACAGACAGACACACAGACACACTCATACCTGTTAGTCCTCTTTTGATATGGATCTCAGCAATATGCTTCTAGTCAACCGGGCTCAAAATCAAGAACTCCCTAGATCACACTCTTGGCATTCTATAGTTTCTCAAATTTACCCACTATCAACTTTTCTTCCAAAACGTCTCTCTAATTCCCACCACCCTTTCTAGTTCCTCCACCACTTTTTGGGTTCACTCTTCACTGATATACAATAGACACTGCCTTATATATAACATACTCCAAAAAGTCACTAAAACAAAATAAGTTCTTTCATGTGAAAAGACAGTGTGAATTAAAAATAAAAACAAGTATATTTGTCATGAGACTCACGGACGGGGCCCGCCGGAGCCCCTGATGTGTGATTCATACAACAGACTCTTATTAACGACATTCCTGTATATTTTTAATAAAACTGGGCCACCGCAAAGCCTCCCTTAAAAATACAGTAGCATCTGTTTAGCTGAATGCCAGCAGTGCTAGAGGAGAGCAGAAATAAATGAAGGTCATGACAGCTGCAATGAATCAAAATGAAATGCAGGCCTTCCTTGTTCTTAATAACCGTCAACATGGCTCTGAGACAATTATGACAGGGAAAGAATTGGGCTTCAATGGAGCAGACCTATCATCCGAGGAAGTGAATTGTAACAGAATAAAGGGGGGTTATTTTTAGTTCATTTCTCTCAACTGTATTTTTGTCTTAGACCTCCTAAAATTAGGCCTGCTGATTGAGGCTACACGTAGTCACAGTGGTGTGGGCTGATGTAACCATCGCTTCTGCAAACTGAGCTATAGCCCCACCCACTGTCCTTCCTTTGCACTGATGGATCTCTGCTCGTTGGCATTCCAGAGAACTCAACCCTGCGTAGGGAGGGCCCAGCCCTGTTCCGGGAAAGGCCATTGAAAGACCACCAGGCTACCGGTCACAGTGATGCTGTCCATTCCCTTCCGGGCTGAAGACTGTTCCGATGATGATGGAGCTTCTGGAAGTCATGAGACTCTTTAAGGAACAGAGTATCAATAGAGTCAACAAGCATCAGCGGCCATTGATACGCCCACTACTGCTCTGATCTCTAGTTCACTTAATTCCACTTTCAGAACCAACAGTACTTGTACTGGCAGAAAATATCACTACGTTATATGAATGTAAGATGCTGTGAAGAGTGACTACATAAACATTTTTTTAAATCACATTTTAAGCCCTGGCTGGTGTGGCTCAGTTGGTAGGAGCCCTGTCCCATACACCAAAAGGTCTCAGGTTCGATTTCCGGTCAGGGCACATACCCAGGTTGGGGCTTCGATCCCCCGTCGGGGTGCGTATGGGAGGCAACCGATCAATGTTTCTCTCTCACATGCATGTTTCTCTCTCTCCCTCTCCCTGTCCCTTCCTCTCTCTCTAAAAAAATCAATAAAAAGCATGTCCTTGGGTGAGGATTAAAATAAAAAGTATTAAACTCACATTTTAATACACACAATGAAATACTGCTCAGCTATAAAAAAGAAGGAGCTCTTACCCTCTGCAACAGCATGGAGGGACCTGGAGAGAATTATGCTAAGCAAAATAAGCCGGTCAGAGAAAGACAAATATCACATGATCTCACTTATATGTGCAATTTAAAGAACAAAATAAACTGATGAACAAAGTAGGATCAGAGGCATGGATACATGGAACAGACTGACAGATCTCAGAGGGGAGGAGGGTGGGCAGGACGGGAAGAGATCAACCAAAGAATCTATATGCATAAGCCATGGACACAGACAATAATGTGGTGACCGCCTAGGAGGGGCGGGGGCAGGGGAGGGGTGGAGGGAGGCAACGTGGGGGGAGGGGGATGGGGGACACCTGTAATAGAATGAACAATAAAAAAAAGTTTTTGAACACTTTTGATTTATACTTTAAATATATACTTCTCCTCATAAAGAATATGTTCAAGTCAAGGAAAGTGCCCACAAACATTACATGTTCTTTGGTGTAAGAATACTTGCATTAGAAGTATATTACTCCATATGTTCATAAAGGCACAGAGTTGAACAATATTTATGTACTTAATCCAGGGGAAAACATTTCTGGGATAATCCAAGTTGGTTCTCCACTTCTTACCCCAAACACTCAGGCCTTTATTCTTTTCACCTCGAGATAGTAGAATGTTGATCTCAGCTAAATGCTATTTCAAGAATGTTTCTTAAAGCATTTAAAGAGTGTTTCCTTACTTTTTATTTTTTATTTATAATCGAATCTTGTAATTTTCAACTGTAGAAGTAAATAATTCAGAAAGACATCTTTAGTGTCTCCTCTGTGTCACTCCAATGTGTCATGACCCAGCCATAATTTTCTTTGAAGTGATTCATATTTAGGTTCTAATTTTTGATGATCTGCAAATACCATCTCAATTGAACACTAATATTTAACCAGCTTTTCTAAGCAGAAATGCTTTTTTTCTTTTCATATTCTATAAGATGGTTTACCTGTAATTAAAGAGTCAGCTATCCTGAAAATCATTGTACTTTGCTCTCTCTGGTATTACTGCATAATTATTGATTGCCAGACTACTTTTAATTCTTTCTTGTTAGTATAGGCATCATTTAAAAATACTTATATCAACAATCCAGAAATCTATTGCATTATATTCATTGCCTTCTTTTCTAATTCTATGCAATGTTTTTATATCAGTGCTTATAAAAACAAACAAATTGTATAGCAAATTTGTAGTCTGTTGGTGATGTAATTAATGACTAAGCACATTTAAACACGGAATGGGTTGGGAATTATAGCAGTTTTATTTCTGCCGTCCATTTTTTAAAGTTATCTGTGCCAAAGTGGACTGACATCGATGTATCTAATTTTGCAGAAATTTGTTGGGCACATATATTAACGAAATCAACCATTAAATTACCACTGAAGATTAAAAGAAGATCACATTGAAAAATCCCACTAATCACTGGTATCTGTTCTGTTTATTCTGAGTAACACTGCCATCAGCGGAATGGTTTTAAAGTTGATGGATCTTTAACAAAACAGTGGCTTTAAGTCTTAATGAAGAATCTGATGTTGGTATCTGGGGGAGGCTGTGCATGTGTGCAGGCCGGAAGAATAAGGAAACTCTATACTTTTGGTGCAATTTTGCTGGGAACTTATAACTATTTTAAAAAATAAAGTATATTTTTAAAAATTGTATCATATACACACACAGAGATACATTCTAGTGTTTATATGGAAATATTTTAAAGAAAAGCATATTAAAGCACTCTGGTCACTGAAGTCACGGGTGGGGTCGAGGGACAGCGGGAGCCCCAGACAACACTGACGGCCCACAGCTGGTCCCCAGAACTCGGTCTGGAAAGTGTGTTTTATCGCTGGATTAGCGGTTGCCTGCCTAGAGCTTTCTGACCTGTTTCACTAACAGATGAATTAGGTAAACACTAGAGAATCAGACAAACCTGTGAGCGAAGTACTGTGGAACAGCTGTGGAAGCAGAATTCTAATCATTGGCTGTGTCATCTTTTTGTGGCATGAGGTGGAGCGCAATGAGAAAAAAAAAGTCCATTTATTTATATGTTTTCTCAAATAATTGGGGGAAATGGTGCCATGGTTCTTTTTGAAAGAAAAACAACTTGGTTTAGCTTCTGAAATGCTGGGTTATGAGGGAGCAAAGTTTAATTGCACTATTCCACAGAGCCAGGACGAGGGGGTGGGGGAGGCGCCTGGGTGCAAACCGAGGAGTGAGAGCGCCCCAGGCAGCTCTGGGGAGGAAGGCAGGGGAGGAAGGCAGCCGGTTCACCTGACCCCTTAGTGACCGAGGTCTGCTGTCCCTCAGTTCTGGCTCAACCTACCCTCTCTGTTCTTGGCTGCAATGAATACATATTACTTTGTATTCTTATCTTTTCATGTGTCTTATCTGAAAGAAGAGACCAATGGGATTAACTGATTTGGGATTACAGCCTAGCATAATGATTTGAAACAAACAAACAAAAAAACGAAAAAACAAAAAAATCCCACCACCAAGCAAAAACAGTCATTAGAGTAATTTATGCCTATTGACAGGTAGATTTCAAGATTTACTCATGAAAAGTAATGAAAAGCATTATTCCTCAAGCTTCTCATGGTGCCCGCGAGGTTCTTACACGACACGTATCCTACCCCATCACCCTTCTGTCCAAGGGAATCAGCCCGTTTTACAGGAAGAGCCAGTGAGCCAACAAGGCAATCTTATTTAAATGTCAATGAAAATAACAAAACTCAAGGGAGAATATCTAGCCTCAGAATAACCTCCTTTCACTGGTTTTTAAAGAGAGAACTAATGATCAAGTGTTTTACTTCTCAGAATTTTAAAGAAGGAAACAAAGTTATTTTAAGTAGGATCAATATTTAGGAAGGGAAAACCTATCTCTTTTTTTTTTCTTTTTCTTTATTAATTTTAGAGAGAGAGATAGAACCATCAATGAGAGAGAACATCAACTGGCCACCTCCTGCATGCCCCCCACTGGGGATCAGGCCCACAACCTGGGCATGTGCCCTGACTGGGAATTGAACCAGCGACCTCTTGGTGCATGGTTTGGCACTCAACCATTAAGCCACACTGGCCGGGCAAAACCTATCATTTTTAAGATAGATAAGGAAGATACATATTCACAGTAGGGATGTGGAAGAATGAACAGAGGGGAAAAGAAAAATATATATAATCAGCCCGTACATACAAATGAAGGTGGGAAGTGTGTGGTGGATTTACAGGGGAAAAGACAGAAAAGTAAAGGCCGTGAGGGAGATAGCTGTATCTATTTCTATATCTGTATCTACATACACATATATATATATATATATATATATATATATATATATATAGAGAGAGAGAGAGAGAGAGAGAGAGAGAGAGAGAGAAGAAACACACAAAAGAAGGCATATTGAGAGATAGATAGGGTTGGCAGATAAAATACAGGATGCCCA
This sequence comes from Tadarida brasiliensis, assembly GCA_030848825.1. NCBI lineage: Eukaryota > Metazoa > Chordata > Mammalia > Chiroptera > Molossidae > Tadarida > Tadarida brasiliensis. Next base: position 90,936,905 of record CM061267.1, on the reverse strand, counting down.
GTTAAATTTGAACTTGAGATAAACAAAAAAGTTTAGTATAATTATGTCCATATTTATACCCTACTTACACTAAAATAATGATTTGGTTTCATTATTAATTTAGTTTAGTTGTTGGATTGAGATTCAAGTTTAACTGGGCGTCTTGTATTGTTGTGGGTAACTCTGGCCCCAGAGATAAAAGTGATAAAGGGACAGGAGAATGAGAAAAGGAAGGAGCACTGTTTGGCTCAGTGGTTAGAGCGTCAGCCTGAGGACCAATGAGTCGTGGGTTCGATTCTGGTCAAGGGCACGTACCTTAGTTGCGGTTCGTCCCCGGCCCTGGTCGGGGTTGTGCAGGAGGCAACCAATCGATGTGTCCCTCTTACGCCGATGTTTCTCTCTCCCTCCCTCCCTCCCACTCTATCTGAAGATAAATGGAAAAATATCCTCGGGTGAGGATTAAAAATGAACTTTCACGTATGGTTGCTCTGGTACCGTGAAAGACGGTAAAGCACGTTGTTGTTTGGCGAATGCAGGTCTACACTAGACCTCCTGAGGCTTACCCCGGTTTACCCATCCACGCCTGCCGTCGGAGGGCCATCGTTCCCGCCAGAGTCCGCGAGTAACACCAGGTCCCCAGGGGGAGTCAGCAGCTCTGTGATGGCTGAAAGACCGTCCCTCCCGTAATGGATGCTAAAAGGGTCTAAGGTTGCAAGGAACAGGCGCGACTCTCCATACGAGCTTCTAGAAAGAGCAGTTATCCGCCCGTTGATTCCGCAGCCGTCACTCGGGCAGCACGCTCAGCAGTTTATGTCACCAGAAGCCAAGGCCTTAGAGGCCTTTACACAAGGTCTTAGCAGCAGAAGGCCGCTTCTAATCAGAGATTCTGTGTCTTTCTAAACAGTAGACAAACTGAGACAAAACAGAACAAAGAAGAATAAAACAAACAAAAAAGCACAAAAGCTTGGGGGAAGGGAGGTACGTACACAGCAGGGGAGTGAAAATACAAGATGCAGATTCTGCCTGGGGGTGGCTGAGTCTGGAACTCGATGTGCCTGAGTGACCTTTCCTCGGGGTGTGGCGGAATAGCAGAGAGGACAGAAGCTGGGATGTCACTGAGCTGACAGGGCGGTGAGTGGCTTCTGCACCAGCCTACTACTGAAGGCATTGTGTATTCGTTTGTGGGGACCAAGTACCACAGACTGAGTGTCTTAAACAAGAGAAATGTATTTTCTTACAGTCCTAGAGGCTAGAACAGTGGTTCTCAACCTTCCTGATGCCGTGACCCTTTAGTACAAGTCCTCATGTTGTATGTGGGCATATCTGCATGTGGGCGGACCCGTCTGGAGACGGATAGAGGAGCGGTGTCTCAGTTCCTAAGACCATCGGAAATATGTGTTTTCTGACGGTCTTAGGCGACCCCTGTGAAAGGGTCGTTCGACCCCCAAAGGGGTCGTGACCCACAGGTTGAGAACCGCTGGGCTAGAAGGTCGAGGTCAAGGTGCTGACAGGGTTGGTTTCCTCTGAGGCCTCTCTCCTTGGCCTGCAGGTGGCCGTCTTCTCCCTGTCTTCACGTGGTCATCCCTCCATGTGCGTCTGTGTCCCGAGCTCCCCTCCTTACAAAGACACCAGTCATATTGGACTAGGGCCCACTCTAATGATCTCATTTAACCTTACTTTCCTTTTTAAAGACCTTATCAGCCATATTCTGGGGTCCTGGGGATTAGGGCTTCAACATATGCATTTAAGGGGGGACAGCCCATAGCACGTTGGGTCTGTGACTTGGTGTCGAGGTAGTGTAGCCATAACCCACCTCCCACCCTGAGAACCTCCGACGTTTACCAAAAGAACTTGGTAGTTGTGAACAAGCAGCCTGGCTCAGGTCGGTGCTGCCTCAGGGTCCTCTGCACGCCTCCGTGCGTCTGAGCTCCTCATGTGTCAAACAGGACACCCAGTGTGTCAGGTCAAACGAATGTTAAAATGAGTCCACCTGCTGCCACACAGCGTCGACACCCATAATCACTGGTGGCCGTTCATGCTGCACATTCGAAGGTCACGCTCCGCATTGTAGTTTCCAGTTTCATCTCACTGGGGATTAAAGAGCTGAGCCACAGCTGACAATTCTTTTGAGGGCCTCAGAACAGTGTTCCATAAATACAGAGAAAATTCTGGGAGGAGGGCATCTCTGGCACAACCTTTCAAATTCTTTCTGTGCTGATGTCACCACTAGCACATGGCTTGGCTGTGTAACCTGAGCTTTGGGGTCACCAGTGAACCCCAGGGAGGGTGCACCCTCATTCACTGAACGCAACTTTCTTGAGCAGCTCCCAAGGCCACTCCATGAAGGGCCAGGCTGGCGTGATCTTCCTCCTTAGGAAGTCCATCTTGACTCGAAGGGAAGACACTCAATGAACACATCACCCAGACTCAAGGCGCTTAAACATGGTGAGATGCTCCCCGGACGTGAATGCAGCAATGCAATGCGAGCTTTTGCTTTACGATGAGTGCACAGGAGATCTAAAGCCAGGAAATGTTAGTAAAAGGAGCAAGAGCGTCCACTTGCACAGAAACACCACCTACCACGTCTGTGGTGCCATTGCCCACGAAGCACGCCACGTGGACGAATTCGCTCAGTCTTCACATCAGCGTAATGAAGCAGGTAGCATTTTCACAGAGAACGAAGCTGAGGCACAGAAAGGCTCGGTCATCTGCCCAAGGACACAGGATTTCCAGGACGGGCACACGGAGAGCCTGGCTCGAGTCTTCACCACCATGCTATGTTGCTCTAAAAGTCGGGCCACAGCTGTAATTCAAAGGTCCTTGTGGAAATCAAAATGTGAGAAGCGCTATCCGAGAAGGCCAGTCTACGAGTCCCGCTCTCAAGCCTCCTAAGCCAGGCTTCCCTGCGGTTCCGGGGGTGTCCCAGCCATCTCTGACATAACCACAGCCCTGGAGGTGATGTGGTACAGGGGGCAGAATGCAGGCCAAAGAGTCCAAAGCCTCTACCAGCTGTGTGACTCTGAGCAAGTACTCAACCTCTCTGGGCCTCACTTTCTTCCTCTGTGAACAGAGCACGACTATAGCAGGTGCCGCACGCCTATGCCAGCGGCTGACTTCCGTCAGTTCCCACACACGCTGACTGCTCGGTGGACTCTGCCAGAGGGAATTTGCTGGATGGGAATGGGCTCCCCTGTAGGACTGCAGAGAGTGCCAAGAGCTGGCGGATAAAAACCCAGCCCCTCGCACCCACACAGTCTCTCGGTGTCCCCTGCAGGGTGGAGCCCCAGTTCCTTTACTTTCTCCCCTCCTCTCTCCTGCTTCCTCACGCTCTTGCCTGGGCTTCTGAATCACGTCCCAAACAAACTGCTGCTGCCCCAATCCTTGTCTCAGAGTCCTTTCAGGGGAACCCCAAATGAGACAATGATCTTATCTAGCTCGTGAGGGGTGAGGAAAGACCAAATGGGATTCTATGGGAAGGTGTTTGTTAAATTGTCAAGCTGTTGATAGTAATAAGTTAGAGGATCACTGTTTTGAGTAATAACACAAAGGCACTATGATAATGCCATGGAAAAGTTTCCATGCCAACAAGTGACTTGGGACACACCCCTTCTTTTTTTCGAAGCTTGTCCTCAAAAACTCAGCCATCATCACGGGTCTGTAGCAGGATCCCCAAGTTCAGGGTAGGGGGGCAACTATTATTTGGCAGCGAAGATAAACAAAGGCTTGGTGAAATGCATGGATTCTTCTAGTAAAGAGGATAAGGGCCCCATCACCAGGAAGGGACAATATACAAAAGTCACAGTGGGTCGGGGGCCTGAGGGTTAGTGCTCTGGATGTCAAAGCAGAGAATTAGGGAACTGGGTGCTTGGGTGATTCTTGGCTGGTCTTGGTTCTCCTGGAACCTGGACCTTAAAGTAACACATTCCAGGCTAATGTGTCCTTATACAGCTGCCTGTGTCCACTCATGTCGCCTGACAGCTAAACCAAAGGTGCCTGTGCTTCTGAGTTCCGAGTGTCCACGTGGAGTCACTGGCTCCTCACATTCGCCCAAGGAGGCAGGTGCAGTGTGTTCACGTCCCTTCTCCCCTTACCCGGCTTCCCCACATTTCATACTCGAGAATCTAGCCTGTGAAGTGTTAGAATATCTTCTTTTTAGGCATTCTCTAGCAACAATTCAAATTAAAAAGAAACAAAATGAAAGACAGTCAACAGCGACCCCACCTCTCCCTGTAGGACTGTGCCCGCTGTGCAGCCTGAGAGGTGAAGGGCAGAGACGCCCAAGGTTACACAGAGGGCGTGGGTGAGGCCGATGGGCAGGAAGCTCAGCTCCCGGGGCTCCTACCCAGAGCCAGCCCAGCCTGGAGAGCCCCTGGGGAAAAGGACGTGGGGATCTCTGTCCTCCCCCTCCCCCCAGTATCCTCCTGTGGGCAGCCTGTCCCAGCACAGACACACAAGGCTCTGTGATCACATCCCACTGAAGTGAGTGGCCCTGACAGCAGTGGGCCTGAGTAGCCGAATGGGACCCGGAGGGTTTACTGTGCTGGAGAGAACAGTGTGCACCAGTGAGACTGCCCTCACCCAGGATGCGGGGAGTGGGCCGGGGCCGCCGCTAACACAACCACACGCTTGTTTGTCAGGCCCTGGTCGGTGTAGCCAAAGCATCGTTTTAATTCATTCCTTTACCACCCACTGTGTGTGACGATTGTCACTTCTCAGGTGAGGAAACAAGGCCTACAGAGATTTTCCCAGGTTCAGGAGCCATGAAGCTTAGAGTCAGGCCCATGACATGCAAGGCTGCGTCCACCCCTTCCCAGCTCAGGGGTCCTCCCACCACACGGGGGCGGTGCACATGTGTGCCCAGTGGGCACAGTGCCTCTGCCTCCTGGAATCCCCACTATTATTGCTGACGAGTCTCCACTGTCCCCCTAACCGTAGCTTTCTGCAGTGATTCTCAAGGTCAAGGAGGGGGAATGAAGGGTGGGAAGCTCCCCTGGGAGGGTCCCAATGACCTTTGAAGACGTGAGAAATGACATGCAACACCGCCAATGAGTCTCCCTGAGCAACTGACTTCTCTTTCTTATTAAAACAAAAAAACACACAAAAAACCCACCCTTTTATGTTGCATGTAACAATGCATTTCAGCAGACATTTTTAAGCACTAGTTGTGAATTAGTGGTAAAAAAAAAAAAAAAAAAAGCAGCTCATCTTCCAGCCCTCAGTCGTGTGTGCATGAGGGGCCCTTGAGCGGAGGAACGGGCTTCGCTGGGCCATGCTGCCCGGGGTGCGGGACCCGAGGGGCGGCTGCGCTCCCCACTTGGTGGACATCCGATCCCCAGCACAGTCACCCTTTTCACCCTTCCGGTCAAACCAATAATAGTTTCAGAAAGTGTAACAGTCTGCAATGCCAAAAGGGCAAAATTCCTCATGTCACAGTTGTGAGGTTTAAAAAGTCCTTGAGTGCCTGTGGTGTGACCTCTTGAGAATCGCTGTTCACCTGCTCGGGAACCCGTGGGCTTTTGTTGTTGTGTGTTTTTTTTTACAGTGCGGCACGCTTTCCAAGCCATCTCCGTACCCAAAGGCTTGGCCTCAGAGTTGGTTTAAAGCTCCTTCCCATCCCACCCTGTGGAGCCCTGCAGCCCACAGTCACCAGCGGCGTCAGTCCGAGAGGACGGAGTGGCGAGGTGGACGTGCCCCTGGATCGGGGTGACCTTGGTGTTGAGAAGCGTTGCCGGCTGGGAAAGTTTTGCTGTAATAATTCCCACGACTGTCCTCTGTGCTTTGTCTGAGGAGAAACACCAGATAGGGCTCGACGTCCTTGGACCAGGGCCAGAACAGTAAATGCAACGGTTTCACAAGCCACTGTCTGTTATCCGGTGATCTCGTGGGGCCTCGGGGTTCCCTTAAATATAAAGTAGCCTGGAGGTGGTGACGGCCAGCCTCACGGCTTCTCTGACATCCCCTTTCGAAGTCACTTGCATCAGTTCTCAGCCTGAGGACTAAAGCCCCAAACCATTCCATAAATCAGCTCAGTGATTACCGAGAACACCTGCTCTGCCGGGAAGTCGCACTAACACTTTTACCATTAATCGCAGGAAAATACAGAAGCCAGATGCCATGGGGGAAGGAGGCAACATAGAGAACTTCCCGCAGACGTGCTGAGCCTACAGGGGTCGTATTTTTTAAGATTAAAAGCTTATATTTTAGTCTCAAACATCCGTCTGAATAAGTGAAACCACGCTACACGGCTCTCTCCTTGGTTCTGCTAAATCACCTCTGTTTGGCATATTTTGAGGTTGTTGACGTCCATTAAATTGTTTTGTGATGGAAAATTAACCCGTACTCAAGCTGAGGGGTGTGACGAGCACCTGTGTGCCATCAACCAGCGTCAACAATTTCAACTCACAGCCAGTCCGGCTCCAGCTTCACCCTGACCTGCTTTTCTCTGCTTATTAAAAACATATCTGACATTGGAAGACATGTTTCTAAAAAGGCCTTTAAAATGTAACAACAGTATTCTTAAATAAAATTGATTATAATTTCTTTATATCACCCAATACCTCATTAGTGTTCGAATTCCCCCGGTCAGTAGAGCTTAAATGAAACTCTGAGCCAGGCAGAGAAGGAACAAGTCATAGCATTTGAATCTCAGCTCCCTGGAGTTGCCACAAGGCCCAGAGAACGTTTTTTCTTTGCTTTCTATGGGGGCTCAGAGCCAGGTGATCTCAATTTTTTTTTTTTTAATCCTCATCCGAGGACATTTTTCCATTTTTTGTTCAGATAGAGTGGGAGGGAGAGAGAGGAAGAGAGAGAGAGAGAGAGAGAGAGAGAGAGAGAGAGAGAGAGAGAAACATCGACATGAAAGGGACCCATTGAGTGGCTGCCTCCCGCACGACCCAACCAGGGCTGGGGACAAACTGCAACCGAGGTACGTGCCCTTAGCAGTTACTGAACCCGGGTCTCTCTGGACCATGGGCCGACGCTCTAACCGCTGAGCCAAACTGGCCAGGGCAAGAATTCTTGCATGAGCATCACCATTCAACCTGCCTGAGACACGAGTGCCCTTCCCCAGGCAGCCTCTTGGTGTGCTCCTGCCGAAGCAGCTGAGAAAACAAAGCCTCCTTTAAATGTCGAACATATTTGCACCAGGCTGCCATTTTCACTGGAGTGGATCCTAGAGGACACCCCCAGATCACCACATCGTCCTTGCTCACAGCCTCGGTCCCACAGCTGATGGCTCATCGCTCTAATCTGTGGCTGATTCCAGTGCCTCCCACTACCCCTGTGGACGCAGGCCACTCAGCTCAGTACAAGGCCTGAGAAGAGAGAAGGCAAACCACCCAGCTCCCCAGAATCATGCCAGAGCAGCAGCTACCTGGAACCCTGAAAACCTCGAAGTGGTAACCTCTGCCCACCTGTTTCTTTGGACTATTTTCTGACTGCTGGCCTGACTGCCCACTTTGAATAACTCAGGCTCCCAAGCTTGACCTTGACTTCTGTTGGCTGACCTCCCACCCCGAACTGACCACAGGGGCCTTTGCCCTCAGTCTATCAGACCCAGATCTAGTACTTGCCCAGCTGCTTCCTGGTCCCTGAAATAACAGTAGCTACCACTGACTAAGCTGGCACTGGGTAAACATATCTTCCATGGTTATTTAATTAGATCCTCCAATGACCCCATGATTCATTCATTCAACACATATTTGCCGAATGCCTAGAACATGCCAGGCACTGCTCAGGTGCTGAGGACACACAGTGAGCAAAACAGACAAAGATCCCTCCCTTCATGGAGCTTCCACGCTCAGGGCAGTGTGTGCCAGGAGGTGGCGATGATCATTCCCATTTACAGAAGAGGAAACTGAGGCTCAGAGTGACTAGGCAATTAGCTTGACATCAAATGGCCCAGCAGGGATTCAGTTTCTAATCTGTGTGACTTGAAAGCCCACATTTTTGTTTTGAATATTCCACATTGCATCATTACAGGATCCCTGCTGAGACCCACAGCTTGGCACAACGAGTGGGCACCGCAGGGATGAGGTAGGACCCAGCAGGCTCTTACCCCTTTGTGCCTCAAACACCGTATGTGCCACCGTGGATCCTGCTGTCACCAGCTTGAAAACACATTCCAACCGCTCTATGGTAACAGACATGAAAATGGAAACGGTCGCTACCATGTACAGAATGGGCACACTGTGTCGCTTTCCCTGACTTTTAAATGTCTTTAGGTAAAGCGAAGGTATAAGGTCTGTTCTCTTTGAAAACAATGAGGAGGATGGTGCCAAAGGACATTTTATGGCTTTTAAACTAATACCTGGATGTTAATATTTGCTATCCCTAAATTGTTACTTCTGATAGAATTGCATTTGGTTTATAAAATATTCTTACTAAATCTCGAATGTGTTGATGGTGTTCTGACAAGACCCAAGATAGAACGTGTTCTGGCTGTCAGGGCTCAGGCAGGTGGCAGATGTAACGTCGAGGCTGGTTCGCTCACATCTGGTTTGCCTTGGGAATTACAGTATCTTCGCTAAACTCACTGGCTCAGGAAGTAGTGCCAAGTACCGAGTGCACACTCCGCACCTAGTACTGAGCTAGGCACACACTCCCCGTCTCGGAGACACTCACTAACTACTCACTGGCCCTACGTTCCTTTCCTCCCTCAACTCGTCTCTTTGGGAGGGATCTCAAAGCACTAAGACATATCCAGCACCTGAAGCTCAGAGAAGCAAGCTTGGGGAGATGAAAAGGAATGAATTCAGAGGGCAGGATGGCTCTTGAAAGATGAGACTTGAAGGATCCCATATGCAGGAAATCCGTAAGGACCAAGCAATGCAAGGTACAACCTTCTGGTCTGGGAATAACCAATTGTACTCTCAGGATTTCCATGACTGAGCAGTGCTCAGTGACAAGGCTAGGTTTCTCCGGATCCAGGTTCTCATCTCTTCAGAGGCAGACTGGCTAAGTCTGTGCAGCAAACGCTCAGTCAGTTTGCACGATGGCTTGGTCAAGGACAGTCTGCGATCACTGAGCTCAGAGGTCCTCACTGTCCCCACTGTGCCCCACATGGCTAGCAGCAGAGATCCCATTTTTTCCAAGCCCATCAACAGCCCCACTGTAAACTAAAGACAAAACAAAATGGGCTTCTTTTGCACTGTATCTGCTTCTTTGCTGCTGCTTCTCTGCTGTTAATCCATGGGTTTTATTCAGAGGGTAACTGGTAAAATGTTTTTTTTTTCTATTAAAAAGGAGAAAAAGCAATTTAAAATGGAGAACAAAACCAACAAGCAAGTGGGGAGAAATGATGGAACCACAGAGAAAAAGAAAGCAGTCTTAGCAGGAGGCTTGGGGGTACAGGAAGAAATCTGGGTGTGGGAGTGGAAACCATTGACTTGCTGGCTTTTAGATTCAGTGGGTGAGGGCAAGGTCCACATGAAAGGCAGTGGGGTCAGTGGTTCAAACAGGGGCTCTGGCCCCATTTTGCCAGCATTTAAACCATGCCCCTGCTAGTGTCTAGCTGCCTGATCCAGGGTGAGTCACTTCCCCCTCAGCCCTCAGTTAACTCATCCATTCTAAGAATAACCACCTGTCTCAAAGGGTTACTGTGAGGATTAACTCATTTATGTGCTAAGCACTTAGAACAGTGCAAAGCATACAGTAAGCACTACATAAGTGTTCACTGCTGGAGTCATCAGTACCTTTGAGTCCACCTGTGCACACATTTGGAGGCAGTAGGGCACAGAGCAGCTGGGCTCTCAGATAGACCAGGGAGGGATCCAGCCTCCACCACTTCTGGCTGTGTGGCACTGGGCATCTTAGTAACCTCCCTGTGCCTCAGTTTCCTCAGTTGTAAAAGACACTGTCCATGCCCACCTCACGAGATTGTTGCAAATGTAATTTAGATAACCTTTAGTGCTTAGCACAGTGGCTGGTACACATAGTTACCGGGTAGGTGCCCATGGTTATTATCATCGTATATTATTATATAACCCATGTCAGCCAGTCGGTAAACGATCAGCTCATTCCTTTTTCTTTTCAACAAACCTTTTTTCTCTAATGATAAAAGTAATAAATACTCTGTGTGGGTATTTGAGAGAACACAGAATCATACAAAAAAGAACAGAAACCACCGCCGATAGCCGGTGGATGTTGGAGAGCTCTCGATCCCCTGGTCTTCACCTGAGCGCACCAGCCAGCCTGCGCACGCGCAGTTCCGCTTTGCCGTCTCCAGTCGGGACCACACTACGTACACGTGTCCGCGGTTTTCACGTCACGTCACCTGTCTTTTCATTGAACTTTCCGGGAAACGTGACTTCACTGCCTGGCAACCCCCACTGCAGAGCCGTGTTCGAGCTTCGAGGGTCCCAGCGCCCCTCCCTCTTACTTACAGCTTAGGGGTCTGGGCTGAATGGCTAATCGCCAGCAGCAAGCTGACCTTGGTGTATTTTCCCCTTCTTTGGCTAGAAAGGGAAGAGACATTTGGGGAAAGGAGTGCATGGCCCCAGAGACCCCTGCCTCAAACCAAGGTGGCCCCCCCAAGTATAACAGTGTACACCTGGAAACACCACCACGGGGGAGGGGGATGGTCACCGGGAGTTTTCCAGGAATCCTTAGTTACACTGTAATTCCAAAAGATTTCCAAGGCCAAGAGCTGGCAGATTGGGTGTCCGTTAAAGCTTGCTTAGTAGTCACTGCTAGACATGGCGGAGGTCCTCTCGCATTGCCCTTCGGCCTCACATCGCAGGGCACCTTCCTGCCACCTCCCTGGCCTCAGAAGCTGAGTGAGAGCCGCCTCTGCGCCTGGGCTCCTATGAAACTTGATAAAGGCCTTTATCAAGCGCTGGCAGGCTTTTCTTGCCAAGTCCCGGGCATGAGCAGAGCACAATGTGCCGCCAGCACACCACGCAGGCCTTTCCTCTTTGTTCCTGCAGCCCCGCCCACCTCACAGCTGTGCAAAAAGAAACACATTGAAATCCCGTCCTGAATGGCCCTTTGGAAGTGTGAGTGGCAGGTCCTGCCACACCTCTCTCTGCTTCTTCACTGAACAGGGTGACTGCTCGCAGGTGCTAGCCGGCAAACCAGAGGGAGAATTAAGTTTTTAAATTGACTCGAGGACAAAGGTGTAGTTTTGCAAACTGTTAAGCAGAGAACAAATGTAATACTATATCCTAATAGCCTGGCCTAATGCAAATGCCTTCTCCTTGTCCCAGTGGCCACTGACAACCCTGGGTAAATGGTCCTGGTCCCTTATTAGTGACACTAATCAAAGCACCAGTGTTGGGAGAATCTGAGTGACAGTATTTAAGATTTTTAAGCCTCTCATTATTCTAAATGCACCAGTAAACATGCAAATCACCGTTTCCAGAACGGAGGGTAATATGCAATTCTACTAAGCTTCCTTCTACCTAGCACCCCTCCATCCCTGCTTTTTTTTAAACCACAGCAAACACAAAACTCTTGTGGGATTTCAGATACGACTCCATTTTACACGTTTTCTTTTGGAGATTGACGTGTTTTTGTATACCACACGAGCTCCTGCCTCCTGGAGATGGTGGGAAAACCTCCCAATGGAAGTCACAGCTGATGGCTCCAGACCCTTTGGAAGGTCTGCCTCGCCTGTGAACATGCAATCCTTAGACCACAAGGAGAAACATTATCGCACTGGGTTGCCTGAATGCAAACGCTGGCAAACAGTAAGGAGGGACCCGACAGCGAGGGGCCACAACATGCTTTTCATTGTCATTTTCCTTAAGCATTTTTCAACTTTGTCCCCCGAAAAGGCAGGCAGAAATACATGGCACCAGGGTGCCTTCCTACTTGGGAGTTTTGCTTTTCATGGTCAGTAGATGGTTAGCGAGCCAGTTTCTTCTTTGTTTTTAAATAAGGAATGGTTTCCTCCTTGGACTGGAACAGCAACATTAAAAAGTAATGCTACGAAAACTTACAAATCTACTTTTTAGTAAACCTGACTGTCAGGCTTTGCCTGGGCAACCCAACTCCAAAGAATTTATCAGCTGGTCAGAGGCACATAATATTGCTTCCTCTTGTGTAGATAGTGTTATGTGATCTGATGAGAAAACAAACCACAGGCTGTCACAACTTGTATTCTCTTGTGTTGGACATGACCAAGGGATCAAAGCAGATTTGAAAACAAAAGTTCAGTAAAATTCTGTGGCATTTCAAAAATCAAACCCATTGTACTTTCTTTAGATTAAAAAAAAAATTTACATCCTATAACCAAAGCAACAATAATACTTCAATTATAAGTACCCCAATGCACCACACAGGCAACTTTCACATTGTTATTGGATTTTAAATGGATGAGAAATGGAGTAGAGCTCAAAAACTGGAGAGTTAGGGGGCAAGAAAAAGAGTGAAACAGGATGGCGAGGACTGTCTGGCTTTCAGCCTGCTCCAAAAATCGACAGGCCCCATTGGCCTTTCTTCTGGTTTACTACCATGTTCTTGGAAAAAGAAAAGATGCTCATTAGAGAAGAGGAGGAGACCAGGATAGGAGGGGCAGGAAAAGGAGAGGTGAGCGATAGAAGGAAGAAACCGAAAATATTTTATCCCTGGTCTAAGCCCCAGATCTGCCGGAGTTAAGGTGCAGCCAGATAGGACACTCTTCATTACAGACGATCAGACATATCACACAGATTACATATAATAATCTGCTATGCTATCCATGAGCATAGATGTTTAAAGTGCTGAACACTGGTCATGAAGAGGTTTAACTCCATTTCTGAGTCCTGTTTACACAGATATTCATTCATGCATGCATTCATTCATTCGTTCATTCATTCAGCCGAGTGGCTGCTGTGAGCCAGGCACTAGGGACAGAAAAGACCACAAACCATATAATGTGGACCCCAGTCAAATAAAAACAGAATTAAAAACTGATAAGCTATGAAAGAGGTGTGTGAATGTATGTGATAAATTCTAGGGTGGAGTGTGAGGAAGTGATGCTCTGAGAAAGTGACATCTGAGCTAAGATGAGCAGAAGTTTCCAGGCAAACAGAACAGTTATGCTAAAGCCTTAAAGTAGAAGACATGAGGAGATGGGCACAGTGAGAGGTCTGAGAAGTAGGCAGGGGCCACACCATGTAGGTGGAGTGGGCTACAGTTAAGAGGAGGATGGGAAGACCTTGAAAGGTGATGCATGGGAGGGACATGATCTGATGCAAGACCACTGGCTGCTGGTGACCAAACAAAGGCTGAATGAAGCCAGATGTCTCGTAGGACAGGTGATGGCCGGACAATAAATATTTTAGGCATTGTGGGCCAAGAGGCAAAATCATGGATTTTATGTAGACACTGTCTAACTAAAAGAAAAACAAATTTCCATAAAACTTTTATTGATAAAATTAAAAATGTAATAATAATAATAATAATAATAATTGAGTACAATTTTAACAATACAGATCGACTAGTGACAAGAATGGAATGTTTGGGGGGTGAATGACAAGTTGCTTAACTGGTGTTCTGCCACGGTAGCATAAAAGCAGCCATAGACAATATGTAAATGAGTAAGCATGGCTGAAGTCCAATAAAACTTTATTTGTGAACTGAAATTTGAATTTCATATAATTCTCATATGTCACAAAACGTTATTTTTCTTTTGATTTTTTCCAACCATTTGAAATATAAAAACCATCCTTAGCTCGCAGGCTACACAAATACTGGACCATGGGCTCCACTCTAGTTTGCCAATCTCAATTGTAGGAGGTCCCACGTTCTGGATGTGTCTAGATGTTTGCCTAAGGGTACATTAATTTGGCAGATTACTGGAGGGTGATGCTAGGTATTTCTTGTTACCTCCCAGCAAAAGGCATATGATATAAGGTCATCCCATTATAGGTAAATTTGATCCATTTTAAAGCTCCATTTTCCCTTTGTAATTAGAAGTAATCACGGATGATACTCGGGATTCTGTGAACATAATGTTCCCCCAAAACTTTTCACTAAGTGGTTTTAGCTTTTACAGATGACTGTTGCCTGAGTGAATCATTATGTTGGAAGTTACAAAATAATTGTGATATGATTTTTAATGTTTGCCTAGTATATCATTTGCAGATTACATAATCATTTATTTATTGCATTGGCTGGTATTGAAAATTTGGATATTCTTTTCTTTTTGGGGGGGTGTTATTAGAAAGTAATGCTCTCATTAATATCCTATAGCTAAATATTTCCGTACATCTATAATTAGTTACTTAAAGAAAACTACTTAAGTGGAACTAGGTCAGAGAGTATAGCTATTTTGTTTAAAGCGTTTTGATCTATGTTAACAAATTGTGTATTAGGGAATTAGACCAATTTTTGCTCCATTAAGAGTGCTCAGTTCCTAACATTCCAGCCAACATTTAAAAAGTAACATCACCAAATTGATAGATGAAAATGGTTTCTCATTATTTAACTCATGTTTATTTAATTGTAGTGAGGCTGACACATTTGTATTTCTTCCACCTCTTCATATCCTGTGCCTCCTGTTCTATTCATCCTTTCCATATTGATATGTACGAGCTCTTTACACACTAAGGACTTTAATTCTTTGCCTTTCATAGGCATTGTAAATATTTTTCCTAGATTGTAGAAAAATGTGTTTTAAAAAATATTAAAATTTACATGGTTATTTAACTAATTAATTTATTTTTTAATCCTCACCCGAGGATATTTTTCCATTGATTTTCAGATAGAGTGGGAGGGAGAGAGAGAGAGAGAAATATCAATGTGAGAGAGACATATTGTTTGGTTGCCTCCCACATGACCCTGACCAGGGCTGGGTATCAAACCACAACCGAGATACATACCCTGGACAGGAATCAAACCCATGACTCTTTGGTCCATGGGCTGACGCTCTAACCGCTGAGCCAAACTGGCCAGGGCTACATGCTTATTTTAATCTAAATTGATCTGTTCCTCCATGAAATAGGTGGCAAAAAAAAAAATTAGGAATGAGGAAGGAATGCAAAAATTAATTAACCACATATAGAATTATTTTTATTTATTATGAACTTAAGTATCTTTAGAGAAAAATAATTCCCTAATGAAATTAAAAATTTTATCAGAATTCAAAATTATCTTCTGATCTTTGCTATTTATTACATATATTAAATAGCTGACTTTATTGTGTTTTTAATCCATTATTCCATTTCCATAATCAGCACAGTTGTGAATGGAATTTTTAATTACCACTATGGCATAATGCAATTTTTAATTAATAGCATGACCTAACACATTTCATTTAGTGCTCATAAACCACTTAAGATCTAATTTTTCACTAGAATAAATGGCATTTGGATAAATTATTGTTGGTTCCTTTAGGGTTAATTCTTAAGTCAGTCTCAAAAATTAGTCCACTGAATTACTATGGGGAAAAGTATGATACGTTCAGGTCCATTGTTTTCTGCCAGAGACCACTCCAGAAAGCCTCATTCAACACTGAGTCCCAGGTATTTCTGTATCACCAGCAATGTTTTAAAAAAGGGCTTATTTCCCCAAATCCCCAATAATACGGGTTTTGTTTTTTTGTTTGTTTGTAAATCCTCACTCGAGGATATATTTCTATTGATTTGTTTGCTAGAGTGGAAGGGAGGGAGGGAAAGAGAGAGAGAGAATCATTGATGTGAGAGAGACACATCGATCAGTTGTCTCCCGCACGAGGGCCAGGGATTGAACTTGCAACCCAGGTACGTGCCCTTGACCAGGAACCAAACCTGTGACCATTCAGTCCACAGCCCGACGCTCCAACCACCGAGCCAAACTGGCCAGGGCAATATGGGTTTTGATAAGTTTACTTATTTTGGCAAAGTTTCCAGGTGTATTGTGATAGCCGAAGTGATTGTAAGTTGCATTTCTTGCTGTTAGCAAGTCTGTGTAAGATCCCTATGACAGTTTCCATGTATGTTTCCTTTACTTGTAAACTGTCTGTCTCTTTTAACCCTTGTGGGGTCAAGTTCAGCAGTGGAACTTCAATACTCACTCCTCTTTCTATTAATATATACTGGTCAGAGAGCTTTCAGATGTAATTCACCTTATGTGCTTTCTTTCTACGCTTTTCAAGGGCAAGGGCCAAGTTTCAGGCAGGTCTAGGGCGCTGGCACTTCAGATATGGTTGGCGTGCAAAGGCAACATCATAGGGGATGGCATCCCAGGCGTACTGGAGCTCTCTCCACGGCCTGTGGCCATGCATCGGGGCCTCGGGCCCTCCCTTCATAACCAGTACTCCCCATGGTCATGTCATCCGCACACCTGAGGAGAGGAATGCACAGTGGGGGAGGATGGCAGGTGGGGCTCAGCTCCTGGGCTCAGCTGACTTGGCTGCTGTCCTCCCTCCGAGCCCTGCCTCTGTGTGCCATATCACCATGGCATCCATATCTTTCATCTTCCACTGAAAACAGGAGACATCTGTTGCTAAACATCCTACAAGGCACAGAATAGCCCTCCATGACCAAAATTATCTGGCCCTAAATGTCAGTGGTGCCAAGGTTGAGAATTCCTGTTCTAAAACGAAACAACCACCTTCTCTGTGCCTCTCCTACGAAGCCCCAACCAAACTACTCAGCCAAGAGAGAGCATCCGGCAACACAAACCGAAATGGACTCAATTCAGTTGGGTGTAGATAGGGACATTTTGTACAGAGATTTATATTTCGTTGTGGCGTTTCATATGACACTTCTCTGACTTGGGCCCAGCACGAGAAAACTGAAGCCCAAGCTATCGTTATCACCATCCGATTACACACTGGAACATGGCTTTGCAGCACGCCTCATGGGCTGCGCGCTTCAGCACGGCCTGTCACCGGAGGCTTCCAGTGAGACAGAGAGTCGATTGGGGTGACTCAGGCAGCCCGTATGGAGCACCAGGAACCAGAAAGGAGATTACGTAGCCGTCTGTAGACAGATGACACTGAGGTTGAGGGTGGGAGCTGTTAAGGAATAGGTACAGAAATACCCAGCCAGACTCTTTGGGAATCAGACCCTGGAGCTGCCACAGCCAACCACCTGAGATGCCACCTGTCATAGAGGAGCCAGGTGGTGGCTGGTTCTGAACATGTCAAACCTTCTGCTCAAGTGTATTCAAAGCAGCTTATGCTGGACAGTAAATTAGACAGAAAAACAGGTCTTACCGGGGGTGCTGATGGTGGGGGAGGGGGAGGAGCTCCCAGAGGTGGGGGAGGTGGAGGCAGTGGAGGAGGTGGTGGTGGCGGTGGCACTGGCATATGTCACAGCGTTGGTGTCTCTTGCTTGTGAATGGTCCCAAGAGAATGGTTTCTGCTCTGAAAAGGATACAAGATAGGTTTAAACTGGAATGTCTTTATTCATGCACAGGTAATACATGTCATGCAGACATATGGATATTATAGTTTCACTCATTCATTCATTCAGTCATTCATTCATTCATTCAATAAATACTGAGTGTCCATTGTAAGGCAGGCATTGTGCCAAGTGCTGGAGACTGAAAGAGTAGCCAGATTCTGGAGAGAACTGGGTGATTAAACTAATGAAATGCAGCTATTTAAGTATCAAAATTAATAGAATATATAAATAGCAACACTTCATTCCATGATTTTCCAAATAATGGATTTCTACCTCCTTTGCATTAAACTTTCAGTTTTATCATTTCTGATGCATTTAAAAATATTCTGCACATACTCCGCTTTTCCTAAGCAGAGCAAACGAAATGACATTTAACCTTTTCTGCATGTCGCAGGCTCCACTTACTCACAATGGCAGCCTCGAGCAAGGCTACAAAGGGCATTTGACATTTTCCTGCTTCCTGTTCTACCACCAGCTCTCACTTTTCTGGCTGTCCCTCTGTGGTTTCTATACAGTCATCTGGGTGGGGGCATGCCACTTCTCTGCAAAAGCTTCATAGCTGGTTTGCGACAGAGGGCTTCTTGGCATCATTCTGCAAATATGGTTATGTTTCAAATAGTCAGTACTGTAGGGCACCTAGGCTCCTATAAATGTGTGTGCATACGTGTGTGTGTGTGTGCATGTGCGTGTGTGTGTACGTGTATGTGTGTCTTAGAATCCATATCAAGACACACTGCAAAGGCTTAAAACCCTCGCTAAAGGCAAACTCCTCAGTCTACAAGAAGAAAGAAAACCTATATGAGAATCTAAAAACAATTTAAGCAGAAACAGAAATAAACATCAAACGTAGGCAGGGGTAAATTTGTGTTTCTTTTGTCTTTTTAGTCACTGGAAGATCAGAACAAGGCCTGTGCCTGTTTCTTCAACTTTAAAATCCTGTGGCATTTGTATTATTCCATGCTAATATTTTTTTATCCCAAAGAGGTAAAAAGCAGTTATGTAACATGGTATTTAATTCTTAATAGAGTGTACTGTTTTGCTTATTTAATACCTGTTAGTTCTCTTTGGCTGCTACGTGACAGGCTAATCACATTAATTTCCACAACAATCTTCTAAGGTCAGGACTACGTTGTTTTCAGCAGGGTTAAGAATCTCCTACAATTGTATACAATTTTTAAATGGTATAAAATATATGCATAAGTTCACCTTTTTGTGGAAAGAGTCCATGATAGTTTTTGTAAGAGTTCCAAAGAGGTGCATGAGCTGATCATTATAGGAGACCAAAATTTTCTTAGAAACATCCCCCCCAAAATTACTAAAGCCTGATAATTACAATGCCACTGCCTCCTCCCTTGATAGGAAAATAAGAACAGAAAGACTAAAATAATAATAATAATGATGATGATGATAATACTCATCACAGTCCGCTGCATAGAACATAGCAAAATTGGGCAGAGATCCCAGAGGGTAGCAGATACTTTTTCCAGGTAGCGCCAGTGATATTTTATTACACAATCTAATACACTCCATAACACAGGGTCAGACAAAGCCGGCATTTACTGGCTGAATGCTAAAGCGAGTTGGATGTGAGCCCACAACTTAGTGGGAACAAATAAATGAGCAGTTATTTGTGCTTTAACACGTTCTTCCCAGAAGGCATTGGGTACATTCTTTATGTGATCCTTAATTCAGTGGCAAAAATAATTACAGTCAACAATTTACAGTAGGGATTGAAGGGTTGGCTGAAGTATTAATAGAACAAGAGAAAATATGTATAGCAGTCTCATTATGTAAGGATTTCATCTTTTATTCAAGATAGATGAGAAGAGACAGACTTGCTTCCCTTGGTGATGAACTGGAAAGGAATTAAAAGAGTAATTTAAAAACTAAATATTTCTTACCTAAGAGTTTTGCCATTTATCTAAAGAAAAATGACCATAGGAAGTAACCTTAAGGAGACCTGTGGCAGAGCTATTCACATAACCCCTGAGCACATGGCTAGGTAACATTTCCCAGCCTCCTTTGCAGTTAGTTGTGACCATGTGACTGAACTCTGGCCAATAGAAAGAAGGCAGAAGTGATGTGCTCCACCTGTAGGCTGGCCCATAAAGGCCTACCTACAACTTCTCTCTCTTCCTTCATCCATTGACTGGAAGCAAAGGTCCTAGGTGTGGGCAGAACCAAAAGATGTCAGGATTCTGGGTTCCTAACTCACTTTTTAAAGACTATCTGCCAAACACCTGATTAGACTTTAAATACCTGAAAAATAAACTCCTACTGTCTTGGGCCATAAAGTTAATTTGTTACAGCCACTTTTTGAAAAACATATTTTAAAATTGATTTTTAGAGAGAGAGGGAGAGAGAGAAATGTCAACGTGAGAGTGAAACATTGATCGGCTGCCTCTTGTACACCCCCTACCTGAGATAAAGCCTGCAATTTGGGCATGTGCCCTGACAGGGAATCGAACCGGCAACCTTTCAGTGTGTGGGATGGTGCGCAACCAACTGGCCACACTGGCCAGGGCCAGCCACTCATTTTTAATCTACCGAACACAGGAACTAAATAGAATACAGCCAATTCTCATTATTTGCAGTAGTTATGTTTTAATTTTTTTTTTAAATCCTTACCCAAGGATATTTTTCTATTTATCTTCAGATAGAGTGGGAGGGAAGAAGGGAGATAGAGGGAGAGAGAGAGAGAAACAGCTACGTGAGAGGGACACATTGACTGGCTGCCTCCTGCACAACCATGACCAGGGCCGGGGATGAACCGCGACCGAGGTACGTGCCCCTGACCAGAATCAAACCCGAGACTCATTGGTCCTCAGGCCGAGGCTCTAACCGCTGAGCCAAACCGGCCAGGGCAGTAGCAATGTTTCCTAAAGTTGCCTTGAACGCCGAGTTAGCAAATCCTGAACCACTGCGTCTGGGAGATAATACAAGGGTTAGTTTCCTGCGAACATCTGGTTACAAGATTTTTGTCACCTCATTAATACATACTCTTGTTTTACGTGTGTTTCTGCTTCAAGACACCTTATTTATATGCACTGTTGACACATTAACATTGACCTCATGCCAACAGCACTGTACCTGGTGATGGAATGAAGCTGATCTCATACACACAATTTCTTCAAAAGGCACATCACAGCCTTCCTTCAAGAACACCAGACAGAGCCTGAACATTACACTTGGAGGGCCATTTCAAACAGTGCAATCACCAACAATAAGCAGAAAAGCATGGCTCTCAACAGAGTGTGTAAAGGACATTAACCTACAGCATGGGAGCTGGAACAAGGAGGTGGAGTGTGGCCGTGGGACCTCAGCTGGGGACATCTGCATCGGGCCTCTCAAGCTTTTCCCCACTTCGCACACATCTTCGAATGACCGTGCAAGTGTCTGTGAGTACTGACTTCGAGGTCACAAGTAAAGTTTAGTGAGTGGGTGTTAGCAAGCTGTGGAGTCCGTGAGTAATGAGGATTGACTGTGTAATATCTGAATCCCTCCATGTGCTCTGAGCTGCATTAGGTACTTATATCCCACTGTCACAGTTAGTCCTCTAACAACTCCATGGCAGACACTGACATTTCCATATGATAGGTCACCACATTCTGTCTCACAGAGGTTATGTCGTTTCTGCTAAATTTCAGAAAGCGTACCAAAATTTTCTTAGGAAGTATCTCCCCGAAAATGACTAAAGCCTGATAATTACTCTGCCACTGCCTCTTCCCTTGATAGTAAAACAAGAACAGAAAGACTGAAAAAAAAATACTCATCAGAGTCCACAGTCTAAAACTATAGTAAAACTGGGCAGAGGTCCCAGAGGACCTTGCTGATCCCAAACCTCATTTCTTTGTTTCACTGGTATAACTCAGGCCATATTGCTTCTCTGCTTCTATTTTGCAAAGATTAAAAAATATGTCTGAGACACTCCAGTGAAAGGGACCTCATCCAAGTAAGTATAATTCTTCCACTCGCTCCCCCTAAACTAAGCATCCTTGCTCCCTACCTAGTTTATCCTCAGAAATCTGAGAATGATTAGGTATCACCAGGCTGCTGTCTTGCTGAAATCACAGGAATGATTGTTCAGACTCTGAGATTAAAGCATATTTTTATATGCGGTACTTGATGACTGTGAAGGCTCTTTCCTGATGGGGATAATAATTAAGCAATTATCGAGAGAAGAATTTGTTAAAATCTGACAGTCAAGAAGAACGCAGAACTCCAGGAAGTCACAGGCTGCACCCAGGAGCTCTCTGATGCTTTGTGCTCTCCTGACACATTGAAAAATGTCATTTTGCTCCGTAATGTATGAAAAAGTGCTTAGGATAAAAAAAGCCAGATTTTCAAAGGCTTTTATATTTTCTCCCAATGATGAATTAACTCTGAAAAACAGCGTGGAGATGCAGGTTAGACATTCTCGCACCATTAGTGGGTGGCAGGGGGAACAGAATTAACACCACATCTATGTGAGACCCGGATACAGGGGACAGTGCTGGTCTTCCTGTCATACAGACCTGGGTTCTGCTTCTGCCTCTGTTTCTTCCTGCTGCATGGCCGTGGTCAAGTCACTTAACCTCTGTGGGTCTCATTTTCTTTATTTGCAAAATAGCTGTAATGTTTGATTCTTCGTTTGTTATCAGAATTAAAACAAAGACCGTATGTGAAGAACAGAATATAGGTCCTGCCACACGGCAGACACTTGATTGGAAGCTGTATTTATCATAATCCCACCACCACCTTCATGACCACAGCTGAACTTTCTGAGTTACTGCAGAGAGAAACAGCTCTTATTAAGCAATTTTACATACTGGTTGCTCTTCTCATATTCACTCCTCCCCACCCCCCCAAGAGTATTTTGTCACGTTACAGTTGTTCACAAATAGAAAATGTACCTCTTTAAAAACTATAAGCAAGAAGGATTACTGCCACTATCTGACAAAAGCATCTTTTGCTGGTTCTAAAAATATATTTCAATAGGAATCTGAAAATAAGGTTCTCCCTGCACTCCTAACTTTCCACGCTCTGACACTGTCCCACCGTGTCGTTTGTTTCTTTGGCTGTGAAATCAGGGGAAAGAACAGAGATTTCTCACCTCTGAACTAACACAGGTGAAGGAGCCCCAGAAGGCGGCCCGTTTCTCACATCATGGTCTCAGCAGGACCCTGCCACACTACAGATCAGTCACTGATTCGTCAAAGGTGCCCTGCAGCCAGGAATCAGAGCCCAGAGCCCAGGAGCACACCAGGCACAGATAAAAAGGTTCCCCAAAAGCATGTGGCAAAGTTGCCAAAGCTATAAGTAAAATAATAAAGAATTTTTTTAAAGCAGAAAGTCTTCTCTGCGGGTGATGATGAAAATGATTCCTGAGCGGTCACTTTCTGTGGCCACTTCCTCATCACTTCAGGATGGGATTATCTGGGCGCAACACTCTCCTGGGACTTCCCACCTGTAAGATCTCATGCCCCAGGCACCACACCACCTCTCCCAGTTAAGACCTTCCTTTCCAAGCTACATGGAAGTTGCTGCTCTCACTCTTCTCAATGGTATAAAGTCCTGGAAATAGTTAGCCTTTTGGGATGGCAGGGGCCTGTTGGCCTGAGTAAGCAGAAAAGCAGGGGACAGGGTAGGGGGAAATACAAAACAAAGGTAAAAAGTACCCTTGATGTTTGTGTTCTAGCTATTAGTAACATAGGTTAGCTCTGACACAGTCCTTAGTATATGTCAGGCACTGATCTTAGAGCTTTTCATATATTAACCTATTTAAGCCCCCAAATACTCCAACTGGATAGATACTATTATCATCTCCATTCTTCAGATGAGGAAACTGAGGCACAGAGAGGTTAAGCTAGTTACCCAAAGTTAGACAGCGAATCAGTGGAGCTGGCATTGAAATGTAAATTCTGATTCACTAGGTCTGGGAGGGGCCTGAGATTCTGCATTTCTAACAGGCTCCTACGTGAGGTCAACACTGCTGGTCTGGGGACCACGCTCTGAGTAGCTCTGGAATGTGGAAGCACGTAAGAAAGGCAGAGTCTCCACCCCAGACCTACTGAATCAGACTTTTTTTCTTTTGGTAGGGAAGAGGTTTTGGAATTTATTAGGGTCACAAGCACCTCTGCCTCTAATATTCAGCATTCCTGAGCCAAACACGGCCACCCCCCTTTATAGCCTGGAACTCTGAGTCCCCATCAACAGGAGGCCAGGTGGAGTAGTGTGGCGTGAGCAGAGTCCAGGGTCCTTGAGGTAGTTACATGAAAAGGCCTCCCGTGACTTCCACTGAGGCCCCCATGACATACCCACTGTCGTCAGATGCCAAGAATTTGACCACATCTGCCACATACTCAGGGTTCCCCAAATGTCCCATGAATTAGAATCTTTGGGAGTATCTTATCAACAATTGGTTTTTTTGTTCTCTAAAGTCTGAAAAAAAACTGTTCTAGAATACCTGGGATGATGAACTCTCTGGCCCATACAGTTGGAAATGATGTCCTTTACTGAAAAGGCTCTTTTTCTGTAGATTCATTTAATTTCTTTTTTTTTAAATCCTCACCCAAGGATATTTTTCCATTTATCTTAGACAGAGTGGGAGGGAGGGAGAGAGAGAAACATCGATGTGAGAGTGACACATTGGTTGCCTCCTGCACAACCCCAACCAGGGCTGGGGACGAACTGCAACTGAGGTACGTGCTCTTGACTGGAATCGAACCCGTGATGCTCCAACTGCTGAGCCAAACTGGCCAGAACAACTCATTTAATTTCAGCAGAATGGATCCAGAAAATTGGCATACTGTTCTTAGAATTGGAATTGACACACAAAAGTGAAAGGGAAACCGAGCTGAGTGCCCGTTCACCTCTCACAAAGTGACATGAAGACTTGCTGACACCTGAGAAACACCAGCCCCGACAAAGCTCCCGAAGCTGAATCTGCTTAGCTCTAACCGGATATTAAAGTTAATTATCTGCTGAAATGCTTAAAGGATTGTCTATGTGAGCTCTGAAATGAAGACGAACTTTAACCACAATCTAATATGAAACCCAGTAAGTCACACCTACAATGAATTCATAAATTGCTTTTTTAAATGAAATTCTTATTGAAATGCAAATTTGTTCTCAGATTAGTCATCGGATTCATTATAATATTTGAACAGCATTTGGTGAAGGGAAAATTGGGGATATTGATGATATTTATCATTGACTCAGGTATTCATATTATGGCTAAATGCCATAAAAATTGTGTGTGTGAGTCCCATGGGTGAAAGGAGAAAATATTGATTTCCTATCTTTTATTTTAATTTTTTTTTTTTGCTGCCTTTGAATTAGCTAAAATAAGAACCAGACTTATTAAAAATACATGCTGTTAATCACACATTTATAAGTCAGCTTCATTTGATATAACAGCTATGCTTCTGAAAAATGGCATCTCTAATTTTGGAAAGTAGAGGTATGCTTTAAGTATACAAAAGGCAAAACAGCACCAGAATGTTACCAGATCTTGGTTCAGCAACCTCAGTACTTGAGTTCAGCAAAGAAAGAATTCAGAGCCAAGGAACTCAAATTATAAGAGAAAATTTATTTAGAACATCACAGAGATAGAAAAGGTGAGCCAGCTGGGCTGCGTGGGCTCAGGAAATTGGTTACAGAGGCAAAAGAAGGGCCCTTGGAGCTTAGGAAAAAGGCAGAGAGAACAAACCAAGGGGAAGGAGTGGGGAAAGGCACAGGTGACCTTAAGAGAGAGAAAGTGGCGCCCACTGGGTCCTCTGTCCTAAGGGTTTTTATCCCTTCTCTAAAGGCAGGGATCTTAGAGAGGTCTCAGGGGGGAGGATCTCAATAGAATATTCCTCAGCTTTTCCAGGTGTGTCCTTTCAGGGTTGTGGTCTCTATTGATTGGCCAACACCAGGTCAGGAGGTCATTAGCCACTTTGGCTGGTCCTGTGTCTGCTATGCCACCATTCTGCCTGGTTTTGCTGCTTTTCTGGGCCCGGAGCTGAAACACAACTGAGGCCTAACTGTTATCTCTAGTTTGACCAAAACTCTGACTATGTGGTCAGCTGTCCTGAGGCTTTGTTCGTAAAATTATTTGATATGGGTCAGGACCTCACTGCCCTGAGGGCTTAATGCTTAAGGAATGGTCTTGTAAGGGAGTCATATGAGGCTATTCTCCAGTCCCCTTGTTCCTCCTCTAAGGGGGTCTACCATATGACTATTGACATGCTAGGGGAGGAAAGGTCAGGGGAGGGTCTGAACCGCATGACCAGAGATATGAAAGGTCAGGAAGGAAAGGTTATCCTAGGGGTAAGGTCCCACCCTACTATACTTTTGTTCCCAGTTTTGCCATTGCTAGGTACCCAGGGCTTTCCACCCTGGTGACCTTCTGTGCCTGGCTATCATTCATACTCTGCTCATGTCTGTTGAACTGCCTACTATATCAAAACAACCTGCTGCAAGGAGCCACCCTCATCTGTCACCAAGCAGATGCCCTCCTATGAAAGGAAGCACAGTTCACGGGCAGTCACGTCTGATAAACTGACCGGAGGTCTCACCTCTCCGATGACAAGGCGTCACTGCCCGATCTAACATATACTCCTTTCAAAGCCCTTTATGGAGTCAAGTTCTAATCTTATCCTCTGTTCTGTGCATCCTATCCATTGCCCACACCACACCTGTAACATTTCCTTTCATACTTTTTCTTTATATCTCTATGTCTTTACCCATGTCATTCAGGCTGTATGTGATGGCCTTCACCACCAGGAAAATTCCTCCTAATCCTTTAAAACATGCTCGGGTGCCAGCTTCTCCACACAGATTTCCTTCTCCCTTTGGCACAGGTAACTGCTCCTATAGTACTTTGTCCACAATTTGTTTATGGCACTAGGCACTCTGTCAACTTTCTTTGCACATGTCTGTGTGTCTCCCTTCACTCAACCATAGGCCACTCAAAGATTAAAAAATAGGGACTGTGTCTTAGATATCTTAATTTTTACCAAGGCCAAAGGTAATGCCAAATACCATTGCCTTAGTATGCTATGGGGAATAAATAGAAAAAATATATATCAGGGATCAGGCCAACTACTCAAGCAAAAGATAGAGACATACCTCAGCATCAGAATATGATTTAAGTTCTGCGTGAGTCTACAGATGACATAATCATGTTAATTATTATTAAAGAAAAACATGACAAGCTAAAATAAGAAGGGATGAGAAGTGCAGGAGAAATTTCTGTCCAACCGTAGACCTTATTATCAGTGTGGGAATTGATTCTGGATGTTGGGGTCTCAAAGTGCACAGTGCTCACTAGAAAAACTTCACCTGGCCTGTTAGAAACAATGGAATCAAAGAGGAGTGGTTATAGTTTGATAGCTGGGAGAACTGGTCTCCTATTCTGGCTTTACTGCCCATCTACTTCTCCATCTGCAAAAAGGTAAAGACTGTCCCTTCTTTGCCACTTTGCATGAATGTGAGGACCAAATGAGTACTCCTTTGAGATAAGTATTAAGAAATTAAAAAGAATATATGATCTTATCCAAAAAGCAAAGCTTTTTCAAATGCAATTATCCTTTTATTTTATTTTTTTTCTTTATTGATTTTAGAGCTAGAGGAAGGGAGTGGGGAGAGAGATAGAAATACCAATGAAGAGAGAACATCAACTGGCCACCTCCTACATGAATCCCACTGGGGATCAGGCCCACAACCTGGGCATGTGCCCTGACCAGGAATCGAACCAGCGACCTCCTGGTGCATGGGTTGACGCTCAACCACTGAGCCACACCGGCCAGGCTCAAATGCAATTTTCTTAAAGATATGATGGCTTCTTGGAAATGGAAATGGAAGCTTGTCCTAAGGGGCAGCAGAGAGGAGGCTTTTTAGTTTTTTAAATTAGAAAATACATTTGAAAATAAAGTTGAGTTCAAGAACTTCTGCTTTTCAAATGGTAGAGTGAAAATATCTCTGTTCCTCCCTTT
Organism: Tadarida brasiliensis; assembly: GCA_030848825.1. Classification (NCBI taxonomy): domain Eukaryota; kingdom Metazoa; phylum Chordata; class Mammalia; order Chiroptera; family Molossidae; genus Tadarida; species Tadarida brasiliensis. The sequence goes on along the minus strand of CM061267.1, from coordinate 90,909,655 downwards.
TCTTGGAAACCATTTCAAAATAATAAAGAAAAGGAAAGTCAGAAATATAAACTTATTTTGGAGTAAAAACTAGATTTCTATAACCCCGAACAAGAGGATACAAAAACCCAAATGAAAGAATACCTAGAAAACAAAGAGAATGAAAACATCACAAATCAGAACCTATGGAAAAACAAATAAATCATGATTCAGAGCAAAAGTCATAGCTGTAAGAAGTTACATTTCTAAAACAAAGCCTTAGAAACTCAAGAAGCATGAATAACAATATCAAAACTAAAGAAGCAGCCCTGGCCAGTTTGGCTCAGCGGTAGAGCGTCGGCCCGCAGACCAATGAGTCACAGGTTCGATTCCGGCCAAGCGCACGTCCCCGGCCTGAATCCTGTGGGAGGCAGCCAGGCGATGTGTCCCTCTCATGTCAATGTTTCTCTCTCTCTCTTTTTCTCTCCCTCCCACTCTATCTGAAGATAAATGGAAAAATATCCTTGGGTGAGGATTTTTAAAAAAGGAAAAGGAAAAAAACAAACAAACAAAAAACCTAAAAAACTAAAGAAGCAGAAGAAAGGAACTAGCATTTACTGATGAAGTAAAAAACAGATATTTGGAAAATAGAAAAAAATAAGTGATAAAACTAAGGAATCCAAAAGTTTATATTTGAAAATCAGAAACAAATAATCTAAGTAATTATCTAACTTATTTATAAGTAATTATCTAACCTAAACAATGAGGAAGAGAGAAAGAGAAAGCAAAAATATAGAAAATAAGGCATGAGAATGAGAAAATAATGACAGATACAGAAGGCATTAAAGACTTCACTCAAATCTAGGCAAAGAACTCGGAGAACCTGGATTGAAATGGATAACCTTCTAGGAAAATATGAATTATTAAACTGGCCAAGACAAGGGAGAAATCTAAACAGATGGAACAGGGGAGGTTGTCAAAGATCCGCCCCTAAGAAGCCTAAAGTCCAGACAGATTCCAGGCTGAATCCTACCCAACCTCTAAGCAGCAGTTAATTACCATGTAGCAGCCAGACCCAAACTTGAGAAAGACAGAACAAACAAAAGAAAACAACTGACCAATCTCATTTATGAATATTGAGGAAAAAAAATAAGTATAAGTAAACAGAATTCAGCAACAAATTAAAAATAATGCATATCGGCAATGCCCTCTGCAGTCTCCTGGAACCTGAACCAGGCCCTCATGGATCTGCAGGCCCGGGTTCTGCTGCACAGACCCTCAGCCCTGTGACTTCCTGGGGAACCACTTCCAGGGTGAGGAGGTGAAACCCATCAAGAAGATGGGCGACACCTGACTCACCTCCGCAGGCTGGCAGCCCCCAGGTGGGCTGGGCGAGTGTCTCTTCGAAAGGCTCACCCTCAAGCACAGCTAGGTGCCTTTGCAGCCCAGAGGCCTTCGAGGGCCCCTCTGCATTGCCCTGGCGTCTGGCTTCTGCCTGAGCCTCTCCCCGAAACCACTAGCCATCCTTTTAACCACCCTGGAGCCCTCTCCCATGCCTTGGAGCAAATGGAAACAATAAAGCTTTCTGCAGGAAAAAAACCCACCAAAAACAAAAAACAAAACCATATCAACTGAGTAGAGATTAAATGCAAGGATGTTTCAATGCTTGAAAATCTACTGATTGAATACACCATATTACAAGCACAAAAGAAAAAAAAATCATAAGATCCTCTCCTGGCTGCCCCCAAATATTTATAACATAACTCAAAATACATCATGGTAAATGGGGAAAGAATAAACAAACTCCAAATGAAGTCAGGTACAAGACAAGAATGTTCACCATTGCCATTACTATCCATCATATCCTAGAGGTGGCAGTCATTGCAATTAGATCAGAGAAAGAAAGAAAATATATAATCATTGGAAAGGAGGCTCAAAGATCACTTTTTTCAAGATGTTACAGCAATATACATGGGAGAGGTGGCTCTTCGAAACCAGTGAACAAAATCCAAAAGCACCCCTGCGTATAAACAATAACTTAGAAAATATCATGAAGCGCCGATTGTATTTGTAATAACAACTTTTTACAAAGCTACCTAAACATAAATTTAACAAAATAGGAAAGACCGACATGAAAAAACTTTAAAATATTACCGAGAAACAGTGAAAACTATATTCTATTTTTGGTTAGAAAAATGAAATATCACATGAATGGTCATTTTTTCCTATATTTATAAATTTAACGTGATCACCATGAAAATAACTTTTGTTTTTGTTTTAGAACTACGCGAGGTGATTCTGAAGTTCGCGTGGAAAACTAAAATCAGTGGGTAACAAATAAATTATAAAGCCACATTCATTAAAAAAAAAATTGGTACTGGTCTGTGACGAAGTAGTGAGGTAAATGGAACTGAGAGTCTAGAAAGAGATCTAACTTTTTGAAATTTTGGCTATGACAAGGAAAAGAAAAACGCTGCATAGAAGTGGGGGAAAGAGGAGCTATTAATTGAAGTTATTGAGAAAACTGGGTTGCAATCTGAAGAAAAAGTTAGGTAACCATGTAAGGCTCTCATGCCTTACATTACATATATTCCACAAAGATAAAAATTTTTATGTTTTAAAAAGGAAATGAGACTCACACTAGAACAAAATAGAGGAGAATTTAAGAAAAATTCTCAAAGTCAGGAAGTCCTTTCTAAAAGCTATAAAAGAAAAGATTTCGTCTGGCCAGTGTGGCTCAGTGGTTGAGCATCGACCCATGAACCAAGAGGTCGCCAGTTCGATTCCCGGGCAGGACAGATGCCCAGGTTGTAGATCAAATCCCCAGTGGGGGGCATGCAGAAGGTGGCCAGTTGATGTTTTCTCTCATCGATGTTTCTCTCTCTCTCTCCCTCTTCCTTCCTCTCTCTCTAAAATCAATAAAGGGAAAAAAAAAGAAGAAAAAAAAAGAAAAGGCTTCTGCAAAAATAAGTACATATAGGCAGACATAAAATCACAACAAAGAAAGCCAAAAGTCATATCACAAATTGGAGGAAAATGACATTAACGCAAAAAAATCATATCACAAACTGGGGGGAAATTACAGTGAAATAAAAATTACAGTAAAATGGCCACTTTCCTTTATTCTTGTATAAGCTAGTCCTACAAACTCATAATAAAGATCAATAACTCAACAGAAAAATAAACAATGGGCCAAACAGTTCACAGAAGAAATACCAGTGGCATTTCAACATACTGGGAGATGCTCAACCTTATTCATAATGACACAATACAAGTCAGACCACACTAAGACACCAATGTTCACTTAGACTGGCCAAGATCGAAAGTTTGATAAAGGTGTGTTGGAGAGAGTGCAGGGGGCCAGATTCTCATAGTTATTGGTGGAAATACAAATTAATATTATTTTCTGTAAAGGGCAATGAGCCAATGTACCAAAAACTGAAAATACACTTTTTAATTCTAGGAATGTATCTTACTGACACACTTGTGAGAAATAATGTGTATGTTGACATTTATCACAGCATTATTTTTTATAGCAAAGGGCTGGAAATAACCTGTATACCTGTGTACCAGACTGGAAACTGGTTATTAAATTATGGTTCATACCTTTTAATGGCATCCCAGATAGCTGTTAAAAAGAATATGGAAAGATCTCCAGGTTACATTAAGTGAAAAAAGCAGGCAGCAGAAAATGTATATATTGAATGAGTATGCCTTTATTTATGTTATATGTGAATATCTATAAACATAGTTGTAATATATATATAAATAGGTATACACATACATGCTTAGGTGTGTATGCGCATGAAAAATCTCTGGAATAATGTGTAACAAGGTGGTCTGAGAACTGGGCGTGAGAAAGACTTGTTTTACACTGTGTATCCTTTTGACATTTTTGAAATATATATCATGTGCATTATTACCTATTTGAAAAACTAATTTAAAAATTAAAAGTTCTGGATTGCCTTCTTGGGATTATTGTGAAGCAGTATTTTTAAAAATGCTTTGCACTGTCTGAATTATGAAACCTCTCTACAGCTAAAAGGTAAATACAAATGACTAAAGAAAACATAAATTTGTCTTGACCATTTGGTCCAGTGAGCAGCTGCTGGGTCCATAAAGCACGGTACCGAGGGCTGACTATGGGCTCTGCTGGGCTGGCCCTGCACACAGACTTCCAGGACAGCTGGAATCACCTTACAGCCACCCACAGGTGTCAGAGGTGACTGACCAAGCGTGCTCAGAAAATAGCCAAGAGTAGAATGAAAGAATTTTCCTCAAGCCGATCCATAACTCCTAAGGTTTAACTCTTCTGTGAATACGTGGTTAATGCGCAGCAAAGAACAGTGCTAAGACACGGTTGTCCATTAGGCATGAATCATTTGTGAGTCAGTTCCAGCTGTAACTGAACCTTGTCATTCATTAAATGTGAGAACACAGGAGAGCACGGTGAGGGGGGTGCATGGGTCTGAAATAACAACTGGTGACTTTCTTTCAACAGCCACCAAATGCTGAACCCCTAGATCTTATGGACAGAGATCCTGACCTATCCTTTTCAGGCAAATGTAACGTATATGGAAAATGTCAAAATGACTACACTCTCATATGGTTCACTTACATTGCTCCCTTCAAACTCACTGAGCATCTGTGAGCGCAAGAAGACACCACCAGGCATAAACCCAGATCACCTTCAGCTTCCGTGCAGAAGTCTGCAGGTGACTTTCTAAAACCTTAGGCAATATACATTTGGGTTGGGGGTGGGGGAGAGGAGTCCTGCAAAACCTGTTAGAATGTGGGGAAAATTCATTTTAAATTCGGGATAAATGTTTGTCCCCTTGTCTTGTTTAAGCAGTTATCTTATCTATTTCTGAAGCTGCCTTATTTTTGCCTCTGATTTGCTAGAGAGTAGCATGATTGAACAACAATGTTTCATTCCAAAGTTTAAAAGGGTGTGAGAATAAACAAGAGCTTTAAGGGATACTGGAGATTTACAATCTATTTCTGTCACTAAAAGGCAGTACAAAGTACACCCTTGGTCCTTTTTCTTAGTTCTACCATTAGAAGAAAAAATGTCCCCTGCTCTATTAGGGCAGTAAATAATTTATGTCAGACTCATAGCAAAGGAGCCAATGCCATTTTTTTACTATAAGCATACTTTCCGGGTAGACATGATTGATGTTTTAACCCTAGTGTACATGGTTGGGAGAGCGCTTTGTTAAGCAGTTCACTAACAAAACAACAGTTCACATGTACTAAGGGAATCACCCATACTAGGAACTCTGATTGGTATTTACATAATAATTTTTCATCTCCTAAAACAACTCTGCATGATAGACATTATTATCCCCATTTCACAGATGAAGAAACAAAGGCTCAAAGATGTAAAGTAATCCACCCAAGATCAAATAGTCGGGACATCGCAAAACCATATCTAGCCTAACTGAGTCAACCCCAAGCCAGTGCACTTTCCACCGCTCCTCAGCCTCTGACCAGCACATCAGACTCTGCAGAGTCAATGCAAGGGAGTGAATGTTTACTGAGCGTCTTCTCTCTGTTAGACACTATGCGAGCCACTCAGCGAAACCATAAACATGAACTGTAGCAATCAATATATATTTGATGAATAAATAAATCTATAGACACATGGCTTCTATCCATAAATGATAGTCTGTAATCTTATTGAAAGGTACTGTGTGCCAGGCACTTTTCTAGGAAAAGGCAGGGGAAAAAAAAAAGACATAACAATAAAGCATATGGTACACAAAAGGACAAAATAAGTTCCAATATATCAGTAGTCACAGTAACTGTAAACAAATTATTAAATTCCCCTACTAAAAGAAAGAGATATTCAAACTGCTTTTAAAAATCAGCTATATCTTTTTTTTTAAACAAAGCTAAAACAAAAGGATGTTTAAAACTCTGAAAGTAAAAGAATGAAAACAATATTCAAGATAGACACTCAACACTAGTGTAGAACTCTCGTGCCCTGCCCGTGGAATGTAAATGTCGCAGCCACCGTGGAAAAGTCTGCAAGTTCCTCAAATGTTAAACGGTTATCATTAGACCCAGAAATTCCACTCTGAGAAATGAAAACATATACTCCCACAGAAACTTAGATATGAGCATTTATAATAGCATTGCTTATAGGAACCAAAATCTAGAAACAACCCCAAAGTCCACCAACTTACGAGTGGATAAGCAAGCTACAGCAGGGCCATGCAACGAAATCTGATTCAGCAATAAAGAGGTATGAAGTATTGATACATGCTACATCGTGGATAAACCTCCAAAACACTGTGCTAAGTGAAAAAAGCCAGTCACCACAGGCCACATACTGTATGATTTCCATTTATATAAAATGTCCATAGAAATAAATAGGCAAATCCATAGAAATAAAAGGCAGATTCGTGGTTTGTCAGGGCTGGGGTGGGGGTGGGGGGGGGTGGAGTGATTGCTAATGGATTTCTTTTTGGGGTGATAAAAATGTTCTGGAACTAGATGCTGGTATGGCTGTGTGACTCTGAATATTCTAAAAACCACTAAGTTGTATACTTCAAAGCGTGAATTTTAGGGCATGTGAATCAGATCTCAGCAAGGCTGTTATTTTTAAAAAACCTAGTGCAGCATGATTCACATCAGGCAAAACAGAATCCAGGACAAAAATATATTAATAGAAATATAAAATGCTTTGGAAACATGCATCAAAATGTACTTGATTGCTTCCATGGGTTGTGGACAAGTAGGAAGCATAGAAACCTCTGAGCCAGGCCTTCCATGACTGAAAGGAGTGAGGAGGGTATAGCAAAGCTTTGCCGTGTGCGCACATGTTGCAACCAGTGATGGCGAGCATGCGCTCACAGAGCCAGGTTGTCAAGGAGTTTCAGCTTTATTTTGTAGGCTTTTAAAGAAAGAAAAGATGTTAGACATTCCTGTTTTAAAAACAGCACCATGGGGGAATGTGTGGAAAATAAATTACGGGGGAGAAGCGGCAGCAAATAGGTAGGATGGAAGATGGATATTTATTTGAATTAGAATAGGCAATGGGACAGAGCCAAGGGGGATATTAGTTTGGATGTCTGGGATAAGGGAGGAGGAAGAGCCCAGGATAACCCCAAGGCTCCTTGCCAAGGCAATCTAGTATTAAATAAAGAAGACAGGAGTACGGGGGGTGGGGATGGGCAGGGAAAAGCGAGTTGAAGAGGAAGCATATGAAGTGCTTTGGGCAAATGGAAATTTAGATCTGAAACTGAGAAAAGCAGGGGTGATAGCGATTTAGGAATCTTGACATAAGGCAGCAGGGTGTGTTTCATTCTTTAACGCTTATTGTATGAAGAACTAGGAAGTATAACATTTTAAATTACTGAGTCACCTTCTGTACTTTCTAAGGAAGTCAAGGACATGGCTAATAATGGAAGCAAGTCAGGTGGCTGATAATGCAGGTTGCCTACTCAATCACTATTCCCTCTTCTTCCTCGGAGCAGAAGCCCCAGTTTGAGAGGGGGAAGGGGTGGCAACTGCAGTTTGCTCAGCTAAAAGTACTTGATTTCTCAGGCTGCCATACATTTAGAGTAACCCTGTGACATCATTCTGGCCAATGAGATGCTGAATAAAACGACAGTGCCTCGTTCATAGCAATGTTCATCACTTGCTGAATAAAACAGCAGAACCTCCCTAATAGAAGGGCCCTTACTCTTTGACTATTTATACTTTCCATTTCTTCTTGCCTGTTCTACAGATGGAAGCCCAGAGATGCAGCAGCCATCTGTGGCCCTGACGCAACCAGACTGAGGGTGAGGTCCTACTGGCAAAGGTGATGAAAGGAGGCTGGTTCTCTGACAGCACTGTTTGTGCTCCTGCATCAGCCCTGGACAGCCTTTCTGGGGAGTCCAGTTCCATATGACGAATACACTTGTACCTGTTTAAGCCAGATTCTGATGTGTGCATTGTTTTGTTTGTTTTGGCTGCTGAATGTAATCCTGATACAAGTCATACACATATATACACACTGAAATTTGGATATGTGAGATATATATATATATATATATATATATATATATATATATATATACTGAAATTGACCATTATTTCAGTTACTTTAAAAATTTTCTAAATAAAATATTATTTATTCTTACTACCAAGAATTACTGAAAACAATAAGGGACTTGAGAGAGAGCAGAGAGCACTGGAGTTTTCTTTTTCCAAACAGTGTGATAAAATTGCAGCTAAAGGGAGATTATGGGACTACCAGTAACATGAAAATTCATCAACACATACTCATCTACTAATGAGTACATGCGCATGACAACACCCTTCAAACTTTGTCTGGATCAGGTAAACTGATCTGGCTCATTTAAATGGCTTCAGCCAGAACAAGTGTCCTTAGAATGGAATTGTCCATTTGACTCTCACAAGAATGATAATCTTGTTAGAATCTTTCTACTCTCCCAGGTACACAGTAAAACAGGAAATGGCACGTCCCTGAACCACAGACTTCTGGCCCTTTACAGAAGAGCTTTTACTGGGCTGTGCTCTGGGATTAAGTCTCCGGAACTACAGTCAATAATGTTCTAGGAAACACTTATCATTGCCTTCTTCCACAAAGCTTCCATTGTCTTCATGGCAGGGGCCATATTGAAGACTTAGATCTCTATGGCAACAGTGACTGTTTTGAAGACCCATCAGGAGAAAGTTATCCCAGTTTTCAGAACCAGGAAAAGCTGGATAACTGATCTGTTTTTATCTCATGGTCACTGTGGATCGGGTAACAACTATTTGTGTTTTCCTCTTTGTTGTGGCTACTGGGAAGCTCTGACAAATTTTTAACCTCATCTCCAAAAACTACATTAGACCTTCTGCAAACTCATCTCTAGAAACTACCTACACCTTGTAATATATTCTTGTTCTCTCTGATTTTATCCCATTTTCTAGTCTGTGTGCTCTCTTGACTCCAGTTTCATTATCTATCAATTTTATGTTATTTCCTACCTATTTGTATAAGCTTCTCAAATCCTTTGTGGAAACAGGGAACATGTAAGGCACACAATTTTTAAGGCATCAGATAATAATAACAAAAAGCAATCGTTAATTTATTGAACATTGCTATGAACGAGGCACTGTCGTAGTAGTGAACTTATCTTAATTTATTTGCTCTAAGTATGAGATAAGTGCCATTATGAAGCTACCCATTTCACAGAGGGGAATCATGAGTCACAGAGCAGTTAAGTAATTTATCCCAAATCACGCAACATATAAGTGATAAAGGCAAGATTCAAACCCAGGTATTCTGAATTATGTAAGTCATACAAAGGAAGAAATAATACTACTTTATTTCTAAAAGAAGTAGAGGCCGTCTGATTTAATAGGCTGAGCTTAGCATTTTTCTTCTTTAAAGGAGATATCTGTTATACAGCTTGTCCATACAATGAGGCCTGATGATCAATATCAACAGAAGGGAATGAGATAGTAAAGTCAGAAGGAGAGATAATCCAAAATTAATTGGCTTTTTATCTTGGATCATAAAGATATTCATTCATTCACTCACTCATTCATTCAGTACCCATTATGGTCAGGCATGGTGCAGGTGCTGGGCACTGAGATGAGGTGGACCCAGAACTTGCCCTCCAGGAGCTCAGGTGCAATATGGGCAAGTCAGGCAGGTAAAGGGCACCTTGGGGTTATAAGTGGGCTGATGGCAGATCAGAGCAGGGTGTGACATGATCATTCTGAGAGCATTTTAGCTCTTGGACTCTCTGTCCCAACTGATAATGGGAATAAAAAGAACCAACTCCCTCATAGCCTGTTTTGATGACTTCATACATTTAAAGCTCTTAGCCTAGCTCAGCACACTAAATGTTCAGTACATGCGAGCCTTTAGTTCTTAAGGCACAGAGGATGGCAGTCTGGGAGCCTTGCTTGGACACACACGTGCACTCACATGCACACATGTCCTCAGAAGCTCAAGAACAGAGGCTGGCTACTGCCTCTTCCTTCCTCCTCCCAGGAGCTGACTTACAGTCCACAGGCAGGCCTGGTACTCATTTTTGGATGCCACCATCTCAGAATCAGTGTCTTGCTGGAATACATCGCCCATACAGGATGAATATTCCTTCAAGATGCACTTGAAAATCTTCATCTACAGTGCCTGGCCCCCCGATGCTCACTGGGCACCTTCTGCCACATCTGCTCCGTTTCACGGTATCTCTTTGGCACGTTAACCCTGCAGTGCACGACATGATTCCCCGGCTGCCTAATGGGTCAGGTTCCCGCTTGAACAGGTCTAAGGAAAGACCCAACTAGAATTGCAAAGGGGGAGTTTCAAGTGCGTTATTGGCTGAAGCCACGGAGAAAACATGTGTTGCACCTGCTCTGCCTCAGCTGGGAACCCTACGTCTCTTTGGTTTCATGCAGTGGCTGAATAAAAAGGAATTAATCATTGTCTCACCAACCCTAACTCACACTGAAGAGTTTCCTCTCCAAGTTTGTTTTGTCATGCCATCAGCAAAGCCAGTCAAACATTACCGTTCCTTTCTAAATATTCCGGCAGCCAGATGGCAGGGACGCTCCTGTGACAAGGCAAAATGAGCCTAAAGATAACTTGGTGATGCACCATCACCCTTGATGGTGAGTTCACCCAGAGAGACTTCTTCAGTTGCCCCACTTCATCCGGGTTCTTCAAACCAAACGTTATAATTCCAAGAATAAGACAAACATTCAACATAGGAAACTGGCTGGTCAAACAAGCACATTGCTACTTCTCTAGGTTGTGAATTGCAGGCAGAGGTGGAAAATCGCTAGAAGACCACACATTAAGACAAATTTCTCAAGATTTCCCTCTGGTATCATGTTACTGTACCCTAAAGTTTCAAATATTTCTGCACCAAATTTCATGGATACTTATAACAATGTTCGCTAGAAAACAAATTTCCTTACTTCTACCGAGTTACTTGGGTGTGTGTGTGTGTGTGTTTTAACTTAAGCGTTAATGAACACATAGTTATAAATTCTAGAATGTAAGAAAGTTGACTGTTCCTCCCTAGTAAAAACTCAACACGTTCTTTTCTAGAGTTAATTACATTTTGGTCTCTCAGACCTTTCCTAGGTTATATTATTTATTCTCTCTCTCTCTCTCTCTCTTTCTCTCTCTCTCTCTCTCTCTCTGTGTGTGTGTGTGTGTGTGTGTTTGAGTGACTGAAAAATCACAACCTGTGCTATATGGTTTCTGAACAATAAAACTCCTAAAAAGAGCGCTGCCAAGCTGGACCAGCTGGCTCTCCTGTTCCTAAAACTGTATGTTCTTAGACACACACTGCCTCCATTCCTTCTGCTGCTGGCTAACTTCAGTCTGTGTGACACCATCTCACACTCACAATTAGATGAAAACAACAGAGACTCCTGGAAAGGAACAAAAAGTGGGCATGGCAGCGAGCCAGCCTTCAGTCTCTGTCACTCAGCCAGCTCTGCCCTGAGTCAGGTGGCCGAAATAGCCTGTTTATAGCTGCATGTATAGAATTTGAAATCTGTGTACCCAGGTTCTTACCTCTGCCTCCTCGGAGCAAGGTATTTAACCTCATGACCTTTTATTTTCTCATCCGTAAAAGGCACAGCAACAATTGTGTTGTGTCATACGAAGTGATGCATGTTAGGCATTTGGTAAAGCCCCCTGCAGTGTATATTTCCTTTCCTGTAATTTCCCCAAATTGTTTTGTTCCCCTGTCCTTTTATTTTTCCTAATTTGGTTTCTGTGGTTTTAAAATGTCTCTCTAAAATGCACTGGCTGGAAAACTGCATTAATTTTTTATTTACTTTTTTATTGAGGTAAAACTTACCTACCTCAAGGGAATGACTTCATAAATATCGATTTGTGTACACCTGTGTAACCACTGCTTAGATGGAGGGGGGCGCTTTTCCAGCACCCCTGAAGCCTCCCTCATGCCCTGTGCAGGTCATTACCAGGCCCAAAGGCAACCTCTTCTAACCTCTATCGCCATGATTAGGTTTGCCTAACGTCAAAGAAAATAATTCAGAGAAGGCTGGAGTCCCAGCAATAATTGCTATTGCTAACCACAAGAAATGCACTTCCAATCCTTCCTCTGAAGAGATGAAAATTCTGGAAAGGAGGAGAGGGGCACGAACTTTCTAATTCACACAGGTCATGTCCAACGAGGCCCTCATTTTGCAGCCCAAGGCCTGAAGCTCTGAGGGGCTAAGTGACAGCTGAGCTCCCACTACAGAGTAACTTTCCTTCCAAACGCAGCGGGTCACAGAACATCCCGTGTCCGGGATGCTGCCGGGGCGCCCCAGCGGGGCGGGCACAGCGCTGCCGGGCTCTCCTCGCAGAACTTCTTTCCAGGGAGCAGCGCACACTTCCCCCGCTCCCGCCGCAGGCACCCCACGAGGCTGGCATTTCACGTTCAGAAGGCTCTATTCCAGCGAGCTAGTACCTGCCCGCCCACGGGGTCAGGGCTGGGCTGCCCTCACCCACCGAGCCCCGCAGTGCCCCCTCCCGCAAACCCGCCACCCCTGCAGCCAGAGGGGTGAATTGGGGAGTGGCGGGGGGAGTCTCTGCCACCTCCTCCCCGACTCGGCCAAAGGACTTCACAGCTTCTGCGTGGCCACATCTAAATCCCTGGAGCCCTGGGAGGGGAGTCCCGAGACCTGCGCCCCGGCCCCAGCCCGGTCACCACGGGCTGTGTGACCATGGGCAAGTCACTTCACATCTCCAGACAGGCTTCCTCACTGGGGGCTGCTTCTGTAGCCCCAAAGCCACCTCCAGTTCTGTCCTGCAATGTCCTAGTTCTTCTTTACTCCGCCCCAGCTCTTCCCGCGACAGCCCCCGCCTCGGCGAGACCCCAGCCTTTTGTTCCGGGGTGACGCCGGGAGGGAGAAGGGAGCTCCGGCGAGGGCCGGGCGGGCCTCGGCGCTAGGGGCCGCTCACTGGAGAGCCGGGCCGGGGAAGGCACCAGGCAACCCCGCGGTGACCTCCTTCCTTCCGCGATCCCGTTACGGCCGGGCCCGGGGCACCGCGCGGCGGGCAGCGGGTGGCGGCTCCAGTGCAGCGCGGCGCCCCGACGACGGCCCCCGTGAGGGTCCCCCGGGCACGGGCGCGGACGAGGCATCACTGTCCCCCCGGGGGTCACTCCGCCCCGGGACGGGCCCGAGCGGCAGCCGCGACAGCCCGTCCCCCCGCCCTCAGCCACGGACTCGGACACGCGCGCGGAGCCGCTACCTGCCGCTGGCCGCACCGGGGCGGACAGGACCCGAGCTCCGGCCGACGTCCCCGCCGCCGCCTGCAGGCTCCGGGCTCCGTCCAGCAGCGCCCCGGGTCCCCGCGGCGCCCTCCGCTGCGGCCGCGCTGCGCTCGGTGCTGCGCTCGGTGCGCCCGGCTCGCTCCCCGGCCGCCGGCTCTGGTGCTGCCGGGACGCGGAGGCGGGGCCGTCGCCCCCACCTGCTCCCCGGCTCCTGCCCCGGAGCCGCCGCCCTGGAGCTCCTGCCAGGGACGCGACGCGGGCGGGCGGGGTCGCTCGGCATCGGGAGGCGGGTCCCAGCCCCGGGGCGTCCTCTCCCGGACAGAGCCCCAAGTCGGACCTACGGGGAGAGTGGGGCCTAGGAGCGGCTGTGGGGAGGGAGACACACCGGGCACCGCCACTCGGGACACCCCATTCCTCCAGTTTATTCCGAAGTATTTTGAACCCTTCCTATGCTCCAGGCGATGTAATAAGAGGTGGGGACTAAAGACAGGACAAGATCGCCTCCTGCCCTGGCAGAATCCACGATCTAGAAAGGAAGACCGACTAATGGGCGACTATAATCCAGGACCAAGAGGGGGCGGTCATAGAGGGGGCACCTGATCCAGAGTTAGGGGAGATCAGGGAAGGCTTCCCCAGGAGCTGTCTAAGGGACCTGAAGGATGAGCATGAATTATCCGAATGAAGGAGTGGCCTTGGGGAGGTCGATTGTTCCAGATGGAGCCCAAGGGGAGAGGAAGCGGACTGTGTTTGAAAACTGAAATAAGTCTGAGGAGCCGGAAGTACTTGGTATGGGCAGAAAATCCCTGTCACACTTCATGTCCAGGCCCCTTGGAGGATGCAGAAAGTTTGTGTCTGAGGCTGAATGTATTCCTCTGGGCGTATAGTGATGGTCTGGTCCCTAACTCCCAGGTCCCGGGCTTTCCTGCTAGCAGAGGAGGAGTCAGGGGGATTCTCATGGAGGGGTCACTCAGCCCTGCAATGTTTAAGCTATGACCAGGCACTCTGCAGGGCCCATAGGGTGTGCTAGTGAGAGAGGCAGCGACCGGTCTGGAGTGTGGACTTGTGTGAAGTGCATGGGAACACAGGTGAGGGAGCCATTAATGCCAGCAGGGAGGACCTCACACGTGGATTTTGACCTGTCTGCGGGTTCAGATTCTGTAGCAGGTGCTGTCAAAGTATGTTCCCCAAGTAGCCCTTAGCTGTTTTCTTAATTACTCATGTTTATAGCCTGATAATGTGTAGGTTTATATTTATAGCAAGGATAATGGACTCACTCCTGATGTCTTTCACTCCTCTGTTGTCAAGAACAGGGGTTTCTGTTTCATTTAGGTGAAGAAGGGGATATGTGTAGCCAGTGGAAGCCAATAAGGCACAGGCTTCCCACCTTTCTTCTTTGCTCCTCCTGCCGTTCTTCCTTTACAACCACAAATCATAGGCATGAAATCTGAAACATTGTGCTCAACCTAAAATTCATAAATCATTTTGTACGGGTGATCCCTACTTGCAAAACAAACAAACAAAACCCCCTGAAACATTACTAGACACTCTCCTTCTTTAGATCCCTAATGCTCATTCTCATTAAACACATAATTGTTAGTCTTCTAATACAAAAGATAAGAAAATATAAATTAGTGGGGGAGACCTTTCCACGAGCTCAAAGAGATCCCCATCAGGTCTTTTGCTGATTGGCCCAAGTAGGAGCTAGTTGAATGGAAAGGCTGTTTGTTATCTCAAGGAATAAATAAAATAATTTGTGGGGGAAATGCTATGGGTTGGAAAGGCTGGGGAAATGATGAGTGAGGAAACTATCTGGAAAGTGGGGACATTTGGGGCTGAAAGCCTCAGGTACCCAATGTCTCATATCCATGTAAAGTAATTCTGCTGTTGGTGTCTTGTTTCTATGGACATTAGAGAAAGATTCATTCCCACCTAGCTCCACCAAGGTGTATATAACTGCAGAACAGCACTTACCATTCCAGGTGGATGGTGTTTGTTTGATGGCAGATACCATGGGTCACCTTCCCAATAGCCAAACCATTCTTCCTTTCTTTCCTGTTAACAGAACCGAGGATGGTGATTGGTCCAAGACTACCATGGCAATCCCATCTCGGACTTCCCAGCCTTTCTTGTAATTAAGGAAGTCATTGGCCTTTGAAAGAGGGAGTTGGCTGGGGGGCTTCTGAGGAGTCTTTTGCTGCCTCTGTCCTTTCATTTTTCCACATTCTTTATGCCTTGAACACAAATGAAGAGCCTAGTGATGCTGCCACCAGGTTACCACCAAGAAGCAATTGAATATGAGGCCAAAAAGTCAACAGACTCAAGATGAAAGAGTGGAAAATGCAATCAGCGTGGTCTTGCTGGGCATTCACACCAAAGCCAGTGACAGGCCACCTCTGAATGTTTTGATATTTGAGAAAAACAGGTCCTGTTTGTTCAAGCCACAGAGACTGATTTTCTATTTCCTGAGGCCAAATATGTCCTAACTGGTACAGTGACGCAGTAAAAAGCAAACATCTCCTCCCACTGCTCACCAAATACCTGCCATAGCTCACGTTTTCACACCTACTTATGAGCATATATTTCTATTTGCTGTGACTTACTGAGCTCTTCAGGAAAAAGGCACTACAGGAATCTTAAATGTTTTATCCATGTAGCCACATCAAATCCTCAAGTATTTACAGACTAGCTATTAGATGGTGATAATGTACCAGTTCTGGGGGTGCAAAAATGAATTCACAGCCCTACCCCCAGGGAGCTAACAGTTTATTAGAGGGCACAAGGATCACAGTTCCTTGTGAGAGAGGAATTTGTCCTGGATAGAGAGAAAATGCAGAAGAAATGGTCATCTCTGTCTGGTGTGGGGAAGGAGGGAGATGGTAATACCCAGCTGGGCTTCCAGGGATGAACTGGAGTTTCCCTGGTCAGAAACCAGGGAAGGAACGAAGGCCATTTCAGGGAAGAGAAAGTCTGAAAGACCTCGGAGGTCCAGGAGCCTCAATATCCCCGTGTCTGAATTGCACTCATAGTCTTTCATTCTCTGTGTTGTCCATCTTCCCATCCATCCAGTCAGACCACTCAGCCACTTCCTCAGCTTCCTTTTCCTCATCATTCCTCCCAGAAGTAGATTTTGCCTCTTGGGTCTGGCTGGTTTTACCCATCTGCACCACTGCCAAGCAGGACCAGAGCCTGTCACCTGTCTCCGGCACCTCCAGAGCAGCCTCTTAGTTGGTCAACCTGCCACATGCTGCTTCTCTCTTCCCAAACTGACCTTATTAACTCCCACTATCTGTAGCTGATGACTTCCCTTTGCTCTGATGGTAGTAACCAAGATCCTGCGCTTTGGCTGAAGGCTCTCACAGTTTCTAGCACAATCTACTCAGCCTCTCCCAGGATCTTTGTTCCAGCCACGTTGGCCTGCTTTCAGATCCTTGAACAGGTCATATTCTTTCTTAACACAGGTCCTTTGCACATGCTCTTCCATCTTTGTAGAGAACATCCTCAAAATAAATTCTTCTTAATTTTTCAGATCTCAATTAAACTCAGTTATCATCTACCTAATCTTGACTAGGTCAACTTCTCTCATTACAAACTCTCGTAATCCCATGGAACTTTCTATTGCTACATTTATTACAGATGTAATGATGCTGTTATCTGGTTGATGATTTGATTAACATCTACCCTCCAGACTAGACCTTAATATCTGTGATGGTAGGAACCCTCTCTGTCACCGTGGTGCCCTTATCTCACAGCATAGAGACTAGCACATAGTAGGCACTCAATACACATTTGTTGAGTTATGGAAGAAATGAACAAATGAGGGTGGGAGCCTTGAACTATATGTTTGAGAGTCTTTTTAAACTTTTAATATCAACTTCATTGAGAAGTAATGTATATATGATAAAATGGACTTATTTTAATTGCACAGTTTAATGAATGCCAACAAAGGTATACTTTGGTGTAACCACTATTCTTATCAACCTGTAGCCTATTTCAATCACTCAAAAAAGTTCCTCTGTGCCCCTTTGCAGCCGATCCCAGACAACCACAGGCCCATACTATTGGTCAATTTTGTCTATTCTAGAGCTTGTATACTAGCACATACATGATGAACTCTTCTGTGTCCAGCTTTTTTGCTCAGCATAACATATTTGAGTTGCATTCATGTGTTATGTGTAGTTTGTTCCTTTTCACTACTGGTTAGTATTTCATTGTACGGATATGCCAGTATTTTGTTTCACCTGTTGGTAGAATTTAGCTTGTTTCCAGTGTTTGAATGTTACAAATAAAGCTGCACGGAATATTTCTGTATGAGGCTTTTTTTAGGTAAAGGTTTTTCTTTCTTTGGGGTAAATCCCGAGGAGCACAGTTTTAGGGGTCATTAGCAGTTATGGATAAAACCTTGGAATCACAATGAGATACTACTTCACACCCACCAGGATGGCCATTCATTGAAAAGAAAAAAGTAGGAAACAACAGATGTTGGTGAGGATGTGGAGACGCTGAAACCCTCATACATGCAGGTGAGGCTGTAAAATGGTGCAGCTGCCGTGAACAGGTTGGCAGGTCCAAAAAGGCAAAGACAGAATTACCAGGGGACCCAGAAATTCCGATCCCAGGCACATGCTGATAAGGACTGAACAAGGAGTGCGAACAAAAACTTGTGCCCAGATGTTCTAGCTGTTCACAATAGCCTAAAGGTGGCAATGCCCAAATGTTTACCAGCCGATGAATGGGCAGACAACATGGGATACAGCCACCTAATGAAGTATCATTCGACAATAAAAAGAAACGTGGAACTGATACATGCTACAACATGGATGAAGCTTGGAAACGTTCTGCTAAGCGACAGAAACCAGGCACAAATGGCCGTGTTTTGTCTAATTCCACTTACATGAGATGTGCAGAAGAGGCAAGTCCACAGACAGAAAGCAGGTGCATGGTTGTCAGTGGCTGGGGAGAGGGAGGAATGGGGAGTGACTGCTTAATGGGTGCAGGGTTTGCATTTGGGATAAAATGTTCTGGAAGCAAACAGTTGTAATGATGGCACAACATTGTGAGTGTACTTAATGCCACTGAGCCGTACACTTTAGCGCAGTTAAAAGGGGAAATTTGCCCTATGCATATTTTATCACAACAACAACAATAAAAAGAGACAACCTCAGACGGATGTGAAGGTATAGGGCAGTGGTTCCCACTCGCTGTAAAGGCTGCCCCCTCACCGGGACCCCACACCCCAGAAGCCCACAGTGGGCGGGGGGCAGTGCTGTCTGTCATATAGAATTTGGACATGACCTCCTGTGCAAGGTTCTGCTCAGGGAGGGGCTCCATCTTGCTGAGGGAGGGAGTTAAGAGGCTTGGAGGTCCATCACGTAACATCAGGTTGGAGCTGATCCCGCAGGTCTGGGATGGTTGAGAAAGGACTTCACGAGCCCACGAGAACAGGCAGTTCCAGTTAAACAGCAACATTGTGCCAAGGGGCTAGTTCACACTCTGTGGGTGCCATTTAATCCCATCCTGCTGCCTCCGAAAATGCTGGTTCCAAAATGTGCTGCAAACACAAAAAGGTGGAGGCCGACCTTCTTCACCTGCAGAGGGAGAGGAGAGAAAGGTCAAGGCTATGGAGAACGCAGGACTTTACTGAACAGGCAGAGAAAGAGGAGTCAGCCCACGAAGGAGGTGGGAGAGAAGGAGAGACAGAGAAAAGAGCCTGGAGAGGGGGTGCAGAAACCAATGGAGAAAAGATGTCTGTTCAACAGTGTCATACGGCATGAAGGTCACATTCAAGGACCCCCACATTTGGCAATGGCAGCTCACCAGTTACCCTAGTAATCGCAAGTTCAGTGCAGCAGGCCTAGCAGAAGCCTGACCCTAGTGGGTTGAAAAAATGGAAAGGAGCTGAGGGAGTGGAGACCACACTTTGAGTGTGCACTATTTTTTTCAAAAACCTTGACCAAGAAAAGAAGGAGAGAGAGAGAATCATATCTGGAAGAGGAGAAAGTCAAGGACGGGCAGAGACCCTACCATGTCGAAGGTTAAGAGAAAAGAACCAGTAGAAGAAAGGGTTCCAAGAGTCAGGAAAGCGAGGGAGCTGGAATGGAGCAAGGAATTCTCTGAAACACCTCTCAGACCTGTTCTTTGGGACGCTGACAAGGGATTTGCTGAACAATATTTCACAAAGTTTCAAAATCTTTGATCCTTCTAAGTAAATAACATCAAACAGTATAAAAATCCTTGATCTTGGAGACAAAAGATGTGGATTCAAGCTGTCATCAACTAGCCATGTGATGTTCACTCTTTCAGTAGCTCGTTAGAGCCTTAAAATCTCAATTCTTTCATCTACAAAGCAGGTGCAGTAATTTCTGCTATGCCTCGGAGTCATTATAGAACACCAAGAGGCGACATCTCTGATATTTGTATAATTGAAAGCACTTGGTTTTACTAATAAGGGTCATAGAAACGCAGGAAATATTATTGGGCCATATTTTAAATTAATCTACACTTACTGAAAACACCAATTATATGAAAATTATTATTTATAATGAGAAATGTTACTGATAACTGTTCTCAACATGACAGCCTTCCTCATGCTATTTCAGAGTATTTCCCTGTATCCACAACACAGTCGCCTCCCTGGGCATTGTGGGTAAAAGGGGCCGTGAACGTGGTGTAGGAAGAAGAGGGTGATGGACCTTCTGAGATTCCGCCCCACTTCTATCCAGGTAGGTCACATTTCTAAGATTAGTTTTCTTCACCTGGCTTTTGCTGGACTCTTCTGTAACCAATATGGTCCATGGCCCCAAGGCACACTGCGTTCAGCTTCTTTGTTGAAATCATTATTCATCGTTATCACTGTGCGGATTGCAGTTTCTGGAGTTACTGTCATGATCACCCTAATAACCTAGGGTTCAGTCACCATGCTGGAGGTGATGGAAGCTCGAAGTTAAGGAACTTGTGGCAGTCTCAAGGCTGGTACGGAGCAGCACTGTGAAGGGACTCTCATGCCATGGCACACGGTCCTCATTCACCGCCCAGCACGGTGCCTGGTGCGGAGCACATCAGTTGAATGCACAGGTAGATGGATGACTCATCACCATCTCAGCTTAGCTGTGCCCAGTGCAGCCTCCATCCTGGTAAGAGCTAGCATGCCATACTGGAAGGCTTCAAAAATGGAATTGATCTTTCTTCTGGATTGCTTGTTATTGTTAATGGTACTAACACTCACTGATCCTCTCAAGCCAAAAGCTTGGGTCATCCTAACCTTCTCCCTGTCTTCTACCACCATCCTCTGGTCCATCACAAAACCCTACCCATTCTGCCTTCCAGACACCGTCTTTTCCTGGTTGTTCCCTATTGCTGCTGCTTTGGTTCAGGCCTGGTCGACTGCCATCATCTCCAAACTGGTGTGTCTGGCTCCAGCGTTCTACCCACTCTTCCCAACTGTTCTCTACCCTGCATCCTTAGTGATCTTCCTAAAGTGAAAATTTAATCATCTAGCTCGCTTGCTTAACATCCTTCACTTGGTCTCATTTGATCTCAAGATAAAACCTAAATAACTTAGTATGCCTATAAAGCCCTTCCAGATTTGTCCCCCCCCCCGATCATCTTCCATGCCTCATCTTCCTCTCCATGTCCCCCTGTGCTCCAGCTGCCCCAAAGGACTTGGAACCCCAAACCATTCCCTTGTCTTAGCATACCTTTCCCTCCTTGTTACCTGAAGAACTCCTCCTCATCCTTCAATACCAATGCACACTTCTTCTAGGAAAGCTTTCAGAGCCCTCAAGGAAACCAGGGGCCCCTCTTCTGACTACTTAACACCCTCTTCCTCTATTTGTATTGTAGCACTTAGAGCATGGTGTCACAGCTGTGGGTTTATTTGCCAACACAGTAGTCCCCCCTTATTCATCATTTCACTTTCTGTGGTTTCAGTTACCTGTGGTCAACTGCAGTCCAAAAATATTAAGTGGAAAATCCAGAAATTAACAATCCATACGTTTTAAACTGCAGCCTGTTCTGAGTACCTTATTTCATCTCATCATGTCGGCATTGTAACATCTCACATCATCACAAGAACAAGGGTGAGGACAGTAGAGCAAGAGATTTTGAGAAAGACCACATTCACGTAACTCTTATTACAGTATGTTGTTATAATTGTTCTATTTTATTATAATTACTGTTAATCTCGTAATGTGCCTATCTTATGAATTAAACTTTATCATAAGGGTGTATATAAAGGAAAAACCTAGTATATATAGCATTTGGTACTATCCACAGTTTCAGGCATCCATGGGGTCTTGCAATGTATCCCCTGTGGATAAGGGGACTACTCTATCTTCAAGGGTAGAAAAGGTGTCATTGTCCCAGTACCACCAGCACCTAGCACAGTAGGTGTCATACAGTAGTTAGCATTCAGTAAGTGTTTAATTGATTAAGTAATAACAAGAAATCTTTAGCCCTCTTTTTCTCGTCTGTCCAGGAAAAATTCTGCTTAGAGGTGATAAGGCAGGGAAAGCGGATTCTTTGTTTCTCTCTTGGTGAGAAAGGGCTTCAGCTAAACCTGAAATCACAGAGCAGTTTGGAACAGAATGATAGAATAAGACAGTCTCTGAGCAACTCCTGAGTCAGATCGCAACTTTGTAGATTTGTTATTTTATTTAAAGTGATGCAAGCTTCTGAACAAACAGCCACACACATTGCAAATGTTCTTTTAAAAAAGTAGCTCAAGGTTAAATAGATATACTTAAAATTTTTCTGACAGTTTGGGCTGGCTGAGTTCATACTGCCTGAACAGAGACACCCTGTTGACAGGGATAATTAAGAATTGACTGCTCTCGAAAAGTCCAGGAGTTCTGCACATTAAGATGATAACAAGGGGTGGTATGTGACATGGTGTTAAATTGTCACTTAATGGCAACAAAGGAGAGTGACAGCTCTGTTGTCTGAAAGGCCAGTCAACCAGATGACACAGCCAGGCCTTGGTTAGTGAATCTCAAAAAGAAAAAGCTCAGTCTTCCTCTTTTTACATCTGTTAGCTTTGTTTCTCTCTCTTTAAAAAGACTGGTATTACTACTGTTTCCCCCCCCCCAATGCTGGTATTTCTTGATCAGAGACAACATAAGGTTGAAGGAAGATATTGTGTCCTGTAGGAAAAAAGACCAGCATGCTTGTCTTAACGACATTGTCCATGGGTTCTCTATAGCTTAGTAAGAATAAAAGACTGCATCCTGAAACCACTTGAAAAAAAGATGATCATAAATCAAAGTACATCTTAATCTGTTTAAAGTATTTATCCTTCTCCTTGGCTATTCAAGAGAATAGTCAGGAGGCACTTAGTGAAGCTGGGGGAAGGAATGGTGCTGGAAAAGTTTGCTGAAGAATGAAACCCCAGCAGGGAAGCCAGATTAGGATACCAAAGGCCATGTGACTCAGCTCAGAAAAAATGCATAGGAATTCCAGGGTGTAAATCTCAGTATGTCTCCACACATTCAAAACAGCAATGAGTTGCACCCTCTGGCCTCTGCTCGTGGCCACCATCCTATACTGACTCTGAGACAGAAACTCAGTAGGATCTCGTAGGTGTGGGCAAATGAAGACCATGCGTGGCAGGTGGGTGATACACCTTCTTTTGCTTTAAAGAGTAAAAAATAGTTTTATTCGAGGTTTCTCTTGTTTCTAATGATAAAGTAATATACATTCTTGCCTCCTTGTTGAAAGAATTTTGAAAATACAGAAAATTACAAAGAAGAAAGTTTTGCAAATAACCCATATTTATTCTAAATACTGATAAGCACACATAATATTTTAACATATCTCTCTGAAACACACACACACCCACTTCCATCCATATACATGACATATGTAATACACATATTCTGCTTTTTTCACTTAAGATTATACTGTGAGCGAAGTTCCTTGTCATTACACAGTCCAGTGTTAAGAATAGAGAGACTTGGTCATCTGAAGCTTTGCTGCAGTTCACTCCTCATTTGATGGGTCAACCTGGGAGTGACATTATTCTTGAGGGCAACTGGGTTTCAAAATCCAGTGTTTCTCTGGAATGAGACAGGGCTAGCCGCCTCTAATGAATGGAAGGTCTGCATCTGTGAAATAAAAAGACATTTCACTAGGGGCCAGCAAATCAAAGACAGGAAAGGCACGGTGCCCAATGATGGCGGAATCAAACCCTCCCTGTTCTTTCTCTTGCTCGTGGTCAGCAGGGAACAAGGCTTAGCCAGTGGAACCATGGAGAAAGGCTCAAGGTGGCCCTTATAAGCTCACCTCTGTCATACACACTTTCAAGGCCCATGAACTGTCTCCCAGTTGCTATCTACAAGCAGCAAAGCTTCCTGGGGCTCTTGGATCAGCTCCTCCTTCAGAGAGAGAAAGAAGAAAGGGAAAGTCTGGATACTTCGGCACACAGAGAATAACACTGAACATATACATTCTTCTGTCTTTATCAGCCCAGGAAAATGCTTTGAGTAGCTGGATTTCTTAGTGACAAACTTGCACAGTGAGTTTTCAAATAATACTTATCTTTGGAGAGATGTTATGTTAGCTGTCTTCTTCCCTGATTCAGTTTGACAGATTTCTTCCCTCCACAACTTATCTCATTAATGCATTTTGGTCTTTTTTTTTTTTTTTTTCATCAGCTAACTTATAAACCATTCCAGCGGATCTTTTGTTCTAAAGCCTTCAAATCAAATCAGTGTAACATGGACAGAAATGCTGTGCGCATGTGCACGTGTGTGTGTGTGTGCGTGTGTGCACATGCACACTTGTTGTCAACCTTCCTGAAACAAAATGGCATTTCTTTTTAAATTTTCTTTCCCTTTATTGATTTTAGAGAGAAAGGAAGGGAGAGGGAGAGAGAGACAGAAACATTGATGAGAGAGAACATTGATTGGCCGCCTCCTGCATGCCCCCCATTGGAGATTTCGCCCACAACCTGGGCATGTGCCCTGACCAGGAATCGAACTGACAACCTCTTGGTGTATGGGTTGACACTCAACCACTGGGCCACACCAGCCGGGCAAAATGGCATTTCTTATAAGTGCTGAGGTTGAGATAGATAGACTTTGAACATAGAAACTTTGATTTCCAGAATCCATAGGACAGCTGATAGAAGTACTGAATCCTTAAGAAAGATAAAATGAAGCCAGATTAATCTGTTAGTTTATTTCATTTCTCAACAGTTTCCATGAAGGACGCCACTAAAGTAGTCTGGATAATTTAGTAAAGTAACAACAACATGGTTATTTGTTCTGATATTTAAAAAATTGACATTTTTAATCAAAGTGGTAATGCACACAAGTTTAAAAATAGTGCTAAAAGGCTTATATGAAAAATATAATTTCTTTACTCCAATTCCTACTTTCTTTTTCTGCAGAAGCAACTACTCAACACTTAGTTTTTAAAAAAAATCTAGGCTCATATTTTTAATGATACACATAGGTGATATTGCTCAATCTTTTAGACATTATAGTCTAACTTATATCATGATAGATAAGGATTTAGCTGTTGTAATTGCTTTGAAATTTGTTTAGTTTTCTTTTTATCTGGTTGCTAAGTTTTCTTATACCCTCTTACAGTTTCTTGGTGTAAATTTGAGATAACTTATCCATTCCCTTCCCCTAGTCCTGGAAGGTTTCTCACTCGTCCTCCCATGTTGGGTGTTCTGTTTCCCGGAATCCACATTTTCTTCTTTCTTGGCTTCTTCCCTAGCACCCCTTCAGTAAGTGAGCCTTTACACACGTGATTGTTAGTTTTGCCAGGTATGGAACTCTAGGATGAAAATGATGTTCCTTGACATGTTGATGGCATGGCTCCACTGCCTTCTAGCTCCCAACAGTGCGGTCGACAAGTCCACTGCTATCCTTAGCCTGCATCCTTTGTGGACTCGCCTGGATCTGCTCTTCATGACCAATGATCCGAACTCCTACAAGAGTGGGCCTTGGTGGGATACTTTCTCAGTTATTATACTGGTAATTAGGATGGAAACTTTTAGGCTTTGTATTAACAATACATTTATGGTTGTTTGGGGGGTGCATTTGCAAATAATAATTCAAAAACCATATAAGCTTAGCAGATTGAGGAAGCTGAAATTAATTAGTCCAAACGTCTCTACTCCTCCTTCACTACCCCTCCAGTATAAAGTTTTACTGGGCTGAGCTGACTGTTGCAAGTGAACATTTGTATATGTGCTGGACTGTTCCTGGGGTTTGAGTTCAAGGGGGTGGGAGGGGACATGGCATATAACCCAGTAAATAGTCAGGGGTACTCTTTATCTTTTCCTTAAAGAGACAGGGCAGGAGAAGAGGAAAGATGGTCACAGCAACACCTCCAGGGTGGTCCGATGGGCCAGATTCAGATGATTCCAACGTGAATAAATCAGACACATTGAAACTGTCCACATACTACGCCAAGTTTAAAACTCAGGAAGCTTATGGAATATAATGAACAAAAAAAGGTGATGAACAAAATAGTCCCAGAGACACAGAAAGGAGTAAGGTTCAGACTGACAAACTTCAGAGGAGAGGCGTAGGGGAGGAGGGATGAGATAAACTAAAGAACTTATATGCATGTGTGAGTAACCAACAGACATAGACAACACTGCTTGCGGGGTCGGGGTGGGGGGCAGGATAGGGAGGAGGGTGTCTGGGGAGAAAAAGGAGAAACATCTGTAACAAAAATAAATTAATTTTAAAAATCTTGACTAAAAAAAAAAAAAAAAACAACTCAGGAAGCACTAATACCCTTGGATAATGCCAGGTTTGATATAAATGAAAAGACAAGCTGGAGGGGGAGACAGAAAAGCAAAACAGAGCACAGTTCAAGCTTAGAACATCAACTCGTTGAATTCTGTTGGAGGAGCCAGATTTCTTCCCTTTGAAATTATCTGGGAGAAAGACAGAGGCAGGGGGTGAAAATCTGGATGGTGTCCCCATATGGATTTGAAAAAGAAAATGTTCCTTAGAGTCTGAGTTTCGAGTGCTGCCAGATTTAGCGTGTGCCATCCCCCAAACTGGAACACTGCCCACACTGTCTGAGCTGCAGGTGTGTCCCGGTGCCCGTCTATGGACCCATGAGACCACAAGAACTGCTCGCACCATCCTGGGAGAAGAAACAGGAAGACGAAGAGTCTGACCTTTCTCTCTCTTCCTGGGGGTCCTACTGCCCTCCCTCCAAGGACCTCAGCCGAGGCTCCTAGCTCTGGCATCCATCTTTATTTTGCTAAAATTGCTGCTTGGCTGCCCTCAGGAGATGGAATCGTGGTTCATTTTCAGTTTGAGTAATGACAGATTCACCATTTTCACCAGGAGCTTTTGAAGACATCATTACGGTTAAACAGCAGAGACAGGGGCCTCCGTGCACTTGTGGGCGCCGCTGTTTCTCCAGCCCAGAAATCGAACAGTTCTCTCTTCCTTTCTCCACAAGTGCATTTGAGAATATTTTCTATATGGTTGATTGGTATCAAACTTCTAAAAATCCATGAGAAAGGAGATGGGAAAGAATAAATCTGTGCACTAAAATGGAGAGCTTTTCAGATTTAATAAACTTAGAAGGTGAAAATCATATTAGTCTATGAAAAATCTCTTCTCTTTGTCCTGAAGAGGGGGTTGGGGTTGCCCAGGGAATAAGCCCCAAAGAAGCTTAGCAGCGTGGTCTAAGGTAGCCTCACCCTACGAAGCAGGCCCCACTTCCCTGGATTTGCACAATAGCTTCGGAAAGGGTTTTGAAGTTCTGTCCCAGGCCCCTCTTGCTGGGTGGGCTCAGGGGAAAGAAGGTGGCCCTTGAAATCGCAAGCCCTGAGTTCACGCCCTGGTACCCTACGTGATATCTTGGGAAAGTAGCTTGACCTTTGGGAAAGTCTCCTCTTCTTTATCTGGATTTCTGGGGTTGATGACAGGAACAACATCTATTTTGTAAGACTGAGTGTGAGGCAGAGTGACATTTATGAGGACCCTATGTATACCAGGTGCTTAATTAATGACCACAGTTATGATGATGATTGTTGCTGGATTGTTTAACTAACCACTCAGCAACTCCACTGGATGGTTCCTAAAGGTCCGAAAGGTAACATGTCCAAGATGGAACGCTTCATCCCCAAGTCCTACCCCTTTCTACAGTATCTACCCCGAAGTGATCCCCTTAGCCTTCTCTATCCCAGCAAAATGTGTCACCGTCCCACATGGGGCTTGGGAATTATTGCTGCCTCCTCTTTCCTTTAACCCCCCACAGTACATCTAAATCAAGCCCTGATCTGGCTCCAAATTTACCTCAAATCCCACTGGTTTTCCTAACCCCTCTGCTACCCCCCGGGTCTCCGCCTGTTCTACTGCAACAGCGTCCCGCTGGGCTCCATGCCTCTCGTGGCCTCCTTACAGTCCCTTCCCCACAGAGCTGCATGTGCTCTGTTTAGAAAGGTGAACCAGATCTGGTCACTCACCTGTGCAGACCTCTCTAATGCCTTCCAAACTCCTTTCCACGTCCCACAAAACCCGACACCATCTGGCTTTCCTGCCTCTCCAACTTCATCTCCTAGCTTCTGGCTCTTTATGGCCAAGTCACAGTCACACATCAGGTTTATTCTCGTCTCAGGGCCTTTGCACATGCTGTTCCCACATGCTGGAACACTCTCCCACCCCCAGCCCAGCCCTGATCTCTACATGGCAGGCTCATTCTTACTACTGAGGACTCTGCTCAAATATGATCTCCTCAAAGCAGCTTTCTGACTTTCCCATCTGAAGTCACTAGAATTAACAACTCATAGTAGTTATTACTATCTGAGATACTAAAACGGATATTGCTAAAATAAACTTATCTGTTTTCTTCTTATATCTCTGTTCTAGTATGTAAGTTTTGAGAGGACAGAGACCATGTCTGTGTTATTCACAGCTCTATGCTCAGCACCTGGAATAGTGCCTGAAAATGTTTGTTGAATGAATGAATGAAAGCATTATTAATAGTACAGTGTTTTGACTCCATCTGGTCTCCATCTTCCATGGCCCCAGGCACATGCACCCTGGTTCACTGGCTCTTATTCCCCGCCCACTCTTTTTCTTTTAGGGCTCACAACTGCTAACTGAATAACCTATTGGCGGAGCACTAAGGGGTGGGGGACTCCTATAATAAGATGTGCTTCTTCTAATTGGAGTTTTTGTTCCCACATCAATGTGTAGCTTTAATGGTGAATATCTGTGACTGTGTCAGGCTGCGGGGAAGCATTGTGGCTGTGCCCTCCTAAATGCCACCTTCTGCCCACATGGAGTGGGTGTGAAAGGAGGCTAGCTCTACCATGTTTCACCAACCGGACTCCTCCATTCTTCCACAGGAACTCCTTAAAATCATTGAAAGGGACACACAATTGCATCCTTTGTCCTCAGGTGGAATGACTATGGCTTTGCCTACTTTTATGGGCATACATTTTTCTGACTTTTGAACAAAAAACCAAGAGAGTGGAAGAATACCAAACCTCTTCCAGAGTAGCACTTTGCAGAACACTATTTTAAGGGCAGTAACAAAAAAGAAAAAACAAACAAATGTCCCTACTTCAAACTACCTAAAGGCTCATCTTTTCGCTGAAATAGGGCAAGCTTCTGTCTGCCCTAGCCAACAGGTGGCAGCCAGCGCGGTGGGTGACGAG
The DNA here is from genome assembly GCA_030848825.1 of Tadarida brasiliensis. Lineage (NCBI taxonomy): Eukaryota > Metazoa > Chordata > Mammalia > Chiroptera > Molossidae > Tadarida > Tadarida brasiliensis. The sequence continues at coordinate 90,880,810 of CM061267.1, read as the reverse complement.
CGCTGGGACCCTGGAGTCAGGCAGGCCTGGGGGTCAGCCCGGACCTGCCTGTCCTCAGTCTCTTTGAACTCAGTGCCCTTGTCTGTATGCCAAGAGCTATTTCCTAGGGCTATCCGAGGAGCCGAGGAGCTCACACATTTAAAACAGCCCGATCCCTGGTCTACAGAAGCTGCTCAGTGCGCAGGCATCCTCTTCCCTGCCCAGGAAGGAGGGTATCTGCCCGCAGCGCCTCTGGCTGCAGGCGCAGAGGCCCAGCAGATGGGCTTGAACTGCAGAGGTGGCCTTTGCTCCCAAAGCAAGAAGTCCGAGGCGGCCAGTTACCTGATGTTGATTGAAGGCTGATCTCTGCATTTCTCCTGGCCGTTTCCAAATGCGACTGCACTTCTAGTATCACAGTTGTATTCCAGGCAGGAAGGAGCAGGAAAGAGGAAATAAAGGCAACATGGCAAAGGACCATGGCGAGCAGACCAGTCCCTTTTTATCAGGAAAGCAGCCACTTTTCCAGAAGCTCCACCTAGTGGAGATCTACTTACATCTCATTGGATGAACTGGGTCACATGGCCATCTCTAGACCAATCACAGGCTGGGGGATGGGCTTGCCATGCCTGGTGAAGTCCCATTGCCGAATACCCCCACGACCAAAACCAGAGTTCTATATACAGGGAAGGAGGGGTGCTGGGAGTGAGAAATGAGTGCTGAGTAGGCAATAAATGGGATAAAACACTACAGGAATGTACCATCCTGGCTTGGGATGCAACAGGGACTTCCAAAAGGGATGATTCTTTCTCAGAATAAGAGAGATTTATGTGTCTGGGTCCACACCAGAGAGGCCTTTCCCTTGCCTGTTCCCATGGCTACTGATCAGTTGAGGAGATGCCACAAGGGGAGAACCCATCCACATAATTCTGAGGAGAACAAAATAAAAGAAACTTCCACTTTGTACTACAGGTTCCAGCTATTGGTGGAGATCAGCAGTTTATGAACAGAAAAACATTCTGAGTGCCTCAGGTATAAATTTCCTAGCGATTGTCTCGCATACAAACCTGCCCCTCCTTTGACCACTTGAGTTAAACACAAGGCAGAATTCAGTGGCCCGAATATTAGGCTCCACCCAGTAAAATCACCCACACAAACTTCACTGCACTAGGCACTAAATCTACGGAAAATCGAGATTAGCCTGGATTTAAACATTTACTCTCCAAAACGATCTCTGACTCCAAGCGTAGAACATTTTCACAGGCTGTAACAGGCTCTGATGCAATATTCCCAAATTGTTCTTGGCAAATGATGCCACTGACTGAATGAGAAATTCACGGAACTGGGAGCATTGTTCGGCCGTAAGGGCCACAGACGGGGGCTGGGTGTCAGGAGTGGCGGAGGAATCAGACACCAGGAGCACGAAAGAATAACCAAGCAAGGGGTGGGGGAAGGGGTCAAGAATAATTTACTAAATAAGATGATAATCACAAGCATGCATGCTTAATAAAGAATAATTGCAGTAAAAGACTACATTTCAGTCTATAGAAAGCATAAGTATCTTCGAACAAGTAAAACCATCTCATCACGAGGAAGGGCTGCTTAAGCATGCATTTCGGAGCAATCGGGAGTAAATCTGATAGCTCCGTGTCTATTTCCTTGTTTATCCCCCTGAAGTAAGAACAAACTGTTGGAACTGGGAGGGGGTGGTGATGGTGGAACCAGATCAATGGTCCCACATCTAGAGCTCTAAACCCAATGGCAAGAAAGAAAGAATCACAATAAGGAGAGAACTGTGCAAAGGCCACTGGAGTCCCCAAGAGCACCAACCAGTAGCTGAGGGCAGCCTCAAATGAGCTCAAGGGCAAGAGAGATTTGACATCCACTCCCCAGCCATAGTTATTTAATTGTTATCCCTACCATTAGGTGTCTTCTTCTGTCTCAGGACTCTCATCTTCATAGGGGTCACTCACGATAAAGTTTGAACCAATTTCTCTTCCCACGAGTAGGATAGGGGCTTCCAGTTGCTCCGCGAGCTCTCCAGTGTTTTACTTTACCATCCTGTGGGGAGTCGTACAGAACAGCACTATGATTACACTTTCCCTTCTCTGGTGGCTGATGACGATGAACACCTCTTTACGTCCACGTTGGACATTTGGGGTATCAGTGGCCAATTAGTTTCCTTAATGCTCTGTTTAAGAAATCTTTGCTTACCCCAAGGTCATGAAATAGTCTCTATTTTCCTCTAGAAGTTTGATTAGTTTTGCTTTCCTATTTAAGCCTATGATTTCTGTCAAATAAAGTTTTCTCATTTAATTGTCACAACCTCTCTTTCTAGGAATACCTGTCAGATGATTGAAGACGTTCTGAAATCCTTGAATTCAGAGACTTAGAGCAGCCTTTTCAGGGTGGGATTCCAAGGGAAGTCTGTGCTGTTTCCGTGGTCCTGGCGGAGTTTCAGAAGCCCTGGGGGCAAGTGTCAGGGCTGTCCCTAATGCACAGACAGCATCCTCCCTGCATTGCCGCCCCCACTGGGAGGTCAGAACTTCACAGAGCACCGCCAGCAGAGGGGAATGGACACAAACAGCCAGTCTGTAAGCTCTTTGAAGCCTTGACCTTCCAAGTTGAAGTATTTAAAAACTCTTCAATATAGAAATACAATTGTCCTTAGGTTGCATTTTTGCAAGGATGGCAAAGAGTGCTTGTAAGCAAACCTCCTGGGCTCCTGGGCTCCTTGAGCTTCCTGCAGCTCCAGAGGGCAGTCGAACTGCAAGAGCTTTTTCCTGGAGTGTCGTGGAAGGCGTGCTGCTTTGCCACAGCCCACCCAGGCCCTGCGCAGGGAGGTGCATGGCTCATCTCGTCGACCGGCAGCAGCCGTGGTGACAGGCAAGGGAATGGCCTGTCTGCCGTGGACCCAGACGCATAGACAGATCTCTCTTATTCTGAGAAAGAAGCGCCCCTTTTGGAAGTCCCCGCTGTATTCCAGAGTGGTACGTTGCTCAATACGTGCCTGCTTTCTGGAACATACATGCACGTGATTTAGTTCATCTAATCCTCACTGCAAGCCCAAGAGGTAGTATTATTACTTCGGCGAGGTTAAGTAAGGTGCCCAAATTCACAGTCTGAGTGATGGCAGAGCTGGCCTGTGAATCCAGACCTTCTAACTCCACATCGAATGTTTTTATGTTAATTCTACCTCTCATTTCTATACACTTTCTTGAGCACTTATCTTTTCTTTCTTTTTTTTATCCTCACCTGAGGACATTTTTCCACGTTTGTTCAGATAGGGTGGGAGGGAGAGAGAGACAGAGAGAGAGAGGGAGAAACATCAATGTGAAAGGGCTGCCTCCCGCAGGACCCCGACCAGGGCCGGGATGAACCGCAACCAAGGTACGTGCCCTTGAGCGGAATCGAACCTGGGACTCACTGGTCCGCGGGCCCACACTCTAACCGCTGAGCCAAACCAGCCAGGGCAGGACTTATCCTTCTTAATATTCTTCTCTTAGATGGTGTCCCTGTTGGCTCAGGCTGTATAACAGAATACCATAGACTGGGTGGTATAAACAACAATTTATTTCTCATGGTCTGGAGGCTGGAAGTCCCACGATCAGGGAGGCAGCATAGTTGGGTTCTGGTGAGGACCCTCTTCTGGGTCACAGATGGCTGACTTCTCATTGTATCCTCACACTGGTGAGAGAGGGAGCTCTCTGGTCCCTTCCTCCCCTTATAGGAGCATCACCCCTGTCATAGAGACTTGACCCCCATGACCTCATCTGAACCCCGTTACCTCCCAAAGTCCCCGCCTCCATGTGCCATCACAGTGGGGGCAATGGCTTCACAGAGAAATGGGGAGACACAAACATGTGGTTCATAACAAATGGGTAGTTTGTAATCTAGGGTCCCTTTCCGTGCCCTGAGAAGGCTGGGAACCCCTAAAACTTTAAAGACTAGGTGTTTGCTTGTGTGATTTGCACATAGAAGCCCTTCCTCTCATCAGATTCCAGTTATCAAAGGTTCCACGAAATCAGCATCACTGCGGGGAGTGGTGCTGGAGGAGGAACCCCTGGGGTGGCCTTGTCACCATGAGGCGTGGGCAGCCCCGCCGGAGGCAGAGGGGATGCTGGTGCTGTGCTCAGCGCCTCGGGCTTCAGGAACACGCAGCCCTCCTGTGTGTGAGCCCGAATAACCCTTCACTTCAACAAGGTGCTTTCTCTTCTCGTGATTCTGCGGAAGAAGAATAATGCGTACAATAAATAATCAAGGCCCCTTGTAACTAAAATATAAGGCACAGAATGTTCTCTCTAGCCTTTTTCTAATTCTCTTCCCACATGTTTCTCTGCTGTGTGTTGTACACACATCCCACAGCACTGAGCAGACTGGTTAAAACCTGTGTGGAGACACGATCACTGGAGTTACAGAATCTCTGTAGCAGGCAACACGTTCTGCATTTGCTTAGTGAAAAACCCAACAAGAAGGGCCATAGAGAAGGATACTCAACAGAAGCTATTCAGGGTCAGAAAGAGGAGAAATAAAAAGGGGAAGGGGAGGAGGAGTGCAGGAGGGAGAGAGAGAGAGAGGGAGAGGGAGGGCACAGGAATAAGCAGCAGAAGGAGAAGGCCTGAGACAGCCAGTGGGATTGCAGACCTTTTGCAAATGAGAGGGTTTCCAGGGGTGTATCAGGTAGATCCAGGGGCACCCGTCTTGGAGGCAGCCCTGTGAGTGTGTACCACTGGCAGAGGGAAACAGAGCCGGTGTCTGTTACACTGAGTCAGGTGTTGTGTTGAGTTTATCAAAGCTTGGTCCGTGGCCTGGCAGCACTGGCATCACCTGGGGCTTGATAGAAATGCAGAATCTCAGGCCCCATGCCAGAACCACAGAATTAGCATCTTTAACGAGCTCCCCCAGTGGAGAAGCACTGACCCAGGGGACACTCAGGCAGGTGGCCGAGGGCCTGGAAGTGGGTTAGTGTGAGACACCAAGCACAGAATGTTCTTTCCAGCCATTACTAGAAGGAGCCAGGGACCACAATGACTGGAGAGGTCCTGTTGACAGAACAGTGAAGGCAGTGCAGTGGTTAGGAACAGGATATGGACCCAATGCGGGGTGGCCTTGGACAAGGACTTAAACTCTTGGGGCTTCAGGATCGTCATCGTAACACAGTGACAAGAGCATCCCCATGAGAGGGTGACTGCAAGGAAAACTGAGTTTACACGCATGAAGTCTCAGAACTGCTCTGGGGTGGCTAGTTCCAATAGTTGTTATTATTACTGTTGTTGTTGTTGTTGTTGTATATTTGCCTGCAGCAAGTACACCAAGGGTGAAGAAACTAGAAGCCGGGGAAACAATTCCCACGTTGCAGCAGGAGCCCGATCAAATTGGGAGGAGAGCAGAGGAGTCATCTTTGGAACTTGCCCCGGTACAGAAACAGCTGATTTCATCCCTAAGCTGCTCTCCTGTTTACCAAGGGCACCGATAATAACCAGCCCGCCCTCGCATCTGTTCTGCATATCGCCTCCCCCCACACCCCCTGCAGCTCCAGGAGTGCCGTCCCACACATATCAACCCTCCTTTCTCCTGCTTCCTGGTTGTGGGCCTGGGGTCAGGTTGGGCATGCCCTGAACAGGTGGGCAGTAGGATGAATAGGAAAGTATGTGACCCAACTCCAGAAGTCAGAGGAAGTCCTGGCTCCGTCTGGGCCCGGGCACTGCGGGCATCTCTTTGCTCACCTGCTTTGACCAGCTGGGTAATTAGAAGAGATTATCATAGTTGTTACCACCAGGGCGCCCTGGCATTCGGGGATCACTTACATACAGCTTCCTACAGCTCCCACTCTTGAATTTACAAGGACTTAAAAGGATCGACCACTTTCCTGACGTTGATGGCTCTGAGAAGTAGAATTGGTGGCTGTACCAGCTTGAAGAGGAGCTGCTAGCTCAAAATATTTACCTCCCTCTCTCATTGTTCTAAGTACCATGGTTAGCACCTCTTTTAAAATGTGCATGCCCCTGGAAAGGAATGTTAAAATGATAAGTAATTTCTCCTTTGTTATGAATAACTATCACCGGATAGTTTTCCATCTGCCGTTAACAACGTTAAAAGGAGAGCAATGTTCTTGGATGGGGGTGGATGGGAGGAAGAATGGGGGTTGGTTTTGTACAGCAGGGAACTCACTGTGGGAGGTGAGGGGAAGCTGTGTGGAGCCAGGGAATCAAGAGCTTTGGGTGGAGGAGAATAGTATTAAAGAGAAGGCAGCCGGAGGTTGAATACGGGTCCCAAGTGGGATGGGATGGCACCCATGAAAGTCTTGTTGACTTGGGAACTGGGCCAATGGCTGGTGGAAGCAACTACCTGAATGTAATTACAGATCACCTGCTGGGCTGCTTTGGGTATTTATGGTATAAATGCTTTGCTTGCAGAATAAACTCAAGGCACTTGGACACCCACAGCCCTCCCCAGATGAGTAGAGCTCAGCTTCATCACCCACCACTGCCCTGTATGAGCTCTCTGTTCCAGTAAGAATGTCCCACCTCCACTCCGTGGGCAGGCCGCTTTCCTGGCAGGAGTGCCCTCCCCCTTCCTCTTTGCCCAGTGACTCCTAAGCATACTTCAAGGTCCAGCAAAAGCTCTGTCTCCCAGGAGACCATTCCTAACATGGGGTCCATGGTGAACTCCCCTTCCAACAATTTTGTTGACCACTGGAAACTTTTTTATTTGCATTAACTTCTTTGTATTAATTTTTTTTACCTTTTATTTAACAGTGATTTATTTACATTAAAAGTTAATATATTCTCTGCTAATATAGAAATTTGGAAAATATAAAAAGCCAGAAAGGGAATCATACAGAAACCTTTAAATTCTGGTATCCTTCCTTTCAGCCATTTCCTCTTTATATATTTCTTTTTCACTTAGCATTATGAACATATATCGATTGTTCTGATTTTTGTAAAAATAATGTCCACCTTTAATGATTACAAAAATATGCTCATTGAAAAATACTGAAAAGTAGAAAAAACTTCAGATTTCCTAGATTCCCAATATATAGAAACAGTCACTATACATATTCATATATTTCTTCATAGCCTTTCCCCCTTGTATTTGTACATGGTCCAGAGCATATTGCCAAGGTCATACTGCATGTATTTTATAGTCCAGTTCATCCAGGAATATCACAGGTCCTGCTGCTACGAAGAGCGATCATCTGGTGACAGGTGACATCTTCCTCCAGGTAGTTTATTAGATTTCTCCTATTTAAAAGACTCCTCAGAATCATTTAAAATAACTTTGAAGACCCAAAATATCATTCTTCAAATTGCTCAGCCATAAAAGTGTTTATTATGTTGTTCTATGCAATTCTGCTTTTATAAAGGGGGAAACAGACTTTCCGTTAAGTATTTCTTCGGGCACAGTGTCCTACTCGAGTGGAAACTTAGCCATTGTTAACAAGTCTGGAAGAACAACAGCAGTTATTGTTTTAAATAGTCATCAAACAAGTCAAGAGATTCCATCCGATTCACTGGCTGGAGATTATGGCTCGAGAAACATGATACTGGGCAAGGAAGAGAGGAATGAGAGGAGCAGTTAATAGAAATCACACAGGGTCAGGCTTCCTCCCAAGACTGCAGGATCCTCCTGGAAATACAGAATTCAACCCGATCCCTGAAGTTGGGGTACAAAATGAATAAGGAGAGATCTTCTTTCCTTTGAACTACATATTTTCCATCCTTACTGGTTTGGCTCAAGTATGTTTACAAATAATTTTTTCCCCAAAATGCATATAGGAGAAGTATCACTTATGAATAGTTGAACATTCATTCATTCACTCAAAATATTTGTTGAGGTCACCATTTGTTGAGGTTACTCTGCTATCATTGGGGCTACATAGCACTTACATTCTGTTGGGAAAGATAGGCCAATAACCTGTGATAAAAATCCTGTGATAGAAAGACAGGATCCTAAAAAAAAATGGGGCCACATACTAAAGCCGACAAGCTCAGGGGAAGGCTGTGTGCCAGGCCTTACAAACTCAGAGACGGAGCGTAACCTCGTAGGATGGTTTGGACATAAGCATTCCTAACGAAAAGAGGGTCATGACATAGTGGCATCCTAGGCCGGCAGCTTCCTTGACAAAGGTCAATCTTTATGTGAGCCTGTCTATTGTAATTTTGCATCTAAGATACCATCCCTCTGAAATGTAGAGTTATCTTTTTTTCTAGATCCTTCAGGGTACAACCTCTGCGCCAGAGCACAAGACGGCAGAACCCCGCATTGCTACCTTGTTCCCCGCACACTGTTTCCACGTGCTGTCCGTGTTTATTATTCACTCTCCTGGACCCGCCAATGTAAAAGAAGTATGTGTCTCTCCATTTTGCCTCTGATCCAATCCCAGAGATTTCCCCCACTTTGCTTTCTCCTGCCCCCTTAATCTCCCACCAGTGGATTTGATGTAACCCTCCTTATGTTTGCTCCTTGGAGTCTGATGTAAAAATTAGCTGCAAAACCACCATTCTCCGGAGCATTTTCACAAGCCATTGATTTTGCTTCCCAACAATTGTCAGTTTGGCTCAAATAAACTCATAAAAATTCTCTAAAAGAAAGAAAAAGATTTTTACTGTAACCAGCCAAACAATACAAATATTCCCTAGAGAAATCTCTTCCCTATTTGTTTCCTATATAAATTTGATTGTAACATTGCATTATTATACTTTGCATAACAATGCCTCACTACCCAAGTTCCCCAAAATAATCACAGAATTGGTTTTCCTAACTATGCAACTCTACAATTTAGAAGAATCTTCTTCCAAAAGCACGTGGACTATCTGTGCTCCAGTGTGAAAGAATTTTATGACACGTCCGTTTGATTCACTGTGACTCAACTGGGATTGTGTTCTGTTCAGGCAGCTCATTTAAACTTTTTTTCAACTTTTGGGAAACTAGCTTAACTTTTGTCCCTATTTGGAAATCGCTTTATGTGAAGTTCTATTTCAATGTTGGTTGCTCCTGAGCTGTTAGGAAATAGACATTTTGTGGTATAAAAATAAATATAATAAGTTCCCGTCCTCAGAAATGAATGGTAGAACAGATTTTACACAACTGTTCCACCAAATTGACTGCATGACACTGGATTTGGAAAGTGTCAACACCCAGAATAAGACCACGGAAACTTTTGGGCATGAAAACAAGGGCTAGAACGAAAGCACTTCCTTTCCTTCCTTGTGTGAAGAGAGATAACATTAGCTCTGTTTGCTGGCAAAGACTGGAGCAAAAGTACACAGTGTTTTTCGATTCCACATAGGACCAAACACAAAACCCCAAACCCCTCAGGAATGCAAAGACAATTAGTTTGCAAAGTTTTCCTTGGCCATTCCCCAAGCTCGTCAAGGGCTTCTGTCCACTCGCAGACTCTCTCACGACTCTCGCTGTTCAGATCATCAGACTGCTGTTTCCTGAGGCGTGCTCAGGGATTACTAGCTCTGAAGGATAGGTATTATTTGAACAAAGGGTTTCAGGGTAAAAAAGTAAAACTCAAGCAACACTGAGTTAGCCCTGGCAAGTGTAGCTCAGTTGGTTGGGCATCGTTCCATGCACCGAAAGGTTGCTGGTTCGATTCCTGGTCAGGGCACATTTTTGGGTTGCAGGCTTGATCCCTGGTGGGGGCATGCAGGAGGCAGCCGATCGATGTTTCTCTCTCACATCAATGTTTCTCTCCCCTCCTCTCTCTCTAAAAATCAACACAACAACAACAACAACAACAAAGAGAAACACTGATTTAAACAAGGTTTCACTGATGTGTTTATTTTAGGACCTCGGACTGTGCTGATGCCAAGGGTGAGCTAGAGAATGCAGTTTGGGACTCCCCTGTCCAATAGCATAATGAACCAGACATCCTAGAAAAAAAAAAAAAAAAGACCAAAAAAACCTTTTCTTTACAAAACACCTAAAAGTTCTGGATAAAATATATAATTTAAAATGAACAACTAGGGGAATCTCCCGGGGAAAAAATGAAAAGGAGGAAACGAGACCAGTAAGCTAGTGCTGAAACCACTTCTGAACTGGGAGCAGTTTCCAATCCCAGAAACGAGCACTCTGAGTTTTAATATTAATAGCTATGTGAGAGTCAGGGGTTGGAACTAAGACACCTCCATTAAGCCTGAATCCTCACATGTCTGCTCTGTTAGAGGAAAGGGGAAACTAGAAAAATCCATTCAAGAAAAGGGAGATGACAGGATATTTCTATCTGAAGCCGTGTTATCTACGTGGGGAAAAGCCTCACGCTGTATCTCATAACAACAGACTACCTTTATTATCCGAGAAACCACAAGGTAGGGAATTAACATAGTTTCAGATTGTGATACTCTAGTGAATCTGGAACAAGAAAACAAAAGTCCTTTCTGGAGGGACTCATTCTCCACCCAAGCCTTTCAGTATTCCCACATATGCAACCCATTGAATGTGAGTTCAAAATAAACATTATGGAACACATAAAAAACAAACTATCATGAGTTTGCAGAAACAATCAACATCTAAATTTTATCTTGAAGGATTTTATATAGTGGAAGTATTGGATATGAAATATAAAATGAAAGTATTTAAATTATTTAAAGAAAGGAAAGAAGGACTTGAAAATATGAGGCTTTAAAAAAAAGCGGATTTGAAAAAGAAACATAGAATTTCTAGAAATAAGAAAGATCATTATTGAAATTAAAATGTAATGTTTCAAATGAGTAGCAGATAAGATATTGCTAAAAAGAGAATTTGTAAATTAGAAGATACATCTGAAGAAATTATCCATATGGCAGCATAGAGAGACAGAAATATAGAGTTTAAGAAAAATGGTAGAATCTGCAGATGTTACTATGCCCAGTAGGAGTTTGAGAAGGAGGGAATACGGGAAAGAGAAAAGATAATATATGAATAGATAATGGCAGGAAATAGCACGGAGTCTATGGAAGACATAAATCTATAGATTTAGGAATCACAATGAATCCTAAGCTTAATTAATGAAAATTAATTTATGTCTAAACCGTTTGTAATAAAGACAAAGAAAAGACCCTTTGTCTTGTCAGAGATAAAGGACAGATTATATACAGAGAAATGTCCATTAGACTGATAGCATGACAGCAGACTTCCCAACCGCAGCACCAACGCTGGAAAACGGGGACATTGAGTGGGATGTTGGGAGCAAATAACTGTCAAGCTAGAACTGTGTACTCAAACTATCCTCCAAGAAAGGTGAAATAAATATATTCCGACACACGAAAACAGAGAGTTTGCTATCAATAGACTTTCACTAAAAGGAATTTTTAGTTCTGTCTCACTAAAGGATGTCCTTTAGGAAGAGAAATTTGATCCTAGGAAAATGGTCTCAGATACAAGAAGGAATGATGAGCAAAGAAATTGGTTTAAAAATGTGATAAATCTAAATAAACGTTTTGTATAAAACAAATACTTGAAATAATACTTATAATGTTACATTATGCATAATTTTACATGTATTATATATAATAATATTATTACATAGATAATAAATCTAAAATACTAGACAAGAATAACCTGCAAACTGGGATGGAAGTGATTGGAGTTAAAGAGAATGGAGTTTTCCATATTTATTTGAGCACATATCTCTAATTTGCAAGCATCTTGTGGCATTTATGTTCCGGAAATGGACTTTGTGTTTGGCCTGGCGGATACGGCTCAACAGAAGCCAGGCTGTTAACATCCTGGGTCCCACACAGGAACAATAGAGCTGATGTTCCTCCTCCAACGCTTAGGAAGCCCGGCTACACTTGTGTTCCTAGTGGGTGGATGTGGGCGTGCTAGGCAAAATACAGAACACCTCGTTACATTGGAATTCCAATTAAACCACAAGTAAAAATTAATCACTGTTTCTCTGAAATGCAAACTTAACTGGGTGTCTTGTATCTTCAGTCACTGAATACGGCAGCCTAGGTGGACGGAGAAGTTGGGAAAGGATACGGGCGGAGGAATAATGGAGTTGAGGAGGTGACTGTCTGCTTGACCTTAGGGTATCTGTACTTGTAAGTCATGAAAGGAGCAAAGCAGAGGGGCTGGTCACATTAGCAGGCTCTCAGCCGACCTTCACACATAAGCAGGCTGTGTTTGTTGTGAACTCGTGTTCAGAACCAGCTTTGGGACTTTCACGCTCTGCTGCTGGAGAAGTGGGCTGACCTGGACTGAAGAAGTGAGCGGAGAAGAGAGGGAGGGGCCGTCATGCAAATACGTATTCTACTTCCTGAGAACTTCAGTACGTGACCTGGGCCAAGGGCTTGCTGCGCAGCAGACCCAGACTTTACACATGGGAGGAGACCCTTTGTTCCATGGTGGGCTGATTTGTTACAATCTTCCAGAAGTTCTTTCCATGAATAAGAACTAGGAAGCCATGTTAAACTAACAATAGCAAATGCTTATGAGTACTTACAATGGGCCAGGTTCTGAATGAAGCACTTTATACATATTAACTCAATATTTACTGCACTCCTCTATGGGAGGTGCTACTTTATTACAACCTGTGTCACAGGTGAGGACACCAAGTCTAGAGGTTAAACGTCTTCCCCCAGTCACACCAAGTAAGTCACAGAGCCAGGATTTGAACCCAGGAAGTGTGGGTCCACAGCTGTGCTCTTGACTGCTAGCCATATTATCTATCAGTCTGCGACTGACAGCTAAGAAATGGTCCGGTCTGAAATGCGCCACCAGATGGAGGTCATGGTGACATACAGAGGCTAACCCTGAAGGTCCAGTCTGGCTGCTTTTCCTTTCTGCTCTGTTTCTGCCTGTCTGGTGGCGGGTAAGTCACCGGGTATAATTTCTCTGATTTGTAAACCCATACTTCTCAGAAAGTAGATTATAATTATGTGCTATATATTAACAGTGCTTTTTAAATTTACAAAGTACTTGTCACTAACATTAAGGAAGTGGCGGAGTGGGGATGTGACTTCACCTGGAATGTGGATGCCCTGCGTCAGCTCTCTCATAGGAGGGGAATGCAGAACCACCTGGGGACCGGCGCAGTCCTACAGCGAGCGTCTGCTGGTTTTGCCGCCAGCATCTGTCCCCTCCTTCCGCGACAGCATGCGAGTTTTCTTTGAGAAACTATCCTGCTGGATAAACTGTTCTGGGAACTTTCGGCCAAGGTGCCAAGGGGCAGTTGTGTGAGCCACATAGAAGCTCTTAGAATGGGTTCGAATCTTGAGTTTGGGGTCATGTGATCTCAAAATGGTAGCCCAACACCTGTCAGGTGGTTTTCTCAGGAGTGTGCATCCTTGGTCCTTCAAACACCCTGATTCCTCTCTTTTCTGAGGTCACTGCTTTTCCTTGGGTTCTGTGACCCACTCCATGTTTTCAAAATTTTATTGTCTTGCCCTGGCCGGTTTGGCTCAGCGGTTGGAGCGTCGGCCTGTGGTCCAGAGAGACCCGGGTTCGGTTCCCGCTGAGGGCATGTACCTCGGTTGCAGTTTGTCCCCGGCCCTGGTTGGTCGTGTGGGTGGCAGCCACTCGATGTGTCCCTTTCACATCGATGTTTCTCTCTCTCTCTCTCTCTCTCTTCCTCTCTCTCCCTCCCACTCTATCTGAACAAAAAATGAAAAAATGTCCTCAGGTGAGGATAAAAAAAAAAAAAAAATTTTATTGTCTTAACTTAGCCAGAGCTGGTTTCTGTTGCTTGCAGACAAAGACCCAGCGCAGGCACAGGTGCTGTGTAAGCGTGGTTGTTGCTGTTGCACAGTGGCGTGAGCTCCGTGTGTCCTGTTCGTCTTGCACACTACAGAGCAGTGGTGTGAGCTCCGTGTGTCCTGTTCGTCTTGCACATTACAGAGCAGTGGTGTGCTAAGACCTTCTCCCGGGTCCAGGCCAGGGTGTGTCAAAGGTGGTGTCTAGGGTGCGAAATTTAAGGACATGCTCCCTTTCGGGTGCAGCAAGGTGTCCGGGGAAAGGTTTTCTGTAGGGCCTGAGGGAGGCATTTACTTCTGCATTAAAGTGAACCAATCCTGTAATGTATGTATCATAGACCGATAACAGAAAGTTCTGGAATGTTCTGTGAGGTGTCCTCACCTACAGTTTGTTCAGAGATTGTTCCTTAGAGAGGGAAGAGCAGACACTATTCCAAATAGATTTCTGACATAAAAGTCTTAGAAATTCCTTTTTAAAGTTCAATATTTGTTGAGAATGTCTCCAAGGGGAGTGGTTCTCAACTTGAGCTGCCCATCAAGAGAAACTGTAAAAGTTATCTATATCTATCTATCTATCTATCTATCTATCTATCTATCTATCTATCTATCTATCGTCTATCTATCTATATGTTAACAAGTTTATGGCTTCTCCTAAATAAATATACAGTATAAATACATATATATATTGTACATACAAATCATTATATATAAAGTATATTCATTTATATTAATATATTTATTTATATCTCACTATATAAATGAATACATATTATATAAAAATATATGTATATATCCAGGAGGAGCCATCAACTTGTTAATATACACAAAGGCATTTTAACCACTGTTTTCCTTCAAGTTCTGATAGAAACTAATCTGTAAGAAGAGCGCCCTCTGCTGCCACTTGTGCAAAATACATGTTCTGTCTGGCAGAAAATGTTATTTTGAAAATCATGTTAAAGTACTCTTAGGCTATCTCAGTGCTGTCTGTAACCAAACATAAAATTGTATTTAAATGAGTAGCACCTTCACCTCTTCAACATCCTCCCGATTTTTTCTGTTTTGTAGAAAGCCATGCTGCCACAACTTTTAATTTGATTTTATTCTTTCAGTGGTAACTGTAATGCAAATATAACCAAGAAACAGAGACATCGGATAATGATGCAGTAAACAATTAGGGGCATTTCTTCCAAACCCTTGACTAAATGAAGTAACCGCTCCCTAGTTGCTCAAATCCGTAGGTCAGAGGTCATGATTACCCCATCAGGAATAGCTCATCATAGTGGGCAGGAGGAAATTGCTTTATTTATTCCAGAGCCCCCTGGAAAAGCCAACACACTGACTTCGACAACCAGCTCTGCTGGCGATTTCTGGGAATAGTAGCAAGGAGAGGGGTGGGAAAGGGCAGACTAGTTAATGTTCTGTAACAATTCCATGACGGCACTGACTTAAGGAGATAAAGGATGCCTTTGCTCGGCCTTCTGTGCTAAGCTGTATACTGGAATGGATTCGACCCAGATCCTGACAGCCCCACCCATACCTGACCCATCTGGGCAAACCAACAGAGACACGCGTGGCATCACTGTCCCAGGTGTTAGCCTGGAAACGTCCATCCCTTCCAGTGTTTATACCTGCTTTTGTCTTCCTAGTCTGGCTCTGTTTTATGGCTTCCAGAATCAGCTTCCAAGCTCTCTGATTTCTCACTCTTGGCTTACTGTTCCACTCAGGACTTTGTAGGGCTTTCTTGATTTTGAAATATTTGCGTTTTCAGGGAGGAGACACTCTCAGCCAGCTGCATCCCAGCCTCTTATCTACAAAAGGGGTTGGATGTCACCACACCTCTGAGGAAAGGATCTTCTCGAAGGCCCAGTTTCTTATCATCTGTAAGATGGGAACAATAAAAGAACTCACTTCATCACCTGTTCGTGAGGATTACAGCTGCACTTAGGATAAATGCGAATTGTTATAATGTGTAATAAAATCACTATAAGGTGTCATAGAAATTTTCTGAGTAGAGAAAAATACTAATAGATGACCATGTGGTGGTTAAGACCAGGCCAGAAGGAGGAAGATTAAAAATCAAGGGAAAGTATTTTGTCCATAATAAGCGAATTTTTAAAACACATAAACATTAATCTGGAGATAAATATACCATGTTACAATGGCTACCTTTGAGTGAGGAATTTACAGGTGATGTTTCTCTTGGTGTACAGGGTGCACTTGTTTCTCTGGGTTAGAAAGAGACAGGTGGGGTGGCCGAGTCATGGGCCACGTGACTTAAATGTTTAATCGATTCTCTCTAATGTTAATGCTCTCTAACGTGGCTGCTTCATGTGTCCCATTCCCTCCCTGTCAGTGTTTTCTAGGGTACACGTTTACCCCACTTTCACCAGGCAAGGTATTTTTCCACTTGTCAATGCAACGCTCCAGCTGGTATGCATTTATACTAATATCCATGAATCAGCTGGATTCCTTCACCTGAGTGCAGTCAACTGCTACTCAGCATTCATGTCCTCCTCACTGTAATGCACCTTCCAGTGCAGCAGAAATTGGACAGATTTAAAAAAAGAAAAAAAACCCTAAACTTTTATACTTTCCTACAGGTGAGGTTCTGGGTGCAAAATCGGTCCTGCCAGTGAGACGTATTCATTGAAAATTTGAAGGTGGAAATGTGGTGGAGGCATCTCCCTGCTGCTTTGGGGCTGTTTCTGATGTCGCATATGGTTATGGACACAGTGCTTTCTTCCTCCCAGAGTGGTCCAGTGTCCAGCCTCCAGATGTGTGGATGGTGAGACTGTCAGTGACTTCTGGATACCAGCTACTTAATCCTGTATCTTATCTGCATTGGCATTTTCTTTCTTTTTTTTTAAGTTACACTTTCTTCTCAAAACATCATTAAAAATTATAAGCAGATTTGCATTTTCTTGAACTCAGTAGTTCCAGTGGCAGCCTCCTGATTCTCTACCTTCCTGGTTGGGACAGCTGTGCAAGCTTCCCTAGTGGCCGGTTCTGCCGTGTTCGGAGCATCATTCTTGGAGCTAGTCTACGGCCCAGGCCTCCGGTCCTCCCACCGATTTCCTATATTAAATCCATCCTGCATAAAATCTTGGGGAGTGGTCTCTGCTTCCTGCAACTGAATTCTGACTGATACATAGTTGCTACCTGGCATCTGATTACTTCTCAGTTGCAGGCAATGGCCCTGCTTAGCCCTAACCCATGGCTTTACTCTCCTTGTTGATAGACCAGGCAGGGGAACTCTTGGTATTCAGTGCAATGGAGTCCACAAAACAGTATTTAGCAAAGCCTCGGCTGCTGGAGCTGACAGGTGACAGACAGTGTGTTGTGCGTAAGAAGAGCCCCAGGCTTCAATTCTGTATGCCTTGCTCTGGCCTGGGCTCTGCTCCTATCAGCCATATGACTTCCATTAAATTCCTTACATATTCTGGGACTGAGTTTCCTGGACTTTAAAATGAAGGGTTCCAGGTAGCTTTTTTTTTTTTTAATCCTCACCCGAGAACATTTTTCCATTTTTTGTTCAGATAGAGTGGGAGGGACAGAGAGGAAGAGAGAGAGAAACATAGATGTGAAAGGGACACATCGAGTGTCTGCCACCCACATGACCCAACCAGGGCCAGGGACAAACTGCAACCGAGGTACGTGCCCTTAGTGGGAACCGAACCCAGATCTCTCTGGACCGGGGGCCGATGCTCTAACCACTGAGCCAAACTGGCCAGGGCCCAGGTAGCTTTTAAAGGCCATTTTAGCTCAAAGAGTCTAAGGTCCTAGGAAGTCATTACAGGAACCTAAGTACGAAATGGTTAACTGCTGAATGGTTAATACCTAACGCCTTGCAAATGACGCATTTACTTTCCTTCCTCCTGGTTTTGCTTGTCAGTCTTAGGTGCTCAGGTTTGTCTGCTCTGTTTGCTTTCTTTTGTTTCGTCTTCCATTAATAGTAAATTGACATAAAATTGCAGTTCCAGAGAATTAGAGGTGTTGCTATGGAAACAGCCTTGATTCATGGACGTAAACATTAAGCTGCTGATGCTGTTCTCTGAGGTGCTGGCAAAAGGAGAAACACAAAGTAAATGCTATTGCGAGAATGGCATTTTGTGTTCAGAGACATGGACCGCACCCTGAAGGCTTGATCTGAAGGTGTATGTCGCACATTATTGCAAAGATTTGGTTATACCCTGGGTCTAATGATCTTCCAGACTCTGGCTGACATAATGTAGCAAGACTGAGATGTGGGTGTTAATTCTGTCCCTCTATGTCCAAGTTGCATGGATGTCCCAAAACTTCCATTGTGATTAGCATAAAATAAACATTCTTCCACTTCAGGCTTATCGGTTGTGGCTCAAAATTGTCCCCTTTTGGGATGTAGGGGGGGGCTATTAATTTCCTATTCTTTGCTCTTCCTTCTTCCCCTTTCCTCCCTCCCTCCCTTCCTTTCTCTTTTCCTTCCATTTTATTGAAGTATAATGTATATACAATAGAATTCACTCACTTTAAGTGTATGTTTGATGATTTTTTAATGAATTTGATGAATTTTGATGATATTATGTAGTCATTTAACTTCCACCAAAATGACATACAACACTTCTATCATTCTAAAAGTTCCCTCTTATTTCTTTTCAGTGGGTTCCCTCCACCCTGACCCCCAGCTCCAGACAACAACTAATCTGCTTTCTGTCACTCTAGTTTTACCTTTAGTGGAATTTCACATGAATGGACTCATACAATATGTAGTCTTTTGTGTTTGACTTTTTTCCCCTAAAATAATACTTTTGATATTCATCCATATGGTTGTATATATTATTTTATTTCTTTTTTCTTGCTGCATAATATTCTATTACATGGCTAGATCATGATTTGTTTATTCACTTTCTGGCAGATAGAAATTTGGATTGTCTCCAGTTTCTGGCTATTATAAATAATGCTTCCACATACCAGTCTTTGTGTGGACCCATGTGTTATTTCTCTTGAGTAACTACCTCAGAGAAGGATGGCTGGGTTGTACGGTAAGTGTACAATGTTTCTTAACTTTATAAGAAACTGCCATTCTGTCTTCCAAAGCGGCTCTACCATTTTATGAGAGTTTCACGTCTTTGCCAGCAGTAGGTATTGTCTCAATTTCTGTTGATGTCATCTTGGACGAACACCAGTGTGTGGGCCATGATTCGAGCAGGACTACTCCGAGCCTTTCATAGGAATATGTCCATGATCCCAAATGTAATCTGAAGAACAAGTAGGCATTCTCATGCCACCAACCAGAACAATGGGATCTAATGCAAAACTCCCTCCCAATCAAGGAGATGAAAATCACACCGTCTAGTTCTACAGCTGCACTTTCAACACCAACACTGCAGTGTGCTTTTGGTTTTAGAAACACTCTGAGTTTTCTATCCTTCCTAAATAATGAAAAATAAACATAATCTCTATTTTTAAAAAATGAATCCTAGCCCTGGCTGGTGTGGCTCAGCGATAGAGCGTCGGCCCACAGACCAATGAGTTGTGGGTTCAATTCTGGCCAAGGGCATGCACCTCGGTTGCGGTTCGTTCCCGGCCCTGGTCAGGGTCATGCGGGAGGCAACCAGTCAATGTGTCCCTCTCACGTCGATGTTTCTCTCTCTCCTTTTCTCTCCCTCTCTCCCCCTCCCACACTGTCTGAAGATAAATAGAAAAATATCCTTGGGTGATGATTTTAAAAAAACAAACAAAAAACGAATCCTAATCTGGCTCTAACATGCCCTGTGGCTTTGAAAGCACATCTCTGAGCATCATTTCCGGCCCCTTTGGCATGGCTTGCCTGGAGCTTGGAGGAGGCAGATGTGATGGGTGGGCGAGCAGCCAGGCTCGGGAACAGAAGCCGTGATGCGTGCACTAGATGGGGGTGGATGGAGTCCCAGAGACGCATGTTGAGCTAAGTGGGAAAGAAAAATCAAGTCGAACCCGAATTAGGAGCCACGGAGGATAGAACATCTCGCCAGAGGGAGTAGCTGAAGCAGCTTCTCTGAGTCGGGGCAGCTTCTTACCATTTGGTGGTGGGGAGAAGGACACACACCACTGATCTGACGACATGTCAGGAGTGCTTCTTGGCTGTTTTATTTTCTGTCCCGTTAGGCAATTTGAGTCACTGCACAGTCAAGTGAAGCAAGTGTCACACAATTATGTGTGTGGTTTGAAATCCGGCCTCCGCAGCCCCCAGGGCAGGCCGATTCAGCTGTTTATTTGTGAAGGAAGAGCGTACTGGAGTAGAAAATTCACAAATGCATTAAAACATGCTTATCCCTAATTACTTCTAGAGCATGGGTTAGAGCTGAGTGGAGTTGTTTGGCTACATCGTGCAGAAATTCCATTAAAAGATTAATTCGCTAAGGAGAGATTGCTCTATTCTCAAAATGAAAGTAGCCATAAAGTATAGGCGATTCTGCTGAGACAACGCTGTGGCTGCTGCTAATGGGTTATTTTTGGCAACATGTTCCGGAATGGAATAGAGTTACTGAAGACACATGAAGAATTAGACCGGCGTTAAAGCACAGCGCTCACTTTTTCCCACAAGAAATAAAGTTTGGGAAAAGTGTATGCTGAAGAGATTGTTTGGAGTCAGAGAGAGTTAGAGGAAATAAAGCGTATTCTTATTTTGATTTGGAAAGTCTTCTTTTCTGTCCCTTTGCTAGAATCAGCCTTAAGTTACAATGGCCATGAGGATTATATGTATACAGTTTTACACTACTACGTTTGTGGTACTTTGTTACTGAAGCAACAGAAAATGAATGCACTGGGTCATACAGTAAGTATATGTTTAACTTTATGAGAAACTGTCAAAATGTTTCCCTAGGTGGCTGGATCGTCTTGTGTTCCCACCAGAAGTGTGGGAGAGTCCCCATTGCTCCATGTCCTCATCAGCACTTAGTATTGTCAGGTTTTTTGTTTGTTTGTTTGTTTTTTAGAATTAGCCATTATATAGAATGTGGTTTTTATTTGCATGTCCCTAATAACTAATGATGGATGATTATTTGCCATCTATATATCTTTTTTTGGGTGACATGTCTGTTCAAATCTTTTGACCATTTAAAAAATTGGTTTGTTTGTTTTCCTATGATGACCGAGAAGAATTAGTTATCTATTATAGATACAAATCATATATCAGTTGTATTTTGAAAATATTTTCTCCCAATCTGTGGTTTGTCTTTCAGCTTCTTAATGTTGCCTTTTGAGGAACAGAAGATTTTAATTTTGACGAAGTCCAATTTATTATTCTTTTTCTGTATGGGTCATCCTTTCTTACAGTATTTAATAAATCTTGGCCTAATCCATGATAATGATTTTCTCCCATGTTTTCTTCTAGAAGGTTTATAGTTTTAGGTTTTCACATGCTTTTTAAAAATGAAGATCTCAAAGACACAAGCCTAGAGAAATATGAAGCTATAAATTCCCATAGAAGATAGAATTAAAAATATGTAAATATAAGTTTTATTTGACCCTGTGCCGAGATAAGACTAACTGCACCCTCTCTTCTTGCATTATTTTCTATGCAGCTAAAGTTGATACCTGAAATGTAAATAAACTGTGTCGTCTGACCTAAAAAACAAAACAAAAAAAGGCTCTCTCTCTCTTTTTATTTAATCTCTCTCCTTTTTAATGTCTTTTGTGTTCTCTGATTCACAGTCAACTCTGGATTTTCAAAAACCTTCAAAGGGCTTGAGCCAACCTTTCTTGCAGATTGTTGGGCAGGGGTGGGGGGGCATGGGAAGAAAGAAGAGAAGAGGAACATTCCTGTGTCCCATGCACCACCACGCAGCAGCATCTGTCCTCGATTTGGACAAAGCAGATGAAAGGGGAAAGGGGTTCGTATTGATGGGAAGAAAACAGAGACGGCAAAGCACAGACGCTTTTCTTTGGCCAGCCTCACAACTGTGTTTCCCCTCTTCACTGTCCTCCCAGGGGCTGGACACCCGACACTCCCACAGAGGTTCTCACGGCATACACAGTTTAGCTGGAAACCCAAGTCCCCATCCTGGGGGAGTTCTCTCTGCCTTCCCACGGACTGTCCATCCTGCAGCCCTGGAGGGCGTGTCGCTCTCAGAGAGAATAAGGGAAGGCCACCTCAGCAGGTGCCAGGTGACATGCTGCTTCGGGCAGCCCCCAGTAGCCAGACTTGGCCAGCCAGGCTGTGAAACCAGAGACCAGCCAAGTCCACACAGAGACTCTCAACCATGGTGACTTCATTACTATGCAACTAGGGCACTTAGCCTTGCTGGGGGCTGCAGCAGTGTTTGCTCAGGGAACCTGCCTCTTCCTGGGGGGGGAGGGGGGCTGGGAAGACGGGTGCCCTGGGCTTTGGGTTCTCTCCTTTCTCTTTCATCTTCTTTCTCAACAATCTCTCTTTCTCTTCTCATTTGTTTCCTCACTTCCTCTTTTATGTCTTCCTTTCTTTTTCTCTATTCTTTCCCTCCCCTTCCTCTCCCACCCTGCCCTTCTCTCACCCTTTCCCCTTCCATGCCCCCATGTCTCCTACCTCTCTCCAGTCTTCCTCTTCCCTCTCTCTCTGCCTCTTCTGTAGTGGAGAATTTACCCAAGAGTTGCTCGTGGGCTTCTCAGCCAGCCTGATGCGCCAGGTGTCCAGGCAGACACACCTGTCTCCATGAGTCCTCAACACAAACTCTCAGAGACAGTGCATCACTGTTCAACGTTAAATGTATGAAATCTTCCTCGTCTAAATTAAAATATCTACCAAATCAAAAGATCTAAAGTCTAAAAATATATATATATATATATCTAAACTAAAAAATCTACTCAAAATCATGACAAACTCAGTATTATCCTTACTAAATCCTGGCATCCGACTCCTATAAGCTGAACCTATGCTGCTTTATGGTTTCCTTGGGGTTTGTTATGGAAAGGTACTGGCTTTGGTCAGATAGGTGAGGGTTAGGATCCCAGCCTCACGTGGTACTTCATCTCTTGGAGCCTCACTCAGAAAGACTGTAACACCTATAATGCAAGGTTGTCGTGAAGATTAAACAAACAGTGACAAACAGTGCCTTGCTCAACACGATGCCTGCCTTGCAGTGAGTGAGCAATCCTGTTACCTTCCCTGTCCCTTTGCCTTTGAACGCTGGGAAGCAACCTGTGCTGCAGACCTTACTCCACCACACCACTAGATGGCACTAGTTTGGAGAGCCTTTATTGACCATCTAAAAGCATCTGGGAATTTACCACCATCCCATCCCCTCAATGTTTACCGAAGTGCTGGTGATCTAATCTGTGGGTTCTGCTCCTCCTGGCTTACGCCCAGTTATTGAGGAGGAATTATTTGGACTGAGATCTCTCTATTAGCAAGCCACAGTGGTACAGAATCTAGTCCATAGAAAGAGAGGGGTAGGGAGAAGAGAAAGAAGACAAAAAGAATGCGCGAGAAGCAATAAAGGAAAGTCAGTGGGGGAGAGAGGGCGTGATGGGTGGAGAACAATAAGGGAGGCTGGAAGAGGGGGAATTACATTAGTATTTGAGTACAC
Organism: Tadarida brasiliensis; assembly: GCA_030848825.1. Lineage (NCBI taxonomy): Eukaryota > Metazoa > Chordata > Mammalia > Chiroptera > Molossidae > Tadarida > Tadarida brasiliensis. The sequence goes on along the minus strand of CM061267.1, from coordinate 90,857,631 downwards.
GGGAGGAGGACTTTATTTTTGTTTCACATTATGTGAAGCCAAAAGAGATACCTCCTTTCCTCAGTAAACCAAGAAGCTTTGAGGTCTGTGTCCCCAGAGCAGGTGGATGTACCTGGCTGCCCAGCCTGTGAATACCAGAGGTACACAGAACTGGCCAAAGTCTGCAACCACACCCAGTTCCCTTTTCACTGTCAAAGATTTCTCCCTCGGCTGCAGAGCTGAGATAGTGAGAACACCGCTCAGGGTTACGGAAAGGTCTGGAGTATGAGCGGAGGTTGCCATCGCTGTGGTTTTTCACTCTGATAATCCTGAGGGAGAAGCTAATCATGGCACATGACAAGTTTTTAGGCTCAAGGTTAATCCTTCAAGACAATGAGCTGCCCGTCACTGAGAGGAGGCAGGCAAGGTTCAGTGATTACCCGTTAGGATGCTGGGGGTGGCGGTGCGGGCCTGCACTGAGCAAGAGGGTGTCCCAGTTGATCCTGAGAGTCCTTTCCAATGTTACCTTGTTTCTCAAAAATATGGAAAACAGACTAGCTGTGGCAGACGAGGGCATCCAGCAAAGCCCAAGGCATGCAAATGGACTTCACAGTCACCACATGCCAAGTGGCCGTGTTCCACATGAAAATATATGTTCAGCAGGCCCTCGGGTACCACCTGATCTGGGTCTGTTGGAGCTAATAAAGAAAACCTATTCAGATTACTAATCCAGTAATTCTTTGAGAAAAATTCTTTGGAACATTTTAAGCCCATTTTTTCACTAATTCCAATAATAAAATTGATCTTATTTCAGCAGATATTAAACAATGTTTTGTGAGTTGACTTGGAAACTGAGTTCACAGTTTTCATCTTCTGGTCCAACTGAAGAAAACTCTGGAAAGTACTTGCTGGTGGCCCACCTCCAAATGGTTATCTGTCGTTCAAACTTATTAGTGAAGATATTCCCCGTACTGTCTAGACAAGCTGGACCCAATTTATTTTTAGTGTACAGAAATTCTTCCAGTTTCAAAATGTTTCACGACTCCCACGTGTGTGGTTTTTGGTATTCCAGTAAGTCTTGTTTCCTTTTACAGGACCATTTCTTCCCCCACTTTGGCCTGTGTGCATGGACGGGGCAAGGGCAGGACATGTGGAACTGGGCAAAGCCAATCACAAGTCTCATTACTCTGGTCCCAACAATTGACTCAGAGAGGGTCAAATCACCTATTCATAACAGGAGACAGAACAAGACCTTTGCTGGGAATTCTGGGAAGGATCCCGGCTGCCTTCTGTTGGACTGGGTGTTGAGAGATAAGAACCTGGAGTCCTGTCCAGCCGGTGCGGCTCAGTGGTTGAGCGTTGACCCATGCACCAAGAGGTCACCAGTTCAATTCCTGGTCAGGGCACATGCCCAGGTTGTGGACCCGATCCCCAGTGGGGGGCACGCAGGAGGCGGCCAGTTGATGCTCTCTCTCATTGATGTTTCTATCTCCCTCTCCCTCTCCCTTCCTCTCTCTCTGTAATATCAATAAAGAAGAAGAGGGAAAAAAACAACAACCTAGAGTCCTGCGTCCCCTGTCTGAGCCCTAGGAAGGAGCTGTTCTGTAGAAGCTGAGCCAAGATGCAAAGAAAGACTGGTTCTTGGTGACATCTTTGAAGCCATATCTTTGCCTAGACTCTTCATTTAAGTGAGACAATAACTTTTTCATGTGTTGATCCACTTGGAGTTGGAGTCACTGGCCAAGAAATTGATGCTTACCACACAGAATGGGTGTGTCCATTAATGAGATAACCTAGGAGGAGGCACTGAGCACAGTGCCTGGCCTGAGGACCCTCAGTGCATTTTACCATCTCTGTCAGCAGTGGCAGCCCCAGGAGTCACTAAGTCCTAAGATGCTCAAAGAAAGCCTCACTCGGGGTCTGAAGGCTTGGGAAGGACAGAGAAAATGAAGAAGACGGAGAGGAAGGAATGAGAATTTCAGGTGGCAAGAGCAGAGGTAAGAATGTACATGCATATTTGGAGCACACTGAGAAGACCCGTTGATAGCACGAGGACTCATGGAGAGGAAAACAAACCAGCTGGACCGAGGCCTGGGTGACTGCAGGTCTTGGGTGCTGGCCAAAGAGCTTAGACTTTGGCCTTTAAGACACAGGGAGATGTTGATCACCCGGCTTGACCTGACGAGTCAGCATGAATCTGACAAATCCCTGCCTGCAGTCAATGTGGCACCGAGGCCATTTCCAAGGCTCCTGCAGGATGCAGGCCAGTGACAGCCCAGAGCCACACCAGAGCAGGGCTGAGGGTGGGAGGAGGGCAGCAGAGGGCGTGAGTGCCATGTTCTCAGCACTGGGCACTTGGGTCTTCTGTGCATGACCTCTTTCTTGCAGGAATGACACGCCAAAGCACCAGCTGTCAAGACAGGCGTTTGGAATTATGGAGCTGGGAGCAAATTCAGAAGGCTTCAGATGGGGCCTCTGCCTAAGCCCCAGCTGCCTATTATTAGCCTTTGTCCCTGAGCAAGACGAATGGAGGTTCGTGGCGTTCGTTTTGTTTGGCTTCCGCAGTGTTTATCAGTCTCTGTTTCTGCTCCCTCGCCGCGCCCTCTGACTCACCCTCTGTGCTATAGGCGTGTGTTCCTTTTCAGAGCTTCAGAAGAGATGTCTTCTTCTACACACACCTTGTTTACAGAGTGCGTTCAACTCAGATCACTTTACCTCGACTCTCCGTGAGATCAGAAGGTAGTGCTGGGACACTCTTGCTCACTAAAGCAAAGAGGAATTAAGGAGGGTTGTTCATTTGCACACAGATTTCATTAGAACGTCAAAGGTAGAACTCAGCTTGCTTTTCCTAACTGTTAACACGGTGTTGTGAGAGAAGCCCTGGGAGAGGCCTGGATTTTCGTCTTAGTGCTTGCACTGACCATCCGCGGCCTTGCACGGCCTCTCAGTAGCTTCGTCCCTGAGTTTCCCGTCCATGAAATGAAACGGCTCCATCTGAGGCCTCTGAATTTGCTCCCAGCTCTGTAATTCCAAACGCCTGTCCTGACAGCCGAGGCCGGGTGCAGCTCTCCGATGGGTAAGAGGCGGTCAGGACGGAGGGTAAGGGGCGGTCAGGACGGTGGGTGAGTGGCGGTCAGGACGGGGGGGGGGTGAGTGGCGGTGAGGACGGAGGGTAAGGGGCGGTCAGGACGGGGGGTGAGTGGCGGTGAGGACGGGGGGGGGTGAGTGGCGGTCAGGACGGAGGGTAAGGGGCGGTCAGGACGGGGAGTAAGTGGCCAGGACGGGGGGTGAGTGGCGGTCAGGACGGGGGTAGGTGGCGGTCAGGACGGTGGGTGAGTGGCGGTCAGGACGGGGGTGAGTGGCGGTCAGGACGGAGGGTAAGGGGCGGTCAGGACGGGGAGTAAGTGGCCAGGACGGGGGGTGAGTGGCGGTCAGGACGGGGGTAGGTGGCGGTCAGGACGGTGGGTGAGTGGCGGTCAGGACGGGGGGTGAGTGGCGGTCAGGACGGGGGTAGGTGGCGGTCAGGACGGGCTCTGTGGCAGCGAGCGCAGTAGAAGCACTCACTCCAGTCCACCGCTGCCTCCTTAGTTCTGTAGGTCTGTGGCAAAGCAGCCTGACCGGGACAAACTTCATTTTTAAGAAGCTCTACATTATATTCACCTCTTATCCAACCTAGGGATACATGGAAGCCCCCTTTACAGATGTTTTTTCCATAAGTAAATCAAAGGATAGTTTAAGGAGCCCTGTTTGTATGCCAGAGGGAGGCCATGAGGCCCCATGGTTAGAACAGTTCAAATTCCCACGCTGCTCCTTACAGGCCGGGTGACCTTGCAAAGATACTTATTTGATCCGTTTTTTGTTGTTGTTGTTGTTTTTTTAAAAAAACATTGAACTGGAGATAATAATGCAAATTTGGTGGATCTATTTTGAGGGTTAAATAATGCCTTTAACACATCCCTGGCACTTAGCAAGGGCTCAAGAAATGGTAGCCACGAGAAGAAGCGGTGAAAACTAGTTTCACAGGTTTATCTTCTGCAGGCTTAGTTCCTCAGTCATGGAACTGGACCTACATATTTCTAGCTCTCATAACTGCCACCCAATCTACCTAACCGAGAACTGAACTGACCCATGCAACCCAGGGAGTGGACCCTTGGCGTTGTCGGGCCCCAGGTTTTCCTTACCGCCCACGTTTGCACAAACACGTGATGCCGGCTCCCGTGTTTCTAACGCGTGCTTCCTTCACACGTTCTCTTGGAACACTTTGTATCACAGTCCATTTCAGCTCTCTCCAATGTTCTCTTTCACTTGCTGACAGTTTTCTTTCCCTGACAAAGAAATATAATTTAAAAAGCGTTTTGGTGGAAATGCAGAATGTGCCTTAGCAAGTAGCAGACCACAAGGTGCCAGGGCTGTGTGAGTACCAGGCCCAGTTTGTTCAGTAGCTGAGCCCCTTACTCCCATACACCAGCCTGGCAGCGGACAAATCTGTGCCCCAGTAGAACGACAGTTTTCTGTGTGTCACTTACCTTGGGATAATTGAAGAAAAGCTGAGACTGCTACTCTTTAATCTGTGACAGTCAAATTCATAAATGCCAAGGCACTCAGATTGCTGGAGGTGTCCAGGACAGATATAAGAAAATCAGATAACAGTCTTCTTTCAAAACAAGGAAAAGATGAGGTGATTTAAAATGCCTGGAAGTCCTTGATGCAATCTTGCTCCTTTACCGATAAAATTTAGAAAACAATGCAAAACTGGGCCTGCAAGTCTCAGTCTTGCACAAATGGTCAAAATGTGCACTAACTACAATGCCCTTGGAGCTGTGTTATCTGGAACAGCAAACCAGCCTGCCAAAAATGAAGCAGGAAATTACTTCAAGTCAGAACCCTACTCTTTACCCTGTAACTCAGAAAATCAGTCTTCACCAACCAGAAACTTGGACGGCGGTCTCTCCATGGCACAGCGAGTACTTGAAGAGATGAACAGCAAGAGTCAGGAAAAACCAGGTAGCCAGAGATCCAGCAGAGCCACGCGAGGTAGATATACATAAGGTGTGAGAACTTGGGCAGAAGCTATGAACATCAACAAGCATTGATCATTGGTAAAGACCTGACTAGATCTGTCATAGTTCAAAGATAAATGAGCATGTAATCTAGAAGTAAACTTCCTAATTGTCACATATATTTCTCTTTTTCCTCTATACTGAATTGTCGTAATTATATGACTATTGATTTAACAACTATGGAGGTGGGATGATTTTGTTGTAATAAAATGTATTTGAAGTTTATAATCTTCATGTGTGATGCAAAGCTTGAATTCCTAATAAAAAGCAGATATATATAAAAAAAAAAATAAATGAGCATGAAAAATGGGGCCTATGCAAACACAGTGCTGCATAAGAAAAGGCGGCAAGTTCCTGATAACTCTTGAAATCTGATTAGCTTTGAAAATAATATATGACAAGAAGCAGGAGATATTTTCAGGAAACCATTGACAGGGTCCCTATGAAAGAGGTGTAGAAAGGCATGCTACATGAATGGACCCAAATGAGAAGACAATGATAGGCATCGAGTAGATAAAAGGCTCAGTTGGTTAAGATAAAAAATGATTATATTTAAACAAAAAAAATTCGTTTAAAAATTAGAATTTTCTTTAAGGCAGCATGGAGCAGAATTGAAAAGATGGAAAATCAAATCAGTAATGGAAAGAGTAAGCTTTAGATGCCCTCTGAGAATGAGGAGAAAAAACAAAACTATGAAAGCATGAGGCAAAGAGGACAAACATGGAGGTTAGTGTGAAGAAATCTAATTCAGGAGTTCTAGGTGTTTGTTTCTAAGCGAAAAGAAAGATTGATGAAAATAGAAATAATAATTCAACATAATTGAAAAACAATCTTCTGATGTGAAAAATTCTCCACATATGTAGATAAGAAGGGCTTATTTTAAAAAGGAATCCAAATCCATAATGTCAAAAATATTTTGAATTATAAGTATTGTGATGGTTAAGTTGATGTGTCAACAGAGGAATGGTATGCAGCGATCTCATCAAATGTCACATATGTTCTGCGAAGCTTTTTTTTTGATGGGATTAACATTTACATCAGTAGACTTTGAGTAAAGCAGATTGCCCTCCATAATGTGTGTGGGCCTTATCTAATCAGTTGAAGTCCTTCAGAAAAAGACTCTCTCTCTCCATCTCCTCCACCCATGAGCTCTCATAACACCTTTCACTTTTCTTCAAACCTTTATCATATTTTTATTACATATTTATTTGATTAACACCGTGTGATATTGTAATTTATAATAAGAAATATATATTTGGTCTTTGTTCTTGGTTCCTGACACAGAGCCTCTCCTAAATCCCTTGGAGTTTCCTAAGTGAGGAGAGTAATAAGTGTCTTTTGTTATATCAATGAGGTGATTTTTGGAAAGCTCCTAGGTAGCCCACGGATTAGGGCTTGTTGCCAGAGGAGCCAAGCACATGATTAGAGGGTTGGGACTTTCAGTCCCCATTCCCACCCCTGCTGCAGCCTCCAAGGAAAGGAGAGGGACTAGAAATTGAGTTCAATTCCCAATGGCCAATGGTTTAATTAATCATGCGTATGTACTAAAGCCTTCATAAAATCTCAAAATGATGGGGTTTGAAGAGCTTCTGGGTTGGAGAACATGTGGAGAGGAGATTCAGAGAGAGTCGTATGCCCAGGGAGAGCACGAAGTCTCTGCGCCCTTTCCCCATACCTTGCCTATATGTCTTTTCCATCTGGCTGTTCCTGAGTTATATCTATAATAAACCAGTAATCTAGTGACTAAATTGGTTTCCTGAGTCCTGTGAGCCTCTCTGGCAAATTAATCAAACCAAAGGAGGGAGTCATTGGAACCTCTGATCTATAGGTCAAAGCACAGGTGATAACCTGGGCTTGTGACTGGCATCTGCAGGGGGAGGGGCTGTCTTGTAAGACTGAACCCCTAACTTGTAGGATCTAATGCTACTTCCAAGGAAGGAGTGTCAGAATGGAATTGAATTGTAGGTCACCCAGCTGGTGTTAGAAAATTGCTTGGTCGTGTGGTAAAACATGTGCATTAGACATCTGTATGACTTATGAGGGCAGAGATCAAGCCTGGACTGCGTACTGTGGTAACCTAGCTCTAGGCAGAGTAGCAAGCACATAAGAAGTACTTGATAACTACTTGTTGGATGCATGAATAAATGACTGAATAAATCATTTCTTACAGAAGTGAAAATGGTCAACATCCTGAAAAATAACATAGCTCATGGTATCAGGAGCCTAATAAGAGTGAATACCTTTGGTCACAGGATTTCACTCCTAGGAGTCTGTCATAAGGAAATAATCAGAAACAAGCAGAAGAGTATAAAACTGTTTACTGAAATGTTTTTTTTTAAAAAATCATTGATACTCTTTTGTGCTTTCAAAAGTAATCATGTTCACCATAAAACATTTAAATAGCACACTGACATACCATGTAAAAAGTAAAAGTGTCTAATATTCCTATATTCTACACATACGTATTGTTAATTGATCAGCGTAATTTTCTCCAAATAGTTTTCTTTCAATGTATTAACATTATAACTAACATAATACTTTTTTTCTCTTTTTACAACAATGGGGTTATAGAAACATATCTCATTTGATTCATCCTAAAATGATGGTGATTTGAAATAACATTATTTGTCTCTTAAATATTATCCAAAATGTACATACATCCATTCCAGAATACAGCTACTTAATTTCTCTTTACTCTTTCCTGTTTCACACTCTGAGCCTGATGAGAGCCAGCAGAGCAGATTCGATTGTACACTTTTGGCCAATGAGGGTCTCTCTGCTCCATGCTCTCAGCCAATGAGAGCTCCAGGGGCCTATCATAACTGTTACACAATTACACAATTATTTATGCTTCTGTGGCTTCTCTTTCTGCTATTTATTTTGAATTCTGGAAAAAAATGTAACCTACTATTGACTAGCAAAGGTGTTTAATACTTGAAGAGCTTATATACTTACTGGTGTTTCAGGGTTCTGTGCCTGGCCCAAAGAAACAAAGGAAGGGAATTACGCAGGAAGTTAAAATGGAAGTTAAACTGGAAATGCTATTTACTTTCAAGGTACTTGAATGAACAGAGCCAAGGAAACAGAGGATAAAGCTGAACAGGCAGTTAGTGATTGTGGAACATTTTTGACATCATAATCATTGTAAATAATACCTAATCCTGGAAGAAAGGACAGATAATTAATAAGCTGTAGCTGGAATCATGCAGTTATTTCAAGGAATTTAAGGAGCAGGGAAGAACAATTACCAATGTTGAATATAAGCAACGCAGCTCCCTGAGGGCAGGGCTATAATACCCTGACTCAGCTGACTCAGCCAGAGCGCCCACGTCAGGAAGTAATCTGTCCTCTGCACTAAACAGACTGTGTGCATAAAGTACAAAGTATTTTGCATTATCCTTTTAATTTTTAACTTTATAATATGTAAGTATATTCTGGATATCTCTCCTTGTCAGCACGTATATAATCAATATCATACTTTCTAAAGACTCCATAATATTTCTTTGTATTCATTTACTATAATTTAACTAATCAATTACCTATTAGTGGACATCTGGGTTGTTCCAGTTTTCTATAGTACAAACAATACTGCAATTGCCATAAAGCCCTTAGAAGATGCTATATTAGTTTACACTTCTATCCAGTTTTTGAGAATGTTTATTCCTCTGTGTCCTCACCAACATCAGTTATTTTCAAGTGTTTTAAGTGCTTTTCAATTTATAAATGAAAATAGTGTTATTATTGCTTAATTCACAGTTCTTCAATATTAATAAATTTGAATTTCTTTTTATGTTAGAAGAACATTTGCACTTCAGATTTTATGAGTTCCTGGTTCATGTCATTTGTCCATTTTTCTTTGGGGTGTATTTATAACACCAAAAGCTTGGAAATAACTAAGTTGTTTAGTAAATTTCATACAATAAACTATTATGTAGTCATTACAAAGTATATTTCAAAGGGTTTTTAATGATGGAAACATTCATTATGTGGTAAGTGAAACTAAAACAGAGTATAAAATTGTATATAATGTACTATTTTTTTATTATTTTAATAGCCAATAGGGTCTTACCAGTGACACCTGCTAAGTGTCAGCCCTGAATAGAGAGATACAGAATTATACAATTCCTGAGTTGGAAGACACTGGAAGTCTCTAAAGAAATCACCTAAATGATGCCTCTAGACCAGTGATTTTCAACACTTTTCCTCTTATGGAACATATAAACGAATTACTAAAATTCTGCAGCACACCAGAAAATATACTTTTTGCCAACCTGACAAAAAAAAAAAAAAAAAGGTATAATTTTGATTCATTCATGCCAGACAGCTATTGTTGTGTTGGCTGTTGTCATTTTCTTATTTGACAGCCAAGGGAAGAGAGGCCAGTGCCCCCGAGGAATAGTTAGGTCTTGCAGGTTTCAGACATTCTTGCGGTGCCACCGGTGAAACAATGAGCTCCTGCAAAGCAAAGGCCGCAGGGCTTCTGATGTCTGCCCCGCCACAGATGCTCCGGGATGATGACCGATGACCGATTCAGTGAGGGAATGAGCCACACTCACACTGCAGGCCAGACGAGTAGCCACCTGTTCTGTCCTGATCACCTCTGGGGACAGGAAAGTCCTGATTGTGCATGGCTGCCGGTGACTTTTGTGGACCTGTCTCATTTCTTACAGGAAAACGTGACTTTGAGTAATTTTACTCTCCTTTTACTCTCTGATATTTATAGCAAATGCATGGATCTCTCTTTATATATTATTTATATATGTGTTACATAGGCACTATATACGAACATGTCTATTATGTATATTTCTGTTCTGATTTCTGCATTTTTTTCCGGCAAACTTCCTATTACAACTTCTTAGTCTCAAAATTGCCTATTCTTTATGCTTCAGCAATAGAGATGAGAATCCCCAGCTGGGAAGTGGTGATATGGATACAAGAGGTACAGCGAAGAGGGAAGGACAGAGAGAAGGGGCCTAGAAGAGTCTCAAGGACACTGAGCATGCCTTGGCCTTGACCTCAGATCAACTGCCTTTTGTGGAATCATTTACGTGGACCTTGAGCCCCAGAGCCCCGCAGAGGGTGGGGTGACAATTAATGCTCTTGGGGCAGCGGATGTCTTTGACAGTCCAGGGTGATTGGCACACCAGTGTGTTGGAGAGAGCGTCCTGCCACAGGCTCAAGCCTGTCATGACAAGGTGCCACAGGGACACACAGCAGCCATGCTGCCCTTCCCCATCAGCAGACCCCCATCTAGCCTGACCGAGGGAGACGTTCCTTTTGCTAAATTGCCTTTGAACCCCTTGGCGGCTGAGTTTGCTATATTTTCCATATTGATATGAGTAGGATTATTATTGCTTCTATTAATGACAATGAGAACAAAATGCAAAGTATTTAACATAGAGCATTTCTACTTCTCACTGCACCATCGTGACATGGACATTGTTTTTCTCATTCTACAGCTAAAGCTCACACAGGAAATAAACAGAGCAGGTAATAAATAGATCTACAATCTATAGACTCCTCTCTCTTCACGTGGACTCATGCCAAGGAACACAAAAAGCCCTGGTCGCTCCGGACCAAGACAAGGCTGTAGGCTCACACTCTTCCCAACTCCAAAAGGGCAGGGAAGACTTTTCAAGTTTCGGATAATGGGAACCTTAGCCAGAGAGAGAAGGACAGAGAGAGGGAGAGAGAGGCTCGAGAAAATGTGTGGTTCTAAGACTCTGCAGGAAGAAGAATAGGGCCGATGGCCATGAGTTCACTGTTAATGATAGCTGTCTAAACACCCAAAAACGTAGGGGTGCCCCAATATGCAGCCTGTTATGTAGGAATAACATGCTCTTGTTATATTTTAGAAATGACACTGTGGCTGCAAATCGACACAATGCCAACAACATGGGCCCGATCTTATGCCATCAGACAAATGCCTGCCAGCACATTCATGCACATACAGGTATGCTTATAGTATGTGTTCAGTCCTTCTTACCCACAGAATCCATGTTTGAGAATTCACAGAACCCATACTGTGACCTGTGTTATAATGTATCCGTAACTCCCAGACCCATACTGTGACCTGTGTTATAATGTATCTGTAACTCCCAGACCCATACTGTGACCTGTGTTATAATGTATCCGTAACTCCCAGACCCATACTGTGACCTGTGTTATAATGTATCTGTAACTCCCAGACCCATACTGTGACCTGTGTTATAATGTATCTGTAACTCCCAGACCCATATGCACGGCAGGCACGTCGGTGGTCATTGCAGACAGGCCCAGAGCAGTGAGAACTTTGAGTCACCGACATGCACTTTCCCAGCTGAGGTCAAACACAGTGACACTTCCTTCTTGCTTCAGCTCTCACTATAAATACGTGTCCCTTTCGCGGTCTATTTAGTGCCATATGTTTCACATTTTTGTGCTTTTGTTGGTGATATTGCCGTTTACAGTGGCGCCCAAGTACCTGAAGTGCGGTCTGGTGTTCCGAGCACAAGAAGGCTGTGATGTGCCCTGCGAAGACAGGTACACGTGTCAGATAAACTTCGTGCAGGTGCGAGTTACAGGGCTGATGGCCATGAGTTCACTGTTAATGAAGCAACAGATGTCTTTAAAGAGAAACACACATAAAACCAGGTTATGCACCAATCAGTTCACAAAAGTGTTGTGACAAGAGGCACACAGGAATCTAACTGTATTTTCCCTAGGAGCAATGGTTCCGTATTTGCTAATTCAGTGTTTGTGGTGACTTCTAGAACATAACTACCACAAATAACAAGAATCACCTGTATGTTTATATGTATAGTAGGTATCTGTACATAATATGTATGTGTATTTGGATAGCGCCTCCTCATTCAATGAGATCCTGAAAACTTAATTCTATATCACTCAGTAATAAATGATACTTGGAGAAAACTTACCCTTTCATAATGTACATTTTTCTAAATTAGGCTTTTAAAGGTCCATAACTGATCTTTTGCTTCACTAGCAATATTTTGGACCAACAATAACTTAATTACACCAGCATGATAATGTTGCTCAACTACTGCTTGGAAGAGTGGGCGTATGTGGGCTAGAATGGTTTGTGAATGTAACTGCAAAAACACTTACTTGGAATATGACTACATTCCAAGTCACATTTTTACTCCAGAAATCTGCCCAAGAGTTTGTTATCTGGTTGATAAATAGGCTTTTGGACAGAATATTCTGTCCAAATCTCTTTGCCGTGTCAACATAGCCAATACCCCGGAACAGCAACCCAGACTGAGTCAGATCTTGCCAAATGTGGACGCCACCTTTTGTGAAAGCCAAACCTGGAGCCTCCCAGATCCACTCCCCCTCCCTGCTACCATGTGCGATGGAGTCAGACGTTCATCAGTCTCATCCACTTTGCTGCAGCAGTAGCAGCTTCTAGGAGCGTCCCAGCATCTTCCCAGTCTCCACATTTTAATACATCTTTTTTCTTTTTTTCCTTTATTGATTTTAGAGAGAGAAGAAATGAGAGGGAGAGAGAGATAGAAACATCGTTGAGAGAGAACATCGATTGGCCACCTCCTGCATGTCCCCCACTGGGGATTGGGCCCACAACCTGGGCGTGTGCCCTGACCAGGAATCGAACTGGCAACCTCTTGGTGCATAGGTCGATGCTCAACCACTGAGCCACACTGTCCGGACCTATTTTAACACATCTTAAATTTGGGAAAGAAATCAACTAAAAAATGGTAAAAAATCAGACAAAGTTAGCATTTCTTATTTGATCATTTCCATAATTAAATCATAAAAAGCAGCCTGTGTAGTAGAAAGAGCCCTGAACGGGGATCCGGGGTATTATCTCCATCGATCATGTGAATTGCCTATGTCACGTAGGCAAGGGACTCCACTAGGCCTGACTTTCCTTATCTGCCAAGGTTGAAGTTGGACAAAATGTTCTTTAGGGTCCCTTTTAGATGAAAAATTCCTAGGCTCTGCTTTAGCTGGACTACTCAAGATAATCTTGTGGTTTTTCAGATCATCTTGACTTTAGAAAGATTTCTATTTTAGGCCCTGAAAAATGCATGAGAATACAACACATCATGTTGGATCTGACAGTGGTCCCAGCGTGTCCTAGTTGGCTGAAGAATACAGGGGAGGGCAAAGTAGGTTTACAGCTGTGAGTACGAAACAACTCGTGAGTACAAGAGTTCGTTCTTGTATTATTATTTATTAATTACTAAATTATTTATTATGAACAACTGTAAACCTACTTTTGCACACTCCTGTATGTTAGCTTTCCTCCATCCTTAGAGATTGCAGGTATTGTTTATTGATTAATTCGTGAATTCAATAAATATTTCAGGCACATGGAAAACAAGATGCGGTCCCATCTTTAGCCAAACCAGAGATGAGGGTACCCAAAGTTTGATAAATAGTTGGTGTTCAAAGTGGATTAATAATTTGATATCTTATCAAATTTTATTTTTTTTAAATGCGCTCAACATTTTAAGCAATGACGGAAATGTCAGCACCAAAGAGAAATGTTTTTCTATTTTCTATTTAACTCAAAGGTATAGAATGAATTTATATTTTACCAGATGAGAAATTATGTATGACCAGCTGAGTTAATTGACATCATGTATTTTAGTTATTCTAGAGATATTTTAGGGACCATAAAATCTGCTCCCACTCCTTCCTGACCCATCCCTGCACCCCTTCCCCCACAATCAGTAGATAATAGCTCTATTTTCCTTTCAATAATCAATTATAAAATAAAATCAGAAAATGTTTGCTAAGTAACTTACTATATGGCTATGATGTATTTTGCTCTGGGTGTCTAAATATTTATTTTATTGTTATTTGTATAAGCTCCCTCAATACCCCTTATGAAACATGATAAGGTAGAAACAAACTATTAGCTTAATTGTGAAATTTCAATGAACCAATTTAGTTACTGTTTATATCTGTTTATATTTCACCCTGACTAAAGTGTTTGTTATTTTTTTTGAGGGGCAAAATCTTCCAAACATATAATCTGCTCCGTAGAGAGTTGTATGGTTTTTTTTATTAGGTTTTATACTCTCTCTTATGTAAGTCAATGTTTGGCAAAGGCAATAAGATTTTTCTATAGCCTACCATTTCTATAGTCAAACCATTTTTGTTTACTTATAACTTTATCTTCAGTTTATGCCCTAATTTTTCTCATTTTGGGAACTTCTCGCCTTCATCTTCTCTGCACCTACAAACACTACGGTAGTTCTGAATTTAAGATTATTTTTGGCAAATTGTTTTGTAGAGTATTTTGGTAATAAAATAATTTCTTTCTAAGGTATCTGTCTGTAGATCCAGACTTTTCTTAATTTACAGTGTATTACATTGGGACATACCTATAAATGTATGACTGGTAAGCAACGTTTCCTGGGATCCTGGAATGCAGAGATGAAGATTTTACGCAGAAATACGGTAATTACTTCGAATGCCAGGTATGGGAGAACAAGACCACACATCATGTAACTTCACGGAATTGAGTGAATAAAAAACAAAATTTCTCTTAATATTCAGCATATGTTATTTTTTCTTGTGCAATAAATTAAATAGTTTTTACAGAACTAATACTTTTATGAGGTATTTTATCATTTAATTTTGCTAATTAGGAAAAACAAAACAAAACAAAACACGACTATGGTGTTTGCTGTGAACCCTCACCCTATAATTCCTCCTAGAATCTACTTGAACAGAAGGAAAATGAGTAGTTCTTTCAAGTTTTTATCCTCCATAGAAAAACAAATTATTTGTCTTAAGTATATTTCTAGAATTAGCCTAAAGAAAATAAGATTTTGCTAAATAATTTAGCTGATTTTTTTGTTTCAGACAGTCAATATTTTCAATCGAATCTCTTAATGTGATCTTGTATTATCTTAAAACTCAATCATAATTAATTGCCTCTCTCAATTTTATAAAAGAGGGAGCAAATTCTGATAATAAGACCTTTGCCATTCAATACTGTGTTCAAAGGATGAGTATTAAGAAAGATAAGGATGCCTATTACAAGCTGTTCATCAACTAAGAATGTTTCTGCTTTTGAGATAATTAAGGTGCGGTTGATATTTAAATGATTTGTTCTCAGAAAGAATTTTTTAAAATACATAGAGTAATCTTTGACCTTTACTATACTGAGTCAACAGCGCGTAAGAGAACTTCCAGTAATTTTTGTTTGTTCCTCCTCAAGAACGTCAGTGAATTGCGGGAGAAAACATCCCTGGAACTCCCATGTACACATGTGGATGCTAAGTATTTTATATTTTTATTACTTGTTACTGTATGATAAGACCAAAGAGATGTAATTGCGTTTTGCTTTGAGTTCTGTTATAATATATGTGCTTGGAAATACTAAATTTTGATGAAGAAAATGGGGAAATATATTAAATAATGAAAAGAACTACTTATTACTATCAACTAGACATCATGTTTAGTATTTTAAGTAAACCATAGTTTATATGATGATGATGATGATGATGATGATGATGATGACGACAATACCTAACATTTGTTAAGCAGCTATTATGTGTCTCACACATGCTGGGCATGTGAAATAATAGCACACATATGAAGGATGGTCCCTGATGTGACAGAGGTTAAGGTTAGTGATGAGGGTGGGCAGATCCACAGTAATGACGTAGTATAGGGAAGGCTGTGGTGGGAGAAGGGCAGGTGTTACAGAAGCACATTGGAAAGATGTCTGGCCCAGATGGTACTGAAGCATAAGGAGAAGGTGTGTGTCACACAAAGCTCCCTGAAGGAGCTGATATCAAAACAGGTACAAAAAGATGAACTGGCCACGAAAAGAAGGCCAAGAGTATTTTCAGAAGACGAATGAGCGTGAAGAAATAGCTAGAGGGTAGAATGTGCATGCCCCTTTCAAAGGACTGAAGACATTTCAACACGGTAGGAGCAGAGAGTATAAACATGGATGGGATGAACACAAGTTTGGGAGGAAAGTTGGAGATGCTCATGGAAGCCACATCGAGGAGCTGAAGCGTGGGGGCAGAGAGGAGTATGTCCTGATCAGATACATGCGTTAGAAAGATGGCACTGGTACCGTGTAGGTAAATGATGGGGTTGGGCAAGGCCACTGGCCACAAAACAAGTTAGTAAACTTGCAGTCATTTGACAAAAAAGTGATGATAGCCTGACTGCAGGGCAGCGACAGTGGGAATGGATAAAATGTGATTTGATTCGAGAGACATTTGGAATGTAGATTAGCTGGGCCTCAAATGTGGGAGTTGAGGGAGGAAAGGATTGCCAAGTATCTGTCTTAGGTTTCTCGGAGATGAGGTTGGCATTTAAGAAAACTGGGAGCATTTAATAAAATTAGAAGCTGGTTTTGGAGTGAGAGAAAATAGAGCATTTAGTTTTGGTGAGCTGAGGTTTAAGAGGCTATGGATATTCAAGTAAACCCAGAACTTGCATATGAGGAAATGAAATTTAAGGAGGTTAATTAATTGTCCAAGGTCATAAAGCAGGATTTGAGCCCAGGATGGTCTGGCTCCCAAGTCCCTGCTCTTCACCACTACACCATACTCCTCCAATCTTCGTGCAAAGCTCTTCTCTAGAGACATGGATGCTGATTGTCTGCATTCTTTCAATGCTGCTGATTTGATCCTACAGGACAGTGATGCTGGTTTCTAATTCAGCTGTGCTGCTGACTGTTTGATGCTGGGCAAATCATTAGCCTTTCAGGACCATGATCTCTCAAAGGAAGGAGTTGGACCAGGCAGATATTTTTTAAAGGAACTTTGGAAGTAGGCGTGGAAGGAGCTTAGGGAAAGGAGAGCATGAACATGTGTCTCTAGAAAAAGCTTATCACCTTGAAGGATTTCTCAAACCATAAACTCTTAGCGAGGCTCTTCTCCTCCCCCTGCTTCCGGTTGAGACGCACAGCCTTGGGTGGTGCTGTATCTCTGCTATATGCTCAGAGAGACAAAGGTCGATAACCCCTAGACCAGAGGATCTCAAATTCCTCCTTTGGTTCTAAGATATTTTAAAATTCTGTCATTACAAATCAACTTCTCTAAATTATTCCAGAGAATAGTGGTTTTGCTTGTTTTCTTACTATGTGTTCTTTCATTCCTCATGTATTTACTGGGTACTTACTAAGGACCAGGTCAAACTCTAGACACTCGGGATATAGCAGTGAGTGAGACAAAGTCCTGTACTTACCACACTTACATTCTTGTGGGGAGGGGCAGACAATAAACTAAAGGGTAAACAAAAATATCTGATGTGATAAGGACAGAGAAAGCTAGCAGGCTACTTCAGATTAAGGGGTCAATGAAGGAGTGACATTTAAGCTGAGATCCAAAGGCAAGCAGGAACCAGCTATGCTAAGATTAAAGAAAGAGCGTCTCAAGAAGAAGGAAAAAAATGGTGCAAGAGTCCTAAGAAAGTATATCAATTAGCATGGTTTTTTGTTTTTGTTTTTTTTGGCTACAGGTAAGAGAAATCCCAAATCCACCTGGTTTAAGGATATACGAAAATTAGTTATTTCCTATAAGATAATGTTTTCAAGGACCTAGTAGTACCATCCACAGCACTGTCATCTGCAGCTGGTGATCATAAGGGGGCTTCCAACAGCAACTGGAGCTGCATGATTTCTTGCCCAGGTCCCAACAGTTGGCACAAAGAGGCTCTCTTCTGACTCTCTTCTGAGTGTCAATGCATCTTTGCATAAAAATTAACATGGTTCAGAGATCGAAAGGTAAGACAAAATTATAAAACTTTTGGAAGAAAACATAAAGAAAATCTTTATGACCTTGGGTTTGGTAGAAAGTTCTTAGACAGGACAGTAAAGGTTTAATACATAAAAAAGTTACTAAGTTGGGATTCACAAAATTAAAAACTTTTGCTCTTTGAAAGATACTGTTAAGAGGACAAAAGACTGGGAGAAAATATCTGCAACTCTTATATCTGACAAAAGAATTATATCCATAATATATAAAGAGCTTTCAAAACTCAACAACAAAAATTTTTTTAATGGGCAAAAGATTTGAACAGACACTTTACCGAAGAAGATATATAAATAGTAAACAAACACATGAAAGGATGTTCAACGTTATTAGGGATATGCAAATTAAAACCACAATGAGATACCTTTATATACCTTTTAAAGTGTTTAATACAAAAACTCACACTGACAATACCAAGTCCTGGCAAGAACATGGAATATATAGAACACTCATACTTCTGACGAGAATGAAAATGGTACAACTACTCTGGAAAACAGCTTGTCAGTTTCTTGTGAAGGTAAACATTACTTGCCATATACATGTAGCAACCTTACTCCTATATATTTACTTTAGAGAAATGAAAACTTATGTTCACACAAAAACCTGTATTCAAATAATTATAACAGCATTATTCATAATTGCTAAAACCTGAAAAACCTAAATATCCTCCATTGGGCAAATGAATAAAATGTTACACCCATTAAAGTAAGTACTACTAGGAATAAAAAGGAATGAACTATTAATACCCTAGGCAGCATGGATGCATTATGCTAATCACATATATTATGATAACTGAAAGAAGCAAGGCTCAAAGAGTTACATATTGTGATTTCTATTTCTATGAAATTCTGCAAGAAACAATACTGTTGGGATAAAAATAAGATCAAATGTTATTTGCTATGATTTATGAGTGTGTGTATGGAGGGGTGAGTTTGAAAAAATTAAGTTGAAGCATGGGGGAATTTTTGAAGTGAAGGAACTGTCTGTATCTTGAATGTGATGGTCATTATACCATACTACAATTTATCAAAACTCACAGAACTGTACAACAAAAGGGGGAATTTTAGCATATGTAAATTTTAAAATAATTTAAAAAAATAATGGAAAGTCACAAAAGCAAATAAAAGAGTTGATTCTAAAAATGCTTAAAAAAATCTCTTCTATGTAAAAATAATCCTAAATAAAAGTCCTAAATGAAAACAGAAAATTTCAAAAAATGGGTGAGGAATTTATGAACAAGGAGGTCCTTAGGGGAAAGTACTGCCGGCAACCGCTAGAGGCAGCACAGAGCTACCTAAGCCCCTCAGTCAAACCCAGCTAAGATAAACAGCAAAATAACCACAACGCTCTTCCCTCCTTTGGAATTTTTTCAGAGGGCACACTCTGCAATTTTGGGTTGCTTCCTTTGTTTCACTCATTCGTGGGTGGCAAATAGAGTGGGCTGATGTGACCGCAGAAGCATTCCGAGTGAGTGCTCGACACATTGTTGGTTTGGAGTCCCCTGCCTGGCCCAGGAGACCCCCAATGCCAGAATGGTCTGGGTCCCGGGCCTCCCCTTCGGGTTACCGCTGGATGGTGGAGGGAGAGCTTTCTGGGTGAGCATGTGCCTCTGCTCAGGCTTCTAACCCTGTCGCTGGTGCCTGCAAACTGGAAACCAACAATGGGGGATGGGACCAAAAGAATCTAAACATCACAAGAATAAACTTGCTTAGTGTGGCAGAATGCCTGAGGGGGCTGGGAGAGACTGAGGGGGAGCAGGAGGAGACACTGGAGAAGGATGAGGACCAAGGAAAAGGCCAAATATTTGAGCAGATGCCAACTCATTCTTACCTCATTTTCCTCTTCTCTTATTCCATTGTTTTCTTTCTCTCTTCCTTCTTTTCCTCTCCTCTTCTCACTCTCATTCTCCACCCCAGTACCCCAACCTGGCGTTGTCCCTCCTCTCCCCTGCCCTTGTAGCTCCTTCATCCCTTCCCTCCTCCAACAGTCAGCCAGCTGAGTAACAGGTGTTTACCGAATGTGGGACGGAGGCCAAAGGAGTGAAGGACGCATTATGCTAATCACATATATTATGATAAGTGACAGAAGCAAGGCTCAGAGAGTTACATATTGTGTGATTCCACTTCTATGAAAGTTTAAAGATATAGAAATAAAATGTTCCCAAAATGGCTCAAGCTTACTCATAATAAGAGGAATGCAAACTAAAACTACTTTGAAATATATATCAGTTTAAACCTATTACATAGCTACAATCCAAAGTTTGACTGGTGAAGCTATGGAGAAATAGTCAGCTTTTTAAAAATAATTTTTTACTTTTCTCTTATAGTTGACATACAATACTGTGTTGGTTTCAGGTGTATAGCCCAGTAAAACAGTCACTTCCGTACATTGCTGGTACAACCCATCCAAAGGCACTTTGCCAGTACCTCTAAACTTTGTCTATAAGAAAGTTGTGAAGTACATATTCTTTGACCCAGCATGCCTATTTCTAGGATTTTATTTTACAAAAAATTTACACAGGTGTAAAATGGTCTATGTTCAAATTATGCTATATAACATTGTTTTAAAGAGAAAAATATTGGCTATAAACCAAAGATTTTGCAAAGGGAGCCTGGGGAATGTGAAGAGAGAGCGAGCTCAGTACTGGGGAAATTTGCTTGGGGGTTCCACGCTGCAAGCCCCCCTTCATGGCCCTTGGTCATCATTCTTTGCAAATAGCAATCATCCTTCATTCCAGTGAGAGCTGCTCAGCTCTCTCCTGACCTTGGTTTTTGCAACAGTTTTGCACTTCCTGGAAAGGGTGGAGAAACACTGTCTTTGAGGACCTGGAGGCTGCTGTGGTCAGGCTGACATGAACATGCAGAAGCCGCCCTGGCTGGTAGCTCAGTTGGTTAGAGCATCGTCCCAGTACTCCAAGGCTGTAGTCTCAATCCCCAGTCAGGGCACATACCAGAATCAACCGATGAATACATAATAAGTGGAACAACAAATCGATCTCTCTCTTTCTCTAAAAAAAAAAAGAAAATCAATAAAAATTTTTTAAAAATGCAGAATTCACTCAGATCACAGCAGGATTTTGCATGAATGACCCAGACAGATTGCACCAGTTTTCTGCTTTACTTTGCTTGTGGAATCCAAACAAACAAAATAACAATGCAGAAAATGGGTCCATTAAAGCCAATAAGCCATTCACTTGGGATAAAATAGCTTCATCAACCCTAAGCCTGTACCCTTCAGAGGAAATACAGGTATGAGTGCATGTACACACACACACACACACACACACACACACACACACACACGCTAAAGTCCAGCCCATTAGGAATTGATTTGCCAGGAAAAGTTTCATCATAAATTGCCCTCTTCAATATATTTATGTTTCCAGACCCTGAGTCCATTTTTTCCTGGAGTAGAATTGGAGGACAATGGAGAAAGAGAATAATTTGAATTCAGAAGACCCAGCTCTTTGGGACTTCCTTGCTATAAAACCTTGAGTCATCACTTAATTTCTTTGAGATTCCATTTTTCATCCACAAAAGGGGGTAAAAGTAACATCAGCCATAACAAACCTAGCTGCGTAACAAACCACCCCAAAACTTAGTGGCTTAAAACACTAACAATTGCCATTGTGCACAGTTCTGCAGGTCACCACTTTGGACCGGGTTCAGCTGGGTGGTTCTGGTTTCATCTAGGCTCTCTCCTGCTTCAGCGGTCAGTGGCCAGGTTGGCTGGCTGGTCTCAGGTGGCTTCAGAGGGACAGCTTATCTCTGCTCCATGTGGCCTCTCTCCTCCAGCTTGCTAGCCAAGTCTTGTTTCAAGTTGGAGGCAGGTCCTGGGAGAGAGTCAAAGCTTACAAGGCCCCTTGAGGCATAGACTTGGTGCTATGGACTGAATTGTGTCCCCCAATTTATATGTTAAAGCCCTAATCCCCAATGTGACTGTGTTTGGAGGTAAGACCTATAAGGAAATAATAAAGGTTAAATGAGGTCATAAAGGTAGGGCCTTAATCTTATAGGACAGGTGTCCTTATAAGAAGAGGATGAAACACCAGAGATCGCTGCCTCTCTCTTCCCATGACCACAGAGGAAAGGCCATGTGGGGACACAGTGAGAAGGCAGCCCCCTGCAAGCCAGGAAGAGAGTCTCTACTGGAAATCAACCCTGAGAGCAGCCTGATCTTAGACTTCTAACCTCTGGAACTGTTAGAAAATAAATTTGTGCTGTTCAAGTTGCCCAATGTGTGGTATTTTGTTATGTCATCTTGAGCAGATTAATATACTTGGAGCTGGCATAATATCCCTTTGGCCACATTCTATCGGCCAAAGCAGGACACTAGACACCAGCCCCACGACAAAGTGTAGGACGCAGACTACACATCTCGATGGGAGGGGCTGCAAAGTCAAGTATCAAAGGGGCGTGAATTTGGAATAACAATCGAAAACACTGGCCACACACGGTTTTTGTATGAAATTATGGATATGAAAGTGCTCCCTCAGTTGTAAAGCCTGGTAGAGATATAATGATCATCAGTATCCTGTCCTGCTTTGCAACAGTTATGACTGTGTCTTAACTACTAGGTGATGTGGTTATACAGATGTGTCTGGATAGTACATTGTTCTCAGGGAGTTAGTGAAAGACATTGCCTAATGAATAAAGTCCTACAATGCTTATAATTCACCAATAGGCATGATTTAGGAGCAAGACTGCATTTTCATAGCTAGAAAATCTTGAAAATAAATATTTGAAAGAGAACACTACCTCATGAGTTCAGGAACAGGAAGATTAGTGGTGGATGGATAGTGGAAAGGAAGAGTGCAAATCAGGCTGGATTTAGTGAACTGAGTCATCCACGCTCACCACTTCCCTGAAAGACCGAGGGAAAGGGAGGCTGCTGAGTCAGGAGGGAGCTGCCCGGTAAGGCAGATCCGTGGCTACAGCTTGGACTGTTCCCACAGAAAGTGCTGCCCATGAGTCCTGAAGACTGTGTCTGGGTTCTCGAGCCTCCCCCCTTTGATTGACAGTCAAAGGAAGGGCGCGTTGTCATCTCTCTGATCATCTCCTGACCTCGCACAGAACCACATGCAGAACCCATGGACAGTTCTGATAAAGAGGTGATTCTGTTGGAAAGATGGTCTGGCCAGCTGGTGCTGCTGCTGCAGCTGAGAACAGGTTAAACTACCCAGCTCAGCACAGTCGTCATTCTTTCATTGGTGACAGTGACACAGCGCCCTGGTTCTGGGGTGGGGGGGGGGCTACTGGTTCCCAGAAAGTGCATCTATTTACCTTGAGACATCAAGGGGGTCAGAGGGAAAGGGTTGGGCATAACTTGAGGACCTCCAGGGAGAGCCTCGCTTCCATCAAGGGTGCTCCAGACTGACCACTCTGGAGCTCTGCAAACGAGGAATTAAGAGGCAGAACATCACACTCTGTGGTCATAGCCCTGTGGTCTCTCCTGTGCATTGACTCAAGTGTGCAGCTGCGTTGGTCCAGCAGCAAAGGGTTGAGTTGTTGCATACTGGGGGCATGTTCAACACCTTCAGATCACTCACAATACCTGAGATGTAACGATCATTGTTGGTATTACACTGTATTACAGTAAGATTATAAGTATAGATTCAGAACCTATTTTCTCCTGCATCTGCAGTTCAGTTCATTGCCTGGTACCTAACAGGCACATTGAATAATTAAAGGAATGAATGAATGAACTCAATAAATATTTTATAAACAAACAACAAAACAAGAAGGACACAGCCAGGGCTTAAATTTGTACAGTGTTTGAAGCACTAAAAATATCTGTGCGTTCTACATCTTTTGTCCCAAGGCTCATACACTCAATAAATACTCAACTATGCACTAAATAAATTGTTGGTTTACACTGAAGATATAGAGCGCACAAATTAAAATATTGGAAAAATTATAAAATGTTTTTTAAATTGCAAAAATAAGACAACTGAGTGTCCCCACAATTAAAGGGTGCGATGGGCAATCTACCCTTCATTCCTGAAAAGCACTATGCCTTTTTAGACTGGAAAGAACTGCCTTTTCCATCCAAATACTCCGTCATGCCTCTAGGCCTGGCTATGGCTGGGTCAGGAGTGGTCATAGCCCTTGTGTTCTCATTACAGCCACCCAGGGGAATGTCAGGGCAATTACTTTCAGAGCGCTTATGCCTGTTGGGACCCTCATCAGGCTACATCACCTGCTCTGTGGCTGCCTATGCTCCCCCTGCCTCAGTCTCTCCATCTAATTCCTGAGAACTGGCCTCAGTGTGAAAGAAACTTAGAATACGTCCAAGGATAAAGATGTGAGAAGCTGCCTTCAATCAAAACACACTCTTCTGCAAACTCAGATGAGACAGACTTCCTGCAAAGGGTGGTCCACCAAGGGTCAGAGGCACAGAAACACGGCCAGTGAGTTACCTGAGCCCTGCCCTAAACGCCCACCATCATCACCTCTGCAAAGGTGTCCCATGCAACGCCCCACCTGCATGACTCCTGCAGTGGACAGCTTGAGTAAACCACGTGGCTCATGGGGACAAAGCTGTTTCCGGGTCTTTCACCAGACTCGAGAATCAGAAATGCAGGAAGAATGGTCATTCCCAGGGCTTTAGAGATTCACTGTTGACAAGGGGGTGTTGCCATAGGCACGCTAGGCATTCCTGAACCTTACCATTGCATTTCCCCGCCAAGCTAACTGCCTCTTCATTTCCCGACTCACCTCTCTCTTTGGGGGATCTGGCAGCGCTCTAAATGCATCCACTAGATAACCCGAGCTCCTGGGCATGTTCTTGAACGCACAGACGCCAGCACAGAATCCCATTCTCCTTTGTCGTCCCAGGGCCTGGACCTGTGGTTTTCTCTTTTCCTCCACCTCCTAGACTCTTCCCCATGTCCAGCTGACCTTGAGCTTTTAAAACAAGGACATAACCACAGTTATCTAAAATGCAGACTTCTTGGGATTCCCCCCAGATCCTCACACTCTAGACAATTTTTAAAGGAAACCACGGAATTAATTCCTCAGGCCAACCTCAACCTGTCCCTCAGGAATAGGAGTAAAAACAGCTGCTCTTACTGCGGGCATCCTCTGGGCTATGGAGTTTATCTCGAAGAGATATGCTTTTATCTGTACCTAGATCGCACAAAAACACCCTGAGGTGGTATTGCCACCCCCATCTACTCACAAGGAAAACAGCCAGGTAGGGTAGATAACTCAACTAAATTCCATCCACACGGTTGCTCAAACAGAAGTGTCCTCCAAAGCATGGCGTCTGCAAAGAAAGGGCCTCTCTGATGAGGTCGACCAAGCTCTCAGCCCTTGGAAAACCTCATCCCCTAAAGGGTTTCCAGGTGGGGAGAAGGTGTTGCAAGGCGGAGGTAGAAGAGAGAAGGGTGCACAGTGAACCAAAACAGCCTGCTTCGCTGGGAAGGGAGAGTGGATGGCTGGATGGCAGGGAGAGAAAGCCGGAGAAATGGGCCAGGCCGGGCCCAGCCGGGCCCAGCCGAGCCCTTGAAGCATCTTGATGGTCTCAGATTTCATCTTGAAGGTATTGTCTCATCAGAGAGTATTGAACAGAGGGAGGAGATGTTCGGCTCAGCTTTCCATTTAAAGAAGTTTTGAGATCCAACTTTTACAAGTTCAGTTGAGTGGTGGGTTGGGGAAACAGACTGCAGTGGGGTCAGGAGCGGACACAGAGGCGACCTGTGAGTGGGGCGCTGGGCTGGACCAGGCAGGAGGAACTGCTGGCTGGGATTCTGTTTATGGCAGGGGAGATGGGAAGAGGCGAACATATTTGAGAAAGTGTATTGAAATCACAGAACAGGCTGATGGTTTTGATGAATATTGAGAGTGAGTGAGACACAAGGAAGAACCAAGAAGGACTTCCAGTTTCCTGGCTTGAGGGATTGAGAACACAAAAGTGAGAGAAAGTGAGAGAGCAGGAGGAAATTCAGGAGCTGGTTGAATCACAGGTGCTGACAGGAAATTGGCAGGTAGCAGAGATTTGTCCACAGGGTTAAATTTGTCAGGGAGGCTTCTTAGGCTTTGGTCTCAAAAGGGACAAAGTAACCATCATGCCTTAGTTATTTTAGGCTGACACCAACCCGTCTGTCCACAATCCTTCACCCAGCTTTCCTATTTTGACTTAAGAATATGGGTTAATGATAGTAAACAGGTCCAAATGGGAAAAATATTAAAAATAAAGCTTTATCCTAGCATTTTAAACACACACAAACTCACACATATAATATATGCATAAACAGGATACTAGAAGAAAATACACTCAGAAATGCTTACTCTGGATAGTGGGGTTATGAGAAAATTTTACTTATTATTTTCCAAAGGATTGACGATGAACTTGTAATAGTTACACAATAAGGAAAAATATTAGCAAAAAGAAAGTCGTGACTTAGAAGATCGCACGAAGACGGTAGTGGAATATCTGGAACAACTTTGCCTTCCAGATAAACAGGTGCATTCGATCTGTGACCAGTCTCCTTTCGAACGTGGAAACAATTCTGAAGATGAGCCCTGTTTCAGGTTATGAGCAGCTAGCATACTGAGCTGGCCTGCGCTCTCCTGGATTTACAGAACGATAGAAAAGACTTCGAATTTCTAAACGGCTTCAGGGTCTTCTTCAAAGTTATACAGGGCCTGGGACAAACCGCACTGATCTTCCTCCTTCCTCTCTCCACAGAAACACTGTGTAGGTAGAACTGAATTTTGATGATGATACTGGCTCCTGTTTATCAAGGACTTACCACACGTGCAGGTTAGTTCTGCATACCTGC
Source organism: Tadarida brasiliensis (assembly GCA_030848825.1). Lineage (NCBI taxonomy): Eukaryota > Metazoa > Chordata > Mammalia > Chiroptera > Molossidae > Tadarida > Tadarida brasiliensis. Next base: position 90,831,052 of record CM061267.1, on the reverse strand, counting down.
CATGCAAACGTCATAAGAAACCAGTGAATTGGAAACAAGTCTTTTAAAAGTGAAGACATTAAAGCATAGCAAAATGTCAAACAGAGAAAGAAAAATTCTGTATTATCTCTCTTATATGTGAAATCTAAAAAAAAAAAATCAAACTCATAGAAACAGAGAACAGATTGGTGCTTGCCAGAGCAGGGCTTAGGGAGCTGGTGGGCGGGAGGCCTGGTGAAGGGAGTCAAAGGGAAAAACTTGCAGTTGTAAGATTAATGAAGTCCTAGGGATGCAATGCACGGCATGGCGAGTGTAGTTAACCATACTGTACTGCAGAGCTGAAAGTTGCTGAGAGAGTAGATCTCAAAAGTTATCATCATAAGAAAAAGATATTTGTAACTACGTGAGGCGATGGACGTTAACTAAACTTATTGTGGTAATCCTTTTGCCATCTATCTATCTATCTATCTATCTATATTAAATCATTATTTTGTACACCTCAAACTTATACAATGTTATATGTTGATTATATCTCAGTAAAACCAGGGGAAAACACAAAAACAAACCAAAGAATCCCACAAACAAAACAAAACAAAACAACTAAGAAAGAATAAGTTAAAGAATAGCTAGGTTGGTAACTCGCATAGGTTCACAAATAGTAAATGAAAAAGCCGGGATTTAAATCTAACCCACCTGACTTCAGAGCCCACTGTACTATTCTACTTCTGCAAGAAATTTGACTTAAATCTTCATTAGATCAACACGTGTCTGACGAGTGCCGTACGTTAGGCACTGTGCTGGCCACAGCAGAACCAGCAGAAATCAGCATCCCTCCTCGATGAGCTGAGCAGCTGGTGGTGGAGACGGTGGCAATAGGACTGTAGGACAGTGCTGTGGCAGGGTCTGCAGTGCACGGCAGAAACACAGACAAGGGGACCTAACTCCGTCTTGGGGCTCTTACTGGAGCAAAAGTGTCCCAGTTAACCCTTAAAGCAAGAGTAGGAGTTATAGCAAGCACTATTTGTGCTGTATACAAAGGAGGAAGTTCCAAGTTAGCCAGAGAAGCCAATTTTGGTGGGTCTGATCACAGCTCAGAAAACACCATGTTGATGGTGAGGTGCACCATGCTGACCGCAGTCCCGCTCTGGAATCTGTGGGGGACAGGGTCTGTTTGTGAATATGAAGGTAGGCCCTACTTCTCTTACATAGACATAACTACAGTGGAATTTTTGACCTTGAAGTGTCTGAACTTCTCATTGTACAAGTGAGAAAATGAAAGTCCAGAGCAGTTGAGGAAAGTGCCTGAGACCACACAACTACTGGTCAGAAAAGGGGGTCTGGACTCTGAGCTCCTGGTCAGGCTGGATCCTTCCACCTTCGGGCACAGTTCCATCTATGTGCAGACTCACAGCTGCTGGGCAAGGCTGTGGAGGGGTTTTCTGCATGAGGGCACCCGCCCTGGCACGTGGGGGTGACCCAGAGGAAGGAGCACCTTGTTCTCACCTCCACACAGGAAGACACTTTATGCACAAGATACTGCCCTCCTGAAACTAACGTAGCCCAGCTACAGAAGCATACATTTCCTCCTGTAATATATACACACAGTGATATTTCTTATATTTTTATCCACAAGGGTCAAAGAATTTAGTGAGTAATGTTTAGTGCTCACTGGCACACAGTTACCAGTTCCAGCAGGTGGATTTCCAGCAAGTCCCATGGATGTGACACCCCAAGTACACCTCTGCCAATCAGTGGGTCATAGCCACGCCCTTTCCTACAAGGTCTAGAGGGCTGGAGGGAAGCAGGAAGGATCTTCTTGAGCACTCTGTCTCAGCTCCAGAGTAGCGGCTGCCCCGGATATCCACTCCTGTATTCTTCAGGGTTCCCTCTACCTCTTACTAGCCAAGCCCTCGGTACTCCACTCTCTGTTCAGGTAATAGTTGTTTATATTAAATGCTCCCTGTTCAAATTACTGTGTGTTTTCTCTTTCCTGATGGAACTCTGATTCACAACTCTCAGAAATTTCTCTACCAGCCAGACACAGCCTGCTTCCCTAGGGGAGAAAAGATCATGGCCCTACCAAGCTGTGTGCTAACCGCACGAGCTACCTGGACGATCCATGTCCTCACAGATTAGCCAGGAGTTCATGAAGGAGTTCAAAGAATGAATATTGCTCTTGAATTTCCCCGAATTCCCTGACTCAAAGGACAGGGTGACACATGATTACAGACATAGACTGTGGTCAATGGTGAGGGGAGCCCAGGCTTGAAGATACTGCTCACAGATGTTTCCCAACAGAGTGATCAGCTCTGTCTGGGGAAGGAGGACCATGGCAGTTACATGGGAGGAGAGTCTTGACTCTCTAGGGTTGATTGAGGCTTTGCCAGGCAGGTGGTAGGAAAGAATATGCCAAGCAGAGGCCATGGGACGGACAGAAGCCTGCAGGCGTGGCAAGGCCTAGCCACTCTTGGGGACTTGTCAATCATATGGATGGCTGGACATGGGTGGTAGCCCTTGACCTTATCCTGCACTGTTTTAAACAGAGTATGCAGAAGAGTTAAGAAATGACTTTCTCCAGGCCCCTGTGTCTGCAGGAGATGAATTCCTGACCTCGGACAACACCAATGGGAATGAAAAAATAGAGTTTAAACAAGAGTAGAGAGTCAGGTGGGTTGGCAGGGTTTGGGGCCTTTGACGGATAGTTTTGTAGAACAACTGAGATAACAGTTGTGAAAACATACTTTTTGAATATTAATATACTATAATGAGGTATCCTTACTGCAATTTGATTCTAAACATGAATAATGAGGCTTGATGCCGCCATATAGCAGAACTGCCCTGATGGCTGGGCCAGATGAATAGCGTGGTGGTGGCAGCTCCCGCCCTGCCATGAAGGGGTAGCCTTATTATACTATGCACTTCTCGGCCTCCCTTCCGGCTCCCTACTTGACTGTCAGTACAGGACTCATAAAACTTTGTGTTTTGTAGTAAACAGTAAGTGTTATGTGAACGAATTTTTCCAACCAGTTGCTCAAAATAGCAGAATGCAGGTAGAGGATTTTGAAGCTGGAATACAGACTCCATGCCATCATTTCTCAGGAGAAGATTGACACCCAGATTATCCAAGACTCATCCAAGAGCTAGTCAGAGAGAGAACTGTGAGCAGGGATCATGGAAAACGGTATTGTAGGGTAGGAATCAGCGCTTACACTTGTTGACGGGCCCTGGGAAGAGAAGAATAATCAGGGTACTTGTAATTCAAGTAAAATACCTTCAAAAAAGGCCCAGACGTCCACAATGCTCCCACATTCCCTACTCAACAGGCTCCTCCCAGGACCAGGGCCCTTCAGCTTCTTCAACATGAATTTTAGATTTTAGGGCCAGAAATTTTTGCCTCACGGTAAACAGTCTTGTTACGCACCTCATTCATACATCTTTTCATTGCATGAGGTTTTTATCGGTAACTCTGATAATTCGGAGTCCACCATTTTGTCATCGGCAGCACGATTTGGTTCAGAAACAACACTGAATTCCTTGCTTTGAATACTTGAAGCATCACTTATATCCTGTGTCGGTCTTCCCTGTCGTGGTCTATTAGCACTTCCATACAGATGGTCCACTGTCCTCTGCTCCGGAAAGGCCTGTGCAGTTTCCTTACACCTTAGCTCCTTAGTGACCATGTTCTCTCACCACTAATGGATTTATCTCCTGTTCCAAACGTACAAGCCCATTTGGACAAAGTGGTTGTCAATATACAGGGAGCTGGAAAACGGCCCTGTATCTCCCAGGCACCCCCTCTTCCATGTCTCTGAGCTTGATGGGAATGTATGTGTGATGGCCCAGAGGCACGGTGACAATGGGACGAGGGGGTACAAGAACAGGCAGGAAGGACACCGCCCTAATGGGACAGCCTGCTTATCGCTGGCAAAGTTTGCCCTGGGCTGCACACTTGTTTCTAGTCTGAGGCACTTGTATGCCGACACCCAAGGGTATAAAATATCTCTGGTCCCACTTTCTACTTGCCATGGAGATAAACTCAAGTTTATCCCGAGAAAGAATCTCCTAAATTTCTGTATAATTATAATAAAATGTTCCATGAATAAAAGAGACATTTCAAAGATCAGTTTCCCTTACTACAGCTATCAAACTAGTTATTTGTGTTTGTTTCCAGTCTGGCTGACCCTTCTCAGCTAGGGAAAAATAATATTCCCTCTCTCTTTTTCATAAAAAGTCCCTGTGATCAGTGAATATTGGTGTCCCATTTATTCTTTTACTTTTCAATTCATCTTTTATTTGAAATTCTGTTTATTTTAAAAATTATTATTATTATTGTCCCGTTTTTAAGATGTGAGGCACATACAAAGATTATTTAATATTATTATATCTTGGTTTTAATTATTTATTTGTCTCAGGGTACCAAAATTCTCTTCTGAGCATCTCAGAAGAAGAACTATTTCTGACAAAGCTTTAACCAATGCTACTGTTCATTATGCTTAAAGTTCCCTTCTAACAATTCTACAAGAGCAGCATTGAGGAGTTCACATTATGTTTCACAGCAGAAAAAATATTTCCAAGTGTTATACTGAACCAGACTCTCTAAACTGTATATGCAAAGTACAGTCTCTGCTCTTGAAATGCAAGTCAAAATGAGATGAACAACAGAAGCAGGAGCACAAAGGGACTTTCAAGTGACCTGTAATATGAGCTACTGCTTGGCCACTGACTTTGCAAAGAGAGTCACTGAGGCAAAACTACCTGTGCATATATTATTGAGGTTATGAAAGTATTTAGCGAACACACCACTAGATTTCTGTCCCCTTTAAAAATATATCATTTGGAAACATGGTATTAAAATTCTTTAATGGTTTTCCAAACTTGTGGATGGAATTTCATTTGTAAGGGGGTTTAAAGAAAACAAAAATCTCTGATCTAATGAACTCCAAATTTAATTCAACACTTTCCCTTTACTTACAAGAAATGATGTTGAGGTTTAAAAAATTTTTAATCTGTATACGTGTTATGGGAATGTGATTAATCATCTCTAACTCATGTAAATCCCACCAAGACACTTTGTCAAAGTATCTCATCTTACTCATGACCCTTTTATCTCACCAATTTTGCTTGGTTTCTGATTTCACTGAGTTGGGATTAAATCAGTGCACTCCTACTGCACGATTAGGACTGCTTTAAAACTATGTAATTACAAACCTCAATTGCGGATTGTGAATTGTACTCACTGTCATAACTGCCATTAGCATGGTTTTAAATTCTTGCAGAACAGTGGGTAGAAATGTCTTGTAAATAAGTTCCACTGCTATATGTCTGCTATTGATTATCAGCAGCAATTATAGACAAGAAACAGAACCTGGGAAAATGCCAATGTTTTGTGGAACTAAAGGACGTTTAAAGAAAAAAAGTTCTTTAAATCTGTGGATTAAAGAGTTAGTATTTTAACATTATTCAATTGCAGGCTGAATTTTATAAATGGGTAAAGACCTAAACTATTGAGGGAAAAGTATTTTGGATGGTTAGCCACTCTAATTTTTATTACTTTCCACAGAGTGAAATTTAAATACTTTATGAAGCTGTTCTGAAGCTTAATTGGACAGCTTCTATTCTATTCATTTCCAGTGCTCCCATAGCCCCCTCCCTTACCATGGACCTCTTCTGGAGTTCTTCCTCAGAGTCCAGAGATGGTAGGGCCATTGAAAATTGATGTAAAGTCTTTCTCATCCAGGAAGCTCGCCCTGATAAGACTTTGGACACATACTTTCCAGTTCTAAATACACACCAAAAAAAGCCTTTCCATGATTAAAAGAAAAAGACTCACATACTTTCTCTTTCGATGGAAGTTGTTTGTAATCCCCATATAAACAAGTTTCTTTGGAATCAGTCCTTGGTATGTGGAAACTCATGTCTCAAATGATAAACCCTATTATTCTGCTGGCACCCAAGCTCAAGCCATTAATTTAAATCAATGTTAGCCATTTTCATCAAGTTTCTTTGTTAAATCTCTTTAGACAACCAACATGGTTTGCTATTCTATAACTTACAAATTTGAGAGAAACCCTATATACCTCTCTATATACCTATAACAAGTTCAGAAGCTCCAATCAAGTTCTTGTTTATAATTATCTCAAAAACTATACACTTTGATCATTATAATTCCCCTGCTGTGTATTTCTGGATTTTTATAAATGAACTGAATAGGGGTGGGAAAAGAGCCCAGTGGCCCTTAACTACAATAACTCCCTGTGATTTGCTGAAAGCCAGTGGTATTCATTTACTCTTTTTCTTGAAGTTCATAACAAAAGCAAACAGGTAGATTTTTGTTAAGAATCTTCAGGTTGGTCGATCTAAAGGCTTTGAAACTTGATAAATGCATACGTCAGACTAAAGAAATAAGGGTTTGAAAGAACGGCGTGGGAAAAGAAGCTGGCTTTGCACAAACTAAGAGTTCAGTCCTTCTGATTGAGTATTTTCAGACAATTGTTAGTAAGGTTCACAAGGCCACAGAAAACAATGATTACTGGCATTGTGCTTCGTGTATGAAGATGCACTGAAATAAAAAGAGAACCTGGGAATAATGAATGAGTCCCTCTCCCTCCCTTCCTGGAATTTGGTTAATAAATAGGGATATCTAGCTAACTGGTTCCACTCTGGGTGTTGCTAGTTTCTAGAAAGGTTCTCCCTGCAGCTTCCCAAGAGTAGCTGTTACATTGTGTGGCAAATGATTAATTCTGTTACCTGGGATTTTGCACACCTGCTTTTAAGTATGATGGGCTTCAGTCTCGCAATGGAAAAAGTACAAAAGTCACCTTAAGTCTTACAGTGCAACAATTTTAATAGTCCACACTAAAATAGGCAGGGCAGTTTTGTAGGTCTACATCAGAAGCAATCTTGCCTTACTTAACAGGCTTCCACTTAGAACGTTTCTTGCTCTCTCCCATCCCTTCACTTAAGGTATACATCTACAGAAGTACTTCTAAAGTGCATGTCTCAGGCATCAAAAACAGCAGTGGCCGCCCTCCAACAGCGAGTTCTTAATTAGGCCCGGGCTTCCTCCTCGGAGGGGCTGCCCAGTGCAGGGGAGCTACCGCCTCTTAGAGAAGTACCTCTCTCACTCCCCCAGGTGACACAAGGGGCAGAGGCCACAGAATTAGCTTTTTGAAAGTAATAATTATGCCAACATCCTCTGTGGCAGGTATCTTCTCTTACCACAAATAAATATTTAATGCATCCTTGAGTCACGAAATATTGAAAACTCAATTGACACTTCCATTTCCAGGAAAAGAAAATCGCGGAGGCCTCGTGTGGATATTCTAATTTAGTAGGACGAGACACCAAGCGAAGGGGCAGGTCAGAACTCTCAGGTTTAGAATTGGAGGTGGGGGAGGCATGTTGGGAAGAGAGACAGTCTGCTGGGCTACTGCTTGTCGTCCTGGGGGTCACCAGGGAAAGCCGCCTCCTCCGGGGGGGACCTGACTCCCTCGGGGAGCAGAGTGGCTCGAACTTTCCTCTTCTCCTTAAAGCGCCCGGAGCGCGAGATCTTCAGATTGCGGCGGCTGTTGCCTGATTTCTCCGGGCACAACTTGTCTGCCTTGTAGGGGTCCCCGGCGCTTGCGAGCAGGTTGGGGTGCTGATTCTCCCGGGAGCTGCTAGTCCAGTCCGGGCTGGGCGGCGCGGGCGGCGCCGGCTCCGCGGGGGCAGGTTGGGCGGGAGGCTGCACCACCACTGTGGCCTCCTTGCTTTTCTTCCTGCTGTTCGTTAGCGATTTCCACCAGGGGCCGGAGCTGCCCTTGCCGCTGCTGTCGGCCATGGCCAGCCGGCCAGGGGCCTGGGGCGCAGCGGTCCCTCTCTCCGGCGTTCACTCCGCAACTTCTCCCGCTTCTCGCAATCCGGCTGCGCGTGGGATCCGAGGCAGCGGTCTGTGCTGGGGAAGAAGACAAACTTGGTTACTGAGTTTGTCAAAGTCATGCCCTATGACCCCCCCATCCCATTTCCTCCCCTTTGCTCCACGCGACACCGGATCCGCCGGGGTCTGAGCGCGCTGAGCCCAGAACCCAGAGATGCGAGGTCCTTAGAAGACATCGCTGAGCCGGCACGGGCACCAGCTGACGAGTGCCCTCCAGGGCGCCACCGTCTGGTCATGAGACTGAGTCTTGGCACTCCCCCGCCTCAACCTCTGCCTTGCCTCCAGCGGCAGGAAGAGTAGTGGTCAGCGTGCGAGGGGCACCCAGGGGAGGTTCCCTGGCATCTGGGTTAACTGAATCTAGGAGGGAAAATGACTTGTCCTGTCACTCGACCTGCTTGTAGACGGACGCCCCAAGGTGACCCTCCCGGTCCAGAAAGGCCTCCTCTTGGACGAGCACCTGGGGACAGGGCCAGGAAGCAAGTACGTGCGTCCCCGCTATAGGTGAGCAATGAACATCAGACCCCCGCCAAAGGTTTGCCCATAGACTTCTGTCCCGGGATCCTCCTTGATCTGTTTCTTCAAGGTAATTTACAAGCCCAGCCCAGCGAGGCACAAGCTCATGGTGTCTTCTTTTAATTTCTGATTTTGACATAACTTCTGCCTCGTGACTTTCAGAGAAGTATGACTAGGCTTAACTTCCTTGAAAACCACCAGCCCACTCTTCTTTTCATTCCCCAGAAACCGATCTTGCGTCTCTTTGAAGCCACCCCCGGACGAAGGCTGAGACGAGGCCACGCGGCAAACGTCCGCTTTCCTTAGTTCTGTATTAAAATAGGCCCCGAGTCTGTTTATACTAGGCAACTCAAGTCTGGAGAATTTCAGTTACAAATTAAAGGCTTCTGTTCTTTTCCTTGCGCAATTCCCTCCTGCAAGGAGAGAGCGACAAGGAACTCCATACCAATTTACATCTTCCCAGCTTTAAAAAGTGCATTCTGCGGAGCGACAAGGAGGTTTTCAGCCCTTGAGGTGCTAATAATCTCGGCAGCTAGAGTCCTCTGCCCACTATCTGCGCTGGGTCTGTCGGGCACTAACTCCACGAATGTTCAGGATTCGCTGGCGCCGCGGCTCATTTCCAGGCTTCCGCCGGGCTCCTTCCCATCCCACGCGCCCCGCGCGCCTGCACGCTTGGGAGCTAAACTCCAGCCGACTTTGTTGTTGGAAGGTGTCCTCCTGGACTGGGAGAGAAAGTCTGAGCGCCCACGCGAGGCGTCGCTTTGGCCTCGGTGGTGCGCCGAGACCTCGCAACCCGCTCCTCCCCGGGACGCCGGAGGGCACGCTCCTGCTGCGACTTGAAAACAATAGAAAAAAAAAAAGGCCAAACATTTTTCCGTACCCACACCCTCAGGCAAAGTTTGCAGTTGGGTGTGCAAACATCCTGTTCCCTCTACTTTACAGATCGGAAAAGCACCCCCAAGTTATTCACTGGTGGTGGTGGTGTGTCCTGAGACTACGTTCTGTCTTCTACCCTACACTTTCTTCTCTGCAGTAACTTGTGTGCACAGAAGGGTTTTGCACGAATTGCTCAAGGAAAAGATTGCAAATTACACAAATACACACACAGCGCCTGCGGCTCGCAACTTCTCTTCGGGCGCCGGAGGAGCCCCCAAGGGTGAGACCCGGGAACCGGCTGTGTTTTGGCAGATGCGGAACCAGCCGATCGCTCACCTGCTCAGGACCCCCGCAGCTCCGCTTGCCAGGGACAACACGAAAGGAGTGCTCTTGGGACAACCTGGAAGCCGGGTGCGGCGTCCCTCCGCGGTCCTGGGGAGGACCGGCTTCTTTCTGGCGGGTGTGCCCGCGGGAATCTCCGCAGCCCAGCTAAGCAGATTGCTGTTAGTGGTTTTCCCTGGCACCTCCAACTTCTCCCTCTGCAGTGGCGGCGGCCCCGGGCTCGCAGTGCGAAGGGCCCCGGGGCAAGTGGGTGCCAGGCTCGAAGCCCCAGGTGAAAGCCGAAGCTCTCTCTAGGTTAGTGGCCGTTCATTCTCGGGCGCGTCCCTTTTCCTTGCCGGCGCCGCCGGGGAGCCGCGGGGAGATGGGACCGCGGCTGCTCGCTCTGATGCTTTGACCCTTCCTATGCGTCGGTCCTCGGCGCGGGAAAGGACGTCTGCCCACCTGCTGGTCATTGGCCAAGTGATTCCAGTAACCTGAACCCCGGGGGCAGCGGGAAGAAAAAACAACAGGAGGCGGCCACCGCTGCCACAGGTGCAGGTAGGAACTTTGCATTTCCGCCCTCCAGGGGACGAGATTGGACCAGGTCGCAGGCGTGGCGCCAGCCTTGGGGTGTCTGATTGGAGAAAGGCTGTGCTGCTCCGCTGGCCGGTCCGACTCCTTCTGGAAGAAGAAACTGAACGGTGGAGGAGACCCAAGGCCGGGAGACGGAGGCTGCAGGTGGGCTCGGGTGGGTCGATGTGGCCGCCGCTCTCCCTCTGCTTCTACCCTGATTTGTCTCTCCCTTCGGCTCCGGGCCGCCAATCATGGCCACTCAGCTCCAGCCGCAAGTTTTGTTAACTCGCAGGAGAGCTGTTTCCTACCCAGACAGAATGTTGCAGCCTAAAGCGCTTTTACTTGAAAGATTGTAATATTAACAGTTCGCTGTGTGCCAGCCAGGCGCTGTTCCAAGCGCTTCTGTGGATTAACTCACTCACTACGCACAGCAACCCTAGGAGGCAGGTACTGTTTTTATCCTCACTAGACAGGCAAGGAGACCCCAGCCCCGAAAGGTTCAGTGGTTGCCCGCGGTGGCAAGGCTGGTACAAGGCAGGATCGGATCTGAAGCCAGGAGGTCTGACTCCAGCTCCCAGGGTCCTAACCGGCACGTTGTACCGTAACCTGCCTGCTTTGAGCTCTTAACTGGACTAACTGAGGATGTGACTTCCCTCAGGTCTGGAAGCCTAGTGCGCAGCCACCTCCCCCCCCCCCCCCCCCCCCCCGGGGTACAGATCCAGTCCGGCGGCCGCTGCAGGAAGCAGACCAGTGGATGATGTCAAGGTTTAAGAGGCTTTTTAGCTCCTGGTCACATGTTGCTTACTTTATTCGTCTTCCTGGATGCTCTTCTTTTTCAAAGAACTACTTTGATGTTCCTTGAGCGCGTGTATAATTCCTCTGGAGGCTGAGTGTGGAGCAGCTGACATCTGAGCATCTCTGTCCTGGGACTTTCTAAGGTATGAAAGTAGTGAAAGACACAGAATTAGTAGGAAGAAATCTGTATAGAGTATTTCACTGCGTGGAATATGATAAAAATGTAAATACTTTATATTGTTAACTTCTTAGTTTCGCATTCTTGGATTTTTAAAAGATATGCGCAGCAGTGTGTATTTGAAAAGGATGCATTTTCATTTATTATTGAGATTCATTTTAGAGAGTATATGTTCGATGCTAGCACCAGGACGCTGCCAGCTGTGAGGCAGGACGGGACAAGCCATCATAGTGCCACCTCATCACAGGTGAACACAGTGGACCAAGGAGGAAGGCCCTGGTCAGAGGTATCATCACCCTAGGAAGCTATGGAGCTCGGTTGCTACCTTGTTGACCCAATGCGTGAAAGAATGAAGACATTTAGGGAAAAAATTAGTACTGCCAAATGGCTGGCTCCTCATGTAGCGTGACTTAACAAAGGGGCCAGCGTTCCCTTAATAAATGATTATCTACTCACTGCTGAAATAAAAACTTCATTCTCTCTCCCATCCCTCCCATTTCTATTTAACAAGTCTGATACTTCTGTTATGTTTTGTTAACAGAAACACCTTACAGATAACCCTTGCGTGGAGCAACATTTAAATGCAGACATGAAAGCAAAGGAAAAATCAGGCAGAAGAACCAGGGAGGAAGGAATGGGTGGGCCTTCCAGACAGAGGGAATAGCGTGTGCAGAAGCCTCGGGACGTGAAAGCACTTAGGATTTTTGAGCAGCAAAAAAAAGGTCAGTGTCATTTGAGGACACAGAGTGAACTGCAGCACTGCAGGATATGAAGCTGGAAAGCGACTGTTATGACCAGACCATTCAGGACCTTGTCAGTCATGGTCAGAATTTTGAACATAATCCATTGAAGAGGGAGTGACATGACAAGATTTGCATTTAAAATATCACTGTAGCCCTGGCCGGTTTGGCTCAGCGGTTAGAGTGTCGGCCTGTAGACCAGAGAGTCCTGGGTTCGGTTCCCGCTGGGGGCATGTACCTCGGTTGCAGTTTGTCCCTGGCCCCGGTTGGGGCCGTGTGGGTGGCAACCACTCGATGCGTCTCTCTCACATCGATGTTTCTCTCTCTCTCTTCCCCCCTCTCTCCCTCCCACTCTATCTGAGGATGGATGCAAAAATGTCCTCGGGTGAGGATTAAAAAAAAGAAATATATATATATCACTGTAGCTGTCAAGAGGGGCTACAGGGAAACCAGTTGGAACTGTTGAAGTAGTCCAGGTGGGTTATTTCGATGGCTTGTATCGGAGTGATGTCACTGGTGAGGTGAAGAGAATTGGATGTATGCAAAAGAGATTTCGGAGGTAGACCACAGGACACTATTTCATTTGCTTCTTACAAATGAGGAGCCTGACTTTAACTAGAGGCTTAAAAGGGAGAGACTTTCACAGCCTTCCTTGTAACTAGGAGCACCCATGTGCTCCAGTTCTGACATGGGGTCCTAAGGAAGACTTCTTGAAATGTTTCTTTCCTGGATAAAGGACAGAGCCTTCTAAGAGAAGAATATCTTTTGCTATACCCTTGATTCTTACATGTAAGCACAGGGTGAGAATGTGATGTCTGATGTTGCAGCAGCCATCTTGCAACCACGAGGCAAAAGGCATGGGAATAAAAGCCAATATGCTGAGGATGGTAGCATGGGAATGTGGAAGCGTCTGGGTCCTCGATACTCATGAGTTCCTGCAAGAACCCTGGAACCACCCTCCTCCAGACTGCTAGTTCAGTGAGAGAATACATATTTCTACGATCGACAGATTTAAATAGTTTTCTGTTATTTGCAGCCAAATAAATTCCTTCTTGATACAGTCTGAATTATAGCAGCAACAAACACACACATAAAAAAAAAAAAAAAGATATTGCTCAAATGGGAAAAAAATATCATGTTTTCATATTTTTTTTCTGACTAATCTGAAAAGTTCTTTATGGAAGAAGGATTTAGTGAAATGTTTATAGAGAGTCTTTAGAGGCAGGGAATGCATCTGTACACAAAGGTACCTCCACTGAAAAGGCTTGGGGTTAAAGGAATGAGTAGATAAAAGTATGTGGACAGTGCATGGATGAACACACTGGGGTAAGTCCAAAAGGTGAGAATCATCTGATTAGGAGACATCAGAGTAATTTGACTTTTAAAGGCAAAGTTTTAAATTAAATCAATTAAGACTCTTTTTCAAATCTAGAACAGCTTTAATATATAAAAATTTTCACAACCACCCTATGCAAAAAAAAAAAAAAAAAAAAAATACCCCCACGGTCAATAAACAACCTCACACGAATAGGGTTAGTGTTAGACAAATATAGTGTGTTCTGTTTCTATTGGTCTAGGAATCCCACTGTTCCGGTCTATAAAGAGGATGTGGGCTGGTCCTATACTTCTGTGCTGGTAAGTGGGACATCATACAGTGTAGATGCATTTAAAGTTGATCCACCTATCCAGTGAGGAAGGTGACTTTTCATGTTACGGAATTTAAATATGCTTAGATTGGCCAATGCTTACATTTCTTAATACTATTTCATCTTGTCACTTTTTTATCTTTCAAAAATGTATCGACGGTTGGAGTAAAGACGCTTCTTTTCCTTTTCTTGTATTTTCTTAAATTGCTTCTTTCTCAGGTGAACCTTCGAGAGTAATAAATGACCACACGCAAAGACAACAAGAAGGAATTTCTAGAGAGCGGGATTTGCATCCTAGAAATGAAAATAAGAACTTTAGAGGCTAAATTTGGCATTTGCAATCCTAGCAAACCTAGCATTGCATAGCCGTGATTAACGTCTGGGTATTAGTCCCTTTTCTCTGTTTGCCCCTATTTTCACATTTACTCCTTCCATTCTTACCCTTTTCTTCCCTGCCCTTCTCCTCTCCCTTCTTTCATCCCTTGCTTTATGGACTCTTCCATCCTTTGAACATTAGATAGGTATCTCCACGGCCTTTTCCTCTGTAGCCACCAATGTACTGTTGGTTTAACTTTTCTCCTTTCTGTGTATTCACATCAGTGTTGTTGGACTCAGTTTATAAACTTTTTAAAATTTATTTTTTATTGAGGCAACATTAGCTAATAACATACACGTTTCAGCACCTATGCCTGAAGTTGGAATCTACTTTTGGTAGGTTCATCCTGTACCGTGTCAGGTTAACATGGATGCATACCTAGAGGTACAACAATGATAGTCACAAAATGTTACTGAGCATTTCAGTTTGACCCCTGACTGAAGCCAGGCTGATGTGTACAGGGCAGCCTCTCTGAAATTTGGTCAGCACCAGCTGACTCTTCCCAGTGCCCCATTCCCACTCTCCCGTGGTCTCGTTTCTTGGTATTCTTGGATATTATTGTATGCTCCTCATTAAAAAAAATTATTTATAGGAAAATTTAAGGCCTAAGACAAAGGTGGCTTAGTCTAGAAAGGATTTTCAGAAGCTTAGGGGCACTGCCAGACAGGACCACTTGACACAAGTTCCTGGCTGGAGGATTTTTTTGAACAATGAAGACAAGAGATCCGTGTAAGCACCTGCCCATAGTCACAGCCTATGGGGACAGGCCATTTGTTCTTTCCTGCCCTCTCCCAGATCTTTTCTGCTCCAGAGTAACCTAATTGTGCATGCAGACCTGTGGGTGGGCATGGATGTACTTCTGGGCTGTGCCAACCTCGGGGGTATGACCCTTAACAAGAGAAGTATCTCCGATTAATCACTCTCCTTGGAGTGAGCCCTCAGCTTAGAGTTCTGTCCCTTTGCTCCAAGAGGCTGTCAACACCCAAATTGTTTTGGTGCCCAGTGTTTTTAGCAGGGGATTGCATCCAAACCATTCCGCCTGCCCTTCAGGAACGGGGGGGGGCTTCTGTTGTAAAGTGTTGCTTGGTGTTTGTCCCCTTAACTAGACTATACTTTCCTTGTTGTTTGTTTATTGCTTGGTTTTCTCACTAGGAAACGAGTTCCATTTTGTTTAATGATCTTTTACATGACACTTCCTATGTACCATGTACAGTTCTCATTGCTTTATAAATATTAACTCTTTTAATCCTCCTGAAAGCCCCGTGAAATAGGCAGTGTTATGACTATAGATGAGGTAACTGAGACAGTGCAAACTTAGCTTACCTGCTCAAGGTCACGCAGCTGGTAAATATCAGAGCCAGCAAGTGACCCCAGGAAGAGGGGTTTCAGAGTCCAGGGACCTAACCAGTCATTGTGCGGGGTGTGTCTCCATGAGCACTAGGACATGTCACCAGTGAAGCTGCAGGACCTGGCATGTTGCCCCGAGACAATAGCTCTCAATGTTGTTGAATGAGTGACCACGCAATGCATGAATACGAATGCTTTGTTGCTTATAATAGGACTGACTTGTAAAAGGAAATGTAATAAAAGTAGCAATGAAATAAAATTTTGATCTGTCATTACATGTAATAATAGCCTGATTTTCTTTCATTCTGAGGCGTGAGTCCAGTAGGTGGACCACATCATCGGGTGAGGTTTTGTTGTTGTTTCAGTGTCGGAAGAACACGCACACTGTGATATCTGATGGAGACAGAGGCAGGTGGTAGTGGATGGGGAGGAATAACGTAATGCCCGAGGATGGCTGCCGAGACTTATTAAATATTGTACCGAGGGAATAAATGAATGATCTAGAGGGCAGGACATCTTGGGACAGGACTCCACAGCACCCCTTGACTGCCACAGGAAACAAAGGTAATTCAACTTTATTGTCTGTTAGAAAATCATTGATGTAAATAAAAGTCATGTGTTAACAAGCCAAGGTAATGTTCTCTGGCTCGTCACCTGGTTCCAGGTCAGGGCTGGGGTAAACTAGCTCCTGTTAAAGGTGACCTGCCATCTGCAGTTAATTTCCCTTTTCAAAGGGTTGTCTTGGTTATGCTCCATTTGCCAGGTTCTATTTTTCTCTTTTGTGGTTTGTCGATGTCAGCTCATTGTCACGAGTTCAGGTAGAAGGCGGATTTTGGATGGTAGGGTAACATGATGCAGGAAGTGAGTCTCTTGGTTTCCTCACCTACATCAAGGCCAATGTCAAACTTACATAGTTTGAAATCCCTAAGAAATAGCTGCTTTCCTAACTCACAGGCTGCCAGGGGAGGTGCATCAGCTCTGATCAGTGCGAACACAGGTACGTCGCTCACTGTACTCTGTCAGTGAGCATTCAGGTTTATTTGTTTGATGTAATTTCACTGACATCGTGAGAGAAACTGCTTCAGTGGTGGCTATAATGGCAAATTAAACATTCTTACCATGGACGTTTCAGTTTATCATGGGCTTATTCAAAAGTGGGTAGTGTCCGTCCCTCTTTTGTAATGGCAGAGCCACTCAGAGAGGTAGATACTCTAAATCCTACATTTTTATCTTAGAAAGTTGAAACAGTTTTCTCAAGGTCACAGGATGACGAGGGGTGGAGTTATTTTGATTCAATTTGAGTTACTCTGTCTCTAACACAGTGTTCTTCTGATATTGACATTTGACTCTCATAGTGCTTTTGAGTTAATCATTGGATCATTAAATGTTTGTTGCTATCAAGGCTAGTAAATCAAAAGAGATCGTCATAACTGAAAAACTCTAATTAGGTCATGGCTTTCTAAGTTGCTCCCTTAGAACAATGCTAAATCACATATGGTTGCTTAAGGGTGGGGTAAAAGTAGGTTTATGATTGTTTGTATGGAAAATAATACAATAATTAGTAAATAACAATGCAAGAATAAACTCTGTATTTCTCGTACTCACAACTGTAAGCCTACTTTTGCCCCACCCGGCATTAAAGCCCTATGGAATCTCAGAGCACTCGAAGCTCCAATTAACGCTGGGAATTGTAATTATATACATTTCTTGTGAAAAGACTTGATGGTTGGCTTGATTACTAACTGTTTGGCTTTGGGAAAATTACCTAATAGCTTTAGGCTCTGGTTTCCTTACATCTCAAGTGGGGAAAATACGACCTACGTCTCCAGGTGGTTGCCATGGTTAAAGTAGACCATACGTTTACTAAAGTCCCCAGCACTGTGCCTGGCACAAAACAGGCATTCAGTAAATGTTAGTGTCTCTTTGGCTAATTTCTTCCATTGGCCGTGCGGGAAAATTATGTGAACAAACTCTACAAGTCAATCCCTTTCAAGTGTTTTTTTTGAAAGTTATAGTGGACAGTCTTCAGGATCCCAGTCATTATTGCTGGTTGGGGCCAGGTTTTATTCCCCCAAGACCATAATGTAAAAATACACTGGAGCATTTAATAGCCAACAATTTGCTATGAATCGAACATGTTTCAGGAACACACTTAATGATCAAGTCAACTCAAGCAGGAGTTTTCTGCATGCGATTCAAGAATGCACTTGATTCTTTGAGCACCCGAATGACATTACCTGTCGTTGGAGGAGGAAGTGTGCTCAGTTAAGCTTGAAAGCAATGTTACCAGAAAAGGGATTAACAAATCATAAGACAAAATCCTTAGAAGTAAGGTCACTACCAGACTGTGGCATGGGCACCAGCCAAGGGCTGTGTTTAATGTGCTCGGCCCTACTAATTCCTGGAATCTTAATATCTAACCTGCCCCCTGCATCCCTGGGTCATAATCGAAGGAGGCAAGAGACAGGAGCGTCATGTCTCTGCTGCCTTAGACAACAGGGCGCCATTCCCCTCCAAATTAGTTTCTATTTTATTAAAGTAATATATACACATAGTTTAAAAGTCAAATGTTATTACAGGGCTTATAGCAAGTTGCAGAGTTTTCTTACTGTTTTCTTCCCTCAGTGTTTCCCAAGCGCCTTCAGCAACTCCAGAATCCCAAACAGTGTGTGTATCACTCTCTTCTGATCAGTCTCAGACATTCTCTGTTAATTTCCCGTTATGGCACCTGCAGGTTCAGTTCTCTCATACCCCGATGCCTTCCGCTTTTCTTCCTCCCTGCTCCCACTGTGTCTTGTTTATGTTACTGTGCCCACGTCAACACTGTTTGGGCTCAGCATGGGAGTGTACAGATGATTACATTTGCTTTCTTGTTTGTTGTCTTTTCCTCTAGTTAATAATGGTCTCCACCCCCCCCTTTTAATTTACTTACCTTTGTTCTAATTTCTAGTTCTTTCTAAATGTTTTATTTTATTTTATTGATTTTTGTTATTTTAGAGAGAGAGAGGAAGGGAGAGAGAGAAACATCGATGTGAGAGAGAAACATCGATCGGCTGCCTCCTGCACGCCCCCCACTGAGGATTGAACCTGAAACCCAGGCATGTGCCCTGACCGGGAATTGAACCGGGACCTCTCAGTCCATGGGACGATGCTCAAACCACTGAGCCACACCGGCCAGGCTCTTGGTACACTCTTTACAAGTTCAGTCGTATCAGGAATAGATGTGTTCTATTTTGGTTTCCCTAAAACCATCACTCCTGGACACCTGCTTCAATATGTACTGGTTTCTCTCTGGCCTGATGCATAGCCTCCTCCTGGGGACACCTGGGCTTGGAGTCCTTACTTCCTGGTACTGAGTCTCCTCCTTCTTGGTGGGTGTGGGGGACTTGGTGGGGCACAGCGTCTGGTGGTGCAGCAGCAGGAGGCACGGTGGAAGCAGTCCTGACAGGCTGCTGCTGTCACACTGTTCCAGTCTGGATGGCTGGGGCTGCATGCCCAGCGCACAGCTGTCCTCCTGGGGGCTCCTTTTACCCTTATTCCGCATAGTCCCTTTCCTCCCCCCAAGACAATAGGGCATCCATAGGCACAAAGTTGACCTTGACCTAAATACACAATGTACTGTAAGTAATTCAAAAATAGATCGTGGATTTTAAATGTAAAATTAAAATTTAGAATGAAATATAGAATGTCTTCAGGACCTAGGGTTAGGTGAAGAGTTCTTAGACAGGGTTAAAAGCACAATCCATACAAGAAAAATATGAAGCTGGACTTCATCAAAACTGAAGCACAACTTTTGCTCTGAAGAAGACTCTGATAAGAGGATGTGAAGACAAGCTGCAGACTAGGAGGAAATGTGTGCAAACCACATACCTGCCAAAGGCCGCATACCTACACCATATAGAGAGCTCTCAAAGTTCAACAGGAACAACAATCCAGTTATGAAATGGACAGAAGACACGTGGACACCTGTTTCACTGAAGTGGAGCTACAAGAACATGAGGTGTTCAACACCACTAACCATTAGAGAAGTGCAGACTAGGACCATGATGAGATAGCCCTGTGCACTTATCGGGATGGCTAAGAAAGAAAACAGTGACACCACCAAATGCTATGTGGATGTGGAGAAACGGAATCACTCACAGACTGGGAGGGGGAAAGAGAGGGAGCCACGCGGATAAACGGGGCAGAAGGAAGCGCTGTTGCCGAGACTCTCTAAGGCAGGAGGGTGCCTCGCGTGCAGTGAGGGTGGGTGATAGTGGGACAGGAGATCAGGGAACTTACGGGGATCCAGAGAAGTCATGTATGTAAGCTTCTCATGCCACTCGAAAGACTGGCTCCTGTTATGAGATGGGAAACGAGTGGAGAGTTCCAGGCAGTGTGGTGCCAGGATCCCACTGATATTTTCACGGGATCCCCCTGCTTGCTGTAAGAGAAACTCCTGGAGGTGGAAAGGGGGTGAGGGGCAGGCAAGGGCAGAAGCGAGGAGCTGAGTGAGGAGGCTGCTTCTGGCGTCCATGTTGACTCGGACCAGGGCTGTCGCGGTGGAGATGGTGAAAGGGGTAAGGTGTGAATAGCTTCTGCTGGTAGAGTGTGACAGGCATGGAGGAGTCACGGGTGACAGTGTTGGCTAACTCCTTCACCTGGCATGAACTGGAAGCACTGGGCAGTGTTTTAAAAACAATGATAGGGTCGTGATCTGCATTTTCTTTCATTATTCAGTATGGAGAACCATTTTCAAGTCAACATATTGTGAGCCATTTCCAAATCAATAAACATAGAAACAGATTCTTTTTTAAAAAAATATGTTTTTATTGATTTTTTTAAGAGAGAAAGGAAGGGAGAGATAGAAGCATTGATGTGAGAGAGATACCTCAATCAGCTGCCTCCTGCACGCCCCCTACTGGGGATTGAGCCTGAAACTCGGGCATGTGCCCTGACCGGGAATTGAACCGGCGGGACCTCTCAGTCCATGGGGGCGTCACTCAATCCACTGAGCCACACTGTCCAGTGCAGAAACATTCTTTTTGATGGTTAAATCATGTCCATTGTGTAGCAATACCGTGAGTGACTTAACAAATCCATTGTTGATAGGCATTGCATTGTTTTGCTGACATGAGTTCAGGACCAAGCTGAGTGACCTGAGAGCCTTCGCCGCCAGGTAATAATCGATGAGGTGTCTGCACAGCTGCCCACTTCCTCCTGCAGCCAGGGAGTCTATTTAAAACGGCCTAAATGTTTATTTTCAAAATCTCCCCCTCCCCCTTATTTTAAAAAACATGTTACAGGATTTTAAATGAGAATTTTCTATTGTCACCAAGTTTCAGCCAAGTCCTCAAAGACTGGGAACGATGGGTGATGATGCCCAGCTGTGCAGGGAATGCTAACATACGAAAGCAGCTTTTGCGATCTTCCTTGTCCACTGACCTCGAGGGTGTATAAGGGGAAAAAGAGAACGAGCCCTGGCCGGTTTGGCTCAGCGGTTAGAGCGTCGGCCTGCGGTCCAGAGAGACCCGGGTTCGGTTCCTGCTAAGGGCATGTACTTCGGTTGCAGTTTGTCCCTGGCCCTGGTTGGTCGTGCGGGTGGCAGCCACTCGATGTGTCCCTTTCACGTCAATGTTTCTCTCTCTCTCTCTTCCTCTCTCTCCCTCCCACTCTGTCTGAACAAAAAATGGAAAAATGTCCTCGGGTGAGGATAAAAAAAAAAAAAAAAAGAGAGAACGAGCGACGAACTCGGAACTGGTCGCCTGTTGGGAGCCAAGGTCGGGTTGCCATTGCTATGCCAGCGTCCTGATTAGCTTCCGTGCGTCTCTGTTCTTATGTCCTCTGGTCTGTCCTGCACGTGTCACCCAGCAGCTCTTCCTAAAGTGCCTTGTGCTGGGCACACAGGTTTCTTGTTCCCTGGTACACGCCTGTTTAATCTCACCCCCTTCTCTTTCCTCACACTTCACGTCCTGGTCAAACCCAATTCCTTGCAGTTTTCGGAACTTTCGGAACATTCAGTCTTTACGGCTGGCACCTACTGTGCCCTCTGCCTGGGAAGCCGGGACAGGAAACCTTCCGCTGAGACTTGCAGGATGAGTGGGGGTGTGCCCGCCTGGCACGTGGTATCCAAGGTTCTTGATCTCGAGGACTTTGTACTTCGGTGGAGACAGAGGTAGTCCTAATCGCAGTGCTTTGTGATACTGCTGAGTTAGAAGTCTGCACAGCCTCCGGAAGGGAAGGAGGTCCTTGAGTATGAGAACGTCTTTGCGACTCAGTTTAGCAAAGAGAAGGACATTGCCTCATTTGCATTTACAAAGCAGCTAAGCCAACCTCTGACACGCAGGGTCTACCGTGGTGCCTTGCACATAGCAAAATAAATCTACGTGGAAAAAAATGGGCTAAGGACACGAAACACACCTGAGCACGGCGTCCTTCTGAGCCGCACTCTGAGCCTCTCCGTGTTTTATTACAGCACACGGACTCCTCTGCTCTCCTCTCCCTGCCCCTCTTCTGAATGCTGGTGCTGCAGGAAACGGAGTCAGGCCTGTCTGTGTTTCTCTGTTCTGTGTCCCTGCGTACTCCTGTACAGTCCCGTGCTCTAAGTTGTTACCTCTGGTGAGTCACTCCCAAATCCTATCACCAGCTGGGGTCTGTTAATACAATTGCTCATGAAACATCTGAGCTTGGAAATTTCACAGGAATCTCCCATTCATGTCCAACATGGAACTCGTCACCTTCCTTACCCCTTCCACCCCTCCCCAAGCACCCTTAGCTCTTCTTTCTGTGCTCATTTCAGTAAATATTAGCTAGTTGTCAAATTAAGCAACCTGAGAGTCATCCTTGATTCTTTAATCCAGTGTATAACCAAGCCTTTTCAATGCTACCCCCTAAACTGAACTCAGTCCTAGTTGTCTCTGCCTTGCTACCCGCCCCGGCTACATGGCCTCAGTCCTATATGACTACAGGGAACATCTACTGCCTCCCTACCTCTACCCTACTAACCCTCTCCACCCCCCACCGCCTACTTCTTCTCCAGTGGATCCATAGTCAAGTGAGTTATCCTTTAAAAATCTAGATTGTGCCCGGCCGGTGTGGCTCAGTGGATTGAGCATAGTCCTATGTACTGAGAAGTCCTGGTTCGATTCCCAGTCAGGGCACATGCCTGGGTTTCAGGCTGGATCCCCAGTAGGGGGCGTGTAGGAGGCAGCCGATCGGTGTATCTCTCCCACATTGATGTTTCTCTCTCTCTAAAAAAATCGATTAAAAAAAATATTTAAAAAAACTTACAGAAATAAATAAAATAAAAATCTAGATTGTGTCATCTGTCCCTAAAACTCCATTAATGCTACAGTGTGGTACCCGAATTGCGCCCTGGAACAGAGAAAGGCCGTTAGTAGAAAACCTGGGAAATCGGAATGAAGTCTGGAGTTAAGAGCAGTGTGCCAGTGTCGCTTTCTCCGTTCGGATCCCTGTGCTGTGGCCGTCTAGATGCTGGCATTGGGGAAGTAGGCGAGACGTGCCCAGGAAGATCCTGCAGTATCTGTGCGACTTTTCTGTAAATATAGAAATATTCCAAAATGAAGTTGATTATGAAAAAACAGTAGCCCGCCTCTCCCTTATGTTAGGGTCCAAAATCCTTCCCACGAGCAGCTTTCTCTCTCAAGCCAGACGGAGCTTATCATTCAATCCTTTCAGCAAGACAGGCCTCTTCCTCGGTTCCAACTGTCCCAACGTCTGAACCATTAATAATTGCCTGATAAAATAAACATTATATTTTCCAACTGAAAAGACTGAGTATCAATTCGGGGATGGATGGGCTTGGGAACCCTAAGCTGAGTTGGGTTTGCAGGAGGAGTCGGGATGGCCCTGGCGACACCTCAGCTGTGTGGCGTGTACCCGCCTGTGTGCCCCTCACCGCCCTCCCTCTGCCCTGCCCTGGGCATTCTGCACCAGCTCCCTCCAAGCTGTGGAGACCAGGTGCCCACTTATGGAAATGGGAGAAAGAAAAGCGTCCTTCCCCGCCCCGTCCCTGTCCCACCTCCCACCATCCACTCGTGGACAATTTAACAGTGGGTTTCTGGAAACAATGCTGGCTCGCGTCAGGTCTAACGACTGGAGTTATCCCAATGTCAGGAATTTCAAGCCAGGTAAGAGGAGCCCGTCAGGCTGCCAGATGGTGGGGGACAGGCCTGAGTGAGCAGGCCCGAGGGGATCAAGTACTGTCATCGTGTTCAAGAAAAGGAGTCAAGTGAACCTCATTACACATGCCAGAGCCCTGTTATAATAGCCCCTGTAATTACCTGACTTGGATTTAACCTGGGACAAATCCTTCTCGTCTTATGCTTCTTCCTTCCCTACCCCATGTGATATCCTTTGTCCTCCTAAGTCATCACTTAAAATAATGATAATCATAAGAAATAACTGTTACTAACCACTTTAGATAATCCTTTCATCTATGACATCACACTCAGAATATTCTCTCTGGTTTTCAGATCAGCAAATCCATTCCCAAGGTCAAATGAGCTGGGAATCGAATTTGAGTCTTTCTGGCTCCAAAACGTTTGTTCTGTTCTCCCGCGAGGGGTCTAGAGGGATTTGCTCTACAGGTCATGTCTCTCAGTGAGGGACGTCGATGGAACAGGCCGTGTAGGAAGGGCAGGTGGCCCGTCAGGATTTCCACCTCAAGCAGGCTCTCCAGGAGGAAGCTGGCGGAGGGACCGGGACAGCGCGCTGGGGACTCAGTGGGCTGTTTGTGTTCTCATTGAGTTTTGATGAGAATAGAAACTTTATTGCCAAACTACATCTGGGAACAATGTTCCCAGAATATTCTCCCTACCCCACCCCCACCACTCCCCAACACCAATTTTTCGTGCATACTCCAGAATGATAGACAGAAGAATTTAATACGTTTAATGCCTTCCCTTCCATTTACACTATCATAAATTACAAAGTATTGTTCACTTCACAAAATAAAACCATTTCCAGATAATTTTTGACAGTATCAAGAAGTACATAAGCTACAACAAACCCATCTATACAGCTGGGAGGAACCACGAGGGCAGGGACCGAGCAGAAGCACCTTGACCCCCCTGTGCCAATGGAGTCCACCCGCAGAGCCCTTGGGACTGTCCAGGTCAACTGCACTGCCTCCTCCTTCCAACCCCTTTACCACAGTAATTTTCTTCTGGCCACGCCAAAACAAGGCTAGTGAGTAATTACATAACTCATCTCAGACAATCGGAGGAAAAGACATTGTATAGTTGGACTGAAGGAAAAAAAAAATCTAGACTGACAGTTTTTGATGTTTTAAATATTTTGCCTATGTTGAAAAATATAGAAATCTTGGCGTGAAAAGCTCATGCTAAGATAAATATGACCAATCAGAACTGTAGTAATAAAATCATATTAAATTACAGAACTACCTTTATCAAAGAGGAACAAATACTCATAAAAACCAAGCTTATTCATTCTTACTTTTAAAAATAGGCTTGTTTATAAAACAAAAAATGAAAAAGAAATCAACAATTATTCTGCAGATTTGCTTTTCATGAAGACAGAAATATGGCAAACATACAACTTGGCATTAACAGATGAACTCAGAGTGCTTGCCTGAAAAGAATAGAGAAAAAATGCTAACTTTTTATACAGCCCAGATACAACCAGTGTTCCCAAATTATCTGATATAAAATGACCACATTCTGCATGTTCTGGGATATGCACACATGATATAGAAAGACTACGACAAATTCCAAACAGACTTTGGGAATTTACAAAAATTTTTATGGAAAGAAAATTTGTAGATGTTTCAGATCATTCTATAATTGCTATAAACATATACCATACAATAGCAAGATGCCAGTGCTTAACAGCAAAAACGATCAGAAGCAGGGACACAGGTGGCAGGTGAAATTTCACTGGAAAGCACTGATAAGGACAGAGGTATGTCAAGATAATACTGCATTCATGGTAAACTTTTCCAGGGATCACAGCAAGAAGGCAGGACAAGGTACACAGGGTAATAATCAATGCACTGCATTGAGTTCTATTTGCTAAAATAAAGTAACATTCTTGCAGCTAAAATAAAAATACATTTTACAATATAAGTTTCATTTAACATTTAACATATAGAATTGTCTTCTTTTTGTAAGTGGAAAATGTATAACTGTATCAAGTACCTCTATGAATGAAGTTCCCTTTTATTACTGATAAGACTGAAGTTTAAAGGTCTACATTGGCTTTTAATAAGTTAAAGATTTATTAATCACTCTTCCAGCAAAACAGACTTATATATACGAGGCACAGCAAAGACCCCAGGGGAGGGCATCTCTCACCCTCACCCTTGCTGTTCTCACAGAGGAGGCGGTGAGTGTCTATGAGACACAGTAGCCAACGTGGCCATCCACTGTGATCCAGGAAATTCTGTCACTTGTTTGGAAAACAAATCAAGTGTAAGAAAAGTTTTTATTCATTTAGCCTATGACCTTCCATGGGGCTGGGGCCATTCAGCTAATTTCTCTGGTGGATTAAAACAACACATCTTCGTTTTCTATTAAAATCTGCACAATCAGCTTTTGGTACCGCATGTCATGGAGGGTGGTGAGCATGCTGTCCTCGGGGGGCCTCATCAGGGTGGGCCCAAACACGATCCCCAGGTTCTCAGCATTCATGAAATTGTCCTTTTCATTCATAGTCACCCTGCAAGGCAAACACACACACAGACATCACATCGACTTGTGGACACATTTAAAAAAAAAAAAATTACCTTTATTGTTGAAAGCATTACAGATATCCCTGCTTTTGTCCCCCCAGTAGTGGACACATTTGTGTGCTGATTTTGTACCTATGCTCCCAAGAACTTCTCTGGTTTGGGAAATTGCAAAAGAAAATGGAGAATCAGAATGACAGAAAAGTATTTTCAAAAAGGTAATGTTCTGATCCCCCCCTTTTTTTAGATTATGGATAGTGCCTCAGCCTAGGGCCACTTCAATGGAGCGTCTGTCCACTCAGCGGGTTGGGGAGGAAGGCAGAGCGTCTCCCCGAGCGCTCGCTGCTGGGGGCAGCGGTTCGCAGGGAGGCGTCGGGAAGCGTGAGCTTACTTCTTGAGGTGGATCATCAGGTACCGGAGGGTCTCGTAGTGGGCAGGAGGCAGCAGCATCAGCACTTCGTGGACGGCTTCCAGCCGCTCGTCCGCATTGGAGATTTCTGTGAAGAGCACACGGAAGGGCCATCAGTGCAGACCGTGGTACTCAAGTTTGCAGAGATGTAAGAAGCCAGGCTACAGATGCAGGGGAGTCTAACGAGTTCGTGCAGTTTCAGGTCATTTGCTTGTGTTCCGCCTCATTCCAGAAAGGGTTGGAGGCTGGGTACCACATGTGTATTGAAGGTCCACCGGGTGGGTGGTGGGAGGCTGGACCCAGTCCTGGCCCCCAAGGAGTGTGCAGATGCTTACTGTGGGCACACACTGGGCTTTGCCCAGCTTCTTCTCAGTGGTGGAAATGCCAGAATCTCACTGTCACAAGCTTTAATTTAAACCAGATCTCACTTGGTAGTCTTCCCTTAAAATTGCCTAATTAAGTCTTTCCTGGCAGGCTTCCAGAACTGAATAACTTTACAACGCAAGGGCACTGGCCGATGTGCCAGCCACATCAGCCCGCATTGGTGGCGCTTTTCACCCAAGCGTTGGCACGGTTAACACTGGTGTGCGGTCCAGGTTAGGAAGCGGACACCAGGCGCATGGACAATGGGAGGAAGCGAGCTGGCTTCTGCTTTTAGGTCTCCGGCAGCCACCCAAAGAAAGCCCTCTCGTCATTCCTCCTGGGGTGGAGGGTAGCCTGCTGCTAGAACCTTCTCTACCCAGGACCACCAGGAAGGACCCAGGAAGGGAAGGAAGACCCTTACCAGGAAGTAGGGCCACGGCTGCTCTGCGAAGTGCGCTCATCCCAGCCTGCCTGAGAATTTCCCTGACTCATCACTGTCCTTAGTGGCACATACCTTTCAAGATGATGTATTTTTATAAAACTTCCTCACAGTGGGCTTGGATGTCACGCCTTCCAGCATCTGAATCCCTTTCTCACTTTGTTCCAAGGCAAAGTGTAGCCCCCCACCCCCCACCCCTTCACCACTATGGTCCTAGGCTGATGTTCCAGTCCTGGACCTGTGAGCCTCGCTCTCCTCCCCTGTGAAATGGGATTAAAATAAGGCTTGCTTCATCGGGTAGATGAGATAAAACTAGAGGACACGGTGAGAGTTCATAGCATAGAACTTGATGTAGCATATTCTTGGCCTATTATTCATTTTGAACAGCATCAATGGGAAAAATGTGGGGTATGACTTCAATTGATTAGCAATGGGATTTTACCTAATGGAGGGAATCACCTAATCTCTACAGTTCTCATTGAAGAATACCTTTGTTGTGTGTGTGTGTGTGTGTGTGTGTGTGTGTGTGTGTGTGTGTGTGTTTTGCTACAGAAACATTCTTGCTTTCAACACATAACCGAGTAGGCTTGACTGCAGGTTCCAGAAGAATGATGGGGACAGACAGAGCTGCCTGGCATGCAGCTTCAGCTCACCAGAGGTGTCTGGTACCGTTCAACCCCGCTGGGGCATGATGCCTGCTTTTCTATTGGCTGCGCCATTGTGCGTGCAGTGGGCAAAGCAAGCCGCTCATGCCATAATTTAAACAGCTCTGCGTTTTAATTTTCTTGAATTCAAAAGCACTGTATATAAATATTTGGTACAAATAAAAAATCAGTTCTTAATACTTACTTGCTGCTTCTATAAATTTGGAATAAGTATCATAGGTGATGACGGGAATGGGTAAGTCTCTGAAATACAGTTTAAGGGCTCCAGTGATGATGTTTATGTCTGGATAGATGTTGGCCGATATGTCTACCTTTTCACCATCTGAAAAACAACCAATGGTCCAATTCCTAATTAGGACCTGATTTGATCAAGTTAAAGCATGCCCAGAAAGGAAAAAAATCCAACAGAAAGTGCTCCCGTACAAGACTCAGCTGACTCTGCTAATCACAGTGAGATGCAGGAAGTAACAGAGAAGCTTGGTGAGAGTGATTTTGGGTCTGAGGGTTAGTGTAGCCAAAAGGGTAGAGAAATAGACCTAAATCGTTCTTTTGGGTCCCAGCCCCTGGTTATTTGCTGAACAGAAATTTAGCACAAAATTCATATTCTGGATTGTATCCAGATTCATAATAGTATACACCAACAACCAAATTTGTAATAACAATACATCAAGAAGTCCTTGAAGAGTTCCACCAGTATTCTTTGGGCTTGGACTTGAAGATGGTGTACACAAAGTAATTGCTGAATGTCTCAGTTTCTATTGTCTCTTTCAGGCTCACTGACATTTCTTTTAGCTTGATTCTTCCTCCCCGTCCCTAGGACTTTAATTTGGGAAAACCTGACCTTCCCTCATGTGTAGGTAATGTTATATTTCTTACCATTTTTACAGTCATCCTCAACACGTTTGTTTTACCATTAGTAAATACCAGTCCCATTTAACTGGCACATACTATAATATTTTTTGAATAAAAACCACTTCCATCATGGAGGGACCATTAGCATTTTCTTTTATATAGAACCTTGAAAGAACAAATGCCTGCACAAATTTGGTTCTGAGGATAAAATCCACGGATGTACAGAACACAGTGAGAGTGTAGCAGGCATGCCATCTGATCCTATTTACATATTTAACAAACATTTATTGAGGATCTACCGTGTGCCAGGCACTGTTAGGCCCCAGCGAATCAAAGAAGAAAAGACATACTCCCTTTAAAGGGCTCTAGTCAGCCTGGGAGTCAGGCATGCAGCTCGACAATTACAAGGAAATTGTAAAATTGCTACACTGGAGACAGGTGGAAACATGGCGTGGGGGTGGGGGGCAGCACAGGAAAGGAAATGGAACTCTTAGGTCAGCTTGGAGCAGTCGGAGGATTCATGAAAGAGGAAGGACAAGCTGACCCCTGACGAACAGAGAGTGTTTGCCAGGCAGAGATGTGAACACATTCTAGATGGACAGAGCAACGTGGGCCGAGGTAAGGTGTATTTCAGTGTCGCTGGGGTGCAAAGTACACAGGGAGGAGAAACTGGCCATGAGCTCCAACAGACTGTACCCAGATCATCCGAGACCTTGTCTACTGTTCTAGAGAGTGGAGGTTCTATCTAGTGGGCTAGGGTTCCATCCCCTGACTGGCTGTACCAATATTCATTGGAGTGTTCCTTAGAAATACAGAATTTGGGGTTCGCTCAGCTTTCTGGATGAGTCCCCTGAGTGGGCCTTGGTGATGTGTATTTTTAACAAGTGCCCAAGAGATAATATGGCCTGGAGAGCATATAACACACTCATAAGGACAAAGGGAGTTACCTCCTAAATTCCACTGGCTTCCCCGACTTCACTGTGTGGGGTACCCCACCCCCTTCCTTATGCTCTCGTTTGGAGCTTTGGAGAAGGAGAAGAGTCAACGGACCCCGAGATGGGGGACACAGAGGGCATCCCGGTGCCATGTAGACTGACCATAATGTTGGGCAACCAACTCAAGAGTCTTAATGGCACCAATAAATATGTTTTATTGATTATTTTTTAGAGAGAGAGAGGAAGGGGGGGAGAGAGAAACATTGATTTGTTGCTCCACTTATGCATTCATTGGTAGATTCTTTTTTTTTTTTAATTTTTTTTTCTTTTCTTTATTGATTTTAGAGAGAAAGGAAGGGAGAGGGAGAGATAGAAACATTGATGAGAGAGAACATTGACTGGCCGCCTCCTGCTGGGGATTGAGCCCACAACCTGGGCATGTGCCCTGACCTGGAATCGAACCGGCGACCTCTTCGTGCATGGGTTGACGCTCAACCACTGAACCACACTGGCCGGGCATCATTGGTTGATTCTTATATGTTCTCTGGCCAGAGATTGAACCTGCAACCTTGGCATATCAGGACAACGCTCTAACCCACTGAGCTACCTCGCTACCCAGCCAGGGTTTATTCGAGGACTATTTTAAACTCACTTCCTTGTGAGGTTG
Organism: Tadarida brasiliensis; assembly: GCA_030848825.1. Taxonomy (NCBI): domain Eukaryota; kingdom Metazoa; phylum Chordata; class Mammalia; order Chiroptera; family Molossidae; genus Tadarida; species Tadarida brasiliensis. The sequence continues at coordinate 90,800,776 of CM061267.1, read as the reverse complement.
CTTGTCCACACTTAAAAAAGAATACCCCCCAGAGAGGCAGAAAACTAGGAGATTTGTGCCCTTGTTCCTCGGCTTCCTGCAGAACAGCCTCAGTGGCCCTGAGACCCCAGTCATAGCACGAATAAATCTGGTTCCCAAAGAGAGGGCGCTAAGGGTCAGTCATTGGGCTTTCAGGAAAGCACAAACCCACCTCTATCAAATGCCATTTTCACATCTTCGATGTGTTCGGTGAACCCAGAGACTCTGTAAAGACCTTCCGACTTCAATCCTGTTCAAAAAGAGACAGAGAGGCTTTACTTCAGCTTCCCGAAACATCTAAAAACGACTCTAATTTCATATCTACATTGTGAGCTATCAGGAAATGAGCAAAACCCATCGGTGCTCTTCTGTGTCACACACTGTCCCGTCAGCACTGACTTGCCCTTCCCAGTGTCCGAGCGCGCCCGCCTTCGCCAGCTGTGGGCAGTGAGACCTCGGCGAGCTGGGCTCCCGCCCCCGGCTCTGCAGAGCGAGCCCGTGTTGACTCTCCCAGCAACACGATCTCCTGCTTGTTCTGTTCGTCAGGCAGCTGCAGGCAGCTACCTGCTCTCTCCCCAGCATGCCGTACTGCGTGTGCACACGCATCAGTGTGTACATGCGTGGCATACACATTGTCCTGATGTTGTTGAAACAAGCCCCTTTGACAGCCTTTTACAGTTATGAAATAGTCACGGGGATGTAAACTACAGCATGGGGAATGCAGTCAGTAAGACGGGAGTAACTGTGTGTGTGCCAGGGGGGTAATAACCTTCACGGGGGGATCACTTTGTAAGGGATATCAATGTCTAAGCACTCTGCTGTACACCGACACTAATATAATCTTGAATGTTAAGTGTAACTGAGAAATAGAAAAGATGAAAAAAAACATCAAATTTATAGCCTTTATGTTCAGTCATAAATATGACACTATGTTAAATGTTTAAATAGGATTGATTTCATTGTTATACCTTCAAATAAATGACCATACAAACAGATGCAGGAACATAAAATTCTGATGAGTGATTCTGGAAATTTGATCGCTGTGGAAGAAAAGGCTGTGTTTTCTGCTAGGTCTCACTGATTCATTACGATGTGTCCTCAGGCCTAGTAAGGTCCCCAAAGTATAAGGAATAGTGGACTAGATTTCAGACCTTGTGTGTCAGAACCAGCTGCTACCAAACTAGAACTACAGAAGAAACAAGCGAACACATGGCTTGCGCGGCTGCCGCGTGGACGCCCTCAAGCCCTGATTTGCGCTCCCAATTTTCATCAGACAGACAGACATGCACGGGGTGCACTGTCTGGCATCGAGGAGGCGCTGCATCGGAGCCAACGGACCCTGGCACACCTGCCGCCTCCTCGTCCTGTGACCGTCAGAGAAGTCCCTAACGGACTCGGCGCTTTCTCCCACAGCCGCCTTCGGCCTCAGCAGTCCCCTCGGCAGCTGTCCAGGTTGCCGCTACTCAGGTGGGCCCACAAGATGGACCCTCGTGCGACCCTGTTCCGGTTGCCTGTGCACGAGGCATGCCTCAGCATGGCTGTCACCTGCACTGCCACAGAGGCGAGGACGTGGTGGCCCGTGGGACCCCAGCACAGTGAACACCAACCCGTCCTGTGGACAGGAGAGGCTACGGGGAGGTCTCACTGAGGAGCTGTCTCGGGAGGAAGTCATGAAGGGTGGGTGGGAGTTTGCTGGAGGAACAGGGGCTGCCAGCTCTCCTTCCGATATGAGTTCTCTCATCCCCCCGTTGTAACGGAGCCCCCCGTTTCCAGAACAACATCCACCCAATGGCCTTTAAATGCTGGCTATGTGAAGAGACAAGCGATGCAGACAGCGCCTGGGTGTGTACTTGGAGGGAGAGAGCATGCCCTTGGCCCTTGGCTGGAACGCAGATGAGATCGTGGTGGGCATCGGGGGCAGCCTGCCCCTGGGGAGCTGCTCAACTAGCCATGGACTGTTACTGTGTGAAGAGAGAAAAGATTTTTATACTGTTGAAGACACTGTTATTTGGGGTCTCAGTGACAGCACCAAAACCTACGGGGTAAGTGAGTTGGTTGGACAGACAGGTTTGGGTGGAGTTAGGGGAGGTGGTCATTCCAAGAAAGGGCTGAAAGACATAACACAGGTGGAGTCCTCTGTGTTGGGCCCTGCACCAGTCACTCATTTTAATGAACTCATTTTAATCCTCCTGGCCACTTGGTGTTGTACAGCTGCTTTCGTTCACTGTGTGGGCGAAGAAACGTATTCAAATGGAGCAAGTGACTTGTATGAGACGGGGCTGGGACTCCAACTTCAAGGCCATGATCCTTCCATTCTACCACATCATGTGGAAACTGGCCATGAGAGAGCTTTGGAGGACCCCGAGGCATCTGCGGATGGAAGGCGGGGCAGACGGCAGTGGGGGCAGCCAAGCGGGGAACGGAAGCGTCATGTGCATTTCCCAGCCCACTCTCTGGCTGTACTCGTATGTGCAGGCCCCCAAAGCCTGGAGCCGTGACTCTGGCACACAGCCCGAATCTGTGCTACTCTCGGTCCTGTACTGTCATGCTCAGTGCTCGGCTCCCATGGACACATTAGACATCAGACATGGCTCGGATTATCAGTCACCTTTGATGGGGATCACTATGCTTCTCCAGAGAAGCACAGTCTTGACTGCAGGCTCCGGAGAGGCTGGTGACCTGACCCCCCGGGGCAGAGCCCTTTAAACAGCAAGACCTAGGGCTACTTTCCCAGCCACTCAGCAGAGCCAGAGACCCCTCCTCAGCTCTCACCCAGCTCAGCCCTCGCGTGAATACCTCACCTGATCCCGAAGCACCCATTAAGCTCTGACAGCCACGCAGTCAAAGGGCAGGAGGTATTGCTTACCACTGGAGATTAAAGGAGCAAGTTTTAAGGGAACAGAATTACTATAGTTTTCCTCCTGCTGGAAAGGGGAATAATTTCCTATCTCTAAAAGGCCTGGGATATCAAGCTCAAATGTCCTGTTTTGTTTTGTTTTGGAAAGAACAGGATGGTTGGCCAATGCATAAACACCTGTAGAACGGAGTAAGCCGATTTGGACACAATAATGGACGCCAGCTGTGGCAGAGTACATCTATGGCTCAGATGGCTAACGCCTGTGGGCTTTGTACATGGTCCAATTATCCAAGTTATACCCGGTCGATATAAGTTCTCCCCAGCCAGGCTCGACCTGCCGTATCACTGAGCACGTCGATACTGAACAGCGGCCAAAGTGAGCGCGCATAAAGGAAGGCTGACTCAAGCATGACACAAAGAGCCCTTTCTCTGCCATGTGCCTATCTCTGTGGCCTCCTTGACTTTTCGATGCATAGATATCTTTTATCTTTTAACTCTCCTCTTTGAAATAAACAGAACCAATACTGTGGTAGGAAATCTATTGTTGATCAACAGTTTCTTTACTTACTGAATAAGAGCATGTCCTAAGACTTGAGTCACACCTGTCTTCTGCCATAAACCCTTTCTGAATTGTCCTCAAATAAGATTACAATGTCTTCCTCTGCGACTCCACAGCGCTCTGAATACACGCACCCACAGATCATTTACTTGCCCCTCTGACTCTGAATACTACAGTACGAAATTGTTAAAGGGAGAACTGTGACTTTTATATCCGCAATGTGTAGCACACAATAAATGCGTAGCAAGCATGTGTTGAATGCATACATGCGTGCATTTCACACACGAATGGTTTATGCATGAAACAGAAACTGGTTTAGTGTGTGTGTGTGCTCACACGCGTGCACGTGTGCCTGTGCAGACCGTTTTCCAACATCAGTAGTGGAGAGTCAAACTAACAATTATAAGAAAGTTTCCTTGGCAACAGTAAAAATAAAATCCCTATATCAAGGAGCCTTTTCCAAACCTCTTGCTTCGATCTCCCGGATGCATATGTCCACCACCATGGGCCTCTGTGTGTTGTGAGCCTTCACCAGGGTGGTGAGGTCACAGCAGTACACCTTCTTGATCCTCTTGAGGTCAGGCTGACAGTCGTTGGGAACGTGCTTGGAACACTGTTTGTGTACGTTCAGTCCGCAGTCTGTAAACAAAGAAGCCACATTAGACTCGCCCAGCCCTTTCTTTTGTCAAAGCCCAGCACAAATTATACATTACCAAAAATAAAAATGAAAACACTCAAGGGTTTGCCGTATCTCTCTGGAACATCCACCCCACGCAGAGGTGGGACTCTGCGCCAGAGGAGTAAGAAATCTGTCTTTACTCGTGAAACTCTTACAAGAATCCATTTTCCTCATTAAGCTTTCTCTGCGGCTGGACCATAATCTCACTAAGATAGCTTTGGTAATTAGATTGCTTGTGTATTTTTCTCCCTTTGGTGACTGGAACCTTTGTGTCTAAATATGGGCTTTTGGGTGTGGATTCTCAGAGCTAATCACAGTCCATAAAGGGCACCGAGGGCTTCTGCTGGGCTGTTTCTCTTAAGTCCTCGATTCTTCTCTTGTGGGAGACAAGATGTCTCTCTCTCTCTCTCTCTCTCTGAGAACCCATGACCACTGGCATCTTCTCCCCTTTTCCTGGAGAGCTGCCCACAGTTTTCATCCTTCCTCCTGTGTGCAGTGGGGGTAGGCCATTTTCCTTCCAGTTGTCTTACTTTGACACCTGTGAGTGGAAATACTGTCTAACTGGACACCGGTGGAAGTGCCCGAGTGTTTACAATGGAGAACCATGCCATGGAATGTGATGATTACAGTAATTATTTATAAAGCTCATATCAAGATCCAAAGCTGAAAAGGTGCGTCTAAGTTCAACGAACACATTGTGAGCAGAGCAAAGCCTTGTCAGCAGCTGAGATCCACTGATGGAATTTCTCGAACAATAACAAGGCACCGTCTACATTCTGGAAAATAAAACTTTAATGTTGAAGTTGTTCACAGTTGATGTGCTGCTTATTCAAAGTGCCTTCTAATATCACTTGCCTCCCTAGGAACAGAGAATAATAATAATGATATCTATTCTAATCTATACATATATTACACACATGATAAATATTATAATCAGCTGCTTTGTAAAAAAGCGCTTAACCACACCAAGGATTTGAGAGGATCTAAACTTTTGTAAAATGGTTAAAAAATTATTTTTGAAAAATCATTAGATGATTTTTATGTAATGTTTACTCGCCAAGTTATCTCTGCCCGTCCTCCTTCCAAAGGAAAAGCCGGTTCTGATTCATCTCAGCTTTATCAACATGAGAAATCCACCAAAGCGCAAGTAAACGTCAGTGATATTTTGATAGATCTGTTTAGTAGATGTAAGTTTTGGCCAACTGAACGAAATAGAATTGATTGGCTTTCTTGCTTGGACCCTCTTTTATAAAATGAGGGTAAAATAGCACCTACTCCTACGGCTGTCATGAGGGTCAGAGGAGTTAATATTTGCAAAGTCTGGGGTATGATGGACACTACATGAGAATTCAATAAAAAAAAAAAAGCTAATACGGTGATAGAAAATACAAGGATACCTGATTAGCTGTTCTTAAGTTATTTCATTATTTTTACTATACTTTTACAAACTTCATTTAAAACAATTTTTAAAAACTGGGGTAAAATATACATAACATAAAATTCCCCATTTTAACCATTTTTAAGTGGACAGTGCAGGGGTGTTCAGTGCCTTTACATTGTTTGCAAACATCATCACCATCCATCTGCAAAACTCTTTTCATCTTCCAAACCTGAAACTCTACACCCATGAAACATTAATTCCCCAGGCCCTTCTTCCTCCGGCCCCTGGCAACCACATTCTCCTTTCTGTCTCTGAATTTGACTACTTTAGTTACTTCACGTAAGTGGAATCCTACAGTATTTGTCCTTTTCTGGCAGCTTATTTCGCTCAGCACACTGTCCTTAAGGTTCATTCATATGGTAACATATGACATGACTTCCTGTAAGATTCCAGTGTATGGATATACCACAACTTGTTTATGCATCCATCCACTGCTGGACACCTGGGCTGCTTCTTCCTCGGGGCTGTTGTGAAGAATGCTGCTCTCCACATGGGTGTGCAAAGACCTGTTTGCGTGCCCGCGTTCGGTTCTTTGGGGTGTATATCCAGAGGTGGAAATGCTGGCGTATATAATAACTCTATTCTTAATTTCCTTACAAACTTCATTTTACTGTCTGAGGCAACAGTGTTTGTTTAGAATTAAATACTCATATTTTATTAAAATGAAGATGTTTTATGCATGGCTGGTGTGGCTCAGTGGTCGAGCATCAACCCACGCACGCAGAGGTCGCCAGTTCGATTCCCGGTCAGGGCACGTGCCCAGGTTGTGGGTCAAATCCCCAGTGGGGGGCATGCAGGAGGCGGCCAGTCGATGTTCTCTCTCATCAATGTTTCTATCTCTCTCTCCCTCTCCCTTCCTCTCTCTCTAAAATCAATAAAGAAAAAAACTAAAAAAAAGATGTTTTATAACAAATATAAAAATATTCAGGTTTTGCAAATATATTTCCGTATGTTATAAAGTGTGTTTCGTTTACAAATGTTTCCAATATGTAAGATATGGAGAGTTGAGAGGCAGTGATTGTTCTTTTAACCTTTAATGACCAGGTTTCAGGTTCACTGCTGCTCAGGGAATATATGAGGCTCCATGGTGGTCCCTGGAGAATACCAACAGTTCAGCCTCAGAACAGGTTTTATTTAAAAAAAAAGAAAAAAGAAAAAAAATACCTTAAGCCCTTTTATCCCAGAGAAAGTTGCTGTTCAAAGCTAATCCAAATCCCAGAGTTTTGTTTTCATAATATTGACTTTGGACCAATTTCTTGCTGAAATTGGATCATACCAGCAATTAGGGATATTTTTGGTAGATATAATCAGGCAGGCTGAATTAATGACCACTGAGTAGTTCAGGTATTCTACCACTCTGCTCAGGGGTTGAGCTGTGAGATACTTTGTAACTCTTGACGAGCAAGTCTTTTGTGTCAGTCGGGTATCTGGATCGTTTCTGGAGACTGCTTTGAGCCTGTGTTTACTGCTTGTCCATGGGTGAGGGATGGAGGCAGGGAGAGTTAACCGACCCACACGAGCACCTACTTGAACCATCCAGGCATCACCATCGTGAGTACTGTTATCTATACAGTAGAGCTAAGATTGCCCCTTTCAAGCAGAGAAAGGATTTAAGGTCCTATGATCCTGCGAACCAAAATGGGCAGTATGGGGAAATAGATGATCGTAACGTAGTGTCATTAGCTGATTTTACTTTAAATGCTTCATAAGAATTCTGTTTTTAAATTATTCCGTAGGAAGGAAAAAATCAGTCATGGTGTTGGTGGAAACCCAATCGATATATCCCAGGAGGCGGTTCTTGCTCCCGGCCAGAACTGCTGGCCAGAAAAAGCACAGCAAGATGACTTAGGAAGCCTAGTTACACATTCATTTGGCAATTCTTTGTTATTTTTGTTAGATGCATCTTAACAAGATGTATTGTGTGCTGTTAGCAATGGGTGTGTGCATTCAGCTCTGGGTGGAAAAACACCTAGGGGTTTCACAGTGCTTTGAAATGTGTGATATCAAATCAAGGTGTGCAGTTTCATTGTTATCTGATGGCAGCAAAATACCGAGCACGGGCTCTGGAGTCAAGTCAATGTTCCAGCACTTACTATGTGGCCAAGGGCAATTAACAATCATCGGTAAGCCTCAGTTTCGTCATTTATTTAATGGGGAGAATAACTGCATCTACCCCAAGGTCTGTGGGAAAGGCTAATTGGCATGATAAATAGAAAGTGCTTAGCTCAGTGCTGGTATGTGACCAGTGCTCACTGGTATTATTATTTTTATGCCCTTTCTTATGTAGTAAAGTGGGATGAAAAGGAAATGTGACCTTTCTCTCTATGCAATTCCGCTGGAAGTCATTTCTTTTTCTTTTAAGGAATATTGTCTATTTTGGGAGGCTGGTAGGGAATGTCTCTGCTTGGAGTTTCCTTTTCCTGCATGAACATGAGCTATTCCTTTCCATTCTAGCAAATACCTAGAAGGATGCCTCGAACCTTCCAGAAAGCTAATCTGAGCCTACTTCCCAGCTCTGGAGAGATGCCCTCCAGCGCCACATGGTGGCACTTTACATGAACGGGAAGGATAGCGACGTCCCGTGTCTACCTGAGCACCGGACCCCCTGGGCGATGAGCCCCCACATGAAGTTGGCACAGTATTCACACCAGTGCGGGCCTCGGAATGTGTGCACCTGCGATTCAGAAAGAAGAAGAGCGTCAGAAAATTCAGAGTCATTTGGAGGCAGGTGGCCTCAGACATGCAACAAATACCCAAAGTCAGGACACAAAGGCCTCGGCGGGAGTGAGCATCCCTCACTGGGCCTTTTCTTTCCAGTGAGGCGGAGTTGCAAACAGATCAGAGAAAACAGAGATACGCTTTCATCTCGGAAAATCCTACACCGATCTACCATGCCCAGGGCCAGAGTCCAAAAGAAATGTGGAGAAACAGTGAGATTACAGGGCCATGCCATCAGCTAAAGAACGAGACTCTTGCCACCCCAAACAAGGCCCTGTGTGGCCAAACCAAGGCAGCCGGAGCTGGTCGCTGTGTCCTGCATTTAGCGCACTCAGTTCCGGAAGTCAGAACCCAATTCGTGTGTCCTTTTAACCAAAGTGGCCCCATCTGTAGAATATCCAGCCAGGTATAAATAAGACATGATTACAGGATAATGAAAAAGTTCCTAGGCTTTCAGCCACTTCCAAAAAGCCATTAAAAAAAGTTAGGGAGTTGGCTGAAAACACAGGGTCCGTATTCAGCGAGCTGCGGTGTGGTCATGGATGTATAAGCTGGAAGTCCCTGCTGGCTAATTGTGCGGGGCCAGTCTCATTGGTTGGTGCCTCAGCCAGTGAAATATTTTGAGTATCATGAAGTAAGGGTGAGTTTATCTCTAGTTATACAGATACATGTCCTTCTGGGACAGGACCATGTAGTAAGTCATAATTTAAAACAAAAACAAACAAGACAAAAATACATCTTCTCTACCACCAGTGAGTGTCAAGAAGCCGAACTAGGAAATTCAACAGCAAACGTGGCCATGATAATCCAAAACCCACGCAGGCAGTCTATTTGGAGGCATACAAATCTATGTGAAAAGGTTTAATTTTTACAAAATTAAAATATTATAGGCATTACATATGAATTTCAAAGTTTTAAACCTCCATTAAGAAAGGAAAAAATGCAGACAATGTTATTGTTGAACAGACTGGGAGGCCTGTATACTACTTTTATTTAACAAAAAATCAGATGACAGCAATGGTCACAATTTGGGACGATTCTCATCAGAGCTTTACTTAAGAAAAAACATCACTTTGAGACCTTTATTTATTTATACATGCTAGTAATTGGGTATATATAAAGTGACAAACAAGTCAGATCTAGTTTCCCCGTAATGGAACTCAGATTTGTAAAAGCAGGGAAAGTAAGCTAGTTGAGTCCTGGCCAGTTTGGATCAGTGGTTAGAGCATCGGCCCGAGGACCAAAGAGTCTTGGGTTCAATTCTGGTCGAGGGCACGTACCTTGGTTGCGGTTCAGTCCCTGGCCCTGGTCGGGGTCGTGCGAGAGGCAACCAATCGATGTGTCTCTTTCACAGTGATTTTTTTCTCCCTCTCTCTCTCTCCTTCCCTCCCTCCCATTCTATCTGATGATAAATGGGAAAAAAAATATCCTCAGGTGAGGATTTAAAAAATAAAATAAAATAAAGCTAGTTGATAAATCTAAAATAGTACTTATGGCCATAGTTTCTATGCAATAAAAGTAAGTTATAACAGTCTTTTGGTATTTCAGTTTATCACATGCAAACTGCTCATTGTACTATTTCTGCTTTAAAAATAGATGAAAATATCCCAGAATTGCTTTTAGGAAGATGGAGAATTGAACTGCAAGGAAATCATAACAAGCAGTCCCTGCGGAGTCCAGAGAATCCGTCCCCGCGAGGGCTTGTGTGCACACAGCCACATGCCGTGAGCCACCTGGAGGCCCACTCAGCAGATGCTTGGTATTACAGGAACCCCTCAGTAAAGTGTCCTGTTCAAAGCTGAACATTTCCTAAGTTCAGCAATCAAAGGTTTCTTAGTATTTTAGTAGAAAGGCTCTAAAGAGATGGCTGGTTAATTATACTTATTGTTAATATGCTATTGAAATTGCTCAATCAATTAAATAATATGTAAAATAATACAACTCCCCCCCACCAGCACCAAAGAAGTGTGAAAAGGGCTATAAAAGAAAACAAAATTAAGTTGCTACTAGAGAGACTTAACAGAGGCCCCAATGTCATCTGGGATGGTCTGGAAGGGGACCTCAAGTTACTTGAAGGAAGGGAAGGAACCAGTTCTTTGGGTGGTGCGGGTTGGGGTGGGGTCATTCCAGGCAGAAGGCACCTACAGAGGCCCTGCAGGAGCGGAAGAGCTTGGAGTGGCTGAGGAACGAGAAGGCTGGGGTGGCCAGAACACCAGAGTGACGGGGAGAGGAACTGGGGTGAGGGCGAAGGGAGGAAAGGGTCTGGAAGGGTTATTAATGAGCACAGATTTGGTTTTAATCAGGTTCAAAAGGAAGTCCTTGAAGGACTTTAAGTAGGAAGATGATTTTTAACAAAAGATATTTCTCCACTGTGTTGAAATGGATGGGAGAGTGTTCACAGTGAAAGAGATTCAGAAACCAGGTAGTTGTTTCTAGTTGAGAAATAATAGAGGCCAAGATCAGGAGGCTGGCGGTGGATGGATTTGAGACACATTGGGAGGATAGAATTCACAGGACTTGATCATAGAACAAATGTGGGTCTTTGAAGGAGAGAGGAATCAAGAATGATGCCTAGATTATAGCGTTGGAAGCCAGGTGGATGGTGATGCCCTCTGTTAAAATAAGGAAGACACTCTTCAGGAGAAGGACATTCAGAAGTTCAGCTTTGAACAGTTTGAGGTTTAGTGCCATTAGTATTCCATGTGTGAGGGGTAAGCAGAAATTCACACGTAATTCAGTAGCTCAGAGGAGGAGTGAGGGCAGGGGATGTACATTTGGCTAAACCTGACAAATAAACGGTATTAAAAATCATGTGAATGGATAAAAACTAGGGATACAGAGAAGAAAACAGAGCCCAGGCCCTCAGTGCTCCAATATTTCAAGAGAACCAGGAGAATAAAGTGTTTCAGAAGCCAAGAAGTGAAGAGTTTTAGGGAAGGAGTAGTCAACCATGTTGAATGCTGTAAACAGGTCAGCTTCAATGAGGACTGAATATTGATGCAGACACATGGAAGTCATTAGCAACTGGGCAAAAGCAATCTCTTTGGATCGGTGAAGGCAGAAGTCGTACTCGAGTGAACTGAGGAATAAATGGGAAGTCTGGAAGTGGAGAAATGTTAAAGCAAATTTATCAAGAAGTTTGGCTGTGATGTCCAGCACAGCAACAAGACCCCACAGGAAGATGTGGGGTCAACGAAGGATTAAAAACAATAAAAGATGGGAGAGACAGTAATGTGGTGAAGGCCAAGGAAGGGAGAGGAGGAGGTGGGTGGAGGTGGGCAAAGGGGGGAGAAATGGGGGACATCTGCAATAGTGTCAACATTAAACATTTTTTAAAAAAAGAAAGATGGGAGACATTAGGGCATGCTGACTTGTGGATGAGATTGTTACAACAGGTAGAAGAAACCAGAGATGTAAAAGAGAGAGGAGCAAAGGAGTGATGATCCTGAAAAGCTGAGAGATAATGAGGTTTAGGGAAGATATGAAAGCAATATTCAAAAGGAGAAACAGTTGAGATTTTTCCAGAATTAGTAAAAGACACAAAGTCTGCAGATTTAGAAAAGCTAAATGAACCTCAAACACAATAACTAAAAAAATAATCTATACCTACAAAGATGATAGGGAAACTGCAGAATAGCAAAAAGACAAGCAAATTCCTACAACAGGTGGCCTGCGAAAGGACAGCAATGAGAATGAAAACAGACTTCTCCTCAGCAAAAAGAGACTAGTAGATTATGCAATAATTTCATCAAAGTCTGGGGAAAATAATATTTGAACTGGGTTTAGAAGGATGGATAGGAGTTCACCAGACTGGGAGAGACTGAGCTGCTGGGGAAGTGATGGTGTTGACGGGGAGGCAGAGAACTTGGGGAGAACATGCCAAGAAGAGAAAACAGCATAGCTAAAAGCCTATGCAGGTGGGCTTGGTTTCTGAAAGATACTCTTTTCTTGTAGGTCATGCAAAAAAAAAAGAGTGACCAAATTCTTCTCTGGAGCATCTCTAGTAGATAAAGAAATCCCATGGGAAATACCTCCATACCTTGGGGTAAAAATGAAAATGCAATATTTAGACATTAGGAGAGTAGCTACAATGTTTACTACACATTGACCAAATAAAAGCTGGCCTACTACATGCTCAGGAAATACAGAATATGCTAACCATAGATTTTCTGAAATTTTTTGCCAATATTTGAAAAAACAATTAAACATATCAAAATTACATTTAATGCTGATTAGCCCCACCCATATTTACCAACATCCTTTCCCATCAGTATATCCCTGCCCCCGCCCGCGATCTCAGTTCCCCAGCCAAGCAAACGCAGGCAGATATTTTGGAATAGCAAATAACTCTGAGTGTCCACACATTCCCACAGGAATCACACAAAACGGGGATCGGGGGGAATGTCAAGTTAGTTCAACATTATTTTAGGCCCACTGCCTAATTTCCTCTTTGTGATGGACCACTGTTTATTTTCATGGCTGATATAGTGTTCACTTTTCTTTCGGGTCCACGAGGACAATCTCTAAATAGACTCCATGCAAATGCTGAGGCATTCTCTCTGAACCCATTTGATTTCGGGTTGTTATTATGTCAGCTCTTCCAATGAAATACCCCATATCTTGAAAAGTCACTAATCAGCATTTTCCATTCTCTGAAGTTTATTGATTTTCAAGAATATCTTTTCAGAAAAAAAAAAAAGAACACTTTGCAAACTTTAGGGCAGTCCCTAAAATACGCTAGACAGGAAGAAAATGCCCCAGACAGGAAGAATGTCTGTCCAAGACTATTCTACTCGGCATGGTCTGCCTGGAATTAAAAAACCACACCAAACAGAAAAAGATGATATTGCAGGAGATAAGGTATGTTGGACAAACAGCCCAGGAATGGCCATTTCATGAAAACAAGAGTAACAGGAGTTGTCAAGGAACAGCTCAGGCACGTAGCGAGTGTCCCCTGGCGGGACATTTTCTAAGTGAGCAGGATGGCACTTGTCTCATCGGCTGAGTCTGGAAGGCAGTATCCCGGGTGGTTTCAGAACAGTATGTTTGGATGGGTCAGTAGAGATGCCCCCCAAGTGCAATCAGGTCAGCCCAGGTTCTAGACTCTGAGAAGTAGAAAATGCTGTTTACGGTGTGCTACAGTTGAGGAATTTTGCTTTTTCTTATCAGTATGCATCAGAGTTCCCCAGCCTTGGCCCTGTGAAGGTTTGGGGCGGGGTAATCTCTGTGCACTGCAGGATGTTTAGCAGTGACCTTGGCCCCTTGGTGGAACCCCACAGATGCCTGCAGGCACTGTCAAATGTGCCCCTGGGGACAAAGTAACCCTGGTAGAGAATCACTGGTGTAGGCGAAAACCATATCACCTCGGTTTGTCCTTTTGATTATTTATATTTAAAATGAGAACTTGATTCCTTTACTTTGGTGGAAAAAAGACTCTGTGTTGCCCTGGCCGGTTTGGCTCAGCAGTTAGAGCATCGGCCTGCGGACCAAAGAGTTGCGGGTTTGATTCTGGCCAAGGGCACCTACCTCAGTTGCAGTTCGTCCCTGGGTCCCCCTGGTCAGACTCGTGCGGGAGGCAACCAAGTGATGTGTCTCTCTCTCACCAATGTCTCTCTTTCTCCCCCTCCTTCCCTCCTACTCTATCTGAAGATAAATGGAAAAATATCCTTGGGCGAGGATTAAAAAAAAAAAAAAAGACTCTGGGTCAAATCAGTTTTTCTTAGCTACTTTTTATGCATGCAGGAGGGGCCGGGAGTGGCTAAAGTCACTTCCAGCTACAAGCCACAGGGGTGTGGGGTCAGCTGGTCTAGCTCCTGCCCAGTCACCCAGGCCCGGAGGGCAGGAAGTCTGACTGCCGCCAGCAGCCCTCGGCCTGCATCTCAGCCAAGGGTTTCTCCTCTTATCTACTGCACTTCCCAGAACCAGGGGACACTGAGCTCATGGGAGGAATTAGGTTGAACGTGGGGCTCTTCCCTCCTGCAAGATCGGATGAAATGCTGACCTTGAAGTGACTTTTGCAGAGGTGAGCAAACTAGCCGAGGGGAATCACGGCGGCTGGGACCCAAGAGCCCAGGTGTCCTGAGAGGCCAGCTGAGCAGACGCAGCAGGAGGGCCCATTTCTCTGCCTCAGCACCATTGCCCCCCCCCAATTTGTCTATTCAGAAGCTCTTCTAGTCCATTTAAAACGGGATTTACTTTCTAAAACGTTGACGGCCACATAACTTTTGGGGAATCGTTCGGTAGCTGACTTCCTCTCGGGAACGGGAGGGCATCCGTGCCTAGTTTATTTCAACACTTCCCTGCTTAGAAACCCCAGGGGCGCCCTGGTCGGTATGGCTCAGCGGTTAGAGCGTCGGCCCGCGGTCCAGAGAGACCCGGGTTCGGTTCCCGCTAGGGGCACGTCCCTCGGTTGCGATTTGTCCCCGGCCCTGGTTGGTCGTGCGGGAGGCAGCCACTCGATATGTCCCTTTCACATCGATGTTTCTCTCTCTCTCTCTCTTCCTCTCTCTCCCTCCCACTCTATCTGAACAAAAAATGGAAAAGTGTCCTCGGGTGAGATAAAAAAAAAAAAAAAGAAACTCCAGGGGCCCCCCGTGGTCTGCTTCCCTGCTCAGAAACCCCAAGGGCCCCGCATGGTCTGCTTCAAGTTTCTCAGTCATGGCACTATTGATATCGGGGCTGGATGACCCCTTGTGGTGGGCCTGTCCTGGGCCCTGTGGCATGCCCAGCAGCTTCCCTGGTCTCTACCAGATGCCATCAGCAGACCCAGCCACGGGGATCAGAAATGTCTGCAGACATTGCCAAACGCCCCCTGGGAGCAAAACCAGTCTGGATGGGAGCCACCCAGCAGAGGAAGAGTTCCCATTCTCATGTCGCCTCTGCCGTCCTTGTACCTGGCAGTGCCTGGCGCACAGTGAGTCCTCAGTCCATGTTTGATGAATAAAACTTCCATGTCTAAATAGTTTCCTCTTATTAGAACTTTCCAGTGTACCCAACTAATATGTACAGCGATCACTGGTGCTTTTTTTTCTCCCAACAAAACACAAAAAAAGGGTTTCTTCGGACTTAAAAATGCCAGAATCAGCCATTGAGTCATTGAGAATAGTCCCTTTGAATGATATGTTCTTTGGAATAGAAAAAACTCAGTGTAAAATGAA
Source organism: Tadarida brasiliensis (assembly GCA_030848825.1). Lineage (NCBI taxonomy): Eukaryota > Metazoa > Chordata > Mammalia > Chiroptera > Molossidae > Tadarida > Tadarida brasiliensis. The sequence goes on along the minus strand of CM061267.1, from coordinate 90,785,347 downwards.
CAACGCTAGGCACTGGGTATGGGTCAGACTTGCTAATACGTGATCACACTTGCGGGACAGTTTGGCCACTTCCCTGGGGCGTGGCTGAAGCACGGAGCCCCAGCTGGGTTTGCTGTCAGATGCTGTCCCTGCACCAGGCCCCGCTGGGCTGTGGAGGATTTGCAATGACAGGGTCCCAGCACTTACAGAAGACCTGCCAAGGTGGTACGAGACAAGCTCTGCGTCAGGCTCTGGCTGGCAGAGCAGGCACTCAGTCGCCTGCGTGAGACCTTGTCCAAAACTATCCCCTCAGTTGCCCGAAATGCCCGCCAGGAATGAAGTTCCACTGGATAAAGGCATCGTGCTGCTGGCCTCCCTCGGACCCATTTAAAACGTGACCACTAGACTCATTTCGTGTCACTGTCATGAACAAGCCCTTTTCAAACTGAGTGTGTTCTCTCTGAGGGGCCCTGGTGAATCCTGGTGAGCACAGAAGAGAGGGTGTATGAGTAAATCAGGTCGGGTTGTCAGGAACAGGTGATACTTTAAATGAATGATAACGTGTAGCCTCTTAGCAGAAAGCAGAGCCCTGAGGAATGAGGTGGAGAAGGAGAAGCCAGATCTCCAGTCTAGGGCGGCCAGGTCTTAGCAGGCTGGGTCGATGGGGTAACTCAGAGGACAGGAGCAAGGAGGCGGAGGGCAAGAGAAACAATCTGGGGTGGTGGGTGGAAGTTTGCCAGAGAAAACCCTCGCTCACTCCTAGTTTCGCTGAGAGCTGGTCCTGGCCCCCAGATGGCACAAGTGTGATGGGTACACTTTGTAAAAATGGAACCAAAGGAATAGATTCTTTTTCTTATTGCCAGACAGAGACTAACTTGGGGTACAAAATGCCTAGGCTTCCAATTACATGAAATTTATTGATTTGAGAGACAAGAAGAAGGAGGAGGAGGAGGAAGATGAGGGGAAGGGGGAGGAGGAGGAGAGAGAAACATTGATTTGTTTTTCTACTTATTTATACATTCATTGGTTGATTCTTGTATGTGTCCTGCCTGGGGGTTGAACCCACAACCTTGGTGTATCTGGACAGCGCTCTAACCTACTGAGCTACCCGGCAGGGCCCAGACATTAATATGAATAATGACATTTAGGCTCAGAATAGCTTCATGATTTAGTTCAAGCAGAACCCAGTGGAGTTAGACATTCATATGAAACTTTAAGGCAATTCTTCAAAACTAGGAGGAAAGGATAATAGCTGAGGTCTCCAGGCCATCTACTCAGGAGGATTCCTTTCTTTTACACCTCACCTGGGCACTGTCCAGCCCCAGGCATCCTGGAGTCCCATCTGTGGTCACAGGGGTGAGCTCTGTGGCCACAGTGACCTGAGCATGGCAGACATCTGGTCCAGGTCAAGCTATTCTGATGCTCTCTCTGGAGGTTTGGAATTAGGATTTTGTGGCTGACTTGGTAACATGTAAACCAAGGAGTGCCCTGGCCAGGTGGCTCAGTTGATGGGAGCGTTGTCCCATACACCAGAAGGTAATGGGTTCGATTCTCTGTCAGGGCACATACCTAGGTTTTGGGTTCGATCCCCAGTCAGGGTGCATATGGGAGGCAACAGATGGTGTTTCTCTCTCTTTCCCCCCCTTCCTCTCTCTCTAAAATCAATGAAAACATATCCTCGGGTGAGGATATAAAAAAAAAGGGAGTTATCACCAGCCATATTCTGCAGATCATAAGGACTAAGACATCTGTGTGCGGGGAGAGAACAGTGAGGCTGGCACCCAGAGAGCAGAGAAGTGGGGGGGGGGGAGTGGGGGAAGAGAAGGGGAAACCAGGTTCAGGCACACTCCTGGTTCCTGTTTTCTCCGGCCTGAGTTCTGACAGTGCCCGGGGCTCTCTCAGACACTCCTGCACAGCAGCCTAGTATTTAGCTTAGGACAGTTTCCAGGGGTTCTATTAGTTGAAAACAAGGCGTTTCCGATCTTTATAATGGTGGCGTCAGGCTACAGCAGGAAGTGGATTGTAAAGAAGGACTCTTCCTCATAGCACTTTGGGTCAGAAACCGTGTTTCTTCACACAGGCCACTATCTCCAAGCCGGTGTGCTCCAGCCTCCCCGCGAGTCCCTCATCTCACCCTCAGGGCGATGAAGTGCGCCTTTCCTTCCAGCTGTTCCAGACTTGCTTCTGCCCCAACAGCCTTTTCTGATTATTAAACAAAAGAAACAAACTAAAACCCACAGCCATTTCGGAAGCCGATTTCTGCCTGTGCCAACGTGAGGCAGCCGAGTGGTGGGGATGCAGGGCTGCACCCCCCCCCCCCTAATTTTTTATGTTTTAGAGAGAAGGGAGGGAGGGAGGTAGAGAGAGAGAAACAGCGATGCTGAGAGACACATGGGTCGGCTGCCTCCTGCACAGCCGCGGTTGGGGCCGGGAACCTGCAACCCAGACTCGTGCCCTCGGCCGGAGTTGAACCATCGCACCGAGACCTTCAGTCTGAGGGCCGACGCTCTAAGCGCTGAGCCAGACCAGGGGCACGGGCTGCACATTTTTGGGAGGTCAAGGAGGACGTGGAAAGAGAGGGGTTTGCATAGGGGAGGCAAAAATGGCCCATCCCACAGCAAACGGCCGCCAGACTGGCAAGAATGAAAACCGGCAACAGGCTCAGAAACCGAAAGGGAGCCGAAAAACCCAAAGTGGCAGTGGCGGCCCTGTCCCTCCCTGCACAGGTCACAGCAGCAGCCCGTGGGCACTGTCAGCCTCCTGATGAGCCCTGCCCCAGGGCCTGACGGGGGGCCGCAGGTCAGAAGGAGCACACTGCATGTGACTCATGTCCACGGGTGCCCCAGGGAACAGGACGCTGCAGGGGACATGACAGGATACCGTGGGCAACCACTGAACTTTTGTCTGGACAGGGCCACGTTGAGACTCAGCACAAGGGAAGCTGGGGCTAGGGGAGTAAACCAGAGCATAGGTCTGCCTCTGCCCCAGGCTCCCCGTGTGTCTGACACCAAGCAGCACTGCACAGCAGACCCTCCGGCCAAATGGGGATGAGAGCTGGCCGACACACCTTGATGCGGTCTCCATCTCTCAGGCACAGTCCTGGGACCCTGGCAATGGCCTACTGCTGGGAAGCACTTGGCACAACTAACACAGGTGCAACAAGTCACGGACAAGGCCAGCTGTGGGGCTGGGAGCGAGAAGGTGGGTAAGATCAATTCACAGCAACTGGCCACAGCTGCCCCGTCACTGTGCGGTGGGAAGGAGGGACAGTAATCCAGCAGGGGCTCTGGGGCCTGCTGGCCTGAGGATTTCTAGCGCTCAGCCACCAGGTGGACTACTAGGGTAGACCATCAGAAAGTGAGCTATTCCAAGGATAGGACAGTGTGCCCTTCAGTCACCTAGATGAACAGAGATGCAGACATGGTAGGAGTTAAGTAATGGAGCGGTGTTTCTGCTCACCAAACAGTTCTCATTTCAGGGGCAAGTCTGTTCATCTCATCATTTCTTCAACAACTTCCTCTTAGTGCCGAGGACGCACAAGTAGCCCCAGAGAATTTAGGATTTAAAACAGCAACAACTGCGTCTGCGCACAGTGTGGAAAGGTACATACTTACTGCATGAGATTATAGTGCCACTTGGATTTGCTTCCAGGAGCTGTGGTTCCAGAGCTGAATGGTGGCTTCTCCTAGACACCATTGTGAGGACAGTAGATATGCCCTCAGGAGCAGGGATGGGGACTTTCTGAAAGGGCGGAGTGGGAGTTCCCACCCTGTACCTGGCAGTTGGGGTTTCTACTCATCCCTCTTGATGAGGTACCTGGGGAGAGCTTGTTAGCTGGGGGAATAGTCTTGATCAGAGCAAAAAAAAAAAAAATCTTGCTGTGGGCGAGGCATTACGACTGGCTGGCAGATTCGAACCCCTGGCAGAGTACTGACAGGGCCTAGCGGGGCGTACTGGCCAGTAAGTGTGACAATATGATTATCTGTTCCTTTCACTGAACACTTACTTTATTAATGCTATTCACAGAATATCCTCAAACAACAACCCAAATTACACATTAAGAAAGTTTCACAATAAAGCCTATTCGAAGTCAACATAAATAAAAAGTTTGTGTTTCATGTCTTAATTTCACACCGATTCCAAGCAGCTGGCAAGGGCCTTCAATTAGAGCTTTCTCTCTTCAGTTTTGTTCAGTGGCTTGTTACTAAAATCCCTGGTTTTAGAAGACAAGGGGGGCTGAATGAGGGTGGGAGGGGCTGGAGTGGCAGAGCAGGCGTGGTGCTGCTGAGAGCCACAGTCCGCCCACGTGGGACTCAGGGTCTGCGTGTCTCAGAGACGCCTGTTTAAAACGCAGGCCAGAGCCGCTCCTGGCCGGCTCGAGCGGCCTCTCTGACACCTGCTCTGCTCCCCGCTCTCTCGTCTCTCAGTCCCTGTGAGTGAGAGGAGGTCACACTGAGCAGATACTGACTTTGAAAGCAAACATTCAAAAAGCTGTTGGTGCTTTTCAGTGATAAACAATTAAATAGTCCTGTTGTGTTGGCAGCAGGACTATTTAAGAGAATAAGATTCAACGATCTTTTTGTTTTAAATGTCATTTCCCATTCACAGATCTAAGACTGAAACACTGAAATCAGTGTTGAAAGTATCAATCAACTATATATGCTCATGTTTTTCACACAGGCTAAGGCACAGTGTGTGTGTGTGTGTGTGTGTGTGTGTGTGTGTATAGAGAGAGAGACAGTAAGAGAGAGAGAGAGGTTGTCCCATGCAAACACATACCATATAGGGCACACCTCCAATTGTCTCTTAAAGCAGAAGAACTGGAGTTTTCAAGAGGAAGGAAAAGAAGTGGCCAGTCCAAAAGGACCCATCCTCCCACAATGGCAGTATATCCACAAGGTGCAAAGCAGCGGTTCTCAACCTTCCTGATGCCGCAACCCTTGAACACAGTTCCTCATGTTGTGGTGACCCCCAGCCATAAAATTATTTTCGTTGCTACTTCATAACTGTAATTTTGCTACTGTTATGTCTTAGGCGACCCGTGAAAGGGTCGTTCGACCCCCAAAGGGGTCGCGACCCACAGGTTGAGAACTGCTGATGCAAAGGGTCAGAATTTCTGCCCAAAGTCAGAAAAACACCTTCTTAAGGCAAAAACACTAATGAGGGCCAAGATAGAAAACAGGAAAGAAAAAAACTCCACACACAGGCTTTTTATGCCCCAAATTAGACCTGTCCCCATTCGGCGGTCGGAGAAATGTCAAGAGTCCTAGAAGGCAATTCTTCATCCTCACGCTAAATATGGAGGGCTGCAATACTCCCTCCCTCAGTTCAATTATAGCAAGCAAATGCCTGAGCTGCTTGCTTTCCAAAAACAGAAGCATGGCAAACGGACCACACTAGCGAGAATGTCTATTTAATAGACACACGTGTCTCCTTACGAAGGCTCAGAAAGCAGCAGAACAAAACAGGTTTCCCTGGCCAGCTCTGACAAAGGGCTATCCTGGTTCCGACAGCCCCTTGGGCTACTGGCCCGGCAGGAAAGAAGAGCTAATTTTTAAAAAGAAGGCAAGTCACAACTCGCTGCTCCTGCCTCTTCTTTTCATCCTGGGTCTCTATGCTCCCCGGCTTCCAAATTGTCAGCCGGTTTGCCGGGACAAAGCCTCTTCCTCCATGCCGTCTCTCGCGCCCTGAAAAGCATCTCGAGCCAGGCAATCTGGCATCAGCCTCTCCTCCCAGCCCTGCTTGGAAAACACATTAGGGCACAGGAAATAAGCCATACTTCTCTGATGGCAGGCCGTTCCCAGCAGTGCTCGTCTGAAATGAAGGCGGCAGTATTTCCAGTTTATACACACACGTGGGAAAATGCACTTAAACTCCCACCAACTGTGCATATGTTTCTGTTTGGCCTGGTGAGCAGGATCAAGGCTGTGACCCGAGGGGGCTCGGCAAGGTGGCCGGGGTGCTCCCTGCACCCATAACACAAACAAAGGCGACTGGACAGTATCGCCTGTCATCATTTGCGTTCACAGCTGTCTACACACAGACCGCAGGAGTTGGCATCCCTGAAAACAAAAGACAAAGCCCAGAACGGGCAGCGGGCAACTGCTTTTGCTTGCTCGGAGACAGCGATGCTCTAATGGCTACCCTGCGTGGAAACGTACTGCTCAGTGACATCACAGGGTCTCTAAATGCCCCAGATTGGGCGAGCTCTGTCTGTCTGTCACTGGACATGGGAATCGGAAACGGAAATGGGTCCACTTCTCCAGAACTAGCTAATATACATATAGGTGTTTATAGGCATCGGCCTCAAGCAAATGGCTTTCTGAGGTCTCTGGTGCCATCAGATCCAAAGCAAGTGGCCAAGTGTGGAAAGCAAGGGAAGCTGCCGTCACATTACAATCGAAGACCAGACGGGAACCATAAACGGCACTTGTGCCCTGCCCTCTCGGAACAGAAGAACGCAGAGGTTCGCTTACCTTAAAGTTGTGTGTCTTCTCATAGTTGCAGTGGTTGTCATTGTGCGTGAGGGCGGCCCTCCTGACCAGGGAAGAGATCTGTGGACAGGCAAAGAGTTTGAGAGGGGGCCAGAGAAAGCCGCCTTTGAAGCCCACCTTCACCCCCAAGGCCACGGCCAGCAGCTCCTGGCGCTTCCTGCCCTGCTTAGGGTTCCGAATCACAGCACACTTTTTCTCATTTTCCAGCCGCAGTTCCTCGGAGAACATAGCGTCCGGACCCCAGATCTTTTCAGTGTCCCCTGCGGAGCCTGGGAAGGTTTGGGGAACCGCAGTGAACGTTAGGCAGCAGATTTGAGGCAGCTGCGTCCGTCCTGTCTGCAGAGGCCTGGGGCATGTGACCTGGAAGGGCCGGTTTGAGTGATGGAGGGGGCTCTGCCTCTGAATAAGGACGGGCCTGTTTTGTGCTATTTCTTAAGGCCGACGTGTGCCTGGAACAATAGCACACATTCATGTGCACAGCAACCCCCAGATGCTCAGCCAGGCAGCCACTGAAGAATCAATGGGGGAGGCAGGGGCCGGCAGCTCGATTCCTCCTGCCACAGCACACGGCCAAGGAGAGCCCTCTCCCGCTTCCTAGCACATCTCTCTCTCTCTCTCTCTCACACAAACACACACACACACACACACACACACACACGCACACGCGCGTGCGCACACACACACAGCTGGCTCTGATGTTCAAAGCCTGGGGCTGCATCCAATTATTTTGGGGCTCTGAACCCCATCCTGGGCTGAACTTTAAACCTTTAAACCCTGATGATTGTTTAATCTTACAGGGCTCAAGCTTGAGTCTCTTTTTAAAAAAATCTGCCCCAGCACTTGAAAGTTCAATTTCTATTTGTATGCATGCACTAAATTAGAACAGTCGGAGCACCAAATGGGGCACGGGTGCAGGGCGTAGCGTTTCAGCTCTGAGTTTTACAGCCAACACTTCAAAACAAGAGGTAGGATGTCTGCTCCAGGGTCACCCCCGTCTCCCTTCTCCCCGCCAGCTACAGACAGCCCCCTACAACCCACACAGACAGCATTGCTTAACCAAAACCAAGGCATCACAGTTGCTTTTCCTTGAAACAAAACATCTTCGATGTTCATTCTGTTAGTGCACAAGCCCACAGCCTTCCTTGCTTTTCAGAAAGCATCATCTGTTTGATGGTCTCTCTCGGGACCACAGTTTTTTGGTCCCAGACCTCTCCATTAATAGAAATGAGGAAATCATTACATTTTGGGAGAACTCCTGGTCTGTTGGCAAAGTTTAATGCAGCTAATGTCAGACAGTAAAATTAATGCCTTTGCAACTAGAAAGCAAGAACATAAATGGCTGGACCATTGCATGGATGGATGGTCCGTGAACTTCATCCCATCCTCTGCTGCAACGTGGCTCCATGTTCCAGCCCCTCCAAGCAGCTTTGTGGAGAGTAACTAACGATCCATCATTTCCTTGTGTAAGTCTTTGTTCCTGGCAGTCACTCTCATTCCAGCTTGGTTCAGAAGTGTCTTCTCCCATTTTTATACTGAGCTATGGAGCACAGTGACAGATGTTGTGCCAGGCGATGTTGAGAATGTGTTGCATGACTTACTCATTTAATTCCAGCTCATATGCATGAGGAACGAGTCTTTTGTTCCCATTTTTCAGATAAAGATATTGAGGCCCCGAGAGGGGAAGCAATTTGCCCAAGGACATGTAGCTGGTTTAAGCGGCTGAGCCAGGACTAGAACCCAGACATGTGTGTCCAGCACCCACACTCCTGAACACCAAGCCCTGGTGCCTTAATAAGCCAGGGGTACCACACCCACCATCCTGTCCTGCCAAGTTCTTTAGCTGAGGCACTGGCCAAGTCCTCCCTCCCTTGCTATGCTTGCCCACAATGACTCAGACCCTTCGTACCCCTCCAGTACATCCACACACCTGCACAGCAGCCTTCCTAGTCCACTCACCACTCCACGCGCTCAGAAAATGTCAGGGAGTCTCCATGACTTCACCATGCCCTGGGCTGCCCCAGTCCACCCAGCTCATCGATCTCCCTACACTTCCCTCCACAAATCCTACACAAACTCTTCTCTGACATACTCAACTTCTCGCCTCAGTGGCCTGCTCTGTCCTAGAGCATATTCCAGCATCATTTCAACATGTCTACATTTCCACCCACATTCACTTCCTAACTCAAGTGCCCCCCTCTCCAAAAAGACTTCTCCCAACTCCCCACTGGAGGCAAACTCTTTCTTCTGAAGTCCCATAGCATTTCCCCACCTTTTTCTTATCGTTTTTACTGCTTTCTGTCTTATATTAGAGTGATTTACAGCAGGTCTGGTACCCCTGAAATACTAAGAACTCACTGTGACACGCTATATGTCTAATTCACCTGTGTTTTCCCTACAAGAGTGTCTAATAAAATTCCTCGCCATAGGAGGCACTGAATAAATATAAGTTGCCAGAAGGCACCTGTGCTATGTAGGAAGCCAGACTTGTGAAGGAAGGTGTGCAGAGGTGCATGGGGTGGGATCCCCTGGCCCATCCTACGATCACCCGCCACCATACTTTAGCTTCCAAGAACCTGAACCTCCAGAGGTCTGCCCTCTTGATGGGATCCACCGGACTCCTTAGCCCTCTTTCTCATTGCCCAATCCTAAAGGACATCTATCTGCCACTCACAGCGACTGAGCAAAGGCAGGGCATACCTCAGAAAGCTGCTAATCCTTAGCCTTAAGGCAAAAAGACAGGCAGGAGGAGTAAGGGTCTCTTCCCAAAACTTCACTGCTAGCAAATCAAGAGACCTTTTGATATTGAACCCTTCTGCATAAGAACGGATTCTGTGATCTGAACTAGGCTCATTATATAGATAAATGGTTTTAGAATCTGATAAAATAACTCTGTCAAAGGAAAGTGGGCCAAAGGGTCTCCTTTTCCTTTCGGTATACGGGTGGTTGAATTCAAGGAGATTTACTGTTTTCTCTTGCCTCAGTGCCTAGACTTATAACAAGTAATTTTTATTTGTATTGGCGACAGTGATTTCTTGTTCAGATATTTCCTTAATAGAATTTACCCAAACACAAGATACATTCAGACTTGTGAAGGAACTATATACTGTTCACTGAAGATGCCCCTTTACAGGGAACCAGAGTGCTGGCATTGAGTGGGCATTACTGTGAGGAGTGTGGATGACCCCAGATCACCCTCTTATTAAAGGAGAAGCAATGACAAATGTCTCTTGGTGAAAACTCCCCTCTTCGATAACTCCGTCACACAGAGCTCTTCTTCAGCTACCCTTCTCAAGGACAGAGAAGGTTTCTTCTGTATCCCCCACGACGAATAAGGCGTGTTCTTATTCACGTGGACATTTAATGCTTCTGCTGACAGTCATTTTTCCAACAAGAGTTTCTATCTGACCTACTTTTTATCTATATATTCATTAGAGGAAGCACATGTCCCTACCTGCTCTGTTTAAATCAGGGATGCTCAGTTTTGGAACTATTGACATTTGGGGCCAGATAGTTCTTTGCTGTGGGAGGCTGTGCATTGTAGGATGTTTGGAGGTCTCCCTTGCCTCTGTCACTAGAAGCCACTAGAGCCCCCCCACGACTATAATAGTCAAAAATCTCCCCGACATTGTCAAATCTCTCCTCTGAGGCAAAGTTGCCCCCACTGGAGAATACCTGGGTTGGAAGGGTAACACAAATATTTACTTCCTATATAGCAGGTATTATATGAAGCACTTTGAATATATTGATTCATTTAAGATTTATAACCGTAGGGGGTCGGTACTGTTACAGTTACCCCCACTTTATAGATGAGGAAATGGGACTGAGTGTTCAAGTAACTTGCCCAAAGTTACACAGCGAGTATGTGATAGAGCTGAGATTAGAACCCTGGCAAAACTAACTAGGTGTATGCTTTTCCCCCCTCAAGAACAAGTTTATTTTTTACTGTGATAAAATACACAGAATTTCACCATTTTAACCATTTTAAAATGTACAATTCAGCAATTCAGTGGCATTAGGTACATTCACAATGCTCTGCTCTCATTACCACAGTCTAGTTCCAGACCATTTCCACCACCCAAAATGAAATCCAATACCCATTCAGCTGTCACTCACCATTCCCCTTTCCTTCTAGCCCTGGCAGCCACTGATCTGCTTTCTATCTCTGATTTGCCTATTCTGAATATGTCATAATGAATGGAGTCATACAATATTTGGCCTTGGTGTCTGCCTTCTTTCCCTTAGCATGTTTGCAAGATTCATCCATGCTGTAGAGTGTATCCGTTCTTCACTGTTTTTTATTGCCGAATGATAACCCACTGGTATGGACAGAACACATTTCATTCATCCGATCATCAGGTGATGGACATTTGGGCTGTTTTCACCATTTGGCTGTTGCACGTAGTGCTGCTAAGGACATTCTTGGACAAGTGTTTGTTTGAACACCTGTTTTCAATTCTTTGGGGTGTACACTAAATATATGCTTTTAACTACTCTCTAAACTGCCTCTCATCCAAATAATGTTTGCATTAAAAAATATCCTGGGGTTAGATGCCAGAATCATTCTCCTCCCCACTGTCAACCTGTGAACAACTCCCAGGGCTGGGTTCCCTGGTCTGGTTTTAAGGAGGAGATTTTGTTCTCCCTGACCTCTTCCAAAGCAAGCACTACTTAAGACACGTTTGGAAGGAAGTGGGGCTAAAAATAAATGGTGAAATAAACTCACCACTTCGTTTTTCTTACTTAGAAATAAGGCTTGGGATTCTATTTGCTATGGCTTCTCACTGATCTTCTTTGTTCTTTGTCTGATTTAGATCCTGAGTCCAAGAAGGGCGCAGGTACCCAGCAGGCAGTGCAAGGTTGTCAGCTGAAGACAAGGAGGAAAGATGGGCAGGAAGACATGGGAAAACAAAGCCCAGTGGGGTGATTACATGCAAAGTGCCCAGGAACAGAGGCAGTGGGATTGCTGACATTAGTTACCTAGCATGATAAGCCAAGAGGGGACCTCAGAGGTTCATCTAACCAATGGCCCTTTCTCCACCTGGCTCAGGTGAGCCCACTTCTGGGGACTGTGACATTCTGCCTTACTTATACCAGTTTCCAGAAAAGGTGATTGACCATCAGTCTGCAATTCAACTGTAGACTTCAAGTAAATTCCACTTCTGTGTTTTAAGGAGGAATCATTGAAAATGTCATCATCAGTCCCTAGATGGTGTCTCCCCACTATTCCTACCCCATGCCTGTGCTCCTGAGGTCCCTCTCACTTCTCTGCCTTTTGAGTCTGAGGTCCCCGTAGGTGCTGAAAGCCCGAGCAATACCCCTGCGGCAAACACTGCCCTGCGCTGCAGGCCCTGGCCGCCCTGTGGCAGATGTGGACTGACCGTCGGGGCTGCCAGTGCTGGCGAGGGGGTCCCGAGGAGAGCCCTCTAAAACACAGCTGGCGCTTGTTTGACGGGGCGTCTGTCTGGGAAAAGAAGTTGGGATGTATCAAATGCCTCACGTGCACTGATCCAATGATCCTATTTCTAGGATTTTCTTAAAAAGGTCTTCAGACAAATGAGATGGATAGATAGATAATAGGCAGATAGATATTCATCATAACAATAACAAGAAATGAGAACAGGCTTAAACATTCAAGATAGAGATCATGTTAAATAAATTGTGGTATAAACATGTAATGTAATATTATGTAGACACTAACAAAAATGATGAAGGTCACTTTTAAGGATGAAGGGATATGCCCCTGATACAATGTTAGGTGAGAAGTAGGTTCCTGAACCATGTACAATGTGATTCTCAGTCTTGTAAGAAATGGCACGCAGAAAATATCAGAAGAAAACAGACCAGAAAATCTCCGACACACCAAACTGTTGGAGATAAGGCAACAGTTATTTCTCGGTGGAGAAATTTTAACTGCCATTTATTTTTTTTCTTTCTTTTCTGTATTTTTTGAGTTTCTACAATGATTATGTTTTGGTTCCATTACATAAAATTTAAAGTACATGATAAAAATGTTCTTAGATTTGGTGTGCATAGATGACAGATTCTTAACATCATAGGTGACCTTTGAACTCATCTAACCCCACCTGCTCTTTGTACAGATGAAGAAACTGAGGGTCAGAGAATTCAACGGTTTGCACCCCTGCCCCCAACCCCCATCCTAGGGCTACTCTACTTCTAGGTCTGGGACCGGATCCAGACTCCGGGCTCCCTTGCCTGCAACCCTCTACAGCTAGTCTTCACACCTGGGCCAGCCTCAGGAGCCCAGAGGGTTGTTAAGGCAGACTGCTGGGCCCAGCCCCAGGGTCCCTGGCTCCATCGGTGTGAGATCACACCCAAGAATCTAGACGCCTGACAAGTTCTAGGTGACACTGATGTTGTGGTCCAGGGATCGCACTTTGAGGACCCTTGTTTCGTGCTTTCCATGGAACCTGTCTCAACCCTGAGATCCTTAGAATCACCCGGGGAAAAAGGCAAAAACAAACACCATGCTCAAGCACCCTCCACCTCAGACCAATTAAATTCAAATTTCTGGGGATGGGCCCTGGACCTTAAGAACATCCTTCGTGGATTCTGATGCACTCCTCGCATTGAAAGCCCCCGGCACTGATCCCAGGGGCTTCAATTCTGGGCGATTGTTACAGAAGAAGGAATGTGAACATGTCAGTGCTATTGAACACCCGCAACCCCAATGCAACCAATATCCTTTCAAACACAAAATGTGGTCATGCTTCTGTTTATGCCCACCCTACCCCCACTTCCCGTCATGCCACTGGAAACCTCCCTAGGTCTTAACCTAAAGACAACATCCATACCATGTCCTACAGGAGCCTGTGTGGCCCAGCCTCTGCCACCTTTCCAGCGCCACCTCCCATCCCGTTCTTCCTGTCACCTTGAGAACTTATAACAATAACCTAGTGGTATGATTTTCACATTATTGTCTATGACCCCTGCTAGAGTGCCAGCTTTATGACATCAGACACTGTGTGTCATAATGAAGAGTCTGGTGTCATACCTCGAGCCTGGCACAAAGCAGGCACTTCCTAAATTTTTCTGAATGAATGAATGTCCATAGCTATGAAATACCTTGAGGTCAAAGAAACACTACAGAGCTTACCATCATCACTAGCTATTATCTCGCCGATTTACTCTTGTGAGTCTCTGATATAAAATCCAGGGGCCATGCCCTGAGGGGGTCCCTTTTGACCAGGTGATCACATTTCTGGTATCACAAGAGGGGGGCCCTGGAAACAGGGACCCGCTGCCCCAGGGCCAGGCCTTTAGGGACACGGCCAGGCTTGGGGCTGGAGTAGTGCCAGCAGGCACATTGTGTTCGTGGAGCACACCAATGATCTATGTCGACTCTATGAGGGGTACAGCAGGTGTCATTCTCGTCTTATAGACTAGGAAACCAGGTCCTAACAGGCGCGTCCTGGGGGACGGAATCCTCTCCCGACTGTGTTTCCACGGAAACCCTGACACCCCGCTGGAGAGGTCGTGGTGGCCACTAACAGCCCTGACACAAGGACTCAGCTCTCTTTTCCTGCGGGACTTTATACAAACTTTTAAAATGGGGCCCTCCCCCCAGTTCTGTATAACTATACGTGACCAGCCTGAGGCCAACACGAGCTTGACACTCAAGAAAGCTTTGCTGCATGAAAAAGAAACATACCCGCTTTATTGCAGTCTCTCAATTTCCCTTGCCTTCCATCCAAATGACTTCTAATTTTAAAAACAGTCAGCATGGTCATGTTTTTCCTCGTCCCTCCCTGCACATCCCACACATACCTCTGGGGTGCTGGGCCTGGGTGACGAGTCTGGGCTGCATGTAATTTCCCCAAGGCCACAAAACCAGAAATCCTGCCGAGACCCCAGTCCAGTGTTGCAGGCATTCATTCAGCTCAGAACCATGGGGGGAACTTGTGTTTTCCCTTCATTTTCACTCTCTGTGGATCACACTTGAATACTTTGAAGGGCTGGATATGGGTGTACTGAGTGTAAGCTTACTGCTTATTTCAGTGTCTGTAATACACGCATGGAGAGAGGCCGGGCGATTCCACTACGGCCTTGCTGTGGTATCCCAGATCTGGCTCTCCATGCCTGTTGGCAAGTGAAAAAACTATCAATAGCAAGTGAAATAAACCCAGGTTGCTGAATGATAATCAAAGGGTAGGTTTCTTATCAAAACTATGAAGCCAGCCTGTTTGATCCTAGGTGCTTTGAACACTTCCTTAGACTGCCAAACAAATCTGCCTTACTCCTCCCAGAAAGGCCTCGTCAGCACCTGCCATAGTCTGTGCGTGTGGTTTTCAGTCCTAAAGAGGAGGAGGACAGCAGAGATGTGACCGACTGCAAACGCATTCCCATGCCTGTTGAGATGAGAGAGACCAGGTGGGAGCTTGCCATCTTTCCCACCAATGTGCTGATTAAAGTTATATCCTGGCTTGATTTGCGTCCATCGAAGCATCAGGTATCAATGGTTGGCCTGGCTGACTCCTAAAACCCCCAGTGAACTCCCAGCTTGCTGTGTTCTGGTCCGAGGAAGAGAGACCTTAGTCTCTGATGCCACAACATGTCCAGCTGTCACTCCAATTTTTCTCAGGGGACAGATGGCCACTCTCAATCCAGAGACACAAGTACTGGTCTCGCCTCTCCTACGATTCATGTCCCTTCATCCCCAATACTCAGCGTTCATCCCAAACTGAAGGGCTGGTGTGGTCTCTATAGTGGACCAAATGACCTCATTTAGAAGCAACTAATGTGATCCTTCTTGGGTTGGTTGACTGTACAATGTTATAACTGTGGTCCTTCCCACAGCCTTTCTCCAGCTGCTGTATTGAGACCACGTCAACAGTTCTGGCTAACTGCTGATATTTCTCAGATTGCTTTCTCAGATACTCCAAGTTCCCAGAAAAGACGTTGCAGGTTGTGTTAAGCACCCCCCACATTGCGACATGCAGTCATTGGCTTTTTTGTTGTTGCTTTGTTTTTGTGTGCAGTTTCTGGAAGAGGAAAAAAAATGTACATCCTAGTGCAGTAATCCATTTCCTTAAATGAGAACTTTAAAATGCGTAGTCAAATTTCTCAAAAGCTGACTTTCAGAAAGTGGGCAGGGTTATTTTTGAGAGGGTAGACCATTTGTCCAGTCAAGCCTCTTAAAATTGCTTTGCAACACTTTAGGCAAACATTTGTAAAACAAAGACCCGAGGAAACAATGCACATTTTCAGGGAGCCGCGGCTGTGACCACGTCCCCAGCTGCCGTGGTCCTTCTTGCCCTCTGTCCCTCTCTCCTCAGATGCTGTCTTCACCTTCCTGTCTTTGTACGTTCCCTGCTGCCTCAGGCCTTACCACCTCTGGCCAAAGGACGAGGTGCCCAATGTGACTGACTGACAGGTTTTATCACAAACGTCAAAGATGGTCAATTTCTGCTTTAAGGCACCCAACTGTATCACAGAACCCACACGCGTTTCTGTCTGATGCCCCGCCCCCACCCCGGCCCTCACTCAGGTGAGCCCGAGAACTCTGTACCAGCGCTGTGCATGTGCTGAATGACGTTTTCTTGGCACACAGCACGGTGGTTTGAGAGCAGACTGCCATTCTACAGGTCCTTTGGTCAGCAGTTGGAATAAGGTGCATCCTTATTGAAAGAAAAAGATCAAAATCACCAGCTGTTTTCTGCCTGCAAACTGTCCCACGTGGCTGTACCTGTTTCTGCTCCCCCACGGTTTTTGCAATGCTTAGAACCCGGGACCATTCTTTGAACACAAGCTATTCTTTGTGAAGCCATGCCTCAGCACACATGCTCCCTAATACATACAACTTACCATATGCATTAGAATCACCTCAGCAACAAAATGGGAAAAAATAACCCGAATAGTTATTGTGCCAGGCACATTAATATTGTCTCATTTATTCTGCAGGACAGCCCTGTGACATACACATCATCATTGCCCCGATTTCATATGCGAGGAGACCGAGGGAAGCTAGGACAGCTCCCACTATTCAAGCTTGCACAACCAACAGGTTGGACTTGAACACAGGATCGGCTGCTTCCATAGGTCATACTCCCAGACTCCATGTGATTCTGCCTCCACCTATTTGTCCCGAGTAGGGCGTCACATCCTGAGAAAGGACCTCGCATTCACATTTTCTAATCTCTTTGGCATCAGAACCATCAAGAGCACTCAAAAGTTTATAAATAAATGAATGTATCTGGTCGGGTCCAATCTCCCCATTTTACAAAGAACATAATAATAAGTTAGTTGCCCAGGTTCTCACAGCCAGTCAGGTGTAGAGCCAGGACAAAAAAACAGATCTTTGGACTGCAGGTCCAAGCGTTTCCACCATGCAACAATAGATCTGGTCAATAACCACGCTTGCCCAGGCTGCACAAGTTAAACAAGTCACACACACACACACACACACACACACACACACACACACCCACCCATTAAAGACGACATCAAACATAGGCAGGAAATTGCTGGGCAGTATACATTGTTAAAATCGTCTCAGAAAGTAATTTGGCCATGTGTATCAAGAGTTGCAAAATAGTAATATCCTTTAAGATTCTGTAATTTGATTTCTAAGACTCTTTCCTAAGGAAATGGTCCTAAAAGAAAGGCATTCATAGTGGTATTATTTCTAACATTAAAAATGGAATGTATTGTGCATGTCCTGGCATCAGGAAATAGCTGAATAAGTATGACATTCATGCAACAATCAAAAATGATGTTTGTGATGTGTACTCCTGTAGTAATTACGGTTGTAATATGCTCCATGAAAATGCAAGATGCAAAATTATAAATGTATTATGCTTAACAAATATATTTTAAAATCCCAATGCAAAGGGAATCGCTGTAAAAATAGACAAATGCCAATATTTTCTTTATCTTGCAAAATTCTGTTAATTATATTACTTTTATAATTGGAACGAGGAAAAAAAAAGCATAATTTTGCCACAGAGAAAAACATGTTTTTTTCCTCATTTGGATCAGTTTTGTTTTGTACCAGGAAGTTTTTAAACCTTAGAGGAAAAATTAGGTAAGTTTTAAACCTAACTAGAAACTGGATAAATCTGAAGTAATATAGTCTTCTGTGGTCTGGATCTCCCAGCTATACTGTATTTAAAGAAGTGCTCAGATATGCACAGTAAGTGATTGAGTAACAGTACTGGAAATAAAAACTCTTAATCTAGCAGGTATGAAGAAAGGATTCACTTTCTGCAGGGCCTAAAACACGCCATTTTACGGCCTGCACTGCTATAAATTAAAATCTTTCCAAAATGCAAAGGAGAACGCTCACTATTCCATGTAAAAACATGATTTAGGTTAAATCTCTAAGGAGATTTCGACCTTGAGCCAAGAGAAATAAAAGCTTTAAAATAAAAATACTGTTTCGATCATATATATTACTGTTTGTAAGAGTCAGGAGATAAAATAATAATAAAGAAAAAAGATTTTTCTCTAAATAAATTTATTCAAACCCAGAAAATTACATCTTTACACATATAATCTAGCTATGAGAATTGAGATTTTGTGACATTTCAATGATAATTGGTATTAGAGGAGATTCCATTTAAATAACTCAAAAATTTTGTCGTTTAATGTTTTTTAACATTAGTCTTTTAATAATAAAAAGGAAACACGGCTTCCTTTTTGTAGTGTGATCAGTAAGGTAAGGTTTCCAGCCGTCCCCTGCAGACTGAAGCAGCCACACAGTCACGGCCATGTGCTCTTTCCGTGGAAAATGCTGCGTGATTATCAAACCCCTTGGTCACAGAAATGGCAATTAAACTCTAAAAATGGTGGGAGGATTTTGTTTGCTAAGAATTCCTTCTTAAGAGTAAAGACTCTGGAGCTAAGTTGTCTGGGTTCAAATCCCTGCTCCAACCCTTCCCCGCTGAGTGACCTTCTGACAACTTATTCAACCTCTTCGTGCCTCATTTTCCCCAATGTGAAACGTGCATCGAAATGGTTGGTACCTCTAGATGATTGAATGTTCGATTTAAGTCGTAAGTTGTAAATTGCCCAGATCCGTGCCTGCATCATTTTATATGTATGTATGCATATATAATGTAACGAATAAATTCACTGTAATGATTATGCAGGCGATGCTTTCAAAGTAAGGCTTAATCTTAGGAAAGTAGTTGCACTGAGACTACCTTCACTTTATGTGATACGGAAGGATGCCTCTTTTCTGACCTGTCACAATGAAAAAACATACAGTCATTTAAACTTGATCAGAGAGCTGAATGAGCTGGAAGGATTGTGGCCACAAATGGCAGGTCTTCAGGGGCACAGGGCAGAGCAAGTATGAGCTCACAGGAAGACGTGTAAATGCTGCAGAAGCAGGCTTGTCTCCTGAAATACTCTGATATTTCGCATCAGGAGCGAAAAAGACAAGAGGGGTGTATCGTATAAAATATCACTAACAGAATGAAGGAAGAAATGGGGGCTTATAGAGGTTGTGGGATGAACATATGGCTGGCAGCTTTGGTCCTTCGCTCCAGCATTGCACCCAGGAAAGAGCCTTCCAGACTCGTGGGCAGCCTGTGAACACCTGGGTGGGCTCAAAATCTTCACTCCGACCTTCCTCACCTGGCACGCAGGCCTGGGTGTGGGCAGGAGAAGGAGCTCCTCGCTCCTGTGAGGCAGCAGACGTTTTTGGAGACTGTGGAGCAGATGAAAGTTTTACAAACAAACCAGCAGCTACTTCCAGGAGGCACCGGGCCCCCCTTAGTGTATCCCCAGCAACCATTTTCAAAGACCGCCGCACCAAATCCAGCTGGGATGGTCCAGACGTACACCCATCTCCCGACGTTTCCTCGACTGCGCAGGGCACGCACAGCCTATGTTCTGCTGACCCACTCCTGTACCACCACCCACGCAGGTGGCAAACCACTGCTCCTGAAAATAGCAGGTAGCCCCAGTTGTTCTGTGACAAGTGTGGCAAATTCTCTAGGCCATTCCTGTTCTGGGAATTACCATTTACAATTCTGTTCAGAAGTATTAGCACTTTCCAGACGTCATTGTAACCGTGGAAGGCCAATGAGTAGCGATTAGGACTAGTGTTTGGAAAAACTAACACGTGACCCTTAGGATTGTTCTGAGATTTAAAAGAGAAAATCCACGTAGTTTGCGGTGCGGGAAACACAAGGGCCCGGTGGAGGTTAACTATGATTATTATTAGTAACGACTTCTCTTCAGATAAGCTTAGCTAATGGTCCTGCTGTCTCCTGAATGATGCACACAGAAGTCTGGTACTGGTTGTGCCAACTGGCCCTGGGGACACTGTGGGGAGTGGGGGTGGTTGTGTTGTGTTCTTTCTCTTCCACATGGTGAGTGATTCAGGGCCTGGAGAACAGGCACCACGAGGAAAGTAAGCCCAGGATGACTGTCCACAGCTGACGGCCTAATGTGCACTTTGGGACCTGGGTTCCAGGCTGGCAGGGCAGGAAGCGCAGCCTCAGGGCACCCACCCTCAGGGGTGCACACCAGCGGAACGTGGACACAACACACTGGTTCTTGTGGGTCCCTCCGAGTTGCTGTGATGTCTCACTGGACAGAGCCCAGGGCGTCATCTGAATCCAGCATTCCACATCGTGACCTCTCAGCTCCCTGGTGCCACTTAGTCTGAAGTCCCAAGATCTTTGGGCCCTGACACAGGTCCTGGCATCCACCCACCTTGTTTTCCCAAACCCCTGATGGATAAAAAGCAGTCTCTTAGCCCCAAATGACATGACTTAAAGAGTATGCCCCGAGTCCTTTTGGAAAACTGCTGCATTCTGGCCCAAGCCCCCCAAACAGCTGCCGAGATCCTTAGGAGAAGGAGCACATCTGTGTGGCGGCTGCAAGCGCGGGGGACGTCGCTGCTTTGGGCTTGCTGGCCTGGTGCTGCGCATGGTGGTAGGTTTTATGCATAATGCCTTTGAGTGTTAGTTCTTCTGCACAAATACAACACATGCGAAACAACAGGTGTTTTTGCCATTATGAGAGAAACACTGTTCTAAGGACAGTATCAAAATAGGTTAAATGAGTGGGAATTCATAGACACAAACGTGTGGTAGTGTATATGAAAAAAAGGTATTTCTATGCTATAGGACAGTAAAAGTATATAATTACAATTTATTATATGTATACATCAGACACTGCTCCAGACACTTTATATCTTTCCTATCCATCGATCCACCCATCCATCAACCCACCCATCCATCCACTCATCCATCCATTCATCCATTCACCCACCCACCTACCCATTCACCTATCTAGCCAGCTAGTCAGCCAGCCCATCATAGGTCCAACTATTCACCCTTTGATCCGTTATTCTTCCATCCTTCTATCAGTCCATCCATCCACCCACATATCCATCCATCCATTCATCCATCCACCCAACCAACCAATCAACCAACAAATTCATCCCACAACCAGCGTTAAGCAAACACCTTGTAAGTATTAGCCACTGTGCTAGGCTCTGGGCATCTAAAGTCAAATAAGATCCAGTCATCCTTGTTCTCACTTAAGGCAGTTCACAGAGCAGAAGATGTGTTTCCATGTAGGAAGGGCCACATGAGCAGGGCTTTGCTGTTCATTACTGCTCCATTTCACCTCTGAAGGTCTCTCATACCTATTTCACAGTCTTCACTAATCTCCATACTTGGCATGGTACTGAGAATACAAAACGTTTACTGCCTGAAAATAAAGAAATTATTCTGCTCAGTAAAACTTAAATGTTGAGTTTATATATGTGTATGCATAAGACCCCAATAATCCGGGGCCTCCCCTGCAAACTGGGACCTCCTCAGAATATACTCCGTTTTCTCCAACATCATTCTTGTTTTGTCTGCCTTGCTAACTCCGACTCACCCTTCAGCCTGACCTGGGCCTCCCACCACTTTCTCCAGGAAGCTTTCCTCTGTGTCCATGTTAGCTCCAACCATTCTTTATGTAATTGTTTTCCGTTTGGCTCTCCTTGGCCTTACGTTCTACATGGCCGTATCTGTCTTGCTCATCACAGTGTCCCTGTCTTTAGCACACTGCCTGTCTGTGTAGCATTCAGTAAATATTTCTTAATGAATAAATAGATGAATGAGTAAACTGAGGGCAGGTTCTTGGAAAATATATACTTAATAGGCTGCTTAGAACATATGGTTGCCCCTGTGATGTATTACTTTGGCCAGGCATGGAGAGGGAGGAGTATGGTTTTCGTTACCCTACATGGGAACGGGAATGATTTGTTCTTCAGCACAAAGCAGAATAAGTCATTACCGTAAAATGAAACGAAAGAGTGGGACAAGATCAATTACTGTTTCTGGTGAGCAGCTATCTGTGCAACCTCTCATCTCACAGAGGAGGAAACTGAGGCCCACAGGTGGAGAGTAGTTTGTCCCAGGCCCCTGAGCGAGTTGGAAGCATAGCAACAACAAGGGATGAAGCTTCTGGAATGCCACGGTTCCTTCCGTTCATCCACCTGCCATCAGGAGCCATTGCTTCCCTCCATTGTCAGGGAATGACCTGATCCAAAGAAGCCACACCTGGAAAGGTTACGGAATCTAAGAATGACCAATGTTCTAACCAAAAGCCCTGAAGCCAAAGTGATGTTAAATAAATCATCATTAACCGTGAAAAAACCATCAAATCATGACGTTTGGAGCTACAGGACATCTCCCCAGAGCCTCAGATTATTATCCTAAGACCTGAAAATATGCAACAGAGAATATGAAGAGCATCTGACAAATGACATTTTTGAGAAATTCTCCCAGCGCACAGTTAACCAGATGTTTCATTGTGTCCTGAGGCAGTCGAGGCCTCTCTGGCTGACCCATGGCGGTGTCACCTCATGAAGAAGCCGGCTGGGAGGGGAGCCGGAGAAGTTTGATCTGTGCGTGGGGTGGGGGGAGACCAGGCAGGACCACCTCACCCTGATTTATCGAGAGCTGCCATCCTCTTCCAAAGGAAAAAAGAAAAAGAAAATTCCAAATTCCATCAGAAACTAGAGGAGGGAAAGTGAGAGAAAGAATTAGTGCCACATGAAAAAAAATGATAAAAACGCATGAGGGAAGAAATACGACAATTCTTCCCCCAAACCTAAAGGTCTTTCCAAGGACATCTGAGAATAAATTTAAAAAAAATTAAAATGTGTGGATCTGCGCTTTTCAGGGGCTCCCGAGGGGGGGCACCTGACCCCCGCCTCCCCACGTTCCTGGCCGGGAGCCTGGCTACGGGAGACACTGAAGGATTCCTGAGAAAACCTGAAACCACATAAAAGGGAACCAGAAACTGGTCCCTTTTAGTTTCGTGTAACTTAATTCAAAAGCAGGGGAGCTGTTTTAGTGAAAGAATCACTGTCAAATTCAAGGCAACAGAGTTCGTACCTGGTTGGATTTCACAAACGTGTCCTCCGGGCATGACATCTGTCCGCTCTTGAATTCTGATAGGTCGTCACCACCTCAGATCACGACACAGAGAACTCTGCAGATGAGACCGGCCAAGGGGAGCCGAAGCCAAACGACCCATCTTCTCGGGTGGATTTGCCACACTAAAAGCACGTGCGTCCAAGTGATTGAGTGAAACTAAGAATTTTGATAGGAGATGTTTGATAAATATTTTGATTTGATTGTAAAAAACCTCTGGCTTATTACACACGCACTTATTTTTTTGTCTTCACTGGTGGGATCTTGGCCAAGCGAGCAGGTCCTCGAATAATGTCATTTTGTTCAATGTTTTGATATAACATTGATGAGGAAAAAAATCAATTCCCAGCCGGGACCACTGGCTGTGTGGAGAGTGCACGTTCTCCCCAGGTTTTGCATGCAGTTTCTCCAGGACTCTGGTGTCCTCCTACGTCCCCAAGATGGGCACATTAGGTGGACTGGCGTGTCTAAACGGTCCCGACCTGAGTGAGCGTGGGCGTGCGTGGGCGTGGGTGCGGCCCTGTGCTGGGGGGTGTCCTGGCCAGGCTGGGATCCCATCCTGCACCCTGAGCTCCCAGGGAGGCTCTGATCACCCACGTCCCTAAGCTGGAATCATCAGGTTGAAAAATCATTCTCCTACTTGTTTTTATTCATCTTTCTTAAATGTATGTACAGCTCACATTTCTTTCAGTGTTTCATGTTACAGGTGTTTGGAGTCTTTATTTTGAGGTTTGGTGATGTTTTAGTGACTAGAACTAGGCCGTAGGAACTTAACTCTTATTAGTCTATGGTAAAACTGTTTTGTTATGTGTCATTTTGCTTAAAGTCTCAGTTTCCAAGAAGCTAGTGTGGATGACAAGTGAGGATTCATTATAATCTGACGTAGTAGGGCCTCAGTTTCCTTACTTCCAAAATGAGGTCTCAGCCAGGACCCCTTTCCGTCTCCAAATGGTCACAAACATGAACTCCGGCACTAGGACCACAGATGCTCTTGGGAAGTAAAAGCTGGAGTTGGGGGTGGGTCAGGTAACCAGATAATTACGTAATATCGGAGCCGTGGGAGTGCAGAGATGGGACAAGTCACTTAGTGTCCTGTGTCTATCTGTGGCGTGTGTGTGTGTGCGTGGGGGGGGGGGGGGGGTGTCGGATTGGCAGCTACAGTGACATCCCGAGTAAATTAATTGCTCAGTTGTGCAACTTGCCACAGTTTAGAGATTCAAATAGAACCAACATAGCCCACTCCTTCTAGAATCTCCACCATCTAAAAATAAATGCAGACTTAAGCTTCAATTATGCACCAAACACCCCTAATCATAGCCTGTGGAAAAAACTACTCCCCGCATCTGCGTTTCATTGGGAAAGTTTCAAATGAAGCAAGAATGAAAAAAACCTATCACTGCCTTTTGCGTCCAGCAATAACAGGCCTGGGCTCCGAACAGTCAACGGGATCTATGAATATAACACACTGAACTGTTTTTTTTTATATAGGGGAGTGGGGGATTGAAATTGTAGCATGACTACTCTCTGCTTGGAAACGTCAGGCAGAGTAATGTGTGAGGTTTTAAAAATATGTGCTTATTCATAAACAGAGGCGGCTGAGTCATGGGCCAGCATCACACCAGAATAACGCCAGCCCTGAGCCAAGGCTGCGACCCCAGCACAGCCACACAATCCATCAAGGTCGGCCTCGGGCCCCAGGGCCACCGCTGACTTCCCACCACTGAACTGGAACCGCGCACCCCGTGCGGGTGCCACGCACTTCGAAAGCTGCGCCTCTCAACACTTGGCTTCTCCTCATAATTACTTCTCCTGTTTCCCTCCTGATACTCATTTAAATGCTAAATAAAACGAGCTCCTTCTCCAAGGCGAGAGACTCCTGGTTGTAACCTGGAGCTGCCTCCGAGGGAACACGAAAATCAATTAGACCCCATGTGAGTGGGGATGATCGGAGCTGAATGGGGAGGAATATAAAACAGGGTCTTCTGGGGAACAAACGTCCTCTGCGATGTGAGTGAGCGTGACAAGCTCACTGAGCGCTTGTCACATATTTCCGGAGTTCAGTTCTGAGACCCACTCAGGTGGCCTGCAGGGGTGTGGGGGGCGAGAGCAGAAGGCCCGTGGGCGCCGGGAATGCTGGGAGCGCTCCTTCCACGGAGGTGACAACCTGTCATTGCTCAGCCTCCAGGACAGAGGCGGCTGCGGCGCTGTGTGTGGCAGCTTCAAGGGCGTGTGGGACTCGAGGAGAGGACACCGTGCTATTACTGCTGAGGCCAGGGCAGCCCGCTGGTCTGAAGGAGGCCCAAGGTCAGCCGGGGAAGTGCTTTGACAGTGGCACTGGCCGAAGTCGCTGCTTTGCTGGAGGTCCTCGAGCCCAGGGCCACGTCTCAGGTTCCTGAGCCAGACGGTCACTAGCACTAGGCCCCTGGGTGGCTATTCCACAGCCCCGCACAATCAATATTGAACTCGAACTGAGAATGTCCAGATGTGCCCTTGACGTGCGGAGAGTCCATCAGATACTCTGGGACAAGAGGTTCCCCAGCGCTGCTTCTGCGTTACGCGGTCTGTGTGGGGGGACGGGTGTGGGGCACCTAGGGTCTTCCAGCTCCGTGATTTGGGAGAAACAGTGCAGGCTGTGGAGAGCCCTCTACAGCCGGTAGGTACTTTCGACTTGAGTCCGCACCCGCCTCCGGCCCTACCTTGTCTGCGTCCCGGGAACCATCTGACCAGTGCTTTGCAAAAGCGACCTGCAGACCACCTGATCAGAATGTCACCTGGAGAGCAGGGAGGACACTGGTTTCTGCTCTCCTCTCAGACCCATAGTCGGAATGGGGCCGGGGCGGGAGGCAGGGACCGCATTTTCAGGGAGGATGCCTCGGTGGTGTTCAGGCAGCAAGGTGGAGACCTGTTGCCCCGGAGAGTGCGTGGTCACCTGGTACCTCGGGGCATGACCAGGCACCCGGAAGTTCGCTTTCCTCGGGCACATTACTCTCAGTCCAGAATGGTCCTCCTCGCCCGCTCTATTCCTCGCTCCACCGTCTCCTCTGTTGGTATCTACTATGGGTAAGGCTGGGCACCATGGTGGGTGCAGTAAACTAAGGGTGAGTAAGAGAGGGGCCTTGATGTCCAGGGGAAAATATTTGATCGAGCTGAGAACACAGACATCTGAACAAATAATCACAGAACACGGTGAATGAACCGTAGGAAAGGTAGGTGCAAAGAGTACCAGGAGCAACAGAGAAGCAATAATAAGTTAGAGGGAGGTTCTCCAACACCAAGGCCAGAAGAGTCTCCAGTGAACAAGTGACATTAAAATGGGCAACAACTGGGTAGATTGAGTAAGACGAAAAAGACATTTAACATGTATGACCAGAGAGAGTCACACAAGTTTGAAATATATTTGGGGATAAGTCTGTCTTCACCTTCAACTAGTCATTATTGTCTTATTATTATTATTATTGGTTTTGTGTGTACGTCGACACCTTCAGGATAAACTCATTCTCCCGAAGACTCTTCTCAACTACCCTGAAGTCTGGTTGAGACGGGAAATGCTTGGTGGTCTTGCTGTGAACACACGGCCATTGAGACTGCCCTTAACGTGGGGTGAGCTTGGGGGGGGCGCCAGCGAGAGGCCGGGGTGACCATGGAACCTGGCTGCCATGGGGGCTGCGGGGAACCACAGCCCTCAGACAGGTATCCGGTTATCCTCTGCTCTCCCAGGGCAAAGCGCCTTGTTCGGATCCAGTAGCTATCAAGTAACACCTGACACCCCTCCCCGCCCTCAGCTGCTACTTGTTCGACACAGGCATGGCTTAGCTGAATGTTTGACCTTTCAAAAAGAATACTTGGAAGATGGATATCTGAAAGCGAGCTAGGAACAATGGTACAGAAGGAACAGGAGTGTCTACAAAGGCCCTTAGGTGCTCACCTAGCCGATCTGGTTGGAGAGCCATGGGGGTGGGGTCACAGCTGCAGAGGCTGTGCCCCAGCTCCCCTTCCTATGGGACAAATGGTGTCCTCCCTCCAGGGTAACGTTTCTTGGGTCTCAAGGTCCCCAGGTGCTGACAGCTTGCTTTCCCAGATAATTCCTGTAAACAGCTGGCATCCAAATCCAGACGAGCTGGTGCCAAGGTGTTTCATTATCTCCGCACTAATAAACTGCTCTTACACTTCCCCGGGGGGGGGGATGAAGGGTGGAGGGTGGGCTCCTCCCCTGGAGCACACGCCCCTCCTGCAGAACTGTAGCCCCAGCAGGCCTTGCCCTCTTCTCTCATCTGGCTGACCCTGGCTTCGGCAGTTCCCTCTTCTCCTCAATAAAGCCCATTCCGAGGCCCTGCTCAAATCGTGTGATGTCACTAACCTTGGTGGACGACAGGTGGCAACTCAGAATGGACCCGTCTGGCAAAAAATTCACCTCCAGCAATGGAACAGTAGTCAACAGCCCGCTAGCACTTTATAATTTGCAAAGGGTGCCGGGATGCATCAGTCCTCCACTCACCATCCCCTCACAGTAATGACGTGAGTCAGAGATACTGTGTTATCCCTGCTTGATAGGCGAGGAAACTGAGGCTGAGAGGGCACAAAGCATCGCCCCGGGTCACACAGTGCACTCAGGACAGAACCAAGGTTTTCTGACTTAACACCATACTGTTCTCGTTCTCCTGCGACACAATGAATGTGACCACTGGTGCCATCTACCCTTTCACTCTTCCCATAAAACGTCTCATGGTATTGACACTTCAGCTTTGTATCGAATTACATTTACACAGTAGAGCGTGCACCCGCCAACCAAGGCCAGTCTTGCAGAGAAGGAGGAAATGTGATTCTCCTTTAGCAAAGACTGAACGAATAAAAACACTTTCAAAAATCTAAGAAAAAGTCAGTTGGGTAGGTTTCCATGTGCCACCTGACCCAGTTGACGAAATTCTGTGACTGTGGAGGCATGTACTCATTTCCAAAAACAAAGAAAGCAGGAGAGTATAGGATACTGCAGGTGTAGTCCAGGTGTGCTGCAGGTGTAGTCCAGGTGTGCTGCAGGTATAGTCCAGGTGTGCTGCAAGTGTGCTGCAGGTGTACTGCAGAGTAGAATCAGGGTGAGGCCAGTGAAGTATAAAATTTAAAGGGCACTCACTCTCAGGTGCTAACCTTGAATTTGCTCAACCCTGAGAGTAAGCATCTCCCTAAATATTGCACCCTAGGCCCCTCCCTTGTCTTACCCAAGTGCCAGCCTTGGTACACTAAGTCTTAGCCCAGAGCTAATGTTCTGAGGAGCAAAATGAGGGCTGTATCTTTAGAATGAAATCAGAAGAAAACTAGAAATAAAACGCAGTTACATTCAAATTGTCTTGCCCAGACAGGACATGCTACATAATTTACAGGGCCCCGTGCACAACGAAAATGTGTGCCCTTTTCCAAAAATTATTAAGAATTTTAAGAAGGTGATAGCAGAGAATGAAATCATGTAAGGGCCTTCTGAACACTGGCCTCTGTGGGGTGGCACTGGCCTCACACCTGGACATGTCCTAACTGCCTGCTGTCCTCCATCAGAGGTGTCTCCCTCATGGTGAGGCATCTCCTCCAGCCAGATTCAGGTCTATGAGCACACACCTGGTTGCCTAGGAGATGACCTCTAGGAAGTCCATGGAGATGTGTCACCAGTGCCATGGAAACAGTACTGGGATGGGATTCAGAAGGTGCAAGTCGTGGGTTTGGTCCTTATAATTAGGTTATAAGATCCTGGGCCAATCACAGAATGCCTTTAGTATATAAATAAAGAATCCTACTTCGTGGAAATTCATTTATCTCAGTAGAGACTGGAACTGATTAACCGTGATAAACGAGGGCCAACTGACTGTACACCCTCGTTTCCTCCTTTGAGTTGGATTATAACTTCAAACTTTCAGGCTAGGGACCACCAGGGGGTTTATGGTTATCCTAAAAGGTTGGAGAATTATCTGTACAGGCAGACCTTGGAAATATGGTTGGTTCAGTTCCAGACCACTGCAATAAAGTGAGCATCACATTAAAGTGATTGACATGCAATGTTTGGTTTCCCAATGCATAAAAGTTATGTTTACACTATACGGTAGTCTACTAAGTGTGCAATAGCATTATATCTAATAACCAATGTAAGTGCCTTAATAAAAAAACTTTATTGCTAAAAATGCTAACTATCATCTGAGCCTTCTACAAATCATCATCTTTTTGCTGGTGGAAGGTCTTACCTTCAGTTTGTAAAAAACATAATATCTGTGAAGCGCAATAAAGCAAAATGCAATAAAATGAGGCATGCCTGTATTTTGAAAAAGACAGCCCTCCCCCCAAATATTTGTCTCTTCCTCATGTATATGACCATTTTATTTATTTATTTATTTATTTATTTAATCCTCACCCGAGGACATTTTTTGTTGTTGTTGTTGCATTTATCTTCAGATAGAGTGGGAGGGAGAGGGGGGGGAAGAGAGAGAGAGAAACATCGATGTGAGAGAGACACATCGACTGGTCGCCACCCACACAACCCCACCGGGGCCTGGGTACGTGCCCTTAGTGGGAACTGAACCCAGGACTCTCTGGTCCACAGGCCAATGCTCTAACCGCTGAGCCAAACTGGCCAGGGCAATATATGACTATTTTAAAAGGAGGTAAATATGTGGTGATTAAAAAAAATACAAGTTCATTGAAAAACATTATTGAATTTATAGTAGCATTTTATTAACTATATTATTTTTTAAATGACTAGATTTTAAAAAAAAGCACTAAGATGTACTTCTGGAGATTTCTGTACTATTGTCCTTATCTCGCCACAGACTGGTAACAAACGGTTTTCAAACAGACACCTGTCTGAATACCACCTTTAGTCAGGGTATTAATCTGGGTAATAGTTGATTCAGAACCTCACCTGCTTGATTTCCTTTATGGAATGAGTAACTATTTCCAGAGCCCCTGCTCTGTTCCAGGCCCTGTTCTCAGAGTTGGGGACACAGTGACCATAAGAGACAAAAATCGCTGCCCTATGGAGATTACGTCCTCACATAGGTTGAGACAGACATTAAATAAGTAAGCACATCTATACAATAGAGGCCATGTGCTCTGGGGAAAGTTAAAGCAGAGAGGGAGATGGCTGAGCCACGGTGCTCTGTCCTGTTATCTAAAGCTTCAGGGAGTTCCTTCCCTTCCATGCCTCCAACCATCATTCTGCTGACTCTCCGTCCACCAGGCTCCATCCACCCAGCTCAGTAACTTGCACTATTTGTCATCTGCCCTTCTCGTATGGGTGATGAGACAGTGCTTCTCTCTCTTGCATTCATTATGGTGCACAGAGCAATGAAGTAATGCGCACAGGATTCATCTGATGAATGCATCTGTATTAGTTTTCTGTGGCTGCTGTAAAAACGGACTCCAAACTGGGTGGCTTAAAACAATGCAAATGTATTCTCTCACAGTCCTGCAGGCCAGAAGTCTGAAATAGTTTCTCTGGGCTGAAATCAAGGGCTCCCTTTGGACCCTCTAGGAGAGAATCCGCTCCTTGCCTTTTCCAGCTTTTGGTGGCTGCTGACATTCCTCGGCTTGTGGCCCCCTCAGTCTAGCGTCTTCAAACCTCTCTGGGCTCCATCTCCACACTGACGTCTCCTCTCTGCCTGTTTGTGAAATGTCCTTCTGCCTCTCTCTTATAAAGACACATCTGGATAATTCAGGATAATATCTTCATCTCAAGACCCTTAATTTAATCACATCTGCAAAGACCTTTTTTTTCAAATAAGGTAACATTTACAGGTTCCAGGGATGGACCTGATTGCTCTGGGGACATTATTCCACCCACCAAACATCCTTAACAACCTCCTCAGCCTCCCCAGCTTCCTGATGTTTCCTCTGGGGTGACTGGCTGCTAAGCCAGGAGACTTGGTAATTCGTGCTCACATGTAAACAAAGGTGTGCATTACACAGTTGTGTGCGGCGCAAACAGACAAAACGAACCTTCCTATTTGCCTTAAAGATAGCCGCCAGGTGCAAGTAAAAGACACACCCTGGATTTCTTAAACCTCTACCCGTCTGCTGGGGAAGATTCTAGGAGCCCCTTCGTGGGACTCAGAGAGAAACACTGACCACAAATTGAGCCTGGCCCTGACTGTTTTCTTCGGAGGCAGAGAAAAGGAAGTGATATAAACATCCCCCAAGAGTGGTTTTCTTTAGCGCAGAGTAAACACCAAGTTACCTCCCACCTGCAGTTCTTTTCTCTTTGCTTGGCCTTTGCCCAGACCATCCCACACGCTATGAACACCTGTGAGCCTGCCTGCGGTAGTAAAGCTGCAACTCACCTGCAGCCCAGGTGGGTTCACTGGCGCCTAAGCCCTGCTCTCAGTCCCCACCCGTGTTTATTGGGGTTACATGTACATACCAGCTTCTGTGCTCAGCACACTGAAGCCCCGCACGGGGCTCGAAGTGACGTTAGATGCAGCTGACCCCGAACAGTGCAAACTGGAACTGCCCGGTCTACTCATACGGGGATTTTCTTTTTCAATAAATACTGGAAATGTATTTTCTCTTCCTTGTGATTTTTCTTAATAACATTTTCTCTTCTCTAGCTTACTTTCATGTAAGAATACAGTATATAATACATCTAGCACACAAAATACAGGTTAACTGTATGCTATCAGTAAGGTTTCTGGTCAACAGCAGGCTATTATTAGTAGTTAAAGTTTTGGCGAGTCAAAAGTTATAAGCGATTTACAACTGTGTGGGGGGTTGTTCCAGGGTTAACTGTAGTGTCATTGATTCCTAGGCCCAGGGCCAGCACCGTAAAGCACCCGCAGTCAATGCTTTGGGATCTGTAGGTCCTGTGGCCTCTGTCCTGCCGGGCAGCTCCGCTCTGCCAGGGTAGGAAGGACAGTGCCCACGTCTAGACTGAAACCACCGTCTGTTTGAACGGATGTTGCTGTGTTACATGACAACTTTATTTACAAAACAAAGTTCTTGGCCCTGAGGACAGATTCTGACTTATTCTCCCCCTCAAAAAGTTTAATCATTTCTATTGATTTAAAAACAACTTCAACTCTGCTTTCCATTATTACCTCTTTAGACCTGCTTCCTGACACACAGACCATCTTTCAGACCTCACGGGATTTATCTAACTCTAATAAAACGTGTTGTTAGAGACTCTTCTTTTTCTTGTAATTCTTGAGTTGTCTGCTGCTCTCAGATTAAAATAATTTCAATTTTCCTCTTTAAGTTTGTTCTGCTAGGTTAAGCTACCAGAAAGAAACGTAACTTTGCGGAAGTCTCTCTTG
The DNA here is from genome assembly GCA_030848825.1 of Tadarida brasiliensis. NCBI lineage: Eukaryota > Metazoa > Chordata > Mammalia > Chiroptera > Molossidae > Tadarida > Tadarida brasiliensis. The sequence continues at coordinate 90,753,184 of CM061267.1, read as the reverse complement.
TAGCAGGAAACCCCGTGGCTGAATTTCAGTGGTCACTCCCAGGACCTGGGCTGCTGATTCATAAATCAGAAATGTACCTTAAAAAATAGTGCTGCCCAGCACTCCGTCAGATCCAGCCTTTCTGACTTAAAACCACTGGTCCAGGCCCCATGTTGCACGTGAGGACCGGCTCCTGTCCCCTGGGAGTTTACAGTCAGGCTGTGACAATGAAAGTTCACAGGCAATTATAACATACTTATATTTACATAATACATAACTATATTTATAGAACTATATATTCATAAAACATTTCATATAACTATATATTATAATTATATTATATAATTATATAATCCTAACATACTATCTATGGAATTATAATAACTGCTAATGTGGGGGAGGTGTTGTGTGCTCTGAGAGCTGTCCCTGACTCCCCAAAATAAGTGATGGCTCCTCTGTGACCTGAAAGAGGAGGAGAGAGCCAGGCAGTGAGAATGAATCCAGGAGAGTACTCCAGGCAAAGGGAGCAGCATCTGCAAAGACTTGGAGGTGAGTTGGGGGGTGACCCATCCCATGAGTATGGCTGGAAATGAGAAGGTAAAGGAGACTGGCAGGCAGGCATTAGCCCATGTAGCATCTTCCAGGACAGACTGGGGAGACTGGACTACATCCAGCTGGTGAAGGATGACTTCAAGCAGGGCATTGACACGGTCGGATATATAAATGCTAAAGTACACACTAATAAAAGAATTCAGATAAAGCTGTGGTGTGCTTCTTTAAGAGAGTTGAGAAGTCCTCGGGTTGCCCTAGACCACCTCTGACCCACCAACGATACCCTTCTAGGGAGTCACTTCGAGCTAAAAATCAAAGGGCCCACTTTGCATATGATATTGTGAAGTTCTGGGACTATGAGAAGCCGTTAATGTTCTGAGGGGGAAAAAATGGAAAGTTTAGAAAATAAGGAGAAAGGTGTCACACTCCCATCCTTTAAGAAAATAAGGTATCATGTGTCTATAAGTAAATAGACGACACAGGAAACCCAGAACGCTGATATTAACCTCGTGTATCAAGTGGCCTTATCGCTGAATTACACGGCTACTTAAGCAGAATACAGGTCAGTAGCCACTAGATCAGGTTAATGGGGGAGTTTCTGAAATTTCCTGCTGGAAGTGAATCTCAGCAAAGCTTGCCACACATCTTTTAAATCTCATTTTATTTGCAGGACTTTCCTTGATCCCCCAAAGGCCCCTTCCTGGGTTTCCAGACCTTATCATCGCCAGAGAGCATAAGTCAGCGAGAGCTTGAGCTGACTCCTCTGCTCACACCTTTCTGCTGAGCCCACGATCGAAGCCACCTGCACAGCGGGCGGCAGCAGCTTTCCGCACGGAGGCGCAGAGCGAGTGTGTGCGGACTTCCCCGCGGCGGAGGAACCGCTCCGAATGAAACGCGTCCGCCAGAACCAGCTGGCTCCTCCGACGGGAACGCTCCGGCTGCAGGAGCTGCAGTTCTGACTGGTACCGTTTTCTGGAATGTCTTTTCATCCACTAGGAGTTACAGAGCTGTCTGCGTTTTCTTCTGGTTGCAGCAGCCAAATTATAGCTCAAGAGAAAAACATAATTATATTCCCAAAGGCCAGGGATAGTTGCTGAAAATACCCTCACTATGAACAAAACAACAAGAGATAAATGAGGATTACCCATGATGCACAGGCGATCCAAAATATTCTCGGGAATAGGATTCTTGGGACTATATTTATCTTCTGTTCTCCAGTTTAAAAATATTAGTTAAATGTTGGTCTGGTTGATTGACAGGTACAGATAAGTCTATCATATTTCCGTAAGTATTGCTAATAATGCTCGTTCCTTCCAGCACATACGATAGCCGCACCCCTCTGGTAGGCTCCCCATTTAAAGAGCAGAATGGAGTTATCCACGCACATTTATGTACACAAGGAGCTTAGCAAAATTCTTGCTGACCTATTTCCTTTTTGGGCTGGAGGGAGAGACTTAACTCTATCTTGACTTTGGATTTACTACTATTATTCAGGACTGGGAATCCTAGTTATTCAAACAAGACTGTGCTTTGAGATGGAAAGTGACAGGTAGGGCTTTCTGTTAGCTGCAAGCGGCTAGAAGAGTCAGGGGCCAGACAGAGGTGTTATCCCAGCAGCAGGAGGAGACATTCCTGCCGTAAGGATGGTCACTGGCAGGTGCGCTCTGATCACCTTCAGTGCTTGTGCGTGGTTCAAACACCAGGCATGCTTGTGCTGGCGACCTTCTGTCCCCTTCTTCACTTGCCAATAGGACCCTGATGCGGTTTGGGCAGCAGTGTGCCCAGATCTAGAAAATCAATCAAGACTGGGCCAAGCCAGTTCTGTCGCCTTGTTCCCTTTGTTAAGCGACTCGTCTGTGGGAGGGCCTGGACCTGTGCTGGCCAATGAGATGTGACGGGAAGTCTGCTGGGGACACAGTTTCTCCTGTGAAGGGAGGAATGGAAAGTCTGCTGTCACTTCCCTTGACCTCTGCTTTGGACATTGTCTGGGATGTCTGTGACGGAATAGTGATCCCACTGTGCACTTGTGGACAGAATCGAGAGGGAAGGCCATATGGCAAGGCTGGTAGAGGTGGAAGAAAAAGAGGCCGGGTCCACGATGAAACCATCGGCCCAACCCATCCTGAAACCACCTACCTCGGTCTTTCTGTTAAGGAAACAGTTAATGTTCTAAAGGTTAAAGTCTGTTAGCTGAACTCTGTTACTTACACAGAATTGCTACCTTTAACACTAAGAAAATATTAAACTATATATCCTATGCAGTGTTTGCTTCTTTTTAAACACAATAAATAATAAAGGGTAGAATCTCAACGCAGATTTACTTTCTCCCAGGAACAGTGTGCTTATATTACTAACTGAGCTTAGACTCAACATCAATAAATTACAGCACAAACGCTATGAAAGCGAAGTGACAGCTATGAACCATTACACAACATGCCAATTACACAAGATCTTCTACTATATGATACATTTCACACGTGGCATTAAAGCCTACCATACTGTTACATATCCATTTTCAAATTTATGTGTAATATAAACATATACATTTAATCTAGTCACAGCAAATTTAAAAATCCAATGTCCACCCTCCAGTTTTGTTTAAGCCCTTGTTAATACCCACCCAAGTCTTGATCTCAAAGTTTTAGTGTTATAGAACTTAATCACACACTCCAGGGCACCTACACCCTGAGATAGGGTGTGCGTGTGTGCGTGTGTGTGTGTAACTCATGTTTGTTCCAGAAAGTGTGAGATGGCTAAGCCCTAATGTAGGCTGTCAAAAGTCGTCAATTTCTCAACTTATAAAGTAGATTTTGTACGAGTGGTGTAAGAGATCAAAGTAAAAACCAAACCAAAGCCAAAACCAAACAACAAAACAAAAGGAAACCGTCCATCTAGCTCCAGCCAGCCCTCACTGTTGGTTTCAAGGATGTTTACAGAACGTTTCACTGTTGTTTAACCACCTGATTGGGTTTGGTTCTAAAAAGACTGATAGCCCTTCTTTTACTTCTTTGGCCAAATGTTTTGCTCGTTCAGATAAGTCTCTGCCAACGTCTAAACTACTAAGGCAAAAAGTAGTCTCATCTCACACTTCTGAAATTATTGATGTTGTCTAAGTCTCTTTAGCCAAATATTATTGCACTTGGAAAACACGAAACAAGACATTGTGATACATAGGCAGGTCAACATTTTCAGTGTAAAAATGGTACATGATAAGCATGAAATCCATGCCAGTATCATTGCCTTCTTCTCTCCCTTCTGCATGTGGAAGGCCTATTATTCTGGAAATTAAGGCATTCTATAACATTTTGTGTAATACTTTGATAGCTGTGGCCTTGTATGGACAGGCCAAAGTCAAGAACATGAAGAAGTGGAATTAACAAGGCAAATATGTAAGAAGGGGCCATAACAGTGGAAGTTACAAAGCAGATCCTTGAACCTGGAAACCTTTCCTCTTGTTTTCTTTTTTTTTTGGTCCCATTTTTCCTAAAGTGTATTCTGAGAACAGCAATCCTGAGAGGTGCACAGCACCGAAAGGGTTCTGCGGGCAAATACGGGCGGGACCCACTCATACTCTGATCCTTCTGGAGATTCCTGGCCCACGGATCCTACCGAGAAATCCTGCACGGAAGAAAGCTGTTTATCTTGGTGATACAAAGTTATTTGAGCACAGGTAACAGCTTGAACGTCCCATGAAAACACTACGTGCTTCCAAAGCAAGCAGTTTACTAATTTGTTTGATTTTTCTAAGTAAACATTCCTTTTTTAAAACATCAGTAACTATGTGAAGTATCCTACCCCTCTTAGTATTTTTTTTCCCAGTCTGTGGAGGAAATTCTCAGCTGAGACTATTTCTCTAGCAAGAAAGAGTCACTTACATTACAGCACCAGCCAGAGAGAACAGGTTATCTATTAGACATGGAAACACCTTTCCAATTTGACCTTCGCCATGGGGAAGCAGCACAGTCAGAGGCTTCATTTCTTAGCAAGACTACGGCACTGCCTTCTGAACGAGCAATGTGCCCGTGGTGGGATTCGTGCACACCTGGCAGGTGCCAGCAGCTGCGCCTGAATGTACTTCACATACATCGTGTCACTTAAGGGGACACTCAGGCTGGGAGACATTAAATGACGCACCCTAGGCACTCAGACAGAAGGGACAGAACGGGCCTGGGTAGTTAGGTTCATGCTCTTTTTTTAAAAAAAATTTAATTAACTAATTAATTTGTGATTTTTTTTTTTTTGCTTAATCCCTTCTCCTTTTCCACCAGCCCCCCTCCCCCTTCCCCACGACAGCTGTCCATGCTCTTAAGTGTACCTCTCTGTCCCCGATCTTCACGGGGCACTATTTTCTTAAAAAGGAATCAACAACAAGGAAGGGCTATAATCATGTTTAAAATAAAACTAATAAACATCCCCAGAGAGAGAGCCACTAAAAAAAAAAAATCCTCACTTGGGTAACTAATACAAATAGAGTAGGAACTCCGACTTTTAATACTCACTGATTTAAAAAGAAACTGAACAGAGATATTTCAAAGGAGAACTCTGCACAATCATTACAACAGTAGGGAATTTTATGTCCCTACGTGGCGTGTACCCCTACTCAGCGGTCTCCATGCTAATGGTCACCAAACGCTTGACGGAGAGTCCTGTTTTCTGCTTGTCAGACAGAGCTTTAGTTGAAAATGTTTTCTATTTCCTGAACTTCTTTAGGTCTTCCCTTCTAAAGGAAAAGATCAGAATGTGGGCTGGTGTTTAAATAGCTGTTTTTTTTAAAATTAAATTTATTGGGGTGACATTGGAAATGTATATAATATTATATAGGTTTCAAGAGTAGAGTTCTGCAATACATTATCTGTATATTGTATTGTGCGTTCACCACCCAAAGTCAAAGCTGTTTTCTTTTTAATGTGGCCATGGCAATGACCAGAGATGCTCTCATCCAAACCATGGGCCAGACGCTGGACTCACCCGCTCTGATGACCTTCCCCATCACCTGCCCACGTGGTCAGGTGCACAGGCACAGACCTGCCTCCATAGGCATTTGCATGGACTCTATCCATATACATTTCTGAGCATTTTCTCCTCAAACAGCTCACCTTCTCTGAGCTAGAATGTTCCTGCCAAAGTCAATCACTGGGAACCCTCTACTCTGGAGATGAGGAACTAAAGCTGAGAAGGCAAGTCACTCATGAGCTTTGTTGTCGCCATGGTCACGTCCCTTACGTGTGGTTAGGCTGCCGGGAGCACAGCCACTTGAAACCCAGAGACTTTTAACCGCTGGCCTCAACTTCCTCTGTGCACAGGACCTTTCACCAGCTCTGACTTGACTCTCACTTCTTTCCAGAGCCTTCTCTCCCGTGACATGTCTAAGAAGCAGTAAAACAGCTCAAAGGCAGGAAGATGGGGGTAGGGGTTCACTGAAAACTCGGGGAGCCTGCCCTTGAATAGACTGAAGACCTGAACAGCCCTGAGCGCTGACTCGGCTGGGGGTCCTTAGGCTGGCTGTGGACCTGTCTCTAGTGACCGTGGCAGGATGGTGACTGAGCTAGAGAGATGAACCCGCTGACCTCTGCTGACACAGATGTTAGACTCATCTGCCTCTCTATGTTGAGTTTTAATTTGGCAGCAGGTTCAGAACACCGTGCCGGGTACAGAATGGGGGAGACCTTTCAAACTCTGCAGCTAACCATCAACAAACAAACCCTCAAGGCATCTGCCTCTGACAGCTGATTTGGGTTTTCTACAGATGTTACACACACACACACACACACACACACACACGAATGCTGCAGTAATCACCAGTTCTTAGAAAATTTCAAAGGAACTGCCACCTAGTGCCCGGGTATGCTATTACTCTGACAGATCACCTGCCTGGCGGGCCCGAGTCCAGGATTCCAGTCCATCCTCCCTGTCCTGGGCCATGAATGATGTTCACGGTGTGCTGAGTGCGTATCGAGCAAGAATGACTCTGTTATACTTACCAGGGGTCAAAAGCACTGAGATTAAATAGCTATTAGTTTGAACCACATGAAATTGCCTTTTTTGTAGGTAAAAAAATAAAATGATCAAAGATGAACAGTTTCATTGGGTTCAACCTAGATCATTTCTAGGTCTTCTACCTAATGGATTTTCCTCTAGTTCCAGAAGTCTCAGTAAAAATGCCACACAGACGATAGGCAGTGTGGGGCAATTCCTTCCTGCCGTCCTCCTGCCTTCCCTCCCTTCAGCCCCTCAGCAAACGGTAGGAGCCTCGTGGGGAGAGAGGTCCGAGCCTCACAGCTGACTAAAGCACGGGACAGGAGCCTGAGCAGCTTGTGACCGAGCAGGGGGCCCGGCAGGAACCAGGTCGCCACAGGTGCGGCCAGGGCTCGGAGCAGGTCCAGGTGAGATGCTAACAGTGTGCAGAGAAGGGCAGCAGGGTCCCGGAGAGGCCAGGGACAGTGACAACTGCTCCCTCGGCTGACGACCTGCTGTGTGTCAGGCACTGTGCTGTGTGGAAGGGATGAAGGAGCCCGGTGTCTCGGCCTCACGGAGATGGCAGGGGTGCGGGAGGCGGGGAGTGTGTCTGGCTGAGGGCGCACGGGGAGCCATGACCCCGTGGCTGGAGAGTGTCCGAGGTGTTCAGGGCTCATGGTGGAGGGGGACGGGAGAAACACAAGGCCCGCCTTCCACAAGCCCACATCCTGTCTAGGACTGCCCCAGGACCGCCGCCTGAATGACCTCAGTCACCGTGCACGGCCTCCCCGGGCGGTGGTCATGATTCCACCACGGGAGGAGACCGGGACACCGAGTGAAGTGGCTCGTCTAGGGCCACACAGCCACTGGCCCTGCAGCCCACGCTCTTAACCCCATCCCCTCCTCCTCTGAGGGGACCTGCAGAGCCACTGAGCAGAGTGTCATAACAGAAGGAAACATGTCCCACGGGAGCAACGAACATTAAGGAATCCTACCGCGCAGTTCGCTTATATTCTAGGAGGGTAGGTGTGAAAAATGCCGGAGATACATTCTTTTTTTTTTTTTTTAATCCTCACCCGAGGACATTTTTGTTCAGATGGAGTGGGAGGGAGAGAGAGGAAGAGAGAGAGAGAGAGAGAAACATCGACGTGAAAGGGACACATCGAGTGGCTGCCACCCGCACGACCAACCAGGGCCGGGGACAAACTGCAACCGAAGTACATGCCCTTAGCGGGAACCGAACCTGGGTCTCTCTGGACCGCAGGCCGACGTTCTAACCGCTGAGCCAAACTGGCCAGGGCCGGAGATACATTCTTATACATGCATATTTACAACATATTATAATAGCTCTGGAACTAGGGCAAAATAATAATATATAACATATTATCTAGAAAAGATAATGTATTAATAATATATAGTTAATTGATAATATTCAACATATATTATTAATCAGCTACTCTTTTGCCCTAGTTCCAGAGTTAATTATACATAATTATTCAGTAGATAATAATGATACTTTATATATAATTGTCTATAATATATATTATCAAAATATATAGTAATATATAATAATGATATATATTATTAATCGACTATCATAGTGCTCTGTTCCAAAGTTGCCTTACGTAGTTAATCACCACCCTACTCTACTGACTTGACCAGTGGTTGAAAGTGTGGTCCCTGGACAGCGGCCTCCTCCTGTCCTGGGCACCTGGGCTCCAGCCCAGACCCCCCGTGTCAGCAGTGATGGGGTGGGGCCTGGAAATCTGGGTGTAACTAACTTTCCATGGGCTTCTCATGTGTGCTACAATTTGAGAACCACTGGACTAGAGAAAACATGTGTGGCAGCCTGAACATCGCTGACATCTTTAACCCCTTTTTAGCTGTAACTCTCACGGAGTTGGAAGAAAACTTTTGCTCTCTTAAGTAATAATCACTTCCACTTTAATACCCTCGAAACTATTTAATTAGTAGGTAATTTTTATACATATATATTAAACGTTAGGATTCGTGAAGTCCAGGTTAATGAGTATTTTAATTTTATTACCAAATTCGACATTATTTTTCAAGCCCACAGCTTTTCTAAGGCACCCGTTCCCTTTCTTTTTTTGCTGGTGGAAATGAAATGAGAGAAAAATACAAGCATGGACGTGTCTAGGATCTGTCTCACAAACAGGTCTTTGGGGTGTGTTTAAGGGACGTCAGCGGAGGGCTCTGGAGAACAGGAGGTCCCGTCTCGCACAGATAAGCTCGTTGGGCTGATGAGGTTCTGTGGTACCCACTTTATTCACAGAGGTGCAGCAATGAGCTTCTGATTCTCCCCTCGCACCCCAAACCTGGAAAAAACTGTGAAAACCATTTACCAAACCTAGGCTTTCTGAAATTAAGAAGAGTAGAATGGTAATTAGCCTTGCTAATAGTCATCATTTAAAAAATAGAAAAGGTGGGCTTTTGAAAATTTGCCAGTGGCTACTGGCTTTTGAAACCACACATGCAGATGCCTGGGTATGACTGCGTCTGCCTCCTACAGTGGCCTCGTTTCTCTCCACTCCAATCTACCCTCCATGCGGCATCAATTCATCTTTAGAAACTTAATCTCGCCCGGCCAGTGTGGCTCAGTGGTTGAGCGTCGACCCACGCACCAAGAGGTCATCGGTTCGATTCCCAGTCAGGGCACATGCCCAGGTTGTGGGCCCGATCCCAAGTGGGGGGCATGCAGAAGGCAGCCAATCGATGTTCTCTCTCATCGATGTTTCCATCTCTCTCTCCCTCTCCCTTCCTCTCTCTCTAAAATCAATAAAGGAAAAAAAAAAAAAAAAACTAAAAAAACAACAACGTAATCTCTGGCAGCTCCTCAGGCTTTCAGCATGAAGTCCAAAGGCTTCTGCCTGCTTCACAGACCCCTTCTCAAGCTCACCCATCTCTTCAGCCTCCCATCCCCGACCTGACCTCTTGTCTGCCAAGAGCCTTTACAACCCTGTGACCCGGGCTCTGTCCACACTCCTCCCTTTTCTAGAAGGTCCTTCCCAACCAGGCATGGGCCTGCTTCCCCTTGAGATCCATGGGCTGCAGGAAACAGGAACTCTACCCAAATTAGCACTAGAAAAAAAGAAAAAAAAAAAAAAAAAGAAAGGGAAATGTATTGGTTCATAAACCAAGGCTAGAAATGCTCAAATGATCCTCCTAAGAAAGAAAGAGTACTCCTGATCCTTAATTCTGCCAGCAAAGCCCCAGGGGCTCTCTGACTGCCTGTGACACCCGCCCATCCTGAACTCGCCATCCTGATTGGCCAGCTGTGCAAAGAAGAGACCCTGGCCAGATTAGGTGCTCTTGAAAATTTAATTATTGATTATTAATAGTTAAGGATGAATGGATGACTAAGTCAATGAGTGGACCGTCTGGAACAGTGCCTCAGGCACCGTCAGAGTTATATTGAAACCACAGAGGGGTGGCCAAAGGGAGGCGCGTCCTGGTAGGCTTCTTTGGGGGTGAGGAAGACTCTGGGCCAGGAAATGCCTGGATGTGGAAAGCAGGCTGAGAAGTGTGGACTTTATATCTGAAAGCTTGAAGAGCTGCCGGAAAGTTTTAGAAAGATGATGGGTAGTCTATAAAGATAGGTAGAGTTCCCTAAGTCAAAGTGGGGGGCTGGCTGGGTGAGAGGAGAGGAGGAACATCGCAAAGAGCTGGAGGACGCCCGGGAAAGGCTGGGGGCGTGGAACCAGCTGCTGGGCTCAGAAACGGATAACGGTGCCGCTGTGCGGGGCTCCAGTACACAGCTGGGGAGGAAGAGGATGAGGGCGAAGAGATGTGCACATCTGTGTGCGAGGGGACGAGGCGGGGGATAGGGTCGTAACAGGCCTGGCATACCACCTCAAGGCGTCCACTCTAGGGGGCCAGGAGCTCTTGACGAGACTTTCAAGTCAGGACAGCCAGGGGTGGGGTTCCAGCTCACGTACCAGCTGGGTGATCATGAGTAAGTTACAGCGCCTGGCGCGTGGCCGACACTCCACGAATGCTCATGGCCTTGCTGATTTCTACACGGAACTCACTTGAAGACCAACACCCAGGGCATTAAGAACTCCGCGTATCATTTCACAGCCCCAGAACTCAGCCACCCGAGGGGAGCTGGGTCAGGCGTTACTTTCTAATGCTGATGAGGGTGACTGTGGCCTCAGTCTCCTCTCATCCCGATTTGTTCCTTGGGAAGAAGTGAGGTGCAGGCTTGTTGCAGAAGATGTGTCCCACAGCCCTCACCTGGGGATTTAATGAAGATGTCTGGAGCTTTACAATATTGCGGAATCCTTTGAAAATGCATAGAGCTCCGGGCTGAAGACGCACCCAGGGGTTTCCTCTGGGGAATCACAGCGGGAGGCGAGCTTGTCTGCCCGGAGCACCTGTCCTCCTCAGGAACTCCCTCAGCCACACGTATGGCTTCGTAAGGACAAACCAGCCAGGGGCGGAAGGTGGTCAGAATCACGCTGCAGAGAGATGGTCCTGATACTCGAGAGGAAGCAATGCCCAGTGTACTGTTTGCTTGCAAGCGGTCCAGGTTCCTCTGCCCGGGCGTAGGGTGGGAAGCAAGGGCTGCAGCTTTGGCCTTAAGCGAGTTACTAGCAACGGGGCCTACGGCTGATAGTCCTGTGGCCGATAGTCCTGTGGCCCTGGGCAGTCACCGGGCCTCCCAAGCCTCCGTTTTCTGGCCTCCTTGCTGACAGAGAGTAGGAACCAGAAACTTAAAGATGGTTTTCAAGCCGAATAAAATGATGTAGGTTTATAATGGGTTACAAACTACGCCATGCTTGATAAATGTAAAGATGGTATTTTTTTTTTTTTTTTGAAATGATAAGTTTCCTAAAATCATTCAGGACTGACGATCATAGAAGTCCCTTACATAATGGAATAAATGTATTCTGTGATACAATGTAACAGCCTTTACTCTGTTAAAGGCCTGCTGGGTCTGGCATAGCTCACAGTCCTGTCTTATTTCTGACTCTCAGTTCGAGCATTAAAGAAGGATCTATTGCAAATGACAGTGATTTAACGTCATCATTTTTTTAAGCCACCCAATCACGTGAGAACAGTAAAAGTTGCATTTGTAAACTTTGACTCACTCTTCGGCTGGTTGGACTTCATTAGCTTCCCAAGTGGGGACTAGGTACAAAGTGAAATATTAACTTTCTGGAAACTTCAAAGTTCTTCTGTGGAAGGAGAGACAGAGCCAAGAAGGACATTTATAAACGATCATCATAAAACCCAGCCAGACATTTCATGATTGAGAGATGAGTAATGACAAATCTGCGCCCTCTTCCAGAGGCAAGGAAAACAAACAACCTACCCTGTAGCCTTGACAGTCTCATTTCCATGAATGTCAACGGGAATTATTCAGAAATCAAAACCCTTTCTCTGTCCCACAGCTGATCTGGGGGAAAACCCCACAAATCCTGATAGACTCTGCTTTTAATTCACGAAGACGACAGATGGGATTTTGACCTTTCTCTCTTCATGGTCTGCAGGTTTCTAACTTATCTCATCTATTCTACTGATCATCTCAGAGGTCTCTTGTTGGATCTTTGGCCAGACCCAGCGCTGCAGATGGGGCGATATTTCTTTCCATTTTGTTTAAAAAGATTTCCTGGCAATCTCATGAGTAGATAAAAATCTGGTTTATCAGAGTTCATAGGACTCTTTTACATATTGCTTTCATCTTAATTAAGTGAATATAATTATTGAGAGTCTACAAACACATTTCTTCAGCGTTGGGGGCCAGAGATGGAGCGATGAACAGCAGGGGTGCTTTGGGGGTGCTCCCCATGTCCACCTGGTGATCTGGCACTACATTCCTACCCGTTTTAGTAAACTCTAGATGTCCCTTTTTCTAATTTAACATCACCACGTTAAAGAAGGATCGTTAGTCAATGGAAATGAAAACGAGCCCTAACTGGGATACCTGAGTTCTCCATCGTGGTGGCAGGGAAGGGGCAGTGTGTGCAGGATCAGAGGGGGAGGGCAGCTGATGGGTGTGGGAGGAGTCAGAGCTGTTCTGATGATAAAGACAGCAGTATCTAAACTAAACATGGACCTTCCCATTGTCTGTGTCAAAAGCCAAGCAGGAATTCACTCACTAACATCACTGAACAGCCGGAGAGCGGAGTGGGCGCCGGGGCAGCTCCCTTTGGAGGCCCAGAGTGCTCAGGACAGTTTCTCTGGCTTCCAGGCTGCACTTCCTTCCTCTGCCTGGGGGCGAGCGGGCTTCAGCCACCCAGACGCTCCTCCTGTTGAATCCAGCCCAGCAGCAAAAGGGCAAAAGTCCTCTTGCCTCACAGTGAAAGCTTATTGGTTTCATTGGCTCTGACTTGACCGTGTGCCCATCCTGGAACCAACCTCAGTGTCCAGGGACCCGTGACCCCATGGGTTAGCCTTGAGCCACAAATCCATCTCTGGGGTCAGGGGACAGGTGTGACTCCACCAGAAGCACATACACTGAGAGGGAGGGGAAGGGGCTCTGGAGTCATTTCCAGAAGAGGGTACCTAGGTCCCAGGGGCAAAAACGACGGCTCCTATCTACGAGGAGACCGGTGAGTCCTGATCACTTGGACACAAAGATGATGAAGAGAAACTAGAGAGGTAGAAAGGGGGTGACACCTGGTGCTGACCCAACAAAGAAAAACATGGGATTCCCTAAAATTGTGTCCATCCCACTGTGTCCATTGTCACCATGTCACCTTGAGCTGTGGGCCTCAGTTTTTCATCTGTACAAGGAAGAGAGTAAGACCAGGCCAGAGTTCTTTGCTATGAGTACACATCAGAATGACCTGGAAAGGTGTTTTCAAATGACACAGGCCCTGGGCTCAGTTCTGCTGGCCACCCCCAGCCAGAGCCACTGGGAAGAGCTGTGAGGTCACAGTCAGGGCAAACTGCAGTCTCTGCAGGTGGACAGCTGTCCTCGGCGACAGGATCATTTACCTCCCACAGCCGAAGGTGATAAAAAGTGGCGTGGTACTTCCTCCCAACCACCTCCCTGAAGACATGCAAACATAAATGTCTATAAAAAGTGTGCTTTTCATCCATCCAGTGTCCACCGAGAGCACCTGGTCTCAAAGTGAACAGGTGGTCCCCCAAGATCCTTTCAGAGAGGCCATGACGTCAAACTATTTTTATTAGTTCCCTCTTCCACTGATTGACTTTGCAACTGGCCTTCATGAAGCTACCATTTGTTAAGTTTTGTTCTGTGGTAAAAAGTAATAACAATCACATTTACCTAAAAAGGCTATAAAAAACATTCTTCCTTTTTCCAATGACATACCTGTGTGAGGACAGAGCATCTTCCTATAACTCAAACAAAATAATATATTAGCACAGACTGAATACAGAAGCAGATGTGAGAATCCAGCTGCTGGCTATTAAGCCAGACACCAAAGAGATTTACAAAAATGTAAAACAATGCCACCGTTCTCACTACTTTTTTTTCATTTTGAAAATGGACTCGTTTTTCACAAAATATGTTATTTATACAAACACATAATGGATTCATTACTGTTATGTTTAAGAGAATAAATAGTTAATTTATTCCCTCAATTTCACATTCTAATATAGTAAATATTAACAGCTGTAACCCACATAAATAAAAGCTATTTCGAGGTCCCAGTCATCTTAAAGAGTATAAAAGGGCTCTGAAGCCAAAAAGTTGGAGACCCTCTGGACCAGAATTGCGGTGAATCAGATCACTGGGACAATATTTACACCCAAGCAGCCAGGCTGGCAGAACTGCCCACCTGCTTATGCAAAGGATAAATTCACACCACAAAAGAGACGCCCCCTAGCCACTGCACAGCCGGATCTGTGCTATAAAACCAGGGGAAGCGGGGACGATTCACTGGATTCACTGCTGGAAATTTGTTCTTGCTCATTACGCCCACATCTGTGGTCCTTTGAGAGGGTCGCCAGCATGTAACTCTCTTCTCTGCCACTAGATGGCACTGTTTGCATATAAAAGACTTCCGCAAGGGCTGCCTCTCGGTATTAGGGGTTTTCTAGAGAGATTTTGGAGGGAAATGAACAAGGCGGGTTTGGCCTGTCTTACTCAGACACACACTGAATGTATTAAGACGACTTTCCTTTTTGTTCCTGTAAAGCTCTAACCGTGAGACCACTAATAGTGGGGGATTGGTAAAAAGAGAAGCTTTCTGCTAAAAGACAACCCATTTCTAATTATTCTTCTATAGCAGGGGTTTTCAGCATCAGGTACATATTAGTCACGCAGAACACCGAAGTCCCGATGCTCAGGCCTGATCCCAAGTTGTTAAGTCTGATTTTTGGCAGCAGGGAGTGGGGGTGGGGTGGGCGTGTAGTCTAGGCATCTGTATTTTTGAAACCTCCCCAGTAGATTCCAGTGGGCAGCCAAGGGTGAGAACCATAGCCCTTTAAATGGTGTCATTAAGAACCACCAGCTGGCCCCTAAGGAAGAGACACTCATGTTTCCTTGTTCCTTCATTAAAGTCTCTTAATTCTACTACCATTCATTTCCCCCCATCATTTAAACGTTAGCCAATTGTCCGGGAAGAGCAGTCAGCAAAGGAGCAAAGCAACCCCCTGAAGCAACTGCAGGCGACCTGAACCGCCAGGGTTCGTGCTCTCACCGGTGTTTTCGTGGAGGACTGACATGTCGGCAGGCGGAGGGAAGGAATGCCAGGGTCTAGACCAGGACACGAAGGATTCTCAGAATAGAAAGGCATTCGAGGAGGTGGGACAGATGTCCTTAAAAGAAAACGTTCCCCCAAGGATCCGACAACCTTACTTCCAGTCGGACCTTTCCTCGAACCTGGGGTGGACTTTAGAATCACCTGGGGAACCTTAACAGCAGAGCCTCCTGGATGTCACCAGTGGAGGCTTTGATTCAGTAAGTCAGGGGGGACAACCATGGGTATTTCTTAAAAGCTCCCAGGGTGATTCTAACCCACAGCCGGTTTGAGAACCCCTGGCCTAACCAAATCAGCTGTTTTTTTCACACTGCACAATAAATCCCCCACCATCCGGGGGTTCTGATGTAAGATAACGCTCGGTGAAACCTGATCGCACGAGCAAGTTTCATGAGCAAAGGTGATCTAAGTTCAAATCCATTCTTGCAGCACGCATCCCGGTCCAGTGTAGGACCCGTGTGAGCAGGGCAGTGGGTGCCCAGAGGCATCACTCTACCTGTCACTTTTAACTAGCGAAGTTACGCTCTTCATTCATCCTTGACTCCTGAGAACGGCTGGTGGTCAGTTACACATTCTTTCCCGGGACCTCCCAGGAGCATATCCACAGGTCTGCCACACCCTGTGCTGCCAGCAGGTTGTTTCCAGCTCCTCAGTGCTTTCCGTAGGAACAACTCGGGCTCTCCTTTGGCAAAGGAAGGCGGCACCTCTGCTTGGTGAAGGGCCATGGGCAACACCAAGGCTGAACCCACTGTCCTTAGTGACGTCAGGAAGCCTCTGCACCCCAGGCCTCCCGCCACGGCACACCGTGGAGCCATCAGGAAGGCCTCACCGTCACCCTGCACGAAGGGCTTCTGGACCCAGTGCCCTTCGTGTGGGCACAGTGCTGACCCCAGGCGGTAGGATCGCTCAGCACGCGTTTGTTCTCGTTGCTCCCTGCCTCGGTGATTCTCTGCCACGCTCCCCCTCCCCAGTTCATGCTGTCCAGTGTCCAGCTTTTGGCGGTGGTGGGGAAACGGACCCCCAGGGCCTGCATCCAGCTCCTCTGTCCTCTGGCTCCCAGTGGGGATTTTGGGATGGGAGGTACCAGCAGGAGGTCAAAAGGTGGGAAGAGAGAGGAGTTAGGATATTTCTCCCCTGGCCCCTTCCTCTTGGGGGTTGCAGTGGGTCAGTGGCTGGAACCTTGCTAAATGAGGGCCCCTTTTCTGTGAGAGCCCCTCCTGTGGGAGCTCCCCTTTTATGGGAGCTCCATCCCAGCTCTCATCAGACTCTAGGAACCCCAGCGTCTTCCCTGGCCCTTTGGCACTGGGGAGAGACGGCTCTCACAACTGCCAGCCCCTGGGAACGATCCCTGGTGGCCAAATTCTCTCGAGAATGCCAGTGGACGTGCCCCCATTTCTGCTGGGACACCTTCCCCACGAACTGCCAGCTGCACTCCTGTTTCACTGTGCTGTCGGCCCTGCAGGTCCCTGGCTCCTCAGAGGCCTGGCCTTGAAGAGACCTGCTGAGCTGCGGGCACCTGACAGCACTCTGGCCAAGCCTCCACGGCCAAGCCTCCACGGCCTCCAGCTGTCTCTGAAATATTCCAAACGAGCGGGCGGGGTGCTCAGTTTCCTGCTGCGTGGCACCAAGGGCTGCCCTGGATGGTCCCCAAGGCCCTCCTCTCCCTGGGCTCTGGCTCTCAGGATGCCACGGTGAGTCCGATTTCAGCCCGGGGGGACATGCCCACCGAGAGGGCGGGGAGGTGCTGACTGTCGTGGTGCGGTTGAGGCACTTGCTCCTCGGGGGCACTGAGGCATTCTGCTCCATTTCAGAGTTACCACCTGCTGTCCACTTGACAGCGTTTACCGTCCTTCGTGGGCTGGGCTTTAGAGCTGGGAAGTAAACTGAGGAGTGACCCGGCCTCTGACAGTCAACTTCTAGCAGACAAGAGACGTATCCAGATCGCGGGTTCTCAACCTGGGGCACGTGCTGGGGCCACCCGGGGGCTTGTTCACCCCCAGCCTGGCAGGTGCCATCCCCGGAGCTCCTGATGCAGGAGTGTGGGTGGCTCCCGAGAAGCTGAGTCTCAGCAGTCTCCCGGGTGTGCTGATGCTGCTGGTCCCCGGGCCACACTTTGAGAACCACCGATCTACTCAACCACCGAGGAGGCAGCATGTTCAGGGATCATGATTTTGCAAAACGGTGGGGCAGTAGTGAGATGGCAGCAGTTCCTTTAGCCGGGCGAGGCGGGGAGGTGCCGGCAGGTGCTATGGAAGAGGACGGTGGACTCTGAAGGGTGACTGGGAATGAGGTCACTGGAGTGGAGGCGGTTGGGGCAGCCAGCAGAGGGAGGGAGGCGAGGGCAGGAGGATGTCGTGGACCACAGGCCGGTAGGGAGGCCAGCAGCAGCAGACAGGCTGGGAAGGGTGGGGCTGGGCTGTCCCCTCGCCACCTGCCGGTCCACCTCCCACCCCAGGATTGCGGCAGCACTTGCCCTGGAACTCCCTGCCCAGGGAGCCTCTGTCACAGCTGCTCGGATGCCATGGTCGCCCACCTGGCGCTCTGCATGCGCAGCTCGTGTGGGAGGTTTTCCAGCTCACCACACCCCTAGCCAGCAGAGGACAGGAGGTGGCAGGTAAACACCCCTTCAGTTCCTCAGGGAACAGTTCCAAGGGCGGAAGGGCCTGCGGGCTCAGCCATGTGCATGTCTCCTGGCTTCTGTCCCAGCCTGCTCCCCTCCCGACCTGCCCCTGCCCCCAGGATGCCTCCCCAAATGTGGCCCAGACCCTCGGTCAGGCCCTGCCTCCTGGGCAGCCCGGGCTCCGACAGGCTGAGTGAGGCCACCAAGGGGCCCTGAGGTGCCCTCGGGGTTGGAGGACCCAGTCTGAGCTCAACGCCCTGCTGAGAATTCCTTGGTGGCCCCCCTGCGACTCCAGGACAGTGGAGGGAAATGTAATAGGGGACCAGGCAGAGGTCTCGGGGGCCAGCGCGTTCATGTGGTGCACACAGCCAGGTGAGTAATGGAAGGATCACCTTGGATTTAAAGAAAACAATTATTTCGGAAAAGAACGACATGGTGGCTGGGGACCGATGGGTTCTCTCTGAGACAGTCCCTCTGTAAAAGAGGGTTCCCAACCCGGCTCAAAGCCCTCTGTCCACAAAAGGTTCCGCGTCCGCTTTGAAGGTGGGGCAGGTGCAGACCTGAGGCTTCCTTGCTGTCACAGGGAAGCAAAGGGACCCTGGGAGTTGGACCTTGGCAGCTTGATAGAGGAGTGGTGGGGTGGAGGAGGGGCGTGGAAAATGGGGTGGCTGGGACTGTCCCAGGGGAGCCCGGCAGAGGGGACCATCAGTGGGTGAGGAGGCAATGCCAGCGAGGAAGGAACAGCCAGCCCACTTCCTGGGACAGTCACCTGGCACTCTGCATTTGGTCATTCTGGTCCTGTGCTATGATGACTCTCATCTAGCCCCAACCTTCAGTACCAGGCTGTTAAATGGGGAGAAATGAAGGAAGAAAGCTATCAGGATGAGGAAGGGGGCCAGAGGGAGGGGATGAGAACAGCAGCCTGGGCCAGGGGGTTGGAACTGCACGCTGTGTGTGTGTGTGTGTGTGTGTGTGTGTGTGTGTGTCTGTGTGTGTGTGCGTGTCTGTGTGTGTGTGTGTATGTGTGCATGTGTGTGCGCGTGTGCACGTGTGATCCGTTGAATAGAGATGTTTACTGAGGGTTTGCTTTAACGTACGTGAACTTAAGATCTAACACATTCTTCTTTAATTTTGGCACAGGACGCTGTATTCACCGTGGCTTACAGTACAGAGAGTACGTAGCAGTGGCGTGGAAGTGTCTCCTTCAACACTTGCCCCTCAGACACTCCCTTCCCCTCCTACTGCGACCGATCTTGCATCCTCCCATGGATATTTTACGATTTGGCAAGGAAAATGATGTAAAATCATTTTTGCTGGTCTACACAAGTGAAACCATACTTCACACACTATATTGCGAGTTCCTGTTCAGGGACTAAGCCAGGGCCGTGTTTCCATACCCGCCCTCCCGAGCTTCCTCCCCCTTTTCTGTGGTTACAGCTATTCACAGCGGTTCTCAACCTGCGGGTCGCGACCCCTTTGGGGGTCGAACGACCCTTTCACAGGGGTCGCCTAAGACATAACAGTAGCAAAATTACAGTTATGAAGTAGCAACGAAAATAATTTTCTGGTTGGGGGTCACCACAGCACGAGGAGCTGTGTTAAAGGGTGGTGGCATTAGGAAGGGTGAGAAGCACTTCACCCGGATGTGCCATCACTCATCGGAACGGTGCCCAGCTGATGGGCATTTAGGTGGTTTTCTAACTTCCGTTGTTACAGACAATAGCGGAAGGAATAAAGTGCTAAGACGGTATATTCTTCAATGGGCTTTTATCATAGCACATGGTTTTTCTCCAGTAAAACATAAATGCAATTTAATATGGCAGACCAGATTGCTTTAATAAAAATGTGCTGTTGAAAACATGGTCGTCCCATATATTTGATTCAGTAGGGTATACTTTACAAGACAGTTCAGTGATGGTAGCTGGTAACAGCAGAGTCTTTTCCAAAACAGATCATGTAATTATCAAGTGACGTTTAGCACAAGCCGCCCTGGGATGGTCAGAAGCTGAAAGCACGGAGGGCAGTAAGAGCCAGATGAGGCCTGGCTGCTCTGTGGACTTAAAAAGCTCTGCCCTCGGAGTTAGAAAGCCTGGCTTTGATGCCTTCCCCTGCCACTGGGACTTTGTCAATGAAATGGTGATAATGACTCTGGCCCTCTGTGCCTGGCAAAGTTGTTCTGAGGATAAAATGGGAAATTATTTCACATATGTAACATCTGTTTATGAACCACAGATGTCTGAACCCATGACAACTCTCATATTGCTCACAGTGCCATTTTGGGAGGTCAGTACACGATCCATCTATGGCATAAATTTGGAAATAAATTTCATAAAAGAAACTACACTGGGCAATGATCATTCTCATTAAACATACCAAATGGTGGCCCTTATGTATCATACTGTTTTTTAAAAATCAATTACATAAAGAATCGGAAAGGAAACAGGGAGCCATCGGCTAACCACCGTCACTTTTTTTGTACCTTCCCCCTCTCTCCACCTCATCTACAGTGATTAAAATCAGGTTCACGGCTAACCACCTTGACAGAGGGTGCATCTGGAAAGCACTCAGCTCCAACGGGCTAGGTGGTAACTCTTCGCTAATTAATACTGTTAACATTCTTGGATTTACAGGTAACCTGGTCTCCCTGGATTATTGGGAAGTGATCAATAAAACAAGTGGGTGAACCAAGTTTAAGAACTCCGGAAAATGAAATGCGGGCTGCCCGAATTTGGGAACTGTTAGAAAATGTACACATGTCACTCATTAAAAGCTTTAAACATGCCATTACCGAAGCAGACGGGCCCCGGGCACTTCTCAGTCAATCTATTCAAGTCTCTGCCACCTCGTTTCTAGTCCCTGCCTCCATGGCAACAGTCCACTGACATGCCCTTCAGGGAAATAGAATTTCTGGCAAGACTGAGACTTTTAATAATTCCACTTGTCAATACGGGTCAGAGAGAAATGGATGTATCTGTTCCAACTTACTTAACAAACCCAGTAATAAAACGAGTGACCACCAGCAAGTGACCAGACCAGTGTTCAGAGCGTCCCCCAGGAAAGCCACACGCTGCATCATTAGTGTCCAGGAAAATCCACACCATCGACACCTGTCCACCAAACCCTTCACCGAGCTGGATTTCTCCCTTCAACACTTCTTTACCTTTTCCCGGTGGCTCATTCAAAGGGATCAGTCATCGGGTCATTCACTTCCTCCAAATTTTAAATTTAATAAATAAATACAAGATTGTCTCTAGTAAAGGGCGTATTTGTCGCACACGTTTCCTTATAGAAATATCGTCCAGAGATCCTGGTGTCTATTGACCACACTTCACTCTGAGGGGAGAAGAAGGGTCTGGAAACAATTCCGATACCTGGACTCTAAACTCTCAGACGCTCTCATCGCAAACACCCCTCCCCGGTCACCTCTTCTCCTGGAAACACGAGCGTGCGGCCTGCAGGTGGCCTTTCGGGTGGCATTACGCTCTGATTCAGAAATATCAACACCGCTTCAGAGATTTAGTTTACAATTCATCTTCTGATTTGTCACGCCGGGAAGGTCAGCGTCCAGATTTTCTACTCGAGATTACTTGGGAACAGATTCTGCAAACAGACTCAGAATGGGCTCTCGCCGGACCGGAACAAACAGAAAGTTGGGACTCAAGTCCTCTCTCTCCTTCATGAGAAGGTGAACAGTCAGAAGCCCCACCATTTCCCAAATCGATTATTTGTAAAAGAATAAACAGGTGCTTGGGAGACACTGGAGTTGTAAGGAGAAAACGGCAAATGATGTTTTCACGGGCCAGCTGCTCAACGGATGTGATTTTGGGGAAGGTTCTCCAAGGCTCTCAAACTCAATTAGCAAATCAATTAAAATCATCCCCCTGTCTGCCAACAGGACTGTGCCGCCCCCCTGCCCCTCCCGGCAGTGCCAAAGCCAAAGCCCAATCTGTCCACCCGAGGTTCCCTTGCTTTCCGCGAACACTGGACAACGGGGGAGGGGGGTGCCGTTCCGGTTTAATTAAGGATTATCGACCACCAGAAGGAGCGGTGCTCAGGGTTCTGCCCCGGTTATTTATATCTGCCCCAGTCCCAGCTCGCCTTAGAAGCTGCGCCCAGCACAGACTCAGGGGGGGCTGACTGGCATGGCTGGCTGTCACTTTCTGTCAGTGGAAAACAGATAGGACCAGGCAAAGCAGATGGTTCCTATAGGGGCACATCCAAAAAGTCTGCTAGCAAACTGTGCTGGTGTCTTCCAAACACACAGCAACTACCGGAGAGGAAAATCAGATCTTCCTCCCACAGCCTGCCACGGCCCATCCGGCTTGATCGCTCACCCAGGCAGGAGTTTTTCATCCTCTTTCTTTGGGGCAAAGACAGCCTGTCTTTCAAAGCCTCCCAGAGACCCATCATCACCACAAGGCTCCCAACGGTGCCACTAAACGCCGTCATCTAGGTAAGACCACCTTCGAGAGACGGCCGACCTGCCGAGCACGCGTGGACACCAGTCCTACGAGAAGCCGCCACAAACTGCATGCATTTGGCCAGCTGGGTGCCACTCTGGATGGAGCCAGTAACACCTCGAATGGCAATTAAAAACAAGTGACTACTGTCATCATACAATATTAATGGAATTTTTTTTTCCTTTCAAATTCCAAATAAACTCACAGATAATTATTTATGGGAATTCTGTATCTGACCGTATGAGCTTGGGCAAATCACCGAACATTTCTGGGCCTCAGTTTCCTCATCTGTAAAACGAGCGGGTTGAATTGGAAGATTGCTAAGGTCCCTTTTAGCACTAAAATGGGTGGATTTCCTCCAGCATTTCAGCAAGTCACACATAAATTAATCAGCCGGTTTTTCCAGCATAGACGGAAGACAGTTTCCATCACACGCGTGTCTTACCTTTTCAACCGTGGTGTGTTCTTCGCTTGTGACGCTCGCTTTCCTTGACTCGTTTTTGGACCTGCTGAGCCTCCTGGACACCTTTTCTCTGAGCAGAGTGGCATAGCCAATGTGTTCGTAGATGGGGTTTGTTGTCATTTTGGAAATGTACTCAGAGGCTTTCGTTTCGATGTACAGGGTGATCAAGCCGTCTGTGACCAGGTCGTGAATCGATTCGAACCTCTTCTCGCCCACGAAGTGTTTCCCATCGTAGAAGAGCCTGTAGTTTAAGGTCTGGTTTCCAAACCTGCCATGGGAGAAGGAGGCATCGCAGCAGGGTTAGAAAGAGGCTGGTGAACAGCAGTAGTAGCCAGCGTTTGGGGAGCACGTCCCGTATGCCAGGCCCTGGGCGAAGCACCTGGCACGGCTTCTCCCCCACTGAGTTATCACAGAGACCCTCTGAGGCCGGTCCAATCACTGTCCCTGTTTTGCACCTGAGAAAATGGAGACTTGAAGAGACGGGGTACCCACGGAGGCTACACTCCCAGAAAGAGGCAGAGGTAGAATTTAATGCCAGCCTGTCACATGGTGTCATTTAATCCTAGAAACCACTAAGGCCATGGGGTCCTTATCATTTTCATTTGTAAAAGTCAGAGGGTAGCAACTGATCTGCACATATATCTTACTTACAAAGTTTCTTAAAGGGAACTAGCCACGTCCCATGCTCCCTCCCCTGTACCCGGCAAGTATGTCTGCAAGCGAAGCTACCACCACTGCCCCTGATGTCCCCTCCTTATGACAGCTTTGCCCTCACTGGCAGAGCACCTCTTGCCTCCACCCCGGTAGTGCAGCTGAAGGAAGATGAGGGCACCTGTGCCAAGCTCCCTGCCTGAGCCACTGCAGCGTCCCAGTGATCTAACTCACAGCATCCTCTCCCTGTCATACTGGCTGTCCCCTCCTGGCCTCAGTCCTGTGTCCTATAGCTCCTGCCTGGCTCCCCCGGGGCCTGCCAGCTCCTGCTGCTGGGGTGCTGGGAAGATGGGCAAATACTGTGCACACCGGGAGCATTGGGGAGCTTTGAAGTACCCAGTTGCCATGTGGAGCGGATCTTTCTATAGACACAGCATGGAGAGGGCCGCATTGGACACGCCTTTGTGGGCAAGCTGGGAAGTGTTTCCATTGATGCCGTTCTCTCTATGGAGAAAGGCCTTCCCGACCCGAAGAGTTCACAAAATGAGTTTTTTGAAAGACAATCTGATTCTGAAATTGGATTCCTTCCCCAGACCTCAGAGGATCAGATGACGTAAAATACTCGATCAAGGCTAGGGGAATGCAGTAAATGCCTCGGAGTGCTTTTCAGCGCTTGTGATTTCGTGGCCAAAGGCTCTCGGGCACTCGGCTCTGGTGGCTCGCTGGCAGGGGGCATCAGGAGCGCCACGGGAGGTCTCTGGGTCAGTGTGCCCGTCGAGAAAACGCCACGGACAGACTGCACGTCCGCTCAGGCACACACACAGAGCGAGACGGAGGCTGCTGACAGGGACAACCGGGGACCCGCAGGGGCCGGAGCCTTTCTCCCTCAGCTGCCTCAGTGTCCCAGGCAGAAGGAGCACCAACGTTCCAGAAAATTCTGCAGTTACTGCGTGTGGACAGCGCCTCGGTGTCCAGCCTGCCGATAACACGGGTGGCCCAGGGAATGTAAGGCCTCTGATGCGTTGCCGGCGCGTGTAAACCAAGTGAAAGTGAACACCAGGGGGGCGCGATGCAAAGTCATCGTTTAATGGGTGCGCAGTTTCCTTCGGGGTGAGCACAACGTCTGGGAGTGGATACGGAGATGGTTGCGCAACATTGGAATATACTCAAGACCACTCATTGTACGTTTAAAAAGAATGACAATGGTCAGTGTTATGCTATGTGTATTTTACAGCGATTTAACAATGGGACAAAGGAAGTGGGGCACTTGGAAGGCGAGCGCAGCGATGGCAGGCCAAGCTCACCTGAGGGCCAGCGTGTAGCATCCCGGCTGGCGCTGGCTCTCTCTCAGGATGTAGGCGCCCTCCACGCCCCCCAGGAGCTCGTCAGCCTGCTCCCGGGAGATGATCCCGTGGAACCTGAGGACACAGAGACCACGTTGTTCCGAACAGACCACACATAAAGCATGAGCCACGAAGACATGGCTAAAAAAGGGGGCAGGGCCACCTGGAGTCTCTGCCCCACCTGGATGAAAAGTGGGTGGCTACTGTGGATCTTGGGGCCGCCCCCAGCATGCACCCACAGACACCCTAAGCTTTCACCAAGTCAAACAAAATGAAGAACCCGCGGTCCACCTGGCTTTCTGCTATTGTTTTTGCTCGCAAGCTGACAATTAAAATGGAAACGAAAGGCCAGGTTATGGCTCCTTTTTTAACCATGGGGAGTAACAAAAGAGCAATTACCAGTTTAGATCTCGGCTCTGACACAGAGAACTATGTGTTATCCTGATTGCAAATGAACACGTATTGATTAGCGACCTGCTTACTTCAGGTGCGGGCTGTTGTTAATTTCAGAGGCTCATTCTTTGGAAAGAATAGCCAGCTATATAATCAACTGTTTTCTATTTCCTTACATTTTGAGAGCAATAGCTTAGGGATATGTTTGAAAAATGTTCCTTCCTGGAAGGGGGAGGGGAGAGAGGGAAGTCAGCTAGAAGGAAAGTTTTGTTTCGTTTTTCCCCAGGAATGCAAAGATTCGGTTGGAGGACAATGCACGGAGACCTTGGAGCAGTGCCTTTCAGTGTGCCACGACGTAAGAGCAACGCTCCTGCCCACTGTGGCCAGTTCTAGCGGGAGATTCGGAGGGATCCGTGCAGAGCCAGGCTCAGTGGGTCCAAGTGGCCCCTGCAGAGCACAGTGGGATTGTCACTGGTGGGTTGGTTCTTGGGGATCCTGGAGCTGAGCAGAGATGTTTGGGGCTTGGATTGTGAGTGTGGCCACTGGACCCTGTAAACCTCACGGGGAAGCCTCTGATGTGGCATGAACTGGGGTCAGAGAGGGCTGGACAGACAGCCGGGCAAGGAGACCTGATATTGGCCACTTGGGGGTGGGGCGCAGAGAGAAGGGACATCAGACAATAGCAAGTTTTCCACAGAGTAAGAAAGGACAAAAGCTGGTGCCACAGAGATTGGAGGCTGGGATGTCCAGGACACACTCTGACCGTGTGACCATGGGCCAGGGGAAGGCAGGCAGGGTGACCACCACAGGACGATGCACACACTGGAGGGCACAGGACCCAGTGCTCCTGCCCCATGTCATTTTCTGGGGTGGAGGAATATCCCAAACAGGCAGTTAACCTGAAAGCAGTAAGCTTTCATTCCCTTGAACGGACACGTTTAAGTGATGGCCAGCAGCCGATGGGGAGTGTCAAGAACCAAATTAAATTCGGTTGTTCAAAAAAAGAGAATCACAGTTTTGTGAACCTGAGGACCCAGTCTGAGGCTTATCATCCGCTTTATGCATGGATTTAAAAATATGCATGATGTGTATATCTTACGGTCCCAACTCTGTGAAAAGAAAGCCAGCCCAGAGACCGGAAGGAAAGAGGTAACGAGAAAACGTTCACCGTGGTCTAGATTCCTGGAGTTCCTAATTTCCCCATATTAGAAGGTATTCATTTATTAACTTTTGAAGAACAAAAATAATACTCTGCGCAATGAAAAAATTCAAAAGTTAAAGACACTAACAAAATAAAATTGTAAATAGTACAGAAGTAAAATTTCTCTTTCCCTATAGGTACTGTTGTCGATTGTTTTTTTTGTGATTCCTTCTAGGGGAAAAAAAGGTGTTTCTTGACTACAGAAAAAAAGGTGTTTCTTGTATTACTTTTTGAATGGAACAACAACTACAAAAAAGCCCCACAAGACTTTCATTTTGAAAAAAGACAGGAAAACGCAGAATGTGAAGTTTTGAGTTGAATTTCCCTCTAATACGTGTTCCTTTTCTGTAGTTAAGAACAGTTCACTGGGTCTCCTGTCACTAGAGAGTTTACGGGGCTTGGGGATTGGAGGATGACAACGAGAGGGTTATTCAACAGAACTTTTATGAAAAAATAAAATCTGCACAATAAATAGAGTTCCTTTTGGAACTGATGTAGGTCAGTGTTCCATCTGAGAAGTACTTGTAGGTTTCCATTTTCTCTCGTTTCATAAATTGTGCTTTTTGCGAGAAAAATCCCGATCAGCATATTGACGAAAAAGAAGGCACACTACATACAACTAACTAGACTCCACATCAGGGACCTTGGGGACACGGGGATGGATGAGAGCGGAGGCCAGCGCTCCCGCAGCTTTTCCAGAGGTGCGGCTGAATTCCCAAGGTCGGGGAGGAAGGCTCAGAAATGCAGCCATGGCAATTAGGAAGTGGCTGGGGGCTGGGACAATCAGAGGGTCATTAATCATGAAGATGAAGCTCTGATGGGTACGGGACTGGAGGAAGAAGGGTTTGGATTGGTCGGGAGAGCTGGGGAGGTGGGCTTGAAGGAGACTTTGCCTCCTAACAGCCTCCAGGCTGAATGTGGGGAGGAAAGGGGTTTGATAGGTGCCCCCCCCTCCCCAGACTGTCCTGGCCCCTGCAAGCTGTTCTCTAGGCCACAGACTAAAGACCGAATAATGACGTGTATTTGTTTTGCAGTAGGTTTCTGAGAAAGTAAAGCAAAACAAGACTAGAAATTAAGAGGAAAATGGGAGAAAATACTAATGAGGATATTAAGGCAATTCAGCTAATATAGTCAAGAGAAATGTTCATTTGGTTTTATGAGACTGTGGAGACCTGGGGGTGACTTTCCTGAAGATTGCATTTACTGAGGGACGTGAAAGGAAGGAGTTCAGCTACAGTTGACCATCTTTGACACCTGAAATGTTTATGTAACATTGAGATAGAAAGTGAAATAAAATGTGAACAGTCTCGGTTACGGAAAGTGCGGCTTTACGTCTCCAATTCCTGCCCAGCTCTCAGCGGAGAGGTGTAGCGGAGACAGTCTCCCTCCCGCAGTGACAGAAGCCAAGCACCTGAGTATTACAGGGAAAATGCATACAAAGGGGGCCGGCTGCATCTATCGTTATTGCTAAACTCTTGCACAATGGACATTTGATAAAGACCTTATATTAAAAAAATTTTAATATTTATATTTAAATGACATAGGAATTGACTAGTTATTACATTATTAAAACAAAGAATAGCATAATACATACTCTCTTCCATAATATTTTGGTCTGTTTTCCACCTATATTAAAAAGAAGAAAAATATTAATAATGCAGTTGAATTCAAATCAGATAGATAAAAGTGCTATTCATATAAACAGAGCGAGAGTCTCAGTAGTAATTTTATTACAGTTTTTGTTCCCAAAATCAGAGACCCATGAAACGACAGAGTTAACCAACACACTCCAGTGTCCAGGGTAGGAATGTTCTAGAATCATCATATTTTTCTAATCATTTAGGCTCATTCCTCACCCAAACCCAATTACTCAATAAAATAACTTTTAAAGGAAACAAAGTGATGCTTATTTTAATATTAGGGGATTTATAAAGATATTACAAGGCTTCATCCTGAGCGGTAAAATGAATATTTTCAGCATGAATAAAACAAAAGGATTTATTTCAATATTCATCCACTTATTTCATTATGTATTTACAATAAAAATGAGGAGTGCACCTGGATTAAAAAAAATAACTTTAATTTAGTCTCTTTCCAGATAAAGTCAATAGTCTAACATTCTTATTTTTTCAACAAATGACTAATGACTAAGTTTTCTTGACACCAGAGGTATAAGATACAGAGGACAAGATTTATGGCTCGACTAACATCACAGGGATTTCAGAAAAGCTTTTCCAATCACAAGTTCTGCTTCGGGGTTATTACATTGACTTTTTATCACATATAGAATAATCTGCTTTCGCAGGAACTTTACTCTCTGATGTTCATGGAGTTGGGGAGACATGAACACGAATCCTCACGTTCAGCTTCTGTTCTCGTAACTCTAGGGACACTGAACACGGTGGAGACACATGAAGCTATGAATTTTCATGGATGGTTATGACAGCAAGCTGGTGTTTATTTCCTAGAGTGGAAAATGAGCCTGCAGCTGTTTTATCTGTAGTCATTCCTGTCTACAGTCAAATAGGGAGTTGTTGTTTTTTAATCCTCACCCGAGGATATGTTTTTTAAATTTATTTTAGAGTGAGAGGGAGAGAGAGAGAGATCGATGTGAGAGAGAAACATCGATTGGCCGCCTCCTGTACGTGCCCCGACCAGGGGTCGAACCTGCAATCTTTTTGTGTATGGGACGATGCTCCAACCGACTGAGCCATCCAGCCAGGGCTCAAATAGGGATTTTCTCTGCAGGGTCCACAGGTAAGCAAAGAGGTGGGGTGTCAAGGTATTGGCCTACCTCTACCCTCCAAAGGACACGGCGGGTCTGAGTGGGCAATAGGGAGCTATGGACTAGAGGAAAGGGGTCAGAAAGGGGGAGCCAGGAATCTGAGGGCCACATTCACAGTCCTGCTTGGACAAGCTTGACTGGCACAAAAGTAATCATCTAGACACTTCTAAATATGTGCTCACTCACCTGTGCATTTTATACTTGAAAAGCACTGAACTGAGAGGGGGCATTCATAGCTCTCAATCTTCAGACTCTGAAGCCTGCTCAGGGTCCTTTACAAAGGAAGCTCCACAAAGCATCATTAACAGAAGCACCAAATGTGTAAAAGTCACCTTGTTAGCTGATAGGTACCATCAGTCTACATGCCGGAAAGCTTTTTAATATGAGGTGAGCATTTTGTCATTTATATCTTTCTACTGGCTCTCAAAGTCCTTTCTTTCTTTTATGGTACCGTAGTGATGTGACTGCGACACCAACACGGCCTAGAAGAAGTGCAGTCCTCGGAACGCCCGTGGAAGTGGACCGTGTAATGGGCAAGAGAGCTCTGCATTCTTTAAGAGGATGATGAAAATGATTCCTATATAAGGACAAGTTTATTTCCATCATTTTGGCTGAGCCATCCCACACATTTGCAAATCTGCGTGTGGCTTGCAGCCCATTTCCTGTCTCTACCCTCCTACCTCCCCCAAAGGGGAGAGTGATCGAACTTCCCAGATGAATGGCAGGTAGAGCCCACTTCTAACTCCTGGCGTGCAGGTAACTAGTTAATGAATGTTGAATTTAATCGACTCTTCAGACAACACATTGCTTTCAGTTCATCAATCAACCATAAAAATATATGGCATGCTTACTCTGCTTAGGACTCTGTGCTGAGCCCTGTCCTTGTTCATGATGTAAGTGACCTCGCACGTGTGAGAGGAAAGGTATAAGGAGCTCAGGGGTGTTCTGCACTTTCAGCAGGAGGAAATGCTTCAGAAATCTAACATAGCCTCTGTCCCAAATAGGAGAGTCAACATTTAGGGTGCCTTGAAAGAGACCCAGTAAGATCCTGCCTTAGAGGACAGCTGGGTCTAAATGGGGAGACAGATCTGCATATGAAAACCATCAGGAAACAAAACGAGAGCACGGAATTGTGTGGGACAGACTACACCTGGCTATGGCATGGACTTGGTCCCAAATACTGCAGGAGACATATACTAAAACATTATTCTCTGTGTATTTGAAATTCAAATTTAACTAGGCACCTGTTCTTATTTCTTCTTTTCTAAGCCTGGCAACCCTACACAGGGGGAGACGAGAGGGAGAAAGGGCAGAGGAGACAGAGGTAACGTCCCTCCGATCACTGGTCTGAGTCAACCTGTTTCCCTTCCTTGGATAGCTGTCCTCGTTAGCATTAAAGAGAGAAATAAGGGCTGGGATAAAACCAAACAAACAATAACCCCTTCCTCTCCCGAAACTTGCTGCTCACAGGAGTCTAAACAGAGTCTCCGTGTCCTCGCTTCACTAGGCTTTTAGCCACACAAGAACTTAAGTTGAACAACCTTAAAAAACCACAGAACATCCACATTTTTTCAAGGTGTCCTTAGACCCACACAAACCAGTAAAACATATCCATTTCTCAAATATTACTAAAACACTTTTAAATAACTATATGACAATCTGACAGAATTTCTGCCTAATGTAAACTTTTAAACACCAATAACATAATTGTCTAACACTTAATGGCATCATTCATAGATACAGTAGTGTGCAGTCCCTGGCTGAATAGAAAAGGAATTTTATTTATGCTTCTACACTGAGCATGTACTGTAATAAAAATAAACAATGAAATAATATTGCTGCCCTGGCTGGTTTGGCTCAGCAGTTAGAGCGTCGACCCATGGACCAGAGAGGTCTGAATTCGGTTCCCGCTAAGGGCACGTACCTCGGTTGTGGTTTGTCCCCGGCCCTAGTTGAGGTCATGTGGGTGGCAGCCACTCGATGTGTCCCTTTCACGTCGATGTTTCTCTCTCTCTCTCTTCCTCTCTCTCCCTCCCACTCTATCTGAACAAAAAATGAAAAAACGTCCTCAGGTGAGGATTTAAAAAAAAAAAAGAAAGAAAGAAATAATATTGCCAAAGATTTGAAAGATACTCTCTAAATTGGACTTGGGTTGGTAGTGTCCCCAGGTACCAGGCCTAAATAAATACTAAGGGGCTATATCCTCAGGGGAAAAGTGGGGAAACTGTAGATATATGTCCAATGCACTTAAACATGAGGCCAATCAGGAGAACTCTGAGCCATGAGACAGGTACCCTCTCCAGCTCCTCGCTGCCCTGCTACTCACAGTGTGGTCCGGGACCACAGCAGCATGGGCATTGCCTTGGACTGGTCAGAAAAGCACAATCAGCGCTCCGAAGGGGTCATTGATGCACTGAAGGCTGAGAAGCTGCCATGCACAGGACAACTTGTTACAGCAGGTTTGTGAAGAAGGACCTGGGCTAAAGCGTTTTGCAAGCTGTTGTAGCAAATACCCGAGGTCTGGGAGCGCAAAGGCTGCCTGTGCTCACTGCTCGCAGCACGAGGCCAAGATCCCGAACGCAGAGCCCCGCTGAAGATTTCACTGCCGTGTGACCCTGAGTAGGTTATTAAACTTCTTCGCATCTCGTTTTCCTCAATTTTCAATAAAAGTGGAGTTATAAAAATGCACTATTTTAATGAGGCTGTTTTGAAGATTCGATGAGATAATGCATATAAAATCTGTGAGGCTTGGAACACTGTGGGTAATAGGTTAACATTTATTGAGTAGCTACTCTGTGCCAGGAACGGTCCTTAGGGTTTCACATGTTTATCTCATTTAAGCCTCCAAACAACGCTGTGAGGTAAGTGAGTGCTATCATCTTACAGAGAGCCACTAAACAATTAGCCTGAGGTCACAGAGCTAGGACCTGGCTTCAAACCCACCACATACACCCTTAAGTCCTGGGCTTCCAGCTTCTGCAGAGCAAATACCAACCAATGCCAGTGACTTTATGGGCTACAGCACAATTCAACACTTTGATTAAATATTAGGTTGTTTGAGTTAGCCTTGATTTTCCTTTGCCAGAATTGAACACCTTAAAATCTCTGCCACGAACTAAATTCTGTCAATGAGTTTAACAAACGAGGACTCGGGATAAATTGGCCTCTCTCAACTATTCCTCTGTAATTTAGAAGTATATGTCTTCCAAGCTACCTGGTTTATTTTCCAATTTATTCTCCTGATTTTAAGGGAGGATTCTCAGCGTTTTGCAAAGCGTAAAGAAACAGTAGGTGACAGCTGCCTGGCGAGAGACAGGAAACATAATCCTTAAACGAGTCGGCTTTATAGTCAGACTGTCACTGCCTGGATAAACACACGCTCTTTATATTCAGCACAAAGACGTTGAAAGAATATTGTGAGTCCTCTGTAAACAAGGTTTCCAATTATTGAAAAAACAAAGATGTATAATCTCTCAGCAGCTGGTATACGTTAAGTTTTTACTTAATAGAAATCATCTTAAAACTCAATTGAGCAACCTCCTACCCAGGGCAGGTAGATGGCTGGGTTTTCTGAGAAACAGATCAGATGTGGAGAAAAGGCTTTTGATGGGGTGGGGGTGGGGGGGTGTACTGGTGCTATTTGGGCGATGTCATCCAGAAAAAATAAATATGGCTAATTCCCTTCTAATTAGAAATCAAAATTCTCTATTGAGAAGGAGAGAAGGAAAATATAAGGGCTGATGTGTACATTCTTGCAAAGTGCACAGTGTAGGATGGAAACGGAGCAAACTTTACAATCTCCCGTTTCTTTTCATCCACGATCTAAGGCCTTATTTTTCCTCATGGCTTTACTTCTAGGCCCCCAGAATTCAGATGGGGCCCTACGAGGGGAATTCCTTCCTGTCATGATTAGATGCACCAGGAAAAACGTCTACTGGCCGGTCTTTCTGCAATGCATTTTCTTACAAGGTTACCCGTGGCTTTGCAAAGTTCTGTAGGTGCACAGGGTCAGGCACTTCGGCGACCTTCCAGGTCTCCCTGTGTGTCCTCTGATCACCCTCCAGCCTGTCTTTCACACTGAGGTCAGAAAGTGCAGATCTCATTGCTCCCTGCTCAGAACTGTCTGCTGCCATGTGGTTAAACCTACACGGGTCAGTGGGACCTTCCCAGACTACCCTACTTGAAAGTGGTACTGCCTCTCCTTGGAATATCCCATCTCTCTTCTCTGGTTTATTTTTTTCCACTACACTCATCATCACCTGAGATGCTACACGTTTCACTTGTGTGTGTTTTGTCTCCCATTCAAATGGAAGTCATACAAGGGCGGAGAGTTTTGTGTGTTGCGTACTGTTGTATCTCTAAAGGTTAGAACAGAGCTGGCACATAGTAGGTGCTCAATAAATATTGGCCGAATGAATACATGAATGGCGTTCAGGAGCTTCCTGACATGGCCTTGCTTGTGTGTCCAGAGTATGTCCTTACACACACACTCTTGCCCTCACCACATCCTGATTCCCCAATTCTTTATGTTCCTGATGCAGAACTCCTCATAGCTCCTGAAACACACCCTGGTTGTTCATACATTTAGGCCATCCTTCGGTCAGGAAATTTCCTCTTCATGGAATTCTAATACTTGGTCTCCAACCCTTCGATGCCCAAACCTGGCAAAATCTCACTGATCTTAAAAAGAAGAAGTAAAATAATGCCGTCTTGAGAAAATCTTTCCTGGCTGCCTCACACCAGCTTAAGTTTTAATTCCTACCCTCCTTCTGAACTTTATAAAGCCTGAGTTCGGGCCATGATCTCACTGGGATTGGAAGGCTGGCCTTCATGATATCCAGACGTGAGCTCCTGCAGGGAAGCACTCCTCTCTTCCCATCTCTGTTGCCCAGCACTGGACAGTGGATCTAGCACAGGGCTCCACGCTCATGGAAGTAATAGACTGTTTGAAGGACAGCTTTGCTAATGGCCCTACATGCCCTTTCTTGGCTTACTGACATTTCAAAGGGGCCTCCATGAAAAGATTGGCAGTCCTGGCGGCTCACGCTGGATGCTGTCTGCCTCTAAGTCACAGCACAGAACTAGCTCCCCTCCCAGTTCCCTCTTATCTCCAAAGAGTGAAGACTGCAGACAACAGGGAACAACCTGAGTTCTAGTCAGTGACTCTGCTAATCAAGGTCCCGCATATTCTCTAGCAAGGTGTGAGCACGTGAACCAGCATTCGCCTCTGGGATGCTCTATTCCTTGCATTGCAGGAGAGACTACTAAGAGAAACTGTTGAGTTGGTTCACATGCATGGCAGAGCCTAACAGCAGCAACAATAATAATGGCCAATAGTTACTAAGAATTTACTATGGGCCAAGCATTGTCCTAAGCACTTTCTTTACATATATTAACCCATTCAATCTTCCAAAGGATCAATTGAGGCACAGAACAGTGGAGTATTAACAGGCTCTATTATCTTAAAGGTCAGGCCTCTACCCACCACACTCTACTGCCCAGAGGTGCATCTGTCCCGCTTCCTGCATCCCTGGGGATGTCCTGCTTCGCACCCTTTCCAAAGGCCCTGGTTGTTCAGCTGCCCTTTCAGACAATGTCTTCATAGCCTTCCAACCAACCTCTGTCGTTTTTTGTTGTTGTTGTTGTTGCTAAAGTTAGCCAGATTTGGTTTCTGTTGTCACAACAGAATCCTAAGTGATATTCCTGTTAGGTCCCAATCTCCAGGGCTGGAGCCAGGGTGGCTAAGGTTCAACGCACTCCAAAGAGGATTCTGACACACACCCAGGACTGGGAACCACGGGGAGGGTGGACACCTTCCTAGGACATCTCCATGCTTCTGATCCACTCTCACAGCCAGCTTCCAGAAACACCCCAGAGCCTAGCCGTGGGCAGCACTCGCCTTCCAGCTGGCACAGACCATCTTCCTAGCAGCTCATGTGGACCCAGGCTTCATTGCTACATCTTCCCTGGCACTGACTCCTTGGCTCCACGCGCTGGCTCCCAGCACCCCCCTCAGGCCCTCCTTGTTTGGACAACACAATTAGGTGTTCTGCTCTGGCCCTGCCCTGACACTTTCTCGCCTAGCGTTTTGTAATCATCCTCTGGCATCCTGAAGCCACAGCTCCAAGTTCAGTGGCCCTGGCCTCCCCTCAAGCCCAATACACTGAGGCCATATTGTCCAGGGTGCCTGGCTGGCTTCCCACCAGGTAGGAGAAGCAAATGGGGTCGGTTCCTGTCCATCCTCCTGATACTTCCTACAGACAGGCACCTTATTAAAAAAATCCATAGAAAAGAGTCACGACAGGCATTTGATCTTAATATCCAACTCATCATATCCCTCTTGCTTCAAAATACCCTTTGCCCTTCCTTTGGTCTCCAGCGCAAAGGAGAATCTGAGAATATTCTCTGCAGGAGAAGGTTCCACAGGTGAAAACCAAGTCTGTGCCACCCGGTTGCCCGTTCTTCCTCACACTATATCCTTGTTCTTCCAACCTTTTCTAATAGAGCCCACTTTCCAATCCTTAATTCATCTTCATTATTCTACCTGGAACTCTGTTTAAATTCTCCACATACCTCTTAGGCTCAAAGAGCTTGAAGGACCCAATAGAATCGAATCAAATCAAGGGAAAACTAATGTTGCCATCACGTTTCTAGGGGACAAAACGATTGCATGAGCACACTGATTCAATTCCTCATTCTTGTTAGTAAATTCTTTCCTTTAAAGCTGAATGGTATTTGGGTTAAGTGATCCTCTGTACTTTGGAAAAGGCAAACAATCATTCTTATTCTTCTAACCAGTCCTTTTTTCCTCCCTCCTTCTAGAAATGTAAGGGTATTCAAAGGTCTGTGTTCAAATTGATTAATAAAATGAATCTACCTAAAGAAAAAGGAAGAGGAACAGAACTTGGAAGATGGTAGAAAATAAAGATTGTCTAGAGAAATGTTCTCAATCGTTTTTGCTTTAGAGCCTCCTATGGGCCCTTTTACACACCGTTTTTCTCTCTAATCCTCTCCCCCGTGAAATTGTAATACTATGGGTAGACCGTATATCTGTTTATGTTCTATATGTATATCTGTGCTTTATACATTAAATGAGTACGATTATTCTGCCTGCCCCTCAAGAACCAGTTCCCTTGCGTTGGGGGTGATATTGCTGCCAATGAGAACTCAATGTCAGGAGAGATTGTGCTGGCTTTCAGAATGCTGTAACATTTATTCTTCCACAGGAAGGTGGAATATGTATCTTTGCCACCTTCGTACAGAGGAGACAGCTGCAGTGCAGAGAGGTAAATCCATTTCCTCAGTCCCACACAGGGCTAGCTGCAGGTTTAGGGTTGAAACCCAGTTTCTGATGCCATAAGATCCAGAATCCTGTTCTCTCTTCTTTTAAAACATGGTCTAATTTAGCAGCTCTGTAACAGGCACGCCCCCCAGAATAACTCCCAACATGGTCATAAATAAAAGGGAAAATGCCTTATTAATGTTTGTCTTTGCTCTCACATTCTTTTCCTGACAGAGTTTTCCTTGTTAAAAACCCCTGAGCTAGCCTTAGGGTGCTTCCAGCAGCACTGACACTGAGACGCCCCCCGGCCGTTTGGGGACTGGCACCCCAAGACATAGTTTCTGTTTCCTCTGCCAAAGCGACCATCTTTTTTAAAACGGATTTTTAGAGAGAGAGGAGGGGAGAAGAAGAGAGATAGAGAGAAACGTCAATTGGCTTCTTCCTGCACGCCCCCTATCAGGGATCCAGCCCCAAACCAGGGCATGTGCCCTGACCGGGAATAGAACCTGCGACCTTTCTGTGCATGGGACACCAACCCACTGAACCGCACCGGCAGGGCCTGCCATTGCTCTCCTTACACAAACAATCTTTGCATTTCCTTCTTGACATTTCATTATGAACACTTTCATCCAGCAGAAAGAATAAAAGACTTCACAGCAAACACCCATATCCACACCACCCAGATTCTGTAACATTTATTATACTTGCTTTACAGAACATCTATTTATTCATCCCTCTAGCCACCCATTAATCCAACTTTTTTTGGATGTATTTCATAGTGCTCTTTCTCCCAAATGCTTCAGCATGCAAATCATTCATCTGAATTCAATAACATACAGACTTTTAACAGGAGAGTAACACCAGCTTTGTTCTTGAAGTTGAACAAAGTGGGCTTGGTTTACATGTTCAGATGGTGTTCCCAAACAAGCAGGTCCCACCCACCTCTTTAATGTCCCGCTGATGGACGACTCCACGTTTTCTAACAGGCCACCGTTTCTTGACAGGGAGAGAGTGACCATCACAAAGCAGCTGAAAAAACACCTTCTTACTGTGACTGCCTCGGCCTCTATTATCAATTTACATGTGTTCAACATGAAAGCCAAAACATTTCTTAAAATGGCTCGGGATCAAATTGATCCTAAATTAAAGGACTAAAATTCCCTTTCCTCCCCCCACATTTATATAGTGCTTTGGAAAAGGTAAAAATGAACGACCAATACGTCCAACACAAACCAGGCAGTACTCTGAGAGCTCTGTATGTATTAGCTCACTCTTCAAAGCTCATTCTTGTGCAAGACTAGAGGTCAGCACACATTTCCTGGCGAGGACTAGAGAGTAAACACAGGGTGGGCTAAAGTAGGTGTGGAGTTGTTCATATGGAAAACAACACAAGAATTAATACATAATAATACAAGACTCAAGTGTGTTTCGGTTCTCAGAACTGTACACTTACTTTTGCCCCACCCTGTACTTCATTTGGAAAAAAAAATATGTTTATATTGATTTTTTAGAGAGAGAAGAAGGGAGAGAGATAGAAATATTGATGTGACAGAGAAACATCGATTGGCTGCCTCCTGCATGCCCCCTACTGGGGATGGAGCCTGCAACCTGGGCAGGTGCCCTGACTGGGAATCCAACCGGGACCTTTCAGTCCCTGGGATGACGCTCCATCCACTGAGCCACACAGGCGGGCCCACCCTGTGCTTTAGATTTGGAGGACCTGCCGATCTCAAGTACTCCACTTGCCATGGGAGCATGACAGCAGCCACAGACACAGCAAGGAATGAGCATTGCTGTGTTCTAATAAAACTTTATTCACAAAAATAGCTGGCAGGCTATGGTTTGTCAATACCTGTGCTAGAATAACAAACATTAGAGTCCATTCTCAAAGATCAGTTTCAGGACGTCTTATGTTAGCTCAGAGCTGAGAGCTCGCCAGTGCTGCAAGGCCTCTGAATGTAACGGTGGATGACACCTCCCTGGGTTCGTGCCGTCCGTCTCCTCCTGCACCGGGAGGAGACAGTCACTAATTCCTAATCTACGGCATAGCGATGCCAACCTAAAAACCAAGGCAGAAAGTGGCTGAGCCGTACTGTCACACAGCTGAGGATACCGAAGGCGTCCTTGAAGGGAAAGGTGTGGCTGAAGCATCATTAAGCGTGGTCTTTGAGAAGTCATGGCGCCCTGAGGACCACCACAGAGCACAGGGACAACCGGAAAAGTGTAATTACAGACTTGGTAGACATACCAGGGAGATAAAGGAACAGTTCATCAAATAATTGATGTGTAAGTACCTAGAAGGACACAAGATGCTGGATGGCAACTGGTATGCCTTTGTTGGGCTGTGCCAAGGCTCTTTAGTGTCCTTCCACAATACATGGGGGGGGGCGGGGGCACTGGCCATGCAAATAAGAAGGAAGAAAGAGACACCTTTGCTAAAGCAAAGCTTGCTATTTTGTCCAACAAGACAGGGAGTATTCGAGCTAATATCAAGAGAGACTACGATTTGTGAAAGGATACAACCGAAAGTGACTGATTACTAATGGCTCAGTCCGTGTCGGCCTGGAGACAATGAGGGCAGTGGTAGACTGAGGCAAGGAGGCGGGACCAGGAGAGTACCTGGGCTGGCCTGGCTTTTATTAGCAACTTGGTCCCCTAACACTTAACTGAGAAATGCTCATGAAGCACACAGACGATCCACTGAGTGAAGGGACTGTCACTTGGAAAACAGAAATATAATTTAAATTATTCCTGACATGGTGACAACGGAGCTCGTGTTTTATTAATGCAAAAGTCCATTAAAAGCAGAAGTAAATCTAGCAAGAATTTGTGAACAGTCGCAAGATAAGGAGAACATCTTTAAAAAGCTGGAGTTCATTACAGCATCTACTGAATATGAACGAACACGAGTATGAATCATCTTAGAATTGAATTTGAATATTTTTGTTAATTAGTAATACCGACATAACACGAAGAAGTCTAACAAATTGGAAGGTGGGCGTAGGAAACCAGGATAAATTAAGCACTGACCATACTTGCACAAGGATTCATAGTTGGCCTCTGCAACGTACGCGGGTGTGGGAAAGCCAGACACAGCAAAGAAGGAACGCAAAGACAAACTATTTGTAAAGGGTGAAATAACATCTAGGAGGAAGTACATCTCGAAACGTACCATGCGAGTAGGGGGTGACCTGGCATCTACTGTGAAGTCCAAGAAAAGTCTAGCATAGCACTGGGCAAACGGTTAGTATCATCAGGAGACAGAGCATCTCGATTCTTCTAGCCCAGGGCACAGGGAAGGGCGTCGGAAACAATGCAGCAGTGAGAACAGTGGTCCTCACACTTGGGCAAGCGTCAGGATCACCCGCCGGGCTTCTTATCAACCAGGTTGCTGGGCCCCACTCCGAGTGTGTGGTTCTGTAGGTCTGGGGTGGGCCAGAGAATCTGCATTTCTGACGAGTTCCCAGGCGATGCCATAGCTGCTGGTCCAGGAAGCATACTTGGAGAATCACCGGGTTAGAAGCCCAGTCCTGGATTCGCTCTGGGGTTGACTCTGGCTCTACCCATCCTGTGCTACTTGTCCCATTTTCTCTCATAAAACGAGAGGGAAGACAATCCCCATGGGACTGTTGTGAAGAATAACACACGTACCCTCTAACCCAGTGCTCGGCAGGTAAGTACTCCCTGTGCGTTAGCTCTTATTACAATTAAAAGGCTGATGACAAGTAGGCAATTAGGCAGCATCACTCAGGGTAGTCATATTATAACTGGGTTGGTCTGAGATTGCACCATTCACATTTTTCCGATGGAAAGTCAAGTCAAGGCTAGGACTCCGTTTTCCAGTGTCTCACTGCTTGGTCAGCCAGGCCACGTGACCCCAGGAGACGGCCTGCCTGGGGCGAAGTGCGACCCGCTTTGATCAGCATTATATCTCAGCTGATGTTTAACCAGGTGAGTAAAACATGAAGCACGTCTTTAAAACCTTACTAGTTCGTCCAGCGCTGCGCACCTGTTTCTTTTCCCGGAGGTTCCCGGCCACACCTGACATTTTATCGGACCTGACCTCTGAGTCACAGAGCAGACATGTCCAGATATCAAATAGCAGTCCCTGTGGGAGTGTGGTATTTGCTTCCTGTTTGGCTGTGCGAGGCTGATCTTACCATAACCATTGCGCTCGAGTCTGGGCCACCCCCACTCCCACCCCTCAGCGAGTGACGGAGTCTTGAGTGATGGCTGTCAGAGGCCAGGTAAGGATAACAGAGCATCTGTTTAATCCATGATGCCATTGGTTGTTCTTTTCCCCTAAAACAACTAACTACACAACACAGTAGTTCATCTCTAGCAATTACATAAAAATACACATTTTCAAGTTACATTTTAAGAAATAAAGATCACCCAGAGAGATTGAAGAGGATTCTTGAGAAACTTTACTTACTGCCCATCACTGTTTAATCTCTCCTTCCTGTTCCTTATTCTGTTTTAAGAAGAAACCTTCCATTTCTGCTTCAGCACGTACACCATTCCTGGGTGACCCTCCCCAGTCTGCGCCCTGGTCCAGGCACCCTGAGCCTTCGAATTCTATCCTCGCCTGAGGACATTTTTTCATTTTTTTTTTTGTTTTGTTGTTGTTCAGATAGAGTGGGAGGGAGAGAGAGGAAGAGAGAGAGAGAGAAACATTGACGCGAAAGGGACACATCGAGTGGCTGCCACCTGCACGACCAACCAGGGCCGGGGACAAACTGCAACCGAGGTACATGCCCTTAGCGGGAACCGAACCCAGGTCTCTCTGTACCGCAGGCCGATGCTCTAACCGCTAAGTCAAACTGGCCAGGGCCTGAGCCTTCGAATTCTAAAGTGGCTTGTTCTCAAGAGCCCTAACCCACTGCTCAAGATACTCACTTTGGAAGTGACTAAAATTTTCTAGGTGCAAACGTGCAAAGTCTATCTGACATAAGAGGTTGTTCAGAGTATTCCAAAGGGTGAATTCTTTTTCGGAGGGTTCTGTATTTAGATGGGTCTCAGCACTGGTCAACAAGAAAGTAGATACAAAAACACAAAACTTTTCTTTGGAGAAAGAAAAACTCACATGTCTAAGCTTTTTTCCCTCACGCTAGCTGTTCCCCTTCAGTACAGGAGGTCTACAACCAACGCAGGTCGAGCTGGGCTGCAGCCAGCAGCCTGATCGCATTAGGACATGAGATGGAAGCCTGGGAGGAATAATGATGGGAAAACCTTTCATTCTAGGTTGTGTCAATAATGGGGGGGGGGGGGATAATAGACCAGTGGAGAACGTCTACAATGAAAAGAAGAGAAACATTTCTTACTAGGGAAGAAACAGCCTTCTGCTTACTACACATGAAAGCCAGCGGAAAGGCAATGGGATTGATGTCGCTTGGAGCTTGCTCAGTCAATCTCATTACTTCAGAGACATGCGTGTCTCAATATCCAGAATCAAAACTTTCATGTTCCTCCAAATGCACATTTGTTTAAACATTTTTATTTTCAATGAATAAAAGAAGAAAAAGAGAATGGTTGTAGAATAGTAGAAATCCCCTCTGAGTTTATTTTACTTTTAAAATTTATTGGGGTGACATTGGTTAATAAAATTATATAGGTTTCATGTGTACAATTCTATAACATATCATCTGTGTATTGCACTGTGTGTTCACCACCCAGAGTCAAGAGTTTACTTTAAACCTGTGACTCAAAATGCGCTGAGTTAATTGAGAACGATAGGGTCCATCAACATGGCTAGTTAAGATCTCTCTAGCCCTGGCTGGTGTGGCTCAGTGGTTAGAGCATCGATCCGCGCACTGAAGGGTCACAGGTTCGATTCCTGGTCTAAGGCACATACCTGGGTGGCAGGTTAGATTCCCAGGCCCGTTTGGGGCATGTGCAGGAGGTAATCAATTAATGTCTCTCTCTCACATCAATGTTTTTCTCTCTCTTTCTCCCTCCCTCCCTTCTACTCTCCCCAAAAATCAATGGAAAAATATTCTTGGGTGAGGATTAAAAAAAAAAAAAGATGTCCCAGACATGCCTAAAGCTACATGACTACACAGCCCAGAGTCTAGGTTTGGCGAATCAGCATTCTTACAGCGTGATGATAAAATGAAATGCTCTCGAAGGCTTGAAAGAACAGTTTTTATAAGGAAAAGTAGAAGAAAGTGAAGTGGGTAGATATTTAGGAAAACCGAAAACTAGAGAAAAGGCACAGGAAGGGGGAGTATTTTAAATGGTATTTAAAAAGCGAATACAATTCAGTAGGAGGTAAAATAAGATATCACTGCAGCTGAAGACAGGCCCCAGTCACCCAGAACATGCTGCTTCTGCTCACGAAGGCTACAGCTCACTTCCGCATTGAAAACATCTCCGAAGTAGACTATGCTATGGCGAGGGACAGGAGGCGTGTGGCTGTATAACACGGAGAATGACTGAAAATCAGCGCATGCAATTTATTTCTCTTTTTTGAAATTGCTTTTTATAATGTTCACTACAGCAATTTCCAATAAGAAAGGCAAATGATACCAAATCATACACCAGCCACAGAAGAATTTCTCCTTATGGTGTTTGCTTTGAGGAGCTCTAGTGGAACTTGACTTTACATTAGCCATGCAAGTGAATCTTGACGTTCGGCCTCCCCAAAAGGCCAAAGAGAAATCTAGACTATTCCAGGAAAAAATATGAGTCTGTGTGTAAGTAAGAAGCTTACCTGCCAAAAGCCCAATTCACTGGCCTAATAACAGCATTGAGTCCATCTGATCTGCTATTGTAACGCTTTGAGAATTCTAAATTTCGGATGTTAGTGGTCTCTATCCTTTTTTTTCATCATTTTTCCATATCATTTTACCACACGGATTGCCCACTGCTGCCTGGCACTGTGCTCAGTGCTGGGGAAGGAAGTACCTATGATTAGGACTGATGAAGCCTCTGGAGCTTGTATTCTCCTAAACAGAGATGTACAAGCAACAAGTCAACAATGAAATATGGCAAGGAAGTATACACAGGGCGATGTGACAAAGGAGATCTGTAGGTGTTAACTTTTCTGGGGTCCGGGGAGGGCTTCTGTTCTTAGGTAGAATTTGATCCGAAGCTCAGACAGGCAGAAAACTGGACAACAGAAATTCCAGGCCAAGAGCAAATGCAAAGGCCCTGAGGTAGCAGCACTGTGGTTTGTTTGATGAGTAAGAGCCAAGCCAGTGGGTCTGGAAGGCGGCACATTAGAAGAATTAGAAGACATGGTAGTAACAAAGGCGGGAGCTCACCACGGCTCACGGGCACCCCAAGAAGCCTTGCTTTTGTTTAAAGAGCAATGGCAACTGCTTTTTAGATAGACTGTTGGACTTATATTTAACAATGATGATTTGGGCTCCTGCTTGGTGAATGGAGTGTGTGTGTGTGTGTGTGTGTGTGTGTGTGTGAATGTGGGCTACAGGGAAAGTACTAAGAGTCAAAGCAGAGAGATAAGGCAAGAAACTGCTGACCTGCAATAATCCAGGCCAGAAACAATAATGGCCCAAACCACAGGACAGTCACAGACGGAGAAGAGTGGCCAATGCAAGATCTACCTGGAGGCAAATCTGATGATTGCTAAGAGAAAAGGGGGAGGGGGAAAAACTTTAGGTTTCTGAAGTTAGGAGCCATTTAATGGGGTAGGTCCTGTTCTATGCTGAACATTAGGCTAGCGATGGCCTAGGGGGGCAGCTCCATGACGAGGTCAAGTAGACAGGAGGAGTGAGGTGCCTGGAGCCCAGGGGAGAGGTCTTAGGTAGAGATATAAATTTGGGAGTCAATATACTGCAGAGTTCCTGGCAGACCACCCAGACACACATGTGGTAATTAATAAATGCTTATGAAATGACTGATTGATCATTGATGAAAGGGGAAGAGGTTTTGAATCTCTTGGCAAGGAGCACTCGGGAAACGCCAGTAGAGTGCCAGGTGCCCCGAATGCTCAATAAATATTAATTTTCAGCGATGAATCTCAAGAAAGCAATGAACTGTTATTTCGGGAACTGACCCTACCTGGCTGAACGGGCACCAGAGCCGTTGTTCAGCTGCGTGTACCTTCTGTTCCCCATCCTCAGTATCTTTTCTCCTGGTGGCTGAATGCCCGGCCCAGGCATCTTGCTTTGTTCTTGATCACTGCCTTTTTGCCATCCTGTTCAGAAAATACTGTCATTGCTCTGCCTCTGTCCCTAATGACGGTGTCCGAATTCTGACTGCCATGAATCATGAACACTGAGGACCTGCTGGGTGCCAGGTGTCATTCTGACACTCGACGCATATATTCCATGTAGAGCACCCTCCAAACTCAGTGTCTGCCCTCGGGGTGGATCTCCCTCCCACCCCCCGCCCCGGAGACAGTGAGTGCTTGGCTCCAAGTCAGGGGCCTAGAAATGGCTGGAGTAAGGATTCAGAACAGGGCCTGCTGGCTCTGTGGCTCCCCTGCCTGGGTTTGCGGAGCTCACTG
Source organism: Tadarida brasiliensis (assembly GCA_030848825.1). Classification (NCBI taxonomy): domain Eukaryota; kingdom Metazoa; phylum Chordata; class Mammalia; order Chiroptera; family Molossidae; genus Tadarida; species Tadarida brasiliensis. The sequence goes on along the minus strand of CM061267.1, from coordinate 90,708,331 downwards.
GATTCTGCCTCCTGAATCAGTGTGTACCCTGACTCACCTAGCTCCCCAGTGGAGTCCTTCAGGCGATCGGTAGCTGTTGACAGCCACCAAGCATTCAAGTCAGGCTGGCTGGTGTCTGTGCCCTGGAGTGACAGTGTCCATATCTCTGTGACTGCAGGCTCACGTGGCCCTAGTGTGGGTATTTCTCACGTCCAGTGGGAGGATCCTAACCAGAGAGAGGGCCGCAGCCTGGGACGCTCTTAGTGATCAGAGAAACGAGAGACTGGGTGTGTTGGAGCGGCAGAGCTGGGCAGCTTGCCAGGGCCAGGAGAGGGGCTGAGGACGAAGGCGGGACCCGTGAATAAGAGAAAAACCTGGGCTCTTAATAGCTAGCTAAGGGGTGAGATAGCAAAGACATGGAAAAATCCTAACTCGTTGCTCGAAAGAAGTAACCTTTATGGCTTTATGTAAATGTGTTGATAAAGCTTCGATCTCTCTGGCCACACGCTCCAGCCGAAAGGCTTTCTGTCTTCATTAGGCACGTCCCCCAGCAGGCAGGTGTGTTACCAGGCAGGGAGCCCTTTGCTCAAACCCCGTCTGCAGCGGGATCAATGGTTTCACCAACGCCCAAGAGGAGGTCATGCCTTCACCGGAAGGAGGCCACGTCCTGGGAGGCCGAGCACATGGGGCAGGAATTGTTTGCGGTTAATGTCACGCACAAGGACAAAGGGCAGTGAAGCCACTCCTGCAGGCACTCATCTAAGCAGTGCCTGTTCTCCTAGAACGCTCGACCCTGTATCGCCTGACACTGGCCTGGCGGGATGGGCCCCGTGCTGCCTGCCGAGGAAATGCAGCTGATGAATCCACATTTCAGGGTCGGTTTCGCGGCAGAAACGGGATCTGGGATTTCTAGAGGCAAGCTACCTACGAATCCAGCATCAACCAGGCATAACGTATTAACGAACCACATTGATAAAGGTCGGAAGGTGAAAAGCTGGTTTAAAAGGCAGACAAGAGAACACAAGGGCTGCACACACACCTCGTCCTTTAGTTCTAGCACATGGCTCAGCCGTGGCGCTCAGCTCTGCTTGCCGGGGCGTCGGAGGCCTTCCCTTCCCATGCAAGTGCATCACTAAAGGGAGGTAAGCTGGACCCTCAGCCCGCTGGATGTCTGCAGTTTCCGCTGAACCGACGAAGAGCTTCTGTGAAGCTAATCTGAATCCACCCGTTTCCATTGTAACATCGCACCTGCTCACAGCACCACTGACGTGGTTCCTGGGATTCCGAGAAACGAAGAAGTGCTTGCTCTCCATCTCTCTCTCCCTCCTCCCGTCTCCCTCTCTCTTTCTCTCTCCTTTGCACACACACACACACACACACACACACACACACGCACACATGCGTGTGCACGCGGAGGTAAAATCTTAAATGTATCTTTACTACATACATCGCGATTTCGCTCCTTTTTAATATGACACTCAGAGTACCAATAGCCAAGTTCTTTGCTGCATCCCCAGCACCTAGATCAAAGTCAGAACAGAGTACGCTGTCCATATATATCTGTTGAATAAATGAACAAATGCACATTTACTCTACCCTTCGGATTTCGTAAATACCCAAACTTGCCTGAGGACTTTTTATTTATACTCCCAGGAAGAGTCCTTAGCGCTACAGTAAATGTACAAACACTCTTTTCAGGGAGATGTTTAAACTCCTCGAGTTCACTACACATGGCTATATTTTTTTCTGATGGAGAAATACTAAATGTAAAGTAGGATTGAAGAAATTTTTAACAACTTATTTCTTAATTCTCCCCCCAAATACCCTATTTAAAGCATCTCATTAAAAATTTTGTATTTATCCTCTTCTTTTCTTATTGGACATGAGTGAATGACCAAAGGCCAGCCGTCAGCAGGGTGAGTCACAGGACAGGGCCAGACTACCAGACAAAGATGCAGCTTCATTCTGAAGATTTTCTCAAGGGTCAGATATTTTCTCCCCTCACGCTATATTTCGTGGATGAGAATGTTTATTCTGCATTAAAATTCAGACTACATGATGAATCTTAATGCCCTTCAACAGAAGTAAAATTTTATGTAGAAGCATTTATTAACCAGTGAAATCTGGCTCTGGGTGTGGGGACCTAAGTCTGAGACAGGTTCAAAACCAGATCGGGCCAGTCTGCTGCCAAGTACTGATGTTCAAGAATGAATTCCAAGAGTGTTGGAATTGGAGCCCTCCACCCAACGCTGCATAAGGCAGATGCGACCCTTTTAAAGATATCTGCTACTCTGTGTTTAATCACAGTCACAATAACAAAAATCAGCAAGGACCCATGGACCTTTGTTTGAAGGATATTAGTTCGGCTATTAAAGAAACTGGTCAGTATAAAAACAGAAAATAAAGCCTGAATCTTGCCTTTCAGATCTTGCTGGCATCCCAGATGATAAGAGACTGATTAGTGAATGAGACCCGGGGAGACTTCTGGGGGCTGGTCAGCATTTTTATGAGTTGACATATTGTTCAAGCTTATCACCAAGAATAAAACCACAGTCACTTTTCTTGTAGAGATCTTTTCAAAATGTCAAGTCAGTATAACAAAGTATAAAGGTTTGCTAAATATGGGTTGAGAGTACCCAGAGATTTATTATTCTCTGTCTTTTCTCTGCTGGAAGCATTCCATAATTTAAAAAATGATAAAAGAATCAAAATAGCAGGAACAAGGAAAACAACCACAATACATGTTTTGGGCGGGGGGAGGGTTACAAAGGATGCTGCCTCTATAATGGTGAAAAACAGGAGACAATTGATTCCAAGTTAGTTAGTATTTTTAAAATAACACCTGTCTTCAAAATATAGGTTAAGATGTTAAATGTGGTGACACTGTAACAAATGTTAATAGAAATCAACTCCCAGGAAACCCGAAAGCCCTCCAATAGCAATCTAGTGTGACAATTCATCATGTTTAACAAGGTGTATTGGAAAGAGCTGAGTACTGACCTCCCCAGGACAAATGATCCTCTTGGGACGAGGGGCCTCTTGCTGTAACTGATACACTGCCAAAAACAACAACAACAAAGTTAATTATAATTAGAAAATGCAACACATACCATCATGCCTTCAAACAGTTCCACCTAAGTACATCTCCAAAATGGCAAATATTTCAAACAAAAAGCAAAGAGGAGACAGGCCCATTTTTAGACTGAATAAAGTCAGATCATTTATATGGAAATTAGCCACTGTGAATGTAAACTGGCAAAATTGATTTTTTAATTCTTATAAGGCCAATTTAGTTTCCTAATTGTTACTGGCATTGTTCATTTTATGGCTTTCTTGGAAGACTAGATAGCGACTAAAATCCCTGTGACTGTTTTAAAGATGAAATTCTACTTGTGAGCATCTAAGTAGTAAGATCATAGAATAATAGGATCCTGAATTTAAATGCTGATGCCTCCTCACAGACCAGGGAAAGACTGGCATTAGAAAGGAATGCCTTTCTCTGAAATGTCAGTTATGTACAAAGACACAACTGATTTGTGTGAGTGAATGGAACCCCAAGTCATTGTTTTTTTCATGAGTTCCGTTTCTGCCCTGCCTAACACCACGGACTCTCATCTGTGACTATTTCCTACCCATTGTCATCCCTTTTTCTTGGGCCCTTCTTTTCATATCTCAAATAATAATAACTCTCTTACAGCCTGCTTTAAAGACAGACTTTCAGGCTTGAGCAAGGAGGAAAGCAGGTGATTAAATAGAAAAATACAATTGATCAGACTACTCTTTGTGATTTTTCCCAGACTATAACAAATGGATTTCTGCTGCTCAGCTAGTCTGGTTATTTCCCTTAGAGGAAAGCTACCCTGTGCAGGTACCTATTATGGGTTCTACTTCCATGAAAACAGAACTTGAAAACAAAAATAGTTGATATCATCTTCGGAATCCTGAGAAGGAAGAATTAATTTTAGATGGAATAAATCTTAGAAAAGTTAAAAACTTGATCATATCAAAGGCTAGAAAAAGTAATAACATGATCAAAATTCCTGATTTATTCTTAGGTTTAAAAAGAAGATGTAACTGGAGGGCAGCTGATCATGTGGGAAGAGGAACACAATGGAAGGGTGTATTTTGTAACTGCAGCTCCCAAAGCCTTCAGCTCAGTGTGGTTACTTTCTCGCCTAATTAAGTGCAGACGACCCAGCTTCAGCACGGACAGGAACCTATCTGACCCCCTTTTAGATGTTAAGGTGCCACATTTCAGAGCTTAGGCTGCCCCTCACTAATGATAATGCTTGTGTCACTTAACTACCCATGTATGGAGAGAGTCAGAGAGGGCCCGGTGTCCAAGAGGAAACACGAGGAGGAATCGGCCAAAGACACGGAACTAATAGTGGGCAGGCCACTGACTCTCCCACTGGGCCCATGTTCTCCTTAGATCATCAGAGAGGCTCCTGTATTCCTCCTGAATGAGCCCCAACACCTACCAACTGCTTTTTAGTGGGATGCTGCTATGAATGAGTGTGCAGTCGGCCCTCGTTACCGCGGTTAATCAGTTCCAGACTCTACCTCGATAAATGAATTTCTGCGAAGTAGGATTCTTTATTTATATGTAATGGGAACCAAAGGGGCCAGGTCCTAGAATCACAGAGGTTGAGAGCTCAGGGGCATTGCAGAACCCAATGCACAGCCCTCTGTCCCCTTCTCTTCCCACTGTCAAAGCCTCTGGAAGCCGACGGTTAGTGACACGCGGGGGCATGGCTGGACCGGCTTTGTGGACTCCATTTTTAACGCCTCCCTTGGAGGTCACACAAGAAGTACATGGGTGACAAGGGAGGTTTTTTAGCTAAGTGTGCCTTTGCAAGTCCTATCAGAAACTATGTGAACATCTGCCCCGGGCCTGGAACCACAGTCAGCATTAGGGGGAGGCTTTGAGGATGAATGGAGAGGAAGGGAGAAGAGACAGAAGCCAGCATGCTGAGCGCCTGTCATGTGCCAGGAACAATATTTTATTAAATCTTCCCAAGAACGCAGAAAGAAAAAAAAAAAAAAGAACATTGTATCACTGCCATTCTCATTTTTTAGTAAGGAAATTAAATATCTGTCCCAGGGCATCCAGCTAAAATGTATCTTTTTTATTCCAAAGCCCTGGTTTGTTTTTCTTATTGCCTCGGGGCCTTTGCACTTGGTACTTTCTCCACCTGGATGGCTCCTTCCCATGATATCCATATGGCTTTCACTCTCCCTTCATTCAGGTCTTCCTGGCTTGCCTGATTTGGGATAAAATTCCATCCCATCACTCTGCTCCTTTATACTGTTTCATGTTTCTTCACAGTACACATCACCATCAACACGCTTTATTCTGTATATCGTCTCCCTTGACGACAGTGTACACTCTTTGAGGGCAGGGACTTTACTCTGTTCGCTGTGGCGGCCCAGCACCTAGGGCAGTACATGGCACACAGAAGATGCTCATTGCATATCTGGTGAACAAATGAACTGCGCCCAGGCCTTCAAGGAGACTGATCCAGCGAGGGAGGGGTATGTGGGAAAACAGAGCCAGAGTGGGCCAAGCACTTCAATGAGGGAGAGGCATGGAGCTCTCCTTGAAGGGTTAGAGGGGTCCCGCCTGTAGAGAACAGAGAAGGGGTTATGGGTGGAGGAAAGAGCCCCGGAAGGGACAGGGAGTGCTGTGCTGATAGGTCAGTGAGAGTCCCGTGCGTCTGTTGCACCAGGGTGGGCAGATGTGGGGGAGGCCACATGGAATGGAGCCTTGAAGGTCACACTACGGAGCATGGCTGATCTTCTGTCTGCAATGGGGCGGCAGTGACGTGTTTTGAGCAGGGAGGTGACGTGACCTGATTTGTTTCTGAATAATGATAATAAGAATAAGATTATTCAGAATAATGGAAGCTGCCATCTTCTGGACACCTACTGTATGCCAGACACCTTTATCCACGTGTTCTCATTTAATCTTCCTAACAAACTTCCAGGATAACCGCTGTTGCCTTCGCACTGATAAAGTAGTAAAAGTGCCAAGCTTTGACCAAGCTCAAGTTCACACAGATATGAAGAAATAAAAATTTAAAGGCCAATTTGCAGATTTAAAGGCCTGTATTCTGTTAGCCTCACTAGCTGGTCCCTGAAGTGGAGAGTGGAGGGGTCCCAAGGGGGGCTGCTTGCATTAGAATCTCCAAGGAGCTGTTACAAAAATACAGATTCCCAGAATCCATCGTCCCTGGAGATGCTCACTCTGCCAATCTGGCAAGGGGCCCCGAAATGTTCTTTTTAAAGCTGTGTGGGAGATTCCCATGTACACCCAGGAGTGGGGGCCACTGCCTGTGCCTCACTGAAGGAAGGACCAGAGTGGGGACCATGGAGGCCGGGAAGCGAGAGAGAACAGTATTTTAGGTGGACACACAGGAGACGGTGAAAGTGTGAGTTAAGTCAACACTGGTAGGAATGCCGGTGGGAAGGTGGGTTGGTTGTAGAGGAGGACCGACAGGGCTTGATGACAAACTTTATGAATGAGAGATTGAGACGTCATTAATAATCACACAGGCTATGGGCAGAGGAACATTCTGGACAGTTCCTCTCCTGTGTCAACAGGCAAAGCCTGGAGCTGTGTCCTCTAGGGAGCCTCGGAGATTTAATAAAGAGAAATACTGTAGCTCACCAGTCTCACAACTAGAAACAGCCCAAGCCCAGGGTGATTTTAAGGGGGTCCCTGCAACCCCCTTAGGCCAGGGACACTACGTCTCCTTCCTGGTCCCCGAGCAGCACAATCATTAACCGATCGGTGTGTCTCAGTGAGCAGATCTCAGGATCCACAAGGTCTGCTCAGCGACGTTCTAACCAACAGAAACAGACCAGCAGGCAAGAAGCCCGTTTGCCATCTGGATTATGTGTCTCCCTAAAGATAACGAGACGGCCGCCAATGGCAATGGCTGCCATATAAGATAATGGGGCCCTAAAACCTAGCTTAGCTTCGGGGGAGGGCCTCCATCCCTTGTTTTCAAGGTTAGCTATAACAAAACAAACATCCGTGAGAAAAGTCTCTGAGGCACATTTCATAAAACTGAAATGCCACACAGTCTTCAAGAGTCATTTCTAGAATGTTCTTTGTTCGACAAATACATTTCACAAGCAAAATAAAATACTGTATGTTATTCTTGGGTGATTCTATGGGCTAAGAGGCAAGATGATGGAATTGGCCTCTACTGCAATATTCCAAGTATGTTCCAGATAGTTCCCAGCCCTGGAATTAACTGTTTGGTGACTGTGGAGTAGGGAGTGGTCACTGAGGAAAGTGGAGGTAAAAAAAGGGGATTCCCTGCTCCCTAAGAAACCTGAAGCAGATGGAGAAATCTAGAGCTCACTGACAGAATGCTTCACCTTTTCTTCAATAAGCAAACTCGACTTACCCTCCTCGGGTAACAGAATCAACTAGTCCCTGTGACTGCCAAAGTCTAGCCAGGGGCTGGGTGACGACAGAGCCCAGTCCTGACCCATTGTCCCCTAAGAGACCCTAGAGACGTCCTCTAACAGTCATTTCTTTCTCAGGAAGGTATGTGGACCCGGAGTTGCGCCTGGTTACTTGATTGTGACACTGAGCCAGGAGCACCCTGCTCACTGCCCATCTTCCTAGTTTTCAGGGGAAAAAGACTCACGGGTATGAGTAAGAACATAGCAGATGCTATAGATGTCTTCTTGGCTCAACCTCACCTCCAGCCCGCTGTGTGAAGGCCTTGCCTGGCCAGCAGAACGTCTGGTCTTCATGGGGATTGAGCCCTTTTCTTGTTACTGGCATGTGAACAGCCCAAGGAGGAGGCTGTGTCCACTGGAACAGGTGGTCTCAGGTATTAGTGAGCCCAAGAAGCACCTGTGGGGTGTGGTAACTCGCAGATCCCCCACCCCCACTCCTCTGATTCTGATATCTAGGGCAGGGCTGATGAACAGTGATTATAAATATCTCCCCAGGTGAGTCTCTCGCAGGGGCTGTGGGGACCAGGGTTTCGAGGTTCCAAACCCCTTTTTAGAAAAGCAGGCACAAGCGATGACTGCTTGACCTACTGCCCAGTAGAGTGTCCTCTGAGAGCTGGTGGCCGCAGCATCTGCTGCTTAATTGGCATTTGCCTTTAAAAAAATAAAATCTTTCAAAGTATACCCATGGTGGCTGGCTTTTGAATTTACCTGATTAAGGCATACAGTTCTGGCTGAAAGTTTAGAATGTGGCTTTTTTTTTTTTTTTTTAATTTTTTTTAAATTTTTTTAAAGCAAACTTGAAAGTAGCTTTTCTTTTTGAGAATTGAAACGAATACCTTCTCAGTACTTCATGAACATTTTGGGGTTTGGTTTTAAGAATTAAGGACTAGCTGCAGATACATGACACTTTGGGACAAGATTATTCTTATGGAAACAGCCCAGTAAATGAGAGCATTAGCTTCTAAGAAAGGGAGGGGAGCAGAGGAGGCAGGACCTTAAGGGGCATCGTGTGACATCCTGGTTCTTTGAGTCAAGACCCAGTCTTATCCATACGTGTGGCCTCACAGCTCCAAATCCACTGTCTGGCTTAAGACAAAGACTTAATATGCATTTGTTGAATGAATGAATGAATGAATGAATGAATGAATGAACAATCTACTTTATATAAAATATTGAGAGCTGATTTCTAAGGTTCCTTACTCTCCTAAATTTCTAAGTCAGACATTTGTGGTTGTCTTCCCAGCATCCATTTCCTTCTTCCCTGTTCCAACAGTACTCCAAATGTCCCAGTCACGTGGATTATACAGGATTGCCCTCTCCCTGAGTTTGACTGGCTTAGGGCAGGCAGCATATCCCAGCTCTGACTACAGTGATGGAGTCAGGACTGATGACTCAGGTCGGGGCTGAGACTCAATTCACTCTGCTTGAAAAGTGAAGAAAGCAGACTCTCTCAGCCGACTGCTCCTTAATGAGCGTGGTCACCCTGCTGCTATTGACAGCCCTCTGGGATCACAAAGAAGGGCTTACTGATAGTGGAGCCAAACCTAGGGAAGTAGACCAAGAAAGGAAGAGACACACTGGGTTCTGGTAACGTCCTTTGAATGTCTGGAACAAATTATGCCTGAAGCCTGTCTCTGGACTTTTTGCTGAAGTCAATCAATGTGATTGAGTGGAATATTCTGTTACTTGCAACCAAGAGCATTGCAGTTAGCATTTAAAGTGGGTCACTATGAAGTAGACTAATTTTCTCTTAGGAAAAATATCATGATTGGGGCTAATACTTCATAATAAGAACCTGATATCAAATAAGTCAAAGTTATGGACAACAATAGGTGATGAATTGAAACAAAGACATATCTATATACTTCTAGAATGTTTGAAAATCATCAATTTTTAAACCAAGTCCTATAATATGGCAAAGATGTACTGCAACCAGTAAATATATGACAGATTTCAAAATACCAAACAATTGTCCGTGTTTTAAAAAAAATATATATATGTGTGTGTGATGGAAAAATGTGGATTACATAAATAATATGCAAACGAGTCTGACATTGATATTTAAAATTAATCTTTCAAAGGACAGTTTGTGAGCATTTTAAAGAGAAAGGCGTGGTGATTCCTGAGGTTCAGAATGTGTTTGCCAAGAGGTCATTTAAAACAAAACACATTTCATATTCTGGTAGGTTTGGTGGACTTTCAGACAAAGAAAATGCTATAGTTTTAGCATATTTGGAGATGAAAACGTATCTGTGAAGTTCTGCAAGGCCCTCAGATTCCTTCCCCCTATTTGTTTGTCAAGATCCATGTGCAAACTTAACCTCTTCTATAAAGTCGTCTCTACTCCCAGGAGGGAGCGGAGGGGTATATTATTATTAAGTGAAGTGGTTTACACCTGTGTCCCTCACTAGACTATAAATTGGAGGAAAGCGGGGACCACATTTTATTCGTTGCTGATTCCTAACACTTACCCTGACATTCAGAAGGTGCTCACTGCGTGTTTGCTAAAAGGCCAAACGAGTGGATGCTGATCTTAGGGATAAGATGGAGTAGATAAGCTTGGGAATAACGTTGTCAGGTGAGTTAATAAGTGGTCCAAACTCGAACAATTCATGAATCCAGGACAAACCAAAGAGTTCTTTTTCAGTGGTGCTCTGTAGGCTGTTGGTCAATGAGATTTTGATGCCATGATTGGCACCGCTGATGGCGTTCTCCCCTCGGTTTTGGAATCCCACATCACTAGACACCCTCAAATAGAACCTGGATGACTATAAATTGGGTGTAATAAAGAGGAGCTTCTTCTATGTCATCAGCTTTATATTAAATGGCCTCAACCACCCCTTCTGCATCTGAAGTTTTATGATTCTAGAGCAAATAAAACCCCAACTTGATTAGATCCAAAAATCAAACTTAAAAAACATGAAGGTAAAAGTTGATATTATGAACACGGAATTATTAATGCCTTTTCTAGCTTCCTTAGGACATAGAAGTGTTTTTCAGAGTGACATTGGGTGGCCCAAGGTCTCTTAGCAAAAGGTGGAATGAAACTGAGCCAATGGCATCTTCTCGCTTCAGTAGAGCTCCCTGCGGTGGCATTCACTCCACAAATGTTATTGGGTGGTTAATGTATGCAAGGCAGCGTGCAAGGCTGGTAAGTCACGGAGCATCCAATGCCTCTCACTATAGATATTTTGTTGATTTATTATCAGAGCACTTCACAGTCCATTAGGAAACAAACAAACAAAAACACCCAATTACTAAGTCATTAGCACTGGCTTTTAAAATAGAAGATCAGAATGCAGAACGGTAGGCTGGAAGGGCCCTTGGAGACCCAGCACAAGCCCTTTATTTCACAGATGGAAGAACAGACTCATGTAATAAAGAATGAGATGCCTGTATATATGCTGACACGCAAAGATAAGACAAGATATTTGTGAAGTGAAACAAGCAAGTTGAAGGACACCAAGTATAGCAGAATCCTGTTTTTACAAAGGGAAGCAACAGCAACAAAAATGCCTTCATACTGGGCATGCGTATTTTAAATACTTGGCGGGATAAGGGTCAGTTACTGGGAAAGAGCAGTAGAATAGGGGGAGAGGGTAGGTTTATGGACAATGGGAAATTTTTACTCTCAGCTCTATGTATTTCTGTAATGTTTATCTTTTATGTAGCTTTGTGTTGCTTTGTAACAAATACATACATACATAAGTATATGCATATATGTGTGTCTTGTGTATGTTTATACTTATTTATATATGCACTTATGTATAAGACTTGAAAAAGGAAGAAAAAAGTCTTGGAAACTGGCAGGCTGTGGGATAGGCTAGCTCCTGGGTTCCAATCTGAAGGCCACTCCAAGGCTTTTTGTAAAAGCTTTGCTCAGTTACAGAAGCTCCCTGAGCTGTGGTTCCCTTGCAGGAATGCAGTGGGGATACCCTGGCACCCTGGCTCAGGGCTGCAGTGAGGTTTGAGAGTTCAGGCACGTAGCTGGTGCACCGGCTGGCCCACGGCAGGTCTCCACGGGCAGCAGAAACAGCACCGATAACAATAGTCATAATTATTTCCTCATTGCTGTCTGGAAGCAGGGCCTGAATGAACCTGTGTCCCCTGTTTCTCCACACAGTAGGCTTCCACCTACCACACTCGGTCTCCCTCTAACTGGAGAAGTACCTAGCCAGGTAGATGATATGAAGAACGAGACAATGAGCTTCAGGGAACGACAACTGTTTGCCTCCACGGGGGAAAGTGCATGATGACTGATGGTCGGACAACGATCTCTGTTTCTATGGAGTCACCCTTAGTGACCAAACATTATTCTTTGCTACCTGTTAATTTGCTTGTGCAAAATGTCATAGGGTTTTATAGCCATAGGATATTAGCCAAGAACATAATTCAAGGAACTCAACACTTTTACCCTTGCAGACCAACTGTGGGGGAAAATAAAAAAAGAAGAAAGAAAGCCCTAAATTAAAGGCATCTTTTTCTTCTAAGCATTCCCGAAGTGGGTCACAGGCAGCTGGCTCCTGGGGGTCCTGGCCAGGGGAGGGTGCTTTTCCAGACCGCTCTGACCAATTCTCTCCTCAGTGGAAGCACAGAGGTTTGGTTTTCGTGCCGAGAGATGGGACTGTGTGCACGAAATCGACGGCCAGGATGGCTCCCCAGGCGGGCCTGCTACAGACTTCGGGCACATTCCCATTTCAGGTACTCACAGTACGATTTCCATATTGGAGGCTGGTATTCTTCAGCATCTAGGATAAAAACAAAGAAACCAGTCTGTCAGCCTGACCATCAAACTGTCAACACGTGTCTCCTGCGGAGGAACAACAGTCTGTCAGCACTGCTTGCATTCGGTCTCGGGGCCCCTCCGGGCATCTCGGGACAGTTCCAGATGCCAGGGACGAAATGCGCCAGGGACGAAATGCGCAAGGCAACCCCGGGGACCCAACGCCACCTTCTTCAGATCACTTTCCACGGCCGAATCAATTGCTTAACCATTTTCATAGAGCCCAGTAAATCAAGAGAGATTTTTAAAGCAATTAACTTGATTGTACCCTCCAGTAATCCTTTCAAACACTGTTGACTTAACTTGGCGTAATAAACATATAATTTATGTCACAGTTTCCAATCAGAACTTTAGCCCATTTATTAAGACTTGAGGGCCAGGCGCAAAGTGGCAAGTGTGTTAAATATTAAATCTGGGAAGCTGTGCAGCTCAACCAAGCCGGACAGGCTGGTCGTGACAGCGGAGACACTGACGATTCAGTGGGAAGTGCATGCTCTCCTTGAATCCACTCCAGTACGTGACGTCGGACATTTCCAGAAACCTCTCTGCCATCAGAAGTGTCAGAGCGAGAGTCACGACGAAATGGAGAGGATGAAATTGTTATTCATCAACTTATAAAACAGACAATGGAAGAAAATCTCTTGTTCAGTTGACTCGACAGTCCCAGGGCTGACAGCTGAATTTCTAATTGTGACGGAATTATTAGAGTCCTCCCAGCTCCCAGCTCAGGCCCCGGTGACACACACCCCAGCTTGAACAGCCGGAGGGAAACACCTCCCCCCATCACACACCGTGGAGCCGGGGAACCTCACGGGCGCCCTCGTTCAGCACCTGTGGACGGGACGCTCTGCCTCCGTCAGCCGCCCCCTCACTGTCCCTGTCCCAGCGCTGCCGTCACACACCAGCAAAGGAACAGAAGTCTTCTAACCTCAGGCCTAAGATAGCTGGAGAAATGTTTCCCCTCCTGAGAGACAAATATGTTACTTATAAATAAAACCTAACTCCAAATGATGAGCGTTCCCAAATCCCACTCAATTACACATGTGTAGCTTAAATTAAATTCTTCCACAATTAATATCTTCTCTCTGGGGCCCACCCTATCACAGAGGCAACTAAGTGTCTCCAAAGGTAGTTTCATTCAAATTAATCTGTACTGTTAGGCCTGCATCGTCAGAAACCTACTGATGGGGAGTCAGCCACACACACACACACACACACACACACACACACGCAAATACTGTGTACTCGTAAGGGTTTAGGTTGTTATTCAAACTTAGTTTGCTGAGTCAAAACAAAACTCTTAATACTTTGGTTAAAGTTAGAGAACCATATCTTAAAATAGTGAGCTTTTAACCTATAAAAGCAATTAATCTCATCCTATATGTTACATAAACCAATTTTAATGGGTTAACCTGAGTGTTTATAAAGAACAAAGAAAATAAATTAAGTCGCCAAGTTTACAATAAAAGTCTAGAACAATCCATACAATGTCACCTTACCAGAAAGCCAGATCTTATATGTTAATACTGATGGCACCTTCAAAAACATCTTCCAATGATAAAGACGAACACACACACCCCAAATTGCATAGATGTAAGTCCCCGAGGCGTCATTTACCCAAAGCTGAAATGTCTTGTTATTTTGCATTTATTCCATGAGGCAAGTATAACCCTTGACCAAGAATGGTCAAAACCTAGAGTGAAACTTTCTGCATTTTGAGGGAAGTTCCCCCAAATAAGTAGACTCCCCTATGCAGGTTTTAAGATATAGTTCGGACGCTCAACTTGGATTTCCTAAGGTCTCCTTACCTAAAGTCAGAAGCTCACATGAGATGACCCATCACTGTCCGTTACAGTCTTGTTGTTCTGTGAAAAACCTAGACTTTTGCTTCATCTGAAACACTGGCTCTGAACTTTCTAACTTTCATTTAGGCTGCACTGCAGGTAAACAATTGATCACTCTTCAGTTTCTCCTCATTGGTGACACATCAGAGGTGAAGAAAGCCGCCGATAGAGACTGGAGAATATAAGGCCCCCTTGCTGAAATCCTCCATTGTCTTCCCTCTGCATTTGGAATAGCGTGCAAATAGCACTGTGGCCTACAAGGGCCCGTGTCATCTGGTCTTGGTCCACCTCTTGACTCCATCGAGACATGTCCCCCTTCTTCATTTATCATCCAACCATACTGCCCTTCTCTCTGTTCCTACAGGATAAGCTCTTCTGAGCCCCGCCTCTGCTCCTGGGGACCCTCCAGGTCAAAGGCTCTCTAGTAGGGCTCTGCATGGCTGACATGCTCCTTTGTGTAGGGCTCAGCGCAAATGTCACCTCCAGGGGGCCTTCCCTGTCAATTTTGTGTAAAGTAGCCTCCCCTCAACACCACTTCCTCTCCGTCATAGCACTTATCACCATCTGAAATTCCTTATTGATGTGTTGTTGTGTTATCACTGGTCTCACCCCATTATTAGCCGAACTTCACGTGAGCAGAAGTTGGCCTCCTTCGCCTGTGCATAAACCAGTCACTCAAAATGTGTGTATTAAATAAATGAATAAGCTTTCCAGTTCACATCTTACCTCGGACAACTGACTTGGAGCAGGTTACTTAGCTTCTTTTAATAGCCTCCCCAAACTCATCTTCACAAAACAGAAAAAATACAAGTACCTGCCCCATGACCTATCTCTTAGGGTTCTCGTGGGAATTCAGTGAGATGATGTATATAAAGTTCTTGGGACAGCACCTGGCAAACAGCAAGTTCTCAACGAAGTCCCACGAATGTTGTCATTATTACATCACCCTGTCCCGGCTCTTCCTAGGTGGGCTCATGCTCTTGCCTTCTCTCCCTTGACCACAGCCGGTGATTATCTCTGTTCTCGCCCCCAGATCTGGAGCCTGTAATTAGTTCCAGTGCTGTTGTCATGGAAGGATTTTCTTTCCCATAAAAGAATTCAGAGTGAGAGGCCATTGGTCATGCTTCAGTGGAACAACTATAATTACCGTGGTCTTAGAGACACGTTTCCCAAACCACTAAAGTGCACTGTTAGGAGGCCTTGGTCCAGGGACAAGGCACAAAATATTTGTACTATGTTGAAACAAATCTGTCGCTGCTTCCAACACTGCCCCACAAACATGTGCTTCTGCCCCGATTTCAGACAAAATTTTTCAGAAATCTAGGATACTCTTGGATAGCCTGATACTTAACAAAAAAAAAAATCTGGATTCGGTTTTCTGGGTCATTTAGTTCACCTTCGTCATTTGGCAAATAAGGAGAATAAAATGCAGTCGATTAAGTGGCTTTCTCAAGGTCATAAAACCAGAGTAGGGAGCTCGGCCCTCCAGGCCTCTGACATATTAGTCATCCTTGCCAGGCAGGCCACCCTCATTTACATATATTGAAATCAAGAAAAAAAAAATGACAGATTTGTTACTTCAATTCTTGTGAAGCTTGAAAGAAAAAATACAATGGAGGGAAAATAAGAGAATTAATAGCGTAGAAAATCGACATCAAGTCAAATTAACAGCATCCATCTCTGCTTATACACCCATCTAATGGCTAAAGTCCAGGAGGTACAAGACACTGGGATTACTGACAGCATCAGGCCTGATGCTTTGGGAAAGGGGCTTTATTTTGTCACACTTGAGAGAAATGGGCACAATGCAGAAGGAAGGGAGAGGAGGTGGGGTAGAAGCTCCATGTTCTAAGAGAAAAACGATCATTGAGTCAAAGAGACATGCATTTTTTGAAAGAAACAATGAATGATAAGGGTTAAAAACGCTTGGAAAAGATAGTGCTTAAAAAATATTGACTACTATGTATCCAAACTCTAAAAAATATGTAAACTCTTTGACTTAGTGATTCCATTCATGGGAATTCAATCAGTCTAAGGTTGTAGGTGAACACGTGGACAAAGGTGAATATATGAACAAGCTATTCATGCTGCTTTGTGTGTAACGATGGTTAGATAGATGACATACACTGTAGCCACGACAATGATGGTGTGGGTCAGGGTGTGGTCGAGAGCGTGGCCTCCGGAGCTAGACTGTCTCGGTTCAAAACCGAGCTCGGTCACTCACTAGCTGTGTGACCTTCGTTTATCTCATCTCCTCATGCCTCAGTTTTTTACCTATAAAATGGGAGTAATAAAACCACCCAACATATAGCATGTTGTGAGGATAGGACGGGTTAATATAGATAAAATAGTCTGGTGTCTGGCATGTAGTAAACTATATTTGCTATTTATATTATCAAACTCTAATGGCATAGAAAAATATTCATGCTACATTAAGTATTAAACAAATCAAGTTACAAAACAATCAATTAAATATAATCCCATTTTTAAGAAAAGATAAATATTTATATACATAGAAATGATCTACGAGGCTATAAAACAAATTATTAACAGTTGCTGTGAAAACAGAAGTGTTTTTTCTTCTTTGCTCACCTGCATTTAAAATTTTTCTGTTTATACTGTTTGTATAAAAATTAAAATGAATGAGAAATAAGTTAATGGCAGTGCTAGGCAGTTTCTTGTCTTTTCTTTTAACATGTTGACTAAATAAATCACCACCTTAACAATAAAGAGGAAAAATACCCAACAAAAACAATTCTTATAGTAACACATGCAGTGCGTACAGTGTTAGCGCGGGAAGAGCCAGGAGACAAAGAGACAGGGGTCGGTTTCTGTAGCAAATGCCATGCTCCATTCCCTTGGCCCTCTTTTAAAAACTCTGTGAAATAAATGTTAACGAGAAAGTCTAAGCAGGCTGGGGAGCAGGTATCTCCTCTCATCAAAGAGGGGGAAAGGGGAAAACAGACAGAGAAGCTTAGAAAATGATCAAAACTTTACAGAAATGGGTAATAAGGCCACTCAAATTTAATAATCTATAAAGAATCTGAACATATAAAACAAAAAGAAAAATTAAGTTCAGGTAGAAACTTGGAAGCAATTTGAGCAAACCCTATGTGCTAAAGTATAAACCCTGAGAAGACAGAGCTGCTGTTCTGAACTGTGGGGCAGGATGAAGAATTCTGGGATCAGGTCCAGCCAGTGTGGCTCAATGGTTGAGCATCGACCCATGCACCAAGAGGTTGCCGGTTCGATTCCCAGTCAGGGCACATGCCCAGGTTGTGGGCCGAATCCCCAGTGGGGGGCATGCAGGAGGTGGCCAATTGATGTTCTCTCTCATTGATGTTTCTATCTCTCTCTCACTCCTCCCTTCCTCTCTCTCTAAAATCAATAAAGAAAAAAAATGTATTAAAAAAAAGAATTCTGGGATCAGGACATGGAAAAGCTCTTTTGTGTCTGAGACCCGAAGGGAGGACAGAAGGGGCAATAGTGAGTACGTGTCATTCAGAGCATAACAAAGATCAAGAACATGACAAAAATAATTTACTATCTCTACTGTTTTTGCTAAACATAAAAGATGCACTAAATGTTGAAAAACAGAAAAAGCCCAACGAAAAAATGTATTCACAATAATAGATTTATGTGAATCCTCCCAGATTGTGTCCTATAAAAGGCTAGCATAAAAATTTGTCAAAATGGTCTCATAATTGTATATACTGTTCTGTAATTTGCTTTTGAACTGAATAATATTTCTTAGGCATCGAAAGATATAAGTACAATACACCTGCGTTGTTTTAAACTGTGGCTTGGTCTTCCATTGTATAAATATACCAGAATGGATTTAATTCATGTATGTAATAATTTCCAACTGAGGGTCATTTAGGCAATTTTCAGTATTTGGAAGCAATGCTGCAATGATACGTTACGGGTGTAATACAGATTCTGGGCAGCTGAACTGCTGGGGGAAGGGTCTGTTTTTTATTTTAAAAGCTATTGGTAAAATGGCCTTCAAAAAGATGTTTCAGTTAGGCCTCTCAGCCGTGGAAAGCTTGCCCGCTGCCCCCCACTCCCACCAACACTGGCTATTATCAAAACACAGCTTAATTTCTGATGCCTTGAAGACTGGATGAGCAAACTCGCAGACAGACTGTGTGCCTTGCAGAAGGGCAAACGGCGGCCAGAGGCTCCTGGGGAAACACGTGGCCTTGGAGTGAGCCGGCTGGGAGGCTCTATTCTTCCAGACATTTCCAGCTCCAGAAATATGTCAATCTGCTGGAACCACCTGAGGAGCAAGTGTAAAGGAATCCGGGGACTGATTAATGAAGAAAAATTAGAGGATGCCGTGTGCTACACTTGGGTAAGCGACAACCAAGCAGGAAATACCTGTCAACCTCAAGGAGCGCCAGATGCCTCCGCCTGGCTCAGCGGAGTGCGACGAGAGGGCAGAAAAACACACGCTGGGGTTTTGGAAAAGGGGACGAGTGAAAGATTCACCAGTGGAGAGAACGATCTACCAAGGAAGTTGGAGGTGATCCATCCTGAGGAATATCTCAAACAAAGCTGCATGTATTGCACCAGAGGGACAGTCTGGGAAACAGGGGTAAGGACGGGGTCCCTCTGCCGTCCTTTCTCCCAGACAGCCAGGTCTCTGCTGTCACTTTTGATTTACTGATGCGCACATCTGCAAATGGGCTGCAGTTCATGGTCTTTTTCCAGGGAAGCTGGGTGGAAGCAGGTTTTCAGTCGGGCAAGGGACAGCCTCGCAAGGAGATGACAGTTTGGAATATGCTGGGTTATTAGCTTAATGGGCCCACTGGGTTGAAATCCAAACGGAAGTGAGGACCCACAGCACGAGTGGCAGGTTATGTGTGTGCACATGCTGCAACGTGTACCCGACACACAGATATGCCCCAGCTTGGGTGTTCAGAAGTGTGGGAGGGGCCAGAGCATGCAGCCCGTGGCTATGGTCTTATCAGGCCATTCCAGGCAAACGGGGCCCCACCTGTGTGCAAGGTGACCCGGAGCGCGCAAAATATTGAGATGTTAAGGCTGTTATAGAGCTTTCTTGCTGTCACCCTGGCTAAGGAATACAGAAATGTGTTCCAATACTCGTCCCCTCTACAGGTTCCCTGCATTCCCCTGAGAAATTAGACATCCATATATTCTCTTTGGAAACTGCTGTTGGGCGAGGAATAGGGCCCCGCTGTGCATCTGACTGGTTCTATAGCAGGGATTTCTGTAACTGATTCAGTCTTCCTTGCACAGTAGTTAATAAGACACATTCCAGAAACTATTGCTGGGCCCTCAGGCTGGGCCCCAAGGGACCAGGCTAAGCTGAGATTTTCTGAAGGTGATGAAGCCATCAAGGGCCTTGGGATGGAGCTTATGGTCACCAGAGGGCACTGGGGCCACATGGAGCTTCTGTTCTGGGCCACTTATTCTGTACAGGGGTGTGATGAGATTCTTCCATTCAACAGGTATTCATTGCATGAATGCAATGAGCCAGGCCCTGGGAGCGCCTCATTGAACACGGCAAGTAGGCTTAGGAAGCACTGCATGGCCTGGGCCCTGGCCACCTCTCCCTGTTACCTCATTAGACTCTCCTTTTGCCCATTATACCTCAACCACTCACTCTGGCCTTTTTTTTTTTTTTATCCTTTAATACATCAAGATCAGGCTTAGAGATCTTATAGTCTCTTCCCTATGACTTCCATATGGCCGGCTTCATTATCATCTAGATCTCAGCGTCAGCGTTCTGACTGCTCAGAGACACTTCCTGGACCCTACACCCTACAGCTGTCTCCCACATACCTGCTTTAATGCTTTGCAGAGCTTTTTCTTTCTCTGGACTTTTTAACTATGTGCTCGTATATTTCTTTGTTTATAGTTTGTCTCCCCAGGCAGGACAGAAAACACTGTGACTGCAACAACCTCATTTATCTTGGTTTCTGTGTCTGGGTCTCCCCTAGCCTATAGAGTACCTTTTAGGAATTAGGAAAAGGCCACCCTTTCAGGCAGGTGCACAGCTTGGCAACTGGACAGCACCTGTGTGTGAAGAAGATACTTCCTCTGGGAGATAGAGCCTGGACACTCACCCCCTCGGCTGGGCACAAACAATGCAACTGGGATGACCCCAACCATTTTATTCCAGGATAGAATAAGTGCTCAGTAAAAAGTGGACTGACAGATATCATTCCCTCGAAAGTTGCAGTCTGTTGAGGTATATAAACAAGTAAGGAGGCAACAGGATAGCAAGAGGGTGGGTGAGGTGGGTCTATAATAGAACTTCCCAAAGTTGGGAGTGGGGTCCGGGGCAGTTAGGCCCTTCCCCATGCCTTGGTCAGTCACTTCTGGCCTTGAGCAGCCTTGTCCAAGGTTCCTTAAGAGTTGTTTCAGAGAAGTAGAGTTTAACAGCAAGCCTGTGGTCCCCAAAGTCTGAAAAGCATAAGTAACATCCAGTATCATAGCACCCGGAGCCTAGTCAAAGAGGCGCTCTATCACGCAGACACTACTACAGCCGCCAGTGGCAAGGGTGCTTCTGTGGGCAAATGGGCTCATCAAGCACGACGTGCAGACTGACGTGTGGCCCAGCAGAACGAAGAGCAAGATAAAACAGGGCTCTGAGAACTAGAAGTGTTTCATCCTGCTGGCTGAAAGAGAGACTGTAGAGTGAGTGTGTGTGTGTGTGTGTGTGTGTGTGTGTGTGTGTGTGTGTTTCAGAGTGGCTAGGAATTACATTAGAGAGGCAAGCAGGGGGCAGATGATTAAGGACTTTTAAAATCATGTGAAGGGCTTACTTTTGTTCTAGAAGGAAAGGGAAATATAAGCCAGGAGGAGGCAGCATCTAGTTGTATTTTAGAAAGATCACTCCAATTGCTGTGTAAGACTGGACTGGAGGAAGAGAAGAAGGGAGGGAGGGAAGATGGGGGTGCATCATCGGGGGCTGGGCAGTAACACTAGTTACTGCCATGACACTAGTGGTCTGAACTCAGATGGTGGCAGTGGAGCTGGAGAACATGGGATGGATTTGGAAGATGTCAAGAAGATAGAATCTGCAGAACTTGGTGACAAATTGAGTATGAACAGAGGACAGGACAGAAAATAACTTCTGGCTTGGCTAGAAGACGACGGATGGTTTTTGGCATAAGCAACTAGATGGATAGTGATGCTATCCACAGAAATAGGACAGACCAGAGGAGAAGCAGGTCTGGCAGATGGTGGTGCACTTGGCTTTTCCCTGTTGGAAAGAGGGGTCTATGGGACAGCCAAGTGAGCATATCTAAGAGGCTTGGAGTTCAGAAGAGAGATCTGGGCTGGAGATCTAGAAATGGAAGCCCTAACATACAGATGGTGACTCTCGCCACTAAAGTAGATGGCATGATCCAGGATGAGGATTCAGAGTAAGGAAAAGAAGACCTTGCCAGAATTCCTGAGAAGCACCCACCCTGAAGTGCTGAGAAGAAGAGGAGAATGAGTAGACATCAGGGCAATAAGAGAGAAAACATGAGATAGGTGGGGTGACATGAAAGGCAAGGCAGGAGAAGATTAAAAAGGGAGATGTGGTGAACAGTTTCAGAAGCTGTTCAAGTGCAATAAGCATAAGGACCCATTGCTTCAACAACAAGGAGGTTTTGGATGACCTTGCACTGGAGTGTGGGCAGAAGCCACAGATAAGTGAGATGAAGGGCAAACGGAAGTTGAGAAAAGAGTATAAACGGAAGTTGAGTATAAACAGCTCTTTGGGGAGGTATGGCAGTGACAAGGAGGTGCACATCTCTTTCCAATACAGAGGTTGAGGGTGATAAAGGACATAGGAGCTCTAATTTGGATATCATTGCTCCTTGCCAAACCACCTGCCCTGTCCCTGGCGGCCCTCTCTCCCAGGACCCTCTCCCCGCTTCCTGGTCCTAAGTTTCTACAAAATGCCTGTCCCTCCCAGCATGATGGAGATGCTTTCCTGGTGGATAATTTCCTCCTTTGTCATTCACACACTTCCTCCACTGCTTTTTCTTTAAAGACAACCCACACCTACTACTTCCATTCAGCCTAGAGCTCCTCTTCCTCCCTGCCCCCTCCACCCCATTCTCCCTTCCAGCATTTGCCTGCCTCTTTACAAATTCTTTTCATCAGAGGAATGTCTTCCTGGCTTTCCTCCAGAAGCCTTTTGGGCATTCATTTACTCATCCAACAAATATTTACCTAGAGCTTACAGCCTATTTGGCATCAAATATTGCACTAGACACGAATGTAGATCTAAAGGCAAGATGCAGAATCTAACCACAAGGTATCAGCTAGGACAGGAAATAAAGATATCAACTCATTCATTCATTCAACAAGCACTGACTGTCTGCTGAACATTCCGCTCCTGGCCACCTGTGCAGGTAACCACAACATAAGGTAGGAAGAGGCACATTATGTAGCAAGGTAGACTGAATGGAGAGGAAAGAGATTATTTTACTCAGTTATTTCTTGATAATTACTCTTCTATTCATCTCCTTTTTGTAAAAGGGGATGTCTTCTTCATCAGAGAAGACAATTTAGGGGTACTTCCAGCCAGCTCTCTACCCCTGCCATTTAGAAAAGCCTCTTTCTTCTCCGATTTCTTCACACTTCTGGAGTTTACTGTGGACATCGGTGTCTCTTCAGATACACAGTGGTTGTGGCAGCGATACACCAAATTCTCCTGAAAGCAGCTTATAAATCATGGTCCTGGCAGTGCTGCTACTCTCTTTGCTGCTGGCAAAGAAAGACAGACTTTTGGGCTGTGTTATATTCAGAGTCAAATAGAGAGAGTCCTAGTGCAGACATAAGAGAGGAAGTGAGGTCTTCCACCAAGTTGGGAAGGAATTTTAAAGTGCCTGGTACAGTACATATACATATGTCTAATCTTTACAATTTTCCTGAATCATCTTTCTACATATTCACCCATCTCCCCACCCACCCATCCATCCACCCACCCACTCACCTACCAACTCATCCATCCACCCATCCATCCTTTCAGCAAAATTTACGTGTCAGGCATTGTGCTACATAAAGGTACAGCCATGAGCAGGACAAACTCAGTCCCTGCTTTCAAGGTGACTTCAGTCCAGCAGTAAAGGCAAATAAACATTAAATGAGTACAATAAACTACCAAAGGTTTTATGATAGAGAAAGTTCGATGTGTTAAGGAAGCACATGGTGGAGATCATGGACAGTAAGTAGTTTTTTTAAAAAAAAAATCCTCACCCAAGGATACTTCTTTCATTTATCTTCAGACACAGCGGGAGGGAGAGAGAGAGAGAAACATCGACATGAGAGAGACACATCAACTGGCCGCCTCCTGCACAACCCCGACCAGGGCAGGGGACTGAACCGCAACCGAAGTACATGCCCTTGACTGGAATCAAACCTGTGACTCTTTGGTCCACAGGGCCGACACTCTAAACAATGAGCCAAACCGGCCAGGGCTAGGTAAGTATTTTTATTTCCTAAAGATGAAAAAACTATAACTCAAAGAGCTGAAGTCATCCGCCTATGGTCACACAGTTAGTGGAAAAGTAGAATTCAAATCCAGATCCGGTTGGCTTCAGAATCAATTAATTCTTCTCCCCATCGCCTTAGACCCACAGGAAAATGAGCAGTGTAGAAGCTAAAGTGAAATGTTAGCTCTTTCTTTTTTCTGGTCTGCTTTAGGGACATAACATGCTTTGAACATTGTAGAAACAGGACTAGAGAAGTAGCAAAACCCATGACATTATTCATTTTCCTACTGTTTTTTAGAACAACAAAAAAACAAAAAAGAGAAATCTCACGACCTGAAATCCCTTCCTTCCCTCTTCTGTTCTCTTCCTTTCCTCCTGTCTCCCTCCATCTCTCTGTCCCTCTCTCTATCCATCTATCCATCCCATGCCTGGCTCTTCCCCAACTTCATTATTTTTTTTTAAATCCTCACCCGAGGACATTTTTTTCATTTTTTTTTTTTTTGTTCAGATAGAGTGGGAGGGAGAGAGAGGAAGAAAGAGAGAAACATCGATGTGAAAGGGACACATCGAGTGGCTGCCACCCGCATGACCAACCAGAGCCGGGGACAAACTGCAATCAAGGTACATGCCCTTAGTGGGAACCGAACCCAAGTCTCTCTGGACCGCAGGCCGACGCTCTAACCGCTGAGCCAAACCGGCCAGGGCCCCAACTTCATTATTAATAGAAATATTCAGCCCACACCTAGGCCTGGCTTATCAACTAGACGCCAGTCTGGCAACAAATGGCAGTCTGGCTCTGCAGTACCTGAGGGACAGGTAAGTGTGCTTAATTCTGGGGTTCAAAGGTTTTAGCAAGTCCACCTAGCTAACAACCCTGCTGTCCGCCCTTAGTAATAAAGGTAACATTTTAGCCTATGCCAACCAAATTTAACATTTGCTTGATTTCTATTTGTTTAGAATAGGACTGCTAAATATTGGGGGGTGGGCCCTAAACAAGCTCCAGCAGAAGGCTGCCTCTGTTTGCCTAATGAGAAGATCCCCCCAGAAAGGTTTTTGAATTCATAAATTTTTAGGAATATCAATGAAATCAGAGATATCTACTCATAGTATTTAATTCATTTATATGTGCATATTTAAAATCTGGAATAAAATAATACACAAATTGAGAGACAGTGCTTTCATCAACTCACACACATAATGGAACAACTTCATTTAAATTCTCTATGTGCTATCTTGTCACTTTTTGAGTCATTTGAGACATTTTTTTCCCCAAGGCACATCGTACTTGTTTCTTCCTTAGCCTTTTCAGAGCAAAAACATTTTAACCTCCATGTACGATGCTGTCACTGGACATCTTCTCCAGCCCCAGACATGTGTTCACATAACATGAGGGCAGCTGGCTTGTCATCACCCCACAGGGGCCTCTACAACATAGCTGCTGGTCGCACTGTTTCTTAGAGTCCTCTTTCTGTAGAATAACTGTGTTGTACACCTGAAACTCATATGATAGGCTATGTCAGCTCTACCCCAGTAGAAAAGGCAATCACAGAAAAACAGTCCCAAACTTTCTGTCAAACAGTTCCAAACATGTCCTGCTCCGTGGCTTGCATAAATTAATAAAATCGGCCGTAGACAACAAGAACAAACTGATAGCTGTAGAGGGGAGGGGCGTTGGGGGACTGGGTGAAAAAGGTGAAGGGATTACAAGTACAGATTGGTAGTTACAAAATAGTCCCAGGGATGTAAGCTACAGCACAGGGAATATAGTGAATAATACTGTAATAACGAGGCATGGTGCCAGGTGGGCACTAGGCCTACAGGGGCATCACTTCATAAGTTATATAAACGTCTAACCACTATGCTGTATACCTGAAGCTAATACAATACAACTATCATTAATTAAGACAACTCCAGGTCTATTGAGTCTTTTCCAGAAAGTAGTTACCTGGGGGTTCCAAATAAAGTAATTGAAAGGGAAACCCAACAATATGAGAGAGTTTGTATAAAATGGAATTTAAGATGACACCCTCCTTTCTGAAAGAGAATTTGGGGCATATATCATAAATATAAACACACATATGTTACCCGCTATCGGCAAGCTTTCATTTCACCGTGTTCTTAGGTGTTACACTTGCACTCATGCAATATTCATAGCAAGCTTGTAAAATACGTATTATTAGTCCCATTGTACAGGTGAGTGAACTGGGAAACAGGGAGGTTGTCCAGAGTCACCGAGTTAATAAACAGCAGAGCTGACTATTCATTTCTAGGTCTGTCCAACTCTGAAAAATCGTGCTTTTCCCACGATAAAGTCCTGCCCCTCCTACTGAGCCCAGCTGCATGTGGGCCTCGGTGTGCACTGTCACACGGGCTCTCCAAACAACACCATTTTACAGATCTAGAACCCGAGGTCCCAGAGGACTATACCTTGTTCAAAGTTGGTCAACTCATTGGTACCCTATAAAAATAAGAATATGTTCACCCAATGGCCATCTTGGAAAGGCTGACCTATATCACCATACATTGTCACAGGAATTGAAAACATTTGCGTCACAACGTGAAACCTGTTTGCTGAGATCCAAGATTATGTCAGTTCTGTCTTCATTGAGACCCAACCTAACCCTTGCCTGTGACTTGGCCAAGTGCACCTGCTGGGGCCCCGTCAGGTGGTCTAGTGGGGCTGCAATCGCTGCTGAGACTTGGAGAGCCTCAAGTTTGGCTTTCCTGTGCTCTACGGTTTCTTATCCCTTGCTTTAAAACAACTTCTCACCAAGAAGATATTTCTGAAGATCACAAACACCTGCATTAGCAGCACTTCAGACACCTCCCCACATACCACAAAGCAACAGAAACAGCACAGGAAGCGGGAGCGAGGGTGAAGACCCGCCGTCAAACCGACCCTTCCCAGCCTCACGACCTGCAAAGGCTCGAGAGAGCTCAGCACTAATTCCGCCGCAGCATGAATTTATCACGTTTGTGCAAAATGCCTGAACAACCGTACACAGGAAGGAACGCCTTCCTGTCACCACAGCGGCAGGGCGGTGACAGCATCTGCAGCTCTGTAATTAAAGGGTTAAGAATCAGGCCCACAACCAGTGGTCCCAAGGATTCCTGAAAGAGAAAGCATTTCTATTACACAACAGAACAGGAAGAATAGACCCCCCCTCCCCGTCCCGCTGTTATCTTAGTGTTTGCCTGTTCACAGCCCTTGGGACAGCTCTACCAGGTGCCTGGAGACTCCTGTCCTGTCGCTGTTTGCAGAGTGGTACATTTGTCTTCCTACCAGCAATATGTGAAAGTTCCTGCTTCCAGAAGCAAAGAGCAAATATTAAAACAAATCTTTCCTTGATATGAGCCTCCTGGCTGAGGCTGCTTGTACTTGGAAGCTCTGTTTATCTATTTCCAGCGGCGTTGTCATAGGAGGAATAGTATATTGACACACCTGGGCCTTCATAAAAGATCATTTGTCAACTTCCTAATTTGTCCCTTTACAAATATTTACCCACCACTCTATTTCTGAGCCCAAGTTAGGCGCTGGGTCCACACAGATGAGTAAGGAAGTTCTTTGCCGTGAGCAGTTCCCACTTCTAGAGGGAAGAGAACTGCACCGAGTCTGTGGGAGGGGTGTGTGCGAGAGCCATGGGCGGCCTGGCAGGGCTGAGGGGGAAGGTGACGAGGAAGTCTGCACAGAGGAGATGACACTGCAGTTGGGCAATGAAGGATGAGTAGGAGTTTGCTAGGCACTGTGTTATGGGAAGGGAGAGGAAGGCGAAGGTCAAAGGAACAAACTGGGACATTGGGTTCCCTTCAAGCATCTTGAGAAGGAAGGAGACTTCTCGGTTTGTACATTGAGCGTGTCTGACAAAACAGTGTTTTCTCACAAAGGCTAGCTAATCATTTCCCCCGGGAGTCTGGGCCCTGACGAAAGCCAGCTTTGCCTGCCTGCCATACACGGACGAAGACAAGAGTGACAGGCAGACTGTGAATGAAGGGCGGCTTGTGATCTGTCAAGGGGTGTCAGGGGCGAGGAGGGGTCAGAGGGAAATTCTTCAAGGGCCACCTGCCTACTCACCTCTCTTCTAGGCCGGAGCCCTATTAACCCTTGCTGCGCGGGGCAAAAGCCCCACCATGGCTACTCCCAGTGAGCATTCTCTGGCTTTCAGTGGAATGAAAGTGAGGTGTGAATTCTAGTACAAAGCCACCCTAGTGTCCCCAAACGCCAATGCTCCCCTGTAGCTTTCTTCAGCACCTCTCAAAGCAGACCTGTGTACACACCGGGCGCTCAGGAAATGCTGGCTTGATTGGCCAGCTGAGTGGCCCCTATCAAGCAGAGAACGACATCAGGTTCTCCTGGAGGGTGTCTGGGTTTTCAGTGAAGGCTCAAGCGAGAGGAATCATCTGCAGTGTGTGTAAGGTCCCGTGACCAGTCGCTGCTGGCTGGCGGGATTAAAAGGGAAAGACCGATTGAGCCTAGTGGAAGGCTCCTCCCTAGCCAGGATTGGCAAAGCGCTATACTGGACATACCTAAAGTCCGATGCGGACCACCGACCAGTGCAGCTACAATTTGGTTGTCAGAACTCAAAAACTGGAAAAGGAAAAAGCAAAGAAAGCAGCCAGAAATGGCTAGATTTGGGGCCCCAAAATAACACAGTAAAAGGTCCTTTATCTCGAGTGTCTTGGCCCAAGGACTTAGGGGAGCCACCCATGTCCAAGGTGTCATCCTATGGCAGGAAGTGAGTGTCCCTCTGGGAGCTAACAGGTCACTTATACCAAGCCAGTCATAATTCGCCAGGTCAAGAGGCTCAGGCTTAGCAAGAGCTGTTTTTAAGGTTTTCAATGCAACTTTTAGCTTGTTCAGAGTTGGTTCTATTTGCAGAATTCATCTGCTACTTTCCTCAGGAGCCCACCACGGAGACAGAATGCTGGAGCGACTCCATTGGTCCCCTCCCTTGAGCACCACTGCACTGAATAGATGTTTCTGGAAAGAAGACATACTCTGATCTGGACCACCACTGAGATCTTTACTATGGGATTTTAGATACCTTTCTAAACATAGGTTATATCACCACTATTTTCAAAGCTATCCCATAATGTATGGTAAAGGTATCTACCGATGCGATGAAGGTAACGTCTCTCTCAGTACTGCCTTGGGGATAATACAGACACTATGTACACAGTTAACCCCACACACGGGCTTCCTGCGTGCACATTACAGGCTATTTCTGCATTTGACTTCTTCATTCCACTCCAGCCCTTTGACCCTAATCTTAACACTTAGGGGACAGTTACATGACAAACACGCAATCTGATGGACATTTTCTAGAACATTTCTTTCCAAATAGAATTACAAGAAGAATGTTTCTAATGCCTCACCATTGTAGTTTTGTGATGTCAAATTACTACGACTCGGTACATCAAACTTTTGTACACTCATCTTGTGCAGTGAAATAGTAACTACGAGATTGAATGCACGTATCATATGGCTTTTTAGATGGGTTTTAATCCTTCCTTACAGCAGGGTGGTCAAATCTACTGATTGTCAACAACCAGGTAATCTTCAAAATGCCAAGGACTGCAGCCTCCTAGACAGTGTTTCTGTCATTATCACCTGGTCCTATCTCACCAGCTCACACACATTCATCTCGTTCTTGATTCTTATCCATTACTGCTGAAAATCCAGAGGTCACTGCTATTAAAGGCCCTGCCTCTGCAGCCTCGGGCTCATCCGTGGGTCCAGGCGGGGGAGGGGCATATGTAGAAAAACCAGAAAGCAGTCTAGGGCTAGAGAAGAAATCAGTCAGGAAAATGCTGGTGGTAGAAATAGAACATGTTCAGTAGAGAACTGTGCCAGGATTTCGTAAATTTAGACCAGAATTCTGCTCCTAATTTCCAAGTCGGCTACTGCCATCATGTGCATCCAACCTTATTCCAGTTTTGATTTTTAAAAACTACACAAATATCATGGAAAGCATGCCGACTTAGAACACTCAGGTCCATCTTTAGAGTCTTGGGTGGCATCTTTTTTTCCTCCAGAGACCCCCAATTTCTTCTTGATCTGCTCTTAGCTGCTTGAGTCTCTTCCACACAGTGTGTCGTCTCTTCTCCCAAGACGGGTCATCTTGCAGGACCAGATTTTGAACAGGGCCCCATAACTCCTTCAACAGAAGTCCCACCATGGAGCCACGGAGCCGTGGGCTCAGGAAAGAGTGGGCAGGACCTGGTGTGGGATGGCGATGAAGAAGGTGGACACAGAGCCAGGGGGTGCCTCTCCCGGTCTGCGGCTGCTCTGAAGAGCCCAGCAAACCCCTGACCTGGGAGAAACTAGCACATACCATCCTTCAGCTACTTTCTCCGCTTCCTATTTCCCTACCACCGGGATATAAACGAGCCCTCCACTCAGCTCTAAGAAGGGAGGGGAGAGTGGGGGTTTCTCAGCCCTTTGCGGCCCACGCTCCCTTTTAATAAACACAAATATGTATGCCTTATCCTTACCCACGTTCTGACTCCTGGTGCAAATGGAAGGACACCTCCTGGGACAGGACCACAGCCAAGAGTGAGCCTTCTTCTCTATCAGGGGGATTAGCAGCTCTATTTCCTGCGTCTTGACTATGTCCCAGGCCAAGGACTTTACTGTTTTCATTTCATTTCAGCCCCCCGTAAAACCTCACGGGGTAGGCATGATCATCATCCCTACTTTAAAAAGTGCAAATAGAACCTCAGGGAGAAATTTGCCCCGGACAGCCCAGGTGATAAGAGGCTACGCTGGGGTCACACCTGGAGAGTGGACAAGGGATCCTAACCACTATCCCCAGTGGCCGTTCGTTTATTTTCTCCTTTTATGGCTATAAATCACACTGCACTATTCATAATATTTTTTCAGATCATACAAGCCAAACTTCACCCCAGTTCTGATTTCTTAGGGGGACATTCCATTTCTCTGCTTTCTACCATTGCACGCCCTGTCCCCAACCGATCCAATGAATAATCACTGTGTTGGTAACCCTGATTTTGAAGGGAAGAACTGCCTCTGACAGGAGCGCTCTCTGCTTTTCCCGGGGGTCCCCTCGGTGCATCTCTGGGTGGGAGGTTACCGTCTGCACACTGTACTACTTAGACTCCTTCGCTTCCAACTGGGTTCAGTCCATTGGAGGTGTGGGCAGGATGTGGGCGGGCAGGAGGAGGGAGATGCTTGGGTCTTCATTCCTGCTCTCCCCCTGCTCTGGTGCTGCAGTATGGGTAGCGGATGTGACCCTCCATGACTCCCTCTGTCCTGGCTCCTGTCCTGCGGCTCTAACTATCCCCAGACTCCTGACACAGTTTCCTCCTGTTGCTCCTTCAGCTTCCCACCGTGGACAACCCCTGGGGGCTCCAGAATCTCTCTGTTCTCTCGGCCTATCTACACCTCTGTAAACAAGTCCCTTCATTACTTCTTTTTTTTTTTTCTCTATTTTATTTATTTGGATATATCTTTATTGTTGAAAGCATTACAGATGCCCCCCCTCACTGATACCCTCTCCCCACTGTCGCCCACCTCCCGGCCTTCACTGCATTGCTGTCAGTGACCATTGGTTATGTATATATGCTTACACGTTCTTCGGTTTATCTCCTCCTACCTGGGGTTAGTCAGTCTGTTCCCTACTTCCATGTCTCTGGATCTATTTTGTTCGACAGCTTATTGTGTTTGATATATTCCACAAATAAGTGAGATCATGTGATACTTGTCTTTCTCTGACTTATTTAACTTAGCATAATACTCTCCAGGTCCCTCCATGTTGTCTCAAAGGGTAAGAGGTCTTTCCTCCTTACAGCGGCATAGTGTTCCATTGCGTAAATGTACCACAGCTTTTTTATCCACTCATCTACTGATGGACACGTGGGCTGTTGGCATTACTCCTTTTAAACATTCCAGCTGAGTGTGCCTTCTGTTCCCTGCCAGGACCCTGCCAGAAATCCTTTAGCATCCCCCAGATCATAGAAAAAGGCTAAAACACCCTGAAACAAGACCTGAACGAGACAAATGTCATTTACTTTCGTCAAGTCTTTTGACTCACTTTTTATAAACTGCAGCCAAATACGTTGCCCAAAGAAGAGGAGGGAGCTTGGGTATGTTTCCACAATTTCCATAGCCCTGCCTCTGATCCACATGGCAATGAAGAATGTCATGCCCACAATCCCAACCAGCAAATTCACTTCCAACTGCAACATTTAAATGTTGGTAGATTAAATTTAGAACAAGAATAAACATTTACCCTTGATATGTAGTGCATAATTGCACATCTGTAACAAACTTCCCATGCTATACCATACACCCCTTCAAAACGGACTCACTGTAAGGGAGCTCTCATCTGAGCCCTTGGTTTTTCTAAAAATAAAAACGATAACATCACCAACATGCTCCCCTTTATTCTTTTGTGATGTATTCTGAGCATAGCAAGGCCTCATATTTTACTGAGCTATTTTTCTTTGCTTCATATAATATGCATGCCACAAACCTACAATTATTGGGTTCCTAAGAATTTAAATGATACGCCCTAGATACTAAATTGATTCCTTTGTTTCTCCTATACACACAAACACAACAACCAAGAACATGAGTTTGTCCCTTGAAGGTTAATCCGTGACCAAAATTAAATTCCAAAAACAAGTTTCAGAAAGGCCACCTTCGTTAACTCTGTATTAATTAGAATAAATACATAAATAGCCATCTAAGAGGGGTACCCTCTCTTTCTTATGTTCTCCGACTGTGGGAGGTTCTCAAAGCGGTAACACTTCCCCTTTATACTCGAGTGGAAATGAGCCCATCTGGCCCTGCACACTGGGGTAAAGAGCCTTCGTCCCAGTAACTCTGGCTCAAATCAGGATTTTTAGGTGTAATACCCAGACCATCTTATATCTGAAGATCCCAGAACTTATATCTGAAGTGTTTGACTACAGGCCATTGTGCTGAATGAGGTCAGGGTCATTTTAGAATAGAGATGGACACACATACTAATTTCCAGATGACTTTATGATGCTCAAGTAGAATGAATGGGAACCTATTTTAACAAGAAATGGGCGAGACCATGAAATGTGATCACATATATGCAATCCTGTTACAACTGCCTGGCAAGCTACTGGGAAACGAAGAAATCCAGAAGATGATGCTTACCTTCAGGGAGCTTATAGTCTGGGCAGGCTAGGGATAGAAAGAAAATGACAGTAACACTGAGAGGCGAGAAGTGAATGGTCTAGACAGCGAAAACTCTGGGAGTTCAAAGAAGAGAGCAACCACAGGAAACTGCCTTCTGGGTCCCGAAGACAAATACTTCTTATCTGAAAAGCAACAGCTCCTGTTTTAAATGTTACAAGAGGAAACTTTAAATTACCTAATTCAGCCAAACAACCTGTTTTCTTTATTGCAGAGGTTTGCCGACTAAACATTATAATACTAAAATGCTTTCGAATCATCCAAACAATGATGAAATGCACGTATTTCCTGATAAGTTTCTGCAGATTACATACACACTGTATTAATTATTACCGAGCTGGCAGGAAGTACACACCACGCCAGCCGCGCTGCCTTTCAGGGACAGGAGGGAGGCGAAATTATATTCTCTTTCCTCACCACTTCGCTATTGATCTTCCCGAAGCCATTTCAGACATGTTGAAAACAAATAATTTATGCTTAATAAGAAAAGACAAGCCCAGAGAAGACAGGTAATCAGGAAAATGAGAAAATATCTCTGGCTGGACCATCTTCTATAATGAGGGGCAGGCCGACCCCACGGCTGACCATTTCTCTTGGCTTATCTGGAAGCTTAAATCCCAGCCTGGAAGATGAGGAGTTAACTCTTTCTTTCTGCTTGGTCGGACTTGCCACAGTTTCATGTCATTGCAGTGCCCAGCAGACTGCCTGTAAGCCTTGGTGGAAGCAGGAGCCATCCTTGGGTCCTGCCAGTGCTTTTCAAGAAGAGGGGGGCACATCTCTTACTCTTTCTCCTCTCTCGTTTCGCCTTACAGGGAATCACTTGTCCAATTCATTCCGACTTATTTGGACTTGAAAAGGAAACACTTCACTCTGCAGGGAATAACCCCGAGCAGCTGTAAAGGTAGATCAACTTCTAAAAAGATCCCGCCCTGGCACTTCTAAGCACAGACACGACTTCCCAGGTAATTCACAATTAATTAATGGTGCCCTGAGTGGTTATTTAGCTGTCGTAAACATTATCACTGTCTCCTGGAGAATTTAGAACTCTTTCCTCAGAAATGACAGCAGCTGCTGGCTTTATTGAGAAACTTTTCTTCCCATTAGCAGATGGCTGAATTTTGTTCGTATTTCCAATTATGAAAACATGTCTCAGCTTGTTATTTTAGGCCATTGTAAGCGTTTAACCCCCAGCATAAGGCACTTGGAGAAACAATCCTGTTTACTTGAAACTCGGTTTATAAATGAGGGAGTTGATTCAGGGTCTGAATGATCCCATTTCTGCTGTTCTTTTTATTTATTTTTTTAATTCAGTAATAGTGTATAATTTAAAATGTCAGGAAACAGTAATAAAAGGGTGGAGGTTTTTTTTTTTTTCCCCCTTTCCAGTAATTATACTCTAATATAAAAGTTATAGTACACAAAATAAAAACTATGGTTAGTTAGCATTTTTAAATTGTTTCCTTATACCACACTGTTGGTATAAAAGCCTCTTTTATACACATATCTTTGCTTATATGTCCACACTGGTACCTCCATATAAATTCAGCCCTAGTCAAACTCTCCAAAGAAATGCTTTTGCTGTCTCTCCATGTGGGTCTTTTTTGCTCATTCATCTGCTTAACATTAAGGGGGAAGAAAAAACTTTACACCAGAGTAAAACATACTAGCCTGTACCCTTGTAAATCTAATTTAAAATGGGTGTATACGTAAGACAGGCAGTCTTGCCTTAAAAGGAAATATTTGCCCAAGTTGAATAAAAATGACCACATAGAAATTATCATTCGGACTTCTAGGATCCCACGTAGGAAAAGGAGGGTTACTGTTAGACAGACAAGCAGAAATGAAAATTTTGCATGAGACTAAACTGTCTTTAAACAGTCTCAGCTTGGACTCTTAAAGAACCAGCTTTACCGTAGGCATCTCTGTGCCTCCTGGGTCTCTCTCTCTCCTTTCTGTTCAAAATCTCTGTAGAGTCCATGTCTGACAGTCAATCAAGCATTTTGCTTTAGAGAGGTAATTATCTCAGCTGGCCCCGATTTTTTATTTTGTTTTTCTTACCCACTTTCTCTGGAAGTTTGAAGGAAGCACAGACAGACCATTTTGGGCTAAAGAATAAATAAAAAAATAAGTGCAAATATCAAACTGTTAGATTGACTTTAAACTTGAAAATTCAGGGAAGAAATGCGAAATGTGTCAAGTTGCAGGCGGCATCTGAGGCCATAAATTGGTTCCTAACGTACAGGATTTACATGGCTCCCTGGGCTCCAGGCACAACCACTAATTATGTTCTCTGGCTGTCCCAGTAAGGGAGCAAGGCATCATTAACCACATTTTACAGGCACAGAATCAAGAGTTAAGTGATGAGCCTCAGGTTACAGACTAAACAGAAGGTAGACAAGGAATCTGATAGCCTCCTAGTCCAAGCAAACATCATGTCTAGCCTCATCTTAAAAATATCAAAGAGGGACATATTGATGTAAATTTAGAACTTTTATTCCAACCACGAGAACCCAGAAGCTTCACTGCTCTTCAGAAGCAAACTGAAGTCAGTGCAGCTGGCCCACAGCAGGGGTTCTCAGGAGTCCGGGGGATGGGAATTCCCTGAAGGGCTCATCAACCCACGAACTTCTGAGCCTCACCTGGGCTCTTCGGACTCGGAAGGTCTGGGGTGGGGCCTGAGAATTTGTTTCTGAAAAGTTCTTGGATGGTGCCGATTGCTGAGGCTGGTGGTCTGGGGAGCTCACATTGATGGGACTCATCTACCTCACACCGAAGCCCTTTCTCATGCCCCTGAAATCACAACCACCACCCCCTCCCAACCCCAGTATATATTTTGTTTAATCCTCACCTGAGGATATTTTTCCATTTATCTTCAGATAGAGTGGGAGGGAGAGAGAGAGAGACAGAGAAACATCGATGTGAGAGGGACACATTGATTGGTTGCCTCCCACACGACCTCAACCAGGGCTGGGGATCTAACCACAACCGAGGTACGTGCCCTTGACTGGAATCGAACCTGAGACTCTTTGGTCCAGAGGCCGATGCTCTAACTGCTGAGCCAAACTGGCCAGGGCCCCAGTATTATCTTCAGATCGACACTTCCCCCTCCTGTTGGCCAGGGTTTTCAGCTTCCTCATCCCTGGTCTCACTCAGTGTGTCCCATAGACAGAAACAAGGCCAAGTCACAAGGTGATAAAAAGCTTTGGTTTTAATATATATCTGATGCCTTTATTCAGCTCAAGCCTTAGTCCTTCCACTGATGCATCTGCAAAACAGGACACAAATAACATTTACTCCGTAGGTTTAACCTAAGGGTTCATCAGGGTAACCCACTAACGCACTGAATGCCTGGCACGGAATAAGAGCTCATTAATAATGGTCATTATTATCATTACATGTTAATACCACCAGCATTTGTTGAACATCTACTATACTTTAGACCCCATGAAGAGTAGTGGAGATAAAATGACAAGTCCTGATCCTTATTCTCAAGGAGCTTAACATCAAACTTTTTAGCTGGATGGGAGCTTCAGAGTCACTTACGATATTATGCTAAATGGGCATGTACTAAGATACATTCATTAGTAGGAAAAGACAAAACAAAGCAACAACAACGAAAAACTTTCTTGGAATACAAGCATATGCCAAAGACCAGCAGGTAAATATTGAGTTGTTCTGGTTGAACAGGGAGGGAGGATGGCAGGAAGTCCCTTTTCCATACCCCCATCCTGCCTCTCCCCCGGCTTCTGTGAGCCCTGCTCACGTGGAAACCCTCAGAACTAATCATTCCTCTCTCTTTACAGCGGAGGACACTAAGACCCAGAGGAGTGACGGAACACGCACCCAGGACACAGAGCTAACTGTGGAGAAGATGGGACTGGGTTAGAATAAAGTGTCACAGAGTCACGCTGGGAATGACCTGACAGATGCATTTAAGTTGATCCGTGTTCTCATTTTACAGGTAAAGACGCAAGAGGTACCTGAGCCTATTTAGTAGGAGATCCTGGGACTATGACCCAGGTCTCCCAATTTACAATCCATACCTCTTTCTGCTACAACTCTTCTCCCTTTAGTTTCTGCAAACTCCAGGAAAGGAACAGTCCCCCCAAAATGAAACAAGCTTTGGCAGGGTACAGTGTCCCAGGAAGGTCAAATGTTTCAGCCCAGTCGTAAGTAAGCAGCTAAGGGTGTTTCCCCTTAAAACTCACCCTTACCCCTGGACTGCACAGGCTTAGTTAGCTGAGCAATCCTTTTCAAAGGTATTTACATTTTCCTACGTGTCCCTTAAAGACTGCAAGTAGCATTTAAAAAGAATTTGGTGTGGCTCAGAGCCAGGAGAACATCAAAGAAGGCCTAAGTCAACTGTCTGGCATCCACGGTGTGATGCTGACGTACATCAGAAAGAGGCACACTTTTTTGTCGCCAATTGCCACTGGCTTCCTCGCCAAGGAGAACAGTCTTTGGATTGCACAGGGCAAAACAAAAATTGCAAAAAGGAAACAATCCAAGGCGTGACGTTCTGGGTAGGACAGATCATCTAACTGCTCCAAATGAACTGAAATCTCACACCAGGGCAAACCGCACCATGAGCTCAGAGGAAATCTGAAAATGAATGAACCACCTCCTGGCAGAGGCCTTTGAGGAATCATGTTCCTGAGAGTGGGGCCAGGAGCAAGGCATTCGGCAAACATCTCAACTTTTTTAAAGAAAATTCTCTGAGATATAGGTGGTTGAGCTGAACATAGATCCCAGAAATTATAAATGGGATGGCTTATAAAGGAAATTGATAATGGTGGTGCCATAGAAACCAACCCAATCTCACTAAGAACACCTCAAGTCATACTAATGCCTGTCATTTCTTTCCAGAATAAAGTCATAATATGGGGATATCAGAGAAAATGAAGCTGACAAGAAGGATTTCTGTAAATAATTCTGGACAAGGTTACAAAACACAGGACAGACACCAGACAAATAACCTGATGACTGACAACTGCAAATGGCACAAATTACTTGATAGAAAAATATTTCTTGGCTTTACCCTAGGCAATATTTTTATTAATGGTTTAACCAAAAGCAAGGTCATTCTTATCAAAACTGTCCATGTACAAGAGATCTAATTAAATGTAACATTGTGTCAAGAAGTATGCCCTTTTTCCTTTCTGGAATTAAGATCCAGAAGCTTGAATTACCTCCTAGGGGGAGAGGGGTGGGGGTTAGATAATATATTCAATGGAAAAGTGTGGATTTTAAAAGATCTATATAGCCAGGCACCAAATTCAATATAATTTCATTTAAGAAAAATAAATGTAACATTTTGCCAAGAATTAAATGAACATCAGTGCCAGTGTTGAAGAGACCCAACCTAGCAGGGGTCCATCTGATACAGACGCAGAGATGTAATCGGTGGAACTTCAGTAGCTGTTATAACAAAGCCGCCGGAGAACTGTGATCGCAGCTGCGCTAACAGAGGATAAGGGGGCCGTCTGCTTGGGTCAGACTGCCTGGAGTGTGTGGCTCTGGGGGCCACGCGCCACGGTATCAGTGAAGAACTACAATGTACCTGGAGGAGGAGGAGCAGAATGAGAGTATTCCAAACCTCATCGTGTAAGACATGGATGAAGGCGGCTGGATTAGGGACATTCCTGAGTGAGTGCCATGTATTTCTACAGATAGCTGAAGGGCCAGATGCGGACACGTCCTGCGTACAGGCAGACCGCAGAGACAGTGCGGGTTTGGTTCCTGACCACCGCAATAAAGTGAGTATCTCAACAAAGCAAATCATAATCTTTTTACTGGTGGAAAGTCTTGCATTTAATTTGTTAAAAAAGCAACATCTATGAGGAGCAACAAGATGGAGCGCAATAAAACGAGGTGTGTCCGTAGTTCAGGACTGCAGAGAAATAGAATGAGTGCCAGTTGGAAGAAAGCACCTTCTAACGGTCTCCAGCTCAGGAGGTAGGGAGGTCTCCATCGCAGGAGGCCTTCAAGCATGGCAGATGGTGCTTCCCAAATGGGGCTGCGTCCATCCCGACTCTAAGCTTGAATAGTGTTAACTTGACTTTATTTACAGTAAATATACCATTTCTGGAATGAAGCCCGGAGACTTCATACTACCAGCTGAGAGACCTACTTCTGCGAGCAGTACCGTATCGAAATCCCAATAAAGCCAGTTTAATGACATGTTAGGATTATAGAGAGCTTTCATCTATGGAGCGAGTGCATTTTCTCATCAATTATTGCCTTTTATCTTCGAAATGCTCCCCAGGTGAGGAGGAGGAGGAAGGACGTTTTGTTCTGCCCATGCTGTCGCTGGGGAAGCTTGAGAAGATTTGGCAAAGGCTATCCCATCCTGATGGGAATCGGGCGTTTGCAATCTGGTCCTTTCCCAGTCTCTATTTCAATGGGAAAAGCCACACCACACGATTCTGCCAGACACTGTCCCCGTCACAAAGCATCTGAAAGCAACAGTAATCAGGGACGGATTAGAACTCTGGCTCCAGGAAAGGCAGGGACTCACTCGTGGAGACAAGCAGAGCTGCTAGGAAGCAACGTGAGAAAAGCCACGTGACCCTTATTAGTGCTGAATTATAAGGAGGAGATGCGTGGATAGAACACTTCTCCTCACTTTACCTCATTTTCCTCAATTATCTGAGGGGCTGATCATTTTCTGGGATGAAAAGCAGTTCCCCCAAATGGCTTTTAACATCACAAGAAAATACCCAGGGTTTTAAGAGCACTCTCTTTTATGTTTCTGCTGTGGTATTTAACACAGTATGCCTGAAATTAGATCGGCAAATGTCTCTCTCGGTAATGAGATCTGTAGAGGAAGTGCTAAACCTTCTCGTCTTTGTGTCGGGAGGTAGAGAAGGGGGGTGTGAGCAGTCTCTGAAACTAGTCTAGTAGTTCAAATCCTGGGTTCAAATCCCATCTCTGCCACCTATGAACTGTGTGACTTCGGGCAAGTTAATCAACAGGTCTTCGCCTGGTTTCCCCATCTATAAAATGGGGATCATAAGAGCACCTCCTCCTTCAGAGGAGAGCTGTGGGACTAGATCAGCTCATCTGTGAGTGCCTGGACCCTGAGTGCGTCACAGGTTGGCCCCCATCATCACAGCACCGTGTGTATACTCAGGGCACAGCAAGCCCTTAGCTGGGTGGCCGGAGTCAATCCACTCTCGGTTCACCTGCAGTAAGATGTTGCGCCGTCCACACCAGAGGACAATGTTAGGAAAACATGCATACATGAAATACATAGATAACCCAGAAATCTAACTTCTGCGCAAAAATTCCGCAGTGGTCCACCACTGAGGCTTTGCACCAGAGCTGCTAACAATCTGTAAGGATCTTCCCTGGACTGCTTCGTAGAAGAGACAGTGCTGATTTAAAGGAATCTCATTCTCAAGCAAGTTTTAAAAGCAGCCACTTTCTCCCGTGAGAGAGAAATTTACCTAACTGCTCCCAGCACTGGGTCTGCTTTTAAGTGATTAGATTCTGGTGTTTGACAGGAAGTAAGGATGGAACCAGTGTGGTCCCTCTGGTTTCAGCAGACACACCCTGCAAACAGGAGGCCAGGTAACAGGAAGAAGGTGTATCAGAAGGCTGGAGTGGAGGGCCAGCTGTCAACCACCCAATAGGTCAAGTGTCCTCGGCCTGGAAGGAGCATCACAGAGCACTGGAAGGGAGAGAGAGTGCCATCAAGAGGGACAGAACGCAGGGAAATGGGCAAAGACAGTTTTGATAACTAGTAAAAATTCGGGAACAGTCCTTAATAATACTCTTCCAGTTGGGGTCTGGGACCCACCTGGCTGTTAGATGTTAGCGAGGAAAGTGACCGTATTCTAGCAGTTGCTCTGTTGGTTTTGATGTCTCTTTAATACTCACTTGACTTTTCCTCTTTCTTGTAATAAAGTTGCAGAAAATGGACAGTCACACATCTGTGGGGATGCCAACCAAAAGCTATCTTGGCAAACCTTTGGGAGGATGCCCTTGTTGTTCAAAACCACAGGGTCTGTCACCCCTGGCTAGCAGTGTGTCTGAACCATAGGGGAGGGGAGTGACAAATGGTATCTTCCCTTGAGGCAGAAACTGCAAAAATCAGAGCCTGTTTGGTGGCCCTGGGACTGAAATCTCTAGCAGGTCAAGTTTGCGTTGCTGATTGGCATGGTGGCTGAGAGCCCTGCTCCTGGTCTGATACCCAACAGGTGGTTCTAATGCAGCCCTTTTGCTTTCTGGCTGTGACTCTGGACACATTATTTAACTTCCCTAAACCTCCGCTACTTCCTGTTAATAGAGAAATCTGTAGGATCTACCCCCCAAGGGGACGGGAGGGTCCAACGAGCGAATGTGTGTAAATGCTGAGCCCCCTCCCCCACTAGCTTTTTTTTCATCGTTTAAACTTTTCTTAAGTTATTGCCAATAATAAAACAGGATGGTAAACATTGAAAAAATGTGGCAAGCCTAGCTACAAACTCAGGTGAGCTCTAAAAGAGGCTGTGGGGTAGATGCTTAAATCCCATCTCTCCCACACATCTCTCCCAGCTCTGCTGAGCTGGCTGCTATTGACTTCTCTCTGCCTTAGTTTCATCTTTGTACATTTATTTTTCAATTATAGTTGACACTAATCTACGACAAAGAAGGCGAGGATACACAATGGGGTAAAGACAGTCTCTTCAATAACCAGCATTGGGAAAACCAAACAGATACATGAGAAAAATGAAAGGAGACCACCTTCTTCTACCGTATACAAAAACCAACCGAAAATGGACTGAAGACTTAAATGTAAGAAACCATAAAACTCCTAGAAGAAAACATAGGCAATAAACTCTTTGACATTGGTCTTAGCAATATTTTTTTGGATATGTCTCCCAGGGCAAAGTCAAGTAAAGTAAAAATAAACAAACGGGCCTAAAAAGCTGAAAAGCTATTGCACCACAAAGGAAATCATCCACAAAATGAAAAGGCATCCTATAATGACATATCTGATAGGGGGTCGGTATCCAAAACATATCAATAACTCATACAGCTCAACATTAAACAAACTAACAATCTGGTTAAAAAATGGGCAGAGGACATGAACAGACATTTCTCCAAAGAGAACCTACATGTAGCCAACAGGCACCCGAACAGACGCTCAGTGTCACCAGTCATAATGCCCTAGATACTGAAGATCCTTAACCTACTTCTCAGCGCTCTGCTCCACCCTCGGGTGGAGTCACAACAATGCGGAAAGAGCCTAAAGATAGGGCTGGGGCGGGGGGAGGGGAGGTTGCACAAAGGAACTGGGCATTGCAACACTGGTGCATTCACACTGCACAAGCCAGAGTGACAAAGAGTGTGGTGCCATTCGGTTCCAGAGTAAACAGATGCCCAGAGGAGCCATGCCCTGAAACCCCAACACTGCAACACTGTGGCCAGGCCCTCGCAGGACTGCCAGGAAGTGCTGGGAAGAAAGTCGTTCTGTGGATCTGGAGGCCGACGCAGTGCCTCCGATCTAGACTCCGGTCTCATGCTAACCTGAGCTGCCTTCCAGGTGTATCGTAAGAGCTACTAGGGTTTCTCAGAAGGAAGCAGCCTACATCAAATGGAAATCAATGGGTGCGGCAGCTCTGTTATATCTGATGGTGTCCACAAGGAGGTCAAACTAGAGCTGTCTGTGAAGGCACCCTCCACCACGCCTGGCACCCTCCACCATGCCTGGCACCCTCCATCA
Source organism: Tadarida brasiliensis (assembly GCA_030848825.1). NCBI lineage: Eukaryota > Metazoa > Chordata > Mammalia > Chiroptera > Molossidae > Tadarida > Tadarida brasiliensis. The sequence goes on along the minus strand of CM061267.1, from coordinate 90,665,889 downwards.
CGCCTGGCACCCTCCACCACGCCTGGCACCCTCCACCACGCCTGGCACCCTCCATCACGCCTGGCACCAGGGGATACAGAGAACGCCTCCGTACCACTAGAAAAATGAGGTGACAGTCGCATTTCTGCACCGGTCGTGAAGGTGCTGAGCTGACTTCCATTGGCACCCCCTTTCTCCTCCTCACCTCAACATGCAGAAACCACCGATGTCACCTCGGAGCCCAGTACTTTAGCTGTGGCGTTTATCTACTAAAGGTGGGCTAAGAACTGAGGCCTGAACTTTTTCTTTTCGTTGGTGATTCCATTAAAACATCTTAGGCACAAAGTCCTACACACAGCTCCTGAGAAGTACACAGGAGTTTATGGCACTGAATGGCTTTGAAACTTACAGATTTCAAACAGACATTTCCGTTTTCATGCCCGAAACGATTTCCTGCTCCAGAAGCATCCTGCTTCCCCTTCTCAGTCACCCAGCCCTGAACCCCAGGGGAGTGGCAGCCTCACAACCGGGCAAAGCCCCGGGAACGTGCCAGCCTGTGGTCACCACTGCTCTGGGACCGAATTGAGGGGACAGGGGCTTTGCAGGAGCTGTAGTCACCTGAACACAGCTCTGACAGCCACTGGAATGAGACAAAACAAATGTACGAGGAAAGGAATTTCCTTTCTGTTTCACAAGAAGTTGAGATGCTTCGCTGTCAATTATGCTCAAACGAGTGTGTTACTTGCAGCTTTCACTGAAAGGCAAAAGTTATTTGTTATGGCACAGAATCTGCTAAATTAGTAGGATTATAGACTAATACAGAATGGCTCCCTGAACTAGTGCAAGTTTCTTCGCTTAACAAATTTGCAAGGGCCAAGGCAAAAAATGATGATGACAAAAGTTATCAGGAAGAAAAGAAAAGAATTCGAAAGGCGGGGAACTCCCCTTGGTACAGGAAGCACACGAAGCGTGTCTGTCCCGGGGCCATGACCTTGCCCTTTTCTCTGCTCGCTGCACATCCTCCCAGGACGGTCGCGTCCACCCGTCGGCTGCAGTGGATCCCACATGGCTGTCTCTAACCCAGACCTTCCCACTAGGCTCTCGGGAAGGAGACTGCAAACCTTCCCTGGAGAAGGCTGGAGAGAAAATAGTTTAAGTTCTGTGGGCCACGTGGTTGCTGCCGCACCTACCCGACTCTGCCCTTCGAGTGTGAAAGCAGCCACGGACAATACGTAAACAGTGAGCGTGGCTGTGTTCCAATAAAACTTTATTTGCAAAAACAAAGGGAGGGCAGGGTTTGGTTTGCAGCCATAGTTTGATGACCCCTGCTCTGCACTCCAAGTGCCTACTAGACATGTCCACTTGAAAATTCCATTGTTGCCCCCAAATTCAGTGTTGCAAGGCTAGATACATCCTCTTTTACGTCCTAGCATGCTGCAAACATGCCACCAACACTCCGGGGCTCAGGGCTAACACTGGGGTGTCATCACATTCCTGACCCTCGCATCCCACAGTCAAGCACACATCCTTGTGAGTCTTTTACTAGATCTCATATGACCCAGTCCAATGTGTTCTTTGAGTGCTGGGGCTGTGTCTTACTCATATTTGTAACTATGCCGCCCTCCTTTTGTCCAATCTAATGCCTGGCTCATGGAACAGACTCCAAAAAATGTTTCGTGAATGAATGAACACATGAATGAATGAACTGTTACAACTCTCGGGCACCTGGAGACTGTGTTCAGTGCAGATTCTGATTCAGTGGGTCCAGCACGGGGCTTTAGCTTCTGCATCTCCATCAAGTCCCAGGATGCTGAACGTTCCTGGTCCACAGGCCACATTCTGAGTAGCAAGGGTCTAGGAAATACCCTTTGGTCCCAAAGTGCCATACACAAAGAGATTTCTTCCCCAGTTTTGATGTATATATTGGTTTTCTTTCCATGGTTATTTCATTACATCATTACTTGTGCTTATCCAAAGAAATTAATAAAGTAGTTTGTGGCACCAAATGCCTTTCAGACTGGCAGCGTTTACACACATTTTCCATTTCTGTGCCTCAGACTATTTGCCGCTTCAATTACCTCCTCCTTCCCTGTCTATTCCTATCCCTTGGTGCCCACTTAATTTAATTTAAACATAACTGTGCTCATTATCTGTGTAGTGGTCTTTCTACAGATGCTCTGCCAATGCAAGGCTTTCTTATCAAGATGTGTAACTTATCATGATTGTGCAAATGTCTTAAACAAATTATTATTGTTTAGAAATTCAAAAGAACAGTCTGTTTTCCCAGAACTCCAGTACAATGACCACATCAAAACCTATTTTCAGGCTACCTACACCCCTTTTTATAGCAACAAAACACTTTTTTTTTTTTTTTATCAGCAGGGCAAATAATTGCTTACAGAGCTCCAGGGATCACATGACCCCCCCACTCCCCATACACACAAAAAAGAAGAATATACCAAGGTTATCTGGAGACCCTCCACACCCCATGAAAGCTGAGCTATTTGCTTTGGCAAGTTGCAAGTATAACCCCAACATTGTGGCAAAAATCACATTTCTTTGTAAGAATTCAGCAAAGTTAGATATCACATTGGGGCAGCAGCCCAGGCTACATTCCACTCTGCCTAGTAACGAGCTTTTAGTATAAAGATGCCATAGCAAGCTGTCTACCAAGTAATCTCAGCATTTTGGATAATTACATCTCCCCCGACAATTTCTAAGGATATTGAATTGCATCAGAAAATAGGTGTCATAGTGAATTTGTGATTCTAACTAGGCTTTTTCACGACTAAATTGTAGGAAAATGTACTATAATAAACTCATACTATATAAATTGCTCTCTCCCTACATTCATCTCCAATGAAGAGAATCAAGTCGCCTTACCTGCAATTATCGAAAAAAAATGATTACAAAGTTATGGCCGTTTTATAACTGATACTTTGTAATACCCCTGTCATAGTCCATTCGGACGGCAATAACAACACATCCCAGGTGGGGTGGCTTATGAACAACAGAATTTCATTTTTCTAGAGGCTGGAAGTCCCAGAACAGGGTGCCAACATAGTCAGGTGAGGGGCCTCTTTCGGTTGCAGACTTCATTGTGTCCTCACATAGCAGAGGGGCTGGGGAGCTCTGGGGGGCCTCTTTCAGAAGGTCACTGATCTTGTCCAAGGGCTCCACCCGCATGACCTGAACACTTCCCAAAGGCCCCTTCTAATACTGGACACACTGGTGTTAGGATTCCAACATGTGAATTTTGGGGGGACACAAATATTCACACCACAGCAACCTGATTTTATTATACACTAGATATATATTTCTTATTTATCCAAAAACTAAATAACCAAGAAGGTCAAATAAAAGGGGCTCAAGAGCAACGATTTCTATATTGATGACCCTGGGGAACGGAAACATCCTGAATCTTCTAAATCATCACAGTAACACTAATACTTACAGCATTTTAGAGCTGAACGAGATTTGGAGCGCACGTGGTCCACTGTGCACATCTGGCAGCTGTGTGCTGAGCCCTGTTCACTGGGAGTGACTTGCCCATTGAACGAGTAGCAGAACAAGGCCTTGAACCCAGTCTGCCTCACACCCCCACAGATGGCCTTTGTGTTATACTGATTAGTGTTAAATATCATAATCTTTTGTGTGTTCAAATTATTAGGAATTTCACAATTCATGTATCCTCGAATAGTGTCCAGCATAAAGTGAAAAGTTAATACATATTTGTTAAATGAAAAAAAACGAATCATATATAATAACCCTAAAATAGCCCTGGCCGGTTTGGCTCAGCGGTTAGAGCGTCAGACTGCGATCCAGAGAGACCTGGGTTCGGTTCCCGCTAAGGGCATGTGCCTCGGTTGCAGTTTGTCCCCGGCCCTGGTTGGTCGTGCGGGTGGCAGCCACTCGATGTGTCCCTTTCACGCTGATGTTTCTCTCTCTCTCTCTCTCTTCCTCTCTCTCCCTCCCACTCTATCTGAACAAAAAATGAAAAAGTGTCCTCGGGTGAGGATAAAAAAAAATAAAAATAAATAAATTAAATAACCCTAAAATATATCACAACAGTATCAGAATACCCCATTTTTTTATGTCATCTCTTTGACATTTTTCCAGAACCTCTGATATGCCAGGCGTTTTACAAGGCTGAGGCAAACCTCAGAGTAATAGGTTTATTTTATTCATTTTGAGAGCTTAATTTAAGGTGATCATATTATTGTAACCTCCTAATGCAATGTCATCGCTTATCAGCGTAATTCTGCAGACTGCACCTATTCGTCACTCCCTGAAGGAATTCCTTTCACCTTCAGCCTGAAGTTAGGACTCGTAATTCAGGAGGCTTCTTCCCAGGATCGAACAGGAGAGAAATTGCCATCGTTGTGCTAGCCTGCCAAAGCTGAGCAAGATGAAGCGGATCAAAATAAAAACACTTCGCCAGGCAATTTGGACATAGTCTCTCCTTCAAATAGACCCATCACAAAGTAAACCACGGCACAACTATGGAAAGATCCTCGAATTAGAAGCAGATGTGGATCAAGTATTTTATCTACAGTATTTGTTTTCGAGGTATCGAAAAAGTAGAATTACTATATGGCTCTGTTTTCTAAGAATATGATAAACCTTATAAGTGATGAGAATTCAGGAAATTGCACAGTATTTTCACAGCTGAATGCTAAATCACAGTAAGGTTAACTTCTATACTGAGAAGGCTGGTGTTTAAAATAGTAATGAGCTCTGAGGGGGTCGTGGCTTAGAAATCTCTTGTCCATGTAAACTCACAATATTGATGTAATCAAGTGGCACTTTGTGGCGAGAATGCCTGGGATCATTCCATCCCAGAACAGTTTAGAAGAATCCAGAAATTAAGGGAAGTCAAGTCTTAATTATTTATCTTTCAATGCAAGGGCAGGTAAAATGTTTCTCTTTGGCTTTAGATTCGTCTCTGTCCTTTTCAGTTTACCTTTAACAATCATCTCAAACGCTCCACCTCCTGCCTAACACAAGCTTGTACTTCCTGGAATTTTCATTGAATGAATGAATATTTTGCACATGTCTCATCTGCCAGACCATCCCGACATCTCCTTGGGGACAGGAATCATGCTGGATTTATCTTGATTCTCTTTCTTGCCTCTCAGCTCAGGCATTCTGTATATAGAACCACTGAGAAATAATTGTTGACAGTGAGCTTTTAGAATTCTGCTGTTGGTGGTGGTATAACGTTCCAATTCCTCTTCCTACATTAAGTTTTAAATTTTATTTTTATCCTGTTAAAATACACATAACATAAAGTTTATCATCTTAACCATTTTTAACTGTATAGTTTAGTAGTATTAAGTACATTCATGTTTTTGTATAACCAATCTCCAGAATTCTTCTCATTTGGCACAACTAAAACTCTATCCCCATGGAACACTAACTCCCCAGTCACCCCTGCCCCCAGACCCTGGCAACCATCATTCTGCTTTCTGTATTTGTGAATTTGACTATTCCAGGCACCTCATATAAGTGAAATCACACGGTATTTGTCTTTCTGAAACTGGCCTATTTCACTTAGCATAATATCCCCAAATTTCATCCATGTGGCAGCATGTGGCAGAATATCCTTCCTTTTTACGGCTGCATAATATTCCATTGTGTGTATATAGCACAACTGTTTATCATGTCATATGTTAATGGACACAGGCTGCTTCCACCTTTTGGCTATTGTACGTAATGCTGCTATGAAGACAGGGGTACAAATACCTCTGTGAGATCCTGCTTTTAATTCTTTTGGGTATATACCCAGAAGTGGAATTTCTGGATCATATTGTCCCCGGCTAACCTTAATCAACACTTCATCTATTGACAAGGACTAGGGATAAGAGACGGCAAAGGGGATTCCAAGAAGACACTGGGCAGGATGACTCTATAATGAAACAGGAAACGGCACCCCTGGACAGAAAGTTGAGACTCTGACTCTCAGGAGCTCCTACTCTGTGTGCAATTTCTATAAATGATAAACACCCACAACGAGTTATGTCCCATAAACAACCTAAGTCCCCCACGCTGCCCTAGAGGAATAAGGGTATGGACGTGAAGAATCAGAGGGAAGAGGAAGGACAGATCAAGGATCAAGGTATCAACGAGTTTCTCGGAGAAACTTCCCCAAGTGAAGCATCATGGGAATAAATGATTTGTGTATAGGAAGCTTCATTTTCACTGCCCGGTGTGGCCAAGTACCATGGTCCTAACGACAACGTTTCTCTAAATGGGTTGCTTTCCCAGAGTGTAGCCGGCACCTCAAATGGGGTGTGTTCCCACCTTAGCACTCGGTAGGGTGTCAGCAAAGAACTGCAAGGAGCAGGGAGGGACTGGGGGCCTGTCTGCGTTTTTCTGAGAGTGAGTTCACACTTCTGGGAGCTCAACCACCAAACCGTTTGCCATATGTGCTTTGTAAGATTGCCCACTGTTCCGAGGTCCCTCTATCCAGGGGAATCTCCAGTTTGAGTTCACATCCACTAAGCTAGAGGCCAGGGCTTTGGGTATTTCTCCTTCAACCCTTCTTAACATGTGGCAATTTGTTCCTGGGGAAAAATATGAATATAAGCACAAAGCCAGCAACTGTATATATCTCAGGAAGGCTGCGGAGCACGAAGGCTGAAGGAAAGGCTTGGCCTCGGCAGTCAGCACATCCTTGGTGACTTGTGAGCTGATTCAGCCCGGCTCAAGTCCAGCTGCAAACAGAGAACCAAGTGGACTAACAGAGATACAGGAATACTGACCGTAGTTTGTGACAGAGTTTGATAAAAAGAATATCTGCAAAAGGTAATGTTCTATAAATCAGGGCTGTATAATTGCTCAAGAGACAGGGGGACTATTGATCGATGCAGAGGCTTTTTCTGGTCACGCTATGGCCATTCGAATTTAGGATCTGAGGAGTGAGTAATTTCCATTTGTGGAGATTGTAGTGTGGGGAAGAAAAAAACGAAGAAATCGCATATTCTGCTGGTACGTTTTTAAGTTAGTGTTTTGCAAGTATAATAGGTTCTTTCTATTCCTGTAAGACTCCATTTGTTCTAAAATAACGCCATTATTTGGGAATAGTCTGAGTTTCTTAATACCTCAATTTCATTCTAATAAATGAGACCCCAGAAAAATGCATTCTTCAAGCAGGAGAATTTTTTTCAGTGTTCCCCTCTATCTAAGGGGGTAAGCAACACGATGTTGAAGAACGTTTTTCTACACGTTCTTAATGACTTAAGTGACTTTAGACAATTAATCCTTTTGAAACTTTGCTTTGCTAGGAATAAAGTGAAAATAATTTCTACACCGTGAGGTTGCTCTGACCTCTAATGCTAGTCTCTCTTCTTCTGCCTCCAAAGGGGATTTACAGCCCTCAGCGACACAAATTTTGGTCAGATCAATTGCTCGCCACCTTTACCATACAGGTTGAAAGAGAAAATGATATTGTCTTTATGAGTTTTGATCAACTGTTCAGAAATGCAAACTTAGCGAGGGAGAGGGACAGGGGATGAGGAAGGGGCAGACAGTGCAGGAGGAAGCAGCCAGAGGCATCGAGACGGTTTCACAAGAATGGGGGGAGAAAAGCAGAAAAAAGTAAAAAAGAAGGCAGAGATGCTAGAGCCAGACCTGGGCTTGACACCATTCTTCCAGTTTCTACCTGTGATGCCTTGGGCAGGTTACTTAACCTCTCTGTTCCTGTTTTCTCATTGGTAATGGGGGGTATAGCCCTCATGGGACTTTGCAAGGATTGTATGAGTTGCTAGAGGAAAAGTGTAAAGTATCTGGTACAAAATGAGTGTCAAGAAGTTCAACAACAAAAAAGTGATAAAGGGGGAAGGAGGACATTTTGGGAGGTAATGGATACGACGATGGCCTTGATGGTGGGGATGGTTTCACGGGAGTATACTTATTCACAAACTCATCGAGTTATATACATTAGACACGTGCAGCTTTTACATGTCAATCATACCTCAATCAAGTGACACCGAGATGTAAAGCTCCTATGACAACGTTCAGAACAAAGAGTGAGGCAGAACGATGGGTCAGTTCTGGGAAGAAGAGTGGAGACTGTCAGGAAAGACTCCAAGAGAACATGGGACCTTTGAGCTGAGTCTCCTAAGATGGGTCCCCATTTGCCAGGTTGTGGGAAGGACAGGACAGTACAATGAGCACAGTGTGAGCAAACGCCTAGGGTCTACGTCCCATCAGAAGATGACAAAGGGCTAAACAAAGCAATGGACATGGGAATGCAGTGGAGGGAGTGGAGACCAGTGATGCCAAGGCCCCGCAGTCACTTACTCCTGTGGATGAGAGGGAAAGCGGGAGAAAGGGTCTAGGGTGAGGACGAGGGATGGGACAGAAAAGCAGGTTTGTTTGGTTCTTTAAGTCATCCATCAATAGTCATTTTTTATAAACAAGTATTTATTTTAGGACTTACTCATCTCATTTTAAAATAACATTTTAGATTTCTATGTCCTTTTTCAAAAGAAATATGTTTTCATTATAGGAAATCTAAAAAATAGTAAGAATACGAGAAAAATTGACTTATCACCCCATTTACCACAATAACTAACCCCGTTTGGACTTATATCCTTTTCACTGTTTATATATTATAGAGTAAAAACATTTTATTATAGATTATAGTATATAGACTATTATATATAGATTATATTATAGATTTAAAAACTTTGACTTGCAAAATGGGATCATTTGGTGTCTATCTGTTTATAGCTGGATTTCAAAAGAGTAAATGTGAACATGCTTACATGTTGTTTAATATTCTTTACATGATCAATTTTAATGATGTTCGAGTATTTCATTATATAGATGTATCGTAATTCATTTTTATCTGCTCCCTTACGTGAACATTTAAGTTGTTTCCCATTTTGTCTCTTACTGAACATTTCTGCTGATACACCTTTGCACACACCCTTGGTTTTAGTGTTCATGTTAATGTATTTCATCTGTACAATAACTCTGAAATAAGGGAAGAAAAGTGAAGTGAATACATAAAGGAGTTGATGGTACTCGTCACAGGGATTACCCAACCACAAGTCCTTGGTCCCCCCACCCTATAAATGCCATAGGATTGGGGTGGGAGAAACCCATTTGAGGGAGGGGCATCCTGCCTAGCTAATGGTTCCAGGAGTCAGCACTCTGGCCCCTCACTCTGCTACAGTCAACAGAGCCCAGCCGGGGGCGGGCGGGGGGCCGTGTCAGAGCGAGAGCAGCACCGATGAGCCAGGTAGGGTGGGCCTCCACTGTGTCTGCCTGGGGTGAGCTGGGAAGCATTGAGTTGAATATTTGGCTTATCGTCCTGGCATATACTCCTAGCATAGGCTAAACCAAGAAAAGGCAGTAACAATGAGAAGGGAAAGAGAAGTCAAGGCAAAAAACACTCCGTCATCTGAGATGGCATTCTTCTGTCCCCTGGGCCACTATGAATATATTGATAGAGGAGGGTGAAGGAGCAAATGGTTTGGTTTCTGAGAGTAGAGAAGAGGCAGACAAAGTAGGCGGGGTCTGAAGGGGTTTGCTCTCAGCTCAGCTTGGAAATACAAGAGTGAAAATAATCAACGAAAATTTTAAAAAGAGCACTGCTCCTCCCCAGCCTGCTCATCTAGAGAACTGAGCATATGCTAAACTGGGTTAAAACCAAAAGAACAGTGCCATTCCAAATACTTTCTGAACCCTCATCCAAGCCCAAGTATTTTTAACTCAAAGAAAGATTTTGGTTGCTTCTTCAAATGTATTCTTGTAAAAGACCATGAGCGAATAGATCTGTCTTTGCTGTAATAGTGGATATCCTCTAGATAAAGTCTCTGTTTTCTATTCATTCACTTGTTGGATCATTGGCCCAGCCATTAGCACACATTGATTAACTATCATTGATTAGTAAGCGACTCTGCGTAGGACATGGCATTGCCAGGTATTGTGCATATATGGTCATGAGCAAAACAGACAATCCCTGGCCTTATGCAGCTCGAGGCTTGTGGGGAAAACACAGTTAACAAAGAGGCAAATAAATTATTAAGGATAAAGTGCTGTGGGGAGGAAGAAACCATCATGAGACTAACAAGGCAGACATGCTTAGGGTGGTTATAAGAGGAATCTCTGAGAAGAGGCACGACAGGGCCACTAGTCACACAAATGGTGAATTTTCTTCCTGGGCACACAGGAAGGCTACACGCCCAGCCCCTTGCATCTAGGTGGGGCCACGTGGGATGAGGGCACAAGTGATGCTTCCCACTTCCAGGCCTGGTCTAAATGATCCTCCACACAATCCTTATTTCCCATCAGGTTAGAGTAGGTGACCCTGTGAAGGGTTCTGAGACGGCCCAGAAGGTCAAGGGGTCACATGCTGGAATGGCTTGATGGCCACATGGAATAAGGTGGGGGGGGGTCCCCATTCTCCTCTCTGATTCACACAAACACATACCAACCACATTGGGCTGTGACCTGTGGGGCAGATTAAATTTTGCTGTTTAAATCCACTAAGATTTGGAGTTGTAAGTGATAGATATGAATGACAGATGAGGATAGGATACACTAAGGACTGAAGGATACAGAGAAGTCACCTGTTGGAAGACCTGGAAGAAGGGCATTGGAGGCAGAGGAGACAGCATGAACCAAGGGCCAAGGGAAGTCTGGAAAACTGACAGAAAGCTGGAGGGTCTGGCGCCAGGTGATTGAAGCAGTAACACGAGGTAAGGCTGCAGTGACAGCAAGGGCAGGTAAGGCAGATATTTGTAGACAGTGGCAAAGAGTTTGGATTTAGTCTACCTCCTCCATACTTTTACAACTCCTCCAATACAGTTCTTTGTATGCCAGGGTACCCCATAGCTACGATTCAGTGATTTATTTAAATGACCAAAATCCAGAAAGATGTAACACTAAGCGTATTAGTGTCTTATTGCTGCTATAACAAATTACCATAAATTCAATAGCTTAAAACAACACAAATTTATTACCGTATAGTTCTGGAGGTCAAAAGCTCAAAATGGTCTCTCTAGGCTGAAATCAAGGTGTCAGCAGGGCCGGGCTCCTACTGGAGCCTCTAAGGAAAAATCTGGTTTCTTGCCTTTTCAGAAACCTAGAAGCAGTCTGCATGCCTTGGCTTATGGCCCCTTCCTCTATCTTCAAAAGCCAACAGCAGAGCATCCTCAAAACTCTCTCTGACTCTGCCTCTCCTGCTTCCTTCTTTCACTTAAAAGGGGTCTTATGATTACATTGGACCCACCCAGATAACCCAGGATAATCTCCCCATCAGGAGGTCAGCTGATTGGCAGCCTTAATTCCATCTACAGCCTTACATCCCCCTTGCCATGTAACAACATATTCGCAAGTTTCAGAGGTTAGGATGGGGACATCTTTGGGGGGCTGTTATTCTGCCCACCACACTAGGAATGCCACTAGTTGTGAACTGAAGTCAACTAAGCCATAGTTATCAACCTTGGAACTCACAGACCCCTTTATTGTTTTCCCCAAAACTGAATGTTTCAAAAGATTTGACTTCTAAAACAGATTGAATCCATTATGTAATTACATATAATGATTTCCATTTATATTTTTTATTAGGCTTTTCAAAATGTATAAAAGAGGTTGCAGACTCTCCAGCCCAAAATATTTGAAGTGATTTTGGATTGAGGGCAATTAGAATTAAAGAAAACTAGGCTTCTCAAATCTCAGTTTTCTAGGTCTGGTCAAAGGACTGAGCCAAAGGAGAAAGAGTGAGCACTGATATGAGGTATCTGCATACACCCCACTTCTGTTGTCCCCAAAATGGAGACTTGGGGCTGACCCATATTGTGAAAATGTCATCACAATAAAATTATATTCTTAAGACTAAGGGGCTTGGATATTACCAATCACATCTGAAACACAGGACTAAATGTTACACACACGCTTCACACCTCTGGAGGGAAAGCTCATTATTGTGTCAGAGGACAGAAATCTGGCAACTCTGCAGAATGCAAATCACCCAAAGCAATTCCACTTGAGCTTGCCTGATTACATTCCCATGTCATTCCTCAAGGATGCTAACAAAGCTACTGGGACAGGAGGGAGTTTGTAGCAATTCTGACATATCAATTATCCTGGATTAAGTGGTCTGCCACATATTTAAATAGTGAACAAAACACTTGAAAAATCATCTTGGACACAAGATTCCCTGAACATTTGCTCTCGGAGGTTGAATCTGTCACAGGTCAAGGACATAGCAGTTCGTGCGGCATCTGGTCTACCACTTCGTTCTTTCTTTTAGCACTCAGGATTTCTTTTTCCTGATAAGTTCCTGAGTGTGTACTCACTTTCTTGACAATCAGCACTCTCTTTAGTGATACATCATACAGGGCTTTTGTCTTCCCATCACTATCCCTCCTTCTACATTTTTTGCCTTGGGATCCTCTTTTTTGTTTATTAAACACATCACTTAATCAGAACATTCGCCTTTCCTTTACGTGATGCCAGTACTTCCACTTTGAGGAGATACTAAATGATTAACTTCCCAGGAAATGCTTACTTTGAACACTCTCCCCGGATATGGAGACAGCAGAATGATGCTTTCAAATCTGCTTCTTAAGACACAGCTAGTTTAGGGACCAGTGATTTATTGGCTCTGGCTGTGTGCAACTGACGAGATCAATGAATACTTACACACTAGCTTCCTGCCCAATCCTAACGGAGGCCAAACTCACCAAGGGGCCGAAAGCAAATCACAGTGCTAGAAACATTCTGAGATATTTGCTTGACACTGATTTTGCATTTTGTCCACCTAGATGTGAGCACTTTGAATATGGAACACAGAAATCTAATACATACATAAGATGAGTACGTGTCTAACATGATTTGGGGAGGTGGAGGGAGAGGAGGAGAGAGAGAAAAAGAGAGAGAGGGAGAAGAAAGAGGAGAATAAGAATAGAAGCAGAGCAGGAGGAGAAGGGGGAGGAAGGGAGGAAAAGCAGAGGAGGAGGAAGGGGGAGATGAAGAGAGATCCATAAGTGGATGTGCTTTCTTATTCAGAAGAATACAATTTGGCTGTGAAGAGCTACTTTCTGGGCAGCCTATGTGGATTTCTACACCAGTAAACTTGACCAGACTTTACATTCTGTGCAATGCAAATCGAATAGCTAGCTAACTATAATATCTTTGATTACTTGCTCTCTAAAAATTATCCAGCTAGTGACTCAACTTTCTATTTTATCATGCCTCTAAGATTTAACAAATGCAAATTTTTTCCTTACAAATCACAAGCTTTGTAATAAATCAGGGTAGGTGACTAAACAAAACTTTATCTTTGTTAAGAAACTATCTTGTAGAAATGCTGGGTGCTGAATATACATATTTTGATTTTCAGCATGTGGGAAATGAAGGGTAGATAAAGGATGTTCTTTTAATGCCATTCCTTCCCTAGCACCTAACAGGATTGCCTGACATAGTAAGAGTTCAAAACTATTTGTTGGACACAGACATTTGATATCTCTTTGAAACCTTACTACATGTAACTACTATTCCGAAGCAAAATTCAAGGGCTATAAGCAACTTTATTTTTGTCTCCCATTTTCCAAACTTCACATTTATTCCAGTTAAGATAATTCTTCCCCTGCCCTGCAAGAAATTTAGGGCAAACCCTAAGTCTTTCAGGTTGCTTTTAGATAGTGTGTCTGTCAGCAACTCAACTCACAAATCACAAAGTAGAGTAATTAATATGTTTAGTCCAGTATAATAATATATTAAATTGATTCAAAGTTACAGCTTCACCCATTTCCTGGCTCCGGCTGCCTCAGGCTGGGTGCCTGGGGTGGGAGAACCCTCTCCCCTCCCTGCCCTTTTCTCCTTCCTCCTCCGTCTTGCCCCCTGGGGTGCCAGGCTCCTGCAAAGGTGGGAGGGAGGAGGGAGGGGAGGGCTTACCGGATTAATAGTGCTGTAAGACCACTTTGTGCTCTAACTGTGACTGCTTGTGATCTGGGCCCCAAGGCTAAAGCAACTAGATTCCATTTTATGTAGGCCCCTTGGTTAAGGCCCCTTGGTTAAGGCAACTAAAAGACTCCATTTTATCACCAATAGACATTCCTCGATATTCTTCCAATAATAGGTTAATAACCCCTAGATGGGAAGGAATTTTGCCCAAGATTATAGTTGCCCCATGAGTTGGGAGGCATTTGCAGTTTCCTGAGTATAGGTGTTTGCAGGTACTTGTGCCTGTCGGTGAATAATGCTAATTTTGACTTCTGTAGTCTCTGTCACTCCCACTATTGTACTGGTTCCCTGAGGGGAGGGGGGCAAAAGGAGGAGGGAGTTTCTGTCTTTAAAATGGGACAAGCAAGGAGAATTGGGGCTGTTGATCTGAGGGGAAACTATGCCCTCCGCAGCCCGCCGGCGAAATAAAGTGCTCCTTTACAATTCGGCTGTGCGTCTCTGGTTATCCCGCCGTCAGGTTAAAACACTTAAAGTGCAGTTGACCCTTGAAGAGCAGGGGGCTGGGGGCACCGACCCCCCAGCACAATAGAAAATCTGCCTATAACTTTTGATCCCCCAGAACTTAACTACTAGTAGCCTACTGCTGCCTGGAAACATAGACAGTCCATGAATACAGATTTCTATGTTATATATATTATACTGTTATCTTCCAATTAAATAAACTAGAGAAAATGTGATTTAAAAAATCATAAAGAAGAGAAAATACATTTAGTCTTTATGGAAGAAAACCTGCATATAAGTGTCCTCGGCCCAGGCACATTCTAAATACCCAATGCGCCCCCAAGGTGGAAATCTGAGAGTGGCCTGCTCTTTAGATTTTCAGGGAGTCAGACCCCAGTCCACTGTGTCCCCCAAAATGCAGAGGACACGTATTAACCCCCTAAGGAGGTCCAGTTGGAGCTGCTCTCACTGGACTTAAAGAGGCAGGCACACTCCGAATCTTTTTGGGGAGGCTTGGTTCAGAGCCTAGCCCATGGTTTGCACCAAAAGTCTAATTCTTCACCTTGTCACACCTGCAGTGCGGGGGAGGGGTCACGAGTCCCAAACAAGGCTGAACGCAGGTCTCTTTCACTCCCGTGTGGCGGTCTTTCCCCAAATCCTGGAAGGACACGTTTACTGTACTGAGGACTCAGCCAACACTGAGATTAAATGGTTCCATTTTCACATCAGATCTTATCAGAATGTTCCATTTTATCCTAAAACAGGAAACTCTTGATTTCCAAAGCAGATTAATCCAGAAAGTTATTGTTCACTTGATCTCATTTTATAATTTTTCACTCTGTTGAGTTATAAGGTGACTCTCACCACGAATACAGCTTGACTAAGCCTCTCTGAGTACGTTTTTCATCTGCTCCGTCAGTCATTTTTGGTTTCTTAACTCTCAGCTATACCTCGCATCATCTAAATCCCCCAGGGCCACCGAGGGACATGGATTTAGTCACCTGCAGATTTGATTTGGCTCACTAATTCACCTCCTCTGCTCTCTCCCTGAACTTCTGTTAAACCACGGCGTTGAAACATCAGAGTTAAGAGAATCTTTTCAAATTCTAACCCCAGTGGCTTTTTGTATGTTTGTTTTGTATTTTGTCGCTGTACCCAGTGACCCTTGCTCATTCCATCAACTGGACTACTGCTTTCATTACTTCTGAGAGGAGGGATCACATGGCTTAATGGCAGAAAACAAAGAAATCGATTCTTTTCTCTTTCAAAATCTTGGGTCTTGGCATGAGCTAAAGATCTGAAAAAATGGGTTTTAAGTAAGCAAAGGCTCCGATAAAGTCCATTGGCAGAGGGAAACTAGCAGACCAGTGGAAGGTTGCAGAAAGGTGTTGGCGCTGGAGGGTCCCTGAGAGGTGGCCCCAGTCCCCGCCCACCTCCAGGCAGAGCCCCAGAGAGGGGTGGATGAAGGAACGCCTCAGCTGGAGCTGGGGAACATGAAAGGGGGGTACTGCACCTGCTGGAGGGAGGAGGGGGGGTGCAGGGTGGAGATGCCTCACGGTGTGCCTGGGTGCATGGCTGAGGCAGCCCCAGGGGAGCCCCAATGCTGCACCACATCGTCAGAGCCGGTGAGTGATTCCTGGCACCCCAAAGGTAACACATGTGGAGATGTGCAGCTCAAAGGAACGCCATGCTTTATGCAACACGCTTGTTCCTGTGTTTATCCAATGCCTCCAAATTTTAAATCAGTGGAAACGCGGTGCTTACTAATTAAAGAATCCTTGGAGAAATGCTTTCGGAAAAGATTCTTTTTGTTATTTAAATGATTACCTGCTAATTCGTCTACTTGGGAATTTCCTGTTTTGGCGGTTTTTGAAAAGGAGAAACTCTTCCTGTCTGAAAAATGAATCACTGCTTTCTTTTTTTTTTTTTTTTTAAGTCTTCCAATTTGACTCATCATATTATTTTGTTGGCTCAAAATATTATGCTGCATCACTCAAAATTGAGAAAGGAGGGAAAAGGGCACCATTTCCCCAAGACTGTCCATTCGGAAGCCAGAGTCAAAGGCCCAAGGAGACCCCACAGGCCCTAGTGAACCACCTACCCTGACCCTTCCCCCTACTTCCTCTCACCAGCTCACCTTTGTTTCTCATATTTCACTAATAGCCGATTCCTGTCTCTTCTCTTTTCAGGGCCTTTCTTGCCTCACTTTCCTCTGTTTTCTCTAATATGCTCTAGCTCAAGACAGCGTCAACTTTTGTTTGGTTCATTGCCTCTCATCACTACTCACCATCACTTCTGCTCTGAAGTGCACCCTCCTGAGCTTGACATGTAAGACCTTCCATAATCTGACCCCGATCCTTATTCCTAGTCTTACTTGTGCTCTTGTCCTTCAGGTGCCCTGAATTCTAGTGAAATCTACTCCCACTGGTTTCCCTCTGGGTTCCTGCCTCCAAGTCTTCTCTCCAAGCTATTTTCTCTGTCTCCCTCACTTCTCCATTTGGAAACTCAGGCTCTCTCACCTGTACTCTCCCAGAGAGTTACTGATGTGTCGCTTACAGTGCTGGTCACTTTCTGCTCTGGGTATCAGTTATTTGTGTTTATGTCTCAGTCCCTACTGCCTGCTGCCTAATAAAAGCTCAATGAAAATACAGGAGTCATCATGGGACACCAAAAAGTGTCACCAACTTCATTTCACGCTTCTAGAAAGTCAGTTTTGAGTTGTGTGCAATAACAATAAAATACATTAAATGCATGCTGTGTTTTCCACGTCTATTCCCCGTTGTCTCGAGACTTCTGAAAAGGGGGACATCTCCATCCTCACTTGATACCTGATCAAAATGAAGCAAAGGCCAGACCAGTGCTGCTCTATCAGATGAACAGGAATTCCGGGAAGTGCTAGAGAAACATAAAGCGTTCACAACAAGGCAGCGCAGCCTCACTGGGCACCCTTTACTGTGGCCTCCAGACACACGACCTGTGAGCTCAGGGTTGTCCTGATGTACGTGATCATGTCAAACACACGTGATAAACAAGCCTTCGGACGACACGCAGGACTGTTCTCTCGTGATAACAGACATCCCCCCGGATCACTACTAGTAAAGTCTTAAAGACAGATGCTCCTTCTTTTTTGCATGTGAATACAGACGTATGATTGATTTGAGAACCGTTATTACAGTAATCTACCACAGTAGCCTTTAAGATTCCTTCCAGGATATATGGAGAATGCTTCATGGTCTTTCTTACATCAACAAAAATAGGAATCCATTGCAATTGAGACACTTCCTGGCCTTTAATTTAAGACTATTCTAGAGACAGATGCTTCTTCTTAATCCAGAGGGGCCATTAATGGGGCAACCCCTTGGATTTTCTGGGCTCCCGTGTACAAAGCTCATCTCCAGTCAGCATCCTGTCACAGAGGTAAGTGTGGGCACAAATCAGGCTAGGGCAGAGTATCTCAAGGAGTGTGGACCTGTTACAAGTCCCTCTGCACCTGTGCAGGGCGACCCATAGAATCTCCCTAAATATCTGCCTCCATTATGCCCCTTTGGGCTGTTTAATAGATTTGAGCACTTCATCTCATTTGTTCTTCACTTTTCCGATGGAGGACACAGAAGCCATAGAAAGAAGCATTCTATAAAAGTTTACAATGGAAAGGAACCCTGCCCTGTGGCATGCAAATACCCACAGGCCAGATGGGATTTGATAGGCAAATGCTCTCTTGGTGGTACCTTCGTCCCCCCTGCTGCACCCAAGGGCTCTCTGTTGTTATACTCCATTGCACTTGGCAAAAGACAAATGATATACCCAACATCATCGGGAATCCTTACATACAGAGCATTTTAGGGTGTGTTTAATAAAACACATTGGCTAGAACTAGATTTTTTTAAGCTGATTAAACAGGAACAGACCCTTCCTTTTTTGGAGTGGTCCTAGCTGTGGGCTTCTCAGTCCCAGCACGTGTTTCTTTGACATGGACTGTTCCAGCATGTGGTGCTGTGGACAGCTCAGCCACGACCATGCCAACTTCCCCTCCTCTGGGACCTCGTGCCCAACATCCCAGACATCAGTGAGGCCTCCCACAAGACCCCGCTGGCTCCAGGCCAGTCCTTTGCTGATTTGCCTAATCCTTTCTGCTGGCAAAGGCGGTGATGCCAGGGAGGCCAGACCTGCATTAGCCACTCTTCTGCTTCCCTGGTGCTCACTTCTCCTGGCCTCGCAGCAAATACCACAAGAAGAGGTGGGCAAGTGAGCTCCACAGCCAAGTGTCACTGGGATTCTTCTGTGCCACCAGGTGCAAACCTTGGTAGAAAAAGCCTCAAGGACCCTGCCTGACCATGAATGGATTGCCTTGTGGTTTCGTCTCTTTCTTGACTCCTGAGATCTCCACTTTCTGTGCAGTTTCTGATGAAGAACTGCATGGTACAGATGCAATAGTATTCTTAGGCCCCGGACTAGCAGTTCAGGAAGGCAGAGGCTGAAGTCCAGCTATGTGTGTAGGACAATCTTATGGAAGTTGCTTTCCCTACTTTCTCCTCTGCCAAACACGAAGAGGACAGCCCCACTAGCCTTGGTCTGCAGATATGTCCAGAGACACCTGGACAAACTCGGAGCCCCGGGATGAAGTAGGAGGCTTGGGTGTGGTGCCAAAGTGCTTTCTCTTCAGAATGTCTAACTGGACACAAAACAGGAGGAAAGGGAAAATCTCCAACAGGAGGGGGACTTATACGAATGACCTTGAACCTGATGAAAACGGGGTTGTGTCCCTTTGATCACAATTCTAATTTACTGAGTGCCTCACTGTCCAAGGCACATCTCAGTGTGCATCTATGTGGTGTGTGTGTGCCTGTGTGTGTCTGTGCATTGCACCTACGTGTGTGTATGTGTGCGCTGTGTCTCTGTTCACACTGAACGGGGGTACGAGGCAGCTCACTATTGTAACAAGTGCAGTCTGCAGCGGGGTCCGTGCTCACTGGCAAGGATCTGGGAAAGCTTCACACACAAGCCTGCATTCATGCTGGGCCTGGACGGGAATCAGCAGGCAGAAACAGAGGAGAAGGGATCTGGGGAGAAAGACAAAAATACCTGGGAAAGGGCAGGGAGGGGGTGACCCAAGGCATGCGCGTGTACACCGATGTGCGTGGGGCACGTGACTGGTGCCCTGGGAGGCCTCTGCCTGGGCAGAAGCGCCGAGGGCAGGCAGGAGTCTGCAGCGGTCTCTCGACACACGCTTGCCTCTGAGTCAGAAGCAGCCACATGGAAGCAAGCTCTCCGCTGCTCCTCCCTGGCTCTGCCCTTGTTCAGTTTGGCACAAAAATGGCACCTTCGTGAAGTGCTTTCAAGACAGACTCTAAGGATTATACTTGGAAGTCAAGTTCTGAAGAAGTGTTTCTGTGTATACAGAAAGGCTGGCAAAATAAGAAAGGCATTTCACCTCCCCAAACACCTTTGCTTTCCCCAAAGTTGGGTAACCATCAGAAAACTAGGAATCATTTAATAAGGTATAAGACTCAGGTGGTTCCACTGAAGAATTCCATACATTACTAACAGTATCCAGAACATTCATCATTCATTCAACAAATATGTACTGAGCACCTGCCACGCCCAGGCACTGTTCCAGGCATCAGGGATAAGGCAGAGAACACAACAGATGACCCCCACCTCCCATGGAGCTTGCAGCCTAGTGGTGGGGACTGGCAATAAGTGAAAACATGAGGACAATAGTAAGCCAGGTGACAAGTGAGATGTGCTCTGGAGCAGAGGGACAGGGAAGGACATAGGTGGCAGTAGCGACATTGGAGCCAACACCTGAAGGAAGAAGGATGGAGATCCAAGTGGATATCTAGGAGAGCATTCGGGCAGAAGAAACGGCAAGTTCCAAGTCCCTGAAGTGCGCCTGACACGGTTGAGAAGTCACAGGGAGGCCAGTGTGCCTGGAGCCGGGTGAGAGAAGGGGAGAGTGGTGCCGTGTAGGGACAGAGAAGGAGCAGCGATCGGGACTCTGGAGCAGGAGGACAATTAGTAGAGGGTGGATTGTGAGAGCTAGGAGAAGAAAATGTCTCATGACGGAGGAAGTGAGTGATCAATGTTAGCAAATGCAGCTAAGAGGTCAAGCAGGGTGAGAACTCCAACAGAAGCCATGTGCTGGGGCCGCTGGTGACCCTGACCGAGGTGTTAGGTGGGGGACTGAGGGCAAAAGCCAGACTGCAGGGAATTCAAGGAAGAGTGGGAGGGAAAGAATGGACAATAACATGTTTTGCTGAAAAGGAGTAGACAAATGGAGTGGTCACTGGATGAGGAAATGCTGTCAGGAAAGGTGGTTTTTATATAAGGAACTTCTACAACTCAATAGCACACAGGCAAATCGTACGATTTTAAAATGAGCGAAGGACCTGAGCAGATGGTTTTTCTAAAGAAGACATGCAAATGGCCAACAGGTACATGAAAAAGCTCCACATCACCAATCAGGGAAATGCAAAACCAAACCACAGTGAGATAGCACCTCGCACCTGTTCGAGTGGCCATAATCAAAACGACAAGAGAGCAGTGTGGGTGAGGACGTGGGAGAAAGGGAACCGCTGGTGAGAATGCAAACTGGAGCAGCCACTCTGGGAAACAGAATGGAGATTCCTGAAAAAATTAAAAATAGACCTACCATATGATCCAGCAATCCCATTTCTGGGTATATATCTAAAAAGATATAACCACTATCTTGAAGAGATGCCTGCCCTGCGCGCACTGCAGCATTATTCACGATAGCTAAGATATGGACACAACGCAGGTGTCCCTCGGATGAATGGGTAAAGGTGTGGTGTATATACACACAGTGGAACATTATTCCGCCATGAGAAGGAATCCTTGCCATTCTTGACAATGTGGATGAACCTTGAAGGCATTATGCTGAGTGAAATAAATCAGACCGAGAACTAAAATGCAACATGATCTCATTTACATGTGGAATCTAAAAAAAGTCGGACTCATAGAAACACAAGCAGCCTGGTGACCATAGTTACAATACTGTATTGTACACCTAACAATCGCTAAGAGAGATATTAAATGTTCTCAGCACACACGCACACAAGGTAACTATGTGAGGTGACGGATGTGTTAACTAACATTATTGTGGTGATCATTTCACAATACATATGTATATACAAGCATCATGTTGTACACCTTGAACGTACACAATGTTATTTGTCAATTATATCTCAATAAAGCCGCGAGGGTCTAAGAAAAAGGAGGAAGATGAAGGTGAGTCATGCAGGGGCAGAGGCATCGACTCTGAGTGAGAAGGGGATGTGACATTATCTGATGTACATTTTGGAAGCTCCTTCTGGGTTCAGAACACAGGGCAGCAAAGGTGGAAACAGAGCACCCAGTTAGGAGCTTATTGCTACAATCCAGGATAGGAATGAGATGTTTGCGGGTGTTTCCAAGGACCAGAGTGGTAGCAACGGAAGTGGGAAAATGATCAGATTCTGAATATATTTTGAATACAGGTTAAGTATGGAAGAGTCCATAACGCGCAAGGTGTTTTACTGTTTCCCCCCCAAACAAATACAACACAACCAAGAGATGTTATTACAGCATATAACCCAAATATCTTTAACACGTGAGCTGCTTTCACTGACAACAACCCAGTTTTTAACTAGCAAAGACTGTGCCAGCACCATGGCAATATCAATAAATGATGCCAAGGATACATAAAAATCCGCTGGCACCATAAAGCATTATAGAAATCGAAGCTGTAGTTAAAAGCCAGGCATCTGTGTCTGTTCCAATAAACCAATTGTCAGGAATGAATCAATAAATCACAAAATGTGTGTGGAAAAATAGTTCAAGCTTTCCAAGATCAAAGACTGGATAGTAAAATATTAACTTGATGTCCTTTTAACTTTCTTTTCTCCGTATTTATTAGTGTGTGACCTCCCTTGAAATGAGAATTCCATTGTAAGCGCTTTTGACAAATGGACTGAAAGGTTGCTCGAAGCTCTCCATCATCACCGAGCGTTTTCTGCTCTCCAGAGAAACACCATTAGTCTGCACTTTACAGTGACTCCCCTCAGCGTATCAAAACCTGCGTCTCTATTCGGCACAGAGCGAAACTAAGAGAACTGCCCTCTCTCACTCCTCAGCCGCCCGCAGCTCAGTGACAGACATTCTCACACGCAGGGCCAGGTGACAATGTCATTAGAACAATGCCCATTCCTGGTCAGTCATGAGGCCTGGGTTACACATATGTAACCCAATACTTAGGGCTTGGAGCAGACAAAACGCATGAGGAACCCAGTCCCTTCCCTTCAACTTCATAACAGGACAGGGAATAATATACACAAAACTTCCCAGAGAGCAGAGGGCAGAGATCCCTTTCTCCTCTTCCCTTACCTGAGGTTTACTTTGAGAAGCATTACCTGCTCATTTTTCTCACCCATATATATATATGACAGATTCCTGTAAGAATCATGGCAATGTTTGCCCAAACAATTAAACTTGTAGAATTTAGTGCTAAAGATGCATAGAGCCCTAGCTGGTTTGGTTCAGAGATTAGAGCGTGGGCCCGCGGTCCAGAGAGACCCGGGTTCAGTTCCTGCTAAGGGCACGTACCTCGCTTGCAGTTTGTCCCGGGACCCGGTTGGGGTCATGTGAGTGGCAGCCACTCTATGTGTCTCTCTCACATCGATGTTTCTCTCTCTCTCTTCCTCCCTCTGTCCCTCTGGCTCTATCTGAAGATGAATGCAAAAATGTCCTCGGGTGAGGATTTAAAAAAAAAAAAAGATACATAGAGGTTGAGCCAAAAGAATGTACATCAAAACATGGTTTATTAGAAAGAAAAATTGGAATCAACCTAAATGTTTAACCATGGGTGACTGGTTAAAAATTATAAGTTCCTTCCGTGCAATGGAACTACATGTACCCATTAAAAATGATGTCAAGTACTTAAAGATATGGAAATATATTCACAGTGGATTTTGAAATAAAATTAATATCAATGGTCTGACCACATTTTTATAAAAAGAAACATTACACGTTTACAGGTATATATGCACATAGAAAAAAGTTAGAAGTATAAACATTAAAAGATTTATGTGATTATTTCTAATGCAGGGTTTTCAGGGAGACTGTCCTTTTTGCTCACCTGTACTTTGTCCTCATTTTTCCGTAGATGTCATTTTATTACTGGTGTGATTGGAAATGTGTCAGTAAAAGTTGCTGAAGATGATTCCTTGTGGCTCTCAAGTCTCATAAGAAGTCTGCCTGGCCAAACGCACCCGTATGGTTCCTGACCTTGCCTGCTTTCTAGACATGTGGTTCTGTTAGTGTTTAAGTCCTAATGTGGCCCAGAGATGGCCTTCTTCCACAGATCTGTGACAATCTGCTCAGCAATCAGGCCCACGGTATTCTTCAGACATCAAGTGCAAGGCTTTGGGAACAGCAGCAGAGGTCCAAGTACCCACAGAACCACAAAGAACAAAGCTTTAACTATAAACTCCGAGTGGGATGTGTCATGATGCTGGTTGTCTTTGCATCCAAGCAATAGGGACTGTTCAGCAAGAAAATGCAGGCAGAACATCTATGGGGATAGAGGTGGGGACACAAAGGGCAGACAGCAAAACCCCCGAAAGAGAACAAAAACCCAGCACAGATTTGGTCGAGTGAGCCTTGTGTTATAAGACAGCACAGCAGTTAGTAAATTTCCAGGAACTATCAGGAGCAAGACTCAATATAATGGCCCAAGCAATTTCCAAAGATTCCTTTAAATGAAGAATAAAGTCTACAAAGAACTACCATCTTCTACCTTGAACTTGAAACTACTTTAAAAGCAACACTAACAACATCAAAAGGAAAGTGGACTCAGTGCATGCGCCATCTGTGAGACCTTGCTTACCGCAAACTCAATTACTTGTTCCAAAATGAGACACAGGTTTGTCTGCGTTTACTGATAGGCCTGTCCTGATAAATGAGAATGACAGACCTAAGGGCAGACAGCTTCAGTTCTCTTTCTTAGTCACACTCAAAACCAAACCTCCAGGTAAACGCATAAATGAGTAGCTATGCTTTGCAAAACAAAACTGGGCCATGTCTACAGGCAAAGGCCACCCCCAGTACTGACTTTCATCTTTTGTGCGCGTATTTGAATAGAGAAAGCAGACGGAGGCGTGTTTGTCTTAGGAAACAGTCAGGTTTTCCCTTCCAGGTGAAGTTGATTCCAAATAAGTGTTTTCTCTGCGCCATCACCCTCTCTTCAGTTCTAGAATTTGCTAGTCTGCGGTTTTGGCCTGTTTTTCAGTCCTGAGCAGAGGGCAAAGCATGCGTGCCGTGCCCCCCCATCAGTGCACTCATGCCTACCCTCGGTCCTGCTGGCCTTTGTGAGGCTGCCAGCATCCCCCTTGGAGACATCTGTTGCCTTGCTCAAACCAAGAAGCTTCCCGAGCACGTGACTGGGTCGTGCAGAAGCAGAGTGCCACCTCCAACAAGAGGCGTCTGTCCACCTCGCCTCTCCCCTGTCATTTCCTCCTCTAGCCTCAGCCTCAACAAGTGGCCAAGCCTCACACAAGCTGTCAGGGACAGATGCTATGTGAAAAGAGGAAATTGGACTCAAAGATGCTACAGCTTTTTTAATTAAGTCCAACCTAAAAGCCAAATAGCGGGGCATGAAATGAATACTTCCTTGCAAATAAGCACCACATTTCAAAAACAACAACAACAAAAAATATGCCTTGGTTCGGGTTAGCGGGCAACTCAGGAGCTTTCTCCAGTGTCTCATTGTTCCTCATTCAATGCCTCCGATATTTTCGCATCTGCAGTGGAAAATGCGTTTTGCATTGGTACATCGGTATCCTGAGTTTTCTTTTGTTATTTCCTTCCTCGGCTGTCCCTGGGCTAGTTGAGTTGGCAGGATGAGTGTGTCCGCACACAGCCAAATGCTCGCTCTCATCTATTCATCATCCGCCTCCTCGCTCCCCGGCTCCTCCAACACCCGCCTAGTGCCCGAGACACATCAAGCTGGCTCTACATTCCAAGAAGAAGGCGGAATAGCACAGTCTGGCTTCCCTTTTCCCAGCTCCACGAGCTAAGTCTAGTCATTGGCTTTGCCTCTGTGTCTTTGTCTCCCTTTTCTCTAGTTTACTATTTGTTTTCTATTCTGTTCCTTATTGCTCCTCTCTGCCTGCTGCCTGCTAATTAAAGCTGACTGGAGGCCCGGGACCTCTGTGGCACTTCTTGGCTGACATGGCCAAGATCCTTGTTGATTAAGGCCGTGAGGACTCGGGGAGAAGACCGCGTGGATTTTTAGAGACAAGAAACTAGAAAAAGAAAAAATGAAACTCCTCAGATAGAGAAGAAAAACAGAGGAGAAACCTTGAAATATATACTATAAATTCCAAGGTAACCACACACTGCAGGCAGATCGCATTAAGATTTATGATTTTCCTAATTTTCTTCCCACCATTTCAACTACAGAGAAAATGAAATATATTATTTAAGGGGTATATGAAAGTTTTTATAGATTTCAAAATCCATAAGGAGGGAATCTCAGGTATCACATTTCCTGTTTTATAGACCAGGAACCGAAGAGAATGACTTGTCCAAGACCACACAGCAAGGTAGGTGCTAAGGCCAAAGTATAGCCCCAGGTTTTACGATTTGTTCCCCATCCCCACCCACAGCCCCAGCCAGCTACTCTCTTCCTCACTGAGTGTTTTCTAGTATATCAATATTTTAGGCTATTTCATGAATTGGGGTAAAAGAAGTAAAACATAAGCTTGCTATGAAAATCTGATTACAATGTTGAGAGTTTCTTAATAACCATGACATGCAGTATTTTTAAAAGAAATTCTGAAAAGTAGATTTGAAAGAAACACAACCAAGAAGATGGGAAGGAGAAGGAATTACCCTGTTCCAAGATCATACTCACCTTTGAGTAACAATCAGGAAAGGAATATCCGATTGGGATTATTTTTATCTTAGTCTCATTAAAGAAGACAAAACTTAAAACTGAATAAGAATTTGATTTCACTGAGTCTACTAGTTACAACTCTTTGGGTTAAGGGACAAAAAAACACAACCCAAATTGGCTAACACAAAAAGAGAATAAATATTAATACATTGTTGTTAGAAATGAAACATCAAGAAGCGAGTCTCATTTCGGGCATGGCTGAGCACAGAGCTCAAGTGATGGCTACCACTCGTGTGGTCCCTACTGAACACTGGGCACTGTTCTCAGCATTTCACTGGCCTCCCCTAACTCTCACAACAACTCTGTGCGTAGATATTATAACGATACTCATTCTACAGACAAGGAAACTGAGGTGCGGAGACCAGTTGTCCTGAGTGACCTTGTTAGTAAACGGCAGAGCATCTCAAACTCAATCTGGCTTCAGAGTCTAGATTTTAATCACTGCCTCCTCCTATCACCAGATCTAGTTTTGCTCTGTCTTTCGTCTCCTCCTCTGGCTCCATTCTCTTTGAAAGTCTCCCTCCTTGAAGCAGATAGCTAACAGAGCCTGACCCTCAAAACCTGACCATTCCAAGTCCAGCAAAAAAGACCAAAAGTTTCTTTTCCAGAAGTTCCATTAAAAGTATCTCTAGATCTCATCGGCATGAATGAAACATGGGAGAATGCTAAGGTTCTGACTGGCCAAACCTGCCTCTCCCCACCCCCAAGAGCAGACTGTGGACTCAACTCCACCGAAGTACACGGACAGAAAAAAGGGGGTGAGGTGACTTCCTTCCCCAGAGACCTGAACAGTTATCCGAGGTGGTGAATGAGTACTGGGTGGTAAAAACAGGCGAACACTGCATTGTAACATTTCACCACAATAATTTCAGTACTCTTTTCAATAATCCAATAGAAACTCTTGGTCTTCAGGTATTATAGACGTCCTATAAGACGCATGGCAACTTTCTTTTATAAAGGAGAAAGTATATTAAAAATTGAACCAAGATAGGACACTCGTGATTTATTCATAACCATGGACCACCTCTGCCAAGCCCATCCACATCCGTTTTATGATTCCTCAGTGAATCGTGGAATCAGAGCATCTTCACTTTTGGGTGGATATTGGAGCTCATTCACCCCAAGATCCCACATGGAGCAGAGGCTGGCCCTTGTGCTGCCAAGGACCATAGCCTCACTCAATAAGGCACAGCTGATTTCTCACATTGCCTTGCTTTCATGTAAGGCATGGCTGGCAGAGGAAGGGCAAAGGACAGGTGAAAAAAAGGGTGATGCTACAGAAGACCCCAGCATTTAGCTCCGTCCTGTGGAACTCACAGAACCATCCTCAGCCTTATCACTCCATCTCCCTCCCCACCCCATCCCCACATGCAGACCTTGCCTTTAACTGCACACACCCCAACGTGTCCTGATTTTCACTCCAGAGCACCTACCCCACTTCTTATTCTAGAACACAGGATCGGACAGTCCTCTGAAATAAAGATGAGTCCTACCTCAGTCTTTTTGGCACCCCAAAATTTACTATTATCCTCTATATAGTCTTAATCTTTCCCCTTAGAAGTTTGAGTGGAAAACAAAAAAGATGACAGAGAATGGAGTTGTAGGAGGAAATGTTGTTTATCTAAAGGGGACCGAACTCCAGATCAGTGCGTGTGATGTACAACCTGGGAAAGATACACCAAGTGTCTGTGAGCATCTGCTAGGGGCTATTGTGACCTCCTGACTAGGAGGTCAGGGAACTAGACTCCATGCCCCGTACCTGGGCTCCAGGAAATACGTCATCATGTTTCTGAGGGTACCTTTATGAGTTGGATGACGGCCAGTAGATGATACAATTAGTTGGATCTGTGATGTTTAAAGGACCCAAACACTGGAAGTAGGCCATCAATATGATGCCAGAGGGCTCTGACCTCAGCCCTGTCCAGTTCCAGAATTCTGTCAATAACCCCAATGAGGATATTTATGGCATACTGATCAAATTGAGAGCTAGGTGATGCTGGGAAGAAGAGCGTCATTGCTGGATGACATAATCAGGATCAGACAAGATATGCACCAGATCTCCGAGGAGACAGAACGGTGAGGAACGTTAAGCCTGTGCTCGGGTTAAAATAAACATGCACAAGCCCATGACTGTGGAGACACACCTCACTCAGCAGTCAGAGGTGTGAAGTCGAGTCTTGGTTGACTGTACTTGTGGTATGAGTCAACACTGCGCTGCGGTTGCCAAAACGCTAATGTGGTCTAACGCTGCGCTGCCTTGATGGAAACAGAACATCTAGACTGTGGTTTGTGTTCGGCCTGCTGTATTTTATGTGAAGCAGACCACACCAAGAACTCCACGTGTAGTTCCTGACCTTACTCTGAAGGAAACACAGGCAACCTGAAGTCCAGTAGGAGAGGGGTGGCCGTTATGGGGAAGGACCTGGAAACTCCTCTGAGGGCATAGAGAGGTTTTACCTGGAAAACAGAGCTTATATGAAACCCGAGACCGGGCCTTAATGATATAAGCCACCCTGTGAAAGGGTCCACCTGTTCTGTGTTATCACCCGTGGCTGGACCTCGACCAAGAGGAACAGATTTTCAGGTTACTGAAAGAAGACTCTCCAAAGGAATGGTCCCCAAGTGGAAAGAAAGGTTTAGGGGGGCATTCAAACAGAGGTCAGATGACAAGGATATCATAGAGGAAAATATAAAGATCAGATCAGTGGTCCTCAAACTGCTCCTCAGTGGTCCCTCCAGGAGGGAATATAAGGAACAGCTGAGGGAATGGGGGTTCCATTATCGCACAAGCTTCCCGCTCCCACACCCCATTCTAAGCAGAGCAGCTCCTGGGGTGTTCGCACAATGGGCTTTTGCTGTGAAGGGAAGGTTGATGAAGCCACTGAACTGAATAATCTTGAAGGCTCCTATTCAACGGTGAAGTTCCAGGAAGGGATGATTTCGAGGTGTGACTTCTCCTAAGAGGCTGACTGGACTGGTGGGAGAGCTTGAGATCTGTGGCTGGAATCATGGGGTTCAAATCACGCTGTGTTTGTTTGCTGTGGTCCCAGAGCAAATGAACACAAGATCAGTGGCTTAAACAGCAAGCACTTACTAGTCCACAGTCACCATAAGGCAGAAGTCCAGGCAGGGTTACCTGTGACCTCTGCTCAGTGTCTCACAAACTGAAAGCAAGGTGTCAGCCAGATGTGTTCCCTTCTGAGCTCTGGGTCCTCTTCCAAACTGCAGGACTCATTTCCCTGAGGCTAGTGACTGAGCCCCTCATTTCCTGGCTAGCTGTTGGCCAGGGAGCCCTCTCAGCTCCTAAGGCCATACTCTGCTTCTTGCCACGTGACCCCCTTAATAGGCTTTCGAACATGACTATTGGGTCCTTTAAGGCCAGCAAAAGAATCTCGTGCTTTGATTCTCTTTCTACAGGGAAGGCTGGACCCTCCTGTAGAGGGCTCACCTGATTAGGTCAGGCCCTCCCAAGAAAATCTCCCTTCGGATGAACTCAACATCAATAGACAAGAGACCTTGCATATATCTTCAAAATCCCTTCTTCCTTGCCTTATAACGTCACCTGATCAAGAAGAGTGAAATCCCACCTTTACAAGCCCTGTCCACACGGAAGGGAGGCGATTCTCCAGGGTGTGCACACGAAGAGGCAGGAATTTGGGGGCTATCTTAGAATTCTGATCACACGTAGCTTTTCCACTCATAGATTCTGATAGTGGGCAACCTGCTTGGCCTCTCGGTAACTGTTACTTCCTCTATAAAGTGGGGATAATGATTCAGTGTACAATCAGGGGTTCAGGGAGTTAATACGCACAGCACTTACAACAGTAACCTGGCACCAGGTGAGCGCCCAAGGAGAGCTGTAAGGCATTCAGTTCAGGAACACCCGGTATCCTTAGGACTGAATCCAGGGGGGTCAGACACGCTGTGGTCCATGTGCTCACAGGCAGGAGCTGCTAAAGTGGGTCAGATACAGCTTCACGGGGAGGTGGCTGCTGCCCGCTCTCCTGCCGGCCAGCTCTCCTGTCCGCTGCCACTCTCACGATCTGGCTTTTATCTCCTCTGCCACTTGGGCACCTGCCACCTGCTATTATCCTTCTGCTTCTCTGTGTTTTGTTTTGTTTTTTTCCATCTTTTTCTCCTTTTCTTGCTGCTTCTCTCATTATTCTCATTTCTTACACCAGCCAGATTTGCTATTATTAGCCCAGCAGATAAGACCGTGTCTTTCCCTCAGATCGGCTCACATTCTGTCATGTGGTTTTCACAACACCGCTTCTTTCTGTTAGTATGCACTACTCATAAGCTCTTAAGAATATTTTTTTGTTTGATATTTTTTCCAATTCCTGAAGTTATTAAATTTTGACTTATTTTCCCTCTAGGTTAAAAAGTCTCCTCTATCAAACAGATAAATCAGAAAATAATGTTTCACCTTTCACAACAACTCAGCATCAGAATTTCCTTTGAATAGCAAAATCCCCCAGTACAGTTAAAACATTATTCATTTTATAACAATTCATTTGCAAAAACAATTTTCAGGAACCCTTCTCCTGCACCACGTGAATCCCTCCTGGTTCCCAGCCTCGTCTGCCAGTGAACACGGTAATGAGAGGCTAGCGCGGGAACAAGGCAGAGTGATCTCAGCCTGCCGCAGTCAGCAAACGGCCAACGCAGCTGGGCTGTCAGCAGGACTGCAAATTACAGTACATGCCGGCCCTGCGCCCGAGCCCGGCGCCCTGCACATAGTAGGTGCTCAGCAGAAAATTCCTGAGTTGAATTGAGGAGACAACCGTGTCTCGATAAGAGACAACCAGGAATCTACTTGATGAGTGCTCTTTCTTCTGCCTAACACCTAACTCCAACGTGAAAGAGAGTTTTTTTTAAAACAAACAGAAGAACCAGATGTAATGAACACAGTTCGGTGCAGACAGCTCACACAGACAAATGAGCTGACATGTATTATCAGCTACATCTTCAGTGCTTGCGGAAAAGCAGGTGAGGTCATAGCTCCCATCCGACGTGTTCTAGCATGCTGCTCGAGGCAACAGGACCTTCTCTATGCTTATGTAGGAGGCGAGGAGGGAGTCCGGAGCATCCCACTGCCCGGCTGCCCCCAGTGCCCAAGCAGCAGAAGCTACCAGCTGTCGCCCTCTGATATTCAACATACTGTGGCAGAGCACCTATGTGTCCCAGGAGCTGACGACCAGGAAACAGCACTGCCCCCAAGGCCATCTGTACTACAGGGGAGATTAGGCCACGAGACACCCCCCACATCAAAACTCACTGCTGATAATAAACATCTCTTAGAGGCCATGGCTGGACAGGGCCCTAAGGGGTCACCTTCTCCTTGTAACTGTCACTGTTTTCATGAAAACATCTGTTTCCCAGTTTGTTGCCAAACATCTGCCTTCTCTTCTAAGCTGTAAGCAACAGAGCACGGGAACCGTGTCTACACCCTAATGCCCACTGAATGTCTTGTATCCAGTAGAATATTTGTTCAACTAATAAATGAAGGAACAAATGAATGGAGTCTTGTATCCTGAATGGTAGGAGTAATGGCAAGGTTCGCAGGGTATTTAAAACACACCGTGGTTCATCCAGTCTCATCTTATTTTAGTCCCAGGTGTAACTAGGTCCCCGCGCTCTGGTTACCACTGTCTCCGTCATGACTGATCCGCTCAGAAAGGCAGTCTGTTCGCTGGCTCTTCCTCCACTCAGGCCTCTAGTGCTGCTGCTCCTTTGGGTTTCTGCTTTAGACCTGTTCTCCCCTCCCCTCTCCACTCCCTCCCTCCCCTCCCCTCCCCTCCCCTCCCCTTCCCCTTCCCTCACCCCCTTCCAGCCCCTCCCCTTCTCTTCTCCCTCATGAACTCATTCACTTGCACCGATTTAATTATCACTTATGTGTCATTTTTACTTCCAACCTCCCTCTTGAATTCCAGCCCCCGATACCCACAGCTTAGTGGGTAACTGCGACTGTATGTTCCTCAGACCCCTCAAACTCAACAGACCCAAACTCACCTCATTCATTTCCTCTAAAACACCACTCCTTTGTCTACATTTTCAATCACAGAGAACGCCTCCTCACGGATCTTCACTCTCCAATCAATTCTGCCTCCTGAGTGTAATCACACCTCCCCTCTCCTTCCCAACCCAGCCCCCACTTCCTTAGCTGAGCATCCTTTTACTTTTACAACAACCCTGCTCCCTTCCCTACCCCCACCTAATTCAGGATCTCCACGGGTACCAGATACTTCTAAAACAGGAACTGGATGGTGTTACTCCTCTATTTCAATGACTTCTCTTGGCCCATATCAGCCATTAAAGCTGAGGCTCCCAGACTGGTTTACAAACCCCCCTGCCACTTTCCAGACTCGGCTCCCACCACTCTCCCATGTGTCACCCCAGTCACACGACCACAGGGCATTCCTGCCTTCCGCAGCTGGTGCCTCTACAAGGAATGCCTCCCACAAGGTGGGGAACCTTATTCAACCAACTCACCTCTCACCTGGGGGCTTTCCTGAACCCTTCCACCCCAACCTCTCCGCCCAGAGAGCTGTGGGCACACCTCTCTGACAGCACTTCTGATACGGTTGTGTAGTTATTTGTGTGTGATGGTCTCTCTTGAGTGAGGACGATCCTTGTCCTGTAGCCCTGACAAGTGGGACAAATTAGGGTCTGGAGAAATGTTTGGTGGACAAACGCATTCTGATGTGCACACAACCAACTTACAAAGACACTTTGTGTACACGAACTGTTAATATCTGAGGTGCCACCTCTACTAAGAGCCGCCTTTCAGGCTGGCATTCTTGTGGTATCTCTACACCCCATAAGCACGGGCAGTTGACCTATGAAAAAAGATAAGGAACGAAATGCATGCTTTCATTTGTGTATTTCTAGAGGGTTGGGGCATAGCTTCAATCACCACGATCACTTCAGCAGCTTTGTTTTCCAGTTGCCCTTTTGACTTTGTAGATACGGAGTGTCTGCAACTTATGACGGTTCGACTTACCATTGTTTAACTTTATGTTGATGTAAAAGTGATACACATTCAGTAGAAACTATACTTCAAATTTGAATTTTGATCTTTCCCCCTCTAGCGACATGGAGTACCACTCTCCGTGATGCTGGGCGGGTGGTGAACTCCCATCAGCCCCACGATCACGAGGGCCGACAGCCCGTGCTCGAGTGTCCTGTGCTGTCTGCGGTTTCGGATACTGTGTTTGGGTTTTCGCATCCCATCGTGTCTCCAGAACGCCCTCTGAGGCTCGTCCGAGTGGTGAGAAGAGGAGGCAGGCGACGACCCTCGAGATGAAGCTCGGACGTGCAGCTGCAGGCTAACGGAAGCGTCCGAGCACCTGTGCAGGAGGCGAGGCCCGCCAGGATCTTCGCGGGTCAGGTGTGTTAAACGCATTTTCCTTTCTTTTTTTACAAAAAAGTCTTTTAATTTGGAGTGCTAAAACGTGATAATAAATTGTGCTAAGCATTCATTACCAAAGTAGCCGATTTTGACGTACGTGTTTTCAACGTGCAATGGGTTTCTCAGGACAGAAACCCACCATAAACAGAGGAGCATGCGTAATCACAAACCACGACTGCAGAAATACTGCATTGATATCCCATAAAAGAAAATTAATTGATATACTGAATTCCTCAGGCAAAATAATGCTATTACTCAAGCTCCAAGCACAAGGAAAGGAAAGGAAGTGGGCGAGGAGGGGCTGGGGCCCAGACCTCCCCAGGGAAAGGCTCCGGAAGGAAAAAGCCTGGGGGGCTGCCAGCAAGGGGAGGCATGCTCACACAGGGCAGTCCTCCTGTCAGACAGGTGGCAGGCTTGCAGGTTCAGCTATTCCTCCTAATTACAAAGGGCCTGGCTGCTCGCCAAGGTGGGGGCGGAGAGGGGGCTATTTTGACTCCTCATGGATAAGGACAAGCAAGCCAGAGGCACCCCTGCCAGAAAGGTGATGGTTCGTGGCAGGATTTCAGGCCCCGGGGGAAAGTGGGCTTCTCAACAAAAGAGCCCCTTGTGAAGCTCGCGGTGGCTGGGCCAACACCACCGAGCCTGCGGAAAGGCAGGGAACTGGAGGCTGGAGGGGGACCCGGGGGTTCTCTCCCAAGACATCACAGAAACCAGATCCAAAGCAGCAGGATGAATTCTCAGGCGATGGGCAGAATCGATGAATGAGCTGCCTGACCTGATGGGTCCTTGGCACACTACGGCTCGTGGGCCCATTCCGGCCAGCCCCCTGTTTTTGTAAATAAAGTTTTACTGAAACGCAGCCGTGCTCATTGGTTCACGTATTGTCTGTGGCTGTATTTGCTCTGTGAAGGCAGAATTGAGCTGTGACAGAGACGATACGGTCTGTAAATCCTAAAGATGTACTATTATCGGGACCTTTATGGAAAAAGTTTGCCAACCTTTGGTTCAGAAGATGCCCCGACTGTTCCCCAGACCAACTGAAATTAGATTACCTGGTGGCAAGATCCAGGCATGAGTACTTTTTACAGCTTCCCAGGTGAGTCCAGTGGGCAGCCAAGGTTGCCAACCACTGGTCCCGTGTGTGCAGCCACTCTGAGCAGCAGCTCATGGAAAGTCACAGAATCGGTTTCCACCGCAGCTGAGTGAGTCACAGGGATGGGTGGTTCAGAGATCGAGCTTTGGGGACAGAAAGGCCTAACTTGCATCCTGACTCTGACACTTACTAGCTATCTGACCTAAACAACTCAAGCCCTCTCTACACCTCAGTTTCTCCATCTATAAAATGGGCATAACAACACCTACCTACCTCGCAGGGTTGATGGGAGGATTAAAGGGAAGAAAGCATGTAGAGCTCAGCAGGGTGCCTGGCGGTGCCTGCATTTCATGAGTGGTAGCTAAAGTAGGGGGTGGGCAGGAGTTGGGCTGAGAGGCTGCTGACTTCGTCCTGGCTTCGAGCAGCAGCTGGGAAACTCTCGGGGCTGCCACATGTGGTGCCGAAGAGAGACGTTCACGTCAGAAGCTGAGCAACGACTCAAAGATGCTGCTGGGAAAAGTCACTGAGCTTGTGCAGTGACCAAACTTCCAGCCTGTGTGGGCAGGTGTATGGTCCAGGAGAGCTCGAGAGATGCCCCATGGCTAAACTCCGCCCACATCTCCCCTACTTGTGGGGCTCCCCATTTCTGGCCCTGGCTCACATTCTCGATGCCAGCGTCCTTGCAAGCCTCTGGAAGCTCCCGATGAATGCTCGTTAGAGACCCACATGCCAAACCTCACGGCCGCTCGGATCACACACTGGGGCTGTGGCGCAGTTGTGGGTGCCCGCTTCCTGCCCACCTTGCCTCTGTGCCAGTCTGGGATTGACAGTCTGCCACAGTCTGCCAAACTGGTACCCAGGTAACACAGGAGGGCTCTGGTTTGCTCTGCACAGAAAACTTCTCCTTTAGGTAGACAATCTGGCTTCTAGAGATGCTCCAACAATATCTATACCTCGACCATTCAATCAATAAGTAGAGGGCAAGCATGCTGCAGACTTCTTTGACTCCTGGCTCGGCTAATGGCCCGCATTGGTCAGGAGGGTGGTTTCTGCATTCCACGAACACGCCTGGGTCTTGTTCAGAGTTAGTAACCGCCCCTATCTGGTATAAAGATGAATGGCCTGTCCAATGTATGACCAGAGTTCTTAGGAACCCTGGCAAGGTTTGGTGACTCACCAAATTAAGAAATGGCAAATCATGCCCATCATCAGTTGACTAACCCAGGGGCATGATTCTGTTTGCATATTGGTTTATGGCTTGGGCTAAAACAGGATCAAAGTGAGTGGCCAGTTGCAGAAAAGCCAGGCTAGTAACATCCTAATCTTACTACATGGGCAAGGAAGGGAGGCTTGGCACCATGCCAGGCCCTTACCCATGGGGTCCGGTACCTAAAACTGGGACCACACTATGATGATCTAAAATAGCTGGGGGTAAAGCAACGGGTAAGGGGTCAACCCTTCAACACCACTAGAAAATCCAGTGACCAGCCAGTGGGACATTCTCATTACAATAGTAACAATGATACTAATGGCTTCTATTTACTGGGGGCTTACAAAGTGCTGACTAGTTTCTATTTCTTATTTCATCTTAACAATCACCCTATGAATGCTGGGAGAATTAAGTACCCTCAAAGCCCCATAGCTTTGAAGTGGTAGAACTAAGACCTGAACTCAGGTCTCTCTGACTCCAAAGCTCCCACTTTGTGTTACTAGGTACACAGCATCCTCAGAGAGGGCCAGTGATGCCTCTGCTGCGGCAAATCTTGTTCCATCAAACAGTATTGGACTGAGGCAGGGAGAAAGTACCCACGCCCCATGGACTGCCCCAAGTCACTAAGAAGAACTGCTTCTCGGCTCTCGGGGGTTCAACCTATGCCTGGGGCTTGTCCCTTGGATTAGATCCCATGTGCCTTTTTCCAGGGTCTCGGGGTCCCTTCAGAAACTCCTTATGGACTTCTGTCCCAGACCCCTCCTTACACTGTCCCGCTGGGCTGCTCCTTGGGGAGCTCTCAGAGCCTTGCTTCTGATCCCCCATCACCAAAATCCATTCTTGGCTCCATCCCCGCATTACGCTGGTCAACAAGTTACTCACCGAAGAGGCAGCCACCTCCTCTCCCCAAGTACTGATGATCAAACATAACTTTTATCTTAGCCGAAGAGCACAAAGGATACATAATGCTTTCGCCTGCAGAGCACAACATTGTGGCCTGTTGAACTCAAACAAGGATGTGTCCCCGTCCACCTCCTGACCTCCAGCCCCGCTACTACACCGGCCAAGAGCCCTGACGGGGAGCAGCCTGGGTTCAGTCCTGGCCTGGCCGTGGGCTCCTCGACTGGTCCTCGGTGAACTCTCAGCCTCAATTTGCTCATCAGCAAACTGCAAATAATAACAGCACCTCCTTCAAGGGACTGTGGTGAAAAGTGAGACGATATATTACATGTAAAGTACTTCGCTCAGTGCTGATTCGAGATAAACACTCCCTAGGTATTAATTACTATTACTAGTTGTGATTACATTGCTGTTTCTTCTCTGGTTATTACATATATTCACTTAATCAAAATTAACCACCCTACTTTCAAAATGGTGCAGAAAAATCATGCATGACTGCTCAACGACTGAGGTTTTACACATGGAAGAACACCACAGTATAAAATTGATCTGCTCTGTTGACTTGCCCCCAAAATACGGTGCATTACTTTTCATGGCCCTTGACATTTTCTCCAAGACTTGACCATATATTCTCTAACTTCATCCCCACACCAACCTGGAAAATACACTTTTGAGATGAAGAAACTGAGTTTCAGAGATGCCAAATAGTAATAATAATAATAGCAATAACAACAACTAACACTTACGCTTCCTAGGTATATTATACACTGTTTTAGGAAGCTTCTACGTACATATCTTTCCATTTTCAAAACAACCTATGAGGTGGATGTTATTGTTATGCCCATCGTTCCAAGTGGGGAAGTGAGACGCAGAGAAGCTGAGTGGCACCCAAGGTGGCAGGGATCACAGATAACGAGAACTGGATCATTCCAACTCCATAGGTGGTACCTGAGTTCCCCAGCTGGGTTTGGCAGAGGACAAAGAGAGACAACACCCCCGGGCCTTTGCAGTGGTGGCTCTGTCCCTACCCTGCATCTCCCTCCCACATACACAAACCACACACACACATACACACATGCTCCTTTCTCTCCACATTGGGTGACCTCAAACTCTCCATGAAACCTTCACTATAAAATCCTGTGATTGTAACAGAATCTACAGAGACCATCCCTCTGCCAGTTTGGGGGAGGCCAGAGCACTGACGTAGGTCGTTTTCCCAAGGGACAGAGAATGAAGCCGAAGAGTTCCCTAGCCACATTAAAAATTATGCTCCTGCCCTGGCTGGTTTGGCTCAGTGGTTGGAGCGTTGGCCCACAGACTGAAGGATCTCAGGTTCGATTCCCGGTCAAGGGCACGTACCTCGGTTGCAGGTTTGATTCCCAGCCCCGATGGGGGTCGTGTGGGAGGCAGCCAATTTTTGTGTCTCTCTCACATCGATGTTTCTCTTGCTCTCCCCCGCTCTGTTCTGCTCTATCTAAAAATACCCTCAGGTGAGGATTAATAAAAAAAAAAAAAAAAAAAAAAAAAAAAAGATGTTCTTGCTTTAGAACAACACAAACATGCGTTTTGTTTTGTCTTTGAACAGCCTGATCTTCACATTGGCTGCAGACTGGCTGTGCCACTGTCCTTCCCTCGTGGGCCGAGTCTGGGTCGGAGTGGAGCCAGATCACAACCTTTATAAATCATGGCTTTCCACACATGTTCACCCTGCTGGAGGGACGCCTGTCACTGTCTTGATTAGTGCAGGAAAAGTGAAGTTACGATTCAGTGAGATGAACCTATACTGCCCAAGAGATACCAGCCACATTGGTAAACTGCTTAGTTATTGGGCACTTGGAAAGCAAAGTTAAGTCGCCCTGGGGCCCTGGAAACAGGAAGCTCAAAGAGGCTTCGAAGCAGCTGCTCCTCTATTATAAAGTTTTTGGTAATTGTGGAGAGGGGAAAAAAGTCTGTGTTGCCCTGGCTAAGTGGAGCTCCTACAATTTGAGGTTCACGTTTTGGAAAGCATGGCAAGGTGACTGTCTCATGCTCTGGATTGTCTGGTTTGCCAGCCAATGAGCAAGAAGTTGGCCAGACAGCCCCACAGGTCACTCGACATCAGTCTTATCCACCGGCGTCTCCGTGATGCTCTGTGGAACGCGCACCTGCTCTGCTCGGACGGCAGAGCTTTCGGAAGGATTATCCGCCTGGCTCCCATACCCACTTTCTGCTAACGCAGAGATGTCATCGTACGAGTGGCCACGTGTTAAACGGGAGAGAGGCAATTCACACCTAGGCTAGCAGCTCTCGAAGGATGGCCTGGGGAGCCCTGGGACTCCATGGGGTCTGAGAGGTCAAAACCGTTTCCATAAAAACCCTAAGACATTCTTCGACTTGTTCACTCTCATTTTCTCCCAAGTGCACAGTCGTTTTTCAGAAGACATGGGACGTGGGATTGGATGCACGGGCCAGAAGAGGATCTAACTATCTCCCGTTAAGTCAGACGTGAGAGAAACTGGCAGCAAAATAAAATAATGGCACTATTCTCATTCATTATTTCTGGAAAGCAGAGGTTTTTGTTTTGTTTTGTTTTTAAATAAAAATAACATATGTTAACATAGAATTGGCATATTGTTTGACATAAGCTGATTATTATTTTTCAATGTCTCAGTTTTAATTTCCACAATGGTAAATTTTCATTGCTATAACCCACATGAACGTATTTGGGGCCCTCAATAATTTTTAAGAGAATAATGGGATCCTGAGCCCCAAAAGCTTGAGAACCCCTGACCTGGAAGGCCTTGAGAGCTTTATTTTTCCCTCGAGGGGAGCTGGACAAGGACAGCCCAGCGGCCACCTGCTTGGGACGCACCACTGTCTCGGACTCAGAAGCAAGTTCTCTCCCTCGTAGCCGTAGCACCAGCCTTGCCCCAAATCCTTACTATTGAAACGTATCTGTTGAGCCCATGACACGGGCCCAAGAGGCTCACGGTGTTGACTCTCCCAGCAAGCAGCCTTCCTCAGCCTCAGCTCTCAATCAGGCAGTCCCTAGATGCGTATGAGGACTGCCACTTCTTTTTTTAACTTATTGATTTTGAGAGAGAGAGAAGAAAGAGAGAAAGAGAGAGAAATGTCGATCTGTCGTTCCATTTATTTATGCATTCATTGATTACTTCTGTATGTGTCCTGACCAGGGATTGAACCCGCAACCTTGGTGTATCGGGACGACACTCTAACCAACTGAGCGACCCAGCCCGGGCCAGGGCCGCCGCTTCCGCCTGGACCATCAGTCAGCGAACACCGGGAAGGAGTCAGGGAGGTAGCCGCACGCCTATGCATCGGTAACAGGAGGGAGCGGGATTCAGACCCAGGGTCAGGGACAAGCCTGAGCCGGGGCTGCAGAGACTGGGAGGGAGCCCCATGCTGGCAGTGAGCGGCAGGAGCTGCCTGCCCACCACTCAGTGGGCATTACCGTATAGATCAAGGCTTCCCCTCCATGTGTGTGAAACGCTGTGACTGACACCAATGCCACAGGCAGAGCCAGTTTCTCTGCAGGGACCTCAGGACCGCTCCTTGCACACAAAGCTGGAGGCTGTCTCCATCTCCTGCAAATCACAGCACAATATTCTCTTCAATCTCACCCACCTACCGCCCACCGCCGAGCTCCCCGGACACCCGGTGGGAGACAGGCCGAGATGCAAAGGAAACGCTCCCTCCTGCCCTCCAGGAGCTGCTTGTTAGCCGCAAAATGATCAGGTGAGTGTCAACTCCTGTCTCCTACCTCGCCCGTTTTCTAGAGGGAACGGAAGTGTGCAACGTGAAAAAGCCAAGCCACGAGAGAGAGCAGAGAAACAAAAACCCTAAATAATTCACGAGACTGGCTAACCAATGTCTGGAATACAAGAATCGATTCTGCAAGGAGAGCGCCTCTCTGTTTCTTCTTTATGAATGTGATTTCTTAACCTCGAATTCAATTGTTGGCCTCGACAGAAAGAACCCGATTTCCTAACAAACTAGAAAGCTGCCTGTTTGATCTGGTTATGCGCAGGTTCCCAGGCAGAATTCACCTTCCAGGCTCTTTGGAGACATCCAGCCCAGAAGGCATCTGAGAAGTGGAAAGTCCTGGAGCATTTTCCAATCAAAAAAAGCTTCATCTTTAAAATAAGCTCTAGAGTCACCCAGCTCCACGTTAAAATGGGCTGCCTAATCAATGCCTGTTTATTCACCCGGCTGGAAACAACCAGAGGGCTTTCCCTCCTTGGAGACAACCACCAGTGGCTTAACCTTGTCTGCCCGCTGCAGAGCAAGGCAGAGGCCCGCTGAGGCCACAGTTAAACTGCGCTCATATGCAAAGATTATCGAAAGGACAGGACAGCTGCTCATGGGCGGTTCTCTGAGGCTGGTTCACCCATCCCCCCCCCCACCTCTTTGACCCCACCTCAACTTGACTCGTTCTGTTTAGCCAAGTTTTGAAATTCTGGTAATTGTCTCACTTTAAGCATCTTTTAGGAAGATTATTAAGATCATGTACTTTCACATTTCTTGCACTATGAACATCAAAAGCCCATTAACTAATTAATTATATGCTTTTAAGGATTATCGGCACATAAAACATTAGAAAAATCACTATTCCTATCACACACAGAAAGTTATATCCTTTTCTCTTGGTCATTCACTCTCTCTCTTTTCCCCTCCCTCCCCGACTCTCTCCTTCTCTTTCCAGCATGCTCGCTCTCTCGCTCCCCCTCTCCAGTAATTATTGCAGTTATGCTTTCTGGCCATAGGGCCTTGCACTCAGACATTAAAAAATGATTCCGCCACTGAAAACAAAAAAAGTTAAATCATTTTAAAAGTGTCAAATCTGAAAATGGAGAATGTAGCTCCTTCGCTTAGAAAGCAGCTTAAAGGGAGGTGCATGGGCTTTTCTAGAAAACCAAGATGGGCTGGGAACCCAGTGCTTATGGGAACGGAAGCAGTAAGAGCACCAACCGCAAGGTTATCATAAAGATTAAATAAAATAATGTCTGTGAGCATTCTGATCAATGCCTGGCACATAAAAAGTACTCAGCAAACGACAGCGATTACTCTTCTCAGGAAGTACTTGTGATGGAGGCCAGAATTCAGAAGAGGAAGAGAATTAGACAGACCATACACACCAGACTGCTTCTCAATCCATCTGTGCACTCTGTCTGAGGGGTCTGACAAGGGTTCGAGCACCGTGGACTTCTCTGATCCTCAGAACGATCCCCTGAACTAGGTAGGACCCGTGGCATTATCCCTTTTGATAAACTGAGGCTCAATGGAGGGCCAGAGAGCCATTCGAATGGTGCTGGTGTCAAGTTTAACAGGCGTTAAGTGAACAGCGCTAGGACAGGAGCCACGCGGGTCAAGGCCCTGAAAGAGGACTGTTTCTCCACTTGGCTGATACACTCAGTCCCTTTCATCTGTGGTCCTGTGTCCGCTCAAGAACTGGTCAGAATTTAAGACTAAAATGCCAAAGTCAATGTCATAACGAGCTACCCCTCCACCCTGATTATCCAACGTGGCCCAGCTGAGTGAATCAAGGTGCTTCCTCCCTCCTACCAGGAGGACGGTCAGGCTCCGGTGCCTTCCCTGAGCTGGGCATCCTGCTTCGGCGGGGGGAGGTCTCTGCAGATGGCTGTGGGGAGGAAAGCCATGTGCAGGGACCTGACTCCCAGCAGCTCAGCTGGTGTGTTGCCATCTGTGGCCACAGCCCCAGTTTAGCACAGAAGATGACAGGCTGGCAGCTGTCAATTATCCCAGCCAGATCGACTCCCCGCGGTATTCCACATCTGGAAAAGCCTTCCTTGGGAACTGGTGTGGAAGCATCCATGCAGTCTCACCTCTATTATTATCTTCAAAGATACCTAGTGAGTATTATCTTCCAAATGCAAAGATTAAGAGAAAATGGAAATGCATGGAGTAGTCGATTTTTAAAAATACTCTTTAGCTAAATGCTGGTACACAGTGAGACACTATTTTTTTAAATGGCATGAAACACAAAGGACATGAAAAAATATTAAGAATGGCTGATACATCATCAGATAATTTCATTTCCTTTTATGTTAGCAAAATGGATGACACTTTTGAGCCTATTGTATACGCTAAATATGAGAAATTTATTTCCCAATCTTTCATTCTAGGGTTTTAACTTAGCAAATAAAATAAAGAAGATGCTTAAAAGGACTTCCATCCCATAACATGCATAAGAGAAATATGCAGGGAACAGGGAAGAAAAAGATTTCAGCATAAAGATGCAGCCTTCTCAATGGAAAAGAACCTTCCACCACACAAATCAATAACTCGGGCTGCGTCTCTATCTGCCCTGCTTCACTGGAGACTTTGCTAAAAAATCTGATTACTGTTATCAGCAGGAAGCTGATTTGGCTGTCCTGCTTCAAGGAGAGTCATCCAAATTACAGATCAGCCAAAACGCAGGCTGGGTGATCCTGGCACACGTACACAGAATGCTCGAGTCTCTCCTTGTCCTGTGGGATAGGGAGGATTCTGTGCATTGATTCAACTTCAACTGCTCATGCAGGC
Source organism: Tadarida brasiliensis (assembly GCA_030848825.1). Classification (NCBI taxonomy): domain Eukaryota; kingdom Metazoa; phylum Chordata; class Mammalia; order Chiroptera; family Molossidae; genus Tadarida; species Tadarida brasiliensis. The sequence goes on along the minus strand of CM061267.1, from coordinate 90,622,376 downwards.
AACAGAGATCAGATTCCCCAAATCCGGGACACGTTGACATCCCACATCATGGAGAACTAGAGAAAATGCAGAAGGTACCAGTGCCTAGCTGTGGACCCACAGCCCTCAAGTTTCCTCCTGGAAAAAGTATTTTGCTTGGCTATCCTTTAATAAACATGGAGAAATGTCATTTAGTGCCCAAAGTGCAAAAGATCCTGGGGTGTTGGCACAGAAATACAGCGAAGGGTGTCCCAATGACATGCCTGCCAGAGGGAAATACAGGAGGGATCAGAGGTACTCGGTGGGAAATGCCAAGTCAGTGCAAGAGTTCCGAGTGCCACCAGAACGGAGGGGTGGGCGGAGCTGGGGCCAGGTGGGAACGCTTCAAAGGGGAAGAAGATAACTGATCCATATTGAGCCCTTCCATTAAGAGATGGGCAGGACTTCAAACGGAAAATGACTTTAGCTTCTCATCTGAGACACGGAGAAACAGTCACTTTTCTGTTTTCCGAAAGATGGTCATTGAGTGAGGCCCAGGCTGGGTCTGGGGGATGCTGCTGCTGGGAGAGGGGAAAGCTTTCTGGAAGGGGGGCTAGTTCTTGTTGGTTGTGTGGTCAGCAGATTGGATAGGAAGGGACGGGAGGAAGGGGAAAGGCGGGCAGTGCTCAGAACCAACCTGTCACTCGTGCTGAAGATGGACAACAGTGGAAAGATCAGGGAGTGGACCTGGCCTCAGCTTCCAGCTGCACACTCCCTGGTTAGTGGCGCTGAATAAAGCCCAGTCCTGCCCAAAGCTCAGTTCCCTCAGCTGTGAAATGGGGTAATGCCTGCCGTGAGAGGGGGCTCATCAGCATGAAACAATGCATTTCAAACTTGCAACATAATATCTTGCACACAGATGGTCAAGAAATGACAGATCCCCCCACCTCGACTCTCCTCACACCACCTCTCTACACACTGAAATGACAATTACTGGGATCACAGGTCATGGATTTCCTTCTGAACATGTATAATTTCAAAAACCTGTCTTGTTGGTCCATCTGAAAAATAATATGGTCAATTTGTGACTTAGCAAAGATATTCTTTCTATTTCAAGATAACAGTATCACCTGTTCAGTGACTCATTGAATCATCCATTCTTTAGACACTTCTGAGAGAGCGGGGAGAAGGGGGAGGGAACGTTAGGAAAGAAGAAAGTACTTGTTGAGTCGCCCCTTTCTGGACCAGGCTTTCTGGTGAGTGCTCAGTGAGAAAGGCCTAATGGTGGCCCAGTTTCCCAGGAAACTCTGCTTGGAGATCTCATACTCTAAGTGCATTGAACTTTGCTGTGTAGAAGACATACAGTTCTGGGCAGTCATTGGGCAATACGTCACACAACCAATAGTATGAATAATATCTGAATCGGGTCTTTTGGAAGTGACTCTTCATTCATGTGGCAATCAAGTTTTATCATTTAAAACAGACTTTGTAAGTTGACTCAGAACTTAAGCCTTTTCCGTTAGGTTACACTCACCCACTGTGGCAAAGGGTGTCCTTTGTACTTAGTCTAGCTGGCATCCGAATTCGCTGTGCCTTGGCTGTAACCCAGCACCCAGACTGCAGGATTCTCCTGCATGCCTGCTGGAGGGAGGGCTGGACTACTGCATTCCTGGACCCAGAGACTTCCCTTAGCTCATTTCTCTTGTGAAGCCTCCTCCCAGCTGCAGTCAAGTCCTCCGAATTCGGAGAAACAAGGCAGGTGCATACATCTACCCTCATCAGAGAAGATTTTTATTTATTCATCTTGTCTTTGCTCTAGGAGTCCCTACTGCCTACCCACATCTCTTAAGTAGTTTACAAAACTCTGTAAGTCAATTAACAGCCTGTTTAGCTTCACAGTCAGGGTCCTTAAGGAAGCAGAAGTAAAACTCAGAACAGATTACATTTCAAGAGGTCTCATGACAGTGAGTGTGGTCAGCCTAGTCTATAAGAGCAAATGAAAGATGTACCATTTCCTTTTTTTTATTTCCTAATCCCCCCTCCCCTTGAGAGCTGTCAGTCTGTTCTCTATGAGTCTGTTTCTATTTTGTTTGTTTATTTTGTTCATTAGATTCTACATGTAAGTGAAATCATGTGGTATTTGTCTTTCTCCAAATAGTTATTTCACTTAGTGTACGTAATACTCTCCAGGTCCATCATGCTGTCACAGAAGGTAAGATTTCCTTCTTTTCTATGGCCGAGTAGTATTCCACAAACAATCCAATTAGAAATCGTGCCCTCTTCTTTGGCACCAGCTTGTAAGTCTGACTCCACCTCTGTGTCCGCTGCCTCCTCTTCCCTGGCACTGTTTTCATTCCTACCTCGTGTCAAGGTCACTCTGCAACTTGTTTTATTTTTGCTCTCTTTTGTCAAAATGGAATCTCAATGAGATTCTGAGATACCTGTGTGTAAGAGCAATGCCATTCTGCAAATGCCCTCATGTCGTGACTTACAGCCCATCCTTTATGTGAACTCTCTTTCAAACCATCAGTGGATGAGAAGAGGAATAACCAACTTCAGTCAGAAACCCTAAGACTCAAAAACTCATTTAACAGGATGAACATGAATGTGTTCTAGAAATGTAAGGCTGAAAGGACATCCAGGGCCCCAACAGTGCAGCTTCCCGAGGGAGGTGAGCACGGACACCGAGTGGTGAGAGACCAAGGGTGCCCAGAAGCAGGGCGATGGCGCAGTCAGGAGGCAACTCGGGGCCTCAGAAAACGTGAAGCTGAATAAATGAACGAACATGCTGTGGACTCAGGAAAATGGAAGGAATTGGGGTAGCAACATGAGCTCCGTGGGCAACTCAGCCATGACACCCCAGAGGACAGGGGCCCAGACAACTGGTGGGGGGCGGGGAGTCTTTGAGGTTCTCCAAGGAGAGTCTGTCTCATGCTATGCTTTGTGACCTCTTCAGCAATGTACATCAACACCTAGAAAACGTTTGCCAAATCGGAACATCCTGAATCTCAATGTGATGGGAAAATAAAAGCTCTGGGCTCTGTCCCGAGTGCTTTACATGTATTAGCTCATGTAATTCTAGGAGGATGGTACCTACGTGACAGGCAAGGAGATGAGGCCCAAGCAGCTAAGCTAACGTGCCCCAGATCACACTGATAATTGACAGTGGAGTTTGGGTTAAAAGCCAGGCATTCTGGCTCCAAATTCTGTGAGTTCAACCACTACCCCACACACACCACGGGAAATCCAGTCCACTGTGTAATTTCTTGCTCACTCTTTAAACGTATCCACCCCAACTGAACATACCTTCTGGAATTATGCTGGTCCTTCAATTACTATAGCTTTATCAAATATGGGATTTTTCATTTCTTTTGTCTAGGAAATAAATATTAAAAGGGGAAAGAGAAGTTATAGTTTAGTTACCATTAATAGAATTGGGCTTTTTCTAGGACTTTTTGGCTATTTGTGGAATTCCCCAGAACAGCTACTTTCCACCCTCATGACTTCACTGTGATCTGAGAGAAATAGTTTTGATGTCATTTCTCAATGGATTGACTTTGTGCTGAGAAACAACTCTCCTTTAAATAGGCCAATGACTGATTTCATCTAAATCTAGTTGGCTTTTTATTTATTTATTTATTTATTTATTTATTTATTTATTTATTTATTTATGGCTGTTAACTGTTATCTTTTTAATATTTTGACTTTTTTATTGTTTTTAAAAATTGTGGTAACTACACATACCGTCCGTTGTAGCATCTTACCCACTTCTAAGCGCACAGTTCAAAGGCATTAAGCACATTCGCACTGTTGTACGACCATCACCACCATCCATCTCCAGGGCGCTTTCCATTTTGGGAAACTGAAAACTGTCCCTGTGAAAATCTACTTTCTTTTTTTGTAAGGAAGGCTCACTTCAATAGACAAAAGTAAAAGAAAAAAACGGGCAAAGAAGAAAAGAGGGAGCTAAATAAAGTCAACCCAGAGAAAACCATTATATTCAATCTATTCTCTATACTGATTTCAAAAGAAAATCCAGATCTTTGACATCTCAACTGACAGTCTAATCCGGATATAATTTGACTCTCTGTAAGGTGGTGTATGTTACGTTAGCCTAGTGAAGAGAAAGTAGTTTAAAGTATTAACCGTGGGTTATCTTTGTGACAGACAAAGCAGGGTTAACACCTCCTTTGAAGTGTATTACCCCGCTGGGCCCCGCGCCCGGGATTCTGATTCAGTTGGTCTCAGGTTGAGCCCTGATCATCAGTATTTCTTTAAGCTCCCATGAAAAGCCTCATGTGTGGCCAAGGAGTGATAGGGGCTGAGTATCCATTTGAAGCCGTGCAGTAAATATGCAGGAAGCAGTGGGTCTCAGCCATCTGGTTTTTCCTAAATCAGAGACCATGTTGAGGATGGGATGAAGCTACAGATCATCTCTGAGAACTATGTGTCTACTCACACATGCTCACAAAATTTACATCCCTTTGCAGGGACCCACGGTCCACCAGAAGCCCAACTTCACATGCTGAGTGCAGAACACGCAGGAACAATAGCCAAGGAGGAATCCCTGTGACCACCAACAAATAATGAGCCAGCCCAGGAGACTGAGATGGTGCAGCCGGGGAGGTGAGGGGCAGACAACTGAAGTCAAGGAATGGGAGAGTTTCCAGGGAAGAGGGTGGTGCAGAGTCAAATGTTATAAATGGGTCCAATAACGTAGTTGGAGATGGTTGAGGAGCAGAGCAGCAGGACCCGCACCTCCTCCTCCCCACATACACCTGTCTGCACCTGTTCCCTACGTCTGTGCGAGGCACACCCTCTTCCCTGCCATCCAGACTCCAAAACACCCAGCCATCTCTCCCCCGAACTCCACATCTTCATCCAGTCGCCTCATCCTCATTAATTTCATGCCTGGTTCTTAATCACTACTTTTCCAAATGTCCACATCCTACCCTTTTTCCATTGCCCAAGCCTCATCCATAAATAATTTTTCTTTAACTTCTGCTATGCTTCCTAATTATGGGCTTGCCAAGTTATTTGGGGCAGATTGTATTTTGCCCAAAGGGCCACAACACTGTTTCTCATCCAGCGTGATCTCCTTCAATGTGATATTGACCCCTCCACCCTCCGCCGCCAGGGGTGGGGTCTAGGTCCCCTCCCCCTATATCTCTGGACAGACTTATGACATGCTTGTAACCAACGGGCAGGAGTAACGATAGGTAGCCATCATCAGAAAAAGGTGAGGTCAGAAAGAGGCAAAGCAGCTTCTACCTTGCTCTTTGTGCTTGGAGCCCTGAGCTCCCATGTAAGAAGTCTGACTACTGCGAGGCCACCATACTGTGTGGAAGCCCAGTGCCAGTGGGTTGTTTGCGCCCAGGGTCTGCATCTGCTTTTCTGTGCGCAGCACACTGCTCAGACACGAACATAAGGTGGCCCCGAAAAGAAAGCAGCTGTCCTTTTTCTCAACGACAAGATAAGGAAAAAGGTTTTTAATCGCTTTGAATACATAAGCTTTTAAGGCTAAAGATGAGATAGTTATTTTTCCACCTAAACTATTCAGTTTATATTTGCATATTCACAATCACGTATTGTATAAGATAATATGTTTAGAAATATTGCTCTTTTCACTCCTACAGTTCTAAAAACAATTTCATTAAACTCTTGACAGGCGTCTTGCCGACAGTATCTTGGCCATCATTAGAGTCATCTTTAAATCGTTTAATAGATTTCTGGGGTGCACCATCTTCACATCCACTTACCATTTGAGATGAAGCACTCTGGAATCTGTGTGATGCTGTCACTGGAAATGTTCCCCCAGCCACAACGGTGCATTTATAGCACATGAGACTAGTTTTTATTTGATCGTCTGTAGATATGTACTCATGAACACCACAAAGTAAGTGATCGCTACTTCCCTGCTTTTTAAAATAACCTGAAAAGGCTTGTGTCCAGTGACATCTGACGTGCATTTCTGTGAGGGCAGAGCCGCTAGTGATCATGAAAGCTGTGCAAATTTGCTGCCTTTTTAAAGTCCTTCCATTAGAGGACCTCGCCGAGCATCCAATGGTCTTTATTTTAGGTAAGTTCAAGCGAATGTGTCTTGCCCAAACACTGCGGTTGAAAGCACATAACTAAACCATAGTTTTAGTTATGACAAAAGACTTTGTGACGACTCCAGTTTAAATCAAAATCTTATGTTCTGAGGAATAATTCTTTGTGAGAAAAAAACCCACGATTTATTTGGGTAGATACTCCGGAAAACGCGTGTGGAGTGGGGCAATGGTACTTGTGGTCTTTAGGGAGCCTGAGCTCGAGGTGGTAGGTGAGGTCTGCAGGTTACAGGAGGGCAAACCTGGGGCCAAGCCCTGCTGGGAGGAACGCACCGTCCTCCGGGCGAGGCTGAGATGATGTGAAAGCAGCCAGCACAGGCGGACACGACAGCTTGGCCAGGTTGGGAAGGCAGTGAATACAACGCAGACACCAGCTCTGCAGCCGGAGGGTCTGAGTTCAAACCCCAGCCTGTCATCAAGTCGGCTGTCTGACCTCGAGCAAGTTTCTAAACCTCCCTGAGCCAGTTCCTTCTCCATAAAAGAAGTGTTGAGAGAATGATGAGAGGACATATCAAACATAAGAAAAAAGCCAGCTGGATAGAGAGTTCCTGAAGACACGTCATCAAGGACATCTATTATTATAATTGATGACTGATGGGCTGTGGGGGTTGGGGAAGAGGGATCACCATTTCCCGCTGAGTTTCTCTTTGAGTTTTCTTGGAGCGGGTCATTTCAGATGTCTGCGTTAAAAAAATCACGTTCTAACTTTTCTTCCCTCTACAAGAGTCAAAGTGTGTTAGGAGAAAGTAGACTACAACAGCAAAATGGTTTATTAATTGGGGATTATTTCTAGCTGACATGCTCAAAGAGCTATAAATTACATTAGTCTGAATCAAACATGATGAGTGCAACAAAGGATATGTTTGCTCCTGCCTCTGCAGTGGGGAGAAACCGCCACATTACATCACCAAAGAAACAAGTCTAGTGTCCAAAATTACCAGGCTGGGGCTTTGCACTGCTGAATCAAATGTTCACTGAAAAACAAAACAGCAAACTCTTGAAGACCAAAGGCAATAAGAGGGAAAAGCTGAGCTACAAAGCCAACCAATGGCTGAACTTTTTCTAAGGAGAGCTGGTGGGCCGAGCAACATCCAGGCAGGCATGGAGGCTGGCAGGCCTGGGCACCGAGCCCACTGGGCGGCCACCCCCTCTGTAGGCCTCCCCTCCCCCCAGCTCACTCCAATGTGTCTTCACTCGGTGGCAGAAAGAATTTTCCAGAGCATAACTGATGTCCCTCTCTGGATGGTGACTGAATCCTACAAATTCAAGCCTAAAAACACTGTCAGTGAGGGAGAGCAACTTTAATCACACTGACACTATTTATAAGAGAAAGAATTTCATAACACAAAGTCCTTCAGTGTTAAATCAAAAGTACTTAAATTATTGAATCATTATATTGTGCACCGGCAACCCACATAAAGTTCTATTCAATTATACCTCAATAAAAAAAATAGAGAAGATTATAAACATATTCTGTTCCTGGTTGCATATAAGCTTATAGGTAATAAATAATTAAACATCACAAAAGTACTTGAATTAAAAGTACTTACACAGTAGCATACCATATCTACTCTCCTGCACCTTGTTTTTCTCTCTATGCTGTGGGTCTCTCCACACACACACACACACGCACACACACACACACACACACACACAGCTTCCTTAGTCTTCTGTGTTTTTTACAGGTGCATGGTGTTCCACTGTGTGCTGTACCCCAATCTATTCGACCAGGTCCCCATTGCTGGACACTTGGTCATTTCCAGCCTTTTGGGATTACAATAAAGCCAAAGGCAGTAACCTTACACATACACTACTTCGCACCTGTGCAGGTAGAAGTGAGACTGCATTTGTAATTCTGGTAGAATTCCCCTTTGCTGAGGTTGTGCGGCTTTACACACTCAACAGTAAAATAAAGTTCTGGTGTCTGATTTGAATATTTTGCTCATTTTTATGTTTTCCTTCGGTGCTATTTTGTGGTCCCTTTTGTAGCAAATGCACTTGCAGAGAAGCTGATCAGAGAGTATATCCTGGTTACTGAGGGGAAAAATCAAACCACTTGGTTTTACCACTTGTAACTTTCAAATTAGCAGTACAGACAGCAAGGCATGAGTTGGGGGGAGTTGGACTTCCTCTGGCCATGAAACTGATGCAGAAGGTGGTATGGAGAAAAGGGACTGGATTCGAAGAAAACAGAGAAGCTAGGTAACAGAAAAGCTTTCCGGATCCCAGGCAGAAATACACATGAAGTGTGCCAGGAAGGATGAGCAAGCCTGCTGCAGCCAAATGCTGCGGAGAATTATTGAGGGCGGAACTTAGAAATGGACCTGGGGAATGCGGAAAGCCTTTCATTCCAGAGGGCAACATCTGGTCTTTCTGATCTAGGCTCTGTGATGTATGACTGTCCGTCCTGGTTTGCCCAGGACTGTCTTGGTTCACGTCTGTTGTCTTAGCATCTTTCACTCACAAGAGTCCCAGTTTGGAAGACAGTTATACAATCAGTTGTCCTAGCAGCAGGGACCATCCCAAATCTGTGGACAACAGAAGGAGACGATGAAGAAAATAGTCCAGCAAAATAAATGTGCGTATGGAGTACACAGAATGGATGAAGGGAGAGGCTGGAGGCAGGGGACTAGGAAGAAGGATGCTATGCCTGACTCTGCTCCAACTAGTTTGGAACAGAGTAATTTATTGTTTTTACTTTTTAAATACGTTTTTATTGATTTTTTTTGAGAGAGAGAGGATGGGAGAGACAGATAGAAACATCAATGTGAGAGAGAAACATGGATCGGCTGCCTCCTGCATGCCCCCTACTGGGGCTCGAGCCCGCAACCCGGGCATGTGCCCTGACCCGGAATTGAACCGGGACCTCTCAGTCCATGGGACGACGCTCAGTCCACTGAGCCACACCAGCCGGGTGAAACAGAGTAGGTTATTATCTAACCTCTCTGGAGCTACAGTTCCCTCATTTGTAAATGAAGACAGTGGATCAGTTGCAGAAGGGTGTTGATACTCCAGGGTTGAAGAGATGATTGCTCCAGTCTGCAGGCGTATGTGGAAGGGCGACAAGGAAGAAAACCCGGAGGGGCTGCTGAAGGACGGAAACGGTCAGACAGTCGAGCCTGAGGGACCAGGAGGACAGCGCTGTTGCCACTGCTGTGCGGACTATTGAGCTGAGCCGTGAGACAGGCTATGAGGCCGGTTTACACGTGTGGTATTAAGATGACAGCAGGCCGGTGACGTGGTGATTTAAAGACACATGTAGGAGGACGCAGTGATGTAACCAAGGCAAATGGAAACTGGGGCTGGGCTGGACCCCGCTTAGAGACTTCAGTGAGGTTTGGTGGTCACTCATTCATGGTGCTCGGGTGTGGTCAAAGAAGATGGGTGTAAAGGCAACAGGTACAGCCCAGCCGGTGTGGCTCAGTGGTTGAGCGTTGACCCATGCGCCAAGAGGTCACCGGTTCGATTCCCGGTCAGGGCACGTGCCCAGGTTGTGGGCCCGATCTCCAGTGAGGGGCATGCAGGAGGCGGCCAGTCGATGTTCTCTCTCATCAATGATGTTTCTATCTCTATCTCTCCCCCTCCCTTGCTCTCTCTCTAAAATCAATAAAGAAAAAAAATATTAAAAAAAAAAAAGACAACAGGTACAAAGGTTGGGGGTCTGAGTTTCAGGCCACTCAGCCTGGGAAAGCAGCATAGGTTTCCTGGTAAGGCCAGTGGGCAACAGTCCCAGCCTGCACCACCAAAGGCTCTCAAGGAAACCTACTGCTTTTACTGGGGGTGTATTTAAGGAAAACGCACGCCCACCTGGGTGGCTTTGGCTCCATCAAAGTACCATATCTACTCCTTTGGGTTTTTTCCCCAATGGCAAAAGCGGTTTGCAGGCAGAACTCCTTGTTATTAGAGGGTCTGTCATCAGTGGAGGGCCCTGCGGGTAGACCTGGGTCTAGGGGTGTCGGCGCGTCCTCAACTGACTGCCTGGACTGCTGAGTGTCCCTGCTCTGGAGCCCACCTGTCCAGGTAGCAAAAGATCACCAAAGAGCATCGTTGCCAGACCAGCCTAATGCAGCTATGATTTATGCTGAATAGAAAATGGGCTCTAAGATAATTCTCTGAGCAAATGATCCAGGAGCACCAGCTTCCTAGCAGAAGATATTGGGGAAGGAAACGTTTTCCCCCAGGCTTCCACCATTTCTTTGAGATGAGATCAGAAGCAGATAATTAAATCACCCAGAGGCACGCTGCACCACATAAATTCCAAATCGGAAGGTGAGAGTTAAAATATTGTAATTGTGTTCAAACCGAAAGAATGGGAAATGGCTTTTCCCCTCCTTTTGAATGTTCATGAGCTAACTTCTTCTTAAAAAAGAACACTTTCAATGGAGAAACACTAAAATCATGTGAGGCTGAGTCATTAAACTCCAGATTTATTAGAGATAAAGTGTTCTCACATAATCATGTGGTTCTGAAAAAGAGTGAGAAGTCGCTGGGGGCTTGAGACAAGGCTGTGTCTCCTTCACTCACCCAACACACACCTGACACACTCACGACATTGAAATTAGGTGACGGCAGCATCTCTGTGTCCAGAACTGACCATAACCCGGTGGGTAATGCTCACTGTGACAGCACACCCGAATGTCAACAGGAGGGGAACGCAGCAGAAGGATGAAAGAACAAAGGTACCTGCTACCAGCCAGACTGCACTGTCTGAGCCGTGTCTGTTCCGGCTCTCAGGAACTCCAGTACCAAAGGAAAGGTAAATTGGATTAGGGTGCATTCGGAAGAGAGTTCCAGTAAGATGCTCAGTAACTTCTGGTTGCATTTAATAGCATTCAACTGAATTGGTTTCTAGAAAATGGTTTTTGCATTTACAGATTCTGTCCTTACAAAAGGTATGCCTGAAATGGATGCAGCCTGTGCAAAAAAAAGTGTCAGTAAATCAGTCAAATCCTCAAAGCCTGCGAAAAAGAATAAATAAAAGGCGGGCAGGGAATAAATCACGGCTGCGTTGTTTGGGATTTTCCCCCCTATAAAAGATCCTTTCTGAACTTGAATTACCCAGCCTGCATCCCATTGCCTGTATCATACCGCCTATAAAACACAACTTAAACTGGAAAGAAAGACAGGAGGGAAGAAAAGAAGAGAAAGGAGAAGCACATTCCCAACCGCATCTCTGGTGTGTTTTGTTTTCTAAAGATCACCAGCTTCTTCCTTCCCACGTCGTGCTTGGGAGGCACGAACCAAAGATTGTTCCGTGTGGAGGCTGCTCCTTCTCTTCCTGGCCTCCTGACTGTTCCTTCTCCCAGCCTACGTTTTAGGACCGGCTGGAGGGTCACAGAGGCCAGGTCATCAGAGCCACACTGCACAACTGGCACATACGGCCCCTGTTTGTCATCCCTGCTTTGTTGGGAGGGATGGGGCAGGCTGGGCCGTGAGGTGAGCTTGCTGCCCTGCCTGGAGCCCACCCTCGTCTGCAGCTGAGCACCGGGGACAGTGAGCCGGAAGGGCAACGCAGAAGCAGGTCTCCTTCTGCACACAAGTCACCCGTGCACGCTGGGGAAACTGCATCTGCCCCTCCTCCCTGACTGTGTCCTCCACTCAGCAGCACACTCCAGTTCTGGGGGCCCGCTCTGCAGGCTCCTGGGCTCTGTGGTCTGAACTCTTCCCTAGGTTCCTCTGGTCTTCCAGTGCCTCCTCCAAATGCCTCTACCCTCTGTGACTCGTAGGCTGTCTTGGTGGGACAACTGCATGTAGCTGCTCAAAATGACTTCTGTGCTAGACACGGTGCATTACGCTAGCTCAGCCACTTTCCAATCCCCTTCTAGCAAACCTGCCTGGGCTACAGAGGCTGAAAGGCTAAAAACTACATTTCCCAGGCTCCCTTGCAGCTACTGGTCTAACACGTGACCTAGGCTGACAGGCAGACCCGTTCACATGAGATTTGGAAGGAGGAGGTGCTGAGCAGTGGTGTTACAGAGATTGGCTCCCATAGACCTGGTGTGTGTGATCTGCCCAAGGCAGCCATGGCAGAGATTCTCATGCCCAGCGCCCAGTAACACCAAAGCTGAGTGCCAGTGGTGACGGCAGTGGAGTTACTGCCAGAACAGTCCTAGTTCTTTCAGGTTCTTGGTCCCTTCTAATAAACCATTTTCAGCTTAAACTTGTTAGAGGGGCTTCTGTAGTCTGCAACTAACAACACTGATCAAAGCAACTCCTTCTCCTTATACCTTCATTCTTTTTTTCCCACCTCACGCTCACCGAAGGTGCTTCAGACACACGCACCAAAACCTCACTGGAGAAATGACGGCTCTCAGTTGTTTTGAGTACTCTTTATCTTAGCATTAGCATTGGTGGCCTCGCCCATCTATTCACTGAACAAAGTCTGTTAAAGGGTGACCATGTGCTAGGCACTGACACGCTCATGGACCTTACCGTCCAGAAGAAGAACAGCTGCATTTACTTAGCATCTACCAGGGCCAGACACTGTAAGTAATGCTCTAAATATCTCATTCCTATACCCCTCAAAGCAGCAGTATGAAGTGGATGTTATCATCCCGCTTTTGCAGATGCAGGAACTGGGGCTGAGAGTGGATCAGTAACTTGTCCATGATCAGGATTACATATCTAATCACGGCTAGACCTGGAATTCAAACCCACATAGCCGACCCCAGAACATGCCTCCAATATAAACTGCTAATGCCTTGAGGGCATGAAATGACCTATATTAACTGCATTGTATGGTTGGAAGGGTTTCCCCAGTTCAATGTAATACCTATTTCAGAATCCCTTTACGGCAGCACCCCAAATCCATGGTCCCTGCTTCCTTACAAATAGAATGCCTGTTTTGTTCAGTGCAGCAGCAATGAGACCACTAAAAGCCAAATTTCCCAGATATCCTTGCATTTAGGAGAGATCCTGTGACCTGGTTCTTGCTAATGAGAATTAAATTGAACATGCCGAGGACTTCTGGAAAAAGTTTGCTTCCATAATTTGGGCTACCCCTTCCTCGATACTGCCTTTCTCTTCCTACTGGAATGAGCATGCAGGCAGGAGGCCGGGCAGCCAACTTGTCAGCAAGAATGAGGACATGTCAGGATGGCAAGGCAGGAAAAGAGAAGGCGCCTGTGTCCTTGATGGCATTCTGGGCTCCCATCCTAGCCCGAGAGGCACAGCTCAGGACAGCTTAGATGAGATCCTTGCTGGTTAATCCCTATTTGGTTAAGCCACTGTAGTTGGGTTTCTGTTTCTTGGACTGAAACATGGTCTCTAACTGATACACTGTCCCCAACACTCTGCATGACTAAGATTGCTTAAATCTTTCCCACGGTGGGAAACTGACTGCCCCGAAGAGGCCACACACAGTTTTGGATGGTCCTACAGAAAAGGCTTTTTCCTCTCCCTAAGCTGAAATCTCACCCTACACAAAGGTGCATAAGAACATAATTTGAGACAAAAAGTATTATCATATACTTGTGCATAGACGATCTCATGTAACCTTCCTTCATGTAATCTTTTGTGACGGGTTTTATCGCACCTGCTTTAAGAATAAAAAATATTGCCTTGGCCAGTTTGGCTCAGTAGTTGGAGCATTTGGTCCACAGGCCCGATTCTGGTCAAGGGTACCTCGGTTGCAGTTTGGTCCCTGGCCCTGGTTGGGGTCATGTGGGAAGCAACCAATCGATGTGTCTCTCTCACAGCAATGTTTCTCTCTCTCTCCCTCTCTCACCCTCTCTCTTCCTCCCTCCTACTCTATCTGAAAAATAAATGGAAAAATATCCTTGGGTGAGAATTTAGAAAGAAAATTAAAAAAAAAAATAGATAATATACATTATGTGTTTAAGTGGACCTCTGATATGTGGCTGTATTAGAACCACAAATGTGCTGGCTTAGAACAATAGAACTTTATTCTTTCATAGTTCTGGAGGCTACAGGTCCAAATTCAAGGTGTCAACAAGTTCGTGATCCCTTTGAAGGCTCTAGGGAGGAACCCTCCCTCGCCTCTTAGAGCTATGGTGGCTGAGGGCCGTCCCGGCGCTCCTCGGCTGTGACCGCATCCTGCCATCTGGGCTCCACCTTCACACGGCCTGTGTCCCGCGTGTCTCTGTATCTACTCGTCTTACAAGGACACAGTCATACTGGATTTCGGAACCATGCTAACCCGGTAGGATCTCATCTCACTAATTACATCTGCAAAGACCCTATTTCCAAGTCAGGTCACATTCTGTGGTTCTGGGTGGCCATGAAATTGGGAGACAAGGAAAGCCAGCTATTCAACTCACTATAGAGTCTCGACTCGGGCACTTCTGTTAGGGGCTGAAGATAATGAGTGTGCGTCTAATCTCTCTCTACAGCAGGTAAGACTCTTGAGATAGAGCTAAAATTTAAAGTACCTTCAAAAAGCTAATAAACCGCCCTGGCCGGTTTGGCTCAGCGGTTAGAGCATCAGCCTGCGGTCCAGAGAGACCCGGGTTTGGTTCCCGCTAGGGGCATGTGCCTCGGTTGCAGTTTGTCCCCGGCCCTGGTTGGTCGTGCGGGTGGCAGCCACTCGATGTGTCCCTTTCATATCGATGTTTCTCTCTCTCTCTCTTCCTCTCTCTCCCTCCCACTCTATCTGAACAAAAAATGAAGAAATGTCCTCGGTGAGGATAAAAAAAAAAAGCTAATAAACCACTGTCACCTGATTTTAATTGCTTACATCTTTTAATATTATCTTAAATGCACCACGTTTAATATTGTCTTGATTTATATGTAATTAGGTTCTCTTTCTATCATGAAAACCTCACCAGTTCCAAAGCTGGCTTCACTTTCATAGTTGAAAATAAACATTCACAGTTTACACGCACTGACACATTTCTCTTCATTTGAATCTTAGAACGCTGTGGGGAGAGTGAAATCTCTGATTATTCAAACATTGCTAATCTGTCTGGGTTGTCTTAGCGCATTATCTCTGAAATTCTACACATATGTTACACACATACTGCCTAGCATGTACTCAGCACTCATCATGCTAGGCGTTTTACCACATCTCATTCCCATACACCCCTAAAAGTGGTCTTGTCAGAGGTATTTTATTTTAAACCACAATCTTTTACAAAGTATCCTGCATAGGAGATACATAGTAAATGTTTGTTGCTTAATTTTAGTATTTTTGTTCAATGTTGCCATCCTTGCCTGTAATGACTGTGTAATGGAAATATTACTAAACTGTAAAAATGTTTCAGGCATGTAAAAAAAAAAAAGGAGGAGAGTCCTCATAGTAGGAAGTTATCTTAAGATTTAGCAGGAACTCAGAGTTCCAAGCCTAGAATACTGAGTTAGTTGTAAAGTACTTTTATATCCCTTAAGGAGTTATGCTGTAATTCATGTGGGTCTCGTATCTTCTGCACATTCCCGAACCAGAAACCTCTGCTGGCCTTGCCTGGTTCTCTGAGACATGTACTCCTTGTATCTGTGAAGCCTGTAACTAGGTTAGTCTCCTGGCTGCAACATTTTAAAATCAAAAGGAATTTTAACTCTTACAGAATTATCAAAGAAGAGCCTTTGGGTCATTTAAGGATTAGGAAGAAAGCACTTCTAATCCAATAAATCTCCTATCTAATTTTGGTAATGGATGTGTAATTTCATTTTTGCAATGCAGATAAAAGGATATTTTAAAATGGGCCATATCAATAAAGGTGTTGCTGTAAGGCTGTGAGCAGATGACTCCAAAGTCTTCCTTCCGTCTCAGAGAATGTCCTAAAACTATGCCTGTTAACAGAAACCTGAGCTAATTCGTGTTTCTGCTGGTGAACAAAAGCAAATATCACAGGAAAAAAACATTTACAGATGAACAATAAAATCACAAACCTTACGCTATATAACGTTACGTCAATAAAGTCTTGGCAATACAGATAGGTTCAGAAGCCTTACACTCTCTTCTCCAGGCAAGACAGGGGAAGGAAAGAGTTCTCGTACGACGTTTTATAACTAAAGTGCTACTTGTTTTTGTGTTGTTGTTTTTTTAATCCACACCCCAGTGTTTTTTATTTTTTCAGAGAGAGAGAGAGAGAGAGAGAGAGAGAAACATCAATGTGAGAGAGAAACTTGGATCGGTTGCCTCCAGTATGAGCCTTGGCCAGGGATTGAACCTGCAACACAGATATGTGCCCTGAGCAGGAATCAAACCCACGACCTTTTGTGGAACAGAATGACGCTCCCACCAACTGAGCCACTGGCCAGGGCTAAAGTACTGCTTGTTTAAATTCACCTTTCAAAATGAAAAAAAAGAAAAAAAAATGGAGTTGATTTTAGTATTCATGCCACTACCACTACCACTACCGAGATAGCTCCCTTCTTATAGATATGAAATATCACATAAGTGAATATAACATCTATATATTTTCGCTTTGTCGTTCGATTGCGTATCTTTCCCATTTGAGCAGCTATTAAATATCAGCTCGTTTCCTGGAAGCTGCGAGGCACACCGGTGAGTGCAATGCACACTCTCCACATGAGGAACTTAGACTCGAGCAGGGGACGAAGTGGCTGAGACAGAAAGGCCGCAGGACCACCCTCCGGGGTGAAACATCATTTTGACTGCTGAGCTCACGGAGCTTGTCAAGAAGGAAGTGACATTTGATCTGGACACTGAAGGCCAGGCAGAGTTCTGGTGACAGGAGAGAGTACACCAGGACACAGGAATGGTAGGATGAAGGCGCTGGTCCCCAAACCTGGCTCACCCACAGCGTCGCAGGGGCCAGAGTTTTAAACATGAAGTATCCAGAGTCTAGCCCCCAATGACTGGTGTGAGTCCCTCGAGGTGGAGCCTGAGACACTGTGTGTTGCACAAGGCCCCCAGGACATTCACGGGACAAGGAGATGAGAGTGGGGATCTCCAGCAAATACGCAGAGCGCAAGAAGTGGGCCGGCACTCCTCACTGGGAACGAGACAGGAAGTGATGGGGGAGCGAGGCAGACAGCAGGCTGGCGAGTGTGGGGACCACCGCAGATCTGTGGGTGAGCGAAGAATATGATCGGATCCAGATGTCAGGAAAAGACACCCGGCAGCGGTCCAAAAGGCAGACGTGATGGCGAGAGCCTCCAGGCAGGGAATCAGTTCATCACGTGGCCAGTAATGGTAACCCAGGGGAGATGCGGGGCCTGCACTAACGTCACGACGGCAGAAGTGGAGAGGGACAAATGGATGCTGGAGACACCGGGGGAGCCTTGGCTAATGAGCTGGAGGCAGAACAGCGACGCACAGTCGCAGGTGCGTAGTCTGAAGGCAGGTTTGACTGCATGGCCCCGTGTCCCAGGTGGCCATTCCGAAGCTCAGGGCTCAGGGTGGGTATCAGGTATGTCTTCTTGTTGATATCACCACTCGCCTGCGCTACTACTGTCTCCCCAGAACCTCTAGGCCTCACCGGCCAGGTGCCCGGCCAGACCCCTCTCGTCATCTGCACCAAAGTCAGATCCAGTGGTGGCACTTCGCTGCAGTTGACAGGGTCTGCTTTCCAAGCCCCAGGCACCCTGCTAGCTGGATGGTCCCTGAGTGCTGCTCTCCCTGGACACAGGTGCCTCTCGGACACAGATGCCTGAACAAGGCAGAGCACACACACGGCTCCCCATGCACTGGCGCTTTTTCTATAAAAACAATGTCTTCACTAAACGCAACAGCAATGACAACAAAATAAGACCAGCGTCACACTGACCACCTGAGGACTGAGAGTTGGGAAGGATCCGGGGTTGGTTTGATTGAGGTTGTGCTTTGTTTAGATTGGAAAGCAAAGCCACCGAAAGGGAAAGCTGGCGGGGGAGACAATAGAACAGCGTCGATGCCCCTGTCTCAGTGGGTCAGGCTGTGATACAATGAAGGTCAAGACGGGCTAGTAAAAGGTCAGGACTCGTGCTGCACCAGCCAGGGCAGGAAGCCTTTTGTTTGTTGGTTTTTCTTTCTGTAACTCGGGGCCTGGCCATCTTTGTAAGGGGGCAGAACAAACAAGTTCCGGGCCTTTCTAGGCCACTGAGCAGGCGCTGCCCAGTGCAGGGGGTGCTGGGGTGGTCTGCGTGCCGGTGCCCTGCAGCTGCTCGGTGCAGCAGCCAGCATCCTTCTGGCAAGCTGAGCACAGGAACCAGGCAGGCTGGCCTTGGGCAGAAGGCTGGGGAAGCATGTGGTCACAGGACAAATGGGCACTTGTTTTCTGGAGGGGCTGGCAGCCACTTTCATAAATAACGAGGGGGAGGAAGGAGGCCGCGACAGCAGGTCTGAGTGCCTGATGCAGCAGGGAGATGCCTGTTCTGGCATCTTCGGGTGACTGCATTATTGGCCTAAATATCAGCAATATCTGCAACAGAAAATCCAGGATTTGTGTTCTTTCTGAATGTCAGTCCAGCGATGCCAACCTCCGGAGGTTCTCTCCATATTTGCTGTTCCCTCTTCCTGGGGTTCCCTACACCCCACCTCTTTCTGCCCAGTGAAATTCCATCCAGCTCTCAAGTCCAGCCAAGGGTGTGACCGCTTCTGTGGCATCCTCTCGGACACTTCTAGGCATCAGAGATGGCTCCTTCCCCTGGTCTCTGACAGCATGGTGACACCAGCATGGGGACACGTGGCCGCCATGGCCCATACATGATGCGCGATGCTGTACTCAGGTTGCATGAGCTGCTTTGGGGCTGCAGTTTGCCTTTGAATCCACAGCACTCGCAAGCCGTGGCTCAACGGCGCCTGTGGAAGATGCAGAGACCACACGCTACCCTCATCACTTACTCACAGGAAGATCAATGGAAATAAAGTATGCCAATATCGGCCTTACTTTGACCCTTCACTCCTGGATGGAGGGCAGACGCTCTGACACTTTCAGAAACCGACTCTGGTTTTGCACCTCCCAGCAAATAAGTTCCTTCTGAGCCTCTGTTGCCCCACCCAGTGCCTATCTTCCCTGTCCCCTGCAGGCTGCATGGACCAGGACCAGGAAGAGGACAAGAGAGCGCTGGGAACCTCTCTGCTTCCGCCCAAGGCAAGAAGTAATTCTCTCCATGCAACATAAATCCCAGACAATGATCTCATCCCGGGTGTCACCACAGCCTCGTCTCCTATAAAGCAGAGAACAGTTGTTCTAACACTGGCAGAGTCTTCCTCAGTCTGTTACCAAGGCCTTGCCAAGTGCTAAATAGACGTTTGTTGAATGGAACAGAATTCTCTGGTCACTTTTCTTTAGATGTTCTTACCGCACCCTTAGAATCTTTGTAATAAAAAAAGAGATGAAGTTGGCATTAATGCATTCATTTCATACATGTGTAGAGTCCCACACATCAGGGGTCCAGCTTGAATGGTGCGGCAGGAACAACCTCAAGAGGGAGATCTCTGTCATGTACGTGAAGCGTGGAAAGCATTTTCCACGCGCTGAGAGGGCTGGAAGGGGAGAGTGTTCCAAGTGACCTGAGGAACATGAGCAAAGGCTTGAAGATGAGAAAGCAGAGGGACCTGCCTGTCCTTGTCATAGGCACCTCACTAGAGGGGCAGTGTCATATACTACGACTATCACAGGTTCTGAGGCCAGTCACCCCCCTTACCAGCTGTGTGGCCTCCAACAAGTCCCTTAAACTCTCTGGACCTCAGCATACTTGTCAGTAAGAGAGAAGTGATCATACATTACTGGGTTGTTCTAAGAATTTAGGATGTAGGCAAAGGATGTGGTAAAGAATACGCATGATGATGATGATGATGATGATGATGATGATGATGATGATGATGTCACAAGCTCCTTGAAGACAGAGATGGTTTCTTACTCTTACTTGTCCCCACGGAAATACCTGCCATCCTATTTTACTCAAATTGTACAGCTACTAAGTATATGTTGACTTGAATCTCTGCCTCTTTATTTGTATCACTGATCCTTGGCTCTTGTTTTTCTCTTTAAAGAAATGTGTATTATAATTTGTTAGCCTAGTTAGACATTGAAGAGAGTCTACAGACAGTGAATGAATGAAACACAGACCCTGTCTATCGTGGATCTGGGCAGGACCTGCAGGCAACTCAGCAAATGCATAGCCAGTTGGAATAGGTTGCCAAGTATTAAAGATTTTACAAGGGAGTAAGTTTTATGAGGCTCAGAGTCCAAAATAAAATGAGTAGGATTTCAATAATCAGAGATGAGGGGAAGGCAGCGGCATTACGTTTACAGAGATTACTGGAGAAAAGAGATCGAGACAGAAACGCGTGGAGCATGTTTGAGAAACCATGGGCATCTGGCCTGGCCAGTAAGTGTAGGAAATTGAAGACATGGCCTGAAAAGTAGGTCAGACTAAAAGAGACCTCAAGGCCACGATGAAGACTCAGTACTCACGGACAATGGCCAGCCATGAGTAACCTGGCCTGGGATCACAGAAGCTGAGACCTGGAAAGTTCATATAGTCCATGCCCCTTTGAGAGACCGGGAGAGCAAGGCCAAGGGAAGTTAACTTGCTCAAGGTTACACTGCTCCTTGGGGACAGAACTGGGATGAACACGACAGTTTCTTAATTATTAATCAGGAGCTGGAATACCCATTGCAGGGAGATGACAATATATAGCACGCACACACACCACCCCCTTATCCCTCACCCAAGGCAGACATTTCCAATCGATCGATCGTGGCACTCTTTGTTTCTTTTTTATGCTCACCTGAGGACATTTTTGCATTTATCTTTCAGATAGAGCGGGAGGGAGAGAGGGAGGAAGAGAGAGAGAGAAACATCGATGTACCGGGGCTGGGGACAAAAGGCAAACCGAGGTACGTGCCCTTAGCGGGAACCGAACCCAGGTCTCTCTGGTCCGCAGGCGAACGTTGTAACTGCTGAGCCAAACCGGCCAGGGCAACACTCCTTCCTACTGAGTCCAGACCTCACCTTTCTGAGCGCACTGACCTCTGCCAGTAGGCTGCGCTGTTCCCAGGGGTGAAATTCTTGAGTCATGCTCCACTCAGCCTTGCTGCCTTAATACAAGAACGGGGGTAGGGGACTGGCGAGCTGGGTGCAAAAGGTGAAGAAATTAAGAAGAACTAATTGGTAGCTACAAAACAGTTGTGGGGATGTAAAGCATAACACAAGGAATATAGTCAGTAATATTGTAATAACTATGTACGGTGCCAGGTGGGTACTTAAATATTAGGAGGACCACTTTATAAAGTATGTGATTGTCTAACTGCTATGTTATACCTGAAACTAATACAAAATAATGTTGAATGCACACTGTAACTGAAAAATACAGTTTTTGAAAAGAATGCTTGCTTTGAAATTCTTACAGAGAAGAACAGAAATGACCCAGGAGGACTCTTGATAAGAGTCATTTGGTTAGTGCACCCCTCTGTGTAGGAGGTGAATTCTGTCCTTCACAGTCTCAGCCATTTCGTCCTCAGCCAATGAGAGTGGTCAGCCACGGCCACCTCTGCTCTCTGCCACCCTCTCCCTCCAGCAGTTTCTTTTGCATCAACATTACAACCGAGAAGAAGGGGAAATCCCAGCCTCAGGAATGAGAGCGCAAGAGCATAAATAAGTAAGCACACCGCTTTCGATAGGGCAGGGAAAGAGGGTGTGGGAAAAGAAAATAATATATTAACCCATAGTCTTAAAATTAAGCACCATTCAATGTTTCCTTTTTAGTTTAGAAACCACTAAATAAAAATGAGGAAAAAAATCAGGAAGTTCCCTCCTTAGTGTTAACAATAGAACAATCCAGTGTGCTGTGACTCGGGGCGACTTCTTTTTAAAAAAAGAGGCACTGAATGTTCACATCCCGGGGGACCCTGCCTGGTTGTTCGACTTGGGTGCACTTTGGGCATCTAAAAATAGACCTGTGACATCCATGAACTGCAGTGAACTCCAGACGTGTAAATTCTGTGATTTTAGATTGAGAAAATATACTAGCAAGCACACTAACAACAAACGTGGGAATTCAGGATCCTCTCCCCTCGGCAGCCTGGAGGCTCGGGGAAATTCTTCTGCTCTCTCTGGTGTAATTTGTTCCACCCCAACAAGTGATAACACCTACCTGCACACATTTTGCAAGTAAACGTCTGGAGTATTTTAAGATGCTTCTAATTAAGAATCTGCATAGCATACACAAAGTAAAATTATGTCACTGGTAAATATAAGAATGCCTATTTTATGGTAAACTGAGATACTGAAATCTGAAATTGAGATATTTTCCTATAAAATGTTTCATTCATTCCCCCAAAAGGACTCCCCATGGAATCCCTTTCAAACAAGGAGTTCTCTCTATGTGAGTGCATTTTAAAGGACTCAACTCAGGAAGCTCTGCTGTATATAACTTTTCCAGACTACACCTGCGACCCAACGTGAAGTACACCTGCTTTGGGTAGACTACAATGGTCTCAAGTGTGGTAAATGCCAGAAACGGGATTTGTTCTGTGAAAAATCAGACATGAGAACAGCAGTTGCATATATTAAAGGTCGCTGTTTTTGATCTTTGTGTTTCTCTGTAGCATTTAAAAAAACAACAACAGTTATTTCCATTTTCTGAAAAGTAATTTCCTCCCCTTACCGTCTTTTAAAAACTAGTAATTGACTGATTAGATTACAATGGAATTCTAACATAACTAAGCCACCTCACAGAAAACACAACATACATTTATTTAAAATGTTTACACATATTTCTCAGTGATATTTATCTCTATGCATGTTTGTTGATTACAAAAACAATAAAGTCATTAATGAAAATGAGTTTGTTTCCCTGTACATGGGAAAATTTTTAACATCTGTGGAGGGTTTGAAGTTCATTTCCGAAGGGAAAAAAAAAAATTTGTCATGCTATAAAAAGACAACATTCCCCCCGAGAACTGCAATTACTGCTTTCCTCATAGAAATACCATCCGATTCTTCCACTTCTTTTCTTTTCTTTCCTTTTTGTTTTTTTAAAACAGAAGATAAGGCAGTGCTGCAGATTTTTCCAGATAACAATCAAAGAATCTCACTTCAGGATTGCAGCATTTAAACTTGCTCCTTTCTTCATCCAAGAAGGCTCTTAACATGGGCAATATGCTTGGGAGAGAAAGGCAATGCTCTCTGAACACAACGGACACTTGGATTACAGGGTCTTCCCACCTGAACCCAGCCCTCCAGACTTCTTGAAGGAAATCATTGAAAGTACTGAGAGACCTATTCTGCTTCCACCGAGACAGACTGTTGATGGCCTAAAAAGATGCGGCCACAGGCTGCACCAGATCAGATAAACACGTAGTGGCGTCAACACCAGCAATGAGCAGGGGCAGCCCCAGTTTAATGTGAAGCTCTCGTTGCCTTGCGATTAAGGCACAGTCTCTGACCATTTGAATTTGTCATTGTGACTCCCAGCAATGCCCAAGAGATGGTTTGGTTCAAACACAGCAGCCCTGTCTCTGGTTGCTGGACATTTGCTATCTGCCTTCCAAAGCCTCTGGGGAGGAAGACCAAGTCAAGGCACACAGAGCTGCACAGGTGCCACACCTGCTCTGCCACGTACAAGCTGTATGACCTTGAACTAGTCACTTAACTCCATTGGGAGCAACCACGTTTTAGGGAGGTTTTGAGAATTCAGTGATTCGATGAATGCACACAGAGCCCCTGGGGCAGTGCCTTGCAGAGCAAACACCATGTCAGCTGAATGTTATTCTTATGTTCCATGTCTTGTATGAATGGCATGAGGTCACAAGGGAATTAGTGAAGGTTACATCAACTTTTTTTTAAGTGGCTTCAGGTGGATGGTAGCTCTCCTCTAGGCATAAATCTGGTTAGAAGAAATGGGATTTCTGTTGTTTGCCTCTAACCAAGATCATGCTTGCCAGAGCAATCCTCTCGTGAAGATGGGCAAACACTGGTCTCTCTTTCCCCTCTTTGACAAAGTCCTTCAGGACCTGGTCCCTGGCACTCTCTCCTACCCTGTCCTCGCATGCCTGGCTTGGACCTTTCACTTCAAGCTTTTGCAATGACTCGAGTTCCTCAGCGACTCCGTGTCGCTCCATCCCTCTGAAACCTTGCACATGCTACTTATTTTTCTAGCATGCTTCCTCCCGATGGTCTACCTCTTCATTTTTCAAAACTTGGCCCACCCATCACTGCCTCCCAAAGGCCTTTTATGACCCTCCTGCACCCTGGTCTTTGCTCTCTCACGCGGTTATCACTTCTTTCTTTTCACATTTGTCTCTACTGTGATTCTCCTAGGAGTAGACTGTGTTTTATTCTTCCTCTGTATACACAGCACGTAGTAAAAGAACTGCCACCTAGAAAATATTCAATATATATAATTGTTGAAAAAACATATAGTGGCTTCTACCTGCCCTGAGATTAACTTTCTCCCCTAGATTGTCATTCAGCTGCTACTTTGCGATCTCTTTTTACCATCAAGACTTTAAGACACGGGTGCTGATTCAATAGTTGCTGCCTGTCTCTCCGACGAGATGGGATCAATACTCAATCTGCTTCTGAAGTGAGATACAGTATCAGGAGAGAAGAGGATGAAAGGGAACAGGACACAGAATATTCTTCAGCGAGGTCTTGGGGTAGGTGTCTTGCCTTCCTTTCCAGAAAAGCAGGGCCCTGAGGAGCCAGGCTCAGGGAACGATGTCCTTTGGGACCCTCCCTCGGGCGGGTGACGTGTGCCCTCTGCCTCCACTAGAAAAACCAAAGTGGACAGTCCAAGAGGTTCTGTCCGGGGGCCAAACCTCAAACCCAGCCAGCCAGCCTGTCCGCAGCTCCTCAGTGGTAGAAGGCTAGCTGCCTGCGGACTGGATGGGGTCCCCAGATATATTTTGTTTGGCCCACAGTCTTGAAAAATGTGTGAGTTAGCTGCCAGTGTTTAAAAATTAGGAGATTGCACATTTAAAAATCTAGATTTCTTGCTTAATGTTTAGAAGAACGGGCAACAATGGTCCCCCTCCCTCGGAGGAGCGCCAGTGGGGGCCGACGGAGCTGCCGTGTAGGTGGCCTGCGTTCTGCCGTTCACCGCGCCCTCTGCGCCCAGTGACTTGATCTGCCCGGGCACCGCGCAGCTGGGTCTGCAAGCCAGGCCAGGCTCAGCAAGGATTCGGGGATTCGGGCATTGACAGAGGAGACGGGAAGTGAAGGAATCCGACTGGAATATAGAAAAAAGCTCGGAACCAAGGGGACCAGAGCCTTTCACAAGACTTTAGTTACTGAGGCAAGGTAGGGGAGATGCTGTGAAGTTCAATGACAAGCAGAGGCTAGAGTGAAAGTGTTCAGGAAGTGTGACCGTGGGGACCGGAGCTGGTAGCTTTATGGCATGCGTGCGCATACATATAAATTCATATCTGCAGCCAGGACCTCTCTTCTGAACTCCGGGCCCATGTATCCGACTGCCTAGTTGACATGTCTAATGAGTATATCACACTGAGTATCTCCAGGGTGAACCATTGATCCCAGCCCTGCTCTTCACACCATCGTGCCCGTCACAGTTACGTCACCTCCATTCATTCTTCCGTCGCTCAGGCCAGCAACTCTGATGTCACCCCTGACTCCACCTTCTTCCACTCCCCTGTCTAGTCCATCAGGAAGTCCTGTTCCAGCTCCACCTTCCAAATGTCTCCAGAATTCAACCCTGTGCCACCAGCCCCATTGCCGTCACTCTGGTCCACGCCATCACTTTTCTCCTAGACTTTTAGCATGCTGCCCCTTAAATGCTGCCCCTAATTCTGTCCATTTCCAACACGGAGGCCAGAACGATCCTGTGAAAATAAAAGTGAGGTCACAGCATGGCTCTGCTCAGCATCTTCAATGAGTTCCCGCTCATCAGAGTGACAGAGGCCCGGCCGAGGTCTACATGCTGTCCCGTGAGCGGTGAACCACCCTCCACTCACACAGCCACGGCCCCCTTCATCTGTCTCCCGTGCCCCTGCTCACATGACTCCAGCCCGCTGGCCTCTTTGCTGTTCTGTGAGCGCTCCAGGCATATCCCACTTCAGGGGCTTTGGACTTGCTGCTCCCCTGTCTAGGATGTTCTTCCCCTGCAGGTAGCCACTAATCACCCCCCTCATTTCCTTCAGACTTTGCTAAGATGTCTCCATCAGTAAAGGGTCCCTGATCACCTCATCTCAAGTCAACCCTCCTCAACACTTTACATCCCGCCCTTGCCTAGCTTTCCTTCTCTGAACTTGACCTACTTTTGTCATTGTCTGTCACTCCCAGCTACAATATAAGCTCCTCAAAGACTTCAAGGCATCTTGTTAAACACTGTATCTCCAGCGCCTAGAAGAACACTTGGCACATAGTTCAATAAATATTGGATGATCAATAAATATTTGTTAAATAAATGCATTTCTATAGAGTCTATATTTTAAGATCGTACTTACATATGATCATTCCGAGTGGGAAAAAATATTTAGTAGTCTGCCTGACAGCATTAAATTCGAGGATAATACACATAATCGGCCTCAAGCGTTCATTTTAAAAGTCAGTGTGTGAGTGGCAGAGATTCACAGGCTGGAGTGACAGTAATTCCCGCCAGAAACACAACACTGCTGTGTGGTAGAAGCGCCAACCTGCTCCTGGCAGCTCTTGCCCAGGTCCCTTGGAATCACACGCAAAAGACACAGGGCTCGGATTTCTCATGCACAGGACATGTCCACTGTGCACTACACTTCAGCCCCTCCTTTGTCCCACTGGCCTCCTTTTTGCATCTTCTGCTTCTCTGGGTTCAGGACCTCCACGGTCGGGATGAGGCCCCCAGCGGACCTCCTGCTCCCAGGCTTGGCCGTGAGGCCTGCTTTCCTCCCTACTTCAGCCTGGAGTGTAGATGTTAGACAGAAAAGACCCAGGCAAGTTTCTGGCAAAGGTCCTCGCTCCATTGAGATGCCTTTTTCCCCCTTTCTCTTTTCCACCAGACTTCTGAAGTTATCTGAGTAAAAAAAATTAATAAATAAAGCTTCGTGATGACACCTAACGCTGAGAACATGAAGTTGAAATCTTTATAACAGCTTTAGGCAAGCACAGGTTGAAACGTATGTCATGTCTGTCCAAAAATGCAGCATGAAGCGCGGTCTAAGAGGCAGCGGGGCGAGGAGTTACTGAAACAGTCAGGAATCCGAGGAGGAATTTACAGACCTGCAAAGGCACAGAGCCTGGAAACCGGCCCTTTCCACCAACTCCCAGCTGAGCCAAATGTGAGATAAGACGCTGCTAATTCTAATCACATTAGAACACTTTGCATCATGGACTCTGTCCTGGAAAAGGGAAAATCGGCCATCTGGGGTAGAAAGGGTTCTCTGGTTTCAGACTGGGAGGGGCTGAGGTGTTGATGTGCAAGCAGTTGGCTGCTTGGGCGCTGTCCTTCTTGACACCTTGTGGTAGGCAGAACCACGGCCTCAGCGAGGTCCCTGTCTCGATCCCTGGAATCTGTGAATATGCTGCTTCCCAGGGCCAAAGGGACTTGGTAGATGTGATTAAGTTAAGGATTCTGACATGGGGAGATTATTCTGGCTTACCAGGGCAGGCCTAATATAATCACAGGAGTCCTAAGAGGGAGTCTGGAGGGTCAATGAAAAGATGTGAGAATAGAAGCAGAGGCCAGAGTGATGCAGGGCCATGAGTCAAGAACTGTGGGCAACCTCTAGAAGCCAAAAAAGGCAAGTAGATTCTCCCCAAGGGTCTTCAGAAGGAACACAGCGCTGCCAACCTATTTTAGGGTGATGACCATCGAGAATGATAAGACTGGACGTCTACGTGGTTTTAAGCCACGAGACTTGTGGCCATTTTTACAACAGCAACAGGAAGCCAGCGCACGTCTGTTCTCTCACTCCCACACCAAGTGCTGCAGAAAGTCCTCGTTGAGAACGTCCTCGGTGTTCTAGGGGCCAGGCTAAGGGAGGAGGCATTGAAGGTGTTTGCGAAACCACAGCTCACTGAGTGGCAGCTTGCAAACAGCCATGGCCAGCTCCATGCAGAGCCCTGGGAGGAATGCCAGCCACACCAGTGCAAGCCAGGTATTCACTGAGTCACCAAGATGGGCTTCAAACCAGGTCTGGGCAGTCACCCTGACCGCCTGTGGCCATCCCACACCCTCCCTGTCACTTACACACTCCTTACAGGAACGTTTTAAGAACAGTCTTGATCCCCGGAAGAGAAATCCTAGAGGACTGCAGGTATTATTCACTGGCCCCAGGCTGCCCTTAGCATCCTCTCTTACCTACTCACACAACACCCACTCTTCCCTCACCGCAGGCTCATAGTTCTTCTAACCTCCTGTCCTCCTCCAGGGAGAGCTTGTCTTTAAGATAAGATCTGATCAACTCATTCAATGCAAAGTGTGCAATGGCTGAGACATTTGAACCATACCTCCAAAGGACATTTACTTTTTAACAAAGACCAGAAGAGGATTGTAAGCTCCTGGAGAACAGGGTCTAGTCCAGCTTCTCTATCATCGACATCCCTCATCCTTAGTGCTATGCTTGGAACTGAGTTGGCCTTGGATCAGAATTTATTGAATGAATGAATGAATGAATGAATGAATGAATGAAATTCTACCAGCAGACAGAGCACCTGTGCTATTTCCTGTAAATCTTAG
Organism: Tadarida brasiliensis; assembly: GCA_030848825.1. Taxonomy (NCBI): domain Eukaryota; kingdom Metazoa; phylum Chordata; class Mammalia; order Chiroptera; family Molossidae; genus Tadarida; species Tadarida brasiliensis. The sequence continues at coordinate 90,593,780 of CM061267.1, read as the reverse complement.
CACTTCCTGTCTATGGAGATAAATCTGTTTGATGACTGTCTGCAGCAAACAAGACATAGCACGAGTAACCATCAAGGTAACTTGACCTTAGCTTTCAAATCATTGTTTTAAACACCAGTTCCCTTACTATAGTAATGATACATCTTTCCTAAAAATGGAGACTATAAGTACAGAAGGGTAATGTGACTCAGGACACAACATTGCCACAGTAGGCTGAGAAGTAGATAACAAGGTTCTAAAGTTCAGTTTGACTGAAGGGGAGCCCACACCTCCAAGTTTCCCTACAGCTCTGATGAGCAGTTCCAGAGCCTTCAGCCACCCAGAGGATATCTAAGCGCCAGACCACCCTGACAGGCCAGTCCGAGTTCTCCTGGGCTCTTCGCTAGCAGCGCGTCACTGGCTCTCAGCAAACCCCACGCAAACCTAGAGCTATAACCTGGGGCCAACGGAGGCCTTCACTGCGGTTTGTGGGCCCCATCCAATTTTATGCAAAACTATATGTATGTGCATCTGAGATGTTTTAAAGGAGTAAGTCTGACTAAGGAAGGTCTGAATCCACTACTTTAAGAAATGATTCCAGCCATTGCTAACATAAAATTTTTTACGTTGGTGTCATTTTCTCAAACAATTAATCTTCACTTAGTCGGCTGGTCACTAAATTAGTTTCCTATTGCCGCTCGAGCAAATTACCGATATTTGGTTTCTTAAAACAACACACATTTCTGAGGCTCAGAAGCCTGAATTGGGTCTCAGTGGGCTCAGACCAAGGTGTTGGCAGGGACGTGTTTCTTCTGGATGCCCTAGGGAACAGAGAATCTATCTCCGTGCCTTTTCTAGCTCCCACGGGCTGCCAGCAACCTTAATTCCACCGGCACCCCTGCGTACCCCTGACGTGCTCACAGGTTCCGGAGACTAGGACGTGGACACCTTGGGGGGCAGGGGGGCGTTAGTCTGCCTACCAAGTTCTTCGTACATTCTTGGAGCACCCACGTCCGTTATGAGGTTTGTAAGGGATCTTGAGGAGAAACTGCTTTTCGCAGAGTCCTTACTCTTCAGGAGAACACAGTAAAGATGATGGCAATAGCTGCCATTGTTGAGCTGTTTCTATCTGAACACATTGTGTCACTAACTCATCTCATCTGGCAACCGCCCCAGGAATTCGGTAACATTGTGACCATCGTTTCAGAGACAAGGAAACTGAGGCACAAAGACACGGTGTTTCCTGCCCAGGTCACACGGCCAGTTTGGTGGCAGGATGGGGTTTAAACGCAGACACAGCCGCGGGAGCCCAAGCGGTGACCTCCACGATCAGTGCGTCCTGCTACATGACACTGAGGAAAAGGAAAGAAAAAAGGACATCAACTGGGTCAACAAAAACAACACAAGTTGTAGACATAATGAAAACCTTCAAGCAAAAAAAAAAAAGATAATGGAAATGAAGATAAACAAGTGAGAACGAGGGTGTTGAAAAGAGCGGACATACAGACACGAGGACAATCCCATGAACGTCACCCACGAACAGTCAGTGCTCCCCACTGTTCCTCCTTCCACATCACGTCTGTCGTAGAAGTCACTGGAGTTTTCAGAGGGTGTGTCAGTAACGGTGTGGAAAGAAGACTGCAGAGGGAAGGGCATTCAGCAGACACGCAACAACTCTACTCTGAAGTACGTGAGGGGACACCAAGCGGGACCGCGGTCCGCTGAGATGGCAGGGTGGCCTCCGCCAAACCCCGACACTGGGAAGAAGATGCCCCTCTGTTCTCAGATGGAAAGCAACGTCAGATCACCCCTGTTGCTTGCAGGTCTGAAGCCAGCAACGTGAAATTAAGTCTGCAAAACGGAAGGGTGACTGCTTCTCAGACGCGGACACTGTCTCTGCTGAGTGTAACTCTGCAGGAGGAAAGCCGAGCAGGACAGCTGCTCACCCTGCTTCTCAAAGGAGCAAGCCCCTGGGATTTGGGGGGCTCCCCGGCAGGAAGCATAAAAGATGAGAAGGATCCGACAAGATGAGAATAAGAGCTGGTCACAAAACTGGTGAAGAGGTTAGGGAAACATAAACGAACTTGGTTGTTGTTTTGTTTAAGTAGCTTTTAAAGGAAGCCTGGAAGGAAGGGTCAGAAAAGAGAAACGCCCATTTTGAAGTCTCATCTCACTGTAATTGTGACTGTAGCAAGGTCCTGGATCTCTTCTTTCCCAGTGACACCCTCCTAAAATGTCCTAAGGTTACAAATCTGTTTATAAACCCACGATGAGCCTCCCCCGTGGCTCCGCCCCCTTCTGCTCTTTACACAATCACGAGAAATGACAGGATTTGGAAACAGACACTGGAGAGGAAAATCGCTGTGGTTTGTGTAAGGAAAAGTGATTTATGCTTCAAATGACTGACTAATGTTATTAGTAATAAAAATAAATACAGTCACTGAAGACACAAGAAACTGGATTAGTAAGATGATCTGTGCATCAAGAATCAGACTGTGCACCGTGATAAAGGTGAACAAGCAACATATATCGAAAAGAAGAAACGCTTAAATTAAAAAAAAATTTTTTTTCTTTATTGATTTTAGAGAGAGGAAGGGAGAAGGAGAGAGAGAGAGAAATATCGATGAGAGAGAACATCGACTGGCCGCCTCCTGCATGCCCCCCACTGGGGATTGGGCCCACAACCTGGGCATGTGCCCTGACCGGGAATCGAACTGGCAACCTCTTGGTGCATGGGTTGACGCTCAACCACTGAGCCACTCCGGCGAGCAGAAACACTTAAATTTAACTTAAAATGAGAATGTTCGAGAAGCAGCCTGTGTCTCCCTTAAATACTGCAACCAATAATCTAAAGTGCTAATGATGGCTTTAGAGCTCTCATTTGGTATCCAGAGAAACACCGAAAAGGCTAAAAGAAATACGTTGGGAAACATCCACCCCCCAAACTGCAGCCAGGGTTGTTCGATTTCCCCAGCAGTGCCCCCACACTATCTCTGTGCTTTGTCGAGAACAAAATATTATTATTGAGATACCGCTTTGTTTCTGCTGCTTCCCATTTTCTCTGAGAGAAGAACTCCATGTTAACACCAAAGGGTGATGAGACAGCAGAGAACACCTTCAAATATAGACTCCAAAGTCAAAATAATTTCGGCAAATTAGACTACTAAATTCAGCACATCAGAAGAGGAAAACAAATGAAGAAAAGGCATGGAGATAATACTGCCCTTTGTATAGAAAGATGACGCCATGGAGCACCTGCTCCCCCAAAGCACACCCTTTCTCCTCCTGGTGATGGACTTTTGCTAATTTAACCACATCCGCCTCCAATTCTTCTGCTAACACATAACCTGTTTGCTGCGGCCACAGAGCAGAGACAATATTTAAACAGTGAACCAAAGACCCACTTCTCACTGGCCCCACGTACAACCAACTTTGTGTAGAAGTTGACACTGGAGATACACAATGAAGGACAGAGTATTCCCCCCCAAAGCAGCAGTGTTGTGCCAGACACATGAATCTAGCTTACTGGAACTGTTATGTGCCCTCCTGCAGGCTCATTACAAAGCAAATGACAGTGTGGTATGCTAGAAGAGGTTTACCAATTCCCGGCTGTGTGACCACAGGCCAGACACTTACCCTTGCTGAGCCTCATTGCTTTGCAGCCACAAAATGGGCATAATAAAAATGCTAGCTGGCCTCATAAGGTGTTTGGAGATGCAAACTGATCTTACACCTGGATGTACTTTGTAACAGGTAAATGTTATCAGCACAGTGTCCAGTTCTCGGTATAACAAAGAAATGTCATTATGGGGAATGGAAAAGATTTCGTAGATAAGTCACCAATGAGTCAAGATTGGGGAATGTCAAAAGGAGGGGGGAAAGCAAAAATGGAGCCATTTGATAGTTTTTAAATTTATGAAAAGCCTTCAGTGAGCAGCTAAAACAAAAATAACTGAACTAAAGATAAGAGGGTTGTGTTTATGGTGCATCATGAAGATGTAGGTAAGTTATCCTTACAAAGAATTTCTAGTTACTAAGGGTTGGAATACAGTGAGACAATGCAATCTTCACCCCTAAAAATCTTTCCTGAGACAGCAAAAATACTATCATTCCAGAAAACAGACAAATGAATTTAGGTCACCTTCTAAAGTAAAGTCCGCCTTACAGTCACTCTCTCAAGTACTCGATTCAGCTGGTGTACGCGAAGGTCACAGACAATACGTAAGCGCATGGGTGTGGCTGGGTTCCAATAAAACTGTACTCACAAAAACAGGTGGCAGGCTGGATCTGACCAGCAGGCTGTAGTTTTCTCATCCCTCATCTAAAGGTTCCTTCCAGTCCTAGGATTCTGATCTCTAAAACCAGCTGCAGTCAACGCTGACAAGCCAACCAAACGAGGAACACGGTCAGACGCACCAGAGTATGTCACCGGAGCGGGTGCCATCCTTTCTATCTAGATCTTGAGAGAATATAATTAATTGATCTTTGTAATCAGCTCATTAGGATACTACATCATCGGTGCTTTTTTTCCTTTGTAGCAAAACATACCAATGTTTACATATGTTTATGGCTGTACCATCCAAGTGTATAATATTACAATCTGGTACACTGGGAAGCACATGCCATATGTTTGGCGTCTTCATCTTTTCTGCCAGTGGGAAATGGTTTTTAAAAAGGTAAAGACGTGCGTGGACAGATACTCCCTTTGTCCTTTTCCTCTGTTAACCCTTTCATCTCAACCTTCTTCCTCACCCCACCATCCTCTTGCAAAGAAGATAGAAAGGGCACCCCCAGCCCAAGGAGAAGTCAAGACTAGACAGGAGCTGGTCAGACCAGGCTAGGGGGCCTGGGAGCTTTAAGAGTTAAAGCCGGATATCGATTCCACACTTGAGTCCTTGGGCCAGAAAGGAAGCACGTCACTCTGCTTGGAAACCAGGCCAAACTGGAACAGAGTGGGAGCAAAGAGAAGAGTAGGCGTGAAATGGGAGTTCAGGAAGGAGAGCAGGGCACCAGTGCCAGAGGCTCACTCCTCTGGCTCCCTGCCCTGCGGTGCGTGGGTGGGTTGGCCTCCCTGCAACTCGAGGTCACAGGAGACAAACCACCCCCTTTACTGCTGTGCCTGCAGCCGAATCACCGTGGACTTTGATCACGTCAAACTCTCCACCTGGGTGTATTTATTTCCTGCTACTGCCCAGTGGGAAGGCTGATATTTTTAATCTGACAAGTGAAATGAATCAAAAATTATCGGCCCAATTGTTCTAAAGGTGTAACACATGCACACACGTGTGTATGTATATTTATATTACCTTACATATTTATACATAGGCACACACATATATACATCTATATATTCATCTTTGTGTGTGTATATATGTTACTTTTAGGTAGCTTTTCTGTGAATTAGAAGCAGTGACTTGGTAGGTACCAGGATTTTAAGCAACTTGGTACGATGCTTAGCACTTAAAAATATAGACAGCTGAGAAGTGTGCTGTACAACCCGAGGCCTCAAATCCAGCAATGATCTTGTTGGTGCCAGCATCTATGGAGGAAGGAAGGTTCTGCAGCCTTGATCTATTCATGGGAACACCCCGGATGAAACAAAGAAGTGAAATTCTTTCGAACATGGACTGGAGATTCTAGGCTGGTATCACTTAGGGTCCTATCGGTTGCCAGTGACAGATGACAGAGGACAGAAGCCCCAATTCCAACTGTGTAAGCTAAAGGGGGAATAGCTGTGGTAGCCGAAAGGCCCGGGAGAACTGGGGCCACAGTGGACTCAGGGTCAGACACTGTGAATGGAGACTCGGTCCTTCATCTCCCAGCCTGTGCCCACAGCAGTGCGGTCTCTCTCGGGTTCCAGGTGACGAGTGCAAGATGACTACAGCTTAAATCTGATGGTTCCAGTGGGGTCATAGGCCCTTTCTGGCCCCATTTCTGAAGCTCTTCTCAGTGACACTGGAGTCACAAGCCACCCTCAGAAGCTCCAGACCTGTAGGCACCCCATAAGAAAATGGGGACTTTTGCCACAAGAATTGGGAATAATGCTGGACAGCAGACAACTCTTATCAAAGAACTCAATGGTTCCATCTCTGGGGAACAAAGAACGGCTTATTGAACTGTAAGTGGCCAATGGTAGACAGGACATTGCTGAGTTGGGAAAGCGACTCCATGTCAGGAAAGTGTGAAAATGGAAGAGTTGAAATGGGCGACACCCGATCACCCAGCAAGGCTCGGAGTCACCTCCAGGAGCTCCTGCTGCCAATGGGATGCCGTGGCGGGGGGAGCGACGGGGAACAAGACTCTGCCACAAGTCAGTCTGTGGGGTGCCGAGCTGAGCACTGACGCTGAGCAGTTCTAGAATATTCCAACAGAATGGCAACAACACGTCCCATCTCACCACAGCTCGAAGGAACCGAGATCGGGGAAGGCCTGCTACCCGCCTCAGAAGCACCAGTGATGGGAACTGCGTGTGCGTGTGCATCCCACTTGCTTCTGAAAACGCGAATGTGCTCTGCGGGTTCCACGGCCTCGGGGGGCTCGCACACCCTTCATTTCGTGGGTGAGAAAAGTGAAGACCAGTTTAAGAAATTCATTTTAGGGAAAACAAAGAAAAAAAAAACGGGATCATTAAAATCTCTTTTCTATCCTTACAATAAAATGATCTTCTTTCTGTTAATGATTTTGGGCTTATATCGAGAACATTAAAAGCAAAATTAAGATCGCCTGGGATAATTCCAGAGAAGACCTGAAAAGCCATACCGTATGTAAAACTGGTCTGAATTTGATTCTGATGTGTGTACGTTGATTTTTTTTTTTTTTTTTTTTTACTTTAACAGTCTTGAGTGATTGTTCAACTCTCTGCTTTGCTTAAGAACATATGATGTTTGAGCCAATATCTTAAAATATACAGACCCAAACTGATGTGCAGGACCACTGTGGGGAGTTAATAAACAGGATAAAGCTCTATGACATTTCCAAGGAAAAACTAAGACAGTAGCTGTCTTCGTGTCAGGAAATAGCGTCTATTTTTCTTTTGTAAAAGTCACATTAAATGAGCTGCTTTTCTGGCTGACTATGCCAATCAGTGACTCATGCTTGTATTTCAAGCTCTTGTCAGGGCTCTGTGGGTTGGTCCATCCCAGACTTACCTAGCTTACATCATGGAAGTTTCCAAAAAGTCGAAATGCTTTAGGACGTTGGTTTCTTTTCCCCACGTGTCATAACAGATTTCTGAAAGATCATTTTAAAATATGAAATTTCCCTTCATTTTTCAAAGCATTTGGAACGCTACAGGCAATCAATTGAGAAAAGACAGCTCATTGTTCTGTGTTTTTTCCCCACAGAGAATTTATGCCTCAAAAGATATTTTTAAAAAAAGAAAGGTTATTTGATATGTCTCCCTGGCCAACCCAGAAACTGTTATAAATTCAAAATTCATTCTTGTCTGATGTTCTTAATTATAAGATAAGTAATCTTTCTGTGTTAGTTTAATTCGACCTGTTTATCTTCTAAAGTGGAGGGACACAGAGCAAATACCATTTGGGGAGTTTTATTAATAAAGCCCTAATCCCATGGCTTGTAGGACATGTCTCAGAATAATGCTTTGACTACTGCAAAGCTCAGTGACTGCAACACCCACTCAATAATTAGAACTGTCCCCCAGGTGAGGTAAGTCACCTCTTCCAGTGATTAGTGGCAACCCCTTAAAATGGATCTCAAAGAGCTCACAGCAGATAATCCGCTTCAGTCTCCTGCCTTCCAGATGCAGCAAGGATGCTCTGGCTGGGTGTCGCTCTGTCGACTGGAGCACACACTGGAAGGTCAGGTTTGATTCCCAGTCAGGGCACATACCTAGGTTTCAGGTTCAATCCCCAGTCGGGGCACATACGGGAGGCAACTGATTGATGTTTCTCTCTCACATCGATGTTTCTCTCGCTCTCTGTCTTTCTCTCTCCCTTCTTCCCTCTCTAAAAAGAAAAAAAGATGTAGCAAGGATGACCAGCTTTGCCATTCTTCTGGAAAATTCCTTATCATGGAAAATCAGGATAGGAAATCAAAAGAGATGCTAAACTACAGCACTAATATCCTGTAGAGTCTAACTCGGTTTTACAGAGAGAATCTTTGGAGATTTTACACTAAACATATATGTACATATCTCCATAAAGATGGACAGTCAGAAGGCAAACATACACACACACACACACACACACACACACACACACAGTTTTTCATATATTGGCATTGGTTGACTGATCTAAGAACTTAATATATAATACAATATATAATACTGTCTTTCTTAGATCTCGTCTATAAAAGTGCAACAGCTACTTTATAATAAACTTGGCATATTTGATAGCTAACATCTTTCTGGGCTAATCTGCCGTGTCCAGATATAACAGGCCAATATTATAATTAGGCCATAACCCCCCCTCTTGATTTTGACAGATTATGGATTGCTGTGAATAACTTGTGAAGCGTGTGGTGACAATCAGGAAAGCAGATCACATTCTTATTCCATCTGCTTTAAATCTATCAGGAGTTTGAAAGGGGCTTAGTTTCAGACTTTCCGAGCTCTGTCTTTGGCAATTCCCAGCAACTAAAAGCAATCTGGCTGTGACTGAAAACGGAGGTGTCAATTCACAGGCAGGCTACAAATTGTCAGCAGAGGGGATCGCCTTTTAAATGACCTCCAAAGCCCAAATAAATTCTCTCGAATGGAAATCTGCCTTTCTCCTTATTTCTATCTCCAGGAGATGATATGTGTTTTACTCATTATGAATCATCCTCTCCGTTCCTTTCTGCTAAGACACAGGAGAATGAGCAAAATGTCCTTACAGACTGCGCTGCACGGGATCTGCTTACGACGGAAGATGTGTGACAAACAAGACTGCCACGTGAAAGGTATGATTTATCACATGAAAGAATGCCTTGCCTCCCAATAGCGCTGTACCAACCCGAAGATTGTTTTAAACATGGAAGCGAGAATCTGTGGTCAGTGCTTTGACTTAAGTCTCCCCGTGGACTAGCTGTTGCAGGCTTTTCAGCTGCTTCTCACAATAATCTTTTTGGTAAACAGAGAAGAGGCAATGTTCTGCATTTTGCATATACTTAAAGCTGAGACAAAGACGCGAAGTGACTGGGATTTCAAAGTTACTAAGGACAGAAATGGCTTCCGACGTTCTCTCCTTCAACAACGCGGGGTTTTAGAAATGAACCCAGTTTGGGCATTCAAGAAACAGGGGGGAAAATTTGTCTTGTCAGGTTTCTTTTCATCATAATTAAATTACGTTGCTTAGTTATGTATGTATATACCTCAGGAGTATCTGATCATGGCTTCTGTGTTTGTATTTTTTTATTATATTTACTGTGTTCACACTTAGCGGCGCTGAATCAGGAATTGTTTCATTGTTTTTCATAATGGGAACATTTCTGGTGAAAAAAATTAACTTAATGATTGCGAAGTAAGGACTTCTTAACCGGGACGGCGATGCCACCTAAGCGTTCCTCTTGCAGCCGAGTGGCCCTTAGGAGGGTGTGGCTTGGGGACACCCGTGGAACTTTCTCCCATTGTGTTTGTTCGCTGCTTCCCTGCTGCAGCGGTTTTGACGGTCTGGTCAAATGTCGTTACCTTTTCCTTGATGAAAAGCTTCTGGTTTTTGAAACAGAAGCACATTGGATTTTACTGCCTGCAGGGTGTTAGAGAATCAGCTCAGCGGAGTTTGAAGTCACCGAGAACTGAGGCGTGGGGGTGGTGTCGATACGGCACAGCCCGACTTCTCAGACACCGCCGGGTGGAGGTAGACTGGTAAAACCACTTCGGGAAACTGTTCGGTGGCTTCTTGTCAAGTTGAATATATACACGCCCCAAGAGCTAACCACTGCACACGTAAATACATACATAACAGAGAGATCCATACGTGCACACACAAGAACATGCATAGCAGCGTTTTTTCGTCGGAGGGCCAACTGGAAACAACCCAAGAGTCATCTTTAGCACAATACATAAGTAGATACAAATATGTAGAAGCCGGAATATTCTACAACAGTGACAAAGAATGAACTATAAGTAGACACAATATACGGATGACTCTGAAGAGATAATGTTGAGTGAAATAATCTCGCTAGAAAACAGTAAATAAGTGCACATTGTATGATGCTATGCATATAAAATTCAAAAAGAGACAAAATTAGTCTATGGTGAGAAAGTCAGAACTGGTTAATTTGGGGAATGGTAGTCATGCAAATCAGCGTTTCACTGGAAGGCCCGAGGAGACTGGCTATATCTACCTGTCTGTATTACAACTGAACTTATTTAATTAACTAATGTCTTCCCAATAAATTCAATTAAAAAAGCACATCTTAACAGGACATCACCTTTTCACAGGGTTATGTGCAGTTCCCCCCCCCCGTCCTCAGGCCTACCTTCCCCAGCAGGATTTCCGCTGCTAGCACTGATGGTTACAGCACACACTTGAGGAGGAGAAGCTACCCCTCACCTCTGGAGCTGAGACTGGGGTGCGGGTCAGGGGTCTGGGGTAGATGGGAGGGAATGTCACTGTCCCAGATAAGACTAAAATCACCCAGGGCCCTTTACAGCTTCTTAATTCATTTCAATTCCTTGTTTCCCTTAAACTGTCTTTTTTTTTTTTTTAATATAATATTAAGACGGTTAAAACTACAGGCTAAGCCTAGTTTTATTAACATCTGAACCCCACCAGTCACTGTCATGTTGTAAACAAAATTAAATGTTTTCTAATCACAAGGCGAGCTAGTCAGGGTGATAAGGTGTCCAAGGCATCCTGATTAAACGGCTTGATGGCCAGGTCCTCCCACTCGGGCAGACACACATCTTCCTGCACAGCCACGCACATTCAGGTCACCGCACGCCAGCCCGCTGCCCAAGGGATGCGGCTGGGACGGCAAGTGATCAGAAATGCATCTTTCACTCAGGCGTGCTTTGCAGTCATGCGTACAACCTAAAGGAAAACGTCCGTACTTGCTCCAAGGAACCAAAGGGAGAACCAGAATTAAAACAGTACACCCCAAGGACGCTGGGGCCTTACAGACACCCTGTAACCTAGAACCCCACTAAATATATACATTCAAGTGAAAAGCATTGTTAGGGTTCTGTCATCTTGAAGACTCATCTTCTATTTTGATTAAAACTATCTGAGCTCTGGCTGGTTCGGCTCAGTGGTTAGAGCGTCAGCCCGCAGACCAAAGAGTCGCAGGTTCGATTCCTGGTCAAGGGCATGTACCTGGGTTGCAGGTTCAATCCCCTGCTCCGTGTGGCAACCAATCAATGTGTCTCTCTCACATTGATGTCTCTCTCTCTCCCCCTCTTCCTCCTTCCCACTCTATCTAAAAATCAAAGGAATAATGTCCTCTGGTGAGGGTAGAAAAAACCCCACAATCTGATACATCACTATTTTTAAGACATTTTCAGCTAATAAAAGTCCAAGTGCTTTTACTTTCCCAGCGGCCCTCCCAGTCTTTAAATGTTCCCACCGGTCCTGACTTAAGCTTCTTTTCCATCTGACAGAGAGACGGACACCGGGCACTTGAGCAGCCTCCAGATAGCGGGCTGCTGGGGCTGAGGAATGTCCTCGTGCAGTCAGGAAACATGCTGAGTCCTACATAATTACTGTGCTGCAGAAAAGGCAATGGCAGAGCAATAGGTCAGATAACTACTGTGGTTTGCTCTTTGCAAGGCACAGCCTGAGATAATATAAAAATAATTATATGCACAAACCAGATTTTCCAAACTGCTTATTTCGTTTTCTAGGTCAGTATAGCTGGTCAAACCCCCTCAAAGTTAAGTTTTCCAGCTGACCGCAAATGGTGAGTTCACTTACAGTATTGCTGTGAAGCACTGAACATAGTTAGAAGTTCAGGGGACTGTGATGTTTATGCCTCGTTCTCTGAAGGATTCTCCCCTCATAAGTATGGGCTGGGGAGAAGGAGCAGAGCGGGAGCCATGCTACTGGAAACCGTTTAATACCATCTTCATTACCATGTAATTAAAACTTCAGGTACATAAAATAAGTTCCAAATGACTTAACATGGAATCCACCCTTATTCGAATCTAGCATTTGCATGCTAAAACAAGTATAATTTTCATAAGAATAGCCAGCTCTATGGCAACATGCTAATCTTCCCTTTGTTCCCCTTTATCCTGTCCTTAATAAAAGGCATCCAAACATGCACTGGTATGATTTTGCCTTTATAGAGGAAAACGTTGATGCATCCATGGGTCTTTGCGATTTCCAGGCTATATCAGCGGTGTCAGAAATTTAAAGCACCCACTATCTTAAACAGCCTCGAACCAGCTCTCTGAGATCCTGACTGTTAGGAGAGGAGAGTCCCCAGTGTGTCCTGAGTGCAAAGCCAGACAGAGGTCAAAGTCTCATCCAAATGATAAGCTAAAAGGTGACAGAGAAAGCACTCTAAATTGACAACAGATCTTACTTGAGCGTTTCCATAAAGAGACCAAAGGCGGTTTTAGGAACCATGGTCAATGGGTTTCAAAATGGGTACATTTGTTAAGAGAAGCCAACACTAGACCAAGTGTTTGGCAGACTTCCAGCCTTGTTAATTACCTCGATCCTAGTGTAGTCTTTGGTCCTGGTGGGATTTCCACCTACCCGCATGTCCTTTACCCATTTCCTCAATCCTAATTGTCTTTCTCTCTCTCAGATATACTGCAGAGTCTCTGTGTCTCTGGAAATTAATCACTATTTGAGAGATTAATTGGAATTTTAAGACTATTAATTGTAATTTCCTCTTCTTCTTGCCTTTTGAATGTTGAAGGAAATCTACAAGGACTCTTTCCACAACTAAAACGTCTACTTTAAAAAAAGGTTCCAACCCCCCAAATAGCTGCTTTTCTGACATTTTGACCCCATGGTTCGTCAGTCATTACACCCTGAGAATTACTTAGGCTTAGTCAGAAACTCCATCTGGGGATTAAAAATAATTGGTTTACATAATAAGATTAATTATATATAACCACTGAAGTATTAAATGATATCATTTCCACTCTCTAGAAGAACTCTTTCATATTTAGAATCAGTCACTCAAGGAAGTGACAATTAATTTAAGACTAAAAGAAAAGATAGTCACTAAAAACTCATCCCATAGGTAAGGGTCCCCTGGGGTTTGAATCTACCTTATGACACAAAGACACACACTTATGTCCCACATCCCACAAAGACACACATATACCCTGACACACAAACAATTCCAGACAGACACACACAGTCATGTACACACACAGGAACTCACAGACACACCCATATACACAGACATTCACACACACACACACACACACACACACACACACACACATTACTTTCCATCAGAGCAAATCCTTGCCCTGGAATAGCAGCACCAAGCATTTCCTAGTCCTGTTTAACCAGCAGCAACTGTGTCCTGGCAGAGCAGAAAGGTGAAGCTGTAACTCAGAGAGAAGAAAACACTTTGGAAACAGACTGAGACTCATGTGCTGGTTTTAAAAATGCTTTCCTTGTGGTAAGGAGGTACAGCTCCAGGCCTGCCTCCAGGCCAAACAAAACCCTTAATCAGGACATCCGGAGCCCTCCCAGGACTGTGAAATTTGCAGAACCAGAGAAGGAACGAACGAGAGCTGGGAGCACTGCTTGCTGGAACCACAGGCGGGAGGGAGACAGTGAGTGAAGGGCAGAGCCTCCCTCTCAGTGTCCTGGTTTCAGTCTGGACGCCATACCTTGCCACTGCTGGTAAGGATCCCCACGTAAGACTTCTGGCATCTTTATGAGGGACAAAAATCTCAGAAGATAGTGCTCCAAAGGGGTAGCGATTTAAGGGAAGGGTTTTTGAACTACAAATATGTATAACTGACAATAACTTTACAAGTTCTGCCAAGTTCCACAAAGTCCACATTCACTACCAAACCTTGGACTCAGACTCCTTTGTGGTGAGGGTCTTTTCTCCATTCAGCCATTCATCCCCAAAATGTCACAAAGCTAGGAGATGCAGACCTTCCGCTAGTAGTTGGTGACCTGAGGGTCGCTGTCTTTATGGAGTGATGACTGACTGCGGATAGATTCTGCACAGTAAGTTACAAGGGGGTTGCTTCCCATCTCTGTGTCCCTCCCCAGCGGCACGCGTGGTGGCTGACACCCAGTGTGCACTCAGTGTTTATGGAGAAGAGAAGGGGGAAAGGAAGGAGAAAGCAAGGACGAGAAGAATAAGGCTCAGAGTACTGCCACCTCCCTTACCAATGCTTTACATAAAATATTTGGGAAAGTCGGTGATTAAGGGATACTCAAGACTGGATTAGTATGCCATCTACTCAAACACAAAAATATTTACTTAACCTCCATCTGAAAGTATGACCATGTGACACTCTGAATGACAATGTTTTAGTAACAGAGCCCATCTCAGACTAGTCTCTGGTCAATACATTGGTGGGAGATGAGGGTAGATACCGCAGGAAGAAAGCACCACACCCTGCTGACTGAGGATGACAAGCCCAGGAACAGAAGGGACAGAAACTGCGCTAGAAGAAGCGAGATTAACTTGAAGGCGGTTGTCAAGGAGTCAGCACTGGTCCGGGAAGCTTCCCAGAAAAGTCGGGTTTCAATGAGGTTGCAACACGTGTCCAAGGAGTGACGGGCCAGGGAGCCAAGGAGAGGTTACTCCCGTGGTGCATGTGGAAAAGGAAGGGAAACCTTAACAGAAGTTTGAGGACGGCTGTGTGCTGGCCACCACGCTCAGCTGCTGGATAGGAGCAGGATAGAAGACCCAGGACCCTCTCTCAAGGGCTTACCATTGACCAGTCAAGAGCCATATTTAAGTAGAAAGGAAAGCACAAAGGGAATAGGATCGGAAGGATTCCGTTGTGAAAGTAAGAACGTCTTTCTTCAAAGGGGGTTTTGGCAATGTCTAGGGATATGGTCTTTAGAACTGGGTGCAAGAAAGAAGGACCACAGCTTCATTTCACTAAAGGCACTGTATTTCCTTCCTCGGCTTAATGAACAGAGACTGCTGAGACTGGGAAGGGGGAATTTCTGCGTGCGTGCGTGTGTGTGTGTGTGTGTGTGTGTGTGTGCACGCGAGGTAATAGTTGTATCTACTAAGTGGCACATTTTTTTTAAAGAGTCCCTATCCTTAAGCTACCAATAGAAATAGTCATAGATGAAATGACCAAGTCTGGGATTTTCTTCACAATAATCCAAAGGAGGGTGGAGTTTATTTGACACCAGGCCATGAGTCTCAATCATTGTTGAAGTTTGTTGATGGTTGTTCATTATACTTTTCTGTTTACTTTAAACATACTTGAAATGTTCTCTATAAAAAGTTAATGAAAATATAAATTGGTAACAAAAGCCTGCTGAATATTTAGGAAAAAGTGAAATGTCTTTAATTGTGCTATTCCATGTAAGTTTCAAAAATGAACAAAAGCTCCTTGAAATCCATTCTTAACTATGAATGTGAGTGCTGGCTAGTTTGGCTCAGTGGTTAGTGTCAGCCCTTGGACTAAAGGGTTGCGGGTTCGATTCCTGGTCAGGGGCACATACCTGGGTTGCCAGTTGGATCCCCAGCCCCGGTTGGGGTCGTGCGGGAGGCAACCAATTGATGTGTCTCTGTCGCATGGATGTTTCTCTCTCTCCCCCTCCTCTCCCCTCTCTCTAAAAATCATTGGAAAAGTATCCTCAGGTGAGGATTGCCGAAAAAAAAAAAAAGAAGAATGCGAGGCCTGCCTACGGTGCTATGTACGCCACAGCCATGGTTTGAGCAAGGGAACTCAACCTACTACATCTCTGGGATTCTAGGCCAATTTAAAATCTGTTTTTCAAACTGCCAGTTTCCACCCTGACCAGTTTTTAGATGAATAAATTAAAATGTAATAAAAAGAAAACATCAGAGCATGTGATACACGAAAGGGTAAGCACTGTTTCTGGAGCACGTGTGTGCGCATGTGTGTGTGCGTGTGCATGTGTGTGCGCGCATGCTCCACACCTGGAACACTGGGCATTTGTAACTGCTGTTCCCTCTGCTGGAATGCTCTTCCTCTTGACATTTGTACGCTGGCTCCCTCACCATCAGACGTCAGCTTCCCGATGAGGCCTTACCCGACCACATAACTTAGTATTTAGAACCCCCCAGTATTTCCTAGCTCCCTTCCTCCTTTATTTTTCTCCACAGAATGCATTGCTTTTTAATTTACTACCCCAATTAGACATTATATGTATTATAATCATATATAATAATGATGCATCTATATATCTACATATATATACATATACTACCAACAGTTTCTTTTGTACATTATCTCTCTGTATTCAGAAACACCACAAGAACCAGAATTTTTGTCTGTTTTGTTCACTGGTAAATACTTAATACATATACATTGAATTATGAGTGTGTGCGTGGTGTGTGTGTGTGAGTGCTGGGTTTTGATGTGAAGTCTATTTCTCAGTGTAAGTCACATTCCAAAACGCTTGTCTACTACAGCCCTGGAGCACACTTGGACCGTCTCTGGGTGGCTTAGAGTGATGACTGAACAGTGAGCGCAGCCCAGGCCCCCAACAGCTCTCCACGTCTTACAGACCAGGTGCCTAGAACACACGGAGAAGCACGTGTGAAGTGCGGGTGTGAGGACGGAGGTCGTTCCCTCGGGGATAGCACCAAGGCACCGTAAACTGGCAAGAGGAACAGGCACAGTCAGAAACTCAGAAAATGTTCAAATCCCTCGGGGATGATCTGGTGTGACCTACTAATTCTACAGACGAGCACCCAAAGTTACAAGCTGATCGCGTAATTTGCCCCAGGCCATCCGAACAGCAAACTCTGAGACGAAACCAGCATGCAGAGGGGTCACAGGACTCCTTGTCCAATGATCTTTAAACAAAAGACCCTGCCATGAAAATGAAAAGTGGAGACCTGCGCTCCAGAGCATTCTGCCTGTGCTCTTTTCTTCGGTAAGAACCTGAGAGTCTTTCTCCAGCGAGGTGCCAATCATCTATTCCACTCAAGCTGGGACAATTCACAGAGCTCTCTGTTTAAAAAACAAAGAGCTGCTAATCATCACTATTTCTCATGAATCATAGCTTTAAAAATGCCTTGCCATAGCAACCAGGAGTGGTTGAATCATCTACCATTATTCCCTGAATTTCTAAGAAACAATTCTGACACGGAGTCCAGGGATATTCAAGTCCGTCAAGAATCAAAACCTCCTGACCTCACTGTCCTACTTTCCATTAGGGCTAAAGAATCTATCTAATTCTGAGTGAATGGCTATATATTTTCCCCTAACCATAAAACAAAGTGCTTCAAACCATAAAGTGCCAGCCAGTGAAAGCAACGCATCAGTGAGAGCTGTCAGTCACCCTGATTTGGAAGGGAAGCAGAAACATTTTCGTCAGGAGTGAACATTGTTACAGACTGAGCAGGGCACAATTGCTAGGCTCTCAACTAGTCCTTTGCCTGGAGAAGCCAGGTTTCCTAGAACTCACTGTACTTCTGCGGAGGCCTTAGAGAACCCAAGGGCTGAGGACGTCCATAGCATAACTGTGGCAGACACTCCTGGTTCCTCCTTCCTCCTTCACAGAACCCTGATGCATTCAGGTGTCCTCATCCCTTGGGAGACCCTGACCCCATTCCCATTACAGGAAGGAGGTCATGACTGGACTGAGTACACCATGGGAATCCTGTTCTCCCTGTCAGTGATTGGCTCACAGATGATCATGTGACAAAACTGTAGCCAATGAGGCCATGGGAAACCGGGGAGGGGGGCACATCTGGGAAAGCTTTTCTCATTCTCCACTCAGCCATGAGTAAGAGATTACTCCTTTTCTCTTTCTAAATGTGATGTCAGGGGCTGCTGTTACCATCTTGACATCAAAAGGAGAACAAGGCTGAGAACAAAGCCCTCCCACCAAGAGGGCAGAGGCAGGGAACTACAGGGAAGCAGACAGAGTCAGACGCTTCCTATCTCCCATTTCTTAGGGTTTTCTGTGTTTGCAGCAGAAGCATCCTAACGGTACGACGACGGCACCCTGGACCGTTCCGGTCAGGAAGTGAGGAGTGTGACTGCCCTGCATGCTGGTGTCAGCATGAGAAAAGCTGCCCGCACAGCAGGGCTCGGGGACAGTGCACCTTTTGTTAGGGAACGCTTGGCCTGTGCCATTAGGAAGTAGGAGGACCCAGGTTTGAAGTCCACACCTGAAGTGAGATGTCAGGGCAGCTGCAGATGCCAGCACAGGCACACAGTACCTTGCCATGTGAGCTGTTGTCTTAGGCGACTCAGGACACATCTCCCCTGCCAGAGGACACAGAACAACAAATCCACTGTAACCCAACCCTCTGGGTGCCAGGAAAATACTCCAATTGGGAGCGTAAGGAAAGAACCAAGTACTTGCTTTGCCTTCACACTCCCATGAATGGATGTTTATCTGTATTTTGTGTGGGTGCTTATCTTTATTGTCCCCTGGGGGGAAAGAAGGCAGACGGGCCTTGAGAGGGAGCCAGCCACCCTATAACCCATACAGGCCATTGCAGACTGAAGTCTGCCATGAAAGCGGCCACCCAGGGGACTCCGTTCCCCAAAGACACCCGTCTTTCTCTCCATAAGCTCCCCACCAGGGCCAGATCTGCGTCTGATCTACAGAAAGTGCACCTTGCTCTAGGAGACGCCCAACCCGGGGGAAAGGACGTTCTGTACCAACCTGGCACTCAACACCAGCAGATCTTTTAAAAACGCTTATTGACTGGATTGATCACAGTGGACTATATGTGGTTTTAGGAAACTTCATTTGTAATATTCACATTCTAGGTCTGATCAAATGCATGTTTCTTTACTTGTTCGGGGTAAAAGTAAACACTCTGAGACCATCCAAGACAGCGATCCCTGTGTAATAGTTTAGTCTTCCTAACAGAGTATTTACAGTACAACACTGTTATCCGATGTGATCAAAGGGTGTCAGCTCTTTGAACAGAAACAACAGAAGAGGCAGCGAGGACACCTTGGAAAGGTCTGCACGTGCGCTGTCTAGTGGGCCTGCGGAGGCAGCCACGGAAGCGCTGCTGTGCTAACGGTACTCGCAGCACCAGATACACGCATTCCACTCTGAGGGCACGAGAGTGGTGCCCAGAGCTTGGAAAGCTGCATAAAACTCTAATGAACTAGCCATTAGAAATGCATCAATTGCTCTGTCCAGCATCAGCAGAGGAGACCTGCTGCTCTTCCTCACTCCTTCACCGAAGGGAGGATGAGGCAGCCTTTCGGGGAAACTGGGGAAGGGAGCTGGCCCTAGGAGCCAGCCACAGAAACATCTCTTTGGAACCTTCTAAGGAGGTCAGGGGCTGGCAGCAGAAAGAGACAAATGTGGAAATAAAAACGGGAAGAGGAGGGGCACCTCCACATGCTGATCAAGATATCAGTGACTGTGGCGTGAGTGTTGCCTGTCTGATTATAAGCATCCTGTCCAAGAAGGATCTGATCTATGGGGGCTTTTCCTGTCTGCTCATTTTATGGCCTTTTCACCTCGTTCCTACTATATCATTTATTTTTCCTCTTAAATAACAGCTTTATTGAGATATAATTCACATACCCTACAACTCACCTGTTTAAAAGTGTACAATTCAGTAATTTTAGTTTATTCACAGCTGTGTGCAACCATTACCACAACCGGTTTTAGAACAATTCATCACCCCAAAAGAAAGCTGCCCCCATTAGCCACTCCCTGGCTTCCCTCCCAGCCTCCCAGCCTGCTGTGGATGCCTCACGTAAGTGGAATCATACAGTACGTGCTCGTCCATAACGGGCTTCCTGCACTTAGCATACGCGTTCAGGGTCCATCCTGTTGTAGTATGTGCACTGTCCCAGTCTTCAAACCTGTCTCTGAAGCTCTCCCTGTGGAACTCTAGTTTTACTTCTCGTGTTTCTTTTTTTTTCATCCTCACCCGAGGACACTTTTGCATTCATCTTCAGGTAGAGAGAGAGGCAGAGAGGAAGAGAGAGACAGAAACATGGATGTGAGAGAGACACATCGAGTGGTCGCCACCCACACGACCCCAACCAGGGCCGGGGACAAACTGCAACCGAGGTATGTGCCCTTAGCGGGAACCGAACCCGGGTCTCTCTGGACCGCAGGCCGACGCTCTAACCACTGAGCCAAACTGGCCAGGGCGTCTCATGTTTCTTGAGTGTTCACTACTTACTCCTGAAAAGTACTTATGAACTACAAATCAAGTTTAAGAAGAAGTCCGGGTTCTGAAAAGTCCATGTGACTTTGTTAGGCGTCTCCTACTGCAATGAAGTGCAAATAATCCATATTATGAGTTCCAAAAAACAACTAACTTTCTAAAAATCATTGAAGGCACGTGGCTAATGTGACCCAGCAATGGGATCCTTAGAGAACTGATGGACCTACGGGAGATAAAGGAGGGGCTGTAGCATCATCCCAGGACACAGTGCTCGAGACAGAAACATAGTCACTCCCTCAGCAATCAGTTACTGAGTGCCTACTGCATGCCAGACACTGTTCTATGCACTGGGGTTGGCAGTGAATAGACAGACCTGCTCTCGTGGGGTATGTACTTTCGTGATATGTGATAACATTATTTAAAGAAAGAAGATAAAGTTGCCCGGCTGGTGTGGCTCAGTGGATTGAGCATCGTCCCATGGACTGAGAGGTCCCTGTTCGATTCCTGGTCAGGGCACATGCGGGGGTTGCAGGCTCGATCCCCAGTAGGGGTGTGCAGGAGGCAGCTGATCAATGTTTCTATCTCTCTCTCCCTTCCTCTCTCACTTAAAAAAAAAAAAATCAATAAAAACATTTTTTTTTTAAAAAAGGAGAAAAATCAAGGAAATAAGAAGCAGAAATTTCAAAGTCGCGGTTACTTTTGGAAAAGGGAATAAGAGAAGATGGGGAAGGGGAGGGAGAAGAGCACCCAGGAGGATGCAAGGGTAGGTAAGATCCTGGCCTGGGTGGTGGCTTTCCCCCATGAATGATGTTGCTGGGCTTTGTGACTCGCATGTGTTGCAGATATTCATTTACACACACTGAATATTACATCAAATATAATTTTAAAAAGAGCCACTCCTCTGGATTAGAAGCTGTAGACAGAGATGTCCCTGTGGCTGAGAGACTGGTCTGGGCTAACTTCAAATGCTTATGGAATGTGGGAGGCACAGTGGAGTCTCACACTGGGTCTCTAAGCTGGTGGGTCTCCACTTCAAGGTTCTGGAAGGCTGTAGAACAAGGGCAAGGTCATATTCTTAGGGAAGATTTTCCCAGTTATCTTAGAAGATCATGAACTCTGAGTGATCACTCATCACTCTGGCAAGGGACACATCGAGCATCTATATTAGAAGGGAAACTTCATGGGACCAGAGATATTTATTTATTTATTTATTTATTTATTTATTTATTTATTTATTTATTTATTTATTTATTTATTTATTTATATCCTCACCCGAGGACATTTTTGCACCTATCTTGAGATACAGTGGGAGGGAGAGAGGGAGAGAGAAAGAGAGAAACATTGATGTGAGAGAGACATATCAACTGGTTGCCACCCACACGACCCCAACTAGGGCTGGGGACAAACTGCAACCGAGGTACGTGCCCTTAGCAGGAACCGAACCTGGACTCTCTGGTCCGCGGGCCGGCGCTCTAACTGCTGAGCCAAACCGGCCAGGGCGATTGTTATGTTTTATTCACAAAGTTTCAATTGTCAAGCTTTTTGCACAGATATTATCCCATTTGATTGTCCCCACAAATATCATTAGCCCACTTTCTGGAGGAGGGCATGGAAATTCGGAGAGGCCCACGGTAACACAGCCAGCAGGTGCCCGTGTTCGGCCAGATCCCCAGCTCCGCGGCGCTTGTCCACAGCACCGCCCCTGAAGTGCAGGGCACAGGAACCCACATTTACTTACAAAACCCCCAAACAAATGTTAGAAGTAAATTTCAGAGAGTTAAATTTAAAGTAATGAAAAGAAACACCAGCCCAGTCTAGAGGCGGAATACAAACGGAACTCCCCACTCTACGAAGGAGCACCAGCTTAAATCACGTGCAACTCAGAAACACGTCTTCATGAATTCCTGAAACACAGATTTGCACTCAGAGATTTAAGAAAAAGAGGATGCCTGCAGGGCACCTCTTCCCTGCAAGGCCTCTGCACGTTTTGACAAAATACCCCTTAGTGCCATCACTGAGGTTAGAATATAGAACCCAGTAAGCACTGTGGCAATTATTATGCTCTTATGACAAATTACATTGTCTAATTCAAGATCTTGTCTTCCGTTTGTACCTGCTTGGGGTTTGCTGTGGTTATGTTCCTAATCTGAATCTGATACTATATCAACAGAGTTTACAAAGCCCACATCAGCTGCTTTTTCCACTGAGGAAGAATTCATATTTTCAGAGGAAAAAAGCACATGGGTTAGTTGGGCCGCTTGAAACAAGCTGAGGGTTCTCATGTGGACAAAGTTCAACCCTCAGGCATATTAACGTCACAGAGAGGAAAAGTGTGCCCTGGTCGCTGAGAGCACCTAAAAGCCTGGACATTGATCGCTCAGCTGGGAGATGACAGAGGACAGCTGGCTTCAGCTAACCAGGTCGCAACCAGAAACTACCAACTCCATGGCACTTCCTGAAGGAGACATAATAATGTCCTCTTTGCATATGAAAGTCGGTAAACTAGTATCGTTTACCCAATAAACATGCTTTAACATTCTCACTGTCTTCAGGGACAAACACTGTAAAACGGAATGGCTAATTTTTCCTGTAATAAAGTGAATTTGAATGAGCAACTTAAATCAGTATTAGGCAGCCAAATTATGTGTATTAATATCTATACATCATTAGCATAATCCCAAATGAATTCTTTCATCACTAAAAGCAATGCTGGGCTTGACTTTTCATTTTCCTTGATATTAATTTGTTATATATTTGGTTGGAAATAACTTTTGTTAGGAACCTAATCCACGTCTGCTTTCTGTGTATACACAACAAAAGCGTACAGACAGACATATATATACCTGCATACAGACATACACATGTACCTGTGTGTGTACACATACACATATTCACAGCAAGAAGCCTCAGTGCAAAGACTATCAGATAAGAATTTTCTGCACAGAGTAAGAGGAAAACGTGTCCCTTATTCTCTCCGCTTCTCTTTCCCACAGCGTTGCAGGTTTGCTTTGGGAAAAGGGGTGTACACAAATCTAACAAGTAAATATGAAAGTCTAGGATTATAGTTAAGCAAAAAACAAAAACAAAGTACAAAACCTGTATAAACAAGAATCTGATAAAGGCCCCAACCTGTCCCTCTCTATAGTATTTCATTTCAACATCACTGTCCAGACCAGACCCAGTAAAATGAGGGACAGCTCTCAATGTCGGGACTAAAACAAAACAGGGACCTGAGAATCGGGTCGTCCAGAACAGTGCTGTCTAATGCAAATATAATATGAGTCACTATTTAATTTTAAATATTTCTGTTAGCTACCTTAAACATGTTTAAAGAGGTTAACTTAATTTTTAATTCATTTTCTTTACCCTAATATCTATAAAATGTTATCATTTCAACAAATAATCAATATAATATTTGGAATTGTCTTTTTTTATTTTTTAAATATTTTTTATTGATTTTTAGAGAGAAGAAGGGAGGAGAAGGGGGGAGAGAGAGAGAGAAACATCTATGTGAGAAGGAAACATAGATTGACTGCCTCCTGTATGCTGCATGTGCCCAGATGGGGAATCAAACCGGCAACCTTTTGGTGCGTGGGACGATGCCCAACCCACTGAGCCACACCAGCTAGGGCTTGTCTTTTTGTTTAGTACTAAGTCTTCAACCCTGGTGTGTATTTTACCCTGCAGCACATCTCATTCGCACTGGCCACGCTTCAAGGTCTACCTAGCACACGTGGCTACCACACTGGAAGCAGGTCTAGGGCTTGAGAGGCAGACCCTTAAAGGTCAATGTTGCAGCCCCCACTCTCCAGTAGATGCTACAGAACACTGATCCACAAAACCACACTCCTTGCTTCCTGTTTACTTGCTGTCCCAGCATTGATCTCTGAAGATTATTCCTTAGAAGCAAAACTATTTAAGAAAAAGCACTTTAGAATGTTGGTGTGGCATTATCTGAAATCGTAAGGAAGTGCTAGGTTCTGTTTCCTTGAAGAAGAGAGTGATCAGCCAGGGCTGAAGGTACAGAGGGCAATGATGGGGCACCATGAAATCCAGAGGCTGGGCCTCTGATGAGACAAGAATTGCATAAGGTTATCACCCCAGTGATTCTGTGATTCATACTGCCCCAAATTTATGCTCTGCGTTATGACGATAATGAACACGTCATGCATGCCATCATCCCCTGGCTATTCCGGTTTCTGAGTCCGCTGGCCTCAGCATCCACCTCTTTCTTAACAGTTGCTTGACCCTTTAAAGGTAACTTCCACCTTTCCAATGGTTGTTGCACTTGAAGATGGTAACAGAAGTTCAAGAAGGAGGCCGCTTCCTTTTCTCAGAAACTGTCATGTTCTTGCATCTTATTTGCATGCGTTTCCCCCAATTAAAGGTGCTGAAAATTCCAAAAGCTAACTTTATTTTCTAAAAACCATTGTGCATTTGCTTTGCCTCGTATGTGGGCCTTTTGCAGGAGCAAAATCCTCTAGGCCAACGGTGTGCTGATGGCCAGGATGGTAGGAAATCTCTTTTAAATAGTATGGCTTTTATGCCACTCGCAACCTCAGTCCGCACATTCCCAATTTTCCTATTTGCTTTATGGTGTTTTGGAAGAGATACAATTATAAGATCCAAACTACTTCTGGACGTGGGCATTTTTTTCCTCTTTGAGGTTGACATTCCAACTCACTGGGGGATTATTTCAAAAAGAAATGGGGTTGCCCGGCCGGTGTGGCTCAGTGGTTGAGCATCGACCCATGCACCAAGAGGTCGCCGGTTCGATTCCCGATCAGGGCACATGCCCAGGTTGTGGGCCCAATCCCCAGTGGGGGGCATGCAGGAGGCGGCCAATTGATGCTCTCTCTCATCGATGTTTCTATCTCTCTCTCCCTCTCCTTTCCTCTCTCTCTAAAAGTCAATAAAGAAAAAAAAAAATGGGGTTGTCCATTAGGAACACGACAGCCTTTTTAAAAAAGCATGAATCAAACTTCAGAGCCAGAAAAGTTTATAAACATTTTAATTACTCTCCCCAACATCATCCTCCAGCTGTCATTCCATAGTTTCCCTCAAAGTTATGAAAAAATTACTTAAAAAAAAAGTTGATTTGCAAAATTAGTCAGATATAACCTAAGCTGCGCAAGGAGCAAACACAGGCCTGGGAGAACGTTCTGCCGAATGTTCCATCCTTAGCTTGTTCATTTTACTCTAGTCAGGCCCCTGTCTTAGAACCACTGAGCCTGCACGCCAGTGCTACCCAACAGAATCCTCTGCAAAATGATGGAAACATTCTATCTCTGGTGGTCTAATAGGGCACCACTAGCCACACGTGCAATTGAGCACTTGAAATGTGTCTAGTGCAATTGAGGAACAGGATTGTTTTAAATTTAGATTTAAATGTAAATGTAAATAGGTACATGTGGCTAGTGGCTACCAGCTGGACATAGTATAGTTTGGGCAGACACCAGGCCACCTGAGTCCTCGTGCTTCTATTCCCATGGCAGCCTTGAGGTCGAAGGCCCATTTAAAACACAAAGCACCACCCTGGTTGGTGTGGCTAAATGGTTAGAGCATCGGCCCAAGCACCAAAGGGTCATGGGTTCCATTCCTGGTCATGGGCACATACCTCGGTTGCAGGTTTGATCCCCAGCCCCGGTCGAGATGCATGCAGGAGGCACCCAATCAATGTGTCTCTCTCACATTGATGTTTCTCTCTCTCCCTCCCTCCCTTCCACTCTCTCTAAATACCAATGGAAAAATATCCTCGGGTGAGGATTAACAACAACAACAGCAAAATACAAAGCACTTTGTGACTTGTTTTTGGAAAATAGTAAATAATTCAACAGAACAGCTTCTATGAAGCCAGTCGGGAAAAACGTCTGTAAGAAATTCTCTAAGGGTGACGCTACGGTGTCGGATGAGCCAGGAAAAGAAATGGAGAATTAATGTTCTGAGAGTGGGACCTGGACAACAGTTCCAGCCCCAGCCCCACCGCCAACAGCTGAGCAGCACGGACAGGTCCTGAGCTCCTGGACCCTGATTCTCCTACTCAGACAATGCTGGGATCTGCTCCACAACTTCAAGGGCCCTCCTCCCTCTAGACCTACGATGAAATGGAAAGTCAATCGGGCTCGGGAGAAAAATACTTCTCAGGTAGGAATTGTGTGTGGTTTCTCTGAACGCCATCATTTCGAGTCATTTCCTTTTTCACTAAGGATATAGGCCAAAAAACATATATTCTGCCACCTGAGACTCAGAATCGAAAGCGTCCTGTGGCGATAACAAGACTTGCTATGCTCACCCCAAATGGAGTGTTGAAACTCCAGTGAAGATGGTCAACCGATGCCAAAGTATCACCTTTGTTTCTTTCCCTTGCTTTTTAAAATTGTTTTATTTCTTTCATTTAGAAAATGTCCAAGCCTTTGGAAAAGTTGCAAGAATAGTGCAATGAACACCTAATCACGCATTACCTGGCAGACTGTTCTTAAGTACAGATGCCTGCCAGTCCAAGTCCCCCGGTGTCTCCCCGCAGAGTGATGGCTTGGTGACCCCTCCCGGTTCTCGGCTCTGGTGAGAGCACGCTCCAGTCAGCACCTCAAATCCAAGCCCTGTGGCCTCTCCAACCCATGTCTTGGTTTGCAAAACAGGATATAATGTCTATCTTGGAGAACAGTGTGAGGATCATACTCGATGATGGAACTAGAATGACAAGGAATAGCCATTCAGTCCTGTCAGTTGTTTTTACAGTTTATAAGTATTTTCCCAGTGCTTCGGGAATGACAGCCCTGGGGGACAAGTTCGTCAGATGGCGCTATTTCTGGTTTATAGCCAAGCCACTGAGGCTCAGCGACTCTCAGAGAAGGAGAGAGAAATGGAGAGAAGTGGCGTCTAATGAGGTGACATGGTGGGCAGGCCCACAGGAGGCCACACTTTGTCACCTCTGAAGGCGCACAGCAAGTCCCGAAAACAGGCTGCCGTGCCACAGTCTGCAGTGGGCGTTTCAGGCTTGGAGGGGCCCGTTTCACACCAGCCAGCTAGTCGCAGGGTTTGGCCAAGTGGTTTAAGCACCTGTGTTAAGAGTTTAGGAGCCTTGGTGAAGGGCTCACGCTTCCTGCCTAATGGTTTGAGGGTTCTGGTTAAGGGTTTAAGGGCTCTGAGGGTTAAAGAGCCTCGGTCAAGGTTTATGCTCTGGCGAAAAGCTTAAACGTCCAGATCTTCTGACTCCAAGTTTAGGGCTCTTCTTACGACCTCTAACGGAGACAGTTTTAGGACCTGGGACCTCTCACCAGCTCAGGGAAGCAGACTGTTTCTCCAGATCTGGTCGAGGCTGCCAGGCTGCCAATGGCACCAGCCCCTCCTCTTGGAACAGTGTTGTCCCAGCAGGCCCACCACGCAAGGGGCGACTGGCAGCCGGCACGGCGTGGAGGTGATACCTCAACTCCAGGGATCTAATCAGTGTCACCTCTGCCTGGAGGTGATGACAACACTTCAAATAAGGCTATTAACTGAACACCTGTATTACAGAACGTCTGTGGGAACTTAGACGTTGAATGATTTAAAAGAACACTGTATACTGCGGAGGTTATATCGTACATGGGCTGAGGTTGGGTGGCTTTGTTAGGCCACAGTGTTGAAGCAAGGCAATGCTGTCTTAGACCCTTCGGTGAAGGCTATAGTCAAAGAGAGACCCCCACAAAGGTGTCTGATTAATAATAAATGAGGGGAAACGCAGGCTCTTTGCACAAGCAGCTGGTGGATGGCTCCCCCTGGGTACACGGCTGAAAAAGTTTGATCAACACTGGCAATGCATACATGCGAGGTCTCCAGCCTCAGACCCCAGTGGCAGCCACACGGGTTCTGTGGCCGAGCAGACTGCGTGTGGGGCCAGCACATACCTACCTGGGTTTTCCCCTAGTCACGGGGACTTTGAATAAACCGCTGCTTTTGTTAGTAACGTTGAGACATATGAGTGTGTTTTATCACACCAACCAGCTACACCAGAGATACAGGCATCCACCTGAACCCTCGACCAGAAGTCATGTGAGAAAGAATACCAGCTTCCTCTCCCACTGAGCACAAGGAAGGAGAAACGGGAAGGTGCTTAGAGGACTTGGAAACTATTACCATTTTTTCATAAATGCAGGATTTATGAAAAAAATCTCTACAAAGAAATCTGACCACCATAACAGGTGAGGAAAGCAAAAGGAAGGAAGGAAAGGAAAAAGGAAAGAAGGAAGGAAGGAAAGCTATTCATTTTGAAAATTAAGTGACATATTTCAGGTTCTATAAAATGCAAATATATTCATAAAAGGTAAATGATTGATGGGTGATAGATGTTATTAATCATATGTCCATCACAGATCGGACATACGATTTCTCTTTCTCTGTCTAACTATCTTGGCAGGAATCTCCATCTTCCAGCAGAAAACTTTCCACAGCACGCCAGTACACACAGCTCATGTACAGCTTTTCCAAACCCAATGTCCTCTTACATTCTCCATCGCACAAAACAGGAGACCCTGCAGAGCAGCAGACGGCCCTGGGCAGGACAGACACTGGGGCCACCCACAGGGGGTAGCTCAGAGGACACAATGTCCAGTTCAACCCTGCACAGACTGGCCTTGGAAAATACCTGCTGTTTGCATCCCCTAAAAGTTGACCCAAACAGTTCACAGGGTTAGTGGAAGTGGGGGTAATCTGGCAGTTACGCAAAAGTACACGAGTCCGTGGGCCCTTGTCAAACATGATAAACATGCTGTCATGCTTAAGAAGGACTTCCTCTCTGATTCTATATCCCTGGGGTCATCGGGGCCTCAAATGGACAGTGAATATCTAACAAGTTAAAATGAGGTATGGAAAAGGTCACCAGAAAAACAGCAAGGAATAATACTTTGCCTCTGAGTGAAGGATTTCTCTCAGGGGGTTCATTTTAGCTCTGTGAATTTTTTTATTTAAGTTTTTTTTTTTTTTTTTTTGAAATCACAGGTTTTTCTTTCTTTTTCTGTGATTTAAAATAACAATGGTAATCAAGTCTTCTGGCCACTCTAGGTGATCCTGAGATTAGATTACCAGCAGTTATCACTAAAACAAAGGTAAAGACATTGCTTTTACACATGATTGAATATTTCTGAAGAATCCAAAAGAAGACGTCTCTGTTTCAACAAAGACACCTGTTTTGTAGGGTTAAATACACGGAATTTCTGATTGCACGTATGTCAATCTTGGCACAGGTATACCTTCTGCATCTGGGAACATGAAAGATTTGTATATGTTGCTAGCTGTGGCCCTCCCATAAGAAGCAATGCAAATTCCTATTTATCACCTCTAGGATCAACAGCCATGTGACAGCAGAAAATAGGATTACAGGCGGGCCCCCATATCCGCAGATGCAGAGCACCAACTCTGCGCACTGATGTACACCATTTTATATGAGGGACTTGAGCATCCTCGGAATTTGATATCCATGGGGGTCCTGGAATCCATGCACCAGGGACACAAAGGGACCACTGTATGTACCTAGCCCACTTTACTCTTGCACAGAATCTGGAGACTAACTCCCTCAGTGCTTTCAGCAATGTTCTCTTCCCAATTAAGGTTTGATAACTGCACCTAATACTGATTTTTACTCTTTATCACGTTTGCATTTTAATTTTAGAAGTCTATGTTGATTTCATTTCTATAATACAGTGTGTTTATGTTCTCAGAATCTTAACTTCTTATCCCACAGTCCCTCTAATATTTCATTTTTTTTACCTAGTTCAGTTACTGAAAAATATCTCATAGCTTCTGTATTTATCACTCTACTTGAGTTGTTTTCTTTGCTGTGTGCAATTACCCATTTCTCGTTTGCATTACTATGTGCAAAATGTTCTTATTTCAATTATAAAAGCAACTATAACCCATGATGATTAAGAAAACTATTTTGCAAATCAACCATTGTTTACTTCAGAGTATAATCACAGGCTAGATTAAAGGCTTAAAGATAGAGATTTTTTTTTTTCTGATTTAAAAAAAATAAAGGTAATCCAACCTTCCTGCCAATCTAGGTGATTGTGAAATTTAATTACCAGCAGTTATCATTAAAATAAAGGCAAAGCAATTTTTTTTACACATAATTGAATATTCCAGGAGAAAATTTCTGAAGAGTTCTCAAAAGAACGTATTTAAAAATTAATTTTCACTTGATTATTTCATTTGTTGTGTGTCACTTGGTAACAGACGAAATGACACACGTGGGTGATGTGGTCTCAACAACAGCAAGTGCGAACACAGTCTCAGGAAAGTCCCTGAACTTGAGCCTTCACACCGAGTAAACGATTAGATCTTTACTTTGTGCAAACACAACCAAACCTAAATCTCGCACAGCTATTGCCCTAAGAGAGGTTTGACCCGTGTTATTCGAGTTCACCTCTCCAAATGCTGGACACTGCAGAATCAATTGCCCAAATATGTCCCCAGGTGTCCAGAGCTGTGTCACTAAACACCCACCCGTACCTGAGCAGACAGCAAGCCTCCTACAACAGCAGCAGCAGTAAGTGACTGGCCGCTCTGGCCAGGCTGCTTATGGGCCTATAGGCATAACTGTGCAGAGAAGAGGAGCCACCAAGAAAAAAGATCAATAGCCCTAAGAAAGGAATTTGCAAATCAGGTCACGAGCTTCATCTCCAGGCCTTTGCCTAAATTCTTTCCTCTTCCTGAAATGCCTTTCCCTTTCTCTGCTTTCTGAAAAAATCCTACTCATCCTTCAAGGCCCAACTCATAGGTCACCTAAACTGACCCCTCTAAACTGAGGCCATTCTCTCTTCCCTGCTCTCTCCTCCACATAATTCATTTTATCCAACTGGAATACAGATTGATATTTGTGTGTCCACCTCTGCTGCTGGGAGGTGAGGGAAAGGATCTTGATTCATCTTTCTATTCCAAACACTTGAGACTATGCCTGAAACATAAAAGATACTTAATAAATGCTTGTTTAATGGAGCTCAAACCTCAAGATCAACTTTAACATGCAATGGAAGAGGCAGATTTTATGTGTTGGACTTATTTCTGCACCTGGAGTCTGAGTCTGTGACCGCCTTTTTTTTTCTTTTTCATTCCTCCAGGGAGCAAAATTTATTCACACCAAGCACTTGGGTGCCACACCCTGTGCTAAATGCTCTACACACATTATCTCATTGAATCCCCACCAATATTCCCACGAAGTAGGTCCTTTACTAGCATTTGCCTCATTTATGGATGAGGAAATTGATGTTTGAAGAAGTTAAATAACTCACCTGAAGTTACCCTACTGGTCAGTGGTGGAGCCAGAACTCAAGGACAATAATCCCAGAACTTCAGAGCTAGAAGGAGTCCCAAAATTGTCTTCCTGGTTTAAGGTCCTTGAAGCGGAGGTTTATGACTGACCTCCTGGTATATAGCAGGCCCTCCCAAATGGCGACTGATTGATGGAGTGCCCATTTTCTCAGATTCTGACCTTTGCCTGGAAGAACCCAGCTGCCATCACAAACAGGCTCTATTCTTTCCTGCCCAACACTTCTCACAGGTGTGAATTGCTTGTGTTGTCTGAATTATTCATGATCCACACCTTGAGAAGTGTGCTTAAAAAGAGAACTACAGTTCTCATTATTTTTCAAGACAAAGTGCCTGATTAATTGGTGAATTAGACAACATAAGCTCATGGTCCAGTTCGATTCACACCAAACATTGTATCCCTGCCCACGTTTTGAATTTCAGCTTCCACATAATGCCCCAGTTTCCATTAGGATTTAAAATAGGGGTAGCTGGGCAGGAAAGAGAACCATCTCCAGCGTCTCTCTCCTATCTGAAGAGCAATTACCATCATCTAAAGCGTATACTGCGCTGCTGCAAACCCATGTGTTCTTCCCAGGGCTGAGTTAGGTTTTTCAACGAGATTTCTTGAGCTACATCAAGCCCTGAAAATTCAGATGCCACCTCACCTGTAATTTATGCCATCAGTAAATCATATGAAACTACTGCCTTCTGGTCCTTTCTCCATTCTTCTTCCCCTTAGCCACCTCTCCCTCATGAGTTGATTTTCCAAGTGGGAAATTTTATGAGAGGGCTAGCCATCTGCTAATCGTGAGCCAACATCACTGTGTTTTAAATTCAATGTTAGTCAACCAAAATGAATCGAAAAGCAGCAGCCGTGGTTTGGGGGTACTAAAAATAAGCTGTAGCATTTGCTGAGTTCTCAGAATTAAAACCACAGGCGGCCAACTTGTTGCTGCTCTTAATAAGAGATGACTGTTCTGTCCCATTGACTGCTACTGTGAGGAACTTGAACTCTAACATTCGCCTAATTACACTGTGCTTTGGGTTAGTTGGCAGTGATCGAGAAAGGAAGTGCGTTTCCCTGGAACTAAACCTGCCAAAAAAGATAACAGATGGCTTTCAAGTGATCACCTTGTGCCACATCACAATTGCACCTTGTGCCACACCACAAATTTGCCTTGCATTTATGATTTAATTAGTCACACATCTATAGATATGGTTCCTTGATGCCTGGCTTGCTGTCTAATGTCCCCAACAAGGTGTTTCTTCCTTTGAATTTAATTTGGGGTGATAATACAAAAACAGCACACAATAGGAATTAATACACTATTAATACATTGAGCATTTACATTAGGACTTCAAGACCTTCTTGACCACTGAATACCACATCCTACACTAAGTGTCTTATCAGATATCCCTTGAAGGTTTGCCATTAAAGTTTTGAGGGACCAGAGAGGTAGAAGAATTCTACCTAATGCATCATTGTGATTAGAAACCTGTCGTATCAGAAACCAGTGGGGGTGCTTCTATTGATTCCTGCTCCTTCGGATTCATTAGCAATTTTTTTCTCTTCAATTAGACCTTCTGATCAACCATAGAAAAGCTGAAAGAAGCCCTCCCTTTGCTCAGCTGCACTTGGGTAAAAAAAAAAAAATGTATGCTTGGAAAGTAAAATTACATAGCGTATTCCAAGAGGCCACACAGGGAAAATCAATCTCTCTCTCTCTCTCTCTCTCTCTCTCTCTCTCTCTCTCTCTCTCTCTCTCACACACACACACACACACACACACACACACACACAACCAGGAAAATTGTCAGAGGCTGTGCTCTACCTCCCATTCCCTAACTCGCTTCAATCAGGACCAGAAGACACAATCCCTTCATCACGTCCATCTTAAACCCATGCCCCAAGCGTGTGTCTCCACGGAGCTAATTTCTGAAACAAACAAAGAAAATCAAGTCTGCGAGGAGCGAGGGTTTGCTCCCCTGTGCCTTGAATTCAGGCATCCAGCGTAGTGGCGCCGCACTGCGAGCGGGTCGGGGCGCCCCGAGTCACCCTAACCTTCCCCGCCCCGCAGCCCCGGTGCCAGCTGCGCCAGAAAGTGCGAGTCTGTCCTGCTCCTTTCGCTTCTCCCTACTGCTCCCCAAGTCCCCAGAACGCCCGCGTCCGCACACTAAGGGCGCCACCGCTCTCCCACTCTGCGCTGTCAGATGTCAAGCGCGGAGGTGCTGTGGGCACCGAGGGTGCTGGCCAGCCAAAGTGTCACACCGGACGCCTGCTCTCACTCCGAGAGCGCGGGCAGGGCGGCCACAGGTAGGTTCCATCCCTCCCAGGGCGCGGGGCGAGGGCAGGGGGCGAGTGACCCAGCGCGGCAGCCGCACCCGCCAGGCTGAAACTCACCCGAGGACACCGAGGAGCCGGACAGGCTGGAGTTGCTGGACGCTGCCATCTCGGCGCGCCCCGCACGTCGCTGCTCGCTCAGCCCCGGTGCGGACGCAGCCTGCGCTGCCCTCGCCCGGTCGCTCTCAGCCTCCGCGGCCCCCAGCCCATGGCAAAGTCCTGGGGACGCGCAGAAAGCACCAGCCTCTGGACTCTGCCTGCACTTCCTGCTCCACCAGATGACGCGCTGCTGCCGCCGCTATTTATTTGTGGTTTCCGTCCCTCTTGGCGCCTTTGCACGCTTTTCTCCGGGTGTCTCAGGGTAGGTAGGTGGGTGCGGAGGGAGGCCAGGGGGTGGCCGGAGCGGACCGAGCGTGGCTCCAGCCGAGCCCCAGCTGCAGTTAGCGATCCCCCGCGCGCGGTGGGACCAGGGCGCTAGGGCGTCCCCGAGCCGCCCCGCCAGCTCCCCTCACCCTCCGCTGAGCTCCTGCCTTCCCAGCGGCACTTCGAGCAGCCCGGGCAAAGGCGGCGGGAGACAGACAGACAGAGCGACCTCCCCCTTCTCCCTCCGCCCCAACTCCGCTCGCGCGCACACAAAGGAAGGAGAGGAGACGCGGGAGCTGGGGGGCTGGTTCAGCTGCCGCGGGCTTGACAGCTCCTGCGACGGGGACTGGCGGGGGAGGCTGCGGGCTGCAGGGCGGGAGGACACTGGACCAAGGAGCGGGACCCCGAGGTGCTGGGGAAGCCGCCGGGGGGCGCGGGGCGAGCGCAGCTGCTGTGTGCAGAGCCGCTCCAAGGGTTGGAAGGCGACCTGGAGTGGGGAGTGGGGAGTGGGGAGTGGGGACTTGGGGGTGGGGAAGGTGTTGGAGCTCGCTGCGCCCGGGCGGACTAAGGAGCGGCGAGAGAGCCGGGGTGGAAAAGGGAGGGCGGAAGCGGGGTCACTAAGGACACGTTGTTAAAGCAGAAGGGGGCCTGGGATGCCAGAGCGGCTGTGGAGCGCTCCTTCCAGTCCCCTCCAAATTGTCCTTTGTTGCTCTGGAGCTGATGGTCCCAGCCCTGCAAGAAGGTAAGTTTTCTAAACACCCTCAAAACAGCCAGCAAGCCAGTCCAGCTGCACTTAAGTACCCCAGCCACGGACAGTGCCCGACAGGTCCATTGGGCTTTTGAGGTTGGCCTTCAAAGAAATAGAGATATTCCAAATATGTCATCAGGCCCACACAAAGCCGGGTGTCAGAGAAAGGTTCTCAGACTTCCTCTTGCAAAGGATCCGCACAAAAGCCAGAAGACTGGCCCCAGGTTCGACTGCCTTTCAGGATAAGGCACTGCTCAGGTGTCTGTGTGTGTGTGTGTGTGTGTGTGTGAGAGAGAGAGAGAGAGAGAGAGAGAGAGAGAGAGAGAGAGAGAGAGAGAGACCGGAGCACAAGGTGCGTCCCTTCTCCCTGTATTTAAACCTAAATTAATTTCACTGGGAGGAAATACCATGCAGGGTGGTTTTTTTTTTTTAAGTCTATTTCATGCTCCCAGCAGGGCAATCGATTCTTTTAATCCCGAAGCAACAGAAAACTGTGAAATTTGAACAGAAATTGTTAGATCAAAAGGAAAAGCGAACATTAAAGGGATGAAAGTACTCTCATTATGTAGCACAGTGGAAAGTGCTCACATTGGGGAAGTTCAATTTTTAAAAATACGGTGAAAAGGACATAGTTTAAAAATTATTAGGAGTGACATCGGAGCAGCAGCCAGTCCTAGGGGGTCCACATCAACCATGGGCCTAACATGCAGTGAATAATAAATATTGAATAATCACACTACGTACCATGTCACATTTTCTAGTTGATTTAAACTTTTTTTTTTTTTTTACATTCCCTCCAGGATGCCATCCCAGTGGGTCTTCCCAATAAATTCTTTTTTGTTTATTTATTCATTTATTTGTAATGCGGCTTGATGAATAGTTGAGGGCTCACGAGCACTCTTCAGTCACTTTGGATTGAGTCTCCCCGACCCTCATCTAATGGAACTTGAGACATCCCTGCTGGTGTAGAGAAACCCAAGCACCCTCATTTTTCTTCTTTTTGTGCCACACAGCCCTGATGCAGCCTCCGCGGGAGCCAGCCCTTCAGGGACACATGGCCCATCCCAAACTCGACCTCTCTCTCAGAATGGAACTGCCTGCTTTCCCAGAGTTCTTCTGATCAAAGGCAACATCTACTTGTTTGACAAGAAATCTGTGTGTCCCTCCAGATCTTTAGATGGGCAACTATCTAACTTGGCTGTCACTTAGTTGTCGCCATCTGGGTTTTGAAGAAGACAACGCCCGGTTTCCAGCTCTGGTTCTGCCACTTATTAGCTATGTGACCTTGAGCAAATGACTGACACTCCCTGAGCCGTAGTTGCTCCATCTGCAACCAAAGACCTCTTACGTGGGCTGTTGTGAAGATAAAATGAGTTGATCATTGTAAAGCCACAGTGTAATTGGCATGAGGTTCAGGCTCCATAAGTGACTGTAAATTGTTCGCTTCAAAGACTGAATCTCTGATTTGAACAACTTTTGCTCTCTCCACTGCATCTGGAGATAACTAAGCAGCAGTGACTTGTTCTGCAAGGGGAAATGTCTAATCTTCGGCCCAACATTAATATCTTTCTTGGCCCAAACTGAGCAACAGGCTTCATGACTCATCTCAGAAGTCTCACTAAGGGATATCAGATTCTATTTCTGCAGTTGGGATGACAATAGTTACCTTCCTAGAGCTGTATAGTTGTTAGCTAGAGAAAGTACAACATGGTCCTGTGAAGTGGATTATTTTTATTATCCCAAATTGACAGAGGAAGGGACAGGACAGGAGGGCACCCATTGTGAAGGCCCCACCAAGGCACTCTGTGATGTACAGATATAGAATAAGACAGACTCGTGTTTTTCCACTGGGTCCAAAGGCCAGAAGAAGGATATGAAGATAACAAACATACTTGCTGAATAGAAATGGGATGAATGGGGAGGCCTAGCTTGTGGGTAGAAGGTGGGTGGTAACTCTGAAATCCATTATTTTGAAGAACACATGAAAAGCTCCAGGTTCAGAACGAAAATCTGAAAGTCGATCAATAACTTGGAATGTTAAAGCCATAACCAAGGGAGAAAACTCAGCAGGCATGATTGCTTCCTATCACTTTTCTTAGATTCAGAGGCCTAAAGTGCTTGCTTCTCCTTGCAAATGTTGAATATCAGTAAATGAGCAGGAGGTGGCTGAAACAAGATGCTAACCCCCTCCTCAGTAGGCTCAGGAACCTGTTTGCAGACCTCCCAAAGCATTTCTCCAAACACAACAGTAAAAATATTAGCTCGTATATTTTATTCATTCATGTATGGCCTTAATTCTAGATGATTCCCCCCACCTCCTTTTTTTTGTGTGCCAATGGATAAGGGCCTATTGGTGCTACAAAGATCTTAGCTCTGTTTGAAAAGGATTTTAAAAGATATTTATACCTTCTTTCTTCAAATACTAAAAGACACGGTATGAAAGAAGTTGTGTTGCTAATTTGGTCTATTTAGGATTAAAAATTATACACTTTGTTTCAGCTCTCATGCCAACTGAACACTTAAAATCTTCCCACTTTCCTTTTCCAAACATATATCCTGTTCTCCTCTTCCCAAATGCAACCCCTTCTCACTGTGCCCGCCCCACCTGAGTCTGGCACACCAGCCTCTTCCCACGTCCTCCCAGCTGGGCACCCTCCACATTGTGAAGGTTCAAGTGGAAAGCACCTTCCTAGAGAATCTTCCCAGATGCCCAAACCAGAAGCCAGTTCCCCTATTGAATTCCTCTAGCCCTTTCTCTGACCTCCCTCTGGCAGATGCTGTCTTGTTTTGCTGGTAATTTTGGACCATATTTTATCTCCCTATTCCATTAAAAGCTTGCAGGGGGCAGGATCCTTGTCTGGCCAGCCTTTGTGTTCTCTATCATGATATGCACTCAATAGGTGCTCAGTAGATATTTGTTGAATAAATGAGTAAAGGAGCAAATTCCTCCATACATGGTTCTCAAGGACGCCAATTACATGTCACATCAGTAGCTGTGACCACTCAGCAACAGAGCATGAGTAACACATCTGGGGCACATGGAAGTTGGTGTGTGTGTCACGACACTCCTTTGCTGTGAACAACAAAAATTGCAATGAGGAAAACATACGAATAAAATTTTGATGGAGTAAATGTTTGCAGTCCCCACCCCCATCACCGGCTGTTACAACTCCTGTACTTTACTGTTTACAGAGTAGCTCTTATGCTACTGTAATTTGTTTATTTTTGCTTTACTGTTCCTTTGAAGTTTAAAGGCAGACATGAAAACACCGCAGGGCGAACGTGGCTGCTGTGTTGAGAGCCGGGCTCCCACGTCTCAGGCACTCTGGGGTGTTGGCGAAGGTCATTCCCTTCCTCCGTGCCACGCACAGAATGAAATATTCCTTACTTTCAAGATTAATCCAGTGGCTGGCATTCACAGGAGACTAGTGGGGCTATTTGTCAACTAGCTTTAAATATTTTATGGCAAATACTCCACTCTCCCCTGAAAATTGGTTCTTTCCCCATCAATTTCTCAACATCGATATACTCTTCATTGGAGTGAGAAATATTTCTCTTTGTAGTTAAAGCCGTGTTTCTAAATACAAAGATGCCTAGTCCTGTTCAAGAGAAAACACTGGCTCTTTGGAGTAACGACAGGCAGGCGTAAACTGGAGGCAGAAGCTAAGAAAGACTCCGTTTCCCTAGTGGGCAGACGGCCCAGGGTGGGTTATCCAGCAGACAGCTCAGCCGCTGCAAGGAGCAGCCCTGCCTCTGAACAAAAGGAGCCCACACCTGGGGTGCAGACAAAGGGAGGCCGCTCGCTGCCCAATTCCCAGCTCACGTCGCCTGCTGCTGGGGCCCCCTAGTGGCCACACGCGCCGCAAGCGCAGGTGCTCCTGAAGCTCCTCACTGACATGCGGAGGGCTCCAGGGGAATCGCCCCCGGTTTGCTGTTTGGCCGCTTGGCTTGCGAGGATCAGACACCCACACCAATGCACACTTATGCCACGCAGTCAGCTACACTCTGTTTGACTTGAAAGCCAGACAGACACACACAGAGAAATGGGGAGGGGGGGTATTTCTTTCTGAAGAAGAAAATCAGAGTTCAGAGACTTATCATCGAGTTCAGAAACTCATTGAATGTGCTTTCTTCTGCATAGAGCACCGTCTGGCTTTGTTCTCCGACATTTTAGATTACAAAAAGCTTTTCTGCCCTCAAGCTCGAAGAGAAATCTAGGATAAACTAAAGTGAAGTCTGCTCCCGGCAAAGTGTGCAGTGGGTTTGTTTACGGTGTCTTCTGGGGAACCTCTGGCTTTACGCTCTTCCGCTACAAAAGTGTCCGCTGGATTGATTCTCTGCTGCTCGCTCATTTATGCATTCATTAATTCACTCCCTAATGTGTGTTGAGCCCTGGGGGGAAGGATATAAGAAACCACTTCCTGGGTCGCACATTTCACTGGGGCAAGGCACAGAGATGTCTCTAATTGGAAATTATAGGTAGGTGTCATCCATCTGGTATCAACCTACTTTTTAGCAATTCTTTTTTTTAAACGAAGCCTCCAAAATCAAGCTCAAAGTCTACTTCTAGATAACTAGCATCTTCTCATGCACAGGTTTATCTTGTCAGCTCAGGGAATCACTTGAATACTCTGAATGTTCTGTGTGTTTGCCCTCTCCCGAAAAAGTTCTGAGTCATTATTTTCATTTCTTTGCCTGTGGCATCTATAGGTTCAACAATAAAACAGGAAACACCTTTTTTTAAAAAAGATCCTTTTGAGGAGGGAGGGTAAATGGCATTGGAGGAAAGCTAGCAGGCAATATCTGGGTCAATCTTCTGATGTAGAAAACATATTTTAGCCTTTTGCAAATATAGGTGGGGCAAAACAGGTTTGTAGTTGTTTGTATGGAAAACAATACAATAATTAATACATAATAATAGTACAAGAATAAACTCTGTGTTCCCATACTCCTAACTGTAAGCCCGCTTTTGCCCCACCCTGTATTCCAAAGGTTTGTAAAACCCGGCATGAAGAAGTGATTTCGGAAACGCTGATGGGCGTCTGTGCAGTCAGACAGGCCTCGTTTAATTCTAGTTCACCTTTTGTTTGCTGTGTGATTTCATCTTAGTTTCCTGATATTTCAAATGGGGTTAATAATGCCAAGTTCACAGAGTTTGTGGGGACCAAATGGAATAACAGATGTAAGTACAGTGCCGACTGCGCAGATGCCCAGTTAGCTCGGGTCTGTTCCTTTAGTGTGCTTACTTCGACATTTCCAGAGCAGTCTGAAGCATAATGGTCTGCTACAAAAGTAAATCTCGTCTCTACCTACCACCTCTATGTTACAGCGCCTGTGTGAGAGCACGTTAGGCCCCGTGAGAGGCCTGGGCTTTGGAGATAAAGCCCAGGTCCAAGTTGGACTCTGCTGCGTACTGCCTGGTGACCTTGGGCAAGGAACTTACTTCTTCTCGTTCTCAGTCTCCTTAAAATGGAGATAATATCTCATTTTTATATAAAAGACAATGACATTAGTGTACGCCATAATATTAATTACAGCAATCACTTTCTAATTGTAGCAGGCCCTGGAGAGAAAGGGGATGTTACTAGGGTCTGGGAGTGTTTCAGAACCTTCAAGGAGGGGAGTGTGGCAAATTAAAAGGTATACTCCAGTTCTCTCTCTCTCTTTCTCTTTCTCTCTCTCTCTCTCTCTCTCTCTCTCTCTCACACACACACACACACACACACACACACACACCCCAGAATGGTAATGCCTCCCATTGGGACAGTTACCCCTAGCCTCTGTTGATAAGAAAGCTGGTAGCATTTGAAAGTAGGGTACTGTGAAAGAGTAGGCAGGTTACTTAATCTCTCCACCAAACTTGGCCCCTTATGAGATAAAGGGGAGAAAACCAGCCTTTGATGAGGACGATTGCCGCTGTTCCTTTCGTCACCGCTCTCAGCCCGCTTCCTGACACCAGTGACATAGAAAACCGCCTTCCACGTAACATCCATTCGCTGTGTGCCAGGCTGCGCTCACTATTGTCATGTCACAACGTTCCTGGAGAGAGAAGCAGGAGC
The DNA here is from genome assembly GCA_030848825.1 of Tadarida brasiliensis. Lineage (NCBI taxonomy): Eukaryota > Metazoa > Chordata > Mammalia > Chiroptera > Molossidae > Tadarida > Tadarida brasiliensis. The sequence goes on along the minus strand of CM061267.1, from coordinate 90,552,817 downwards.
TCTATTTTCCATTTGGGGAAACTGAGGCAAGAAAAACGTATGTTGCATCTTCATCAAAATGCACGACAGCCCGAGTGGTATGAGTATAACCCCCACTGTGTTTGGTTATGAAACAAAATATGAAAGGGAGAATAATTTACCAAGGGTACGGGCATCTATCTGAACCCAGCTTTGGCTGACTGTCCAGAACATGATAAAAGAAAATTTACCCTTTCATAAATTTAGACTTTTTTTCTGCATTTTTGGTAAATATTTTCCTGTTGGAGCCTTCATTTGGGTGAGAAATGAAGTCTTTAAAATACATTTTCTTTACATGTTTTTCTTTTTGAACCTAGAAGGATACTGTCATTGTCCTTGCCTAACACACAAACCTTTGTGTAGGTCAGACGCTGGAGAGGACACAGAACCCGTGGTCCTGGGCCCTGGGCAGGGACAGGCACAGTGTTAGGCAGACCCCGGAGACATTTACCCAAGTGGGGGGATTTCAAAGAACTGAGACTGCTCTTGGTCAGAACCCCATCCTATCCAGCTTCCAGATGCAAGAAGTTCCATAAACACAACTTCCACCCCTTTGACTTAATTAAAAAATGCTGTGAACACCTGTCAGAATTCATTAAGCCAAATTACTATTTCCACCAGAGTGAGTTTCCCTATCCCAAAGGCTGGTTTTAATAGCAAGGGAAGACCAATTCATAGGATAAGGTTATACACCATCTTTATGTCCATAGATCACCTGGAAGTCTCGCCAAAATGCAGGTTCAGATTCAGCAGGTGTGGGGCAGGCCCCAGTCCTGCATTTCTGATACCTCCCAGGTGACACAGATGCATCACCACATTCTGCAGTAACAAGGGCCCTGGGGCAGTGGTCACACCTCTGCTGCACATAAGAGTCACCAAGGCGTTTAGGAATCCCAACGCCCAAATCACATCCCAGGACAATCAAACCGAAATCCCTGTGGGGTGGGAAGCAAACATCAGTGCTGAAACTCCCGGGTGACTCCCAACTGCAGCCACAGTTGGGCACCGCTCATGGGAAACATGGGTTTAGAGAAGAGATCATGCTGTCGAAGGAGTCAGCTGGGCATAATGAGGGCTCACGGTGCCCCAAGACTGTGCCAGGACTCTGATCATGAAGGAGAGAGAATCAAGTTCCTGTCAAGACCTTTCACAAGACCATGTAACCACAGCCACCGTGATGTGAGAAAATAGACTATAATCTAACATGAGGACAACATTTTTCAATCAGCATGGGGGTGATTCTGTTTCAAATTGTAGTCGCATTATGATTTTTTAAATATACTTCTCGATGAATAAGCATAAACAATACGCACTTACTTTAGGGCCGCTCCCATTAGGGCAGCCAGCTGTCAGTAAGGCAGATGTTTTTCAGCAAATCCACCCTATCATTTCTCAATCAGAAAGAAGATTAGAAATGGGATTTTCAGCTCAGATGGGGTTGAAGGGTGATGTTTATGCCAGAGATACACCTCACGCCAGAGCTAGAAAAATTGCTTTGGGGAAAGAAAACCCTCAACTTCTTATGTGTAATGAATATAGGAAAATGAAAGCCTCCGCCTGGAGAGAAAGAGGTGATGTCATAGGTGAGCGCACCTGCCTTCCACTTCCAGCAGGGTGCAATTGTTTAGCTGACTGTCCCCAAACCGTTTCTCCGCATCCACACAAACTCCCATTCCCCACGGTTGAGTCTCAAAAAGTGGTAAGTGAAATGAATCAAAATGTTTACAGCGGTTAATTCAGGTATGATGGTAAATTGTATGTGTCCACTTGACTGGACCATGGGGTGCCCACATACTTAGCAAAACATTATTCTGGGTGTTTCTGTGATGGTGTTTTGGGATGAGATTAACATTTCAATCAGTTAACTGAGTAAATCAGATTGCTTTCCCTAATGTGGGTGGGCCCCATCCGATCAGTTGAAGGCCTAAGAGCAAAAAGACTGGACCCCCTTCTATAAGGGAATTCTTCCTGACGGCTTTCAGACTGGTCAGCTCTTTTCCTGCCTTTGGACTGGAAATAAACCATCACTTTCCTAGGTCTCTAGCTTGCTGACTCACACTGCAGATCTGGGACTTACTAGCCTTCATAATTCTCCATAGGTAAAGGAATAAGCATGAGCCAATATATATTGGCCTAAATATGACTCTGTGTGTGTGTGTGTGTGTGTGTGTGTGTGTGTGTGTTATTGGTTCTGTTTCACTGAAGAACTGTGACAAATAATTCACAAGGGTAATTTTTCACCTTTTGTGTTCCTCCAGGTTTTAAACTTTTTTCTATAACAAGCATGTACACAGTAATCACTGATTTTACAACTGTGTGCTATTAAATGAACAACAGGAAGGATCGTGTCCTCTTACATCGCAGGTGCCTGTACTTCGGAGCAGCGCTGCGTCTCCAGCTTTAGAACCTACAGATATTGCCTGGACAGCTGTCGAAACTGGTGCCACCCTCAGACACTCTGGTTCAGGAGTTCTGGGGGTCGGCAGCGAGTGTCTGCGTCTCTCACAAGCTCCCGGGGATGCCACTCCACAGACCTGCTTTGAGTGGCAAGGTCTATGATGACTCCAGTAGTGACCACAGCCCCTTTCTAGGGGACTGTCCTGTAATCTCCTCTTCCTGTGTTGATCCCGCCAAGCCAGCCCTTTACAAACTCCGTCCGTCTTTGTAGTCATCCTTCTACCCATCTCTCTCAAGCAATGGGAAGATTCTGGAGGGCAGTGATGGTGTTTTACCATTTTTGCATCTCCCTTCCCTAACCCCCAAACCTGTCCTATCATAAAATTACAAAAATGTTTGGAGACTCCATCTGAGTGCTTATATTTGTTCTGGCGTCCCAAGCCACTGAAGGCAGCAGGCTGTCCTGATTTCCTGCACAAAAGAGCAGGAACAGAATGAACCAGCAGGGCGCTGTCTGATCTTCTCTTCTGCCCTGTCCAAGAGTTCCAATTCTCTTTGAAACAGTTACATCAAGAACCTCAGTGTGACATTCAGGCCTTATGGAACGTTAATGATCGTGGGGAACACTGAGTTTACTCAACTTGTGTTTCTAGACATGTAAATGTTTAAAATCGGGGAGACAAAATCTTTGAATGTTGAACTGACTTTTTCTGTTTTGATCCAAAGGTGTGATGTCGGATAAAAATATCCTAGGTTTATATATGGGTAACACTGACTGAACATGACAAGTAGTTGCATATGATGATGTGGCAAGACTCAGGGAGAAGTCTGAACAATGTTACCAGTCGATCCATTCTCATTTTGATACATTCTCATTATGATCTGCATCTTCATATCCCCATTCTGTTGCACTCTGTGTCATATCACAGTGACTAGCTTTTGTTTCTTAATGCTGTTTGTGATCTTATTGTGCTATTGTCAGAACACTATCAGGTTAAAACAATTCTTTTAAGACATTCAGAATAGAAATCTTCACCACTGCGAAGCTTCCTCTGTCCTCCTATTTTTCAAAGTCTATCAGTACCTTCTCTTTGGCAGAGCATCCCGTCATGGTCTCATAATAGAAGTTCAGCTTGTTTGCATATGCATTTGCATGTCTTCATTAAGAGGAAGACAGCCAAGTGATTAATGAGTGTTACTGCTCATTTTGCAAAAGGAATATGTCTGTTTGTTATATTCTGTATTCAAAGCAATGAAAGAGTCATAAGTTAGCATAACATCCAATCATTTACAGCTTTTATGTTATTTAAGATGTTTTTCTTATAAAGTAATCATGCTAACTGTAGACATGTTAGAGGTAAAAGAGGGTTACGTAAAAGAAAAAAAGTCATCCATATTCCCAGCAGCATGAATAAGTACTTTAATAATTTGTTGTACTTTTTCTCCCTGTGGGGACAAGCAGTTTAGCGGTCTGCTTTTTGCAGATTACGATATGTAGAAATCTGAACATACATGTAGAAAAACTTTGTTAGGACCCCTACCAAAAGTGGCAATCTTTGTGGGTTGAAATTATTCTGACCACTTCAACTTTTCTATGTTGTGTAATTTTTTTAATGATTATATTTTATTTATAAAATCAGAGACAAGAAGAAAGCTACCTTCATTTTGGAATGCAGTTGTATGACTATTTCCTCATGTCATTACATATTCTTAATGTGATTTTTAAATGGCAACAACTCAATTCATGACTCCTCTATTAATTGGAATTTAAGTTGTTCTACAGTTTTTGCTCTTTGTGAATGATGCTGGGATGAAGATCCTTGCACATACATCTGCAGACGCTTTCTGTTTGTTCCCTTAGGCGGGCCTGCTGCAAGCTGGGCATGTCAGCCGCAGGGCCAGCCGCTGCGCCACCCGAGAGGGGACCAGACACAGGGTATTCTACATGAATTTTCTGTTCTGCTGGTTACCTGTCAACTAAACAGCAATGTATCTCCTCTGCTGTTGAGCAACTGAATTGAAAATATAACTTTGATTTTTCATTTTTACAATTTCATTATTTTTCAAGTCCATTGGGTTGTTTTTCATACCCTCTTGTTCCTTTATCATACTTTTGATTGCCTCTCACAGTCTTTAATGATTATGCTCGGTATTTTCTTTCTGCCCCTTCCAAAACCACCCTCCACCCTGCCCACCCTAACTGTGCCCTGAGAGGTAAATCAGCTGGACTCCAGGGACAGGTTCCCTTGCCCAGACAGGTTCCTGCCCCTCCCCAGGACCAGGGGACCTTTGCTTTCCACTGGTGCAGCATTGGGGCCCTAAGAGTGTCACCATCTCTCCCCAGGGCACATGGCTGTGCTTCTGTCCTTTCCCCAGAAATGGCAAATCTCTGCCTGCATTTTGACGGTGGGAAGGAGGGTGCGCTGCCCTCCTCGCTCAGGGAGCTGGCTCGCTCGCCCTCCTCGGCACCGTGCCAACAGCTCTGCGGCTTCTCCCCAACAGCGGACACCTCTGCTTCCCAGAGAGCAGCACCGGGGCCCATGTCACCAAGGGGGCTCTCTCCAGCCTTTTGACCTTGGAGACCATGGAGGGGAGCTTGAGAGTGGGTACAGACTCCCCTTGTGTCTGGAGCCCCCAGTTATTCTAAACTGATACACTAGTGCATACTCAGCCTTTAGGAACTTAATTAAATTTCTTTTTAAAAAAAAAAAATTTCTTTTCCTTTATTGATTTTTAGAGAGAGAGGAAGGGAGAGAGAGAGAGAGAAACATTGATGAGAGAGAACATCAATTAGCCACCTCCTGCATGCCCCCCACTGGGGATTTGGCCTACAGCCTGGGCATGTGCCCTGACTGGGAATTGAACCGGCGACCTCTTGGTGCATGGGTCGACACTCAACCACTGAGCCACACCGGCCGGACTAACATTTCTTCTTCCCCACTCTCTGGCAGCCGCCTCTTCCTCCCAGGCACGTCAAAGGCAAACGATTCATGTGTCTGGATTCTCATGCCGGGTTGGGGTGGGGGGCTTGCTCCTTGAACTTCAGTGTCCTGGCCATGTGACTCCAACTCCCTGATGAGCTCATGAAAGTGATGACTGTGTGGACTGTTCAGCATTTTCCCACTGCTAGGATGGGTGGGCACCCTCTCACGGAGTTCCCCGGCCCACGCAGGAGTGGAGTGTTCAGTGTGTGAGTAACGGCACCACACTTCACTTCACAAGCACTCTGGGCTGAGGATAAATTCCACGGTCACCAGAGACATGGCCCAGGTGAAAGCCACGAGCACCTGCAGATGCTTTCAGGGCAATGCCAGCTGCAGGGCTCACTGCCTCTCCGGGTTCTCATTGTCTTATTTTGCTGGCCCAAGAGAATTTTCCTTACTTTTGTGTAAGCTCAGGCATGCATTTAAAATGAAGTTTTAAAAAAACCAAAACTATCTTATCCAGCACTTTTTAGATGGTATGAAACAGAAAGGCTCCTCTAGATATCTAGTAAGTCATATAGCCATAAGCACAAGTTGAAAAAACTGTTTTATAATGTTAAAATTTTAATAATTTACTTTTTTCCTTATTAAGATGAATGATTCTTGAAGCTGTTGATTTGATGGCTGCATACGTCAAAAAGCAATGGTTAATGTGAAAATGGTTAATATTGTAAAAATGGAATCATTTTTAATGTAAAAGACTTACTTTACTAAGCTTTTCTCAAATGCTCTAACAGTTCAATTTATCTGGTGGGTGTTAACATGAATAATTTAAAATTAATTTTCCAACTGCAAGAAAAATAAAATTGATTTTGAGAGTTTTCCTGAATCTGAAAGCTGGTTATTTTTAACAAAAAAAAAATTTTGACAAATGATGAATGGATGGTTACATGATGATAGATCGATAGACTGATTGATTGATAAATAGATTGTTGTTACAGGATACTAAGGTAAACTTTAGACACCAATCTTATAACCAAAGGTGAGCCTAAGATTAGAAGTCAGAGGATTCCTAGGCCCAAAGTCAATCAACTCATTACAACAAATCAACTAACAGAAATCAGCCAAGATGCCAACAGCACCTGTGGTACCAAGACCTCAGTGGGACTGGAGAGAATGTGATCCACAGTAAGACGTTTCATTAAAGGACTGGATCACTGCAGAAATTCTTGGGTTCCATAGAGGTGGCAACATTGTCCATGTATATTAACATGATCTAGCTGACCCCACATCTGATTGGCGGACCTGGCCGGCTAGATGTCTGTCTCCTTCCTCCTCACCACTCCATGAGGTTTCTTCACTTGCACAGCCCGTGTTGAGTACTCAGTTGAGGAGGACAACCTTCTCAGCTAGAGCCGATTATTCTTTAGTCAAGAATATAGGAATGGGGGGCTTCCCCCCAAGTCAGCTCTTAAGTTCCACTTGTATGTTGAGGATATGCTTGAAAGCTTCAGTTAAAGATGATAGATTCCGTAGTTTACTTTGGACATTTCCCCACCCCTCTCTGGCAGGCCAAATAATGGCCCCCTAACAATGTCCTCATCTTAATCCCTAGAACCTGCGACTATGTTACTTTACATGACCAAAGGGACTTCATGGATGTGATGAAGGTTGTAGATCTTAAAATGGGAAGATTATCCTAGATTATCCAAGTAGGTCCAATATACTAACATAAGTACTTAAAATTGAAGAACTTTTCCCAGCTAGGGTCAGAAAAATCCAACTGGAGAAGAGGCAGGAGAGATTCAAAACAAGACAGGGACTCGACTCACTGTTGCTGACTTTGAAGGTAAACAAGGCCATGATAGAGCACATGCCGGCAGCCCCTAGAAGCCGAGAGCGACAGTGGCCAACAGCCAGCAGGGAAATGAAGACCTCAGTCCTACAGCCGCACGGAACTGAATTCTGCCAACTCGCCTGCAGGAGCAAGGACAAAGACTTTCCCCTGGAGCCTTGAGACACAATGCATCCCTGTGGACACCTTGATTTTCGCTTGGTGAGACCATATCAGAGATGATCCACAGAACTATGACGTCATCTATTTGTGTTGTTTAAAGCCATTTGTTGTATGGTCGTTTGTAATAGCATCACTAGGAAACTAACATCCTCCTGTTTTCTTGTCTCTTATTGTTCTCTGTATGCTTCCCTCTGTACTGACTCTACCCAGGTATTTCAGTGCCTTCATGAGTTCTTGGGATGGTCTCAGAAGCACCACTAAAGAGGTGAACAGTGGGCTGGGCAGGGCCCTTCCAAATCCCGTGTGAGTTCCGTATAGGGCTGATAAGGATGTTGGCAGAGAGAGTACATTTCTCCTCTTGAGATGGCAGATCAAAACGGGCCATGTGAACTTGGAGATCCCATTACAGGAGAGAACCTGCTTGAGAATAAGGATAACTCGGACGAAAAAGAGTGAAGAGATTATGAGCACATAGGTCAAGCCCAGATCCAGCTATACCTGGAACGCATAACCTCTAGACTTTTTAGTTATCTAACTTAAAAAAAAACACAAAAACCCTTTAAGTTTGGCTTTATTCCCTGCCACTACCAGAGGCTTGGCTGGTAAAGTGCCACTGTCCTTGGGTTGCCAGGAGTATTCTAGGACCTGATCATGATGGCCTCAGGCACAATGCCTGGAACATAACAGGTTTCATGTTACTAGTTAGTTATCTTTGTCTTTCAGGCCTTCCCAAGGAAAACCTTCCCAAGGAAAACCTCCCCACTCCTGTCTCCAACTCAAACTCCTAGGACCCTGAAAGGAGCCATGGAGCCATGGAAAATCCTACACAAGATGATAATGTTGATTACTGGGCTCATGAGTTACCTTTTTCATTAAAACTATTAGGATGGAGCCCAGCCGGTGTGGCTCAGTGGTTGAGCATCAACTCATGCACCAAGAGGTTGCCAGTTTGATTCCCGGTCAGGGCATATGCCCAGGTTGTGGGCCAAATCCCCCGGGGGGGGGGCATGCAGGAGGCAGCCAATCGATGTTCTCTCTCATCGATGTTTCTATCTCTCTCTCCCTCTCCTTTCCTCTCTCTCTAAATTCAATAAAGAAAAAATAAATTAAAAAAAAAAAAAACTATTAGAATGGAAACTTGGAAGATACTCTAGCTCCCAAGAGTGTATGTTGAATTTCAGGCACCATGATATGGATACGGAGAAAACACTTTGGACTGGGCATCCTCTTATTGGTACTCCTTACGTTGTATTTCAAATGAGTATCATTCCATTCATTCAGAAGACTGGTTCTCAGCATACCTCTGTACCTTTAAAAACAAACAAACAACCTTATAGCTGTAACTGGAAAAGGATTTACACAGGTTTGTTATTCTGCACTGTCTGTTTATAGAACCTTCTTGCTTTCCTGCCTATTTGTTACACTACATACCCTGGAGACAATGGCCATCTGAGAGAGGGAACCACATTTTTATTTTCCAAATTGAGCAATGGCCATCTTTAAAACGGTCATACTAGCATTTCAACTTGCATGGCTTGAGATTAAGACCTAGTCCTTTTGGGCACGTGTCAATGTGGGAAAATGAAAATGCATTATTTGGAGACACACTGCTAGTTTTCAGAATTGTGTCACATGTCTGGATGGGGCTGCCACAAGTTTATGCTCTGAATTGTTTGTCTCTTGGCTGATACTTAGTTTGAGGAATTTGATTAAATAGCATCTCTTAAGGTTTTGGAGCTCGTCTTCCCTGCCCACATATGAAAGAAATATTAAGAGTCTCTGACCTTACACTCTGTACACAGAAATCCCTCAATAAAAACCTCAGGGCTGCACTGAGGAGGATTCTGGGTAAATTCATCCCCCTGGGGATCCCCACCCTCTTAGCTTATTCTGGGTGTGGCGCTTCCTTCTGGCAGCTCAGCCTGAGGGCTCCAAACTGACGAATGCTGCTGCTTATTCCATGCATGTGTTATAGTGAATGATATCCCGCAGAATAACCAAGCCCAATTACCAGGTAGTTCTCACAGACCTGTGAAATCCCCGGGGCGCTCCTGAAGGCTTTTTGGTGCCCGGAGTGCAGAGCAGAGGAGTGCAGCAGGAAGCCTGCACGGAGGTGTGGTGCCGGAGCAGGAGCGGTGCGCGTGTGAGCAGCAGAGCCGCGCAGTCAGGAGTCAGACCCGGAGCCAGCCGGCGGCGCACCGCGTTCAGCACCTTTCTTCTTGATCACACAGCTCGCAAACGGTCCTTTTCAATGAGGGAAGCGTGGGTTTGCGTGCATCAGAGCAATGGATCAGCTGAGTCACAGCGCAGGGTAAGTCGTTTTTGCCTGAGGTTAGATATTGCAGAAAGTCGCTCAGAAGCATTCACTCCCAGGAGCTTGGCAACAAAGATACTAGAGGACATGTATTTGTCATGTAATGGTTCGTCTTTATTCAAAATATTCACTAAATACGCAAAAGCCGTCATAAAGTGGGGATAGGGACAAGTTACTTCAATGGGCCCTCAGATGAACAACTGGAGAAAATATGGATAACATGGGGAGAAGGACTACCATTTACAGTATCCAAAATTAATTGAAGGGCAAGCCTCCAGGATCCAATAGAACACGTTTTATTAGGGATATATATAAAAGAAACGTTGGCATGAAGGAAGGTATGATGGTTAATTTTATGTGTCAATTTGAATGGGCCAAGAGCTGCTTAGATGAAACCTTGTTTCTGGGTATGTCTGTGAAGGTGTTTCTGGATTAGATTGGCCTTTGAATCAGTGGATTCAGTAGATGGCCGTGCCCAGTGTGACTGAGCATCATCCGATCCCTTCGTAAATGTGTAGAAACTTCATTTTTAAAATACGAACTTTCTCCTTTCTTTCCTTTTGATTCAAACTGGCCTCATCCAGCACCCTGCCTCGCCTGCCTCTTCCTCCCTTGCATTAAGCTCTCAGGACAATGAGGTTCTGATCAGCATCAAATAATCTTAGAGACAAAGTTTTGGGTCTGTTGACCACAGAGACAGAGTTTTGGTCAAACTAGAGATAACATCTGGGCCTCAGTTGTGTTTCAGCTCCAGGCCCAGAAAAACAGTCAAACCAGAAGAAACGAAGCCATGGCTGACATCAGGACCAGATGCAATGATCAGCTACCCCTAACCTAGGGCTGATCAGTCAGGAGAGACCACGACCCTGACCACAACCCTAACTCCCTTAGTCATCATAATGATTTTTCCCTTATATAACCCATCCCTCGGAAGCCATGGAGGAGCCAGGTCTTTGAACATTAGCTCACCTGTGACTCCGGACGTTGGCCACTTCCTAAACGTAAACCCTCACTTTATTTGCTGATGCTCCCGTTTGTGCCTTGTTAGGTTTTGATAAACACAGGCAAATGGACCCCTTTAGTCCCATAACAAAAGGTGGAGGACTTGTCCCTTTTTCCCTGCCTCACTCCTTGAGCTGGGACATCTCATCTCGTCTTCTCCTGCCTTTGGACGGGTGTTTACACCATTGGCTCCCTTGGTTCGCAGGTCTTTGGACTCGGAATGAATTACACCACTACAGATCTTGGGACTTCTCAGCCTTCATAATTGCATGAGCCAATTCCTCATAGTTTCTGTCTCTGTCTCTCTGTCTTTCTCTCTCTCTAACCCTGACAAATACAGAAGGCATATAAAAATCATGTGTTTGAAGATTTGCTTTTGCCTAGACTTGCTCTGGTAATGAAGATTGTAAAGAAATATGTCAGATATTAAAACAAAGGAATAGTTTCAATAGTATCACCAGCAATCAACTGTTACACATAAAGGGGCCAAAAAAGCCCATTAGACCCAGTTCAAGAGCTCAGAGAAGCACCTCTATGCCCTAAGCCTCCTTCGGTCCAACTCCAGAGAGCAGGCTTCAGCTGGAAATGTAGGAGCACTGGATTAGTCAAGGTCAAATGCAAGGATCAAAGGGACAAACAGCTCTCATCCCTACCAGGCAACCATGGGATAAGGATCAGGAGAGCTACAGGTGAACCACTGCGCAAATGTGTCAAGCAGGCCCTCAGGAACAGAGACAGAGCTGCAAAAAAGAATGGCAGCTCTACAACGCACACAAAACAGACAAAAACCAAAGGAGAAAAGGCAGAAAAAGCCAGTGGCCAGGTGCTGGTCTTTTCAATTACTCTTTGATACATTATCAGCTACTTAACCCCCTTTTAGGTGAACAATAATATAACAACAAAACAATTGTATTTATTTTTTAATTGATAGAAAAGCATTGCATTTAGACATTTATATAGAAACAATATAGGACAGATCCACTAATAGAGAAGGGAGAATTGTTTAAAGTAATAATTAAAAACATTTCAGAGAGGCATGGAAATGGAGCCGTTGAACTCTGAGAGAAAAGCACACTTCCTATGAATACATCAGAAGAAGCAACTTGATCAGACCATGCATCTTAAGAGACTGAAGGACGGAATGCTCTCTCCAGATTCTTCTGTAATGGTGATGTCACTGCAATGCCTTTATCCACAGCACTGTCGTATATTTTGAATTGTGTACTTTTCAAAAACAACAATGCTGAAAATACAATGCATACACCATCTAAATAGATATGAAAGAAAGAAACTGAAATGAGTAGAACAGGAAAAATCCCACCTTTTTATTCCATGTCTGATATATTTCTTCTTATAGCCAGTACAATGACTTAGGAAAATCAAGCCATAACTTGAGTTCACTTTCCTCATCATGTCCTAACAATCGCCAGGACTTGCATTGTTACCAAATAGAATTTATTATGTATTTACTTCGGAATCACATTGGGCTGGGATTATTTCAAACAAGGCAGATAAGAGTTTTCTTAAGTAAAAAGTTCATACATTTTAGAAGCTTGTAGATTAAAATGGGTAGTGGTAAAACACGTACATGTGTGTAAAAAACATATAAGCATAAACACACCTACTGGCAAGTATCTAAGTAGCATGAGTGTATACTAAATTAAACTATATCTAGTGCTTTTTATACAATATAATGGAAAGGATTTTTTAAACAATTATTTTGAAGAAAATTCCCGATACTACTTAATTTCATTTATGTACCTTCGAAGTTAAGAACTCTGCTATTAGCGACTCAATTTTGTGTAAACTGTTATAATCTGCCAACCCACACAGCTGAAGCCTTTTCTAACTCCCCCTCAAATGTAAGCTGTAGGCTTTAAGGAACATTTGTGTCTCAGCTAACCAGATGGCTTAAGACATGTTTAAAAAGCTTCTAAAATGTGTAGGGATTACAGATGAAACAAGCTTGGCTATAAGTCAATAATTGTTTGAACTGGGTTATGGCTACATGGGGGTTTATTATACTATTCTCGCTCTTTTTGTAAATGTTTGACATTTTCTAAAATAAAAAGATTTTTTGAGAACCATAGTATTAAAAAAAATAATTGTAGAAAGAAATTTGAGACGAAACTGACAAAAGATGGAAATCCAAAATGTTTCAAGAACTCCTACAAATCAAAGAAAGACAAAGAAACCAATTAAAAAATGGATAAAAGCCATAAATGGGCATTTTTATGAAGAACAAAAAATGGCCAGTGAACTATCAGAAGATGTTTAGCTTCATTAAGTAAGCAGGAAAATTCTTTTTGGAAATAAGCTGTTCAGAGTTTTAAATATTTGTTTATTTTGTTATTATTTTAACTTGTGTCTATACATTATATATAGTCTTGTTTATCTCTGTGTGCAAAAAAGCAGGGAAATACTATTCATATTAAGAGGAAAAACCAATCAATAGAAAAAGAACAAAAAATGACACAAACGATGGAATTAGTCGGAAAGTACATTAAAAGAACGATTAAAACTATACTCCACATGTTTAAGCAGGTAGAGGAAAGCATAAGCATAATGAAGAGAGACAATTAAAAATATTTTTAAAACCCCAAACCAAACTTCTAGATATAGAGCGTATAACAACGGATATGAAAAGTCCACTGTACGGGATTAACATATTAAACATAGCTGAAGAAAAGCTTAGCACACTTGAAAATACAGCAATAAAAACTGCAAAAAGTGGAGCGCAAAGCAAAAAAGACCCAGAAAATGAACAGGACATCAGTGACCTGTGCTATGAACACCAAGTGGCCTAATGTATGTATAACTGGAGACCTGTGGGGAGAGGACAGAGGGGACACACAAAAATATTTTAATAAAGAGTGCCTGAAATGTGTCCAAATGTGAAGAAAACTATAATGTATAGGTCCAAGAAGCCCAATGAACCACAAAAGGGTGTTTTGTTTTGTTTTAACAAAAAAAAAAATCTACAATGCAACACATCATAATCAACTGCTGAAAACCAATAAAAATCCCAAACGTATGGAATCAAATGTTGATTATTTGAGATCAATAGGAGTGATCAACCTTTACCTAGACTGATCAAGGAAAAAAAGAGAGAAGAGGCAAGTTATCAACTACAGGGACGAGAGGGGGAACATCACTACAGAGGTTGGAGACATTAAAAGGATAAAGGAATATTATGAACAACTTTTTGGCAATATATTTAACAACTTAGATGCCGTCGTTAGTGAGCATGTGATGCTGTTTCCTCATGGTCACAAGATGGCTACCACAGCACCAGGCATCACATTCTCACATGACACCATCCAAAATAAGAAGGGGCTGGGATTTGGAATGGGGAACACTGCACTTTCCTTATCTTTTAACAGGAAAAAAAAAAAAAAATCTATCCTAAGCCTTCCACTAGAATTTTTACTACATTTCACTGACCAGGCCTGGGTTATGTGCCTGATTGTAGACCAGTCACTGACAAAGGGAAAGAGGGTTGCCATGACTGATTAAAGTCAAACATGACTCAACTCCTAGCACACTGTTGCCCAAACTAAATTGAGATAGCAAATGGGAAGGGGAATGACTGCTGGATAAGCAAGTAACCTTGTCGGCTGCCGAGAAGTACAAAATAATTGACGGGGAAATATCAGGGAATTAGAGGGGCTTTATGGACACCAGTGTGATAAGTTCCACAACTGTCTGTCATCATTAATGTCTGGCACCAGTTCCCACATGATGGGTGCCTGCAACGCATTTTAGGGTAACTGCATATAGAAGGTGGCACAGTAGAATTTAAACATGGAGAAATATTTATGAAGGCTGAGAAATCCCACACATATGAAGACAGTGAGCTTTCTTTATGAGAGAGCCCAAAGGAAACACGTGTGCCTTTCAGCAAGGCACAGCAATGACAAGGCTGGCCGGCCACCCCTACTGGGTGCGCATGGATGAGACCTGTCCAGGCAGAAGATGGTGACCACCGCTGAGAAGAAGAAAAAGTTGTGCACCTTCAACAGCCCAAAGAATGCCATCTGGGGCAATGAATGAACTCCTCCTACACATTTTTGAGAACCTGTTATATGTCAGTCACTGTTCTAGGCACTGACAGTACATTAATGAACAAGAACAATACAAACGTCCTGCTCCCATGACGTCACGTTCCAGCATAATAATGAGTGAATTACAAGTCACCAGGTGATAAGTGCCATGGAAAACAAGTAGAGCAGGGTAAAAGGGACTGGTGGTCTTGGGGCGGGCGCCCTGGGATAGGTTAAATAGGGTGGCCGGGGACATCTCACTGGGAAGATGACAATTGAGCAAAATCTTGAAGGAGGTAAAGAGAGCCATGAGAACACCTGTGGGCAGAGTGTGCCGAATATTAGACACCCCAGTTCTCACTCTAGAGGGGCATTATTACTGGCACTTTCCCTGCCTCCAGCCCTCTAGAAACGTGCCCCCCTTCCCTGAGAGAGAGAGAGAGAGAGAGAGATCTCCATGAGTCAGGAAGGGAGCCGCTGCTTCTCTTCCAAACAAAGCTGAGGACCCGTGTGTCCGTTTCCTCTGTTCCCATTGATAGGGATGTCATATTTGTGCCATTTCACATTTGACACCAAAATGTAGTACTCACTGAAGTAATTAAAGATGAATCCCTTTAATTTTATTGTTGCTTGTTACTATCACATGAATATGTCTTTTCTAGTTGATGTTGATTTGTGAGAACTATAATCTGGACCAGGCCATGGGGACCATCTGTGCCTGACGAGTAAGCTGAATCAATGCACTGTGTTCAAGATTTGGATAAGTTAGAAATTCTACCAAAATTTACAAAACACTGATGAACTCGTCCCGATTCTATCCTGATGTTCTCTAAGTGAGACTTTTTACTTATACAGGAAAGGAGAACAGTCTTTTGTAGACATCCCAGCTCTGCCGCTTACTGGTTTGTGTGTCTTTAGGTAAACTCAAGGGCCTCAGGGCCTCAGTTTCCTTTTTCTTTTTTTTTTTTTTTTTTTTGGTAAAATAAAGGGCTGTATTGGCTGATCTGTGTGATCCCTTCCAGCTTCAGTCCTTTCTGAATAGTTAATTTCATCAAGCCATTCACAGATTCCACATTCTGCTTCTTTAAAGAGACATTTATTGTGGCTAAATTGCATTTTCAAAAGAGCCGAATTAATAATTTTGAACTACCTTGCTTTCTAAATTGTTAGTCTTAAGGTAGCGATCTCTGGCAGTTTGTTTATATAAAATACAGACTAAATGCGCACCACCACACCATGGACCCAGGTCAATGGTAATATGTGATATGTTACAAAATAAAACACACTTTAAATGCTCTACTTTTAAAAAAAGAATAGGTGTTTATTCCATCCAAAGAAACTATCAAACCAGGTAGTTTTCCATGTCCACCATCCAAAGCACATCAGTCTAGAATAACTCTCCCCACATTCAGGACCAGATGGGCTCTGTGATATCAGGATGCTGTAGAAATCTGGGCTTAACCTTGTGTCTTCCTCTAAGCAGCTGTGGGTCTTGGGAAAACCATTTAGTCTCGTCCGTGCTCAGTTTCCTCTTCTGCAAATTGAGGGAGCTGCAGAGAGTGATGCCCAAGGTCCAGGTCAGGTCTAAACTCTGCAATTCCTGAATAAAACCGTCTTCTCGGCAATAGTCTGCAGGAGGCTGTCTCACCTGCCCCGGGGGACTCCGTGTGCCCTGCAGCCCGGCAGGAGAACGAAGCTCACAGATCCTGAAGAGCCACCTAATGATTCTAAGGAATTGATGGGATTTCATACAGGCAGATAGGTTTTAATTTTCTCTTCTAGCACATTCCTTCGGGTAAAGTGTACTTTCTAGTGGAATAATAAACACATAGGATATTTTGATAGCTGGAGGATATCTCATACGGAAATCAGGGTTAAGTCACGTTCCTCTGGTAGTTTTTATTATCAGAACAAAATAAAAGCCCCCAAAGGAATGTTTATACTTAGAATTAAAAACTGTTGGAATGTTGAAACTATCTTCTAAGAGTTAAGCATCTGTAAATATTTAAAACAGGATGATATCACAAATACTGCTTCTAATAATCTCCTTGAAGTTTGAGTAGAAGCCAAAGGGAATGAGCAAAATCCCAGGGAACACTTTGATATTAAACTATTGAGTCAATGGTCATGCCTAATAACTCCAGTTATAACAGAGAGCTGGGGGAAATGCATGAATTGTCCCTACAAGCACACAATCAACTCTCCACATGAGAAAATGGGTCATGTCGAGGATGCTGAAGAGTGCTTTTTTCCCTTTGCTGGTAAGCTCCAACAGATTCTTTATTCACATCATCTTATTTCATCTTCTCAACAGCCCAGAAAAGTAGCAGTTGTTTACTCTATGACATGCTGGTAGAAACTGAGGTGCCAAGAGGTTTTGTGTGAGCTATAAACTGTGTTTCCTTCAAATGCCAAAGAACGTAGAAGAAAGATAGTCCTTGGTTATAGCCATTCTCTCATTTGTTCATCCATCCATCCATCCATCCATCCATCCATGCATCATTAGCCATTTATTCATTCAGGAACTCCTATTTTTCACAGGGCTCATCTAAGGAAAGCTTCCTCTAGATCCAGCCCACTTTCCCTCTCTCCAGCTTTCCACGGAGATGGGAAACTCAGAGAAACCTTCAATTGTGTCTTTGCCTCCACTATTCGATCTCCCCTCCATGTTGTCTTTTCCGGTCAAATTATAAAATTTCCTTTCTGTTTCTCTTTGGAACCATTTTCAAAAGGCATCTTCTCTTGTAGGACCAGAATTCTAAACGCGAAACAGTATTTTAGTAGAGAAGAATAAGACAGAAAGATTACCGTAGCGTTTTTACATTAGTACCGTGACATTTCTAATAATCTACATAAAAAGATTTTTTTTTTTTTTTTAGCATACTCCTAAGTGCCTCTTGAAAACCTCTGTGACATACTCAATAGCTACTAACTAATTTGTTCTGGCAGAAAAATGAGTTCAGTGTTACTGAAAATATGTTTCCTATCACCAGATCTTATTCAGGTCACTGAGTGGCTTTTCACGGGTGGAAGGGAGCAGAATTTTCCTTCAATGAAGCATTACTGAGAAGAGAGAGAAAAATAACATTTTGACCTACTCCAACATTAGCAAAATGCAAATTATAGTCAATTTTCTATATTTCAATAGTTTGCATTTCTGGAATTGTACGTCACCCTGAATTATTTTTTAAGCAAGGTGAGTGAAGGGTGCATAACACGAACTAAATAAACACCTGTGAAAAACTAACTTTAAGCAGCTTTCAGCTTAGTGATGGAGATAATGCCATTTCTCTAGAGAAGTTCTAAATAAAGAGCAATGAATAGCAAGCAGTTCCCACAAGCTGAGCAGCTCCGTAAACCCGCAGGGCCAGGGCATTGGCGGGGGTAGGACGGGACAGCCCCACTGCAATTTCGGAGATTAAGGGTTCACTAGCGACAGGTTCCCATGGGTGTGGCAGGGTGGGGGGAGGGGGGTCACATCTCCTTTTTTTTTTTTTCCTTCCCAGGCAGAGCCGTGAGTAGCTGCAGTGAAGACCGCACATGTGGGTGATTGCGATGTTAAGTGGGAGAAAAGAAAGCCCTTCAGGAGTGTTCTCTTGGAAATGAAGAGGGTTACAATTCAGCAATCATCAAGCCTTTTCATTTCCCGACAATTTGTCAGCACCGTCAGGATGCTGGCTTCCGTTCCACAGGTGAGAGTTCTTCCTGCTGGCATCGACACGGGGTGGAGGGCACACACGTGCGAACGAGAAAATCGCGCGCTTAAGGGTAGCTTTGGTTGTGATATTGGCTAGACATCCTTTCCTGTGTTAAAATTCGAGGTGTCATCCTGTCCTGTGTTAAAATTCCAGGTGTCAGGAACTGGCAGCCACGGGATTTTATCGTTGAGAACACAGGGCAGCATTCTCTAGACAAGTCCCCCAGATGCATAAAACAATTGTTAGTTTTAATTAAGAATTATGGCTTCTTGGATTTTGTCTTCAGCTATGCAGAACAGACGAATCTGAAAATTTAACATGATGCCCTGGGTAGGCTATGCCAGAGTAACAGTCACTGCTATACTAGTGAAAAGCTCCCTGGTCAAAATCACATCAATAAATGCATATTTCATTACAGCTTATAGACATCTAAAGAGCAAAATTTCAAAGGTTCTCTCATATATGACCTTTATAAGAGATGCCTTACTCTCAGATGCCTCAGGGCAAAATTTCAACCCAAATAAATAAGATGAGCTATGGTTGGTTATTTAATAAGATCACTATCATTAGATAGAATTTAACTTATTTTTTTCAGAGTTAGAGCCTTATACATACTTTGGAGGTGACTTGGTGTTGCAGCAGCTTAGACTGATAATTTTCTAATTCAAATGTATCCTCCATATCAACTTTAGAGAAGCAAGTAACAAGCTTAATCCATGGCATTTAATCATTGAGATTGGTTCTGACATTTTTAGAACATGGAACTTAATCCTGAGATGTAATAGCTTTGCAACCGATTTGCAAGGAAGGTGACATGCCATGTGAAAATTTACAAACAGAGGGAAAAATGGTCTAGTCTGGGAAGAGAAGATAGAAAAGACCTCCTTGTCAAAAAACTCAAAGGAAGTACGTGGTTTTTCAGGTTGCGTCTCTTTGAGGTCTAGGAATGACCTGCCTACGTTATGTAAACATTCCTCCATCTCAGCATGCTTCCTTGTTTTACCCTATGACCTTCTTTAGATTTAAAGGGGGAGGGGGAGGGGAACAAGGCTGAATGTGAAAGTCAGCTTTCTAACCAGTTGCCGAAGGGTGAATACTTGGTCTGCTGTTGGAAAGAGCACGTGGCTTCTTTTGGACCCATCAGCTCAGGGCTCACCCTCAGCTCTCAGACCCTGACAAGGTGCCTGAATACTGTCTGTACATGGACACAGGGTATCTAAGAAGTGTCCTCTCCAGCTGCCCTGCACCCACGAAGAATCCACCACAAAGAGAAGATTTGTCAGCAGGTCCCTTCCAGCCAGCCTACCCTCCTGGTCCCAGATAAGGGAGGAATGTCCACTACTGACCTTGCTCAAGGGACAGGATTTGGAAACAGGGAACCAGAGCAGTGACTTAAATAATCCAGTATTTTGTTTTAAACTTTGGAACGGAGGCTACTAGAAAGAGATAGGAAAAGAATGGGGTTTTGGGTATCATACTGACCTAAGTTTTAATCTTGATTCTGACACTTAGTAGCTCTTTGACCCTGGACAAATGACTGAGCGTTTGTTCTTCAGTTATTTCTGTTATAGGATGGAGAATATAATACCTACCATCAGGGGCATGGTGAGGTCTAAATGAGATGGTGTGTGTGATACACTTGACATAGCTTTTGGGCTTACTACCTTTTTGTTTTATTTTATTTTTTTATTAATCCTCACCCGAAGATATTTTTCCATTTATCTTCAGATAGAGAGAGGGAGGGAGGGAGGGAGAGAGAGAGAGAGAGAGAGAGAGAGAGAGAGAGAGAGAGAGAGAGAGAGAGACATCGACTGGTTGCCTCCCATATGACCCTGACGAGGGCCAGGGATGAACTGCAAGCGAGGTACGAGGTCCGTGCCCTTGACCGGCATCAAACCCACGACTCATTGGTCTGCAAGCAGATGCTCTAACCTCGGAGCCAAACCAGCCAGGGCTACCTTTTTAAATTCCTTTCTCTTCTCTGGGCCTTGCCTTGCCTTCTAGCTTTGGAAAGAGCTTTTTTGTTGTTGTTGTTTTGATAATTGCTTTTTTTACTTTAGGCTGTTAAGAATGTGTTTGTTATTTTCTGGAATGGTCTACACTGAATTGAGATGATAATAATAGCATTTTATATATTGGTCATGTGTGCACTGTTTCATGAAACTTGGAGTATAAGAAATGTTCATTTTTTTTTTTTTAAAGAATCCAATTTAGGTTCATGCTTGTTGAGTTTGGCAAGAAGTCCAAAACTGATCTGTTTAGAGCAGTGATTTTCAACCGGTATGCCACAGGAATTTTTAAAACATACAATACCTGACTATTTAGTCAGGGGCACTGAACTCTTTTTCTCTTAGATTGTCAAAGAAAGAAATGACTATAGCCCACATAACAATAGCCAATAGCAGTCCGGTGTGAACGCCCTGTCTTACATCATAAGTATGTGGGTCGTATAACAGAGTTACATCTTATTGGACACATTGTATAATAAGGTAAATTCTCAGTATCAGAAATCCTTATGTACAAGTACAGGCACCTGATTTTTTTTTTTTTTTTTTTTAAAGTCACTTTGGAGCAAAAAGGGTAGGTAATTACTATTACTATTATTTTTTGTAAATCAATCAAAATTGTATCTTTTTTTTTTTTTTTTTTGGTCAGATCAGCAACAATATAATATCTTTTTTGGTATGCCACAGAATTTTAGTAATCAGTTTACGTGTACCATGAGATGAAAAAGGTTGAAAGTTGCTGGGTTAAAGGGGTAGGGAAGAGGGATGAGGAGTGTCCCTTCTCCCCTTTCAGTCTTACAAATATGCCAGGGACTCGCTTGCTCCTTGTGTACAGATGGGCATCTGCCCAGGCTGATTATAGAGGTGGCCCTCTCAGCAGCCTCACCGTGGCCCACAAGCCCATTCTCAGAGGCTCCCAGGGCCCATGCTGCCATTCCTAAAACACATCACATGGCCACGGAGGTTCTATGAGTGAGAAACCCACCGTCCTCCTCCCAGGTGTAACAGTCAGAGCAAAGTAGGCTAGGATGTGCTCACAGACAGGTGCCAAATATCAGTAGGTTAAACCAACAAAGACTGATTTCTTCCCAAGCCTGCCTCTTTCTTGGGAAGCCTGGGGGGCAGGAACACAAAGAAAAGTCCACGTACCACGTCTAAATATTTAAAAGTTATAAACCAAAGTAACAAACTGTGAAATGAAATAAGTTCTACTCTCTTACCCTGAAAAAAATATGCCTTTATAACCACTTGGAAAACAAGATTTGAGCGCAGAATTCTGACACTCCTTGGAGTTCTGCGCTGGAGTATCGTGCTGTAGGACAACACAGCCCTGTGGCCTGTCCCGCTCCTGGACACCCTAGCTTACGCATCCAACTCTGTACGTTTGCCCCTGGTCACCCCCTGGCGGAGGCTGAATCCGAGGAGGAGTAGCATGCAGGCCGTTGAAGCAGCCTTGCAGACTTTTGAGCACGGAGTTCAGAGGGCCCTGTTATCCAAACCATGGGGGTGAATTTGCAAATACGGAACCACAAACAATGAGGATGAACTGTATTTTGTTTTGTTTGCTTGCTCTTGTCAAAAATTTCCTGAGAGACATTCACAATTGGGTGTCCAGAAAGAGGAAAAATTGAGTTCTTAGCTCTTCTGATCATCCTGGTACAAAGAAGCCCAGAATTTACAAATTCAGTGTTGGGTACTTCTGAGAAGGGGAAGAAATTATTCCTTTTCTACTCTTTCTGCTGATAGATCTCTGAATGGAGTGGAAGGAAACAGACTAAGCACAGGCAAGTTACATCACCTTGGTGATCACTGGGCCACACGTGACACGCACTGTATCATTTTCCTATGCATTCTACCCCTCAATTCATCACCATCCTCTGGGCTGAGATGGGTAGTTAGGGTGGATGGAGTAGATGAGTTGTTACAACTTCCATTTTCAGATGGGAAACCAAGTTTGAGAGAAAGGCTATAGCCAGGGACAGAGAATTGAGAAGGAAGAGACGGGGGTAGAGCATCCTCTCTTTCCAACCATTGTCTTCTCCTAGAGCGTAGCTATCTCAAAGTCAAAGGGGAGTCCCTTACATCCATAGCAGTCAGCCAAGAAGGAAGTTCCCCTGCAGTTAGCTTGGACCGCCATGCGTAAGAGCAACATATGGCAAAGACCTATTTTATCTGTAGTCCTTATCTGGTGATAGTATGCATTCCTGAAGTCTTGAAACCCTCAAGGCTATAGGACCAAAAGAGTCATCACTTTTCTAGGTCAACTCTGCTTTGGATCATGCAATTAGTCATAGGCATAATATTTCATTAGTAAGTAGAGCACCTGAACAAAACACCATTTGAATTAGAGGAAAATAAAACCTGAATCAAAGAAAAAGAGGAGACACCACATGCCATTTCACTTACTTGGTTTCTTTGATCTCTGCTTATCATTTGTAAATTTCATGCCTTCAACAAACGAATGACCCGATTGCGATGGGCCAGGCGTTGTGCTACCAGCTTCACATGCAATTTCATTAAATTCTCTGATCTGCCCTGTAGGGCTGTCCTCTTTCCATATATGAGAAAGCTAAGGCTTAGAGAAGTTAATTAACATAGCAAAGGTCACACAGCTAATGAGTGGCTGAGCTGGGATTCAAGCCCCCATAAGTCTACTGAAACCACGCTGTGCCCTCAAGCAGATATTGTGCAGAGCACACTGGCAGGTTCCTCCTGACACCCTGCAGGGCTCGTATGAAAATTAAAGAGATGATGTATATGAAAAGTGTTCTGCAAACCATGAAGTCCGACAAAGGTTCGCTGTGATTATTCCTCACAGCCTTACACAGGGTTAGCTCTGCTGTCCTCAGTGGCCAAGTCTATATTAATCCCATCATTCATCTTTAATCCACAAAGTCTTGTACCCTGGCTTTCTTTATAGCCAAAGGAAACTGGAAATATGCCTTTTGTAAGAAAGGCTTAATGCTTGCGGCCGAAGGGTGCTGGGTCGTCAGACGAGCAGGGTTCACCTACAAAAGACTGAGATTAATTTGGACATTGTTTCCCGACACAAAGCAGGCACATGGAGGCAAGAACCCAGGGAAGGATCATCATGCTGAGAGTGAAAGCACTTATTCTAAATAATTACCATGTAATTATCCCCAACCTCCTGAGTCTGTAGCCTGCAGCTAGTCCTAGGAGGTGGCCTTCCTCACCAAGTGTAAGGAGACAAGCCCTCCACAAGTTTATCAGGGCAGTGTCTGTCTCGGCAGGGTCCCCACCAGCTCGGCCTACTTCTCAAAGCTACGGTCAAGGTGCAGGACAGATGTGGTCCCCTCAGCTGGATCCACTCTCCTCCCCTTTCGAACAGCACGATGCCTTTTGGCAAGTGTGTGAACGTGACACATCTGACTTATTTTCTTAAGTGACATATTTTTGGGGCAAGTTAATACACTGGGAAGGCTGTGATGTTTCTCGTTTTGATGTGCCCCTGAGCTGTGTGTTCAAGCCTCAAGGTGACCCCACTGAAGACATGTAACAACAGCTAAAAGGAACAGTGACTCCCAAGAGGGGCAACAAGGAGAACAATTCCCCTGGTTTCCATTCCAGGTCCACCTTTATCCTGGTGGCAGCAGCTTCAGATGTGAAATCCAACCTCCAAACCTCGACAACTGGGATTGTATTTACGTGCTCAAGACGTGCAAACAGCTATTCTCTGCGTCTTAGCTGGAATATTCGGCACCCTGCAAAGCTCTGGCCGTGGGTCGGCGAGGGGCATGCTTTACTGTGGTGTCCAGTTACAATGGAAAACACTGGGGGAGGGACTATAATTCAGTATCCTTGTTGAGACAGTTGAAAAGAATGACAAATGCCCTGGCCGGTTTGGCTCAGCGGTAGAGCATCAGCCTGTGGACCAAGGAGTCGAGGGTTCTATTCCAGCCAAGGGCTTGTACCTTGGTTGTGGTTTGTCCCCGGCCCCGGTTGGGGTCTTGCAGGAGGCAACCAGTCGATGTGTCCCTCTCACGTCATTGTTTCTCTCTCTCTCCCTCCCATTCTGTCTGAAGATAAATAGAAAAATATCCTCAGGTGAGGATTAACAAAAAAGAAAAGAATGACAGTCTCTGACCTGGAATCTTACAGATGGTCATGTCATGGTTATAGCTACCGTTTATTGAGCCCGTGCTATGTGACAAGCACTTTAGGTCCATTGTCTCATTTCACCTGGAACCACACTGCAAGGTTATCATTTTACTACGAAGGGGTGAGAAATGTGAACTCGGGTAACTGGCTTGAGGTCACCAGATGGCAGGTTCTAGATTTGAACCTGAATACAACTAATTCTCCGAACCACCAGGGCTTAAGGAACCAGAACCTCCCAGAATGCAGAAGTGTAGAGAACACCAGGGCTTGGGGGAACCCTGAAATCATCTGGATTGATCAACCTGACACTTTTAGATCTTTGTTTTCAGAAAAGCCAATCAGACAAGAAGATTTAGCCAATCATTTTACAAAGTCATTCTTTTGTCTACCTTTGAATACTCTCAATACAAGAAAGGGGCTGAAAATATTATTTCCAGAAGTTTGATTCTTTTCCATAAGTTATATATTTTTATTCTTCAACTGTTGATTGTAATTATGGTCATGTGGGGAGAAATGTAAAGAAATACTCTTTAAAATGTTAGAAATATTTGGCCAACTATGCCAAAATACTCTAGCGAGTAGTGTAGAGAAGGAATATAGTTAACCCTTGAACAACACAAGTTTGGACCGCATGGGTCTATTTATACGGAGATTTCTGCCCCCCAATAAATATACAGTCACCCCTCTGTAACCCTGGGCTTCACAGACACATATTCAACCAACCACAGGTCAAAAACATATTTTTCGATCCGAAGTTGAAAATCTGTGGATGTAGAGGGCCAACTGTATGCATTGTTCTACACCACGTTATATGGGGTACTTGGGCATCCATGGATGTGTTATCTGCAGGGGTCCTACACCAAGGGATGAAAAGTTTGTGGAAAGTCAAAAGTTATATGGGGATTTTCGGTTGCACATGGTGAGGGGGGTTGGCACCCCTAACCCCTGTGTTGTTCAAGGGTCAACTGTACATGTATCTCTTATGAACACCTACACCAGAACCGTCCCTCCCATGCTTCTGCCCATCGTCCCTGCGCAGTCCGGCGGGACGCACGCCCTGCAGACGCCCTCCTGCACCGCGGCCCGGCTTCGGAACAGATCTGCCCACGGCTTCAACAGACGTGCTTCTTCAGAAGTCGGGGTCCACTGGAGAACAGACGTTAGGAAAGACAGGGCGAGCATTAGTTAATGAAAAATTATAGACTCACCCTCTTTGCCCATCCCATGTGTATCTGTCCCCAAATCCTCTCAGTGCATCTAAGTACGTGTCAACGTTATACCTTCTTTGAATAGTGTCCCCCTCAAAATCAGTGCCCACCAGAACCTCAAAATATGACCTGGAATGGAAATAGGGTCTTTGCAGAGATCATTAGTTAAAACGAGGTCAGACTGGGTTCGGACAGGCCCTAGATGCAATGACTGGTGTGCTATGTGAACAGGAAAAGACAGGCGGAGAAGAAAGCCACGTAAAGACGAGGCAGAGAGCGGGGTGATGCAGCTACAAGGAAGAGACACCAGGTTTTTGGGGGAGCTCGGAAAGGCTAGAAGGGATTCTCCCCCAGAGCCTCAGCACAGAGATCAGCCCTGCCAACACCTCGATTTCAGACTTTTCCACAGCTGCGAGAGAAGAAATTTCTGTTTTAAACCACCCAGTTTGTGATCATTTGTTAGGGCCCCTCTAGAAACCAATAGA
This sequence comes from Tadarida brasiliensis, assembly GCA_030848825.1. Lineage (NCBI taxonomy): Eukaryota > Metazoa > Chordata > Mammalia > Chiroptera > Molossidae > Tadarida > Tadarida brasiliensis. Next base: position 90,526,586 of record CM061267.1, on the reverse strand, counting down.
GGGCCGACCACACACTTGAGCCAAGCCCTTATCACCTTTCGCAGGAATTACTTTTACTTTACCAACTCTGCTCCTCCCACAGGTACCGGCTCCACCCCCACCCTGCACCGCTGCACCCTGCAAAGTAAAATACTTTACCGACACAGTTCTCATCTTTGAACCTAGATAAACTTCCAAAGACCCCCTGACTCAGTAATTCTGCTTTCCAGATGTTTCTTTCCTTAGGGACTAATCAGATGCACATAATTTTTATATGAGAATATTTCTTAGTGAATTAATAAGGAAAAATTGGAAGCAACCCAAATGATCAGATGTTGGAAAATGGTTGAATAAATTACATTCCTATGATTAAACATTATGCAGCCATTAAAATTATGGTTTTGAATTAATAACGTGTGAAAATCATTGGGATATAATGCTAACTGCTAAAAGCAGAATAAATAATTCCATATAATATGATTCCAATTGTGTTTGTAACACGTTTGTATAGATAAAAGATTAGACAGAAATACATCATTTGGTGATCTCTGAGGGGTCACATGGGGTTTTTATCTGATCCTCTTGTATATTCTCATATTTCTACAATCATGTATTATGCTCATGAAAAGAAAAATAAGCAATATATCTATCTTATTCAAAAAATTTAGAAGACTTCCAGTGTAGTAGCATTCAAGAGATTTTGACCGCATCTCATAGTAAGAAATATGGTTTTTATGCCAACTACACTAAGTTCTCACTTAATGTTGTCTATAGGTTCCTGGAAACTGACTTTAAGAGAAACGAAGTATAACAAAACCAGTTTTACCATAGGCTAATTGGTATAAAGAAGAATTAAGTTCCTACAGCCTCTTTCTGGTCACAAAAACATCACCAAACTTCTAAATACAGTCCCAAAATGCTTCTAATATTAAACATTGAAATAAAGGTGAGCTGTGCACACATTTGGGTGTCCCAGGAATATTAGTGCAGTTTTAAGCTTTAATTAGTTCAGAAGTATAAGTGCTACAAACTTTCAAAACTGTCATTTGAAAGCTTACGCAGTTGTGAAAAGTTCAGAAAGACTTCTGCAATACCCTGTCTTTGAATAAGTAAAGTACGATTCATTTCACATGTACTGTAAAATCCGGTTTGATTTTCACTGAAGTGGCTCCCATTTGGGTGCAGGTATTCCTTGGCCAGTAACTGTCCTTGTGCTTAGGCCAAAGGGGCCATTGCCCAAGGCCCACATTTTAGAAGGCACCCCTCTGGCCCTTGATGGCTGTACTCCTCCCCATTGGGGTTGCATCCATTGTTCCCCCTGCCCCCAAATCCATACCTCCCTGAACCTTGTTCTCAGAACTCAGGATCCCCAGACTGCCTTTCAAATGGCACCGTGCCTCCTTCAAGGGCCTGCACACCAGATGTCTGCAACATCTGTACTCCCATGGCAGACAACCCTGCAACTGGTGTGCACATTCCCAGGCCCAAGAGGTGGCCAGGGCCACGGCTGCTTCTCGGAAGCTGGACTGAGCTTCCCCATTGGGGCTGGAGCTTGGTGGGGAAAGAGGTGGTGGCTGCGGACCAGGGGCTGGAAATCAGCTCTCCTGCACCACTCCATTTAGATGCAGATCATCTAGGAATCTGAACTTGGCCTTTCAGGTCATAATGAAGGTATATTTGTCAATGTAGCAAGGTTGAACCTAGTTTATTTGATAATGTAACACCAGTGGGCTGATGTTGGTCGTAAAGGGAAATACTTTCCCCACCATCACTTTTTTCTCCATAAAGAGATAAGTGGGATTATGTACGATGGCAAACAGCGTGGCCGCACGAACTCCAGGCCAGGTGATTGGCGTGTAGCTTCTCATTCAGTCCTCATCACAACCCAATAAAGTAGGTACTTAGAAAACTGAGACTCAGTGACGTTAAGCAATTAGTTCCAGGTCACAAAGTCAGTGCTAAAGTTAGCCTTCACTGTAGAACAAACCGAAGTGACTTAAAACAACAGTGATTGTTTTTTTTCCGATTGGTGGGTTGGCTGGGCCTTTGCACTGCTGGTTTCGCCTGGGCTCACCCAGGCAGCTGCACTCGGCTGGAGGGGCCGCTGAACTGGGAGGTGGCCAGGGCTTCTCTCCCCAGTCTCCCAGCTGGTGCTGCTGTCTTTGCTCTGCCTCAGTCCTCCTGCATGGCACCTCTCTCTCCGGGAGCCACACTGGCTTCCTGGCATGGCCATCACAAGGCGGCAGTCTCAAAGCAGAAGCTGCAAAGCTTTTTGATTCCTGCGATGGAACTGGCATTTGTCCACATTCTAATGGTCAAAGCCAGTCACAAAACCAGGCCTGATTTAAGGAGAGGGAAAACAGATTCCACCTCTGCAAAGGAGCATGGGAGCATGGTGATTTCTTTTTTTTTTTTTTTTTTTTTGATCATCTTTAAAAAAAAAGGATCAGAGCTAGCAGCTAAGTAGCAGAGCCAGGATTTAAAGTTAAGTAGCCAGAAGGGGGGCTTCTAAATAACTGTGCCATCTCTGAACCACAGGGCATTTGGGGGATTCAGACACAGGAAGGATTTTGTATACTGTCCTATCTCCTTGTAATCTCCCTACCTTTTAATGCTGTCTTCCCCCAGTGTCTGGCTCAGTGCCCAGGACACGGTGATGATTATTAATAATAAGTACTCAAGTCACTTACAAGAAATGTAGCTCTGAATGGGATACTTAACCTCTCTCAATCTCAGTTTCCTGCCTGCAAAATGGGGATAATTATAGCAATAACACATCAGGTTGCTATAGGACTCCTGTGCACTAACGCGGAGAAAGCACTTGGCACTCCCTGTTGGCACTCAGTGTCATCTCAGTATTAGCGACTGGAATGTGGCCTCGCCAAGATCGCACATGGGCTTGTTACACAGTGAGATGCAACACCGCTCAGCTTCCAGGTGCAAACACCCCCTTGCCAGCAGGCACCTGTGTGGGGAAATCGTTTCAAAACACAGTGTTGAAATTCTAAGACAGCAGCTTTTTTTTTTTTTACTGTAAAGTTTTTTTTTTTTTTTTTTTATTGAATATATTGGGGTGACCCTGGCTAATAAAAACCAGACAGGTTTCAGGTGTACAATTCTATAATACAGCATCTGTACCCGAGACAAGTCTCCTTCCATCACCATTTATCCCTTTACCCTCTTCTACCTCCCCAGCCCCCTTGCTCTGGTAATCACCCACTGCTGTCTGTGTCTATGACTTGTCTTTTTTTTTGCTTAATCCCTTCACCTTTTTCACCCAGACCCCCAACCTCTTCCCCTCTCTCTGAATCTGTGGGTTGTTTTCTATTTTGTGTGTTAGCTTATTTTGTTCGTTAGAGTCCACATGTAAGTGAAATCATATGGTACTGGTCTTTCTCCGACCGCCTTATACAAGGTTTTCCACAGCTGTTTCAGAAAGGTTCAGGTGTGAGACAGCAGCTTTGGGGAAAGCAGGAGGGGGTGGGAGAGGGGAGGAGAGGATCATTGGGAAAGAGGGGGGGGCATCTGTAATACTTTCAACAATAAAAAATAAAGAAATGAATAAAAAGTAGAGAACATCGAGGCGCACAAAGGAGCAAGCACGGAGCTGCCCCCTGTAGGGTGAGATTCCACCCCGGCTGCAGGCGGCTCCCAGAGGGGACGCGCTGAGTGGGCGAGGCCAGGCCGCGGGAGGGAGGTGGGGACCTACCTCGGGCCCTCTGGGTCTGGGTCACGTGCGTCGCTGCGCCAGCCCTCAAAGCTCGCGTCCTGCGGGACACTGGCGGCCGGGAGGTGCGAGGGGAAGGGCCGTCCGACGTCGCCGGCGGGTGCCGCGGGGATGGCGGGCTCGGGTCTGCGCGCACCGAGGCGGGGAGGAGTGCCCACTGCCCTGCGTAAGTTGCACGGGTCCGCGGGGGTCGCGCTTCAGCCGCGGGGCGGGTCCTCACCACGTCCCCGGACGCGGAGCGAGCGCGGGGCGGGTGGCCTCGGAGCCTCAGCACCCAGGCGGGACACATCGAGGTGGAGCAAGATCGGGGTCCGGTGGTCTTGGCCGGCTCAGTGTTTCTAGGTTGGGGTACTGGGGAGGCTTGACCCCCGGCTCTGGGTGTGCCCAGCCCAGGGAACACTCCCGAAGGCTCCTGGCAGGATCCCAGGCGGTCGCACCTCCAGATCCGGAGTCGCCTCCTTCTCCAGGAGCCCCTCTGGGGCAGCATGAAGCTGTGGGGTCCCCCATTAGTCTTGGTGCGAGGCGGGAACCCCATCCCCTTCCTCCCTCAACAGGGCTCTTTGGGATGTTTTGATTGCGGGGTGCTGTGGAGAAGTGAGAGCGGCAAGTGCCTTTGGTTTGAGGGCGCCCCACGAAAGGAGACTTGGCTTGAGCAAAGGAAGCGAGCGCACCAGAAATGAAATGTAGGATTGGGAGAAAACCAGGGGCTCGGGACAGGTGACCGCTCCCTGCCAGGTGGCTTGGGGCCTGCAGGGGCCTCTTTAGGAGCCAGTGGATGTGCAGACGTGCGAAATGGACGCACCCAGTACCTTGCAGGTCAGCTTGGTGTCATGGGGAAAATGGGCTTTGGCATATTTACGGATTGAAATCCCAGCTCTGCCTTTTGCTAGTTGGTGACTTTGAACAGATTATTTAAATTTACTAAGCCTTGCCCTGCCAGGGTGGCCCAGTGGTTGAGCATCCACCTTTGCACCAAGAGGTCTCCAGTTCCATTCCGGCCAAGGCACATGCCCAGGTTGTGGCCCGATCCCCAGTGCGGGGCGTGCAGGAGGGGCCAATCGATGTTCTCTCTCATTGAATGTTTCTTTCTCTCTCTCCCTTTCCCTTCCTCTCTCTCTAAGATCAATAAGGAAAAAAAAATAATAATAAATTTACTAAGCCTCAGTCTCCACATTTAGAAAACACTTGTTGTTCCCTCTCCCCTTAAGTGCACAAATACTTTTTACTATTTCTTTTTTGTGTGCTGGGGGTGTGTGTGTGTGTGGGTTGAGTAAGAACAGAGATGTTAGGAGAAAAAGAGATCCAACAAGAGTGCACTTTACTAACTTGAAAGATAACTTGAAAGAAAGTTGTTTAAAATAGGAGTTGGAACTTTTTTTTTTTTAAGTAGACCACAGTGGCTTGGTTGGCATATGACAGTCTGTACAGTTGTCAAGCCCCTTGGGCTGATTGGGCTGGCTTTCTAGACTTCTACCCCGGTTAGTCTAAGCCCATTGTATTGTTTATACATACAATACCAGTGTTCTTAGCAAGAATCAGTTTTATTCTTCTTTTATAGGAATGGGTTGTTTTGGAGGAGCATAATTGGCCCCCCAATGTATGTGAATCCAGCTTATAAACCAATTTGCTGTGGGTTTCTACTAGCCTGAAAAATAAGTGGGCTTTGACTGACAGGAGGTTCAAATGACTTGGAAGAGTGTTAAGCAACTCCACTGGGCTTACCAGTTCATGCCCCTTGAAAAAATAAAAACAAGAAGCAAACAGCATGGCAATATTTTGTTAATGACTTTGTTTTTGTTCCGGGAAGCATAGTATTTGTCAGAGGACAACTAAATGTTGAATGCTACCCTGGTATGCACAGAGCTAAGACAGTGACTGAGAAAGAATGCAGCTACTGCCTCAGAGAACACCGCATACCCATTTATTAGCCCCCAAACACCCAAGGTTAACAGGTAATGCCCCATTCTTAATAGGAAGTATAGTTCATTTAAAAGAGTGAACGTGTTTATTTTAGTTTAACATTTCCAGGGGCTTAATGATGTGGAGTGTTCATGGACTGAACCAAGAACATTTAGAAGAAAGGAAGTAGAGAAGTGTCTTATAATCAGGAAAGCTATTCTAGAAGAATGACTCATTCATATCTGTATTGACTCGGAAGAGGGGTAAGCAGGGCAGAAAGCTGAGAACTGTACTTCCCTGGCCAAAACCAGGAATGGAGTTTGAACTTTCATGCTATATATTTGCAAGGTCAGTGATTTAAGCAATGATAGACTCAGTTCTTAGGATAGTGGTCAGGTGCTTTCTTGATAAAAACCTATGCTCCTAAACATAAATGAACTGAAACCAGACTATTGAGATTTCTCTTCCTCCGAGATATTACAGGTACACCTTGAGCAAGAAGCCACATGCTTTTCGTTTTTTGCTTTAACCTAAATAAATATTTAACTAAGTAAACATTTGAGCCAATAAATAGCTGTAGCAATGTAAAGACAGCCATTCACTAGAATCAGAATATAGAGAAAAGGTTTACAGATGAGACACAAGGATATTAGAAAGATAAGATGGTAAAAATTTGCTTTTTCAGACATAATTCCCGCTGTCTCTAACTTGCTGCCCAGGTTCTCTGGGGAGGAGATAACCCGACTCTCAAGAGATGCTCTCATTTACTTAACTAATATTTTTCCCAGTGTTTGATTACACACATTTCCAAACATTCAGAAAAACTGAAAGAACTTTATAGTGCAATTCACACCTAAATTCTGTTCTCATTCAACGGGTACTGATGAGTGCCTACAAATTATTTGCCTGTAATTGGACTGAACTGTAAGAACGTAAAAAGCAGAGTAAAGTTAGGGAACAAGGACGGATTTAATTTGGCTGGAACATAGAGTTTGTGAAGGGATCACATGCCTCTGGTCTGAAAGGTTATGCTGGAGCCACATTGCGGAAGACAGTGAATTTCATGCAGGAAGTTTAAATTTCATCCTGGTTACAGTGCGGAGCCATTGAAGGCATTTAAGGAGGCGGAGTATCTTGTGCTTTAGAAAGCTCTTTCTGGTTAGGCTAAATTGGAGTGGAGGGGACTGAAGTCTGGGAGATGAGTTAGGAGGCTTTGCAAATGACCTGGGGCCAGTAAGGGTCAAACTGTGAACAGAATGGATTGCACAGATTGAAAAGAGGAAGAAGGGTGGGACTTTGTGACTGATTGGACATAAGGACTTTGTTTCAGAGCTCGGGCATCTACAAAGATAGCGTGCCAATAAGAATAGGGAAGTCAGAAGAAGAGGAAGTTCGAAGGGGACCATGATGTCTTGTTATAAGACTCCTATGGGTTTGAGGGACCAACTGGGTACTCATGTGGAGGTGTCTGCTGACAGTGGAGAGCCCAGCAGCAAGGTCAGGACCCAACAACTCTCTGGACTAGCAATCAGTGATCAAGGCATGGTTGAATGAGAATGTTCGGATGGAGAGAAGAAGGCTGAGACCTTGAGGGAAATCTGAACGTATAGAGTTCTTGGAACAGAGGAAAAACACAGGTGTCCAATTACCAGTTAGTATTTTAATGACTGTTCCGTTTTCAGGGTTATTGCGGTCACAAACCAAATGCATATTCATACCAGTAAAGAGAAGTCTTTCCTGTTCTCACCAGAGGAGGCATGGTGGGCAAGGGGGGATGGGGGGAGCAGGTAAGGTAAGAGTCCGGGAAGGGAAGGGAGAAAGTTAAATGCTTTTTTTTATCTAGGGCTCAGAATATACAGTGCTTTATCCATGTAAACCATTTCCACATATCTGGATGCTGGGTTATTTAATGAATCTGTCTATCTTTTCACAAGGCAACATCTACTTAATCTGGGAACCATAACAACCTACCCTGAGGGTGGCCATATTTTCCAAACCGAACCTCAAGTGTGACACATTCTGCAAGCACAGTCGCCAATCCTTTATCCAAATATTTAGCAATCCAAACTCCCCCTTCCCTTCCCACTTGAATACTTTAGTACACGGGTTAATATTCGTAAGTCAATGTTCAGCTCAGCTCTGTAAACCCATTTTGTTATATTAGCTTACCGCTGACAAGAAAAGGGAAGCAGATCTGTTTAGCACCTGTTCTGCGGCCGGGGTCTGTTCCAAGGCCTCAGCTGCAAGGTGAGGGCAGGGCCTACCTTTTGTCTTTCTGCAGTACCCGGATGAGTCAATGTATGTATGCTTTTCATCTCATGTATCTGTCACTGTAACAATAAAACGCAGTGTGGGTCCACTCGGAATAGAAGTACTTTGTGCAAAGGCACAGAGTTTGGAAATGTCTGAAGCTGCCTGTCTGAATCCTTCCTGCTGTTCTCACTGGACGCGTTGCCTTCCCACCTGCTTACCCTGTGCGGGCATCGTGCAAGGTGTTGGCACACGTGGGCTCCTTTTTCCGGCCCCTCTGGTCTGGCTGGTTATTCAGCTCAAAATTGCTTAATTGATTATTATTGGTGGGGTGTCTGCCCTCTGACCCCACCTTATTTATCTTGAACTCTGTAGCAAGAGTCAAATGCCCTCAGAAATGCCAACCTCTAAGGCTGAGTTGAACAATCACTTCATTAATTCTCCTTAAAATCACACATTCAGTCCTCTACTGAGTTCTCTTAGAGCGAACTAGAAGAAAGTTCTAGATTTAATTTGCTTATGTGTTTTATTCCATCCATCTTCTGCTTTTCCCATTGTCCTGCTGATTTACATTTCTAAGGTCACTTTCTCCTTTCTCCTTACTTTCCTTCCATGTGAGACTTTGGAGAGAGGGTGGGATAGGATATGGGCCTATAGCAAGATTGCATTGGCTCTGTGACTGATTATAATGAACTCAGGGAGACGTAAGGATTGTGCTCCCTTTTCTTTCCTGAAGTTGAAAGTGGCCAGTTGCACACCGAGCAATGGGATTCGGGTTGGGAGTGAGGTCATCGCGCGTGAGGACTGTAATAAGCGCAGTGTTGATTGGTAATGGCTTAGAGAACTGAGATTCTTGTACCTTATTCTAGCACATACCCAGTCTGCCTGGAGTCACTGGGTTTTGCACCCATCTTGCTTCTCCTTGAAGCAAGTACTGTACCATTTTCATCTTTGACTCCGCGGAGTTTAGCAAAGTATCTCACAGTTCAGTGTATGCCCAGAAAATCTCTATTGGATTGAGTTCTGTTAAAGGAGAGCACTGTGTGTGGAAGTGTGGTGGGCCCCCTGTGTCTGCAAGCACCAGGACATGTGACCAGCTGGGGCAAAGTTAGGCAACAAGAAATGTGGAGAGTTAAAGACGCCCCCTTTCTGAGGCTTAAGTGGACTCCATGGTGCAAACTTGATATTTACACACGGGAAAATGACAGTCTAGCTAATTCTGAAAATGAAAAGAATTTCTTGCCTGGGTTTCTTGATGAAGAATAGTATTAGCAATCAACAAATCAACTGGGCATAATGGTTTTTCTCTCCCTCTAAGTATTGGAGTGTTTGTGGAATTGACTTGGCTTGCGAGAGGGTTCTCTACACTCAGGAATGGTGGCAGAGGCTCCCCTGCTGGTCCCAGAAGAGTAGAGAGCCCTCAGCTGCCCAGATGTTCTGGCTGTATTGCCTCTTCTCTCTGTTTTGTGGTCTCCCTAACTTCTCTGCCTGGTCTCAGGACACCGTTCAAGGGGATGCTAAAGCTCACTGATGAAACACTAGCAGGACACACTTGCAATGACAGAGATAGTTTTATTAGCTTACCTGCAGGAAAGGCAGACATGCACCCAGAGGATTGGGGACATAGGAAGGGGACTCTGAAAGGTTCGGCCTTGTGCTGAGTGGGTCAAAGGAGTCAGTGAAGAGAGGACCCTGGATGGGCTGCTGTCACTAGCCATGGCATTCAGCAATGGACTATCTCAGCAGGCTTTGTTCAGGAGGGGGAAGAACAAGTGGGCTGGGAGCACGCTGGTGAGAAACAGTAACTGCTCAGAAGAAAGGACTGCCAGTCATTCGGCAGCTGCGGTGTGGCCTTGGGTATGTAGAAACATTGTCAGTGTTCTGTGGGAACATCACATGTCATTACCAGGAAGTTGATTTTCACTTTCTCAGGGATCTGGTATTCCCTGTCTTTGTCTGTCTGTCTGTCTCTTTCTGTCTCTGTCTCTGTCTGTCTCTTTCTGTCTCTCTCTCTCTCTCTCTCTCTCTCTCTCTCTCTCTCTCTCTCACACACACACACACACACGCACGAATGCATTAGTTTCACGACAAAAATCAAGTAGTAGGAAATCTTAGTTAATAATACCACCATCTGCCCAGGCATCTGAGTCAGATTTGGGTCATCCTACATTCTGTTCTATTTCAACATATTATATTTCATCACAGGGTCCTGCACATTTTACCTTCTAATCATGTGCACTCTGCCCTGTTCCTTCTGGATTATTATAAAGCCTAGTAAGTGGTTTCTCTGCCTTCTGTCTTTCTGGTTTAAATCCATCCTTACCTTATGACCACAGTATTCTTTACAAATACAAAGCCCTTAGTAGTTCCTCATCACTGGAGGGTAAAGATCAAGGACACGTACAGCATCCTCTGCGATCTCTCCACTGACTTCTCCAGCTTCGTTCGTCCTGCTCTTTATCACTTCCTACTTTCTGCTTACATCTTGCCTATGTAGTGGTTATCTATTGCAAAGCAACGAAGTTGGAAGAAGTATAAAACCCATGATGGCCCAAGAAAATAGGAGAGACAACAGCAAATGAGGATAATGGGAAAATCATTCAAGTAGGAGTTGAGGTCAGGGTTAGTTAGCTTGGAGATTTGCATTGGTCCAGGCAAGTAATGGTAAGGACCTGGATTCGGACCTAGGAGTAGAATTAGAGAGGAGAGGGGAAATTTGAAAAATATCCAGGACATTCAGTGAGTGGTTGGCTGTGCACAGGCAGCAGGAGGGAGGCAGAGAAGCCAACCAATCCGGGATTTCCAGCTTCAGTGCTTGAGAGCGTTTCAGATCAAGACGAAACAGAGAAGAAGAGACATGTTTAGGGAAGAAGATAGTGACTTCACTTTTTGAGTTAGTCTTAGTTACTGTTGATTTTTGTCAACATAATTCACATGGGTGAAAAATCCGAGTCATAGTACAGTTCTCAAGACAAAAATTCTGTTCCCTTTTCTACCGCTCTGCATGCTTCCCTTATCTCTGAAGTGTCTTCCCCACGTTTCACCTCCTTCTTCTCGTATTGAGCTCCACATTTCTACGGAATTGGCCTAATCTATTTCTTGATTTCTTGAATTCTTTCTTGATTTAGGGTTGTACTTTTTATCAACTTGAGGTATTTTTCTATCGACTTCTATTAAAGTGAGAATTTAGCACTCTTACGTAACTTGTGTCTCAACTTGCCTACCCTCCGTCCTGACCCAGTGGTTGCAGAATTTGTTGTTGTTGCTAAATCCATAGCTGATGTTGACTTTATCATGTAGGTATTGCTCACTGCTGAGCTAAGTAGTATACTCTAATTGCAATGCCTTTCTTGTAGAGTTTGATATTCTTTGAGTTAATAATTGCCTCTTTTTGGATTGCTTAGTTTTCTATGTTCTCATCAGGACTTCTGTCCAGCCCGCTGACAGAACTGTAGTACCCTATGGATATGATTTTTCACTAAAACTCATGAGATAGTCAGTTACATGTATTTTTTTCTTGAGGTTCTGCCCCACGGATCGCTCTGTCTTACTGCTCCAATCCGCACTGGTGGCCCTTTAGGCAGAGCGGTTATCCTGGGACGTCTGTCCTCTGTTAGTTTCCTGTTGGTGGGATGCCACGTCTTTCTCCTTTTGGCTTTCCTTCCTCGATTTGGTGGAACACACCTGCCACTAGCTTTCTGAGAAGTTGTATACGAGAACCAGTCTTTAAAAACCTCATGTATACCTGAACATTTAATTTAGCTTCACACTTGTTTCATAGTTTGGCGGAGTGTACAATTCTAGTTGGAAAGTCATTTTCCTCTTCGAATTTTGAAGGCATTTCACCACCCCCCCCCCAGTATCTTTTAGTTGCTGTTGCTGCTACTGAAAAGTCCAGTGCCATTTTCATTCTTGATTCTTTTTATGTTTGTTCTCTCTTTCTTTCCTCCTTCTTTTTCTTTTCTTTCTTCTTCTTCTCTCTCTCTCAGTTTACGATAGTCTTTTTTTTTTCCAAATATTTTTTCTTTATTGATTTTAGATAGAGAAGAAGGTAGAAGGAGAGAGAGAGAGAAACATCGATGCATAAGAAGATTAATTGGCTGCCTCCTGCATTGGGAGTCTGGCCCACAACCTGGGCATGTGCCCTGACTGGGAATCGAACCTGCGACCTCTTGGTGCATGGGTCGATGCTCAACCAGTGAGCAACACCGGCAGGGCTATGATCGTCTTTTTATTTCTGGAAGCTGTTCTATGTCTTTTCATTCTCTGAGCTGGGAAATGGATCGTCCCTTTCATTCCGCAAATCATGTCCATACATCTGCTAAATGTTTTTGTATTAATTCTTTAATAATTTCCTCCCCTGAATTGTATCTGCCTTCTTTTTCTAGAATGCCCATTACTCAGATGTTGGTCTTCCAGAATGAATCTCCTAGTTATTCTTTTGTTTTCTCCTAGTTTTTGTACTTTTCTATTTTAGTTATATTTTCTATTTCTGTGACTTTATTGTCCCACTCTTTTATCAATTTTTAAAAATTGCTATTACCCTATTTTTAATTTTTAGGAGCCTGTTCTTGTTCTTTGTTTCTTTTCAAGACAGCATTCTGTTATTTAATGAATACAATGTCTTCTCTTATTGTCTTAAATAATTTTTTTGTTTTCAAAGAATTATCCTGTTTCATGCATTACTGTTTCCTTTGAGTTTTTTCCCCAAGTAGTTTCTTTTGGTTTTTCTTTCCAATTAGAGGCTTTCTTCCACTGTCCAGTGGTTCTTTGCAGTTTGGTTATATATTAAGTGTGAGAAACTAAGTTACTGATTGGAAGTTCTTTTGTGTCCAAGGGATTTGTCATCAGCTCCCTGGCCCCATGGAATTAGTTGGCGATTCCAAGAAGTTTCAGTGGAGGACCTCATGTGTCAGTCTGGGTAGGTCCTTTGTCTAAGAGGCTTCAGTTATTCCCGAGAGGAATCCTCAGTCTCCTGCACGGGATGAGGGATGGAGGCATATGGTGCGTGCTCCAGCGTTCTTAGAGCTGAGTGTTCAAGGGGTGGGCTCAGGGCGTGTTCAAGTTCAAGGGGAGTGTTGAGGGTATGTCCGTGTGTAGACATAGTTTTTAATTGGGTGCTTCTTCCCTAACTTTTACTGTATTTAATATCCCCAAGTCTAGAGTTACTCTGGTTTAATTTTTCAAAGAATAAATGTTCTACAGAATAAGCCTGTACTTTTCCCTGTGAGAGTGGGGACTGGGGAGGTGGGATCTGAGTCTTTGCTCCTACAGACTTTGACCAATGCCTCTTTCCGGCCCCGCCTCGCCTTTGCCTTCCGCAGTACGCAGCGCTTGCCGTTGTGGCGCTCTTCTGTGGGTGTGCACTGTGAATTAGCTTGTTCCTCATCTATATTCTGCCTTCATTCTGCACATTATTTCACTTTCCATCTAACAACAACAAAATCCGACCTGCCTCATGTGCTGTTGTTTTTCCTTTTCTCGTGGGTCAAGGGATTTATACCTTTTAAAAAACGTCTTAACTTTCACTCTAGAGGGGTTTTATGAGGGGACAGAAATAAATGTGTTCAATTCACTATGTTTTAGCACAAGGGTTAGGTTCCACTTTGACAAGTCGTGTCTCTATCCCCTGGGCCTCAGGTGAGAATGTGCAGCAGGCAGTTGGATAGATGAGGCTGAGGCTTTCAAGAAGGGCCATTACTCTGAGCGGTGTCAGTAGAAAGTGCTACTTAAAGTGATGAGACTGCCTTGGAGACACTGTGGAATGACATAAACTGTGGACCAAGGAGAGAATCCAAGGAAAACCAATATTTAAGGGAAGGCAGAGGAAGAGGGAACTGTGAAGGAGAACATTCTAGAAGAGCCATGAGAGCCCAGATTACAGAAGGCAAGTCATGATAAATTCACCTAAAGGGTCATGTCAATGTGTCTGAGAAGTTAATTAAGATAACAATGGAAACCTTTGTTTTGAATTTGGGAATATGGAGATCATTGATGATTTTGGCTTGGGGTACAGACAGAAGTCAGAATACAGCAAGCCAAAGAGTGAAAATAGTTTTTCTGCTCTGGGAAACTGCTGATAGAAGCAATAAGAGAGGGTATTTCCACGGCTTTTTCTGTTGTTTGCACTTTGGACACTGTAGCCACTGATTGTAAAATACCTAATGAGGGTATTCGGTTCTGCATCTTCTTGTTCTTGCTAAATCGTCCTGGTGTGACTGTTGTCTTGTGGTTTGCTGTGTGAAGATAGTCTAGCTGATTTCATCTTAGAAATTATTTCTGAGGTTCAACTTTCATCCCTTCGGTGTGGGCAAGGCATAATGTACAGGCTTCAAATTCTGGATATGTGGGTACAGCTGATGCTATGAACCTTCGTCCGATTACATGCATGATGAAATGTTTGCAGGATAACAGAGACAGTGGGGTGCAGTGGGGAAAATGTTCCAGCCTGTTACACTCACAATAAAACCCAAATCCCATTCTGTTGGGACCTCTGAGGGAGCCCCCAAATAGCAAACTTCTCTCCGTTGCCTGAGTTTTGGAGGAATTGAGAGGACAAAAGAATTGAGAGAGGCTGCGTTGGGTTGCAGCTTTTACTTCTGGGAAAATGGGCTTCCTATGACTAAAGCCCGCAGCTGAGCAGACGTGCCCAGCTACTCACTGGTGGAGAGAGAAGACCTGGTGGAGAGAGAAGACCACTGCTTTCTATGGGACAACAAGGAGACTTGTATGCCCGGTTTACTCAAACTTATCCACCAGACACATTTTTCCACCTCTTACCCCCTGCCCCTGGTAGAGTGAGCAAGAAAGTGGCAAGACGCCAGGCTCACCACTGAAGGAAACATCGGAGCTGGGAAGCAGTGAGCCCCAAACACGCGCTGGCTTTCAGCACTGCGATCTGACACCTGCCCCACTTTGGCCACCTTCCCATCGCTCACTGGACTCCGCCACGCTGGCTCCCACCCTCATTACTGAAGTTAGAATGAGACCACAATGACGTCTGCAAAGACACCATTTCCAAATAAGGTCACATCCTGAAGGACTTCAACACATATTTCGGGGAAAAACAATTAAACTCATACCAATTCCTGCAGCCATTTTGGCAAAAAAAGTAGGAGTCATCCTCGCTTCTTTCCATTACAGTTCAGTTTATTAATAAATATTCATGGATGTGCCTTCAAAATGGAGTTGACCGCTTCTCACCACCAACACTGCTACTCCCTGACCCTGGCTCCCAGCATCTCTCCTGGATTGTTACATCAGCCTCCTGATCCTTATTTTCCTAAAGTCTACTCGCTAGATAGCAACCAGAGTGATCATTTCACATTTCACAATTCTTTTTTTTTTTTTTTATCCTCACCCGAGGACATTTTTGCATTTTTCTTGAGATAGGGCAGGAGGGAGAGAGGGAGGAAGAGAGAGAGAGAAACATCGATGTGAGAGAGACACATCAACTGGTCGCCACCCACATGACCCCAACCAGGGCCGGGGACAAACTGCAACTGAGGTACGTGCCCTTAGTGGGAACCGAACCTGGGACTCTCTGGTCCACAGGCCGACGCTCCACCCGCTGAGCCAAACTGGCCAGGGCGCATTTCACAATTCTAATTAGACTGTATTACTTATGCCCTTACGTAAAAACATCCAATGGTCTCCCATGGCAATTAGAATAAGATACTAATGCATATGAACACAGACAAGACTCCACATGTGTTGGCCCTGACTACCCTCCAAACTCATGTGCCACTCCCTCCTGCACTCACTGTATGCCCATCAACCAGCAAACAAAACGTGCACCTCAGGGCCTTTGCATTGCTTCCTGAAGGCTGGCTTCTCCCAGAGATGTGTTTCCTGACCACCGTTAGCCCAAACACTTCTTTGAGGTCATTTGGAGCAGACAGGGCCTAGGATACAGGTGTTATTCCAACACATTTTGTTGAATGAATAAAGGTCACACAAGGTGTTCTATTACATTTTTAGATATTACACAAGAATAAAAGGCCTTTTTCTAATAAAATATTGTCTGTTTGTGAAATACTGGGCTAGTTTTAACACATTTATTTACAGCAGAACTTCTCAGCAAAATAATAGTTTAATTCTGGGGGGATATAGTATGTTGTATTTCCAAACCTATCTGAATAGGGAGGAGGACCCTGGCTCACATAGCACCTTTGGGGACTATAGAATGGTCTTTGGAGACAGATAAGGACTGGCCTGAATTCCTTGTTCTACCACTTATTAGCTATGTCAATCTGGGCAAGTAATTTAAATCCTCTGAGCATCAGTTTCTCACCTGTAAAATGAGATGATAATAGTACCTGCATGGTAAAGGTTAGAAATAAAAACATAGAGCCGTCAGCACGGTTCTGGTACATAGGGAGCATTCAGTTATTGATAGGTATTAATGGTGTCATTATCATGACGATGCCTTTGATTATGGGGATGGTCTTTCTATTTTTCTATTTCAAAACTGTATGAACTTTTGGGGGCATGTCTACTTTTTATTTCCACCCCCACTCTAACTTTCCTTCTGGTTGGAGTGAGATTTAAAGGGAAAGCTTCCTACTATAGTGTCAAGTCACATTGTTTTCTCCTGTTCCTGATTCTTTTCATTCTCTACCTGCTACATAACTCAAGTTTGTCTCCCTTTCCTGTGAGTCCGAGGATATGGTGGCAGAGATAGGGTCGTTTGCAAGATGAGACACCATGGTCTGATGCCAGAGGGGCGGCCTGTGGAAAGGAGATAGGCATGTAGTCTCAGTGCCACTCTGCCAAAGGTCGCCCATCATCCGCTGTGTCATGTGCTGTGTCCTCTCTGGGAAGAGAGTGCTTCAAATATCAATGTTCGAAACTAAAATGATGTCATAAGGAAGATGGATAATGGATCCTTCAAAATACAGGTTTTCTTTTATCATTTGTTTATATGGAAATCTTTTTTTTTGCAAAATAGCTAGATTCGGGATTTGGGTTGGTCTTTAATTCAGGATTGCACCATAGCCCTTTATTACAGGATTCAAATGCTTTGGATATGCATGAATCATCTTGAGAGGTGACTGAGTCCTTTTTAAATAGAGGAACCACTTTCCTGTACTTTTTAAATTTTTTTTAATTGAATTTAGAGAGAGAGGAAGGGAGAAGGAGAGAAAGAGAAACATCAATGAAAGAGAACATCGATTGGCTGCCTCCTGCATGGCCCCGCTGGGGATTTGGCCCACAACCTGGACATGTGCCCTGACCAGGAATCGAACTGGCGACCTCTTGGTGCATGGGTCGACGTTCAACCACTGACCCACACCAGCCGGGCTCTTGTACTTTTTTTAAATTACAGATTTCATGGAAATGTCTATTACTAGTTGGCCTGTTTTTGTTTGTTTAGGGGAATGCTTATATTATGTTGAGAGCTATTAAAGCCAGTTAAATATGTAAGGGGGACCCAAATAACTGAATTGCAGCTGTAGCAGTTATTACAGACATGATTTTTATCCTGTAACTGGATAATCTATAATGTAAAATGGAAATGTTGGAAAGATAGATGATGAGAACACAGGGCTGCTTGAACTGCTGGCTGTGTGTCTGTGCTCCTTCTGGAGTTTTTGTTTGATTCTTTTTCATTGGTGGAACACACAGCTTCCCGTGTCAGGTTCTTTTTCCAGAGGCCTTGCCTAGCTGAGCATGTGGGTTGCTTCCACGCCCAGGGGACAGCTCGGCGGGATTTTCCCGTCTGTCTCTTCTGCTGGTCATTTCCATTGAAATTAAAATGTGAGTTGATAGAAAGTGGTTCCCAGCTTATTTTCAAATAAGGAACATGAGACTAACACATGCAGGTATATATTCAACAGCTGGCTCTCTGGGGGCAGGAAAGCCCTGATTTGTGGTGTCTGCTGATGGCCTTGGTGTAAATATTCCCACCATGGCTGACGACAAGCTGTCGACAGATGTCACTGAACACATGGCTGGAAAGAAACGCACGGTAGCAAACTGCTGTGTAATCTGTCCACCAGCAAATACCAAAACACTGAGCTCCGGAGCAGATAACAGTAAAATGCAGTAAAACAATTCAGAAGTGGCGAGTTGTGAGTGTTTATGACATTTTTTTCAATATAACTTATTTAATGATAACTTTTTGTAGTTTAATTTGTAACAATGGCCGTGTTGAACAGCTGGTTCTCAAAGTTTCTGGTTCTAACACACCGACTGGGACCCAAAGGACCCGTCTTAGCCAAGGCTCAGAGTCAGTCACGGCAGAACCTGGGTTAGTACGAACTGTTTCTGAAAACCAAATTTCTCTAGAAAGATTTACTTATTAATGTTTCTTTTTATTTGTTTATCTTTACTACATCCTGTACCGGTCTATGAAAGGGTCTAGGACCATTACAGGCTGTTATTATCTATCAAGACACCAAGAGTCAGAATATCTGAATGTAATTGTAACCAAAGACAGGAAAGTGGGATGCAGATTGGACTTCAAGCCATAAACAAATCCTGGCTTTGAGTATCGCTTGGCCCTCCTGCTCACCAGTGGAGTCATCTGAAGCAAGCCACTTACTTAACTCCCTGGCTTCAGTTCTCTGGTGGTAGGATGAAAGAATTGGGCCTTATGAACATGTATTATCTCATCTAGGTCTAAAATATCATGATTCACTTTTGGGATTCATCCGTTCAACAAATAATTGCTTAGTACCAATTATCTGCACATCTGTTACGGACTCTGCTTCAGGCAGAATGAAATACAAATGTAAGAATAGTAACTATTATTATAACATCTCACATTTATGGAGAGCCTTCTAATTTACCAGGGAGAAAATGTCCTCTGAGTCTCTGAGGTTCTATGGCTTCGGGAGATCAGGACACATCTTCTCAGAATGTTAGAGAAAGAAGGACCTATAAAGGAACAAACAGAACCTGACTCCTAGGAAACGCAAGAGGTCATAACCAGGTAGTGATAAGGAATAAGAAACAAGCATTTTTTCTGCCATGTCTATCAGCTGCTTCACTCTGTCTTCAAAATCAAAAACTATATATTTTTCTGATGATAAGATTAATTATTATAGAAAATTTAGAAATTCTTGAGAAGTATTAAATAAGGAGAAAATAGCACATATCCAATTTAATAGCCTGCTTTACTTTAGCTATTATTTTAGTATATTTTTCAAAGTGTTATCAGTAGTCATATTAATTGCTGTATATACATTTATCTCTTTGGTGTACAGAAACTTAAGTTGTTTACATTGTTGACCATTTTTATTATTATTTAAAACTCTGTGATAAATAACTTTGTTTGTATAAAACTTGAACATTGGACACAGTTTCCAACTGTAATATTTAAGGTTTAGTGAGACAGTTTTAGCAAATCATATACTTTTGACCTTTAGCTTATTTGATTCTGCCAATATTCCTTTGTATTTGCCTAGATTTTATTGTGTTTCTAAACATTAAGAGGAACAGTTTGTCTGAATCCTTCAATATGATACATTTGAACTGGAAATAGTGCCAATGTTTTCATATTATTTCAAATAGACATATGATAAAGTATATGGTGAGTAATTTCTTTCTTTCATTTTCTATGGGTAGTAGCCTCTGGTACAGGGTTTATGAGTTTAGAGAGTACTCAATAAATGTTCAATAAGTAAAAAAGATTCAGGCTAGTTTAGGATAAGCAAAAACATTTCAGAAGGATGTTAAAAAAAAAAAGACTTTTTCATTCATAATAGCGTTCCTTTCATTAGGAGAAATGACAGCTTAGCACAGTTCGGGAATTCTGACTGTTAAATGAGAACTGTGAAATGAAAAATGTTGCTTTAATTCACCGACGTGGGAAACCACGACTCTAACAGTGTTTGATTAAATGTTAATGAGATCTACTAAACTGACCCAACTCTTACTTTTTTGAATTAGATGTGTCAATTAAAATAAGACCAGCTTTACCTTTCTTTAACATCTTTGAGTCAACATCTGCTTACAAGGGAAGTTCTGTAACTACCCTGGTTATTTAAATATTAATGGCTTCCATTAAAGGGGTCTGGAGGTCTGCAGCAGGAAGATTGCGAAATGAGATGGCATCATTAGTTTCTTGTTTCTGCCCCCAGGAAAAAAACCTTTTACTGGAAAAGCTTCTTCCAGTATGTTTTTAATGCCACAGTTTTCTTTTGTTTGTTTTTTGTTTTTCCTGAACCAGTTAGAGTAAGATTGTTTATTTCAAGCATTCCTTGAAAGTGGTTGTTATTAAAACATCAGCATAACAAGTTCACATAATTTAAAAAAATATTGTATTAGTGCCATAGTGGTCATTACCCTTGGGCTTCTTGGGAACCTAACTGCAGTTCCTAAATTCATTTTGTTCTTTATTATAGTCAGTAATAGACGAAAGTGTTTTTTAGCTATGTCGTGTATATGATTGAGCTTGTTTATATTAAGTATGGGGAATTCTGTTAAGTTAACCGTGAAACACTTTACAAGGATCATATATACAATCCAATTATAAGTATAAATTTTTATCTTATTGGGGAAATGTGGCTGAAAAACTTTTTAAATTTGCTACAACCCGTATTTTCATATTATGCCAAATTGGGTTGTGATAGGCAGGTAGTTAATAGATTTTTACACATTTTGTGTTTTTAAGATCTTTTACTGGTCTGGTATTTTGAAGCACCAAAAGGCAGGCATTACATTTTCATAGTTGCATATTTCTTTTTATATCCAGTCATGAGAGTGAGTGGAATATTTATTCATTTCATTCATATACTTTACTTAGACTTCAGAGCTAAGGACTTGGATCATGTTTAAATGGCAGTGATGCCGACTAATGTACCTGCCCTGATGTAGGCATCATAATACTTAACAGGGTCAGAATTAAGGTGAAGCAAATGAGGCACCTGCCTTGGGGGTCAAATTTAACATACCCCTCCCCCCCAAAACCCCTCAGTAATCAAGATAAAGAATATTTTAATATGCTATTTGACAAGAATCAAAGTCAATGCCCCCAAAATCCATGATGAACAAAATGTCAACATTTTAGAAAAAGGATCAGATTTGACCCTGCATCTCCACCTGACCCGTGGCTGAGTTTTAGTTCTGATTTCTCCACTTTCTTGCCATGCGCGAAGCACTCCTTTGAAGCAAATTATCTTCTCTAACACTGGTGATAATAATTCTCACTTTCCTTGTTGAGTTATTAAGAGGTTGGAATCAGCTAAAAATACAAGGGAAAGCCCATTGTAAATACAATTTACCTGTTTATTTACAAGTAAGGGAAATCACCATACAATTTTAAGCCATGTTATTATCAGACCAGATGAACATGCTAAGCAAACATCAGATTTGAATATCCTTGGAAAGCTTTGTGTTAATAAAATTTAAGGCCTAACTCTTGAGTTTATTTATCAGGAAGCTATAGGGGCAGGGACCTAAACATAGCTGTAGAATCCTCCCTCTCTTCCTTTTCTTTGTTGTTCTTGGATGCAAAGTTTACTGATTTTGTAACAGATAGCAGAGGGAACCAGAAATCCTTTTGTTTATTTTAAATTTCCCTGCAAAGCACCCATGGACAACTAAGGTCCCACCTTTGCTCATGCTAATCCACCCACCAGTGATGCCTACCCCACTTCTCCTGCTTTTCTGAGTCGTGCACCTTGCATTCATGTCTGACCTTGCTAAGGCATCCCTAGGTTCTCTGGGCCTCAAATGTGTTCTGCGTCCTCTGCCTCCTGTAGAGGATAAACTGTCACTACTACTCATTTGGTCATCCATCACGGAGCCCTATTGTCTTGAGGCTTTAATCCTCCATTGAATTTACTTTACAGACCACAGTCTTCGAAATAGAAACTGTTTCTCCAGTTACATAGTCCATCCTTTGAGTAACCCCCTATTAGACAGTGAATTTCAGGGTGAGCAGGGATTGGGTCTGTTTTATTTAAGTGGTATCCAAGATACTTAGCAAAGGGCATTTACGCACAATTTTTTTTTTTATTGAATGAATTACTGTCTTGCATGTAAAAGGGCTAGGGAAGTGTTTACTCTTTTGATTCATTTGTGGAATGTTATTGTCTTCATCCTAGGCCTAGAGGGAATTGCTGGTGCCATGCGGAAGGTGACTGTTTTGTTGATCCTGCTGATGGTCTTCCCTGGTGGCGATGGGCTGTTTCGCTCCCTATACAGAAGTGAATGGGTTTCCTTGCCCTTTAAGGGGGACGCAGGACAGCCATTGTTTCTCACTCCCTATGTTGAAGCTGGGAAAATCATACAAGGTAAGTCTAATCAGAAAACTACTGGTATACTTTCAACAGTTCTTTTTTTTTTTTAAAGCAACTATCCTACAGGATCCAAAATGTAGTCTGATAATTTTATACTCACTGGTTTTATTTCCAATGCTAATGATTTGATGTCATCTATTATCAGAGTTATGAGCTAAACTGAGTGTTCATCAGGGCCAGTTTATCTGCCGGGTGAGCCCTGCTCTTCTGTTATGAAACTAGTACAGTGCCTGTCTACACTGGGCACTTGGTAAGGTTAATAAACCTTGGAACTTGCTATGCGTCAGTTACTGGTTCCAGGTATTCTGTATAAACTCCTTTAAGCATCTCAACAACCCAGGGAGGTGAACTCATTTTACACACAAGCAAGTAAGCAGAAATAGATTAAATTCCTTTTCAGAGTCACACGGGCACCAGCTGGTAGATGCAGGGTTCACACCCAGACAGCCTCACTGCAGAATCTGTGCTGGACCCACTTGCCTGGCACGTTGCCACCCAAACAGCCTAGCTGGGCCTCAGTGTTCTCATTAATAAGATAGAGTTGTAACAGCTTACCCAAGTCGCAGGGATATTCTAAGAATCAGATGAGAAAATGCACGTGAAAACTCTTAATATCCTGGAAGTTGCTCTCTGAAGATTGTTTGCAAATGGGGTTTGCCGTTGTTATTATTAATAGAAAAAAGGTGTTATTTGTTGTCATCAGAGACTAAAATGCATGCCTTGACTCTGCTCTTAATGTGAATCACTGTGTAGATAAATTAATTTTTCTGGACCTCAGTGGGCTCCCGAACTGTAAAATAGTACGTAGGCAGCCATTCTGAGGAGCGGTCCTTAAAAGGAAGCGGAGAAATGGGGCGGCAGCTGGAGGGAGCTATGGGGTCAGGAAGGGTCTCTAAGAGGGTAGGACATCATGTGTTTGCTGATGGAAATGATCCAGCAGAGGGGGGAGGTTAGTGGGGTGGGGGGTACTCTTGCTGGAGCTGGTTCTTTAAATAGATGAGAGACATGGCATCTGGGATGTAGATGCCATCGTAGGCATTGGTGTTTGCTCCGGAGGACCGTGTCACAGGTGGGCAGGCAGAGTTACCGCCTTTGAGGCTGGCGGGTTGGTAGATTTCATGCGAGTGTGGAAGTGATACTGAACATTTTAGGGGAACGATCGTTTTAAAGATCAAAACCAGATCTACCTACTTCATAGGGAAGTTTAAATACAGCAACTTTCCTTCATTTGAAATGCTCTCATAACCAATAGGATGTCATTGTTGATTTTGTTGTTTGGTTTAGAACAAAAACACTGTTGTATCTTAAGGGTGCGTGTGAGTCCTGTTCCTAGGTCTTTTTCTGAAATACACACTGATTCCATGTTTCGCCATCTCTTTCCTCAGAAAAGGTGAAAAATGTTGACAATGTAGTCAGTGCACATTAGTGTACATTTGATAATGTAGTCAGATAATGTAGATGTATTTTTTTACTTGATGTAGAAAAGTCATGAAAAGATGCTGGCCTACTGGTACAGGCTCATATCACTAGACATATATGAAGAGGCAAAAATCATTAATCCGAATCTCCCAGATCGATCACATACATTCATGTCGGCTTCCTTAGGAAGTGAATACTGGTGACTGAGATTATGTTCATTAGCCATAGATCAAAGCAAATCATTCAGTTTAGAACTGAAAAGGAATGAACTACTCATAACCGACTCTACCAATGTACGATGAGACTCACACCGTTTACGTGATTTGTCCAAAGGGATGCAGGGAATAGTAGCGCAGCTGTGTTTAGGGCCCACCTTTTCTGATTTCTGCTCTGTGATATGCCTGCTATGATTTCCTTTCCTTTCTTTATGAAGTCATGCTCTTCTGGAGTGACCAGATGCACACACATGAAACAATTCAGGAGTAAGGCATATTTGAATACTAAAGGATTACATGGGAAGGAGGCATGCTGGAGACTTCGAGAAGGAAACTATCCCGTTAGTTGGCACAGCCCAGGGAGAAAATGGTAATAGTTGCAGTAGTAAATATAGCGAGTAGCTACCATTTAGTAATTATACCTCCAGTACTTAGTACAGTGCCTATATGTATATGTATTCAATAAATATTAGTAGAATTTAAAATTTTAGACCTGAATATGTGCCAAGCATTGTGGTCTACATACACATTAGTTCATGTCAACCCCAGAGCAGCCCTAATGAAGAATGCATAATTATTGTTCCCATTTTACAGATGAGAAAAATGAGGCCCAGAGAAATTCAGTCTCTTACTCGGGCCTATTTAAAGCTAGTAAGTGGCAGAGCTGGAATGAAAACCCATCTCTGCTGACCCCAGAGCCCGAGGTATGAGCCACTGGACCATGTGACCAGCTCCAGACCTGAGGGTATTGGGCAGAATTTGGGTAAATAGAAAAGGGCCTGTGCATACTGAGTGAGGAAAACAGCTTAAACAAGGGCATCAGGTGAAAGTGATCATGGTGTGTCCGTATCAGACATCTGGTCAGATCAAGTGAGAAGGTGAGAGGAATCTACCCGAGAGACTGCCCACATCCCTCTCCTTCCTGCATTCCTTGACTAAGAGCATCTCAGTTGTGGTCATCGGCAGACGCAAAGAAGGGTTTTGAGGGAGCTGGTCTCGTCCTCTTTCCTTCTGTGCCAGCCCTGATGGATCACCATCTGATGAGTGACAATATTTAACATACTAAAGCTGATGTAACGTCACTTTCTAATGTTCTGTTACACAGTTAACATCTTCGAATGGAATTTTAAGTGGCTGATCCCAAATCTGGTACATCTGGGTATTCGAATGCAACTCTGATAGCATCATTAAGGACAATTTTATTCATCTTCTTTACTGAAAGTTCAGGAAACTGGGCAGATGGTCAGCTCGTTCCCCTAAATCTGTTTTGTTTATCGAGTCTGTCAGAACCTTAGAAACGTGAGTCGTAATACTGCAAGGGAACATTTTTTAGATGAACAGTCATTCACAGAAAGACAAGGGACATTTTTATTTTCTTAGTCCCCGATTAGCTGGCTTAGTTTTATGCAACTGTAATTGCATGTTTACTTTCTCTGCAGCTAGAAAAAATCCTTTCTCTCTGAAACAAAATGAATCTCGGAGGCAAATGTTAGCATGTGTACAAACACATGCTCAGCATTTTCACACATTTTAAAGAATACTTTGCTATTAGGCCTTCATCTACTATTACTTAGGGTCTGGTCATGTCTTGTCTGTACCGATGATGGCCGGAGTGGTGGCGAATGAATCTTTCTGAAAGTGGTAGTATTACAAACACTGACAACCGCAGTAAATAACATGGAGGAAGTGAAATCACTTCAAAGAAACTTTTTTCCCTTTCTTTAACGGTTTTAAATAGTTGTATTGTTGAAGAAGAAACTTCTACATCTTGGGGGTTTATTTTCCACATTCCATTAATAGACCCTGGAAGGGTGAATAGAGCATTGGAAAATATAAAAAACACATTTTAGTTGAAAGAAGTTTTAATTATTTGACTGTGGCTTAGTTAACGGAAATTTAATATTGGAAACAGGGTGAACCACTTTTTTGTGGGGGCCAGAGCAGAGTTTTCTCTAAATTTCTTAAGATCTTAATAAGGTCTGCCTGCCTTAAAGGTTTTTGTAGAAGTCAGCGAATTCTAGTGCATTGTCAGTGTGGCCTGTTTTGGCTCATTCATTCATTCATTCATTCATTCATTCATTCATTCATCCTTTCATTCATTAATAGCATGTATTGAATGTCTTCAGTGTGTAAGTCAGCATGGTATGTCCCAGGGGTACAAAGATAAACTAGACGCATTTCTTGCTTTCCAGTAGCCCCTGATCTAGAAGGGGGGGTAGGAAATGCACCTGAATAAGTACAGATGGTGGAGAAACAACTGGGGATGCCGAGAAAGGGCGGGTTGGGGGAGCTGAGTCGGGTCCGGAGCAGGCCCGGCACCTTGTGCTGGGCTGGTCTCAGAGAGAGAGATTGATTCAGTCATCCTGGTCCCATGGTCCATTCCCTCCAGCTCCTATCTGTTATATGTTTCCTCTTCTCATTCTACTTTGACCGTTCTCATTTTTCTCTCTTTTTTCATGAATCCTCTCCTGTTCACTTACCCCTCTGATTCTCGTCTCGCTCATTCCCAACCCTCATCTTCAGTTCTCTGCCCTGCTTTTGGGGGGGGGGGGTTGGGAGGAAGGCCTATGATTTTGAGAAGATTAACAGTTTTGTGAAAAACATTTCGAAAGTGTTTTTAGGTACAAACTTTCAGTTATAATTTTTTTTTAAAAAGTAAGTCCTGGTGATGTAGTGTACAGCATGGGGACTGTGGTAATAACACTGTACTGCTTATTTGACAGGTGCTGAGAGAGTGGATCTTAAAAGTTCTTGTCACAAGAAAAAATGGTGACAGATGTTGTGATGATCTATTTGCAATATAGACAAATATCGAATCATCAGGTTGTACATTTAAAACTAATATCATGTTATATGTTGATTATATTTCAATTTAAAAATGGCCCCAAAACAAGTGTTTTAAAAGCTGTCCAACCCTGGAGGGAGTTCCTTCTTTGGGCTAATTGAGGTGGAAGCAAAGAAGGGGAGAGGAAGGGTATGGGATAGGAGGAGGGCACCCACTACGCATCTGTCTCTCTTTGGTTTTTCTTCAAATCCTTCTGTCTCCTTCTTGTTTCTCTTTTTCTGGCAGGGAGATAGATCTCATTGGAAGACAAGGGCAGAACTGGTGTGGCTGGGTTAAGCAATCTTCGCTGGGGGAATTGGAGTGAGCTAGAAAAAGGCACAGTCAGCCTGGCTAGTGTGGCTTAGTGGTTGAGCGTTGACTCATGCACCAAGAAGAGGTCACTGGTTTGATTCTCAGTCAGCCCGATCCCAAATGGGGAGCATGCAGGAGACAACCAATTGATGTTCTTTCTCATCGATATCTCTCTCTCTCTCTCTCTCTCTCTCTCTCTCTCTCTCTCTCTCTCTCTCTCCCCCCCTTCCTCTCTCTCTAAAATCAATAAAGAAAAAAATATCTTTTTAAAAGTAAAAGGCAAAGTTTTATAGACTGTACTTGGGGTGGCCTGGGCTGACAATGATTGTCCCCCCCTTTGCTTGAGTCCTTATGTGTGTCTAGCCCATGGTAAGGGTTCATCAGCATGTTTTCATTTGATCCTCACAGAAAGCCCAGGGGAGGGGAAATGGCATCTATGTTTTTGCATAAAAAGAAAGAGAGGCTCAGAGAGATGGAGTGACTTGCTAGAAAGCCTTGTCAGGACTGCCAACCCCTGTCTGTCCAACTTGGAAACCCATGCTTTTCCTATTGTGCGGGCCAAGCAGGCAGGACCCTCTGGAAACTGCCTGTTGACATCTATCCTGTGCCCTCACTATTGCCTCTGCTCCCATGTGCCCCTGTTTCCATTCAGTGGATGCATTTCAAAGACGACAACAGCAATGATCCCTGCAAGCCAGCTTCTTTTCTCCAGGTTTTATATCCGGAGACTCAATGTCATCCACCTTTCCTAGGTGACAACCTGGAGCACAGACAGGCCAAGTCTCTGCCTATTAAAAGGGTCACAGAGCTGGTCAGTAGTAGCCCTGGGATCAGCAAAGAACTAGGAAAAAGGAACAGTGTGGTATAGATGAGTTTCCCTGTGGGGAGGCAGATCCCTTGGAAAAGAGGAACTTGTGGCCCCAAGCAGTGAGGTGCTAGTGAAAGTTTAACAGCCGGCTCTGGGGATCAGGGCGCTGATTTTTAGAACCAATTCCCTGAGTGTAAATACTCTCACTGTGGCTCACTGCCCCTATCAGTGATGTCACTGAATGCCCACCTGGGAAGACGTTCAAACCATCAGCACACACAGCCTGAGGGCTCCGGTACCCCCTGGAGGCAGCTTTAGTCAGTGGGGTGTGTGAAGGATGGCGCTTCCTTACCTACTCCCGTCCCCTAAGCAGTCTCCAAAGTAGTATGTCTCAGACTTAAATGGCTTTTCTTGAATAATTTGGTTTCACTGGGGACACTTGCTTTGTCACCACTAAAGGACTCATGCTCACTCAGACTTCCCGTCCACTTACCCAGCATGCCCTGTTGCCTAATTTCTGTTCCTCCTCCACTGCGTTCCTAATCCCTGCTTCCCCTGCCAGCTCCCCCTTATCACTAAGTCTCCAGTGAGAAGCAGTGAGAGGCTGGGGGAGGGGCAAACCTTGACTGCTAGAGTTTAACCTGTTTCCCTTTCCTAGCTGTGTGACCTTGGGCAAGTCAGTTAACCTGCCTGTGCTTCGGTTTTATCACCTGTGAAGTGGGCATAATCACTATACCTACCACCTAATGTCCAGTGGCCCTTTATGTGTCAGCTCCTATTAGTGTTGTTTCCCCCTGGGTGCCCTTAGCTATCTGAGTGCTCCTTTTTCTCTGTCCCTGTCCCTTTTCTGCCAGAAGAAAGCCAGGACCTCTGCCTTCTACGACTGTCCCTTTGTTCTAATGGGCTCTGTCTGAATAGCCACGGGGTCAACCTCCATCTCACTGTCTGCCTTCCCCCCTCCTCAGCCATCCTTAGCCTCTCGCTCCCCACAGGCCTCCGTCCATGTCCCTCAGTGGAAGTGACAGGCCTTAGGCTTTCGTGATAAGGGGGGTGGGCAGAACACAGCCCCCCCCCCCCCGAAGCAAAGGGCTTCTTAGCTATGTTGTTTCTCTTGCACCCTCCTTTGGGGTCAGCTGACTTCATTCTGCCCTGGCCTTCCAGGGGGCCCCCTGTGAACACCTTGGGGTACCTACCTTTCTAGAACAGAGCTGAGATGAGGTGATTTTTCTTCTTCTTTTAATAAAAATCTTATCGTCGCTTATAAATTATATTTGGGGACCAAAAACATAAATAAAAGAAAACTCAACGATGTCACTGTCCTTGGCTAAATTGTGTATGTCGAATATGTGGACTTTTCCCGAACATGCTGGAATTTGCTACCGTGAGTACCTTTCTGCCCACCCCCTCGCAGCCTTGCTGATCCCTGCATCCCAGACGGGCCCCGGAGGAGCCTGGTATGAGGTGTCTGACCCTGGGTGCGTTTGCCCTCGCAGGGAGACAGCTGAGCGTGGTGGCGCCCTTCCCCAGACAGCGCGTGGAGAGCTACGCCGGCTTCCTCACCGTGAACAAGAGTTTCAACAGCAACCTCTTCTTCTGGTTCTTCCCGGCCATGGTAAGCCTGCGACAGCGCCCCAGGACTGCCACTCGGGACCCGCCGGGCTGCTCGGGGTAGGACTGTTAGCCTGCCACTAAGCCGAGGGTGTTTTATTTTGACTTTCTTAGACTTTTTGTTTCTTCTAAAAATAAAGTGCAGTGACTCTGTG
The DNA here is from genome assembly GCA_030848825.1 of Tadarida brasiliensis. Classification (NCBI taxonomy): domain Eukaryota; kingdom Metazoa; phylum Chordata; class Mammalia; order Chiroptera; family Molossidae; genus Tadarida; species Tadarida brasiliensis. The sequence goes on along the minus strand of CM061267.1, from coordinate 90,497,141 downwards.
TAGTGTTCCTGTTCGTGTGCAGGACGCAGTGTCTGCGGGGGGTCCGGCTTTGGGGGGTCCGGCTTTGCAAGTCCTCGCAGCCCGTTCGGAATATTGGTCCCACCACCTACGTCCTGCCTCCGTCTTCTTCCTATCTTTTTGTTGTTTTGTTCTAAAAATACCTGGAGTAGTGGGGAGCCAGGGAGGACAAGGAATGGGGAGACTCCTGGAGTTCAGAGGTAATGCTGTGCAGGCATATTTAAATGTAGTTGACTGCAGTCTCCTATGGTGGCTCTCTGTGGATTTTGCTGGGCCAGTTAATATTTCTACACTCACTCCTTCCTGCATCCAGTGCCCATTAACTGAACAGTACTCTGTGGAGACACAGAAGAGAGGGAACTGAACCCATCTCCTCTGGGCCTTTGGGGAAGGGATGGCGAAGAGTGGTGATTTCGGATGGCTTCTTGGAGGAAGGGGCCACCAAGCATCTCGAGACTATAATAGACACAGGTAGGTATACACAGTACTTCACCAATTCTAATAAGCTTACTTCAAGGTCACACCGTTCTTCAGCATGAACAAATAATTTTAGGCTTATGGATACTGCTGGGGGTATTGGTAGAGGTGCTGAGATGCATGACCAAATGTGATCCTACCACAGGGTAATTTTCCATTTTTATTTCCAAATTGGATTTGCTTTAGAAGCCAGAGAAAACAATGAAAAAGCTGTCCCTACGGAGGATGGTATTTATATTTGCATATGATTTGCATATGCAATGCTGCATAAATAATAACTGGGTAAATTGCTTCATCCAGGGTGGTTTTCAAATTAAATTGCTTCTGTTGGTACTGTTGGGTCGTATTTTTTTGGCTTCTCATTTCTGCTTTCCCAGCCGTGGCCTCTGACATAACTCACCACGTTGTGTGGGTAGGGGAGGCATTCAGGACATGAGGAATTCCAGTTACTTTTTGGTTGGGCTCATAATAGTCTTCAGGCTGGCAAGTACTCTGGAGAGCCTCTCCTGGACCCTAGAGAGTGTCTTATTTCTCCCGCAGTGTTACTGTTGAGGGAGGCAGCTAAGGAGCCTGGAGCACGACATTTAAGGAGGGACCCACTGTTAGGGCTGTACAGTCCAAGCCTGACACCTGGCTGTCCTCCAGATTCCTGCTGGTCCTTCCCATTGGTGGAACCAAACTGGAAACCGGAAGGCAAAGGGCTCTCATCCATAGAGGTCTGCCTTCCAGGGCACAGAGCAGAGCACGGGCCTTCAGAAACAATCAGGAAAACACCCACATATCCAGCACATCTGTCTTAAGGAGAATTGATAGAAATTAAGCCTAGAAATCAGACCTACTCCTAGCAGGTGGACATTTTCTGTGTTCTTGGAAGTCTCTTAAACCTGACGCCTTTCGGAAACCGCAGTACACAGTGCATTTTCAATGTCACATCTGTCGATATCGTCGAGTGTAGACATTTATTATGAGCCCCTTTGTATTTGCTTTCTGTTGCTGCTATACAAATGATCACACACGCAGTGGCTTAAACAGCACGTATTCACTGGTTCACAGCTCTGTAGGTCAGAAGTCTGACACAGGTCTCACTGGGCTAACGTCAGGGTGTTAGCAGGGCTGCGGTGCTTCTGGAAGCTCCCAGGGAGGATCTGTTTCCTTGCCTTCTGCAGTTTCTAGCAGTTGCCTGCATTCCTTGGCTCGCAGCATTTTCAAATCCTGCTTTGGGAGGTTGAATCCTCGCACGTGTGGCTTTGGGGGCTCCATAGTCATTATGCCTTCTCTGACTCTTGTCTTTGCCTCATTCCTCTGCATCGAAGGACCCTTACGATTACACTGTGCCCACCTGGATAATCCCAGATACTCTCCCTATTTGCAGGTTTGTTGACTAACAACCTTAATTCCATCTGCGACCGTAATTCTCCTTTGCCATGGGCCGAGCCTATTCACAGGTTTGGGGAACTAGGATATGGGTATCTTTTTGGTGGCCAGTATTCTCTGCAAAATGAATACTTGTATGTTCTCTCTTGGTGATTTGCACAATTTATTGTATTTAAGAATTACCTCCAAATCCGCCCAGAGATTCTGACTTGAAATTGGGAGAATTAACAGGTAGGGCATGCTTGAGAAACCATCGCTCCAGCCTAGGGACCACCGGCCTGTATTCAGTGGCCCACACTTTTTTTTTTTTGCCAGAAACATCTGGAGCAGGAAAACCCAGACGGAGGTGGCATTGTCCCATGCACACACCTGTGGGGACCAGCTTCCCTAACTCTGCTTGGTTTCCTCTGAGGCGGGCTGGGCCTCAGCCCCTACCCACACCCACACCCACACCCCACCCCAGCCCAAGAAACCCGATTCCTTATTTTCTCTTCTGCTTTGGTGACTCTTTATGATACCAGCAAGTTCCTCAATGACTTCTGCATGTTGAATCTTCTTTAATAATGACCCAGATTTGTGAAAACAGGAATCCATGGTGAGGGAAGTGATCCTTTGTTTTGAAAATAAAACAAAGACCCAGCCGTTTCTTCCTCAGGTGGCCTCTGAGCAGGTGAACAGCTTTGTCCACACTACAGGTGATGCAGTGGGCGGTAAAGCTGGTTAGAAAGTGGGCTTAGGTCCTGCACCCTCTCCTGGTTGCCAGACTCGGGTCTGAAACCCCCACCCCTGCATCACACAATGACTGAGCTGCTGGGGTCCCCCTGAATTAAATGAAGACCTAGCTATGCATCTCCTGACCAGACTGTTTTGGGGGGACCAGTAATGTAGCCCTAAACACATTCAAGATGATCCCAGGAGACAAGAACACAAGGATGCCATGCCAGGAAAGATGCTGAAGCCCAGAGTGTTCTCTTGGAGATGATAGACTAAGCTTCAGGGAGAGGTAAAAAGACGGTACCGCTGACAGCTGTCACCTGGAGGCATCCAGAACAGATTGTTCCAAGACCTCCTTACCAGGGACCCACCTGCAGAGCCAGGTCTCCGAAGCCCCATTCCTGCTGAGTCGGTTGGGTTATAAATTATGGAAGCGGTCAGTTGGGGTGAAGGAGATAAAGCATGTGAGAAGGAGAAGCAGGGGTCACCCAGGTGCGGGAAGAGTTTCTGTCATTTGCCAGAAATATGAATCCATTGCCTGTCTCGGGGAAGCAGCTGATATTGTCATCAGGAGAAAAATGACCCCTTAGAAAAACTGAAGGTAGAGAAAATAAGAGATCCAGGAAGGATGCCACATTTGTAATATCCTCTGAGTATTTTTTTGGGCTGCTGTTTCTCAAATTAGTTTTGTTTTCCTGTTATTTCTGCGAGACTCCCCTGTTATTGTGTACAAATCAGGACATAATGGATTCTAGAACTCGAAATTGGTGTGCAGTGGGGATGCAATCTGCAAGAGAAATGAATCGGCATTTTGCATGGGATAAAAAGTATAATGAAGCCAATACAAATGTAACAATTAGAATAGTTATTGTTCACTGAACACTGACTCTATGCTAAACACTGCATTTTTTGAATTTAATCCTTACAATAACCACATGAGGAAGGAATTATTATCCTCATTTCATAGATGAAGAGGATTGCAGAGATTCGATAATTAGGCTCCAACTGCCCAACAAGAAATTGCCAGAACTGGAATTTAAAACTAGATCTGGGACAGAGAAGTCTTTGCTCTCGATCGTCACGTAGTCCTGAGAAAACTGGTCGTGGAAGTCACTTGAGTTAGTCGAGCTGGCGTAAAATCTTGGCATCGCTACTTGGGGTAAATGTGACCCTGGGCACATCTTCTTAACTTCTCTGAGCATTGGTGTTTGTCGTTTTGTTTTGTTTTAAAATGAGGACCAACATACCTACTTGGCTATGGCTTTGAGACCAATGAGATAAGGTGGGAAAGCCCTTAGGTTGGCGCCTGATACATAGTAAGTCAAGTTGCCATTGTTATTACTTCATGGTTATCATTATTTCTAATAGTTTTCTTATTATAAACAAAAAAAACTGTACAGAACTAAACCAGTCACAGTTTGGAAGATGAAAGAAGTCAGGAAGTAGAGGGCAATTCCAAAACTGAAGTAGCTGAATGCCAGGCAAAAATGTGGATTAATTGCTACTGGGTAAGGAAATTACAAAGTGAAATGGGATTTTCACATTTATGAAGATAAAGAAGCATGTCGGTTATTAGTTTTTATTTTTATTATTATTTAAAAAAATTTTTTTCTTTATTGATTTTAGAGAGAGAGGAAGGGAGAGGGAGAGAGAGGTAGAAACATCGATGAGAGAGAACATCGATTGGCCACCTCCCGCTTTCCCTCCACTGGGCATCAGGCCCACAACCTGGGCATGTGCCCTGACTGGGAATCAAACTGGTGACCTCTTGGTGCATGGGCCGATGCTCAATTACTGAGCCATACTAGCCGGGCCGATTATTATTTTTTAAAATGAATATTCTTAACATTGGAAAAATATATCCAATATTTGACTCTCTTATAGGACTATAGGTAATTTGTTGGCCACAGTTAGCCTAGACTTGCAGATTATTTCCCTCAAATGTCATGGAGCCAGAACCTGAGCTGCTCAGAGTTGGGCCTGGCTGCTTCACTAAGGCCTTACCTTGCTCCTCTAGCCAGGAGGAATGGCTGGGATTCCTGGAGTCCAAGTGTCTGGTGACTGAGAAAGGTCGATATCATATCAAGGAGTCAGAAGGGCTGGGGTGGGTGAGGCACGGGGCACCTGGAGGCAGTACTTGGGGGATCCCTTTCAGGATCATGCGGGTGCTGACCTTACTGAATCAGACACCAGGACAATCAAGAGAGCAGGGATTTGTTAACACAGTCCACAAACCCACGGTCCACAAACCCACGGTCCACAAACCCACGGTCCACATACCCACCGGTCCACAAACCCACGGTCCACATACCCACCAGTCCACAAACCCACGGTCCACATACCCACCAGTCCACAAACCCACGGTCCACATACCCACCAGTCCACAAACCCACGGTCCACATACCCACCAGTCCACAAACCCACGGTCCACAAACCCACAGTCCAGCGCAAGGGCCAGAGCAGAAAGCGTTCTCTGTCGGGTGGGAGAGCGCGGCCCCAAGAGCACCTGGGAGCCAGCAGGACAGCCTCCCGTGGGCGAAGGCCTGGACTCAGGCTCTGCTGGGCTCAGCCAGTGCTGGGTCCACTGCCCCTCTGGGCGGCACACGTTCTTCAGTACCAGTCAAGGTGGTGGAGCACAGTGGCTCCCAGGCAGGCAGCGTCTCCTCAGAGATACCCGGGGAGCTTCACAGACAGGACAGATTCCCCAGCTCAGTCCAGCCCCCCCAGCAGATTCTGATCCAGTAGGCCTGGAGAGGGCCCAGGGATCAATATTTCTAACAAGCACCACAGTGATCCAGTGCAGCTAGTCAGGGGGCCTGAGTTTGAGAAGAGAGAACTGGAGGCCAGGAGCCCGGGATTGTAGTTCTGGGTCTGCAGTCACTGGCTGCACCACTTGGGGCACGACATTCATTCTCCCTGGGCCTCTGTTTTCTCTTACAGAAATGTTACACCTAGTTGATTTCTAAGGTCCCTTCCCACTCTTGCACTCTGTGGTTCGCAGTGTTAGTCGGCTTGCCTAAAAGACATGCCGAAACGTGCAGCCTAAGGTATGGAAACATCCAAGAAGTCCAAGTCAGGGTCTCGGTTGAGTGAATGAGCCCTTGAATGTGTGGCCTCTGTGGCAGCTAGCCTCCGGGATAGTCACCAGTGATCTTCATTTCTGGGTCTGGGTGTCCCTCTCTTGGCCCCTTCTATATTGAATCCAGGCTGGCCTTTGTGACCAATATGTTAGAGCAGAAACGATGGCGTGTGACCTCCAAGGCTTGGAAAGGACAGAGCTGCTTTGCCTTGGTCTCTCAGGTCACTCGCTTTGAGGGAGGCCAGATGCCACAGCAATCACATGGACAAACCCATGTGGAGAGGACGCGAGGCCTCCAGCAACCTTGCACGAAGTTCTTCTAGCCCGAGATGAGCCTTCGCTGACCGCAGCCCTGGCTGACAACTTGAATGCAACCTCATGGGAGACCCTAAGCAAGAACTGTGCAGCCAGATATACCTGAATTCCTGGCCCACAGGAAACAGCAGAGATAATCAGTGATTATTACCTTAACCCACTAAGTTTTGGAGACATGTTCTGCATTAGATAACTAATATAGCCTGTTGTCATGCACTTTTGGGCTGTGACTGGGACATCATCTTGGGACAACTAGAACTCCGGGGGTGGTGACGGCCAGTTGTTTGTTATTGGTGGCGTTTGTTTTGTTTTTCCACCTCTCAGCTTCCATTCTCCTGCCTTACCTGCCTGTGATAGAGCTTTCAACGGTTTCTTATGCAGCGAACAGATACGCAGCTTTGTCAGTAGAGGGTGCTGGAGGGACGTTGCAGGAGGAAGGTGGCGTCTCTTCCTGTTCCCTTGTCCTCTGTTTTGCCTTCTCTTCACCTTGCTGCCTAGTTTGTCAACAGTATGTGTGTGGGGACATTCAGTGACACTGCCTGAGCTGGGTACCCAGACCATGAAGACCCTCAGCAAGCTTGCAGTCCTGACTTTGTCCCAGGGATGACCACCTGGCTGTGGCCGTCTCCACATGGACACCAGACATCTCAGGCCTTGCCGGTGAGCAGGCTTCCTGCAGCCCACCTGTCCCTGCACTCCTCTCACCAACCTGCACCCTGAGGGGGTTCCCGCAGCCCTCCCCTCACGGATTCCATGCCCTCCTGGTTGTCTGTCGCTCTTCAAGCAAGTCAGTTCCCAATATTCTCACTTCCTTTGCACCCCCACCCTGCCAGCCACAGCCTCTGGAGGCCTTTCCTGTTTGTCCAGGGACTGTTGGTCGGCTTTGGGCCAGGTCCCCAGGGAACTTCGCAGCCGCCCCGTGGGCTGTAACCACACCTTCTCCAATGAGGTCTGGAAGGGCCCCATTCACTCCTATGAGTTTGTCCATCCATGGGTACTCTCCCTCAGCCCAGGGTATTCTTTAGAATTCTCTTTACATATTTATGGTTATTCTCCCATTATAATGAATACCTTTTACGTTCAAATGTTCCTGGTCCCCAGCATTTGCCTAACACTGAGGAAGTAGCTCCCCACACTTGCTTGTGGCTGATGGAGGCCAGAGCAAACACTGAAAATTGTAACAGAATTGCAAGTCAGTGTTTCCAGCTAATAATAATAATTTTTTTAAAAAAAGAAATATTTTTAAATTAAAAGTACTGTGTGGTTTCTAGCTTCTGATTGAATCCTAATGAGATAGCTACTGCATTCTAATCCCTCTCTCCTGCTTGGAGACACCAAGGGCAAATTCTGTTGTCCGGCCTAAGGAACCAGGCACTAAAACCAGGAGCCGGGGCGGCTGGTCTTTCTGTCTCAGCCGTATTCTGTCCAGGGTCACAGGCTCACAGGCTCACCCACGTGTGCTTCCTTCTTCTCTCTCGGGAGACCAATATGCTTTGCTTCTCCAGGCATAGGGCAGAGGATGGCTGCCCTGCAGCTTCCAAGTCTACCTGACTCAGTCAACAAGATTCACTAGCACCCCTCCTAGGCCCAGGAGTGATTGGCCCAGTTTGGGTCAGGTGTTCTTTCTTGGTCCAATCAGCTAAGGCTGAGGGTGCTGGGTTATGTGACATAACCCAGGCAATGCGCCCTTTGCATTGGTGAATGGAAAGTCAGTCCTGAGAGAGAGGGTGTGGGCTGGACACATCTCCAAAGCATGTCTTAGCCGTAGGTGGCTACCAGTCCAATAGCCATACAGCAAAGATGTGGCGGTCACCGGCATTGGTCTTCTTCAAGCTTTCCCTGTCTGTCTGTCTTATGTTTGCTGTGTCCTTAGGGCATCAGGGATCTGGAAGAATAGAAGGTAGGTGAGACAAAACAGGAAGAAAGTAGTTAAAAATGGTAAATTCTAGATCACTCCATTCATAGATATGTTTGAACTTTGCAGAAACCTTCGTGTGCCCAATTTCCTTTGAGAAATGAAAGCTTAACACAGAGAAGAAAGTAACTAACTCTTTCAGCCATTTCTTTCTCCTCATCAAGCAGGGAAAGTCAGGCCTTTTCTCCACCATTCCACGCCCCCTCATCCCCCCCACACACACTCACACCATTCCTTCTAAAGTCCAACTTTCTGACGAGGCTCACCCGTAAACAAAGAAGCTGTAACTACGCCATGAAGGAATGAGAGCCAGTAGAACGGTTGGGCTGGAGAAAGGTGGGGAGAGTTTTAGTGGGGTGTGAGCTGGCTCAAATAAACGAGACAATTCAAAGCTTGATGAGAGTCATTGGGGACTTGAGTGATGTAAGGAGGCTCAAAACAGAAAAAAAATTGAAAAAGTAATTTTCCATAAGATGCTACAGTGGCAACAGTCACAGTAAAGGAGATTTTTGTGAGTGGTCAACACCGACCACGATAAGTTAAATTCCTCTGAAAAGCACAGAATGGCTTAAGCAAGTGGATAGTATATGTTGGCAGTGTGTGTGTAGAATTAAAATGTTATTAGGTACCTAGTTAATGATTCTGGTCACAAAACCAATTACTTTAAATAAAAAGCTGTGCTTTGATGAACGCCGTTAGTGTAGCAGCTGAAGTATCAGCTGAACTGGAATCTCTGTGGCAAAATGGGAGTCCATTCAAACATACTTGGGGGAATTTCAAGACGTTTGCTTGGGGTACTAATGACTTCAATTAAGAGAGAACACGTTACTTAAACCAAGCAAATGATCAGCCTCTGTATCTAGAAGTGTGAAGGGAGCCTTAATTAATTTACTAATTGTACTTCTCATATTAAGCGGTACCATTGATTTGGGTCTGTTAGTGGTTCATTCGCTGTTTTCTCTTATAAAATGTGGTGTTCCTCATTGGGGGTGGGAAAAAGGGGGTGGCTACAGTATGTACCCAGTCCCGGGCATTGGCAAAAAATGTCACCCTAATACTTGTCCAGATAACCTATGATTCCCTAGAGTCGCTCCAATGAGTCCTCTGTGTAAAATACAGTACGGTGCCTGAAATTGACGAGTCTTTAGCCCCCTCACCCCCGCCCCAGTGTATGAACTTACTGCCTCAATGACATGTGTGTGGCCCGAATAGAAGGTTATCTCTACCATGTTATGTAGACAAGGGCCTGGGGGGATGGAACAGAAGATGGGTATGGTTTGATGGTGGGCAGGGGTGAAAAGGAAGCCTCAGAGCATCAAGGGATGCTATCCATAGAGGGCAAGTCCACGTGGGGAGCAGGGGGCAGGACGGTTAGTACTGGTTCAGTTCCACTAAGCTCACTTAGAGGCAAGGAGAAAGGAAGAAGCCAGGGTTTTTAAGAATCTCTTTATACACAGAATGTTAAACCAAATAAATGAGTTTCACTTTCTTTGAATGACAGTTTATTAAGACATAGGGTAGATTTTCCACCATCATTGTGAAAAGATAATGGAATGTACTAATGTGAGAAATTGTAAAATTTCCTTCCATGGAGATTCTTAAAGAACACACACACACACACACACACACACACACACACACACACACAACCAGAATAGATAACCTGCCTCCTCCTGAGCTGGAACAAACCCTGAAGGAGTGTCCAAGTTCAAGAATTAGCCACCAGAGGTCACCCGAAGAATTGAAAAGGGCTTCTGAGGCAAAGCCAGTTTCTTGTTCACCAACAAAAAGCGCTGGTTTGTGGGACCTGCGTGCCCACACTCTACTGTTACTAAAGAGATTTCTCACTTAAGTATTTAGGATTCCTTTTATAATTTCTTTGTCCTTTCTTTTAATCATCAGTACTTGCTACAAGACTCTGACCTATATATGTCCTTAATAGATATTTTATTTTATTTTTAATTAAATGTATAAATGCTTATCAGTGGGGAATTCCTCACCTTTCAGGTTTCAGCTCAAATGTTAAGCTATCACCAGAGGCCTTCTGTAAGTATTCAATTACATCTGTACTTCCCACCTCACCAGAAAAAAGCAATCAGCTCTAATGTTTAAACAGATGTGCCAGGCACTGTTCTAAGTGCTGTACATATATTCACTCTTTGAATCTGCACAGCAACCATATAAGATAAACATTCTTCATCTTCTTATTTTTAAGCAGAGGATACTGAGACACAGAGAAGTTAAGTAACTTGCCCAAGGACACACAGCTATATAATAGTGTATTTGGAATTCAAACTGTTACCAGTGGGGAAAGGTTCTCATCCTTGCCAGTTGCTTGTGGGAGTGGATTTCTGCAATATCCCAAGAAAAAGAATTTTCTGAGACATGTATGGGAGAATGAGTGACTTTTATTTCTATGGAATTACATCCCTAAGTTTCCAAGTCCCGTTTCCCTTTATCCAGTCATAGGAGAAGTATAGCTGGGGCTTTAGCAGAGCTAAAATCAGAGCCAGTGTCCAGAGTTTTCTTTCCACGTTGGAGCCAGGTTTAGTCCAACATCAGGTTAGCTTAGTTTGTGTTTCCCGCTGCAGTCCATCAGCCCTTTGCATATGGGGTCCACAGGACCACATGGCTATGGAGGAAACATGGGCGAATGCAAGGAAGCAGGACAACAGAGCCCCATGAGCCAAGAGTAATGAGCAACAAGAGTCAGACGAGCCAAGCACAACAAGAGAGCCTGGAGTCACAAGAAAGTGAACTCTTTTGTTTACGGGATTATGTATTTCTAAATTTTCACATGCTTGCAGTGACTCTGACTACTCTGGCCAGTGATCTCTGTCCCCAGGTTTGACTGACAGCAAGCACGTCCCAGTATCACCCCAACTTCACTGCACATGCATCTGTCTCCCTTTGTTGGACCCCTTCCCCCAGTGTTTTGTAGGGAATGGGCTGGTGGTTCCCTGGGGAGTGCAAAGTTGCAGCTTCCTGGTGAAGCTGCCCAAATGACATGCCTATAATGTCTGGTTTCCCCCTTTGCTCCTTTCCTATTAATAACTAGCTAATTAAAACAGTGTCAAAACTGTGTCACTCTGGTGACAAAATCCACGCTCTTAATCATTCAGTATCTGACCTGTTCGTGAGTGGGAGCTGGTTTCCATCCCCATCTCTAGAACAATGCCTATGAGTAGTCTGTGTTATACGTTTAATGAGTTTAATACATTGTGGTAAATTCAGAGTATCATAACCTTCAGCCAAATGATGATATGTGCTGACATGAAGAAATTTTCACAGCATGTTCTTAAGTAAATACAGTAAATACAGAGTATTATTTATAGCCTGATCCTATTTTGGGGGGAAAAAAGTATTTATGTATATAGTATACATAATATCTATAAGATATATATGTATATATCTATGTGTGGGGGGGTGCATAGAGAAAAATCTGGAAGACTAAACATTCTCATGATCATCTTTAAGGGACAGGATTGCTGTGGCAAGGGCAGTCTTTTTATACCCTAATTGAAAAAAAATTGTTAAGAAAAAGCACTTTCTTTGTAATATATAAAGTTTTAAGTAAAGTTTTACTTTTAAAGTTTTAATTTTAAAACTTTGACACAAATCAATGCCCTATTTCTCTTTCTTCATTCACTCTTGAATTACAGCTTTGAAACAATAAATACTTAAAAAGTCTTACATTTTGTAAAAACTGTAAATGAATTAAAGCAGGTTTTGTTTTTTTTTTCTCTTTACTTCATTTGATCCTAAGCTTTGCAATGTAGGTTTGTTAAGGATGTTTTCATTTACTTTTATTCTTTCCTAAGTGATGAACTAAATATATCATCTTAGAATTGTCACATAATAACTTTATGCTATTCTTATGGACAGTATTTTTACATGTCATTACATTACAATGTCATATCATATTACAAAAGTCTGCATACTGTGATATAACCAACTCGGACTTTTAGCATTGCACATGTAAACTTTTCTTTTCCAGCATCTGACTTTTGCATTTCATTCTGGGTAAGGGCAGCATTGGTTCATGGGTTGGTTGGCCCATAAGGAAGAAAGGTGTGTGCATGAGTTTTCTTTAAACACGGGCTTGTTCAAGGGTTGTTGAGCTCATTCACCTCCTTCAGGAAAGTACATTTGAGGAGCACGGTCAGCTGAGGTGAGAGGTGTCCCTGCAGATCTCTGAGTATTTAAGCATCCCAAGAATGCAATGTCCTGCCTTCAAAGTTACATAATAACGATGTTTGGCACTGAGGTGTTCGACTTGACTTTGTAGTGCGGCCTCTCAGGTCAGGCTGTTTTTCTGAGAGCTGGGAGCTCCCTCATTGTACCAGGTCACAGGAAGGGACATGAAAAGCCAAGAGGATAGGGTGGAGACCAGAGTGCCCAGGGCATCCAAGAGGGCAAACCCTCCCATTGCCCTCCCAGATTCCCAGCCCTGCCTGCACATAGAACCACCTGGGAGCTTTTTTTTTTTTTTATCCTCACCCGAGGACATTTTTGCATTTATCTTCAGATAGAGCGGAGGAAGAGAGAGAGGAAGAGAGAGAGAGAGAAACATCCATGTGAGAGAGACACATCGAGTGGCTGCCACCCATACGGCCCCAGTCGGGGACAAACTGCAACTGAGGCATGTGCCCCTAGCGGGAACCAAACCCAGGACTCTCTGGTTCGTGGGCAACACTCCAATCGCTGAGCCAAACTGGCCAGGGCCAACCTGGGAGCTTTAAGAAAGACTGATGTCTGCTCACCCCAGACCAATTGATTTGGAAGCTCTGGATTTGGGTCTAGGCAGTCGTGTTTTTGTTTTTGTTTTAAAAGCTCTCCAAGTTATTTTAGTGGGCAGCCACGGCTGAGAGCCACAGGCTCCCACGTTGCCCACTGTGGGTTCCAGAAGCTCATGTGCCCGTTAAGAAGTAAGGAAGTACGTGTGTTGGGGTGTGAGTGCTGGATGTCCATTGGATGGGTAGAAACACTGGACTTCACTCCCTGGAGGCTAGAACTAATTTCACCCAGGTTCCATTGTTTCTCCCCCTCTGATATTCTTCTACTGCTGCGTGGAGACACGTGGAAGGTGGTCCTGGTGAGTGGTATTGAATAGCAAGTTAGAGGATCTGAGGGGAGATAAAAATCACTTATTCAAGCAAAGTCTACAGTTGGAGCTGGTTGTATTTACTCAGCACAGAAGAGTTTAGAGTAAGCGTGTCAGGATGCATTTTTGCATCAGGCCGTCGGGAGAGCCTGCGAGGTGGATGGGTGGGCAAACCGAGGGCCAGGACCCCACAGCTCTGTGGCCAAGGAGAACCAGAACCTGCCTGGCTCCCAAGTCCAGGGCTCACTCCGCCTCCCCACAGCAGCTTTAAAAGGCTGTCTTTGATTTTCATTTTTCCTGCTTCAACTTACACGACAACTTCCCAGTTCTCTTGAATTCTTTGTGGACATCTGCAACACTTCAGGCGAGACGACTGACTAGTAAAAAGCTGACTAGGGAAGAGGTAGGCCAAAGGAGCAGGGAAAAGCACCAAGTCACCTGCTTCTCCTGTTCTCTCATGTGGAGATGATTTACCTTAACACTACCTATAAATCCCTAGTATTTATCTATTACAGCAATAGCTAACATTTGCAGAACCCATGCTATCCCCCACTCACCGGGCTTTCTGAAAATTAATGTATTGAGTCCTCCTAACAACCACATAGCCTAGGGACTGTGATTGATCCCCATTTCACAGGTGGGGAAACTGAGGGCCAGGGAGCTTAGGTAACTTGCCCAGAGTCACACAACTAAGAGGATCGTGGAGTCCAGATCTGAGTCCAGGTTAAGGCAAGAGCTCGCAGAGTTATCCATTATGCTGTGCTGACTCCTGGAACTACAGCTTGCTGATCTGAGTTCCCAGTCTGACTCTGGGCTCCTGCCTTTTCTCTCTTTCCTTAGTTATAATAATCATTTGTACTGACTGTGCTTTTATTATGCATTAGGTATTGTTCCATGGGGTTTACAAATAGCATCCCATTTAAATCCCTGATGCTGGAGAGTGGGCCCCAGAGGCAGTCCGGCATAGGGAGGCTGTTCTTACCACCGCCTCTCCTTCAGCAAGGCCTCCTTAGTCCCTTTCCAAAGCTGCTAAAGGACTCTATGTCCGACTTCTCATGGCTGAAGAAGAAAAGTCCCTCTGGCCCCTCTGTCCTCTGTAGAGGACCCTGTAGGCTCAGCTCTCCCTGCAGGTTCTTGGCAAGGCATCCCCGATCACCTCCTCCTGAGTTTGTCTTGCCTTCTGCCCACACCCTTCTCACATCACCCAGGCAGATGGAGCCAGTCCCCTCAGACCTTCATTTTATGAAAAGCCGAGTTGTCTCTATGGCAGCGTTTCGTTCTGGGCTGAACAACAGGATCCTTGCTTGCCAAGCCTGGTGACGGAACACAGATGCGCCATGCCATCACAGAGGGCTCCCTGTCACGTCCCGATTTGAGCCCCATGGAGGCCAGGGAGCTTCTTCCAGATTTCTCTGGAGGAGTCACTTTGGTGCAGGCAGCCTCTGTACCCACTGCTCTGGCACCCAGTTCTTTTTTCTTGAGGATTTCCCTGGCGTTTCCTTTCGTCTTCAGCACTGTCCCCTGGCTCTTGTGTGGCCGGACCCTTCTCTGCCTTCAGGTCTTAGCTCAACTCTCAGGATCTCATGGAGTCCTTTCCTGATCCACGTTTCTAAAGGAAGCCCTTCTTTCTCAGCCCCCAGTCACTCTCTTAACATCACCCTTATTTCCTTGTCACACTCTTACACCGTCACATTTATTTATTTACTTACTCCATGTCCATATTCTCCATGGAAAGGTAAGCTCGAAGAGGATGAGTTTTCTTCTTCGCTCACTCCTCTCTGTACCATCTCGCATGGTGCCCGACCCCAGGAGGTGCCCCAGAGATGCATGCTGACTGAGAGAGTTGAAGAACCCCTGTCGCTGGGAGTGATGACGACACTACTGCAGCATCCCAACCCCGCCGAGGACCTTTCCTTACTTACGTCTCCCTCACCTCCGACATGCATCCGCACATCGCTTAGGGCTTTGTCACTGTTGTTTGCATGGGCTAAACGACTGGGGCCTGCCACTGCCTCTCAGTTCCCGGTGCTGAATGAAGCTGCCGCTGTCCTGAACGAAGGTGCGGACACCTTCTGAGTGAGTCCAGTCAGAAAGGCACTTTGGGCTCTCGGTGAAGGAGGCAAGCTGTCACTGAGGACGACGGATTCTTTGTGCCTCTTTGGGAACGTGTTGATCAAATGGAAGAGTCCCTTGAAATTTTGAACAGCTAGAAAACGACACCCGTGCCCCAGGCAATATGCTGGGTGTCTAGGGACAGACAAAGGCATAGCTGCTGTATGCAACAGCGTTTCTGACTATTGGTGAGAAAATACAGTGGCGTCAGATTTGCCCCGGATATGAGGCAAATACCAATTCCAAACTGCGAAAGACGAGGGGTGCTATGCTGGGGTGGAGCGGGTCGCTGCAGTCTGGGAGGGCTGTCTGAGAGGTGTCCAAGGCTGGGAGGGACACAGGACTTGCGTACCTTCGCCTGCCTGTAGGGCACAGCACTAGCGCTGTGTGGTCACTGGCCTCTCTGTCCCTCCAGGTAGATTCAGCGAACGCCCCAGTGGTTCTCTGGCTGCAGGGCGGGCCGGGAGGTTCATCCATGTTTGGACTCTTTGTGGAACACGGACCTTATTTTGTCACAAAGAACCTGACCGGTAAGTATTGCTTGGACTCTATTTTCCTTTTGGAGAATTCTTCATCTGAACCTTATATCTGCTCCAGAAATAGAGTGTATGCTGAACCACTAGGAATAGCTTAACAGTTCCAGATTACAAAAACATAGCCTTCTGGCCACGTCTGCCCAAGAAGGAGGCGCCACCAGGGTGAGCGGCCGGCTGGGCTGCTTTCTCCCTTGAAATTTGGGTGAAAGGTTCTAAGCCGCTTTCTCGCAGTCTGCTGCTAACTCAAGCAATCTGGGCTTACGGAAACAGGTGGTATTTATTACTACTTGGGCAAGCTCTTCTGCTTGGGCCTAATGAGTGGAATTATATCCTTAATTATTCATATGAACTGAACACTGTACGGTTCAGTCACATAAGTGATCAGATATCTTGGAAGCGGGGTACGGTGGGTGGGGGCTGGGGCGAAGGAAGGCGTGGAGGAGGAGCCACTCAGGCTGTGACCCACCTCTTTTTGGGGGGGATTGTTTACTTTCCCTGGGTTAGAATTTGGAGGGTGAACCAGCTTGTGACTCGGTAGAGAGTGTGTGTGCCAGCTCGGTTGAGGTTGTTCTCTTTGGCGCTGGGTGGGAGGAGAAGGGTCAGGAGGACGGGCCATGAGGACGATCCCTCGGATGGGACAGATGGGTTTATCACATGGGAGGTTGTGGGTGTTCTACAGGAGCCAGTTTCACAGGGTTTTGTCTCCAAACTTCGTCGTAGGTGTAGAAACCCTCTGGGTCTGGGCAAAGTAAAGGGAAGGAGAGGAAAGGGTGCTGGTGTCTGTTCCCACTGGCAGAGTGGCAGCGAGAGTCACTGGCATGGCGCGGCAGGTGGGCGTGTGGAGCTCTGGACCGGGGCTGGGCCCTTGGTGGGATGTCTGGTTCACGACCCCTTCTCAGACCTCCTCTCTGTCCCCCCAGTGCGCGCCCGAGACTTCCCTTGGAGCAGTACCCTGTCCATGTTGTACATCGATAACCCCGTGAGTACCGGTGGCCCAATGACATGGCAATGGCAGCCTCTCCTGCCTTTTTCCTTCTCACTCAGCACGTTTAAGAAATAAGAACAAAAGCAAATAGTTTTGTTCTTTCTGAAATGGAATTTAATCTATTAAAACAATTTTTTTTTTCTAACATATATCGTTATATGCGAGTTTGGGGATTCTGCTTGGTGCTTACTCTCCCTCCCCCATGTTTAATCTCATGAAATGTCCTGTTCACTGAATTATATCATCCGGGGTGAGGGGTTAGTTCCTTTCCACTGATGATATGACTTCCCGATAGCATGGATTATTATATAGTGGCAGGATTTCCAATCTTTGAGATAGAATTCTAGATATAAAAAGTCAAAACTGGTCTCTTTCACTTATCCCAGTGAGCAGAATGCCTCATCTCAGAACGAAAGCGGAATTCTCCCTGGGAAGTTCTGAAATTGAGTCCAATAAACTACAAAGTAGGAGAGTGACTTTAGAATCAGCGTCTGCAGACTTTTTGCCCCTAATTTCCCTAACTTCTCTCACTTCCCGGATGGTTCCTAAAGAAAACAGGTATATAGGTAGAGAAAAAAGTCCCAGCATTCTTGCCCCCGCTCTTCCCTGTCAACCGTCCTCTTTCCTGGTCTGTAACTGCATGCTCAAATAGAAGTTGAATTAAATGTCCTGTCCCCTTGGGTGTCTGGGGGAAAAATAGTTATATCTGGTGGATAGTGCTTTCTTTATACAAATTATTTGAGCAAAATAAGCAGCTTCTTTTATTTACAACTCAGTTGTCTATGAACTGCTAGGTATAAGGAAACAGTTGAAAACTCATTCGTAATTGTTTTAAAGCCTCTCGTCTACTGAAGGGAAAAGGACTTAGTGGCCATATTTTTCACTAATAAGGAAATGAAACACACACACACACACACACACACACACACTGTTATCTCCAGCCTAGAAAGTTCCTTCTTGGCAGGACAGCAACACACCCTCCAGGTTTCAGAGAGGAGACAACTTTGGGTCTTTTGATACTGTAGCGAGGGCCAGGAAGAGGTGACTTCCTCATCCCTCATCCTTAAATCAACATCTGGCAGGGTCCCCGATGTGGAATCAGGACAGCTCAGCCACTGACCCAGGGTGGAGTTTTGTGCTGATGCCTTTTATTTGGGCTTGGGGTGGGGGGTGGGGGGAAAGTAGGTGAAATGTCGAATCCTCCTGTGAGGACCCCTAAGTGCACAGGGCTGGTGGCAAAAAGCCCAGGTCGGAGGCGTGGCTTTGAGAACAGGCCGGTTTCCTCCCAGCGCTGTGTCTCTCTGTGGGGCTCCAGAGCACGTGTCTCTCTGTGTTTACACCTGCTTACTCCTGTCACCTTCAGGTGGGCACAGGCTTCAGCTTCACTGACGACCCCCAGGGATACGCAGTCAATGAGGACGATGTGGCTCGAGATCTATTCAGGTAACAGGCCCTGGCTCTCTCTTGCCCTCTGCAGACTGAACCCTTTTCTCTTTCAGCTGGAAAACGCTTTCAGCAGCAGAAGTATTACTGACTGGTCTTCCTAGTCCAATTCCTAAAGATATTTTAAGAATATGTCTACATGAGGAATTCACACACACACGTGTGCGCGCACACACACGCTCTATTTTCCACTTCATTATATTATCACTGATCATTGTTGAAGTGGCCAGCAGAGAAGGTAACGAGAAGAGCTGAATTCTTAAGGCATAATTGTAATTTGGTAAAATATATCCTTTGAGAGACAGTGGAAACAGAGCAGAATTATTCAACCAAAGGTGATCCTCACGCCTCAGAGGCCCGAGAGAGTTCTGCTTGCCGCCCAACATTCCCTTAACTTCTATTTGCCAGGAAGAAGCAACATCTTCCCAGATGACTGCCCCCCACCCGCACCCCACGATTCCTCCTTTCGTGGCTTGCAGATGCCATTTTTCATCCTCTTGCTGCTTCTCATGACTTTTCAGGCGGAAAACTGAGCTCCTTAGCTAGTTTCTTCCCTTTCCTTGCATCTTACAAAATTATTCTTTTGCTTAAAAAAAAAAAATAGAGGAAAAAGGAAAGTTGTAAGCCTGATCAAACAGTATATATATAATTTCTTCCTTTCTTTTCCCTATATTATTATAGCTATATTTTAGTACTTTTTTTTTTAAGTAAGAGAACTTTCCTATTTGTTCACATTTTTCCAGCCTGTAAATTATTATGAGAGACCAAGCCCTGACATCTCTCCAGTCACCAGGCCACCACTCTAGAATAATTTACTAAAAGAACCCTAGAGGCCAGAAAGAGTTAACCAGCTCCTCTACCCACAACCTCCCCCAGGCACTCACAAAAGTGAAAGTGAGTCCAACAGAGTCAGAGGTGTTTCATCTCTGCCAAAAGCTTTCCAGTTGAATTCTCTGTCCCCCAGGCAGGTGCTGGGGGAGAGAGGAAACAGAAACAGCTCCACCATTCTCCCGGAGACATCCTCTCCTCTGCTCTCTGACTTAGAAAAGAACATGGCTGTTGTAATCAACACTTCATTTGCCACATGCCCCGTTATTTGAACACTTCCATTCAGTTTCCAGGAGGGGTGCATAGGACCCCACAATTATGTTTCCAGGTACAGCGAATGCTGGGAGCAGGTTGGACAGATCCAGCAGAGGTCCCCTCCTCCCGTCTGGCTCACACACCCGCCCTGCACAGACACGATCTCATGGCTGTCCTTATAAGTACTCAAGCGCCATGTCTTTCTCATTTAGTATTGACTGTGGGCTCTCTTTGGTTTAAATCCAAACCAGCTTAGTTGTTTAACTAGCAAACACCCTGAGGGCGGAGGTTCTGTATTAAAGAAACACATTAATCCCTTCTAAGCCAGAGGGTTACAACCCTGCCATTCCTTCTCTGCCTGTCCTTCCCCTCCCCCCAGGATGGTCACAGCTCCCAGCTGACCCTCTGTGTGGATATTACTGCTGACATTGGTCCATCTCCTCTAGCATGACATGTAAAGAGAACCTATTTCAAAGCCTCCATTGTTTATAGCTGTTTGAGTTCTTTTCGCTTCGGGCTCTTAGA
Organism: Tadarida brasiliensis; assembly: GCA_030848825.1. Classification (NCBI taxonomy): domain Eukaryota; kingdom Metazoa; phylum Chordata; class Mammalia; order Chiroptera; family Molossidae; genus Tadarida; species Tadarida brasiliensis. The sequence continues at coordinate 90,477,461 of CM061267.1, read as the reverse complement.
ACTGGAAAATAGCTAATCAAGGGCAGTGCAGAAAACTGATTTCAGCTGTTTCCTTTCCAGTTTACACTGTTTGTTTCTTCTCTCCAGCTCTCCTGATGGGTGGTTGGAATAAAAAGGTCTCTTTGAAACCTGCAAATGGGCTACTGCAGGTTTAAAGAGTAAATCTTTCTTCTTCTTCCTTTGAAAACCATCTTTCTTTTCTTCGGAAAATCCCATTTCTTTTGACTGTTAACAGTGCCAGGCTGCAAGGAGAAGGCTCCTCAAGGGGGTCTGCCATGCACAGTCAGGCTGCTTTTCTGTGTGTTCGGAAATGAAACATTGTCGCTAAAAGATGCTTAAATGTTCTTCTCCTTTGTTTCTTTTTCCATACCTGAATTGTGCCATTGAACCACAATGCCTCTCTGGTTTAGAAAAATATAATAAATTTACTAAAGAATAATGAATTTCTAACTTTGATTTGGGAGTATACCAACTGGTGTTCCTCTCCTTCTACCCCTGTTTATCAATGGCCTCCTCTGTGCCCGACACTGGTCCTGGTGCTGGGGACACAGAGTAAGCAAGCCCACAGCCCCTGCCCTTGCGAGGTGCCTGACGCTCCATTCTTCCAGCCAGAGGGAAATGCACTGTCATTGCTTCCACGTGTTGGAGTGTATGGGGAATAATACCCACTGCCACGCAAAGCTTCACAGCAGTGGGACCATGAGACAGGTTTCCTGCGCTAAATGAGAACGTGGCCTGCTGCCCACGGCCTGAGAAGAGCACGGCCCAGCCCCTCCAGAGGTGGAATGAATGAATGGGGCGGGGGGACCCCGTCTATGGCAACAGAACAAAACCACCAAGTTTCTGTTGCTGAGGTGGTTTTGGTCAAACTTTCTGTGGCTGAAGATGCTCCTTGTGTGGCTTTTTTGTTACGGAACTTCTGCTTCCATTATTTTAACCTCGACCCTCCTGAACATCTTGTGTTTATTATGCCTCTGAGCCATTAGTGCTGTCTTCTGGTCTCTAGACCGCTATCATTTCACACACCTTCTCGGCCTCGAACCCACCATCTTCCCTTTTTAGGTCTGAGGAGTACTTTTCTGCTAGTCATTCTCTCTTATGAGCTCTGTTTCATCCTGTTGTCTCTTAATACACCTTTCCGCCACCAGGTAGCTTTTGACTTAAATTCTAGTTATTGGAGAAAGGCTTGGCTCAAAGCCAGCAAGTAGAATAGCCTGGAAGAGGCATGCTTCCTGGTACCTGAATACATGCATGGAGTGAGTGCACACACATGCACACACACACACACGTGTACATTATGTGTGTATACAGGGTGTCCCAAAATATATATATACAGGGTCTCAGTAGATTCTATTACATTTTGAAAATGAAATGTATTTTAATAAACACTGGCTTTATAATTATTCAAAGTGGGGTATACATTTTTTGGGACATCCTGTATTTTAGCAATTCTGCTTCTAAAATGTGAAATTTTATGTAGCCATAATTCTAAATTATATTTTTAGGCAAACCTTCATCATGTAACAAGAAGAAGAGTCCTTGACTAAAACACAGTTAAATGAGCAAATTGCATATGTAAACCTAACTCACTGAATTCACCTTTTTTTATTTTTCACTCCTATTTAGGAAAGACCTACCAAGGGCTTGCTATTATTAGCCTTTTTTTTGTTTGTTTGTTTTTTTTTTGGTTGTCGTTGTTCTGATTTTATTGTGAAGTTAAAACGCAATGATAGCCCTGGCTGGTTGCTCAGTGGTTAGAGCGTCGGCCTGTGGACCAGAGAGTCCCAGGTTCGGTTCCCATTAGGGGCACGTACCTCGGTTGCAGTTTGTCCCCGGCCCCAGTTGGGGTTGTGTGGGAGGCAACCACTCAATGTGTCTCTCTCACATCGATGTTTCTCTCTCTCTCTCTTCCTACCTTTCTCCCTCCTGCTCTATCTGAAGATAAATGCAAAAAAATGTCCTTGGGTGAGGATAAAACAAAACTGGATGATAACTTCCCCAAGTGGGGTCTTGCCTTGGACACTTCAGCTAGAGAATCCTGGCATCCTTCAAGCTAGAATTAACTGGGATAAAGTACGGAATAAAGTAAAACCCAGTTACATTTGAATTTCAGATAAACAATGAATAATTTTTTTAATCTTAAAGTATGGCCCATGCAATATTTGTGACATATTTATACTAAAACATTATTTGTTGCTTCTCTAAACGTCTCATGTAATTGGGCGCCTTGTACTTTTACTCACTAAATCTGGCAGCCCTAACAACTCTCCAACAAATTCTCCAAGCGCATGGGCTTTAAGCTAAGGCAGATGGCCAGGCTGAACTTGACTACATTACATTATCTATAGCCTTTCCAATTAGCAGGAAGAGTGAACGGAAGTCATTTTTAGCCTAAAGGTTAGAGAGGGAAGGGTGGAGGATAAACTCCTATTTTTATCTCTGCTTCAAAGCCGGCTTATTGTCAACACTAACGTGGGAGCTATATAATGCAGCTTCCCAGATTTAGCTGATACAGAGATTTTCGTTACTATAAATGATTAATAGAGAAATACACTGAAACTCTACAGTAGCGTTTAATGGTGGATTTTTATAGAGCCTTTGAAAATGAAGTATAGCCAGGATCATGGTGACTGTGATGACCCACTTTTGCCTCTCTGTGACCCTTGAACTTTCTCCTCCTCCTGGTTTTGCAGGGCCTCCTTGCCTTTCATCTTTCCTGGGTGGTTCATGGCTTTAAGGCCCTCCGCAGGGAGCTGGAACAAAACCCTGCCTAGCTGCTCAGGCATTGCAGGCTGGGTGCAAACGTTCCTAGAGCCTCTGAGTCTCACAAGGTTCTGTTTCCTTGAGTCCGTTTAAATCGATTTCAGCATAACTCACCCAAGTGGCCTTGGCATTCCTTAGTAAATGAGATTTTTTTGAGCCTAGAGGCCATTGTACATTTTCTTCCATATCTGTGGCCTTGTGGTGGTTTCCTTTAAAATATGGTCATTTCACATTTTTTCTGTTCTTTGGTTATTAGGACACTGAAATTCTGGGAGCCCCATTAGAAATGTTCAGGGTTGCCCACAAGAAGAGGTCAGAAAGCAATGAAGGTGCCCATTACCTCACTACAAACCCCGGTTAATGGGGTCATAAGGTTTGCAGAACTGCCTCCAAGGTTGCTAAATAACAGGTGAACGCCTGTATCACTTGGCTCAAGGTGAATGATCCCAGGGTAACCCAGAGGTTTGGAAACCTGCCCAGAATGTTGACGTCCGCTTGTCCCAGCTTAGTATCACAAAGTAAGACCACAAGTATAGTATGTTCTAACCCTCCACCTAGTATGGAGTGTTATGCACATGAGACTTTGAAAAAGGTGCCTGCAGGAGCTTACACATTATGGCATCTATCTCCAACATGACCCCTATCGTGCGAGGCTTCGACTGGGCAGCATGGAGGCTTTGCGACTCCATGTGACTTTTATTCCTGTTCTTTTTGCAGTGCGCTAATTCAGTTCTTCCAGCTGTTTCCTGAGTACCAAAAGAATGACTTCTATGCCACTGGGGAGGTGAGTCGAAGTCATGTTTTCTTGTATTCTTCCAAGAAATATATCATGATACTTGTGGTTTATTCATTCAGAATGTGTACACACACACACACACACATACACACACACACATTAATTCAGCCCATATTAAACATCCTCCGATTCTTCCCCCAAATTTCCTCTATAACGTTGTTTTTTAAACCCAGGGCTCAATAAAGGTTCATATATCACAAAAGGTTTTCGTGGCTCAGTCCCCTGCCTTTTTTGATGTTGTTGTCATTCATTATGATCATTTTGAAGAGTCTAGGCCACGTGCTCTATGGAGTGTTCTATTTTCTGAATTTGTCTGATTCTTTCCTCAATGCTTAGATTCAGTGAAAACATTTTGGCAAGAACGCAACATAGATGATGTCCATTTGTCCCGTTATTGGTGATGCCATTGTACACCCCCCGCCCCTGCAGTGTAATAACTCATTCAGACAGGAATCATCAATGGATGCTGAAAGTATTGGGTGACAGCTTGGGGGGAACAGGTGTTCACCTGCTCTCAGACTACTTATTAATTCCAAAAGGAAAAAGGTACCTTTCCAATGGTAAGATCTGACAGATACCAGATTTGTCTGATCTATCTTCCTGCGGATAGCATCTGTCAGTCTCCTATAGAGATCGTTCACTCCTACTCTTCTCTATTTTTTGCATTTTAAAATATCACTGTGGACTCATGGGTTGTGATTTCTGTTTGATTGTTAAAATGTATTGCTATCATTATTGTTTTTGATGCTCACATTGCCCTACATGTGGTCAATGGGTCGGACCCCTCTCTGTCTGGTTCCTGTGTCCTTTTGACAGGTCTCCATAAGTCTTTGAGCACTTCCTTGCTTTGGGGCACAAATATATTTCTAGGATTATCTTGTGCTTTCCCTGCCCTAGCCCTGGAATCAGTCAAGGAACCTTGGTTCCTTTTAGTGGGGAATGGTATTTAGAAACCAAGACCTGAGCACTAAGTGTGCTCATTACTACTGGGATGCAACTTCTTTTGGACTCAGTCTGAGGGCAGAGCTAGGAAACAACATTTTGTTTGAAGTTATCCCGTCATTCTAATTCCACATCACAAAGTTCTTCTCCCACCCCATTTTGTATTTGTGTGACCCTTTTTTCACCTTGAGGACCAAGGTTCCCAACAGCATCAGTGTATTTATTCTTTTGCTCAATCCTACAACATTTGCAAAATGGCTTCACAATTACTACATCAGTACCATGGCAACAAGAAACCTCCAACTTACTGTCAGTATTTTTTTTTGGCTGTAATCATTTTTATCATTGGACTATTATTTCACTACAGGTTTAAAAACAAAGTACCATGTTTAAAAGTTATAGAATTGATTCTATTTTTAGGGTGATTATGTTACAACGGAATATACAGGTTCACCTGCATAGGTCGGTTTCAATTTTGGGGTTTGCTTTTTTCATCCATTTAAATTTAAGGTTGTTTCAAAAATGTATAGCAACGAGAATTTTGAGAACACAAAACTTCCTAGATGCTAAGAATATAATTGTGAACACAACAGAAAAAATTCCCTGCCTCCACACATTCTAGAGGAGAAGACGTGATCAGTAAATAATTATGCACTATGCCGTCGTGCGGTGACAAGTGTCATGACAAGGATAAGCAGGGTTCAGTTGGAGTGATGGAGGTGCTGTTTAGGATAAGATGGCCAGAGAAAGGCTCTCTGATAAGGAGACAGCTGAGCAGAGTCCCGAGTGATGTGGTAGAGCAATGGCTGTAGTATCTGGGAGAAGAGCTTTCCTGGAAGGAGGAACAGCAAATGAAAAGACTCTGAGGTGGGGACAGGCTGGGTGTTCTCAAGGAAAAGCACAGAGCCGCTGTGGAAGGAGCTGAGATGGGAAGGGCAGGCAGACCATGCAGGGCCCTGCTGCCCATGGTAGAGTTTCGATTTCATTCTAAGTGTAACGGGAAATCATTGGAGGACATAGTGAAAGAGTAGTTAGAATCAAATTCAATTCAACACACATATATGAGTGTCTACTGTGTCTGAGGCATTGGATAAGTATTGGAAATGTAATGATTAATAAGACATTGACTCCATCCTACAGCTGAAAGTAACAATTTAAGCACAACACAGAATGAAAAGTGCAATTAGTGGAGTAGCTATGAAGACAAGTATCACAGGAGCATGTAACTAGCTGCCCAATATGGGATCATCCGAAGGGCCACAAAGAAGCAGCAACCGTTAGAATGGATCTGGGAGGATGAGTAGGGGTATATTGTCAAGGCTCTTTTTCTTACAAGTGTGAGAACCCTATTCAAAGTGGTTTAAGACCAACTGAGTTGATTGCATGAGGTATGGCTGCATATGTGTACTCAAACATTGTCACCAGGATTTTGTCTTTTATTCTCTCTTGATCTGTTCACTTAGCTTTGCACTTCACTGGTTTCATTCTCAGGTAGGTTCTTTTCACCTGTCCTTGCCCCTCCACCTACTCCAGAGCTCTGGTACGGCCGACCAGCTCAACTTCTCTGTCCCAATAATTCCACCCATATTCCTGAATCTCATATGATCATTTGGATCCCATTCTAGAACTAATAACTGGGGTTGGGGGATGGAATGTACAGATTGGCCAGAGTGGTACCTGAGGCCCAGCCCAGTGCCCCGGGAGGGGAGGGGAGGGATCGTAGTGGGACCCTCGCCCTCTGGACCACAGGGCCTGAGAGTGGGAGATACGTGATGTCCACAGGAGGACCCAAGTGATGATACCTGAAGAAGGGCTGTAAGGATTCTGGGCAGGCACCAACCACAGATGTCCACTCTAAGGCAGTCAGAGTGAAAAAATAGTCTTTGTTTCCTAAAGGAATGGCAAGCTGATGGAACTAGGATCTCCCTTCTCTTCAGCCCGCTTTCTTCTCTGTCTCAGCTGTTTGGAAAGGACATTCTGCCTGTTTATTTTTTTTAAGCTCATTACCCAGTTGGGACTATTTGGAATCTTTCCTAATAATTCCCTGCTATTCTTTGCCTTTCAGCCTATTTCAAAAGCAGGTTGGGGGAAGGGGCAGGAAGAGACCCTCCCATCATTTTTGGTAGCAACCTTGGAGAATGCCCAGTCTCCCCTCCTACAGAAGAGCAATCGGCCTAGTGTGTAATTCCTTGTCTCGCAAATAATGTGGCGATGTTGTTCACCATGATGTTGAACTTTCAGCAAAGCTGCCAAATCCTGAATGGAAAATTTGTCTATTTCATGTCCGCCTGGTGGTTTCCACGCATGTAATTTCCGAATGTGTGTAGGAAAGGGCCATTTTATTTTTACGTTCTTCGCTGCCAGGATGAATACTTTTAAGGAAACCTGTGCCTTCCAAGTGATGAAGGAAGATGGGAGGGCGGGCAGGACCAGACACAGTTGCCAGGCAGCATCATCTTCATAAGAACTACACAGGATACGTCAACTCTGGGGGCACATCTCCTGCTAGAAGGGAGAGCACTAAATAATGCCTTGATGGTTTATTATTATTAGAAAGCTGTGTTTCTGCAGTCTGGTTGGTTCCATCTGGTCTTCTGCTTAAAGGCAGAATGGATAAATGGAAGGCATTTTGGATAAATAATCAGGAGACCTGAGAGTCATTGCTGGTTTTGCCTCTCTCTGGATGATTCTAAACATGTTCTTTAATGTCCCTGGGCTTCTGCTTTTCATCTTATCATCAGAGAGGATGGTTTGTAAATTAGATCACTTCCAGGGGTATTTTGCTTTACTAGAAATTCAACTGTAGTTACCTAGATGTACTCTTAAAGCATCTGTGTACAATTGCAGTTTTAACATATTACCACCCACCCTTCCTCTCTCCGCCACCAAAAAAAAAAAAAAAAAAAAAAAGTTGCAATAGATTTTTTCAAGAAGGGGAAATCCTCTCTCTTCTGAACTCTTAATTTCCTCATCCTCTTAGGGAGATTGAACAAATAATGCCACTCAGTTTGTAGAATCATCCTTGGAAAACAAATACATAAACTAAAAAAGGGTTTCCTGCTTCTCAGCACAAATGTCCTGGACCTAAATCCTTGACATTTTGTACTGTGGATGAGGGTAGCCTGGTGCTCGAAGGGTACGGAGCAGCTGTTCAGCACCCCGACTTTTGTGTAAGGAAGTCTGGAAGTAATAATAGCACCTACTTGCGTAGGGTTGTTTGGAGCATTTAATTAGATAATCCTCCTCAAATATTTAGCGGAGTGACTGGCTGTGGTGAGTACCCAACACACGATGACCATTATTACCATTCGTGTTGAAAAGCTGGATTCATATACTATGGCTCCAACGCATACGGCCTGGTGCATGTAGGCAGGGGCTGGGCGCTTAGAAAGCTCTGCTCACCTGTTTTGGGATGTGGCGTTGTCAGAGCCCCCTGGTACCTTGAAGTCATCTTTCAGAGAAGTCACTCGCTTCCTCTAAGAGACGACCATGGAGCTTCGAAGTTGTACTAGACATTTTGGAGAGGAGCGCACGTGCGGGGAGGGACCCAGCCTCCTGGTCGCTGCGCTGCCTGGGGCGAGGCCACAGCCAGGCACAGTGCGGGCCTGCAGCCCGGGCCACGAAGAAGGAAGGAAGGACTGCTTTCTCTCCATGGCTGCCTGGAACACCAACTGGAATTAATTTTCTCTAAAGAGAGACAAATGTGTCTGTAAATCACCCTCCTCCAGGCATGAAAAAAAAAAGCACTTCAAAAAGAGAAGCAAGCTGCGTTTAATTCACGTAATTAACTTTCTTCATAAGTGTTATTCTTTCCGAGCCAGCAACTGTTAGAGGGGCTGCTCTTGTTCTCGAGGTACAGACACGCTTTAGAATCCTCTCAGGGGTGCCTGGGCCCAGCTAGACCGTAAAGCAAAGCAGCCCTCCTGGAAGGCAGGGAGGGGCGGGAGGAAGGGGATTGCCCCTTGTCCTCTGAGCACGTGGCTTTCTGTCCACCCCAGGGAAAGCAGCCGCGCTCACAGGTGGTGGTGGCAAGGCGTGGACGGATGCGAGCTCGTTCCCAACGGCGGGGCATGTGGTGGAAACCAGCTCCCCTTCCGGTCAGCAGCACGGGCCCGCTCTCCTTGGAAGCAATCTTGTAACCATGGCTAATTTGAGGGTCCAATAAAGGCAAAACTTTGAAGCTGTTTAAAAATGAGTGAGCTTAATAGGATACTTTATCTTCATTTGCATGAGGGCAGTCCTGCTGGCTTCCTGGAGTCTGACAACCTTGATTGAAATCATCGCGGTTCCCTGGGTTCCGGTGGGGCGGGTGCAGGCTGCCAGTAGGCCAGAGCCGTGTTTGGTTAATTTGTTTCATATAATACTGAGCACATTACTGAATGCATGTGATAGAGTGGCTTCATGCAAGGCTTTTACTAGATGAAATTAAAATATCCATGGTACTTCTCTACAGCTTCTTTTCTTCACCCTCTCATGGCTCTTCTCTCCCTGTACTACTTCCCAGGCCCTGGGGCCCTCTTTTCTACTCCCTTATTTGCCAGGGCTATTCAGTGCCCTGCCTCACTCTCAACCTTCCTTTCCTCAGCTGTATTGTGCTCAGGTCCTATTTTCCAATGCTTCCTTCATCTCCATCATGGTCATTTTGTTTCTCTCCCCCATTCTGACTTGTTATCAGCTCATCGTCCATTAGGAAGGATCTGAAAAATTAAACTTACTCCCAACAGACTTGTATTTGAATAGAGGACAGAGCATAGGCTATAAGAAGGTATTTGTAATGGGGAATTTCAAGCGCTGACATACAAGTTGAGGGGTGACATCTAACATGGGATGAGAGAACCGTTCTAGCAGTGGGCCTAACCTCATTCATTGGAGGCCTACACCATTATCCTACTGGCCCAGGCTTTCAGTCATTGAATATGGTAGCCAGAAGGGGGCCTTCAAGAGTACCGAGTTCACTTGTTTTATTTGTAGGTCTTATTTGAGAATATTTATTGAGAGCAGATCATATGACAGGCATGATACTAAGCACTGTTTCATGCATTACCTTGCTTAATCCTCATAGCTACCTGATGAAGCCGACACTGTTATTATCATTCCCATTTTACAGATGAGATGACTGAGGCTTGGAGAGGTTAGGTAGGCCTTACCAAGGTCTCCCAGCCACACTCCAGAGCTGGCTAAGGGTTTTAACCCTGCTGTGGGGATGCGATCTGGAGCCTGGGTGCTCTTTCTTCAAAACTGCACTGTCTCCAAGACCTGGCCCTTCCCACAGTACAGGCGCACTTTCCATGGAAGGGAGGCAGACATCCCTTCCACATTTTGTGCACAATCTCTCAGGGTTATCAACCTTACACAAATAGCAAAGAAGTTCCTAGCTTCTTGGATGTTTCTGTCTTTCTGGCCAAGATTTAGTTTTAATCATAAAGACTTGGCTTTGATCATAAAGTTTTATGGAGTAAATGGAAGTTTCAAGTGATGTAAAGGCTTGAAGTCCTTGGAATGCAATTATTTCCAAAAGCTTGGAACTTGCTGAATTTTATTAGATAACATGCAAGCTGCTTTAACTCTGCAGCTCATGACAAATGTCTATTTTCAGTTATGTTCATCTGACTTGCCAATATTTTCTTTTAGAATTGAAAACGGATTTGTGACTATTTAATGAGTTTAATATTAGAAAAGTTAAACTTTGAGCTGCAACCTGAAAAACTGAATAGGGGCATATGGAAATGTTTGCAAATTGGGCCTCAGGCTCTTGGATAGCGTATCTAAGTGGAATCAATACATGTTTACTGATTCCTCAGTTCTGTGGAAAGGAATCTGAGTAAATCAGAAGTCATTATAAGCTTGTTTGAGGTGACCTACCATGCTGCCACACAAATAGTAGCTGATTAGATGGTTGGGACAGGAAATGCTAAATTATATCTATAATGCAGCTTCAACCTTCTGATTTTATCTACAGTTAGCAAACAAAGGACTTGATTTGTTGACTGTGGCCTGGTGTGCTCAACTCTTTGTTTAAAAGTCAAATTAACTGTAGTCTCCTTAAACATAGGCTGGATTCATCTGGTTGAGTCACCTGGCTTCAAGCTGGGTTTCTGCAAAATTGACACCACATCGTTGGGGGGTGGGGTGGGATGGTGCATCTCGTTCACCTATGCTTGTCACTGACGGATTTTTTTTTTTTTTTTTTTTTTTTAAAGAAGCATCCTCTCAATATGAAGTAAGAATATATCACTTGGAAGGCAGTGCATACCTTTGCATAAATTTATGTGGCTAAAAGTTGGATACAGATCAAAACGTTTTTTCTAATGCCTATTCCTATAGATTCTGAGCTTCTTTTAAGGCTCCTATTCAAGAGAAAGAGATGTTTAGATAAAGTCATATTCTTGGTAGAAACCATATTTTTGGTTTTAATTGCAGCAGTGTGGTCTTGAAATTGGATGACGCATGGTCTAGAAATGTCTAGGAAGTTGTAGAGATTACCACAATACAGAAGTTTCGGCTTTCCCCATTCATTAATTTTCTGAAGTGGCCCTTTTAAGACCACACCTCTTCTCTCCTCCGAGAAAATAATGGTACAGTGAAATAAGACTCTGCCCCAAGGCTAGATGCAGTCAAGGTTGCCCTGGCTTAATCCTGTCCTCTTGGCTGCTGCTTCCTGTGCTACTCCATCAGCTTTCCACCAGTTTTTGTGGTTTGCAGTCTGTGTATAAAATGATCTTCAAGGCGTATTTCCTTATTCCCTCTGATCTCCCCCGTAAATGGGGGTGGCTGCACCAGAGTCCATGTTTGGGGACAGCCAGAGAACATGGCACTGGTATGACTCTGTCCAGAAGGACAGCCCACCTTGTCTCCTTCTGGGGACTACGTTCTTATCATCCCCAATGTGAATTCAAAGAGACTTTCATTTCAGCTGGAGTGGCCGGGGTTGTGGGGGTAGAGCAGGCAGAAGGGTGTAGAATGACCCTGACCTTCCTCAACAACCACGGCTGAGGTTGACAACTGCCCCTTTTCCACTTGCCAAGCACAGGTTCGGAATCAGGGCCTGTGGATAGTGACAGTGTCTGTCCGGGTGTAGGTGTGTCTCATTTCAAAGGCCATTGCTCATTATCACCTATAAAGTTTCTGCATGCTTTACCATAAAATGCATACTTAGAAGCAAGGCAGAGAACGAAAACGTATAACTGCATTTTTTTTTAAAACTAAACTTGAGGAAGAAATGTAGACCCCCGAGAGAAGCTTAAACAACAGTAACCGCTAACATATGTGAGATTTCTGTAAGAGGATATTGTTTTCATTATAGTATTATTCTCCAACACGATTTTTTTCTTCTGGAGGAGCTGATTAAAGCTCGATTTTAGATACGAAATGTTTTTTCCTCCCTTAAAAGTCACCAGGTGCAGGAGTATAGTCGGTCTGCTGTGAATATTGTTGAGACATGTAAGAAGGAGAGATTCAGACGGAATACACAGTTACACGTTTTTTTTAAGTCCAATTTCATTGTGCTTTTACACATCTGGATAATTAACCAAGCATTACATTCTCTCCAGACTATTTTTACAAGTACAATATGCTCTTAATGTGATTTCCATTAGGCTGTTCCAAACATCATTTAAGAATGCAGAGAGATCGCAGACCGAGATTCAAAACCACTGTTCCACTGTGATGTTGAGACCTTGTTCTCTCACGGGGGAAATAAAAGACAGAGCTGAGTTCTGAGATCCTTCTGATGTAGCAGGGAAAACTGGAGGGTTATTGCTCCTTTAAGTTCCAGCAAATACAAGCAGACACAGACACACCCCAGCATCTCTGGTCCTTGTCAGAGGTGAGCTCAAAATACGAACCAGGCAAGAACCGGGCTAGAAATGGCACCTTGAAGTGTCTTTAAATATTAGAAAGGAATAATAAGGGCAGACTCAAATCCCGATGTGTTGATGGCCAACCTAGTTTGACTTAGTGTATTCGATAAACATGTTTATGTGGCCGAGTTCCTCATTAGAAGGTCACTGCTGAATTCTAAAATAATATGTGCTCAGATCCTTTCTGGCCACGCGCTTCTTCTTTCCTTTTACAACCGCTCTGATGCTGTTCTGAGCTTTTACGAGGCCCGGGTCTGAGCCGTGCTGGAGGGTTAGTGTGAATTCCCAGGCTTCAGGAGCTGCGTTGACCAGCTGCTGCCCACATTGGCGGACGCCAGCCAGAGATCAGAGGAACCGCAGGGCGGACGGTTGTGACGGTTGCTGCCTTTGTCCTCGTTCCTGGCAGAACTCAGAACAAAAGAAGCAAGAGTTCATAAAATTACAGGATCACAATCACAAGTCCTCAGAGCCTATTTAGTCCGCTTCTGATCCATCAGACAGCTACGCCTAAATTCACCCTCCCGAACAAGGGGTTCTGTTCTATTTAAGACACACACACACACACACACACACACATATATATCCAGAAAAGGGAAACACTGGGCACAATAAAACATGATTTATTGTCTGGTCGTCTTTTAACATGCTTGTGGTGGTCAGAGAATCATTACATTGAGAAATAAATAATAAACAAGGCTTATCTTGTAAAAAAATAAAAAGAAGAAATATGTGTCAACAGGAGAGCGAACATAATTGAAATTTCACTATACCGTTTCAGCCTGTCTTCCCTAAAATAATCCTGTAGTTGTCTACTGTGTGACAGCCTGAGTAACGCAGGCAGAGGAATGATGAATGGGAACGGCAGCGAGGGATCTGTCCCACTGACACCGGCCAGGACGTGTGTGATAGTCACTAGAAAGCAGAAACCGGGTAAACGTCATCATTGTTAGGTTAGCGAATGGGACTGAACACGGAGGAGTCTGTTCTGGACATTGTTATAGGACTTCCCATTTCACTGTGTTGATTTCCAGAAAGGGTCAGCCTAGGAGCCTGTCATGAATCAACCCAAGGTTGAGCCCCAGCTTGGGGGACCAGAGACCTGTAATCTATTCCAGGACTATTGACTGAAATAGGATTTGATATGAGCAGTGGGAGGTGTGGAGGCAGCCAAGCATGGAGAGAATTCCAGCCAGGCATGTGGCAGAAATGCACAGGCCCTTGTTTGCATCATGTTAAAATATAGGAAGATAAGGTGAACCTTATTTGGCTCAAATTAAAGTAGGTGAAACAGCCTAGTTCGTAGTAGATGCTCAGAAATTGGCCCTGGCTGGTTTGGCTCAGCGGTTAGAGCGTCGGCCTGCGATCCAGAGAGACCCGGGTTCGGTTCCCGCTAAGGGCACGTACCTCGGTTGTGGTTTGTCCCCGGCCCTGGTTGGTCGTGCAGGTGGCAGCCACTCGATGTGTCCCTTTCATGTCGATGTTTCTCTCTCTCTCTCTCTCTTCCCCTCTCTCTCTCTTCCCCTCTCTCCCTCCCACTCTATCTGAACAACAACAAAAAAAGAAATTGAGTGGGTGTTTCTTCTTCATTTCCTTCCTGGGTGTATCCCAGATACTCACAATGGTCACGGGGGGCGGGGGAAGGTGCCCTAAAATATGGCTGCTTTAGCCTAAGTTTGTCATCACTACCTGCATAGCAATGTAAAGTGCATTCCCTTCCATCTCAGAAGGAGTCAGGTAAGATGTTTTGCCAGACTTTATAACAAGACACCTAGAGGGATAATATCACTAGAAGATATATTTTTTAGTATTTGTACTAATTTCCAATAGAGAAAAATGTTTAGAAGAAATGTCAGATAAGTCATTCACTTCTCAAATATATTTTTATGTGCTGGACATTGTACACATTCTGGGCTTACTTATCCACGAAATGGGAAGCTTTGCCTTATCTCATTTGAGTTAAGCTTTTCATCATGTATTTTCAAAAGAAATTGTGAACTTCACAAGTCTTGTGCCTTATCCATTTTCGTGTCTCCTCAAGGACTGACTCTAATGCCTTTGTCAGAAGAGCTGCTTGATTATCATCTAATGAAGAGTCTATAATATGTCCTTACCAGTGAAATAATTACTCAAGAAAATTTGCTCTTTTGGGGGTCATCTTACAGAAATTGTATATGATAAATGTTCACTTACTATGCCTAAAAAGAGAATATATGGCACCGTTATGCAACAAACCAAATTTCAGATACATAAACACATCTTTATATTATCATAAGGAAGCTAAGAAGTGCTCATGAGTACGCATGACTAAATTGCTTTGATTCGGTACTTTGCCTAAATAATGTTACTGTACAAGAGGGCTGCATCCGTGAGGGGGGTTTGTACAAATGATGTAAATTAAATGTTGTGTCATAACTTGGAAGGAGTGTAGGTTTTAGAGTAGGCCAGACCAAGCTTAACTCTGACAATTCTCTGAGCCTCAGTGTGCACACATGGCCATGGGAACAGTGGCCATGGGAACAGTGGCCATGGGAACAGTGGCCATGGGAACAGTGGCAATGGGAACAGTGGCCATGGGAACAGTGCTATCTCCAGCATCTGATTTGGGTCTAAAACACAAGCGAGCTCTTGGGGAGCCTTGGAAATGTTGTGAAGGGTCTGCAGACTCAGATGTACCCACATAATGCCTCGAGTCTATTTTGAACACATATACATTGCTGATTTTCAAATGCGTGGAGGTTAACTCAAAGTTCATTCAACAGCTGTTTACTGAGCACTAACTAATAAACAGCACCAGGCACAGGGGCTGCACCAATAAACGCGGCAGACCATGGCATCCCTGTGTTCGCGGATCTTCTAGTCTGGGTGGGGGAGTAGCCGTTCAAGATAAATAAGTAAAAATTAGTTGGCAAATGATAAGGATTAAGATGGAAAAGGAGAGAAGGGGAGAAGAAAATGTCAAATTAAAGGGGCGTGAACATTTTAGATAGGGTGGCCTGGGAAGGCATCCTCCAGAAAGTCTCACTTAAGAAAGTGAGGTAGTTAACCATATGGCTATCTGGGGAGAATATTCCAGGTGGTGGGAACAGGTACCCCAACGGCCCTGCGAGGAGGAACAGTGAGGATCAGTCACGACTGTGGTCCCACGCGGGCTGGAGAGGACAGAGCGAGAGGGCAGCAGGGGTAACGTTAGTGAAGTGACCCCATCATGTCAGCCCTTAGGTCTCAGGAAAAAAGCACTTTGCTCTCCTCTGAGGGAGACGGAAGTCCTCAGAGGCTCTGAGCAGGGCGGTGCCATGATCTGCTTTATGTTTCCAGACCACGGTCTGGTCAGCAGACTGGACAAGGGGAGGGCGTACGCAGGGGCCAGTTTGGAGCTCCGCAGCAGTCCAGGTGAGAGGTGGTCTACCTGGAGCAAAGGGATGACATGACGTGGGGCTGTGAGAAGACGGTGGGCTTTGCACACATTTGACAGGTGGACTTTTTCGGGGTATGACAGACATGAAGACTGGTTTCTGGCCTCAGCAGTTAGATGGACGGAGTTCCCATGAATGAAAGGGAGGCTGCACGGAGGGCTTGGGGATTGGAGCTTCACTTTGCACATACAGAGTTTACTATGACACATACATGTGGGGATATCAAGAAGGCAACCTTTTCGTGGAAAAAATACAAGGTGGTTTTTGAATATTACTAAACTCACAGTAACTTTTTCAGCATAATCTAAAAGCAGCATTATTATTATGCTTGTGTCCACAGAATATACACTTTTTTCCATCACTGGTAGTTAGATCATCCAATGCTTCCATCCATCTTATTTATTTATTTATTTATTTATTTATTTAAATCTTTATTGTTGAAAGTATTACAGATGTCCCCCCTTTTCCTCCCATTGACCCCTTTCTTCCCGCTCCCACCCCCTTCCTGCTTTCCCCAACCTAAAGTCTGTGTCCACTGTTTGTGCTTATATGCATATAAATTCTTTGGTTTATCTCTTCCTGCCCCCCTCTTCCCTCTGAGGTTTGTCAGTCTGTTTTCTACTTCCATGTCTGTCCACAAAATATTTTAAAACTGAAAAAAGAACCTTGTACTGGAAAAGGTTGGAAATAGAGGTAAGTTCAGTGACGATTTTAGTGGCCAATAAATAGTGTTTCCCCTTCCCTCTTCCTTCAGTACATGTTGATGTCAGAATTTGCATCATTATACGGATTTTGAAATCTTAGTTTAGGCCTTGAGTTTTTTGTTGTTGTTTTTTTTAAAAATAAAGCTTTTAATGGAACTTTCTGGTAAGAAAAGCCCTATGGTGCAGAATTGTGTTCACTGGTCCATTTTGTAAAAATTATTCTGGAAGGAAATCGGAATGCTCACTTATTCCATGTTCACTCATTCTTTTCTGTGCACCTCACCTGTGACTGGTGTGGCACCTGGTGCTGTGTGGGTGACAAACGGAGCGACAGACAGAGCTCTGTGCTATCGTGGGATTTACAGTGTGAGGTTGCACAATACTGGTCGTGTCTCCTGTGGAGATACTGCTGCGTGATTGTTATTCTGATGAGCGTAAGCGCATAATTTTACTAGCGTACGTTTGTGAATGTTCCTTTTAACGTCTGCCCTTCTCAGTCGTATGCAGGCAAATACGTGCCGGCCATCGCACACTACATCCACACACTCAACCCCATCCTGTCGGTGAAGATCAAGCTGAAAGGGATCGCCATCGGAGATGCCTATTCCGACCCTGAATCAGTAGGTGTCTCCTTTGCCTTTCCGTTTGTTTCTTAAGGGGAATAAACTCCCTTTAAGTAGATGGAGGCTCCTTTTGCCTTAGAGATCTAACCTGACAAAGAGAAATTCTGTTGCCCAGTTGATGTCTAATAACTTCAATCTTCTCACTTTTACCGGATGTTTAAGGTGTCAGCTTACTATGTCCGCCTAGGTTAACTGTGAGGACAGGTGCAGGTGTGTGTGTGTGTGTGTGTGTGTGTGTGTGTGTGTGTGTGTAGGGGGGTGTTATGTATTTGTGTATTGTGTGGCTATGTTTGTGTATGTGTTGTATGTGTATGTGTGTGTTGTGTGGTATGTGGTGTGTGTGTGTGATTGTCACATTATGCAGGGTTATTTCACCAAGCCGCCCGGCTTCCCTAACTTCCTCCTCGCCCTGGGGCACGGGTGTTCGTCTCTCTCCTCAGATCATAGGGGGCTATGCAGCGTTCCTGTACCAGATCGGCTTGCTGGACGAGAAGCAGCGAAGGCACTTCCAGAAGCTGTGCGATGAGTGTGTGAAATACATCAAGGAGGAGAAGTGGTTTCAAGCCTTTGAAGTGAGTTCTGGGCCCCGTTGCCGGGAGCAATGAGAACATCTGAGGAGGGTCCCGGAGCACCACGGTGCTCAGGCTGTTCGTTGTCAGAGAAGGGAGATCTGTGATGCTGCCCAAGCTCGGGAGGGAGACGAGCGGGCTCAGAACGAAGGAAAGAACTGTCTGGGTTTCTCCGAATTGCCTTTGGCTGTGTTTTCAACCTGAGATCGCCTCGGGTGTTCATCTACTGTCTCTTTCATTAACTGTTCTGATGAATTTGAACGCCATGTAGGCCCTACAGGCGACCCGTGCAAGGAAATCAGAAGGAAGGAGCCTGGAAGTGGAAGGGTGTTCTTCAGCATATGCTCTGAGCCCTTCAGAAGCCTCCTAGCCACACACAGGGTTTCAGCTGGAGAAGTGACCAGCGTGTGTAACAACTGTCACATGCTCCTGTGTGTCAGGGACAAAGATGATAAAGTGTGGAAATTTGAAACTTTTACAAAGAGCCACTGGGATGTGTAAACATTGGCACATTGCTCCCCTAAAACTGGAATTAAGACTCGAACAATGTGGTTATAGTCTTCACCCTTTTCTTCATTGTTATTTAAAATGTAAGAGCAGATGAGATATTAGGATCCAGGAGGTTGGGATTTGTTTTGTTTTGTTTATTCCCAATGCAGACAAAGATGATGCGTCAGCAGTCTTTCTTGGGGAGGGGGTTGCCACCTTTACGACAGAGCCAACAGGTTTGATTCATTAGTAAATGGAGCAAGGATTGGACTTGGAGGACTTGCATCTTTCTGTCATTGGAAGCACATCCAGCATCGTTCGGGCTCTGTTGGGATTAGGACTGAGGCCTGGTAGTAATAGTCTTCTAGGCCCTGCAGGGCAGCTGGTTCACATCAAAACAGGAGACAGACCAACTCAGAGAGAAGGGGAGTAACATTAAGTTAAGCACCAGTTTGCAAGTGGGTGCCAGGGCACTACCTGACACCCCAGGCGGTGCCTGCCCGTGCTGAGTTCTGACAGCAGCCAGCTGTGCAATGGGTGGAGCTCAGGAAGTCCGGAGCAGGGTGCCTGCCGCCTCCCCTTCTCTGTGCCGGGACACCTGCTGGGCCTGCAGAGTGTGGATTCCGAATTTCTTGTGCAATTGTGCGACTGTGAGTGTGAAGGAAGAGGGAGCTTAATGGGGACGTGAGGATCATTCTTTAACTCACAATGACAGTCTTTTCAAGGCTAGTTTTAGGCTATCTGCTGAGCTAGGCAGAAAGGGTAAAAAGCACCAAACCTTTAGAATTTAGAATCCCCATCAAAATTTACATTATGCGAGACCAACCTGCAAGTGAGACATTTGATATGTTTTGGACGGAGCATACAGGGATTAAGCAATGTCAAGAGCAATACTGTTTCATAGGACCAAGGGGATAAAGAGAGCAGAAAGATGTTGGCCGTACTGGAAGCAGCAGTCATGGAATTCAGTGATGCCGCTGAAAAGTTCGGGTGTTTTATGTTCAAACATAACGAGAACTTGGCGCGTGAGGTTAAGTAGAGTCTCTCCCAACCCAGAGTCATCAGAAAACAAAGGAAAAACCCCTAACCCTGGAAGGTATGCAGTGTCTCTCTGACCACTGGTCCAACACCTTGAGTGAAGGGTTAGGAGACCTTTGCTTTTTCAAGGGGAATAGATAAGATGATCCTTAGGAAAGTCCGCAAGTAGTGGTCAAATGTGTTTCAACATCAGCAATAGAAAGTGCAAGAAATCCTGAAACCCGAGAGAAAACCACTGTCAGCATCTCAGGCCTAAATGACGGAGCCTGTTTGGTGCTCTGATCCTTTACAATGCTTCCGTTAATCAAAGGGCAGTAACCCGGGGCTGGAGGGAACTTCAGAGATCTTCTCCCCTGACACGCACGCACACACCCGTTTGCTGATGAGGATGCTGGGCCCCGAGGGGTGCAATCAACTGCCAAAAGCCACACACAGATTGTGGGAGGTCCGGGGCTAGAATTGTCCCCGCTTCTCAATTCCCACCCCAGGGGTTCTCCTGTGGTAGTTTTCAGACTTTCTGTAAAAATCCTGGAACATCTTAAAAAGATTTTGCAAGATGCGCACGGACCCATCTCTGGTCCTGGGTTGCCTCTCTTAGCACGACAATGCGCAGAGTTCTCCTTGTGAGAAAAGTTCTGATGAGAAACTGGATGTCCCAGGTCTTGACCACCCACCTTATTTACTTGGCAGCAAACGATTTTTGACTCTTTTCGAAATCAAATCTGTTCGTAAAGGTTGGATTTATGTTCCCACTGGTGTCGAGGATTATTTCCGAAGAGGAATCCCAAAGACGGTGCAAGCGTTCAGGAGCACTGCTAGCCTGTAGTGTCCCTGCTGGGCGGGCAAGTGAGAAACAGACCCCTCCTCGCGACTGGCACCGTCCTGTGGGCGCAGGCTTTGCCAGGCAGATGCCACCATTGTGTGAGGATGAAGGGTGGTCATTTCTCCAAACGCAGCCCTAAGCCAGGTTACCCAGCGTGGCAAGCAGAACTTTGGCTGGTTCTCTGTCACATCTCACGCCTCAGCCAGGTGTCCCCAAGTCGTGCCAATGGCCCTGAGCTACCATGGCATTGCTAAAGCATACTTGTTACCCCACACACACACCCCACTTTCCACAGTGATCATCCTTTTATTACTTGGTCCCTAACCCCCTAGCAGTAGTAACTCAGATAAACTTAAGTTGCTTCATGTTTGAAAAATAAAATAATAATAATCTAATAAAATAATGAAATTTTATATTAAACCCAAAAGCACGACCAGAAAGAACTCAAGACTGGGGGCGCTGCAGTCTGGCTGCTGGGAGCTGGTCTGTGTGTGGCTAAGCGTGCAGGGCCCCGGTTTGACTCTCATCGTTGACATTAGGAATGAGGTGTCCTTGGAGTGACTTGTCTGCCTCAGTTTCCTCACCTGTAAAATTTGGATACTAATACATTACCTCGTAAGAAACCTACTTGATTGATGGTTTTGAAAAGGTCCTGAATTCCTTTCTCAAAATCCTTTTACAAGAGCCCCTTACAGCTCAGTGTCTGCATCCAAAAAGCTCCCCACGTCCTCAGTCCCTCTATGACTTTTCCCCTCCTCGGCTTGCTCTGCTCCCAAACCTGCTTCTCCCTGATGCTGCTATCTCCCTGCAGCCTCTCAAGTGGGGGCTGTGTTCTCCCTTGCCTACTTTGTCCACTTGGTCTCTAGGGAAGGAAGTGCCCTCCTGGCTCCTCATTGCTGCTTCCAGATCATGTCCCCTCTCCTAACACAGTGGGCTTTGATGCTCCTGTCCTCACGTGACCCACCGCCACTTCATCTGATGGTTATCTACCTCCCCTGGCTTGCTCCTTCTCATTCTGAAGGTTTTAGCCCCTCCCTCACGGTCAGTCTCTCCAGCATCACTCTTGTCATCCTTCCTGGGGATTGCAGAATCCACACTGATGATCCTTTCAGTGCTTGGTCCCTCAGTCCCTTCATCTCCTCCCTTTCAATGCTCTTATCCTCTTCTGTACCTTAGCTGCTCATTCCATTAACAACAACAACAACAAAACACAAAACCAACCATCACTCCACTATCTCAGATTCCCTCCTCCCAGCTCACTTCTGTGAATGTACCACTCAAACAGCACTCCTGCAGCCATACTGTCTTTCCGTTCATTGATCCTATGTCCTCTGCGTGATCCCTAACCCTCTCAAGCCTTCATGTCTCTGAGTATCCCCTTAAACGCAAGGTCAGTCATTACACACCTTCCCAGCCTTTGGCACCTCGTCCATCTCCTGTGGCTGAGTGCACCCCTACCGGTCTGTACCTGCCCCCGTGCAGCTGAACAGGGCTAGAGAAAAGCACCCAACCCAGCTGACTGCTCTCATCCTTAGCTGATGACTGGGTGTGTAAAGTTGGAAGTCCAAAGATAACCTCCACCAGCTTCACACACATGCATGTATATCCATATCCTCTGTCCTCTCTCCTCATACTGTGTCTGAGTGGTCAACGATCCATGTCATGGCGACCCTCGTCCACAGGGCTCACTCCCGCAGGGCTCACTCCCACAGTCGAGGTCTTTGGGCTTGCTGTTTCCTCTGCCTGGACTGTTCTGCATGGATCGTGCTCTCCCTTCCAATAGGTCTTTAGTGCAATGCCACCTTTAAGTGAGACGTGTGTTTCTTCCTCTCTGCAGTGTCCCCAAGAGCACGCACATACACATGACACTTCCCTTCCCTTCTCCTGTTGGCTCTCTCCTTAGCAGACTCTAACGTGCTGGTTAATGCTAGTGCGTTGCCCCTTCTGGAATATAAGCTACACGACGGAGGACTTCGGGTCTGTCTTGGTCACTACTGTTTCCCCAGTGTCTAGGACAGTGTCTAGCCCAGAGGAGATGTGCAATAAGTGGTTGCGGAATGAGACAGTGCCAAAGTGAAAAGGTGTTGAATAAAAGAATGACAAATGCCTATATATTTTTACCCATCCTGATGTTTTTCTTCTTTCTTTCTCCCTCTCTCTTCTGACCTAGGTGATGGATAGACTACTAGATGGCGACTTAACGAAAGACCCTTCTTACTTCTACAATGTCACAGGATGTTCTAATTACTATAACATTTTACAGTGCATGGTAATGATATTTTTTAAAAACCCAACATAGTGTTTGCTTAAAACTTTTGGTAAAATCAAACTTTCTATGATTTGGGAAATATTAGAGGTGACTTTATACTAGACAAATATGCCCAAATTGTATTGTATTATTCAGTTTACTAATCTATGAGATTTTTCCCCACCAATGTTATATACATATAACTTGACCATTGAGAACGTGTGATATTCCAGGTAATTCAAAACAATCTCTTATTAACACAACCCTCCCCCCCCACCACCACCACAAAAGAGCTTGTTATACAGAAGTTCTTTTGAGAAGGACAGAGGACAGGAGTGCAGTTCTGGGCATCAGGTCCCCGAGTTCCGAGCCTGTAGTGAGTTTCTTGAAAATGCCCACATTATTTGTTCTGTACTTAAGACAACTTGGATAACCCAAACTGCCAAAGCCTTTATGAAATTATTTGCTTTGTCTTACTTATAACGCTAGGTGTTTCTTGCATTTTGCATGGGTCTCACTTTGAGCCCTCTGGAGTATTGCTCAAAGTATTCAAGTAGTTTCTTTCATAAAAGTAGGCCAAAGTTGATGTCTTCTGTGTAGAATTCATTAAATAAGACAAAGTGGGCCAAAGTGGGCATTTGGGTTGTGTAATCTTTGTCTAGTGTATATGACAATGCATCCTATTTGTAAAATTGCCTTATTTATGAACTATTTTTGTAAATAAAATATAAAGCTAATATCAGTGGTAGTTGCCAGCTTTGTGGGTTTAGATTTAGAGCTTACCAAGAGAAAAATATGGTATCAAAAGAGAAACAAAACTTTTATTTGATTTTTTTTCAAAGTAATAATTCACAGTTAGCAAAACTTGTTCATCTCGAACTCTGACAGTTTTTTTTATCCTTTTGTAACTTTTTAAAACAGCATTTAATGCATTTTATTTTAGTATAATGAATATTACAGACTTGTATGCAGTATTGTCTTAAAAATAAGACTCATGGATAACTTTTCTTTCGTCTTATGTGCCTCATAAAATATCATCTGTTTTTACGCTCTATATTTTCCCTATAAATTATGGCCAGCTGATTATTTTGTGTGTGTGGTTTTATGGAAAAGATATCCTCAGCTTGTAACCCACCATGACATCACCCTGGGCCCTTGTGCTCATTTGATCTTCTTTCCATAGATCCTCTGACGAGGAGCAAATTGATTTTGATAATCTCACCTCTTCCATTTTCCCTGTATTTGCCTCCAATGGGATTGTTAATTGGAGTCACAGATTGCAGAGGCTTAATTTCCAAAAAGGAAAATCCAGCATTTGCAAATTGGGTATTTGCTCCAAGAGTATTAGATCGCCCAGGCTTGTTAGTGAAATTTCAATGACCTCCAAACCCCCCAAGTTAAAATTTTCAGGGTGGAGACTAGTGAATAGTCACATCTTATCTTGTTCATTGTGGTGTGTGTTATGAGAAGCTTTGACCACATTTGGGCTGTTCGTGTTCCCTAATATCTTTCTGATGCTCCCTTCTGCCAGGAGCCTGAGGACCAAAATTACTATGAGAAATTTTTGTCCCTCTCAGAAGTAAGACGAGCCATTCATGTGGGAAACCAGACTTTTAACGACGGATCCAAAGTTGCTAAGTACTTGCGAGAAGACACAGTGAAGTCAGTTAAGCCATGGTTAACTGAAATCATGAATAATTATAAGGTAAGAGAGTTACTTCAGTTACTATTTTAGGAACTGTTCAGATTACCCAGGGCAGGGGTGACTTTCCTGCATTTGTCATTCAGCTCCTGTCATTTTTCCTTTTTTTTTTCTTTTATGATGTTTTAAAAATATAAACAACCCCTTCATTGTTTGATTTCTTTAAATGAAAAGTTTTAGGTTTTTTTTCCTTCTAATTAAATCACTTACCCAGTAGTTCCTAAAATGAAGTTCTCTTTGGCACACGCCACTGCTCATCATTTCTCGAGAAAAGAAGTCGTAGCGGAGCTGAGCAGACGACAGGCGTGTGTGAGCCAATGTTTCCTGACTGTTTGCCGTACAGCATGAATCCCAGTGCAGTCAGGGGTAAATGAAATCAACTGTTTATTCCAAAAATGCATTTTGCCCAACAGTTGAATACATCCATGTTGCTCAAACATAGTTTTCTTAGTATCTGCATTAAGCCAGACACTGTGCGAGGCTGTCAGGTTGGAACGATGAGTGAGAAAGGGTCCCTGTTCGGAGAGGTGTGAACTAGCACTGTGTTATCTGATTGAGATGTTCTGCCTGATTCGCTGCTGGACGTCCCAAAGGAAAGTGCAGTTGTGGAAAGGAAGCCCTGACAGTTCAGGCAAAGGACCGGTGGACTCTAGAACTCTCGCCAAGAAGGTGGACACCAAGAGCGAGTGACAAAGGAAAAGTCCTCCTGTTCATCTTTTTTCCCACTTCTATTCTCATCTCCTGTGATCCTCCGGGGCTGCTGTCCTCTGTCCTCAGCATGGTCTATGGGGCAACTGTGCAGGATAAGTGTGCTTAAATGAGAGAGACCACCCCGTGAGGTTGTCCATGTCCTCTACTTCCTGGCCGCGGGAAGAATAATGTTTGGGATGAACAAGAAAAAGAGCAGCCAGTAGACAACACACCTTTGTATCAGTTAGAAAAAAAAAGGAACCTCATTTCAAGATGCTTTATTCCCATCTGTCCAAAATTGTCCTAATATACTGCTTATTTTGAACTAAACTCTTGACTGCCACGAGAAATACACATTTCTACAATGCCTAGGAATAGTGTCCCTTGGGATTGCTCAGTGCACAACCTTCAGGACTGGCCAGCGGTTTCTGGTCAAATGCATAGTTACTAGATTGTGTTTGGGAATATGCCAGACCTAAAAGGCCCATTTTCTGGTCCTGCCTCTAGCACAGAGTTGGAGTCCCTAGATACACACCCTTTTTGAAAATAATCTAACGTCAGTGGCATGCGGAGTCCACAAACCTATTATACATCTGCAGAACTGGATGAAATACTGGCCAGGAAAGAAAGGGTCTCACTAGACGAGGTCAGCATTTCAACCACCCTTGCGTTTGGTTCTGTAGGGGAAATATAGTGGCCCTTCGTGCTTGCCTGCCTGGAGCTGCCCTGAGCCCCTTCACACAGCACTGCCGGTTGTCCTCAGAGCTCTGACACCCTGTCGTCTCTACTGCTCTTGTCACACTCGGCATGCCGTACTGCCATCATGGGCTGTCAGTTCTAGCGCCCGCCTGGAGCAGACGGCGAGAGAATGAATGAACAAACGAAAGAATGAATGGATGAATGAATGAATGAATGAATGAATGAATGAATGAATGAAAAATAAGTTCTATAAATCAGTGCTGCATCAAAATGATCTCCAATAAACTTGTCCCTAATCCATTAGATGTTTATTACCCACAAATTTATTAAACCAAAAAGAGCTTAGCATTTGTGTTTTCAAGACATAACTAGTGTGCTATAACATAACATTAAGGAATGCAAAGTGGTATTTTTGCATGGAGAGCAGATAAGGAAGTTCCCGTGTACATTTTTTTGTGTGCCCTTGGGAGATACATGTTCTCACTGTATAAATTAAACTCGAGCATGATTCCTTTCTCAGCCAAGTGAGGAGAGTTTATATCATCAGCTCACCTGATATTGGCTCCTCACCCTGGAGTATACAATGGATTGATAAAGAACACATTGATGAAAGATATTTAAACATCTCTGTCCGTTTCCCATGTATCCTAAACCTACTGATACGAATTCCAATGAAATCAGAGTATTTTCTAAACGTTTAAACTCTGACTCGGTTGCCAGAAACAGAGAAGAGATTAGTGATGCAGATAAACCAGGTGTCCATAAAGCAAGAGAACAGAGTCTTCAGCCAGTTTGAGCACACACCAAAAAGTGGCTGCTGCTAAAACAGGCTACTCATTCAGTGCGCAGCCGGCGGGGCCCGCAGGGCAGCGATTGTCTTTGGCTTGTCTGTAATGGTGGTGAACTCAATGTATCTGCAGAGGAATCAGAAAAACGTAGGTTAGCTTCAAACGTTAGTACCCTTAAAGTGATTTTTATGTAAGACTCGGTGCCGATTTGTCATAGAAAATAGTGCACCTGTTTCTATTCCTAGGAACCTGGAAGTCTTTTTCCAGGACTAGATTCATTTTAGCCTAAGTGCAGTATCTCTGATGAGCTGAGGGACCCCCCTCAGTTTCTGGGAGCTAATAGAACTCCCGTGGGACATCAGTTTCTGGGTAGACTACATGAAAACCAATTATTTTCTTGTAATGACCTATAGGGCATGTGTACTCAAACTCATTCTCTGTTCCGTAATGTCAGATGTTTGGGTGATACATTGAAATAGCATTTAAGCAATTTCCAAAATAACTAGAATGAGAAAAAATCTGTTGGGCTATTAGAATTCTTCGTGATTCAGTCAGGTCACAATAGGGTGGAGGGGTTTAGGATTCAGCTGGGGTGCAGAACGCGCTAGGTAGGAGCATGGGTTCTCAAGTCAGACACGTTGGGTTTGAATGCTGGCTGTGGTCCTTTGCGGGAGGATACTTAAGCACTTAGCCTCAGCTTCTCCCTCTGTGAAATAGGAAGAATAATAGTACTTACAGGTGAGTTCTTGTGAGATTTAAATAGATAGTGCATGTAAAACATTTAGAACTAGTTAGAAAGTGCTTGAAAATATAAGGTATTACCAATGATGTTTAACACATTTTAGCAAAAGTCCTTAAGCACCAGCTATACACAGAAGTTATACAAGAAACCCTGGAAAACACAGAAATAAGAAAGACTTGACAGACTTCTAGTTTCTAGTCCAACACGTAAGGAGGAAAATGCTGAACAAACTGGAAAATGAACCATTTTTAGATGTGGCAGAGAAGTAAGGTCACGGGGCAAACCATTTCCCCAGGCAAAGCCCGTCATGAGTGGGGGTTGGGGAGGGAAGCACACTTTTGTGAGTTTTATCTCTAGGAGTTCTACGAGGTCCTCACGATGAACAGTCTCTGCTTTGGGCAGGGGGAAGAAAAATGGAACCATGTTGAAATACAGCAGAGCATTCTGTCTTTCTTAACAAGCCCCGCCCTCAAGAAACTATCTTATTAGAGCCTAACCTACCTGTGGGAAAGGAAATACCCAACTTCAGCTCTAGCCTTCCACATGGGGAAAAGGAAATACCCCAACCCAGTCCCTTCCAGCCACACTGGCCCACCTAAGCGGGGGGAAGGAGCAATTTCCCAGCAGTAGTGAAGTCCGCAGTCTAGGGCACAGGCTCCTGGGAGACTAAGACCTCATTCTAGGACCATAGCTGCTTCCTGCCCCCCCCCCTTACCATCATATTACTAAAGGCTTATTTACCATAGTTCCCTTCATCACATCGTGTGCATCTTTCAACAGAAAAATTACCAGGAATATTAAAAGGCAAGAGACTGAGCATGGGTGAGAGTCAGAGTCGGATATGACAGTAATGTCAGAATTATCAGACCATTAATTATATTATGTATATTGTATTCCTTCCTCCTTCAAGCAGCATTTAAAAAAAAACAAAAACAAAGACACTCTTCCTGATTATAAGATGTATCCTGATTTTTAACAATGCTAATATGCTTTAGAGGATGGATAGGGCATCTCTGAAACCTAAGAAATGCCGCTCGTGCTCCAGAACAGCTACTGGCTTTGAAAACCCTGCTCTTTGTAGAGGCACGCTGGTCCTTAGACCTTTCTGATATCAGTCACATTGTTCTTGCAAAGCTTCTTGCTAAAGATTCTGAATATGTTTTTAACCCCCCTTTCTTTGTCTGGTTATAGTTCTTGCCTTTCTGAAAATATATGGGCTGTATGTTGAAAGACATGAGAATGAGTATGAGTGTGTGTGTGCGTGTGCGTGTGTGTGTGTGTGTGTGTGGTGCATTTCCTGTGCGAAACCTTTATTTGAATAAATAGGGCCCACAGCTGTATACATAGAGGCCATTTGGATTCAAAGCAAAACACTGGCCTTGGCTTTGAGGCTGCCCTGCTGCTAAGTTGCCTGGACGACCACTGCAGTTTTAGGGGTACCATCTCCAAATGCCAGTTCTTAACCTCCACATGCTTGTGCTTTGAAAGGTTAAATCGCCCTGGGGTAGGGCTTAGTGTGCTGTGTTTAAAAGTTCATGTAGTCAGGAAATTGTAAATATAAAGTTACATTTCCCTGTCACTTATCATTCTGCAGCTCATTAAATTTCAACTAATTGCATCTTCAGGATTCAGGATCTTAATGTTTCTCAGCTTCGCTGCCAGACTGAAATCTTAACACCCAGGTCGTTGGAGTTTTATTTACTTGTCCTAGGCTATCACAAGATCTTCATTTAGACATGGGCAGTTCCTGTTTAATGGATGTGACTTAGAAGTTTGAAAGATAAATATTTCTAGTAAAACGAACTCATTTTAGCAGGCATTCTAATTGCTTGTGGCATTTTCCTTAATAACATCTTCTGAGAGCAAAATGTCAATAGTAAAAGTGGCCAGGAAACTAGATTTGATAAGTGTCTAGCATACCGAGAAAAATTTAACACTTAAATGGGCCTGCTTCTTCAGCTGCCCAGTTGGATTCCAAGCTTCCATGAAACCAGGAGGGGAAAAGTCTGGCTTTGTTGACTGTAAGCTGATGTGATCACTTTCTTTGAAACCCTTTGAAGACAATGAGGGGAATGCCGGTGCCGTTCAGTGAAAAATGTCTGGGAGGAGGAAGTGGCTGAGCTCCCAGTGAGGCATAACAGAACCGAGGGAAGCTAATCCCTGCACATTTGTTTCATGTAATCATAGCCTATAGATAAGCAACCTCCAGTTTGCGGGCAAATAAAATGGTGTACCTTATACTGCAGAGAGCCTTGTGAATTCATTTGACCTGCTTCAGTTATAATCCCAGTGCGAGAGGAGGGTTAGCTTTATTAATTTTTTTTAGGGCTTCTTTACATTTTAAGCATTTCAATGAATAAAGGGAAGAAAGAATACCCATCTATTATGAAACAGACTTTGATTTCACCCAAACTTCCATGCTTTTGATACCCTTTCTTGTCTGTCCTTTAAATTTATGTCGGGATGAAATGTTCAAATGAGAACCAGCGTGTTTTTTTATTTTCTCCTAGTTTCGAAGCCCTTTGATACTGTAGTCCGCCATGTGGATCAGTCTGTTTTAAATCCCTTTGCTTGGTGAGCACTGTGATCATTTGGCAAGGGCTTAATTTTGTTGTTTGGAGGGACCTTGTGCTCAAAATATTAGAAGGTACATTTCTGATCTATGGCAACAGGGAAAGTGGAATTTATTCTGGTGTCACCCAAGTATGGCAGGGCGAGGGAAGTGGGAAAAAAGATATTAAGTGGCAATACCATTTGCTATACAGATTCTAGGGATCTAAGCATCATTAAGTTAAGAAATGCATACAACTGGCCCACTGTGTCCACAGGTTCTGCATCCGCAGATTCAATCAACCATGGATCAAAAAATATTTGAGGAAAAAAAGTGTTACGCTGTTGCTGACATATACTGTGTCGTCAGGCTGCGATGGTGGCGTCTGTACCGAACATGTGCGGACTTTTTTTTCTTGTCATTATTCCCTAAACAATACAGAATAGCAACTATTTATATAGCATTTACACTGTATTTGGTATTATAAGTAATCAAAAGTAATGTAAAGTATACAGGAGGATGTGTGTAGGTTCTATGTAAATACTACACCGTTGTATATAAGGGACTTGAGCATCCTCAGATTTTGGTGTCCTTAGGGGACCTGTAACCAACGCCCCATGGATACCAAAGGATAACTGTATTTAAACCAGTTGCTATGAAATCCAACTGCTATGAAAAAAAGGCTATTGTATCAGTTGACTGGACTTTGAAAGGATAAATAGAGAAAGGGCGGGGAGTATTCCTTTCTGGGTAGTGAGGAGAAGTTCGTGCTCAGTAAACGTCAGCACGCTGCAGTGGCCTCTCCGCCTGCTCGTGTCAGAGTGGAGCAGGACACCTGCACACTGATGACACACCACTGGAACCAGGGGTCCCAAAGCACTGTGTGCCACCACCTTCCTCAGGGACGTGAGAGGGAAACAGTGGAGCTTTCATTTTTATTTAAAGAAAGAAAACAAGGTAATACACTTTGCTAATGTTTACTGCGTGGATTGGCACTGGGGTGTTTGTTGGGTCTGTATGTCAGAGTCACACGTTAGAGGTCATAGAGGCAGAATGCAAAGCCAGTATTTTGGTCATCGTCATCATCATCATTTGAGTTCATTTGCCACAGGATGTGACTCCAGGCCCAGTGCTCTCTCCACTGCAGTTTCCTCTGCTTCCATCTGAGCACAGGTGGCTGCATTCAGTGGCAGTCGGCCCTGGTTATTAGTCCAAAAGGGAAGACACGTTCCCACCCTTCCCAGTGCCTGTGGGAGCCACAGTCGCAGCCTCTAGGGCTCTTCTCAGGGGCTTCCGTCACTGGATTTCCCCGACCTGCTTTGTCCAAGTCCTCCCACTACACCCTTGTGTGGCTAAGTCTGGACCATCTACTTGCTTATGATGAGAAACCCCCAAGTCTGGTCCCTGGGCAGCAGTCACCACCGCAGCCAGGCTTCCCGTACAGACTGGTACCTGACTGAGTGACAGCCAGAACCTTCAACCACGCTTTTGGAAACAGGAGCGCTGGGCGGGAACCCCTGACCTCCTCTCTGTCTTGATTATCCTGTCTGTGTCCTTTCATTCTGAATATTCATGTCTGTTTCTTCAGCCTCCTGATAGTCCCTGTATTTGTTACAGCGACTTGCACGATCCTTTCGAGCCTGTTTGACATTCTCGGGAAAGAAAAGGGAAAAGGATGCTTTACTTAGCAAACAAGGGGAAGTTGTGTTTTGGGGAGAAAAGAAACTAATTGCAGGCTAATGGAGTGGCTTTGATGAATAGCACCATTGAGAGTACGGGGCAGAGAACCTTGCACCTGGCTGATAGCAGGCCTTCCTGTGTAGATGACCTTCGAAAGAGCACAGAGCAGCAGGTAGGCTTTTGTTTTTAATTTAGTATGGAAAAATAAGCTGTGCAACCAGGCGCTTGGCTTCTTTCACGAGGAGCTGGGCCTGGTTGCCAGCCTTTCACCTGCCGCCACTGTGCTTTTCAGCTGGGAGTAGATAACCGCAGGGGAGTAACTTGGAGAAATGGCTTTTCTGGCTCTTCGAAGGAGGGTGCCTACTTACTCTCAGTTTTTCCTAAGAGAAAGGCACAGTGCTCCTCATTCACAGACAACGAGATTCTTTTCTCAAGCTGGAAGGCAAGTTCGCTATGGAGAAAGGGTGTCGACGGCTCTGATGCACCCCAAGGCCAGCTGGAGTGCGAGGACTGCACCTTGCTGAAGGCTGGCTCGCTGGGCACTGTGAGGCCTGCCTTCCCACTGCCGTGTTCCTCCGGGCGCTTCCGAGCAGCTCTACACTGATGCCTCTGTGGGTTGGTCAGCATTTCTCCAGTGACAAGGCCACCCTGCCTTCTGCTGGCCCTCAGTGACCGTCCATGGTCGCTGCAGGGGCTCAGCTCACCAGTGTTTCCCCTTAAAGTCCTTGGTGAATCCACTCAGTCCACTCAATGCTATGGCGGTGCTGCTGTTTTTTGAACTTGACAAGTGGCGATAGTGTTGAGGAGCAGGGAGCTGGTGGGGGGACTTGAGGGCAAAGGGTCTTTCTACAGCTCCTGTCTGCTCCTCCTGGAATCACTGAGGCTGTGGGAGCAACTCCCACACTCCCACACGAAATAGTTTCCAACGATCTTAATCCGGCTTCCTGAACTGCCGAGTGCCCCTCTAAGCGTGGCCATCCTTGGAAGTTACCTCTGTCATTTGGCAACTGTTGACCAAGGGACCGATTACCTTTGTAGGATACACCAAACCCAAGGTATCTGGGTGCTATCCAATACAAACAGAATGCAAGCCACACATGTAATTTTAAATTTTCTAGAAGGCACATTAAAAAGACAAAGAGAAACAGGTGAAATTAATTTTAATAACCTATTTTCTTTAATCCAGTATATCCAAAATGTTACCATATCAACATGTAATCAATATTAAGAAATTATTGACAGTATTTACATTCTTTTCTCTGTACTAAGTGTTCAAAGTCCAGTGGGTTTTATAGATTTATAGCATATCTCAGTTTGGACTAGTCACATTTCAAGTGCCCACACACCACAAGCCACAAGCCACAATACAGTGGCTACTGTATTGACTAGTGCGGATTAACACCTATAAACTTACAGTGATACATTATAGCATTTTTTGTTTGCTCCATAGGGCTGTTCCTTGTTGGTTGGGTTGTGTATGATACTTGTTAATTAGGTCCATTTATTAATGTGGAAAGAGAAAGAAATTGGCTCTTTGGCCCACCTGCTAGTAGGGTGATAACAATGGCAAGCACGTGGCAGTCTTTGGAGATGACCCTCGCTGTGACCTTGAAGCTGACATTCTGACAACCAGGGAGGACATGCATCTCTGGAGAGACTTGTCTCGGGGGCGGCAGGCCTGCTCCTGGGCACCTTTAGCACCTTAAATCCAGTTGTTGACGATGATCAGAGGAGACTCTGGAGAAGTGGAGTCAGAAAAAACTACGGCAGCAGACCCTGAAACAAGAAGGCAGAGGAGAGACCCCTAGAGTGGGCCCCCAGGACTCTTCTATTCAAACCAAAGGAAAAATATTACTCTGGGTCACCATTAAAAGTAATTTTAAGTGTGCTGTTCTAGGTGGTTAATGTTTTTCTCAAAGATCCCTGGGTTGGAGTGATGGTTTGCTGGATCTTTTCCAAGTTGGCTTTGCTCCGTGTTCCCCTCTGAAAGCAACTAAATTATTTAGAGTTAAGTTGCAAGAAAGCAGGAATACTTTTCTTTGGCCGGAAGACAGTATTTGTATAATCGCTGCACACTCGCTCAACCTTGTTTTGCTCCATTCTCAGTTTTCTTTACTCATCTTGGCAAAACCAGCTGGTAGGCGGATGGCAGGCACATGGGGGTGTTCATTCCACGTTCATTTTCTCTCTTTCATTGTCTTCCCTTCTCCTTAAACTTGGAAGCAAAATATGTCCCTTTGGAAGCACACCGTGGAGGCAGAAGTGACTACTGTTTCATTCAATGGTTGCATTATTTTTCTACCAGAGTCTTCTCCGGGCAGACTCTGGGGACTCAGGCTCCCTGAGCAGGACAACCCTATGTTCCTGCGAAAATCACGAGGAAGAAGGGCTCACGCAGAAAGTGCGAGCGATGGGCTGCGGGGGCCCAGGCACGGCCTGAGAAAGGGAACAGCTCTGCCTCCCGTCGGGAACGTTGCTTGAACCTTACACTTCACCCCTGGAGTTCAGCTCTTCTTTGCAGCTGAGCTTTTGAGAAGCCCTTGGGACTGACCCCCACGTTGAGTTGGATATTAGTGAAATTAATTCTCCTCTGCTCAGGAGAAAGGACTGGTGGAGCATGCTAATTGCCTCAGGCAGAAAGCAGGCTGGCTCTGCTGGGGTTTGTAATAGAAGAATGATAAGTCAGGCAGCCAGAAGAGGAAGTGTGGAGGGCTGCTTTGTAGGAGTTTCATTGATTTAGCATCTGTAGGAAAAGCTTCTTTAAAACAATTTTTTTTTTTTTTGATTGGTGAACAGGAGAACATTCAAAACCAAGACAGATAGCGGCCAACTGGGAACGCCGGGCCGCCTGGAGTAGCTTAGGCTGCTGTTCAATCATTTCCCCAAACAGGAAACCGCAAAATATTAGAGATTAAGGTCACTAGATCATTGGGAAAAGAGCATAACTTTGTCTGCAAAGTATTATGATGGGTTGTAAATGGGCCAAAATATAAGCATAAATCTTTCGTCTAAAAGTGCAACAACAAAACCCAGCCTTCTCACAGAAGCACAGCTCACTCACCCGTCCTACTGAGACCCAAGCCGCCTCCCGCGGCCGCAGTAATTTTCCTAACGAGTAGCAGAGTGAACAGGCAAATAGAGGGAAATGCTTTGTGCTCTTTTGATTTGGTTTAAAAAAAGAAGTTGACGTTTAGATCACTAAGCAGCCCTGACGTGATTTTATTGTCACCTTTCTGCTTCCATGCTGAAGACAGTGATATATATAACACACTGCACGTTGATATGCGTGTCCGCCCCCGCTCCCTTCTTTCAGGAATTCCGTTGTGCAAGTACCTTCGGAAGCACAGGTCTCTCTTCCCCTTCGAGTAGCATGTGGCACCCCCTAACTTACTTGAAGTCAAAATCTGAGTTCTGAGGGCTTGGCATCTTTTTAGTTGAGTCTGCGGGTAACTTGGTCAGCAGGTATTTTTTTGGCTAACACCGTTGGTCGCTTTATATCTGCCTAGAAAATACCTTCCAGAGACGTACACTGTAAAATAAGGGGTCGTCATCATCTGACTCTGTTCTTTACTAGGGAGAGTTTTTTTCTTGCCGAGAGAGTTAAACTACTGAGAGTTAAACGACGGAGAGAATCAACTGCTGATTTATGTACAGCCAGAACTTCAAAAGTGTGCGGTTAGATGATTAGATTTGAGAAAGATGTAAGTGAAACAGACTTTTGTTGACCCCTCCTTTAAGGAAAACGTTGAGAAGGAAAGAGTAAACTCGCCTTTCCTCTTCTGATTAGTCACTGTTTTGAAAAGTAAAAAAAAAAACGTCTGGAGCATCACTAGGGCAGGGGTCACATTTTTTCCGATCTGTCTCCTGAGCACCTAATCCTTCGGCGCTTCATAAATATTTGCTGTTGGATAGTAGGGATCCCATGTGAGCAGAGTAAACAGACAGGCACAACACATGCCTTCCGTATGTCAGGCTCTTCCCCCACTCAGACAAAAGGCCGCTCCCCTTCCATTGGGATGGAAGTGAAATTCAGCTGCCTGGATTCAGGAAGGAAATTAAATCAATGAAGAGTGTTGCATTGAGACCTATTGATCTTTCTGTTTTGCCCATGACAAAGTCATGGATACGGAGAAATATTTTTCTCTTTTAAGAAAAACAATAGCATAAGCACTGAAAAAATGACAACTGCCCTTGCACCTCTGGGTGGGGGGGTGACTGCTAAGGAAGGGCTGGGGCCATGTCTAAGGGGACAGCTCCTGCCCAGTGTTAGTCACTGTGGCCCAGTGGAAGGACAGGCCCAGCATGCTCAGATCTCCAAGTGCTTTAATGTTGACATCTAATTGCAAAAACATCACCACTATGTAGATTCAATGGATACACCAGTAAGGCCTCAGGCAGCCGATTTAAAACTTTTGCACCCTACCATAGAAATGTAATTTTCAGATTATTCTTGATAAGGAGCAACAAAAACATTGATGAAACCCTGCTCTTTAGGTTATAAGACATTATTGCATCTCCGATCTCATGTTGCCCAACTAACAACTCTGTGACGTGGATATTGCACCTCATAGAGGAGCAAGTGAAGGCTCATCTCAGTCACTCAGCAGGCACAGGCCCTGGGAGGCTGGGCCCGGGCTGGGACTCAAGACTGAGCCCAGGCTATCTGACGAACTTGTGAACTTATGGGTCTGACTACCAAGAAAATAATTCTGAGATGCTATACCCAATGTGTGTAAAAGTTGTAGTGAAAGGTATGTTATTTCAGGAGTTTGAATACATAGAGTTCAGGTTTACCCTGGCTGGATTCCCTCCTACTACAGGCCTTTGTCTGAAAGAGTGAGCTTGGCAACCCGGTATTGAACACAAAAAGACCATCCACACACTCTGAAGGTTTATTCTAGAAGAAGTGCTTTGTTGAGTCAAGTCATTATCAAATTATCAACCCGCTTAAAAAAGAAGAGGACCTCCCACTCACTGAACTCGCCTTTGTGTCAGGCACTGTCCTGGGACCTGTATGTACACATTATCTCTCATCCTCCTTGCAATGCCATGTAGTATAGGTCTGACATCTTCATGTCCAAAAAAGGGAACTGAAGCTCATGGAGGTTAAGCCAGTGTCCAGGGCTTCCCAGACTCTGCACACTAGGGTCTATGTGCACCGGTCTGATGGTGCATGACTTTGGATTTCATGCTCTTAGCAACAGAAACAATTCTGGTTATTTGAAGCATGAAAGGAATTGATCAGAAGACATGATAGGTCCTAGAATTCATTAAAAAACTGAAGAGCTGGAGTGAGGAAAGATAGGAACCAGGGAAAATTCTGGGCACATTCATCAGGGAACACTAGCTTAGGTCGCATGCTCATCCCTGGCACAGAAGAGGCAGGGCCCTGTGATTGAGAGCCTCCACTAGGGCTATATCCCTTGAGGGATGGGGAGTGCAGTCACCAGGAGAAGAAAGAGTGGGCCTGGGCAAGCCGCAGCAGCAGTCACTACACGTATTACAGACCGCCTCTAAGGAGCACAGCTGACTCGACCCGAGCAGGGGCTGCGGATGGACTGAGTGCTAAGGCAGCCTCTGTCTCTAGGAGCTGATGCTATTCCACAGCTGCTTCGTCAAGGCCCTCCCTACAGCAGACATGGGGCATCTATCACCAGCTGAGCAATGCCCTTACACACGTCCTTGTCCACAGAGCCAGAGTGAGAAATGACTGAGCTACGTCACCAGACTTGGACAGACAGACCAAGATTGTTTCTGAACTGGAGATGCGAACTAGGTCATACTTAACCAACTTTCCATTTCCAGAGGCACTAAACATTTAGCTGTGGGAAGCCAGACAATGATTGCTGGTTTAGAGGAATTTAGCTCCTATCCTGAGGGGTTCCAGGTAGAAGGGTGGAAGGTTAGGGTCTGGGACACATTCTGGCGCCTCTCTGTGCCGGTTTCCTCAAGTGGAGGTGAGCACTGGAACACCTCAGCCCGACCTCAGGGCAGGATGAGAATAGACCATGTGCACATGGAAACATTTCAAAAAGTAAACGACATAATAAAAATCTCTGCCTTTTAACACACACACACAAAATGCTTGTAATCCAAATTACCTAGTGCAGACTCTTGTAAATGCTTTAATTCTGGAATGAGATTTTAGGCTCATCGATGAATGAACAAAGTTATGCTTTTTATCTAGTTGTCATGAAAAATTGAGAATATTTGAGTTTGCACCAATTATTCTGTGATAAAACCCATCTTTTGCCAAATGGAGATGTCTAACCTCTTAATGTTATAGTTTTGTTTTATCATTTTTTTCATTATAAAAGTATCTTAACTCCATTTACCAAAAAAAACCAAAACCTAGAAAATAGTCAAGTTGAAACAAATCACCCATACTTAGACTACCTTAATTGTTTGTATTTTGATGTTTTCTTTTCCCAATTCGGAAACATCTTTTTATAGTAATTATAGAGCACAAACAGTGGAATCATAGTTTTTCATTGATTTTTCAAAAAGAAGTATTTTCCATGTCTCGGCATAACCATCCATTTCTAACCAGTCAGATCTCTAAGTACTAATAGAAAAGAAAATTCTCTAAAAAGAGGCCCCACAGCTGAGCAGAGAGGAAAGTGAGGACCTTGTTTTAGATGCTGCCTGGGAAACCAGCTCCGACCAGCTCCAACCAGCCCTGTCCCTGCTCCGTGTTTTGTTGGACTCATTATTGACAAGGGAGTGTAGCTCAAAGCTGCATTCATTTCTGTCTCCACTCTGTCTTTAGATCCTGTTGCTTAAAATACCAGCAAGCCTCCGGGGGAGGTTTGCCCCAGACTGTCCCAGTTTTAGCCTGAAAGTCCTGCATCCTGGGAAACTCCTCAGTCCAGGACAAACCGGGACAGCTGGTCACCCTACAAGGAAGAAATGAAGCAAGTGTGTGTGTGTGTGTGTGTGTGTGTGTATGCAGATCCTACATAATTGGCCAACCCATAGGGGCTTATGCCTTGTCCTCGAACTTCTCTGTCAGGACGTCGGTCGCCCACATGTGCCAGTGGGACCACCCACCCGTGCACTCCACCCACCTGGCTTCTGTCGCTGCATCCTGGTTTATCTCACCCACTCACCCAGCCCCAGAGGCAACTGGGATATTCCTGTGGGGTCTGACGAGAGTAAATGTGGCATTTAGATAAAAATAAAAGCTCAGGAATTCTTGTACTTAAGGTTGGCAGCCTTAAATGCCAGCCCTGAGATCACTTCACTTGATCATTAATCTGATTTCCTTTTTGGTGGCATTTGACTTCTGTGCCCTCTAGAAGTTAAAAATGTTTTCCTTGGTTTGCAAGGGAAGGATTTCCACTTGTCCCCCAAAGTGGCCTTCCACACATCACATGCACAGAATGATGCAGTTCAGCCCTTCACTGCTGCATTCCAGGGGGTTGGTGCTCTGGGTCAGGGTGCGTCGGGGAACCAGGGACACAGCTCAGGGACGGGGTTCGTTTCAATTCAGTTCAACAAACATGCACTCCAATGCTGTACATCTAAGTCTGTTTTTACCATAATTTGTGGGTTTTCATCCCTTAAAGATGACATTGATTGAATGAAATCCCTTACATTGATTTCAAAATATATTGATGATTGTAAGTGGCTATGAGAGACACTCAGGCAGCAGCAAGCTTCATTTGGTGGCCACGGAGAGGAAAGCACCCAGAGACACGTCCGCATCTCCCAGTTAATCAGCGTCTTTTCATTGAGGTCGTGCAGGGGAATGAGTTTATAGTTGATTATCTTTGTTAATCAGCTCTAATCAGGTCTTCCTAGAATGGTGAAGCATTTAAGCCTTGTTTGCTGGTACAGATCATATATAATTGTTTCCATACTGTTGGCAAAACAGCTGTAGCCGTTTTGCATGGGCCATAAGTACTCAAGGTCTTTGAGGCAATGTCTTTGTATAAACAATGCAAATTTTTATTGCTATGGGGGAGTTGAGCTCTTTAAAGATGTTTAAATTGACCAGAATTTTCCCTTTCGGGTCTCCGCCGAGGAGAGTGGAGGTGGTGATGGCGACTGCAGGACTTGAAAGACCCGCGTTCTTGCAGCGGAGGCCCAGGGCTCTTTCATCTCGGGCTGAATCCCGGCCCATGCTGCTTGAGGATTTGGGGTGTGTAAAAGCCCTGGGCTTTTTAATTATGTGTAAGCCTTTTAAGAAGCCTACACCAGGAAGGCAGAGATGGAAACATATGCAGTGAAACATTTTATATCCAGTTTGGGGATTCAACCAAAGGTCTTCACTTGAGCCAAACCAGAGCTTCCAGATAGATCAAAGGTAGCATGGCGCTGAGGAAAACCTCCTTGCTGGGAGGAGGGACAGTACTTCTGGAGAATTAATACCTTCTTAGTTGCATAAAAATAGCTGAAGAAGAGTAGAAAACAAAGGAGGAAATTACTGACATTTCCACCATCTAAACTAATCGACTGTATTCATTTTTTAAAAAGTTTTGTCCCATATATGTGAATATGTATACCTGTTTTATCCATTCATAATTGTGATATCTATTTGACTTTTGGCTTTCATACTTAACATTTACGTGATAAGCATTTTCCACATTGCTTCGTGGTTTAGTCAAACATTTTCAGCAGTTTTGCACTATCCCATAGAATGTCCACACCACGGTTTACTTTAACCACTTACTAATTATGAAACTTTTAGATTGTGTCCAAGTCTTTCATTATAATAAGACTAATGACAATAGTTACATAATTTTTTTTTATTTGGGGGGCTTATTTTCATGAACTACATTTCAAAAATTGGGATTACGGGGACAGCAAGCCTCAACAGTTACAGTCTTTGCATTACAAACGGACCGCTGCTGTCTGAAGGGGGTGAGCGCCTGGGACATGTCCCCAGGAGTCTCACACGTCATCAGCGTTGGGTATTACCTGAATTCTTTTTCAAGCAAATGGAGAATTGTTTGGGAAGAAAAAATAAGAGTTACCTCAGAGTTGTTTCAATTGTAATATCCATCAAATTGGGGGGGGGGGGATTGAATTCTGGGAAGCAAGGACATTTCTCACTGTTGACAAATGGCTCCCTCGTTTAAGAAAAGCAGGTCTTGGAAGTTGCATGGCAGACACATTTGCCTCCACCAAGTGACACCTCTGAGGCACCTGGCTCTGACTGTCTGCCTCAAAAAACTGTAGTTGTCACAGTCGAATCAATGTGGGCGGGGGAGCAATATGAGTTAGCAACCCCCCGAGAAGGCCCAGCCTGCCAGCTACTGCAGTGCCTGAAAGCCAAGTTAATAAATGCAGGCTTCCTGAAACTCCTGGGGTGCAGTGGTCCTCAGTTCCACTACAACGCTGTCACTGCTGACCTCTTTAACACGGCCACACACCCGAGTATGTAATACCACCGACTAACACAGCACAAACACTTTTGCAACCAAGATGGGCTTTTACGTAGATTCCTATGAAGAATCAAACTTTTTGGAGAATGCAAATGTTGAGACCCGGCTTGAGTTTAATTTCAGGTGGTTGGTGTGTGGGGCCAACTGGAAGAAGATGACCCCACTGAGCCACGGGACTGTCCTCTGAGCTCTGCATCAGAGAAGCTCATGGTCCCTTTCCTCTCGTGCATGTGCACGTGTGTGCACACTTTCTGTACCTAGATAGAATCACTGGCTTCATGCACTGACTCCTGCATTTCTCCCCGGCTGATTTCATTTAGGTGCTCATCTACAATGGCCAACTGGACATCATCGTGGCAGCCCCCCTGACAGAGCACTCCTTGATGGCCATGAACTGGAAAGGATCCCGGGAGTACAAGAAGGCCAAAAGAAAAATTTGGAAGATCTTTAAATCTGATGCTGAAGTGGCTGGTTATGTGCGGCAAGTGGGCGACTTCCATCAGGTAGGAAAACGCTTGGGGGCCTGGGGGTTGGGGGAGAGGGATAGTGGATTGGCAACAAAGCCTGGAAGCCAGTAAGGCACGTCTGGCCTCGAGCAAAGGCCCAGAGCAGCCAAGATGTGTCTTCTGCTGTCCTACTTTCCATAAGAGACGAGTGGTCTGAGTTTGTATTGAAGATGCAGGAAGGGACCGTGAGCCAAGGAATGTGTGAAGCCTCTGGAAGCTGGAAAAGGCAAGGAAACAGGTTTGCCCCTGCAGCCCCCAGAAGGAACAGAGCCTTGCCAACGCACTGACTTTAGGCAGTGAGACCATTTCAGATTTCTGTCTTCCAGAATCACATATCAAATGAGAAGTTTCTGTTGTTTTTTAAGGGCTAAATTGGTGATAATTTGTTATGGCAATGAAAGGAAACGAATGCACTCCTCGTGCCCTGCTGGATACTGAGGACTTTCAGATGGATGTGTTCCAGCCTTTCCAGTTATCCTTAGCAGCAGAATGGAGAGCAACACATTTCTCTGCCAAGATAAGATGTGGCACTGCTGCTCTGTTTTTTTAATGTTGTATCATGCATATTTTCAAAGTTACATATACATCCTGATTTATCTTGAATATTCATTTAATTGATATAATTAATTCTCCTCTTGTTGCCATATCCCATGTGTTTCAGCAGTTCTGATCTGCATCAACTGCTTAAACAAATCAGTTAAAAGTTATACTGTGACATTTTGCGTGCAAAATGACAAAAGAGAGCAGGGAACAGAAAACATAGCAGGAAAAGATAGGCGTCGTAGGGGTGGGCTCCTCTTCCTACATGTACGTTCAGTAACGACAGCGTTCGCCTCTTGAGCACTGAGCACGTGCCCAACGTTCTGATCGGTACGTCCTGCATCTCACCTGCACATTACATGATATCATTTCCATTTGCATATGAGGAAACACTCTGAGAAGGTAAAGAATTAATCCCGTATCATCCAATGACAGATTGAGATACACTGTATTCAGTTTGCCCAGAGCCGGCTTGCCTGTGTCTGTCATATTGCCTCTATATTTAATTCCCAGTAAGATGGGGAATGTCCACTAAGTAGAAGACAGACACTCAGGAAAACACTTGTTTATTTAATTTTTTCATGTAAGATATCTGTTAGGTGTTTCTTAGTTGTGATATAAAAGAGACATGTAGCAATACTCCTGAGTGTCTCGACTTCACCTCCAGCAGTATATTAGAACACAGTGATGCTTTGCTAGAATTAAAGGGATACTAGTTTAACAATAAACTATCCATATTCTTTTATTTCTCACTGCATCCTGCCATTCTGTCTGCTACAAGACCAGCAGGATGAATATGATAAAGTCCCTTCTACCAAGGAGCTTTTACTCAAAGGAGGGAAGACACAAAGGCAGGAAATAAGTAAATATACACATTACCAAATAAGATAATGTCAGAAAATCAAACGGAATGATGTGAAGAAGCCTCAGTGGTAGATGGTGCAGAGACTGTTCTGGACGTGGACCCAAGAAGCCCCTCTGAGGAGGGGAGACATAGGCCACGAAGGGGCCGCCATGTGCAGAATGGGTAAGAGTTTCCGTGCAGAGAACGTCTGCATGTACCAGGGGACAGAAACAAGCTGGATGTATCTGAGGAAAGGAAGGAGGACCAGTCGGCTGGGGTGTGGTGAGGAACAGAGGAGATAAAGCTGCAGAATTGGCTGTGCCACGTCATGTGGGACCTTGTGGCTCAGGGTGGAATTGGGATCCAGGGAGCTCATCGCCTCCCATAAATCTCATATATATATACATACATATATATACATATATACGTGTGTGTGTGTGTGTGTGTGTACACACAGAATATATATATACACACACACACACACACACACATACATATATATACACATATATATGTGTGTGTGTATATATATTCTGTCTTCTGGAACTTCATTAACCCTCAGCTAGTAGGAGGTAGAGCTCTGATCTAGAAGTCCTCATTCTTGCTCTGGTTCAGGGTCCGTTCCGGTTCAAATTCTGAGTACCTTCAGTTATCCTCTGTGGTATCATGACAAAAACCCTTCCACACAAAAACCCTTAAGTGGGATCTTTTGCCGGACAAGGACAAATTTGCTTTGTTGTCAACATCTTTCTGTTGGGGAGAATTTTTTACTTCAACCACTGGCTGGTTTAGGAATGATGATTTTTACTGAATTGAACTGTGTACAGTATTTAGTTACATGTGCATGTCTGTGTATTTATGTACATGCATGTACCTATACATATGTAGAAACATTACAAGGCAGTGGTTAGAGACATCAGTATCTGAGTCAAGAAGACCATGAATGCATTGTGCATC
This sequence comes from Tadarida brasiliensis, assembly GCA_030848825.1. Classification (NCBI taxonomy): domain Eukaryota; kingdom Metazoa; phylum Chordata; class Mammalia; order Chiroptera; family Molossidae; genus Tadarida; species Tadarida brasiliensis. The sequence continues at coordinate 90,434,106 of CM061267.1, read as the reverse complement.
TTCTACTTAATAGCAATGTGACCTTGGGCAAGTTTCTTACCTCTCTGTGTCCCAATTTCATCTCCTAAAAGATAGTAACAGTATCTACTTGCTATAAACTGAATTATGTCTCCACAAATTTCTGTGTTGAAGCCCTAACCTACAATGTGTCGGTATTCGGAGGTAGGACAGATAAGGAGGTAATTAGGTTAAATGAGGTCACACAGGCAGGGCTCTGATTCTATGGGATTAGTGTCTTTATAAGAAGAGACACCAGAGTGCTCGCTTGCTCTCTCTTTCTCTCTCTGCTATGTGAGGACATGACAAGAAGGCAGCTGTGTGAGAGCCAGAAAAAGCTCCCCCCAGAAACCAAACCGGCCAGCACCTCGATCTTGCATTTCTCAGCCCCAGATCTGTAAGCAGCGCGTCTCTGTTATTTAAGAACAATCATCTAAGGCATCCTCATAGGATTGTTGAAAGGATTCAATAAGCTAGTAAGCGTAGAGCAGTACCCGACTCAGTAAATATTTGCTAGTGTTATTGTTATTATTATTACCCTGGATCACTTGTAAGAATGTACATAACAAAAGGAAAATTATAAATGGTCAAAGCCAAGATCAGGGCAAATATTTGATTGAAAATCAACTCTTAGGGGAAAGTTGTGATATTAATATTTAGGACAGTAAGGGCAGACTCAAGTGTTGAGCGGCCAGGGAGCAATGGACCTGTCACTTGTCCCCCGCCTGCTGCACTGCTTTATGAGGAGGATGGCTTCGGGCACACTCAGCATGTCCTCCAGATCCTTTCATGGCTACCTCCGTCACCCGTTATTTTGTGTCCCCAGCCCTGCCTGTGAGCGCTGTGCTTGGCATTGCACGTGTGTCCTGTTCAGCGCTGGGCATGGGGCATCAGCTTGGGAGACCAGATTGTGGCTGCGTGTGCCTGAGAGGTGGGAAAAGGGCTTGGCAGCCACTCGGAAACTGTGCCAATGTCACACGAAGCCCGCTGACCCTTCTCGTGAATGCAAAACACATTGAGAGCCGAGATGGCACTCCTCTGGCTGCCAAAAGACGGGGAACAAAAGGAGCGAGGCCCACATCTGTTTGTGATAGGGAGGGTTTCACCACCAGCGAGGTCTGCGTTTTATGTAGGTGCTTTTAAAATGTTGGCGGAGCTCCTGCCCCAGTGCTCGGCGGAGGATGGGGGTGGCGGGTGCGGGTGAGGGCCGAATGGAGGAGGGAAAGGAGCTCCGGTGTTCACAAAGGCGCTCTCTGTGAGGCTTGGGCTGAGGACACTGACCAAGTGTCTAGGTCTGACAATGCAAACAGCGGACCTGAGCCACGGACTTGCTTTTCAGCACAAGACACACAAAACAGAAGCATGTGTATGCGTCTGCCAAAAGGGAAGCTCCCTCCCTGCCAAGCTCCACGGCTCTTCATTTAAAATCGAAACCAAAGTAGACCTGCCTTTGGGTGGTTACTGAAAATGTCCACTTCAAGAAATGGCAGCTCTCCCGTGGGAGCAGCAGGGCGCTGGAGAGGGAGCGAGTGTCCCGTGTATTCCCGTGAGGCGATGCCCGGGAAAACCAAAGGCGCGGCACCGGCCTTGGAGATCGGGGGAAGGGTGGGTGTTGCTTGCTGTCCCTTGCTGGACCTGGCCTAGAGGTAGCGAGCCTTTGACATCTGTACCATTCTAAGGATTGGACACGGCCTTTTTGTGTCATCTGAGGCGGTGGCCTTTTCTGAGCCTCAGTTTGTTCATCTGTAAAATGCCAGGTTTGGACTGAGTTATCTCTAAAATATCTTCTAAGAAATAACTGAAATAACTACTTTTCACTAATGACCAGAGGGGCTCAAGTAGCAAGAAGTATAAAATAGTATAGTGGCCTTCAGTGTACATATTTACATGTATAGATATATACATACACCTACTATACACACGCACACATACCTCTTTGGCATTGAATCTGGTGTGTGTGTGTGTGCATATATGTGTGTATATGTATATAAGTGTAGTGTATATATGCTTATATGTATATAAGTGTATATGTGTGCATATATGTGTATGTATGTGTGTGTATATAGATACATATTGACTTAATAGTGTTATAGTTTAGATCAGAGGTCCGATACACTTTCTCCTTGGCTGGTGACAACCCATGGCCGTCACTGTTAAGGCTCCCTTGCTGCTCCTTTTGGGGTCTTTCTCTGTCCTTCTCCAAATGTCAGAGCTGCTGTCATGATTTCTTTTGATGTCATCATGGCTGAAGTGCAGGGCATTTTGTTCTTACATCACTGAGGCATCATTTCAACCCCAAGGAAATTTTGACTCCACAGTAAGAAGTATAAAATTGTAACTGGAGTACTAGCAACAGTGATGACTTTCTTTTAAGAACATTTTTCTAGAACCAATTTTATTAAGCTGAATTTTTCTGACAAAAGCTTGAAACCATTTCAAATTTTTCTATCTCTATTTCACCAAAAATATTTTTATTGAAATTATTTTCCATGTAAACATTGAAAGAAAAGTCACTGGTCAGTTTTTTATTCTTAACAAATCTTACTGGGTATAGCTTCTGATATCATGACTTTAGCATCATGTCCTATAAGTCTGTCCTTCCTGATTGTACTTTAAGTCATTGTATTTGTAATTTTTTTTTTCATTACCCATACCCGTTCAGGTTATTCAGTGATTGCAGGATGGATTATCTCAGCTAGGTAACATTTTACAGCTGGAACAAAGTTTAGATCTGATTTTCCAGATGGGGAACCGAAGCCCAGAGGCTAAGTGACTGTCCCGAGGTCTCCGTCCCATTTCATGTCGGAGCTGAGACTCCAGGCCTCTGGTGGCAGCCCGTGGTTTTCTGCTTCACAAGGGTACCCACCTCTGGAATGACAGATTGGCAGCAGTATGCTAATATATTTAAAATTGGAATCTGCATACGTCTCCAATAATTGCTGCAGGCCTGAGAAATAATGTGTTTCACATTCAGGGTTCGCTCTGAAGTCACAGAGCTTGCCTCCTCTAGACAGAGTATCAGAGTTTTTAAAAAAGCACTAGAGCTTAGTAGGTGATGAGGCCAGGTTCATCCAATGTTAAGAAAAGTTATGACTCTCTCTGGGAACTTGTGATATTAATAAAAGAATGGATGCTAAAATGGGCTAACAGGGTGGGCGGAGCCTTGGCTACGAGAGTTTGGTGCGGGGCCTGGGCAGCGTGGGTAACCTGGTTTCTGGTCTGGAGCCTGGATAGGAAAAGCTGGGGGAGACAGAGTAGAGGGACAGTGGGGCCTCCATGGTAGGCGCAGGGGTGAGTGTTCATTGTTTAAGCACTGGGGAGCCATGGAAGGTTGCTGGGGTATGTTTTTCCAATTTTTTTATTGTGGTAAAATACAAAACATAAAATGTACCATCCTAACCATTTGTAAGTGTACAGTTCAATGATATTAATACATTCATGTGTAACCATCACCACCATTCATCACCGTAGCTGTTTTCATCTTGCAAAACTAAAACCCTGTCCCATTAAATACCAAATCCCCCTCCCCCTCCCAGCCCTTCACCCACCCTTCTGCGCCCAGTCTCCGTGACCTGGGCTCCTCGGTGTGTCTCGCGTCCCTGGGTGCACAGCGCTGTCACCGTGGCAGGTGTTTAAGCACATGTTCAAGGTTGTTCTTTGGGAAGTTTAAAATGCCAGCGAGAGGATGAATTCAGGGTGGAGAGCGGTCAGGCAAGGGGGCTCCCTGAGAAACAGGGGGCGTGTTAGAAGCTTTATGGGAAGAAGGTGTGCCCCGAACTTCCCCAGACTCCTTTCTCGACGCTTGATTCTGAAATAGAGGTGGGGGACGAACTTCGGATCGTCCGAGCTGGAGGAGTGGCTGCTGGTTGGAGCTGGTGCCTCCTGGGCAGCCACACCGACCGCGAAGCTAAGTGTCCGGGTGACAGCGCCTCCCGCCCCGGGGCACACGCCCGCAGCTCTTGCACCTGGACCCTGCCGCCTGGCCTGCGAGTCCTCGGGCCTGGGGACTGGGACCCTCGCCTCGGGGCTTCTCCTACACACCATACTTCCCCATCGTCCTCCTTGTAGGCACTCCTGGGTTTCCAGCAGGAATCCGACCTTCAGCTAGAGGTCACATCCAGAGGGAAGGAGCCCACCACCCTCAAAGCTTGGCTATTGTGGAGTCGTGAACCAGGAGCAGGTGGTCTGGTGTCCCGAGACGAAGGTAGACCGTGGAGTTAGACCAGCCTGGCTGAGTGTCAGCTTTGTCACTTACTAGTGTTTGCAAGCCCTCGGCCTGAGGTCTGCCGCACCCTTTTCACCCACAGTTTTGTGGGATTCTGGTAGCTCCCCTGTAAAGTATTGATTGGATTTACTGATTCATACATGAGGAAATGGAAGTTTCACCTGAGACCTTGCTTAAGGTTTCAAATAGTAGTCGTCTCTGAGCTTTGACCCCAAACCGACCCTTCCCCCGCACCACAGTGCCTTTGAACCTGAGAGGGCACGGGAAGGGATGGGACACCCGCTGGCCAGAGCTAGGCCACCTGTCTGCCCATGGGCGGTGCATGAGGTGGTGGTGGGGACAGAGGTGGGTGGCATGTTGGTGGCAGACAGGCTTTGGCAGCACATCCAGTCCACATGGAGTCATCTGTCCCCTCACAGACAGGGGTGCCTACAAGGAGGACGATGGGGAAGTAAGGTGTGCAGACAGAAAGCGTAACCCCAGCTTCCTAACTGCGCTTTTCTAAAACTAACATTATCTTTATTGTGTTTCTTTGACTACACACAACTGAAAGACGGAGAACAGAATAACCACAGTGCTTTGAGTGGACGGACTGGGGCGTTTCCGTGGATGATCCACAGAGGGAACAACAGGCAGCTGGCCACTTGCCTTTCTTAAACTTCCTGCTGACAATTCATTTTTTGAATAATTTTAAACAGCTTTGGGAGCATTATGAGCTACGTCTGAAGGAAAGAGCAGTTCCAGGAGGGTGTTCAACAAGGCCTCGATTGCTGAAATCAGAGCAAGCAAAGAGCAGTCACTGCGGCTGGTGGAGAGGGAGTGAGCATTTAAGACATTATGTAATGGAGGAATACTGAGTGTTACACAGATTTGAGACAATGATCACCAAGCGCAGCTCGTTCCCTGGGGAGATGTTTTGGTTTTGTTGCAGAAACTGTTCCACAGACGCTTCAGCTCTCTCCCAGCCCTGTTCCCGTCCACAGAGAGAGGAGCCCTGATTCAAGGGTCCTTTGTCTCCATCTCCTCGATCTGGGGAAAGTTCTTCTGTCCATTTATGGGAATCACACTGTGACCAGAAAACCAGAACATAGCAATCAAACCACACCGCACATCCTCAAAAATAAAACCTCCTAGGCCTCATGGCAGTCACGGGATGTGCAGAAGCAGGCTTTGAGGTCAGGTGTGGGATATAAGATGTTTACGAGGAATGGGCACCTGTGGAAGGAAGGGGTGGGAGATCCAGCTGCGATACGGGCCTAATAAACCTTGGCCGACCGCGCAGGGGGCCCCGGAGAGTCTTTCCCATCAGTGTTCCACATCAGGCCCCGGTAACCAGGCCTTTCTATCCCCACCTCTCTCGGGGACCAAATGTGGGCATCGCCTTCGGAAACAGTGCTCCGTGCCGCTGAGGCAGACCCTGAGGAGCGGGGCAGCTGGAGGCATTCTGCTGCCTGGACTCCCCGCAGCTGGGCAGCAAGTGCATCCTTGAGGGGGTCCGATGGTGGATCTGTGTCTATCACAATGGCCCCCAGATAATGTAGTTGCAAGCTCTCAGGAGCTGGGGGTTACCGAAGACCACCTGGGATGTTGTTCTTCCTTTGTTTGTATTCTGTAAGCTTTCGCCTAAGCTCTCCGTGTAATTATGTCTTCTATCTGCATTAGAAAGACGAATCCAGACTTTTCAAGTCATGTCAAGATTCCAAGATAGGAACAACAGATCTCTCAGGGAAAAGAATAGAGCATTGCTGGCCATTCTTGTTTTCAGTTATTTATTATGGAAGAAGAAATCACACCGAAATGTAGTGGCTTGAACACAATCGTTTATGATTTCTCACAACTGTATGGATGGAATGGTGAGGGCTCAGCTGGGTGGTTCTTCTGATTCAGATGATGCCGGCTGAGGTCACACATGCAACTGCATTCAGCTGAGAGTTTGGTTAAAGCTGGGACATCCGAAATGGTCTTCTCTCCTCTGGGACTTGCCCCAGATGGCCTCTAACCATGCAGTGTCCTGGCCTGGCCTTCACAGCATGGTGGCTGGTCCCCCAAACTGAGAAGCAAAAGATGCCAGTCCTTTTAAGGCCATGGTTCCAAAGTCTCAGAATGTTATTGCCATTGCATTCTCTGGGTCAAAGCAAACCACAGAGCAAGGCCGGATTCATCTTGATGGGAAGAATGGCAAAGAATTTGGGAACCTTTTTAATCTACTACATTAACTAAGTCAGTGTCTCAACCCTTACAAATATTGATTCCCAGGCCCTATCTCCAGATATTCTGACTTTATTGATCTGGGTTAGGGCCTGAGCGTCAGTATTTAAGTGTCTTAGGGAATTCTAATATGTAGCAAGTTTGGGGGAACCCTAAACTGTGATGTGTGTTTGTCCCTCCGTTGGTACTCCAATGGCCATCTTGCAGGAACCCTGTGTGACTTATGTTTGGATAAACTTCCATTCTGATGCCTAAAGTGTTTTCTAAACGCTGACCTATTTTACTTACTTCCAGACCAACCAGAAGCCTGAGAACATAGTTATACTCTTAACAAACCAGCCATTGAGCTGAAGCATCACATTTAGTCAAGTGTCCCCTGGTCCACAGTGTCCACTGGTGAGGCTCTGCTTCTCTGGAACCGTCAGCCAAGACCTGATGCTAAATGTTAGACCTCAGTCCCTGCCGTGCATTGTCGCTTTACAAGTGGCCTTTGTTCTCTCAAAACACTGATAGACCATGGGTCATTTAGACTCGGAGAAACACTCTTTTATTTATTCAAAACATTAGCTTCCTTTTCCCAGCCGAGTATTTGCTCTGTGCTGAAGCAGTGTGGACCTCGTGTGCAGAGTCTTAGGTAGCAGGGTGTCTCTGCTGCTTTCCAACAAAGAATCCATTCGATGGAGCAGGGGCTACTGTAAACACCATCCGGAGGGGTTCTCAGCAAAGACGTGGTCCACCCGTCACGGTGAACTTGTTCCTGGATATTAAGTCCTAATTATTTGTTTCTGGATATTAATTGTTGATCAAATCTGTAATGGATAGATACAACTAATTCCGCGTCAAAGCAAACATTAAAATGCATTGATTGAGACTGAAGCCTTATGAGGAATGAACTTAGCACTTCCGTCAGGTGACTGTTAGGTTATTTAAGAAGTGTTCTTAACCTGGGGTTCGGGCCTGTGGTTGGGACTCAAGGGGTCAATGAACTTAGAAGAGGAAAAAAACTGCAGCTTTATTTTTACTAACCTCTAACCAAACAGCATTTCCTTCCATTATGAATTATGAAATTTAGCATTTCCTGCCATTATGAGTGTAGGCAGCAAACCACAGTCGCATTGGCAGTGCCTTTGACTTTGTCACCCATAGAAAGCAGAAATATTTTCATATCAAATACATATGCTGTTGCAAATACCTTGAAATAGCATTTATGGCCATCACTACTTTAAAGTTACAGTAGGTATCAGACCCACGGGTTGCCCTTATTGAACGTGTTCGTATAGGAATACATGTATTACTATATTGCAAATTTGTTTTTTACTGTATTGATATTTTCAGTAATGGCTTCTTGTGTGATCTATTTTATCTATATGTATACATTGCATATTTAAAAGCATTATTCTGAGAGGTGTCCCTAAGCTGCATTAGGCAACAGCCATGGGGTCCACGGCACATAAAAAGAGCAAGAACTCATGGGTTAGACTATTTGAATTGTCAAAAATAAGTGATAGACCCCGCCCAACCCCAACCACAGACCACCTTTGGTGACTCCAGATGGACAAGTTAGAAGCTTAGCTATCATGTAGACTTGAATTTTATTTCTAGTTTATTTCCTTGCCAATTTCTAGCTGCTTCTACTGTCAGCATACTCCAGTGACCTTGTCGTATAGGGATTAAGGGACTGGATACCGTGTTAGACATGCATGTGCTCCCTGTTTCCCCACTTATAGCTGCGTGGCCTTGGGTAAGTTACTTAAGCCTGCCAAGAGATTCCTCGCCTGTGAAGTGGGGACGATATTAACACCTACCTCTCTCTTGGAGGGATTACTTATTAGGATGAATTGGAATCATACTTATACATTACTTGACACCTGGCACCTGGTAAGCATGTAATATTATTCCTACTGCCTTTATTGACTTCTAGCATTCGTCTGTTTTCACAGGGCAAGAAGCTCCTCCCCTATCTAAGGAGGGTCCTTAAAAGACACCATGTTCTAAAGGCTCAGACGGTGAAATGGGCTAAGTGGTGTTTCTCAGAAAGGCCTGGAACTGCTGTCATTTGTCCAGTTTCAGCTTCCCTACAATAAGGACACTGTCTTGGTGAGAGGTGGGAGACAGAGAGAGCCCCGGGGTGCTCCACACTGTGCCCCGTGGGGCTCCAATAATGGTAAACAGAAGTGGCCACATTGAGTAATGAGATGTTTCTAAAGCACTGAGCTCCTTCCAGTAATGGCTGGGACAATAATCTGAACCATCCCTGCTGACAATAAGGGAAGCACCCAGCCTTTTTGTTTTTGTTTTTCCATTTCTACTTAGTTTCTAACATATGGAAACAGAGAAGGGAGGAATATGGGAGTTTAGATTTAGAGAGTAAAAAACAATCCAGAAAAAAACTCGAATACTTGGCAGTTTGCTCTTCTGCTGTCCAGCATGGAGATGTGGGTGTTTGTTTTTGTTCCTAATATTTATTTTCTATGCAGCAACCGGAGTCCCAAGGTTTAGATCTGGCATCAGCTCTGTCTCCTCCGAGCTGCTTGCACGGGGGGCTTCTCAGTCGTGCCTGTTTCTGTTCAGTTGCTTCTCTGCGCCCTCCCCATTTGCTGTTGTTAGGCCATCGCATCATCTCCGTGTTGTGTAGAAGAAAATAGCGCAGCAGAGAACATATTAAATTTCTTAAAGATTCATTTTTTTGTGAGTTTGGCAGCATCAGTACGTGGTTTTTCTTCTCTTTTCTTACATTAAAAATTGAATAATATCCAACCCTGGCTGTTATTGCTCAGTGATTAGAGCATCGGCCTGCACACCTAATGGTCATGGGTATGATTCCCGGTCAAGGGCATGTACCTGGGTTGCAGGTTCCATCCCCAGCCCCAGATCAGGGCAAGTGTGTACAGAAGGCAACCAATCGATGTATCTCTCTCACATCGATGTTTCTCTCTTTCTCTCTCTCCCCCTCCTTTCTACTCTCTCTAAAAAAAAAAAAATCAGTGGAAAAAATATCCTTGGGTGAGGATTAACAAAAAAGAATTGCATAATATCCAAAGAATATATATAATACTTGTGTAAGGTAAAACAAACAATGATAAAATAACACCTTTATACTTACCAGTTAGTTTAAGAACTGCAACATTACTGTGAGTTTGCCCTCCCCAATCCCATTCCCTTCCCTCTCTGTCCTGGATTTTGTTTTCATTATCCCTTTCCCCTTTTCAAAAATTAATAGTTTTACTACAGATACACATCTCCATAAACAATATTTTACTTTCATGTTTAACTTTAGAGAAAGGTATTACCCTGTATGTATTTTGTAATAACATACTTTTGCTATTTAGTGCTTTGTGAGATTCATCCATGTTGATATGTGCAACTGTGCTTCATTCTTTTTCATTGCTGCATAATATTCCACCGTGTGATGATATTGTCTATCTATTCCATTGCTACTGGACACTTGGGTTGTTTCCTGGTTTTTGCTACTACAAATATTTCTGCTATAAACATTCCTGCACGTGTCTCCTTGTGCCTGAGTGTAAGAGTTTCTCTAAGAATAATGCCTAGAGGTAAAATTGATAAGTTCACAGGATTTGAGCATCTTCAACTTCATTAGATAATGCCAAGCTGTTTTCCAACTTCTGGCCAGTAATGTGTAAGAATTCTGGTTATTCCACTGTATCATCAACTCCCGGACTTGTCTCTAGTCATCTTTCCTCTGGGCTTATTACACTGAAGGGGAGTTAATGCCCTTTCCATGTCTTCTTTCTCTCTTGCTGCCTTCCCCGTCCTTTTCTCTGGCTACCATCAGATTGAAAGATTAGCATCCATGCACAATGAAAGGCTGGGGTGAACATGTCAGGCCTGAGTGTTGGTGCTGCTTTGGTTTTGCAGATACATTTTTCTTTCCGGATGTCCTGTCCTGAGGTTGGCTACCAAAATATCCAGCTCAAAAAAATACATCAGAAATGTATTCCTTCGGCATCCTGTTACATCCACCCTGCCACAGTGGCTCAGTGTAAGAAGCAACTAAATAAAATAGATTTCAACTGATGTTGTGGATTTGCAGGCAAGCCCTAGACTATTTGGGAGAAGAACCTGAATGTTTTTCCAACGCAGCACAAGTCCCCCTCACTTCTATTACTTTTCCATCGAAACAACAAGGAAGGGAAGTTATTTAACAGTTGCTCTGCTGTGAGTCTTACCAGAAAATTAAGAAAAATTATAATTGGCAAATATTACTCACCCAGTTCCTTAGCTAGCATTTCTCACATCTGCTTTCTAATATCCCTCTCATTGCCATGACTTGATTCATTTCCTAGGGCTCAACACAGAAACCACAAAGAATTACTTAAAAATGAAAACATTGATTTTATACAAACCAATCAAAAAAAATACAGCATTTTAGGGACACTAGAAAAAAATGATGGCTACCCTACATTATAAATTCTAAAGTGAAACCGTTTTCCCCTGTGGTGTTTTAAGAAAAGGCACACAATTTAAAAGCTGCTATTGAAGGATACGCTAAATATGTGTTTTCAGTTGTTGTTTAAATTTTTTTTTTCCTTTTACAGGAGCCTCAGCTGGTCTTAACTAGTCTCCCTCCTCTCCAGTCCACCCTCCTCTCTGTGCTCTTTCCAAAATGCCAGTCTGGTCGTGTTTTTCCTTGTTTAAACCTCTCACTGGCTCTCTGCTATCTGCAGAATAAAGTCCAAACTCTTTTATTTTTAAAACAATTTTTTTCCCTTTATTGATTTTAGAGAGAGACAAAGTGAGAGGGAGAGAGAGATAGAAACATCGATGAGGGAGAACATCGATTGATTGCCCCTGCATGCCCCCCACTGGGGATCAGGTCCGCAACCTGGGCATGTGCCCTTGGAATCGAACCCGTGAGCTCTTGGTGCATGGGTCGGTGCTCAACCACTGAGCCACACCGGGTGGACTAAAGTCCAAACTCTTTACTAGAATAGTGAAGATATGTGATCTGGCCTCGGCTTCCTTCCCCAGCCTGAACTCTCACTCTGCCTTTTTCCCAATTAGAATTTTGAAAAAGAAAATAAAACACTTTATCATTTTCCGAACACACCCTGCTGTTTTGTCAGCCAGCAACTCCCATGGGATGCCTTCCCTGTTCCTCATAAGGCCCTTTCGACTCCTCTGGCTGTCTGGAAAACCTCCCTTCGCCTTTCAAAGCTAAGCTGCCGCATCAGCACCGCCTCTGGGAAGCCCTCCTCCCAGAATGCCTCCTTCTCCGCATCTCTCTGTGTACCTTTCTCACTGCAGGGACCACACTGGGGTTTCTTTTACCTCCTTAGTTGCCTTCCCGCCCTGTTTGACACCGATCTCATTGAGGACAGGAATAATGTATGATTCTGTTTGTAGCAAACCCCTTAGCATGAATCCTGGCACTCAGTAAATGTTCAGCGAATTAGAACTAAAATCAAACTGGCCCCTGACTCATGCCTATGCCCTTCTCGTGTGTGTGTGTGTGTGTGTGTGTGTGTGTGTTTTAATATTACGATTTTCAAAGAATGCTATTGTCATTCACCAACTGTACACACAACAATGTCTTCTAGGAAACAGACTAGACAAGTGGGGATAATGAATAGTTCAAAACAATTCCCTCCAAACTAAAGGATGCATTGCTTATGTCAGCTGAAGACTGCTTCCTTTCTGTGTCACATGGGAGGAATGGGGGCATATTCTTGGAAACTATTTATGGAAGGTGTTGTAAAAGTTTTAGTCTCTCAGGGGCTGACTAGGGTGTCCTCTCCTTTTAAAAAATTGAATTCTTGGTATTTGGATTATTTTCCTTTTCTTAAATAAGGACACAGCTTGCTTCCTTAAAACAAAGGAAATAACAAACAATAACAACTTCCAATTTTACTCTGATTATTTTCCAAGAGCCCTCTTCATTTGTGTGGTTCTTTTTCATTAGACAGGACTGATTGGCATAAAAAGAATGCTTCTAAATTAAGCTGCCCAAATACGCACTTAGCTAATACTCAGGGAACTAATTTATTGTATTATTTAAAATATAAATTGGATAGCAGATCTATTTACTGAGGTATAACAGCTAGGCAATGATGCATAATTTTCTCCTAGCTGTTGAGTGGTTTTTAATAATCTATTGAAATGTAACAGAGAACCATTTCATTATGGGAAGTAAATAAATACTAAGAAGTTTAACATTTAAAGTATTATCCACACATGGAGGATGGGCTTTAAAAAAATATCACTATTTGGAGAACAAAGAGGGAATTGGGTTTGCTTTTTAAACAGTAACTTTTTTGTTGTTTAATTGGAAGTGTAACCAGATTCACAAGATTGCTTATGGGAAGGTTAAGCAGAGCCACAGAGTTAACAAGGTAGAGGGTGGCGGGGGTTGGGGGTGGTGGTTAGAGACATGGGCAATGGGGATGAAACAACAGTAAGTTATGTTAAGATTGCCACATTGTCGCCTGGACTGTGGGCCCTGTTGTGCTTTGCACCGGCTTTGCTTTGGTGGTAAAAACTTTGTGCCTTGTTTTCTTTCAATAAATGGCATCATGAAAATGGTGTGCCCTTCAGCACCCTAAATTCCTAGAGCCTGGGGACATTTGTGGGTCCGGGGTCCCCTTAGGCTGTGGGTCAGGAGCACAGTTAAATCTAGATTCCCGGTCTGGTCAGTTGTCCCAAGCAGACCAGCTCTGGGCTGTTCCAGGGGCTCTGATACCAACAGAAGGTTTCCATGAACTGGAAACAGAAGGAGTGGTCTTGAACGATGATTGCTGATCGTACTGGAGTAAGTGGGGACACAGGGTTGGGCACAGGTGGCAGGGCCTTCTCATCTTCCTGCAGATATCTGCAACCTGGCCCCTCTGATTTCCTGAGCCAAGATTTCAGAAACATGTTGGGCCTTATACTGTACCTATTGGATGGATGTTTCTTTGATTTATTTTGAGAAAGAGGAAGAATGCTCAAATGTTCCCTCTTTCCCCGCGAGAGCCCAAATGTCAGAGAGCCAGTGGTCTGAGGTGAACAGGGCCGGGAGGAGGGGAGACGCTGATCTGGAGTGTTTGTCAATTTCCATGGTGGGAACACGCCCACCCCCGCTGAGTTCAAGCTGCCGAGGTGACACCACTGTGGAGCGGGGCAGCGAGGTGCTCACGGGTGGGCCCGGCACGCCACTGCCGAGGCCAACCTGCGCTGCTGTTCGCAGGGAAGACAGATCGGCAGCTTGACCAGCTCTTGCTCCCACGTTACCCAGGAGGCAGTGCGTGAGGCAGCTCTGGGTCCCACAGCACCCCTGGGTGAGAGCCCCGAGCCCTCTGCTCCCCCGCTCTGCCCTCCAGAGGAGAGCTGCAGATGCAGATGTAAAGCTAGATACCCAGTGAGGGTAATCAGTGAACTGGACGTCAAATATCAAACTGGCCGTGGAGGAAGTGAAGTTTCCATTGCTTTTTAATTGCATCAAATCTTTTTGTTGTAAAGTGGGTCCTTAAAAGGGAAGAAAGACAGAGCAGCTTTCTCTGTGCTGCTAAGACAAGTACGGTCTTGCTTGCTTGACATTTCTGTGCTGGGAGAAGAGGGTGTTTGGCTTCGGATGTGGCACAGGGGGTGGAGGGAAAGAGTGGGTGGGTCCCGGTGTTGGCAGGCTCGAGGGATAAAACCCTCTCAGCAGTTAGTCGGGCAGATGACAGAGGTCTGAGCTCAGATTCAAGCTGCTTTCTTACTTAACTGGGACCTTTCCCATGGGAAGGGGGGACTCACTGAAATAAAAGAAGCCTGGAAGAGAAATATTCCCCCTCCTGAAGAATGTATTATAATCTTTTCTTTCTGAAAAAGTATAGTAATGCATTTTATATTTATTAATAATATAACGTATGCTCTTCCTCCACTCTTCAAGGGAAAAAATATTCCTTTAATCATAAAAAGTCAGACGAGCCCTGGCCGGTTTGGCTCAGCGGTTGGAGCGTCAGCCTGCGGTCCAGAGAGACCCGGGTTCGGTTCCCGCTAAGGACATGTACCTCGGTTGCGGTTTGTCCCCGGCCCTGGTTGGTCGTGCGGGTGGCGGCCACTCGATGTGTCCCTTTCACGTCGATGTTTCTCTCTCTCTCTCTTCCTCTCTCTCCCTCCCACTCTATCTGAACAAAGAATGAAAAAATGTCCTCGGGTGAGGATTAAAAAAAAAAAAAAGTCAGACGATAAGCTGGCATGCTTATTATTTGTCTATACGGCACATGGTTCAAGCTGAATTCATATTTGTGGACTGAGTGCTGTGTGACATTTTATACACGTTATCTCTTTGGATCCTCATAAGAGGTTAAATATTCTTAGCGTGACCAACCTTCCTGGATTGTCTGGCACTTTTTCAGTTTTTATCACTGGAACTTCTGTGTTCCCAGAAGCCCCTCAAGCCTAGGGACAACTGGTCACCCGTATCTTCACTCCATTTTACAGATGAGAAAGTAAAGGCAGTTAAGTCACTGGTCCAAAGTCACAGAGCTGTGCTTAAACCCAGACTGCTGAAGCCCGAGTGCATGCTTCCACCACCAGGCTGAACGTGTGTCCTTATGCAGTGGGGTGGCCTGACATGCTACTGTGTCATGGTCAGAAAGGGATATCCTAAATGACAATATTGTTGCAGCTGATTGAGTAAGATGGTGCCCCTAGGAAGCTCTTTAAAACATATACTAAAAAGAAAAGATACTTGGGAAGGAGAATAAAAAACAAGCCAAAGCTTGTTAGCAGTCACCTCCTAACAAAGAATAAAGGGCAAGCAGTACCAAAAGTATGTGTTGCCCACTCTCAGAATGCATGCACCGCAGTGCTGCACGGAGGTGGCTGCAGCGTGCTCCCCCCACTCAGCACGCATTTGCGGCACTGGAGGGGTACGGTTGTGAATCTCAGGCGTTTCCCTGGGTGTCGTGGGAGCAACTGTGAGTGAGCTTTGATTTCTGCTTTGGGTTTTTTTAAAAAATGACTTGCCCTTTATTCTTTGTTAGGAGGTGACTGCTAACAAGCTTTGGCTTGTTTTTTATTCTCCTTCCCAAGTATCTTTTCTTTTTAGTATATGTTTTAATTTGAGTGCGTATTTATTTTATTTCTGTGTATGGGTAGTTTCTGAAAGCTAAAAGGTATAAGATGTCATAACTGTGGAGTGGAATCAAAAATAGTAGAAGAACCTAGTGTAAATCAGAAACCATAACAAACAGGACCCTCTCGTGTCCTCATCATTCCGTCGTGGCCAACAAGAGCTATAAATCTACCCTTGCTCGGGCCTCCCCAGCCTGCTCGCCCATGTGCTGCTCTGCTTCTTCCTTGGTCATTACCACCACCCCTTGCAAAGCTGCCCGTGTCAGAAGCCTGAAATGCGGAGGATGTATGTGTTTTCAGGGGGTGCTTTCACTTAAGCTTTCTATGTAATTAATCATTAATGTCACTGCTTCCACCCCAACAGCCCTCTTCTCCTTCCCCTGCTCGTTAGCTGTCCTATGAGCCCACCTCATTTCTCACCTGAACAGCTAGTCTCAGTGCCCTGCTGTCATTCCCTTTCAAACCAGCCCCCAGCACGTATGAAGTCATCTTTGTCCAATGCAGATCTGAACACATCACTGCCCTGACCCTCTAGCATATATCCAGATAGGCAAACCCACAGAGACAGAAAGCTGACCAGCAATCGCCAGGGACTGGCAGGGAGAGCGGAGTGGGAATTGATGGCTACAGGGCATGGGATTTCCTTGGAGATGGTGAAAATATTCTGCAACTAAATGATGCTGGGTTGTTCACGGTAAAATGGTTAGAATCGTCATTTTATTTGTCATGTGCATTTTAACGCTCACACACACAAATCCTGTAGGATTAGGTCCACACATCTCAGCAGCATGTCATATGGGGTTTACCTGTTTACCCTCCTCTGTTTTCCCTCTATCCCTTCATAAATGGAACCATTTGCAGGTTAAGGCATGGGCACGTCCGTGAATTCCACGCCCCAGGGCTCAGGCACGCGGTTTCCTCTGCGATGCCCCCCCCCCCTGCACACTCTGTCCAGTGATCTGCTCTTCCCAGACCCCGTGCTGTCCCCAACACATCCACAGCCACACGCTCACTGGGGATTTCCCTCCGTATTCTGTCCTCTAAAAAGCCACAACTGGGAGACCTTTACTGCCAGGCCAATGCTTCTAGTTCCAGTCAGGATTGTACAATTTTCTAAAAAACAAAGTGAATTGAAGCTTTAACGTGTTTTATATAACTCTGTTAAAATTCACGACACACTGTGACCCTGTGGGACATCTGGATCCCATGAGGATAGCGGTTTGGGCTCTAGTGTGGAAACTGCCTGCATATACAGTTTCTGGTGATGAGGCCGTTTCTACACAGGGAGACTGAGATTAATCTTGTCACATTTATTTTTTTTAATATGTTTTTATTGATTTTTTTTTTTTTTTGAGAGAGAGAGAGAGAGAGAGAAGAAGGGAGAGATAAAAACATTGCTATGAGAGAGAAACATCAACCGGCCGCCTCCTGCACGCCCCCTACTGGGGATCAAGCCTGCAACCTGGGCATGTGCCCTGACTGGGAATCGAACTGGGACCTCTCAGTCCATGGGACGACGCTCAGTCCACTGAGCCACACCGGCCAGGCTAATTTTGTCACATTTAAATAGGTAATCATGACCCTGTCACATTGTGTTACAACCTTAAAAACGTGGAATGATCTGCGTCCTTGATGTTTGAGTGGGGACCAGCGAGGCTGTAAACAACAGAGGGGTTTGTTTTTCAGCACGCATATTTATCGTCAAGGCTAACATCGGTAAAATGCTGCACGGGCATCTCCTAGAGAACATACTTGGACGATCTGTGGCAAGTGAGAAAGACCGTTCCTGAATGACTTTCCTTTCCTAGCTTCACCAAATTCCCAGCATTTTCAGTGGCATTTGGTCATTGCCTATGGCAGCTCAGAACTGGCCTGGGAGTCAGGCAGGTCACTGAGAGTAAGAATTGTAACACTTAACTGTGTCATCTGTTCTCGACCACACGGTTATACTGGACATAGAAGGCATGTGTGTGACTGTGTGTGTGTGTGTGTGTGTGTGTACACACCAGGAGAGCAGATGATCAGGGAGAAATACACTCAGGTGAGGTCATGAGTAGGTGTTACACAAATTTCTATTTGTAGTCTCCCTTGAAGTAAATAGAGAATGGCCTGATTGTCCCAGAATAGAAAACGTTCTTGTAAACAGTAGTTCTCAAGGAGAAGTCTCTGGACCAGCAGCATCAGGATCCCTCGGAACTGTTAGAAATGCCGGGTCTTAGCCCTTGCCCCAGACCTTCAGAGCCGGACCCTCTCCGGGGGCCCAGCAGTCCATTGTAACAAACTTAATTATACTGATGCATGTTCAAGTTTCAAACAACTTCCTTAAAGCAAGGTTTCTGATGCCAGTGTGGGAACACAATACTCGAGGGTAGCTGATGCCAGCATTTTGATGCTGGATTTTGCACAAGGATAATTGTTAGAAGAATAATGACAGTGACTAATATTTGAGTCTCATCCCAGGGGAGGCATTGTGCTAAATGTTCCATGGACATACTTCCAGAAATTTCTCGCACAATTCACAACTGTCCCCACTTGTAATACTTCTTTCCCTGTCATATGAAGAAACTGAGGCTGAGAGAGGTTCGGTTGCTTGCCCAAGGTCACACGGCGTGCTGGGCTGGGAGTCGTGCTCCTGCGTTCTGAGTGCCCCCGGGCCCAGGCCATAGCACACTGTGCCATCCCCCCATTAGCTGCTGGCTGGTCCTGGAAACACGATGACCTTAGCTCTTGGGTATTCAGTTTATTGCCCTTCTGGACCATCCCTGCCAAACTCACTTCCAGTTGAAGCAGCTGGGTTTTGTCACAAACATGACTTTGTTGAGTGTCCTCTGCTGAGCTGAGGTTGCATAAAAATCCCTCATCAGAGTCCTGCCAAAGCAGAGATTTGGACGGGAATGTACAGGAAGAGAATTCTGCCCCGGGAGTGTGGGGGCAGCAGCAGTTTTCCTTTGGAGTCCTCTGCAGGGGTTCTTGTTACACATCTGTTTACTTTCCGTCTGTGATCAGAAGTGGGACATGCAGGGTTTCCAGATGCAAGCCTGCATGCAAATGGTCGGTGGGGGACGCTGTCACTGCAGCGGGCACAGCTGCCAGGCGGAGCGCCGCACAGGCAGGGCCCCAACTGAGTGGGAGGAGTGAGCCCACTCACGTCGGGGGTGGGGTCTCCCCTTACCTCCCTCAGAGGGCTGGTGAGAGGCGAGGGAAGTGTTCTGTGACGAAGCCGTCAAGTTTGGTCCGAGAGCAAGGAATTGTTGTACAAGTACAATGATTTGATTTAAAACACTGGTGTTTGCCTCGGAAGCTAGGGTTCTAGCTAATTCTCTCACTTGCAATCGTGGGACTTGGACAAACCACCTAGTAGCTCCAAAGAGCTCAGTCACCTCGACGCTGGCGTGAACGTGCACGACTTGGACACCTGAGCTGCCGAGTCATCCATCCAGTCACGCTGCTCCCTCTTACCTCACGGCAAGGGTGTGTGTGAGACGGTGGGTGTGGGAGGATTCATATAACAAATGCACTATATAATATCTTTGTATTTTTTTCTGCCTCAGTTCCCTTCAGACTGAAGCAGGTAAAATGAGCCCAGCCTCTTATGAAGGGTCTTGTCAAAGACTTTTAATTGCTGGTTGTGACTCGGCAGCTAGAAGGTGCTGAATGTGATTATGGAAAATAATCACAATACCTTGTACTACACATGTTCATGCATTCACCACCACGGACCCTGTCTGCTCTCCACGTGCCACAGGACATCACGGGCCACGCTGATCTCTCTTGCATGTGGTCTCCCAACCCCCGGTGTCAGGCCTTCCCTTTTAGGTTGAATCATGAAGACCTCCCCTTGTCCTCTGCTGGGACATCCGCTGGAACTAGAGGCCTCTGAGTACAGACACTGGTCCCCGCTTTGACAGTGGGGAGCCTAGTACAAGGGTGGACCCCTTGTAGGTCCATGCGTGAGTCCGAACTCCCCTCGACTAGATGTTTTAGGAATGTTTTATACTGAGAGGGGACAGCAGTGTCCACAGTTATCTAAACTTGGTGAGTCTACACTTGAGACTAGTGCATGTCCACTGTGTGTTAATTTTGCATCCAATTTGGGGGAAAGTGTACTGATACCTCTATTTGACTTTGAAATGTGTCAAAAAACAAGATGGATTATACGTAAATAGTGGGATCCATATGTGAGGAAGTGAATCAAGTGGGTGTTAATGAGAGAATCTGAATGGCGCATCTATGAAAATCTTCCAAATTTGCTGTATGTTTGAAAATTTTTCATAATCAGATGTTGGGAAAAAAGAATGTTTTAACTCTATGCTGCTCAAAGAAATGGCCTCTTAAAACTTCAGGTGGCAAGGATTTTTTGTTTTTGTTTTAATTTTTTGGCTAATCACAATATCCCTTTTGTTAATGGTCCAGGCTAACGTGGAAGGTACAGCTCAGTGTAAGGGTCAGGAGGACCAGCTCATCGAAGGGCGGAATTGGGTACTTTCCTCCGTCCAGCTGTAGGCAGAGCTGACCTGGGGTGGTCTCTCCTTGTCAGGGGCCTAACCAGGTAGGAATTATAGCACAGCCTCGAGGAGCAGACAGCTCCCTCCCCAAAGGAAAGAGACAAGGAGAATTTTCTAGTTTTCTACAAATTAATGATGAACACAACCTTTTTTATTAAAAAAACTTTTTTTTCTTTATTGATTTGAGAGAGAGAGAGAGAGAAACATTGATGAGAGAGAACATCGATTGGCTGCCTCCTGCATGCCCCCCACTGGGGATTGGGTCCACAACCTGGGCATGTGCCCTGACTGGGAATCGAACCGGTGACCTCTTGGTGCATGGGTCGACGCTCAACCACTGAGCCACACCAGCCGGGCAAACACAACCTTTTGTAATATTAAATAGTTACACAACTTCAAAACTTTCCCACCTTAAGGTACCTATTATTAAAGCTGTCAAAAGCAAGACATTGGCATATCCCAACACATGATTAATAGAATGTGGTCTGTATTCATGTAAGATTTCAGAATACTTTATCTGAATCAAAACTTGCTGTTTATTTAGAATATGCATTTCTCAAAATTTCCATTTTTCTTTTGTTTTTCTTCTTTAAGGTCATTGTTCGAGGTGGAGGACACATTTTACCCTATGACCAGCCTCTGAGATCGTTTGACATGATAAATCGATTCATCTATGATAAAGGGTGGGATCCTTACTGATGGATAAGCTACTTTTTTCAAAGAGAACGGCGGGGGTTTGAATCTCTGAAAAGAAAATTTTCAAAATGGAAAATGTCATAATGATAAGAAAACTATCTTTTTTCTATCTGCAAACTATTTCTGATCAATAAAAATTACTCTTGAAATTACAAGTGAGGTTCTGTTATGGGGGAGAGATGGTTCGTTACAAACTTAACTTTAAGAAAAATGCTGGGCACGAGTGAGAATCACATCTTTTAACTTAAAAGATGGAAAGAATGGATTCTGAGACACCGATTCAGATAGACATGGATGCATGGGATGTTAGGGCCTTGAATAGGAATTTTAAAATTCCTCCTAAGACTATGTAAAAAGTAGAATGAATGAATAGAGCCGTAACAACATCTTGTTCTATCGGTAAAAGAATTTTGTCAGATCGTACATATGCAGGTGTTTGATAAGTATCATTGGATAAGAATAGCTGAATGATCACCCCAGAAGAATGAGTGAAGTTCTCACAGGGTGGGGAAGAGACTTGGGAATGCAGAAAGTCTGAACATGAAAGGTAGCTGGGAATTCTTTGAAATAGAAATCTCAGATATAAAAGTAATGATGTACCAATTGATGATAAGCAGAGGATCTCGGAGAACACAATGAATCTTTGCCTTTTCTTCTTCTTCTTCTTTAATTTGTTTGTTCATTTGAAGTGTACACATTTATCAAACAGCCTGCAGGCCACATTAGTTACAACATTTTTAATGTGGGTTGTAAATTCTGTACTTCTTTCAGCCAAATAAACAATGACCTAATTTTGTATAATTGTTGAAATACCAAAATAAAACAAAGTGTGAGATAATCTGGCATCAAAATACATATATTTGTAAATAGCATACATTAGTAGTTTTCCAACTGAAATATTACATCTGGGCACATCTCTCCTATTTATGCATCATGTGTTCGTATCTTTGAAATTCTACAGCGTGTTTAGCTTTTTCTGCATCATTACCCTCTCATATTATCCACCTATGAATTGGCTCTCTGGAGAACTAAATGTAAAAATTCAAAGCTTGTTCTTGCTGCAGCTATTTTATTGAGTTCTTTTAATATCTCATTTTGTGCCCGATTTCATTCCGGTTTTGATCTTCCTTTATTTTTTATTTATACATATTTTTCATTGGGCCCAGATACTACAAGTCATCAAATCAAACATTCTGGTCAAAAGAAGACTTTAATTATTGCAGAAAAAAATCACTGGAGTTGGGGGGAGGGGGTGGAGTTTGCAAAAACTTTTACATAGAGACCCATCTGCAAGTTAAAACAGTTGTATTTGGTCCCATAAATATATAGTAAAAAGGGCACCAGCCGTGGCTGGGAGACCTGGGATTTAGCCCATGTGTGTCACACATGCACTGGATGTTTTTGGATAAGTCACTTCGCTGTAGTAGCCTCCCAAAGTCTCCGAGAAGGTAGCCAGAAGAGGGGCTGGCTGGGTGCACGAGTCATTATAATAGCACCTATTTCATGGATGTCATGAGATGATGTAGTCAATCATCATTATTCGTGGATTCCATATTTGTGTTCACCTACTCGCTGACAGTGCATTTGTAATCCCCACATCAGTGCTTGGTGTCATCCAGGAACATGTGCAGAGTAGCGAAAACTGAGTCACCCATGTGCACGTTGTCAGCTGAGGTCCAACGAGCCCACCCTCTCCCTTCTTGCGGCAGCTCTCCTACTGGGAACGTGTCTGCTTTCTTGTCTATTTCGTGCTGCAGTTGTGCTTTTTGTCGGTGATTCTGCTGTTTAAAGGGCTCCTGAGCATAGAGCCGAAGTGCTGTCTGGCCGCTGTAAATGCAGGAAGTCTGGGATGTGAAGGAAACATATTAGATAACCTTCCTTTAGGCGTGAGCTCCAATGCCGTTGGCCCTGAGTTCCATGTGAATGAGTTGATAGATATTAAATGTTTCCTTTAAACAAAATACACATAAAGCAAAGTTATGTATTGACTGGTTAACAAAAATGTTGTGACCAGAAGTGAGTAGGAAATAAATCCTGTATTTCCCCTAGAAGCAATGGTTCAGAATTCTTTAATTCAGTGTTTACAGAGATGTTATAGAAAATAACTATAAGGGACAAAGAGAATCAATTGTATTCATGGAACACAATGTAGAGTGACACAAAACAATGGCTCCATAAATGATCGTGGGGAGTGTTGGGTGTGTGTTGGGGGGGCACTTGCCAGGCCTTCCCAGAGCAACCCCAGCCAACTTCCCTGGGGGTACAGTCCTCTGACGATTGAATCTGGCAGAAGAAGGGAAGGGAAAGGTAAGCTAGAGACTAAAGAAAAACAAGTTTTTGAGTTTAATTGGAGGAAGTCCTTTGTGCAGAAATCTCCAAGTAGGGTACACACCGTCCATGAGATGCTCAAGACAATCCCTTAAGATGCCTTCCCTTAGTCCAGCTATGAGACAACTTTTTCACATGACTGCTGTCACTGTAAGCAGACAACTTACACAGAAATGGGGAGCTGTAAGGAGGAGGGGTGAGGCATCTTCTCATGGTCCTGGGTCCAGTATATTGCCAAGAAGTGCAATTTACATGCCTATATGATGTTATCAGTGTGATTAATTTCATAAACAAAGCCTCCGAATAGGACCTTTCTAACACTTCGCCATGCGACGGGATGACCAGGTAGGTCTCTGGTACCACGAATGTTATCTCGTGGTGGTGTATTCAAGTTGCTGCAGAACCTGGGAATGAGTCATTCATTCTCTTCTTGACAAGAAAAATGTTGCAGACACGCCATCATTTCCGGTCTCCCCAAGTGTCTATTGTTAGTATGTCATCTAGAACATATGTTTTAAAAAGTAAACACACTACCTGTCTTTTCAAGGTAGAAGTGATACTTAAACAATTAGTAAGAAAATAATTTCTTTTCAAAAGAAATTCAAGCCACAGCAAGAGTGTTTTGAAACAGATGTTTAGATATGTTTCCATTTACTGTATGCATATTATTTTTAAAAATTGGGGAAATTTTCAACAAATATCTTTGCATGAAAGATAGATGAGATTGAAAAATGAGTTTGGGAGTTAATATAGCTCGCTTAATAAGATATTTCTTCCAGTTGGATCTACATATCTCTGTAAAATATCTTTTTCAGCTCTGATGGACTCTGAAACCGTGTCAAAATAAAGTGAACATATAACCAACCAACCGTTTGAATGGCTATTTCACAAAAGGGTAACCCAAGGTTTCCCAAACACGACAAAGCATATTCACCACAATGATCCTATTTAAAACATTAACAGTCAGCCCTGGTCGGTTTGGCTCAGTGGTTAGAGTGTCGCCCTGCAGACCAATGAATTGTGGGTTCAATTCTGGCCAAGGGCACGTGCCTTAGTTGCTGTCTGTCTCCAGCCCTGGTCCGGGTTGTGCGAGAGGTGACCAGTCAATGCGTCTCTCTCATGTCAATGTTACTCTCTCTCCCTCTCTCTTCCTCCCCCTCCCTCCCTCCCACTCTATCTGAAGATAAATAGAAAAAAAGTGTCCTCGAGTGAGGATTGAAAAAAAAATTAACAGTCATATTTAGAAAGCAAAATGTTTTGTAATACTAAAAATCAAATACAATTTTAAAAGAATTAAGCATTTAAAATTTCATCTTTATTTTATACAGTTTCTATTTTGATTAGTATTTCACAATGCAAATATTATTGGTGGCAGGATTATACTTTATAAATGAATAAGTATTTAGATAATTTTGGTATGCCTGCAGCAACTTTCTAATGAGAGAGGTGACGGTTTAAAGGTTTGGAGGCCACTGTTTGAGAGGACAGAAAAAGCCTAAATTTAAGTGGCCTTAAACTTTGAACTAACAATATATTAATAGTATTCTTTCATTTAGAAGGGAGGAAAGAAGGAAGGAAGGAAGGAAGGAAGGAAGGAAGGAAGGAAGGAAGGAAGGAAGGAAGGAAGGAAGGAAGGGAGGGAGGGAGGGAGGGAGGGAGGGAGGGAGGAATTAGGGAGGGAGACAGAGGTTTGTAAAGAATAGAGTGTCTTTAGAAAGATAAATAAGAGCCCTGGCCAGTTTGGCTCAGCGGTTAGAGTGTCGGCCCGTGGACTGGGGAGTTCTGGGTTCGATTCCCACTAAGGGCACGTATCTCGGTTGCAATTTGTCCCCAGCCCCGGTTGGGCTTGTGCAGGTGGCAACCACTCGATGTCTCTCTCACATTGATGTCTCTCTCTCTCTCTTCCTCCCTCTCTCCCTCCCGCTCTATCTGAAAAGAAAAAAAAAGAGATAAATAAGAAGGGGAAAAAGGACTGGGTGTTATAGGCATAGGTGGAAAGGAGACAATTTTCAAAGTATGTTTTGATTTTTATACAATTTTGTGCTTGTATTTTATACAATTATATGTATACATATACATGTATAAATGAAATCTGGCCCCCGAATCTCAGAGAAAGCACTGCCCTCTGGGGCACGAAGTGTGGAAGCAGAGCCCCGAGGACAGGCCCTGATGGGCTAATCTGCTTGGCAGAATGCCCTATGGGGTGTTGGGTTCCCCGGCAGCGGACAGTGGAGACGTGAGGTTGCCAGAAATTTGAGGAAAGGAGGGGTTGGCGGAGGTAAGAGAGGGGGAGTCTGGCCACATGTTGGCTGAGACCAGAGAAATTTAGAATTCTGTGGAATGTGGAATTAGGGGCAAGGTCAGCACTGGTCTCCCCGACCCCCCAGGATTCAGGAAGCAGGGCGGGGAGCTTGCTGAATGCCTTATGCTGCTGCCCTGTGCTGAGGCCCGGGCCACTGCATTGATTTGACATTGGGGTTGTCATTGCAAAGGGACAGACAAGTGCTTCTATTGCCATGCGCCGTCTGCTGGGAGCCCACGGAGAAGGTCTAGGAGGCTCAGCCTTGAACTCGGAGAGGTTGTTCCCACCCAGTGAAACCAGCCTTCCCTCAGGGTTCACTTCAGCTGCAAATGCCTGATTCTGTGAAATCAGAGGTAATAACAACAGCTGTCTTTTCTAAGTCCCTAAAATACACCAGATGTCCACCGGGTAGATGGTTTTCCCATTTCACAGATGAGGTCCTGGAACCTCGTAGCTACAGAGAGACTTGCCTGGGTTTCTACAGCCAACGGCAGAGCCAGCTCCTACTCAAACCCAGGGGTCTCTCCTTGCGCCCCATCCTCTCCCCACGCGGGAGAAGCGGCTGCCTCCTGACCCTGCAGCTTTCTCACCTGATGACATCAGTGGGTCGGTACCAGTGACCCCCACCTGGGGTTCGGGTGTGCACCATCGTTAAAAAGGTGCTTCATTTTGAAAGCTGTGCAAGCCAGATTCTCGGAAACTGTAGACGCAGTCTCTGCTCCGCCCAAGAGGAGCTCATGTAACTTGGAAGTGTGATTCTCTGGAAAGGAGAGAGCTTTGGTTTTGTGTGTTCTTTGTTGCCTTACTTACATTTTTCCATTTTTATTTTATTGTATTTATCTTTATTGTTGAAAGTATTACAGATGTCCCTCCCCACCCCTCCTCCTTTACCACACTGTGGTCTGTTATTTATTTATACGACGTTCCAAAGCTGTCTTTTCTCCTGCCGCCAAAATCCTGATCCATAAGGCCAGAAACCAAGAGCTGAGATCCAGTGACCGACTGCTTGACTTGGCCCCGATTCGCTTTGGAAAATCGGGCATTCTCTGTCTTCGTGTGAATGGCAAGACCCGTACCTACTGTAACCCTGATGGCTTAGGGGCCGTGGCTGTGTCAGGGTTCATGCCATGCCAGCCTCTGTTTCTAAGCTCGGAAACCATTTCATTGTCCACGCTGAGCCGCTGGGAGTCGACCTGGGGCCGACCACGTTATCTGCAAAGATGACCCGGGGCCTGTTCAACTCCAGCATCACACGGGAGGTGTGTGCCCTGGGCAGCAGGCAGCTCCCTGCACGAGGGTGCTTACTCTCCTTGCATCCTGGGATGGTCATTGCCATAATCACTGGGAAGATTTAAAAAACATTCAGAAAACCAACCTGAAAGTGATGGATTTTGTTGACCCTAAGACACCGAAACCTAGGGGTTGGAAGCTGACCCTGGTGGTTTTCATCTGCTCGCTCCCAAGGAAAGACATCTGTTCAATCATTCTGAAGGGATTTTCGCAGTCCAGGCGTGTGGCATGGGGCCTTCTGCATCCCCCGGGCCCTGTGCACTGGAGGAGAGTCCAGCCTCTGGTTGCTGTTCAAATGGATTTCACGGGAACATGCGTTGCATCTAGCCAGATCTTTGAGTAAATCTCAATCTTTTTCTTAAATCTTTAATTTACAAATTGTTCATTGCAAAAATGAAGTGAAAACTCCTCAATCCCACACCGTACCTAATGGTACCACTGACAACTCATGCCAGGCTAAGGGAGGGTGGGTTGCCTTGAACTCAGTACCACCAAGACTGCACCCAATGGGGAGAGACAATTACCCTCCCCCCTAGTACCCCAGAGTGTTTTTACTAGAAGAAAGGGGGTCTGGATGCCCTGGGGCAGTCAGGAGCCAATAAACATTCCCCATATGAGGAAGTCAAGGCTCAGCAAAGATGAAAGCCAGCCTCCACACTTAGACAGGTAGCAGGAATACACATTGCAATGTTCCTAATTTCCCAATGAATATTTATAACCAAAAGTCATGTGTACATCTAGTAATGTTCACTGCTCCTTTAAGTCTTCTTATATGAATAAAAGGGGATAAAGGAAGTAAGTGCCGGAGAGAACTGAGGAGGAGGGGAGGGCTGTTGTGTCAGGAGAATAGGAAAAGGACATACCCACATGGGCCTTATGACCAGAAAGTTCCCTGGGTCCCTGGCCCATCCTAGTTACCATCTTACACCAGGACGCACCGCATTAACCCTCCTACGGGACAGGACCTGTTCTTGGTGCTAAAGGTACAGAGACCCTCCAACGGGGGAGGGGCTGTGTGAGGGGAGGTGGGTGACCACTGTATAAATACTGTAACCCCGGAGTGCTCCCTGCTTTCAGGGGGAAGGGACAAAGGGCCTTGAGGGCAGAGAATAATTACGCCAGGGGAGAAGGAGTCTTGCGAACTGGGGAGTGAGGAGGAAGGTGGAGACCCCAGAGGCAGAGCCCAGCACTGAGCAAGCCTGGGGCGTGGGCAGAGTGTGCTGAGGGCCGGTGGGGCTCCTGGCACCCCCGTGTCTGCCTCCTCTCCGCTCATTTCTACCCTCCTACCTCTGATGGTTCAATTATTTTGTTGCCAAGTCTGAATTCTCAAATGATTCCCGGAAACCTCTGTCATGAAAGCCGGACTCCCACATCCATCTGATTTGAATAACCCCTACCAAGCGGGCTTATGTTGCCGTCTTGCCTCTGGACCGGGGCAGGTTTCGGGAAGGCCGGCTCTCTGCAAGCCCTCCGTCAGCGGCTGTGGTGGTCTGTGGAGGGCCATGTCTTGGTGAAAACCCCCACGTGCTCTACAGCAACAGATTGGGACAGCTGCCACTTACCAGTGTCCCGTCTCTCCAGGGAAAAGAAACATTCTCCAAGGAGGTCACTTTGAAATGCTCCCATAGTGTGACTCACTGGAGGGAAATGTCAAAGGCTTTGGGGCAAAAACAACAAAAGTGAAAAAATATGTAGATTTTATTTATTTATTTATTTATTTTTTAAAAAAGGACGTGAAGTAATATTGCACTAGACCTTGGAACGGAGCTTGGGGAGGATGGAGGAACAGTGAGAGTTTTGTTCAGTCAGATGAGGTCGTTTGTTCAGGGTGAAATTTCACCAGAATGTGTTTTCCTTAGGAGAGCCGCAAGGGACAGAGGACACGGGATCGCCAACAAGACGTGGCTCCCCCCAAAGGAGCCCCTCGTGCCCCTGAAAAGTCACGTGTGTTAGTCTAAAGCCTGAGAACAGGTCTCAGAGAATTCTAGAATTTTAGTTTCTTACATAATGAGAAATGCGATTCTCTTTTGGCCTCTTAAGTAACCAAGCTCCACATAGCTTTGCTTCCAGACGTTTTCTTCCCTTGCTGGCTGGCCAGAGAGAAGAGAGAGGTGCACCCGCCCAGGGAGCATGCGATTCTGAACCCAATTCCAAATTTTCTCTGATTTCCAACTCTAAGGCAGAAAACTTTTTCTCTCTCCTTGGGCTGGAGTAGAGTCAAGAGAGTTGATAGTCACATATTCAATTTGAAAACATTACAAGAACAAGAAAAAGAATTCAATAATCCGGTGTTACTAGGACACGCCGGGTTATGGAAACAGGCATCGGGTGGTGTAGAAATACTCGTGCCATCAGTGCCCACGGAACGGTCTCGTAGTGAAGGCTAAGAACGCAGAGGTCTGGTCTCCTGCTGCTCGCTTCACACAAACGCCTGAACTCCTAACAGAGCTACCAGCAAAAAGACAAGAGAGCAGATCCGGAGAGACAAGGGGGCAGGGGAAAACTTGGAAAAGACCCAAAGGAGGAAAACGGGTTCCTGAATCACCGGAGGGCAGCGTGAGGTGCCCACCGCAGAGTGGGGTGGGTTTCAGGCGCCCCCTGTCTCCCCAGCTCCAGCTGCAGACGCAACAGCAGCCTTGGGGCTCCAAGTGCCACTGGTCTTCCCGACGAGATGTCCGCTTCTCCCCCGTGCCCGAAACCACCGAGTAAAAGAACAACGTGACATTGTCAAGCAGAAAGCAGGTGATCATGAGCTCTGGGGACAGAATGTCGACACTGGGAAAGATAGCATAGGAGTTGCGAATGTTGTCGATGAAAAGTTGCTGACTTCCCGTGTTTACTATGTTGAACTGATTCTGGCCTCTTCATAAATTTCTGAAACCCAAAATCCAATGGATGGCATAACAACAGGTAAAGAAGAGAGAATTCACTAGCAGAAAACAGAGAGAACGATCAAATTCAGATATGCCTCAAACTAGACATACCATTTAAAGGCTATTTCTTCTCACATCTGTCTGGACACATTTCAGAACGCCACCATCAAAGGATTCTGTATTTATTGGAGAGAAAAGTCGAGGTTGCATGCGTCTGCTCTTTTGTTCCTCGGGAACCGACTCTTTTCATGTTCCCTGGGAATTAACTCTTTTCATGTTTCCCAGTGCAGCTGTTTCAAATTGTGTCCACTCTCAAGCTGCAGCACGACACAGTGATTGCTCCCCTCGCTCTCAGCAAGTGGCCTTGTTTCCCACTTATTGAGACAAAGCAATCCAACACTGGATCCCCCAGCTTTCCTCCTGCACCCCGATATACTGAGGCAGCATCAATACCCATATGTCTTCCTATCATGGAAGTTGCTACATGGGAAAGTAGCAACTTCTCAAGCTTCCAGCCCACTGCTCCAACCTCGCTGATGACAATTCAAATTCATCATGACTAGATTGGTCATCTTTCCCCCAAACCAGCTGCTTCTCTTGGGGTTCCCGTGCTTTCTGGGAACACCCCGATCTCGCCATCATCATCCTTCTCTTGCCCGTCTCTCATATTCAACCGAGGGGCAAACCCTGTTGGCTCTGCTTCAGCAATATCTTTTGCATCTCTCTCCTCTTCCTTCCTATCCTAGACGATTGCATGGCCATGGAAACTTCTCCCTGCTTCTAGTCTTCCCTTCACCAGTCCCAACCATTAATCCATCTTAGACAGTGTTGCCGTTTCATTTTCTAATGCACAACTCTAATCTACTCACTCTACGACCCAGTGGCTGCCAAGTGAATGTCAAAACACACTGGCTTTTAAGGCTTGTCACAAACTGACTCCAACCTACCTTTGAGGGATTGTATTCCCAGTCCTCAAATACAGCCAGTCAGAGGAGATTATTTGCCCTCAGCCATATAGCGTCTCTATTTTCCTTTTGCACCTGCTTCTCTGTTCACCCAGAGAATGAAAGACTGCCCAGCCTTCTGGGCTCACTCCCAGTGCAAGCTGCCGTGAGCCTTCCTCTGCCTGGGATTTTCTCTACCCACCCCTGCCTCCACAGAATCGCTGTCTTCTCTGCACGTTCTGCCTCGCTTCTGCAACACACATTTCTGCTTTGTGTCAGAGTTATTTGAAGTTTTCCTTTTTTGTTCCCCATCTGAGCAGGTAGCTGACTCCCATCACTTGTGTCGGGGAGTTAAGTGACAGGAGGAGAAGCAGAAGGAGTCTGGCTTTTATTTTCAGAAGCCAGAAGCCCAAGAGGAGAATAGGGTTGGGGGAAAGCTTGGTGGCTTGGGAAAACAGGGGGAAACACCAGTCTGGGGGGCAGGGAGCGAGTTCTGTGGGTTCCGCTTTCTAGCAGGGGCCGTGCTGGAGCAAGACCCCAGAGAAGACCTTTGCTGTGGAGCATCTGGGGAGCTCGGCCGCAGCACTGACATTTTCAGCCTTGCCCAGAAGAAGCGGATGGCCACCAGGAATGAAGGGACGGGAGGGGACAGACACAATGTGACGGGCTGATTAGCAGAGGACCGGCTCCAAAGCCCTTGAACAGCCCTCTGGCAGGGGGTGGGGTGGGGAGGAACGAAGAGCAGAGCATAACTGAGATGCAATTTCCCATTGGCCCAACAGGGTGGGATGCAGAATAAAAAAGTTATTGTAGAAAATAGACACTGTATTTCTTATCCTCTGAATTTGTGGATTGATATTCATTCTTGATATATTTAAATAGACATATTACTTTTCCCTTGAGGAAGGGAAACTGACTTCAAGGTCATGGTATTTACATGACCTTGACATGGTATTTACATGGTATTTACATTGCTTATGTGCCACACACTGTTCTAGAGCATAGGCACAGCCATGAACAAGAAGGCCCCTCCTCCAAGACGTGACGTTCTGGAGGAGAGTCAATGCTCAACGACATACGTGCTTTTCGTGTGTTGGTTTCGTATGATTACAAATCCACTTGTTTATGACTTAAGTGAAGTTGTTTGACTCCCCTTGGCTATGACAAAGACAACAAAGTGGCTTTGATCTAGGTGTGAAGTAAGTTGGTGTCCAGATGCCATCAGTCCACATCTGTTGCTGATGACAAGCCGTCGGCAGCCCAGCTGCTGAGGGACCCCACTGGGGGTGGGGCTTAGCGATAAGAACATGTGGAGAAGCAACTGTGGTAAGGGGACATTCAGACTATAAATAGTGACAGCTTGTGAGGACTATCTGAGGGTTTGGGTTTGAGCAGATGACTCTTCACTAACCCAAAAACTCTCTGAAGACCTTCGAGACATTTGCTCCTCTGTGGCCGAGGTGACCCTTTGGTCGGTAGTGGTGTAAAGTGTCCCGTGGTCTCAGGAGCAGCTCAGTCCTCCTCCTAACACTGGCACTTTGTTCCCTAGCAACACACTGTAGCAACAGGGGACTTCTTCTTTTTTTTTTTGTAATCCTCACCCAAGGACACTTTTGCATTTTATCTTCAGATAGTGTGGGAGGGAGAGAGGGAGGAAGAGAGAAAGAGAGAGAAACATCGATGTGAGTGAGACACACCGACTGGTTGTCACCCACACAACCCCAACCAGGGCCGGGGACAAACCGCAACCAAGGTACATGCCCTTAGCGGGAACCGAACCAGGGACTCTCTGGTCCGCGGGCCGACGCTCTAACCGCTGAGCCAAACCGGCCGGGGCAGGGGACTTTTACTTTTGCACAGGCAGCTGGATATCAGCTCTCGTGGGCTGCTGTCTCTCCAGAGTGCCTATTGGTATAAAAAGGTACACCTCCTATTGAATTTGGACTTTATTCCTTTATCTCGCCTTGCCTGGAACGATAATGTGATTCATCTGTCATTTGTTTGGAGTTTGTTATTTCTTTATTTGGTTTATTAAGAGATATTATCCTGTGTGCTGTTGGCTTGTGAAATTAGTATAATTCCCGCAGCAAATCTGTGCTAAATAAATTGCTGGCAAAGACAGAATCAGTCTCTGAGTATAACTTTTGCTGCCTCCCACAAAACAAACAAAACAACACAATATTTATAGAGATACATGTGGGCGTGTGCCATGACGAAAAGCAAAGTGGTAAGGAGAATCACGCGCAATGGAGGTGAGGGCCTGAGGACACTGGGTGGCCGGGAAAGGTCTCCAGACAGGCTGACCTCTGAGCAGGGTGTGCAGGAGGGCAGGAAGGAGTCTATCTGAGAGGGGACACTGTATCTGAGAGGGGACACCACCAACACTGCAGGCCCAGC
Organism: Tadarida brasiliensis; assembly: GCA_030848825.1. NCBI lineage: Eukaryota > Metazoa > Chordata > Mammalia > Chiroptera > Molossidae > Tadarida > Tadarida brasiliensis. The sequence goes on along the minus strand of CM061267.1, from coordinate 90,401,278 downwards.
AAGACCAGACCCCGCGAAGGGAATAGAAGCTCAACGGTCTGACCCAGGAGGAGGGGCTGGTGACGTCCAAGCCGCGGGAGGCAGAATTTCCAGGTAGACACTGGGGACTGGCTCAGCGTTGCTTCCCCCACAGGGCAACAACTAACACACAGCATGTGCTCAGAAAGTACTTCTGGAATAAAGGATGCACTGAACCTGGGAATGTATGCCACACTGAGAAGTGAGAGTTAACACATAAAAACGTGAGTATTTCGAACATAAAGTGACCCTGGAGTCCATACCACAGATACAACCACCTGTAAACTGTAATACAAATCCTCCTAGTCCTTTATTATTTGCAGATTCCCTCCTTTTTTTTTTTTTTTCACATTTGAGACAATGCTATGTCCTGTTTTCTTCACTTTATTGCAATTTTTTTAATTTTTATTTTTTTTTTATTCCTCACCTGAGGATATTTTTCCATTTATCACGAGACAGAGTGAGAGGGAGGGAGGGAGAGAGAGACAGAGCGAAACATCAATGTGATAGAGCCACATCAACTGGTTGCCTCCTACACGACCCAACCAGGGCTGAGGATGAACTGCAACCGAGGTACGTGCCCTTGACCGGAATCAAACCCACGACTCATCGGTCCGAGGGCCGATGCTCTAACCACTGGGCCAAACTGGCCAGGGCTTTATTGCAATTGTTAATATCACCCTCTGACTCACTGAGATGCACAGTGTCTCTAACTGGTTTCAGCATCTTCAGCAAAGTGGTCCTAAGGCAACTGATGCTTACAATGGCCACAGGAGGTGCCCAGCAGCCACTGAATTTTATGAGGAGGGGGGTCCATGGGTCACTGAGACAGAGGAACAGCATGCTGACCCACTAGCCCCTGCTGGCCCTGGCTCCAGGGTGTCCACCTTCCAACACAGGGAGATGCCCTTTTCACAGGCCTGGGGGTTTGTCCTCAGTAGCAAGATGGCACCTATGACATTCTCCCCTCTCCATGTGGGCTTGAGGCCCTGGGACAGTTCATAGAGAGGCATTTTGTTCCTCTGGGGTCTCTGCGTTCACCTCTAGTAGCTGCTCCAACTCATCCTCCTTCTCTCCGGGTGAATGACTCAACTTGATTCCAAGTCTGCAACTTGTGGCTTCCTGAAGGAGCCAGGCCACTCTGTAACACAATGAAACGTCTAAGAGCACAACCTTATGTTAGGAAACAGAAAACGCATTTACTTTCCATGTCCAGGGTTATTAACTCTTCAACTGTGAAAATAAATATGGAGCCGGGTTTTCTAAAAAATCGGGAGTGACCACAGAAACCAGATCAGGCAGCAAGCCCAGGTCTTCTGCGACGCAGCCTCCTGCCCTTCCACGTGCTTCAGGGATCGCTCTTTCTGGAAGAGCTGTGGGGTCTGTGCTGAGGTGCCCTCTTAGCCCCCCAAGAAGTAAGGAAGGAGAAGGGCATGTTCATAACCAGAGGAAGGGAAGACCCCACCCTCGCTTTAAGTGTGTTTGGAGTAAACGCAGATTTTACAAGCAAACCAACCTTGTTATCGCCTGATGACGTTTTGGGCTGGTTGTTGAAGTTGCTTTTGCCCATGAATTTATTCAAGATTTGCATTATTGAAAGGAAAACAAACTGAAGGCAGGAAAAATGAATGGGAAATGGAAGGGGGAAAAAAGACCCACCACCACCAACAAACAACCCTCAGTTTGGCTGAGATAATTGCAGCCAGATGGAGAGGGGAGCCCAGGTGCCCAGGTGGGTGGGGCGTGTCTGAGGACAGAAACGGCCGCTCCTTGGCCAGCACAGTCCACAGGCTCAAATCAGTGCGGAGGAATAGTTCCTGTCTTCCTCTTTCTCCTCCTGCCGCTTCTCTTCCCTCCTGTTCCCCTGCAGCCCTGGGAATGTTCTGGGCTGGAGCTTCTCCAGAGGAGAAGGCGTGGTGTGATGGGCTGGATACCAAGACGGAGGGCTGGGGTGGAAGGATGGAGCAGAGCCCGTAGGCGTGTGGACATGAATTCTCATTCCTCTCCCCAAACTCCGCATTTCAATATAGGGCTCCCGTCCAGGAGATGATAATAAAAGGTACGTTTGCCTGCCTCGCTGGCTGTCCCACAGTCATTTCAACGGTGGGCTTTGGAGGCTTTGAGCTTAACCAGACCTGCACATGTCCTCAGTCTAATTCCCTCCTGTGGCTTCTAATACCATCATATGTAGCCTCTGGCAACAAAGCCATTTTCTAATTGCTAATATCCTCTCCCTTTAGCTCGCATCCTGCCAGAATCATTTACGACTCTATGTCTGAATCTCCCCAGAAAGATTTGTTTTTCCTTTGGCAAGATGGTTTCCAGAAAACAAGCCCCTCCACCAGACAAATAAACAGAAGAGTTCTCTGTTCATCAGCATCCGCGCGCTAGGGAAGGATTCGGGGACCCTGGCTGCAGAAAGGACAAGAACGTTGCATAAATTCTTTGTGTCGTTTTTTATTTTATTTTATTTACATTTTTATCACATTTGTGACTTCACCCATTCAGTGAAGAACACTCGTTTGTTCATTATATCAACATTTTGTTAATGTTGCAATTCATTCTGGAAGCCCTTAGGAGAAGCTCCAGGAGGTCAATAAAGACAGAGTCTGTGGCCTATTGTTTTCAGCCCTGTATCCACAGCTCCTAGTCGAGTACCCGGTACTTCATAAATGTCCATTAATATTTACTGTTGAATGGACTGAGATATTTTCTAATGGGAAACTGAGAGTCTGGCCGTCTTTCTCATGTCGCGGTGATTGGTGTGAAGGAGGAAAAATTTGACCTACTTTCACTCTCAGGAGCAATGAGACCCTTAAAATAGATTTTTAGCCAGCTTGCTTTAAACCTGCAAACTCCCACTAGGTATTTGGAAAGTCAACCCTTTCCCCCATGACAGCTACAAGCCGTGTTTCGTGCCGTGGCCGCACTTTCTCGGCAGTTACAGGCTAAGCCTGCCAGCAACCACAAACGGACTGCTCCCCTGCATTTTGCCCAGAAGAGGATTCTGGGCCCCCGTAAAAGAGATGTACTTCAAGTTAGATATGCTACGGTGACATTTTCTCATTTCTCTTCATTTGGGGGCGAGCAAAGCAAAAGTGCATGTATAATTCTGAAAATACTCCATATTGTTTTATTTTTCATCATTTTTAGCTACTTGACCCAGTGGCTGAGGATTTGAGAAAATATAAGATTGCAACCTCCGCTTTCCGTAGTTAGCAAAAGCTGATTTAATAGAACTCCAGCAGCTGTTGGCCAAATCCCAGACGAAGCCGTGCAGTGATTCTTAAGTGACTTTTTTTTTTTTAAGTCTCTCTTATTCATAATGAAATTATAAATTAAAATCCAGACTGCTGTACAGCCTTTTCCCAGAGAGGAAAGTCTGTTTCCAAATGTGCTGACAGCCAAGGAGAAGGCCGGTGATCCTCCCCACAGCGAACCGGGCGAGAAGAAAGAGGAAGACTCAGTCCTCGGACTGAAATTCAGTGGAGACCGAAGAGTTTTCTGTGAACAGATAGGGAGTATGTACCAGCAAGAGGTAACTGATTTGGGATGATGTCAGGCCTGGGCTTCTCCTAAGGCCTGCGTCCACTTCACACTCAGGTGTGGATTCCAGACAGAGCAGCACGCGTGCACTGAGATCTCCGAGGTGGCGGTGAATTCCCATGTCCCTCCTGCTCTGATCCTGTTAAAATCAATTACCATAAAATGTGTGTATGATCCAGGTGTGAATGGGACCTGTGCCCACGGGTATCTAGAAAACGAGCAAATCAATGCATCATTTATCCCAGAGAACTGCTGTTTAATGAAGTCAATGTTCACTGTAAACTACTGTGTTAAGTGTAGCAACAGTGATCATAAATGTTACGGGTGACTATTCCTGAAATACAAAATGTAAAAAAAAATTTCCTTTTAATGCCTTGTCATTTTTTTCGCCTATTTAAAAATATAATCCATGCACAGCTTCTAGGATTCAGCCCCATCAACAGGAAATGTGATTTACTAGCTTTGATGCTTTTGAGACCTAAACGGATTTGGCTATTGATTTCTTACCAGCCTTAGCTGGCTTATTAGAAATGTATTGTGTTAATTTGGCAGACAATGAGGTTGACGGTATAACAGCATGACCACCGAAAGCAGCTTTGGTGTTTGCCCTTAATTAGAATTTTCATCACCTAGCAGCCGGGGTTCGTGCCTTAAAGGGATTATGCTGAAGATGTGGTAGGAGGCAGGTCAGTTGTTTTAGGGAGGCAGCCCCACTGCCCTACTGGTGGGGAGGCTCGTGCATGTTTGAGGATTCCTGTCACCCTCTAAGTCTCTGTGAAAGTGCAGAGCACTAAGGAGAAATTCTCTTAAGGAAAAGGCTGGCTGGGGGTTGGCATGGCAACTGTAAACAAGATCCTACCTTTCCTGTTTCAGAAAGTTCAAACAAGTCTGCAGCTGGGAGCAGAATGCCGGGATGATCTGAATACCTAACCGATAAGGAGAGAGCAGAAGCGCTGTTGAGTTCATTAAAGAAGATAAAACCAGAAACAGAGCTGTGGAGTGGTGGTAGGAGGGAGCTGACGAGGCCTTCTTCAGCCGAGCGGAAGCAGAATATCAGATGGCTGAGATGGGGACAGAGGCAGCCTCGTGCGACCAAGGCCATTGTGCTGGTCTGGGCAGCTGGCCAGCCCCAAGGTGGAGCAAGGTGACTAACCGCACAGGCTGAAAGAGCACTGCCCATAATCATGTAACATATTTCATATTTTAGTTTATTATTTATTTGTTTCAACTACAGTTTACATTCAATATTATTTTGTATTAGATTCAGGTGTATGGCATAGGGTTTAGACAATTGTATACTTTACAAAGTGTTCCCCTTAATATTTCCAGGACCCACCTGACAGCATGCATCATTATTACTACAATATTATTGACTATATTCCCTATGCTGTAATTTACATCCCCATGACTATTCTGTAACTACCCATCTGTACTTCTCAATCCCTTCACCTTTTTCACCCAGTCCCCCAACCCTCTCCCCCTCTGGCAATCATCACAGTGTCTAATTCTGTGCTGTGCACCTGAAACTAATACAAAATAATATTGAATGTAAAACTGTAATTGAAAAAAAAATAATGTTAAAAAATAAAAATAAAATCTTTTATAATTAAGGAAAAATCATTTCTAAAAAGCACTGACTCCATGAAAGGGATTTGGAAAAAGACCAATAATAAAGTCAACTGGACCTCAGTTTGAGTCACAGCCTGTGTGATAGTGTGGGCTGTGTCATCTGCTCCTTCCTCCAAGAAAACCCAAGCCCTGTGCACACGAAGGAACACAGGGCTCTGGCCAGACTGCCAGGCAGATGACGGATTCAGGTGACATTAACCATGGAGCGGGGAGATCCTCCTAACCACCCCACACAAACCACGTTGACACATTCAAAAGGACCTAATATCAAGCTGTAAGGAGCTTGCAACTCATTTGCAAGAGATAAGACTAGCACATAGGAGGGCAATAGTTTAGATTACTTAGGAAGCAATAAATAAGTAGCTGCAGACAGACATGCTCTGGAGTCCAGGGTCTAGCTTGATCCCATTTCAGCCATTTAGGTCCTTGCATAAGAGTTTGTGTGGGTATAATTCCAAATGGGGGAAGACACAAGCATTGCCAAATATATGCGTTGACAACACTGTCCTAAAATGGAAATGTCCTTGTTGCTCTTACTGACTAAAAAGAGATGATTCAGAGCAACTTAAGTATCCATTATCTGGGTCTTATATAAATACGATGCATTCTTTCTTATTTTTTAAACTAGAGAATGAGGAAGCTCACTTTGTACGAATATGGAGAGATCTCTGTATCATGCAGTGTCCAAGCAGGAAAATAGAAACCGCTCCATATATTTCAAGCAGAGAAGAATGTAATGTAGGGAACTAGTTAAAAACTGCTGGAAATCACTGAGGAACAACCAAAAAGGGTGGGGGTGGGGGGCTCCCTTACCTAAAGCCTGGGAAGCTGCACTGTCCCTCAGCTGGATCCCAGGAGTGGATTGTCACTGCTGATGCTGCCGGGACCTCCCCAGGCTGCTGGAGCCTAGCGCACACTCAAGCCCAGCTGCGCACTGCTGCTGCTGTGGGAAATGGTCAGTCTCTTCCTTCCACCCTGGAACCTGCTGCCTGTGCTTCCCATTGGAAGAACCTACCATGAAATCGCTGGATGACCGAGTCTAGGAAAGGGGATGGAGGGTATCCAGAAAGATGAATTTGGCTCTAACAGCCAAGGGAAGCAATCGGGAACATCCACCCTTTCACTACTCAGATCCATACATTCCATTGTACCCGTCCACCAGCAGCATCCTTCCACGAGCAGAATGCAACCATCTTCCTCCTACAGAGGAAGGCAGGCTCACTCGCTCCCCTGAAAGGGGGAACACAGAGTGGGGCCACTGTGACGAAGCCATCTCAGCCACTATATTCACCTCTGGGTGATGTCAATTCCTTTTCTCTCTTTTTTCCTTTAATTTTATCTTTCAATTACAGTTGACATTCAGGATTATTTTGTATTAGTTTCAGGTGTACAGCGTAGTGGTTAGACGATCATGTACTTTACAAAGTGTTCCCCTCTTTATTTCCAGTACCCACCTGGCCCCCTACATAGTTATTGCAATATCATTGACTATAATTCCTCTTGTCCTTTTGTTGCCATGGAACCTTGGATACACTGCAACTTAAAGGGTAAATTGTAAAGTGAACCAACATTCAGGATTATACATAACAAGCAAAGAAGGAAGCATGTATAACTACTAAAGTTCTTGTTTTCCTAACTGGTAACAAAATGATAACAGTTAAACAATAATTGATAATGAGTTTCTTCCCATGTCCATTCTATGTTCCCCTTGCCTTTAACCAACATCTCAAGGGTTTGGGGGTCTTTCCGGGCAGGGTGACTTAAACCTCCATTTCTGAAGGGTCTGAGACCTTAGTCTTGCAGGTTGCAATACTATTCCAATGACTTTTTTCCATAATGGAAAGAGTTCAATGTAATAAACTTGCTACCAGGTGGCTGGCTGCTCCCCCTGGGAATGATGCCACATCAGGGAATGACAGCTGGCTGGTCTCTGCTGTCAGCAGATTAGGCATTTAGCAATGACAGTAGCCAGACCAGCCTCAGTGAGGGGAAGTCCATATTCTTACGTCCGTGCACAGCTTCTGTCCTGGCCACAATGGCCATGCTCTCCGTAAGCCTGCTGGGCAAGCCTCAGGGTAGCTGGGAAGGGGGCTGGCTGACATTCACAGAATGGTCCCTTCTGGCCAACTGATTACTGAGACCCTCACCAGCACGTGCCCTATGGTGAGCACTCACTAAGGACACAGTGTCCATACAAAGACGTCCCTCTGCAAACCTCTTCTGTAGACTCCCTTGTCACCAAGATGCCAGCCAAACCAGCAGTTACCCAGGAATTGATATAAACCCCCTACCTCTGGCCATCTCTCCATCTGGACAGAGTGGACAACTGCTCAGTGTTCAGCCTTGAGAGAACTCCCCTCACCACATTCTGACGTGGGCTGTGATGTTTTAGCAGTCCATACCTACCTGGTGCCTTCCAGTGTAAGGGACCATCTGTGAACCTGGCCCATATATTTTTTCCCCTGTTAACTATTAATTCCAAAAGGACAGAGGTGTGGGTTGAGGTAGAATTAAAATGCACCCGGAGGAGGTGCTCTGGGCGTCCGAGCTCCCTGCTCAGGACACTTGCTTGTGTATTCAGGACCTGCTCAACCCTACTCTGGTAGGTACCGTTTACTCTGGATGGTGGACCGCTGCTGTGCGTGCCCAACCTGTATTAGTCATCTGTTGCTGTATAACGAATCATCCCCACACTCAGCAACAAGCATTCATTATCTCCTGTGGTTTCTGGGAGTCAGGAATCTGGGAACAGCTTCGCTGGAAGAATCTGTTGCAGGGTCGCTCACAAGGTTGCAGCCAAGCTGTCAGCCAGTGCTTGACTCCCCTTGAGGCTTAACTAGACATGCTGCAGACCAGTGGTTCTCAAATGGGGGCAATTCCCCCCCCACCCCGAAGGTATTTGCCAATGTTTGGTTGTCACCGCTGGGGGTAGTACTGCTGCTGGAATCTAGTAGGTAGAAGCCAGGGATGCTGCTAAACATCCAACAATTCTCGGGACAGCCTCCCACATCGAAGATTTACTTGTCCCCAAAATGTCAACAGTGCTAAGGTTGAGAAATCCTGCTAGTGTGCCTCCTTTTGCTCTGGTCCCCAAACAAAACGGGCAGCCTTGTGGATTACTCAAAACAGTGCTATGAATCATACACTCAAGAGTCTATGTCATTCCCCAAATCACCAGAGGTCAAAGACATTGTGGCTCTTTCTTAGTGGGAGGTGGGACCAAGTGCAGCAATTTCCTTTCACTTTCGAGAGGAAATGCCAATATTTTCCCAGACCACTGGAGCCCTAGAATCTTCACCCAGGTAGTTGGCCTTTGATTTTTCGTAGGGTTTCTCTCCCACCCTCTGGCATACATATGTCTTCTATCAAGGCATCTAGGCCATTTCCTGCTCATCGTGTCAATAACATCATATATTAGCATGGTGTTCAGAGGGCTATCAGGATGATCAAGCCTCTGCAGGCAAGAGCTTGTCAGAGAGCAGAAGAGTCAACATAGGCCTGGGGGTAAGACAATGCGGGTGTTTTGTGATCCTGCTAGTTGAAAGTAAACTCCATCTGGTGATCTTTCCTAATTTGGTACTGAGAGGGGGAAAAGCATCTGCTAGATCAATAGCTGCATACAAAGTGCCAGGAGCTCTGTTGTGTCATCCGCTAGAGAGACTACATCTGGTCCAATACCTGAGTAATTTTACAAGAATCCACAGCCATTCTTCAATAACCATCTCCCTTCTGCACATGCCAAACAGATTAGTTAAATGCAGAGATGGTAGAATAACCCCTGAATTCTTCAAGAGTTAGATGGAAATAAGAATCTCTGCAATCCCCCTAGGGCTGTGGTATCACTTTCGGTTTCCTCTCAGATAGGAAGAGGAGATTCCAGGAAGTTTCCACGTGGCCCCGTGTACCATAACAGCTCACTACACGGGTTAGGGAATCCATATGGGGGTTCTTACAGCCGCTGAGGATGACCTATGACAATTCCATTCAGGAATGGGAAAATGCAATAGTGTGGGTGAGTGGGCCCATGTCATTTATCACCCAATTTCCACAAATGACACCCCTCCCCTCCTCCAGTGGTCCAGAGGCAATCTGGGATTTTAGAGATTAGCATCAACTCAGAATCAATGTCCCGAAATCTCCAAAAGACCTGGGTCCCGTTTCCTCCGTGCACAGTCGCCCTGTGAATAGCTGCAGATCTTTTGGGACAGACTGAAAGGAACATTTATGCTAGACACTTACAGCAACGTCATAGGGTCCCTTCCTCTCAGGTTGGAGGTCTCAGACCCAGCGTGCATCGATTCAGCGGAGGTGCTTGCTAAAACTAAGACCGCTGGGCGCACCTCCACAGTGTCTGTGTCAGTGGGGCTGGGGGAGGGCCTGAAAATGTGCATTTCTAACAAATTCCCAGGTGATGCTGCTGCTGCTACTCCTTGGACACAGTTTGAGAATCTGACCTGAGGGTTTCTATGTCTTTGAACTGGTTCGGGTCTGAGATTTGAGTGACAGGCTATTACCTTCCATTGTACAACTCAGGTTTCTGTTCACTAGACCTGGGGATTTTCCAGTGACATAAATCAAGTCATTCTTAGCCCATCTGTCTTGGGGCTAGGGCCACCATGAGCCAACAGCACAGACCCCGTGTGCTCAAATGTCCTGCTTGCTGCCCCAGGCATGCTGCCCTGACAGTCACTGCACCCACCGTGCTTCTGGCTGGGACGGGCTGCCACGCGGCTCGGCCTCTCCAGGAGCCTGTCATCTGCTGAAATCTAGAAGTCTATTTTAACGAAGGTGTCTTCTTTCTTCAGTGGGTCCCTTAAGAACCCTCCAACAAGGCAGTCAGCTTGAAACATCCGCCAGGTCTGGAGGAGGCTGAGCACAACAACATCAATCAAGAAAACCTTCCCGCCCTGGCCGGTTTGGCTCAGTGGTTGGAGCATCGGCCCATGGACTGGAGAGTCCCGGGTTCGGTTCCCGCTAAGGGCACGTACCTCAGTTGCAGTTTGTCCCCGGCCCCGGTTGGGGTCGTGTGGGTGGCAGCCAGTCGATGTGTCTCTCTCACATCGATGTTTCTCTCTCTCTCTTCATCCCTCTCTCCCTCCCACACTATCTGAAGATAAATGCAAAAAATGTCCTCGGGTGAGGATAAAAAATAATAATAATAAAAAATAAATTAAAAAAAGACAGACCTTCCCATGTTTCTCACTACTGTCTCCCTACATCCCCATCCTGGAGGACAGAAACCGTGGGCAGCAGGCAGGGTAGTGAGAGTAGACACACCGAGTGGGCAAAAGAGAAGAAACTGATGGCAACCCCACCCCTATGGCAGGCTTCTCACTTGCTTAGCAGACGAGAAGGAGTCTTATCTGCAAAAACAATGGTTATTACATGCATTTTAATTACTAAAACAAGAGTGTGCTTTGTGATTTGAAGTGCCTGGAGCTCCATCTGTATTAGGTAAGAGTGACCAGAGAACTCAGGGGTCTGCCTGAGTTTTCATTCAGGTGATGGTAAAGAAATATCCCATGGAGTAGATTCTAAAAAATACTGGGAAAAACAAAGCAGGCTGCTTTGTCATTGAACTCTCTAAGTCCTGCTTGTTCAATGGACCGGCTATCACGGCAAATGATGTGGAAACAGACAGAGATGGTTACATCTCCATGGAGAAGGCAGGAGCTGGAACAAGGTACTCCCAGACACAGCCACAGCTTCCCAGGTCCCCAAAGGACCCCAGAGGTAGCAGCTGTGGGTGGTACGGTGCTGAGCAATGAGGAGTCCACAGTGGCCTAGAAGCTCACTCACGGCTCTGACACGCCCCTGGCTGTCCCTCACACGACATTGTTCCAGAGACTCTGATAATGTGCCTATTACCCTCGGAGGGTACAGAACAACCCCAGTGGGCTTCTGAGTGTCATCAGGAGACTGGGTACAATGAAAGGCAATTTCATGGAGTATCCTCCAGGAGGCTTAGACTTTAGATCTGCCTCAGTTTCATTCCTGAACAACCCCAAGCCATTTACTGAAAAATATATTATTTCTTCTCTTTTCGGTAGACAATACAACATGCATTTTAAATACAGCATGTCACTACATGAGTGAGTCTGTTTCTGGAATCCGCTCTTTTCCTAAGATCCATTAGCTTACTACGCCTCCACTGGCACCAGAACAACAGCAAAAAGGCTAATGAGAGCGGGTCAGGGTAAGAGAAGAATAATAAACGAAGATGAAATCTTGGAGGTGGGGTTCCCATTCAGACTTTAAACTCCGAGTGAGCCATTGCAGGGGGCTGACCAGGGGGTGATGCCATTGGATAGGTATTAACACATCACTCTCGCTGCTCTTTAGAGAACAGAACTGGGGGGTGGGGTGGGCAAGAGTGGAAGCTAGAATCTATTGCAATCATTCAGGTGAGAGATGAGAGCTGCCTGGACAGAGATGTTGGAGGCAGCAGAGACGAAGTGGTCAGAACCTGAAGGCAGAGCCAACAAAGTTTCCACGGAGACGGGATGTGATGTGTGAACCAAAGAGTGAGGTCAAGAATGAGTCTGAGGTTTCTCGTCTAACTAGAAGGAGGGAATGACTATTACCTGATAGAGTGTGGGAGGGACAGGTTTTAGGAAAAGACCAAATTTTAGACATGTTCATTTGAAGTATCACTGATATTTGAGGTGCTGTCAAGTAGGCCGTTCAATATGCAAGTTTTGTGTTTAGGAGACATCCTTAGGCCAGGGACAGTTGGAGTCTTTAAGGCAAACACAGTATTTAATGCCACGTGGTGTGATTATATTGCCAAAGGAGTAGGCAGAGACAAGGATGAGGTCCAAAGACTAGGATCTGAGGCACTCCGACGTCGAGAAATCATGGAGATGGGAAGGAGCCAGCGAAGGAGAGTGAGAAGGAGCAACTTGAAGAAGTATGGTATCACTGAAGCCAAGAGAAGATGGTCCAGGAGGGGACTGATCAGCCCTCAAAGGCTGCTGACAAACAGAGCAAGATGAAGACCACGTGATGGGGCTGAAAGTCCAACTGGAGAAGGTTTAAGAAGATGGGGAAGAGAAGGATTACAGACAGGAAGTACAGGCATCATTTTTCTAGTAGTTTTGCAGGAAAAGGGGGTAGTTAATGGAAGGACAAGTGAGGTCAAGTCATTTTTTTCTTTTAAGATGCAAGAAATGACATCATGTTTTTCTTCCCATTGAAATGACCCAGCAGAGAGGGAGACACTGATGAGGTAAGGGAGGAAGGAAGAATTGCCAAGGTGGTGTATGGGCATCCATCCAGGCAAACAGGCAGTCTCCAGCACTGCGGAGGAAAATGCACACTGGGTCACCGTTTGGAAGGGAAGTTCGGCACTAAACATCTGAATTATAGATGTACGTGTTGGTAGACAGGCAGTTGTATTTTCAAGACTCTATTCTGCAGATTTACTAGCATCTATGTGCAAAGACATAGCTACATGCTACTTATTAGAATATTGTAGGTAATATCAAAAGCCTGGAAAAAACTTAAAAGTCTATTGATAGTGGGTGGTTAAACCATACCAGGAATACAATGCAGCATAGAAAATGAGGTTGACCTACATGTTCTGTATGGGAAAATCTCCAAAATTACTTAAGGGAAAAGTATCAACATGCAGAAAAGTACATGGTATGCTGCCATCTGTGAAAAAACAACACAGAAAATGGAATAAGATGATACATAGTTATATACAATATAGGCTGATATGTGTAGAGAACATTTCTGAGAGATGGGGGCTTACTTTCCATTGGCTATCTATCCTTTTAAACACACTTTAAGAAGTGTGCTTGTTATTTTTCATTAAAAATTAATTAAAAGAGAAAAATATCTTTGCTAGAAAGTAAAAATAAATTTAACGATTTCGTGTACATTATTTCATGAATGTAAAGGAAATTTCCTTATATAACACTTGAGGTATATCCACATCAATTGTATTTTGGGAACTGAATGGGAACACAGGGGGCTGGAGGAGTGTCCTTACATACCCATTAGCACTGTACTCTCTACCAACAGACACATTCGCTCCTGCCCACAGCGGGAGCCCGTGCTGCGTGCGACTGGGACCTTTGATCTCCGGTCCCACTCCAGCATATGGCGCAAAGCGTAATCAGAGTGCAAATCTTTAGAGAAAATTACAGAGCCTCTGAAAAGGGGATGGAGGCTTCCTTCCTCTAATTTCCTTTCCTGCTAGGTTCCTGTTCTTAAGTGAAGAACATTTGGACTTTTGATGAAATCTGCAAACACTTTGGGGGTATTTACACTGTATGTAGTCAATTATCGGACTGCCCGGGATCATTTCCATTACTGAGATTGACAGACTGCTTTTTGCCAGGGCAGAGCCACTGTTTCCCAAGGCATGGGTATGACAGTGCCTCCCTACAGTTCCATTAGAATAAGGACACATGTTCAGCTCAGGGGGAGAGGTGACAAGGTGGGGGTGGGGGCCGACACACGTACATCCAGGTTTCGATAATACATCATTAAAAATGTACAGGATGAGTTGCTCATCCTTAAAGTTGATACTCATCAAGAGAGGTGGCCCCTACAAATATTTTCAAACCATTAATGATAACAACTCAGATCAAGTTGTGAGAAAAATAGTAACTTTTTAAAGAACTGAATTCCTTTCAGAGGTATCTGTCAGCCCACCGGAGAGAGTGGGAGACAATTTCTGAATTATAAACTGAAAGCGAATCTCATGTTCTGCCGAGGCTGATCGCCCTCGCCCTCTCGCCAAGGTCCTGTTGCTGAGCTAGAGTGACGGTGATGCGCCTGGTCCAGGGAAACAGGTCCCCGGCGAGTTCTCACTTTGGGAGAGCTCGGCCCCAGGAAGGCTTTGTGTGTTGTATCTCACGGTTATTGATGATTGTGCCCAAGCCTGGAGCCAATTGTCTTGAATGATGTGGTTATTAAGGGGGAAAACTGCCCTGGCAGGTGTGGCTCAGTTGGTTGGGTGTCGTCCTGTGCACAGAAAGGTGGCTGGTTGGGTTCCAGGTCAGGGCGCATGCCCAGGTTTCCGCCTCGATTCCCTGTAGGGGGCGTGCAGGAGGCAGCCGATCAATGTTCAGCTCTCACATTGATGTTCCTCTCTCTCCCTTTCCCTTCCTCTCCCTCCAAAAATCAATTTGAAAAAAAAAATCTTTAAAAATAAAGAGACATCTGAAGGACGATTCAAAAAGTGTACTCCAGTACAGGGGAGTCCACTTTCAGCTGGTGGGCACTGGTACACCCCGGCTGGCTGTTCACGGCCTCCTCTGCCCTGACTGGGCAGTGCCAACCCTGACTGGCCGGTGTTCTTCCTGTATCCATTGCTGAATATTTTGACTATCATCCTGAACTGGCCTCATCAGTTGTACCTATCGGCGTGTATTAACAGGGAGTCTAGCAGAATCCAACTATAAACACCTGCAGTCAGAAGCCAGCTGTTTAGATTGCGGTCTACACTCTCTCATTATAGTGGCAGATCATTCTAGAAGGTAGCTAACTTCTCTAGCTCTTAGCATCTTCTCCTCCAAATTGGAACTGTGACTAATCCTCACCTAACTGCCTCGTGAGACTTCTGTTGAGGTTCAAACCAGATATCAGGCATGAAAGCATTTGTTTATAATTTTAAAATTTAATGTCAAAGAAATACATAGTAATTGCACACCATTTAGAAAATGCCAAAAAAGTAGAGTATAAATAATTATTCATTTTCTCACCACATAAGGACAACTGTTAACATTTAAAAAAATTTTCCTCCAGCTTTGTATAAGAATTCTGACAATTCCACAGCCGCCGCTGAGCACGACAGAAATGAAATAGAACACGCTGCTGTCCTTCCAGCTGGGTGGGGGTACAAACGGTGAAATCACTGTTATTATTGTCCTATGAAGAGATCCAAATAAAAGAATAGGGGGAAGTTGTACCATAAAACACACTTACAGGTCTGGCTCCCAAAGATGACAAATCATTTTAAATATTTATTTAGAAATAAGAGACACTTTATACCCAAAGGATTTCCTTAGGCTACTGACTCAATTCTATTCTAAGGGAAATGTCATTGTATTACTGCTATAAAATTTCAGTTACATGAAAACAAACTCTATACTGTGACCAGATCTGCCTTATTTCCTAAGTCATTATGCTCAGTCGACAACAGCACTTCCCGTCTTAGCTTGCCAGACACCTACATTTCACTGTAATTCCTGTAGATATGCAAAATCTGTTTATACATACTGGTTTCAAATAAGCAGGCGTCTTCGAACTGATGGGTAAAATTCAGCGTGTTGGAAGCAGGCACCCTGTCAAGGGCCTTAAACACATACAGTGTTACATGGGCTGACGCTTTCCACAAGTGTTTCAGTTCTTTATTATTTTCTTCTCAAAAGATAACTGCTATTACAGCAAATGGTGCTCATCACATCTGTCTGGGATGGCCCTGTCCTCCCAGATTATCATCTCAGGTACACTGAACTGTCAGACATGTCCTGCCCCCCCCCTCACTCCTTTTTCTATCCCTGGGCTCCTAGCAAGGAATAAGCCCTTAGAATTCGCCTTCAGTAACAGTATACCTGGGAGTGGGCCTAGGGGCCTGCATTTTTTTTTTTTTTTAATCCTCACCCAAGGATATTTTTCCATTTATCTTCAGATAGAGTGGGAGGGAGGGAGAGAGAGAAACATCTACCTGAGAGGGTCACATCGACTGGTTGCCTTCCGCACAACCCTGACCAGGGCTGCGTACGAACTGAAACCGAGGTATGTGACCTTGACCGGAATCGAACCGATGCTGTAACCAAACCAAACCAGCCAGGGCAAGGGGCCTGTATTTTTAATAAGCTCTTGAGTTTATTAATTCAAATAATTTTTTACCTCTGTAAAATGGGGATAGCGCCTACCTCACAAGGTAGCTGTGGCAATGAATGAGTTATTCTATGTGGCGTGCTTAGACCCCTGCCTGGCGCTCAGCTCTGCATAAGTGCCCATCATTATTACCGTTGTTATTCTAACGTAACCAGCCAGTCACGAAAAGGCATTTGGGAAATACTGTCTACTAGTTTTCTTAGAATTAAGTGTGTATAAAACTCATCTGGTGGTTTCTAGATGCAGGTGCCAGGGCTTTGCCCCAGAGATTCTGATTTAATAAGGCAGATACCTGGCTGGGAATCTGTATTTCCTTAAGGGGGAAAATGGAGCATCACCGGATATCCTGCAAACCAGGGGTTTACCTGTTCACATTCCTAATCCCCAAGGCCAAGAAGCTTGCCTCCGACTGGGGCAAAGATGAGGCCCATCCAGATAGAGAGAGTTGTGGGAGCCTTTTGATAACATGCCAAAGGACCACTGGGACCACACTGCCTGTCCCGGGCTGGCTCTGGTGGAGGAAACAGATGCTGTCTCTGCAGGCTGCCCTGCGTGAGCTCCGGGAAGCTGCTGGCCGGGCTTGGCAGGGCCACCTCTCCCGGCAGTGGGAGCTTGGCCAGAGCTCTCCCTGCCTCCAACCTGTCCAGCCTGGGCCAACTCAGGCCAGCTCCAGGGGCCGCTGAAGACGCGGCCTGGAATCCTTCCTGCTCTACAGCTGTAGCGCGGTGAAACCCCAGCCGGCTTGGGGAGAAAGCAGTGTACGTCCCTGGCAAGCCCAGGAAGCTTCCATGCCTGGGCAAGAACACCTGAGAACCCTGACGCCACACGTGTGAGCCACAGAGCCAGCCCCCACGTGCTTGTGTTCTGACCTCTGAAACCTGAGATTTAAAGGGCGAGCTTTCTGAAAGTGAGATGACAAGGCTCTTGTTTCTCTGACGGACAGCATTCCTTCCTGGACATCCACTTGTGATCATGCAAATTATACATTTAAGCGTAATCAATACTTGAACCTCCTGGAACTTGATCAAACCTGGATCCATCCGTAAACAAAGACATTACGTAGTTAAGAGATAGGCATTTAAACGGAGACAACTACGTCCCTGCTTTTACTAAAAACTATTGCTTTTCATAGAAAATTAGGTATAGGCTATGTTATAATAAAGTAGAATTAACATTTTAAAAAATGCTTTCCTTCAGACTCCTGTAATTTTTCTCCTCGTTCTTTCTAAATCCAGTGCATGTACTTTCTCCTCCTAAAATGCTAAATATAGGCAAGTCTGTCTCCAATACTTGAGAAGCCCAGGGTGAGAGAAGACCCCTGACCTGAGATGCCCTTCTCAGCTCTGACTCCAGCATTACCAATGGAAATCCCAGCTCACTCCTCCAGATTCTTTTTGCACTGTTGCCCTTTGGCCCTCTCTTGGCCCGAGGGGTAAATCCACTCATGACATGATGGCCTCCAAGAGAACAGATGGGAAAAAGGTCTGCACAGACTTAGGCAGTTGAGTTGGGAATTCGAGGGTCCCAGGAACCCTGAGCAAGAGTGGAGTCACGGGTTTTGGGTGAGTACATCCCTACGGAAGCCCCAAATCCTGCTCTTCTGGGGAGAAACACACCCAGAGGAGGACTGGAACGCGGCTCAGGACAGGGACCCAGGCTGCTCTATTCTAGGACCGGTGCTGTATACATATAGAGTACTTCTGCATACATAGTATATTTTACATAAGCAAATACCTTGGTCTGGATGTTCTAGCAACATGATCTGCACAAACCACTGTCACAGATTTCAAGGTTCTAGAAGGCAAGAACTAGATAGAGAGCATTTTCTTTGCATAGTTTATTCAGGCAGAGATACCGTTTGATTATGGTACAAGTAGGATTATGTCAACTGCCTGTTGAAATTCTTATAGGGGAATAGGGAATATTTATTTGGAAGTCATTGTATGAGCAAGGGTTGTGTGACACTGTCAAAAAACATGTCAAAAAAAATCTCACCAACAAAGATTCAGACAGAGGTTTTGGAGGTTCCTAAATCACTCTTGCATATGTCCCCAGGCTTCTCCCCTGAGAGCCCCCTCACCTGCATTTAGGTAATACTCAGCAAATACTGCCCCAAGCCTTCCTCCAGCTCTCAGGCCAAGTTCACCTCCCAGGGCTCCCACAGCTCCACCCACGGCTCTGACCCGCTGGCTGCAACTGCTCCTGGTGTATCAGCCTCCGCGCTAAGCGGGTGCACCCTGAGCTCCAGCGCTGTATCCTGTCAGCCACGGAATTCCCACCACGCATCCTGGGACTTGGCACATGCTAAATTCCCACCACACCACAGGCCTCTCGCCTGATCACCAGCAGCAGTAAGTGTTCCAAGCCAGAGCAGTTTTGGAGTTTTTGCTCTTCACTACCAGGGACTCTAAGTACTGCCAGATTCAAGCAAAATACCACTTTAACTCCTGGAAGAGAGATGAAAATGAATTGAGCACCTGAACATGTAGTATTACAGCCAGGGAGAGACCACGGGGGGCACACGTGAGTGTCACATAAATGTACTCTGAAGTGCTTAAATGTCCTTCATTTGTAAAGCTGACCTCAGGTTATGGAAGGGAAGCATTTGTTAAAAAGATGGTAGTGACACTTTTTTCAGAAAAACTACATATGCACACACACATGTGTTATCATTTTATCTGTAGATCTCAAAGTCTTACTCTTACTGAAACTGGGTTGAGGGTGCTAGTAACACCTACTGGACACTGTCTGTACTTATGTGAAAGATGGCACGCTGCATCTATTTTAAGCAAGGTTAATTACATGCAGCGGACGGATTACTGCAAGGAGATGGAATGTCATGAAAAGCAACTGTCTTTTGACATAAACCCCATATGTTCCTTCTACCTGCAATCCAGGACTACTGGTAGAATATTAAACTCTGGGCAATAACAGCAAAGACAGCCAAAACATTAAAAGATACTGAATGGCTTCAGGGGTCTGATCACTTTCTAAATCTTACTTAGAAGCATCAATAAAGGAAAGACACCCTCAAGGGAGTGAATGATTAGTCCAAACTATAGTGGCCTTCTGAGGGAACCCTGCCTGCTACACTCACTTTCTCTGCAAGTTTTCTGCACAGAGTCAGGAGAGGAGGCTGATGCAAAGGGTAGGGTCTGATTTCTGCTTCTCCCTCCTCCACATTACACCTCTCTCAGCTCCCAACCTCCTTCCTGCCCAGAATGCTCTTTGTGTGTCCCCAGGCCATAGAATCAAAGCAGATGCTGCCACAGTTCCATCCCAGGTAAGTCCAGTGATTCAATTTGAAAGCCAGCAGCTTCTTTGTATTGTTCCTTTACAAAATTGGGGTAACCTCTGTTGCCAGCAAGGACTGAAGGTTCTCCCACCAGCTTCTGGGGCCCAGAGTAGCACAACTTGTGCTACACTGTGCAAGTTGGGTCTCACCCTCTAGGGCAGTCATACATTCATAAAGAGGAGGGAATCAAGATTAAAAGGGTTTCAGAAGATTCTCACAATGAGAACTAAAAACCAAACTACCAGGGTAACTTCATCTTTCATCTTAATGACAGATACTTGCTTCTCCAAGTTCATCCTTTATCTGAAAACTCAAAGCAAATCACAAGCAAACTTGGTCTGCTCATTCACTGTGCCCTGAATGGACATTTCACTACCTACCTTTAGTTCTGCAACACCCATCTCCCTGGAGTCCAGGTCCCTGCTCACTCACGCTGTTTTCACTGACTATGCTGCTATTGAACTGTCTCTTGCTCAAATTCAGAACTTGTCTCTATCACTTATCTATATGCATTGGTAAATGAGGTAATTAATCACTGTCAACACTGGAATTATTAAAGCTCATCTGCATTTCAGCAGCTTTCTCAGGGATTGCCTTATATCATTACTGAGTCTTTTCATGCCTTGCTCTGCCTGCTAGATTGTCAGCCTCTTGAGGGGAAGATATGTCTCTTTCCTTTAATTGTCCACAGAGTATGTACTCACAACTACATTTTCTGAACACTTTGGGGGTGTGTGTGTGGGAAGACAAGGGGCCTTTATTTATAGCAAGATAATTTGCATGAACAAATAATAATTAACAGCTCTTTCTTGCCCATTCTCATTCTCCGCAGGAGCTGCCCTCAAAGGAGCCATTTATAAATCCTCCATTCTCTATTGATAATAAATGATAAGACGTCCCCTAACTAAGCCAGGCCTTAGAACAGTTGCAAATCCTGTTAGCTCAACTGGCCTAAAGACTCTGAAAATCACTGCAAGCCCAGACATTCAGCAGAGGGGACCCCCCACCCCCACACACCCCTGCAGGTCCGAGGGTCTGGGAAGGGGTTGTGTGTGTATGATTATATATGTGGTTTATACATATGGTTATATATATAGTTACTATATAGCTTCTACCCCCGCAGGCAGCAGGTACCTGGGAAGGTTATCATATATATATATGCAGAATCTCCCCCAGGGAGGAAAATTAATGGGGCTAAATTACCAACATCTGACAGAGACACTTTCACGGTGGTAGAAACAGATCTGAGCTTTCTCCTTGTTCCTGCCTACAGCAGGGCTTTCAGTCCAGATCCCTAAAGGGGGCGGTGCCTCTCTGCCACAAGCAGCAGGCTGCCCCAAACCCAAACACGCAGCAGTTAGAATGGGTTGACCTAGCCTCTCCTGACAGTGGCCCACAACACCTCTTTGCAGACAACCTCGTGCTCCCCAAAACTTCTGTTGAATGCTGGCGGACTCCGCGCTGCCCCAACTTCCCGCAGGGTGGTACCTGGAAGAGCAAGCGACTTAAAAACGAGTAAGACAAGCCGCGCTCCCACTGCTCTGACGCGACTGGTGTCCTCGTCTAAATAAAAAGGTCTCTGTCTGCAAATCCAGTTTGCTCGACCGGTAATCCACCCCCGCCCCCAGCCCAGCGTGTCCGCCCCGTACAGCTGTTTTTAATCCCTACTTTTCTCACTTGGCGTCCCGGGCTCCAGCTGACCAGACACTGAGCCACTTAGCGTTCCCCCTCCCCCCGCCGGGGTCTGTCCTCCCTCCGCCGTCTCCTCTTTCCCCGCCTGCATCCCCAGGGGCAGAGTGTGGGAAGAACGAATTTCCGCCCGGTTTGCTCGCCACTCGCCAACTTGGGTCCCTTCCGGACGCAGCCTGCGCACCCCGGCTCCTCCCCCGTCTGTTCCACGCAGGCCGCGCTCGGGGTCCCGTACCCAGGGCCAGGAGGCGCGGGCCGCGGGGGCCGAGACGCCCGCCGGGGCGCAGCAGCCAAGCCGCGCCCCGAGCAGCTCTTGGAAGGGCTCCCGCCTGCCTGCAGCTGGGGAATCCACTCGGCGGTGAGAATCCGTGCCAGGGAATCCAGCTCTCCGGACTCAAGCTGCAAACAAAAAACTCAGTCGCTTCCCCCTCCGCCCCACGACGCTCACCCGAAGAAACAGTTTTCTGCAGAGATGCAACAAGTAGCACCCGCAGCTCTCGGAGCGCCCTGCGCCTCCTGACTTGGCTGGGCGAAGCAAGCCTGCACAGACCCGGGCCAGACACCGGACAAAGGGCGGAGGAGGGGCCGGACCGCGCAGCCGAGTCCCAAAAGAGGCCATTTAGCGACTCTGGCCAGGCCAAGGGGAATGCAGAGGAGACACAGAGCCGGCGGGCCAAGACGACAATCCAGCAGCTGCACGCAGGGCGGGCGGCAATGGAGGCTGCCCGCGCCGTGCGCTTCCTGCTCGTGGTGTGCGGCTGCCTCGCGCTCCCGCCGTGGGCCCAGCCGGTGTGCCCGGAGCGCTGCGACTGCCAGCACCCCCAGCACCTTCTGTGCACCAACAGGGGGCTCCGCGCCGTGCCCAAGACCAGCTCGCTGCCGAGCCCCCAAGATGTGCTCACCTACAGCCTTGGCGGCAACTTCATAACCAACATCACAGCTTTCGACTTCCACCGCCTGGGGCAGCTCAGACGGCTGGACCTGCAGTACAACCAGATCCGCTCTCTGCACCCCAAGACCTTCGAGAAGCTCTCGCGACTGGAGGAGCTCTACCTGGGGAACAACCTCCTGCAGGCGCTCCCACCGGGCACACTGGCCCCGCTGCGCAAGCTGCGCATCCTCTACGCCAACGGGAACGAGATCGGCCGCCTGAGCCGAGGCTCGTTCGAGGGCCTGGAGAGTCTGGTCAAGCTGCGGCTGGACGGGAACGCCCTGGGGGCGCTGCCGGACGCGGTCTTTGCTCCCTTGGGCAACTTGCTCTACTTACATCTGGAGTCCAACCGGATCCGCCTTCTGGGCAAGAACGCCTTCGCCCAGCTGGGCAAGCTGCGCTTTCTCAACCTCTCTGCCAACGAGCTGCAGCCCTCCCTACGCCATGCGGCCACCTTCGCACCGCTGCGCTCCCTCTCCACCCTTATCCTCTCCGCCAACAGCCTACAGCACCTGGGCCCGCGTGTCTTCCAGCACCTGTCGCGCCTCGGCCTACTGTCGCTCAGGGGTAACCAGCTCACGCATCTCGCGCCGGAGGCCTTTTGGGGGTTGGAGGCTCTGCGCGAGCTGCGCCTGGAGGGCAATCGTCTGAGCCAGCTGCCCGTGGCGTTGCTGGAACCTCTGCACAGCCTGGAGGCGCTGGACCTGAGCAGCAACGAGCTGTCCGCTCTCCACCCCACTGTCTTTGGCCACCTGGGCCGGCTGCGCGAACTCAGCCTACGCGACAACGCGCTCAGCGCCCTCTCTGGGGACATCTTCGCCGCCAGCCCGGCCCTCTACCGGCTGGACCTAGACGGCAACGGCTGGACCTGCGACTGCCGGCTACGGGGCCTGAAGCGCTGGATGGGCGACTGGCACTCTCAAGGACGGCTTCTCACCGTCTTTGTGCAGTGTCGCCACCCCCCGGCCCTGCGGGGCAAGTACCTGGATTACCTGGACGACCAACAACTGCAGAACGGGTCTTGCACCGAGCCCTCTCCCTCGGTTTCCCCGACGGACGATGGCAAGCGGCGGCCCTTACCCACAGCCACGAGGGAGAAGATGGCGCCCCCTGCGGGTGGCCTAGCGGAGGAGCTGCCGCTGCAGCCGCAGCCACAGCAGCGGGGTCGTTTACTGCCCGGGGTGCCCTGGGATGGGGCCTCCAGAGAGCTCTTGGGCAACCGGAGCGCCCTGAGGCTGAGCCGATGGGGACCAGGCCTCCAGCAGCCGGGCCCTTCCGCCGCTGCTGTGGCGGGCCCGGCGCCACATCCCCTGGACCTGCTAGAGAAGCCCGAGGGGGGACGTCCGACGCCGGCCGATCTTGCCCACGCGGAGCCCACCCCGACCGCTACGCCAGCCTCTGCGCCACCGCCCGCTAGCGACCTCTGGCAGCGCGCGGCGAAGCAGCTCCTAGCCGCACAGCAACAGGAGAGCGCCGCCCAGTCCGACGGCGGGGTGGGCCTGCCGCCGCTGGTGTCCGACCCGTGTGACTTCAATAAGTTCATCCTGTGCAACCTGACGGTGGAGGCCGTGGGGGCCGACAGCGCCTCCGTGCGCTGGGCAGTGCGCGAGCACCGCAGCCCCCGGCCGCTGGGCGGCGCGCGCTTCCGCCTGCTCTTCGACCGCTTCGGCCAGCAGCCGAAATTCCACCGTTTCGTCTACCTGCCCGAGCGCAGCGACTCGGCCACGCTGCGCGAGCTGCGCGGGGACACCCCCTATCTGGTGTGTGTGGAGAGTGTGCTGGGGGGCCGGGTCTGCCCCGTGGCTCCCCGGGACCACTGCGCTGGGCTGGTTACCCTGCCAGAGCCTGGGAGTCGGAGCAGCATCGACTACCAGCTGCTGACCTTGGCTCTGCTGGCGGTCAACGCGCTGCTAGTGCTTCTGGCCTTGGCGGCCTGGGCGTCGCGCTGGCTGCGCAGGAAGCTGCGGGCCAGGAGAAAGGGAGGCGCCCCTGTCCACGTTCGCCATATGTACTCGACCCGACGGCCCCTGCGCTCCATGGGCACTGGCGTGTCTGCAGACTTCTCTGGGTTCCAGTCGCACAGGCCGCGCACCACCGTGTGCGCGCTCAGCGAGGCGGACCTCATCGAGTTTCCCTGTGACCGCTTCATGGACAGCGGGGGCAGCGGCGCGGGCGGCAGCTTGAGGCGGGAGGACCATCTCCTGCAGCGATTTGCAGACTAGCTCCAGGGCCTCCAGGGGTGTGGACACCATCTCGTTGGCCTTGAGGAGCCCCCTCTCCGCGGGGCCCTGCAACCCACCTCAGGGGAAGATATTATCAGACCGTCTCCTTTCGCCCTTCTGTGCACCTGGCCAGAGAGGCCAAAGGGGACAGCCAGCCAATTCGGCACCGCCCCCCCTCCCAGTACTCACTCATAAAGTAAATGGGTGGTAGTTGGTGGTCAAGGCCAAGATTGGGGGACACGTGGATGGTGGGGCCCAGAAGTGGGAGGCCTTTATTGGAGTCCTTGGTGCAGCTACGAGTTGGCTTTTGTGGCATTGCAATGCAATAGCCCATAGCCCGACCCTCCTGGGGTAGAAAACGGGCCTTCCCCAACGTGGCCAGAAAGAGATTTGGGTACATGCTTTTTATTTGTTCAGTGCCCCTCCCCCCCTGCCCCTGCAAAAGTGTTTTGGTTTTGGTTCTATTTAAGGAAAAAGGAACTCATTACCATTACAAAGGAGGCTTGGCAAGGGACTCCACTGGTCTGGAGGTTTCTGCCAAGAGGGTGATGTCAGCAGGTGGTCAAGTTTAACACACTCACCAAGGAACTCTTTTATGGTGGTTAATAGAACATTCAGGATAACTTAATGTTTAAATAATTAGAGACGCTATTTTTTACAACAATGTGAAGAGCTCTGACATTTAACAAACTGACAAACTCAAGGACTATTTTAGCTGAGCCGAGTGGTTCAACAATTTTCTTTTTAACATTAACACCACAAGAAGGCTTGCTGACCTTGGGGTTAACTAAGATTCGTACTTTCTCCGGAGAAGGCTGCATACAAGACTTCTCTGTCAGGGTTGCTCCTGTGGCTTTTTAATTTTATTTTTTTAAACCTATAGATGAAAAAGGAAATTTCACTACCAGACTTAATCAAAGAATGTAATGTATAGTGACCGAAGACCCCGTAGGGAACGCCGGTGTTCTAGTTCGCTTAGTGCATCTCTGACAATGTGTCGGAGTTGGAATAAATGCCATGGGCTACTTCTCATGTTTTTATCAGTGACACGCGGTTGACTGCACCCCACTTGTCCTGAGTTGCACAGTTAAGTGTTAAAGGTAATTGCTTAGTAGGGGAGCAAAAGATGATTGTCAACTGACAGTGTATGTTTGATCACATTAATGTCTTACTCTATATGAAATAGTAGAAAGGAAGAAATTATTGGAAAAAAATGTGAAAAAGTGTACATCAGTGGTTGTGTTTCTACTAAAACCAGAAGATTGTTATGAGTACTTAAACCTCACTGTGAAATAATTCTATATTTAGCAAATTAGTCCCTTTTCTACCCTGTGTTTCACTGTGTTATTAAATCTTTTCTTTTAGTTAATAATTGCAGTATTTCTTTTCAATGTTTTTGTGTTAAACTTAGGGGTAGGCTCCTTTATTTGCTCTGTTGTCTTCAACTAATTTCAGATACTTTTGTTCCTTGATATTTATGAAGTACATGTTTATCACTAAATGTAGTGCTTTGGTTTACATTAATGATTTGTGTGTGGTCTAAAAGTGTGGTCACTAAGAGGGTGTACCGGTTACATTTACTGTGGTTGTGATTCGTTGGCAGTGGGGTGTTGTGGAGGCCGCTGCCATGGTGCTAAGGCTAACAGTGAATCTTCTGTTTAGGGCCTTAAGCCCTGAGGGTCCTGATGACTCAGGGAATCTATCACCGTCCAGGGGTCCTTCACCTCCAGTCCACTCCTTTTATATTTGGCCTCCACCGAGCCAGGCCTGCCCTTGTCCCCGAGACCCAGGGATCTAAATGAACTGATCTTTGTTTACGTTCAGATGAGTAAATGTCCAGACCACTTAAATTACAGCTGCTTTCCTGGCAGTCTTATCTGTGGGGCCAAAACTTAATAAACCACAGGAAATAGACTGTCACCCTTAGTTTGCTGCAGAGCTTGTTTCAGATTCCAAGTGTCCTGGTACGTGGGAGAGGTGGGTGCAGACGTTTGCTCTTGTTGGCAACCTTTGGGCTATCGTGCATCTTTTCTGCTCCTAGCTTTTTTTCATTCAGCGAGCAATTGCATCTCTTAGCTGTTTCTTTTGCACAGACATGTAATATCGAGTCCCATTGACAGTCTGGAAAAGACCTCTGATTTTCCCACAACCCACCCTTTTAACTGCAGAGCACCACTGAATATGCTTAATGCCTGGATCTATGTAAAAACGGTTTCACTGGAAAGTCTTTCAGTGGGAAATGAATACATGCTATACATTGTTATGTTCAGTTACGTCAATAAACCCACTTACTGATAGGATGTTACATTGTTGGAGTTTCCAGTATTTTATACACTTTCCCAATGATACACTGCATTTTTCTGTAACAGTTTCCATCAGTGAAAAGGAAACATGAGCATGGTCGGTCTGTTCTCTTTCAATGTTTATTTGTTTTTAATTTCCATTTCCACAGTAGAGTATGGACCTTATTTTTAAGAAATGGTTGTGTGACTTGATGTCCAAGGAAAGAGATGGTTCTAAGAGCAGGTGGTTGCCATGAAGTGGAAATGCTATCATGACACCAGTGACAGCAAGATGATTGGGTCTCAGCAGGCATCAGCTGTTTAGAGGAAACCGAATGGAAAGTCAGGCCCTTTGACTCCCATGCTCCATAATAAGAAAGAATTATCTTGAACTAGAGGTCATTTTTGCCATTACAAAGTTTATGAAAAGATAAAATTCGTAAAGAAAAAAAAAAGATTTTGTATAAGGTAGGATTGTTCAATTAAGGATTCATTGCCCTGGCCGGTTTGGCTCAGCAGTTAGAGCGTCGGCCTGCGGTCCAGAGAGACCCGGGTTCGGTTCCCACTAGGGGCACGTACCTTGGTTGCAGTTTGTCCCTGGCCCTGGTGTATCGTGCGGGAGGCAGCCACTCGATGTGTCCCATCGATGTTTCTCTCTCTCTCTCTCTCTCTCTCTCTCTTCCTCTCTCTCCATCCCACTCTGTCTGAACAAAAAATGGAAAAAATGTCCTCGGGTGAGGATAAAAAAAAAAAAAGGATTCATCAAAGCAGTTTGGAATTTGGGGGGCCCTCAGCTCACCCAGTAAGATTATGGCTTTTATAAGGCAATGCTGCCAGGTAATGATTAATTTGCCATGTGCTTGGTTTTCACCAGAATTACAGCAATGTGGGCAGTGACTGTATTTTAAGAAACCATTAAAATAGATACTGGATTACCTGGTATTTGTAGTTAACCCCTGCCCCATCTGCTTCTGAGACTTGGAGATGAGTGACAATGAAGCATTCTAGTGCCAGAAATGTAGCCAAAATTCCAGACCCAGGATCAAAATGGAATCCTGCTCAGTCTCATACCTTCGCCACCTCAGAGAATTATAGCATCATCAAAGCGCAGAATGACTTTAAGGAAGTGATGAAAGAATCTTAGTCCTCTGAGACTGCATTCATTCCGTTCATTGATCTCTTTGTGCCTCCGCCTCTGCATCAGTTAGAAGGAGAGTCCTAAAAGTGACTACACAGTGCTATTGTGAGAAGTCAAAGAGTAAATGGGATTCGAGAGCAATGGTTACACCTCAGATGTACTTTTAGGAGCAGTATTCTGTGCACAGGGCAACAGGTTTTATGATACATTGTAGACATTTCATGGACAAGACATTGTGTTCAAGCCCTAACCCATCAGAAAATTCAGATCATGAGATTACAGCAACCCTTCCCCTCTTGTTCTGGTTGATTGAGTCCCTTCTAAAATTTAGTGTGGAAGGATAGCTCCTGAAATACTTCCTCATTACTTAACAAATGTGACTATATTAGTATTTGAGCAAACTTTTCTATCTTTATTAAACTCGTGGCATAAATTAATTCATCGTTTAGATTGGAACTAAGGATTGGGCAAACGGTCTTGCTTGTATAGTGCCCCATCCATTTCCATCAATTGAGTGTGTTTTTTACTCTTAGTTTACTTCAAAGGATACGTTGCACACACATTTTCCCCGCTAGGGATTTCAGGTCACTTAATCTTTCTCAATCAGGTGGCAAATAGTATTCTTTTCATTTTGCTTGGGAGACAGGTATTTGGAAATTATAGGTACATTAATTACTGAACTAGGAGGAAATGTAGCTTCCTGATACCTGGTTGCTTCATCTTGGGGCAAAGTACCTAAATATCCCATTGCATCTGTTTGAGAGATTTTAATCACAGGTCATGTGATTCCTTACTGACACAGGCTTTATACTTTGGCTGTGAACTGGCATCAGAAGCTAGACAGAAATAAATCGCCATGCACTGCATTTCAAGCAACAGCATCTCCTGACATTTCTTTCAAGCTCAACAAAGCTTCATCTTGCTAGTTCTGAGGTAGGGCAGGACTGACTGTTGTTTTTTAAGACCAGCCGAGGCCGTGTAGCAGTAATTCACCTTTCTAAGTTGCCGGTTTTGATTAAGTAATGCTTACCCCACAGCTGATTTTCCAGTATATGCGCAATGTAGTGTGTAGAGATATACTTTTAATGGTGACCAACCTCTTATTCCCTTCTTTCCGAAGTGCGGTGTCCTTGTAAGGGTTTTTACTTTAGGAAATTAAAATGATTGCAAATAATAACAAACACCATATTAGCACCCCTCAATAACAGTTCACGTTTTGTGATGTTTGCTTTAGCCTTAAAAGTCCCCCATGACAAAACCCCTGATTTCCTTCCCCATACCTGACCTCAAAAGCAACTACCGCTGTGAGTTGTGGCTCTGTCCAACAGTCAGTTCTCCTCATTCACAGAAGTTAGGTTGTACAATGTCACAGCGAACACTGAATCAGTGAATACAGAACCATGGCTGCTAGGGGAAATTCACAGTTAGGTTCCTACAAGCCAAGCCTTTGGGCACAACATTTTCATCAACCTGTCAGTACAAAACCTTATTTTATGTGTGTTTCTGTTAAAGAAAATCAAACCAAAGAAAAGAGAGAGAGAGAGAGAGAGAGAGAGAGAGAGAGAGAGAGAGAGAATAATAACATGACAAGTAAATGCCATCATGATCCTACATTCAACCGGGGGGATAACAGCTAAAAAAGGCATTTCTGGGACAGTTGACTTTGGAATATGGGTTGTGGATTTGATAATAGCATTTTATCAGTTTTAGAGTTTCTGATATGGATAACTGTCCTGTGGTAATTTAGGTGACTGTCCTTGTTCTTGGGAAATAGAACTGAAACACTTAGAGGTAAAGGAACATGATGTCTGCAGTTTACTCTTAAATGGTGGGGAGACAGAATGTTAAGGCCAGTGGGGCAAGATATTAACAATTGGTAGAGCTGGTTAAAAGGTATACAGAAAACTTTGAAATATTCCTGCAACTTTTTGGTAAGTTTAAAACAAGTTCATTTTCTTTAAAGAACCAGATAAGACAGAATAATGAGTGGTACCAACAAGGTGTAAGGAAGAGCAACCTAAGGAGAATTAAGCACAAAACAAAAACAAACAGCTGTGTGTGTGTGTGTGTGTGTGTGTGTGTGTGTGTGCTGCTTACATAGTAAGTCTTGAAATCAGGTCGTGTGAATCATCCACATTTTCTCCTATATCAAAGGTGATTTTGGCTATTTTACTTTTTTTATTTTCCATATATATATTTTAAATCAGCTTGTTATTGCTCCAAAAATTGCCTGGTGGGATTTTGATTTATATTACATTAACTCTATATATCAATTGGGAGTATTTGAGAGTATTAGCAGAGCCAGTATAGCTCATTGTCAGAGAGAAAAATAACATACTTTTACTATTGCCTACCTCAAAGGTACGATTAACTGACAACACACAACATCATCTGAAGGGAGAAGCTCTGTTTGAGGTTCTAACCTTGGTTATATGTATATATTATTTCACATAGGTAAAGACTTGAAGTGGGTGTTACATAAAGTGAGTATGTAAAGCTCAAGTATTGCTTATTAGGGAACATAAGAGGGCAGCTTTATTTCACTTCACAGACTTCTATAAGCATGTATTCTGTGTCAGGCACTATTGTAGGAGCTTTCCCTGCACTGATATATTCGGGCCTCATAACAGCCCTCTGAGGCAGGTGTGTTACTATCCTCACATCAGAGACGAGGAAACTGAGGCACCGAGTGGGGAGGTGGTGCGGTCTGGAGTTTTTGCTGTCAACCCCGACACTTGCCAGCGTGTGAGTACACACTACAACTGATAAAACACCAGGGGATTGTTCCTGTGATTCATCGTGAACATCCCCCCGCCCCCCAATGCAACACTTTCAAAATCGTCTCTAAGGAGTTTGGCCTTTATTTCTGCCTGTTTTTCTTGAGCTGTGTCAGGGCAGCGTCTGCTGATACATTGCCGTCCTTAAACATGTAATGAGAGACAGACATATCGTCCGTCTCGTGGCCACAAACACGTCTCTCTGTCCGGACGTGGATGGGTCCCGGTTGCTCTCGGGGGTCAGTCCTTCTCCACTGGGCTGGGAGCTCCCTTCGGACGGGGATCCCACCTTGTCTTTCTCCTCGTGCTCACAGGGCCGCTGGCTTGGAGTTCCTGGCTGCCTGCTTATTGATGAGTGTCGCAAGGCAGTGTCCCCCCTTTTCCCACTGAGACACACATGCCAGACGCTGTTGACATAAGTGATATACATGTGTGCGAGGGGCCAGGTCATTTAATAGCTGCAATTCCATCCAAATGGACCTTCATACAGCAGTAGTTGAAAACCAATGGATGTTGTAAAATGGTATATTTGGGGGTACAATATGACTCTACTTTTTCTATCTTTATTAAAATTTTATTATTATTACTTTTAATCCTCAGCTGAGGACATTTTTTTTGCACTTATCTTCAGATAGAGCAGGAGGGAGAGAGGGATGAAGAGAGAGAAAGAGAAACATTGACGTGAGAGAGACACATCAACTGGCTGCCACCCACACGACCCCAACCAGGGCAGGGGACAAACTGTAACCGAGGTACATGCCCTTAGCGGGAACCAAACCCAGGACTCTCTGGTCTGCGGGCCAACGCTCCAACCGCTGAGCCAAACCGGCCAGGGCTACTTTTTCTATCTTTAATACAGGAATACAGTTCTCAAAAAGTGAACATTTGGGAAATTTAGCACGTATTTCCTCTCTGTGTTCTATTTGTAGATTTCATATTGCTTAGAAAAAATCTTGAATTATGTCTTATTTATGCTGGTATTTCTACCATCCAGCATAGTGCATTTTATATAGTAGATTCTCAGTAAACGTTAGTAGAATTTAAAAAAAAAAAAAAATGTAACCATTAGCTGTTAGGAAGAGAGTTATAGGAGAAGCAATTTCCATCGAATATATTTCACTGAAGCCGAAGTTGCTCTGTCTGGGACACGGAGCAGAAAGTTGTTGCATACCCACTGATGACTTTATTTCCACCTGTCCCCACCAAATCATGACTGAGACATTAAAAAAAATCCAGTGCATAACAGTAATCTATGATTTTCTTTCTGCACCAGAAAGACACAATAAGACAAGTGTTTCTGTGAGATAAGGGACGTTCCAGCGACACTGTGAGGCCTGATTGCCGCGCAGGCGCCAAGTCCCACCAGGTGGACCACTGTCTGCAGCTGCCGGAGGGAGCGCTCCCGGGTGATGGAGCTGCCGACCTGGACACGCCTGCCATCATCACCGCGGGCGACAGGAGCCAGTATCGCTGTTCTCGTGAATGCACAACCATAAAAGGAGGAACAATCCTGTGGAAAAGAATGTGCGTGGATAGGTGTGCTGTGGTGTGTGTGTGTGTGTGTGTGTGTGTGTACGCGCGCACGACAGGGAGAGAGAGAGAGGATGTTTCAGTTTTTACATTTTCTTCCCTCTTTTAACTTTTCTGTTTTTACTGACTGTACTCTCTCATCTGCAAGCTTAGATCCACAAAAGCCCCCCCAGTCTGCTTGACTTCGAGGGACATAGTTTTTCCTTATAAGGGAACAGAATTCGGCTGCAAAACATGGGCAATCTGTGTTATCATCTCTGGGGCTGCGACTGCCATCTGATTAGGGAGGCCAGAGGTGAGGGACGCGACTGCGGATGATGCTGGTGCTGGCCGGCTCCCCCCATTCCCTACCCCAGCATGGTGCTCGCCGCTTTCTGGCCTGGAGTTTCGAGGCGAGCTCTGGGACCTGAGTCCACGACAGCATCAAGCCTGCTTAGGTGACAGGTGGAGCAAGCCCCATGGAAGCTGCTGTGGGGATGGGGTGTGACAGGGTGGGGGCCCAGTGCTCAGTCCACAGCAGTCCTCGGGCCAGGTTACCGGCGTGAGAGAGGCTTTATTTCCAAAGAGAAGTGGTTGCCATATGTTTTCGTTTGCTAGCGCTGTTGTAGCAAAGTACCATGAACGGGGTGGCTCAAGCCACAGAAATTTATCGTCTCACAGTTCTGGAGGCTAAAGGTTCCAGATCAAGGGGCCAGCTGGGTTGGTTCTTTCTGGGCTGTGAGGGAGAATAAGCTCCAAGCCTCTGACCTAGCTTCTGGGGGTTTGCTGGCAATCTCGGGGTGCTCCTTGGCTTGTGGATGCCTCAGCCCCATCTCTGCCTCCACCGTCGCACCATGGTCTCCGTGTGTCCCTGTCTGTGTCCAAATTTCCCCTTTTTATTATAACACCAATCATGTTGGAGTAGGGGCCCACTTGCTTCAATATAACCTCATCTTAGCAGCCATTGCATCTGCAGTGACCTATTTCCAAAAAATGGCATGTTCTAAGCTACTGGGGTTAGGACTTCAACATCTGAATTGGGGGTGGGCACAATTCAGCTCATAACAGAATTCAATCTGTCGATGGTTGATCGAGTTGGGAGTATTTTCCTGATTATTACTTGAAAGTAACAGGGATGGGACTTCAAACAGGAGAGAAAATGGTGGTGCCCTTGATTTTTTTTTTCTAGCAAATAATAGGGACATGGGACAGCGAAGTAGTATTCCTTCATCATTTATCAGGACAGTCCTCTTTTGAAGGACAAGAACAGTGTCCGAGTTGAAATATGATCTGTGGATCAAAGAGGATCTAAGTCCCCAAAGCTTTTGCAAACTCCCAGTGATATGTGAATTTTAGTGCCCAGGAAAAATTACCCAAAGTCCTTGGCCTTCGGAAATATGGGGGTACTCACCTGAGGGGCCTTCCTCCTTCCGTGTGTTCTCGAATCTGGTAGGAACGATTTGGGAAGGAGCAGCTCCTTCGAAGGAGTCCCACCGTGTCAGCCTCCTATCTTTCTAATAGTACAGCGTTTCTGATAAGTGATCTATTTCCTTATCAAATGCCAAGGGACAATAAAATTCAGCTGGGATGGAGTGCTTTACTAGATACTTGCATGCATTCTCTCAGTCTGTGAAGAAGCCAATAATATTATTATTCCCATTTTCCAGATGGAAAAAACCAAGGCTCAGAGTTCAGCAACTTGCTCAGGGCTCACTGGAGTCAAGCGTCAGTCAATTCCTACACACGTCACGTGCTTTTCCCTCTGCCTCACTGCTGCCCTAAGCATTTGAGTGTAAATCGTGGAAGGATGTGGATTTTTTAAAAAATCTTTAATATCACAGTGAGATAAGAAGATAAGAATTCGGGCCTCCAGTGAAAGATGAAGAGGCTGGGCTTAGACAACCTCGTGGTGTCCATGTAACCCTAAAATGCTTCTAAAATTGTCATTTTTATTTTCCTCTTTCGGATGTAAGAAAGAGAGTATGTGGAGTGTCAGTCTGTGTTATTTTTTTGAAGATGGAATTTCAACATCTCCTTGTGGAATTTCCTGGTTCTCAACCAAGTATGTAGATTCTGTCTCTCAGAGGCTCGTATATTTTTGACGGCAGTGAGATTAGAATCTGGTTCTTTGGGGAGCCCTGTTTTTGGAGCCTGGTGTATTTCTCTTCTCTTCTTCAAGGACCCCTGTCCTCCTGCTCTGGAGGGAGGGTGTTCAGAGCTGAGCACCTGCAGCCTCGTGTGGGCCCAGCTGCCGCAGCCTGTCTGCCTGGCCAGGGCAGCGTGACATCTTCCCGTGCTGGGATCCACCGCTCTGGGCATGTCTCCTGAGGCCACCTCGTTCCCAAAGACGCCTGCTTGCTTGTGCATATGGTAATGACGCCAGTAAAATTCAATCACTGGGTCCCAGAGGACTGGAGCAAGCGACAACAAATTAGGATACACGAGCTTTGGAGTATCTGAACTGAAATTATAATGGGGTTGTGGAAAAACAAACAAACAAACAAAAATTCTGAGCATTCATTTAATAATAGATGCTGCAGGTTCCCCCACCAACAATTAGTTCATCAACTCATCCTTTGTTCTGGTCATAAAAGAAAATGCCTGAGACGCAGCCAAGAACATTTTATCTTAATGACTCGGTATTGTTGGTGCCCCCAGAACGCACCTGGCTTTGGGGCATCTGGTACAGGGGAGGAAGCAGCCGCCTGGAAGGGCCTCCCTAGGCCACTGCACTAATCCCTGCTGGGCTCACACATGCTCCCCACCCATGGCCTTGGGTTTCAGGTTGCCATCCAGGGCTGAGTCTGAATGGAGGTTGTAACCTCAGAAGGTCCAGCTAGCACTTAACCACTGACATCCATCAAGAATGTCAAGGCTTGCATTGTCTCACTAATTCGAACCAGCTTTCCTGCTATCAGATCCTTTTTCATTCCTAACCTTTCCACCCGGTCTTTCTTCCTTTGTGTGGCAGTCTATAGCCTCTCTGGTTGTGCCTTCCGCCTGGGAGTTGTGCATTAAAAGGCCCCTCTTGGGGAAGAAGTGCCCTTGCTCTCCTCCATGCCATAAACGAAATGTGCAGAATTCATTGACATTTGTTCTCCAGTACGAATTACAGGCGTGTGAAGGGAAAAAGACCATTGAAGGCAGTCTGGATATATCTGCAGACTCTGCAGAGAATTTGCAGTTAAAATGCTTTGTCGTTGCTGTCTTCCTTCATTTTCTTTCTCGTCCAGAGCCCAACGTCCAAGTGTGCACCCCAGAACTGGTGAACAGAGGAGGTGGCAGAGGCGCTGACATTTTCTGAATTAGCAGGTCATGTTCCATCTATACTGAATATCTTTGGGGGTATCTATTGAGACCAAGCCCCCTTCTTGGAGAATTGCTCTCCTTCCTCATGAAGGACTGTAACCATGCACCATGCGTACTTTATTTATTTATTTTTTATCCTCACCCAAGGACATTTTTGCATTTATCTTGAGATAGAGCGGAAGGGAGAGAGGGAGGAAGAGAGAGAAATGTCAACGTGAGAGAGACACATCTAGTGGCTGCCACCCACACGACCCCAATCAGGGCCGGCGACAAACTGCAACCGAGGTACATGCCCTTAGTGGGAACCAAATCCAGGTCTCTCTGGACCGTGGGCCGACACTCTCACCGCTTAGCCAAACTGGCCAGGGCACATCATGCTTACTTTACATGACCCCATGATGCTGCCCAAATCATGCCCCAAGCTGGGCACAACAGAATCTTGTTCCAGGAACTAGAATGTCAGCCAGTTGTTTGATTGTACTGGAGCTTGGAAACGGTAGAGGTCTGGAACTTGGGGCCACCATTTTTAACCATGTGTCTAGAAAGTGAGGGGGTGGGTAGTTTTGCCATGAATCATAGATGTTGAGAGAAGTGGAGGCCAGAGACTGCCCACCCCCCTTAAGATACAGGCAAGTCCCTGTCTTGGTTCAGAATGATTATCCACTTCCTATTTCTAAACCTTGTTAAGGCTGGTTACACTTCAATGGGTGCTCTGTGGTTTTCCCAATAACATCTCCCTTTTTGCACGTGCACGTATGTGTGTTTAAACTCGCAAAAGAGCCCTGTGACATTATCATCCAACATTTTCTTGGGCTTGGATGGCATTTGAGAACCGTGTTATGAATGGCTCTAACATCATACTGTGACTATGTAACAGTGGAGAATTGTAACCCACCTCACCATTCTTTTGACACTGTTTCTATAAATGCTGACTCTGACTAATATGTAGCTTGTAGTTAAATAGCATGTTTGTATAAGAATCCTAGGAACAAACTTCAGAAAATACAGACTCTGACCTTCAATCACTCCAGCTCTAGGAGAACTGCTGACCTTCAACCATAAAACCGGGATGACATAAAACCAGGATGATGAAGGCTAGGATGATAAAGACCAGGATGATATACACTAGACCATCACTTGACCGGTTTGAAGGTCCTTATTGGAATGGACTGTGCTGGCCTGCATGTACAGAACTTTCAACCCCCTTCCCCTTGATTTGTTTGTTCTGCTTTTCCTCTCCCTCCTTATAAAAAACTCTACCTACACGGAGATGTGGAGATGGGCTTCAGATAAGAGTCCCCCATCTTCTTGAGATACCAGCACCTGAATAAACTTCTTTTCTTTCTCTCCAGCACCTGTCTCACAAGTTTGGCTTTTGTGGAGGCAGGCAGCTGAACCTTAATTTCGACTACAACTATAGTAGGCTCATTAAATATGTGTTGAATGGATGGTTAGAGGAGACCTGGAAGTGAGGGTGGTCTTATAGTTAACCCTATATAAAGGATGAGCTTCTGTTTCCCCTTACCACCCCTCATAGCTTTTGCATGTGTCCTCTCTGTAAGACCTTGTGCCTAAAGCTGCATCTTAAACCTCAAACCTTCATTGCCTCTTCATCTAATTTGTCTCTTGGCCAGTGCCTGCTACATGTCCATCTTCTCAGCTGCCTTGAAAAAAATTGTTCTAAGATGTTCACAGATGACAATATAATGTATTATTTCATCAGGGGCAAGGGAACTAGCAATTTGTGGCATTCTATGATAGGTCTTATAAAAATTAGGGATGATTCTTTCCATCACAAAGAGATGGAAATTTCAGGATATCAAGAGACAGAAAGCAACCACAGGATTTTACTGTCCCTTTATTTCCCACAAAATGCAATGCTCAGCGGTGTTCGTATTTATCCACACTTCTTCCTGTCCCCTGCCAAAGGAGGTATTTCATCCAGTGGCTCAGCTGTTCTGGGGCCTGCACGGGGGTGGCTGGCTGGGAAGGGGGGACACAGAAGAGCTTTGCTCATGAGCTACATCTGTGCTTGGGGCCTTTGTGTAGGTAATCAAGCAACCTTCCCTCAAGGCAGAAGCATGGGGACATGTCCAGTCTGACTTCCTCCTCATTTGGCCACATGGAGGGCCAATGTCTCTCCCTCATCTATCAGGAAATGAATGCACAAGCATAACTTCTAAATAAAGTCTTAGAGAGGAGGTTGCTTTTCCTATTGCCTCGGTGTCAGTTATCTTCTGAGCATGGGTCTTGATATAACTTGCTTAAACACATGGTCACTGTTTATTAACCTCTTATGTTCTCCTTAGAAGGAAAAATCAGAACATAAGGTGTCTGGACCACACACACCTAGGAGTGTCAAGCCCTGGGCTAGGTATTTTTGCACGTACCTCATTTAAATGTCACAATGGTCCCACCGTACATTAGCACTTATTTTCTAAGAAGTTGAGTGCCTAAAAGGCCACACAGGTAAGTAAAACAAGATCACACTGCTGGGATGTGGACCTAGTTTACCAGACTTAAAACTGTTCTAATTCCATTATGCCATATTTCACAAAGTTGTCTGATAAGATTCCTCGGGGTGAGTACTTGTTAAAAATCCAGTCCTGGGTTCCACCACTAATCTAATCAGTCGGAATCTCCTAAAAATAGGTACAGGAATTTACCCCAGGTGAATCTCATCAGGCAACTTAGGCCAATGCTACTGTGATGCCTTAAATACTTACACACACACACACACACACACACACACACACACACACCTTGGTCACTGTTGAGAACTATACTAAGTCTTTTCTCTTTTTAATAAACTTTTTATTTTAGAATAATTTTAGATTAGCATATATCTTGCAAAGACGATACAGATAGTTCCTATATACCTTCTTTATTTTCCCCTAATGTTAAGCTCTTACACAACCATGGTACCTCTGTCAGAGCAGAGAAACCAACTGACAAATTACTATTAACTGTATTGGGCAAACAATTATCCTGGGAATGACAGCACAAAAGGGGGGAAGAGAGGAGAACCCGTAGTTTCCTTCCCATTCCTTATTCCTCAGTAACCAGAACGCAGAGAGTGTTGGCAGAAGGTCATGACCAAGAAGTCAGTGGGGTGCATTTTGGGCAGCATTTCCATCATTCTTGTGAGAAGGAAACATGCATGTGTGTGCCAGGAAATGCAAATTGTGTCACTTGGTGTCTTCATGTCTCAGATAAATGACTTCTTTCTGCCTTTAAAACTGGCATTGCATGTATAAAGATGAGCCATAAAAATCCATGCTAACAATGACACATTTTAAGTTTTCTTTACTTAGCGTGACATTAAATAGCAAATTAAAACAGAAAATACCATAACTAGTTTAGATAGAGGCTGGAAAAAAAGGAAAAATCTTTATATTTTAGTTTCTTAACTGCACTTTTTTTCTTTCTGGAAAAAGGGCCCCACATTTTCATGTTGCAGTGGGCCCCACAGATTTTATAGCCAGTCTTGCTGATTCCTAGTCTAGAGCCATTGCCTTAACATAATGAAGCCAGTGATGGTGTGATTGTGGTACCCAGGCAGGGGAGGGAAAGGTATGCCAGGAAGAGAATGCTGTGCCATCCTGGGCAGTTCCAGCCATGGAAAGGGCTTATTCCACATTAACCAGCCCTGTCTGCCCAGATGTAGCCATGTCTGCCTCAGGATGGTCCTAATATTTGGGCACTCCAATATATGCCCAGGGGGCAGTAGGGCCCCTATTGGATATTTCCAGCGGCCAAGTGCTTCTTGATGCAGAAAGTGCAATGGCAAATGCCACATCAGGAAGCAGTTAGACTCTTGACCTGCCCCAGACATATGGCACTTGCACGCACGACGCTGTAACATGCTGCTTAATTATTTCTGTGCTCCAGTGGGCCAGGTTTTCAGCTTGAGTATTAAATTAAAAAAAAAAAAAATCTCTGCATCTACAAAAACTGCTAACTCATTAAACACGGAATGGGGTGTTTCTATGAAAAGGCAGCGCAGTGGGCTTGGGACAGCAGCTTTAATTTATATCTGAAAACAAATTAGCCTAATGGAGCGGAACCCATGCACACGGCTGAACGGCCCACCTGCAGGAAACGGAGCAGGGCTGCAGTTCATGGATGGCCCCTCTCCTCCTTCCTGAAATTCTCAGCGCCATGGGCCTTCTAGGAGAGCATGTTCTTTTTAGGATGAGGATTTCCAGCTGGTGGTGTGAGGGCCATCGTCCCTGTGGAGCGAGGCCGTGCTGCTGTGACTCGTGGACAGGTGCGGGCCCCAGGCGGGAGGAGCAGCCTTTCGTGGGCAAAGGTGACTGCTGCGTGCCCTTCTTGTCCTGGTGAGAGTTGTGTCACCCAGTGGTAAGACATGTGACCAAGAATGGGGCATAGCTAGTAGGTGGCCCCCTCAAGCATCCCCCGTAGCCCTCCCCTCTGTGAAAACCAGATCGACATGTCATTGCAGCCCGCCCCTCCTCCCTGGGCCAGGCTCACCGGGCTCCTGGCAACTCCCAGTGCTTCTGTCTTGTTCTCAAGCCCTCCCGGCCACACACACATTCCTTCCCATTTAGACCTTTGCAGTGTCTTTTCTGGAATTTTCTGGAATTGTTTCCCAGTTGGTCTCCCTGCCTCCTATCTACCTGTTACATAGAATTTTGACAATGGTCCTGTAAAAACTGAAATTTGATGGTTTGGAAACAAGTTAAAATGTATCGTCTCCATAGCTGTGAGGACAAAGCTCCCGATGCCCCTCCCATCAGGGAATTTTGCTCTGGCCCTTGTCAACTCATTGGCAAACATGCCCTGTCTTCATTTGCCTCCTTTCTGTGTTTTCCTGCCCCCGCACCATCGTAACTTCTGCCCACATGGGAAGTTTTCTCTCTTGTTCACTGCTGTATGGCGGTCCCGGCACATCGCCCCACGCCTTGTAGGTGCTCCGTAATGACTTGTCGAATGGGTCGTCAATGGATCTGAGCCCTGCCTGCTTCTGCAGCTGCATCCCCTAAACCCCCGTGCTCCAGCTGTGAGATCCACGACGATTGGTATCACCCCTCCACAGGTCGGGCCCGCCCAGGCACCCTCCTGCATACCTACCTCCCCTGCACACACATGCCAGCCTTCTTCATCCTTCCCGGTCCTCACCAACTCTGTAACACCTTCGCACAGTGCACACCTGTCGCGGGAGCGTGCTACACCTGGCTTCTTTAGTCAGCATCCCGCCCCAGCGATGCTAAGCAACCCCAGGGCCAGATGCTGCCCCGTGTTTTCTTCCCCACCCTGGTGCTCCAGATGCTTGAGGGATGAACGCCCAAGTGACAATCCCAAAGACACAACCAGTTAGTGGCAAGGTCCAGACCAGTGCCCAGATGTTCTGGTCTTCCATCACGGTACCTTAATTATTAATATTTCCATCAGAGAACTCCCTTGAGAAGACATTGTCCCCAACTTCCCCGAAACTCTCTGCAGTGGTTTCTGCACTGCTTGCTGGTCCCTGGCCTGTATTCCTTCTTCCCAAAAACAAACCTTCCCTTAATTTGTCATTCTCCTAATTTCCTGCCGTAATCATCTGAGTCATTCATCTTTTACCAAGTGGCTGTGAGAGCAGAGATAGCGTAGGCATGATGGTTTTGCTGACGTTTGCAGATGTTTTGAAGTTACTCAAATCAAAGGAAGACAGCCTGGGCACATTTGTGAGATTTTTGGTGTTTGTTTCATGAAAACATGTTCTGTCTTATGGGAAATTTCAAACACACATAAAAGTGGCAGGAACAGTGCAAGAGTAGGATTAGAACGACCTCGCAGGTTTATCCTGATATCAGTGATTTGTAACATTTCCTGTTTCTTTTTATTCTTTGTTGAATTATTTTAAAGCATAGTCCAGACATCATGTCATTTTATTATCCCACTTCAAAATGCCTCTCTCTCTCATTCATAACCACAGTACTTTTTTGTCACCCCTAACAAAATCAACAATAATTCCTTGGAAACACAATGTTCTTAGAGGTATTTGGGGCCCAGCTTCTCTGCAGAACCAAAACAACCCCCTGAAGCGGTATCTGGACACCCCTTCGAAGTCCTTGCGTGTTTTAGACGGAAGTTGGAAATGCCTCATGCTTTCTTGGCTCCATGGGTGGGACTTCACTGGGGTTTTGTGATTACTCTACACTTCTCTCCCTGTCAGGGTCTCTGCAGACGATGGCTTGGGACAGCTGCCTTGCCCTGTGGCCCGCCCCCAGGCTGAGCTCTCACAGCCCAGGCCCCTCCGGTGTTGGCACCTCCACTCACCACCTACAGGCAGCCTACATGCCAAGGTTAAGGCTGAGCCTAGATGACGAGTCATTTTCATTTTCTGTTGTTCTTGTTGGCCTCGGCATCTCATAAGCATAGTGACCAGGTGACAATAATAAGGAGGCATTCAGATGAGTCCTGTGAATAACATGCAAGTTTAAACTTTTGAAATCCTGGTGTCACCTACACCATCCATAGGGCCGGGAAGAGTGTCCAAGAGATGCCAGGTCTGGCTGTCAAACTGCCTGGTGGAGCCTTTCTAGTCTCACAGGAAAGCACGTGACCGTGGGCGTGTCCTCCCCACAAGATCCTCTTGCTGCCTCCAGGCCAACGCCCTTCCTTGCTCACACCCTCCCAGATCTGGCAGGGCCCCATTCCTCCCAGCTTCCTCCTTCCTCCCACCCCCTGAAGCTCATGCCCCCTCCCCCCCCCCTTCTAGAGGAGGCTTGTTTGTCCCTGTTGCTAAGCAGCGTGGTGCACGCAGGCTGGCAGTGCTTGCTGTCCACTCCCCCACTCAGATCATTCCGATTAACCCTGTGCGGACGGACACAGTTTAAAAACCTGGGCTGTATGACAGTCCACAGACCGCACCAAGGAGTCCATGACAATCCACACCTTGCATTCCCCAGCATTGTGTCCCTTCTGGAAGGCAAGGATCTGTGATGGCTGAGGGCTCTGGACACATGAGACCTGGCCCCACCGCACAGTAACAGTGATGTAGTAACTTCTAGGACTTTACTCACCGTCGCCAACGAAGTCTTGATTTTCTCACCTGTGAAAGGGGATAATAACATAATGGTTTCTGCATTTGTCTGCTCTATGGATTAAATTAAAGTATGCAGAGGGCCCAGCACAGTGTCTAATGTGTAGCAAGAACTCAAGCTATTTGAGCTGACATAAGGACAGTCGGCCCAGCTCCGTGGTATCATTCATCTGCTTATTTGTTACCGGTTGAGGTAGCTGTTCATCCTTCCAGTTGGGGGTGGAAAACACAGGCACAGAGAGGTAAAGCAACTTGCTC
This sequence comes from Tadarida brasiliensis, assembly GCA_030848825.1. Taxonomy (NCBI): domain Eukaryota; kingdom Metazoa; phylum Chordata; class Mammalia; order Chiroptera; family Molossidae; genus Tadarida; species Tadarida brasiliensis. The sequence goes on along the minus strand of CM061267.1, from coordinate 90,358,767 downwards.
AAAGACAAACAGCCAGTGTCGAAGTCAGACGCGTTTTGTGTTTTTCCAGCTTCGTTGCTGGGCCCCAGAGATACCTACGTCTCGAGATCAATCCCAGCCAGACCTTTTGGGGAAGAGAATTTCTGTGGAAACACCTGCCTCCGTGGGCCTGTTTCTCACTCTGAAGCAGCTATCATCTGTTGTCCGTGGTAAATCATCTCCAAGATAAGTATCTGTGCACCCATCTCCATGTCTGGTAATGACAGTGAACCTATATTTTACATTTCAATCCAAATCCGAACGTGAGGACCAGAAACGGAATAGCTGGCCTTGAAGTACATGGCGCTGAATCACACAGGCAATCCACAGAGGTGCAGGCGATCAGAGAGCCGAGTTTCAGGGAAAAAGGGCAGGAAGAACACATTATTTTAAGTCTTTCCCTCCAACCTTCTAATGATTCTAATTATACTGTTTCCACTATTTAGAGTTGGTTAATTCAACAAGTTCCAAGGAGGCAGAGGCTGCGATTTGATGCCTGAAACTATTTCCCTTGGTTGGGTTTTGTCGCTCCAGCGTCCTCGTGACCCCAGCCTGGCCCTGTCTCTCAGGTGCACCGAGTGAGGGCAGGCCAGCCATGCGTTTCAACTCCCTTGATCAGCTCTAAGACTATACCCCTAAGTGGCATTTGGGTACCACTTCCATAATTTTTGTTATATCCTGGGACATCAATTAGTTTGTATTTTCTTTAAATTCACTCACTTCTTTTATAGTTAAAAATATTTTATGAAATTGCCCAGCGGTGTGGCTCAGTGGTTGAGCGTCGACCTATGCATCAAGAGGTCGCCAGTTTGATTCCCAGTCAGGGCACGTGCCCAAGTGCCCGATCCCCAGTGGGGGGCATGCAGGAGGCGGCCAATCGATGTTCTCTCTCATTGATGTCTCTATCTCTCTCTCCCTCTCCCTTCCTCTCTCTCTAAAATCAATAAAGAAAAAAAAAATCATTGTATTAGTCAGGGTAGGATGGGCTACGCCACAGTAACAAATAAACCCTGATAGCTCAGTGGCTTAACACAGCCAAGGGTTTCCATTCAGGTAAAATTCAATGTGAGGCAGATGACTTTCCCGGGGAGCTTTTCTTAAAGATGTCTCTTAGATAGTGACTCTTACCTCCAGGCTCCCTCCACCTTACAATGCCACCATCTCAAGATGTGGTGACAAATTCAAGGACGTGCCACCCCCAAATCTGCCGCTTGGCTGTATTAATTATTTTGAATTGAAGGCACCTGAGAAACAGCAAACACTTGGAGAGGCTTTCTCTGAACGCCCCTGTTCTGCCGAAAGACAGATCCTCCAAAGGAACCCAGTTGTCATAAGTGACCTTCCAGGAAGATTGACGCCTATCCCTGGAGACTAGAGGTTGACACCACACCCAGACAGACTTTGTCACAAACAATCACACCTCCCAGCTCTGTTGCTCTAAGGGCCTATTTATCTTTCCTAAGAATCACTGTCTCCCTCCTGAGAGGCCTCTTCCTCCTTCCCCTGTGAAGGCATTATATAAGCTCTCAAGTCTTATCGATTCGGGGGACAGTCATGGTTTTTCCCTGTGATGGCCCATGCACACACTATTAAAAATGAATACATTTGTATACCTCTCCTTCTGTTCATCTGCCTGCAGTCAGTTTATTTCATAGGCCTAGCTGGTGAACCTGGGAGGGCAGGGGGAACGGCGTCCAGGGTCCCGGGCAGGGGAGAGGCTGGAGGCTGTACACACGCCCTCAACGCCTCAGCCCCACGGTGACGTAGGCTGGTTCCACTCACATTTCATGGCGAACACCAGTCCCACAGTCCCTCCTAACCAAGGGGCCTGGAGTGGGCAGAGCACAGGGGGTATTTGCTGATGACAACTGCCTGTCACAAGGAGGGGAGACGGAACCGCGAGGTCACCACTTGCTGTGACAAAGAGCTGGTCATAAATGGACGTGATGAGAACAATGTGGTGACTTCTAGGTAGATGTTAATTCTTAGGTGTATTTAGTTTCTCCAAGAGATGTTTGGGGAGGTGGGGGGGGGGGGCGGGGAGAGAGATCGAAGATGTGTTAGCACCAAATGGAGACTTTCTCTCTGAAAAAATCAGAAAGATTGAAGGATCATTGGAAGAGAAACACCTTTCTCATTATATGACTCACTGTTGTTTAATGCCCTGTCCATGTCCCATCTAAAATCACCTCTCTTTCTACCTAAAGTCTTCTGAAGGACAGCAGTGGTCACAGTGGTCCACATACCACTCTGGGAAACTGCCCTCATGGGTCAACATCACCTCCAAGGCAGCAGCAGGTACTTATGAGGGTGGCTGTGCCCGGCTCTGTGCTCCGGCTGCCGAGGGCACAGAGTTGAGGGTGCCGATCCCTGATGTTAGCTTGCACAGAATGTACAATAGTTACAGCACAGCGCAAGAAATGCATTCAAGAACCACAAGTGTTATTGGAGTGACCCTGGAAAGGCAGCAGATTTTTCAAGAAAAAAATCCACAATGTCTTTGTTGTGTTGTGTTCCCTGTTTGATTTTATTTCCTTTTAATTTTTCTTTTTGTGGTATTAATGGTATTCTATTCTATTCTATTCCGTTCCGTTCCAGGTGAAACCCACTGGTAGAAAGGAAAAATCAAAGCACCCAGCTAATGTTTTCTAGGTACTTTGAGTGCCACTGGAGACATCAGACATTCTCAGAGGGCCACACGGTAAAGAACACGATTTGCAAGTCGTAGAGAAGGTTAATAACGACGTCAGATCAGTACTGCAGTATTGATTTAACGGGCTGAATGGAGGGGAAGGGCAGCGAGCTGGGGTCTGCCGGGTCCTGGCCCTCTGCCGGGCAGCCTCAGCTCCATTTGTGCTCAGGTTGTCTTCTCGGGAAAAAGGTGGATTGGCCCAACTGTGCAGTTTCTGCGTCTGAAAGTCCACGGATGCCGAGGAAGCTCCCCTCAAGCCCACTGGGGAGAACGGATTTGTTGTACTAGAGCATCTGTGTTCTGTACTCAGGTGTTGGAGAAATAGACTAACCTCATGACTGTGTCTGCATTTACTTGCACCTTATCAGCACTTACTATGTGCCAGGCACGGCTCCGGCGGCCTTAGCAATATTAATTTAATCTTTGTAACAGTGGGTACTGTTATAACACCCATTTTAGAGAATGGAAAACTAGGCACAGGGAGGTTAAGTAAGTTGTTCAGGATCAGATATCTAGAGAGAGGCAGAGAGAGATTCAGTCTCAGGCAGTCGGGGTCCAGTTTGCAATCACTACCCTGCACTGTCTTTGGACAGAATAGTTGAAAGTGGTGATAAGATGAAGAAGGCAATGATGACACCTGTGCAAGAAGTAGTTGACAATAACAGGTGTCGCACATGCACGTGGGTGAAGTTCTTTTAGAGAATCAAAGAGTGAGTGTACCCCGTGCTGGGAGAGAAGAGGAGCCGCCTGGCTCCTAGCCCGGCTTTGCACAGGTGCGCCCGTTTGCTCCCCCCAACACCCTTAGGAGGGAGGTGCCATTGTCATTCCCATTTCACAGACAGAAGGGGCTAAGTAAAAATGCTGGTAAGGGGTGGAAGCCAGGCCCCGGAACAAAGTGCCTACAGGCAGAGTTGGTGCTCCTGACCACTGCCTGGCCACCTCTGTCAGCTGTGGTGAGGAGGCAGCTGGTGACATCTTTGCTGGGGACACGGAAGGCATCCTGAGATCAGGCACCCTGGGGGTGGGGTGGGTGCCTTGAAGTAAATGAGTCTCCTGGTGCTGGCAAAAAAAAAAAAAAAAAAAAAAAACTAAGCAAAAAAGCCTCCAAAAGACGGACATATTTCTATCAGACCGGCAGGTGGACTTTTCAGAAAGATGCCCAGCGCAGAGGGGATGCGCACAGACGAGAAGCACATGCCCGGCTCCAGGGCTGCAAGACCGCACAGCCTGGGGTCACTCCGGACCAGCCTGGGGTTCCTCGAACTGCGCACTATTGACATTTGGGGTGGAAAATCCCCCTGGTGTTTGATCTTATACTTTGGACTTATGAGCAGAGAACGCTTCCAGAAATTAGCTTGCTCTGATATTGAGGAGTTCATGTATTCTCTAAAATTTTTCCAATTCTTAGAATCTAAGAGAGAGAAAAAAAAATGATGAATTTGTGTGCACGGTACTTTATCGTCCAGTTATTTTGGGATATTTTGGGGAGTGTATGGCTGTGGGAAGAGGGAAGGGAAAGCATGCTGGGCACACCTCAATACCCCTGTGGATCTGGATGTCTGTTATTTCCCCCTGAATGGGTGGTCACGTTCATGTCCTATACCATGTTGCCCCCTAGCGGTCATTTCGTGTTATAGCAACAGCAGAAAGGCGCCAATAAAATTGCTCTCTAAGCATGAAGCCACGGGGGAGGGGGGGTTCGGGGTTCAAGGAGCAACTTTGGCTTTTGGCTTAGCCCAGCTGTGATCCTCAGGCCTCTCCACCCAGCCGCACCCTCCCTCCCCGAGCCCCACTGCCCGCGACCCCACTCCTGCCCCTTGCTCCTTCCGCCGGCTTGCTGGCCTCTTCTTTGCGGGGAAGTCGAAGCTGCTTCCATTTTAAATGGAAACAGCATCCTGTAGCTAGAAATATCCGTCAAGAATCGTTTTATGAATGCTCTGAGGAGAGTGACTACGTGAAAAATAGACACGAATCGGCTGGGGGAAAATGCATTGTTGTTTTCTAAGCTCGAAAACATCCCCAGGAAGCCTTTCCTCCCCAGTGCAGGCTAAGCCTCTGCTCCCCTCACCCACCAGACCGGTTAGCTAACCCGCTGGGACAGGGGAGCCACCGGCACACGTGTTTGTCATCTTAAGAGCTTTGGCTAGCTGACTTAAATTTCAGACAACTGGAGACTCTTTTAATGGCTTTCTTCTGTCATAGATGACACTCTGCAATTAGTAACCCCATAAAAGCCCTTTTTATTTTTGAGGATCACTTTAAAAGAAAAGTAGAAACCAAGAGAATGGAGACAAAGAAAGCTACTCTACAGAGTGAAACCTTGTCTTCGATGATGGCATTAAAAAAAAAAGTAGCTTTACACACATCAGTGCGCTTCAGTGATCTATTTACATGTCTCAAAATTCAGTGCTCAGCCAGCAGACCACCCACGCTTGGATGGCGAAATCACGATAGATAACTACTTTTTTGCAAAGGGTGTTTTCTATTTCCAGAAAATGAAATTTTATTTACAGCTCTATGAGCTAGAATTTCTTTCAACAATCAGGTGAGACAAATGACCCAAAGGGTTAGTTCTAGACCAGAGCTATTAAAGCAGTTCTGATTTTAGGCCATAGAGGCAAAGGACAACTGACAAAGAGCCTGGAAGGGCAGGCATGGGAACAGAGACTTTGCAGAAGCCTTGGGGACAGGCAGCAGCTGGGCTTTAAGGTTTATCGACTTAATAGAATAAAATGCACTTGTTTATTCCTACTTTGTGTGAACACGCATCAGATGAAGAAACCCCACCACTCCCCCACGCTTGAAAAAATGTCCTTTTCTTTTCTTTTTTCTCTCAATATGAATGGATTAAGCAGCGGCTTGGGTTTTATTTATTTATTTATTTTTATTTACCCCACCCGAAGATATTTTCACATTAGAGAAATATCGACATGACATGACCCCAACCGGGGCCTGGGACGAACTGCAACCGAGGTATGTGCCCTTAGCGGGAACCGAACCCGGGACTCCCGGGCCTGCAGGCCAACGCTCTAACCGCTGAGCCAAACTGGCCAGGGCAGCAGCATTGGTTTTAAAATCATAAAACATAACATGCACAGATGTTTTATAAAAAGCAATGGAAAGGCTAGAAATCTCCTATGTATTTGCTTATATTTCTGAAGCTTATTTAACCTTCTTTGTCTTATCACTTCACATAGAATGACTCTGAGACCCCAAGTGAGCCTGGACCCCACTACTCTGGTGATAGGTACTACTAAAAGAAAAGATATCTACGGAGGTAGATATGAACTTGTCTATCGGATCAAGATTGCACTTGTCAATATGATCAATGCAGATGGCGAACCCAGCTCGTGGGGGCCAGTGGAGTTGGCCTGATAGTTGAATGGCCTGTCCCCAGATGCAGAGGTTGAAACTGCAGTCACAGCTCTGCACACATTGCACCGGGGCCGCCGGAGCGAGCTCCTGTGTGACAAAGGAGACAGATGGCTGCTCAAACTTCCATAACAAGTGGCGGAATTGTTCAAGGGATTTCGAAACCCTCCAACTGGAGGAGCAGGGTGAGGGGAAAATAATACACGACTGACCATCAGTGGTTAATATAATCGGCTGACTCATGTTAACAGAATGTCAACAAGTCACAGGAATCAAGTCTAGCTCTTGTCTCTAGCCAGACAGTATCCACGACAATGTGACCTTTAGACTTATTATTAGATACGCTACTGAAGCTGTCTGAAGGGTGCTAGAACTATCATTGTAAGAGAAGAACTCCAGTTTATTTAGAAGGCCGAGTTTTTAAAAAGATGCTCTCAAAAGTGCTGACTCTCCCTCCATGCATTAAACCAGTTACTAACTGCACTTATCATCCTGTTCATTTCCTCCCTCCCATGCTTTCTCCCTCCCTTCTTTCCTCCCTCCTGCTCTCCATTCCTTTTCTCTTTTTCTCCCTCCCCTTTCCAGGGCAACTATGTCTCAGGCACTATGCAAAGCAATGACAGACTGAAGATTTATGAGAATTGTTTCCCTTTTAGGAGATGAGACAAATATGTAACAGCACAGACACAGGCAGGGCAGACCCTGGCTCTGAGAAGGCTCGGGCATATACAATTTGGGGAGTGTATATATATATATATTTACAAATACAAAATTAAGCATGAATGTATTTATTTAAAAAGAAAATCACAACAATCACGGGACACTTGGAGGTTTAGGTCCTCTCTCCTGAAGGTGTCTTTCGGCAATGTACCAAAAACACTTGATTGGAAATGTTTTCGGATTACAACCTCGCTGCCTCTGCTCCCCTGCACACTCGGGGGCTTGAGGGCTCACAGAGGCCTGGCCGAAGAAAGGCCTGCGGCGCAAGCTCCATTTACTTCTTGGAAGCTGGCATCCAGTCTCGGGGGCAGCAGTCAGGGCGGTGAGCAGCTGAAACAGCCTGTGGCATGCCAGCAGGCTGGAACAGCATCAGATGCCGTCCCGAGAGCACGCTGGGAGGCAGGGTGGCTCACGGTCAAGGTCCGCTTGGGTGTGCTGGGCAAGACGGGTTCCAAGTCCTGTTTGTGAACTTCTCCTCTCTTGCGTGTCTGTGGAAAGGCTAATGAAAAGAAATGAGGTAGGTAGAGCACACAGCCCAGGGCTTGGCGGGGAGCAGACCCGCCACGAGCCTCTGCCAGGGGAGGGATTTATGTGGGGGTTCGAGACTGAAGGTCACTTGTGTGTCTCTTTGCGTTTGTCGCACCCCCACCTCCCTTCACCGACTGCAGGAGACACTGGGTATCAGTGGAATCCAATCCCTAGTTAATGTTCCCACTTGCCTGTATGCTGTCTGTCGGATCCCATCCATCAAGTGTGTAATCATATTATACGTTGCCTTCTCTATGAATAAGAAATGAGGGGATGGCGTTTTGTTTTCTGCGGTCCCCGAGCACGAGAGACTAGATACCTGATGCAGAGTGCCGCTCCACGCTGAAGGGAGGGAGGGTGCAGATAATAAATCATTTTGTGTTCCCGGGATGGAAGACAGGCTCCTTGGGGTTGCTGTGATTGTGGCAGCTGCGGTCTTCTTCGTGCTCAGCACTGTGGATACTGGTCTGGGCTGGCCAGAGGGGATGAGTGGAAACTGTGGGCTGTGACCATGTCTGCCCGGCTGGTGTGGGGGGCATGCCAGAGCCAGGCTGCCAGGTGGCTTCGGTGAAGGACCAGGGGATTTACCCTCTCTCACGGGATCAGTAAGGTGTTAGCACCCAAATGCTCCTCCGCCCTGTGGAAGGTTTTGCAGTCTTTGGATGCCAGGAATGGTCACTGAACGCCTCAGTTTCCTTAGCTGCAAAATAGGAGTAAAGCTCCCTTGTCTGCTTCCCTAAACCACGTGGAGAACAAAACACTATAAAGAAAGTGAAAATGCCTTGTACATCCAGGGAGAGCTAAAAACATTGCTATTGAATGCAACAGCATACGTTATGGAGCTGTTAGGTGTAATTCTCAACCCATTTTTCAGCAATGATTTCTCATACTCCTTACATTTGCATTCTGGCACCACTTTATTGTTTACGTAGGTTATATAAATTAATTCTAAGTGTTAAGCTCTACTGGATTCTCTCATTCAAATTGGAGTAAAACAGGGAAGATGGGTCATTCATATTTTCATGGTCTTCCTGTTTTCAGTGGGTTGTCTAGCAGATTAAAGCGGTTCTCAAAGCTATAAAATAGCGCCACCGTGTGGCCTCACAGCCTACTGCCCGTCACTACTCTTTTTTTCCTTCAAATTCTTCATTTTAAATATTGGCAAGTAAGTATCAGAAAGTCTGTTTTCTGCTTAAATAAAAACAATGTGTCTATATTTATCTGTATAATATATGGAAACTTATGGAAATTCAGTGGACCCCAGCCCCAACTGCCTTTGTAACTACTCGTTAGTGAAAGTATCCTTTTCCTGGTATAAACATGCCTGAGTAATTTTTGTGAGTGATAACAAGTTTAATTTCAGCCACAGTTGTGCCTTTTCGATGGTGGTAACTAAGGAAACGTAGTTTGTCCAGGATATCTCCTCCAATTATCTGATGAAAAAAATATACATGTTTATATTTCACAAAAAACATTTTATCGGAGAGGGGTATATAAGGTAATACATATTTCACAAAAAATAAGAATAAAAAGTATAAGTGTACTCAGGTCGCCTCAGTCTTCGATACTTGCTTGAACAAGCAATGTAAGGCCGAAGCACCTTTGCAAATGGCATGATAGCCCTGCATTGGACTGGTCTAAACGAAGGAGCGATAGCAAGGACATATTTGTTAGGGAGAATGTTACAGCAAGAGGTAATTCTCTATTTTTTTCAATGGGACATGAGTGATGATAATAATAACATACTAAATGTTTATTTAGCAAGGCAGTGTGCGAAGCGTTTACCTGCATTGGTGAATTCAATAATTGGAGAGGGGGCTCAATCACGGCCCTTTCAAACATTATAACGGAATTAAAAACGACTGACCAATGTAAGCAGAAACACACCTTCAAGCTAAGCGTCCGCCTGCAGCGCTGGGGCTCAATGGCTTTGAATGCACTGGGTGGTTAATGCCCTCTGGTGGCCATTATGGGAATTTGCAAATTTAACAGATTGAATGCAGAAATGAACATGAAATACGTTGTTGGAGGAGAGCTCTACCGATACCCTGGAACACCAGAAAGATGAACAAGTGGGTTCCAGAACAAATTAAGCCTGAAACATCACCGGAGGCAGAAATGACAAAACTGAAGCTGTCTTACTTCGGGCACATTGTGAGAAAGCAGGATTCTCTGGAAAAGACAGCAATGCTGGGAAAAATAGAAGGCAGCAGGAGCAGAGGAAGACCAAATATGAGATGGAGTGACTCCATAAAAGAAGCCGTAGGCACGAGTCTACAGGAGCTCAGCCGGGTTGTTGAGGACAGACACTCATTCATAGGGTCACCAGGAGTTGGAGCCGACTCAACGCAGTTAACACACAATGAACACAAGCACTAGGATGCCAGTTGGTGACTGCAAAGTCCTGTCCGGGCAACCTGAAGCCATTGGTATGTGATCAATGAAGTTCAGCCCTCTTCGTTATCATGAAATTCCTGCTGTCAATGAAAGAGATAGTATGTGAATTCATATCCACTGAAGCGCTCCACTGCAAGATGAAATGCCTACAAAATGATGGGTGTTAACCATGGCTGACAGGGCTACTGTCTGTCTTCCTATTTCAGCTGTTAAATCAAAAGGGAGCAAACGTCGAAAATGTTAAACAAATCACCAAAAGGGTAAACAAGCTGTGCTGTATTCATTGGCTCCATTTACAATGGAAAGCTTCTTTTTGTCATATGCATCTAGGGATGCAGGCCTGCGTGGGTGTGGTCATACCCCTGGGGAATTCCAGAGGGATGGACAGCAAAGTGTTCACAATTGTAACCTCTGGGGATAAAGATAAGGAGGGCAAGAGAATAAACACTTTTGCTTTTTACTTTGCCATTTGTCCATGTCTTAACACAAACTTGTATTTCTTTCCTAATAAAACAATCTTAAATAAACAGATATTTAAAAAAGAACCAAACATTCAGACGCTAATCTGCGAATTCCTTCAGGACATGAATGGACTCTTTCCCTATCATCTCTGCATTCCATGTGGTTGAACCACGATCTCATTTCTCTACACTGGTTGAGGTTCTACCACTGCAAAAGTCTTCTAACCGGACACCAGTCCCTAGTCTGACCTCTCAAAAACATAAAATAAAATAAGAACCAAACATATGTCCATCTGAAAGATAACATGCCCTGCAAATATGATGAACAAGTTAGGGAATGTTATTTACGTTATTGTTTAGAATTTTAATATGTATAGCTTTATATGCTAGTTTTGGTAGAATTTGAATTAATTCCGTGGTATTTTTCTTGGTCCTCAAGATGAAATGGAGGAGGAGCTTCCTTGACCACAGACCTAAAATATTTTCATTACCTGCTGAGGTGTGTGAACCAGCAGTTGGAGCAAAACATTTGCAATCTTTCTTCCAAGTTCCAATCTCACTATTTCTGTATTTGTTGACCTTATTTAAAAGATGTCCTTTTTTACAAAGCTGACACAAGACGAATAATATTTTCTAAGTCACACATATTAAAAGTCACTCTGGTGCCATTTATTTCTACCAGGCATTTGTGTCAAAATATTTAAGGTGGATTTTGAAATTTCTGTAGAGTACAAGATGCTATAGCATAAAAAGAGGCAGGAGGGGTAAGGAAGGGAGAGAGGGATATGCCGGGAGGGATATTCCAGGAGCCGGATGTCAGACAAGTCCCGACGCGTGCACAGGGAAACGATGCCCTGTACCACTTCTGGTGAGGCTGTACATCTCGTTTGGAATTTGCTAGCAATAGAAACAAAGAAGAAACATGGTAAGTTCTAGGAGTCATAAGTCCCTAAGACACAAAGGAATCCGTAGTTAAGGAGAAACAAAAGCTAGGGGCCTTGTTAAGACAAGAACAGTTGTCCCTGCTTGACTGGCTTCTAGATACACTTGAAATGTTCCCGTCCATTGCAGAGGAAGATGGCACACGTGTCTGGAACATTCCTTTGTCCTGGGCATGAGGCAAGACAGCCACTGTTGGTCTTTATCCCCCAGAAGTGTTCACTGTGTATTTTTAGTGGTCTCCATTCACCGTCTGCCTGGATCGTGACCCCCAACCTCAGCCTCTCCTTCGGGGGCCCTGGCGCTTCCCGTTTCCTCCCTGTTGAAGTGGGCTCAGTGGACCGGCTCTGTATGCGACTAATAATACAATTGTGCCCCTCCCCACTGAGGACATTTGCATTTATGTTTGGTCCTCTGAGATCGGCAGCTGGTCAGGTGGGTGCCATTCCGCATGTTTTATGACAGAGGTTCCATTTCACGTGGCATCGTCAGTCAACAGCTCCTCTGACTCTTCACTGTGTTTACCGATTCTCCTTCGGCTGCGGAGATCACGGTGAACCCTAACTGATTAGACTGTGTCAACGTTATTTAATGCATCCTGGTGCTGTCCTCGGCATATTTTATTCTAGAGTTGTTTATTTTCTTGCAGCCATTGCCCACTGATATTTGGGTTAGGGGCTCCTGTGACCCCATTGTCTTTTAAATCAGTCTTGATCCCAGTCCATTCATCCCCACTGGCTGGCCGTGTCATCCCCTGCCCTCCCCCACTCTAAGTGTTCATTTCGTGTCCAAGTTCACGCATGAAAAACACATTGCGCAAAGACGGACGGTGATGTCCTAACCCAGGGCAATGAACAGACTATTCATCTCACCACCGTCTTGGCCTCCGAGGGAGACTTGAAAGGAAAATAAACAGAGCTGTGAGTGGGTGTAGGTGGAACCCTCCACATTTCCTTTTCCAGACAGCACAAGAACATCAGGCCAAGTGCCCGAGAAAGCGTGGGCTCTGGCGTCCTTCGCTTCTGCACGGCGTTCCGTGTGAGACGGAGAGGGGTGCTGAGTCTACCCAGTTTCCCGTCCTGGGTGATGGAGGGGCCGATTCGAAGAGCAGAGATTCTCTTTGGGACCAGTGCTCCCTCCAGTTATGTCTGGTCACGAGTGGACGATGACAGTCTAAAGGCCACAAGCTTTACAAAGTGGACGCATGTGGCTGGAGGTCAGAAATGGCCTTGGGGAGGAATCAGTACTTCTGGGAGCCCAGAAAGGTTCTCCTCCCACGGTGGCCCACCTGACGCAGCCTCATCTCTGCTGTCACCTCCCAAATGCACCACACAGAGTGAGAACGATACGCCACTCCTCGTCCAGAGAGGGTCCCCATGGTAGACCCACCATTAAGTGGCTGGTTGGTCCTCCGGAGGACAGAGCCATCTCAGGTTACAGGTTTTCTGACATGGGAAGTGGCGATCGTGCACTTCACCTCAGTGAGAGGAAGTCCGAGGGGTGGACAGTCCCTGCCATCATCAGTCATTACGCACATGTTTATAAATGGGCATCTACATGGTATATGTTCAGTCTATACCCTAACAATATATTTTCGACAAACGCTTTGTCTTTCAAATACCTCGCTTAATATGATCTGATGCTAGTGCATTGGCGGCATCCGGTGTGTGACTGATGACCTTTACGGATCGACCTGTTGTCAGTAACAAATGGAACCTTTTGATTTGCACAACTCTTCATGCCACGGAATTGCCTTTTCTGACATTGGGATGCCTCTGCTTACCTTTAGTCTGCATTTGCTGGAAAAAACTGCCTACAAAAATGTTGTTTGAGTTTATATTGTGGTATAACATACGTACAGAAATGAGAATGTTTAATTTCATGGATTTTCTACGGTGAACACCCTGGGGTCACCAGTTCCCAGATCAAGGACTGTCACCGGCATCCCAGCAGGTTCCTCAGGCCCCCTCCCCGGCACAACAGCACAGCAAAGAGCCACGTGAGCCTGGCCTCCCAACACCGAAGGGTAGTGTGGCCTCCCTGCTCTTCGTGGCTTTTATACGTGAAATTACCCAGCTTGTACTGTTTTGTGTTTGACGTCCTTCTTTTATTATTGTGCGTGTCGCACATGCATTCTCACTGCCTAACAGACACCTGTTCTATGAACTGCCATTTACCCATTTTATGCTAATGTACATCGAGGCTGTTTCCAGTTTGGGGCAGTTACACAGCGATGCTTAGAACATTCTTACGCCCGTTTTTGGTGCACACATGCATACATGTCAGTTTGATCTAACGCTGGGTTGCAGCGGGCCATTGGATGCTGACGTTCAGACGCAGTGCACAGTGTGGGAGAGTGTCCTAAGGTGGCCACACCAGTTTCACTTCCAGCAGCAGTGGGCTGGAGGGTCAGCGCTCCACAGCGCTCGGTGTCATTATCCGTCTGTCTGTTTACTTCCGGTCACGCTGGTGGGGATGCAGTGGTATCTCCTTATGGTTCCCACCTGAAATTCCCTGACGTCCGCCCTGGCCGGTGTGGCTCAGCGGTTAGAGTGGCGGCCCATAGACTGACGAGTCTCGGGTTCAGTTACGGTCAAGGGCATGTACCTCGGTTGCGGTTTGTCCCCGGCCCTGGCCAGGATCGTGTGGGAGGCAACCAATCAATGTGTCTCTCTCATGTCGATGCTTCTCTCTCTCTCCCTCACACTCTATCTGAAGATAAATAAAAAAAATCCTTGGATGAGGATTTAAAAAATAAAGAAATTCCCTGATGTCTGATGAGGCTAAACACCTTTTTATATGCTTAATTGCCAGTTGGATAACCTCTGTGTAAAGTGGCTGTTTAGGCATTTGCCTATTTTTTTATTGGGTTGTCTGTCTTTTTTTTTTTTTTTTCTTTATTGATTTTAGAGAGAGAGAGGAAGGGAGAGAGAGAGAGATAGATAGAAACATCGATGAGAGAGAATATCGATCGGCCGCCTCCTGCATGCCCCACACTGGGGATTTGGCCCACAACCTGGGCATGTGCCCTGACTGGGAATGGAACTGGCGACCTCTTGGTGCATGGGTCGATGCTCAACCACTGAGCCACACCGGCTGGGCTGTCTTTCTAATTTATAGAAATGTTTCATATACTGTACTCTCCTTATAATCCCTTTGCAAATATGTACTATTGCAAATACCTTCTCCCACTCTGTGGGTTGCCTTTTCACGCTCCTAAGGGTGTCTTCTAAGGAACAGATGTTCTTAATTTTTATAATTTCCATTTGTTTTGTTCCCCTTTCTGGTTAGTGACTTTTGCAACATGTTTATGTTTAAGAAATCTTTGCTTACCCCCAGGTCATGGAGATATTCTCCTACTTTTTTTTTTATAGTACTTTATACGCTGATGGGTCAATGAGTCACCATATAAAGTGGGAATATCCAGCTATAAATAAAATAAAATAAACAACAAGCCTGAATATCTTATCTCTGCACTGCTGACCCCAGGCCCTTTGCACCAGCTGTATAATTGGTTTTTCTCTCTATTTGACTGTTTGGAGCCGTGTGTGTGTGTGGATATGGATACATGCACAGGATGGTGCTGAGATAGTGGCATATTTCTTTCTCTGTTTAAATGACTTCCTATAAAATGAAATAATGGTATAAATGTTAAAAGAAGTTTTGATAAAGATTTTAAGGTGTTGCATCCAAATGTTTTTTGGAGTCCACCATGAGAATGCTTTTAGCATCAGGGACATTGATTCCAGCCTGTAAAACACCATTTTAACCCACAATGGAGCAAAGCGTAATCCCCAGGAAAGCAGTGTTAACCCAGACCTGTGATATTTTACCAGAGATTCTTGGAAATGACCTGTAAGATTTATAAAAAGCTTCTACCAGTGCATTCAGAAGAAGGCGAAATGAAATGTGTCCACCACTCTGGCCAGGCTTTAGTCACCTTATATCTCAAACGAGAGGCAGGTGGTGCTCTGGAGCCAGGTGAGACAGTGATCGTAAAATACACAGAAAATGCACTCTACGGTTACAGGGCACGTGACCATTTGCATCAAAGGCAGCGTTGGGGAACGCAGTGGTCGGCCAGGCTGTGCACACACCTACAGGTCAGAACATTTAAAAACAAGAAAAGTTGGTGAGGAAAATTTTCAAACAAGGGACCTCTGTCTTGAGGTTCTTTGAAAAACAAATCAAAATTTAAGGCAATTAAAAAATACCCCCCTCCCAAAAGTAGCATCAAAGGAAAAGTAGTACAACAGGTGTTTGAAATCCGTCAACAAGCACTGTCATTTTCTGAGCACAACATTGTCAAGTTTTTGCTGTAAGAGGAATCTTACAGATGAGCTTGTCCAACTTCTGCATCATATTCATTTAGGCCTCATTATTCAGCTTTACTTTGTACCAGGTGGAAGAGAAAACAGAGAACTACAGGAGTTAAGTGTTTTTTCCGACATCACATCAAACCCAATAGTTATCTGTGTAGGTCACAAATTACCCCCAAATCAATCATCCAGATACAACTTGTTATCTCACAGTTTCCACGCGCCAGGAATCTGGCCCAGCCTAGCGGGGTGCTCTGCTTCAGGGTCACCTGACAAGGGCTGCAGTCAAGGTGTCAGCAGGGCTGGGGCCTCATCTGAACTCTCGCCTGGGGAAGAGAAGAGCACCCTTTCCGAGCTCATTTATGTGGTTGTTGGCAGAATTCCGGCCCTTAAGGTTGCTGGACTAAGGACTTCGGTTCCTCTCTGGCTGGTGGCTGGAGGTGTCCCCTAGTCACTTGTCACATAGGCCTCTTCAAAGTGCAGTTTGTTTCATTAAAACCAAGGTGGCGGTAAGTCTGCTAGCAAAACGGAAGTCACGATCTTTTGTAACCTCGTCACAAAGTTTCCCTATCACCCTTTCCCATATTCTACTGGTTAGACCCAAATCACTTGGTCCAGCCAAGGAGAAGGGATTTTATGAGGACCCTTAGGGGGTAGGGATTATATAAAGCCATAAACACCAGGAAGGGGGATCACTGGGGACTGTCTTAGAAGCTCATCTACTACATAGAGTAAATGGCCAGGACTTACAATATGCTACAGTGTGCTTTCCATGCTACAGGTAATATACTTTAGGCAAACAACAGAGAAGAATGGGTTTCTCTTTTCTGAGACATGCAGAGGTATCTACAGAGAAATCCAGTTGACTTACATAATTAACTTTTTTTAAATATCTCACCAATTACTTAGTATTTTAAGGAGATGGTAAAAAAAAATGTTTCAGCATAGCAGTCATAATCCAAGGGGCCCAATCTCCTCACTCTCCACTTTAATCCACTCATGTTGGGGTAACCATATCATTTATTATTCAAACCAGGACACTTTTGAGAGAGAAATGTGTGGCATTAGAAACTACAGGAGTGAACCAGGACCATCCGGGTAAACCTGGCCGTATAGCCACCCTACCTATACCCAGAAGGAAAGAACACTTCCCCTCCAACTTGGAAGCTCAGAGCTTGAGCAGTGAGGACAGAAAGAGACATGAAATCAACCCTGACCATGGGTGGGGTTGCAGTTCTGCAGCCAGGTAACCCTCCCGTCCTGCATCTGAGTTGGCTTCTTTGAGAGAGTTTTGAAGAAATCAAGGGTCTTTAGAAGCCTGAAGGTATTCTTAATGCTCTCGTAGGGCCTCTCCTTGTCACTTCTCATTCCTCCCTCCGTTCCTTTAATGAACAAACATGAGATGCAACTTGCCTCTTTCATGGTTTTGTGATTGCTCTATTGATCTTCAGCCTTTTTATTTTATTTCGCTTCTAGTATTTCTAAATGCAGTTATGTAGGACAGATGGCCAAGTTTGCTGATGATTGGTATTTCAAGGAATGGGTCATTTCTTCGTGATAACATTGACAACAAATTTTCGATGGAAAACGATGGTCCAGTGTTTCATTAGCTGCTTACTTAATGAAAATCTGCACCACCGCTGTCTATTAGTTGTCAATTCTTCCTCTTTTAATATATACTTCCAGGTTAAACACACAGTGGCATTCATAGACCTTGATTAAGTTGGTTAATGAAAGGTAGCAAGCATTTGCAAATATTTGTTGAAGCTCATGAAAATACTGCCTGCAGAGCAAGCATTTTTGGGGGGTAAAAATATCTGTTGAAATGAATACTTTCACTGAGAAAAGCTGGTAAAACATTTGCTTTGTTTGAATCAATATACTTACTATTATGAAGAGAGTCCTAAACATGGACATTATTTCTGTATGTACAGGGCATCAATTAAAGGTGAGGTCAGACAGAGTAAGACAAACACTGTATAATCTCACTTATATGTGGAATCTAAGAACACCTGTACTCATAGATACAGAGAACAGAGGCGGGGTGGGGGGGGAGGGGGGGCGGCAGGGTAGGGAGTGGCACTGAGGAAAATGGGTGAGAGTGGTCAGAGACACAAACTTCCAGTCATAAGATAAGTCCTGGGAATGGAATATACAGAGTGGTGATGTCCTTATATATATATGTGTGAGATTTAGGACAATTCTCCTATGAAAATCTTTCCAGGAGTACAATATATGCATGATTGAGTTTGTCCCCTCGTGGCCTCTTAGGGGACAGCACATCCTCCATGTCTCGGCTGTCCCCGGGGGGTCTGCTATTGTTTTCCAGCTACTCAAACAAGAGAACCATGGGAAGGTTCACATTCCCACACTCACAGCCACCTGACCATCTCTGCACTTTTTCTGGAATATATATTTACATATTAAATATATACGTATATTATATGATATGGCAAAATATTTCAAAATTTACAAAAAGGCATATAATCAAACACACATTATAACCCCATTCCCTGGGGCAACCATTATTGATGAGTTCTTATATACCTTTCTAGAATGTTTCTATGCCTATGCAAGCACTCAAACATTTGTATATATATTTCTGTTTTCTTTTTCTCACAGAGGGGAGAAAATATCACACTAAAAAAACAACAGCCACTTAGCACTATGCAGATCTTTCTAAGTCAGTACTCACTTGTTGATGGCCTCAGTGCATTGAGCAATGCCCCAAGGATTCCACCAATGAGAGCACTCGTTTTAACGTAGCCCATCCTAAACATTTAGGCTGTTTTCTGTTATTAAAAACTTGCTGCCTCGAACGTCTTTGTTTGTTATATGAGTATAAGCATTGCTATTTGCAAACCCCTAGAAGTGGAATTGCTGGAGCAAAGGATATATACATATTTTATTCTGATAAATATTGCCAAATGAATGGAGTCTACAATAAAAATATCTCCAGATAGACAGCCAGCTCATACTTTCATCCCCAGAGAATAAACATGACGTTCTTCTACTTCTTCCACCTGTTTTCCATGCTACAGATAATATAATTTAGGTAAACAACAGAGAAGAATGGGTGGTTCTTCTGTAGCTAGTGTCACAAACTAGTTCATCATTGCCTATCCCACAGGGCAAAGACGTTCTTTTTTCTCTCTCTCTGCTTTAATTTTCTTTAATTATGATTATGGTCAAGTGTCTTTTCAAGTTTTGTATCCCACTTACGTTTCATGTTCTGTGAACAGCATGCTTTCCGATTACTTGTCTATTTTTTTTTTTTTAATCAGATTGTTGGTTTTCTCCACTCTGAAATTTGAAAAGTTCCAATAGCTTTGGGTGGAATTTTTATTTAGATATATTCCAAATTTATATAGATATATACCAAATCCTGGACAAGCCTGCTTGGGAACAATCTAACCACAATAATGTTCTTATATGCAGTTTTTATTGCCCTTTAGCTTTGGGCTTTAAAAAATAACACCAGGCCTGTCTCTTACAGAATGGATTTCAGTTTTTAATGCCGGCTCTTAGGAAGGCCTCGCTGCCATCCTTCTGTTAACGACGTGCCAATCGGCCTCGCGAGCAGCGTTGTTTCTCCGCAGCCATTAACTCCGGTCCTGGTTTTCATCGGCTTTCTCTGGATTGCCGTCAAACGCTGCGGTTATAATAAAAGTAATTCTGTGCTTCACTTTGAAGTGTTAAAATTGAGGGTCACTTGGAGAGGCTGATTTTACTTGGCCCGTGCGGGGATCCTTTTATGAAACTGGGACGCGTGGGTCTCGATCTCGCGAATGCGACTCTAAAGAGGCCGTGTGAACGGGAGATATTTATCCATCCTTTTGATGTATATATTTTCTCACAGGTTGTGATTTACATTCTGGTTCTCTCTCTCTCAAGTTGCTTTTTGAGAAACACAAAACCCATGGAGAGAAGAACTGTGTCCAGGACCTAGCTTTGGAGAGACTTTCGAGTGTAACTCCCACGGGCACCAGTGGGGGTGGCTCCCCAGCCAGTCCTTCCAGCGCCAGCCAAGCGCCAGCCAAGCGCCCGCGGGTAACGGCCCGTCTTCCTCGAGCTGACTCCACGGGAGATGTTCTCAATGGTTTATGCATTCCGGCTGGAAGGCTCCCTGCAGACATGGGGGCGGGGTGATTCCTTCCTGCTGCTCCTGCAGAGGTCTGCTGGGACTGGTCTGGCTCACACAGTGTAAACCCATGTACTGTAAAAGGAAGATCAAGGGCAGTGCTGGCACTGAGCGCTTGTTCCAAAGTTTCCAACTGTTCTAACTTTTCAAAAACAGAGAGTGACTTCTTGTTGCTTTAGCCTGAGGGAATACTTGAAGAAGGTGTCTTTAAACACCCACTCAAAATGCCCAGATTTTAGGAGGAAGGAATTAAAAAGAAGGGGGGGGGGAAAGAAGGGGAACAAAGCTATTGGTTTCACGTTTGGGTCAGAAAACAGAAAGGCAGGAAAAGAAATAAAAGGCAAAACTCTTCTAGGGCAGGCTTTTAGGTTCATGTGTGCAGACGGCATTTTCAGATGGAAAGTCAAACAGTGGGTGACCGAAAAATCATTTGGTGGCGCGAAAACATTCTTGATGTGGAATTGCCTTGCGTTCGAGTTTAGGTATCCCCAGCATCGTTTGTGATGGAGCAAGGGGCCAGTTTAGTAAATGAATAATGTGCTTTTGGAAAATCAGCAGGAAAATCTTTGAGAGCCATCCAAAGAAACACAAGAGCTTTCTAAAAATATCTTTGGTGGAGTCCTTTCTGTATCTCCAAATCCTGGATGGGGAGTATTCGGACTGGTACCGTCACCCAGTGGATTTCAACCAGAGCCTCTTCATCACTTAACGTTTTTCTGCTTGTTCGTGGAGCCTTAAGGACAAAAGGTCAGCAAGGTCTTAAATGACTGGTCACTTTAAGCCTTTGTTTGGAATTCTTAAGCTCCAGGGAGGCCTACAAATTTGGATGTGAGTTGGTAGAAGGCAGATTCAGGGAATTATTTATTTTGCTCTTTTTCCACCTGGGCTTCCACATTAATTGAAGGGATTCATTTGGTGCCATTTTCGTTCCCTTTAGAAGTTTGGTCATGAAAACGAAGAATCATAACTCTAATATCGCATCGGGTCTGAGTAATGGCAGGATGCTTTATTGCTCTGACCTTTCCAGTTCTTTACGTTTTGATTTGCTGAGTTCTTTCCTCCTCTATTTTTTTTTTTTTTTGCAGTTTACTTATTATGATTATTAATGAGGAAGCAGAAAAATGACCATTCAGTCAAACTTTAGGGAATGGGACATAATAAATGGTTTCTGTCTAGGATCTAACATTTGCCCCTAAATACAGTAATTATTAGGTTGCCTGATGATATGCTGAATTTTACAAGGCTCTTATTAGGAGAGAAAAAGAACATAATAAATCCACTAATGTGGGTAATGACTGGTATGGAAATTGAAAATGGTTCAAAATTAACCCACTCCTTTTTTCCATTTTCTAAATGCCCCCTGGGTCTTAATATTATTCATTATATAAGTATACTTGCTTTTCTCTTATTTCAGTTAGTTCTGCATTGCCAAGAAGCTCCGGAATTATTTGCAATTAAGAGCTATCTGGCCTTACCCGAGCACTGCCAACAAATTAGACAGAATCTGAGGAAAAACAAAACAAACCTGCATTAGGAGATTGATTCACAACCGGACTGTAAGCTCTTTGTGTCTGAGGCATTGTTCGTTCCCTGGCTCTGAGCGACACGAGCTGGGAACTCGTGGAAGCGCAGAGTTACCACTGGGGACGCGGTAATGACCTGACAGTTGACTCGCGTGGTTTTCTCTTTGGGCTCTCCCACTTCGACGGGAAAAGGTAATCTTCTGTTAAAGTAAGACTGCCTTTGGAGAAGCCGAGAGAAGAGGGTGTGCAGAGGGCATGGTGAAGGTTGAGGCAGGGAGAGTATAAATGAATGTTCACCGCTGCGGGTCAGAGACCCCAAGGTGAGGTTGTTCTGCCCGGGGTGCTCTCGCCCATAGGACCAGACAGTATTCAGTGAAGCAAGTCAGAAACTCTCTTCTTTGGCCAAAGAGTGAAGAAGGATAACCAAATGCTCGGATTCTGGGGAATCAGGAAGGAATGAAAGGGTCTGGGGGAGTCAGGCAGGTTCAGGGCTGGGGGTTCCCAAGGAAGGAGACTTCTGGGAGTTTCAACGGGTCACGTGCAGATTTAGTGTGAAATCTCCTCCCTGGGTGTGATTTTAGTATGCTAATGAAGAAAAGTTCATCAAAAGTTCGCTTGGGGGGGGGGGGGTTCATGTGCCATCTTGGATTTTTCCAGTGAAAACAGGTTTCTTGGAGGTGGGCCTTGAATTTCTTATTTGATTTCTGCCAGCAAGCTTAGCAAGCCCTGGAATTTCTGCCTTTCCTTGATTCAGACAGCTTTTGTCTGAGGATTGGTTGGAGAAAATACAAGAATTCCAATAGAAGTTTAAAGATTAACTAGTGATATGGCGATACAACCCAGTGAGAGAATGTTTTCTATTTTGTGGCTTAGAGAATATTTGAGGTCTGATCTTCACCGTTTGCAGTGCTGTTGTCTACCTTTCTGGCTGTATAAAACGCCGCATTTATACAATACATCTTTGGAATAAAGTCCATGTCATTCATAAATGCAATTATTTGTGGAAGATAAAACTGGAAAAAAAAATTAGTGGGATTGAAAAGAGACCTTAATGTTACCTCGAATCTCTCTTCAATGCACTTCCTATTGGCATTTGAAGTTTTTAAAAAGCTAAATTAAAATCAGGGTGGGGTAGTGGGAAAGAAAGTCACACTCAACTTTAAACACCAGCTCTACACAAAAAAGCAAAACAAAAGCAATAAAAGGAACAACTAACCAAACCAGCAAAAACAAACAAACAAACAAACCTTTAGTAAACTATCAGAGACCAAGTTGCTCGACCTAACACAGCTTACCTACCAGAAAACACGAGTGAACAGTAAAACTTTAGAAGTATTCTTATTAAAATTGGGACAAAAAAAAGGATGTCCATTATTACTATGTAATTCAACACTATATTAGAGTTTGTCAATGTAGTAAGATAAGAAAAAATTAGAGGTATAAGTAGAAGAAGAGAAAGAAACAAAATTGTCATTATGTGCTGGTATGATTGTTATTACGGGCTGAGTTGTGTGCTCTCAAATCTATGCTGAAGTCCTGACCCGGGGGATGTAATTGTATTTGGAAATAAGGTTTTTAAAGAGGTGAGTAAGTTAAAATGAGATTTTTAGGGTGGGCCCTAATCCAACATAACTGGTGTTGTTACAAGAACAGGAAATTTGGACACCTACAGACACTAGAAACATGTGTAGACAGAGGTGTGGCCACGCGAGGACACAGTGAGAAGCCAGCTGTCTGCAAGCCAGAGTGAGGCCTCAAGAACCCAAGCCTGCCCTGGCCGGTTTGGCTCAGTGGTTAGAGCATCGACCCACAGACCAAGGAGTCGCAGGTTCAATTCCAGTCAAGGGCACGTACCTCGGTTGTGGTTCGTCCCCGGCCCTGGTTGGGGTCGTGCGGGAGGCAGCCAGTCGATGTGTCTCTCTCACATCGATGTTTCTCTCTCTTTCCCTCTCATCCTCTCTCTCCCTCCCACTCTATCTGAACAAAAATGGAAAACTATCCTCAGGTGAGGATTAGAAAAAATAAATTAAACAAAAATACCCCCAAAAATCCCAAGTCTGCTGAACACCTTGATTTCAAACTTCTACCCTCCAGAGCTAGAGAAAATAAACCTTTGTTGTTTAAGCCGCCCAATCTGTGGTATTGTTACTATGGCAGACCTAGCAAACTAATACAAATATCTACTTAAAAATGTAAGTGAATCTATTAGATCAATAAAATGGCCAAATAATGATCAACATATAAACAGTTATTATACTTTTGTACAGTATTGTATTGGGAAAAAAAGATCTCATTCAAAATACCAACTTGAAATATACGATAGATACCTAAGTATGAATGCAATAAAAATATAAAAGACTTTAAAAAAGAAAATGATAAATTTTACTGAAAGACATTAAAGAGATAAAATGTCATGTTCCTGAAAAGGAATGATAAATTGTAAAAATGGCAATTCTGCCCCCAAATTAATCTAAAAATTCAGTGCAATTCTTATTATATTTCCATCAAGATGTTTTTATAATACTTAGGAAGATTCTAAAAATTTGAAATAGAAAATATAAAGGAACTGATACGTAATTTTTGAAAAATTTGGAACAAAGTGGAGAATATTTTCCTATTAGCTACCCACATACTATAAAGATATTGTAATTAAATCAATGTATTTGTTTAGGACTAGATCAAAGGAACAGAATAGAAAGCATGCATGTCTACACAAGAATTTTAAAATTATAGTCTTTCAAATAAATTAAGTATGTGTATTGAATAAATGGTGGGGTAATTGGCTTGCTATTTGGAAAACAATAAAGCCAGACTCCCACTTGACACCAGGAACTTAAATAGATTCCAGATGGCTTAATCTGTTAAATATTGAATACAAATCTAAAGAACCACCAGAAGAAAATATAGGACATATTTTTCACTTTAATCTTCAGGCAATGAAGGCCTTAATAAACAAGATACAAAACTCAGATCCCTAATTAAAACAAAACAAAAAGTTCTGTGTGATATAAATAATATAAATAAAATAAAAAAGTATACAAAAACCTTGGAGGAAATAGTTTTATAATATTTAATAGACAAAGGATTTGTATTCAAAATTTTTATAGCATAACTACTAATCAGTAAGAAATGATCAAGAAGCCATCAGAATATGGACACAGGAAACAAACAGTTAAGTCATACCAGAAGTACTACAAATGGGCAATACACTTAAGAATTTTGAGCTTTATTAGTAATCAAGTAAACAATGAATATCAAACTTTATTCAACATTGATAAAAATGGAAAGATTGACAAATGTGGAGAAAATATTTGTGAAAGATTGGTAAATATGGAGAAAATACTGATGACAACTTTTTGGAATGCAATTTGACAATATCTGTCAAAATTAAAAATCCATTATATGTTTTAACTTGGGAGTCCTCTAGTAATCTAGCCTAAAGAAATACTCACACATGTGCACAAGTGCGCATGTGCAAGGCTGTGCAAAGTTTTTCACCAGAGTGGCCAATGCAGTTGAGAAAAGCTGGTGTATGCGTTTGCTGGTGCTGCCATAACAAAGCACATGAGACTGGGTGATTTATTTCCTCACACTTGTGCAGGCTAGAAGTCCAAGGTCAAGGCGGCAGCACGATTGGTTTCTTCTAAGGCCTCTCTCCTTTAGATGGCTGTCTTCTTTCTGTGTCATCACATGATCTTTCTTTTGCGTGTGTCTGTATCCTAATCCCAGCCATACTGGATTAGGACCCACCCCAATAACCTTATTTGACCTTGATTACCTCTTTAAAGACCTGATCTCTAAATATAGTCACATTCTGAGGTATTGGGGTTTAGGACTTCAACATATGAATTTTGAGAAGACAAAGTTCAGCCATAAGAGTTAGGAATACTCTAAATGCAAAATAGAAAAGTGGTTATGCTACCTGAGGCTATGAACTAGTATACAGTCATGAATAAGAATAAAGTAGACTTACGAAAGAGTTTCAAAATATTGTTAAATGACAAAAGTCACAGTGTATAACTGTATAGTATAGTCCATTAATGTAAAAAGAAGAAAGAGAAATTGATATGGGTACATAACAATATATGCACATTTTGAGGGGGCGAGAGAGAGAATTACAAGGATATACTCCAAAGTGCTGGAAATGGTTGCTTTTGCTTTAGGGAGGGAAGTGGAAATGGGGTGAGGGTGGAAGGAAGGGTAGGAGATAAAGCATCAATTTTATGTTTTGCTTCATATATGTACTTGTATTTGCTTAATATTTTACAATGGGAATGAAATTTTAAATTACTTAAATAACTCAATTACTTAAATTACTAAATTGCTTAATAACAATAAAATGACACATACAGGCACACAAAAGGAAAATTTGAGTTTTGGGTCAAACAAAACAGAATTTATTACCATGTTAACACTGTGGGGTGTTTTCAAAATGTCCCTTTCTGCCCTTCCAGAGCAGCCCTAGTTCAGTTTCTCTCTTGTGATGTTTGCTTTCCATGGGGAGTGTGCATGGATGCTCTGATCAGCTGGCAGGGTGGTGCTTCAGTGTGAAATTCAAAGAAGGCTGGAGAACACCTCCCAGCTTATTCTAAGGAGGCATTGCTGGGGAAAGTGCTGTCATGTCAAGGCTCTGATGGGGCGAGGTTGCTGTCTTTCTGGCTACTGTCCACCTCCCCCTGTCCTGAGATTCCAGGGGCTGTCAGTGAGAAGATTGGGGCAGCAGCTGGCCTAGAAGTTAATCTTCAGAATTGGCTGGGAATTAGCCCCACTTGTCCAGAAGCTCCGAACTGGAGCTGGGCAGGAAATTACGCTGGTGAACTGGGAAACCTAGCCTGGCAACCCTATTGCCCACAGCCTGAATGTGTGCTGTTGCTCAAAAAAACTTAGATCCCAATATAACACTCAGTCGTTATCAGACACGCCGTAGTTTAAATAAGAGCGAAAACAAACGTTTGGTTTGTTCAATCGAGTGTGGCTTTTTAGACCACCTTCTATTCAGCTAAGATTTATAGTTTTCTAATTCCAGTTGGTTTTCTTCCCACAGAAGCTGCCACAGGCAGGAGTATAGTTGGGAAGGAAAGCTCTGAGTGTCAACAAAACTTGAAAATTCTCAGGAAATAAACAAGTCAATTTGCAACTGACATTTAGAAAACTGTGTCACGGGGGATAAAAGGGTCAGGATTGTAGCACTGTCTAAAAGAGGTGGGATTTGAACTGTGCTTTCTGGGGCATTATTTCACCCCAGAGTGGTGGTGAAATACTCAGAAAAGAGGTTGTTCCTGGTGTAAGAGGAGCTAAAATAAAGACTTAGGGTACGAAAGTGTAGCTAGTGACGAAGACGTTTTCCCAGAGAGAGGTGTTAGTTGGGGAGGTGTAGAGCTGTTGATTGAAACTAATTTAGTCTTTTGTGTGACTTAGGCTGATTGTCTAACATTTTTGCCCCCTTTTCTCCATATGAAAGGATCATACAGCCCTGGTCGGTGTTGCCCAGTGGTTAGAGCATTGGCCCGAGCACTGAAGGGTCTCGCGTTTGATTTCTGGTGGTCAAGGGCACGTTGTAACCGGGTTGCATGTTTCTAAAAATCAATGGTCCTCTAATTAACAACAACAACAAAAAAGAAAGTATCATACATAACACTGGTCACCCACCTAAAAAGCATTATGTGAAATAATGAATTCAATCTGTAATGTACTGTGAAATACCAATATTTTTATTTACAATTTTTATGCATTGCTTAGATACTAGGGAAATTAGCCCTTTGTCTGTGGTATATGTTGCAAATATTTTCTCCCAGTTTGTCAGTTGTCTTTTGGATTTTTAAAAATAATATTTTGTTTTTGTCATGCAAAACCTTTTAACTTTTATTAGTCATTTTTTCCCATCTCTTCTTGTATTGCTTCTGGATTTTGAGTAATAGTTAGGAAGCCTTTCTTACATTAAGGCTAAAGAAGGATTCAGCCATATAAACTTCTAGTCCTGTATGGCTTTTTTTTTTTTCTTCTTTATATCCCTAGATCATTTGGAGTTTATTCTTATGTGTAATATGAGATATGGATTTAATTTTACCCTTTCCAAATTGCTACTCAGTTGTCCAACATAGTTTATTTTAAAAGTCCATCTCTATTCAGTGGTTTCAAGTGCCACCCTTATCGTATATTAAATTTTCATGTGTGTTTGAGTTTACTTCTGGATTTTGTGTTCTATTCTACTGGCCTTGTGCCAGTACCACACTGTTTTAATTATAGAAACTTTATAGTATGTTTTAGTGTCTGCTAGTTCTCCCTCATAAATATTTGTTTTAGTGTTTCCTGGCTATTTCTGATGTTTGTTTTTCATATAAACTTTGGTATCAATTTAACTCCATAAAATAGCTTGTTGGTATTTTTATTAGGATTGCATTGCATATGTAAATTAATTTACTGAAAACTCACATGTTTATAATGCTATCCTGTCCAAGAACAGAAGATATCTCTCCATTTGTTCAAATCTACTTTTTAGTCTTTCAGGAGTTTATTAACATTTTCCTTGTATAGGTTTTACACATTTATTATTAAATTTATTCCTAAGTCTTTAAGCTTTTTTCATGCTATTGTAAAGTTTTCTCTACCATTATATCTTCTAACTTTTCATTGTTTCTGTATATGAAAGCTCTTGATATTTAATGTTAATTTTATATTCTGATACCTTACTGAATTGTCTTATAGTGTGAGTTAGTTTCATCACTGATTCTCTAAGGCTTTGCTAGTACACTATCATATCATCTCCAAATAGAGATCATTTTACTTCATATTTACTCATTTTATACCTCAAATTGATTTCTCTTGTCTGATTGCATTGGCTAATAACTCTTGTACAGTGTTGAGCAGAAGAGATAGTGGTCATCCTTGTCTTGTCCCTTATCTTAGTGAAAATGCTTGTTAGTATTTTAATAAATATAAAAAATCATGCACATCGAATATGAAAAATTTTAGAGAATTTGGATAGGGTTATTTTGCTGAATGTGGACATCAACTATTTTCTGACAAGCAATCACCTTGATCTAGCTGAGGACTGTCTACTTTTCCTTTGCCCTTACTTTTAAGATGTATCACTTTCAGGGCTTACAGTGAAAAAACATTGAAAACTCCTTTTTGTAGACTCTGAGCTCCAATTTTGTTTTCCCAATACTATGAAACTGTTAAAATCTCTACTTAGCAGGTACTTATGGTTTACTTTCACAAATTTCACTCCATACATATACATCTTAGGAGTCAGCAAATACCTCGAGGGGAAACCAATACAGAACATTGGGCTCTCCTCAATGAACTTTTCCTCTCCTCAGGATCTTAGTATCCCAAGTCCTGTTTTCTTTGGATAACCTCTGATAGCTCCAAACAGCTGGATTTTTTTTCTTTGTATGTTATCGAACTTTGATAGTTGTTCTCAAAAGGAGAGATAGTCTGATACCAGGTACATCATTAAACTGGAATCAGAAGTCATCTTTTGATATCTTTCTTAAAGTGAACTTTATCTTTGGTGAATTTTAAAGGCCCAGTCAGTCTAAATTTTGAAGATAATTGGGTACTCTCATTGGAGATTTATGCTTTTTTATTTATTTTTATTTTTATTATTATTATTTTTTTCATTTTCTGTTCAGATAGAGTGGGAGGGAAAGAGAGAGAGAGAAACATCGACGTGAAAGGGACACATCGAGTGGCTGCCACCCGCACGACCAACCAGGGCCGGGGACAAACTGCAACCGAGGTAACATGCCCTTAGCGGGAACCGAACCCGGGTCTCTCTGGACTGCAGGCCGACGCTCTAACCGCTGAGCCAAACCGGCCAGGGTGATTTATGCTTTTTTTAAAAACTCAAACTTATTATTATTACACTGTCATGCCAAAAAAAAAAAAAAAAAAACACAAAAAAAACAAAACAAAAAATTGCCTCAGGTCATTTATATTGGAAATCTTAACAGATAAATTCAGCAGATGCCAGTTTGAAGTTATGGTATGTTTTCCCTGAGTTATAATACTCAGATTAGAAATCTTAGGTATTTTTAACTCTGCTCTTCTTCATTTCTCTATTTTGGTTTGTCTTAAAGATCTACTGGTTTTACCTCTTCATTACTGTTTTCCATCTTTTACTTTTCATTCTCAATGATCATGTCCAGATTCAGACCCTATCAATCTTTCTCTGCACTATTGCAGTAGTCACCCATCTGAAGTCCCAGAGTCCTCTCATTTCACCCACCTGTCTCCCTTCTAGTCTACCATGTATGCTGCTACCAGAGGTGGTCAAGCTAATACACAGCTCAGAGTATGAAAATCTTCTTCTCAGAAACACCTGTCCTACTTAATGAGTGAAGTCCAAACTCGCGAGTGTGGGATCGTTATCTGATCTCACAATATATTTTCCTCCACAATGTCTCCCATTCTTATTTTATAAATCTCTCTGATTTAGACATTCTGTCCTTGAACATGCCACGCAATAACTTACCTTCATACTTTGGCTCATGTTGTTTTCTCTGATGAAACTATTTTTTAAAAATCTTTCCAAATTTTGAAATCCTACTCATTTTTAACAACCCAGCTGAAGTGCCATCACCTCCTTGAAAGCTGCCCTATTCCTGCAAGTTAGAATTGTTTCTTCCTTTGTATTCCCATAGCATTGCTAATAACAATAGTTGGCATTTACCTTATGTAATATTAAGAGATAACATATATTGAGTGCTTACTATATACTATACAGGGAGTTAAGCTCTTGAAAAACCTATCTTATTGATTTCTTCTAATTCAATGAGAAAAGGATTGTTGCTACATCCATGTCATTCAAGATGCAGAAATATCTGATAAATTAATAGCTGCTATCCCAGTGCCTTCTATAAAGTACACTCTTGTTAAATCAATTTTGCTGAAACAAAGAAGCTCTTCATAGGATGACCTCTCATTGGCTTGGAAGTCTAATTATTAACAAGAGGTCAGTTGCTCCCTTCAGGAAATTAAATCAAGGAAACATTTATTGAACACTTACCATGTGAACACTTGTATATTTCATATACTCTTTAACACAGGTTCTATTATGTTTTCTATTTTACAGTTGAGACAGCTGAGACTTTAAGGAAATTAAGGAGCCTGCTTTTATAGCTACACAACTAGTAAGCGGTAGAACCCGAACTGGAATTCATGGCTTCTGTCTCCCGAGCTAGAGCATCTCACCACGATACTTTGATGCCTTAGAAGAAAAATGGTAATTAGAATTGGTTCCAGATGTAATATCTCAGAGGACCTGTTATAGACCACCTCCTTTTCTTCCTGGGGGTATGGCTTCCCACCTGGAGACTACATTTCCCAGTATCCTCTGCATTTAAGAAAAGCAATGTGGCTGTTTTTCGCCAATGAAATGAAGCTTTGGTGCCGTGAACAGCTTCCACCTCACTTGTCTGAAAGAGATTTGTTTGCCTTCTATTTCCTCTCTTTCTCTTTCCTGAGGGTTTAAAACCAGGCAATGCAACAGCCCAATTTTGATCATTTAGACAAAGACATTTTAAGAATGGCACAGCAACAAGATAAAATGAATCTAAGTCACTCGATGGATTTGTGGACCAGAGCAGCCCCACTACCTATTTATGTGTGAAAAAAATACAATTAAATCTTATTTAAGCCAGTGTATTTGGGGAGGGGGGTCTCTTTGTTCTAGCAGATTAGACTTTATTACCCTAACTAATATGCCATCTATTTCAAATGGATGTTATCCATGATTTTCTGAAGATAATTTGAAGTTTTTCATCACCAGGTTCACAGAGTAGGGGACAAACATGGACCGAGCAGGTGCTTATGAATGAATGCACCAGTCACAAATCAGGCAAAAATGAATAAATGACAATACTAACAACACAGTCTGCACGTTTTTCATCATGCTTTGTCATCTCCAAAGATTACAAAAATTAGAATCTTTTTCCTTTGTAAACCTACTTCTGCAACCAATATACTAGAATTCTACTAGCAGCCCAGCCACAAACTCTCAACATTTTCCTTCAGCTAATATGGAGCAAGCCCTGAGACTGTAATGAAATAACCAGCTGGGTGACACCGATATATTCTCCTCGGTTCTCTGGATGCACAAAGGGAGAAAGAAAACTGCCCCATCGGGGGAATAAAAATGGCCCGAAGATAATGAGAACCACATCAGCCTGGAGAAATGAGAATAGGCTCCAGAGGGCTGTTCACATGTGGAAGTGTCAGAATATGAAAACTGTCCAAGGGAAAATTCATGTGTATCCTATATGTACCATGAGCCAAGGTGGGGCCTGGCTTGAAAAGCTAAAGAGATTTTTAGGTCAAGAAATAGCGCGTGTGTGCGCGCACACACGTTAAGGATGAAAGAATGGAAAGGTGAGAACAGGGGATAAAAGGTAGGAAGGACTAAAAGACAGAAGGAGGAAGGAAGGAAAGGGGATATGTGGAAGAAAACAAATACCAAGCTTCACAAATTGTATAGACCGGTTAGTTCATGTTTCTCCCTTAGAGGTCATAAAACTTCTCTGTGGGCCTCCTTCTGCAGATGTGTGACACGCCCAGGGAAGTCTGTGCGGGGGCTCAATGACACAAGAATCACACCTCATCTCAAGGCTCTCCCAGCTTCTGGCAAGGGTTTTTGTGACATTTACACTTAGGTAGAGTTTTGTTTCTGAGGCAGGCACCTCCCTTGTACAAGTAGGAAAAGAGCCAGAGGCAACAGGGAAGCATCTTTGCTCCAAGGTCTGACTTCTCTGGGGGATTTGTATTTTCCAGTGGTACACTTGCCATGTCACCATTCACACTCATGGCGATGAAACCTTGAGGGAGCTAAGGATTCCCATGGCAATTTGCTCCTTAGTCTGTCAGGAGCAACAGGAGGTGGCCTGGGATAGCCACAGACCTCCCCAAAAGAGCAGGCCTGGCGTCCACCATGTGGTGGTGCATGGGGGACCAGGGCTTCAAGGGTCCCCTGATGGCCTCCAGTTTCCTAGTGAACTCCATCTTTACAACTTTCTCTTCTTCCTGGAAAATGCAGCCCTTTCATTTCTTGTACTTTTTTTTTTTTTTCTTAACTAGAGGATTTCAGCCAGTGTCCCTGGTATTAAAATGTTTGCTGTAATAGGTCTTAATTATAAATTTGCAATAATTCATACTGATTGTCCAGAAATAAGAATATAAATCTCTATAGCCCAGCATTTACTGGGAGGACTTTTCTGCCTAAAATCTAACATAAACTCATATTTCACAGCTAAATGTTTTCTGGTGTGACTCAGTTAGGGGTGTTGCTGAGTTTGTCCTTTTAAAATCATCACTGATAAAATGTTAAAGGGATACATTTAGACATTCTTTAACAGACTGACCGTGTCTGGAGGACTGTGAAGGATAATAAAATAATATGTTACTTATATGCTATTAGAAGAGGGAAAATAAATAATTCAAAATTAAACCAAAGATGGCAAGAAAATTAAAAATAGAAAAGACAAATAACAGGTGGGACATGTGGAAAAACAAATGGCAAGGTGGCAGATTCCAACTCAAATACATTGGTAACTAAATAAAAATGGATTTAAACCTCCAAATAAAGGCCAAATCTTCTTAATGAATAATGAAACAAAACCCAAATATATGCTCCTTACTAGAGACTCGCCTTAAACATAAATGATACAGAAATATTGAACATCAAAGGATATCAAAGGCACACTTGAAGGTAATAAAAACGAATGTAGCTATCTTACTATGAGAAAAATTGGACCTCAACACAACAGATAAGGTGGAAGGAGATAATAAAGATAAAAGCAGAACCAATGTCGTAGAAGAGAAACATACACTAGAGAAAAATCAAGAAATGGAAAAGTTGGTTCATCGAATTGACCAACCCTTCCTTAGGTATACCCCTACAAATATTGTTCAAGAAACCAAGATAAATGAGAGATGACCCAATTCAGGAATATAAAAGGGGCATTTTAACAGAAAACCTCAAGCATTTAAAGAAGAAATAATACCGATTTTATATAGATTCCTCCAGAAAATTGAAAAAAGAAGAAATAATTTCCAGCTCATTTTATGAGGACAGCCAACCTTGATAACAAAACCTGAAGAAGAATATTACCGGGAAAGACATCATAGGCTCATCGATCTCATGAACATAGATTTTGAAAATCTCCAACGAAATATTAGAGAACAAATCCAGCCATACGTGAAAAGGACGGTCCTTTATGAATACTTTGTGTGGAATACAAGGCTGGTTTAATGTCTGAAAATCTATGTAAATCATCACATTATCAGAACAAAGATCATCTCAATAACTGCAAAAAAAAAAAAAAAAAAGAATGAGATGGAATAAACCCCTATTTGTGATTAAAAAAAAAAAAAAAGTCTTAGCAAACTGGGAACTGAAGGGAACTTTTAATATGTGATCAAATTTTGAAGAGTAGCTCCAATCATCATCATCATCATCATCATCATCATCATCTACCTCCGATAGTGTGGAAACATTGAAAACATCTGCTGTCATTGCTACTATGTCACAGTTTACTGGGAGGTCCCACCAGGGAATGACCTGGGGACCCACAGGGGTAGCCAAACCTCAGGAGAGGGTTAACCCTTTGAGGGTTAATCCCAAATCAAGCAGCTTGTCCCTAGAGGGGTCTTCAGTCTCAGATGAGCAGCACTGATGGTCACAAAGGAAGTCCCACGGGATCTCTGGCAACATTACAGCTGATGAGAAGACCTGGGGTCCTCCTGAATGGCCGGGAGAGGAGGTGAGAAGAGCTGATGTCAGACAGCTGGAAACACCCCTTCGAGACCTAAGTGGGTGTGAAAGACATAACAATATGATTGTTCCTCAACTGTTAAGAAGTATTTTGGTTTGTTCCGCTGGCTTTTCAGGCTTTTGTTCTACACCAGTAAAGGCGAGTAAAACTGAAATTGGCAGAAAGGGCTCAACAAGCAGCTGGAAAAGGTGCACTGTGGGGACGGGTGGAGAAACAAGCCACGACATCCGTGGTGGGAAGAGGGTAAGAGAGAGGACGGGAAAGGTGGGAGGGAGCCCAGGAGGCTGGTTGTGTGTTTGGACAGAGCAGAGAGATTGGGGAGCCAGCCACAGAGTCTGCAAGGGGGAGGCAGGTGAAGGGCATGTTTGCGGAGAGAGTTCCAGTGAACACGTATTCATTACACATCACTTTCCCAGGCTTTCTGAAGTAATCTGGGGAGGGGGCAAAAACCCTCAGTTTTATTTGTGCTACCTGTAGAAGAGCCTGTAATTTAGATTGCCTAGTAAAATGTAGGATGCCCAGTTAAATGTGAATTTTAGATAAACTACGAATAGTTGTTTTTTGTTTGTTTTTTTTTAGTGCTAGTATGTCCTAAATACTGCATGGTACTGTTAATAGATTAACTGAGGTTTATTAAAAATTTTAAGAGTTTATTTGAGCAACTATCCATTTGAATCGGGCAGCTCCAAACCGGAAGTAGTCCAGGGAGGGCCTTTTATGGAGAAAAGTTGGGAGCAAAGCAAGGAGACTGTGGCTTGGCTCCAGCCTGAAGCCTGGTTGGCTGCTGTGATTGGTTGTCCTGAGCGTTTCCATTTTGTCACCTTGAGGCATGTACGGGCTTAGACTGTGGTTTGCTTACCTAGGTCACAAGGGCATTCGGGCCACCCAAGCCTAATGGTCTCCCTGGTTAATTCATTTAACAGAACATACCTATCCTAACAGAACGATTAGTTATTTACATGCACTTTATCTAACTGGGCATCCTGTGTTTTTACTTGCTAAAGCTTGCAGCCCTACTGATAGAAGAATCATGAACGACGTGGACGCATTTTTGCTGCAGCGTCACCATCGGTTATCCATCACAGTGCTCATTTGCGTTTTGGGAGATGTCAATACAGATGTGAAAACGGAAACATGCTTATTCTCTTTTGATAACGTTTTCTTCTAACTTACTGTGGACACAGTGCTTGTGAAGGTACAGTTTGTGTTGTTAATAGACTGCTGGGCGAAGAGATTTCCTTAGGTTGCAGGGCACCAGGAGAAGTGTGACCTGAAAGGTTTTACAAGGGGAGAGGGGACAATTTATAGGAGCTGCGGGAACCTGGGTGTCGGGAGGAGAGGAAGGTGGGAGGCTGAGAGCACCCAGCACTGTCTTTACAGGGTAGATCCTGGGCTACTCTCGGTTAGTAACCACGGCGGAACGCCAACCACCGTGGCTGCCACCCCCATTGTGCGTCATTGCCTGTGACTGTGTCCCGCCTCGGCAAACACAACGGTGCTATTCTATGGAAGTCACGCTATTTTCCTGCTCAGGCCAAAATTACTGAGAACTCGTCTCCCTATCATTTCAACACTTACATTAGTTATGGAAGAGATTTTTCATTATTGGTTTCCATTTTTTTTTCTTCATTATACTATTTCTCTTGCCTGGATATATTTCCTGCCTTATTTTATTTTTCTTATTTCTATCCATTTTCTCCTATTGGTACACGCTGGTGAACCATGAGCATGCTCTCTCTAGTAGGTGGTATTTAAATGTAAACTGCCAATTCTTTGCACGTTTAATATTTCTTTGTCAAACACTTTTCAAATTTTTTAAAAATATGCATTTATATAGGTACACATTTAACAAGTCCAAGACTAATTTTTGTGTATGTGTTCTGTCATGTGTTGGACTGAACTATGAGTACTGTGTACACTACATTCTATCTCTTTCTGCACCTTCCGAGAGAACACAAACTCCATTCATAAACATGACTTACCACACATCCTGGGCACAACGTTTAAAAGATGGTTCAATTTGTATGACTGTATCTCCAGGGAGGAAGTCCAAAGAAACGGCCTAAGGAGTCAGTGTCACCACTGAAAAGAATTTATTCAACAGTCACTGCAAAGAAAATGCTCAGAAGATCTGTGCTGTTTATACAGCATGAGTTATAAAATGTGTGGTCCGTAGGGAGCAAGCGAGTTTATAGGAGAGTCCCTGAGGACCCTCCCCCCAGGAAAACCTTGCCTTAGCTTTATAAACACGAAGACCCATAGAAATAACACTGGAGAAATGCGAAGACATGTTGGCATCAGAGCTACTTTGTAACAAGCACAAAAGTAACATTTCAATGAGGCTTTATTTTCTAAGGGGGCAGGAAGCTGATGGTGTTTACAACATATCTCAGCTGATGCCTTGGAGCAAAAACAGAAAAGTTGGTTTTCACCACCTTCATCGGAACCCCTTGGAAGTCTGAGCTATTTGTGCTTAAAGTGATCGTTTGCTTACCTGGAAATGGAGTACACATAGCAGCTAGAATAACTAAGGTGCGTTTCCAATAACAACAATCAGTCTGGCCTTAAAGAGCCGATAACAGATACTATTTTAAGGAGACAATGGGCTGAATCTTTGACATCTCTTTTCTTAATCTCTTAATTAGAATGTTTGAAGCTCACTCTTCCCCCTGTATGTCTGGTTGGAACCTTGTCATCAGGAGGCCCTACCGGTTATCAAGACGTATTGTAGAGTCGGAGTCACTGAGATGGTTGGTTCGGGTGCAGGGAAAGGCATATTGATCAATGTGACGGAGCAGAGGGTCCAATAACATCCCCTGTGCATCACGTAACCTTGCTACCTTGAAGAGGTGACTTTTCAGATAGCTAAGGAAGAGAATGGGTGGGATGTCACTGCTATTAGATGTGTTGAGATAATAGGTTATCCATATGGAAACATTTTCAATTGGATTCCTACCTCACATCACAGGGGAAAAAAAATCCCCAATAGGTTAAACATTTAAATGTTCAGAGTAAAATGTTAAGACTTTAGAAGAAAAATAAAGACAATATCTTCATGAACTTGGGGCAGGGATAAATCCCTTAAAGAAGACACAATGAAAATGTTGATACATTTGACTACCTCAAAGCTGACATCAGAAAAAGAGTGAAACGACAGGCCACAGAGTGGGAAAAGATATTTGCACTACACATAACTGGCAAGAGATTAGCATCCATTATTTATTATGAACTATGATAAATCAATAAGAAAAAACTAATATAAGAAAATAAACAAGAGAATTAAATAAGCATTTCACTGAAGGGAAAACATATATGATGAATTAAATTGTGAAACAATACTCAACCTCATCTATAATCAGGAGAGACAAATTAAATTATAATGGGACATGCCCTGGCTGGTTTGGTCCAGTGGTTAGAGTGTCGGCCTGTGGACCAAAGAGTCGCGGGTTCGATTCCAGTCAAGAGCATGTACCTTGGTTGCGATTTGGTCCCCTGCCCTAGTCAGGGTTGTGCAGGGGCAACCAATCAATGTGTCTCTCTCACATCGATGTCTCTCTCTCTCTCCCCCTCCCACTCTATCTAAAGATTAATGGAAAAGTATCCTTGGGTGAGGATTAAAAAAAACAATTTATAATGGGATTTGTTTCCTACCTGCTTGATTGGCAAAAATGTAGAAGTTTGGCACTATACAATGTCAGTGAAAATGTGGTTCAATGAGAATCTCCTACTCTGCGTGGCTTATGCACCAAACCAACTACTTAGGAGTAAAATGGCAAACAACTGTTGAGAAGCTGCTAGACCAGAAATCCCATTCCGAGTTACATATCCCGGAGAAACTCCTGGACGTGGTACCTGGAGACACCCACAAATTCACCGAGAAGGAAGTTGTTCATAATCACAGAGATGGAGCGACCGAAAGTGTTTATGAACAGAACGAGTAAGTCAGCTGTGGCGTCTTTCTGATCAAGTGTGTGTGGAGCGGTGAACAATGAATGAGCTACAATGACTTCAAAGCATGGATGAATTTCAGGAAAGTAATAATGACAAAGTGCAGGAGAGTCCATGTAACATGATGCCGTTTTCATACAATGCAAATACCAGGGAAATGAAACATTGTATCCCCTTTGTTCAAGAGTGCACGTGTAGGATAGAACTAGTGTTTTTAAAGCAAGAGAATGGTACACGCAACATTCCAATAATGGCCTCCTTCAGG
Source organism: Tadarida brasiliensis (assembly GCA_030848825.1). Classification (NCBI taxonomy): domain Eukaryota; kingdom Metazoa; phylum Chordata; class Mammalia; order Chiroptera; family Molossidae; genus Tadarida; species Tadarida brasiliensis. The sequence continues at coordinate 90,320,671 of CM061267.1, read as the reverse complement.
AAGGAGCAAGCTGGTAGACGCTCTAATACAGTGGTGTTTCAGTTGAGTAGGGAGGTCATGGGGGCCATTTCAAAGTTATGTTTCAAAGTTTATATATGTTACCTATCTTCTCTTTCATGTATCAGGTATTTCTTCTTTGTCATCATCATTAACATCATCGTCGTCATCAAAGAATCCTATGGATTTTGGAGATGCAGTCTCCTCCCTTTCTGAGAACTAGGCCACACACGTTCACAGAGAGCTCCCTCTCCTTCCATTCATCTTCTCAGCATTCCCACCTCCAGAACTCCTTCATTCCACCAGTTTTCTGCTGCCCACCCTTCTCTCTGACCACACTTGGACTCTTGGCCCCGGCAGTCCTGGCCGGTTCAGGGATACTCATAAGCACGCAGCTCAGACCCAGCCCTCCTAAGATCACAGCCTCACTGAACCCCGAGTCTTCCTGGCCTGGCAGAAGAGTGTGGACAGCAGACCCCGAGCGTGGCCGGACCCCGAGAAGCATCAGCAGAGAGGCCAAGTGAACAGCTCTGAAGCCGAGGCAAAGGGAAGACGAAGGGGCTGGTATGCAGTCAACCCTTAGCGCTAGTCCAAGAGTAGGTACCTTATTTAGCCCAGGCTTGGGTAGGTTCTGAATCAGGAAGGATAAGATTAATAAAATTCTATTGTCACATACTACAGTGACTGAACTTGAATGCATGGTGCCAGGGTTCTGTGAATTATTTAAACAGAAAGACTAAATCTTTCATGACATGCTCCCGAGCAGAAGTTCACACCCGCGTCATGGGAGGTTGGGTAATTAGTTCCATTTCTTCACTCTCCCCTGTATCCACAGCCTTTGCCATGTGACTCCGCAGTTCTTCCCAGCAGAGATGGAGGGGAAATCCCTGCCCTTTTACTACAGGGCAGGCATGTGACTCGATGAGAGGACTGTGCCGGTGGCAGCCTGCTCACCCCAGACAGCCGAGAGCGCCACGGAGCAGACCTGATCTGAACCCAAAGGCCGGAGCCAAACCCCAATGAGATCAGCGAGGCTGCCCCAGCCAACCTGCAGATGGTGCGATAGGATAAGTGCTTATTATTTTATGTCACTGAGTCTCGAGTGGTTGACACAGCTTTGTTTTGTCACCAGGTGACTGATACACTCGTCTAAGGATTACCATCGTTTTCCAAGGCATATCAAGTACCACAGAGACCACTTGGCAGTAATGACACTTTCATCACCGTCACCATCATTGTCCCTTATCATCATCATTACTAGGAGAGCGTAATTGCTACGAGCCCTGGAGCAGAGTTTGTGAATTGGATTCCTGGCTTTGCTTCCCAAGAGCTCTTTAATCCTGGGCAAGTTCCTGCTGTAAGCCCCAGTTTTAAAAAAAAATAAATTATTTTTCAATTACAGATGACATACAATATTATATTAGATTCAGGTGTACGACATAGTGGTTAGACGCTTATATACCTTATGAAGTGATCACCCGAATAAGTCTAGTGCCCACCACACAGTTATGACACTATTATTGGCTGTATTTCCTGTGCCATTCTTATAAATGGCAATGTGTGCTTCTCCAGCCCCAGTTTTCTTATCTGCTTGCGGTGTCTTCCGGCTGGGGATTCCAGTGCTCGTTAACACAGTCAAGGCTCTGAGAAGTCCTAGAATAAGGAAAGCTCCCCATTTCTTTAACCTGGTTTTCACTAAAGTTGTTTAACCACGCAATCCTTTTATTTGCAGAAAACCATTGACAGGACACACATCACTTGGGACATGAGGACGGGTTTTCAAGTGTGGCTTGGTGGCCAGTGCCCTCCACGCGGGGGAGTCTTTGCCTGGTTGTAAAATATCTCCTTTCTAGCAACAATAAAACTTTACTGCCCTTTTCTCATTTTCTGCTTAATGTAATAACGGTCTGCGAAGCCTTACTGTGATGCTCTCATTTAAAGCATCATGTCGTTGGATAACTACTCAAATCTGAGACAGAACTCCATCTATTCAAAAACGTAGGATTAAAATAAAAATTTCACTGCCTTCGGAAGCAGCACTCGCCTTCACTTTTTCAGGTTTGTGCACACTGTTCCAAGGGCCAAAGCCTCACCCCCGAGCCTTCGCCAAAGGATGGGGTTCAGATTTTCACCCCCCTGTTGAGCATTTTCACCAGCACCAGAAGCTCAACGCCCAGAATTAAACCAGCCATCAAGGGCAAGTGCTCCTGATTTCTTCCCTGTAGTTGGTGACAATGCCACTCTGGCTGGGACCTGGGCTAGAAAACTAGGGTTTGGGGTTATTTCTCTCGCTCACATGATCTCCCTGAGCCCTGTCCTTCACCTCAGCCACCTCTTTTCAACCTGATCCTCAGGGTCGGGGTGGCACACTTTTTAGGTAAAGAGCCAGATAGTAGATGTTTTAGGTTTTGCAGAGTCATATGGTCTTTATCTCAACTACTCATCTCTGCCATTGTAGCTTGAACGCAGCCATAGACAACAACTAAAGGAATGGAGGGTGGGGGAGCATGGCTGTGTTCCAATAACACTTTATTTACCAAACAGGTCAGTTGAATATGGTGGAGGTCTGTAGTTTGCCAGTCCCTGCTCTAGGCCAGCCTTCCTCGTCTCTGCGACTAAATCTTGCATTTGTTCAGGAATTTATAGGTGTGTGTGTGTGTGTGTGTGTGTGTGTGTGTGTGTGGCTTTGCAAGCTCCCAGCCATTTCACATGGCTAATACCATCTTAGTTGGAGAGGAAGAAATTGAGCGCGGAGGGATTAAGGGACTTCCAAAGATCCTGTAGATAGCAAGTGACAGAGCCAGGATTCACACCTACGTTTTCTGCCAAAAGTCTAACGCTCTGCCCGTGGAAGGTGTCTGGACCACTGGCTCCTTGCTGGCCTCCCACTCTTCTGCCTCCATCACCAACACCTTGTCCTCACAAGTGACCATGCCTTTTCCTCAATTACAGCTGCTTCCTTCTAGCATTCAATGGCTCTTATCTCTCAGTTGGCTACAGACTCCTTGTCTGGTCTTCAAGACCTTCCCCAGAAGAGTCACAACTGCCTTTCCAACACTAACTGCGTCCTTATTGTTCTATTGAAATCATACTTGTCACCCAATTCCTACTTCTACACCCACGTCTCCTGTGAAGAGTTGTAGATCTACCCAACTGTCATGGGTTCATTCTCTGGGAAGCAATCTCTGAGCCAGAACTGAGCATGCAGGAGGTTTACGAAATGCCCTTGGGGCCAACACCCGTGGAAGGGAGGGGACAAATCTGGAGCTTCCATGAAGTCTCAACCGCAGATTTAGCCAACACATGGAGCCCGAGTGGTCCTTAAGAGATCCCCTAAGTTGAGACAAGATGGCCAAGCTTTCACTCCCTATCTTTCAGTCAGTGGATGTGGGCTTCTCAGAAAGGGTATCACTTTGGACAAGGCAGCTCTCTGCAGATGGGACCATCCCTGAAGGGGCTGATAGCTAAAGATTCTGTCACCTGTAGCCCAGGAGCTGGGACAGCGGGCACCCCACTGAAAGGAGATTACCACAGTGTCCATGTTAATCATTACACAAGTACTAAACTCTGCTGTGAGTTAAAGTTTTGTGTGTACTGGCATTTACATATTTCCATACTTCTGTTGTCACCTTTGCCAGTTAAAGGATGCAGTGTGGATTCAAAGTCATATATACCTGGCCTGAAGCTCAGCTTTGCCTCTTACTAGCTGTGTGACCTGGGCAAACTCCTGGACCTATAGGGCTCCTGTTTCCTGATGTGGGAAATCATAACACTTCACAGAGTCATCATGAGAGCAGCATGAAATGACAAAAACAAAATGCTTGGCTCATAGGAGTGCTTGATAAATATGAGTTTCTTTCCTTGTGAAGAAAGAAACTCATTTTGGTGTCCATCAAAGCAATTGTCATAGTGCTATAAACACGTAAAGCACTGGCTATATCTTTCCTGAATTGAGCCTTTGAAAGCTTCTTTAAATTCATTCCTGCTACTGATATAGATTCTTCAGATGGAGATTGCCTGTTCATGTTGGAGCTAACCTGGAAACTTTGGAAAAAGAAGATAAAGGATCTTTTAAGGTTTCTTTGTGTGGGTTTGAGAGTCTGTATAAGCGTGAGGCTGTTGGGACCACTGGGTAAACATTTCGTGAGTGCCTCTTGTTGAAAACCCATCATTTAAAAACCATCTGTCTTAGGAACCATCGGACAGCAACAGAATCGCAAAGGATTAACCAAGGCCTTTGTTCTCACAGTTGGCAGTGCTAACGACAGTTCTGGCCCTCTCCCTGAGGCGAAAACCTCTTTTGCAGCAAACAGCAGTAAATGTCAATGCTGAAAGCCACCCAGCTTGACAACACATGATTTAAGCACTAAGGGTGACAAGAAGACCATATTTTATTGAGCCATTGGGCTGGCTTTGAGGACTTACTTGCTGGCATTTGATATCAGATGGGCAAAAATGCCTACAGTAGCAGATGGGAGGTGTCAGCCTGGGACTTTATATATATTTTTAAAAATCTCAGCTTGCAGTGGATATCCTTGAAAAGGACAGAAACTGGAGCTGACTTTTTACATTAAAAAAAGAAAAAAGAATTCTGGACATTCTCACAGTCCATATTCATCTCAGCTGAAAACTGGTCATTACAGAGAGGGATGCTATCTTAGTTCCAATTAGAAGCTTATCATGCATCTTGGATGCCATCACTCCTGACTTTTCAAACAAACAAACAAACAAACAAACAAACAAACAAACCAACCCTGAGATTGTTTTATCTGAACAAACCCTTGATTTACCTGAAAATTCATCATTTCCATTTAACACTATAAATGGAATTTTGCAGAATATGAATCTTACTGACACATAATGCCTCTTTTCTTATCACTATTGTTGCCTTGAAGGCAAAGCCACAGCACACACCGCCAAGGCTGCACCTGCACAGGGTGCCCGGCGGGTGGGTGAGTGAGGCCCGAATCCATGTTCAGGGATCAAGGTCTGGGTGCGTCCACTCCTGGGCTGCATCCGGGGACAACGGCTTCTAAAAGCTCAAATTGTTCCATTGAGTACAAATCATTTTTATAATTCTATTTCTTATTATGCAGAGAAGCTCAAAGAACACAAAGAAAAGTAGATACCCTGTGGTGAAGGGAGAGGGAGGGAGGGTATCACGAGGCATCCTTGTCGTGTTGGAGCTGTTCCGTATCTCGACTGTGGTGGTGGATACAAAAATATGCACATGTGACAACACTGAATGGAACTTACACACACACAGCACTCGCTTCTTCGTGGGTACCCGGAAACAGGAAATCTGAATAACACCGACGTCAATCATCTGGCTGAAATATTATTCCATAGTTTTTGCAAGATGTTATTAGGGGGGGACAACTGGGTACAGGGCACATAGATCTCTATTATTTCTTACAAATTCATGTTATTCTACAATTATCTCAAAATAAACAAGTTTAATTAAAGAATAGATGCTCCAGGCTTCACAACAGGCTTTGCCTTTTCCAGGGTGGTCTTCTTCCTCCGTATGGCAAAGTTTCAACGTTCTCAGCCAGTGAGAAGAGATGAATGGCTTACCCTGCTTTATTAATAATAACAGGACTTGGCCAAGACTGGAGGGAAATGATTCTTGATCACTGTCTGTGTGCATTACGATAACCTTATCACAAAGATTTCCCCCTGACATTTAAGAGAGAATATAAATATGGGTGGGCTTGTTGTAAGCGAGCCCCAAGAGGCAGGAGCTCGAGATAGCAAATCTTCAGAAGTGTTTTAATAGTCTGTCAAACTCAGCTGACAATGTTTTATCAATTATGGAAGCTATTTCCTTAATGATAAAATTAATGGTTTAGAAGGAGACAGAAAATTTCTTTGACATCTAAGCACAAAAGTCCTCCCAGGGGTTTTGCAGATAAATCAAACCCAGCACTCTCTCTCTCTGAATGAAGAGAACCCATTTCAAGAGCATAATTTAGTTCCAGAAACATCATTAATAGAGAAGAAAATACAGGGAAAAGTTTCTGGGTGTCAGATAAAAGGCAGTCTGGATTAAGAAAATATTAAATAGTAACTAAAAGAAAGTCAGACATCACAGAAAACACACACCACTGTGGAGAACGTTGAGGCTATAGTTTTCACGCTTTTTATATCTCCATTTTGCATAGAGGACTTCAGGGGGGCAAAGAGAGAATCCCCCAAAAGGAGAGTGTGTGTAATACCATCTCCCTTTCTCCATGCTTCTAAAACTCTACGTTCAGCTCATTTTTATTATATAAAGTCATAGGCACATAAGCCATAAGCACCTCTGAGAGAGTTTTTTAAATTTTTATCTCTTCAATTACAGTTGACATCCAATATTATTTTATATCCGTGTTAGGTGTACAACATAGTAGTTAGACATTTGTATAATTTACAAAGTGATTCCCCCCGTAAGTCTAGTACCCATCTGGCACCAGTCATAGTGATTACAATATTATTGACTATATTCCCTGTGCTGTACTTTGCATCCCCTTGACTATTTTGTAACTAACAATTGTATTTCTTCCTTCCCCCAGCTCCTCAACCCCCCTCATCTAGCAACCATTAGTATGTATCTGTGAGTCTGTAAGAAACCAGTTTTTAAATGTTGTTCGTGTGCCTCGATACTTCCCTCTTTTCACTTCTTAATCCTGCCTCCTCTTCTTCCACTCCTATGATCTATTCCAGGTTTATTTAGTAACGCCCACCAGGGCTGGGGAAACGTCAGGATGAGCCCTGTTATAACTAGGGCAGCCGGGTTGACCTGATCTGAGACCAGGTTCTCTGGGGCACACTGACTCCCCTCTGGGGGTGCTCCCTCACACTTCCTTAGGTTCCTGGAGCAGAACCAGCACAGGTTAGCCGCCAGTAATTCTTGCCAATGTGTTATCTGATAGACTTGCGGGGTTAGGTCTCCAGAGGAAATGTCAACATCAAAAATACTGAGAAATGTCCAGACCCAAAGGCATGCTTCTTATAAGGTACAGGAAATGCTGCGCAGGAGGGAGAAGGTTGTCTGCTTAGCACACTGAAGTCACATCCACATTATTAGAACAGTGAACGTAACTAGCAATGTCATTGGCAGTCTTGTATCTCCTGGGAGAGGTCATTCATGGCTGTTGGTGGCTCCCGCGTCTGTTCTGGATGCTACCCCTGCAGAAAAAGGTGTAGCAGACAAACCCCGCTGCACCTTCAGCTACATACCGTACCGCTCAGTGACAGTCCTGGAATCTGACTGGTGGCTTGTTTTCTTCTGGAATGCGACGAATGTTTGCATTTCTCTTCAGAAGACACTGTTAATCTCAAGACACATAGAATGACATGCAGTTCCATGGTAGTCTGACTTCTAACAAACGCAACTAATCATTGCTAAGCAGTGGTGGCAAGGGCTGTAACTCTGGTGTAGGTGGGGAAAGTGATGAGCCACTGTTCCTTATTATTGCTCTAACATGCTGTTACAAAACTCGGATATTGTAACAGAGAGAAATAATATTGCGTTTTTCTAAGCTTGGCTAGGAAAGAAAGACTGCTTTTAAACTCTGAGAGGTGGTTACAAGACCCAGTTCACAGGCATCAGTTATTGAAGTACAGGTGAGAGCCTGGATTCCAGGTCCACACAGGGCGCAAGAGTGCATTTGAGAAAACAGAACCCTCTCTCGATCCTTCTGCTAGCGATTTTATATATTCCCTGGTTAGTGATCACTAATTACCAAGTTACTGATAGAAAGTGCCTCTTTGAACATTTATTTGTTTAGCCTAATAGTTGGTTATTTGAACAATGCTTTCTGTTGTAGGGCACCAATACATCCATCCAGTGTTTCTCCATCCTCGGCAACTGATACACTACAATGACATCTAATACTTGATACGCATCTCTAGTTCGTCCTCTTGAAAATACAGCGTTTAGGGATTGAGGGTCTTTAATAAGGTCTTTCTTTGCTCTTACACTCAAGACAATGATGACGATCAATGACTACCTACGTATATCTTTTCTGATGAACTCACACAGACAGAGGGAGTATGTCAGTAATTCAGATCATTTAATTTTAAAAAAAGTTCCACAGCTATGCCTTCAGGTAATAATCGCTTTAATGTATAAAATGAATGGATATGCTTTAAAGAATGCAGAGGGGTTGAACTTTGTGGTGGGCATCCCTCACTTCTGGCTGCCCTTTCTGTTGGCACCCCAGTTGCCTTTGGGGGAATGATGGAATCTCAGGGCAAATCTCCCAGGAGTTCTGTGGTGTAAGACTCCCTTTGGTTTAAATTTGCCAGAAAGAGTTTATTTTGCTTTTAGTCAAGAATTCTAACTGTTGACTTTATGAAGAACAAGGAAAAGAAGTAAATAAATAGTGGTCAGAATTTCAGTTGTATTTAATAACTGTTAACCTGATGAAAAACTAAAACTTTAATTGTGGTCTCTGTTCCAGGGCGATCCGAGGGGAAAGAAACTTCACATTCCAGCACATTCTACTCAGGCACCAAGTTACCTTCCCCTCAACATAACATATTCTTTAGTTTCTTCTCTATAAATAGCAGAGGGGAGATTACCATTTCTTAAGGTCAATGACCACGGTGGAAATTCATGGGTTAATGTTCGAGCTCTGTCTTCCACGTCTTTGGGTGGAAACTGCTTCGGGTGGACGGCAGAGGGTTGTCACTGAGGCTCACTGGGGGTGGAAGGGGAGAGAGATCAATAGTCACCAACTTCCCTGGTCAACAGAGTTTTCTAAACCTTGTGAAGCCTGACCTGAATTATTTTACCATTTTAAATTGGGAGGCATGAACAACAATTAGCATAAAGCAGGTGCTTCTAAAACAAAGCAAGGACTTCCTATTTATTCCCCTGTGATCTACTCCTGCAAACCCGTGTGTGCAGCCTCTCTGACCATGGGGTGTGCTGTGGGGTCCTTCCTGCGACACTAGCAAGGGCAGCAGGGCTGCCCGACCTGGCGCCCGGGCTGCCCCCCCTGGCCCCAAGGCTGCCCCCCCTGGCCCCCGGGCTGTCCTCCCTGGCCCCCGGGCTGCCCCCCTGGCCCCCGGGCTGCCCCCTGGCCCCCGGGCTGCCCCCCCTGGCCCCCGGGCTGCCCCCCTGGCCCCCGGGCTGCCCCCCCTGGCCCCTGGGCTGCCCCCCTGGCCCCCAGGCTCCCCCCTGGCCCCCAGGCTGCCCCCCCTGGCCCCCGGGCTGCCCCCCCTGGCCCCCGGGCTGCACCTCCTGGCCCCTAGGCTGCCCCCTGGCCCCTAGGCTGCCCCCCCTTGGCCCCCGGGCTGCCCCCCCTGGCCCTCGCACACTTACATTTGGCACAGGAACAACTTCTTTGTGGGCTGCTGGGCCAACGAGCCCTGTCCTCCTGGCATCCTTTGTTCAGAATCCATAGAGTGTCAGATGAAAAAGATGCTTTAGAGATTATTGGCTTAACCCTGTCATATTTTAAAGGGGAGGACAGAAGCTAGTCCAAAATGATGCAGTTGACTTGGGTGTGGGAGAGCAACACCGTCCAAGGTGCCTTCTACCAGATGGAAATGGTCCACGTCAGCACCCTTGAGGGGACTAGTGGGCACGCGAAATGTGGCTGGTGTGACTGAGAAACGGAATTTTCTTGAACTTTCTGTCGTGTAAGTACAGAGAGTCCCTGCATATCGTTGCCCAGCTTCCTGATCTCCACACCTTCCAGTAGCCCGTTTGTCAGCCTTGGGGCACTGCTGTAACTAACCTACAGGCTCGGCGTCGGTACCGCCCGTTTTCCTGCTGCGGTCTTCTCTTCTGTTCCGCGATCCAACCCAGGAGCCCGCATTGCAGTCACTCATCGCGTCTTCTTCGTCTTGAAGAACTATTCATTTAATTTAATTTTTATTTTAATGGCCACATGAGGCGAGGGGCTACTGAAAGGGACGGTGCAGCTGTGGCGTGTACAAAACACGTTCACGCTCGCTGCCTTCTTTCACTTTGACGACAGCCCAACGAGGAGCCATTATTCCTTCTAAGTTACGGAGGAGGAAAGTGAGGCTGCAGAACCTGTGACTTATTCTTGTCACCTCACTGGTGAGTGGCAGAGCGGTTGAAAGCTTCCAGAGTTTTCTGACCCTCGGCTGCACAGCTGCGTCCCCACAGTGACACGTGTGACTTGAAACTCACAGGAGACTCTGACGTAACATTTATTATGAAGATATGTGGAAAAATCTATATGTCTCAGGACATCTTGCAGAAAGCACACGGCCCTTGGGAGTGGAAAAGGTCTCGGTGTTCTGGAAGCGTGCCTCCTCCTCTCCCTGACCTCCAGAGAGATGTGGGATCCCAGACCCCAGTCTTGGGACCTCTTCTGTATTTACACTCTCTCCCCAAGTGATCTCATTCAGTTCCTCGACTCTAAATAACACTTATAAATGGATGGCCCCAAATTTATATCTCCAGGCCAAAGCTTAGCCTGAAACTCCACCTGCTTCTCTCCCATAGCCATGCAAATGTCTAGGGCCTCTGTGACTGAGGACTGTTGACATTGCACTCCCCCGGGCCCCGGGCCAGGCCTCTCCGAGCCTCCCCATCTCTGGAAAGGGCACCAGTATTCAGTTACTCGAGCTGAAAACCTAGTTGCTCTTGATCCCTTTCTCTCTTGTTCTTTTTGCAATATCCCAACCATATGCAACGTTGTTTCTCCAACATACAACGGTGGTCACTCACCTCCTCCGAAGCCCGTCTTCTCTCGCCTGAGCTGTTGCCACCGCGCCCTACAAATCCACCTGCAGTCAGATCCTATAACGCCCCTCCTTAGAATCATCTATCGGCTTCCCATTGCCCTTAAAATAAAACCCAACCACCTTGTGATGGCTTCAAAGGCCCCAGGTGATCCCCTATCCCTCTCTCTGATTTCATTCTCTGTATCCTTCCTTCATGACACTCCAGCCCAACTAGACTCCTGTCAAACTGAAAACTCAAACCCACCGAGTAAGAACTCGTCCCCCTCCAGGCTCCGTAGTCGCTGTTCCCTCTGTCTGGAGTTCCATCTCCAGATCTTTGGATGGCCAGTTCCTGTGATTAAGGTCTCAGCCTAACTGTCCCCTCCTCATAGAGATGGTCCCTGGTGTCCACTCACTCTCTCCCACATTGCCCCAATTTCTTTCCCAGTAGCAGTTTTCCACTCTCCGAAAGGATCTTCCTTGTTCTTTTGTTGCTCTGGTTATCCCCAAACCAGAACGTCAGTCAGCTCATGAGACCAGAGGAACCTATCTGCCTTGGGCACTGTATCTCCAGTGCCTGTAAATGTTCGCTACGTGGTAGAATCTCAATAAATATCATAGAGTGAGTGAACAAAAGAGGCCTCACGCATCAGACTTTATGTGTTGGGCCCCCAGTAGTAATGAAACCTATGCCTGTTGCCTGGTTAATGATTGTTTTGAGTGGTACTCCAGGGTCAGCTCATTACTGGGTCTATCTCCCTGGTGAGATTAATAAAGTGGTCAGCCGCAGCTCCCTGGGACTTACCTCATGTGGATAACAGCATGGCATACAAGAAGTCACAGCCACCTTATTACATAGGCGGGGCTGGGCAAGGCTGCAGTGACAAGCACCCTCCCCAGCTCCATGCTTTACTCCAGCAAAGGTTTCACTTACACACACTTCAGTGCAAGCTGGTCTCTCCCTCGGGCACGTCTTCTCCAACGGGCGACTCAGGGATCTTGACTGTTTGGATATTGTGATCTGCCATCAGAATAAATGGCTCCCTGGTCTCACAGCAAAGAGAGAGCTGGCCGTTCACACACCAGCTGCTGAATGCTTTGACTCAGAAGTGGCAAACACTTTCTGATCACGACCCACTAGTCAGCACTGCCCATAAGACTGACAAATTGTAAGGGGCTTGCAAAATGGGGGGAAAAATGACTGTTTGGTGAGTGGAAAATGTCTCTGCAGCAGTCCGCCCTTGAATATGCATAAAACAACTAACACCTCTCCAAGGGGAATGATTTAAATTCCCATCTAGTCATTGCATCCAGGCCTATGTCCAGCACCCCCAGGGAATGTGCTATACGTAGCATCTGAATCAGGTCAGGATGAAGGTCATCACGGTCCAGAGACCTGTGAACTAAAACGACAAGTTACCTACCCTTCTCCCCCCACATCCAATGTACAATAGAGACACAGGGACAGGGCAACCACCAAAGGCATTGCCTTTTGGAAAAGAAGATTGTGAGACACACAGCAGTCTGGTCAGTAACAGGGTCTGGGGTTCTCTGTGACCTTTGGTTCCACCTCTGGAAGTTTCTTCCTTTTTCATTATTTTTCTTGGTCAAATATGGAGTGTCAGGGAACATGCCCTTCTAGAGATTGCATGACATTCTCAGCCCATTTCCTGCCTGCAAAGTATTAAGTCTCAAATAGTCTCTCTCAAACTAACAACGTTCTCATCTGTCTGCTTCCAGTCACTTCTCTGAGCCAGTAATCACACCCCTCGTTCTTTCAGAGAAAGGATCTAATCTTTATTTCCTCGCTTGCTTACCTCCAAGGTGCTCTGTCTCCACTTCGTGACGCTGTCTGCTTTGGTGGGAAAACTGCTCCTTTCGTAGGGTTTCACCCTGAGTCTTTTTATGTAACTGAAAGGTTTTATTAAGCACCAAATCATTAGTGTTATTTTCCCCCTGAGTTGCTTTGAATCTTTGTTGCTCAAATGTTTGTTTGTTTTTCCTCCCCCAATATTATTAGGAATCAAGAAGTTGTCCCTTGACCAACTTTATCAGGTCTCAGATTTCTGGAATATATTTACTTTCTTTCCTGCTTGCAAGCCAGTCAGTTCTTTCTTGAGCTCATCTCTTTCTTCTAACAACTTATCACACGTGGTCTATAGCAACCTCTTCCCCTGGAGCCTACATTATTGTCTTTGACATCATTGCAGGCAATAGCCTGCATAACACGGGGTACCGTTCCCCCCAGAGTTGACATTCATGTCCTCATTGTCCACTGAGGCCATGTTACACATTTCAATTCTGAGTTCTTTTGTTACGGCAGCACCCCTGGGCTAGGTGACCTCTGAGAGCCCTTCACACTATAATGTTCTATGATTCCAAGATGACATACACCGTGTCTCCTGCAGTGAAATCCTAGGTGCTGCCAGAACACTAGTGTTGAAAGCATGTGAATTACACCCATAGAGAAATCTGTCTACAGAGGAAATACCAGTGTGTAGTTTCCTCCTACACTTGCTTATAAATACAGAGCAGACAGAGAATCAAGAGGCGAAGCCATCTTCGGCGGTAAGTCTTCCGTATCGTTGGCGCCATGGTCCCATGCCAATTCAGTCTAAGGAGAATGAGACAGCAAGGAACAGGCAGTCCAGCAGGAAGAGGGAGGGAGAGATGGAGTGCTAAAGAATGTCATTGAGAGGAATAATTCCTATAGTCAAAGAGGGTGTGGTGGGCAGGGGCAGGGACTCCACCTTTGCGAGATTCTGGCAGCTGCTCAAGAAAGGAGTTTATGGCAAGTTTCAGCAAATGACTCAAGAAAGGAAGCAGGGTGACAGGTGAAGCTCAGGGGCTCAGACAGCCCAGCAATGCCAGGCTTCCAGACTTCCTTTAGGGGTATTTGAAATTTCATTAGTCCTGGGCTTTGTAGAAGCCATAGCCCAATTAACGGATGGGACTCCCATAGGAACTGGTGGTGCGGTGAGAAGAGCAGGGCCCAGGGGCAATTTGACCTTGGGCAAAGTTACTTGAGCCTGTGGTGTCACTGTCTTCATCTGCAAAACAGGGATGGTAGCAATGCTTAGGTTGTGGTGAGAAATGATGCGTGTACACTAATAGAATACAGTAAGTGCTCACCGACTGCTGTCGCTGGTAATGATGTTGCTGATGCTAATATGCCCCACAGGAGGTAACAGAAGGTCTCAGCCTCTCTGTACATTGTGAGTCCCCGGACGCGTTTAACAACCCAACACCTACAAGGCATCTCACTCCGTAAATCTGAATTGCTGGGGGCAGAATCGGGATATTAGCTCTACTATTTCCCCAGTTGATTCCAATGTGCAGTGAACACAGAGAACCACTGACTAAAGGTAACAGTTCTGGAGAATAGGAATGCCTTATTCGAATCAAATACCTCTAAAAGCATTGCACATCCATCAGGCAAAATCATGAGATTGCTTTCTAATGTGGTGAAGAATGGTCCACAGGCCTCGTGGGTATGGGGACATCCATACATGAAATTGTTCATCAAATATGTACTCATCCCTTTATTTACTTCCCTCTGGCAAGTGCTGGGGATTCATAGATGAACACAAGAGAAATTATTTTTGGGGAGTTGATAGTTGATAGTCAAGTATAGGGGCTAAGCCAGAAAATCAACCCCCAAAATGAACAGCAAGGGCTTCAATGAAAGATGGCTCACCAAGGGATCTCAGCTATTTTTATCATGGCTAATTTCTTTTTTTAAGAAAGGACTGAAATCAGCACATCAAAGATTTGTCCAATTTAGGAAGTATGTGGGTATTGGTTTTTGTTTTTTGCATTTTTCTCGATGTTTGAAATATTTCATTAAAGAAGAAAATGCTACATTTTGCTGAGTGCTATGACAGGGGTAATCTTAGGATGCAGTGGCAAAGAGGAGGACCACCTATCACTAGCCCAGAGTGGGTGTGGAGGTGGGGGAGAGGGTCACAGAAAGCTTTCAAGAAACCTTACACTTGTAAAATATGAAGTTGTCACAAGAGGATTTGCATTTTAGAAAGATGAGTGGAGACAGCAAAGATATGGAGGCAGGCATATCATTAGAAGACCATTGGCCCCTTGTGTGAAATCTGTAAGGACTAGACTAAGGCACCACAGTGGGGGTGGGGAGGAGGAGCAGAGACCAAGACATTCTGCAACAAACTGATAAAACTTAGCTCATACCAACTGGATGTGCAAGGTAAGAAAAAGGAAATCTGAATGCCTCTTGAGTTCCTGGCGTAGGCTTTTGGGTGGACACAGGTATTAACTCAGGTAGGGCTTTCAGAATGAGCAATAGATTAGAAGTAAGGGAAAGATAATGAGTTCATTTGGTGAAGTGGTCTTCAGGGTATTCTCAAGTATCCACGGTGATAGAATACATGGGTGCGAGAGAGAGGTCCAAGCCAGAGATACAGATATAGGGTCATCAGTGTGTATGGTTCATCTCTTGGGGGGAGGGGATGGATTCAAACAACAGGGTAACTAATACAGAGCCCTTGAATACACCTGCTTTATAATCACAAGGATTGGGGTGAAAAGAAAAGTCTTCCAAAGAGGGCTGAGAAGAAGCAACTGACTAACAGGAGGTAAAATCAGGAAGGAGTTCTTACTGAGCCCAAGGGAAGATCTGAATATCAAGCAGAAAATTACCCCAAAGGTTAAAAACCATTCAGAAGTCAGTAGGATGCCCATGAAAGTTATCACTAAATATAGCAATCCATTTGCAGGCCAATGGTGTCTACAAAAGCTATTTCAGAACCAGATTGCAGAGGGTGGACTTAGAGCATGGAAGGAACTCATTGAACCTTTGTTGAATTGGAATGCACTGGGTTAGTGCCATTCTGGACCAGGCTTGAGCCTTGAGGCAGAGGTAGAAGATGCTGGAGAGGGAATGAGGTCTTTTATTGGGCTTCCTGGTTTGGCCAAGGACTGGTGGTTCTGCTGATGAATCTAGAGAGGAGTCTCCCTGCTCTCAGCCTGACTGTGTTTGCTTTTGCCAACATTTTTCAGTTCTGCTCCATAATCAGTAAGTGTCACACCTTTGCCATATACAGAAACAGTAAGTGAAAAGAAAATGCACTGTGGGGGCGGATGACTCAGAATGTTTGGCAACGGCAGGAGCATTTTACCTTTAGCGGTGATAGATGAAGGGCCCTTAAGGCAAAGACTGCTGTCTGGTTCTTCTCATTGGCTCCTCCTTCTATTATACATTTGTATAGCTCCAAGCATGCCACCAGTACCCACAGCAAACCACTAATCAAAGCCAGCTTCAGGTCCAGGTTCGGAATGTCCAAAGTTGCCCTATAGACCTGGGTATGCATGTGTGAGGGAGCTCCCCAAAGCTTACAGCCAGCGCCTCTACGCACCCACTGGATGCTAGGAGCAGGTACTGAAGCTCAAATGAGGGAAGAAACCCTGCCAGCTATTCTTGGTCGCATCTCCAGGGTGCAGGGCCTTGTGCCTTCCACCCACAGACATTCAGGAAACATCTACTGACGGACCGTTGGGAGGGACTGGGGTGGACTCTCCTGGCACTACGGATTTCCTTGGTATATGTTCTGATCTGGCCACGTGAGTTGTATCCGCTTTCTCTCCCTCCTCTGAGAAGTCTCAGCTGGCCTTTTAGGGGCTTCCACTCTATTAAGTCAGGCCTACCCAGATTGTCTAGTGTAATCGCTCTTACTTAAAGGTAACTGATTAGTGACTTGAATGACATCTGCAAAACGCCTTCACAGTCACATCAAGAGTAGCGTCTGATGGAATAAATGTGGACTTTATGACATAAAAAAGCCATAGTGTGTTGGAGACCCTGTGGATGAGTAAAGACAATGTGTGTGTGTGTGTGTGTGTGTGTGTGTGTGTGTGTGTGTGTGTAGAGGGATGGGGGTGGGGGGTGGCTGGAAATCCTGTGACCTTCTTGTTCTTCCTTTGACTCTGGGGTCTCACAAAAATCTGTTTCCAAGAGGTCACTGGTGTCTAACATATTGCCCAGGAAAACCATGACCAGGGATTCTGCAACCTTGACACCCTGAGGAAGAGACAGTCACTGCTTTAGGTAGGTGGCAGACCACCAGAACTGGCGGCCCACCTTGCTTCCTTCGGGGCCAAAGCCACAGGGCCTGACAGTGCCGCTCTGAGTTTTCCTCCACGGTCCCGCGCAGGGTGAGTTTCTCCACAGCGGCGCCAGAGGGCGCCCGAGCTGAGGAAAAGGGCGCAGGACTCCAGAAGGAGCCAAGCAGGTGCTCCGACAGCGATCTGGGGCCGCGATTCCGGCCTCTCCTGGCGGCACGGGTACCTCCCCTTCCCCAAGACACCTATCAAGGCTGCCACCCTTATGTGCACACTTCAGGGATGGGCAGATGGGACTCCTAGGAGCAAAGAGCTAGTCCATGCGCTTTCTTTCCTAAGGGGTGAGAGGGGGCGTGTGTTGGGGAGGGAGGGAGTGGCCCCAGGACATGGGAGGAGAGACCACCAGGGATGTCCTACCTCACTTGCCCACACTATCGGCTCCCATCTCCTACTCCTGGAACCCTGTCTTAGTGCTCAGGATGTAGGAAGGCCCACTGTCCCGGGAGGAAGTCACCTGGCATCAGCTCCCCATGCGGTCGGCACCTCTCTGAGCCCCCGCGGGTGCGCACGGAGCTGGCCAGGGCGCAGGAGAGGTGGCTGCAGAGTTTGCAGCCAGGCTCTGCATTTCTCCCCATTTAACAGCCCCTATCATCAGTAGCCTTACCCCCCAAAAGTCAGGGGCCCAAAGCAAAGAGGCAGGTCTTTCTTTCTTTCCTTCTTTCTTTCCTTCTTTCTTTTTTCTTTCTTCTTTCTTTCTTTCTCTCTTTCTTCTTTCTTTCTTTCTTTCTTTCTTTCTTTCTTTCTTTCTTTCTTTCTTTCTTTCTTTCTTTCTTTCCTTCTTTCCTTCCTTCCTTCCTTCCTTCCTTCCTTCCTTCCTTCCTTCCTTCCTTCCTTCCTTCCTTCCTTCCTTCCTTCCTTCGTTCTTTCCTTCTCTCTCTCTCTCTCTCTCTCTCTCTCTCTCTCTAATCTATGTATTAAAAATGATGCCTGTCACAGTTGACTAATGTCACCCTTCTCCCCTCTCTCTTCTTTCCTTAAAAATGCAGAGTCTTAATGAAATGCTTTTAAAAGCAATATAGATTTTGAGGGAAAGAAAAATCACTAGAGAACTTCAACCAAGGTTTTAATGCAATGGCATTATTGAAAATCATAATGGGCACGGCTTTTTGCAATCGTCAAAGGTGGACGGGGAACAAAGACAATAGAGGAGATCAGACAGTCGGAAATGACGAAGAATGGCCGCAGCACTCCTGGTTTGCACAATGGGGACTTTAAACACTCACTGAGACCGAGCAATAAACACATTTCTCACTCAAATGTGGCTGAGGTCAGGAAGGGAAGCCCTGTTCTTCTTTCCTTGTCTGATGTAGGCACCTCGTGGCCTCGGCTTATGTGTGGTTTTGGAAAACTCTGACAGGAATGAGTGTCTGGGAGACTTCTCAGTTGTCAAGAAGCTTCTTATATTTCCTAAAGAAACTCAACCTACATTCATTAAGTCACAGAGCAAAGAGAATTAAAATATTTTTTTAAGGACTGCAACTAATCCTGAAACTTATAGGTGGGGGAAAGAATCCCACATATGAAGGGGCTGAAATTTTTATGGGAAACGTGCAAAGATGTTGTGTTTAAATATTCTCAGATGAGGAAAAATTGGGATTTTTCCTCCCCCAAAGAAACCCAAATAATTTTTAGTCGTCTATTCCCAGACCTCTCCTCATAGACTTCAATTAAATAAAATAACATCTTTTTTGAGTCATTTAGGAAAATATTTATACATCAGTGAAAGCAAGGAGATTCTTTGAAAGATGTTGCTAATGTATATTTGAGTAAAGCCAAACCTTGTATTTATGCTAGTTTCTTTTTCATTGAATCTGTAGGCTCGTATTAAGGATTTTCCCTTCCTTTATAAACATCAGCACAGTGCCATAACTTCCTTTATTTGCAATCAGTATATCCCATGCTTAACAAAGAACTTTTTAAAGAAAAAATGTGCCTTAATGAAATTCAGTACTTCTTTATAAAAAGAAAAAAGGATCTTTTATATGCATTTTATATGCACTAAATATATAAGCAAAGTTTGTACCTGGTAAAGTTGATTTCTGCTGACGAGGTAATCCAGGTAAATCAACATAGAGTCCATAGCACATTATAGGGTACACTTTATTGGGTTTTACCTTCAGGTAAAGACTTCTATTAAGAACGTACAAGTGGCCACATACCTAACCTGCCTTGTTTTCCACAGTGCTGTATACATAATCTCTTTAAAAATTTTTTTAATCAAAGCTTGCTATATTGAATACATTTAATTGGAATCCAGTGGTTAAAAAATATAAACATTTACTGCTGTAGAAAAGTTTTGATTAGGACTTTCCATTAGCAAGTGTTCTCGAGTAAACCCTCTAACAGTCTATTTGCATTCAGACAAGAACTGACTTAGCAAAACAGGTGATGCTTTCAACTGTACAAATATATTATTTCCCATAAATATTCCTAATGAAAGAGGTGGTCTGTTTCAGAGGAAGTAACTACAATGAAGACTTTTAAATAATTGGGGGGGAAAGTTCCCAACCTTGATAAGTACAGGCATGGAAGCTCGAAAGGTGAGTTATTAGGTGTGGAAAGGCAGAGTCTAGAAAACCTCTCCCATATACATTTTTTTAATGGCCAGATCAAATATTCTTTATTTTGAAAACCCTATCCGCGCACATTTTAAAGTAAA
This sequence comes from Tadarida brasiliensis, assembly GCA_030848825.1. Lineage (NCBI taxonomy): Eukaryota > Metazoa > Chordata > Mammalia > Chiroptera > Molossidae > Tadarida > Tadarida brasiliensis. Next base: position 90,301,176 of record CM061267.1, on the reverse strand, counting down.
CTGCCCTAAAGCGTGGCGGGAAGCATCTGTTTAACACTGCCATTCTCTTCCGTCAGAATCGTGCTCTTTCTTTCCAGCACCCATAAAAAAAGTGAGTTCAAATACAAAGAAAGGGTGTTTTACCCGAACGAAACGTTTCAGGGAGATGAGTGTTTAGCTGGAATTCCTTGACCTGATTATGCGAAAAACTTAAGAATAAATGAAAGAAACACAAAAATATTAACACTTTTGAACAAAATTAAGATGTAAAAAATGTTCAATTCTCAGAATTTTTGGATTATGTTGAGCTATTAATTTGGACATTACTAGTTAACAATAAAAGTAAAAATAAGACAGTTTCGAAAGGGACTTTTTGTTCCTCCGTTCCCACTTATGATTCTTTAATTCAAGAAGGGCTACATTTTCTTTCAATTGTTTATGTTTCAATCCGGAGTTGAGATGGGAGTAGTTATACCACCGGCTATTTCCTCAGTAATGAGTCTGTCTCTGCGTTTCATAGGTAGCAGACCTCTGACTTCACACAATAAAGCATCCTGGAGCCAGAGGTCTGAATCTAGACTTCTCTAGTACATAGTTTCAGCCTATTCTTAGAAGGAAGTGCAGTGAATATCTTCATTTTCATTACTATTGTTATATTTTGATTACTAGCTACCATAGTGCTGTGTGTGTGCGTGTGCGTGTGTGTGTGTGTGTGTGTGTGTGTGTGCATGTGCCTGTGTTTGTGTGAGACGGGAAGGGGGCATCAGAAGACAAAGCAGCAGAGAAAAGGAAAAAGAATTGGGGATGCAGAAAGCCTCTGCTTTGGGATATGACATGTTCTCCTTTTCTACTATCTTTTTTACAATGACTTTGAAGAAGAAGAATATTTAGGGAATTAAATCCTCATTCTTTCTTTTTCAAAATTGGTCACAGTTACAGGACTCTCTAGTCTGTTTTATGATCTTTCAGATGTAATGTTCCTATCCTATGGCTGACTCTGTGCATGATACACACACACAACTTTTCTTTCTCTTTGAATTTCATCACTGTTGGCTGACAAAGAAATTGTGAATAACATCTCATTCTTTGTTGCATCCCAAATGCTATTTCTTTGCAAAGTTGATACCTCTATCTAATGAGTGTAATTCATTGACAATAGCAAACAACACTAATTATAATGTTATGCATGAAAAGAATGTTATTCCGTAGGAATACTTTGCAAAAAAATTTACACTTCATGTTAGAATTCTTTGATTTGATGATGGTAAAAAGAAAATGTTCATGTAGTCTAATCAAATAGTAAGCAGTCAAAAGAAGAAAAGACACTCAGTTTTCAGATGAAATGTATTTGATTACTACTCATTTAACATTCTACTACCAGTTTACATTTTATTAATTAAATCCAAAATTATATAACCTGTTACTCTTGTAGCTTAATCACGGAAAAAGAATTAATTCAAAGCCTGAATAGAATGCAGTTGCATTACCTTCCTGTATAAGAAGAACCCTTTTCACAGTGTTACTTCCAAGTGGGTTTGGCTGAATGATTATTGATAACTTCCACTTGTAAAAAATCACCAATTTGCATGTAAAGAATGCACTATTACATGCATTATAATAATATATAATACAATAATGATTTAAAAAATCCTTTTATTAAGTACCTATGATGTATCTGGCACTGCACAGAATGGACTTAGACAAGGAATAAGAAAGATGCAGTTTGTCCCCTAGAAGGCACAATCTAATAGCTCTTTTAGGAAAGTTAAACCAGTCTCCATGTAATCCAGTTTACTTATTGTTTCTTCCTTCCTTCGTTCTTCCTCCTCCCTCCCTCCCTCCCTCCCTCCCTCCTTCCCTCCCTTCTTCCTTTCTTCCTTCCTTCTTTCCTCACCCGAGGATAAGTTTCTATTGATTTTATAGAGCAGAATAGAGAGAAAGAGTGAGAGAGAGAGAGAGAAACATTGATGTGAGAGAAAAACATCAATCGGTTGCCTCCTGTTCACACCCTGACCAAAGACCGAACCTGCAACCTTCTGGTGTACAGGACGACACTCCAACCAACTGAGCTACTTATTGTTTCTTAATAAATGACTTTCGAAAGAAAACTTACACTCAGCTCCAAAAGACTTTTTACAAATTCTGATTTTGTAGGGTTTGAATTAATAAAATGTTTCCAGAGCATTTCCAAAACCTCTTCAGGTGAGGTATGTGTGACATGGCCTGTTCACTCCTTGTTGGCCCTTCATATCGTGAACACGCCTTCATCCCCTGTACTAAGTTTTTCGCTCTGTCTTCTCCTGTAAGCATGTCTCTGAGGACAGACATCTTTCTACCACCCCGGGCCTTCAGTGTTGAGACAGGATGAGCTAACAGTTTAAAATGTGCTATAAATTCACACTTGAAAAAAGTACTTTAATTGAAGATAACATTACTTTTAATACAAAGTAATCATTTTCTGCATTAAAATAAAGTCCTACCATGAAGAAAAGTGTAAAGAAGGAAATAATTATCCCCCTAACTCTGCCCAGCACCGGAGATAAATAAGCACTGTTACATTTTCACATGTGTCTGTCCAGATATTTTTCTCTGGCTGTATGGGTGCCTTTTAAAAACCAAAATACACCTTTATACTAATTTTTCCCTTAATAAAGCATCTTTTGAGATGGATAAATACGGAAGCTTTCTTATTTGTAGAGGCTTTAGAGTATTAGGCCATATTAGTATATCAGCATTAACTTAATCAACTGTCTATAACTAACCATTTACGTGGTTTGGGGTGTTCGTTTGTATTTGAATTTTTGGTATGAAACAGAGTTTAAAAATGGTGACTTTCTGCTTCATCTCTCCCCAGAAAGGACCAGTTTAAAAAACTCCAGTCAGCCCTGGCTGGTGTGGCTCAGCGGTTAGAGCGTCGGCCCGCAGACCGAAGAGTCGTGGGTTCGATTCCAGCCAAGGGCACGTACCTCCGTTGTGGTTCGACTCTGGCCCTGGTCGGGTCGAGCGGGAGGCAACTAGTCGATGTGTCTCTCTCACGTCCATGTTTCTCTCCCCCCCTTCCCCCTCCCTCCCATTCTATCTGAAGATAAATAGAAAAATATCCTCAGTTGAGGATTAAAAAAATTAAAATAAAAATTAAAAAACAAAAAACTCTATGCAAACAACCCGAGGTCCTTCGTGATGACATCATTATTCTGCCTTCCTGCATTGCTCCAAGGATCTTCTCCCTAAGACGAACAGTTCTAAGGTATATTTGGTTTTTTAATGTTTGGAGTGTCAGGAAAAGAAGCCACGGCCGCCTGGGTCTGCTTGCGTCCCCCCGAGCCTGGGAATCGGCCCCGTGGCCCCGGGAAGCAGAGCGCAGCGCAGATCCGGAACCCTCGGGAGCACTGACAAGCTGGGCTTTCGAGGGAACCTCTGCTGCCATGAGAAAAAGTCTGTTTCTAGAACCAGTCACCGGCAGCACTGATGGAGATTCAGGAAAGCTGCGACAAACCTATTCTTTATTTAGAAATGACTCCTGATCTATACAATCCTTTAAAGAAGGGTTCATGCTTGTAGATGTCCAAGTCTCAAAACTGCTGCTTAAAAACATCAAGAAAGCTCACAGGAAAAGAAATGGCTGGAACACTTCACTGACCGCCTCTTTCCTGTCTCATCCCACAGGGCCTTGGGAGAAGAACTGCCCCTCTGGGTTCCCCCCTTCCCTTCACTTCCCGTCCCCGAGATGTGATTCTCCAGGGGCCCCTCCATGCTCATTCACCTACGGTGGCTAGAGCCAGAGACCGGCATTCTCGAGAAATCTGCCGAGTAAAGATTTCACTCCCTGGAGACTGTCTGCTAAGGAGGGTACAAAAAAGGGAATCTCTAATCACAGCTCTGTTCATTGTGTACAGAAGGTTCTGGAAAGAACAAGAGCGATTCCGAGTGTCTCTGAGTGAACAGAGATCCTAATGCCTGGGAATTTTCTTAGTTCTTTGACATCCCTGGTGATAGGCCGGACGAAATCCCTTGGCCCTAAGTGCAAATCCAGCCTCCTGAGCGGCGGGTCGGGAACTTTTTTCCCTTGCTCCTTTCTGTCACCCATCTCTCTCGGCGACAAGCCTCATTTGGCTTACTAACGTGAGCACAGGACTATAGCCCAGGGTGGCCCGGACAATAACTTTCTCTGTCCTTTTTTTGGTAGTTCTCTACTGTTTTTCTAACACAGACGAGGAAGGGTGAGTCTCAGGGGAAGTTACTGTTTCTTTCCTGAGATGATCAGTAGGGACAATTAACACGGGCCAGGGTGGGGCTAGGACCCGGCTGAAATCTTGGCGAGAGCCTGGAGCGGACCCCACCTAAAAGCTGACAGAACACCAGGTCCTCGTCCAAGCTGTCCCACAGATGCAAGCTGTTGCCTCCCAGTTCCAGCTGATCTGGCTTAGGGGATGAAATGGCATCTTTCCCTTAGGAATCTCCATTCCTGAAATTTCACTCAAGAGATATGCTGCTGGTGATAACAGCGTGTCAGAGAAGACAGCCTTTTACACCCAGTCCTTGGGTGACCTCAGATACGGGAGACATACCCACAGTCCTTCTCTCTTTGCAGAGAGAAGGCTCCTGGGAGGGCAAGATGCCTTGTTTGCTCATGGTGACCACGTGGTGACCGGTGTGGGGAGCCTGGCTGCACTGCCTCAGGGGAAGAACTGATGGAGTTATTTATTATTTCACTGGATCTCTGCTGAGTGACAGGGCTCCTTGCATCCTAGCAGGCGGCATCCATGGAACATATTTTTAACATGAATTGCAAAAGAAATAACAAAACTATGAAATGGTTAATTAGAGAGCCATTTCACAAAGGCCCTGCCTGATGACAAGTTTCTTGGTCATTCTCACCGTTTGCTAATTTCCAACAGGAATGAAGTCAGACTCCATGAATCCAGTACTCCAAGCTGGGGCAGGGACTGGATGGGGGCAGGGAAGAAAGAAACAGGGCCGGACTATTCACTGTACCTTACCACATCCATAATGTACTGGGTGAGTTAATTGCATATTGGAAAGCTCTGGGGGGGGGGGGCACCATTAGATTTCGGTGGTAGGTGTGGACCCATAATCACAGAGCAAGAGATTCTAGCCGACTCTGCTGTTTCTAAGGCTAACATATTCCCTGCTTAATGTAAAACTCAATGCCCTTAGCAGATTTTTTTCCTCTTTCTTATTAACTGTGCATAAAAACTTGAGTGACTCTTTCCCTATAGTGCAATGAAATATTACATTGTTCTCTGGGAGACTTTAAAAGCCTTCTGAGCAGGTAATCACGTTCCTGAGGTCACATGAGTGATGAAGACCTAAGTCTCTATTCATCTGGGTGTGAGTTACCTTTGGAGTTCACAGCAAAGATGAAAAATGGACAAAAGGGTTTTTACGTTATTTGCCAGGCTAATACTCAAACAGCTCCTAACTTACAGGTTGGGCACCTGGCAGACAACAGCCTGGTATCTTCCATAGCTTCCACAAAAGATCTTTCAAGCATTAGGGGGGAATATTATGGATCACTATATTGTTTGCCCTTGACCTACAGAAAAGGGAGAAGATTAGTTCCAGAAATGGAATGGATGTACACACAAAATAGAAAAGAACACAAAAAGACTTAGGTTTCTCTTTTATCTTGATATTTATGGGCTCCCAAGATGACTTCCTATGTCCTGTTCAGATTCTATTTCCCTTAGCATCATATACCCACCTCAGGACCTCCACGTTTTGGTACATGTTTTATTGCACAGACTGTCCCAAAACTTAATGGCTGAAGCCAACCATTTTATTTTGCTCACAGTTTTGTGGGTCAGACATTCAGGAAGGGGTTGTCTGGGCAGTTCGCCTCTGAGCCTCATGAAGCCAGCTGGGGCTGGAGGAGCCTTTCTGAGATGGCATCTTCACCCATGTGTCTGGTACCTCTGTGCTCCGTGGAGGCGGTTGTCTTCCTTTTCTCCTTCTTTCTCCCTCACTCTCTTCTCTCTCCATGTGGCATCTCATCCTCCAGGGCCTCGCCACATAGCTTTCTTTCTTTCTTTTTTTTTTATACAGCATAATAGGTGCACTTCTTATATCGGGGCTGGCTCTCCAGAGACAAGAAGTAAAGCAGCCAAGCCAGTGAAGGCTCATGCACAGAGTAATCTCGGTGTTATTTCCATGGAATTCTACTGGTGAGAGCAGTCAGGGGCCATCCAAGGGACATAGACTCCTCCTCTTAACGGAAGGTGGCCAAGGTCACATTGCAGAGGGTATGTAAGATGGGAGATACTGTTGTCAGGTTTAGAGTGTAGTCTGTTACAGTAAGAAATCGTGTAAAAGCTATGTTTAAGGGTGCTTCGTTGTTATGAAGACAACCTCTAAAGCCTTTGTTTTCTATTGTGATAACCAAGGTTGCATTTCTGTTATAAATCCTGCTTCTTTGGAATCTGTCCCCACTGGGAATCTCCATGCAGGTCACCTCCATTCAAGCATCCCCTCCTCTGTGAAGCCCCCCAGGCACATCTGTCATGCCTGTTCTCAGGCTCCGGCCCTGGCTTACCTCCTCGATCACTGTCAGCCTGTCTGGTCCTGCCTGCCCATCTCGTGGAGGGACTGAGTGAGGCAGGAGCTGTTTCTCATTTATCTCTATCGTTTTTAACTGAGTGCGTGTGTGTTTATTTTAACTCAGTTTAGCTGTGTTAATTGGCTTAATAAATGAATAAATGTCACCCTGATACCAGGAGCTTGGCCCTGTATATTCATTCATGTTGGTTCAGATAAGAGAGTGTAAACTGGAAATGAAATCACAGTCTGCCTAGTGGGAGTGTTTTGTTCTGTAGGAGTGGCGTGGAGACCCGTGTCTGCAGAGCAGAGGTGGGGATGAAGAAGCCGTGGACGCAGGGAGACCAGCTTCAGCTGTCCCTTCTTTACCACCCTTCTTACCCATTGGCTCGTGGTGACAGCTGTATGATTGTGGGTTCCTTCGATTAACCAGCCCACTCCGCTGGCACGGGTGGCTCCCCAAATCCTCCTGAGCTGAACTAAACATTTGCTGCTTCTGCAGCATGTTGTAGACACACATATATGAAACATGTAATAATATAGATACGTATATATGAGACATGTATATGTGTGTGTATATAAACATAAACATAAACGGAGAGAGAGAGAAAAGCTGCTTAAAACATGGAATTACCCTAATACCTCTCAAGTCCAGGTTCTATCATACAGCATTTTAGTTACACTTTTTTTTCCTAAATACATTTTACCAATAACACAGAAACCTACGGATAGGCCGGGAAGACTTTTTCCTACTGGGAACTGGGCGTGAGCCGAACCCACACCTGCTCAGCGGCCGGTGCCACCTGCGAGGAGAGACGCAGAGCAGCGGGCACGAGCCGCGAAGTAGCCTATTTGTTTCCACGAAATAAGATTTAATTAAACCTTCTCCTCAGCAGCTCTTACCAGTCAGAGGATTAGAACTGCTCTGACTGCCAAGTACGAGCTCTCAGGAGGAAATGATCTGGAGGAAAAATAATTTTCTCCACCTCAAGATAGGAGTTGGGGAATTATGGAAACAAATATTTTTGGTGTCATACGTTAGTAATTTTTAAATTCCATATTCAGCTCTCCAGTGTCTACTTTTCTTTCGGCTGAATGTCTTTTTTTTTTTTTTTTGGCTCAGAGGCTTGTAATGTAATTTTTTGGTGCTCTAATCACATTTCTGCAGTTTATCACCTTTGAGGTTTGCCGGCTGTCTACAAGGAAGGGTTTATTTGCTAAATTGAGGGAAATGGAGATAAAAGTTGGTGCCTGTTGGTGGGAAGCGGATCGGAATGCCCCATCCCAAGGGCGAGTTGGCAGTACGCTCTGAGCAGAGTGCCCTGAGGCCGGCACCCGTGGGCTCACCGGGGGGTCCAAGCCAAGGAGGTTTAGGAAGCCCCTCCAACCTCAGCACCACGTCCCATGCTTATCTGGTAAGGATTGTTAGCACCAAGGCCAACTGTCAGAAAATGGCTGATTCGGGGGAAGGTGACCCACAGAATCGAAGGGATGGCAGCAGTGCGGCTAGGGTTGAATGCGCAGCAGGGAGCCCCATCCGCCGGCCTGCAGGGCACACCGAGTCCGGGTGAGCGCGTGGGCTCCTGGAGGAAGGGCTCTTCCGAGGCCGAGTCACTGCCACCCGAGGCCGAGTCACTGCCACCCACAGCAACGGCCGGGAGCTGCGCGGCGCCTTCGCCGCAGGGAGCTTGTGAGTTACACGTTCATCACCCGCCTGTTTACTAACTGCCCTGAAGTTCTTTGAGAAAAGGGAAGACCACAGGCTGCACAGGGTTAGACAACTTATTCTTGCACGTGGGTATCAGAGCCCTTAGGCAGGAGTTTTATGTTGAGTCGGGATCAGTTGTGTGTGTGTGTGTGTGTGGGGGGGGGGGGGCGTGTCTATCTTTGACATTGTTATAGAAGTTAATGGCAAACACATTTAATATTCAAACACATTTCTGAGCTCTTAGTGTTCAGCTGTGTGCTAAGCCACATGGGATAATAGAATTGAGTAAACTACAGTGCTGATCCCAGAGATGCCATGATCTAGTTGGGGAGAGACAAAGACGTACAAAGACTGATACGCGGCACCCTGGACGCCACAATCTAGTGCTGTGAGCACTGACACGAAGCGTGTCCTGAAGCGCTGTGATAGGGTCGAGTCAAAGCGCTGTGGAGCGGAGTAGACAGGCGGATGCATTCTAGTCGGCAACGCCCTGGAAAGGCCGAGTGGGAGAGCGCTGTGGGCCTGGGCCCGAGGCTGAGAGCGCTGTGGGCCTGGGCCCGAGGCTGAAGGGGCTTCACAGGCTCACTCGGGGTGGGGTCGGTGGAAAGACTCCTGGCAGAGGGACCTGTATGAGCGGTCCCCAGGGAGGAGCCAGGCCATGTGTGGGGGAAGGCATCACTGGCCCGTGGGGCAGAACGTGAGCCGGGGAAGGAAAAGGTAGTTTGGAGCGATACTGTGGAATCATATCTGGAGGCATCGAGTCCCTAAACCTGGACTTTGTTGGGTACATGATGAAGGACCATTGGAGGTATATGAGTTGGGGCAGGAGTTGTGTGTGTGAGCCTGTGTGCATGAGGGAGGGGAGAGGAAGAGCAGGAGGGAAGGACAGAGGGAGAAGGAGGGCGGGAGAGAGGGAGAAAAGATCTGTGCTTCACAAAGGAACTGGGTTGGCAGTTAGGGAGACACAGGACATGAGTGGAAGCGGGTAGACTGGTATTGCAGTCAGCGGCGGGAGATAATGAGGTTCTATGAAAAGGAAGTGGCCAAGGTTAAGAAGAGACAGATTCAAGTTTTATTATGAAGGCAAAATTGCCAAGGTTTGCTAAGTAATTAGAACTGGAGGTCAGAGAAGGGGGTGAAGGGGTAGGCAACGTGTACCTGGCACCAAGCTGGCCTGAGATGAGGCACGAGAAGAAGGGACAAGCCTGCATATCTATGTATCCATTCGTGAATGCACACAGCAAGCTGTTATTGAGCTGTGCAGGCACTGAGCTGGGGGCTGGACAACAACCGGAGACTCAGACAAATGTGGAGGCCACTGGTCCTGGGGAACTGGGGTCAGGGGGTCATGAGAGTAACTGGTTTTACGTAACTTGGGAGCTGTCTTTCTAGAAGCGATCGTTGACTCCAGAGCATTGAATGGCTCGTTAAGAAGGAAGTTTATCAGTGGAAAAGTCTGATAAAATTATCTGATCCTCCAATTCTTAAAGTTTCCTTTAGCATGACTCAGTTCTTTTGCTAAGTAAAGAAAACTAAGAAAAGAGAGACAAATTGTTTCAGGACCTCTCTAATAAGGAGAAATACAAGAGTAAGCACCTGAGTATATATACACATATACATACATATAAATACACACATATACACATGTATTATATATTACCTTTGCCCTGCATTCAATATCACCTGCCTTTTCCTATGATTTCAATGCTACAGGCACAAATATTTAATCTTTAAGTAAAGTCACCTAGATTTAGTGTCTTTTAAACATAGTTAAAATAATGAGAGACAATTAAATTATAGAATTGCTTTTCGAGGCGTATCTGGGGTGTCTGGGCTCTGAGCTCGCAGGAGCCCACACCTTCGGAATCTCTCCTTGCATATCTGCGCGGCAACCATGCCAGATTGTTTTCCCAGTCCTTGGAGATCGGCCTGATCGGGTTCGCTAATGGTTGGACTTTTCTCGGTATTTGCTTACATAACACTATCAGGACACATGTCTTAAATATTTTATTAGGTTTAAAGGGTAGTTTTCATAACATGGCATTGTATGGCCTGCAGAACAGATTAGGAGGGAGGAGGAAGGGTCTTGGCCTATACTAAGTGATATAAGTTTCATACACGTTCTGATATTAAAAATTTGATTCACTTGATAACAAGGCTGCAGGTATTAAGACGTTGGCGTTCCCTGCGTCGTGAAGGCATCTATTAAAGCACAGTGCACTTTCTTTAAGTGCACCTCCCTCAGCTGGGGTGATCGGCTCCTGAACATAAAAATCACCTCGTGCTGACCTGCGTCTCTGCTGCCCCCTGACTCTGGAGAGCCAGGCAGGGCTAATTGCATGTTGGGCTGTTTGCTTCCAAAGCGGAGTTCAAAGGCTTCTTAGGATAAGTGAACACTTAGAAGGGGAGTGGAAATCTATCCATTATCTGAAAGAGCTAGATACACTGTAGGGTGCAGAAAAGCCACTCTGTTTGATTATTAAGTGATTTTTAATCTGAAATCCTAAATTAACAAGAATAAAATGAAATGACCCAGGAGCAGAATGTTTTCTTAAACCTTAAAAGGAGAAAAGTAACATCACCAGGGACATTGCCAGGGTCCTTTTAGATCTTTCCTAGGCTGCTAGCTGATTATAAAACAGTGTCTGCTTTGAAAATATCCTCATATAGATGAATATTTCAATATTTCCGACCAATTAAAACCACCCTAGGAAACAGGTATTTCTACCGACTCTTTGAACAATGGAATTCCTCAAGTTTTCCCTTTGACTAAACTTGCTCTGAGGCTGAGAGTCATGATTCTAGTGGGAAATACTCGCTGTCAGTATGCTTTAGTTCTTTCTATGAAAGCTCCTTGGTTGCTTTGGCCTGATCTGTCTTCCTGATGAGTCAATCTGTTCTTAAATTAAATCAGTAATTTAAAAATGAGTCAGAATCACCGGGAGGGCTTGCAAAGACACAAATCGCTGAGCCTCGCCCCCATAGTTTCTGGTTTAAAAAGTCTAAGGTGGGGCCTGAGATTCTGCATTTTCTGCAGCTTCCCAGGTGATGCTGCTGCTGGTCCCAGGACCACACCCTGAGAACTGCTGAATTTGGTGATTTCTGAGATCCCTTGGCAACTCTAAACAATCCAATGAACTCAATGGAGGTTTTTCTCTCAGGATAACTGATCAACCCAAAATAATAAAACCTCTTCCCATTTTCTATTAATCAGAAAACTACCTGATCTCTACTAGAAAGTAGATTTTTCCCGAGTGCATTTATGTAGAGTAGGTGGTAGAGTGTTTGTGACAACATGGATGGACTTTGAGTCATTGTGCTAAGTGAAGAATAGTCAGACCGAGAAAGACAAATACTGTCTGATATCAGTTATATATGAAATCTAATAAAAAACAAAAACAAAGTGAAATAGTGGTCACCAGTGGCTGGGGGTGGGGGAGATACGAGAGATGTTGTTTAAGAGCACAAGCTTGCAACTTGTAGATGAATGAGTCCTGGAGACCTCACGTGTAGTCTAGTGAATATAAACATTGTTGTATTATAATCATCAAACTCGCTGAGAGACTGGATCTTAATTATTCCCACTACACACACACAATTATGTGACGTGATGCTATGGCTACAATAGCAATCACATTACAATATATGAAGGTGTCAACTCAACATGTATACCTTAAATTTACACAATGTTATAAGTCAAATATAGTTCAGTTAAAATAAATAAATAAATAAATAAATAAATAAATAAATAAATAAATAAAAGTGGTGAAGTGATGTAACCTTAAAGTTGGATTCTATTCCCAAGAGAAGGGCTAATTGACTATTGAAATTCCTATTGATGAGTTTTGTAATCAGCAGAATGAGTTTTTTGCTTTACCAAAAATTGAAAGTAGTCATTCACTATGGATACTATTTCCCCGGGATGTAGTCTGGAGACCTAAGTTAGACCCAAGCAGTGTTACTAGATGAAAGGAAGGCCTGAGGCAAGTGTTAGGGTGGGGAGTAGAAAAGGAGGAGAAAAAGGCTGAATTAGAAACAGGAAGTGGAGCTTGTGTTTCATGAGTGAATGAAATGTGTACCCACACCAGTGAATATGTGTGGTCTTCTTAGACCCTTTGGCTCCTTTCCTATTGGTTCACTTTCATGAGCAAGTTCTCCAAACCAAGGTCACCTGATGGAGAAGGTCTACCTAAAGGAGTATTTTTCAAACTTTAACTGCTTGGCAATAACCTGAGATTCTTATTAACATCCAGACTCTGGTTCATTAGGTCTGGGGTGGGGCCTCACATTCTGCATTTCTAACCAGCTCCCAGGTCCTGCTCACCAGGGCTGGCTTCAAGGGCGTGCACTGGTGCAGACGTGCGGGGCGAAGCCTTAAAGCGTCACATTGCTTTCTTCTGATTGAGCCTCTTATCTTACAGCCATGCCATCAAGCGTGTGCTTGGTTTGCATAACTGCTGCCGCCTCTGAGGCCAGGGGAGTTGTGTTTCTCTCCCTGTGTTCAAGTGGTGCTGCTACTGCCTAGTTCGTACCTGGAGATCATTCAGCAAATGCTCTCCTTTGCTACTTTTCAAATCTCTCTCTAAGATAGGCCACCTTTTCCTGTGCTACATTCTTAATCTGACTTCATTTTTCAAATGAATCTTATTCACTGGTTTCTGGTCATCAACTCTAGTTTTCTGGACCTTCCCTTGATCCTGGGCCATAAAGATGAAAAAGGACAAAGCAGGTGCTGACTCCATGGGTGTCTTTGAATCACTGGTAGCCCCAGCCTAGGAAATGAATGATATCTGGTGATTTGTTTTACATATGAGCTTTCTTCATTGCACAGTTTTAATCCTTTCCAATGCCTGATGTATCTCCAACCCCAGTGAGCTGCTGGTCAGGGCAGTTTAATACATTTTTATTGAGCATCTTATGTATTTAAGGCACCCATGAGGATACCAGTCTGGGTTCTCAGATTGTTTGTAACCCAGGAGAAAAACTTGGATGGAAGGGGAGTTAGTTTAGGTAGGACTGCGACAGTGTGTTCTGTTGAGTGGTGAACCAGCCACTGAGGACACGTTGCTGCTGTGATGTCCATGGCGTTGCAAGAATTGGGATAATCAGGTAAGGCTCCTTCCTCCGGATCCTTTTAGAATCCCCCCAGCTCTCAGGCTTTCACCATCCATGTTGGGCAAAAATAGATCTGGCTGCTTCCAGGGGACTTGCAACTTACGTGACCTTTGCCTGCGGTCAGCATACTCAGTGACTGTGTTCTGTAGCCCACACAGGAAAAGTGCGAGCTTCTTCCTCTGAAGTCCTCACTTTTTGAAAAGTGAGCATTTCCTCACCACTGTGCTGGCCTTCGTGTGATGCCTCATAGACAGACACCTCAGGAGATACACATCGCTGTTCTGATTTTACAGATGCACTAACCGAGGCCTTGAGAGGTTCACATGCCAGACGACAGCGACATTCAGGCCTGGAAATACTGACGTCAAGTCCATTGCACTGACTCATGGAATTTGTGTACCTAAAAAGCGTTCTTAATGCTTTATGCATTTACAATTTTTATTTTTATTGTCCCTGATGAATTTGCTCTACAGTTTACTGGTCAGAAGCGTTTTAACATTGTTAAAAATAAAGAAAACTAGGTGACTTTGGGGGATTTGGTTTTGGAAACTCTAATGTGAATCTTAATATTTTAATCTCTTACTAGTTAATCCTCTTTTGATTTAGTAAAAAAGTGGCCAAGGTATAACTGAGTGAGTCTTATCATCCCATCATTAATGTTTAGTGCACAGTTTTGGGATTTAGAGACTATTGTTGTGGTAACTGGACCTCCTGATCCAAAGTGCCTGGGATTTGAGAGGCAGGCTGCCTACCCAGACACACAAATCAGGCCACGTAACTGGGACAAGGTTGGAAGATATTCATTTGAATGAACTAAAAAAAAAAATCAGTGTGCTATCAGTTTTAATTTACCTTTGAGGTCTACTTAAATGCCCTCTCCCTCTTCTGTTTTATTATAAAAGAGAATTGTGTTATAAAGATAATTTCCTTATTTTGCTGTACTTATGGACTCAGTTTGGAGGACAGTGATCTATTCAATTCCCAGGAAAAACAAAATAGAAATCCAATGGAGCCAAGAGGAAAAAAATAAAACAGAACATTGGCCTAGAAATCAGAATACCTGGTGTCCAGTTTCGCTGTGTGATTTTGAAGGAGTTATTTAACCATATCGAGCCTTGATTCCTGACTGTAGAATGAAGAAGTTGAACTAGCTGCTCTCTGAAGGTTCTTCTAGTTCTAAGTCCTATTTTGCTATTACTGTTCATTCCCATTAGACAAAAGGATAAAGGGATATGCCCGTCCTTCCTTCCTTCCTTCCTTCCTTCCTTCCTTCCTTCCTTCCTTCCTTCCTTCCTTCCTTCCTTCCTTCCTTCCTCCCTCCCTCCCTCCCTCCCTCCCTCCCTCCCTTCCTCCCTCCCTTCCTTCCTTCTTTTTGTATTAGTCAAACTAGGTTAACTGCTACTAGAAAAAAATCTTAGTGGGTTATCAAAATGGAAGTGTACTTCTTGTTTTTATTAACTCCAACAGGGCTATTTCAGGTCTGTTCTGGGCATCTGTCTGCCCTACATGCAGTGGCTTTCAAATGCACTGCTTCATCCTCAGGGCCTCAGAATCCTTGCAAGAGCCTTGCCAGGGCAGTGAGGAGAGTCTGGAGGATCTCACAGAGGTTGCAGGGGCCGGAGCACTTTCCCTTGGCTACAACATGTCACATGGTTCCACCTACATGTAGTGGGCCTAGGAAAGGTGGCCCCTGTGACTGCCCAGGAAGAAGATGAAGATGCCTGAGTAATGCATAGCATCATCTCATCCACAGTTCATTCATTCAACTAATATTTATTAAGTGGCCACTATATGCCAAGTTCAATGGTTGACACTGGGGCATGATACACTGCCTTTTTCTTATGAATCCTAATTCTACTGGGGAAAGTTATATATATATATGTATAAAAAGTATGTATAAATGTTATATATATGTGGAATATCTATTAGTAATAGATTAAAAATAATATTACAAGGCAATAATAGGTAAATATTTTGAGAATTATTCATCAAGCATAATTCTTAAGATATATATGGTCATATATTATTTTCATTTAATCCCTACAGTAACCCCAGAACTATTATTATCCCCATTTTGCATATAAGGAAACTGAGGCACAGAGAGCCTAAAGACCTTGCCCAAGGTCAGACAGCTAGAAAGCAGTGGAGCGAAGTGACTATGTCAGGCAGTTTGATGCCCACGTTCTTTCCTGCTACTCTGAATGGATGGAGGTTCCTCTAGCTGAAACTTTCTTGGTACCCATTCACAATTAATTTGCTGAAAACTAAGGGACACATGAATGGGAATGTGTGACAGTACTTTGCAAACTAGGAAACGTTGTAACAGTAACTTGTTTCTCAGACCACACTTGGCCTCAATATCTTGATGGTTTCCTGTTGTCTAAGGCTCAAGGTTTACATTCCTTAGACCTCTGCCGTCTTGCTTCAGTTTCCTTCACTCCTCTTCACGCCCTACCACACACTAGACACGTCACCTTCCCAGAGCACGACCCGAACATGCATGGCCTCTCGTCCATCCCGTTTCGGCACATCATTGATCTGCATCCTTGGCCAGCACGGGGTGAAATCACCTTTGTGTCCTCCAGAGTACAGAACACATTAAGTGCTAAATAAATGCTTGACAAATTAAACCAAAGATAGAAAAGGGAGGGGCGGGGAGAGTCACCGATCATACAACATTTTAGGCGATCAAGGACTTACCCTGTGTAAACATGCAATACAAACAACCATGTTTAGATATTCACAATTTTCTTGCTAGCTGATGTATTATAAAAGTGTATACTTGAAAACGATATCATTTTGTTAACCCATGTCACCCCAATAAATTCAATAAAAATTTTAAAATAAATAATTTATCAATATAAAAAAAGAGTATTGAGAAATTAGAATATGTTGTGAATGCAGGATCTTTCTGTCTTTATTCATTTAAAGGAACATGTAGGCAGATCTTTACCTGAGAAAGTACAAGTGCCTTATGGGAGTCCTTTTATAACCCTTTGGGTCTATGTTATAGTAATGCTGGTTTCAAGAGATATGTGGAAGATTCCTGATGATTGCCATGAGTCAGCCTCCCATGGGGAGAAGGAAATACGATGTGAGCAAAGACACAGTATCTGACAACATCGACGATGAAACTTGCTGGTTACAAAAAGCTTCATGACTTAATTTCCAAGTTTAAATATGACTATTTTCAATGATGATGATGATGATGATGATGTTTTGCTAGGTCTAATTAGCTAAAAAACTATTTTTTGAATGTTGTAATTCATCCAACCATCTACAGTTGCCAAAAGGCAGTAGCTTCTGAAGTGTACAAATCTAAACCCAGACTCTTAACTCCCTTTATATTTCTAAAATCAGTACTTTTTTTCCTTTTGCAGCCTAATTTTCATGCTTGTTTCGATGAAGTCAGCATTACTGCCATGGGAACAGGTCCCACACAGTGTCTTGTATCCAATTCTGTTAAAAAGGGGGCACATCGTGCTCCAGAATTTTATGATCTCATAATGATGGTACTTAGGTCTCAAACCACAAAGCAGGTTATCTTGATAAAAAAAAAAACAAAAAAACACAACTATTTTTATTGGATAAGAAAATCTGTAATGCAAAATTAAAACGTGATCCAGTAACCAACTAACCAACTAGCAAGTTCAAGATAAAAGGTCATTGTGAAGCTCCAGAGACACCAGGGATGAACTAGGGTAAGGATTAGAGTTGTCTATCTTCAAGCTATAAATGTGGGATCATAACAATTTTTTTAACCAATAATAATGGCTGTGAAATTGCAAATGAGTGTGGGATGGGCATTAGAAAGACTCTCTTGGGGACTATGAGTGTACTGAGTGGTCTAAATGTAAATGTAACAGATGGGGTTGCCATTAGAACAGCAATCATTTCCAGCTTCCACCCCAAATTGTTGTTTCTGTCCCAATTTCAAATATCCTGTCTCACTGTCAGGCTATGTGTCAGATGACATGTCCTGGTTCTTGGTAACTGCTGTGGCCACAGGACCAGGGGGATGGGCTGGAGTGTTCTGAGAACAAAGAAGAAAGAAAACAGAAAGGAAAAAGCAGATCATCCATGCGACAAAGGTTTATTGTGTGCCCATTGTGTATCCACGGTTCTAGTTCTTGGGTCCCAGGGGTGAACAGAATAGAAAATGCCCTTGCTCTTGTGGAGCTTACATTCTACTTGGGGGGGACAGATGATAAGATATAACAACTAAATATAAATTATGTTAGATGGTGGTGAATGCTATAGAAACAGTCTGGGCAAGGCAGAAGAGAATGAAGAGTGAGGGGGATACAATTTCACATAGGATAGTCAGGAAGGGTTTCACTGAGAGGGAGGGAGATGAGCTCTGCTGACATTTGAGGGGGGAATATTCTGGGTAGGGGAATAAACAGCGTGTGAAAAGGCATTCAGGTGGATGGTGCAAGAGATGTTTGAGGAACCTTAACAATATGAATGGAGCTGGAGAGGTGTGAAGGGGAAGACAAACGGTAGGAGAGAGGCTCAGGGAGTTAACAGGGTGGGGTGGTCAGGTACAGCCTTTGTAGACCTTGGTAGTAAGGAATTTGCTTTTTCTTTGAATGAGGGAAGAAGTCCATGTAGGGGTTTAGCAGTGGAGGGACATGGTTTTTAAAGGCTTCCTCTGGTTGCCAGTTAGGAGAATATTGCAACAATTCAGGTGAAAGATGCTGGTAGTTTGGATGGAGCTGTAACAGTAAAATTGGTGAAAAATGATGACTGGATTCTGGCTGTGCTGATGGATCAAATATTTAGTGTAAGAGAAAGAGGAGAGAGACTGAAAAACTTTTATATGAGAACAAAGAAGAGGAAGAAAAAAGGAGGAGGAAGAAAGGTAGGTAGATAACTAGAAACATACATGTACAAAGGGGCTAAGACTATGTCTAGGAATTCTCTGGAGAAGTTCTCTGGAGGTCAAGCAAAGAACTTCAGGATTTGATTGCCTGAGTAGCCAGCCTGATTCTTGGTTCCTAAATATAACTTGAACATAAATTTATGCTGGCTGCATTTCTCGACTGTTAAAATCTACTAACCCCAAAGTGAAGTTTAGTGATATGGCCAACCCACTGGGAGTGGGTCAGACTAGTAGCCTCAGTTGGGAAGCTGGATGGAAGAGGAGGTGGGAGTGACATGGTGTTCTGGGAAGGAGAAAATCTCACCTTCTTTTGTTCCTAGATAATGGTGACCCTGGAAGAGTACGTCTCGGCTTAGGAGGCATGAATGAGACCATGTATAGAATAGATGTCGTCATCCCCAAACCCAAATTTCATTATACAAAGGTTACGGATGTTATTTGCATTTGAGTGCTTTATTATATTGGAATTGCAGTGATATTATTAACATTTGTACAAATGCACAAAATCTTGTCTCTTCTTGCTAGAAAGAGATGTAGAAATCTGACCTAGTTGAACAGTCTTAATGAACTCACTGTCCATTGGTAACAATAACGCGTTCGCTACGCAACAAAAAAGCTTAACGTCAAATTAAACATATTAAATGCTGCAGCAAATATTTACAGGTATGTACCCCGAAACTGTTTTCTCCTTCCAGTAAGGAAGGTGGTTGCTTTACAAATAGACAAACACACACAAATGCTTTGCTGTTTACAATGACAAACAACCCCCCAGTTCAGAACTTAAAGTGACAGCACCTTTTTGGGGGGACTTCCTTAGTTAACATTTACTTTGTACAATGCTAAACTTTTTTTCTTTTAGTTCTATTTTTGGACAATATTTATATTCCAATTGTCCTGGAATATTGTGTTTGAACTGAGCCATTTTTCTGGGCCTTTCCAGAAGACCCCAAACCCCATGTCCTCTCCAGGGAGAACATTTCAAAGCTTATCTTTTCTTCAAGACAAACCTCAAGGGCAGAACTCCTCTCTCTATGAGGCAGGTGTGATTTAGCAGAATGTAGGAGGAAAGAGGGCAGGCTGGCTGGTGGGGAAGGGTCCCTTCTCTGAATCCCCCTCCACGTCATCACTGTGATACCTTTCGTGACTTCCTTTGCATTGGTTTTCTGAAGGAGCAACCAGTCTAGGGAGCTTAGTGTGCATATGATTTTAATGATGTGTTTAAAGCTACTTCATTCAGGTTCCACATTCTCTGTCCTGAGGCTACCATGATTCTGTAAAAAAAATAATAATAATTCTATCAAGTTCTATAATATGAAACTCAATGTAAGAAAATCTCAAATGGCTTAAGAAGAGCTTTCTAAATCCTGACGTCTAATGAGTCAGATACTTAAGTTGGTCTAAATATAATGGTTGATAATTATTGATTCCTCTCTGATGATAAGCTTGGAAAGGTATCAGAGTGCCACTTAAGAATATGAATCTTTTAACAAATGCTGGCAATTTGGCCTTACCCCCCTCTTCAACTTGTGGTTAAATAGTTTTTATTTAAAAATAGACAATTTATAAGGAAAAAAATATATAAACACTCTTTAAGCAATTTGGCTATAAGCATTATATCACTGAAAAATTCCACAAGAGATAGTAAAATACTTGAATGGACATACACTTTTTTATTTTCACAACATGATGAGCTAAGGTTTTCGTTGTTTTCATTTCTTTGTTTTGGTATTGGAGTTTACTGGTGAGTTTATTGCTTCAGTGTCTTCTTGTCCTTTCTTAGATTATAACTGTGAAACAGAGGCGCTGTCCCTAATTATGTTACAAGGCAACACTGTACTTTTGAGACCTAGGAATGAACTAGATGGGACCACTGTTATTTCAGCAGCCTCAGAGAGACCACGACTAGGACAACAGTTCATTGTGCACCACGATGCACAAAAGAAGAAGTCTCCTGGCTCATTCAGGACACTTTGGTTCAGAGGATGAGATAGAAAATTCTTAAGGGTAGCTTAGCTGCTGCCTCACATCTGTTGCATAATATAACATTTTAAAAAAACATGCTATGAATAAAGGTACAGAGTATAAACTGGCTCTTCTCCTTGGCATTCTCTTGCAGGCTTCTTCTACTGATGTGAGAAACACGTCTTTGCTAGGCTACTAAGGACCACACGCAAATGTACCTGGTGCAAATATTATGTAAAGTATGTTAAATGATGCAGCTCAGAGCCTCGGAGGAAGGGGTGGGGCACAGTGCAGAGGGAAGAGGGAAAGCAAGTTTGAGGACAGGGTGGAGGTTCGAAAGAGAACCAGAGAAAGGGATAAAAAAGCTAAAGTGCAATTTTAAAATATAAATTATTTTAAGCAGAAGAGAGGTTCTAAATCGCTACTGTTCGCATAGGCACGGTTTTATTCAAATTTAAATGGGTTGTTTCCTTTTCCTTCTCAGATAGACTGCATAATGGAGCTTGAATGGCTTAAAGCTACTGCACATTGTTTGAGAAGGGACAAAAAGAGCACTAAAAAAGCTGAATAGTGCAAAGCATTCTAGGAAATTGGGGTGGGGTGGGGAGATGCAGAGATGAAGTTGTTCTTATACTTTTATAAGAAAGTGTTCCAGTTATAGTTACTGATTCCCTTTAGCTGAACTCTGCTCCCTAA
Organism: Tadarida brasiliensis; assembly: GCA_030848825.1. Lineage (NCBI taxonomy): Eukaryota > Metazoa > Chordata > Mammalia > Chiroptera > Molossidae > Tadarida > Tadarida brasiliensis. Next base: position 90,280,276 of record CM061267.1, on the reverse strand, counting down.
AGGGAAGAGCTTACTTTAAACACGGAAAAAGAAATAAATGTTTTTGTTAAAAAAAAAATTAAACTAAAAAAAAAAAAGAAAGAAAAAAAGCTGTTCCGAACACAGATTAAAAAATAACTCACAGAGCAATAAAAATCCTTGAAATTTCTATGCAAAGAGATCTAAGCAAACATTTCCACCAAATGATGGAGCACGGCCATTTGAAACCCTGAAAAACGAAGATACATACAACTAGAGTAGTTTATTATGAACTAATACTTTAAAAACAAGTAGATCCTACAGAAGAATACTGTTCAAATGGAATGTTTAAAAATAACATTTATTAATAAATATCTTATAAAATTCTAAATTAATAGATTCCTGTTCAAATTTTGCTTTGGTCCTTGAATTCCACCGTATACACACATACATACATATATATTTTCTTAGATGATTTTTATTCACCAGAAAGAAGCACATTCTATCCTAACTGGATGGCTAGTTTTATAGCAGTTTCTGAAGCTTAACCCACCCCCACTCCCTAGCCGAAGGTCTTTTACCGCAGCTGGTTTAAGATTTCAATGACGAACTCAACTAACACACTGAAATTGACTTCACTAACTGGACCGGCGACCTGAGCATTCACCGTTGACGCCCCCTATTCAGAACGTGCGCCGCGTTGGATGTCATTGACCGGATAGGCACCAGCGAGCATTTGCTCCAAGTAAGTCCCCTTCATTCTAACAGCGCGGCGACAGCGCGCACTGGCTCCCACGGCCGTGCGGACACGGTGACTCGCATACATTGACGTGCAGGTGGGAGCAGGATGAGTGGGAGGGTACAGGGAAGGCTTCCCCCCTAACACCTGGCTCTGAGATAAGTGCATTCATCCACGCCTAGGCTTTTCACCACACCTGTCCCTGCCGATGCTGGGAAAGAGCTGAAGGAGAAACACTCGAGACGCGGATGCCTCGGTTCAGGGGAGGGCTCACCTGGTGGAGACGCCATCAGGTGTACCTATCGCAGTTGTTCACTCCCGTCACAGAAGGCAGGGAGGCAAAGGAGAAATCTGCAGGGAGCTGGCAGTGACGTCAGAGGCAGAGCCCCTCCATAAGAATACCCGCGGGAATGAGGGAGGCAGCGCTGCTGAGCCCTGGGGGGGATGCTCTGAAGGTCATTACAGCTGTTGGTGAATATGGACAGGTGACCCAGTCATTCAGTGGGAGAGAAGAAGGGGGCAGAAAGATATTTTCCCAGATTGACAAAAGGTGTAGGGCAAGAGGGAGGACTGATTATTCCATGGTCTGGAGAAAGCTGGGCCTTCAAGGGAAATAACTTAATATCGATAAGCTGAGGGTTGGATCTGACCAATGAGCCTCTCTCAAGCTCTGAGAACTAGCTGGCATCTTCCACTGACTGTATTTCCACACTGCTAATGAACATACCTAAAGGCCCTGCGTATAACAAGAAGAGAGTTTATTCTAATTATACGTTAGGGCCCGATCGCTAACTTGTGTGGTTGGTTTGCCTACTTAGCATAAAGAACAGACATAATTGGGCTATATATAATGCCCATCAGTCAAACTGTCAAGTTGCTGAATTAAGGAAAACTCAGGCAAGTTCTTAACTGCAGAGGCTTTTGGTTTAACAACTAAATATTTCAATCAAGAGGTGGAACAGCAGTAAAGTAAACCATAATTTTAGTGACAACCCACTCCCTGGACATTCTGGTATTACCAGTGGATTTTCAAAAAATCCGTTTCATTAAGTGCTATGCATGCAGCAAAGAAAGAAATGTTTTTGTTTACTTAGAGCAAAAAATAAAATTTAAAAATTAAAAAACCCGAACAAAAGATGTCAATGAGCTCTTTTTCCTTTTTAGGGGGGGACACACAGTCCTAGGCAGGAGTTAGGAAAAAATTACTTTTCAATACAGAGATAAGAATGTTAGCTTCTTTTTCAGCTAAATCTTAAACCTTTCTTAGGAAGCCAGTTAGGTTAAACCATTCGTCGGTAACTGCTGGGATTAAAAAACAAAACAAAACAAAACAACCTTGAATTCAGTATTTAAAATACTTAAAAATGATCTGTTCATCTAAAATATAATATAAAATCCTTTTTGTTTACATTTTTTCTTGTTTTTCTCTTTTCTTTTTTTTTTTCTTTTTTTGCTTTTGTTTTGATTTTTAGACCATATATCCAAGTCATGAGTTTCACTGGATACTCAAAAGTTTCTTTTGAAAGCACTGCATACATGAAAAGATTGTTGATAAATACTGATTTTAAACGTAAGTTAGTAGATAAAATTGAAACTATTATAAAAATCATGCTTTATGACCCTCGTCTTTTCTTTTTTTTCTCCAAAATAGATTCTTACACTATAGTGAGAGAAAAAAAAAAAGCAAAAACACATCCTTTCCTTTTCTGAACTCTTATAAAAGCTACACCTTTTGTAAAATACTATTCCTTTAAATCCCATAAACACACACACACACACACACACACACACATGCGCGCACGCACATGCCCACACTCATGTTAGGAGGTCAAGCATTCAAATGGAGATGAAACACCAGCACCTGTCTAGACTGCTAAAGAGAAACATTAGCCTGGTTATTTGTGAGATGTGATATTAAAACATTAGAACAGTAGAATGGCTTATTTCAAGGAGGCACAACTGTGGTTTGGAACTATCTGCTTTTTATAATAGGCAAGTCCACAAAAATTGTTGAAAATGTAAATCAGAATCGTTCAGGAGAGTGAGCAGGCATGTCCCCGGGGCCCTTTCTTGAATTGCCGCGGGAGGGCGGAAAGCACCCCAATGGAACCTTAGGTTTCTTTCTCTCTTTGTTCCTCCAGAGTTACCTGCTTTCACCCACCAGAACGGCAAAGCTGCTTCCATAGGCTTAAGAAAAAAACCAAAGCAAAAACAATAAATCTTAGGCTATTAGCAGCTGATGATTGAACAATGTAATTTGTAGTGAATAGAGCCCTTCTGAATTATTATATAGTTCATGGATTTTTGACATTATAGACAGGCCATATAGAACCAGTTGTCATTGAGGGTGTGATGTTATAGCCTCGCATTATGATGTGGACTTTCACAACCAAGGCTTACACAGCTCCCTCCCTAGTGTCTCCACAGCTGGCATTCGACAGTGCTTCACCTGTGGCTAAGCCACCTTTTATTTGCTCTGATTATTAAAAATATTAAATCAGGCACCTTAAACATCTCCTGGTTACTATTTTGTAAAAAGCGAGAGTTGAATGAACTCCAGCTGTAGGTCAAGGGCAAGGGAAGCAATGGCTAGGTCCACATTACTGAGGTTTGCATTGACCTTTTTCTTTAAACATTAGTTTCTTCTTTACATGCAATGCTAAAGGGGGAAAAATAAAACAGAAGAAAGTAAAAATGAAGAGTCCACAAGGAGCCCAGGAAAGAGTGGAAACGTAGAGGGAAATCGGGCATTGGAGAAAGTGGACCAAGAGGAGCAGGAGGGGTGGAGAGATGCCTGGTGGTTTTATTTGGACATCAGTGGGTCTTCCAATTTCTAACAGTAAGAGAAACAAAACTGTGGAAAGGCTCTGTGTTTATCTGGGATTCTGGTGACATCACAGCACTAACTCAACATGTGTTATGATGTCATCAGACTTCTCACCCAGCCACCTTGCATCTGTTGCTATCTAAGTATGCCTCATTTTGGCTATAAGCTGCGGCTTAACAAGACTCAATGTTTCAGGCAAAGGGTTGGACTGTTAAGAATGAAACCATGACTATATACAGAAAGAGTTCAGTTTATAAACAAGTAACTGGTACCAGAAAACTGGAGAAAAGCACCAAAGCATTTCCCAAGCTGATAGATATTAATTGCATAACTCCCTTTTTTTCTTATATAACTAAGTATAAAAGACAACATTTCCATAATAACTATAAAAATGAAAGCCAGTCTTTGAAGAACTGAGGAGTCTTCCAGGTCTGAGTGAATTCTAAAAATGCCCTTCAAAGAAAGGACGATGTACGTGGCAGCTCTTCTTGGAGGCGAGGTCTGGCCCCTGGTTTTTAAAGAATCGGGTTCAGGTCTGTTCTGTGAGTGGTGAGCTGGCTGAGGGTGGAGCTTCCTACCACCTCGCTGACGGCCGAGGATGTGGTGATGGTGTTATGCTGGATGACCTGCTGCTGAGAGCACGCAGGGACCGGGCTCACAGGAGGGCTACTCTCTGGACCTAGGACAGAGCAACACACACACACACCGATGTAGCTCTTTCTTAGGGGACTTGCGGACTACTCAGAAAAATACTACTAGACGTTTACTAGAAATAGAAGAGTTTTCACACATTGTCTCCTGGGGGTTAATTTCAAAACTTGAAACTGTAGTGACAGAGCTATGCCTTCCCAGTTTAGAGCTACAAGCAAAGCCATGCTTTCTACGTCAGCAAAATGAGTTGGTGTGTTTGAGTCTTGGAATGGGAACTTCCCCATCTTGTATTTTCAAAGAGCCATCCATATATCAAATGTGGAAAAATACTCACATGTGGTGGGAGAATCTGTGTTGCTCAATCTAAAAAATTATTTGAAAATAAATTGACCTTTAGCCATGATTCCCTGCTCCTCCCACCAACCCCTGCTCAACTAACATTTAACCAACCTACTGACATTCCCGGTGCAGAAACTGGGGTCTAAAAAACGGGACCCACTTTATGTATTGATAAACTGAGACGGTCACTAGTTTTTCAGCCCAGTGACTAACATGCAGTTACCCCGAGGCATGATGGGGTGTGATCCACCCGGGCCTGCTTCCCAGCCCATGCACCTCTCTGGAAGACTGCTAGCCCACTGGTAACTGGGCTCCAGCAGGCCATTTTCCTACTGGCTGCAGAATTGGAATTTGGTAGGATTTTACACTGTGAAATGCCAGGGAAAGTCTAGCCAGAAGTTATTGGGAGGTGGCGGGCCTGGTGATGGACGGGGCTCAGAAAAGAGGATTCCCCCTGGCAGCCGTCCAGAATTCTATCATATCTGCCTGGGTGTACAATCTACACTTGACTTTTGCTCTTTCAATACAATTGAATGCAAAATTAGAGGCAAAAAATTGAACACTAGACAAAGCAAAAAAGTCCAGGACTTACTTAGATAGCCTTGCGATTCTTTCTGCATGGCTGTTATCGGGCAGTCTTTATGCGTTAACAGCAACTGTTTCAGCTGCGCCACCTCGTTTTTCAACATGGACACTTCGTTCTGGAAGGAGACATAGCAAAGCTACGTTGAGAAGACCAGCGAACACAAACCTCAGGCCCCGTGCACTGTCAACAATGAAACTGGCAAACATTTCTGTGATGTGTGAATGACGTTAAGGATATTATTTAACAGGATTCACGGGAAAAGGTGTAGCTTGCCTTCAGTTTGGCGCTCTCATTTACCAGGGGCTTTCTGCAGAGACTAGGTTTTAACTCAGGAGCTGGATCCTATGAAAAGCGCAGAGTGTACTGTTTAGGTGGTAGACTCTGGGGGCAGGTTACTTGGGTGGGAATCGTCCCTCTACACTGGCTGAGTGACTCTAGGCAGGCAACTTAACCCTGAGCTCCAGCAATATTGTTTATAAAATGGGGATAAAAATAGCACTAAGTTCTTTGAGTTGTGAGGATTAAAAGAGGTAATAGATATAAAACACTCAGAACAATGCCTAGCACATACTAAGCACTCAGTAAAATTTAGCTATGATAATTATCATCTTTACACTGTCTGATGAGCTCAGGGTGACATTCGATAGGAGAAGGTGAATGTGAGGCAATGGGAAGAATTATGGGGCTTTGAACTGAAATGCCCTCAGGAAAAGCTCACTAATCTACCATCAGATTTCCCAAAAGTTCCAAATGAGCTATAGTTCATTAGCATGTCCCCCTGCCCGACACCCACTTAGCAGAAAGCAAGAAAGCATACAGCACAAATACTGGTCGTGTGCTGGTGGGATGAGGTCAGCCCGGGAGGCATAGGGCAATGAAGTTCTGGGCCATGCTAGAATTAATTTCATTAATTAGTTTATTAACTAATGGGCTCATTAACTAGTTCGGCTAACTTCAGTCTAGAAACTCTTCCCCTCTCAGTAGCAGGGTGTTGTGGATTGTACGTGCATTTTTCTTATTCACTTAAATAAGTGCCTCAAACTCCACTTAATGTAGTAATTCACAAGGACAGGTCCATGGCTTGGTAGAATAATGTACTTGGCACCATTGTCTACAAATATAAACTCAGAATAGATGGTTGGTTCCAAGGTGCTTCCACTTGATAAAAGTAAACTATAAACACAGCACTATCTCAAATAAGCCATTTTACAGTTGTGATACATAATACCCTCTCTCTGGCCTGTGCTCGTTAGTGGCTGCCAGGCATTACACTTGCAGGAGACTTTAAAGAAACATGCACACAGAAAAGGGTGTTTTAATATTGCTGTCATTAAGTTGTATCTACACTTTCTATATGAACTTGGCTTTTCAGGCATGTATTTATCACCTAGCAAAGTAAGTTCGGGATTCTAGAAGTTAATGAAAAAAAATTTTTTTGAAACTTGTTTTAAACAGTACATCCCATTTCCACATTCATTTGCAAAATACATTATATGCAATCAAATGCTGAAAACATAAATAACAAAATTAAAAAAAATCTCATCTCCATAGCTTTTCTCTTTCACTTCCAAACTTCACAAAATAAAAGACCTATCAGAGAAATTAGCATTATGAATGAATAAATCACTTAATTGCACAGAAGAATTGCTCTTAAATCTGAGAACAGTCAAGGTGAATTGTGCCTCCTACCTCCTAATGAGTGTGATTGATAAGGACCCCTGTCAAAGCCAAAAGTGACCCTTGTCAATTCCGGCATCAGTGGCACAACTTTATTTATAGGACAATTTATTTTAGCTTTAAACACTAATTCTTTCCTCTCTGATTTCATGCCCATTTAAATTCAGATAGCCTTCGCTGCTACCCCTCTGCTCAGCACGTGTGAAGAAAGTTACTTTTACATCATTATATAGGAGGCAACCCCAGGGTAAACACAACAGACAAACAAAACCAGAGCTAAGAAGGAGAAAAGGAAAAGCAGATGTATGGGTCTAGAGCTTGGCCGCACAATGTCATGTCCTGTGCATGTTCGGTGGATTACAGAAATGACACCTTTCTGAGATTACAGCTGCTGGACACCTGCCCCTTAAGAAGAAACTCTCAGCTGCAGATAATGGTGCTTAGAAAATGGAGTCAAGCTCCAATTTTTAGTGAATCCAGCCACACTTTTCTTCTGTGACCTAGGAAGCAACAAAGAAGGGAAGGATTTCCAACAAAACCAAACAACAGGATTCCCTTGCTTTCTTCTGCTTTGGGAAGAAAGAAAAAAAATTCCACTGTGTGGCCGTCTTGGAAAGGTTGATTTTGGTCTCCATCTCTTCCCCCATGCTGTCCTGGGCAGTCACCTTTGCTAGGCAGTGTTCGACTTCCCAGGCACGGAGTGTTCTTTGCCCTTCCTTAAGAAAACAGTTGGGATTCCGTTCTCTGGGTTCCTGCAGTGGCAAGGAGCTAACGGCCCACAATACTTGGCACACCCCGAACCACTTCACAATAAACCTTTTGCTTTCATGAGAGGCCATGATAAAACAGCACTAATCACCACTATGAACAGCATGGGTGGTGTCCTGGCCAATAACCAAAGCCTCATATAGAACCTACAGCTGAAGTAGCATTTTTGTCAGAGGCTAGCAGAGCACTTATTAATAAATCAATAGGTTGTGAGTATGGGAACTGAGGCCCTAGGAGTTGTGAGGGTCTGTAAAAATGTGGGAACCTGGAAGGGACCATGACAATTGGCCATCATTTAAAGATATATGTGAATATGGACCTATTTCTTAATGTGTTAGTAATTATGTTATTTAGGTAGGTTCTGGTTGGGAAATGAATGCCAATTAATATTCTCCATGGAGAAAAACAATCAGTCTCTTGTTTAGCCCATGCACACATAATTCTGATGCTGATAAGGACTAAATAAAAGTCTAATGGCCACAGAAGCAACAGAAATTCGGGGGCAAGTTTTCCGGCAGGAAAGGAACTCTTAACTGCGAGTCGAGAATAGTAGGATTTGACTTCCCAAGTTGCCTCACCGACCAAATGTAAAATGAGATGGTTGTCTAGTTCTTTCCAGCAAGATCGTTTTTCATTCTTTGAATGTTTCTGAGTTACCTTCTACTGAGAAAGTGAATTACCTAATAACCTAACGAAGAACTCAATCTGGAGTTTTTATTAGTTAACCATTTGGTATTCTCAAACACGCTTATATTTTAAGTCTCCTGTTTTCTAAGGGAGCCACTCCGAGCACCGCCTGTGCTTCTGCATCCTCTCAGGGCAGTTTCCAAAGCAACATGTATAGCTTCCTTTAGAGCCAAATTTGGTGTCCATGTGTGTGTCCATATTGCTGAGAGTGTATAGAGCCCTCACCAGAGTCCCTGGTGCAGGCTTCGGGTTAAGAAATGTCAGGACTCAGCTGCCCGGAGAAAGCAGAGTGGACCGTGTGCTGTACACATGCATAATCACGCTTAAGACTCCGCGTCGATGACTGACATGTAGGAAATGCACAAATACCAGACTCTATTGTAAGTAAAAATCCTTCCAAGGTAACGTAAGTAGAATCACCTTGAATTCATTTTGGACCAGAACAACCAGATAGCAAATGTTTCAAAAGAAATCAAATGTGGCCTGCAAGTCTAGGAGGGAAATAAAAACCAGGACTTCTGGAGGCACTTTCTGACTCTGAGTTACCTTGCTTTATAAATTGAGGCAAATCACCATTTTTCTTTTTTACTCCCCTGTGCAGGTTGTAATAGTTTGAGGTATTCATATAAAAGTACGTTGAGAAAGCAAAGTAATAATAATCAGTATTGATTCTCCTGCTGAAATCAGCCCTTCGTTTTTCTACGCTGGTTTGGGTATGCTTGACTAAAGTAGTGAGCCATTTAGATGGAGACCGTAAGAGGGCAGATGAGATCCGGATGGATTCATCTGTTCTTAAATTCCTGAGGTTGCCTTAGGATGAAATAGCGCCCCCTACAGAGACATTCAATACTAAATAACATGCTTTAAATAAGCACTCCAAGAAGTTCCTCAAAGCTACATTTGCAGTTTTGAGGTGGGGGGGGGGTGTCATTTTGTTAATATGATAAACCCAGAATGCTTATTGCTGAAAACAGTAGTCTGTGCCAAAGAAAAAAAAAGAAAAAAAACCCAAATGGGCCCTGCAATATAGCCCCCCCCCCCCACTTCATTTTGTAGATTAGCTGAGGCCAGGTTTGGTTCATTCCGAAACAAAGGACTTTCAATTTGTCAAGCAACAGTTCCCATCTGGCCTATTCTCTTGCCAAGTCCCAAACCTGGGCTCATGTGTCTAAAATTTCAGCAGCGACTTGGGCCATGTGTCTTTGTACTAAAAAAGAAAAGCAATTATTTCTGTGGGTGACCAGATGATTTCCATATCATCTATCGAACACAAACAACCCACTCACGGAGCCCCACATCAGCAGCTGATGAATTTAGAGCTGATCTTAGCTACTCTGTCAGAGAAAAGAATGTGGATTTCTTTAGTTTAAGAACTTTCTAGCCCAGCCAGTGTGGCTCAGTGGTTGAGCATCGACCCATGCACCAAGAGGTCGCCGGTTCAATTCCCCGTCAGGGCACATGCCCAGGTTGTGGGCCTGATCCCCAGTGAGGGGCATGCAGGAGGCGACCAATCAATGTTCTCTCTCATCGATGTTCCTATCTCTCTCTCCCTCCCCCTTCCTCTCTCTCTAAAATCAATAAAGAAAAAAAAGAACTTTCTAGAATGAAAGGCCACAGAGCAAAAGGGTTACATCAAGAGAAGACTTGCTTGGGTCCTCATCCTGCTACTTGCTGGTTGTGAGACTCTTGGGAAGACTCCTCACGTCCCCGGAGCCTTAGTTCCTCCCTATTTAAATGCCAGATTGGATGGTTTCTACTCTCTCTCAATTCCCATACCTGCGCTGACCCCTTGGGTAGAGATGTGTTACGAGACAAGAAATGAAGTCTGGGAGTTTGACTTTGTTTTCTTAGGTCTGATTTTTCCAATCTGAACCTCTGCAACCTAACTAGAAGTTTCTCTGCTGGAAAACAACTCAAAAGTGGCAGCTGGCCATCCAGACCTTGGATATTCCATTTGGCTGGAGTTTGTTTGCTTAGCACCTTCCACTTCTGTTTACTTAAAATTTGGCTCACTGAACCAGCGTCAAGAGAGACACCTTTTTCTTCTGACAAAGGTCCAGTGAGAGGGAAAGGGTCACTCGGAGGTGGCAGGAGCGGCTACCCTATCCGGCACCCCGAGGCGTGGTGCTGAGCGCTCCCCATCACAGAAAACACGCAGCGGTGTGGTTTCTGTCGCTCTGAAGCAAAGCGGAGGTTGGAAAACATCAACAATTTAGTCTTTTCAGAGACTGTCCCTTCCTTGGGCACTGTTTTAACAACCCCAAATCTTGGTGCCTGTTGAATGGCTTTAAAAGGACCTTTTTTTCTGATGTTCAGGGGCTAGAATTCTAATATTACTTTTTGTTACCCATTCCGGCCCTAAAGAAATGTAAAAATTCATGGATTAGGGTCTCGTAAAGGGTAAATTTACCTTATGTGCTTTGCAAAAGCAATCATATACATGCATGTTGCCAAGTCATGAACACATCTGGCCTCAGAGTCAGCCGGCATCTTTCCTTTCCTGGCTCTCTGCTCTGACCCCTCCACGTTTTCCTGCGCTAGGACCACAGTCAACACGCAGCAGTCTTTCTGCAAGGGCTCCATGTAGTTAAAACTGATTTAAACATTTGTTGGCATCTGATCCATGCCAGCTGGCTCCTTCATCTAAGGCAGCGGTTTGCAACCAGGGATGATTTTGCCCCCACAGAGGACATTTGGTAACATCTGGAGACTCTCTGGTTGTGGGGGGTGGGGTAGCGGGTGCTACTGATATGTAGTGGGTAGCGATCAAGGATGCAATGGACAGGATACAACAAAGAAGTGTTGAGCCCAAAAGTCAACAGTGTCGTGATGGAGAAAACCTGCACATTTTCATGGTCTTCTTGCAGACCTCAGAACTGGTAGCAAGTTTGAGGGACTCCCACCCATCCGTCAGTGCGGTACCGTGGCTGCAATATTTGCTAGGTCCACATACACCGGGACTTTTATTTACTTAATGTGTTTGTACACATTAACTCATTTTGTAATGATTTAGCCTCATCCTTACCAATAGGATTTGTGAAATTGAAGGTGTGATGTCCTAATGACATTTTTCAATACACATAAAAATAAAAATGAGTACTAATAATATTAAAAGTGTTTATCCATGTTCTACCTAAAAGCTCCTCACACACTGCTGTGTCTGCCAGAGTCTAGAATTACAGGCTTTCACGGCAGAGTGACTTTCGAGGTGTTTAAACCCAGCCATCCCACTGTGGCTTGACTCCCTTCAAACACATTCTTGCCAAGAGGTCAGACAGCCAGTTCTTGGGACACTCCAGAGATGGGGAACTCATTCACTTATTCACCAGATACTGAGTGCAGACACTCGAGAACTCGCCATGCTAACTAGACACTATACTAGAAACAGGAGCGTAGATAGTGGGGAGACAAGGTCATGAGACACGCCCCCACCTTCATTAGCATGTAAGTTAGTGGGAGGAATTATTATCTTATTTCCCTCATAGCTGCTATATTTGTTTCTCAGTTTCCTTCTCCTGTCTATCACAAAAAGAATGATAATTTTGGGGGGAAAAGCGGACACCCATAAATTACAATGTTCAGTCCATGTATTGCCCAAACTTTCTTTGTATATTTTCAATGTGTACACTGGGAGCCCCAAGGTCATTCTCATTAATGGAACTGAATATGCTTTGGGGGTTTGGCACCCTAAACGCTCCTTTCTAAGGATGCACAGAAACCAGATGTGGGAAGGTGAAGGAGACCTATGAACTACTGAGAACCAGCTATTCCCTAACCGCGGCAACATTTCTCCTTCTCTGCTCTTCAGCAATTCCCTCTGCTCCTGGAAGCGCCGGGCTGTGACCTACGACTCTGTCCCTGGCCGGCTTACCACGTCTCCTTAGCACCTTTTGCCCTGCTGGTGAACAGTGCAGTCCTTCCTGTGTGAGAACAAATGCCCTCAACTGTGTCATTTCTACAGCGTGACTGCCGGAGAAGCCCCAGGGCCTGCGGTTGCCTCCCCTTCTCTCAAAAACTCCCCCAAGTGGCCTTTATGAAATGTCTCCCGTGGAGCCAACCACATAAAGCACAAATCACTCAACATTCAAATCTCAAGTTTGAAAATGAGATAGAAACATGCCTTTTCTCCTGGAGCAAAGTAATACACAGGGACCTTCCTTTCCTCCGTTAAACAAAAACACAGATACTCTTGTGTAAGCTGAAGCTACCCCCTCGCCCAGTGAATACTAAGAGTTGCCTTGCAGTTGAAAATTTATTATGTGCCAGGCATTGGGCAAGCAGCTTCGTACACATATTCCTCCCAGCAACTCCATGGGGTTATTATTCCCATTTTATAGATGAGGAAACTGAGAGCTGGAGAGGGTGACCACGCAAGTCATTGCTGGCGCAGAGTGAGACCCCGCAGCCCGTGCTCCCAGCTCTGCCACCAAGTGGGGCAGTTTCTCCCTCCTCCGAGCTTTGCAGGCAGATGGACTGCAAACTGATTGGCTTAGTTTGTTTTGTGGCGGGTCCCAGAGTGAGTGACGCTGGAGTGAGCCTGCAGATGCCCTGGACTACCGTGTGGTGCTACTGCTCGGGTCAGCGCCTGCTGGGGACAGCGTGCCAACTGCACACAGGGCCTTTGAGTCCTGAGGAAGGGACAGTGGCCTGCACCTGAAGCTGCATGTTTGTCTGGGTGAGTTCTTCAGCTTTCTTTTCCAGTGACATCACCCAGACCTTCCTCTTCTGTCTGCAGCGGGTGGCGGCTGCCCTGTTCCGTTCCAGAAATTTCCGCCGCCTCTCATCCGGATCCTCGTCCACCACCCGTCGCCGGCGCCCCCCTGTGGGCTGGGGCGGCTGTATCGTCTGGGTTGGCTGCATCTGTTGCGTGGCTGGTGAGACCTGCTGGGAATGAGAAGGAGGGGGTGACAGATTGGGGAAGGAACACGTTGGGTGACAGCGGAAACCCAGGCGGTGTTGGAAAGCAAAGCACAGAAGGGTCCATTGCTTTAGTAAGCATCTCAGACTTGTTTCTAAGAATGACGTGAACAGCGACATCACACGAGCTCACCAAGAGAAAAAGCATCCGCTGAGCTCTCTCCCAGCCATTTGGACAAGACACGGGCATGCCTCGTGGGGAGAGACTCCAACAGACTGTCCCTACAGGCACTGGCTGCAATCTGGCAGAGGAAACATTATTTTTTCGCTTTCAGATGTTAAAAATGGTGTATTTTAGGTACATTTCAAAATGCTAAAGTCCCAATGTATGGCTGCAGGTGAGCACCAAGAGGTCAGGGTTATTGCCACAATACTGACGAGTCTTCTGTCATCAGCAGAAAACTCCGTCTGGGCTGGTTGTGAGCTCCGGTCATTCTAACGGTGTTAAAACTACGTTCCTAGAACATATCTCTGGGACATCATCGCCACTGTGACTCCCATGAGAAGAACCCTCTGAAGCTCGGAGAGCAGTTGAAATCCTATTTTCACTATTTCAAGGTTTGACAAGGGTGGTGGGGGGACTCAGAGGCCTTTCTAGGTGCCTGGGAAGTGGGGTCTTTAAAAGTAGCCATTCAGCGCCCAGAGCAGCACTGAGCCCTGTTATACACCGAGCGGGGGTGACAGGGAGGGACTCTTGAGCTTCCCTACTTACTTACCGTCTAAGGAAATCCTAGGAGTGGCAAAGCACTTTATTAAAAAGTTTACTGTGCTTATGGACTCCTTGTGAGATCCGCATGGGGCCCCGCCACATCTAAGGTTCGGGAGACCCCCACACTTGGAGCTTTATTTCCCTCCGTGAGGCAGACACACAGCACCTAGTGAAATTCCTGCCACCGACTCTTTATGTGTCTGGACACCTAATGCTTCCTCACTCCACCCCTTTTTCACTCTCAATCGAGGCTGTTTTTCACCTGCCTCTCTCATTTCTCAGTCACTCCAGCTTATGGCTGTAATACCTATAAAGTTGTTTTTCAAGAGACATTTAACCTGCTGAAATAACAGCTAAAATGTTTTAAAAATGAAGTCCAGCGACTTTTTCTACCACATTCTAACCCTGTGATGGAAATCAATCAGAATGACTGGGATTGCGCTAATAATGGCTACTGGTTGCCATCAGCTGACTGCTGGTGATGTATTTTAATCCTCAACTCTGTCATACCTTGTATGACTAACTGCAGAAGCATCAGGCTCAGGACTGAGGTTGGACTGTCTCTCAGTAATTGCATGTAAAGCAAAGACATTTTCTAAAACTTTTTATTGGCGATTCCCTTCCTCTCCATCACAGAGGAATACCACATTGTCTAAGGCTATTACCTGAGTGGATACAAAGGCAGAATCCTTGTTACTGGAAAAGGATTAGCTCTCGTCCTTTCAGATGTTAACTTCTGAGCTAATTATCACCGAAAAGCAAAGCATTAGGAGGGAACTCCAGACCTTGGCTATTTTTGCCTTTACCATTCCGTTTTGTGAATTAGTGATCTCAAATTGCCAGCCCTGGACAAGACTCTCAAGTAGGCAAAACTGAGTTTTAATCTCCGTTGCAGGGGTCTCTCTTCAATACTCTGTTCTCCCACTCTAACTTCAAGAACCAACCTTTATTCTCTGACACCTTTCCTGTGCTTCACCCAAAGGGGTCAGTTATATGGTGGTTTCAGATTCAGTCCAGGTTCAGGGTTCAAGGTGTGCTATAATTAAGAGAAATTCCTCATGGCCAAGGAGTGACACCAGGACTCTGAAATCACACCCTATATGCAGAGAATTACAAGGGACAGGAGAAATTGCAAATGCAACCCTAAGACTAGAATTTGTGTCCCTGGTAATTGTTGTTACTTATCATTTTATTTTGAAAATGGAATTCTGTTAGTATAGATGCTCTAAAAATTTTGATCAAAGGAATAAACTGTGATTTCAAAACAACAGAATTTATTCCAAGTCATCTTCAAATCTCAGCATTGGAAGGACTTTAATTAACTCCTATTCCTACTATTCTGATAATCATACAATTAAGCAACATGACAAGCTCTCAGTAATCAGCCAAGTTACTACAGGTTAAGAGTGGCATTTTCAATACTGTCTAAATGATCTTGTTCAAATTTTAACAAGACCAACCTGGACTCTTTCTTTTTAAGATAGGATAAAAAAGCAACTGTTTGTGCAGCTAATTATAATAGCAATGAACTAATTGCATATACAATTGGCCGCTCACTTGAAATGGAGAGCAATCGGCTAACTGGTAATTAGTTAATGAATGGCTTTTATATTCAAAGAACTGTTAAACTTGTCTGTACACCAAGGCAACCAAAATTTGATGTTATCCTTCTCCTTAAAAAATAAGTACACTGTGAATCTACTTGCCTATTTTGACCTTGTAGTTTTCTTTCTCCCTTCTAAATACATGTCCCACTATGGCATTTGACTAAAAAGGTGTTTTTGGATAGCATTTTATTGTTACCCTCTTGCTAAACCTCTATCACATTCCTTGGGTTTAGAATTAATCATGGCCAACATGTTATGAAAACTGTGCCGAGGGCTTTATAGACATTTGCTTACTTAATGCTCCTAAGACTCTATGAGCTTAGTCTATTATTACCCCATTTTGAAGATTGGAAGACTGAGGCTTAGGGAGGTTAATCTGACCGCTGTCACACAGGAGGAAGTAAGGTGGGCAAGGAATAAAAGTTTTCTCCCTCCAAAGCCTGCACTATTTGCTATGTAGAACACCTCTAAGAATCTCTGCAAAAGTAAGCTTATCTAGCAGATCAGCTTATCTACCGAATAGCTCATCTACTAAGAGTTGCTTGCAGATGACTCATTTTGTGGGTGGCTGTCCAGGTCTGGGGTGTTAGGGAAGGGGGTCTAAGAGCTCACGAAGCTGCCCGGTGTGAGGTCCAGAGGCAGACGATGAATAAGTGTTATTTGGCGGTCCTAAGCTTGGGACACCATTCTGACCCAGCTGCTTGGAAGCTGGCAGTGTGGAATGGGTGGAGGGGACTTGCCAAAGGTCATCCTGCGTGAAGATTCAGAGTGTCTAGAGCTAGCCATGCCCCTAAACATGCCCTTCATCCACTTAGTAAAACTCACTCGGGTACACGGATCCGCCTTGCTTGTTGGGCTGGGTGACATAACGTCTGCCTGGTCCCCCAACCCTCTTTCAGTTGAGTCTAAATGCTGGCTTCTTTCTAGCCACTCCTGGTGACTCCCCACCCCCTGGGACTTGGCCCTTCTCTTGAACTGATGATCTACAGAGCTTGGCTCTCTGCTCCCTCCAACGCATTTCACATTGGGTGGGATGAGTCACCTTTCTTCACCATTCACACAGCACCTTATGCCCTGACATCCATTACCGAGCCTCTTTGTCTGCCTGGAATTGTTACTCTTTAGGTTTTTAACATTTACTGTTACTTAGAATATCGCTCATTGAACTTCCATTTTACAGGAGACAAAATCAAGTCTCTCCAATGTTACGAAGCACCACTGCTAATGCCACAGTTAGCATTAACCTGTTTTCCTCATTCTTTATCCACACTTTCCTTCACGTGCCTAAGTTCTTCCTCCTCTTCACATCAATAATACTTTTGTAGGGTTAACTTTGTAACACACGGCAAACATCGATTTTGGAGAACTTGAAGTTTACATTTGTCCCTAGAGATCAGACCTGAAATGTACTGTATTTCTTATAGACACTATGATCTGGTAGGATCTTGTGGGTAATGATTACCTCCTAGGAAATGAACAGAGCTCCTCAGAGTGTCAGAAAGAACACCTGGGCTGGTCAAACAAGGCTGCCAACGACCCCTCCCTTCGAACCTTCACTGTTAACAGAAGGGGAAAGAGATCACAAAAAAGGTCTACCTGTGCTTGGTTGCCGGAGTGCAGGGGTGGGTGTGGCGAGGTCTGGTGATGTGCTGGGTGCGCATGGAGGTGGGAGTGGGAGTGATGATGCGGGTGGTTCTGCTGGTGATGGGGCTGAGGGTGGGGATGGTGTGCTGGGTGCTGGTGCTGGTGCGGGTAGGGGTGATGGGCTGGCAGTGTCTGGTGCTGATGCGGGTGTGAGTGCATGTGGTGGTGCGGCGTCTGGTCCTGCCGGGAGCCCATCATTTCCATCATGTGCCCCATGGTGTTCATATTCCCATTTGACATGGCAGCAGGGTGGTGAGTCAATGCGGCCTTCAGCCTCTGAAACAAAGAACAAGAGGGGATAGCTGAGGTCAGTCATGGACACAGTGGGGATCCTGAAGCAAAAGGACTTGTATGTTCAATTGTCTAATATTTTATGGTGCTAGTGTTAACACCGTTTTCTGGTAGCAGTATGACTTTTATATTAATTTCATATAAATGTTCATTAATTCAACTGTCACAGCAAATGAGCAGGATACCCCCTCAACAGTTAGGCATTCTACTGAAACGTATTTCCTACTGTCCAATTGTTTATCATATCCTATTGACAGCCGAGTACAAATAAAAACCAAATGAAACCATTCGCTGTGATAATGCCATTGGGCCCCTCCGATATGGCTCTGTGTTTTGTAGAACTCACAAGAATAAAAGGTTTTTGACTTTCAAAAGATTCCACAGACAGAAAGAGGAAGTAACTACAAATTGTGAAAGATAGGGATGTTACTTAAGAATTGCAAATTAGATTATAATCCATAACTTTTGCAGGCAATCTGTAGGTCTTTTCCATTTGTTGCCATGATGGCACGCATGGTCGCATGGTGCCTCCTGATAATCTCAGCTTCTCTCTCACAGTAACTTTCTTCTGACTTTGGGAAGGAAGTGAGGAAAATCGAAGAATATAGGTTCTCTGATGCCAGCCACATCAACAGGTCTCCGTCTAACACACAAGCATCCTCTATTCACAAGCAAACACACATGCACACAAGTGGTCAGCAAACTTTTTCTAAAAAGAGTCAGAAAGTAAATATTGTCCTCATTATGCCTTAGGGTCTCCCCTTTGCAAAGACAGCTGTAGGCTGGTATGTAAACGAATAATCCTGCTGTGTTACAACTTTATTTAGGGACAGGACATTTGAATTTCAAAGGTTTTTTTCCTCATGACTTGAACTGCTATTTTACTTTTGCTTTTAAAAAATCATTTAAAAATGCAAAAACCATTGTTAGCTTCTGTGCTGTACAAATTAGGGCATGGGATGGATACGGCCTATGGACCATGTTTCCTGGCCCTGATTTAACAAATCAGTTGGTAATCAGCTTAGTTACAGTGTCCTCAAAATTGTTTTTTCTTGTACATAGACATTTCGCATCCTATCCTGAGAGGTCCCATGTGCTAAGTGCTGTACAATACAGTTACTGCTTGGAAATGTATCTTCTGCAGAGATGACAGTCTAGTTGGCAAGCTCTCATTGGCTTCATGAAGCATTTACTAGGGAGCTAACGTCCTCTCCTGATTTGTGTTCTTACCTGATAGATGATAGTGGTGTGGAATCACTGCGAAAAGGAAGAGTCGTACGTATATGATCAAACCAACCACACTCCAGCTCTACACAAAATTAATGATTCTCAACTGGTCAGAGTAAACTATTGATAAATCCCAATTCTACTCATCAAAATCTTTAGGTAAGCATAAAGAATCTCCACTTGTAAAAAAAAAAAAAAGAGGAGGGTGCTTGCTAGACCTATATGTTAGTAGTATTAGGTACTTATTGAAAACATGTCCTACATCCTAATCAGTAACCACTGAGCCACTGCCTCCTCTGATGAGCAACACTCCAGACCTTCATCACGAGAACCCTGGAGAAGGTGTTTCTGAATTCCTGGGAAAGATCAGATGCTGTACATTGTGTTTACTACTAACGAGATAAGTGAACTAATACTCCTCACCTCCAATTTTCAGAAATGATTTCATTGTTTTTGTAAAAATGCTCATTATAACACATTCAAGCAATGCTTAGAACTACAATGAAGTCAGCTGCAAGAGAACCAAATGCATTGTTTATACTTGGTGGGAGAACGGCATTCCCGACAACTCTCTGTACGCACATGAGAGGTGGGGGAACAAGGAGAAGCATTTCACAACCACGGAATCGTAAGAGCGTGCGGTTGGAAAAGCTTTGGTTGAATATGACATAAGGAAGTGAAGATCGAGTGAATTGCTGGACTGGAGGTACGTATCTTCACCCCAAGGAAAGTTCTAAGTGATAGCTCCAAACTTAACAGTGAATAAAATTATGAAAAAAGATTATAATAGCCTGGCCAGTGTGGCTCACTGGTTGAGTGTTGACCCATGCACCAAGAGGTTCGATTCCCGGTCAGGGCACATGCCCAGGTTGTGGGCCAAATCCCTAGTGGGGGCATGCAGGAGACGGCCAATTGATGTTTTCTCTCATTGATGTTTTTATCTCTCTCTCCCTTTCACTTCCTCTCTCTCTAAAATCAATAAAGAAAAAAAAGATTATAATAAAATCATTATTTTTTTAATTGACATTTTGGATAATATTAATGGACTTCCTAAACTATCCTTTGTAATTTTATTATTAGAAAAATACACAGCTGCATAGTAAAAAGAAAATCAACGAAAAGAATCTGAGGTGAAACGGTAAAGGCAGCTGCCAACTGTGCTCTCCAAGCCCCGGACCCGTCACTCAGACGTAGCCACCAGGTATCCTCAGACATTTCCTTAGCATTTATAAGAATGCACCTGTGCCAGCCCTTCTTATGATGTGTAATTCTGTGCCTTGTGTTTTTTTCACTTGAACAATATATCTTTGACACCTATCAAAGGCTCATACTAGTGGCTGGCATTAACTGAGCACTCACTGTGTGCCAGTCCTCATTCTGTCTTTTACAAGTATTAACTCACCTAATCCTCAGAACAACCCTGCAAGTCTAAAAGAGTGGCTTAGCCATGTGCCAAGTTCACACCATTGGAGAAGAGGGAAGGTGCCGGAAGGCATGCCATGCACACTTTGGCAAAAACAGGAATAAACTGTGTTACGCTACCTCCCCATCATCAAAAGTAAAGGCAGAAACAAGAGAAGGGGCTAGAAAAGTTGGCACAACCGGATGGATGCCTTTGCTGCATGGTCTAGCAGTAGGCAGTGCGTGTGTTATTCGGCGCACAACCGGAGAGCAAGATACAGTCTTTCTGAAACTTGGCAGCGGGAAGAGAGGGTGGTAAGAATTTGCAGGAAGCTCAAATGCAGCAAAGGATCATCTAGGGCCCAGTGTGATCACCTCCTTTGTTATATTTGTGAAGAATGAGTGGGTACTTACATTTCCCCCCAAACCACAGATCTGATAAGGTCCCTTCTCCCTGCCCCCACTTTTTAACTCTTGGATATATGACCTTTCTATGTGTTTCTGATGCTCATGGGATCAAGGTCAAAGCCCTTGACGTCAGTCCCATCAGTCCTTGCTCTTCCCATGCAGGCCACACAGGCCCTTGCATTTGATAGTCTTCTTGCCTGGAATGCTATTTCCCTTTCTTCAGACATCTATAGCTCTCAGCCCCAGACTCCCCCTCAGTAAAATTCTCCCTGGTCTCCTGGTGTAAATCAGTCCCTGCTGTCACATGGTCCTAATAGAACTATAGTCCTCTTTTTAAAATTCAGGTTGTAGTTATGCTCTTTAGAATGATTACTCAATAATATCCATCAACCATTCCGGGTTGTAATCTTCCTGTGGGCAGGAACCACGGTGGAGTTTGCTCAGCGTTAAATTCACAGCTCTAGCACAGAGCCTGATGCATATTAGGTTCTGAATTCATATTTTTGGAATGAATGAATGAAACTTTCTGAGGCTTATGATAAGGATGCTGTACTTTCTTTTGTTTAAAATGTATTTTTATTGTTTTTTTTCTTTTAAATCCTCACCCGAGGATATTTTTACATTTATCTTTAGATAGAGTGGGAGGGAGAGAGAGAGAGAGAGAGAGAGAGAGAGAGAGAGAAACATCGATGTGAGAGAGACACATCGATTGGTTGCCACCTGCACGACCCCAACTAGGGCCGGGGAAGAACTGCAACCGAGGTACGTGCCCTTGGCCGGAATCGAACCCAGGACTCCCTGGTCTGTGGGCCGATGCTCTAACCGCTGAGCCAAACTGGCCAGGGCTAAAATTTATTTTTATTGTTGAGAGTATTACAGATATCCTCCATTTCTCCCCCTTTCCTCCCCTCCACCCATCTCCTGCCCCACCCAGACCTTCACCTGGCTATTTCTGTGTCTATGGGCTATGCATACATGCATGTAAGTTCTTTGGTTAATCTCTTCCCACACCCGCCTCCTCCCTTCCCTCTGAGATCTGTCAGTCTGTTCCATACTTCCATGTCTCCGAACCTACTTTGTTTGTCAGATTGTTTTGTTCATTAGATTCCACATATAAGTGAGATCATGTGATATCTGTCTTTCTCTGACTAGGATGCCGCATTTTCATCTTGGATCACTGCAGGTGGTATTTGTATGGGAGGACGAGTTGGTTAGTCAACCAAGGTAAGCAGAGTCAACTACAGAAGTCGCGCAGGCAGCTGGGATGTAAAAGCATGCTGTCAGAGAGCTTCCTGCTCTGCACCCTGCCTGCCCTCCAAAAAATGCTAACAGAAATAAAAGAAAACATAAATAAACAAAAGGAATGCACATTAACTTCATCTTGATATATTTTCCCTGAAAAAGGGGCATGGAAAATTGCAAAGATGATTAGGAGTGGGTCACCATGTCATCCCTTCAATGCTACAAACAACTCTTCCACCTTTAATTAGAAGCAAATGGAGCCTGATGAATAAGTACGATGTACCAGATCTTCATCTCGCAAATAATTAGCCTGTACTGTTAAGGGAAATTACCTGATTGCCTCAAGTCTATTCTTGCATGTTTCACGCCAAGACAATAATCCCAGTCAGGCTTCTAACATTCCATTTAACTATTCACTCAACAAATATTTACTGGGCATTGAGTTAGGTATATCATTATTTATTTGCCCACTACATGAAGGAAATGGGAGACACATAAAACCAAAGCTTTTTCAAAGCAAAAGAGAAAAAAGAAACACACACACACACACACACACACACCACGTAAGTGTTCAGATGAAGATTTCTAAGCGCCCCTTAGAGAATCTCAGGCCTTTGGGTTGAGTCCACCCTCCAAGCACCAGCCTACATCATCTTCGAAGGAGAGTGGTGAAGATAAATGATAATTGAGCTGCTCGGTATATGCCACATTTAATATTCTCTGTGTCCTCTCTAAACGGTCTGGGGCACTTCTCAAAGTTTTAAAGAGCCCACTGCTTCCATGTATCCTGGTGCCAACAAGAGTCACCGCACTGGAAATCATTCAAGTCCACCAAATACTGATATTTGTACCCTACGCTCTTAGAGATGATAAATGAATGGTAAATGAGTCCAAGCTGTATTCTGCAGAATGATTTTTCTTTTTGAAGCTGAACTGTGTCTTGTTTTAAATAACATTCTACCAGATGCCAAGAAAAGGCAAGGGAAAGAGAGAGGGAAATTAATGAGCAAATAAACATATATTTTTCAGCTATAAAAACCAGGGCTATTACTGAGGTGTGACCGCAAGAAAGAAAAAAATGATTCTGTTTACTTTCTATCGTCCTCTACCACATCCATTTATTTGAGAGAGCAAATCAGGAGAGACAGCAAGAAGCCTGACACAGCTGGTTTCAGTCAATAGGGGTCATTTTCATTCTCTGTGTATTTTACAAGTTCCTTGTTCACTGTTCCCGATGGGAGGGTGGGCCTGCTGCCAGGGACCCGAGTCCTGGTCCGAAACCCGCGTCCACTGCACCCCGTACCGTGCAGGGCCGCTGCCCTGATGGCTCAGCCCGGCCCCTTTGCGACCTCCAGCCTTGCTCAGCCTTGCGTCGCACCACACTGCAGGACGCCCCGGTCCCCGCTCGCGTCCTTCCCGCCACATGGGGGACGTGCGTGTGGGCCCGCGCGAGCGAGCACACTGGCACGTGACATGCCCACCCACGTCCGCCCCAGGCCATTTATCTTCCATTAACAACTCGCGCTTGCCAATTAGAAACATTTGTGGAACTGGAAAGGTGGTGCTTCTCCATCTTCGGGGCAGCCGATTGCTTATGCTTTACAGACTCCGAAAGCCAAGCCGAAGTCGACATTATTTGAAATTCAGTTGGGTGGCGGTGGGGGAGGTTGGAAAATTATTTCTAGAAAGGTTTTAATTAAAAAGGGCTGTTGGGCCCTGGCTGGTGTGGTCCAGTGGTTAGAGCACGAGCCTGTGGATGGAAGGGTTGCGGGTTCAATTACCGATCAAGGGCATGTACCTGGGTTGCGGTTCAGTCCCCAATGCGTTCCGGAGGTAACCAATTGATGTGTCTCTCTCACATGGATGTTTTCTCTCTCTCACTCTCTCTGTCTCCCCTCCCTCCCTCCCTTCCCCTCTCTAAAAAAAAAAAAAATCAATGGAAAACATATCCCCGGGTGAGGATTCACAAACAACAACAAAAATGGCTGTTGGCTTTTGTTCCAGAAAATAATGTGTTAACATCAACATGTAGTGTCACTGAGTTGACCACAAGTAAGAGGCCGTCTATATAAAAATAGGACAAAATCTGTATTCGCAATTCGTTTTGAATACAAAACAATTGCCATCGGTGGCCTCCCCAAAGTGTTGCTGTAAATGTGATTTCTTCTTTCTTTCTCCCCACCAAACATAGCTGATCAGAGAGGTGGTGAACCTAGGCCTCCGCATGGTCCAAATGGTCAGTGATGTAAGACCAGGACCTTCACTGGAGGTGTGTTCACACATCAATGACTACTGACTTACTCTAGGTATCAAGGATTTCTGAAAATAAGTCTCTGAATTAGTAAAAAAAGTAAATAATAAATAACCGAGCCCGGCCGGTGTGGCTCAGTGGTTGAGCATCGACCCATGCACCAAGAGGTTGCCGGTTCAATTCCTGGTCAGGGCACATGCCCAGGTTGTGGGCCCAATGCCCAGTGGGGGGCATGCAGGAGGGAGCCAATAGATGTTCTCTCTCATCGATGTTTCTATCTCTCTCCCTCTCCCTATAAAAAAAAAAGCAATAAAGAAATTAAAAAAAAATTTATTTATCCACTGAATTTAATAATTATACATGCCAGTTTGAGTCCCAGAATGCTTCCCACACGTGAGTAAAGACAGAGACGGGCAGGAAGAGAGCAGTCACGTGGTGCTATGGGACAGCTGCATAAAGTCGGAGCTTCACGCTATCAAGGTAAGAACAGTCGTAATGCCCAGGTTCACATCCGGGCTTCAGGATGCCCACGGAGAGTGACTGCACCACCCTGACAGCATAGTGGGGCTCAACTCCACATTTGCGTCAGGATCCTTATTAGGACAGCTAACTAAAATCAAACCTGGCTTCATCACTTGGAATAAAATGTGCTCCTTTCAAAACTTTCATGATGTAACTCAGCTCTGACGGTTTCACAATTGAAGTACATTCATGCATCACTTAATGATGTAGATAACATTCTGAGAAATGTGTCGTTCGGTTATTTCATTGTATGAACATCACAGAGTGCACTTACACAAACCTAGATGGGATCGCCAACTACACACCTAGGCTATATGGTACAGCCTGTTGTTGCTAGGCTACAATCCCGTACAGCATGTGACTATGCTGAATACTGCTGGCTTAGAACTAAAGACAAAATGCAGAAGCCATTGCCATCGACTTGTACGATACAAACTTAATAGAGAGAGTTAAACACACTGGATGAAGAATCAGTATCCAGAAAGATCTTGGCAGACTAGCAACAAGGAATCTAATAGGAGAAATTTAATGGGGATCAATGTAACATCTTATGTTTGGTTCACAAAAACAACAAAACAAAACACAACAAACATCAGTATGTCCAAAGACAGCGTAGAGGAGGCGGAACTTGGCAATTACATACATAAGAGAGGATGCAGGGGTTTCACATGGCTTCATACAGCACCAGTAGGAGACTGATGCACGTGTCCAAACAGCTGATGTGACTTTGCAGCTGCATCAATGAAACTGGCTTAGAGAACTGAATGCAAGAGAGCGAGGGTCCTGCTCACCTCTGCACAGGCCGCGATGTGCGCCGTGCAAGTCCATGTGCCCCGCATCCCTGCTTCCCGCCCCAAAGGCCGCAGCATCATGTCTAATAGGTACCGGATTTTCTCTAGGGGAAAATCCCAGTTCTCAGATGATGGACATACATGCTGCTACTACTTCTCCTCTGTACTCACACTGTGATGAACATCCTGTATTCACACATATTGGCATGTTTGCCTGACTTTTTCTAAAAAATATTCATTATTTAAAAAATTTTTTAAAAATGTTTTTATTGATTTTTTTTAGAGACAGAGGAAGGGAGAGAGAGAGAGAGAGAGAGAGAAACATTGATGTGAAAGAGAAACAACGATTGGCTGCCTCCTGCATGCTCCCTACTGGGGATCGAGCCCACAACCTGGGCATGTGCCCTGACTGGGAATTGAACCGGGACCTCTCAGTCCATGGGACAACGCTCCATCCACTGAGCCACACCGACACACACATTTTTTTTTTAAAATTTGATAAAATGATCCATCCAGTGAGTTCAACTGATGGTGGTGGTGGTACGGTGCATGTGGGAGGGTGGGGTGGGACCTGGGTGTCTGTTAACCGAGATCTAAAAGGAAAGAATTAGGGTGGTGGCACCCGTCAATGATCAGCTCTTAGTTAAAGAGCCTTTTATTGGGTCTCATTTTTTTATTCTATCAATAGCTCCATACCCAGGTGAGAGATTGCCACATTAACAGTTTTAGGATCCCCTGTTCCTTTCTGGTCACCGAGCTCCTTATGCTCGATGGGACGGCTTCAGGTGCTGACTTGGCCCTAGCAGATATATCCTTCTGGCTGCTTTCCCTGGCAATTTTAAAGGTGCTGAATACACAGTGGCTTAGAATAAATATTTGTTGATTGCCTGCCTGCCTGCCGCCTGCAAGTCTCCAGGAGTGGTGCCTAACCATGGAATGTCTTTGAAGCACAGGCCTATAATTTTCTCCACAGAAAGAACACCTTCTGGTGGTGGTTGCAGGGAGAATAATGCCCTTTGTCTTGCTAGCAAACACGACTCAAGCCCAAAACCCAGCACCTGCAAGCCTGGGTAATTTTAGGTGAGGGCTTATTTCCAGCTTTTATAGAAGAAAGTTCTATTGGAAAAAAGTAATCCTTTGTTATTTTATTTTGGACGAGCTTTTAATCAGAAACATAGGCAGTAACATATGTTAGAAAAATGTATATGAAACATAGAACTTTGCATTTATAACTCACTGTGGAAAAATCCATGCTAATGCAACACTAAGTTGGGGATTTTAATTGCACGGAAGTCAGGAAACTCAGAGTTCAGGTTCCCATAGCCAGCTTCACCCCTCATGTGCCCCCCAGGACCCTTCCTGAGTCGGGTGACCTAATTATTTGGCAAAAAGTGGTGCAGTAAATAGTGATTGATAGAAAGGATTGCTCCTCACTGCTACATTTCCCACCATCCCAAACAAGATGGACAATGATCAACTTCAGCTACGTAAATTGCACCCTTTTTGATGCACAGCGATCCTTGGTGACCATCGTGACGGACAGTGCCACTGTAATGTCTGAGGTAGGAGGCCCAAGTCTTGGCAGTGCCCTGCTCGGGTAGAGCAGCCAGTCACCACCACATCACCGGGTCCTCCAGCGGGTCCTTTCCCACACGTTCTGAGGGCAGCTGTGCTCGGCTGGCACTGCCCCCTCCAAACCCAGCTCTACCCGCGGAGGAATCTCTCGGAACTCAGAGGCTCACACTTCTGGATCTGAAAGTCTGACTAAAACGCCCTGGGGGGATTGGAAGGAGGACCTTCCTAGACACACCTCTGCCTCGTCCTGGGAGACCTGGCCCAGACAGCTGTTCTATATGGTCGTCTCCGGCTTTGTTCCAGTTGTTGGGAGTCAGCAGCATGTGTGTCACGGTGTCTCTGTTAGAGACATTGGGTGTCTGGCCAAGGGAGCCTTGAACTTATGAAAGTAAAAAGAAATCTCCACGTGTTTCTCTCTGCTGTGGGTAGTAGACTGTATGAAGAGTAAGCTGTCCTGACCCTTGGTATCTCTATCCCAGTCTACCTAGCACACTGGGTGTGTGTCCAGTTCTGGTTTTCTCCTTGGTAAAATGGTAATGGTATCTTCTTGTTCCCCATGGTCCCCTTTGCCTCTGCATCTGACCCCTGCCTGAGTCCCCCACAGTGTACCAACACATTGGGAGGAGTGGGTGGGAAGGGCGTTGGGGGCGGGAGAGAGAGACTGTAATAAACTCTAATTCTTAAGTGCTGCTTCACTTCCTGTTTGGGCTTTGCTAGTGTCTGTGGCCCGAAGTCCTTGGAACAAGAGCCAAATCAACTTGCAGTGATGGCCCTACCATCCTGCTAAAGAAGAGGCCCAGGTCTGCCATGAATGGTCTGGAGTATAGGGCGCTCAACTCTGTGGCTCTGTGGCAACACAAACAGCACATCTATAAACAGTCCCTGGGCTCTGGGCACACTGAGAATCCCTGGTGCCACCTGTGAGCGGCCTGGTCTCACTGAGCAGGAAAAACCTGTGAGGGACTCAGGATGAAGGCATCGTCATTAACAAGAGCTTCTATCAACAGCACAGTCTTTGGGATTTTAGGCCAACCACACAGGGAGAACAAAGCTGTGCTTGGGGAAGCCGGGACAAAACCTTTTATTTTTTTATCCTGCGTGTCTACGTTTAAGATGTTTCCAAGAGGTGCCATGTATACTTTTTGAAGAATCTGGAAGTTTGTGCATAGAAAGGAAAACTTTATGAACAAATTAAACTGATGAACAAAATAGATCCAGAGACATGGAAATAGGAAATAGACTGACAAACCTCAGCGGGAAGGGGGTTAGGAGGTGGGAAGAGATAAACCTAAGAACGTATATGCATATATGCACAACCAATGGGCACAGACAACAGTGCCGTGAAGGTGGGGGGGGGGGGCAGTGGGGAGGAGGGTGTCAATGGGAGAAAATGGAGGGACATCTGAAAGACTTTCAACAATAAAGATAAATTTAAAGAAAGAAAAGAAAGGAAAATTTTGAACCTTGCCCAAGGAGATGATGGGGTAGAGCATTATCAACCAAAAAATGAGTAACAACTCCTTTCTGAGCTGATGTACATCCAAATCATGTTTGTTCTCACACAGGTTTTAAAAATTCCATTAATAACTGGGCACTGAAGATTATCAAGTATTCTCTCCTCTTTTCTAGTTTCAGAGTTTTCTCTGAAGGTTTTTTTTTTTTTGTTTCAGGAGGTATGACCAACAGAATACATCAACCATGTGGCAATTTTTTCAGAGTGGAACTACAGGCCCTTGCTAAGCTATCTTTGTGTGTGTGTGTGTGTGTGTGTGTGTGTGTGTGTGTGTGTGTGTGTTATTTTATTATTTTTTAAATTAATTTATTTGTTACAAATCTTTCCCCTTTTTCCACATTGACACCCTCCTCCCGATCCACCCCCACCCCCGCCCTGTCCCCAGCAGTGTTGTCTATGTCCATTGGTTACGCATACATGCATATAAGTTCTTTGGTTTATCCCCCTCCCCTTTTCTGAGGTTTGTCAGTCTGTACCCCACTTCTATGTCTCTGGGTCTATTTTGTTCATCAGTTTGTTTTGTTCATTATATTCCACAAATAAGCTAAGCTATCTTTTAACCTCTCAGTTTCTATTGTCTCCATGGTGTACAATTCAATGAACCAGAGGTCTAAACCTGCGATCTCACGCCTACAACACAAGTAACGGAGGCGGTGGGGTGGGGAACGTGCAACCTTCTTTTTAAATCACATGTCACAACTGAGTACCATTCGAAAAATGCCAAACAGAAAGTTCTCTGGTTGATTTATTCATTGAAAATGGCCTAAGAATTTATCTTCTAACAAACTTAAGATATCATTTCATGATCTGTCTTCTTTTCCAGCTTGAGCAATTTCTTTTCCGTCTCCAGATTTCTCTTAAGGAACTGCTCACCAGGAAGTGACAAGAATATAGCAGCTTGCCCTAAATCAGTACCTGCCTTCTGAGAGAGCAAAGTACTTGGCAGACAGTGAGCCTCTGAAGTAGGTAATGAGGATCCTTCCTCGTGTTTCTGAGATGCAGAAATTCCCATGCAGAAATGTCAAGTCATCTGCTTGGGGGCTGGTGCAGAGAAGGGACGTGGCTGGGACGTTGGTGAGGGGCAGTCTGGCAGCTTGCCAGGTTAGAACAAGGGTGGTGGGTAATAAAGAGCGTGGTGGAGAAGGCAAGAAGGAAGGGAAAAAGCAAACGGACACAGGGAACTGAAGAAGACATACAGGAGAGTAGCAAGAGCTTGCAAAGCAAGTCAGCTCTAGCTGGTGGTGAAAAACATGCTCTACCCACGGGCTCAGGTATTTGTACTTATTAATAATGAATGGTTAGGCTCATTGTAAAAGAGAAGTGGATACAAGGTTGAGTCAAAGTATTTCGAACTCAACAAACGCTCAATTCCCTTTTTTTTAGGAAATGGTTCACTCCCACCCTGGTTTCCAGATAAATTAGTCAACAAAGGGTATTATCAAGTGGTTTCTTCCTTTCACCAGATGCCAGCAAGAGAAAGTCTGGACTTGGTGTGGCAGATAAGGAAGGGATTGCATACTGTAGGGTTGTTTTTTACATGGATAACATTGTATATAGCCATTGCCCCACTTCTGTAAGGTTTTCAAACCAAGCGTGGTTAACCAGAGGCTAACAAAATGGTTAACCAAATGTGTCAGCTGCTAAGCCAAGTGGAAACAGTGATGGCAGAGCCAGCAGTGGGGAGTTGTTATCCCACTCCTGCGACACGTCCCACCCCGCATCCAGCCTGACGTTCAGAACGGCCTCCTGTTCAGAGAGCATGTGCGAGGCTGCAGACTCCAAGAGGGCCAGCCCAGCCGACTAGGAGAAAGGCCATGTGCACTCACAACTGTTTCTCCTGCACGGCACGTGTTGTAGCCCTGGGTATAGTTTGAGACATTTTTTCCGTGTCCACATTAAATGAGCTCACTACTCGTGGTCTGAGAAACTGATGGCACCAAACCCACTGAGTGGGAATCTTTTGAAAGTTAGGAGATAGTCTGCTGTGCTTGGTACTATTTCAGTGCCTGCTACTCCCCCCCTACCCCTTTTTTCTTTTCTTCTGCTCAAAAGCAGCCTTTGATTTCCTTCCAAAACCCATTCGCTATGGGAAGTATATCATTATTAAGCTTCCTTGGTGGGACACCATATATTGTAAACTTTGCCAAAGAGGACAACTGTCAGTAGTCAACTTATTGCAGTTGGCTAAAATGTGCTATTTAGGGAGCATTGTATTTTTTTATGCATTGCATCAATTTCTGTTATGTAGTAGCTCAAAATCCTTTCTAGAAGTAGAAGGGAGATATACTAGAATTCAATGTAAACAAACAAAATATAACTATTATACTCCTCCAACCAACCCCAATTCTTTTCCCTGCAGGGGAAAACAAGTCTTTAAATCAGATTCCAACAACAGAAAATACATCTAAGGTTGCTTTTGTTCAATCTATTCAAAGTCGAAAATTCAGCCTGGGTATCAACATTGCTGCCTTCGGTTTTCTTAGATGAAAGACAGAGATGTAAACAGGGAAAGTGGATGGAAAGGGGCTTGTCCTCATTCTTTTAAATCTCTTTCTTCTATCATGCTAGGTCTTAAACGTTTTAAAACTAGTCTCAGTTTTCCACTTAAAGATAGAATGTGTATTACAGGATAAAAATCAAGGACTCTAAGAGTATGTATTCATGATCCATGCTGATCATACTGGTACTTTTTATTATATTAATTTATCATCTGCAATAACAGTTACTCTTCTCTTTGAATCCTAATTTTGGGCCTTGGTTTCATATGCAGAGATGGTAAGCCCTCTGAACACACTTGCTTCCCATTCCACTTTTCTTTGCTTAGTTTTGATCTTAGACAGAATTCAGATCTCCATAATATCAGTTGTCACTTAATTAAGTATATTATCAAAAGGATACCATCACAGAGAACCTTTTACCTGGTGCTAATAAGGTGTGGTGTTTCCAAAGCACTTGCCACTCCAACTCAATGAATGAGCTTATTGGGAAGGCTAATCTGTCTTAAAACTGAGACACCCCCAGTGAAGTGTGGAGATGGGGCTGGAAGAGCATCCGCCTGGTTGATTTCCTTCTAAATGACCATAACTACTCAGGTAAAGAGGCAAACATCCTTATGTCAATTGTGGTCCTTTTGGAACTTAAGGTTTACAAAATAATATCATCTGAAATCCACAAATCTCATGCATCAGACCTAGCAACTGTATTAAATGATGAGTGAACTTAGATTTAATATTGTTCTGAATTTCAAAGCTGGTTCAAAGAATGCCTATAAAACATCAAACATGAAAACTAACTCAATGCAGTGCTCCTGTTGCTAGTGACAGATATAGGTGGATTCTGTTTATTCTAAAAAATTAAGGTTGTCAGGACAACTGAGCGAGACATTTCAAATGCAATTTAAAGTCCTACTCTTTAAGTACATTAGGAAAAACAGGGAGGCTACCATTTAGAGAGATTAACATGTCAAATACACATCTGAGATTTCCACATCCCATGCTGCCAAAATATATACCAATTTAGGACACAGAAGACTTAGAGTAACTGAATCTTTCACTCTTACAAGCTCCTGGGGAACATGGGTGATGTACAGCTTGGGTTCTGATGCACTAAGGCTGGTCATTAAATGTTCCATGACATTTTTTTTAAACCAGAAGAGAGTTTTAACCTGGCTCTACTTCAGCTAGGCTAATGCAGCCTCCCTCCCAAATATTCCTTATATCTTTCCAATTGGCAAACACTTGCTTCTTTTCCTCCTGTAGGATACAGAGGATCTACAATGACTGGCTGAGCATGGCAGCCCCTTGCTTTGCACTCCCTGGTGTTCAGAAGAAGCTTCTCATTCTTTCGTCGTACATTCCGAGCACTTGCTCTGTGCACAGTAAGAAATACAAAGACAATACTGCTTAGTTCCAAAAATCTTGAACTCTATAGACCCCATTGCCTGGTAGGTGCTGACATTACATATTAAATGGGCTATTTCTTGTGAGAGCTTTAGATCAGGGTTACAGTGCTCTCGCCTGAATTAGATACTGCTGGGGCTCTGGGGCTAACTAGCATTTTTAGATTGCAACATATCAAATATTTGTCATTAACTCTGGCATATACTGGAACTTTTAGTCATAGTTTAACTCAGTGGTTCTCAACTGAGGGTGGTTTTGACCCTCAGGGGACATCTGGAGACATTTTTGATGATCACTGCTTGGAAGGTGTGCTACTGGACTCTAGGGGTAGAGCCTAGAGATGCTGCTAAACATCCTACAAGGCACAGGTCTGCCCCTCGCCACAAAGCATCACCTAGCTCAAAATATCAGCAGTGCCAAGGTTGAGAAACTCTGCCCTACTCTGATGGACCAACTTAACTAAACCATGACTAAATGGCATTCATCAATCAATTCTTTTTTTTGTTACTTTGAAGGGGACACCATGAGACTATTGTGACGTGAGTGTTAAAATGAGCTGGTCAATATCAAGTAAATCATACAGTATTTTTTGTGTGACATTTTTTCCCTGTCCTTAATGAAATTCATCAACTCACTCTGGTTCACAAATGGCAGTGATAATAATGACACTGACAATTCATTTTTCTATAACAATTAGCTCTAATAACTGAAAGAGTTTTGGAGCCCACCTGGACCAAAACACAGGTTAAAATTTACTTGTTTATTAAGATTTATTTCCCAGAGTAAAAAACTGAGGGTCAGCGAGATTAAAGGCCCTTGTGATCACATGACAAGTTCAAGGTTGAAGGCGAATTAGAATCCACGACTCTTGATTGCCAGTCCAGGCTTCCTCTGTTACCCTGGAAACTACTTGGGGACTCAGCTGTGTTATGAACATTAAATAAGATACAGAGATGACATCTGAAAGTGCTAACAGCCCATGTGCTGTGTATTTTCTGTAGCACTGAGTCAATGTGTTCTGGGGTTGGGCTACTTCTTGTCCGGGGCCACAGTTATGGTATCAGCCACTGTGCCACGGAGGAATCAAGGGGCAGAGTTTGTTGAACCCAAAGGCATCTCAGCTGGAGATGGGTATTCCTGGATGATCTGCCAATCTAGGAGGCAAGGGCAAATCCCAAGACCTTTTGGGGAGTGTTATCAAGGACATACTGTCCTTTACTGATGGCAACTAGGGTACTTCTCTGTTTTCTTCTTCTGGTTTACTAAATTGGTTATTGGATGCATTCTGCTATCTTTCAAATAATTTCAATGCTGTGAAGATATTTAAAGGGATCTACGTAAAGCTTCAGCCCTGACATTCTCTTTTCAGGAACCTATTAGCTGTGTACCTGGAATGTGGCCTGTACACAGGAGAAGAGGTATACTCCACTTGTCTGCAGAAAGGTAACAATGGTGGAGCCTACATTAGGTTGTACATTTAACACTTCTACTTTCAAATAATCAACCCTAATCCAGAGACTCTAATTAACATTCTCATAAACCTGCTTCACAGATAGATTCAACCTTCATTTAGTCAATAAGGGTGGAGGAGGGGGACTTCCTATAAGAATTTCAAGAGAGGGGCCTGAAAATATGGAAATCAAAGTTTCTACATAGCTTACTCTTCCTTTCTCCTCTCAGATTTTCTGTAAAATAAGTACAAGTGTATGTCAAAGCAAAATTTAAGGTTGAATTTTTTGTTTCATGGTATGCTGCTATCCCCTCTTCCTGTCTTCTGATACTATCATCGACATTCTCCTTGAAATGATCACCATCTGTCTCCCTACACCATCGGATCTGCCTCATGACCAAGGAAATGGTACAAGCATGAAGCCACTGTGTGTGTGTGTGTGTGTGTGTGTGTGTGTGTGTGTAGGACAAAGGGGGAAAGAGAGGGGGAAGGTACCGTAACACATGACCAGGTCCCAGAAATAATGCAGAAGTCTGCTCTGAGATTTTCCTATGGCCCCTTAAACAGGGTCCTTGTTGGAATTTTTGGATTCTGTCCCATGGAGTTCAAGTGCATTCTTCAGGGCAGCCAGTTACTGTTCCAGAGAGGTGTGAATGTCCTGGAGTTTCACAAGCACAATACTTCACATTGTGGGTTCAGAATTACTTTAATTCCTCTTTCCACTGTCCCGCCCCCACCCACATAAGAAGCTGTTGGATCCGCAGAGAGGCCTAGCACAGCCAGGGCTGAAAATGCCAAGGAAAGCAGCAGAAAGACCTACAGTAAACATTCTAATATGAATATAACCAAGTATTAACATGGAGCACGGTCCCATTTTTGCCTTGAGAATGGTCAAGGTCTGACTTTACCAATTACATGAAATTTAGCCAAAGAGCTCTGTTTTCCTGAAAGATGAAAAGAAAACAGCCATCGTATTATTCCATTTCCAAGCAGCCCCATCGAAGGGTAGCGGACCAAGGCTCTGCTCTGCCTAGGTAATAGACGCTCCTCCAAAGTGTAAGTTCTGGGAAGCCCGTGAACCGAACGGATCAAAAACCCCTGCACGTCCCCAGCCTCCACCTGTCGCCAGTCCCTGTGAATGATTTGCATATCATTACACAACACAACATCCTAAAATGAAAGCAATGATCAGGGAATTACAGTGTTCTGCTGGGGCATACCACCCAGATGCTGCCCAACTCCGGTGACCACCCAGGAGAGGGAGACGACACAGGAAAACCCAGTGATGTCTACCCACGGGCTGGTTTATCCCGACGGTGACTGTTTGTCTTCTGGCTTTGAGAAACTGCACTAGGGACCAGCAGAGAAATGAATAATGGAAAGTCTTCTTAAATTGCCCAGGCCTTTTATAAGTTGCATGATTCTGCTCAACAACCCTGAAGAACAGCATGTCAAAACCAATACCTTGAACAAGAGTGACTTGACATCAGGTCTTAGGCCAGAGAGAAAAGACAGGGAAGAACGTTGCTAAGGTGTGAACGGGGGTGGAAAGTGGACCAGCGCATCAGGCTGCCACTTAGATTCACTAGGACTCTGGGAAGCACTCATTCCAGAAAGGCCCCAAAGCTGTTTGGCATTAGAGGCGGGGCGAAAGAAAAGCAGACATCACAACACGGTTCGTGAACCACATCACACCCTCCAACCTTTATGAGAATCTCGTGGGCTTAAGCCACAGGCTCAGAACCTAGCTTCCCGGCCAGGGCAGCTCACAAACCTCGCGTTCCCACAGGCCGGCGTGGAATGTTAGCATCCCACCACAGCGCTGGGCTTAAGGGTCCATCATCAGGGCAGCCAAATCCATTTCTCCACCCACAGGGACTCTGTCCTGGATCTCAGCCAAAGTGAGAAGACCAGGGAGGGGAACAAATCCTATAGCTAAGCAAACTGAGCAGGAGGGTTGGGAGCAGCGAGAAAGGGTTGAAGTGGCTAATTTTTCCACTTTCCCCCTGCTGCGGTTAAAGCAGTGACAGATCATTTATCACACATTTTGATTGCACGCCAGCTGGCTGTAAAAAAAAAAAAAATAAGAAAGAGTTGTTTATTAATTCAATTAGCTGGCTTATTTATCAGGGCTGGGTTAGCAGGGGCGGGGAGAAGGCCAAAGGATGCCCGTGTCAAGCTGTCTCTGGCAGCCCCTGCAGGCAAGAGGAGACGTGTGCTCGTACCCCCCGAGGCTTGCGGTGGTGCTCACTGTGTTTACCCTGAACGCCTGGTACGTGAGGAGATCGCCCATCAATTGTAATGAAATACTAGGGTGGGAAGATGCTCTGAACAGGACAAAGTCATCTGAGTGATGACAGTCATTAGTGTTTATCACCCATTCGGGGGTCACTTTCAGAGACAATACAGCGTCCTTTCCGGGCTCATTTGGGCTGCTGCTTTTGTGGGTCCTGTGTTCGTTGGGGGTGACTTCTACACAAGGCTGCCAGTGCAGCAGCAGTTGCCGGGGCCAGCGTTGCCCGGGAGCAGAGAAATCATTCATTCAGTAAGTGGCTTATTCAAGAAAATCCGTGAAAGGTTTAGTAACTGCTGGTCGGTGCCAAGCTCTGTTTGCAGTGCTGTCCCTGATGTGACTGGTTATATCGGATCCTCGGGTGGTGGGTAAGCCTTGCCCTTTTGACCGTGAGCCAGCTAACGTGGAGATTTTAACTGATCCACCAAAGGTCTTCCCCAAGCCTCCGAAACCAGGGGTCTCTCAGGCCCCCTCATGTCACGGCAGCTGCCCCTCCAACCCTGCTCTTGGCTGGTCGAAGCCAAACTAACGTCTACTCGGTGACTGAGACCATGCATTTTCTGCGAATCCCGTGATGGCCAGCAGAAAAGAAAGGGAAAGAAGGAGGAGATGTCTACAGTTTCATTGTTTTATTTCAAAATACCCTAATTGTAAGAAGGCAATGTGATGCATCCATTTGATTTTGTTTTTATTCAGAATATAAAAATTTCCCTCATTAGCCTTAAAAATAAAAATGTTTTATAAACTTGAAGGACGATGATGTTTGGATTAATAAATAAGCATAATGATTTTCACATGCCATTTGGAACAAGTGATATTGCAGATAAAAAATAAGGGAGAGGAATCGTAAGAATGTGACAAATATTCTGGTGAATCAGGCGACAAATGTGACATGCATATGATGCCCACAAAAGACCAATTCAGCCGTGTCAGTGGGGACACCGCATGATAGGGGGAAATGTGATGTGTGAGCCTTATACCAGGGCTGGGGCTGGGGGGAGAGGAAGGAGACACCTGAGCATTATTGAATGTCAGTACTCGGGAGGTGTATTATGCTAACTAGCTTCTCTATATCATGCTAAGAGTTAGAGCCTTGTAACTGTTCCATATCAGTCACTGAGTATATGGGGGCAAGGATTTTTCTCCACTTTCTGAAACTGTCAAATCATCTTTCTCTTACCTTTCTTCCCTCTCTGCTCCCTCCCTCCCTCCCCCCTCCCTCCCTCCCTCCCCCCTCCCTCCCCCATCCCCCTCTCCCTCCCTTCCTTCCTCCCTCCCTCCCTCCCTCCCTTCCTTCTCCCAGGCATGCACACCAAGTCTGAGAGTGAGACCAAAGGTCAGGGGCACAGGCGGATGCATGTGGAAGGTCTCCGCGGTGCCACCTCGCTGTGCCCACTTGGTGTCTGCCCCACACAGCCTGTGAGGGAGCCCAGGCCGCCCTCGTCCCTCCACCATCACTAACTCAGTCTCCAGCTTGTTCAACTTAGCTTCTCCCTCCCCAATTTGCTAATTTCTAAAATGCCCTAAGAAATAGCAAATCCTTAAGGCGAGCTCTCCTTGATAATATTTCCGACACCTGCCTTCCCATACCTAACACAATGTCTATTGAGTTGAATAAAATCAAATGGAGTTAAATCCCATTTTCCTGTTAACATCTTGCGCCTGGCTAGCTGTGACCGGCTGGGAGTTTTTGCCTTCAAAACGGGAAGGAAGCTGCGTGCGGCGACACAGTAGTATGTATTTCATTTCTTCTTTTTATTTTCAGATCAACTTTAAAAAATTAATTTTAAAACATGTATTTTACCTCACTTTGGGTTTTCTCCTATTTTTCCTATGATTTCCAGTTAAGCATGCCGTTTCAACTTCTGCCATCATGGGACTTGACCAATGCTGTGTGACAAATCTATCTGGAGATGGCAAGGCGACGTAACGATTACACCGGCATGCTTTACGTCTTCATGCTGTTCACATGTTTCTTCAGCACTCTTGTGTCTAAAACACTCTGACTGTGTTTCCCAAAACACGATAAAGTGATGTGCACGCATCTATTTTTGGTCAGGAAGTGTACTCATATGTAGAAAAAATGCCCAATTTAAAATGTCACATTGTTGAAACCTAATGTATTCTTTGAATTCAACAGCATCCCTAGTCGAAGTGTAGCTTCTAACATTTCTTTTCAGTTTTAAAGTTGTAGAAAAGTCCAGACCCTCCGCCCCAGCAGTCTAAGCACGAGATATAGTTCTAGAAAAATTAAAACCAAGTCTTATGCAAAACAACAGACTACTTGATTGACAGGGAATGCCACAAAATAATTCATACCTTCTCTTTGTAACTATCATGCCCGACCTCTTAATTTACTTCAAATGATAAATGACACTTTTGAAAGTAAGAGAAATAGTCTAAGAGGCGAGGGAAAGCCTCTTCGGTGTGGGGAAGCCACCTTGGCGCTGAGGTCTGGCTGCTCGAGGTGGCAGGGCGCGCTGCGAGTCATCCCCCTGAGCACTGTCTCCTCCCGACGAACGCCTCACACTGGCTTCTGGAGTTTGTTTCCAGAAGGTTCTTGTGACCGAACACAGATTTTTACATTTCCAACCCGATTCCTTTGGAAATAGAAACACTGCCAGATAATTTCACTCATGTATTTTCGTTAAGGCCACATAGCAACATTTTAGAAATTCTTTACTTTTTCACTATAGTCTATTGAATAGCTTTGTGCAAATGACACTTATACTTTTCCTATAGATCAGGCAAATTCGTTTTTTTTGGTGGGAGGGATTCTCTTCCAGTTTCCCGAGAGAATGAGTAGCCCATCTGCTTTGGCAAACGTAGGCTAATCGAAGGGCACTGATCTCTCCAAATGGCTCCATTCATTACTGTCTCTGGATTCTCCAGGGCATCTGCCCCTCAGGTCACACACTCCAGCCTCCCGGACGTTACAAAGCTGATCTGCGCCTACTTTAGGATGGAAAACATTTGAAGACACACTAGCAGGAATGAATATTTCTCCCCTTCAGAGTTCAATGTTACAGAAATAGCACAATTCTATCCCTCCATTTCCAATATAATATGCACGCAGAATGTGGCATTACTTTGGCTAAGGGAGTTTTAACACATTTACTGCTCTGCCATCACAAACTGCGGTGCGAAGGGGGAAGAGGCCGCAGTTCCGAAATGCTGACAGCAGGAACAGCACGGTCTGTCTGTCGGCTATCTGCTTCAGTGTATCTCCAGGAACAGCAGTTGAAAGAACCACTGGCATCAAAGGCCAAGTGATCCAAACAGGTGCGATTTAGGATCATTTTAATACAGCATGAAGCAGGCTTTGAATTGTGGAATGCCTTTTCTAGGACTTAGTTCAAGGCTATTCGCTCTGTGAAGAAAGGGACAGCTGTGTTTTCTGCGGTGTAGACAGAGCACACCGATCTCCGCAGGGGATGGTTTGTGAAGTTCACCTGACATTCGGCGTCTGTCTCCTATGTGTAATGGCAATCAGCGTCACACTGCAGACCGCAGTTCCCTTGCCCAAGACACAGGAACCGATCAAACAGGCTGGCGGCGTGGGGAGATGGCAGGGCGTGAGGAGAAGCAGAACCTGGCTCCTACCCTCAAGAAACTTACTGTCTAGTTCGAGGGGGAAAAGCATACACACCAAAGGCAAATAGTCACACGCGCCAAATTAGTGGAAGGGACAGAAAGTGAGTGTCAGAGGAGACGGAGCCTGACAGCATCCAGGGTGGCCAGGAAGGTGAGTCACAGCCAGGCGGGATTCAGCTGGACCTTAGACGGTTTGAGGGGGACACATTCCAAGTTTCTAACAAGGCTTAGAGACCTCGTCTAGGTAACAGTACGAGCTTCTCTCTGCCTCTGTTCGCTGCCAAGACTCATTATTTACTTAAAGTGACCCCAGATGTTTATTACCTATCTAGGTCTACCCTCTCTTTCATGAACCAAAAACAGGTTATGCCTTTGGTTAATTTCATCCATAAAAAGACAAACACGGTCACTGCCACCAATTGATGGCATTTGGGGCAAGCAGGCCCAGATGAGGGAGTCAGTGCAAGTTAGAAAGATGCATTATTTGTGCTATAAGAATACTCCCTTTTCCTTTACCTAAGAGGAGCTATGCAGGAACAAATAATTGCAGTTAATAAATATCCCAGGATAGCAAGTCCATTGATCCCATTTCTTTAATTTTTAACCGTGGATTTTCTTTATGCCTTCCACCCCCTTTCCTGTCCTCTGACGCGAAGCTGGATGTGACAGGCTGTGTTCCAAAACAGTACCCTTTACTCTTCTTCCAGGAAAGAACTTTGCAAATAAGGTCCTAAATGCTCATACAGTTTTTAGTGAGCGCACATACACCTACACATGGTTTATACTTGCCAACTCCTGACATGGGAATTCTCAGAAGCACACCAAAGTCTCTGTTGGATTTAAATTTATTTTTAATCACATAAAATCTAATTTGGAAAATTGATGCATGGGATTTTCTGAGTCACCAGAAGCTCTTTATAAGATTGCAAATGCATCGAGAAGGAAGAAATCTGTCTTGGCATGGCTGGTAGTTCACAACAACGGTAAACGCGATTGGTTTCCTCGGTTGAGAATGAATGAGATGAGTTTTAAAATCTATAAAAATGTTATTAAATCCTCACATAAAATCAAAATACGTTTAAAATATATTTGCTATATCTGACTCATGAGGAACAAGTGAAGGAAAAAAGTAGTCAGTATTTTGAAGTAAGTTTATTTTGTTAACTTTCTGTTTCTGTCTTATTTAATTACTCAAATAATATTTATTATTCTGGATCATATTAATTAATTATAATAGTGATTTTTACTCTCTACGCCCAGTCATTTTTATTGTGTTTGGCAATATACGAGGACATTTTCCATTTCCTGAAGGAGTTTCCAAAAATGATAATGATAAACGTAATTTGAATTCGTTTTATACTCACACTCCCTATTACTTGTCTGCAGATGAAATAATTCCTGTATCTGTAAATGGATTTCATGAGGAAAAGCATGAAGACTTTAAAAAAAAAAATCTAACCAGGGTCACATCTCTCACATGACCGGGAATCACAGACTTAGAACAATTATTGGTTCTAATGATAACCGATAGTCAAATTTTAAAAGCTGGAGTAGTCATTTCCTATTTCTATATACTTTTTGTGCCTAAAGTGTTATTTGGCCTCTTTCTATGCACAGTTACCATAATCCTCTGCTTTGAAGTCAAAACCTATTGCTATTAGAGACAAATATGACATAACTTTTTATTAATTGGGCATTAAATATAATGCAGCTAGAAAACTCTGTTTACCTAACAATGTTTTTCTAGTTCCTACAAGTTCTCAGTGTTTCCTTGTGGAATTTTCTTATTTCCCATTCTTTCCATGGGAAGAGGTGGTAGGGCCTGTGTGCCTGGGACATCTTTCCCACCATGATGTGAAAACAAGTTAAAGGTATTCACAGTTCAGTGTGGAAACATCAACAAACAACACAGAAAAGATCAATAAACCAGCCTCCTTCAGGGGATGGTCCCATAAATCACAGTACATTTGTATGAAGACATGTCGTTCAACCAGAGAAATCACGTTTTCAAAGAATATTTGAGCTTAGAGAAAAGACCAAAAGAAAATATTCTGTTGACAGTAGTCACCTCTGAGTAACTGGGTTGCAGGTTACTTACTTTTATTTATTTTTATTTTCTTCTGTCTTTTCTCTGCATTTCCTAAAAATTGTTGTTGTTTTTTCCAATTTATATTACCTTTCACTCAGAAAAAAATAATATAATTTTTAAAATGAGCTAAGCATCGAAACATTTAAAAGAAACAGTGTGAAGGTTCATATTTGTGCAATAAAAATTTTAAAAAGCCTCCAAAATAGAGATGATTCATAAGTCCTAGAATCTGTGATGGACAAACATCTGGATGGCAGATTAATTTGTCCTCGTTCTGATTGTTTTGCAAAGGTGCTTGCAGAACATCACACTGTCTTTTTTTCCCTTTCATTTAACGGAATCACCTACACTGCAATGTAGTCACATGAAAAATTCTGTATTTTTAAACCAGGGCTATTTTTCTGCTAATCTTTCTACGCCAGAGTCATTTAAGTTTGACAGATAAAATAAACATGGGAGGGAAGTTACTATAAGGGTTTTTCACTACAACGAAACTATATCCAATCGAGGTTAGTGTGTAAATTAACCTGGAATAAGACGATTTCATTCATGAATGAAAGAGCAAGTGTGAAATTGTTAGAGAAATATAACAGTAGTGACACTTGGAATAGTACAGTGAGTGCAGACATTTTTAAAAATTCAGAACATTATTTTTTAAAAAAAACAAAGACTGAAAAACAAAAACAGAAAAGATTTTAAAAAAAATTCAGAACATTAAATTGAAGACCTCAATGATTACAATGAAGCTAGGAATGTCTTTGCAGTGTTGACTTCCGTATGAGAATCCATTCATGTAAAATGGTACAGCTGCTTTGAAAAGCAGTTTTGCAGCTCTTTAAAAAGTTAAACATAGAGTCACCACATAACCCAGCGATTCTACTCATAGGTATATAACCAAAAGAAATGAAAACATACATATATACAAAAACGTGTACGTGAAGATTCAAAGCAGCATTATTCATAATAGCCAAGAAGTGAAACAAGCTAGACGTCCATCAGCAGATGAATGGATGAATGAAATGTGGTCCAGCCATAGAACTGAATATTATTCGACAAGAAAAAGGAATGAAGTGCTGACGTGATACAACGTGGATGAGCCTTGCAAACATTATGCAAGTGAAAGAAGTCAGACACAAAAAGCCACACACTGTGATTCTGTTGCTAGTAATATTGAAAACAAGCAAATCTACAGAAACAGAAAGTAGATTCGTGGTTGCCAGGGACTGCAGAGGGGGCAGGAGGAATGATGCGAAGGGATTTCTTTCTGGGGTGATAAAAATGTCCTGAAATTACAGTGTGATGGTTGCATAACTCTGTAAATACATGAAAACCACCGAATTGAACATTTCTGAAAGGTAAATTTTATGGTATATGAATTCTATC
Organism: Tadarida brasiliensis; assembly: GCA_030848825.1. NCBI lineage: Eukaryota > Metazoa > Chordata > Mammalia > Chiroptera > Molossidae > Tadarida > Tadarida brasiliensis. Next base: position 90,237,238 of record CM061267.1, on the reverse strand, counting down.
TCAGTTAAAAGAAATTATTTTAATCCTATCATTGGCTTTCTTACTCTGAGGCACAGTTCCTCCAAAAGAAAACCAGGGTTCATATAATTTTAAAAAATTTTCCAAGAAGTTTCAATTTCTGGACCAAAAAAAAAATTCAGAGTTTTCTGAATACATTGAGATAGAAACATGGAGATTAAAAGGAAAACTCCTGGTCTTCCCTAGTAGACGAGAATGGTTTTTTGGATAGCACTGCTTAACTTCCCAGTGAAGAGAACCAAAAGATGGCACTCTGAAGCTGGCTCAAGGGACAGTGACACAGTGTCCGTTTCCTCATTTGTATAAAGGTACTTGCTGGCTCTCCTGTAGGGATTCCATCTAAAGAGCAAAGATGTACAGATCCCCTAGTGGGTTCACAGGACTCTAGTGGGTATTGCAGCAAATAGAAAGATGCATACAATGTGGCCTCTGCCCAAGAAACCTTTCACCTCGTAAAGGACGTAAATGATGCGAAGGGATTTCTTTCTGGGGTGATAAAAATGTCGTTTATATAGGTAAACGAGCTTAAGATACAATAGTAGCATCATAATAGTGATTTTAAAATTTTACGGGCTCAGATGAAAACACCTTAAAGGTGCACCAACAATATAATAAATCCATTTGATGATGGAACACCATATGGCAGTGGAAATGAATGAACTATGAGAGTCAACATGATAAATCTGGTAAGCATAAACGTGAGCTCCCCAAATAATCAGGTTTTAGAATACATGCAGCAAAAAGACATTTATATAAAGTTTAAATTTTCCTAAATTACTATATATTAGTAAAACTATATGTCCCTTACTATTATATATCCCTTAATATTTATATACTATACATTTATCTATATTTATATAGAGACAAGTAGATATAATAAATATATTATATGATAATATCCATGGGAATAATAAATACCAAAATCAAATAGTGGTTCTTCTAGTCTTCGAGGCTTCTGAACTAGAGGCAGTATGTAAATTGGTGATTATTGTATTATTATTATTGTTATTGTGTTGTTGTTGTTGTTGTTGTTGTTAATCCTCACACAAGGATAATTTTCCCACTGATTTTTAGAAAGAGTGGATGGGAGGGAGGGGGAGAGAGAGAGAGAGAAACATCGATGTGAGAGAGACACATTGACTGGTTGCCTCCCACATGACCCTGACTGGGGACAGGGATCAAGCCTGCAACCCAGGCACGTGCCCTTGACCGAAAATTGAACCCATGACCCTTCGGTTCGCAGGCTGACCTTCTAACCACTGAGCCAAACAGGCCAGGGCTGTCTTCTTCTTATTATTTTAGACAGTTTTGTATATCTGAAGCACTGCATGATCATTTTTCAAAATTGGATTAGAGAAAAATTCATAGGTCAATATCTATTGGACGAGGCTAGAGAATAAGGGAAGACTTCCAGGAGGAGGTGCCTGGGCTGGGCCTAAAAGAATGCATGACTTCAACAGGCAGAGAGACAGGGAAAGTCATCGTGGGTAAAGGGAATAGTGGAGGCAAACAAATAGTAACAAGGTTTTAGCATTAGGGACCACAAGGTTTCTTTAAGCCACACAGAGCATTTCAGATCTTCGCTCCGTATAGAGTATAGATTTCTGAACCGCAGAACACAAAGGACACGGAGATCTTTAGCACTCAGGTGCCAAAAGCCTGATCAGTCCAAAACAAAGCAGAGCCAGAATCCCAGACTGCGTTTGGAGAACTGCAAACTTGTTCTTTCTTTTTCACAGTGAGAACAAATTGGGATCCTTGAACTATATACCACTTGGGAGATGGTGGGAGAATAATTTTATCCACAAGTATTAAGTTGTTGCCTGAGGACAGCTGAGTAAACAGTTTGCTAAAGTCTGTTTGAGGACTGCCAGCTAGTTACACCCATAATTTCATCTCTATTAACAAAAACAACTCATACTGTCGCAGTGCCCTGCTTTGGCTACCCCGTGGTTTGCAGCATGTGAATTATGGAGTGTCACTTGAGTAACATTCTATAGCAGTGGGGGCTGTGTTTTGATGTGCTTTCATTACCCACCCCCACTCTGCTGATTTATGGCATACCACGCAGAGACCTAAATCAAAACTAGAAAATACGTGTGAAATAATGCAAAACAGAGTTGCAGGGTTGGCAATTCCGTAATTACACCTAAAGGGAAAATAATTATGTAATACCATATGGCAAGAGTAGGTCTTAGCATCACAAATGTCCATACTGTAAATGCAGGCTTCTGGGAAGAACACGCAGGCTCTCTGAAGGGCAGCCAAGGGAAAGGTGGCCTTTCAGACGGACCCAGAGACAACCTTGAATGCTACTTGGCCTCTAATAACACTGTCCATAGTCTGGGAAACGAAGGCCCGAGTGACTGAAATGACATGGCCCTGACAAAACGAACGCCAAGAATGGGACAAAACTCGAGTTATTTATTGTTTCAGCTTCGTCTCGACGACTACCGGCAATAGCCCTTGGTTTTACCAGCAGTTAAAAGTCTGAAAGTGTGAAAGCAACTTATTGAGTAAAAAACACAAAACTCTCCAAGTCTTGACAGCAACTATGAAACGGAAACTAAGTCAACATTTAAACAACAACAACAACAAAAAAAGCCTCATACTGAAAACCTTTCAGTCTGAAAAAAAAAAAAAAAGATGAAAGAATTCCTCAGTAGTCAAGAATATGCAACTCTCCCCTACAAGCCTATCAGTTAATGAACAACCTCTAAGTAGAGGGAAATGTGAGATAAATGGCCTGGGCAATATTCCAGCTTACATCTTCATGTTGGAAAACACTCTCCATCCACCTCTCTGCTGGAAAGCCCTGGCATGGGAACTGAAATGAAAGATGCTAGGAAAAGATTAGGTGACTGAGGCCCTTACAGGCTGACTTCCCTCATTAAAAATTAGCTCTGAATTTAAGTGTTCCTCAAGTCACTCACTTCGGTGGAACCAACCATATTAGATGAAATTGTTTCAGCTCAGGGGAATGGGCTGTCAATGAAAATAACTCCAAACAGGGAGATCAGGGAAAGATATAGGTTTCTTTAAGACACGGGTTGGCAAACTACAACCCTTGGGCCAAATCTGGCCAGCTGTCTGACTTTGTAAATAAAGTTTTATTGGAACACAACCACGACCATTCATTCATATATGGTCTACAGCTGCTTTTGAGATATAATGGTAGACTTGGGTAGCTACAGACACCATATGGCCCACAAAGCCAAAATATTGACTATTTGGCTTTTTTAAAGAAACAGTTTGCCCACCTCTGCTTTAGTTTACCAGTTATCTGGAATAGCTTCAGTTGTTATGAATTTTTTAGGCTAGTAATTGATAAGAATAGCTATATAACAGGGCATAACCTTTAGGTATTTTATGCTTAAACTTTAGAATGAAAACTTAATTTGCTAGGTTATTTTTGGTTATTTTACATTCCTAATTCAGGATAAATAGATATTATATATTCAAATAGGCTATAACATTTGAAATTAGGTTGTAACTTTTTTTTTCCTGAATGAAAGAATGGCAGTAGGGGGAGGTGGAGTTCAACACAAACAGTCTTAAGATGATTCCTTTTTGGAAACCAAACTATTTAAGAAAGTATTAATCAGGTATTAAAAAGGAAATGCAGAATGTGGGCTTAAAGGAAGAATTTACATGCTTGAAAATAATAGTAAAAAATCCTAAAGCTCTTAAAACATTGCCATATAATAACTCATTTAATCCTTACAAGAACCCAGAGACTTTCAACCTTTTTCATCTCATGGCACACAAACTAATTAGTAAAGTTCTGAAAGACACCAAAAAATATATTACATTTTTTGCCGATCTGACCAAAAAAAAAAAAGGTATAATTTTGATTCATTCACACTGGACAGGTATCGTTTTGTTGGCTGTTGTCATTGTTTTATTTGACAATCTAAGAGAAAAGAGGTCAGTGCCCCTGACTAAATAATAGTCAGGTATTGCATGTTTTAAAAATTTGTGTGGCACACCAGTGTGCCACGATACACAGTTTGAAAATTGCTGCAATAACCCATACGGTCCATTTCATAACGACAAAATTGAGATCAATGAAGTTAAGAAAGCTGCCTGTGATCACTGACTAACAAAATAGTAGACAGGAGCCAATCACAAGAGTCATCTTTAAATCCAAGTGCTCCCCATCTGCATTGTGCCCTGCAGCGATTCATAAAGGGAGGCGGACTTGCTTAGGAAGGTCAAGCTCTCTTATCTTGAACCTGAGTGAGCTTGGACGTCTTTTAGTCTCTCCAGCTATCAGCTAATTTATAATAAAAAAAAATGAGTGACGGTGTTCTACAAAGGCTTTATTGCTTTGCTCTATGAAGCCTATAATTGTGAATTTTACTGTGTTTAGTTTGAAAGTGTCTTTAAAAGAGAATTTACCTTCCTGTGTTTCCTTTGTTCATAGCAATTCTTGCTCCTTTCTTTTTAAGTATCTGGCAGGATGATCAGTAGTTTCATGAATCAGTAGTTCTGTGATGGACACACCTGCCTCTGAGGAGTCAAGACTCAGCGATGCTGAGCTCACAGCTTCTGCTGGTGGGTTTGATTTTACCCCCCCCCCCCCGCCCCGGCCCCTCATGGGTACCCCGCTCCCTGTGTGGTTTTGACCCAGCTTCCAACACTCTGTGGCTGTCGACTTAAGCATGTCCTACACCTGAGCGTGCCGGTCCTAGTGTCCAGCTGTCTGAAGTAGAGGGAGTCTCTCTAAAGAGAATTTCTGCCAAATTCAGGAAACTCCACCAGAATCTGCTTTCTGGGGAAGTGGCTTTTTTAAGTGAAACTACCCCATGTCTCTGAAAGTCTAGGCCGGGCAGCCAAAGTAGGTGGTTGCCCAAGAAAGTGGGCGAGTTTCAGAATGAGAACTGCCCTTTGCTGTCTAGATTTTACCAGGCCGGGAAGAGGAAAATGACTTGCCCCTCATGAGAAATGTGTTGTCAGGGAAATAGAGAGACACACACCAGCCATGCTGAGGAGGGCTGGGATGTGCTCTGGCTCCATGAAGCACACTCACTCAACCTTTTTTTAAATGACCAAAGAAGAAAGTTATAAGCAAGAAAAATGCCTTCTCCTGAGAGATTGGACCCCACCCTGCCACCCACCCACCCACCGGGGCTGTGAATCAGACATTCCCGGCATGGCAAATTGGCAGCGAGCGCTTTAAACATTACCAAGTGCCAGGTCTGGGCCTCGGTACAGATCCTTTTTTGTTTCAGGCACTTGTCATTAAAAAATACACTTGGAAGTTTATGGAAGGGTCAGAGCTATAGATGACATGCCCAAAGAGACCAGGGTACGAGCAGGACTGCCCTGCTGCGGACATGTGCCAGGAGCCCGGTGAGAATCGAGTCACGAATTCACACGACTCTGCCCCACAGCAGGTGTCCTTCCCTTCCTATTGAAGATGAAAAGGGGCCCTAAGAGGAAGAACCCCCTGTTCTAAGATGGCTCCCTTGATAAGGCAACATTCACTGACTGAATATGTCCCTTGAAAAACCCTGAGGGCTGTGAACACGGAATTTCGAGCCCTGTTGTCCCCTAAAGGAACAGCCCCCTTGCCTTCTTACAGAACCACGGGGGCCTTGGAGACCAGTTCATCCAAATGCCCTCACAGAGCACAGGCGAACGTTCCGGCGTAGAAAAGTAGGGTGATGTATTCAAAGACAGAAACAAATTCGTAACAAAGCTTTTCTTTTCAGCTCTGCTACTATTCCATAATGTTTTATATTTTTATTTTTACTTTAAATCATTTTTTATTTTTCAATTACAGTTGACATACATTATATTAGCTTCAGGTGTACAACACAGTGATTCGACATTATAGAACTTACTAAGTGATCATCCCGATAATTCTCGTACCCATCTGAAACCATACATAGTGATTACAATATTACCCAGCGAAGCTATCACTTAGAATCACAGGGCATATAAAGAGCTTCCCAGACAAGAAAAAGCTAAAGGAGTGCATCACCACCAAACCAATATTACATGAAATGTTAAAGGGTCTTCTTTAAGAAGAAGGAGAGAAAAAAGATAAAAAATATGAACAATAAGATGAGAATAAATACATATCTATCAACAATTGAATTAAAAACAAAAAAAAACCAAAATAAATGAACAAGTAGAACAGAAACAGACTCAGATACAGAGAACATTTTGACGGTTGCCAGATGGGAGGGAGTCAGACAAGGTGAAGGGATTAAGAAGTACAAATTGGCCTGGTAGGTGTGGCTCAGTGGATTGAGCATCATCCCATGCACTGAGAGGTCCCAGTTCGATTCCTGGTTGCACATGCCGGTTGTGGGCTCGATCCCCAGTGGGGGCGTGCAGGAGGCAGCCAATTGACGTTTCTCTTTCATTGATGTTTCTTTATATCCCTACCTTCCTCTCTCTCTCTAAAATCAATTTAAAAAATTACCAAAAAAGTACAAATTGGTAGTTACACAATAGTCACGGGGATGTAAAGTACGCATAATGGTTTTGTTTCTAAGGTAAGAGGAAACATCCCCGTTAATGAGAGAAAGAAAAAAAGTACTGCTGACGTCACAACTCAAAGTTTGAAGCCTGCCTACAGTTTGTCCCCTGGCAAAAACCATCGGTAGAGTATCAACTCACAGCATCATCACTGATGCAACTGTCATCACCGTAATTGGGTTTTCTCTCCTTTTTCTTAGTCATTTTTCTGGTTATGAAAACCAAAACAGTAAGTAGACTTGCGAATGGAAAAAAAAAAAAAGGGATCATAATGAAAGTTCTAAAATACCCAATAAAATACCTCATACCGAATTTCTTCTTGTACTTTATACAGGACGGTTGGCTAATGAAGATGTTCTTGGGCAGAACTGCAAGAGGATGTGTAGATGCTCTAGTTTTTGTTGTTTCTCTTTCCCTACTCTCAACTTTGATGGTGGGATTAAGCTTACAACTAGAAGCTGACGCTCCAGCACACCAGGCAAAGGGTTTCCATAGATGGCCAAGAAAGGTGAGCGTGGGCTTGTGTCTCGAAGTGGCCACAGCTCTGCTCTCATAGGCAAGACAACCAACCAAGTTGCAGCTGAAGCCTTCTTGTGTTTCCTCTTCGCCTCTTCTCTTCACCAACTCCCCTTCTCACAGTTCACTGTTTCACAACTCTCACCTCCTGTACAAAATTTTCCATTTGAGGCAAAAATAAGGCTACTGGGAGAAGTTGTTGTGAGGGCCCTGCTCCAGTCTGAGGTCAGGTTCCATGGCTGTCACTGGCCAGCAGTAGCTCATTCTAGGCACAGTAGCACAGAACTATGGCCCTACTGTCAATGACTGGCCTAATTTCACCATTGGCAACAATCCTCCTCTCTTGTGGTAATGAAAATGCTCGATTTTAAAGATGGAAGAATGTTCTAGTGATTCTATTCATATTTTAAATCTGATCCCAATTTCTAGCTTCCTGGATTGTCCGACTGAACCAAATAATGGATCTCTTTATTTTGGATGTGGTCATACTCCAACTGTCCCCATGGGGTCTAAGAAATTACATTACAGTTAGGTAACCAAGGAACCTGCCCCAGTCTTCCTTAATGAGGAGTTAACTTCAAAGCCTAATTGCATGCACTTGAGTGTACAGTTAATTACTTCTACTTCATAGCTGCAACAGGACATGTATTGAGGCCCCAGCACATGTCCTTTACATGCATGGCAGGTTCATAAGCCAACAAGGTACCCACAGAATGAGGTTACAGCTGCAGGCCTGGTCAAACGGGACTAATTTATCTGATTGACTTTCAGTAAAAGAAAATGAAAAAGAGAAGATAAATGTCTGTTTTTACTACTTCCCTAACTTTTTGCATGTTAATCCTTCATCACTGAGACCAAAGATAGATGTGGTTTTGTTTTTATTTTTGGAGAACCAGAGGACTGAATCTACAACCAAGCACTTGTCGGTAGAAGTCAACCCTTACTCATTTACAGGACAGGGTTTTCCAAATGGCCTGGAAGAATAAGAAGGGTCTTGCTTTGTTGCTTTGCCCAGGAGGCTGCCTGAGAAGGAGAGAAGGAGATTGACTGAAGACTATCCTCAGTGAAAGCTGCACAACTCAGATTTTATCAACTGGTTGAAACTGTCTCCTTCTGGGAAGTTGGCCAACGTGGTTAACTCATTTGGGTGGGAGGAATTTCTTTATGTGATGTCATAAATGGTGGGACTAGATTGGCGTTCATGACCAAATTTCAGTGTATGTAGGATTCTCTTGATACTTGTCCGGAAGTGATTGCTTAAAACCTTAACGTAGTCATCAAGAACTAAAACTAGAGATTGTATGAAGGAATCCCTCTCCCAAAATACACACACAGTATGCTCAGAAGGTTTCATTTTACCCTCTGATCTGGAAGAGCTCACTGACTGTACAGCAATCTATTTCACCCCGAGGTAAGAGCTGTCTTTCTGCAACTCGAACTCCTTTCCCACACTGCAGATGTTCAAATACTGAGGGTAATTGCTACATCTCAGGTTAGATGTTGGGATTCCTTTACTCCTGCCTCATGTGACATGGTTTTTTAAAACACTTTACCCATTCTGGGGATGTAGAGTCCCCCCAAGAAGGGGGAGACTAAAGTGTGGGATGTTAAGTGCATCCAAATGCCACCAGTCACCTTGAAACTTCGCTACCTCCCCGCCCTCTTATTTCCCTCAAGAGTCTTTCTTCACTAACCTTTCCTCTTTCCCTTCTGGGAAAAGGAAAGAAATGTGTCTCCCTCCCATAAGAGCACTTCGTGCCCCCCCACTCCAGAACATGCCCCTCAAACTCTTCTTCAACAACCCCACTACTCCACACAATGGATCCAATTCAAATTTAATTCTTTATTTTTCTCAAATAAATTTAACATGTACAAAACCTCAAAATTGTATAAATGATAGTATTATTATTTTTTTTATCCTTATGAGAATCTTTTTCAATTGACCACTCTCAAATATATTAAGGGCATTTGGACAGTTTTTCTAAAGCACCTTTCTTGAAATTTTAATTTTTTTCTTTTTACAATGACATTAAACTTTAATGTATTTGTGGGCCAGCCGAATGGATGCAAAATCCCTTAATCAGGGGATTAAATTTTAGATGGGTCATAACGTGACTGATCTTTAGGGAGCTGCTTCAGGTCAAAGAGACCTCAGGCTACATGGCTCTGCCCCCCGGCTGGAAGTTTTGAAGCAGGGTCTGGACGGACACAGACGCTCCGCAGCTTCCTAACTGTGAAAGTCACTTTCTTTTACGTGGAAAAAGCCACAGAGATACAGTTGAGGATGGGAGAAAGGGTATTTGCCAATTTGCAGTGCGTCTCTCCTCCCCCACCCAGGGGTTAAGGTCAGAGAAGCTCATCAGTCTTCTACCATGTCTGTCCTGATCCCTCTGGGAAACTTTGAGTCTGTAGGGCCATGCTGCACTGCGTGGTTATTTCACAACATCTCGAATCAGAACCACTGCCAAGATCAAAATGAACCCAGGCTTGTTAAGATATTTACTAATAGGAAGATTCCTGAAAGAACAGAGCAAAGCTCAAACAAAGAAAACAATGTCGTGAAAATAGCAACCAGAGAGAGCCCTCTGACTCATCTCAGGATTTCCATTCTCTCTCTCTCTCTCTCTCTCTCTCTCTCCCTCTCCCTCGCTCTCTCCCTCGCTCTCTCCCTCGCTCTCGCTCTCTGACTTATCAGTGACATGCTGCTTGTAGCTAAGACTGGTTCACATGATCACAATGAACATAAATGAAAAATTCATACATGAGGGGAGAAAGAATTTACAAATGGGCTAAGTTGCTTGGGTACATAAATCCTAAATTGAGTCATTTTAATTTTATAAATTAAGTCATGAAGTGAAGATGAAATCTAGGGTCTTGAGCAGTGGTCCTTCCAGAATTTTTTTCCTAGCACGCAGTTTAAAACCAAGTGTGGCCCTGGCCGGTTTGGCTCAGCGGTTAGAGCGTCGGCCTGCGGTCCAGAGAGTCCCGGGTTCGGTTCCCGCTAAGGGCACGTACCTCGGTTGCAGTTTGTCCCCGGCCCTGGTTGGTCGTGTGGGTGGCAGCCACTCGAAGTGTCCCTTTCACGTCGATGTTTCTCTCTCTCTCTCTCCCTCTCTCTCCCTCCCACTCTATCTGAACAAAAAATGAAAAAATGTCCTCGGGTGAGGATAAAAAAAACAAAACAAAACAAGTGTGTACTACTCTCTGTTACAACAAATACACAGAAGAAGCAAAACTAGACATCAGTACAGAAATAATGTTGAGGCTCCGTGTTTTAATTGGCGCACAAATGACTTGTGCTTCTTCCATACTTGAGAGAGGTTCAAATCGTGACAATCAGCTAGCTTGTAAATGAAACCTTTCGTTGGTGAGGAGGCACAGGTTGTCCCTCCATTTCCAGCGGAGACTAGTAGGTGAGGAGGCTGAAAGTCTAGAAGGGCTACAACGTCTGGCTGACTTGGAGCCTGCCAGAGGGTCTTCCTTGCTATGACTTAAGGCCCAGGCACCCATGAGAGTCCTTCCCAGGCCTCCAGATCAACAAACAGCCACAGTCTGACGGACAGTCTTCAGTCTTATGGCTAATAACTGGGCATTCCCACTCCTTTCTAGATGTTGGCTGTACTCTAACCGATTCAACTTCTCTTAGCTTTATGGAGAAAGCCAGACCACAATTAGACAGCGTTTGAGAGGTCTGTTTAAATTCCCTACCAAGAACCAAATGGGACATTTAACAAAAATCCTGGATGTGAAGCTTGGCTTTTTCTGCTTTTCATTAGACTGTTTAATTTCTCATTTATTTAGCCAAATGATTTTGAAGTAACTTTAAAAAGACGGTTTATAACATAAAGACTTTGAGCATAGTAGCTAAATTAATAAACAATACTTAACGAGTTCTTGTTATGCACCAGGCATGTGCTAATGAACATGCAAATCCCCTCTCATTTACTTTTTTATTTGGTGTGTATCAGGACTTCCAGTTTGTGCTCTGGAACACCGTCGCTGCAAGTCTAAGTAACTCGTCCGAGGTGTGAAACTCACGTTAGTCTGATTTCAAAACCCTGGCCTTTTCCCGCTGTGCCACCCAAAGAAAACGTCAAACGTCTGCGATCAGAGTCAGTGAGGACTGGCAGCTCATTTGCAAATGGCCCAGCACACAGGCACTGGCATCTGCGACCCGCACCACTGGGCAGAGAGAGGGCCTGAAGCGGGGTGCTGGCCACGTTTGGAAACATGCTCTGTCTGTGACTCCATTTACTCTCTGTGGGCACCTTACTGTGCGCCCACCATAAATACTGCTGGGTTTGAGAGCCGGCGCAATTGATGAGAAACAGATTTTCTGCTGTAAAACCAAGAGGCAAAGAAGAGAGTTCCTTTCGTAAGCCATTCATGTCTCAGCCAATATTTGCCGTTCTTTGTATCGCTCGTGCTGACCTTCTTTTCTGGTTGCTTTGTTTTTGTTTCCCTTTTCTTTCTCCTTTCCCGTCTCCTGGTGCCATGGCTCCGCAGGAGAGGTGGACAGAGATGTCCACACAAAGAAATGGACAGTGCACATGTGATTCTGTGGCATTTGCTCTAGCTGAGAGACGAATACCAAACGAAGGGCCCACAGCTGAGGATTTAACTGAGCACCTAAAATGCACTCACATTACTTTCAGTGAAATGTTCATGAAGGATACAGAATAAATATTCTCACATTCTGAAGTGCTGGATTTGTACAAGGATTAAAACATCTAGAAAATACACTCTTATGTGACTGATCCTTAATAAAAAAACTCAGATTTTGTTCAAGAAAATAAGTATATCCATGATTGTCTCTGCTCTTTAGTTTCCATCATGACACAGTGACTACCACAGAGGAAATACCCAAAGGCTAATTCATAATAAAGTCTGTTTTGGGAAACTTTCAAATATTTTATAATTCAAAGTAATGAAAACATCACTCATGTAAATAACAGTGAAACAATCAGCTCATCTTTGTCACTATTTTAATGACCAATATTTTAGATACTTTATGGCTATAATAAGCAGAGAATTTGACTGTTAACTTCATAATAGACACATCTATAAAAGACTATGTGAAGGTAAGATTGCATTTGGTTGGATAAGACACTGAAGTGACGAAAAATGATTTATGTGACATCAACAGGGTGTAAGTGACCCTCCTAAATCTCATTATCCTCAGAAATAAATTACTGACAACAATAAACACAGAAATTGCTATCAACACTTACATCTACACACTAGAGGGGGGAAAATGAAAGAAATCCTCAGTTACTTTTTGAAACATGTCAAATGAACCCAAGTTTAAAAATCGAATAGTCCATCCATTGAGAAAAACTTTTATTACTCAGGAAGATAGCAGCTTTACAAATCAGTAATATTGGCAAAGAGTTTTAAAAAGTGGAAAAGCATACTCTGAAAATAGAAAACAAATAAATTATAGCTCAGACTTTCTTTCAACCCACCGGAATCAAATGCTCACAGACCATCCAACAGGAATATTTGCACTAAGCTAATATTTACACATATAAACCCTCTCGTTTTAGTTTTGATCTTTCTCTTAAACATCATGAGTTTTACAGCTTTGGCAAAGTGTGGTGTTTGCCATCCAAAACCCAACTGGCTAATGGCAGACAAGGCGTGTAGACTTCTAGGTCAGTTTTCTTAAAAGCGCATCAGGACCTTCCCTGCGTCTCGGCTCTGGCTTGTGCTTAACATTGTGTAATTTGTTATAATGTGAACATGATCTTATTTTATAGTTAGGTTGAAATTTTTAAAAATAATGAACGGCATTAAGAACATGTTAGCAAACTTAGGGGTGAAAAATGGTTTTTATATCCATTGAGTGGACACTGAAGGAAACGTCTTCAGCACCATGAGGTGTGTTTCTATACCACCCTCACCAAGTAAAATAACGATAGCATGCTCTTATGAATAAGGAAAAATATCCAGGAACCATTTCTAATAAAAACATCTGTAATCAATCACCAAAGCCCCCGAATAAGAGCAGAATAATTTATAGGAATATTGAGAATCCACTGAGAATGTATTCAAGGGCCCTTCTTATTTTCAGTCTGTGCTGTGAGGCCAGGCATGGGAGGAGAGTGGGGCCTTCAGCAGGACCAGCTTTCCAAGGCTCGAGTGTGGGAGCGGGGTGGAGGGTTGAGGGCAGAGGGTGCACAACCGCATGGGAAACTTCACAGACTTCTTGGATATTAAAGCAACAAGCCCAAGATTTTCCTGTTCCTAACGACTGAAAATTGTTCCCCATCCCAAACTCCTAAGAAATAGTGACCTGTCTTGAAAAGCAAATTACAGAAAGAACAGGGGACTCCCTTTGAAGGAGCTCTCACTGCACTCTCCCAAAGAGACAGACCTGCTGATGTAACGCACGCACACCTCGGAACCCGAGTGCCTGTCAGCGACACACTGAGGACGCGGAGGCCCCCCCAAGGGTCCCCGTGGCTGTGCGAGCAAGCGTGTTTGTATAGTGCAGAGCAGAACAGAGCGGGGAAAGCTCACAGGACAAGAAAGAGCACTTCTGATGTGATCACAGTGCGGTGAGGCCTCTCAGTTACAACCCCCACGTTGTCTGAGGCTCCTGACAATCCGTATCTTCCCCGGGCAAACTCTGCGAAGGAACAAACAACCCCCACGTTTACAGGGAACACTTCTGTAGACAGATCCTCAGGGACTCTGTGTTTATGCTAATTAGTGATTACAGCCAAGGCTCCCCAACGGGTTTATTCCGTCTCTCGGCTCGAACGCGGAGCGAAGCCCTAAAGCTCCAGGAGGAAATGAATGAGTGAACAAGATGGTGCTGTCTCCTTGTCACACTGTCTAGGGGTCACCTGAGAGGCTCAAAAAGAAAAGAAAATGGTTGAGTTTAAGGTTAGGACGCATAACCTACCTCGCTGAAGGAAAGAAAAGTATCCTTAGGATTATCAGGTTTTTCTTTTCTTTCGTGATGATTAGGACAGTTCAGGGCCCAGAAGGCTCCTGATTGTGGGTGCACAGCGGCAGAGAAATGCAAACGATAGCCACACGGTCACTGGAATGATGCCACGGCACTATTCCGCTTTAAATTCGGCAGCATTCGTTGCGTCTCAACAGGACATCGGCATCTAGTGCTGCGTATACAATTTCAAGCCTTGTCCACGGCAATCACAACAGAACAGTGAGTCAATGTTTGCCAGGACATTCGCACCACCGGACACAATGTATGGAGAGTTCTTTTAAAATGAAAAGTGACTGAATCTATGTGACCTGAAAATGTGAGCGCATCGTTTTGACATCCAAATCTGCAAACTTCTATTCAGAAAAACTTTTGGTCTCTGTAAAACAATGATTTTATCTTAGGATTTTCTGTGAAACGTGAGGTGTTGAAGTTAATGGAACCCCCCACTGATAAGCAAAATAGTAGTTTATCCCAAATGTGGCAAATGAGTTTAAGAAACCGATCAATTTGGATTGCGTGATTGCGATGCTGCGTGGATATTTGGGGACATCGATAAAGCTTTAACTGGAATGACTCGGCTGGCAGGCTCACCTCGCTCCTCACTACAGATCTTCTTCCTCAAGAAGTCTGAGAATGAGGTCAGTTTTATCCTCAACCAGATACGGTATAGTGTAGTCACATTTTCACACTGTTTCATCATTATGTCACAAATTCACTTTTAAAAATTATTCTGCTTCCAAAAACAACCAGAATCACCCTGTTTAAAAAAAACGACTTAAACACTTAAGGAATCACCGAAACCTTCCCTAGTCTTGGCACATATAATTGGCTTCTTTTCCTGAATTATCACTTTTACTCCCACACAAATATTTCCGTAAGACAAATGGTACACACACACCCCTCACACGTTTAAAGTGAGGATGTATCGGAAAACACAGGAACTCTCTCCCAGACATACAAAATGTGAACTAGAAGATTTCCCCCAGGTGAAAAGCCCCTGCCCTATTTGCATTTGTGATAGTGGTCTGGTACCACGAGACGGAGATCTTGAATTAAGGCTTGAATTTATACTTAATCAGCTAAATGTACTGTGTGGAGATTTATACCAAGCCCCCACTCAGCAGCTCGAGAGGTACCCACTCAAAAGACATTCTGCCGAGACCCTTCTGGAGAATGGAGATGTGCGCACTGACTCACCCTCTGCCTTGAGCACAGACCCAGGAGCTTGAGGACAAAGGGCCTTGGTGATTGTCCGACACTCCCAGCCTCACCGGTGAGGTAACCGAAGTTCAGAGCAGTTAGGAACTTGCCCAAGGGCTCACGGCTGGTTAACAGCAAATGCGGAACCTCGTCTACAGTCTCATCCAAGCTCTTCCCTGCTCAGAGGAACACATTTCCCACCGAAGTAAACAACTCTATATGAAAATATATTTCTTTTCATCCTATTTTTTTTCTCCTCTTGAACTTGAGCTCATCAGGCATACTGATGTACTTCGAATTTCTGGATATTAGAACCCATTTCTTTTGTCTCTTTCTAGCCCTGACAATCTTACACTGTTCTGTGCCATGTCACAGTTCCCCGCGTGACACTATGCCCTCTGGGTTAAGCAGGGGGATGCGTACATGGACAGAGTCTCCGACGGTCTTTCTGGGAGGTGAGCGCCCTGTGTGTGCTGTTCTAAGCACAGGAATATACGTTCCTGCCACTTGGAAATATTAGGGAAGATTAATTAGTTAGCATTTGTAAAGTGCTTTGAAAATGAAGAGTACTATTATTACACCTAATTAAATTTCTCTCATATATTCAGTAACAATTTCATTTGTATTTGTTTCTGTGCCAAGAAAACAGCGGTGTAGGCTCATGGAGGCATGGATACGAAAGCTAGTCATGCGTACTAGGTTTTGCTTCTTTCTTCTTTTTAAAAAAAAAAACAGTCTTTTCTTTTATCACTTCTTCTCGTCTCTAGACGTGGATGTGCCCCGAATGGGCACGTACTCCTAAGTCAATGTTCTCCTTTGGCGTGAGATGCTTTTTAATAAATAGTTGGGTTGCACATGGCCAAACAGCCTACCGCCAAGGTAAATGCTGATTCACAAAGAGACAGCCACAAATGATAATATGTGCCCTACATAAGTCATGGCAAGACTGCCCATCAGATGAACGCAAACATGCAGAGGCAGCATTGGTTGAAGAGCAACCTGTGGCAGATCTGAATCATTCCCTCGGATCTTCAAGGTGGTATCATTAGTAGGACCTTGTAAACATCTCTCTGCACCGGTTAGGCTACTGTCCTAACCTGCAGTGATGCCGCACAAGTGCAGAATAATTTGGTTGGTCTGGTTTTGCTGCTACTTGTAGATGCCAACAGAGTCTCCGGGGAGAGGAGAGAAAGGTGTGTGTGCAAACCCAATCTGATTTAGAAATCAACTCTCCTGTAGGTAATGTTGTGTTCTAATAAAGACCTGGAAATACAGACTCAGAGGGTGTAATTAACAGAGTTGGGAAATCAAAAAGCCAGAAAACTGTTGAAAGAGAAGTATTTCTATTGTTCAAAACATGTTTTGTGCATTAGGAAAACAAAACCAAATTCTTTCTCTTGGCATCTACCCCGAAAAGCTCATCAGCTAATGAAGGAGGGGGCATCAGGGTTGACATCATGGCATAACCAGCAGCCTGAGACCTATTTGTATGTGGTTAGACGCTAAATTCTAGTTTACTGCTGATGTCATTAGTCAAACTTGCATTAGTGATGTGGATTGGCAGGCTTTCCGTTTCTTCCACATGATAAACAACCATGGCATACCACAGACAAACATCAACCTGAGCATGTCATGCATTCTGAGAAGTGGTGTGGTATCTACATTCCAAACAGTTCCCACCACCAGAGCTGCAGGAGCAGAGACAAGCTGGAGTGATGACACGTGACCCTCCTGTTCTGTATTCTCTACGGAAAGGCAAGTGACCCTCCAACTGGCCTGAGCACCCATGAATGGGAATGGTTTTTCAGCAAACTCACTTAGCTAGAAATGCTGGCAGCCCGCGCTCCACTTGGTAAACTCAGCAGGAAATAAAGAAAACTAAGCCCTCATTTCAGGAACATGGTTTGATCTGCATGAATGTGTACATTGTCAGAGTCTAATTGTGCGTCTATAATTTCTGCTAGACAGCGCATATCTACTGTAAAAACCACAAAAGTACACTACACATCTGCTCGGGCGACTGAAATTCTGAGACAGCATTCTTCAGCCGCATGATTCTAAGAACTCCCATGTAAGTATAAATAACCAGAGTCAGACTTCACATATCTGGCAGAAGCAAATGTCAAAATTGGGCAAATTTATATTTTATTGCTTCTTCTCTTTATTTTGGAGCGATTTCCTCTCTACTTGGCAAGATACACGGTACCTTAGCCCAAACTCAGCTGAGTTTCCAATACTACCTCCGTGGCATATATGTTCACAGAAGTATACTGGGTAGGAATTCCAAAAGCTCAATTAATCTATCGCTAATCTTGTTTTATTTAAGGAAAAAATATATGTGTGCGCCTGTGCATGTACTCACACACAAACATGCACATCCATGATCTGAATAATCTTCAGAAGTTTCTACTGAAGTATTTCTATGCAAAACAGTTGCGTTAATCACCCCCAGTAGAAATCAGGGGTGCTCAGGACTGAGACATCTGCTCCTCCACTGACCTCCTGACAGTGCTTTTCATTAATACTCAGTGGAATTGCTGACGTCTCACTTTAAATACACTTTTCTGTAAGTCAACCAACAAAACTAATTAGGACCCGTGAAAGGCTATATTGATAGAGTAGAACTGTATAAAACAGTTCTGACAATGGCCCCGGAGGATGCCATATATCATGGGACTTTGTGCTCAACGTTGGGCTCTTTTTGGCTAGAATATAAATAAACTAAAGTAAAATCTCAGGTTTTAAAATGACTTTAAAGAACCACACGTTTCCTGAAAGAACCATTTTCAAATGGTATATAAACATGTTTAATCGGTCTTTACTGCTCTAAGTGGTGGGGGCAGGCGGGGGGATTTCAGAGGGGCCTGACACAGTGACCTGCAGACCGGTGGCTTGGACCCCAGTGGGGTCTACATGAGGCTACTGGCTCGATCTGTCTCCCTGAATTGACAAGTCAGTTCTGTCACAACTAATTTGACTGGCTTTTCCCTTCTCTTCCTATCCCAGCCCTCACACTTCCCAGCTACACCCGAACAAACTCGACCAAGGATAACAACCCTACCAAAACCATTCAAGCACCATGTAGGTTAAGGCAGCGTCACCCAACCAATGGCCATGCTGTAATTGGAATAAACGCATCTCAGCTGTGATTTCTACAGGCTACAGAAACAACTACTTTCTTAATGTTCATCCTGAGAGAGAGCAAAGAACTCAGATGCGTGTGGGCACAAATCCTGCTCTGACACGAGTTATTACGCTTTCCTAAGCCTCGATATCCTCATCTCTGAAAGGATGACAGGGACAATGATGGCTGCGACTACAATGACTACTACCACTACTACTACAACACTCCGTTACACCAACACCACTGCTACTACCACTACTACTACAACACTCCGTTACACCAACACCACTGCTACCACTGCTACTACCACTACTACTACAACACTCCATTACACCAACACCACTGCTACTACTACAACTACTGCTGCTATGGTCACTACTACTACCACACTACACTGCGTCACTACTGATATAACTACTGCTACTACCACTAACACTACAATATGACACTGCACCACCACCACTGCTACCACTACAACTACGCTATTACTGCTGCTGCTACTTCTCTCACTGTAGTACTACAATACGATACTATTACTGCTGCTGCTATTACCATCACTACTGCTGTTGTTGCTATGCTACTACTACTGTAATCCTTCCACCACATTACTACTCCGACTAGTACCACCACCACCTACTCCCTCTACCAATACTATTACTCTGTATATTCCTTGTCCCATACTGCTGCCTGTGGTTATGGCGACATACTAGGCAGAGGGATGAACTCCAGCCGTGAGACGCCTGGGTTCAATGTCAGCTCTGCTACATACTAACTGTGGGCTTCTGCATAAGCTTTTTAACCTTTCTGTGCCTCAGTTCCCTCCTCTCTAAAATAAGGGTGGTATTAGTAAATATCTCAAAAGATTGTTATAATGATTCAGTGTGCCTGGCTGAAGGAAAATACTACATAACAGTATGCTATAAAAATTAGCATGGCTAATTGAAAAGGCAATAATGCAAGGTGATGGGTGTTACCCGTGTTTAACTCGGTACCTGTAAACAACATACTGCAGACTGTCAAGATTCATTTCTTAACGGTTGATTATACAATCTTAGAAGGCCAAGTGCCGGAAGCAATTATCTATAAGACTATGTATTGAATTCTCGTAACCAGCAATTTAAACATGATGCAAGGATAGTCCATTGATCTCTCTCTCTCTCCCTTTCTCTCTCTCTCTTTCTCTCTGAAAATTTCTGTCAACTCCCAACAAACGTCTCTGAACATTAGTTAAGGCTCCTGGCAAGTTCAAAGTATATGGCTGCAGCTGATACTGATAACCAATGTGTTCCCTGAAGAGGAGCCATTCTGGAGAACACCACTGCTTGTCCTGCTGGTTAGGGGAGTTTGGGGTTCTCACTGAAAATTTCTGGAAAAGAATCCTTTCTACGTGCAAAATAGGCAGGTCTCTATCCCACTGAAATGCAAGGGCTAGTGAGGCACAATATGTTTACTCACTGAGAGGGAGCTGCAGGCCCTTCCTGTGCCCGTGGCTTGCCCTCCACCGCACTGTCTTACACACGGTGTCACAGAGCAGCGGAGCCTCGGCAAGGCCAGCGATGCTCACCCACAGGATGGCACACTGCTCGAGGTAGGAGGGGTTGCGTACATTCGTGCCATATATGCTGCAAGTTCTGGGCTTCTGCACCTTCCTATGTTCTGTACAAAAAAAATCTACAGCAATTAGATTACACACTTTGAGAAGACAGAATGTGTTTTATGTTTTCTATAGCCCCAGGGCCTGTCATGGTGCCCAGTGCCCAGCAGGTTTGAACTAATGTTTGCTAAATGAATGAATGAAAGAACGGACTGGAAGATCCCTGGAACACGTCAGAAATGCACTTTAGCCTCTGAGACGGACAGAAACGAGAGGCCACCTGAATAGTAGCTGGGTCTTTGGCAGCGGCCTTCCTTTCATTCTTTTCACATGGAGCAGCTGCCAGGAGCAGTGTCCCTCGGCCACCAGCAGGGATGAGCAGAGTTCAGCGTTCAGTCATTGCAGAGCACTGCCCAAATTGGACCTTGTAATAGGCCTAATTCAGCGGAGTTTGCTTCATGTTATTAGCTGATACGTGCTTCTGCACATCACTGCCAGATGCATCTCCCCAAAAAACTGATTTCATCATGTCCCTCCCTGCTCGTAATCCTCAGTGAGTCATTATTGCCTCAACAATAATGACCATTTCCTCAGGCTGGCATTCCAGAGCCTCCACGGTCTGGCTAGCTCCCCATGTGCCCTGCCAACTGGACCTCTCATCTCTCTCACACGGATCGGTCTCAGCTCAACAGGTCTGTCGCCGATCCCTAGACACAGAGTTGGTCCCCGGTCATTTGATTCATCTATTCGAGAGGTTGTATCTCAAACAGCTGTTGCAAACAGGGCATCACCACCTCTCTCTTCATGCCGTGTTCCTCCACTGAAGGAGCCAGAGGCTGTTCCTCCTTCAACGACCTGCCCATTTCCTGCCTCCTTTAGAGCAGGTCTTCTCTCCAAGCCCACCAAGCCCAGACGCACACGTGTTTTCCTTCCCTGAATTGTTTTCCTTCCATAGCCCTTCCCCTTTACGTGTGCGTGTGGCACAATGGTCATTAACTGCTTTGCATCATTAAACTTCCTGCACCCCCATTTAGGGGCTGTAAACTTCTCCAGGGCATGGATCATGTAACCCCCCCCCCAATGCGTCACCTAGTCAACCGTAAGCTTTCATTATCCCCAAAACTGACTCCTGAAATGCATGCAGGACATGGCCACTTTACAGAATCATCCTTACCTATTCCAACAGGTAAGGGAGGGCTGTTAGGTTCAGGGAGGGCTGCCTTTTTATGTAACGGGGGTGTCTAAGCTCAGAGCTCAGGTGAGACAGTTTCCTGGAGAGCTTTTAAAAGCTGTTGTTATTCTTGGTATCATGGCACCTAACGAGGCAGATACAAGCAAAGGCACGGCATCCGTATCTTTAAAATATCTTCTTATTTAAATTGGATGCTGCTCGATGCCAAGTGGAGAGTGAAGGATCTCTCTCCATGGTAAAGCAGGAGGTAAGAAGCTTGGAGAGCTTGTTGGGAAAGTAAGAAGGAGTGGTTTTTTTCAAGTTCTCACAGCTCTAATAAAGATGGTGTTCCAAGGGGCTACTTGCCAGCAAGCTCTTGGCAACCGGCTTATTCCTCTAAGTTGGTAGAAGCTGCAGGTAGAATATGAACTGACATGTATCTTCATCCCGCTTTCTGGAGACTTAGCTTGGGGACGTCAGCCTGTGCTGCTCGGGAGGGGACACTCCGCACTGGGCTTGTGTGACTACAGCAGAGATCCTGTGACTGAGCAGTAAGGAAATGAAGTTCCCATCTTTCCCTTGAGAGCAGGTGACCAAGGTGGATGGATGTTCAAAGGAGCAGAAACTATACACCGCCATGGATCTGGACATAAGCTCCTCCTCGCACCTCTGGCTCCCCCCTGGAACACTTGAATTATTCATGGCACCTAGTGCATCACTACCCACAGGCAAGCGGTGCTGGTGCTACAGCCCATGCAAGCACCCCGAGGGCCTTCGGTGCGAGAAGGCAGCTCTGTGCCTTTAAGAAGGAGCTGGTGCACCCTGCAGCAGAAAAGCCTGTAGATTCAGCTGCGTTCTTACCTCACTTTCCCTTCTGCAGTGACCTCAGCCTGCCACAATGCTACTATTCATGCAGACGGAGTGGCACACTGCATACAAAAGTTTCATTTAGTCACATAAACATGAGTATCTAGCTTGTTTGATTAAAAATGAAAGCGAGATATTTGGCTTTCTGCAATTTGATGGGGCCGAATGAGGTTTTGTGTTTTTTCTTTAATAAGTTCAATTTTAAAGACTAACTTTGAAAAGAATAGAAGAAAATAAAATATCTCCCCCTAGCTTTCTCTTCCTGAAACACTGTATCCCCTGGTAAGGTTACTCTTCTCTCGTCCTATCTTGTATCAAAGTCTGTAGATCCCGTAGGTTTTCTATTTACTCTTAGAAAGCCAACCAGAGAAAATCTAGACATTGAATTTTTTTTCTCAAAATAGATATATATATATAGATAGATATAGATATAGATATAGATATAGATATAGATTTTTTTTTTTTTTTACCAAGCAGTTCATTACAACTCTCTCTCAATGTGTGTGTACACATATATACACACAAATATTTAGGATAAACTCAGACAGTGCATGCTTTTAGTTGCTTTGAGCTGAAAAGAGAAACTGGAAAGAAGTTTGAAAGAATCCATCTCCCCAAAGGACACCTGTGGAATTACTGCTAATTTTAATTTCTCAACAAAGCAAACTGATGAACAAAATAGACTCAGAGACATAGAAGTAGGGTTCAGACTGACAAACCTCCGAAGAGGGGGTGGGGGGAGGGAAGAAATAAACCACAGAACTTATATGCATGTATGTGTAACCAATGGACATAGACAACAAAGCTGGGGATGGGGTGTTGGGGGGGGCGTTGGGGAAGAGGGTGTCAATGGGGGGAAAAAGGAGAAACATCTGTAACAAAAATAAATTAATAAAAATATTTTTTTTAAAAAAAGAATATCTTTCTCATATTAATAAAAGAAGCCTAGAGTTGGAAAACAAATAAATATAAAGAAGAAAATAGATACAATTCTAAAACCTAATGATAACTTTCTGATGTATTCCTACCAATTTTGTGTGTGTGTGTGTCTGTGTGTGTGTGTGTGTGTGTGTGTGTGTGAGAGAGAGAGAGAGAGAGAGAGAGAGAGAGAGAGAGAACAGAAACATATTGTCTAGACAGTATTATTTCTATTTTTTCTGCATAGTATATCATTGTGATCACCTGAGCATTTTCCCATGACATTATTTGTTGTTGGAAAATATGATTTTAATTGTTGTATAACATTGTACTACTTCCCTAATGTTGGGCATTTACATTATTTCCAATTTCCCAAATTACTTCCCCAATTCTTTATAACAGCACTGCAGTGAATATCCTTGAGCATAAATCTCTGCCTAGGTCCGCAATTATTTTCCCAGGACTGATTCTTTTAGGTAGAACTGAAGGATATAGACATCCTCAAGACTAACATCCTCAAAGGGCTTGGTACAACTTGCCAAATCGTTTTCTAGAAAGTGTAATCATACGTATGGCACATAGTTGACATCCTCTTAGCCTATCTACTTTGGCATTAATTATGTTATAGAACAGCATCTCTCAAAACATTTCCACTAAAATATAGATATATTTTTCTAACCTCCTATTTCTGACAACAAATAAAAATAAAATCCCTTTAGAAAAGTACAGAGTGAAACATAAGCTCTAATGTCTTCTTTCAGTGACCTGCCAGGTATGAGAAATTCTTATTTTTCTAACTGTATAGGGGATGAGAATATATTCACGTATTATTTGAGAAGACATAGATTATCCTAAAAGAAGACATTGTAGTAGACATTGCCTCAAAAAGCTGTATAACTATCAACATTTATTACATGAGTTATATTTTAAGGGTACTAGAACTGAGATTGCTATTTAAAATGAAATCCTGGAGTGAGCCTTTGAAAAAGTGAAGAATTCCTTTGCTCATGGAGGAAATTGTATCAGTATTTATTTCACAAGTTCAGATTTCTATGTAAAGATTTTTCTTAAAACAGGGTCACCTTAGTCTCAAATTGTTCACCTGAGATAATTAACTACACAGGGAAAGACAGTAACTTTCCAGAGGGAGCCTGACAGATGCACCATAACCGAGCCACCAAGGTTAACATCACCAGCAATAAGGTTCAGCGTCATCCTGTATCCCTGACTGAGACTCTGAAAGGCACAACGTCACCTCTGGAGTATTCTTCTAAAACATGTGCAACCACAACAATCATGAGAAAACATCCGGCAAACACAAACTGGGGAACATGCTATAAAATCACTGACACTTAAAAATGTCAAGATCGTGAAAGAATGAGAAATTCTCGAAGATGTGATGTGACCAAGGAGACATGACTACTAAATGCAATGTGAGACCCTGAGTTGAATGCTGGAACAGAAACAATAACATTAGTGGGGGAAAAGGAGGGAAATCTGATTAAAGCCTGTAGTTCAGCTAATAGCATTGCACTGACGTTAATTTCCTGG
The DNA here is from genome assembly GCA_030848825.1 of Tadarida brasiliensis. Taxonomy (NCBI): domain Eukaryota; kingdom Metazoa; phylum Chordata; class Mammalia; order Chiroptera; family Molossidae; genus Tadarida; species Tadarida brasiliensis. The sequence goes on along the minus strand of CM061267.1, from coordinate 90,212,829 downwards.
TTTTGATCATTACTATGGTTATAGGAGATGTTAACGTTTAAGAAAAGCTGGGTGAAGGGTACGTGGCACTCTGCACTATTTTTGCAACTTTCCTGTACGTCTAAAATTATTTCAAAATAAAAGATTACAACATTAATAATGAAAAAAAATGAGATTCACCTATAAGATACTGAAATTTCACGTAAGGGGGCAAGTCCTATCTGGAAGGCACTGGATCCTTCTGGATGTTTTCAGATCACACGTAACTCCATGACTGAGTAGAAAATCACTGTGTGCAAAATGATAATCACGCCCATCTCTTCAAACAGGGTCATGGCGTTTTAGAATGCTGAGAAAGGCATCTTAGCTAATAAATATACACAGAGGAGAAGGGACGTCTCTCCTCTCCACCCCATCCCTACTGGCCCAGGCTCAATCGGGTTGGGCTGCCTGATACTTCCCAGGGGTATAGCATTTAATTCTTGATGAGATTAGCAAATATTACATTTCTACTCCTAAAATTTTTCAAAATCTGTATGCAACCAGATGGATGATTGAAAGATTCCATAGGGACGATTAGGCCTATGTTTAGCACAGTCCTGAAAACTGATGGAAACCTGAAATTTCATTACCTGATAAATTCATTCCATAAAAATTAAATTTCAACTCATGACACTTCAATTACATATTTAAAATGAGTATTTAATTTGATAATTATTACATGCTAATTAGGTGTAACTGTATCATGAAAAATATATCTTCTCTGGGTTTAATTACCATATTGCAGAAACATCAAAATAAGACTTAATTCATATGCTTTAATCATCTTTTACTAATTAAAATGTAATAAGACTGGAAACTGCAAGTATCTCTAACTCTAATAAGAAAGAATTATATATCTCACATTAAGGCTCAAAATGTATTGCTTATATTTTTTCGTATATAAGAAACCTATAGTATCAGCTTGAAATGGTTAACATGTAGCCATTCTCATCTTTAAAATAAAATTCGTGAATTTTCTTGTCAGAAATTTGTAAGTGGAGTGGAAAAAGCAAGCCAAGGCAACTCCAAACAAGATACTACTTCATATAAAGCTTAAAGACAAACACAATTAAACACTATAATTAAAAAAACCTCATATATGCATACAAAACTATGTTTTAAATGCTAAGAAATAATTAGTACCAATTTCAGAATAGTGGCGACCTCCAGGGTGAAGAAGAAGGATGGAATATGAAGAACACATAGGTAGTTAGAGAAGACTGGTGATCTAGTTTTGGGGCTGGGTGGTGGGTTCACAGGTATTTGTTATATCACGGTGCTCTATAACATACACGTATACTACATATATTCCCATTTTAACAATACTAAGGGAAAAAAGAAAAATGTTTATTTCCACTTGAAGTGTTGTCTATTGTTATGACAAACAGTTAAGAAATATACTTGATCATTTGCATATATTAATTTATTATTAAAAGTTATATTTCAGATCTAATATTATATCTAGAAAAGATATACTTTTTACTATTGTGCATATTTTAAAAATTTAATTGCCAAGAATGATGTCAAATTTCAACTTAGCCAACTTCTTGGCCAATTGGAGTCTACTTCTGAGACATGTAAAATGATTTATCTTGCACGAAAATCTGGCAACTGCATTAAACATTTCTTCTGCTCATACTGATGTATTAGGTGCCCCTAGCAACCTAATAAACAGAAAATAACCTTAAAGATTGCCTTGAAAAATCAGCTGATTCCATCACTATGAACATTGTTATAATGAGACTTATAAAATGCAGATGACATTTGCTAGAATTCAAAACAATAAAGACTGATTTAAAACCAGCATCTGTGGTCTTTTGTTTTAATAAGGCAACATACAATGAACATATGGAAACTGATTGAATTTGGCCAGTGTACAAACTGCCTCGTAATTTGCGGTACCCAACGACTTCTTGTTCAAGAATAATTTCTTCCAAATCAGTTGTGTTCAACCCACTCCATTTAACTGTCCCTTTAAGCAGGTGGACCCACCCACAGCTAGGTGCCACCCAATGAGGCTTGAAGCAGAGGAGGCCAGAGTGACTCAGATCAGAGGAGCGCCTTGTAAATCAGCCCCATGCAGCACTGAGACATCCATCAGGGTGGTGTGCCCTTTCTCCACTGAGGCAGTTATGAAGTCATGGGCCTGCCATGGGGCTAACATATTATTAAAATAAATCACTGGCCTGAAGACTTGAGTTTAAATGCCAATTAACTCATAAGTAAATGGGAAGGGGCTGACTTGTCTCACCCAGAATGCTGTTTGGAGAAGTTGCTGAAATTATCACTCTGCACTGAGGCCATGGCTTTCACACCAGAGTATAAGGAGCTAGAGCATGTGCCTTGGATTCTGCTCACAAATTCCCCCTCCCAATTTTCTTCCTCAAGAATAGCTGCAACTGGCTTCAGGTAGCTCCAGCAGGAGAGTGTGAACTTTCAAGAGCATTAACTCCTCATTGTAAAACGAAACAATCAAAAGAAATCACAGCCACCTGCTCTTTGGCTACTTTCTCTGTCCCTGCACAAAAGCAGCTGTGATACCAGAAGAAAAACTGCATTGAGACTTTCTTCCCTCCTTTCATTTAGTTCCTTTCCAAAAAGGCTGAGAGACACACAGGCTCACTGTCCAGAGGGCCAAGATCGACAGAGCGTTCTAAAATCCCAATCGCCGGCGAGGTCACAGACAGGCGTCTTTTCCTTGCTGGCACACTGTAGTCAGTCAAGCCTCTGAGCAGAGGCGCCCTTGCTCAGCAATGTGCCCCCATGCCAAGTTCTAGCTTCATTTGTTCCATGGATAATGAAGTCTCACTTCTCAAGCATAAAGTTGCCTCCACAAAATCTGCTCAGGGCATTGGAAGAGTCTTCTCGGAACTGAGATTCCTCTTGTTTCACATCATCTAGTAACTCGTCCTCCTTGGCGAGGATGCGTTCTCTCTCGTTTCAATAGGATCACCCTCAGAGGACAGCCTCAGCCCTCAAGATTGCCAAGTGAGGCTTTGAGTAAAAACATTTTCCCTACCCACACATTGTTCTTTCCCATGATGACAACCAGAGTTATAACTTGGATGCTAAAGAAGTCCCACACATCTATTTGCTTGCCTCATTCATAAAAACCCAAGTTGCCCGCAGACCTAGGGATTTACCACTGCCGTTGGCTTGTCTAGATTTGGATTTGCATAGACTACCAGGGAGGCAACCCAGGCCTTGATGGTAGGAAAACAAAACAAAGCAAACACTACACTTCAGTTCTTCACTGTCCCTGTTCCAAGTGACCTACAGACATGTTATTAAAACATGGTCTATTAAGTCATTATTTTTTATCCTCCTTATCCAGCGCCATCAGGTAACAAACCATAATCTGAAGCCAGCTGCAAGGCCACAGACAGGCCCAACTGGAGTCTATTCGTGGACCCTGTCATCTCGTTCTGGCTTTTCTCCTGTGGGAACAGATATCACAGCACAAGTGAACAGTGATGCCAGAGGGGCCTTGCTGACAATTTACAGGGTCTTCATCTTGTTCCTTCAGGGAGGGGCGCTATTAACAAATCAAAGGGCAAAACCGGTAAACAAAGGCTGTTTTTCACCATCCACTACAGGCCGGGAGGCTTTGATCTTTGTATCTGCAAAGTCCAGTCAAGCGCTGCCTCTCCATCATTCCTAGGACAGGCCACAGGCAGTCATCCAGGCCAGCCCAGCAGCGTCTGAGCTTAGCAGGGAGAGCAACGGGAAGACCGTGCTCTGGGGCTGGTCCTCCCTACCTGGGTGTCCGGCTTCAAGTCAGGGTTCAAGAGCGTGTGTATCTTCTCTGCTCGGCCTTGGAAGCAAGAAGGTGCGTCCCTTCACCACGACAGGTTCCAGACAGCTGCTAGCAGACCTGCATGTCATTGCTTCCTCATGTAAAGGGGATCGGGAGTGACTGCCTTGGGACAGAATCCCGCCACGCTGCAGGTCCGCCTGGCTGCTCAGGCCCTTTGCAGTGCTACATGCTTCCTCACATGATGGGGTCCCTTTGGCTTTAGCCTTAATGAGGCCTGATGGATGTAGTCACCATCTATTACAGAAATGCTGCTGCTGACAATACTTAAAATGTAGACGGAGATAGACCATCGAGTTGCCGGCCCGGTAACTGTGTGTACACACACGCAGGTGTGTGTGTGCGTGTGCGTCCCTCTCTCTTCCTCTCCACCTGACCCTCTTGCTCACATAAGATTACACCCACTGGCAGCCGTCATACTCACTTACAGTGAGTGAGGACTTCCAGAACTGCCTGAGGAAAAAAGTCTTATTTCTAATATGCGAAATGATCGAGAAGACAGGGGCTTAGAAAATAAGGTATAAAAAAAAGCCTTATTTTAATTTTTTTAAGAAAAATAATAGGGCTTGTTTAGAAGTGAAACTCCTTTCTGCATGGGATCTGCAGCTCCAGCTCCATCCATCAGCCTTCCTGCCCCAGAACCCTAAGACCGTCTGTGAAGCAGGAACGCGTTTTCTCGGGGGATTTCATTACTGAAAGGGCTCATTAGGAAAGACATTAAAATACGAATTACCTCATAAACTATTTAGTTGTGTACCCAGCGGGAGTGTGTACTTACCAGGGCCTGAGCTTTTCACAAATAGAGCTAATCAATTAAGCTTCATTAGAAACCGAAGGGGTTTTAAAAAGATTGGGTAAGTCAGGGACGACTACAAAGGGACTGGACAGGAAGAACTGTCTTCTGGAACTCGATGGCAAAAGCTGATTGGCAGCTTTTGAGTGGAGTGGGCCGCGCACATGTTCCTGTCCGGCCCAGAACCCCACAGGTTCGGCAGGACCTACCTCCCGGTCCCCACAACTTCAGGTGCCCGTGGATCGCCCGAGGGTCTCATTAAAATGCACGCTTGCATTAGGGGCCCGAGATCCTGCATCTCCAAAAAGCTCCCGGGTGGTGCTGATGCTGCAGGTTCCCGGGCTCCCTCTGAGCAGTAAGGTGTCAGGTGATGCCCTTTAGCCAGAAGACACAATTCCAGTGGCCTTCGGGGTGCCGAAAGGGGCCGCCGACGGATGCCTCATTGGGCTCATTCTTCTCGCTGCTCTCCATGGCGTGATAGAATGAGAAAGTTACGGGCAGGCTGCCCTTATCACTGGGTTTTCTTTCCTCTCATGTTGCTAGAGAATTTATTTTTGCTAATATTGACGGGAAAACTTTTATGTAACACTATAAACAGAGGCCCATTGTAAAATTAGCTTTGTATCTCCTCAGAGACCAACTTCTAAAGGAAATTCTACAGCACATTTTCAATAGTCAGATGGAAGAGTGGAGACAGTTTTCTTTTCTTCTCAGAGCAAGGAAGTATTCAGCCAGGCTCTAAAGTCCCCGTCAAGGCACTGAGTTAGCACGGAGCTGGACCTCGGACTGGGCGCCCATGTGGCCGCGCAGACGGAGGAATGTTCTTAGGCAAAAGGGGCAGCCAGAGTGTCCCGTGTAACACGAAATTGTTAACCCTAAAGCCTTCCACTGCTGTCCCTGCAGGTCTTTGAGAAAACAGCAGAATTCATTGCTTCACTAATGCCTCAGGAGGAAGATCCATCGCTGCAGAGGGTACGAAGGAAACCTCCATCCCCTGTCCCGTCCAGACAGCTCCAAGCCAATCGCTAGAGCAGCAGCTTGCCCTGGCAGTGTGGACACCTCTGCTCTGCGCCCTGGGGCTCTGCTCTGCCACAGCAGAGGCAATGGCTCCGCACAGAGATGTGGGTGTACCTGCTCTTTCTCAGCTCTCAGAATACAGCTGGGCACTTCCAGTAGGGTCATGGCACTGATACAAGACCAAAGACCTCAGCATATCTCAGCCTTGGCAGAGCCTCACACAGAGGGGCACTGATCCGCTTTGCAAATTCCATGCTGTTCTCTAGGCCATCGAGCCTGGGGCTGAGAATATGGCCAAGAGCAAGTGTCCCATTGGGCTATGAATGTAGAGATATGGCACAGGGACCTCCAAATCTATCCCTGGTTCAGTGGATGTGGGTAACAATAAGTAAGAACTCAGGAGCCCCCCTCACTACCACCCCACCACCATCCTGTTAACAACCCCCTGTTAACAATCTCACGTTCAGTCTACTTTGGAGAACACTTGAACACTAGGTGTTTGCCAGAACATGGTCGAAAGAGCTATGCAAATATGACAAATGGACAGCTTTCACCTTCCTCTGAAGAAGTGACGGGACTAGGGTGAGGCAGAGAGGTGCCCAGGGCACACAATTTTAGGGGATACTCACTCTCAGATGCATGCAAATGCATTGGTGCTAAGTCATCACTCGCATAACCCTGAGAGTGAGTGATTTCTTAGATTTGTACCCTGGCACCTCTCTTGTCTCACCCTAGTCTTAGCTCTGTTTTCAAGATTCAGAAATGAACCAATCTACAAGTTACTATGTTTGCCAAGGGAGAACTCTTCATTGGAGAGGCCAACCCAGCATGGTCAGGCTTTACAGATTCCCACAGAACTTTCACTGGGATTCACAACATGATTTTGTAAAGGCGTATCATGGGGTCCCGTCAGGGTTTTGGTTACGACTGTAAGATTTAAATAATTTTCATATTACTTTTGAAAATTATTATGGGCTGAATTCTCACCCAACCCCTGGCCAATTCATGTTGAAGTCCTAACCCCTAGTACCTCTCACTGTGACTATATTTGGAGATCTTAAGAGAGGTAATTAAGGTAAAATTAAGTCATATGGGTGGGCTCTAGTCCAATATGATTGTTGTCCTTATAAGAATTGGAGATTAGGACACAGACACAGAGGAAGACCACATGAAGACAAAGGGAGAAGGTGACCATCAACAAACCAAGGAAGAGGCCTGGAACAGAGCCTTCCCCCACAGTTCTCTAAAGGAGCCAACCCTGCTGACACCTTGATCTTGGACTTCTGGCCCCCAGAACTGTAAGACAATAGGTTTCTGTTGTTTAAGCTACCCAGTCCATGGTACTTTGTTATGGCAGCCCTAATAAGCCAATACAGAAACAAATAGTTTCCTAAGTATTGTCATGTCCACTTCTCTAGTTTTCAATTTTTTCAAAAATAGCCTTGATCATCATGGACAACTAGCCATAGTACCTTGGCGTACTATGGTCATCCAAGTCTCAATTCTCCTACTGTGAAAGGAAAGCAAGAAAAAGCAATAGCCAGTGATATTGGATGAGAAGTTACCAAGTATATCATCAGAGGTGAATGAGGGTGGGAGGGGTAGTGACGTGTTTTAAGGAATCATTGATACAGTTTCTAGGTGGACAAAAATGTTAGAAAATGTTGGTGTTGTTAAAGATGAAGAGGAGATGAAGGGCTACTCTCTAAGATGAAGTGAGCATGCAGAATAGCTTTGATTAGTTCACCCTTGCAGGAAAGATTTAACCTTTCTCTAGGTCATTTCCATCACTCCAGTCTCTGGTTTCGATGCTAAAAAGAATTAATCAATCAATTGCTCCGACATCAAAAAGTCACAATATATCAATCAAATGTGAGAACAGCACACTGTGGCTATTTTTAAGAGCTATGAAAATGTCAATATCTTAAGCTGGTAGGAGATGGGTGCCTTTGCTAATGACAAATCCTAGGGACATTGATTTCTATGGTCATATGATCATCATTCCTCCGGTTTCTAACTCCAGTAATAGTGTGGAATAGCCATAATGGAGCTTGAAGTAATAAAAGAAGAGAAAGTTCAACACATTGTTAATTCCAGAAGTATTGAGCATCTTTTAAAAAAGTAATACATCTTGACTGATAAAAAGGTTCATGCTATGAAAGGCTGGACCAGGGATATGCTCCCCTCAGAGAGAACTGTGTTTCCTTTTCTTTTCACTGGAGCCCAGGTGGCTGCCTCCACGGCAAATACAAAGCATTGTCCCCAGGGGTGGTAGAGTCCTGTCCATACTACTCATTCTTCTCTCAACACATGTAGAGGGACTCTTTCGGATACACTGTGGAATAAAAGGCTTTTGTGGGCAGCCCTGGGAAAGTAACTATCTCTGACCTTTCTTGTGAGGAAAACTGTGTTTTGAGTTCTGAATGACTGACTTTAAACACACTTTGGGAGCACCACTCCTGTGTGAGAGTGAGGGCTGCCTTTCATAGGGTTCTTCGCAGAAGATCCACCTTGGAGTTCCACAGGCCACACCGTACACCCTCTGAAACGTGCTCAACCCCACAGCACATTTGGTAACTCAACAACCTTTAGTCGAGTAGAAATCAATTAATTTAACAAGCTTGCAGAAAATCCACTGTGTGTGGCCAGGTAATATGTTCATAATGTGTTCTGGGTCTTGAGAAACTCAAAGCACAAAGTCCAGATAGAACACTGTCCTTTTGAATTCCTTTTGCCTGAATAAATATCAAACTACATTTAACGAAATTTTAGAAATTACATACCAAGTGATAATGGGGGGAAAAATTCTCCTTTTCTCCCAAACCACTCCTGACCTCTTTCCAATTGCCTTTTTGTTTTCTAAAGAGTTAGACGTATGGAAGGGTTTTCTATTGGAAAAGCATGAAGAAGCAAGGTTCTGTTGTTCCATTATAAAGGGGAGTTTAAATAAGGATCTGCAAAACTGGGTTTCCCTTTATTTTGCTCACTATTTTACACAATTTCTAAGGACCCGATCTCAACCTGAGTCACAGCACACTTCAGAGTGATTTTGGTTCAGGAGACCTTTCTCTGTCACTCCCTTGAGTACTCTTCCTAAAAGAATTCCTTCAGATCTCTGTGATTGCTGTTTCCCAAACAACAAAGTACATCATAATCCCAGAAATGGAAGCTCAAGAGGCTTTTGTGATAAGCAAGACCTCATCTGCACTTTGTAGACACGTCTAGCAGAGGAAAAATACCAAACAGAAAAGAGAAGTGTCATTATCTGTAACCTCAGAGAATAAATGGCCAGGGGTAAGTTTTATGACATCTGATTGTACATTTCAAAGAATGAAATTAATATATGTATATAGTCATTTACTGATATTTTCATTGGCTCTGCCTAAATCATCTGCCCCATAAATGCCTAGAACTGCTTCAAATTCCCTCACCTATTGGCATGTAAAAGCTGCTTTTACACAAGTCTCCAGTTTCCAGCCTACATATCAGCCAGTGATTTGCATAATCCTTAATAGCCCCTCCCCAATCTCCCTCCCCTCACCCCCACCACCTAATGCAAACAAGATCTGGCTCAAGCTTCCCTCAACTAATCCATGCTAACACCATTTAGAAGGGAGTATTCCATGTAAGTTGGCACAGCTGAATAAGCTCCCCATTGTATAGATGCCAGTCTTAGTAGAAAGACATTAATGAATATGCCAGTGGGGAGAGCCCTTAGCTCCTCAGTTGCCTGCCTGAGCAAAAGTCTTAAAGAACTTTGTGAAACTTAGATTTTTTTTTAACCAAGGTAAGGAATTTAACTCTGCCTTCTTGCTACCCTAATCCTAATAGCTCTTCAAGACCCAGATCAAAAGCAACAACTTCATGAAAACTAAAGACTAGCCTGATCCTACGATTCTTCTCTTCCCAACACCCAATAATCGGACTCTCCTCCACACTCAAAATATAGTTTCTTGGTAGTTTTTTTATAACTCCTACCTTGCCCATAAAAATGTAAGATATTTAGAGGCTGATACTATGTCTTATGCACCTTTACAAAATCTACAGCTGGAACATAAATAATAAATACATACTTGCAAACATATGTTTTAATAATAAATGATTAGGCTAACTTTTTTCTTTTTCATTTTTTTAAATCCTTACCCAAAGATATTACATTTCTCTTCAGACAGAGTGGGAAGGAGGGAGGGGGAGAGAGAGAGAAAGAGAGAGAAAAGCATCGATGTGAGAGAGACACACCGACTGGCTGCCTCCCACACGACCCTCACCAGGGCTGGGGATTGAACCGCAAGTGAGGTACATGCCCTTGATCGGAATCGAACCTGTGACTCTTTGGTCTGTGGGCCAACACTAACTGCTGAGCCAAACCGGCCAGGGCAAGCTAACTTCTTAATGTGATTTCTGCCCCAGCATCTCCAGGCTTCAGCTCACTCTTTTTGTTCTCCCGGGAAAGCCCTTCCCTCCCACCTTCCTAATCTGTTTAGACCAGTGTTGTGATGATGGAAATGTTCCTTATCTCTGCTGTCCAATATGGTAGCCATTGGCCCCATGTGGCTATTGAGCCCTCAAAATGTGGCTAGAGCAATTCAGAACTGAATTTTAAATTATATTTTCTGTTAATGAATTAAAGTTTAACTGGCCACAAGTAGCTAGTAGCTACTATATTGGAGAGCATAAGAGCTTGACTCATCAAGATGTCTTCCGGAAGGGCCACTCAGGAGGTCTGATTACCATCACCATGAAGGTAGATTAGGCACATACTCTGTGTTTGTCTTTATCAGAACTTTTATCACAACACATTTAGTTGTCTATATATTTATCTGTTCCCTTCATTGGACTGCAAGTTCCTAAAGACTTGAGTTATGCAGAGTTTTATCCCCCAAAACCAACTATAATCTTTTAGAGATGCTTGATAGTTTCTGAATGAAAGGATGAACAAATGAACTGACGACTCAGTGGACTGCTAGAGATATTTCTTCATAGGTAATAAATCTACAAAACAGATCTCTTGGAACCAAGTGATTGGGAACTAATAGATTAGTGGTGGTGATGTGACAAATTATCTTTGTCTAAGGAGCATGCATCATGCACGGCTCTTTAGCTTATCTTTCCTTAAAAATGCAGGCCCTATCTTTGCATAACTGGAACTGAGCAACAACTCACTTATAGACCCTTGGTCATTAAGCCATGACTCTGTCCAGACTTGCTCTTGAAGAACATTCCCAGGAGATAAAGTTCACGGCAATGATGGAGTGAGACAAACATGCTTTTGCTGTGATCCCATGTTCTCACATACCCCATACTGGTCTACAGAACAGCTGAACTCATTTATCAGATTTGAAAATAATTAGGTCTTCACACTCTGTTATCACGGGTATGGTTGTTCCAAAGGGCATGTTGGCAAAGAGCCTTCTTTTCCGTGTCCCAGAGACAACCACCCCCATCCAAGGACCTGGGGAGCTCTTTCCCTCCTTCACCAGCATTTCTTCCAAGCCCACTTGCAGAGCATAAGGGAAGCTCTCATTGGAATTAATAATGATCCTGGGTGTTTTGGAAAAAAAGAAATGCCAAATGTTGGCATGGTACGGCTCATGTCAGTTTAGGGTACATAGTTGAGTCTCATGGCTAGACATAGTCCAAATATTTGTATAATTTAAAGTAATTTGTACAGACATAGTAAAAGCCTATTTTAGGCAATGGAATTTAATATATATTCCTTGGTGAGCCTTTGGTCTTTTGTGCAATTTTAGCCTTAATTTTTAACATTAAAATATTTAATGTTCCAAAATGTCTTCATATTTATATGTCTGTGAACTAACAAACTATAAAACAATAACAAGTATTTGAAATTCTAAAATATGCTGCCCTGAACCCTATTTCTTAAAATACGTTTTTAATTACTTAAAAACTTTTAAAAAGTCATTTTTATTTTTACGTATTTCAGTGAATTGGTGAATTCAAAGCAACAGCTGTATAACTCCCATGGGTTTCCATATCCAAGTCTCTATAAAGAGAACAGTAATTTAGTGCATTAATCAAAAGTAGGAGTTGAATTCTAAAACTGAGTTTACCACAACTTTGCTGAATGATCAAAGGTGAGGTACTTAGTCTCTCAGTCTCAGTTTTCTCTTCTGTGAGACTATGAACTTTGTACTAGTGCGTTCTTTTTAATCGAAGTATAGTTGCCATACAATATTATATTAGTTTTAGGTGTACATCATAATGATTCAATCCTACTACATGATCACCACTATAAATCTAGTAACCATCTGTCACCATACAAAGTTATGACAGTATTATTTACCATATTCCCTATGCTGTACATTACATCCATACAAGTATGTTTTTAACATCATGAGTTAAACCAATAAAAGAAAGAGAAGTCTACTTTAAAGCAGGAAAACAATCTAAAAATATATAGAGCCAGGTACTGTGCCAAATGATTTCCCTATTACTACCTCATTTAATCTTCAAGGTAACTCTTTAAGAGAGGCCCTACCATTACCCCACTACCCCCATTTTGTAGACGAGAAAGGGGAGCAGAGAGGCTACGCAACCAGGTCATGCAGTTAGGATTTGAAGCCAGGCCGTCTGCTTCTCAGGTCTCTGTTCTCCATCAAGGCTTTATTCTGCTTCCCAAAGGACAAAGCAAGCCTCCTTCCGTCACCAGACATGACATGGGTGGTAAACACACAATGCAATATACAGATGATGTATTATAGAATTGTGTACCTGAAACCTGTATAATTTTATTAACCAATATTACCCCAATAAATTCTATTAAAAAAAAAGAACAAAACAAAAACACTCTACCTTATTCTTAATTCCAGTTGATAACTATGGCTCCCATTAAGAACCTGACAGCCTACGTAAAAGGTATGGAAATGTTTTTTATTTTTTCTTTTATTTTTTTTCTTTTTATTTTTTTTATCCTCACCTGAGGACATTTTTTCATTTTTTGTTCAGATAGAGTGGGAGGGGGAGAGAGGAAGAGAGAGAGAGAGAAACATCGACGTGAAAGGGACACATCGAGTGGCTGCCACCCACATGACCAACCAGGGCCGGGGACAAACTGCAACCGAGGTACATGCCCTTAGCGGGAACCGAACCCAGGTCTCTCTGGACCGCAGGCCGACGCTCTAACCTCTGAGCCAAACCGGCCAGGGCTGGAAATGTTTTTTATATCTTAAAATAGGAGCTAGCGGTCACTATTAACATTATTGTTAAAGACACAGAGACTTGGTATTTTCCAATTTAATATTCAAGGTTTCAAATATTAAAAAATAACCCTCAAAGTTCATGATCTGGTGAGATTTGAACTTCTGCTGGGCACTGATGTGAACTACATTTGCTACACAGCTCTGGGTGGGATAGGACAGTCAGTCTGGCCCTCCCATGCAGGGTCAGGATTGCAACTTTGTTTTGTTCTTTGCTTGTAGCTCTGGGTGCAGGGAAATGACTTACCACATGCATGGGTTTGGGGATTCAAACAATGCCAAGCAAAACCCTCAGGAATGTCAGGGGCCTACTGTGTAATAGAAAGGAGGCCTAGTGCAGAGCTGAAGCTAATGATAAGTATTTGTCCATTAACTGTCACTGCTTCCAGGCTTCCACCCCTACCAGAATCCAGTCACCATGCTGTTTTTAGGTTGCCAAAGCAAAGACCCAACATGGAAGGGTCAGATCCCAGAGCTGGATTCAAATCATCAGTCTGCCATTTGCTGGCTGAGTGAGCGTGGGCACTGTCCTCTGTTCATCGGTTTACTTGCCTGTAAAAACAGGGATACCAACCTCACAGCATCATTGTGAGGATTAAATACACAACACATGTAAATGCCTAGTCTAAGGACGTTACGTGCAGTTCCTCACTACATGGAAATCACAGGGCAACATGGCCCACAATCTGCACTCAGTGCATGTTTGATATTCTCATATAATAAATTACTCTTATTCATTCATTTGGCAAAGAGATATTCTGAGCCTACTATGTGCTAGGATTCAGATCTGTTCCCTCAGGGAGAGGCTACTAGTAAGGAAGGTACTAGTAAGGAGGTTACAGTTAATAGACCTTAAAATAATACTCCATTCACAGCACATCATGAGAAGGCAGGGTTCTTTGGGAAAGACAATAACGCTGAGAAAAATAAGGCAGCAGGAAAAGAGGAAGACCAAACATGAGATGGACTGACTCCATAAAAAAGCCATAGGCGTGAGTCTGCAGGAGCAGAGCAGGGCTGTTGAAAACAGGACACTGTGGACATCAGTCATGCATTGGGTCACCAGGAGTCGGAGCTGACTCAACGGCTTGTTAACAACAATATCACCCCATGGGACTTAAGCTGTTTTATATTTCCTGTTTAACTTCCTTGCTTGAGAATGGACTCAGCAACATTTAGCCACCAGTAATGATACGTTCAATCAATATAAGTCCATATACTGACATAGTGACTGGTGACATAAAAATAGTCAGAGGTTGATTTCTCATACATGAGATAAGAGCAGGATCCATATAAATCCTACCTCGGGTAATTGTGAGAGACACAACCATAGCTGTAGTTTATTTAAGATACTCAGGTGTATATTTAAACAAACAAAGGGTAAGTAAGATAAACACAGAAAACGTGGAACAGTCACATTGATATTCCTAGAGAAGCTAATCTTTTTTAAATAAATAAGTTGAATAACTATAAAAATCAGAAAGCTTAAGGAGACTTTTTTTAAAAACTTCAAAATATTCTTCTAAGTGAAAGTCCTGTAAACAAAATACTAAAAACCTAACTTATTTTAAGGTATGCATTAGTCTGAGAAACAAATATATAATTAGAAAAGTAAGGCAGTAAAGCCGGCTAGTGAATAAGAATTCGAAAAATGCAGTCGAGAGGGAACAATCTGTTCTTATCATTTCTCCCCTGGATTCCAAGACTAACCCCAATTAAGGAAAATTGCCTTAAAGTACAGAAATATATCAACAACAAAAATTAAGTGGCCAAGAAATATAGAAAAAGATGTGTTCACTACCTGCAATGTAAGAAATGCAAACAGAAACTGGAAAAGACTTTGTTAAAAAATGATAATTCTTAATACTTCTGAAAATGCTATAGGATAGATATCCTTCCATATCCCAGGCAGGAATGAAAATCATTTTAAGAAATTTGGCAGCATATATACAAAGTCTTTAAAATGGTTATTTCCTCTGAACTGGTAAGTCTAATTGTGGGAATATATCTTAAAGGAAATAATCAAAAGATATAATGAAATAATTTCAGATCAGTTTTTTGGTTTATATTTATAATCAATGGGCTATTTCTAGTAGAGAAAAATTTAAATATTAAGAAATATAAATAAAAAATAGTTGAAGTTTTATGTGACACCCATAGGACAAATGACAGAATTATTAAAATGTTTTCAAAAATACTTAATGATATGGGAAAATCCTCATCATATCACATGAAATTTTGAAAAACTAGGCTATAAACTGTATACTTAGTATAGACCTAATTTGATATATTACATATATGGACAGAGAAAAAAAGACAAAGAATATTTCACTTGAACATATATCCTCTGTTTGAAGATATATCCAACTGTTTGTCATCAAACAGTTGACCCTTGAACAACACAAGTTTGAATTGTGTGGGTCCACTTATAAGAACATTTTTTCAATAAATATACAGTCAACCTCCCATAGCCTTGGGTTTCCCATCCACAAGTTCAACAAACCCCAGGTTGAAAACAGTATTTTCCACTGTGGTTTAGAATCCGCCTATGTGGAGGGCCAACTTAAGTTATACGTGGATTTTCAGCTGCATGAGGGGGTCAGTACCCCTAACCCCTGCCTTATTCAAGGGTCAACTGTGTATTAATTTAGAACCCTAACTACATTGGAATCCTAAACTTATATAGGTTTTAAAAAGTACTGAAGTCTTGGGTCTGCACCAGAGGGGTTTCCATATTGAAGCATCAAAGCACCTCCATCTTCAGGTGGTACCCCACCGTGGGCCCAGAGCTCTCCTGCAGGGCTTCTCTGCAGAGGTGCACTTGGCTGTGGCTGGCAGAGCCCCAGGTACCAAAGCAGGGACTTGGGAAATTGTGGGAAGGATTCTCACCTGCTCAAATATCTCCTCCCACCCACTTGTCATAGGTCCTAAAATTCTACCACTGGCGAATCAATTATCTGATTTAAGTTCTCCCTTATCTGGAACTTCAAAAGAAACCCAAACCCACAGTATGGGATGACATATTCAGTCACAGTAACATCTCCATCCAAATGAGTTCATCCAACTTTCCTTCCTTCCTTCTATCAACAAACATTTATCAGGTGCATAGAATGTGCTAGAGAGAACCAACCTGGGGACATGGAGCCGAATCAAACTGGCCTCTGTCCTCAAGGGGTTCACAGGCTAGTAGTGAGGCAGGTGCACAGACAACGGCATGTAATAAAGCTACAGGAAGAGATAAATGAGGTACACATGGAGTCTAGCCTAGCAGAAAGCATGGCTCCTGTCTAACTGAGGAAGTTGAGAAGACTTCACAGGAAAGGCGCACTTGAGCTGAGTCTTGAAAAATAAAAAAAAGAGGAGTGTAGTTTGCAGAGGCAAAGGAAATAGGATAGGATAGGCAAGGCAGCCAGAGAGAGCAAGAAGCCCTCAGGAAGATGCCAGGAGAGGGCTTTCGGAGAGTGGCCGTGGTGTGCAGAGCTGAATGGAGCAGAAGAGTCTGGAAGCGACACAGGACCGGACTGAAGCCTCGAGTACCATGGAAACATGGACACATTCCCATGTGGAGATGCCAAAAGGGAAGAGGACATTCCAGGAAAGGGTGCAAGGGAAGCACTTGCCAGCTCTGAAATTCTACCCAAGCGTGCTCCTGCTCGCTCTGGAACTTCAGATCCTGGCTCTCTGTTGAAACCAGGTTGCTGCCTTGCCTCTCTGGCTGCGCTTTTAATCTCTAGGATCCAAGGCCACAGTTGGATGACAACCTTGTTGTCTTCCTTAAACACATCTTTTCTGGTGATTGCAAATATTGTTTCGACATAAAAATTCTTGATGTTTACTTTTATTGTTCGGGACTTAACTATTCTGAGAATCTAATGATTCATCTTATTCATACTAAAGCAAATGCATAACCTAGCTTTTCAAACTAACAGGGGATAAAGAGACAATTTTAAAAGGGTACCAAGGAAGAAGATATTCTTTGTTAGTTTTGGACTTGAAGATTGGATCCTCCCTTTTATTTTTTAAGAGAAAACAACCCGAAATTTTAGGATAACTTTGCCTCCTCCATCTGCCCCAGTGCCCCATCTTCCATCCCCGTCAAGGCACACATTTTCTGACAGATCTTCTGTGTTTCCCACATAAAAAACCAAATCAAGGCAGAGCCATCATCCCCAAGCGCAAAGCAAACTTTCATTATTAGTTGGGCTGGCAAAAATCTTGCAAAGTGTAAGCAACATCAATTCTAAGAAAAGGACCGAAATCTCTCCAAAGTAGAACTTCCCTGTAACTAGATTTGTGAAGTGTCTTTTTTTTCCCCTGCCTATTCTGAACAAGCTGAACTTATTTGCACAGTGTTCCAAAGCAGGCAGGGACACACGCGCGCACACGTACATAAACACACAGAGAAGCCACGCCTGAAAACCGTCTGAGGGGCTGTTCCGAACCAGACCATGTGCGGTGTCCTTGTCCAAACGCATCTGACTTCAGGCTCGGGAACATTAAACAAACACAAAAACAAGACACAGCCATGCGTGTGCTGGGCTGGATGACAGAGGCAGCGAGCAAATATTGGGATTGTATTTCACCTATTGCCATGGTTACCAAAACAGGGCGGATACTGGCAGAAAGAGAAAGGAATAAAACTGGGAAGACAATGAGTCCTAGGAGAACGTCTGAATGTGCGTATGAGGACGAGCTGATGCGGGTGGAGCGGGGACAGCCAGGGGAAGAGGTACCCCGCCCCCTGTGGCCAGGGTTATGTCAATACCCTTGTGTGTGCGTGTGAGCAGCGAGCTCGGTCACCATCCCACGCCAGCACAACGCAGATCTCCAAAAGCCCACGTAAGATCCATGCTGCCCCCAGAAACAGTGATGAGACACAGGAACCTTAGTTTTGCTTGGTGGTGGGCAAAATCAAGGCAGTTGTTCTAGGTGCCAAGAGCTAAAATACTTAGCGTGTGCTCACACTCTGGATGATGAATACCCATAGCTTAGGGGTCTCATGTCAAGACCCCCGAGTCTCAGGAAGAATTACAGAGAATTGGGCTCATTCCTTTGAGCAATCTGATCATTAGTTTCAATTCCCAGTTGGTGTAAAAGGGGAAAAAAACTGATTGACCCACTTCTACTCCAGGTACTTTGCCTTGCTAACCAAACTCTGTAGAAAAATGCTCCAGGAAGCACCCCCTGTAGAAAGCTCACTGTCATGGTAACTGACAGCTGATTTTCCTGCCAGTTCCCAACTAGCACACGGAGAGTGAAGTTCTATAAAATTGAAACCCAGAATCGGGGTTCCAATTCCCCTTCTGCTGCTAATTAGCTATGTGACCTT
This sequence comes from Tadarida brasiliensis, assembly GCA_030848825.1. NCBI lineage: Eukaryota > Metazoa > Chordata > Mammalia > Chiroptera > Molossidae > Tadarida > Tadarida brasiliensis. Next base: position 90,194,638 of record CM061267.1, on the reverse strand, counting down.
GGACAAGTTATTAACTTGAACTCCAGACCTTTGTTTTGCAAAGGAAAGGATTTTGCTAAAATAATCCCCAAGCTCCTTTCCTGCCTGTGAATTGCCTATGAATCACCTTTGGAATTTGGTGATTCACAGGCAATTGATATTCAGTTAAATTCTCATTTTCAAAATAAATACATTAAATGTATAATCCCATGTACTTGGGGTTCTGATCCACACATGGAATATACATTCTGTGGGAATTTATTCTGTTCTATAGAAACAGAAACAGATAGCTGCTAGCTCTGGTTAATGATCTCATAAGCTACTCATTTGCACTTCATTAAAAAATGGCACACTATAATTCTAAATTAAACTTTCTACAGTTTGAATGGGCAAAGTGGCAAAGACACATGCAAGGTTCGACTTCCAGCCAACAGAAAGGAGCCAGTGCTCCCATTCGCTCTCAGAGAAGCGTCATTGCTCTAGTTCTTCAGTAACAACAGCTAAGCTCAAGGTCAGCACTTGTCTCGGCCAGACAGAACTATGGATCAGCCTTCTGTCCAGGGTCTAATTGCTAAGGACTAGAGAATCTAATGGGCGTCAGCTAATAGATGGCTAGTCCTGGACTATTAATTTGAGGCTCAGAACCTGCTTTTATTTGGAGTAAATTACCATGGGGACACCAGGGACAGCGTGATATAGTAGAAACAGGGCAAAAATCAAAGAGGACTTGGGCTCAGGGCCTGGTTATGCCACTGGATGATGCCGGAAAAGTCACTTAACCGCACTGTGTCTATAAAATGAGGATAGTCATATTTCCCTGTTGACCCTACTGGGTTGCTATGAGGCTCCAATGAGACAATATATGTGAAAGTGCTTTGCGATGTGGAAAGTGCTCTACTAATATAAACTCATAGGATACTCATCCCATTGCTGGCAAACATCATGGTTTAGGGCCAGGTCCAAGGGCCCAGTGATGAGTTCACGTTGCAGCGCTACATTTCATCAGCTTCTATTTTCTTCACAAGTTACCCAACCTCTTAGCCTATTCATCTGTAAAACGAGATTAAGAATAGTATCTCCCTCATGGGATTGTTGAGGATTAAATAAGATAATATATTGCAAGATGCTTAACAGAGTTTCTGCCACATATACAAGTACTTGATTAATGTTCATTACTATTTTCTTTTTTTTTTTTTTAAATATTTTTATTGATTTTTTTTTTTTTAGAGAGAAATAGAGAAACATCCATGTGACAGAGAAACATCGATCGGCTGCCTCCTGCACGCCCCCAACTGGGGATCAAGCCTGCAACCCAGTCATGTGCCCTGACCGGGAATTGAACCGGGACCTCTCGGTCCATGGATGATGTTTAATCCACTGAGCCACACCAGCCAGGCAACAATTACTATTTTCTATCATGATGTCTTAAGAAGGAAATTTGCCTTTAAAAATGAGATCTATCATATACATTCGTGAGACCGTGGATTTTTGGTGTTACTGCCATGGACTCTTACATAATTCCTTCTTAACTGCCTATTGGACGGTGGTTTTTTGTAGCAGTGAGGTAGGGAAATTCTGGAAAAAAGTGGTCACCTTGGCTCAGCCCATCATTGTGTTTTGCTCACTGGCTCTAGGGACACATGGCTGCTGGCACAAGTCAGAAGTGAATGAGCGCCTCCTTCAAGTCAACAGCAGCTCCTGCCTCTCCGCCACGCTTCTGAGAACACAGCCTACTCATTCACCCCCTTTTCTATCCCTGCACTTTCAGGAAGTGAAGCTGGGAGGCTTCAAGCAAACAGGCAAATCGAAGAAGTGCATTTCTCAAGAGTGCCCGAGAGATGTTACCTGGAGACTGTCTTTTCATGTGTACAAACTTTCCAGGCAACTCCATATGGAGCCAGGCTGCTCTGTGATTTATCTGCGGGACAGTGGGTGGCCGAGGGGCATGTAGGCAAACAGTTACCCAGCTCGATAATTAAGGCGGGGAAAGGCAAACACAAACACACCCAGGTTGACATTCAAAACAAAGTAGAGATTTAACCAGGATTGCTCACTATACCACCCCAGTTCTTGTCTGCCAATCTGCCAGGAGGAAACCAGCGCCAAGAAAAAAAAGTGCTGCTAGTGATTTATCTGTACAGCTGATTTGGAAAAAGCATAATTCTGGGGACAGGAATAAAGGCCTGAGCTGGGAGCCCAGCTTGGTGTTTAAGTGATAACTTGATCTCCCGAAGTCTTTACCAGGCTTTTGTGTCCTCACTTGTAAAATGAGGAATTTGGGCAAGGTCTTCGCTAAGTACCCTCCATCTCTAAAAAACCCTGACTCTCCAATCTTTTTGGTGTCTTTCGTTCATTCATTAATACATATATTTATGTATGTATTCAAAGAACTGTAAACCTAACTGTGGATGAAGTATTGGCAGTTGCCGACCAAAATACAGCACAACCAGTCCATCACAATGGAAGAAACAGCATATTGATCGCTCTCACGTCCTAGGAGGGCAATGGTATTTCCAACTTCTGTTTTCTGAGGAACAGACATATTGCTTTATGATGGATGCTGTTTCTAGACGTCTTTCAAAGAAAATAAATGTAGTCGGCTACTGTTTACATCCTAATTACTTAGCTTAGCATTTATCTATTTTTATCTTCTCCTTCTCAGCCCCACCCTTGCTCCCTACCCACTCCATCCTACCCCATTTCCATGGCTAGGGTTTGGTTCCTTCCCATCATTTTAATGCAACTCAACTCAATTAAGTTCAGTTCTCATTCATGAGGCCTTTGTCAGTACATGGAGCTTATACAATGCAAGAATTACCTTCAAGGAGTTTCCAGTCAGTCAAGTAGAAAATAAGAAACATCAAGATAAAAACGTGTTTGGAGAAAGAGGCAGAAAAGCGGGACCAGTCAGTGAGGCCACAGAGCTCTGGTTAAACAAGGGGGAAGGTCCATACCACCAACCGCTCTGCATCCCTTCCAGGTGATCTGCACGTCTGTGCTACCCTGGCACCCTTGTCTCCATTCGTATATAAATACAAATTAACCCCAAAGAATGTGATTGAATCTGACGGTTACTGCTATCTGGACGCTCTATGACATTTTTATCTAAAGGATACATGTTGTGATGAAAAAGCTTTGTCATTGGAGTCTGAGACTTTGGCCTTTGCGAAGTGGTGTGTTGTGGGGCCAGTTTTTTAACCGCTTGGAGCCTCAGGTGCCCCAGCTGTAAAATGGGGTAACACCCACGTCACGGTGCCATCCTGAGGATGAAATCAGCCCACAGCTGCTGTACATACCTTCGCCTATATGAGTACTCCCAGGCTTCACTTGCCCTGTCCAAACTGGAGGGGGCACCTGGGCAGAGTGGCCAGAGTCCTCTCTGAAGGGTTGTTTACATGCCACCCTTCATTTTAGTCAGTTTCAACATGGTAATAGTTGCCTCATCATTAATAAGACACAACATAGAGATCTAGACAAGTTCCTCCCACCCCTTTTTGAGCTTCCAACACTATTATGGTCTTCTTAGAAAAACAAGGAAAACTTTTTTCGAAGCTTCTTAGCATTGGTACAATTCTCACAAATAGAAATGAACAAAAATCTACATTGTTTCCAAATCACCGGCAGTCAGCAGAGGTTGGAAACGTGTCCCAGTCGGGTTTGTACGTCCCCTTCGCATTCTGTCTCCTCTCCCTCTCTCATTTCTCGGTGCTCGTCCCCCTCTTTTCCTCCCTTTCCCCTTGGGATGTTCACAGTGCCCACCAGGTAGCCTGTGGGTTTTCTTCCCAGCAGGCTCTGTTTTCATGGAAGACGCTCGCTGATCCCAGCATCTGGGAGGAAGAACCTGTTGTTCGGAAAGATGGAAGACTCTCACGAACCTGAGTCCGCTCTGACCCGCAAACGAAATCCAATATGCATGTATTCACTTGGAGAATTAGGAAGCCATACGTCTGTTGGCTTAATCCTTCAGGACAACAATCCATAAAACTAAATTATAATCTGCCAGAAAGATGATAACACCAGCTTGGACAGATGTGGCTACAATACATTGAAGCCACTGCTTGATACTAATGTATTTTAAATCAAAGAAGAACACATGTGCTTCTTGGTTTAGGACGGCCCAGATTAGTGCACTGTAGAGCTTACTGGGGACACCAATTTTACTCTCTCCCACAATAGAAATAACTGATTTGGGGTGAGGAAAATGATATATTCTACCAAGCAATCATGAGGCAGACAGCTTCTAACACAGCTGTGCATTTAAAGCAATCCTGTCTTAAGCTCTTGTCCACCTCCAGGACCTCCAAGTTTCACCAGAGATTCAGGATGATGGCTTTTGTCAGTGGTCAATAGGGAGTGTGAAATGAACACCACTGTCCCCAGCAGCATAAGCCTGTAGTGTTGGGGTGTGGCCGACACCTCTCTGGTTTCTCTCGGATCCTTCTAGAACACACCCCACAGGGTGCATTCATCAAAATAGCCCATGTGTGACCTTTGGAAAAGTCCTTGAAAACAGTGAAACAAGAGTCTTAGTTGAAATCTGGAATCCATTCCAGTCTTACACAGGAAGAAAATTAGGCATAGAACAACAAAGCCTATAGTTCTGAGAAACCTGGGGAGGCTCTGGCTGACATGAAAATCATAGAATTTTTTTTTCTTCACTAGTTTGTACTTCATAAAAGCTTTCATCTAAGTAACCAAAGCTGCTAGAAAATACTGTAATGTTAATAGATGGCAATCGCGGGTTTCTCCAGTGAATAATGCAAGCAGAATCAGAATAGAGATGCTGAGATGCTGAGTAATGCATTAAAAGTCACTTACTTAACACTTTTGCAAGCTACAAAGTGACTGCTATTCTTCCAAAATAGAAGTTGCCAATGCTACCATTTTCCCCCTTGGGTTAACATACTGGCAATAATGGGATTAGGTTGGAAGCTTGAGGCAGAGAGAATGGCTGTGTTCCCTAAGCCCCAACTCCATCATAGAGTTCATTTGCCTAGATATCATGGATCTGGAAATATTTACTCACTCAGAACATGAATCAGCAGAGGAGTGTGCTCACTCAGTAAATTTAACTCAACAAACATTCGTGGGGTAACACTATTTTTATAAGCACAGACCAATTCCCTTTTGTCGCCAGCTGATATTATTCGCTGTTAATTCACCATACCATATGTTTTTATCTCATTCATATAAGTAACTATAAGCCTGCACTCCCTTTGGAAATGTTTTCCTTCGTTGCCAGCAAGAAGAGGGGCAGGACACTTTGAGTCAAGTGGTAGCATAAGACCCAGTGAAAATCAATTGGCAGGGACATTTGGTTTGGAATTGTGTTTGAAAACCCACCTCAAGTTTGCCTGGGAGGTCCCTCAAAAAGGATACAGACTCTGAACCAAAACAAGGCGATTCAGAAAAAACCTGGCTGGGGGAGGAGCATCGGATGTTCACACCCAGAACACGTCTTCATACACATGAATAACTTAATTTTGTTTTTTTCTTAAGTACCTTCACAGTTCATTTTTTATTTTCCTTTAAAAAAAAAAAAAAAGTAAATGGCATTACTCTGGTCTCCAAAACAGATGCCAGTTTGAACTATAGTCTGCCAGCAAGTATTTGGTTTGGCTCTCCAGGGCTTGAGTTGAAAAAATATTTGCCGATTCCAAAAAGATTTAACGAGCTTTGCTGAAGATGTCGGTGCCATTTGGCATGTCACGGGGACTGTGGCACAGCAAAGAGAACTCTCTTGACCACAGATTTTATTTGCTGGACATGGCCAACACTGGGAGTTCCGTCGCTTCCTTGGGTCAAGAAGCTACAAGTCAAATGAGTGAAGCTTCCAAGAGAAAGTGACCAAAGCAGACAGAAAACAAAACAAAAACAACAACAACAACAGCAATAATGCTGGCTGTCATTGGAAATGAACTCACTGGGTTTTGATGGCTAATTTTCAGAACTGTCAAGAACATCCTCACAGCAGCCATCAAACACGGTCCCTAACACTGTCAGGCAGCAAACCAAATAGATCTCCAACTTCTAGCAAAAGCGATCCTATAGTAGCAGATAGTAAATACAAAGAATACTTCGCTGCAGTGTATTTTGTTATCATCTGATACCTTCCTAATTGTGGTGTTAGAATTTAACTGTACGAAAACTGAATGACCTACTTCAAGCAACTTCACTAAATCGAACCAGCAAACTTACTCTATATTGCAAAGTTGGACAAGCACTGCTTTTCATTCATCTTTAGTAGACCATCAATGCATGAATCTGTCACTGTGATTGGAAAGACTGAACTTTCTGCACACAGGTCTCATATGTTAGAAGTCACTGAAGGTTGTCACCTGAAATCACATGTTTCAGTTACCCTGCACAAAAACAAGGCTCTGATCCTTCCCGATCAATGTCACATCTGACAACCAGAACAGAAAATGCAAAATATTCCCATAATAGTGTGTGCTTAAAAATCACATCTGCTTTAGTGGATATGGGGACAGGAAGAGTGGCATTGAAACTGACCACCTTGAAGAAGAGAAACTCTGGATTATTTTTAATTTCAGGTTATACACATACTTGGGTATATCCCACCTCGACTCCTATGGCTCTCCCCAGACTTCTACATGTCCCTACACTAAGGCCATGTGCTGATCCAATGCTTGTTACATGATCATCTGCCTCAAGGTTCAGTAACAAACATGCTCAAAGAAAGAGCCGAGCTATGCACCCTGCCTTTCCACAGAGACCTATTCACCAAAACAAAGACGGAGCCGTCTACCTCCCTTGACGGAAATGTGGAAGTCAGAGTAGAAATCAAAAGAAAAAGTCATGAAATAACAAAAGGGTGATTATAAGTGTTATTTACCATTTTGGCTTCTGAATGCATAGGCTGGACTTGGGGAGAAGCACAGGGGTTGCTGAGATTTGGACCTTGCATTCCCAGGAGGTTGGAGTTCACGGACATTTGTCTCTCCATCTAAGAGAAAGGAAAGCAACAGAGTCAGAAGTCTGAGAAGGGCAGTCTAGGTCAGAGACAAAGCTGCATTTCTTTTTCAAATGAATCGTGTAGAGTTTCTTTGAATAACTGTGGAGAAAGCCTGTGGTTTGGTGAAGGGTAAGCGATGTACTCCTGAGCCTTGAACCCAACCACATCAAAGAAGCACCCACAGCTACGCCTCCTATAGAAGATGCCCCAAGCCAAAGAGAATGATGCTGTCACGTAGATCATTTACAAACAAAAGTATGGAATATTTCCACTTTTGCAAACACTCCAACTACCACGCATTGTGCTGATTTTTATAGCTATAAAGAATAACATATGCAGAGGAAAATGCTGGAGGGATATATACCAAATGTTTATCTCAGGTTATCTGGCCTTTCCCCCCCTCCCTAAATTTTATACAGAAACATGAATCATTTTAGCAATAAGAAAAAATAAAATTAACTTTAAAAGCATCTCTGGTGGGTCTCCCTGTTGTTCTTACTCATAAACACAACTGAAATGATCGAGCCCAGGTATCTGCTCCTCTGCCCCCTATTAACCTAGTCATGACTCTACACTGTGGCACTAGGCTTTGGGCAGGTGAAGAAAAGAGCTGAGGGTTTTGTATGACATGATCAACTGATCCCACATTGTCTTGCGGACCCACCATTGTGTCTAACTTCAACATTATTCAAATAGTTGCATCGAGTTCTGGCATTTTTGTCTCCAGGGTGTTCCTGTTATAAAGTAAATACAGCAACATCTCTATTTCAGTCATAGAAGAATATTCAGTCTGATGACTATTTTCTGTTTAGTAGAAAATTAGAACTTTTCAAAGAACCCAAATAAAGCAAATACACAAGGTGGGGCAAAAGTAGGTTTACAGTTGTTCGTATGGAAAATAATACAGTAATTAATAAGTAATAATACAAGGATAAACTTCGTGTTTCGTGGACTCCCAACTGTAAACCTACTTTTGCCCCACCCTCTACTTGACACTGACATCACACAGAAAATAATGAGACGTTCCTAGGGGGATTCTTCAATGCAAGAATTTTTCCATTTGTCCAAAGATGGAAATGAAAACAATGGTCGGAAACTTTAGGGAACCAGGTTTCTGCTCCAAGCTGGCCTAGGTAGTCTTGGAAAACACAGAGCTCCTTATCACGGAGGGAAAGCTCAGAGGAGAGTTGAGAGGGATGGCTGAACTAAGTGACCCTTTAATGTTCTTTCCATTGTTGAGATTCTGACTGCAATTCCTGCTGTGCCACCCGGGGCAGGGCGTGGGTGTGACCTGCTGGGCGGATTAGCAGAGGTGCTGCTCCAAGCCTTCTCCTGAGTGACTGGTGGGCACGCCCTGCCACCGAACAACAGCACCAGGCCTACTTGGCCTGAATGAGTTACCCACAGTGTGTGGATCCCTCCAACTGCTTCCAAGGAGCGAGTAAAGAATTTCCTATAGGTTCTAGAGCACTCCTGCAAACCCTTCTGAGGCTTTACCAACTCAGTGAAATAAAATATTTATACTCACATCCTCCCATATCCCCAGGCAGCCTAGGAACTCTAATTTTTAAAATTATTTTTTTAAAATCATGGTAAAATATGTGTAACATAAAAATGATCATTTTAACAATTTTTAAGTGTACAGTTCAGCACCATTAACTACATGTGTGTACTCATACTCTTTGTGTGTGTATGTGTGTGTGTGCATGTGTGTGCACACTAATTATTAAGTCATGCAGGTTGCTCTGAAAAATGCTTATTGTTAATAACCCCCAGCCTCTGGAAGAACAGAACAGTTGGAGTAGCATTCAAGCCTTTATTAAATTGTTGACCTTCTCCTAGGAAGTCAAGCCCAAGCGAGCTTTTGCTCTGTTTTCCGAAGGAGATCGTTCGAACATCCAGAAGTACCGATGATGGTCACCGGGAGGTCCCCAAGCTACCAGCCCTCATGCACTGCAAAGCAGGACAACAGCTGTTTCAGCCTCTGGATCCACAGTCGGCCGTACTTCCCACTTTTCGGAAAAATTACGGTCTATGACTATTTCTACCTCATGACTCACAAGTTAGACGGAATATTGAAAACAGGCTGACTTCTCTATCTAAAAAATTGCACATTTCCCTCTAAATGATTATAGGGTCAGCAACTCTTCAAAACAACTCCGTGGTGCTTTGTGCTAATAAGTCTCTGCCCCGTGCCTGCGGCTTTGAGCAGTGGACTGGAACTGGGTTTGGAAGATGGGAGAGGCTTTGCTGAACACAAAGCAACATTTAGAACTATAGGTAAAACATGCAGATAAAAGTGTTCACCTTTCCTTTCCTTTTTTTTTTTTTTTTTTTTGAGCTTCTTCTTCAGGGAAACAGGAGCTAAGATGTCTGCACTTCACTGGGCTTTTGTAAAAATAAATAGATGTTCATATTCCCAGAGCATTTAATCATTTGACTTTTAAGAGAATATCACAACCCGGCGCACTCCTTAAAGGCAATGCCTGCCTTGTTCTTCACTGCATCCCAGCATCTAGCATAGTAGTTGACCCACAAAGGTGCTCAACAAAAGTTTGTGAAATGAGTGAATGAATGAATAAATACATCACTTTGTTTCAGGCCTAAGGCTCGGTGAAATGCGTGGCCTAACAGCATGCGCTACAGATCCGTGGAGAACCTCATCCTCCCCTGCAGACACAGACCTCCTTCCTGCAGGGACTCACGCTTTCCTGCAGCAGCAACCCGAGAGGGAGGCCATGCTCGAAATGCCAGCGTGAGAGCGTGGGAGCCGGCGACTGGATAATAAGGAAGAAAAGGCCCAGATTCTAGGGCCTATAACTTTTAGGATATGCTTTTTAGAGATTTTTATAAGAATTTTCATTAGTTCCATCAGTGTCATTCTAGATGTCGGTTTCTAACCTCAGCACTATTGACAATTTGGGCAAAACAGTTATTTGTTGTGGTGGCTGTTCTGCGCATCGTAGGATGAGTCCTAGCATCCCTGGCCTCCACCACTCCATGCTGGTTGCACTCCCCCCAGCTGTGACAGCCCACAGTGTCTCCAGATGCTGCCCAATATCCCCTGGGAGCCAAATCACCCCTGGTTGAGAAGCACTGCTCTAGACCGACACTACCGTTACGGCAGCTGTTACGTGCCCCTGACATGGTGGTGAGGACCGTGCAGGAGGCATCCCTGGACTTTTGTCTACACTGACTCTGCACACGCACCTGATCCTTTGTTTCCCTTCTGGAGCATCCACAGGAGGTCACCTTGTATGATGAAGTGATGTGGTACAACAAAGAGGGGCCCCTTCAACTCAAGTGTCCTGCTTTTGTCCCTGGGATCGCTACATCGTTTAGTCAAATGGATAAAAGGTCACTGCAGTGATCTTTGTTTGAACAGTGCATAGAATTTCGGAGAGGAGACTCATTTCGGACAAGAGGAATTTGGAGCCTAAACGAAGACAGCTTGTGGTGGAAGTCTTCATGCGATTAGTTGGGTTGAAGAAAACCTGGGGCAATGACATTGACGGTGCTGTTCTCCTTCAAGAGATGTTTATGTTGAGCAATGCGGGTGAATTCAGGCAGCTCCTCTGGCCCAACTTTGCAAAGACTGTTCTAGCCTGAACTACCTGATGTTTACAGTGGGCAGGTCCACTTCTAAACTAGGGCCACCAAGCCCCTCCGTTCCCTGCCTCCACCTGGATGAACGAGCAAACGGCTCCGCCTGCCAACTCTGAGCTCAGTGCGAGTTTCAACGTGGGCTCCAGTCACAGTTCCTCACTCATAAGCTGTGTGACATTGGACAATCCCTCCAACTTCTTACTCTTCAGCTTTACATCTGTAAAGTGAGTGTGTCAATAATTACGGTTTTCATGTTCCCCGGGATTGCTGTGATAACACAGTGAAATAACAAAAGTAGACAATTCTTTAAAATGCTCAAATGCTCTGCAAGGCACTGTTGACACTGGTGTGGCAGGATTTTAATAGCATTGTCATACCACTTCTAGGGTTTTGGAGAACTCTTGTGGCCCTGTGAATAGCACCAGCCACCAAACGTCCACCAGTGCAGAATGCCAGGGAGGATGAAGAAGTACCGGCAGGGCATCCCACGGAAGGAGAGTGCACTTTGCTCTGGAAATAGTCTATCTCCCATCCGTGTCCATCTGTTGTTTTCAAAGAGGGGCAGGATAACACAATGACGAGCAGTGTAGACTCAGGAGTCAGACTACCTGGATTTCAATCCTGACTGCATCACCTACTAGCTCTGTGACCTTGGCCAAGTTACTCAGTTTCTTCATCTGTAAAATGGGGGTAAGAACAGTGCATAAGGAGGGGATGTACGTATCGTGTAGAGGTCAGAGTGAGCCCTGGAGCCAGAATGGCTGGGTTCAACACTCAGCTGCTCTGCTTCTCAGACAAGCAAGTTACTTCCCTTATTTTGTTCATTTGCCTCGGATTGTTTCATGTGTTGATAAAGGGCCTAGAGATGACTAGCACGTGAGAAGTACTAAGCACATGCTGTTAGAATAATTAAAAGAACACGATATGTGTGAATACGTGTTAGAGCTCTACGTACCATCGTTATTATTAATATTAGTATTACTCTGAGCCCTGGCTGGACCACTCACTATCGGTTTGAGGACACTCTGTAAATAGCCCGAGTGTAGACTTTGGAGTAGTCATAAAACTGTGTCCCTGAACAGATTCTGCTCCCTGGGTGTGGCACGTTCCCTTCTCAGCAGAGGAAGACGAGCCCGTGCCTCACCAGAGAAACACCGAAGGACGGGAAGCCAGAGCGATGCCCAGGATGGACAACTCGGCACTCAGAGCCAGCTGGCGCACAGCTCAGCTCTCCATCCAGAAGCCACTTTCTCCCCAGTCAGCCGAAAGCTCAGCTTTTCCTTTACTTTTTCAAATGGGGCAAGACCTGGAGGAAGTGAGAAGCACTTACTGGCATCAGGACGGCGGAAGATCCTGGCATTGTAGGGTTGGGCAGGGTCCCGGGCATGGAGGCTGGCATGGGCTGTCTCTGTCTGTTGTGGATGTGTAGCAGAGAAGATAGAGAGCCTGGGACAGGCCTGGGGACAAAGAAAACAAAGCAAATATTATCCCTGATGCCCTGGACAGGGGAATCACTGCCTGTTTCCCCGTGACCAGGACCAGCCGGGACAACACGTTACACGCGCAGCAGACCAGCTCCTCTGATGGGAGCCCTGTAATTGAGGATATTAGGGAAATAATAACAAATAAAACACAAGTCTGGCTTCCTTTGCTGCTTCCTAGTTAATACATCAAATTCCACTTCATTTCCTGACCTCTGTTATCTAACTGATGTTCAATAGACAACAAGCTGATACATCGTCTGAAACCCCCCACCTCTTAGCAAAGAGGCTTGGTGGTGAAATCCTTTGGTGACTGGGAATTCTCTGCCCTCTGGAGGACCTTAGAGTCTGAGATGTGTGCACATGTGTTTTATCCACGTTCTCCCACACCTCTGCCTGGCAGCCCTCCTGGCATTGCTCCGGATACATTCTCACTCTCTGGATTTGCAGAGCCAGCTTCACGCGTGGATTCCCAATAGAAATCTATTTTGACTTTTTCACTCTTCTCCACCGTGAGTGGTAAAAAAAACAAAAGCCAGGACACAAATGAAAGCAGCCGGATTGCACTGGGGCACTGCAGCAGGGCGAGGCCGGAGCCCAGCCCCCGATTTCCAATCCCTCGTTTCATAATAACTCGAGGTGTTAGGCTGTTTGACAGAAACTGATTCTGGCCTGACCTGCAGGGCTTGGGTAAGCACGCCTTCCTCAGGGGAGTACACAGTTTGAGCTTTTGCTTCAATTTGCCAGAAAATTTTTTTAAGGGCCTTAAATTGATTTAATGAGCCAGGGAATATGGGGCTGAGGGAAAAAGGGAATTATTTGTGTTTATTAAAACTGGCAAACAAGTGACCTGCTTGGCTACGTTCTCAACCTCCTGATGCTTCTGCTCTGGGGATCGGTATAAACGTCAAATCGTTAAGTTAAAGACGTAACAACAAACAAGTACACAAACAAGCACACAAACCCGCCTCAGGACCCCTGACTCGTGTGTCAAACCCTCTTATCGCGAATGCCTTGATAGCAACTGTTGCTAACAGCATGCGTGCTTTTTCTTAAACCCAAAAAATTCCTCGTGCAAAGACTGCAGTCAGACGTCTGGGGAGGCCGACACCACCCTGCGCTTTGGGGAAAGAGCCCGTCCAGAGCCCCCCGCAGCGGCGATCGATGCCCCTCCGGAGCGCACTCTCCCACGGGTGACTCTCGGAGAAGGGGGAGACTGAAATGGGGAGAGGCCAACACACTCTTTCTTCACAGGGCTGTTATGATTCCAAAGAAGATGACGTTTTCTACTTTTTTGCCTGACAGCTCCTTTGGAAACACAGCTAGCTCATCAGAGTCACACACATCATAAAAGGGTTCGTCATAAATTAGTCAATATTTATGTTTAGGAAGTTGTATGTATGAAAATATTAAAGGATATAAAGCCTTTACACAGTTTGCATGGATGTACGTAGATTACACCAGTTTTTAAAATAGAACGCGTTATGGGTAGTGACATAGGCAGGCTAATGGAAGCAGCTTGTAACAATGAGAGGAGTGTTTTCACAAAAGCATGTGAAGTACCCGGTTATTTCTTGACTGGTGCCCTGGGGACCTTTGGAGTACGGATCAACAGTAAGGACCAGGAGGGCCTCTGAAGGCCCTGCAGCTGTTCCAGGTCCAGGAAGCTCCTGGTTCCAAGTGCTCCAATTCTACCGCAGGTGGTAAGTCACCGAGTCTCAGTCTTATCTCATTCAGAGGGAGACCCCTGAGTCACACAGGTATACCATGTGGCTCAAACAGACAACGTTCATTTTACATTCTCCGGTCTTCACGTTTCGTTTGAGACACTTACTGAAAATAAAATAGCTGCATATAAACTATACCATGCTTAATAATGCTCAGTTCCTTTAAAGACAAGATTAATGATCTGAACTCCCCAGTTTCATAATAAGAAAGATTCACTGAGAGTATTTCTACAGATAGCTAATCATTCATCCATCATCTGTAGATCCATATATCCATCCAGGTAGACTGATGTGTACACATGCATCTATATCTATATACATAATACATGTACATACATGTATACATGCATTACATACATGTATATAGCCTTCTCCCATATGTCTGTTCCCCTGGTCACTATGGGGAATAATACTCCCATTATAGACAGGAAAAGCAGGAACAGTTCTAGAAAAGACAACTAAAATTTTTTATGACGTTGATTGGCAATATCATCCTCATGAACACAGGGCAACATCTTACCATCATTTATATTTTGTTTCTAACATGACATACTAATAGAAATCTGGGTATATGTTTTTACTGATGGGTTCTTTTAAAAAAAATGAAATAAATTACACAACTTAATGGTGATGTGAATGGAGATGCTTAAGTAATTAAATTTAAAACGAGTTTTCATTCTTCCCAAGACTGTGGAAAACTCCCAGTGGAAATAGAATAATTGGGGAATGGTATGTTTCATTTAATTCAATGTTCTCATTAGGTCAGTTATTTCCACACATGCATAAATCTACTAGATTTTAAAATATCGAGCATTCCTTCATTAATTAAGAAAGGCTTTCAAGGTATGGGGTTCCCTCGGGATTAAAATAATAACTACCTAATGATGCCAATCAGACCAATTAGCCACGTATACTTGAAGGGGGAAATGGTTATTTGAGAATGCTGTGTGTTTGGATTCTCAATAATTTTGAATTATTGTTTTACATAAATTCTGTAAATAATTTCCCCAACCACACCTACAAAACTGATGGAGTTTTCTAGGCTTCTTGCTTGGCTTTTTAAAACTACGAAAACTAAAAGAAAAAAAAAAAATCTACGCCTATCCATCACAGGGTAGACAAAGGACTAGGCTGAAGTAATTATGTAGCTTGGCCCAGGAAGTAATCATTTGTCCAGAACAGCCAGATCATTGAAGCAGGAGTGGTAAGGGAATAATTGCATTAATTAATTCCCCTTGTGTATATAGAAATTATTATTATTTAATACCTTGCACTTGCAGAAAACTTTTTATATTGAACTTATAAACTGCTTCATGTCTTTCAGAATATTCGCACCTTCATGGACTTGAAACAATGCAAGGTGGTAGGCAGGCATTTCGCTCCCATTTTCCTCGGGAGTGGCTGAATGCAGAACCATTCACACTTGCCCACGGTCAGATGGTACGTGAAAAGAAGCCGGACTTCTCTCCAACTTGCAACAGAGAGTTCCCCCCATCACACCTTGATGGATCCCATAACTAAGTTATTATTGAGTTTTATACTAAAATAAATTCACAGTCCATTTCCTTTGATATTCTCACTGCTCCCTGGACTTTCTAATGAAGCAGTAAAATTCTGCAATACTGCTAACACGAGAAGTCACTCATCCATGTGAAATTATGTTTTCTTCCTTTAAAAAAAAACACACACACACAACTTCCCAAACAACACATCGGTTAGACTCTGAAAATAAGATGGCAAATTGCAGTAAAGTTGGGCAAACAAAGACCCGACAGTCTTCCTCCAGTGCAGGCTTGTTGCCATGAGCTAATAATTCCAGACTTTGAGCAAGCCGAGCCTCCTTTTTAATAACCATATGCCTCTAGGTAAAGTATTTCTACTAAAAATTATTGAGGCATGGAACAAGGTAAGATGTGTGAGCTCATGTTGGATTGTTCAATTACTAAACTGAGTCCTGTAGCATTAGGAGTTTTCCAACGTGACAGATTATTCCTCTTTATACACTTGTATAAACATACTGCTTACGGCTGAAATCTATGTAAGCTTTTCTTTCAATTAAAATGTCAAGGATGACAGACTGTGTTTTCACTGTCCTTAACAGAATGTTAGGTGCTACAGCAAGCGGTTTCATGTCCTCATTTCCCCCCCCAAAGGATGTTTTCCAGTCTAGGGGTGTCTGAAAAGCCAGGGTGGTGTCTGCGGGTCTTCCTTGCCCTTGGACAAGCCCAGCTATCTTTGAGGAGCTAAGGACCAGTGCTTTTGTTTGCAAGGTCTCAGGAGGGTCACTGCACACTACACTGCTTTCCTCTCCCAGGTTTCACAAGATCCATGACAACTATTTAACTCTCAGGACAGACAGTTCTACCAGGTGCGGGATCAGGCAAAGGGAAGAAGCAAGTGATAAAAGAAATTAGGTAAGAAAATGAGAAGATCAATGTTAGCATCGAAATCAGACGATAGACATCTAAGAAACCTTGAACAAATGAAAAAAAACAACCCACAGTAAAAGGACCTGGGTGGTGGAGGGCAGAATGAGAAAATCTTCAAAGCAATACAATGGAAAGAAGGGCGAGCCAGAGGCCATGCTATTAGAGGGAAGAACCTCCCTCAACACTGGGCCCTCCGCTTCCTCCTCTGTTTTGTGAGTGGGTAGCCATCTGGAAATCTCTTGAAATGAAAATTAAAATTCCAGGCCTGAAATAAAAATGAGATGTTCTTAATCTAGCGAGACTATCTGTTCCATTACGCTAAAGGTTTTCTTCCCTGCTCTCTGATACATCCACCATGGTTAACCCAGCACCTGGCTCAGAGAAGGTAGTCAGTGTCCACAGTGAATCAAATCGAGCCAGTACAGCACTTACTTCTTAATGTCAAGAGGACATGTGAAATGTGACCACATCCCAAATAGGAGGTGTCCCTAAAAGATGAGAGAAGTTGGGGAAAAGGACCCAATACATTTGCTGGGGCCCACACTTCTTTCTCATTTAAATACAACCTGATTTCGCACACAGACTAGAGAGAGCGTATTGCCACTGTCTTTGTATTGCTCATGAAAAGAACCCAAGCGCTTCCTTTGCATCTTCTTACATCAGTGCTGTGGCCTCCCCTGGGGGAGTTTCTGTCTGGGGTGGGAGATGAAGAGAAAGACGGAACATGAACTCTTAACTCTGAAAGAAGGCAGTTTGTAATGAGAAGTGCTCACTGACTCCTTCTTCTCCCAAGTAGAATTTAAAAATTCCTATTTTTGTACAGAAAACAAATTGTCAGGAAAATCAGGTAGAACTAGAACGTGGACTGGAAAGACAATAGAGCTAATTATTCCCATGGGTCATAATTACATTGTAGAATGGGACAGTGAAGGACACAGGCTCAGGAAAATGGTGTGCCAAGTAGAATCCCAGCTCCAACCCTTACTAGCTGTGTGACCTTGGGCAAGTTACTTGGCTTCTCTGTGCCTCAGTTTCCTCAATTGTAAAATGGGATGATAGAACTATTTATCTCATGGCATTCTGAGCTACCACATGTTAAATATACTGAATATGTTCAATATAATTTGTTGATTTTGTTATTGTTATTATTCTGAAACACAGATCAAATAGCAGATTAATCACTGAACTTCAAACAAGAACCTGTGGTTTAAGGCTGGGACCCTACAGAACACCGACCCTTATGTTTAATAAAGAACTGCAATCTAACAAATATCAAAATGCTTCCAATTCCTTGCATATATAAGATACTTCTTTAAAAATCTGTCAACTTTTGCTTCCACAGAGGCAAATGGACTCTTCTCACCCACAATTTTACAGAATTTCAAAATGACTTCAGATTATTTCTCAGAAAGGATCCTTGGAAATATTTCCTCAAAATGGAACCAAACTAGTTCCCTAGAGATCAGTTCTCAGTATCTTGTTTTTCCTGAAAACAATGACAAATTCCAACAGAAGCAATCTTTTGGAAAACAAGAAAGCTATCTGGCCCCTATTTCAGAAGACATCGTGTTACCCGTATCTTTTTTTCAATGAGCTCATGCTCTTCACAGCCTCACTGCCAAATTCCTGAAGTTGGATGGCAAATGCAATATTTCCCCCTTTGAACAAATGAGAAATTTAAGACAAAAAAGTAGAAATATTTAGCCTGAGAAAAGGCACCAAAATATCAGCAGAATTCAATTAAAATGTGCACTTTCCTTTTCAAAGTTTTCTTACGCTCAAGGGAGGACCTCTGCTAAAGATCTGGAGTATTCCTGCAAGAACTGTCCCCGCCCCTGTTCCTTTGGTGATGCAAACATTTAGGTGTCCTGAAAGAGAAATTTGTCTTTGTATCTGTGTCCTCACCTCTGCCTCGTCCCCTGGGCCTCGCCCTGTCCTAAACACTAGTAAAACTGCCAACAAAACCAGCAAATGCTGCAGCTTCTCAGAGATTCCAGTAAGCTCATCTCTTGTGATAGAACTTGACATTGCTCCAAGGCCTTGCACCATCTGGCCTCTCTCTGCCTCCCCAGCTCATGGCCCTGGGCTCCATACACATGCCACAGCGACTTCCTCCCAGCTTCATGGAAGCACCATCTCCCTTCCAGCTACAGAGCCTTGAACATAAGTAATCCTTGCCACCTTCTCTGGGCAACCACACTAGGTTAGGGCCTTTTTTGGAGTGATCTCAGTACCCTGTACTTTCCCCCAGTAACATTTATCACCATTTATTCAATCACTGAATCCATGAAGCAATCAAAAATCAGTGAAGCACTTGATATGTATGGGTCAGGCCCTCTACACTGTCATTTCGGACTGGACAACTGGCTTGGCAACTTGGGCCACTTGCATAATAATTCATTTACAAATATCCAATTGGTGACACTAAGATGATAGGCAAAATAGATGTGTTTCATGGTCTCTTAGAGTTTACCATCTCAGCTTCCTAATTATAATTTCTCAATGATTTTCACTGATTTTAAAAAAATGTCTCTGCTCCCAACTAAATGATAAACTTTGTAAGTCAAGAAGAGATGGTGTCTGCCTGTTGGCCACTACAGATATTTCTAAAACTTAAGAAAGTGCACGATACCTAGTAGGTGTTTAATGAATATTTCTTGAATTAATGAAAACATAGATATCAAGGATCTCTCCAACAAGCAATGGACATCATAAGAACAGTGGTCACTAAATGATCTTTGCTAACTAATGAGAAGAACTTGATTGATTTACAAGTCATAAGTGAAACTCCAATCTACCTTAACAGTCTGGTATAACCCATTTCTTTTCTTGAAAAGCATCAATGGTTACCCTCAAGGTAACCTGTACTTTTTATCAGTGCCCCATAGATTAAACTCAAGCTTTCTGATAAATTCGAGACCCATTGGTTTTTGCATCAATTAAATTAATTTCCATTTGAAATTAGGTTTTAGGCATTTCATAAGAAAAGACCAAGAATAACTCAGGAACGCGCATCTGTCTCCAATCTATATAGTGTTTTGAAAGCTGGATGCCTGCCCTGCAATAAGGTTGCACTTTAGAATGTTCAGAGCTCTGGATTCGGAGGTACCAGTGACACCCACACCATAGTCAGCTAAACATCTCATTTTTGCTTTGCACTGACTTATCGATATTGACAAGAATACTTTCCGAGTCATTATCACCAAGGGGTGTCAGAGATTTAATTTCTCACACAAGATAAATTTGAGCCTCTTTTTAAATCAATTTTGTACTACTGATGTCTTTATTTTATAGATGCAGTGTCTGATATCTTGGAAATGGAACTTCTTTTTCTTGAAATGAAAGCCGGGCTGTGAGAAAGCCAATGGTAGTAATAAAACGTAATACTACAGCTAACAGAAGGGCTTTCTGCCGGAGCCTTTGCTGGGTTTTATAGCATAGACGCCGCATCTGGTCAGGCAGAGATGTTCACTCATGCTTTCCAGTGTTTCCAACAGAGCAGCAGTAAGAGGAGGGGAGATGTGAATTTACAGTCATGCTGTTAAGACTGTTTAATCAATCTCTTTTTTCATTTTGAATGGCTGATTTCTGTACCATTAATCTGATTTCATCACACAGTCAGCCTGATTCATTTAAGTTAACCCAAAACGCAGTTGGATTGGTTTCTGATGCATACTACCGCTGGGAAAAAAATCTGTTTTCAAAATCTGATATTTTTTTCCTTGTAAAGAGCTAGAGGCTCTTTATAAAGACCCTTTATAAAAGACCCTAAATGCCTGAAGAGTTTGGCTTGAGCCATGGGTCAGACTTAAAGACATGAAGAGATGGCTTTTCAATTAGCCAATAACTTCTCAGTTGCATCAATTATTCATAAAGTTACCCTTAGAAAAGGAAAGTAAATGCAGATCAAAAGACATGCAATAAAAGATGATTTTGAATGCAGGCTCAAATAAATGATTTACATCTGCCTACATCTGTATAAAAAATTTTTCATAGAGACCTATCTCTAAGTAAAATTTCTTCCTGTTTGTGAGTTGTTAATAAGCCTCCCCTTTGCTTCATAAGGACAAATAAGTAGCCCTCTGATTATGAGCCTTGTCATTTACATGTGATTGCTGCTTGCATTCATTCACCATCAATGAATAATTCATGAGAACATTCACTAACACACTGGCCTGGATGTTCTGTAGAGGCAGAGAGCTCGCTGAGCTTGCAGACACAACCCCCCCAACTCTAAGTCAGCAATTCTATTTTGGTTTCTCCTGGACTTTCAGCCTGTCAATTACCAAATTTTAACGAGTAACTGTGATGGAATCCACACCCAACACAATCCCCCAATAGCTGTGTTCCAGATACACCGCTTCATTTTGCAGCTCTAACTGCAAAAGACTCCGGCACAAACAGAAGAGGGGGAGGAGGGGGGCAGGTTCTTCTCATATATGAACAATGATCCTTTTAATTAGCATGAAATAAAGGTTTCACTCTTTTGTGCTCTAGAGTTAGTCATTTGTTATTAAACAGAATAACATCTTTTAAGAGAGGTAGTTCAGGCCTCTGAATAAGCAGTTCTGTCTTTTAAGTAGGGTGCCATCAGCCCCAGTAGGACTGGGTCTATACTGAGCATTCTGAGAATAACAGAACGCCCCCAAACCGGTGAGCTGCCAGGAAAAACATTTTCACTACTGAGTAGTAAATGCCACCTGAGCCCACCTGTTAAGAGCTAAGATAACATTCCCTAAGTGCCTATGTTGAGCTCTAGGGATGTCTCTGTCTGTGGTGCCTGGGATGGTTAATTTCATGTGTCAAGTTGTCCGGGCCACAGGATGCTCAGATCATTCAGGCACCCTTTACTCAGCCTGTGCATTTTGCAAGGCTCCCCACCAGGTCACCCTCACGCATGCCTTTATCTAACCTCTTCTTGAATCTCTGGGCAGGCTCCCTTAGGCAATTTTCAAATACCTCTCCTGGGAGACCAAATTTATGACTCTCTCCAACCAGCCACTCACCAGTATTATTTCAGCTCGTTAGGAGGTGGCACTAGACATTATTAGCTCCACAAATGTCCTGGCAGAAGAGGGATGTGTCAATGTGTGAAAGGAGTGGCTTAGGGCAGCTCCGATGACAGGCATAGACTATGCGACCTTAAGCTGTTAACAGCCCAATGTCTCAAGTGTTGTTCTTAATGATAAAGGAACAGAAATGCTGAGAGAGTAACCTGTACTCCAAGGAAACACAGGCAAGCCTTGGCAAACCCCTCAGTCAGTCACAACCTGACAGAGAGCTGCAAACCACAGCTGTAATCAAGTCACCGAAAACCATAGGACTGGGTACGAGATCCTAAAGAAATCCTTGCTGGGCTGAACATCATGGGGGAAGGGAGGAGGGGACATGAGGAGAACTGGAGAAGGTTCCAAAGATGCCAAGAAAAATATGCAAAGGCCAGAAGGAAGACCTGAGTGGCAAAGTAAAAGGAACAAGAAGATGGGGAGGTGATGATGCTGACCTCCAAGTGTCTAAATGACTATATTCTGAGAATGGTGAGCAGTTCCTCTCAAGCACAACTGAGGCAGAATAATAACAATAATAAAGCAGCAGCACATGGGATTTCAGTTGGAAGCAAGAATAGCTCCCAAGAACCAATAGTGTAAAACAATTAAACGGCTTACTGAGGTTTTGGAATTTCCTCTTATTAGGCTTTTAAAAAAATTCGTCCCCGTCTGGTGTGGTTTCCAGGGAGGAGGAGGAGAAACTGGCAGGCCTCTCATAGTCCTAAATTAGGTCTATTATTTTCACTTACTCTAATCACAGTGGCTGATAGAAAGATAGAGATAATGCTGGCGGTCATCCTTCACCAGACAGTGGAATAAAGAGCCTTGTGTGGCTGACAAGGTGTAGGCTGCCCAACGGCTCTGCCACAGACCATGTGTGTGTGATCTGGGCAAGTCATTTCACTTCTCCGATTTTCCATTGGCAAAAACAGGGCTATCATACCCACTTTATAGGTTTGGCGTCAGGATGGTCTGATAATCAAATAGGAGATAATATCTTGTGTGTGCTTGGCCCTTGGATGATGATCAATATATATTCTATTCCAGAGACAATCTATTTCAGATAATAAAACTATTGCTAGTGTCACTTTAAAACACAAAGTAGCCCAGCCAGTATGGGTCAGTGGATTGAGCGTCGTCCCATGGACTGAGAGGTCCCGGTTTGATTCCCGGTCAGGGCACATGCCTGGGTTGTGGGATCAATTCTTGGTGAGAGGTGTGCAGGAGGCAGCCGATCAATATTTCTCTCTCACATCGATGTTTCTCTCTCTCTCTACAAAGATCAATAAAATATATTTTAAAAAAGAAATGAAATACACAGTAAAGCTATATTGTTCTAAATTTCAGGGTGAAGCAAATTGGGGAAAAGGCCTGAGACATCCAGCCTCTCGGTGGGATCTGAGTGTCCTTTCCATTACTGAGAGCCCTGGAGTACCCTGGTGTATCATCTTTTTGGGGAAACCTGCCCTGATTTCTCTGAGCCAGGCTCGTCCCTGACACGGAGAGGTTTGTTGAGTGACTTAAAGAAGTTGCTTCACTGAACACGGCAGCAGTATGCTCATGACGCATCCATGACAGGCCTCTTTTTAGGGTCGCGACAACTGGAAACAGTATCCTGAAGGAACCCTCACTAATAACTGACTCGAGTAAGGGGGTCGGGGGAGGGAGGAGTTTCTAGGAAACGTGTGTGTCTCCCTTGTGCAACCTTTCCGGGGCTACTTTTCAAGTCCTCCCACTTTGCAGGAGCCCTTATCATGAAACTAAACTGATATTAATCTGAAACACTTAATAAAATAATAGCAATAAAGTTCATAATAATGACACTTGGCATTTCCTGTGTACTTTGAATCCCAAAGAGCTCTTCAACCGGGCTTTGCTATTTTCAACGCAACGCACGGGCTGGACACACAGCAACCACTGGGTATAGCTTCCCTGTGGACGGAGTTGGCTCTTTCATTCGGTTCTGAGACTGAGCTGGTGGCCACACTATGTGCAGAGACACACCCACTACACACAAACACTCGCAGACATCTACATGCTGACAGGCAAAAGTGATATAACGGCTTTTGGCCCTACACACACTTTGGTCTGTATTAGCTAAGTCAAACCTTGGAACGTAGGCTTGCATTTGGATAGACCTGTTTTATTGTGATCTTTTTTCAATCCCCTTCTCGGTGTATTTATAAGTCCAACTGAGGCATGCACATCTGTTCTTTGAAGGCACGAAGTTTGAAAGGGCTTATTTTTCCTTCAAGTTCATTCTGAAGGAAGTTTTGTTTAGGCTTAAGTGATTAGTTAAAAGCCACACCAGGGTTTATATAGAAAACATCTCTTTCAAGGCACTTTCCCTTCCCTGGTGGCCTTGCGTTTTGCCCAAGAGAGTGACTTGCTCAGTTTCCCTTATTATTCCCCAGATGGTCCTATTCCGACTCCCAAACAAATGTGGTATTTGGGGTTTCAAGTTTAAAACGTAATTTGGTATCATTTCAGATGTCTTCCTACAGCTCATAAACATCTTCCCCAGAGGGACTTGGGGTCTGACTTTAATTTGTGGGAGGGTTACGGTCACAGTAAATGTCCATTTTAGCTATCGACAATAAGTCCCTAGTAGAATAGGAATGGCGAGTGACTGACAGTACAGCTAAGGACGTGCACACATTACACTTTGTTCCCCGGAGCTGACTAGTCCCTAAGAACCCCCTTCGCTGGTCTGCGATGACAGGGTGGCTTCTCCTCAGGCCCCTGAAACTCAGCTGCTTACCAGAAGAGAAGGCCAGAGAGTACTTTCTCCGGATGCGTGGATCGGAAGATCATAGAGATACAGAGGAGTAACTGAGCCCTTCACCGCATGGCTTTGAGTTTGAACACCCCCACAAGGACATCACTGCCTCGGCCACTGGTCTGCCTGGTGATCTTGGGCCATGTCCTCAAGTCCTCATAGCTTCCATTTCTTCATGTGTCAGGTAAAGGGGCTAAACCAGCAAATTTCAAGGACCTTTCCACCCTAAAGTCATGTGATTAGATATGATCAAGAGTGAGTCACCTCACTCATGGAGAGGCCAAGAACTCTTTATTTGGGGAAAGCAGCATGTCTGTCGTGAGTTTCCCCAAAGCTGGGGACGAATGGGTGATTCGTCACTGGCCTCTCTTGGACATTCCCTTTCCTTGAACAAAGGCAGGCTCCAAAGGTCCCTGAGTGCAGGTAACATTTAGCAAAGTAGGGCAGGAACCAGGAGTCCCGAGGGGTAGGGGAGAAGGCAGTTTCTTCTTATATATGAACAATGATCCTTTTAATTAGCATGGAATAAAGGTTTCACTCTTTTGAGCTCTAGAGTTAGTCATTTGTTATTAAACAGAATAACACCTCTTAGGGAGAGGTAGTTCAGGTCCCCAAATAAGCAGTTCTGTCTTTTCAGTGTGGGCCATCGGCCTCATTGGGCCTGCAGGTTCTGAAAATGATAGAACTTCCTCAAATCAGTGAGCTGCCAGGAAAGCCATTTTCACTACTGAATAGCAGATGCCACCTGAGCCCACCTGCTAAGGAGCTAAGACAACCTTCCCTAAGTGCCTGTGTGGCGCGCTACGGGTGGTCTGTGGTACCTGGGATGGTTAATTTCATGTGTCAACTTGCTAGGCCACAGGGTGCCCAGATATCTGCTTAAACATTATTTCTAGCTGTGTCTGTGAGGGTGCTTCTGGAACAGATTAGCATCCGCTTTGGTGAACTGAGCAAAGCAGACTGCCCTCCTCAAGGCGTGTGGGTATCATCCAGGCTGTTCGAGTCCTGAATAGAACAAAAAGGGGGAGGGAGGTTGAATTTTCTCTCTCTGCCTGACTGACTGAACTGAGATCTCAGTCTTTTTCTGCCTCTGCACTGTGGGGTCTTCCATCACAGTGCTCCTGGTTCTCAGGTCTTTAGACTTGGGCTAAAATGTATACCACCAGCTTTCCTCGGTCTCCAGCTGGCTACCAGCAGATCAGCAGATCATGGGATTTCTCAGCCTTTATAATTTCTCAGCCAATTCTTCATAATGAATCGAAATCGAAATCTAAATCTAATTCTAAATAAAGCTAAATATATATATATATGAGAGGAGTGGATGAGCGGAATTCGGGCATTCACTTTGATATCCTTCATTCTCTACTGCCAATCATTCACTAAGTTCTATCCACTCCACCCCAAAATAGACCTGGAATCCATCTACTTGGCTCTATTCCCTGCCAAGATCCTGGTCCAAAACACTATCTTCTCTCACTTGGTTCTTCCAATAGTTTCTATCTCCAGTTTTGCTCCTCTCCAATCCAACCTCTGCACTGCAGCCAGAATAACCTCCCCGAACCAACAATCTCATCATGACATTTCCCTGCTCAACATTCTTCCGTGGCTTTCCTTAGCATTTAATAAAATCATCCTTTAAATGTTCTACCCCTACGATCCGCCTCTGTGAAGCCTGAGGCTGTTCCTCCTGACGAGTACAACAGCAAAAATGCCAAATGGGAATGTTCATTCCAGGACTCACAGTTTTTGTTTTAGGTTAACGCTGAAGCATTCAACTGTTCTTATGACAGTTAAGTGATTTCCATTTTCGCCAATAGTTTCAATGGTTGAAGCTCTCCAGAAGGGTAAAAAAAATCATAACTTTTATGTAAGATTCCTAAGCATCAAATATATATGCCAAACAAACTTCTTTAGTTAAAATAGGGCCTGAAAAGCAATAGTTACAAGTGCCTTGAGCTGCTTTCCTTATAAGGCAGAAAACTGAAAAAAGACTGTCTGTTTTTTTACTCAAAAACAAAGTAAACAAAATCAATGATTTCAAAGTCCAGTGTGGTGGAGAGAATTCATTTTCTTAATATGGACTGGGCCCAGGAGTGATGGGCAGAGTGGACACACACGAATGACGGTCTATTACAGACTGCTGGCCAACTCTCTGGACTGTTGGTCCACAGCCAGTGTTTTTCTTCATAAATGAATTCCACATCTTTATTAAGTTAAGAATTTCTTTTTTTATTATTTGAAACATACTTTAAATATTTTGTTTTATGACGTCCTGGAAATTGATACAGTTCCTTCCAGATCAAGGAAAATGGAAAAATCAATTAATTTTTTTTGACATTGAGAGTGATTACACAATAATTATGCTTCAATTTATCCATGACTAGGAACATCTTTTGACATCATGTGTGAATAACTCAAGGCAGCCAGAATGAAAGGTGTCCTTCTGATTAGATGAATCAGTTATTTTCCCAGAAAAGCCTTAAATGATTATTAAATAGAAATATACCCTGTGTGCGAGTTGATTTGTAGAAGACTCTATAGTAACAATTATAGATTTTTTTAAAGTCACAATTAGTCTTTTACAGGAAAGACCCCGGCAAGAACAAACTAAAACACATCAAAAGCCTGAAGTGAGCTTGTGCTTCAGATCTTTCCACAAACAAGCTACAGTTGGTAATCCAGAGAATAAATCTTATGAAAATGAATTTTATCTGCCATGGAAGGCATTTCAAAGATGGCCCATTTACAGATGAGTTAATTGGCTTTATCCAAAAATGGCGGAATTGTTAGAGCCATTTCAGTCATAAGAATTGTTGGTTCTGAAGACGGAGAAGGGCTAGGGACAGACATGAAGCCCAGCCCTTAGCAGAAACCAGAGTTGCCTTCTCCACTCTTCAAAACCAAGTTCTCAAAACCTCCTAATGGGTTTCACTGTTTTCTTTCCAGTGCTTATCATAATCAGGGAGCCATACATTTGCATCCCTAATGGACCCTTTTCAAAAGTGTGTTGACATTTCAGTAGGTTTTGAATAGCTCTTAATGCTTCTCTCAGTTTGGGCGGGTGCCCACAAATCTCCTTATATGGGTCTCAACATATAGACTGTCTGCTTTACTCACAGTAATTTTTTTTTTTTAATCCCTGGGAACCTATCTTAATTATACTCTTAAAAAAGTGAAAACTCAGAAGTCAGATGACTCAGAAAATAAGCATCTAGCTGGCTATCCACACGCAAGGCAGCATGTTAACTATGCCTGTGAACCCAGGCACAAGTCAGAAGGACCATCCCTTGTGTGGTAAATTCACTTTTTTGAGCTTCTATTTTTACCCAAAGGAAATAGATATAAATAAGACCATCCAGATAAACATAGGTTAGGGGAGAAAGCTGAAATCAAGCAGGGAGCTCATCTGAGCAAAAACTCCACTGCATTTCACTCCTCACATTTCTCAAGAGGACTAGGGACCCAGAAGGCCCTCAGAAGGGTAATTTCGGTCCCACCTACTTTTTGTGGCTTCAATCAAAATTCAATCCAACAGAAACACAACTGAAAATATTGTTTACGTTTATGTGTTTAAACATTTACTCAGCTCCTGCTATGTTTCAGGAACTGTACTGGGAGCCTGGAGTGAATAAAAGATCATCCTTGCCCTAAAAAAATTCATGACCTATTCAGGAAAACAGACAAGGCATGGAAGTCAGGGTGGGGTGTAATGGAAGCAGCCTGACACCTCCCACACACACCAAAGTGACATCTAATCCCCTAGGAGTTTTAGGGGAGGGATCCTAGAAGAGGAGACACAGAATTGCTCCAGGAAAGACGAGACGATAGCCCTGCATTGCCTGTGCACACGTGTGTTCATGTATGTGAGTGTGAGAGCGAGGGACAGGGGGTACAGGTAGCGGAGCCCCACGCCCAGTTTGCCCCGTGTGCAAGGCAAGGGGGTGAACGCATGTCAGCACAGGCTGAGAAGATATTAAATAGTTGCTGTTGCTCATGATTTCACATGAGATGGAAATACCCTCTTTGAATGATAACACTCCCCATCTAGACATACATGCCATCTGATGGACATTCATTCATGCCAGTCCCCTTGGAGATGCCAAACTGGGAACTACATCTACCTAGACTTTTAAAATTCACTTTCCAGTGTTTTCTGTTGGAGGCTGAGTTACAAACTAAGAGAACCATTTGACAGACTCTACTGTACGAATTTGATCCTTTTTGAATTACAGGGTGTTGGAATAAAAGGGAGAGAGAGATTTAGGGTAAGTGGGAGGGAGGCATTGGGAGCTCTGGGCAGGGGCTCAGCGTTTTTCAGAATCAAAGGAACTCTTTTTGGCCCTATTATCCTATATTAGGCTGCATTGGAAAAGGTAAAAATGGAGCCAGAATTTGCCCCTACGTTTTCTGATTCTAAAGTCTTTTTTCAAGACAGAAAGTAGTATAACTGAGTTTTCTCTCCAGTATTTCTAGTTTTCAATTATTTCTTACTTTGAGCTCAATAAATATAAATGAGCATGGGATGGGGGCAGGGGTATATTTTAACCATCACTATTATGTAGTCTTTTCATTGGAGGTACTGAAAGTAGCTTTGTATGTTTCTTGTGACTTTTCTTCTCCCTTTTGGGTACTCTTTTTGCAGTAAATTAATTATGGTTCCTGGAAAGGCCTATCTCAAAGTATTATGCGAGACACTGCACTAACAAGATAGTAAGTAAAGTTCTTCATTACTTCCAGCATAGAGTGAAAACACATAGATTTAAATATAGCTTTCTTTTTCAGTCTACATTGACTTGAAACCTTTTGCAAAATACGTTGTTGTCTCCTAGTTTCTAAATCGATATTGGCAGTCACTGAATGCACCCTTTCTTTCAGAGGAAAAGAAAGAAAGGAAGAAAGAAGGAAGGAAGGAAGCAGGCAAGCAAACCTTGGTCATCCTGGTTTAAATATGAAAAAGAAACAGGAACATGAGACAAGGTAGCTTCACAGAGCAGATGGCCCAGCCCTTCTCATCCAGGCTCCGTCCCTCACTGGCTGTTGCAGCTAGCTCAAAACCCACTCCTGTGCTTTCCACAGAGCAAATGGCCCAGCCCAGCCCTTCTCATCCAGGCTCCGTCCCTCACTGGCTGGTGCAGCTAGCTCAAAACCCACTCCCCCTGTGCTTTTGCATATGAGAAAAACGAGGCTGTAAAGTGTTTGCTGGCTTTTGTCAGGAAGAGCAGTAAAAAATAATTGGAGGGCATTTAGTACAGAAGATGCCCAACTCTCATAGGATAATCAGTCCATGTGTCCTTAATATGTTGCTCCCGAGTATCCTCGTGCCAGCAAGAATTCTGAAGTGTGGAGAAGTCTAATATAGCTGAAAAGAGACGCTAAAACAGAATTCAAGTTTCTAAGACCATTCCCAGCAACTTGAAAACCTCAACCCATGCCCTGCCTCTATAATATATAGCATTTCCACGCTGTGGCTGTCTCAATAACCCGGTGGATAGTTCCCTCGAATCTGTTTGCTTTTAGTGGACAGTTTTTTTCCATCTCCAAAGAAGCTGGCATTGTACTACCATACAAATGACTAGAATAACTGTGCATTGCTCTAGACACCAATGAATAAAATATAGCAAATACTGCATATCCCTAGAGGGTATTATTCCACTTAGAAAATGGTATAATTGACTTTGGATAGTATGGAGAGAAAAATCCAAGTGTTTTTAAGTTGTGGGGTTATTTTCTGGTAATTGCCTGACTTGAAACTAGTTTGTCTATCAGACAGTTCTCTTAGCCCTATAAAGGGTTGTTTTTTAATTTAATTTTATTTTTATTGGGGGGGGTTATAGAAGGAGAATTGAGAAAATGTCTAAGCCCCCAAAGACCTTTTTTCTTGTCATAAAGTCGTTGTCAAAAAGATTCGCTATTATGTCTGGGATGGGTGAACTCCGTGGCATTTTGTGTTCAGTAAAAATGTCTCAAACCATTTTTCAAACATTTTGAGGTTTGGCAAAAACCTGATATCCATCTTGCCAAGCACCCCCCCCCCTTAATTCTTAAACCCATGTGTCTTTCAAGGGAAATTTAATCCGTATGTTTCTGATTCATTTACACTTAACTCATCAAAATGGTGTTTTGTAAGAGCTATTTGATGTTCAAGAAGTCTTATGAGCTTCTCTTTTTTATAAGTCTAAAAAGCCTCTCTGGTTCTTTCTGAGAACCAGAAAACTGCATTTTACCAGCTGTAAGCCAAATGATTTGAGCGGTGTTAAAAATCAAGAACCTGCTGAATTGAGGGGGCGGGACAATAGCAGACACAGGGACCTAAAGAAGCATCCTCACAGGTCTACTGCTCATGCATCTACCAAAGCCTTCCAAACGCCTTCCCCTCACCATACCCATCGCATGAAGGCTAAGAACAAATTATGAAGCTGAGAACTACAGTCTCAGAGTAAAAACCCCCATTTATTCTGGAGATTCCCAATTGCGAATCCTAGCTCAGAATCCATGGAAGTAAAACTTGATGTGTTTCATTAGATAAATCTATTACCGAGGAAATAAAATAATCATTGAATGCCAGAACTAGAAGGAACTTGTGAAATTTCTAGTTTAGTAACTTTTGGATTGTGTTTCAAGGTCTCTGGGGCGGGAGGGGGCGGGATTTAAGGAAAGACCTATGGGCCAATCAGGGCCCTGCTTTCCATCCATAAGAGGAGTTTTTTTGTTGTTTTTTTTTCCCATCACCACATAAGATTTTAAAGAAAGTACTCTGAGGGGAGATTCAGTTGGAAAACAAATACCTTAATTTTATATGAGAACAGTGAGGTCTGGGGAAGGAATCAGCATTGGGACAGAGCTGGCAACGAGACCCAGGTCTCCTGACCTTGTCCAGCCTTCCTGTGACCTTTCTACTCTGCCAATGCTTTTCAAACTCTGGCTGCAATTCATTAGTGGGTACAGCAGTGAGAAATTAGTGAAATCAGTTTAATCCAACATGACTAGTATTTTAGAAAAATGAATAGAATGTCAGAGATCCGAGAATGTTATACACAGTAAAGATGAAATATTGTTTCATCAAACTATATACATTCAAGCAAACATACACGTGTGAGTATATTGGGCTGTGATATACAATATATCTCTTACTTTTTTTCATATCAGAAAAAGTTTCCAAACCACTTTACCATATAGAAAACCATGATTCGTTTACTGGTAGTTCAGCCAATACGTAGCAATTTTCAATTTGCCTCATTAAAGCCCACGTGGGTAGGATAGACCCAACATGACCCTTCTCACATCCTGGACGAAATCGTACAAATCACTGGTCTATTTGCCAAAGGTGGCTTAATACACAGACTGGGAGAAACGGACAAAGAACGAAAGCGTGCTGGGGACAGAAAGGGGGTGACAGATACCTAGTTGAGAAAAGAAAGAGTCCCATTCATCTTCCTGTGATTTACACACGGCAAGAATGATTTCCGACCTGCACAGAGTGCCACTGTGCAGTGAGAGACCCAGACGCGTTAGCACCAGTGTATCTCCAAAGTGCATTTTCCAAGCACTTAACAATCATTAATTAGTTAGAAACATCCTTTCAAGGTCAGGAGGCACAACAGTTCATCTCTGCACAATGCAGCTTTGGAGACTTGGGGGAAGCCGAGTAGCCCAGCACCTGGGTGGGTACTGTGGGAAGATGAATTGCGTGAGCTGGCCGAGAAGAATCTCGTGATAAAGCATTGTGGAAAATGCGGCCCCCACGCGCTGCTAGAGATCAGAGTGGGCTGTTCTTTACCAGCTGAAAGCTGCCTCTCCGAGAAGGGACTCAAAGTCATTAAAACAACTATGAATTACCCTCGGATCTCTTTTCTCAGAATCATAATGAAGTGACAAGTTTTCTGTGGTCACAAAGTGCCTGAGTCTCTTTGGGATTGAAGTGCAAAGTAGCACTGCATTGGGAATTGTGGTCTCAAACCATCGCCTAGGTGGGGAGGGAGAGGGAGGAAGCAGTGAGTTTCAGAGCCCAGAGGTCACATCCTGCAGGTGGGTGGGTGCTGGTTCTGGGGCGGCTTCCAAGCTCTGTCCTCATCAGACATGTGTATGGAGGGCTGGTGCTGGGAGAGGGGGAACGGAGAGAGTGGTGGGAAGCAGAGAGAGCCTGACTCCTGGCCGGTCACCCCAACGCATTTATGGCCCAGGGACAGCACGCCCCACCCACTAACTAGACACCAGGGAGCTTTAGGCTGGAGGGAGGAAGCAAGGAAGCTGTCTGGTTGGCTCCCCACCCTCCCCAGACCAGAGGGCGGAGTCTTGCACAGCTCAGTCTCTGAATGCCTCCAGTTTCTCAGAGCCTGCTGGGTGCTGCTGTGTGCCCCTGAAAGTCTTCCCCTGTGCTCTCCCCACCCCACTGGCCCCGGGAGCCAGGACTCAGAAGAAGACTGAGAAGCATATGCTTGAGCAAGAAGATGGAGCTCCTGACACCAGGAAGCCCAATAGTCTGGCAGAGAGGAACTGCTCCTGACCGCATCAGAGCGAGGTCCGGGCCCTGCCACCAGCTAGCTTTCTGATGCTGGATAGTATGTCACATGCTTGGGTGGCCGCAGTTTCTGAATCTGTAAGATGAATGGTCTGGGCTGAAGGACCTCTCAGGTTCCTGCCTATCAATGCACTTAGAATTATGGGATTATTATTCTCCGGCTGAGGAAGTTCTGGATGGTGAGAGTGAAGCCAAGTCCAGTGACGTTCCCTGTGACCTGTACACTGGAGCTTCCTCTTTGCCCTGCGTGGAAGGAAACAGCAGAAAAGCAGCGTGCACGGGGCGAGAGCGAGATCTGGATCAAGAACAATAATTTGGCTACAGGACGCCCCTGTGTAATCTGTATCAGGGTGGATGCTGGCGAAAGCCAGACTGAAGGCGAAAGCGCAGCACAAGCGTAATTTACATCTACATTTATACTCAATGGGTTTATGATAATTGCTGTTATTATGATTAATTCCAGAGGAATTAAAGGGGATCAGCCCTTTATTGCAGCGTGTTGCTGAGCTGACTGAAGTGTCATGATAACTAAGAAAGTTGAGAAGAGGCAGATGCAAAAGAAAAATGGTTTTATGTCATGTGAAAAATACATCTAAACTCAACTGAAAGGGGTGGAATAAAAAAGACCCAGCTCTTGTGGGCGCTGAAATAAACTGCTTCGAAGTGACATCTTCGACCTCATTTTCTGGCCACGGAAGAGATGGTCACAGAGTCTGCAGCCTGTGATGTGAATCTCTCCTCACCTCTCCTGCTCACAGTCTCACCCTCATTCTGTGACTCAGTTTACCTTTCTGGGAAGGACCTGCTAAATGACAGTATTTCTCTCTACATTATGGATGCCCCCAAATTTCCCCAAAAGTCAACTGGCCCCATTATTAAGTAACTACCATTTACTGAATGTTTACTATGCTAAGTGTATCATAGTCCTTATCTCATTTCATAGGTGAAGTAACTGAGGCTTAGAAACTTTCAACAGATGGTGAAAGTTCACACAGCTGGCAAGCGGCAAAGCCAGAGTTTGAACACAGGTCTGTCCGAATCCGAATCATTCACAGGGCACCATCGCACAGGCCACGCTGACTCTGAACAACCAGGCTGCGCCTCTGTAAAGGGGCTGCAATGCAGCCCTTCCCTTAGCCGTGCTACCGGCCCTGCTGAGGGCAGAGGGCAGACCACGGGGTAACCAGGCCCACAAGGTTCCAAGAGGCCCCGCTGGCCTCCCTGCCATGGCAGCACATGTATCCAGCTCAACATGACTTCAATTCTTTACAATTCTTTAAAGAGCCTTTATTTAAAAGGGAAAAAAAAAGTTCACAGGCTCCTAAAACACAGTAACTCATGGTAGTCATTCCAGCTTATACAACACAGCCTCCTGGCTCCATGTCCCACCTCCCATTAAGATAAGTGATTGAGTCTATGCACTAATAGATACCTTGGCATTCATTGGGAGCCTTATTATTGTTTTTTTTTTCCAGGCTTTGCTTTTTTGGACACATCCAGTTCTATTTCAGTCATTTCAGACAGCAAAGAAAAACAAAAATCATAAGGTAGAATTCAATTTTTGGTATCACGTGAAGGAAAGCACGCTGATAGCTCGATGAGTCTTGGCTATTGTATAACTACTGTGGCGTTCTTCACAGTGATTTGAACTATTGATTAATTCTTCTTGGGTGCAGTGGTGCTTCATCAATCATTAAATAAGCTCTCCTGCCAGGGTAGGTACAGGAAGAAAAGATGTATGGGCTTGTTATAAAGTTCACGTGGACTGCAGTGGACTTTGGAGTGCTCAGACAAGTCAATTTCAGTTTTCAAGGATGGAAAGAGTCAGGAGCTGCCATTGTTGCAACCCCAGCTCATGAAATACACACCTCAGAAAGTGCTAAGCCTTACAGCGTGCATTTTCAACAAACTAGAGAAGTCTGCTGAAAAAAAATCACACACTTAAATTCAGACCACTGAATTATCCTTGGCTTGGCCCACATTTATCAAAGCCACCCATTTTCCTGCCTCCTCTGGGCTACCCGCCACGCCCCTGCATGGCAGCTCCCTCGGACCCTGCACACACACCTCTCTGCAATCCAAGGCAAAAGGAGTCCCCTGCGTAGGTCAGAGGCCCATGGACATGAAATAAAAGGAGAGCGGAAAGGAGAAACCTGTGTTTCATCCATTGCTGCTTCTTTTTTTTTTTTTTTTTTAATCTTCACCCAAGGACATTTTTACATTTATCTACAGACAGAATGGGAGGGAGAGAGAGAGAAACATCGATGTGAGAGAGACACATTGATTGGTTGCCACCCACACAACCCTAACCGGGGCTGGGGACAAACTGCAACCAAGGCACGCGCCCTTGGCTGGAATCGAACCTGGGACTCCTTGGTCCGCAGGCTGACGCTCTAACCAGTGAGCCAAACCAGCCAGGGCTCTTCTTATTTTTTAAAAAAATGCAGTTCCAGATTTGCTCAGTGTACTTTCTGTTGGGCACAGGACAGTGCTCCTTCTCAAGTCCACACGCGTTTCTGCCTCTCCCCCGGCCTTCCTGGCCTCCCTGGCCTCCCTGGCCTTCCTGGCCTCCCTGGCCTCCCTGGCCTCCCTGGCCTTCCTGGCCAATGCACGCTGGGTAACATAGGAGACAACATATTCACCACGCGGCTCGAGCCAGCCTCGCGTCCGTTTCCAGCACAGACGCGGTGATCCTGGAACGGAACACCTGATCAAGTCATGGGCCCATCACTGTTGTGTCATTCCACCAACTCCACCATCACAACACTGTTCTACTGTCGCCTCGAAAACCCCCTTCTCTTCAATCTCTAAAACACCATTTTTACCACCAGAAGAGAGATGTGAGACGAAGCAGCAAGTTTCAAAGTAGTCCCACCCAACTAAAGACACGTGCTACACGCGTGTGCCATTCCAAATACAAACCTCGGAGTGGCGCCAGGCCTGGAATCCGGGTCTCAGGACGAACTCGCTCGTGTCCGTTGCACTGCATTCTCCCACTCACAGAGCCGCAGCCCAGCGTGACCGGGGCGCGGGGTCCTTTCCCCAGCCTGCACTGTCTGCGTCCCCCTCCTCTCAGGTCTCTGGAACGTTGGCAGGTTTTACCAGTTCTGGCTCTCGCCTCACTTTAGTCAGAATGGCACGTTTACTTCTGTTTCCAGTACCTGACGTGAGCTCAGCCCTGCTTGATTTTCTGAATAAAAAGAAGGACTAAGAGGAGAGAGGCTGGAGAAGGCAGATGCTTGAGTGATGCTGGGAGCAAGGTGCCCCGGGAGAGTGTGACACCAGACACCTGCAGCAGACACCTGCCAGGAAGATCCCGGACTGTCATCCTCATGACCGCAGCCGCTGACACTTAGTTCCTGTGACCTCACTGTGTGCCAGGGGCCTTACAATGTATATCCACCCCTCACAATGCCACCGAGTAGGTACGGGTACCCTCGTGGTAAGAGAGAAACTGTGGCACAGACAGGGTAAGCGGCTTGCCCAAGTCACACAACTAGCAAGTGGAGGAGTAATTTCAACCCAGGTCTTTTGACCCCAAAAGCCATGATACTCTTTTCAGGGGACCCCACACTCTTATCTAATCACTAGATGCCTGCTGTCCTGGTGCCATCCCCTTCTTCATGCCACAGATGTGCCACCAGGGAAAAATGGGAGGGCAAGAGGGAGAAGGCTGAGTCCAGCACTGGCTTATGGTTCAACGTAGGCTTGGCCAGTGGGCATTCCTCCGCTCTGTGCCTGGCACATGGAGGAAATAGATGTGTGTCCCTTCTGTCATGCCAGCAAAGCTCTGCCCGCCCCTTTCCTCTAACAGGTGAGGCGAGGCATGGCCCCAGGGACTCTGACGGAGAGCAGAGCTGCCACTAAGACCATGCCCCAAGGGAATATAGAACATGGACAACGTCACCAATATTTCCCACCGACGAGCACAGCCATTAGGCCCCTGACAGTCATGACGCTGACGGAAAGTGGGTCAGTGATGGCGAGCTAGACCTAGTGTGGCCTGGCCGAAGGGTTGGAGCTCGTGTGAACTCAGGCAAGTCTGACCCTCAGTTTTGACGTTGATAAAATCAACGCGCACACAAGCAAGTACCAATAAAACTGGGGAAGCGGAATACGAGCAGTGGGTTGTATCAATGGCAGTGGTTGCGATACGATGCTGCGGTTTTGCAAGTTGTTACCATCGGGGGAAACTGGGCAAAGGGCACAGGGGATTTCTTATAACTGCATGTAAGTCTACACTTACCTCAATGAAAAAACCAACAATAATCAAAACAAAAACTCAAAACAAAATAATCACCAAGCAGTGGAGCTAATGGTTCCCACCCCTCCAGGTTACCATGGGGACGCAGTGAGGCAATAGATGTCTGACTTGGGATCCCGGCTGGGCTCACGCTCCAGCTTTGCCTGCCTCTCTGTCACAAGCAGGACACTTCTGATTATGGCTGAGCGAGTCAGAGCCAAGTCAACATTCATTGTAATGCTCTAAAAAAAGAGACCGTGCTCTCTTTATTCCTGAAGAGTCCCAAGCACACACTTGGCATTCATCGAATTTTGCCCAGTGACTAATAACCTTCACCACTTGTTTTGTTTTAGCTCTGGGTAACCCTCCCCCGCCTCTCAGAGAGGCATAACTGTGGTCCTTCCCTATGAACAATTCATCTGGGTCCATAAATATATACTTTACAATAACGGTACTACCCTGGAACTTAGCTGAAGAAGAATAGGGATATTGTTTGGAAAAATTATCTTTGTAACAAGGCCATATAGTTGTGCCTTTCATGTTCTTTGAAAGTTTTAAAATGTCACCTTCAATCTCTTCTAAAAATTTGAGTTTACGTAAAAATTACAGAAATGTGTCAAGGAGTCGTGCCACCTTTGGGGGAATTAATTCATTTCGATCACAGTTCTGCATCACATGAGCAAATGAAACATAAATGCCTGGCCTGTGTGGCTCAGTGGTTGAGCATCGAACCATGCACCAGGAGGTCGCGGTTCAATTCCTGGTCAGGGCACAGGCCCAGGTTGTGGGCCTGATCCCCAGTGGGGGCATGTAGGAGGCGGCCCATCGATGTTCTCTCTCATCAATGTTTCTATCTCTCTCTCCCTCTCCCTTCCTCTCTCTAAAATCAATAAAGAAGAAGAAAAAAAAGAAACATAAATGCCCCCTGCATTTCTGGCACGACATCATGCACTGAGGGCCATGTGGGGTCTTTTAGAAAGTTCACTGGGTAGATAGGTTAATAAAATGGACCCTTTCTTCTTTTGACAGACACCCAGGTCATCATCACCTCTCACTGAGGACTCCTTGCAGGTAGCATTTGAAAACTAAGAATTTCATCCCAAGAGAAACCTTCATGCCCAAAAGCAAAACCAAAAAGCAGCCTTCCAAGCGGGGAAAGACGTGCTCTTTCTCAGCCTGCCCACTCGTTTCCTTTAAGGCGCTCATCCGCCTTGATTTGTAATGTGCTTTTCTCTGAAACGCTGTGAGGAACACCTTGTAGCAATACCTGGACAGAAGGGGGACACAGACACAGAACTCTGGAGCTGAAAGGGACTTCAGAGATCACCTCAGACTGGTCCCACACCTGGGGGAGGGGGGTACAGCCCACCTTATCTGTTCCTTCATTTTAAAATAGAGTCAGGATGGTTTCAGCGACTTGCTCAAGGTCATCAGGATCGACATTCAAGCTCCTTGACATCTACCATACCATGCTGTTCCTTCCAAAAAGTACCTCTGACTACCCTCCCCCTTCCTAAAAGAGGAGGGGAAAAGATTCATAAAAAGTCATGATTAATTACATCCCAAACATGCATTAAATTAAAAAAACATAAATATCCTTTTGGTGTGTGCCCCATGCCTCAGTCTGCATTGAGCTGTATGACGAGCAAGACTAACAGCCCAGAAGTTCTGGGGAAGCCAGTCAGAGGTCCGGCTATCAGTGGGCTGGCTTCCTGCTGCAGACAGCTTCAGTGTGTAACTATCTCATACGCCGGGTGGTTTCAGAAAGCACTCAGCCCAGTACTAACTACATTTCATGAAACACACAGCAATGTGGTAATAATTTTCAAAACGTAAAAGTCTCTCTCTGGGCACATTAGATCCTTAAAGCATCAAGAACAGCATCGTTTCCCCTCTCCCCCATTTATTTCGTATCAGTTCCTTACAGTATAAACTCACTCTTTCTAGACAAATCAATCAAGAAGTGTTCACCATCCCTGCCACGGCCGTGACAGATCATTTTAAAATTAATTCAAGAACATAAAAGTTTTAAAGATAGCCCTGGGTTGAGTTGTCTCGTGAAACAACAGAAAGTTAAAATTCTCAAGCAAATTGCACAGTCGCTGTTGACACTAGCTGAAATGATGGGTGAAAGATGGCAGCTACTTCTGAGGACCATCATCTGTTACTTTAACAACCTACAGTGTCTTCTGAATAATAAATGCAACAGCCCAACTCTTCATTCTCAGCACAACACACCAAATAGTTTTCCAGGCATTTGCAATTCGCCAGTTACACTCAAAAAGCCACCCCCGACACCCACCGTCACTTCACTCTGACCTTTTATGAAAAGACAACCGTTTTGAGCCATATGAGAGAGAGAGAGAGAGAGAGAGAGAGAGAGAGAGAATCCTGGTGGAAAATAATACACAGCTGTGATAATATCATAATATCATTTTTAAAATATCATACTCTAGTTTTACTTTTAATAAAAGATAAAAAAGGGGGTCTGTGAATAATTAGAGATTGCAGTCTGAAGCCAGTTACAGTCACTGCAATTGATAATAAACTGAAAACCCCTTGAGAGCAGGTAAATGCTTTGCAACCCTGACCCCCTTGCTCTCACATTACTTAACTACCCTGCGGTTCTTGCATTACATCACCATTCAAGCGATTGGTTCCTGCATTTTAACTCTCTCCCTGTCTCCTCCGATTAGGAGCGACACCGCCGCAAAGAAACTTCGCCGGAGTTTGCTCTTTCTCGCTTGCTTTTCACTGGTGGCCTTGCTGCTCCTGTCGCTCTGCCTGGCTCTGCTCGTTCTCCCCAACCCGGCCTCGCTCCCACTCATTCAGGTCGCGGTATCAGAACAAAAACTCCCATCCAAGTGAAGAGAAACGCCTCTTCGGGACGAGGAGAGGAGCGCAGGGGCTGGGGAGAGAGGAGAGGACGAGGAGAGACAAAGCCGGGCAGAGAGGGGAGCAGGAAGAGCAGGAGGAGGACCAGGACTCAAGACAAGAAGGCAATGGGGGCCAAAAAAATGTATAAAAGCAGAAAAAAGAAAATAAAATTAAAAACAAACCTCATGGACATCACTGAGGCTGAATTCCCTCCTGAGGTGCAGAACATGAGAGCTCTGGAATGAGTGTGTGTAGAATTTGAGCCAAAGCTTAACTAGCCTGAGTGAGTCATATCCTTCCCACTTGATTCCAGGCCAAGCGATGATGTAATGCGCTGGCCCTGCTCTAGCGCCGGGCTCTGGCTCTCCCTCCGCTCCCTCGCTCGCTCTCTTTCTCCTGGGCTCGCCTTCCCCCCCTGCTCCCTTTTAGCTCAGTGCTGGTGAAGTCACCATTTAAATCTGGCAGAACTGAAGCAAAAACTTCAATGTAACCAAAACAGCCCCAGGCTGAGTTCCAGACTCCGAGAGCCTTCCCAGTGCAATTGCCCTTAGAAACGTGTAAACAGAGGGGGAAACAGTGCCGCCTGGGGTTGGCCCAGCAGCTGCCATGCACTCAGACGGGACCTGCAGCCCTGCTGGCGGGGGTCCACAGGTTCCGGTAACGTCGGAAAAAAATCACTGGTTAAAAAAAAAAACGCCCGTGTGTTTGGAGAAAGGGGAATAGCCATGGAGACCCACGGAGGGATGGGTGAAAGACAGCAGCTTGGAAGGATCAAGTGGGAATAAAACACAAGGCAGGTGACCAGC
Source organism: Tadarida brasiliensis (assembly GCA_030848825.1). Lineage (NCBI taxonomy): Eukaryota > Metazoa > Chordata > Mammalia > Chiroptera > Molossidae > Tadarida > Tadarida brasiliensis. The sequence goes on along the minus strand of CM061267.1, from coordinate 90,154,169 downwards.
CCAGGCTGACAAGCACCAGGGTTTCCGTGGCCCAGGCCCCCCCCCCCCCCCATGGGATTTTCTGTTGCTGAATGCCAACCACCAGGCCTCCAGAGATTCCTTGCATCTGACCCCCCTGTCAACAAGGGCAAACCCATTTCTGGGCCAAACATACGCCTGTGTCTGGAGCCACCAAGAACTGGGAAATCACAGTCCCTTCTCTGTTGGCCCATTTTGGTGCAGGAGGGAAGAGGACTCTAGTTGCTAAACACAAAGTTTGTCCCTCTGAGATCAGCACTCCACTCTCGGGTGAGTTGTGCACAGATCCACAGAGGAGGAAATTCAACGGTGTCCCCCTCTCGGGTGAAGACCAGCTACCTGGCCTGCACTTGCTGGGGGAGGGGTGCTGCCGCTGTGTGGCTGGCTGCGAGTTTAAAGGGATGCAGGGAGAACAAACAGCATGTGTGTCTCTTTTTAAATTACAGGGTGAGGAAAACCAGCCTGGGGGTGTTGGGGTGGGCAGTCAAACACTATTCTTCACAAATGACGGTGAAGTCCTGTTAATTGTGGAATTCTACCCCTCACTTCACACCTCTCCTGCTCAGGACTTTCCCTGGAATAGTCCAGACACCTGGCTGTTTTTCGGCCCATTTTTTAACTCTGTGTTCTCTCCCTTTTCTCTTCCCCTCACCCTTCATGATTCCTCCAGAGAGAGAGAGAGAGAAAAAAAAATAATTTTTAAAAATGGGAAGTTCACTAGAATTTTTTGTAAATACCACAAAAGCAGAAGAAAGGCATGGAGTTGCCACTTATTTACTTATTTTTAAATAATCCTAGCCTCCTGTCACGTCTATGGCCTCCCGTTGCTCCTGGGACCAGTGAATTGAGTAGGTGATACAAACATTTGTCTCTCTGCATGTTGCCAAGCAGAGACCATCCGCCCTTCTAAACTCTGCTTTCAGAGAAACCTCTTCGTTTATTAAAGATGTCTGCTGCTAGGGGACAGGGCTGTTCATCTGAGTCCCTGGGAATTTAAATCACAGCTTCAGGGAATATCAACACTCAAGGTGAAGAGTTAAACAGCAGTTTGCCCAGCAGTCTGCCTGACCCTGGGGCCCGGAGCGGGGAAGAGCTTTCCCCAGCAGTCTGCCCTGGAGCCTGGCGCTTGACATCCCCAATTGATGCTGATGCCACAGTTGCACCAGTGACACCTTTATCAAGGCAGGCAGCTCTGAATTAGAGGTGATCAGCCGTAATTACAGCTGGCGCCACTGAAGCCTGTGGCCTGACAGCGGCAAATGTGGTTGTTATAAAGTTGGGTCCACCATGTCAGTGGCCCGCATAACTCACTCACGTCTGGCTCGCCAGCAGCTATTGATTTTTCTTCTGATGCAGGGAATAAATAAAACAAAATCTTCATTCACTCCTGCGAGCCTTTCCAGGCGTGTTGAGGAAATTTTTATACAAACTACTTTGTCCTTTTTATAAGAGCCACTGACCATGTTGATTAAGGTAAAACTAAGGACTTTCCCTCCTCCACTCCCCACAACTTGCCTTAATGTCCATATTTAAATGTTTTCTTTTTTTTTTTAATATGTTTTTCTTGATTTTAGAGAGAGGGGAAAGGAGAGAGAGAGGGAGAGAGAAACATTGATGAGCAAGAACCATCGATCTGCTGCCTCCCGCACACCTCCACGGGGGATCAAGCCTGCAACCCAGGCATGTGCCCTGACCAGGAATCGAACCGGTGACCTCTCGGTGCATGAGACGACGCTCAACCAATTGAGCCACACGAGCCGGGGCTGAATGTTCTCTTTATGATGTTGTTCGAGGCATATCAAAATGGATATGCAGAAGAGTTTTTCAAATTGACATCGCCCTGTAATCTCAGCTAGGATTTTTGTTAGACCATGTCACGGGGCTGGGTGAAACTGTTCACTAGTGCCCCCCTGCTTTTTTTTTCTTTTCTTCTTTTTCTAGGGAGTAGGTAAAAGGGACCCTGTGCTGTGGGTAAAGATTATGTAAAGTATCTTTCCTGGGCCTCCCTTGGAAAGTAACGAAGGAGATGACAGCTTTGACCAAAGCCAGGCATAGACCTCTCGTGAGATACACCAGCATCTTCGCTCCTGCCAGGAGGAGGAAGGGGACGAGAGGTTCCAAAGTGGTGAGTGTGCCTCTGATCAGGGAGTGAAGTGGCCAATGGTTTTGGTGTTTCTAGAACCCAGCCAAGGGCCTGTGCTTGATGCTGCTGCTGTTAAGCCAATGACGTACAGGGACGCATTGGCATTCCAATGAAACGTTTCTCGAGTGCTGGTCTGAGTTAGAATCATTTCAGAGTTCAAAGGGGTCTGAGTATTTACATTTGCACTTGCCAGTGGGTCGGAGCCTAAGTGCCCTCCCGCCAGTCCGAATCAGGCATTCTCACTGGCTGCGGGGCTCCTCCGCACTTGAAAAGAAACCTGCTTTCCCATTTTCCTTCCTGTGGGCAGCTAACGACAGGGAATATCCTGTTCCCCAAAGGAAATTCCCCTCAGGCTCAAGAGCTTCCTTTTCACCCCTTAGGCCCTCTGGTGGCCTCTCCCCCACAGCCCCCTCCAAGAAGGGGGCTTTGCAGATAGGAGCTGTAAGATGCTGTAATTCCAGCGGGATCCTTCTTAGAAGTAGCCCCCAGCCAACAGGCGAGGCCTCCAGATTAGCTGGCTTGCTCAGGAATGCTTGCAACACCCTCCCTTCAGAACGTGTCATCCTTGGGGAGAGGGTGGTGGGTACCGCACAGCTGTTCAGTGTAACTCACTCACATGCTCCCAGCTCCTGATGAAATGTTCGGCTCCAAAGAAGTGGAAACCTCTGAGATTTGAGCTCCGAGTTCAGAACGGGTTTGGATCGTCTCCAAAACAACCCACTAGAAAAGGCACAGCTCGGACGGCAGGGCTGAGGGGCGCCACCGCCGACCAAAGTACACTTCGTGTGCCGGGGCGGGTTTCTGAGCTCAAACGTTCCGGGCACACACAGCTAATGTAAGACAACCGTCCTTCCTAGAGAGAGCAAATCTTTTTTTTTTTTTTCTTTTGGGTTTGAACGTATTCTCCTCCAGGAAAAGCATATTATCTTCTTGCAGACATTGTTTTTTAAAATTGAACCCGTGATTCCCACAGTCCCAGAGGAGTTTGAGGGGCCAGATAATTTCAGAGTTAAATAAGCTGTAATGACTATCACATGTACCCAACCATAAACCTAGTATTAAAAATTATTCAGAAAAAGTGGCATCTCTTCCTTTTTTAATTTACAATAACCAGCCAGGTGGTTTTCTAAGGCCTCCTCTGCAAATTGCTTCCAGCGAACCTTCCGGTCACAGACCACTGCACACCCACGTGCTGTCATTCAGCATCCCCTCAACTTGGGTGTCCCGTGTTTTCACAGTGGACAGAGGGGCTGTCTGGGTGAGCCCGTGCAGCAGACATCCTGAACTGTGTGGGATTAGCTGGTTTAGATGTGTGGCTCCCAGCAACTGTCCCAGGGCATAGCAAGGATGTCAGCCCTTGGTTACCTATCGCAGCTCCAGCAACCCAGCCCTGGCACCAAGTACCCGCAGGCAACTTGCTGGCCTCTCCTGTGTCAAAACCTATTTGTAATGCTCTGATGTGGCAATATTGAATGTGACTCAGACAAAGGAATGAATTTCTAATGATGGAGGCATCACGAAACCTTAGGGGTAGGTATTGGGAAGTTGTAAGAGACTTTCGATGAGCCCTAAACTATCATTATTGATTCTGTCTGCTATAGGGTTTTTTCCCCTCTAACTTCATCTTTGAAACGTGCATGTCATTGTATCACTTGAACCTATCACAGTGTCTGAAAGGCAGCTGACACTTAATGAATATTTGTGGAATAAATGAATGAGTGAATGAAGGCTTTGCTGGACTACCAGGCTGGGGTAGGAGCATCCCTTTCTCGTGGCTCCCGTGGCACCTGGACCAGATTCTATCCCAGCAATAAGCCAGTTATGGAGGTACCTATTTCCGTGCCTCTCTTCCTTGGAGTCCTTAGCTTCCGTAGGGCAGAGACTGGGCTTATCCATCCCAGCATCCCTCGCAAGCACCTGCCTCACACACAGTAGGTCCTCAAGAAATGTGGCTGACCCTGGAGTGCTGGCAACGCAGGCTGCCCAGTCTTCTCTGAATATTTTTCCTCCTAAAAGTTCTTTTTCCCTTTTGTACTCTTATTCACACTTTTTCTATGGCTTCCTTAAGATCTGGAGCATCCAGACGAGCTAGACGAATAGGAAAAACCCTAGGCAATCTACTGGATGGCTTTCCATCCCTGTTCCATGCCATTTCTCCTTGAAAGGCTCTAGATTCCTCCTGTCCTCCTTTTCCTGGACCCAGAGAGCACCCGAGGTCCTCAGAGCAGCGGCCACTAGACTATTTTCGCCAGTTTCCTTCATGAAGCATCCAGGTGAACTGAAACGGGAGGTGTGAAGAACTGACATTCTCCCATTGGTTGGGGTGCTTGTCGCATGGTTGCTGAGGTGTCCTAAGGAAAGGGAGACCGCCACCAGGACTTACTCATCCCCAAAGCAATGCCGGTGTCAGTTCTAACCTGCAGTCCCTACAACCCAGCGTTGGGACTACAGGGAGAACACAACAAGAAATGGTGGACGACAGCGGGTTCAAACATTTGTAGGCAGAAGTAGGTGCAGGACCAGAGCTCGTGGCGTTGGCAGACTGCCCTGAATTGAGGTCCTGGTGCTGAGTGGAGCCAGGACGTGGGCAGCAGTGGAACAGGACTGGCTGCGGCGCGAGTCCGCCCCCGAGGGGCAGGCCACTGAGGATTGCTGTGCTTGAGACGTAACCCACCGAATTCCCACTGTCCCTTTAGACAAAGGTGGTGACCGGCCTGCTCTAGGGTAAAACACATGGGGTGCCTAGGGTGCAAAGTTTAAGGAGGCGCTCCCACTGGGGCGTGCTGTCACACAACCAGAGTGAGCGCCTCCTTAGACGCTGGGCTGCGGGCGCCCCGCTTGTGTCCCCTGGTCCAGGCCCTGAGCTGGGTGCTGAAGGTTACCACTTACTATGGCCTCATGAGGACCTGCAGGACTAGGGAAATAATACTGGGAGATGCTCTGGGTCTACCTGGCCAGCTTGGGGGAAGGAGGTGACACCTGCAACAGGCTGCACTTTCCCTTGGATGTATCATGTTCATCAATCTCTCCATCTCGATTTCTTTTCCTTTAGCTAACCACCCCCCCCCCCAACAAATTCATATATTCATTGCTGTGAAACATCAAGATTACAGCCTTCTCTGTCCTCTATGTCAGAATTTTTGGAAATTCTCCCCCCCCCCCATATTTTGTAGCTATCATATCTTATTAAAATATATAATAATGCATACATACACACACATATACACAAATATGTTTACAGATATACATATGTGAATATACAAGTGTGTATATATGCCAATATTTGTCATCATTAGCCAACATTTATTGAGCACATATTCTGTGCTGTGCATCGTGTTAGGTGTCCACAGACATCAATTCTTCTAATCTTTTCAGTAACACAATGGAATAGGCACTTTCCTTATCCCCATTTTATGGATGAAGAAACTAATTCAGGGAATTTGATAACCTGCCTAAATGCCCTTGAGGAACTGGACTTGAACTAAAAGTTGTTTAATGCCAAAGTCGGGGATGTGACCATGTCACCTCACTACTCTGTATCAGTGCACTGATACCTTCCATAGCCCAGCTGCTGCTGGTGACCTGGGTTAGTCTGTGTCCAGAAGCAAGCAGTGTCCTGGGCCCAGGCAATCAGGACAGGCAATGTGGGTCTTAGGAGCTTCATGATTCTGACCAGAGAGATAGTCCAAAGGAGGAGGGCTGGAGCAGAAGCAGAGAAAAATGGAAACTTTTAATGGCATAACATCAAAAAATAAGAAATGCAGGTCACCTCTCTCACCCGGCCTTCACCACCTCCCCGTCACACCCTGAAATCTTGTCAGGGGCCACGCCATGAACCAACACTTCAGAGTCCATCCCCGTGGCTCTCCTGGTGCCCTCACGCTGCTGGATTCTGGGGCTCCTTCCTTCTTGATGGGCATCCCCATTTCCCATGGAGGAAAGCGTACCAGCCAGATCCTGACCATCAGCGGCTGAGAATTCATATCTGGATTGCTTATCTCTGGGCATTATTTTAAATTCAAACCACTGGGTGTCTCATTTCCGAGTATGTTTTCACAAATACTTTGTACTTGCACAAAAAGGCTTTCTGAAAAAGAGTACTCACATGTTTGGATGATAGCCCTGAAAATATACTCTACTGGCTGTTTGCACTGTAAAGCATTTTTAAATTAAAAAAAAAAAAAAAACTGCAAAAGTAAGAATGAATTTGAAGAGGTTTTGAGGGCATTAGAAATAAAAAGGAAGGCTTACGCTCAGGATTATATTTGTGGTTTCTTTTCTTTCTACTGACAGTCCAGCTGTTGGGCTCTGTGTGTGTTTAACACTGACCTCCCTTCCTCTGAGCAGAGAAGTTCACCAGCACTGATTTATTCTGCAAGGAGAAGGAGCCCTCCAACACTTTTGCCTGGAGGGGAGGAGAGGAATTTAAAAAAAAAAAAAAAAAAAAAAAACCCAAACATGAAACTCTCAGGCCTTCCAAATGAAATTATCTATGTTTTTATTAACAGAGACCCTGAGTTAAAAAGTTGGTTTTGATAAGAGAGAATAAATGAAAGAGAAAAATGCTGACATAATATTTTGGTTTCCAAACCCGCTTCCACTTTCTACGGTCCCCCTCAGGCCTGGACAGGGCTGTGATCGCTGTACTTACCCCAGAATCCCAGACAGACGATGCGGTTAATCCTGCCTTATGTCTAAACGTTAAAAAACGGACCATACGATGTTTCTCTCTCATTGATGTTTTTCTCTCTCTCTTTCCCTCTCCCTTCCTTTTATCTCTAAAAAAATCAATAAAAATGTATTTTAAAAAAAACTGATCATAACCCAGCCAGTGTGGCTCAGTGGATTGAGCGTCATCCCATGGACTGAGAGGTCCTGGTTCGAATCCTACTCAGGGCACATCCCTGGGTTGCGGGCTTAATCCCCAGTAGGGGGCGTGCAGGAGACAGCTGATGGATGTTTCTCTCTTACATGGATGTTTCTCTCTTACATTGATGTTTCTATCTGTCTCTCCCTTCCCCTCTCTCTTTAAAAAAAAATAAATAAAAATATATTTAAAAAATAAATAAAATAAATAAATAAAACGGATCATAGTGACACTTGCCTATGTATTGCCATAGGTTTCTGCCTTCCTAGAAGTGTAGACCTGTATGATTTATAAATAAGTTAGTCCTTTCCCCTCCGTTCCTATGAGAGGAATGATGTCCAATGGGGTCTTTAGGTTTGGGAGTAAAAGATCCTAAATTTCTCATTCTTTTTTTTTTTTTAATTTTTTTTCTTTATTGATGCCTAGGCTCATTTCCCTGCCTAGTTTCTCTCCTGTTGCTCCTTTTATCCTAGGCCCTTCCATGTTTCACTGTCCCTAGCTTTAACAAGCATCCTCTAAAAATCACCTGGATTCATGTTGTGAAATCTTTCCTGCGTGACGTTAAGAACCCACACACTACTGGCTGGCCCTAGGCAGACCCACTCAGGGTCAGGTGCCCCTTTGGGTCCCCATCTGAGTGCCGATTCCTTTCATTTAGTAGCCACCCCGACTGGAAAGCATGCTGTGAAGCTGTGTGAGAACACACCTTTCTTGAGCACTGGTCCTCCTCGAGAATCTCATGAAAACTGTGAACCCTCCTTGAATCACAAAGCCCAGGTTAAAAATCCTCAAGAAAAAAACAGAAACAACAACAAAAAAACATGTTCTCTTTGTATTAGAGTTCAAGCTGTGGTCTTTTGCAGGTTAAGGAAAGCAGGTACATACAGACGAATCTCAGCGCCTTGAGGCTAACCCTGGCCTGGCACTGTAATCAGCAGGCCTAGTACTTCTCCCAGCTCAGTGGTTTTCAGACTTGGTGAACCTAAGAAGCTCCAGAGAACAGGTTAAAATGCAGATTTCCAGGTACTGCCACAAAGCTTGTAACTGTCAAAGTGAGGCCTGAGCATATATGTTTTTATTTTCACATATGTTTTTATTGATTTTAGAGAGAGAGGAAGAGAGAAGGAGAAAGAGAAACATTGATCAGCTGCCTCCTGCACACCCCCTACTGGGGATTGAGCCTGCAACCTGGGCATGTGCCCCGGCCAGGAATCGAACTGGCAACCTCTCGGTGCATGGGATGACGCTTAACCAACTGAGCCACACTGGCTAGAGCTAAGCATATGTATTTTTAAGCACAACTCCTTAGAGATTTTGATCCTAGCAATCCACAGTCCTCACTTCAAGAAAGACCGAATTCTATCTGGTCATTCTGTGGTCAGAAATATCACAAATAAATTAAATCAGAAAAGGAAAACAAATACAAATACTTGTGCATTTCCCCTGCTGTTCAGGCTCTAACAATTTTTCTTTCACCTCTTATTTTTTAAGGTAAAAAATAAAACTATCTACCCTAAAATTTCAAACTTTTAAAAATGGGCTATAGTGGCTTTTCCAAAACAGGATGTCTACAATGGATGGAAATAAAACATACGTGTTCACAGTAACATAACACCATCTAAACAGCCTATGGAATTATGGTCTCCAGGACCCCTGATAAGATAGGGTTTCCTGACCTGTGTCTGGTTTAGCAAGGCATTTCTCCCCTATGTTTACTATCAATGCTTCCAGATGTTTACTTTGCAATATTCCCAGTCCCCTAACGTGACAATCACAGGGAGGGTGTTTCAGGGAGGGGAAAGGAACATTAGCGGTAATTGAAGAGTGACTTGCATGGGACCAGCTCAACACACCTTTGGCATAACTTGGTTATCTTCTTCTAGAACTTTAGTTAAACATCAAATAGCAGTCTTGGTTCTGTGGCATCTGAATGCTACAGAATTATACACAGGGTCCCCTTCTCTGGTGTTCTCACTTTCTCCAAAGAATGTTACAAAAGTTTTTCATACGTCTTTTACTTTTAACATTTTAAAGTGCCTTAAACACTTAGGCGGAGAAAGTGACAGTCCATCCACAGACCCAAAGACAAGAGTGACCGATGAAGGGGAATGAGGATCACGACCTGTGAGTCATCGAGGCTGCACTACTAAGTGGGAATTAAGTGTCTGAATTACAATGATAGTCCTTGTATAATTTCTGTTTGATCAACTCTCTGTCACAGTAATACTGTCACAGTACCACTGAAACAGACACCACACACAAGCCCAGGGAACAGACAAAAGGAAGAACCTTGGTAGGTGCTGAATGCCTGGGGAAATGATGTTCTGAGAGAGCAAGGGCGATGGACGTGAAAAATAACGATGGATATGATAAAAACCAGGAGGCCTCTTAAGCATATTTTCGGTCACTTACGCCCCTTCTCTCCAGGTGCCGTCATGTCCCTTTTATTGTGACACTTGTTTGTATTGACCGAAGACAAAAGCCTCCAAGATTTGGAGAATGAAGAGATATTGATCATTATTAATGACTAATCATTGAAAGAGTTTTGGGGTAGCAATCCTTTTTAAAGTCCTGGATACTTTCAAAAACAAATAACCTGTAATTGCCAGAAAATTGTCTGTTCCATTTGGTGGGGGGAAAAATGTCCTTCTTGTTGGCTTTTCATAGGCAAACCAGTCTTCTCTGTCTCAGATCTGAGATGCCGTGTGTGTGTGTGTGTGTGTGTGTGTGTGTGTGTGTGCGCGCATGTGCACCTTATCCCAAACTGAAACAGTATCCACGACGCAGAGTTGCATAGGGTAGCACGATTCTGCAAGGCTAGATGTGTGTGAGTGGAGAAGGGCCCATAACTCAGTCCGAGGAAGCTCCATTTTAATTTGTCAAAGTTCCTGTGATTTTAACAAAGGCTATTTGGTGTTACGTGATATCTCTTGGCTTGGCTAAACCTCAGCAAAATTAAGATCCTTTTGTGTGTTTTTTTTCCTCCCCTTTCAACCTCTCTCTCTGTATTTTCTGATGCCCTTTTGTTCTTAGCTGGTTTCAAGTCATCTGGTAAAGATTTTAGCTGATAAAGGCACATTTCCTCCATTGTAAAAGCTGAGAAGTCAAGGAAATGCAAAGTTATAAGGTCTCATGGTGGTGGTATCGGACACACCAGGACAGAAGACAGGAGGGAAACGGTTTGGTATAAGGATGCTACTGAACCTTTGGTTCTAGATTTCAGAGATACAGCAGAAAACAAAACAAACAAGGTCTCAGACCTCAGGAAGCCAGCATTCTAATGGGTAGAAAAAGATGATCAACAAGTAAATAAGCAAATAAATAATCATAGACAGTGAAACTGCTACAAAGAAAATAAAACACAGTGATGAGATGGAATGTTGGGTGCGGTGGCGTCTTCCGGATGAGGTGTTCAGGGAAGTCCTCTCCCAGAGATGACATTTTACCTGAGAAGTGAAGGATGATACAGAGACATGGAGGAAGAGGTGTGCAGAGGGAACAACCTGGATAAATGCCCAAAGGCAAGAAGGAACTTAGTGTGTTTCCTGCATGGAAAGATAGTACAGGGACGGAGAAAGGGAGGGAAAGAGCTCACCTGGGAGAGGTAGGTAGGGGTCATGCAGGCCACGTCAAAGAGCTTCTGCTTTGTTTTAGGACAAAGAGAAGCCATGGGAAAATCTAAAGAAGGGACTGACACAATCTGATTTTTATTTTAAAGACATTGCAATAACTGTTGTATGGAAAATGGATCGTCAGAGAGTAGAACTCAAGTTTGGGGAACAGTTAAGAGATTTTGCAATAGTCTGGATGAGTGGGATGGAGGCTCGCAGTAGGCTGGTAGCTGGAAATGTGGGTGAGAGGAGGGCAGAGCCAGGATAGATTGACGTACAGCCAGCTGCACTACCTAAGTTGGCCATAGGAACAAGGAAGAGAAAGAATCAAACAGGACTCCACATTTTTTCCCAGGTCAGGTGGGTAAATGCTATTGCTATTAAGTGTGATGAAGAAGGCAGGTATTCAGATGGCTTGGGGAGGAACAAGAGTCTTGCTTTGGACAAGTTAACTTTGAGGTGCTGGGTGACATACAGTTGAAGAAATAAAGGCAGAGGGGTGGGAACATCTGAGCTCAGTGCAGGGGTGAGTCAGAGTTGAAGATATCCATAGGGAATCAATTCTGATTGACTGTCTTTAAAGCCACCGACTGGGGGAGTCTCAGGACTGAGTCATGCAGGACACACAGAAGATGTGGGCAGAGGCGGATTAGCTAATGAGATGTGAGAAAAACCAGGAAGGAGGCAGGGGAGAGTCCAGGAAGTCAGCGTAAGTACAACAGTCACTTCAGGTGATCGAGAAGTATGAATTGTTCAGAATCACCTATTCAGTCATTCCTGCAGCCAGGCTCTGCCTCGGAAAAGACTGAAAGGCAAGGGAGGGTTGGCTACACCAGAGAATGGAGCCTGCTTCTCCCTGCCCCCTCCCTGGCGACACTCCACCCCTTTCCCCCAGTGGTTGTAAATATCAAGAAAAATTATTGTAATACAGAACATTTGAAGCTTTTATTTGCAAGCAACAAAGTATAAGGCGCTTTAAAAAAATTCTTCTTGGGGCCAGAAGCTTTCGGATGCCTGGCTGCCTTTCCTTTTTATAACTGCTGTTCATAGGATAGTTTAAACATGCTTCCAACACCCCCAATAAATATATACTTTTTTTTAATCCTCACCCGAGGATATTTTTTTCCATTTATCTTCAGATAGAGTGGGAAGGAGAGAGAGAGAAACATTGATGTGAGAGAGACACATTGACTGGTTGCCCCCTGCACGACCCCAACCAGGGTCAGGGACCGAACCGTAACCGAGGTACGTGCTCTTGACCAGAATCAAACCCAAGACTCTTCGGTCCTTGGGCCGATGCCCCAACTGCTGAGCCAGACTGGCCAGGGCAATAAATATATACTTTTTTTTTTTTAGCAAGAGATAAACTTCCTGTCAATAAGGACTTCTGCTTTATACATTATCATTTTAGGGATTTAGCAGAAGTGATAAAATGGAAATTTTCCATGGGCATTAGTTGGAGACCTTCATTTGTCTCAAAGGCTAAGGAGCAAGATTAAATGGAAAATCCTAAATCACGTTTTAAACACTAAACTGTACTAATGCATGTGATTTTAATAGTGCTAGGACATCTCCCACTTTGAGGTGGTGCCAGAGTGACTTGGGAATGTGAGCTGCTCAGAAGGTTGGAAGAGCCCTGGCCAGTTTGGCTCAGCAGTTAGAGCATCAGCCCACAGACCAAAGAGTCTTGGGTTCGATTCTAGTCAAGAGCACATACCTTGGTTGCAGTTCAGTCCTGGCCCTGGTTGGGGTTGTGCAGGAGGCAACCAATTGATGTGTCTCTCTCACATTGGTGTTTCTCTCTCTCCCTCCCATCTTATCTGAAGATAAATGGAAAAATATCCTCAGGTGAGGATTAAAAAAAAAGGTTGGAAGAGCTGTCTTCTAGCAGATGTTTTCTAGAGAAAACAGGGATCTTGGGACAGGTTTAAATTGGGAACAACCAGTAGGGACCTGGAGAGTATTATGCTAAGCGAAATAAGCCAATCAGAGAAAGACAAATACCACATGATCTCACTTATTTGTGGAATATAATGAAAAAAATAAGCTGATGAACAAAATAGACCCAGAGACATAGAAAGGAATACAGTTCAGACTGACAAACCTCAGAGGAGGGGGCGGGGGGGAGGGATGAGATAAACCAAAGAACTTATATGCATGTATGCGTAACCAATGGACATAGACAACAATGCTGGGGGGAGGTGGGGGGTGGGATGGGAGGAGGGTGTCTAGGAGGGAGAAAGGAGAAATATCTGTAACAAAAATAAATTAATAAAAATTGCAAAAAAAAAAAAAAATTGGGAAGGGCCTTTTGGAATGTGGGATGCTATTCATTATATTTGACCTGGGAGACCCTGGATTTAAAAACAAAAAAACAAAACAGAGAGACGAGAAACACACTGGCTGTAAATAAATGTGTCCCTCCCCGAAGATGGCCTAACTACCTTAGAAAGGGCAATCGAGGGAAGGGAAGGGGGTGGGGGTGTGATGGGGCGCAGGGAGCCAAGGGAATTCATGAAGCTAAGAGCTATAACGGTTATTTCAAATGTGGGGCAAGAAGCAGAAAAATATCCTACATTTTTCAAAGTACTTTCTTAACACAACCTCACAGCGTATTAGACTCTGGAGATTTTAAAATCCAACTTTCCTGATTTTACAGATGACAAAGCCAAGGTACCAAAAAACTGTCATGTGCTTAAAATCACCCCAGGCCCCCTGGTGCCTGTTCAGAGCTCTTTCTGCCACACTCGGGGAGGCTGGTATCTCTGGACAGTGGACAGAGTCTCATTCAGTGACTTTCCCGAATTCCTTCTTGGCTTTGGTCTCTTGGGGGTAGAGGCTTCGCCCTGAACAAGATGTCAGCCAAGGGGCAATGGAAATGGGCCACTGAACAACAGCTGGGCCGGGCATTTCCCCGGAAGGAGGCAAGCCAGCCAGTGTCTGTCAATCAGAGGTGGTCAGAGCCTGTTCTCGTACATTATGAAATGCCCTGATGTTTTTGTAACCAAATCAATGCGTTATGAACAGGACGCTTTTCCTGTAACATCCTGCATCTGTTCTCAGGAGTGGATAAAAAGCGGTGGGGACTCTGGCCACAACGATGCCAATTTATACGTGATACAGAGCAATCTGTCGCCTCATTTAATCCTCCTAGAACTTTCCCAAGGAGAAAGCTGAGGTCAGGACCGTGTAATGACTTCGTCCAGAACACAGAGTTATTGACAAGATCTCAGGCCTTTGACAGCCTTTGGTCCAGTGTTTTTCCCATAATATATATATTTTTTTCGTCTGGTCTCCCAGATGTGTATTGTTTTACTTTGGAAAATGATTTTCATATTTGGTTGGTTGTGGTATTTGGAACCCCCCCTCCCCACCACCTCATTATGCTTGTTTATTATGGTAAAATATACATAACATAAAACTTACCATTTTAACTTTTTTTAAGTGTATAATTCACTGGTATGAGGTACATGGTTGAACTTTTGAGGTAGCAAAGACTAGGAAGTGTAATAATTATTATTATAAAATAAAAGCTAATTAGTGTGTTCTTCTTAAATGCCAAGCAATGTGCTAAGAGCTAATCTACAATATCTCACTAAACTTTAAAAGCAAGTCTGGCTGCAATTCTTATCCTTCTTTCACAGATGGGGAAACAAAAGTTCAGAGAGGTTAAGGAACAGCCTAGCTGGCACCCAGCAGAGCCATGTGACCAGCCCGGCAGCGGACTGACGCATTCGCTCTCTACCCACCACACCTTGTTGCTTTTGCTCTGGGGCTGCTGTTACACAAAACAAGGGAGAACTGAAAGACTCAATTCTTCTTTCTTGGGTTCTCTGTCTGGTTTGACCCCTTACATGTTGACTGGCCACTGAGCAACCCCAGGGCCACCAGCATGTGGGAAGTACTTGAGACAGGGGAAAAGGCCAAAAGCTTCTTGTTTCTCCTCTGATGATCTGAAAAATGATGATTGCTCTTTTCTAATTGAAGCTGGCAGCACCTAAGATTGGCCCAGGGGATCCAAATTCTGCTTCTGCTAAAGCAGATTGTAAGAGAACCTCGGTTTTTTGAGAAGAGATCACGGAGAGCAGGAAACATATTTCTCAATAGGAAGTGTCTGAATTCATTTCACAATAAATGTCAAAAGACACAAGCGATCTCAAACACACTTTTGGATAGTAGATTGTTGCAGAAATGTGATCATAATTTCATCAACAAAGCAGGCTGCTATAGATGCGTGGAAAGAATGCATGCACGCCGTATAAAGATGCACACGCTCTTTCTATAGTAATGTACTTCTATTGTTTTCACTTGTATTGATCTGTACCCTCAGGTTTTTAGATGGCACACGGGAGATGCGTGGAATTAAAAACAAACTTTGAACAATGACCTCATATAAGCTACATATTCCTCATGCCCTGATCTTTGTGTACAAGTATTCATGGGCGAAGTAAGCTTACATTGTTTTTGGATACATCATCAGTTTCTCTTAGTCTGCATTAATGACTACAGAAAATATTTCCAATGACAGAAACACAGTGGCCCCTAGAATCCCAAACTCAGATAGATACATGGTTCATGGAGAGATACACTTAAAATCACCTATTAAAAGGCAGTGTACTCAAATAAGGACTTTTCAAATTCTGTGCCAAAGGGTCTTAAAAATGTCTTCCTTTCTACCCACGCAGCAGAGAAATTCAGAAAGACACGAGAGTGGAAGGGGACAGCGGGAGAACTGGTCGAGGAAGCAAGAGGACTGGGTGCAGAAGCTGCGGTCCATACACACGATGGAACCCTCCTCAGCCATGACTAAAGGTGCAACACTGCCATTTGCGACAACATGCACAGACCTTGGGAACATGCACAGATCATGCTAAGCAAAATAAGTCAGACAGAAAAAGTCAAGAACCATATGATTTCACTCACATGTGGGATATAAAACTGAAAGCACCAAATCCCAACAAGACAAACAAACAGAAACTCATAGACACAGACAACAGTGTGGTGGTTACCAGAGGGAAGGAGGTGGGGAGGGAGTAAAGGGTAAAGGGGGTCAAATATATGGTGACAGAAAAGATCTGACTTTGGGTGGTGACCACACAATGCAATATACAGATGATATATTATAGAACTGTACACTTGAAAACTATATAATTTTACTAACCAATGTCACCCCAATAAATTAAATAAAAAATATTTCAATGGAAAAAGAAAAAAAGCCCCAGGGAGCTGGACTCCACCGTGTGCCTGACGCATGGGTCCCCAGAACAGCCCTCGGCTTCCAGCAAAGAGGTCGATTTTTATGGCTGGCAAAGGGAGAAGCAGACCCTAGGAGCAGGTGAAATTACAGAAACAAAGATTCTTGCCACAGGAAACAGACTCCTAGAGCTTAGAGCCAAACAACAAATGCTTTACTTCTGTTTTAGGAGCTGGGCTTGTAGCCACAGCCAAATTGTCTGTCCCCAAACACCCCTGCCATGAGGGTCCGGTGTTACAGAGAAAGTCCCATCGTGGGGTTTTGTTGTTCTTTCCTTTTATCCTGAAATCAGTTCTGCTTTTCAGAAGAGTTCCAAAGATAGTTTGCCCCTCACCGAGCTTCCCTGAATGTCCACATTTTAATTTCATCTTGGCGCATTTATCAAAACGAAGAAACTGACATTGGTGAAATACTATTAACCAAACTACAGGCTTCATCAGTTCTTCCACTAATTTCTCCTCTTTTCCGGGATACTACCATAATGGGGCTTTTATAATTTGATTCCCCTGATCAAAAACAAGGTCTCAATAGCTAATCCAAGTAAATGCTCCTCAGTTATCTGGCTGCATCCTGTAGTTTTAGCATCGTCTGTCGCTATTCACCAACACGTGTCCTAGACCGCTTGGCCAAAGCCAGACTGGACATGTTTGCTTTCTCTCAATATATCCCAATCCGTCCCAAATTCACAACCTTGTTCGTGTCAGTCTTCCAGGACTCATGGTGCGAGCCTTTCTTTCAGGCTCAGCTCCCGTGTTTCTACTTCAAGAAAGCCTTCTTGGTTCCTCAAGTCAGGCGCAAGTCAAGTCTTGCCCAAGAATCTCTGTTGCAGAGTACGGGTGTATTTCTTACTGTGCCCATTGGGAAGGGCACCACCAAATGGACAGCAGAGCAGGGAGGCTGGAAGGGCAAGGCCTGGGCAGCTGAAGGTCAGTAAGGAAAAAGGCTCTGACCTCCAGAAAAGTGGGGTAACAGGAATCCCTGGCTGTAGTGAACTGGAAAAGAAACGCCACACTCTCCTCCACTGGTGAAACCCAATGCCTTAGAACACTGAGACATAACAATATAATTTGATTCTGATATAGATTGAAATCCTATCATAAGATATAAGAAGAGCACGTTATTTCCTACCTATAACATTCCATTACTTTAAATGGAATGAAACCTGTTTTCACCCAAACTCTGTTAGAGGAAAACCTAACTTTTTGTAAACTTTTTTGTTTTGATTTTTTTTTTCTCCTTTCCTTCCTATATGAAAGATCATAATATGTACTTTTTTTTTTTTTGTAGGCACACTTTAGGGGAAAACATATATGTATCAGTAACTATAGCAATTGTTTTTGTATTTTGATAATTATACGTTCATATTTGCATGATTACAATAGAACTTTGTATAGTTACAGATATAGAAGTGATTGCTAAAAAAGATATAAAGTTTGACATCCAGAGATGTTCTCCAAACCCAGACAATGGAAAGGAATATCTGATGTGAGCCCTCGTACTGGAGCGCAGAACATTGATGTTTTTTCTCTGCACATGAAAAGATGTGATACTCTTTTTATCAGTTTTCTTATATATCTTTTTGAATTCAGTTAGCAAAGAAATTTAATAAAAACTGAGATCAGTACAAAGTGAGATCACGCATTAGACCTAGGAAGGGAAACTCCATGAATTTTCTTTACATATCCTCAGAATAAATTCTGAAACAAGTAGAGTTTAAGAAAGATGAAAATGTGAAAAACAAAACAAAAAATGTGATATAACCTGACAAGAGAAAACTTTATAAAAAGTTTGATTTCTCTATGTCTATACAATAGTCGAGGCTGGGAAATTATGCAGAGAGACTTATAATTAACAGTGTGGCTGAGAGGCAGGCCGGCAGTTTTTAAACCTTCAATTATCTTATACACTGTAACTGTTTTTCCTTCTAAAGGCAAAGCAAAAGTTTAGAAAAGTCTGTTAATAAGAGCTGAATATTCACTACATGTAGGTTTTTAAAAGTCTAACGCATCCCTCAAATGAAAATATAAATGTGGACTTATTTCAAGTCCATGGAAGAGATATTTGTTTTTGTTTCCGGGCTTTGTCATTTTAGGGAGACGGGCTGGGTATAACTTCAAAAATAATTGTATGGGAAAATGTTTATTTTATTTGCAAACTTAGAAATATTTTACGAGTTTACAAATAAACAGAACAAAGTTTTCTCTTATGTGACACTGAGGGTTTTTTTTTTTTTTTATTAACTGTTTCATCTTTTCTCTTTTCTTTCCTCCTTTTTTTTTTTTTCATCATCCAATGGGATTTACTTAGAAAATGATTCCAATCCCAAAGAAAATATTTAGGCAGATTTATTCATATCCTTGGTTTAATATGAATAGGAGCAGCCTAAGCATATTTCATTGAAGAAAGGAAATATGTCCACAGTTCCTATTGCATATTAAAAGTTCTTTTTACTCCAAGAAAACCTCAAAACATTCCATATCTTTCAGAATTTAACACTCTCAAACAGCAGCTTCTAGAGAGGGGCACAGTGGCATTTTAATGGCCAACAACAGAATTCGATGGCAGTTTCACAGCCAGAAAGGCAGATGAGTGTTTACAGGAACTCACACTGAGGACTAGTACCCTTGGTGGCTCTGGCCGGCACTGTGGGGAGTGGGTCCACGCAGTGAGAGCGTGCACCTGACCACATCTCCTTGAGGCCGTGCACATCTTCTGGATTTGTTTCGAGTGGGTTCTTCAGGGACATGTCAAAACTCTCCAGGATCCCAAGAGCATCAACCCTTGTTTCACTCTTCATATGAAAGCAGACCCCACATCTTGCCACTGATGACCCAAGCCAAGCAAAGCGTGTGATAACCAAGCCCCAACACAGCTGAAACATTGGGGCGTTGTTGTGAGTTTTCTTGAAAAGGGATTTGGCCTGCAACAGGTCACTACTCGCCAGTGGTTTTCTGCTGCTCCCTTCTTTTTCCCCTTCCCTTTCTTTGGTTCACCCTGCCCCCCCACCAACTTTTTATTTTAAATTAAAAAACACTTTTTAAGCAAATAGAATTTGGACTGATTTTCAAAAAAAAAAAAAAAAAAAAGCTGCACCTGCATATATAAAGGACCCGTTAACACCAGGAAAAGAAAGTGATTTGGGACTGACTCAAGGCAGGGTACTACCCAGTGAATCATTGCTGACACCTCCAGGGTTTCTTTGGAGGTCTCCCATAAGAACCCCGACCTAGCCCAGCCCTGTTCAGCTTATGAGAACTTAGCTGAAGGTGGTATGGCCGCCAGCCATATTACTCATTGGGGATATTGAGTCATATACATTTATAAGGGGTGGGCACAGAACATTAAATATCCCTGAGGTGTTTTGTAGCTTGAAAGATGCGGCCGAGCCAGTGATGGAGCTCAGATTCTAATTCTGGGTATAACATGCGAGTTTCGTCTTCACGGAATGCGTTTCTTGTTTATTACCTAATGTTCTGGCAATCGCTTCCCGTAACAACATTCGCACATTTCCAAAAATGAATGTTTATTATTTTTTGAGAGATGGAAATGGCAAGCAAAAAGTAGGTTTCCTTAGACAGTTTAGACCATTTCATCCATGGCTGGGATGACCTTTCTATGGGATTTTGTATTATGTTTAATGTGTGAGAAACACGTTGTTCTTCCCTGTGCTTTAGACTTGCCTCTTAATTCTACTTGGGTAGGTTAACCTCAGAAGTTAGATTACGCCCACAGTAACACGCGTGAGATTCTATGCTTTCCATTCAGGCAGAACACAGTCTTTGAATAATGGCTTTCCAAGGAGAGGAACAAATCTTCTATGTGTTATCTCAGCCACCACTTCTTAAGACATTAATTCAAGCCATGTCCCCCGCACCTCCAGACCCTTCCAAAATTTCTTTTCCTTACCAAAAGAAAAAAAAATCGATAGAGCTTGTTTGTCTGTTTTTCCCCCCTACCTTCTTTATAAAGTTCCTAAATACATTCTTTTAAGTTTCATTTAAACTGGAGCATTTGGTAAGTTGATAGTTATAGCATGCTCACAGCTGTGGGAAAAGTGACATAAAAAATAACCAGCTCAGAAAAAATGGCCCATGCACAACGTCTTTGAGTTTTTATGTTTTATTAGCAATTTGGACTCATTACTGTTTGGGGGAGGAAGGAAGGGAGGTAGATGTTTCTGCAAGTTGTTTCTTTAATGTATTAAGCAGAGTTTTCCAATCAGGTTTAATGCAACTCTGCCCAGTCCTTTCCGCTGGGATCCAGGAGATCCAGGAAATGTTGACCGTTGGCCCCCATTCTCCTCCACCCGCACCCCAATACCTCCTCACTGCTCCTCCATTTTCCGTCACTGAAATTCATTATCAGCAGTAGCAGTCAAATGGAGCATTTCATGGAGCTTCCATAGAAAAATGAGAGAACCTCTTTATCTCAACCCAATATGCTCGCTGATCTTTCCTAGCTTTTGTCTTCTCAGTCTTTGGGGCAAAGGCAAGCTTACCACTTACAGCTAGGACAGTGTCACTATCGTTTTGAAATATGACAGCCAGAAAGCCTGGATGCTGTTTAATAGCCTGAGATCACAGACTTCCCTGACATAATGGTTAGCCAGGTCTGTCTTCCTTTCATAACTCTCATGCCTCGTGCACGTTCTGTGACTTCCGAGACTCTCTCTTCCTTTCCTTCTGCTCTTCCGTGGTGTTAATCGCCCACCCCTGCCCACCTGAGAGGGCTGTCCATTTCCTTATGGAAAAGCAGTCATGGAGACCGAAAGAGTTCTGTTCCTAATCTTTTATGCCTCTTGGTGCATCTTTGGACTACAAACCCAAACTGCATGCTGCAATAGCCTTCTGTGGCAAGCCTCAAGAAAATCACCAATTATCACATTTGAGAAAATGGTAAACACACATCATGTTTTCCAACTCAGTCGCTCCTCTTTCCCCAGGAACACAGGAATGAGGACGACGGAAAAATGGCTGGCACAAGAGGTATCAGACGAAGAAAACAGGAAAATTCATTCACTTAGATCCTCACCCTCAGAGGGAGGGAATAAGGAAGGAAGGAAGGGAGGGAGCAGGGAGGAAGGGAGGAAAAAAGAGAAGGAGGGAGAAAAGTAGGAAGGAAAAATACAACTGGTGATAGTTTTCATCTTTCCATAGACAAAAACTATTCATTTTAAGTTCTATAAGGAATTTAAACTGGAAAAGATTTGGAATCTGAAGTATCAAATCATACTTGAAGGACTGAATCAGCTAACTGCTCCTTGATTTGATACAGATCTGGGAGATACGAATATAATTCCACCTCTGTCGATAGGATGACTGCTTCAGCTTCTTCTTCCTGACTAGGTTGCTAGTGCTCAGGAGAAAAGATGTCAGAAGCTCAGTAAGCAGAAAAGCCCTGTGTGATGGGCTTCTAGGGCAGTGCAGCTCTTCACTGAGGTCTGGGACCAGCACCTCCTGGGGATTTGCTAGAAATGCGAATGTTGGGCCCTGCTCCAGACCTGCACATCAGAATCTCTGCGGCGGGCCCGGGAGTCTGCGTAGTTGCCTTCCCTGCGGACTGTGACAAACACTGCAAACGCTCTTCCCCCAAAAGATGTGAGTCTGCGCTTTGGGAGGAAGAACGACTGCCAAGCCCTCCTCCAACGAAGTGACAGTAGTCTAAAGTACAAGAAAGCATCCAGGACAAGGCGCAGAACACATTTATTAGGCGCAAACGGGAGAAGAGGGTAGAATGAGTGAACACATAAACAGAGAAGATTAGAATCATTACGTTTGTAGAAGAAAAACAAATACCAGAAATCTGTGGGAGAGAAATGGCATCGCTACTTGAACACAGGCTCCCAGTCTCTGATACCTCTGTCTAGAAACCCGAGATGGTTCCTACTGGAAAGTGTAGACACGCAACCTTAACCCAGAGATGCTCGGTCCTGTCCCGCTTAGAGACTTGTGCGGGCTTCAGACGAGGGGAGGATATTCCTGCAGATAATTTCATCTGCACTCTACTGACACTCCTAGGAAGCGGATTTTAGTGACAGAGGAAACTGTGACCTCTCAGCTATACTGATGCCCTCACTTCTATCTTCCTTTGCAGCAGTCATGAGGATAAAATAGTAAGCGTGGTAGTTAAGCAAAATAGACAGATAATGGCTAACTCATAGAGTAAAGACTCTCTCATCCCTCCTCCCTTCGTTATCCTCCCTGCGAGAAATAGAAACAGAAGCTGTCCGTGGTGGAAAGCTCTGGAGAAGCTATTTAACACGTCTCACAGCAGCATATTTGCTGGTCAGCTCATGGGGGCTGGTGTGTGTGTGTGTGTGTGTGTGTTGTATATGTGTGTGTGTGTTGTATATGTGTGTGTGGGTGTGGAAGGGTCATCACTTGAAGGTAAGTGCTTTAAATCAAACTTCAGAGAGAGCTGACAAGTCAGCTTTATGGTTTGGCCCCCAAAGACTTACTGTGGGGAGCAAAAATCAACAACCCAGCACTGCACAGGCTGCAGCGGGCCAAGTGTAACCACCGCCGCTTCCTGCCGAGGCCGGCACGCCGCGCACTCAGCCCACAGGGCGCTGGGACTCGCTCTGCGCAGTGACAGCGGCGCCACGGGCCGTGGGGAAGCCGCCTGGTCACTCACCCAGCCTCTGGGGTCACTGCCTCATAAAAGCCCAGGCCCCCGGGTATCTTGTCCAAACCACATTAGGTTTTTTGGTCACCTTTTCAGTCAAGGTGGGTGGCTGACCTGGAGCCATCAAGCACCATTTCTGCTCCCTCGGCCATCCAAAGAATGACCCGACTTTTCTTCTGCTTGCTGCCTCTTGTCGCCAGTGCAGTGATGTTACTCCGTTCTGCAGATGGCCAGGAGGCCTGTGCAGCTGGAAGGGCAGCACACTTTCCTGCTCTACACGAAGGGGGAGCCATGCTGTCCCCGGGGGCTGGCACGCACACACTGATATGAAACACACTGGAAGGAAACGGATCCAAACAAGGAACTGTTTCCCTATGACATGATCTCCTGCCCAAGTACAGCATGTCAGCTTCCTTCACACCTGGCGTGTGTGCCTCTTGTTACAGGGAAAGCCGTGGTCATTTAGAGTGTTTAAAATTTGCCTGCGACTTTCCCATGAAAGCCTCATGATCTTCCCCTTAAAAATAATACATTAGATTTCAAAATTTGTGTAAATGCAAGGGAACTTGGTAACCCAAGCAGGATCCCCCCTACAAGGGCAGGTGAATATGTCTGCCTTAAAGCTGAAAAGAGAATGAACTTGAAAAACCAATCAACTATTGCTACTTAAAAGAAAAATAAAATTCAGAAAATACCAGAACTTTAATGACTCTTGTGACTCTGTTTCAATAAAGACAGGGAGTTTTGTTTATGAAGTTGTGTCTCTCCAAACCTAGCAAGTAATTTATGCTGGCAGATGTGCAAACAGCCACGAGACAAGAGACAAGAGTTGAGAAAATTTTGCTCTCATGCAGAAAGAGGAAGAAGCAGTTTCCAAGAACGTGGGTTCCATGAAAGCCAGGGGGTGGGGAGACCAAAGAGAGAATATTTATGGGACCATCTTTACCCCCATTCAGTGTATTAATTCAAGAAACACTGAGCATCTAGCAGAAGTGAATCAGCATGGAATGATGTGTCAGGAGGGTCAGGAAATGAGGGTTGAGGAGGAAGGAATAAAAAAGGCTTCACTGAGGAGGCAACATCTGAACTGGGGTGTGGAAGTCAAGGAGGAAAATACCAGAAGCAAGAGAAAATAAGATCCTTGAAAAAAAGGCCATGTTTTCATCTTCCACATCACAACCCTCCATCCCCATTCCCCAGGTTCAGCCTGTAGCGAAGGCTCAATTGGTGTTCAGTGAATGAGTGTTGAAAGGCATCCAGACAGAGAAAACAGCACTGAAGAAGACAAGGAGTTGCCAAAATGGTTGGCATGTTCCAAGGCCTGGCAAGCAATGGAGAATGGCCAAGGGCAAGGTTTATGGGGAGATAAAAAGGGGGAAAGTTAGCTGAGGTCAGACTGAAAAAGCTCTGTAGGCAGTGCCAAGAAGGATGGCCTTTTGCTCTGGAATCCAGAACTTCCCAGAGTGTGTGGTGGGAGAACATGAGTTCCACAGAACATTAATTGAAGAACAAGAATGGGAAGAACAAGAGGAGTGGGGAAGGAGAGGAGGAGATATGATTCTATATTAAAATGTGTTTAGGACACATTAGGTTAAGTGAAGTTATTCAAGAATTTTACTGTAAGATTTCTTAGTCTTTAAAAAAATAATATTTTATATGTAAGTCAGTGTAGGCAGTACTAGATGGTGGAATTTATACCTGTTTGTAATTATGCATTTGTTTGAGTGATTATTTATCTCTACTTCCCCAGTTAGATCACCAGTTCCAAAAGGACAAGGACTAACTGTTTTTGCTCACCAGTTTATCTCCTGTTAAGTGAATAAATGATAATTTGGCTGGGTATGGAATTTGGGGTTCAAAATAATTTTTCCTTAGTTTTTTTTTTAAAGAAAAACTTTTCTTTTTCCCCCTAGTAACTAGTACTGCTGATAAGTTCAAGGCCATTCTGAATCCTATTATTTTATTGGTAACCAGGCCTTTTTTTTCTCCCTCTAAAAACATAAAATTTTCTCTATTTTTATAGATAAGCTATAAGACATAATAGCTATGTTATTCTACGCCTAGCACATTTTTGATATTATCATAATAAAACACATCCTTGACAGAGGAGAAGGGAGAGCCCCAATAATCTCAATTCATTAGAATGCAGTTCTTTAATGGGTTTTTGTCCCGAGGCCACCCCTGTTCTTTGGAATTGCTGACCTGAAGTTTGGAGCACGGCTGAGGGACCCTGGGCAGCAGTTTCCTCTACTTTCTCCTCCGTTCTGATCGTATCTTCTAGAAAATCCTCAACATGTCTGATCCAATTACAGTACCCTTTGTCATTTCCCAGAACTGTTACAGTTTTATTCATATATGAATATATATATATATATATATATATATATATATATATATATTTATATATACTTTTTTAGTTCAAGGGGAGGTAGGTATATGCACTTGATTTGCCATCCTGAACCACTGTATCTGTATTGCATTTTTTTTTTAATTTTAAACTCATCACTTATTAGAGGTATCAAAATCATACTGAAATTTAATTCAATGTAGTCTAATCCATATTGAAATAGATTTCTTGTGCAAGTAAATTAGAAGGAAGCTTAAAGACTAAAATCATTGCAAAATATGTTGTCACAAAATGATCTGTATTTATATAACATGGTTTCCAGCTCCTTCTGTCAAAGGATACCCTGAGGATTACCAGTAAGATGTGCGCATGAGTGCAGACCTGCTTCGTGCATTTTCCATGCCAGTCATATCTGGCTCCAGGACAGAGTCGCAGCACATTGAAAGGAGAGTGAACAAGCTTCTGAAATGCGTTTAGGAGACGTGTTCTGCAGCTGACACCTTAAACTCCCTCCTTAATGGAAGAAGTATCTGGTTGCCTCTCTTGGAGCCCAGTTTGTCCTCTTTTGCTTAACATGTCCAACACCCTATCAGGCTTTTAAATCTGAGCACCATTTCCATCTTCTGATGTGCCACAGGAACTGATTCCAGCTGCTGAGGGGACTTTCCAGATATGAAATAATTGCCTGCAAAGGCTTTACTCATGCATGCCTAATAAACAGGAAAAATCCCATCCGCCCAGCGCACTTATGGAGTAGGCTGTTGAAAACAGTGACTCCCTTACACGTTTGTGAAAGGAATGAGTCAGTAGGTCAGTGTCCAGGGGCAGAGTACCAATAAATGTTCACTCTCATTTTGGAGATCCCATAACATGAAGATTTTTTAAAATAAATTATGACATCTATATATAGTTAGTGCATCTATATGCTTATTTAGTGCATATTTAGACTTAAAAGATTAGAGACCTAGCCAATAGAGGGACTATTGCGAAAACACTCATTTATTGCAGAGAGTCTACAGCAATCTTTGCGCTGTTCTTTTTATTCCTACAACAGGAGGCTCCTATCTCTACCATGTTTGTCTCCAGTTGTGCAGCAGCTGTCAGCTCTTTTCTTATCCCCCTCCCCAAACTAGAGACTCAACATGGCCTTCCCATCACCCCTTGCTTTAATCAGCTCCGAGTCTGAGAAAGCCTGGCTGCATCCTCCTGGGAACACCACGAACTGCTGGTGGGCCACTTGGCCAGACTCAGCGAGCTGTCTATGTGATAGTGTCTCTCACGTTTCTGTGTGCATGAGTGCAAACGTGCTTTATTCAAGGATGCCTGAGCTCCCCAGTGCAGCTGCAAGCGCTGGCTTCTCTTGCAATGAAGATAATTGCTGTATGAACAGAACAGAAACTCTTGCCCCTTCCACCAGTGCTAAGCACCTCTATCCTGTGTGAAACTCAAAATAAGAGTCAAAAGATGCCGTTAAAATAAAACAAACACTCAAATCAGATCATAGGCAGAGGTAGAGAGGAGCTATTGTTTTGACCATAATTCTGTTTCTTCCTGGATTCATGCAACCACAAGGTAGATTCTGAAATAAAGTTTATTCCTTGACTTTGAAAATGTTACCCTTATGCTTTGGAAAACAAAAGTCTAGGGCATGCATGGGAGAAATGGCTCCAAAAAGCAAATAAAAACTCATCGTATCATTTGTCTGGAGCCATAATTATCCCTGGTGTGCAAGTCATGCTCCACCCTTATCAGTGCATTTATTCATACTGCATGCTTGGCATTAAGTAGGACAAAGGTGTGGCGTGAATGATGCTCATGGTCGCTAATATATTGTTTACGCAAGAGTAACCTAAAATAGACTATAATGTGCCTGCTCAGTAAGCACGCAAGAAATGGAACCAGCAGCTCATCATTTTGTTCAATCAGTGTTCTCTGTGTGCAAACAAAGAGATTTATACACACAATAAAGCAATAAAAACATCCTTCAGAATACTTCTATGAATGAGTTTATGACTGCACTCTAATGAGCCATGCTGGCATATATCTAAGCAGCTGGCTTAGGATAGCTGATTGGTTCCACTACTTTACAAAGGAGACACAATGACTAGAATAGAGGGCTTTGGAGTGATTTTTTTTTTAGTGTAGGCCAAAGGCTGGGGGGCGGGGGGGGGGGTGAGGAGTAGAATTGCAGAGATGAAGGGGACTAAGGGTCGATGCAGTACCACCACAGAGAGCTGTCAAAGCAGGCTCTGCCTTGTTCCTGAATTCCTCCTGGCCTGGCAGGTTACATTTGGAAACCAACTGTCCAGAGACACCTCCATGGAACTTTGAGTTGGCCACCTACTTCTCCAAAATATGGCACAAGACATTTTTTACAACCACATTCACTGAAGACCCTCTGTAAGTATGGCAGGTGTGGGGAATGGGCTTGCTGCCTCCCAGATGGGACAGGTGTGTTTTCAGAGGGATTATGTGTGCTTGGGATTGTGTCTGCGTGGAAATGTATTCTATGAATTCTGTGATTCAGAATTCTCTAGAAAAGCTCCTTTCCCCTATTTTTCATCCCTTCACTAGTCTCATGTTGTCTATGAGTTGGCTGTCTTACAATAATTAAAAAAAAAAAAAAGAGGATACTGAAAGAGGAGTTAAAATCACCTTATCATGCAAGTATACAAGGTTGGATAATTGGTTTGCAATGACCAAGGAGGAAGGGCTTACAAATAAAATGCTCTGGAATAAAATGGCATTAACTTCCCTCTGCAAACCCCAGGATCAGTGAAAGTGCTGACTGAGCAGAGATGTGCTTTCTTAGAAAGGTCTCCTCTCTTCCTTCCCTCCCCCACCCCTCTCCAGGGACAGAAGGCCAGGAGCCTGTAGCAACCATCGAAGATATGTGCAGTGGAAATCCTAGTTCGCTCGATCGGGACATTGGTATTCTCCATTTATAGTTTGGATCCAGAGTTTGGATCATGTATACACCACGCTGCTCTGAAAACCATCTGATTTTAACTCAGAATATTGCCTTTCTTATAGCAAAGGAAGAAATTATTAGATGCAAATAAACGAGGGTGACTCCTTTTTAGTTGTTCATAAGAATCAAGAGCCCAAACCACATTGCCACATTGACTCTGGAAATGAGGAATGTTACGCCATACACCACCCTGCGTCTCTAAACCATGTGCAGTCTACCACTGGTGACCCCATTCTCCAAATGTACAAAACTAAGTGCTACAGTGAAAGCAAATGAATTATCCAGAGTCACACGACATCTCAGCAGCAGAAGGAAGAAAAAACAGCCTGGACGGCTCCCACCATGACCCCACCAGCCCCGACGCTGCTGTGCTCCAATGCTTCATAATATATTTATAAGCGTTCCACAATATGTAGTAAATCATTATGTATTGATTTAAACAGTGCCATTTGCAAGCCTCGAAGCGCTTTACTGTATTACATACATAAAGGAATTAAATCACTTCGCCAGCCACTAAGAGTCAGGCAGCAGTTAGAAGCCCGGGCTATTAGACCGGTGTCAGCGAAACTCCGCGGCAGGCTGAGAGCTGGGAGAGAAGCGAGTCGCATCGACTCCTGTAAGCAGCGAGCCTTGGCTCATTGCCGAGGAAATATGTGCTCTGGTATGTCTTAGATTTTTACCTGGATAGAGCGAGAATCTTTTATTGGTATGAATTGATGTTTTCATCAGAGGTCTAATGTAGATAGGGAAAATGAAAGACAGCCTTAAACAATGCAGAAAAGGCCACTAAAAGGGAAAAGTCTACAGGCACCTCAAGTGACAGACACCTTTCAGTTTCCTCTTTTTTTTTTTTTTAATTAAAATTTTTTTTTCTTTATTGATTTTGAGAGAGAGAGGAAGGGAGAGGGAGAGAGAGATAGAAACATCGATGAGAGAGAACATCAATTGGCCACCTCCTGCATGCCCCCCACTGGGGATCAGGCCCACAACCTGGGCATGTGCCCTGACTGGGAATTGAACCGGCGACCTCTTGATGCATGGGTCGACGCTCAACCACTGAGCATACCAGCCAGGCTCAGTTTCCTCTTTAAGCCCACAGAAATTCATATGGTCAGGGCTTGAGCTTTTGAAACTCACTCCAAAGGCAGTGGCATGCTAAAGCCGGTTGTGACAGCCAACTCTTCAAAATTCCGGAATCCGGGAAGCAGGTTCTTAAATTGTTGGTGGGTTGAAATGGACCACGGTAGGGGCACGAAAATCTGTAAGCCCTGCAGATCAGGACTTTCCCCAACAGGATGCTGGGTTTCCAGCCCACCACGGCTTCTACATATCCTTTGGTGGAGTTTGCACCGAAATCTTAATTTTTACTGCGTTCTGAAAAGAGTCTTTTGAACAGCCTATGGATTCTTTCACAGATAGTTGTTATGAAAAAACATCTCCGTACCTGCCTGGCATATAATGTGAGGTGATGTTTACCATGTTCTCCTGGATGAGTGGGAAACTCATAGTTTCCCTAAGTGTAAATCGAATCAGGAAATGGCTATCATGGAAATAGCTACTTCTAAAGAAATAAAATAAATCTATAATGGATGTTTTCACCCATGTTCAGTCAGGCTAAATAAAACACTGCTTGGCTTCATGCTAGAAATCGGAAAGGACATGCCATGTCAACACGCTGACAAGTTACAGAATTATTTCTGCTCCCAAAAAAATCACTGGCACCTCAAAATCCCATCATCCCAAAGTGCCTCGACGGGAGAAATGGCACATGTTCACAGGCGTGGAAATAGCCAGTTCTGCTTTCCAAATGGGAACTGTAATTATGCACGATGGCTCTTCCAGTCGAAGAGTTGTTGTGAAAGTGGTACCTGCACATCTTTGCTTACAAGAAATATTTTCTATTCGACGTTAACATTCTGCATGGAAATTATCCAGCATAATCGCTGCCAAATCAAACACATTGGCTGACTTATTTTCCTATTTTAGATGCTTCCAAATTTTAGTTCCTTCCTAATTATAGTTACACTCATGTCTGGGGGTATCTAGCACTCGATGCCGTACCATGTCTCATTGAAAAAGATTTTCATAGATAGAAGAAACAAGATTGAGTTGGGAAATTTCCTCACCCTATTTTTTACTCTTTGGGCATGTGTGCTGAGACAGCCGGGCAGCGGCCATCTTTTATTGAATCAGGTTTTCCGTGTATTTCCACGACAGCCTGAAATGAAACTACATCTTTGGGTAGCATCATAGAAATCCATCACGATCATCCCATCAGCAACAGGCCCCTAAGCCTAAGAGTCCATCCCAGTTGGATGTGGATGTGGGGATAGGTATGAGATAACAATTTACTGAGCATCTAATCTGTGCACAAGGCACCTTGCATGCATTCTCTCTAACCCTTACACAGAATAATACTCTCCCTTCTATATCTACTTTCTCTAAATAGTCATGTTTCTGGCATTTATAAAATTACAACCCTTTAGAGTTTAGGTTACCAGAATACATTTCTTTAAAACCATAATGTGAAAACTTCTCCATTATAGCTTTAAAACAACTTGAAAATGGGAGCTTTCACATTAGGAATAAAATTATGAATTATGAAATGCTACCCTGTTAGTCTAACTGTTAATTACCATTCTTAAGACTGGAAAAGTTAGTTAAAGCTTAGATAAGAGAAATTAATGTAAAACTTGAAATATGGTATGCCCTAAGTTTAGCTTTAAGGTAAGGTTGTTTACTCATTACTTGAGGAGCAAGAGATTACTCCATTGCCAAAGTATCTAATTTGCTTACTTTTATCCATTTGCATAATAATAATGTCAATGTCTTTCACTTTTAACCACAGAAAGCAAGTGGTCAAATGTTATCGATCCTGTTTTACACACGGGGAACCGGGCTCAGACAGGTGTAAAGGAACAGAGCCAGGACTGGAGTTCAGCCCTGATGATTTATTCGCACGCCGTCCTTTCTCTCCCATCCCACACGGAACAGTGAACTGTGAAAGTCTGAAAGAGGGAAAGCACAAGAGGAAGGTATAGCATCCTGATAAAGGAATAACAAATTCCAGGGCAAAACGCCCGCACAGCTCCTCCTGCAAGCAGCATGTGGAAAAGGTAAGTTTTGATGGGAGGAAAGTTCAGCAAAACCTTAGGTCTAGCACAGGTCGGTACTCAGCGCCTGGTGGATGAAAAGCAGAAAAACTTGAAACAGAAATAGAAAGGACCAGGGGGTCTTTCTAAACCAGTGTTTCACGTTCATTTAGGGTTTATTCTATACAGCTGCCCTCGCTATCCTCGGGGGATTGGTTCCAGGACTTCGCAGGAGACCAAAATCCACGAATGCTCAAGTCCTTTATATAAAGCGGTGTAGTATTTGCATAGAACCTCTGCACATCCTCCCGTATCCTTTAAATCATCTTTAGGTTACTTAGAATACCCAATACAATGTAAATGCTATGTAAATAATTGTCGTACTGTATTGTTTAGGAAATAGTGACAAGAAAAAGAAGTCTGCACGTGCTCAGTACAGAAGCAACCCTGTGAGCCCTAACTACCTAGCACTCATCAGCAACAACTTTACATTTTTTCCAAACATTTTCCATGGGCGGTTGTTTGACTCTGTGGATGCGGAACCCAACCCACGGCACAGAGGGCCGACTGTACGTCGCTACACACACGCTGCTATGATATTAAGAAGGCATTTCACGAGGCCACCTTTTTAAATGTCCTCACTGGGAAACACTTTCTCTCTGGCTTTGCCCATTCCCCCAAGAATGCAGTTACTGTCTGTTGTGTTATTTTTAGCATAATCTCCACCACCTTCTAAAAAGACGACAACAGGACTATTCTTCTACATCGACCTTTAGTCACTCCTGCGACTTTCAATAAAATTTACCAGGCTCCCATGCTAAAGTCTATTTGTTAAAACATATGTTTGTTTTACAGGTTAATTTGCCAGGAAGTGCAAACCTGCTTTTCCTACTAAATTAAAAAAAAAAAAAACACAAAAAACAGTAAAAGCAAAATCACGTCCTCCAGCAACAGGCCGTCTTCATATTCCCATTCTCCCTTTACCACCGCTGCCAGTGCTGGATGGCTGCCACGACCGAAAATAACCGGTAAAAGGGGTTTTGTCCCCGTGCAGCATGGCGCCCTGCTTTCCTAGGCCACAGACCCTTGCCATCTTTATGTGAGCCAAGTAAACACGTCAGAAAACTTCAAACCAAAATATGCTAGCACCCAATAATCAAAGATGATTAAAGTCATCACATTTTCTCTTTTTAATTTTTTTTTCTTTATTGATTTTAGAAAGAAAGGAAGGGAGAGAGAGAGAGAGATAGAAACATCAATGAGAGAACATCGATTGGCTGCCTCCTGCATGCCCCCCACTGGGGATCAGGCCCACAACCTGGGCATGTGCCCTGACTGGGAATTGAACTGGTGACCTCTTAGTGCATGGGTCGACACTCAACCACTGAGCCACACCAGCTGGGCATGTTCTCTCTTTTTAAAAGTAGATAATTGAATGTGAGCTCTAAAACGCCGTCTGCTACCAAAGGTGTGTATCAGTCTAGGTGAATGCATAGTGTGGAAAACGATTGGTGATATTCTTTTCTTTGTTTTTAAGAAATATGTGTTCCAGAAATTTCTGATTTATTTTGTATTGTTGAACAAAATAGCCTTCCGGTGATTTGTTTCCTACGAATCTTAACATTAATTTCCCATAGAAAAAAATACGTGAGGCTAATGCCTCGGAGCCTGGTGTTTTAATGCTCGAAGGGTATGGGACTACCTGGCTCTCCACGACCGAAACCACAACTGGGGCCTGGCAGGAGCAATCAGCTCAGGCCGCTGAGTGATGTGTGAATGGAAATGGCCACACAATTGATTTGACCAAGGCAATCAATACTGCTTATGAAGACAACAAAACACCCGATCAGCTGGGCCATGGTCCCCCTCAGTGGCTGCAGGTAGATACAATTTACAAAGAACGTGTGTGACAGAGAGCCCTGCTCCAGAGAACCTGCGTTTCTAGGTGTATATGAAATGGCCAAGTCAACACACGGCTCAGAGAAGGTATTTGACAAATGCTACCTTTTCTCCCCACTTTGTTCTGGTCACAGACTTGTTCAAGTATTTAACTGGATTACACATTTTCAGTATCAAGCACAAACGCCGTAGGCAGATACTGGGGGCTATTGGTATGTACACAACTCGACAGGGGGAAGCAGATGTCAGCGGAGCCAAGGAAAGGTGCCTGCTGGCTTTGCCCACTTCGTGCAATACTTTAGTAGCTCTTGATAACCAAATATTTAATAGTATTTCTTCAAAGTTATCATCTTATTTCCATTATACTTCAAGAGGTTCAGCTTTGGGGGCAATGTGAGTTGTTCATTGTCCCCAGACCAGTGTTCTTATTTGTGAATGGACTCAGACACTCATTTTCTAAGGTCATATCTCATCATCTTTCTCTCTCCTCTTCAAATGAAATTCTGTTAAGAGAAATCACACATTTTGGTGCTAATCTGTGGTCCTTTCTCAACATAAAGTCCTTGTGATTCTGCTCTTTTATTTACCACTGAGAATGATCTTCTCTACTTCCTCCTAGCCCCTCTCATCAGGTATAAACCTAACTATCTTGAATTCAACAGATTTTATGTTAAAAATAACAAACTTTGAACTTGCTGTAGGAATCTCCAATATCCCTTCCAACTCTATACTATGAAAATCTAATTTTCATAAGATTTCATCTAGATCTGCTATGTCCAATATCTGCTAGCTACACGAGGCTATTTATTTCTAAGTTTAAATTGAGTAAAATGAAATAAAATTAAAAATTCAGTTCTTTGAGCTCGCTGACCACATTTCATTGGCTCAATAGCCACATTCAGCCACGACAGAAAGTGTTATTGGATCGCGCTGATGTTGATGAAAAAATAGGAAGACAAGCAGTTATGATTGTCAATTTCTGGATTTATTTATAGCAGTTAAGAAATATCCTGACTAACTTGGTTCTTTATTTCTCCAGAATAAAACTACAGATGTTTTGAATGATAAGCACTAACAATGTGTTAGAAGACACTGCCCTCCAATAATAGGCTAGGATACTTTTCTCTTTATACCTTCTATCTCCCATGTTTAGGACCAGGAATTAGTAAAATAATTTTAATCATACCATCTATGGTCAACATATGCTATTTTAGGGAGGTATTCAGCATCCAACCTACCTTCTTCTTTTTTGAGAGTTCTTGTTGAAAAAGATCTGAGTGGAGCACATGATGCAGTCTTGGTCAACTGACGCTCCACCCAGCCTACGGTTCTGGGGCAAGTGAGGCCAAGAAAGGGCAGACTGGGTCCCGTGGGCCGTGTCTGTGACAGTGTCCAACAGGGATGGTGGGCAGTGCCCAGGCAGCGGCAGTGGAATCCTGGCCAGGCTGTTTCTGCTGCAAGCTTTCTAAGCCATCTGAAGCTACTCTGAGCTCTGCCTACTTTATAAAGTTGATACCCTCCAGCCTCTGGCTAATTCTGGGAGCCAAAATAGCTCTTGAATATTTTTTTTTTTCTGTGTAAGATAATAAGAGTGAGCTTTTTCTTCTCACCACCAAGACCTTTACTGACGCATCACCTATATTATTTCCACGTTCTATAAACAACTTTTACAGGTTAATCTATGTAGCTTTTGTCCAAAAAATAAACCCAGATGCAAAGGATTTTGTTATTATTACCATTGTTGTATCAGGGAGCTACTTTTAAAGAATGTATGATCACTATTAATTATAAAATAAATAATAGAGCAGCCCAATTAAAAAAAATCTCACTTGCAAAAGGGTTATTTCCTCCTACAAAGAAAGACAGGAGAATATAAAGAAAACACATTTCAAAATTTTAGTGGTATTTCCAATCTTCCCTTTGGGTGTCTGTGTCAGGAACATTCTTCCCTCTCTGAAAGATGTCTTTCTTCTAAGTTTAAAAGCTTTGTTCTCTGTTATCCTTGGTTAATGCTATCATGGTAACCGGCACTATCTCTCTTCAAAACACATGAAATAATCCTGATCCGAAAGGCGCTCTGAGGACGGCCTCTGCACTGTTAACACAGTCGGACCAGAGTCTGTGTAAGTGGGGGGTGGCCCTGAGAGATAAAGTGTGCATCACCTCCAGTGGTCACTTCCAAATACTTCAGGAGATGACAGCACTGGGGCTTCACAGAAAGGTGTGACTGATGTTTCTCTGGTCCCCTTCCTCTCACTTTTCTTGAGACCTCTGGACTGAAATATTGCTCATGGAAAAACGAGGTTGGAAGGATTTTTCATTCAAGAGGGAACTTCAGGTTTTCCTAACTCCCTGGCAAAGATGTTTTTCCCCAAACAGAAGCAGCCTCAGTTGCACGTCTGCCTGTCTCCTGGTATATGTCAACGTCACAGAAACACTGATCATGTGGTATTTCAGTTCTTCCTCTGACCGTTAGCAAACAAAATCTCTAAACAGTCATAACAGGAGAGTAAATATTCTCACCCAGACATGGAAACAACTGAAGTGTCCTTCACTAGACAACTGGATAAAGAAGATGTGGTACTATATACAACAGAATAATACTACTGGGGCTTAAGAAAAGATGAAATACTACCATTTGCGACAACATAGATGTATCTTGAAAATAGCATGCTAAGTGAAGTAAGTCAGACAGGAAAAGTCAAGAACCATATGATTTCACTCATATGTGGGATATAAAACTGAAAGCAATGAATGAAAAAACACGAAAAACAAACAAAAACTCAGACACAGACAACAGTATGGTGGTTACCGGGGTGAAGGGGGTGAGGGACAGTAAAGGGTAAAGGGGGTCAAATATATGGTGATGGAAGAAGATTTGCCTTTAAGTGGTACAGATGATGCATTATAGAATGGTACACTTGAAACCTATATAATCTTATTAAGCATTGTCACCCCAATACATTTAATTAAAAAAAGAGTAAATATTCTCTCTCTTTCTCTCCCTCTCTTTCCCCTCCTCATGCCCTTTTTGTCTCTGCACATTTCCGTATTTTATAATCTATGGGTACTTATGAGCATGTTATATTTGTATAACACGGATTCTGGGCTTAGAAAAGTCAACCTGATTTGCCACAGCATCGTATCACACTGACAGCCAGCTCTATCCAACACCTACGAGCAAACTAGACACTCCACGAGCTTTCCCAGAAAGAAGAATGGCTATAGTTTTATGCTAGCATCCAAGGAGATCACATTTTCAGCCATTTCTTCTCCCTTATGGAGAGGATTCAAAGGTAATTAGGATTTTATCATGGTAATAATTATCATAATAAGTATCAAGAGATGTACAGTTTGTAGGATAAGACGAGAAAATTCTTCTTAAAGCTGCCCACTGTCCATGGCTTCAACCCCTTCTAGGTGTACTCTTGATTACGCACGTGAAGGCCAGGCCAAAACCTAGTTAGACGACTCAGGAGGGGCAGCCACTGGGGTAGAAGCAGAGCTGGACCTGGAGACCCCATTTTGAGAAGGACACTGTAGATCTTCCATTTGAAAATAAGGAGCTGGCCATGGACTGCTGGAAGAGTCCTCCTCCGTCTCTTCCTGTGTCTGTGTTCTAATATGCATAAATACTCCCTAGATTTTGCATGCTATGTGTAACTGGTCATCACTCACAAAGAAGAGCAATCCAGAAAAACTGGTTCAAAGTGATATTGGTGGGACTGCAATATTAACTAGGTTTTTTGTGGGGTCAGTACGTACTCTTTTTTTTTTTTTTTTGGTACATGCCCCTAGCGGGAACCGAACCCGGGACTCTGGTCCGCAGGCCGACGCTCCAACCACTGAGCCAAACCAGCCAGGGCAGCACTCTTAATCTTAGAGATCAAAATGTTAGATGCAAATAGGTACACTAGAATCCTCTGGTCTTTATCTATCTTTTCATCTTAACTATCAGTAATATCTGCCAATAAAATTTCAAATCAGATCATGACTTTTAGTCTTTTGAACCCTCTCCCTAGGTTCATTCACATATGATGTCTTTTGTTTCCTGGTGGGCAGCAGGGTGAAATGTGTGGAGAGTGGGGAGAGAACCAATTGCATTGATAAAGTCTGGTGCCTCCAAATGGGTTCACATATGAATAATATGAAATTCCCATTGGCAAGCAGGAAATCCCTTCTCTGGTGGTATTCTGGAAAGCCTTCGGGAAAGGCATTTATGAAAGGGTTTGTATGTTCTGAAGAAAGATGAGCAGTCCCCATTCAGCCCAAGCTGTGTGTGAGGCATCTACCACCAACACTCTTATCCCAAGACCTGGGCTGCATTGTGTGGGCTGCTTTCGTATGAAGATTTGCCTCTGGCCCATGTAATGATGATGATGGCAAAACCTGACACTTCTTCAATCTTACTTTGTGATAGGCACTTTCTGGCCTCATTACTTGTGTGATCTCATTTAATCTCACAACACCTGTTAAAGTAGGTACCTGTATCCCCCATTACAGATACACAAAGACAGAGAGGACTTAACCAACCTTTCTAAGGGCATTATGGTTCCATTCAGTTTAGACAGAATGTGTGTCTGAGGTTGTCTGTGTGGGTGGGGGAGGCAGCTGAAGGTCACTATGAGAATCAGGTGGACACTGTAAATGAATGGAGAGTGAAACATGTGGATTGAAATAGGAGTGGGAATACATGAAAACACCTAGAAATTCAACCCATATGCTCCAGGCCTTTCAGTGACCCTGGACGAATTTGCCCTACAATTAGCTGGAAGATTCCCTTTGGGGATTTGCAAGTGTTTTTAGAAATTCCCAGGAAAGCTGATGCCAGGGGCTGATCTGTGACACTGCTGGGTTCTACGATATACTCACATTATTACATCAACTGAGTGAAAGGAAAAGTTCACAAAGTCTAAAAGTTCAATGCAGTTGCTCCTGCAAGTCTTCCGAACCCGACAACTGAGAATTGAAGTTTGAGAAAGCAGGCTTCCAGGCCAGGGTGAGTGTGTGTGTGTGTGTGGGGGGGGGGGGGGTGAGAAGGAAGAAGCTGACCCCTCAACAGTAGTGCTCCAACATAAAAAGTAAGGGTTACTATCTACTCCCTTTCCTGTCTCTTTCTGGAAAATATTGAAGATCTGTATATATTCCTGGCCCAGGCTTGGGCATACTTGTTTTCATCCACCACAACAAAAAATGCCAGTTATTATATGTGCACCTATCTCTATCCTGATAGCATACAAAATCTCACAAAAAAGTTTAGTCAGCTAGAACTACAAATCTCTTTCTTATTTTTTTATTTTTGTTAATCCTCACCGAGGATATATTTTCCATTGAGAGAATGAAGGACGGGTGGGGGGAGAGAGAGAGAGAGAAAGAAACATCGATGTAAGAGAGACACCTTGATTGATTCCACATGCAGGGCCGGGGATCCAACCTGCAACCCAGGTACATGCCCTTGACCGGGAATCAACCCTTCGGTGTGTGGGCCAATGCTCTGTCCACTGAGCCACACCGGCCAGAGCCAAATCTCGTTCTTAACAGAATTGGGATGGGGCTCATCTATGAGCCTTCAATGAGAACCTTTCAGCAGAAGGAGTGGAGTTCACACCTGAACTGTACCCAGGGCCCTAATAAGCATGGTCCCACTGTTGGCCAACACGCCCACCCCTCGACAACCGTTAACAGGCGGTTGGCAAACCGTGTTAAAGCACTTACACGGGGAAAAGGCCCTTGTATGTGAAATAACAAAATAAAGTTCAGCTTGAACTATTTAAAAAAAATGAAGTTGGTAAATGCATGATTCTGTTGCACTAAATAGTTATGTTAGTATTAGTAACAGCTTCTCACTTTCTGGAGTTTTAATTATGTCTCTTGGGACTGGGAGAAGGGTGAAGGCGGGGGATACGGATTTTAACAGCTTATTTGGTTGCTGTCCCTACCTTTACTGC
Source organism: Tadarida brasiliensis (assembly GCA_030848825.1). Lineage (NCBI taxonomy): Eukaryota > Metazoa > Chordata > Mammalia > Chiroptera > Molossidae > Tadarida > Tadarida brasiliensis. Next base: position 90,115,395 of record CM061267.1, on the reverse strand, counting down.
TGCTGAACTAAAAAAACCTCCACAGGCTAAAATTCTTTACATTGCAAATAAAATAGTTTTTCCCTGGTTTTTATCAGCATAGGTCCCACAAGGAACCGACAGCCGGTTTATGTCAATGAACAAGACTTATTGTTTTCAGATTTATTTTTTTTATAGCAAAAAAAAAAGTTGGTGTTGAGCTTAAAACAAAGGCAACAAAGAACAATGGAGACTCTAATTTGGGGTTCCAGCACAATTGCTGGGTTGAATAAAGGCCATCGTGTACCCAGCTATTTGTGGGGCAACTCATTAATTTGGGTGCTCCTCTCGAACTTGCTTCACATGATGGCATGTACACACGGGAACACATACACACACGTGCACACACATGCTTTTCTTTTTACCCAGTGGGCAGAAGTGTTTGCTGTGTGTGTATTTCTGGTTTCCATGATCCATCCATAAAAACTAATGGGATGGGAATTGGAGGTCAGATAAACAGAAAGTAGAGAACAAAAGAGAAATGCTAAAAGACTTAGGATATTTAATCTGAGACAAAAACAAGGAGGTGACAATACTCTTTGCTAAGCTGGATTTAGAAAATATTTTTTTTATTTTAGTCTACTTCACCATTTTCTTTCTCCTAGATAAACATGTAGCTAGGTATGTGGGAGATCCAAAGCACATTTTATTTTTCCAGAAATAAATGTCTGGCCCCCTCCAGCCCTGACATGCCCAAGGATAAGTCCCTTCTGCGCAGTGGAAAGAGTACGGGTTAGGAGTCAAGAGACCTGTACTGGCCGGGCCCCCCAGAAAGTTTCCATGTTGGCTGATCCCTAAACTCCTTTGAGTCCCAGGGTCTTTATCTAAACAAAGAACTTTTGAGGGGACTGAATCCAATATTTCTTGATTCCATGTTTTTCTCTTTAAAATTTCAGCCCCAACGTCCATGCCCCAAACTGTCCCTCCAGCTATCACCTAGTGGGGGCCGTTTGTTATACTCCTCCAAACCCAGAGTCTGGATTGTTCCCTTAGAACTTATTCATCATCAGGTTCGATGGGCGCAGCCAGGGACAAGCAATCTCCTTTAGGGTATTCACCCACACTAACCGAGGTTGTCAGCGCCCGGGAACACTGCATTCCCACTAGGGATTCTCACGGGCCAGGAAGAGCATGCTCTCACGACGGCGTTTCAGCCCTGGACTGGAGGTGAGCTTTAGGAGCGGTTTTGGGTGATGTCTTTCAGAATGACACTCATCACCCGTATGGAAAAAGCCAACTTCTGAAAGGAACCGCAGCTATGCCAAAGATTTAGAATCAGGACAAGTAGAAAACTGTGCCTGAGAAAAAGACTTGATTTTAAAGCATTGTCAGGAGGCACTGAGGAAAGCAGAATAGGTATTAAAACTCCTTCTCAGGGCCATGCTGCTGCAGTGACCGATGACCTGGAGGCGAGGACAAGTCTTCTCTCAGTACACCGTGGAAGGGGGTCTTGCCCTGGGGAGCTAGGTAGGAATTATCAGCTTAAAGAAGAGGAGACATGAGTTTCATGCATTTGCGGGAGGTATATAATTTTAAAGTGCTGCCCTGTCACATTCCCAAGTTCAAGGCTCATTTTCTTCCAGCATGTGGCCAGCTCATATTTCAAAATCTCTTTTAATTATGGACCTTACCATATAAAAGTTACTTCCATGGTTCTCCCTTATGATCACCATAAAATAAAAAAAATGCTCTCAATCTAATTTTTCTCAATCCAGTTGTGTTACAAGTAGTCATTTGAAAGAAATAATATAAAAGAAGCATTTTTCTCCCCAAATGATGAAATGAACAGCCACACATCTGTAGTTTGGGCTAGTTCTGGCTGAGATTGTTATTTCTGCATTATTGCTGTTATGAAAGAAGTTTGGTAAACTTTTCACCAATACTACAGTGTTCTGGCCTTTTTTTAGGCCATATGTGATCAAAGTCAAAAAGCCCAGAGTTGTTGTCACTGCATTCGCATGATACTAATGGCAACTTTATCAGTGGCGTCAGCCAGGAGCAGGCTGCTCAGCGCGTCTCTGGCTCGCGCGGCCGGGGAAGAGCACCGGGCTCCGCGGCTCACGCTCCGGACTGACTGTCCAGAACCTCACCGCCCAGGCGGAGCTGACCGAACAGGACAGCACGCGCACTTGCCTGGGATGCTCGAGCATGAGCGATCACTGAAGTTAACATTTTTTCTTTTTCTTTGATTTTTTTAGAGATAGAGGAATGGAGAGGGAGAGAGAAATAGAAACGTCGATGTGAGAGAATATCGACTGGCCACCTCCTGCATGCCCCCACTGGGGAGTTGGCCCACAACCTGGGCATGTGTCCTGACCAACACCGGCGACCTCTTGGTGCATAGGTCGACATTCAACCACTGAGCCACACCAGCTGGGCAAGGTTAACATTTTCAACCAAATTTTTCGCAGGGCTGAGACCGTGAGGCCCAGGGTTTATCCAGAGTGCAGAGGAATGTGAAATACAGGGGGGTTATATTCCACTCTTCAGGTGTGTGTGTGCCCGCATGTGGGAGTATTCTCCAGTTTTTGCAGCAGTGGGTGCATGGAAGACTGCGACATGACCATTTGTGAGTTCCTGTCGTTGGTGTCCAGCAGGATTGAGAGGTGTCTATTTTGACTCCACAGCACTGCTGCTGACTTCAGGGTTAAAACGCTTTTAAGTGTCAAAAGAACCTTGTTTATCACACATTCGTGTCTGTGTGTTCCAACTTGGTGGAGATCTAGGTTCTCCTACACAGCAGATAAGACAGGACATCAGGGTTCCTTGCCATCTGCTCTTGATGAGCGCCAGACAAGGCTCGTGTGGTCTCTGAGTCCAGGCATAAGGCCCAGCCCGCTCTTCCTGTTCCACTGCAAGCCTGCAGCGGGGAATGATGGATGCTCTTTTCCAACTCACTTGCGCACTATGAAAAATTGAACTATGGATTCAGTTTATTGAATTTAGGTATATGTTTATTGCTCGTTTTTGAGATATAAATGTATACAGTGGAGGTAGAACATAATAAATACCACATAAGTCCATATTTCTTTTTCTTAGTTCATATCTCTTGGGACACAAAAATTAAACCTACCAAAATGCTTACTCCCTTTTCGAGAGCTAAACGTCTATTGACATTTTAATCCAGCACATTTGTTTTAAGGGATTTTGTTTTGTTTTACGCTGAATTGTTTTAGGAAGACATCCATGCTTGCATCAGAATATTGGACTTACCACGGACAACAGTGTGGTGATGGGCAGAGGGAAGGGGGACTGGGTGGAGGGGTGCAAAGGGGAGAAAAACGGGGACATCTGCAATAGTGTCAACAATAAAGATTAAAAAAAAAAAGAATTTGAATTACCAAAAAAACAGAATATTGGACTTATTCTAGAAAATGTGAAAGACCAAACAGAGATAAGAGGAGGCCAAGAATTTATCAGACCCTAGTTGAGGATCGGGAGAAACTGGAGTCAATCTGCTGAGTCATGATTATTCAGTTCCAGAGAAAGGAAGGCCCGAAGCAGCCAGGAAGTCCAGCACGAGGGCTAATGGGCTAGGTGTGGGCACTACATGTTCCCAGCTCAACGTATTCCATTTAAAGTGTTTTTCAAAAAGTGTGGCCAGAATATACTTCACATGAGTAGATGTGCCCATTTTCCTCTTATACGAGACATAATTGGGGGTGGGGGGGGGAGTTGAGGGGGGGAATGGACAGACATTTCACCTCTCTGAATTTTGGGAAAGAGTGAGCAAAGTATTCTCTACTTACGATCTCACCTCCATTTCAGAGGAGACAAATGTCCAGGTTTTGTTTTCTGATTTGCTACGTGAGTGGAAAATGTCCTTGGTAGATTATCATTTTTAGGCTATTCATAAATAGAATGGACTTATTTGTAAAGGCTATATAGAGTATATTATTATTGATAGAAGTTGCAATCACATCTAATTACACTGGGTGTGGTCTCATATGCATGTCTGATGTCTTTCTTTAAGATAGAAAAGGGATCTCTTTCATTCCACTGTTCCTTCTGTGCAAATGCTTTTCCCTCTGTGTCTTCACCTGATAGCTCTTTCTGATCCTTGGGGTATCATCTGAAATGTCGCTTTTCAGATAAGTGTTTCCTACCTAGCCCTTCTAAATCATCTTTCTCTCCCTCCTCCCTTGCCCTCCACCACTACTCTCCATTTTAGCGCCCTCTTTGTTTCCTTCCTAATGACAATCATCAAAGATTGTAATTATATAATTAAGTATTTTATCTTTGTTTATTATCAGTCTTCCTCGCTAGTCTGTAAGCTGCTTGAGAGCAAACTATTATATCAGCCTTGACATAGGAGGCTCGTTGCACAGTGCCTAGCAAATGATAGTCTCTCAACAACTATTTTTGGAGTGAATGAATGAATAAAAGTTACAAGGCACCATTGAAGCTGGAGAGATTCTAGACGAGGAAGCATCATGTGATCAAATTTGCATTTGAGAAAAGTTACTCTAGCTGCAAGACTATGGATGTTAGATAATAGAGACCACTTAGGAGGCTAGAGAAAGGGTAATGAGGAGCTCAACTAAGACAGAGTCAAAATGAAGATGAATGGACAGTGTGAGACTTTCAAAGTAAGTACATAATACATAGAACACAAACTGCCAGGTTGTAGGGTATGGTTGAAAGGGCAAAGCCAAGGAAGACTATGGTGATTTATTTATTCAAAAATAATTAGGGACATAACAGGTAGGCATAATACCTGTCATCATAGAGTTTATAGTCTAGGAGAAGAGACATTAAACAAATAACTATATCTAAACAAAATATTTCAGCATAGCAGAAGTAAGTTCTACAAAGGAAAAAGGTGACCAGGTATATGGCATTGCCTTCACTGAGGCAGGGAAAAGCAAATCAGAGGGAAATTATAAAATTGTCAGTAATGTGGTGTTAATAATCCTTGCCAATCCTTTCATATGTGATGATGATTACATGTGAAAATGCTCTAAACACATTCTAAAGATGAAAGCTATTACTACTACTCCTCTCTCTCCCTCATCCTCCCAGCGGAGAACCTCAGACATGGTCCCTCAAAGGAGCAGAGGGCATGGGCTAGAAGCACAAGCATGGCTTCTGGCCACTAGCTTAATTTTGCTTTTAATTTAATTTTTCCCTTAATTTTCCTTTCATCAAATGAGATGTATTGTGTGAATTTATTTGCTCACTTGAAAAGATTAAAATATGAAAAAAAAAAAAAAGCACATTAAACACTTTTCTTAAAAAGGAGGAAATCGGAAGAGATGATGTCTAAGATTTCATCCATTACTGTAATCTGATGTTTCTGTTGCTCAATAACTAGTTGTTGATTTTAGTAGGTTCCTTTGGCATGCTCAGGTGATGAGTTGCTGGACATGCTTCATTCATCTTTTCAGAAAGCTTGGCTCACAGGTCTGAGCTCCGTGCAACGATGGCATGGCTTGGGAGCAACTCAGAATTCTCAGGTGAGCTGCCCAGAGTTCAGGAGGCACCACAATAACTGGCACATGCCATTCTGGAATGGGACTAGGCCCAGAAAATAATATGAATAAACAAATCTAAAAATCAGCAGAGACCCTGTGGAGTGGAAGACTGAAATAGATGGGTCCAAAAATAAGCAACCCTAAACCAAAATAAATATAGGTAGATGATAGACAGACAGATAGCTAGCTAGCTAGCTAGACAGATGACAGACAAATAGATAGCTAGACAGATAGACAGAGAGATAAAGAAGCACAGACGTATGAAGACACAATATTGTTGACTATATTGGGGAGTTTATTTATTTATTTATTTTATTGATTTTAGAGAGAGAGGAAGGGAGAGGGAGAGAGAGATAGAACATCGATCGGCTGCCTCCTGCATGCCCGCCCCCCACCCACCCCGCACTGGGGATTTGGCCCACAACCTGGGCAGGTGCCCCTACTGGGAATCGAACCAGTGACCTCTTGGTGTACAGGTCGATGCTCAACCACGGAGCCACACCAGCCGGGAGGGAGTTTATGATTTTAAAATGGCTAACCTGCCTTGTTTTTGCAGCTTGTCAGCTGAGTCAAACATTCTAGTAACCTTTTCATGATAATAAGAAAGACTGAAAACTCCATCAAAATTAGTCTGCTGATTTAAGTACATGTTTCTTGTAAGTAAGTGTTTCTTGTTCCATGAAAATAAAAATCTCTTTTTTTCATACTTGAAAATGCATTCCTTCCTGATACAGTGTTATACCCTACATTGTTGATAGCTCCTTACAAAGGCAATAGTAATATGCATAAAACATGAAAAAATCAATAAACATATAAAATTAAAGGAGGATACTACAGATATAAATTAAATTCCTCTAAGAGCTCAGAAAACAACAACAACCAACAACAAACAAACACAAAACGAATCAGAGCTAGAAAGTCAGGGAACAATGCAAAGCTTGACGGATGGGTAGTAGGATTTTGGTTCATGGAAAAAAGAGAGAAGAACCTCATATTGAAGCTCTAAATATGAGTCACTGAGGAGATCCAGTGTGACGACCGGGGCAATAAGGCGAGATATACTGGAGAGGGCTCAGAGGTCCTGAGAAGTCAGGCAGAGGAAATAGGGCCCACCGAAGGGTTTTGAGCAATGAATGGTATGACGAACATGGAGTTTTATGATGCATAGCTCATAATAATTTTTAAATAAAAATTGTCAAAATGATGTAACAATATATGCTTTAAAATATGTGTTTCCTTAAGAAGAGAGTGAAGTATATAATGGGGATATATGGACATCTTTTTGCCCTTCCTATTATAAAATATCAGTTTAACTTAATTCATGAGTATGTTTTTATGTGTTCAGCAGGTCTGAAAGGGAAATGGCATGATTAAAGCTTTGGATAAAAATAGATTTTTTAAAAAAACACTCCTTTTGGAGCCAAGAGATGCCAGTCACTGTTTCAAGCCAGGCTGGATGGGTAAATTAAAGCTCAAATAAAATTTGTGTGGCCATTTGTCTGCCATTTATAAGGGTATAATGAAAACCACCGAGATCACACTTATAAAACACTGCCCATCTCTGAGAAAAAGATGAGGCTCAAAATGTTATCAATTACCTTCATTTCACTTTTTATTCTGGGAATCTTAACTGATCAGACAGCCAAGAAGACAAGCTAAAGTTTCAGCCTTATCGATTTTCTTTTCACTCTTTTGTTTGAGAGCCAGACTCCTGGCTTCAGATAACAGTGACTTAGAGATTTTGTCTCATTTTATACTCAGCACAGAATCTGTGCTGCTCAATAACGAGAGACAGGCTAGATTCTTATCTTTTAGATTTGAAGATGCATGATTATGGGAACCCAAAGAGAGACATATGGCCACTACCTATGTATTTATTTCTTGGGACAAGCTCACGAAGTCCATATATTCATAATCCTCCTTTCTGACTCCTTCTACCACGAATCCCCACCATTGTCACTGTCATTGTTAGCTCTAGAGCTAACCATACACAAAGTGGCCAGCAAATCAAAAGGATGCCAGGAAGTTCCTGACTCAACTTTTTCTTCAGGTGTCTTCAAAAGTACTTTTCTAGGTGTGAGATGGAGACAGAAGCAAAAGTAACTCCTAATAATTGAAGAGTTCAGGCTAAAAGAATATTCACAGTAATAATTTTTCTACATTTCTTTTCTTTACACACACACACACACACACACACGTGGGCGCACGAGAGACTGAATCCTTTGGTTAAACTGATCAAGCTTCTCATTTGTGGGAAACAATTTTGTTGTAAAAGAGTTCTATTTCTTTTGTTTCAGTATCATCAGTATTTCTTTTGGAATAGGAGTATGTTCCATAGAATATCAGTGTAGGAAATAAAAATATAGATTCTAGAACCAGACGGTCTGAGCATGAATCCTATTTCTTGCACTTATTCGTTAGGCAAATTACTTAATTTCTCTGTGCCTCAGTTTACTCATCTGCAAACAGGAATAATCCTAATGCCTACCTCACGTGTTTATCATAAGGATTAAATAACTATGTTTAAAGTGCTTGGAGAAGAGCCTAGAACTTGATGAGTGCTATGGAAGTGTTAGTTCTCATTACTATCATTTGATCTATTGGTACATTCATCATTGTTATTCAGCCATTGAGTACCCATCATATGATAGATACTATTCTAAAAACTGGGGACACAGGGTGACTAGGACATACGAGCACCTTGAATTTAGGGTGCTTACATTGCAATGGGGGAGGTAGATAATAAACAAAAAAATAAACATCATTCCAGAGAAAGAAAAATGTTGTGAGGAAAATGACAATGGGTGATATCATAGGTGACTGGGGTCAGGGGCTGGCTAACCTTCAAGAAGTTGAGCAGAAAATTCTCTCTTGATGACACTGTTGCGGAGACCTCAGTTATGTCTCCTGTGTAAGAAACACTAAGGAGAAGCAAGTCAGGGCATTCCTTCTTCTCCGAGGATGAGGAGATCCCAATAGGAGCGATCACAACAGGTCGTTCCTGCTTTAGAATTCCCAGTGTGCTTTTCACACCAGAGATATATTTAAGGATGGTGCACAAAACATTTAAAGATAAAAACATTTGAAAAGTAGGATCTCAGCCCTACTGATGATCACCCCCAAATCAAGGCACCAACAGAGACAAGGAGAGAAGAATCAAAGAAGGCCTTCATTGCTCCTTTTCCAACATCTCATCCTAGCTCTAGTCGGGCAGTTCAGACTCCAGACACCCATGTCCTGTCATCAGTCAATTTCAGGAAATTTTTGGAAATAGTTGCCCAATCTGCAAGGACAGGAAGTGGAGGAAATGGAAAAGTGAGAGAGGGAGGAAGTTCTGCTCCTTGGCAGATGATGGAAATCAGGGAAAACATTACTGCTTGTGTTTGTTCAGTCCAGGCACCTAAAATTTTGGTGTGGGGGGATAAAGGCTGTTATCTTGTGGAAATGGAACAAACTTCACTGGGTTGGAATGTTAGTCTTGACTCACATGGGAAGAATATGGTGCAAGTTGTATTTTGCGAATGGCCAATACCATTTTTCATTTGCAACAGATTTTTTTTACATGTGTGTTAGTCTATTTTAGTTGACAATGTGCCTTTATGCACATATAGAATAAATTTTCATTTAATCTTATTTTTCTGCTCAGAGCCCTAATAATGCCATTTCTAGGCCTGAAATTCTCTCTGCTCTTCACTTGGCAGATGCCTCCTCATCCTCTGAATACAGTCTCTGCAGAGAAACCATTCCTGTCTACCTTAACTAAGCAGGGGCTCCCACTCACTCAATTTCCAAAGACTGAGATCTTTCATTTCCTTCAGAATCCTTATCCCAACTTGCAATTATACATGTGTTTCCTTATGTCTTGTCTACCATGCCCACTCAACTCCAGGCTCTACAAAAAGGCAACACCTATCTATGTCTGATTTTGTCTATGAACAGACACCCCAAGCTTCACCAAGTGCTTGCACATACCAGATGCTCAGCATTTGTTGAGTAAAAGAATCCTTCCCACAAACCTGGAAGAAACTGGGTTGAGTACCTGGCCCAGGGTCATACAGCTCATATCTGGTGGAGCTGAGATTCTAACTCAGGGCTTCTGATGCCTGATTTCAGGACACACCACATAGAAAGCAACTCACAAAAGACTCAAAGTCAATAAAGAGAGATATGAAATTTTCAAGTATCCCAATGAGAGGCTGTGATATTGTGACTTATAATAAGAAATACATATTTGGTCTTCGTCTTTATTTTTGGCAGAGCTCTTAAAATCCTTGGAATTTCCTAAGGTGTTTTTGTCAATTTAATGAGGTGACTTTTGGACCCCATCTAGGATAGAGCTGGTGGACTGCAGAACCAACAATATGATTAGAGGGCTGGAACTTCCAGTCATACCCCAGCCTCTGGGGAGGGGAGAGGGGCTAGAGGTTGAATCAAACACCAATGGCCATTAATTTAATCAACTGAGTCTATGTAATTAAGCCTCCATAAAACCTAAAAGGAGGGCATTTGGAGAGCTTCCTGGCTGGTGAACATGTGGAACTTTGAGGAGAATGGTACACCCAGAGAGGGCATGGAAGCTGTGTGCCCTTTCCCCACACCTTGCCCTTTGCATCTCTTCCATATGGTTGTTTCTGAGTTGTATCCTTTTATACTAAACCTCTATTCTAGTGATTAAAATGGTTCTCTGTGTTCTGTGAGCCATTCTAGCAAATTAATAGAACCCAAGGAGGGGTCCTTGGAACCTCTGATCTATAGCCAGTTGGTCAGCAGCATAGGTGACAACCGGGAATTTCAACAGGAGTCTAAAGTGGTAGAGGGGGGCAGTCTTGAGGGACTGAACCATTAACCTGTAGAATCTGTTGGTATCTCTGGGTAAATAGTGTCAGAATTGAGTTGAATTGTAGCACACCCATCTGGTGTGCTTTGGATGTGTGAGGGGAAACCCCACACATTGGAATTGGGGTATAGTATTTTTAGAGGCAGATAAAAGCAGATGACCTTTGGAATCAGCATACTGAAATCCTTACCACAGAGAAGAACAATGGTCCCACCCAAGATAAGCTCAGCAGCTTGAGCTGAGTTGAAAGGTTTCCATACATCTCTGTGTCCCATTGTTGGTGCAAGTGGTAGTTGAGATTATGTAATTTGGGGCCAGATCTCTGGTCCTAACTCCAGTGTGACCACTTACTAGCTGTGTGACTCAAGTAAGTTATTAATGTTTGTATTTAGTTTCCTCTTCTGTAACATGGAGAAGACAGCCATACATACCTCATTGTGTTGATACCACACAAACTTTGTCTAGAACGCAAGGGAAGCACTTCATAAATGTTGACTCCATACTGAAGGAACCTGTAGACATATCTCTTCTGTGTGCAAAAGTCATTCTTACTTAGCAGGGTGGTGATTAAGATGAAAAATGGTTGAAAATATGCTTACAATTTTTTGAGACTCTTAACCACGCTATTGTCCTTTTATATGGTAATCTATTTAATCCAATGATTACAATTCCCAAGCCATAAACCAAACTGCTTTATGCACTGACCCCTTTGCTTTTCCGTGTGTCCCTGTATCACTACAGTTTTGAGTGCCTGCATTTTTTTTCAAAATTTTCAGCTGCTGCACACCCAGCATGATGCCTTAAGATGCAATATGTCAGGTGAAAATGAAAAACACATGTTTTTTCAGCACTTGGTTTCAAGTATTCTTGGGTTTCCAAAAAAACAGATTTGAGAATAAGATTTTCAAACAGACTGGACAGAAATGTAGATTTCTCATTTTTTGAAGCTGCTATTAGGAATAGGTAATTAATCAACTGTTTTTAAAAGTGAGCAACATTTGTTACTTTCACAAATTGGATGATACTAGAGAATCAAGACAAAAAACTCTATCAAACTGTGATGTTTGGTCTAAAAAAAAAAAAAGAGAAAATTCAAGAGAACTAAGATATCTATCATTTGGGAGAAAGTATACACGAGCTTAGTGTTGTAACAAATGAGTAGAACTAAGTCCTGTGGGTAGAAATCCTCCCCAAACCATAATTGATTCCAAAGAAGTATTACTTTCTAAAAATTCAAGCTGTCCAAGTAGCTGTCACAGAAACAGGGTGCTGTAGGAGATAGTGAGGTCAAGGTATCACAGAATGGTTTGAGCAGAAAATGGGAAGGCCCCTCTCAGGACTTTTTGGAAGTTATTCAGTGGATGGGGAGCTTCGAGGGAGATCTCTGAGGGTCCTTCTAAACCTGGGAGCCCATGTTTTCTGAATGTGTTATAGAAGTCTGTCTTTTCAAATCCATACTCCTGGGTCGTCATTGATCAAAAGTTCCATGTTTGCAGAAGCATAATCAATACTGAAGCATCTCTGAGTGAAGGTGAAAACTCAACATGGCAAAGAGTCTTTACGTGTTAAGAATATCTCTGATAAACAAAGATTAACTTTTGCAATTTATTAGACACGGTCCCTCATCCAAAGCTGAGACAGCTATTCAGACTATCTGAATCAGGGAGGGTCAAAGCTTTGAGAAGACGTGTGACTCCTAAGAAGCAAAGGTTATCTCAAAAGGAGAATGTTGCGGCCCTGCGTTTAAGGGCCCTTCCTAACTGTAGAAGGCCAATTAGTTTTCTGAAAGCAGCACAGTCTGTTCAACCCCTGACTGTCCTGCTATCTTTTGGAGCAAAGATGCTCCCTGCTTGCCAGCTGCCTGCTCAGCTGTGAATGCAGTTACTGACTGGCTGCCCCTAATTCTCTCTGCTCTGTCTGTAGAGGCCAGAAGAGTTCAGGAACCAACAGTCGCTGAACAGCTTGGCTAACCTGGACACCGGGTGTGTGATTCCAGAACAACTCTCCAAGGGAAGGGAGGAGGTGGAAGGAGGATGGGGCAATGAATTAGTCATTTTGATTTCCCTCCAGGGCCTGCCCATGTGTGTCCATATTAGTCTGCTCTGGTGGACTAATACTAGTAATCTAACCTTTGTTGAATGCTTACTATGTGCTAACACTTCTCTAAGGAATTTGCATGAAATATTTCATTTACTCTTCCCCTTTATCAATTGATCAATCTCAGTTTAACTCAACTACCTGTGAGTAAGCATTTGTGTTATGTCAATTTTCAAACAAGTAAGTTGAGGTATTATTTAGACCAAGATCACACAGGTAGTAAGCAATGAACCCTCCATATAAACACAAAGTCTGACTTAGAAGTCTGGGCTCTTAACCACCATCCACTAATTAGGAAGGAAAAAAGGAGACATGAGAAAGAAGAGGAGTTGGAAATTTGGCTTTCGTTTCAGTTTTTATTTTTTTGTTTTCTATCAATATCCAATGCCCTTTTCATGATCACCCCCCACTCCCCACCAGTCTGTACTCCATGAGTCAGGATGGTCCTTTCTGCTTATCATTCTGGCCAATGTCAGGTACTGCATCAATGTTTGCTGAATGAATGAACACAACAGAGGAAATGCCTAAAACTTTTTTCCTAGAAAAGTCAGAGAAATATATGTTAAAAGCACTAACATACAGCATATCATGTCTAATTTCACAGGTGCTACTATTTGACCCCATGGGTCTATTCCTTGACCACCACATGCCCTGATCTCCATGCTACCAGCCATCCTCCTACAGTACATGATATTCTCTGAGTTCACACTTTCCTCTGTCCAGTTCTGGCTGCCCACGGACTTTCTCTACAGTTGTCTCCTCCTTCTCTGACTCCCTGGAATGCAGATTTCCTGGCCATGTCCCCTGGGGTCCTGGAGAAGCCTGTTTATTTCCCTTGGATGCTGAAACATCTTCTGGAAGGTTTTGAGGGCAAAGTAGATTGACAGATGCTGAGCCTACTGGGGTAAGTCAGCACTATGCGAGGTGACCAGGCAGGGGACTGACAATGAGCAGGCGTGGTGCGTTGCTATGGCAGCCCTGCTAGTAACAGGTTCTGCTAAATAAACAGGCAAGTTTAGGAAATCTGTGTGATCTTATCACATGTGCTGTGAGCGCAGACCACATAGTCCCCTAAAACTGCCTGTCTTTAGGGTCTTATTTTAGGGTCTTACAGATGAGATACATGAGCGCCATCCTTGCAGACAACCCAGAAAGATAAAGTTGATGGTGTCCGCCAATATCGTGGTAATAATAGTTAGAATGAGAGGAGTTCCCTCCTCTGAACTGGGAAGAGTTTCCAGGTCACTGGGGAGGGGCAGAAAGGAGAAGAGTTATCGCTGTGTGGTAGCAGGTAGACTGAGAGCTTGCACATAAATGATGTCATCTAGTCTGTAAACAATCCTGTTTGGCAAGCATCGTTATATTTATGTTGCAGATGAGGACCCAGGCTCATCTCCAGACTCACACAGGAACAGCAGCATTTTGAACTGAGCCACATACAAATTTTGATTTCTCGAACCCTAGTATGTGCTCAGCACTGTCATGAAAATGCTTTCTGGTGCTTACCCTGGTTTGTCTGGAGCTGAAGATCAGCTGAAACATCTCAGCCATGAAACACTTTGGATACTTGCGAAGGATGTGGCCAGAGGAGGCCCGGGGCGGGGGTGGGGGGGGCACTTCTAATGTGCTATGAACTTCATCCTTTCCCTTTAATCTGGGGGTGACCATATAGGAAAAAAAATCCCTTTTTACGTTTCAAGAGCTTGGGAACTATAATTGGCCATTTAGATGAATTTTATATATTTCTGAGCCAAGGCCTTTCGGGGTCTTGGTATTCAGATTTAAGCCAAAAGATTAAATTAGCCCAGTGTTTCTCTACCATGACCTCACATTAAAAAAAATGCTGATGCCTGGGCTCCACCCCAGAAGAAATGATTCAAACTTTCTGGAGGTAGGCCCAAGCACTGGTGTTTTTGGTTTTGTTTTGTTTTGTTTTAAGCTTTCTGAGGAAGAGCCGCAGGGAGCCGTGCTGAGCCACTTTGTAAACTAATGGTCTGAGTGCCATTTTATCTAATACAAAGAACTGAAGCTCAGACTGACGTGAAAATTCAAGGTGATCTTCCATCTCTTCCATCAAATGTTGGCGATCAGAATCTCCAGGTGACAATAACAAGGCAGTGGTGGTGGAGATTTTGAAACAAATGCCCAGCAGCCGGGGCAAGAGACAGGGTAAGAAAGATTATACAAACCATCAGGCTAATTATAGAAAACCAGATGCCCTGGCAGAAGGCCAGGGGCGTGGCAGAGCAACTAGGGGTGGGGGACAGGAGAAATTTTAGGAAATTAGAAATTTTAATAACTCCGACCGTCAAGGGTTGCAATTGGATGCTGGGTTGTTTCTAACTTATTGCAAGCCTTGAGAGCAAAAACAGATGAGGAAAGAATCTCCTGTATCACATCCTGGCTGCTTTTCATTTCTCAGGCATAGGAGCAGAAAGGAAATGAAGCCTTCCTGGGGCTCCTCTCCCCAAAGCTGATCAAGGCGCCCCCTAGGCTCCCGTTCTGAACACCAGGGGGAGTAAGACTTACTCAGCCTCGCTCACCAAGCCTTTCCACAGAGCCCGGGAAAGAACACATTCTTGTTTATTGTTTAGATCCCGTCTTGAACAGGCTCTGCCTTCTCTCTCTGGCTAAAGATAACAATCTATTTTTACTCATTTAAAACAGTAAGTAAATGTCCTTTAAAAGCAATAAAAGGATTCTATTCAATCCCCCATGGTGTAAAGAGGCACTAAAAGGGAGGGGTTAAGCAAGGAGATGCTGGGCCCAACTCCTTGGCTTTGAGCCCCAGAAGTGGCCCTTAGCAGCGGTGTCACGAAGGGCCGGGCACACACTGGTGACCACCTCGTGGGGCAGTTGTGGCTGTGCGGATTGACGGGTTACACAGAACGCCAGGAGCGGGGCCTGGCGTAGACTAAGCAGCCAGAGTATCAACTAGTGCAATTATGAGAAACTACTAGAAAATACTTACTCGAAATGTGAACTCTTCCATACTTGAATCATTCCACATATTTTTTTTAATTAAAAATCCTACAACTCAAATAGCAGGGATGGTAAAGCCAATGGAAGGTTGGACAGGACGTGATATTTTAAGGCAAAACAAGTGTCATTTCTCACACACAACAAAGGTCACTCACTCCAGCGATCTATAAGATGCTACAGAAAATAGTGAATGACACTATCATAAAACAGCTAATATACAGTTTAAACATAAGATGACACCCTCCAAAGAATGAACATACCATAAAGAAGAAAGACAATATAACCTGTTAGGGTATCATTATCGTAAACTTTCCCCAGAGGATATAAGAAATTAGGTGAAGGAAAGGAGCATATGGTACTTAATGACTACTTACATATATACATTTTTAGTCTGACAACAGCCCCAAAGACTCTAACAGTAGTTATTTCCCTAGAACGCATAAACTTGTATAATTCTACAAAATTGCTCCGATTGAAATAGATTATCCTCTATGATGCTATGTCATTTTAGCAAAAGGAGCAGCCAATCAGGAAGCCCTGGGTTGGTTGTCCCCACGTGAGGACTGATGGCACATTTTCCGTGGAGGGAGGCCACGGAATAAACACTGCTGTATCGAACATTCCTGACGACGAGGGAGAACTCCACTCGCATGCTTTCTGTGCTAGTGCACATAACTTTTTTCCCCTGTGGATCTTCAGCGAGGCAAGGCAGTTGCCTTGGCTGTATGGAATTCAGCAAACAGAAATGCATGACCAGTGACCACACACTCGCATCTGGATGAGGTTTTGGCTGGCTGTGCTTTGGGATTTTAACTCCAGCCACTGACAAGGATCTCCTTCTTTTTGACTATATAAGTCAACTCTGAGAGCCACAGGGTAGAGTGGATTTTTTTGTAGTTCCTTCCAGGTCTACCAAGCACTGAGACGGTGGGTAGTAGAGAGGGACTCTCCGGTACCTCCTGTAATTGGAGGTACCAAAGTCTGGCAAGAAAGCGGAATGATGGGGGAGGAAGCTGTCTTCAAGGGTGGACTGAAACTCGTCCTTTTCACTGTCCTAGCAACTGTGTGAAGAAAATGGATAAAGATATCTGACAGAGTGACACAGTGGTCACAAGATGACCTGGGCCTGAGCTTGAATCCAGCTCCACGTGTACTGGCCCCATAACCTGGACTCAGCTGCTTAATCTCCTTCATCTGTAAAGGGGGGGGGGGGATAATTGTCTCCACTTACAAGATAGTCATGAGACTAGAACACGATGGTTGCTTATAAAATGCTTTATCCTACCCTGAATGTTTAAATCCTCCCCAAACTCCTATGAGGTGGACACTAGTGTACTCCTTTTGCCGGTGGGAACCACAGTCACGCAGCAGGTAAGTTGGCCTGGGCACAGGATTGCCCTAAAGCTGGTGCTCACCACCACTGCTCTATGTGCTCATGGGCTGTGCCACAAAAATCCCAGAAGGTTCGGGCTAGAGGGCTCTCAGGCCATCCGAGCGGCCCTTCCTTTCCTAGGGGAGAAATACAATTAAGAGTGGTTCAAAGTAGATTAGGCCAAACCAATTTAGAGTAAACTCAAGGGGGCAGGGGGTACAAGAAATCAGTTCTTTAGACTCTTTGCTCAGTGGTTTTTCCTCTGTTGGCTCATATCACAGCAAGGAAGAGCAAAGAGTGAACTGAGAAAAGTTTTCAACTTAGACACTAAAATAACAAGAGTCCAGACTGGGGAAAGGCGGAGGGAACCAGGTAGACCCACTTTGCTGTACAAAGCCTGTTGGTTTAGTATCTAAAAATGTTGGTATAACATCCAACCTTTTTGAACTGCAAAAAATTTGAGATTTCCAAGCCTGTCATTATTTATTAATTGTTCATTAAATAGCTGTTAGCAAAAAAGAATAGATCTTAGTCAAACCAAAGGACAATTCGCTTGTACAAATGTAAACAGAAAACTGGCCCACAAATTCCCAGCTGTTCTTCCTGCTCCAGACACTGGCCTCAAATACACACACTCAAACACTGAGAAGAGCAAATGAAAACAAATAAGTTGTTAAATTTCTGCTTTTTCTCTGGCTTCAGAATTCACACAAATTAGACCTGCAGAGTATAAAGGTTTTACTTTTCTAACTGGTTTCAGTATTCAATTTGCATTTATGTATCGGTCTGTGTATTTGAGAATGCCTTATCTGTTTGTGCGAATTGAATATGATCTGGTTTAGATCAAATGCCTGTAGAGGGCAGCATGCTATATTTATTTAATGGATGGACCCAGAATCTTGACTAACGGTGGCGGTGGTCATCATATCTTCTTCTTCTTCATCATTATCATCATCACTGTTCTTATCAGATTCCTGGGTTTTGATCTTAAAAAGATTTTTCCCCCTCCTTCATGGCCAAGTTGTAAGGGAGGCAACAGGTAATAAATAACCTTTCTCCCCTTTATCATTATTACTTGTGTTCATTTTTTTTTCTGACTTACTATTGTACTTAAAATCCAAAAGACTCTCTCACTTATATACCACAAAACTTTTTACTACGTAAGATGTTGGCATAAAATTCTGCCACTCCGCTATTTATAAATAATTCAAAACATTTTAACACAACGTGCAAAGCCCTATCACTAACAGAGAGCCGTGGGCAGAGGAATCAAATGGAAAGAAAGTTCCTCACTGAGATATGTTTTCACTCGCACTGGCCTGTGGTCAGAAACAAACACTCCCAGTAGAATCTGTTTCTTTAAGATTCTAAAAATAAATTGATCTGTAAGTGACTTTGCTGTAATACATACAGTGAGTCAGATCAAGGAGTAAGAGCCATTTATAGAATGTGAACTAAACCCTGGCCGGAGACAACCATTTAACCCTCACCAAACAGAATGGCATTTCAGATTGTGCAGAGTTTGATCTAGAAAGCCAGTTTGAGACATAAAGATTCTTTTATTATAACTCTGGCTAAAAATACCAGAATATGACCAGAGGCTACCATAAAGTCAAAACATTTGGTAACAGGACAAGCAGTGTGAGAGTGTGCGTGTCCATCTATGAGTGTACGCTCGGGCCCAAGTGTATCACACATACATCCACATTCGCAGGTGCTTCAGTAGGGAGTGTACTGGATACTGACTAACAAGTTATCATTCCATACATTCTCCTGTAAAGAATTAGGTGCGCGTATTTTGCTTTGCATTGCACAGCGGGTTAGAGTGGATTCGTGTGACCGTAAATAAGTCATTTATCATCTCTGAGCCTCAGTTTCCTCCTTTGGAAAATGGAAATAAATATGGTCTCTACCTGAGGAGGTTGATGTGAGGATTAAATAAGATAATGCATAGAAAGCACTCAGAACATATAATGAAATTTTAAGAAACGTCAGCTACAGTTTTGCTCTCCTGAGCCCCAGCAGTTAGTTACAGGACGGTGCTGTTTCCTGCCCCTTTGGGTGCCCCTTCATTGCTAAGCGTGTCTTCACAGTCTTGGAAAGAGCTGCCTTAGGGGGCAAGTCTGATAGCTACAGGTTGGTTAGGGTTCTTCCCCCTCCCGCATGGCCAATATAGTAAACATCTTTAATGGGACATACGACAGGAGGGAGGAAGGGTGTGTGTGTGTTGGTGCGCGTGCGCACACACACGTGTGAGAGAGAGAGAATGTGTGTTCATGTATAAGAATTCACATCGTGACAAGAGGAATTTGCCACTCTCTTCACCCGAGTTTCACTTACAGGCGAACATGTCAACATTTCCCTGCACACAGATCTCAAACCTGGCACACTGTAAGGATTGCATTGCAAGGAATATGACTTCATATCGCAATGTTAATCACTGACCTCCGCCCTGGTAATCAGATCTTGGTTGGCTCGTGCACAATTAGAATCCACCTGAGACCTCCTAGCCATCTACTCGACAGCACATTGGCAGAAGTATTAGGAAATTCCATGCTGGTGTTTGGATGAGTCTTTTCCATTGATACAGTTTATTTGGATTACAGGCTCTTCCTCAATTAAAACAATAAATCAGCCTTTTTAGTTTTCTTTTCACCTCTGGATACATGTCCCTAATACATTAAGATGCAGTCAGAGTGCATGCTGCTATGACGACACCATCTTGTCCTTCAGGTGTGGTTTCAGGGTCACAGAACCCTTGCGTCTGGAAGGCTGACTTCACGTACACCACGGACACATTCTGCTACTCAGGGGGGTGAGATCATGGTGCTGGCATGAATTTATCGCTCTTTTAAACGAATGGGGTTGGATTCAATCTACTGACCTTGATCGGGAGGCTAGCGATACAGGCTGTGTAAAACAAAACAAGGCAAAATAAACAAGGGAAAACCACAGCACATGCGGCCACTTGGTTCAGAAGGTGACACTACTGAATTTGGTCTGTGAAGGTCCTGTCACATGAAAGTCTAGAAATAGCTATGACCTAAACATGGGGGTAGGAGACGACCCATTTAGAAATGAATGGACACATTCCATTGTGGTTGTATAGTGGTTAAAATCTATTTTGGGACAAAAGGGATATTGTAAATACTTTCCTTTGTTCATGACTATCACAACCTAAACTCTCTGCCTCTCAACATTTTTCAAGAACCCTGAATGCCAATAATAGTTAACACACCAGCTGGCCAGGCAAACATTATTCTACCAGGGGGGGAAGATTCCCTATGACCCTTCTGAATCCCCGGGGCCAGCCAAGACCAGATTGCACCTCATGACAGTCTGAGTCTGGACATCTCCAGGGGCTGCCCCAGTCTCGCTGCACAATTTCAAGGCTGCTCAGTTCTTATGGCCCTCGGGAGATGCTGCCATATTAGGATGTGGAAATGTCTGTGTCACTCTTAAATTATTTTGGAAGTAGAGATTTAACATAACTTTTTTCGATCAGCATTCAATTCCAAATTTGGGACTAGGTTTAAGTGAAATTCATTTTAGGGACTTCTCACTGGTTTTGTAAAATGTTCATGCCAGCAAGCATTCCTTTATCTTCCGTACCAACTGGATCACAGGACGCTTTTTTTTTTTTTTTTTTTTTTTTTTTTAAATCATTTGATTCTCCGTTTGGTAACAGCATTTCTGTGGCAAAAAACATGACAATCTGTAGACATGTCTTGACTCTTAAGTTGTTGGCTGGATAGGTTTACCATTGAATTCAGGTCAATCTGTAGCCTCTTTTTCCTTGATCACCATGGGTCTGGATGCCAATAAGAGGGTCAAAATGGGAGAAGCCTGGGGCCCGGTATGGAAAAGTGAAGAGTATAGGTATTTCCTGGATATATGGTTCCTAGTATCTCTTTAAGGCCAACTTGTATCTAGGAACTAATTACCCTATGAGCAACTTCATCACCTAAGAAAATCATTTCTGGAAACAATGATGCTCATTCATTAGGCACAAGGCCTGTGCTTAGACCTGGAGATACCAAGAGGGGGCCCTGGTGGATATGACCTCACAGGAACAGTGGATTCTATAATGCTCCCTTTAAGAACAGAATTCCCTTGTAGCACGTTCACTGAGACCACCTTTTCCAAGTGGATTGACTTTTTGAAGAAATAAAAAGAATTCCTTAGAAGACAGCTTTTCTCATCAGATGGCTCCAAAGCAAAGACCTCAACAATATCAGCCTAAAGGGCTCTAGAATAGTTACTTTTGGCATTTCCAAAGAGTGGGTTCCTTCTATGTCTGCTACCTCAATAACAGAGAATAAATCAGAGATTTGGCACTGACTACTTCACTGAGCTATTAATTTTTAAGTCTTCACTGCTTGGGTTCCAAGTATATGTTTGATGGAGACAACCTTTATTTATTGTTTAAATCAAACAATAAATTAAGCAAACTCATCAGTTCAAGGATATTATATCATAATCTATTTGTTATTGAGTAGGACTTAGTTAAAGATGAAGGATTCCTAGAGATACAAGTCTGGGGTTAATGGGATCATCCTATCCTACAATGATATAAGAAAAATAACTATTGGGGAACTCACCTAGTAAGGTACCAGGGTCCTTTTATTAATATCTGTACAAAATAATTTACCATGTTAATGCCTTTTATCTTCCAATCCAATTATTTCTTATTGATTAATCTTGTATTTAAGCATTATCAAAAGGTCATTAGCCAATGCTATCTTTAATTCAAAAAATACTATTAGGCTCATATCAGATCAGTCTTAAGAACTGACCAATTCTGTGAGGATGATCTGAATAGCCATATTGGAACATATGCTTTTCTTATAATTAGAATCAGGATTAGACCTTCCCAATTTTCAGAACGATTTTAAAAATCCTTATTTTATCATTGTAAGAACACATAACATGATGCCTACCTTCTTAAATTTCAAGTGTATTATTATATTTTATTATACTATCATATTACACTTTATTACACGTTATTATTGGCTATATGTACAATGTTGTACAGATCTCTAGATCTCTAGAGCTTATTCATTCATCTTGCTTAACTGATGGTTTATGCTCATTAATTAGTAACTCCCATTTCCCCTCCCCAGCCCCTGGCAACCACCATTCCACTTTTGACTCTATGAATTCTACTATTTTTAGATACCTCATGTAAGTAGAATCAGCAGTATTCATCTTCCTGTGACTGGCTTATTTCATTTAGCATAGTGTACTCATGGTCAACAGGTATATGAAAAAAATCTCAGTATCACTAACCATCAGGGAAATGCAAATCAGAACCACAATGAAATATCACCTCACACCTGTCAGAATGGCTACTATTCAAAAAAAGAAAAGAAGCGCTGGTGAGGTTGTGGAAAAATTAATTAGAACCTTGCACATTATTGATGGGAATGCAGCTATAATAGAAAACAATATGGATATCCCTTAAAAAAATAAATGAAACTACCATATAATTCAGGAATCCTGCTTCTGGGTATTTGTTTTTAAAAGTGGAAATCAGGATCTCAGAGAGATAGCTCTCCTATGTTCATTGCAGCGCTACTCACAGTAGCCAAGATGTAGAAACAACCTAAATGTCCATCAACAGGTGAATGAATAAAGAAAATGTAGTCTATACATTGAATTGAATATTTTTCAGCCTTAAAGAAGAACATTTTTCAATATGCAACAAAGAATAATGTTCTTTTCAGAAAAGCTAACAATATTGCAAAATTGTTTCTCTTCTCTATACAGATTAAATATATCCCTGGCTCAAATTGCAAGAAATGAGTTATTATACCATCTTAAAAGATAATGCTCTGAGAATCTTGGCTAAATCAAGTCCATTTTATTATAATGATGCCCAAATTATGCAGAAGTTTAGAAGCTGTTGTCAAATCTCATTGTTAAAAGTCTCTTGCACTGAGGCACCAGGACGAGCTTTGACAAAAGTAACTGCTAGCTGGAAAGTGCAAAGGACAGTAGTAACCCATTACATTTGTATGGCATGCTACAGATTTCACAGTAATTTTTATAATTTTTTAAATATGAGCTAGGCAGAAGAGTCACTATTTAAAACACTTAAGGCTCAGAGAGGTACAACTACTGGCCCAAGATCACAACTTCAGTACGTAACTGCAATCCAGGTTTTCCTGCTGTGTTCAGTGCTGTTTCCTCATGATCCTCTGCTCCCCACAAGACCTGGAAAGCCCTCTTGTCCCCAAGGTTTGCTTCATTGTCATCCTGGAGTAACATGGGCAGGCTTAGACGTGTGGTTTACTCACTGGAGACGATGGTATCTGTCTCAATGTATAATGATGGGAAAATAAACAGGTACCAAACAATCTTCTTAATAGCTCTCTTCTAAATCCACTCCAGTTGGAGGAGGCGAGTGAGAGAAAAGGCATAGGCCCAGCAGAGACATTTGCCACTGGGGAGCATCCTTGTGGTATCCAGGCATCCTCCTGGCTGGGTAAATGGTAGGTTTGGATAACACTTCGCTTCCAGACCCATGCTATAGACCATTCCACGCAACTGTGGAGCCACACCGGCTGAAATCAAATCCCACCTCTACGATTTGCTAGCTGTGGGTCTTCCAGCAAGTTATGTAACTTCTCTGTGCCTGTTTTCAAAATGGTGATGACAATGATCGACCTCATAGGACAATTTAGGGGCTTTAGTAAGATTAATGTAAAATGCTTAGAATAGAACTTGGCAAAGTTCCCCATGAGAGCAGTTGTTTTTTTATTGTCTTAAAAAATGAGCCTTTTGATTCCTTTACCTATAAAGTGAGAACAATGAAAAATCCTCTAAAAGAATATTCAGCTATGAGAAGCATGGATGGATCTTGAGAATATCATGCTAAGTGAAATAAGTGAGACAGAATAAAACAAGAATCATATGATATCACTCATGTAGGATATAAAACAGAAATCAACAAATGAACAAACAAAACAAAAACTTCATAAACACAGGTGGTTACCAGAGGGGAGGGGGTGTGAAGGGAGATAGAAGAGGGCAAAGGGGGTCAAGTATATGGTGACAGAAGAAAACTTGACTTTGGGTGGTGAACACACAATGCAATATACAGATGATGTATCATAGAGTTGTACTTTAAACCTATATAATTTTATTAACCAATGTCACCCCAATAAGTTCAATAAATTAAAAAAAATAAAATAAAATGATAAAAAGGAATCAAATTAGATCCTGTTTTTAAAAGTTCTGTATAAATCATAGAATGCTCTAGAGAAGGATTGCCACTGTCTTGAAGAGGAAGTTGTAATGTCTAACCTATACCCAACATCCATTGCAAGGAATTTCTCCTTTCTCATCAAATCAAATGAGAAAGAGAGTCATTTATATTCTGATCTCTAGGCTAACCGCATCAGGAGCTTGTTAGGCAGGACACAAGGGGTGGGAGCTTGCTCAAGGCCTGGGGACCCTCCGCCTCTCTGGATGGGAGGCCTGTCCCAGCTGCGTGTGGCTGTATCTATTGATAGATATAGAATCAAAGAGCCTTACTGGTCCTGCAGGCTTACCTGGGCAAAGCCACAGGCTGCCTGGAGCTCTGAAAAGTAGGACAACCACTTACTGTGTGGGTGGCTACTCAGGGGAGCCTAGGGTGACATCAGTCCTAAAATCAGAGCTTCAACTGAGTGAGAAGCAGATGTGTTGATGCAGGGTGAAAAATAGAATGAAACTGATTTCTCCAGAGTTGGAGATGACATGCTATTCCTGACAAGACTGGTAAGATATGGTTGATGCAAATGAGAAAAACTTTTAAAATAACTCTTTTTTTAGAATCATGGTCTCACCTGGTAACACATATGGACTCCAAATTCTAATGTCTTTAAGAAAGACACAGACATGGATGCCAAGTGGGGACAGCAGTTCCCCAAGCCCTTTCCTGGCGCAGTGTGTGCCCTAGTTGCCCCCTCCCTGCTCGCGTCAGTTTTCCATGTTCAACGTCAATGCCATCTCCTTTACTAAGCTGCCTCTCCATCCTCCCCCTAGAACTGATCTCTTCCTACCATATCCTCACAAAACTTTCACTTGTGCACTTTTAGTGCTGTCAAAGTGTGCCTTGTTTTATAATGAGTTGTGCAAACTGTCTCTGCCCTTCCAACCCAGAAGGAACTGCTTCTCGTCATCTCAGTGTCATGGTGACACTACACCGCATGCAGCTGCTCAAAGGAGCCGCTCAACAAATATTCATCAAGTGAATAAATAAATATTTGTTGGTGATAATTAAATTGAGCTGAGAACTTTGTAGCCTCTAAGAAAGGCTCTGTATTTGTTAAGTGGAGTGTTGCTCTCCTCCCCCCCCCCCCCATTACTCTTAAGGTTGTTTCATAACATCTCCTGCCAGGAACTACTTCTATTATTAAATTATTAAGTGCCCGAGGAGCAGCAGCGCCGTGTATGATTAAGTACTGGTGAAACTGTGATAAAGGGAAGTCCTCATTTGCTCCTAGTTTCTGAGGCAAGAACTGTTGACCTTAATTTTGTGCTGCCACTGTCACAAGCCAGTGTGATTCAAATGGTGGACTTTGGAATTGTCTTTTGTTTTCCTCCCTTTACTCATCGCTTCTACCTGAGTGGATCCAGAGTGGAAAGTAAGGCTCATTAATGAGAAAGCAGAGTCCACGTTTCTAATTTGGAACCTGGGACTGTGCTAAAACTAGATTTCATGCTTCTAACCTGTATTCATTCATTAGTTATCTGGGTAACAGAGAAACAAGAAATGGAGTTTGGAAGTAGGATCATTGATGGTATTTCTCCTCTACAATCTGAGGTTGACTTTATCAGGTAAACAATTAATGAGAGTTCTCCAGACATTCTTCTAAACTGCTTTTCCCACTCAGGGGACATCCCAGAAGGAGACAAGCAGAGAGTTGGTGCCTCCTGGCAAAAGCATACCCCACATTGCTTTGAAGTACTCTTGCCAAAACATTGAAGTTGACTCTAAATCAAGTCTAGAAAGCCCATAATTACTAAATTACAGAAAATTCAAGAAACACAGGAACCTGTTAAACTGGCACCATGGAAACGGAATCAACAGTATTCAAATTGTGCAAAACTCTACAGGCTCGTCAACAATAAATTGCAAGGAAAAATATAGTTAAGGGTGGCAATGAAGAACATGGAACTGTGATTTAAAAGAAGAGGTATATATATATTTATACACACACACACACACACACATACAATGGAATATTGCTCAGCATTAAAAAAGAATGAAATCTTGCCATTTGTGACAACATAGATGGACCTAGAGGATATATTGCTAAGTGAAATAAGTCAGATAAAAAAGACAAATACTGGATGGTTTCACTTTTATGTACAATCTAAAAAAACAAACAAAACAAAAACATACTCATAGAAACAGAGATGAAACTGATGGTTGTCAGAGGTGAGGGGTTTGGGTGAGGGGTGAAAAACATGATGGGGAATATAGTCAATAATACTGTGATAAAGTTGCATGGTAACAGATGATTTGTAGACTCAGTGTGATGATCACATCCTACGGTACGTAAATGTTGCACCACTATACTGTACACCTGAAACTAAAAAACTGTATACTGACTACACTTACATTAAAAAAATAAATAAATGAAAGCATCTTAGGACACATGTCAATCAATTTCAAATATGGACTTTATTTCAAACTCGATTAAAATAAAGGGCACTTCCTTTCTGGGAAAAACACCAAATGGCGGTAGGATACCGGTGCTCTGGGGGCCCTGGGGTAGGAGACAGTGCAGTCGGAGGCCCTGCCGGCGTCATGGAGCTTGAGGAAGCTAGACCAAGCTGGGTCACCTGGTCAAGGACACGATGATAAAATCCCTGGAGGACATCTCTCTCTTCTTGCCCATTAAGGAGTCTGACATCACTGACTTTTTCCTGGGGATGTGTCTCAAGGGTGAGGTTCTGAAGGTTATGCCCAAGCAAAAGCAGACCTGCGCTGGCCAGCGGACCAGGTTCAAGGCATCTGTTGCGTGCTGGGACTACAACAGCCATGTCGGTCTGGGTGTTAAGTGCTCCAAGGAGGGAACCATTGCTGTCCACGGGGCCATCACCCTGGCCATGCTCTCCATTGTCCCGCTCACTATTGGGGAACAAGACAGAGAAGTCCCACAATGTTCTGGCAAGGTGCCAGCCTCCATGCCGAGAGCCTAATCTTTATACTTATATATTTGAAATTTCCCATAATAAATACATGTTTAAGAAGTTTTGTTCACAGTTATAACAAAAGATAATTCTTCTCAATTGTTAAAAAAAAAAAAGGGGGCTAAAAGCCATAAATGGGTTTCACACGAAGGTAAGATGCTTTTGAAAGTTCAGGGGACCCTCATTATGAGTGGGAAAGGAGGCATGAGGAATCTCTCACATGTGATAACAAGTATCTACGTCAAAACCACACACCATAGGTAAAATAATTGATGCTTAAAAAAAAACAAGAGCATCTAGCCTGTTTTGACTGAAGCTAGACTAGACCAGGACAGGGGACCTGGTGTGGTGACGGTCATGTCTCATGGGAAATGCATAATCTCACTGACTTAGTGTTGGCCTCTACCTATGCTAAGAGTGACAACAGCAGCCTAGCCTCTGTATGGTTTTTTTTTGTTGTTGTTGTTTTTCCATTCATAGAGCGAGAGGGAGAGAGGGAAGAAGAGAGAGAGAGAGAGAGAAACATCTATGTGAGAGAGACACATCAAGTGGTTGCCATCCACACGACCCCAACCGGGGCCGGGGACAAACTAAAACCTTACGTGCCCCGAACTGGGGACTCTCTGATCCGCAGGCCGACGCTCTAAGCACTGAGCCAAACCGGCCAGGGCTAGCCTCTGTATGTTTTAACTAACTTAGAACAGGACATTGTAAAACTGTATATTTTGCAATGTAATTAAAAGATCATTCCATCACCATGAGATCAAATCCAAAATGGATAGCACAAATGACGGCCACCTGAACAAGCTTTCAAATGCCATTATTCGGACCCCGAGCCACGGAGTTCCTGAAGCGGATCCGAATGCTCTAGGTTGGCAGGGAGCCTGTCGGGGTTGCACGTTGCATCCTGAAAGGATGCGCCGACTCACACTTTGGAAAGGTCGTCTGTGACTCCAAGCCACCCCAAGACCATCTGCAGATTACTGCTGGGGTCATGACTGAAAGTGAGATTCGATGACCTGAAGAGATAGAAATTTCCACAAATGCCTAATGCCCTTATGCAGACACTCATTGAAATGTCACCAAACATAACAACTTGCAAAAGGGACTCAAGGCAGATGACCAGTAATCAGTGAGTTAAATCAAAGCACATGGAGGGATCTCAAAGCTTACCTCGAACTCTGTCCTTCAAACACCCAAATCCAAAGGAGCGGCTGTCCTCCACCCAGTTCACATAAGACCCGAAGGATCTTTCCTTGTGGGAATAACGACTTGGTGATGTGACGCCTATGAGCCATGAGGCCCTTCGTAAAGGGCCCCGGACAATGCGTTAGCACGCACGGAAGCCTCAGTGTGTCTCACCCTGTCCCCACCCTCTTCCACCTTCACTGCGTCCAGGCAGGGCCCTGGCCCTGGCTTCATGCCTGTCCTCCGTTTCAGACCCAATCAATGGCAAGGAACCTTAAACAATCTTAGATGGCCACACACTTGAAATTAGACCCTTTCTTCAAAGGGAAAATAAAGTTTTAGTTATTTGGCCAAAACAATCAAAATAGTGGGGCCACCACTGTTTCCTCACTGCTCTGCCGATGAAGACATTCCCCCGGTGGCTCCAGGGAACACGCATGCGCGTATCAGTCAGGACGCCCCAAGAGGGGTGTCTAATGAGATACCCCAGTCCTCGGGGCAATTCCAAACTCCGGCACAGAAAGCATTTGGCCTCTTTTCCTGTAATGAATGCATTTGGGGAATGAACCAAAATGGCCAAATTTTTCAATACACCTATGAGAAGGGTTAAGCACAAAAATCCCGTTAAACAATAATGGAATTTGTGTGTGAAACATTACACTCTTTGAACATTTCTGAGAAAGTCACTCTCCTCTTTCCCCTCCGACTAATAACAATTCAACATTATTTAACATAATCCTACTGACAGGTAATTTCTGACATGAAATTTATTACTGGCATGCCCTTTGAGGGCATGTTTCGCTATTAATGTTTCCTTTTAAAAGCTACAGCATACATTAGATTCTCATACAGCGTTTCCCCATGTTTTCCTTGGAAACCCCTGCTTTCTGTGGTATTTTACATTGCCCAAGTCTGTTTTAACTCTGTATCCTTACACACACACACACACACACACACACACACACACACACCCCTTCTCTCCCAATGTCCAGGAAAACAGTTTAAATGGAAGCATTTTATTCTTCTATTACTGAGTTTACCTATAACTGAATAAGCACCAACATTAGTAGATCATACATTTAAATAAGTTTCTCCTACACCTAACTGGGTATGTGAAGGAGTGAGCTGGAGGGCTTGAGTTGGACATGATCACGCCGGGAAACGAGAGAGCAGCAGGTTGGTGATGTCTCCATATAGGGCCAGTGAGACCTCCAGGCAGACACCCTGATTGGTGCTTTGAGCCTTGCACACTGCAGGACATATGAGACCGTTCAGAACATAGTTGTGCTTCTGACTCATTCAGAGAAATGATTTTTTACCTGATGAGTCAGCATGAAGCTAGGTATTTCCCTACCTGTGCTAACCATATAAGGGCATTGCTACCTGGAGGGTTAGATCATCTGCCCTAGAAGGAAGCACACACCATCTCTGCTTTTTTTTCTGGAAGGGCTTTGCTGACATCATGAGCTCATAGGTAGGGTTGACTACGTGGTGTCCTTCCTTTGAAAGGGAGGCATCGTCCAAACGGCTAGCAAAGAAGCAAGGGACAAGTAAAAGGAATATTGATTGATTGATTGATTGATATAGAACCAAGATATAGAACAGTTCCATTACCTCAAAAAAGTCCCTTGCCCCCTTAACCCCTTCCCCACTCACCATGTTTATTTAAAAATAATATTCTGATGATTTGTAACAAACACATGAACTCACATGCAGGTTGGTTCATGCACATCCTTGTAACTTGTCCTTAATATAGTGGCAGGATTTACCGGTGATGAGCTTTGGGGACCCTCCATACCACCAGAAGGTGCAGGAGACATCGTATCTCACATTTACCCCAATGGAGAACCTATTTCTACAGAGAAACATACCCAGGAGTAATGCACTAGGTAATTCTTCCCCCACGTTTAAGAGGAAGATTTCTATTTCCCTCTAAGTTTAAGGAGAAGGCTAAGTTCCCTTCAGTCTCACTTCAACCAAATTCTAGCTGAGAAAAGCTGGGACACACTCCCCCCACCTGCTCCACGAACTCACACACGTGTACAACTCTTCCACACATACACACACGACACACACAGGCAACACAAAAACAGCCAGGACAGCCCGTGCTCCAAGGTGGTCCCTAAATCTCCAAGGCGAGCTTGGACCGTCCCGGCCCAGAACTGTGCAGAAACCTGGGGTGCAGGTCCCCCATCCTGCGACCTGGCGCTCCGCTGAGGTCCTGGCACATTCGGGAAGAGTTAAATTCCTCGGTTACTGGGCCATTAGCAGCTCAGCCATCCATTTTTCATTTGAAGGAACCTTTTTAAAGGTGGAATTCTTATCTTCGGGAGGCCTGTAAGTGCATTTCTTGTGTTTTCATTGGGTTTATTTAGCCTGGGGGATTTAGGTCCCTCTGTTTAGGCAGTAAATTTTCCCCTTTGTGTGACTGTATGTGGTTAATATACTTAAAAATCCATCAGGCAAGGCTAACAAAAATGCAGCCGCCTTTACACAGCAGTTTTTGGCAAGAATAGAGTCACTCAGGATGGCTGTGCGGTGCTTATAATTGAATTGTGGTCACTAAGCCGAATGCTATCAACTTCTGTAAAAACCCAAAGCCAGATCCCCAAGCAAGCCTTTCGCCCCCTCCCCCGCCAGCTGCTCCCCTCGCTGCCAGCTCCCCCGTGCACTCAGCTGGCAGAGCGGGACACAGAAAGGAACCCCAAACTAGTGAGCGGGAGACACTGCCACAGCCTGGAACACGCACCGTGAGACTGACAGCGTGAGTTACAGCCTCGGGAGGCCAGTGAAGAAGCGGCCCAAGGAAGGAAAACGACAAAGGTCCTCTAAGACGCCCTTGGAAGGTTTCCAGCTCTCGGCTGAGAACAATGTTAACATGTAGCCATTCTAATCAACACTGTCTGACACCAGGGCACAGACTCCAGTCCCCCAAGGTCCTCCTGGAAATGGTAACGTCAGACAATCCATAGTCCGTGAGCTGACCTTTCCTCCTTCCTCCTCTGACCTCTCTGCCATCTCCCTCTCTGCCATCTCCCTCCCTGGCACTGTGCTGGAGCCCTGTCCACCACGGGCTGAGGTGCAGGACAGCTGTGGGCACGGCCAACAGGCACGCAGCCTTCACAGCTCAGCAACCACTGTGGCCATCAGAAGACCAGACCACTGCCACACCCCCTAGAGCACTGAACTCAACAAGGTGGCCTTGTTTCCTGACAGATTTGAAACCGAAGGAGAAAACCAGCTCATTGAATAGAGTCGTGACAAGAGCAAAGAAAAGATCCTGCCATATAATTCTTCCTAAAGACAAAAGCAAATAAAAATAAAAATACACGCAAGAGAATTGTTCTGTTTAAAAATGACCTGTTTCATCATTAGGCTAAGGTATGTTAAAATATTTTCGATCCCTCCTGGGCATTGCATTCATCCAGCAAATATTATTCTAAAGGGGCACTTGCTAAATGCAACAATAGTACTTGGGCTCTTTGCCTGCCTAAGTCCATCCCATGTGTCATGCAAAGGACAGAAAATCACTTTAGACTCAACCACCACCCAAGAGCAAATTCTACTGAAAATGTGCTCCTGGAGCTAAGGAGCCTAGAAGCAGGTGCAGCCAGGACTTAGAAATTCAACAAGCCCAAATGGCTTCACAGCAAGGGACAAACTGTCCCACAGGCCTAGGACCTAAAAGAAACGGAGCCATGTCTAAAATGCATGAGTCAGAAGAGCACACATTTGTCAAATATTAAACACACAACTTACTACTCAAGAATTACTGTGCTGCCCAGCTGGTGTGGCTCAGTGGTTGAGCATCGACCCATGCACCAAGAGGTCACTGGTATGATTCCCGGTCAGGGCACATGCCCAGGTTGTGGGCCCAATCCCCGTTGGGGAGCATGCAGGAGGTGGCCAGTCGATGTTCTCTCTCATCTATATTTCTATCTCTTTCTCCCTCTCTCTTCCTCTCTCTCTAAAATCAATAAAGAAAAAAAATTACTATGCTAATTCAAATTATTGCTGCTTACCACTGACAGTGGTTGCATGGCTCTCTCAGGTCTACATTTTTAGAAATGTTTCTGTAAGACTGCTTAAAGTTGCACCTATGACATCTGCTTTAGATGGTAAGTTCCAAGAGAAGGTGTATGCTTTTCTTATTAGAACTACACATACAGCATAAAATACAATTAGGTCCTAGATTATGAATAAACTCTAGTGATTAATTGCTACTGATTAATTTTTATGCCAATAATTACAGAATCCCCCCCTTTGAATTTAAAGTAGGCAATTTAAGAAGAAATGTAGAGATCCTATTCTTCTCATATTTGAGCCAGGTAATACTTTGGCTTACATATAACTGACAGTCCCTATCATTAACCTTCACTGACCTAAGGATTGTCCATATATCAACACATGTCAAACCATCAAGTTGCCCCACACCCTGAGGAATTTCAGAGTCCTGGTTTCAGGAAAAGTAGCAATGATTTCTGAAGGCGTGAACAATGAAATCTGATTTTCTAAAATAGTTTTAGGGTAGTCAGTGTAAGTCCTCACAGCCTGGAATCGAGCCTGTTCAAAGTGCTGTGCTGTGGGGAGGGAGGACAGGCAGGAGCCCGGGAGGCAGCAAGACTGGGACTGGTGTAACGCACGCTTTCGAGCAGCATCCTTAGCAACCAGCTGCTGCCTGGCTCTGACCACAGGCTGGTTAGCAGTTTCACTTACGTGCTCTTTTCCCTTGAACATCCCACTCATTTGTTTTAAATAATAAGAACATTTTTTTTTCTGTTATTGCCAAAAGAATCTTTCTGGAAATTTACTGCTGAAGTCCCATCTTTCCATGCACACTCCTCTATCCCCACTACTATCAAAAACATCACAACGGAAAGAAAAGGGGAAAGTATGCAATCTGTGAACACACATAAGGAGGAAAACATTCCTTGTCCCACCTTCTCCTAAAGAGTGAGAAAAGACATAAACTACAGGGAAGGGCAAAAGGAGTTTGAGTGTGTGTGTGTGTGTGTGTGTGTGTGTGTGTGTGTGTGGTGAGAGAGAAATCTGTATGTACGAGAGGAAGCCATATAAGATCTCTCGGTGCCCTAATGTCATGATTAATAAACAAAGCTCACAGCCAGTGACATTACCCAGGAAATACAACGTCCTGTGCTGCTCAGTGTTTGTTTCAAAGGGCAAAGTGTGGGGGGAAACAAAGGAAGCCGGCGGGAGGAGAGATTTCAGCTTAGCTGTGCTGCTGTGAGCGCTGACAGGGAGCCACATTTCAAGTCTGGCTTTTTTATTTTGTTCGAGTAGCTTCTCAAGGATGCACATGATAAAGAAAAACCTATGGGCACTGGTCTTCCTTTGGGTGAGTCCGTGGCCTTTATCAGTTCACGGTTTTACCGACACACCGGCGGTGAACCACTCCTTTCCCGTGCGCCCCAGTTCCAGAGTCTGGTCCTAGGACTCAGCGGCGTGCACTGTTAGAACGCTGAGGTCCTACCTGCTCTAAGGTTTTTCCGATCCATAAGCAACAGCTGAAACGGGTACACTGTTCTCACCTGGCAGCAAAGTGAGTCCAGCCTGTTATTGGGGGTTGGATCCCCCAGCAATGAGCGCGTTGGCACGGTCCAGCCGGGGAAGGCTCCCAGGCCCCCCGCACGTGTGTGCATGTGCTGCCTTGCTCCCACGGGCACGGTCTTTCCTCTTGCTCTTTCCCCTCACGTGCAGTCGTGTGTCCCCACGTTTCACACACTTGTGGGTTAGTTTTATCCAAAAGCTCCAACATACTTTATATAATCCTTTTTACTACCTTCACTCATTCCCCCCACCATTCCTCCAACCCCTACCCCCGCTCTGCCACTATCCATTCTCTGTATCTATATTCTGTGTTTTTTTTTAAAAAAATAGATTTCACATATAAGTTAGATCACACAGTATTTGTCTTTCTCTGTCTGGCTTATTTCACTTAGCGTAATGCCCTCAAGGTTCATCCCTGTTGTCACAAATGGCAGGGTTGCCTTCTTCGCTATGGCTGAACACTATCCCCCTGTGGGTATGTATTGCATCTGCTGTATCCATTCACCTGTCCGCCGACGCTTAGGCTGTTTCCACCTCGTGGCTACTGTACATAATGCTGCAGTGAACATGGGGGTGTAGACATTGTTTTGAGGCTCAGATTTTTTATATACTAATTAAAGGGTCACTATTTAGCCAGAATCTCTCTGAAGTAGATCCCGAAAGATAACTTTAAAAAAAATCACAACTTTTATTTTTGTCTCTAAAGCCTAACTAGAGAAACAACAATCTAGTTTTTCAAAAGGATCATTCAATTTGTCACCAGCTAAATCTCTGCCTCTGAGCACCTCATATGAGTAATATAAGATGGCATTCTTGAGACAATTATAAAGAAAAGAGGAAAAGGGCATACAAACAAGGGCAAGCCGTGCTGTATCTAACAAAGTTTACAAAGGCTTAACAGGAACCAGTTCTGATTAGGATCATTTTGTAATCAAGAAGCAGAGGGCAAATGAATATTAGTCATTCTTGCCTGCTGAGGGCCCTGTTCCAGGGGTGAGTGGCTGTCCTCATACCACAGCTGGGCAGGTACACCAAAGATGTCTACCAGGAAGGTCATACAAAGGTGTGTGGTTTGAATCAAGAGGACATGGGGATAACTCATTAGGTTATTATTCATACTTTCTTAGCAGGACAGCAATGAAATAAATATGTACATTTTAAGTCAAAATTATAGTTCTACCTACAGGTATGAAATATCTTGAAGAACAGAATATAAACACGTCTAATTTAATAGAACAACCCTGCTTTGTGAGACAAATGGTCTTTCAGTGAGATTGCATGGATACTTCAATCTTATGAATTGCAAAAAAGTGCTTGTTGCTATCAAAATATTGTCACTTTCTCTGTACTGAAAACAAAATTAAAGGAAAAGAAGGCAGTTGGCAGTAATGCTTTCCAAATTGTATCTAATCACAATTTTGGGGGGGGGGGAATCAACTTTATTGAGATATAAATTACGTATCATAAAACTTATCCTTTTCCAGTCTTTGAGTTTTGGCAAGTGTCGACACCTGTGTCACCACCAACACAATCAAGGTATAAGATATTTTCGTCATCCAAAAAGTTCTCTCATGCCCCCTCCTGATCTCCACTGACTCGCTCTCTGTCTGCGCAGAGCATTTTGCCTGGTCTAGAAGTTCATGGACCCAGAATCATACCAAATGCATTCTTCTGTATCTGGCATCCCTAATCTCAAGTTGTCAAACCCACCATTTTGCTCAAAGCCCTGCGCCCCTCACTCCTGTGTCTCCTGGTCAGGAAATCAGCTTCGACTCTGATAACAAGACCAGAGATGGACGAGTGCCATTTTTGAGAAAGTCGTTGAAACAGCAGGAAACAAGGAGCAGGAAGCAGCAAAGGTCAATTCCAGTGCATTTCCTTTTGGGCTATTAATTTTAGCACATGGTTTGGGTTTCCCCAAAAAGATATTTTTGGAATAAGGGAATTCCAAGCATGAAGGCCAAAAATAGAAAAGAAGACCCTTTGGATCCTCTTTCTCACATCCAAACAGATAAATGCAGGATAAATGCATGATACGAAATCAGTGGCAGAGAAGGGTCTTCTCATAGTATCTAGAAGAATTTATGCAAAATACACAAGCACAAAGCAATATAAATTACTTATTTCTGACTCTCCCAATATTCTTATCACTTAAAGTAGAATTTTTATGGGTTCATATATAGAAAGTTTCGCTTGCCACCACTTCACACCAAACATGAATACTTTCCTTTCCTAGGACGAGGCACAGGTACTTCTGGTTGTGTGATATCTAGTTTTCTATGGAACTGATACTCTCGATATGAACCATCCCAGTGTTAGAAGAATCCAAATGATCAAAATTAGTAGGCTAGTCTTTTTCCTGATGTCCTTTCAGACCTTCCTGTGTGACTCAACTTTTTTTTTAATGAGAAGAGGCATAAATTGTTCTGTGTCCTACATCTTCATATAAACATCACCTCCCAGTTCTATTGTCCCTCAAGTTGCTGTCACATAATGACTGGGAGAGAATACATTAATTCTTCCAGGGCCCTGGGGTATAATGGAAGTAATAAATCAATTTACATCATTTTTTAAAAAATAAAGCAAAGGGATAAATTAGTTTAGAATAATTAAGAGTAATGTTTGTCATAATGATCTCAATGATAGGATTATTTTAACCTACGGTATTGTAATAAATGAAAAATAACAAGGCACAAGACATAAAACAACCAACATGCGTGATGTATGTCAAGAAGAATAAGATCACTGTGCTCGTGACTTTGATAATTTTATTGTTTTTATTATTTATTATGTTATCATTTAAGGAGATACTATTTGCTGGATTCTGGCCCTAGACAGAGCAATAGTTCCTTAATTGGGCAGATTATCTGACCAATGAAAGAACCAAGGAGTAGGTTGATCAAAATACTAAAGTAGAATGAATATTTAAAAGAAGAAAGTTTTGATTTCTCTGAATGGTAAGGTACTACTTAGTAGGTAGTTTTGCCTTTTATTATCTAGTTCTACAGAAAAAAAAAAGGTTGATAAAAAAAATTTTAAACCATATATTCAAAAAAGATCAATGGCCATAAAAATGATTCCTTCACTGACATTTCTCAGTGCTCATCTCTCACCCACACAAGCATCTAATAGCAGAAAATAAACCCAGATTTCACCATAAACCTAGATTCTTTCAAATATCTGAAGCCACAATAAAAGAGAAACAGAATCGATTGTATTTCGTTGGTATCAAGGGTGTGTGCAGAGGCAGTAGGTTCTCGCATAAAGAGCTCCACCATGAACATTTCATAGCTAGTCCCTGATTCCTCACTTCCTGTGGACCTTCAAGAAGGCACGAGCCTCTAGTCTGCTTTGTTCTTTATTTGCTTAATAAATGTAGGTGGAGGGTGTCATTCCCGCTCTACCTGGATTTAGCTGACAAAAAGATTCACATGAAAGGTTTGGAAGCTTTGTGTCACAGAAGTGCTGAGTGAGAGTACCACCTTTTTTATGCGTGTCATCTGTCTAACCATTGTGCACTGTATTCTTATATAGGCACTCCCTTGAACTTGTTAAATAAACAGTCTAGCTCTCAGCCACAGATCTACGGAGGACACACTCCTCCTTACATCAACAATGGTTAGACCTCTGTGAGTACATTTACAAATTACCCAAAGACCCCTAAATGCACAGCAAAACCTTCCACATTCTGTTGTTGTTTCCTAACCTGAAAGCACAGCTGGCTATAACTTCCCAGCCAACGGACCAACTAACTAACTAAAACATAGGGACGTAAACAGTAAGTTTACCAGGATTTGAACCAGAATGGAAAAAAAAAAAAATTTCCAAATCCAAAATATGGTCAGAAAAGGGTTCCAGACAAATCAGTTATTATTCCTCAAAACATCACTCTCCTTGGAAGATCTACAAGCTAAATACAAACTCCCACACCAGGATGTCACACACATTCAGAGTGCAGTCACTGCTCATTAGTGGCCGCTGCCAACAAAGACCTCCTTTGAGACGGCTCCCACCTGGTCGGGGCACCCGCGCTCTGAACACTCCGCTGGGCCACACGCATCTCCTCCCGTTTGCCATCTGGTGGAGATAGGAAGGTCACAGGAAGCGTGATAAGGGTGCTGGTACTACATGGAACAAGGATTCAGATGAGGGACTGCCCGATTCCTCTTTAAATGTGATCAAAAGGCCTCCAAAGATAGGCTGTGATCGAAACAAAACATATTGGGTCATATTGGCTAAGTTCTCAAAGGCTGTGGAAAAATTATTCTGCTTGTTTTTTAGAGCTCACCGAATTGCACACAAAGGTTTCTGCCACTGAATCTTCATCTAGCAGCACCAGAATAGAGTGAGTTTATGAATTTGGGGGTTAAAGTTGCTCACATTCAACGGACAGTCAGTGTTTTAATGGGTCATCATGCGGGCCTGAAAGGAGCTTACATTACCTTGTTGTGGTTGGATTGTGGAAATCAACTATGTTAAAATCCAATCAGAAATAAACATAGCTGTGATTTTTTTCAAACTTTTATTTTGAAATAATTATAGATTCACAAGAAGTTGCATAAAAATGTACAGGGAGGTCCCATGAACTCATCTTGTTTCCTCCAATGGTAACATCTTGCTTAATTGTAGTAACACTTCAAAGCCAGAACATGGACAATCTACAGAGCGTACTTCACCAGTTTCACATGCATTCATTGTATGTGTGCATGTATGTGTGTATATCTGCTTAGTTCTGTGCAAAGCATGTGTAGATTTGTGTAGTCACTACTACCATCAAGATACAGAACAGTTCCATCACTGTAAGAATTGCTCCCGGTACCCCTTCTCAGCCACCTCCGGCTTCTCCACCAACCCTAACTCCTGGCAACCACCAATCGGCACTCCATCTCTAAAACTTTGTCATTTCAAGAATGTTACATTAATGGAATCA
The DNA here is from genome assembly GCA_030848825.1 of Tadarida brasiliensis. Taxonomy (NCBI): domain Eukaryota; kingdom Metazoa; phylum Chordata; class Mammalia; order Chiroptera; family Molossidae; genus Tadarida; species Tadarida brasiliensis. Next base: position 90,076,741 of record CM061267.1, on the reverse strand, counting down.
TACAGTATGTAATCTTCTGAGATTGGCTTTTTCCATTGACTATAATTCCCCTGAGATTCATTTAAATTATTGTATATATCACTAGTTCATTACTTTTTGTTGCATGCTAATATTCCATGGTATGGATGTACCAGAATTTGGTTAACCATTCACCTTCTGAAAGACACCCTTATTTTTAAATAGTCCAAATTTGTGAATTCTGACACAGGTCAAATTAGTAGTATAAAAATAAAAGATTTGTCCTTATTGGAAGAAAATGTGTGTACCATAATCCATTCACCAATTGATTATACAGGAATATTATACATTCACTTTATGCCTTTTGCCTTTTGGTGACCATGTAAAGTTCTCAATAATATGTCCCATTTTTATTGTACTTAAAACAAACAAACAAACAAAAACCACTAGCAGAAACTTTCTGCCCAAAACATACCATTTTTGTTCTAGACTTTTATTTGGTAATTTAACTACAGTAATGCTTCAAGGGCCTCCAGAGCCCAGAATTTTAAGAGAGGTCTATTTGTTCCAGATAGAAGAACTAACAATCTCCAAGGCTGCTGAGTGGTTTTGATCTTCTTTACCTAACTTTTCAGCCATTTTCTATACTCAAATAGTCCCACTGCAACTAGTTCTAAGTGTTGTCTTTCCTTCTCTGTCATGTTAAGCTCTTAAGACATCATACGTAATAGCAAACATACTGTAAGCACTTGCCAGGTGCCCAGTGCTTGTGAGTTAACTCCTCTATATACTATAAATATCCTTTGAAATGGCCTCTGTTATTATTCCCATTTCACAAATGAGGAAACTGAGGCCCAGAGTGGTTGAGTTGCCTTTCTCCTGGTCACACATTTGGCAAATGGTGTGCTCAGGATTCGAACCCACGAGGTCTGGTTCCAACATCTGTGCCTTTAACACTGCTCCCAGTACTTTGCCCCCTTTAATGAGTGTGTCCCCACCTGTCCAGTTGGCTAAATGCTCTTTCATTTGCAGCCCACTCCTCCCATTTTTGTTTTACATCGATCATACTTTCATGGATTTTTTTTCTTATATTCTATGTTTCTAGAACAATTCTTATTTTACATACACACACACATACATACAAATAGAAAGTGTCTACTAAAGTTAATACATAGAACCAGGTATCACTCCCCTCTCCCCCCAAAAAGAGAGAGATGAAGTAACGTCCAAAGATCCCCCAAGATGAAGTTGAATGTGGCGATTATTTGAAGGGAGATAATCCATTCTTGGGAATTTTACATATTCCCTTCCTTTGGTTTCCTTGTTTTGGACTGAATACACCCAGCTAGAAAGTGGACAGAGGGAAAGGAAAGAACGTGAAACTCATATTGGTTAAAACAACTTTTTCCAGAAACTGTAGTGGCGTGAAGAATGGGGGTGGGGAGGCAAAGAGGCTGTCGTAACTCCTAGCTGAAACATGTTGACTTGGGTTGAGCTATTATTTGTCTGTGTGGTTACTGAGGCCCACAGCTCCTCTAGAGGAGAACACACACGGAAAGGCCCTAGGATACATACTGAAAATACTTCTTCGATTGCTCCCATTTCTGTCCCTCACACCTTTGGCTTTTATACAACATGGACAGTGCTGGTGGTACAATGCTTTCACATTTTCCCTTTCATTTGCAGTAAAATGTAAATAATCTGAATAGTTTGCCTTTGCCTCCCACCAAATCTTGAAGCAAACAAAAAGCTTCAAAAGACATCTGGCCTGCAAAATTTTCTCTCTCACATAAATCGTGCGTTAGCGATCTCCTCTCCTCCCATTCCTCCATTCTTTGTTCTCATTTAATTAAATCAAACAAACAGGCATTTGCCTGCTACAGTGAGTTTTATTATCACAGGAGAGATTCTCAGGAAAACCATGCATATATGAAACTGCTCACTGGCCCACATGTGGTCTTCACGCAGCCGCTCGGAGTAGGTAAGTGCTGCGCCTGGGCACTTGGCTGGGCGCACTGAGGGTATGTCATGATCGTTTTCGCCCTGCTTCTCCACTTCCTATTCAGCAACCCTTGGATTCAAATAACATTTTCTTTCCAAACTACCAACCCACGTTTGGGAAGTTAGGGAAAGACGAGAGTTAAGGAAGAGAGGATATAAGGCAGGTCTAGGGACACGGGGATGTAAAAGATGGGGATATGGAAATGGAGGTGGGGAGGAAGGAAGGCGTGGGGTCACTAGTATGGAAGTGCTACTGACACCCCTCACCAAAGCCCCTCTCCTACACACACTCCTCACCAGGACCGCCTCAGGCCCCGCCCTCTCCACGTAGCATGCTTCCTTTTAATACCCAATCATTGATCCCCCTGTGAACTTCACAAGAAGCAGAAATCAAATTACAGGTGGCATTCTTATAAAGGCAGGTCACGTCACAAAAAATGGACAATAGATATCTTAAAGATCATAGTGTAATTCTCATATCCAGGCATCGACTAAATATTCCTGACCTGTTAGATGGCTTACAAGGACAATATAATGATCAAGAAATAAATAATTACAACACACACACACACACACACACACACACACACACACACACACTGGGCCTGTCCTGGAACTGTAAGAACCAAAGTTCCTTATTTATAAGAAGGAAATAGATTTTAGAATTTTAGTAATTTGCAACAGTGCAGAGCTATAGACACCTTTCATTATGCACTTACGGATTCATCACTTATAGATGCTATGCTGTGAAATGGGGTGTCTACTTTGGCTAACTGAGGCAAAGTAAAGGCCTTTGTGTTGCCCCCTCTCCCTAATATAGAGTCTCATATTAATAGCAGACCAAAATGCTGGCAAATATAATCTTGTAAAATTATTTTAATATTTCCAGACATTCTTATAGATTAAGTTTTAATTAGTGGGTAAGGGTAAAACCCAAGAATATGTATTTATGGGCTTATTTTCACATCCTTACCTAAGAATATGTTTCCATTGATTTCAAAGAGAGAGGAAGAGGGGGGGACTGGAGAGAGAAAGAAAGAAAGATCTATGTGAGAAACATTGATTGGTTGCGTCCTATACATGCCCCAAGCAGGGATGGAACCCAAAACCTAGACATGTGCCCTGACTGGGAATCGAACCCACAACCCTTTGGTGTAGGATGACGCTCCAACTAAGTGAGCCTCCCAGTCAGGGCAATATACTTCCCATTATTTGAGAAAGAAAATTCCAAATAAAATCTGAGATAATGTAACATATTTGTTACAATCTCTTTCTGTCTGTCATCTTTCCTGTATATACTTCAAATGAACTTAAAATGAAACTTTGAGAGACCTAAACTATAGTAATTTAGTTCAAAGCTGGAGCTTCAATCACCTCCTACAGATCAAATTGCCAACACAATTTGAAGAAAAGGGAATGTTTCTAATCTCATGTAATTTACTGTACAAAAGCAAGCATATTTTTCTTACAGAAAATTCTCATCAAAATCTCTCAGTCAACAAAACAGAAGGAGGGTTGAGGTTGTGTATCAGACATACTGAGTCAGAAAAGCTGAGTCTTATTTTGCCTTTTCTAGGTTGCTTAAGGTACCAACAAGAAAAAAGAGAAAGAAAGACAAAGTGAGGTACCCCTGACTTATTAAAAAAATTAACAATGGGCCCTGGCCAGTGTGGTTCAGTTGATTGGACCATTGTTCTGTATACCACAAGGTTGCTGCGGGTTTGATCCCCGTTTGGGGCACATGCAGGAAGTAATGGATAAATGTTTCTCTCTCTCTTTCTCTCTCCCCCTCTCCCTAAAAATCAATTAAAAAAAAAAAAAGAAAGTTTAAATAAATCAACAAACAACAAGTGTGGGGAAAAAATAATGAAACTCCCTTCCATTAAAATATACCATAAAGCATAAAAATAATCTTGCCCTACTTTAAACTAAGATTCCCTTTAAAGTCTGTAGGGAAATCTCACCCATTTTACCTACATTGAGCTTCTTAACACTATCAGGTCACCCACACAGAATGCAAATTGAGCAAGGCCAATTCAATAGAGCAGTACTCAGATAAAGTAATGATGGATAGAGTGAGGTAAAGAAGGAGTTCGGCCCACAAGATGCTCAATCACTAGTTCTGGGTTAGGGGTGAATGATATTATACTAGCTTAATGGACTTGCCAGTGCTAATTAACCCGGGACACAAGGAATGGCTAAATGCATCATGAGAAGTTGTTATAATTCTTCAATTAAGTCTAATGATCACAGAAATAATTCACAGGCCAAGTGTCGGATGATGCTTCAGTAGCTTTAAAAACTTCCCACCACACACAAGATCCTTCTAGCCCTCAGAATGGTTACCCATCCTTTTCACACGTCTTCTCTTAAGTAACTTACTAAAGTGCCAAGCTCATAAATAAATAAATCTTAGTTCTACCTCCCTTTCCTGCCCTTTCCTTCATAAGAAATCAACATTTGTTTCCCAAAGACATATAATTCCAGGACCATATTCACACCTTCTTAGAATTCAAATGTAGTAAACAAGTACCAGATCTTCTCCCTTTGGAGGAAGGCAGTCCGATTAATATGTTGTTTCTTTACTTCCCATGCCTTGGAGACCATCCTTAGTCCCATACCAGTTGGAATCCTCCTCAAGAAGAACCAGAGAAATTCAGCTAAGCTGTGGCCCATCAGGTTCCCAAAGTCAGGGGACTGCGGAGGCTCCAGAGTTGAGGTAGAAGTTAATGAGGTCCTAGGGTGAGCCCAAGCACAGGTTATTCACTCCTCCTCAATCTGGTCCAACAACAACTTAAAACAAGCATCCAAACTGATATTGGACCCTTCCAAGGATTATTTGCATGGAGTATGACGTGCATCTAGGCCAGACCTTCCAGGTCCACTGTTTATCTTTCCTGATCTGGAATTAAGTCTCTCTAAACATTCCACATTTTATTGGTGGAGAGTGCACTGGAAATATCATATAATTTGGGGTCCCCAATGGACATCTGAAAACCCTTGTAGTAGAGTAAGCAGGATGAAAAGATCGACTTTCCATTTACAAAGAGGTATGCTCTTCTCCTGTATTGCTCCTGAGAGAACACCTGTTTCTGGTGGCCAAATGTCTACACTTAATCAAAAAGCAATCACAGAGGATCCAATGGAAGGCCTCATGCAACCTGTACTTATCCAACCCCTGGGTTCCAGGACTGTCCTATCAATATGCACTTTGTAGCTGGGAGAGGAAAGGAGCTGCACTGTTCTCCTGCCAAGAAGATAATGGAGCCAGTAATTTCTGAATTTGCCTCAGGAAGGTTTAACTATCCATTAGCCACATTATTGAGTTTAAGCTAGAACACCATGCATTGCATGTTTTATACTAAATCATGGTCTTGGTCCCAGCACAAAGTTAAACGCGAGTGTGTTGGGACCAGCATCATATGGTCCTATTGTGGCCCCATGGCTCACAAGTCATTAGACAAACTGGGATTTATTATTATTTTTTTTTACTCTTGAAAATCACTATCATGTGCTAGGAACAAAAGCAACAATAATAGCTAATACTTTTACATCATTATAATGAACACGATGCTAAATACTTTACATATGAATTATCTCATTTATTTCTAATGACAGCTATGTGAATTGGTTGCTATTATCCACACTTTAGGGATGATGTAACTGAGACACAGAGAAGGTAATCATGTCCAAGGTCACATAGCTATGGGCTGGGCCATAGCACGCGATCAGGCAAGGACTTGGACACAGGTCTATCTGGCTACAAGTTCACGACCTTAACCCATTCAAAAGAGTTCACATATGGCAAAAGGAACTTGTTTTATTTGGATAGGAAAATGGAAAGAGACAATTCTAGTGTACTCTCCTTTCAATAATTTAATATGAACTGTTCAAAGTGAGCAATTGAGATGCTTCTAAGCATCGGTGACTCAATTCTTTTGGATCCCAGAGTGCTGTTATGGAAATAAGTTGCATTGTAGATCATACTTTTCTTCTAATATATGCAAGGCAAGAAATTCAGTTCTGAGATATTCGTGGTGGTTGGCTCCTTTCTTTGTCTTTTAGAAAGAGTAAAATTTCAGTTTGCTTTATTCAGAACATCTCTGACTTTGAAGTGATTAACCTTTATCTTGGTCCCACTGGCCTGGCTGCCCAAATATTTAGTAAAAGTGACTTTGGGGAGTACTCACTCATTGTGTTTGACTTGAGGAATGTTCACTCATCGTATTCTATGGAGCTGCCGCACACCCAGAGTCTCATAAAAATTGCACTATATCATTTCTGAGAAGAATCTTCCAGTCAGAAAGACTTTGGGAGGGGTCACTGAAATCCCCACATTCGGGTCTACTGGGTAGAGGGGGTTGCATGACGCTGTGATTTAGGAGGTCTTGGCCTAAAGCACTGTGGTAGGCATGATGAAAGTGAGGTCAAGGATCATATTTCCCAAGGAACCCAGAACACCATACCAGAGGTAGGCGTATGATATCCGTCTGCTGAACTTGTGACGCCGAAGAACTTCAGCTGGAGTCACATGAAGACTGGCCTGGCCCTCCAATTTCAAAAGCATCGGTTCCTATCCCCTTTTCTTTGATGGTGTGCAAAATAGGTCTGAAATGTGATCTCTAAATTATTCCCAAAGTTGCTGCTGCCAAAAAAAAGGAGCCATAAGCCAGACCCTTTTCCATGTTCAATCTTCATCACCAGCTTTGAAATTAACACCATGTTGGTGGGAAGGGTTGAAAAGGAGAAAGAGGAGGTCTCTTTTTTGCTCAGACTTTGGCTAAAGTTAAAAGTGATTTATCTTTTTTGCGCAGCTGGGTGCTTGCTATATAGAGTGTGAGGCAGAAATAGAACCCACCAAAGAAAGTGGCTATACCATGGGACTTGAGGTATAAGCAGAAAGAAATGTTGAACTATTTAAACTTTATTTTAAATTAGATCACTGATTGGATATACATATATATGGCCAACGCCATCCAACGCCATCCTTAAAGCGACAGTGATACCCCCAATTTCCAGCATTTCTCCGAAACTCTTCCCTGACCTTTGGAACAAAGTCAAGCTCCTCCCCTTGATGCTCTCATAGCAACGTGAATTTGTACTCAGAGGGTTACAATTTTATAGGTATTTGTATCAATAGTCAATTAATGTCCATCACCCTCCCTAGACTGTGTATTCCATAATCATGTCTATTTCTCTCTCCATTATTTTTACAGAGCTCACCTCAGTGCCTGGCACACAATATAAAATATGTAAAAATATTATTTATTTTATTATTTACTTATATATAAATATATGAACAATGTATCACTTAAAATATATTTAAAATATTTTTTTTTCACAGAGGAGAATATAGATACTAGATTGTGGAGTTGGAGGGTGGGGGTCTCAAGAAATCTTTATTGAATGAGTAGAGTGATAAATAACTAAGGATGTTCAGGGACTGAAGTGAGGTATACGCAGATCTTTGGCAACTCATGTGTCCTTCACCAGATGAACTTCAGAGAAAATTGTGGCCCTGTGTAGTTAGAGTAGCTTGTAGAGCCTACTGAACAGAAATTTTGAATTTTAGCAGAGAAAACAATGAGAAGGAAGAATGAATTTAAAACTCGTTGGAAGTCAAGGGATTTGGTCACCTGGGCCTCTTGCAGATGACGGCCCCTCTCACAGCTCGGGTTCTCTGAAAGCAGGTGCCGAGCTAGGGTTTGATAGGAACACATCTTTGTTAGAGAGAAAATGAGTTTTCACCCTAAATGTTAATCAAGGTCCTACTCTGCCGTGTTCCATTCACCATGGACTCTTCAGTAATTCTTTACGTCCGGTCTGCTGAGCTCTGTGCCCAGTCTAGCTGGGTGAGTGGCATGCTAAGTCACACTAGCATGCCACAGAAAGAGGGCAGAGTTGACCTGGAGAAATCAGGAGGACCTGAAAACTTTTCTAGAAGGTTAATTATAACTAGACTAATAACTCAAGGAATGTTTAGGAGACTAGCAGCCTGTGTTTATCCAGCCTTAAAGAGAGTTAAGTGGGCTGTAATCCTTGAAACCAGAGTTGTAGCGGGAGGTAACTGACTTTCTCTTACCTTGAAGTCAAACAGACATCATATTCACCAGGTGTCTGAATGCACGTCTCCCGGTGAATAACAGAACAGGAGCTGTGAAAATAGTTACCTAGTCTATGATACTTCAGTTAACCATTTGACTTTATCTAGGAGGTTAAGGAAAAGAAGCCAGTGATAAACTTTACTTTTCATTTATGCTTTGTAATTTCAAGTTTTGTTTGGGGGCGTCTAGCAGGCAACATTGATAATAGTTTTTATTTTGTAAGGAGAAAGGAGGCAGATTTCTCATCTTCTGGAGAGAAGTGTTTGCCAACGTCAGGCCAATGAACTTGGCGTTGCCTGCAGAAGAGATTGACAAGCTGGCTTCCCGCTGCTCCGAAGGGACCCACACGCAGCTCTGCAGAGCCCCTGTGCCCACCAGTGCTTCTTCGGCTCCCTGCTGCTGGTGATAACCTTTCAGGAGTTTGCAAATAAAGTTTCTTCCTGTAGTTTCACTCTTCCCACTTGGCAGGCTTTCTGTTGCTAATGGATCTGAAATTAATGGGTCCTTTCTCCCTCACTCCTTTGGATCTCTGACAAAGTCAGCACATTCTGGGAAGTGTGGCAGGGGGTTAGTTATCACCTACGGCACATCTCAGGGCTGAGCCCAGGCTGCAGTCGCCACGCCCCATGGCTCTCCAGGAAGAGCCTGGAATTACAGGGAAAGAGATCCAATGCACACTCACCATCTCTTTGAGGTTTTATTCATAGAAATTTCTCCATCCACGGAGGGAGAATCACCAGCATTTTTCCGGAGGCATCGTCTATACGCGTATAAAATTCAACTAACATGAATGGGGCAACTATTGGGGAGCACACACTGCAGCTGTGGTGAGTCTGGGTGTGATATCACAGCCAATCCTCTCGGTGAGACGCGAATAAGCCAGGTTGAGGCTGATGCCATTTGCTCTCGTGACCAGCGGCTGGATTTACCTTCGAATTGTTTAACTTGCTGGAGTGGTATATTGTGGTTGTGCTGAAGCCATTCATACCAGAATACCTGGATTTGAACCCTGGTCCTGCCATTTATTATCTATCTGACCTTGGGAAAGTAATTTAACTTCTCTGCCCCTTAGTCTCCTCATCCATAAAATACGGATCATAAATGCATCCCCATTTTACAGATGAGAACACCGAGGCACCGAGGGATTCAGTGACGAGGTGAGGGATGCAGCACTGAGTGCCCCTAGAACAGCACCTGGCACACAGAACACATCAGCTGATCACTATTGTCTCAGCTTCTCATTCCTGGGTCACCCTTTGTAGACACATGGGAAGTACAGGCTCTGGCACTCACACCGGTTTTGCTTCCCCGCCTCCTCCAGCGTGAGGCTAAGTGACCCATGCAGGACTGAACTCTCGACCTCTGTGGCTTAGCTCTGTTCCCTTGCCCACCGAGCTAACTCCCTTCGACAGCAGGGGGAACGCAGGGCTACCAGCTCCCCAGCTATCAGTTCTAAAGGATGTCAACTCCTTTTACTCCCCCATCTAAAACCCCTTCAAGATTTAAGTATACCTTCTAAGTCAATCTGTTTCAAACATTTGCTTAAGAAATAAAAGAAGTCAAAGTGCCCGCTGCTTTTCTCAAAGTTGAAAGTGGGGATACCTGTCTTTCCCCCCACTGGCCCTGCATTCTATTCCCCCCCAAGTTCTTTGCAAGAAAAAAAAAATTATGTTGGCCACAGTTGCAATCAGCTTTAATTCATTCTTTATTGCTGCTCTGGTTTTGTGTTATTTGAGCTGGTTTAACTGTTAAAAGCGTTTCAAATGTTCACATGGTCTGCATTAGGTTACCGAATTAAAGCAGGAACAGCCCACCAAATGTAGCTTTCTGAAATGCAAACCACATGAGTTTGATTTCTTTGTGGTATAACTTTAATTGGGTTCAGAGGTCTCTGAGACTTACCTGTCTATCTGCTCTGTGACGGCCTGATCTGATAAGACTGACTTAAAGGGGCGGAGGGACCCGAATGGCTTCAACTCTAGTTTCAGAACCAGGGCTGACCACCCTACCGCTCCATCCCAGCTATGACCATCCGAACTCAAGTCACTCGGAAATCACAGGGCTTCTTCGCGTGCTGCTCTAGCAAGTGTCTGGCACACACAGAGCACACAGGTCCGCGGCACAAAGTGTGGGAAACGGCTCCCACTGCGCCAGGGTTACCATTTCCCTCCCTCCTCATGGTCCACCACCAGCTAATACCTTTCCTTTTCTTTCTTCTTTTTTTAAAAATTGATTTTAGAGAGAGAGGAAGGGAGAGGGAGAGAGAGATAGAAACATCAATGAGAGAGAACATCAATAAGTTGCCTCCTGCACACCCCCCACTGGGGACTTGGCCCACAACCTGGGCATGTGCCCTGACCAGGAATCGAACCGGCGACCTCTTGGTGCATGGGTCGATGCTCAACCGTTGAGCCACACCAGCCGGGTATACCCTTCCTTTTCTGACTCACTAGAAAGAAAGCTTTAGGCTCATATGGCCCCTCTTTTGGTCTTTGGATGGCACTTGTAGTCAGTCTTCCTTGGACCCTGTCCATCTTCTGGGACAGCTTCCATAGTTTCTAACTTTTCCTAGGCTACTCTCCCTTCTCATTTCTGAAGGCAGGGAGCAACGGCTCAGTGCCCAGAAAGAGCTGAGCTTCCCTCGTGTAGGTTCCTAAGACACAGTCACATGACCTAACAAACCTACAAATATGTGCCACATCAGCCATCACGAACCACGAGGCTCGGGAGGAAAGGAGGGAGAAAAATCTATCGAATGTGTGACTGATCGGAGGTGGAGGGCAATGGACAGGAGAAGCGGAGACTCCTGGATTTTAAGCTGGCTGCGTGAAGAAACGGCGTTACGTTTGAGCATAAAGGGAACCACATTGTGACTGGAAGCTACAAACGCAGCCCTGGGACCACACAGAGGAAACACGATGTCCTTTGGCCACGGCTCTGCCTTTGCTAAGGCATGACTCCAGGGACACAAAACAGAGACGTGGAGAGGAGAGCCCAGTGGTTCTCCTGTTTGGAGTCAGAGTAGCATCTCAGTTGAGACTAAACAGTGGTCATTTCCATTAAAACAGTGGGAAAAAATACATTTTCAGTCTTCCCTCAAAAATCCATTGATCACACAAAAGACTCACTTTGGTCATCTGAAAGATGTTAGAGTCTTTCTAAATTAACTATCCACACCAACACACTTACCCCTAACCACAAACTGAGCTGGTATTTAGGTGGTAATAATGATTATAGCTGATGTCATTGAGTGTGTACTGTGTGCCAGATCATTTTCATCCATTACCTTATTGAATCATCCCAACCTTGGATGATAATATTATCCTCATTTTAGCAGAGGCACGAAGTGATTAAGTGTGACTTGCCCACGGTCCGTGTAACTTGGGTTTGAATTTAGGCTCTGTGATGCCAGAGTTTGTGTCCCTCACCACACATGTCCAGCCTCTCCTATTGTTGCGGCAACAAAGGACTTGAGACAAGGCAAAGGAGGTGAATACAGAGAGGGTAGAAGGAGCTGATGTAATCTGTTTGCAAAGTGAGGCTTTTAATATGCAGGCCTCATCCTTCTTTTCTCCTTCTGCTCCTTCCTGAGTAGAACAGATATCACCAGGTAGAGAAAAACGTAATATGAATAGTCACCACCTAAATATGCTAACCTTGAATATGATAAAAATCTTTTTTTTTTTTTTAATCCTCACCAAGGATATTTTTTCATTGATTTTTAGATAGAGTAGAAGGGAGGGAGAGAGAGAGAAACATCAATGTGAGAGAGACACATCAATTGGTTGCCTCCTGCACAATTCCAACCCGGGCCAGGGATCGAACCTGCAACCCAGGTACATGCCCTTGACCAGGAATCAAACCCGTGAACATTCAGTCCACAGGCTGACACTCTAACCACTGAGCAAACCCGGCCAGGGCTGACAAAATCTTTTTCATCATCATGATTAGTTATTAATAATGAGAAAGGCTAGAAAAGAAAAATGACATACTATATGTTAACTGGCCATAAATATATATGAATTCTGTGAATTTAACTCTTTGTAAATTTCAACAACAAAAAAGAACCATAAACAAATAACAAACTCTATTTAATGATACAGGGGGTAAAGTTATTGATGCCTACAACTTACTTTGAAATGCATCAACAAATAAGATGGATTGATGTATGGACAGAGGGAAGAATATGTATAAATATATGATAAAGCAAATATAACAAAATGGTTATTGTAGAATCTAGGTGGTAAACAAACAATTCTTGAAGCTTTTTTTTTTTAATCCTCACCAGAGGATATTTTTTCATTTAACTTTAGATAGAGTGGGAGGGAGAGAGGGAGGGAGGGAGAGAAAGAGAAAGAGAGAGAGAGAGAGAGAGAGAGAAACATCAATGTGACAGAGACACATCAACTGGTTGCCTCCCGCACGACTCCGACCAGGGCCGGGACCCGACTGCCACCAAGGTATGTGCCCTTGACCGAAATCGAACCCTCGACTCTTTGGTCTTGGGGCCGATGCTCTAACTGCTAAGCCAAACCGGCCAGGGTGAAGCTTTTTATATGTTGAAAATTTTCCTAATAGAACGTCAGGAGGCAAAGTGACCACAGGTGAGGCTCACGTTTCTAGGCTGCTGGTTTCCTGACCCCACCCTAGAGTTCGTCAGATGGCTGGGCAGGCAGGTAAGGAGAAACTACATCCCCAGGAAGAAAGCCGGCATCAGCCAACAATTACGTTGTCCTTTCTGGGGGAAACAGAGGCTGGGAGAACAACTTGACCGCTTCTAGCCCAAATCCCCCACCTTGGGGAGATTCTCATGCCAAGAGAAAAAGAAAAAAAAAGTAGAAAGAATAGGAAAGAAGACATGGCGGAGGCAAGGAAAAGATGCCAGATTTCAATACCACTGCTTGCTGTGTCACAGGCCGAGCGGGAAAGAAAAGCTGGAACTGCAAACAGTCCTTTCTGGTTTTGCAACCTAGACTTGGAAGGCTTATGTATCCTCAGAAAAAAAAACAACAAAATAAAACAAAACAGGTCCTTGGTAAATGCTTGCTGAATGAATAAAGGACTGAATAACTGACAATTTGTTGAATAGCAGTGAAGAAGGAAAAAACAGTCAAGAAACTCATGACCTCTCCTATTAATCTCTTACTGTTTAAATTACAGGACTCTGCATATACATGAATCCTCTTTTGACCCTTTTATACCCACAGGTATAAGCACACCTTCACGTGTACAGTCCTCCATATTCTGTGACACGTGGCGTGTTGCAAGAGACGCAGAAATGAATACACCACCATCTTTGCTTTAAGAACTTGAAGCCTAGAGGGAGAGACAGCACCAGGTAACTATCATCCGAGGTCTGAGTGCCACGAACAACAGAGATTCCCTCTAGTTTTAAGGTCTGACTTGACAATGCAGGTCTTAACTACTGTATTCCAGCCACCAGAAACATTACTGCTGCCTGCAGGAAATGGTCACATGCTACAGCAGGTAGGATCCGGGACATCAGAAGCCAGGACATAGAACTCTGCACAGCACATCAGGGCCCTTGGGAAGGCCAGCAGTGGTTTATCTAATTTATTCAGAAGGGAGGAATTATCCCCTTGTTCAAGAACTTGAGATTTCACAGAGGGGCCGGGGGTCTACCCTGGAATTCTGATGCGGAGCGAAGAGGCCTTGCAGCCTCCTTGAGTACCGACATGTGACTGGGCCGGTGAACCCAGGTGATGGAAAAGTAGTCGGGGAACGGGATGGGGAAGAAACTGAATCGGTGCCCATGAAGAAACTGTAGGTACTGAAAAGGAGGTAATGTTTTCCACCAAAGGGCACCCAGTTGGAGACTGGTCTGGGCTGGCTCTCATTTTATAACCTCTCGACACATGTGTGTAGTCAAGGCTGAATTTAAAACCTATACTGTGAACCTTAGCAAAATAAACCACATTAAACAAGCACAAATTGAAAATATTACACAAGAGATTTCACAGGAAATTGGTCCAAATTTAGCCTCACTCTTTATGTATTTAAGCCTCTTATTCATCGCTTAGAACTTTATATCAGGATTTTAATATGAGTCTGCCCTTCTCCCCCCCGTCTCCCCCCACCCCTCCCTGGTCCACCTCCACAATGGCCTGCTTAGTCTTACAAAACTTATTTGTTTTAACTCCCCAAGAATCCTGCTACCTTTGGCCTGCTCCTTCAGTGCTCATTAACACATGTTCAAAAACAGTACGCTGATGACGCCCAGCATCCATGGGTAGGTGAGGTTGAACGTACACCTAAAACTCCGCTGCGGGACCAAAGACAAGCTCCGTGTCTCCCCTAGAAGTCTGTGACTCCTGCAGGGAGTGCTCTGTGCTGGCAGGCTCAGACTGAAAACAGGACAGCAGGCGGGACCCGTGTCATCAGCAGCCCCATCTCAGTGTCGTTCGGTCTCATTTAGAATGCTCTCACACGCTCCCCTTCCTCCCACAGAAGTGTTTTCATGTTGTCGTATTGTACTTTCTGGACGGCTCCTCACACCCTTTCCTTGGATTAGAGCCAAGCATAGATAAATAACTGAACTATTTAAAATCCTACGGATTTAACGATCCACCTTTTACAATAACGTTTGAGGTGATCCTATGTTATCGTTATTTGGTCACAGAGCAAGAAGTTGACCATTCTCTCCATTTCAGGTCTGGTTTTTGCCATCAGAAATGCCCTGGGGTGCTGCCAGGGCCCTCCAGCCGGCAGCCCTTCTGAGCCAGGCCGTTGCCAGTGGGAAAGTGATCCCAAACCAGAAGGTAGTTTTGTGGGATGGACAAACATGTCTGGACAACACACTGGGACGCCCCATTCTTTCCCACTTGTTGCTACCAGCCTGAATATGAGTATTGCTGAAGCTTGCTTACAACCCATTTTTTAGAAGGCTTATTAAATTAAAATTTGTTTTGCATTTTGATTGGAACTTTTCAATCATTTCAAAGTCTAAGATTTATGGTTCATTTTATCATGTCAAAGAAAGATGCTTGCTGGTGAATGTGACTGCGTCACCGGACCCCTTTTCTTCATCCATGTCATTCTCTACTTCTTACGGACGTTCTAAAGCTGGGACAGAGAAGAATGAGCCCCGTGAAGAGGTCACCGTTGCATCTCGGCTGAGGAGGGGCGGCGGCTGTCAGAGGGCTGGCAGGGACAATCACCCTGTTGCTTTTTCTGGGTGGAGCTGCAGGACATTTCTTTACATTTTCATTACTTACGAAGATTCCGAGAGCATCCTGCTCCCTCCCAGAGTTCAGGGGACTCTGCTTCCCCCCCTTCTCCACCGGCCATCGCAGCCACAAGGGGGCTTTCAGCAGGACCCAGAGAGGTCCCAGAGTTCTGACCAACAAGGCTGAAGACCACAAACAGCATGAGCTGTGGGAGGTGTCACTTCACATCAACTCAGGGGTTTGTCCAGGGGAACTGCTCCCATTCTCTGGTTTATTTAACATACTAAGGGAATCAAGATGAGTATTCAAACTATGGGTGGGGAAGGCAATAAAAACCCTTTGTATCTATTATACTGAGGGGTGAACAAACGTCCCTGAGTGAAAACATGGAATGTTCTAACGTCTGAATAAGTGTAGCTTGGCCCCGCCTCCACAGGTGGGCACAGCCTGAAACCCTGCCTGGCGGCAGCCTCACCCAGGCCCACGTCCACTCGCTCCTGTCCTCTGAGCGGGCTCTCGCTCTGGGTGGTCATCTCCTCGCTGCTCGCCCCCCAACACAATTCTGGCAGTGGGCTTTATTGGATTTCTTGGAGCATTAGGTTTCTCGGAGCATATAAACTCTAGGATTTTTCCTCTAAATCACTCAGAGCCAGAAAAGGAGGCAGAAGGATGCTTCAAAAAGAATTAAGAAAAGTTAACAGATCAAAAGAACAGTGGTGCCACATAAATAAGCTTTTCAAAAACATGTATTAGGAGAACAGCAGCTAAAACCATGATCAGTCATGAAAATGAGCACCAGCCCCCGGGCTGAGGGGCTGAAGGAATCAGGCACCACCTAAAAGAAATCTCTTGGTGATTAAGCACAGTGTCTGAAAACACACACACACACACACACACACACACACACACACACAACGCGCACACACACACGCGCACACATGGGAAAACAAAACAATAAAACCCATCACTCTAGGCTTTTTCTGTCCTCCCTCAGATCAGTTGCTGATGCCCTGGCCTTCAATGCTCAGGAAATGCCCTTAGCTGCTAAAACTCTCTGGAAGGCTGAGGTTAGAAGCCCCCATACCCTACACACAGTGCTGATCCTACAGTCGTCGCAAATTATAGGTTAGGCAGCCTAATCGACAAAAACTGCACACTCGAGAATCCAGCAGGTACCACTGAGCAGAGTCGTCAGGACTGAAGAAGAGCCCCACTCGCCCACCCCCCGGTAGTCTGGAAGTGGGTTTCTACGGCAGCGCAGGCGTGCAGCCCAGGTCATCTCTCACGCATCCTTCACCCAAAGGGACTGACGGTGGATCTGTTGACCCAGAGCAGGCCTCTAGGCTTCTTTCTGTACACATGGACAATGAGGGGTATCCCCCCAAACAGTTCCCAACTCCAACAAGATACCAGTTCTCTAGAGAACAGTTTTACTTTTGTTCTTAGTTAGCTTTTTCCTCTTAATGCTTGCATCTGCCTGGCTGTTCCAGGTGAATAAAAGGAGAATGGAGTGATAGATTTTTTTTAATCACAATTCTGTTGGCAAAGTTACTAGTTCCCTAATTATATGAAGACACATGTATTAGGTTCCTAGGGCCGTCGTAACTAATGGCCGTAAGCTGGATGGTTGAAAAACAACAGAAAATTATCCTCTCAAAGTTCTGGAGGTTAGAGGTCTGAAATCAAGGTGCTTCGGGGTTGGTTCCTTCTGGAGGCTCTGAGGGAGGGTCTGTGCCGTGGGTCTCTCCCGGCTTCGGGCGGTCGCTGGCAAACCTCTCTGTCCTTGGCCCAAAGAGCATCGCTCCAACCTCTGCCTCTGCCATCACATGGCCTTTCATAAGGACACCAATCATTGGGTCGAAGCCGGCCCTAATCCAGTATGACCTCACCTTACCTTGATTACACCACAAAGACCTGATTTCCAGATAAGGTCACCTTCAGAGGTGCCGGGGTTAGGACTTCGACACATCTATTTTGGGGGGTGCAATCTGACTCTGAACAACATATAGACAGTAGTTAAAGATGAAAATAACTGAGTCTTGCCTACAGACAGGACCTGCTGAGCCTGTGAAGGAGGAAGAAATGAGGGGTTGTCCTGGGGCGTGAGCACCGGGGAGGAGGCTTCCGAGGAAGCAGTCATTATATTCTCTAGGCATGTGTGCGGAAAGGCAGGGTTCCGGCTGGACTGTGGGAGAGGCGAAATGGCGAAGGGAGAAAAAATAATAGTGAAATCTGGAGAGTTAAACCGAAACTGAGGAAGAGAGGAGTTCTACAGGGTGAAGGTGGAGGGGGCGGGCAAAGACGTCTGGGCTCTCCGTCTGTGGATGCTGCCTCTCTGGCCTGCCAGGTCGCAAAGCCTCAGACCTGGCGACCACAAGTGCTAGTGTCCTACCCAAAAGAGAGAATGGAAACAACACACTGTTCTTTGTTGTTCTTCCACCTTTTCCTGAGAGATTAAAATGCAGGTTCCCATGACGTCTTTATGTTTTTCTTTTGACAATTTTCTTCCTTCCCAACCAACTGCTTGAAGTTCTTTCATGTTTGAGTCCCCAGACACCCCCATCACTGCAGAAACCACAGCTCGTGTCTCCAATCTCATTCACTTGCCACAATGGCAATGGTGTCTCTAGTTCAACAGGACATCGGCCTTCAAGATGGTACCTGCATAAGCCTGCCCAACAATTCACTTTTTCTCTCCCAGTTCATAGAGAGAAAAGAACCTCCTAATTCTGGAGTTTTCCAACTTTGTCCTTGCTAGAGAACTCTTTACCCAAAGAAATGCGTATGCAGACACTCAGTGAAATAAAGCTATGTGAAACTGCTCTGGGTAAGGCAGCCTGGGAGATGGGGTGCCCTGCTGGCCGATCTCTATGTCCCCTCATTTTTGACAGCCCCCAAGCAGGCTGTGTAGAGCCCAGCTGAACGGGTCCTGGTTGCCCTTATTCTAATAACTCATCTTGATCACAGTGCACGTGGACATCACATTGTGCTGTGCCTGGGTCGATCTGCTCATCCTCTATGCCACACAGGCATGGCTTCTTTTACAGGAAAACCTCCGTGCAGCTGAGAAAACAACTGTTTGCCTGGTGTTGTCATATGCCAGACTGTGATGTCACCACTCAGGGTCTGACAGTAGCCCACCCCCAAACTCACCACACACCTCATTCCGGAACAATTAACCGAATTTGCAAGCTCTTTTCATTGCTTGACTATAGAAAAGGGCCTAAAATTAAGTCAATTAATGGAGACAGCTTTTAATAGAAGAAACATCAGGCCCATCACTATAAAATCTGATGTGACAATTAGACTTTGGAAAATCCCCAGCTTTCCAGAAAAATCTATTACGAAAACGTGAAGGATCAAATGCTTTCCATAGAAATACCATTAAAACAAGCACTTCCTATTGTAAGACTAACAAAGGCTGGGTACAACAGGCTCTCTGAACACAGAAGGTAACAACGATGACTAAGGACTGATATAAACAACCCACCCCACAGGGCTCGGTGAAAACATGGTTCCTTGTGGAGGTTACCACTGAAAATGAACAAATTAAGGTTCCATCTTTGCTAAACTCCATGTTGGTGGAGGCTGTTTCCCTGGCCTTTCTGCCCTAAACTCCTAGAGTGAGAGCAAAATGAAAAAGCAGCAACTCTACACTTGCAGAAAATCTTACCCGAAGACAGGCTTTACTACTGCTGATAAAGTGCAGGGTTCTTTTCCCTTACGGGACCGCGTTGCCATCTTTTACGAAAATGCAGATGGGCATGCTGATTGTAACCCTCTCCCTCTGAACAGTGTTCCTACATATAATATCCAGGACCACAGGTGCCTGGAAATCACTCTGGCGAAGCTTTCACTTGTTTCTTACGTGTCCAGGGCCAGTCACCCGAGGAATCCATTTAATTGAAGTGTAATAATGAAAAAAGTTTCTTTCCAGGGATTCTTGTCACTCACCCCATCTGGGCACCACATCTGGAGAAGATGGGTATCCAGTTGCCTCCATTCCTGACCCACCAAGGGACATTTGTTACACACACGGCATCTCCCCTCAGGCCCAGCAAGGTCGCACCGGTCTTCCCGACCCTGTCTAGCAATCCCGTTGGTTTGGGATGGAGGACAGACCGGTGTCCATGGAGACAAAGCTGACCTTCACTGTGTTGGGTCTGACGCGCCCGCTGTAGGCTGTTGGGGTTTTTTTGTTGTTGTTTTTTTAATTAATTTATTTATTTTTATTAATTTATTTCTGTTACAGATGTTTCTCCTCTTTTTCCCATTGACACCCTCCTCCCCATGCCCCCACCCCATCCCCAGCTTTGTTGTCCATGTCCATCAGTTATGTGTACATGCATATAAGTTCTGTGGTTTATCTCTTCCCTCCCCCCTACCCCCTCTTCTGAAGGTTGTCAGTCTGTACCCTACTTCCACGTCTCTGGGTCTACCCTGTTCCTCAGACTGTTATGTTCATTATATTCCACAGATAAGTGAGTTGTTTGTTTGTTTGCTTGCTTTTCCTTCTTCTGATTCAGCAGGTTCTGCTACAAATACCCACCCTGGGAGGATGAGGTTAAAGGGAGGGGACAGACACCCACACTTAAGGGTGTGTGCTATTCTCTTTAAGTGCCCACAGGCCTGTGACTGGTACAGACCTTGGCAAGGAGCCAACAAAGTCTTATGGGAAAAATAACGTCTGGAAGAAAATAGTGTCAGACTCTCTTCTCTGCAATGACTAGGTGAGCCTTTCGCCAGGCCCAGCTTCTGCCATGGCACCCCGCTGGCTCAAAGCACCGGGCCACATTCTACCAGGGATCCCTCAGAATGGTGCGAGGGATGCTCGTGGTAGTCATTTCAAAACGACAAGGCAAAGGGGAGAGGAACCAGTGCAGAATCTGGAACCTCGAGAGTTTTGTGCAAGGAGGCAAACAGATCAGGAAAACATGACGTTAAGGTTGTAAATATTCTGCCTCCTGAACAGTCCTGTCACTTTTCCAGTGGGCATTCCTCCTGTCCATCTGCATGTCCCTCTCATGCCATTTAAAGCCCAGCCTCTCACTGAAGACACTTCTTATTCTTTAGTTTTCTGTTTTTAATTAAAGAATGCAGTGGCAAGAAAAGAACTCTCACCTCCAGACTTGAGAAAGGCTAAGGATTCTAGCATCTAATCAAAAAAGCTTTCTGAGTGCCGGTGTCCATTCATGCTGGTTTTGTAGCTGATGAACTTTTCATTCAGTTCGAAGCTGAATGTGTAGGAAACTCAATGAAGTGAACCAAGAGCAGGATGTCGTCCAAACATGTTGAAGCACTTGTGATTGCTCGGTCCTTTGTGTTCTATGGCTCCTGTGAGAAGCCTCTGTCTCAGGCAGGCTCCAAACTGCCAACTCAACGAAGCAAATAATAATTATTCCTAATGGCAATAATAATTATGGAACGCGGTGGACCCAATATGAGGTTGGGTGTCTGTGGCTTCGGTGGGACAGCCAAAGCTTCACACACATTTTTTTAGAAACTCTCTCTCTCTCTCTCTCTTTTTTCTCTCTCCCCCCCACACACAAACATACACACATTTGCCAAAAGAGATCTGGACAAACTCACTCCTCTGGTTCCCTGCAAAGAGCTTGACTACAGAGCTAAATTAAATAAATAGCAACTATCCACACAATGAGGGGGATTGGGACATGCCTAGTAATTGACACCACACACACACACATACACACACACACACACACACACACACACCTCATTTCCCTTTTAGTTAAAAGTTTTAAACTTTCTCGAAGCTTTCTCCAATTCCATACTTTTAGCCAGAGCTATGGTGAAATGACAGACATGAATAATTTGATGAATTCCTCCTTTCTTTCTCGGAGAGATGGAAAGAAAAGACAGAGGGGAGGAGGGACAAAGGAAGGAAAGTCAGAGGAGTGCTCCCCACCCCCATTCCCTGCAGCTATAAATCAGAATCTCCTAGGGGATCAAAGCCTTCCTTGGTGAAGCCCCAAGCCCAAAGTCAGTGGTCAGCACCACACACAGCCCATTTTCCATGAAATAGTCACCCTCTTCCTCCAGGGAGAGAATCACCACCTGAACTCATGTCCCCTCCCCCACGCTAGGATTTGGCTGTCTCCACTCTCCAGGGACGTCAGCATTAACACTTCAGTATCTCCCCTCACATACCAATGATGCCAAGGTGTCAGAGAAATAAAAAGTAGCTCCTCCTGAAAACATAATCCATCAACCAAATGGTCATTTTCTAGATAATGAGGAATTGTTTCAATTTTATGAAAATTAGGTGAAGGGGCTAATCTGAAGCTACATGAATTTTTTTTTTTCTTTTTTAATCTTATTATGCTTGTTGAGCACTCTGACTGTTTTTTGAATGTGGTTCCAAGGTACTGGTATAGTTTATTGTCATGTAAGAGGCCATTTATAAGGGACAGTCAGGGCACTATGAAAACCATGTTATGTGGAATATACAGAATACATCTGGAAAAATTCTTCAAGGGTTTTGAACAAGGTTATACACATGTCAAATGGCCTAAATCATGTTTTAGTAAAGCAAAATATTATGAAATGTGTACACACGCACATACACAGACAATTTTCATTTGGATGCTGACGTTAAAATTCCCCAGTCTTCTTCTTTAACAGTACACAGTTCATTTCGGATCATTTTTAAAAAATTCATTCTTTCAATGTTTTAGAGAGGCTCTAATTTGGAATGTGCACTTATAGAGCTGCATTTTTGTTTATTTTTGTCATTAACAATATAGCCTGACTCAACACGGGGCTACAGAAAGTCTCTAGAGGTAGCCTTCAACTTCACTGAGCTTGGAGGTTCATCAAAATGGCTCCACTCATGCTACCCAAACAATGCTGACATGGAAGCAGCCTCTGTTTTCTTTAATCCAACTCTCTACTGCTTTCTCTTCGGGTACTCAGTTAGAGAAAGACATTGGGAAAAGTGAGAGGAACATTCACTCTATGCAGTGATCCCTGAGAGGCAGCCAGCCCCTCCAGGTTCTGAGAATGACATTCTGTGCTTGGTAAGTGTTCAGTGGCTTGGTGACTTGGTGACTTGGGGATGGATGTTTGTTGTTGCAGGTATCATGATGACTATTTGTGTAGAAAATGTTTGTGGGTCCTATGGGTTGAAAATACTAGATTGAAGGTCAGCTGTAGAGTGCTGTAGGTTTGGCTTGTGAGTTACCATATCTGAACCAATATCTAATGGGTAGATGGTTGTTCAGGAAGTCATTTCTGGCATTTCAAAGATGTTTGGGGCCATCTGTTCTCTACAAAGATCTGCACCCCTGCAAAAGCAACCCAAGCACATTCCGGCATGTCTCTACCCCGCACTCACAAGGGTCCTATCATTTTACAGACTTTACCGGCCTATTCACCAGCCAAAATACACTTTGCCAAAGGGGGGAAAACTATAAAACTCCAAATTCTTTTAAATGTGTCTGGTGCCATTAAGAATGTTTATTACTCTACAAGAATTTTATGTTGATCTTTACCAAAAGCACAACATAGTTGGCAAATAGATTACTAGATTTCCTGCTAAATGTGAATGTACCTGTTTTATAGAATTTCTTCTTCTGTAATGTATATCAGCCAAGAAGTGTGAGGTAGAGTGTTAGTCATGATAAGGAAACAAATTTGTTCCTAAAGCTAGAAGAGAACACTTACTAGACAATCTAGTTTCAGTCTCTCTTTTTATAGAATGGGAATGTAGGGCCCGGTTAGGTCCAGGGGCCTGTTTAAAGTCCCAGAGCTTTAGCATAGTACAGTCAGAACTGCCAGCCATGACTTCTCATCTCTCAGTCATGGCTTTGCACTGTCGCATTGAAATAGGATTCCCTGATCAAGGAATGCCTTTACATTCAAATCCAAGACCAAATTTACTATTGGTGTGCTATTCTCATCCAACCAAAGGTAAAAAGTCCAGAGTTTGCATAACTTTTAACTAAATCCTCATAAGAAAGAATATAAAAAAATGATGGTACAGAAAATCCATTTGGTCTCATATAATTGAAAAACACCTGAGAGACCCTGTTGAATCAGTGATCTTTTGACCCCCAAAATATCCAATTATATGAATGCATGGTATATGCAACGGGCACCATGGCCCATCTGCAAATTCCTAAAATAGTCCTCTCTTAACTCAGAATCTACTTGTCAATCAGCTTATAGAGAGTTATTTACACTTTATAGGACATATAGTATTTAAGAATAGGAAATCTATAATTAATCAGAAATGCCCACCAGGACACTGCCGTATTACATGCTCAGTCTTCAACGAGCAAAGGGTACTCCCCCTTCCAAAGGGCCAGCTTTGCTTGATCAAGTTTATTTCTCTAGACACACTCACCTTGCAGAGCACTGCACACACTAATCATTTTTCCATGTTAATACCCTTTTTGGCATTCTTCAAGGAATGGTTACAGTTAGTCCTGGGACTCTCTGTAAATACCACACCACAAGCCATGTAAACTCATAGTGGTGAACTAACTGGACATTCATGCTTCTAGCTCTGAAAACAGAAGTTACTGAGCCAATCCCCATGGAGGAACTAGGATAAGTACAGAAAGGTGCAGTTAATTACTGCATTTTGTATTATGGGAAATGTATACCCTCAACCCTCAACGTTTAGTTATACGGCACCTTATCCAAGGCTTACCCCTAGGAAAACACTAAATATTGATGTAAACTGAAGTCCTGAGTTCCAGGTCTTCCACAAAGTAACCACCCCCCCAATAGTAATGCCAGAATAGAAGACAGTGGACTTCATTTTCCCACAGAGTTGTGTTTGGCAAGATCATTGTCCATGTTTCTCGTATTGGACTTGTTTCACATCTTTTACTATTGTGCTGTTGTTTCTGGTGTTTTTATAGTTACATCTCCAACAAAAGCCACTTTTAGCAAAGTGAGCATACAAGAACAATTTCTTAATAAGATTAATGCACAGAAGGAAACTATATATGGTCATGTATATAGAACAGAGTCCCTGAAGAACTTATCTTGCCAAGTAGTTTTCAGAATTAAACTTATGAAAATCATTAGCTTTTTAGTATTGGATAGGGCTTGGAGGATCTTGTAGTAATACCTCCCCATTTTACAGGTGAGGAAACTGAAACTTGGGGAAGTCACATTCATCTGGACTCATGAGAGAGTGTGGTGTGTGGGTCGCCTGGCTTTTGCCATTATCACTATGACCAAGGGCAAGTCACTTATCCTATGAACCTCACTTTACTCAACTGTAAAATGGGCATACTCAACAGAATTATGAAGTTGTTAATATTCATATAGGAATGGAGCCTGGAAGTCAGGTCTCTCTGGCTTCATATTGGGGACCCTTCTCTTTAACTGGCTTCCACTTCCCAAGCATTCCCAAGACCTATACTGTTCTCACCTACTGGGGTATAGAAGCACACCTGGGAGCTCAGATGATCTAGAACTCCTACTAAACTTAGCTCTTGGAAGAAAAAAAAAAAAAAACAGAAGAAAAAATAAATCTAAGACAGAAAAGAAGCACTGAATGAGGATATTGTTGCTGGGGTTGATATGCAATCCACTGGTGAACCCTTTCATATGTAGATAAAGGGACTGAGGCCTAGAGAAGTTGAGTCCTCGCCAAGGTTGTAAACTTTTAAAATGGCAGAGCCTGGACTAACCTAAACCCATGACCTCTGAAGCCTTGGTCAATACTTTTCTAAGACGCTGCTGTGACCTCACATGGTTTGGCTCTGAGCAAGCTCCTGTTCTCCAGGTGTATTTTTTTCAATATGCTGCACAAAAGAATAAGTATCTAGAGTTACGATAGACACAAACTAAATCATCATGGGCTATTTGCTCTAGAAGCAGACTCTCATCTGTGCTTATCTGTTCTAAAAATGGGGGGGGGTATACACAGAAACAATTGTATGGAAGATTCTGGAACTTTGTGTGGAGACCTTGTGTTCGTAAGATAAAATCTTTCTCCAAGAGGAGGTCACAGGCAAAGCCACCTATCCGCAGTAGGAATCTAACTAAATCCGGAAGTCACACTTCACCTGGGGAGGGCGCAGGGGTCTTCCTGCAAACCAAGAAGGCAAATGCAGAGCAGAAAGGGCAGTCACTCTCTGTGGTGACTCTGGTTTTCTTAAAAACGAGGGCATTTAGCCAGAAGATCTCCCAGGTACAGGTCCATTCTCTGTATTCATGTGCTCAAGACAATCCCCAACCTCCCTTCTTTGATGGCCAGGGAACTCCAATGTATGTCTCCTGAAGGACTGAAGCAGCTGCTGGCGACTCAGAGTGTCCACCTCTGCCCTTGACCTCCCCGCAGGTGTGTGAAAGTACAGACGCTTGTCATACTGTAACCAGATACCCTGAGTATTAGGCAAATCCTGTGTGTAGATGATTCTCCAAAGTGGTCAGACACGCTCATGTGCCTTCCGTGGCACTGGGGTTGTTATGGGCAGAAGCCCAGGGGAAACATATGCTTTGGAGTCCAATAGACCTACTTTCAAAACTCCGCTCATCTCCCTGGCTGCATGACTTTGGACAAGTTACTTCTCTTCTTTGGGCAACAAAACTGGAATATATAACATCTACCTCTCGGGGCTGTTGGAGAATTATAGGAAACAACATGCAAAGCTAGATCAAAGCCTGGCACATAGTAGATGCTGGATAAATGTTAGTTTCCTTCCTTTCCTTTAGTATCAGGGATTTTTTCTAACAAAAAGCTTGAGCCATTGAGGAGTAACCTCCAATTTTCTCTTCCAAGTAGACTAGCTGTTATGGGCTGAATGTGTGTGCCCCCCACCACCACCACCTAATTTATATGTTGAAGCCCTAAACCCATGTGATGGTATTAGGAGGTGGGGGCCTTTAGAAGGTCATTAGATTTAGATGAGGTCATGAGGGTGGAGCCCCCATAATGAGATTAGCATCCTTATAAGAAGAGGAAGAGACACCAGAGTACATATATTCTCCCTCCCTCTCTCTCTTTTTTTACACACACACACAAATCAGGTGAGCACACAAGGAGATGGCAGCCATCTACAAGGGAAGAAGAGGACCCTCACCAAGCACTGAATCTTCTGGAACCTTAACCTTGGACTCTCAAGCCTTCAGAACTGTGAGAAATGAATGTCTGTTGTTCAGGCTACCGCTTCTATGTGCCTGTGTTACAGCAGTCTGTGCTGACCACGACACCAGCCTTGCTGTGTTCCCAGTGAGCAGCTGAGACTCTAAGACACACAGAGCTTTGCCTGAGGAACCAGAGGCAAAGCCAGACTCAGAGAGGAGAGCAGGGGTATTTTTCTGCTTCTTGGAATACACAGCTATGTGCTCTGGTGTTCTGGCTCTGCCCCCTTCATCTGGCCACAATATCATGTGGTATTACAACTTTTGAATGTTAAGAAACCTTATATTTCCTCAAGTATCAGTACTTAATGTTTCGTTCCACACATAAAACTCTGTGAGTGGAAGGCTGCTGGCCCCCTTGTCAGAGGTAATTTCTCAAGGTTCTGCATGGGATTTAACGGGAGCCATATGGTGAAGTCCATCAACCCTCCCAGAAAGCATCCCCCTGAAGGGCCCTCGTAAATGTTCTCAGGGCTGTGAAAGATCCAGCAACTTTCTAACAATAAAGCAATGTTCATAGCCGTGATATTCAGCAAAACACAAAGCAGGAAATAATAGCTTCTGGTCTGAATTACTCAAAGGGGGCTTCAAGCTGTCCTGGGGAAGGACTGTGGGCCAGTGACAACTTGGGACCTGCTGGCCTGTTGCCTCCGCAGGAAGAAGGCTGGCCTGGGTGTCGCTTGCGTGAGCTCGTGGGGGGCAGAACAGCTGTCTTGTGGTGGGCAGTCTTCAACATGCTTGGTTGGTTTGTGAAGTTTAAGAAAACTCTTAATAATGGATTTATACACCTATGCATTTACAGAGCAAGCATGTTCTCAAACTCTAAACTGCTGATTATTTAAGTCTTCTTTAAGCCGTGCTTGGTGATGGCATCATTTACTGACCTCTCTCCATTCTTTCGGGATTTTTTTTTTTCAGAGCAACAATGACACAAAAACCCTTAAATCTATTTATATTCTCATCTCAATGGACACCTCAAGCAGCAACGATAACTCAAACAACAAAGCCACATGACTCTCCCCAACAGGAGAGGTGGCCTTGCTTTTCACACCAACAAGTTCTAAGATGCAATACATTTTTCATTATTATTATTATTACTTTCCTTGGTCACGTCCATTGAGCTACACCTGATGTTCTGCATGGCACATAGCATCAGGGATTGCGGGGAAAAAAAAGAGAGAGAGAAAGATGCACAGAAAGGGTGAGAAAAGGCATGATTTATGATGAGTATCAGCTCCTTTTTATTTTTTTCATAAAACAAGATTTGCTTCTACCATATTTTATATCAATGTCTAGCTAAGTATTAGATCTACAGTGCCCAGCTAGAGCCCAATGCAAGCAGAGTTTATGGCCAAATTGGCCACACATCACGTGGACATGTATATTTCAGCACTAATTGGTATAAAGTCAGGGAGAGGTTACAGACATAAACGGCATCACATATGCACGGTGTTGAACATCTTTTCAAGTTTCCTGGTATATTAACTGGAATATTCCACAGTGGGCCAGATATCTTCTTTCCCAATGTCAGTCTTGGTAGGAACGTTTGTATATTCTGGTGTTCGACACATCACGCTTCCACTATAAACAATTACTGTCAAATAACATTCGCCAATAATCTCACCAGCTTATATATTTGCTCAATCTGCACAGAGTTACACCTTTAGAACATTTTTAAACACAGGAAGACAATTTATGGGATATTTTGGCACTGCCCCCCCTAACCTGTCAGAACTCGGTACTTATATCTATTTTTGCTGAACTCCACACTCCATATTATCTTCATTGCTCTCCTGAAGAATTACTGGTCATGAATTACCCACTATCATTTACACCAAAAGAGAAATAGACTTCTTCAGGAAAGCTGGGATCTATCAAGATCATAGCCACCTACTCAACTGATTATTGGCTCCTACAAAATGTCCCATGTGACAGAAGATGGGGCAGGGGTGGATTTACGCTACCACTACCTGCTCATCTACCATTTTCCCCAGGCTTTGCTGGCTTGATCCTGAATTAATGAGCCTGTTACATGATATCTAATAAAAATGACTAGAGTAGAGATCTTGGAATCTGCCACATATTTGGTCCAAGGCTGAATCGATTTCATCTATATTTAACACATGCTTGTTTTCTGTCTCACTTGTCTCCCCCACAGCTCATGCTTCACTCTTTTTTTTCCATCTGGAAAACTTATCTCCTAAAATGCTACCATCAATCAGCCAAAGACATTCTTCCCGACAGAGCGTCTGCCAGTTTGACAATGCACAAGTAGTCACTAGTTTGGGGATGCCTCCCACACCCTCGAGTGCTGTGTGTTTTTCTAGCCTGCCTAACCACACAAGTGCAATTTGGGATATTTATACTTACTTCCAGTTTCTATTGGGATAACAGCACTACTTTGACAGAACTGGACAAAGGGCACGGTGGAGTGTGAAAGGGGACAGAATGAAAGTTGCCACGTTGCTTGTCTACCTACTGTTCACCTTATTTCTTTGAATTTTTGCATTTCCACCCATCTTGGTCTACTTCGGCTCAGTGCCTGCTCAGAAAGTCTGAAAATCAAATGCTCACAAGGATGCATGCTTTGTCCCCAAATCCCTGAGAACCGGCACTGCTCCCATTTCCAGTCCCTCGTGTCAGTATCACCCCAACACATTCAAGCCTCCAAGCTTAAACACGGCATGAAGGGAGCGGGCAGAAAGGATGCAAACGTGGGGTTGGCAGCAGAAGCCAGCACTGGTAGATGGGAAGGAAAGAGGGGGAGTGGGAGACAGGCGGCCCCCTCCCTCAGTACAAAGCTCCAGTCGTGAACACACCCACTGGCCACAGCAAAAGAGCACTGTGCGTGGGCACAGGTGGGTCCCAGCCCCTCTGGCTGGATGCAGCTTAAGTGCAGAGCCTGAATGAAGACTTTCATTGCTGTTTGCTGTTTTTGTTGGCCAGTTGCCATGGCAAACATTTGCAGGTGGCTTGGCCAGATTTTGACACTTAAATATTTGAGGTTGTGATAAAAATCAGAATATTACTACAATATGGTTCTGTGCAGCCTCAAAAAAAAAAAAAAAAAAAAAAAAAACAACACAAAACTATCTGCAATTTCAAATGCTCATTTAAAGACACAGTCTCCAGAGGGAACTCATGTTTTAAAATAAGTACTCACTTCCTCTTTGCTGAGAGAAATAAAAGAGTCAACCATCCCCAAATGTTACCACCTAGAGTTTCATTCCGAATCCACTGGTGAGATGGGTTG
Source organism: Tadarida brasiliensis (assembly GCA_030848825.1). Lineage (NCBI taxonomy): Eukaryota > Metazoa > Chordata > Mammalia > Chiroptera > Molossidae > Tadarida > Tadarida brasiliensis. Next base: position 90,047,114 of record CM061267.1, on the reverse strand, counting down.
GCTTGTTCCTTGCTGAGCCCCCATGATCATCCGGGCAAGGTTTTGGATGGGTCACAGAGAGAAAATGGAAATGACAGGATGTGTGGGTTGAAATCAACATGGTAAGCACGACAGGGAAGGATCTGAAGAAAAGAAACAGCCTCCAAGTCTGGCAATGAGACAGAGTCCTAAAAGTGACAATTATCTCCTAGAACACACCAGGAGAGACACGCAGCACCCTAGGACTGGAAATAAATGGGAAAACAGAGTGGGTCAGGAGGTCACAACGATCAGAGAAACACCCCCATCCATCCAGGCATAGTAGCACAGCCTAGAAATGTCACCCAACTGTACAGCCCTGGGCCAGCTAGGTAAATTATTGACAGAGTCAACACCCATCTCAGAATTTAGAGCCAACCCTTACAAGGTTGTTTCACAAAAACCAGCATTGTACTAACAATGGCCGAACACTAAGGGCCTCCAAGAGGGTAGTTGGGGGCTGGTGGGGGGAAGGCGGGAGAACTCCAGGGGAGAAGGAATGCTGTAAAACTGCTAGTAAACTCTAGCACATTTTATGTTTTTTCCCCTTGAAAGAAAAATAAAATAATTATAATTAGCTGGCCTAACTGTGAATTGTCTACCCAAAGCCAAGCCACTAGAGTGAAGGCGTCCCTTGAGATTCCAATGCTGTCTTTGACAAACCCACCCCACCCTCTTGGTATATTATAGGTTCTTGCTTTAGATGGTGGCAACATTTGTTCCCATAGTCATTTGAGAAGAAAAGAAACCTTTAACAGAGACACTTGCTAATTTAGTGTTGGCTTCTTCCAACAAAGCCAAGTATTCAAATGGGCGGATTAATGTTCTGTTTCTTGAATGGGAAACCGAATGGAACCGCAGCAAACTCACAGAACTGTCACTGCCCACAACTCTCATTTGCTAAGGTGAGTCTTCACCTGTCACAAGCCATCCCGATAAGCTGAGAAATGGGAGACAAGGTGCCCCTTCCAGAGCACATGAGGGAGGAATAAGCCAATGCTGTCCCCAGTGCTCAGTCTTGGCCTGTCATTCTTACAAGCATTACACACAAGGGGGAAAGACACACTGACAGATTGTGGGACAGCTTCTAATTTTCTTTTAATCACCATATCCAATATTCCACTAGATATTCAAACTAAACTCTGGTGCACATCCCAAACACAGCAGGCTCCCTTTTCTGTTGGAAACTCTGGGAACACAGAGCCACCAGTTCTCAGCATCCAACAATATACATTCATCATAGCTCATTAGCTGAAGTTATTATCTTCTCTTCCTAAGAACTCGAATGCTCTTAAATCTTTTATTTCCTCTTCACTCCACACTTGCGAGGGTGGAAAGAAGAGACACCATCCTCATTCTGGAGATAAGGAAGTGGGCCAGAGACTCTGTATTTCTAAGAAGCTCCTGGGGAATGCCCACGTTGCTGGTCCTCAGACCACACTGAGGAGCAAGGGGCTAGAGCTGTCACATGATACTCAGAAGTGAGAGCTCTTTCCATCCCATAACACAGTGTCTGGGACCATTCTACCAATTGTACCAATGTCTCAGTATTAGCTTTTTTACATAAATGAGAGGGAGAGGGCCTGCTTCCTTTGTTTAGTCTACTCCAGGAATGAATATGGACCAATACAGAGAGAGGGGAGACATTTCTTTCCACCACCCTCAAGTATTTGTCTTGAGAACTATGCTGTGGCCTCCATAACACCCGTGGAGTTTCCCGCAGTCATCTTACAACACATGAATCTTGATGGAAGAAACCATGACCCAGAATGACTTGCTTTCCCCCCCTCCCCACTGAAAAGTCAGGGTCAAACAGCATCCACCAAACAGAGATGCCCTCTCCCTTCTCCCATCAAGAACATCACTCTGAGCTCTAGGCAACATCTCACCAGCCAGGAAAATCAACTTCTGTCTCATCCAATCTGAACACTAGAAACAAGAAGAAAATCCAGAACCTTCCCTGAGCTCCAGCCAGGCCCCAGAGACAGTCGAGGAGGTCTCCTTACCCGATCTGGCGGTTGGTGGAAGGTGCTTGTGTGATGACAGAGCTGGACTGGGGTGACGGCATGGCTTGCTGAATCACAACGCTGGTGTCATGGTTGGGCATCCGGGTGCTGCCAAGCTGGTGAGCTCCGGGCCCCGCCATGGCCCCACCAACTGTATTATGCATCGAGATATTCTGCCCAGAGAAGACAGAGGGGAAAGGTCAGAGAAAGTCAATGTTTTATCCTACTCTCAAGCTCTCAAAGGCCAAAATTGGGAATCTGGTCATGTCAACTAAATAGAGAGTTATGGCTTCTGGCAAGCCATGGGTCCATTCATCTTGTTATAACTTACAACTAGGAGAAGATGAAAAATAACTATTCATCCTAAGAGTAAAGCACATAAGAAAATACCTTGAAGTTCACTAATCACTCTGCCGCCATCCTGAGGTGAGGTTTACATCAGGGACATTTAGTGACTTGGTGTGATATATAGTGCATTTGAAAATGATTTCTGTGGTATGTGCATAATACTGTGATTTAGAGAAGAGCCGTTCGGCATTCTGCTTTGAATGACAAGCACACTGGGTTACTTTTTCTTTTTCAGTCAAGCACTATTTTTCCCCCTAGGAATCTACTACTTTTCCAAATCATAATCTGGGTACTCATGAGCCAAGCCCAACAACCTGGGGAGGATGGATGATTGGAATAGACTACGGGGTGTCTGGGATCCTATGACACCACAGCAAGATTTGCAACTTGTGCCATATTTCCATAAAATCAATCCGGAACAATTATATGTTATCACGGAATGCAGAATGATTGATTGTCTGCTTGTTCACTGTCTTTTCCTCTCAAATGTAGAATGTTTGTGTCCAAAACGCTATCCCATGGTGCTTGGAGCACAGGAGGCATTCTGTAAACAACATACCGCATCAACAAACTAGTGAATGAAAAAATGAGACTACTAAGTCGCTCAAGGGACTGAATATTCATTTCTGATGACTTGAATGAAGGTTTCATTGTTTAAAATTCAAAAGTAAAGTAAAATATGTGAGATAAAGCTGGCTTAAAAGACAACTCTTCCAGAAAAGAAGGTCACTGGGGAAACAAGAGGGGTTCACACTGAGGCTGAGGAAGGCTGATCCACATGGTGGGAAATATTCAGAACCTAGAAAAGAAAGGGAAAGTGCAGGGCAAAGCAAATTAAGTAAGTGGCCTCTGCAAACCACTGGGTACAGCACTTCAGCCTAGGAGAGCAGAGACTTTCGAGAGGTCAGTTGGACAATGGGTTGAGGATGGCAGGAAAGAAATGAAGTGTCACTAGCAATTTACCAGAGGAAAAAATATATATATCTGTCTGCGCTCCGGGGTTAGCAAAGAAAAACCTAACTGTTACCCAGGAGAACGAGAAGTGGTTCTTTGAAGTTCTTCTGCAAAGAACAGGATTTCCTGCACTACGTGTTAAATGATGGTGATAACATGTAGGGTACTTGGGGTGGTTGTGTCCATCACATTGCGCCTTGCCCATGTTTCGGAGTTCTGACTCCTGACCACACAGTTTGTCAGGCGTCCAGATGGAAACTGGGCACCTGGCTCAGACTGTGAGCCGACTGTTGTCGTGGGTTCCCCAAGGCATGAACAGGCTTATACAGACACAGCCGGGCCAAAGCTCCTCTTATATACTGGGAGGCTTTTCTGATGTGGGAAAAGACTGTGGTTGGTTAAAGTAAGATGAAAAGAAGTGGTGATTTGTATTGGGTGGCAGTGCAGAGCTGTGCATGAGTTCTTTCTACAGGATCTAGACAGAGAGAATTAAACTAAAAATAATACAAATAAAAATAATTGTGTTATTTCCTTTGAAAGGGAACCTTAGCAAATGTACTTCCCTGGGTCTTAATGAGGTCTTGAAGGAAACAATTGCAAGTATTATTTTTTCCATTGTTTGAATCCTCAAAGACACTCAAAAGTTTTCATCTCAATCACAGTCACTTACTTTGTTAATAATAGTCCCTGACTCTATTTTTAGAATTATTTCTGTTGTACTGTGCTGCCCCAGGTAATCAATAAAGCTGCATAACTAATTTTTTAAAATAATAATTTTTAAATTCACAAACAGGATTATAAAATCGATGATCTCTCTTTGAGTTACCTTTGACTGCCCACATGCAGTCCCCAAATACTACAAATTCAACTTAAGCATCCTATATCTCTTTCTATCTTCCCATCTATCCTTCCACCAACCGACACCCAACCAGCACTGTCTCCTTTTCCTGGACTAGACAGTGGTCTCCTAGCTGGTCCCTGTCACTCCCTCAGGCTTCCCTTCCCTCTTTCCCATACTATAACCACAGTGATCTTTTCAAAAGTCAAAACTGATCATATCTCTACGACTCTCCCTACACCCGCAACCCCAGCTTCCTAAGTGGTTTCCCATGGGTTAGAAGACACTGACAGCACTCTTTGGATGACCTTCAAAGCCTGTATGGGACCCTCCTACCTCCCCAGCTCATCACACACCACCGTCCCTCTTGCTCCCTCTGATTTATTCCACCTAACTGAAATGTCACTGCTCTCAAACTGACTGTGCTCCATTTCAGCACAGGGTCCTGGAATAAGCTCCTTTCCATTACCTGTGCCCTGCCCCTGACTACACCTTCAAATATCAGCTCAAGCATCTCATGAGGAAGCCTTCCCTGACCTCTCCAAAGATGGGCACCATCTCCCTCTCCTTTGTAGTACTTTTCACAATTGTACAATTGTTTTTGATTATTTGATTAATATCTGTTTCTTCCTCTAGAATATAAGCACAATTAGAGAGGGGACTAAACCTAATTCTATTCCCCATTTTGTCTCTGTTACCTAAGTCAGTGCCTAGTACACAGTAGGTGTTCAATAAACATTGAGTGACTGAGTAAAGCATAAAATAACATTCATTGAACATTTAGTTTGATGAAATTTTATCTTTTATTCCCTATGCAATTTTTCTGAGTGCTAACTTCTTGTCTATGTACCTCAAAATCTCAAAATAGACTCACAATAATACAGTTTTAGATGTTAAGGTACTTGTTTGACTATGGGCTGGAGAAATGTGGAGGGTCAGGATTAAGAAGGAAGCCACAAGCATGGCATGTAGATTGGAAGGTAAAGCCTTTGATAAAATATCAAACAGGGCTTTGGAGCAAAATAACCAAGCAGTGAAATTCAAGTCTGAGCACTTTGGCTCAAATGATGGCAACAACCATTATTTATCTCCACCATGAAAACCAAGAAAAACTGACCTGTGCTGCAGCACAAATACATTGGTTTCATCTCTCCAGAGTAAAGCAAGTTAAATGAGACAAAGAAGTATGTCTACCCCACCCCCACCCCCAACACCAAGAACAGTTTAAGAATCTTCTCTGAGAGTCATTAGAAAGAATAAAAAGGACTACCTACGAAAATACCTCACACCCTCCCCCACCAACATCATCTCTTTTTCTCTATGATCTCTATTCAGAGATAGAAAAGGCCACTGAAAGTTATATTCTAATTCTTCAATAATCTGCTTTCTCCCCGCCACACGATATCTGCAAATTCTCCAGCCTCCTTCTCCACACCCAGAGGGTAATTTCAAAACATTGTGGCAAAAGAAACAATTAGGCAAGCAGTACCGTTTCATATTAGAAGATAATTTTTTTTTCTTTAAGCATTACATAGTAACTCAAACATGAAATTACTTTCTGAGTTCACATTTTCCCAATTATTGGTTCAAAACCTGTCTTCATTGATAAAAGAATGGCATTTTACCTCTGGATAAATTAAATATCCAATTTCAAAAACACAAGGAGTGACTATCTTGCTGAGTTATTTCTCACGTAGAGGTGTGTAGATTTGGAGCTGGTGAAACAATATCACAAAACCAGTGGACCGATGTCAATGCCCAGAAGGAATGGGGGTGTTCCTCGAAGTTCAGCCTTTGGCCTTTTCTTGTTCAACATATTTATCAACATCTTGGATGAAGATGTAAAAATTGTGCTTGTCAACTCTGCAGTTGACACATGTTGGGAGGCATAGCTAATGTTCTGCATAGTAGACTCGGGTTTTACTGAGCCAACTGTGTGATCTGGCCTCCAAAAATGCTCACATAAATCTAGGTTGTTGTAAGAGAAGTGCAATGTCCAGATCAAGGGAAGTAATTATTCCCCTGTAGAGCACGTTGTACTGACCACATTTGGCGACCACATTTTAAGGGGGAAATTGACAAATAGGAGGGAATGAAAGCCATGAAGGCATCCAAAATGTATCACAGGAAGAACAGTAGAAGAATCTCAGGGAATATTTAGTCCAAAGAAGAGAAAACTTAGAGGGTCATGCTAACTGCCTTCAAATATTTGCATGATTCGATGTAGTATCTGTTGCTCCAGTAGCCATAATTTCAAAAGATGAGATCATGATGATAAAAGTCAATAATAACTACAATGTGTGTACCTGTTTTGAAGCAGCCACTATGGTAGATGCTTTACAAACTGCAGTTCTAATCCTCACAATGACCCTACAAAGTAGGCATTATTATCCTCATTTTAAGATGAAAAAAAGAGTAAACTCCGCACTATGACTAAGGACATGCCATTCACGTCTGGCTGCCCTCACTTCTTCTGGATTAATACTTTAAAAATATGAATTTGACCTTTTTGGGAGATAAATTTACCAACATGTAGAGATATCCAGAGACAAAACAAGCTGCCTTGTAAAGAACTGAGCTTCTGGCATCAGTAAGCCAGTAGAAACTAGAGGTCATCTGTCAGGGACGTCACCAAGAGGATTCTTGTACCAGGAGGGAGATGGCACTAGATGACCTCCAAGGTCTCTTCCATTGCTAAGATTCTCTCATTTATGATACATGGTTTATACTTTGGCTCAAATGCTTCCAAATGATTAGTAATATGTGATATGTTGAAAATATACTGGCTTAGGTGTTAGAAGGTCTCTTCTAATCCAGTCTCTCTACCCCTCCTTATAGCCATGTAACCTGGGTAAATCATTCAACCTTCCTGGGCTCCATAGCCTCACTGATAAAAGCAGGGGGTTGGACCACATGCTCTCCGTGATCTTTTCCAGCTCTGATACTCCATAAGTCTCTTTCTGTGTTACATTTTATGAGACACTAAATATCCAAACAGACTTTTTAGACTCTGATTCATGAGCTTAGAAACATTGATTTTTTCCCTCCATAACCATAAGCTTTTGCAGAAATTAGCCTTCTGAAAATTATAGCTTTCTGTCAGACCCAAGGGAGCAAGACTCAAGAAACGGACCTAACAAAAAGTAAAATTTCTCAAACATCAAAGATGAAAGCTCCACAGACAAACTGTCTTCAGCCAAATTTTTCCCTCTTTGGTTCAAATTTCTCCACATGTCCTTGGAATTCTTCCTCCCTTCATGTCCCTTGCTCTCCATTCATTGTTGTTCTGAGACATAAAGGGTGTGAATGGGATGAGAACCAGGGAAATAATGAGTCTTGATTGCATACTCAGTGAGCTTGAGGTAGAGTGGTAATTGTCTTTCTGCATGCATGGACTTGGAATACAATATGCAAAAAAACAACCTGATGCATATGAATATACATCCGTGTTCTTACAAATAACTATAATTTCAGGGTGTGGTAATGAAGGATGAAGGGAAGTGGCCCACAAATGAAAGTGAAGGTTGGAGCATACACGCAAAATGATGTTGATTCCCATAAGGTCCCAAAATGTTATCTTCAAATCTATAGTCTGTCCAACTGCCAAGGTGTGGAGACTTTATGGGTTTCTCTATAAAGAGCCAGGGTCATCCCGACACGCGTTTACAAGTTGAGTTGTGCAATCTTGAAATTGTCTGCATCTTAATGATGCCCGGGCAGTTATGAAGACTTTCAGAACTTCCCAGATGTAAACATCCATGAACTGCATCTAAAAGATGTCTGAGACATTCACAGAATAACAAAGATTCTAACCTTCTGGGAGATACGAGGCTCTCTGGAGGTGTAGAAAAGATTCTAGAGCATCTTGACTCCTCCTTTCTGGCACTCTCAGGAGCTGGAGTACCACCATAGGTATTTTGAGTCCTACAGAGGGTAGGCTGCTCCATGACAGAGGGGACAGTGAGGTATTAGAGGAGACACAGCAGGTGGGGTGGGGAGGTCAGGGGCCATGCAGGCTGCATCTCTCTCCAGAGAATTCTCCTTAGCATAGTCACACAGCGCAAGATGGACAGACACCATAAGATAAGAAACTATGCCAGGGAGCCTCTGCAGGAGGGGAAGGAAGAGGAGAGCACAGGGCATGACACAACTCCAGGCTTGACACGCACATTTAAATTCTTCTTTTTCGAATTTGCTACTTATTCTTGGAAAATTCTAAGAGGACCCAAAGTACAGAAAGAAAACATGAGCACTGGAATCAGGGTCAAGTTCACATTAGCTCTATATCATCTGAGGTGTGTTATTCAGGTTCTCTGAGCCATACCTTCCTCATCTTTAAAGGGGAGATGATGATCTAATGGCCAAGGTTGTAGTGAGCATCATAGGAGATAACAGATGTTCCAGCATAGTGCCTGACAACAAATGTGTACTTCATTCTTTTTATTAAAGTTCAGAATGGGAAGCTCGGAGAGTAACAGTTCATTTTGGGTGGCTAATCTCCATGGATGATACTAATAGAAATATGAATAATAGCTAACACTTACACAGCGTTACCATATGTCAGAAAATTTAATCTTTATCATCAGTCTAGAAGGTAGGTATGATTGTCTAGAAGTAGGTATGATTATTATCCCCACTTCACAGATGTGGAAACTGAGGAACAGAGAGGTTAAGTGACTTGCTCAAAGTCACACAGCCAATAAGTGGAAGAGCTCAGATCTAGGCAGTTTGGCTTCAGAACCCAGGCTCTTATCTACTAAGCCCATATTGCCTCTACAGTCTCATTATAAAAATATTTTCTATTAAAAAGTGACATGGTAAAAAATATTTGTACCTGATATCCTTTCTATGTACATTAAAAGAAGTTATTAATTGGTGCTGGCATGTGATCCTGAGAACTACAATATATCTGTCACACCACTAATTTGGATCAATGTTATCACCACCATCTTCACACCTAGAAAAGCCTGGGAAAACACCATGAATTCACTTCAAAGTGATTTGATTCCCTATCAGGGCACATACCCAGGTTGTGGGTTGGATCCCCGGTCGGATGCGTGCAGGAGGCAACCAATTGATGTTTCTCTCTCACATCAATGTCTCTCTCTCTCTCCCTTCCTCTCTCTCTAAAATCAATAAATGTATCCTCAGGTAAAGATTTTTTTAAAAAGATCATGTTGCCCTGGCCGGTTTTCCTCAGTGGTTAGAGCATTGGCCTGCAGATCAAAGAGTCGCAGGTTCGATTCCGGTCAAGGGCACGTAACTCAGTTGCAGTCCATTCCCTGGCCCTGGTCGGGGTCATGTGGGAGGCAACCAATCAATGTGTCTCTCTCACATTGATGTTTCTTTCTTTCTCTCTCTCCCCCTTCCACTCTATCTGAAGATAAATGGAAAAATATCCTTGGATGAGGATTTAAAACATAAATAATAAAAAAGATCATGTTGCCTACTACATAGGCATTTTATACTGGTTTACAATGAATGGGGCAGATTAGGATTAGGGAGAGAAAGCTGTAGTTCAGAGATTGTTGAACAGCCCTTTTATCAAACTGCTAAAACAAACAAGAAACCCTCACTTGCTCACTCTCTGATGTTAGTTCACCTTCCCCAGGAGTTCCAATTGCTCAGAGAAAGCCTGAGAAAGAGATAAATTATCTGATGTTTGTATCAAGTTCAACTTCCAAGGCAAATTCCCTAGCAATGGGTAGTAAGGCAGCTCACACACTGATGTGATTCTCAGTGGCCTGAGCCTACTCACCCGTTTCCAGGAAGCAGGCACCACCTCCCACCCCCACTGCCAGTGGGGCTGTGGCCTTGAGTCTGCAGAATACAGAGCAGCTATGCTCTCCTCCAATCCTATGCCTCTGTCATCTTTTCTAATACTGGGTTTGAGGCAATGGAGCCCGGAACCATCCCTGTAAGTGTTTTATAGCTATTCATTTAATACTGTAGTAAAATGCTCAAAACAATAAATGTCTTCTCAGGTGCCACCCTTGACTGTGAGAAACAATTTTCAGGTGTCTCTCAAAGATCCTGCTCCTTCACGTTCAGATTCTCAGTGCCTTGGACGGTCTGTGTTTCTGCTCTCACCTATCACTTTATTGTCTTGGTTGCTTCTGCTAAATATAAGCATATGAGTTAAAAGGAAGGAAATGGTGCCACTTCATTCGGGTTACTAGAATTACAGTTGGGCAAATCTCTGTGGTTGATGTGTCTATGGATATCCTGGAAGCCAGAAACTAGTGCAACACCACTGAAAATGATACTGTACTCAGTCACTGGTAAGGTTCCTCATTGCTCAAGGATCAAGAACCATATGATTTCATTCATATGTGGGATATAAAACTGAAAGCAACAAGTGAACAAATAAGACAAACAAACAAACAAAAACTCATAGACACAGACAACAGTATGGTGGTTACCAGAGGAAACAGGGGGTGAAGGGGAGGTAGTAAAGGATAAAGGGGGTCAAATATATGGACAGAAAGAGATTTGACTTTGGGTGGTAAACACATAATGCAATACACAGATGATTTATTATAGAATTGTACATTTTATTAACCAATGTCACTCCAATAAATTTAATAAAAATAAAATATATAAATGAGAAAAAAAATGACTCTTCTTCCAAAAAGATGTACATTTCATCATGGTACCAGTCTACTTAGACTTCTGCTGGCTATCCATTAGCTCCTATATATGCCTTCACACTGACTTCAATCTTCTACAGTCTGGTCCCAGTCCATTTTTCCCACATCACTTCCTGGCAGCCCATCCTCAACATCACCTCCACCCCTTACTGGTCACGCACACAGACCTCAGTGCTTGTTGACGATTCCACACCATGCCATGTCTTTTTTCACCCTTGCACATAATATTTCTTCTATGTAGTCAATCCATTCATCAAGATGCAGCTCTGAGGTTTCCTCCTCTGTGGAGCCTCCCTCCCCGCCTCTTTCTGGTCCCGATAGTTGTTTCCTGCTCTGTGCTCCCACAGGGCCTTGTCCACACCTCATCATGGAGCATGACTTGTTTCCATGAGTGATTCCTCCAGTAAACTTGGAGCAGGGAATACGCCATGTTCATCAGGGAACAGCCAGTGTTTCCCCATGATGTGCATGTCACAGATACGCAATAAATTCAACTATTCAGTGAATAAATGAATAATGTGTGATGTTGAACAAGTTTAGAGCTTCTCCTTGCTTCAGTTTTCTTATTTTTTAAATAGGAACAACCCTACCGTGTAAGATTTATATAATGATTATGTTAAGTAACATAAATATGGAGCTTAGTGCAATGTTGAACACATTAAATGCCCAATAAATGTTAGTAGCCATTATTATAATTATCATTGCTATTATCATGATTACTACCAAGGCTAACACTACCTCTCCACTAGGTAGAATTAATTAACCACTCTTTTGTCTTCCATCTTATCTCATCCATACTTCTCTCAAAGCTCCTGTAACACATTGGTATATTTATCTATTTTTAAGATCAATTTTCCCTTTCTAGCTGTGAACACTTTGACTACAGGAACATGGTCTGATTTCATATCATTGTCCTCAGGGCCTCATACAATGCCTGTCACCTAGATGTTTACTGAGTAAATATACAGTGCTGTGGAAAGAGAAAACAAAAGTAAGTGCTCTCCTATAAGGCCTCCAGTTTAGAGGGAATATGGAAATTTAGGGAAGATAGGAATGAAAAACAAATGAATCTGGAAAATGCCTTTACACACACAGAGAATAGAAACAGGAAGAGACATATCATCTAGAGCTGATTAGACCATGGTCTGAAGGGCAAAGGGCTAGTCAACAGGTCTGTGTTTGCATCTGAGCGCCACCATTAAGCACATGATCTTGTTTAACATCCTCAGTCTGCTGATTTTGTCTTCATGATTCCCACATCTGTCTTTCCTTTGCTATCCCACAAACTCCAGAGCTTTATCACCTCCTTTCTTGATCACACAATAGCTTCCTACTGTTCTCCAGGCTTGCAATCCTTCTGGTCCCTCCCAGACCACTCCAGACCCCACTGTCTAATTAGTTGGTATAAATCAGCACTTTCCTAATGTCACTCCTCAACTCCAAAACCTCCCGGAGTTCCCCTTTTCTGCCTAAAGCCCACTCTCAGCCTTGCCTCAAGTCTGTGCATTCAGCCCCATCTCTTACCCTTGTCCCTTGTCCAAACCCTCCACTCCAACCACCCTTCTCTACTCACTACACAACTCATGAGTTCCAATTCTCACCTTCACACCTTTGCAGTTACATTCCCTAGGCCTGGAATTTCTTCTCTTCCTCTCTGCCTAGCTGAATCCTATCTCTTAGGCAATAAATCTGTTGATTGATGGAGGGTATTTTTTCAAGTACAAAATAAGGAGAGTACACCCTTGCTTCCTTTGACCTCTAAAGTTAAGACACAGTAATGGCTTGGAAAGATCTTTAATAACATAATGTGTTGTCTACAACCCTGCTGTCTCTCCTTTGACACCTCCGCACTCTTAGAAAGACTGCCTTCCTCTCTTCATTTGAGGTGCATTTTCTCAGTATCACACACCCCCTCCCCTTATTTTCTACCTCAGCACTCCAATCCTTTCCTTTAGTATGTGTCACAACGGGTAATTCTTATCATCCTTATTTCCAGTCCATCACATTATGAATTCCAGGAAGAAAGGGACAGTACCTGTCTTGTTTTCTATCACTATTGCCCGGTTGCCTAGTTCAGTGCCTGGCACAGAACTGAATGACGGTTGATGGGATAGATATATGAATTATGATTTCTGAGGTGATGATATGGAAATAAAGAACAATCCATTTACAATTTCCTCCTGTCTAAGTTGAGCATACAGACAGGTTAAGCCTGAGATACAAAGAGATACCATTTGCTGATTTGGGTCCACATGAGTCAAATCAACATACAGAGGCTACAACACAGCTCAATAGTCTCCTCACATTGTCATGTGTTTGGTCAACTCAAACCAGAGCCACTGGTTGAATCGAAGCAAGATGGGACTCCCTAAGTAACTGGAAAACAAGACAGAAAAAGCTAAAGCAAAACGATTAAAAACAAGCAAGGAAGTGGGGTCCCGAGGCCAGTGTAGGGTGGGGAGTGGATCGCATCAATGGCCTTAGCACAATCACTTCTGTGTTGCCTGGGGAAGAAAAGGGTCTTTAACATCAGGAAAGGGGTGCTAAGCATACAATGAAGTGCTGAGAAGTCGTGCTGAGAACCTGGTATAGTCATGCAGGAGGCAAATGGCCCATTCTAGGATTACTAAACAAATTTCTCTCCCTTCCTTACCAGAAAATGTAAAGTGACTTAAAATAAGAGTGCATATAAAACTACCACAGGGGTGCCGAGGGTCTATTTCTTCAGCATTTCAAAGAGAATCAAATACTTACTTAATGACCAGAAATATAAACATAGCACTCTCTTAAAAGCTGCTAATGATATACTACAGATCTGAGAAGAGACTTTCCTTTGCCTTTCCATCTCCCAAGTCCCCCTTCCTCGGCTCTTCTCTCCTGGCCAAAAGAAGGCAGGGTAGGGCTGGCCACAAAGATGAATTTGCTTGAAAACTCCCCTGCCTGCAGCGTTGGTTAGGCATCTGCATTCCTGAATATTTGGCAACATTATGCTCTTAACATAAAATAGGAATGTGATCTTCAGTGAGAAGGAAAGTGTGCTACAAGATGGATTTCCTTCTCTGAAACAATAGAGAATGAGCGTGCTCGCACGTCACCGCACTTCTGGTGGAACCCGTCAGGTGGCTCCCCATGAATGGCCTTGCTTTGTAAATTGTTCAGCACTTCACAGATGGAAGTTACTGTGATGCTGTTCTAATGATCGATAGGAATTAAGCAGCATATTTCTATCCTGGGAAGTGGCAGTTTTACTGTAGGACAAGGACCCGTGAATGGCCATTGCTTCCAAGCAAACTAAATCATAGCTCCCAGTGTTTGCTCAATCTTAGAGCAAAAGCAAAATCACATAACACAGTGGAACAAATCAACGAGAGAGTCTGTCTGTCTTATTCGATGCAATATTAGTACAAAGAAATAACATTTTCACTTGACCACAGCAAACCAAATAGCACTTGTCATGCAGCACAGGGACACTGGCCACAAATGTGCAGGGCAGTTTCCAAAGAAGCTTCTGGAAATCCTTTCTGAATATTAAGAACACATTTAAAAAACAACTTTTTTTTTTTCTAGCAGTAACTTGGGTTTACTGGATCCTTAGGGGTCCAGAAAAGAGCAATGGGGATAAGTAAGGTGGTTTCTGTTTACCAACCCACACAATATCACCTATTACTACTGTGACCTCATTTCCTACTACTCCTTACCTATTCACTCTGCTCCAAACTCATGCTGACCTCCTTAATGTTCTGTTAACACATGGCAACCTTGGCACCCACTGCTCGCACAGGCTGGAAGGCTTCTTCCCATTATCCTCACAATGCTCTCCCTCACCTCTTCCAAATGTTTGCTCTTATGTTACCTCCCAATGCCACCCTGTTTGGAATTACTGCTCTGCCTCCGTGATTCCACATTTCCCTTACTTAAGCAATCCTCTCCCATTCATAACATCCATTCCTCCCTCACGTGTTCCAATCCAGAAGCACCAGACTCTTTCGGATCCCTATTCTTAAAATAAGAATTTGAGAAAAGAAACACATACAAAAAAAAAAAAATCTAATGGCTCTATGTTTTGTTGTTGTTGTTTTTTATTACCAATGATCTCTTTTATAATTTTTTCCCTTAGATGGCATGTTTTTAAAATACTTCTTAAAAACTTATGAATTCATTTTCCTATACAATTACCTGTCTTTTGACGTTTTCACATTCCTTAATTCCTAAAATCTCATTTCTCTCCATTGTTCCACCGGACATTGTTTCACAGTGTTCTTGTCAAACAGAAACTGAACCTTGGCTAGTCTGGGCAGACTTACTGCAGACAAACATCCAATTTCAATTAGAGAGTTGACTACTGCACCACTTGGGGTCCCAGTAGAAAACAGATGGCACGCTCAGAATGGGTAGTTTGAGGAGTGATTACTGAAGGAACTATTTGCAAAGGTATGGGCAGAGAGCAGGGAAGCCACAGCCATAGTGCAGGAAGTACCCTGGGGCCAGTGTCAGCAGCGAGCTGTGAGCAGCCCTAGCTTACAGGAGCCAGAGAAAAGGAGATTCAGGGAAGAGAGAGGTTAGCAGGACCAGAGGAGGAGAGAGCCGTGTGGAGAGGGCACCTGGCAGGGGCTGTGACCCTCCGTCAAAGGAGGCAGCTAACTGACAGAGCTGGGAGAACAGACACTCAGGCTCCCTTCCCTCCCTCTCTGGACCCTGCCGTAGCCCCTGTGACCAGTGGCCTAAATCCAGTGGGAAAACACAGGCTAAAGGTGCCCATTAATGCGGTGTATACAGGCCAGCCTGGCAGGGTAGAGAGCAGGGTGGGAAAGGGGGAAAGTGGGCCTGGATGGACAATCAGAAAAAATGCAGTACAACTATGCTTTGATTAAACTTGTATTGTTTTATTTTACCAGCAATATATTTATAATATCATTGCTCATTAGGGTAAACTTATTTGAGAAAAAAATAGGTGGGAAGAAACAAAACTACCATTATATAGTGAAAACTAATATTTTATTGTATCTCTCCAGATGTTTTCTCTACACACACATACACAAACACACACACACACACACACACACACACACACACACCAGAATAGTACATAATATACACATATAATATGTGTGTGTGTGTAGATAGGTAAGTAGATAGATAGATGGATGGATAGATAGATAGATAGATAGATAGATAGATAGATAGATAGATAGATAAAGATATCCAGGGACTCATAAGATCTGAAACCCCCATCTGGGACTTAGTGACAAAGTTTTAACTCTATCCCACCTACTATGACTTTTTTTAAAAAAAATGGTATCTGTATTTCCTCTCCTTTCACTTATACCATCTAAGGGCAGGCCTGTCACTAACTGAATTGCTCTGAGTTTACCCATGTGTTTAATAAATTATAATAGGACTGATAAAAGCAACAGAAGCAGAGCTAAGACGTTCCTGTCCCAACCGTGTGCCCGAGAAAACCAGCTCCACCCCGAAAGATGAGCCCAGACAAGCACGGCTCCTCTGAACCCAGCTACACACCCTGAAAAGGTCTCAATTGTAGGCCGCAGCTTCCGATTTGTCTACATTCCTCCCAGCGAAACAATCGGGCTGGGAATAAGAATGGCTTTAGACGTGGGAGTCACAGAAGGAAGAATTTGGCCGCTGGTGTCTGTGGGCCATAAAGCCATTACAGGGCTGAGCTCAATTCTCTTTTCTGCCAGAGTTATTGGACGGGAGGAAAGTAAGAACATTTAGAAGCTGCATTTTTCTACCTTGACAGTCAGGATTTATGGGTTGGCTTGCTAAGTAGAAGCAGGAAGGCCAATGAAATATTTTTATTTAGATGCTCTTCCTCAGAAACCTCTCAGCTCTTGTGTTAGAACAGCAAATCGCTAGGCCCCGGCCTTAGGCAACGTGGACATTCTATAATTTCCTATCTTGAGTTCATTTCAATCTTATGGTGCCACCTCTCTACTGACAGCTTCAAGGTGGAACAAATTTACTGATTATTTGATAGGCTAAGAAATAATATTTCTAAAACTAAAAATCAGATGTGATCTCAGGGGAGTCAGGGACCCACACAGGAACCATACCCATATTGTCTGAGCTTTTAATAAGTGAGATCTTGGACAGAAGGCTTGCATTTTTCCCTTTGCATAGCTGCTCATGTCCTTAAGCTGGTGATATACGTGTGTGTGTGTGTTGATTTTTGCTCTACAGATATGTTTCTTTTAATATTTGAATGCTATCCAGTTACTTTTAAGGAAACTCAATTATAGGTCTATGTATAAAGAAATGTCTTTTTATACCTATTAGTTTACTAGTCACTTTATGAAATTGTTTTCAAACCCCTATAGATCAATTTAGAAATTTAAATTTTCCCTAAAAAGTCAAATAGAATCTCAGTATTGCCCTGGCCGGTTTGGCTCAGTGGTTAGAGCATTCGGCCCGTGGTCGAGAGAGACCCGGGTTCGGTTCCTGCTAAGGGCACGTACCTCGGTTGCAGTTTGTCCCCGGCCCTGGTTGGGGTCATGTGGGTGGCAGCCAGTCTATGTGTCTCTCTCACACTGATGTTTCTCTCTCTCTTCCTCCCTTTCTCCCTCTCGCTCTATCTGAAGATGAATGCAAAAATGTCCTCGGGTGAGGATAAAAAAAAAGAATCTCAGTATGAAAAGCCACTTCAAAGGTTTATAAGCATCGGTAAAAAGCCATGTTCAAGCAAAAGGTGAAACATACATAGTATTTGAATTTCTTGTATTATCTTCACCCTGGTAATCATCTTTGCCTATGAGTTAGCTCTGCATTTATACAGAATACTGATTTCTCTGGGTAGCTAACTAACTCTCCGTTCCCCTTTCCAATGGAACAATGACACTGTTGAGACATAAAAGCTAACCTTTCGCCTGCTGGCATCGAAGAGACCACCCCAAAGCTTCAGGGCCCTCAGGAGCCTTGCCTCGTCTGTCGCTCCATGTATTCACACATCTTGCACATCCCCTCTTGATGGAGGCTTGGGCTCCAATGACTGCAGAAGTGCTGACAAGGTTAAAATGCACCCCCCCCCCCATTTACGGGGAGGAAAACCATCAGGAGCTCCTCTTGAAGGCCTGTTACTGCTTCTCCTGTGGCTGCAGAGGGGAAAGATCTATTTGAGACCAAGTTTCATCTTTGCGTAGAGGGAATCCAGAAACGAATCTGTCTTCTAGCACACTTGGGGAAGCGTTGCACACACGCGCATGCGCACACCACGCTGCTTGCTCTGAGACAGCTCGAGTGCGCTGAGCCCTAGCACTGGCTGAACAAACTCAAGTGGAGGCTGAGGGAGAAGGAGGGCTGGGAGGGTGCGGATGCTCAGCCGGTGGAAGGAGGAGGAGGGCAAAGAGCTTACGGTCCTTTATCTTCATTTCTGTGACATGATCCAATTATATCTAGTCAATAATGTCCTCTAATTACTAGCAGAGATGAATCATGAAAGATTCCCCTTGTGCTCTAGTTTTCCCCCAAAGTCGGTGTCCCTGTTGGTTCGTTCGTGTGAACATTCTGGGCTCACCTACTGAGCATCCCTGCAGCCTGTGGTATGCTCAGCCCAACAGGCACTTAAAGACTGGAAAGCCCTTTGGGACTTCCATAAGAGGCTGACCAGGTGGATGGCACAGGGGTGGGACAGAAAGGGACTCTGATCTGCCTCCAGGCACCGTGTCTGTAACCAAAGAGATGTTAGCTAGCAGAGTGACGATGTCCTTGCTATGCAGGATTGAACTGTTCGGCTTTGGTGGGAACTTAGGAACATGAAAAAGAACGACAAAAAAGTAGATCCATGGAAGTTAAAATAATCACTGACAAGGGACGCTTGGGCGGTGGGAAGGAAGGATTAAGTTGTCTCCACCTCCTCAGGAACAGAGAAGGGACTTCAGATGGATAAAGCCAACACGGAGACCCAGCTTGGATGCAGGCTGGGAAGACAGGAAGGAAGAAATTCCAAGTTTGAGGAAAGGATTATTATGACACTGAGAAGTACCTGCTCCCAGAACTTTAGATTCCAACGCCCTGACTTCACAGAGAAGACGGAGGCCTGCGGAGGGGATGTGACCAGACCAGGGCCCACATCTAAGTGGAGGCAGAAACAGGACTCGAATCTGGACCCTCTCACTCCTAACTCAGTGCTCTTTCTGCTGTGCTGGATTTCATAGAGAATTTTCTTTCTATGAAGTGGAAAGAGTGACTGTATCTCATGGTCATATTTGGATCTGAATATGTTGGCCCAATAAAGTAATTAATTCTTCCTGGAGATGAGAAAATCTAGGATGAGACAGGCACTCAGATACTCAAGAGGCAAGAGTGGCCCTGGCCTGGTACCTCAGGTGGTTAGAGTGTTGTCCTGATATGTCAAGTTTGCAGGTTCGATCCCCGTCAGAGCACATAAAGGCACAATCAACCAGTGAATGCATAAATAAGTTCAACAACAAATCCCCCTTATCCCCTTTCTCTTTCTGTCTCTCAAAAAAAAAAAAAAATCAATCAATAAAAAAATTTTTTTTTTAAAGAGGCAGGAGTTAGGGTCAAGTCCAAAAGATAACCATCTCCTTAGCATCACCACTGGGGCTCTAGAGTGAAGGCAAAGGGATTCTGTTTGATGATGGACACACTGGCCTTCAGGTCCTGCCAATCTCTCACCAGTGGATCAGAATCTCTGACAGCTGAAGGCCCAAGGACACTCTTAATTACGTTCCAGGGACACTTCAGGCCTCCCCAAAGCACAGCACAGTCATCAGGCTGGGTCCCCGCCAGTTGCTTAAGGTATTTAAAAAAAAACAAAACACACAGCAAAGAGCTCCTTTTGTTCTGACAATTCTTCCTCACACTTTAAGTGCCCAGCGCAAGTAGGGCCATTTCTTCTGTGCACACTTGGGTAATGCTCTGATAAAAAGCTTCGACTGCAGAGCGTGGCCGCAGGGACAGGGAACACCACTGCTGCTGTGGCTTCATATCCAGATTGTGTCATACTTAATGCTGAAATCATAAACGATGTATTTTCGCCCCCTCCAAGCTGCCTATTGTGCGCTTATAAACAGGAACCTGGCAGCATGTCAGGGGTGCAAATTGATTTCCTTTCCCAAATAAAATTTTAAAAAGCAAATAAACAAGGTTATGTTGGCTAATGAAACATTACATGCCAGGCTGGGGAGAATTCTTTTAAAATGCATTTTCTTGAGCAAAGGCAACACAAAGCATCCGTAAAAGGTTCTTTCATAAACAACGTGTTTACACAAAAATGCATTACTTGAAAGAAAAGAAAGTTGTGGTGCATCTCCCATGATATATTTGGATTGTGTTTTAAGAAAGATGTTAGGGATGGGTGAGAAGGGGGGAGGCCAGCCGTGCTGGAGAAATCTGGAAATTAAAGCCACTCAGAAGTAAGATGAAGTTGCTCTTGTTTAGAACATTTTTTGGTTTTAGTGTTTTTACAATTCATCATCATGACATAAGTAGCCCACTCCGAGTGTTTCCTATTGGCACGGAGAGCGGGGAGAGGCCCGAACCGTGCCCGCCCTGCTCGGATGCATGCGCACGGCCGGCGAGCTTGGCGGAATGGCACCGATGGAAACAGCTCCTGGAGAGGAGCTTATTTCCCAGCAGCGCCGCCGAGACCAGCTGGAAGCAGTTTTAGTAATCTGTGTGTAAGAAGTATGTCCTGGGTCTTGTCTCTCTCTGACTTCACTTCGGAGAATGAATTTCGACCCAGCGCCAGAACCAAAGCCACCCCTGGTGAGCTGTGAGGCCCAGTTCAAACAATCCCATGTCACCCCCGCCTTCAGCCACCTTTCTAGTACCTTTCCGCTGATGAGCGCAGGGACCTGCTACACCTAGATGAGCAGACCAATCCCAGGACAACATGACACGTCGCCCGAAGGATGGGCCGAAAAGGTGGAGAGCGGAGCAGCTGCCCGTGCTGTAGCCTAGGAACAGAGGCCTTTGCCTGTCGCTCTGCACCCCAACGAGGCATCCTTCTGTCATAGTTACTGTCTGTCATCAAGGGATCGGTATCTTGTACGAGAGCCCAGAGGCACAAGGTGGGAAGTCCCCTTAATCTTCAGATGGCCCTGATTACGACTAAAGAAAATGAACCTTTTAATCCTGCCCAGGAGCTTTCCTTCAGGCTTAAAATGTAACTCAGCCGGCCAGTGAGAAATAAAGAACCAAACGCTCCGAAATCTCCAGGTGACCCTGAGATCCTGCAGACGCCAGCGCCCTGCCCAGAAGGTCTTTGTGGTGTTCGGTGGTGACAGGGTGTGAGGGCTGGGGGATGGAGTGGGGCCTGAGATGGCAAGTGCTCCCCGCACCCCACACCCACCGAGCAACCTTGGTCAGGTCTCCCGGCCACGCGGAGCTTGCTTTTTTCCACCACTTTTAATATAAGGCAAACACTGTCAGTCTGATGGTCGCGGTGATTAATGAGGTAACATTTGTAAAATGCTAAGAGCTTTCCAGAACTAAAATGCAAATACTTTAGACCAAATACTCTGGATAATAGTTAAAACACAAAGAGGGTTAGTCACCAGTTGGCCGAGGATAGGAACCCGGGAAGGGACTGCAGAAGCAGTGTGTTTTGTAAAAGGATTTGACTAGGGCTGGGTGGACACCAGGGGAAGGGAAAAGGGGGAAAGAAGCTTTAGGGCTTGCAACATCTGAAACATGAATTATTTTGCTTCCAAAAGATGCAATTAACCTTTCAAACTCTGTACCCTTTCATTGACACCAAAGATCAACTTAATTACACCAAATCTTTTTCTATATACATAATCTTACAGGGTATAATCTAACATGCGAGAGCACATTATATTGACATTTTTGTTCAAGAAAATGCTATACCATGACTCTGTGGGGGCCGTATACCCATCGGCTTGGCACTTGTAACCAACTTCTCCCATCTCCGTGGAAATGGAAGGATCGAATTAATCATAGGCAAATTTGGTAACAGATGTGCTTCTCGGCAAATCCACATCAAGCACTCAAAAAGTAATTACCCTCTAAAGCTTGTTGTGTTCCTAGGTACACTTGGCATCAGCTAAAGCCCTCAGCCGCTTTGTTTTTATCTGACGGGAAGCTAACGCCGCGGGGTGATACTCCAAATGCTGCTTTAGATTATAAAGTCTTAACAGCCCCTCGCTCTAGGGCACTGTGTTTATTGATGCTATGTAAGCAATTTACAGCCCCTTAATAGTGCATTCACCACAATGTTACAGTGTTTAACTTGTTAAATTATATTTAGAGCTTCAGGGAAAATTACCTCATTGGCTTCACTAGCGTGGGTTATTGATATCACACAGGAGTTACGGCAGCATCCTCCTGACCGGGGCAGCGACAAGGACATTATACGGGCTGGAGTCCAAAGGTGGCGTGCTCAGTTCGGGTGGAGAGGTTGAGGCAGTGAAGGGCTGATAGAGAGATGGAAGGGGTGGCGCTGGGGGAAGGAGTGCAGGGGGGCAGAAGGCATTGAGGTGAGCAGGTCAGCATCCGATAGAGTCACTTATTAAGTTATAAAGCAAGAAAACATGGCCACAATGGCCATTTTGATTCCAACTTTGATTTAAGCCACCTCCACATGTGGGCAGTGGTCCTGTTCCCCAGATCCCTGTCCTTGGGTAAAGTGTTCTGGATCCGGGAACCAGGAGACACCTTTACCTCCGGCTGCTGTAGCCGCTCCTCCGGTGAGCTCTGTGTTGAGTTCTCAGGGCTAAAATACTGCAAGGGAAAGAGTGCACATGTTTTAGGCAAAGTAAGGAGAACGGGGAGGAGGTGGTAGAAAGGGAAAGGAAGAGGAGGAAGATGAAGAAGAGGAGGAGGAGAAGGGGTGGGGGAGAAACAATTCTAGCAGCAAGAGCAAGCTCTTTATTAGAGTAAAGAGGGACATAAAGTAAGACTAAAATATCATTGAGTCTGAAGCTTAGTGATGTCATGAGACTGCCTCAGAAAAGCAGCCAAAGGCCAAGGCATTAAAAGCCACTGCGAGGGCTAGAGAACAGGCACAGGAAAGCGACCAAGCAGCCGATGCGCTCTGGGGTCTTAGCGCACAGAACATCTGCTGGCTCAGCGACAGCTGAGGGTCCGAGGCAAACGATCAGAAATGACAGGTACTGTAGTGTGCATCCTCTATGAGAAAACAGCATTTTCTCTTTCCCCATAGGTAGGTTCTGCACCAGGTTTCTCATGCTCAGGATACATAATAATAATTCATAACCAAAATAAAACAGCAAGTGGACCTTGCAAAAACAACAGGCATCCAATGAAATAAACAACGTTGTTCACTGGGCTGTTTTGGCTAATGTGACTGTTGACAAGGAATTAGGGAGCTGAATAGCAGGTTGTGTGTGTCTCAGAAAACAGAATAAAACGAGGGGGAAATGCTCTCCTGTACATAAGCATGCAGTTGCCCATGGAAGTGAAGAACAGCCAGGTGTATAGGTGCTAAATCTCAGAATGGGATCCCTTTAGGAGACATTTCGGTCTTAAATACACATCAGAAATTCCCACTCATCCTGGGTTTGACAGATTTTAATGTTTGATCTAATAATTCACATTTAATGTCCCGGGTTGCAGTTCCCAAACTGTGCGCCGAGGTGCCCCAGGGTGCTGCACTGAACTCCCAGCATTGCCTCAGATCTTTCAAAGTTTGGGGAAAGCACAGCAATACTTGACGTCTGTTGGACACTGCGCAAACTCGAGGTCGTCAGTTTCAACATTAGATCATACTGCATTCCTTTGGATTATATCACATCTTTGCAAAGCTGGACTTTTGGTGGTTGCTGTGATGAAAAGTAAATACTATGCAGAAATAAATGGGGAACAGAAAACAAGGGTGGTGGTGTCGAATCTGACTCTAGCGTTTGGGGAGTTGTAGAGGGCCCAACAGGCACGCTCGTCCCATTAGTAAGTGATATGGTTGTTTAAGAATGAAATAGAAGCATTCGTTTCTTTCCCTTCAGTAACTGTGTATTGTTTATTTCAAACAGTTACTGAGATGTTTGTAGACTTATTAAGTTGTTTCAACCTAACTACATAATAAGGTGAATGACGTGATATTCTTTTGGCCAAGGCATGCCATGAAAACACTGAAACACTGAGAATGCCTGGATCTGAGAAAGTGTGGGGTCCTCTGGCCTAGGGAAAACCGACAGAGAAAATAATGTGTGGGAATATTGAACAAATAAGCAATACACAAGCCTGAGACAGTTTAACACATCTTAGGAGATATTTCAACCAATGGCTTAAAAAACTCACAGAGTTTGAGCCCCTTGCATTTTGCTGAACTTGAGATCCAACACACCCAAATATATTGGAGGATTACGTCTTTAATGGTCAAGGGCATGGAAGAGAAAGCAAAAAAGGGCTAGAAAAGATAAAGCTGGGTGAATAAAAAGGAACTTTCAAAATACAGAATGTCCCACCAATAGCCAGGTCTTTCAAGTGTGACACAGACCAAGAGAACAGCATCACATTCATGAGCCAGTTTCAGAGTTTAGCCTTGACTTGATACCAGAAAAGGGAACTGAAATGCTTGATGGCTAAGAATTGACCCTATTAAGACTCCAATCCAAAATTGCCTGGAGAATTTGTTGAAGTCTTTTGGTTTGTAAATGGGGAGTAAAAAGAATATGCCACAAAATACCAAAGTTCAATTCTTAACTCTAAATATTAACTTTGATGTTATTTTCAAAAAGCCACTTCTATGGTTGTTTTTGGACAGTAGTTTATTGTGGTATCCCACTAGGTACTCCAGGGAACCTATGAGAAGTTTAAGATATGATCCCTATCTTCAAGGAGATGGTAAGACAAACCTTATACACGAACAAAACTAAACATCAAAAGAAGACAATGCCAGAGGTGTCATTTGTGTGACATGATTACAGGCCAAGTGAATGGTTCAAGAGTCCAGAAGTTTGATAGTTAATTTTATGTGTCAACTTGGCTAGGCAATGGTGATTGTTTTTTTAGTCAAACAAGCACCAGTTTAGATGTTGCTGTAAAAGTATTTTTTAGATGTGATTGATATTTAAATCAATGGTGGGCCTCATCCAATCAGTTGAAGGCCTTAAGAACAAAAGCCTGAAGTTTCACAAAGAAGAAGTAATTCTGCAGTCTAAAGGCTGCAACATCAAAACTCTGCTTGAGTTTCCAGACTAGATGGATGGATGGATGGATAGATAGATAGATAGATAGATAGATAGATAGATAGATAGATAGATATCTCCTACTGGTTCTGTTGCTCTGGAGAATGTTGACTAATACAAGAGGATAAAAAGGTGATTGTTGAATGGCTCAATCAGGGAGCTTTTCGATAAAAATAAAGATGGAATTTGGATGAAGGTGAGCTTTCTCATTGCCATACTATTAAGGGATGAAGCAATATAATCTAAAGCAAGATAAGGCCCCTTGACCTACAGAGATAAAATGGATGAGACAAACACTTCAACTGGATATCATTTCAAAAGGGAAGACTTGAAGAATCCATGTTGTCCAAACATAGAGCTTGGAGATGTCAAAAGAATTCCTGTGAATACTGAAAAGGGCTCTGCCTGAATTCTTCCTCTAGCTCTGGCCAGTGTGACATGGCCACCATAAGCAGCTTCCTTGGCCTTCACCACCCTGCCATCAAACTCAAGCAACGCAATACCCAGCAATATCCAATAGTATCTTTGCCACCTCTTGCAAACACTCTTTCCCAAGAGCAGGAATAAAGAGGGGAGGGGAGAGGGGAGATCTCCATGAGTTTCAGGCAAGACTGTTCTCAAACTTATTTCTGAAAAGGAAAAAAGATGTAATCTTACCTGAAAAGCAGCAATCTGGAGAGATACGTTCTGAATCTATGTAACTTCAGGAGTAGACTCCTGAGGATCAATGTTGGAGATTATTTGCCACACATTTCTCTAATATATAGATACAAAAAGGTATAGGGTTTTTAAGGTAATGCTAACCTTTTTAGGAAGCTACTATGGTGGGGTTTTTTTATGGTTCCATCACAATTTCAAAGTTGTTGGCTTTTTCCTGTCTCTCTCTATATACACAACATATATCCATTCTAAGAATAAACAAGAAAGAGATAACAAACTACACAGTATGAATAGAAATTCTAAAAAGAGAAAGTCCAAATGTCCAAAACAAATATGGAGAGATGTTTAAACTTACTGGTAATCAGAGAAATGCAAATTAAAACGAGAAAGCAAAAAAGAAAAAGGTGGATAATTACTATTGATGATGCTGACATGGGGATCTGGGTACCACATGTTATCATAGTGTAAATTTCTGTGGTCATTCTGGAAATTAACCTGGATCATCCCAGGAAAATTAAGTATGAATAGACATATGTTCCTGTATCCTCATACAGGTCCATATAAGGATCATGGTCATGACAACCCCTTTCCATTTGTGGGTGCACAAATGGAAGTCTATGTGCCACATGACCAAACAGTTTAAAGTTACAAGTCAACTTACAAATATATCTACCTCCTACCTCGACAAATGTATATTCACAATGTAAATTCATGTTTGAAGTAATAGTTCCCAACTCCTTGGGTCTCTCAACCTCTACCTGTGGGCCCCAACCTGCCCTTTTCTTTCCACCCCCAGCTCTTTCCACACTAAAAATGGCCCATATGCATGCATGTAATTTATAAATGAGGAAGCCAAGACTGAGACAATTTACTCAAGATCACTGAATGAGTGGCGGAATCAGGGCTTGAATTCAGGTTTCCTGATTCCCAACCTGCGTAGCTTAGTTATTTTCAGTGAAAAAAGTTGATCAGAGAATTGCTTATAAAATTACCAAAATTAAGCTTATTAAGGTGGGATGGGGTGACCCTAGATGAGAATCATCACCATAAAGAGATTGCAGCACACATATACAAGCTCCAGGCACTTTTTCTCCTCCCCTCCATCCCCCAAATAACCAGGTCTGAGGTACCTCTCAGTCCAGAGCAGTCTGTCCTTGCAAGAATAGACCTGAATTGGAACCCTCAAACTGTTAGGATTGTAAAATGGTGCAGCCACTTGGGAAGACAGTCTGGCAGTTCTTCAAAAGGTTAACTATAGAGTTATCATAGGACCCAGTAATTTTACTCTTAGATATATTCCTAAGAGATATGAAAAACTTACGTTCATATAAAAATGTGTGCCCAAATGTTCATACCGGCATTATTCGTAATAGCTGAAAGTGGAAACAACCCAAATATCCATCGACTGATGAATGAACAAATAAAATATGATCTATCCAGACCATGAAATATTATTTGGCCGTGAAAGTATTGATACATGCTACAAAAATGGATAAGCCTTGAAAACGTTATGCTAAATGAAAGAAGTCAGTCACAAAACATCATATATTATACGATTCCATTTATATGAAATGTCCAGAATAGACAAATCCATAGAGACAGAAAGTAGATAATGGTTGCCTAGGAGTGGGGGGACAGAGGATGGTGAGTGATGGCTAACAGGCATGAGGTTTCTTTCAGAGGTGATGAAAATATTCTAATGCTGATTGTGGTAATGGATAAATAAAGTGGGTGGATTCATACTATGAAATACTATATAGCATTTAGAAGCAATGAAGAAGTGTGCAATAAGAACAGCTCTTCAAAAGTGTTGCATGAAAAAAGTAATAGCATGAGATTTATAGCACACTACCATTCAATTAATACACCCTCACACACACAACTACATGTTTACAAGAATATATGCAGATTTAAGAACATATAATGAATATATTGGAGCAAGTGACTATGGGAAGAGAGGAGAATGGGAGAGGGAACTGAAGCTAGAGGGGAGACCTAAGATACAGTAAGAGCGGTGACTTCCCCAGACTAGCAATGGCAATGTACCCTGGCCTGAGAAGTAAGTTAATAATGTTGATGCTCAACTCAGCACCTAAAGTTGGGATAAAGAAAGCAGAATATGTTTTAAATAATAGATAGCACAGCAATAGATGGCCTTCTCCTAAGTTTCTGGAAATAGCTTGAGCAACAACATGGCCTGAGCAAAACACCACTGTAGGAGCAAGACGGTGCATCTCAACCCCTCTATCCAGGCTGGTGCAGCGCTTGGGCCAGAAGAAGAGAAATACACTGTAGCCTCGCTGGGAAAGGATGGGGTCGAGCTTGCACAAGTAGGCAATGAGTGAAGTAATCCGCACAAGGCACTCACCCCGAGACGCGCCAGTCACACCATAACACACAGTCATCAGAGCTCCGGAAAGAGTTCCACAAGTCGGTGGAGACAGTCAGTAGGGGGAGTAGAAGGGGAAAATAAATAAATAAATAAATACACTTCTTCTAATCTTTTTACTTATAATGTTTTATTTCTTGGTTTGGGTTTTGGCTTTGGTTGGGGGAGGGAAGAAAGAAGTGGACCTTTTGGATTTTGTTCTGAAGGAAGGACTTTTTCAAAAATGGAAACTTGAAGAACTCGAAGAGGGCTGTCTGGGGATGCAATGTTGCTGGACGTGTGCTGAAATGAAAACCCCTCCCTCATGGTGACAGACAAAATACCGCCCCCCACCCATCCTTTATCTGCCTCTTCCTACCATCCCCAGGGCTATGCTCAGAGGGGCTGACCCTGCCAACCAATTACATTATGCTAATTTGTCTGTTACTCTAACTCGGGCAGGGGCTTGGGGCTCTGAGCAGCTCCCAGATTTATATTGTCTCTGGCTGTCTCTGCACACCCACTGGGTTAATGGAGCTTTCCGCCCCGCCCCCACGCTTCCTTCTCTGCTTCCAGCTCAGATGCAGGACAGTCTCTTCACCAGACAACAGTGTACTTTCAGATGACAGGTCTGCAGACGCAGGCTGCAGTCAGCCTGGGCATTATCCCGTACATCTCCCAGAATGCACTGTTCATCTTAGGAGTCCTGTCCTCCAGAGAAACTTGTTTTCCCAAGAAAATATATTGCTGCTTTTTTTTTTCTAAATAAATGTACTGCAAAGTACTGGACACGTGTGTCAGCCTGCTGGAGCTTCTGTGTTTTATGGTGTACACGTCACCTCGCAGGAAGTCTATTAGAGGAAAAGTTCAATTAAAAAGTCATGCGTGCTAGGAAATCTAGACAGTTACTCTGCTCAAGAGAGAGGGTGCTGGAGCTTTGGAAAGTGGGTTGGAACACACATCTGAACTGTAGACTTTTCTACCAAAGTCAGAAATTCATTGAAAGTCTCCAGCAGCCAGCATTCCAACACAACACCCAAAGTTCACGGATCTCTGGATCAACCAGGATTACAAAGCACCCACCATGTGCCAGGCTGTGAGAGAGAAAATAACAAATCATATGCAAATATAAAGCAATGAGACCAGCTCCTATAATTCACATTTCAAAGTTAATGTCATTCCATTAGAAGTTTGCAGTCTATAGAACAACAATAAACGCTAAGTTCTGAAAAGACAATGGCCATTAAAAACCCAGCCTCCTCTGAGGGAAGTTACTTCATCAGCTGTAGACTGTGAAGCAGCCTTGGAATACTCATAAAACTCACCATTTATCAAGGCGAAGATAATCATCTCATTTAATGACCACAGCACTCATATGAAGTGCAGGTGATTAATCCCATTTTACAGGTGAGAAAACTGAGCTTCGATGGGTTAAGTAACTGGCCCAATGTGGTGAATCATGGAGCCCACTCTCATTCAAAATGAGCCCACTCTCCTAACTCTCATTTAGCCTCTATTAGATCTACCAAACTGTCCTATGTTGAAGATGAAGAAACTGAGGCCTAGATAAATGAACCCTCCCACACCCCAAAGAACAAAATGGAGGTCCAGAAAGGGTCCAGGTTATAGGACTGGTCTCCAGGAACCTGGTTCAGAGCACCTTCCTGAACACCGTGCCCACCCCCGTCTACTCCAACCAGCCTCACAGGAACGTGGCATTGCAGGACATTTTTAGAATGTTCCACTTTCATATCAAACATAGAGTACAGGAAATCATTTTCAAAACAAAAAATCAGTTTCCTTTTTCCTCCAATGGATCGAACTGAGCTCTGTCCTAACCAGATGTGGCTAATGAAAGCCCTGTCTTCAACCTGAGGTATCTCTTACTCACAGATTTTGTGACCTAAAATAATATTTGGAAAAGAGACTTTTAAATGACTGACATTTTTATGTGGTGGTTACAAAGAATGCTAGAAAGCTACTTGTGGAAAGATATATACTACGGATATATAATAAGCATTTTAAAATAACATGGGGCAGATCATTTCATTTGGGTAAATAAAAAAAGGAGAGATGGATAGATAAATGGCTAAACAGGTGCACAACAGGTTATTCTGGGATGCTATAAATTATGATCTATGAATAACACTTTTTGGAGTGATATAAAAGGAACCATTAGCAGGATCACCTGTGGCGGGAGGCACTGTGGGAAGAGAGAAAGAAAATTTACTTTTCATCTTATGCCTTCCCGCACTGTCTGAAAATTTTCAATATGCACACATTGCTTCTATTCTTACAACACAGCCAACAGATATTTGTCCCATATAACACATAACTGAATTTCAGATGTTCCAGAGGAGAGAAAAAGCAAATACAAAGGTGCTTATGATGCTGGCGGGATCATGAAGGAGGAAACACTGCAAACTGAAAGGAGAGTTATCTGAACACAAGCTGAGCATCCTATTGACGATCCAGGTAATTATGATGGTGAAGAAAGTCGCAGAAGAAGCAGGAAAACAAAGATCCAAACTGGGGGCGGGGGGGGGGGGCTGAGATGCCACTACGAAATGGAAATAGCCAGATGGCATCAGCTGATTTGTTTTTAACAGGATTTCACATTGAGTCATGCACCCCCCAAAATGTTCACCCAGTAAATTAAGGCTGTAATTCCATCTCGGTGTTATGGTGACATGAAAATCCACTCAAGCTTTTCCGTCAGGGTTTATGAAGTTATCAAAGCCCCTTGATGGAATTACAACACTATTATGTACAGCTGGAGGGACATTGCTCCTTATCTTAACAGCAGTTAAAAGCACAGTGGCACAAAAGGGCACTAAAATGCCAGTGCCTCATTAGTGAGCAGCAGGGAGAGGGGACACATACACACGTGTGTACGCCAGTGCACGCCGCACGTGCCGTGGCCGTCTGCATTGATGATTGTGGGTCTGAGGTGCAAAGTGCTGCGTATTCACACCGTCTCTCTCACACCCTTTAACAGAATTGTTCACAGATCACTCCGTGTCTGAAACAACCGGCGTTTTATCACCTTCTGGATATAAAAGAACATTGGCAGGTAGTCAATTTTGCTCCCCAGAACCCTGCCTCCCAAAAGTAGCCGTAAATATAATAAGCAGTCAAAACGACTTCAGATATTTAAAAATCAATAGCAGGAAGGTTATGAGCACAAGGCCTGGATTCAGTTTGGGTTAGAATCGGGCTCTCCCATGTACAGCTGTGTTACTTTGGGCAACCTACTCCCCCTTCCTGTGCCTCAATCACCTATACAACGGAGACAGTAACAGAACCCACTCTTCTAGTTGTTGGATTAAGTGAGATAATACTGATTAAATGTTTACTAAAGTGTCTAGATACAAAGTAAGCCCTTGTCAAACATGACTGCTATTACATGTCAGCAGCATGACTATCTTCATTTAGCAGCAAATAAGCGTATTTGATAATATAGGTTAAACCTATAAATAGCCTTAAGAAAGAAACGAATGAATTTAACAACCAGGGATGTATAGTAGGGCTCTCAGGAGAATGTAGAAAGAATAGTCAGGATAATACTAACCTTTCAGTTCAACACAGGAAGAACAACAAGGACATTTTTTTTTAATTTTTTATTGATATTATTATTATTATTATTATTATTATTTTTACAGAGAGAGGAAGGGAGAGAGAGACAGAAACCGGTGTGGCTCAGTGGTTGAGCATCGACCCATGCACCAAGAGGTCACCAGTTCAGTTCCTGGTCAGGGCACATGCCCAGGTCGTGGCTCCAATCCCCAGTTAGAGGCTTGCAGGAGGCAGCCAATCGATGTTCTCTCTCATCGATGTTTCTATCTCTCCCTCTACTTTCCCCTCTCTCTAAAAATCAATAAAGAAAATAAATAAATACATAAATAAATAAATAATAAACCAAAAAACAAAAAACCCAGAAACATCAATGTGAGAAACATCCATCCGCTGCCTCCTGCACGCCCCCTACAGGGGATCCAGTCTACAACCTGTGCATGTGCCCTGATCGGGCAGGTGTGGCTCAGTGGATTGAGTGTCCTCCCATGGACTGAGAGGTCCCAGTTTGATTCTCGATCAGGAGACATCGTCTTAATTTTAACCTTACAAACTTTAGATTGAAGGGAGCTAGACGCCATGTCTCTCCTAGATGTCCCTGGGGTGAACTTCAAACTATCTCAGACTCAGTGGAACTGAGAAAATGTGGCCTTGGATTTTAATTTTCTTTTTAGTAAAACCCTAGTATTCAAAAGTAGGAGACTTTAACACAGACAGTAGCACTGAAGGTTTCCGGCCTGCCTGAAAATGCTTGCAGCTACTTGAAATAATGATTCTATAATAATACTTCAGCAGCGGTCAAGATATATTTACACCCCTCCTGTGCAAAACAGCATCTCAAAACATGCCCTTCTAAGCCCAGCTTTAGTACACTCCACGAGTTTTAACAATTTTAACTACAGCAGAAACCATGAAGACAAAGTAGTTAGTTGATTTGCTAAAAAAATTGCATAAAGGGGGAAGAACCATTAAAATAATAGGAGCCTACTTTAAACATCTTGTTAACGTAAACTGTACACACACACACACACACACACACACACACACACACACACACACACTGTGGAACTTCTGGTCGACCACCAACGCCTTTCCTGAGTGGGGGTCTGCTGACTGAGCTCAGCGTGTTCTTTCGTGCATGCACCACATCCTTGAATGTACAGTCAACCATTTCTAGTTTTAGATCTTTAACACAGAACAAAAACTTAAAGATCATTGAGAAGCAATCTGACTGCAGAAGCTATCTATATTTCCACAAATATATTCACGGTCTCTTAGAGTTCTTGCCCATATTTAATTTGATAGCATTTCTAAGAGATTCTCCTAAATGAAGTCTTTGTAAGCATTCAAATTAGATCTTCCCTTTCATGCTCATATTTTATTCATATATACATTACTTAATTAAGTTATGGAGTTACAAGAAAAGGTACAACTAGCACTGACAGTCTGGAAATGAATACAACTGCTGCTTGGTAAGCACACTGAAGAACCGGAGCTGCGAGCGTTCACGGCGTCCTAGGCATCAGCAGGTGTCCTAAGGAGAGGATGAACTGCACCGGTTCCTGCCAGGAGGGCTCGGTGGAGGGTTCATGGACAGAGAGTCCACCATGTGCTCAGCAGTGTCATGGCAGAGAGAACCACCGCTGGGCTGAAGAGCCCGGGGGGTCTTCCACCATAATTGTTCCTACTGACATTCTTTTTAATCCTCACCCAAGGATACTTTTGTATTTATCTTCAGATAGAATGGGAGGGAGGGGGAGAGGGAGAGAGAGAGAGATCGATGTGAGAGAGAGACATCAACCGGTTGCCTCCCGCACGACCCTGACAAGGGCCGGGGACTGAACCACAACTGAGGTGCGTGCCCTTGACCGGAACCAAACCCACAACTCATTGGTCCACAGACCAATGCTCTAACCCCTGAGCAAAACTGGCCAGGGCTCTTACTGGCTTTCTTAAAATCCCACCTACTTTCCTGTTCTCAACTCTTCTACGCCATCGACACCGATACAATCCTAAGAGCTGCCTGAGACCAGGAAGGAATATAAATGTGCAACCAATCGAAGATCCAGAAAAACTCCATAATTTTTAATAAACAGAATTCTGTCACATGACAGTAACGGTGTTACTGCTAAAGGCTTACAACAATTATCTAATTAAGTGGCATTTGGATGTGTGGTTAGAGGATGTGGGGAGCGAAGCCCCAGGCAAAACAGAAAGCCCCCTGCGCTATCACGTGCCCAGCCTCAGACTCCAGGGCTTTTCCACCTGTTACTTTCACACCTGGATGCCCACTGCACCTACATTCTCCCCTCTTCCTGTCTCTCCTCAATCTAAACCAGTGCTTCTCAACCTTCCTAATGCCACCACCCTTTAATACAGTTCCTCATGTTGTGGTGACCCCCAACCATAAAATTATTTTCATTGCTACTTCATAACTATAATTTTGCTACTGTTATGTCTTAGGCGACCCCCATGAAAGGGTCTTTCGACCCCCAAAGGGGTCGCGACCCACAGGTTGAGAACCAAAACATGCTCTCAGAAGCCAATGTAATGAATTCATTCATCCACAGTATGAACAATTAATGAAATTTAATATTTTCTTTGCCAAAGGGTTGTATATTATTATTATTTTCCTTTTAGTTTTTATCTTAATGTTGAAAGTATTACGGATGTCCCCCCTTTTTCCTCCATTGGCCCCCTCCTCCCCACTCCCACTCACCTCCTACCTTCCCCACACTATTGTCTATGTCCATTGGTCGCGCATATATGCATATAAATTCTTTAGTTTATCTCTTCCCACTGCCCCCCCACCCCCCGAGGTTTGTCAGTCTGTTCCCTACTTCCGTGTCTCTGGATCTATTTTGATCGTCAGGGTCATATACTAGAACCAATAAACAAAGCATCAAGGTGATGTATTAAAGGAGTAAAACTATGCAATTACAGAGCATCCAAGGAAATTCAGGATACTCGGAAAAATT
The DNA here is from genome assembly GCA_030848825.1 of Tadarida brasiliensis. Taxonomy (NCBI): domain Eukaryota; kingdom Metazoa; phylum Chordata; class Mammalia; order Chiroptera; family Molossidae; genus Tadarida; species Tadarida brasiliensis. Next base: position 90,012,571 of record CM061267.1, on the reverse strand, counting down.
ATACCAGCCCCTTTGAAATCACACTAAACAAGAGACCAGGTGCTCTATAGTATGAATATAGTTTTAGAAACTGGCACCTATACGGTTTCGTAAATGCCCTTTAAAAAATATGTTAAAGTCTTCAATGTTTCTTAAAAATACAAACTGGTCTCTCAAGACTCTAGGCTTGATGTCAAATTTCCCTGAAAGACCCCCCTTACATGTGTACCATGCATCCTTGGAAACAGCCATAACAATTTATGCCCAATGAATGGGAAAGAATGTTGATTTCACTGGCTTTACGACTTGGGTGATGGTGGGTTGGTAACCAAAAATGTCTGTGCTTATTTTCAGAAGTGATACCATGACGGGCCATCAGCCACCATTTGTTGAGTTCCCACAAGGTGACGACGGTGGATTTTGTCTTTGGAGGATGTTAGGGGCTGGGAAACAGGACATATTTTCAGCTCTCAGGGACTCTGCCTTTTCTCAGACTGAAACTGAGAGGCTAACCTACCGACTGGGGAACAGACCTTCCCTGGCCTGGAGGATGTGGATATCCACAGGGAACACCTGACAGTGATGTCAACCACAAAAACACTTGATCGCAAATGTATCGTTTCTTTTATTTGTACGGAATAAAATATGAGCTAGGAATACAGATGGGAACTGGAGGGCAGGCTATTGCTACTATCTTTAGAAACAGTCTTCCAGTTTCTTGCCTAGCGTGTACCTTACTCCCCTTATTTGTAAAACACACATAATAATAGTACCTACCTCTTGGGAATGCTGGAAGACTTAAAATTGATATTTAAGACCCATGCCTTACAGTTTAGCAGCACATGAGAGCAGAAAGGCAAGGTGGGCTAATGCTAGGCAATGGATGTACAGCAGATCCAAAATACTGAGTAATAATATTAATTAAGTACTAATAGCTAATATTTACTAAGTACTTACTATGTGCCATGTACTACTCAAAAAACGTTTAATGTATTACCAAATTTAATGTTCACAAGACCTCTCTGAGGAAGACACTAATATTATCTCCATTTTATAGAGAAGGAAACTGAGGCACAGAGAAGTTAAGCAACTTGTCAGTGGTGCATACGATAACTTTTCCAGGAGAGATACTGAAAGACATCAGAGTTAAACTGTCAAAGTAAAATGCAGCTGCAGGTTATTCATTTGACGCCATCAAGAGCGTCCCAGCAAATTTCACAGAATTAAAATCATATGAATATGTTCTCTGCTCACAGTGAAAGTAAACCAGAATCCATAACAAAAGGTGACTAGAACATTCCCAAATGTTGTACGTGGAAACACTCTATGTCTAAATAACTGGTGGGTTAAACACGAAATCACAGTGAAAATTAGAAACATTTTAATTGGAGGATAATAAAAATACAAAACATCAAAACTCGTGGGATATACTAAAGCTGGGGTTTTGAGATGCTGTTTTGCACAGGAGGGGTGTAAATATATCTTGACCGCTGCTGAAGTATTATTATAGAATCATTATTTCAAGTAGCTGCAAGCATTTTCAGGCAGGCCGGAAACCTTCAGTGCTACTGTCTGTGTCAAAGTCTCCTAGTTTTGAATACTAGGGTTTTACTAAAAAGGAAATTAAAATCCAAAGCCACATTCTCTCAGTTCCACTGAGTCTGAGATAGTTTGAAATTCACTCCAGGAACGTCCCTTCAATCTGAAGCTTATAAGGTTAAAGTTAGGACGATGTTGGACTTCACTCTTTGTTCTCAATCTCTGCTAACTGTGGAAGAATGTTTAGAGTTTATTTACAAAGAAGAGTTCGCATTGTATCTCCTGGCAACCCCGTGCAGTAGGTGGAAGTATGACTGTTGCCCATTTTATCCATGCTTAACCATTTAAGTGATTCGGCCAAGGTTCCAGTGGCCAGTGATGGGTGGAGCTAGAACTTGAACTCAAGCCTTCAGACTCCGGATTCAGTGCTCTTTCCAATTCTCTGACACATTGCTCAAGGGGCCAAAACACAGCTGCAGCATCCTATGAATTTTTAACCTGTTCCTGCTCGACACAGTCTCAGGAATTGGTGCAAACACAGCCACAGGTCAGCTGAGGCCGTGGGAAGGGGGTCTTGGGGATTGTTTTTTCCTACGGGTTCCTCGAAAAATAAAATTTCCTTCAGGGAGGCACACCCTAGAATGATACAGGGGTCTTATTCCTGTCACAGCAGCATATAAAGACAGTGTCGTCTGGCGTTAGGCTCCCCTGGGTTCAAATCCCAGCTCGACCACTGACCAGCGACGTAATGTTGAACGTACTGCTACCCTCTCTTCCCTCATCTCCTTCTCTGTGAACAGGGACTGATAGTAGCACCTGCCTTATAGGTGTTCTCCGCTTTTGTTTTTGTGTTGCTGTTTTTATGAGAAGACACACAACAGCACTTAGAACAGCAGTAACTGGCACGTAGTTAAGCTCTCGATAAAAACAAGATAGAACCGTCGGGCGCCTCTCTCCCGGTCCATCATCCCCTCTAACTTGATCTTGGCTTCCAATTTTAAAACCAAAGTCTATTTTTGCTCACTCTTCTTTAAAGCTAAACATTGGCATGGGAACCAAGACGTCCCTCTGCCATGCTTCCATCGTGCCCAGAACGAAGGATCTGCAGCCGAGCAAACAGGTTCCCGTGCTGCACACCCTCCGGGCAGTGGCGACACCGGCGACTGCGCACAGGCCGGGCCGCGGGCCCAGTTCAAACGCCTAAGGAACCGTGGAGGCAACACATAGAGTCCCCCCAGTATTTCTGTAAACGGCATTTAAAAATACTTGAACTTCGGAGCATTCATTCGCCGAGATTTCTAGGTGACAGACCTGGACCTTGCTGTGCGTGCGGGGAGCCCGCGCTCCACCCCAGACTGCGCGCGGAGAGCCCAGATGGAACGGGGAAGCTGGGCCGTGCGTGCAGCGACGAGGATGCGGGCTTGGAACCATGACTGAGTCCTTTCTCCTGACAGATGCCCGTCCTATGTGTGGCCTCCAGCAAATCAGTTATGAATTTTCAAGATTTGTAAACGTAACCCTTCTGTTGGGAGTCCGTGCTTCTCGCGAGGGTCTCTCCCTGCTTTACCCCTGCCAGGAGCATCAAGCAGCCCCCCGGTTCTGCTCCATCGGCTGACTCCCCTGTTCGCATCTAACGGGGCTGTTCCTACTTGCTCCGCAGTTCCAGCCGGCTGCACCATCTCCACGTCCGTGCTGCGGCATCCACATCAGGTGAGCTGTCTCAGGGTGTAATTTTAAATGACCATGTGCTCAAAATAAATGCAGACACTCTGCTATGTTGAAAAACCGCAAGTCTTTAAATGCATGTTATAGAAACTACTTCTGTGTTTTGGTGGTGAAGTCCAGGACTGTTCTAAACACTTACTGGATTTCAGCGAATATACCAGAGTGGAACAGTTCGACCTCTGCAAACCTTAGTTTCCTTCCCTGGAAAATGGAGCCATCTTCCCATCTCACAAGATGTCATGAGGATTGAGTTAAACCGTACACATGAATCTCCGGCACAGTGATGGTACGTGGTAGGGCTTAACATGTGCTAGCTAGTATTGTAGGAGGTGTGGCAGCATGGTTAAGCAGTGGTACTTGCTTTGAAGAAAAACAAACCAGGATTAGTTAGACTCCAGGTTTCTCTACTTACTGGTAAAGTGACCATAAGCAAGTTATTTAACTGTTCTGGATATCAGTCTCTCATCTGTAAATTGGGCATAAAATAGCTTCATGTTAGGGTTGTGTAAGGATTAAGTGAAACTAAATAAGACTGTGCACATGCATGACTAAATAAGATAGTGCACATACGACTGCACTGATGGGCAACATCCAGCACTCACACGCAATACGTGTACGGCTCAGCACTTGGTGACTGTTCAGTGACCGGCAGTAGATATGATTTCTAAAGGTCCTGAGACTATTAGAATGTTAATACATTAAGACTGATGACTGGCACTGGACTGGATGCTGGAAGTGAATCTTGTTCATTAAGTGATTCCAGAACCCCAGGCTGATCAGGCCAACACACTGCTGCCTTGTGAAGCTGTCAAATCCTGTTGCAAGGGACATGAGGTCTGGGCGGGATCAAGCCTGCAAAGAGCAGGAACAGAGCTCCCAGCACCAGGAGAATCTCGGAGCTTCAAGGCTGGAAGGGAACTGAGCAGTTGGCAGGCAGGCGGCAAAGACAGCATTGCAGGGAGACGAACCTCGGAGGGAGTGGACGAGAGAAGAGGCAAAGGGACGCGAAGTGGACCCGAGAGGGATGGAGACGGACACACGCCATGTAGTGTTGGCTCTGCGAAGTCTAAAGGCAGGTATTTCCCGCTCTTCTCTTAAAACTCTTCTGTCTTTGAAATAGAAAGAGGAAGCTAGAGAGAAACCCAAACTGTACCCCGAACTGCTTAATAGAAACCAGGGTGCCCGATAGGCTCCAGGTGCTTGGAGCACTGGCCTACTGCTTTCTCAGGCAGCTGCCTGTTACCCAGATGCGGAGAGCAAGACAGGCTATGAGGAGTGACTTGCAACAATAAACACCGCGGTGGCAGCCTCAACACAGACTCCGGGTCTCAGAGGGACCCATTTACAGCTCTGGGCTCAGAATCTTGATTTGATCTGATGTGTTTCAATTAAGTTGCAACATATTTTTTTTCTTATTCTTTCCTTACAGATAGGAAACCTGAAGAATGTAATGAGGCTTCAAAACGTAAAATCTTGGCAGGACAACAGTGAGAAGCAACCAAGGAGAGAAAGAAGTGGGCCACAGACAAGGTCAGGCACACGAGGGCAGAGTGTCTTTCCTAAAACTCACGGTCAGCGTGACAATGAATATGCTTTCCTTCCTTTCTTCCTTCTTTTCTCCTTTCCATTCGTTCCTTTTTCTGTTCCCTTCCTTCCTTTTTCCTTTCTCCCCCTTTTCCTTCAATTTTTCCATTCTTCCTACCTTCTTCCCTTCCTTCCTTCCTTTCCTTTCCTTCCTCCCCTTCCTTCCTTCCTCCTTCCCTTCCTTTCCTTCCTCCCCTTCCTTCCTTCCTTCCTTCCTTCCTTCCTTCCTTCCTTCCTTCTTCCCTTCCTCCTTCCTTCCTTTTCTTTCCTTCCTCCCCTTCCTTCCTTCCTTCCTTCCATCCTCCCTCCACTTTTCCTAAAGAAAATAGCTTAACCACGGAGGACGTGGATATTGGCAGCCAGCAGGGGACAAACCCTCCACTGTCAGCCCACAAGTACGAGCCTTCCTGCAGAAAGACATGAGTCTGTTATCAAATCAGGCCTGACCCAGCATTCCTAGCAGGGCTGCCCCTGCACCACTGTGCTGGGCCTTATTGAAGGGGAGGGTATACATGGGGGATCATGCTGTTGGCAAAGGGTCCCCTTATCTCACTGCGTAATCACCCGGGACCGGAGGGACCTGAAATGGGAGTGGCAGCTCATACCCCTCCAATAAGAACCAAATTGTTAGGAAAGAATGAATTCCTAAAAATAAACAAATAACAAGAAGGAAGTGATGAGCGACATTTGCAGTTTGAGAACTCAGATCCTGGGGTCAGGCTAGGTGGGTTCAAATCTGGGCTTTGCCACTTGGTCTCTACGTGACCCTGGGAAAGTCATTTCACCTTTCGGTACCTTTTTGTGAACATCCAAGTGGGGAAACCAGTGGTACTGCCTCAAAGGGTTGTTGCAAGGACTAAATTAATTCATATGAAAGCATTCCATAGTGTTTGTTACAATGATGTGAAGCTGGTATCTGACAGCCCAGGCCTTTTAAACAAGCATAAGTGAAAGAAAGCAAGATAAATGAAAAGAGGCAGTAAACAAGAAGAAAAGAAAATATTATCTTCTTTGAAAATTCTTACACTGGCATGACCAGCTGGAAATATCACCTTGCTGCAGCAATACTTCTGCAAGAGGCCCCCCTAATTAGGGAAGGGATTGCCTTAAGACTACTTAGCTTACAATAGTGTTCTCCCTTCAGCCCAAGTAAAGGGGTCCACATAGTCCTTTCCCCCTTGGGAAAGGGAGGAGCTAGAGAGGGCTCTGGAGGGAGGTGCCGGGTGGGGCCAAGACACAAGGCCAAAGCATCCATCTGCCCTTCTAGAAGCCAGGGCCTCCCTATCCTGCCTAATAAAGAGTCCCTTGTCTTTCCACACACAGAGTAATCTCTGAAAGACTGCACTCCAATTTGAGAATGAGCCAAGAGCCAGTGGGAAATTCTCTAGCAAATTGGACAAGGAGACAACAATATGAAGGGCAACTGGATCAAAATGCCTTTTTTTTTTCCTTCTGGAAATTCCTGTCCCTGAGGCCCAAGGCACTGTTGGTCTGGGATTCTTTTCACCAGAAGTTGTCAGGATAGTGCTGTTCACAAAGCAGACACAGATTTGCTTTTCCAGGGTTGAGTGACGGGATCTGGGTCCCCAGAACGTAAAACCCTGTTTCAAAAGCAAATGTTGGAGTCCAAATGTGACCTGTTGTTGTGACTCATCAGTGTTTGCACTTGTTTTTTATTTTAAAAGGAGATGTTGACCCAGCCCATGCAGCATCATTTAGAAGGAGAAAGGGGGAGGGGCAAGTGGAGGAGGAGGAGGAGTGGACGGAGGAGGACTGGGGAGGAGAAGAAAGAATGGGGAGGAAGGAGGGAGAAGAGGACAGGATGAACCTCTGAGGGCTCTGCCTCAGGATGGGCACCCCACAATATGCTCATGTTCGGTTATTATACCAAAAAAGTAAAAATAGACAATGGCATTTTAAGCTCCTTTAGAACAGAAGAGGAGGCCATCTCTGCCCAGTTCTGGGCTAAGCCCACTGAAGTCTTCTTATAAAGAATAATGGCATGTATGATGCACAGCTCAAAATCCTATAAAAATGTCCCTTAGCCTTTTAGAAATTATGAATGGGAAACTTCTCATCAAGTAGAAGTTAAAACACAATGCCCTTTAGGAAATGCACTTTCTGACAGGAGTTCTTAGCCATATGACTTTTGTATGTGATATGTGTGAGATGACTTTCTGTATGAGGCAGGTCACTGTCCCCACGGAAAGTGGGGGTGTAAACGAAAGGAAAGGACAGTAATCCCGAGGGAATCGATGGGGCAGCAATCATAGTTCCCATGTGGCTGCGGCCCTGAGCCACAGTATCCCTTCTATAACTAGGGACAGTACTTTTCCTCCTACAGGTCATGCCGTGTATTCATAAAGCTTGAGGAAGGTGGGTCATGAAAGCATGGCCTTACTTTCATCACATGCGTCCCGAGTTCCATTTCCTGAGAGGCTGCCTCTGTAGCACGCATCCTAATTCCACCATGGGACACTTTATGTCCTAAGAGTTATCTTCCCACCCGTGTTCTCAAAAACAGAGACTCCTTACCATGTGCCAAACACAGTTCTAAACTTTTGCCTATATTAATTATTTTCTATGAGGTGGATACTATTATTATCCTGTGTGACAGATGAGAAAACTAAGGCTGAGAGGTCCATTAACTTCCCCAAGATTGCACAGTTGGTAACAGCTGGGATTTGAACACGGAGAGTTGGGCTCAGAACTCTGTGCTCTTCCTGCTGCTCACGGGTTGACCACCGCTGGAAGATCGGCTCCACGACAGCACACGCAGAAGCCGCTGTGACAGGAGGACACGTGGCCTCTCTACAGCACTGTCGGAGTGTCCTCACTACGTGACAGCAACTTCCTCCAAACCCTAAAAACCTGTTCCACAAGCAAACATTGTAGTCTCGAATTGAACCAGTGGTTTTCCACTGACAAAGGTTTAGCCTCAGTTTTCAGTTAGGGCTCCACGCCTCTCACTATTGGTCTGTTTTCAGAATCCCCATGCAAAGAGGACTTGGATAAGTCTGTCACATGGCATTAGGGGTTAAATTGCATCCCTCCACAAATGCATGTGTTGAAGACCTAATCCCCAGAATCTCAGAATGTGAGATGGGAAATGGGTTGTTGCAGATATAATTAGTTAAGATAGAGAGTATGTAGAGTGCATAATCCAATATGATGAGTGTCCTTATAAAAAGGGGAGGTTTGGACAGAGACATGCCCGCAAGGAGAACATCGTATGATCATGAGAACAGAGATCCCGGTGATGCGTCTACAAGCCAAGGAATCCCCCCAGACTGCCAGCGGAGCCCCAGGAGCTAGGAGAAAGGCATGCAACAGACTGTTCCTCGCAGCTCCCAAAAGGAATCAACCCTGCCCACACCTTGATCTTGGACCTCCAGCCTCCAGAACTATGAGACAATGAATTTCTGTTGAGTTAAGCCACCTCGTTGATGCTACTTTATTCGAGAAGCCCTAGAAATCTAATACAGATGGTAGGAAGAAGAACTAGATATGTCGAGTACCAAGAGATCTCTAAAGGACAAGGAGGCGTGGCTATATTGCATCCGTGGATTGACAAGAGGGTTTTCCTCAAAAGATTATATTGAGACTCTTTCCTGCCACCCGTTAAAACCCCCCATTTGACCTTCCAAAAGCACATTCCCCAGTAAAATGGGCAAAAACTAAGAGTGGACAGTTAGGGTTTCCTGATCTCACCCAAGAAAGCGGACATTTTATTACTCTGTCATGACCACAAGGTATTCCTAAGCTCGTTAAACACATTTTTCCTGCAGAAGATCTTGTCTCAGTCAGGCCACCACCACCCCGCTCCTCCAGCCTCTGCCATCAGACAGGATGAAAGGCAGAAGCGCGGGTGGAGATGAGAGGGGACTCTGGAGAGTTCCAGCTCTGCTTGTTTATTTGGAGACACACTTGTGCTCTGACTGGGCCATCAGGACTGTGGTGAGAGCATTCGGAATCTGAAGAACACAAACAAAGCTCCCTGTGGCACAGGGCCAGGGTAAAGTTTTCTTCAGCATCATACAGGGAGGGCGACTTTGCATAGCCTTTTATATGATAATCACAGCTCCTTCGTATGGATTGAACTTTGCAGCAAGAAGGAAAAATAAATAAATAAGGCTGACTAATGGCTTGTTTCCCCAGAGGACGCTTTTTATGGGATCATATGTTTTTTCAGCTTTTCAGTCACAGTTTCCTGCTTGGACATTAGGAGCCCTTGACATTGGCGATGGCTTCGTGCTGTCTGGACAGCAGCCCAAGCCACCCCGAGTGACTGCAGAGGGGTCCAGCTGGACCACAGCACCTTCCCAGGTCACAGCAATGGCGAACCTTGTCTCCTTCGATGAGCTGCACGCAGCGGCAGGCCTTTCAACACCTTCCAGGTCAAGCATGACCCTTCCCATCCGGTGCAGTGAGGAAAACAAGGGTCTGGCGGATTGGGAGCCAGTGACAAACAGTCTGTAGGCATTTAAAAGCAGTAACAGCGACTCTGAACTGCTTTTGTTCTTGCTACATTCACCACTGCTCCTTTCAGCACTGGGGGAATTGAAGGAATTGGACAGTCTTGAGTTTAAATCCCTGCTCTGCCACTGGGCCTAAGAACAAGTCATTGAATTTCTGAGATTCATTTTTTAAAATATGTTTTTATTGGTTTTAGAGAGAAGAAGGGAGAGGGAGAGAAGCATTGATGAGAGAAACAACAATTGGCTGCCTCCTGCATGCCCCCTAGTGGAGATCTAGCCCACAACCAGGCATGTGCCTCACCCAGGAATCAAACCGGTGACCTCTCAGTGCATGGCATGATGCCTAACCAACTGAGCCACACTGGTCGGGGCTGAGATTCATTTGTTATCCGTAAAATCATAAGTGATAAAACCTGCCTTGAAGGACTCCTATGGGGATCAAAGATAATGTTTGTAAAATGCCTGGCAGAAAGTAGGTGCTCAGTTAGCAGTAGCTAGTGTTATCATCAAGTTTCCCAAATACCTCCACCACCAAGGAAACTTTCCTACAGATTAACATATGGGAAGAGAATGCAGCCTCGTAGAGCCAAACTAATTTTGCAGTTGGGTTAACAAACAAGTGAAAAACCATAGTCCTCCAGCTCCCTCTACTCAGCTTTCCCTTCATTTCACTACTTTTGAGTGGAAGGAAATTATTCTGGAATGCCTTCTGTTTCGCTCTCCCTTGTAGAGGACCACAGAGCAAGGGAGACAGGATGGAGGAAGCGACAGAGACGATTTTTGTTCTTTATTTTTCCCACCTTGGATTGGGTGGTTGAGGGAATGAAGAGGTTGAGGAAAACTCACCACCCTTGTACTCTTGGGTAATTGCAGTTTAATTATACTTAGGGCAGTGGTTTTATCATATTAAATTTTTGGGAAAAGTCACCAGATGAGTCATGGAAAATTTTTTGATAAAATTGTGGAAACTTGGGACATCTGTATTTTTTTTTTCCCTTGCCTCACTTCTTTCCTACTTTCTTGATCCACCCTTTTCTGCCTGCCAGCAGGGAGCCACACCACGCGAGCTCCTTTCCCCCTCGGCGTCCACTCCGGGGCCTCAGGCTCTGCCAGAGCAGCCGACCAGCTGAGCCTCCCAGCCAGTCCACCCCTTCCCTACACTCTAGGGTGGGGATGCTGCAGCCCAGCTCCTTTCAGAGGGCCAGCTGGTCTGGGGACATAACCCATCAAGTCACACAATTACGTTATGGAAACCAGTTGTGTGCGCCAGACCATGGCTTTCGAGTTGCTCGCAGGGAAGACCGGGAATCTGTCGCCTTTCCTCATAAATCACATCCCCCCACCTCTAAGTTTGTTGCCTCAGAAAAACTGGGCTGTTTCCTTGGTTATGGAGACTTCTTACGAGGTCCTTTGATGCTCTACACTCTCATTGCCTCTCTGGGGTCCAGGCTCAAAGCGCCAGACCCAGAATAGCCCCCTAAAGTTGTGGAGGCCCCACCCCAAAGAGATTCTGAGATGGATAACAGCGGATGGCCGAGGAAGGGAAAGAAATATCACATTCTTCCTTGAGAAATGGGAAACACACCTCTTCTGCAGTGGCAAGCCTTTTTTTTTTTTTTTTTTTAACCTAAAACATTTGTCACAGTTATAATAATTATAATCACAATCGCTCACTTTTATAGCACATTGAAGCTTGTAAACTACTTTCACATAATTTAGAATTGAAATGCTAAGTACTCTTCATCCCACTACCTCCTCAAAAACTACCTGTTGGTTGCTTTTTGTCATCATGAATATATTCCCCTTGACAATACCAGAACAATGGATGCTGACTCAGCTACAACCCATATTCCGAAGCTCTGCTCACCTGAGGACAGAGAAGCTAAGGGCCCAGGTTTCTGGAAATCCTTGGATACATTCAAAGTGTCCTGAAGTGTCAGCACATTCAGAGAGAGAATGGGTGGGACAACTGTCAACACAGCTCTGACTTGAACTAAACAAAACATACTTTTCACTTATTAAGTGTACCCTATGTATAAGGCAACATGCTAGATACTTCCGACGTAATTTTGCCTGCACCCTACTACCGTTTTGCAAGGTAGATAGAAATGGAGGCTTGGAGAAGTCAAGCGACCTGGTTATGCCACATAATCAATAAGTCTGGATATCCTAAGCTCTTTCCATTATAGTCACACAAGGTAGGTTCCAATGGATCACGGCTCCGTGGGATGTTAGCAGCTGTTCCACAGAAAGAAAGGTTCTGTGACCAAATAATAACTTAGAAAAACGGTGGATTAAAGAAGGACTTCCTCAAGGCTTTAAAATGCCAGTGCCCATTGGGAAACCCAAGAGAAGGGTAAGATTAAACAAACAGTGAACATATTTGACAAGGGAATTCTTACAGCAGTGGTTTTCTTACAACAGTGGGTTTCAAAGTCTGGTCCCCAGACCGGCAGCATCAGCCTTACTTTGGAACTTGCCACACCCAGACTTACCAAACTGGTCTAGAGTGGGCCCCAGAATTTGTATTTTTAGGGCATTCCTGGGTGGTATTAGTGATGCTGCTGATTCCCATGCAGGAGTAGTTTTCCAAGGAAGTTCTTTTGGTAAACACTGAAAGAGATATACTCGTGTGACACAGATCTTTGGATATTTGGTTCTAGTACCAAAAAGAAAGACAGGAGGAAAGATGCTTATGGGGCCAGAAAATTGGTCTTCCAGCTCTTAGGAAGGAATAATAGTCATTGTGGTTGTGATGGTCTCCAACTTGTGCTTGGAAAATGGAAAAGCCCATTCAGGCATGCACCACTGAAACTACCCAGATTGGCACAAAAGAGCCAAGTCATGTCTCAGCTCTAATTCCCTGACAAGTTACTCTCTCCTCTGCTACAAGATGGGAAACTCAAGACTGTGCCATCATCACTGATTTACGGTTTCACAATATTCCCATTCTTCGTAAGGGCCATAGAACACATATCCAGATGTCAAACACCTGCTGTCACAGCAGGAACAAGGTATGGATGCTTTAGATATGAGTACAGAATGGAGGGTATCAGTGAGTACGTAACATTTGCAACAAAAGAGAAAACAAGAATGAATGAAATGTAGGGTTATGGGGCTGTGGTCCAACTTGTGGGGACCTGTGCATGAACCAATATTCTCTCCTGGACCCCTACTCCAGAAGGCTCAGGACTGGCAGGGGGGCAGCACCTCTTTGGGGTGTAGCTAGCCTTGCAATTTCCAGCATGGCCAACCCAGGTGGCCACACAGACTGTTTTCTCCAATCGGGCCAAGCTTGACCAAACCATGAACTGAGCCTTGATGGTGGATCTGCCCAAAGAGAAAGTTTATTTTTGTTTCCCAATAATGTTCCATAGTAACTAAAACTCTGGGAGTCCTGAACACGCAACACTGTCCTTCCAGGAAGTTACTCAAATGCCAAAGAAGGCCAAGTGAGACGGTATTGGTGGGATAGACAGTTTTTGGATAAGTAACTGAGGAATAGGTGAGCCTGTTCTAAAAATGTTAAGGTTTAATTTCTATTTGTCCCCTGGGAACGTCTATTATATTGCTCTGAAGAAATCATCCTTAAACAATTTTTTTTTGACCTGGAAGTTGGCCTAGCCAACATCTGTCAAACCTTCCTAAAAATAAACAGTGGGTGTACTACATTACCTGGGTTGTGAAAGGAAACGTCGGGGAAGCCCTGAGACTTTTGATTTATGTGAGAATCACCTGTAACAACAGAAAGACTATCTCCTGCTGGGTATGGATCACAGACACCAAACCCGCCTCAGTTTTGACTAAAGGCTTTGGAAGGTTTCCGTCTCTTGGCCCACCGTCGTGATGAAGGGACTCCTGAGTCACAACTACCACCTAAGTTCTGGAAGATGTATGGGCCTAGAATATTTTCTTAATTCCCCATCCCAGATATGGCACTAAAGTCTCATCCTCAGGTATATGTAGAGTGAAGAAGAAGAGAACACGAACTGTTGATCTCCACTGCACACACATTACTGTGCTTTACATAGATTTCATTTATCATCACCACCACCCTATGAGATAAGTAATTATCATCTCCATTGCACAGATGAGAAGAATGAGGCTCATAATAGTAAGTTGCTTAATCAAGACCTACTACTGACACATCTACTCTCCCCACCACACACACACACACACACGCACACACACACACACACACACACACACACACACACACTCTGCTGGATCAGGGGGTTACGGAATTCTTAGCTTAGCCCTATTAGACTGTAGGACACAAAAGGTTTGTCACTCTTTATTATAAGTGCTGGTATTTTGAGTGCTATTCTATTGACTGACCCTGTGATGTTCCAGTGACTGACTATATAAAACTTTGTTGAATGAATAGATGAATTTCTAATTCAAAGGTTTCTTGCTTTCAAATCAAGATATTCTACACAGTATAGCTATTAACTAATAACTATATTATTAGGTATTTTTCATCTTCAGCCATTCTAGGTCCTGCATGAATTAGCACATTTCTTGAAAAGAAAATGAATACTGAAACACTTGACTGGCATCCCTCCTCAGAGGCAGAAGGCACTGTAGCTCCCCTTACCTTGGATAAGCCAGGAAACGTAATCTTGCTGTGTAAGGACATTTCTTCACCCATTCATGTTCATTCATTCACCCATTCCAATAATTCTTCATGGAGCTTCTTCCACGTGTAAGCTATTGGTGCTGGGAGTGACAGAAGGGGGTGGGGAAATCCCTGCAATAACGTGGCTCACAGTCTAGGGGGTTGGGGGCGGGGAACAGGACAATACCAGAACACAAGATGAACAGTTAGAAGTGCCATAAAAGTCCTTGAAAAGCATTGTAGGAATTCAAGAGTGGCCAAGGTTGCATCAGGTGAGGGGGAATCAGAGAAGTCTTCATGGAGGTGGCATTTGACATAGGCTTTTGTGAATGTGTTAGATTTGATCAAAGATAAGAGGAAGGGGGAAGCTTCCATGCTGAGATACTGTATAGACGAGCACAGTGAGGTGGGGAAGCCACTGACAGGTCTAGAGAAGGGAGACATTCCATTTTCCTGAAGCAGAAAAGACACACAGGAGAAAGCAACACAAAAGAGGACACTGGTAAGTTCAGCTGATGTCAGATCATAAAGAATATGCAACTAAACAGAGTAGCCGCAGCTAGTGCTATTCCTACTACACCCACAATCCCAGAGAAGTCTAGGACCCATCAAAAAAAAAACAAACTTGCCCCCATACCCCAAGACTAGCTGCTCCCCCATTAGAAGGTCGCCTTTGCACCTGGCCCCCAAGCACAACACTTCGGGTGTGTTAAACCCTCAATAAAAGTCTGTTCGATTGGACTGAGAGGACATAATAGAAACTTTCAGTAGTGGAAGTGGAGGGAAGGTGCACGGCAATGCTTTTCTTTAAAATCCAACATTTACACATCTCACACTGACCGCAGCCTATTTACCAGCAATGACTCTTTGTGCCAATGCCAAAACTCCTATGACACCCACAAACGGTGTCGCAGCCCTCTGAATCCCAAGGCAATGCCCTAAGAGGCCAGAGCAACATTCTCCCAAGCGTGCTCTCCTGAGGCAGCATTCAAGCAGCTGTTACTCTATTAGAATCTAACGTAAGCTCCCAGTACATCTCCACTCAACAAATATTCACTTTACTCCGGGGAAGCAGTGGTCATTGGAACCAGTATGGAAAGAAATGTCCCATAGCGAGAGGATGTTGCTCCGAAAATACTAGAGATGAGAGGATTGTCCCATGCCTGGTTTGGAACTGGAATTATGCCTTTTGGTGAGTAGGCCAGTCATGGTGAACTGCATGCCTTTGGTGACAATTGAAAAATGCATCACGGTGAGCAAGTCGCCTTTTTTCCTGAGTTTCAGGACCAGCCATGCTGTCTGCAGCCACAGCTACAGAACAAGGAGGAATCCGGACCTGATTGGAGGCCTACAGAAGCCCAGAGAAGAATTGTATTTATTTATTTATTTATTTTAAATATGTTGTTATTGATTTTTTAGAGATAGAGGAAGGGAGAGAGAGAGAGAGAAACACCAATGTGAGAGAGAAACATAAACCAGCTGCTTCCTGCATGCCCCCTACTGAGGATGGAGCTCGAAACCCAGGCATGCGCCCTGACGGGGAATGGAACCAGGACCTTCAGTCTATGGGAGCCACTCAACCCACTGAGCCACGCTGGCTGGGCCAGAGAAGAATTTTTATTTCTTTTATTTTATTCTCACCCAAGGACTTTTTTTTTTTTTTTTTTTGCATTTATCTTCAGATAGAGCAGGAGGGAGAGAAGAAGGAAGAGAGAGAGAGAAACATTGATGTGAGAGAGACACATTAACTGGCTGCCACCCACACGACTCCAACAGGGGCCAGGGACAAACTGCAACCGAGGTACGTGCCCTTAGCGGGAACCGAACCCAGGTCTCTCTGGTCCGCGGGCTGACACTCTAACTGCTGAGCCAAACCGGCCAGGGCAGAGAAGAATTTTTAAAGACCAGCGTATAGTAGGGTGCAGTCAAGGTATTTTTGTGTGTATCCATGGAGGTCAAGCTCAACTTAATGTTTTGTAAAACTTCCACTGGACATTTAAAACCAATAAATTAGCATGTATTAAACATACATGTACCATGAGGAAGCAAAGATAGGAAGAGGCCATCTGAAGCAGTGGGAAACATGTGTTTTCCAGCAGACAGTCCTGTATACAGACATTGGACCTGTAACTCCCTAGCTTTGTGGCTTTCGGCAAATTATTTAAACTCTTAAGCTATAACTCCTTATTATGTAAAATGAGGGTAAAACCTCTATCTCGTAGGATTGTTGGATGATCAGGGGATAATACAAACAAAACTTCTAGCACCATGCCTGACAAATAATAGAGACTCAATGAATGGTGGTGATTTTATTATTAGTCACTTATAATCTCATTTCTAATACGTTGGTGCCATGTTTTCCCACTGTGTCTAAATTTGTATTAAATGGGCCTTTAGCTGATCTCTAAACATTGTTTTCAGAGAACTGTGGCAACTGAGAGTTGGAAAGAAACTTAACAGTCATGTAATCCAACCTGGATGTAATCGTAAAGGATAAATCAATATCCTCTCCTGAAACATCTTCCTGGCACACAAGCTCTCTCTGTACAGCCCCCGTCCCACACACACAACCTTATTTATACGGCCAGAAACCCAGCACTCTGAGAAGGAAAACCATGGAAGCACTTTGAAGAAGACAGACATTTGAAAGCAGTCCTAAGTCAACCGCGCATACTCACGGGGCACGGCTCTGTTGGAGGGGTATTTACTGTCTGATAAAAAGCCAGTAGGCCTGAAAAGGATAAGTCACAGATATATGACTTCTCAGTGGAAGGTCAAAGAAATCCAGTCACTGAGGAAAAGCCATTGCTGTTTTCAAATCTATTCAGTACAGCGATGGACACAGTAGAAGGGGTTATAAATAAACAATAAATCATGCAATTATTACTGTTTGAATTTTGGCAAGATAATAAAAAGAGCAGGGGTATAATCAGGAAATAATAGAAAAGATCTGCAAGGCACCCCTGCAATTAGTGATAACAGAACTTGGCTCTGATTTGGAGTCTCAATATGGCTCTCATTAAAGAGCCTTGGGACCTGTTCCTAGCTTGGGGAGAAGTGAGGTAACCAAAATGTCAGTGCATGCACACACACACACACACACACACACACACACGCACGCATGCACACCTCTATTCAGATAATCTTTTACTATAGTATTATAACCACCTGGGCTGAAATGACTACCTTATGCCCAGTGAAGACCAGTCCATGGTCTTCCGAAACTCTAATTGAGATGTTTCCGTTCCTCAGCTTTTGGCTCTTTCCTTTGTCATACCATAAACACACACGGCACACACGCACACGCACACGCGCACACACACACAGGTACAATGGGCGCCTTCACTCTTCCTTCCCTCTTTCCTTTCACGTTCTTTTATTAATGGTACCTCTTAAAGAGATAAATGCTCCCACACAAGTGATACCACTTAAACAGATAAATAGTCCACGCTGGAGAGACAGAGAGCATGAGAGAAAACCCTGTCTTATTAGACTGGAAACAGACACACTATATTAATGCAAAAAATCAGCATATGGTTCTAATAGGCTTTCTTAAAATGATTTATCAGCTGTGATTAAGCCCTCAACCAGCATGTCTATCTTCATAAATAAAGCAAAAGTGCACCTTGCTCTCAAATGTATCTGCAGTATCTTATTACCCAGCCCTGGACCGTGCACTCCATTTATAACACGGCTCTGGGGAGCCAGGAATTTGTGTGCAGCACAAAGTGTGTGCTCCACAGAGGCTGCCAAGATTTAGGACTCTTATCTCAGAGATAGTCTTACTAAAAATCCATTATAATGAAGGTTTATCCCCTCTCTCTGTGCCACGGAGCCCAGCATCGCTGAAATATGAACAGGTAATTAAAAGGATATGCTTGATTTTACAATGAGCCCAGTGACACAGAATCACCAAACAGCTGTTGGGAAAGGCATTTGGCATGAGGAACAGGTTACCTCTGCCAGGGTGGGAGTAGAAAAGGAGGACCACTCGAAAAATCAGACTGGGTCTCTTTCTTTTTCTCTATGCAGAGGAGGGGTGACTGCAAATATTAGTCATCTTTGTCCAGACTTCATTCTCCAGCTGGCTAATATGTCAAATAGTCTCAGTGGCAAACTTGAAAGAAAGGGACTTCACAAACACCCTGGGCAGGGAATGAGGAAGTAAGATCCCGGCTTCAAAACGAAGGAGGAGGAAGTCCTGTGTGAGTGTGGTAAGTCGTACATGGATGTTTGAGAGCGGTGCCCAGTCGACCATTTCATGCTCACAGGGCATGGTTCTGTTGGCGTGGTATTTACGGTCTGATAAAAAGCCAGGAAGTCCAGGAGGATGAGCTGAATGAATCCCACAAAGCATCCAAGCAAAGTATTTTAGTGGCTAACTTCCTTTTAAGACATTCTTAGGATACACAAAGCTCCATTCATCCCTCTCCTCCTAACAGCAGCCCACAGGCAAAGATCAGAGACACGCATGTGCCCTGCTCTGGGACTCTCAGGCATTCCTCTCCACATCCACATCAGTCTGACCGAAGCACAAGGATGAGATCTCAGCACCCTTATAACGACAGATGATGTGACGTGATTTAGGCAGGTTTGCTGTGGCACGGTGAGATTTTGTCCAAAGGCAGTCAGGAAGGGCAAAATGTAAAAGCTCATAAGCAAAAACGTGCTTGGACTGTCCCGTCGGGGTTGCTAACAGACAGTTTTTCCTGTAAAATGCACTGGTGCCTCGGAAGAGTAGCAGCTCTGGAAGCTGTGAGTGCGGCTGTCACTCAGAAGAGCGGCGCTAAAGAGGTCAAAGCAGCTCCCCTCTCCCGCCATTGCAGACTGCACCCCTGGCCCTGGCCAGCTGTCTGGCAATATGTGCCTCTGGTCACAGGGGGACCATGGGAGGGCGTGTGTGTTTGGATTCGTGCAAACCTAGCACCACTAATGGTGAGCCAGGTCCAAGTTCACACCCAGCTGCTGGGCAGATCAGTTGTGCCGCCTTCACAACCAGAGGGCAGCGAGTGTCTGCACTGGCCATGGCAGGCGATCCTAGGTGACGGGCAGAGTAACGAGGAACTGCTCACAGAGCCCGGACTGCCCGCGGTGCCTAAGCCATGTACTCATGCATGTGTGCGTCATTATGATACAGCAGAGGAAAAATCGAGCAGAGATCTAGTGAAGCTATCCTCCTCGCCTGCTGTGCAGGGACAAGTCACTCTCGCTGGCAGCTCTGTCTCCACTGCGTTCCTGTCTCTGTGAATGTGGACTTTGGATTTCTGTTCCCAGGACCCCTTTTGGGACAATTCTTTCAGTCAACATCAGAAAGAACGTCCAAGGTGAGATGCTAAAGCGATATGTGAATCTAACACCATCTACCTAGAAACTAGCTGTATTTTCTATTCTCCAGATCTCCATAAATTTGAACTCTGTATGTTTATAACTCCGAGGCTTGTTAAAAGGCCCAGCTTACCGGTGAGAAAGTGAAGTCATGTGTGACTCTCAGAGAATGGTGCAATGGAGACAGGATTTCTTGCCCTTGTCCCAAAGTCGGGCGACACGGCGCATCACTTCACAGCCCACGTCTGGGTTGTGGCAGAGAGCACCGGCAGGGCTGGAGGCCAATGTCAGGTGGACCGGCAGCACAGAGATACCGCCCTTGGGCACATCCCAGTGCAAAATGAGCTGCCAGAATTCTGAGCTGTCTTGTTTCCCTCCAGTCACTTGGGAACCAACCAAGTGGGGCTGGAAGGGTGGGGCTCCCATGCACTCCAGATTCTAGAGTTCTGCGGATTCTAGGCTCGCCCTGGAAAGGATAGAAATGACTGGGCCAGTCGTGCCAACAAGTCCAGCAACAGCCTCGCGTTCGTAAATCCTCCGGGAAAGTTCCTAAGCTGTTTGTATAACAAATCATACCGGCAGAAGCCAGGAAGGGGACGACTTCTTGGAGAGCAGCTGTTATTCAAAATGCCCAGCACTGCATCATCTGTAGTCAATCAACCCAACACCCACCCAAAACAGGACTGCTTTTCTTCTTTGGGGACATGACTGCTTACAGAGCCCGAATAAGCCCCCACCCAAACATTTAGCCACAGAAAAAGGCCGCGCCCGGCACCAACTTAGGCAGGATCCGGTCAGCGCTGTGATCAACTTACAGACTTTTCATATAACAGATGGTGTACTCTGCACGTAAGTCAGATCCCAGGGACGCCTGTGGCTGCATCCACACCAAATCCAAAACGCGGCGTTCGCCTTGCTTCTTGGAGAAGACTGGGGAAGCCCCCCAGTGTCAGACCATGACTAACCGCAGAGCTGGCAGGTGCAGCTAGCCCGCCTCCTCGGTCCAAAACTGTCCAATAAAACAGCTCATATTCGCCTTCAGGTCAAATGTCAAAATATCATCTACATACACAACAGTCTAAGTTTACCAACCCGAATGAGTTTTATTAGAAAATGCGTGCTTACAGGCGACACTGGGAGTCAGGTCCTTTGGACATCCCATTTCGCCCTGAGACAAATGAGAGAACTGTCCGCGTTCCCCAGAAGAGTCAGAGGTTCAAACAGGTTAAAAAGAGTCTTCTGTATCTCATAAAAGCAAAAAGCAGAGGGGAGCCCGGCAACATTCTGGAAAAGACCACAGCCAATGGCCCCTCATACGTGGGGTGTGAGGACCATCCCACCCACAAAATAAGAAACAAGCAGGTGACAATGTGCGTGGCTGACCTCATCCATTCCAACCAGCTGGTGAGCCCCTCTGGTTCACCAGAACAGCTAGTTCCCAAAGGTGCAGGAATGTGGTACAAGCATTTCAGAGGAGGAACCCCACCATTTCCTAAACTCTCCTAGGCCTTTGGGCTCTGGTCGTAGTTGAGTAAAGCATGAGGAAAATGTCCCTTTGGATTCTGATGTGAAAATCAGTAATTGCACCACAAGTTTGAGTTGACAGCCAACGTGCTGGAAATCTGGACAGGAGGAATGCATGGAATCCCAGTTCCTGGCCTCGGCCTTATCAATATGGAAATAACTTAACAACACACAAATGCGAAAGCAGGGTTCCCAGAGCAAATCACTCCCATACCTGCTCTTAACTGTACTTAATGCTCACCTGGATTTACGAGATGACAGAGGCAGGGACTCTTGCAACTATTATATTATTTTCCTTTTCCCTTTTTACAATGTCAATTTCTGCTCACATCTCTGTGAGGGGCCCAGGCTTACCTGGTTCTTAGAGGCAGATGCTTACTGCGTCTTCTAACATTTGGTCCAATTTTCCAAATGGGAAGGCTGTTTTCTGCCTAGCACGGAAGCTTCATCTTTTAGTCATTTTGTTTTAATCTGGCCCAGCAAACAGATCTGTTTTCCTGCTTGCCTTGGGAACATTAATGCAGGGCCTCACCGGGGACAGTAGGGCTTTCACTGCACATGCTGACGCCTCCCGCCCAGGTACACACCCGCCTCTCTGCGCCTGTCTGGCGTGCTGGAAGTCCTGAATTACTCACAGCTGGACATCGACTCCTTCAGAGGACAGCGTCCATTCGCTGTTGTGATTTCATTTGAGTAAACACCTTGAAATCCCAGCCAGGCTGGCCTGCCTCTTGATAGGTAAGAAGTGAATTTAATGACCTGAGAACCCAACCCAACCTGGAACTGAAAAATCCCCCTGATGAGAAAGTCTCCTGCTGGGAAAAGCTGCCCTTTCCTGGGCCCTTACGGCTGAGCTTCATAATTGTTTTAGTGAGGGTCTTCCCAGCCAAATACTTCAATTGGGCTAATTGTCAACTACAGTGAGGCCGCCTGGTGCGAAGGCGGGCCAAACAAGAGGTCCTCACAGCCCAAGTCCGGGTTGATTGTAGTCCCTGGGGAACTTCAGGGCTCCACTGTGTTTTTGATTATTTTTGGTTTCTTTCCTTTGTCATTTTTAATGCCCCTCCCCCACCCCGGCTGTGGTTCTTTTACATGCATTCCATGTATAGAACCTTGTAGACGCAAGACTGTGTTTAACCTCTTCCCATGTTAACCATGGCAATATCTGAAGGGACTTTTAACCACAAGTGTCAGGCAAACAGCTTCAAAAAGAATCTTTTTTAAACTTGTAAATGTTTCAGTTTATTTTCATTTTAAAAATGCATTCGATTTTACAATAATACTGAACACTAAGTATTTCTTTAAAGTTAGGCTAGAGGCCAAAAAGCTTTTCGGAATTTGCAGCAATAACCCAGTAGGAAGTGATGATGCTCTAGACTGGAGGTGATGGGAATGGAAAATACAGAGAAGATAGGAGACGCCTAGAAAAGCTGATGGACCCAGTGAATGGGGCGGGGGGAGGGGAGGCGAAGCTGGCCCCAGTGGTGGGTGAGTGACCACGCCCCTGAGGAGCCTGGGAGTCGCACAGGGCACTAAGTTTGCACTGGAAAGCCCTCAGCACAGTTCTGGGCGCGCTGAGCCTGAAACAGCAGCGATGAGAATGTTGGTAACAGCCGGAGGTTAGAGACCAACATTCAAGCCCAACAACGGGGCTAGATGCAGCGGTAGAGGAACTGTCTGCGTGGAGTTGATCGTCAGGCTATGAGAATGTGTGAATTTTCCGAAGAGAAGGTGTAAACAGAAACCACCTGTGAGTGGGTCCCACCAGAAGACTAGGAGGCAGAGGCAGAACAGAGGGGGAGAGCCAGGACCTGCCACTCCTGCCACTGGTTCTCCTTGGCGAGTGTCTATCCACTCTCTTCCTTGTCTCTCTGGAGAGTTTACTCCTGTGCATTTAAAATGGGGACATAGTACTGGAATGGCCACCTATAATTATTCCCTGTTAGTAAAGGGACCCCAATCAAATGATCGTTAATAACATGTTCAAAATGTCACATGCGGACCTGAATATGCCTCGGGAATAGGTAAGCACTTTGACCATTACCATACCCAGTCACAACTGAACAGGAAATACTGGTGCAAAAAAAACATGCTTTTGCTCTGCAAAATTTCCAACACAAGTAGGGAGGTTCCCCAAATCAATGCCCAGTTTCGCCTAGAATTCTTCATGCTATATCGTGAACAGGGAAAACCGGCCCCGTCTGGTACGCCTCAGCTTCAAGTGGAAACACGTGCCCCTGTGAGCATACCCATCACAGCCAGGAACGAATGCAAAACCTTTCGAATTCAGACCTGAGCCCCTGAGCGCCTGCGATCAGTTCTTGAAAAGACCTCAGGTAGAGGGATTTCGACCCTGCCAGGACACATGTCATGTGATAACAAATATAAACAAAACCTATGACAAAAAACTTAATTGCTTAATGCTGAACTCGGAGAACAATAAAACCTGCCACTCACAGGCTGAGAGACCTTCATCCGTAATTACTGCCACCACCACCGCCGCGAAGGCAGCGCCATGCACTGCCAAGTGACGTAGCATTAGAATTAGACCCTCGGCCTCAAGAGGTAAGATATGTCTACTTTAGTGTGAAAATTAGGTCATGAGGACTTATCCATTAAAGTCCAAATTATCCCAATATACAAATTCCGAGGGAGGAGGTGAACTAACGCCCAGTACCCCTCTCTGCCCATATTTCTCTAAGCGTGGCCTTCCCTCTTCATCCATGCCAAACAGACTTTATGGAAGTGCTGTCTTTACAAGGCAATAGACAATACATTTTGCCACTTTGAGGATACCCTGACTTCACACACACACACACACACACACACACACACACACACACACAAAAGTGAGTATATATATGCCCAGCCAGTGTGGCTCAGTGGATTGAGCATCGTCCCATGGACTGAGAGGTCCCTGTTAGATTCCGGGTCAGGGCACGTGCCCAGGTTGCAGGCTCGATCCCCAGTGGGGGCATGCAGGAGGCAGCCGATCGATGTTTCTCACATTGATGTTTCTATTTCTCTCTCCCTTCCTCTTTCTCTCTCTAAAAAAAAAAATCAATAAAAAAAATTTTTAAAGAGTGTATATATATGGATATATTTTATTTCCCACTACATTTTAAAATAGAGGCAGAGCCTCAGATCATGTCGTGATTCACAGACATATATGGAAATGGATACCAACTCTTACTAATTTCTGTTAAGACTGTACTCATTAATCCTAAATCCCAAGGAACTAAAATACATGAAGCAGCTTCCAGTTTATCCACTGGTTTAGCCATTCACCCGAGTGCAATGCAAAATCCAAGTCAACTTCTCTTCCAGCGTCAAATTCCACCTAAGTTGAGGGCATAATTTAAACCTATAAGGAGAAAGCTGGAGTGTACTAAAATGGGAAGAAATAAAGAATCCTTGTAATATAAGGATTAGAATTTCCAGTCACTGGGAATTGCTGATTAAAACAACAACAAAAAACCTCAAAATCAAAAACAGTCTCATCCACTAGGCTTTAGCAAACACAGTAACATTTTCAATACCTGGATAAAACTAAGTTTAGGTTTCAGACTATTTTTCTCCAGGCTTCTGGGGGACGGAGGGATTGTTTTACACAAGTATCATAGAAAACATAACATAACCGGAAACGTGCAGCTGTTACAAGTCTGCTCAGTCCCAGATCTTTCCTTTTCCATCCAGCGCCACTCACACCTTCCCCCAGAGAACGGCCGGGCCAGCGCGTGGCTGATAGAGCAAGACCGTGTACGAAAGCAAAGCCAGGCAAGGCGCCTCCCTCCCTGCACCCTCTCTCCCCCAGTAACTGGTGGTGTCGGGTAACACGATTTCCAGGTACAGAATTTAATCAGATGGGGCAGCCTACTTTTCTGAGCTGAGGCTGACCTGGCCATGCCCTGTTCCGTGACTCCTGTAGAGCTGGGATCCAAGATCTTAAGATTGTAGCTTGTCCCTTGTTCCCATGTGTTAAACAGTCAACACCCTCTGGGAATAGGCTGCACTTTTCACCATTTGGGTAGGAATTCTAGAGCATGGAAATGTCCTAATTTGCTATTGCCACATCAGCATAATGAGTCAGATTTAGGTCCTAAGGGAGAATAACAACACTTAGCACTTATATCCAGCACTTTTCATCTTCAGGGTCTTTAACCACGTTAGACTGGAATGTTAGATTTCTCTCAGCAAGACAAAGGAGTTAATTTCTAGTCCTTTCAACTCCCCTTCCTTTCTTACACACACACACATGCACACTCGCACAAAACTGCTATCAGATGGTACAGCTCTCTCGGGCTTCCTGGATTTGCATTATTCAATCTTTAAAAAAAAAAGAAGAAGAAATCCAATGTAAAAGGTCAATTCACCCTCCTCTTTCTTTTTTATTTTTAAAAAACCCTTTTTTTGTTTCTCTAATATGGAGCACAAAATCAGCCTCCCAACATCCCAACTGCCAGTCCTTGGACTCCATCCAGCATGGACACAAGGGTCCCCACACTTGACTTGATTCTTCAGACTCAAGATCTTCTGTGTCACCGCTGGCCACCGAGGAGAGTTGAAGACCCTGTCTTGGAAGATTCTGGAGGGCTCTGCCAAGTTCCATGCTCAGACCTTTACTTCATCTCCACTCACTCCTGGTCCAGGTGATTCCATCTAGTCTCGTGTGATTAAACACCACAGATCTGCCAATGATTCCCAAATTTACATCTCCAGACAGGTCTCTGCCTCCTGCATTACAGACCTGTGCATCCATCTGCCACTTCAATATCTCCATTTAACAAGTCTAAAAACAATCCTCTCCATTTCCCCCTCAAACCTGCTCCCCCTACAGGCAACTCCACTCTTTTGGTTGCTTCAGCCAAAAACCTGGGTTCGTCCCTGATTCTGTTTTTCTACTATTCCCCAGAGCTAAGCCATCAGCCAATCCTAGTGACTCCCTCTGCAGAACACATCCAGAATCTAACCACCCCCTCCATCTCCGTATTTCAATGCCCTCCTAACTGGTCTTTCTCTGCTGATGCCCTCCAACAGTTTACTTTCAACTCAGCACCCAGGGTAATATTTCTAATATATAAGTCAGATCCCACCGCTCCTCTGCTCAGAACCCTTCTCTGGTTCCCCATCTCACTCAAAGTAAAAGCCAGAGTTCTCAGGGCTTCCTGGACCTGCACTCTCACACCCACTCTTTAGCTTTATTACATACTCGCCTCCAGCCAAATTGGCATCTTGGCAATTCCTCCAACCCACTGAGCATCCTCTAGCCTCAGGGCTTTGTACTGATTGCTCTCTCCACTTGAACACTCTTCTCCCCAACATGTACCCGGTCCAGGCCTTCTTCCTTCGGGTCTCTACCGCATGTCCATGTACAGCCATGCCCTCCCTGACCAACCCTGTGCCCCTTCCCTGCCATATTTTCCTTCCTAGCGCTTATCGTCTTCGGACATGTTCTACATTTTATGGTCGTTACTTGCCTCTTGTTTGTCTTGCCCTACTAGAAGTAAGTTACATGAAGGCAAGGTTGTTTTATTTTCTTTTTCATACCCGTTTTAGTCAGTAGTACATTCCCCAATGCCTTGGACAGCGGCTGGCATGTGGTGGGCACTCAGAAATATTTCTTGAATGAATGAGCAAGGAACAAAAGTTTCTCATCTCTTCTAGGACATGAACTAGCCTGACGTGTAAGCCATGAGCAAGCTTCAATCTATGATGCCTGCTCGTGGTGGATGCTTTCCCAGGGGGGGAAAACGTCTCTTATTAAAGAGTTTTGAGGCACTGAGCTTATACATGAAAAATTAAGGCAACTGTGGAATGTGTCGCCTGCTATTTATAATATGGACCTAGGTATGGGGGCTCTTGCCAGGGGCCATGGCCTGCCTCTAGCCTGTCCTGACTGTATGCACACATTGGGATACTTTGGGAAAGGGATGTAGGGTTAGAGATAGTATGTAGAACGTAATTTTCCCCAATGTACAGCCACAGGAACTAAACAAGAATCAAGTCTCTATTTGCTCTTCAATAGAATTTTCTAGACCAAATCACAGCTAAAAATTTAAAGGTGCAGGGAAGGACCAGCCCAATCTTTCCGATATTTTGTATAAAGTACTTAGAAAGTTCTAGCAACAACGTTTAAAAGCAAATTCTCCAGATCAATTGATCCATTTTCCACTTTACCAAAACTTGGTGAGGAAACTAATGCAAGTCTTTTATTAAAAGACAATGAAGGGAAAGAAATCAGAAGAGGAGTGGGGAGACAGAAACAGAAGGATATAATTATCTGAATAGGAGTAAAAGGGAAGAAAGAGAAGACAGCACTCATGATAATAAGACAGGCATTAAGTGAAGAGCTGTGTTCCTACTTTTTGAACAGGGAACAAATACGTGAAGTGGGCGCTGGGGTTGGCGGTGTGCCAGGAATGTTGGTAGCTGGAGAAATGTGGTCCAATGGGGTGGGCAAAACGATACTGGCGGACTGGAGAGCATCTCCTCATTTCCCCACCCTTGGCTTCCAAAGAAATGCTAGAGCAGAAGCCACCAACACAGCCCGTTTGGATGAGTCACCATGCAGTGGGCCCTAAGAAGGTGCCCTCTGGTGGAGTCCTGGGCACCGAGGCTGGATTTGGCCCATCTGGTTTGAATGCAGCAAGGGAAGCGGATCTCCGCAGCCTCGATGCTGTCCGCCTTCGGGAGACAACAGTCTGCGGAGGGGTCTGCTCCAAACCGCGGGGAAGGACGGCTACAGGACCCACCACCACGTCCCATACAGAGACCATCACATGGCTAAGAGCAACATTCAAAAGAGAGAAAACATTTTTTTTCTACAATAGTCCTCTTTTTCAACTTAGCTTACCTAATTATCTTCAATTTAAAAGTTTAATTATTTATACTCTTTCTCAACTCATAAGGAATCAAAACCAACACACACACACACAAAATGTATAGCATGAAAATGTTCCTTAAATTAAAAATAAAGACCAGAGGAAATATAAACTAGAACTGAAAGTCTAGTCTGGGGTGAAGTAAAATACCCTCATAACAGTGTTCTACAAAGTTCTCAAAGTTAAGCAGTAAATCTGGCTTCACATTAACCAAGCACTCAAAGCAAAAAGAGAAATAGAACCAGTTACATGATTCTCAGGTTCACGAGGAGAAAATATTTCAACGCCTCAGGGGAAGCAAACTATTTCCTGGAATTCAGATCTACGAGAATTTCCTCCCACGGGATTTCTTGAAGGAGATCATGAGTACGATGTAAGGGAGACCATCTAAAACCAAACCCTACCATGGGCTTCTTAAAGCTGTCCTTTGAGGAAAATCAAAGGCATCCACTCCAGTTAAAGCCACTCTATCAGCAATGAAGACGCTACGAACCAAGGACACACCTTTCATTTAGTTCAGTTTAATCTAAGAAGTCAACCTCAACTGTCTCGAGGAACAAATGCCCTTAATCCATTAATCTTGTACACACGCCATGCCCACCAGGAGGGCTCCATTTCCTATTCAACCAGAGGAAATTATTTGACTTTTTGTTTGGGGTTCTTCTTCTCCCTTGCTGTTTTCATGGGTTTAATTTTTTAAAGAAATCTATTGCTATTGCAATAAAACATGGACTATACACCTTTTATTTTTATTGTGTTGATTTTTTTAAGTGCTCAGAACAGTGTCTGGAAAATACATGCTAAATAAGTGTTTACTTAAAAAAAGGCCCTTCCTGTCACTGAGGTGGTGAGGATCGGGGCACCAAGTATGAATGATAAATTAATTAGAAACAAATAAAATGAGTTGCTGGAGATTTCACGCTCCTCTTACTGTACACTTCACCTACCTTCAGGATTTTTCGAAAGCAGTACAGACTGAATGCAAGCCCTTGACTGTTTTGATGTGAGAGCGTGACATGGAAAGTCTGGTGGAGCGTGAGTATTAGAACCTCACGCACAGGAGGATTCGAAGGTTCTGAAACGCTCAGAGAAATATCAGAGCCCTTTAAAATTTCTTCTCCAGATGGAACAGCTGGAACTTCAGAACCCATTACAACCTAGCTGGTCCTTCCTATCAACTAACTTTCACATTTTAAGACTCTCTTCATGAAATGTGTCTAATTTGTTGTTTAGTACATTTTGGGCATTCAATAATGCTCTATAAAAACAATGAAAAAATGCTAAAAAGCTTCATTATCATGCTTACTTATGACCTCATTTCCTTTCCTTAATCTTATAAAGTGATTTGAAGATGCCCACACAAATTACAATAAAACTGAATGTGTTCAGGAGGGATTCATAAAGTGGGTTTTCTGCACTTGTAAGAACAACTAATCCACTCTTACAGATGTTCGATAATATAACTAGGAAGTAACTTGAACATGGAGACCTACTGGGCAGACTGTGGACATCGAACAGTTACAACCTGGGTCAAACACCAGAGGAACCCTCCACTCTGACCCTCTGACTCTTGTCGTCTGCACTCACCGCCATGTAAGGCTTGCTATTAAATATTTATTTAGGCAAAACAACTAGTTTTGAACAGAAAATGTCTGTGAGTTTATCTGACTCAGGTTCAAAAATTGGGTAGCATTTTTTTTCTTTTCTTTTTTTTCCCTTGAAATCCATATTTCAGTTTTTCCCATGATTTTTCTAGCTTTAGATTCTATCGCAATCAGGGATTATCCATTTGTTTTTTTTTAAACATTAGACAGACACTTGCAAATGGATAAAATACCACCTCGGCAATCAGCCTGCAGCGCCATCCGTTTCCCCCAGGAGCTTCTACCGGGCGTTAGCGGAGGCACCTGCCAGGCGGCCGTCCATCCGAGCAAACCTACCCGCTTGCTGCTCTCCTCCTCCTGCGCCTTCCTGAACTCATGCTCCAGCGAGCAGTCCAGCTCATTGAACAGCCCCACTTCCTCGCAGTTCTTCAGGAATCTCGTAGGGGTCGGAGTCTGATCTGAAAACAGAGACCGAGGCATCATTCATGGGATCTTGTCCTCAAAAGCCAGTGGGAAGCATGCGCTAAATTCACAACTCCCCTCCCCTTGCCTTAATTAAGATGCCGACTGGCCATCCAAAATCTCCCAGCCCTTTCAATAAAACGAGAATATGAAAGAAAATAAAACCGTAAGTCCCAAAGGAAGAACACGGTTGTAGTAGGTGAGGGATTTCCAAACCTCCCTCCGTACAACTTCAGGAGATGCCCCCCTCTCTCTACTTTCTGGGTCTACATAATTTGAATAATAATTCAATGTGTGGAATAACTTGTTGCTAACTGGAAAAAATTTTTTAGCTAAAATGGGCCCAAAAAATCTGCTGAACCTATGTTAAGCCTGATTTCAGGGGGCTAGAAGGAAAAAAGATTTTGTAAATTTTTGTAGCAAACAAAAAGAAACACACAGGCATGTAAATTCCTTCTCCTTAATGGAGAAGGAACATCGAGCAATTCTCTCTCTCATTTTGAGATGCCCCTTAGAAATATAATTATTAATTTTAGTTTTTCTTGCTATAGCTAAAAGAATGTTCTGAGAGTACTCTTTAAAAGGAATAGAATTTCTTTCATATTTTGACTGTCTAGAGAGCTTACTACTGAGAAAACTGGAGGGTCTGAAGCCACTATTTGTGGCTTAATATTTACGCAGTTTATGAAATATTTCCACACATGGAATTGTAGATTCCTCTACAATCTAGATCTCACAAGATCCTGTGACATTAGTAAGGTGCATATTATTTTAGAAATGGAGAAATAAGTGAAATAACTTGCACAAGGTCACGCAAATTGTAACCATCTTATCACTGTGAAGTCCTCTCTTACCCACAGACATAATCCCTTCTCTTTGAATCCTGCGCTCTGCCCAGACCCCCAGCTCCGAAGGACCTTGTATGTGTAAAAGCCACGCTGACGGACCAGGAATCCAGATTTGAAACAGTGCGATTTGGGGGAAATTACCTACATTCTCTAGACTTCATATTCCTCATTTTCAAATCAAGTTCTAAAGTTACATCTGTGAATCCTAAAATCACCGTCGTATAATGGATTCCCTTCAAAAGTCACGGTCATTAGGTCAAAGAAACATATGATCATTTAAAGGATAGCTAAATGGGAATATAAGTAACAGCTGGTTAGATACTAGAAATTAGACAGATAAAGGAACTTTCTGAACAGAAGGTGTAAACAGACAATACTTGAAAGTGGAAATAAAAGACTCTGTGTGTGTGTGTGTGTGTGTGTGTGTGTGTGTGTACGTATTCTTCAATTTATTGGGTGCTCATTCTGTGTCAGGCATAGCGCTAGTGCTTTGTATGCACCATTTCATTGATTTTCACACCAATCACATTAAGCAAAAATTATTTTCCCCATTTTGCTTATGAAGAAACTGAAACTCACCCCAGGGCCCATTTAGAAATTGAGTCACATAATTGTATCAGTCATTGATAATCCTAACAATCCTTGGTTCTTTTGAAATATATGGGCATCATTTAATCCCTCCTACAATAGAAATGCATTACAATCCCACGGACACTCTACTGTCTTGCAGAAACATTTTTTGTGACTAAAAAACCTGAGAAAATATTGCATAAGAGAATTGAAATATTAGACCACTTGTCATCAGTCAGAATTTAGTTTTCCAGGTTTTCTTTTCCTTTTAGTCCTCTGTGATTCTCTGTTGGAGATGTAGAATTGAGGGCCATGATTCCAGGAGAGAGAACAGCCATCCTAGCGGCTCCATGTAACTCCTGAGCGCTGAGACAAGTCCATGAGATGGCCATGCAGGGCCATGCAGTTGAAGCCAGGCTGGCATTTGGGGGCCAATCCCCAAGCAAAGTTGACAGATGTTTTATGTCTCCTCCAAAGCAAAATCACTCCCAAACACCAGCACAGGCCCACATACATCGGCAAAGGAGGTTGAAGAAGCATGACACCAGGACAGTGATGTCACTGTCTGTCGTCATGGGCAACAAAAGCTAGGGAACAAGGGGAGCCATGGGCTGTAAACAGAGTTGGGTCCCTCCTGTCCCTAGTGCAGAAGACCCAGATGAAGGCCCCAGAGTTGTAACCAAATGTGACTTTCTTTGCTGTATGATATAGTGACAGAAAAACAAAACAGATATCTATATCCACATTTGGAACAGATAAGGCACACTGTTCCTAATTTTTTATTCATTTTCTTCTTGTGAATGAGCTATTCTTTCCAGTTACAACAGGAACCAGACAATGGAGCTTAACTTTTGTTTTAACATTTATTAGAATTAATACAGGGTCTCCAGTTGTCTTTGATCCCACATGGTACCAGTTCCAAGTAAGCCAGGAAATGTGCAAATCTTCAAAAAGGGAACAGCTAAATCTATCAGCAGCTTAAATAAAAGAGGCAGAGGTTCTTAGCCACATGAATGCCTTGTCAAATAACTGTTCCAGCTGAAATTAGACCTGGAGTAAGTGGGTAATGTCCATGGCCATAAATTAAAATTCTTGTAAACCACACCCTATTTAAAACTGAGAGCGTACACTGGTTAGCTACAGCAGCAGTTTCCATATCCTGAATGGTGGGGGCCAATGCTTTATTGGTGGGTAACATCTAAAGTTTGTTCAGTAGGCCACACTCCAAGGCCTTACAGGAACTGGCTCAGTGGGAACTCAGAGCGGAGATGATTGCTTAAGGACTTTTGCTCTCCTTTCTTTTCGTGTCTCCACTTCAGTGAGGGCCATTTGAAGGACAGAAAGGGATAACCCCACATCGCAAAGGAAACTGAAAGTTATTATCCTGTGAGTCTGAATGTGACCCGAGTAGGAAGGGTTCTGTTGTTAGTACCTTTGTAAATCTGAATCCGCGCTGCCTAAGCACCTGCGTGTTGCCTTCTCGCAGAGAGTTTGCAGACAGCCCCCATGGTTAGGGGACACCCGGGGCCATGGCGAGCGAGAAACCTGACATTTCTCCTACTCGCCTCACACGTCCTCGGGGTTCTCTTTACCCAACAGACAAGACAGATTTGGCACCAGAAGGGATTAAAAAATCCTTTGTAAAGTTTGTCATACTTCAATATCTAATTCCCTTTCTGGGATGGTGAATCTGTTTCTTGAAAAAAGGAGCACCTTTTCATGGAATCGCTGCCTCTGGAGATAGCGAGGTCGAGGACACTTGCCATTCGGAGACCCTATTTGTGTTATCTACCCGGAAGAGTGCCCCAAACTTAACATTATGATTTAGGAATTCGCCCATCAGTTATACAATGGGCATCCTGTACCACATTGCATCTGGGAAGGAAAACAAGTTTATGGCCAGAACTACTAGAAAAAAATAGTAACTCATTAAGTTTTCCCATCCATAGTCTGCCTAGCATCAAGTGTTTCAGCCTCAGCAAGTATGATTATTCCAACGTCTAAATGACAAGCACAAAAGCCCGAAACCTGATTCCTCTTTTAAAAAGTGTTTAGTCTGCTCAAATTTAATAATAGGTTGCTACCTTATTCAGTTTCAGAGCTGCGTGTGAGTTATGTGTTCGTCTATGTTTCATTTTCCTCAATGATTCAAAGAAGGCAGAGCAACAAGTCATCAATTTAAAAAGAGAAAAAAGAACAGAAAAGCAGAGTTCCCATCATGTACCAGAGGAGAAGAATGTGAACTTCCTAAGCAAAATTTTCTTTCCTGTTGGTCTGATGTTCTTAACTGTGTTATTACTAAAGGACTATGTAAAGTAATTTTACATCATTTCATATTAAATTGATGGTGGCTAGTAATTCTATAAAAGCCTCACTAATTCAGACCAGTTATAAAAAAGATCAGTTTGAATTAGTGACCATTCTAATTATAGGGTATTTTTTTAAGGCAATGCATTTTTATTATTTGCATGACTCAATTTCAGCCAACAAAATGTGGCTTAATGGAATTCCCAAGAGTGCACCTAAATCAATAGACAAAATAATTGGAATTAGCACATCTATTTTAGTAAGAGTTGGGGTTCTCAGAAAAGGCATTTTTCTTAGATACTTTTTACATTCGTTTTATAGTTATATTTATCCAATGAATTTTTCAGCAATGCTTTCTTTACAATATTCTTACTTAATCCCTATCTGAACTTTAATAAAGTCCTAATTAAGAGGGTTTACATGAAATACATTTGAAAATACATAATCCTTTATAAGAGCAATAATCAGTAACAAATGAAAGAATTCCACGGAATTTTAGACGGGCTTCTTTGCAATAAATGTGCCTTTTATTGAGTGTATGTACAATAGGAGCAATAGGGCCCTCTCAGTGACACTGACATTTCTATTTCCCTACATCTGTCCCAAGATGCAGTGCTACCATGAGACAAACCAAGGCAACTCTGGCTTTTAAACAACAGCTGTGGGATGCTTAAGAACTGACCATGGCTGGGGGGATCCAGGTCAGTGAGAGATGAGACACACTCTCGTACTCTTGAATTGTCTGCCAGAATCCATGTATTGTTCAGGTGGACAGCTGGTGGACTAGAAACCCTGATCGTGCCTATGAGTCAACTAGAAAAGGCTCTGACAAGGGCCTCGCTTAGGACACATGGCTCAGAGGCACAGATTTAGATTTAAATTAAACAAGTATATATTCTACATCTACTCACTGTCAGCCATGGCCTGCCTACCCCAAGTGTTCCAACAGCAATTAATCCACAATTTCAATTCGCTTTAGAAGAGCTGAGCTGGTGGAAAGGGTTATTAATTAAC
This sequence comes from Tadarida brasiliensis, assembly GCA_030848825.1. Taxonomy (NCBI): domain Eukaryota; kingdom Metazoa; phylum Chordata; class Mammalia; order Chiroptera; family Molossidae; genus Tadarida; species Tadarida brasiliensis. The sequence continues at coordinate 89,978,113 of CM061267.1, read as the reverse complement.
ACTGTGAGATTATGTCTCTGCTGGCCAAGTGAGCTAAGGGATCCAAGGTGATTGTCTTATCAAAAGCTGCCCTGAGTAGTGGAAGCTAAAGCTTAACGTTTCCACTTAGTCTCTAATTGCCCGAGCTCTCCGACACTCTGTCAAAAGGGATGGTTTCCAGATGGAATAGATTGGAAGCCAGTTTTTCATACATAAAAGAAGACTGTAGATCAAGGTCTCTGAGGTATTCAGGTGAATTATTTAAAGTTCTATTTTGCTAGATCAGCGAGAAACATGATTGAAAAGCTCCTATAAATGCCAATAGCCACTTGTCGCGATGGACAAGAAAATCTGATTTAAAAACATCATCTTTGTTCCTAAATGCTAATGTGTTAGTACACTCTCCTTCTAAAAACTTTTGATTACATTCTCCATTTGATTACTATTAAAGAGATAAGTCAATAATAAAAGAAAGAGCAGTTCATAGATTTATATTCAAACATAAATCTAAAGCCAAAACATGTTCTTACTATGCACAGCTCACCAAATCCAGGTGTACAGTAAGAACATTATAGACACATGGGGGCTTTAGACAAACTGCTCATCCTCTTGATTTTGTTTCCTCATATGAAAAAAGTGGCCAGAATTAAATGATATAATACATGTAAAGGAGGAGGCACAATTACAGGAATAAGATAAGTCAACAAATGGTAGTTATTGTTATCAGCATGCTGCCCTCTGGTGCAAACCATGTCCACTGACCTCTGTTCTGCAAAGATTGGATTAGTTTACATAGTGGGAAGTCACTATGCACTTTCACCACCAATGGAAGAGGGGCAAATATGGGCCGTGTGTGTGTGTGTGCGTGTGTGTGTGTGCATGTGTGTGCGTGTGTGTTTGTGTGTGTGTGTTTATGATTTATTTACTCACTCAATCAGGTTTTTTATATCCTAGTTCATTCCAAAAAGAATTTGGAGTGAGGTATATTACCTTCCCTTTGGCTCCCCCTCAAAATGCCCATGGATGGTTAAGTAGAGTTTATAACAAAGAGCCACAAGCAATGGATTTGGGTTCTGAGGTTGTCTGGTTGATCACAATCAGTATCTTGGAAATAAATGTTCTACTTCATTGCTTTCTCCATGGTGAGAATTAGATTTACAGCCTGAAACGAGAGACAGTTCCTAATTCTAGACCTAATCCAGGGATACAACTAGGTGGTGAGAGACTATCCTGTCATTTACGTTAGATGCTCTGTATCAGATGGTGATAAGGAAGTGGGATGAGGAAGCTAGTCTCTCTGGCCTCTCTTCCATGTGTCAGTTCAAGATACAGCCAGCTGCACCACATCTGGTTTTGTGATTTTTCTACTTCCGGTCTCACCATATTCAGAAGTCAAGGAGAAAGGACACCTGAGCCCTCACTGCTGAACATCAGGGCTTGGCTGAAATGCCTCCCATGCAGAGAGGCCTTTCCCGACATCCCTTAGGCTGTCTGCTCACCACTTGTGTCCCATTGTCATCTTTTATCTTCATCACACCACTGGTCACTAATGGATATTTTGTTGTTTGTTTATCAGGAGAGGGGCTTGTCTATTATTTCTCTTCCTTCCCACTCCCATAGAGTGTAGGAAGTTCCATGGAAGAGGGACCTCACCTGTCTGTCCATTGCAGCATTCCCAGCACCTAGCACAATAGGATCCTTATAGGCGCTCTGTAAGTGTATGTTGAATAAATAAGTGAAGTTCAAGAGTGTTGAACTTTCACCTTTCCTTAAAATATGAAACCCAATCAATATCTCTGGTGGGAAATCTAAAAAGAGACACATGGGCCCATGCCTTTAAATGTCTAGTAATCCCACCATGAAACAAAATCCATCATCTTCTAAGACAATATTTCCCCCATATACCACCAACACACAGCACACATGCTCATGTGCGCGCACACGCTCACACACACACACACACACACACACACACACACACAGTTCTCATTTGGAATATTATTTGCTTGTTCAGCTATAAATAAAGTTGTCCTTTGTTTTCCTGTACAGATCTTGGGGACCCTGTAAGTAAGTAGGGGTGGGGATTCTGAGGGCAAGATTTAGGATTTTTTGCATGCCTAACCATAATGCCATTAAAATAGACCCAAACATCATCCTCTTTACCTTTAATGCTGAAATTCTATCATATTTTCAAACCAAACAGATCTTGTGTCACATAATAGCTGGTAATTTTTCAACGTGTGTGTGGAAGTATCTTGTCCTCACTGGATTCCCATTTTGAACTTGGCATCTAAAAACTTTTGATATCACAACTTCCCTCAGCATGAAACTATCATCTATCAGATCAACAACAGCTGAAAGCAAAGACTCGAGTCCATTATAATATCAGGACTTTAGAAATGGGCCATGTGGATCAAATAAGAATGGGAGGACCAAGGTGGGATGGGCTATACATTTTTGCCCTTAGAATCCAAAATCACCACTCCCTTCATGTCCCTAGTACTGTCCCTTTAGAATGAGAGGTTTTTATGTTTACTATCTAATCATAACAGCAGACTCATCTTAATAAAACACCATGACTGTCACCTTTGCTACCCTGCCTTATGGTATGTCAAAGATCATTTTGTGAAGTAAATTCTACCTGGCCTAAATAAAATGGACTTTGTGCCAAAGCTATGGAATTATTTTAGATATTACAACTCTTTGGACATTTATCCTTGAAGAGTGTATCTGTGGTGTCTTAATAACTTCCCTAATTTTAATATTTGTAATTAATAAAGGATGAAGCGATTTTCCAAAATACAAGTTAACCAGAGACCTTGAAATTAGTAATGAACATACATACCTACCATAGTTTATCTTCTTAATGTCAAACCCTGGTTCATCTGGAATAAAATTCTGTGTAATTGAATATTGCTTTAAAAAATGGCCCAAGAGAGACTTGAAAATGTTTGCCCTGATGATGCTTGCTGATGTAAGATTTGGGGTATACTATTTTTATTAGTAGTATATTTCAAACTGTATAAGATCATACGTCTTCATAATAGGCTACAACATAGGCTTAAAGTATATTAAGGAACAAAATTTTAATGAACCTATTTTTAATTAGAGTAGATTCTGAAGCTTTTAATAAATTCAAATCTAAATAAATCAAGATATAGACAAGTAAAAACTTCAGTCATTATTTGCAATCACACTCTAATATGCTAAACTAAAATGAGATTTGAGATAAATACATATTGAAATCTTTCCCAGAAAAAACAAATAGCAAAGGAAAAACACCCAATAGCCAGCCTATTACAATGCAATGTGGACACCATTGGTATCTGACGTGTAGTAGACCTCCGTCCCCCAAATGCAGAGTAATAGAGTCGGGCTGGATATCTCTGTTTTCCGTCCCAGCAAGAAAATTCGACCAGACTGCAAACATGCAGACCGGGTAACAGGTTTAAAAATGTAGCACTTGGGTGGGAAGAGTGGGAAGAGATAAACCAAAGAACTTATCTGCATATATGCACAACCAATGGACACAGACGTTAGGTTGGGGAAAGCAGGAGGGGGGTGGGAGCGGGAAGGAGGGGGTCAAGGGGGGACATCTGTAATCCTTTTAACAATAAAAAATAAATAATAAAAAAATGTAGCACTTAATTTCACTGGGAATATGAAATGGCCTCATACCAGCTTCAACATAAAGTATGAGAAAGCAGAAGAAAATATGCCAATATATTACTCATTCTGTTTTTCCCCATTTATTTCTCCCTTCATGTTCTTATTCCAGGTTTGACATAATAAAAATTAAAGTTGACTTTCCTCCCAATATTTTTCTACCTGGCACTGTCGATTGTTGGCAGCAACAGCGTCGGACTAGCAAGAATCTGGTAAGAACAACTGAAAAACTGCAAGAACTCAAATCAAAAACCTGCTTATAGGCATTACAGAGAAATGTTCACACATCTTTGGCTACTTTTGCAGAACTTCAGATGGGACTTCTTGGAGGGCCTTACTAGCAACGCGCCTGTAAGATACTACGCTACTACTTACACTATACTAGTAACATCTCCACATAATTACCACTCCCTAACAGTCACCTCCCACTCCCCTACCACCATGAAGTCTACTTTAGGGATCCTATTTGGGAAAACGAAAGAAGATCTTATGGATTTAAATATTGGGAATTGCAAAGTCTACAGCCTCGCTACTTGCATGTACAGGTCCACTGTTGAACTATGAAGTTACAGCACAGGCGACTCTATAGAAAATAATAAACGATAAAAACCAAAGAACAGACCACCCTTCTGAACCCTTGCTGTCTTTTATAATTCTTACACATTTGAGTTTCTGCATCGCTGTGTCTAGACTTCAGACAAAACTACTTCTGAAGAGCCAACTGGTTCAGTGAAACCAAACAGGCAGAGAGAGAGGTGGTAGGTGGCGACGGAGGGAGGGGAAGAGGATGCCTTTGAACTTGGAGAGTCTTCCAAACCACAATGCATTTGCACTATTAGCAAGTCACCGGTGGGTTTGTGAAGCTGTGTGGATGGCTCTGTCGCCAGCATTTGATGGTTTATAGAAACGTGCGAAGCCTGACGATGCAGTGACCAGTACAAGCCAGTGGGTTAGGACGGCCGGATCTAGGGGCCTCGCCTTTGCCCTGTTTGGTGAGCTTGGAAAAGCTGCTCCATCTCCCTGTGCGCCTCCTCCTCTATCAGGAAAATATGGACTGTAAAAACAATCTGTCTGACAAATTCCTAGAGGATTTACTAATAATAGGGATAATAAAAATACTTGTAAAATGTAAGTGTCATAGAAATGTTAAATTATCATAGCCAGGCCTGCCGGGGCAGTGGGTTTTTCTTCTGATTCCATTATAACATGTTCATGGGTGTATCATCTCTTTCACGATACCAGGGAGACAGAGACCCTGGTGAAGTATTTCTAGCCTAAGAAGGGTAACTGGAAATGCTTCAATTACCCTGCTAGGATTTATAAAGCACTTTAATTTACAGTTTTTTGCTGAATCTTTACAATAAGCCTGTGAAATAGATGTGCAGATAAAATCATTCCCATTTTATGGAAAAAGAAACCGAGGCCCAGAAGAGTTCATTAACTTCCTCAAGGTCAAATGGCTGGTGGAGGCAGGGCCCAGGGTAGACAGAGTTCAAGTTCCCTCACTTCTGTCCTTGCCCTCTTTCTAGTTTACCATACCACCTATCAAATGGCAATTAATTGATGGATCATTATTTTTTATTTCTGCTCACATTTGCTGAGCACTTGCTATGTTTCCATGCGTTATCTCTTCTAATCTTCCACTTACGAGGTGGGTACTGTTTCTTAAGGAAACCTTCACTGACCACCTCAGTCCAGAAAGAGAGCTCCTTCTACTAAAGTGGCATAGTATTTTTCCTTACAATACTCATTTGAGCCCGGCCGGTGTGGCTCAGTGGTTGAGCGTCGACCCATGCACCAAGAGGTCACCAGTTCGATTCCCGGTCAGGGCACATGCCCAGGTTGTGGGCCCAATCCCCAGTGGGGGGGCATGCTGGAGGCGGCCAATCGGTGTTCTCTCTCATAGATGTTTCTATCTCTCTCTCCCTCTCCCTTCCTCTCTCTCTCTAAAAATCAATAAAGAAAAAAAAAAAAACATACTCATTTGATATACAGCCGCTCCTTTATGAAGTTGAAAATATCATAAGTCAAAATGCATTTAATACACGTAACTTACTGAACATGATAGCTTAGCCTAGTCTGCCTTAAACATGCTCAGAACACTTATATTTGCCTACAACTGGGCAATTATCTTGAGTTTGAGCTCAAGAGTAATTACATTCCTGTTTTTCTCACCAGAAGCAGGAGACATAGGTGAGCATTTTGTAGACATCACAGGATGTGGAAACACAAAACACGGTATCCCCAAACCACTGACAACACAGGACACTCCAGTGTATCAGGTGTTGACCCTCGCGACGGTGTAGCTGACCAGGAGCTGCTGCTCGCTGCCTCTGCCCAGCATCACGAGAGAGTATTGTATTTGCATCACTAGCCCAGGAAAAGATCAAGATTCAAAATTCAAAATTCAAAATTCAAAGTTCGTTTTCTACTGAATGCATATCTTTTTTGCACCATCACACAATCAAAAATTCATCAGTTGAACCATCAAAAGTCAGATCATCGTAAGTTGGGGACCACCTGTATATCATGGACAGTCCTCTAGTTTAGCTAAGTTTTCACATGCATACTACACTGTAATGTCCTGGAGGACAGAAATCATATCAATTTTTGCACCTTGCATGTCGCTCAGAACAGTGCACTGTGCATTGTAGACGTTCAATTAATATGTCACCTGAGTGATCACAGGTAAGTGCTTTTTAAAATAGTTATATGGAGCCAGGTTTTAGAGTAATAAATATTTACATGCCAGAAAATGAGAAGTCACAGCTCTGCAATTATTTGAGTGAATACTGCATTAACTGATTACATTTCTGCTTACCAGTATTTTAAGTCTCTTTTATACCTTAGAAATGTATATTTTCATGGCACAGAATGTGCTAGTGGAAATTATCCTGTCATAAGTAAAACAAGTATTGGTGGCTGATCACCCAAAGCCTCTTTGCCTGGTGGCTCCTTACCTGATAACATATTGTCTGTTTTTATTGAGGGAAACTTCAAAGTCATTTCATGCTTGTGTCTATGAATCATCAGATGGTCCTCTGTTGGGAAGCGCTGTCAGACAAATAGAAAAAAAGGGGGAGAGGGGAGAGGAGCCATTCAGTTTTGTAGTATATATTTGCCATTATAGAGAAAAGATTTATTCAGCATTGCAAATGTGACAGGCAAAACAAAAAAGCTGGTTCTGAAAAAATGTGAATGCATGAGTAAGTAAAATGACAAATTATTTTACGTGAGCAAATGTACTGGGATGTTCCTTTGAATTACACCTAAATATATACATCATTGTTTCCATTATAGTTAACCGGGGCCTCAATTACGTTGTAGGAAAATGTGGCTGAGTACTAATAAGGCATAGAAGATCTTTGCCTTCCACAATTCTCTGACTCCCCACACCTTCCCTGGGAATTCCTTTTGAAGGCCTTTTATTCTTAGACATAATAATAAAAACTTGAATAGAACCAACTGTGATGAGTCATCAGTAAACTACATGTTTCCTTAGGAACTAGAGGTTTATACCTAAGGGTAGACCTTAAATGTGTGTTTAGTTAAAGGATAACACAGAGAGCAGTAAATAAATAATATTGAAAGTATTAAAATTCTGTATACAAGAGAATGTGCTTTTAAAGAATAAAAGAGTGTTTAAATGAATGTCTATTTACAATTACAAAGAATAACCTGACAAAAGTAAGCTCTTATTTCTACTTAAGCATATGAGAAAAGCATGTCCAAAATTAAATTTAAAAAAAAGGATTTAGACCTGAACAGCACTGGAGTTTTACAAAACTATTTAGAGCTTTTCTCTAGTAGTTACTGTTATACATAATGGTGTCAAAGTAAGTCTAAGACACAATGAGTATGCTAGATATTATCTATAAATTAACCAAACATAGGAGAAATGTATGAAGTAGGAAAAGAATTTTGATTCATGTCAGACTTTGGGAAAGAATTACATGTCTTGCTTAATTGATTTGTATAGTATATCTCTGTTTATGAAGACCATGGACACTCATTATCTGATTTTTTATAATTATACATATGATTTATAGTAATGTGACAATTATTTTTGGCATTCTATACTCTGTACAGTGTAGTAAACCAATACTTTATTTTTAATTTTCAAAGAACGATATTGTGGTTGTCAAAATGCTGCTCCCAAATACTTCCAGCTGTCTGTCTTCTGGTCACGTGGTGGAACTGTATTTCCTGGCCCTCTTGTGGTTGAGTGGGGCCTTATGACTAGTTCTGCCCTTTGAGTGATGAATGAAAGTGACATGTCACACAGATGTGAGCATCTAATTCTTGGTGCAAGACCCTCTGGAGAGCCTCCTTCTTCTCCCTGTAGCATGGCGATTCACAGTATTAGAAAAGGTGGCCCTTCAATCATCCTGGTCTCTGAAGGACGATGGAGACCATTTCTGAAGGATTACGAGGAACATCCTGCCAATCTACAATAAATGTGTATGCTTGGGCAATTGAAATCAGCCTTTATTGTTTTAAGCCATTGAAGCTTTGGGGTAATTTGTTATTGCAGGAGATCCTAACCTGTACTGACTCAGACTGGTATGTTTTAATAACTGGACTTAACAGAGTATCTGCTTTATCAAAGTCAAATGAAAATACAACAAAAGACCACAAACTGTGCTGAACATTTCTGAATCTTTGACCGTTTAGAAAATCTTTCAGAGCTTCCCAGTTCTTCCAGATAGTCATTATAGATTTCAATGACCATTGTCACTATGGTAGAATTCTTTCCTACAAATAGTATGGTGTGTTCGTGAGAATGAAGGAATGTACTGGGTTAAATCCTTTGGAATATTCTAAAAGTAGTTCTTCAAATAAATAGCACTTATTTACATGTCATTCATATAAATAAATTGGAGAGTATAGACGTTGAAATGCATGGTAACTAGATGAGATTTCTGAATGCACAGAAGTCTGGTTTACAACGACAGGTGGGTTTGGGGGCAGGTTCATCTATTCCGTTGGTCTTTATCACCTTATAATGACTGTATCAACTATGTGACCTTACCCTGTGTGGTTTAGAGACATTGGTTAAATTTCTTTCTCCTTCTCTCAAAAACCTTATTATATTTTTTCTGTGATATATATGATCAACAAACAACATAGCATTATCCTTCATTTTGTACCTGGAATCCATTTTGGGGCGCTGTATAATAATAGCCTAAAATAGAATATTAACTAGAATACTTACTAAATAATGATAATTTTCATAGTATCTCACATTGACTATAAATACTTTCCAAAAGAGATATAGGATATCTATGATGTCTTTTTCATTTGGTAGGAAACTAGCAGCCAATTATAAATAACCAAAATATATAGTCTATCACAGAGACAGAGCTGAGGGAGGCCACTGGAACCCAAACCATGATGAATATGGAGGGCAAAGGAACGGTGAAATTAGCGTTGGACTTTGTGAGATCAAAAGGAGGAAGAGAAGTTGTTTCTCTTAACTTCTGGGACAAAGCTAATGTGTAAGGAGTTATAACACAAAAAGTACTCCCAGGTACAAAGGCCATTCCTCATAGAGCAAAGATTTTTTTCCAGTGAGAGAAAAAGGAAGGAAACCCTTCCATCGTCCCCAGTGCCGCACTGAGAATTCACATTTACATCCCTTTCTGATTCCCAGCCACCCTTTCTTCTCCATGCAGGTTCGCAGGCTATGGAGTGTCATTAAAGTCAATGCCATGATCACAGCTGACTCCATGGGGATTTTCTACACCCCCCCCCCACCAGGAGCCCCTTGGAATCACTGGGCAACTACAACATCTCAATTCTAACACCTCTGAAAGATGCGCATGTTTTTTTCTAACAGCTTGTCAAGGAAAACAAGCACTTCCACGTTGAATGGAGACATTAAGTTTTAGATGCATCTTTATTTAAATTTAAATGTGGCAGGGCATTGAGGGGAGAGGCTTAGAGTTTTACCTTAAAACCCAAAAACTACATAAATCCTCAATTCTCATGTTCATCTAGCCTCTTCCTAGGTCTGCCCTGTCTTCTCCAGGAAATGACCTGCTCCTTCAGGGAGAGGTTCAAGGTCATTCGAAATGTACCCCTTTCATCCTTTATTACGACCTCAGAATTTGATGTAACTTCACAGATTCCATTTCCATTCTGTCCTCTCTCAGAGGAATAAGCACCCCCGTCCTGTACACCCGATTCTTCCCAGTGTTCCTGCAGTGTGGTCCTGCAGGCCAGCAAACTCACTCATCCTTGCCCTTGACTACATCCAGCCTGGCCAACCTTTCATTTAAAAAAGGACCTCTCTCAAGCAGCTTCGTTGTCAGGCTACCATTATATCACTCTGCTTCCCGTCACTCCCTAGTGCTCTTGAAAGAGTCCTCTGTGCTGGCCACCTCCACTTCCTCACCACCCACTCACTCGTTAATCCCTTCCACTCTGGCCCCCACCCTGACTCCTCTCTCATAGGTCGCCCGCGAGCACCCACTGCCAAATCCAACAGCCTCTGCTCAGGCCTCTCACTGTCCCAGCGCTCGCAGCGTCTCACGCCAGTGACAACACATCTGTGGCATTTATTTTTTACGCCCTGCCTGATTCCAAAAAGGAGAAAAGATGGCTTAGAGCAAAATATAAAACACAGTGGAGAGCATTGGTTAGAAGTAGGATCCCCCAAAAGGAAGGGATCCAAATAGAAAGACGGCTAAAGCCAAACCGCAAACCATCGGGCGGTCACTCTCAGCCCGGGCCAATTCGGGACGTTAGCAATGCCTGGAGACAGTTTCGGTCTTCACAGCTAGGGAGTGCGTGCTACTGGGATCTAGTAGGTAGAGGTCAGGGGTGCTGCTAAACATCTGTAATGCACAGTCGTCTCCCCCAAGAATTATTCAGCCCCAGATGTCAATAGTGCCATGGTCTAATGACCTGTGTGCAGTCTCTCTGCCTTATCTAAATTTTAGACGTGACTAACAACCCTTCCTCAAAAGGCTCTCCTTTACTGCCAGTCACAGCCCTGGGCTCTGCTGGAATCCTTCCTTGCTATGAACCCTCATCGGTTTATACCAGATCCCTCGAGGATCGTACCTTCCATAGGGAGCCCTCATTTTCCTCCCCAAGGAAAGAAAATCCCCCCATAATACTCTTCAAGGCGGCCTGTGCTCTTCCTTCACGAAACATTGTAATTCACAAATTAATTAATTAATTGATTATGTGGTTACAAATGTGATGCCTAGACTAGAAGCTCTGTGAGGACAGGCACCTCAAAATTTGTTGAATGACTTGAACTGAATAAAACTTAAGGTCATATTTTCACAGCTAAAGCAAAGCGAACTGCTCAAAGTCTCTGATTCCCTTTGGCTATCGAGACCTCTCTAGGAAGCTAACAGGGAGCGGTCTGCCTTATAGGAAGGCTGTTCTCTGCACTCACAGTGGAATGCTGGTCTAGCAGAACTTTCCCGGGTGTGCATCATCCTATCCATGTTGTCCCAGTGTTTCATATTTCGAAATGACCCCAAAACCAGTTTTATGAAAAATAGTTTCAATTCAAAAGAATTTTCTCTACTGCTTCTCTTATTTATAGGTTGCAAATCAACGTTCATAAAAATAAACCCTGGAGAACTTGCCAGAACCCAAGCAAAGGACTCTGGTTTCTTAGTCAGTGGGTAATATCACCAGCAGCACCACAAGGCAGCACCAGCAATGACATGTCATGTTTCCATGGCATCTTCCCTCCAGAAGACTCCCAGACCCTCTAAACTCTCTGGGAGATATGATAAGAAGGGTCCTCAGTGGGCATCCCCCCTCATCTGACTCGTGGACATGGCTCCAATGCTGTGCTACTAACCCACCACATAAACAGGCAGGAGACTGGGCAGTTCAGGGAAAGTGAGCTTAACTATCCGTGTTGGAAAGGCCCCTGTGCTCCGAGATTGCCCTATATCCTACAGAATGAAGATCTTTCCATGAGAGTGGCCATGTGTGGTCATTTTCCAATGACTATAACATGAGGACACCCAAAGAGTCAGGTATAGAAAAAGTCACCATAAAGTTCCAAAGCTAATGTGTAAAACTCTGATGTTAGGTGATGGATATTTCCAATTTCTTTCAAAGAGATAGGTCCCAGTGTAATAGTAGTAGCAAGAGCAGAAGGAATAGTAACAACAGCAAACATTAATTGAGCACTTATTATGTGCAGGCTCCATACTAAACTACATGCAGTATCTCATCTAATTCTCACAATTCCACTTGATGGGAGCCATCAGAGGCTAAAAGAGGTTTAATTTAACACAGTTGGCCAACTCCCCCTCTTAAAATTTAGATAAATATCAAAAGTAGGTTCTAAAGAGTTATATGGGGTTTATTCAACTCAAATGGGACAACAAAAGAAAACAGAATTCAACCACTGATGGTAAGCTATTTCACCAGTAATATTAAGACCCAGTATTCAAGTGGCCATTATAAAAGCAGGCACCCTCCTTCCCCACTTTCTGAAATAACTAACCTGAACATCTGGTGTCCAAGATGCATCTGGATTGCTTCCAGGGGAAAGTTATGGGTGGCAATGGCCAACACTAATGTTTTTCAGGGGCTATGAGGGAAGTTGTTAAAACTCAAAATAAAAATAACAATGATGATGAGGATGAGGATGGTCGGGGTACCTTCACAAGATCATGGTGAAGAAGGAAAGCCCACAACAGGCATGAGTGCCTAGGGAGAGTTGCTTCCCTGTTGGAAGGTAGGTGTTTCCCCGGTAACACAGCAGAGGGTCCTCACACTCACCTGGGAGCAGCCTGGGGCACTGCAGACAAACGGCCTCTCCTGCTCCAAATTCATCTTGGATTCCTCATAAATCTGAAGGGTCGGGGGAAGAAGGAAGAAGGAAAACAGAAATGCATGAATATTTCCTGCTTGTACCTGAGAAACATGAGAAAGGCAATTGCATGGAGCACCCTCTCTGTGTCAATTCCCAGTTTAGACAAGAAAATATGAACATGAACACAGGTCCCACCTTGCTGAGGCTCATGAGCCTCCCTGCAGTCTGGATTTCTATTATGTTTTCTGGAGTGTACATTTACTGTACTTTAAAGAAAAATGCCATGGGCTTGTGCAGCAAAAATCCTGCCTGTAGAAGACTACCTGGACTGTGTTATTAGCAGGGAAGACCTCACCTGCACAAGCAGATTCCAAAGGAAATTTCCCACCTGTCATTTGGGGTTGACTACATAGGACAGCAAGAGAAGGGGCAGTAACTGGACAATCATCAGTGTGAGGACCAACCTGAGCAACAGGTCAAATGATTCATCTATGGTCACCCCACCCACCAAGCTTCAGTATGACCTGGGAGTGCAGAGGTCCTGCAGCCAGCTTAGCAAATGACCCTGGTGGAAGGCAGGATCTTAAATTCCCTTTCATCTCAGGCATTCGATGATGCTTTAGCAAAAATTATCCAAGTTATGCAGGGGTGAATCAGAAAATGCAAAAATAAATTGCCTTGGATATTTTGTTAATTTGGTTTATAGGCTAATTTGACATTAATATTAGATTGAGTCTACTGCCCTTCTGCTCTGTATAAGTTACCTGGAATAAGGTAGCTTTGCAGGGAGAAACCTTGTGTTATGACCTCAGATATACATTAAATTATAGTGTGGGCCTTTTCCTATGTGGGGGTTTAGGTTCTAAGGTAAGTTCATTAGGCAGAAATTGAGCATAATCAAAATTACCTTTGCAAATCCTCCCAAAAGTTCATAAAAATGCAGTGTAAATGGTTTTGTGGTTACCAATGTATACTGTAACATAATTTTTTTAAATCATGAAAAGTACTATGCACATTGGTTACACAATTTAAAGCATTTTCTAAATCATACTTTTTGCTCATTTTAGAGTTGAGTTTATACAAGCTGTATGGTTCTGTTGTGGAACTAAAGCTTAGTGCTTCATCTCGGAGCACAGGAAGCAATTTGTTTCTTTAAAATGCTACTTGTAAGTGATTCCAAAGGAGTCCCAGGTCACCTTTGTCCCTAAAAGAGGGAGTTCTGCTTCAACTCATGTAATAGTCACTGTTTGTCCAAGGAAACTTTACCATCTTGAAAAAAAAAAGCTCAGTTCTCATTTTTTTTTATTATACCCTTCCCCACAATATGAATACATTTCACATACATTCTTTGAGAAATGCATACTTCTGTTTTTATGAAACACAAAGTAAAAAGACTTGCCTTAAATAACACAATTTTCATCAAGCAATGCCTTGGATTTTTTTTTGGGTGATCTATGTATTGATTTTAGGGGGGGAGAGAGAGAGAAACATCGATTTGTTGCTCCACTTATTTATGCATTCATTGGTTGCTTCTTGTGTGCTCTGACCAGGGATCAAACCCACAACCTTGGCATACTGGGACAACCTTCTAACCAACTGAGCTACCCAAGCAGGGCAACGCCTTTTTCAATCTCCATTAGGAACACCTCCCATTGGTCAGCTGTCAACACCGTGATTTAGCATAATTTTCCAGCTTTTCTGCATCAGCCATATTGTTTGAACTCTTTTACTCTGTTATAGTTAGAAGGACAAAAAACCCCAACAAGTATCTTTAGAAGCTTCACTTGCCCACGTCTGAGAAAAATCATGAGCAATTAAAATAACTTCTCATATCTCTCGTTATTCATTTAACTTTGCCATTACTTATCATAGCGTACCCCTCCTCTCTGCTGTAAATGTTGATAACTTACTTCTAAGCCTCAAAATAAAGGGTGGCTTTAAAGTTGAAAAAATGATTTAGATCCAAGATAGATTAAACAACAGTGATTAGATTCTCCATTAATTAGCTATGCCTCCCTTTTCTAGTAAAGTTTTAGAAATGATTTCCTGAAACTTTTCCTTCTCTGTGGTCATGATCTGCCGGAGTAGCACCAGCCCATTGAATTGCTTCAGGCCTCAGTTTTTCCTCCTTTACAATGGGGGTATGAATATCAGCCTTCAGCTCCTTCATTCCTGCGTCACCTTGATCCATTTGGAGGCCGGTAAGACATTTCCACATTATGGAGAAAGGGACAGAAGGTTTTGCAGGCAAATGTTTCTGAAACCTCCCTGTAATATGAACTATTCCCTACTTACAAAAGAGAATTTGCTATAAGGTGGGTCTTTCTTGGGTACGACATAAGAGCTTTAGTTGCCAAGGTGACAAAGAATAGCAATATTAGTAATATTACTAACAAATATTAAGATTACACGACAGTAAAAATGGGAAAGTTCCATATGAATACATTTACAGCCTACATCTGAAAGTAGTAATTAGCGATAACAATTAGATTAATGTCTAACATGATTAATAGATTAATAACTAGCAGAAATGGTCAAGATTGAAAGTGCTGCTGCTGAAGGTTAGAGATTTATTAACGAGCCCAAGTGAGAGAGGGGACTGAGCGAGCTCTGCCTCATGGGATGGAGAGAAGTACTTTCTACCATAATCGCAACTCTATTCTAAACCCTAGTCCATCAAAATGCCGACTTTCCCCATAAATTCTAGCCCATAATAGTGATAACTGAGCAATTCTGCTCGATGCCAACATTAGCTACCTTATATTAATTATTAGTTACAATTTGCATATGAGCTGCAGCAAATACCATGGAATTATACTTGATGCTAATGCTTAGAGGTAGAACAAGGTCTAGCCATACAGATTTTTTTCAATTAAATGTACTGGGGTAACATTGGTTAATAAAATTACATAGGTTTCTAGTGCACAATTCTATCATACATCATTTGTATATGTGCCCACCAGCCAAAGTCAAATCTTCTGTCACCATATATTTGACCCCCTTTACCCTTTACTACCCCCCTTACACCCCTTCCCATGGGATCCACCACACTGCTGTCTGTCTATGAGTTGCTCGTCTGTTTGTTTGTTCATCTGTTGCTTTCAGTTTTATATCCCACACAAATGGAATCATATTGTTCTTAACTTTTTCTGTCTTATTTCACTTAGCATGATACTGGCCATTTAGATTTACTCTGTCTTACGGAGCCTTCATAGTATGATGTTACCTTTAGGGGAATATGATCGATTAGAGAAATACAGAGTCTGCCATCAGATAGATTAGAGCTCAGTCATCACTATGCTTAGGTGTCATTTTACCATTTTACTCTTTAAACATAGATAAATCTGTATCAATTTATTACATGCGATGGATCCCGTGGACCAAAAATGTGTTGGCATCCCGACATTGAAATACAATTCCTAAGGTGAGGTGGCAGTTGCTAAAATAAAGTAAGTTGTATGTGATTAGTAAGGTCTGAGTGGGTGTGTATATATGTGTGTGAACCTCAACCGCTTTATTTGGGTGCTCCTCAGTTCCCACATTCAGCCCTCTGCAGACAGCACGCCTTGCTCGCTCCTTTGTGTGTGGGTGTTCGTAGCAGTTTTACTAAACGGTGCCACTCCACTACTCAGGCATCATTATTTTTTATCAACTGGTATGATCTGGTCTGATGTATTAGTCAAGAGCCATTTTTATGGTCTATTATTATGGTTCTTTTCTAGCACATATTGTAATAATTATTCTCTCAAACAGACTCCTACTAAAGCCCTGCGTATATTCTTTTATCATCCATCAAGGGGGGCAAATTACTCAGACGTGATTCTAGCCGGCGTGTTCTGCATTTGGGCCTCCGAAGGCAGGCTTCGTGCTCTCATTTCCCATTCGGCTGTTTTACTAGCTGGGATGCTTTAACGAACCAGCTCTATTTGGCAATCCCCATACCCCAGGCTACACTGCAGAGAGCTGACTTGTAGGCGTTCAATAAATATTTGTGGAATGGATAATGAATCCTGAATCATCACAATAAACCATCCCAAACATCTTGCCTTTTCTCTACTCCTAAGGCAGTGGCTCTCAAGATTTTTGGCCTAGAACCAAGTTTTCAGCGAGGCAAAGGTTGTGCAGGCCTCATTCCACCTGTTCCCAGTTAAGGCCAGAAAAGAAATTTCCCCTGATTTAATGGGGAAAAAAAAAAATCAAAGTTGCTTTTGGTGAAAACAATGAGTTCAAGTTATTTTTCATTAAATTTCACATGTAAATGTGTTAATTCATGATAAATTCAGTCTGTTAATATTGCCATAGGTATAAAAACCACTGAAGTCCAGTCTATTAGCCATATGAGGGCCGCTTGTGACCCCCCACAGAATGCCTTTGAGGAACACTGAGTGAACCCATAACTTCAGTTAGATACAGTCATAATTGTGGCCGACCGTTCAATCATTTAAAAGTTTCTAAATAGTACTATTTTTTGTTCCTCTTTTCCAAAGTTCAGATTCAGTGTTCAGCTTAAATGCCTCATGAGTCTAATTTTCCTTCAAATTTTTGGAAAACAACACAAAACCCTAATAACAAACCCTAATAGTGCAGAAAGCGAGTGGAGGCTTTTCGTAGTTGACAAGGAGATGACAGGCTTGATTTACAATTCAAACCCTCAACTGCCACTGGATTCGTCTGGCCTTGCAATGAGCAAGAATCTCCTTCATTGTTCATCGTCTGACCCCACAAATTCCTCCTGGTCTAAAATGGGAAGTCTTCCACAATGGCTGATGCAATCCATTCAAACGCTTTGCCAGGCACTTAGGGATATCCGTGCAATTACCATTTCATGAATGGCAAACACTGCAAAAAACAAATGTTACTAAAAACTTGAACAGCCTACGCAAAATACTGTAAATATGTATTTTAAGCAGAAGGACAACATTGAGCCCAAAAGGAAGAAACCTACATCATTTGTTGTCATCAGCCAAGAGGGGCGCTTCCCCATCTAAATCGTAGGAAGTCATTGCTGGTCCTCAGTGAACATTAAACTCCAATCTTAATGGAATGGCCCAACTTTCCCCCCAGTAACAGCAGGTAGAGTCACACAGTGATACGGGATTTGGAATAGTAAGACACTACAAATGTTGTTTTAATCTGAATATCTGGCATGGACTTTTATCAACACCAAAAGTTATGGGGACTTTAAAGTTGCAAACTGAATCTGAATATCAGTGAGCACTGATATTAGTATTGATGCATCTCGATCAGCTCTGGTATCGTTAATCCAGATAGGAGCACACTATGGAACTGAAAGAGGGGGTGTGAATTTTAATAGCAATGTTAACAACATCTGTCGGCATTTATTGCCCTACTGTGATCGTAGAGCGTCTTCTTGGCAGGACTCACGTGAAACAGACCTTGCTACTTTGTGGAACTTACTAGAATGCTGCAACAGCTCTAGAGGAGGAAACTGGTCCTTCCTAAAGTGCCAAGGACAGCTCACAAACAGCATCTTGAGTTAGTCACACTCTGTGAGAGTCTTACTTTGTTTCTGGGAACAAAGGTTGTTTATTAACTAAATTAGTTAAGGGCATATCTCTCTCAATGTATTGGTCAAAAAAGCAAAGATCCACATACAATACTAACCCAACACAAATTCACCAACAATACAGTATAAATTATTTTATTCTTAGATGCCCTGGCAGGGTGGCTTGGTTGATTAGAGTGTCTTCCCACACACCAAAATGTTGTAGGTTTGATTCCCAGTCAGGGCACATACTTAGGTTGTGGGTTCTATCCCCGATCGGGGCACATAAGGGAGGCAACCGATTGATGTTTCTCTCTCACATCGATGTCTCTTTCTCTCTCCCCCCTTCCCTTCTCTCTAAAAATCAGTTTTAAAAAACATATCTTCAGATGAGTATTAAAAAGTAATAATAATAATAAATAAATCTAGGACACAGCATAGTTCTCCCAAGACATGGCTAGCTATTGGAAAGGAATTATATATTCAATTTGGGGCAAACACTTTCTTTGAGAGGAAAGCCGTACCTTTCATTATCTTATTTGCTCATCTGTAAAGCAGGACTATTTAGTAGAACATTATAAAATGGGAGCATTCAAAGAGATATTACTTTAAAAAATAATCAATGGAAGCTAATTGCAAAATTGGAGAAAAGTAAAACCTGTTATTTTAAATATATCTTTACTTTTCAAACATGAATATCATAATTTCAAATAAAAAAATAAACACCCTTGAATTTCAGTCCAAGAAAATCAGTTATTTTGTGTGTGTCCTTGTAACCCTTTCTGCATTTGTGTGTCTTTCTCTGTCTCTCTTTGTGTGCCTCACACACACACACACACACACACACACACACACACACACACTTGATCAGATGTGTCCTTACTAGCTTTACTGGTAAAAAGATCTAGTAGGCTTGTTTCCTGTTTCAGTGTTATTCTTGAAGTGGGCTGCAGCTAGAATCTGAATTTCATTGGGCTATTATTATTTGCAGCTGTGTGACCTTTTTAACCCTGCTTTTAAAGTGACATTTCAGCCCTCAAGCTTAAAACGCCTTGAATGCTGCAAAGTTTTCAAACCAGAGATTTACACAGGGAACAAGACTGAGAGAGGCACTGGACCTTCTCAGTGAAAAGTCACCAGAACCTGGCGAGAACTGGTGTATGACTGGGAAGCTGACAACCAGAACTCTTCCCCGGAAGTCCCCAACTTTACACTCTCTGCGGCAGTTAAATGTTACTGTTCCATTCAAACCCTCCTCATCCTGCAACGATGTTCAGCATCCACAGGTATCCCGCACGTTCAGAATCTCACAGCCCGAACCAAAGACTTCTTCGGGGTTGTTTCACACACTGCATCCTTCTAAGGGACCGCCCTGGATTCCCTGCGAGTCAGGCCGCTGTTCCCTGGAGGAGGATTTTCGAATAGCTTTGGTTTCTGGAAGCTCACCCGGGCTGTACTTCCCGAAGGGGGCCCGACAGGAGAGCGCGGGGGGCGCACATGCTCCCCTGTACTTCTGCAGAGGTTTGCGGTTTTATTTATGTGGCGTTTATACTGTGTATGAAAAAACATTCCAGTGGGATTGGGTTTTCATATGTTAGATTCCTCTTTCTTTTTTCTTTTTTAAAGTTTTCCATATGTTTCTTTGGAGATGTGTCGTCTTTTCACAGTTCCTAGCTAATTTCTACTTGGGTTTCGCACGACCCAGTCTCACGGCTGTCCCGTGGCTGAGTGCGTGGCTCTGAAACACCCGCCGAGCAGGGTGCTGCGCCTCGGGGGGCACAGACCACTGCAGTGTGCTCCTGAGTGTGGGAACTGAGGTCCTGCTCCTCTTCTTGCTCCATCAAGCACAACAAGTCTTTTGCAGGACACACACCATCTCTAAGAAAAGTTTATTGGACATATATGTAAAGATTCTTGGGTTTTAATGGAAATAGTGAAGGTAATCAAATCACTCGGCTTGTTTCTAATGGGACTGAAGACAACCTTGGAAGGAAGATATGCTGAAGGGGGGCAAACTTTTCCTTCTTACCTGCTCCCAATTTGAACAAATTGAAGAAAAAAGAAAGGAAAGGAAAAGGAAAGGAAAGGAAAAGAGAGAAGAAAGCAAAATTGGGACAAGAAGTGATCAGGTGTTTCCTTGACATGGTTTTTTTTACCTTTTCAGGAAGTCTTCCATTGCAATGTAAAATAATTGCCCCCATGAAATCTTCAGAGGAAAAACTATGGTAGCAAAGAAATTAAACGCAAACCTGGGAATATTCTTCAAAATGGTCAAAAGCATCTTGCCTCTAGAAAATCAGGAAAAGGTACAGTTCTTTCTTCCCCCCCTTTGATCTACTATGGTAAACTTGCCTCTTTAGAGTTATAACACATTCCCAATGGACTACTCTGCCCCGGATCATTTTTAGTACATTCTAGGTACGTTTGGTTTTTAAACTGTTTTTATGTGAAATGACTATTTCAAAGTATTCTGAAAAATCACAACTTTCCAGTCTTGGTTTTATTTTCACACATGCAAATGATTTTTATTGGTTAGAAATATTTTCTTTGTATCTTTATGCTATATAAGAATCTCTGCCTCTCCAGCAACAATAGTATATGAAATGTGTGGGCTGAAGTAATCTTTAACAAAACATCTGAGACGTTTTCTTCTTGTGCATGAGTCTGAGCTAAGAATGTGAGACTGTATATAAACACAGTAGTGATCGTGCCAGACCTCTGCTTTCTGCAGGGCCTGGTCAGAGGCTGTTTCATCTCGCTCTTAAATCTAAAGATTACTATTACTGCGTTACTATTAAAAGACATTTGAGAATGATGGTATGGAACTGGGTGCTTTTCCCCCTCGACTCCAGAAGAAAACTAGGCATTCCCAAGTTCTATCTAAAGTCGCCAGCAGTTGTGTTCAGTCTGTGACATCTCACGGTGTCAGCTGAATACAAGGTAAAAATACACACGAAGACTTGATTCGGATTCCTAAGACACTATGCTTCAAATGTCAAGCATGTGAACATTTGACGGTGCTAGCAGGTCACTTAAAGGCCATGTTAAAGCAAAAATATGATGTCGTCTGAAGATACTGCCATCATTCAAATAAGGTCCCCTTTCTAAATACTAGCAAAGGCACATTTTCATCTGCCTTTCTAGAGAAGGAATGCTTTCCTTGCATGGTCTAGTAACGGGATTTGGAAATATAGGAAGCCAATTTTTAGTTGCCACTGTCACTGGGGGCACGACTGGCGTTCTGCTGGGGTCAGGGATATGAAACAGTCTATGATGTGCAGAGTGGGCAGCCCTGTGCTACACCGAGGTCTCCCTGTAGCACAGCTTTTGCAAGAGTAACAATAATAGAAGCCCCACTGCCCCTGGTTTAGAAGTAAGAAGCAGGTAGATAAAGGTAAATGAATAGTCAGGGTGAGACGGTGAAAACAAAGTCAGCATGCAGAAGAGGAAATGAAAATAAAGGACTAAACGCATGCCCACCTCTTTATACTTTTCCAAGAGCTCTGCAAACCTTGAACAAAGTTAAGCTTAGGATGGGGCTAGATTCAATGCCAATAAAAACTTTATGAATATTCAAAAAAGCATGTGAAGTTATCATGCCTGCTCGGTGTGAAGGAGGGCTGGAGACTGTTGCCAAGATTGTAACTAAGCAGAAGCATTACCCGTTCAGATTCGATCCACAGAGGAGACAGATGAGCAAGCTAGCAGCTAAGTCAGATAGCATCGAGTAGATTTTTAAAGATGAATTACCTAGTTCAGCTACCTATGGCCCCATTCTCCAGTTGACCTACCACACCGTGTTAAGCAGTGTTGGCTCAGCAGTAGCAAAAGCAAGCATGAATCCAAATGGAGCTATGGCTCTTGCCCAGATGCCTTCTCATTCCTGATACCTGCCTGTTGGTTTTATATTATTGCTGAGGAGAGTTCCATCAAAAGGGCATGTTTTTCTTTTCTTCTTTTTTTAAATTTAAGTAGAGAACATCACAAATTTCTAAATTCTGCTTTAATGTTGCTGGTACCATCAGATATCAATTCATAGCATACATATTAGGGGAACACTGACCTCCTAACCAACTTCTCAATAAGAAAGTTTAATATATATATAATTTACATATATAAACACACACAAATACACATCTAAATGCATATTTATTTATTTATTTTTCTTATAGCCTATTAAGTTTTCTCATTGAGAAGTTGGGGGGTGTGTGGACACATGTATGTATTCAAACACACACATTACAGAGATTATTTTATCCCCACAAACTAGCTCAAGACTCAAAACTGACACCTAGTCCCTAACATCACCCAGGGGAAGGCACTGAACTCACAAGGAGGTAGAATAAGAAAATCCAGGTCCACCTCTCAGCACAAGGTCACCACAGTTCAGGATCATTAAACTGGTATTTTAAAAGTGCAGAAGTAAGCCGTATTTTTGAGCATCACTAAATCGTTTCCATAGACTAGCAAAGTCCTTAATGTCTTTCTCAACTTCCGATTAAACAAAAGAGTCACTCACTAAAGCCTACAAACCCACTAAAACACCCTGGAAAAAAGACACGGAAAGAAAAGGCCTTTTCCTTGAACCACCACCCACGAGAGGTTACACTGTACCAGACTCCAATTCATCAAAAGGTCCCAGCCATTCACAAACAATGCAGGGGCCAGCTCCTTCTGTCCCCCAGGGCTGGGCCCCCAGACAACAGCACCATTTTTCCGTGAACATGCCACATCAGCATGGAAAGGGAAAGACGGTTTTTTAAATGCCCCTGCTCTCCACAACCTCAGACCCCTCCCTAGGCATGAATGCCATCTCTTTGCTCAGGGGTGTAGGTCAGGTCCTGGGAAATACCCTGAACCTGGACTCTTCCGAGAGGGAACGTGAAAGGGGGTGGGTGCACGCAGCACCCAGAGGGGCTGTGGAGGGAGACCTACCAGACATTTCCATTGAGAGGGGAGTTTAGGGGAAGGGAAGAGGCTAGCCCTCCAATCCTCACAAGTCAATTGCAGCTGCTCAACGAGGGAATGCAAGGATCTTCACAGGCCATTGTTCACGGGCTGCTTCGGGGAAAGTGGCCTGTGGCCCGTGATTGATTACCTGTCACAGAGAACTTGTTCCTAAGTGATTCAACCTCCACATGAAGGGGGTAGGATCAGAAACCCAGGACACTGGTCTCATTCATTCATTCTTCCCCCATCGTCACGGAGCACCTACCATGCATTAGGCCCTGTGATAGGAACATGAAGGCCCCGCCAAGACAGCCCCGCCCTCTGAGCCCTGCCGGTCCAACAGGGAGGTGAGGCCTGGGCAGATGTCTACAGTGGGGGGCAGAATGCTAAAGGCCACAACGGAGTTTGAGCAAAGTGCTGAGTGTTCAGAGGCCATGAGAAAGCGAGGCTGTTTCAATAGCTACATCAAATACCATATAATCTCCTTTCACAGTTAAATATTTCTCATAAGACGCCAATTCAAGGTGTGCACACATGCGCGTGCGCGCGCGCACACACACACACACACACACACACACTGTGGAGCAATCTTTTAATATTAACAGTAAGGTTTTTTGTTTGTTTTAAATTAGGTTTTATTTTACTTTTAATCCTGATCATTAAGACTACATTATTTGTAGGAAACCTCACATTGTGGCCAGGGGTCCAGATTTTATGTTAGAAAATCAATCATTAAATCTCAGCTCCCTAGCTGTGTTCTTGGGCAAGTTGCTTAACTTCTCTGAACATTATTTTTCTCACAATAAAAAGAGACAAAAGATAACACCGGCATTCTCTGCCTCACAGGGATATTGGGAAGGTCAAATAGGATGGTATCTGGGGAAGCGCTGTGAAATGTTGGTTACTGTTTCTATCACAGATGTGCCTCAGAGTGAGCACATGCTGAGGTGCGGGATGGCACAAGGAGTTACGTCCACACTTGACAGAAAGCGTGTGTAAAGAGGTTAGACGTACTGAAGGATGTTGGAGGTGGTGCTCTTGACAGAGATTCTGACCTTCTACGATTCTCTGATAATCTAGCCGTTGTCTACTAAACCTTATCCACTAGCTTTTTACCAGGAGAATTTAATTGTCCTTGTATTCTAATTGAGGTGTGATGTCAAGAAGTGCTTTGGAGTCTGGTCCGTGCTCATGCCCTAGCTATGCAACATTGCAGCCAACCTATGAGCGTGGGGAATGGGCCACTTGACCCTGAGATAAATTTGGCTATTGTTGGCTGAGGCAGCCAGGGAGCATTGGACACCTCACCCTGAGCTTGGAGGAGCCAGAGCTGGAAGTGGACATGAATTGGTTTACCTTCCTGGAGCGTTGCTCCTGAGCACAGAAATGCAGGTCAAGTCCACCCCCTCACCTGGGCCTGGCTACACTCTCCTTGTGGTCCAGACTCCAGTCACCCTGAAGGTAAGAAAAGAGTGAGGCTCGGAAGCTGCCTGGAGTAAACTGAGAAACTCAGAGCCTCCTTATCGGAGGGTGAGTTAAGGCTTATGCGCAGTCATTAGCCATAAGACTAATGCAGATTATGACCTCTCTTTTACATCTACTTTCCACTTGGGCTATCAAAAAAAGAAATCAAATCTTCCTTTTGTTATTAAATTTTCTTTAGCAAATTACATTTTCCTTTATCATCTTACTGCTTAATCTTATTCTTATTCTTGATCTATCTTATTTTTTCTTTACTTCCCTCACATTTTCATTCCCAAAAGATGCCATGGGGTAAAAACATTTTGAATCAGGCATAAAGAGTTAGCTATCTGTGAGAAAAGGAAGTCACAGCACAAAGACCTGGTCATTTCAGCCACGTGGGGAAGCGGAGAGGTGAGATCTCACTGAGAGCGACACTTCCTAGCCCAGGACGCAGAGGAGTGCAAGGTGAATAGCTCGAGACCTCTGTCCCTGAAAGCAGGTCACCTCCCAAGGCAGAAAGGTCTGTGTGTGTGGAAAGCTCACAGATTCTGAGTTGTTAATGCTTGGGAGTAGTCGAGTTTTTACTTAATGAAAAGATCTCTTCCGTGTCCTCCTATATCTCGTGCGTTGGGCATTTTTAACCTCAGAAAAGCATTTTCCGTCAAGGCTGAAAAAAAGCCTTGTTTAGAGACAACTTTGATTTATCTTTTCCCTAAGTGCCTCTGAAGGGAACACAGCCGGGGAAAGCCATTCCGCTATGATTTAGGATGGCAACGTCCCCAGGGATTTCCCAAACCTGCCGTGTTCCGATCCACCCCTGTGAGACCTACATCTGAGGATTCCTGGTGTCCTCCAACTGAGGGGATTCTTTAAATAGTGACACTAGGCTAATGTTTGTAAGATGCTTCAAGGACCTTGAACACAAGTTGAAACTCCTAGTATCATCGCTACTTCTTTATCAGTCCTCTACTGTTTCCAAAGAAACAGAAACAACCACTTAGGCAAACACACACACAAATCCTCCGGACACCCAACTTAACCAATGTCTTCTTTCTTCCCAAACCGCCAATCAGCCAGTCACCAGGCAAACAGCTCGAGCACCAGGCAAAGAAAACATGTTATTTTTCTGGGCAAGCCTTAACTTCACTGCCTACAAAACACAGCCCCACAGGGTACATCCCACACATGGGGAGATTAAGGCTCCCCTCTCACACTGGAAACCAATGGTTACCCGGCAACACCTGCGGAAACTGAGGTCAGGATTTGCCAACATGCACCCTGAAGTTCAAGCTCATTTATTCTTGAGCTTTCCTACACAGACCAGTACTCACGTCCAAGCCATCCCTGCAATGCCTCTCCTACTGGTAATCCTGGAAGAAAGCTCCAAAAAGTGACATAAGAGAGAAGGCGTCTCCTCTCCACAGAGCCTGATCCCTCAGCTGTCCAACACCCGTGGGCTTCTCAGAATGAGAGGATTTGCTCAAAGTCAGGGCTGTGTAGCGAGTCAACCTGGATGTCTAAATGTCCCCTAAAACAAGCCATCCAGTGAGCTACGGTTAGAAAAAGAAAGGAAAAATAAACAACAAAACCAGGCTTCAGAGAGTGCCTTTAAAAATGAGGCTGTCAGGAGCCAAGTTCCACAGTGAGCACAAGCCACTTAAAGCCACACCCCGGACACTTGTCAGAAAGCTTCAAAGTGCGAGGGAGGCTCCCTGCCACGGGCCAGGGTCATAGACCCAAAGGTGACAATGAGACACTCCCAAGAACATCTGGCCAAATAAACCAGGCGCTGGGCCTTTCCAGATGGCAGACAGTGGCCTCCGTCTTCACTCATCAGCTGACCCCAGATTCCTGTCCTGGGTTCGGCTGTTTCATGTGGACAGCAGAGCGCAAACCTCTCTCACCCCAGCCCAGTGCAGGGTTAGGGTCTGAAGGCAGATGAAGAGCCACTTCTCCCCCTTCTTGTCCCTGTCTTCCTCCAGAAGGCCTGTCAGCCTTCCAGCAAATGTCCCTGGAGGACCTCAGGAGGTGTGCTTAGGGAAGGAGTGGTAAAGAAGTCAGATGAGTCCCTGTTTTCACAGAGCAAAAGGAAGCAAAAACCACAAGCACACAGCTCAAGTAAGTGACAAAGAAAAACAACATTTTGGGAAGTCTATTGAGAGTGATAAAGAGGGTGATATGATAGAGACACAGGTAGAGGGGGAGAGCTCTTGGAAGGGGGAGCAGGTACCTATCTCTGAGCAGGACATATTTGAACTGAGGCCTAAAGAATGCAAATGAGCTGTCTGAAGAGAGAAGGAGAGAGGGTGTCCCAGGTAGAGGGGACCCCAATAGCAAAGAGCTTGGCATGTGTGAAGGACTGAGACAGGGCCAGTGAGGCGGAGTGTGGCGTGTGAGGGAGAGAGGCGCCCAGGATCACTGAGAAGCAGGCACGCCTCAAATCACCCAAGAGTAGCATATATTCTAAGAGTAAAGGGAAGCACTGAAGAATTCTGGGCAGTGGGGAGAGGGACTTTGAGAAGTTAAATTTTCTGCTCCTCAGCCCTCATATGAAACCTGAGGATTATCACTTAACTTTGGGGTGGCTGTGATGATGGCAAGGACACTATAAATGTCCACGAGCCTGCCTCCCATCTGGGGCAAATTTCTAAGCCTCTCTGAATTTTAGTTTCCTCATCTGTGAAATGGACAAACAGTCCTTTTTACACAGAGTTGTAGTAAAGACAAATGAGGCATCCAATAAATCAGAGCTCTGTAGTACTATGCAGTCTTTAAGAGTATCTGGGTTAAAATCTTGAGTCTTTCATTAATTAGCTGTGTGACCTTGGATAAGTCACTTAATCTCTCTGTGCCTCAGTTTCTTCATATCTTGTAATAATGGCACTTATTTCATAAGGATATGAGAGTATATGAGGATTAAAGGAGTTAACATGTGTAAACAAGTTAGAACAGTGCATGGTCTGTGGTAAGTGCTATGTAACTGTCAGCTCTTGTTACTATTATAAAATCTGAATCTAAAACTTCTGAGAAGTATATGGTTAAATAATCACATAAATATGGTTTATTTCATTGTGACAAAAATAACAGGCAAGAATAGCATGGCATTTTAGTATCACTCATTGGCAGAGACACATTTTTATTCATATATGAACTTGTTATGTTTATGTGGCAAAAAATAAGGTCCTAAATTTTATGTGTTTCCATATACTTAAACAACAAGCTATAATTTCATGATTCTTAATTGTCTGAGCTAATTTCTCCAATGAACATTTTCTTTGCCAGCACAGAACAGGATTTAGTAATTCTGCATGTGTATTTGTTAGAGTATGGATCACACTGGGTAGCAAGCACAAAAGGAACTCAGGTTGTCCACTTATTTATCAAATACAATTTTTATTGGAAGCCTATCTTGCCTAGAATCATGCTAGGTACTGGGGAGATCTAGATTTTAAAAAAATATGGAGACCCCAAGAAATATTAATAACATAGTGGTAAAAATTCAGAATAACAAAAAACTGAGTTTGACCCTGACCCTATCCTTCTGCTCTTTACCAATAATAGCTGCCTGTCCTTGTGCATACTACTTAGTTTCTCTGAACTTCAGTTCCTTCATCTGCAAAACAAGAATAATAATAACAACAACTATCTCATAGGTTTGCTATGAAGATTGAATGAGAAGTTGCCTGTAAATAATTTAGCATATGGTAAGCTCTCAATAAGTTTAACTATTGCTATACGCTCTTTAAGGGAGACAGACACAAGCTGATAGCTGGAGGTCCATGTGAAAAGTGAGACTGAGTTTCAGGGAAGACAGTGAGAGCACAGAAGAGGGAGTGACTCACTCTACCTGTAGGAGACAGGATTTAGGAAAATGGAACTAAGCTATTATTCTTAGCATCTTCTGTTCTAAGTTGCTGCCTGCCCAAGCAACTGCCCATGATCCTGGGTTGATCTGCCCTATCTCAGACAAATAAGATCCCATGCACCAAGTCTCTATCCCAGACCCAATCAAAGGGTCATCTTCATTGAATGGTAAGGTCACGGTTACCTTATTCAACCACATATCCGATTCTTATATGTATTCAAAAACACTCCAAAGCACCCACCATCCAGATGCAGCTGGAGGACCTGCAGTGATGGTGAACTTCCCCTGTCAGGAACTGGACACTATATTTAAGAGGCTGAGCAGCATTAGCAGACAGGTCCTGGCACTGGCCTTTGGAAACAGGCTGAGACAGGTAAACTCCATCCCAGAAATGAGCCCAACACCTCAGGTCCATGGCTTGTCTGTCATAGCAGTCCAGGGCCTCCACTCTACTTTGCTGGTAAGCTCTCCTGATCAGCAACTCATGGCTTCTGCTCAGGACACTGGACACTGTCTCACACTCTTTCCCCAGGTTCTGTGTCTGGATCTACTCTCTGCCACAGATTCGTGAGTTCTGACCCTTGACTTACACTGCTCCTCACAGAAGCATGTAATGACCTTCTAAGGCCACTTGCCCATCTTTATTTGCTCATTGCTTAAGAACTTCTTCCTCATAAGAAACTAACCCCCGCCCTGGCCAGTTTGGTTCAGCGGTTAGAAAGCCGGCCCGCAGACCAGAGAGTCTCGGGTTCGGTTCCCGCTAAGGGCATGTACCTCGGTTGCAGTTTGTCCCTGGCCCCGGTTGGGGTTGTGTGGGTGGCAACCAGTCGATGTGTCTCTCTCACATAGATGTTTCTCTCTCTCTCTCTTCCTCCCTCTCTCCCTCCCGCTTTATCTGAAGATAAAAAATGCAAAAATGTCCTCGGGTGAGAAAAAAAAAAGAAACTAAACCCCATCTCCCTATAATTTACAGTCAATGGGCTCATTCCCATCCTAGGGACCATCCTAAAGAAGTATAATCTTTCTTTAATAAGGCAGAGTCGAATATCTGCAAGCCCACTCAAAGCTGCTGCCATTCTCCAGTTATCTTGGACAGAGCAAACATTTCCAGGTCCCTTCTACTACCTCTCTTGAAATGTTCTCTCATTAACCCAATCTCTTTCCTAGGATGCTGCCCCAGCCAACCTGATACAGGCCTTGGGCTGGTGATGACTTTTCCTGATCCTCAGGAAGATTTGCATTTGCATAGTAACTTCAACACAGCAGCCACCAGGAGTGACAACGTGGGAAATCCTGACAAATGGTGTTGTGATCTGGGGTGATTCTGCACACCTCCTTTCACTCCTCAAGCGCAACCCCTCCTCTGCATACAGAAGGAAAATAAATAATTACAAATATCACCAGGAGCAGTAACTCATTTCCATAAATCGTCAGTGGGGTCTTGTGAACAGGTACTGCATCTGAAATATGTATCGCCAGAGTTGTACCCAAATGTGCACAACAAACAGTAGATAGGACTTCTCAGAACCAAACCTGGGAACTATTACATCTTTTCCTTCCTAAATGCACAAAAGGACATAAAAAACAAAAGGGTGGAATACAAGGGTGTGTGTGTGTGTGTGTGTGTGTGTGTGTGTGTAACACCCTTGCCCTGTGGTTCCAGAGACTGGAGTAAGTCTGTGCAGCATTACAGCCAGTCCTAATGACCTCCCTCAGTGAAAGGACAGTTCTGCTACATGGTCTTCCACTGCCCCTCCAGATCCATTCTCAGCTCCCCACTGTGTCCTAGGAGATTGCCAGCTGATCCCTTGACTGGAGGGTGGAAGAGAAGAGAAGTCAGGTGGATGCCTTTCTGCTGGGTTTGGGTGGCAGTGGCTGTATATCTCCATGTGTGGTGGGCATCCCCTCCCACAGCTAAGCCCTCTCCAGTGGGTTCTTCCCTCGGCCTCCTTGCCATCCAGGAGATGGGAATGTCTCTCTGCTGTGGCTAGACCCTGGTCAGCCTGCCCACAGCTCTGTAGTCCCTTCATTCCATCTTCTGTCATTATCCTAGGGAAGGTGTCATCTGTTCCTGCGGGGACCCCAACTAATACAGCAGCTTATGTTTGAGGAATATTTAATCATATTCATATGCCTAGAACCAGTGTGACCACTGATTCTCCTAGGTCATAGCCCAGATTTGCAAGACTTTGCCCTAGGGGAACAGGGGGACTCAGAATTCTCTGGAGGAGTCATTGGACCAGGGAGATGTCATCTGACCATGTTGTTAGGGGAGCTCTGGGAACCCAGATGGTCCTGGACAAAGAAAACTCAGACCATTCAGGGCATATCTGTAATGAGGTAGAAGGACTTGTTCCAAAATGTTTCCTGAATAAATGCTGTTGGTCCTATGCTATGAAAAGCTTGATCAAAAAGAAGGCAGGGAAGGTAAGAACGATTTGTTACTGTTTATTAGTCCTCATCACAACCCTATGGAAAAGGTATTGTATTCTTCCTAGCTCACAGATGAGAACATCTGATGTAAACAGCTTCCCCAAGGACCCAGCTAGAAAGAAGGGAGCCAGGAGCCAAAAAGGCATCTGACAACCCTGATGTCTGCAGTCTTCCCACTACCCTGCCCACTTTTTCTCTCAAAACTGAAACTTTCCCAAAATAATCAGTATAAACATCCTACTAGTCAATGATAGATATGACACTATCTTGAGAAATATCATCACTCTCAATTTTCATAAGGGACCAAGCTACAAACTTAGGGCTTTTTCCCCATACTCATATACTTAGGACATAAATGATCAAGTAATATAGCTAGGTTACAGTTACCAGAAAGACCCACAAAAGAAACATAGAACCTATTAATTTTAATAATGCTTTTTTATAAATGAAGGTGCTATTATGCCCTTCAGGTCTGTTTTTATTTCATTTCTTCAACTTGCCCAAGTCTGGCTTCTCGGTTGTCTTTATTTTGACTGTTTCTGCCCCAGAGAGGGGCTGCAGGTTCTGTGAAATCCTTACCTTTGCAGCTGTGCTTGCCACCTCGCAGAGGGGCCCGAGAAACACAGGCTCTCTGCTTCCTTTTTAAAACCTGACAGTCACACTTTCTCCACTTCAAAGCCACACCACATGACCTCAGCAGGCTGACATAAATGGACACTCACGCACAAGATTATTCACTCAGTGGCTTTTTCCATATGGAAAGGGGAAAAAAAAGGAGTCATTTGTTAACCTTTGTGGAGTTTAACAGTTTACAAAGACGTTTTCCATACATTAATTTAATTTGGTTCTTAGGATGATTTATGAGATTCATGTACTTTTTTCTCTCATTTTGCAGATGACAAATCTGAGGTTTCGAGGGGAAAGTGCTGTGGCTGAGGTCCCACCGCCAGTAAAAGGCAGAGCCGAGGCTTGAAGTCGCGCTCTCTGCCGCTAAGCACTAGGAGAGGCTTAGAACGGAGCAGAGCAACCTATTTGCCTGTGTTTGGGGGATGTTTCTGCATCTGGGAAATTCATCTAAGTGCCAGTGAGTCCTAAAAATACATTGATGACACAAATACACAAGTGTTGCTCTAGAAGGCTCTAGGTCCAGTGGAATGTTCCAAAGACAGGGGGTGGAATTTGTCCTCTCACCTTGGACACTGGAGACACCGCATCAAGCACCTTTCCAGCACCTTCTGCCCTGGGTCAAGCTGTAAAACATTCTCTGCTGTGTGTCCCCACTTCAAGCTTCCAGCACACCCCCTGCATCTGAGCTTAGGACAGCCTCTAGAGAATAATTTGGGGAAATTCTAAATGTCCTCCTGTCCTACTCTCTGCCTCTGCTGTACCCACCACAGCCCCACGGTTCCCGGAGCTGCAGAGTCCCGATGTCTCTCCCTCTGATTCTGTCTGTCCTTGGCACCTCCTGACATTCTGTATGAAGAGGTGCCTCAGAATCCATCCTCTCCCAAAGTAAGGCTTGGCAAGGACGGGACTAAGTACCTCTTCCGATGGACTCTACCCTAAGTGTCCGCATTATCTGGATGCAGTACCAACCCCACCACATAGCCCTCAGGAGCCTCTGTTTCCAGAATAACACAGCGCCTCAAACTGTGTTGTAGCACATGAAACTACACATGTAGAGTATTTAGCAAAATATTCAATACATAGAAAACATTCTGTAAGAGTTACTGGTATCACAAAGCCTGTTCTTCAGAGCTACATAGCTGTTCCTTGCAGGAGCCTTTGACTTCAAAAAGTATAACATCCTTTTTTAAATAATAACTTAAAACAAAAGTACACGTGGTATGAAAAACTGTATGCAAACATTGCTAGATCATCTAGATAGAATGAAAAAAAATCAAGAAAGATGCAAACTACCAAAAATGACTCAAGAAAATCTGAATAACCCTATAACAAGTAAAGAGACTGAAACAGTAACTTTTTTTAAATTCCCACAATGAAAAGCTCAGGCCTAGAGTTCTACCAAATGTCTAAAGAAGAATGAACACCAATCTTTTGCAAACTCTTTCCAAAAATAAAGAGGAGAAAAGATTTTCCAACTTGGTCTATGAAACCATTATTATCCTGATACCAAAACCAGATAAGGGCATCACAAGGAAAAAAGAAAAACTATACACCACCAGTTCTTATAAACGTAGATGCAAAATCCTCAATAAAATACAAGCAAACCACATCCAGAAACATATCAAAAGTATTATACACCATGACCAAGTGGAATTTATCCCAGGAATGCAAAGTTGGTATAACATCTGAAAATCAATCAATACAGTTCGCCAATTTAATAGAACAGAGGAAAAAACACATGAGCAACCGCAAAGACACAGAAAAAAAGCATTTTATAAAATCCAATACCCTTTCATGATAAAACACTAAAAAAACTAGGAATAAAAGGGAACTTCCTCAATCTGATAAAGGAAAACTGTAAAAAAAGAAAAACAAAAGCCCACCCACAATGGATATTATATGTAATGGTGAAAAACTGATGCTTTACCCCAGGATCAGAAAAAAGAGAAGGATATCAGGTCTCACCACTTCCATTTCACTGGAGGTCTAGCAGGACAATTAGGCAAGAAAAAGAAATGAAAGGCATCCAGATTGAAAAGGAACAAGTAAAACTATCGCTATGCACAGATGACATAATCTTGTGTATAGAAAATACTAAGGAATCTATCAATTAAAAAAAAACTATTAGAACTAATGAACACGCTCAACAAGCTTGTAGGATACAAGTCAATGTACAAAACTCATTTGTACTTTTATACACTAGCAATAACAAATCAGAAAATAAAAAAAAAAAAGCAATTTCAGCCCGACCAGTGTGGCTCAGTGGATTGAGCATCGTCCCGTGGACTGAGAGGTCTTGGTTTGATTCCCGGTCAGGGCACAAACCTGGGTTTCAGGCTTGATCCCTAGTAGGGGGCGTGCAGGAGGCAGCCAATGGATGTTTCTCTCTCATATGGATGTTTCTATCTCTCTCTCCGTAAAAAATCTCTCTAAAAAATCAATAAAAACGTGTTTTTAAAAAAAAACAATTTATCTTACAATAGCACCAACAGAATAAAATAGTGATAAATTAACAAAAGAATTGCAAGACTTGTATACTGACAACAAAATGTTTCACTGACAGAAATTAGAGAATACCTAAATATATGAAAAGACAATTCAAGTTCACGACTTGCAAGGATTAATGTTATTAAATGATAATACTCCCCAACTTTATCTACAGATTCAACGCGATTCCAATCATAATCCCACATAACTTTTTAGCAGAAATTAACAAATTGATCCTAAAATTCATATGGGAATGTAAGGGATCCAGAATAGCCAAAACCATCTTTAAAAAGAACATATTTGGAGGATATATCAGTGCACATGAAATGCACATATTTCACTACTTAAAAAACCACACACTAATTTCTAGACTCTAGTCATGACGAATTAATGGAAAATTATGACTACCCAAAGGCATTTATGCGGGAAAATAAATATCACCTATTTTCTACTATAAACTCAGAGTATGAACATTTAGCAAGCCCAAATGCTAAAACAAATACCCATCAAAGAAATGTTGTAACCGGAACATCTTGTCTTGCTGATTAAAACAGTGGTGAATTAGAAAATGCGGACTTTCCCCTTACCCACCCGAAGACTTCCTTCTTGTTCGTGTCCTTGCTTCCTACATCTTCTCCTGTGATTACACCTTTGCTCACACGAAGTATTTCTTTTCTTTTCTTTTTTTTTAATCCTCACCTGAGGATATTTTTCTATTTATCTTCAGATACAGTGTGAGGGAGAGAGAGAGAGAGAGAAAGGGAAACATCGACGTGAGAGAGACACATCGACTAGTCGCCTCCTGCACGACCCTGACCATCAGGATTGGGGACGAACCGCAATCAAGGTACATGCCCTTGACTGGAATCGAACCCGAGACTCATTGGTCCGCAGGCCGACGCTCTACTGCTGAGCCACACGGGCCAGGGCACACGAGGGGTTTTTATAGGACCTCGTCCCTTTGACACCCTTTCCTCTATCTTCCTGTGCTTTCTTCTTTTCCACTGTTCTCCTCCCTCTCACGGTTCTTTCTGTCCCTTCTTCCCACCCACATCTGAGCAATGGTCAAATTCCCTCAGTTCCACTTCTCTTACATCCGTCCACTTTCCTCCACTCCCACTGCCACCCTCTGAGGCAAACACTTCATCGTCACCCTTCACGGCTGTTCTTGGACCAGCTCACAGTCCAAAGAGCTGGTTTCACGGAGCACTTGCTTGTGTAACACTGCTCGTTCCATCCTCACGGGAAGCCTCCTAGGTGGGGTTGTCATCATTCTTTGTTTCGGAAATGCAAAAATGGACGACTCAGACGGCCTAAGTCACCTGTCCCCCAGTGCTGACAGTTGAGTCTGTTGGCCTTTATTCCCACCCACCACAGACCACCCTGCCTCCGGGGCTACCCCACGGCCCACAGAGCTGCCAGAGTGATGTCGCCAAACCCCGGAGCCAGCCGGCCAGCACTCCCCTACATACAGCCCTCATTGCCCTCTAGGGTAAATGATGGAGTCTTTGCCAAGGTTCTGCCTGACGAGGCCCTTCCCTAACCCTCCTGTCCTAGTTAGCGCCAATTCCTATGAGTCCTTTAGAAACCACCTTAGCTGTCACCACCTCTATGACAGACACCTCATCTGAAAAAAATGAATGAGGACACCCTTCCCTAGGTTTGCTAGCCTGTGCCCTTACCCCCCTGAAAGCCCTTGAAAGGCAGAACATCAAATTATCAGCGGTCAGACCGCAGCTCCCAAGGCGGACTTGGACTTCAATTCCAGTTCTGCTGCGTTCCAGGTACGTGATCTTGTGCCGTATACTTATCATCTTTGTGCCTCAGTTTCCTCATCGTAAATTAGGGGTAACAATAGCACTAGCATGTACTGCACTGAGTTGTTATGAAGTTTAAATAAAATCACACATTAAAAAATAAATAACATGAGAAGCAATTAGATATGGAAAGTGCTTACATAATAATAGGTAAAGATTTTTCTATTTACCTTCTCTCTTTTCCCCTTTTCCATTTCTCTTTCTGCTGTTCCTGCCAACTTTCATTTTCTTTATAAACATTTCATATTAGTGTGTTTCTTTACATTTGTGAAACATTTAATACTTTTCAAAACTCTTCTTCCTCGAAGCAATTCTGTAAAGTAGGCAGGACAAACTACCTTACAGAGACAAGGGAAGTAGTGACGTTAGTCAGAGCAACAGCAAGGGAAGACACAGCACCAGTGACAGGAACTGCAGCTGTAGAAAAGCCATTCGTTCTAGTTATGTCACTAATTTTCTTCTCTGAGCCTCATATTCCTCATATAAAAAATGGGAATAATTACACACACTTACAACGATGGTAGTGAGCACTGAAGAAGATAACATATGTGAAGCATCTGTTCAGTGCCAGGAACATACTGAACACTCAGTAAACATGAGTTAATGATGACTGGACCCCACAAGGACAAGGTCACCAAGCTGTTCAAAGCCAAGGTCAGCACAAACCCAAGTTGGACTATACACTTTCTGCAAACTCAGCCCACCTTTCCTCCTGAACGAAACCTGGTCATATTTTCAGTAGAACGTGGCCTGACCATACTTGAGTCAGCCAGCTCATCCATAACTGTGTCTTCTGCCCGCCCTCCACTTCATCTGGGAGGGAAACGGAGGGGTGGGGGAGTGTGGGGAAATAGTGTAGAAAGGGCATTTAATGCAATCTATGATGCTAAGGTCCCCAAACCTAAAATCACCCCATGGGCCCGCCTTTATGAGTGACTTAATGAAGAAACACCAGGATCACATGACTCTAATTCAACAACTAGTTCCAATTTTCTGGGAGCTTTAACAATGGGAGGGGGTGCTCTTTTTCTTGATTATTATTTTCAGGGCTCTCCCACTCCTCCAAATCAGAGGGATAGTCAAGATATACATTCAGATTGATAAAACAGGAAACTGAAACATGGGAAACTGGATGACGAGAGGGGTGGGGTGTGCCCAGGTGGCTGAGTGCCAGCTCTGAGGACAAGCTCCACCTCTAAGAACATGACCACCACAAGGCGCCATGCTGACCTTTCCAGGAGGTCGTGAAAAAGCTCAAATTCCACTAGGGCATTCATGTGGGAGGGTCAGCGAGGGAGTGAAGGCTTCAATGAGTACAGTCCATCTTGGCAGGGAGGGTGACAGGGTGTGGGTGTCCTGTCATCAGATCTGTAGGACATCGACCCAGCCCATTACATCAGCAAGAATCGCATCACACAGGGAGTATAAGGATGAGGCCCATCAGAGTCATCAAATCCCACAGCAAGGCATTAAAAGCCTCTTACCTCTCTCCTTCCCAGCTCTTTCAGGACTCTCTATGGGACTTGCCATTCCCATGGCCCCCTATGTCTCAAGAACTACCTAAGTATTGAACTCACATCAATACATTTCATTCCTACAACACCTCTTCCAGAAATACAATAGCATCCGTGATACTGGTGACTAAGCTGGGCTCAGAGAGGTAAAGTCCTTGCCCATGATCACACAGTGTCCAGCAAAGTTGAAATTCAAACTCAGATCTATCTGAAACTACAGCCCATGTGTTTTTTTCACCAGACTACACAGCTTCCAGAGTAAGTTCAGGATCCCTCTCTTGACATAGCCCTTTCCTGCCTGCCCATTTTAGAATTATATAACCTTAATGAAGCAAAATGCTTTTTAAAAAATGTTTCTGTAAACTTAAATCCAACTTTACCTAAGCTTTCATAGCTTTTTTACATTTTCAAAACATCGCTCATGCCACGCCATTGCAACCAATTAGTTAATGAGTGCTATACTGTCAGGCATTTTGCTAGATACTAGAAGATATAAAATAAACACAATCTCAGGTCTTTCCCCATGACCCAAAACCAAGCCTAACCTGATATGGGGGCTCCTTAGGAGCTATTACCTGAATCTAAGACATGGCTTGTTTGCCCCCCTGCTAATGTGTCCTACTCTGACACCCTAGTTAAAATACTGGGCTTCTACATGCCCAGAGAGCAGGACTCCCAACTTTAGGTTTTGTCTCTAAGGTTCTGTCTTGGCTCCCTGTTCTAGTCATCTGACTAGGAACACAGCTTCCTCTTAAGGCTAGAATCCTGCCATGTTCTTCCAAGTTCCCTTTCCAGACCTGGAGGCCTGTCCAATGGCACAAAATCTAATGGAACAACCACCATTTATTCTATGGTCTGAGTCTATGCTTGTTGAGACACCCACCCCTCATGTTAGTTCCCATCGCTAATCTCTCCTGAGGACCATGATCAGTTACTGCAATGGTACCAGGTTAACCTTTTGCTCATTCGGGCTGGCCAGATATTTAGTTCTGAGGCAGGGGTTAGACCCAGTTCTAAGCCCACCTACCACCAACTCCACCTCTGTAAGTGATCGGGTTGTACCAGCAGAGCAGCTGAGTCCCAGGACAAGACAGAAATGGCCCCTTTGTTTCTGTCTGAAAGCAAGTCGTCTACAAACGTAAGTTTTTCTGCATTTATCTAATGTCCATCAACATAAAATCCAATCCTTGGCATGGTCCATTGTCAGGAATTTTAAATTCATTTTACTTTTTGTGTAGCACCTTTTCAAATTTAAAAACAAATCTTAAAATTATTTTGACAGAAGACAGATAGGATCTACTGTCAGATCAGCTGCTCCTCAGTTGCACAAATGTTCATGAACTGCCTGCCACACGCAGGACACAGGGACAGGCCTTGTCCCATGCAGACAGAAAGTTTGCTCTTCAGTATATACACACTTAGATTCCTGAGATCAGTAGGTCGGTCCCGAATCTAGCAACTGTAAAATTCAGAATGAATTTTCATGAACGCTTTACTCAGCGATTGCTCTGAAGAGACCACGCTCCAGAAAAGAACGAGCCCCAGGCACAGTTCTGTAAAGAAGGGTCAGGAATCAAATAGGTGAGGTCTGTCCACGTGCACAACAGCAAATGCAACACCCACATTTACGAACACCTGTTAACCCGCCCCTCTGCTAAAGACACGTGATCTTTAGCGTTGTTTTGATTTGTTTGTTTGTTTGGGTTTTTTTTTTTAATTGCTTAAGAACTCCACAAAGACTTTGGAACTTCACTACCATCTAGGGATCTCTTATGGAGAGAATTATTGTGTTACCAAAAGGGTCTTTAAAAGCAGCCTCTTAGCTCGGGATGTAGTGCCCCCATTAGCAAGCAGTCCATCACTATGAAGTCCCCTTGGCCAAAGCCCATGACTGCCAATGACCAATCCATAACCATAAGTGAGAGCATTAAAAACAGCACAGGAGAGATTTGTTTTCCAAGAGCAAAGGAAACCAACTAGGAGACAATTCTCCAAAGACTGGGCCTTCGCAACCAGCAAGTGCCTGCTGGAAATTTATATGCTGTGAGTGTAAAAGCAGTGAAATTCGATAATCTCGAAGCCACAGATTTGTAACTTGCACTTATGTAAATATTTATGGATTCTTTGGGGGGAAAAAATCAATCCTCTCAGCCTTTCTCTTTAGTACATGCTTTAGAGGGAACTTTTTTTTCCTTCAAGACGAGGATGTAAACTCTAGCTATTGCTTAGAAATATTAAGTCAGCAGCCTGCCCAAGAATAATCTGAATTCCTTTTATGATCTCACACTAACAGAGTATATGACATTCTCTTCCCAACACCAGTGAGAGCACAGAGGAGATATGACCGTCGCCACTGTGGCCTGGCCTCAATGAGACAGAGGAAGGTAAAAGTTGACCAGGCCAGTAACACTTCTTACATAGTAAGAAAAGAAATAAAGGTATCAGGCGTTCCGCCATCATTACTGAGAAGTGAATGCACGCAACTCTCCACCGTACCGGACACAAGCACATGCAGGCCTTTTGCCACATGGTCTTGGCCAGAGTTATCACAGTAGCCTGTGAACCACCTCCTTCCTGCTTACTTCCTAGATCTAGTTTTACTGGTTCACCTCCTCCTCAATGCCCATGGGAAGCATCAGAGCCCCGAAGCTCAGCCTCTGCTCCTTAGCAGGACAGTCAAGGTGCTCTGGTGTCCAGCCCTGCCTTTTAGTCCCTGCTGGGCTCACAGCTGTATAAATCCTACATCATCTTCAATCCTAAATCTCTTACCCCTGCCGGAGCCTACCGCACACTTTTAGCATGCAATTTACAAATAGTATTTTGCTCCGCTGGTCAGCAGCACCCTCCCTCCCTTCCGTGTTTATTACAATCTTGTTCTACTTCAAGACTTGGGTCAAATGCCACCATCAGAAAATTTCTACCCACTTTGCCCCTCCCTTGTCTACTCCCAAATCCTAATGAAGTGCTCTGGCTGCTTGCTTGATCCCCCACCCGACAGCAAGCTCTCTCGGACGTGTCCACTTCTGCCGCCCTGCGGAGCTTAGCCCAGAGCATCCCCCATAGCAGGCACTCCAGAATATGAATGGGAGGGGCATGTGCCTCGACGCACACAACGATGACTGGAGACAGGTTTCACAGGTGGCTTTACCTACCACCCCACTTCTTCGGTCAAATGCTGTGCTTAAAGCTTCTGCTCATTGTCTTACTAAAAGAACTGCAGGTGCATGTTAGGCAGGTGGTCAGATGCCACTGCACCATTACAGGGGCGTCCCACTCGAGGACAAGTGGAGTGGTGTTCTAAAGCCACTGGAAGGTCATCACCTCAGTATCCGTGACAGAAAGGGGTGTGGAAGGGGGATACCAGCGAACTCAGCCCTCCATGGCCAACCAGCCCTATGTCAAAACCTTCTCCCTGGCAATAGGCCAGGTCCTCCGAGTGAGGAAGGCACTGTTGAGGTAGCACAGCAGCTCTTTCAAGTTGCAAAACAGCATCGGCACACTTGCACCTCAGTCCTTTAGAAAGGAATTTTGGCCTGGCCAGTGTGGCTCAGTGGTTGAGCGTCGACCCATGCACCAAGAGGTCGCCGGTTCGATTCCCAGTCAGGGCACATGCCCAGGTTGTGGGCCTGATCCCCAGTGGGGGGCATGCAGGAGGCAGCCAATCGATGTTCTCACTTATTGATGTTTCTATCTCTCTCTCCCTCTCCCTTCCTCTTTCTCTAAAATCAATAAAGAAAAAAAAATTTTTTAAGGAATTTTATGTGCTAAATAGTACACCCTAGGAATAATATTCATGCTAGTGGTTTCGGGGGCCCTGGGACATGGACACTAACAATGGCAGTCATAGTAATAAGGGGAGGGCAGAGCCATAGGTAGACTGATCATGCCCCATCATGACATAAAGTGGCTCAGCTCATTAGGCTCAGCTGTGTGAGGTGACAGTGGGCGTCCCTGCAGCTGACATGGATGAGGAGGGAAGCTGGAAGAGAGAAGTCTGGGAGAAGACTGGGGACTACTGACAGGACGGCAGAGCTGCAGGGACACCGATGCTGGCGCTCGTCATCACAGGTGCCCCGGGAGCCCACATTCAGGCTGCGCTGAAGCTGCAGGAAGCAGTGGCTGGGCCTCGTTGGCTGCAAGAACCACCGCTTTGGCTGCAGCGACCACAGCTTTGGCCGGAGGGCGTGCTGAATGGAACACAGTAGCCGAGAGGCGCCGAGGACACTTTCACAAGAATAAGAACTCTTGTGAATTCTCTTTCAGACAGCAACTAGCCAGGACCATATCCTCTCCCAGCAAAAAAGTTTGCAAAACCTTCTTCACCACAGCAAGGTGAAGAAGTCAGCATTTTTAAAATTTATTGTCTAAATTTTTATTGAATGTATTGAGGTGGCATTGGTTAATAGAATTACATAGGTTTCTAGTGTACAATTCTATATTATACCATCTGTATATCGTATTGTATGTTAAGAGGGCAGCATTTTAATTTACAGAGATTTTCTTTTGTTTCACCCCAACTGGGGGAAACTTGCCCCTTTAGCCATTTCACGGGTGATGCATGGCGAGTGGTACCAGAAACAGCTGGGCAGTGGCTCATAGCAGGGCAAGCCGTACCCTGAGGGCATTTGGAAAATTGTTGGCTGATTCATTTTGGTTTTTACCATAATTAGAGGGGTGCTATGGGCATTCAGTGGGTGGGGGTCAGGGATGCCAACTGCCCTGTAATAGACAAAACACTCCTGCTGAACAGATACTTGCCCTGCACCCACCCACCCAACTCTCAAATGCCATCCATGTAGAAAAGATATATACTTAAAATTAGATGAGAAGTGAACTCAATTTTACATGTATAAAATAAATGTATTTTTGTATGATTTTAATAATGCTGAAATTTTCAGAAATGCAACCCGGAAAGAGAAGATTGCATTTGGTTTCATCTGGAACTTTACCGAGAGTTGTACATCTTTTGAGAACATCAGAGTCGCCAACACAAGGTAACACAGTTGATGAATTCCATGTTCATAGGGAAACGCTACACCAAAGGCAAGGACTTGACGCTTCATTAATCTTCCAGCATAGTGGCACCTCACCTGTGCAGACTGAAATACTGCGCTGGTTTCTCCACGGGCCATACCCCACCTTGACTCACTCTCTGCTTTTCCCTATCCCGCTTTCTGCATCAGGATACTACGCTCTATGGACTGAATCTCCAAGGCTCCCTTGCCCTCTGGCTTCCAGCATTCAGCTAATGAGAGGCAGTGGCAGGAGATCCAAGGGAGAGAAGAGAGAGAAGCTGGGGTATTCACTCTCTGCTCCCCTCCTTCTTAACCTTAAGGTCTGGGTGTTGGCTGCCTTCCCTCTTCCAGCTCTGGGTTCTCACAGAGCTCATGCAGGCCTCAGAAGGGGGGCTAAGAACTTCCAGCTGTCTCTAGTCTCTGGGTCCCTCTCTCTCTTTGGTTGGTTCCTCACATTCATTCAAGTCTTTTCAATTAAACTTTTTTTTACTATGCCATGTCTTTCCTGTAAGATATAAATACATACCATTTCATTAAAAATATTTTAAAACCCTGATTGATATAAATGCATATTATTTTATTAAAATTACATTTCTTTTATTTCTTCATTATGTTATATTTAGGACATTTTTCGTAATCATGTGTCTAGGGTAGGTTTTTTTATCTATAAGATTTATTGCAAGATTGAACTGGTTTATTATAAAATATCTGTCATAAAAAGGGATCATTTTATCTGATGGGGCTAGAGATAATGAAGACATGGGATGCGGAAACATAACTTTGAGTAACTGCAGGCGAAGAGCTGAGATTGTGTAGTGATGCAAACATCTGTGATAGAAAGAAATCACTCCAAGATGGGTTGCAGTGGCTCAGAGGTGGACCAACAGATGATGCAGGAAAAGCAGGCAGTGGGGGCAGGGACTATTTCCTTGTCAAGAGGAGTGGCAGATAAGGCCAGAACATGCAGCACTAACACCTATATATGACTTGCAATTGCTGTGAATGTGTGTATATTATAGATGTGCACACTTCAAATCACACAACCTGTTTGGGAAACCCTATGGAGTCAAGAATGAGAGCTCAGGGATCCTCACGAAACACATCAGCTTTTTATGAAAGTAAAACATATAAATCCAACCCATATTTACATTCAAGACCCTGGACCAGGATGGAAGGACCAGGTTAGCTACACTCTCTAGAAAGTGGTACTCAAAGAGGGATGCTCCTGTCGGGATGCCATACTTCTGTACACACACAACTTTGGCCTTCCTCATCCACCTCTCTGTAGATCCATATCTCACACACACACACACACACACACACACACACACACACACACACAGTGCAACCTTGAGGTAGATTCATATCCCACTGTTTTTAAGCTACAGCTCCACAATCAGCTTCAACTAAGGCTAATTTTTCTGGAGAGGGGGAAATATATGTTATATACATATATTTGTACAAATATATGTACATATATTTGGCAAAAGAACAGAATGGCATCCTAGGAAAGGGACTAGACTCCAGATCAACTGTAAAAGACCAGAACAGCCTGGGCCCTACTTGTTTATGCCCATACCACAGAAGGGCTTTCAGAAAGCCTAATACAGTTGGTATAACTTCAGGTCTAAGGAATGTTAGATACCAGACACAATATAAACCAGCTACTTTCCAATGAAGATACTTTAATGAATGCACAGATTGGGGATAAGTGGGTTCCTTTAGGGAAGGGGTTCTTAAGCAGGGACTCTCCCAACTGCTTCCCTTTATGCACTCACACCCACTCCGTACACACAGGGTTAGACCTCTACAGTTCTCCAGATCACAGCTAGTGCCAGGGCACTTGTGAAGCACATCAGAAGAATCAATTACCTTTTTTTTTTTTTTTAAGTAAACACCTACTTTTTTAAAAATATGTTTTATTGATTTTTTTTAGAGGGAAAGGAAGAGAGAGAGAGAGATAGAAATATTGATGTGAGAGAGAAATATGGATCGGCTGCCTCCTGCATGCCCCCTACTAGGGATTAAGCCCTCTACCCGGGCATGTGCCCTGACTGGGAATCGAACTGGGACCTCTCAGTCCATGGGACAATGCTCAATCCACTGAGCCACACTGGTCAGGCCTTCCCCCACCCCCAAATCTCCTTGACTCAAGGCACACAAAAAGAGCTTGGTTCTCCCTTTCAGACCTGGGATTCCTTATAGACCTACAAATGCTGGACTCATAGCAGGGGCCTCTCTGCTCCCAGGACTACAGTGCCTTAG
Organism: Tadarida brasiliensis; assembly: GCA_030848825.1. NCBI lineage: Eukaryota > Metazoa > Chordata > Mammalia > Chiroptera > Molossidae > Tadarida > Tadarida brasiliensis. The sequence goes on along the minus strand of CM061267.1, from coordinate 89,933,728 downwards.
ATGCATCTACTTCATCATCAACTCCAAACACCCCATCATATCAAAAAGAAGATCAGTGTTTCAAAGGACTTATGAGTTACAGAGAATATATGTTATAACCCATTTTCAACATTTTGTCAAGACTTGAGACAAATCTAGAGAGCCAGTTTTCATCTCCTACTACCCTAAGTTTCTATTCTCCCATCCAAGATCCAATGACAAAGAGAAGGGGATGCCAAGCAAGGATGAGGCAGAGCTGGCCAAACAGATTCAGCTCCTGTGGCAAGCCATTATCTGGGGGAAATTAGGGTTTAACAGCAACCATTTGAATTGCTGCAAATATCTTTTTCTAAATCTATGTTGGGTATTTCCTAATAGCATATTTTCTCCAGCATGAGAAATTACAAGCCTGGTAAATTATGTATTCCAATATTTCACATAATATACAAATCAAGTATCAGAACAGCAGTTTAGAACAGCAGGTATCACACTTTCGAACTGGGATAATTTTTGAGATTTTCCAGGCTCTTCCTTCAGTAGCTGTTTCTAGTGATGTATTATGTAAAGCACTTGGATACCCACTAATTGAAATAAAACCCAGTTAGGCATATTATAAACACCCTTGGGCTTTTTATTATCTTGGTCCAACAGAAAGCATCAGAATCATTATCATCAATCTCAATGGGATCCATCAAACAAACAGCATCTATTATACTGACATCCTCCTTCAGAAAGAAAAGATCAAAAACAAATAAAGAAAGAAAATCAAACTCATCAGCAATACCAATTGATTCTTTGAAATAACAGCTTCTCCTATTATATATTATATTATTATAGGGCACATATGATTCCATTCCAGTGGTCCCAAGGAAGGCCAAAGATTCAATCTCATCATTGACTGAGCTCATCTCACAGACAAGATCTTCAACTTCTGACAATTCCTATGTCTAAGAAAACTGAGCAGTATTTGCCTCTATTTCACTGTGAAGTGAAGTGTTAGAGGGAGATAGGAGGAAGAAGTAGGAAATTAAAAACAGAAGAAAGACTGACAGGGACCTTCTTAGGAGAAAAAATGACAGAGTTATCAACCTTGGTGAAATGATTTTAAGCAACCAATGAAACACACAAAGGTCAATGATGACCTTGATGTTAAGACTATTCCTTTTGAAAGGCCCTCAAGTTATGACATTAAATCCCCTAGAGAAGGATCCTAATATAGTACTGGACCAAGTAACAAACAAAAATTGCCTAGTCTTAATATATACATGCTCTTCATTGGTTTTCAACTTCTAGAGTTAACCCAAAGCACAGAAGACATGGTATGGTTTCAGAACAGAATAGAAAGGTAAATACAATGTAAAAGTAATTGTGGAGCTAACAAAAGGTGGGATGTGGAAGGGAGTAAGGTAAGGACATGCTCCTCAGAGGGCTTAGAGCTTCATCTACAGAAACTGATTAAAAATTGATGGAACACAAAATGAAGGTATAAGTTATAAAATCACAGGCACTCAATAGAAGACGTAAAAGTAATAATGAAACCTTGAGAGAAGGCAGGGGTTAGAGAATAATCAGGGCTAAATCCCCATCTTTCTAAGCAGATACTTAATAAGTGTTGTAAAAAGATTACAAAGAAAGAAACATAGATATGAGTATAGTATTTAGAGTTTGGTAGTCATTTCCAGGGAAAACAAACAAACAAACAAAAAAAACCCAGAGCCTGTTAGAAAAGATTAGCTCTGGTGAGTGGCCAGGGGAAATGATGATATTTAACTTAAATTCTTTTGCATGTGATTTCCTTTGCTTCAATGTGCACATATTATAAGGAAGACGGGGAAGGGAGAAGGAAAGGAAACTTGGCCAAGATGAAGAACAGGAAAATGTCATTTTAAGAAAGGAAAGAGGGGTTAGCCAATGGTTAAGAAATGATGAAGAAGCCAGAGTGTTTTTGGACCTCGGTCAAGGACAGGTGTGTGAGCTGAGAATAACAGAAAGAACGTCAAAGAAGGGAGGAACTGCAGGCCTGTGTACCAGCCATGGCTCTGCTCCCAGCAGTATGACCAGAAGCAGGTTGTTTAGCCCTTCTGGGCCTCAGTTTCCACATAGGTTAGACTAAATCATCTCTAATACCACCTGGTTCCAGGGCCTGTGTAATTGGATTTGCATTCAAATTCTGAAAACAACCAAGTAAATTTAAAGGTAACACTTTACACATTGTTTGCTGGGTTTTTGTTGGGTTTGTGTTTTCAGGATTAGAGTCTAAACCCATGATAACCCTACTGGTTTATCAATACCCCGACCTTTGCTCTGGATTAATCACCCACCCCCAAATACTAAAAAGTTCAGGGTTCCTGTGATCCAGAAGTCACAATTGGTGACAAGTCAAGCCATCCAAAGAATTTAGGAGTTAAAGGCCCACTTCAATATCTAAAAAGTCCTCCAGAGATCACATGAAGAAGGTGGCAAAACCCAACAGCTAAACCCATCCCCTCCATATCACTAACAGTGAGGGTTCCTGGGCCCAGAAGGGAAGTGTAGTCTGGAGAAAGTAGGGCCCAGCAGCCAGGGACCTTGTCATAGCCAAATGAACTCTGAGGTATCCAACATTAAGTTCAATAGATCTAAAAAAAATTTGGAAGCAATAAAAATGAAATCACACATACACCCCCTAAATGAGTTCACTCACTGAAGTGGTTTCTTGCTGCTTCTTGTCTCTTCCATTAGTAGATACCGATCTTTATAAGTATCTGCTCCAAGTCAAAGGAAGAAGCCAATGGAAAGAAGAATAGGCCTGAGGTGTACCTGAGGTTTGCTAGGAATGTGGGATAGTTGTGTAATCAGAAGCCACCTTCTGGTAATGCCAGAGAAAATAAAAGACCCTTGAGTCAACTTCTTTATCTTGCTCTCCCAGCTGTGACCACCCAAACTTCTTCTCCCACAGACACACACAAACACCACCCATTCCCCTCCCCCAACAGGGGGTCCATGTTCCAGTGACATGCTGAGTGAACTTTCTTGGGCATAGCTTTCTCTGCACTACAAACATAGCTAAAGATCAGTGAGTCTGGGCTCCACTGAAGCAAATGGCTACATTAAGGAGATGAACACCCTAACACACTGAGTTGGTTGGTCTACTTTTCTCCTTTTGTAGGTTTGTAGCAGCTAAAAGAACAAACAAGTATGAAGGGAACCTTCAGAGTTCAAATCCCTCTGGAAAAGATTATCTTTCTTTGGTGGGATCAGCCCCAGAGAAACACACCACTATAACCTGTCAGATGTCAATGAGACAACTTGTCAAAAGAAGAATTATGGAAAATGGAACCAGCATTTCTTGAGCATTTATTCTTTACCATATTTAAAAAAAAAAAAAAAAAAAAAAAAAAAAAAAAAAAACAAAAAAAACAAGACATGTGCCAGGCACACAAGGCTTATAAGTACAGTAACAATTGCTGACATTCATGGAGTGCCTTCTGAGCCCTGGGCTAAGTGTATTATCTTATTTAGTTCTCACAAGAACTCTATGAGGTAGGTGGGATTGTGATCTCCACTTTCCAGGTGAGAAGTTAGTAACCATCCCTAGAGTCAAGATCCAAGCCCAGTCAGTCAGACTCTACTATCTGGAACAGGTAGGAGTAAGAAATGGCCTTGTCTTTGAGGTGTTCATGCTTCCATAGAGGAGTTCTTTCAGCACACATTATCTGGCACATAGTAGGTAGGCATCAATGAACGCCTGTGTTTAACCCCACCCTGATGAAGTGGGTAGACAACTGCCATTTTATAAAGAATTAGGTTCAGAGATGTCACCCAGCTTTTAAGAGGCAGAGCCAGGACCAAGACCCAAAACTGTCTGATTCTTTCATGCTCTCTGTTCTCAGAGGCATGATGAAGACTTCACACCTTAGCATGCAAAAAACATTTGGTTCACATTTTGAAAGCTACCATATTTCATATTTTGGAAGCTACCAGCAGCCTCATCATCCCGCCAAGTTGGCCCCAAATGCTCTAGTGTATGTCCCGCTTCCTGGCACTGGGGGAAGGGGGAGACCAAAAACAAACGAGTCAACCAAAATCAACTACAAAGAAACAGTGGGAAGAACCGTGAAAAGGAACAAAGCGGGAGGGGAAGATGGTCTGTACTGAAGGTTCCTGTGGAGCTCTATGTGTTTGTGGACATCTTGCACTGTTCACTCACAGAAAGGCACCCTGGCTGCTCTGAAGGCTCTCCCTGGGGAAAAGGAACAGCACCAAGAAATTATGAAAGGAACACTTCACACATTGTTGTTGGGTTTTTGTTTGGTTCTGTTGGTTGAGGTCTTTGTTGGTTTTGCCAGTGCCATTCAAAGGCCTTGGATATTCAGAGAAAAGTAGCAATCATTCCCTCACCCTACTGAGAATAATGGAAGACTATTGGCTCCTGGGGCCCATTTTCATTCTTAAATAAAACCCTGCTGCATAGATTCTTATTCTCTTCGTCTACTTGACTTCACTGTTAAGGTGCACCAAGTAATTTCCCCTTTCAGCAGCCTAGCCTAGAACCAGAGAGCTTGTCTGAAGAGAGAATTATTTTGTGAGATAAATGGCTCTAGAATCATCTGGAATCATCTGCTCCAAACAAGGCCTGGCTCCATCACAGAGAGCTTGTGTATACATTTTCTTTCTTGCCTAACATTTAAGATTAGGAAGAAACCCTTGACAGTGATGGCCTCACAAGGAAGAGTCATGGCCCTACTCTGCTGTGGTTTTGGGGTGGCAGAGTTCTCTCTAAAAATTCTTTCCTTCAAATTCTTCACTAATTAGGTTTTCTCTGGCATCAAAAGGAGTTGAAATAAGCTGAGGAAACAGGGCCAATAGCTTCGGGTGCTGAGGGGGATAGGGCAGCAGGAGAGAATTTCTCATTGTATTATGCTAATCCATGAAAACAGTGGCAGGGTTAAGTGAACATCTAGCCAGGTTTCTCTCCTTTTTTTTTTTTTTTTTAAGATACAAACAGCTTCTCCTCTGAAGGAGGGATGCCAGTGGGAGACTGTTTCCCCTGGAGTCACTTGGTTGAAAGGGGCAATGGTGGACCAGCTAAGCTTCTCTTTGTTTCCTCACCACAGTTCAGAGCTAGGTACCAACACCTCTTCATTGTTCCATGTCCTCTTTTATTATTTTCCTAGGACAACTGGCAAACTTGTTCCCTCGGAGGTTCTGTGCTGAGAGAGGAAAGAAGTTGCAGCCTGTGAAGCCTTTCTATGGGGTGGAGGAGATCTCTTTGTTCGGGAAAAATGCTTCTAGTTATATGGTTGCCAGGACCTTTCTGTTCTCCCCAGATTCCAACTTTGTAATCACTTAATATTTCCAAGTAGATTGATTCAGGCACATCGCAAGGGGAAGCCCACAAGCTAGATAAGTATAAAACCTTCATCAAGTCATTTCATAGTATCATTATACAAATAGAATAGAATTCTGAGCAATTGGTAGAGAGGACAGAGGAGAAAAGAGAACCTTCTGAATTTTGTATAGAAACTAAATTGTCCCCAAGTTACAAAACTAAATTTTCCATAATAGAATCATTTACATTTAATCTAACTTTCAAATCACTTAGCTCCATTGTCTTCCATGTGCTGGCAAATATGATCTCAAAACGCCATGCTAACTTCTCTCAGGATCTGTCGATACCATTCCCACAGCTCAGGCAACCCTGTAGAGGGAGAACCTGATGGTAGGAAAAGCACTGTCCCAAAGAGTCATTATCATCTTAACTAGTGTTAATTATCAAGTTAATTACTGTTTTATACCATTGGTCATTAGGTGGGGAGGCAAGATAGACAATGGTTGAGGAGTGAGGAGTAAGTGGGTTAGTGACTTAACATTAGTGACAAGTTAGTAACTTAAAGCCTGTATTGACTCCCTTCTCCTCCACTTTTTAGCTATTTGAGATTAATATATACAGGTGTTCAATAAATATTTCTGGAATATATGATTGACTTAACCTTTATAAGCCCATATTCCTTGTCTGTAAAATGGAGATAAAAACTGTTGGGAGAAAATTCTCCATGGATCTCTTGCCATTCTGTATGTCTTAGCAGCAGAGGCACCGATGGCCAGAATATTTCAAACATGTTTGAATAGCAAAATAGTCTTAAAAGAGAGACTTAATGTGTCCATCTGGATCAGAGGGCAGGTTTGCTTACTGTCCAGTAAAATAAAGATAATGTCTGTTTCCAGAGCAAAGATCAGGCAAGGTTGCTAAACCACAACATTAAAAGAGACTGGGATTTTTAAACTGCATTCCTCAGCCATAATGCAACCCACTGCATGCTCAGCAGCTACCTGAACCACACACATCACCCTCGTAGGACCTGGGAAACAAAGGGGACTGGTGTGAAGATGAAGTTAATATTGCTTGCTGGCCATGAGTACGAGCTTTGTTTCTGACCCAGGAGTCTCATATCTTCTGCCAGCATCCATGAAACTGACAGGTTAATTCATTAGCTTACTAGTAGAGTAAAATCTGAGATCTTTACAGTTCTTGACAATAACAGTCTCTACCTCATAAGAGTTGTTGTGAAGATTCATGGAGATGAGCATATAAAGAGCTCTGCAGTGTCTGGTCCAAAGAAGGTATTCAATTAAAATTAGCTCCTACACTATCCTATGCAATGAATGATCTTTTAATGTATATATATTTGAACAGCATATTATTATATATGCATTCATTCTAGTTATTCAATAAGAGACTGTAATAGAAAATGTAAGTGATCTTAATAATATGGAGAGACTCAGTTATGACTCAAGATAAACTCTGATACTGAGTCACAATATTACAGTTATTATAATGGCTTCAACCATATACTCTACAACTTAGTAGTTAAAACTCATAAAGGGCTGGATTTATATTCTAGCTCTTCCACTCACTAACTATAGGAATTTAGGCAAATTATGTAAAATTTTATTTTCCAAAATATAGAAATTAAAAGTAACTACCTTTTACCAAGTATGATGAGGATTAAACAAGATAGTACTTTGTAGAATGTCTAACATAGTACCTGGCAAATAACAAGCATTCACTAAAGTTGAGTACTTATTATTTTATTTAAAGAACAATAGTATCAAGAAAAGAGATGTGATTCTATTTGTGGAGCTATTTGTGTTTTCCAAAGTACTTTCACATTAGCTCTTTTAATCCTCTCAATAATTCTGGGAGACGAATATAGCCCAACATCCCAGATACGAAAACTGAAGCTAAGGAAGCTTAAGTGGCTTTCCCAAGATCAAAGATCTAGCAAAGGGTAGACATTTTATTTTTTAGAGTTTCTTTCCATAAGCACCAGAGATTATCAAAAGGTAAAGGACTCTCTGTGCCTCTGAGTAATGGAGCTCACACATTACCAGGGGCTGGAGAATGCATTTGGCCCAGCTTAATGGCTTTATGGGCTTGGAGCTTCCAAACAAATGCAAACTTTTGGTGTATGTGCATTTAGGTTTTGCCAAGAGTAGATGGCTTTCTATTTTTAAAAAGGAGGGGGAAAGAACATTGGAAGGTATTTAAATCAAGCTCTAAAGTTTTCTTGGACATCAAATAACTCTTAGAAAACAACATTTTGATGAGTTAAGTATAAATGAATCAAAAACATATGGACTAAATTTCCCTTGAAATACACAAGGGTCTAAAAATTAAAGGGAAAAATGCATTGATAAAATACGTTTGGGATTTTTATTGAAACCAAAACATTTACAAAACCATTACACATCCAGATTCACCCAACCTCTGTGCTCTCTTCTACTGGCCATGGAAAGCCTCCTTGAACCTCCCCAGTAACGGACTGCCAAATGTTGCCTTTCGTGCCAAAAAATCACCAGACTCCAAGCCATCCACAGGCTTGGATCCTGTCTTGTGTGCAGTTGATGAAACACCTTCAGCCCAAATGGTGCTAACTCCAATTCTCCTGTATTTTGAAGAATCAACCTTGATCAAAGGGCTCTGTGTGTCCCATCATATGGAAGGCCTAATAACCAATTTCTGCCTAAATAGTTTTATAAGTGGCCATTAAATTAAGCTTCCAACTTGCAATCCTAAGGCTAATAAACCATCAGGTTACTTTCCAGTCTTGTAAAATTAGCTGGAGATGAATTTAAAAGCTGGGTTAGGGGCTGGCATAGAAGAATGGGACTAAAATATACCATGCCACTGTGGGCACCACTGCAGTGGCTTCCAGCAAGCTGGCAACAAGCATGTGATATTAACTAAAGCCCTTAATTTAAGGAAACAAAATCAACCAACTAGTAATTAACAAATTATTCTTAAACAGACTTTGCTTAAAAATTAAGTTGAACTACCACGTTTCTATAACTCATCAGGAAAACGCTGACTGGTACTTAAAGTAAACACAACTTAGGCAGATGGTGAGCTCTCACAGAGCACCCAACCTATACTTAAATAAATCAACATTGTCTGACTGGGGTGCTACATGGATACTCAGCAGAATTCATGGGCATCTTTGCAAGATCTGGAAAAGATTGACTGTCCCGTGAAGATGACAACTGAGAGCTCTAAGTTTTCCTGTTGGAATGTTCTGCAGTCCTGAGACAGGTCAAGTCTACTGGAAGGAAGTGTTTTTCAACTGATACCCCAGAAGCGTGTCATAGAAGGAAAGGAGATCCTGACCCACCTGAGTACAGACAAGTGTTTCTGTGTTTGTCCATTCATTCATTCATCCATTTACTCTTTCAAGAAGTAGATCTACTAAGTGTTTACCTGGTGGCAGGCATGTTGCTAGGCCATGGGCATATGAAGCTGAATGATACTCAAAATTACTCACAAATCACACAGGCCCAGAGAGACAGAAATAATAATGCAACTTGCTAAATTCTGTTACAAGGAAGTTTTAGAAAGCACTTTGGGAATCCTAAGAACTGAAGAGCTAACTCCATGTGAGGAATTTGGGAAAGCCTTTGCCTTTGGGAGAGGCAGTGTGGCATGGGGGTTAAGAGTTTAGGTCCTGAAGTGATAGGTTGCACAGGTTCAAATTCTGGCTCCAGTGTTTATTAGCCATGTGACTTTGGGAAGTTTACTTCACCTCTCCAGGTCAGGTCCCTCCTCTGCAAAATGGCACTGATGATGGCAACCACATCACTGTGAAGATTAAATGTGTGTCCGGTACATAAGTGCAATTATCTTAGCCAGACATTAGAAATTGACCCAACAAAGACTGAGAAGAGAGAATATTCCAGTTAGCAGAATAGCCTGTGTAAAAGCAAGGGTTTATGAAAGGTCTAGTAGTTGTAAATATAATTTTTAAAAAATCTAGTATAGCAGGTTCATAACATATATGTGGAGAGAAACCAGGTGTAGATTAGGGTCATATTGTCGAAGACCTTGTACATCATCAAGCCAAGGAGCTTAGATTTTAGCCCATGGGCAGCTGACACCCAACAGAGGTTTGACATAGTCAGCTTTGGTTTTCCAGATCATTCTGCCTACATTGTGAGGCCCGGGATAGAGAGCCCTGTAAGGTCCACTCCCAGAGTGGAGACACAGCATCATATGAAGAGTCTGGTTTTTGTTTTTATCACAAGCAGAACCATCTGAGGTCAAGGATGACAACATAGACATTGCTACTTTGGGTTGCCTATCAAGGAAAGTTGTGGGGTACCCCTAAAGCCAGCTATTCCCATATCCCTACCTTCAAGTTTTGAGGGTATCTAGATGTGCCTTCCTCCAACCCTCCACAAAATTTGGAACCTGGATTTCAAAATTCACTGTTGGAAATACATTGTAACCGGTCAATGTTATTAGTTTTAATGGTATTCACAAATAACAGAATGTTAGCAGTAGAAGGGAATTTATGGAAATTGCTAAATCTAACTGCTCCCCAGTTGGGGGTCCCTGGATTCCTAGGTAGTCTGTAAAAGTAATAACAGAGATCAGTTCTATTTTCAGCATTTCTAAAAGCTTAACATATATTTAAACATTTAGTCATGTACCAAAAAGCTCTCACATGCCAAGTAAAATGCCAACTTTCTCTACTTTGGGCTGTAATTTTTATTTTATTTTATTTAGTATGGTAACATGTCATCTCATGTTCATCACAATTTCTGATTGACAATTATGAATGTCTTTAATTTTAAAAGAAAACGAATTAATTAATACTAATCAAGCAGAAATAAAACCTTTTGAATACAAAAGCACAGGATATAAAAAGGCTCTTTATGGTGAAAAGTTGGGACTCAGTGATCTCTAGTCCATCCTCAACAGCCCTCTCCCAACACACCCCCTTAAATGGTAACTTTCTGGTAGAGTCCACACCCTCATTCCTATCCCATTTTTAGAGTGCAAAACATAGTCCTTAGTGTGAATCTCTCCTGGAAGTGAAAATACAAATCAGCATGTTTGGGATTATCTAAATGTTAAAGAAAACTCTGAACTTCAGCTCCCTAGAAATGAATGAGTTAAGCAGTATCCAGTATCTGCTCTTGGATGAAATTCTATTACATAACAGCAAATGTGTCTCTAGGTAGTAAGGGCTGTAGACAGGATTCTCATGCTCTGTCTCTTGCACACTCTACCCAGTAAACACTTAAGGCAGTGCATAAATGATGCATCACAATGCATCCCAACCACAAATGGTTTCTGAATAAAAGCCTTTTTGGATAACTGGGAAATATCATGCAGGGATGAATGCCAGTGTTTGTAAATTCACCCTGAGCCTGAAAATTATCAGACTCGAATCTCACAAATGTCTATTCTCTTTTTGGTTTCAGAACAGATATAGGACTATAATTCCCAAAACCAATTACATAAAGAATACTGAACATGGTATAATCATTTTGAGTGGCTGCATTTAAGAAGTAGGATATGACATTGTTTATAGTGAACAGGATGGTATCTTTAAACACAATTATTAATGATATGACTACTAATAACAGCAGTTACAATTCCATTTAGATTATAGTACCAACTACACCTTAAATTTCCTGTTATTAGGTGAAATGAGCTGTGCTCTTGTAGTACTTCTTGAATTCAATGGTCACTAAAATTAGGACTTTGTAGGCACTCAGTAAAATATTCGGTGACATAACTAAAAAGCATCTTGTATTGGTAGAAAGTAATGGAGGGAAGTTCTATGGAGCCAAGCTTTCAGTGGTATTATCACCATACAGGTAGCTTCATCTGAAGAAGCTGAAATGGTGGTCTCTCTTGGCAAGCTTTTCTAAACATATCTATGGTACAGTGATGAGGGGCACAAGGAAAGGCGGTACCCAGGACAGACAGTGAATGTTGGCTCTGTCACTTAACAGCTACATGATCGTGGGTAAAATCTTCAGCCTTTCTCAACTTCAGTTTCCTCATCACAATAGAGATAATGACACCTACTAAATAAAACAACATAAGTAAAGTATTTCCCATAGTGCCTGGCATATAGTAGGCATTAATCAAATCAATTGATTAATCTATTTTCTCTGTGTGAACAGACAATAGTATGAAGTCTTTGGTCACACCCCTTAACAGGTGCTCATCCATGTCATTTGGGATCGGAGAATCCTTCCTGCTCATCACGTAAGTAGGGCCTTGTGAGTGAGAGCTGAGTTCTCTGGTGGATGCTGTCCTACTGAATCAGCAGCAGCAAGTCACAGTGGAGACGAAATCATGACTGGATTGCACCAAACCAAAGACCTCTGATCTCTCCTTCTTAAACTAGGAAAAGAATCATTAGGTTCAGTTTATCATTTGTTCTCACAAAACCTTTGTGTTAGCTCAAGAGCATTTTTGGAATTTCATGTAATAGAATAATTGTAATCTATATACCTCCCTCCCCTACCCCAATCTCATCATCTTGGCAACACATACTTAAATCTCACAATCAAATGCTGTGAAAGGCTGGACTGGCCCCACTTCTCAGAGGCAATGATTAGTTCAAGTAGAATCTTAGAGAATCTCAGAGTCTTTTCTCTACTTTGGGACCTAGGGCTAAAACTCAACATTTGGTTATTTCCTAGAAGAAAATTGGGATGGAAACTCCAGTTGGTTGAAAGAAATGATTAACTGCATCTAAACACAGGCAAATAACTGGCCATCACGAGTCTGCGAATAAAACTTTGTACATAGCATATTTAAGATAATATAATTCATGTCTGCAAAGAAACGAACTGGTTTTAAATTTTGCTACCCTTCCGGAAATCCATTTTCTTCAGATGTTCTTGAAGAAAATACAAAGGAATAATAAATACATAGATGAGTAATAAACTGGCCCCATTCTGTGCCCACTCCCTAGGGAAAACACTGGGAGAAAAAAAAAAAAACAAAAACAACCAACCACCCTCTGCTGTTTTCTAGCAAACACACAGGGAGGCTCAACACAAGCCAACAGATTGTTTGTAGTGGGGCTGAGGTCTCAGATATGTTTCAGAAACATCAGAAAACATGGGTGACGAAAGGCCATATGCACAGATGCGCACAACGGACACGGCTCCGTAATAAGAGTCTGCAGCCTGAGCAGCGAGGGCAAGAGGCATTGATTTTCACTGGAGAGGCCATATCAGGTTTCAGGAATGCACACATTTAATTTTTATGAGACTGAAGACTCACAGAAACAACAACAAAAAAATTCCCACTTTGTGACACATTACTGCAGCCAGTGAAGGGCAGCTTCAAAATAAAACAAAGGGAAAGGCTTAATTGTGTTCTCAAAAGGCCTTTGAAAATAAACTATAATGCCACAAGCCACTCTGACATGTTCTGTGACACTTTTAGTCTCCTGGCTAGACAAATGCTGGATCCAGGTCACATCCCCAAATCCTCTTTTTTTAATATAAATACACATAGATGGCATTACTCACCCCTTTCTGGTTTCTCTAAAGAATATTGTTCGTTTTCTACACAAATCCAAGAGTCACCAGTCTTGCAGCTCTCGGCCCCAACCCAAAAAGAGCAAGTAAGCACAGCAGAAACGTGGTTTCATACCAGAGCATCTTCTTTCAGCCCAATGTAATTTACAGCGGAGTGTTTGGGTCATCTGTCACACAAGAATTATACAACCTCCCTGCTTACTCTGACAATAAATATGCACTCCTCATTCAGGTAAATGAGATCGTTTCAGAAGTAAATTGACTCCACCACTAAAACGTGCCTTTCGCAAAGAAAATAAATGTTTGAAATGTTTCTCCTGATGAAGAGGATGCAGCCGACACTGAAGTGAAGAGGCTGGTTACAGGGCCCGTGCTCACATTCAGGCCAGCCCAGGAGAAACGAGAGGCCGCGAGAGCCGGAAGCATCTGATAATAACTCTGCTAAATCAACTCTCAGCTCTTATCAGTATGCAACATCTCCCAGGCAAAAATGGAGGGGAAAAGGTCAAAACACACATCTCCACTGACAATCGTACATCTAGAAATGAAACAACCTTACAAAACGACACTGGATGGTCACTGGCCTCACAAAGCTTTTAACTGTCTATTCCCCCCTATGGAGTTCCCTTCACGGGAGATTCACAGGAAACTCGTGAAGCAGAAAAGGTATCATTTTCCCATTTATAGATGGGGAAACTGAGGCAGCATGCTGTCTCCTAAGTATCTGAAGACTCACAGATAGCTTTCAATTGCGTCAGGGTTAAAAAAAGCCAGGAGGCCTAGCTAATAATTCCAACATTCATTCAATCCCTCTGCTTTCAGAGGAATTACAATACATGATCTCTACTCTTAAGGTGCTATGACCCAATTACCAAAATAAGATGCGCAGACACTAAATTAAACGTTGCCATTGAAGAGAAACCACCAATGCCAAATATCCACTCTCCTCGGTATTTTCAGCTCAGAGCCACATTAATTTTATGAATTTAGGGAACTGACAAAAAGACTCTTAATAATTTAACACACAGTGTCACACTTAAAACTGCACAATAAAAGCCAGGGACACAGTTCAGAACATGTCGTTTGCTATATTATTTACGTCTACATGGCTTTCCTGATGGATATCTAGGTAAACTGTAATAGTCTTAAGTGTAATTATTTACCAGTGACCAGATTATATGGCTCACCTTGAAGGAAAAAGAAGTTAATGTGGTTTAAAAATCAACAGTGTCAAATATTTAGCTATTTCATCGAGCTACAACGATCCGTGGCAATATAAAACTTGTTAACTTTTTTTTTTTTTTTGGCATCCCCTCTTCTTGAAACTCCAGATTTCTAAATATTTTCAAGAAATGTTTAAAGGTCCATATTTTAAGGAATTCACTTAGCGTGGGGTCAACTAAACATGAAGACGCTGTGAAGATAACAGGCAAAAGAGTATCCACCAATAACTGCAATCGGGTGTTGAATTTTGGCATTCGATTAAAATCCTATAAAAGGAATGAAGAAATGAATGATCTAATAGTTATAATAATTAGTAATTATATTTTTGGAGTCTGTAAGAATAATTAGCGCATACCTTTGAGGTATCATTATCTTCATTATAAAACCAGCCAGCAGAGATGATGAGCTGAGAGGACAGCTGCCTCTGGCCACAGGCAGAAGAGCGAACTTCAGAGACCTGGAGCCCGGAGCCCCACCGGCTCACTAACTGAGCTGCTCCCTCTGAGCTGACACCGGGAAGTCCCTTCTTTACTTGGCATGAACCAGAAGCTGTCCTTTTTCTCTCGTCAACTATTCCTTCAACTACAGCTAGGGACCCCATTCTGTTCTCAGATGAGATTCTTTTCAGACTGTGGTTTCCTTGGCAGGTTGCCACTTAAAAGTGGAGTTGAATAAAGGGAGATAAGTAGAAGTCTGGATCTTTTAAAGTTTTTATTACAGTAGAAGGAAGAAGAAAAAAAGGCACAAAAGTATAAGAAAGATTAGTATAACTGAAGCTATAACAAGCAGCGCGATGGCATTATTCTAAAAATAAACTATTTACCTGGTTACAGCTCATATATAAACCACTGTATCAGGAATTAAGAACCACAAAATATTTTAAAAGCCTTTTTATATTGAAAGTATTTGGTTATATTTGTGCCTCTAAAGTGTAAAGATAAAAGGTGCATATTCTTCCCATATTAAAAAATATAAATTTCAATAAGCAAAACATTAATACTCTGAAAAAAAATGGCCAAAAGGCATAGACAGACATGAACTGATGATTCACAAATTGCCAGCACATGAACGGAAGAATGTTCAACATCCTTTTTAATCAAATAAAAGCAAATTAAAACAATTTTTGACCTAATAAGTTAGCAAAAATTCTTTTTTAATTATAATATCTAAATTCCAATTAGAGGTAAAGTTGGATAGGCATGACAATGATGAGGCAATTGGTACAAGCTGCTTGAAAGTGGTTAATAAAATGTATCAAAATCCACTTGTTGGGCTAATTCCTTTGGAAAAATAAGAGATGCAAATGAAGGATATTGTGCAAGAAGGTTCATCACCATATTATTTATTAGCAGGGAAAATTTCAAAATACACTATGCATCCAATAATAAGCAGAATGGCTTAAGTAACTTATGACAACTAGAAGATTATACAGTCATTGAAATATTTTCCAGAAAATAAATCATGACCGTGGGGAAATGTTTACAAAATAATGTGAAGTATAAAAAATCCAAACACAAAGCTACAAATTAGTTACAGCCAAATGATATGGTTGGATGAAGACATAGATTACATAAAGGACACACATCTAAATCACCAACAGTGATTATTTTTGGTTAGAATTTTCTTCTGTATATGTTTCTGTATTTTCTGTGAGTTTTTAAAATCAGAAAACAGCAAATTTATCTGTAATATTTTTTTAAAGGAGCGTAAGGAAATCCTTGAACTTGAGAGAGAGTTATCTTTTCACCATTTTTGTTCAAGTCAGCTAAAATTCGTCTTGACTCAGAAAGGAACACAGGTAGGTTTTAGCATTAGGATTGGTTGATTTCCAGTGTTAAAACTTGGGAACTTTCCTTTCTTAGTTATTCTTTCAACAAATGCCCTGTTGTTCCTCTTTGGGGTATTTTTCTCACAAAGTCAGTTTTAGGGGGAATTTGGAGGAAAGAGAAGTTACCAAGACCACCACTTGAAATGTTTGTGCCCTGATTTTAAAATCCCAGGTGGCACTGCCAAGTTGCCTGGGTGCCTGCTGGCTTAGCAAAGAGCCACAGGACTACATGCAGGCAACGGCCATAAACGACACAACCGAGAAATGATTGCTGCTTGTTTGAGAAAATATGCACAGAATATGCCAAAAGACTCCTACACTGGATGTTTTTCTGAATGAATTTCTTGTAAGTTCTGTCACATGAAACTAAAGTAATACTAGGAATCCCTATGATACGAGGACCTCATTCCAAATGCATCCACCACATTGCCTTTGCCGTTGGCTGGTCGAAATACACAACTCTGCCATTGCATAATTACAACATCCTATTATAAAGTTTCAGTGCTTGTTTTATTGTGGTCCAAGTATGGCTTTTAATTAATATATTTCAGAATCCTTCTTTCAAATATAGCTTGATGCAATAACTAAAGCAATTAGAATATCACACACACACACACACACACACACACACACACACACACTATTCGTAGCTGTTTGTAGACAGCCCAAACCCTGTAATGGCTGTCTGTTGCATTTAGGTTGAAATCTAATCTAAATCCCTAACCTGGCTCGGCACAGCTCACCTTCAAGGTCATCTCATAGCATTTGCCCCCTTTCCCACTCCGCTCTGGCCACACTGGTCTCTTTTCTTTTTCTTAACCATGGCAAGCTCATTCTCATAGCACTGTCTCCTCTATGCCTGCAAAGTTCTTCCTCTTAATCTGAAAATGATTGGATCAGCTTTGTTTTCAGGTGGATTAAAAGTAATCAAGTGAGCAGATATTAATTCCATGAGATGGCAAATTAAAAGTAACATATTTTTTAATTTATCTTTATTGTTGAAAGTATTACAGATGTCTCCTTTTCCCCCTCATTGACCTCCTCCTCCCCTACCTTCACCACACTATTGTCTGTGTCCACTAGTTACACATATATGCATATAAGTTCTTTGGTTTATCTCTTCCCACCTGCCCTCCCACCTTTAAGTCAGTACTCTTACTTAGGGAAGACTGGCTTTTGTTTGCCTCCGATATTTGGAAAGTAACTTTCAGATGCTTTCCTGATAAGTTAGAGAGGTTGCAAATGTCCAGGCACAAGCCAGTGTCAAAAGCAAAAGAATGAACCAGGCTTCTTTATTGGCTGCAGCTCAAAATCTATGGGGCTCTAACACCAACTTGCCTGTCTGTCCTAACTGGCATGCCTTAGGGGAATGATGGTACTTACTTCCCCCACTTCTTTCATTTCAAATCATGTAACGTTATTAATGCCATACATACAGCATTAACTCATGGTATTGTTTACAAGCCCTGTTGGAGCAGCCAGGCGTTAAGATGTCCCCTAATGATCCCAGTCTTCTGGTGTACACTTGTATAACCTCTTCTGAGTGCAGGCTAGACCTCGTGACTGACTTCTAATGAATAGAATATGGCAAATGTGATGGGATATCACTTCTGAGATTAGATTTAATAAAAAAAATAAAAAAATAAAAAAACTGTGACTTCCGTCTCTCTTTCTCCCTCTTGGAACCCTTGCTTACTCTGAGCCTGCCAACAACCATATAAATAAGCTTGGATGTGGATCTTCTGAGGCCTGCAAGAGCCATGGAGTTTGGAAGTAGACCCTCCCCTAGTTAAGGTTCAAAATGACTACAGCCCTGGCTGACATCTTGATGACAGCCTTGTGAGGGACCGGTAGCCAGAGGACCCAGCTAAGTCACACAGATCCATGACCCACAGAAACTCTTAGTTAATAAATATATGTTTGAGGGGAGGGGTGATATGTTACACGGCAATAGCTAACTAATATAATTGTTTACAGCCCGAACCTCATACTGACATATTATTTTCTTTTTGTTAGGATTATAATGAAAGGAAATCTTAGCTCCCTTAACTATAAAGATGAAATCTTAGGTTACATAGGTATAGAGGATTTTCAGAACTAGAAGTAATTAGTTAGGATTTATCCCCAAAGGGAATGACAACTATACTTGGTACATCAATCAGGAAGCCACTCATAATTTATATAGCATTTTAAAATCTAACTGGTGTTTTCCCATTCATAGCTATTTGATCCTCTTTAAAAGGCTAGGAAGCATTATCATTCCATTTTACAGAAGAGACTGAGACTCCGCAGATTTCATGATGGCCATGAAAGGAAGGACCTGCTCTCCGTTCGCCACTCTTCCCCTACGCCTAGCCCTGTGTCTAGCACTGTAAATGCTCAATACGTATTAGTTTAGTGGCTGCCTCCCACAACAACGTTACCTGTAACGATGGTGCCTTTTTGTCATGCAATTCCCCAACTGACACATACATCAATCAATCAATCTCTCTATCTACTCACACAAATATGTACTCTTGGAACCAGTATGTGTGTTCCCAAACAACACAGGCACCTCCGAAAGCTCACTCTAGTTCTAAAGACAGTAAAGAGATCATTTCCTAATTGAATCCTGCTTTTTATCCGGTTCTACACTGCCAAAGACAGAGACCTAGAGCTCTTTTATGACTAACAACCCTTTTTCAGTAAATCAAATCTCTTGCCTCACATATCATTTCTTATCATCTCCCAGGATGAGGCTGGAGACAACAGCCCTTTCTAAGAGCCATCAAAGGAAGTCAACAGCCCGCTCAGATCCCCTCCTCCCCCACCACACCCCGTCCCTCCCCTGCCTTGCCTGGCCTCTTTCCCCCCATAAACATGGCAAGTAGGAAGTAATAGGTCTTGTCAAAGGTCACTATAAAATAACCTCAGGAGATGTTAGATAGAGGTGTCCACAGAAATGCAACGAAGTGCTGACAGGAAACAGGAGGTAGGGGGATTTTGGTTAGAAGGTTTATACACGCCTTAAATTCCTTTTCTTTTCAAAGTTTCACACTCAAGCAATCATTCAATCTTCAACCACACTCCAGTAGCTTCTCACTTATTACCTAATAAAAAAGTGTTTGTTCACAAAAAGATACGTCGAGCCATTAAATAATCAATTAGTCTACATTTTTAAAGGATAAGAAAATCATTAGGTATGATTACTCTTGGAAATGTATGATTACAAATAGAAGAACTGCAACATATCACGTGTAGAGTAATAAATTAATACCAGTCATCTATTCATTCAGCAAATATTGGAGAAGTATCTGTGATGTGCTGGTACTGCATGCTGGAGAAACGGTGACGAAACAAACATGCATGACCCCTGACATTTCAGAATTTAGATTCTAGTGGAACATATATATTTTTAATTTTTAAAAATTAAATTAAAAAATCACTTAAAGGAATATAAACTTGAAAATTGATAAGTGTTAATGAAGGAAAAGTTCAAGATAACAGGAGTATTTAACAGGGGGACTGAATTTAGATTAGGGACACAGGGAAAAGCAGTAACTGTCTAGGTAGAAATGGTCTAGATAGAAGGGACAGCATATGCAAAGGCCCTGCAGCTCCTAAGGCCTGGTGCTTTCAAAGACCTGAGATTCCAGTGTGTTTGGGTGCATTGAGTAAGGAGCTGTGTGTTGTGAGATAAGGTTGGTCTATCCAATGCCAAAGACTGTGATCCTGACTATTTACGTCAGTAGCCCAAACTCTTTCCCCTGAATGGAAGATTCAGCATCCCACTGTCTACTGGATATCTTCTCACACATAACCTGCCCAAAACTGAGCTCCTCGTCTTCCCCACCAAACCTGTTCCATCAACCATCTTCCCCATCTCGGCCGATGGCAACTCCATCCTCCCAGTGTCTCAGGTCAAAACCTAAGCATCCTCCCTGGCTCTTTCTTATCCCTATACCCAGTCTATCAGTATGTCCTTTCGGCTTTACCTTCAAAATAATCCAAACTCCTCCTCACCACCTCTCCCACAATCACCCACTCCAGGTTGCCACCTCTCTTACCTCCCAACAGGTCTCCCTCTGCCACCCTCGTTTATAGCTTGGCCCACAAGCCCCTACATGATCTGGCCACACACCGCCTCCCACCCCTTCCTCACTGCCTCTGTGTCTGCTTCCTTGCAGCTCCTCAAATACACCAGGGTTTTTGTACTGGCAGCTCCCTTTGCCTGAAAGTTCTTTCTCCAGGTCTCTGCAGGAATTTCTTTCTCATGTCAGCAGCTCTCTGCTCATGTCACCTTCTCAGAAAGGTCTTCCCTGACTCCTCCATATGAAACATGAAAGAGCATGCTGTCTCTACTTACCTGGCTTCACCTTTCTTTTTAGCACTTAACTGCTCTATGATGCATTATATATTTACCTATTTGTACAGCAATTTTGCCTGCTGGTTCACTGCTGTATCCTTACAACCTAGAAGGGTTCTAGCAAAAGAGAGCAAAGGCACACCTTTAATGATGCGCTTTGTTGGGCTACCACATGGCCAGCTCCAGAAGTCCTTCTGTAATAAAATCACCAGCTCCCAAGAAAGATATTGAGTGCCCAATATATTAATAAGATTGAGTCTTGGGAGAAGTAAGCGAAGGAGCGAGAAGTCTGACTAGAAGGAGAGGGAAGGAGGGGTGGGTGGTAGACAGGTCAGTGTCTGGGGGAGGAGGGAAGCCCTGAGTTCCTGCAACAGGCACTGTGGTGGAACAGAATGTGCTCAGAGAAAGAAGGACAGAAATAAAAGGAATAAAAAAGTGTAAGGGTGCCCAAAACACACTTGGTCTCTTTCACAATTTTGCCTAAGTTCAACTCTAAAGGAAGGTTTTTTTCAACCAGCATGAGGGGAAAGAGATTAAGGTCTTCAGAGTACACATTTATCTTGCCAAAAGATTGGTCATATGTTTTTTTATAATCATAAAAAAAAAAAATCCACAGCAAACTTAGATGTCAAACAATAAGAGATGGTTAAGAAATTATGGTATAGCAACTCAATGGAATATGATGCATAATCATAGTTTTGAAAACTATGTAGCAACATGAAAAAATGTCTGTGGTGTAGTTTTAAGTGAAGGAAGCAGAATTTTAAAATGTGTCTGCTATGATTAAACTATTTAAAAATTATGTTCACCTCTGGAAAAGGAATGGAAGGGCATGTGAAAATGAAAAACCAATGATTCCTTGAGGTTGTGAGATTCTCTGGGATTAGTCATCCCACCCCATTTTTTTAATTTCTAAAATATTATTATAATCGTTTTTAAGCTATCAATATACTGAGTCTCCCGAGGCAGATTCTCCCAGGAATGCTTACCAGACATCAAACACCTCATGCTGGTCATAGGAAACGCATGACAAAGAACAATGTCCAAGTACCCCATAATCAATTCACTCAGGGTTCATTAACCATATACCACATATAAGGGACTATATGCTAAATTCTATGAGGGAAATCAAAACTGAGAAAGCATCAGTTCTTGCTGTTATGGAGCTTACAATCCAGGAGAGGGAATTTATGACAGACAAAAATAACTTTGATAATTTTTTAAGTCATAAAGAAAAATATTAACAAAGCACTAAGAAATTAATTGATTTTGCATTCAGTTTTTGGTTTGGGAGATTAGGAGAGAAGTGTTTCCATGGGCAAACAGTGAGTTGGGGAAGAAAGGGGAGTGTTGGACGAGGACAGGAGATATTCCAGGGAGGAGGAGAGTCTGAACATGGTGGGCATTCAACACAAACAAGAGTTTATTATGGGCCTGGCTTGACTGTGGGGTAAATCTATAGGGGTGCTGGCTGGGGTTGGCCTAGAGTTCTTAAACAGATGCTGGTGAAGGCTCTTGAGCATGGAAATGAGAGGTTCAAAGCTATAAAGTTGAAAGATTTATTTAGTAGCCAAGATGGAAGGACTGTGAGCTCAGGGACCAAAGTTGGTTCTAAACCCCAACTTCTCCATTTACTGGCTTTGTCACAGTAACTGGTCTGTCCCTTAACCACTAAGTCTCGGTTTCCTTATCTATAAAAAGGGATGACTTCAACTCCTTGGTAGGTTAGTTAGGAAGGTAACATGGTAGATATTGGTCAAGGCTCAATAAAGACTCAATAAATAATTCTGTTCACCTTAAACCCTCACCTCATAGAAGGAACTAGTTGAGAAGGAGACAGGGCAGAAGGACAAAACTCATAGGACATTGTTCAAGTGGGGGTCTAGGAAACTTGGCAATGACATGTTCATGATGGCCAAGGGAAAAGGCAAATCAGTGATTATCATGAAGTTTCAGGCTAGGGGCACAGAGGATGATGGTAGCCCCCACTGAAATGGGTGTGTCAGTTGAAGAAATGGTATGAGGATGTTAACGTTTGAACAATTTGAAAATTAAGGAACAGCAGCAGTCCATCTAGGAAGAAATGGCCAGGGTAATCTGGAAGTCAGGGCTCATAGCCTGGAAGAGGGGTATGGGCTAGAGACACATATGACATATGCTGTATGACTTTTAGTAGTTGACTATTCCTATTACCAAGGTCTATAATACCCCTACTAACCTTTCTTAACTGTTCATCTTGATATATCAATTCCAAATACGTAGAGAAGTTGTTGGATCAAAATACCCCATTTGATATATATAGTAACTAAACTTAGCATCCTGTATTTTCCTCTATGGTGTGTTATCTTTTTTTTTAACAGCTTTATTGAGATATAATTTACATAGCATACAATTCACCCACTTAAAATATACAATTCAATGGCCTTAGAATATCCACAGATTTATACAAACATCACTACTTTCTATTTTAGAACATTTTCATCACTCCAAGATGAAACTGCACAGCCCTTAGTTGTCACCCCCAAGTTCCCAGTACCCCCTCAGGTTTAGGCAACCACTAATCTACCATCTGTCTCCATGGATTTGCCTATTCTAGTCCTTTCATATAAATGGAATCATACAATATGTGGTCCTTTGTGTCTGACTTCTTTTTTTTTAGCATAATGTTTTCAAGGTTCATGCATGTTATAGCATGTATTAGTAAGTACTTCATTTCTCTTTATGACTAAAGATAGTCCAATATATGGACATACCACATTTTGTTTATTCATCAATTGATGGACTTTGGGATGTTTCCACATTTTGGCTATTATGAATAACCCTGCTATGAGCATTTATGTACATGTTTCTGTGTGGACATATATTTTCATTTCTCTAGGTTGTATACCTAGGATTAGAATTGCCGGACCATAAAGTTTATGTTTAACTGTTTGAGGAACTACCAAACTGCTTTCCAATCTCATCAGCAACGTGTGAGGATTCCAATTTCTCCACATCTTCATCAACATTTGTTAGTGTCTGTCTTTCTAATTATAGACATCCTAGTGGATGTGAAGTGGTATCTCACCGTGATTTTGATTTGCATTTTTCTGATAGCTAGAGGTGTTGAACACATGTTCATGTGCTTATTAGCCATTTGCATATCCTCTTTGGAGAACTCTCTATTCAGACCCTTTGACCATTTTTTTTTTTAATTATTTTCATTGTGACATGTTTTTAAAACACAGAATTTTTTCTTCTGTGTTTTCATTGTGCAAAACAGAGGTAGCACATAGGTATAAACTGTCCATCAACTACTAGAAAATAAAAATTTTTTTCTTCCTGCATTGAAACATCTATATTCAACTTGGTATGTGTGTGCTGTTATGGAAACTGGTGGCTTTTGTCCTTGTCAGTAAATATTAGCACATCAAAACAATGATTGTTAAGCCTGGCAGAGTGACAAACTACAGTTGTATTTAATTCTTTGTTCTCAAGGTTAACAGTTGGTGCTGCCCTTTTGGCATTGCTCTTTCACAAACCCTAGGGACAAATTCAAGGCCAAACCAAGGTCAATGCCCACATTAGCAAATTCATTAATCAGTGCAATATGTATACATCTATGTTAAAGTGTAGCCTTCTTTTGCTGTGTTTTGCTGGCTTTGTCTATACCAGGTAATGTGTAAACCCACATCTCTGAACATATATTCCAAGTTTGTTGGAGGTTCCATCAGAAGTTTATTTTTAACATGGGTTCAAAATGTCTGGTTATAATCTACATCACTCCCAATCTATCATCTCCCATGGGGTCCCACTACCATTTGCCCTGGGTATTTTCTTCTTGCTGGGCATACCTACTGTGTTGAATTGTAACCCCCCAGCCAAATGTCCAGTATTCTAGAAGATGACCTGATTTGGAGATAAAGTCTTTACATAGGTAATCAAGTTAAAATAAGGTCTTTAGGGTGGGTCCTAATCCAGTATGATCAGTATCCTTATAAAAAGGAGAAATTTGGGCACATAAGGAAGACAATGTGAAGAGACAGGAGGAAGACAGCCATCTACAAACCAAAGAGAGGGGTGGAATAGCCCCCAGAAGGAACCAACCCTGCCGACACCATCATCTTGGACTTCTAGCCTCCAGAACTGTGAAAGCATAAATTTCGGTTGTGTAAGCTGCCCAGTCTGTGGTCATTTGTTACAGCCATAGGAAACTAATACACCTGGCCATGCATCCCTGTGTGCCAGAGCTGTGGTTGCCTTGCTGGGTGGGTGCTTCTCTCTCTGCAAGGCCTGCTCTGTGGCAGAAACGATAAACACTGCACTGCCTTGCAATGCAATGACTGCACTACAGTTTTCAGTTAGAGCTGCTCTTTGAGTTTTTGTTCATAGTTATTTTCTGTTCTCTTCCAAGGACTCAGACACAAGATTATGGGGCCCTGGGCCAGAAACCCTCCCCTCTTCTACCACCACAAAGAACAACCCAGACTTCATTGCTGGGTCAGGCTTATCCTGCCTGGCTCACTCTTCCCTTAGAGGGAGTGCACCTCCTCTCCCTCTCCCTCATCTTCTAGTTAATCAGTCCCTAGTTATATGGATCCTATCTCTGAAAGGGCTTTTGGATCTGGCACCATCGTAGCCCAAGCCACTATCACCTCTTGCCTGGATGACCACACTAACCCCTAAGTGAGCTTTCTGCCTCCAGCCTTGCACCCCTCACCCTCCCACAACATTCCATCGCAGTGACTTATTTAGTGTTGCTCCTACCAGCAAGTTCTGTGAGGAGAGGAGCTGAGTCTGTTTTTGATCATGTATCCCTAGTACCTGGCACATAATATGTGTTCAGTGAATGTCTGGTGAAGGAAGAGAGGGAGGAAGAAAGGAAGTGGGGTTTATAGTCCCTTACATAAACTGCAAGGCTATGTTTTTTCATTGATCTCAGTTGAGCAAATCTTTGCACTGAGAAAGGTGATCAGTCAATACAAACAGAGATGTCAAATGATGTGTTTTTCAAATTAAGTGACATGGCTTTCTAAACACATGGCCCATCAAGATCCAAACCAGTCTTCAGAAAAGGGTCATTCGGTGCTGTGTGCCTAGCTGTTGTCTTCCCTGGATTATCCTACACATGGGAATCACATCACAAACCCACTACCTCTCTGCACAGGCCTGAAGTACAAAGTCCTCTTTAGGGTTCTGCTGCTCCCATCAAGGCACTAAAACTGCTACACCTAATTTAGAGCAAGTGGTCTATATGCTCTATTTTTCCATCTGGGGAATGCCTCCAAGCAAACCTTATCCCTTCTTTTAAAAAAAATTGTGCTAAAATATACCTAACATAAAGTTGACCGTGTTAACCATGTTGAAGTATATAGTTCAGTAGTGTTAAGTATATTCACACTGTTATTATACAACCCATCTCCAGAACCCCCTATTTTTAAAAACAAACATTAAATAAATAAAACTGTGTAAAGGAATACAGAGTTTCCTAAAGAGACTTCCTAAAATATCTACTACATGTTAAATAAAGATAAAGCATCCACTTACAGACTTCCTTTTAAAGATGCTATAGTTTTTGTGCTTTAGAAACACACACACACACACACACACACACACTTCTTGGAAAGGGTAAAAATGAACCTTGGGTTAAATGGTGAACCTGTCTATCTTAAGAACGTCCCTTCCAAAGGGCTTGTCAAGTAATTATGTGTAATTTTTTTCCTCTCTGATTTTTTGTGAGTGCTTCTGAGGCACATAAAAAAATAAAAATAAATAAATAAAAGATACTTCTAGACCAATGCTGCCTCCATCCAATGGGCAGACATCACTGTTTTGTTTTCTTAATGTTTCAAATGGTTTGGAGATTAGCATGGGTATTTAGCAAAAAGTACAATTTCAAATTACACGCTGCTGCATGGTGTCGAAACACTGCACATCATCTGATGACGTCCCCCAGCTCAGTGCTCAGGATGGCGGTTGTCAGTCATCTGGCTTTGCAAAGCTGGGAGATGGAATCGTAAACAGTGTGTGCTTAGACAGGCCTTATTGGAAAAGAAGAGTGTCTCAAACGTGGTTTAAATTTTTTTTAATCTAGTAAAATCTTCTAATCTAAATCAATGTGACAAATAGATTTGCTCAAAAGGAAGAACATTTTATCCATGGGCATCCTAAAAAAAAATAATGATACAAGTATATATGCTAGGGACATTCTGGTCCACATTGGCCAAGGTTTTTATTTATATACAAGCTTAACCACCATAACCACATATATGTGTGGATATTAAAATTGCTTTAACTTCAGTGTAATTTTTTTTTACATTTTTTCCTTTATTGATTTTAGAGAGAGAGGAAGTGAGAGCAAGAGAGAGATAGAAACATCGATGAGAGAGGACATCAATTGGCCGCCTCCTGCATGCCCCCCACTCAGGATCAGGCCCACAACCTGGGCATGTGTCCTGACCGGGAATTGAACCAGCGACCTCTTGGTGCATGGGTCGATGCTCAACCACTGAGCCACACCGGCTGGACTTCAGTGTAATTTTTACAAAAGGATCCAAAGTAATCCCTCCCTGGCCCTGGCCACAGATTGAATTTTTAATCGTGGTTTGTATCTCATTCATTGAGGACACAGAGGTACAGATAAAAACTGAAAATGGCAAAGTACAACCCTACTCATTGTTAGGAGAAAATAAAAACCAAATATGTCTCCAGGCCCAGTGTGAAGACACTGCAGTGGTATAACAAAAGCTGAAGTCTTTTATTTCAGGAGCTAGGGCTAGAGTCTATGTTGATCAGTGACTGAATACCTAAACCCCTTAACTTTCAAACCCCAAAAGAGTTTAACAACTTAAATCTTTAATCTCATTGTCACTCCACAGAGTCCTCCAACAGTCAATCACAAAGTTGCCTGAGAGGAAGTTTTCGTAGATACCACCAAAAACACAGGTTTGTAGCAGATGTCTCCATGCAACGTTTAGAACAGATCCCATGTTAAGAGGCTGATATACCCATGTATATTTGTTAATCAACCCAGGTACGTGTATCTTAAAGCTGGGACCCAAGAATTACGAGCAGAGAAACCACTTAAATGCAAATAATGCATGGAAAATCATCAGAGAGAATGTTACTTACAAATTCACAGACAGCTGTAATAGCATACACAATTGGAAAATTCCCACCTGGAAGCCACCCAGAGTATTGCTTATAATAAATGTGAGCTCTTTTCTTGCACTGAACACCCATCTAATTAACAAACAAGATGCCTACCTAGCCTTGTCAACCCCTCAGCTTCTCCGTCTATAAAATGGGAATTAAAGATTGTTTTAATAAATGAAAGGTAAATTCTTAATGGATGACATTACAGAAAGCACAAATATCATGGACAAAATGTAAAGAAACATGCAATTTTGTACCTAAAAATGGTTTTGAGTCATGTTTAAAAGCACATGGTCAGATAGACGCGTACTTGGAAACAGACTGCGGTGGGGATCAGGAGAGAGGCTCAGGGTGAAATGACTCATGAATTCGGGAATGCAGAGACTCTCAGCAGCATGAAGTCACAAGGACCTTCCCTGAGGTCTCCTCCCCTCCACAAACAATGCTGTTTGTTGACTTCAAAAGACAATTCGTGAGGAGTTTGAAAATCATTATTTTTTGTGTGGATGGGGGGTTCTTTTTATCCTTTAGTGAATGCACAGACTGGTATATTGATAAAAATAATTAAAGGAAACATTCTGGTGTGCACTGAGAAATACTGATTCTTCTAGTATTTTAAAGGATGACAAACAGAATGAAAATTTTAAGTCTAGGGAGTTATAACTAACATCTTGATGTGGGCAAAGGGCAAGTTTGGTCTGTGCAGTGACACAAAGCTTATTAAAAGCTTAGAGGAAAGAAACACAAGGGGATCCAGATGTCTCAAATGGAGTAAGACTTTCCCTCCAAAAACAGCTAAAGGCAGGTAGTATCTGGGGCAAAGAGGCAAACTAGCAACATCGCTAAAATGTGCCCATCTCGACTGTTTCCAAAACGGAGGGTTTCTAAGAGGCTACATGCAAAGCAAATCATAAATTAAGATTTGGGGGTCAAGCAAACCATTCAAAATATCCATATTTTAAACTTGCACAAAACTGAGCTCATGTAAGGAACAAAGAATTACCTTCCAGATTAGTCAATCTACACATTTTCATTTATTATCTTTTCTTAAACATGTTTTGCAGCATGCTGCACACCTATAAGAACTACTTGCTGCCCTTGAACTCTGACTGCAGGACTGCAGGACTGCAATCTCTTTCCTTAAATAGAATCACAGACCATTAGAGCAGAAGATTCCTTAGCGATCATTTAGAATTGCGGTTCTCAGCCCCGGTTACACTTTAGAATCACTTTTGGAACTTTTAAAAAATATAGAGGCCCAAGGCTCCACCCCAAACCAATTGAATCACAAAGGGGTGTAGATATCAGTATTTCTTTAAATAAACTCCACAGGTGGTTCTACTGGGCTGCCAAAATTAAGAACCATTGATACAGAATATATCTATTTGCACTGCCTGATACCACAATCACTGGCTACAAGTGGCCACTGCACATTTGAAATGTGACTAGTCTGAATTGTCTGGTAACTGCAAAATACACACCGGATTTCAAAGATTTAGTACCAAAAACCAAAAAATTGCAAAGCTTCTGATCAGCATTTTTATATTGATTATATGTTGAAATGATAATATGTCAGATATATTGGGTTAACAGTGCAGTGAAGGCCTGGGAGGGGGGATGGGAGTGGGGTGGAGGGAGTCTCTGGGGGAAAAGGGGAGGACACCTGTAATACTTTCAACAATAAAGATAAATTTAAAAATAGTTAACTTCACCTGTTTCTTTTCACCTTTCTAATGTGGCTACTAGAACATTTAAAATTACATATGCAGCTCGCATTTATGGGTCCCACTATTGACCTGTGCTGGTCAAGAACAATAGACTCTTATTACAAATGAAGAAACCGAGGCAGGGAAGCGTAATGAGTTCAAGGCAGCACTTTGGGCATTGCCTCTTTCAGTGTTAGGCGTCTTCTCCTGTTACCATAAACTACTTTGTTGCAGAGCTAGGAATGGCAGAGTCCCTGACACCATCAATCGGATTTTGAACATTTCTTTTGTCTTGCTAACTGTTTCTTCTAAGATTTGATATTAAAATCCATTTCCCATATGGAAAACTGCCCCCTCTCCATTGTGCACATACTTGTGATTTGTTATTGTAGGATTACTCATGAAAGCAAAGTAATGAGGATGGATGTTAAAAAATAAATCTAGAAAAACATTAACATAAAGAAAATGCAGAGAATGGATGGAAAGGATTGTTAAGGCTTTTAAGATGTAGATGGTCAAGTTCTAGCCTGGGAATGTTTTACCATGTTATAGCTTAATAAGTAACACTGGAGACCCTCAGCTACCTAAGAGCCAGGTTCAGAACAGTACCAGCGTCTGCTCAGAATTTAGAAACTTGAACCTGTAATATTGTCTTTCCTCCCAGAAGGGCTGGTTTTCCGGACAATGTTGTCATTACAGTGAGGCGAATCAAGCTCTTTATAATGGCACACCATGTCATACCTAGGTG
Source organism: Tadarida brasiliensis (assembly GCA_030848825.1). NCBI lineage: Eukaryota > Metazoa > Chordata > Mammalia > Chiroptera > Molossidae > Tadarida > Tadarida brasiliensis. Next base: position 89,903,936 of record CM061267.1, on the reverse strand, counting down.
CCCTGGTGGGAATGGATGTTATCCTCAATAACTTCTACCCTCTGGTGAATGGATTAGTATCTGGTCATTCAGAAGCCAAACAGCATCATCACTTACTTAAAGCAGAAAATCTTGTTTTGATAAAGTGAAATGGTCCTACCAGATCTGGCAAATGAAGATAAAATGTATTTCTTCTAATAACCAGCTAATTCAAAAGAAAAACAAAGATGTTTTTTGTTGCATGTGGTTTTCCCCCCTTGGGAAGCCAGCAGAGAGTGAATTGCATAAAACTGGCTGAAATGTGTTATATTTGAGAAATCATGCAACACAGAGCTCCTCAGTGCAATAAAAGAATAAAAGAGACCTGAATTCTGATAGAAAGCCTTCATGCAAAGAGCTGGAAAGGAAAACCAGGGTCCAGGCCAAACCACACATACAGTAGATGTATTCAAGATTTCTATTGAGATATTCTTGTTCCCCATCCTAAATACTGCATAACCTAAATGTCATCTTAAATCACATGTTTGGTCCTCTGGAGCCCCCTATGTTGCATGCATGATTTCTATTAGCTATGATTAGTCAAGTTTTGCCAGTCAAACCACAAAGAGCATACTTCCAGACTCAACTCACTTCTCATGTAGTAATATTCACCTCTAGACCCTCTCATTCCTATACACCAACCTGGAAAGATAATAAGTTGCAGATGGATGCTGGGCAAAACTACATCTGCCAGAGTGAAAACACTTGTTGCTCTATTCAGCTAAAAGATTATTGATTTTAACTTGAAATAATTTTTCGGATCCCTTCCTCAAAGATGAGAAAGACAAGACAAGAAGTAAAGAAAGCTATGGCCTTATTGTGAAATGGTCTTTTAGGGCATGTGTAGGTCTGCCTGGTGTTTAGTCTCAAATGAAATCTGGATGGTACAGTTCTACAGAGCGTGTCTAACAATAATGGTAAAGAAGAAGAATGACCTTCAAATAAGGAGGCACCTATTAGAAAACTTAACATCACAGATATATAAGAAAAAAAAACAGAATAGAAACTACAGTTTATATGTTTAGGGCATTCATTCAAAAGATCTGATAAAAATAATTATCTTTGAAAGGTTAGTGATCAAAGGCTAGAAAAGAACAGGCATCCAAAGCCATGGGTTGTGTTTCATTCGTGACAAGGGCATTTATGGTGGCTTGGCTCCTGGACAGAAAACTTGACAGACCTGGAGGCAGAGACTGGGTTTCTAGGCTCCGTTTCGCACTCAAGTTCTGGGCCTTGGTGAGCCAGGGACCACCACCAGGCTTTAGGTTCTATTCTTCACAAGTGAAGAGGTTGGTTTATGAGTAAGAAGAATTTCCCCAGCTCCAGCTAAAAGCCTTTCTGTCTCACCATCAGAATCCCCAGGCGAAAGGAACTCTAATTCTCTAAAATTAGTTCAAGCCAAACACCAACAGGGTAGTTTTCAATCGTTTTAGGACAGAGATGAGAAATGTAAACCTTGAGGAAATAGAAGGAAGCAAAGAAAATATGTATTTTTAAAGTATCAAATGGATTTTGATCTATTTCTCAGAAAAGATAATTGGGCAATAGAGTGAACACGAAGGAAAGAAATATGGAAAGGTCAACATAGTATCTTATACAATCAGGAGTTTATCCTAAACGTTGTAAGTTTTAATTTGAAAAATCTAGAGTCTCAATAGAGCTTCAGGTTTTTGCTCTTGTTTCTGGAGCAGTGTTACCATAACGAGAAACTTGTAAAAGTGCTCTCTCTCTAAGTTAAATCCATGATTTGTGATTAGCAACAATGAAATACTAATGGATCCTCAAAAAAACACTAATTGCCCATTTTTTTCCTAATAACAAAATGTAAGAACTCTTTAGTGGAAACATTAAATGTGATGTCATTTTTAAAGTGCCAGGGTTTCTCTTTAAAGCAGTGCTACAAAATAGATAGCTTATTTAGTTTACAAATGGCAACACAAAAAGGTCCTTTAAGTCTGCTTAGCATATCGGAAAGTGCCTTTCTCACACTTAAATATTTCAGGCTATTGCCCGCCCCAGTTTATTACCTTATCTCAGTTGTATAATTTTCTCAAATAGGATTCAGAGAAATAGTTCTAGATTTAAAATTTTAAACACTAATTTATAAAAGCATTGGTTGATTCCCATAATACAGCTGGTAGTCAAACTGGACAAGATAATGAATTGACTGAGATCATTGTTCCATCTTCATCCAAGAAAGCGGCCTCTAAAAAAAGATCTTAAATTGCTGTAGAAATCCAATTTGTAAGAAGCAAAAGAAGCATATAGATGGGAAACACCAGCATGATCACATTAATTTTGTGACTAACGGCAATGCTTTGAAGTGAAGAAGAAAAAAAGAAAGGATGACAAAAATAATAAGTCCACTCACATCCCCAATTTTAATCTAACAACACAACCAGAAGAAAACCAACTACAAATACAAAATTCACATCTTGGGGGATCCAGCGAGTATCACCCCCACAGACACAAAATAATTTTCAGCTTAATAAGAAGCAAATTCCAATGCTAAGGAAATACTGTAGAACGGTGATACATCGTTGCTAAAAAGTAAATTATAGGAAGAAATCAAGAGACCAGGAACTTGACGTCAGTACAAATAGCCATGGAAAGTCCATGATTGATTGGATTTGAGCCTGCGGTATGGAACACTGACAAGTAGTTGTCATGAAAATCTTCAACTTACTGTAATTGAAAAGCTATAAAGGAAAAGTCTCTGGATAAACTACCATTCATTTAACCACCTATTCAAATAAAAGCTGCAACACCAGAGATATAGAAGTAAAGGCAAAGATTCCATTTTTTTGGTGGGAATGTTCTAATAAACCATCTGCTCACATATAGAATATATGAAATCACAACGGACTTCTAATTTACAGGCAATTTATGAATATCAGCAATTTACATTTAAAAACAGTCAGCTTGAAGACATTATCAATTGAGCAAGTATGTTTACTCTGAATAAAGTTGAAAAATAAAAATCGCTATGAATCAGTCAGGATTTAAAAATAACAGATCTATTTAAAGTGCTACAAGCCAAGGAAAATGGGAAAACTTTTAGGGAGACACAGATGAGTTCTTTCATTGTTTTCTTTTTAAGTTTGAAAACTACAGTAATAGCTGATATCCCATTGCTAGTACCCTTCCTCAGTGGAATACACATCCAGGTTGGAATGTGGAGAATGTTTTTTGTTTGTTTGTTTTATTTTTAACTTTTAGGTTTATATTTTAAGAATTCCTTTCTCATTAAAACTTAACTACTTATTGTAGTGATTCATAAAAGTTCATGGAATAAGGGAATTTTTACCTGACACATAAACATGCTAATAAACATTATTTTACCCAGGAAATAATGGTCTTATTCTCACACACACACACACACACACACACACACACACATACACCCTTCCACACAAAATGCTACCAAGTCCCAGGAAATTGACAAAAGCAACATTAAAATTCAGTGCAAAATACGAATCCTATTTCTGAATTCCATCTATGAAAATACAAGATTGGCCTCACTGAACTAAACTGCAAAGTTCCCTTTCTGCTCAGTAAGCGTAATAAACATCATCTTACCATTATCTGTAGAATAAAGTCAGCAATGTGTGGCTTCCTGCAGTCACCAGATCAAGTTTTTTTCTTCCTTTCTTTCTAGTAACTTCTTTTTCACCAGCAAGATTAGGAAGAAAACAAATCTGAGTATGTGCCTCAGTACTTCAGACACAAGATTGTGAAACTAGCCTTTAGTAAAAAAGAACAGGTCTGGTATTTTACAATCACTTCTGCAACTCAGAGGTACCTCCTGGACTCTCATACCTCTTTTCCTCCCTCGTTCTCTACGTTTCTTTTAGTAATGAGACCAATTTTTCCAGTAGCCTTGAACTCCCTAGATTTAACTGACATGGAAAATGTGACTAAAAACTTGTAGAACTGTCTAGCCTCCAACCCTACACAGAATCAACTTTGTTGTAAGTGTTGAAGAACACCTCGCAAGCAGCTACTTGCTCGCTTAGACTCCTGAACTGCACAGCACAGACCGCCAAATAACAGTGCGCCATCTAGTCAGCAAGCTGCACGCTCCATCCTAGAAGGGGGGACACCTTCAAACCCTGGGAGTTAAGGACTTGTCAGGGTTCAGCTGCTCTAAAGGTCCAATTGTTTATTTAAATTAAAAAGAAATATCGCTACTGAGATAATCCACATCTTGAGGATATGGGAAAATTTAGGTTATAATGGCACTACAAACTTTTACATCTAACTTTGATTTACAAGATAAAAGCAAGTTTTAAATTAAAAGGGCTTTCTGTTAATAGAGCTTATTATTCTGAAGACGGGAATGATTTTCTTCGAAAGTTGTCCCTGGGTGCATGCCTATTATCTTTGCTTTTCCCCTTCCACTAATGAGCATTTATCTAAAGAGCCTGTTAATCCTCAGATGTGTGCTTCTGGTCAGAGGTAACAGTTTGAATAAAACCACTAATCACTGATCACTAAATCACTGATCATTAATCACACTCTTCAGTGTCCCTGACCCTGGCCATTTTTTCCTTTAGGTCTATGCATCACAAACAAGAAGTTTAACAGTTTAGATGCATATGAGGGTTATACTATTTCATCTCTAGATGGGAATAAATAATAAATACTGCCACAAACTTGGGGAAGGATTGTCAATTAAACCCCAGACAGGAGTTTCACAAATGCCTACTCCACAGTGTGGCTTTCACTTTGAAGACAGTAGATCTGATTATAACAAAACATGTGTCCTTCAGAAAATTCCCACATACTCAGAATACACGTTTTCCTTTATTTAGCTTTCGCCCACTCCAAATTAGAGAGCACCCAAACCCTCTGCCCTTCCATCCAAAACTCTGTTAGTAATTTTTTATTTGATTTCTACTGCACACAAGTTTTTACTTTTATCCATTAAGCATGACACACACAGTTGTTTTTATTTCAACTGGCAGATTGGGAGTTCTGACTCAACTCAATAATTTAGCTATTTAACTTCCTCCTTAAATAAAGAAATTTAAGGTTAAGAGAAAGAAAGTAACACACAGCAATTCATTATACCGTACTTTGGGTTCAAGGACTCCCATTCCCTCACTTTGGAAATGAAAGGCTTAATCTTGATCCTTACAGCTAAATTTGTAGTCAGCATCCTCACTGCCTCTTCCCCTAAGCAGTTGGATAAAGGCACTATGTAAAATTAAGCACCTAGTTTGCAACGGGTGTGCTGTTTTCTTAAGTCACTGCAGGGACACAGTATTATCAAAGCGTCTCTAAACATTTCCTGAGATGCTTTTTCTATCAGGGCTGAGCATTTTCGTCCTGGAGAAGAGGGCTCGCTGGTGCCTTTCTTAAATAATAGAACAGGGCAGATTGTGCCTGCGCTGATCAGGTACCCTGCTCAGACACCAGAAGCTCTTACCCACACTCCAGGGACAGTGATCGCCCCAGGGAAAACAGTAAAAGGCGGAGGCGGGGCCAGAGTGGTAACGGTGTGGGCGGGAGAGAGGGTGGGGAAGGAGAGGTCCTGGAAGAGAGGGCAATAAAGATACCCAGGGAACTGGCGATTGTACAAGTATGTTGGGGGCTGGGGGTGGAAAGCAGAGTTGCTTTGTCAGCATTTCTAAGCCCCCGAACCCTTGAATATCTGAAGCTGTTAATCAAACACTTACTGGCCTGCAGAATGACGTAATGGACCTGCATCCAGCCTTTATTCCTTGACACATGTCAGAGAGGGAGGGAAAAATAAAAATCAAACACACTCCGCGAACTCTGACAAAATATACAAGCAGCCCACTCCAGTCTCTGGCCTTGAACAAGCATCAAGTGGGGGCGGCACCCATTCAGGGAAAGTTGGGGAGGGGGTGGACAACTTCTGGGCTTTATCCAGCTGATTACCGGTCTGCGCCCTCCCCCAACTCCCCCCAACAAATCTTTGGCAAAGCAGAAGCTGGATGCAGCTGCAGGGAGAAAACATCTCCTTGGTTCCTTCGCACGTCTTGCCCCTCTAAGAACTTCGTGAAAAGTTTAAGCGGTTCCTTGGAGAATAAGCCGTAGAGAGGTCCCGCCGCCAGGAACTGCCACCGCGCCGCCGCGGCAAAGCAGCAGCTGTCATTTGGGGCAGCGGCGGAGAAGAGGTAATGATGCCAGCGAGCACGGGACGGAGGGAGGCAGGAGGCGGCTGGAGGAGTGAACGCAAGCAGAGCCTCGCCACTCTTGAGCCTTCCGCGCCTGGAGCAAAAGCCAAGTGCCCTCCAAGAGCAACGTCCCCTCCCCGGGCGCGCGCCCACCAGCTGCGGGGGCAGCCCTGTGGGAGAGGTGGCAGCAGCAGGCTCAGCACCCGGGAGGGAGTGAGCCCCTGCGCACCCGCCTGTCCACCCGCTAGGTGACCCGGCGTCCTCGCCGCGCCCGCTGGAAGTTTGCAAACTTTCTCCGGGGGTTCCGCCGCATCACCGGGAGGTTGGGGACGCGGGGAAGGTTCCTGGCTCGCCGTCTCCGCTGCCGCCGCCGCTGCCACCGCTTGACCGCACTTCTGGAGGGTTCCGCACCTTGCCAGGTCTCTGGAGGCAAACACACACCCCCGATTCATAACTGTTTCCCGTGTCAGGGAAACACACGCGCGCTCCCACACACGCACGCACGCCGGACGGACAGAGCGCTCACTCCACGTTAGCATCCCTCTAGTCGCACGGCGCCGCGGCCACCGAGACGCGCTCCGGGATGGACACGGCGTGGGGTCTCTCGGGTGGCCTCAGGACACAGCAGAATTCCATAGTGCACCAGCATTTGGGGCCGGATTTCCCTCTGGTCCGCCAAAGTGTTTACAAACACAGATCACCCTCCAAAAATGTATCACATCTTCCCTACTCCTTGCCCTGTGACCTGCCCGCTGGACCAAGTAACCTCGCGGCTGCTGCCGAGAACCAACCCCTGCAAACAAGTACGCTCCCGAGATGACTCCCTCGGCAAGTGCAACAAAAGTGTCTAAATGCAAAAGCCCCAGAAGTGGCCCAGCCGTATTTTTAGGAACTTACCAAACAAGTGTGGAGAAGGCAAGAGCAGAGCCCGGGTGAAGGGACCACGTTGGACTGAGCAAAGATTACAATACATTCTATTTAGAGTGCATTACATCACCCCCCCGGTGACGTCACGTGGGATTCCTGAACTTCTAAATCATTGCGGTCCGCGGGGGAGGGAAGGAGGGGCGGGGCCGGTGCGCCAAGGGGGCGGACCCCGCCCCAGCCCCGCCCCGCGCCCCCCCCCCCCCAAGAGCAGACCCTGGTGCACCCGCGGGAGAGCGCGGCTGCGTCGGCAGCAGTGGCGGAGACCGCGCAAGCAACAGCTTGCAGAGCCCAGCGCCGTGTGACACGGCTCCCTGACATTAGTAGTGTGAGTCAGCTTGGAAACAATCCTCAGGGTTTCAGACAGGACCACGGAGGAGGGGCTCTCCTGCAAGGAGGGCCTGGTAGCATTTGAAAGGTGTAGGGATGGGAGTAGGTGAGAGGTGTCTATGCGGGTCCTGAAGGGTGCGGGAAGACTTTCTGCGAGCATAAATGCAAGACGCTCCCCTCTTCTGTCACCAGAAGATGTCCAGCTCCTTTTTGCCTGCGACAGTCGTGACCTGATTACAGTGTTCCCTGCATCCTGGCTTCTCAGAGCACTCACTCAAAACTCCTTTAATCGCCCCCACCCCACCTCACATCTAAGAGAATTACTTTCCTGTGCACACTCACATGGAATACACAGACCCCACCCTTTCCGAGACCCCCGCTTCGTGCTTCTGAGAAGCTGGAGGAAGAGTTGCTCCTGGAGGCGAAAGGTGAATCACAGCCAGAGCCAAGTGATGAGCCTGATTTAGATTCAGCGTCAGAGCCAGAAGGGCCTTTGGCGATCACTTCCAGAGCCTAGTCTGTAACTCGCCCAAGCTCACAGGCTGGCAAGTGGCACAGCCAGAGCCAGAAGGCAGGATCCGGGCGCCTGGTCTGCAGTATCTTCCTGACAACTCCCTGAGAGAAGGAGCCTGGCGTTTTCCGCATGGGCCAGTCACCATCACCATCTCCAGCTTCATTTCCATTCAGATGCTCTCCCTGTGAGGCGGACTCCGGGGGAAGGCACAGGCTAAATTCCAGCCGACTCTAGACAACCGCTGTCATCCCGCAGCAGCTCTCACTTTGCAAAGCACTCACGCCCACTTGAACTCCCTCGATTTGCACAACAACCCAGCACAAGAAGAAGTAGGGCAAGTGAGCCAGGCGGACTCCAGAAGGTGAGGGGGCCGCCCTGCAAGTGGTGGCACTGGCACCACCCCAAACCCCGGGTTTTAAACCCCAGACCCCAACTGAGCTCCTTTCTGGAACTCCCTTCTGGGGTTTTGGTGGTTAGAACCTCTGCTGAGGATGTGTTGGCTGGGAACCGAAGATTTGCTTAGGAAGAGTTTAGCCCCATTAACTAACAATAATTATTCCTGGCATTTATGTAACAGTTGACATTTATATAGCACCTCTCGTCCCAGTGCATCATAACCGTGACGATGCAGTTTGCCAGAGAATCATGACTGGACTGGCTAGAAACTGTAATGCTTTGCCTGGATTGTCACATACTTCTGAGCTGGTTTTGACATAATATATGGAAGAGCTTTGTATTTCCTTTCTGTTTTTAAGTGTTTAAACAACTCCCTTCCCTTCAGTGTTCCTTGAGACCACAGGGACTCATGGCTGTTGGTTTCTCTCAGCCTCATTCAGGACTCTTCACTGAGTTTCTATTTGTTCTTTTCCACATGGAGCCCTGAAGGAACTTGCAAAAGAAGGGCACCAGTCCTAACTTGAATCTTAACCAATAAAACTTTAAATATGACAGCTCAATTACTGGGTTTACGGAAGGAAGCACTAGCGTACTGAGCAACAGCCCCTTGCTCACTTTCCCACTGTGACCAGGACAGAACCGTCCACATAAAGCAGTTATCTACCTCCTTCTTCCTCAGAGAAAAAGTGTGAGCCACTGGAACAGCCAACATGGAGCAGAGAAGGGATGCAGCTCAACATATCGGAGCTCAGTCTGAGAGCTTATCTTTCATTTCCAGCTGATAGGTGGGACCAAGGGAACAGTATGGAGAATTGAATAAGCAAAGCCAATGTGGTAATCAAATGTTTTAAATCCTGTAAGTAGTTAATCAACAAATAAATTTAAAACATTTAATCCCCAGTATTCTCTAAACATAAATATGTAGATATGATTTTTGATACAAGGAGTTCATCAATTTCTAATACTACCCAAATAATTTCTTGATCTTTAAAAATTACTGCTGACCTGTTGTTTGACATGCTGTCAGTAGGTAAACAACGCCCCTGTCTGAGCCATGATTGACGTAGAAATAAATACACATGAAACTTTTCCAATGACTTTCCCAATTATTTGATAATCATTAGGTTACTTGGAGTCTCAATAGGTAGATAATTCCTCTTAACATCAGCAATGTTGTTCATGGTGGGTGCTGACTCCTTTCTCAGCTTCCGCTGAGCTGACAACAATTTTATTTTGAATGTTTCTAGCCATTGCATTACAGTGTTTTAAATATATTCCAGACCTCTGTTATCAACACACACACGTTTGAATGTAAATTGAAGAAAAATAAAGTGTTTATCGGTGTGGATTCTAATGTCAGCCTGCCTAAGTTCAAACCATGGCTCTACTATTTGAGCATTACATAATCTCTGGGTCTCAGTCTCCTCACCTATATAATAGGGATGGTGGTGACAATTACAGTAACTCCAATGGGTTAAGAATTGTGCTGTGTAAGTACTTGACCTTTTTATTTATGAAAACAATGTGGCTAATGCCATGACAGGAGGGCATTCAGTGATTTTAGTGAACTTGCCCATATAAATGAAAAGAGAACCTGTTTCCCCATCCATCTCCCAGGCCCACACTAACCCCTGCATGCACCATCTGTACTAAGCAGGCGCTCACCTGTCAAAACATGCCAACAGAGTCCTCATGTTTGTGGACTCTGATTCCTGCATGCCTTGTGCTCACCCAGTCTCTTCCAGGATCTCTCAGAGCCAAAGTCCCATGGACATTGCAGCTCCCAGAAGCAGCTGTGCAAGGGCATCTCCAGGGTACCCCCTGGGTACCAGCACCACCTCCAGAAATGCCATTTTACCCACTGGGACTCTTCCCATTATGGCTGGGGGGACATGTGGAGACAGGCACCCTTATACTAGAGTCAAGGTAAACTGACTAGGGTACCACCCATCCAGGATGCTCCCACCCCTACTTCACCTCCCTCCACAGGGTAAGGGCACAGACAGGGCACAAGCTCCTTACCCCAAGGCACCACATTGGTTGGACCAGGCTGACTGGCATCTGTACTGACCAATGAGAATAGATGAAACCCCCTGCTAAGTGGCTAACCCTTCAGTTGCTGGATCATGGGGCAGTACAAGGGAGAGTTCTGGGCAGCTGGACCAGTGGATAGCACAGAGGTCAGAATGGTGAGTATTTATTAACCTCTCTGGAAGAATTTTAATATTTTAACGAATTTACAGCCTTACCAGTCTTACCTATGGAATATCAGGCCTGAGTAGAACCATCCCAAGGGTCCTCAGATAGGGAGAAATACTTTAGCCTCTTTCTTTGGATCTAATCATTTCTTCAACATTCAACAAATGTCAGCAGGTCTGTTGAGTGCTGGGGAGGGGGAAAAACTGGTTTCCTAGGCTCTCACAGAAGTTCTCAAACTTAGCAGCATAAAAAGTACTTAGACAACATGTTAAAGTTGGTTTCTTAGGTCAGACTTCCCCAGGGACCTCAGTTCAAAGGTCTGGCATTGGGCCCAGGATTCTGCATTTGTGATTCTGATGCAGGCATCTGGGGACCCCATTTTGAGTGACTCATAGTAAATTCATAGATGGGCAGCGACCCGAGAGGAAGCCAAGGAGGGAACAGGAAGAGTCAGCTGCCTGCAACACTAAAAAAAATATGACCCTGGGCTCATATGCTTAAGATCCGTCCTCTAGCTGCTTTCCATAAAGACACCTCCCCCTAGAGCAGACTTGTCCATGTCCCTTTTACATATGCCACTCTGGAGGGACCTTTCCCATTTATTCTCCATTCAAGGCTTTTCTTAGCTGAGTTAACCTTGGCAATGGGAAGGATGCCGCTGGGTTTGTGGTTAAAGCCCTAGCTACCTAGCTAGAGCCACACTGTGAAGTTTCTATCTCTTCTAAGATGTAATGTTTTCTTTTGAACCTGGCTGAAAATCAAAAACTTCACCTATCCCGAACCTTATAAAAGTTGCGCTTATCTTAATTCATTCTCTCTCTCCCTCTCCCTCTCCTTCTCTTTTTCAACTTGATTAAACAAACAAACAAACAAAAAAACTACTCTTTACTTTTTTCTGCCTTGGGATTAAGTGGAAGAGATTGACACCTGCTCTGAATAATGACCCGGGATAGTACTGCTGTGTCAGCACACTCCAAAAATTTTAGTCATTTCCCTAAGATCAATGGTAAGAGGAAAGGAACGGTTTTACAATAATTAGGAGTGTTTTATATATAGGGAAGGTTCATTTAGACTAAAACATTATTGATATCACATAAATTAATATTGAGCGTGGCCTCACATGAACTGATATTTCACACACCACCTCTTTTTATATCATCGTTAACCACATGTTTAACTCATGTACTGCTGACGTGGAAGGTTATTCTCATCTCTTTAGGGGCATTTCTAAGTACCTTATTTGAATGATTCTTGAGAATTTCAGTAGCTTTTAAACCTAATTGATCAGTGATTCCTCCTCACTCTTACATGATACAGAGTATTTAAAACCTGGAAATTTCCTCTCAACCTTATTTGAATCATGAGAATTGACTACTGAGGGAGTCAGAAAAAAATAAAGCTTTCCCATCCTCCTCTCTCCTCCCCCACCCTGGTTCAAAATATTCTGTCTATAGCTTTCCCAACAGTGCCCTTACTTGACACTTGAAGAGAATGCAGTACTAACAGTACACTGGGACATTGTGCTGTTTAGAAAAACCATCTATTTGCAGGACTGCTATGGCTCTTTAATGCTCTACCCAAGTCTCAGGGGAAGGAGAGAAGGCTATTGTTTGTGAGCACCAACTCAGGCTCAAGCCCATATAGATTTATCTCATTTAATCCAGACAACTCTGGGTGACAAGATTCTATTACTCCTGTTTTATTGATGGGAGTATTGAAGCTCAGAGAGGCTAAGTAATTTGACTGAGGTCACACAGCTAATAGGATCCCCCTTGTCTATCACATCCCACTGCAGCCTTTATTTCAAGACACTCCATCTCTCCTTTCACCCTCCTGCATAACATGATTTGCTTTTGTTTTGTGTGTGTGTGTGTGTGTGCACACGCGCACGTGTGTGCAAAGTTTGAAAACTGCTGTGCCTCTTAGCAATAATTTTGTTGGAAGTTGTGTCCCTTCATAGGCTGAGGGGAGTACAGACATCTTTGATGAAGAACAGAGGACCCTGCATAGCAAAACCCTGGCCATTGTAGGTAATCCAGGCATATCACAGCCCTGTTTGGATTGGAGAACTGTGGGCTAGAGAGGCAGCAGCTGGCCTGAGCACTTATGAGAGTGGGCTGCTGGACATGGCTTTGACCTTAGCCCCACTGAGAAGACATATCAGAGAAGGCAGAGAAGGCAGAGGTCGTGGCTGGGGGGGCTACTCAAAACACTGACTGAATTTGCCAGAGGAAGACAAATGCAAAGACAATTAAGATTGCTGGAACCTTATTTATTTCTTTCATTGCAATAATTGCTCATCCATTTTCTTTTAATGGACTCATATCTAGGGGGATGCTACATAAAAATTAAAAAGGTTTAAACAAGGTTGACACCTTGAGAAATACAAGGGCTTGCTCTTCCTCTCCATAGCCAAAGAGTCCCCTATGGCCACCCTTTCACTTTTTTTTAAATACGTTTTTATTGATTTCTTTTTTAAAGAGAGAGGAAAGGAGAGAGAGATAGAAACATTGATGTGAAAGAGAAACATCGATCGGCTGCCTCTTGCATGCCCCCCACCGGGGATCGAACCCACAACCCGGGCACGGGCCCTGACCGGGAATCGAACCGGGACCTCTCAGTAGAAGGGATGCCACTGAGCCACACCAGCTGGGCCACCCTTTCATTTTTTAATGGAAATATTTTTATTGTTTCTACAGATTGTAAAAGTTATATATGCTTGTAAAAACCTCAAGTAAAACAAAAGTGTTTAAAATAGAAAGTAAATTCTCTCTATAATCTCATCTGGAGATAACCACTATTACGTTTGATGAATATCCTGCCAGAAATTATAGTAACATAAATTGCATGTACGTGATCAAACTACATATTCTGTTCTCAAATGGATTTTTTTCCACTTTACAATTTATTGAGGACATTTGTCCAGGAGAATCCTATAATATGGCATCATCCTTTTTCATGGTTATATAAGATTCCATTGTTTGAATTTAGTTAATTCACTATGAATGGCTATTCATGTAATTTCCAATTTGTTGCTATTATAATCATTGCTACTATGGACACCTGTTAATCTACTTATACATACACATTTGACTACTTTTCATAGAAATGGTATCACAGGGTCACAAGCTATGCATATTTTTGTTTTGTTTTTAGTTTTTTTCTTCATTGATTTTAGAGAGAGAGAAAGGGCGAGGGAGAGAGAGATAGAAACATCAATGAGAGAGAACATCAATTGGCCACTTCCTGCATGACCCCCACTGGGGATTTGGCCCACAACCGGGGCATGTGCCCCGACCAGAAATCGAACTGGCGACCTCCCGGTTCATGGGTCAACGTTCAGCCACTGAGCCACACCGGCCGGGCCGGCTATGCATGTTTTAAAGTGTTGTTACAGATTGCTTGATAGTCCCCCAGAACGGTAGCGCCAGTTGCCTGTCCAACCTACACTGAGTGAGAATGCTCCCTTCCCCATACCCTTATCAACAGGGGGGCATCTTTTTAATTAAAGTCAAATACGAGATATCAAACTGATGAAAGTTTATCTTATAAGCAAAAGTGAAATTGTTGGCTTCCACGGCTACTCCTACAGATGGAGGACGGTACCACACACGCAAGCAATTTTAACAACAGAAGTCACACTCACAAATCGTACCAGTGAACCTTGATTATTATGAATCAGTGGTGGTCTGTCCCACACATCTCATTCAACTAGGATAAGCTTGTGAGGCTGGTATCATTATCATCATCCTGTTCCATTATACCAAGGAGGAAACTGGACTAGAGAGCAGGGCAGTGACTTGCCCATCCGGCTAATACAAGAAGGACCGGGGGTCTTTTTTTCATTTTTTTAAAAATCATGGTAACAATAAACTTATCTTTTAAGCCGTTTTTAAGTGTACAATTTGGTGACATTAATCACCACTATCTACTTCCAGAACTTTTTCATCTTCCGAAAGGGAAACTCTGTACCCACTAAACAATAACTTATTTCCTCTCCCCCAGCACTGGGATTTGAACTCATGCAACTTGAGGTTAAAGCCCAAAGGCTCAAATACAGGGCTCAGCTGCTTTGAATTGTCCCACCATGTTGTCCTGTGTCGCGCATTTGAATAAACTCAGGTTTTCATGTTTTCTCTCTGTGAGTGAGGACTCGTGCGGCAAGGGAACAGCAGCCACAGGGTCCTTCCAGAAGAATGGGAGGCTTTGCGGCAGAGCTGGAGTGTCAGGGCACAGGCAAGCCTTGGCGCTGCTGACACCAATACTGAGCCTGCTGTTGTAGTTCTAATTGCTAAACACCAAGATCAGGGTTTTGTGCCAAGCTGATGAACCCGTTTAAAAAGAAAAAAAGGAGTAAACATTTCTATCCAGATTCACTAACCCACACAGACAGAACAAGGGGCAGCTGTGGCATGGACAGATCTCCTCAGGGCAAAGCCTCGATGCTTCACATCTGGAAGGAGAGGGAGACGCCGCATCCTCCAGACACTGGTTCCAATCCAAGAGACCCAAACAGATGGGATCCTTACGACTCCTTATCTCTTTATGTTGGTCCCACCCATGTTAAGTTTTGCTTCCCCAGATAGATCCTTCTGGAATACAGCTGCCATCACTCATTCCATTGTCAAGGGGAGAATGGCTGCTTTTTGAGAGAGGAATGCCACCCTGTAAATCAGCCACCAGGCACTGTGGACCCCACTGATGGATGCCACACATCCACACATATGGGACCTAAACCAAAGCTATGGAGTTTTTTCCCCGATCCACATATTGGATTTTTTTCTCTGTATTTTCAGCTTATTACACTGCTGTTTTGAAACAAATTCTTCTTGGGAAATCAGGTTTCACATATGATTTAACCTTGCAATCAAGGCACTGCCTTAACAAGGAAACTGCTTAAGAAAATGTCTGTATACCCGCGTGGCATTTAAAATGTATTATAAAGTAATCTGTCTTCATAAAAGGAGACCCAGATTGTTCCCTGTTTATATTCACAGCCCAGTGAAATGAAATAAAGTCTAAATAGTCCAGAATATAAGGAGGAAGGAAAGGGAAAAAGAGACAAAGGAGACAGGTATAGACCAAGACAGGGACGAAGCAGAAGAAACAGAAGTCGTAGCTTCGTTCTTACTGTGTCACCTGGTATTCCTCAACTTGCCAGAAAGAAGGAGACATAATCGCATCTAAGAGTTATGGTCGTGTTTTAAAAATAAAAAGAAATTGCAATTAAAATGATTAAACTAAGTAAAACAGACACAGGAAACAAAGGGGAAAAAAATATTTCCTGTGCACCAAAGCCTCTGATCCCATTAAATACTTAAATAATATCTTTCTGACATCAGGACTGTAGAAATAACATGTTACTTTTATACTTATGACATCAAGAGATTATATTACTAGTTTATGAAAAAATATGTTTAATTTGCCATTTTAAAATGACACTGATATAGATTAGTATATATTATGGAATTAGATACATATGCTATACCAGCTAGTTATATTTTACTATAAACATCCCCAACAGGTGCAAAAATACCACCTAAAATAAAACAAAAGATAATGTATCTTATGACAATAAAAGCATATCTGCCTTAAATCCCAAAAGAAGAGAAAGTACATGTATATTCCCATCATCCCACATTTTTCTTTCTCGGGCATGGTGCCATATATATCTAAGCC
This sequence comes from Tadarida brasiliensis, assembly GCA_030848825.1. Classification (NCBI taxonomy): domain Eukaryota; kingdom Metazoa; phylum Chordata; class Mammalia; order Chiroptera; family Molossidae; genus Tadarida; species Tadarida brasiliensis. Next base: position 89,887,730 of record CM061267.1, on the reverse strand, counting down.
TTTGTATCCTATGATTAAAAGAAAATAAGTGTAGAATCATGTTTGCTACAGTGTTCTGCCAAAAGACCATGTCTATAATCCATCATTAAAATCTGACAGTGTATGGCTACAAAGAAAGAAAAATCTCAGTCGTCATGCTCATTTGCAAATGTTTCAGAGGCTGAGATTGTTTGGCAATCCTGCTGTTTCTAGGTTATTTGTGGAATAACCAGTCTATTGAGCTGATGATTGCCTTTTGCCTGCATTGCACTTCTGACTTAGATCTTTATTTTCTGCATTTGGCATCGATTTGTGCTACATGGCAAGGGAATGGCATGCATTCAGCAAGCCCAAATTCCAGAGTTCTAGCACACCCCTCCGTTGCCCTTGCCAATCTGATTTCTGAGGAATTTGCCTAGAGTTGATACGGGGGGGGGGGGGGGGGGGGATGAAAAAGAAACTCCTTGCTCTATTTTGCAGACCATTTTATAGAGTACCTCCTTTGGCTTGAGATTCTTGGCCCGGGCATGAAAAAGGGGTTTTGTGCTTTTATTGAAATAAGGCCTGTTTAGAATGTTATCTGTAATTGGAGCACATCCCACTGCATGTAATACACAATGTAGACCAACCTGTTGCAACCTGGAGAATAGTGCAAGTCAGATATTTGCTACCCAACGGAGCCAATTAAAGAAAACAGTGGGGGAACCTGGGTTAAAACCAACCTTGTCCGGACATGCACCAAGGCTATAGCATGAAGGAAAATTGAAAACAGAAACATCAAGAAGATCAGTGAGAAGGCAGGGCCTCTCTTTCTTCCTTTACTTTGTTCCTAACAAGTGTTCATCTTCATCCACTCTAAATCATGTCACTGGAATGAAGATGGTATAAAAGGGAAGTTCATACCGCAGAGCCAGTGCAGAGGGAACCTGCCCTTGACCGCTAATGGAACCGGCCGTGTCCTGCTTTGGAATGGGTCCACCGCCCCCCACCTCTTGAGTGTAGGTGAGTACCCCAAGCTAGCTGAATCTTGGAATCTGAGATTATGATGAGATCGATAGACAGCATTTAAAAAGAGTTTGTGTTTTTCTTCCATGAAAAGAGCCTAATATCAGCCCTTTTCCAAGGAAAATTTAGACAGTGTTCTCAAGTACATAGTAAATTTCATCTAAAAACTTCCAATAGTTTCCTCCTAAAATCCTCCAGGGAAGTAACTACAGTCCTTTTCCTTCTTCAGGGAAGAGAGATAAGATTATCATTTCAAGGTAAGATAACTTTGAACATTTCCAAATACATAAAAGTTATTCTGATTTAAAGAAGGTATAAAACCAATGTGCTAAAATAAAACAGAAAAGTATGATTATTCTTTTAAGCCTCCCCTACAATGAATGAATGGATGAATGGATGAATGAATGAATGAATGAATGAATGAATGAATGAATGAATGAAAGAAAATGCAAGGGTTGGAAGATAAACTTCCAAACACATTTCTTTTTATGACAAATTTTTGAGCAACACTACTCTATCCTTTGTGAAACCAAATCAGTCCTGAACACCCAACAGGAATGGCGTAACCCCTGTAATACAGTGGGCACATACTCAAATGTGGGTGAAGTTTGTGCCGGATATCAAAAGACAGGGGACTCTATTTTAATCTGTATTATATGAGGAGAAAGCAAACCCTTCTTAAGGACATCTGTCTCAGCACAAGACTATGTCACCTGTCTTAAGAACTAATTTATCTGAAATTAATATAGCTACTCCAGCTCTTTCAGTTAGTGCTAGCATGGCATATCTCTCTCCATCCCTTTACTTTTCATCTATAGGTGTCTTAATATTTAAGGTTCGTTTCCTGTAGACACCATATAGTTGGATCTTATTTCTTTTATCCACATGGACGGTCTCTCTCTTTTAATTGGTGGACTTAGACCACCCACATTTACAGTGATTATTGATGTAGTTGGAATTGTAGCTGCCATATGTGTAACTGTTTTCTATGTGTGGCCCTTGCTCTTTGTTTCTTTTTTTTTTCTCCCACATCTTTTCTGCCTTCTCTGCTTTTAATTGAGCATTTTATATGATTTCATTTTCAATTTTCTCTTAACATATCAATTATACTTAAATTTAGTGGCTTCCCTAGAATTTGCAATATACATTTGCATATTTCATCCAAGTTAACTCGAACACTGTACCACTTCACAGTAGTCCAAGTACCTTATACCAGAGAATTCCCAATTCTTCCCTCCCATTCCTTATAACCACGCTTTCCTTTCCCTTATCCATGTTATAATCACCTGATACATTGTTGCTATTATTATTTTGAACAACCCGTTTTCTATCAGATAGTTGTTGATTTTTAATTTTGAGGATGGGACTGATGACTTCCAAGCTCTTTACATGTTGGATGGAAAGCCAGAGTCGACTTTAATTTATATGAGGGTGAGACTAGCAGAGAACAGAGAAAGGGCAGTTAAGATCTAGCAGAAACAGCAATGAAACTAGAATCCATAATCAATCATCAGAATATCAAAGTAACCAAGAAAAGTTGAAATAAGTGGGCAGATGGGTGGAAATGGAGCAGAGAGAAGGGATAGGAGGAGAGATGTTTGAAAACGAAAGCCTTAAAAGCTTGTTGCTTTCTTTATGAAATGCAGAGTCTGAGGGAACAAGATTTCTGAGAGGAGAGTCAGACCCAACAGAATTATTTGATGTTTCTTGGCTGAAAGGCATTGCTACTTGGTGGGTTGAGAAATATTGCTATGCTTTAAAAGGACAACTGAGTAAACAAAGAGGCAGCGTTAAGTTTAAATTCCCTAAAGCTGAGTTAGGGAGCTGAGGTGCAGCCTGGAGCTGGAAAATCTCTCCAGCATTCCCCGCCTCCTTTCCCGCACCTTTGAAAATGAGGATTTGACTAGATAAATCACAAGACTGCTTTATAATGAAATTCTAATATTCTATGAAGGGTATATATACAATAGAAATATTGATCGATCATTGTTCAAGGGCAAGAGGGAATTAGAAAGACCCAAAGGTGAAACCCTACAAGAGAAATATTGCATAATCCACAAGGTGTAGTCCCTCCAGTTTAATCCCAGGCTGCCAGGTGCAAGGCCGTGGCACAGGGAATGAACCTTCCACCTGAGGAGAATCAAGGAGGCAGCCACAGCATGGAGTCCAAGAGGCCAGGATCTCCTGAAGCTTCGTGCAACCCCTCGGATGGAGAATGGGGAGAACTCTTTTGACATTCCTAAAACAGCCACATGAGAAAGGAAGAATGCCCCCTGGATGGACCCTAGCTAGGATGCAAAGCTTACTGAGACAATGACCCCAAAACATAGAAAATAAAAATTCTCCTTAGGACAGGGAAGGTGAAGAGCAAGGAACACTGGGGCAGAAAAGCAGGAGTGAGAAAAAGGAGATAGAGATAGAAGGCTGATATTTAATGAGAAGAACCACATCCATTTGCTCCTGGAGGCCATGGACATACTTCAGGTGAGTTGGAAAAGTGTCTTATAGGCTGCTGTCACCAAAGGGGGCACTGAGGGCCACTGACTGACTGCCCATCAGAATTGGAGGAGACCTTATACCAGTAGACCTTCTATCATGGAGGCACAGATTCTCCACCGAGCAATTCTTCAATGGCCAGTTGCTCTCATTTGTTTATTTTGTGTCATATTTACATTGGAAAGCATGAAAATATTTCAAATACAACTTGTATTTACTCACATAATTCTTTTTCAAAAATTTATTCTGTGGCATGTAATAGCCTATTAGTAGTGACAAATGAATTCCAATTAATAACAGGGAAAGAAGAGGGAAAACATCTGTTGAGTGCTGACGTGCCAGGCACTGTGCTGGGCCCCTCGGATGAGACTATGTAACCCTCACAGCCCCCTTTGAGAAGGTGTGGTTCCTCTCTTCTTACACATGAGGACAATGCCTAACTTTCGAGGACACACATAAATTGTACTTACTGAAATCTATAAGAAGTCCGAGGAACACACCAACACATGAAAAAATGTCTTTAATAAAATTGTGATATAATACTAAATTTGAAATAAAACAAAGCCAGGTGACAATACAAATAAAATTTGTTTTATCCTATGAATAATTATTAACTGAAAAAAAATGAACAGTAAATGCATTGTGGTGATGGATGAGAGGCACTGAGTGGACTGTTTTCTTTCTTTAAAAAAAATTAAAAATCAAAGTTATTAACAGACTTGTAAAACTTCAATCAATATTAAAACATACAGCAGGAGGTCTGTAATGCATAGTATATCATATTCAACTCTTCTTTCAAAGAGTTAAAAATGCATAAGGAAAGTCTAAGTTTGAGTCCAAATCATAAACTTGACTTGAACTCTGTTGTCAATTGCCAGGGAAAGCATTCCAGACTCTAAGAAACTGTTTGATTTTTTTTTTTTTCCTTCATAGCATCAAGAAAATGCTGGAGGGCTTAGAGGGCCCCTGGCATGTAAATTGCAGCCATCAGGAGAAAACCCCACTGTACTAACAAGTGTCGCTTTCGAAGTCATTTTCTCCCAGTCCCTTATACTGCTGCCACACACAGTAAAGATGAGACAGAGAACTCTTCTGGTTTGCAGTTAACCAAGTGGTGCAGAAGAGAAAGAAGCGTTCTGCCAAACCCCAAGATTAAAAGTAATAAGGAGAGAGGTGTCTGCCGGCAAATAGAAGAGTTTTGTAAACAACAGATGCAAGACAGTCGAGCCTCCAAAAGGAGAGATTTCTTTTCAGTGCCACTTTTGGAGAGGGATCAGTAATGTATTTCACTGTGGTTTAATAAGGATATTAACAGGTTTTTTTTTTTAAGAGCAAAATAATATTTTCTGTGAAGGTTTGCCGATAAGCATTAGTGCAAAGAACTGTGTGCTTTTTTATGAACAGTCTACATAGTAGAATAAAACACTAACATGAGCTTTCACACAGAAGAGCAATTAATTAACTTATGTTGGTGAACGCTGTTCTCACTGAAACTTATTAAAAGTCTGATTCATCTGCAAAGCCCCAGGCAATCATCAATTGCCTCATAATAATACAAAAGAAAAATAAGCTATGGTTATGTTCTCATTTAATATCCTAAGAAGATCCTCTTTGCCCTCTGTCTTTGTTTGAAAATATCTCTATTAAGAGTTTTTTTTTTTTTTTTTTTGAAACCCATTTGACATGAAATACGTTATGGCAGGGAACTGTGGGAGTAAATTACAGAGCCTCCAGGACACCAGATTAAAGGAGAAGCTGGACTTTCTCAAAGACACACAAATCATTCAGCATGTAGCACAACAGGGCATACAGTGTGTTATCGATGCCGAGTTCCAAGCACCATTGTTAATACAGACCAGAAGAGGAATTGTCCATTAAATAATAAAAGGGGAGAAGGGAGGGAATGCTCAGACCTCAGCGCTAAAAAACCACCAGTAGAGGAGTGATCGTTTCCCAAGTATTAAACAGCTTAATAGTTATTAGTCTGCTTAGGATTTTGGTTTAATTCGACTCTCCCAAATATCACCCTAATGACTTCTAAGCAGAGATTCTAGTTTACGAACCATGTATTTTTTTTTTAAATGTTTAGTATAGTTGACAATATCAATAGCGCCCTCTACAGGAAGTTTTAAACCCACACCTTGGGTTTTCTTAAATTTGAAAAAAAAAAAAAAGCTTAAGGTGAACGCCATCTGAGAACAAGATGAAACACTGAATAAAACTGATAAAAATTGAAGACAATTTTGAAATGCTGATTATATTTTCATTTCACATGTCAATTTAGGAATTTGGAAGGAAGCGAAACAAAACCACAGCTGGCAGCCCTAGGTTATTCTGTATTTGTGTATATACATACATAGTTTTGTTGTTGATGGTGGTGGTGGTTTGTTTGTTAACAGTCATTTGAGAGAGGAACACTGAAATTCCTAATTTGTCTGTTTCCTTTATATTGACATCTCAAAAACATATTAGCTTTCCCTATTCTAAGCGTTGCTAGTTGCAACATTGTACAGTATTACTCAGATTATTTTCAAGATGCAAAGAGAGTTCACCTTTTTGAGAATACAGAAATAACTAATGTACATACCTGTCAAATTATGCTCACTTCCTAATATGCAGTAGAGGTGCTTACCTTGAGCCTTCTGCACGTGAGAAAGTCCTGGCGCTGATCAAATGTACCCACATGAATCCTCAAAATGTGGCTGTTGAATAACTACAGCTAGTTTCTGTCCATGATTAGTGGCCTCAGGTCCAGATTCAGAGCCAGACCCTGCTTGAAGACATCATTACGACTACATTGCCTGCTCATGTCACTGCAGCCTTGGAAGTCAGAGACAAGGGCTTCTTATCTCACAGCTGTAATACATCAAATGACCTTGCGACAATGATTTAATCTCACCTTGTTTTAGCAAGTTATCACAATTTGGGGGAAATCGACTTCTGGTTTCAGAGCTATCTCGAGAGTTACTGGGAATGACACAACAAACAGCGGCTCCGAGAGCTGCAGCACCCTGGTGGCGTGTGGCCTCTGATCTGGGAAGACAAGAACAAGGAGTTCAGAGGCTCAGCTGTAGTCTTCACCCCGCTGTACCTCTTTAAAGTCAACTAAGTTTTCAGGGGCCTTCGTTTCTTCATTGGAAAAAATAATGAAAAACTTCTGTTTGGAGAAAAATTTAGAACTTGATGCTTAGAAATGCTGGATGAAATCTAACAAACGTATTTCCAATAGCTGAGCTATAAGAAAGGAAGGCTAAACAAGTAGTTGAACTCATAAGAGCTGGAAAACAGGTGTTAGCTGAACCTATGGCTATCCTGTAGGTATTTGCCAATCTTTATAACCAAGAGGCTTGAATTTTAATGGCCACTGTGGGGCCTAAGTAAGATGGGGACTTGGAACTGAGACCTCATATAAAGCCAAAATAATGAAGGGGTGGGCCTTCCCTATAAACCATGTAAAGGGAAATAACAGGGAGGTTTTCTGTCTCAGCCTAGGCTCTGGGTTGGAATATTACATCTTCCCTGAAAATGTATATCCACAGGCCTGTCCTTTGAAGATTTGGGGTTAAATTGGTACTACTACCTGTGCAATCCCGAAAACCTCAGACCAAGAAATGAACCCAGTGTGGACCAAGATGGGTAGCGACTTGCAGGACCTGGCATGATAAACACAGATTCTCTCTGCAGGACTCACCTTCAATGCAGACCTTGCAGGATTTCTACAGATAAAGTTGAATAGAAACTCAAAATTCAAAATTACGAAGTACATGAGGAAAAAGGTCCCATACGTGAGAGTCGGCAAAAACAGTAACAGCTGAATTAGACCACCAAGAATTTTGAATATTGGAATGGATGATACAGAATATAAAATAACCAGCTATAAAATGTTAATGAAATAAATATGGAATAAAAAAACCTGAGACAGTTATAAGATACTTTCAAAACACCAGGCAGATTTGAAAAAGAACTGAATATTTAAACAACTAAAAATGTAATTTAAAAGCACGATGGATAGCTTAATAGATTAATTATGGTTGAAGAAAGAACTGGCAAAATGGAAGGTAACACTCAAGAAATTAACACAGGAGAGAGACAAAGATATTATAACTGTGAAGAATATTTATGAGAAACAGGATAGAACGAGGCACTTGGTAAATGTCTAATTGGCATTCAAGAAGGTGACTTTGGAGAAAATACCAGTAATAATAGCATAGAATTTCTGAGAACAAATGAAAGATATGAATGTTCAAATTCAGAAAGCGCAAATCCCAAGGAGGGTAAAGTCACAGCAAGACCCAGCCTAGTAAAGCTGCAAAACATCAAAGACATAAAGGCCATATTGAAAGCATCTAGAGGAAAAAAGATTATCCATAAAAGGATAGTTACACTCCTACCAGACTTCTCCACAGCGGCAACAAATGCCAGACTGCCGTGAAATAAAGTCTGCAGAATGTTCAGAGAAACGATCAACCTAGAATTTTACATATAGCACAAGCACAAAGGTGAAATAAAGGCATTTCATACAAACTAAAAGTGATGCTTACTGCCAGAAGACCCTCAGTGAAGGAAATTTGAAGGGTCCGTTGTAGAGAGGATAATGATCACAAAACGAAAGTCGGAAATGCCAGAAAGCAAGGTGGTCAACAAAAATGCAAATAAGTGGGTGAATCTAAACAAACATTGACAGTATAAAACGACAATATTCATGTTTAAATTGGGAAAGTGGGCAAAGGTGGCCCCCAAACAGCGGACAGTATTATGTAAGATGCATTGGGAGTGATCAGAGTAAGCAGACATACAGATATAAATGTATCCATATAAGTGTATAAATCAGATACAGTGGAGTTCTTCTAGTAGAAGTGAGGTCAGAAGATTCCTAACAGCTGGGCCTCATTCAGGAGCTATGACCACGAAGCCACAGGGCTCGAAAGAATGAGCTGGAAACTCACTAGACTGCATTTTATCTGGGGAACTTTGCAATGCTAGCATTCTGTATCTATTATATTTTGGTTTCCTGATATTCATATTTTTATTCAAGCAAAAGCCATATACTCTAACTTTTTCTTCCACTGGCTTCAAAGGAGCACAATGTAGTTAAGGAAGCTGCACATACTCATGGTTACTGGGTTAAACAGCAGTGGTGATTACCCATGAGCAAGGTTCTTGATTCTTTTTTTTTAAATCTGACTTAAAAACACAATTCTGTTCAGGAAAGAACTGCTTTCAGAGGACATCAGTACTCTTTCTCTTTCAACTATTTAATACGTCCATTTAAAATTTAACACTAAACTAAGTCTATGCATGCTATTATAATGCTATGTTATCATTTCTCTTAAACTATGAGTTATAATAGTTTTTTATGAGCTGATTTTTTAAAATACAGCAGATGGATATAATCAATGAAAGATATTTCTCAAAGAAAACGAATGTTAATACTTTCGGGTTTTTTTAAAGAGAGAAATGTTAATTATGCTATTTTTTGGTGAATTGGAAATATTAAAGATCTCTAGATTAAGATAGAGGTACAATTTGAATGTTATCTATCTAATTATTTTAGTTTTAAAAACAAGGAGATATTTACAAATTTGAGTTTAAATTGATTACAGCACTCAATGGCCAAAGGTTTCACAGAAACTCCCATTAACACTCCTTTTGATTTACCTCAACAGGAAAAATAAAAACTGGAAAATGCTTCCTCCGTTGGCCTGTTTTGATGTCTTGCTTTTCTGTTGGCACCAAGTACGCTGCTGGCTCTCTGATTATTACTCTACTGTGTTAAATTTATCTCCTTGTCAGACTGCAGCTAGTAAACAGAACTTATGTTCATTCATATGCTTCCAAGACGTTAAATGAATAATCTCTCTTGTTTTTTAGGTTAGGAGAGCTAACAACTTTAACCGTTAAGGTTCTTTTTAAAATGAAATGATGTTTTCAAATACGGAGATCCTGATGCTTGTTTACGCCTGGTGATTTGCGGGGTGGGGGTGGGCGCTCTCGCTACAGGTATAATGCTGCAATACCAGAATGGGCGGGATAACTTTAAGCCACTAAATTTGCATTAATCTGTTACAGCAGCAATAGGAAACCAATACAGATACCAATCAAAAGATGACTGTAAAGCTGTCGCACCGTGGAGTTTGAAAGCAAATTTGCAGCCTTGTCTTCCTCCGTTATGATATCATATGCTAGTTTCCATCAGCCGTAATGCACACTGGGGTTGGCATTGTTATCCTGCAATTGTACTTTTCCAGTTAAAGACACTAGACCTTTGGCCTCTTTTTCATTCCCAGGGTGTCCAGTGGGTGGCCTGTGATGTCTCCCTGCTAACCTTAAACAATATTTCACCCGATGTAATAATAAGCACTCAGCTCAGATGGTCATCTGTGCAAATGCCACAAGAAACAGCTCCCATGGGACCCAGAGAAGTATTCATTTTCCAAAGAGAATTAAAGCCTACAGTGATAGCATATAAAATAAGGACTCCTTAAAATGTAAAGAGTGATGAGGTTATTTCACCCTTTCATTATGCTTTTAGGAACAAGCAAAATTTAAATCTTAAGAGAGCTGTGTGCCCACTTGACACTTCAGAGAAATAAAACCCAGTGAATGAAATGCATCCTAACTTCCTTCCCCAGCTTCTGGACTCAGCATTGGGTACCTTCTTCCAGCTAACTTTTTCATTCTTCTGCCAATTTTGTGATCAAATGTCAGAGTAATATTTTTTCTCCCTCTGAGTCAGCCCTTAGAAGAGGTTCTCAGCTTGTTCTCGTTTTCTCTGGGTCCCCTCCTTTTCACCGTCAATGTGTGTAAATACCTAGCACAACTCTGAGTGTCCCAAGTCTGTATCCAGGGGCATGCTTGCTTGTCTCTGCCTCTTAGGTGCATTCTGTACAATCTACGCCTCTTTCTGCCTTCGTCTCCACACCACTGACTCCACACTCTGCAATGGCTCCCTGCTTCTTCTACCGTAAGTATAAATCCTTCTGGTCGTTTCCCAGGACTAACGAGCTACTCAGCCTCGTTCCCCACTCCTCTCAACATTTCTTCCTTCTTTCAGACAGCCAGACAATTTCCACTGATTCATTACATTTCGTTTTTCCTCTTCTTGATAACTCAGGGGAAAGGAATAAAGCTGAATAAGACAGTGACCCCTTTCTTTGCCAAGTATATAGTTTACTGGGGATGGGGTTTTGGGGAGACAAATACACTACACAGCATTTAGGGTGCTATTGTGAATGAGTGCTGGGGAAGCACCAACACGGGCTGAGCAATCGGTTCTCCATGTGAGGGCAGGATCGGAAAGGCTTGGAGAGAAGGAGATGATAGAGGAGATGAGTTGTCATTCTGAGAATTGACTGTTTTCCAGAACATTCTGCAATGAACAGTAGACTCTGTAATGTTCGTGTGAATAGTAATGTAATAAGAGGTGAGCAAAACTCAACCGCCACTGATTTCCTCCCTAGGAGAAAACAGTAACTTTGGTACAGTTCCATTTTGTACCATTACTCATTAGGAGTAACGATCTCGGGTGGGTTAAGAAAAAGTCAGATTTTATTAGGAACTGACCAATCAGCAAACCCAATCATGAGAGTAGTTGAATGCTCCCAATAGTTTCGCATTGCCCTGCAGGGAGGCAGAGATCTAGCATGGACTTGAAAACCAACCTTTTTTGGTTTGATTCTGTCAATAATCTATGCTAACCCTATGGAGAATCAAAGTCTGAAACTCATGTAATATTTTCAGGTGGGTCTGGAAAAAATATTCCATTTCCCAACAGTTTGACTGGGTCTTTGAAATTCCACTATCATTGGTTTCCTCGCCTTCGAAATGGAGATAATAGCAGCACCTCTTCTAAGGATTAATGAGCATGAATCCAAAAGCAAACTGCATGTTCTGAGGGAGGCACTCAATATGTGTGGGTTCCCTTCCCTCCTAAGAGCTGAGAGATATTTAAGTACTATTAAGTTGCATCTAACTCTGAAAACACTAACACATTAAGTACTGCTAAGTCATGTACACCCTAATCCCTAATCTTTTTTTTTTTTCTTTATTGATTTTAGAGAGAGAGGAAGGGAGAGGGAGAGAAAGATAGAAACATCAATAAGAGAGAACAATGATTGGCCGCCTCCTGCATGCCCCCCACTGGGGATCGAGCCCACAAGCTGGGCATGTGCCCTGACCGGGAATCAAACCAGCAACCTCTTGGTGCCTGGGTCGATGCTCAACCACTGAGCCACACCAGCAAGCTGTACATCCTAATCTTAGAGCATTGGCTCTCTTTGAACTGCTTGATAAGTGAAAGTGAATTCCAGGAGGGTAAAAGGCTTGGATCCCAGCTTGAGGAAGAAAGATGCCATGAGGGAAAAAGAAAGTTTCTGGAACCGGGATGTGATGAGCCTCTGTGCACAAACATTCTGCTCCACAGTTTCGTGTAGCCCTAGTTCTGAAGAACTAGCAAAACAGCAAAACACTGATTCGCTGGCGGACGCACAAGGGTAAAAGAATAACCACCACTTGGTATTTTCACAAACAGTATCTCAATCCTCAAAACAACCCCATGAGGTAGGGATCATTGCTCCCTGATTTTTCACACATGAGGTAAAGGGTTCAGAGAAATGGTGAGACACTCAAGGTCACACTGCCAGAGGAAGAAGAGCCAAAATGGCTCTAAGCCCCTCCAGCCGCGAGGCCCTGCAGCCACAGACAGCGCAGGTCTGGGCCAGAGGTTCTTCCAAACTGTCTATGCCCCCGAGCACGATACCAAAGCTTGCCCCCCAATTTCTGACTGCCTGCTGATGTCTCCATTCCGCTTCCTCAGTGCCTGAGACGAGGGTAAAATCGTGCTGTAACGTCCAGAGAGGTATTCTTTTGTTGTTGTTTTGCTTTCCTTTCTGATTTGTTGTTGTTGTTTTGCAGCAAACTAGCACTGTCGCAAGGAGACCTGGTATCAGCCCATGGCTCAAAAGCATGCACTAAAAATGCAAATACAGAACAAGAAGGGAAGGCACGATCAGAAATCGGGTTGAGCACCCTCAACTGAGGATGGGGCGTCGTGCCCACACGAGGGAAGAAAGCGTCGCAGCCCTTCCCAGGGCCAGCTCACTGGCCGGGAGGGAAACAGCACGCAGCTTTCTGCACAGCGTACCTGCCAACTCCTGGGCCTTAGAGAGCTTTAACTGGCGTCAGACCAGACATGTTCAGGCTCAATAGCATTTGACAGGGCAACTTTTTTCCAGGAGAAAAGAAAGCCTAGAGCTGTGGTTTTCAAACCTTCCTATGTATCAAAAGCACCTGGAGAGCTTGTTAAAACACAGATTCCTTAGCTCCTCCTCCAGAGTTTCTGATTCAATAGATCTGTGGCTTGAAATTCTGCATTTCTAGCAGTTCCAGGTGATACTGATGTTGCTGGTCTGAACTCCACTTTGAGAATCATTCGCCTAGATCAGTATACTTGACATTGGCTACACATTACAGCCCCCTGGAGAGCTTTGAAAAATCCTGACATACATCCACACCCAAACCAATAATCCAAACTTCTGGGAATGTGACCTGGACATTCAGATGTTAAAAAAACTCCCAGGTGACTCCAGTGTGGGACCCATTGGCCCTGGGTCTTTGAGAGCCAAACCTTGTTCTTCTCAATAACTCCTGAAGGTTGAGCAGGGGAAGCATCCTGACATCTTTTTCTGAGAGAAGAGAAATGTTTATGACTCTTAATGGAAAAGCATTTAGCTGTTCTAGATTTCGACAAAATAAACTATGGATATCTCAAAGATAATAGCTTCCAGAACCTTAAAAAAAAAAAAACATTAAGAGCCAACAAAGAACAAATTGTGATAAACAAATGTAATTGCTTTTAGGGAGCAAATGGCTTAGATTGGTGGACAGAATATATTAGAGCGGTAGAGAGTGTCTCTATCCAGGTTCCTGGCATCACATAACTTCATCCTTTAACTTAGCGTATCATTATTCATCACCACCTTTTATTACTGTGGCTCGGCTAACTTAAAAGCCTGTTATTTCCCATTTGTAATCCAATGTGAATTTAATTTTCAACCAAGCCTTTAGCATGACAATTGTTCCAGTTTTCAGAAAGATGTTAGAGAACGGAAATAGATCCCAAAAACTACGGTCTCGTGGGTTTAATGTCAAGCCTCTAGTCACATTCTGAAACAAACTATTTTAAAACCAGTGAGCAGTGATTGCTGGGAGCCAGTCTAGGTTCCCAAAATCAATCTTTCACTAAACCAGTCACATTTCCCTTTCTGACAGGTTTACAGGTCGGGGAGAAGAGGGGAATAGCATAGACAAAATCTATCTTGATTTCAGCAAAGAATCTGACATCCTGTGGACACGAATGACGCGAATGGCAGTCCAGTTGAGTAGATTTGTAGCTGGTTGAGCAACTTCACCCAAGGAATGTCGACTGCTTGATGAATCACTGCCTACCCAAAGGGCAGTCATAATGGCAGACTCCCAAGTGCTATCTATGGTTTATCCAGTCCAAAATTTCAATGATGGATGAAGACACAAAAGACATGCTTATCAAAATTGCAGGTGTGACAAAGCTGGGAGAGAAGCCTAATTCATTAAATGTCAAATGAGCCAAGAGAGGCAAAAGATCTCAAGAAACTGAAAGAACAGGCTGATATGAATAAGAATAATCTTAATAGGGATAAACATAAAGTCATTCATTTAAAAAAAAAATCAAATGCAAAAGTGTGAGAGTATGAGAGATTGAGATTAAATGTAGTTTTGTGAGAAAAAAATCCCAAGAGTTTTAAGTGACTATAGCTTTAATACAATCTACTGGGTCTCAGATCTCTTTGAAAATCTATAAAAGCTAAAGACTGTCTCATAGACAAAATGCCCATAGTCATAAAGTTTTGTTTACAATTTCAGCTGGAACTCATCCCTGACCAGCAGGGGTCATAGACCCCAAGTTAAGAACCCTTGAACAGTATTATTGGGCCACCATAAAAACTACAGCAAGCCATGTGCTTTAACAAAAGTGTAATATCGAACAATGAAGATAATTGCCCCAAAGGGCTTGGTACATCTTACTTATAGTCTTCAGCTTACAGTATTCAACCAAATGTAGAAACTGAAAAACTGGAATACACTTAATGGTGAAGAGTATAGAAATTACGTTAAGTAAAGAGCATTTGAAGGAACGTGAGACATTTACTCTAAAAAAAAAAAAAAAATTAGGGGAAACACAACACAGTCTTCCAAAATCGAAAGACCACCACTTGTGAAAGGGTGAAGACTTACAATACTCTACAGCAGCACTATGCAGTAGAAATATTATGCTGGTCACGTGTGTAACTTAAAATTTTCTAATTAACACATTTTTAAAAACAAAAAGAAACAGATGAAATTAATATTAATAATATATTGCATTTAACTCAATATACCCAGAACAGTATCATTTCAACATGTAATCAGTGTAGGATTTTTTTCATATTGAATGCTTGAAATCTCACGTGTGTTTTACATTTACAGCACGTTTCACTTAGGACTAGCCACATTCCAGTGCTCCAGGGCCACATGCGGCTAGTGGCCACCACACTGGACAGCACGTCTCTGTAGCTCCCCAGGGAAGTGGAGAACCAATTACGAAGTGTTCGAGAGGGAGAATTTTCAAAATAGAACTGTCCCAAAATGGAACAGGTCTCCAGGTCTCTGTCATTGGATTTGTTCTGAGACTAGATGACCACCTGTCAAGGGTTATTTAGGCATTTCTGCATAGGGTGGGGCTGGGATGGATAATCCTGATGTCCGTTCTCATTCTGAAGCTATAATTCTATGACTGTCTTGTTTGGGAATTAAGGTTGTCTGAACTGCCACCTTCACGATATCCAGGGACAAGTGGCCAGTCAGCCTTTCCTAAAAAGATCTTGCCAATGCATGTCAAGACTCGGCAACGGAGCCAACGTGCCCCTGTCCCTTCTGTTATGGAACACAACCTAAATTTTCCACGAAGACCATCCATATGCTTGGCTCAGGCTCTGACATGAGGCTGAGAGAGACTATTATCACATTACTGAGCTAAACTCAGCCTGGAACTAACCCACTCAAAACATGTGTCTAACATACACAGTTAATTGTTGCTCTCATCCAGCCAGCGCACCTTTAATCCCAGTTTCACATTAAGCTCATTAACAGAAAATAAAGTGTTTAGCTGTGTTAAGAACACAAAGGTACTTCTCTGGAGGGTGTCCTGAGGTGCAATTCACAAAGGGAAGTAATCCACAGAGGAAGACCATTGCCTGTGTTTAACCAGTCACTTCTCAGCTGTCACAGTCTGCAACCACCAAAGACTGGCATGAGCATACAATCAGTCTGAAGTAGACTGGATAAGTAACCCATGTTGGAGGAGCCAGCCCCAGGCTTTCAGTAATCCACATACAACCGCAGTCTGGAGAAGCCAGAAAAAGGCTGGTTGGGAAGGAGGACAAGCTCTGGAAGTGGATCACCTGAGTTCAAGCCCCACTGGTGTCTCTCACTAGCTCTGTGACCTTGGACAAGTGACCAGCGATAACCTTGGTAACCTCTAATTCACCCTTTTTACCTGAAGTACTTATCCATTGCTGCCAGTTATTTTAGTGTTTATGAAACTAAAAAATCATACACAGAGTAAGAAACAAACGTAGGGTGGAGTATGGTTCATTGATGACACAAACATTACCGAGAATTCTTAACAGTGCTCCTTCCTGAATGTATGTATATGAATATGTGTATGATAACATTCATTATAGAAAGTTTGGACAGTATATAAAATTATTAAGACGAAAAATTAAATGACCCATTATTTCCCACCTGCCCAGAGCAAACCACTTTTTAACACTTGTCACTTCTGAACACTTTTTAACATAATGTGCATCATTAAAAAAACAACAACACATAGATTCTAATACACTTCTAAGCTCCAAGATAAGAAAGAGCAAATTTCTTATTGAAATCTCTGAACTCCTGCCTTTTCTCCAACCATCCTGATTGCCACAGGAGGGACATCAGGAGTCTGGACCTACTCCACGGAGAAGACAGAAGCTGTGTTCTAGCCTAGCACGTAGTAGCAGATAAAGGATTTGTAGAGTTAAGAGTCCCAATCCTGCATTTTACAAGTGAGGAGACTAAAGTCCAGAGAACCGAAGTGACTTTCCTAAGACCCCTCAGCAGGACCTAGACCTGGTGTGTCCGTACCACACACAGGCTCCCTCCCGCCTCACCACACTGTGTCGTACAGCATGCTTCAACCTTACACTCTAGCTAATTGGGAGCACACTTTCTGCTGGGCAGCTCTGTATTTTAAGATTAAAATTAAATGCTTAAATTCAATTTTTAAAATAGGTGCATGGTTCCCTGTTTGATCATAGGAAAGCCATTTATTCCACAAAGGGCACTTTATAAAGCTGTCTTTCCAAAGAAAAAGCTCAAAAGAATTCTCTTTGCCATGTGCAAAATATCCACTTAATTAACTTGAACACTCATACTACTAGGCAATTAAAGTGATTTATTCAAAGAGCTTTATCATCGTGCCTTAATACCAATCTATAATAAACAGGAGAAATAAGAGCAATAATACTTACTATCATCCTAGTTAAATATAAGCATCATAAATAATATTTGCACGTTTAAGCAATTCATGAATCCTTCCTAAATAATAAGACTGTAATGGGGAGCTTTTGCTTTTCAATGGGGTAAAATATATTACTGAACTTTATTTTGTTTTTTTTTTTGCAAGGCTAACACTCAAGGGGGAACTTTTCCTGGTCTATCTGGACTATTTTTCTCCATGAGAAATAACTTAAAAACTACAGGAACACTGCCTCAAATGCAAGGAAGCAAAGTTGCTCACCCCCAGTCCCTAATTCCCATGCTTCTATGTTGCCTGCTGCGTTGTATTATAATGTATCTGTTGTTTAGTAGTAATGTATTTACCTGCCTCACTCATTCAATCATTCATCTGCCTTCCGTGAGTGCAGTTTGCTGTGAGGATGAACTAATAGTAAACACAAGGCTCTTAGCACAGCTCCTGGCACAGGGCAGGTGTGACCCAGGGTTACCCATTGTCATCATCATCTTTATTATTGACTTTAAATGCTCGACGCTGCCCAGAGCAGTCTGGCACACTCAAAATTAAGTGGCAACGTGGGTCCTTGGAATACCTGGTGTCTTAATCATCTAAGTACTGATCCACTAAAATTGTACAGTCTCAGAAGAAGGCTGCCCCCTACCTTCTCAAGCCGATTTTTATTAATCAACATTGTGAGAATGGTGTGTGCCAGATCAAGTCGTAAGCACTGCAGTCGTGAAGAAGGCTTGCCCTCCACGAGTTCTGGGAGGAATACTGGGAAACACGTGAGTACAGTGTCCTAAGACAAGCGTAAGGGGAGAAGTGCAGAAGCAGAGAGAAGGGGCTTACAACTCTATCTAGAAGAGCAAAAAGGTACTTCAAGTAGCAGCCTTTGTCCTGAATGTTGAAGATGGAGCACCTGGGGAGAGGGGTACACCAGGTCCCAGAGGACAAGTAATAACAGTAAGCCTTTTATTTTCTCTAATGGAAATAGAGAAACAAGGTCATTTCCATGGCATCTGGAGAGGTGAGAGCTAAAGGACACTTTGGCCCGCCCGGTGCTGCCTGCAGGGGGTGCTGAGAAGGGTGTGGCTCGCAGTGCCCCCTGCAGGCCGGTTGCAGCTTCAGGCCTGGGCTCCCAGCGTTACTCGTCCTTCTGAACGTTTTGCTGCCACCTGGTCTCCTTTGCCTCTGCTGGTTTCCTGTTCTCACTGTCTGTCACTTTCTCAACTTTTCTGCTCCGGCTTCTCTTTGCTCTTCTTATTGTTTCTGTCTCCTGTCATTTATTTTTTTGTTTTTAGCTTGTCCCAATCCCTTTGAAGCGCTTCCTTCCTTCATCCCAGGCATCTAAGTTACCTTCAAGCAGTGAGTTCCTCAAACTCTGGGGTTCCCATTTTCATTGCTGCTTCCTGCGCAGGGAGGAAAAAAAATGTCTTTCTTTGCCACCAGGAAAGTGTTCGTTTTCTTATTTCCGGGTTTAGCAATGCTTGAGGTGCCATAGAGCAACTTCGGAATAATTAAAGCCTTATGGAGGCTGCTCTGGGGGACTTTTTACGGCTAATAAATCCTATGAAATACTGTTAATTTAGCTCCCCTAAATAGTTATCAGAAATCACCGGAGCTGCGTTTGAGATACACACACATACATTTTATCATTTACAAAGTACTTCTGCCTTACTCTACCCTTATTTAAGTGTGAAATATATGTTTTCCACAGAATAATTTCTTTACATCACAATGCATGTGACTCTAAGACATCTGTCCCTATTTCTACATATTTAAAGAGGCTCACACTTGCGGGCTATAGCTTAAGGCCTTCACTTCCAACTCCTGAGCTAACCAGAATGTCACTTTTATACCTCAAACACCTCACCTTTATGATGTGTTTTATAATTACCAAACTCTCACATACAAGATTTTATTTACTTCTTTCAACAGCTCTGTATTATTCTTTCTCATTTTACAATTGACAAAAATGAGGCAGAGAGATGCTGAGTATTTATTCCCCAGGCCTCAGAGCGGAGCTGTGAGCAGCGGCCGCTCGAATGCAGGATAGCTGAGACTCAGACTAGGCACGGCTGGCAGCTGCCCACGTGCCATCAGGAGACAACAAGGCCTTAACCTTTAAACTCTAGGGCCTTGTCCCATATTCCTCCAGTGAGAAATGGAGTTGCTGCTCCCTTCCATTCTTTCTTCTTCTAATAATAGATGACTCCTCCAAACCATGGTTAAACTAACGCAAAGATAATGTGATCATTCTCACTTCTAAATAAGGCTCTTAGTATGAGCAAACAAATACAACTAATGGACCCGACATTACTAGAAAAGAAATAGCTGCTAGGGTAATGGACCCTGTAAATGTTTTCTAGTGGAACGAAAGGTGATACCCACTGCCCGAGTCGGGTTCCATGGCAGCATGGCCGTGATGGGATTCATGCACACGTCTTTTATTGAGACACTGCTCCCTGGAGAAACCGAAAGGGTGAAGAAATCAGGACAGGGAAGGGGAAGGAGGTGGTGTCTGGTGAAGACTAGCTCTGGCCTGCACCTGCAGGGCTCCCCAGAGTCTGCCTCCCTTGGGGTGAGGGAGCAAGATTTTGTAACCCCACCCCAGTCTGCCACTGGCCATGAGACAGGCCAGTACGTGGAATTCTAGGGGAACTGGAATGGGCAATAACAATAATAATTCAACAATAATAACACTAATTCAACAACTACCATTAGTTGAATGCTACTATGTGACAGTTACCTATATTATTTCCAGCTCTTACAACAATCCTGCAAGTTATTATTTCTATTTTAAATATAAAGAAGCAGAGATATGAAGAGTGATATGATTTGTTTGTGGTCATAGAGGAGGACACTGGCAGTTCTGGGGTTAAGTCTTGGTAAATCCTTATTTGACTCCAAACTCCATGACTGTTTGCTGTTCTGTGATTCCAGCTGTAGTTCTGGGTCAACACTCAACAGTGGAATGGATGGCAGTCCATATTCTTCCCTAGAAATATCACCGGGACAGGCCCTTGTAAATACAAAAGCATAGCAAACAGTGAAATGTCTGCATCCATTCAACAAATATGTGTTGAGCACTTGCTGTATGTTTGACACACTTTCGACATTGGGATACAGAGAGAGCTAAGACAGGAAAGAAACCTGCTTTCAGGGAGTTCCATATATAACAACAGAATTAATCCATTTCTATTAGGACACATGCTATAAAAAAGTAGACCAATGGGACGGAGAGGAAGGTAGTCAGAGAAGACCTCTAAAAGGAGACAGTACGTGAGCCAATGTCTGAGGAAGGAAAAGGAGATACCAATGGGACAGTCTCAGGGAGAAAAAAGTAGGCAGGGTCCATACTTGTACTGAGCCTTGTAGACTCAGATAAAGAACTGGGACTATTTTTCACGCAGTGTTTCAGGTAATAAAGTGACATGATCTGATTGATATATATTTTTTTTCCTTAATCCTCACCCGAGGATATTTTTCCATTGATTTTTCAGATAGAGTGGGAGGGAGGAAGGGAGGGAGAGAGAGAGAGAAACATCGACCTGAGAGAAACACATCTAATGGCTGCCTCCCACACGACCCCAACCAGGGCTGGGGACCAAACCGCAATCGAGGTACGTGCCCTTGACCAGAATCGAACCTGTGACTTTGGTCTGCAAGCCGGTGCTCTAACCATTGAGCCAAACTGGCCAGGGCCTGACTGATAATTTTAAGGCACTTTGGCTACATGTGGAGCACGGATCCCTAGGGTAGGAGGTGGCAGAGTGAAAGCGGGGAGACCAGCAAAGGGGTACCATAGTCCTCCAGGTAAGCCCTGATGATGATGTCTCTGACAAGGGAGAGAACAGTGAGAACAAAGAAAACTGATGCTGAATTCTATCTCATTATAACAATACATAGTCGTATCATGGGTATATGAACTAACTGGGAAGAAATAAGCCCTAGTCAACTCATTGGAATTTATGTTTTTAGTAAAATTTTCTTTTTAGGTTAATACTTCCCATCAAAATTTGTAATATACAATACTTATGTTATTTTGATCAAGTATACAAATAAATAACTGTAATAACTGAATCTAAAAGAAATATATTGCCCTGGCCGGTTTGGCTCAGTGGTTAGAGCGTCGGCCCGCGGACCACAGAGTGTCAGGTTCGGTTCCCTCCAAGGGCACGTACCTCTGTTGCAGTTTGTCCCCGGACCCAGTTGGGGTCGTGTGGGTGGCAGCCACTCAATGTGTCTCTCTCACATGGATGTTTCTCTCTCTCTCTCTTCCCCCTCTCTCCCTCCCACTCTATCTGAAGATAAATGCAAAAATGTCCTCAAGTGAGATTAAAAAATAATAACAATAAAAAAATAAAAGAAATATATTAATTTGTAGAGCCTTATAGTATAGGAATTTTTTAAAGTTTTATTTTCAATTTATATACATAATTTAGTTGCAGAGAAGTTGGTAGAGTGATAAAATATATTACATGGGGAAAAATTTTTTGTACAGAAAGTTGAATGCAAATATAAATTCAAAGGGAAAAAGGAACAATGTGAAATTTCTAACTGTTAAAGAAGTCTCTGTATTTTCTAAATGGTTGATGGTATCAAATTTCTATGGTGTTTAGATTCCACTGGGCACATTTAATAAGAGCAATATAACAGTTTTATTTTAAGATGTCAATATTTATAACATACTGGAAATTCTATCCCTAGCAACTATTTAAACGTATGGTAAAAAATATAAAAGTCAACTCTAAAAATGTTCAAGGGTCTACAAAATTTTACAAAATTCTTTTAGGGGCTATCTGAGCAAAAATGTTTGAAAACAACACATGTAAACCAAGAGAAAAAAAGATTTCAAAGGGGGTGATCAGCTGTGTTGAATGCTGCTGAGAGGTAAAATGAGAATACAATTGGACTGGCAACAGGCATTGACCATCTTAATTAGAGAAGTTATATACAGTTAAGGGGCTGGAAACGTAATTGGAAGAGTTTGAAGAGAGTATGGGAGTTGATGAAGTAGAGACTTCAAGTAAAGATAACTGTCAATAAATTTTGCTGTGAAGGGAAGCAGAGAAAAGAGTCGTAACTAAAGGGATAGGTGGGATCAAGAGAAAGTAGATAAAGAAAGAAGGTACTAAAATATGTTTATATGCCAATGGGAAGAATCAAGTAGAGAAGGAAAAGCTGGTCATGCATGAGAGAAAGAGGCTAACAGGAGCAAAGGTGAGAGGATGGGATCCAGAGCACAAGTGAAGCACAGACAGATCGTCCATTGCCACAGAAAAGAAGGCATAGGATGTGGGTATAGCGGCCAGGACTATTACGTGTGCAAAGGAAGATGGACGGTGGAAAATGTTTTACGATCAAGGGAGCAGAGGTCTTGATAAGATCAAAAATATTGGAGTGAAGATAATAGGATAAGTGAGATTGAAGGATAGGAAGCATCAGAGAGAAGGATGTTTAAAACTGGTATTTTAGAAAAGATACAATTATTGGTTTGATCAAGGGATCTGGTAGTAAAGGGAGTGGAGGAAGATAATTGGAGGTGAATAGCTGAGAGCCCTGGCCTGTGTTGCTCAGTGGTTAGTGTCAGCCCATGCACCAAGGGTCACGGGTTGAATTCCTGGTCAAGGGCACATACCTGGGTTGCAAGTTTGATTCCTGGCCCTGATCGGGGTGTGTGCAGAGGCAACCAATCAATGCATCTCTCTCTCACATCAATGCTTCTCTCTCTCTCTCTCTCTCTCTCTCTCTTTCTCCCTCTGCCCCCCCTCTAAAAAATCAATGGGGAAAATATCCTTGGTTGAGGATTAACAAAACAAAGAGCTGAGAGCCCGGGGTAGGTCCAATGACAGAAAACGTCCCTACCTTGGTGAAGAAAATAGGCATACAAGTCCAGGAAGCACAGAGACGAACCCAAAGAGGTCCACACCAAGACACATCATCATCAAAATGCCAAGGGTTAAATACAAAGAGAGAATCTTAAAAGCAGCAAGAGAAAAGCAGTCTGTAACCTACAAAGGAGCTCCCATAAGACTGTCGGCTGATTTCTCAAAAGAAACTTTGCAGGCCAGAAAGGACTGGCAAGAGATATTCAAGGTAATGAAAAGCAACAATCTACAACCAAGATTACTCTATCCTGCAAAGCTGTCATTTAGAATTGATGGACATATCAAGAGTTTCCCAGACAAGAAAAAGCTGAAGGAGTTCATCACCACCACACCAGTATTATATGAAATGTTGAAGGGTCTTCTTGAAGGAGAAGAAGAACAAAAATATGAACGATAAAATGGCAATTAATACATATCTATCAACAATTGAATCTACAAACAAAATGAGCAAGCAGAATAGAAACAGACTCATAGATACAGGGAACTTTTTGTTGCTTGCCAGATGGGCGGGGGCTGAGGGGATGGGTGAAAAAGATGAAGGAATTAAGAAGTACAAATTGGTTATTAGACTGATCAACCTCAAAGGGAAGGGGGGAGGGAGGGCGGGATGAGATAAACCAAAGAACTTCTATGCATATATGCATAACCAATGGACACCAACAATAGTGTGGAGAAGGCAGGAGGGGGGCAGGATTGGGGAGGAGGGGGTCACTGGGGAAAAAAGGGGGGAACATCTGTAATACATTCAACAATAAAGATGAGTTAAAAAATTAAATAAATAAAAAGATTGGGTTTCTGAAAGATGAAGGAGGACAAATAGTTTCTAATGGGTAAAAGGTAGCCAGGAGAACATCTATCCCATGTCAATGCCCTGAGGTATATAGATCATGAGAGAAAAGCAGCCATCACTTGAGACAAATGTACTTACAGGTGGAGCAAGAGGGTCTAGGGCAGCGGTTCTCAACCTGTGGGTCACAACCCCTTTGGGGGTCGAACGACCCTTTCACAAGGGTTGCCTAAGACCATCGGAAAATACATATTTCTGATGGTCTTAGGAACCGAGACACTGCTCCTCTATCCGTCTCCAGGTGGGTCCGCCCACATGCAGATACGCCCACATACCATATGATGAACTGTATTAAAGGGTCGCGGCATTAGGAAGATTGAGAACCACTGGTCTAGGGCAATTCAAAAACATTGAGGATTCAAGGGAATTTGCTGATGACAGACTGAGAGTAGAAACATTCACAATGGAAGGATGTGGGAGGGAGTCTGGATGGTGATGGATAGCCAAGGAGGCTTGTGCTTCCCCTGGTGATATCAGCAGTGGTGGAATTTGCCCTGTTGGCAAGACATGCCATCAGTGCATTCTAAAGTCCAGAGGACTCAGCTGGAAGATATGTGGGCAAGTGTATACTCAGCCTCTTTGTTTTAATAGAAAAAGCAATAGATGCGGGGGAATTGGTCAAAGAGAAACTATATTTGTGAACAGTCTCTTCATAATTCATCCTCAAAGGGCTTGTGTTTTTTCTTAATGTTCCCGCAATTTGGGTATGCCACCACCAGGGATTGGTGCCGCAATCATGTGATCTTAAGATTGGCCTTTCTTCTTTTATTCCAGGGATCTCTCTGCTCAGGCTTCTGCAGTCTTCCAATAAAAGGTTTTAATAACCAATTGAGGAAGCATAAACCCCTTATGAGATAAACTGATAATACCAATTATTAAATCATTCACAGACAAGATTGGAGGCAAATTTTAGAGAAATAAGCAATTAGATAGATTTTTACCTTTCCATTTCAGGTAATCTAAACTTTACTTAATAGGTCTCAATTGGTTAGAATGTGCCTTTACTATAAACCCTGTTCTTCTAAACATGGAGTCAAAATCTTTTTGTGCATGTTATTTCTATTAAATCAGAAATAATTTATACCAAGGGAAAATGAAAGAAGAAACTAATATTTGAGACCTACAATAATCCTCACCTCAAATCCTGCTAGATCAAAATTATTCCCTCCATTTCACAGATGAGAAAAAGAGTTGTGGAGAGATTAGTAGCACTCTGGAGTTAGTGGCTGGGTAGTGGGGAAGCCCTCTGTTGGCCTCCAAAGTCTGTGCTGCTTCTCTGACACCACAATGCTACCCTGTGTGAGGCATTGTATTGAGAATAGAGAAGATACAAAAATGGGTATAACATGGTTCTCACCCTCAAGGCGCTTATAACCTAGTAGGGGTTTAGACCCCCTATAAGTTCCATAAGAGAAGTTCAAACCCGTTCTCCTGTGGATGAGATCAAAGCTAGTTGGAGGATCAGAAAAGACTACGTGGAAAAGAGGTTACTTGGATGGCCTTCAAAGAATGGACAGAATTCAGCAGGGGAAGGATACATTCACAGGCATAGGGCTCAGTCCCCAAGCATCATTCACACTCCTTTTGGGGTCAGGAGCTCAGATTTAGGTCACTAGCCAATTTCCTTCGACTGCATCCAAGTTGATCAAAGGAAAGTTATGTGTTTGCCTACTTCTTGTCCCAGTACCAAAAACATCTGCTGTGTGTTGTCATATCGGGTAGGGAGAAAGAGGGGAGAGAGAAATGGAGAGTATGATGTCACTGATAATGGAAAAGACCGAGGTCTTCCCAGTCCCAGACTTCACTCTGAAATATGTGGCGACTCCAGAGCTGTCATTCATGACATGGTTCCTCTTTTCATTGACCCAAAGTGATACATAGTGGCTGCTCCTAGTGCTCACCTGACTTTATCCTTGGCAAAGAGTCTTTCTTTTTTTTGCTGCACGTCCTGGCAAAGAGTCTTAACTGACCAAACGTTTTCTCCTCCTAGCATTAGAAATTGTAAAATCTTTGTCTATAGCTGAACTCTTCAAATAAAATTAAAACTCTGTATACACATGGTCTCATTTCATCATTAAAACAACCAGTGAAATGGTTACTATTATCATTCCCACTTCACAGATGAGAAAATTGAGCCTCAGAGGTGTTGAATTTTTAACTGTCTTCATCAAAGACTTAATAATTTTATTTTTAAGACATTTGCAAAACTTGCTTATGCATTTTCTTTCTTAGGCCTTTACTCAATAATCATGCAGATGGTAACTACCACCATGGGAACATGTAAATACATAATTTGACTTTACAAATGCATAATAACTACAGAGCATGCTATCCAACCTAAACTTGGAATAATTGCTAGTTCCGTCTGTTGAGGATAATTGACAGAGTCAAGAATTGCAATTCTGAATTTCTGTTTCAAATATTGTCTTTTGCACCTTTAGAAAATAGAGGTTGCTTAAATTTTACACACACTTGAATTTCATAGGTTATATTTATAATGAGAAAAGATATAGGCACAATATTCTTTGTAAACTGAAAAATGCTTGACAAACTTTACACAAGTGTGATTTGTTATGAAGCTATTATTTCAAAACAGTAAGTGGAGCTCATCAGATATCTTTCCCAAGCAGTCACACCTCTGGTGCAGAGAAACAACCTAAAAACAACAGTTAGTGAATGTGCCAACTGTTCTTCCTTGTGCTAGTCACTAGCCGATGTCATTACTTGGCTGGACTATACCCAAATGGACACAAAATGTAAGTTTCTATTCTATGCAGATATTAATATACGGTCTGGCAAACACAAAAGATAAAGTGGGGGGGGGGGAAGAGGATAGTTTCAAATGTGTATTTTACAATAAATATACCATGTGCTTCTGAGAATTTGCTTAAATCAATATTTTAAGTCATATTGTTGCCCAATTCTATTAGCCAAATGTAAAGGGTTCACCACAGGACAGAGCTAAAACACTTTGCTAATTTATGTTTATTGATAAGGACTTGGCCAGAGGAGGAAGATTCAGCTTTTACTTCCATAAAGAATGTGAGCTGTAAAACTTGGAAGTCACTATTGCTGCAGTGTTACTAGGGAAAACACAGTTAGAAGCTCTTCCCTACTTTTGCTACCACCCAGGCAAATCCATGTCCCCCGCCCATATGCCTGTCTCCTCTCCCAACAGACACGATACATACAGTCCTGCGGTTCTAGTCCCTGGGTCATTGACAGGTCAGTCATCAGTCAAGAGTTTTGTTTGCCACCAACAGAACCAACTCTGGGAATGTATTGGAAAGCTGTGGGATCCCCACTGGGTCTACCAGAGACTGATGCACAGGCCATGGAAAAGACAGGAGCCAAGGGGCTCTGCGGAGCAGGGAAGCAGACGTACTCGTAGCAGCATGAACCCTCAGGCCAGCACGCTGCCGAGTATTTTTATCGCTTTTTCTTACCATCAAGAGTCAACATCCTAGAAGAGATTAATTGGCCAAGGTCAGGTTGCATGGCCATTCCCTGGCTGTGCAGGGGCGGGGGAAGGAGATGGCCCCTTTCGCTTCCTTAAAGAGAAGCATCTGGATGTGTGTTCCCACCCAGACCTCACACTGTTGGGGAAAAGAAATTCTCAAAAGGAAACTTGTGCTCTGGAAGCGGGGGAATGGATACTGGGCAGCCAAGACTAGATGAATATTTACTAAGGTGAGGTTAGGAAGGCTTGATAATTAAGGACTGCGAACAAGTAAGAAGCATTCTGGGAGAGCAGCTATAGGACCGCTGAGCATGAAATAGGCTCCCATGAGCACTAAACTGTGATTTAGTTCTGCTACTTTATTCGACCTGCACAACTCTGTGCAATGGTGTTATTGCTATTATTTGTCTTGCCTTAAGATGAAAACAAACAA
Source organism: Tadarida brasiliensis (assembly GCA_030848825.1). Taxonomy (NCBI): domain Eukaryota; kingdom Metazoa; phylum Chordata; class Mammalia; order Chiroptera; family Molossidae; genus Tadarida; species Tadarida brasiliensis. The sequence continues at coordinate 89,860,043 of CM061267.1, read as the reverse complement.
ACTGAGGTTTATTAAGGTAAAGCAGGGTTGTTGTTGTTTTAACCTTGGCACTATTGACATTGGAGCCAGATAACTGTGGTGGGGAGCTGTCCCGTGCATCGTAGGAAGTTCAGCAGCGTCCCTGGCCTCGGCCCACTGAGTGCCGGTAGCACCCACCTCCCAACTGTGACAACCAAAAATGTCTCCAGATATTGCCAGATACTGAGGCAGCACAAATTGCCCCCAGTTGAGGATGGCTGAGACAAAGTCATTTTCCCGTCACACCAGGTAGGGATTGCTCCTAGACCTGACTAACACCAGACCCTGAGCTGCTGGCACGTGCCAGTTCCCAAAGCATTCGCACACAGGGCGCCTCACTGGCGTCTGAAAACCTTCTGTGGGGAAACAAGACAGCGTGGTTGTTTTCACATTTCCCTGGAGGAAATGGAGCTCCGTGGAGTTTGCCACTTGCCTAAGATCTCTCCATTTTTAATCTGTCAAGCCTCCACTCAAAAAAATCTCATTTTGGTTTGTTTGGCTTTCAGTTTAGTCTGGTTTCTTTTTTCCTTTTTCCTTCCAACCCAGTATTTTCTCCATTCCGCCACAGTTTTGCTAAACAATAGAATTAATTTTAAGAATAAGTTCCTTGATCAGATGGTAAAAAGAAATACCAAGTCTCCTTGAACAATTGGGTTTTACTGTTTTGAAGTGGGTAGAAAGTCAAATAGAGTGAAGGAAGGAAAGAAAGGAAGGAGGAAGGGAGGGGAGAAAGGAGGGAAAATGAATGATCTGAGGTTTTATCCTCACTCTCACCAAAATCAGGCCCCGCATATGTATCACTAGTCCCTTCGCATCCCAGGAGAGCTAAGGGGAAAGAGTGCTCTGGGCTTCATGACAGGGTGGCTCCATGTCACCGCAACGTGCTGAGGCATTGTTTTCTTTCTGACTCAGAGGGAAGACTGACTCACAAATACCACTTTACCACTGAGCCTTTCACTGAAGGTCTCATGGACAAAACCAGGTCAAGTGTGAGGCAGCTTGGAGAACGAGATCAGATGAGCTCATGGCCCAGGGCAGAATGGCTGCAGATGTTTGGGAAGGAAAGCCTTTGACAGCTGGGATGTTCGTGACTTCGAGGCAAAACAAAACTCCCGGCTAATTGGGAAGCAAGACAATGCCTAAAAAGAAAACAACACGCCTTGGTTAACCACTAGAGCTCTCAGGCCTCGTCCCATCTGCTAGGAAGTGGGGACATCCAAGCAATGATATCCAAGAACCACTAATGGCCCGGATGCTCGCCGCGCACCATCATCCCCGGCCTGCCCAGCTGCTGCTAGGGGCCATGTCAGGTCCTAGAGACACCGCAGCTGGCCCGGCCGTGGTGAAAGTGTGACTGTTGCGGGGTGGGAGTGGGAGATGTGAGGGTTGTGTGAGCAGGAGACCCAGGTTAAACAGCTCACAAGCTCTTCTTTTCTGCCTCCCTTATGTCATAACCCAATGTGGCAGAGTAGGCAGAGCCTGTGAAAGTCAGGAGACCATCGTCAAGCCCCAGCTTCGACGCTCAGTCTTGAATTTCTTTGGGTGTCAGTTTCCTTCTCTGTAAAACTAGACAACTGTACTGTTTCCCAGGGTTGTTGTGAGGACTAAATGAGGGTGTGTATGCAAGACACCTAGTACATATAGTTCATGACACACAGCAGGTAAAAGGCCGTCAGCTCTTCCACTGCAGAACCCAAAAACCCAGGCTCTTTCCTCCACCCTGGTCTCCTCTGCGGCTATGAATCAGCATATACTGAATGCAGTTATGTGAGTTTACATTCTGCTCCCCTGCCCTCCTCAGCTCATAACCCCCCGAAATGCCCTCTCCTGTACTTTAGGGATCTTGCCTTCCTTCCGTGCTGTAGCCACTTCCGAGAATTCTTCACTGAAGGGCTGACTTAAATAGAGTGCCACTAAATGCTATTCCAAGCAATCGCTTCCACAATGAACTCCTGGCACAACACAGTATTTACTTAGTGCTTGTCATACACAGAATAATTCCAATGCATACGCTCCATGCCCTCCAACAGCATTTTCTAGCTGATATCCATTCACACACACACAGAGTCATACATCTCTAAACTAGAGAGATTAAACACTTAGCAGGAAAAGAAAAGAAGAATTTGGGTAATATTTTTTTTCTTTAATTCTTAATTGATTGGATGAAAAGAGACCCCAGGGGTAGGGAGAGGGAAGGAATGTTCCTTTAAAAAAAAATCCAGGTTAACAGAATTCTTAACCAATGGCAACAAACAGCAAAATCCTAAATAATTCATACAAATACTTAAATATCGAATTTGCTATACCTCCCTTCATCTCCACAAGTTAGGTGGCCAGGACCAACCTTATTTTCTTCCAGTAAAGACTTCTGCTCTCAAAAAGATAGATAGGAAACTCAGAAACCCATTCAAATTACATTGTAAAAAGCTGATAGACATTGAACGTTACTCCTGGAGGAAGCTGCTTTTCAAACAAGACTCTAGACTCACGCAGAAGAACGTGTGTAGGCATCAGGGACGTGAGATTTAGGAAGGAGGAGCCGGCAGGGCAGCCTTCCCATTACCCAACCCTGAAGAGTAAGAAATATTCTTCCACTTAGGATTTGCTTCTTGGCCTACACCAAGTATCTCTTTTTGTGGTTGTAATGACAGATTTAGGGAAAGAAGAATGAAGAAAATGGGCGTGGTCCAGGGCCCCAGGGAGGTTTGTCTTATCACATGCTACAAAACAGCTTTCCTCCTCGGTATACACAGCCGTCTAGAGTACCATAAGTGTTCATGCTCCCCTTCTTTACAGTAAGAACATTCTCTGCCTCCAGGAATGCAGACACACCACCAGCCCCTTTGCAGCTAGGTATGGCCACGGGACTTAGCTCTGGCCAAGGACAAGTGTCATGTGGCAGCTTCCAAGAACCTAATTAAAAAACAGTGCCCTTGTCAAGTCTTCTCCATCCTACTGCTGAAACACAGTGCTCACTGTGGTGACCCTGGGGGGTGGACCATCCATGGTGAGACAGCACAGTAGAGAGAGGCCGCCCCCCACCCCGAACCCACAAGCACCAGAGCTACCCTGAACCACCTGCCTGTATTTTTACATGAAACGGAAAGGAACGTCTATCTTGTCCAAGCTATTATTTAGGGTTTTCTCATACTTACAGCTGAACGTAAGCTTAAGACAACAGGTGGGTGTAGGTTAACCCCGCAAGCCCGCTGATTGCCCCTTGGATTTATCTGTGCTCCTGTTCAGCTCATACCTGGTGGGCCAGCCTGGTAAGTAATTGACATGTTTATCACTTCTTTTCTGGTTAAATGCCACAGTGCCAAGCACTGCCCAAAATACATGCTATTTCTAAGTGAGAGAGCCTTGCACACAAATCCATACATGCACACACATATGTGTGTTATAACATAACACACTTTTCATTGAGATAACAGCTGCAAAGGTGGAAAGCTTTCTTTCCAGCATGCCACATCTGGGTAAACTTCAAGAGCCAATTGCCTTTTTCACTTTGTCAAGAAGTAGAAAATGACTCATTGTATCTACACGGGCCTAAGTGCCCCCTGATTTATTTACCTATCTGCATTCAATTAGAAAAGTGCCGTTATTTTCTATTTATTTATAGACGTCATTTTGGTTATGCTGGTGCTTTACTGTATGTTGTTCACTTCCCCGGAGCAGAGAGGCGTGTTTACAAAGCCCTTACCCATAATTAGTGTCACTCAGTGGAACAAGGCACCTCTGTTTTGTACCTGCCACAGCTGTCATGCTCTCTTCAGAGTGAATTGCACTGATGGACGACTTGAGTCACCCATTTCTTCAGAAAGTAGCAGGAAAAGTGTTATTGCAGTGGGCCTGGTGCTCAGGGAAGCCATATCAGGTGTTACCCTGTGACAGCCACACTGAGAGAGCGCTTCCTCCATTACGTTCCCAGTTAATTATTCCTGTTCTTTCCAATAGCTCCGTGTCATACAAATGTGGCACGCAGTCCATTCCGATTAGCTTTATCCCGTCAGATGATGGCAGACCTCAGGCAGCACGTTCATCAGTGGACTTGGCTTGGGTACTCTATGCATGTGACCGCCGTTGGCCATGTTTAAGCGGTGGGGCGGGGGCGGGGACAGCATTTTTATTGGAATATATTCCATTAGAATTCCAATAGAAGTGCCATGTCTGTTTGAGGAAAATATAACATGCCCCACTGCTGTGTTTAATTTTTCTTTAGGACACTCTTCTATTAACATAAATTGCTTTAAGGACAAGCATGTAGTAAGTAATAGTTTCTCCAAACATGAAGTCTTATTAAAATTTCAAGGTACTTTAAAAAAAAATTGTCATCATCCTCTCTACTATTGCTTTTGGTGCCTTAGATCCAATCACAGGCCACATAGACTTTATTCCAGCGCCATGCCAAATGTGGGCAGCAAGAAATGAAGCCCGGCTAGAGGAACCCCCAAGCCTTCTCTGTGCCAGTCAGAGCGGGTACAGCCACACTTTATCCCAAGGGGGCAAAAGCTTCACAGAGCTCTCTGCCTTCCAACCTTCCAGTGTAATAAGTGCACTCTAGAAACTTCCAGAATTCAGTGTATACACAGTCAAAATGAAACAGAGAGTTAAAAAATCTCTTGTATTATATTAGTGCAGGCCATTTTCCCAGGGATGCTTTCTGCTGTGGGCAGCAGAAGAGGTCACCAACACTGGCTTCAAGCATAGGCATGATTACTGCTTACTGAATCAGACATGTGGAGGGAGCTAGGCCTCACTGGTTTGGAGAACATGTGACTTCATCGGGGATCCAGGCCCTTCTATCCTTCTGCCCCCTGTAGGCATTCATCCTTAAGCATGTACTTCAGGGCCATGGCATCAGGTGACCTCCTAATGTGTCTCTTTCCCAGAAGCCCATAGCCAAACTGGGTCACATAACCACCTCTGGATGAATGGCTGGGAACGCAAATATCTGGATTTTTCGTCTCTGAAGTGGGACATGGATAAAGAAGAAAGGAATTAGGAATAGCTCATGAGTCAACCAGAAAGTCAGCCCCAGGTAATGCCGCAAAGGGGGTGGCTTAAAGTATTAATAGCTAGATAGTGGTCGTCCTTCTCCACTTAATTTAGACTTGTAAGTACAACCTTAATACTACAGGAATCTACTCTTCACCCTGCAGAGAGATCTTGCTAAAATTTTATTCTGATCAAGTCCCCCTTCTGCTAAAAATTCTTAGTCACTTCACATTGATCACAGAATATAGTTCAAATCCCTTAATATGCTGAATTGTATCTTTAATGGTTCGCTCCTTTTACCTCTGGAGACTCGTCTCTCAAAAACACCACCCTTTGTGCTTGACACAGATTATTCTGAACTACTTTCAGTTTTCCAATTGCACCCCATCCTCTCGTTTTTTATGTTCCTCCCTCCACCTGAAACACTTTATCCTACACACCAAACCACACACACACACACACACACACACACACACACACACACACACTCTTTTTCACCTGGCTAATGTTTCTTTTTTGAATGAGATATCATTGACCTATAACATTATATTAGTTTCAGGTGTACAACACAATGATTTGATATATGTATATATTGTGAAATGATCACCACAGTAAGTCTAGTTAACTTCCATCACCACACATTGTTAACAATTTTTCACTTGTGATGAGAACATTTAAGATCTACTTTCTTAGCAACTTTTAAATATACAACACAGTTTTATTAACTATAGTCACCATGCTACATAATGCATCCCCAGAACTTATTTTATATGGTTAATCTTTCTTGTTCTTCAGATCTCAGTAGAGGTAATGTAAGTCACTTCCTCTGGGAAACTATCCCTCACTCCAAGGCCAGGTTCATTGTCCCTCCCATAGACATCCCAGAATCCTTCTGAAAGATACTTTCCTATCAGCCTGTGGGATCCAGGACAGGACCCTACAGAGAAAAAGAGGCAGTTCTAAGGGAAAGAATAAATGTAAAAAAATAATTTTTACCTACTTCTTTCACTTAAATTAACTCCAAGTTCCCATTCAAAGTTCAGAAGGTATTTGCTACAGCCAAACAGTTGAGGACAGTGATAAGAACATGTGCTGGAAAGTCAAACTACCTCAGTTCAAACCTCAGCTTCACCACTTACTAGCAGAGAAATGCTGGGTACATTACTCAGCCTTCCTCAGTTTGTGTCCTGGTCTGTAAAAGGGGGATAATGATAGCATCTACCTGGAATAGATGGGATTGCCTACTCAACTCCGTTTCCCACCTACCATGAGAGCCTCTTGAAAAGGGCAAAAATGGCTCTAAAGAAAATGAGACACAGAGAAAAGCGAGGCCCCTCTGCTTCCTCTGGGGGCCAGCATAAAGAATGCAACCCCTGAAATTGTGGCAGTCATCTTGTGACTCTAAAGGGTGCCGACCTAAGGCAAAGTCACACACTGAGAACAGCTGAGCAAAAAGGCACAAACTAGCCAGGTTCTTAATGGTATCAAATGATAAATTCACCAGTCTTGAAGCTGGCCTGCCTTTAGATCTCTTATCTCTACAGACAATTCATTTTTTATCACTTAAGTCATTCCTAGTTTGTTTTTTCATATGTGCAATAGAAAAAAATCTTAGGTAATACACTTCCTCTGAAGACTGTGAGAATAGAAAAGATTAATGCATGTAAAGAGCTCAGTGCAGGACCTGGCCCAGAGAGAGCCCTTGAATCGTGATGTCAATCACCGTTATCAACCAGGAGACTCTTCTGGGACTGAAGAGAGATTGTGCCCAATGTAGTTCAGGCCAGTACTGACCGTTGTAGAGGATAAATTCCTCAAAGGAAGGGGCTTTGTCTGGGTAAAACTCACTAATTTCCATCATTATCCAGGCCATTGCCGAAGACTCTATGAAGAACAATTAGAGTAAGTTCTGGTTGTAATATGGCAGTCTCAGAAGCTCTGTGACTGCCAAGTGATACCAGAATATTAAGCTTCAACTCATGTCTATTCGTTGTTTTTTTTTAATTTTTTAAAGAAACTAAAATCAGACACTTTAAAACCAGCAATTATAACTAGTTGCATGTGGTTGCCATGAATGGCCCAGTTTTCTAAACTGTTTGATTTATTTGGGGGAATGTTAATTTACATTTGTCCCTTTCACTCATCACTATCCCTTTATTACCAAACTTTATTACTGTGGACTATAAATTCCTCCATAGCATATGGACCACATAACTTTCTTGGATACCTAATTAACAGGGATTTTTTTCTAAGCTGTAATTATAACAAAATATGGTACATTTAGCTTAATTTTCAATTTAATGCTTGAAGGTGCATAGGAAATTTAGCTCCGTGGCTCAGAGATGGGGAAAGCTGCCATGTATACACTCAATTCTAAAGAGTGGGTCTGGGAAACAGATGTTCGTAGGAGCAAAAGAGAGATGAGGATAATGAAAAAGTGTATATGAAATGATATCAATGATTAAAGGCCAGGATGTAGTTCATGCTCATTAATAGACGAGGAGAAAGGCATAGGAAAGGGAAATCTCAAAGTTATCAAAGAACATAAAAGACACTTCATTCTTGGCACAGGCAACATGCCTTCTTCCTGGCTCCTTCACAGACATCTTTCTTCCTCCTTCGTGCAGCCCAGCAGTGTAGACCTGCAACCGCTGGATGTGTGTCCTGAATAGGAACTAACTCCTAAGGGTGGGAGGGAACACGGAACACATTGAAAAACCTAATCTTAGTAACCATATAGTCCTATGAATGTTTTTCTAGGAGATGTGTTTCATAAAAATATTCAGGGGTATGGAAACTATTCAAGAAAATCAGAGATTACCAAAAATAAATCACAAATGCTTTCTGCACTCATGCATAGGTTCAGTCCCCATTTCCCCCTGCCATCTCAGCCATGTGTCACAGTTAGCTTCTCATTTGTTTGAGCAGAGATGTATATAATTTACCTTTGGATTGCATTTGTGAGTGTCTTCGGAATGCATTTTACTTTTCTCATTATATGAAGGTGTCTGATGGAAATTCAGGAAGAGCTCAAAATCCATGGTACCTGTTGGGACTCTGTGTCAATACGTATGTCTATGTGTCATAACTGACACAAAGTCCAACTCAAACTGCCTCAAGAATAAAATGTATTGGTTCACGTGATTGAAAAGTCCAGAGATAATTATGATTTCACGTAAAGATGGATCTAGAAGTTCAAGCAGTGCCACCAACAACCTGACTTCTCTCGATTTTTCTGCTCTCCCATCTGTAGTCTGGCTTTATCCTCGAGCCCCCCTGCCCTCGTCTCCCTGCCTCACCCCTGAAACTATGGACTCTCCCTGGGATCACACAGTGTCTGTCTCCATTCTTGCACACTCACACCATGCAATCTAATACATTCCATGGAGGAGAGAAGGGACGCTCTCTATTACAGAAATTCTAGCAAAGGTTTTCTCCCATTCCAATGGCTATTACCGGATTCATGGCCTCTCCCTGGAGCAACACTGTAGCTAGAAGAAACAGAGAGAGTGATTGGCTTAAGACGATGAGGACTCTACCATGAAATGTTAAGGGAGTTAAAATTCTACCTACACTGCATGGTAAAAATGGAGGAAGAACATTTTTCTGAAGGAAATTGGAAGAACTGTAAACCAGAAAGAAAAGCAACGTGCACTGAGCAGTAAACAATAACACCATGTCCACTCGGGTAGCTCATCCTCAGTGAGTGGCCACGCTGTCTCTTCTCAGAGATGCCATGGAATGGAACGCTTTGGAGGGTGTCAGATGAGAAGACAATGAACTACCCTTACATAGACGTAATATGGATATTATATGGATATGGATATATTTCCTTAGTATACTCCTTAGGTTAACCTTTCCCTTGTGACTCTGAAGGACAAAAGTCAGTACTTTGTCCTGCCTCCCACCAATGATGGTTGAATGCCTGTATGTATAGGAGAAATTCAAGGTGTTAACTTTCCCCTCTAAATGCCTCTGTATAACACCCAGTCTGTGACTAAAAAGGCCTGGAATCTACAGCAAGCATTTCATCAAGTAATTCACTTGCTAATAAAATAAGAATTGACCATTTTTGGGTGGACAGCACAGCACCCTTTCCCCAGAGCTACCATGGAAAAAACAAAATCCAGAGCTATTTCTCCAGTGTTTAGAGCAGAGTATGTCACATAGTAGAAGTGAATAAATATTTGAACGAATATTCCCTTGACTGAATGAGTGGGTGAATGAGGTACAGACACAGGTCTAAAAGTAAAAGGGGACATGGTCACAGCCCATGCACATCCTCTCCTGGCATCCTGCCACTACTGCAGCTAAGGACCTGATTAAGGAGATGACCATTCACACTGACATGCCTCAAAAGTACATGCGCTGTAAGTCCCACGTGCCGATTGTGGGCCTGCTTTCTCAGTTGGTGCATGGGGCATAACTTGGAGCAAAAGCACAATTAGACAAGTTCACACCTCTCCTATTGGCCCTTCCTCCTAAATTTCATGCCAAGGCTTACGCCCCTCATTCCCTTTCCCCACCACAAAAGGACGCTAGATCGACTAGAGATGGGGAACATTTGGATCAGAAAAATCTGTAAAACCCATTACATTTTAAGCATAGTTCCAATATGTTGCTAGTTTGATTTGAAAATTATAGGAAGCTAAGAATAAAAGACCATTCCGTCTATCTAAGAGTCTTCAGATAAAGGGCAAATTAAGAGGCAAACGTTAGAAATAGTCATACGTACTCTTTTTATATATAATTTCTTTTAACTTCTAAGGTTATAACCACTGTCAGAATACCCTGCTGAGAACCCTCACGACTTCAGAGTCGCAGAACCATCAGACTGCGGCTCTCTTCGCAGCCGTGACGATGTGCTGTGGACTGTCTTCACTTAGCACAGTTATTGCCACCCCGGAGCCTGGAATTACGGAGCCGAGAAGAAACGGACAAGGTCCACTGCAATCGCGTTGGTAAGCCTGCACCTGGCAACGTTTGTCTGTGGAATTCAGTTTCCTACATTGCATGTCTTTCCCCAGCACTAATACTATCATTTAAGAAACGAGAACAAGAGCGAGGCCAAAGTTAGGATTGGCTGTGCCATAAATAACCTCATGTTCGAAGCAATTTATGCAGCTGCCTGGTGAGCCAGGCCCGAGAGGCTGGCACACACAGCTGCCATATGCATGGCCCAGTTGGGGAGTGTTTTGTGCATGGAATGTGGCTATTGGCACAACTTTGTTCTGTACCTGGACAGACTTGAATTGCTGTCTCACTGCCAGGAAACCTAGCAGACCTTTGGGAACCTGTTAGGAAAAAGGCCATATATTTCATATGACTTGTGAATGGAAAGATGGATGCCGTCAGCAAGCCGTGTCTGCTGCCAGATTGGGCCTAAGATGAGCATACTGAGGGTTTAGGTTGTACAGAAAGACCCTTTTCATAGACTCTATTAAGTAATAGCTAACAATAATAATAACTTCCATGCACTGAGCGTCTTCTATGGGCCAGGTAGTATGCCGAGCGTTTTAGCTGTATTATTCCTGATTCTCACCACTACCACGCAAGGTGAGTGTGTGTGTGTGTGGGGGGGGGGGGGGTCTGTGAGTGTGTGTGTATGTGAGATCATTTTATAAACAAGGAAGCTGATGTTCAGAAGAAGACTTGCTTAAGGCTAGTAACGTGCCAACGATCAGATGCAGACCCAGTTTTCTTGGGCTCTGGAGCTCTCATTTTTTCTCCCTGAGTCACGCTGTCTCCTGCCATGCCTGCCTCCGCCCATGTGGAAGAAGAAGCCACACAAATAACTAGCGATCCTATGTGCACCAAGCCTCTGATTGACCAGTGGGAGTGTTCAGATGAATAACACATGCATCTCAGCACATGGACACAGCCTGTGCCCGGCCCAGGGCAACATTTCATCACCCTCACCTGGAAAGCCTCTCTTCATACAACTTCCCAGCCCAGAGCACCATGACCAGAACGAGATTTTCAAACCAGGTGGACGTGGACGGTTTGGAACACAACCGTCTCGCAGTGATACTAGTCCTCCCCAGCTCAGGATGGAGGGCTCTGCGGACAAATGGTTTGAATTACAGGGAATTAGAATGTGCTCTCTTTTCTTGGACAGAGTCGATGCAATTATGAAATAAGCCCATTTTGGAAGTGTGTTGTCCATATGCCGCTACAGCTGAATCTTTTCACGAACAGCAGACTCCTGACCGTTTCATGCAGAGTCACACCCCCACGTGAAAAGTGGACATCCATAATCCGTGAAAGGATCTGAAAGTGAAATGAATGCCATTGCATTCAAAATTCAAGCTATTGAAATCTAGACGGTCTGAATTGGGGGCGGGGGCAGAGTTAATATTACTTAGAAAAGAAACAACAGCTGTTTAATGATATTTTAGGAATTAGAAAAATCTCGTAATTTGCCAAGATGAGTTAAATGTTGTGACATTAAATGCTGACATCGAAGCACGCTCTCATGACTTTCCCACTGCTTCCTCACTTCATTTTCTAAAGGGGAAAGTTTTTTTGGTATTAAGAATTTTCTATTCTTGGACTCAATCTAAACAATGTTTCCATCCTTCCTGCCTTCCAAGTGGTATTCAATCAAAGACTACTTTGAGCTATGCGGGGAAGGGACAAGTCTTTCTAAAAATTAATTAATCAATTTAAAATCTCTTGCTCTGGTCTTAAAACACAAAATGGCTCAAAAACACACTGGAAATCTCACACACCCACAAAAGGACTATTAATTTAGGCCTCAGAAACAAAATTGTATCAATGTTGTGACAGATATTTCTTAAAATTGGAATAGCATATTTGCATATGATGAGTAGATTTGACTGTTTGAATATTTTTATGGGATTATGAACCCCAGGGTCATGATGCAAAAGATTTGCTAGAATGAACAGGGAAAAATGTCCCACAGAGTTCTTTTTATTTCCCTATCTCTGTCCTCCTCAGCTTCTCCTAACTGGGTTCACTGTTCCAGGGGTGGGGAACCTTTTTTCTGCTGAGGGCCATTTAGATATTTATAACATCATTTGCAGGCTATACAAAATTATCAACTTAAAAATTAGCCTGCTCTATTTGGTCAGGCTAATTTGGTGAGGCGTGTGATGTTAGCTGGTATTGATGTCAAGAGCCTTATATGGCCCACGGGCTGGACGTTCCCCACCCTGTCAGCCACATTGCCCTCCCCTCACCCCATCCCCTCTGAGAGCAGGTGGGTTCAGAAAGGGGAAATAAGCGAAGTCTTGGCAGCTTCCTCCTATCCTACCACCTCCCTCCCTCCGCCTGGCCTCCCTTCCATTAATCCAGCGGGATTTAATATTATAGTTTGTCTTCCCTCTTATGTTGGTCAAAGTTCCGAAGTGCCAGTCCTATTATTCATAGCCATTGGGCACTCATGTTCCCCAAGTCATAACTTACTGCGGTGCACGTTGTGATGTGCTCCCCAGAACCCCTTTCAGGAAGACAAGACTTACTCCCCCAGCTGCTGGGAGCAAGGCTAAAAGATGGCCCTCAGCTGCCAGCCATCTTTGAGAGTTGCTCCTGTTGAAGAAAAGTGTCTGGCCCAAAGTCACGCTTCCTTCCAGCAGCAGCCCCATCTAATGACAGATCAATATGGGAATATACGGGCCTGAATCCCCACAGGACTCCCCCTCCAACTCAAGACAATTCTGAGGGATTCTCTCAAGTTTCCCCATGGGGTCAGCTAAGGCCGTTGTTAGGATGGCATCTCAGCTAATTTCTCTCTCTGCTCAGTCCTGTTTCCCATCTCTTCCTTCCGCAAATGTTGATTACAAGATCATTCCCAAATAAACCTCCTGCATGCTGATCCGCTTCTCGGAATCTCCTTCCTGGGAACACAGCCTGTGACATTGTCCATTCCTACAGTGACCCCTTCCGGTAACGTGGTGTCTGTGTTTGACCTTGAGTTTGAGCAGAGGCCCCACCTTCTTCCATCCCCATCCCTGCAGTTTCAGGGCTGGGTTTCTGTTTGGTTCCCCATACGATGGTCTGTCTCCTGCTGAATGTCAAGCTGCACCACAGCTGCACAAGACCCTGGCTGATAGCTGACGATCTGCATGGCAGGTCAGCTTCCCACCCTCCCGGTAGGCAGCCCATTCACGTCCCCATGTTGCCCCATGCTGAGCATCTGCCAGAACCAAGACAGGATATCGCTTCCTCCCACCACCTTGAACAGTGTGCTTGGTTCACCCCCCGGGCTGAGCCTCTGCAATAAACAAGACACCCCCTAGCACCTCCCTGCACAAAGGGCCTGCCCTGCCCTAAAGGGTGAATTGGGACCACGCCTACCTCCTTCCACCACCACTTGACCCCCATCACAACAAAACTGTTATGCAATAAGTGACATAGGTAGCCCAGTGGGATCTCAAAAGTGACAACTGAAACTCAGATATTGTTTTGTTCTTCCTGTGACCTGACTTTCAAGAAAGGGGTAAAAGTGCATATAATCCAGTGAGCATGGCACCCGTCCCTCGGGAGTTCCAGAATGGATTCTCGAGGAGATGACCAAAGAGCAGCGGCAAGAGAAAGTGCAGATTTTAAGCAGCTGTGTGGATCCACCATACACAAGTCACTGTGTTCTTGGGGACAGTTCAGTTTCAAACATGAAGCCTTCACTGGGGACCTCTGAAGTTTCACATCAGGCACTGTACTACGTGTCACAGGGGAGACACGACAGTGAGGCGCAAGCCCTGTCCGGAATGAGCCCAACAAAGCCAGCAGAATCTGACAGATACTGCGAGAGGCGAATACGGAAGACAAGAGGTCCAGTAGGCACTTACCATCGACCAGCAGGCAAGCCTTTCGAGATGAGAGTCAGCGTTTCATCGCTCACCTTGTACTGGTCAACACAGCAATCCTAACATAAAGAAAGAAAAAATCCGCTTATTAGGTGTGAATGATGGAGTACGAAGCACAGTTCCAGGATTATCTCAGTGGGTTCAAATAATAGGAGAAAAATCCATTTTTCCCAATAATAAACAAGGATAAATATAAAATTTTAAAGTCTTAAAAGTTCAAACTAACTAACCATCAATAGCATAAGAACAAAATGTTTATGCTATGAGCTCAATGTAAAAGCAGAAACAAGACCATGCCTAAGCTACGATTACAGTTATGTAAAAATCCCACATGAATTTTATTTTAAATGTACATAATCAATTACTCAAACACAAGTGAGGAGCACTCTACTTCATAACCATTCAGGTTAAAAGACTTAGTGGTTCTAGTTAATTACAGGGTCAAAAGAAGATAGCAATCTACTATCACAAGAAGGTAGCAACTATTAATACCTCACAAAGCTAATGAAATCATTGGCCACATTAAAATAAATGGAATATTCAAGTCAAAAGCAATATTAATTCCCCTATATTGGAGTGGCCAGATTTACAGTACCTTATGTCGACATGTCTATTCCATTTTAAGACGGACATTAGCATCCATCAATTGGAGACTGGTCAAATAAATTACAGTAATCCACACAATGGAAACCAGGTAGCTATTAAAACGATGATGTGTAGTTACATTTATTGACATGGAGAGATGCCCACGAAGTGCTATATAATGAGGGAAAAAAGCATGTCACAGAAGAACCTAGATAATATTATCCAGTTTTATATACAGGCATCTGTGTCTGTATTTGTTAACATTTTTACATTTTAAAAATGCATGTTTCTAAACATGAAAATATAAGCTACAGGACTGTTTAGCCTGCACAGGAGAAGACTGTGGGGAGAGGGGGAGAAGGGAAGGGGGGCATGGTCACAGCCGGTCACAGCCCTCAGGTGCTTCCGTCCAGCAGTCACTCCCCACTCACTGCTCCTACCGGGCAGACGTACACTGAGCACCGACTGTGTGCCAGTTCCTGTGCACTAGGAACACACAGATGAGCAGGCACTGTGCCTTTAGGAGACCAGGGCAGAGCGGAAGAGAGATGGGGTATTTGTTTCCTGTGACCATGATAACAAGTTTTACAATCTTGGTGGCTTAAAAAAACAACAACAACAGAAAGTTAATCTCTCACAGTTCTGAAGACCAGAAGTCTGAAATCGAGGTTTTGACGAGGCCACTCCCTACAGAGGTGCTAGGTAAGAAAGAATCTCTTCCAGCTCCTGGTGGCTGCTGGCATTCCTTGGCTTACAGTCACATCACTCCAAGCCCTGTCTTTACCTCACTTGCCTTCTCCTCTGTGTCTGTATCAAATCTCCCTCTGCCTTTTTCTTATAAGGACTCTTGCCATTGTATTTAGGGCCCATCTGAATAATCTCAGATGTTCTCATCCTGAAATCCTTAATGATATCTGCAAAGAGCCTTTATTCCCAATTAGGTTACATTCACAAGTTCCTGGTGGACATATCTTGGGGCTGGGGAGAGACATCATTCAACCCACCCCAAATGGCTAAACAAATGATTAAAATGAGACATGACACAGTCTTTCCAGAAGTATGTGCAAGGTGTGTTGCAGGAGCAAGAGAAAGCAGAGAACAAGGTAAGGAGAGGGCACTCTGCTGGAAGGATAGGGACTGAGCTATTTGCTCATGTGTCTGCCACTCCCACCAGACCATGCATTCCCAGTAAGGGTGCTATCCCTCCAGGGACAGAAATGGTTCTTAAAGAGAAAAAAAATAAACTTACTTTTCTTTTTCTAAATCCTCACCCGAGGATATTTTTCCATTTTATCTTCAGGTAGAGTGGGAGGGAGGGAGAGGGAGAGGGAGAGAAACATCGATGTGAGAGGGACACATCAACTGGTTGCCTCCCGCACGACCCATCCAGGGCCTGGGACGGCTATAACCGAGGTACGTGCTCTTGACAAGAATCGAACACGAGATCCATTGGTCCACAGGCCAACGCTCTAACCGCAGAGCCAAACCGGCCAGGGCAAAAAACTTACTTTTTATGGTAAAAGTACAGATATACATACAGCACATAAACAGATATATAGTATATCTGTAGTACTAAAATGTTATGAAGTAGAGGTGGGGGGAGCAATTAGGAGGAAAAAAGTGTCTAAAAAGGCTCCTTAAGGGAATAATCATAAAAGTAAGGTTGAGAAACGCTGAACTAAGCCAGACCCTCCACAGAATCAAAGACCATCCTCAAAGTCACCCGTGTGGGCAAAGTGCCGAGTAACTGTTAATTCATTAATCGAATAAACAGATAAAGCTTCGGGGAGACAAATGTGACCTCACTAGTGAAAGCAGCATCTCCCAACAGAACTGACTAATCGTCAGCTGGGTCTGACCGCAGGACGGTAAGCGCCCCGTCCTGGAAGTACTCAAGCAGAAGCTGAAGGAGACTTTCACTCCAAGAACGTCAGGACTGGTCTGGAAACGTTTGTTCTGCCTCTCGGTGCGGGACGCACAACTGCCTCGATACGTGCAGCTCGTTGAGTAAGTGTTCAGCTGCTTTGGCGTTCAGACAAACCAAGTGCAAGTACTGCAGATCTGGATGTCTATGACATCAGCCCTAGCCATCCCTTCAGAATTTCTACCAAGGAAATGCAACAGCCTAATGAAAATCGGCACTGTTGTTGCCGACCTGCCCGTCGTTGTTTCTGCTACTTTACTTTCGCTATTCCCATCTGCAAAGGTCCTAAGGATACTACAAATTAAATGAATCGCAAAGAGTGAGAATCTTAGATAAGGCACACTATGACGCTCCATCTGACATGGACAATACTTCCCGTTTGGTGTATCTGCAGAGCACTAGAGGATTTAACATGATTAGAGAGAAAGGACCCCGCGCTAGGGCAGGTTAAATACAGAAAACAAAGGCAGTTGCTAAAAGACTGGATTTTAAAAAATTAAGTCCTATATTTACATTAGGGGATGGTTCAACCCTCCTCTCAATTATCCAGAAATTGGGTAAGACCATTGATCAAAGGGTTTATGAATCTGAGTCACTTAGAGCAGCTGGTGTTTCACAGCCGACGTGTAGGATACCAAGGAAACCTTCAAAACAGGAAATATCAGACTCAACTCGAGAGCCGAGCGGTGGTGAATGTGTACTGCTCGGGCTCGCGCAATGATTTTCAGATGTCTCCTGAAACCGGTGGCCAAGGGAGGGCGGCTCGGGCCGCACTCGCCCTTCGGTGGCCCCGACCTTGCCGCAGGACCAGGGGGCCGAGGAGCTGCCTCGCGGCTGCCCAGGCAGAGGACCGGCGGAAGGTGTTTCAAATTATTCCATCCTTAAGCAAAACCAGCTCCGCAAAGCCTTCGGTTTAAAAAGTACTTAAGCATCTGCTCTTGGTTTGGTTTTAGTTCTCCGACCAGAGCCACATGGGATGGCACAGTCAAGGCTGTGAGGTCCACTCCTGTCTTAACAGGAGGAGAATTTATGCCCCTCGGCCCTGTTAACACTGTAAGATGCCAAGGGCATAAATCGTCACGATATGTGAAAAGAATTGCAGTTTTATCATTGACAAAGAGCTGGTGTACCCTTTCATGGCTAAACCCTGACACAAAATTTCTCACTCTGGGGAACCTTTTTCCAACAGGGGGGAAAAAAAGTGTTGGCTCTGAAATCTCACACACCATATTCCAGCAATTTGATTTAAAAAAAAGAAAGAGAGAAAAGGTTAAACAAGTTGGCAGCAGGTCAAAAATATCACCATTCTCATATTTATAAATGTTTAAAATTTGAATCTGGATTTGTTTTCTGAGTGCAGGAGCCTTGGGCCCAGAGCCAGGCTGAGAGGCTCCAGCCCCTCAAAGACTCTTCTCCCTGGTGTCACCCATTCTATAGCTGGGAGACCAGCATGAGGGGGAACTCCTCGCAGACCGAGGCTTCTAGAAACACGACCACAGACACAGCCTCCACCTCAGCCTATCACCTGTTAGCAGCACAACTGCAACCATATCCATAACGAAGAAGAGAAAATAATGCAGGAAATGGGGACATAAGTGATGTCATTGTTCCATGATAGGAGAACGGTTGCTCCTTTTCTGTGAGAAATCTTCCCATATGCTAATCCATATTAATCTATTGGAGGGGGATCAGTCACATAAGAAAGGGATTCTTGTCCGGCCGGTATGGCTCAGTGGTTGAGCGTCGACCCATGCACCAAGAGGTTGCCTGTTCAATTCCCAGTCAGGACACATGCCCAGATTGTGGGCCTGATCCCCAGTGGGGGGCATGCAGAAGGAAGCCAATCGATGTTCTCTCTCACTGATGTTTCTATCTCTCTCTCCCTCTCACTTCCTCTCTCTCTTTAAAATCAATAAAGGGAAAACAAAATTTTTTTAAAAAAGAGCCCTGGCTGGTTTGGCTCAGCAGGTAAAGCATCGGCCCACAGACCAGAGTCCCGGGTTCAGTTCCTGCTAAGGGCACGTACCTCGGTTGCAGTTTGTCCCCGGCACCGGTTGGGGTTGTGTGGGTGGCAACCACTCGATGTGTATCTCTCACATAGATGTTTATCTCTCTCTCTTTCTCCCTCTTTCCCTCCCACTCTATCTGAAGATGAATGCAAAAATGTCCTTGGGTGAGGATAAAAAAAAAAAGAAACGGATCCTTGACGGTACAAAATGAACCACTAAGATATTCCTTTGAATGTGAACCTCACTGGTTACATTCAAGTGTTGTTAACAGACACCAAGTCAGAAATGCCTGTTAGAAAGGAGTGTCGGTCCTGTGGCACAAAATTTGGCTGTGTTCACAAAAATCTATTTGCATATAGTTTTCTGGAAATGTTATCTATCAAGTAAAGACAGATGTGGTGACAGCCAAGAGTCTCCTCGATACCTTAAGCAATGTTTTACAAAATATCACAGCCAAACTATACCAGGAGCTTGTGAAACTTTTACATGCCTGATCCTCATCCGAAACATGCAAATGAAATCTCTGGTGGTGGCCTGGATCTGCGTTTGAAACTCTCTCCCAAGTGATTCATTTTGAGACAGCTGGAGAACCACTTCCCAAGAGCAGAGTGCCTGCCGCCAGCAGTGTGCATAGTACATTTAGATGGATTCCACCTCAACCTGGGAGAATCTGCACAGCAATAGGTTACTCAGCAAATCTTACTGTTATCATCATTTGGAATGAGCATGCAAGAGCCTTTGGGCAGTTAGGGAACTCAATGGAAAAGAAGAAAAGCTGGAAACCACACCTTCCAGATACACAACATTTAGGCACTCACACACCTTGTTGAAAGGCTTTTCTCTTGCCAATGATATCTGAAACTATTGGAATGTGAGGTCTGTAATTCACCAAAAATGACGGTGGAGACGCAGTCCTGCCCTTCTGTGTGTGAGTCTGTCTCAGTTGCTCTGTTTCTTAGTTCCTTTCTTGTGGTCAACCTTAGGCATGACATATAATGCAAATAACGTTTATAAATTGAATTCTACTGAAAAGGGAGGCTGAAACCAAATGAGGACTTCAGGCTGAGATTGAACACAGTTATGGAAAGTTGCCATCCGAAAAGAGTGGCTTGTTCTCATCTATCCTTCAGAGTTCACTGGATGTAGCAGACAACTGAGTGATTTGCAGGAAATCCTAGAAGCAAATAGGAGATAGGCCCACATGTTTGAGGGGTGTTGCTGTTATTTAAACAGTATGCTCCAAAACAGGAATGCTTATTTTTATTTTTTGATCTTTCAGCTAGTAATTTTGATGGATTATGAGAACAGAAGCTAAATGCAATAAGGGGTCTGAACAGAACCAGACTTGTTTTTTTGAAAAAGGAAATGGAATACAAAGTAACTCATTTATCCCCAAATTGAGTCTCTAAGAAGCCATCTTATCTGCCACAGATCAGGCCTCATAAATAATTTCTAATATCTGTGTTAGCATTCTTTTTTCTCTCAGGGGGAGGTGTAAAAATGAACCAGTGAAATTCTGAAAACCGGTATTTACAGATGTTAAAAATTGGAAGTATGTTTAAGCCAAGACTCTGAAGCAGGACGTGTGGCCACAGTAAATAGAAAAACGAAAGAAAAATTAAAAGCTCTGAAAGGGTCAGATTACAAAGACAACAGACATGCCAAACTGTGGGAGACATGGGAAGGGTAGAGACAAATGAGAAATACTGCTAACACATACTACAGCAGTGTATAAGTTACATATACAACACACTTTTGATTCAAATAACCGATTTTTATCAAAGACCTACTATGTGCAAGGAACAATGCTGCCTTGTTGATGAGTGAGTGTTAGGGCTCTATATGTACACATTTCATTTTCTTTATAGCAGCCCGTTGTTTTATTGCAATATGTGAATTAGGTCAAGTCACTCTGAGATACATGACAAAATGCAGATTCATGGATTTGAAGCATTTATTGGAGCCAAAATGTAACTCTTTGGCATGGTTAACACATGAACGTACCAGAGAGAAATAAGCATGGTTTATTTGGTTATGCCTACTTTGCGTTCCAGAGCCAATGTCATATAAAGTCTGCCAAATAAGGTGCCTGTATGTTTATCCAGCTATATCCACTTGGGACATTCTTTAAGTTGGGACTACATGAAGACTGCAAAGGGTATGTGAAAAATGACTGAGCCCTAATTCTATAATAAGAATTATATGTAACATAGGTATATAGGCATACTTATGTACAAAAATGTGAAAGTTTAATAAAGACAAATGTATCTACAGCAGAGTCATGTGGTCTAGGGCAATAGCCATGAGATCAGCTAGCTATTCTGGCTCTGTTGGTCATTGGTGTACTCACAGCATTCATCATTATGCCTGACACAGGCTAAATATTTAGTAAACATTTGCTGGATGAACAGATGAAAGAAAGACTGAATGAAGGAATATCTACTGGAAAGTTTTAAGGGGTTAACCTGGAAAACACAAGGGCTAGGAGCATGGATTCTCAACTGACATGGGCTTGTGTGAGTCAGTGGTGCTGGGGCCAAGGAGACTGTGTGACCAGGAGATTGGTGACATTTGGAAGGATTGAGCAAATAAATATATCAAGGATAATGGGAGGCAGTGTCTCACTGCTGAAAAAGAAAACTGCAAATATGGAAAGGGAGTTGGCTAAAAGGCATTGTGTTAGATTGGAATTGTGGGTATCAGTGTGAACACATGATTGTTTTAGATAGATCGGTCGGTCTAGTTCTCTCTTCTGAGAAGTCCTAAAAGCAGTGTAACCCCAGTAACAGTGAGCATATCTGGGGCCCATACCATTCTCCACTAAAAGGAATCAAAGCATCTTGAAGAAATGGCTGATTCCAGAGAAAGTATAAAAATGAGCCTGAAATCTCTTTTGTGCCAAACATAATAAAGTACTCGAAGAATAACAGAGACATCTCAAAAAGACACAAGAGCCAGCTTGGAGGGACTCCTAATGGCCAAGTCTGGAACAAAATGAATAATACTAGTAATTGATTTGGAGAATTCAACAAGGTCAATAACCTGCTCATGAGTAAAGGACAGAAGGAGGGGGTCAAGAATGCGGTCTTGGGAGTGGGTAGCCGCAGAAGGTAAAGAACCGGTCGTTGGAGGTGAGATGGTTGAAGGATGGTGAGGCCAACTTTAATTACAAGATAAATTCATTCTGAGGTTTTATAATATCCCCACCCCTTCCAAAGTGTAAGGGGAATAATTTAAAAAGAGTAAGAGATAAAGTAAATACTCAGGGGGAAAAAAAATGTATCCCTACTATGTAAGCAGTTCTGAATTTTTAAAATCTGTTTATTTTGCTACAGTGCACCAAGTTATAGGGAGAGTCCCTAGGTATTTGTGAGGGTCCACACTGGCTGTGGAGATATTCTTGTTTGAAAAGATGTGTCATTAGCTAGAAAAAATTTTTAAATGATGATAGGTTTAGAGAAAGAGACATCACAGAAGAAGGAAAAAGCTTTGTTCCTGACATTTGGACAAAAGGCTTTGCAATTTCATTTTGTACTGTGCTTGTAAATCATGCAGCCAGCCCTGGCCATTTAGTATGTATAATATTGATGACGATAACAACGAAAAGAGGGAAGAAAGGGATAAGGAAACAGAGGAGGAGGACACAAAGAATGTTTTTACTTAAAAGTTAGTACTTCTCTAGCACATACTATCAGGCAGTGTTCCAAGTGCATTATATATTTAAACTAATTTAATCTTGTCAACAATTCTTTGAGATAAGTACTATGATTGCTCCATTTCACAGATGGGAGAGAGTGAGGCCCAGAGAGGTTAAGTAGGTTGCCTGAGGTCTCCCAGGTGGTAAGTGGCAGTGCCAGGATTCATACCCAGGTAGTCTCGCTCCAGAGTCTATAATTCTCCACAACTTCCCCATCCTATCTCTCTGCATTATAGATCAACTATATATACTTGTATCTGCATCTTTATTAATCTTGAAAGATACTATTTTTAGCCTGGCCGGTGTGGCTCAGTCATTGAGCGTCGACCCATGCACCAAGAGGTCACAGGTTCGATTCCCAGTCAGGGCACATGCCCAGGTTGTGGGCCCGATCCCCAGTCAGGGTATGCAGGAGGTGGCCAATCGATGTTCTCTCTCATCGATGTTTCTATCTCTCCCTCTCCCTTCCTCTCTCTGTAAAATCAATAAAGAAAAAAACTTTTTTAAAAAAAGAAAGATATTATTTTTACATAGAATTTTCAGAATATGGATTCACTTTACAGTAGTCCACCTTATCCTCAGGGAATATGTTCCAAGACCCCCAGTGGATGCTTGAAGTGGCAGATAATATCAAACCTTATATAGTATACTATGTTTTTTTCTAGACATACATACTGATGATAAAGTTTAATTTATAAATTAAGCACAGTAAGGGCTTAACAACAATAACTAATGATAACAGAACAATAATAATAATATACGGTAACAAAAGCTATGTTATGGTCTCTCTGTCTCTCAAAATACCTAATTGTACTGTACCCACCCTTCTTCTTGTGATGCTGTGAGATGATACAACACCAAACCTATTCCTGAGCCTGTGTAGCCATCCCTTACTGCAGCAAATGGCTCGGTGTCCCCTGTTGCAAGGGGTCCCTTGCTGAAGTCTTCATACAGGCCCAGCGCTTTCTGGTGCAACACGTTGTCATCAACAGGAACACGTTTTCCACCCACCCTTTGGATGCCTTTTCCTCCTTACCTAAGCACTTGTCACACTGCGGCCATCATCTTTGCGATTTGAGGTGCGAGAGCAAAATTACCACGATTCCTTTTTCTTTCACAATTTCACGGTGAAGATGCCTTCTTACCGTAGATCTTAGCTCCCTCGGCAGACGCTTTTTCTCTCTCTGTATTAAGTCGACTTTCACCTTTTTACTTGGACACAGTCACTGCGATCCCGCCACGGTGGAGCTGATGACCCAGACGCTGCAAAGCGACCGACGCCTGAGGGTCTACAGGTGGGGACGCCAAGGGGTATTCACGCCTGGGGCAGGGCGGTGCTGGACAGCGCACGATTTCACCACGCCGCTCAGAATGGTGCAAAGTTTAAAACTTAAGAATTCTTTATTTCTGAAATTTTCCACTGAATAGTTTCAGACCTTGGTTGATGGTGGGTAACTGACACCTCAGAAAGAGAATCACAGATGAGGCGGGACAACTGTACTTATGCTTGCCTTCCCACTCACAAAATTTTATTTAATGAATTATTGCTTCATTTAAGGATTCTCTTCTGGTTTATCAACCCACGACTAAAGGAAGTGTTGGCTAACCTAGAGTCTATAGTGCAAAGTGAGAGTTCTGATATTTGAAATGTTATCTTGGTTTATTAGACAGCAAGCATAGGCAAGTGTAATTTATTCACTCACCAATAATTATCTTGGCTGAGGATCTGGGCCTGCACTTGGCCTGAAACCTTAATAAAAAAAACAATCTTCACCACATTTCCTAAATTCTGAAATAGGTATGTACACAAGAGAGTTTTTTTTTTGTTTTTTTTTTTGTTTTTTTTCCCCAAAACAGGCCATTGGGACTCGGCCAGATCCAGATCCGAGCTACAGTTCAGAGGGGAAGGGAAGCCTGGCAATGTGCTTGTATAAGTTGCTTTTCAAACTCCTGGCTTTTCTCTCTGCAACCACCAGCTTCCCTGGACAGGATCCTCTGGTGTTAAATGCCTCTGGATCCCCTGTTATGCAACTGTCTCCTCTTTGAGGAGGGAACCCTTTTCTCATCAGACTCTACAGCCTTTCTGATCTGTCCTGCATCCATAGGGTTGGTGTTACCGCGAGATTATATTAAAGAAAAAAAAATTTGTAGTAAAAAGACTTATAAAGGAGAATTATTTTCATTAGAATAAATATTTAAAAAGTATAGCTACTTTACCAGACCCCAGACACCCAACAACTTTTGTCGATTAACACTATCTTCAAACACATGGGATGACACTTAAAATTGACTATGTAAATAATAATTGAAGAAGCAAATTTCAGGGATCATTCCTTTCTTTATGGTGCTAATCCTGGACTTGGTGGGGGAATCATGAGACGTCCTGAGTAGGGTGGTCAGGCAGTGGGAGGGGTAAGGTAGAAGGTTCAACTACATTGACCTCCATCAACTCCAAATGTACCCCAGGAGGCCCTATGTAGACTGAGAACTAGAAGTGGCACTTTCTTGAAGGCTGAAAGTCCAGCCTCTTCTGTATCCTTTGTTCAGAGAGTAAGAAAGAAAATGCTATCTACCTTCCACCAGGAATCTTGAGAATCACAGGATAACACAACTTTATTCTTTCACCCAAGGCTGTCCTGCAACTTATCAACATTGAGGAGTAAAATTACTCCCAGTGATGGATAAAGGTATTCTGTGTGTGTGGCACAAGTGAAGAATAAATAAAGCATTGGGGATTAATCTGTAAGATACCGTTTTTTGTTTGTTTTTCGGCCTCATCAGTGAGTTGTTCAGTTGCCCTTTGATCCGTAGACCAATTAATATAAACCAGGTAATATGGCAGACCTAAGAGGGGATGTTATGTTCTCCCTTTCCCTCCTCTGAACTTTTACCCCATGCATCCTCGTCCTTTCCAAGCTAGGGCCCGGGTTTTAAAGTATGTTCTAGCCCCTGACCTCCAAGAAACTAGAAAAAGGGGAGGAATGACCTCACTAGTCAGTCCACCAACTGAATTAGACCTTTTACATACAGATAAACTGGCTTCCTTTAGTTGAATTGGTTGAAATGGCACAGACAGGAAGATCAGTCTAGAATTGAAATCTGCTGAGTAGGTGATGTTTGGGAGAAATTGTCTGATACTTTTCTTATTCTTCCCCCATGTAAACATTTCAAGGTATCATATTATCAATCTGCAAAAGCCTAAGAAATTAGATTTTCATGAACCATGAAATTTCTTTCTCTCCAATTGTAACAGCTTAGAATTTAGGGTGGTATCATGTGCTTCTTCTAAGAGTGTTTAACTCTGTACATTTTTAAATATAGAACATTTTTGGCACAATCCGTGGACCAGGAACTGGCTCCACCTCTCTCAGTGTCTCCCAGCCTGAACATGACCCTGGGTCAGGCCAAGCAGTCCAGCTCTTCTCTCAAGCGAGTTGAGGATGTGGTATTGTGGTCAGAAAGTGAGGCCCTGTGGAGAGCCAGTGAAGTTGAAAATATTTGTATTCTTAGTTACACATTTTAAAAATAAAGAATACCTACATTTTCAATTTAACCTACAAATACCTCAAGGTGGGTGATAAACATTTTTGAAACTTAGAAAAGAATTTCTCTTAATCTTACAAATAGCACCTGTCCATTTTTGCAATATACTTTTTGCTGAAATGGATATTTCCAGAGCATCTGCATCTTGTTGGCTGAGGCATCCTTGTTGCCACCTATTCCTGGAGCCAACACATTGCAGGTTGGCTGTATCTACAATACAACACACACATAACATACTGAACATCCCTCTGTGGTGATCTGAACGGAGGGAGTGAGCTTAATTTGTAGAAAAGAAACACAGACTGTCATAGATTGGAATGTTACACCATTCTGAACTTAAAAAAAAAAAAAAAATCCTAGGGATAAATACTAGGAATGTCTAGCAGGTTTTAAAATTAGATAACTTCATTTATCTGGAAAAAGAAATATTAAGAATTTATTAGAAAACACCACTTTTATGGTATTACTGTGATATTCCAGAAATGTATTTGAGATTTTAAAAAATGACTTATAGAATCTTAAGTAGATTCTGGGTTCAATCTTCCTCTGCTAATGGTTGACTTTGCCTTGTTGTTAGAGATCAATGTCTCCAATATGGAATGACCATCTCCGTGTCAGTGCTGTGGTGACCCCATAAGGGACTCAAGAAATATGAGATGCACTCCTTCTTACATTACCGAACACTGGAATGAAGAGATAAGGGTGACACATATGGAACAATTATCTAAAATATACTGTACATTGTTATTAGTCAACATGTATTGAAGACTGAAACATGTATTGTGCAAAAGACTTTACATACAGTACTCACTTTAATCCTTGCAATAAGACAATGAAAGCGGAGGATAAGAAAACTAGGAATCAGAAAACTAAACTAACACGTCCCATGCCACTTAATTATGGATTGTGAAGCTGAGCTTCAAACCATGTCGGTCTGAAAAAGTACAAAGCTGTTGCTTTTAGCTCCTGTGTTCTTCTGCTCCTAATGCACACGGTACAGCATCAACTATGGATGCTCCAGGGATTCAGAGATGCAGGAAGCCAAAGACATTCGAGTGATACCTCTCCCCTTTGCTCACCCACAGTGTCTTTTGAAGTTTGAAGTTTTGTGTTTTGAAATTTGAGGTTTATGGGATGCCCCAGGTGGGATCAGGGAGAAACCAGCTGTTTGCTCTTTGACACATGGGAAACAGCCAGAAGTCTATTTCTGATTTAAAGGCAGTCACTGCTGTGCCCACTCTGGCTTCACGCTGCTGGGGATTTCTCTGCATTACTATCACAGGGTAATCTGAGAGGACGCAAGTAATCTGTATAGGGGTACACAGCATTTCTCAACCTTTTGTGTGAGATGCCAATTTAGCACCGTGTAACAGGGAGAAACTGAAGCAGAGACACAGGCAGCAGAAAGCAAAGAATCATCAGATAAATACTATCAGGGGAGGAGAAGGAATGGATCTCGTAAAACACAGGGTCTCTTTGTTTTTGCCAAATACCTATGTGGGTGTCAATTTCATCAGCATGCCAGCCTCTTAAGTCATGACTTATCTTCAGAATGAAAGCTGGCATTTTATGAGAGGCGAGGCCATATTTATTGTTGGCCCTCCTGGGGGCCAGCTCTTCCAACATCTTTGTGGGACAAGTATTATTATCCCCATTCTGAAGATTAGGATACTAAAACTTGGAGAAGCCCCAGGCACCCTGCTTCCTTCTACCACATGCATTCTACATTCTGAATCAACAAGCAATTTTAAAAGTATTTTTACATGTAACCACAGTAACAGCTGTTGAATCGACCGTGCTCTGCTAGGCAGCAATGTCTGCTATTAAATACAAGTAGCTCTGCCAGTTAAATATGCAGAAAGATGAAATACCTCAGTTGAGTAAATCTCTGAAACCACATCCGGGGGACTTCCTAGGCCATGTCGCTAAGCTAAAGCCAGCCTGGTGGCAGGAGTGACCTTGGATGCTCCATGTATGCAGACAGCCAGGATCCGGCTGTGCGTTTCTATAGCATTCATTGACTCCAAACAAAAACAGGCTCCCGATTCTGATAGATTTTTCTCTGTCTTTCTTTTTTCCCCCTGTCTTTTTAGATCCAATGTTAAATGGTAAACTGTTTATTACTGACAGAGCCTTTTTTTTCCAGCCCAGCAGTCTCCCAGGTGATCTTTCTGGCTCTGGTTTTCCCAGGCATCGTCAGGTACATTGTGGCTCCAATAACTCCCGTGTTTGTCTGCATTTGCTTCAGGCAGATGTCTGAAAATCACCCACTGACAGATTTATGTTCGTCAACCTCTGAAACACCCTCCACCCCCACCCGCAAACCGTATCAGACTTGTGGGTGAAAGCACTGGAGGCCAAGGGCACCGAGTCCTCTGAAGCACACAGATGCAGACACAGACCTGCGGGGGTACCCTGCCTGCCGGCGCCCTCCACTCCGTTTCCTTATAAACCCCCGGGCTCCTCTGCAACGCACGTTTTCCTGGCCTGCTTTCTTCCCAAGATCTGGAAAGACTTGGGTCTCCAGGCTTTTGAAACAAGATTAAAAGGTCTCTTTTATAGCAACTTGCGGAAAAAACTCCTCAGAGGAAACGTGGTTGGCAGGTAGAAAAACCCGGACCTGTCTCCTTGAAAATCACAGCTGTGTTATCTTTTTCCTCCACTGATCGCTTCCAGATTATCACTCGGGGCAGCCAGCCAGCTAGCCAGCCCTGCATGTCACAGAGCCCGGCTCTGCAGGCTGCTCTCGGCAGAAGCGAGCACGTTTGCAGAAGCGCAGCCAGGCGCTTGCAGGCCGGGAGGGAGCCCTGCGAGTAGGGTGCCCTCGCCACGCACGACAAGTCCGCGCACAAGGTGAACCCCGAGCCGCGCAGACAGGAAGTTTACCGAAGCCTCAGGACCAGGCCAAACACAAACGCTTCTTTTCTGAGGGGAAGGGCATTGAAGCTGCAAGGAAAAGCAGAATAAAAGCACGTCCCGTGGGAACCTCGCAATGATGAAGCCTGGCGTTGGAGAGCACAGCCCTTTACTCAGTGTCTCTCGCCTGTCTCTGGCAAACACGCTCTCTGCATGAAGCTGGCAGCACTTTCTTTCTCAGGCTTCCTGGCACCTGGCCTCGCCCAGGTCTGACCCAGGGATGAACAACAGGCAGTCGCCTCTGCTGTGGAGGACTGGGCGGCACAGCCCTCTGGAAAGAGGGGTCAGAAGGAGATGTTGGCAGGTCCAAAGTCTGTTCAGGGAAGTTCACTAACCTGGCCGCATAGGAGGAACAGAGGTTTATGGGGAAATGACGTGCTGCATTCCCTGGTTTTGGTGACAATGCAAACAGGTTTGCCCCAGGAAGCCACTGTTTGGGCAGGAGCCATCAGGAAATTGAAATGTACACACAACCGATGGTGTGGTCCACACCTACTGTGGGCTAGGACCACACTAAGTACCAAGGACAAAGTCTGTCCTACTGATCTACAGAGCTGAGATCAGCAGCTCCCTAATTGTGCCCGGAGGGGTACCAGGGTCCCACCGGGTGTTAGTAGTCTTCTCATGGAACTATGTTCCTGTCACTGGAATAAGCTTAGAAAATACTTTCATAAACAAAGTTGAATAGATTTCTTCACTGCCCTTAATATGCTAATATGCCTGTTAGCAGCACTTGCCAAGTTTATAGACCATAGGGCCCTGCGTTCACAGCATACTTCTTAAGATCGAATTGGACCCCGTGACCCAGGGCACACAGTTTGGGAAGAGCTGCTATGGGCTCTCAGTAAAGAGATGGTGGGGACCTGGGACAACAGTTCCCTTCAGGTTGTGACCATCTGGTTTTCTTTTCCTTGGGGTAAGGATGTCACTGTTCACTGACCCCCTTCCCCAAACTGCATGACCAATTAGAGGCATGCACTGGTCTCCAAGCTGAGTGTGCTGATCGTGTCATTTAGAGCAGCCCAATATCCCACAGCAATCTATGGGGCAGCTATTGCCCTCCTGTTTTCGATGGACAATGACAATGACGCTCAGAGATGTCAAGGTCACAAAGCAGTGGGGTTGGAAAGCTCTATACCAGGATGGACTAAGATTCACACCCTAGTTCACAGCAAGAAATCAAGCATCTTAGCCTGGGCCAAGTGATGAAGATGGGCAATAAGGATGGCACCGTCTCCAAGGGGAAAACACCCAGGTCCCTAATGCTTAAGTTTCCAGCTTGGGATGCAAAAGAGCACTGTCGTTTCTCCTTGAAGTACTTTCCTAAAATGTCTGATTTATTAAGACTTGTTGTTAGTAAGACACTCTGCTGTACCTCTAATTATTCATTAGTCTTTTTCACCAAATATACGCAAAACAATAGCCATGATCTTTGTTCACATAGCTACAAAAATCAGCAGGTCAACCTGTCTTCAAAGGCAGCCAGTACCTGTTTTTTCCTTAGAAACATAGATATGTTTCCTTAAAAATGAGGCCTTGGCTGAATCTCCACTAAAAAAAAAAATCAGCCCCTAATAATTCTTTTCTGAAACATTCTGCAAACTTTTATGGGGGCTGCTTTGGCATGGCCAATATTTTTTCAGTGGTGTCAAAGTTTTGTGCTTACCAATTCCTATTAAAATTATATATTTTTGCAGTTCCCAATAAAACTCATTGTATGGTATGCTAGAATAAATCTCAAAATCTCCCTGAAGTGCTAGAAACTTTCAGATATATGTCTATTAAAATTTTATTTGTCGAGCAAGTTGTGTGTGTGCCAAAATATGCATTTCATTGCTAGAATGGTCATAAGTCCACAAAGCTGCGGTAGAACCACGGAGGAGCCCTGAGCTGTCCTTCACTACACATCCATGTCCATCGAGCTGGGAGCGGCTGGTCCAGCCTTCCAAAGGAATTCCTGAAGGGCTGTTCACTTAGGTATCTCCCACTCCTTAACCACATTGGGCACTCAGAATACATGTGTTCAATGGAAACTGTAATCCCAGGAATAGAAGATCAGATTTTTCTCCCTTAAAGTGGTTTAAGGTTGTTACCATACATCTAAAGTACCAGTGCAGTCAGGTTCCCTTTTACCTTTACAATGGAGAATTACAAACCAAAGCTAACAGAAATGCTTTTTGTTAAGGCTAGGATAAATAATTTTTAACTCTGCTGTCAAAGAGGCAAGACAAAGAGCCTGCGGGTACACAGGGGCAGGGAGACAGATTTCCGGTTCGTATCAGAACTCCCAGCAGAGTGAGTGTGTCAGTGCTGTAGGCTGTCAGAGGATGCGTGAACAGGCTCATGAGGTAAGAAGTTTTCTGTTAAGCATTGTCTAGATCAGTGGTTCTCAAAGTGTGGCCAACAGCATCACTATCAC
Source organism: Tadarida brasiliensis (assembly GCA_030848825.1). NCBI lineage: Eukaryota > Metazoa > Chordata > Mammalia > Chiroptera > Molossidae > Tadarida > Tadarida brasiliensis. The sequence continues at coordinate 89,829,106 of CM061267.1, read as the reverse complement.
CTGGGGACATGTTAGAAATCAAAATTCTCAGGCTACACCCCAGATCTACAGATTCAGGAGTTCTGGGGGTGAGGCTTAGCAGGGTGCATTTTAACAAGGCCTCCAGGTGATTCCTATACCAACTGAAGTTGGAGAAACACTGGCCTAAACTACCACTTGGCAAGAACAATGCGAAGAGGATTCAAACAACAGATGAGTAATTGGACTGGATGGCCCTTCAACCTTGTAATTCCACAAGTCTAATAAGGTTCTTTGGCCTACATTATTTCCTTTTTGGAAACAAGGAACCAACAATCTACCAACACTCAAACCTGACCCCTGGGCAACACTATGAATTATGTAAAGGAACTAAAACATCATAGCTGTTAAAAGCCCTGACATTCAAATCTCCTTAGGAACTTTAAAAAAATACCAATACCTAGCCACCCAGAATCTCTGGAGACATGGCTCTAGGCCTACTTTTTACCAGGTACTTTCACATTGATTATCTCATTTAATCGCCACAATAATGTTATGAGATAGGTATCATAACCAACCCCATTTTCACAGATGGAAACTGAGGCTTAAAGTGGTTAAGTGACGTGTCTGTGTTCACAGAGCCAGTAAATGCCTGAACTGGGACTCAAACCCAATTTGGTCTCAACACCCATGTTCTTTCTCTTCTCCTCTTCCCCCTCCTTGGCATGTCAGAGACTTTCTGAGTGCATGTGGTCCCCTAAGCCACCATGCTGCCCTCTGGCTGCATTGGTCTTGTCACAGCAGCCCTCCAGCCCTGCCCACTACTTCTTGTAGTTCTCTACCACTCTGTCTCCTCCCCTCTATGAAATCTTGACAGTGGGTATTTTATTCTTTCATAAAGATGCTTCCAGTGGCTGCCCTCAAACCCACCCTCCATGAGTAACCTGCCTCTGGGTTGTGAGATAAGCGCAACCAGACGACCCTTATAAGCCAGCTGGATACTTAGTAACTAAAAGTCTACATTTCTCTCAATTAGCTAAATATTCTCATCCATGCACTAAAATTAAAATGAGCCCCAAAGGAAGAAGACATCTTAGAGTCTGAATTCACTAATTAGATCTTTTCCAACTCAAAAAGGGTCTCTACATGAGGCAGAGGAACAAATGCGTAGAGAGCACAGGGCCCTTCCAACGAGGACTGACTTGGAAGACGGTGGAAGGACAGAGGTAACAGTCAAGAGCACCGTAGGAAGTACCAGTGGCCTGTTGGGAAGGGGCCACACAAGCAGGGAAATTGTCACTGAAAGGAGAATAATGAAGACTGCAGAGACAGCACCTGCCACTTGAGGATTTGCTGAGGGGCAGGTTCTGGTCGGTTGGTCCATGCTCTGGTTGTTTCAGTCAGGGTCCTGAACTGCAAGCAACAGAAGTCCAGGCAGGTGATGTAGCTCACCCAGGATCATACTGGCCAGGCATTGGCAGAGCCAGACAGCATCCAGGGTTCCTGACATCCTGTTTTCTAAAGGAAATGTGCCTTAATGTGGAACTAAATTCAAGTCCATAGGAAAAAGGGGAATTAAAGAAAGAGACCAAGCACATCAGTCTTGATTTGCTGGGGTAGAATATACAGTACATCCTATGTGACCAACGTTTATTTTTTAATTTAAAAGGAAGACAGCTACAAAGAGTGACAAAGGAAGGACAAAGATATATTTTCGAAAACAAAGATCTGTTTTGTTTGTTTGTTTGTTTTAATCTATGGGACGATCTCTGCAACAACTATAACTCTTTATGGGTTTTGTTGTTTTTCTTTTTCATTTAACCCATTTTTATTTTTATTTATTTATTTTTTTATCCTCACCGGAGGACATTTTTGCATTTATCTTCAGATAGAGCGGGAGGGAGAGAGGGGGGAAGAGAGAGAGAGAAACATCAATGTGAAAGAGATCCATCGACTGGTCGCCACCCACATGACCCCAACCAGAGCCAGGGACAAACTGCAACCGAGGTACGTGCCCTTAGCAGGAACTAAACCCAGGCCTTTCTAGTCCTCGGGCCAACGCTTTAACTGCTGAGCCAAACTGGCCAGGGCCATTTAACCCATTTTTAAATTTAATTTATGGGGGTGACATTGGTTAATAAAATTATATAGGTTTAAGTGTACAGTTCTATAATACATCATCGTATATTGCACTGTGTGTTTACCACCTCAAGTCAAATCACCTGTCAACATATATTTGACCCCCCTTAACTGCTTAGTTCCCCTTGGTCTCAGTGATGAGGCCACAGATAATCTCTGCATATTCTTTGCAAATGAGTCCTAAAGGCTCAAGAGTCCATGAAAAAAGAACTGAGAGAGAGAAATAGTACCTCTTTGGCTTAGGTGGGAAGACAGCCTAAGGGTACCTGGTCACAATGCCATTGCACTGTCTCCAAAAATATTTCATAGGCCCACCCTCCCTGGTCTCACCAGAATACTGTTTGTATGCATTTAAGGTATCTGTTCTTTTAAAAAGATTAAATGTCACCTGTGGATCCTGATTCAATCAAAACAGTGAACAGATATTTTTGAGACAATTGGGGAAATGCTATTATGGTCTGATGATGAAGTTCTTTTCTTTAAATGTAATGACTGTGATTCTTTTCTCTTTAAATGTCCATATACTAACATGTAGAGTGAAATGACATGTTAGTGTTTTTAAATAATTCAAACAAAAAGAGAGAGGGGAAAAAGAATATGTGAAGTAAATGAGGTAAGATCTTAACAATTTTGGTAAACATACTTTTGAGTATGTTTGAAATTTTATAATTTAAAAATCCTTATACTAATATATATACATATATACACACATGCATATATACACACATATGTATTCAATTGACCCTTGAACAGTTTTGAACTGCATGGGTCCACTTATACACAAATGTTTGTCAATAGATATACAGTTGGCCCTCTGTATCCCCAGGTTTTGCATCTGCAGATTCAACCAATCACGGATTGAAAACAGAATTTTCCATCTGTGGTTCGGAATCCATGGATGCTAAGGGCTGACAATAAGCATTGTTCTGCACCATAAAGGATTTGTGCATCTTCAGATTTTGGTGTCTGTGGGGCTCCAGGAACCAATCCCCCGCAAGTACTGAAGGATGAGTAGGGGTTAAATTGTATGTGGATTTTTTACTAACTCCAGTGCCGTTCAAAGGTCAACTGTATATATATGATAACTCTACTCTTGTAATTACTCCTGAAAGTGAAGTTTATATCAAACTCTTAAAGTTTCATATCTAAAAAGAATGTTAAACCTTATTCGATCACTCCATCCATCCCTGTTTCCCAGATGAGGGATCCGAAATTCCCCCAAAGCTCTTCCAACTCGTTAGTGGTTCAGCCAGGACTAGAATCTGGTTCTCCAGACTGTCAGGCCAGGGCTCCTACACCAAACAGCCACGAAAACAGTATGAACACATTGCTTTCTAATCCTCTTGTTATAAACTCCCGGACAAGGCTCCTCTCTGTGATTATTCTGCAGAAGTGAATCTGGTCAAGGACAAAGGAACACCTCCTGTCTTAATCAGAGGAAAGTTTTGCATTAAGTGATTCTTTCTCATTTTCTCCAGCCTTACCCCCCACCACTCTCCCTTCTATTCTTTCCCCAGCCCCCAGGACCACCCCCTTGTCGAGTCTCTTTGCATCTTTTGCTGCTTTTGCGCTCATGGGCATCTGATGTCCACCATCCAGGGTCTAGCTCCTGAAATCTGGCTCAGTGTCAAAGCCCAACACAATTCAGCCACCTCCATGAAGTCTTTCTCCCTCTTCTGGACATCACCAGCCCATGGTGTGAGCCTCTGTTCATTACAATTATCGCCTCCCTTCATTACAATTAGGCACATGCATGCCCTGCCTTTGACGGTCTCATGTCAGGCATGTGACAACTGTATGCTCAGAAACCAGGAGGAAAAAGGAGGGACCAGGACCAAAGAGGCCATGTGGAGCCAGCAGCTATCATCAGGGATGCGGTTGGCTCTGGAAATGGTGATTTCCACAAATACCAATGTGATTTCCAGTGGCTATGAAGGAAGCCTGAGCTTTTCCTAGCTGGGAGAATCAGTTTCAAGAGGAGCCAGCCTTGGAAGGAGAGGCTGGTAGGTGGGCTCTCCTGGCATTGGCAGAATTGAGTCAGGCAGCTCAGTAATGGGTGCCAGGGCAACACCAATCAGGCCCTCAAACTGGGAAGCTGGTGAGTTTTATGCAGGTTGTCAGCCAAGAGGCCTAGGTCAAGGACAAGCAGAGGGAAGTAGGCATGAATCAGGAGCACAAGCCAGAAAGCCAGGCAGACCAGCTGGGCATGTGTGGTGCAATTGGGAGAAAAGAGGAGGGCTGGAGGCTACGGCTCTGTGGGCAGGTGCCCAGGCTTGTTAACGCTGCTCAGATTTTTTCAGTGCATACTCAGAGCCAAATGCTGGGGATACAGGGTGTATTAGCAGACGAGGTGTATTAGTCAGTGATCTCCAGAGAAATAGAACCAATAGGGTGTGTGTGTGTGTGTGTGTGTGTGTGTGTGTGTGTGTGTGTGTGTTTGGAGAGAGAGAGAGATTATAAGGAATTATGGAAGCTAGCAAGTCCAAAATCTGCAGGGTGGGCCAGGAGGCTGGAGACCCAGGAAAGCCTGCATTCCAGTTTGAGTCCAAAGGCAGTCTGTTATAGAATTCTCTCTTGCTCAGAGTTCTATTTCTGTGTTCTATTCAGGCCTTCAACTGATTGGACCAGGCCCACCCATACAATTAAGGAGGATAATTGGTTTTACTCAAAGTCTGCTGATTTAAATGCTCATATCACCTAAAAACATCCTCAAAGAAACACCCAGGATAATGTTTAACCAAATAGTTGGGGGCCCACCCTGGTTAACTCATAAAATTAACCATCACAAAGGGGTGAACAAAAAAGGTCTCAACTAAGTTCAGAAACTGTGAGACTAAGGATAGGTCTTATACCTGGATGAAAATGCAGTTCCTGATATGATCCCTGCCATGGTCAAGAGAGCTGGCCCACGAGCTGGTGGGGCTTGGCCTGAAGAGGCTGTGCTGGGACCTGGCAAGGAGCAGACAGCTTCGTAAGCCTTGGAGAGGAGGGACCAAGCACTTCATCACTAGAGCACAGACAATGGGGCCAGACTGCCTGGACTGGAGGCCAGCTCCAGCACGAGCTAGCTTGGATAAGTTATTTCACCTCTCTGCACCCCAGTCCCCTCCATGAAATGGGGAATAGCTGGACTATCTAAGTCAAATGAGGTCATTCCTAAATTCAATGATTTAAATATTTGTAAAGTACAAAAAGTATTTGTAAAGCTTGGCACCATGGAAGTGCTAGAGAGCTGCTCGCTGGTATTATTTGTAAGCACTGGAACAGCTTATATATTACACTCTACCTAATAGGCACTTAGGAAATTTCGAATTGAAATTTTTCTCCAAATAGTGCAAAATGAGAAGGAACTAAGCCACATAAAGATTCTGTCTTACACTTCATGTTTTTAAAAAGGCAAATCTATTTAAGTTACCTAGTTAAAACCTTTCTGAGGTTTCCCATATCCTTAGGAAAGAGACCCAGATCCCTTCCAAGGCCTCTCAGGCCTGCCTGGTCTGGCCTGGATATGTCTCTACACAGACTCACCTCTTACCTCCCCGCTCCAGAATGTCCAGTCTCCAGTCACACCAGGTTTCTCTGTGCCCTGCATTACTGTCAGCACCACCGCAGGACTGGTCCCAGTGCCAGCAGCAGCCAGCCTTGGGCCCCTCCCCGTTTACCTGCCAACTCCCACTCGTCACTCAGGATGCAATTCAAGACAGAAGGCTGCAAGGCCTAGTTAACTGCCTCCATTGTGTGCTCCTGTAGCCCCCTGCCTTTCTTTGCATACTAGTCAACGTATTTCAAATTAGATGTTCCATCATCGCCTGTTCCCCCCACTCCATCCACTCCATAAGGTCAGGCACCAAGTTTGTAGCATTCACAGCTGAACCTCGGAGACCCAACACGGTGCCCAGCACACAGTGCTCAACTAATGCGTGTTGAAAATTTTTAAGAAATCTAAACATGACAGGTTTCAGCTCTCAACCAAGTCCAACTGACTTGTCATGGCTGCCTAAAATGCCAGGTCGAGATGGATTCTGAAGTTATGCCATACTGTGACTGAGTGTGAAACATCTGGTGTGGCAGAGGGGTCCTGGGAGAGAAGCAAGGGCCTCTGACATCCATCTCTTTATCTGCAGAGTTACCATCTCACACGACACTGCTGCAGGTTTAACAGCAAACAAGTTCAAGGGCGGCCCTTCTCTGAATAGGCCATAGCTGCGGAGCCACACTTACACCGCCAGAGCAAACACGCCAAGTGTTGCCATCTATTAGACGTCAATTTCAATCACTATTCTCACAGATCACATGTGCTCACGAGTCCCTTTTTAGAACTATAAAATTGTATCTGCGTGTACTGATGCTGAGTTTTTTCATCTCCCTCTTAGAAACGTGTGCCCTCGTGAGCAGGAAAGACTTCTGACTTGGGAGCTGGCGCTGGAGGACACCAATCCACGCAGGCTACAGCTTCAAAAGAGAGCCGAGGCGGTGGAGCAGAAAACTAGCCACGTTTAGACTCAGACACTCCAGGCATTTGATGGCCCACCAGATGGCTATAAGGGATAGCCCACATCCCTTCCAAACCTCAGTGTCCTCCTCTGCAAAATGGGGCCATCGGAGAGAATAATACAGTAAGCACTTGGAGAGCACTCGGTAAGTGATAACCCTTATAACTAGTATTCAGTTTGACAGTTGGTTTGTTTCTGCTGACTGTAGACATAAACAGCAACTGTTACAATTAGTGACACTTTGGCTGGCTGCCCCTAGAGCTCAGGAAAGAGTCTGGCTTTCTCAAACAGGTGTCACAAAAATACCATACAGGGACATTCACTGCAGCACTAGTTGTAATAATGAAAGACTGCAATTAATCTAAATTGCTATTAGCACCAGAATGACTAAATAAAGCAAGTTGTACAAAAGAATGATCCCATTTTTTTTAAATGTGGGTATGTCCATTTATACACATATTCAGGTACACACACACACACACACAATGTTTTAGATGTATAGACAAATAGCTAGATGGGGTCCCACATAACATTAGTTATGACCTCTGGGGAAACTTTTTTTTTTTTTTTTAACTATCTACAACATGAACTTTACTTTGTTTATTTATTTATTTATTTATTTTTATCTTCACCCGAGGACATCTTTGCATTTTATCTTCAGATAGAGAGGGAGGGAGAGAGGGAGGAAGAGAGAGAGAGAAACATTGATGTGAGAGAGCTACATTGACTGGTTACCACCCACACGACCCCAACTGGGGCCGGGACGAACCGCAACCGAGGTACGTGCCCTTAGCAGGAACAGAACCCAGGACTCTCTGGTCTGTTGAGCCAAACCAGCCAGGGCTGGGGAAACTTTATTACCTCTGTTTCATTTACATTAGTTCACAAGGCAATGTATTACTTTATCAATCAATCAACCAACAAGTAAATAAATGAATGAATAATGGTTCTGCCCCCAATTCCAGTGCATGGGGATGATTTTCCCACACCACCACCCAGTTCTCCAACACCAACTGGGTGTCCTACAATTCAACTCACTTCTGATACTATCTACCTGGACATAGCATCAGATGCCACAGACTAAGGACTCGGTCTTACAAGACTGCCTGGCCCCATTCAGATGCCAATTGCAAGTCCAGGTTGTTACCTGTGCTTTTGATCCACCAGCTACAGATTGAAGGTTGCAATGACCCCCTCTCTGAGAGCACCATTCTCCCCCAAACAGCAACATGTTCATCAATCCCGAACCTGCGTGCACCCCATCCATTTGAGTTTTTATGGAGGCTTGATTACTTAGGCATTGATTAAATCACTGGTGCTTGAACTCAGGCCTCCTTGGAGGTCGGAGAGTGGGACTGAAATTTCCAACTTTATAATCAAGTGGTTGACAGCCCCTATTCTCAGGTGGCCTGGGGACATTCCAAAAGTCACCTAATTGACATAACAAAAGACACCTTCGTCTCCCTCATCTCTTAGGAAATTCCAAGAGTTTTAGGAGCTCTCTGCCAGAAATGGGACAAAGTCCAAATGTGTATTTCTTTTTATAAATCACAATATCACAATTTAAAAAATCCACTGAAATTAACAATAAAGTTTTAAAATAAGCCAAGCAGACAGGTGATATTCACTCTGAAAGGCTAACACTGAGGAAGCCAGGAAAAGATGGAAAAACATTAATCTTGGAAGATACGAATGGATGAATCACCATGGATACAATGAAGTCACTTCAGGAAGCTTCGAAGGGTCAGCAAGGTCCTTCTTATGGTTACAATCTACTGTGTCACACCAGGAAAGACAACAGCTTTGGGTTAAGTGCACACTCCTTCTCAAAACTGCTGGGGCAGCTCGACTGAGTTACAGAGAGAGTTCCCAGGGGGACACCCACTTCTCTGACATCAGCATCGGCACTGGAAGCAATAGAGGGTTGTCCTCTAGACCTTGGTCAGGAGTGGAAGCAGGTTTTCCGGGGATGTTGTCTGAGGAGACTCAGAATAGAAGAAGGAAAGAGCAAAAGGTTAGAAAAGGGGAGCCAAAAAGATGGAAGATAAGAAAGCCAAGGCGTGGATTCAGAACTGTGTTCCAGTGTGAAGAGCAGGAGGGACTAGGAAAGCCAATCGCACAAGGTGCGGACTTGAATGTCACTGGAAGAGGAATGTGAAATGTTCCCCGGTATGTTTTAGGATGAGATTGGCAACTCATAGCTTTGTAACTTAGAGCAGGAAAATGGAGAAGATAAACTTTTTTAAAAGTTGTAATTTTTCCTAATTATATAATTTGGCAAGCATGTTGCAAATTTGGGAAATACGAAAAAAAATCAATGAATAAAATCATACATAAATATACTGCCCAGAGATAATCACTGTACATACTTTGGTATATACACTTTCAGCCTTCCATTTCTACAAATGTGTACATGTTTTTATCAAAATCAGATTCACACAGCATTTATTGTCTTATAGCCTGTTTTTTCTCATGTAATAGTATAACATGAAAATGTTCTCATTCGAATGAATTTTCCATGATGTAAATTTTAATAACTATATAGCATTCCATGGTATAAGTATATGATAATTAATCTACTAGTCTCCAGTTATTGGGGGTGCAGGGGGGTGTTTAAGAAGAGCAATTGGATAGGGAGAGAATAATAGCTTATTTAAATGGTAATTTCTCTGCTTACTTGTGAAGTTGAGCATTTTCCACATGCTGGTCATTAGCTGGATTTTCACATATCCTCTAGTCCTATGAATCCATAATTGGGACAGAGAGTTTGATATATGGCCTACAAGGATTTCAATCAAAAATGGAACCGGATGATAGGAAATGGGGAATCTCACGCATGTGCCCTCCAGAAGAACAGAGCTTGAGAGATGAGATGAGACTGACTTCCCACAAACGTGTGACTTACAGAAAACAGAAACTTATCTCCAGACCAATGAATATCCGCCAAGAATCTCTCCCTATCCTCGAGCCAATGAACTTATTGCTTGGGCTCTGGCTGGACGCCTCTCGCTTTGTACTGCTTGCCCATAAATGCTGCTCACCCCAACCCTTCAATGGACACGCCTGTAGCTTGCTACAGTTTACAATCGCGAATTGCAATTTCTCTGCTTTTCTGGAATAAAGTCAACTTCTGGTCATTTGAGCTTGCCTCAGTTTACCTCTTTATTTAGGTTGACACTAGGATCACATCTTTAATAAAAAGACTTTTGGATAAATCATACAGGATGAAGCCCTATGTTTATTCTTGCTATCATTAAGTACTATAATACATTGTTTAATTTGTACATTTGAGCTGTGTTATAGCATTTTGAATGCCAGTATTGGACTCATAAAAAAGCAGCTGTTCTTTTGAGCTATTTATTCTCTTATTAACAAGATTGCCTGATTTTTATATTAAAACTATATTTATTTTATTTCACTTTTATTGCTAATGTAAATTAAATGGGTATTTTTCTTTGCATTTACTTAAACTTTATTTTTGAACACTTGTGCATAAAATATTATAAAATCCAGTTAATACTAATCAGGTCCACATTTCTCAAATTCTTATTTGCAATAGCATTAAGTTAAATATGTATGTATGTGTGTATATTTTGGATTGTTTCCATAAGGTTTTAGAAAGTGAGAAATTGACCACAGGGAGACAAAACTGGATATTTATATCAATCCTATTCTTTTACTAACTCATAGAAGTTCTAACACAATATACAATTCCTATGCATCTTCAACAACCATGCAAATATTTGTGTCAAATAGCCTAATCAGAAGGCGTGTATACATTTATTAGGTGTTTGTGTATTTTTACATACGGCAAAGTTAGGAAACCAAAGAGAACAGTCTCTCTACATTAAAATGCTTGAGCATTAACTAGATAAAGGCTGAATAATTCCTCCCTCTTGATTTATTGCTATAGTATTTTTAAAGAATGTTTTATTGCTTCTTTCTTGTAGTAAAATGAAACTGTAATCATACGTTACTTTGTTTTTCTATTGGGTTTTAGTTAACTGTGCCAACATGTGAGGGCCCAAATTTCAGCTGGCATCAAAAATTATGCCTATGAATTGGAGTAGTCAACCATTGTATTTTCAAGGCCCAACAGCATTACCCAAAGAAATAAGGTTTATTAAAGGCTTGCTTAGAAAATATAATGGACAAACATTTGGAATTACACAAACTGCAAATAATTCTAAGATTACGACCAGCAAATTGGTTCTCTGCTCTGAACTTTTTTTTTTAATTGGTGAGGGAAGGTGGGGAAGCCACTCTATAGTCTGCCATCATCTTGAGAAATAATAGCATAACGGCACTCCCTTTCAAGTTTGATTTTTATAGTAATTTAATCACCATAATTGGTGGGCAAAGAAGAGGTGATTTCTATAATTCCTGTGGGTCCAAAGCCAAACAGATGTTGTTTTCTGTTCTCCTAACGTGATTTTCCACATTGGTCTTTAGGGGAGATGCTGCAGAGCCTCACAGCTATGCTAGTAAGAGGGCGGGCTCTCCGTGGAAGGTGGCAGGTCGTGCATGTCCAAGGGGCCCCACAAACGCCTTAGCAGGACATTCAAGGCACTTCCTGCCTCTCTTGGCCCCAGCCCACACCACGCAAATCCAGCTCTCTGGGATTTTGGAAGAGGCACGAAAATGTTCTGGCTCTCAGTTTCTTCATCTATAAAATGAGAGGATTGGATTCAACATCTAAGATCTTTTCCAGCTCTAAGTTCTATGAAGTTGTTATATTAAAAACCTCATGATTGAGATAGTCGTATGCTATGTAGTTGGATTTTTAAAAGTAAACAGAACAAAAACACATTAAGTTCACTGCAATTAACCTTAACATGTATGAATCACTCCAACTAAGATGTTTAACTTGCGATATTCACTAAAGAATCCTATATGATGTTTGTTTAAAAAATAATTGGACATCAGTATTTCTTCTCACTAGAAGCTAAAAATCAATCCCCCGAATCCTCAAATTATTAATGAAATGCTTAAGGTAATATGAAATAAGCAGCTTTTTCATTTGCTGCTTGAAAGCTAGAGGATTAATATTTTAATGTAGTGTATCAGGATATTGAAATTTCACACTTCATTTAGCTCAAATAATTTTCAGCTTACATTATATACCACCTTTTAACTTAAATAATATACCACCTTTTAGCTTAAATAATAGACCACATTTATTATAAAAGAAATTAAATTTTCTAACTTATTTAAATATTCTCTGAGTTAATCCATTTAAAGAAAATTCCAACCCAATCACATTATTTTCTGAAGCAGTTTTAAAAACATTTGGATCGCCCTGGCCGGATTGGCTCAGCGGTTAGAGCGTCTGCCTGCGGTCCAGAGAGACCCAGGTTCGGTTCCTGCTAGGGGCATGTACCTCGGTTGCAGTTTGTTCCCCGCCCTGGTTGGTCGTGCGGGTGGCAGCCACTCGATGTGTCCCTTTCACGTCGATGTTTCTCTCTCTCTCTTCCTCTCTCTCCCTCCCACTCTATCTGAACAAAAAATGAAAAAATGTCCTCAGGTGAGGATAAAAAATAAATAAATAAATAAATAAAAACATTTGGATCAAAGATCTACCTTCATTCAGTCACTTTTCTTATCTAGCAAACCTCTAAGAGAATTTGTCCCAAGATTAATTAATTAATTTTTTTTTCTTTTTAAGAATAAATACCACCCAGCTGGAGTGGCTCAGTGTTTGAGGGTGGACCCATGCACCAAGAGGTCACAGGTTCAATTGCCGGTCAGGGCACATGCCCAGGTTGTGGGCCCGATCCCTGGCGGGGAGCATGCAGGAGACGGCCAGTCGATGTTCTCCCTCATCGATGTTTCTATCTCTAAACTCAATAAAGAAAAAAAACGTTAAAAAAAAAATTGTGAAAATATTTTTTAAAAAAAAAGAATAAATACCTAATCCAAAGACCTTTTTTAAACTTTATTGAGGAATAACTGACAGATATAATTGTATATATTTAAAGTGCACAATGTAATGGTTTGACATTCATATCCATTATAGAATGGATATGTATGGAATTTCTTAACAATTGTTTCTGTCACATTAGGCAGCAACCTTAGGACTCCAATAACATCACTACGGCTCATGCATCCTCCTCTCTGAGGGGACACAATACAAACCCTAGCACAAAAATAATTCATCTCAAGGCTGTATCTTCCAGAGATTAGGATGCTTTCTTTAGTCTAGAGCACAAAGTACCTTTAGACAACAGGGGTCTTATTAAAATGTAGATTAACTGATTCCATAGATCTGGGGTTGGACCTCAGTCTTAATTTCTAGCCTGCTACTCAAAGTCCGCAGGCCAGCAACATCAGCATCACCTGGGAATAAATGCAGTTTGTTGGAAATAAATGCAGACCAATGGGTTTTGATCATTTCTTAAGTTTTGCTCCCACACAGCCTGTCTAGAGTGGGTGGAGTCTTCCCCATGTGCATTTCATAAGCACGGAAATCCCTTTCTGACCATCTGACCACAATGCAAGGGCGCTGATGCCGCGCCCACCTGAACAGATCCGCCTCAAAGGGGAAGTGTGAGCAACTTTCCTCTCAGTGCGGCAGTTCTCAGATCTGGCCACACCACAGCATCACCTGGAGAGCCCTTTCAAGCTCAGACCACACCCCAGCAATGAAATCAGAATCTCTAGAGCAGGGTTCTGGAATCTCGCCTGCATCTCAATCACTGAAGGGCACGTAAAAACAGACTGCTTGGCCCCAAACTCAGTCTCTGATTTAGTAGATTTGGGGCAGGTCCTAAGAATCTGCATTTGTAACAAGTTCCTAGGTTATGCTAATGCTGTTTGCCTCTGGACCACACCTGGAACCACTGCTCATGGAGTCAGCCCTGAGGATCAGTCTTTTTTTAAAGCTCTTGAATACACCTTTGTACCCCTAGGTACCAAGCATGGGGCCTGGCACAAAAGACATGTTCAATAACTGTTCATAGAACTAAATCTATCAATTGTCCGCCCAGCCCCAGCCACCTGGAGATGGGCATATGCTCTGTCAAGAAAAGGACACAATTGCCTGAAATTTTCATTTTTCACCAAGCTGTCTTGACAGCCTATAAATGTAATCAAAACTTCTGAATGTTAGCACAAATATTAGACAAGCAAATTATCTTCTCACAGCCTGTTCCGTCAGCATGTAAACGTGATATCCCCAGTGGGAGCCAGACTGAGAAGCGGCTTTATGCGGGGAAGGTGGGAAGCACAGTTTAAGCGCCCCCTTAGAGGTAATGAAGAGTCAAAGGTTGAGGAAGGTGTGCAGCCCTCCCTGCATGACTTAAATGAAACACCTAAGGTTTAAAAAATAATAACAACTTTTTTTAAAAAGAAGTAGTATAAAGAACAAAATGGATAGCGGATATGACAGAAATAAAAAAGACAGCACACAAAAAATGACATAAAAATGGACCTGGAGAGATTAGGAATCACTGAATAATTACATTTAATTATCAAAATCTTAGTGGTATAGATTCTGAATTGATTCTTATAGTAGGCACTATGCAAAATCAATTTTAAGAGAATTTTGATGTTAATGAAAGATATTATCTAATGTGTATATTAATCTATGCTAGCTCCTAAATTTTGGTAGCATAATGTTGCAAGATTATAAAATATAGCAATTTAACCTTGGGTAAATGTTAAGCAAATGTGTATTGTTGGTGGGAATGCAAATTGGTGTAGTCACTATGGAAAACAGTGTGGAAGTTACTAAAAAAATTAAAAACAGAACTGCCTTATGACCCAGTGATTCCACTTCTGAGTATATATCTGAAGAAATCCAAAACACTAATTCAAAACAATATATGCACCACTGTGTTCATTGCAACATTATGTACAATAGCCAAGATATGGAAGCAACCCAAGTGCCCATCAATAGATGATAGATAAAAAACAGTGGCACATATATACAATCGAATATTACTCAGCCATAAAAAAGAACAGAATCTTACCATTTGCAACAGCATGGATAAACCTAGAGGGTATTATGCTAAGTGAAATAAATCAGTCAAAGACAAATACCATATGATTTCACTTATATGTTGAATCTAAAGAACAAAACAAACAAAATAGAAACTGATTTATAGGTACAGAGAACATCCTGATGGTTACCAGAGGCAAAGGGTGTTGGGAGTGCTGGGTGAAAAAGGTGAAGGGATTGGAAGTACTAATTGGTAGTTACAAAATAGTCATGGGATGTAAGGCACAGGGAATATAGTCAACAATATTGTAATAATTATGTACGGTGTCAGGCGGGTATCTGAAATATCGAGGGGTCATTTTGTAAAGTAGATGATTGTCTAACTGCTATGCTGTATGCCTGAAACTAATACAAAGCAATGTTGAATACAAACTGTACTGGGAAATAAAAATTTTGAAAATGTGTATTGATTCCCAAGGACTTTAGGTAGCACAAGCAGAAAGCATCCATTATTTCTCTATTTTTTTAAGGGCAAAAAGAAAAGGCTATTAGCAGCCCTGTCCAATAGAACTTTCTGTGGTAATGAAAATGTTCTCTACCTGCACTGTAGAATACGGTAGCCACTAGTCACATGAGGCAATGGAGTCATTGCAGTGTGGCCAGTGTGACTAAGGGCCTGAAATTTTAATTTATTCCATTTTAATAAATTTGAATTTAAATGTAAATAGCTACACGCTACACGCGATAGGAACCTACCATACTAGAGAATAATGCCAGAGCATAACGCTGTAGCCACTTTCTCTACAAACAACCTTTAACCATGTCCAAAATCTGCTCTTGCTCCACTACTTGCATAAACCAGATCAAAAAGAAGACGAACCTGAAAAATACTCCCCTTAATTTCATATAGAATAACAACACAAAGACTTCCAACGTGAAATCCACACTCTTTGAAAGGCCACGAACTTCCTTACTTTTATAAACAGTCCTTAATAAAAAAAAAAAAAAAAAAAAGCGAGCACAATGGGCTGCCCCTTTTGTGTTTATAAACCACAGTCCTTCGGAGGGAGGGAAAAGCGCTCTTTTAAAGCTCGATCTCTTTACAGACTTCCAATTGTGCCACCCAGTGGCAATGCGCTTGCTTGAATTTCTGACTCCAAGGAGGTCTTTCCTGCAGGAAGAATCCTGCATAATTAGGATGCTAAGCAGTGCGGGCTAAGATGGGGGGAATGAGGATGGCGTGAGTGACCTATCCTGTCCATCTGCACTGTGATTTTGTCACATTTATTTCCATCTTAAGCCAATCAATGTCTTGTGTTGTAGGGTTTTCTTTTTAAGAAGAAATATAACATAGCAACAATCATCATGTTTAAGATTCAAGAAAATTCTCTCTGAATTCCCTTAGCCCCCAAATACTTATATTACAAGAAATTTATTTCCCACTCATCAAACTTTATATGAAGGTGTTGGATGGGTCTTTGCCTTTGATTAAGAATTTTAAAAAATAGAACACTTTTAGTAAGCCAGAAACATTTGGTAACATCTTTTTTTCTGAGGGTTTAAAAACACTTCAACATAAAATTAAATGCAGATGTATAATTTGAGAGTTCATGAATCATCAGCTTATGTACATTTATAATTACAGTAAACGTAAGTGCTCCAAAGCCACATTAGTTTTGACTATTGTAGCTAACCCTCTAGTAAAGACTTTGAATGGCATGCTAGCATTGCATTTTACCTAGAACACATTGTCACAGAATTGTGTTTAGGATTAGTTGTGTTTTTTTTTCAATTTAGAATTTCCCCAAATGGGACAAAATGCTCAATATGATATACAGGTAAGTTCGTTGTAGATGTAGATGCCAAGAAGCAAATGTCTAGAGAGTAAAAAGTTAGAGTAACTAAAAATAATCAGGACCATACAACAACATTCATTGACACTGTAAGGTAGGCAGATGGTGCACTCCTGGTTTCCATGACTCAAGAGGGCCCAAGTCTGTACTGAGTTTGGCAGAGAATCTTCCCTGGAGCTCACGATCTCACTAAATGTAACTCCAGGGGACATTTTAAAGTGACAGAAGCTTCAGATCTTCCCTGGAACAAATGTAGATCAAAAGCGAGCATAAACATAAGAAAATAACATGAAGTTAACATTGGCCCAGTTGGCCCAAGTGTCACGATGAGTTGACACTTTGGTTGGCAGCTTTAGCAGAAAGATAAAGACTGGCTGAATTCAGGAAATCTTAAAAGACTTCCTGTATGGAGAAGGAAGAGCCCCATTTGTGTGCTCACATTTGCACTGCATAAGTAAGGCAAAGGCATTTGTTACCTCTTAAGGATTTCCGAGTCCTCAGAAGGGCTCTGCTTCAGATTCTGCAGTGTCTCCCAGGACCTGTTCTCAGGACCCAGAGGGAACTCAGCAAATTTGTTACTTGACACTATGAATTAATCCTTAGATGACTCCACCACTTACTGTCTGTGGCTTGGGGCAGGCCACTCATTTTCTAAAGAAATCTGAAGCTTTCGTCAGATGATCTCAGTAGTTCATGACTCCGAAGAACGTAGAAACTATCACACGAGGTTCCTTGGATCCTGGGACCACACTGGGGTTAAGTAGTACGTAGAGAGAGATTTTGCCAGATGTGAGGCTACATGCCAATTCTGAGTTTAGGTAGAGGCATAAATGATAAGAAACAAGAACTGAGGAGGTGGATCCAGCAGTGAAGACTTCCCTGAGACCCCCCAGGTGCCCCTCACTGTGCACATTTGGCAAACTTTCAAACCACTTACTTACAGCCTAATGATTGTTAATGTACTCCTCGTCTCTGTCAAATTAAAGTCTTATCTCTATCATATTTTCATTCCCCATATCTAAGATGTCCCTGATGCTTAAGTGGTGAACAAATGTTTGTTAAATGCATTAATATTATGTAAAGACCCATCACTTGGACTCTAAAATAGCAGCATTATTTTTCTTTTCCTTTATTGATTTTAGAGACAGAGGAAGGGAGAGGGAGAGAGAGATAGAAACATTGATGAGAGAGAACATCAATTGGTTGCCTCCAGCATGCCCTATACTGGGGATTTGGCCCACAACCTGGGCATGTGCCCTGACCAGGAATTGAACCAGTGACTTTTTGATGCATGGGTCAACGCTCAACCACTGAGCCACACTGGGCAGCAGCGTTATTTTAAAAGTTTCCAATCTTCCCTTAGGGCTCTGCTTCAGATTCTCCAGTGTCTCCTAGGACCTATTCCCTTAGGATATTTTCTTTATTCAGAACAGATTAGAAGTAATTTGTAAACAGGATAAAACATTAGGAATTTTGTGACTAAGTAGACATATAGCTGGAATATTCTCATGCTATATAATACAATATTAACAAATAGAATCCAGCAGCAGTTTTAAGAACAAAGGTAGAGGACTCATACTTCCTGACTTCAAAATTTACTACAAAGCTATAATAATAAAAACAGTGTGGTACTGGTATAAAGATAGACATATAAATCAATGGACCGGAATAGAGATCTCAGAAAGAAAACCTTCCAGATATAGTCAAATGATTTTTGACAAAGATATCAGATACATTCAATGGGGAAATTAGTCTTTTCAACAAATATGCTGAGAAAACTGGATATCCACATGCAAAACAATGAAACTGGACCCTTACCTAACAGTATATACAAAATTTAACTCAAAATGAATCAAAGACCTAAATGCAAGACCTGAAACTATAAAATTCTTAAAAGAAAACAGGCCAAATGCTTTAAGACACTGGATTTATTGGATATAACACCAAAGGAACAGATTACAAAATAAAAATGGACAAATTGAACTTCATGAAAATTTCAAAATTTTGTGCATCAAAAGACTCTACCAATAGAGTAAAAAGGCAACCCATAGAATGGGAGAAAATATTTGCATATCATCTATTTGATAAAGAATTAATATCCAGAATATAGAGAGAACCCCTAAAACTCAATAACAAAAAACTAACAACTTGATTAAAAAAATAGGCAAAGGACTTGAATAGACATTACTCCAAAGATTACAATTGGCTAATAAGCACATGAAAAGATGTTCAACATCGCTAATCATTAGGGAAATACAAACCCAAATTAGGAGATACCACCTCACACCTATTATGAAAAATATATGTAAAATAACAAGTGGCTAGGATGAAGAGTAATTGGAACCCTTGTGCATTGTTGGTGGAAATGTAAAATGGTACAGCCACCATGGAAGTTCCTCAAAAAATTAAAAATAGAATTACCATATGATCCCACATTTATACTTCCAGATATATATCCCCCAAATTGAAGCAGTGTCTCAAAAAGATATTTGTACACCCTTGTTCATAGCAGCGTTATTCGCAATAGCCAAAACGTGGAAACAACCCATTGACTGATGAATAAATGAGCAAAATGTACATACATCCAATGGAATATTATTCAGCATTAAAAAGGAAGGAAATTCTGACTTGACAGGAGACCTGGATTCTGTCCAGATCCAGCCCTTGATTTATCACCTGCCCCCACCAAAAATCATTGAGATATAATTTTCCCCCTTCAGATTGACAACAATCAAAAAGATTGATTTAATAACATACTATATTAGAGTGGGTGTGGAGAAACGGGCATTCTCATACATTGTTGGTGGAAAAGTACATTAATACAGCCCCTGTGGAGGGCAACTTGGCAAAGTTTATCAAAATTAAAAATTCACCCCTACGTTGTGACTCAGTGATTTCAATCCTGGTCATTCATCCCTATCAATATAGTAGCACATAAGAAAAGTGACATTTATGCAAAGTTTTCCACTGCACATTGTTTGTAGTAATAAAGACAGGAAACAAATCCACTGATGGGAAACCGGTTAAATAAACTACATTACATCCACACAATAGAATACTAGGAAATCATTAAAAAGAATGGGGATGATCTCACTTAATATGTAGGAGTCAAACAAACAAACAAATAAACTCATAGATACAGAGAACAGATTGGTGGTTGACAGAGGCAGAGCAGTGGGGGATGGGCAAAATGGATAAAGGGGTCAAAAGGTACAAACTTCCAGTTTTAAGATAAATAAGTCCTGGAGCCATAATATACACCACGGTGACTATAGTTAACTATATTGTGATGTATCTTTGAAAGTTGCTAAGAGAGGAAGGAGATCTTAAGTTTTCAACTGAAGAAAAAAAATTGTAACTATGGGTGGTGATGGATGTTAATTAAAATTATGCAAAGTATTTCTCAATACATACATATATCAAATCATTATGTTGTACACCTTAGACTAATATAGTGTTATAAGTCAATTCTATTTCAATTTAAAATTAAATGGCGAGTGGGACATTTCTCTTTGTGCTGATATATGAGAATCTCCAAGAAACATTATTATTTGAAAAATACATTCAGAACAATAAATGTGCCAGCATTTATGTTTTTATTTAAAGAGAGAGGGAAAACAAATAATGCATATGTTTTGGCTTTAATATGCACTTATATCTCTGGAAGGATATACAGGAAACTGGAGGCAGTGGAGACCTGTGGGGCTGGTGGTCCCTGAGGAGTGGGAGGAAGACACTTTGCTGCTACCCTTTGTACCTTTTTAGCTTTTTCAATATATGACTGTATTACAGACTTTTTAATGAATTGCTTTAAAAGGGGGCATCTACCCAGACACTGACTTAAATTACAAAGAAAGTTTGCATCCATCTTTAATTGCTAAAATGGCAGTTTCAGGTTAAGTAAATTCTTCTACTTGACTTTTTCCAAACTGTTGTCAAGACAACGTTCCCTTTCTCCACAACATTGAGAGAATTAGGTGTTAACCTGGCATCCGGACAGAAATAGCTGCTTAATTCCAATCATGGATGGGTTAGGAAGGCCACCAAGTTATTGTTCTTATAGATTCATGTGACACCTTGTAAATACTTCTTGCCCAGTGGGGGCTCAATAAACGTTGCTGACTCATCTGTCACAGAGAAGCACTATTAACCAAGAAGGACTAACTGAAGTCATTTAATCAGAAAATCAATTTCATTTTCCTTGTCATGGGGAAAATATTTCTGCTAAGTTGAGAAATATGCAGAGGTGATTGAATTGTGTCGAGGATTCGCACGAAGCCCTGAGTGAAAATGGTGTGAACAAAACAGTTACAAATCAATTTGCTTTGCGTTGCAGTCGGTGGTGTTGAGTATACTTAGCTACATATGGAAGTCATGTTTATTATTTCAAGAATATAGTATCGCTTTACAGAGCTTAATGTTCAAAGACCTACATTATATTGCTTTTTGGCAATTTTTGAGCCATGTCTGGGCCAAGGTTTGGCATTAGGGTTACTAGAACCCTAGAATAATTGCAAACTCGTTTCCCTCCCCCTGCACCTCACTTCTTGTGGTCCTAAGACCATGATTGTATCAGATATTAATCTACGACTCAACCACCAAATGGATTTTATTGAAGCTGCTGTAATTCCACAGCCAGGAAACATGACAAATAGCCAACATGTCACGGAAGATTTATGTTTGGTTTTGAAACCCATTATCTTTTAGGAAATACTGCATAGTATGATTCACTGAGTGGTAGCAATCTCATATAACCCAAGGTTTCTCTGTATTGATTTCAGAGTCGTTATTACAAACCCAAGTGTCTATGCTTTGCTCGGCTCGCACGATTAAAACCAAAATCAGCTTCAGGGATCATTAGCAAGAAATAAATGTACCCTGTAGGACTAAGACGCTCAGACTGGGAATAATGCAGCCTTCATTTCCCCCTCGGTTTAAGGTAAATTCAAGAAGGGGAAATGTGTTGCTCGGACTAAATTGACCAAACGACTGGCTGGCATGCTGCTTTTCACTGCTGGTCAGTGACATGGAACCACTTCAGATCCGTAGAATGTCGGAGTCAGAGGAGGCCTGAAAGATCCTTCAGTCCAAAACTCTCACTTCACCCCCACTGAGAGTCAAACAAGTGAAGTGACTCCGTGCCAACACTCTGTCCTCCACCGTGTCCCACAGCTCTGTTCATATGCGATGTGATGACATGGAAAAGAGGCCACTCAAGGGACCACGACCACGGATAGAACAGGCCATGGTTTGTCAACTTTCTCAATCCGTTTCACGAAGGGAAATCTTCTTGATTAGGAGCAGGTGTTAAACACTTTGAATGATGGAAAGGTCAGGGGTTTGCAGTGGGGTGAGATGGGAGAGAAGTGAAGGCAGAGGGTGTATAAAGTTACCGTTAGGAACCACTGCGAACGCCTGCTATTACCCCGCGCACTATGGCCAAAGGTGCAAGCCCTTGGCCTCAGTGAGCTGAGTGGCCCGGTTCCCGTTCCGTCCTCACTTACCTTTCCTGAGTTTTGGAATCTAACTTCGTTCTCTACCTCCTTTTACTAACACTCTCTTCAGCATTAGTCACAGCTGACCAGTCTCTCTGACTTTTCTCTCCTTGCTTCCTTGACCTTACAATTTCCTTCTATCTCAAGGGCAGTTCCTTATCAATCACATTTTAATCTCTCTCCCTGACCTCTCCTTTTCTCTTATGCGCTTTCCTCACTTAGTGGTTAATAGGTATCTTATACTTTACATGTCCATAAAAGAACTCATTATTTATCTTTCCCCACCACAGAATGTACCCCTACCTCACACCCTATTCCTTGCCTGTTTTAGTAAATGCATGATCTTCTACTCAGCTCATCAAAGCAAAAATGTAGGAATCATCCACAGTTTTTCCCTTTCCCTCACATCCAGCCCCCATATCCAGAGCCTCAGTAAATTCCACTGGATTTATCTAAAAATGTATCTTGAAATTATTCCACCTCACTGCTACTGCCCTGGTCTAATTCAGCCTTCTCTAAAACTGGCTTGTAGGCTGTCATTCTTGTCCACCCACCATACTTCTCCACAAAATAGCCAGAGGATTCTGTGAAAGTAACTCAGATCATGTCACTCCCCTGTTTAGAATACTGGTTTCCCATTACTCTTAAAATAAAATCCAAATTCCATTACCCTTCTTACCTTAAGCACTATGATCTGAATTACAACACTTATTCTCCATCTTCATTCTTGTGCAGTTGACTCTTGAACAACATGGGTTTGCACTTCACAGATCACTTACACACGGATTTTTTTCATTAAATACAGTCGGCTTTTTGTACCCACCGGTTTCGCATCTGCAGATTCAATGATGGAAAACAGTATATTCACATTCCCAACCGCAGATTCCCAGCTGTGGTTTCCCAACTGTGGATGGAAAATACTGCGGATGCAAAGGGCCACTCTAGAGTCAAAAGTTATACGCAGATTATCAACTGCGTGGAGGTTAGCACCCTAACTCCTAGTTGTCCGAGGGTTAATTGTACTTGGAAATAAAGAATCATGCTCAGAATACGTCTGATCCAGGGTTTCTCAACCTCAGCATCATTTGGGGCCAGATAACTCTTTTGTTGTACATTGTAGGATGCTCAGCAGCATCCCTGACCTCTACCCACTAGTAGAAACAACTAAAAATGTCTCCAGACATTGCCACATGTCCCCTGGGGGCAAAAACATCCCCGACTGAGACCACTAGTGTGAGATTATTGAAGCTTTCAGAAGACAATCCTAGAGAAGTGTTTTGGGTCAGGTTCCCTATGCAGGAGGTTCCCTGGGAGTCCTTTTGGAAACAGCACCTGAAGGGAGTGAAGGAAGCAGGCCTGGGAAATGTTGAACAGAGAAGCAGTTGCCATAAAGATGTCAATAGATTCCTTGGGGAGCTCTGGGGCCCTTCAGGTTTGCCCCAAATCCAGGCAAAGGGCTGAGTCCTCCCTTTTAGTCATTGCATAGGGCATGACTTTGTCCAGGCTCCCTGACACAGATGACAGTGCCCCCAGAGAACTCAGCTGTGAGCTGTGTTCCTGGCATGGGGAGAATGAGCTCCCCCATCCTGAAGGGGGCTCTAAGTGGAGCACCACAGCACCCACCATCAGAAGAGAAGAGCTTCATCTGCCTCAAAACCATGGTCATAAAGACTGAGTTTGGTTGTCTTTCAAATGCCCTGCTAAGAAGGCCCCAATTTCACAATCACAATGTTCTTTCACAATCCAGTGCTGTAATGGTCCAAGAAAATTAGGAGAGGTACTTCTGACCCCAATCATTTTTAAATGTATCTAATTTGAATGCAGTTTTCATAAATTCATAAGTTGGATTTTATAGGTTAGAATACAGATAACACTTGTATAACGCTAACACCATGCCAACTAGAGCTCTTTTCCAGAAGGTGTTTCCATGCCCCTTTGGAAATGATCAGTGGCTACTGATTTTGACTTGTTTTGTGAAGAAATAAAGTTAGAAAATTCCCTCTGACTCTCTGAGCCAAAGCGAGTATTCCACAAGGTGACGGATCTATTCCAAATCATTGCTGGCCAAACGCTTGCTGGGCCGGTTGTGATGGGCTGGAACCTGCCCCTGTCACTGTGATTTAGTCTCTTCTACTCAAAATATAATCCTTCATGGTTACTACTTTGATCTGGCTGTTGTTTCTATGGTGCCTATAATTAAATAAATATCATATCAAACTAAAACAGGGTGTAGAAGTGTTTACTTTTGGCTTTATTCTCCATTAATAGTACAAATTGTGCAGTGGAAAGAAAGCACAGAGAAGTACTTTATCTGAGACCACGTGAGCAGGTGATGGAGTAAACAGAAAGCAGGCCGATCCCATCCTGTTGCCTTGGGTGCATGGCATTCTGACTGCAAGGTGCAGGCAAATTCAAGCATTTGACTTATACTCCAGGTTATGAAACAGGAAGATTTTACTCAGTGTTAAAATTCTTGGGATTAAAAAGGAGCTGAATGACTTGACAGAGCCATGATACACACATAGAAATTGTTTCAATAAAGAAAGGGGGAAAAGAGAAAACTGTGTGGCCTTGAACTTCAAAGATATAAATGTAGTCAATCGGGCAATGTGTGTGCGTGTTTGTGTGTGTGTGTGTGTGTGTGTGTGTGTGTGTATTCAGAGGTAACATTTATTGAGCACATACTATGTATGCTAGGCATTGTTCAAAACACTTTAAATATATTCACTCATTTAATACTTACAGTATCCTGTGGATTTATTGATATTATTTTTCCCATTACAGAGGTGAGAACTAAGGCCCAGAGAAAATGTATAACTTGTCCATGATCTCTCAGCTAATAAGTAGCAAAGCAGGGCTTTAAATCCAGATCTCCTGGCTCTAGAATCTACACTCTTAACCACCCTGCTATCCAGAGACAATTTCCATGCTAGGGAAAGGACCTACTTTCTGGACCCACTTTCTGGGCATACAATCTGTGTGACGCACAGGGCCCTGGGCTCGGAAGGACCCCCACTGGATTTAATCCTCTGAGGTGAACATCTTGAAATTCTTACTAATTTTGAACAAGGGACCCTACATTTCTATTTTGCACTGGACCCAGAATTTATGTGCTCGGTCCTGGATAGAGAATATTTATTAGCAAACATTCCTTAAAGTAAAAATTGGTAGTTACAGAATAGTCATGGGGATGTAAAGTGTAGCATAGGAAATATAGTCAATCATAGTCTAATAACCATGTATAGTGTCAGATAGTTATGAGATTTATCAGGATGATCACTTAGTAAGTTATATAATGTCTAATCACTGGGGTGTATATCTGAAACTAATATAATATTTTATGTCAACTGTTAATTGAAAAATAAAAAATGATTTTAAAAAAACAGAATGTTAATATTTGGGATTTTTACAAAACTGACTGTTTCTTCCTTTGTATCTACCATTGGTGCTCTTTGGATGTGCTTTAATAGCCACAAGTATCTTAGAAAAATGTAAGCTTACAAAGATGTGTCTTTCCCAAAACTCTGAATTCTAATTCACTAATTTGGTAATGGCTTCCCCTTCCCAGACACTAATCTCTACTCAGCCAGGGCCAAGGGCACATAATAGTCCAGAAGACAGGAACCAGACAACCTCTCCAGGTTAAAATTAGAGTCTTGGTAAGGACTGATGAGGAAGGAATAGAATGGCCTTCAAAGAACATTTTGTCCAAACTGTCAAAATGCAGGGACAATTTAGCAGTGGGAAGAGCTTTTGGAAAACAGGCCACCCCATATGAGGCCAATGCAGTGAACAACGCTTTCCTTCCCAAAGTCAATGGGAGTGATTTGTGTGTGTTAGAAGGACTGAGATGGGACCCTGTTGTACATGGAAGCAAAGTTATATATTTGACTGAAGGTGAATCCTACTCTCAAAGAAAGTGATCATGGACTGAGACTAGCATTTCAAGAAAAAGGTCATAGGAAGCCAGTAATTTTTTAAAGGAATTTTAAGAATGTATTTGTTGATGGATTTAAGAAACTAGGTACAATGTCAACCTATAAAAAAAAAAATTGAGTAAGTGCTAAGAAGTCCAAATGCACTAGATGTTTCTTTATTGTTATTTTTGAACAGTATTACATACATATTTTACAAACTGCAAAGACATACAGGAGTATACAGAACAAAGTACATTTCCTACTCACCCCGTTCCCTGTCCCCAGTCCAGATCCCTTCCCTGAGTGTAATCCCTTATTTGCTTCTTGTGAATCTTTCTAGGCATGTCGAGGGCTAGCTGTGTCCTTATCAAAAAAAGGAAAGAAGAAGGCTAAAACAAAGTAGATAGAAAGTGCTTAAACTGAAAAGTCTGAGATACAATTGGTATTATCAAAATAAATGCAATATGGGGCTAACAGCTAAGACGACATATGAATAGTGAAGAATTAAAGTCAAAATGCACAAAATTAAAATGTTTTACTTTATCTAAATGGAAAGAATATGATAAAAGGAATCACATGAAAAATACAGGGGTTATTAATTTTTTTTTTTTTACATTCATCCACATTCCAAAAAATGTTAAGTGGGAGTTAGCCTGAAGTAGAACATGTTAGTGAAAAGAGAATTTGATGCATTTCTTTGCGATTGTACACTCACTGAGTATCTGCAATGTTCTGATCACTTTGCTGGGTACCCAGGAGGATGCAAAGGAACAGACACAACCCCTGACAAAGATAAACACAGAAACACAAAATAATAATAGCTATTCATGTCTATTAGCCACCAGGCCAAGTTATGTCCTAGCACATTTAACTCTCACCAAAACTTCAATGAGGTCATTGAGGCCTAGAAGCCACATTAAGTAAGTGTGGAAGGTGAAGTTTATAATAGCAACAAGGCAAGCTATGGTAACTACCCATCAGGGTAAGTGCACTGAGAATACAGAGGAGGGGCCATTCCATTGAGGGGAGGGGTGGTTGTTTTATTAATTTGGTTGGTTAGCTTGAACTTGGGTATATACTATAAGAATTTTCTCTTTACAGTCACTCCCATACCCTTCCTCATTTCTCCTAAATTACTCCCTACCCCACATCCTTCCTCTACCCTCCATAAGAATAACTTTTCTAGACTCTGAGAATGAAGGAAGAGATTGGGGCATCCTGCAAAAAAATGGATCTAGGTTTGGTTTCTAGACAACTTTTATTTGTTGTTATTTGTTTACAGCTTCATTATGAGAGGACACTGATTAAAAATTGCCCCAATTTTATATTGTTATTTAATTCATTATTGATTTGTAAAGGTGTGTATTGTATATATATGCATACATATATCCATGCATAAACACACAAAATAATTTGTAGCTTTAATTAGTTCTTTCTGATGAAAAACAGTGTTACACAGTCAAATCTAGAGCTTGAGCAACATAAAACTGGAAACAAATCAATACTGTGCTTATACCTGAACAGGAAAGAGGCTTCATCTGAACCTAACCAAGGAGCCATGCCAAAGGGAAAAATAAAGTAACACAGCTCACCTCTGCAGGGTTATATCAAGAGTCTCCAGAGAACCAGAGGAGGTCATTGGGTTCCTGATAGACAGATAGTTCAGGAAATAAAGTTCATAATTTTATCTCTGGAATTTTTTGAATAATAAAACTCATTCATATGTTTTCATAAATTTGGTGAGCATTCTATTTTTTCTATGCAATATTTGGTCTATCCAGTAGAATTGGTTGTTGGATCCTACCAAAATACGGGAATTCCTCTGGTGGAGGAAATTGCAGATTTCAGCATTTAATTCTTCCTCAAAACCAAAGACAGAAAAAAACCTTATGCATAAAAAGAAAGAGTTCAGTCTTTTTTATAAAAGATAAAAATACTCTTTAAACCATCAAAAACAATTAATGGTCTGGGACTTAACAATAAATGGGACATCCTCCCTTCACAACACCCATTCGTATGGAAGTGGCCAATGGCGTCTGAGATCTAAATGGTATCTTATGATTCTGTTTCTGCTTATGTTAATTATTTTATTTTTTGTTGAAACAAAAGTTTGAAACTCAAACCAGTTAACTCTCACTCATTCACTTCGTCATTTAAAATTTTAATTACTCTTACTTGTGTACGAAATATGATTACTAAACATGTTTTAAATATACACATTAAGACATTTGTTAAATAAATCAAAACAAATTGAAAAAGAAACCACAATTAACATCTTTGGTATGCATCTTTTCAAATCCTCTTCTATGCATTAGAGAATGATTTAAAAACATGTATCATTAGTTTTCCCAAAAATATGATCACAGAAATTATGTCAATTAATATATTTTTCAACACCAGCTTGAGTACCTGCCTAATATTGTTTTAATGTACAAACCATAATTTATTAAACTGGTCATTCTTAGATATTTTTCCCCACTTTATTTCTGTTATTTATTTTGCTATTATTTACGTTGCAATGTAACTGGTCTTAACACATATCCCTAATTACTTTCTTAAAATATTTCTCGTGAATGAAATTGTTAATTGAAAGAATATACACATGTCTAAGACTTTTAGCCTATTTTGCCAAATACATCTCCATTTAATCAGTCAACAAATACCCATTGAGAGCCTGTGGTGTGTTCAGTTTCATTCCAGAGTCTGGGTTGCTGTGGAGAGTAAAATAGATATAGCACTCCCCTTTACAAAATTTACAATCTAGACAGAGAGAGACATTAAGTAAATACCCACCTATCATAAATCATGAGGGGAAGGACCACAGCACCGTGAGAAAATAAAATGCAGGGACCCAGCCTAGGCAGGGCTGGAGGAGGCATGCCAAGGAAGTGACACTGTCACATTGTAGCTGAGACCTGAAGGTGAGGAGTGGAGGGACAAGCATTCTTAGAGAGGGATGGGCGAAGTGCGCAGGTCTGGAGAGAAGAACCCCACAAAGGAACTGGAAGAAGCTGTGGGGCTGGGCGGGAGGGAGCTTAGGCAGGGGCCAGGCTAATTGTGGTGAAAGCTATCTTTGAAGGGTTTTAAGCAGAAGAATCACATGGTCTGATTTATGTTTTTTAAAAGATTCCCTCTGGGGTGATAAATGCTGATGGAAGGAGACTTGATTTGGGGTAGTAAACACACAATACAATATACAGATGATATATTCTAGAATTGTATACCTGAAACCTATTTAATTTTATTAACCTATGTCACCCCAATAAATTCCATAAAAAATTAAAAAATAAAAATAAAAGATTCCCTTTGGCTACTATAAGCAATGTAAATAGCAAGACCATTTAGAAAATTAATTCAGTTGCCCAGAAGATCAATAATGCTGTCTTGGAAGGAGGCAATAGCAGAAGACATGGAAGGACTTAAGATATATTTGGAGGTCAAATCAACAGACAATAGTAGCTCAAGTAAAAAAAAAAAAAAGATTGTTTTTCCTGAACCCTCATAATACCATTTTTTAATTGAAAATAATTTAAAAATTAAACAAATATAATAATAACAACATAATTAAAATAGAATTTCAATGTTGCTTCCATTTGTGTTGTGTTATTAGCTCTTAGACATTTTTTACTAGTTTACAGATTAGGTGGCCTAAAACAACAAAAGTTTATTCTCTCACAGTTCTGGAGACTTAAGTCCAAAACCAAGGTGTTGTAGGACTATCCTTCCAAAGCCTCCAGGAGAAGACCTTTCCTTGCTTTTCCAGGGTTCTGGTAGCCCAGAGGTTTCTTGGCTTGCAGCTGTGTCAATCTCTTCTCTTCACATGAGGTTCTCCCTGTGTCTGTCTATAGCTCCTTCCCCCATAAGGACACTAGTCATATTGAATTTAGGGCCCACCCTATCCCAATAGGACCATGTCTCAACTAATTACATCTGCAGTGACTCTATTTCCACATAACATCACGTTCTGAGATCCTGGAGGTAAGGACTTTGACATATCTTTTGGGAGGGGACACTATTCAACCCATAACAACTCATAAAAGATCTTTACATGCTACAAATATTTTTATCAGCTTGTCATTTGCCTTTTTATCTTATTTATGATGTTTGGGACAGATATAGGTGATTTAGAGCTTGTGAATTTAATCTATCAATTTTTCTTTTATTCAGTCAATATCTGTTGAGTGTCTACTCTTTACCCCAAACTGTTCTAGATGCCTTTGGTCCAAAGATGAATGAGATTGGGTCCCTTACCCCAACATGCTCGTGCTCTAGGAGGCAGACATGTGAACCAATCTAAGTCAGCAGGATCGCTGCATAATAGAGATTTGAACAAAGCAGAGAGTGCCAAAGATGAGGAAATATCCAGCTGAGTTTGGGCAGTTGGGGGAAGCTGCCCAGAGGAGTTCCTGGGGTAGTAGTTAAGGAATACCAGCTTTCACTAATTATGCCTCAAGCAGAAAGGCTCCTGGCCAGCTGGGCATAAAGTGTACCCAGAAGACCATAGCATCAGCATCACGTGGGGGGAGCTTGTTAGAAATGCAGAATCTCGGGGCTCCCCCCAGCCCCACTGAATCAATGTCTACATTTAAACGACATCTCGTCTGGGGATGATTTGGATATACGTGAACATTTGAGAAGATCCCTTCCCTATTCTTTGAAAGCTCTTTTTCAGGTCTACAGCCACAGGCCTCTGTCCGCAATTGTAAGAATATAATTAGAAACTCCCCGAGAAGCCTTGCAATACAAAGGCAAACTTTTAAACTCTTCCCATGTGTTATGTCAAGATGCTGATTAGTACATCAAATGAGCAGCCTTCACCAAATAGCTTCATAATCCATGGGAAAAGAGACCCAGTTTGCACATTTCAGGGTAAGCTCAGTGAAAGCCAAGGGGACGATTTGCTCCAGGGATGACCCTGGCATGACCCTGTGATTCAGACCGAAGATAAGCCTCCAAATCCGTGCCCTGGATCAGCTGTTCAAAGGGGATTTGTCTCCTCCATTATAATTGGTCTCCCGCTTGTATTTGGAGCAGGTGGCTCAGGGAAAGGGGAAACTTTTTTTTATTGGTTTAAGCAGTTGAATAAAGGAAGCATCTCTTTGGGAAAAGAGAGAGATGGGAGCAGTTTCTGGTGTGGTAATTGGGTAGAGTAAGCAGGAGGAGGTGGGGGTAGGAGAGAAAAGGGAAATGAGAACTGGAGGAAAGAGGAGAACTCTCTCACCAAAGTGTAACAGCTGCTGAGTCACTCAAACCGGTCTTGTTTACTTGAAAGCCAAGTTCAGTTCTGTGATGAAAAGGAAGGCCCACAGGTGGATGACAAGGACTTGGATGTTAGTACCGAAGCCTTCAGATAGTAAATGTTCCTTAGGAAACATGTAACGTGTGAGGTCAGCCTCCTGCACAAACTATTCCTTGGCTCATTCAGTCATGGGTTTTGGGAGAACAAAGACTAGAGTCTATCTTAATATATGCGGAAAGATGGCAGTATGTGCTTAATATGTGCTGAACAGAGGCATTTCACATCAACAGTAACCTGGCGACTTTTTACTACCTGCCTTACACGCATCCTGCTCATCACGAACCTGCCACTGATTTTAGGAACAACTTATGGGAATTCATTTCAGTTCAACAAATAAATATTGAAACTTGCTGCCTGCAACGTATTGTGCAGGCCAGGACCACCATGTACAGTTGGACAGAGGGACACAGCTCAGCTCCAGGCCCTCTTTGGGGCTGGGCACCACACAATCCACCAGCACACACGGCTGCCCTGGGGCCTGGAGATACAAAGGTGATTCAGTTCTATATGGAAGAACTTACAATGTAACACAAAAATAAGTAGCTAGGAAAATACGCCTAGGAGAAACTCTCAGCTTCTTATGACCTATGGAAAAGGAAACTAGAAACTTTAAAATTTATGTATCTTTATAAAATGTACATAAACATTATTTTGGGGTTTGTGGGCCATTTTTTGAATAAATTTTTGTTAGGTATTTGAAACTTCTGTAATTTTTGAGTTGCATCTGTTTAAAATGCATAACCTAGGCCTCTATGATAATTTTTAGCTTCTTTGAAAAATGAGAATTTTTTAGGCAAAAATGTTAGTTAATAGAACAGTGGGGATATGGAATGCTTTCCCATGCAGAACGTCACAGGCGACATTCATCTGACAACTACATCACTAGACCTTTTGATAAAGGGAAAGCTGCCTTTCCAATGCAGTCTAATGATGATCAATTTCAATGTCTAGCCTATGGACACACAAATTTTGAAACAACAAATTTTAAGATTTTGAAAGCTGTTAGTTCATTGCGAGTATAAACCTATTTTTAAAATAGTTTTACATTTTTATTAATAAAAATATCATATGCTCCTATCACATAACATATACAAAATTAATTCAACTTGGATCATAAACCTAAATGTACGAGTTAAAACTATAAAACTTTCCTAGAAGATGTGCTCCCTTAGGCAACACATATACTAAAATTTTCCCAAAAGAAAACATAAGCATAAACCTTCATGACCTTGGGTTAGGCAATGATTTCTTAGAGATGATTCCCAAAGCAGAAGTGACAAAAGAAAAAATAAATTAACTGAACATTAAAATCAAAAACGTTTGTGCTTCGAGGGACACCATCAAGAAAGGAAAAATAACACCCTACAGAATGGGAGAAAATATTTCAAGTCATATATTTGATAAGTCCCTTATCAGACATATAAAGAACTCTCACAATTCAACAATAAAAAGACAACCTAACTAAAACATAGGTAAATGATTTCAATAGATATTTCTCAAAAAAAAAAAAAAAAAGATATATAAATGGCCAGTAGGTACATGAAAAGATACTCAGTAGCATTAGCCATTAGAGAAATGCAAATCAAAACTACAATGAGATACCGCTTTACATGCACTAGGATGGCTTCCATCAAAAACATGGATAATAGACAATAACAAGTGTGGTTGGTAAGGATGTGAAAAAAAATTGAAACCCTCATATAATGCTAGAGGGATTGTAAAATGATGCAGCCACTTGGGAAAACAGACTGGTAGTTCCTCCAAAAGATTCCTCAAAGGGTTAAACACGGAGTTACCATATGACCCATTCCACTCCCAGGTATATACCCAAGATAACTGAAACATATTTTCTCGCAAAAATTTGTACACAAATGTTCACAGTAGCATTATTTCTAATATCCAAGAAATGGACTATCTACATATCCATCAACTGATGAGTTGACAGGTGTAATACATTCCTAAATGGAATATAATTTGACTCTGAAGGCTCTTACATGAGGCTTCAGGGCACACTCTAAAATGAAGCTTCTAAAAAAAGTGCGCTTACACACTGAAAGACTCACAAATGAAGAGTCATGATATCTACAACTTACTCTCAAATTGCGCAGTGACAATAATAAGTGGAAATATATAGCCAGAGATAAAGCCAACATGGCAATAACGATTGGTGAGTCCAGGCTAAGAGTATACAGTAGTTCATTAGATAAGTCATGCAACTTTTCTCTAAATATGAGTTTTGTTTACAAAAAAAATAATAAGGTGGACTAAACACAGTGACTCTAATTTGCGAGGCCTGATACAAGGTCCCTAAAATTTACTATGTATTCACCTGTTACTTGAACAATTAAATGGGGTGGTCGAAAAGGGCAGTAAAAGGAGTATCCCCCTCATACCACCTTCCCTGTCTTAGTTTCTGATGTGGGTTTCTTAGTGACAGGTGGCATTTGAATAAGAAAACATATCCTACCCCAACTAATAACTTGAAAGGGTCAAATCTTGGCTGGTCACGGTACCAGTTTAGAGTGCTGTCATATGTCCCTTGTGAGGGTTTCCTCTCCTGCTCCTTTATCCCCAAATTATTTTTAAGTGTTTGATCTATGGTATAAAAATGTATTTTTATACATATAAGACAATGGCTGAAAGGATACCCATTAAACTGGCAGGGGAGGAAGAAAAAGAAGTGAAAAAGGGATTTCTATTTTTTACTTTATGTATTTACATGTATTTTTATTATGTTAATTTACTTTCATATTCATCATGAGCAGGTACTAGTTTTATAATTAAAAAACACTGCTCAAGTTTCTGGGATGAAATTCATGATCTCAATACATGTTTTAAAAACATTTCAGCAAAGCCCAGCCAGCTGGCTCAGTTGGTTGAGTGCCATCCCATGCACAGAAAGGTTGCCAGTTCAATTCCCAGTCAGGCACATACCTGGGTTTTAGGGTTGATCCCTCTCCAGAGTATATGGAAGGCAGCCAATCGAAGTTTCTCTCTCTCTCTCTCTCTCTCTCTCTCTCTCTCTCTCTCTCTCTTTCTCTAAGCAAGTCCTCGGGTGAGGATTAAAAACAAAAACAAAAACATTTCAGAATACAAGGAGATCAGGCATGTTCAGGGTCACGGGGATGAAAGCACAGCATAGGGAATATAGTCAATAATATTGTAATAACTGCATATGGTCCCAGGCGGGCACTAGACTTACAGAGGGATCACTGCACAAGTTATATAAATGTCTAACCACTATGCAGTACACATGAAACTAATACAAAATACTATTGAAAATAAAAAGTTTTAAAGAATAAAAGGAAAAAAAGGAAATGCAGCAAAATCTTTTTCTTTTTTTTTTTTTTAATCCTCACCCAAGGGTATTTTTCCATTCATCTTCAGATAGAGCGGGAGGGAGGGAGGGAGGGAAGAAGAGAGAGAGAAACATCAATGTGAGAGAGACACATGGATTGGTTGCCTCCCGCACAACCTTGGGGTCGGGGACGAACTGCAACTGAGGTACGTGCCCTTGGCCACAGTCGAACCCGGGACTCTGGTCCATGGGCCAACGCTCTAACTGCTGAGCCAAACCAGCCAGGGCGAAAATCTTGGTAATTATTGAATCTGAGTAATGGGCATATGCACTTTTGTGTTTATTTGATTGTTTTATAACAAATATTTTTTTAAAAGACCACTGTGGGAAAAAGAAATAGTATTTCTAAGAGCAGGAGAATGAGGGAGAAGAAAGTAGCATCCATTCCACTAAACTATATGAACAAGAATTTTGCTGTCTTATTTTTGAAAAATACTTCAGGGCATTGGAAAATGCTTACTTTATATCAGAGATTGGCAATTTTTTTCTGTATAAGGCTGGAATAGTAAATATTTTAGAAT
Organism: Tadarida brasiliensis; assembly: GCA_030848825.1. Classification (NCBI taxonomy): domain Eukaryota; kingdom Metazoa; phylum Chordata; class Mammalia; order Chiroptera; family Molossidae; genus Tadarida; species Tadarida brasiliensis. Next base: position 89,794,134 of record CM061267.1, on the reverse strand, counting down.
TCACAAGGCTACAGTCTGTGCTATAATTACTCAATTCTACCATTGTGGGGCAAAAACAGATAAATGAATGCACACAGCTGTGGTCCAATAAAGTTTTATTATGGACACAGAAATCTGAATTGCATATGAATTTTACATGTCACAAAACATCATTCTTTTGAATTTTTTTCAACCATTTAAAAATGTAAAACTATTCTTAGCCCATAGGCCAGAGGAAAACAGGCTGGGGGTGATTTGTTCCCCCCAGGCCTCTATGTTGCCACCCCTGCTTTAGACGATCTGAAACCCTTACTTTATTATATATACGATGTGAAAGGACACATAGTCTTTCCATCAGAAAATCCTGGGAGGGATTAAACCAAAATGTGAATAGTGACTATGTCTGCGTGATAGGGTTATAGGTAATTTTTATTTTGTTTTATTCTTCAGCATTTTCCTAATGTTTTTTACAATAAACATATACTTCAGAGAAATGTTTTTAAAACGAAAATTCATTGTCCCCAAGAAGAGAGACGGGAAGATATAACACAGAGATTGCTCATCTGTCCTGAATGTCTTCTGGATCCCAGATCGAATTAAAAAAAAAAAAAAGACTTCTGAAGATTTCCTTCCTGTTCTGGGATTCTGCCTCCTCACACAATCAAATGCCTGTAACATAATTCCTTTCCATTTGAAAAGCAATCCTCTCTCTCGCTTCACTCTGAAAGTAAATTTCCGAAATTAAGTCCTGTAGGCCGAGGGGCCTCCTCCCCCATCTGGGCAAATGTGATTAGCAATCGCATCTGGCGTTCAGGGAACCAGGCTATCTCGGTCCTCTCCAAGCCTGGAAACGTGAAACACGGCGAAAAAAAGGAGGAAAAAAATCCCTGCGGAAGGCCACAAGGGGGCAGAGAACCTGCAACCCACAGGGGACGCGGGGTTGGTCCCAGACAGAACACACTTCTTGTAAATTGCCCTTATTATCTAAATGCCTTTCAGAAACCAAATGAAGAATAGTGCAAAGACTTTGATTTGTTCACATGAAATGATAATTCACAAAATTGAGTGTGCCTTTTTCTTTGGAGCTTAGATAACCTAGGGTCTTTCAAAAAGCCCAAGGCATAAAAATTTTTCCCCCTCATAATCCGAGGTAATGATTCTAGAAAATGTACACATTTTCCTTCCCAAACAGGAATATTTGTTCTAGCTCACAAGCAACCATTGCTTTGCAAAAATAGTCTTTTTCATTTTTTTCATGTGTAGCAAAAAATCAACCAAGTCAAATTCAAGGGGGAGGGGGATTCCCATTTATTACAAGCACCCAGTTTGGGTAAAATCTAGGAATCAAATGGAGAAGTACAAAGGTTATAGACAAAGAAACCACAGTGAAATCTGTTTAACCATGTAAACACCCCCTGCCTGCCTGTGCTTCACAGGTGTTGCCTTTTTTACAAATTGAAGCAAGACCCTCCCACGGCAGAAAGCTTACAACTTGCTTTACGTGGTACTCGCTTCACTGCAGTGGAACCAAACCCACAGTATCCCCAGGTACGCCTGTGAAGTATACTGACATTGTTTCCTAAGTGTGACGTCGCGATTTACAATAAGAAATATGTATTTAGTCTGGGTCCCCGATTCTGGCACAGAGCCCCTAAAACCCTTGGAATTTCCTAATTGATTAGAGCATCAAGGTGTCTTATATTAATGGGGTGACTTTTAGAAAGCACCTGAGGTTTGGGGCTGTTTGCCAGGGGATCTCACCAAGTGATTAGAGGGTTGCAACTTTCAGTCCCACCCCTTGCTTTCCCAGGGGAGAGGGAGGGACTGCCACTGAGCTCAATCACCAATGGCTAAGGACTGGTCAAGGATTTAATCAATCATGCCTATGTAATGAAGCGTCCATAAACGCCCCCCTCCCCAAAAGGAGGGGCTTTGGAGAGGCCCAGGTTTGTGAACACATGGGGATGTGTGAAGAGTGCTGCTTAGAAGAGGGCATGGAAGCTCCCATACCTCCAACTACACGTTTGGCTGTTTCTGGTTCAAATCTTCTTATAATAAACCAATAATTTAGTAAGTAAAATGTTTCTCTGAGTTCTATGAGATGCTCTAGCAAATTAATAGAATCCAAAGAGAGGGTCCTTGGAACCTGAAATATATATGTAGCACAGGTGAGAACCTGGACTTTTAACTGTCATCTGAGGTGGAGAGATGGGAAGGGGGAGGTGGCGATCTTGTAGCACTGAACCCTTAACCTGTGGGATCTGACACCATCTCAGGGTAGATTGTGTCAGAATTGAGTGAATTGTAGGACATCCAGGTGGTGTCATGGGCAATTGCTTGTTGTCAGGAACCACCCCCTCCACCCCCATTCAGTGACTAGAAGTGAAGGATTGTGTATGAGAAGCAAGGGAAACACACAGGTAGAAAACTGTTCTTCTAAAAGACCAATTAACAAATTTGAAAGAAATACAAAAACATAAGTTTTGCCTTTTCCAAATGGCAAATAATAATAGCTCATTTATTCAGCACTAAGTGCCACATATTATGCCCAGAACTTTTCACGTGTTATTCCATAATCACCATGAACCTGGGTTAGATGACACTGTTATTCCCTTTTCATAAATGCAAAAGCTCATCTGCCTTACCATTTCTCTCCTGGACATCCCTAACTCAGCCCTGCTAGTCGGCATGTCCTACACTCATGCCAATTTCCACCTGAAAGAGAGGAAATCTATGGAGGCTTCCTTATGTTAACAAACATGGTTCTCCACCAACTGAACAGACAACTAGGATCAAATACAAGAGCAGAGCACTTGACCTCACTTCCCCCTCCAGCTGGGCCCCATTTTTTACCTTTCCATCACAGAAAAAACTCCTTGAAAGTTTCTGTACTTGCTGTCTTGAATCTCTCCCCCATTCTCTTTTTTTAATTGAAAAAAATTTTTAATTGTGATAGATACACAACAAAATTTACCATACTAACCATATTTATGTACAATTCAACAGTGTTAAGTATATTCACAGCATTGTGTAGCCAATCTCCAGAGCTTTTTCACCTTTCTAAACAGAAACTCTTACAGAACATCAACTCCCCACCCCCATTGCCCCTCTCCCAGCCCTTGGCAACCACCATTCTGCTTGGTTTCCATGAGTGTGACTACTCTTCGTAGCTCACATAAATGGAATCATGCTATTTTTTTTTTCTTTGTGGCTGGTTTATTTCACTTAGCATAATTTCTTTAGGCTTCATCCACTTTGTAGCAAGTGTCAGAATTTCCTTCCTTTTTAAGGCTGAATGATATTCCATTGTGATTACAGTGTGGGACAAATGTAGGTTTACAGTTGTTCATATGGAGAATAATACAATAATTAATAAATATTAATACAAGAATTAACTCTGTTTCACGTACTCACAACTATAAACCTACTGTATACACATATATTTTATTGTGATTTATAATATATAAATTTTGTTTATACATTCACCTGTAATGGACATGTGTGTGTGTTTTAACAAGCCCTGCAGGTGATTCTGATACAGGCCAAAATTTGAGGACCTCTGCTCTAAAAGTTCAATTGGATTTTTTTGTTATTGTTTCTTTTTAGTCTCTTCCCCTGAAATCCTCCTGAGTGGGGCTCTGACAATGAAAGTGTGAGGAGCCAGAACAGTTATCTGATGAGTCATTTGTAGGTGTGAGTAAATTGAGAACTATATGCAAATTTTGAAGATTAAGCTAAAAAGGAGGAGGAAAAGCCTTGAGCTCAGATTTTCCTGCAAAGCCAAAAATGATTGTTGCTTTCATTTGATTGAAGATGCATGCTTTGGATGGCTTCCCTGTAAAAGAGAGGTTCTTACATAAAATGCTCTCCACAAAAGACTATTTCTTAAAGTTACCTTCCTTCTCTGGGGCCTCCTGAACAAAATAAATTTAGAAATTGTTTTGCAACAATTACTAATGTCAACAATAATAGCCTCTTTTGTTTATACTAAAAGGAAGTTTTTGGAGACGTTTAGAATTGTACTATATCTACTTCAAAGATGTATCACATAGTTGTAGACGTAACCTTATGAGGTCTGGTGCTGCCAGAAAGGTAAATATGTATGAAAAGAATGAACTTAATATTATCAGGCGAATGTGAGACCAAAATTTCCTTCCAAAGCATTGTAAATGTTTGCAAAAACGAATTATCCTCTTGTGGTAACTCCTGACGAACTGTTAAGTTGTGATTTTCTGAAATATTGTTTGGAAAACGTGTGCTCCAAGGAAATAAATTCATTGGAAGAGAAAGCATTGCATTCTCCATAAGAAAAGATGGAAGACAACTTAATGTTTCCTTTACCTAGAGGTTATATGTAAATAGCACTGACAGGGAGAAGAGAAAGACAGTCACACTCCTCCAACACATGTTCGTAAATCTCAGCAAATCGTTTCTAGTCCCTTAAATTGAAACAAGTCAAAATACACCAGTAAATTGGCCTTAAGTCATGCATGATATGATTAGCTGCTGAAGTGAAGTCACTGGTGACTTGGCTACCTTGATCGGATCAAAATTAAAATCCTCCTCACTCCCATCACTTTTCTTTTTTAAAAAAAAAAAAAAAGGTGTTTTATTGACAATTACTCTGCTCTTTACTTCAAGTTCTCAGCTTCAGTTTTGTTTATTGAATGATAATAGCTCACCTTTCCTGGGCTGCTGCTCTGGGCCAGACACAAAGGACTTGCTCCCATGATTTCATTCAACAGTCCTGCACCCCTTGTGAAGTGGGAGACACTCCCTCTTGGCAGATGAGGGACCCCGCCCCACCCCCAGACAGATTCAGAAACTTGCCCGAGATCACACTGTGGGAATTGGTCTGACCACTACCAGGAAGCAAAAAGAAATCCGTCTTCTGCAAAGTTCATGTTTCTAACCAAATATAAAAAAAAGAAAAAACAAGCAAAGCAAACACTAATGCCAGAGATGGGCTGTCTGGGAAGTACTTGGGGAGTGAAGTGAAGTAGTAAATGGAGACTTTAATTCAATTAGAGGGATCAGGTTTGTAAAGAACACCATAGTCCCCAGGAAACCACGGGAAGGCTGTATTCCTCAAGAAAAAGAAAGGAGGAGGGGAGGATTGTTCTTCCATGTAATTACCGTGAACTGTACAAGCCACGAGAGCAGTGGTTCTCAAAGTGGAACCGCACCGGCACCCCATGAGCTCCTTAGAAAGGGCCACCCGAAAGCACCTCTCCAAAGCTGTGGAATTACAAACTCTAGAGTGAGGCCCAGCATCCTGCTTTGTAACAAGCCCTGCAGACGATTCTGATACAAGCTCTAGTTTGAAAACAACTGCTTAAGAGTTTTTTTTGTGAACCATTAGGAACACTGATCAAAGCAACATATTCCAAACAACATTCGTATGTTTAAATTTTGGACCTGTTTACATGCACATTAACATTAACAAATTTTAGAATATTTATCCGATTCACCTAAGTGTTTTACCACCAATGCCTAACCTAATGCTTTGTAAACACTTTTCAAGGACTAACTACGTGTCAGGAGCTGTTCTAAGTATTAAACATTGATTAATTCATTTAGTCTTCATGACATTGTTATGTGCGCCATTCTTACCCTCTTTTTATCAGTGAAGACACTGAGTCTGGGAGAGGTTAAGTAACCTGCCCAGGTCACAGAGTAAGTACTTGACAGTTGAGATTTGAATCCAGGCCACATAGGTACAGAACCCTGTTCATAACTGCCACACTATCTTGGGGTCAAAACATGTTTTTAAAGAAATCCATTTGAGAGCAATCTCTAGGGGGGAAAAAGTCTACCCAAGAAATTTTAATATTGGGGAATTTTAATCCTCTTTGTCAATCAAATCAATCTATACGGCAAATTAGCAGAGTCCTTCCAAAAATATAATGACACTCCAAGAGTCTTCAGAAACTTACGTTAGTTCCTTGGAATATTTGAAGAGGTGTTAGACTTAGGTGATCTCATGGACCTACTGATTTTAAGATTGGATGAGGCTGTTTCTGAAGCAATTTCTTTCTCTCCTTCTGTTGCCAGTTCATACTGTCATCTTCATCCTGTAGCAGCATGTTTATCCCCAAGTATATCCCCGTGCCAGAAAGCATATCGTACCCACTGATCAAATATTCACTCCATTTGTCATAGTTTGGCCAGGCAAGAAACATAATATATAATGAGAAAGATATTACTGCAAGCTACATGACTTCTATGCTCAACATTCAATTATTGAGTTTTTTCCTGAACCCTTTCTGAATAACTGGCTTACTGCCTTTATACAAACATTAATTATTACTTTATTAGCATATATGTAGTTAACCAAAAACAAAGTGAGAAAGTTGTGAATCAAAATGTTTAAAAAGCTTGGCAATGGGCCCCTCCCTACTCCATGGAACTCTGAGTTTCTGCCCCATTCTAGGGTCAAAGCTGGATACCCTGTTCCCTCTGACACCTGGAAAGGTTCATTGCTGTTCCTTTGTACAATATGTCAGTTTCCAGGTGACTGAGGAAGAGAGGGAAGACTGGGGATACCAGCTGGGTGCCAGGCAGATGGTGCCCAGGCAATTTCAAAGTAACAGTCTCTCTGCTTCCGAGACAATGGGTTAGAAGTTTGTTCAGTGCAGAAAGAAAAGGAATACCAAGATTAAATTTACTTAAAGCAGTGCCTTTTCTTTTTACATGTTTGCTTTTTACATTTCTTTACATTTGCAAAATCCCCACCAGCACAACTCCATCTGGGACTTTTTGAGACATATAACAAAGGTGATCAGCTATGTGGAAGGAGGAAGATGATAATGCAGGTCATTCATTGGGATTAGAAAGTAAAGAGGCTCTGGAGTCACTTGTCTCAGCCAGTTTCCTTCAGCAGATGCTCATTCCTGTGTCCTACCTCAGGGTGGACCTTTCCCAGATCCTTTGTAAGGTCTTTGGAGTCTTCCTATTGCCAATGCAAAATGCAGGTTTTCCCCTACCCATTGGTAACTGCGAAGGGACTTGACTTGGGCCATTTCTGCTCTTGCCCTGGTCCCAGCTGGAATGCAATCCCCGCATACCATTGTCCTAGCCAAAAAATCACCACAAATCCCCCCTCCAAAATCCAAACAAATGTTGACGATGTTGCTGAAGAGTTCCAGGAAAAGGAAAGGGGGATTTTTGGTACAACCTGAGCTAGGATAAGTTAATGAAGACTATCCTAAGTGTTGAGAAGGACTCAGGAATGGGACAACCTGACAAAAACATTCCAAGTGGTCGAAACAGTAAATGCAAGCCCTGAGACAGGTTGGCACGCTTGAGAAATAGGAAGAAGATGAATGTGGCCAAAACAGGGCTTCTCAGAGTGTTGTCTGTGGTCAGTCTGCAACAAGATGAAGAATTTGTGCCCGAATGGAAATCCAAGTACTACTTCTTCAGGAAGAAAGTCTTGCTACAAAAAACCAAAAAGTAGCTGAACTTAACAGTGTACTTAAATACACTTAGTGATGTAATTGATTCTCTAATGGTACATATTCTTTTTTTAGTTTTGCAGAACTATATGAAGACTACTGGAGATGTATAGCTTAAGATTATATAATTATATAATATATAGTATAACAAATATTATATAATATAAAAGATTATATAATTATATTATAATTTTTGTGGCTTAATAATTTAAAGATACTCTAATATATTTTATTGTTAAAAAGAAAACATTGATAAGAAACGATTCAATATTTTACAAATCTTCTACAATCCAATCATAATCACTACACTTTTATTTTTAATAACACTCTAAGGTTTGTTCCTGTGCATATATCTTTATGCCATTTCTGTCATCTGGTACACACACACTTTTGCTTTTGCAGTTAATATCAAATCATAGGATTTTATATACCTATAAATAGAAATAATAAATGTCATTTTAACAACTACATAATAGTCAATAGTTAACAAGTGACTTAAGCATCTACCTTCATAAGACATTTATTTCCTCCCCTTCCCACCCTCCACCCCCACCCTGTTATAAATAACCTGGCTGTGAAAATCAAAGTACATACTGCTTTCCCTTCTTTTGGATTATGTCCTTAAAAAATTCCCAGAATTGAAATACCAAGGACAATAATATTTTTAAATGTGGGTTAAAATAACTCATGTTTGCTATATATTGCTTTATTGCAATATGCATGTTTAAACATTTTAAATTTTATCTGAAGGGCTTGTAGTACAAGACAATTGATACCTTTAAAGTTTTTTTTAAATATAATTCTCAATTCTAAAAAAGATGGCATCTACAAATGAACTTATGCAAACTATTTTATTACATATATGCATATATAGTTCTACAATTCAGTTAATAAAATTATTTGAAACAATTTCTAAGAAACACTAGACATTAACATCTGAAATTTTAAGCACATAAAAAACAAATGCAATCTCTAAATAGCCATTGATCTTTTTGGAGCCTTTCTGTATCCCTGTCATTTATTATTATTATTATTATTATTATTATTATTATTATTATTTTCTTTATTTGTTTGAGAGAGAGAGAGATAGAAACATCGATGAGAGAGAACATTAATTGGCCACTTCCTGCATGCCCCCCACTGGGGATTTGGCCCACAACCTGGGCATATGCCCTGACCGGGAATCAAACCTCTTGGTATATGAGTCACACTGGCCGGGATGTATCCCTGTCATTTAAAGGCTCCCAGTCACATGTGCCAGTTGCCAGGATGAACTCCAGTTGTGACCCCAAGTTCACTCTGCTACAAACGAGGCAGGCTTGTACCGCTACAACTGGGAAGAATCTGAAGAACTCACCCAGATATCCCAGAGACAAACCAATCAACCAAATTGAAAAGGGGGAAGCTTTACTTAATCCTATCTAGGTTTTTTTAATAGTAATATTTAGTTTTGATGTATTAACTAAATTACAGAGCTGAACACAAAGATTCTCTTCTATTTCATTTTTCAAGGATATTACGATCCTAGCCTTTCTTTCATTGCTAACAGTATCATGAAATTTCAAAGTAAGTCTTTCCTTTTTATGACTTCCTGGTCACCAATGGTTGTGGCAGGCCCACACAGGTAGAAGAGAGAGATGTCAATGACCCCATGTATGATTTATGTTTCCCATGACTTTAAAAAGAAGACATAGTTTAAAGAGAGCTGGGCCCAAAGCCAAACTGTGATTATATTAAGTTCCAGTTCATACTGGCATTCCAGCCCATTTTGGCCTTTATCAGCCCTGAAAAGGAATTTGCTGCATTCAGCAGACAATTTTTGTTGATACCACACTGAGCATTCAATCACATCCTTTCCTCTGTTCTGTGTGTAACTTTGACACTAACCTCTTATTACATCCAATATGTAAAGGGTAGAAAATATCACTTTTCTTTGGGAATGTTTACTTGTGGGATTCTGCAAAGGGTACACTGAAGGCTGCCTGTCACCTGCAAGGGTTATCATTTCAAACTGTAAGTCACACTGTACATTAAAGAAACTTCCCAGGAAAGGTTGACCAGAGGCACAGGTTAGCAGTGCTGCATGGAGGAGCTGTTTGTGGACAAAGGCTTCAGGCCCACGCTGGGACTGAGAGGCAGTATCATAAACAGTAAGAGGCCCTGCAGCTAGCAGCCTCTTCAGCCCCGTCACCAATCAAAAGGCTGGCTCCCCACAGGCATACAGTGGAAACGACTCTCATTGCTAGTAGGTCTCTTCAAACATACATGTGCAGGCAGATGCATGCTAGTGTACACACACCACAAATTGAATAAGTGTCTTCAAAAGCTGAGGAGTGATAGGCAAGCTAAGGCCCATGTGCAGTCCACTGCTATGTCAACTGGCCTTACCACTGGCAAACCATTAGGCAGATATTGCTAAAGAGAGCATCTTTCTGAGCTTATATCTAAATGAATCTTATTACAAGATACCTCTTTGGAGGGTTTATTTTTTAAATCCATTTATTGAATAAATAGAAATTTTAAGAAAAAGTAAATAACTAAAACAATATTTCCATTGAAATTTAAAAAGTAATGGACACATGTCTTATTAGATATTTTTGAGATTTGTATCTTCAACTCAGTAACATCAGGTGCTTTTATATTCAGAGTCAAGATTTTCTCTGCACTTGGAAATAGCCTATCTGATAGTTGGCATGCTACCAAGAAAACTGGCTAATGGGCAGATTGTTTGATTTGGACATTTGTTTATATCCTGATTAAAAAATAAAGTTCATAATAATAATAAGTGGGGGAAATACCCACAGTCTCTTTAATCATCATTTAACAAGTTTGAATCAACTAGCTGAAACATATCCTATATAACTTTCAATAGGATATTTCAGAATGGTGATATTTTATTGCTAAAAATAATTTGCTTGACCTCTTAGCATATGAAAAAGTTAACTTATAATGAATCACCTAAACTAAGAGCTAAGACTATAAAACATCTCAAAAAAAATATCTTTGTGACCTTGGGTTAGGAAAAGAATTCTTATAGGTCACAAAAAGCATGATCTTAAAAGAAAAACATATAACCAAATAGACTTCATCAAATTAGAAACATCTACTCTTCAAAGAACTTGGTTAAGAAAATGAAAAAGCAAGCCACAGATTGGCACAAAATATTTGCAATTCACTATCTCATAAAGGACTTTTACTGAACTCTTACAATCCAATAATAAGAATACAAACAATCCAGTTTTTTAAAAAAGCAAACACCTCATCAAAGAAGAGATGAAAATGGTAAATAAACCCATAAAAAGAGGCTTAACATCATTAATCCTAAGGGAAACGCAAAACCACAATGAGATGCCGCTATACACCATTAAAATGGCTTTTTAAGAAAAGACAAATATTAAGTGCTAATGAGGATGTGGAGAACAGGAATCTTCCTAAATTGCTGGTGGAAATCTACTCTAACTAGGAACAACCTAAATATTCTTTGATGAATGAAAGGGTAAACAAATTCTGCTACAAGCACATAACGCAATATTATTCAGCAATAAAAAGGAATGACCTACTGATTCATACAACATAGATGAACCTCAGATCATTTAGAAAGTGGAAGAAGCTAGACTCAAGATGCTCTATACTGTATGATTCCATTCATAGACTTTATAAAAGAGGCAAAACTATAGAGACAAAAAAATGGATGAATGCTTTCCAGAGACTGAGAGTAGAGGAAGAGGGTGATTACCAAGGAGCATCAGGGGACTTTTGGGGGTGAAAGAGTGGTTCTATATCTTAACAGTGGTCAGCAGTTTCATAGCTACATTTTTCAAAACTCATAGAGCCGTACAAGATGAATTTTATTAATGTAAATTATATCTTAATCCAAAAAAAGTTGGATTAGATTCCTATTTTATACCATATTAAAATTTTCAGTTACTTTAGAGAATAAAATATAAAGGGCATGCCCTGGCTGGGTTGCTCAGTTGGTTGTAGCATTGTTGTATACACCAAAAGGTTGTGGGTTCGATACTCCATCAGGGCACATACCTAGGTTTTGTGTTCCAGCTCACACAGGAGGCAACCAAGCAATGTTTCTCTCTCATGTTGATGTTTCTCTCTTTCTCCTCCTTCCTCTCTCTCTAAAGTAAAAAATATATAGCCCTGGCCGGTTTGGCTCAATGGTTAGAGCATCGGCCTGCGGTACAGAGAGACCTGGGTTCAGTTCCCGCTAAGGGCATGTACCTCGGTTGCAGTTTGTCCCCGGCCCTGGTTGGTCGTGCGGGTGGCAGCCACTCGATGTGTCCCTTTCACGTCGATGTCTCTCTCTCTCCCTCTCTCTCTCTCTCTCTCTCTCCCTCCCACTCTATCTGAACAAAAAATGAAAAAATGTCCTCAGGTGAGGATAAAAAAAAAAAAAATATATATATATATATATATATATATATATTCTTGGGTGAGGATTAAAACTATATATATGTATATATGTGTATATATATATGTGTGTGTGTGTATATATATATATATATATATATACACACATTACACCTATTTTGCCATATAGCCAATACAGGGGGATATCTTTTAAGATCTTAAAATAGGAAAGAATTTTTAAAAATAAAACTCAATATAAGAAAAGACAGATATCTTTGATTACTTTTGTTCATCTGTTAATAAAAAGAGCACAAAGAGTGAAAAGTCAAGCCCCAAATGCTAAGAAAATATCTGTAACACATATAATTAGCAAAAAAATAGTATCCATGTTTATAACTTTCCAGTAATATACAATATATACAATAGAATAAAGCTTACGATCAAAACTAGGCAAATATCAAAGTTGACTCATTTTTATTTCTTTATTGATTTTAAAGGGAGAGAAAGTGAGAGATAGAAACATCGATGAGAGAGAACATCGATTGGCCACCTCCTGCATGCCCTCCACTGGGGATTTGGCCCACAACCTGGGCATGTGCCCTGACTGGGAATCGAACTGGTAACCTCTTGGTGCATGGGTCGATGCTCAACCAGTAAGCCACACCGGCTGGGCCAAAGTCGACTCATTTTAATTATGATTGTACACATCTCAATGTCGTGTTGATAGGCTGTGATGTCCAGTGAGTAATAAAATCATAGAACAATATCTAAGGTGTAATTCTATTTATATAAAATTCCAGAATAGGCAAAATTAACAATGATGTGCTTGGTAATGCCTACACTGGTAATTAAACAATAAAGAAAAGGGAGAGAAGAGTAACACAAAATTCAGAACAGTAGTTAGCTTTGAAGCAAAGACGAGGAAAGAGGGAATTACAAGTAATATTCATCTTTCTTAGCCTGGGTGGCAGATTCACACATCTTTATTTTATTATTATATATAGTGTACATATGTGTTTCATACACCTTGTGTTTATGATTACTTTAGCTCAGGTTCCCTAAGAAGCCAAGATGGGGTTAAACATGCAAGGGATTCATTGGGGAAACGCCTGGAGGGACCATGATGCAGCTCTGAGTCCTGGAGAAGGAGGGATGGGGGAAGCTGGTTGGATAGGAAGAGCTTTGGACTAGCAGCACAATTCTAAAAAAGTTTCAGCCTGGCCATTGAGAAACCAAGGCCACCCATCAAAAGAGTCTCCATCTTGCAGGGACAGTGTCCTTGTCATGCCCGGTCACTGGTTAGGATTAACCTTGGGAAGCAGGACCTTGGTGTGAATTTGGCGGTGCTTTCCAAAGGCCGAAGCTGGGTCGTCAGTCAATCACACTCCCCACAACAGATCTGAAAGGTACATTTTTGTGGCCACCAAAATGTGTTTTCAATTTTTTAAAATTAATAAAAATGGGCAAAAGATATCAAGAAAGGGGGGAAAGCTCTTTGTTACGAAAGAGTGCCATCTAATAAATGTAGAAGCAATCATAGAATTTAAAAATTCACCCTTTTCTAATCCCCAAAGTAATAACTTATTTGGCAAAGAGTATCCATGGATACTAAAACACTGTGAAAAGTGAGTCTCACCCCACAGATTACTAACTAAATACAAAGGGAACATGTGTGTTCCCACTGGAGAGAGCAGTGGTTACCGCCTTAACCGGGTGTCAGCCGGTGGGGAGACCTGGGCATTGTGCAGGCCCGCCTCACATCCACAGGGCCGGGGGGGCACAAGAAGGCCACCTGCCACCACCTGAACATTTAAAACTTGTGAATCAAGCTACCAGCTTTCATTGAGTACACTTTGTTGTCATACCTTGACAAATATACCTTTATAATGTATACATGTGTAAAGCTCTGGTTTTTATACAGAGACTTTTGGATGCCTGCTGGAATAATATCAAAGACAACTGAATTTAATTATTGTGCACACATGAGTTTTGTGTTCATGCACTGTGATGTAATAAAATAAAGATATAATCATAATTTTATTATATATGTATTTGGATAATATTGTTTATGGTCTTCATTTCAGTAAAATCACCAACTAAGTTGTTATAATCAATAATTTGAGCCCAGCCGGCATGGCTCAGTGGTTGAGCATTGACCCATGAACCAAGAGGTCCCCGGTTTGATTCCTGGTCAGGGCACATGCCCAGGTTGTGAGCTCAATCCCCAGTGGGGTCATGCAGGAGGCGGCCAATTGATGTTCTCTCTTATCGATGTTTCTATCTCTTTCTCCCTCTCCCTTTCTCTCTCTCTAAAATCAATAAAGAAAAAAAAATTTGCCCTGCCCTGGTTGGTTTGGCGCAATGGTTAGAGTGTTGGCCCATGGACTTTAGAGTCCTGGGTTTGATTCCCATTCAAGAGCACGTACCTAGGTTGCAGGTTCAATCTCCAGCCCAGGGTCGAGCAGGAGGCAACCAATTGATGTGTCTCTCTCACATCAATGTTTCTCTCTCTCTCTCTCCCTTCTTCCCACTCTATCTAAAATCAATGGAAAAATATCCTCAGATGAGGATTAAAAAAGTAAAAAATAACAATAATAATAATAATTTTACATAAATTGTGTCCTGCAGATAGTGATTATCTAAATGATTAGAAATATAAAGTTTAATGGCATTAGAAGTATCCAAAATTTGTATATATTTTATATAGAGTTTATTTTTATATGCTTTTCAAAACTATTATTTTCCTTCTAAATAGTCAAAATGATCTATTAAATGGCAACTGCAATTTATTATTAACAAATATCAATATTTTTAATGAAAATTATTTAAATAAAGCTGAAGTTATATTTAATTTTTTTGAAAATTTGATGAAAGCTTATTAAATATTTTATAAAAATAAAAAAATTTTAATTCTACATTTGATATTCATCCAGTTACCTATCTATATACTAGTATCATACTCTATGCATATATAAAAATTGATCAATATTGCAAAATCTGCAACTTAAAAACACCATGTGATTTCACGAGCATTTCCAGAACCTCACATGCTAACCTGAAGGGAAGCAAGAAAATGGATGCTTGGCACTAAGAAGTGGCAATACTTCATGATGCAAAAATTGTTTACATTCATACTGAGAAGAATAATTTTCTAAGTTAATTTCTTTTCTCCCAATTAAGTACTTCCACTCCTCGCTTCCTCCTCACTATCTAAAGCTGTGTCCCTCCATCACTGGCAGTAAGCACAGCCCTGACCCTGCAGGACATTTGGTCGTGATCACTTTGTGTTCTAAGGACGAAGCTGTGGAGAAATGTTTCCCTAGAGCCTGAACGGTGTTAGTGACACCAGGAGGGCCCAAGCCAATGAGCTGAGGACAGTAAACTTTCTAAAAGATGATTGATTAGCTTAGTCTCTTCAAAAGTTAATTTGAATGAAAAGACTGTTCTAGATAAAGAAATTAAGGACACACATCAATCAAATGCAGTGGATGAAGCTTGACCTATGACTGGTTCCGAAAGATAAAGCATCTTTAAAAGATTTGGGAAATTCTTTTAAAGAACTAGGGAAATTTGAACAGGAACTGGCGATTAGATGATGTTATGAAATTGTTGTTAATGTTCGTAAGTTGTGGATTGCAGTGGTTATATAGGAAATGTTATTTTCTAGGAAGTGTATGCTAAACTCTTCAGGAATAACACATCATGATGTCGGCAACTTTTAAATAGTTCAGCAAACTGTGTTTCTTAACTAAGAGACTAGTAAACATCCACATGAAAGTGAATGGATTGTGGGTAAATAAACCCTGTTACATTACTATTGGTTGTGAAATTGATAAGACCTATAGAAAGAATCTAACAATATCAAAAGTGCAAATCCACAAATCTTCATGCAAAAATTCCACCCTTAGGAATTTATCCTACAGATATACTGGTACATATGCAAAATGATACACATCCATCAGTAGAGAAATAATGAAATGAATTATGGTACCTCCATACAGAGGAGTACTATGCAGACGAAAAGGGAAGGTTTTAAGTCAGTGACGTGGGAAGTGCTCTAATATCCATTACTAAGTGGCGGGGTGGGGCAAGGCACTGTGCAGTGTTATAGTAAGCTCCTACTTGATTAAGAAGGGGAAAATATTTCTGCATAAGCTTTTTTTGGCAGGATACATAGGAAGTTGATCACAGTGGTTGCCTGGGAGAGGGTGACTAGGTAGCTGGGAGACAAGGATAAGAGGCAGGCTTTCCCTCGTACTTTCTGAATTTTCAACATATGAATGAATCACTGATTCAAGACAATTTTTTAAACTATCAACAAAATTAAACAGTACACACCAGCATGAGTGTCAGACAAAGGTTTAACAACTGTAATATATAAAGAATTGTATAGACCAACAAGAAAAAGGGAGAGGTGTGGGAGCAGACAGCCCAGTTAGGGTGGGCGGGGAGTATTTTATCATTGACTCTCTATGACACTGGTACAGACTGACTTTTAGTAGGTTTTATTATTAGTTTTAAATAGTCTACAGACAATGTACCTCCATATTGTCTGCACCCAGAGTAGACTGTTTTCATTGCCCTGCCCTGACTATGCCAATGCTCCAATTCATGCACAGAAAGAAAGAAAGAAAGAAAGAAAGAAAGAAAGAAAGAAAGAAAGAAAGAAAGAAAGAAAGAGAAAGAAAGGGAGGGAGGGAGAAAGGGAGGGAAGGGGAGGGAGGGAGGGAAGGAAAGGGGGTGAGGAAGGGAGGAAGGGAAAGAAGGGAAGGAGAGAGGGAGAAAAAGAACGGCCACATTTAAAGTATGTTCAACTTTATTACTAATCTTTGAAATGCAAATTAAAATATCTATAGAATGATCTTTTTCATCTGGCCAAAAACAATTAAAAATAGTAACATACCATAATGGCAAGTGAATGAAGAAATGAGAAAGCAGATTTTTTTACATTTACATTTTTAAATGTTCAGAGCCCCTGACCTTATAATTCCGTTTCTGGAGATTATCTAAAGGAAGTAATCAGAGATGGGAATAAAGGTATTATTTGCAATAGCAAAAAAAAATAATAAGAAAAAGTAATAAAAAATTAAATGATGTTATATGCATGTTATGAGAAACTATGTAATCTTTAAAAATAATGTTATAAATCATGTTTATTGATTTGAAAGTGTTAAGGCAATTAAAACCATATGTAAAGAAAGAACCATTTTTGTGGTGAACTTTACATAATATAAAATTTACCTTTTTTTTTTTTTGGTACGTGCGCCTAGCGGGAACCGAACCCGGGGACTCTCTGCTCCACAGGCCGACTCTCCAACCACTGAGCCAAACCGCCCAGGGCCATTTTGACCCTTTTTAAGAGTATAGTTCTGTGGCATTAAGTACGTTCACATTGCTGTGCAATCATCACCACCACCCATCTCCAGAACTCTTTCCTTCTTGTAAAACTGAATTCTGTGCACCTTGAGCAACAACTGCCCTTCCCCTCCCCCTCCAGCCCCGGGAAACCATTCTTTCTGTCTCTGTGAATTCGACACTTCTCGGTACATTATGCTAGTGGAATCGAGCAGTATGTGTGCTTTTGTGACTGGCTTATTTCACGTAACATAATGTCTCAAGGGTCATCCCTATTGTAGCATGTGTCAGAATTTCCTTCCTTTTATGGCTGAATAATATTCCATTGATTGGATGTATCACATTGTGTTTATCCATTCATTCATCAATAGGCACTTGGTTCTATCTTTTGGCTATTGGGAATGATACTGCTATGAACATGGGTGTATAAATATCTGTTTGAGTCCCTGCTTTCAATTCTTTGGGGTATATACTCAGAAGTGAAATTTCTGGATCGTACGGTAATTCTGTTTTTAATTTTTGGGGTACCACCACTGTGTTTCCCATAGCTGCTGCACCATTTTTCATTCTCCCTGGCAGCTAGCTCACAAGGGTTCTGATCTTTCCACATCCTCACCAACACTTGTTCTTTTCTGAGTGTTTTTTTAATTATAGCCATTCTAATGGGTGAGAAGTGGTATCTCATTGTGCTTTTCTTTCCCTTTTTTCTTTTTTTAAATTGTAAATGTATCTTCATTGTTGAAAGTACCACAGCTGCCCCTCCTTTTTTCCCCCTTGACCCCTCCTCCCCGCTCCCGCCCACCCCTGCCTCACCCACTATTGTGTGTGTTGATTGGTTATGCATAGATGCATATGATGAACATCTTTTCATATGCTATTGGAAAAAAATCACTTTTATAAAACAAATAAGTTTTTATATAAAAATCTATTACATAGGGGAAGGAAATATATATATATATAAACATCAAAATATTATCAGAGTGCTGAAATCCTATCCAGTGAACATTGACTCCCTTCCCCAGTAACACCACGGGAAGAGTGTGCCCCCCACCCGCTGAATGGGACTTCGTGTGCCTTGTTCTGGCCTCCCCTGGAGCGTGGACAGGAGCAGCAGTGTGCCAGGTCTGAGCTCAGGTCTCAGAGGCATCACATGTTTCCACTCATCCTCCGAGCAGACATGTGCCAGGTAAGCCCTGAGCCTGAGCCACGACATGACAGCTGTGGAACAAGCCTAAAGTTGTCTGTAGCTTGAGCTTCCGAGCTGGCCCTCAGAACCACGGGCAGGATGTAACTGCTCACGCTGGCTGCCGGCGAGATTTCTGAGACCAGTCGTTCCACAGAAAAGGCTAGCTGATACGCACAGGTATCTCTGGATAGTGAGATTAACAGTGATTTCTTTTGCCTTATTTGTGCTTCTAACTATTTTCCAAACTTTCTACAATAAACACTTGCATTAAAACAGAACAAAACAAAACCAAAAAAAACCTGGAATATTTCATTAATAACAGTGGTTAATTCTGTCACTAATGACATATTTTAGAAACACTTTTATTTAAGTTCTAAATTTGTTTCACAATGAACATGTCTTACTTTGGTAACCAGAAAAATAATAATAATAAAAGCTTTGACCTCTGTCTTTCCTTCTTTCTCTTTCTCTCTCTCTCTCTCTCTCTCTCTCTCTCTCTCTCTCTCTCTTTCTCTCTCTCTCTTTTTTTTTTCAGGGAATACTGCCCATTCAAGAATCCCAAAAGGACCTTCCAGGAGTTAGTAGTGCAGCCAGCTAGCCAAGGATAAGATTCTTTCTCTTTGCCTGGGCTGAGAACAGAAAGGGGCAGTAACTACAGATGGGCACTGGAATTTTGGGGGGGATATTAGAAATGTTCTAAAATCGAATTGTGGTTATGGTTGTACAACTATAAATTTGTTAAAACTCATTAAATTATAGACTTAAAAGGGCCCTGGCCAGTGTGACTCATTTGGCTGAGTGTCGACCCATGCACCAAAAGGTCATGGGTTCGATTCCCAGTCAGGGCACATGCCCAGGTTGCCAGCTTGATCCCCACTAGGGGACATGCAGGAGGCAGCCGGTCGATGTTTTCTCTCTCCCTAAAGAATCAATAAAAACATATGGACTTAAAAGGGGTGAATTTTATGGTATTTATACCTCAATAAAGCTGTTTAAAAAAAATTCTCCCTCTACATGACAATTTAAAGAAATGCGCTTTTGTTTCAAGAACTAGAACCACAGGTAATTCTTTCTCCTAATAAAACAACAACACTAAAAACAAAAAATAAACATACAGACTTTCATTCAAAAAGTACAATAATTAAAAGGCAAATTTGAATGAGGATGTGAAGCAAAGAGTCTTAAAAAATAGCAACCCCAAATTTAACAGGAACAGTTGCTTTTCAGTGAGCAAATTGTGATTTGCCAGTCATGTTTTTCTGAATAGGGGTCTCAGAGAGCAGGTAAGGGCCAAGCGTTGGGCTAGAGGGTTAGTAATGGGATCAATCGGTGTTCTTGGAAGCCAGCACACTGGCAGATGGGTTAGGAGGCAAAAGTACAGCAGCCCCCAACTTTCTGACAACTGCAATATGACAGGCGACTTTCCCTTCCCCCACTTCTCTGGGCTAACTAGTCTGCTACTAGGTGAAACTTGAAGAATATAAATGAATGAGTTGAGTAGTACCTTGTAGGGACTTGGGATGTAACCAAACACTCCATAGTTGGTCCAGAGGTTAGTGCATTTAAATGGAAATGATTTACAAATTATGTAAACTAGTTTCAAGTACAGTAAAAGCTCTATGTCCCAGCCCAAAAGTCCTAAATCAGCCCCTATGTCTGGAAGTCATCTGCTTGTAAAACCTCTAGGCTAATAACATCTAATTCTCGCAATATGAAAGTTGCCATGACAACTGAGGGGAAAGTTTTGGTCAACAGAATATAATCCAAAACCAATTTAAAAAAAAAAAAAAGAAAAACAAAAACAACAACCCTTTCAGCAGCAAGCTCAAAGCCAAAAGGGTAGAATGATGCACACCCAAAAAGCACAGGGTCTCACAGGTATGAAATCTGGGGGTCACGGGCAAGAAATAGAAAACTAGACAGTGGGGTCAAATCGATGAAGCAGGAGATATGGCCGCCTAACCACCTTTCTTTACCTTGCTCACCTTGGACACAGATGTGTAAGAATGTGTAGTGGTCTAATCTGACCTGGAAAGCTCCAAATCCTTATTTCACATCCCTGTAGAATAGCTTGTCTCATTTGACCCAAACACTCGAAATGGATATGGATTTCCAGAAATCCCAGTACTGGAAATAGCTGAATTTTTATTGTTATGTTTCCTCACCACTCTAGAGTTAGTATTTGGTTCAAGGGAGCTGGTTCCATCCCAGGTTTCAGGAAGATGCTGTAACTAGGCTTGGCCACATGATCGGTTCGGGGTTGAACACATGACCTAAACAGAACCAACAGAGTCAACTCTGGACCATTCTCTGAATGAACTGAAGAGTCCTTATAATGTCCTCAGGTCCTCTGGAGTGGTCAGACATTGTGGCGGACTGCAAATACCAAATACCACTGCATGGACAGAATTTGTTTTAAGGCCCGGCTTCCTACAAACTGTGTGACGCTGGACAAATCACTTAACTGCCCTGGGTCTCATTCTCCTCATCTAAAATTCCTTGGGGGTTTCTGATTTTATGAAGGATGCATATGTGAAGGCACGTTATACACTGTAAAGCCTTATGAGGGATGAGACCTTGCCTTCTGCTCTCCTAGCAGCCAACATTAGAATAAACATGTAGAGATGTTTGGGCCTGTTCAATGCACTGGAAAATAAAGAACAGCATCCAAGGAAGAGAATCTGAAGCCACAGAATGTCAGAGCCAGAAGGACCTTGGAGGATGTCTCATTCAACCCCCTCATTTCACAGATGAGGAAACTTGCTCTATCTCCCCTGAAAGGGGGGGAATGAGATAAGGACTATTACAACCATTCAGCTGGGTTCCCCACATGAAATTAAAGCAATCAGGTAATAAACTGTGGCCTCTGAGCCGGAGACCATGCCTGTGTTTGAATAATGTGGTTATCTACTCCCCGTGGGACACAGCCTCACCTGCAGAGAAATGGCAGCTACAGGGGGAAAAAAAGGATTCACCGAACAGTTCACCTCCTCCACAGCTCAGCCTTCCGAGTCCTGTGATGGGAGGAAAAGACCTTTGCACTTGGAAAAATTGCTGAGCCATGTGTCTGAAATGCTTAACAAATCACAGTGGGGATTTTATTTAACTTTTTTTTTTTTTTTTTTTCATTTTCTCTGTTGGTGAGAACCACTCCTGCCAAGAAATTATTTGCCAAATGGTGACTTCATTTATGATGCCGGCAATGTGATGTTTAACAGCTGACATTTGACTGCTTTTGAAAAATCTGTCCCTTAGCTTACATAGCAACAGAAGTGTTGCAAAATTTGAGATCCACGTGTAATGTATCATTTCGTATGGATAAGAGTTCTTGGAAAAAGTCAACATTTTTAAACATTGTAATAATTTAAAAAACACCTATTACAAGAAGTACTTTATATATATTAAAGTAACTTAATTCCAAGAAGTAGGTGCTATTTTCATCCACAGGTTTGAAATGAGGCACTGAGAGTTTGTGTAACTTTCTCAAAGTCACCCAGCCAGTAAGCAGGAGAGCTGGGATTTGAACCTAGGCATCTTAGCTCTGTAGTCTTACTACACAGACCTTCTTGTGGTCCTCTTCTCCATAGAGGACCTTATATGTTCTTAAAGAAATAACTTGTGTGTGAAATCAAAACATTGATTCAAATTTGTCTTTCTAAAACACCATTTCAATCACAGCATCAGAAGAAAGCAGAGTGATAGGAAGAGAATGAAAGCTTGGAGCCAGGTTCAATTCAGCTTGAGCCTCATTACTGACCAGTAGCCGTTGTGACCTTGGGCAAGTGCCTGAAACTCTGTGCTTCAATTTCTTCATCTGTGAAACAGGAATAATAATGAGATCATATATGTAAAGAGCCTAGCCCGGTGTCAGGCACATAGAACATCCTCAATCATTATCACTCATCATTGTCATTATTATTATCAATATCATTAGTACCCTGTGGATCGGTACCACTTCATCTCTGCTTCAGCTTCTCTCAGCCTTAGCAACTCTTATTCCAGCCACCCTGCCTTCCTCACCTTTCACCCCCTGCAGCCCAATCTTACACAGGTTCCAATCTACATCTGGTACCCACTAAGGTCTCACCTTAAATCCGGCACCTGCTGCCCTAGGACGTCTGTTGACCCCAATGCATGAGACACCAGGGTAAACTGACACCTGAGCATGTGAAACCTAGAAGTGCCGCCAGTGAGCCCTCCAACAGTCAAAACGGACCCTTGTCCCTTGTCAGAGGCTATATTCATTTGGTAGGGCCGCCATAACAAAGCACCACAGACTGGGGGGCTGGAATAACAGAAATTTATTGTCTCACAGTTCTGGAGGCTGGAAGTTCAAGATCAAGGTGTCGGCAAGATTGGTTTCTTCTGAGACCTCTCTCCTTGGCTTGTAGATGGCCACGTTCTTGCTGTGTACTCACGTGGTCTTTTGTGTGTGTGTGCAAATTTCCTCTTCTTAAAGGACACCAGTTAGATGGATTAGGACTCACTGTAAGTGCCTAATTTTAACTTAGTCACTTCTTTAAAGACTGCATCTCCAAATACAGTCACACTGTGAAATACTGGGGGACATGAATTGGGGGACACAAGTCAGGCCACAGCAGAGCCCTGAGATGCGTTTCATTAAGCTCCTCAGAAGATCCTATGTGATAGAGCAACCAGTTGACCATAGTGATGGCCAGTTGGGAACATAGCCTTCTTCCCTGGTTTGCACCTTCTCCCCTCTTGGGGATCACATTCACCAGTGAGGTCCTCATACATAAGCCACGGTCTCAGATTTGTCTTCCTGGGAATTTGGCCTAATATACCTGGTGGAACTGTAGCTGGTGTCCTACCACAGGACTAGCCAGACCTGTCAGATGTGGCCCTAGCGGTCCCTTCAGCCCTCCCTAACCAGCCTGCACTGGGCTCGGCATGTTCTAGCCAAACTAAGCTATTCATTCTCACTTGTCTTCTCTAGGATACAGAGTCTTCGTCTACAAATGACAGGCTGGGTCCCTTCTTCCCCTTCAAATTCCATAAGAAAGCTGTATTTCACTTTCCTATGCATGTCCTTTATTACCCTTCAGGAAATGAATAATTATCTCCACATAATTCTAAATAAATAAATATTCTGGGCTAAGTAGGAAAGATTAAAATGTTCCAGATTTGCACAAAAAGGAGAAAGGAAACCACAGTACTTCAGAAAGTATCTAAATTAGGGCTTGAGAATTATATAGGAAAAGTTAGCAGATGTACAGCTGGCCAATCCTGGATTTTAATTAAAATTCATCTTTTATTGGTCAAAACATGACTAGCATGACAGCCAAGCCAAAAAAGAGAGAGCTGGGTTAACACACACATGCTCTCACACACACATACACAAACACATGCCTCTTAGCATTCTGTTATTTTATCCTATGTGGAAGCAGCAGGATGTGGGTATAAATGGATTTTGCATGTATTTCTCTTGGCATTATGGCCATATTTAATGTAACATCCAGTAAAGTAGAAATTTTAATTAAGTTTATGGTCTGACCATCTGTATTTGTTTGGAATTTCTGTCTCTTCAAAGCAAAAATGTGAACCTGGCTTTAGACCTGGAAAAATCTTAGGCTGCGACCAAATGCATTATCAACAAACTGAGAATGTGTGGTCTGAAATATAAAGTAAGATTCGAAGAGGGGGAGCCCATTATCAAAATATCACAAAATACCTGGGTACTAATTATGCAGTCACTAATTTATTCTGACATGCTTCAGGGAAGATAAAAGGGAAATTTGATATATTTTCAAGGGGGGGAAAGTCTCAGTATCACTAAATTGCCAAAGAATCAATTAAATACATTTGACTTGTTTCTGTGAGTTTTAATGTTACTTTTCTTTTCATCTTCACTTCTTGCATTTTCTAAATGGATAAAATCTATGTTCAATGTTTTAGATAATAATTTTGGCTCCTTTTCTTTAAAATAGTGAAAAATCACTAATGTACATTAAATAAGAATAATGAATTTGGCCAATATAAATTATTAAAAAGTATTTGTATGGCCTTAGCCAGGTGGCTCAGTTGGTTGGAGCGTCGTCCCGTACACCAAAAAGGTTTGCGGGTTCAGTGCCCAGTGGGGGTGCATTCAGGAGGCAACTGCTTGATGTTTCTCTCTCACATCGGTGTTTTTCTCTCTCTCCTTTCCTCTCTCTCTAAAAAATCAAGTGAAGAAGAAGAAGAAGAAGAAGAAGAAGAAGAAGAAGAAGAAGAAGAAGAAGAAGAAGAAGAAGAAGAAGAAGAAGAAGAAGAAGAAGAGGAGGAAGAAGAAGATAGAATCCTTGGGTAAGGATTTTAAAAATAAAAAGTATTTGCCCAGCCGGTGTGGCTCAGTGGTTGAGCATCGACCCATGCACCAAGAGGTCACTGGTATGATTCCTGGTCAGGGCACATGCCCAGGTTGTTGGCCTAATCCCCAGTGGGGGGCATACAGGAGGCAGCCAATCAATGTTCTCTCTCATCAATGTTTCCATCTCTCTCTCCCTCTCCCTTTCTTTCTCTCTAAAATCAATAAAGAAAAAAAAAGTTTTTAAATAAATAAATAAAAAGTATTTGTATGTACTTGGAAGCAATAACAAAATGCTCTGTTAAAATAGTCTGCAGTACAGACATAATGTAGACCTGCAGTCTCTTGCCTGCCCTTTGGGGTATGAATTGAGCTGCCTCTAGATTACCTTTTCATTCTCAATGAAGTGTTCATTAAGTGAATTGAAAGTATTACTTGATACCCAGTTTGCAACAGCAAATCTGGGTAGAAATCTTAAAGCTGCATTGCTCACCTTCCTACTAAAATTCACATGCAGACACAGGAAACAAAAATTCACGATACAGAAAACAAGGACTGTCAACCCACTGCCCAAATCCAGTAGGTCTTCCCAGTTCGAGCTTCTAGATGAGCTTGTCTATCTAGGGAGAATGTATTCATTCCTTCAGCACCACCTATCCCCACAAGTACAAGTGCTAGTCCAAGCAGAAACACAGGAGCTCCGTCCTATGAGATGGCTGCTGCTTTGAGGCACTCAGGGCCCTGTCTCTCCCACTAAACCCTCCCATTTCCAAACAAACTCTCTTCTCGCCCATTAGATATGTTCATGTATTTACTCAACAGTTATTTATGGTATACCTACTATGTGTCATTGAGTAATACAGATGGTCTGTCACTGAGCCTCTTCATACCTTCTTTCTTAGGATCTGCTAATGTTCCTATGGAACAAATCTTCAATCCAACATAACCACAATTATGTTAAAATAAAATAAATTTTTTTTAAACTATGGAAAAGGAATTATCAGGAAATGCACCCAAAGGTTAAGGTAAGGAATCATACCCTACTTCATAGGGTTAGCAGATATTTTAAAACCAGATTTTCAAACAACCAGCATATACAATTTTATGTATACTATGTAATTACAACTATGTAAAATATATACATCAAAAAGAAAATACATCACAATGTATTTGTAAGAGGCTATCAATAAATTTTCCCTATTTATCTTTATTTTCATTTTCTATATTTTCAATAAGGGCAGGTATTACGTCTGTAATAGAACATTTTTTTCCTCAAATTAAAATAAGATGGTAAGTGATTTGAGCTTGCTTAAAAGGGCAGACTGCTGTGTGGATGCCAAAAAAAGTAATTGCTAATTATAAACAATTCCCATTTTCATCAAAACTGATCAGGCAGTTTCTACTTTTAGCAGAAGCCAATGTTTTTAGCTGGAAAGAACAAAATTTCTTTTATAATATTTTAGAGTTCAAGCTGCTCATGTAAGCTATTCAAGAGCATTGATCAAAATTTGTACTGAGCTGGTCCACATTTAAAAAGGGTTTTCAGTGGGGGGGAGGGGAACAGACTGTCAGCTGTAGCCTTCAGAGGGATTAAATGGTCAGATCTTTCTAGGTCCAGAGCAAATCCTAACAGATGCTCAGAAGGCTTGCTGGCCTTTTGTGTGAACCCCCTCATACAACCTGGTCCAATTTATACCCCAGCTCATTTCTTAATTTCCCTTAGACCTCAGGGTCTGAAGTTAGAAGGAGAACCCCTCCAAAGGGGAGTCTGCTAACTCTGTCTCCTTAGGACCTGACCTGTGGCCACCATTTTGCAATGTCTAGTGCCTTCCCCAACAAGAGCACCCTAGACCAGTTTTCTCCTCCCAGAGCCCAGGCCCAATCAACTCTTGAATGAGGACTTTGCCATTTAGGATCTTCTACCTTCCAAGATGGATGACCATCCAAGGAGCCCTGACCTACAGGAAGATCTCACTTCTACTGCCAACGGGACAATGCGTCGGGATCCAAGGTGACAATAGCACTTTTTCCAAAGTTTGGGCCCTTTGGTCTGATGTAACTAGAGTGAGTCGTGCATAAAACTAAAGGTGTTGCATTGTGGCACTTCCGGTCCCACCCCTTTGCTGGCTTTCCACCTGCAAAGAAAATCTGGACTTCCTGGTCCTGCTGTCCTACCCACCTCTGCTGCAGCTCTCCTGGAGCACAACTATTTGGTAACTCTTTGGGAAACAAAATCATGTCCAGATTCACAGTAGTCTAACTCTATATTAAGAACAAAGAAGCATTTCCTTAAAGAGACAATTTGCCAAAAATTTCATCTCTTTCACACTAAACACAGCCTTTTATTTCACTTTGGTGATTAGTTTCGTTTTCATTGTCTTAGATCTTTGCACTTCTGAAAAGGAGATCTGCTTTTCCTTTGCATTACCAAAAGGTCCTTTAAAGAGACTTTTCCAAAACAGTGTATTCTCAAAGTGTTGAAATCAAGGCACACTATCTGCAGTCATGTTTCTTAAGGTCTGTCCATAGATGTTCTGGCTCAGAATCACACGCAGTGCTTTTTAAAAATGCAGATTCCCAGAGACCTGCTCAAGATCTGCTGAATCCGAATTTCTTAGGAATGGGCCCCAGATTTTGCATTTAAAAGCAAGCTTCCTGAAGAAAGAATATATGTGGTTCACTGATATGTTTGCAGTTCATATATGCTGAATAAATTAGCATATAAAGGAGAGGAAGTTTCCCCAAGTGATTCTAATGCAAACTAAAGTGTAAAAACCACAGCTTTACTCTAGAAAAATGCACTGAAGGTTAAAAAATAAATAAAATGCAATTGGTCTGCTCTTCCCACCCTGTCTTCCATATTTTTCCATTAGTATTTGAAATTATTGGAGTTCAAATTCAGCTCAAGAACCCTGTTGTATCCTGTTGTAGTACAGATGGGAAAAGAGATGAAGAAAGGGCTCTTATGCAGAATTCACAACCACCTTTGTGATCTGACTTCAAAAGCATAACTACCTAAGCCAATATTTATTGAACAATCACAGTGGTCCATGTGCTTTACAGACATTATCATACTTATTCCACATCATCAATAGGTCAAATCTTATTAAATGGATGTCATCATCCCCATTTTGTCTTGAAGAAACTGACACTCAGAAAGAATTTGAACCTAGGAGTGTTTTGTCTTCCTAAATTTGGACTCTTCCTGCTGAGACCCAATGCCTTCACCAACCCCCAGCAAGTTTGTTACTAGTTTTCCCTTCTATTATTCTGCCTAAATATATCCTGTATGCTCACCAATGCCTTATATTGCTTATTTAGCGCTAAATCTTTGACTTAAATCTTTGTCTCCTGCTGAAATATACATTTCTCTTTGGGATTTGATATTAGATTGTTCCCTGAAAACCTTTTGATAAGGAAAGGGTGACAAAGTGTGAGAGTTTGGATACAGAGATGGGAAGGAGGCCTCTCACCGTGCAGAGAAGAGGGCACCAATAATGGGTGACTATTACCCTCACAGTTTACTTGGGACCAGCTTGCCCTGGAAGCCTAGACTGACCCCTTGGTTTCCAGGGTCACTGACAACGGTCCTGTTTTGCCTCTAGCTGAGTTTTCAGAGGATCTCTACGTATTGTGTACACTATACGTATAAAAATGGGGGAGATGGTAACCACCTGGAAAGAGACTAGGAATACAGTTGAGGTCAATTAAAATCGTATGTTATTTATGCTACTTCTTTGTTATTTTCTGCTATAAAAAATGGATACAATTGGGTTGGGATTCAATGTGGCAAATCCCTATAAATTAAACCAGTGCCAGGCCCTTCATTGTTTAGAAAGGAAGTGACTCCAGAGAGATTAACATCAGAGAAAGCAAAGGAAGCCGGGGGAGATCATGTGAAAATTTGGGCATTTGCTTCTTAATTTCATTATTTCCATTGCCGTAGTTTTTAATTGCAAGCTCTATGAGGTCAGGAATGGTGTCTGTCTGGCTCACTTACTCATCCCTGGTGCCTAGCACTGCAACTAGAACAGAAAAGTTTCTCAGTGAATGTTTGTGATGAATGTTGAATTTGATGCCTTTCAGAAAACCTTATGTTGGCTTTGTTACAGTGACTTTTTTCTCATCTTTTATGGAACAATAGAATTGAATGTTGTAGTAATAGCTTAAGTTGTTGAATATTGGAACCTATATGTAAAATATCAGACATTCATTTTTGCCGTTAAAACTCTGACTAGGAAAATGGAATAAAATATGATAGATTAGAACAGTGTTACAAAGTCAAATAAGTCAAAATTCAAAAATATCACAAAAATGTTTCTCTTTCCTTTTGTTCCAGAATAATATTACTTTGCTCTAGGAGAAATGAATTATTTGTCATCTGCATTATACTCTCTTCCAAATAAAATAGCCATGTAGGGTGGATTTATAGACAAAGCCTTTTTGAGTCTAAAGACAGGCTAGTATAATATATTTCAAACTAGTGATTAATAGCAGTTATGGAAATGTCTTACTGAAGTTTTAAAGTCTAAAAAATCAATCTCCAGGTTGCTACAAGTTTGTTCCTATGGATCATAAATATGGAAAAATATGTTATTTCTTTATTTAGGTAGAGCTCTTATTAAAGTAAAATGGCTTTGTTTTATTTTCAAAAGCATGTACTATTCAGGGCTATTGGACATAGAGTCATAAGCAATCTATCTACTTCTTTATTGTGGTTTATGCTAATCCTGCAAGAATCATTGGTACTTCTATATTAGAATGAGAGAATTATAGAACAATAAAGTTAGAAAAGACTTCAAAAGAGTATGGGCTTTGTTGATAAACATATTATGGGCTAGGCAATATGGTAAAAAGTCTTAAAAATATGCATACCCTCTGAAGTAGAAATTCCTCTACTTCAAGGAATTTGTCATAAATGTGTATGAAAATATATGTATAAATATGTACGTCATATATTTATAATAGCATGATGTACAACAGCAGGAGATTAGTAAAATATGGTATATCTAATAATTTGCAACCACTAAAGTCGTATCTGTTGACATGGAAAATGTTTACCATTTATTGTCAAGTGACCAAGAGCTGAGGCAGAGACAGAGTATGGCTAGTATGATGCCATTTTGGTGAGTTCAAAGCTGTGATTTGATGTGTGTGCATACACATAGAAGTGCACATATACATGGAAAGAGAACTATCTAAATATTAATAGTACATGGATTGAGTATTTCTTTTGCCTCACATCCCCTTAGTCAGCCTTTTTACTTGCCATTGCTGTTGAAACCAGGTGAGCAGATGTAACCTGCCAGCACCTTGCTGCCGCGAAGAAAGGTCTTCTCAATTTTCTGAGTCGTCTATAGAAACCCTCTCAGCCTTCTGAGGTCTGTGCAGATTTGGAAGAAGAGAGTGATCATGCCCCAAGAGATGACCCTTGACCAAGAGGTGATGGGAGCCAGTGGATAAATATTTCAAGTGGTGTGCTGGCAAATATTTAACATCTAGCTCTCTGACAAAAGGAGCCCTGATTTGTAGCATTCACCAATTTCCATTATGTAAATACTTCCACCACAGCCTATTTCAAGCCATCAACTGTATGTCACTGAATGCAAAGTTTGCAAGACATGTGCACAATAGGCTGTACCAAGCTGGGACAAGCAGGCTCCAACATGCCACTGAATAATACTCACCTCTTCAGTCTCTTGAGTGGACAATCTAAAGCACATTCTATACGTCTTTTCTCCTTAGACAGCACCCAGTGAGACTGAGCCGTACTTGCCCAGAGTGGTGAACAATTTGATAATACACTTTTGAACTGCCCATCCATCCTTCCCTATTTTCCTCTCTTCAGTCCTCCACTCTTGTTCCCTGGGATCTTGTTTCAAAAGAAACAACCTGCACATGAACCCTTATGGAAGGAAAAATCCAAAGAAAAACATGTTATTTTGAGACATGACTATTCTGAGCAATTTGGATTTTTTTTTTATTTATGTTTTACAGTGTCCTCAATTTTTTGCATCAGACACATCACTTATGTAATTTAAAGGAAAGTAAGTGTTATTTAAAATTGTCGGTAAATTCTATATGTCATAATAGAATACCTGGTAAATTTGAAAACATTACATACTTGAGGAGGATTTTGTTGCCTCCAGGACTTACATTTGCTGTTCTTCATGCCGGCTTGTCCTGTCCTCCTATAATGTAGATATGAGACTGGTCTTTAGAAAGGGAGAGGAAAGAAGGATATGACTAGAAATGCAAGAATTAATGGAAAAGATAAATTTTCTTCATTTTTCTTGTTGGCTTATTCTTCTTTAATCTCACTAAGGGCCACATATAGGTATCATTAAAGGATAACGAAAATAATAATTATAGATGATAAAACTATGATTTACAACAATTAATGGTGAGACAAAGAATGTTGCATACCATTCACATTTAGAAAGATAATCACTAGATATAACTGAGTTCTCAAAACTTGTCAGTTGACAAGGAGGCGATAACACTATCATTATTTTCAGGAAATATTTCATTCTGAGAAAACCTCTGCAGAAAAAAAAAATCTCATAGTAAATAGAATTTAGTACAGCATCCAGATGCAAAAGAAAATTATAAAAATATAAAGATATTAAAAGTGACAAGGGGAATATATAATAGAAGAAATAATTTTATTCACCATATTGAAAACATACATATAATTGTATGAACCCAAACAAGGAATGTGTAGGAACCATATGTAGAATACTGTAAAATTTTACAGAGGGATGAGTCTTAGAAAAATGGAGGTACTCCCAGGTAAAGGACTTGGAGTCTTTATCCTAAGTCCCTTTTCACCCATGATGAGGCCAAACCCCCAGCAGTTACACTGGAAGGATTCATAGAATCGTATAAGCTTCTTTTCCATTTGCTTGCCTGGAGTTTCCAGCTGTGTGTATGTATTATACCTCCATACATTTATATACACACATATATGCATACACACACAAAAACACATACATGCATGCATATAAAACCATAACAATGGAAAGAAATATACCTGAAAGTTAAAAAATTTTATTCACAGTAGATTTATTGTGACATTTATTTTCTTCTTTATAATTTTTCCATTTTCTACAATAAGCCTGTACTATATATTATTTCTATAATTGGAAAGGAAGGATTTGTAATCAGATTCCAATGGGATAGAACACTTTTAGACTCTTGGATACCTGTTCCTAAATTCTCCCCATCAAGCCTGTTTTTCTACCCACCTGGTGACAATCATCAAAATTCAGTCATCAAGTGTGAGGCGCTTTGGAGACCAGGCTTTATAAATCCAGCCTATTTCAGTGACAGTGCTTGTCACAACAGGGAATCTTCAAAGTGACAGCTGAAATGAGAGTATGACTTAGCAACATCTTGGAGTTCAAGGGGCTCTAAGACAGTTTGGATGACAGAGAGTGCGGCTCTTTTCTCTTGGGCAACTGGTTTATCAAGTGCTGGGTTTATTCTCTCTTTTCTCTGGCCTTGAAGAAGCTCAGTGACATTTGTATCACATCTTTTACAACCCCATATGACCCTAAAGTATACATTTTGGAAATAACTTTATTTGTTTGCTCATACTTTCTCTTTGACCTGATTATTCTTTCTTTCTTTTCTTTTCTTTTCTTTCTTTTTTTTTTTTTTTTGGCATTATTCTATTGTAATTTATGTCTCTATAGAATCTTCCTGGAATTACTTTTGGAGGAGAAGACACAAAAATTAAACAAACTAAACAGAGTCGGGAGCACACTGCATTCATTCAGGGCCTTCCCAAGACTGGGAGCTTGCTGAGAAGCACAGCTTGGTGGAGAGGAGAGCTCAGTGGAAAGAGGAATACCAGCTGCAGAGAGTATGTTCTTTCTTCTCCAAAACTCTTTGGAACTTCCTCTTGTACTTGTAAGAATCATGCATATTACCTGCATAAACTTAGTATATCTAATGAGGTCCACCCATTTAACAAATATTTCATGAGAGCCTAGAATGTATTTGTAGAGCAGTGAGCTATGTTAAATACTCATATTCTTTACTCTAAAATCCACCTTCTCTGAATTAATTCTAGATCATTTCTTTTAAGACTTACTGTCAAGGTATTTATAGCAGTGTCATTTACAACGGCAAAACCTTTTTAAAAATATGTTTTTATTGATTTTGAGAGAGAGAGGAAGGGAGAGGGATAGAGAGACAGAAACATCGATGAGAGAGAAACATGGATCGGCTGCCTCCAGCACACCCCCTACTGGGATCCTGCAACCTGTGCATGTGCCCTGACTGGGAATCGAACCAGTGATCTGTTGGTGCATGGAATGATACTCAACACTGAGCTACACTGGCCAGGCACAAAATTGTTTTTTTGGATACAACATACTTATTCAACTATAAGAAGCTAGGATAAATAATTTCACAAATATAATTTTTAAATTATAAATATTAAGATGATGTCAAAATATGGAAAAGAATATATAATGAAAGCAAAAGAAAATATAAAACAAAATTAGTTTTGATAAGATTGCACAGGAATTTAAATGGCTGAGTTTGAGGTAGAGTTATAAGAATATTTTGGAGGTATGACAGGTAGGAAAAAATTAAATGATTATTATTAATATCAAATCATTAGTTGCTTTGAACCTTTAGATTCAAAACTTTGGATAGACTTTAACTTATGAAGGTATTTATACCCATAAATGTGTTCAAACCGTAAATTCTTCATCAGTGGATCTAATAATCATTTGAGAAAATGTCAAGGTAAATTATTCCTTCATGAAAAACTCTAGACAACTTCTCTTACAGTTTTAACAACTTTTAGTTTTATTGTGGCTTTAGCAGGACTGAGGTTGTTCCCTCTCTCCTCCTGAGAGTTCATTTGCCTCTGCTGCTTATTTTTTACTGCTTATTCTTTAGTGTAATTCTATGTTTGTGGCAAAATAATCATTTCCATAGCAACCCACTGGGATGTCTCAAAGAGAGGATTATGACTTCAGGAAAGAAATAATGGCCAAAAATATGGTGACAAAAGATTATTTGACTTCGGGTGGTGGGCACACAATGCAATATATAGATCATGTATCATAGAAATGTACACTTGAAACCTATATAATCTTATTAATCAATGTGACCCCAATAACTTTAATTTTAAAAATAAAATAAAATAAAATAAAGGGAGCAGATGAATAATGAAAATAAGCATGATTCTTATTCTCAACAATAATAGGAGAATTGCCCTGGCTGGTTTGGCTCAGCGGTTAGAGCATCAGCCTGCAGACCAAAAGGCCACAGGTTCGATTCCTGGTCAAGGGCACGTACCTGGGTTGCAGGTTAGATCCCTGGCCCTGGTTGGGGCCATGTAGGAGGCAACCAATCGATCTGTCTCTCTCACATCAATGTTTCTCTCTCTCCCTCCCTTCAGCTATCTAAAAATCAATGGAAAAATATCCTCAGGTGAGGATTAACAACAACAAAAAAGAGAATAGGAGAATGATTATGATGAAAAAGTGTGCTATAGTCTTTCAGAATTGTTTCAGCCTTAAAGAAAACTATTTCAGCTCAGTTTTGCAGGGGATATCAGTTACTCTAAGAGGCAGCCACAGAACCCTGTATGCATAAGAGAGGTGGAGTGGGTGGAAGGAAGCCTAATAAAGTCTTCATAATAGTCAGTAGTCGATAGACTGATAGACAATAGTGTGCACTACTGTGCCTTAGACAGAAATAAATAGATATATGTAAGTATACTACAGGGGCAGAGCTGAACTACTTTTTTTAAATTTACTTTTTCCTAGAAGAAAAGGAATTCAGGGGGAGTAGGATAGAGAAAAGCAAGCCATTTGAAGACTTGTTTAAATGAAGCAGGGGTTAATGTGATCTGTACTTTTCTCATTACAAAATATTCAGGATAAATAAAAAATCCAAAATAGTGTTGATGGAATGTACTTGTATCACCTTTATTTTAGAGCTAGTATTACATAATAATAAAATGAATAATAACATGATATGTAGGCATCCCTAAATGTAGAACACTTCAATGTACAGCAATTTGCATGTTGCATAATTTCCCCTTCCGTCTCTGTGTTGCACACGACTACTATGTTGTCAGTTACCTCAGCCAGCCAGCCACATGCAGTCGGTCAATTCTGATGAAAGATTGACCAACAGGAAACCAGGAAATGTTTGTTGAATTCTTTTATTGTGGTGTAATTTTTAGATGGTAAAATGCACATATCTAAAGTATACAATTCTAGGAGTCTGACAAATCTGATCATGTCCATATAATCAATACCAAAATCAAGATGGACATGTCCATCTCCTACAAAATACCCTCATGCCTCTCACCTCTACTGAGACAACCACCATTCAGATTGTTTTCACCTCAGATAAATTTTGTCTGCTCAAAAACATCATTTAAACAGGATCATACGGTATATATTCTTTTGAGTCTAACTTCTTTTGCTCAGTAAGTTTTTGAGATTCATCTACATGGTGGCATATATTAGTAATTCATTCCTTTTCATTTTCAATAGTATTCCATTGTATAGCTAGGACATTTTATTTTATTTTATTATTGATTTTTAGAGAGAGAGAAAGTGAGAGGGAAACATCGATGTGAGAGCAAAACATCTATCAGCTGCCTCCTGCACGCCCCCTACCAGACATGTGGAATCAAACGGGCGACCTTTCAGTGCACCAGAAGATGCCCAACCAATTGAGCTACACCAGCCAGGGTGGACATTTTAATTTATGCATACTGATTGATCATTTGTGACCAGTCTGTATAATATAAATTATAAATCACAAGCCAGTCTGCCTTATATGACCTACACTTCTTCTCTCATCTGATTATCAATATTTTGCATTTCTAGGCATTCAAATGATGTCAGAACTCTATAATTTGGACTTAATGAAAAAGCCAAATTGTGAGAATATTTTTAAAGCAATGAGCTTCATTATTTTCATATCTATACTCAAGCTGCTAGCTGCCCTCAATACAAAGCAGAGATTTGCTTCTCAGGACTGCTTTAATGCACCTGGAGGGATTTGAATTAGCACATCAATTCCTTCAGGGATATCATGGGGCAAATTTTGTGGAGCAGGCAAGCTTTGACTTGGAAGCCCACCCCTCTTGCCCCCTTTCATTGACCCCTCTGCCTTCTCAGGGCCCTTTACCTCATACCCACCCCAGGACTATCCCAACTCCAGTGTCACATGGCCTTGATCACAGCTAACTATGACAGATGGAAAAGGGTTCTAATAAGTTAATTCTAGGGGTTAGAGAATAAAAGTTTAAGGGGTTTTCCCTGCCAGAGGGAATTTACATTTAAAGGGGGAATTCTTGGAAAGCAAAGCCCAGAATGTGGAAGGTAATTGATAAATGTTATCTTTACTCCCTTGAAGAACCAAACTTATCGACTTTAAAAGTAAAATTAGACAGAGGGTGAGAAAGATATTTTCAGAACCAGAGGGATGTCATAGTATCCCTTTGGACTCCACTGAAATCTACTGATACTGTCATTGTGGAATTGCCAGTGACCATCTTGCTGTTGCATAAAAGCAAGCAGAAGAGTGAACTAAGACACAGACAGGGAGCAGCCTGAAAAATCATCTGAACCCTGGGTTCAGACATCCCTTGGACTTTCTTTACTAAAGATCCAGTGATAGGTGTGTGGTCCTTCACAAATGCAAAGAACAGCATTTTGAAATGCTAACCTATGCTTCTTCTTTCCCCAATATTTCAAGCTATCCTCGTCCATCCTCTCCATTCAGGTGGCAAAGAGGGTGTGTGTGTGTGACCTCAGCGAAGGGTTGCCATGACAGAATTGCAAACAAACATTGACATTTAAAATAGACTTTTGAAACTAGAGACAAAAGTTTCAGATAAACAGTTTTTTGAGTTTCAGTAGCCTGGATTATCAGGATCAAAAACCAACGTCCTTAAGGACTAGAGACATAGAGTTTATCTATAGATGGGGGGGGGGGTGCTTTCCAAAGGAAATACAGACCCTTCAAGCTAAGGGTGGTGGAGGAAGAAAGCTAGACACTGGTGAGTATTTCAAAGAAGGAGTCAGATTGGGTAGAACCCTCTGATAAATGTGGGGATCTGAGAGCAATTAATGGCTGTGTCTCACTCCTTAGTTGGGACTCATAGAAGGAGCAAATGTTGCAGTGATCTCCCACACTAGCATGGCAGAACATCTGCAGTAGACGAAGGACAGCCTGTCTAGGCAGAGAGAGCCTTAGGTGGCCTCACTCCCTGATTCATGCAGGAGAGTGTTTTAAAATCTTTGCTTTATCCCAAA
Organism: Tadarida brasiliensis; assembly: GCA_030848825.1. NCBI lineage: Eukaryota > Metazoa > Chordata > Mammalia > Chiroptera > Molossidae > Tadarida > Tadarida brasiliensis. The sequence continues at coordinate 89,757,189 of CM061267.1, read as the reverse complement.
GTCATGAGGGTAATTACCTTGATGCCATGGTAGCCTCTAAGTATACTTCCAGGCAAGCTACCCCAGAGGTTCTGGGTCAGAAAGGCTCAGAGACCAAATTAAGAGCCTCAAACCACACAATTGATTAAATCAAGTTAAGACACACAGCAAGAAACAAAGGGAAAGAGATGAGATAGGTAACATTCTTAGGAAAGGGTATAAGCAAGGTGGAAGGACCATACTACCCAAAACCTGGATATGCAGTGCTCATGAGCACCCCTCTCCCAGCCCCATTAGCCTTCCCTGCTGATGGTGTGCCTTCAAGGACCAAAGATGAGGTTTGAGCAAAGAGGCCCAAGTGACAGAAGATGCCTGGGACCAACATAGACACTTGTTTCATAGGAGACACACAGGAGTGTATACACTTTTTCAGAGCTGTTGTTTACCAGTTAGCCTGATGAGCAGCTATGGATTTTGTCTGGCAGAGGATATTTGGAGCCAGAATAGGTGTCACCAGTGATTGGCTAATTTAAGACCCTGTGAAGATTGAATGCTTATAGCCTTCTATGTATTAGTGTATCATGAAGATGAGGTGCTTCTGGTGCCCCATGTATATATTTAGTGCTTCGGGGAAATGAGGTGTCTCTTAGTTCTTTCATTTATTCCTACCTGTGCTCAGTACACATAGGTCCTTATTTACTTTATCTATGTTTAACATGCCTCACAAGTTACTAATTTACTGATCTATATCTAACACATTTTATGAGTGCTACCATTCCATTTCTGTTTTTTATAACACAATTGAACATTCTCAAATACTAGAGCAAATACATATTCCCCCATCACACCCAAATGCACACACACATACCACAAGGTCACAAATGATTTACAGGTTGACCACCTAACCAAAAGATATAGTACCTGAGAGACTGATGACCAGAGACCAAATAAGGACTCAGACATTTCAGCAAATGACAGTTGGAAGACTGAGAACTAGAAGCTCTCAAGGAACCTTGTAAAACTTAGATGCTACTGAGGGGATAAAAAGGAGGTATGGGTCCCCTGAACTGACTGAGAAGTCCTTGCTCTGACTGAGTTGGCTCAGCATTGATTATGTTTTCACCTCTGGAAAGAATGGGGGCTCTAGGTCTGTGCTGTCTGAGGGTAGATGTCTACTATATTTGGCAGTTCCAATATGGAACATTTCCATTGTCTCAGAAAGTTCTATGGGGCAGTACTGCTCTAGATATAAATAGAGTTATAGAATAATAAATAAAGTACATCCCTGGAATACCTGAGTTTATAGACTGACACTGTTACTTATTATACATATAAGCATTCATTACTGGAGCATTATCAACTATTCTTTTTTATCATTTTTTACTTGTTTTTAGCAAATAGAAATACTCTGATTCAGCCACTTACTCTCACTATTCTGTGTTCAGTTGCCTGTGTTTTCAAGATAGCTAGCTGTAGGAAAAGGATCTATCCAGAACAGAGTGAAACCAACCCTATTAAAGGAAAGAGAACCATGAGATGGAGGGTAATGCAAGGACTTTGTGTTTTTCTCTGGGTGAGATGGGAACCACTGGAGGATTCAAGTAGAGGAGTAACGTGATTCAATGTATGTTTTAAGAAGCTCGCTGGCTGTTATGTGGAGAATCAGAAATGTACAAGGGTGGACACAGGGGGACCATTTATTGCAATAATTCAGGCTGAAATGCTGTCTGCTTAGACTGGGGCTGTACAAATGGAGATGCTGAGAAGTGTTCTTCTGAATATATTTGATGGGAGAGCTTCCATATTGTTGATGGATTGCAACTAGGGTATGAGAGAAAAAGGATGACAGGGGTAAGTCCGTGTGCTTTGGCCTTTGCAACAGGAAGAAGGGTGCTTCCATTTACTGAGTTGAGAAAGTCTGCAAAAGAATAAAGATTGGCAGGGGGAGTGTTTTGGAACGTGTCAAATTTGAAATGACTATTGATTATCCAACTGGAGACAGTGAATAGGCAGCTGGAAGTACAAGTCAGGAGTGCATAAAAACGAGAGCTGGCTATAAAAAGTTGAATGTCATCAGCGTATAGATACCATTTAAAGCCATGAAGAATAGAATAAAATAATTTTGTGAATGAGTAGGTGAGCGAAGTTCTGAGGGCTAATCTCTGAGGCCCCACTGTTTAAAGGTGTGAGGACTGCAAAGAAGCCACCAGGAAAGTCAAGTGGAGATATCAACCTGAAGTTGACAGGTTGCATAAGGTGTGCAGAATTGACCATTGAGTCTAGGAACACAAAGGTCACCAAGGCTTTGAAAGGATAAGCTTTGGATAAATGATGGAGCTGAAAGCCTGTTTGGAATGTGTCCCAGGCTTCCTGGGATGTCTGGCCATCTCTGTGAAGTATAAGAACCCATAGAATTCAGTGCATTGAAGGAACCAATAGATGTTATTGATTTGGGTGGACCAAGTGAAGCAAATCTACTGAGAGTTGTTTCACACCTGGGAGACAAGAGCAACACCAAGTTAGACAATAAAAATAACTAGAAAATCAAGAATCCTGAGGTATTAACACACATCAAAAAGATATCAGTTATTAAGGCTTTGAAAACTCCCGAGATTATTTGTGTTACAGTTAGATGACTGTTTCCTCATGTTAAGTTTAAATCTCTGGCATTTCCTCTTAAAACGCCAGGTTTTTCAGATGTACTCATAAACTGTTGCTGATACCTGAAGAGATATCAGATTAGTGAGATTAATAGAGAGTATGGTCTGCCTCATTAGAAGGTTGTTGCTTTAAAAAAAAAAAAATCCTTTATTTTTTAACTGTTTTAAGTACAGAAGGGTTTATAATTAAAAGACCCATTCTGCCCAACTCATCAGAGGAAATTTCTTCTAACCATGTCTGGGTTTAGTTCTTCTTTACATAAATTTATGTTTCTTTTCAAACATTTGTCAATTTGAGAAATTATCACTCAAAAGGTTCAAGATCATTCAAGGGATTGCCAAAAAAGATAAAGATTTCATTTATTTTCTTTATTCTTTTTCTCCCCTCTTCTTAAATGTTGATGACTATTTCTTTAGTTCTTTTTTAAAGGGTACTTCCATTATATATTTAAATATACTGTCAAGTTCTTTTCATCAACTTTAACCATTACCTCCTGACTCATTACTCTAATAGATAAGTATATTAGGACCCCTTCAGAAGCATTTCCAGATACCTCCAATTAAAATAATTTTAAGAGCAGGGTTATTTGAGTTGGGGGAGACAGTTGCTTTTACTTCCCTCTGCCCTCCAGTCAATCCCCATCCATCTTTATCCCATTTCTATTCCCTTACTTCAGGCCACCTAGGCTCACCATCATTTCTGACCTGGGTTATTGAAATTGCATCCTAAATGTTATCCCTCAGTCCTTTATTATTCTCTAATCCAGTAGCTCTCAAATTTGAGCATGCATCAGAATCGCCTAGGAGACTTGTTCAAACACAGATTGCTGGGCCCCTCCTCCAGGGTTTCTGGCTCAGCCGATGTGGAGTACAGCCTGACCATCTGTATTTCTAACAGTTCCCGGATGAGGCCGATGCTGCTAGTCCAGGGCCACACTTTGACAACCACTGCCACACTGACACCAACTCCTAAGCACTGACATATAGGATCCTTTATAACCTGACACAAAGTATGTTGTTTTTATTTTTCAAATACAGCTTTATTGAGATATTATACACATACCATACAGTTCACCCACTGAGGTGTACAATTCAATCATTTTAGTGTATTCACAGAGTTGTGCATATATCCCTGGAATCAATTTTAGAATTGTGAAAGAAACCCCACATCCCTAAGCCATCACCCCAATTTCCTCTCTTCAGCCCTAAGCAATCATCAATCTACTTTCTGCCTTTATAGATTTACCTGTTCTAAATGTTTTTTATAAATGGGATCATACAATGTGCAGTTGAAAGGGACTAAATTTGCTACCCTAAAGCTGCCTTTTGGGATATTGATTTTAAGGTGGTTATTAAGAAACATAGACTCAAAGAACCTTTGACCCTCCCTCCTTTCCTGTCCAAGAGATTCAGATAGAAAGGCCTGCTCCAGGAAGGGAATCCTAGGAAGTTGCCTTAGCCTGATGACTTAAGTATGATAAACAGGAGAGCTTTAGGCAGGTCCCGTACGCTAGATACCACCTGTGTCCCATTGTCTCTGAGTTGTCCAGCAAGAATTTGCCTGCCATGTGTGTTCCCCTCTTCTTCTTCTACCTGTAAATCTCCATTCTCACTTCTGAAATCTAATACTCCCCCCCCCCCACACACACACACTTTCTCCTTTATCCAATGTACACCCAATGTTGCCTCACTGCCTTTGGAATTTTTATGCATGTGAATTTTCCATGCACATGTATTTAAATTTTTATTTTTGTCCTATTAATCTGTCTCTGTTAATTTGATTATTAGCCCATCTAGAAGAACCTAAAAGGTGGGAGGGAGGTATCAAATTTTTTTAGCCCCACATGGTCCATTGTGGGTGGCTTCTTTCACTTAGCATAACGTTTTCAAGGTTCATCCAAGGTGTAGCATGAACCAGTACTTCATTCTTTTTTATTGCTGCATAATATTCTGTTGTATAAATACACCACATTTTGTTTATCCATTCATTAGCTGATGGACATTGAGATTGTTTCCACTTTGGATCTACTGCAAATAATACTTCTGTGAACATGTATATACAAATTTTTGTGTGAACATATGTTTTCATTTCTCTTGGGCAATTTCTAGGAGTGGAATTGCTGGGTCATATTGTAATTTTGTGTTTAACTTTTTGAGGAACTGCCAGAAAGAAAAAACAGAGCTGTTTTCCAAAGCTGCTGCACCGTTTTACATTTCCAATAGCAGTGTGTGAGGGTTCCAATTTTTCCATATCCTCACCAAAATTCACTGTTTTTACTATAACGACTTTAGTGAGTGTGAGGTAGTATCTCATTATAGTTCTGACTTGCATTTCCCTTATGATTAATAATGTTGAGCATTTCTAATCTGTTTATTGGTGATTCATATAATTTCTTTGGAGAAATGTCTATTTAGATCATTTGCCCAACTTTTTTTTTTCTTTATTGTTTAGAGAGAGAGAAAAGGAAAGGGAGAGAGAGAGAGAGAAACATCCATGAGAGAGAACATTGATTGGCTGCCTCCTGCATGCCCCCGACTAGGGATCAGGCCCACAACCTGGGCATGTGCCCTGACCGGGAATCGAACCAGAGACCTCTTGGTGCATAGGTTGACGCTCAACCACTGAGCCACACCGGCTGGGCCTTTGCCCAACTTTTAATTGGATTCTTTGTCTTTTTATTAGTGAGTTGTAAGGGTTCTATATATATTTTGGATACCATCCTCTATTAGGTATATTATTTGCAAATATTTTTTCCCATTCTCTGGAAACCATTTTCTTTTTATTTTTTATTTATTAATGAGAGAGAGAGAGAGAGAGAGAGAGAGAAACATCGATTTGTTGTTCTACTCATTTATGCATTCATTGGTTGCTTCTTGTATGTGCCCTGACCAGAGACTGAACCTGTAACCTTGGCACATTGGGATGATGCTCTAACCAACTGAACTATCTGGCCAGGGCTGAAGGAAACCATTTTCTTAATGGTATCTTTTAATGAACAAACTTTTTTTATGATGATGATGTCTAGTTTAAATTGAATCTTTGTTGGTTTTTTATCCCCAGCATTTAACACAATGCTTGGCATACAGTAGGTATTGACCTGTATTTGTTGAATGAATGAAAAAATGCAATCAATTAAGTGAACAGACTATAGCTAACATTCTACCATGTAATAAAGAAGCATAGAATATATGGGGTGGGCAAAAGTTGGTTGTGAGTATGCGAAATGCTGAGTTTATTCTTGTATTATTATTTATTTGTATTACAACTGTAAACCTACTTTTGCCAACCCCTGTATTAGAGCAAAGACTGCTAGTTATCTCTTGATATCCAGACTCCTCTTCTTGGTAATAAATAAAGGACAGTGTGACTGGGTGGTAAGGACCTGTGCCCAGGTTTGCTTTACCTGCTCTGTTAAGCAGAACTCTTCTCACCCCAGAGTTCTTGTGAGCTAATTACTGAAAATTGCTGTGAGACCCTTTACAAAATGTAGTATCCCTATAGTGATTCTAGTACGTGCCTCAGGAGAGAAGTAGCATTCTCTCTCCTGACTATTTTTACATTTTAAAAGGTTTAACTGAAGCTCTGGAAATTCAGTCTCCTCAAGTCTGTGAATAAGCAGGAAACAAGTATCAGGATCTCTGACTTGAGATCATCATTTTGAGAAACAGGTGGGAGCCTCCTGTCCTGCATATCAAAGAACAGCATCAGTTTTGATCCACAAAGAAGTTTTAGGAAGCACATTTTGCAGAGGAGGTAAATTCAATGTGTATGAAAAGATTCCAAGCCAAAAGCATGAGAAAGCAAAGAAGGGAAAGAATACGGCACCCCTTCCCCTGGAGGGCATTGTCCATCCTAGAAAAGCCCTCATAACCCTGCAAGGGAGGACCGGGGTGCTTGCTCACCGTGGCCCCACAAATAGAAAGCAGATAGTTTTCCACATGACCACTCACCAACCATGCCCTTCATGGATTTTCTTATGTTCCTGGTCTTCTGTCAATCTTCATTACTTTATTGCTAAAGGATTGAAGTACTGATACATCCTATACAGCACAAATGAACCCTGAAAACATCACACTGAATGAAAGAAGCCAGGTACAAAAGGCCACATATTATATGGTTCTGTTTATATGGACTATCTAGAATAGGCAAATCTACAGAAATAGAAAGTGGGTTCATAGTTACTTAGGGCTGGGGTGGGAAGATGGAGGGATAGGGAATGGCAGTTAAAGGATGCGGGGTTTCCTTCTGAGGCAATGAAAATATTCCAAGATCAACGATGATGATAGTTACACAACTCAGTGAATATCCAAACACCACTAAATTGTACACTTTAGGTGAGTGAATTATATAATATGTGAATTAAATTTCAATAAAGGTGTTACCAAAACAACAACAACAACAAACCCTTTATGGCTAGTTATAAATCATATTATGGCCCTGGTTGGTTTTGCTCAGTGGTTAGAGCATCGGCCTGTGGACCAAAGGGTTCCGGGTTCTATTCCCAGTCAAAGGTACGTACCTGGGTTGCAGGTTCAATCCCAGCCCTGATCAGGATTGTGGGGGAGGCAACCAATCGATGTGTCTCGTTTACACTGATGTTCCTCTCTCTCTCTCCCTTCCACTCTATCTATAAAAAAGTCAATAGAAAAATATCCTCGGGTGAGGATTAACAAAAAAATAATTTAGAAAAAAGCACATTATGCTTTATGTAAAAATTTACATAATTCTTATCGCAATTCCATTCCAGAAAGGATGTTCTGTGGGTTAGCTGGGCAAGTAAATACATTTAATTCATGTACGCAATTCAGTTTCCCAGTGGGCAACCCAGAGGACACTAAGGTTTTCAGCTGTAAATAGGTGTTATAACAATTATTTTTTAAAAGATTCCACAGTCAAAGAAATTTGGGAATGACAGAGTTAAACAAATTTAAACAGAATCTTTACTGTCGGAGTGCTCAGAGTTTTAATAAGCATGCATGCATCGTGGAGCTCCAAGATGGGGATGAGAGCACGCATGGTTTACCCAACTGGTTCATCTCGAAACCTTTCGTCACAGGGCATCGTGCAGAATCAGCCTTCCGTGACATTATGCTGGTAAATGCTAGTATAAGTCTCTAATCTCGGCAGGAAACCCTGGAAACGAGTGTTATCATGCAAAAATTAATAGAAGCCTTCACACAGTTGAAATATTTTCAATTACACGTCTGCCTCGGCTTTTAAAAGTTCAATCACAAACATTGTTTTTGCTTTCTAAATTCTTTTCATTCCCTATTTAATATTTATAAACATAATGAGTGTGGTTTAGAGTAAAAATTCACATCTTTACTAAACAAGCGATTCTCTGGTCTAACTCCACTTGGCTTCTGTGAAATGGAATTTGTATTATTTTTCTCCTGAAATAGAAAGGCACTCTAAAAACATATTAAAATCCTCCATAATCTCTCTGTCCCTGACCCACAGATCAAATCATTCTCTCAGGATTCCACTGACTGCATTTCTCAGCGAAGATGTGTTGGCAGGCGAACTGGGGCGGGTTTCAGATTACTCAGACTCGATGCGTTTTGCAAAACACGCTTTGAAGTACTATAATAATACTTAAAAGTTATTTAATTATAAAATTAGTAAATGTAATACTTAATTATTAAATTAATAAATGAAAGCACATTAGAAAGGGATGGGCAAATGAGTGGGAGCCTCACTCTTTCCTTCTTGCCCTGTGGTTTTCCACGTCCAGCACGACAGGAACGACAGTAATCCACGCGGCACCCATTGGTGGGGCTCCATTAGAAATAACAATTCAAGAGGGAAGGCAAGGATGCTGTCAATCCCTGAGCATAAAAACTGGACAGACAGAAGTGTGAAGAAAGAATACTGCAGGCTGAGGAAGGGACAAAGTCAAAGAGCTTCAGGTAAGGGTGGCATCTGTCAGTAACTCTTTGGCGACTAAGCACCAGCAGCATCTGCGCAGCGCTTTCCAGCCTAAAGCACTGCCACATGCAATGTCTTATTAACCTCCGAACCAGCCCTGAGCTGTAGGTCCTGTTTCCCTGGGGGAAACGGGGGCCCAGAGAAATGGAAAATCCACCTTGATATTCTCAGATAGAATAGCAGTTCAGCGATTTGACGCCTAGATTTCTGGATTTAAAATCTAAGTCCTTTCCACCGCTACTCAACTGGGAAAAGAAGTTAGAAAGGCAGGCGGGGAGAGGTTGTGAAGGTCCTTGAACAATAGAAAAGGTTATACTTGGCCCTGCAGGAGGCGTGATTGTTTTTTGTTATCCGAGTGCCCATAGATACAATATGCTGAGGCAAATAGATTAGCCATTTCTGATTCTCCTAAGAAAAGTTCCTGAGTGTGTCTAACCCTCACATGAGTTCAAGTAATCACAATAAGCGTCAACTATTTTACTTGCTGTTTGTACTCAGTTTTACAAATGTTCATGGTGCAGTTAGGCCAGGATCTTTTTACAAGAGTTCAATATCTGTCATTCACAAGGGATACAAATAAGCCAATTTCCTAACGCTATGGGCTGCACCCATAAGCTTTATACTGGAACAGAAAGCAAAATGACAGAAAGGTCCAAGTCCAATTTTATCTACTAATTTACTAATGTATTTAACACACATGAACTGAGCACCTACTATGGGTTAGGCATCCTGCCAGGAGTTGGGTATTCAATAAATGAAATAATATGTCCCAATCTTTATAGAGCTTACAGCTAGATGCAGCTAAACATCCACACCAATAATGTGCAGTGCCGCAGAGGATGTGATAGAGAAAATCAGAGGGACTTAGTAGTGCATAGCCTAGACCTGGGGGTTGGGGGCAGTTTCCCTGAGAAGGAGGCGTATGGGGTAAAGGACTGGTGGGGCGGGGGGGTGCAGCAACGGTGTCAAGACGAGGCTCAGGGATTCTAATGCTAGCTTTGCATTAGATCCACCAGATAATTTTAAAAACGATAGTAGTTTCCCTTATTCACAGAGGATACGTTCCAATACCCTCAGCGAATGCCTGAAACTGAACTCTATGTAAACTATGTTTGTTCCTGTACATACATACCTATGATAAAGTTTAATTTATAAATTAGGCACAGTAAGAGATTAACAATAACTAATAATACAATAGAACAGTTGTAAAATATACTGTAATAGAGGTTTTGTGCGTGTGGCATTATCAAGTAAAATAAGAGTTACTGAAACACAAGCACTGTGATGCTGAAACAGTTGACTTGGTAACCAGGATGACTACCAAGTGACCAATGTCAGGGAGGGTGTACAGCATGAATACACCAGACGAAGGGACAATTCAAATCCCAAACAGGACAGATCATGTTTGTCTTGAAATCTCTTGAGCAGGAAAGGGGCAGGGTTAAAGTTTTGTCTTGAAACCTGATTTCATCACGATACTCAGAACGGCCCACAATTTAAAATTCATGAATTATTTCTGAAATTTTCTATTCAATACTTCTAGACCGGTGTTGACTGCGGATAATGGAAACTTTGGAAAGTGAAACCGCAGATAAGGGGAGACTCCCGCACTGCTATCCAGGCCCCACCCCAGGACAATTTGATCTGAATCACTGTGAGTGAGCACAAGCAATTATTTTATAAAGCTCCCCAGGTGGTCCTAAACTAACGCATAGCTTTAGTTTGTGAATTGCTGGCTTAAATAGTTACTAAAAATTTCTTCTGGGTGGAAACTATGTGAACTGAAGGGAACCAAAATTGTGCCACCTTGAAGCTGCCATTTTGGGGTATTGTTTTAAGCTGTTTGTTAAGAAACGGGACTTAGAAAGAACCTTTAACCCTCCCCCTTTCCTGCCCAAGAGATTCAAACAGAAAACCTGCTTTAGGAAGGAGATCTTAGGATGCTCACCTTAGCCTAATGTGAATTAAGTGTGGTCAGTAGAGGGCTTCCGCAGGGGCCTGTTGGCATAGCCACACACTGTGCCCCTTGGTCTCTGAGTTGCCCAGCAAGAATTGGCCTGCCATGTGTGTCCAGCCTTCTTAACTAACCACTCTCACCTTTGAAATCTAATACTCCTTTCTCCCCCCTTTCTCCTTTGTTCAGAAATGTCATATATACTCAATGTTGCTTCACTGTCTTTGGAATTTTCAAGCTTATGTGAATTCCCCATGTGCCTGAATAAAACTTTGATTTTTCTCCTGTCAATCTATCTTTGTTCATTTGATTATTAGCCCAGCTAAAAGAACTTAGAAGGTGGGAGAGAAAGTATTAATTTTCTTTTTAGCCCCCTACAGAACAATCTCTAACTTCAGACTTAAGTCCATAATTTAAATAATAATTTAAAAATTATTTTCTTAGTTGCTATAATGTGAACTTTCTCCTAATTATCTTGGATTTCAAACATATTTATGGCTACCCATAGATAATCAATTATTTTACCAAAAAAAAAAAAAAAGATGAATCTGAATATCGCTAGTTCTTTTTATTTTATTTTATTTTTTTCTTTATTGATTTTTAGAGAGAGAGGAAAGCAGAGAAGAGAGAGAGAGAAACATCAATGAGAGAGAACATTGATTGGTCGCCTCCTGCATGCCCCCCACTGGGGATCAGGCCCACAACCTGGGCATGTGCCCTGACCAGGAATCGAACCAGCGACCTCCTGGTGCATGAGTCGATACTCAACCACTGAGCCACATCAGCCAGGCACTAGTTCTTTTTTTTTTTTTTTTTACCAGTTCAGAGAAAAAATGCTTTATGGTAATTATTTCTGTGTTTACCAGCATTTTTCATTCTGCTCTCATGGGCAGTGGAAAGGATTATTCTTCCTTGCCCCTTTGAAATGAAGAGTGTTCATGTGACTTTCTTTAGCCAATAAATAGTGAGCAGGATTGGCACATGTTCCTTCCATGAGGAAGTATTTAAGGAGCTGGTCATCTTATGTTCTCTTCCCTTGTCTCAACGATCCCTGGAGACTGGTGTTGACCTGGTAGCATTGTAAGACAGAAGAATGACGAGGTCAAAGCAGCCTGGAGTGCTGAGCCCCTCACACAGGGCAGTCACCTTGCAGAGCCACTCAGGCCTACAGTGGACTCTGTGGACTCAAGAAAGGAACGTCTGTTGTTTTAAACTGCTAAGCTCTTAGGGTTGTTTGCTACTGCTTCACCTAACTAATGACTACCTTCTCAATCCGTAGATCCCTATTTTTTATTTTCTTTCCCTGATTCACAGACTTTCTTCTCACATACTTATTTGTGATTAGTATTATAATTAATATCCTTCCTTTCTTAATAGTTTCTTTAAAAAGTCATTAGGGCCCTGGCCGGTTTGGCTCAGCGGTTAGAGCGTCGCCTGTGGTCCAGAGAGACCCAGGTTCGGTTCCCGCTAAGGGCATGTACTTCGGTTGCAGTTTGTCCCCGGCCCTGGTTGGTCGTGTGGGTGGCAGCCACTTGATGTGTCACTTTCACATTGATGTTTCTCTCTCTCTCTCTTCCTCTCTCTCCCTCCCACTCTATCTGAACAAAAAATGAAAAAATGTCCTCGGGTGAGGATAAAAAAAAAAAGTCATTAGGTAGGCTCAAGCAAGAAGGACAGACAGAAAGTCGTTGAATGATGGTGTGCCAGTAGATTAGAGGATTTGTGGCATCCAGGGGGATGGAGCAAACAGGTGAACATATTGAGGAGTATGGAGCCGGCTTTCTTGCTGCCAGATAAGAGCATTCTAAATGTAAAAAGGAAGAGGGATGATGAACCCTGAGCTCTGTGGTATTGTGTTTGAACTGAAATGGAAGAACTGTTGTGAACTCATTTTTTAGGGAGAGGGAGAGGCGGAGGGCGAGGGAGAGATAGAAAAATGAATATTGATGCCCCTGTGTTCTATCATCGTTCTGTCCACTGAGCAATACTGGAAGCAGCAACAGCCCATAGCAGCAAGCATTCCTGCATGCAGATCTTAGTTTCTAAAAACCATTTTCCACTAACAGTTAGAAGAGGTCTTAGAAAAAATGAGTGATTTCAGGGCTGGGGCAGCAACAGCACAAGATGAGCATGGAAGGTAATTTGATGTCAGGAAGTAATGAAGTATTCAAAAAATGATAGAGGCATGTCAAAATGATGTAGAAGCCTGTTTGAAGGGCAAACCTGAGACAATTTGAGCATCAAAATATATAGTGATAAAAATGGATTATAACCTTTTGAATAAAATATCCTGGAGTCCATACAGATTTACACAAAATGAAATAAGTGGGGAAAAGAAAAAGCTATTCAGAATGGTTGAAGGCTAGCTATTAAATATAAAATAAATAAAAGAAATTTAAAAATCACCACTTGGCAACGATCTTAGTAATATTCAATTCAGGCAAGAAACATAAACAAATACTAAAATTTGTGGGTAAAAGTTAGATGACAAAAGGAATATTTACATAATCCTAAAGTATCTCCCTACGGAAGACTATTAGAAAGAGGAAAAGAATAGCTTTCTAGTGAAGTAAGCTGGCAGACGCCCCGTTATTCAAGTGTAACTTCAAATGTAACATCACCAGACTAAAATTATGTGTCACCTGACAGGATGCAAAGAGAAATTAGCATTACTCTCATGATATTCCTGCCAAAACTGCATGCATAACCTGAATCTAATTATAGAGAAACATCAGACAACCCTAAATTGAGGAACATTTTACAAAATAACTCCCCCATTGTCTTTTTAAAAATGTGCTGGTCCTGCAAGTCAAGGAAAGACTATCGAATTTTCTTCCATTGAAAGACACTGAGGAGGTGTGGGGCTAAAAATAGCCCCTACCTTCTACCTCCTACCTTCTAAATTCTTCCAGCTGAGCTGATAATCAATTCAACAGAAACAGATTAACAGGAGAAAAACCTAAATTGTAATATATGAGCATGGAGGTTTCACAACAGCATGAACATTCCAAAGACAGTGAGGCAACACTGGGTGTATATGACATTATTGGACAGAGGAGAAGGGGGGTGGGACTGGGTACTAGATTTCAGAAGTGAGAATAAGTGACTTACACATAGTTGATACTCTGGTTTTTCTTCAGATTGTATAAATCTTTCACCTTTTGCAGGTAGTTGAGGAAGAGCAGGAACATACAAGACAGGAGAACTCTTGTGAGGCAGCTCAGAGACAATGGGACACAGAGGGTGTCTAGCTAACAGGCTGGGAGTCTTCCCGATCAATGCTAGGGTGAAGATTCTTAAGGAATTAAGCCAAGGCTTCCTTCCTAATGCAGGTTTCTCTGTTTGAATCTCTTGGGCAGGAAAAGGGGAAGGGTCAAAGATTCTTTCTGAATCTTGTTTCTTAATAAATAGTTTAAAATCAATATCCTAAAAAGGCAGCTTCAGGGTGACAAAACTTTGATTCCCTTCAGAGATATGACAACTAAAGGCCACAGATGACACTGTACTGGATCATTTTACTATGAGGACATTGCTAGGACAGTTGGTGAACACTTGAATGGGGCCTCTGATTGATAGATATATAGGAGTTGTTGGAACTATTCCTGCAACCTTAGGGTAATATTGAAATTATCTCAAAAATCAAAAGCATAAGTATTGTTGCAATGTGAAATACTTCTGTAGATTCTCTATTCAAGTTTACTTTATAGAGGGAAAAGATGTGGGAAGTTGGAGGGGAATCTCAAATTATTTGGTTCAGCTAAAATGGTGTGTTTCTTTTTTTTTAAATGAAGTACCCGGAGCTAGGGATCTTAATTTTTTAAGGTTTGTTCTTGTTTAAGTTTGTCTTCTACATTTATGTTGGCACAATCACTTAATGCTTGCAGAACTGTGATGGGTTCTAGGGCAATATAGGTATGGCAGTTATGCATGTGTATGATATAAGTGATTTAACAAGAAATTATTTTCATCCAGATCTTTAGTCTTTTGAATAGATATCCAAAGCTTATGCCTACACTCTATGACTCGAGGTCATTTAATTAAAAATATAAAAGAAAAGCACACCCCAAGCACTAAGCTTTCCCCCCATGTTTAACACAAGTAAATTCCTTTGGCCAGAAGGAATCAAATAAAGATTTTTCAAAACCCTCCTCAAAAAATGCAAAATATTATATTTTCTATAGTCTGTAAAATAACAGAAAATTTTATTAAGCAAATAAAAGTTAATTTTCTATCTCAGTAAACATATGTGAAGAGTTTGCAAATTGTACCAAAAAGGGCAGCTCTTCAACTTGTTAGAAAACAGGTATCCTGTTGACAATCCCAGCATGCATCTCCTGTCACCGCCTTTTGAACCAAATTCTACCCTTATCTACTGAGAGAGACACAACAGGGAGTTTAAAATTCTTGGCTTAATAAGCCAGACTGGTCTCTAAGAGCCTTCAGAGAAAGGACTGGATTCTCAGATCGCCTTCCTCCCCAGATCCATGTGCAGTCTATCTACTCTAAGCACCAGTCATGCAGTGAGGTATTCATATTGAATGTCTACCTTAGTTTCAAGGACCCAGGACCAATGTGGAGTCTGCACTCCATTATGGGGGAACACAGTACAGAGAGAAGTGAAAGTGGCCCTAACACAACCACATTGGGGAAGCACTAGTTACCAACATACCTGTTGTTATTGAATAAAAACAGTCCATCCACCCAGCGCTGGCAAAACCAAACACTGGACATCGAGAATTGCAGTGGAGAAAGATTGGCTATTTTACTATAAACGGTGCCACCCAGGAGAACAAGAAGCTAATGCTCAAAGGTCCACTCCCTGATGGCGTGTAGGTTACAGATCATATATGACAAAATCACAAGACACTGTGGGTTACAGAGTTCATGGTCATGCTGGGAGCTGACTGGTCGGAGGTGAGGTAAGGGTGATCAATCATTTCTTCAGTCTTGAGGACAGTTCTAAAGTCTGTTCAGATATCCCTCTGTCTGAATTCATGAGAAAGCCCACCTTAGGGCTTACAAGCTGAAACATAACTTAGGTCAAGATGTTATCTTTATCTTGCCAGAGGTCTGAACTGTGTAACCATTAGTCAGGTCCAGGCTACTGTCTTCTGTTGCTCCCAGGGTTGCTGATTATCAGGGAAAAGGCTAGGTCTCTGGGGGGTATAATATATGTATATATACATACACACACACACACACACACACACACACACATATATATATATATATATATATATATAGAGAGAGAGAGAGAGAGAGAGAGAGAGAATTTCTAGAGCTACGACTTAAAGCTAAATTTAAATCAAAGTCTTAAGGACCCTCAGTTTCATTGTCATGCCATTTAATATCATACTGTTTCATAAAAAGCAAGAATAAGAAAATTTAACAAAAATTTCTGAAAGTTTTATTTATCTCAAAATTGAATGACCTTGTGGACTCCTTAAGAAGTATATTAAAATAAATTGAGCAAGTAAGTTATCAAATACGTTTCCATTCACCATATTTTCTTTATCTCAAAGCTTTAGGCAATATAAATCAGATATTATGAACAATTCCTCAGCCATCCTTAGCTGTATTCACTTGCAAAAGTTGCCGTAACAAAGTACCACAGACTGGTGGCTTAAACAACAGGAATTTATTTTTTCACAGTTCTGGAAGATAGAGGTCCAAGATCAAGGTATTGGCAGCATTGGTTTCTTCGGAGGCCCCTCTCTATGTCTTGCAGGTGGCCATCTTCTCCTCCCTGTATCTTCACAAGGTGTTCCCTCTGTGTGTGTCTGTGTCCTGATCTCTTCCTATAAGGACATCTAAAGGATTGGGGTCAACCTAATGACCTCATTTAACCTTAATTACCTCTTTAAAGAATGTATCTCCAAACATAGTCTAAGGTAATAGGGTTAGAACTTTAACATATGAATTTGTGGGGGACGCAATTCAGCCCACGATAGTAGGTATTGCTTAAGAATTGTTCTTTCTGCCTGAATTGGAGACTTTATCAATTAATATTCACATATTTTCAAACAAGACAAACTTATCCCATAATGAGAGTTTCTAGAATCATTTAGGGCTATATTGACAACTTCAGTGCCGGAGAAGTCATATTTCCTAGCCCAATAATTCAGATCCAGCTCAGGTCTTTCTGCATTAGATCTTTGGAAAATTAGTGTTGTCATTAAATTTGAACTTGATCTCTGTTCTCCATGGACTAAGCAGGTGTTTTGTTTTTTGTTTTTTGTTTTTTAAGTCAAGATATATGAGGCTTGAGTTTACGATTGAGCCCTCAGTTAGTGCTCATCTTATCGTGGTTTTTAAGAGCAGTCCTGGTCCAACCCAAGCAGCCCCCTCCTTGATCACAATATCATGGCCATAATTTCTA
The DNA here is from genome assembly GCA_030848825.1 of Tadarida brasiliensis. Lineage (NCBI taxonomy): Eukaryota > Metazoa > Chordata > Mammalia > Chiroptera > Molossidae > Tadarida > Tadarida brasiliensis. The sequence goes on along the minus strand of CM061267.1, from coordinate 89,740,288 downwards.
GACAAGCCAAGATAACATTTGAGAACATAGCTTTGCGAATTGCCTTCCTCCAAATCCTAATGTGTTATAACACTCAGTTAGGATTGCTATGGTGAAACTTTCATACATTGTTAGTACATTGGATTATAACTTGTCAATAGCTGTCAAAAGTAAAAATGTATAATATACTTTGATCCTGAAATCCACTTCTGAGCATTCACCCAACAGAAAAAGAAAGTATGTTTGAATATTTTATAAATATACAGAGTGAAGCAAAAGTAGGTTTACAGTTGTGAGTGCATGAAACATGGAGTTTATTCTTGTATTATTATTTATTCTAGTATTACATGTTTTTAAATATTAATATATATAAATGGTTGATGTAGAAATTCATTCATTGCAGTATTATTTATAATATCAAAAAATTAGAAGCAAAGTCCATCATAATAGAGTAGTTAAATTACTTTGATGTATGCATATGATAGAAAAGTATGAAGTGTTTTTAAGAAAGGTGATTATTCTGCTATTGTTGATAATGGCAAGATAGGTTATTCTGATCAACCCTCCCACTGAAAGCAATTAAAACTACTGGATAAAACATTAAAATGCATCCCTTAAGACAGGAAGAGCTGGCAAATGAAAAAGATACATATCTAAGCAAAAGCAAGAAACCAGAGAGATGAGTTGAGTGCAGGAGCCACTTATGTCCTGAGATCATTTGTTGATCCCAACAACTTTGCTTTCTATTTGTTAGGGTGAAAAACGGAAATCGAAGCCTCAAGCCCATGCCAGAGAGGGACAATAACCCACACAATAAGAAGGAACCCCAGGGTAAGACTGAATCAGAAATAAAACCAACACTAACCCCAACCCCAGAGGAATACAGGGGAAGTTGCCTTTATGCTGGGCTGAGCAAGGAGGGGGAAACCCAATTCTGAGATTTTTTTTTTAAAGCACAAAGTGGCCCTCACAAAGATTCTTACCTCAAAATTATGCCATGTGAGTAGTCCTACGGAACCTCAAGGGGTGAATTTAGTTTAAAGTAGTCCTAGACTGACAGTACAATTATGCATATGGCAACAACAAAGACACATCCTCTTTAGAAGGAGCACATTTATTCCTGGCCTCAAAGTGCCCCTTTTTCAAAGGCAATGATAAGAGCACAGACAAAAATAACCAAGCACCCAAGACAATTAGGCAATAAGAGTGAGAAAGCAGAAACAACAGAGTGGAAAGAGATCCACAAATAATTGAAGTATTGGAATTAGGCACAAGCTCAGTAATGTCTGCAGATATAGAAAACATAAAAGGTGATCTAGCATATTTGAAAAAGAACTAAAATGAATGTCTAAAAATGAAACTAATAACTCAAATTAAAAACTTAGTAAATGGGGTCAACAGTAGCATTTGGCAGAAGAAAATATTCAGAACATAGCAAGAGAAAAAAGGGGAAAATGGAAGAGAGATTAAGAGGCATGGAATATAGAGTGATAAAGTCTAATACACATTTAATAGAGTTGATATTGTCCACATGCTGAAAGAAAATAGCTGCCAATATAGAATTTTATTCATTTCCCAGTGAAAATAACTTTTGATAAAGAGGGCAATAAAGACCAAAACAAACAAACAAAAACAGACAATATATTACAGGCTGACCCTCATTCAGTGAAATTCTAAAGAAGGCAATGCATTCAGAATGTACGTGAACTCATATGGAAGTTTTGAGATATAAGAAGGAGTTAAACGTAAAAAAGGAGAGCCCGGCCAATGTGGCTCAGTGGTTGAGCGTCTACCCATGCACCAAGAGGTTGCCAGTTTGATTCCGGTCAGGGCACATGCCCAGGTTGTGGGCCAAATCCCCAGATGGGGGAAATGCAGGAGGCAGCCAGTTGATGTTCTCTCTCATCAATGTTTCTATCTCTCTCTCCCTCTCCTTTCCTGTCTCTCTCAAATCAATAAAGAAAATTTTTTTTTATTAATTTATTTTTGTTACAGATGTTTCTCCTTTTTTCCCCATTGACACCCTCCTCCCCATCCCCCCACCCCGTCCCCAGCTTTGTTGTCCATGTCCATCAGTTATGCATATATGCACTTAAGTTCTGTGGTTTATCTCTTCCCTCCCCCCCACCCCCTCTTCTGAGGGGTGTCAGTCTATACCCTACTTCCACATCTCTGAGTCTACCCTGTTCCTCAGACTGTTATGTTCATTATATTCCACAAATAAGTGAGATCATGTGAAAGAAAATTTTTTTAAAAAATAAATAAATAAAATAAAAAAGGATAGAGAAGACATAAGAATGGCAAGCAGAAGGGTGGGGGGTGATAACACAAGGGAGTAAAGGCAGAGAGTTAGAAAAAATATTTGGGTAAACCCAACCCACACTTACAGCATCTTCTTTCTCTGTCCTATACCACGTGGGATTGACATGTACCTAAATATAGAACTAGTCATAACAAAACCAAAGCCACCAATTAGAAACTGAGATAACAGGGAGAGTGACATTATCTCAGGGGATGGGTGTCAAACATCCTGAACTGATAATATGACAAAGGGAATAAAAATAAAATGAATACCAACAATATGAAAAATTGTGGGACCAATCCATATAAAAGTGATTATGATCTTAACAATAAAAGAGTAAAAAAAATTAGAGTCCTTATATGGAAATTAGAGAGTGGAGAGACAAAGATGTCATCTATGAAGGCTGGGCTTTGATGTTGTCATCATCTCTTAGGGTCTCTCATCCTCAGGTCCACAGGTCCCAAACCCCAATTTCTCAATGGACCCTGAAGTGAACAGTGTTTGTGAGGTTGGCTCTCAGTTGCCCATTTGTTAACGTGTAGCTTCTCCAGAATGCTTGCATCCACTTTTAAGGTCATCTGATGTGAATGCATATTTCTATTTTCTTGTATGTGGCTCAAGAAGCTCTGGAAGGATGACCTCTCCGTGTTGGGAGCTGACTGACGAGGGGACAGGAGTGGACGAAGACTTTTCGGTATATATGTTCACATGGTTCAATAATCTTTGAGTTATGTCAATTACCTATAAAGTTTATTAAATATGACTGTTTCCTCCTCTCTGAAAGCTCTTGAAGACATAGACATTCTGAGCAACATGGTGCCTTATAGGTAGACAGTGATGGATCTTCACCTCTGACCTTATAGTGCTGGCATACGTCTAAACCACATATGGCTTCCTGCCTTAATTGCATACTTCCTGCCTTCTGCTGTTCAGCCACAAACGACCTGAATCCCTCACTGTTGCCTCCTCTGGACCTGCCAAGGAAGTGACCCCTCCTGAGCCAGGAACAAGCCTACAATCAAGCCTCCTTCAGCAATGAAGAGATGAGCTGCTACCAGGGTGACCAGTTTGTCCCAATTTGCTCAGGACTTTCCCCAGTTTCAGCACTGCAGGTCTCATCTCCAGGGAAACCTTTTCATCTCAGACAAATTAGGGCAATGTGTTAACCTAGCTGCCACCAACTTGGTTATTCTCCTCTCTTCTTAGGAAAAATAAACCTGGTTGAATAGAACCCTACTAATAGTAATATCAAATAGCACATAGTAACCATTACCATGTGCTAGACACTATTCTAAGCAGTCTATTCATGTAGACTCATTTAACCTGTTCCAACAATTTTAACTCCATTTCATGGATGAGAAAACTGAGGTCCAGGGAAGTGAAGTAACTTGTCCAGGGTCGCAGAGCTAATATGTGGCAGAGCTGGGATTCAAAGCCAGGTAGCCTGGCTTCAGAGAACACAGGCCTTACTACCTCTCTATACTGCCTTTATGTCGTAATCCCCACATCATTTCTATTCCCCAAATGTTGTACCCTCTTCTGCCCCATCTTCCCCTGTTGTCCCTGCTACTTACTTATACTTTGGCTCTGATTCACATATACATCTCCCATTTACTGGTATACTACTCTTCATTCATTCATACGCTCTAGAGGGGGTACCAGACATGTAATGGACAATAGCATCATACAGAAGTTCCCAAACTTTCTCAGTTCACAGTGCCTTTAGCATAATATTTGCTAAAAATATCAGTAATGTTTCACAGTGCCACTATGCAAAAAAAAAAAAAAATACTTAAAGGCTTTACTAGTTTAGTTCTGAACAACTTAATAGCAGGTGTTTATGTGGTATCTGATATATGTCTGTGTTTCTCTCAAAAATTAAAAGCTCCTGCCCCAGCCAGGTGGCTCAGTTGGTTAGAGCATCATCCCATACACCAAAAAGGCTGTGGGTTTGATTCCCAGTAGGGCACATACCGAGGTTGTGGGTTTAATTCCTGGTTGGGGTCTGTACAAGAAGCAACCAATCAATGTCTCTCTCTCTCTCTCTCTCAAAATTGATAAACATATCCTCGGGTGAGGATTAAAAAAAATAGCTCCTGCAGTGGGCTTTAGTTCCCAATGATCCTCTGGTGTACCTCAGCACACAGTTTGGGAACCATGAGCATTGTGGTTAAGTGCTTGGTTTCTACAGACAGTTGCTTGAGTTCAAATTGTGGCCCTTGCTTTGCAATGGAGCTTAGGCTGGTAATGAGGCCTCCCTGAGCTTTAGCTTTCCTCACCAGTGATGGAGATTATAATAGCAGCTCTCTCATAAGGCTGTCACAAGAATTTAATGTGTGTGTGTGTGTGTGTGTGTGTGTGTGTGTGTGTACACACACATCCATTCTCCAGAAAAGACTTAACATTTAGTCACTAAAATATAAGTTCCCCAAGGGTGGGGATTTGGATCTGTTTGGTTTGCTATTGTATCTCCAGTGCTTTTTTGCTTTTCTGTATTTTAAATAAACCACAAAAAAAGGCAGTCCTGAGTCTAATGTAATTAACAGGGGCCAAACCACAAAGGAAGTAGATTTCTATAACACGTAAAAAGCAGGAACAAGGTCTGTGCTACCCACTGAATGCTTGTGCCCCTCAAAATGTGTATGTTGAAACCTAATCCCCAATGTGATGGTATTTGGAGGTGGGCTTTTAGGGGATGATTAGGTCAGAGGGTGGAACCCCAATTGTGGGATTAGTGCCTTTACAAAGGACACCCCATAGAGCCCCCTTAGCCCTTCTGCCATGTAAGACACAGCAAAAAGACAGCTGTCTATGAAGCAGGAAGCAGGCTCTCACCAGACACTGAATTGGCCAAAGTCATGATCTTGGACTTTTAGCCTTCAGAACTGTGAGAAATACATTTCTGTTGACTCTAAGCCACCCAGTCTAGGTATCCTGTTATAACAGCCTGAATGGACTGAGTCTGTACCCAGTTCCTGGATGGAAACCTCATCTTCATTATGGAAATGAAGGAGGCAAAGAGTCCTTTGCCTTGGTCTGGTACTCCTTACACTTGGCATCTCATACTTTGAAAGCAAGTCTTCTTCTTTTTTTTTTTTTTTGGCCTTTCTCTGTGTTTTATCAGTGACTCCTTCCTGTGCTATCTTCAAGTTTCATCAGACTAACTCACAGCCCAGACAACATGGGGAGAGCTGGAGGCAGCAGGTCCTCCAGGAGCCCCCTTCCCTGTGGCAGACAGCATCTGTCATCGCGTAATGTGGTAAGGCACTTCTCACCCCTCACCAGGATATCCTAGCTCATCTTCCCATAGCCTTTCACTCTCCATAACGCCCTCTCTCATGAAGTTCCAGTGGAAATCCTGTTGCTCTGCAAATGATTGGCTTTTTTTTTCATTATAACTACTCTGTCATTATTTTAAGATTATTTTTTAAGTGTACAATTCAGTGGTTTTTTTAGCATATTCACAAAGTTGTGCAACCATCACCACTAACTATTTGCAGAACATTTTTATCATCCCCCAACGAAATCCTATACCCATTAGTAGTCACTATGGGATAGTAGCAATCCCATAGCTCTCAGATTAATCCCTGATAGCTATTAATCTACTTTCAGTCTCTATAGATTTGTCTATAATAAACATTTCGTTTAATGGAATCATACTATATGTGGTCAGTTGTGAATGACATCTTTCATTTAGCATAATGTTTTCGAGGTTTAGCATTGTTGTGGCACATATTAGTATTTCATTCCTTTTTATTGCTGAATAATATTTAATTACATGAATAAATCACTTTATGTTTATCCATTCATCAGTAGATGGACATTTAGGGTGTTTCCACTTCTTGTCTATTATAAATAATGCTGCAATGAACATTCGTGTCCAGTTTTAGTGTGGGCACATATTTTCAAGTCTCATTCATATTTCTCATATTTCATTCTCAAGCTTCAATTCAGTACCTATGAGTGGAATTGCTGAGTCACTGTAACTCTATGCTTAACATTTTGAAAAACTGTCAAACTGTTTTCGAAAGCAACTGCGCCATTTTACATTAGTACCAACAATGTATGAGGATTCCAATTTTTCCATATCCTTGTAAACACTTGTTATTGTCTGTTGCCTTTTTTTAAATTATAGCTATCTAGTAAGAATCTCATTGTGGTTTGATTTGCATGTCCCTGACAGTGAATGATGTTGAGCATCTTTTCATTTGGTTATTGGCCATTTCTTTGAAATGTCAATTAAAATCTTTTGCCTCTTTTTAAATCAGATTATTTGTCTTTCTATTATTGAGTTGTAAGAATTCTTTATTTATTTTGAAAACAAGTCTCTTATCAGATATATAATTTGCAAACATTTTCTTCTACATTGTGGCTGGCCTTTCATTTTCTTGCTGGTGTCCTTTGAAGGACAAACATTTTAATTTTAGTTTTGATTACATCCAATTTATATATTTTTTATTTTTGTTGCTTATGCTTTTGTAGTCAAATCTGAGAAATGGTTGCCTAGTACAAAATTTACTTTTGTTTTCTTCCATAAGTTTGATGGTTTTAGGCTTTTAATCTATTTTGAATTAATTCTTGTATATAGTATGAAGTAGGGGTCCGACTTCATTCTTTTCATGTGGTTATAATTGGGCAGCTGTCCCAACACCACTTGTTGAAAAGATTATTATTTACCTCATTGAATTGTCTTGGCACTCTTGTTGAAAATCACTGGATTACAAATGTCAACTCTCAATTCTGTTCCACTGATCAGTATATCTATCCTTATGCCAGTACCACACTGGCTTGATTTATGTACTTTTGTAGTAATTTTGGAATTGAGAAGTATTAGTCCTCCAACTTTCTTCTTTTTAAAGATTGTTTTGACTATTCTTGGTCCTTTGAATTTTAGAATCAACTCGTAGATTCCTGCAAAAAAAAAAAAAAAAAAAAATGGCAGCTGGGATTTTTTAAATAGAAATTAAGCTGATAAATTTGGGTTATATTGCTATAGATCAATTTGAGGAGTATTGCCATCTTAACATTATTAAGTCTTCCAGTGAGATGGCTTTCCATTTAGCTAGGCCTTTTTCATTTCTTTCAACAATGTTTTATTTTATAGTTTTCCATATTCACACACCTTGCACTTATTTTGTTAAATTTATTCCTAAGTATTTTGTTCTTTCTGATGCTATTATAAATGAAATTGTTTTCTTAATTTCATTTTCAATTATCCATTGCTAGTCTAGAGAAATACAATTGATTTTTGCATATTGATCCTGTATCCTACAATCTTGCTGAACTCATTTATTAATTCTAATAGATTTTTTTTTGCATGTGTACGAATTCCTTAGGATTTTCTATGTGTGAGATCCTGTCATCTGTGAATAAGCAATTAGTTTTTTAACTTGTCAATCAAAAGTCTTGCCTGCATTGGAATGGAGGAAGTCTTGCCAGTGAGCAGCAAAACACCCATCTTGTTATTCAAGAGAATAAAAATTTCCGTCTTGGGGTATTTGCTGGAATGTTCTATTAAGCAGATGTTCTTGAGCAGAGGAGATTTTGCCCAAGGGGGGATCTGGCAATGTCTGAAGGCCCTTTTGGTTTTCACAACTTGGTGGGAAGGGGGGAGGTGTTGATACTAGCATCTAGTACACAGAAGCCAGGGATGCTGCTAAACATCCTATAATACACAGGACAGCCTCCCCTTCTTCCTCCCCCATCCTCCAACCAATAATTATCTGGCCCAAAATGTCAATAGTGCTGAGGGTGCGAAACCCTGGATTAAAGGAATAGCTTCTAAAAATGTCTTCTCTGATTTGTGCCTGAGCTACTCTTCTCAAATCTGCAGGATTCTAAAGAAGTTTGGGGAATGATCTCTCAGCCCACAGGGGCTGCCTAACAGAGGTAGAGACAGTGTCCTAAGCCCTGGGTCAGTGACTACGTAAACATTTGGACCAAGTAGTGCACAATCTTTAGCAAGACAGAGATCGACGGCGGGCACAGAACACGTTGCAGCTGCCCCAGTGCCAGTGCCGTGTGTGATTACTATGGCACCAACAGGGGATGTTAGGCTTTGTGGAGCTTGATGCTTATACAATTGGAAGGGGCGGGGGGCTCTTTAAAAGAACACAGCCTTAGACACAGAACTTGGGAGGGACATGTGCAAGTTTCCGAGCCCTGAAACGGACATGTCGTTGGCTTTAGGGTGAACCCTCCCCAGAGGGAGGTAGTACAGGGCACAGTGGGACCACCTGAGAATTGCGTCATCCCTCCTGCTTTTCTGAAGAGCTCTTTAGCTAATTTGCATTAAGGAAACTATAAGCAGTATGGTGTTGTATTTTCTTACTCATATTTGTAACTTTTTCTTGGTGAAAACAATCTCCAGTTCTGCAGTTTGGTTCTGAGGGCAAAGTTGCCAGTTGCCAGGAGACAAACAACAGTCCTAGACATTTCAAAGCAGGTGCTCAGTGGTTAGTCAAGACAACCAATGGCTTTGATAATATATATTTCTAAATGTTGCAGGATGAATTTAGTACTTAAGAAGTAGGCTTTGCAGATACAAACGAGTCAGGTAATCCATATTGCAATAAGAGCAGTAAAATGTACATTTTTATAGTGTGAAGCATTATCATTTCACATTTATGTAGCATTCTGTATCTGCTGAGTGTTCTCTAGCCTTTAATTATTTCTTTTAATGGCCTGGTGAGGCCAGTCCCGGTAGTTGTTAGCATCATTTCAAAACTGCGCGAAAGAGGCGTGGGCTTCCAAAAACGATGCAGAGGCAGGAAGACGGAAACGCCATAGGATAGACTCAAAGGAGCAGGAATACTGGAGAAATCCAAAGGAACACATGGCTGAAGTGACTACCAGTGACCATCACAGAAACCTGGATTTCTAGGCAGCGGAGAGGGGCTCGTGCAGAGCTTGACAGGGAGAGTGTTAGAATTAATAAAGGGACATATTACTTGTCTCCCTTATACATAAGCACATGGAGACAGCAGAGGGAGTTCACGGCCAAATTTATAAATGACCAGGCCATAACTAACTACCAGGAAAGTGCAGACTTCCTCCATCAATGTCAGAGAGGAAATCCAGGTCCTCAGATTGCAAATTCCCTTAGTGTCACTGCCCGGGGAGGTTGGCAGTGCCCCTGAGTCCGGATAGCCATGCATATGTCCTATGTGTCTTCCTGACCAGTCAGGCCTGGGTAGGTTTCAGCAAATCACTGAACACCTCTATGGTCAATCCAGAACCAACTGAACGTGTAGCTTCTTTCTGGATGGTTGAAATTCCAGAATTATATTTATTCATGTTTAGATAATAATAATGGCAGGCATTTAATACTCAGTAAGTGCCAGACATTAACTCATTCAATCCTCACAATAACACTGTGAAATAAGCACTGATTTGACAGATGAGAAAACTGAGACTCAGGGGGGTAAGTAGCATGCCCAAGGTCACACAGCTGGTGAAGAGCAGATTCCAGATTTGAACCCCATGCAGCCTGGCTCCATAGTCTGTGTTGTCATCTCTTCTCTAGAATGCTATACTAAGAGGCTTTAAAATGCTTTCTCATTTTGTGATTTACAAATGAAATAGCAATGAACATTTAAGTATTTAGTAGCATTAGAAAAATGGACAATGAGCAAGTTATCTTTTATGTGTGTTTTTTTAATTGATTTTAGAAAGAGAAAAAGGGAGAGGGATAGGGGAGAGGGAGAGAGAGAGAACATCGATATGAGAGAGAAACATTGATCGGCTGTCTCCTGTAGGCACCCCTACCAGGGATTGAACCTGCATCCTGGATATTTGCCCTGACCAGGAATCAAACCAGCAACGTTTCAGTGCACAGAACAACACTCAACCAGCTGAGCCACACTGGCCAGGGCAGCAAGCTATTTTTTAAAATAGAAGAATAACTTCTACATTTTTGTCTCTATGATCACCCACATACTATATGTTCTTTCATATTCCTAAATTGCTTTGGAGTTATTACCATACTTGTTATCTTCTCAGTTATAGTGGCATTTCTGGGCTAAGTCCAGAAACATTTCTGTTTTTCTCCATTGATTTGTGACCTACTTGAGACAGGGACCTTTAAAAAAACATCATCATCTTGTACCTTGCATAGGTTGGCATTCGATACATGTTCACTGAATTAATACCAAGTACTAGTGGAGATCTTATGAAATTTTATTGCCTATTTTATCAACATATATTGAATAATTTAATGAAATAGAACATTTTTGACTGGCTGCTACTTGTGTAGAAAACAAACTTTCTTACCATTTCCCACCTGTTCACCATCTGCCCGCGACACACACCCCACACACTCCCTCCCCAACTCCACCATTATGAATAAGGAAGGGAAATTTTGATGGAGTGCTGAGATATTCCTACTTCATGGAGGACAGGTTAGAACCAGCATGTTCTCAGGCACTTGGGTTACTCTTGCATTTTTTATAACTTAAGATAACTGAAATGTATTTACCTCTAAACCATTATCCCAAATCATCATGCTACTTGAATTCTTATGCTTTGGTGTGGATGTGTGTATGTGTATACATTCTTGGTATGTCTTATTCTAGCAGCAACCTTTTAATTTGCTGTTTGTAAACTGTTCTCCAGTAAAACCAGAACACCTCTTTATGAGCCTATGGGCACCGCCAAAGTAAAAGGCCCTGGGAACTCTCAAACACTAATGGTGAGTATGTAAATTGGCAAACCCACTTTGGGAAGTGATTTGGCAGAATCTACTAAAACTGAACGTAGGCATAATCATGGACCATGTTGTTATCCATCAGCCTAGTGACACAGCTTTATCCATACCCCATGCTAGGACCCACTCCAGCTGTCCTTCCTTTATGACCTCTCAGGTCTGTTGTTGACACCCCCCTCCAGTCGTGTCCCTTTCCTCAGCTGACCTTAACCCTCCTCAGCCCAGCAGAGGCATGCGCACAACTGGGAACCTCAGTGGGGAAGATTAGGAGACTGGAGCAGCTTCCTGTCAGTCAGCTTTCTAAAGGCTATGTGACATTCCTACCCCTTCTCCAGAAACCTTCAAACTCTGTACCATTGAGGATGACCCTGTCATCAGTATCTAGTACTATAAAGCCCAACACAAACTGGCTTAGGCAGTAAAAGTGAGTCATTGGCTCGTATAACTGCAAAGACCAATGTGGGCTTTAGGCACAGTTCTATCTAGCAAAGCTCCAGTTCCATTTCTCTGAGATCTCTCAACTCTATCTATGATCTGCCAGGTTGGTTTTATCCTCAGGCCAAAGGCCCTCGTGGTCACAAGATGCCTGCCAGCATCAGCTGAGCTATATGCTTCCTTGTTCAAGCAAGTAGAAGAGAGCAGGGCTCTATCCAGATAACTGCTGAATAAAAGCTCAGAGCTTCACTCTTGGGACTTTCTGAGTCCAACTCCCAAGCCACTCATTTTGGTAGCAAGACCCCATCTGCTTTCAGAATTGAAGCCCCAAGCCCTGGTCAAGCAAACAGAACAAAACAAACACACACAACTCCTGGTGTTCCTTTCCCCAGAATAATGGGTCCTTACTCTTACTATGTTTACATAACTAAAAGGATTCACTCAAATGACCTGTCCCAGAACAGAGAAGGTATGCTCCAAAGTGATTTTACGTCCTCATGAGATCTTAGAAATAGCACCAGCTGGCAATTTTAAATGTCAACTTTCCTGCTAAAACGTACAGGTCTGCCTCACTGCTGCACCAGACTGTACCACCCACCCCCTCCTCCAAGAAATCTAAGGACATTTGGTGAGAAGAGATGACCACATGTCACAGCATCTGTAGCACTGGATTCAGAGGTAATAATAATGCCTTGTGTTTGATTAGCCTTCTACAGTTTCCAGTGTGTTTGCGCATGTGGCATCTCACTTCATCCCGGGAGCTGGGTAGGATCTGGACTGTTGTATCCAGACAAAGAAATCTTTTTGAGTGATTGACTTACCCAAGATCAATGGCTTTTAAGTGACAGAGCATTGGGATCTAGGTCTTTTGGGTGCTGAACTTTCGTAGGGACCTTTCCTCTGGTTAGTCTTTTGGACCAGAGTACAGAGTAAGGAAAAATAAGAAATGCAAATCTGGTTGTTGTTCAGAAGCAGGGCGGGGGGTGGGGGGGCGGGTGGTGGTAGACTGAGGTAGGGCTTATCAGAAAGGAGGATTCCTCTGCTGCATGACTTTGGATGAACATAAGAGAGAAGACACAAAGATCTCAACCTTTGTTTCTGCCCTTTTGTTTCCCAATTAACTTTTTCTTAACTGTTTCTTTCTCAAATTCTCTTTTCTGGTACAACTTTCTCAAATACAATACCAAACAATTTCCATGCCCAGACTCCATTCAAGAATCAATCCTGAAAAGGAATTGGGGGTTGGGGGGTGGTGATACTGAGAGGACAAGGTGAAAAAAGATGGGGGGTACACAGGATTGGGAAGGGGGGCGAGAAGGGGTTGGTAAAAGAGAGAAATTGGCTCTGATACCAAAGATTAATTGTAATCTAAAATGTTAGATTCCTACATATATTTATTTATTTTTAAATATATTTTTATTGATTTTTAGAGAGAGAGGAAGGAGAATAAGAGATAGAAGCATCGATGTGAGAGAGAACCATCGATCAGCCGCCTCCTGCATGCTCCCCAGTGGGGATTAGGTCCACAACTTGGGCATGTGCCCTGACCAAGAATCAAACCGGTGACCTCTTGGCACATGGGTCGACGCTCAACCACTGAGACACACCGGCTGGGCCCTACATATATTTTTAAAGAGCACTAATGCCTTCCGGGCAATGTGACATTGAACTGCAGACCTAGGAATGGGGACACTCAAAGACTGGGAAGGCCAAACCAACCAATTGAAGGCTTTTATTAATTATTTAAAGTATAATTGGAGACTGGTCAGGCATTATACAACATATTTATACATAGCCCTCATTTTAGGTAAAATTGAAGTAAGCACATATTTAGCTTCTTGAAAATTACTTTTCTTAAGACTCATTGGGAAATATGGAAAGAAACAGAACCAAGAAGTGGGCAGCTCTGACAGCATGCTGGAGATCCGTTTAAGCTGCAAAGGGGCCTTTCTGAGTTATCTGCACTAAGAATTAGATTGCATCTAATCTCATGGTAGTGAGCAATTTAGAAATAATTAATTCAGGCACTCGTGGGCTGTTGTGATAGTAAAAGTAATTTAATTGTTGCACTGTGGCACGGAAGGGCAAACAGAGGCTGCGAACTGGTGGCTCGCAGGCCCCGATATAGCCCACAGAGGGACTCTTTCGCCTTCCAGTGTTTGGGGAGAACAGCGTCCTCCAGTTCACTCATCCCACCAGTCACATCATGCACACATGCACACTCACACACCGCGTTCTTCTCTTGTCGCTTCCCCTGCCTGGCCCTTAGGGCTTCTAAGTTTGAGACCTCAAAGATTTAAAATAAAATAAGAGTCATTAAGTATATGAGGCACTACAGATGTTGGCAAAAGCATGATGGGATGAAAATTGTAGGAAGGCAAATTTAGTTCTAAAACCAAGGGGAAAAGTCCTTCCTGGAGAACTACTGGAATCTGGGTCCATTTTCGGAAAGGCAAAGTTAGCTTCCACCTGGGTCCAGCTCTGGACAAGAAGGGACTGAGTTGCAGAGCCCTTTGAGATGGCATTTAGCAGGGCTGTTTGTTCTATGGCTCCAGGAACTAAAACTACCACAGCAAATAAGATTATGTCAGACAACTGGCTGAAAAGCAACATAATTAGAGCGATTACACACAGGAGATAAAGACAAAGAGTATAACAAAAGCAAAAGGAGCCACCTTTCCACATGATAGGCGATGCAGATGTTCCTCTCTCCACCCCAAAATCAACAGAAGGGAGGTACACAGTGAAGGGTAAGCCAGGAACTAGCTAAAGAGCAAAACATGGGTATCCTTTCAAAGTCCTACTTCTCTATCAAGTTCAATTTTAAAATAAGGTATTAGGCGATAACAATTAAAGGACTTTCCAAATGTGTGGGAAAGGGAAAATTCAAGCCAAGAGACTTTATATCTGATGGGTGTCCAAGCCCCCTCCATCATCGATACCTCATCCTGACCCTCAATACCCTGTCCTAAGTGCACTTGAGATAGAGGATGCTTTTGCCCCTCAATCTCAGTGTCTGTGTGGTGGGTGAGCAAGGTTCGTCCTCTGGCCAAGAGCCCAATTCTTCCCCCAGATTGAAGGGGAGAGAAGAAAAATGATCTTTTGCACCCAAATTCAAGTATGGATCTTATTTGAAGATGAGGACTCTGGAGTCAGGCAGTCCTGAGTTCAAATCCTAGTTCTAGCACTTACTAGCTTTATGGACCTCAGTAAATTACCTTATTGCCCTGAGTCTTGTTTTTCCTCATCCACAATGTGGGCATAATGCATTCATCTATCTCAGGGTTTAAAAACTGATCTATGTTAATACATCTAGTTCAATGTCTGACACAACAGTAGGCACTTAATGACTGTTATTTAAAATAACCATCATAATGAACTTGAACCTCTGTGAAAGGAAAAGTTGTCCTAGTCAGTCAAATGAAAGGAGATCCAGTGTCAGATCTCATGTCATGGCTGAATGCCTCTCTGCTTATCTCTGTCCAGCTGAATGGCTTTGTCTGCATCAGCAGAGACTAGGAAACCAGTGCCATCAAAAGCAATGAGACAAGCATTCTATAAGTGCTTGTTAGGGGCACAGTGCAATGACATTGTGCTGGACCTGAAAAGAGGTCTCATTAAAGGCTGGGCTGTGGTCATGGGAAGGTATAACTGTTGTACTCTATCCACACTCTGAGATGATGGAAGACAATCTTTCACTGTTGCTACAAAAGAGAAGAACAGTAAGAAATTGTTAGAAATTGCTTTAGCATTGAAAACCAAAGTCTTAGTGCATTGCCTTATCACAGTGCTGAGCTATACCCCTGTACAACCTTTGTTGAGCACTACGGGCAGACTCAATGAAAAATAGTCTCTTTTCTCAAGAAGACTAGGATCAGTGGTCTCCAAACTCTAATGCATTCATCCCAAGATGGGGGTCAGCCAATACTCTGGAGTGTGGGATGAAGACATGAGACCTTCCATTCCTGTTTTTAAAATTTTATCTTCTTAAAATATCTGACTTACTTTATAATATACATAGTTGTGCCTATATATAATTTATAAATAAAAATATAAATATTTGTGGGATCAGGTTTAAATTTTTTATTGATTAAAAAGGTTTGGGAACCACTGGTACAGAGACAAAGGACAAGTAAACCAACAGTCAAAATCTAATGCAGAGGGAGCTTGACTGAAGCACAGATGATAAGCATGTAGCTCTGCAGGGAAGGCTTCCTGGAGGAGGTGACAAATAGAGCTGCGAAAGTGTGTTTGGTGAGGGGAGAGGAGAAAGGAAAGAATGTTTCAGGCAGGCTACACAACACATGCAAAGGCAAGGTAGCTTGTGCATGTACAATGAGTGCATTTGGAAAACTAAAGTAATTTGGTCCATTTGAAATGTCAGGATACGTGAGGGAATTGCAGGAAGGCTAGGAGGCTTCTGCAGAGATAATGATAATGGTCATTGAATAGGAAGCTTATTCTGATGGTGAAGGTTGGTGCTGAGGAATTCTAGCAGGGAAGGTGAGACCAGGGAGTAGTGTTCCAACTTGATCCTCCAGCCCAGTCTCCATTGACACTTGTCTGAATCCCAGAGGAAAGGATTTTAACAGTGGGAGCTGGTGAAACCTCAAAAAGCTAGGACAAAAAAAAATAATAATTGCTAGCAGACTTTGAAGGGAGAGAAAATCTTCAACGCTGGGCATTGCTGGATGAGCATCAATAATGCCCAAGGACACATGTCTGGGTAGAAAGGTTGTGCAGTCCTTTTCAAGTGTTAGTGCCTTGGTGACTCCAACAGCAACAAGAGTTATCACTGGAGGGAGCCAAAGCTGGAAAGGAGGGAAATGGCAGACACCAGAGTAGCCAGGAGGACAAGAACAGTACGTGGAGTCCACTGAGCCACACTGACAGGCTCTGAGAACCAATTCAGGAGGACCCTGCAAAACATCTGATGTTCCCTCATGTGAGGAGAGACTGTACCAGTCCTATTCATAATTGTATCCCTTGTTCTAGCACAATGGATGAGGACTGCAGGGTTGTACAAATCCTGGGGTCACTCTCCATGGAGGTGCCTATATAAATAACACCTTCTGGAGCTGTGCAAGGACCCTCGCATAGATGTTCAATCAAGGTATGTTAAAGGAACTGATGGAATACTGATTGTTTGTTTGTTCTTAAGTCTTTATTTAAACTCGAGGCTGGGCTGGCCTTATCCCATCAGGTTTGGGTTGGAGCTATCATCCGGGTAGCAGTGTGGCCAACTGCAGTAGAGGGTAGACCTGTGATGCTCAGTTAGAACTGTAGTCACCAATTAATATTTCATTAACTTCGTTCCGAAAAAATCCTGCAAAGAACTGGAAATGCAATGTCATAACTATGTATTAGCCAGTAAGTCAGAAACAGCCAGGTGGGGAACTAAGGGGTAACACCTGTGAGGATTCATCACTGTTGGCATCAGACCAGAGAATCCCTGTTACTCTTTCTAAGGCCAACCCTTAATTCTAGGCAGAATGAGACTGGGGGCCAGAGTGAGCATTAATCATCAAAGAACAGATAAAGCTGATTCATTTCTGAGCTGGGATAAAATCAATACAAAGAACTTAAGAGTGGGTTGCATAAATATTAAACAAGAAAATCTGGAATAGACATTGTCTTCCTTGGAAGAAGGGCCTAAAGAAAAATATCCCATTGAGGCAATGATGCTATTGGTAGAAGTGGCAGCCTGGGTCTTCAAAAGCTGGGGGAATGTCAAACCTTCTTATAAAAGACTGCAGAATGGCATGAGTTGAAGACCTGGGTTCATGATCTGCTCAGCCTACGCAGTGGTGGCAGTAAAAGGAATGCCTTGAGCCACCCTAAGATCCTGTTTCCATCCAGGAAACCTGAAAGGTCCCTTAAAAAGGACCTGCAGAATGACACAGAAAACCCAGAGCTGAAGGCAGTATGGAGAGTTAAATTCAAAATAGAATCCAATGTTCATACACATCCTTTTGTAGTACTAACAGATGTCCACACAGGGCACAGGAAGTACATGGTTTTCATTATCAGTGTATCCCTAGATTAACAGAATCCTGTATGTGGAGGCCAGACAACTGCATGAAACAGAACCCTTTGGTGGCTTCGATTGGTTCCATTAAACTAATGGATTTATACCTTCCTGGCAGCTAGAATTTGAGTAATGGCCATGCTGGATTTTGGGAAACTGCTATTGGATCCGAAATCATTTGTAATGCTAAGCACCAAGCTATGGCCCCTATACATCCATACTTTGTCTAGGCCAACAAACTGGGAGGCACAGTGTTCTGGGGCAAATGGTTTCCAAGAATAGGGTCTTAAACCCAGGGAATGCTTCTAGTCCATAGCCCCTATCATATGCTTCTGACTCAGTTCTCTCACTGCCCCTTTCCTTTGAAGTATTTTTACTACCCAAATCAGGCAGTCAAATGTTTCTTGAAAGCACAAAGGTATACCAGCCATCACTTTCTCCTGGACATAATAGGTTGAAGTGTTTGTTCTATGTTTTTATAGCCTAGTGTTGACTTTATCTGAAGGGACACCTTTGAAACAAGTATTTTTAGTACATAATGGTAAGCATGCCATTGTAAGGCAAATTTTTTAAAGTTTGCCTGTGGTTAGTGTATCTTTGTCACTGCTTATTGATGCCTTACTGAGTGCACTGTGAACAGACCGGAAACCGACTGTATGTGCCTGGGGAGAACTCACTCCAGGCTTCTGACCTCAGTTTACCACATCCTTGCCACATTTACAAAATCAGTAGGTCTGTTGGCCAGAGTTTCTTCCAGATCTAATAGACCATAATTAGGTACCTAATATAAAGACCAGAAATGCCTCTAGAGTGTGCAGATTTTTAAAAAATAATATGATCAGAATGTCATATAAGCAGAGCTTCCGTTCATATATGAAGAATTAGTAGAGTGGGTTATTTCATGCAAAATAAACTAAGTCTTTACAAAATATTATTGCCCAAGGTAAAGAAAAAATTTTAATCTTAAAATCAAAATCTTGTTTCATTTTTAAGTTATTTAGGCTCATTTATTAGAAAAATATATTTATTACATTTGACCTATCAAGGTTTTATTTTAGGAATACTGAAACTGATAGCAGGCCGTGGATACTTACACATTAGTGAAACCCAGTCCCCTGACTTCATTCATCTTTCACCTGCACATTTCTGGCACTTTCCATCTCTGAGCTCTCTCGCCTGAACTACCTCTGTTCCTCTCCATGCTTTCTCTGGAGTTAATTCCCCACTGACAGTTTTACCTTCAGAGGACAGAGTTGCTACTTCTTCAAAGTTCTCAGTGCTTCCTAGAGCCTGCATGATGGGGGTGCCTAACACTCATCTCCAGGGGAAAGCTGTTTGGGCACCTGTTTGGCTGAAGCTTTTGCATTGCCTTTCTCTATCCTGTTATTCTGTTCAGTGTGTGTCTGTCAGATATTTCGCCTGCTCTCAGCTGAAGGCCTTCCCAGACCAGGCAGCTGAATGCACTGCACAGCTGCCAAAATTCTAATTCAAGATCTAGAATTCTAACTCCTGCTCTTTAGACCCTTGTTTGGCCCTAGCTCCAGTCTCCTGCCAACCGGTTCCTTTGGCTCATTAGCAGGCCCACCCAGGCCCTGCTCCTACCCCTAAGTGGGCCCAGGAAACCATTCTTGGCACCAAACTGAACTTCAACAACACAACTGCCCCAGCCTCACCCAACCCAACTCTCATCTCAGCACAAGTTCGTGAGCTGGGAGACAGAAGAAATGGGCAAGAAGAAGAAATGTCACGGGTGAGGGAGCACATCACACCCAGGCACTGACTGTAAAACTTTGCTGTGCCTTTGCTCTAAATACACTAATGAAAAGCCTTAACAATCCTATTATTAGAAATAACACAACAGATGAATATAGTGTATGAAGAGGGGAATACTATTTCTCTCTGAATCTGCACCAGAGGGTAAGTGAAATTTGTCCAAAGGAAAAATGCTAATTTCAATATACCTGCATTAATTTAAAAAGGAACTATTGGATCATAAACTCCTCATAATGTCATGTTCCTTAAGCACTTAGAAAATTGCTATAGAGGAACACACATTTAACAGGTAAAAATATGAGTGCAACTGGGGTGGGAGTGGGGACAATGAAGTAATTGATTCTTGAGAAAAATGCTAGTTTTCAGGGGAGCTACCAAATTCAACCTAAGTGCTTAAGTGGTCTAAGGTATGGTTGGAATGCTTACAGGCTGGTGCAATCTTGATTGATTGGAGAATCCCTTCTCTTTTAAATGAAGAGTACATATGTCCTTGAACCTGTACCCACTCCTTCTAGCCTTAACCAATGCACTGTCCTTTCTGCTCTGACAGTTTGCTCCCAGGGAGACAGATAGGTTAATTCCCAGATCTGAGATTGGGTCAGTGGGGGCTGTAATCTGGGAAATAAAAGCATTGTAGTTTTTGTTTTCCCAAAAGGAGCAGGGAATATAACAAACGTGGTACATATGTAAAACACAGGCAAATGCACTTGACAATCAAGCACTCTATTTTGAAATTTAAATAAAGCTAAGATTTTCTTCTGGCCTAGTGGGAAACTTCATTAAAATCAATTAGTTAGTACAAACCTCCAGAGAATATGGACTTTTTTTTTTAAAGAAGGTTTAGTTAGTAAGGTGCACACAATTACCTTTCCTGGTTCCCCTGTGAATGTCAGTGTCACACCTAGACAGGTGGCCAAATGCAAACAAATGTCCCCGAGAGGGGCCTGGGTAACTCCCATGGCTGGCTGCATGTGTAATTAATAGATGTGCATATACCAAGACTGTAATATACATAACCAAGGAGGCTCCAAACAGATTGCACGTATTACCAACTGCGAAGAGCAGGCCCAGTGAGATAAAAGTTGGTGGCAGGCTCTCCCAGGTGAGGCCTTGGTGCAGGAGCAGAGGTTGGGGCCGCACAGCTGTTGCCGCGCGCCCTGATCCCTCCTCCCAGCTGCGGCGGCCTCACCCCCTCCCCCGCCGCTCCCGCCGCCGCCGCTCCCGCCGCCGCCGCCGCCGCCTCCCCTCAGCCTCCCGGTCTCTCCTCGCTCTCCTTCCATCGCTCTCGCCCCCTCTCCCTCCGTCCCGTCCTCTCGGCTCCCCTCACCCCGCCTCTCTCCCCCTCCCCCAGCCCCTCCTCTCCTCACCCCACCCTGCCGCCCTCCCTCCCTCCCTCCCTCCGCCCGCCCGTCCGGCGCTCGCAGAGTCGACACCAGGGGGGCTCTCGATGTAGCACCATGACAGGCATCGCCGCCGCCTCCTTCTTCTCCAATACCTGCCGATTCGGGGGCTGCGGACTCCACTTCCCCACCCTGGCCGACCTCATCGAGCACATCGAGGACAACCACATCGGTAAATGAGCCGGGGGTGGGCGGGGGTGCCGGGTGCCTGGAACTCCTGCCCAGGAGAGAACCCCAGGATGGCCAGGGGTGGCCAGGCGGGCGGCAGGCGGCGGGCGGGCGGGTGTGTGCGAGCCGGGGCGCGGGGGCGGCGGGATGCGGAGGCGCGAGGTGCCGGGGGCGGGGAGCGCCGGGGTGGGGGAGGGCGCCCCGAGGTGCCGCGGCGGGCGGGCTGGGGGACTCCGAGGGGCGTGCGCGCCGGCTGCGAAGTGGTGGGAGAGGGGGTGCGCCGGGCGGGGGCGGGAGGAGGGACCGGCGGCGGGGAGATGCGGCGGCGGGCCGGGCGGCCGGGCGGGCGGCGCTGGGCAGGGGCGCGGAGTTAGTTGGCCCGGGTGGTCCGAGCGGCCTGAAGCACCCGGGGATCGGGGGGCGGGCGCTGCACGCCGCCCGCCGCTTCCGCCCGGGCTCGAGCTGTCAGGGTTCGGCGGCGGCTGCAGCGGCTGGGAGGTGGGAGCGGGGGGGCGGGGGTGGCTCCACCGCGGCAGCCATTCCGCTTCCTCCTCCCGCCGCCGCCGCCGCCACTGCGTCCTGTCAGCGCCGGTTGCTAGGTGTGGTGCGTCGGGAGGGGGCCGGAGCCGGCGGCCGGCGGTTGAGGAGCCGGTGCTCGCCTTCTCCCGCGGCCGGGCCGGGCACGCTGGCCCGGGGGACCTGGGCGCCCGCCCCTGCCCCGGCCTGGCGCGGACGCCTGGGCGCTGCGGGCTGAGGTCCCGAGTGCACCCGCGGGCCGCACCCAGCGCCCCGGGGCCGGGCTGCCCCGGAGGCCCCTGCGGCTGCGTCCGCTGGAGAGCTGTCCCCCGAGGCCCGCGGCCGGGCATTTAAATGCTCCCGGGCTCTGCGATTTGCCTTTCAAATGGTACTAGGCCCGAAGTGCGCCGGCTGTGTCCGGGATCGGCGGCGGCGGCCTGCGCAGCGCCCCGGGCGTGGGGGCCGCGGGGACGCTGGGGAGAGGGCGCCTCGCGGGGCGGCTGCTTTCCCTTCCTGCCCAGGACCCCGGGGCCTTTCAACAAGTCCTTTAATTCGCTGAAGTCCTTGCACACATTTGCACACTCCTATTCGGAGCTCCTGCGAGGGGTGGTGGGTCAGGTTCATCTGGCTCCGGCGATCCAGCCACCTGCGGAAGGTGTGGCCGGCGCGCACGAGTTGTGCTGTGTAGGCTGGAAGGTGAAGGTGATGCCCCAACAGGGCTGTCTAATCCAGAGGACCTGTAAATTGCCCCAGAAAGTCATTTCCAAATGAATGGTATGGATTCAGCCATGTGGATGCCCCTCACGTTTCTACAAAGTTGAGAGAATAAATCACGACTGCTGTGTATTTATGCACGAATAACATGAGGCCGAGCCTTATGCTCTTTTACTTAGGGTAATGCTTTCTCTTAGCACACAGTGGGTGCTTGTTAAGCGTTGAATGCTAGTTTAGAATGGGACATGATGGGGCATCCTGGATGGGGAGAAAAATCATTCAAAATGTCTACAAAATGCCTTTCAAAAGATAATCCTGATGAGTAATTGACAAGGTTTTGAAATGTACCAAGTTTTAAAACATCCGTTTAATAGCATCTGCCATCTCCTCTGATAAAGATATGACAGAAGAGCCAGCAAGTTTTGATTGTCTTATAGGAGGAGTTTAATGGAGTTAACAAATTTGCTGATTCATTTCATGATTGAATAGTCATAACTGAAGTTGCTTAAAGGGTAAATCAGATTTTTTTCATTATGGGTAGTTTAAAATAATACTAGAACTCCAGTAATGCAAAGTTCCAATAGAAATTTTGTTAGTTCAAGTTCCTTTTCTTACTTTCAATAATGAATAGAAAATAATAACTATAAATAAGTAAATAAATATATATTTTATAAATAAATAATGTTTTCTATCCTAGGGAAGGCTGTCATTGCATAGCTCATTCACTCTGGCTAACAGTAATTTCAGGGTAAACTAATTAATGTAAGGTAATTTTTGCACGATCGCCTGTCTACTTGATTAGCTGGTTAAAAGAAAATATAAATTATATTTATTAAAATATGTTACACTTATCCTTCTTAAGGATTTAGTTTGTAATCAGATTATTTAAAACTAATTGTTGGTAAATCACAAGAGCTTTTTAAATTTGCAGAAATTGTCTTTAGGATTGTGCAAACATTTTTTAAGAGGATTAAAGTTTCCATTAATTTTCTTAAACTCAACTTTTAAGTAATGACCACTCCCAAAGGGCTAGTGTTTTTTCTTTTAGTGAAAATATTGAAAAATTAAGTTTATAACAATAGCTATGATTTAGGCAAACTGTGTAACAAGGCTAACAATTACTATACTTTGGAATTAGTTTGAAACTGGCAAACTTTATGGAAAATAAATGTTAAAATGAACAAACAGTTGAAATTCCTAGAGTGAAGAGACCCTCTTGAACTATTGTATTCCTCAGCTGAAGAGAGGCCCCTTACTTTCAAACACCAGCTCCATATGCAGAAAGAAATAAAAATTAAAATAACCTGATTCAAGAATTTAAAAAAATCAAACTGATTACTAGGCAGTGTCCTATAACTACACTTTTGATGAAGAAACATGAGTAAAAATATATCAGACAAAGCATTTAGTGAAAGATTTGTGATTAAGTGGTATCTATTGTTTATAGTTCAGTATATAAATTTTGGAGGACAGTTCTATGGTTGTTTATAATGATTGACACTGATTTCATGTCCATGTTGTCCAGTGGTCACATTAGAAAGATGCGTGAAAAGACAACTGAAAGGTATATTATCTTTAATTTTTTTCAAGGAGCTTGTTATTTAGCAATCATAAGAGTATTGGAGATATGTTTAGGTGGCTTTTCCATCTTGGGGACCTTTCTGAGTTATTACCTTTTAACCACTAGTCAAAATCCTTAAGCAGTAATGAAATGAAGGTTAATGGGACTATGGCGTGTTTCTTGCTAGACAGATTTTTCAAGGCCTTTAGTGTCCAAGGCCCATAGTTTTCATTATAACTGTATTGTTTAGTACAGATTAATTAGGTGCATTAAGTTGAGTGTAACTGTCTCTATTATCTTACACATGTACACTTAGCTCATGCTTTAAATTATTTTCCTGTACCCATAAGGAACAAGGACTTGGGGCTGTAGAACCAAGGGAAGTGCTATCTTCCCTACTCTTGGAAGAGTGCTGCACCTGTGTTCCTGTTTTCTTCCTGTGTGTCATCACAGTCTAGTACTGAGCACCTGTCTCTGTGTATGGCCAGAGTATCCCAGCTAAAACCCTCCCCCAATTTAATTTGCCTAGGAAGCCCACAGCCCTGTAACTGTGCAGTGATTCTCCATTGGCCTCGCTGTCACGTTATTCATAGACTGACTCTGTTTCCTGAAGAAGGGAAAAGCTGATCAGGATGTGTTTGCTTCTTACCTGTGAGTAGATACGTGAGCTTGTAAAAAAACATTCTTGACATGCATATCCTAGATAGGTGAAGTTAAACAGGTAACTAGGCATCATAGAAACAGCAAGAGCACTAAATTTAGCACTGAAGGTCATGTCACAGACTCATGAAATGCCTGTGCCTCTATCCATGCATCCCAGTGCTGTGGTCTCAGAGAGACAACTAGTTAATCATTCTTGCCAGATGTGATTATTTGGTACGTTTGTAAACATGCATTTTGAAGTTACTTGTGCAATAATATATGTTGAGCACCTATTTTGTACCAGGCACAGTTCTAGGCATTTGGTATTTTTTGGTAAAAAGAGATCTCAGCCTTTGGGGAGTTTATGTTCTGGTGGTGAAAGATAGACAATGAACAGTCAGCATAAGAACTAAATTATGTAATATATCAGAAGGTGATATGGAAAAGGAGAAGATTAGAACAGGCTAAGGTAGATTGGGAAGAGGAAATGTTGGAATGTTTAATCGGTTGGCCTGGATAGGCCTCACTGAGAAGCTGATAGATGAGTAAAAACATTCACAGAAGTGAGGGAGTTAGCCTTGAGGACATACAGAGAACATTGAGCTCTAGGCAGAGGGAACAGACGGTGCAAAGGCCCCGGGGCAGGCCACACCTATTGAACTGAAACACAGAATCTGGCCCAGTTCAGTTATTCCTATGATGGTACTAAACTAGCAGGTCATTTGGAACTTTACCCAGGTTTTAGGAGCCTCAGCTTTGCTGTTATTGACTCAGGTTTTCCTGTAGAGGCCCCATTAGGAGATGGGAGTATTACTGACTAATAGTGGCTTGCAGTAGCTATGACTTGGCAGTTCTTGACCCTGAATGTCAGCAGGTTTCTTGTGAGTCTCTACTTGTTAATTTCTTCATCTCCAAAATCCAGGTAATAAATCCATGCTGCTTCATTTCATAGGGTAGATTTGTAAATCATGCAATGAATAAAGGTAAAAGTCTCTAGAAAGCAAAATAAGGTAGTTAGTATCAATAATGTAGAATTTAGCTCCAGTGATAATTTAGTAAACATTTGCATTATCTCCTCAGAGAAGCATCATGGTATACTAAATAAATGGGTATACAATATATACTAGGCCCTTATTGTCTCCATTTTATAGAGGAGCAAACTGAGGCACAGGAAGGTTACATAACTTGCCTAAGTTTCCATGGCTGGTAAGTGTGAGCTGGAATTTGAATTTCAGACAAGTATGCAAAGCTGGGCCTGTGTCAAATTGCCAAATAGGTGAAGAACTAGACAGTACCATCCTTACTCCCCCTCCAGACACAATGGATCTGCGTCTCCTCCTTCAGAAAGTAACTGAACTCTTGAGATGAGGATCAGCTGAGGGGCAGCATAGTGAATCCAGCTTGTATGGGTGGAGTATATATCTCTGCCACTTGTCAGCTGTTTTTGAACAAATGAATTAACTATGCTGTCCCTCAGTTTCCTCCTCTGTATAATGATGATAACAGCACCTACCCCTTGGAGTGGTGGTGAGAATTCAGTGAGCTAATAAGTATAAAGTTCTCATCTGCAATATTAAATTATCAACATATGATTTTTTTTTGCCATTTTGTGTATTTACTAAAAGCATATGTTTGGAATCCTTCTGTGAATGTCTACATTAGAGGTTAACAGAACGTGGGTTGTGGCCACCTACTTGTGTCGCTGTATGGGGCATTTTACAACTACGTAAAATCATTGGGCCCTTCCCAGGAAAGATTGAGAATAGAATACTATACAGGAGAACCTTCAACACTCCAGCATTGGGGTTGCAGCCTCTGGCCACTTTCTCTTCTGTGTGGCCAGAGGTACTTTAGATGCTGGCAACAACTTTTGCCACTGTGGACTGGAAAGTGGTGTCAAGGCCAGTGGCTTCCAACATGGCCTTTCCTGTGGCCTGTGTTTATTTAAAAAAAAAAAAACCAGGACTAAAAAGAAGCACTGTGCCTTGGGCCTCTGGGCACAGTCCCACGAGGATATTTCCTGTGGGGAGAAGGAATGAGTGAATGAAAAATGAATGAATGAAAGGCTTGTCACTGCCTGCCCTGCTCTCTGCCTGCACCCTGTGGTTTGGCGGCAAGATGCCTTCTTACTTCCTCCCATGGTTCACAAAAAGGTCCCAAAGCCCAGGAAGTTTTGTGTGTGTGTGTGTGTGTGTGTGTGTGTGTGTGTGTCTAAAACTTCATGACATTCTCCAAAACACTGTCCTCAGTAGTTGTTCCTTTTGCCCACATCTCACCTGTAAACAGTCAACTCACACTTTATGAAACATTGCTGGTGAACATCCTGTCTCATAAGTTTCACAAGCTTCTGATTGTTTTCCTTTGGTGTTTGTGTTTTCTGATGTGTGGCTGAAATGTACAGACAGAAAAACCCTGCTACCTGCAACTGACTGGGTTGACAGAAGCCTTCCGTATTCTTTGGAAAATGGTTTCCTTTAGAGTACATATATGTTGGAGACATTTCCCATCTTGACAATTCTAGAAATGCAAACTGACAGCTGTTTTCAGAAAACCCAGTTCTTCCTGTGGACGATAGTGAAGAAGCCTCAAGGCTGGAGCAAGCTGGTGACAGTTGACGAGAGGGGCTTTCCTAGGAAGCCAAAGGCCTTGTATTTTAGACTGAGGTCCAGGAGAGGACACAATGTTATTGACCCCCTTAAAAATCCTCCCTTTTTTCCCAGCATTTGCTTTGAGGAAAGTATCATATCTTACATGTCTTGGTATTTTTCTCCCTGCCCATCCTTACCCCTGACCTCAGATCTTGATAGTGAAGACCTGTCATGGGCACCACTGGAGAAATGCTTGCTGGATTGCAGATAATGCATTTGTTTCATGATGGGGTAGTAGATTTGTTTCACATTGACCTGGCTGAAGTGTAGAATAGCAAATGTCTATCTGAAAATTGGGAACAGCAAATGTCAGAAATTTATATGTTTGTTTTAAAAAATGCCTTTCATTTAATAGGCTAAATCAGTTTAAAGAAAATTCTATTTTCTGCTTGTGGTAAGCACTGGAATGTTGCATTAGTTTTCGCCTATTTTTTTTTTTAAGGCTATAGGCAAGCAGAGACCAGACTAATGGATATTCTCTTTAAGGATGAAGTCTTCCAATAACTCTCTTTCCACCTGGGCAGGAGTCAAAGTGACTGTTTGAGTCACTAACTACAGACTCTCAAGACTCTGTATTCAGCACCAGCATTGATAGTT
Organism: Tadarida brasiliensis; assembly: GCA_030848825.1. NCBI lineage: Eukaryota > Metazoa > Chordata > Mammalia > Chiroptera > Molossidae > Tadarida > Tadarida brasiliensis. Next base: position 89,712,821 of record CM061267.1, on the reverse strand, counting down.
TCCTCATGGCCAGAGTGGCCCCTGCCTGGCTCAACCACTGGCCTCCTAAAGGAAGCCTTGTTCATTGTCTGCTGGACTATAAGGGTGACTTTCTCCTGAGTTAGACCTTGAAGGGACAAGATCTGGACACCATGGTATTAGCATGGACTCACTGTTTCTTTGGTATTATATGTAGAATTGATACATATACATAATGTATAGATAAATATATATATTTATATATAAATATATATTTATTTACATATATAAGTAAAACTATAATACATATATATCATACATTAATAAATAATATATGTATATTTGTGAATGTTTGTCTACATGTGTATATAATACATACATTTATATTATACATGCATTCTCTCTCTCTTTGTCTCTGTCAAGATCAGTATAGATAGTGAAAATTACTACAGACATTTTCTAGTATTTCCTATATGCTGATATTTATGACAGTACTTCCTGTCTCCAAGGAATTGAAATTTATTTGGAGAGACTAGACCTGTACAGACTGAGATAAATGATGAATAATAATAGGAACCACAGAGGTAGATTTATTGTGCAGTTAATGAAGCTCAAACCCCAGGGTCCCTCAGTTGTACAGTATATGTTTCACCATTTCTAATACATTGCTAGTGTCTACCGGCCCTTTCCAAGGAGCTGGAGGAGCCCTGTCGGTGTACGCAGCAGTGTGTTCATGGGATCGTAACTTGTCAGATTTGAAAAAGTAAGATTAATAGTGATTGGTTAATGTTTTCCTTTTCCACTCTGACTTCCCCTCTGTAACATTTCTCCTTGGATTTAATGACATTGGAGTTGAGAGTGTTTTTGAGATATAGCTAAGGGGAAGTGAATTGGGGAACACCTTTAGTTTGGGTTTAGTGGGATATATTTGTACAGCTCACAGTCATCTGTGTGTCTAGGTAGGTTATTCCTAGCCATCCTGCTGTGGGAATCACTTCCCAGACACCACCCGCTGTGCCAGCTCACCTGGGGTTCTTACGCATAGGGGCAGGGGCAGAGGTAGCCTCGCAGCAGGAATGTGTACTGTAACATCTGCCAATAGAAAGTGGTTTGAATTTATGGAGCCAGAAGCTAGTCTGGAAAATTCTTCCACTTTTTAGATGTGTAGAATTGTAAGAGGAGGATTAAGTCTTACTAAGTGTAGTTAATATGGAAGTTCCTTCTGTTCGGAATATACTCAATAATGCAAATATACATTTATAAATGCACCATTTAAAAATTTTTTTATTGATTTTTAGAGAGAGAGGAAGGGAGAGAGAAAGAGAAGCATTGATGTGAATGAAAGCAGAATATCGATTGGCTGCCTCCTGCATGCCCCCTGCTGGGGTTCGAGCCTGAAACCTGGGCATGTGCCCCAAGCAGGAATTGAACCTGTGACCTCCTGGTACATGGGACAACGCTCAGCCAACTGAGCTACATCGGCCAAGCAGAATGCGCCATTCTTGATTTGAATTTGTGATGTTTTGGTAATGTCAGCTTTTAAAATTTTGTATTTTATTGTGATAAATAATCCCTTTCATAAGCATTTTGTATTTGTAACTTTGCTTTTTTTTTTTTCTTTTTCCATAAAGAGGGTCTAAAGCTGCAGGCCTCACAGAACTTGGGTCCATTTCTTGGTACCCATGAGGGAGTCCACACTGTGTGCAGAGAACCATTCTACACAATTTCAGTCAGCATTTAATTCACTCTCACTGCACACCTATGAAGTAAACATTACCCCATCCTAGAATTACTTCCAATTTGGAGTTAAGCATGCTACCGTATAAGTGAAATACCTTATCTTGTGAAATATGAACTAGAATGTTTATTTTGGTAAGATTGTACGTAAAGCAGAACTACTGTTCTTTGGGACAGTAAGCCTCTTCTGCCTGCAAAGACAACATCGTTACAATTGGCCCTTCCCTCCATCCTGTAGCACTGCCCACCTCTCTGCCAGGATTGCCCGAACCAGACCCAGACCTTGTGATCACCACTTGTGCTCTTGGCCACCGCCCCCCCCCAGAAACGCAGCCCCTTCCTGAGGGAGTGGGCCTCGTACTCTTCCTCACCTCTTCCTCAAGAAGTGATTTCAGAAATGAAATGAAAATAAAAATCGAGAAGTGCTTTGGGCTGTGAAAAGAGTAAGTTACGAAGGTAACTTTGGGCAGGGAAAAACATATCTTCAAAGCTTATCTTCTTGGGAGGTGTGCCTATATGAGGAATGATACAGTTGTGTGTCCATACGCACAAATACCAGTTAGGCAGTTAGTCTAGACTAGTTTACAGTATGAGAACTTTTTTTTAAAGATTTGAAAAGGAATCCATGTCTTTATTTATATACTTGGAATTAAACTTGGTTAGTTATTTTCCAGGCTGAGGATACTATGAAGCTTAGTTGAGTCATCTTTTGCCTTACCTACAATATTTGGTTGCCTAGAACATTCCAGGGCTTAAACAATGCTAGAACAAAAGTATATCTTGCTTCCTCCAGTCTCTTTGACAGGGGTTTTTGGTATATCGAGGGAGGCAAGGGATTGGAGTGGGGGGAAGCTTGGACTGAGAGGCTAAACAGAACTGGATTTTTGAATCTTGATTCCACTATGTTTTAACTTCTCAAACTTGGACATTTCTGACAATCTCCTTTTTGTATAAAATAGTCATAATATTTACTGCTTATGAAGGGCCCACTAGTGAGGCATTGGCTAGTTGCTTTATATTTGTTGCTTAAGAGCACACTGTTAGTCCCATTTGACACAGACATAGAACATGACGGACCAGATAACCTGGCCTGAAGTTCATAGCCAGTAAAATGCTCCGGAGAGCAAGGGGCAGGCTGTGCTCTCAGCTGTCCCTGTCTACATCAGTACCTGCTCTTTCCAGCCCAAGCTGTGACCTTCTATAGGATATTTGCATTTTAATAGAAGGCCTTTGGGTACCTTAGTGTCTTACACACTGAAAGGCTGGATTTCCAAAGGGAGCAATTGGATGGTTGGGGAGAGACCTGCTGACTGCCTTCTGGTAGAAACAGAAATGTTTGCAGACTTCTGAAGGAAATGTCTCTGTAGGCTGGGAGGGTGCATGAGCATCCCATCATCACAGTGACAACAATGGAAACAGTAATTTGGCAGTTCTGAAATGCTTGTAATTACCGAACTGTCTAAAGGTGCCAACCAGCTTTCTCTCTTTCAGTGCTATTTATCAGGGGCGGGGGACCCCCAACAAACATAATACCTAACACCATACACACTTATAAACTTCTCTTTTGCTTAGATTTTCAAAATTAATACAATGGCTTTATGTTCATGTACATTATCTTAAAAATGTGTTTGGGCCAACGATACCTAACAGGACCCAGCTACAAACATGGGGAATTCAGCGCCAACCCTGGTTGCTTTGGCACATGTTTGGAGCCCTCCCTGCCGGACACTTCCTGGTGGCCTTCACAGAGCCAGCACACTCTAGGTCACATGAGTGCCTCACCTGACTTCAAGCAGCTGGTGCTGGAGCACATCAGGGCTTAAAATGGAAGCCCCCTTTTTCTTACCTAACCCATTCAGTGAAAGTCTCTCGAATGCTCATTTGGCTGCCTGATTCTGGGTACATGGTGTAATTATGTAAGTAATGGCAAAAGCAGGGTTGTCTGTGGAGACATATGTGTACAGCTCACTGTTAAGTAAACTGAGCACCATGGTAATAAGCATAAATAAGCATAAATTATGCCCAGGCTTCCTCAGGTATCAAGCATCAAATGAAGGAAATGGGGTTTTTGAAGTTTCTTTGTAAACTCAAGCTAAGTACATGTTACAGAAAGCCTTCATGTCAGAAATACCAGGTTCACTTGTCTAGGTCTCTCTCCTTTCCTTGGGAGAGAAGACAGGCTGGTGGATGATGGGCTAAAATTCCCCTTTAGGCATCAGCAAGGTGTTCCATAGGCCCCAAGTAATCTATAGATAGTTCAAATTGCAGATCTTTACCCAGTCGACCTTTTGATAGGGTATTTCTGACACTAGACCTGGACTTTGGCACCAACTCAACTCAATGCTTGGCAATGTGTGATTTAAACTAATGTGTCTCAGTGTTCTGCCTGGGTTGGAAACTCCCTTTTATAGGTTGGCTTCACTTCATCACTTCCAGGGGCCTACACCAAAATTTCTGCTTAAAATATACAAACATCAAACAACATATTTGGTCAAGAGATGGTGTTATGTGTGCATTTCACTTCAGATAATAGAATAAAGAAATAATAGTTTGTCAAAACCTGGAAAGATGATAGCATATTAAGTGTTTATGTAATGCTTATTGTAAAGTAATGAGAATCATTCCTATCTGTGGCTTGTAGAAATCAGTCTTATTGATTTATAAGTTACACCCTACATGTCAGTAGAATTTACATCAGTAGTTTTCAACTTGAGTCACCATCAGAATCACTTGGGTGAACCTAGAAAAATAAGGCTGCATGGGCTGTACCCCTAGAGCTTGTGATGTGACTGACCTGGGGTGGTCAGGGTCTGTTGTTTTTTTTTACATTGCACAGTTGGTTGAAATGTGTTGTCCATGTTGGGAACCCACTGGTTTACATTAATGAAATAATTAGCATTGTAATGATTATGGAGTTTTAAAAAGGAATCCAACTTTTAAAGAGGCGTGACCCTTATTGCATGTACTTACAATAGATGTAGTTTTTACTTTTACAGGAGGCAAGTGATTGTTTATTTATTTAAAAAAATTTAATTTATTTTTAGAGAGAGAGGAAGGGAGAGCGAGAGAGAGAGATAGAAACATCAATGACAGAGAACATCGATTGGCCACCTCCTACATGCCCTGACCGGGAATCGAACCAGTGACCTCTTGGTGCATGGGTCGATGCTCAGCCACTGAGTCACACCAGCTGGGCAAGGCAAGTGTTTAATATAGAGCAAATTTGAAGCTGTGATAATGTCTCAAGTACTTAGTAGAGCAGAAATGCTCAAAATGGGAAGCCTATGGCCTGAGGATCTCACACTCAGATGCCCTCAGGACACAATGTATGAGTGAAGTGACCAAGTTCAATATAATTGGGAGTGGTAGGGAGTCTGGCAAACTGGAGAGCCCTTGCTTCACTTAAAAAGGCAGCTGCTGTACTCTGCTGGTGAGAATGCAGACTGGTGTAGCCACTGTGGAAAACACTATGGTGTATCTTCAAAAAATTAAAAATGGAACTGCCATTTGACCCAGTGATCCCACTTCTAGGAATATATCCTTGGAATCCTGAAACACCAATCAGAAAGATTATATGCATCCCTATGTCATAGCAGTGCTATTTACAATAGCTAAGATCTGAAAACAGCCAAGTGTCCATCAGTAGATGAGTGGATAAAAAAGCTGCGATACATTTACACAATGGAATACTAGGAAAGATGGATCTCTTATCCTTTGAGACAGCATGAAAGAACCTGGAGAGTATTATGCTAAGCAAAACAAGCCAGTCAGAGAAAGACAAGTATCACATAATCTCACTTATATGTGGAATCTAATGAACAAAATAGACTGACGAACAAAACAGATCCAGAGACATGGAAGCATGGAACAGACTCAGAGGGAAGAGGGGAGGAGGGGTGGGAAGAGATAAACCAAAGAACTTATATGCATATATGCAGATGGGGGAGGGGGAAGGAGGGACATGTGTAATACTTTCAACAATAAATATAAATGGAAAAAAACAAAACAAAAACAGCTGCTGCTCACCTCCAGCCTGGTGTTGCCATGTTGGAGTGTAGGCCCTTGGTTGGTAGATCCTTATTTGAGAGAGAGAAGCTAGGAGTTGTGATTTTTATGTGAAATCTATCTTTTTATGTTTGCAACTAATACAGATGGTTTTAAAATATTGTGCAAGAAAACCAGTCCACCTCATCACAGTATTTAATAAGAGACATGAATGACAGGCCATGTGTTTGGTGTTTTTTTGTTGTTTTTTTTTCTTTTTGTTCAGATAGAGTGGGAGGGAGAGAGAGGAAGAGAGAGAGAGAGAAACATCGATGTGAAAGTGACACATCGAGTGGCTGCCACCCGCACGACCAACCAGGGCCGGGGACAAACTGCAACCTAAGTACATGCCCTTAGCGGGAACCGAACCCGGGTCTCTCTGGACCGCAGGCCGATGCTCTAACCGCTGAGCCAAACCGGCCAGGGCCAGGCCATGTGTTTTAATGGAGTTCATATGAATGCTGAGATGTAAACTTTGAGGACCATTATTTCCATCAAGGAAGCTACACAAACAATACAGGTATAATGGAAAGAATAGTAGTTTATAGGTTTTAAAAAATGTTTCCCATTTCTCTTTATGAAATGGTGAGCTGTTTTTTAATATGAAAACATTGTGATTAAACATTTTTTGTTTGTACCAAATTCTAAACCAGGAGCCTTAATCCTCAGACAGTATTAAGATCATCATCAGTTGCATTTCCCTCCTCTGGGGGGAAAAAGCAAGATCCCTCAAAAACCCTATCCTGAGTGTTTTCATCATGGCAAAAACACCTTTTGCAGATGTTTGAGCATCGTATCACTGAAAAACCAGAAGGAAACTTAGAGATGATCTAGTCCGGTTAGCTCATCCCCTAGCTGAAGAAGCCGAGGTGATTAAAGTCATGGGTGAGCAAGAGAGCTTGGCCAGGAGGAGCTGGGAGAGCAGCAGTAGAGAGTGGTTCAGCTCGTGGATCCTGGAGCCAACTTGCCTCACTTGGAATCCTGGCTTTGCTCCTTCTGTCAAGGTCTGTGACTTCTCTGTGCCTCATTTCCTTCATCTCTAAAATGGGAGCAATAAATACTACATATCCTTAGTGAGATACCATGTATATTTGGTGTGTTAGTTATTGGAACTCTGGGGAATTCTGAAGAGAAGAAAGCTGCAGGCAGCTCCCTTCCTTGCCTCGTGGAGGACACTGCTGGAGGCTTTACCAAGAGTGATTTGGGGTACTGCCTTGAATCCTGCTGGCTGTGTGACCTCGGCCAAGTCATTTAATTTCTCTAGGCCTCAACTTCTGTCGGATGAAGATAGTATTTGTCTCAGAGTGTTGTTACGAGGATTAAATAAAAACATGCGTATGAAGAAGGAGCTGGCAACGGGGAAGCACCCTGTAAATGCGAATACTGATGTGATTATGCCACCTCTCTGCACCATGCTGATGCTCCCAGGGCCACATTCCTCAGATTCAGAATCAAAATAACCTTATACATTTCTGGGTTTTGTTAAGCATTTTTACTTTGAGATGTTTGGTGAAATTTGTCTCACTGGTAGAGTTTTGGTTTGTGTTTGTATAAGTCATACTGAGTGGTCGTAGGAATCCATGAGCTGTTAAAACATTCCACACACAAATTCTTGCTGTTTCAAAATATACCAGCCTTAATTTAGTATTGTTTATCCAGATTTAAGTTTTTGAGACGTTAGATCATGTGATGACAAAAATGACTTCCATATTTGATAAATAGAATCTATTTGGGGGGAAAAGGCATTTTAAGAGTCTAGAAAGGTTTATTAAACTACATACAGAAAACATAATTTTTTCATGTACCAACTAAGCAATGGAAAAATAGGAGATGATTTTGTATGTATTATTTGTAAAGGTTTATTGTGAGTCATTCAAACATATTTATAGGGCTTTGATGAAAATAATCCAAGAACATGACTATAAGGACTCTAACCAAATGCCACTCTCTCTCCTCATTAAGTAGCTGTACATCTCCTTTAATAATAGTCCTTGAAATGTCATACTCAGTTGCTGGGAGCTTCACAGGAAAGTCCCGGGATAGGTCTTGTTTGAGAAGTTTGAGTGGCAATGGTTGAGTTGTTTACTGATTGTAGGAATATTTAAAATACTTTATTCCTAAATGGTATTTGACAATGATGGAAGTCGTGTTCAGTCCTGTAGAATATATTGCCACTGGTTTTCCCCTTTTGAGAGTATGCCAGGATCTGATACACAAGCTGGTCCAGGCTTATGTGACGTAACCAGAACTTGAATAGAGAAATGGTTTCCTGTCCCTTTATTACTCAGGGCTCCTTTTGTTTTGTTTTTTCTTCTCCCTCCCTATGGATTCTATGTCTTAAAAGATTTTTGTCTAACAATCTGATTTAATAAGTAATTAAATGCTTTGTTTTTCTGTGTGTGTGTTTTTTTTTTCATGCAGCGGCATCTAAAACTCCTAATTTATATATTTAGTGAATATTTATTGAGTGCACTTTGCGAGCACTACCTAAGAGCTGGGGATATAGTAGTGAATTACACAATTAAGGCCCATGCTCATGGGAGAAGCAGACAAAACACAAATACATCAGATCATTTAAAAATCATAACGCTGTGAAGAAAGTACAGTGAGTCAGGAGATAGAGGTTGAGAGGCCCATTTGAGATAAGGTAGTCTGGGATGGCCTCTTTGAGAGGGAGGCCTCTGGGGAGGGACCTGAATGAAGTAGCGGAATGAGTGAACCATTTGGGTATTTGCTCCAGGCAGAGGGGCCACCAGCAAGGACAAAGGTCCTGAGCAGAAGTGTCTGGTGTGCTTGAGGAGCAGCAGGGAGGCAGGTGTAAGAGGATGGAGGGAGTGAGGAGCAGCGTGGTGGGGGATGGGCTAGGAGCAGTCCTCAGGCCTGCGCATAGACCTGTGTGTCAGCCAGAGTCACAGAGGAGTTGCAATAGTTCCAGCCCCCAGTGATGACATGGAATGTTGTGCAGCTTTATAATGGCTGTAATTTCCACTGTGCTTTTTGTAACATTTAAATAGCTCAAGGACCCCACTGCTTCAAAGCCCTGTGGAGATCTGGGAAACCCTGATGACCCCCAGGTCTCTTCAAATCTAGTTTGCTTTTTGTTCAATTCTAAAAGCCCCATTTATATTTTGAAATCCATCTTGAAATACAAACTTTTTACTAACGTAATGCATTTCACTAACATAATTCATTTAGTGTTTGCTGTTTTATTTTGTAGTAGGAATGAAAATAAGGATGATTAATAATTGTGGGGCATTAAAAAATAGTGCTGGGTACAGCTTGCAAACTCTGCAGACTTATAGATTTCTCTAAAATTTTTCTTCCGGAGCTTTGTGAAATCTTGCATAGATTTTAGTGGATATGAGTGTTGGCAGAAGGGGAGGAGAGAATGGTCTTGAAACCAGTAACTTAAAACATATTGACAGAAGGACAGAAACATTTCTGAGGGAGATTATATAGGCCATGAGCCTGAACATATTATTTTACCATCAGGAACTTTTTTCATGCTGAAAGGTAGAATTTTATGTAGCTCGTCCATGAAACATAGACACTGGTTTGTCTTCTACATCTGCATCTTGTGGGGAGAGATTAGCACAAACATTTCACAGGCAAGGTGAACTTTTGTTTTGATTGAGGGCATATGAACCTGTTCTCTGTAGTCTAACCTGCCAGTGTCTTTGTTCAAGTAATTGAGAAATGGCATGTTTTGGGTAGCAGGGTGCTGTTCAGTTAACGAAATTCAAGGGAAAAACCAAAGCGTATGAGATACTCAGAAATACATGTATTTGTACCTGTAATTTAGCCTTTCCAATTAATAAAAAATAATACATTAGTCAGCTACTGCCACACTAATGCAGCATAATAACCTGTTCCAGAACGCAGGGGCTCTCAACAATAAGCACTTATTCCCGTGCTCCCTGGTGTGCAGGGTAACTGTGCTTGGCTGATGGGAGCTGGGTGCAGCTGTGTGGCTCGGCTTCAGGCTGCTGGTCAGCTGGTCTGCTATGGGCTGGGCACACATCAGCTGACGTGTGTTCCCTCTGAGGACCAGGCTGAAGGGGCAGCAGTTACTAGGGGCATGCTTTTCTCAGGTTGGACCACCGGAGCACACGTGGAGGAGGGCCTCTATTCATGTCATGTCCATAACATCCCTTTGGCTCAGTCAAGTCACAAAGCCAAGCATGGAGTGGATAGGGCCGGGAAGTTTGTTCCTCTCTGAGGGGGAGGGGGAGAGATGTGAGTGCACAGTAATCCATGATCACAGATAGCTTTTATCAGAAATAGAAGAAGTCCAAAAGGATTTGCAATTTAGTGCAGAGATGCATATCTTTCCCTGAAGTGATCACAATACTTATAAATGTGAGGTTGCTGTCCCTACAGCCTCCCAGAGAACTTGGGAGGCATACACTGGGACTCCCCAGTGAGGAATGAAGAAGCACTTCACACAGGGAAATTGAGACTTAAAGAAAGTAAAAGGCAGGTAATTGATTTCTGCTTAGCCACAAAGAACAGGGAATCTGCTTCTCTGGTTCGGGATGACCCGGATTCCATTCTGAGGTTACTGAAGAATACAGAGGCTTTCGTCGGGCTTGCCCAGTGCTCTCTGCTTGTCTCCTACATCCCTGAGCTGTCCGGCGGGGCTGAAGAGGTCGGGGTCCTGTGCTGCTCTTTCCCAGCCCAGGGAGCTTCAGAAAAGCTTTAGGGCTGCTGTGCCAGGTGGATCTTGTGCCCCTTCTCTTTCCCCCAGTTCTGAGCCAATGTCACAGAGGATGAAAAAGAACTGACCTGCCAGTGGGGAACCTCCTTTCCCCAATCTCCCACTGTACATCACACTTTCTGGTGGCTGAGGGAGTAGTCACCGGTGTCAGACATCCCAGGTTCTTGGTTAGGTTGCTCTGTGACTTTGGGCAACTTACTAATGTATAATTTTCTCATTTGCAAAATGAGGAATATGATATCTACTATATTATATTGTTATGAAGGTTAAGTAAGATGCAGATCCCAGTATAGTGTCTGGCACATGTTAAACATTTAATAATGCTCTTATTATAAGCTATTATAAGAGGTACTAAGACAGCATTCCAGTATTGTTATCCTGGTATTTCTGTTTCTCTTCACTAGACTGTGAGCCTCCAAAAGGCATGATTTATGACTCTGTGTTTCATCTCTGTGTCCCCATTCTGCATGAGAACTGCGTTTATGATATAGGGACTTAACCAATATCCACTGAATTGTATCCAGACATGTATCCTCTACCATAAAGACTTTAGCTCCAAGGACTAGATTAGATTGCTCCTAAAATAGATTTAGTTCTTTTTTCAAGTTCACATTTTGCCTGAAATAAAGACTTTTGAAACCTTGAAGGAATTTAAAGGATTTAAGAGAGTTTGATGCTCTGCCTTTAATCAGGCATTGTCTACACACTCAAGGACAGAAGAACTTTATGTTATATTAGATGAGTTGGAAATAGTATGCAGGCTAATTTTCACATGTGTCTACAAGATTTAAAGGGCATATAAAGAAAATGTTGTGCTAATATTCTTCTCGCCTGTCCTTTGAGTTGCCTCTCAGATTTTGGTTGTGATCTTACTATCAGCTTTTTCAAAGGTATTGTAAATTTCCAGCTAAGTCATTGCTCCCAAGGAGCGGTCACTCTGGGATAAAGAACTTGGCTAGTACAACAAATAGGCCCACCATTACATAGATTAAAAGTCCAAGAAGTTGATTTCTTTCACGTAAGGATCTAGGGTGGGTAGGCAGACTACTCGGCTGCACGCAGACAGTCAGGGCTTCGGGTTCCTTCCATCTTCTCTGCTCTCCCACCGTCTTCTCCTCTTCTGTATGGTAAAAACTGGGTTTTCTGGGGTCCTGCCCTGAGGGTGAACCTTTGTATTCATCTTAGGGGAAAGGAAAAGAGTACACATACCCAGGCCTTCAGGGATAACTAGTCACTTCCACTCCTGTTCCATTGGTGAGAACTTAATTGCATGGCCACATGTAGCTGCAAAGGTGCTGGCACATGTCGCCACCAGCAGGACCTGACGATGCTTCTATTACTGTTGAGTAGTTAATGTATGGTCTAGTGATTTAATGAGGAAAGAGTGGGTGGTTATAATAATAATTAATGGGATTTATAATTTATTGAGCTCCAACTATGTGCCAGAGACTGTTAAACACAATTGAATGCATTATCTTATTTGACCCTCTCAGAAAGGTTGTGAGGGAAGTTCTGTTATTATCTGTATTTTATAGGTCATGACACTGAGTCTTACAGAGGGTAAGTAACCTCATCAAGATTATACAGCCAGGCACGCTTGACTCTGAAGCCTTCACCATATTGCCCTTGGAAAAGTGAAATTCCTGAAAAATAAATGATGGTTACATACTGCTTCTCATTCTGGCTTCTGCAGCTAGTCAGCAGCAAAGACGATCAGGAAAAGCAGTGGGTTCTCTGGAAATAATTCAAGCAGAGGCTATATAAACCTCTGTTAGAGATGCCACAGAGGGGTTTTCTGCTCTGCACTGAGGGTCATGGTGACTTGCATGATTCTCTGTGAAGGTCAAGTACACTGCTTTGTGCATTCCAGTTTCTGCTTGTCACCCATGACCCCTCATTCCTATGAGAGCAGTGAAGTCCCATCAACACACACATCATATACTTCCTTAATAACAAGGAGGCACCTGGTGACATAGGGTACAAGAGTCAATAGTTGAGACTGGGGTTCTAGTGTGACCTTGACTGGCCACTTCAACCTTGAATCTCAGTTTCTTGGGGGGTAAAATATGTGTATTGGGATTAATCACTGGTTTTCCAGGAGTGTTTTTGGGGGCTTTAGGATTTCTATAGGACTATCTAGTAGTTTTCATAGTCTACATATAGGGCTTTGGGATAAACTTTTCTTAGATTAACGGATCTTTCAAATTATAAAAAAGTAAAAACTAAAATGATAGTTGCACTGATAATGGTTAATATTTGTTGAATGCCTACACCGTGCTTATTATTGTTCTTAGTGCTTTGCATGAATTAATAAATCTATGGAGTACCTATTATTATTCCCAATTTACAGATAAAGAAGCTGAGCCACAGAGTGGTTAAATAGCTTGCCCATTGTCACTCACTAGTAAGTAACCAGAATTCAAACTTGGACTTTGAGATCCAGAGCTGTACTCTGCTGCAGGGATGGATGATTTCCGAGGTTTCTCCCAGGTCTAAAAATGCTGCGGTTTGCCCGGTCAGTGTGGCTCAGTGGTTGAGCATCCACCCATGCACCAAGAGGTTGCCAGTTCCATTCCTGGTCAGGGCACATGTGCAGGTTGTGGTCCCGATCCCCAGTGGGGGGCCATGCAGGAGGCAGCCAGTCGATGTTCTCTCTCATCAATGTTTCTCTCTCCCTCTCCCTTCCTCTCTCTCTAAAATTTAAAAAAAAAAAAAAATTTTTTTAAATACTGCGGTTCTATGCCTGTTGCTGTGTACAGAGAACTCAATAATTTTTCTTCTCCAAGAAAGACTTCCAAATAATTTCCCTACCTCCATCTTGACAATTAGAAGCTAAATGAGACTCATAAAGGCCCATGTCTTGTTGATACTTTCAGAAATCCTGTAATCTTTTCATCATCACCTGATACAACATGAGGTTCTGTTACACTGAAGTTTCTGACCGGGGCACTGCTTTGATAAATATACAAAAGACTGCCTACAACACAGCTGGTCCTGGTCTTGGGGGGCATAAATAGGGACCACCTTCTCATGAGATGCTTTTGTATGCAAGGAATGACCACCTGGGATGGATCAGAGATGAAGCTTTGTGGCTAACCATGCTTTTAAGGGCATCTTAGAATCAGAACTTTATAGCAGAAGGAACCTTTGAGAACATCTAATCCAACAGCCTCCTTTTGCACGAGCAACCCACCTACTCCGTGCCCGTCCTGTTCTGAGTGCTGGGGCTCAGCAGTGAACCAAGGCCCTGCTCTCAGGGCCTACATTCCACAGGGGGACCCAGAAGAAACAGCAGCAGCAAATAGGCCATGTTAGGTAGCGGTAAGTGCAGGAAAGAAAAGAAAGCAGGGAGAGGGGTGGCGAGTGACAGTGGGAGTTCGGTCTAGATTATGTTTTAGGGGGGTGTTCATGCAGACCTGTGTCTCACAACCTTTTTTCATCAAGCCCCTCCCCAGGAACTAAATTCAGATATTGTTTTCTATTCCCCAGCTATAAATTTTAATACCATGTAGACCTGTGCTTTATAGCTAAAAAGAGCGAGGTTCTCCAGCGCTGCCTTCCAGCCACCTCTCACCACCGTGGTGAAAGGCAGCACCTCTGTCTTCTGTTAAGTCCTGTTTTTTGCTGTTGTGAACAAAACTGAAGTAGTTGCTTTTAAAAGATCACAATCTAATCTAAGAGAAGTGTTTTGTTTTTTAATTCAAAGCAGTTTATTTTCTAGTGATGTTTTTATGTATGAGGAATATCGGGGCTTTGGGTGAAAATTTTAAAAAATTGTTTAAGCATTGGGAGTGCAGTCTGAGACTCTAGACCCGGTTTTTATGCACTATACAGTATAATAGGATACACACACACACACACACACACGCACTAGGAAGGATGAAATTCATTAAGTGTAACTGATTCTTACTGCAATCTGTGAGGAGCCTGACAACCGAGACTTCTCCAGCCACCATCATTCAAAGCTACAACCTCCTAACTGGTCTCCCTGCCTCCGTGTCAGTCCTGACCCCCTAAAGCTTGTCCTCTGCAGTAGCAAGAATTATCTTTCGAAAATGTCAATCATAGCAAACCAGTCTGCTTACCAGCCTCCCATTCCAACAAGAGAAAATCCAAATGCCTCTTGATGGCTCACGAGTCTCACCCCCTTGCATCCCACCAGCATGCCCCTCAGGTGCGACCTCCTTCCTGCCCTGTGCTCACCACGCTGTGGCCACACTCACTGTCCTCTCCAACACGGGCACTGATCGTGCCTCAAGATCATTGCTCTTCTTCCTTCTGCCTGCATTTCTCTTCTTTGATTAAAAAAAAAAAAAAAGTGTTTTAATTGTTGGAACAGTTTTAGATTTACTGAAAAATTGTGGTGGTAGTACAGACACTTTCCCTCAACCCCACACTCAGTTACTTCTCAAGATTTTCCGTGACTGTCTCCTCATCTTCAAGTCTCATCTACTCAGTGGCTATCTCTCTCCACCCTACACTCCCTCATTCTGTCACATGACCCAGTTATGTCTGTTCATAGGATTTACCTCTACTGGAATTACCTTATTATGCATTTGTTTGTTTGTTTATTGTCTGTCCCCCTTACCAGAATGTGAGCTCCTTGAGGGCAGAGACTCCCAGCCAAGTGCACTTGTTTGCCAGGCCCAGAGCAGCAGCTGGCACACAGGGGAGTCTGATCAACTGACTGGCTTTTGACCAGGGAGGCTGGTCCAGGACGGAAAGCCATCAGTGGAAAGCCAACACGGGGAGCCAGGTTTCTTGACACCCAATGCTTGAAATCACTAAGCCCAGCCCTTGTCCATGTCAGACTGAATTTTCCGCTGCAGTCGATGATAGGCCTGCCTGTACAGAGGACCGGTCAGGAGGTATAGTGGGATCAGGTAGACTGATTTTGAAGGACCCTCAGGCAAAACTGGGCTTTCCAGAATTGCCCTATAAGACATCATTTTGACCCCATATATTATTGTTCTTTTATATCTGAGAAGTCTTCATCTCTGAGCTGTATGCTGTGTGGATGTGGGTATTATCTGAACTCAGTTGTGCAAATAGGATCTAATTTGGGGCCTGTGTGACATAGAATTGCATTGGCTGCTAGTAACAGACACATGACTGCAGTAGCTTAGGTAAAAGAATTCTGGATCTAGCTTGTTGCTCCTCTTTAGGGCCCCAGCATGTTCAGGCCACTTGAGACCTCTGCCCTTCTCTTCTTCTTTACCTGATGGTCCTAAGAGCTCTAGTTAATGCTCCTAATTTCCAGGCTTTCAGGAAGGCCAAAGGGGCTTTCTGGGAAGCCTTACACAACAGCTACTGCCTAGGTTACATGGTCACACATGTCTGAATGAAAGAGGGAGGCCTGTTTATCTCCTCTCAATCCCTCATGCATTATGGCTTTGGGTAGAGGCCTGGGTAACATTAGGAAGTGTGTGTGTGTGTTCAATGTGGCCTTATTTCTCCTTAGGCCCAGAGTCCCTGTTCCCCATTGATTGAGGAGGCTGAGAAGTATAATTCTTTCACAGGGGATATTGTTCAGGATTCTGTGTGCAGGAATAAGGAGAGAGTAGATTTCCGGTAATCTCTACTGTTGTGATCAAGATAGATGTTTGTTCCTATCTGTCTACCACTTTAGAAGGCTATGAGAAAACCACGTGAAGTTTAAGCTTAAATCTGAGATGTGTAAAAGGGACTCTCCCATTCCTTTAACTTTGTTCATTTTGAACAGTCTTCATATCTCACACCAAGATGTGATTTTGTATACATAGATGCATGGTTGACAGTTACACTCTGGGCCTTTTTAACAGGGACCCTGAATACAATTGCTCAAAGAAGACAGAAGCTTCCTTCTCTGTTGTTAACAGAAGTGGACTGCGGTTCGGCGTGGGTAGTGCCTCTGCTCCACGAGGCTGTCTAAGGACAGCTTCCTTCTGCCTTGTTACTTCATCATCCTCTAGGCTAGGATTGACAAATTATGGCCCAAGAGCCAAATTTGGCCAGTCTTCTGTTTTTGTATGGCCCACATATTAAAAATTCTTTTTACATTTTTAAATGATTGGAAAAAAAGTTTTCTAACATGGGAAAATTATATGAAACTCAGATTTCATGTCTCTAAATAAAGTTTTATTGGAACACAGCCACACTCATTTATTTTCATCCTGTTTGTGGTTGTTTGTGTGTCACAGTGGCAGAGTTGAATAGTTGCAACAGAGGCCATATGGCCTGCAAAGCCAATAAATATATGTCTGGCCCTTTACAGAAGTTTGCCCACCTCTGCTCCACAGTGTGGTCCTAGACTCCAGGGTTGAAGCTGGCCTCCTCTCACCTTGTATACTCTTCAGCCTATGGGAAGAGGGACCTGTTATTGGGCACACATAGCTGCAGGGAGGTAAAGAAATATAGTTTGCAACTGGGCGACCATTTGCCCTTCTAAAACTGTGGGCTTCTATTATTAAGAGGAAGAAGGAGAGTATAGATGTTGGGGTACATTTAGCAGACTATTGTGGTTGTGTGTGTGTGTTACAGTCTGTTTTGTTTTAAAATCTGTGGTTGGTCGAAGGGCATTGAAGGCCATCTTGATTTATATATGGTGTTCAGTAGCTTCAATATAAATACATATGGGAAGTGTGGTATTGATGGAGGCAGACTTACTCATCTGCTTGTTCACTCATGCATTCATTCAACAAATACATAGTGAGAATGGTCACTCCTTCTTTTCTTGGTAGTGTGCTGTGTCCTATGATGTGACCTTAACTTTCTGCTAAGGAGACGCTCCTATTTGTAGAGCAGTGGTTCTCAAAGTGTGCTTCCCAGACCAGCGGCATCATATCTACCAGGAGTGCATTAGAAATGCAAATTCTCAACGCTGTGTCCTCCTGCCTCAGACCTACTAAATCACAAACTATGGGGGTGGGACCCGGCAGTTTGTGTTTTGATGAGCTCCCAGGCAATTCTGATGCACGCTGGTATAGAAGATGTAGTCTTATCCGTAATTATGATGAGCGAACGGACCCCTCACTGAATGAACAATTTGTGCTTTCAGAGGAATCAACAAACATTTTCTCCTCTTACCTGGATCCCTTATCAATACTCTCTTGTACTCAGAAAATGTACACAAGTCGAAATAGACAAATCATATTTGGCTCCAGATTTATTCCAGCAGACAGTGGCAGACTCTGCCAAAGCCACAAAGTGACTCCCCATGAAATTGGCCAGGCGACCAGCAGCACCACCACCACACAGAGCGTTTTCAGCCCTTGACTGATTCCTCTGTGTGGAAAGGGGCCTTGACAGCCTTGACCCAGTGACTTTCAGATGCTGAGGAAAACAGACGCTTGATGCCTGTCCAATGTAAACAGGGCCAAGAGAACCTTTCACAAGCAGGGACTTGGTTAAGAAGCGATGGCTCCAGCGGAACGATTTAGTTGACTTGGTATTTAAGTATATTGTTGCATAGTTCTTGGCAGCCACAAAACACCGGTCTGCTGGAGGGAGCGGCAATTTGGGTTGAATGGATACTGTGTCTATCAAGAGTAGATCTGTCTATACGAGGTACTGTACTTAGACAATACCTGCATTAGCCTCAGGCACCTTATGAGATAGGTACCTCCTGGTCACGCTACAGATGAAAAAGCTGAAGCATTGCAAGGTTCATGTGCACAGGTCTTCTGCCTGGGAAGAGGCAGGGTGAGAATTTGAACCCGGGTTCTAGGAACCATACTCTTTACTGCTGTGTAGCACAGCCTTGAGAAGGGTGCTTGTGTTTGTGCTTTTGTGGTTGCACACAAACACACACCGTACTCACACATTCTGGGCTGTCACAACCTGGACATGGTTGTTTCTCTGGGTCTCGTTTGCATGGGTCATTTCTGAGTGTGAAGATTCAGAATTGGGGTGGGGGTTCTGCTTGCTGCAGGGCCCTGAGCAGCCGGGCCCTGCTTTCTGTGTTCAGTACCTTTGCTGATTGACTTTGAAAGGGGAAGAAAGGATTACTTACTGCAGGCCAGAGAGCTGTAAGAGGTTCCCAAATTACTCATTTCCCATCTGAATTTCTCCTCTTGCCTCAAAACTAAAACACTCTTTATAGGGGCAGAATGAAGACCGTGCGCCGTGGCAGCACGTTTTGCTGATTAGCGGGCCTGCGCTCCCTCCGAAGAGCGCCGTGCTATTCCGGAGCCTGCAGGCTGAGTTCAGCCCCGAGTGAATGATTTGGTTTGACTGATGTGTACGGTAACTGAAGACAGTTTATGACTGAGGCGGGTTTTAATCTTCTCACAAAATGAGTTCTCCTCGTAGTCTGCCCAGCTGCCCAGGCCCTTTAATAGGCCTGAAATTGAGTAAAATGAGAAGGCGCTAAAATAGTTGAAACAAGAAGTGAAACCTTCTGTTCCATCGTCCATTCCAGAAACTGCACAGTGTTTTCGCTGCGGCCTCTGTGCCCCGCCCTCGTCATTGTTATTAGCGATCGCTGTGATTGCAGAGCGCTTTGGCGGGGAAGCACTGGAAACCGGGTTCAATAACTCGGGCCAGTTTGTTCCCAGTGTGAGTGAACAGGGCAGATGGCAGATGCAAACATGACCGTATCTGCTTCTAGGCTTTCTCTTTCCTGATGTTTGGGCTCTCGGCCTTGCTTGTATGTTTCGTCTACTTTGACTGTAAACATCTTGGAGGAGGAAAGGCCATTCTTTTCCATCATAGGAACCCTGTTTTTTATTTCAGCATGTAGGCTCCACCTTAGTAAGAAATTGATATCTGTAGGCATTGAGGTTACAGAAATTTTGACATTGAGAAATTATTGTCATAACTAATAGATGATAGGTAGGAATGGGATATTAGTGGTTTAATATTCACTGTCATGAAGATCCTAAAGTTGCTCAGTGATAGATTAACAAGGTATAGGCAAAACGATAAAGGATGCAGTTGGATAGGGAATGTGAATGGGATTTCTGTCACACCTGTATGGACAACGGCAGGCATCGGGAGATACTCAGTAAACGTGGTTTGGTTAGTTGGTTGATTGTTGAGTGAATGTTTGTGTCCTGACCTCACTGCAGGCACCAAAAATGAGGTTAAGTTTTCCCAGGGATCTTGAAGGGGCTGTCTAATTATTAAATCTTAAGTACTAGAAGGGTCATTAGAGGTCTCAAACCCATCCGGCAACCCCATGCAACATTTCTTCTGTAGGAATCCTGACAGATGACTCTCTGCATCAACACCTTTCACGTCCATTCTGCCGTGGTCCATTCTACTGCTGGACAGCTCTGATTACGGGATCAATTTGTGGGATTGCAGCAAAAGCTCCTCTGTGTTTTGCAGCTTCTCCCTTATACAGGCCAGTGATCCTCATGGTGGAGGGAAGTCAAGCAGGACACCAGTCCACAAAACCTTGGAAAGCCTGTGTTAGGGGCTGCCATTCACTTCATCCCTCTGTGGACCTAGGCATTTCTCAGTGTTCTCCCTGGATTCTTCACAGTGAAGTTTTAATGGGGATCTATTTTAGATTTTCATAATGATTGTTCCAGGGAAACATGGGGAGAAGGCAAGTGGGGCCAGGAGAGGGTAAATAGTGTGCAAAAAAGTTCTGAGCTTTTGGCTCCCCACAAACTCAGTATGAGCCCACATTGCTACAGGCCTGCAAAAGCTTAACGGGTATCGCATCCTGGCTATGGGGAGGGGTAGCCCCACCATGGTTGTTGCTGGACCACATCAGTTCTGGTTGTCACGTTTAGTGGCATAGGTCTCCAGAGAAAGGCTTCAAGAAATGATGTCTCTGCAAGCATTGAACGAGGAAGAGATGAGAGACTGGTGATGCTGAGCTTGGTGAGGAGAACACAGTTCCAGGTATGAGGAGGCCTGTCAAGGAAGAGGGAATAGATTTTGGATTTGTTCAATGTGGATTCAGAGGGTGAAGAAAGGGTCAGAATGGAGATTATGGTAGGCCAGCCAGGTTTGCTTCAGGTAGAGTCTCTTGGTACCTTCCTCTAGAATTGAACAATCCCTCTTTTTTTTTTCTACCTCGCCTTATTATTATAATTGTCAAAACAAAAAACAAAACAAAAAAAAGCTGCAATCTGGATATTAATAATGAAAATTTCCCCAATAGAAAAGTTAGTTATTTCTTTTTATTTTTTAAGTAAATGATCTGAATGCAGACTTTAGGAAAAGACATTCTTTTTTAAAAACCATTAACATTTTTTTAGTGTGAAAGTGATTATTAAAAAAAATTTTTTTTTTTCTTTATTGATTTTAGAGAGAGAGGAAGGGAAAGGGAGAGAGAGATAGAAACATCGATGAGAGAGAACATCGATTGGCCGGGCCACAAAGTGATGTTTTTAATCTAAGTTTAATTTGTTTTAAAAGAAGCCAGCCCGGCCAGTGTGGCTCAGTGGTTGAGCGTCGACCCATGCACCAAGAGCTTGCCAGTTCAATTCCAGGTCAGGGCACATGCCCAGGTTGTGGGCCCAATGCCCAGTAGGGGGCATGCAGGAGGCAGCCAATCCATGTTCTCTCTCATCCATGTTTCTATCTCTCTCTCCCTGCCTCTTCCTCTCTCTCAAATCAATAAAAAAAAGAAAAGAAAAAGAGCCAGACACTTTGATTCAATTAATTTTATTTGATCAACCACTTTTTAGGAGCCACTCCCTGGCCGGACTGCGTTGGGAACTGTGAGCTCCAAGATGAGCATGCCAAGGTCTCGCTTGCCCCACGCTGCTCCTAGAGCTATGGTGTCGGGTCTGGAGCCTGAGCGGCCTCTGAGCAGGCTGACATTTCCACCTGGGTGATTGTGTGCAGAGGCATGGGCTGTGGGAAGAGCAGGCTGCATTTGGCTTCCAGGGACTAGCTTGGTGGGAGTGGGCGTGTATGGTAGAGGGGAGGGCAATCCAAGGGGAGCTAACCCTTGCTCAGTAGGCTGGTTTTCCTTCTATTTTGTTACGTTGCAGGGACGGGAGTGGGGTTGGCCTGGCAATCTCAGGCTGTATAGTTTGGTTGGAGACAGTCCCAGGCTGTTCTCTGCCCAAGCACTTTTCTCCATCTTCACTTCAAAGGCAAAATTGTCATAAACTGGAAATTGGCCTCTGGAAGCTGGAAATTAGCCAAATAGCTCCTTAAACCTTTTACATGATTTATAAATTTAAAAAAATAAGAAACTATATAATACTGCTCTGTACTTGTGAAAATGCAACACAGATTTTTAAAACGTTTAGTCTTAACAATGATCTTTGTATCTGTGTTTGTTTTATCTATGTATCTTTTCTGCGCTTTCGCTCTCGGTTGGTCCTTTTTCTCAGTCTCCCCTTTTCACACTTTCTGCCTTCCTCTTTTTCCTGTATCCCTAACCCTTTCTCCAATCATTGGCACCTCATCTGTTGTTCTTCATTAATTTGCCACATTTACTCTTATTATTGTATTTCCTGGGTTAAATTTTTTGTTTTTATCTTTCTGTTTCATAAAGGAAGACTAAAGCAAGATGTATTTTTACCTCTGTGGCCTGTGATATTTTTCTCCTTTTTGTCTGAGTCAACAGGAGATAGAAGAAACTAATACAATCTCTTGCATAGAGTAAGCATTTAATAAGAATGAGAGGGAATGCAGTCAAGCTTGGGAGAAAAGGGATGTGCTAATCAGGGGTTAGTACAGTGGGGTAACTGGCAGATGGGGTGTCAGTGGGTCAGAGGGCAGCTTATTCATACCAGGAACTAGACACAAAGTTTCATAAGAAGCAAATCAAGCCACTTTTTTCAGTTCATACTTTAGGACTCTACACTAAATATAGAACGTTTAAGTATCCAGACGAATTGTAATAAAATTCTTGGAACGATGTGGTCAACTCTGGGAAAATCCTATACAGAATAGGTTGGACAACGCTGTGAGTCCACCAAACCGAATTCATTTCCTTTAAACCTATCTATCATGAGCTGACCTGCAGTTTTTGTTTGTTTGTTTGTTTGTTTGTTTGTTTTTGTTTCTTAAATATAAAAGATCATCTGCTTAACCAACACATCTGACTGGATTTCACCTCTACTTGATGAAATAATTAGTCAAATTGAAACTACCTCTTCATGTTAGAATGAAACCGTAAAGACGAGAGCCTGCTGATTTGTTTTGGGAAACCTGTAGGTAAAATGAGAACGTGCTAGATATCCTAAAGCAGAGAGAAAAATAATTAGTAAGTACATGTCCACATGAGCCATAGTTCTTCTTTTGTTTGTTTTTTTATTAGTAAAGAGTATTATTGGGAGCCTTTACTGAATTGTGGCAATTGATAACAATTTCAACATGTGGGGTTTTTTAAAAATTTAGTTTTGACCCTTAAAATTCTCAAAATAAAAATATTTTATCTGGTTTTAAATGTATTGTAGAAAATGAAGACGATATAGAAAAATACGAACATAAATTGTAGAAAATTCAGGAGACAGAAAAATATAAAGCACATTCATAATCCCCTCTCCCAGGCCTATTGCTGTTAACATTTGGATATATGTCCTTTTTGTTTACATGATTTATTAAATCATTCTATATAATCAATACCATGCTTTTTGTTAACCTATAACTTAAACATTTTTACTTCTAGTATAAATTCTTTGCACATGGAATTTATAACAGCTCCTTCTATTGAATCTGTGCACTGTAATATAAAATAGTTTGACATGCAGCTTAGAGACACTGAAATAACTGCAATTTCGGACCTTAGAGCCGGTGTCTTTCCCTTGTCAGGCCATTGCGGGGGCCTAGAGGCCCGCAGCCCATGGCAGGAGACGTGTGTGCACTTTGCAGCCGTGCTGGCCTCCTTCCCCCCCCCCCCCCAAGTGCTCCTCATCTCTCATCATTGTGAAGCTTGAGAAAGCTACTCGCCTCTTTGGAGAGGGAAAGCCTGTCCTGAGCTCTGGAGAAACCCTGCCCAAAAGGGCAGACCGGTGCCACCTCGTGACCCCATTTGCATTGGTCTGCAGCAAAATGAGAAAGAAGAAAAAAAATACAGAGACTGTGTGTCATTTGTGTCCTTTATCCCGAAACAATGCTCTTTGGTGAGCATGTGTGCTAAATTGCTGTTTCTTTTATGAAATGAAGATGATAATAGGAGCTAGTTCTTTTTGTGGACCCTTCTCTGGCACATTACTTGTCTTTAAAGTCCTGCTTTGTGAAATCCAAATCTGTGGGCAACTCTTTTGAAGGCCAGCTGTGACAAATTCTTGGCAGTTCCCAGACTGTCCCTTGCATATGTTTGCTCACCCTGCTAACTCTTCCTGGTGCTCATCCCCAGGCTTTGACAAGATGGAACTTTTGTCAGGGTCCCCTCGAGCATCACTCTGTAAGCTTTCTGGACGGACTGCTCCACCAGGTAGAATGATCATTTCCCTTTGGGTAACACTCATTCCACTTACTCCGTTCCCTGACTGCCTCCCCTGGAGGCAGTCTAGAAGGTCCTTGAGGTAGCCAAGACCTATTCTGATTACCTTTCTCAGATGGAGCCAGGCTGATGATGCCCCTAGGAAGGGTACAGAGAAAGGCACAAGGGTCCAGTGCACCGCCTCTTGTGACCATGTGGGCATCTGTTTACTCGGGCATTCCTGCCAAGGTTCCTGCTGAGGACAGTGCTTTTCCAGTCAACAGTGTGGGACTTTTACGAACAGTGTGTTCATTTCCTCAGGGGTGGGAAATGCGGGGAAGAGTGAAATAAGAACATTGATAATGCAAAGAAAACTGCTAAGAACACGTGAATAGCCTAGTAATTATTGAGCTCATTGCCATATCAGATGTTTCACTGATACATGTATTTGAGACAAATCCCAGGTTTAAAGGAAGTGAATTTTTTCTTCCCCACTGATTCAAATTGAAGAAAAATGGATTGCATGTGTGGGAATTTATTTGAACCCATGTTTCGGGCTTTCCCATTGCTTCTTTATTTCCACTCTAGAGTATTGTCCCTATCTCTTGCACTGAGAAAGTCGCCAGTGAAGGAGGCGTGCCCAGGAGGGCTGGCAATAGCTCACAAGGACCAGGCCCCACCTATCTGAGAGACTGGGGGTGGGGTGGGGACCTTTGAGCCTGCCTGTTCACGTTTGACCTTCAGACCAAAAACATGTGAACTGCTGCCCTTTCTTTTTCTGTGGACATCTGTTCTGACACTGGCGACACACCTCTTCAGCACTGTTTCCAGTCTGATAGGCATTAAGGAAAAAAAAGAGGCTTTTCATTCATTTGTTGACAGAGCAAGAAAGGGGCTATCATCAGTTTCAGATTGCTAGAATATGAGAGCTTGGGCTGCCCGAGGAGAGGTGCCTATTTACGGGCAACAGCGCCCAGCAATCTGTGATTGCTCTCTGGTGTCACAGAAAGGTCTGTTTCCTTCACCAAAAATCACAGTGACAGTGTTTAATGCCGGGAGAGAACAAGTTATCATTTTTGCTATGCTTGACTTTGGATTAGGGAGGGGGAAAGATTTGCATACTACCTCTTTGTTAATATCAGAGCAGAATAGTAGATGGAGCCAATGTAAGTGGACCGGACAGCTTTATTTGTCTCTAAGCCCCCTCACCTGCCCCTCTGACTGCATCGCCAGGGAATTCTCCTCCCACGGGCTCTAGTTGCAGACATCAGCTGCGCCGTGCGGCTTAGCAGATCCATAACTCTCGCCCTGTTCCTGTGTTGCTCTCTGATTGTTTCAAGTGCAGCGAGGTTGTCTCCATAGCTAGCTTGTGAGCTGATGGAGGGCAGGGACTATGTCTTACTCTTTTTAATTTATTTTACTAAAAAAGGTCTCTCATGTCAAGTGGGAATTTGGTAAATGTGTTTTGGATGGATGGATGGATGGATGGATGGATGGATAAAACAGTTCCTTAGACCTCATCTGATGATACCAAGGAGTCACTCTCAAGCCAGATAATGCTCACATATGCTTTCTGAGTAGGCTAACCCTCAGGAGGTTAGACTGTGTGCATAGATGTTCTCTGAAGTCTATGTACAGTAGCAAGGGATTGGAAATGCCCTGAGTAATGACGACATGGGATCGGTTTGATAGCTGGTACATTCACTTGCTCTTCTAATCAGCCTCTAAATAAATGGTGGTTGTATAGCAGCCGAAAACAATGTTTGACAAAATATCATAAAAGTGACATTCCAAAGTATATGTAGGCTCACAAATATTTGGGGAAATTCAGTTGCACAGAAAAAAAGAAAAAGAGGGAAATTCACCAAAATATGAACACTGGTTGTTAAGATGGTGAATTATGAATGACTTCTTCTCTCTATTTTCCGAATGTCTTGAAAGATGGCTAAACTGCTTTCATAATGTAAAAATAAATAAATAAATAAAAATTTGTATTAGTATGGAAAAAGTGTTCTGAAAAAATATATTAATTTGTGAACAGTTTTTAAGTCTGTCAAATTTGGTAAGCCTTGAGAACATCTCTGTTTAAAAGCTTAACACCATCAGACTGTTTACAGTGATGATTCTGCATCAAGTAAACATTTAACTGTGTTCAGTAGACTCTGTGTAATAAGGAATTAGTACCTTTTTAGTACACAATTAGTACTTAAAGGCACTTAATAAATTTCAGTTATCCGGAAATTCAATCATGTGAAACACCTGAAGGTCCTGCATCTTCTAGTGCCACACAGGTATCTCAGGTACCCCTCACAGTGGTCAGGTGTATCATTGTTCCTTGGAACCTAGACATGCTGATCAATTGATCAGTGAGGAACTAACTGGCTTTCTCTATGAGATTTCATTGGGTTGTCGGCTTCTCATCTTCGGTCTTCTTTTCCTCGGCATGTCCAGTCATTCCCAACTCTGTGCTTAAATTTTTGTTGGAAGTGTCACCTTCCTGATAGGAAATGATTTCTTTGTACCTGGCCAAGTGACCAAAGCCAATGTTGACATTTCTTCGGAGAACAAAATCAAGGAACTTCAAGAAATAGTATCTGGGATGTTAGCACAGGGCTTATATTAGGGCTTCTGAGAAGAATGTAGAAGTGACATGCAGAAATGGAATACTACTCAGCTTTGAAAACGAGCAGACCCCTGATCCACTCAGCAACATGCATGAATCTCAGAACTGCCGTGCAAAGGGAAAGAAACACAACACCAGGCTGCACACTGCGTGGTTCTGTTCACGTGAAATCCTGGAAAAGGCAAAACCATAGCAACAAATCTGGTTGCCTGGGGCTGGGATAGAGAAAGAGGCTTGACTACAGAGAGGCGAGGGGACTCTTGGGGAGTGATGCAAATATTCTTTTTTTTGCTATCATGATCACACAACTCTACATTTGCCAAAATTCATCAAAGTGTACACTTAAAAATAGATGGATTTTATATAAACTCAATCTCTGTAAAGCTGTTTTAAAAAGTTAATAAATATGGTAAGAGCTTCAAATCACTTGTCATGCACCTTTGAAGATGAATTATTACCAAACCATTTTCAGTTTTGTTGGATGTCGACAAGAAACTGGTGTGCTAAATATTTTAAAATGCCTCATCTAATGTTACATAGGGTGAAGTTTAAGTGAGTGAGTGATTAAGCCACAGGGTTGGGCTATAATTTATCCTGAGCTTTGGATTTTTCACGTCTCCATTTCAATATGTTTTCATATTTGCTTCCAGTGTTTTGGGAGGTGTGGCCTCATAGTGTCATACCCTCAGTACCTGGAGAAGCAGAGATCTTGCACCTGAGTCTTGCCTCAGACACCTCTCAGTGCTCCGGACATTTTAGTTGCCTGTTGCTCTGTCCTTCCACTTGATGAAACGTGGATCAGGCTCAAAGGGTTTTTGAGGATGGGGCTCTCTTGTTTCCGAACATTCTTGGTTCCTCCATTCCCCGTTCAGCCGTCTAGGACCTCTTTCCTTCTCCCAGTATCAAATATGTTTTTGTATTTTAGTGGAAAATAATTTTTAACACAGACAAGAGGAGATCGATCTCATTTCCCCCAATTAAATAAAAAGAAATTGAAAAAGACCAACCAAAATTAATTTCTAAGCTAAATCAAAATTTACATTATATTCTCCCTTCTTGGACTATTAGTAATAATACTGGGAAACCAAGTGTGATTTTTCAGCAAATTTAAATTTTTTTTAATCCTCACCCGAGGATATGCTTTTCTTGATTTTTACAGAGAGAGAGAGACAGAGACAGAGAGAGAGAGAGAGAGAGAGAGAGAGAGAGAGAGAGAGAGAGAGAGAGAGAGAGAGAAAGACACCGATCGTCTCCCACACATGCCCTGACCAGGGATCGAACCCACCACCTTTTGGTGCCTCAGTTGGCGGCTCCAACCAACTGAAGCACCTGGCCAGGGCTCAGCAGATTTAATTTTGATTTTAAAAACCTGAAATGGAAAGATACGGACTCCATATCGTCTGTCCATTTCCTTGATTTTTTGGGGGGTGGGGTTGTAATTTAGACTCTCTTTTGTAATATACGTGAGCATATTTGTTGCTGGAAGATTATGCTGTGATTAAACTATGATTGTATATATTTATTTTTATTGTTGATGTCAGCCTACTGTTTATTTGATGTAATGCTTTCCTTTCTTTTAAAGCTGGTGTTTTAGTCTCCTCTCTTCCCCTGCATTCTGTCTGTGAAGAGCCTGCGCTGGCCTGGTGGAGTGAGCCCCAGTCTCCCCGTGACAGAGTGCTGTCACTGCTGATTGGCAGGCTAGGCCTGAGCCGCTGGAGCTAAACTGCAGCTCCCATTGTTTCCTGCAAAGGCCTGCCTCTCAGGGCTGTGGAAATTGATGACTGAATAATGCAGTATACGCACCCTGAGAACTTAACGATTCCAGACAGAGCAGTCTGTTTTTCTTTTGATGCAGTGTGCTGAGAATATGTGCAAAGCTTTCTTGGTCCCTTGCCCTGAACTCTTTTATTTCCTCTAATATTTCAAGCTTTTACAAATCACCAGTATCTTTAATCTCATTCTTATTACCAGCTAGGGGCTAAGCATTGAAGGGGAAGTTGATTTGCTATGTGACCTTGGGTTTGAATTCCCTTATCTTAAAATTGGGAGGATAGGCCTGCCTGTACCCTAGGGGATGTGGTTTAGAAAAGCTAATTAGTGATTATAAAGCAATTTGTAAACATGCTTAGCAGTGCAGAATTTGTTTCAAATGCTTTCCCTTCTTTTCACCCCCCCCCCCCGCCCCTTCAGCAACTTTAATCTTCATGGGTGCATGTGTTACTCCATTCATTCCTTCATTCCTTCATTCCACTTTTTCTTTTTTTTTACAGAACATCGTCTAGGTTCCAGGCACTGCTTTAAGTGCTGGGGATTCAGCAGTGACTGGAATTGACTGCCCTTCTGGAGCTTACATTTTAGGAGGAAAGACAGATAATAAAATAATGAAACAAGACCTGGCTTATGTTTTTAAAGGGCCACTCTGGATGCATTGATGAGAATACACCATAGATTCCTCTTACGGATAATACCATTTTCTCTTAACTTAAAGGATCTATCTGGCCACAGTTCCGGAGACTGGACCTAGGTATAAGCCATGTTTCCTCTCCTAGATACAGAGGGACACTTCAGTAACTTCTACATTGGGTAGAAGAAACAGTCTTTCCATTTATTCCTACAGTAAATACTGAGTGTGTGTGCACCTAATACTGCGTGGTCAGTGGAACAAAGGATGTGGTCCCTGCCTGTGATGGGGAGACAGACACCCAGCTGAGAATTCCAGTTCAGTGGAACCTTGCTGTGAGGAGGAGTGTGTTCAAGGTGCAGTGGTTAGCAGCAGTACCTGAGGAAGTCAGGGAAGGCCGAACCAGAGAAGTAGACAGCCTGGAACTGGAACTGGAAGAATCTGGACAAGTTAGCGAAATGTGCAAGTGTCAGGAGGGGCTTCCCAAGCAGGGACAGCAGTGCACAGCAGAGGCCAGAGGCATCACAGCAAAGCCTGGTGACTTTTGCAAGTAGAAGTGTTTCAATTAAGCTGGGGTGTGGAGAAGGAAATGTGGAGTTGTAGAAGGTGAGGCAAGACCCAGAGGGCTACACCTAGGGTTAGGGAATGCTCTTTATTCTGCCCCTAGGGAGACTGCAGACCAGGTCAGCCCAGTGACTACATCCCAGTCATGTAAATGGTTGGAGGTCAGATTGGGATTGAAAGCTCTCCTGACTCCCAATATAGTACTTTTTCTACTCCAATGCAGTGCCTGTAATTTTTATTCCTGAACACAGAGTAAGACCTGGGCCAGGGGTGACCACTGCAATGAACTAGATTGCATCTTATACAGTCAGTCATGCAGACTGTTCACTGCACATACGTGTCTAGGAGGGGGTGGGGTGCTGAAATCCAGCCTGCTCTCTGCCAGCCACACTGCGACCTGGGCTGAGTTACATTCCTGCCCCAAAGAAAAGGCATTCCTTTTGAAGTCCCATAAAGGGCTCTATGGGCTAGCAGGGCCTTGGGTGGCCTCCTGAGACGTACGCTGGCTCTGAGGAGCAAATACAGGGAGAAACTTCATTTCAACACCAGGTTTTTCTTCTGTACTTGGCCTCTTACTCTGTGCTCGGAGCTGAAAACCAGGGGGCGGCGAAAGGAAAGATGCCCGCAGTAGAAAGGCCTTGAGTGTTGGGGAAGTACGTGTGGAGTCACCTCCTGCGTTGCCAGGAGAGCTCGTT
Source organism: Tadarida brasiliensis (assembly GCA_030848825.1). Classification (NCBI taxonomy): domain Eukaryota; kingdom Metazoa; phylum Chordata; class Mammalia; order Chiroptera; family Molossidae; genus Tadarida; species Tadarida brasiliensis. The sequence goes on along the minus strand of CM061267.1, from coordinate 89,682,761 downwards.
TCTGACCCCGGGACAGCAGTGCTCCCTGAGGTCTTCCTCTCAAGCGGAGCTCCCTCCGAGAGTCTCGCCCGGCTCGCGCTGCCAGGCCTCTGGCGAGTAGATACTGCTGCAAAGGTTGCAGTGGTCTAGCAGACTACCACTGCAGAATCTCAGGGACGACGCCCCGGGTCATGTTTAGGCCACTAACGTTTTTCTAAAAATATGTTCTCATTGATTTTTGGAGAGAGAGGAAGGGAGAGAGAGGGAGAGAAACATCAATGTAGTAGCAAAACATCGATCAGCTGCCTCCTGCATGCCCCCTACCTGGGACCCAGCCTACAACCCAGGCATGTGCCCTGACCGGGAATCGAACCGTCCAACCTCTTGGTGCATGGGACGACGCTCAACCGAGCCACACTGGCTGAGCCACTAACATTTGAGAAATTCTATTTTTGTGTGATTTTTGTTTATGTCCTATTGACAAAGAAGAGGAGAAATATGTTGAAACATCATTCAGAAGCAAACCCTGCCATTTACAGTTCATTTTCTTTCATTTAATAGTCTGTTTTGGACATCATTCCATATCAGTGTAAAACTGCCTCATTCTTTTTTTTTTTTATCCTCACTTGAGGATATTTTTACATTTATCTTCAGACAGAGTGGGAAGGAGAGAGAGAGAGAAACATCAATGTGAGAGAGACACATTGATTGGTTGCCACCCGCATGACCCCAGCTGGGGCCGGGGACTAACTGCAACTGAGGTACATGCCCTTAGCGGGAACTGAACCCGGACTATTTGGTCCGCGGGCCGACGCTCTAACCGCTGAGCCAAACTGGCCAGGGCTGCCTCATTCTTTTTTTCTATGGCTGCATCATATTTCGCTCTGCACATATACTATCGTTTACCTGACTAGTATTTTTCTGACTGTGGTGTTTTCTGTAGCTGTAAACTCAGTAATAGGTTGTTTATCAATTTGTATGTCTTGACCAGTATAATTTTTGTCTTATTTTTAAAATGAAAGAAATTAGAAATGAGTGATTGTGAAAGTATATATACATATTTTTCAGTTTTCCGAATGTAAGTATACTAGTTAAAATAGTAAAAAGTATTTCTTAGTTCAGGCTGTGGTCAGAAGTCTGAAAGTCATAGATGAAGAGAACTATAAATATTTAAATTATCTGTCAGGCACCCAACATTGGAACATATGTTATCTTTCTGAGGGTCAGTTCATAGTAACTGCTGAACCTACTTTATACGGACACATACCAAAAATCAAGACTTTTAAAAAATTATTATTGGTTTGGTCTATGCCTGATAATAGGAAGCCTTTTCGTTCTTAAGGCTACATTGCAGAAGTCTGGTTTGATCTGGGGTCTGCATATAATATAACATGAAAGTTAAATGGAGAGTCTTGTTGGAATTCACTTGATGTTACTCTAAATACAGCTTCTTTGCTGAGGAAACTGGCCCGGTGTGAGTAGCGCTGGCCTCGGACCAACACCTTACAGGAATTTTCTGGCATTCCATCGTGTGTACCTACAGAACATAGGGCAGGTTCTTTGACTCTAGAGCTCAGAAAGCTGAGCCTTTAAAAAACCCTTTCTTACGCCTTCTCTTCTGGGTGTCAGGCTTCCTATGTGGGAGCTGCTTGTTCATTTTGTTTGTGAACTTAAACTTTCTAGAAGTCACATGTCCCTGAGTTGTGCCTAGATCGACTTTCTGTTTTACATTTGCCTTGGGATTTCACTAGAACAGGATACGGGCTGTGGCGGCATCTTTGGAGCCTGTGAATTTTTGTTCAACCCCAAATTAAAAGCTGAGACCACATAACCTGAGAGTTCCCCAAACTGCACGCCATGAAGGGGTTCACCCACAGATTCGTGGCTGTGAATTTCTAACGGTGCTAAAACATTTAATGTTTCCTGCAACCGTTCAGAAAGTTCTAAGGACACATTATGGCTCCCTTTGTAAATTTATTGAATTCAGTGATTTCAAAAGATTGTATTTGGAATACTTGTAAAAATCCTATGTTTAATATCTTTCCTAGCATTTTTTTTTTATTATAGAAATGTAATGTAAAGGAGAAAAATTGGTTTTTTAATCAATCCCCACGTAGGTGTTACCAAATCACCTCTACTTTAATTCAATGTGTTGTATAAATATCACTCACTGTGTTATTCCATGATGTGAAAAATATTGGAGGCACCAACAGAATTTATTGGGGGCCGGATATTAAAATCACCTGTAGAGTCTCTTAGGGCATACATGTTCTCTCCCCGGCCAGACTCACTGAAGCAGAATCTCAGTGGGGTTTGGGGTGAGGGCCGGGCAGGCGTGTTTCCTAGACGGCAGTAAAATTACTGTAATGAGCGTTTTTGTCACCGTTAGTGCTCCTCTCTTTTGACACCTCACTTTGCTCTCTTCCTGTTTTCTGGGCCACTGGGACTTGTAGTGACCTCATTCAACCTTTCTAGGAGCTTTTTGGCCTTTCCTGGTCTACCTTTCCACCTCCTTCCCTGTCCTGAAGAGGGGGGCCTGCATCTCCCTGGCATGTTCTCCGCATCCTCGTGTTTGTCCACAGGGCAGGTGCCTGCCAGCCACTAGAAGCTCCTTGAGGCCAGGCTGTGCTTCACGCTGTGTTCAGAGCCTGGTCACCCAGGGGGCCCTCAGTCAGCGCGCCGAGCAGGGCAGCAGGAAAAGCAGTGGCTAAGTGTTCCCGGGCCCTCTAACTGGTGCGGAGGGGAGGGAACAAGCCCTTGCTAAGAGCTGCCTTTGGTCTTTTCCTTGAAAGAAAAGTTTGGCCACTTCAGAGACAGGTGATGGCCCTTCAGGTCCTCGGGCACTGGCGGGAGCATACTAAAGCAGGGTTTGTGGCAGAGTCTGGACTAGAATAAGATGTCAGTGCAGGCAGTCGGGAAAGTTGTCTCTGATATGAAGCAGGAGGAGTAGAACAAGAGGCCATCAGAGCTGGGCCCTGGGGTAGCAACTCAGCTCTGCTACTTTAGGTCTACCACGAACTAGTTAATCAGGGAGCTCATTTAAATATTAAATAGAATAGTTAAACATTTGACAAACTAGTTAGTGAATCAGTTCACATTTATAGTTTGTCGTTTCCACACTGCTTTCATGTATGTGATCTTGTTGGAGCTCCCTGGAAGGGGTGAGTGTGGGTGCCTCTGTTTTCTGGGTATGGAAACGGAGGGCGAATTCACAGAGCTCCTGAGAGGCAAGTCTGGGAGTGAGCCCAGGTCTTTGAACTCCTAATTCAGTGCTCCTTCCCCTTGCTCGATGTCCACAGTTCCTTTAGAACCTGTCAGGCTTGGCAAGCATAGACTCAGCACAGCAGTGAGACCCAGGCCCTTTATGGAGAAAACTGGAGACACATATTCTTCGGAGACCAAGTTTGGATCAGAAGCCTGCTAGGATTTACAAATCAGATTTCCTTGTTCTCTTTGAAAAGTGTCTTTAGTCTACTCTGAAAAGCTTGTCATGCCTGTCAAAAGACGCTAGTGACAGGTGAACGGGAGCACTCAGAATGAGAATAAAGGGTTTTCTATTAGGGAGGGAAGGCATAGCAACTTGATAATTACTGTTGAAATAGTCACAGCAATGCTGAAGCTTCTCCATAATTTAATCTAACTTAATACTAACTGCCTCCTCCCTTGTGGCAATACATAAATTAATTAATAGTAGGTTGGATTTGAAGTGATGCCTTTATTTTTAGGCCATTATTAACTTGTTCTCTGTGCCTTTCTGACTTGGCTGGGTCTGTTCATAGATTTGCAGAAATGAGAGTAGCTTCTGGCTCTTATTTCCATTCTGATTTGTACCAGCATAAGGATTTTGAAAACATAGGCTATTCTATCTGTATTTTACCCCCTTCTTGTAATAAGCACTGAAGCCCTACGGAGAGGTGATGCCTGCTTGATTTGTAGCACGTAGTAGACATGGTTCTGAATACAGGTCTCTTCTGAGAGGTGGTGGGTGGAAGATAGTTGTTAAGACTGCGGGCTCCGAGTGAGATGACCGCAAATTGAATTCTGGCTCTGCCACTTACTACTGTGTGACCTTGGGCAAGATGTGGCACCTGCCTGTGCCTCAGTCTCCCCATCAGGAAAATGAGTAATAATCGCATCTACCCCATAGGGTTGTCAAGACAATTAACTGAATTAATACATCTAAGGTTCATAGAATAGGGCCCAGTATGTCCTAAGTACCCATAAATGTTGGTTAACACTAGTGATGAGACCCCCTTGCGCCGGTCCTCAGTTGCTCTTCATTCCCAAGATACAGACATAACATTGTCTTCATTGTCTTGTTTGTCGCCAAGTCACTCCCATTTGCCAGATGGTGTAAAAGGACCCAAGTTGGCCTCCTGAGTTCCTGGCTGCCTGCAGAAGCCACTCACGTGGTGGCTACTGAGAAACAGCCCCAGTGAGGAGGGGAGGCCCATTCAGAAAGCATCACCATCTTCATCTTGGGGATCTGCAAAGACGGACTTTGCATTATCCATTCGAGAGCTCTGCCACCATTGGGGGGAGAAAGGGACTTGCAAGGAAGAGCTTCTGATGCTTGTGATAAATGCTGTTGAGCTCGGAGTAGTGAGCAAAGGTGTCTCTGGTTTGCTGCAGATCGCTTGTCCCCAGTAGGCTTCGCCCTCTTGGTTTGGAATGCCACAGGCTTGTGAAGGACCCTGGCAGGACAGAGGAGCTGTCGAGGAGATGGAGTTGGCTGCAGAGAAAAGGCTCCATCCCAGCAGGCGATGGGCCTCACGCTCTAGTCCAGCCTCCCCTCCCCTTCCGTAGAGCTGGGGAGAGGTGTGCTATCAGGTCACTTCCCTGTGGAACCCTGCTTGCCTGCAGGACTGCCAAGTCCGAGAGGCCACACAGTGCAGCCATCCGCTTGGGCTTTGGGCTGGGATGTCCTGAGTGTCAGTCACAACCACACCACTCTGCTGAGCAGTTTCAGGCCAGTCACTGCCCTCCTCTGTGCCTCAGCTGTGCCACCCATAAGATGCCATCAGGATGCCTCGTTCGCTGGGTTGTTGGGCAGTAAAGTGCTTCCACACAGGGCCTGGCTCAGAGTAAGCTTGCAGCATTAGCCTCCAGCCTTGTCTCCTACAGATGTCCGGTGTGGACGGTCCATCCAGCGTCCAGCCCTCCAGCCCGCCCTGTCAGCTCACTCTGTCAGCTCCCTTCTGGCCTATCTCAAGATCCTGCCCCTATGGGAAGCCTCCTGGGCAGCCTCTCTGTCCTCAGCAACATACCCCTGTGCCTGAACAATCTCTCTCCCTAACTAGACGGCACACCCCTAAAGATAAGGACTCTATTACCTCTGAGACTCTGGCATGGACTGAAGTGGCCAGTGTACGGCAGGTACTCACTGAACACTGCTGGGGTTGAGCTGTCCAATCCTACCACACATTCAACTCCCTGCTTAAGACACCCCCAGTGTGTTTCTGTCTCGATTTTAAACACACTGCTGTTTCTAGACACACCCTTGCTGGACGGGCACAGGCCATATCTTTGTACATATCCAGGTGATTTCTTTTCTCAGTGAGGTTGACTTCCCATTTAAGAAATCACATGAGGGGCCCTGGCCGGTTTGGCTCGCTGATTAGAGCGCCAGCCCATGGACCAAAGAGTCGCGGGTTTGATTCCAGTCAAAGGCTTATACCTCGGTTGCGGGTCAGGACCATGCAGGAGGCAACCAATCGATGTGTCTCTCTCACATCGATGTTTCTCTCTTCCCCTCCCACTCTACCTGAAGATAAATGGAAAAATATCCTCAGATGAGGATTAAAAAAAAATAAGAAGAAATCACAAGAGGAAATAAGTTTAGTGTGGGGACTTAGAGTTAGGAAAACTGGGGTTGACTTTCAGAGCTATCATTTATTTTTACCTGTCCGCCCTCAAACAAGTCACTTAAATTCCCTATGTCCCAGTTTCTTCGTCTGTAAAATAAAGAGCGTATACCTTCTTCATAGAGATGTAAATGTTATGTGAAATAAAAAGTGCAGATGTTCAGCACGGTACCCGGTGACCGTGCAGTCATTCGTCCCCGCTCAGACTGGGAGCACTGTCGTTGTTGTGATTTGAGGCTCCCATGGCAACAGTGTAGACTGGCAGTGCTATCCATACATTTCAGGAAAATGAATATTTTTCCTGAGATGAAACAGGGAGAATGGAAAAAGGTATTTGCACAGTTGCCAATCTCAGCAGCTTGCAGAAACTTCACTACATGGTATTGCTTAAAATAAGAGAGCCAGGAGAACAGCATGAGACATTAATACAGGAAGAGGACTAGAGATGAAGCTGCAGATAACCTCCCTCTAGCCACGTAGATAAACAGAGAATTTTATGTTGGTACCACCTACTTAGCCAGCATACCGCCAGCTTGTTTATAAGCATTTTGTTCTTGGGGTTGCTGTAAATGTCACTCTGAAATGAGTTTTTAAGAGGCATTTTACAGTTAATGCTCTTCGCTATTGATCAGACTTAAAAAGTAATTGCTTCTTTTGAAGCTCTCTTTTGCCCTTGAAAACATCTCCTCCACGTTCTTTCGGAACAGTTCCTCGAAATGCCATCCCCAGATGTCCACGTGTGGGGGGTGTTTATCAGATAAGATTTTGGCAGAAAGTCCTGAGTAAAGTTATTTTGCTATAAATCCAGGCCCACTTTGATTAAAATAGCCAGAGAACATGCGGCTGCAAGCATGTGGCAGGGTGCCGTTTGCTCTTAGAAGCAATTAACCAACATGAGAACAATTGTAAAACTCGTAACATGTGGCAACCCCTACTTCTTAAACAGTATATTTTGTGCCACATGGCGAAAGCTCTGTCTCATCTCTGCTTTTTCGTTAATGTTTGTAGTAGCAACACAGTTCTGTTGTTAGGTATGTAGCCTGTTGAGGAGAAAGGGCTCTTTAGTTTGGGGGAACACAAACACTGGGACTAGAACTTTCCATGTTTAAATTTCCGTGTTTAGTTTTCACTCAGACTGGTGTCTGTGTGTGTGTGTGTGCAAAGCAACATGTGCCTGTTTGCGTTAGATAATCTATATCTCTCAATAGTAAATAGTAAATGATGTTATTATTTTAACTTTTTTTTCTTTATTGATTTCTTTAGAGAGAGGAAAGGGGAGAGAGAGACAGAAACATTGATGAGAGAGAACATCGATTGGCCGCCTCCTGCACGCCCCCCACTGGAGATTGGACATGTGCCCTGACCGGGAATCAAACTGGCGACCTCTTGGTGCATGGGTGGACGCTCAACCACTGAGCCACACCAGCCGGGTGTTATTTTATAAGGAAAGCATTAGTGCCCTCGACTTACCTAGTCATCACTTAGGAAAGTTTCTACCTACAGTGGAAGTATCATTCACGCATCTGTGCGGTGTTTGTTGATTGCCTATTCTGTGTAAAGCAGTTTAGGAGGTACGAGGAATCAGACATGAGTCCCATTCCTCAAGGTACTTGTAATCCAGGAAACAGAATGTGCATGTAAATAACTATAATACAAAACAGAAGATGACAAGTGACAGTGTAAAAGAGGACTGGGCAGTATACTCTTGGAGTTACAAACCTACACACACACACTTTCAATCCTCTTTCTCATATCCTTGGGAAGTTCCCTAACCATGTAGCTTATATTGTCACTGTAGGTCTAAATAACTAACTAAGATGACCTCATTTGGGTATTTTTAAAAAATCATTTTAGACCACGTTCTTATTGGTGGTCCTGAGGAACCAGGGTTGTGTTTTATTTCTTCAGTAAAAGAGAAATACTGGTAAATTTAAAACAATAGCAGAGACCCAACTATGGAATTTAAAACCATATATTTTACTTAAAGATTTTTATTGGATATGTTTTTAAGTTTTTTATAATGGAGAAGTCTCCAAATTAAAAAACAAAACAAAACAAAAAAAAGAGGTCGTATCTCATATGTTTGTTAAAGTCTTTTATGGGACAACCAGTGTTGAGTGCTTACTACATGCCAGGGATTGTTCAGTGCACAGAGTAGAGGACAGTGAGCAAGAGATTAAACTCTCGCTTTCATGAAAACGTGGGGTTTAATGAAAAGACAGGTGATGTACAGATAAACAAATACATGAACAAGATAGCATTTCTGATAAGTCTAAATGTTACGGAGGAAACAGACAATGGGAGCAATACAAAATGGACAGTTGTATATGAATTTTGTTAGAGTCGGAGAGGGCCCACCTGAAGCCATGAAATTTATTCTGAGATCAGAGTGATGTGAAAGACTCTCCAGAAGAAAACTATTCTTGGCAGAGGAAGTAGCAAGTGCAAAGGGCCTGCGGTAGAACCAAGTTGGCCTGTTCAAGGAACAGGAGGAAGCCTTGAGTGGCTGGAACATTGTGAGTGAGGTTGAATGGGGAGGTGGGGTCCTGGTAGGCCACAATAAGGAGTTGTTACAGCAAATAGGTTCCGAGGCTAGTGCACAAAAGTCCATTTATCTCAAGTTGAAGCCAACCTCAAGTATTAATACTAGGTTGGAAACTGGGTCCTGAGAGCATTGCTGCTAGGTAAAGAGAAAAGGAAAAAGAAATTTCTATTTCCTTTTCTGGGTCCTCCTGGCAGATTTTAAAAAGTTAATACAAATTCGTTTGTCTGTGTCATCCTCTCTCTTATCTGTATCTCTTCAGGCAGCAGGTGTTCTTATGATTCTTTAATGTTATTCCCCACTGTGGTCCCCCTTCCCGGTTATATCCCTCTAGGGCTTCATTTTCTAAACTGAAGTTTACCTTTCTTTCCCTTTTAACTGTTCTCGATTAAAAGTCTCATTTCTTCTGGCAGCCGATTTTAGCTGGTGGTGGGAAAGCAAATCCGATCCAGGGTGTGAATACCTGATATGGTCTGGTCCGATTATAAAATTACTTGTATTTTTAGAAGAGTGTTTGTTAAGCCAAGTGATTTCCTATTTTAATGAATAAGATGCTAAAATAAAGATGAGTAAACAATTTGAGAGGTTGGAGGAGAATGTTTTCTGGAAAGGGGAGACCTGGCCTTGCTTGCTTGGGAATTTGCTCAGTGGTTAAAGGAGGGTCTGATTTTTATGGTGTCTTCCTTCCCTCCTCTCACTGCTTCTCTCAGCAGAGTTCCAGGCATATCCATAAAGATTCTTTTGCAGCAGCAACAGGAAGTCCCATATTTGGGAGAAATGTGTGGGGTCAGAGATGGGTTGGGGTGAGGGTGGGAGAGAGTGAGGGGTTCTCTGGGTTCATCAATTGTTTGTAAATGGAATATAAATCGAGAGCTAACTATACATGGGTATTTTATTTGGAAAGTTTCACCTGCAGTTGAAGGATAAAAAAAATTGATGCTGGTTGACCTTTCCTCCATGTCTGTTTCACTTTCACTCTGTTTATGCATATGGATGCAGGGTAATTCTGAACAATGGACTGCTGAAGGGCCGCATGGCACAGAAGACCATTCTGTGCTCCTAATTAAAATTACAGCTGGAAATTGCTTCCTTATGTGTAGCTCAAATTGCCTTCGCAATAATTTCACTTTATAACTTTAAGTTAATCTTCTCCTTACCACCCTCAAGAATCCTTCCTCGTCCTTGAAGTTGACTCCTTTGAAATCTTTATGGGCAGTCCTGGTTTCCCCTAAGCTATGAGTATCCCGATACTTTGTTCCCACAGGCTTCAAGTTTGTAAGCAAAACAGTTTCTGCTCCCTTTTCTCCTATTGCACTTTTAATGAGTTCTGGTTCTGGAACACAACTGGATTTTGCGTTGCGGTCAGTATTGTAAATTAGCGGAGCCTTGCTGATCCTCATTCTCCCTAATGAATTCATTGCTAACTGTCTTTCAGGCCAAGACTGCCACATACTGTTTACCCTCATTAGTAGTCTCTAATGGTAATCAGGTGACCAATAACTCACCTGTTTTCAAAATGAGCACTTATTAATTCATTTCATCAGTTATAGTAGGAAAATTACATATAATGATATTCTCCTTGGGATTCCAACTAAGCAGAGTTTCAGCCATCTGATCATGGGGACAGTATGATCAAAGAATTGTGTTTTTTAATCAATATTGTATGTAGTCAGCCTTTGACCCGTATGTTCCAGGTGAGATTGCTTACTACAATAAAATGGGAGGTTTTTGTGTTGAATTTTTTCTTGCATTGAATTTTAAGAATCGCAGCAAACAGTAGTACGTTGAGAGAATTATGCTGTTGTTTGACCCACAGTTGAGGAAACTTCTGAGAAGGAATGCCCGTGGCAGAACCACAGCCCGGTTTTCTAACCCAGAGGTTAGAAAAATCAGGCCCTATTTGACTCTCTGAAAGAATGGTTAGAGAACTCGTATTCAGATTCTAGGACACTGCTCTGGGGTGAGCTCTGCAGGTTGGCGGTTGGTGCTGAATGCTCGTGTTGGTCATTTGTTGGATGAACAAAAGAATGTTGTGTCCAGAGCTTTGTCAAGATATGCAGAGGGCAGGTTGGAGGGCCAACTGTCTGTCCTTGCTTGTTGCTTATAGGAAAAACAGAAGGAAGATGAGATGACAATTATAATTTTGAGGATGTTTTAAAAATTTCTAATCACCTAGTGCACACTGTGGTGGTATTTATGTAAGGTGAAAAGATTGTGGTGACATAAATCATGTTTTTGGAAAGGGCTTGCCAGTCCTTCATTATTTCCCTAACCTTGGGTACCAAGAGGAAAGTTTGTCGTCCATATTCAGGTAGTCATTGAGATAGATGTTTTTGTTGAAGTGACAGAGAACAGTTTTGAGGGCCTTCTGTTCTTGTGGATATACAAATCACAGACCTACAGTTCAGTCATACTGTACTTAGGGTTCCCAGTCTTATATCAACTATCAAGCAATTTCAATGTCAAGAACACAGTAATTTGGCTTAGAAACTAATATGATAGGTCAGGGCATCTTATCATTTCAGTTACATTAAAAACCTAGCAGAATCTCTGAAGTCAAGTCTGGGAACCTTTGTTTCTAGTTGTGGTGGGTTCTTTGTTTTAGGTATTGGTGATGATGAGCCCAGGGTGGACCATGCCCATCACTGTCAGAGAACTGTTACTCAGAGAACTTCCCCCAGTACATCACTTTGACTTTTCGTGATCATAGTAAGAAATCCTGGGGTCTGATTCAATTATAAAGCCATTCTCAAGCCAAATATTCGAAGGTTAAAATATTTCCTGTCTTTTGACCTAACATGCATACATTTTGTATTCTGTCCAATCTTTTGTGTTGAGGAGATTAAGGGGAATGGTAGGAGGACCAAGAAATGTGAGGGAGCACCATTTGAGAGCTAGCTACCAGCTAGACTCTAACACGGAGCAGTACTTTAGAACTTCACATCTATTATTCCACTTGGCCCTCAGAAAACCCTTGGGAAATCAGCAACACAGACATTATTTATTAGCATCCTCATTTTCCAGATGAGGAAACTGAAGTGTACAAAAATTAAAGGGTTTACGTTCCCATGGCTTCTCCATGTTGAAGCTGTTACAAGCTCTCCAGTGGCAGTTCTTGCAGGGAGGGTGAATGTGGGCTAGTCACATAAACTCACATTCTTTCTGCCTCGTTTATAAGATATGCAAGAATTTATTTTTCAGGTTATGGTGTGTGTATTCTGTGAAATGCATTTATGTTTTGACCACTTCCCGGTTGAATAGAATTAAAGTTTATAGACTCTCAGGGCATGTTAAAAAAAAATGTTTTTTGTCCCAATTTTGTTTCATTAGAGTCTTTTGGCCCCTTTTGAATTCAATTAGAAAACCTTGGTCTAATAAATTTTATTAAAGTAAATACTTTGTTGTATTAATATACTGTATATATGTCCAGAGGCCTTCAAGTAATGTGTACACATTCATTAAAATGAACTAATGAACTAATAAAACTTACTAATAAACTCTATCAATGATAAATCACTGTAATAAAAACAGTAATGAGATTTTTAGCATACTTATACAAATGACACAAATATTTATATTTTTGTACTGGCCACATACATTGAATTTTAATTTCTTGATGTTTTTTTAAGACTCTGAGATGGTAGAGAGTTAATATTTAGACATTCTGTCATTTTATATCTAAAAGAATCAAGGAGTGGTAGAAAGATTTTGACAGTGTTTTTAGATGTAAAAAACACATAATACAATAACTACATATACTCTGTTTCCACTCTTTAAATAAAAAGAGTGTGTGTGTGTGTGTGTGTGTGTGTGTGTGTGAAGATAGAGCCAGCAAGTTATCTGGAAGAATATAATATAATGTACTAAGTAATCTCAAATGGTAGGATTGTGGGTATTTTTACTTTCTCACTTTTGCTTTTCCATTTTTTCTGAAGGAACACATGTAATTTCTGTAACCAGAAAAACAGTTACTTCTTAAAAAGTTACTTTAATGAAAGATACATACAAACTTTTTCTCAACTACAGTTCTCCAACTTGGACACACACATAGAGAAAAAGGAATTTGTAGTACCTTTGCTATAGTATTGCTTTGTTTTCCTAAGTAAAAAAAAACAAAACAAAAATAAACACACCTCGCATTACTCCTTATTAATACTCCTTGGAGGTTGGAGAAGTGACCGTGTTGGTAATTTAAATACAAATCACCCAGATGGGCTTATTCAACGGGCAGAATGCTGGACCCCAATTCACATGAATCAAACGTTTGGTAAAGGGGCCCCCAAATCTGCATTTTTATCAGGCATCACAAATGATTCTAATACACAATTAAATCTGAGATTCACCTTTCTGATTGTAGGTTTCCTCGTGCTTGTTTACCTTATAATGATTAAAGCATCTTCTAGATTCTTTTTTCATCTTCAAAGTTGTTGAACGTATGCCCACACCACATTCGTTTTCTCGTCAGGAACACTAAGAGATTAAGTGTTCTCTCTAAATGTAAGAATTAGAGGGAGTCATCCATTCAGCAAGGATTTTTGGAGTATTTACAGTGAGTCCTCCTTTAAGACCCTCTAGTCACCACCCTAGGGAGCACCTGTGGTTCTGGATGGAGCCCGACAGTGCTGGAATGGGTCCAGGAAGAGAAACTAGCAATAGATTCGACAACTCATTGATTCTCAGATCCTCTATCAGAAGGCTACACCAAATGAGTTTCCTCAAGAAGAACTATCTTTCTTCTTTTCATTTCTCTCTTAGCTGGAACAATTGGTTATTTTAAGAAATCAGTAAATCAGCATCTTGTGTCCTGAGTGGTGCATTCTTTGGAAAAAGTTACTGTGTCAGGAATTCACACAAATTAGTGTGTTTATTTTGAATGCATGCCATCGTGCTGAAGGTACAGTGCAATGATCCTTGGTTTCCTGTTGATTGAAATAATCTGCAGCAAGTTAGTGCTAAGCATAAACTCGGAGACACACCATCTTGCTGAATTGGCCTAGGAAGGTGGCTCTCACATTTAGCATGCATAGAACCACCTGGAGGGCTTGTTAAAACACAGGTTTCTGGGCCCACTGCCAGATTTCTAATTCAGTAAGTATGGGGCTAGGCCCCGTGAATATGCATTTCTAATAAGTTCCCAGATATTGCTGATGCTGCTTCCAGAACCCTGGCCTAAAAGAAACATCTTAGCAACCCAGACTGCAGTCACATGTGGAACCTGTTTGGTTTTTAACTCACAATTTTATATTGCTTTCTTGAACTGGGATTAGATGCTGCAAATAAAGGGTAATCTTTCTAATTGAGTGGTGGGCCACTTTATTTTTTCTTTTTGACATTTATCTCCACTTTGATGCAACTAAACTATTTGACATTTCTTTTTTACCTTTTTAGAGTCCCAGGCTACGTGAAGTTCTAGTGATGTTTCTCTTTAAGAATTAGCAGGAATTAAAGCAAAACCTGGTGAGATGTTTGTATTATCCAGATGGGTATAGCGACTCCTCTGCAAGCCCTCGTCACCATTCCCGATGCAGGTCCATTCCAGGCCAACCAGCTAGATTAGGCCCAGGTTCCTCTGGGTCTCTGTAGGTCCTCAGCCCCACCCCACCCCCAGATGAGCTACACCTAAGGTTTCACAGGTTTCTTTCAAGGTAATTTGCATTTAATAGTAACTCTTAAAGCCTTCAAAGATTTAAGGCATGGTTTACTAGGCCAGAGTGTGATGTTTTGGAAGAAGAATCTGTCCCATTTTTCCTTGGCCCCCAAATCATAAGGTTAGCCTGGGGTCCTTGGCTGGTATGGCACTGTCTGTAGAATCTTTGTCAATCTCTTCACAAACAATCTCCTCATAGACTTTGGAATGTATGTCCTGAACTGCTGATCACTGCCTAGGACGTCCCACAGCTATGATTGGGTGTCTGGAACTGTTCTCTTTTCCCCACTCTTTGGAGGCTTGCAGGCAGGAAAAGCCTACCCCACCTTCTCTAGGGGAGATCAGTTTAAGAATGTACTTTCCAGTGGACTCAGAAGAGTCTCAGGGGCCAGGAGGGTACTTTGACCTAAAGATGAAAGGACCTTTAGGGTTCTAGGACTGACTCTCTGTGTTCTCCCACATATGGCAAACTTACCTTCCATCTTTGGTCCTGAAGTATACTCCTAAGGTAGACCTAGAAACACCCGTGTCCCTGAAATCCCATAAGGCAGGTTCTTAGGGATGCAGTCTTATTGGAAGGTGGTCTAGGAACTTAGCTCAAACCTGTACTTCTCACATCACACTCACCCCCACTTTTCCTGTTCCTCATCAACTCAACCCTACACCCCACCACCTCTCCTGTCTTCATGTTCTGAGCTCACTCCTGCCCCAGGGTGCAGACTTGCTTCCCCACCACCTGTGTCTGGCTTGTTCCTTTACTTTGCAGGAGACAATCTGTGAGAGGCTTTATCTGCCAGGGTCCAGCCAGCCCTACCCATCCCCCTCTCCTCCTCAGGCTAATTTTTTTATTCTTATTTTTGAACACTTCCTGAAATCTTATTGTTTATGTGTTTCTTGATTTATTTCTCTCTCCCCTTCACTAAGACAGGTGAAGATAGGGATTTTTTTCTTACTCACCACTGCCCAGCACCCAGATCATTGCCTGACAAATTGTAATTCTGCAATAAATATGTGTTGCGTGAGTGAGTGAAAGTATAGCAAGCACGTTGCTTCTGCTTGGAGTGGTGTGTTATTAGGGTGGCTTTGGAGCCCAGTGGAGATTTTGAGGGGGCTACACCCTTTCTGCCCTTAAAAGCGTCCCTTCTTGGTGCCTCTGTTGCCTGAGCTTCTCTTGAATGCAGGACAAGGCTGGAATGAAGTTGAAGGAGTGCCTTATTTGGCCGTTTTGAAGGGAATTTGTCTACATGGCCTCTGATGGAGTCATCTAAAGGTCTGGTTTTATCTGCAACCAGACCAACCTTTCTTTGTCTTGGGTTGGCAAATCCCTTGCATCATCTGATTGAACTCTAAGCTGAAAGCATCATCCATCCATCATTTAGCACTGATGAGGAACAATTGTGGTGTGACTCAGCAAAGCCCAGCAATATCACTTAGTTAGTATCTCTAATGCTTGTTCCGGTGGCGAGGGCAGGTAAAGGAAGATGGCAGCCCAGGTAGCTTGCAGTCCATCCAAAGGGAAGATTCTTAATTCTGGTGCTTTGAACACCAGAATGATGTTAATCATGAGATTTTTTTGTATCAGCATTGTCAACATTTACATTCACTTTACACACTGGATTTGCATCTGAAAAGACCGACTATAATCAACATTTAAGGGATAATACTTATATTTGCATATGATTGAGCAGACCTGTTAAGTAATTTTAGCCTGGCTGTTGCTAGGAAACCAATTAATAATGCTCTACATTTCATTAAAAATTGGGTTCTATCTTTGCTTTCATTTAACTTCACAATTCAGCAGCTTGTGCTGCACTTTTTCTCCCTCAGTAAATTGTGACAGATAAATTATCGTTTTACTAAATTTACTTCTGTGATTACAGTTGTTAGTCATATCTGTCAATACAACTTCAAAGCTTTTAAAAAAATGTTTTAGTGGGGAAAACTGAATTTTAACTGTTAATCATTTTTCCTCTGTAGCTTATGGGGACCTAAGTCATTTTTGTAAAAGGCTTCACAAATTGAGGGTTAACAACAACAACAAAAAAATTAAAGGTCCCATAATTGCACCTTCTTAGTGTGGTGACTAATAATTAGAATATTAGTCACTATTCAGAAAGTGACAGACAGCTCATTAAGCATTCAGTGGCGTTTTGTTTCTCTTTTTTCCCATGGTTTGTGGGCTAGACCAGGTTCTGTCCTTTCCGCAGTGCAATTAAAATTTTCTTGACTATTTTACATAATAGACTCCTGCTCTTACGAAGAGAGAATATATTTTTAGCATTTATAAGTGTCTCTTTGAACCAATCACTGGGCAGTTGTATTTAAATTGTAATGACATTTTGCAGTTTAGTGTTTTGTAGTATTGATCTGGTCAAAATGCTCATTAAAAAGCAAATTAGGCCCTGGCCGGTTTGGCTCAGCGCTTAGAGGGTCGGCCCATGGATCAGAGAGTCCCGGGTTCGGTTCCTGCTAAGGGCACATACCTCGGTTGCAGTTTGTCCCTGGCCCCGGTTGGGGTTGTGTGGGTGGCAACCACTCGATGTGTCTCTCTCACATTGATGTTTCTCTCTTTCACTTCCCCCCTCTCTCCCTCCTGCTCTATCTGAAGATAAATGCAAAAATGTCCTCCGGTGAGGATAAAAAAAAAAGCAAATTAGTTCCTGTTCACATCTGCTTCGCAGTGTTTGAATCCCATATTTGGGTAATGCATACAAAGTCATCCGGGTCTTCACCTTGGCTAAAATGGCAATCTTGCCCATTTTCTAAGGGCTCACTAGGAGGACATGGAGTGTGGAGGTAGATAGCCCTGGAGTCCAGTTCTGCTCCAGCCCCTCCTGTGGCTCTGTGTGCTCATTTGTCAAATAAAGAAGAATGGACGGCTCTGGGGAGAAGGATTGTGAGGAGTGGGTACCTGGCAAACATTCCCTCCTGTCCCTCAACAGCTGCTTGGGCTCTGCATTCATTTGCCAGGGCTGCTGTAACAAAGTGCCACAGATGGTTGGCTCAAACAATAGGAATTAATTTTCTCATGGTTCTGGAGACTATAAGTTCAAGATCAAGGTTGGTTGGTTTCCTCTGAGACCTCTGTCCTTGGCTTATAGACGACCATCTTCTCCCTGTCTCCATGTGGTCATCCCTCTGTGTGTGTCTGAGTCCCAGTCTCCTCTTCTGAAATGAGGACACCAGTCCAATTGGATTAGAGTTCACCCTAAAGGCCTCATTTTAACGGAATCACCTCTTTAAAGGCCCTACTCCAAATACAGGCACATTCTGAGGTAGTGAGGGTTAGAACTTGAACATATGAATTTTGGTGGGACATAATTCAGGCCGTAATGGGCACTAACCAAGAAGCTGCATGTGGCCCATTGCTGTCACCAGTTCACTCAGTTTGGGTCCTACTCGGTGGTCAGAACAACTGGCTGAAACATCAGCTGCAAAGGAGTCAGGAAATGGGATTCTTCGGCTGTGACTTTCCTGGTGAGGTCAGAGTTGATCAGAAACATTCACTAATACTGAACACACACATACCCCTTTATGTTTGGTTCTTATGTCAGCCTTTTAAGAAAAATTTTTTTTTCTTTATTGATTTGAGAGAGAGAGAGAGAGAAACATCAATGAAAGAGAACATCAATTGGCCGCCTCCTGCATGCCCCCCACTGGGGATCGGTCCCACAACCTGGGCATGTGCCCTGACCGGGAATCGAACTGGCGACCTCTTGGTGCATGGGTCAATGCTTAACCACTGAGCCAGCTGTCAACCTTTTTATGTATATTCTAAGGCCACTTTTCATGACCTCAGTAATATATGAGGGTCATCAACCTTAGCATCTTAAGTTCCTTATTTTTACCCTCCATTGTTACTAGGTGATAGGTATAAATGTCCATTTCCCTTTTTAAATGAATTGTGGGGAGGTATTTGACTGTGAGATGGCTGCAGGGGTCAGGCTTTGGGGCCAACACACAAATGGACAATTGGAATTCAGTGACACAAATACTGTAGAGAAGGTCATTTATTCATTCAGCTAATACTTCTATGCCTACTATGTGCCATTGAGCTAGTCACTGTGGTTACAATGATAAATAAAAATGATCTGGGAAGGAAAGACATGTAATGTGAGGGTGTGAATAATGGTGGGGATTAGGGATGGCTTCCTGGTCCACCTGAGACCTGAAGGGTGGTGAGGCTTACTTTGATGAAGAGGTGAGCAGTAGGGGCTGTGGTGCTGGGGGTGGTCATGAGTTGCAGTATGGGCAGTAACATTTCAGAAGAGCATGTGCAAAGGCCCTGAAGCAGAAAGGAGATCGATGTGGAAGGCAGGAACTGAGTAAAGGGCAGTGCAGCTAGAGGAGGGTGCAGTAAAGGAGGGTGTGGTGGGAGATATAGCTGGAAATCCTTCTAAGAAGACTGGGGGAATTGGAAAAAGCTTCCTAAGGAATTGCCATCTGTATCTTTAAGTATAAATATAGCTGATTTTTTTTTCTGGTAGAGAAAAGGGGGAGGCATATTTAGACGAAGAGAATATCAGTAACTAGGTGCGGTCAGTGTGCTTGAAATACCACTTATGTAAAGGAACCCCATCATTCCAGTTAATGGAAGTTCATCCTTCAGTGGGTTTAGGCTAACTAGGAGTTACTAGGTTTGCCATATGTCTGCCTACCCCTATGCAGGGAATCATTAAACAGAGCATGAATGAATGAATGCTGTGTTACTGCGTGGGTGATGCTCCAGGGTTGACCTAACCTTTTAAGCAGTGATACATTAGTGTTACATGTGTTCAGGTCTGGTGAACTATTGGAAGGTCGGCTGCACTGACATCTCAGGCCCAGCAGTCCCCCAGCCTGTGTCTCCTCCTCTTCTGCACATCTTGGAAGGCTCCTTAAATCCTGCTTATTGGCCCAGTGTTACCTTTGTTGCCTGACCAGTTCCAGCTTGAGGCAGGAGAGACCAGAAAGAGCTCCAGCCTACAGTGTGGGTCAGCAGTTACTGTTGGGCCGACCTGGGTCACGGTGGCCCAGTTCTGGTGACCCAGGTTCAGATAATCACATCAGCTGAGCTGCAGAGCATGTATCAGACATGGTGGGCAGTCCGGGAAGGGGGTGGGGGAGGAAGATGTCCTGTCTGCAGGGAAGGTATGGGGGGGGGGAGCTGGAACAGTAGATTTGGGCCCATTAGCAAGGACTGACAGCTGTGTCTCAGACAGAAGGACTCATATATCATTTGGTTTTGGCTCAGGCATGAACCTTTGTTTCTTTCCCCAAAGAAGCCAAAATCAGATAGAAGTAGATTTCAAATAGGAGCCTAGAAATTTTTTCCTGCTTTTAACAACTCATTTATTTATGTAGAAATTAACAGGGCCACTTGCTAGCCACTGTTAGGTAGGAAGTCTCTATATTTCAAAGGTTTTCATCAATGTAAGGAGTAATTTCTGATCTTGAAAACCGAGATTTTTTTTTTTCCTTTGCGAATATTGCCACCAAACTCTCCTCTAGGTCCAGAGATGGCTTGAGAGGGAGCTATTGATGGCTTCCAACATTATGGGACTCAGCCATGCCAACAGGCCATGACTTGGAAGGATTATTATACATCGAGGGCACAGATTTCCTTGTGAATAATGGAATAGCTGCCTAAAACAACATCTGAAGGGCAATTACCTCCAGTGTAATTTGATGAATACGGGCTTCATAATCTGTGGCCAATTAAGTACTACCAGTTCTTCTGGGCCTCACAGAGAAACGCAGAACCATGACTCACTCTTATCTACACGGCCACATGTGCACGACTGTACTGCTGTTAAATGCGACACGCTTCAGCTCAAGCAAAGGATAAACGGGCCTTTCACTTTTAGGAGATTTCAGGAAACTTTAAGGAAAGCATTAACCATCACACATCTCCCTGTGAGTTTTGATGAATTGTGGGGAGGACATCACTTGGATACAGGGAACTAGAAGTGGGACTTATTAAAAATCCTGACATGTATACATCATCCTCTGTCTCGTGGCTTCGAAGAGGACTTCTGGACTCTACTAGCCTGCTCCATACTCTGTTTCTCATAGGGTCTTCTTCTTTTGCACAAAATAAGAAGGCTTCCGGCAGGGGCAGCTCCCTGGCCAGGGCAAAGTGTAAAGCCTTGATTTGGGTGATCAGGGAAGCCCCAGATTTCATGGGGGCAGGGAGGAGAGAGCATTCTGGATCTGGAAACTCTATGGCTTAGGGTTTAGTTGTTTAGCATCCCTGAGGTCTCAAGCAAACTCCAGGAAGTGGAGAGCGGGAAAGAGGGCAGCAGTGCAGAACAGGGCTCGTCCACCAGTGGGGTGGCTCTTCCAGGCTGGGTAGGCCTCAGCTGGGCAGCAGCTCGCGAATCGTCAGGCAGCTTGGGAACGTGTGCGTGGGTTCTAGGGCAGAGGACCTGTGTATAGCTGGCAGTTCAGGCACCCTCCTCCACCCCTAGGACAAAAGGAAGGATAACTGCCAATTTGGCATCATATTTATTCACTTGTTTTGTTACACTCGATACTATGACTTAACCTTTCTATGCCTCAAGCAGCAGGATGGGTTTAATGAACTGGTGTGAGAGATTTCCTTTGGCTGTCGTATTCTGTGATTGTGGACTTCTAGGCAGTGTAAAGAACAAGTGTCTGGCCCTCAGACCTCTACTCTAATGAGGGAATCTCATTCAACCCATGAAAAGTAAAAACAGAAAGCAACACACACACACACACGCACACACACACACACACACACACACACACACACACACATACGCACACACACAGAACCATGAGCACTTTTCAAGATCAAGGATGTTGCAGGACAGAAAGGGACTGATGGCCCCTGCCGTGTGCACAGGTGCCCAGGGGAGTCTTTATGGCATTGAAGGGTTTGGATTGCCGCTTTCAGGATGGGCAGGGTTCAGAGGACAAGAAAAGGAGAAGGCATTCAGAGCGGGAAGATGAGGGGAAGCCAGAGGGGAACAAATGGAAAAGACTATCTCTGTTGCACTCACTAGTGGATCCAACACATAGTAGGGGCTTGTTAGGCATCATTGAATATATAAATATACCAGAATATAACTTCTGGGTAATGTTTACAGATATCTAATGTTTACAATTATCTAGGGGACTCATGGGTGACGGGCAGGGAAAAGACAGGTTAAGACAAGATTAAGCAGGAGTTTTTGTCTGTTCATTGATGCGTCCCTAATGCCTAGCATTGTGCCTGGCAAAAAGTGGGACTCAGTAAATATTTTTTGAATAAATGAAATGATCAATGACGATTTCAGGCTGTCATGTAAATAACAGGGAACAATGGAGGTTTTGGAGAAAGTACAATTAGGAAAAGTACTTGGCAATTGTATGTAGAATTCTTTGTAAATGGAGAGTGAGGAAACAAGGCAATCAGGAGATTAGGAAGTAGGCACAGGATTGTGAGGAGGGTCTGGAATGAATGAGTGGCATTGGAAACAGAAGGGAAGAGCGGTATGGGGGACATCACAAAGAAAGACTTGGTGAGTGGCTGTCATAGGGTGTGAAGAGAGTCAGAAGATGCCTAAGGTGTAGGGTGCGAAGGAGTCCAGGTAATTTGGAAAATGATAATATTATTGACATAGGTAAGGGAAGGAAGGTAGGGTTTTGTTGGAGGGGAGGGGCTGTGGACATTAGTTAGTTTTAGATAGTTAGGTATGATATGGGGTGAATTGGCCTCCATTAGGCACTTTAAAGTTGAAAAATGGTTGAAATTCAAGAGTTGTCTCAGGCCTGGAGACCAGGTTTGTGAGTTGTCCTCATAAGTCTGCAGGTTGGCTTGGGGAGCAGCAGTTTAGGGAGCAGGGGAGGTAGGGAGACATGGGGCCAGCCTCTTTGTTCACAAGGCTGTTGGCTTCCACTTCAGCTCTGTTTCTTGTTTTTTGTTTTTTTTTATTCCTCACCCAAGGAATAAATTTTTCCACCTATTATCAGATAGGGTGAGAGGGAGTGAGGGAGAGAGAGAGACAGAGAGAAACATTGATGTGATAGAGCCACATCGACTTGTTCCCTCCTGCATGACCCGACCAGGGCCGGGGACAAACCGCAAGCAAGGTACGTGCCCTTGATCGGAATCGAACCCATGACTCTTTGATCCCCGGGCCGACGCTCTAACCACTGAGCAAAACTGGCCAGGGCCAGCTCTGTTTCTTTTAGAAACATCACAGAGGTCTTAGAAGCTATACTTTGTTTATATTTGGGGGAACTTTTATTCTATAGGATTCTTTTGACCCACTTTCCCAGCATTTCCTTTATTTCTTAGGTAGGATCATTTTGTTGCCATTGTTGTTTTTCTGATACTGTTATCCCCTATGTGAAACTTTGTAATTTGTGTCTAATAGATGAGCATCCCATGTTGCAACTGATCCCCATGCTATTTTTGAAGGATATGCTGCTCATAACTGAGTGTGTGTATCTACATTACTCTTAGACACGAAATTATAATAACTAATTTTATAACCTCAAAGGACAAGGTATATGTACAATATGCATTAATTGAATAAAACTTGACGGATGCTAATATGGAAGATATGAATTAATATTGGAGTAAAAGGGCATTTACCATAGAATACTATACCATTCTTATTTTTACCTTAAAAATTTCAGTTTACTAGAAACTTGTGAATAGAAATAATTTGGGAATGTTAAATCCTTGTTAAAGAATATAATTTCTTATGCTTGTTTTGGCAACACATGTACTAAAATTAGAATGATACACAGACTATTAGCATGTCCTTGATGAGAGTTTTGCCAGACTTTAATTGCAGTGTGCTGTGTGCCTATTAAATAGATTAATAGTGAAAAATAATTTAGCAACCACCAGATTATAAACTTCTCAATGGCAGGTTGTTCTGTATATCCCTTCAAGTCAAGCATCTACTGATAAGATATTGATGGTGATGTCGGGGGTAAAGACATTGCCTTATGAATGCAGTTTCACAAAACTGAGTAGTTCCCATAAATAATTGAATAGCATGAATTTAACTCTGTAGTGTCTAGATTAGAGAACTAAAACCCTGAGTTTATAAAAATCCAGGTTGCTGTCTATACAAATAGAAAAATATGTTTAAATTATGTTTGTAATGGGTTAATGATGAAATGTTTAGTATATGGTATTGGACCAGGTGGGTAGCTATCTGGAGAAAGATGAGGTTGGTTCTATATCTTATACCATTCAAGTGAACTCCATCTCGGTCAGTTCATTTTATATGATGATCAGGATGATATTCAAAAGAATTATAACAAAGAAAGAAAGGAGGGAGAAATTAGGAAGGCAAGTCACAAAATATCTGGTCTACCTCAGTTGGAAAAAGTGAAAAGTGATATTTTTAACAAGGATTTCAAACTAGGAGTCTATATGCATGTCTTCTTAAAATCATAAAAGGATGAGAAGAAACATGGGTAAATTCCTTTATAACTTTGAAACAAGAAGGCTTTTTTTAACTGACTCAAAATTTAGAAACCATAAAAGATAAAGATTGGTAAGCTTAACTAAATTTAGATTAAAATTTTTACTTGGTAAGAAGCACAGCAAGCAAATTCAAAAGACAAATGACAATCGTGGGGGGGGGGGAACATTTCAACAAACAAAGGGCTAATCTTTCTATATAAAGAGTTCCTACAAATGAATAAGAAAATGGCAGATCAACAGAAAAATAGGCAAAGGACATGAACATACAATTCACAGAACAAGAAATATGGATTGTTTTTAAACCAACGAAAAGATCTTCAGACTCAGACATAGTAAGAGAAATGCAATTTTAAACTACACTAAAGTAGCAGTTTTCACTTCATCAGATTGGCAGAAATTCTAAAGTGTGACAATCATACATTGTTGACCAGATGTGGAAAAATTGTCAGTGTACTTCTTGTGAGGGTACAAAATAGCACAGCCCATGAAGGCCAGTTTGGCAGTATCTATCAAGATTACAAATGCAATTACCCTTTGACCTAGTGATCTGGCTCTATAATTTTTCCCTGCAGGTACATCTGAATACATATAAAGTGATTAACATAGGAGGTTTTTCATTAGACCATTGTTTACAATAGAAAAGATTGGAAACAATTCAAATATCCATTAGCGGGAGCCTGGTGAAATGAACTGTGATCCACCCATACAATTGAATATTATGCAGCATTTAAAGAGAACACGGAAATTCTTTATGCAGTGAAGTGGAAAGATCTCCAAGATATGTTATTAAATGAAAAAAGCAAGGTATAGAACAGAATATGTAGTGTGCTACCTTTGGTGTAGAAAGGGGACAAAATATGTGAGTCCACATTTATATATGTGCATGAAGAATCATGGAAAGGATGAACAAGTGGAGGAAACTCAATAAAAATGGTTACCTGTAATGGGTGGGTGGGGGATGGGGTGGTCAGAGAAAGGATGGGAGCAAACTGTTTTGTATACCCTGTTGTATCATTTTTATTTGTGAACCACGTGAATTATTGCCTATTCAAAACAAAAAAACATGTGCCCTGGCCAGTTTAGCTCAGCGGTAGAGCGTCGGCCCGCGGACCAAAGAGTCCCGGGTTCGATTCCGGTCAAGGGTATGTACCTCGGTTTCGGTTCGTCTCCGGCCCTGGTCAGGTCGTGCGGGAAGCAATCAGTTGATGTGGCTCTATCACATCGATGTTTCTCTCTGACTCTCTCTCTCTCTCTCCCTCCCTCCCTCCCACTCCATCTGATAATAGGTGGGAAAATATCCTTAGGTGAGGAATTAAATAAATAAATAAATAAAGTGAAAACAGTTAAAAAAAACAAAACAAAACATGTTACATGTTTGTAAAATTGCACCCCAGTGTCGGTTTAGCATACGTCCAAGGGCTGGAAAGTATCTGCCCAGATTTTGATCATCTCTGTTTGCTACCACCTCCTAAGTGGGTCTTTATTTGGTTTACCCGGAGCTGTGCTGTCCGGAGTGGGGACCACTGGCCACATGCGGCTTTCGAGCACTTGAAACGTGGCTCGTCCAATTGAGATGTGCTGTAAATGTGCCAGATTTAGATGACTAGTATGAGAGAAAAAGAACAGAAGCTATCTCATTAATCATTTTAAAAATATTGACTGCTTGTTGAATGATAGTCGTTTGGATTTGGGGGGAGGGGGGAGGTTAGAATACATTATTAAATTAATTTCACTCAGAGTGTTTTCTTACCTTAAATGTGGCTACTAGAAAATTTTAAATTACATATGTGGCTTGGCTCTGTGGCTCACATTTTATTTTTTTGCACAGCACTAATGTAGACTTGTGTCTACACTTGGCATGTCTGCCAGAATTGCTTTCTTAAAATAAAATAAAAATGCAACTAAACACTCCTAGATGCCTATAGAGACTCTTTGTAACATCTCTGAAGATGCTTCCTTTCAGGTTCCCCCTCCCCTCACATGTAAGCACTGCTTCTCTTCACGCTCCCGGCCTATAGGCTCCTTCATAAATGTGAGCCTTTGAACACACAGTCCCTTCCACTTGCCATGTCCCTGAACCTCTATTTTGTTGCCTTGAAAACTCCTGCTAATCTTATAAGCCCAGATCCTATGGCCCCTTCTTTGATGAAGAGTCCCTACTTCCTCTGCCCTATTTTTTTAAATATGTTTTTGTTGATTTTAGAGAGAGAGGAAGGAAGAGAGAGAGAGAAACATTGCTGTGAGAGAGAAACATCGATCGGTTACCCCCTGCTCGCAGCTTGACCAGGGATGGAACCACAGTCTGGGCACGTGCCCTGATCAGGAACAGAACTGGTGATCTTTTGGCGCACGGGACGACGCTCAATCAACTGAGCCACACCGGCCAGGGCTGTCCTGTTGTTGTTATTTTTAATAGAATTTGGTATATCTGTGTCTTTTCACATTTATCACCTAACACTTCCATTAATCTTTTCAAGGGTATTGTCTCCCTTGAACAGACTATGAGCTTCTCAAAGGCAGAACCCATCATGTTTGTATTCCCAGAACCTGCAACTGCCAGTAAGTAAATTGTAAAAAGTCACTAGGAAAATGAGGATGATTGTGTTTTGTTGAGAGCGCACCATGCCCGTTTGCCGGGCTGGCACTTCTATTTGTCTGGTCTGTATATTGAGTAAAGCAAGCCCAAACCCATAGGTCTCCCCTTGGTAGAATAGGCCTCTTTGGAATGTTCTAGCTTTAAACAGGCCAGCCTCCCTGCAGGCAGGAGATGACAAATGGCAGAGTTGTCATCATGCCAAACCCACAGCGATTCCTGGTCAGACTGGAAGATGCGAGGTGTTCTGTTCAGTCAGAGAGCAGAATCTCCAGGCTGGCTGTGTGCCCGTGTTTCCAGAAGGTAAAGGTGGCAGGTGGTTGCCAGAAGGTGATCGCACTGGTGGATGCTGGCCAGCCACAGAAGGCTGCAAGCTGGAATAATGACGTTCTCCACGGCCTTGTCGATGGGCTCTTCTGTGACCATCTCTGTGGAAAGTCTTTCCTGCTTGTTAAGATTCCCATTGTCCTTCTCTTCTGCTTGTGGGAACGTAAGCATTTGCTTGAGAAAGAAAAAAAAGAGTCCGGCCGGTGTGGTTCAGTGGTTGAGGGACAACCCATGCACCAAGAGGTCGCGGGTTCGATTCCTGGTCAGGCACATGCCCAGGTTGTGGGCCCGATCCCCAATGGGGGGCATGCAGGAGGCAGCCAATTGATGTTCTGTCTCATCAATGTTTCTATCTCTCCCTCTCTCTTCCTCACTCTCTAAAAATCAATAAAGAAAAAAAAATTTTTAAGAAAAAAAAAAGTAATAAACAGAATACCCAGGACCTCTGGATCTCAAAGATTTGTACAAGGAAAAGTTGGAATGTTGCAAGAACTCTTGTTAGCTAAGTAACTGAACGGGCTTGTGTTTGGACCCAGATTTTGGAAGCTTCCTTTCATGTTCAGGATGCATTTATTTCATTAGAATGATTCAGATATTTTCACAAGGCAAAGCTTCTCTCCTAATCAGTTGAGTGATGAACTCTCTTTTACAAAACTTTGAGGGCCAGTGGTGGAGGAGAAATCACAGTGTCTTCAAGGGGCTAGAAAAACTGGTCTGCCCCAGGATCGCCGTTACCTCGTGGTGTGAACGTAGGCAAGCAGGTCACCTCTCTGAGCCTCATTTTTTCAGTAAAATTAGGTTATAGACACCTGGGTTGTGAGGCAAATGAATAGCAGTGTCTGGTCCCTAGTAGGTGTTGTAAATAGGAGTTATAGCTCCAATGTCAATGTAGGTTTTCCTTTGCAACTCTGGTGTTGACTCACCAAAAGAGCAGCGTGGCCCTGGCCGGTTTGGCTCAGCGGTTAGAGCGTCGGCCTGCGGTCCAGAGAGACCCGGGTTCGGTTCCCGCTAAGGGCATGTACCTCGGTTGCAGTTTGTCCCCGGCCCTGGTTGGTCGTGTGGGTGGCAGCCACTCGATGTGTCCCTTTCACGTCGATGTTTTTCTCTCTCTCTCTCTTCCTCTCTCTCCCTCCCACTCTATCTGAACAAAAAGTGAAAAGTCCTCAGGCGAGGATAAAAAAAAAAAAAAAAAAGAGCAGCGTGTCCTTTCATAATTGTGACAGACCTCAGTGACTGCTGGACAGTAGTAGTCCTTAATCACTGTTCCTCAGAAAAGGAAGCCGATCAGTAAGGAGTCAGGACACATGGGTTGAAAACCGGCTTTCCCACTAGTTAGTCCCCTGAAATTTCACCCTAGCTCCTTGCTCCTGAGTCTCCTTGTTTGTAAAAATGAACGTGTTGGTCTTTTCCATCTCTGAAGTTCTCTAATTGTGTCTCCATGAAGCAGCAGACCGTAAAGCAACAGAAGTGGGCCCCTGGTTATTCTGCATTGTTTGTAGGGTAGCAGTTCACTGCCCCCTAGACAGCCCTGAACTGAGGACGGTTCCCCTTTCCTTTTGGGATGATGTCCCAAGGCCAGAGTCCCTCTGGACTCCATTTCCCACCATCTGCTCCCACCTGCTCCCAGGATCCACCTGGCTGCATTTTTCACCAGAGATCATTGCTTTTTCTCAGGGGTTGAGATCTGTTCCTCATCATGCTTCTGATGAGAGAGAATAATCATTTTTAAGAGGGAGATGATCAGCAGACTTTTTAAAAAAAATGTAACCTTTGTGCTTAGTAAACGTTTTTATGAACATTTTGCTTTCTCTTAGGCTGAGGGCTGTGTGGCCGGCCTTCTTCGCTCCATTGGCGCTCCTTCCTTTGTTCTTGTGTGAGATGGATGAGCGCAATACTTTGTATGCCTTAGGACCAGATAATTCGAGCTGGCAGTAATCAAGATTTGGGGCTAATTGTCATTAAAGGGTCATTTCATTGCTGACCATAATTGATCTTGTTTTAAACCCACTATTGCACTTCTTTTGTGACATGATTACAAAAGGAAAATGCTTTTGGCAATAAACTTTTGAAAACAGGTTTCCTACATTCAGTTGTTTTTCAAATCAACATTTAAATGCCTTTATTAATGTCGTGATTTGCCTGCTTTATATTACATATTCAAAATAAAAGAAAATTGAAACAGTTCATCATTGACGTGAATGTTACAAAACCAGCATCTGGTTTGAATAATGAAGTTTTTGGTCCAAGTTTTGCTTCATTGAATGAAGCTAATAAAACTGCCCTCGGTGGTTATGTCAGTGACTTCTCCTTCACTAACTTGTGGTTTCTTTTAGTTGCCAATTTGGAGGCCACTACGGCTTGCTTCAGAAAGTTTTTTCCTAGTGGGACTTGTTTTATCTAACTCTCAGACAGCCACTTTTCTGTCACCAGCAGGGTGGGGATAATACCCCATGATCACAAAATCATAGTTTTGGGAAGTTTCAAGTATCTTCTCCACCAGTCAGACTCTTGGAGCAAGAGCAAAGTGGGAGGGGGGAAGAGCTTTAGGGTGGAGTGACTGAAAATTAGATGTTGGGGTAGCACCATAATATCCACACAATTCAGGCTCAGGTATATAGGCAGCTGTTGCCAAGTTTTGCTGTTACCTTGAACTTGGATGCTTGCGGAAATATAGTTGCACCTGGGTGATGATGATACCACCTGGAAGGCACAAAGCCGTTCCCACCACACATGCTGATAACGCACATGCGTGTAATGTGCACACACACCCCTAGGAGGTCTCTTGAAGGTAAATATATATTTTTGCTACTAGGTTTTCTGATCCATATATATATACACATGCTACTAGTATTTTCAAATTACTTTCTTTTTTTCTTTTTATCCTCACCCGAGGACATTTTTGCATTTATCTTCAGATAGAGTGGGAGGGAGAGAGGGTGGAAGAGAGAGAGAGAGAAACATCGATGTGAGAGAGACACATCGACTGGCTGCCACCCACACGACCCCAACCGGGGCCGGGAACAAACTGCAACTGAGGTACGTGCCCTTAGCGGGAACCGAACCTGGGTCTCTGTGGTCCGCGGACCGACACTCTAACCGCTGAGCCAAACTGGCCAGGGCTCACATTACTTTCTGATTCATCAGTTGGTTTGGCTTTCAGAAAACCACTTTAAGATGGACAGTATAGACTCTATTATCCTTCTTTTACTAATGAGGAACCTCCTTCAAGAAGTACTGTGACTTTCTCAAAGACATACAGGTGTCATGTGGTAGGAAGGAATGATATTTTATAAAGCCTTATTTTTATATTTTATCACAAATCCTGTATTGCATGTTCTACTTCAGTAAAAAGCTCAGTGAATGAATGAAAGAATAAATGAACAAATGAAGAAACAAGCAAATAGAACTAAAACAAAATCCTAATGGATAAAACAAAACCTTAAAGGGAGCACCGGACGGGGTGGGGGGCATCCGTAATACTTTCAACAATAAAGATAAATTTAAAAAAAACACACACACAAAACCCTAATGGGAACTATCTCAGAGAGTCAGATAGTAAAACCATGGAAGCCAATGAGTAGTTTCTGTTTGTTATCTTTCTGCCTGTAATCAGAGTTGGCAAAGGTGCAGGCAGGCCCATCGTCGATGCGTAGGAAATATTTATTGAATGTCATTGAATGAGCATTACTTAACTAAGTAAAAAAATAACAGACTATCCCTTTATCTATGAACACTTGGATGCAGGATTGTTATCAAACATGAAACTGGCCGAGACGGACCATCAGCTTCCTACTTTCTTTAACCGGAGGTAGTTGTCCGCTGCAGCCGGGCCTCAGGAAGCTATAGGCAAGAAAATCAGAGTGGCTGTCCGTCTGCTGAATAGGTGTAAAGCATTCCCCTTGCCGGTTACTGTGCTCTTCGCGAGGATAAAGGGAAGACAGAAACTTTTTAGTGGAATTGGAAGGTCCTGCCAGGCGAGGCTCACGGGCCAGAGCGTGACTTCTGGTAACTGAGATATTGGGCAACTCTGTGGCTGGGCATGTAGGCACGTCACCAAATCTTAATCTTTCAGGACACTGGGCAGAAAATACATCCCTTTCTCACCTTAGTAACAGAGCTCCCCCTTCTTCCTCTGAGAATCCTGGAATCCTGCTCTCTTAATAGTTCTTTAAACTTTCTAATTATAATTCTCAAAGTCAATCTTTTCCTGTTGATCATGCTTCTTTTTAAATTCTAACTCTTCAGGAGCCAAGGGATGTTTTCCTTTTTACTAATTAACATGTGTGATGTGCAGCTGTTCCTTAAAAAATATCTAGTATACTTTATAATTTAACCTTTGCAGCTTCGTTCTAGGTCCTCTCCTGATAACTCCTTGTTGGATCCTACTCTTTTAAATTCACGTAGGCCGTGTAAGATTCCAGGCCTCCAGCTCCTGTCTGCTCTGGCTTGGCTGTTTCTGTCTGTACTTTTTGATGCAGCTTGGCCTTCCACAATGAGGCAAGGTGAGCACTCTCCATTCTACCCGTTTCCCACAGTGGATTCTTGAGCATGGTTTGGCCAAGACAAGAGTGAGGAATAGAAGTCATGATTCATGAATTAGTGACCAACTGAGAGGGTCTGAATCCCAATTAGTTCAGGCCCTCACTCACTGTATTATCTCAGACAATTTATACACACCCTGGTTTCCTTGTGTGTAAAATGAGTTAAGTCATACCTCGTTCACAGTGTTGTTGAGGATTGATTGAGATGGTATCCTTGGAAGTGCTTTATGAAGTGTTCAGTGTTATTATTATTGCAGATGTTTTTCATAGAGAGGCGCTTGATACACTTAGATTGGGTGCTGAGAATGTCATCAGACAAGTTGTGTAGGAAAGGTAGGATATCTGAGTTGCCTGAATAAGGAGAGGCATAAGCCATTTCCCATCAAGACGCCTGATGGGATGATTGGATCAGTAGACACCGAGTCAGTGGATGGTGGAGGAACAGAGAGAATTGGCAGGAAGAGAGAAGGCAAAGAACATGAGCTGCTTTGATTATCTTGAGAGATGAGCTTGGGAACCAGTGGCATGGGCTCTCCTGCCACCAAAATGTAATAAAAGGTGTATCAAGAGGAGGCTCCTAGTTTGAAAATAGGTGACCTTAGGGACTGAATGAATTGGGCATCGCTGGAGAAGTAAAGGTGAAGAGAGCTTGGAAAATTAATCCAACCGAGAAATGACTTCGGCCTGGTCACAACTGTGTCTGCTGGGGAAAAAGCAATGCTGAGAGCACGGTACCTGGTGCAGAGTAAGTGCTGAATAAATATTTGTTGAATTAATAAATGGGTGCAATAAAGAGGATGTGGAAAAGGAGTTGCAGAATTGAGCTGTGTTCTCAGGTTAACTATCACTCTGCTTTCTGAAAAAGCCTGTCCTCTGAAGAAGAGAGTCGCTGCGTCCTGCCCACGTGAGCTGTGCGGCCTGGGAGGGTGTTGTTTAACCCTACAGAGCACGTGGCTTAGCTCGGGGAAGTGAGTCTGGGTAAGAAGCAATACATAAGCCTGTTGTCTTACGTCTCTCTGTTGTTTTTCTCTTTAATTGAATTTATGTCTCTGTGTTTTAGGTTGTAGGCCACTGTCAGTTTAATAAATCATCCCTATGAAATCGGTTTAGTTCTATTTGGGGATCTAGAAAATGCAACTTTGTAGGAGTTCTCTGATAGTAAACTAAGTTAGGTATGTATGTCCAATAACCATGACTCTGTATTCTTTCCTTTGAACCACTGTCAGATGGCTTTTTATTCTGATAAAGCTGTAACTCATGAGGTCATCATGTCCTTTCCCTCCTTTGTGTGTGTTCCTTAGGTTGACTTCATTTTACCTAATCTTGTATCTCATCTTGTCTGTTGGTCGGCTGTGGGGATCTCTGGCTGAGGCTACAACAGTGTAATTTTTGGCTTTAGAGGGCAGTTGAGACACTAGATCCCCTATATTCCTGGCTGTGTCATGCCGCAGATCATGAAACACATCCCCTGTTGAGGTATCATCAACCTGCAGTGAGAAGCACACTAGTTACAGGTACCAAGGACATGCCCCACCCTCTGAAGCACATTCTTTACTCCATTTGGCGTAAAGACGAACACTATTCCTGGCTGTATTCTCTGCAGGTGACTTGGCTCAGCTGCTCTGTGGTTTAACCTCTCTATAGTATGTATGTGGTTTTTAACATAAACAGAGGGGCTTTAAAAGGGTGGTTTTAGAACTCTGCACATGATGAGAAATGCCTTAAGATATACTTCACTCAATAAGAACTGGAAACTTACTCTCATGGGAGGCTTGTGGGGTTTGGTTGGTATTTGAGGGACCATTAAAAAGCACATCTGTAAGACTGGGATATTTAGGTGACAGATTAATTTGATGTTTGTAGCTCGAGTCATTTGCAACGACAAGTTTAGATGCTTCTGCTGTGGTTATAAATTTGTAGTCACTTTCCTTCCCTCTTTCTGAGATAAAGCAACTGGGATATAATTTTTATTTTAAAATTCCTAAACTCAAAATATGTCAGGAACTAAGGAAGTCCTGTAACCACTCAGATGTCTCCAGTCCCAGTCTTGGGCAGCCCACTAGACCACGGCGCTCGCCTGTAAGAGGCCGTGTGAACATGTGCGCCCATGTCTGCTACGTCAGTGGAATTTGTGTCTCTGGCTCATACGGAGTACAGTATTTCCTAAGGTACGAGTGGTGTTCTGAGCTGAAAGGACTATTTATATGGCGCCTGTCAGAGGTATGCTTGGTATGAAAACCATAAGTGATTTGCCTCGCCAGTTTGTTTAAAATTCTCAAGCATAATGCTGCACTAACATAGCTTTTATTCTCTGAATCTCTTTACAGTAGAGGGAAAATGACCATGTGGTGAATGAAATAAATATACCGGACTTAATCCTCATAGCAAAAAAGGCCTGTAATGTTTCTTTGGAAAGGTGATCCTCCATTCCTTCTGCTTGGCAGAAGGCCTGGATGTAGAATATGATATTAACATGTGTCCGGTCTTGTGTCTCCCAAGAACCTGGTGTTGTCTTGTTACCCTTGAGTTTTATTTATTGAAATGACGACATGCTATGACGGGCGCACTGCTGCACACCCAGCCAGGTGCACGGCTCCGTGGGTTGATGGGAGGAGTGGCTACTGGAACATTAACTCCAGATTTCCTGACTTGTGTGTGATGAAAATATCAAACCCAGTGTGGAGTCCACAGCAAGTGAAAAAACAATCATTGGAAGAAAAAAAGATCATGTCAGCAATATTAAGGGACTTCTGTGTTTGTGATCCTTTGGTCTGGCATGGACTCATTCATTTTCTCTAGTTTCACTGTAATAAAGCATTTCACATGCTGAAGTAAACTGTAAGATACCATCCACAGTGAGATTATTATTATTTTTTTAATCCTCACCCAAGGATATTTTTATATTGATTTTTTTCAGATAGAGTACGAGGGAGGGAGGGAAAGAGAAACACTGATGTGAGAGAAACACCATGTCAATTGGTTGCCTCTTGCACAACCCTGACTGGGGCTGGGGGTTCAAACCTGCAACCCAGGTACATGCCCTTGACACACTCACTGCTGAGCCAAACTGGCCAGGGTGTGAGACCATTCTTGATACCTGCTGAAAACCTCCACATGTGCTTGGATGAGTGGTCCTAGCAGAACGGATCATGAACTGGCCAGTATGTCGTCCTTGAAAGTCTCCCATGCCCTCCGATCCTTCTTGGGAACATGTTACTCCTGGGAGAGAGCCCAGATGCAAAACAATTTGTTTGTTTTGTTTTTAATGAAGAATAGGGAAGCCAAGGTTGATGAGGATGAGATGCAGTCTTCTTGTCTTCTTGTCTAATTAGTCACAGACTATGAAAAAGGAAAGCTTTTTTTCTGTAGAAACTTGTGTAATTCTCTCTGATTGACTCTCTCCTTCCTCCCACTTCTTGGGTATTGCGGCTTCCACCCAACCATGTGAGAAGAACAAGGCAGGCTTGGTGTGTGCCGACAAGGAAAATCTTACAATTAAGCTGATTAAGTCTTAAGTCAGTCAGTTTTCTAACTTTGATGTTCGGGCCTTTAATAGGGTATAATTTTATGAGTTGCTTCTTTCTAAATGGGTCATAGGGTATGAGGAAGGAATCCACTTCTAGAATGAGAAGTTTTATAACTGAAAGGCAGAAGTGAGCTCGTAGGCCTGCCCAACGCTCACCTGGGCCCAGTCCCCAAACGGAGCTGGAGCGGTTGCTGGGCTCAGGGGTCCCAGGATGCAAGTTTTTGTGTTATTAATTCCCAAGATGCAGTTTTATCCACTTGAAAGCTCTTATGTGTTCAGCTCAATTAGATTAATTGTCTTCCTCACCAGGATTCACAGTGCTTTGCAGTTTAGCCACAGTAACTGAATGTTAGTTTTGCAAGTAAAAGGTATTGTTATTGGCCTCTAAAGGGCTGCGGCTTTGGGGGAGCTCATAGAGATGAAGTTTAGACAATCATTGTAGCCAAGATGGAATATAGGTTAGCAAATGTGTCTTCAAGCTGAGTTTTTACTGACTGTGAGACATTTGCATTTAGAAGAGGGTTCTAACTGTATCATTTCTCTATGGTGTGTCCAAAAGTAATTCCAAGTGTGTCATAATAAAACATGCTATATTCCGTAGCTCCTGGAGTTAATAGAGTGTTTTGTATACTCTCGGTTTCCAGATGGACATCACTGAGCTGAACACAACCTGTTGTCCATTGAGAGTTTACACAGAAAGCCACCTTGGGTGAGACATGGTTGTATCATTGAGGCCAAGCAAAAGTCAAGCACAGAGTCCTCTCCCTGCGTTTTGTGGAGCTTAAGGGGTATTTCTGACATTCATTCAGTAAAGGGAGATCAGGCCCTGTAGGAGGTCACTCGTAAGTGACCATGCTTAATCTTTTAATCTCCCTCTTCTTCCCGCTGGTCTTCTCCAAGAGAAGACAAAACTCCCAATTTGTGATTAAGATAATCATTTGTAGAGTTAGACAATGAGCAGATCTATGAACCTAATTCTTTCCAGAATCCTAGTGTTGTGGAAACTCTCAGTTAACAACCCCTGTACTGAAGTAGATGAGTAAAGGGGAGGTGAGGAATCATTGTTCAGGAAGGACTATTCAGGCCATATCTGGCAGGACAGGGGCACATGTTCAATATAATAACAATGGTAATAGTAACAGTACCCACATATTTATCTAAGTGTCAAATTACTTAGTAGTTACCTTCACATTCTTTATTTCCTGTGTCCTTTCTATAACTCTGAGAGAGGTAAGGGCAGGTACTACTTGATCTTATTTGTTTATTCAATAAATATTTATTCAGTGCCTGCAATGTGTCAGGCCCTGTTCCAGGTACTAGGTCGGGAACAAAACAATAAGAAAATTCCTTCTTTTGTGGAACTTCGATTAGCTGTGGGGAGACAGACCATAAATAAATGAAGTGAGTGCAATACAAGTTATGTTAGATAGTGAAGCCGCTATGGAAAAAGGTAAGAACGGGATAAGGAGTATGTGCTGTTGGGAGAGTTTTGTCACAATACTTAATAGTGTGGTTGGGGAATCACCTTGATGAGAAAACATTTGAGTTATGACCTGAAGGAGGTAAAAAGGTGATTATCTGGGAAAACAGTATTTCCATTTGAGGGAACAGCTAGTACAGTGGCCCTGAGGTAGGAACCTACCTAGTAGGTTTGAAGAACGGCAGGGAGGCCAGTCGGGGGAGTGAGTGAAGAAGAGGGGAGTGGAAGATGAGGTGGGGAGTGTCCACATGTAGGCCAGTGAAAAGATGTTGGCTTTTAGTCTATGGAAGATGGAGAGCCATTGAGGGTGAGCAGAAGAGTATCATGATAGATGGACATTTTAATAGTTATCACTCTGGATGCTGTGTTCAGAATAGACTGGAGGGGCAAGGGTGGAAGGGAGAAGGATTCGGGGGCTATTGCAATAATCCAGGTTGGAGGTGACGGTCGGGACCAGGGTAGTAGCTCTGGAGGTGGTGTGAAGTGATAGGATTCTGGGTACAGTTTAGACATCGGGTCAGCGGGTTTGGGTTTAAGGCATGAGGGAAAGAAAGAGGACAAAGATGACTCCAAATTTTTTATCTGAGCATCTAGAAGGATTTGGTGATTATTAACTGTGATAAGGGCTGGAGGGAGATCACAATCTTATTTTGGGCCATGTTACGTTTCATTTGCCTGTTAGACCTCCAAATGATTATGTCCAGTGGGCAGTTTTTGATATTCCAGTCTGGAATTCCAGGGAGAGATCAGAACTGAAGATAGACATCTAGGAAGCGTTGGGGTTTAGGTGGAATTAAAGCCATAGACCGGGTGAGATCTCCTTGGAGGTGAGAATAGATAGAACGGAGAACTCGTCAAGGGTTGATCCTGGGCACTGGGAAGATAAGAAGCTGAGAGAGGTAGGGGGCTAGTAAAGGGGACTGAGACTGAGAAGGAGCGGCCGCTGGGGGGTCCGGGGGAGCCAGGAGGGCTGTGAACAAGAAGCCAAGTCAAAGTGTTCCAGGAAGGAGAGCGTGATTGTTGCTGTCAGTGTTGCTGTAGGTCAACACCAAGTCTATCAGTTGATCATAAACAGGCCCACAACAAACAACTCACCAAGAGCCATGGCTGCGAAATATCTGGACTAGGGCTCAAAGTCAAGTTCACTGACCTGCTGTGAGAGTCCTTTGGTCGTACCTGACCTTTGTGTGCCATTTTACGTCGTCACGTGCTTCTTACATTGCATTGATTGTATTGTACATGTCTACACTAATTTCACCGTTTCAGCAGCAGTATGACATGTTTTCGTTTTTTAGTTTGTATGAATATTTTGTTCTCTCATATCTTTTGTGTAAATATGTTGTGTATGTTCATTGTAGCAAAATTAGAAAAACAGGTAAGCAAAAGGAAAAACAGTTAAAATCATTAATAATAATTGTACAACTCCGAGATGACCATGCTCACAAATTGTTATATGTCCTTCTAGACTTTTCTCCAGCCATATAAGTGGACATATATATTTTCAAAAGATGATTCTGTACTAATTAATTACCCTTTTATCAATAATATGTCATGAGTGTCCATCATGGTGCACGTATTATATCATTTTTTAAAACAAAATAGTGCTTGCATATCTACAGTATAGGACGCCAAGGTCATGGTGAAAGAAACAATCTAGGGATCACCTATGGGAATTAACCCACATTCATTGAGCCCTCCCATGTGCTAGCCCTCCCACGTTGCCAAGCATTTTATTTGCAATATGTCATTTCATTCTCACAACAGTCCTGTGAGGTGGGTGCCGTGATTATCTCCATTTTTGTAGGTGAGATTCCTGAGATAGACACTTGCTCGTGGTTACAGTGCAGTGCAGGCTGGAGCTGGGCTCACAGCATTCTCCACTGTCCACCTCTCCTCTCTCGCTGATCTTCACATCTGACCCCATCCTAAGCTGTCCCATTCGCTGCCTGCCTCCCCATTGCCTTCTTGGGTGAGCTGGGCAGGCAGGATGCTGGCACCACCACCCACCCCAGTCACTGAGCCATTTTTGATGAATTGCCATTTATTTATCCGTGGTTCATAAGACAACATGTAGACAATTAGGGTCTCATCTTTCAAGGTTTACTCTGTTAAAAACAAAGAACTCTACATCTAAAAGGATCCCTAGTCATGTTGATTCCCTTTGGGTTTAAAAAAAAAAAGTGACATTTCAGTCCATTAGTTAAATACATATTTGATTTTTTACAGACTCTCCAATGCACCAGGCTCATACCGAGTGGACTTGAACCTTAAATGTATCAGTACCTTTTGTGATTCCTTTTTCAA
Source organism: Tadarida brasiliensis (assembly GCA_030848825.1). NCBI lineage: Eukaryota > Metazoa > Chordata > Mammalia > Chiroptera > Molossidae > Tadarida > Tadarida brasiliensis. The sequence goes on along the minus strand of CM061267.1, from coordinate 89,644,525 downwards.
CCCTCCCTGTGCATCTCATTCTTAGATGTTCTTATGGTATAAACATAATTATCTACCATGTAATATATGTCAGTGTATAATGCAGAGCAGATAGCCTGTCCAACTGTGTGTTTGTGGTAGAGATGGGCTGAATATGCGGGATGGAGCAGTGTTAAGATGTCAACAAGCTGCCGTGGCAGACATCAGATTGTGTTTGAACACACAGTTGCGGTGCTGTCTGCAACACTAACGTGAGACTAACAAGGGAACTCCTGTATTTCCAGTGCCCCTGTTACCTGTTCAGTTGAGGGAATTGATTGCTTATTTTGTTAAGTCACCAAACATCACGCCTCAAAGTAATACTGAAAATGCAAAATTCCGTACAAGTCATTTCAGTATTATTCTCTTTTTAGGTGCTCAGCTTACATTATTTCAATGTCAGATTAAGTAAGAGTGTTATCTTTACCTAAACATAGCTAAATGCTGCTTAAGGGTTTGGTTCATTCATTCCAGTTTTGTTTTGTTTTTTTAATTTTTTTTCTTTATTGATTTTAGAGAGAGAGGAAGGGAGTGGGAGAGAGAGAGAGAAACATCGATGAGAGAGAACATCGATTGGCCACCTCCTGCACACCCCCCACTGGGGATCTGGCCCATAACCTGGGCATGTGCCCTGACCGGGAATCGAACCAGCGACCTCTTGGTGCACGGGTCGACACTCAACCAGTGAGCCACATTGGCTGGGTTCATTCCAGTTTTTGACCCAACACAGAACACAGCACTTCCACACCCATGCCGGGACCCTGCTTCGTGGCGGTCCTGTGATCATGTTCCACAAACTTGTCCAGGTAGTCTCCTGGTTCTTCTCTTCCAAGCACACATTTGCTTTTCTGAATACTGGCAGGAGATTTTACAAGCAGTGCATATTGGTGGTGATCTTGCAATTCTGTTTTCTTTCCCATTCTCATGCTCTCTTAGTGATCAGAGAATAAGGGCCCTTCTGTGGTGGGTTAAGCTAAACTGAGCTCTTTCCTAGAAAACGAATCATGCTGCTTAGTGAACCTAACATGCTGTCTCTGAAATACAGGACACGTAAACTAAAGTCAACTTGGGGTTCATCCTTAGGGTCCGGACGTTGTCCGAAACCTAACTTCCAAGCCTCTGGAAGCACCCATTCCCTCTCGTAAGCCGGAAACCTCCTCATTCAGTAAGAACTGTATCTTGTTAGCTATGGTACGTAAGGTCTACCCGGCCAATCCATAGTTTCAGAAAGAAGATCTTTCTCGTATGGACTCAGTGGTTTACTTTATAGGCGTTTTAGGCCAGCCCAGAGATACGAATCTAAAACCCAGAGTTTGTGTCAGCATTGTGGCTTATAAAAATGCTCTTGTGTGCTGTTTTATAAATCCTGGTTTAGAGTTTATTCTGAACTTGATTTATGAACAGAGTATGACTCTCATTTACTAAAGCTGATGGGTCTCTCTGCGCCTCCTCTCTTCACAACTCGCCTCTCTGTCCCCTTTAATATATTGGGAGGACGGAACGCACTGTCCATCGCTCTTCCGGCCAACCTCGGAATCCAGATTAATTAACAGAATAAAGCAAGCATCTTTCAAAACGTTGACTTTAAGTGCTTGGCTATATATCAGCAGGACTATTAAGAAGAACAGGATGTTTAGTGGCCTCTCCTCCCTTGGTAAGCACAGAAACTTCTCCGGGCTCTTCCCCGACTCTGAAGCCGGCCAAGTCCGGCTCCGGGCACCTAACTCTGGGAGACTACAGGGCCAGCCTCCCGGTGGGAAAGTGAAGACCCCTTCCTTTCATCAGTTCTGTTTTTGTCACTGGGTAGCGTTTGAAAAGATGTTAAAAAGCTGTTTTATCTTGCACACTCCCTCTACCCCGTTTTGGTAAGGTTCCAAAGCTTAGGAGATTTAACCTTCCGAAACTGGAATTTATTAGCTATAAAAAACGCTTTCTAGTCTTGCTGGAGGTTGTAACTAGACAGTGAACTTTTCATGGAATTTTTTTTTTTTCAGTCAGTCTGATTACAAGTTTTTTTGTTTTGTTTTTAAAGTCCCAAACCCCTTAACATTGAAATTTGGGAGTGGGAGTGTTTCAGCTGGCTCTAGGATATAAGATACTGGACATTTGGACAAAGTATACTCTCCTTTTTGAAAAGAAGGGGAAAGTTTTCATCCCATTCCTGCAAATAATTCCCAGATTATTCTAGGGCACATTGACTGAGATGTCAGCGACAACAGAAAGTCAGGGGCCTGGCTGCCCTCGGCCCTGGTCCTAACTTAGCCCTGAGGCTTATTAGGAAAAGGTAGAGTAGCTCATGGCTGCCTACAATGACGGGGAGAGAGAGAGAGAGAGAGAGAGAGAGAGAGAGAGAGAGGAGGGAAAGAGAGCCCACTGCATAACTGATTGGATTCGAGACGTATTTGGGAAGTTAGAATGGATAAAGCTTGATGATCTCGACCTGAGGACTGGTGATGAGACAAAGTAATGCCTGGTTTCCAGCCTGGGCATCCAGGTGGATGGTGGGGACTGTGACTGAAGCGGGGGATACATAGTGGGAAGCAGACCTGTGATTGACATGCTTGATTAGTGACATTCCAGTAGAATCCAAGGTGGGGTTAGATCTCGGCAGCAGCATCTCACAGGTGGTAACTGCCGCTCTAGGGCTAGAAGAGCTTGCCCAAAGGGAGGGTCCATACTCTTAGAGCAGCAGAGGGCCCGCAAGGGAGCAAAACCAGCGTCTGAAAAGCAGGAAGAAGAGGACCGCAAAGGAGACCGAGGCGGAGTGGTGGAGAGCTGGCAGCAAAGCAGGGGAGCTGTGCACAGGAGGCCAGTGGGGTTTCAGGAAGGGCTGGCAGGCTCTCAGTTTACTGCGCTTTGCCAAAGTTTAGAAAGATTCAGGGGGTCTGTCGGATTTAGTAAAAATAAGATTCTTTGGTGACTTCAGCGAGAACTGCTTTACTGGGCTGGGGAGTCGGAAGCCGGCAGTGGGTGGGGTGGGAGAACCAGGAGGCAGCTGCGTAGACCAGGCCTCCAGGATCAGGGCTGGGAAGTAGAAAGTTGGGGAAGGTTTTCCTTTGTTTATTTAAAGACAAGTTTAAAGTAAGAGGGTTTAAATACTGATGGGAAAAGATGCTGATGGGGCAGGTAAAGGCCCCTGAGGTAGAGGGGACGAGAATCTAAAGGTCAGGGTAGGGAAGGAGAAAGGCTGGGTGGAGAAGCTGGAACTCTGCAAGTGGGGGAAGAACTGAGCATCTGGTGCTCGTGGCTCCTTTACGGTCGGTAGGAAGCAAAGTTTTCTGCAGACAATGAGGAGAGGCAGTGAGGCCAGGTGATTGGGAGTGGGAGAGCTTGCTCATACCTTCTGCTGAGACTGGGAAGGAGAGCCAATCAGGAAGACGTGGAGGGATGTGGGTAGCATTACCGGGAGGGAAGCAGCCTGCTGGAACTACAGGCGCACCTCGTTTTGTTGCACCTCGCCTTATTGCGCTCCACAGACTTGCATTTTTCTTTACAAACGGAAGGCAAGACTCTCCACCAGCAAAACGATCCTGACTTGCTTTGTGGCAATATTCCCTTTATTGCGGTGGTCTGGGACGAACCAGAGGTGTGAGTGTAGTTTATACTCAGGTAGAGTTGATTGATTTGTTAACCCTTTGAAACTCCAAGGTTCTCACCAGCCAATAAGATATTGTTAGACTTTATTTTCTATGATTTGTATTATTAAAAGTGCAACAAACAGAACAACCCAGATTTATTGAAAATGCTTTTTAAATTTACTGGCCCTCCCCTGGAGATTCTTAAACGTGCCCGTAAGAAACCTTGCCCGCCACCCCCTGTGCAGAATCTGGACGGTGGCATGTCACGCAGTACAAAGGAAGTGTTTTAGACAGGAGATCTGGCACCCACCTGGAGAAAGAAGTATATTCAGGGACAGGTCTGTCCGCATGTGTGCAGCTTCCTGTTTGCATGAGTCCCCACCCCCTCCCCAGAGCTGGTATCAGGTCATGGTTTTTATAAAAAGATCTCCTTTGCCAGTTTAACTCCTGACTCCAGGTTAGACCCACCACCCTTCCTCTCTGGGCTCATCTCCGTTCCTCCCTGCCTCAGGACCCTCTGTGGGGTAGGTTATGACTCACTGTCTTATCCTGACCTTGGTGTTTACGCAAAGTGTTATCCCCAGGCCCCTTCCAGGTACCCCATTTAGCCAGGACTGCCCCTCTCCAGGCTGGAATTGTCAGCTCAGAATCTCAGAGCTCTGTTGGGCTGACCCCTGCCTCTCTCCAGCCCCAGGGTGCTGTGACTAAGGAGAGAAGTTAGCAGGGGCCACCACCAGCTGGAATTCTGACAGGCCCCTCTTAACTGAATCCTTTCACAACTTGTTTGCTCAGAAACCCCACGTTTTGCTCAAATGGAAGTAGGAAAAAAATGGTTGTTCACAGCCTGTGAATCTTGAGCAAAGGCAATAACAAGAACAATTAGTGTGTCTTTGTAGCTGGCAAATGAAAATACAGCCCAAGTACATTTGTATTGTTTCATTTAGAAAGAAAAAAATAATTCTGATTGTGACCTGCTAACTTGATTGACCCAGTATTTGGGGTTGGGGGTGGGGGGGAGCCTTACCCTTGGTTTTTAACCTAAATGTTAAATGACACAATGAAAATTTTGTTTTTAGATACAGGGGGATTAAAAATAGAAGAAACATCAGTCACCATTCCCACTCGTGTAAAATCTAGGTCTGTTAACACTTTTTAACCCAGCTGTGTCACGCATGCACACTGCTTCAGCACTGGAGGCTGCACTTGTTCCTCCTGGGAGTGGTGGGTGACGGTGGCGGGAGCGCAGGTGTCACGGGGGAGCCGGGTGCTCGTCCCTGCTGGTCCCATGAGCCGGGAGGCCCGAGCAAGTCAACTTCATCTCTGCGCTTCTCAGTCTTTCTATAAAAGGCAGTGCCTGGACAAAATTTTTGGTTTATATTTTTTTAGTTCTAAAATTCTTCAACTTTCAGCTCAGGGACTTTGATCCAAAACGTCTAGAACCCTAGCACCGCTCAAATATGTTTTTCTCACAATCTAAATCTCAAAATCAGGAAGAACCAGTGTGTGTTCTTCCCCACTATTTTTTCTAGTGAAAAACTCAAACGTCACATTTAGCTCTCAGAAGGAAGCAGCGGGAAAATGTATTCTCCGACAGTGCGGTTTTATTTCAGATCCCAGCGCCCAGCCTCCTCTGTGAATCGACAGGATTATATTGTGAGCGTTTCCCATTCAGGCAGCACCCCTTTGCATCTCACTGATGCGTCCCGAATGAAAATCAAGACGGTTGGGGTCTAGTCCCAACTCTGTCCAGTGCTGGGCCCTCCTCTTTCCCAGGGTTTCGTCGTGTGGAGCTGGAGAGACGAGTTCAGGGGACCAGACTTATGTTGCCTTCCTGCCTCCCCAGCCACAGGACACCGTTTGTGGGCAGCACTCTCCAGGAAATTCGCTCTAGGCAACCAGTCTCTGTCCACCTGCTCAGCCTGTTCTCGATGGTTCTGGGCTTCCATCATAGAAGCTGCACTAAGATGTATTTATTACCTTCAAAATGCACGTCGCTGTTTGGGTCACCTCTCTGACCTGAGTGTATCATCTGTATTCGGTTAGTATCCTTGGGTATTTGTTTGCCATTACTGTCAAGACTTTGCACATGGGTGTATGTGGCATCCCCAGCTAGATGGACAGGTGCTGTGTGGTGAGTGCCCTTGGCGAGGGTAGGTGAACGCGGAATGCATCAGTGCTGCTGGACTGGAAGCCTGAGCCCACGCCTGTCACCACGAGTGGAAAAATGACTCGACGTGTGAGTGGGGCCAACGATGTCATCTTTGTTTTCCAGAAACGTGACGTTACTTTTGTAACCCCCACCGTGCATGTTTTGTGGTAGTCTTTTTATGGTGGTTCACCTGATGGTTTCATTTCTGCCTCCTTTTAGACACACAGGAGGAGCTCACTTCTCGGCCCCTTGGCTGGGGTTGGGGTATGTGGTTGGTTGAATCAAGTTGCCTGGCTTCATATGACTGGTTCTAGCCAGTGAGTTCTGAGTAGGAGATGATGTGGCACATCTGGGCAAGAGCATATAATTGTTCATGTGAAATTTGAGTTCTCTGGGGTCCCCTTGTCCCTGCTGTGTGATGACTAACAACTCTGAATGAACACGTAGTGTGAGCAAGAAATAAGTCTTGTGGATTTGGGGGTTGCTTGTTTCCTCAGCAGAACTTATCCTGGTTATACAGTAGTTCTTTGGGGTTTTTTCCTACTGGGAGATTACAATGTGCTTTATGTTATATGGCACAGCATAGTAGTTAAGAGCCCAAGCTCGGAATTCTTTGGGTTTGATTCCATTCTAGTTGTGTAAATTTAGGTAAAGTGTTAACTTCTGTGTGCCTCAGGACTTTAATAATCATGCTGTTATGGAATGGTTATGAGGATTTAATGTGTTAATATTTGTAAAGAGGCGTGGCCTGCGGTTAGGTGTTTGTTGAGTAAAATAAATGCATGTCCCTAAGAGCTGTGGGAAAACTTCAGGCATTGCCCTTCTGCATGAAGGAAGGTTTCAGTTCTCAAAGCTGGCCTGTCAATCAGGGCGGTGACTAAGGCGGGTCAGTGACTAAGGGGCTGTGTGAATACTTCTGAGCCAGGGCAGCCCGGGAGCCTGGAGCCCCTCATGCCCACGCAGAAGCACATGGTGCCCTGGACTTAGTTAAGGGAAGTTGCTGTGTGGCCACTGGGAGTCATGGGATTCCTAGGATTTAGTTCCCCGCAAGTGTTGTCCCACTTCTCTGTGTAGGAGACCTCTGAGATTCCGGCAGGCCAGCGGCTGCTTCCTGCATGCCAGGTCCCCCAACCTTCCCTTTGCACTTAGTTACCTGGAATCCATCTCCTTCCAGAGGCATTCCTGTTCAAATTTTAGACAACTGTGATTTCCTCTGCCCCACCCTTTTAAATCACATCCTGCTCAGAACACTGCCATTGCCCGCCTCGGGGCAAAACGTAGGCACCTCGCGTAAGTTAATGTACCCGTGCTGTGTGTTCCTTGTGTCAAGGTGTGTTACTTCATCTAGTTCAGGAAACAAGCTCGGAGGCGAGGATTTGGCTTAAATACAGGGCTTAGTCAAATGTGGAATTAGAGACACCTAATAAATGCTTTAGACTTTTGAATGATGCTGTAATCGTTTTAGTGGAGGCTGATGGGTGTATATTTAAACAAATGCCATGTTTTCAGCAACATTCTAACAAATAGGCTGCTTCTAAACTTTAAAAAAGTCTATACTTAGAAAACGAATTTTGTAACATGCAGTTATATTGCGAAGCTGATTTATACAGAGGCTCAAAGGCAGTGGTGAAGCCAAGATTTAATTTGTTTTTGCTCTATTTATTTGTTTTCTGAAAAGTTGGTTGGCAAGGCAGGGGTTAGGTGGGAAAGGGGGGTGATTTAAAGGCGTTATTGTGAATTTAATGCATATTTTAAAGAGTTAGTTAAAAAAAACCTTTATATTAGGTTAGCAGATGTGATTTGGCACCACCCTTTCCCACACATGTGCCCTTTTCATTAGGAATGTGTGCCTGATGTGGTGCAGATGGTATTTAAGCCACTTAGTAATATTTTCCACAACCTGTTTTTAGTAATTAGGCTTGAATTTGCTGGTTCAAAATACTGGAACTGCCTTTGTAAACTAAGGAACTTGAAATGTGGTCAGTATGCCAGCAGAGGGCAGTGTAAGTCAGTGTTTTATTCAGTCAGCCTCCCGCTGCTGTTTCCAAATGTTCTGTTTATTTTAGAGATGTGATTTGAGCATTTTTTTAAAAATTGTTTGACAATGACAAATTTTCCAAGTCTCCTGTTGACTGTCCTCTGGTAAGAAAATAATTTGGGACAGATCTGAGCTGCAATTTTATTTTATGAATTTAATTTTTCCTTGATTCCTTGAACAACCAGTATGCATGACTGTGTGTAAGGTAGAGTCCTTCTATATGTCATTTTATTAATGCATTTAAAAGATGTAATATTTGATTTGATGCGGCATGTTTTTCCTTAGCTCAGGTAGGGAATACTAACATTTTTCGAGTTTATGTTTTTATAAGGGAGGAGAGTAAAGGTCATTTCCGAGTTATGTGGTCCAGTTAGGTGTCGGTGACCTGCAGAGAGTAACATCAAGGACTGCCTCTTGTCACATGCTATTGTGTTATATTCTATTGTGCTTCATAACATTAAACCACTGCTCTTAACACATAAATTGTTCCCCACCACAAAACCTCTGGGTGAACCCAACTCTCTGCCTCTCTCGTTCCCCTTATAGCCTGTTTCCTCCAACCTCAGGAGCACAGACCGCTTCCCCTTCTCTCTTTACGCAGCCTCTCTGTAAATTCTGCTCACCCTCTCCCTTTTAGTGTCTTACGTCCCATGCCATTCTCCCTCCACTGTGGACTGAATGTTCGTGTCTCCCCAGATCCACATGTTAAAGCCTTAACCCCCATGTGACTGTGTTAGAGCTGAGGCTTGTGAGGAGGTGGTAAAGGTTAATGAGGTCATAAGGGTGGGGCCCTAATCAGATAGGATTAATGGCCTTACATGAAAAAGAAGAGACTCCAGAGCTCTCTCTGCCATGTGAGGCCACAAGGAGAAGGTGGCCATCTGCAAGCCAAGAAGACGGCTCTCACCAGGACCCAAACTGGCTGGCACCTTGATCTGGGACTTCTAGCCTCCAGAACTGTGAGAAAATATATCTCTGTTTAGACCACACAGTGTATGGTATGTTGTTATGGCAGTGGGAGCTAAGACATGGGGACCCAAGGGACCGAGAAGGGAACCACCATTACGTATTGGAAGGTAGAGCAGCTGGAAGAACAGGGAGACCAGGATTGGCAGAGGCAGGGAACTACCTGAGTGGGCGTCTGGCGGGTGAAGAGGTGGATTTGGATGAAAATGGAGAACATGAGGATAGATGGCGCAGACTGGGTGAAGCCGTAACATCTAGTTGGAGTGGTTTGGCCTCAGTGCTGCAGGGAGCTTCTCAGACGGGGAGATGCCACACTCCTGGGAACACGTGGAGGTCAGGGGTAAGCCCTACCACAGGAAAGGACTGTGCACTTCTCTGGTGCCAGTTGTTTTGTTTTGTTTGATGGGGCTGCTTTCTTGGTGGGATTTCAGGTATATTTCTGGATATTTATTCTCACTAAGGTTCTTTGATGGAAAGGTCGAGGGCAGTGGAGGAAAGAGGGCATCTTAAAGGACGGTGAGCAGGAACATAAAGAAAGTGGGGAGGAGCTGGTGTCTCTATTTGGAAGGAGAGGCTTTGGGTCCGCTCGCCCCTATTTTCTGCTTCCAGACATTTCCAAATGCTCTGTGCCTAATGGTTCATTGTTCCCTCGTGGCATTCCTGTAAGAAAGGTGGCTGCTTTTCAGTAGATGTTAATCTGGAAACAGAGCTTATGAACATGTAGTCACAAACTAGTTTAAGTTTCTAGGACATGCGCCAGGCCAGTCTGAGCCTCTCCAGGCCTTTGAAGCTGCATACTGGTGGCTTTATAGATGACCAGCAGAGCAGGGCAGCCCTGGGAGACAGGCCTGGAGAGAGCGTGACCTCTGAAGTTTGCTGAGCTGGTCCCTCGGGCTCTACCCCACCGCTTGCCAGCCATGGAGCCTTGAGACTGATAGATGTCGCCTTTATCTGGGTGAACGTTGGGGATCTGTGTTAATGGAGAAAGGGATGGATGGATGCTGGGTAGGCAGACAGCTCTTTATTTTCAGATTCTTTTTCCATTAAAAAAACAAACAAACACGTACAAACGTCTATTGCCATAGAGCTAATAGAACTTTGACTTCTGGCTGATTTGTGTATGTTTCATAGTCTTATCACACTTTGGACATTTACACTTTTTCCGACCTCTGAGACGTGGGGATGTTTATCAGTGTCTGACGTGACCTTATTTATGTGTTTACCGGGTTAATTGTCTGTCTCCTGCTGTCACTGCACAAGAATATAAGTTCCACTAGAGCTGGTCCACACTTGTGATGTGCTTGATGAATATTTGCAAATGAATGTCTGGGATAGTGAAGGGAAGGAGCAAGTTTTACTAGACTGAATTCATTCTCTCCTCCCCTGCTTCTGCTGCCCACCCCTTTACTCTGTTGTCAGTGACCCTTTCTAAAAGGTGTCCTTGTTAGTTGCTTGTTTGCAGACATTGCCACAGGGGGGCGCTACAGCATCTGAAAAGAAGGGAGCCTCACTGGTCAGTGGGGGTGTGCTCTGGGCTCAGTCAAATGAAGTGGAATATTGTCCCTGAGCTCCTTCATTTTCCCCCTGGAATGGGCTGTATCCTGCTAACTTAACTTAGCAAAACAACCCAGTGAGCTCCCTGCCTGAATGGATTTTAGCCATGCAAAGTGGTCATATACCAGGAGACATCATTAGCAGAATCAGGTTTTTTAGGAGAATGAAGTTTGAAGTTATTTAATTACTACTTTCTTGTTTGCAACACCACATTTGCTGATTTTCTAACCCACGGTGGGAGAGGGGGATAAGTCATGTATTGAAGAATCACCATTAAATAATGTTTTTTAAAAAATGTTCTTCTTCACATGCACATGGTCACTAGAACTAGAACTACCTGGAACACCCTGCAGAAATTCTTCAAGGGACACATGTTGATGGAGAGGTTAAAATGATATGAATTAACATAGTGATTATTTGCCTATGAATGGAAATTTCTAGATAGAAATTTCTAAAAGCAGTTTTATAAAGTAGTTTACGCAGTCCCCCCTTATAATTTAACACTTTCTGAACACAAAATATAACAGCAGACGTCAGTCAAACTCAGTACTTAACTAAGTGAAAGCCAAAATAAGGAGGTGTCATCTCTGGAAATGAGGTCTTTCTCTGTTTTTCTTTTTCTGCTTTGGCAATGGTTAGTATGACTCTCCGCTTTCTTTTTCCTAAAATGGGATATTAGAATTAGATTGTTGCTGCCAGATTTTAAAAAACAAATTTGAAACTAATTAACGTTGATAATTTAAATATTAATTCCTATCCATTGGGTGCCCTTTATATACAGGTTATACCCCCAAAAATGTATACACACTTAACAGCAGATAGCTCAATTGATGTTTCTTTCTTTTCAGACTTAACCCGTTGTAATTTTTAATTATTCAAAGTGTGTATGCATTTTTGAGGGACACCGCATATGTGTTGTTTACTTATACGTGTACTTATATACATAGGGTCATATGTAACACTCTAAATATGCCACCGATGAGAGGATACAGAAAATATCAGAGGTTCCCAAAATCTTAACCTCTTTTAAGTGGAAATTGAATGTTACTATCTACTTTTGCAACTAAGCCATTCTAGTAAAAAATAAATTTCTTGACATAGCGACACTTGACGTACATGAAATGTTATTGCTAAATCGATTTTGTAAGGTTTAGACCTATTAGCATGGCAAGATAAAAGCTAAGTTCTTTAAGTACCGTAAAATGGGATTTAAGGACCCTTGTACTTTAAAACGAGCATGTTTTCCTGGTTGAGCCACACACACGTTCTGATAGCGATCTGGATGCTGAAGGGTATTTCTGAATGTTAAAACCGAAAGGTAATAGACACGTTCTACATTGAACTCGTTTCCCTTTGCTCTCATTCTCTCTCTATATTTAAATCTACAGAGATCTTCATTCAAGATTTATTTTTTCAGGTTAATATTAAGTTGATTTTAAGAGCATACAAGAAATTCAAACCTTATTGCCTTTTCTGTAAAAGTAGACTTAATGGGAGTGATACCTAAATAAAAAAATCTAAACTATTTTGAGAATGTTCTTGGTGGTGAAAATTGTTAATGGTAGCGCATTCGGAGCAAGGGAAAGTGCCTCATAAATACCTCGTTTAACAACTGTGGTTTTAATCATTGTGAAAAATAACATGACTGTTAAGGGAAGCATTACATAGTCACAAAAATACAGACTTCTATTTGAGACACAATGAAAAATTGAAGTTTAGGGTGATAGAATAAAGTACTCTCATAAGTATATAAAATAATAATAATGTTATTTCACCTGGTAGAATAAGAAAATAATAATAATTCGAATTCACTTTTAACTAAAACAACAGTGCATGGCATAGGAAAAGAGGATGGCTTGAACAGGGGAAGAAGGGAAGGCGTAGTTAACAGCCAGATAACGGCTTCAGTCCGGCCCCACCAGCTAACCAGCCTGTGGCTTTGGGTGAGGTAAGCAGCTAAGGCTCATTCCTCTCTGTGACCTGAGAGTGATAATACCTGTTTCACAGGGTGTTTTGATGCTCAGAGGACAGGGTTCAAATACAGAGTGAGCTAGCTGTTAGTCTTTGTCTAGGTAGAATAGAAAGTGTTTAAATTAAGAATGCTTGTGACCCTAAAATAAGCTCCCTTTGGCATGTAAATTGGCCTAGAATTTATATTATTAAAAGTCATCTGTAGTTCCTCATGCCTTATTTGGTAATGTTTAAAGTTATGAAAAATAAGATGGAGAATGGGCAGGTTAAGTAGTTGTGAAAGCTCATGGAGGAAACCCAGTATTCACATTGCATTCTGACCGGACATCAAAGCTTTGTTGAGCAGAGAGGCTTGTGGCTCTTCCTGATGAAACTGCTGTTGATGATGGCCATGCGCTGGGGTCACAGGGTGCCAGCTGAGCTGAGTGCTGTACAGCAGTGTCTGGTCTGATCCCCAGCAGCCGGGCGAGGGGAGTCCAGTCGGTAACCGGGTGGACAGTTGAGGAGACTGCGGTTCGGAGAGGTGAAGTAAATGCCCAGTATCAAAGCCCTTGGCTGGCATGGGCACATGATGAATTTGAGGTGCCTGTGGTTATATTCTTGGGGACAAATCTAGCATGGGCTTTTTGGTCTGAATAGTATCATTCTACCATTTAGTTTGTTTCTCTTACGTCTTTTTCAATCTTTTTTTTTTTAAGCATAGTTTTCACAAACTGGTTAGTATTTAAGGAAGGCACTACAGCTGCTTAAATATACTTTGTTTCCCTAAATATCTAATACTATTATTGCTTTAGTCTCTGTCTTATGTTTCCCCTCGATTGCTCACTGGAATATAATCTGATGACAGGGTAGGTCCAAATGGAGACTGTGTCGTGGATAGCATTTTCATTCTTGTTGAAAGTCAGTGGCAGTTGACGATATGATGAATATATGCAGTGCTAATAATGTGACCAATTTCCTGGCTCAGAGATGATAAATTAAGATGATCTAGGAGGAGGGAATTAACATGGGAATCAAGTTCCTTCGTAGTTTAACAATGAATTTATCCTTAGAGAGATTATATAAGCTCACAGAAACACCCATCCCCACTAAAACCAGAAAAAAAGAAGAAATACAGGAGGCAAACAGGGATTTAGTAGAATAATGGTGGTTTGGCAGGTGGAAAGGAAGGTGTTCCAGCAGAGGAGGGTCAGAGGGCTGCTCCCCAGAAACAGAGACAGGCCCCCTTCCCTTTGGGGGATGGGAAGGTCAGGTTTGGAAGTAGAAGGAAGAGGAGACTCTCCTTAAACAAATCTGGCGAGACTTGTCACACACCTCTGACTTTGATCTCCGAGGCAGGAAGCACTCCTATTAAAATTGGAACTTAACTGAGGCTTTTCTCATGCAATTAGGGAACAGTGGAGCCCCCAGGTCTAATGACCTGCATCCTAGTGGTACCTTGATGGCAAGAAGGGAGCCCCAATAGCACGTATTAATGAATTGCTGAGTTTCCCTGTAAGACACTGGGAGCCTGTTGGGAAACACGCTCCTAAAGAAAAATATCTCGGCACCAACAGCAACAAAAAGCTCTAGCAGTACGGAGAGAGAAAAATGAAGAATCGGACTTCAGAACGTGATGAGACTTTTGGAACACCGTTTTCCACACCATTTCAGTTGGAACTGCCCTTGCCTACCAGACTCTCACATTATTGTCCCTTCCCAGCAAACGGTAGTCATGCGGATGTTGACCCTGCGTGGCCCTTAGCTCTGTTAAGGGGCATGTTTTCCGATCCCCCTGGTTTTCAAGGCCCTATCTATCAATGTAAGGCATCCAGTCTGCGTGAGAGGCTCTGGATGGAGTTCAGGAGTTGGCAGGGAGATGTCCACTGGGAAACAGGCTTGTCCGGGTAATAGCTGGAAAGAAATAAAGACCCTCTATCAAACCCCCCCTCTTTACCTCCTGCATTCCCACTAGGAAAAAATCTTGGTAGGAGAAAGAGAATATATGAGAATACCGATGGTGATTATTTTTTTCTCTTTTAAAATTGGCATTTTAAAAGTGCTTCTATTGGAGAGTAGTCATTGATCAAGGCAAAGAAAGGACACATGACAAAGATAAGGTTAGATTTTTATGCCTCTTGTTTCATATAAACAAACGGCCTCTTCTCTGTTGGTACATTTGAAAACCATAGGTAAAATGACTCCATCCGGCAGCTTCATATCCTAAGTAAATAAGTGCCCAGTGAAATTTTCTCTGTTAAGAAGCAAGAGGTGACTAACTGCGTGCAGAGGGTCTTATTTTGTGACTTTTTCCTCCATAAAGGGGAGAGGAGTTATTAATGCGACTCACAGTGCATCTCTGAATGATGATTTCCTGAAGCGGAACTGCAGCACTATTTTCTTTCATCTTGTTCTGGTAAATGTAGACTTTTCTAAATAAAATAAAAGCACACAAAGAGAAAAATCCCCAAAGAGCCAAGAAAGAAAATTAGGGATCACTTTTGACGACTGTTCTTATTCTAATGTGAGCATATCCATTTTGCTCACTGAAAGGAAATGGAGTATGATTCTTCACTTTGAAACGGGTCCCTTGGACCAAGTCATCCCTCCAAGTTTACTTCCTGGGATGGTTCTGACAAATGTGCCCTTGAAATCAGCAACACCCTGCCTTACTGTCAGTAACAGGGTTTATGCAGCCTTTCATGAAGATGACGGTCCTGAATTAGCAGCTGGTACTTAGTTACTTTTGTTATCGGATCATTCATATACAGAAGATCCATGTATCTTGTTGAAAAAGAGAACAGAAAACCTTGTAAAGTCAGTCATAAAATTGATTGTTTATAACATTCAACTATTTTTTTGTTAATGAATTAAATCAAACTGGACTAGTATGAGTTACAGAGTAAACAGAAGAAAAAACACAACAGGTGAAATAAAAGAATCTGTTTTCTGCATGTTATTCTGGTAGGAAAGTTTCCCAGGGAACATCACCCTTATAATAAGGCTGTGGGTAAGTTGTTAACTCTTTTTAAAATTCTACTTCTAAGGGTATTTGTCATCATCAGAGGTAACCTTTTCTCTTGCTTCAGATGTGTTAAGTCTTTACACTTATTAATTCTTTTATGTAGTGTTTGTAGTTTGTAGAAGGAAATTGATTTTCTTGTAATGGGAAAATCATCGCTCCTATTATGACATAAAACTTTAATTTGATGTCTCCTTCACTGACCCAAGCTAATTACAACAAAAACATGTTAACAAAGTGAGTAAAGTTCTTTCTTTCATGCATCAATTTTACTACTCAGAGCTGCCCCAGAAAGTCTTAAATGAAGGTGCTGCTCCATTGCCCTGGGACTGTGTGTGTGTGTGTGTGTGTGTGTGTGTGTGTGTGTGTGTCCACTCTGACAGGCTGTGAAATGTCGGTGCTCAGGGTGAAACTTGAACTCCTCAGATCATCAGCTTCTAAGGAGCAGAGAGAAGTGTCACAGGGGGTCACTGGCACTGGAAGAACACACAGCCGCTGAAAAGCACGGGCACAGCTTCCTCTTCAATTTGGGCAGATTGGAATGCACTCCCCCAAAATCAAACGGAAATAGTAAAATTTAAAAACTTTTATGAGTACCCAGCTCAGCTGCACCTGGCTTCCCTAATTGCCTTCAACCGAGTCATTACTGGGGAGGCAAGATGTCTAGCCACCAACAGCCCTTATTAATGTATAATAGGAATTCACTTGTAAAACAGAATTATTGGGATGGCATGATGTCATAAAGACAGAGTGCTGACATTTTAGATTGTTTTATATAGGAATGCTAAATTATATTTTAAGAGTGGGATATTCCTTTGGTAATTAGTCACAATTTGGTGAGGCCCCAATATAGGTACGGCGTACACAGAATTCCTGATCGTGATAGCCCTCCATTAAAGGCCGTTTGTGCAAATGCATGGCATGCTCCTGAACCATCTGTGGGAAGGAAACATCTTCTGTAGTCCTTTGCAGATGTACAAAACCTGGCCAGAGCAGGTGTGAATAAATGAAATGTTCCAGCAAGACCGTTGCCCTTATTTCTGGACAAATGTCGAACAAAGCCTTAGGATGATAAAAACGCCTGCACATCTCCTTCTTGGCCCCAGTGATGCAAGAAATGGGATGCATTAATTTTGCTGGACCCCAAACTTAGAATCTGTCAATATGGCTCTGTGATTAATGGGTGCAGACGTTTACCTGTCTCATAAATATAATGTGCCTTGATTCCTAGGCTCTGTTTGCAGAGCGATAGTTAACGTGGTGTCAACACTTCCATTGTAAACCCCGTTTTGGGAGGGGTTTATAACTCGGCCGTAAAAAATCGCTCGGGATGACACTTTGAATATGAGTCCTGAGTCCTGGGGAATGAAGATATTTAAAGGAACAGGTCTAAGTGTTCTATTTACCTATTTGCAGGTTTATGAAGACCTAAGCTGTGTATAAAAATTTCAAGTTTTATATACTTTAAAGAGAAAAAAATAATAAAGAGGACTTCTTATTGCTCATTTTATTCAGTTGTTTTCCTAAGGGAATACTTTATACATGGGTGTTGGATCATTTATTTTTAACCAGAGGGAACATTTTAAACATGGTTGTGATTATCAGAAGACATTTAAATAATCATTCCGTATTAATGGCATTGGGATTTTATGCCAGTTACCCATATAAAGTCAGGTTTTAGGTCAACATCAACAAGAATTCTAGGACAGAGTTTTAAGTAAACAAGCCTTGGAAAATATACTATAATGTGAGCCCCCTTGGGTAAACGGCGAACACCCTTTCTGGATTAGAACATCATTTTCTCTTGTTTTGACGTCAGAGAAAGTCACCAAGTCCTGCTCCAAAGCCAGCCTGTTGTCACCTCCAGAGGCATGGTGACTGATCGTGAGGCCCACCCAGGACAGTGGGTCGCCCTCAGGAGTTTGGGGTGCTGCGTCATGTCAGGGAAGGACAGAAGGAACCCTCAGGGCTGGCCGTGTGCAGCCAGCTCCGCAGGTGCGAGCAGAGGCCAGGAAGCCGGAATCAGCTCTGCTGGAACTGAGGGGATTGGACTGGGGAGCCTGGTCAGAACCCAGACTTCTGAAGTGGGTGTTCAGCGACACAATTTACTGGACTTGTCCGATAGCTTAAGAGTTTTCATTTAAAAAGTCATCTTGCAGTACTGAGTAATTGGTTCCAAAGCCACTAGTTGATCTGACTGAAAGGATGTTTTTTGTTAGTTTGTTTCTGTCTTTTGTGGGATGTGGGGCTCACTGTGCCATGAAGTCAGTAGAACAAGCAGTGTGGGGTGGTTTCAGGGCTTCTCCTCCCTTCCTTTCTGCCTCCCTTTCTTTCTGCTTTGCTTCCTTTGGAGAATAGGACATTCCCTTTACGGCAGCAGTAACAAACCATTACAAGGACACAAAAAAACTTGGAGCCCCCAGCAGCAAGAGGGGTTTTTCCAGAACCTTCAACCGGCGGCAGAAAGGGTTGCAGTGTGGCGGATACAAGACGGGCCTGCATCTCAGCTCTCTTTCTGGTGCCTGAAATATTTATCGAAACGTACTCATAGCTATCCAGTCACCCTGGGCAGGAGCGCTCTGTTCTTTACATCAGAGCCCTGCGCTGTTAGGCTTGTTACCATGAAATGTAAAACTAGAAGCAGCACCTACAATCCTTGGGTTGCCAGGCATTAGACTTACCAGTTAGCTTGAGTAACAGTGCAGGGCTGTGAATGAGTGTGCTGGGCTGATGGGCAAGCCTTGTTTCTTTGAATAACTGTTCCCATATAGAACTTCAGAAATGTCTCTGATTGCCTAACGGTTAAGGCAGAAATGGGGTTAATTGACACAGGGATAAATCAGTAAGTTTGTAGTACTGAATTTTAAAAAATAAACCAGAGCACGCTGTGCTTTAAGTCATAGGCGTGCTAATCTTCACCACAACCGTGTCAGGTCAATCATTTATCCTGCCCCTACGGCTCACACATCTTGTCAGCTGGGACAGGAACCCTGGTCTGGCTTGTTCCGAAACCCACAGTGTTCCCATTTTGTATTAGCAACGTAGAGGTCAAGCGCTCCTGAGGGAAAGGGCAATCACTGTTTGTGCGTTCATCAGTAAATATTTTTGGAGCATCTGTCATGTGATGAACCTTGTGCTAGGTTCCAGGGGCACAGTACAAGCAAGACAGCCTTCAGGACTTTACAGCCTTCAAGAGTGTATAAATGAGGTGGGGGACCGAGAAGTGAACAGGAAATTATAGACTAGGCATAAGGGCTAAACTGAGGCATGTGAAGAGACGCAAAGGGTATTCCTGGAAGGGATGCTTGATGTAGACTTAGGGGTTCAGGCAAAACTTCTCAGAAGCTGATGAACTGAAGGAGGGGATGGCTGGGAGGCGGGGGCAGATGGATATGGGAAAATGTTTTAATCTGGGAGTACCGCAAATGCAAAGTAGGTGAGAAAGGTATTTAAATTGGGGAGAGGCTGGAGCCCTCAACAGTGGTCAGGACCGGAATGCCTTTGAACTGAGTTTCTACTCTTCTAGAAGCTAGGGGAAGGCACTGGAGGGTTTTGATCTGGGGTGAGGTCATCGGATTGGGACGAGGTGCAAAGCTGGCCCTGACTGCCTCATGGAGCAGGGCGCAGGTTTGGGGACACTGGAGCCAAAGCCCCAGTCATCGTTGCTGTGACTAGGACCAAGTGCAGGGGAGCAGGGGATGCCTACAATTTTAAACATACTGGAGCCTGGGGGTCACCAGGTATACATGTCTGATAGATGGTTGAAGCCAGAGAAAGATTTCAGAACCATTACTGTACACTTACTAACTAAAACCATGGAGAGGGAAGAGCCTATGGGGTGAGAAGAACACTTGGGAAGAGCCTGTAGGACACGGACACGCCAGGGTGGACAGAGAAAGGGAGGCCTGCACAGAGTGAGACAAGGGGCCGAGTGGAGAGCAAGGCCACTGTCTGAATGCTCATGTCCACCCCCAAGTCATATGTTGAAATGCTAACCCCCAAGGTGATGGCCGGTATTAGGAGGTGACACGTTCGGGAGGTGATCAGGTCATGAGGGTGGAGCCCTCACCAATGGGATTAGTGCCCTTAGAAAAGGCCCGCAGAGCTCTCTGTCCCTTCCACCACGTGAGGACACAGCGCCAACTGCCGTCTCGGAACCGGGCAGCGCGCTCACCAGACACCGAATCGCCAGCGCCCTGGTCTTGGACCTCCCAACCTCCAGAGCTGTGAGAAACCGTGTCTGTTGTCCATACGTCACCGGTTCATGACGTTTTTTAAAGCAGCCAGAATGGAGTAAGACAGACGGGAAGCCAAGCAGAGAGGGTTTCGGGTGGGGTGTGCTGTAGGGCGGGGGGTGCACAGCGGCGCCGGGGACAGCTCCCTGCCCACGCACGTGCTTTGCTTTGCCTGAAGGGGTGCTCCTTTGGCTTGGTTTTCCTGAGGAATCCTATCAGATCTCTCTTCATTTTGTCAGGAAAGCTGTCTAAGGAATGCTTTATTAGTCCTTAAATTGTAAGTCTCCATTTATTTTCTCATCATTATCACATATACTGTATTCTAAAATAGCATGGCAACTTTTAAATAATAAGCACCTTTGCCATCTCAAAATGTACCATTTTTAGGTTGAAGGTAATTTTTGAGCTCCACTTGTCTAAGCTTTTATATTACCTTCAGTCACTGATATGTTCAGTAAACATTCCTTTTTTTTTAATCCTCACCCGAGGACATTTGTCCATTTTTGTTCAGATAGAGTGGGAGGGAGAGAGAGAGAGAGAAACATCGATGTGAAAGGGACACATCGAGTGGCTGCCTTCCGCACAACCCAACCAGGGCTGGGGACAAACTGCAACTGAGGTACGTGCCCCTAGCGGGAACCGAACCCGGGTCTCTCTGGACTGCAGGCCGACGCTCTAACCGCTGAGCCAAACCGGCCAGGGCCAGTAAACATTTCTTAAACTCTGTTATCAGCCATATTATCAGGTATGTGGATTAATAGGAGCTTTACTATATTGCTCTTACTAAGAAAGTATTAAAGTGCAGCGTTTTGTTGTTATAAGAATGTTGCAGTATGTGAATATATAGAAATAGAAAATGTTCAGTTTGTGTTAAGTTGTCTTTTCCTGTTTGGGAAGAGGGAAAGCAAAGTCTAATTGCATGTTACATGATTCTCCGTGAGGCTTTGAGCACCTCACACTCCTTGGCCTTTATGTTTTACTAAGTTCCTGGTGTCTTGTTGCTTCAGATCTGGTCCCACACCCCTCTCGGTGGTGTCCAGCTCCTGGCCAAGCGGTAGGGGTGGAGCAGAGGCCAATACAAGTACCCCAGGCTCCACCATTACCCGGGAACATGGACCCTGCATTCCCTAGACCCAGGTCCCTTCCAAGTCCCTAAAAGCAACCACCCTCCGCCGGTGTGGATGGGTGGAACAAGTGAGTGACCGTGGCAGTTAACTTGCCTTCTTGTCGCAGGTTGTGACCAAACCCTGCAACCAGAAGCTCTTGATTCTTCCCCTCCTGCTCCTGCTCTTCAGTGTAGACCCCTCTCAGGCTCCTCCCCAGGCCATCCTCCAAGTTGGAGCTACGCGGGCTTGCTCTGCCGTCCAGTTACCGTTGACCTGCACGTGTTTCTCTCATCATGCCGTCAGTATCACAGGGGGCCAGAGCACCGTCCAGGTTTACTGAGGAGTGGGAACACTCAGCCTAGTCTGTCCCAGAAACCTTCACTTGACTCGGTCACATTCCGACTGTGACCTGCTGCCCTGAGCTCAAAGGAATGCGAAGCATCCTTAGTCTCTGCCAGCTGCTTCTCCCCGTTCTCTTCTCCACAGGCCTTTCTTGACTTTCCCCCCCCAATCTACCAGTTTACTCAGTGGGTTCCTGGTATCTGCCCCTCATTAATAGATCACTTCTCTGATCCGTGGCGCTCGCTGCGGTCCGCAGACTGATGCTGCAGTCAGCCAGGACCTCGACAGTGCGCTGGCTGGCATGATGAGGTTAGGAGGGGCGAAGTGCTTGGAACAGGGTCTGCTGCGTAGTGAGCATAATTAAATATTTCTTAATTAAACATTTTTGGGAGGAGTCAAGTTCTTGAGTACTTACTCAGTCCATCTACCAGCACTTACTGGTTTGCTTGTGAATTGACTATTGTGTTGGCATTTTTTAATACTGTATTTGCTAACCCAGCGATAAACGCACAAGTAATTTTTTTGTTTGGACCCTTGCTACTTCCATGATTTCTCATAATGAATTATTTTAAAGGATAATGTTGATATTCTATTTTGCTCCCAATGGCTTTGTTTTTCCATATTTTTCAACATATTTCTCATTTCTGTATATCAGTGTCACAGAAAAATGGGGATGGAGATGGGTTTGGGGCTGTGAGTTAAGATGTCATAAAGATGGAAGCCTGGTGTGACGGGGTTTCAGGAATCACAGCCCAAGATAGGCAAGTCTTCTAAATTTTCTGGGTTTACATTTCTTAACTACAGCGAACCTCTGAAAAATGTGGGGGTGAGGGGCGCTGACCCCCATGCAGTAGAATATCCATGTATAACTTTTGACTCTCCCCAGACTTAACTATAGTCAGCCCTTTGCAACAGAGAATTCAACCAAGCATGGATGGAAACCGTATTTTAGATCCTCGGTTGAGAATCTGCAATTGGGAAACCATGGTTGGGAATGCGAAAATGCTGTTTTCTATTGTGGGTGGTTGAATCACAAGGTGCAAAACCCATGGATATGAAGGGCCAGCTGTATTTATTGGAAAAATAAAATCCGTGAATAAGTGGACCTGCACAATTCAAACCAGTGTTGTTCGAGAGTCAACAGTATAAAGAAAGGGAGGGGAACGCCATGGTTCTAACAGTCTGTTATTCCCGAGTCCAGGCAAGTACTTGGATGGCTTTTTGTTGCTACGATTCATGAATAATCCCACTGGCTTGAATATCTATGTTCAATATAGTGGGGAGGGTGAGACTTCTCACCAATACTCAGCTGATCCCCTGAGACAAGTTCTCTGTCCAGTACTTGACACTTTCCAAAAACATTTTATCATTGTCTAGTGGTGCAAAAAAATGGACAGGAATATAGTGTCTGGATTCACTCCTTAAACTTTCCTTAAACTTCCTCTCTGGTCTGTGTTACTGAAATTCAGGCTCTGCTGTTGCATCAGAGTTAAAAACAACCTTGTATATTCCATGTCAAGTGCCCCTCTCTCTACTAGCCTAACAATAAAAAATTAGGCTCATAAAAATAATCTGGTAGTAATATATATAATCTTCAATTCACAAAGTCCTTTTGAGTAGCATTGATGCTTATTCACCACAAGAGGGCAGCACAGGTGACTGAATGAAGGAAATAGCCTCTGCAGAAATAATGACGTTTGTAATGCTAGTTTTCAATTTACAAAGGGTTTTACACACAGTTTACATATGCGTGTGTGAGGGTCTCAGCGGCTCTCTGTGACAAGTAAAACAGGCACAATTATCCTCATGTTAAAATGGAGAAACTGAAGCTGGGAAGACTTAAAGATGACTTTGCATTTAGTAAATGCAAGTGCTTGAATCCAGCACGACCTTCTTACCTGAATCTAGGTCTCTTTCCACTATACCACCTGCCCATAAATGGTGTATTATCACCCCCAATGACCTCCTACAGTAGAGCTGGGAGGCCTACGAAAGCTGGAAAACCATCTGTTTATGGCAACGGTTCTCACGTGTTTTCTCTGACACAGCATCTTGTGAAAGCTTTCCAGCCCCCATGTGTCCTGCTGTTCTGGAAAGATGGGAAAGGCTGGGACCATTTGCCTCCTATGGAGCACCATGAACAGCTGTCATTGCGGCCTCAGTTATTTTGATCTATATTATATAGTGGGTCTTAAATAGGTGGGAGGTGGGGAACATAACAAGAGAGGTCAAAATGAAGACGAAACCTGGACCTGGATGTACATAATTCAAATAACGACTTCAGTTTCCATGGTGAACTTGGAAATTCCCTGTGGGCTCCCAGAGCCCCACCCCTTTAAGTCGTTTCAAAGGAGACAGCCGGACACAGTAGAGGCTCAAGCAAGGCTGAGTCAAAACTAAACGAAATACCCTATTATTGAAAACCCAGATTAGGTTCCCAAATTCCAACATCGAGCAGCAAAAGGGTTGCAGGCAGTCCCAGAAGTGGTCACTTGTCTGGGTGGCTTACATACAGAATTTATTCTAAAGGGATTGTGCCACCTTTTTTTTTTTTTTTTTTTTCCTTTTCGGTAATTAGAGTGATTCTATCAGATAATTAATTTTAAGTGCTTTTATTCATTGTTGGGGAAAAAAATAAAAGGCTCAACTAGCAGCCTGTGGTTATACCAGTTGCCCGATGATTCATGAATTCAGATTGAAAACCAGAGTAGGTTCGATCAATATGTGAAAAATAGGTGCTGCCTAATTGCCTTTTTAAATCAGTAAAATAATTAAAGCCTTTATAGTGTGGCCAATTAATTGTATAGTCGGCTTAATAAGGAAAATGCTTGAGAAAGATAAAATTACAATACCAAAAGCAACTAATAGCTAAAAAAACTTTCCTCGTGTAGTTGATTAATTATCCTCCTCTTTTTCTCTTAAGAGACTAAACATTTAGTAAATCCGTATAGTTCCAGTTTAGTCAGCATTCCCATTGTAAAGTTCCACTGTTATAATTTTTCATTCATCATTTTCTTAGGTTCCAACGTGAGTGTCATTGTTGTGTTTAGTAAAAGAATACAAATATTTATTTTAAACGTTTCTTTAAACAGAGTCTTAGTGGAGGGTAGAGCTCGCTAATGCTCTGCAGCTGGGTTTGGGGGCTTTACAATCAGTTGTCGTCTGTATACTAAGTCCTCTGCAAATGCTCAACTGCAGAGAGCAAAATCCCACTTGACAAGAAGTCTCTAGATATGGGTTCGTGCAATCGGATGTATGTTTACTTTGGACCCGCTATGATCTACCTGGGAAACTTTCCTATTCTACCTCTATTAGAAAGCTCTCAATACATATTTGCACAGCGTTTTCTTCTGGAAACATCTGTGTAAGGAATCTTTAACTTAACTCATTTCCAAAAGGGAAATGTTAAAAGGGAGCAAGACAGCAATTAGGTCAGCAAACCAGAGAAAAAGTATGAACATAAGACATTTAGAACTCCAAAACCTTTTTCTTCCATTCTCATGTTGGTGCAGATGGATAAAATAATTGTGATCCTAACCAGAAATCAGAATCCACATCTCATTCCGATGTCCTTAAATTAAACGTTTGATCAGCTTTCTAGCGAAGAAGCCTGTCGTGGGAGGAGTTGGGTATTGGCCTTTTTTCCCCTCTTTTTTCTTTCTGTTTAGCCTGTATTGAACCTTTGGCCTTACCCCAAGTGTATGGGTGGTATATGGTTTAAAATTGATATATTAATGTTGAATTTTTATTGTCACAGTTTCTGTTCGTGCTCCTTTCAAACCTTTCATTTATTTGTTTCTGAACCTTGGATATCTCATAAAAATGTCACCATTGTGGTTGAACATTAAGCACCTTCCCATTTTGCCCTGGGCCGTTGAAATAAATTTGGACCAGGTGTTCTGCTCATAATGGAGCCCCTTGAAGTGCCCTGATAATGAGCCGGGAGCGGAAGCTGTCCGCTTTCAGCTGGCTTGAAGAATGCAATTAGAGCAGTTTTAATACAGCGGAGGGACCCCATCCAATCAAGGCCATTTTGAGTTAAACCAAGTCTAGAATCCTAAACGTGTACGTTTAAGCATGTGAGCTTTGTCTCTGCACTGAGAATGGAGAGAAGGCATTCCCGTACAACGCATTTATTTTGAGTCAGAGAGAAACAAAATCCTCCGAACGCCAATGGAAGTTCTCTCATCCTTCCAGTCATGCTAGTGTGACCTTATTTATGATCTGATGTCACTCTGATCAGGAGAGCTAGTGTCAGGTTAAGTTTCAAATCAATCAAGTATTTAGTAAGACCACTTAGCTCAACTTTTTTTAATAGCAAAAAAACAAAAATGGATTAACCTAAATATCTGTTAATATGGGGAGTGCTTAAAACATATTCACTGTAGGAAACTATTAAAAAGAATATTGTCTAGTATATTTTGTTGAGTAAAGCAAGTCATCTACAGGAACGTATGTACAGTGTGATTCTGTTTTTTGGGGGAAACCAACCAACTGCAATATACTTTTATAGGTGCACAGAAAAGGTTTGGAAAAATGCACACCAAATCATTAATGGTGAAAAGGGGGAGTGGGGTTGGGGGTAGGCTGTTTTCTACTTTCTCTCTCTGTATTTTTGAATTATTTTCTTATTTAGCCAATAATTTTTATATTCTTGGGGTAGGTCAGCTCACTATCAAGCCAGTGACTTGCTGTAAGCGAATCAGTGAGCTTCTGTGGAGCAGGGGTGAGGGAGGAGGCTCAATTCTGTTACTCCCCAAGATGCCGGGTTATGGTAATGAGAAGACTTAGTGCCAGATGAGAGCTTGACGTTCATCGTTTCAGATCATCCTTCCAACAGCTTCACTCCACAGATACTCACTTTACATCTGAGGACACTCAGGTTCAGAGAGTTTCGGTGATTTGCCAAGTCACAAGTTTGAAGCGAGGTGTCGGCATCTGAACCCAGCTCAGCTCACTCCAGAGGCGATGCCCTTAACCTCTCTCCAGTCCCTGCATGGTTTCTGAGGAGAGTTCTTTCAAAGCAGATATTATCATGTTATCCTTTCATCCTTGATTTCCCTCCAGAAAATGAGGACATAATTCAGGAGTCATTGTTATTGTTGTTAATGGTTGACATTTCTTATAAACACTTGAATCAGTCATTAAAAAGACTTATTCTAGACCCGTGGGATTCCCAGTGGTGTCTCTAGTGACTAGAAGCCTTTGTCCTAAAATGTGGCTGTGTATAATAATGTCAATGCAATTTCAAATGAAAAATAAATGATTTCACACAGCAGGCAAGGTGGAGGATGTCCTCATTAACAAGAAATAGTATGCAAAATTTAAACAACAGAATAACTATGAAAGTATTCTTTTTGTTGTTGTTAATTCTCACCTGAGGATATTTTTTTCCATTGATTTTTTTTTAGAATGGAAGGGAGGGAAAGAGAGAGCGAGCGAGAAAGAAACATTGATGTGAGACACATCCACCAGTTGCCTCCCGCATGCACCTGGGACAGGGCTGGGGATCAAACCTGCAACCCAGGTACATGCCCTTGACCAAGAATCAAACCTGTGATCCTCTGGTGCTCAGCCAGCGCCCTAACCACTGAGACATACCGGTCAGGGCTGAAAGTATCTTTTATAAACTTCTGATTGCTGAACTTAAACTGATTACTTACTCAAATGATTCATTCCTTCTAACATACTTATTATTTAATAAGCCCTGAATCTTTTATATTCCATAAAAATAGGAAGCTTATTCCATAGACCAGAAATCTCTCTCTTTCTCTGCACATACATAGATACACAAATATATATTTCTATCTCTTTTCTTTTAAAAGCCCTGTACATTTCTTTTGTTTCTCAGATCTTCTTTAGCTTGAATTTCTACTTCATATGGGATGTAGCTTTCCTGTTGGCCTTGTAAGATGTTATGCCATTTCAGGTTTCAGCTCTATTCCACAACTCACACTTTGGAATTACTCCTATGAAAGGAATAATAACTCAGAGGCAGAACGTAGAATGCAGGTTGCCAGGGGCTGGGCAATGGAGAGTTATTGTTTAATAGCTGTAGAGTTTCAGTTTTCAAGATGAAAACTTGAAGGTGGCTGGTGGTGATGGTTGCACACAATTGTGGATGTATTTCATACCACTGAACTGTACACGGAAAAATGGTTAAGATGGCAAATTTTATGTTATGTGTATTTTACCAAAAATAAATTAAATTTAGCTACAAGTAAGCCTCATCCAGTGATCTGAACTAACATTTAATGACCTTTCTGCTGACATTGAGACACTGACCTGTTAACTTACCTGGGCAAAGTACTGTATTTAGCCTAATAATGTAAATATCACCTTGCAGAAGCCTGAAAACGTAGCACTGCCTTGGTAAATGGGAGGCACTTTGAAATTTTCCAGTGCCTCTTGTGTAATACTGTTACTTAGCTGTATTTTATAAAGCGTAAGACAGTGACAGAGTACAATGGAGGAGAAGCCTCACCTCTGATATTTTAACTGAAAAAAAAAAAAAAACCCTCTTATATTTGAGCATCTATTTCAACTTAAATGATAGACTTTATTTGGCATTTGGGTTCCTTTTTTGTAGACAGTTTCTTTCCAGTTATGATTATCGTATTTTCTTAGGTTTGCTTCTATCAGTCACTTTGACCGTGGAATCACGAGATTGTCTTTGAACATTTTCTCTCTTTTCTGCAAAACAGAATTTACAAATCCAGGGCCTTCGGTGTATGGAAGGTTAGTTACTTTGAAACCGGCTCCAACGGAGTGCTTGTCCCTCCTGGGAGAATGGTGCAGAGGTCAAGTCAGGGAATAAATGGGTATAGTCAACATGAGGAAGCGTGAGGGCTCATGTGCCTCAAAAAGGGGCACACCGCAGTGGTTTTAAGTGCACCTTGTGAAATTGTCCACAGTGGAGGGGAGAATGCTTCAGGCCAAACCATTAAGAGAGACTCAGCTCAACAGCCTGCTTTGATTTAAAATGAAAATAAAGCAAAATGGGGGAGCTGCCGAAAGTCCCCATATTGCAGGACAGATCTGAGGCCTGACCTTCATCTCAGAAGTGAAACTGGGGGTACAAAAGAGCCTATACATCACAGCCTTGGCTGGGAGGGCTGGGGTGGGTGGGAAGTCCAGAGACTGGGTTTCCAGCCAGTCTGTGGCTTTCCTAGCTCTGTTTGTAACCTTTCTAGGTATTAGTGGCTTGTTTAAAATCTTAGGGGATTCAGTAGATCCTCTTCGACTCTAATGAGTGTGATCTAGATAACAGGAGTGTTGTATTTTGTCTGAAAGAAAGACTGTGGGTTGTGCATCCCATCCCTTCCCCACACTTACACATAGTGCCGGCTGGGAAAGTTGTGTATCTCAGACAGGGACAGCCCTGGAATCCCCCACTCTCACCCCTCCCCCCCACCCCGCCCTGCCCCCAGGTTGGGAAGGGGGCAGAAACAAGGTGAGAGAGGTTGTCTTTTTATTTTTCCGAAATAATTTTTTTTCTGTCATTCACACAATGTAATCACAATTTTAGCTTTTTAAAAACGTACCCAGAGAAAAGTCTGGAAGCATGTGTATATAAACTAGTTGCTTAAAAATTAACATTGTAATGCATGTGCCTGATCAAACATTTAAATGGTGCAAAGAAAGGGAAACGCATCCTCCCTGATCCCTAACACACCCCAGCCCTCTGAAAAAGCCCCTGTTCCGGGTCAGCTTTACCTCCACAGTGTCACCCAGAGGTGTTTGGTGGCGGTCAGGAGCTGAGTTATCGCGGTTCATATTTTCTTCTTAATGTTTTCTATATTTTCTGATTTCTACAGTTTTAGGCGCTTTTTTTTTTCAAGTTTTATACAAGAATTTGTATGTCTGGGCATATTTCTCTCCAAGGCAAAGCGATGCCAATTTACATTAAAGACCTGCTTTTCGAAGTTGTTTTATGCTGTGTAAGCACGGAGTTGCATAGAGTCATATCCATAAGTAAATGTGGTAACAATTATTTTAAATGAACTTTATTCTTCAGCTTGAACAGATTAAATTCTATAGTGGGCTCATGCCATTTCTTTAATTGCATTAATTATTTATTACACACTAGCATGCATACAGTTCAGTTGGTCTGGGGGAAGTTGATTATAGCAGCTTGTTTCAAGTCAGTTTTACACCCTGGGCTGACAACATTATCACACTTTCTCACTGAAATGAAAGAGCTGGGAGAACGCTCCAGGGCAATTATAGCAGATGCAGGGTTAAGGTGCAAACCGTGTTGGAAGCATGTCCACCATGTTCGTGGTGGGACCAGCGAGTGCAGGCAGCCCGCACCGCCTTCACGCGTCTGCTCGCGAGTTCTCCGTCTCGGCCCACTTTCGGGTGGAAGACGTGCCTGATGCAGGCTGTGTGTTCTCACTGGCTTTAGACTCAGCTTAAGCTTACAAGATTATTAAGTTCCTTTTAACATTTTCTGTCTCCTGACAAGAAAAAAAAATAAGTTAAAACTAGCTCCTTTTTTATTGTCAGTAGTTTTGTTCCGTATTTTTGGAATAAGAAACACCAAGAACAGATTAGGTCGGGGACCCCTCCGGAGGCTCTGCCGTGGTGCCTGGGGGCAGCCACCCCTCCCTCTGACCCAGGCGGTCCTGATGCAAATTGAAAGCAGCTCCCTCCACAAACGTGTGCTTTTCTGGTCTCAGATGTGCCCTTCCATGTTGCCTGCTTTTGTAAACCAAGCATATTTTTGTCATCACCTCCAAACCCTTTAATCAGCTGGGAGTGTGTCACTGGATGGAAGGTCCATCTGTGGGTCTGTGTGTGGGTGGCAAATGGTAAGTGAATGGTGCAGGAGAAATCTTGGCATGTTAGGAGTTGGGTTAAAAATACTTTTGTGGAAAGTATTAACATTTGTGTACTCACATATTCATTGAAAAACTCAAACCCTTCCAAATGGTCCTTTGAGAAAGAAAAGAAATGAAAGTTTAATTGTCAGAGTTTGGGAGGAGGGTTACAGATTTGTTTTTGGACAGTTGAGGCAGGGTTTGCAAAAGAATTCAAATTTTACAATTGTAGACTCTCCCTGGTGGTGTGGTTGACAGAGATTTATCAGCTAAAGGTATTATTATACCTTTGTCCTGGCAGGTAAAAATGGAAAAGAAATATGCTGTGATCTGAACACTTCTTAGAACATTCTGGGGCCTTTCCTGCAACTTGTGACACCCTAAGTGTCTCTTCTGGTGCCATCGAGGTTGGAACCTTCTGTGTCACACGCTTTATTTGCTGTGATATAGGATCTTTCTACGTTCAGGGAGGCTGGCTCTTAATGGGGTGAACCACCCAATTCCGTAGTAAGCAGCTGCATTCATCATGTACCCATACTCTGTTTAGCTTGCTTTCTACCTGGCAACCAGTCCCAGCTAAGATGCCTGCTGGTCGTGGCTCTGGTCCCAACAAAGATCCATGGCTTTAAGTCCAATCAGATTTATTGAGTGTCTGCTCTGTGTGTGCTAGGCATACAGAGATGAACAGAAACACAAGTCTGTGCCCTCACGTTTTAATAGGGGATTTGGGATGACCTTCACGCTCCAGGACATGGTAAGAAATAAGCCTTGTCCTGGTGGAATTGCAGGCTTTGTGGATGAAGGCTGTGGAGAGAATTTGGTTATCTTCCTGCTGGCTTCACACTCTGCTCCTGGCCCTCCGTTGCTGTTCATCTGCCAGAGCCTCTCAGCAGGTAGAAAAAAAAAAAAAAAAAGCTTGTTTTAAAGTATACGAAGGGCTAGATGATTTGGGGAACTTTCTTCAGATCGGGTGCCACTGACAGCCCTGCCCCGAGGCTGGACATCGGGCCGAATCCCGCAGGGACCGACGGCAGCGCCTGGATGGTGGAAAGTTTTACAAAAACATCTGTTCTATTTGGATGGTTCAAATATTTTCAAAAACATTTGCTTAGCCAAAGCTCATATTTCATAAAACCTTTGCAAATATCTACGGTTTTTCTTCTTTTTTTCCATGTGGACATGGAAGCAAAGGAGAGGAAAAATGTGGCCACATGTATGTTTTTAACTTCTTATTTCCAAGTGTTGGGCTTTTTCAGGCATGAAAAGCGATCGAGTCCCTTTCCTGTGGGATGCGGCGCCTCTAGACTTTTCTCTCTCTTTGGGAGAGATGCATGAAGTCTTAAAGAAAAACCGCCCTGGACGCAATGTGTCGGGATTCCACTAATGATATCAAGCTGTAGCTTTAATTGCTTGAAAATAAAGGATAAAAGATTCACAGCTGTTGGAGGGTGAGATCAGTCAAGGAGAGAGCAGCAGACTAGGTCCCCTTTCCTGGGACCACCACCAGGACCCAGCTGTCCACATCTGAGGAGGCTTTTCCAAAGCACAGCCAGGAGAGGGGAAAGGCGTTGGGAGGAGGTGGCCCTGGGGTGTCGTAGGTGAGAAGCCAGGGTTCTAGCTGTAGTCCAGGCCTGCATGCCTTGAGATTAGGAGTGCAGGAGCTCACGGGCCGACAGACTGGGCCAGTGGGGACTTCTCTGGGGACTGGCATGAGTTTAATACTTGGGGGTGATGAGGCTTTGAGCAAAGCATTCCACTCTAGCCCTGTGAGTGCTGTGAACCGAGCATCAAGCTGCCCCAGCCCGGCCCCCGTGCCTCCAAGAGAAAGAAGCACCCAAGTCAAAAGCTAGGGGCCTGTGCACAGGATTGTCAGGGAAACAACTGGGCTGAACTAACTTCATTTCTCCCTGTGTGTGCAGTTCCGTACCTAAGATGGAAACAATGACTGAGCAAAGACCCCAGGGGTTGAGAAGTGGAAATTAATTGTGAGAGCATGTTGCTTCGCTCCCCTGATTGGTTTGCATTTAGATGTGACCCTGACGCCCAGGACTGTGCCCCCTCCCTGGTGGCAACAGCACAGGTCACTGGGTCATCTGCAGGGTGGGTGGAACCATGACATTTCCAGTCTCTGGAAGCCCAAGCTTGAAGAAGACACACGTTTTATTTGATGCTTCCAACCTGGTTGTGGAGAGAAGCCTCTCAGGTGTTTGGAAAATGACACAGACCCAGGAAACGGGGCCTCTCCTGCGTACATGTGACTTCGGCGCGTAGCTCATGCTTCCTCAACATGTCAGCTAAATGTCTCTTTGTTTCCCAACACTAGTCAGCAGGGACCTACGCGACTAGGGAGCGAAGACACTTGTCCTTAAGACCATCTTTGGTGAAGTGAAAAGTGTAGGGTCTGCCATTTTTCCTGTCACCTACAAACAAGGAAAAATCCACCTGGCACAAACATCTGATTTATGTCCAGTACTCAGAGCCCTGAAGGCCCGGGTGGGGCGGGGGCTGGGTGGAGGTGGGGGGATGGGAGACATCTGTAATGCTGTCAACAATAAAAATAATAAGCATATGGTCATGAGGCATGAATCACCTTGTGAGACAAGTGAGTGGTGCACTGTTTACTTTTCACTGAAACTGGAAAGCTTGGGCAGGAGATGAAGAGGAAGGGCCCTGAGCTAGGACTTCCTGTAGCCCAGTCTGTTCCCCTCTCTGCCACTAACGCGATCCTGGCAAGTCCTGGGCTCTGTTCCCTGTCTGTCTGCCTTGTACAACAGGCAGGCTGGATGGCACGAAGTCCCCCTGCTCTGGGAACCTGTGAACGAGGCCAGGGTGACTGCACTGAGGACCTGGTGTCCAGAATGCTGGGGACACTGTGGAAATGGATTCCACCCCATGGCATCTCCCCAGCGGAGACCTCGATCACAGGGTGCGCCACACTCGCTCCTGTGCCGTTGCCATGACGCCAGGCAGCGTTTTGAAACCGGACACAGGGATGAGTCAGTGCACGGCCTGGGCCATCTGTCTTCACTATCACAGCCGGCTTTTCTGCAGTTCCAGGGGAAACTGTGGGCAATTGTTAATCCCCCAAACACTTTGTGTGGTTTCAAACAAAGCTGTCAACAGATTGTTTATCAGTGACTCATGTTTTCTTTTACTCTCCTCCTCCTTCTTGTTTTTTCTTTTAAGTGACATTTCCTAGGCCTGTTATTTCTCTGTTCTGTGTTGCACACATGGGGAGGAAACTTGAAATGTTAACCTCTGCATTTTCTGTACTTATCCCACTCATGAGATTGTCATGTGGCCCTGGTTAAAATTTTAATTTATGGATAGAGTTAAATCTCATTAATGGCAGTTCAACAATTGGGCGCTGGGATCCTTGGCCAGGTCTGTGGGGCAGTCTGCACTTCTGCAGTGGAGGAAATATTGTATCAATTAGATGAGTGGCATATTAATATAGCAAGGGGAATGGTTAACTTAAAGGAGCCAATAGATTTTGCTTATATTAGAAATTTCTAGGCATTTACTGGTCCAGCGCATGCCAGTTGGAGATCTTTCTTATTGTAATGGAAGAACATCTCATACTGCTCGCCTCCTAGCTCAGTGTCAGGTACACTTGAATGTAATAGAAATACTCCTAAAAATAATTAGCAACTTCAGGAGAAGAAGCAGAGTGAGGCAGGGAGAGGTTACTCGGCTGAGAGACGGAGGCGGACGCACTGACAGCAGGTGACCGGTCCCATACCCGTCTGCACCGTGTGGAGGTTGGAGAGAGGACCTGCCAAAGCCCTCCAGTCTTTTTTGACACTGAGATTTCCCTCATTCAAACTGATTTTCCCCTACTTGGGTCCAATTCATTGGAATTGGCCAAAGCCCATCTTCCTCCTTGTTTAGTTTTTCTCATTTTGTTAGACTGGGCTGAAGGTGAGAAGTTTCGCCCAACCCATTCTCCACCACGTGTGCTCCAGGTTTTCTAGGAGCAGTACTCAGAGGACCTACAGCTGGCATGGTGTGGGCAGCCCCTGAGGAGACGCTGGCTGGGACCTCAGTGTTGAAGTCCCTTCAGTTGCTGGATTGTGGGGTGTGGGGAGACCTGAGGTGGCCCCAGGGAACCAGCAGGAGCAGCAAGGAGTTCCTGTGACGATCAGAGCACAGTCGCATTTACCAACTGAGGTCGCAGTAGCCCCTAGTTCAGCAACCAACAGCAGCAGCATTCGGTCCTGCGGAGGCCCAGGTCATCGTCCCTGGAAGCTTTGCCCCAGACAACTCTGAAGGGACAGGGCCACATTATGCGTGAGGATTATATTTCTGCCAATTCAGTTTTGCTCCAACCCTGCCTTTCGTACCTCCAGCTGCTGTGGGCCTAGTGAATGGTAAAGCTCTGCTTAGCTTGGCGAAGTGGACGCAGGCTCCAGCACTGTCTCCTTTGGGTTTTCTCCAGGCGGCTTCGGAGCTGAGGATGGATGGCAGCAGCTTGTCAGACCCTCGGGTCCAAGCAAAGGAGTTAACTGGTGGGAGCACCAGCCCTGTGCTGAGAGTCTGTCGGCCCTCGCTGCTTCCCTTGGCTCTGCATGAGGGGAGGCCATCTTTGCGTGGATTTTGTAGGGTGTTTTTGGAAAGCTTTTTTCTTAAAAAGGCCATCCATCTCTTCAGGTCATAAAGTGGGTTTTCCCAATTAGAGTATGAAAACCACAAGAACAGAATCCGCAAGAGCAGCCGTCCTCTGCAGAGTTGTTTGTGCTGTCAGACGGTAACGGCGGAAGAGCACGGGCAGCTCTGTTCCGCACAGAGATCTCCCCGTACTTTGGCGAGGCCTTGTGATCCCTGGTGTTTTGCATCATTGTGGTTGATGTTTTCCAGCTCCCAGCTCTGACCCGGCCTGTGTCAGAGCTTTCGCAGCGTTCTTTTAGAAGTATTCAGCAGGTTTTGAAATACCTCTGGTGAAATTCTGTAGCCTTAGAGATCTGTTTCTGTAATTGTTTGGGTTAGAACTCCGTGCATCTAAGGTGTTAACACTTAGGGAACGTGCTAAGCAAAAGACCGAATCTGCCTGGGGCTCATTTCCTCAGCATTTCCCAGCCCTGGGTTCTTGGTGGAATAGAAACAAAAATCAGAGATAGAAGAACTAGCAAGTTCCATGCTTACGTTAGTAGTTCTCCTGTGAGTATTTAGCTGCGCTCTTGGCAAGTTTGCAATCCATCTGGTCCAGTATTTTGGTCACAAGTAAAAATTTGTTTGATGGAGCTCAATTTTTCTTTCTTTCTTTTTTTTTCCTTTCTTTCTGTCTTTTGTGTCAGATCTAAAAGGTACATTGTTATGGAAAGGAAAAATGGCCCCAGGCAGTATAGCTAAACAAAAATTAAGTATGTGGTAGTTTTATTTTCTCTGCTTTTTCCCATTTAAAAAGAAGGACAAATGTGGGACCTATATAACTTACAATTTCCTAGGAAAGGAAAAAAGGGGTCATGAGGCGGTGTGGTGATTTTCTTTTTCTTTTAGCTATCACATTAAACTCTTGTGATTTTCTTTAACCTAACTAACAAGATTTTTTTTCTTTTTTTAAAAAATTTTTTCTTTATTGATTTTTTTTTTTTATCCTCACCCAAGGACATTTTTCCATTTTTTTTGTTCAGACAGAATGGGAGGGAGAGAGAGGAAGAGAGAGAGAGAGAGAGAGAGAGAGAGAGAGAGAGAGAGAGAGAGAGAGAGAGAAACATCGACGTCAAAGAGACACATCGAGTGGCCGCCTCCCACACGACCAACCAGGGCCGGGGACAAACTGCAACCGAGGTACATGCCCTTAGCGGGAACCAAACCCGGGTCTCTCTGGACCGCAGGCCGATTCTCTAACCGCTGAGCCAAACCAGCCAGGGCTCTTTATTGATTTTTAAAGAGAGAGGAAGGGAGAGGGAGAGAGAGATGGAAACATCGATGAGAGAGAACACCGATTGGCCGCCTCCTGCATGTCCCCCACTGGGGATCGGGCCCACAACCTGGGCATGTGCCCTGACCGGGAATGGAACCGGCGACCTCTTGGTGCATGGGTCCACGCTCAACCACTGAGCCACACCAGCCGGCAGTAACAAGATTTTTAACAATTAAAATATCTTCGGTAACTTTTCAAAATAGTTGCAGAATTTCTGTGTCATCTTGCACTGACTTAACCACACATGTCGGGATAGGATGGTGACGTTCCCAGTCCGCTCTTTGGCAGAGGAGAGTCTGAAACATTGCACAATAAACAAAGTGTGTTTCTTCCATTCCCTCACTTTGCCTTCCAGAATGCTCTCTTGAAGCACCCCCCCCCCATCCTCTCTCTACCCCAAGCTTTCACTCTGCTTACATTATCAAGAACTCTAAGCTATGTTTCTGTGACCCAAGGCTGGTTCCCCTGGGCCCCTCCTCTTATTTAAACTTTAGCTCTCCGGAGTCTTATTCCCAGAGGATTCTCTATGGTGCGCTGACTGATTCTTTGGCCATTTCACCAACGCTACAGTTAATTTGTGCTTTACTACTGTCTGCCAGGCTCTGGGGTTATGGAGGTAAAGGAGACCTTGTCGTTTCCCTAAAGGAACTTAACCCAAATGTATCAGATATGCTCCTTGAATGAGTTTGGACTAGTGATCTATCCGTGCCCTTCCAACTTTCAGATCCCTAGGTCTACTATAGAACTCAGCGGAAGAAAGCGCTAATGGCATGACTTCAGACATCCTGTTCGGCTGGTCAAGAAATTGTGAGGGCAGGGTGGTGTCCTAGTGCCTCTAAAATGGCACCCTATTTATCCCACCTGCTCATGAGCCCAGTCACAGCGCAGTTTTTAGAGAAAAAAAAAGAAATTTATTTGGTTTGGGATTTTATAATCTTTCCAAGAAGACCGAGTGAGATGATAAGATCACCCCCCCCCCATTCCTACTATTTCGTTTGGCAGACACGGAGTGTGGCCAAGTGTTTAACTGCTGAGGGCTGTTGACAGTTTGTTTTCTCGACTGTCATTAGGTTAGTTCAAAGATTTACAGCATTTCTTTTGCAACCACTTTGTGGAATGCATTGTTTTAGTGTTTTGTTTTAAAAACTAGTTCTTTGCTGAGTGGGTGATGAGCAGGACTGTGTCTCTTTTCATTCCTTCCTAGTTAGTGATACATTTCCAGAAATGATGCTTTCTGCTCACGAGGTGGGGTAAGAATTGAAAAGGCATTTGCTTATATAATATTTTTACATAATTTCCTTTCTTTAATTTTTATGTTTTTCCTGCTGGCTGGTTGAAGTAGCAAATGCTGAGGGTTGAAATATATTTTTGTGGGAAATTAACATAAAATTAAAAGACAGAAATAAGTGAATAGGTGGCCAGATTCTTCTGGTCAGCAAAGGGTGTTAGTTCCATATCTTTGGTTTTTCTTGATGCGTATAAATTTTGCCTGCCTCAGGCATTTCTGTTTTTTAAAAATTATAATTTATAAGACGCCTAATTAAAAAAAAAATCTTGGCAGTTACTTATCACCATTAGACTGGAGTGACCTTTTAGAATTATTTGGGGAAGAAAGACTAGAACATTTCTTGCAGTCCTGATGACGTGCTCTGCGTGGACATGAGATGCAGCTCATTACATTTGAAATTCCATGGTGATAACTTTCAGATGGTGGCATTTCTTGAGGCCTCCCTCACATATCAAAGAGATGCTTGTAGATTGGAAACTATTTACTCAGGGAATCTCAAATGTTACTGAAAATACAGTTGTAAAATGTCGTTATTTGCATGTTAGTGAATTGGATGTCCTAAAAACTTTTGTAATCCCAGATATTTGCTTGTTCCATTACTGAGGAATGGGGAAATATTGCAAATGAAGCATACTGCATTTTTTTTTCTTTCTATTTCTGCATAGTAACTGCTATATCGTGGGTAGTTTTGTTTTTTTG
This sequence comes from Tadarida brasiliensis, assembly GCA_030848825.1. Classification (NCBI taxonomy): domain Eukaryota; kingdom Metazoa; phylum Chordata; class Mammalia; order Chiroptera; family Molossidae; genus Tadarida; species Tadarida brasiliensis. Next base: position 89,606,835 of record CM061267.1, on the reverse strand, counting down.
TGTTCTTTTTTTAAATTTAATTCAGATTCTTCACTGAAGAACCCAAGTCCAAATGACTGTAATATGAAACATTTTAATTTAAATTTCTGATGATATTTGATTCTTTTTTCCCCTTAAATATCCACGGGTATTTAGTAATATTTAATAGGTACTTAGTATTGTTTACCAGTCATTACAAGGGTGAGTCTTTTGGGGAACTTTTTATCTTTCGCTACTAGGTCTCTCTTCTTTTTTCCTTCCTTTTTTCACCTGTGTTTTGGTCCTGTTCTGGTGAAGAGAAGGGAGAGTGCCTCATTCATCTTTTTGTGCCCTAGTACATAGTCGAGGGTCGGTCTAATCCAGGGTCCACAAACAATGATGAGCAAATGGACAAATAACCCATATTTTTAAATGCACTTTTAGATTCTTCGTTGCAAGTTGTTACCCTGGAAGTAATTAGGATTTTCAAATTCCCGTCAAAATAAAAGGCTTTAGAATAAGGCAAAAGATCACCTCCTCCTTGTGAAAGGAAGAAAGAACAGGGTGTGAAAAGAAGATAAAATAATTGATTTGACTTCAAATCCTTGGGTAGGTGAGGTGCTGAGCTCGGAATTCTTTCATCTGATATAAGAAAAGAATTAAATAAGCTTAGAAGACATTCCTGGCATTATTCAAGGATTTTCCAAACATGCGAGGAGCATGATTGGCCAATATTTTAGCTGTAATGTACATTAAAAGACCATTTTTTGAATCAACAGAGTGAGTGCTGTATGAAGAGGAACGAGTGAGTATACAGTACAGCTACATGAATTCAGAAATGAGTGTCAACCACTGTCAGAAATCTGCATCAAGCCAGGAGACAGAAACCACACAGTTATGCATATAGGGGGAATTTAAAATAAAGAATTATGAAGTTAAGATAGAGTAATTATAAAGATGTGATTATAAAGATGTAACAAGAATTCTAAAGGTCCCGATAGAGCTGAATAAGCGTACATAAGGATGGACACACTTGAAAGGGGGTTCTTCTTGCAGCCCACTGGGATGGTAGGAAGTTTGCCAGGTTGCCTGGGCCACCACTGGCCCACAGTTGCTGGGCTAGCAGAAAACAGCCCTCTGTGCACAGGCAGAGGCTGATGGGCAAAGGAAATCGGGTATCACTGTGAGTGCAAGGCCTGCAGCATCCAGGGTCTGTGTAGGAGGGCTGTGAGGAGCTGGACTGGGCCCAGGACAGTGCTGCATGATCACTGAGGGGCTGCATGCTCTGGACTCCTGGCTGGAACTGAGCGTCAGCAGGTGTTCTCATGCATGCAATGCCTAAGGACCAAGAAGATGGTAACATTGCATGGGGAACCACTGCAATGTCCCTACATCGCCCTCTACTGACAAATTCTAACATTGAGCTCACTGTTAAGAAGAAATGCTTCAAGAGTGAATTTGGAGATCAAACGAGATCGGGTGCATTCAGGGTGGTATGGCCCTTAGACTGATGAACCTCAAAGGGAAGAGGGGAGGGAGGGCGGGATGAGATAAACCAAAGAACTTCTATGCATAGTTGCATAACCAATGGACACTGACGATAGTGTGGGGAAGGCAGGAGTGGGGCGGGACTGGGGAGGAGAGGTGTCAATGGGGAAGAAAAAGGGGGACATCTATAATACATTCAACAATAAAGATGAGTTAAATATAATTGATAATAAAAAACAATTCTAGTATAGGCAAAAACTCTAGTGACAGAAAGATAGGTGGTTACCTGGGACTGAGCTGGGGTGGAAGATTCATGGCAAAAGAGGAGGAGGGAACTTTGTGGGATAATTATAATATTCTATATTTTGACTAGGTGGTTATATAGGTGTATTTATTTGTCAAAAATTATCAAAGTACATTTTAATTAAGTGTATTATATGTAAATTATACCTCAATAAAGGTGATTTTCAAAGTTAAAAAAAAAAGAGTGAATTTGGAGTTGAGCCACCATCAGCTGATAACTGCACAACCCCAAATCCAGTTCAGCCAAAGATGTCCTGTTCTGTTGTCGAGAAGAGTGAGAAACAAACCAAAGGAGCCGACCTCCCTTCGAGGGCTCCCTCTCTGTTCTGTAAGTGAAGAATCCATCAGTGCTGGCAGTGTACGCTAAGGACTCGAGTGAAAACTGGGTTCATGAGAAAGATTGATTTTGACAGTTTATTTTTTAAATCAAAAATTACTAAAATCAAGAAATACTTGTCTTACAAAAACCATCTATCTGATTATTAAAAGATTGGAGACACCCATATTACATGCCTTTTTACATTATGTGTAACATAGTGGCTTTTCACCTCTCTAAAAACAGGCACTCTGGGCCCGAAAACTCTTGTGCCTCTTACTTGTAGGCTTAGTAAGAGCGAGGGAAAAGCACATTTGACAAACCCCGGTCCATTCTCCCATCGACGTGCCGCGGAGTTGCTTACCTCTGTGCTTGGTGGCAGCAGCTGGCTCCCTCCATTAGACATCATTAAAATTACTCTTTGGACTTTTTTATTTATGCCTTTTAAGTTCGTCGTGCTCCCTCTTGGTCCTAAATTACAAGAGTGGATAAATAGACGTGTTCAGTGAAGTGTGTCTGCCATTCATTGTCAGGCATATATTTATGTGTTTTGTGTAATTTCTTAAATAGAAGCTGCAGAAAAATGAACACACTGGCAGAAAATGTTCATGTAAAATTACATTCGGCAGAGCTTGAGTTTACAGAATGGTAATACAGGGGAGCAATAACATGGAGCAGAAAGTCTGCACTGTCAGGTCTCACAGCGCCACCATCTAACAGTGATGATACTAATAACATTATTATTGTATTTTATTATTATTGTATTTTAGTGTTGGCTATGGCCAGGCATGTCTAAGTGCTTAACATGTGTTAAGTAATAGTATTTTTTTTATTGATTTTTTAGAGAGAGAGGAAGGGAGAAGGAGAGATAGAAACATCAATGTGAGAGAGAACCATCGATTGGCTGCCTCCTGCATGCCCCCCACTGAGGATCGAGCCCTGACTGTGAATCGAACCAGTGACCTCCTGGTGCACAGGTCGACGCTCAACCCCTGAGCCACACCGACCAGGCTGTATTAAGTTATTTAATCCTCACAAAACCCACATATGAGGCAAGTACCATTCTCATTCCCATTTTACAGGTAGGGTTACTGAGGCAGAGAGTTTTAAAACTTCCCAAGACTACTGAGTTAGCAAGTACTATGCAGGAATTTGAACTTGGACAGTTTGGTTTCAGAGCCCTCACTCTGAATGCCTCTGTCCCACACTGTGCACAGAATCAGTGGAATTGATTCTTTTTCAACGTACTATCAATCTGACAACACAGGAAGCATGCTAAGATGTTAAATACCAAGTGAAATTTGGAAACCCAGAGAAAGAAGCTGAGCACTGCACGGACTTTCATCTTAAGCTTGCCTTTAGGCATTTATAACCTCCAGGGCCACAGAAGGCAAAACCCCGGATGCACCCAAGCTGGTCAGTGTGATTAGTGAAGACTCCTCTCCCCGCGGAACTGGAACCCCTAAGCTACATTCTCTTGGTAATGCTAGGGAAATAAAACACAGGCTTCTCCAAGGAAAATGTTCTGGCTTGAAACTTAGAACTGTGTGGAGGAGCAGAAAGAAATCTCCTCAGAATGTTTGTAACCCGAAGGCAGCTCGTGGATTTACAGCTAGAATTCATACTATCTGGGCAGTCAGAAAAACATTAAACTAAGAATTAAAGTGGGTAGTCCAGGCACCTAGCAGAGAAGCAAAGGCAGATTCCTTAGGGGGGAACTCACCTTAATTTGACCATAAAGAACCCTCATAGAGAGTTTCAAAAAGATATTAGCTCCCATTCAAAGATCTCAAAACACAAGAAAATAAGTCACTGTGAGAGAGAGTCAGCAGGGTCAACTTGCAAAGATTTCAGACACTGAATTTATCCGACACAATAAAGAAAGTCTGTTTTCCATGTTTAAAAATGTAGGAAGAGACTGAAAGTATGTCTAAGGAACAACACTGTTAAAATGGCAAAGAAAATTTGAGAAAGAGGAAAATATAAATTATATGGATAAAATCATAATTGAAATTAAAAGCTCAAAAGACAGTTTAATGGTAGATTAGACAGACTTGAAGAGAATTAATAAACTGGAAAATAAGATTGAATAAAGTTTTCAGAGTATAGTACTATAGGACAAAAAGACGGAAAATATAGAAGAAGGGCTAAGAACAAGGAGAATAGTGAATTTTCCAGGAATGATGAACGAGATACCAGCACACAGAGTAAGAGCACCCAGCAAATCCCAAATATGATTAAATGTTTAAAAGAGATCCATACCTAGGTAGTAAAACTGCAGAACATGAGGACAAACAGAAGGTCTTAAGTAGTCAGAGAGAAACAATAAATACAAGAATTGAGGGGAATTTAAAAAATGTTTACATTAGCCCTGGCCAGTTTGGCTCAGCAGTTAGAGCGTCAGCCCTCGGACCAATGAGTCCCGGGTTCGGTTACTGTCAAGGGCAAACCTGCAGTTTGTCCCCAGCCCTGGTCGGAGTCCTGTGGGAGGCAACCAGTCAATGTGTCCCTCCCACATCCATGTTTCTTTCTCCCTCTCTCTCCCTCTCTCTCCCTCCCTCCCTCCCTCCCACTCTATCTGAAGAAAAATGTAAAATTATCCTGACGTAAGAATTAAAAAAAAATTTTTTTTTTTACACTAACTGCCCTGGTAGGTGTGGCTCAGTTGGTTGGAGCGTCGGCCCTTGTGTCAAAAGGTGGTGGGTTCATTTCCTGGTTGGGGCACATACCCAGGTTGTGGGTTCAATCCCCTGGTTTGGGGCACGTGTGGGAGGCAATGGACTGATGTTTCTCTCTCTAAAATCATTTTAAAAAGAAAGAAAAAGAAAAGAAAATGGACACTGCTCTTTAGGAAAAATATATATATTTTTATACTAACCGGGATCAAGGAAGCCAAAATTTGTTTCTTTGAAAAGGTTAATAGAGTTGACAGTCCTCTCTCAAGACTGATCAAGGAAAATAAAGAGAAAAGTGACAAGTAAACATTACTAGTAAAGGGAAACTATATTATGTACAGTTAGGGCAGAGATTTAAATCTAATAAAAGAATATTTTTAACAGATTTAAAGCCAGTACATTTTAAATCTTAGATGAAAGAGACAAATCCTTAACTTACTAAAACTGACTCAAAAAAGCTACCAAAAACCTGGATAGCCTATAACCGTTACAAACAGGAGTCAAAACTCTTTTCACAGTGGAAACAAAACACCAGGCCCAGGTGTTTTACCAAATAGCATGGTTGAGGAGTGAATGCGATAATCATACCAAGTGCTTGGATAGTGCTTGTCACAGTAACGAATGCTTAGTCAAGTTTAGCTATTGTCATCATTATCATTCCTTAGGCTCATTTGTGGGCTCTGTCTTGGGCCTGTCCTGAGGTCTAAAGTAGAGAGTAAAATGTCTAAAAACCTCATAGATGCAGACACATAGGTTAAAATCATGAAAAAATATTTTTCTTTGATGTACTTCTACAATAATCAGGTTGAAATCTTCCTTACACCACCAATTCATTTATTGAGCAAGTTTTTTTACCAAGATGTGGGTCACTGGTAAAATCCCACCTATCCCCTGAACCCCTCTTTAATGTATGGTAATTGCTGGGCTTTGAGTGACTTCAGTGATGAGGGTCACGGACAATGATTCACTAGGCATGAGCTTTAATCTTACATTCTATTGTTGAGAAATTGAGAAAAATGGTCACATTAGTGTGATTTTTCAGGTGTTCCAGAACAAATTTAGTGTCTTAACATTTTAGCATGTTCTAGGATAGCAGCTCAAAAATCTTATCCCTTAAAGGCACAAATCATTTTTATAGGTATTTATTTAGAAAGGATAGTATAAGTTGTCTTCAAGTTAAAGATGGGTGTGTTTCCACATGTCAGTGTAAGTGACTTATGGAGTCATGGAGATGAGGAGCTGCAGACTTGGGAATAGGGCTCAGGAGCACACTCGGGGACGACAGTGTGCGCTGGGAATTGCTGGGATGAGGAAGACAAAGAGAAGGGTAGTGCTCAGCCACCCTGCTGATTGCCAAATAGTAATCTGAGCCCCATCTGAGGTTAAAGCTGGGGAACTCTCCTTATTTCATAAGCTGTGTTTGCTTTTCACTTAATCCACTAGTTTAGCTCTTGTGACATGTGTGGACATGATTCTTATGGAGTGAAATGTTTGGAATGATTTATTCTTCTGTGAAATTTCATGCTCACATTCAGATAATGCTTTCAGTCCAGCCTAAACAGGCCTTTTTCTTTTTTTTCCAAAATAGTACAAGAAATGAAGCTGCCTTTAATGTATCGTTGCCCTTTGCATCTTGCAGTTAATTTTTATATGTTAAGGACTTGCACTCCCAGGAGCCCCATCTACCATGGAGCTGTTCTCTACTGTCAGGTACACGTGCTGTGAACTGCCTCCTTCCACTAATTAACTTGCCTCCTTTTACTAATTAGAGCTCATTTTGCTTTATTGCATGCTCCAGTGGTTTTTTTTTTTTTTTCTTTTAAGAGAGACTCTCTAAATCATACTCTCTCTGCCCCTTTATCATCTGCCCTTCAGTGGCTCACCAGATATTTATGGAGCCCCTACTTTGCAGAGCCGAGCTGGATGCTTCAGAGGCTATGTGATGGGTGAACACTCTTTCTGCTCACAAAGAATGGAAACCAGACGGTGCGGACAGGCTGTAACAATACTGCAATAGCAAGCAGGAGATACGCACCACAATTGTGGTACATTAGTTTCTGAGAATTCAAAGGAAGGGGAGGTCGTATCCTGATCATTCCAAGCTGTGAGGCCTCGGACAAGTTAATTAACATCTCTGAATTTTAGTTTCCTGTTCTAGACTGTGCGGTTTATATAGGGTGTCCCCCAAAAATGTATACACAATACCTGTAGATTCTGTTGCATTTTGAAAATGAAAGGTATTTTAATAAACACTGGCTTTATAATTATTCAAAGTGTGTATACATTTTTGGGGACACCCTATATTATACATATTGTAAGGGCTATAAATGATCTGAGTTAAGCACGGTGTGTGGGAAACAAGCTCTCATTCATGCAAGATTTTGTTACCAAGTCAGCAAACAACTGTGTGCTACTGCACACCAGAACTATTTCAAGCGCATGGGATACGTTAGTGAGTAAAACAAAGGACCTGCCTTTGTGGAGCTTACTCTATGTGATAAATAATATTAAAAGGTCATTCACAAACTCGTAGTAAACAAGTATGTGTTGTTGTTACTATTATATTGTCCATTTGGAGGACTCTGGAAAGGGAGGGAGGGATAGGGTTTTAACAGTCCGAGATGGAAATTTGGAGAGGGGGTAGGTAGGGGAGAAGGACTAACATGCACCATCGTGTGGGGTGGGACATCTTCACAGGATCGGCTCAGGTGACTGCTGAGTGTGTGGGGCCAGTGCACATGGCTGACCCGGGTGGGGCTGTGACTGCCAGTGGGGGTTTATGGACAGTGATAAACTGTGAAGAGCCATCAGGGGATTTTAACCTGGGCTGTGACGTCACCAGATCTGGACTTTGGGAAGTTTTAATATGTTAGGGATGCATAAAGGGAATTGGAAGGGAGAGAGAGAGACTGGAATTTGGAGAGGTCAGGTCATTCATTGCAAAAGTTTAGTGAAGAAAAATCCCGAAGGGAATGAATTGGAGCCGCCCTATTATTTACTAAGTCTAGTTTGGGAACTTTTAAAACTTAATTTTTAAAAGACTTATTGACATAAAATACGCAGACCCTCAATGTACCCAACTAACTTTTACAAATCCATATTACACGTATACCCATGTGAACACCATCTAGACTGAGATATAGAACATTTCCAGTGCCTTTACTGGGGACTTTTAACTCAAAATGCAGTGTGAGCACCATTCGCTGTAGCCGGTTTTAGGGGAGGATGGTGGACAAGCCCACAGGGCCAGTCCCTTCTCAGCTCCGGTCCATCTGCCTCCCCTTTCTTCCTGAGCAGCCAGCTGCTACGTCAGCCAGACAGCAGGAAGAAAGGCAGACTGTGCCTACAGAGTCTGCACCTCTTCCTGAGTTCACTTTTTAAGTGGGCTACACGAAGCACGTTTACCCTAATGGCCCCAAGCACGAGAGAATCACATTTTATTCCAAGCCCTGGGTTTCCTAAAGGGAAACAGTGGGAATATTTACAAGTAGCTTTAGTGTGGCCAGAACATACGCAAACAAACCATGCATAGAGATCTTGTCAGCCAGTGAATGAGGGGAGGGGTCAGTGGGTCTTGGGCAGGAGTCCTCCAGGTCAGCACCGTGTGCCATACTCCCTCCCAGAGTATTTGTAGCGTGTTCTCTTTATGCACAGGAAGGGGACCCATTTTTGTTCCATTGCTGATAACTGCGTCACTACACTCACTACTGTCTATTCGTTAGAAAAGACCACCAGGATTGGTCAAATTTAAAAGGGTAGATTCTTGAGGCTGTATTTCTTCAAATTCTATAATTATTGTGTGGTCAGTTTTATACCAAAGCAAATAGGAAGGGCATTCTATCTAAGATAAATGGGATCGTTTGAGCATCAAACTGGTGTTTTGTATATTTGAGCATATGTAGGAATATATGCTCTGTGGCAAATAGAATTTGAAGCTGTCGTTTATCCTAATTGGTTTGTGGTACATTTACTTTTCAAAGTGGAGTTGGGAGGTATATTTTTGGGAAGGCATATATGGAAGTTCAGAGGGAAACAGACTAAAACGACATTGATTCCTACCCTAATCGAAGACATTAAATTTTAATTCTGGGAGGAGCATAAAGACTAGTGGTTTTCCTTTTTCCTTTTTATTTTGCTTCATTCAACAAAGTTTTAAAAAAGATGACTGCAGACCTGCTGTGGTTGCGGGCTGAGGTGGGAGAGGGGGGTGTGGAAGGTCCTGCAAAGCCTCCAGCTCCTTCCCAGCTATGAATGGATTCAGCTCGTGTCTTCTCAGCACGTCAGTTCTTTCCACTTCTCTCCTCTTCTTTGTTAAAACTCAGTTGGTGGTGTTATGAAAGTGTAAAAAGCGATTTCGTTTCCAACTCTTATCTCTTGAAATCTGTCACTGGGACACAACATATTTTGGGTCTTTGGGATGTTTTTTCCCATTAATAAGAGATGTGAAAATACTGTCCTATGTACTGTTTTCTTTTGCTATCTAATAGAACAGATTAAGTTTCTTCAATTATTTCCTGAATGTGCCCCTGAAAAAGATAATTTCTTCCTAAGTGTAATTGTCATCGTCTTATCCAAATCCATGAATCTAGTTTAGAAACCTAGAATAGAAAGCATAATGAATGCCATATGCAGTACACTGATTCTCTCAGGAATGTGTTCTGATATCAGAAATAATTTTTGTAGTTTTTGGTCTACCTTTAAAAATAACTCACAGAGATTAAAGACCTAAAACTATAAAACTCCTGGAGGAAAACACAGGGGAAAGCTTCAGGGCACAGGATCAGTAACAGTTTCTTGGATGTGACACCAAAGGCACAGGCAGCTAACAAAAGCACCAATAGACAAATGAGACTCCATTGAACTGCAGAACTTCGGTTCATCACAGTAAGCCATCAACAGAGTGGAAAGGCAACCCAGGGATTGGAAGAATATATTTGCAAGTTATATATCTGATAAGGGGTTAATATCCAGAATATGTAAGGAACGTCTACAACTCAACAACAACAAATAAATAAACAACCCGGTTAAATAATGGACAAAGAACTGGAATAGACAATTTCCCAAAGAAGATATACAACACAAATGGCCAATAAGCATATGAAAAGACTCAGCATCCCGAACTGGAAGAGACATGCAAATCAGAACCACAGTGAGATATTACCTCCCACCACACACCCGTTAGAATGGCCACTGTCAAAAGAACAGAAAATGACAAGCCTTGGTGAAGATGTGGAGAAATTGCAACCCTTGTACACTGTAACTGGGTTAATGTAAAATGGTGCAGCCATTATGGAAAATAGTATGGAGATCCCTCTAAAAACTGAAAGTAGAATTACTGTATATCGGGCAATTTCACTTCTGGGTATGTACCCCAAAGAATTGGAAGCAGGATATTGAAAAGATATTTGCACACCCGTGTTAATTTGTTAAATACTCCTATAGGTCACAATAGCCAAGAAATGGAAGCCACCCACATGTCCAGTGGATAAAGAGGTAAAGAAAATGTGGTATGTAGATACAATGGAATATTATGCAGCCTTTTAAAAGAAGGACATTCTATCACACGCTGCAACATTGATACACCTCGAGGACATGATATGAAGTGAAATCAGCGAGTCACAAAAGGACAAATATTGTATGATTCCACTTACTCAAAGTATTTACAGTAATCAAAATCATAGACTCAGAAAGTGGAAAGATGATTACCAAGGGCTGGGGGGAGGGGAGAGGAACAACCAAGATTTAATGAATACAGTTTCGATTTTGCAAAAATGAAAAAGTTCTAGACATCTGCTGCACCACCATGTCCATATACCTAACACTACTGAACCAAACACTTAAAAGTGGTTGAGATGATAAACTTAATGTTATATAGTTTTTTCCGCAATGAAAACAAAACAGTCTCCATACTTATCACTGTTTCTTTGGGGGGAAATGATTCCTCATCTTTGTAGGTGTCCTTTATTCTAAGATTGGAGTCTTAGCATGAATTTTGCCGGTTTGATTTTAACATCTTGACTCATCAGCATGTTAAGTAATCTCAAATAACACAAAGCTACATATTGCTTTTCTCGCCTTGTGGACACTGGAGAGACATGCTTTTTGTTTGTTTGTTTGTTTGTTTGTTTGTTTGTTTGTTAATTTGTCAAACACTCCTACAGTTCCTGCTGTGCCAGATGGCTTTATCATTTTCAAACGAGGTTGAAGAAACCACTCTTAGGCGAGGGCTGGGAGAGCAAATGACAAGTTTCTATGCAACACTCAATCTCCTTTGCACTGATGGAAAGTGACAGTGTCAATAGGGATTGCTTTCTTCCAAAAGTTTTTATAGTAGATTTTTATGCCTGTATTTCAATTATCAAATTATCAAATTGATTCCAGAAACTCAAATAAAATGAAAAACAAGTAGAGATGAAAAGGCATGCAGTTTCCTTGGTAATATTCAATTTAGGAGGGGAACACCCTATTTTTAATACGAGCAGTTTACAACCACTCATGGTTAAATGGTTTATAGGATTCTTTGTAACAAAAGGTGGTCTAATTACCAAGGAGGAGAGAATAATATAGCCAGGTTATTTACAATGTGTGACTTACTTAAATTATGATCCTGTTAACTATACAAAAATGACAGAAAGCAGAAACATCAGAGCAAATTAAACATTTTGGCTTTTCATTAATGATCTCGAATATAAGAGGTGGGCATAAGGTTAATTTTTTTCCCTTTAAACATCACATGAGGCCTGCCCTTGGAGTGAACCTGCAGTTTCAAAGATTCAGTGAATCAACTTCTAAGCAAAACAAAACAGAAAAATTAGAGTATTTTTTCTTTTCCACTAGACCACACCAGAGTGTTTCATTTCTACCACTAAATCACATGGTATGGATTCTCTTGTCTGTCTAGATCAATTTTAGGTGTGATTTTTTTCCTTCTGATTTTTGTTTTACATTGAGTTACTAGTTGATTTTAATTGTTCTTATTTGCAGTCTTTAAATATTGATGGACTGTGTCATTTACAACACTCTTTTGTGGCATTGACCTTTGTAGGGAGCTTGCATATGAATCCTGGGACATTCTCTCAGCAGTAGGGTAGGTGAGTGGGTGCCTTGTCGGGGAGATGTGTTGGTTAAAAGTGAAACAGAAGAAGAATATGCAAAAGAGGCTGGAAAAACCAGTATTCATAAGCCAGTTTGCAGGAGAAAATGTAGAATTTTACTAATTTAGAGATATTTATAGGAAGTAGCTCTATACATTTAAAATATAACAATCTTTAAAAAAAACAATACAGTTTTTCTCAGAAATTGCCCAGAGAATCAATAACAAAAGAAAGCATATAGAAAATGTTAGTAACTCAGTTAACAAGCTTGTTTAATGAGAGTATTTTTGTTGTTAATCCTCACCCAAGGATATTTTTCCATTGATTCTTAGAATGGAAGGGAAGGAGTGAGAGAGAGAGAGAAAGAGGGAGGGAGGGAAGGAGAGAGAGAGGGAGAGAGAAACATCCATATAAGAGAGGCACATCAATTGGTTCCCTTCCCCATGATCCCAACCGGGGCCAGGATCGAACCTGCAACCCAGGTACATGCCCTTGACTAGGAATCAAACCCGCAACCCTTCGGTCCTCGGGCCGACACTCTAACTGCTGAGCCAAACCAGCCAGGGCTAATGAGAGTATCAATACACAACAAAGAGAACACGCATTCTTCCCATGTGACACAAAACTCAAGTATGGACCAGGCCACACACAAAAATCTCTATGTTTCAAAACTTATACACCTAACTAATTTTCTTTCTTTACGTATTTGACTGTTCTAGACATTTCATATAAATGGAAGCATAGAATACATGTCGTTTTGTCTCTGGCTTCTTTCATTTAGCTTGTTTTCAGTGTTCATACATGTTGTAACATGAATCAGTACTTGATTCTTTTTATGGCTCAGTATTATTCCACTGTATGATGATTATACCACTTTTTAGAATCCATTCACCCATTGATGGACATTTGGGTTGTTACCTTTTGGCTATTATGAATAATGATGCTATGAACATTTGTGTGAAGTTTTATTGTGTGAACATTTTTTTAAACTCTGAGTTAAAGGATAAAATCAGAATGACAGGCTATTTAGAAGCTGCTGGGAATGAGAACACTCAGTATAGAAACCTATAAGCTGTGAGCAAAGCAGTTCTCAAAGTATAAATTATCATCTTAAAGACATTTATGAGAAACTTAATATTGCTGAAACTAACTAAAATAAGTATTCAAATAAATACTTAAAGAAAAAGAACAAAACCCAAAACATCCAATAACATAAGTAATAACTACAAATTCAGAAAGTATAGAAAACAAGATTAAGGAAAACACCTAACAGGTTTGATAAATAAAATTGAAAAACATTTCTTTGAAAACGTTGATAAAATAGGAACACCTCTGGCAAGCTCATTTGGGAGAAAGAGGGAGATATAACCAAAGGTTTACAAGCTTTTTCTGTGCATCTGTCTTTTAGTGATGAGTATGAAATTTTAAACAGTTATAAGTTATCAAAATTGACTCAAGAAGGAACACATAAATAGAAAATAACCATAGAGGAGAATTATTCTTACATCCATTCATTTGTCCATCTAGCCATCCAACCTTCCATTTCTATCCTAACCAACCATCTAATTCTTTGTGAAAAGTAGCAAGCTGCCCTCCCTTTTAAATGCCAGGTACAGATTTTGTTTCTGACGATTTGTATGCCTCCAAAGCACAGAGAAAGACAGGGCGCATCTAGGTTTATTCTACAGACCAACATAAGCCTGGTTACCTAAATCAGACAAAAATAAGACCAAGAAAATGTAATACCATCTCACTTATTAATATAGGTGCAAAATATATACAGTGAAATACCAAAGAATTACATACGATGTAAGCTTGGTCTAGGAGGGTAAGGATTGTCCAGTATTAGGAATGCAGTGTAATTCACCCAGTTAATAGGATAAAATGCTAAAACCCATATGATTATCTCTATATGTGATAAATATCAGAAGCAATTGGTTAAAAACAATAAAACTTCAGAAAATTGATTCATCATTAGAATATCAATCAACAAAAATGAGTATTTTTTCTATATGCATTAACCATATATACGGTATTATGGAAAAAAGTGATACCTTTCACAATTGCATCACAATATAAAAAAGTGAAAGTGAAATTAATGAAAAATGGATATGAGACAAATAACAGAACTTTACTGTAGTACATGAAGAGATGTTGATAAATGGAGATTCTTTCCACTTCTGGTTAGGAACTCAGTGTTCTAAAATAAGTTTTCTCCAAAATTAATATAACATGTGCAATTGCAATAAAATCCCAATAGAATTTCTTTTTAAAGTTTGACAAGTGGATTCTAAAGATCATACAAAAGGATAATAAGCAATAATGGCAAAGCAATATATTTAGAAGAAATAATTGTGGGGAATTTGGAATACTAGATTTTAAAACATGCTATAAATAGTTCCATGAGAATATATGACAAAGATAAAACTTTCAGATCAGCAGAAAAGGACGGAATAGTTCATGTATAGTGGTAAGTCAACCAGCAGTCTCTTTGAGAAAAATACATATTTTAGATCCCCATTTAATGCCACACACTACATTTCAAATCTATAAAATTCTGGAAGAAAATAAAGCAATATACTTTTATAGTCATGGAGAAGGCCTTTAAAGGCATGATAATAAGCCCTGAAGTCTTAAAATGTTTAACAAATTCAGTTTCGTGAAATTGTCTTGAAAGAAACTATAAATTATAAAATTAAAGTATGGATAGCCAACTGGGAGAAAATATATGAAACATATGTCACAGATAAAGGGTTAATATTCAGAATGTATAGAGAATGCTCAGAATTAGTAAGGAAAGACAATGGAACAGAGAAGTGTGGAGAGGGTATGAATAATGGTATAAAAAATACAAGTGGCTAATAAACATAAGAACACCTTCAACTTTGGTTACCATCAGGGAAAAACCACTACTGGCCCTGGCCGGTTTGGCTCAGTGGTTAGAGGGTCGGCCTGCGGTCCAGAGAGACCCGGGTTCGGTTCCCACTAAGGGCACGTACCTTGGTTGCAGTTTGTCCCCGGCCCCTGGTTGGGTCGTGCGGGAGGCAGCCACTTGATGTGTCCCTTTCACATTGATGTTTCTCTCTCTCTCTCTCTCTCTCTCTCTCTCTCTCTCTCTCTCTCTCTCTCTCTTCCTCTCTTTCCCTCCCACTCTATCTGAACAAAAAATGGAAAAATGTCCTCGAGTGAGGATAAAAAAAAAACAAAACACTACTGGATTCCATTTTCATCTACCAGATTGCCAAAAATTAAAATGACTGATAATGTCCAGTGTTTGGGAAGCTGTGTCAAAAAGGGCACTCTCACACATCCTTACATAAAACATACCTACTTCGGACCTAGTAGTTCTGCTAGTCTAGGAAATCCATTATAGCAATATTTATGATAAAACTTGGGGACAGCCTAAATGTCCCTCCCTAAGGGAATGGGTTAAATAAAATTTGTAGTATTCATTGTATATAACACCAGGCAGCCATTCAAAAGGACAAGCTAATTTTGTGTAATTTGACATGGATAGATGCCACGTGTCAGCATAATGGTTATACAAGCTGGGTGACCTTGAGCAAATTACTTAACTTCTTTAAGCCTCAGTTTGCCCATCTGTAAAAATGGGGATATTTGTAAGCCCTCCTAAGGATGTTGTGGGAAGTAAATGGGATAGTTCATGCAGCACGCGGGGCGCAGGAGCAAGCACTCAGTCAGAAGCAGATACAGATTGTGGTACAGACAGCCTGTGGTTGAAGGACGCCTATGACGGTGCTTGTAGTCACGACCTAGGAGAGGTAGTGGGAGTTTAGGGGTAGTGACTTTCTAACTTTATACTTCTGTTTGATTTTGGTAAATAACGGATTTTTTTAATTTTTAAAAATTAGCAATTGCTATTTTGTGATTTTTAAAGCTGAGGAAGAAAGTATTTTTAAACCCACACTTACTGGGAAGTGATTCTAACAGCCGTCTCCCCACTGCCGCTGCACTCATTTGAGCAGTTCATCCCCGCGGTAGCCACTACACTAATAGGGAGTTCTTATTCCGATTATAATCACCCCCGCACCCCTGGTGCAGAACAATCCGGAACACAGGAAGAGTAGCAGGGAAATTGTCTGAGCTCAGCTCAGCAGAGCTTTCCTTCAAGCGTCCCTTAGGAAGTGTTTTTCCCTGGCACTTTCCGCTGCGTTTGTCACTCAGTCTGGGTGGACTTGCTCGAGGAAGTCAGATCCTGGCAGAAGAACACATTTTGGATTTTCTGGAAAATGGGCTCTGAGGCCATTCAGCAGCATTATTGCAGACACACTCCTGCCTCCCTCCTCCCCACCCCTCCCACCTGCCCCCCCCCAACCTTCTTTAAAGAAGCAAATGAATTTCTTTTATGTCCCCCTCATTTTCACCTTCCTCCTCATTCTCCCAGCCTTTCTCCTTCCTTCCTTCCTACCCCTTAGGGGAGGCACTAGTCAGTCTCACCTCATTCAGAGTTTAAGAGGCTGGTGACCCCTGGTGTCAAAATTGCATCTCTTTTAGACAATTGAACTCCTTAAAGGAAAAGCTGAGACTAAATTCCTGAGGATACCTACCACACTCCAATTGGGTGTCAAATAAGGCTGGGGCAGTGCTTTGCTCCGGTGTGATTATAACATCTCTTAATCTGTACCTCCCCTCCCCCTCCCTGGCCCCAACAATTAGGTGGTGTGTAGAGACCTAGGCATTCTGTGATGATTATAACCTTTCTCATTGTGCTGCCACAGTTAGTATCACCAGTAAATGACATCGTTTTTCATTACCATAGCCGCCTCCAGCCATAGATTCAGAAAGGTCAAATTTAATTAAAAACCAAAGAAAAATACATTTTGTGGGTGTGTTTTTTTTTTCCTTAGAAGAGGTTATTAGCTTTCTTTATAACTCCTGCTATCTTGCTGAACTTTCAGAGAATGCGGACAGATTTAAAATTCTTTAGCTGATCACGTCATCAGCTAGGACAGTGCGGACACTTTGGAGGAAGGGGCACTCCCATCCTTATGCCCATTCTCTGCTAGGAGCTGTCCCATGCCTAAGACCTACACTGTCCCAAGAACTTATCCTGCAAATGTTAGAGCAGACGAAGTTGGGAGATAGCCATCTTAGTGCAACTCCAACTTTGCAGACGATGTTGGAGACTAAAGGGTTTGCTTGACTTGGTCCATTTCTAGCAAGCTGGGAATGGAGCAAAGAAGAAGGGAGAGAGGGGTGTCGGAGGGGAGGGAGGGAGGAAGGACAGATGGACACTCACACAGGCCAAGAAGGTTCACTTATTTGGGTCTCCAGTGAGATTAGATTTACAAAGATGTATTTTTTTAAATTGAGGTAAAATTTGCATAACATAGAATTCACCATTTAACCACTTAAAAGTGTACAATTCGGTGTTTTCTAGTGCCTTCACAATGTTGTACGACTATCACCATTATCTACTTCCAGAACATTTTCGTTACTCCACAAAGAAACCCCATACGCAGTGAGCAGTCACTCCCAAGCCTCCCCCACCCCGCCCAGCCCGGTGAACCAGTAGTCTGCTTTCTGTCTCTCAGCATCTACTCATTCTGGATATTTTATGTCAGTGGAATCATACAATATTTGACCTTTTGTGTCTGGCTTCTTTCACTTAATGCTTTCAAGGTTCATCCACATTGTAGCATCTATCAGTCAGCATTTCATTCCTTTTTATGGCCGAATAATATTCCATTGTATGGCTATACCACATTTTGTCTATTCATCAGTTGATGGACATCATCTGGGGTGTTTACACTTTGGGGCTATTACGGATAATGCTGCTATGAACATCTGTGAACAAATATGTGTTTGAATGCCCGTTTTCAATTCTCTTGGGTATATCCCTATGAGTGGAATTGCCCGCCATATGTTAATTCTACAGGCAACTTCTTGAGGACCTGCTAGACTGTTTCCCAGGAGCTGTGCAATATTTTTAAAGCAATGTTTAACTGACAATGTTTCTTAAAATAAACACTGAGGTATGTGCCGGGCTATGAGCACACAAAGATGAATGAAAAGCAGCCCTCAATCACAGATAGAGATACGCCCGGAAAGATTGGTGGGCCTGCCCTGGTGGAGGTGGGAGGTGTGGGGCTTCCAGGAGGGCAGTTCAAGCTCTGGCTCTCAGAGGAGCTGGTGGGTCACATGGGGAGAGATGGA
The DNA here is from genome assembly GCA_030848825.1 of Tadarida brasiliensis. NCBI lineage: Eukaryota > Metazoa > Chordata > Mammalia > Chiroptera > Molossidae > Tadarida > Tadarida brasiliensis. The sequence goes on along the minus strand of CM061267.1, from coordinate 89,588,824 downwards.
ATCACAGCACTTGGGATTCTTGCATTCAAAGAACACATCTTGTGGGGTAAGGAGGGCAAATGGTCCATGATGAACAGGCAGCCATCTTTTATGGAAGGCCATCTGCTGGCCAGATTGTCAGTTTCCTCATTTCATGGTTCATGGCCTTCATTACTGACTTAGCTCCCCCTCTCAAGGTGAACCCTCATTCATGATTCCAATATATTCCTAGTGATACTCAGATCTTTTGCAGCAGTTTTATATCCATCTTCTGTTTTTGTAGGATCCTGGTATCCCAGAAGCCTCTGGGATATAGACAAAGCACACACACTTATTAGTACAGTACGTTATAGTGCACATGAAACCAGCAGGAAAATGGTGTTAACAACAGACCCCTCCTGCCAAGCAGTAGGTGAAAGGATGGTTGTCATTTTGCTTTTGTTTTTTATATGTATTAGTTACTTTAACTTTCTACTTTGGTTCCAGCTTTGCCACACCCCTGGCCCCCAGCCATTCTATCTGCTGCCGACGCTGTTTCTTAAATGCAGACTTGATCATGTCAGGAACCCCACTCCCCCACACAACACCCCCAAACTCACAGCTCTTCAGTTCATCTTCATGTCCTTCAGGGTAATTGATACACTCTAGCAGGACCTCTAGGGCCTTTCTGTATGGCACTGGCAACAGTCTCTTCTTCCGCCTCATTCTCTTCTCTCCTCTCTGCCCACCTTATGCTGTAATTTGATGGGGCTACTTGTTCCCCAAACATCACACACAGTTGGTTCCGTCTTTGAAATGCCAAATCTGTCTTCCAACCTTCTTAACCTAACTCCTATTTGTCTTTCAGAATCCATCCTGTGTGCCTTCCATACCTTCTTCTTCTTGGTTGTAGTTGTTTACTTCTCTGCCCTGCCAAGAGCACTCTCTTTCAGGCACCCAGGGTGTTATTTTTGTTCAGTGACCCCATCATCTTAGACTGGACTAGTAAACCTGTTTGAAGACAGTAATTCATAGGATGATCTAGATTCTTGGACCCAAGTAGAAAGGCTTTCTCTGCTCCTTGAAAGTCCAACAGTTGTTAAAATTACTCCTTAACAGTTCTCAGAGAACATGGTCAGCATTTGTAGGTGTGAGAAGTACTAACTCTGTTTCTGAGCTGCTCAAGATGAGTTTTCAGGCTCTCTTTATTGCCAGATAGCTGTGTTACAGGGAAATTCTCTCCTCTAAAGATTTGTTAATAAAGAATAAGGTGGCCCTTTCCTAAATGTTGGCAAGAATGCTCAGAGTCAAAACCCTTGGCCCTTGTCTGTATTATAATCATAATCTATAAATTCAAATAATCTAAAGTATGTAGGTCTTGCCCTCAGGCTGATGAAGTTCAGACACAAAAATGTCTTGGAAAATGAAGAGGCACAAGATGCAGCAATATTTTATTGGCTTCTGGAGATATTTTATTGGCTGAGGCTTGGGAAGTAGATGTGCTCATGGAATTTGGTGCTGCCTCATAATTTTACACTTTAGTAACATGTCGAGTTTCATTTTTCCCACGTCTCCATCACCTTTTTTAAAAAAAATATAGTCTATAACAAATCCATCAAAATTCAAGCTCAGAGAATCCCAAGTAAGGAAGTGTAGTCATTTGGGACAGTCTGACTTGGAAAGGAGGTCAACTCTCCTTCCTTCCACTGTCAGCCAACATCAACTCTCACCCATGCAAAAGCCCACACAAACATGCTCACACACACACTGACATTCACCAGCCAAACAATAATTCTTTGTGTTGTGAGGCACAACTAAACATCTTTTGCTTCTCATTTCTACTACACAATTTCTGTTGCACATATTTTAACTTTAAAAAATTTGCCACATATATCTAGAACACCTGTTGATTTGCAGTCTGTGAAATAATTTGTGTCTTTGAGAGCACACTGTAGCTGTACAACAGAAATAATCTACGTGGTTCTTAAAGGACTTTCTTTCCTTAATAGATGTTTTATGACTTGCTTACCAGATTTAATTTGGGGTATATTAGATTAAATATTGCTTGATTCAATTGAGTATCTAAAGTGACTTGTGGAATGGACTAAAGCTTGTTAGAAAACTATGTTATATGCTAAGTGAAATAAGCCAGTCAGAGAAAGACAAATACCATATGATTTCACTTATATGTGGAATCTAAGGAACAAAATAAATAAACAAACAAACAAAATAGAAACAGACCCATAAATACAGAAAACAGACCAACAGCTGTTAGCGGGGAGTGTGGTTGGGGGTTGGGTGAAAAAGGTGAAGGGATTAAGAAAAAAAACTCATAGACACAGACAGCAGTATGGTAATTATCAGGGGGAAAGGGAGGTGGGGGGAAGTAGAAGAGGGTAAAGGGGCGATAAAGGGTGACAGAAGGAGACTTAACTTTGAGTGGTAAACACACAGCACAATATACAGATGATGTATTGTAGAATTGTACACCTGGAACCTATATAATTTTATTAACCAATGTCACCCTAATAAATTCAATAAAAATTTAAAAAAAGAAAGAAAACTAAGTTCTCCTACCCAGTATGGCCATAGTCAGCAGCAGCCATTCCGAATTTCTCCCTTGACTCTGGGTGATTATTTAATTGCTACCATTTATTGTTTATTTGAAGCATTCTTGTAAGTGGGCATCTAAAACTCACATGTTCAAAATAGAACTCTTGATTCCCCACCCCCCTACACACACACACAAGCACATACATGCACACACCCATGCACATGGGAGTGGGGGCACAGGTGCTCCTCTCCCAGGCTTCCCTGTCTCAGTAGATGATGCCATCACCTGCCCTGGGTCTGTGACCTTCCTGCTCCTCAAACCTGCCAAGCTCAGTGTTGCCTTCTTAGAGTGACACCAGGCATTCTCTCTGTCTGAGATGTTTACTTTAGCTCACTTTATCATTTAAGACTTGACTATTGTAAATTCTTCCTTCTCAGAGGGGTTGTCCCAATCACTCTTGATCACATCACCTTTTTATTTTCTTTATTGTTCTCATATTTTCTTTAGATATTTTCTTTCCTTTTTTTTTTGACCAATAATTTTTTATTGAAAGATTGACGTATAACATTATATTAGTTTCAGGTGTACAACATAATGATTCGATATATGTGTATATTGCAAAATGATCACTACAGTAAGTCTGGTTAACATCCATCATGACACATAGTTACAATTTTTTTCTCTAGTGATGAAAACTTTTATATCTACTCTATTAGCAACTTTTCAAATATATAATACAGTAGTATTGACTATAGCACCATGCTGTACATTTTCTTATTTATTTGTTGTTGGTCATTTTCTCATCTAGACTATAAACTGCTCCAGAATAAGACCTTGCTTGCCCCACTCAGGACAGTACCTATCTGACGTGGACTTGGCACTCAATAGATATTTGAATGAATGAATGAATGAATGAATGAACAAAATTAATGAAACTGACTTTAGCTGTTTCTTAGGAGGAGTTTGAAGGGCTCAGGTAATATATAAAATTGAAGCTTCCTAAGAGTTGAATTCATTTTTAATGAAATTAAGGTTTTTCTTTCCTGTGTAAAGAATACCCTTTAATAATACTTTAGATTTGCATTATCCGGACTCTCAGCATTTTTTAATGTGTTGGAGTCTTCAGTTCGAGGACTTTCTGAAAGGCTAACTTTAATAACATCAGACCTGCCATTTCCACGGGGCTTAGAATAGATTCCAAAATGCCAGAGAAAATTAAATGCAAAAAAGCTCCAGTTAATTAATGTTTCAGAATAAATTAATGCTTTAGGTCTGACTGTAACTGACAAGAATGGTGAATTTCAAAGTTAAAGCTGCCACCCTTTTCCCATGTCTGTGTTTGGGACTGTATTCAGTCATTCCAGTTACTTATCTCCAGGGGGGAAACGGAAACATACACATTTATTGAATTTTAAATAAAAACCACAAATGTACTGATTATTCTTAGGGGAACAGGTTTTAGCATTCCTCATAACTCTCTTCAGTTCTGTGGCAATGCCTGCATTTTCAAAGTTGGGAGCAGGTCCTAACTATTTTTGTCTGTCAGCGCGACACTGTAACGTAATGAGAAAAGAGGAGGCAACATCTCTGTGTACACTGTGTCCCAGGGGCTGGCGTGGCTTATTACCTATATCTCAATAAATTAATTATGGAATGTTGATGTGTGCATTGGTCACGGGGGAGGGGAGGCACATTTGTATCTTATCTGATTTAATTTTTGTTTATCCTTGGATCTTAGACCATAGAAAAGAATTGGCAAAAGCTTGTGACCATTTTTTTCTGACTTTTTCTTCTGCCTTGTCTTCCTTCCTTCACTTTCAGAGCCTCAGTTTCCCTGTTTACAAGGTGAATGTGTGGATCCCCTTAGAATACTGTGAGGTAGTGAGATGTGTGTGTGTGTGTCCTGTGTAGTTCCTGACACCAAACTATTTTTGAAAACATCAGAATGTTCTTGGAGGATTCCTGTACTAGGGAGGGCTAGATAGATCTCTACAGCCCCTTTAAACCTTAAGATTCTATGATCTTCCATTTCAGTAAACTGTCCAATCACAAATCTTTTTAAATTTAGTATCTTCCCTCCAATTCACCACTGTTAATTAATTTGTTAGCACAAATATTTCAGTATGGAAGTGTAAGCAGTATGCTAAGCAGGAGAGTTACGGGGATAAATGATACTATTTACTTATAGTCCCTTTGTTCAACAAAAAGATCTGAGGCCGAGAGAAAGGTCCACCTGAACATTCGTCGTTCTCATGCACTTGCTCTACTTCAAGTACCGAGTCAAGACCACTGGGCTGATGTACGCTGACCTGCCAATATGTGCCTCAAGTCTTTTGCTTTAAATAAATAGCTTTTTTTCATAGTTTCCTACTTTCTTATAAAAGGCATGTGGGAAGGACAGGCTTCAGATAATCTGGAATTCTGTTTGGTTGGGTGCCAGCTCTCAGTTAATCAAGTGTTTCCTGGAGTTAGGAGGTGTGCGCATGCTTCTTTTTTTGGAATTTCAGTTATTCGATATTTGCAAGTAAATCTTGGGAACAAGAGTTGCAAACACGGAGTGTTCACAAGAAATAACAACATTATAAAAAGCAGATGTTAAACAGTTTTGTTTTAAAAAAATATTATCTCCATTATTTATACATGCTTGGGGGAAAATAAATTCAATAGTAGAGTTTTTATCTTTTCTTCTTTTCCTCCTTTATCTAGTCCAGTTATGCAAAGAAAATTACATGAACTGTGCTTAGCAAGTTCAAATCTACATAGACTTGTAGTGTTAGAACCATAAAACCCTGAGAAATGAGCATGTATCTATTAGTTATGTTAATTAATACAAGCACAGTAAGAAACTCTTTGCTAGGCATTGTGTAGCCAAGGTTCCTACCTAAATTAGGCTTTTTGATCTGGTGTTTAGAAGGACAGCTATAAATCCATTGGGGAGACTATTTGGGGACCTGAATGAAACAGGGGCACAAACAATATTAGAGTAGTTCAGTTGAAAGACAACATGCAACACATAAACTTGTGGGGGGCGGGGGGTGATTGTGGCCTTGGATTGTCTATGTGGACGATCTCCGTTGCATGGAAAATCCCCATTCTCCCTGCCCTGCGTGTGGTGTTGACCTGGTGGATTAGTTCTGGTTGGTTCCCCACCCCCTTTATTTAGTACCTTTAGTAAGAATTATCAACTGAGTTTCAAGCTTTTTCCACTAGAAGAAAAAAAATGGTGATGTTGCGACATTGGAAATGAAAATTCCAAAATCTCACTGTCCATTTCCAGTAAAGCAATTTAGATGTACGTGACTAGATGTGACTAGAGGAGAGAAATGAGTGACAGGTAGGAATCGAAGGGTGGCACATTGTCAGGAGTCACCTGTGACCATTGGTGCTATCAGAACAGTGTGAACTACATAGCAGAGGTCCTCGTTGCTGGACGTGCCCTGGACCTTTTGGAGTTCATTGTAAGAGCTGCATTCGGTCACTTCTCCATCCCACCTAACTCTGGACACTGTATGATCCTGTAAATCAGAACTGAGAAAAAGGGTTCGTTTTAACCAAGTGTGACTGACCTGGGCCCAGTTTATATGAAATTGAGATAAAAGAAAAATTACATGTAAATAAAACTGGAAATTTCAGATAAGGAAACCGAGGCTCTGAGAAGCACAGTGACCCATCCAAAGCCTCACAGCTAATTACTGAATTGGAGAATGAGAACTCAGCTCTGGTGACCCCTCCTTCACTTTTAGCTCACCGTGTCCCCTCTCCTTCCCTGAATTATTTTCAGCATGTTTTCTATGAAAAGGGATCAAATATAGAATGGTGATGGGTGATGCAGGAGGGTTTGACTTTGGGTGGTGTGTACACAGTGCAACATACAGATGGTGTATCATAGAATTGTACACTTGAAGCCTATATAATTTTATTAACCAGTGTCACCCTAACAAATTTAATTTAAAAACAACTTAAACCGATGCCCAGCCGGTGTGGCTCAGTAGTTGAGCATCAACCCACACACCAAGAGGTGGCTGGTTCAATTCCCAGTCAGGGCACATGCCCAGGTTATGGGCCCAATCCCCAGTGGGAGGCATGCAGGAGGCGGCCAATCGATGTTCTCTCATCGATGTTTCTATCTCTCTCCCTCTCCCTCTCTCTCTAAAATCAATAAAGAAAAAAAAAATTTGTAAAAAACTCAACCAAGGTCAAAATGAGACCTGCTCAGCTCTTATAATACCTCACAGATCAATCATTAAAGAACTGCTTGAGAATTAAAATTGGCTTAATTGTGACTTAAAGTAACTGATTTTTTTCTGATTGAGCAGATCTCATGGATGTTTTCTTTAAATTCCTCAGCTGCTGTATCTTATTGCAGAGGACACTTGCAAGAAAACATAATATTTATTGTATGTGAGTACATCTAGTCTCGCTGCTTTGTCGTTTCCTACAGTCAGCATTGTGTTTTCAGCCAGAACTAGGCAGAAGTTAAGCAAGGTCTGCATGTACCCAGATAAACTCTGAACAGATTGATTCTCTCTGCATCCCACTAAGGATTTGCACAGCTGTTCGCTCTTGTCCCACAGATGAGAGAGAATCTTCCTAAAGGAACCTGGGTCACAGAACTGTGCCCACTGGAGAGTCGAAAGGAAGCCACGGTTTATCTGTTGGCTCCTGTGGTACCTGAAGTGTTTGTGCTTGAGATGCAGATGGTCTGCTGTCGAGTCGCTAGGATGTTTGCTGTCTTCCATATAGCTGTGTGTTCTTTCAAATGCTTTGCACTATCCCCCCAACTGTACTGCCCTGCCCTCCCCACCCCGACATCCGACGCCCCAGAGCACCCAGGCGTTTACAAATCTCTAGGTGTCTAATAAAGGGGATAAAAGCCACGGGCTCACGTTGGGAAGGCCATTGTCCTCCCTTCCCCTGTTTGGGCAGGCCCCAGAATGGCCTGTACACCATGGGGAAGCCGAATGCCCTCCAGAGGTAGTCCTCCCTCCTTGAGGCTGTGGAGCTTTTCTCAAGATGCTCCATGTCCAAAGCTGTCTGCAGAGTTGGGGTGCATGAGTCTAACACTTATGTTTACAGTTTGGTTATTCCCCCAAAACGAGCCAGGACTGTGACACCAGAGAAGAAATAAACAAGAAGAGAACTTTATGTTACTAATATTCTTGAATAATATGAATGTCCCTGATAAGTATGAAACATAAGAAGATGTTCATTGTAGAAGTAGAGATATGTTTTAGTTTGTTATCATGCCAGTGTCTTGGTAATAAATATTCACCAAGTAGACCTTAACGTGAAGTTCATCCCAGGCTGGGCCGCTGTCCCAGTGAATGTTAGTATATAATGGAACCATAATTACTGCAAAGAGCGGCATGTTCAAATGGCTGGTTTGGGGAAGATTTGATTTACTTTTATTTTCCCCCACAGCCTGACACACTAATGCATCAAGACAAAGAAACGACTGTAATTTCCTGAGTAAAATTGCAAGGGTCCTAAGCGATCAGCTCGCATATATTTACTTATAAAGAGGCTAGAGGGACTCAATTTGACTTTATGTGTTACATTGTTGGAAGAAAGATGCTCTTTTTGCTAAATTGTCACAAATACACCCTTTGCCTGATTAATGATATTGTGTTTGACAACTACATTTAATTTTTTGTTTTCACATGTTTATTGCATAGGTGTCTATGGTCTGTTTCTCAGCACTTCAGTTGCTGTTACTTTAGAATAGAAATTGAGAATTGCTTCGGACAACAGTTGAAAGCTTTGGTGGGTTTGGAATCCCAGAAGGAAAATGTATCAGATTATGTATTTCCTGATTTACATTTTGTTATTCTGTATACTCTCTGCGGAGCACATGCTAACAGTCTCTAAGCATGTCATAATTTCTCTCTCTATCCTATCTTCCAGTTTATTACTCCTGGTCCCTTCTTCCCGAAAATAAAATAAGAAACAAAATCAGCAATTAGGAAGGAAGAACTCTGTGCCTTAATCGAGTAGCTCATTTGCTTTTAAGAGTTCTTCTCAGAAAATATTTCTAAACAAGTTATTTTTTATGACGCTCCTTTTAATCCCTTGAATTTCTTGTTCCTTTTTCCCCCCTGCTTTTTTCACTTCACTTGAGATTAATGCCACCCTGATCTTTTTCAACTGTTCTACAGATAAACTGGGCCTCTCTCTTTTTTTAAAGTGTGTCTGTAATGTTGCAATTTCAGGACAGTAATTGTTCAGCCTTCATGTCCTCTGCTTCATGTTGCAAGTCCCCCTGTCTCACTGGCTGTGCTGATGTTTCATTCATATGCAGACTGGTCCAAATTCCCACGTTGTTTGCAGAGGCCATGGCCTGTTTACCTTTCCCTCAATAACAAATTCCTTTCCGAGTGAATAGAGGAAGCAGGATTTCTCTTTCGATATTCTGTCCAGTTCTATGTTTCTGTTAAGGGGAATGTGTATTGTTCTAGATAGATCATGACATTTGAAATCAGAGCACTTGGGTCCGGATTCCCACTTGGCCACACACCTGGGTGTGTAAGCATTGGCGAGTCATTTTCACGGTTTGGCCTCTATTTGTTTCATCTATGAACTGAAGACAGATTTTGTAAATCCTTTTCGGAATGGGGCAGGATTCGGTATAATGAGAACCTCTTCCCTACCAGGACGTTGTGAATATTAAACACTACATTACATAAATTGTAAATCCTCTGTCTATGTTAGTTATCTTCTTTCAAATTCGATTTTCATTTGTAACTGACCACCCTCAAAGGCTGCCTCCTAACACTCAAAAGAATAAGTAGTGAGATCTACTTATTTGGTCACATAAGAAACTGAAAGCATTACTTTGTGCTTCGAAATGTTCTTCCACTGGCTGTTTATTTTAAAGGCATTGGGACCCCGGTGGGCAAAGTCTTCTAGGTCTTGGCTGGAGGGACCAAAAAGCCACCTTAGAAATGTATGTTGTCATGTTTTATTTCAAAAAGCCAAGTGAAAGAGAATCCTTTTTTTCCCCCAGAGAGATACTTGTATTCATTATGCATCAGGACTAGATGATTTTTAAAAGAATTAAAAGTCCTTGTAGAGTGCCCTAAGTTCTGAAAGCAGGGCTATTTCAAAATCAGGAAGGAAAGAGGTGGCATTGAAAGAATTCTGTCCAGCCCTCCAGACAGTGTTAACCATGTAGCTGGGGTATTCTTGACTTCCTCAGCCTGGGGGGGGGGGTCCTGTGGTCACATTATAGTAATTTCCCCAAAGTTCAATGTTCCAAGCCCTCAAGGTTCATTAGTAAGATATCCTCTTTTTTCCAGGGGTTTTGCTTTCCAGATAATTTTGCAAGTGCCTGGAAGGCTCACACACACACCTCAGTGTCCCCTAGACCCGACCAGTCCTGGGTCTGGGGTGTCTGGTGAACAATCAGAGCTGTGCTCTGCTCTCCTCTGCCCCGGCGTCTGCTGTGCCACCAGCCCTGTTCCTGCTGTCCTCGCCACTTTGCTAGTCTCAAGTCTTTATCCCACACCATCACCAGGCTCCAAGTCCAGAGTCTTCCTCTTCAGCTCTTTAGAAATATTTTCACTTTTGTGAACTTTCGATCCCATAATAGAGGTTCAGTGCCAGTGTCTGAGCAGTCTCCTTATTTTCATTCCAGTCAGCATTTGATCACCTGAATACTAAGTAGTTCCCTACATGAACTAGGAACTCACCATCTGGTGTGCTTCCGTGATTATTATATAACCCACACTGAGTCAGGCCCTTGGCTACATTCTACTTGTAAGGCGCCTTTAGACGGTAAAGATGGAGGAGTCAAGGGCCAAAGGAAATGCATGAGCTCACATCTTCGTCTGAGGGTGCTTAGCCTCGTGTGGGGAGCTGAGAGCTGGGCACCGGGTCAGACAGGGTGATGTTACCTCCTTGCCTGATCATGGAGTCTCTCCTTGACCAGAATTGTCCACACTTAACTGTGTAACGCCCTTAATCTTGATGTGTTGGCTCTTAGACTTCGCATGAAGTGTGTGAAGCACAAGGCTTCAGGGATGGCCTAGGCTCATGTTCTAAACACATCGGACAGAGTCTCGTTGTAGTGAAGATAAGGTTTCACTTACCACAAACAGAAGAGGCAGCCCGATCCAGGGAATGAGGTAGTGATTTGAGTCTCCCCAGCTGCTGCTCACGCTGGCGCAGTGGAACGTGCTCTCTGCAGACACGCCGGAGCAGACGGGACTCTCCGACGGCACAGCAGAGCTCCAGTTCTTTCTCGTTCTTCAGTTCCCAAACTCACCAGGTGTGTTCGTTTTCCGTGCTGCTCACGAAGAATGCCCAATCACTTTCTTTTAATGTCCAAATTACAGACCTATTTAGTTAGTTCTTGTCTAGTTTTCTGAAAGAATACATATTTTCTTTCTTTGGTTTATATTCAAGGTGTGGAGACTCTGGATTGATTCTGATAGAGAATTCACAGGTTAAAGGCGAGGGGACGAGAAGGTACAGGTGAGAGCCAAGAAGAAGTCAGGCCCTAAATGACATGTTTCCAGGTGGGCCCAAGATAGGTGTCCTCATAGCTCTAGACGTCTCAACACCTTACCCACTGGAGGGATTTTAGGACATGTTTATGGACTTAGAGGTAAATACACTTCGTGTACAGCAACCACTGCTTTGCCAAGAAGAGGTACCCTGGGTAATCGTAACAGCGTCTGTGAACTCTAGTTACTTTTAATGGTAACTGTGCCTTTCTTCATATGAATCATAACACAAGAATGAAAATGATTCATATATTTATCTGAATATATCATAAGAAGGTTTGTATCTTCATCATGGGAACAGTTTAGGTCAGACTTGACAATCTTCTTGGTAAATGTTTGTGAAATACTTTTGGTCAGAACCAAAATAGAAGTAAAAACTTTTATTATCCTGTCTCCCTAAACCAAAAGAAAAAGAGACATTATTTAAAGTTTAAGTTTTGAACCAACACAATGAAAAATAAAAACTATTTTAAAGTCAAGATGGTAACTGACAACCTATATTTTACATTATAAATAGTAGAAAGGTTCATAGTAACTCATGCACTTTTTTTAGTGGTGCATGTCTCAACCTGACAAATAGATAATGTGAAATTTATAAGACCTTCCCTGGTCCCTTCCAAAAAGAACGAAAGCCGAAACTTGGAAGGATTAACAGTCCTTCCTTCTGCAGCCTTGTCCATGACGAGTCGCACCCACCTTGGAGATTTACCTGCACGAACATCATTACTTTTCTCAGGAAGGCATGGCTGTATCCTGTGTGCTCTCATAAAGCCCTACAATTGGAATAACCAGACTGAAATTTTCCAAGTCTCCCCTTTTGGCAATGAACCTGGCTGCAGAAACATCTCAGTTGTAGAAGATATTTAAACTGTTTATCTCTTACTCCTGTCCACATTGATTTGTTTGTATTCCTTCTCTGTCTTCTCCAAGCCTATAAAATTTCGGGTGCTCTACAGTCGGGGCCTAGGCTGCATTCTATATATGTATATTTCAACTGCCCACTCTTTTTCACTTCTTTAGAAATATTCTGTCCAATATTCATGCACCAGCCGCTTAAAGGGCCCCTGCGCCTTCTGGTTTGCTCAGATCTAAAGCTAGAGATGCAAATCCTGGAGAGTCCTTGTCTGTGTTCTCTGCCTCTCATCGGCTCACATGCTTTTACACCCCGATGTAATGTAGTCAAGCTGAGTTATTAACTTTTTTTTTTTTAATCCTCACCCAAGGACACTTTTCCATTTTTTGTTCAGACAGAGTGGGAGGGAGAGAGAGGAAGAGAGAGAGAGAGAGAGAGAGAGAGAGAGAGAGAGAAACATCGATGTGAAAGGGACACATCGAGTGGCTGCCTCCCACACGACCCAACCAGGGGCCGGGGACAAACTGCAACCGAGGTACGTGCCCTTAGCGGAAACCGAACCCGGATCTCTCTGGACCGCAGGCTGACGCTCCAGCCGCTGAGCCAAACCGGCCAGGGCTGAGTTATTAACTTCTGCTAATTTTTCAATCTTGAAAGTAAGGGTGCTTTACACTAGATATACCAGAGGTCAGTTCTGCAGCTCTGCTTGATCTCAAATGGCTGACTTGACTTGGTCTGAACCTTCCGCCTTATTCCTGTGATTTGGTTTCTACTTGGACGTGAACTCCAGTCAGCACCTGGGTGAATGGATGCTTCTTCACCTTGCCAGCAAACTTGGTTCTGATGTCTTCCCGGGAAAATAACATTGCGTTCTTTTTCTTTTTCTTCTCTATTTTTTACTTACAGGATCACAGATACATTATAAAAGGATATACGTCAGGAACAGCCAGATAGAAGAGATGTGTGATTCCAGTATGTTCTGTAGCATGTATTTGATAGCTGATCATTCAAGAGGGGATTTTTACTTTTCATCTGTTAGCAATTCCTTGCAACAAAAGAAGTATGATATGTCAGATGCTCACTCCTAAGTGCATTGCCTCATCCTCACTCTTATCGTCATTCTTAAGATATCTGATAAGCTTTTGTCCAAGTTTTCTGAATAAAACTTTGCCATCCTATGTAATGGTCTAGCAGAAAACTGAATTGTTGGTTTTGTAGAAAGTATCTTTGACTTGGTGGGACATCCCAAGAGTGAGTCCTGTGTAGGGAACCATTTCTTCCCTGGGACCATCCTCCAAAAGGGAATCAGCACAGTCCCTTGACTCAGCCGCAGGAAGTGAAAAAACTCAAGGAAGACATTTCAGGAACATGGATATAAACAAAAGACATCTGCGTGATTTTGCTTCGTTAGGTATATCACTTTAAATCTTCTGCAAAGTACCTTTTTCCCATAGTCTGAAGAGATAAATCTGAGCAACTCATATGGGTTTCTGTGTACTGTGAAAATACTATTTTCAAATTTAAATTTTCCATTTTAATTTTAAGAAGTGAAGTTTTGACTTTATCATCAGTCTCCTTCCACCTAGAAATGAAAAGTCCACAGTAGCAAGGATTTTTGTCTATATTTTTAATTCACTTCTGTGTCCCTGTCGCCCTGAACAGTGGCTGACGTTTCATAGACATTCAGTATGTTTTGTTGAATGGATGACTGATTGCCTAATATTATTCTCCAACACTTACTAAAGTTGTTAAGGCAAAGGAGACATTCCAAATGAGATGCCCAACCCTGTCATTATTTGTGACAACAGTTACATGCACTAACACTGATACCCTAATACTGAATGCTATATGACCCCTAAGAATATAGCCATAGTGTGGTTTGTGCCATTTTGGAAAGTAGCGATAACATGGTTAAATTAAATCCACAGGGAAATACTCAGGTAAACTCTTTGGTCCTCATATTTCTCAAAAACCTTCCACTTAAACTCTGATCGTCTTAAGGGACAATTATTTTAGCCTACTCTAACCTTTTTTGAAGATAGCAACAAGCAATAAAACACCCAAAGGTAAAGAAAAAAGGGATGATGACTACATGGGTAATTTAGATTTGGCTGACTGATGTTCCTTTATGGAGAAACATCTGAGATTAGATGGTTGTTTCGTCTTGAACTTGGGCCTATTTTGATGGTCATTTCCAGGGTCTTTGCAGTTGCAGAGACCAAAGTTTCAAATGAACTGAGTAGCAACCACAGAGACGAAGTAAAGTTCCGTTGTAACAGCTTTGTGCCCACCTGGGTTTCATAATGTAATAGATAGGCTCATTTAGAAAGGGCTCCCTCCACGGTTTAGGAGCTGTGCTGTGTTTGCTCAGTCAAGGGCTGAAGCCCCTGCCTTCTGCTTCCCACCGCAGACAGCAGCGGAAGAAACAGCCACGGGGGCCGAATCCAGCTTCCCCTGTCACTTGGTGTTACCTCGGATGTCATTTGCATCACCGCCCCTTTATTTGTGTCCTTAGCTATGAAATGGAAAATATAGTATCTGTTTGGCAGAGGAGTGGTGAGGACAGCTGAGATCCTGCTGTAGAGTAAGGAGGTGCTGACGACTCCTTGTGGCCTCCCCTCTACGTATTAATGTAGGGTTACGTTGCACCGAACAGGCTGATGTTGAGATAAGTGTTCCCCCACTCTCTCGACCCCCGTTCGCATGTCTCTGCTCTGCAGAGGCCCTGGAGTCCAGAGCAGTGTTCTCCGGACTTTCACATTTCATGGACCAGTAAGATTTTACCGAGAGAATTTTAGCAACATACTGATGCTAACATTTTCTTTTGTCAATGAGAGACTTAAAAAACATATATACCCTATATGGTCAACATCACTTCACAAAAGAGAATATTTTTATAACCCAAAGGGAATATAATCTTCAAGTGCAGGACTGCCCTCGTCCGTGTTTCATCTCTTGACAGAGATCAGAACAGCCCAGGGCCGGCCTTTCGGATCCGCTTTCCTGACGAAGATGTCCCTGTCCAGTGTCCCTGCCCCCGAAGTGAACCCCGCGGTGCCGCCGTGAGATTGGCATGGGGATGGGGTCACGAGGCCTGTCCCTTGGGCTGTTTCTCGGGGATGGGAGACAGGGCCATCACCCCCATACGCACACAAGCCCGCTCAGCTGTTACCATTTAGGGGCCTGAGTCTGTGGTGAGCCTGGGGCTTGGAGACTTTCACCAGCCCTAAAATGCCCATAAATTAAAGAGTCTGTTTTTAAACATGGGTAATGGAAAAAGACACGCTGGCGAATGTGGGGGAAGGTGTGAAGCCCGCTTGGGACAGCAAATCAAATCAGTTCCCGACTCGATGCCGTGGAAAACTGGGGCGAGGGGGGTCGAGTTTGTCGACCTCAGCCACTCCGTGGACGCCTCTTTTTAACCGTCAGCATCAAGGAGCTGCTTGTTCCCATTTCGGACACTGGTGGTTTGAAAATAATCTGGTTCTGTTCGGGGGAGAGAACATTTAGTAAGCAGCTACTAGGTAGAGTTCTGTGTTAGGGACAAGGTACTGGGTCTTTCAACTCTGGCTGGTCTCCATAAGAGTTATTTATTCTTTTTACAAATATACAAATTATAAAGGCCATTTATTTTTGCACACTTGAAAAAACAGCATTTGCATGGTACTTTAAATCACTGCACTCATGATCCTGGCACCGCTGGTCGGACTTCCCTCTGCCGAGGACTTCTCATGACCAGCACGTTCTAGGTGGATCCGTTATCCCAGAGAATTCCCTTTCTCTGATTTTTGTGTTGCTCTTTGGGGGCTGGGCCGAGGCCTAGATGTAGCAAGATAAACAGGCTGTTTCTACTATAACCTGTCCTGCTCCAAGGCTTAGGGCTGGTTTAGGCTAGCTCTGGGCTTTGGGGAAGAATGAGCTGGTGGTTTATCCCCCGCTGGAGTTTCATCTTTAGAAGCCACTTGTTGCTACTAGCAACAGGATGAGGTTGTAGGCCTGGGGGCCAGACCCAGCAAGGCCTCCAGACTTGCTGTAATCTAGACCTTAAGCTAGAAGGTAAAAGCTCCTGGTGACCAGGCAACCACAAGTTCTGTTTTGTCCTGGCTCCCCCTGGTCGACACATTTGTCCTGGGTCGCTTATCGATAGCATCCCCTTCCACTGTCAGAGGGCAGCAAATTATACGATCACTGTTCTTACGTGACATGTAGCCCTCCCTGACTTACCAGAGCCATGGTGAAGTTGGGCGTTGAAGCTCTGAATCATAACAGTGTGCATCCGGCCAGAGTCAATAGCCCCAGCCCCACCGCATCTCTCAGGAACCCGTGGCCACTAGGGAAAGCTTGTCTACAATTAGGGTTTCAGAATCCTGGCCAGAAATCTTTCCACCTCCCCTCAGTCCAGCATCTGGTGCTGTGAGAGCCGTCCTGACGAGACGAAATATGCCCAGAAATGAGGGCTGAGGAGCTGAGAGTGTGATTTCACAGTAGAATCTCAAACCCCAGATTGGGCTCCTGAGAGTCTTCTCTAGCAAACATAGCTGTTTTCCAACTTGAGAGAGTGTATTTTCAGACGGCCTGGGTTTTTTTCTGAATAATTAAATGCTATATTAGAATGAGGCTGGACCTAGAGTCAGGTTGGGGTTTGAATGCTGCTCAGCCCTTATTAGCTATTGACTGAAGAAAGTCAGCCAACCTTTTGTCATCTGTTTTATGAGGACAAAGTGTCTCTTGTCCATCTTTTTGCTCCCCTCTAGAACTTCTAACATACTGTTCTTTCTTCCCAGACACCTCTTCTGCTGTTTCACCTGACTTTCTGCAGTTCTTTCTTCAACTTAAGTGTCAGCTCTTCTGAGAAGCCTGTCCCATTGTCCAAGCCCAGGCTGATAGAGTGACCCTTCTAGGTGCTCAGTCCTTAACCTGGCACGTAGCCACAGCAGCGTGTTCCTTAGCCCAGCACTTGGCCATAGCATTTCTCACGCCGGGTGGTAATTGTCTGTCTGTTCGTCATCCCCTCTTCTACTACACTGTCAGCTCCGTGAGGGCAGGAACGTGTCCATCTGGTTCCCTTCACCTTTGTGCCTCCAGCAGCTGGCCCAGTGCTGGACTCATGGACAGACACTCCGATACTTGTCAGCACAGATGACCCTTGAACAACACAGGGAGTAGGGGCACCAACTCCCTCGCAGTCGAAAATCCACGTGGAACTTCTGACTTCCCAAAAACTTAACTACTAACAGCCGACCGTTGACCAGTAGCCTTACCAATGACATATACGGTCGATTAGCACATTGTTTGTATGTTATATGTATTATATAGTGTACAATAAAGTAAGCTAGAGAAAAGAAAATCATAAGGAAGAGGAAATACATTTACAGCACTGTACGTGTTTATTGAAACAAATCCGAATATGAGTGGACCCACGCAGTTCAAACTTGTATTGTTCAAGCATCAGCTGTATTTTCTGAATGAATGAGTGGCCGGAGACAGGCTGATTGGGAAATTCTCTCCCACGAGTTAAGTTTGGTTGATAAGTGGTTCCGAACTTCAAGGTCGGATGTGGAATAGGGTGTTGTCTCCCTAACGAATTTTATTCTTGCTAATGTGTATGTGATCGCTTGCATTTGGTAGACACTAGGATTCTGGAATTTCAGAATTCACTTCTAATTCTTCAGATAACTTACTGATTCTCACTCAGAGTTCTGGTTTTCCTATGAATAAAAACATAATTTAAAAAGTGCTCTGAATTACTTTAGGCTCCTTTAGGGTATTTTGAGAAACAGTTTTTGTGTTTTTTTTTTTCCTCTGCAGGAGCTCAGTTTTGTCCACAATAGCAAAGGCACAGCACCGGGAATGACTTCAGCAAATCTTTCATTCTGGGAACGTTTTCCTACTGAGAAAGGGGAGTCTGTAACAGAGTCATGAGCAATTCAAAACTATCTGTAGAATTACAGTGCTTCGTGAGCGGGCTCCTGTGTGCCTTCCTTCACGAGACCCTCTCAGGACCATTCTAGGCCATCCTGGGCCATCTCGTTTAGGTGCAAACCACTTTAGACATCTTTGTTGCATCACCACTTTCTGCAGGCACTCCTGTGTGCCGTTATTTGCTGTTCTGCGTTGTCACGTATCCTGGGCTGAAGCGCAGGCTTCCGGGAGCGTGGTCTTCTCACGCCCTTTCGGGTCCTCTTCACGTCAAGCACAGCTTCATGCGCTAACTGAGTTCTCAGCAATGTGGTTATGAAGGGAGAAATAGTAAACAAAATCCTTAGCTATAATAGTGAAAATAAGACTGACCTCATTTTAAAGAGAAGACGAGGAGCCCTGGCCAGTTTGGCTCAGCGTTTAGAGTGTCGGCTCATGGACCGAAAGGTCTCGGGTTCGATTCCCAGTCGAGGGCACGTACCAGGCCCCGGTCGGGGTCATGCAGGAAGCAACCAATCGATGTGTCTCTCTCTCTCCCTCCCTTTCACTCTAGCTAAAAATCAATGGAAAAATATCCTAGGGTAAGGATTAACAGAAAAAAACAAAAAAAAATGAGGAAGAAATACAGCAAAATACACAAGCTGAACTGAGCTATGTTTGGATAGTTGACACGGGGTAACATTTATTTTCCAGATTTTTCCCTTTTTCTGTAGTCATAGCTATTATTTTTTATTATGAACAAAAAATCATAAACGTTATTATTTTAAACAGACAATGTTTTTCTGCCCTGGAACCGCGGCCACACCTCGCTGGCAGGTAGGAGCCGATGCTGGAGCTGAACCGTCCCCTTGCGGCGTGACTCGCCCGTTTGGTAGGCCCATCAGGCCGAGGCGGTGCCCACTGCATTCTTCTGGTGCAACTGGGAGAGAGCGGTCTGGAAAAGCAGTTAAGGGCAGCGCTGCCATGGTGTGTTTTTGGAGCTATGCTTAAGAACTGAGCAGTTACATAATGCTGAGAAATTAAGACGATAACCCGATTTTCTTAACAAGTCCCTCACCAAATATTTTTGTGGTGAGATTGTGCAGTCCTCCCTGGTTTAACGAAGCCTGCCCTTCAGTCTCCGGGACTGGGTTTCATAAAGAACTGCTGGCAGGTGCAGCTCTGGTCGCAGGGATCCTTTGTAGAATCTGTACTGTTATTTATTCATAGTTTACTGATGAGGAGCCTGCGACCAAGAGAGGTTAATTAATTTGCCATAAGTGACCCAGCAGAGTGAGGGGCCAGGCCAAGGGCTTCCTGAGCATCCACTGTGCCCGTGTCCCTCTGATGGGTGCCTTGTGATATGTGGCCCATGCCTTCAGGAAGCTGAAATAACCTCTGGGGAGAGGGGATATAGAGAGATGATAAGTGATGAAAACTCAGACGACACTTTGGGAGCACAGAGGAAGCAAGAGCTGCTCAGATGCCTCAGCCTGGGGTTCAGTGACCTCCGTTCTCCCACCCCAGGCTCCCCCACGCGTGTCCTTGTCCGTCATATGCCTACCGTGCTCACGCACTGCTGGTTCCAACAGGCACAGTGGCCTTTCCTGCTCATCTCTCTGTACCAGTTGCCCCTCCAGCTGTTAGCAATGACATTGTGATTTGTGTGGCCTTCGTATGTGCTGAGTCATCACTTTTACACATGATTTCATTCATTCCTCACAACTGCAACATGAAAGGAATTACCATCTCTGCTTCTCAGATGAAGAAAATTAGGTTTTGAGATCTTAATAACATGCTCAGATGTTCAGTTAGGAAGCGAGAGGCCTACGAATTAAATCCTGTTTTATCTTTTTCCCAAGGCCCATGACTTTAACCCCCCCCCCTCTATAAATGCCTTCATGCCATCTTTATTTGCCCCCAAAAGATCAATGCTGCACTCCCATGGAAGCCTTTCCTGGTATATCCCACACCAGGACTCCCCTGGCCACGTCCGCCTTTTTCTTTTTCTCCTTTGTGTTCTGGGAGGGGACCCGTGTCCACTGCCTCTTGGGCCAGGTGCTCTCTGGGGCCCACCAGTGCCCCAGGTGCTTTGCGTGCAGGAGACACTCACTGCAACATGGGATTGCACACGACAGAGGATTTCTGGCGTGCATCCGTTACAGGTAGCTCCTGAGTCTGGCTGTGAAGAGAAATTTAATTTTGAAGTTCCAAAGAAGCCGGTTATTTTTCTATTTCCTCCCTTCCGCTCTCAGACTTCCTGAGGGACGTTTGGTTGGTATTTGAAAGCTCCGGCTGAAGGTTTCGTTTCCCTTTTAAAACAACCAGTACATTTCAGTAACTCTCCCGTCCGAAGTCTCGGGTGCCAGATAAGAAGGGATGCTCAGCCAGGAGTTGCAAATGCTTGAAAACAGTGACATTTATTAGAGGTACGGGCACGATCCGGTCGGAGTACAAATGCCAATGTCACAGTGAAGCTGCCGGCCAGCACACATGTTCCTCGATGCAGCAGCAGCCACCCCACTTCGGTTTCCATGGTGTGAAAACAGTGACTTGTGGTGGAGCAAACATTTGACGTTCTTTAAATGCTGCAAAATTGACAGATGGTAGTAATATGAATACACAGGTCCATGTTTGCTGTGGGGCCACCTACGTGTCATAATACTTGTGACCACAAGATGTCAGTATGGTATCAGTCCTGGTGCCCTAAACTTAAAATGGTGCTTCGCTGTGTTTATAAAGCATAAGACAGGCTTGCCTGGCCCGGTTCCTCCCGCTGCAGGATTAGCCCGCATACTGCCTTTCTGATTAATTTTCCCTGTGCCGTTTTCCGTTGGTTCACACCTCATCAGGAGGCTTTTCTGAGTCCTCTCTCTAAATTTAAATACTTTCCTAACTCCTACTTGAGTCACAAATAACCTTAGGAATCCCCTCTTTTTGGTGTTATCTCAGCGCTTTTAAAAGTTTGCAAAAGGATCTAAGTAACAGCATGGTTTTATCTCTTTCTAAGGAGGGTTTCTAAGCAGTTCAGGATGGGGAAATGCTACCTCTAGTAAGAGTATTGAAAGGGATTTTTTTTTTTTTTTTTTTTGGTTTGTGTGTCTCTCTCTCTCTCTCTCTCTCTCTCTCTCTCTCTTTCTGTCTCTCTTGGCTTAACCTAGAGAGAAAGAAGAAACAACCCATGTTAACTAAAGTCAGCAAAAGAGGGGGAAATGGTGCTTAGGGAAGAAAGCATGGTGTTGAGGCCTGGGTGTGCTCCTGTAACTTTCATAGGGAAGTAGGTATATTATGCTCATTTCTCAGGTAACTAGTAACTAGTAAACAAGTGGCAGAGCCTGATTTGGACCTGGATCTGTTTGTCCCCAGAGCCTGTGCCCACCCAACGGCTGGTAACATTACTCTTGTTCATCTGTCTGTATCATAAAACACAAGGAGGGATCCCTGTGTGCCTTGCCTTGGTCAGCAAATACCTGTTGAGTCCTGGCTACACAGAAGATACCATATTGCAAATAATACAAAGCCCTAGTAAATGTATTTTCTGTCCTCAAGAAGCCAAATAAAGTCAAGAATGGCAAAGACATGTACGCAGAGGTCAAGAGAAAACTATCCGGCAGTGGCCTTTCCTTGGAAGGATGGAAGGGTGGCAAAGCAGAGAGCAGGGCTCCAGGCCAGGACCCGTTCCAGTCTTTCCGTGGGCTCTTTATTAGATCGGCCTTAAATAAATCTGCAAATGCAAAGAGTGTAGCTAAGGTTGCTTCTACCCTGACATTCTGTGGTTCTAAGAAGGAGGAATATGAGAAGGGGGTATAATCCAAGCTGACAGAGGTTGCCACCCATGCACGCCTTTGTAGCCCAGATGGTAAGATTACTCCTAATCCTCTCTGTAGGTGGTCTGATCCAAGGAGGACAGGTGAAAGCAAGACAGGAGGTAAAGCATGGTTGGTGGGGCTGTTTCCAGTTTCCCGGTCCATGGCTTAGATGGGGAGGAGAACAAATTTGAAGCTTCTGGGAAGGTTTGGTAGGGGAAATAGCAGAGAGCTTCTGGAATATAACTTTAGAAGCACTGTGTCCGAGTGAAGAACTTGGCGAGGACACACGGAAGAGCCACAGGGACGACTGAACATCTGAAAAACAAGACCTGAGCAGAGAGCTTAGAGAAACAGGGCTTATGTAACCTGGAGCTCCTGAGAGGTGACTCCAGCAGGCTTCTTCTGGAACAGGACTGTCCGTATCTCATACAGAGCAGTGGCTGACCCCGCTGGTCCATATCGAGTGAGGACAGACTGCAGCTGAGCCACGAATATTGGAGATTTGATCCATGGAAAAGTTTTCCCTGCGGCAGCTTGAAACATGAACTACATCATGGAGAGAACTTTATAGAATTTTCTTTTCTTCCTGTCTTAAAAACCCAGAATATAGTAGGCCCTTTTTATAATTGTAGTGCTGGAGGACAGGCTGACCGTGACAAGGGGAGTTGTGTGCAGCTTCTGCTGTGTTTGGTTTGAGGGGTGTGATCGGCAGAGAGAATGTCCCATTCCATCTAAGAGTGAATCGTATCAGTTATAGCAATGGGTTCTGAGAGGATAACCATACACACGTTTTCTTTTCGTCTGGAACACGTGGGAGAGTGAAATGGCGTGCTAGTCATAATATGCTGGGGCACAGGCATAAAATGACGTTGTCCCTGACAAAAAACGTGACATGTGGTCACCCTGATTTGGGGAGAGTCTTGTTAGAGTGATCTTCTTAAAATATAAATCTCAGGTTCTCTCCTGCTCTTTAGACTCTTCCGTGGCTTCCCATTGCGCACAGAGAAAAACGCACGCTCCTGATGACAGCCCTCGAGGGCCCGTGGGGGCTGGCCCCTCTCCCCTGCACGAACTCGGCACATGCCTCGCCCTCCTGCCTCCTCTGCCGGGAGCCTTGGTCTCACTGTCCCAGCCTCACCCCCATCCTGCCCTTTGCCTGGCTGGCTCCTTCCGATCCCTAGGTCTTGGCTGGAACCTCCCTCCTCAGAAAGCCCTTCTCCGACCTCCTTGCTGTGATTCTCCTTTCCAGCCCCAGCCCATGTCCTTCATAGGAGTGGCCACACATTGAAATCACGTCCTGTTTATTTATCTTCGGGCTGTCTTTTCCACCCACATGTACCCACCGTGAGGACAGGAGTTGCACCTGGCCTGTTCCCTGGTATCTGGTCAGGGCGGCACCTGCCAGGAGATGATGACGAGAGGGCCTGATGCACAGTGAATGGCTCGCGGCCGCGCTCCAGGCAGGTGGCTTCGCCCCTCCCGCTTCCCTTTGCACCCATGAGGCCTAGGAGTCTACAGCAGCAATCAGGAACAGAATAGAGAGCCCAGAAACACATCCACGCCTTTACAGTCCATTAGTACTTGACAAAAGAGGCAAAAACATACAATGGACTAAGGATAGTCTATTCAGTAGATGGTGTTGGGGAAATTGGACAGATACATGCAAAAAAAAAAAAAGAAAGAAACAAGACTACTCTCTTTACAACACACAAGAATAAACTCAAAATGGATTCAAGACCTAAATGTTAGACTCAAAACCATAATAATCCTAGAAGAAAACATAGGCAGTAAAGTCTCGGACATTTCTCATAACAATATTTTTTCTGATGTATCTCCTCAGGCAAGGGAAACAATAGAAAAAATAAACAAATGAGACTACATCAAACTAAAGAGTTTTTGTACAGCAAAGGAAACCATCAACAAAATGAAAATACAACCCACTGAATGGACAACATATTCTCCAATGATACATCTGATAAGGGGTTAATATCCAAAACATATAAAATTCAACACCAAAAAATCCAATTAAAAAATGGGCAAAACACCCGAATAGACATTTCTCCGAAGAGGACATATGGCCAATAGACATGTGAAAATGTCATCACTAATCATCAGAGAAATGCAAATTAAAACCCCAATGAGATATCACCTCGCACCTGTCAGAATGGCTATTGTCAATAAATCTACAAACAACAAGTGCTGGCGAGGATGTGGAGAAGGGACCCTGGTGCACTGCTGGTGGGACTGCAGACTGTGCAGCCACTGTGGAAAGCAGTGAGGCATTACCACAAAAAATTATAATGGAACTGCCTTACGACTCACTGATTCCACTACTGGGGATTTATCCGAAGAAACCCAAAACACTAATTCAAACAGCGTTCATTGTAGTGTTATTTATAATACAATAGCCAAGATTTGGAAGCAGCCCAAGTACCCATCAGTAGATGAGTGGGTAAAAAAGTTGTGGTACATTTACACAATGGAATATTACTCTGCTATAAAAAAGAAGAAAATTTTACCCTTTGCAACAGCATGGATGGACCTGGAGAACATTATGCTAAGTGAAATAGCCAGTCAGAGAAAGACAAGTACCATGTGATCTCATTCATGTGGAATTTAATTAACAAACTGAACTACCAAGCAAAATAGAGACAGACTCATAGAGAGTGGGCAGACAGCTCTGGGGGTGGGGGGCAATTAGGGGATGGAGGGATTGAACAAAAAAGAAAACAGAAGAGAGAGAATGCATGGACATGAACAACAGTGTGGGGATTGCAGCAGGGGGAGGAAGGTGGGTGGAGGTGGAAGAGGGCATAGAGGGGATAAATGTGATGGAATAAAGAAAATAATTTTTTTTTTTATCCTCACCCGAGGACAGTTTTTCATTTTTTGTTCAGATAGAGTGGGAGGGAGAAAGAGGAAGAAAGAGAGAGAGAGAGAGAAACATCAACGTGAAAGGGACACATCAAGTGGCTGCCACCCACACAACCAACCAGGGCCTGGAACAAACTGCAACCGAGGTACATGCCCTTAGTGGGAACCGAACCCGGGTCTCTCTGGACCGCAGGCCGACGCTCTAACCGCTGAGCCAAACCGGCCAGGGCAAAGAAAATAATTTTAAAAAAATAAAAATAAAATAGCATTCATCTGCATCATATAAATTCTTTCACTCAACAGAATTGGTTGAACTTGGTACACAGTCCTGTGCTGAAAAAGCCTAAAACGGCCCCCGTCCTACGCAAATGTAGGGTGGCCCACTGAGGAGGCAGCACAGAGACATGACCGAGTTCAGTGGTGGTCCGTGCTCAGTGCCACTGAAGAGACCAGGAGACGGTGGCTCTGGCCTCCCTTCCCCTCTTCTACTTTTCTTACTGAGACAGTATACACAGTGGTATGTTTGCACTTATTTCCTCACGGACCTTTCCCATCCCAGAATGTAAACTCCAAGACACAAAGGCTATCTTTCTCTTTTTTGTTCCCGGCTGTATTTCTAGTGCCTAGAACAGTACCAGGCACACAGTAGGTGTTTAACAAACATTTGTCGAGTGAAAGAAAGAATGAGGTCAAAGTGAGCAGAGGACCTCTGGGCTGCATGTAGGTCTTTAATGGGCCCTGTAGGGATGGGTTGGATTTGACTCCGCTGAGGAGTGGACGGGGAGCAGCCCAGAAGGAGATAACGGCACACGTAAGGGCAAAGAGGAACCAGTGGGTACCAGATCTTGACCTGTTTGGTCTAGAAAACAAACCAGTAAGTTTCCGTTTTATTTATTGAACTCCCAAATAATGTCCCCTTGGCCCCCCTCCCCTCATCCTCACTTATTCGGTCTGGGTGACACCCAAGGCAGAGGTGTCAGGGGAAAGCTGGCTGCCACACGCATTCCTTGGTGTTGGCGTTAAAACAGCCAAGCAAAAATAACCAGCCTGGGCCCGTGTGGCTAGTCCAGGGATTAGCATTCAGTCTGTGGGCTGTCCAGGCCTCTTAGCCCCCTTTCCTCTGCATGCCCATTCTGGCGGCTCACCGCCTGCTTCTAGCTCCTTCGGAAGTTGGAAAATGTAAGAAATCGGTACGTTAATTTCCACATCGAGAGCTCCAGGCTGGCACGGAGGGCATCGCCCAGTTAGATCCACGGGAACAAGATGAGTTTTACCTCCAGTCAAGTGCAGTCCGGTCTGAAGCACAGAAGGGACATGAGCAGTATCCATGTGGCTTGGTCTGAAGGCGCAGGTGGCCCTATCACAGTGCTTGAAATTCCACCATTAGCTCACTCCCAGGGGCTCAGAGGCTGTCCTTTGTCCCGTCCAGATGCCACGCTGTTTGGAGGAAGCAGTCTTGTAGGGCAGCTTTCAGCTCACATTTGAAGGGGACTGGCTGAGTGCAAAGCACTGTGGGATTGTACGTCTGATGAAATGTGCAAGAACCTTGTTGGATTGAGGGAACAGGCAGACTCGGAGCCTGGGGTGGACGTGGGATAATCCAAAGGTGGGGGGATCCCCTCCTTGTGACGAGGAGCCAAGGAGGGCTCAAACAGAAAGGATCTCAAGCAACTGGTCGGATGAGGCCTCCCTTCAGCACAGCTCTCTTATCTAAACACACAGTCCTTTTCGGGGCAGCGGGGGGAGGGGGCATAATTTTTCTAGGTTCAATCATAAAATATTCAAACATGCAGAAAATAATGCAACATACACTCACCCGTGTATTTGCCATCTTGTTTAACAAACATCTCAAAGCATCCATTCCCTATTTCTTTAAACAATATTTTATTTTAGAATAGTTTTAGATTTGTAAAGAAAGTATAGATAGCACTGGGTTATATATTCTCACACCCAGTTTCCCTATTATTAACAATTTACGCTAGCAGCACAATGTATCTGTCACAATTATGAACCCAACCGATAATTAGCCAAAGATCACACTTTATTCAGATTTCGGCAGTTTTTACCTAATGTCCTTTTTCTGTTCCAGGGGACCATATGACGTTTAGCCATTATGTCATTTCATAGACTCACGATGTCCCATTGGCTGTAGGTCAGTGAAAGTTTCTCAAATCATCATGTGGGCAAGCCCTCCATCTAAACCCCTCTCCTCCTTCCCTGGCCGGTTGGCTCAGCGGTTAGAGCATCAGCCCTCGGACCAAAGAGTCGAGGGTTTGATTCTGGTCAAGGGCACATACCTCCGTTTTAGTTTGGTCCCCCGGCCCTGGTCGGGTCGTGCGAGAGGAAACCAGTCAGTATCTCTCTCACATCAATGTTTCTCTCGCTCTCCCTCCCACTCTATCTGAAGATAAATGGAAAAAAATCCTCAGGTGAGGATAAAAAAAAAAGTTAAACCCTCTCCTCCTAATAACGGAGCTCTTTTTCAGAAGCCACAATTTCCTGTTTACTTCTGCTCCAGCAACTCCTTGAAGATTAACTGTTTCCCAACCCAGAAGTATTCAGTTTTCTGACACCCAGATTTATCACTTCTGGCTAGAATCCAGGGGGAGGGGGCGATAACTAGACATGGAGAGAGGCCCTGCCTGGGTTCCTGCCACGATTCCCTCCGTGCCGCTGTGCGTGGCTCCTGTGATTGGAGGGCGGTGGGACGGACGGGCAGGAATTCCTCCTCCCCAGTTCTGGGGACCAGTAACCAGCGCTCTCACGGGAGAACCTAATGCAAGAGGCATTTTCCTAATTCCTTACCTTTGTCTCCTAAGAAAGAAATCTCTTAACTGCGTGGTAGGAGAAAGTGCGCATTTTTTCCCTGAGTAATTCTAGTACAGCATCTATTTGGGTGGCTATTAGAAGCTTGGATTTTAAACCACTATATTTTTACAGCTGTAGAATCTAGTGCTTGAGTTGATTTAACAAGCAGCCGTGGGTTTGTTTTCTGGCCTAGGTCTGCCACTGGTGCTCTGGGAAAATTCGATCTGGGGCCTATTTCTAGGAACGTGTTCTGTACTTTTTATTTAAATGTGGACCACAGTCAATTGTGCTTGCTGACCACACCTTAATTCTGAATGCAGTAAACCCGTGATAGATGATGCAGATACTTGAGCTGTGAAGAGTGAAGATTGCCAGTTCAACTGGGAGTCCAGAGGGACAGTTTCCTAGGCCCTGGTCTGTGGCCAGGACTGAAGACCTGCTCAAGTCCTCTTGGAGATGTTCCCCCACAGCCTTCTGTCCTCGGCCTCGCCATCACAGATGCCTGGAGGCCGGGTTGCCCCGCGTTACCGTGTGTCATGTGATCCGAGACTGCGAGGCTGCTTTGGTCATCTTCAGTGCAGTGGTCCCAGATGCGTAGTCCTGAGACCAGCAACATTCGCGTCACCTGGGAACCTGTTAGACATGCAGAGTCTCACACCCCACCCCAGAGCTACTGAATCCAAACCCTGGGCTTGGGACGCAGCGCTGTGAGCTGTGACAGGCCCTCGACTGGGTGCCGAGGCGCACTCAGCTTGGAGAAGTACTGTTAGTGTATAACCCATCCTGAGTGCCCCTCCTCTTTATCCCACTGTCTTCCTCAGTCGGTGGACACAGGCTTTCATTCACTCACTTAGTATGTAATGAGCAGACACTGTGCTGGGTGCCCGGGGGGAGATGGGGCGGGGAGCCACGGGTGAACCGACCGTAGTGCGTGTCCTCGCGGAGCTGGATTTGGCCGTGGTTCTCAGCCCTGGCTGCATGTCAGAGTCACCTGAGGAGCTTTTAAAAACCCAGGCACCTTTGCTTAGGGGGTCTTTCATCCAAGATCCATTGTAGCAGAATCGCCAGGGCAGTACCCACGTGTAAGCTACCTTATAAAGCTCCGGGTGGGAAACACGGGCAGGCAGGGGAGAGCGCCAGTCGGCAGTGTCGAGCAAGTGTTGTCAGTGTGAAGTTGGGGGTCGCTTTACCCAGGCTTGGGCTTGGGCTGGGGGTAAAGGAGAGAAAGTATCTGCAAAGGTTTTCTCAAAGGTTTATCAACAGGAAAACTAAAAGGAAGGTAAAAACAGGGTTTACATACGGAGCCACGTGTGACTTCAAAACGAGTCTTGGAGGAGAATCTCGGAGACATCACCTTCTTCTTCCACACGTGTAATCCCTCCTCCCTGTAGACATGGGCACTCTCCGTGGCAGTGGAAGCCGAGGGTCCCGCAGAGGCCACACCCAAAGCGATGGCATGCCTCGGATCCGTCTCCTCTCGTTGGAAACCGCTCGTGTTTGTAAGAGGAAGCAGCGCAGGAATATAACCCACTCCCTCCACTGGTTCGCAGGGGCCATCCTAGAACAGATTCTCTTCCCCAAACTTGTGATCTTACTTTCTTTCCATGCTTTGAGAGATTTTTTTTTTTAAGAAGTCAAGGGGGTGTTTGTGTCATAGGTAAGCCCTTATTCATGAGTCTCCCCTTTCCATTCAGAAGCTCAGGTGGGGAGATGTGATGTGAACTATCAGCTGTCCGCGGTGCTGGGCCCGGTCACCGTGCCGGGAGCCAGAAATAGGAGCGGCCTGTTTTCAATGACAGATCAAAATTTAGTGCTCTGCTGATGGTCCAGAATGACGATTTTTTGACACACGGAATGAAATACATTCCAGTGAGTGCATTTCTGGTTGTGATTTAGCTGGCCAAAGTAGTTCAGTTATAATTATATTATTTTTACTCCTGGAGATCATTACTCTGAATGAAAAATGTTTCAGTGTCCAGACTATTAAGATGTGGATGGTGACCATTATTTTAAACAAAATTATTTTTTCTTTCTGAACTGTTAAACAGCTTTATGAGCATGCGGAGGCTAGAATATGGTGGTTAATATTTAAAATTAAATGAAAACGTGGACATGTTTTTTGGGGTTGAAAAAATAAACTCAACTGTCAATGATTATATGCTGCCTTCTGTGACCCATCTCTTGCCCCTTAAGCCCCTTATAATGTAGTGGGGAGACACGTCTAGTAACTCTACCGTCAACGTAAATCTGAGGCCATAAATATTATAAGAAGGCGTTGAGGAGAAGGCCGTGGGGAACAGTCCGGAGGGGTTGTTTATCATTTTGTATGAGGGGCAATGCTTCCTGGGCTTGAAATATCTTTTAGTAGTAAGTGCAGGTTTGATCTGATCTCTGGATCATTATGTTTTTTATGGGCAAATGTTTCTCTGGGTTCTGATTACCAAGGTGTTAGAGAACTTAAAATGTCCTCAGGTTTAACAGGCTGAGTGTTTACGAGGGGCAGAGACTATGTGAATATTGACCTAACGGAATCATGCTCTCCGCGACGCCTTCCTCCTCCCCACCTTTCCTGTGAGAAAACAGAGGCTGATGTTTGTTGTGTTTGGAACTCCTTTCGTGAGTAAGCATTTTAAAGGGACCACGTAGGAGATGAATGCCATCTCGTCTTTATCACACCTCGGCACGCAGTCAATGAAGAGAAGAATCTGTTGGGCGATGCGTTTTCGAACCCAAAAGTTCAAACCTAGACTTCACGAGGAGTCGTGGGACTCAATCTGAAATGTAAACTTTCCAGAGACTGTAATTGAACAGACTTAACCTGTATTTATGGAAAGGAGAAATCTCTAGGTGATTATCTTTTTTTTCTCTTCTCTAAGGACCTTTCTTAAACTCTGCAGGTCTCTTGTCTGTTGACTTGATTAATGAATATTTTGCCCACTAAAATTGGCCATTAATTACTTCCTTGGGTTGCAGCAATAATTACATCTTTCAAGTAAAATCTAATTAGCATAATAAGCAGAAAACACCCTGCCAGGTGATGTGGGATTGCAGGGACTGGTTAGTTCCCGCCAGAGACAGCGGGTTCACCATGCCGAGCAGCAGTTGCCGTGAGGCAGCTCCCAGCAGTTACACGTGGAGAAAATGGACCAGATCCGTCCCTCCCCCGAATGGGAATTTAGATGAAGTAGCTGTATAGACAATAGCGTTAGAAAATATAACCTGGTGGCACATAATTGTGATGTCATTTAGTAGTTAAGAATCCCATTATCTTTCATTCCTTTATTGATCCTTCCAGTATCACAGTTACTGGCCAGCCTCTGTGCTGAGTGCGGGGGACAGAAGAGCAGCAGCGAGCTGGCTTTGGAGAAGCGGACTCTGTCGGGAACATAAACACTTGAATGTGCAATTCATCCTTTTACTAGACGTGTGTGCTAAGGTGAATTCTAGCAAGTAGGTTCCTGGAGTGCTTTGGAGAGGAGGTACCCTTTGTATTGAGTGGGCTTTGAGGGATGAATCAGAGAAATGGTTCCGGGCAGGGGAAACAGCTGTGTTACCAAGGCTTGTCAGTCAGGGTCCAAGAATAGAAGGGAGTTAAATGAAGGGGCTGTCTGTGAGGGCGTGGCCAGGTTCGGGGATGTGGAGGTGCCCAGCACCTAGCAACAGTGGGAAGGGGCGAGGGAGGTGGTGCTGTTAGCAACACCAGGAGAGAGGTGCTTGGGAGAGGGGTGGCCACACCTGGCTGGGAGGGAGTGGAGAATCAAGCCTAGACTACTCCTGTCACTAATTTCCTACTGGTGCCTGTCATTGGCCGAACCCAACCAGAGGCCAGAGAGTCTGGGTAAACCAGTTTAGGGCACAGAAGAGGGCAAAGAAGGGCAGGTGGTAGACCTGGAGAAGCACCAGGGTGATCACAACAAAAGATGCGGAGTGTGAACGAGGCGTGTGCAGAGGACGGGAAGAAGTGAGCAGCTGTAGTGCAGGGAGCAGGGATGGAGCGCCGCAGGGGCGGGGGAGGGGTGGTTGGTGAGCTTAAGGCGTGGTATTATTGATTTGTAATTTAGCAAGATTCACATTTTTAAAAAACCATTTGGGAGTCATCAGCAGATCATAAAATCACTTTAATGGTTGTCCCAACATTTTACAAAAATGAAATAATATCAGGATGCATTGCGTGCATACAGTGAAGTCATGTTTTGTGAAACTTTTGTATATTCCTCTGGGGAAGGTGTACTGGTTACAATTTAAAATATATATCGTAGTGTGGGATGCAGTAAAAATGTTGGGAAAACACTGACTGAGTCATTGAGCAGAGTGTGGAGTAGCCTGAAGGGCGGAGAGAATGACAGGCAGCCTGCCCACAGACACGCAGCAGCTAACCTGGTTTTTTAAAGTGTGTTATCTATTCCTTTTTAAAGCCATTCCTTTTAATATCTTTATGATATTGAATCCTTGTCTAGAGTACTGAACCTCATCTCAAGTAAGCTGAGAAAATCCATCAGTCCTGCCTTCTGTTTTCCAAAGCCTGGCTGATAGTAATGTTTACCAAATCCCCGAAGTCTCCCGGACTGCCGAGGAATCCCATGTCTTGCAATGACTTTGATGATGTCTGTTTTACTTAAGCATTATAGAGAGTTTTGCATTTGGTTTGAATGTGTGATGATTTCCTTTAAATGTATCTGGATTTAAAAATCAAAAGGCTTTACTTTTTAAAGCAAGTTAATTGATCACACTGTTTCTAGTTAGAACGGCTTCATAAACTCGGCTGAAGCTGGCCCAGGGGTTTTCTGTTGCACTGGGAGAGCCCTCGGAGAGCCTTCTACGGAAGGTCTTGCCGCCTCCGGGAGAAAAGTCATGCAGGTGCATACGGGCCAGGGATGGCAAAGGAAAATGAAATCGGAGTTCTTCGAACAAATAACTCGGGTCACTAGTCTAGGCTGTAGTTTAAGCCTCTCTTCCCCACACAATATTTGCCGGAGAGACTAATGAGTACGTGGCCACACTGAGTAATTCCCGTTGGAGAGAGAATGACTTCAAGGCCACCTTAGGTTGGCAGCCTAAGAGTTCAATTGAAATGTGGCGCTCCCCTCCAGCTTGAGAAGGAGATGGTGCACTGTCATTGTCTCCATTTCACAGGTACGGAAACAGAACCAGGACTAGAACTTGTATCTTCTGGTTCTAAATCGGGTGTTTTTTAAAATCTCTCGCCCTGCCCTGGCCGGTTTGGCTCAGCGGTTAGAGCGTCGGCCTGCGGTCCAGAGAGACCTGGGTTCGGTTCCCGCTAAGGGCATGTACTTCGGTTGCAGTTTGTCCCCGGCCCTGGTTGGTCGTGCGGATGGCGGCCACTTGATGTGTCCCTTTCACGTCGATGTTTCTCTCTCTCTCTTCCTCTCTCTCCCTCCCACTGTATCTGGTGTCCTCAAAAAATGAGAAGGTGTCCTCAGGTGAGGATAAAAAAATAAATAAATAAAATAAATAAATAAATAAATAAAATCTCTCGCCCAAGGGAGAAACTGAAGAGGAGACATAAGCCTAGTAACCGTCGAAGGCTGTGTCACAGGTTCTGATTTTTATCACAGTTTGTCCCAGTGTTTCCAAAACATTGTGGGGCTTCTACCCCTGAAACACTGTTTTGGAGGGTATGGACAAAGCCACTTGGCAACTGAGAGCATTGATATTAAACAGAGTGATAGGACCAGGCCGTGGTCAGCGTCAAATAGCACCCACTTGGAAGTCAGACCTGGATCTGAGGCCTTATCTCCCAGTCATGTGATTTGGGGCTTTTCTGAGCCTCACATTGTCCTTTGGGAAGGGGTGGGGGAGAGATCTTCCTGCAGGGTTTTCATGAGGGTCACACACGCACAGAGAAAGCGGCTCATTCTGCACTGACTCGTAGTAGTTACTCAGTGACGGTAATGAAATCTCTATTATCAGTTACTAGTGCTATTTAAGAACAACTGATCACAAATGGAGTCCCACAGTGTAAACACTAAATGCTTTCAGAACTGACCACCTGAAATAATAGTAATAGCTACAATATATCAAGTATTTACCATGAACCAGCCACTGTGCTCTGTGCTGTATATGGCTTATCTCTTTTAATCCTCATGATAACCTCATAATGTGTAGGAACTATGAATCACTGTCTTTTCTATCAGAAAACTGAGACATAGGCTGAGAAACTTGTTCACACAGTAAGTAGCAGAGTGTGACCATAACTACCGTATTATATTGCCTGTCTAAAGAAAGTAAAGCCTTACTTTTAAAAAGGGGGTGGGGGTAGGGGGCAACAAAGTCCAGAGAGCTTCCCAGAACTCCTTCCACAAAAGCCAAGAATGCCAGGCGCCATCTGCCGGGTGCCAGGCCCTTCCCAGATGCCCAAATTCACACCATCAGCAAGATAGATCTGAGTTGCAGCCCAGCATGTGCCCCTACTCATTAGCAAGTAAAATGAAGGCATAACCGGCACAGGATGGGGAGAAATGAATCCCCAACCAGTGCATAGCCTCTGTGGCTCATGAGTCTGCACGCCGTGTTGCTGGCTGCTATCTGGGCATGGGGACGATGTGAGTGATCCCACAGCCAGCCAGAGCTCCGCGGATCGGACCTCGACCCCAGTAAGCTGTAACTGATGTGTGTTCTTGTGTTTGACGACTCATTTAGAATAATCAGGTCACTCTATGCCCAGATGTTCAGCTATTTCTCTCTGCCTTTTCTTCTTTTTTTATTTTAAAGCAATGATTCAGCTTCCCTGGGAGATGAGAAGTAATACGGGTGATTTCCTTTTGCGAAATCCTTGACTTGCTTCCAAAATGCAAAACTAATACGCCTGGTTATGAATTGATTTGTAACTGAGGTGAATAATAACAGCACAGGAAAACCACACTGGTCCCAGCCAATCTGAATTACAGAAAATCCTGAGCCACAGAATACTTGAAGTGATACAGTCTTAATAATTTTAGGAACATACGGGAAAGAAAGAAAATCAACGACCAAGAAGATTCCTAGTCAGAGGTCTTATCAGAACACCCCTATGAACAGATGAAAATAGCTCACAATTCAAGGATTGTTGGTATTTGGTTGTTTGTGATATGGTTTTAAAAATACATGAAGACACTAACCTCTGTACATAATTATTAAGCTTAACACTTTCTATATAGTAAGTAAAAGGCAGGGGGAGGGACTGAACCTCAAGTAAAGTCTGAATTTAAAAGCTTTTATTGGATGTTGGATTTATTTATAAAACCTTTAAGTCTCTTTGAATAATTCATTTCCAGTTTCACAATTGCCTTTTTAGTTTGGAGAAAAATGCAAGCTGTTTGGTTTAATGACTTTCCCAACCAGTCCTCGTGGTTTAATGACTTTCCCAACCAGTTCTCGTCCCTTTTCTGGTTTCTAAGGCTTCTCAGAGTCTGTATTAGTGATTGTCACCTGCAGTTACGTATTGAAATCTTTGGAGATGGGTCCTGGGCATCAGAATTTTTAAGCTACTCAGGTGATACCATCAGGCACTTCTGACTGAGAACCATAGGTCTGTAGGTACCTGGTGATAAAGGAATGACTGAAACCAAATGAAATAAAACTTGCTTATGGGACCCATAGGCATCAGGTCTTAGGACTCATCACAGGGGTGTCTTCTCAGCTTGGAAACACCTATTCCAACTGGTTCACCTCTGTTTATCCCTGCCATTTCTCTTGAGTCCTTCCAAGTACTTAAATCACAAAATATAGGCAAGCAATGGGTGATTCCTACACTTCAGCAGAAAGGCAGATATTTTCTC
The DNA here is from genome assembly GCA_030848825.1 of Tadarida brasiliensis. Lineage (NCBI taxonomy): Eukaryota > Metazoa > Chordata > Mammalia > Chiroptera > Molossidae > Tadarida > Tadarida brasiliensis. The sequence goes on along the minus strand of CM061267.1, from coordinate 89,553,788 downwards.
TACTAGAACATTTCTTATCATAGATCAATATAAGTCAAATCCTCTAGAGTCTGGTCTACCCGAGAACCAGGACTCTCTTTTTCAGGGCAGGGGTTGGGGGAGAGGCCTTCAGTGTCTGTCACCCAGTACTTGACATGTATATTGAGCTTTCTGTAAATATTAGTTATTATCATTGATTATTTTTATCTTGATTTTGTTTTCCCAATTAGGGCTTACCTCCTTACTAATTTTTTCTCTACTTTCTTATTAATTTTTTTCTCCTCTAGAGTCCAAGCTTGTGCTAAATTTATATTTTCGTCAAGGGAGAGGGATGGAAATTTTTTGTAGGTACAGATGGGAGAGATGCCACAGTGTAAGTAGATTTCAGGTGAATGCAATTCATGGTGTCAGAACTGCCCTTTAAAGAAAAGAATTGTTGGCAGGTGGGGTGGGATGGGTTACAGGGAAAAAAGAGGAACAAATGGGAACAGATCTGCATTAATAAATATTCAGACTGAGTCCCACTCTTATGTCAGTGTTTGTAGGTGGTGTTATTACATGTAGTACTGGGTGATGGAAGTTGTGCACACTCTCATTTTTCACTTTAATTGCTTGCCTGAAAAGATCCTGACAGCTTCAAAGGTTACTGCTGGTTGCATTGTTCATAACTCAGAAGTAATATGCATGTGCAATTTGCTTCATTATTGCCCACTAATAACCACTTCTGGAGAAAGTCCTAAAGCCACCAAAGGAGCCATAATTTGACATGATGATCCCCCCCTCTCTTTCTCTCGTTTTTAACTATCCCAGTTTAAGAGTGAGCCGCAGATGCTGTAGTAATGTGGGTCTGATTTTCTTTCCAGGAGCTTATTATGATAAATTCTTAAACAGAGCTTTTCTTGTTTTTGTTTTTAATCCAGAAAAACAAGGCAAGACATAAAATATTATATATTTCAGATCCAACTAAATAAACCAGCATTCTGGTTGTTCTGTGCTTTGGTTAAGATTTGGTTTGGCTCCACATGATTGAAAACCCTGCAAATAGCAATGTCTTAAGTAGAAGAGTTTGTCTTTCATTTTCAAAAAGTCTAGATCAGTCTAGAGGAGTGGGGCTTCACAGGATCAGAGATCCAGACTCCGATTGTGTTACTTTACCATGTAGGACTTACATTCCCAAGATTATTCATATCCAAAGTAGATGCAGAAACTCCAGTCATCTTTTCAATTAACAAAGAAAGGCACATGGCTTTTAAGGGGGTTTCTCAGAAGCCTTATATCCTATTGGCCAGGACTTAGTCACATGGCTGCACCTGGCTTGAGGAATTCTGGGAAATGTAGTCTTTATATAAGACAGCCATGTTCTAAACACTGTGGAGGAAGAAGGGGAAAATGACTATAGGCACACAGACTGAGGGTAAGACCCTCCACCAGAAAAGGCTAAAATGATGGTTAACATTTTTAGCACTAAAGTATTTTTTCATTTTTAAAAAATGTGTTTTTCAGTTACAGTTGACACACAATATTATATTACTTTCAGATGTACAGCATAGTGATTAGACATTTCTGTAACTTACAAAGTGATCCCCCCAATGAGTCCAGTACCTACCTGACACCACACAGTTATTACAATATTATTGACTATATTCCCTAACAATAAAGTATTTTTTAGTTATGGTATATATGTTGTTGTTGTTTTAGACATAATGCTATTTGCATACTTAAGTCTGCAGTGTAATGTAAACATAACTTTTATATGCACTGGGAAATAAACAAAATCGGTGTGACTCGCTTTATTGCTATACTTGCTTTATTGCGATGGTCTGGCACCAAACCCGCAATGTCTCCCAAGTATGCCTGTGTTTGATGGCAGCCAGCACTCTGTCACACTATGTGAATGATGAGTTTCTAGGTGAATGATGAGTTTCTAGGTTTTCTGTGTGTCATTATGTCACTGACTGTAAAATGGAGATAATCCACAACAGTGCAGTTTAATTTTAAAACATTTTATGAGCTAAAGAACTGAGTAGTAGGTATACCTACCACATTGCTTAGTTAACCTTCATTTCGGTCCTGATAAGGATTACTATCCTTATCAACGTTGTACAGATGGAAAAAAAAAACACACACACACACACACTAATACTTAAACAGGTTATATGGCCAGTATTAAACTGAGGAGGTTTGACATGTATGGGGCCGCATTATAACCCTAAGCAACACCAAGAGGTGGGAACAGCTTTTCCAATGAGAGAGAGGGTTATTACAACAGTGCGCCTTACAGACTCAGGTACCAGGTCATTTAAACTACTGTTCTCAGGCCCAGCCGGTGTGGCTCAGTGGTTGAGTGTCGACCCATGCACCAAGAGGTCTCCAGTTCGATTCCCAGTCAGGGCACATGCCCAGGTTGTGGGGCTGATCCTAGTGGGGGACATGCAGGAGGCGGCCAATTGATGTTGTCTCTCATCGATGTTTCTATCTTTTTCTCCCTCTCCCTTCCTCTCTCTAAAATCAATAAAGAAAAAAAAAAGCTTTTTAAAATACTGTTCTCAGGGTTAGCTGCGACTCATTCCCCACCCCGCCCCATCTTTGATATGCACTCTCTAGTAAAAGTTACCAATTACTTGGTTTCAAATGCAGTACAACCTCTGGCTTTTCTTTATCTCTGCTAGAATTCTACTAGACCTAGTCAGCCCTAAATCAGTCCTTCCTTTTTAATTGGCTGAGTTATGTGATAACCATGTATCTGGTCAGAGTAGTGGGGTTTTTACTGTAGAACACTGTTTTGTTCTGAGGGATGGGCTCTGGTTCACGTGCCTGCTGGAATGTGTGGCCCTGCGATGGGATTCTCAGCACTTCGGTTCCCATCTGTGTCATGAGTCCTTTATCTCTCCTTCCTTTGAGGCCCAGACTTCTTGGTTCTGCAAAACATCTCACCACACATCAGAAACAGACGTCCTTTTCTTGTCTGTCAAACCCTCTCACTTTCTAGCTACCTCCTTACTTTAGGTAATGAGGCACTCAGATCTATAACATCAGGAAAATCTCGTCCTCCCATTTCTCCTCTCACCAAATCTTAACATTTCTGTATTCCAGTATCTCCACCACTCTCCTCGCCACCACCAGTTATTTTTCTAAAACATGGACCGTATCAGTTTCCACTTCCAGCGGCTCTCTCCTTTGTCTACAGAATTAAGTCTGAACATTTAGAGAGCATTTCCAACCTTCCAGGATCTGGGCCCCATCTGACTGCAGGACTCACACTGGATTCCTCACCAGTCTCTGATCCCTTCTGCTACTGCTCATCTGCTCAACCATTTTCTATTCTGACTCACCGTTTTCTCACCTTTTCTGTCTCGAGATTTAGGTTAAGGCTCATGTAAAATTTTTTTTTAAGAAGTTTCTCTGATTCTCACAGAGAACCATGCAGTTAGTACATTTTTCTGTATTGGCATACATCACAGTCTGTCTTGGATTCTTGTTAACTGTGAAGTGAGTTGTCTTTCTTACTCAGTTGTGAATCTGCTGCCTTAGAATTTCCCTTGAGCAACTAACACATGGCAAGAATTCAGTATGTCTCTCTTAAAATTAATTCGGTTTCTTGGTCTCCATCCAGAAGGTCCGAGCTTTTATCTAAGTTCAAACAATCTCTTCTATCATTCTTCTTTTGTAGCTTCCTAACCAGCCTTCTGGCCTCCTGATTTAGACCACAGAAAAGAGCAGAAAGTCTCATCTAGAAGCAATCAAAGAACGATAGCTCTGTTCCTCATAGTATCCACGTGGTTCTAAAGCGGTATTTCTCGACATTGACATTTTTAGGCCAGATAATTCTTTGTTGGGGGGTGGGTCAGGGTTGGGATTGTCCTGTGTGTATGTTATAGGATGTTTAGCAGTGTCCCTTGCTTCTACCCACTAGATGCCAGTAGGATCCCTGCCCCCTTGCCCCCCACACACACATATATACACACCCAGTTCTCTCCAGACATTGCCAAACATCCCGGGGGGTGGGGAGAGGGATTGCTCATGGCTCAGAACCACTGATTTAAAGTATCTCTAAAAATACTCCGAAAGTATCTCTAAAAATACTCTGAAATTAATGAATATGGGCTCTTTGGCCCTACTACCCATAGTACCCACAGACTTCTCACATGTGCTTTCGGCCTCAAATTGAATACCATTTCTAGACTCCCTAACCTCACCTATGAATGACTTCCTATGCCCCACTCCCTTTCTTCAAAACCCAGCTCAGTTTCCATTCATCTATAATTAGACCTATCTGCCCTTTTGCCATTATTCTGAATTTTGCATCATATTGTAGCCCTCTGAAAAATCTGTGCCTAATGGGATCTGTTTTTCAGGTAGGTACAGATGCTGGTACAGTCATTTGGACATGTCTGTTTTTCTCTCCTGACTCTCCTGGTTGAACTGAGCTGATGCTTATCTGTGTGTCTTTTGTGTCGTGCATATTCAAGCCATTCCTTTATTCGGCATACATCACAGTGAGCCCTGGGCTGAGGGTTTGTGGCCTCTAAGATCTGATCCCTGAAGCAGCTTCCATTTTGGTGGGGTGTTGAGACAGCTTTGCAAATATCTGTAGCACAACACATGGTAGAGGTGGTACGTAGGCCAGTGCCTTGGAGGAGGGGTAGGATTTCCTTGAGCAAACAATTCTAGGCAGAAGGGGTAAAAGGTCTCTTTCCATAAACAAATATTTCCCTCCAGCCTCGAAGAGAAGATTTCAAGAGCTTTGTTTTCCCTGCCTTCTCTCTTGCCCCTTAGCATCGCCCACCAGCAGCTATCTTTTTTTCCAGATACCTGCTTATAGGCTCTTCCTACAGGCAGGGTAACATAGAAGCTCCTTATGGTCTTTTATATAACATGCTACTTGGATGCACCATCAGGATCATTTCTGGGGAAGCAGACATGTAAATGTGTGTGGACACGCACACATGCACATAGGATTAAATGGGACCAAGTTTTGGCCTTACTCCTGTTTGAACGAATTTTATTGTTGTATAATCCCAGCACCCCAGCCTCCAAGGCTGCTGTATACAGATGTACAGGTTGTGTACCTCACAAGCGTGCCTGGCAGCCACGATGGTCTCTGGCAGGCTCTCTTGTTGCAGGTAACAAGGTGAGAGAGAGCTTGAGTGGATAAATGACACCCTGTCTCCAATAGAGAGGAAGGACTGAGAGCGTCTCAGACACAGGCTCCACATCTATCCTTAGGGACAGCAGCTCCCACTCTCAAGCAGATAGTGACCTGAGGAGTTGGATGGGTTGGTGAAGAGTTAGAAAGCACCCTAGTCAGAACTGTCTATTTCTAATAACTTGAAACCTCAGGCCATGCCAGATACCGGAAGGCTGCAACATGCCGTGTTTGTCTATAAATCAGCCTCCTAGCATATTGTCGAAAGGGTTCTCGGTTGAATAATGTTTATTCATTCACTTGTGGAGGAAAGTCAGGCTACGAATGTGAACATGAATGCTTTTTTTAATAGATGGTGTTATTGGGCTGCACAGTGTCCCTGACTTTCAGATATTTAACTCGTAAAGTTTACAGCAACGCTTAACTGCGTCTGGATTCCACATTGAATTTGGGAAGGCAAGAATCTCACTGTAATTTGCACTGACTGCCCTGTAATGGAAATTATGGCTTGGGAAAAGTTTCAAATGACGTGTCTATAAACTAAGGAAAAGTTGATCCATTCAAAGGCTGGTTATGTGCAATTGTAGGATTTTTTTTTTTTTTTTTTTTGGAAAGGGCCATTGCCAACAAGAAATACTTATTTCAGCAGCTGAAGTAAACTAGCCATGAATTAAAAGTTGGTCTTTGTAAATTGTTGGTTCATCAAATTCAGTCCTAAACGTGGAGTGAAAGTTTCAGCAGAACTGTGCTGGGCTTTTAAGAGAGCTATAAAGATTGTGTGGAGCCCAGTGTTACAACTGGATGGTGGCAATGAGTTGACTTTAGAGGACAAGCAGCTCTGTTAATGGTCAGAATGCTGGCCCTGTGGGACTCAGGATACAGGGCTTCTGGTCCTAACCCTACAGCTATGTAGGTTTGTATAAGTAGGTATGTCACATATCTTCCCCAACATCAGTTTGTCTGACTTGGCTCCTGTCTCCCTATCTCCCTCCCCCACCGTTTGTTTATTTTAGTATTTCCCATTCATGTTCATGACTTTCCCTCGAATGTCTAATGATCATTCCTTGACTGTTCTTGGCTCATATTTAAGACCCAGGCAATAAAAAGCTGATGAGAGGCTCTGGATGGAGGCACGGATGGGGCTTGTTGACCATGGACTTAACTGTAGGGAGATCATTTAATTAGGGAATAGCCAGATGTCCACATCTGGAAGTCTCTTTGCTGAGCCCACTGAACTTAATCAGGGAGGAATCTTCCTGACAGGCTGCCAGTATTCTTGAGAACCGTGGAGTAGGCGCATTTCCCCTTTTAATCCTCCTGTTTTCAGCACTGTCCAGGCAGACCTCGGAGATCTTGTGGATTCGGTTCCAGACCACTGCAATAAAAGGAGTATCACAATAAAAATGAGTGGTAATTTTTTTGCTAGTGGAAGGTCTTGCCTCAGTTTATAAAAAAAACACATCTGTGAAGAGCAGTAAAACAAGGTGTGCCTGTACCCTCCCCATCTACCTCAGCTATGCTTGGTCTCCTGGTTCAGTATCTCTGGATAATCAACCTTGCAACAATCCTGTTTTCAGCCCTGACTCTTCCCTTCCTTGCCTGTTGCCATATATGGCATCTCCAAGTCCAGGGCTCCCTGGGGCTTCTGCAGCGGGTTCACCTCCTTTATCCTGGGTCTCCCCTGCTGCAGACACTTGAGGTTGTAGCTTCTTCTACTCTCTAGGTCACTTTCCCTCCTGAATGGGTTTTCCATCTTTCAAAGCCTTGGTTCAAATCATGTATCTGCTGCTGTCTTCCCTTCCTTCTATCCCTGGGAGTTGATTCCTTTATTTCTACTTTAATGGGACTTTGGATGGTGAAGGAAACAAATGCCCTTGATCCATCTGCCATCTTTGACCAAAGTCTTCCATTTTCTCATCATAAAATTAATTCATATATCCATTCAATAATTATTGTGCAGCACTGAGCTGAGTGCTGGAGAGATGAAGAAAGCTGAGGCAGTTCCTCACCTCTGAGAAGGAGGGAAGGGGAAGGTGTGCCTGGATAAAGCCTGCACAGTGAGCCTCCGCACAGGGATAGTGCCAGCTTGAAGTGGCGTGGAGAAAGGACAGGGAGGTGACGAGCTCCGCCACGGACGTTGTGGAAGGCCATGCTGAATAAACCAAAAGTCTGTGGCTTCATGAATTCAACTGTTGGGGGAAGATTGCCACCAGGCTGCACCCATTAATTATTACCCAGTGAGTCCAAAAAAAGGGATGTTTCCAGCCCAGATCTTCAAAATCACTCCACTGGCTGTGTGAGCCTTTGCCTCTCCAGGGTCTTCCACCCTGTAAATGGCCCACTGCTCCCCACCTACATCCTCCCAGGCCTCCCACTGTTGCCAGGCACACTTAGAAAAGAGTTTGGCTTTGGGAGGTTGGAGAATTTTCAGAAGGCCTCCTCAGGGTGCGTGACATCACATCTTCCCCTCCCTGCTGCCTCCCTGCCTGGGAATAGCTTGCTGCTGATAGAGAGACCTCTTAGCTTGTTGAGAGGCACTGCCACTGGTTTCTGACTTTGCTATTCTAAGTAGTTCCGTGTACATAAAACCCCAGCAATGTAGACTAGCTAAAGCATAGCCAAAGCCCATGAGCTCATCAGTTAGCCTCAGTTGACCCAGCAAACAGCCTTGATAGTGTTTTCATTTAGGCTTGAAGATAGCACCACCAAAGGCTCAGTGTATGTCTCAAATTCACACAGTTGCCACTGGTTCCCAGTCTGAGACAGCAGAGCTGATGAACACGGCCTTACTGGTGGGACAAGGTGGTCTGTGCTATTGGCCCTCTCCTCGGCCCTGTTGCAATTCCAGTTCCTATTGAAAACGGTCTGAATGTTGTCCTTTCCTTATTCCTGTCACCTGCCTTGCTTTTTTCTTCTCCACTCAAGAAGTTTGGGAGCTGCAGAAAGCTTCCGCTTGGTGTTGTGTCTGGTCCTGACGGTTCAGCGGGTGTCCAAGCTGTGACCTTGCCGTGGGAATGACAGAAGGGGCCTAGCCCCGCAGGAAGGACTCCCTGAGAGGATGCTGCGTCTTAGAAACTTCGAAGTGAGCCCATAGGTTTTTATCACTTGGGTTATTTTGAAATATATTTCAATATTTGAATTCTCTCAGCCCTCAGTCAACTGGAACTCCATGAGCGTGCGCGAGGTGGAATGAGGCAGAAGACAGCAGTCACTCGGTGTTTTGTGCATGCCGGCCCTGCTGACAAGGGCTGGTGTGTCCTCCGCTCTTCTCGGTGATGTAACGTGGGAGCGTGGCGTATGGTGGAGACAGCAGCCACGTTCTCGAGTCGCCTACATTCTCCCGTGGCCGTGGAAACGCAAGCCTTTCTGTCCCACAGGCCGTTGCCTGAGGCGGACTGTAGCTGGGCGGTGACAGCCAACGTGCCCGGGTCATGTTTTTATTGGCGTCGTAAACAAGCCAGAGAAGCATCTGTGAGGTTGTGCGCGACAGCGTGGCAGTCCTAGCCCACGTCGTAGTGTGGTGGCTTCCCTGCAGTTTCTCGGCGGCGCGGCCGCGGGGTGAGGACGCCCTTTCCGGTGAAGCCAGGGACATCCGGCAAAGCCAGGGACATCCGGTGAAGCCAGGGACATCCGGCAAAGCCAGGGACATCCGGTGAAGCCAGGGACATCCGGTGGCGCTGGGCTCCGCGGTGGCGCTGGGCGCGCGACGCCGTCCTGCCTGGAAACCTTGCTTCCATCGTGGCCGCAGACAGTTCCTTTTCTGTCACGAAGAGAGAAATTATGAAGGCGGCCATGGTATTTTCACCGAATGTGAAGCGCTTGGCGGTGTCATTACACCCATGGAAAGGTGAGGCGTGGTGCCCACACCAGTCCCCGGGAGCGGGCCGGGCCTGCGCGTGCGCACAGGTGCCTGATTCCGCCCAAGGACTCGGAGCCTTGGTGGATGTTCAGAGGTTGCCCAAGGAAACAGCTCCTGTGAAGAAGATGTTTTAGGCCTAGTGGACGCCGTCGGTCTGGAAGTCCTGCTGTCCTGTCAGCTACCAGAGTCTGGTTCTAGAAGAAGAGGGGAATCCTGCCTGAGGTGCTCCCAGATGCTCCATTGATCATGGGGAGGGCCGCATTTGGAAGCTTCTGGAAGGCCGTTCCACCACTCATCATTTCAGGGAATGTGAGCCGAAGTCTAGCCTAGGTGATGGAAGGTGGTGAAACAAAGTAAAAAACATTTCAAAACCTTGCTTTGCACATAGAATGCAGACATTCTGGATCCTTGGTGAAGCCATGTTACAAGATGAGTTTGTGTGAATGTCAGTGGCCAGCACCACTTTTTTTGAGCATCAGAACTGTCAAATTTTCTATAAAAAGAGGAAGAATTTCCTTCTTCCCCTTTTCTAAACAAGTACTGGATTATAAAGAAGAAAAGAATACAAATTGTGTGTGTGTGCAACCACACACACACAAATAAAAGAAAAATTTTGAAGTCGAGGTAGCTTGAGGTAGTATTGAAAATATTTCAAAACTTATGTAATTTGGAAACAAAGGAAAGCTTTAGAAGATGGTTTGTGGGAATACTGCTAGACTGGGCATCCGTTAGAAAAATAAAGGCAAAAGTGGAAGACATAAAAATGTTTATTGGCCTCTTAACCCTTTTCCCCGTTATATACACATTTTAGACTCACGCCGATGTTCTTTTCTTTCGAAATAATATGCCTGATGTAATCATGCTCCAGATGTCTCTGTGGAGGAATGTGTTTTAGTGAATCGGGTTCAGGCCCCTGTCTCAAAAGCTGAGCGCCTCCATCACCTAGTCCTAAACTTGAAGCAAAATGGTTTTGTGAGTTCTTAAGACTTTTTCCACACAGACATTTGCAATCATTGCCTTGTCCTTTCTCGTCTTCCTCCTTTCTTTGTGTTTGCATGGCTTTTGTCTCCAATCTCTTGTGTCACTTCGTTAAGCACCCAGGAAGACCTTGCAGGATTGGTCTGTCAGTCACCATTTGCACACACAGCCTGCCCAGCATTCCAATGGACCATTTCGGGATAAAACACCTTTCCCTGGAGAGCATTGTTCCACCGACTCCTCTCCAGTGAACACGAGAAGTGCACAAAGCATTCCTCTCAGAAACGGGATATGCTTTGGGGTTACGGCAAACTTAGATGAGTGTAAGGGCTGTATTTGAAAACTAAGTTCCGCTCGAAGAGTGGTTTCCATGTATTTGGAGAACCCCAGGGTGTAGCTGTGGGCCAGCGGTCTACAAACAGTCTCAGTTGCAGGGTAATCGTTGTAGGAGGGAGCGGAAATGCTGACTTACTGTCTGTTCTCACTAGTGCTGTCAGAACCTTGAGACCCGACTTGATGGAGCCATTCAGAGAATTTTTGTCTCTTGTTTCGGAAGTTGGCTTTCAAGGACCTACAATGGCAAAGACCCAGAAAGCTGGGTTTCTGAATAGAATGTCCCTGAAATTCTTGGCACAGGAAAAACAATGAAGTGATCATGAGATTATTACCACAGCAAGAATAAATTTGCCACAACGGTCCAGTTTTACTCTGGTAGTTGAAAGCCTTGTAAATTGATTTTTGCGCTGTCGTTTTTGCCACCATGCTCTACGCCACTGTGTCTGCACCCCTACCCATCACCTGTTAATGCACTTGGGAGTTAGTGGGTGGATCTTACATCTACCACGTGCAGTAAACACTTCCTGTATGAAGGTGCTGGAAACAACATCTGTCATTACATCAAAGGGTGTGACTGCCAAGTGCAGCTGGAAGAGTTCTAATAATGAGATGGTTTTAAACGTGGTTATAATGAAAAGAAATCTGCATTCACATCTGAACCTTTTTCTAAGAAAACAAAAATGTGTGCCTTTTCCTCCAATTTTATAACATAAACATTGCTTTTTGCATATTTAGCACAATCATGTTTCTGTGTGAAAAGCTTGAGAATACATTTCTAGTTTTGAAAAGTGCATTCTCTTTTGGTGCTGTGTTGGAGAAGCAGCCTTACAGACGGTTGCTATGGTGTTGAATTCTGTCTCTTGGAGAGGAAAAACCCCTTTGATGGATTCCGAACCATTAATGAGAATTTCTGATCAAGAGTCTAGAAAAGTTATAATAAACTCATTCTACAATTAAAAAGAAGAGCTGCCCTCCAGAATGTGAATCCCAATCCAGAGAAGGTTCAGCAAACAAGAACAAGACTCCGTAGATTTTCAAATTGATGGCGCTTTCCAATGGCAGCTAATTTGTTCCAGCATTGAAGTGAGCATAATTAACAGAGACTTTCTTTCTTAGGCCGATTAACCACCAAAAACCATGCCAACATTGTAACTGTAAGCAGTGAAAACCAATATTTATGAGGGGGATTGTGCAAGAGTTTGTGTGACAGATGGACATTTTATCACTGTTGATGTTTGGAATTCCCTTGAAAAGTAATGCAATATCTTGTTATTTATGAATGAATGGACAAATGATTGTGCTTTGTTGAGTTTTCTTTAAAAAGGGCTATGCTAAATTAATCTTTTTCTCTGTTTAGCCTCTATTACTTTATGTTAGGTAGGCTCATATATCCTGATGCAAAAGCTGAAAATCATAATTGTGTTTTTATTACAGATACAGATCCACGTGTTTTAGAAAAACAAGAATTACAGCAGCCAACCTATGTTGCCCTCAGTTACATTAATAGGTAAGCCATTTTCAGAATTTATAGCAACCTTATATCTGCCACATGTTTGTTTTTTAAATGTATCTTTTTAACAGAGTAGAAAAAATATTTTCAGCTTTAAAGTATTTACGGGAGATTATTGAAAATTAACCTTTATATGGAATTTTCTTGTTTCTTTGTTGGGGAGATGTAGGGGGTAGTTCTCTGCATATGGCTGAAAACATGACTGATTTATAAGCTCATTCTGGAACTATTTTGTATGCAGAGTTAGAATATACTCTTTTGACTTCATAGGGCAGTTTGGGAGATTAATGAATTTATGTTTGAGTGAAACTTTTACACACAGGGGCAAAGAGGTATTTTATGAATTCAGGACATTGTTGGAATATCAGAATATATCAGGATATAACACATTGAAATAATTCAGTATCAGAAAGTTATTTAGTAGAAGCTCATGTTTTAGTAAAAATATTCTCAGCAACTGACCTGAACTATGTAGAATATCGTGAGTTTTTACTGAAAGTGAGCGTGTGAACACAAGTTTAGAGAACAGTTAGAACTTGATCTATCAAGTCTAAAAGAGGACCTGGTGTTTCAGCCAACTCAAATAATTTAAGGAGACAGTGATTTTTAGAGAGAACCCGAAATCAACTTACATTAAGAAAACTCACACCCCTGAAGAGAAGAAAGCAAAGCAAAAGCAAACTAGTTTTTAATGAGAACGAAAAACTCTCCACTCGTAATTCAGTGCATGAATTTCTATTTTTTATATACAACGAAGAGTGTTTTCAGTCTGTTGGTACCAGAGCTGAGATTCAGGCTCTGAAGTGGAAAACTGAGGATGAATTATTTGTACTGTTTCATTTTAATGCCTTTTTAGAAAACTTACTAAAATCTTGTCTAGAGAGAGCTTTGTTTTTGTTTTTTACTGTGCTGTTTCAAGTTCTTTTACAAGCATGTTTTTTAAAGGATTTATTAACATAAACATCTATTTGCATATCTCTCTTGTATTTCCTACTCATCAGCCTTCCCTAAAAGTGAGAGAAAGCATCTATAGTTTATCATGACCCATCATTTTTGAAATGTTTAAAGTAGAACACCTTCAAAATCACATCAGCTACAAATAAAGATCTATATGCCTACCTGGATTACTCACAAAACCTGTGTTATTTCCAGTGATTAACATGGGTTTTGAAAAGTCTTTAATTATACATTAGAATTATGTAAATGTTAATTAGTTTACTAATACCAAGGGATAGGATGAATAGGCTTATAGATTAATTGTGGTATTGAGTAGAACTTTTTAATGGTATGGCTGTTGGGTTTTGGATGAAGTATGTTACCTGGGTATATACAAATCCGCGTGATACTAAGCCTTATTCTAATAAGAGTCTGTGAGGTTTGCACATTCCTGCTTCTACTGTCAGCCGTGTTGGCAGCAAGGATCTATTAATTATACGGGTGCTGTATTCACTAAAGAAATAAATATTCTGCCAGGTGTGATTGGGGACTACAGAAGAAGCCGAATAGGGACAAGGGCCACACACACAAAAACCCACCAGAGAATTTGACTCGAGTATGATAGTTTAGCATAAACTGTGCAGTGGGATATGCCAGAATCCAAGAATCGGCATCATCAGTATGTGTGAAATTTCTTGGATGAGTCTTCTGGGAGAAAATGAATCATTTTTTAAAGTAATCTCTTATCTTATTATTACAGCCGTACAGCATTATTACAGCATTGTAGAAAATTAGAAAGTATAATCAAACAAAAAAAATTTTTTTTAATTAAAATGTCACATTCCCACCACCTGGATTTCACTACTGGTACACCTTAACACATTTTTCAGGTTATTTTTTTAAATACATACATAATTTGCCCTGGCCGGTTTGGCTCAATGGTTGGAGCATCAGCCCTCAGTCCAGAGAGACCCGGGTTCGGTTCCCGCTAAGGGCACGTACCTCGGTTGCGGTTTGTCCCCGGCCCTGGTTGGGTCATGCGGGAGGCAGCCACTCAATGTGTCCCTTTCACGTCGATATTTTTCTGTCTCTCTCTCCCTTCCTCTTTCTCCCTCCCACTCTATCTGAACAGAAAATGGAAAAATGTCCTCAGGTGAGGATAAAAAAATAAATAAATACATAATTTTTTTTTTTTTTTTTTTTTTTGTACGTGCCCCTAGCGGGAACCGAACCTGGGACTCTCTGATCCACACGCCGACACTCCAGCCGCTGAGCCAAACCGGCCAGGGCAAATACATACATAATTTTTAACCAAAGCTGACACACTGTTCTGACCTACTCTTTGGTCATTGAGCTCTGCTTTTCATTTCAGTGCTGCTGAATCTAATCTATGTCTAAGCCAGTCCTATTTAGATTTTCCCAGGTGATCTAAACAAATCTTCATAGTTGTTTGTCTCATCCAGTGTCCAGCCCAGAGCATGGCATTGCACCTGGATGTTTTGCCCCTCGCTTCTTTTAATCTGGCACAGTTCCTTCTGTTGACAGTGGTCTGTTGAAGAGATGGGCCAGGTGTCCCACAGAAGGCTCCCACCTCCTGGGTTTTCTTTTGGTTGTCTCCTCAAGATGTCATTTGGTGGGTTTCTCCATTTTCTGTATTTGCTATAAACTAGAATTTGGATCTGGAAAAGGCGCATCATTGTATTTAGAGGCCTGAGAATTTCCACGCTGCATCCTAGCTGAGAGAGTAGACATGTGTCGGGGATCCACAAGTTTACCAGTGATTTTTGGGTGCAGAGGACTGTGTATGGAAGGGTGCCCAGGTTACTAACAACTGTCCTCTCTGGGGATCCCTTTCTAGACAGTGCCACATTCATAACATAGTACTTAACACATGGTGGACACTCTGGATGTTTGTTTGTAGATGGTAAATAAACACCTAGTAAATGGAAGAGGGCAGAGCCATGGACAGCAGCAAGGAGGAAGCCAAGTCTGGCCATAGGCAAAATCTGCTGAAAGGAATCTTTTAGGGGCCTTAGTTACAAAAGGGAAACATTGAAAGTCACACGAAGCCAGTATGGACTCGAGAAGAGACTAATATGGGTTACGTAATGTGAAAGAAAGTCAGCCTGACAGCAATATCCTGACTACAGCAGAAAAGAGTACTATGAAAAAAAGTTGAACAAATAAAAGATTTTTTTCTTAAACCTCAGGGGAAAATAGTCTAATTTTGCTGAGCAGTGAAGGCAGGAAAAGAATTAATATTTCACTGCTCGTATATCTATTTGTCCAACTCTAATGTACTTTTTGGGCATGTCAAAATTGAGATGAAACTTTCTCTGGCAATAATGTGGACTGAAATCAACGGAGTTAGGATCCTTAAAATGGAGCTAGCTTTTTGGATTTTAAAAAGAAAAGAATTGAGTAGAAATTGGAGCTTTTATTTTTATCCCTTTAATATTGCTTCTCTCTCTTGAACATAATGTGTTGAATGAACCTTTAATTTTTTGAAAAATAGATGTTATAGTACCTGAGAATTTTAAAATATAAATATTTTAATGGGGATGAGGGAGACTGAATGAATTAGTGAAGGTTGTGGGAACAGTTCTACAGAAAAAAGATGGATATAAATTTTAAGGACAGGAAGTTCTGTTAATTTTGTGACATGCAGAACAATGACAAGTCTATGTAATGGGAAATTTAAATGCTTAGTCTATATAATATTTATACATCTGGAAATAAAGTATAAAGGGCAAGAAGAAAAGCTAGAAGATTTTAATTGAAAGAGAATATAGAAGAAATAACACTAGAAAAAACGAAAATAACACTTTTATGCCTTGTGCTCTATGCTAAGCATTTTTACGTGCTATTTCATTTAATCTTCACAATAACTGTATAAAGGAGGTACTATGATGATCTCCATTTTACAGGTGCAGAAGTTGAGACTCAGAAGTTAAGTAACTTGCCCTAGTTCCCCAGATGGTACTCCAGGGGAGTGCTGGGTTCAAACCTGCCCAGTTAGATTCCAGAATCATTGTATAGCCTGACTTGTTGGAATATTAGAGAATAAAGTACTAGTTTAGAAAAGTAAGAGGAGAATTTGAAAAACTAATGTTGGAAAAATAGGGTAGGACAGCTGGGCAGAGGGAACACAGAGACAAAAATAAGAGTAATTGCCATGCTGTAGATAATTGGAGGGTAGCAACCTAATAAAATGAAACAGTAGGAGATAGCAGAAGCTTAAAAAGTTATAAGAGGTGACCAGTAACTCCTAAATGATATATTGCCACCAAGAAATGAGTGTGCAAGGCACATCCTCAGCTATAGTGGGAAAGGACACCTTAGCACCTCAGATCAGGGGCAAAGAAAGGGCAGAGCACAGTGAACGCGCAGGAAACTGCCCTCCACCACGTCTCACCTAGTAGGCAGGTGAGAGGTGAGCTGCAGAGTGAAGTCAGCTGAGTCTCCATAAAACAGTTGATGAGAAGCCCTAGGTTACATCTGGATATTTCCTTCAGGTTATCATGATGTAGTTCAGGTGACCGGATAGCTTATTAATAACTTGTGGTGCCCCAGAAATCGATAACTGAGATAATTTAAAGATACACTAACATAAATGACTATTAATTATACTATCCTCTCTACAAAATTTTTTATTAAAAGAATAAATTGAAGTTTCCAAATTAACTTTAATTTTTAAAATATGTATATCATTTTCAGCCCTGGCCGGTTTGGCTCAGCGGTTAGAGCGTCGGCCTGCGGTCCAGAGAGACCCGGGTTCGGTTCCCGCTAAGGGCATGTACCTCGGTTGCAGTTTGTCCCCGGCCCTGGTTGGTCGTGCGGGTGGCAGCCACTCGATGTGTCACTTTCACATCGATGTTTCTCTCTCTCTCTCTTCCTCTCTCTCCTTCCCACTCTATCTGAACAAAAAATGAAAAAAATGTCCTCAGGTGAGGATAAAAAATAAAATAAAATAAAATATGTATATCATCTTCATATAATCTGTAAAGGAGTATCATGCCTAGGCACAAATTGGTACCCTCTTGCACCCAATCCTTGGCATTTACTACCTGATAAAATTTTAATATTCCTTTATACCTAAACTCCAGCTCTACTCAAATTTCCTGCACTGCTTGGCACAGTAGCAGTTAGGTTTGAGCTCCTAAAAATGGATTTTTATTTAGCTTAGTGTTTGCTGTTAAAGTTAAACAGCAAATTCTAAAATGGGTTTCATAGAACAGTAATTCCAAAAAGTATTCTCCCTCTCTCTCTCTCTCTCTCTCTCTCTCTCTCTCTCTCTCACACACACACACACACACACACACACAACTGAGTTACTCACAAAAGAGTTCTTTGGTCAATGAAGTTTGGGAAATCCTGAGTTAAATAAAATGGGTTTCTTTACCACAGGATTTATCAGATCCTCTCCTATGTTAATGTACACTTTACATCTCCAGAAGGGATAATGTAATTCTCATATGTACCTGATTCCAGAGCACTTTTTCTTGAAGCATCTGATGGGACTAGTTGTGTGTATACCAGTGGGGCATTGCTAGAATTACCTCTTTCACCTACCTCTTCAACTCCCCCGAGGAACCCTGAAGCCTTTTATTCAAGACAGCTTTCTATTCTTTTTCTGATTCAAATGCAGAATGCTATCTTGTTTTCCTCATGGTCAACTGGGGAGAAGGAGAACAAAATTGTGCCTTTATCTGCTAATTCAATCAACTTCTACACTTTTGCCTCTTTTAATAATGATCCATTTACTTCTCACAACCCTGGCCAGTTTTGCTCAGCGGTTAGAATGTCAGCCTGCGGACCAGAGAGTCCCGGGTTCGGTTCCCGCTAGGGGCACGTACCTCAGTTGCAGTTTGTCCCTGGTCCCGGTTGGGGTCGTGTGGGTGGCAACCAGTCAATGTGTCTCTCTCACATCGATGTTTCTCTCTCTCTCTTCCCCTCTCTCTCCCTCCTGCTCTATCTGAAGATAAATGCAAAAAATGTCCTCGGGTGAGGATAAAAAAATAAAATAAAATAAAAAAAGAGTGTGGTCTCAGGAGTCAGCCCACTTAGCTTTGAGTCTTGTCTCTGTTCTTCATAAGCTATCTGAGCAAGTTGGTAAGTCTCAGCCTCTGCTTCCTCATCTCTATTAATAACAATACCTTCCTTACTATATTAAATCAATTAGTGCATACAAAGCACATATAACAGTGCCTGTGACATAGTACATAGTGTTATATAAGTAATAGGTCTTTTTCTTTTTATTCTTTATATTCTGTTCATGCTAAGTCACCCTTTTCTCTGTCAGGCAATACTTAGAGGAACAACTGCAAAGGAAGCATTGCTTTGGAGCAGGGCCAGAACAATTCCCACCAGGAAATAAACTCCATGAAGCAGAGATATTTCCTGTTCCCACAACAGTGTCCCCAGCCCCCAGAACAGTGTCTGGCACATAGTAGACTCTCAATAAATACTTACTGAGTAAATGAATGAGTGTAAATTTGTGTGAAAGTGAATAAAAAAGTGTTTCTAGGAACTCTAGGGACACTTCTATGAGAAACCAGAAGCCTCTACTATCCATGTGCATTGAGAGGGCTCTGTGATGAAAATGAAATGTTATATAACTTTTATTCAGCATTTATATGAAATGCAGCATAAAAATATACTAAAAGATGGCCATCACCAGTCTTCCACCATAAATGACTGGACAGATGTATGAGATAATGGGTTTTGGGGCTCAGGACAATAGTCAGGCAGTACAAGACTGAGATCCCCAAGGCGAAGGAAACTTAGGAGGTGAGTTCTGTGATCACCTGGCTCACTCTCTGACAGTTTCCTTACTGCAGTAAAGTAAGCTGGAGCTCAAGCATAGCAGTCCAATTGAGCTGAGGAGAGAGAGGTCAGAGTTGGAGCAACTAAAGTTGCTGGGATCTGTAGCACAGGGGAGTTGGAAATGAGGCATCTGTGCAGAAAGGGGCCATAGAAGTTTGTATGGGGGTTCTTCATGAGTCCATGGCTGAGGGTGGGCTGTACCTGTTCAGGATAAGACTGTGAGTCTTATCAAAGAGCAATTGCAACAAGAGTGAGTATGAAACAGTGAGACCAATGGCCAAGCAGTGCTGGTAGGCATTGCATTCCAGCTCAGCCAGCATGGAAACAACTTGTTAATGCCCTAATCTTCCAAATGAGATACTAGAAAGTCCTCAGATTAGAAATAAGGACTTTGTCCTAAAATGTAGTCTGCTCTAGAAATACCCTAACAACATCTAAAACCAAGGCCCAATTAGATCTTCAGAGGAGATAGAGTTTGGAGGTGAATCCTGACAAATTAGGTCTTGGGAAATACTTTGGCTTTCCACAGATTTGACCTAATAAAGTATAGATCTAGGCTTACACAGGTTCAACATGATCAACCTGAAACTGAATTACCTGCTAGAATAAAAATCACTAGTCTTCATAGGAATGAATCAGATAGTACAATGTCTAATGTAGAGTAAAAAATTACTAGACATGAAAGACACAGGAACATCTAACCCTTACACAAGAAAAAAATAAGAAGGCAGGCAGTAGAGACCCTCTCCTGAGATGGCCCAGATGTTAGACTTAGGAAACAAAGACTTTAAAGCAGTCATTAAAAATGTGTTCAAGAACTTAAAAGAAAAATCTACTAAATAAGAGGTTGTTTCAACTGAAAATAAAATCAGTCTGGATGCTTTTTTTTTTTTCAGTCCTACCAGAATGTGAACTGCTTAATGAAAGCTTTCTTCCTCTTTCCCACTTTTATTCCCACTCCAAAACCTCACCTAATTCCTCCAAACCCTTACTCTTGCTGTTTCAGTTGGACTCATTTTTGCCAGATTATAGTCTGTCATAGCCTCATAAAAAATGCTGTAATTAGCCAAGTGTGCACTGGCCTTTTATTTATTTTATACAAACAAGACTGAAGCAATTGATTTTTTTTTTAATCTAAAGGCAGTGTGCTGCCTTTTTTTTTTTTTTTTTTTTTTTTCATGAAACCACCTGTTTGTGGTCTTTGGAGAGCAGTCATATTTATTACAGTACAAGACATGCTTTCCTTTTTTCCTCCTTTGTCCACCAGATCTGAAGTTCTGCTGTGTGCCCCAGCCCCAGACTGAAGTTTGTAGCCTAATGTATGCTATAAACATGTTGCATGCTGTTAGATCTCAAACACCAGACATTGTGCTACCATTTTCTTAGCCTATGTTTTTATGGACATCAGTTGAAACAAAGCCGAGGTGGCTGCCTGCCAGATTTTCCGTGTAATGTCTCTAACCTGACTTGGCTTGCTCATTGTGTTCTGCAAAAACTATGTACATTCAAGGGACACTGGGAAGCTGGAAAGAGCCCTTATGTGACATTTTGGCTTGCTCCGACGATTAGCTTGTGCTGCTGGCGTAAAACACATGGTGGAAGAGGTGGGTCTTGGCAGAGCCGGGTGACATGATTCGCTTGTTAGGCCTCCTTGTATAATTGACTTTGTCATCTACAGTCTGTTCTAAGGGCAATTATTGTTTTAAAACAAGTTGCTTATACAACTCAATATCAGGCCATTTTTTAGTCTGTTTATCTCCACCCATCAGTATTTATGACTAATCTTCATTTTATACATCTTTGATTTCAAAGCTGCATTACATTTTTCAAAATCTTCAAACTCATTACAGGTCAATAGAGATTCAGTGATACTTAAACTATCTATAACTAAACTTCTATTCCCCTGCTCCCCCTTGTAGAAACCCATTTACTGGACTTTGTCCGCAAGAGCTGCTATGCTTTCAATATCTCCGACTGGGTCATTTGCCTGTTGATCAGTCTCCATGGCCTCCTCTTCTTTTGCCACATTAGCCTTGAGACCTCTGGGGTGTCAGCCCTTCCTTCCTTGCCTCTACTTTCAGGCTGGTTCCTGAATACTAACTTTGAATTAACTGCTTTAGATTGGTCTCCTTGCCCCAGTGTCCTTGTCCACTCATTACATCCATTCTCAGCCTCAGAAAACATGTCTCTCTATTCAGGCTAGCAACTGAGAGCCGTTGCAGAAAAGCACCTAGCAGTGTGGTTAATCTCAGCACAAACACAGCCTTTCCAATCTCAGCTGGACCTCAAGGCTATCCTGTAATTTTTTCATCCCAAGTTAAAACCTTGCTAAATTTATCCGTTCCCAGTGTTTCCCGTTTCCAGGTTCAGTCTCAACTTCCCTCTCTTATCTCCAAATTCATCTGGATCTTTCATCATATTCGCTTCATTTTCTCTCCCTTGTTCAAAGCTGGCACCATGACCTGTACTCCACATCCATCTCTCATCTCTGTGGCCTCAAACCCCCTCTCCTCTGCCTTCATTTGGTCACACCACAATGTTAATGTGATAGTGGGTATCCATCTACATTCATCCTCAGTGCTGGCATATATTATAGGGG
This sequence comes from Tadarida brasiliensis, assembly GCA_030848825.1. Classification (NCBI taxonomy): domain Eukaryota; kingdom Metazoa; phylum Chordata; class Mammalia; order Chiroptera; family Molossidae; genus Tadarida; species Tadarida brasiliensis. The sequence goes on along the minus strand of CM061267.1, from coordinate 89,532,619 downwards.
TTTTGTTGTTTGTAACAGTTGTTTTTATAAAATTGTGAGAGATGGAGAGAAGAAAAAAGATATATACTATATAAATATATATATACTATACACATCTACACACAAACACATACTTCTTTTTGTTTATATTTAACATCTCTGTAGGTCAAAGTGGGAGATAGCTCTACCTCATTCTTCAATGGCTACGTACAATTCTAAGATATGGATATATAGCAATTCAACTCCTCCACTAATAATCAGTGGACATTCAGGTTGTTTCCAGATTTGTTTGTGTGTGTTATGTTAATAACAGAGCTGCAATGTAGATTGATCCCTGTTTGTTCCACAGGCCAATATTTCTTTGCTTGCATTTCTACATTAGTGGAATCTAAATCAGATTGCCTCCTTCTCCCACCAGTGGCTTCCTATCACATTTTGAATAAAAGCTATACTCCTCACCGTGGCCAACAAGGCTTCTGTGATCAGGTGCCCCCACCTCTCGAACTTCAACCCCCCTGGCCCCCACCCCCACCACAGCTCCTGCTCCTTGAGCACACCCAATTCCACCTGATCCCAGTTCTTGTCCTTGCTGGTCCCACTGCTGGGATGCTGTTCTTCCCATCAGAGCTTCATGCAGTGGACTTTCTCACCTCCTTCAGGTATCTGGTCAGATGTCACCTGCACTGCAGGTCTTCCCTGAGCACCAATTAAAATAGTTCCCTGCCCACCCATCTCTGTGCCCTTACTCTGCTTTCATGTTCTTCTTGGCACTTATCACCACCAGAAGTCACAGTGTGTGTTGTTGTTGAGTTCCTGTCTCCCCCTGGAGAATGTGGGCTCCGTGGGGGCGAGGACTTCGTCATCTTGGTCATCACTGTGTTCTCAGCTTCTAGAACAGTGCCTCGAACACCTTAGGTGTTCCGTCAGTGTTTGAATAAATGCATGAATAACAATCACAGTTTCATATGTATGCTGTGTTGCCTTCCCATGCTGTGTTTTACTCATCTTTTCCTTTCTTGCCCCTTCACACCTGACAAGTACAGGGCTGCTGTGTATAGTGGCAAATTTTAACATAAGGGATGACCTTGGAGATCTCCCTCCACCACCACCGCCATGCACATTTACAAAATGACTCGAGGCGCTACACCTCTCCTATTTCATTTGGAAATTCAGATCGCTGGCAGTAATCTACTTGATTTATCATTTTCCCCTTCTGTGCTGCACCTCGGAGTTAATTAAGAAGGCCATGAATCTTCCCTTCGTAGCTCTAATGCACCCCCATTTGCAGGGTACTCATATTGCTGAGACTGTTGATTTGGGACTCAAGCTGAAACATTACTTAGTTTTCTCACATTGAAGTTCATTATGCTGGGCCTAAATACTAGTCTTGCCTTTGAAGCCCCCTTCGCTGGCAAGCTTTAAAATAGCTTCATATTTTCAGTTTCTAAATAACTTGTTCCCATTTCTGACTTCATGGCTAAGACCTTGCCTGTTGACTTAAAGTAGCGTAACTAGGTCAGCCCCGTGTCCCTAGACCTCTCCATCCTCAGCCACAGATAGACTCTCACCTCTGGTCTGTGTGTTGCTGGTTTCCAGCAATAGCAGTCTGGGCTTAGAAAGGACAGCTGCACAGCCCTGTCATCCCAAACAACACAAGTCCCTGCAGCCTGAACAAACAAAGACAGTCAAGTCATAAGAAAGCATTAACCTTAAATCCTTAAAAGACCAAAGCTAAATTTTATCGAAATGGTCATGTTGAAGAAGAATGAAATGTGTAGTACAGCAAATGACTGCCCTTGTCTTAGCGTTTTCAACACAAATTAGATTCTCTTTGTTGAACACCTACTGTGTGCTGGGCACTGGGCAGTACACTTCCCCGTGTCTGTAATCTCCTGGTGACCCTGCAACAGCTCTGTCGCCCTTGTACCTTGGAGGGAGTGAATCCCAGGGAGGTGGCAGGAGCACTTGACTCTTTAGTGCCTTGGACCCCTTTGCTGAACTGGTGCAGCCTATGGATTGTTTCCCGAAATAATGTTTTTAAATTCATAAACTAAAATATATAGGTTACAAAGAAAACCAACTATATTAAAATACAGTCATCAAAATATTAAAATTACAAATTTGTAGTATGGTACCATGTGCTTCTTTATTAAGGCCTTAAATAAGAAAGTTTAGGTGCCGAGTTAATAGTTTCCCTAATTTCAAATTAGTGATAAGTATAAATAAGATTTTGAGACCTGTTACAATTGCCCTGTGACTTCTCTGGGTGCAAAGTCATAGCTACTGCGAAAATACTGATTAGCTGCCTATATTCATAGTTGGAAAAGGCTACATTTTAGTTAGAGGTAAACAAAAGTAAAGATGTAAATTTTTTGGATCCAAGTTCACAGATCTCCTGAATTCTACCCATGGCCCCTTTGGGTCCACAGACCCCAGGTTAAAAACACCTCAGGTGTCATTCTTCTGGATTACCGAGATAGTAACATGAAAAGGTGTCAGATTGCTTCTCTCAAAACTGCACAGAATCCAGGCATGTATAGGACAAGGCCCATGTCACCTAATCTCCGACACCATTGTCTTGCCTCATACGTATACATTGCCTCTAAAAACCTATGGCTCAGAACTGCCTCTCATCTACTTCTTTAATTGAACATGAAGATCACGTGGGCTTACCAGACTGGAATAATTGAAGTGCTGGCTTGTGTTTTATGTCATCGCCTCCAGTTGCTGATAAAACCAAACAACAAGCAAGGAGGATTTTTCATTCAGCCCTAAGCAGGTGGTAATTCAGTCTCTGGTCATTGCACTCATGTCAGTCCTGTCCCAGGGGCTTTCCCCACCCTGTTTGATTCGAGTTAGTGCATTTTCCTTGATGATTCATTCGTTCACTCTGCACTGTTGCTAAGGCTGTAAACATGATGTTCGACAAGCGGGATTTGCAGAGAAGCCTTCCCAGCGGCTTCCACCTTGTGATCATTGAAATTTCCCTGCAGATTTAGGTGACAACATGGGCCCATGTAATTTGCAGATGGTGGGGCCCCCATACAATCAGTTCTTGCCAACTCCCTCTCTCCTCTAATGAGCTATGATTCAGCATGCCAAGACCAGAAATCAGATCTGGCTTTTGGAATTGTCCCTGCCTCCTCGGCAATCTGCGTACATCTTTTCTTGACTGTGCCTAACTTAGCCGACTCGATCTTTTATTTCAAGTTGAGAGAGTCTAACAACAGTTTAGCTCTCAGAAAACACAGTATAACCTTGGCAAATTGTGTGCTCACCTTTGTATATCAGATGCTGCCCAAGTTTGCCTTTTGTCCAAACAAAGCTTAATAGAAAAGGCTAAGTGGTGTCCTCATCCTTACACCTAGGGAAAGAGTGTCATGGTGCTTTCTCTCTGGCCATGGGTGTCAACCACAGACGCCTCTGTATGACAGGCTTCCAGGAAAAATAGAATCCACTGTTGGTTCAAAGTTGATTTATATTTTCATTATTGAGGCAGATTCATTTGGAGCAAATAAGTTGGGAATTTGCTTAGATTTGTTCTTCACTGTGCCCATGCAAACATTTGCTCTTTATTGCTCATTTTATCGTTGTGTTCAGCACCAACCAGATTCAGTGATGTACAGTTCTCTTGGGCCAAACGAGTGTGATGAAAAGCCGGTTCTATATTGCATTAATCTTTGCGAGACAGCAGCCGTATTTTTTAAAACTCAAAGCCAGAATATGTTTAGTCATAAAGGCACATTATGCTCTTAGCTCTTTTACCCTTTAAAAAAAAAATTATTTCTGGTCCTTGGCATAGATTTCTCTAGGGCTAAAGCAGCAAGGTCTTATTTTCTAGAGTTTTAAAGGGGCATGCACATATTTGTATATAATATCAAAGAAGTCTTAATTGAAACTCGAACAACTATTGTAAACCCCTCAATTTCTGATCCCCTAGGTCACACTACACCTTTATAGCCCCTAAAAGATGTCAAATACAAAAAAAAAAAAAAAAAATCAAATCCTGGCTCTGGAACTCTACCCGAGACAAGCCTCTTTTTTTCCATCTTCAGAATAATAGAGCTTTGCCCCTGCCTGTCATCTCTCCCATCTGTAAATAAGTTTATTATGTGAACTGTGAATTGAGCTCATTCTATTATGTGTAGAATAATAGCTTATAGCAAAGCAAATTAATCAGGAATTTCAGGTGGTCTTCCATTTAATTTCCACTTATGTCTGGGTTTTCCTGCTCAACATGTGTTTTTTAGAGTCATCCATGTAGCAGCAGTACATATTTTGTACTACATATTTTTATTACATGTAGTAGTACATATTTTGTTTTTGTTGATAGATGCTGTTCATGGTGTTTGCCTATTATAGAGGATCTGTGAACATTCTTGTGCCAGTCTTTTGTGGGCATAGCATTCATTTCTCTTTGGTCTGTTACTGCTGAGGTATGGTACAGGTATGTGTTCAGATGTTAGAAACAGCCAAACGGGTTTTGAAGGTGGTTAAGCCATACTAGTCTCCCATAGGCAAGGCAGGAGACTGCTAGCTGTTCCGCATACTCGCCAACACTCTGTATTATCAGTCGTTTCTAGTTCAGTTATTCCAGGGGTTGTGTATTGGTATTTAGAGCAAGTTATTTTTGATCCATCATTCCTCTTTATTGTTGCTGTATAAAAATGCTAAAATAATAATAGGAGTAAAAAATGGAAAGAAATGGCATTTAGATTTCATTACATGAGATGCTTTTATGAGTCCCTACAAGTGTTTATCCACACATGCTTAAATCTGATGATAGAGCCTGGCCAGTGTGGCTCAGTGGATTGAGTGTCCTCCCATGGACTGAGAGGTCCCAGTTCGAGTCCCAGTCAGGGCACATGCCTGGGTTGCGGGCTCGATCCCCCACAGAGGGTGTGCAGGAGGCAGCCAATCGATGTTTCTCTCTCACAGTGATGTTTCTATCTCTCTCTCCCTTCCTCTCTCTCTAAAAAAACAAAACATATTTTTAAACTGATGATAGAGAAACTGTTTTAAAATTTTTGCTTTTTCACTTATGTGTTTTCTAGATTGCTTTGCAATAATGGGTAGTTGGGCCAGTGTGAATCCACAAATTCAGCTGGTAAGAAGACATGAGTCCATCCCTTTACTAGGAGAACTATGAGCCTGTCGAGTCCCCCGCTTTACCACCATAAGAAGGATCAGGCAGTCAGAAAACTGTGGGCGGTCCCTATATTCTGTTTTTCCTCCCTAAGCCCAAGCAGAGAACCCCACAGGTATCCCTGAGCCATTCCCTGCCCAGGCCTCAGGGTAACTGTGGCCAGACGGGGTGCAGGTGGGCCTGTAGCGTCTGCCCTGTGGCTCTCCCAGGTGCCGTGTATGCACCTTGGTCTGCTGGTGGCTTTGACTGCCCAAAGCCATAAGGAGGGCACAGCTGGGTCAGATGTTTCTTTTCAGAAATGAAAACAGTTTTATTACTTTTTTCTGAGAATGAAAGCAATGTGTCAAGGTATACATATGTATATAATAAAACTGTGGAGAAATGTGTGGAATGGAGAACTACAAAGTCCAGAATAGTAGTTACTTCCGGGGGTGAAATTGCCTGGGAAGGAGCAGAGAAGGCTTCACCTGCGCTGGGAGCACTTTAGTTCTTAAGCTGAAGGTGGATTTGCAAAATTTTGCCAATTCTTTAAACCATTTTGAAACTTCAAATACTGCAAACAATGCACTCATATTAATGATTCATATATCAATGAAGTATATAATAGAGAAATGAAAATCACATGTATTTCCACCACCATGCACAGGAAATGCCACTCCTTTTTTTATTTTTTTTAACCTATGTCCTTCCAGGATTTTGTGTGTTCTAGTCTCTCTCTCTCACTCTCCATTTATTTATTAACGTACAAATATTTGCGCAATGACATTTGCGTGCGTGTGTGTGTGTGTATGTGTACATAGGAGTTGGAGAGAGAGAACATATATATAAATAAACCATACGCTATACTCCATTTTTATAATCCCCCTTTTTAAAACAAATTTCATCTGGGAACTATTTATACATTAATAAATATAGCTATATATTATCATACTAATGGGTGCATATTAACCTACATGTGGGTTTACTATACATTCATTTAACCAACCCTTTCTTGATGAACATTTAGTTTTCATTTTTAAATCATTAATATATAGACAATACAACAGGGAACAACCTGTAGTTACATCTTTTGCACACTATCCAAGTATTCCCTTAGGGTAAATGTCCATCTGGGGATCACTGTGTCTAATGAAGGACAGAAGCAAAATTTTGATATCTTTCACCAAAGTATCTTCCAGAAACAGGTTCCACTGTAGGAGTATAAGTGTCTGTCTAGCCATTCCTTACCCACAGTGGGAATTAGGGTTCTTCTGAATCTTTGCCAGCTTGAAAAGCTTAAACAGGGGTGGGGGAAGGTAGGAGAAGACAAAAGGGGGACACATGGTGATGGAAGGAGCCTTGACTTGGAGTGGTGAACACACAATACAATGTACAGATGATGTGTGGTAGAATTGTAAAAAAATAAAATAAAAAATAAAAAAATACACACACACACACACATACACACACACAGAGGGAGGGGGAGAGGGGGGGCAGGAGAGAGAGAGAGAGATATCGACTGGTTGCCTCCCATACATGCCCGGACCAAGGATTGAACCCACAACCTAGGTATGTGCCCTGACCACCTTTTGGTGTACAGGACAATGCTCCAACCAACCGAGCCACCTGGCTAGGGCAATTTCCTGTCTTATTAAAATAATTTTTCTCTTTACAAAAGTAATATCTCATCATTTTGGAAATTTGGCAAAATAAAGAAGATAATGAAAATACTTAAATCTTTCCACCTAGAGCTAATCATGGTTACTATTTCTGGATATTTCCTTCCTGCTTCTTTGTGCATGTTTTTCCAGAATTATACCATACATAGAATTTTATCATCTGATTTTCTTAACTATATTGTATTTTTTTTTTTTGGTCTCTAAATATTTTTTTTAACTTATCTTTATTGTTGAATGTATTACAGATGTTCCTCATTTTTCCCCCATTGCCCCTCTCCTCCCCATTCCCGCCCCCCTCCTGCCTTTCCCCACACTGTTGTCTGTATCCATTGGTTATGCATATATACATATAAATTCTTTGGTTTATTTCTTCCCACCCCCCAACCCTCCTTCCCTTTGAGGTTTGTCAGTCTAACAACCAATTTGTACTTCTTAATCCCTTCACCTTTTTCACTCATCCCCCTAGCCCCCACCCATCTGGTGACCAACAAAAGTTCTCTGTATCTATGAGAATGTTTCTGTTCTGCTTGCTCATTTTGTTTGTAGATTCAATTGTTGATAGATATATATTTATTGCCATTTTGTTTGTTCATATTTTTTTTATCTTTTCCCAAGAAGACCCTTCAACATTTCATATAATAATGGTTTGGTGGTGATGAACTCCTTTAGCTTTTCCTTGACTGGGAAACTCTTTATATGGCCATCGATTCTAAATGACAGCTTTGCAGGATAGAGTACTCTTGGTTGTAGGTTCTTGCTTTTCATCACTCTGAGTATTTCTTGCCACTCCCTTCTGGCCTGCAAAGTTTCTTTTGAGAAATCAGCTGACAGCCTTATGGGAACTCCCTTGTAGGTAACTAACTGCTTTTCTCTTGCTGCTTTTAAGATTCTCTCTTTGTCTTGAACCTTTTGCATTTTGATGATGATGTGTCTTGGTGTGGGCCTCTTGGGGTTCATCTTGTTTGGGACTCTCTGTGCTTCCTGGACTTGTATGTCTGTTTCCTTCACCAAGTTAGGGAAGTTTTCTGCCATTATTGTTTCAAATAGGTTTTTGATTTCTTGTTCTCTCTCTTCTCCTTCTGGCACCCCCAAGATGCGAATGTTGGCACACTTGAAGTTGTCCCAGAGGCTCCTTATACTATCCTCATTTTTTTGGATTCTTTTTTCCTTTTGCTGTTCTGATTGGGTGTTTTTTGCTTCCTTATATTCCAAATCGATGGTTTGCTTCTTGGCTTTATCTACTCTACTATTGAATCTGTGTAAACTATTCTTTATTTCAGTTAGTGCCTCCTTCATTTCTAACTGTGCCTCCTTCATTTCTGACTGGTCCTTTTTTATGCTCTTGAGGCCCTCACTAAGTTCACTGAGGTTCTCACTAAGTCCATTGAGCATCCTTATAAGCAGTGTTTTGAACTCAGCATCTCTTAGGTTGCTTAACTCCATTTCACTTAGTTCTTTTCCTGGAGTTTTGTTCTGTTCTTTCATTTGGGACCTGTTTCTTTGTCTCCTCATTTTCGCTGCCTCCCTGTGTTTGTTTCTATGTATTACTTAGCGAGAGGTATGGGGCTAGCTGAAACCAGATGCTGCTTGTTTGAAAGAATTTAGGAAAAGCTGAAGCAGGCTCCAAGACAGGCCAATCCTATGGTAAGCAACTGGCAAGAGCTTGGGTGGGCCTGAAAGTTGGGTGGGGTGGGGCCTCAGGGAATCACCAGGGCGGGGCCAACAGTGTGAGCCAGGTAGCTGGAGTCCCAGATATGGCGGCGTCTGCAGGCCCAGGGAAGGGCTCACCAAAGGAACAAAGGCCTCTGATAGAACGTCTATCCAGGAGAAAGCTGCCTCTCCAGCCCTCGCTCCAATGCCAAACAGCTCAGTTCTTCCCCATATGACTCTGGCGCCTTTCAAGCTGCCTCCCCCACGCTGGAGCCTGGAGGGTGCGAGTCCGAGTAAGTCCGTGCGCGGGCCCTTTAAGAGGAGCTGTCTGGGGCTCCAGCCGCCTCAGCCTTAGTTCCCGCTGGTTTTACAGCCAGAAGTGATGGGGATTCTCTTCCTGGCACTGGAACCCTGAGCTGGGGGCCTGGTGTGGGACGGGGACCCCTCAGTCCTCAGGGAGGACCTTCCCAGCTGAGGTGTCCTCCTGATTTTTATCCGCCACACGTGGGTGTGGGACCAGCCAGTCACGCCTCCGCCCTCCTAGCAGTCTCCATGCGGCTTCTTCTGTAATTTCGTAGTTGTAGGACTTCCATTCAGCTTGATTTCAGGCGGTTTTGAATGATGGTTGTTCTGTAGTTTAGTTGTAACTTTGAACCTACGCCGCCATCTTGACCGGAAGTCTCTAAATATTTTTAAAATAATCATCTGGCAGCATTAATGCCTAGAACTTGTTCATCCATTTCCCATGGTCTTTGGATTATTTTTCATTTTTCACTGTTATCAATGATGCTGTGATTCCTTCTGGTATGTTTCTAGAACTGGGATGTGAGAGTATGAACACTTTAAAACCGATACAGATTGTCAAATTATTTCCATAAAGGACGTAGTCATTTTCATTCTTACCAGAGGTGAACAAGAATATTGTTTCACTCTTTCCCTGCAGGCATTAAGGATTATCATTTTTAAAACTTTTGCCAATTGAATATGAAAACATCAGTACATGGTGTTTATGAATGACCACTGTGATGAATCTGTTTGTCGTGTGGCAGGGGCATGACATAGTCAGAACAGTGCTAGATCTTTTCAGCACGGGAAGGAGGGTGTACTGTCCAAGCTGTCTTCTGGAATTCCTTCCAGCGGGTGCTGACTGTGAGATCCAGATTGAAGCTCAGATTTATAGCTTCAGTCCCTGTAGAACAATTATTAAATCATTCATCCAGAGTTATAGAGTCCCTTGTTTAAAACTGAACGACTAGATAGGCATGTGTGTGATTCCTGAGGAATAAAGACTGTCTTGTGTTCAGATGCGGTCCTTCCTTTTTACCATTTGTGGTCAGTCTGTGAACATCACAAAGGCTAGAAAAGTGAGGAACCGGATGTGAGAGGGTGGAGAAAGAGAGAGGTGTTCTGGCTAATTTCTGTTCCTCTCTGTTTTCAACAGTCCCTCAGTCTAGCCCCCCACATCCCTCCCATCCTCCCAAAATGAGCAGAAGTCTCAGGTGATGAGAGACTGTGATGAGAAATGGTCATTGGGCCTTTTTGAATCTCTTAGATTAGAATTGATGTGGACCCAGCCCAGCCCAGTTCTTAGACCGGTAAGGAACAGCACCGTCTGCACCACCTTGCAGTTAACCTGGATGTCCCAGCCAGCTTTCTTGTCTGAACTTAAGCCTCTGGGAGGTTAAGCCACCACTTTATCTTTGCTGCCTGTACTGCTTCTTTGCAAGTTACCAGATCAGAATCCCAGACCTCTGAAGGAATTAAGACTGGAAAGAACTTTCCAAGCAGGTTTCCACGGGAAGGTCAGACTGGATCATCCCTTGAGAGTTTCCTAAGACTTTTGTTTATTCAAAAGCTTTAACTAATATAAAAGTGTGAAAACAAACCTGGCTTTCCCACCACAGAGACTTGGCCACCAGTCATGATCGTGGCAGACTGTGTCATCCTGCCTCTCCTCCATATTTACAGAGGCTCAGAAAAGGGATAATACAGTTTATGGACTTCATCTCACTACAAGCATGACCACATTCCACATGCCACCCGTGCCCTTCCCTTCCAGGAGTTCCCACCCCCAAGAACACAGCCGTGTCCAGGGTCAGTCTTGAATTGTGTTTTCCTCACTTGTGACAGGAATAGAGTTTTGCAACTCACTCTTCACCTCCATCCATCGCCAAGCCACTCCAATTCCCTCTCCACTGCTTCAGTCTGCACAGAGTGAGGTTTCATTACTATTTTTGCAATAAAAATACTGTAAATCATGCAGGGCTGGTGTAAGAAAGACTGGGTGGGAATAAAAGAAAAACAGTGCTCTCTTCCCAAGTTAAACTCAAACCCCGCCTCTGTGCATGGCACCTTCTCGGAAGAAGCCGGCGTTGTGTTAGCAGGAGTCTTGTGGAGTTGTGGATGCATTGTGTAGTGTTAATGTGCCGAACAATCTTACTTTTAGCACATCTAGAACTGACAAGTCATGCCATTATACTGCTCATAGAGCATTAGCTTTTCCTGATTCTGTCTTCTTGTTTTGCAATAGCAGGGGAAGGAGAATCCAGATACTTCCAGTAGCTTTCCAATTGAACATTCATGACAAAATACAGAAACACGTGTAGCCAAGTGACATGTCACTTGACAGTTCATATTTTTCTGTCTCATCTTGTTTTTGTATGTGCCGCGGCCACAGTGGTCATGTGTTTTTATTCATGTAGTCATATCTTTATACCCTGCTGCCTGACTCGTTCTAGAGATGGAACAAGACGAACCTCAGAAGTTAAATGCAAACAAGATGTGCGGGAATGGATTTCTTTTAGGGATAAGGGAGGAATGCCTTCGAGTCAGGAAGGATTTATGATTTTTGGCTTTGTTTTTCTCTTTTGTTTTTCATTAGTCTTTCAGCTTCGCAAATTCTAATGTGCTCAAGATTTATAAAATACAAGGATCTTTCATTTCTTGTCAGGAGGAAAGATCAAGAAGGATTAATCAGCACTCCACTGAATATAGCCAAATGTACTGCAAAAAGATGTGTCACCTAGAAATACAGCCTTTCTTAAATGGGGAGACACTCACCAGTCTTCTGAATGTTGTCAAATTTGGGGAAATTTAAGGACTTTGTGCTCCACAGCCCTTATTCATCCCAAGCAGTGATTTTGAGATGTCAGAAGACTTGAGTGATAGACATTTGTGTGTGTTAATATCAGCTATAAGGAAAACATATGTATCTCTGCTGCGTGAGACAACTTGCCCATAAAAATAAACATGCTCAAATCTTCCTAATGCTACCACCCGTTCTACTTTATCTGGGACTCTACAAATAGAATGGACGCAATTTTTTATTAGATGCCTGACTTTTTGTTTGCTTATCTGTATTATAAAAATATCATGGAACAAAGTTGTGCTGGGGGTACAACGACTTGAAAAAATAAGAAATGCAACATTTTGGTTACTGTCAAGAGTGATGGTCTTTGCTTAGATTTCATGCTGAAGAACAATATGTACATATTTTAACCTTTGAGTTTGATGTGTACTGAAATGTGCAGTGTCGGTGTCTATAAATGAAACCCTGTAGCTGTCATAGCTGTCTTGACTTCTGAAAAATCTACAGTGAACTTTTAGTTGTTCTCATGCTGATAATGTTAGAAAAAAGAAACACATGCCAACATACTCACACACTCACAGTCACAGATACTGTGATAAATTTCAGACCACAAGCTGTACCAAGAAAATCTCTTTCTCTCTGTCTCTCTCCGTCTCTCCCTCTCTCCCTCTCTGACTCCCCATCTCCCTCTCCCTCCCCACTTTTTTAAGTGACTTTTCTTGAGGTTAGCTTGAACATTTTAGCCAATATTTAAGGACTGAACAGATTCATCAGTTACCGTCACTAGCATCTGAGGTGACCCAACCAGCCATCAGTAAGATCCATGATCGTCAGAGTAGGGTGGTTTATTTTTCTTTGGGTTTCTTTAGTCCTCTCCTGCTTGACTGCTTTGGGAAAATTTTATATACTGTGTAAACATTTCAATCGTTTTTCAAAATTAAGGAAATCCTAAAGTAAGCGTTGAAAATGGTAGACGGGGGAGGGTGGGAGGTCGTAGATCATTTATATTCTACCATTCTAGCACAATATTTTATGTGTTCCTTTTTGTTGTTTGAGTCCCATTCTAATTTTATAGACATTTGTATGAGGTTATAATCAGCACGTACATTTAACTATTATTTCATGAGCATTTTCTGTGTTGCTATATCTTCAAAAATTACTATTTTTTTAAATGACACGTAATAGTGCTTCCATAAGACAGAGCTTACAGAAACATGTGCTCCGTGTTATCATATGGCCGCTCACCAGCTTTCATGATTGTAGATCACACTGAAGCAAACATCTTTTATTATTATTTTCATAGGACCTTTTCTCAGAATGAGAGGCTCCGGTCAGTCTCCACCTTCTTCTGCCACAGTGTGCATATTGGATGATACTATCTATTCCATGGTCCCAAGGAAAAACTTACGTCTCTACTAAATCCCAAAATATTTGGAGAGGGGAGGGGAGGTGAAGCACTAGAGAAATTCGCAGTTGCCGTCACTAGATCACGGTACAGAGGCAACCAGTTCATGCGTTGGCATCATTCTCCCCCTGAGAAGTGATGTTACAATAAGCAAAAGTACTGCTCGCATACAGTTCACTTTAACTCTCTCTCCCTCAGTTTGTTAAAAATGGAGTCATTTGCAAACATTGACTTGTGCTGTCATCATTTGTGCGATTATTTGTGTGTGAGAGCCCAGGATTGGAAGCTGCTCCCGTGTCCCCATTTTAACTTAATGTGAGTCAACACAAGGGAACAGGGACAGGCGATTCACAGTGTGAGTCGAAATAAAGAGTAAATGTGAAATGAAATAAAGAGTATGGTTTTCTTCTCCTCCAAAAATGAGCTCTGATCCTCTGAACAGGTGGAACTACAACCCCAAAGCGACATTGTTTCAAGTTTTACAATGAATGGAAATTTAGCTTTGATACAGAGAAAGATATGTTTTTGTACTTCTAAGATTGTCATTGACTTAACTAATAGAAAACAAGTTTGCAGAATGCTGTATGCCAATTTATACATAATATATGAGGATAGCGTCCCCAGAAAATTTGCAGTCTCATTATGTGTTCACCTTGATTTACAGAAAATCAGTCCCAAAAAATTACACATTAAAGCACAATATACTTTAGAATTTGGGTCCTCTCATTCTAAAAGCTTGCTGTGTTCAGTTTGCTTCATCTACGGAATTAAATAGGTGAATGTTAACCCCATACAGTGGTGTTTTAAAAGAAAGGATGGCAGGCAGAATCATTTCTGTTCACCTTTGGAGAACTTGAGCCTATTGATTTAAACAGAACACAAAAGATTTGCAGTTTATTCCAGACTGGCATATGTAGGATTATTCTACAACCAGGGCCAAAGTTCAAATTCCCTACAATATCAGGGGACATTCACTCTTCAGCGTGTTACTGTTTTAAAAGCAGCTGCCTTTCTTGCTGATTAAAAGTGACTTTAACTCTAGTGCTAAATACCAAAATGAAAGCAGCAGATAGAGAAGCGCTTGCGTGTCTATTTGCTTTTACCCTAAGCCTGGCCATTAAAGGTAATTAATTTATGGCCTGGCAAAGCTTGCTGCCTCTCTTCTGTGGATTTGTTAGTTCTGGATTCAGTGTGGGATGCCGAAGATCACTTGTAGCCACTATTTCTGATCCCTTTGGCTGCCCCTGTCCCTTGGAGAGTCCAGGATTAGCAGGAAAGCCTCCTGTGTTTAGAGATGCAAGTCTTGACCCTTGTGGATTGGGAAGCCTGTGAATCACCCAATCATTAGACCCAGTTGGATAAACTTTTCATGAGTGATATATGTGTCCTGTGAGCTTGGCCTTCCCAACACTTAAGACTGTGGATCGCAGTAATTTTCCAAATATTACTATAAGCATTTTTACCCTTTTCTAACAGAAGGTCAACTGAGTTCAGATCTACCATCAGGAAATTTTGAAGAGTTATTTCTGATATCTGGTAAATTGTCAGTAAGTTGAGTAAGAATATCCCATTTTGTGGGGAGTCGTGTTATTGCACATGAAGGACTGTCAGGGGCTCATAGCAACAAAAAGTTGATGTGCAGGAATCAGGAAGGTTTGAAGTCAGTGTTTAACGATCGGATGCCATCTTCATTTTATAGATGGGGAAACTGAAGCTAGGGTACTCACCAGCAGTAGAGTTGAGGTTTGAACTTGGGTCTCATAGGTCCCAAGCACTGGACCAGCATCTCTGGGTGGTTACAGCAAGCCTTTGACACCCCTGATGGAAAGATCTTGAGAGCACCCTGGATCCCTAGATTTTCAAATACCATCTCATGGGCGCACAAGGAAAATGCAGAATTCCCCTGGCTGGAGCTCCTACTGAAACTGTTTTAATGACATCACTTCCTTGTTTTCTATAAAATGTCCAGTGGACAAGTCCATATCCCAGAGCTGGTCGAAGTCAGCATCCCATTGTTCATTTATCCAAGAATGAATTCAGGCGAATCCGTCTTTCCTGCCATCTCTAGCTTTCACTGTCAGCTTTCTTTGGGGGGAATATTTTTCTGAAAAATAAACTCTTTAATGTTATCACCAGTGTTCCTAGGCATGAGTATGATGACAAATAGACAACTTCCCCCAGTCATGAGGCGGTATGAGGCAGTCGGTGGTGCCAGGTCGCCTCCTGTGCTGGTCACCCCCACACCTCAGCCTTGGGCAGCAGTCAGAATTGACAGTCCTGCCTCAGGCAATCACAGCTCATATACAAGTCATTTAGCCAATGGAGACAGACTACTTGGGTTCAAACTTCATCTCTCCCTCTGATAAGCTGTGTAGCCTTGGACAAGTTACTTAGCCTCTCTGTGCCTTAGTTTCCCCATCCGTAAAATTGGGGTAATAATAGCTACCCTATTGGCTGTGGCAACTACTAAGTATGGAAATACGTGAAAAGCACTTAGAACAGTGCCTGGCACAGTGGACACTATGATCAACAGCTATCATTGTCCTCTCAGCTTCCCAAAGAAGAAAGTTTAAACAGCAAGCCCTCAAATGCCAGGTTTCCATTTAGATGAGATTTTATTTACACAGTTGGCTGCTCCATAGCCTTCTCTCACGTGCTCCCTCAATCACACCCTGATATTCACATATTATCTTTGGTCTGTCATGCTTCTTTGTGATTTCGTGTCCTTAGCTATGTCTGCCATCTATTCTACCCATTCAGGGTCTCCCCATAACTCCTCCCCTGCAGTGTCCTCCTTCCCTGCTTGCCTTCCACCAGGTCTTATCTCCCAGCAGGCTTTTCTGCCAGGTCATCAGCCTCAGGAGCGGTTGGAGTTGAAGATGCACTGACACAGCCTCCTGTAGCTGCTAGAAACAGTATTCTTCCTCCAGAGGCCACCCTCCTAAACAGCTTGCTTTTTAGCAGACTTCTCCATTTCTCACTCTGCTGATGTGCCAAACCCACAATCGTCAGAGCATCCATAGCAACCTGAGCCCTGTTGCTGTCCAGGATGTGTCTACAGCAAGGCAGAAGTTCCTCCCCATATCACACGTAGCCTCTGTGCATCGAAGCTCATTCCCGCTGAGGCCGTCCAAAATTGGTGGGGCCAGTCGGGCCTTGTCACGTTACACCATGATTCTTCTGAGTCCTCATGCTAGGTTAATGTACCATGGTTATTCCAAAATTCATGTAACCTAAAGAAGTTTTATATGCAAAATAAGTATAGTGCCCCAGGAAGACAGAATATGCAGGTTAAAAATTAGCACTTGGAAGCCAGAAGTTTTCCTCCCAAAGAAGGAAACTCTCACTTCTGGACGCTTTGGGTACTTTCCGTCCTTTGGCTTAAAAGAGACATGTGAATTGTAAACTATATAAAATTTTCCAGTGAAAAGGCTCTTTAGTTAAATAAATTAATAAATAAGTCTAGTGAACTGGGAAGATTTCATGTTCTGAAATTTGACTTTTTTCTGGTAGAAAGTTGCTCACAGGTGTAAACTATTTCCAAAGAGAAGAATTTGGGGGATTTAAATGCATTTTTTTATGCTGAGTATAGTCAATGATGAGGTTACGGTATTTCACCCTAACGCCACTTTGGACCCCCATTACATTGCTGCACTGATTGGCATACTCTGGCCTTACCTGTGAAATAAAGATAATATATGCCTACAAGTGCTAGGTACTTTAGGAGAGACAAAGAAATATAAAACGTGGTTCATACACTCAGCTAAGATGACACACATGGAAACTCAACTAACAATGCAAAGTATGTCACAGGGCATTGTGCCGAGTTAGTAGCTGAACTGGTCAGTGCTCTGACAGTGTTTAACATGCAGTAGGTATTTCCCCAAATGCTCACTAGTACTACTGATCTTACTGCTACTGTCACGGTTTTGCTACCACCAGGGTATTGATAATCTTACACTATTCCCGTTTTTCCTGTTACTGCTATTACAACCACTGTTACTAATATTATACTGAGCTGATTTCTGTTAGCAAGTCACTCCCAGCTCTTTCTCTGATTGTTCTCGTTCCCCCACCCCATTACCATCCGTTCTCTTCTCCCAACAATTTTTGAAAGGAGACCTGATGGGGGCACAGCAGAGTGGGTCCAGTGCAGACTGGACTGCAAAATCCAATTCCAAGACCGAATTCAAAGGCAAAACTTTTTACCTTACTTGACTCGCAAGCCATGGTGGGTAAACATGAGCCACATGGAACTGAGCCCTCAGTTCCTAACGGGAATGAATCGGAGAGCCTGGGTTGGGCTTCCGGATTCACTGGGGCCGTTTTGCACAGCCCCAGGGGTGCTTCCGATGAGCGGTGGCATCGAGTGTGCCAGGTCGGGGAGGGCAGCCGTGCGCCCTGCAGCACCCTGACCAGGTTGGCCCACTGGTGGCGGTGGAGTGTCCCACAGCTCCGTTATCGTCCTTCTTTCCCCTTAACTGGGAGCTGGTTGTGTGGCACTTTTTAAAAGTTTTCTATCTACTTGTTTTAGAAGGCATTCCTTCCCTTTCAATGTCCAAACTGCTCTTAATAGAAACTGCGCATCCACCGCCTCAGCGAGGTAGACTTCACATTTTCTTGGAGAGGCGCTCTGAATATCAAATGCATCCTTTTGGAACAGGAAGAGATGTTAAAAGATACCAAAAAAATCGTGCATTGTGTTTTCAGTAAGCCTTTATGCATGGCAGGGAGATAATCTGTAGAGGAGGACGAGTAAGAAATTAGTAAATTAACAAAGGTGACCTTATTCCTTGCACCTGCCCTCTGCGTGATAAATAGTAATTATTTCCTCTCCTCCTTCCTGATATATTAGACCACTCTCAAGGTTTCTATGTGGTGACCTATACTGTCATTTCTTATTTCACTGACCGAGGTCTCCTACTGCATAGATACATATTACTTGTCTGGTAGGTATGTTAGGTACATGTTTTATTACTGTACCTAGAGGTCTCGCTAGAGTAAATATTCTTAGAGTAAATATTCTTAGAGTTTTCAATTAGCAAATTTTAATTAACCAATTGCAGTTTCTTATTAAGAAGTTTTTGATTTGTCATAGCAGTCTAGCTGTGTGTGCACCCTATTCTATTAAGAAGCCATTAAATCCTTAGAAACAGCCTGTGAATTCATTAATCTTACTGTATAATTGCAGTCGTCTGGGTGTAGAGCAGGGCACTTATAAGGTAGTGTCTTTAAAAATGAGGATTTTCTAGATGGAGATGTTACAGCCGTGGAGCTGGGCTAGGGAAGACTGCCCAGCACCCCGGATCACCCGAAGCACCCCATTGAATTTATTTTTGAGTCAGTTTTTAGTCACCCATTGTTTATGCATCTATATCTCATGTTCTGGAAATTGATAACACTTCTTACCAGCTGCATAACTTGAAATCCTACAGAAATATCCCAAGAGGTGAACCAGCCCAGTGTCACTTCCTCTGAGACCACCTTGCACATCATCCCGTGCGTCACCATTTCCTAGAACATAAACGGCACAAAATAGGTTCATTTATTTCATTAGTAAAATAAGTAAGTACTGAAAACCACTTCTGAAGTGCCAAGTGAAGCCCAGCAAGTTCGGGAATAATGTGGCCAGTTGACGTCAGGTTCTGGCCAGTGTGCCCGTAGGTAGGTCGCAGGAGTGCTTGGAGGCTTTGAATACAGTTCACTTACCCAGGAGAGAACCGAGGGACGTTCGTATGGCTGAACACAGGCCTTTGTCACTGGGGGGAGGGGTGGGGGGGAGGAAATGCAGTCTCAGGGCAGAACAGAACTGAATCAGCAGCACAAACTAATTTTTCTATTAAAACTCGAAAGTATGATTGGCTGTCATTCTCGAGCAGCCTTGATTCTGCAGGATCTCAAATGACTAGGCTTTCACTTCAGTGATAGCACTTTAACAGAGTTTACTGCCCCTCTGGCTTCCCAGTCCCCACGTGGTTGAATTTACAATTTTCAGATATGCTTCTCGTACCCGTCGGCCCTGTGTCATGGAGGCAGGTGTCCACAACAGCCAGGCCTGGCCTTAACCAAAATGGGGGGCTGGGTTAAGTTTGGCATGACTGTGTTTTCATCCCATCCTCCTTTTGGGCCTTTGTGTGACTTTCCTGGTGTTCTCTGGACCTATATCCTGTCACCCTTCCACATAGGGTCTTCTCAGTAGCTGTGAGTCATGGTTGAGGGTAAAGAATGGGGGCAATAAGTGACAATTCCAAGTGGAGGGGGCATTAGATAAGGAGCAATAGCAAGCTCTTCATGAGGGTCAAGGGCATTGGCTCATCATGGCTGATACATTACCATCCCTGATAGCATTCCCATGTTGAAATTTTTTTGAATGCTTGAGTCATAACTCCAACGAGTATGCTCTTGTCAGTAGGGGTCTTTGGACACGTGGCAGAACCAAACGAGAAATGACTGATTTGAGGATCCCTTGTTTTATATAGCTAGTTGGTCACCTGCTCTCATGGGAACTCGAAGGGTAAAAGGGTGTATCCAAACTAGATAGAGCCCATGTTAGCTCATCTGTCACCTTCTACTCTGTTCTTGGAACTCTTGGAGCTCATTTAAGGTTCTCTTCCTTGCACAAAACCTCTAAGATCTCTGCACCCAACTCAAGGATGTTCTTGGTCCCCCTCCCCCTGCTTCATCCATAGTACACCCACCCAGCCCCATCAAAACACAAGTGCATCTGCTCATCCTCCCAGTGCACTCAGTTCAGTAAATGAAGTCAGCATGTCCCAAAAGCAGTTCTTCAGAACACTCGCTCCATGAGAAGCTCTTCAGAAGGAGTTTGTGGCCATGTAAGTTTGGGAAATGCTGTATGTCACAGGTACCTATTCATGATGCCAATTTTAAAGATCCACAATACAAATTAAAACCGCTGAGAACTTCTTTTTACTGAAGACATCTGATTAACCTTGCTTAGCGTAGGGGTTCCCACATTTTTGGACTGTAGATCCCTTTAGGAAGTGCTTCATTAAGTCAAGGTTATGTCTAATTGTGGCCTCATATGTTATTACCTCTTGCAGCTGACATTTTTGCGTAAAAATACACCTTTCAGTGACACCCTCCCCATCAGTTGTAAAATAAAAAATGTAGCCAAATCACTGAGCGGGTTTGGGGTTTGGGGTGAGAGGGCAGGGAAAGAAGCCTGTCTCCACCAGTTCCTAGCAGTCGCACCCAATTTCGCAAAACAGCAATTTGTTCCTGACCCACAGAAAGCCTGAAACTCGAAGAATCTGAGTCAACTTCTTGTTCTTTTTTAGAAGCCAGGAAACTTACAAGGCTTTGGGGAGGTGATGTCCATCAGGAGAACACTCTCTTGAAAGCTAATTAAAAGTCCTTGAGTACTGAAAGTGTTTCAGGGAAACAAATCATGTCAGTCCGATTGGAAAGGTCTCTGTCAAAAGCAGCCAAGAGCATTAACTTAGCACCATTATAAATGAAACGATATAAATTACACTTCTTTTTCTAAAAACACACTGAATTCAGGGAATGCTTGCTGGCTTGATTTTCATGAGTTACAAAGGATGTGTTTCACGTATTACCACTTTTTTCTATTACTTCACAAGTCTGGCAGCAACCGACACTGAATATGTAAAAGACTAATATATATTTTAAGAAGTATATGTAGGCCAAACCACAGGGATTTATTGGCCAGGTTCCTTAATTGTCATTGAGTTAGAAGTCCATTAAAAGAGTCCTGTTTGCGCCTGAAGAGTTCAGTGCGGTGCCTAGAGGGGTCTTGCCCCCAGGCTGGAGCCTGGCCTGCCCTGTCCTCCACCATGGGCCTCGACTTTCATACATTTGATTTGCCCAGTCATCACTTTTACACGTTACCGATCAGTCCCCTAAGCCACCTTTCTTTGAGTTGCTGAATTTGGCCCTCATGTATGGGCTGATAGTCATGATGGTGAAAAATTGCTGGAGTTCAAGACTGGACTTCTTTTATGGGGGTGGAGGACAGGACTGATGTTGAGGGTGGACAAAGAGGTCCCACAAAAGCCATCATCCTAAGCAAGTGTTCCCAGGCTCTGGGTACACAGCCTGCATCCCTCTGTAGGTGGCAATAGGCACTGAGCTCCCCTAGGGCCATCTTTGCCCACACTGCATAATCACTGGGACCTCACCCACCCCCAGCCAGGAGGAAATTAAGTGAAGGGAAACAGGGGGAAAAAAGCACTAGGGTACTTACGAACTGATGTGTTTACCTATAGGAGCTATAATGGGTGGGGTCCCTGAGGTGGGCTGCCTAACACAGGGGCAAAAGATGTGTCCGAAGCCTCGATGTCTGCAGTTAGAAATGGAAAGCCTCATCTTTGCTGGTTCCTGGACAGACTGCCTCGGAGGGGCACCAAGGGATGTGCGTGCACACTGTGGGGGGCAGTCTTGCAGGACATCTGAGTGGGACGGGATGGAGGTCCCCTGCCTGTCACAGCCTCCAGCACCTTTTTCACCGCGCTGGAGCGGTGTTGATACTGGCGCTGTGGCTTCTTGGATGAATGCTGCAGGGAGAAGCTGACTGTGTTATGATTGTCCAGGACAAACAGTCCATCTTTCCCCCAAGGCCCTGGAGAAACATGTCACCTTCTCACAGGCCCAGCCCATAACTTACGATGGGGATTTTTTTTTTTTACAAATCTTTGGTCTGATCTGTAGAGGGTTTTAAACATCAATTTCAGTCTGCTTTCCAGTTGTTCAGGTTAAATTCACCTTTTTTATACTTCCCTACCACCCATCAAAACACCCCATCAGAGCTCTATTTAGAGATCTGAGGACCTGGACCTGTCTGATTAGGTCAATTCTGAGGTCAGGCGCCCAGGCCAAACCACAAGGCCTTCTGGAACCCAATCCCTCCCCTCTTACCCTCTCAAAGCTGAGCTTGCAATAAACTCAGCCACTTAAGCTAAGTGCGGTGTCAAAGGGCTGGATTTGTCATTTGCCTTGGTGACTAAAGCAGCACATTTCAGGTTCAGCATGAAGTTTGTAAATCCTTTTTATACACATAAGTTTTAAAATCAAATGTTACCTCTCCAATGGATGCCAGAATTGGGTTTGGATAGCTTTTACCTCTTGGCTGTAGTTAACAAAAAAGCCCACACCTTAAAATGTTGTTTGAGCTTAAAATTGATCCACCTACTCTCAGGATTACAGGGGCCCGTTGGTGGCGAATATTTTTAGGACATGGGCGATAGAGCCTTATGTGACTTAAATTTTCAGCCTGTGGTTTGCCAGCTGGAAAAACTTGAGTTTGGTAGAACTTGAAGCATCATCAAATATTTGTTCCATGCTTTTAAAATAAAGTAAGCTCAGGATTGTGCTAATACTGGAACTAATATCCCAAGCTACTGCCTTAGAGCGACCAGCAGAAACTACCCTTTTTACTCTGTGCTGAAGATGATTTTATTTATTATGAAGCTCTTTGTTGATCAGGATGTGGTTCCATTTGGTAACATTTAAGGGATCAAATAGGTAAGACTTTGTTTAATGAATATTGATAGCAGGTGCCTTCAAATCCCTACCATGCTTGTACTCATAAGAATAAAAATATCTTAATGTGTTTTTTCCTGAACATGTTTTAAACATGTTTTAAACGCATGTCTGCGTCTATGCTTATAAAGAGAAGAACACAGGCCAACGCTGATAACATCTGATCTTAATAAAAGAGAAACATGCTTGTTGTTTAGCTCTCCCAGCCCCATAGCTGGTTATGGTTCTCTTCCGTCCCTTTCCTCAGTGATTCATCACCCAGAGAGACGACTCCACTCCCAGCTGAAGCTCAGCCACTTTGAGAAGGTCTAAGGGCTTTGACTTCTTTTTCACTAGAACTGTATTTCAGCTGTTGGTTTTCCTTCTGGGACCTAGGGAGGAATGTAACAGAGAATCCGTGGATTGGAATGTAATTTTGTACTCTGGGCTGTGTCTGCATTGCCAAAGCCTCTCATGGAGAGTGGGAAAGGGCCCCCAATTTGGATTGGCAACACAGGGGAAGCATAGGAACCATGTCACTGAGAGCCAGGAACAATGCCCTAGTCCCCTTTTCTATCTGGTAAATGCCAGTTGATCCCTCAAAACCCATCTTCAAAAAGGCTCTCCTGACCTCTCCCCACCCCCAGAGTTCATTACTCCTGTGTGCTAAGTGCAGCCTCCACCTTGTGTGAAAGCGGTTATGTTTGTCTGCCTGCCTGCAGACCTGCCTTCCCTACTAGACTAGAGGCTGCTTGAAGGATGGGCTGTTTCTCACCCATATCTTACCCTGGGATGGAACACAAACTCGTTATATTGAAGTGAATTGTTGGTAATGCAGCTGCTCTGAGCGCCCACCCCACCAGCCTCATTATGAATCAGTATTTCACTCTACAAGTATTTGTTGAGAATCCTGAATGTCAGAATGCTGAATGTTTGCTGAATGGATTGATTCATTATGCAAAAATGGGCACTCTTAGACTCTTGTAGCTTCAGAGCAAGTGTGGTTGCCCACAAAAATCAGACAACTAAGCACACGGCTTATGCTTTAACATCTCAAATGCAGACTTCTCTTTTGTATCTGCAGACACTGTGGTAGCAAATGCTTTAGAACCTGGTTTTTATAAATGCATTATTTAATAGAGACCTATACATCTTAGTAGGGTAATAGAACTATTCTTTTGTCTTAGCAGAGCTAATGCATCAAGGAATGTCAAGGTGAGGAGCATTATAAGACATCAAAGGGTGAGCTAGAATAGTATTCCTAAAGGGAAGTTATCACACCCAGATTGAAATGAAAGCGCATACTTAAATAGGGGAAATGGGCTTAATAATAATAACTGTTTATTGAGCCCTTTCTGTGTGGCAGGCGCTGAGCCAAGCTTCCTGCGTAAGATGGGTAAATGGAAGTAATTAAGTCCTATTTAGGTCTTTTCCTATCATAAAAGAATGGGCACAGTTGTGGAACTCAAACAAGTATTTGTTTAAATACCATTTAAAAAGGAAAAGTTAGTGGCCTCATTTTGTACTTGCAGAATATTAGAGAAGAAAGGATAAACCAGCTTGTACGCAAGGGATGTGTCTTTTTATATGAGTGAAATTCAGATTTTTTTAGGGCATTTTTAACAGAAACTTATTGCATTGATTTGTAATTTTCGTGTCCTATATTTGGCCTTGGAGTAACCATTCCTGTATGGATTCTGTGACAACTACTTGGTGTAGTTCTGTGCAGCACATTGTAGTCCAAGTATTGGATTAAATATCGAGCTCATAGCACAGAGTGAGTATTCAGTAGGACACTGTAGAATTCAGGATTTGTTACCTAAACTTGGTTCAAAGTTAGAATGACTTCATAAATACCAGCCTAATGTTTGATCTGTAGTTCTCAGTTACTATAGGTTGATGATTATTGGGGCCATTATCATAAAAAGCTCATTTTTTAGTAAAATCTGTGCCTGCCTAGACTTCCTCAAAGGTCCCATTGAAATTGTAATGAGCTAGTTATTAATAATAGAAAAGGAGCAAAGGGAAGGCCAGATATTATAGGCATGATCATTTGGGCAGCTTCACCAGGAGGCTGCAGCTTTGCACTCCCCAGGGAACCACCAGCCCCTTCCCCACAGATCACTGGGGGAAAGGGTCCAACAAAAGGGAGATACACATGTGCAATGAAATCAGATGACATAGGGAAGACGCCTGTAAGTCAGACCTGGAAAAAGAGATCATTGGGGACAGGGTGGGCAGGGTCACTGCAAACCCGCAAAAAATGGGAATACATAATCCCCTAGACCAGCGGTTCTCAACCTGTGGGTCACGACCCCTTTGGGGGTCAAATGACCCTTTCACAGGGGTCACCTAAGACCATTGGAAAACACATATTTCCGATGGCGATTCATAACAGTAGCAAAATTACAGTTATGAAGTAGCAACGAAAATAATTTTATAGTTGGGGGTCACCACAACATGAGGAACTGTATTAAAGGGTCCCGGCATTAGGAAGGTTGAGAACCACTGCCCTAGACAAAGGAGTTTGCTCTTTCCTGGCTTGTGGGGCTCTCTTGCTCCTGTTTCTTTGCTCCTGCCATATTTTCTTCATACGCAGTGGACTGATGGACTGCAGCGGGGAACACAAACTAAGCTAGCCTGATGCTGGATTGAACTGTGCCCCAATATGAGAAAAAACTCTGGACACTGACTTTGATCTTAGCCCTTCAGAAAACAAAATGAGACTTCTTCCTTGGCAAGAAGGCAGGAGAGGAGACCTTGAAAACTCAGGAGTTTGATTCCACAAAATAAAACCTACAATATCTCATCTCATCCTCCCATGCAAGTCTCAGAAAATTCCTTTTCTCAAAATATTGCAAGAACCCCACTCTCACTAACAACAGGTGGGGACCCAGAGATTTCCCCCACCAATAACACCATGAGCATGATAGTGGCCATTTATGGATATTTTTCCATAGATGTATTTTCATCACACCAGGTGGGGTCACTGGACAATCCCAGCCCCTCTTGGGAAGGATGGAGTTCCAGGGTGATGGTCCAAACATGCCTAAGGACACTTGGACCATCTTGAAAATGAAGCAGCTTTGCATCTTTAGGCCTTCAAATGATCCACTGTCTAGAGGGCAACTGGGTGTCCCTCCATGACTTCAGCCTGTATAGACTCAACAGCCCTGCAAAGACAAAGGGAAGGCTCACACTCTGAGATCTAGCTGGCCCAAGCAACCACTTATGTAGTGT
Source organism: Tadarida brasiliensis (assembly GCA_030848825.1). Lineage (NCBI taxonomy): Eukaryota > Metazoa > Chordata > Mammalia > Chiroptera > Molossidae > Tadarida > Tadarida brasiliensis. Next base: position 89,506,949 of record CM061267.1, on the reverse strand, counting down.
GTTACAGATTACAAAACGTGTTGGTATATGTAATCTCATTGGCTATGCTCATGACAGCACTGCGAAGGCTTGAACCTTGAAAATGTTTACAGATGTGTGTGAAACTCAGATGGACACCTGTGTTTAACAAAAGGGAGTGGAGTGGGGTGAGGCTGTGTCCAAAATCTGGTAAAGAGCAGGGAAATCTCTCATATAGGTCTGGCTCCAGCCCTGGCCAGTTTGGCTCAGCGGTTAGAGTGTTGGCCCGCGGACCTGAAAGTTTCTAAATTGGAATTGGGAGACAGCAGGGAGATAGTTTTACCTGGATCTGAACAGGAAAATTGAAGCTCCTGGCATACATCCTACAAAGCTGGCCCAGCCATGAGGTGGAACTTCTTAAAAACTGGCATTGGCTGGGGGCCAGAATTTTCACTGACCACAAGAGCCCATTTTATGGGTCAGGACCCATGCAGCAAAGGTGGGCATCACGCCGTGAGCATGGCAGCATTTCCTTGCATGTAATTTGGACCCTGGGACTACACATGCATTCTGAAAAGCTGGCAGTGTGGGGACCTCAGCTATCAAAGAGGAAAAGGAAGAATTCTGCCATGACAGGTGGGCAGGACTGTGGAAAGGATCGTGGCGGAAGCCAAATGGTGCCCAAGTGTCAGCAAGATCAGCCAGAACACTCCTGTTGAGAATTGCCTTTTATCAAAAACCCTTTTTCCCCAACTCTTTTCTTTCTCCCCAGCTCTCCTTGGCCTCCCAAAACGCTGATATGGAGAAATATTGTTTTAAAGAATTTATTGACTGACTGTGAGTTGAAGGATTCCAGGGGGAAAAAAGCCAAAAGGAACAATCTAGATAATGGTGCAAAAGATGTAACTGATGGAGGGAGCAGCTTTTATGGGATAGGTATGCAGCTAATAGGTAACAGGGCCTGTCGAAGGCAGCCTCTTACTGAGCCTTGTAAATTTGTGGGTGCACACTTTATGTCATAGCCTCCTGGATATTCCAGAAACAGCTCTCTTCTAAGGGCAGGTAGTAGTTAATTGATTACCAAGTTTTCTGATCACTGGCCGGGGGTAAAACACACAATGTGCTATAAGTGTAGGTGAGAAACCTTCAAAATAGAGCTCCAGCCCTGGCCAGTTTGGTGGTTAGAGCGTCAGCCCGCGGACCCAAGAGTCCCGAATTCGGTTCCCGCTAAGGGCACGTACCTCAGTTGCAGTTTGTCCCCAGCCCCTGTTGGGGTCATGTGGGTGACGACCACTCGATGTGTCTCTCTCACATCGATGTTTCTCTCTCTCTTCCTCCCTCTCTCCCTCCTGCTCTATCTGAAGATAAATGCAAAAATGTCCTCGGGTGAGGATTAAAAAATATATATATATATGAACTCTGGCTTGATTCATATCACAGTTGTAAGAACTGAGGAATCCCACTGAGCTGGAGTCCTCCCTATTTTGAACGTCGTAGAACTCTGTCTACAAGCCTTGTAGATTATCAACATAAACAGACCACGGCTGTGTGCCTGTTGCTTACACCTTGGCCATAAATGCTTTCACATGCCTGAAGTTATCTTCAGAATATGGGGCTGTTGGGATCATTCCAACCCTTGAAAAGTCGAGAGTGTACAAATGCTAAGTCATCACTGTGAAGGTAATTAGAGGCTATTACTAAGGTTTCTATTTGGGTTCTTTTTCCATAGGCATTGTGGTGTAGTGGGAAAAATGAATGTAGAAAAAAATAATGCTCATTTGGACCTTAAAGTCTGTAATATTTATTGCCAGGTTTGTTTGATTAGATGAAACTCGTGTGAGGGAAAAAATAAAACAGCTGCCTCCTGTATAAATTTTACCGGATACCAGCATGTAGTCTTGTTTGACCATCGTGTGGTGATAAGCTGGCGCACCATGGCGTGAAGCAGTAAGTACAGTGCTCAGAACCGAGCACAGATGTAAACACCCCCGGGTCTTATAAATCTCCCAGCAAAGCCCCCTCAGAGTTTCTCTCTGCCTGGGTTCTCTGAGTTGCAGACTACTCTCGGTGGGCTGCCTGTCACCTCCCAACTGAGCAGCACGGATCACTGTCATTAGCATGTGGGCCTCTGCACCTTCGCCCCCAGCATCCTCTCAGGCTTTGTAGCAGCCGTGGCAGCCTCTGCTACAAGTTGACCAAAGATGTAGGTAAGATGAGGAAAGAAATAGGAAGGCAAGTGGAGGCCAGCCCTGGAGGATGCAGGCCAGGTTGGCTGGCTGCAATGCCCAGCTGCTAGTCATCAGAGTCTCCATCTCCAGCCAGCCCAAGGCAGTGCTGGCGGCGGGCACTGTGAGCAGCCAGGTGGGAATCAGTGGGCAGAGGCCTAATAAATTTTCATCAAGCATTCCAAGGCTTTGATCCGCAGTGAGGAGTGGATGGTGATGGCAATTTATTACCATATGTCACTAGTGATGTAAATAACCAAATAGAAGGAGAGGAGAGAAAAAAGAGTAAATTTGCTACGTTTCGAATTTTATAGTTGATTGGTTTACAGATCATCATGGATCAAAGGGGAAAAATTAAGGAGTATGGACTTGACTAAATTATGTGACATGTCAAGAAATAAATGTTATATTAAAGCAGAGTCATCCGAAAGAAGCAGACGTTCTTGTGAGCCACAAATACCAAACACAGCAAACAGAATTACTGCGCGTGGTAGATTCCTGGTAAACTAATTGTTCCTGTTGTATTGTTCTTTATGGACGGCTACTATTATGTAGCAAATATAATTCCATTAGAGAAAGAGTACATCCCATGATGAAATGAAATTGAACTGTCAGCGGAGAGCAAAATACGCTAGACACTTATTTTAATCTTGGAAGCAAACTGAACTACCAAGCAAAATAGAGAGAGACTTATAGATAGAAAGGAGGCAGACAGCTCTGGCAGGGGAGGTGGTGTTGGGGGCAAGGTGGAGAGATGGAGCAAAAAGAAAAAAAAGCACTCATAGACATGGACCACAGTGTGGTGATTGTGGGGGGAGGGGGAGTGGGGAGGTGGAAGAGGGCATAGAGGGGATAAATGGTGATGGAAAAAATAAAATAAAATGAACTCATTTAAAACTATTTTGCAAACACATGACAGTATAGCATCCTCAAGGCATAGTAATTAAATTATCTACTCTCCTAACAAGTAACAAAAGTATAGACTCTCTGAAGATAATCAAAACTCATGTCACCTGCTTTATTAGGTAAAATGGCACATGTAACAGACATAACCTTTTATTTTCACCTGAGGGGGGGGAAACAAATTGTTTCATGATTCTACTCTAAAATGATCTAGACTTAAAAATCAGTTTTGCTGAAACCAAAAGCATACAGCACCTTTCTGATGAACTGCAGGAGGCATAGAGAGCATGGCTACTCAGAACTCCGTGACTCCTTTCCTCCCCCTTAGAGCAGCGGCATTGGTTGGTAGCACACACTTGTGAATTAAAGTGATTTGTGAATTAAAATGAATAGACCAACCGTTTACTAAGCATATAGACACACCTCCAGGACTAACACAGAGCCAAAGCCCTCCTTCGCCTTTAGAGTCCCAGATCCACTTAGTCTAAATCTCTGTGCATAAATGTTTGTGGCTGAGGTTAAATAGCAATTTGGGAGTCACTCAGTGGCCTAGAACAGTGGCTCCCATGTGTGGTCCTTCCTCAGAGTCACCTAAGGAGACCTTAAAGGCACAGATCCCTGGCTCCAACCTCAAGAGTTCCTGGTCTGGAAGGGATGCTGCACAGCTTGGGCGTCTGCATTTTAATCTTCCCAGTTGGTTTTGGAAGTCGCTCACAACCCTGTGAACATTGAGTACTCCTCATTCTCAAGGGTGCTGACGTGGTTATCAGGGGAAACATGGAGACTCCTCAACTATTTTCCAGTAACTTTCAAGAACAGCAGAGGCTGCTTCATCCCTAGTCCCTGTCAGCTACAGTATCCCAAACTGCCTTCAGTTTGGCATATTAAACAGATCGTCTTTAGGTTAAGTCTTCAAAACTATTTATCCCTATGTGGTGTGTGTGGTAACCAGAATATTTAATTCCCCTTCTATACTGAATAACTAAATTTACTATGGTTTAGACATATTTCCTGGTCACCCAAGTAGAAGGAGCATTCACCTGTGCGATGTTGGAGGGTGGCTGTGGTTGTCGATATTCTGAGGACTATCCCAGAGTCCTGAACCACTCATGAACTCTGAGAACTTGGTTACTTTCAAGAAAGGTCTCTTGCCCTGGCCGGTTTGGCTCAGCGGTTAGAGCGTTGGCCTGCGGACCAGAGAGTCCCGGGTTCAGTTCCTGCTAAGGGCACGTACCTCAGTTGTGGTTTGTCCCCGGCCCTGGTTGGGGTCGTGTGGGTGGCAGCCAGTTGATGTGTCTCTCTCACATCGATGTTTCTCTCTCTCCCTTCCCCACTCTCTCCCTCCCGCTCTATCTGAAGATAAATGCAAAAATGTCCTTGGGTGAGGATTAAAAAAAAAAAAGAAAGAAAGGTCTCTTAGTTCCAGACCAGTGTTTTTCAAATTCAGACTACATACTAATCACATAGGACTGGGGTGGAGTCCCAGCGTCTCTACGTGACAAGTGCCCAGACTATGCTGATGCAGTTCATCCTGGGACAGCTAACACGGGTACTGCAATGAACCAGACCCTGGTGTGCGCTGCTTACTGCTCTGGAGGGAAGCGAGTAGCCATAAAAAGTGGCAGGTGTAACCAGACCTGGCTGGGGAAGCAGTGGTAACTTTCAGAGAGGAGGAGGGGAAAGTGCTGAAAAGACCTGACTTGTCAAGGAAACAAGAGCCCTGGGATGGATGGAGAGGGGAGTGCAGAGGCCTCTGCTGATCTACCTCCAGGTCAGAAGTTGGGAGATGCTGCAGAGAAGGACGCTCAGTGGGGATAATCAGGAGAGCTCTTCACAATCCAGAAAGTTTGTGCTGGGCATGGCTCACCCCCTGGACTTCCCTGGATATTTTATGCACTAGCACTGACATACTTGTGTATAAAGCCAGGACCCGCACCCTCTATTCTGTTTGAAGTAATATCATTTGTTTTACATGGTTTTTCTAACTGTGAGCCCAACAGCTCAATGTTGAAATTCTGGCCCTGGAAGCTTTTTTAAAAAGCTTTTTTTTTCAGTATCCAAGAAATACGAAAGTGTGGATTCTCAAACACTTCCCCAAAGATTCAAGATGGAAGGACGGAAGGACTGTCTTCCTGTAGGTATTGTGATATTTTAAGATGACAACATTGACAGTGCATAGCGGGGAGGTGTCAAAGATTACTCCTTGAAATGCTACATATATATATATATATATATATATATATATATATATATATATATATATATTTTTTTTTTTTTTTTAATCCTCACCTGAGAATACTTTTCCATTGATTTTCAGATAGAGTGGGAGGGAGGGTGAGAGAAAGAGAAACATCAATGTGAGAGAGACACACCGATCGGTTGCCTCCCGCACAACCCCGACCAGGGCCAGGGACTGAACCAGAACCAAGGTACGTGCCCTTGACTGGACTCAAACCGGCAACTCTTTGGTCCAAGGTCTGTCGCTCTAACTGCTGAGTCAAACTGGTCATGGCAGAAATGCAAAATATATTAACAGTCACATTGTAGCTGATGATAAAGTTCCAAAATGGGAGTGGTTTAGAGAGATAGAAATTAGGCAAGGGGTTTTCTGCAGAGCCAAATGATCCAAAAATCTTTTTCTGCCCCTTGGAAGGACAGTGAGGCCCCAAAATAGAAATAAAGCTCCCTGGGGCTGGCTTTACTCATAGTGCTGGAGCACTAACTGCTGACATGTGTTTTTACGGATATGGTTGCTAATGGAAACAGCTTCGGGCAAATGACAGCACCCAAGGTTCTCATGTGACCCCTGCACAATTTTTGGAAGAACGTGACTTTACCAAAAACAATAAAGGAAATCCTGCGTCCATATGTTTCAGGCAAGTTCAAGGAACTATTTTGTTGGCCTGAGACCAGGACTGGGAAATAAATAGCAGGCATAATTAATTTTTAAGATGTGGTCAACATTATAAAATGAAAAAATTGATAATAGCTGCTCAAATCTGGCATCCGCATACAAAACAAATTATAGTTCACCATTTAAGTCACAGTTTGTATTTCAGATTACTTAATTTTTCAGTAGAAATGTGTCGACAGGCATTTCTTCATAATGGGCAGCCAAATGGCAACTGGTTGGATACCCACAGAAATAAGGGATCAGTCTGCAGGCAAGCAAAGGCCTCTTAAAACCAAATGCACTGTTGACTCAGCCTTCGAGCCAGGCTTTCTGAAGAGCAGGGCTCATGCATAGAGCAGTTTGGAATACAGAGGATACAAGCATGACTCTCATAGCTCGCCGGGTACATATACTGCATTCCTTGTTACTAAAGTGTTTGGAAAGATTCCATTCCCTCTGTAGTGTTCAGAGAGAGTTAAATGCTGTCAGACCACGAGTCTCTGCCCAGTGGGGCAATAATTTTCACGCGAAACTAGTCTGTAGAGGATGTGTTTCTATAGTTCCTGCAAAACCTTATGTGGAATTTAAATGGATGTGTAAGGACACGCCAAGGAGGGAAGTGGTACAAAGTAATTTCCACATCAACATTGCGTGGTGTCATAGGAATCAAAGGAAGTGTGAAAGTCAGGAGACAGACGTAAGCCCACGAGGTTTTATTCCCAACGGAAATCTGGGTTCACCTTGCCAGAGCAAGGTGATGAGAAGCTTCAGGATGTGGAAAAGTGGGCTGCCAGGTATCTCTGTGGAACTTGTTAAATCTCAACTCCTACCCTAGAGAAAGTGCTGTGTACCTTACCCCAAATGACACTTCACAGCAATCATCAAAGCAAATGTAGGCGTACTTACTTTATGGGAAACAGCAAGGGCCCATGAGGGGAGATGGCTGACCTCAGTGCTGGAAAGAAAACTAGCCCACACAGTGTTTATAAAACACTTGATTTACACCCTCGTGGCACTGACTTGGCATCCTCTCGAGGGAAGAGATTTGCTTCCTAATTTGAGATCGTATGTGAAGGAAGTAATAATGAAGTAGGCCCGAGGTGTTAGGGAAGAGGGAACGCATGATTTGAGAAGGAAACGGCCGTGATCCTTTCTTCCATCTCCCCTTGCATCTCCCGCATCTGTTGCCGGGGGACCCTCATCTGGGCCTCGTTAGCTGTCCCACCACGCAGCATCTGGCTTAGCAGTAGAGGCGTCTGCACTGCTTTCTGTCCCCTGCACTGTTCCCATTCCCTGAATCCTTATTGCAGCCCATCCTGGGCATGGCCACTAGGGACGTGTCATTTAGCCATCACCAAACAGGATGGATGCTCTGTCCTTTCCACAGAGACCACTCAGTCCAGATGTGGGAAACGTGAACATCTGTATTTTAGTAGGGATTTGCTTGAGACGGTGCCCTTCTAATCTGGGGACATTCAGAACCCTTTTTGAGGAGGTTGCTTCAAGGGATGCTCAGAATCCGTGCACAAGTCTGGTCCTCCACAGTTCGGCCTGAGGAGGGAGGGAGGCGATGTGGCAGAATTGAGCAAGGATGGAGTTCCCACTTGAAAAAGCAAGGCTCTGTGGAGTAAAAGCCAGGGGAGAGGAGGTTTGTGCCTCCAAAATTACCACCGAAGGCTGAAAATGCTGAGGTCATGTGACAAGATAGTAGCTCCCCTCACTTCTCTCCCCAGCATCTCTTGTCTCCATGAAGCTTATTTCAGACTTGGTCCCCAGCCTGCTACTCTGTGGGTTGTCACAGCACAGAGCCAAAAGGCACATATTATTTATTGTTCCTTATAATTAAAATGCCACATAACGGTGTAGTGTGGCATTCTCAGGCCAGTGTCAACCTCTCTGTCCTTTCTACTAAAAGCATTTGTCATAAAATACATGGTGAGGGGTCCCTCCTATTTTGGGAAGTGGGGGCATTGGCTCTCAACTCAAGCCTGGGGACTGAAACCTACTCATTGTGGGATGTTGGGCAAGTCATTTCACCTCTCTTAACCTATCCTCTGGTCTCCAAAGGGAAGATGAGAAGAGCGTTATTGTTGGATTAAACCAAGTAAAGCACTCCCACAGTGACCGGCCCAGAATAAAGGCTCAATTCAATAAACACTCCTTTTACTATTACCAAGAAAGGATGCAAAGTGTATGCTTCGGAAAGCCTTTGAGAAGAGTCTCATCTTTGGTTTTGAGTAGTTTAAGGCATTTGTGCCTATAAACCGGAGGCTGTGCTAAATGACCTGTGGGGGTAGCTCTGAGCCCAGCCATTCTCTTTAGTTCTGACTCTGGCAAAGGAGGGAGGTTAATGGCAGGGTCCGTGGAAGACGTCGTCCAGGGCACATAGCCAGAGCTTCATCAGTGTTGCTTGTAGCATTTGTTACCTGTTATCTTGGTCCTGGGAACAGAACCAGGCCAAGGGGGAAGTTAATAGATATTCTTCACCCACTATGTGATAGTACCATGCTGAGAATTTCTACACTTGTTACCTCTTAATCCTCACCCTAGCCCCACCACAACCCCCCCCCCATCAGTGGGGTGCACGGTGTTGGCTCCATTTTCCAGTTGAAGTGATTTATTCAAGTCACAGCTAGTAAGTGACAGAGCTGAAATTGAACTCAGATTTGCATCCAGACGCCCTGAAATATTGTAGCACTGTGCAATTCCACGCCTCCACCTCTCTAGCCCCGCATTCAGTAGCTTCCCTCCTGTGGGTCATGCATAAGCTGGCATAAATTTCAAAACCAGCTCATTCTTCCTGCTGGACAGGCCATAAGTAAGATGCATCATAATTAGCTATGTCTGATTGACCTCCTGGTGTCCTAAGCTGTAGCCCCTAATTGTATGGTGGTGGGGGCTTTGCTGTGGCTAGTTTTATCATTTTGACAGTTTGCTAATAAAAGGTCACCACAGGTACAGAAGCGCTCTGATTTACATATGGCAAGTAAAAGGGCATTATGGGAAGTCAGCGTCTACGGTAGGCCTGCGCATTTGTTGCTATTGACACCCATGCTGAGATTCCATAATTGACAAGAAATGCTATTATTAAGCAGGTCTGTTGAGATAATTAGCACTCAGGGTTGCATTTTTAATCGGACTTGAATCGGATAATTTATCACAGCAGTAGCAAGCTGTCAGGGTCACACAATAAATACTCATTAAGGCTGAATAAAGATTAACGGCAGGCTGAAAGAAAATTAGGCCAAGTAGTAACGTTTGATTTTAGTATTTACAGTGCTAATTTGGACTGATATTGGCAAAAAGATCAGACCCCTAAATCGAGCTCATTTATGAAGGAAGAGGAGAGGAGATGCTATGTTGAGATAGCCTGAGTAGAAATTTTTTTAGAGCTTGAAATCGTACTCCTAATTGATTGCCCCAAAAAAATGAATTTTGAAAGGCTCATTTGGCACGGCTGTTTGAGGAGCCTTGATACCTCTGCATTAATAGGATGACAACTCCAAACAGAGAGATAGTCCTCTGGAAGGCATGCCTAATTTGTTAACATTAGTCAGATACTGTACTTTTAATTTCATGCAACTCGCTTGTCTTTGGTTCATACATGGGCAGTTTATGGCACTTCAAGTTAATTAGAAACACCTACCATTAAAAACATGCACCATCTTTAAAGGAAAAAGGAAGTCATTTCAGCCCTATAATCCTAGGCCAAGACATTTATGTACTTGTGGTAATTTACAGTATACTAAAGATAGGGAACCAAATGAGAACATTAGTATTTATGAATACAATAATTTTTGTTGACAAAACCAGTGTAAAAGGTCAGATACAGAATCCACAGCAAATGTGCAGTTTGTTTATCAAACTCAGAGGCTTGGATTGTAATAGAAAATTAATTTCAAGGGCTGCTGCATTGGTGTAAAACCCCTCTGAAGACCCAAGACCCAGGCAGCCTGTGCCGGAGCCCACCCCACCCAGGAACTAGCAGGCAGTGGCTCGTGTGGACCATCGATGGCATCTGGATGCTGTCATCAGACTTGAGGGATTTCAGCCACATCACTGTGATCATTATAGAGCTTTGGTTAAAAGCCTACTTGTGCTTTGCCATCGTTCTCTGCAGAAAGATGCAAGAGAACCCCTAAGGCAGAGAGGGCTGTGTGCTGTGCACAGAAGTGCAAGCTGCAGAAATAAAATGAATTAGACTGAGGAAGGGAGGCTGAGGTGGGTCTAGGTCACAGAAAGGGTACGTAAGGTAGTGACAGGACCAGGCGGAGGGTGTTTGAGATGGGCAGAGGTCAGGAGCAGTGGGGGAGGCTGATCCTGAGGGAGGCAGAGGAGAGGTGAAAGGTAGAAAGGTTGGGTAGCCACGGCAGAAGAGTGTAGCCTTTTTCATCAGCCTTTACAAGGACCTTAACCAAAAGTAAACACCAAAGAGGACTTTGTGTTCCAGGGTTCATTTTGAACGGCACACAAAAGGGGCGTGCTCAGAACTGGGGCAGTGTTCCAGGACAAGCAGGTGAGAGGAGGCAGGAGAACCGTGGCAGGGCTCAGCCTGTCTTCCTCCCAGGGCACTGGGAGCTGCTCACTGCCATCACACAGGGCCCCTGATCCACCCTGCAGCCTGCCCCACTGCCTACCTTCGTCCTCAGAACTGTCCTCCTGGGCCATGGTGGCCACAGAAGATGCTTTCACCCTTAGCTGAATAGTGATGGGGTTAATTACAGGCAAAAAGGAAAACAGCCCCCAATTCCAATTTATGTATCTCAAGAAACATAATGTGTAGCCCTCATGATGGGAAGCCAGGGATGAAAACCGATCTGAGTCCTCTCAAAGTTTTCATGAAGTTGGGAGACAGACCAATAAGTAACTGTAAAACCTTTCTCCTGTGGCGAGCGCCAAACGTAAGAAAATCAACCCACGAGGGCTGCTGCTGACAAGGCGGCCTTCAGCTGGGGCCTCACGTGCGGGATCATCCCACCTGTAAACGGCCACCTTGAGCTCTTTGCCTAAACCTGCTCAGTGCTGAGATTGCTGCAAGAGGGATGTGGAGGGGGAAATAAAGGCAGTGGGTAACTGGCTGGGAGGACAGGGCACAGGGCCATCTACTGCAGGGACACACAGCCTGTCCCCCTCTCGCCAGACCCAGGGTCCTCAGAGTACTGGACCAAGGCAGGGCCTGTAAACTGAGCCCTGGACATAAGTGAGGCTTTCTCTCCTATCCTGCTTTTCCCCTTCTCGCTGTTTTCACCCCAGTTCTCCATCCTTGCCCACCCCCAAGCTCCTCTCTCCATCTCTTTTGGCTCAGCTCCCTCTCAGCTCATCTTTGCTAAGCTGTGAGCTGATAACAGAAGAGTTTTCTTCTTCCCAGGAATCTTGGTTTTTTAAAGCAGTGAATTCCTGATAACCAATAGCTCCCCAGGCCCCCACGTAACGAATCTCTAACTGTAGCATTTTGTTAGTGTATTTTGGAGCGGAAAGACCTGCTCTGTGCTCCTCAAACCACATGGCACGGCCAGCTGCTACTTGGCTCTGCCATGCTAGGGTGTTTTAGAGACATGGCCCGCACGTCTGGGTTTTAGCTAAACAGTGGAGGTGAAAGAGACAGAGTGCCATTGTGGAAACGAGTGAGAAGCACTCCTCACATAGGAGCAGAAATTGGTTTTTCAGGTCTTTAAAAAAGAATCGTTAAAAGCAACCACACAGCTATTAACAATAATGGCTGCTATTTATTGAGCGCTTATTGCCAGGCACTGTTCAAAGCACTTTGCATTGTATTAATCTGTTTAATCTTCACATCTATATTGTCCCCATTTCACAGATGAGGTAACTGAGGCATAGAGATACATATCTTGCCCAAGGCTGTAGCACCAGTGAAAGGCAAAGGTGAGTTTCATATGCTCTGAATCTCCAGGGAGGTCCAATAGTAAAGAGCTACTGTATAGGTGAAGGGGCCAGGACAGAGAAACAGGTTTTCAGAGGATTTTAACATAAACACAGGTGCTTTGGTAGTGTGTTTTTGTTTCAGGGAAGAGTTAATGTTGAAAAGTTAAGAACAAAACGAGCCATGCTCCTATGTACAATATCACCTAAACTTCCTAAAGAGAGAAGACATCAACCAGCAGGGTCCACTAGAGGATGCGTGTGACCTTTCGTTCCAACTGATCAAAATGAAACTGGGGCCCTGGCCGGGAGGTTGGAGCATCATCTGAACAGCAAAAGGTTGTGGGTTCAATTCCTGGTCAGGGCACATACCTAGGTTGCGGGTTTGATCCTCAGTCAGGGCACATGTGAGAGGCAGGCAGTTGACCGTTGTCTGTCTCTCTCTCTCTCTCTCTCTCTCTCTCTCTCTCTCTCTCTCTCAATATCAATAAAGGAACATATCCTTGGGTGAGGATAAAAAAAAGAAACATGTTTTAATGGACAGTCCTATTCAGTCAGGTACATGAGATTTCCTAATTAGGGGATATAAAGCTTTTTCATAGCATATTGATTCTATTGTTATATATCCATAAAAACAAGAGGGAACACTGATTACTTAATTTTTTTTCTTATTTGTAAGCAATAAACCTATTCTACTGATTTTTTGAGTGTTTTCAAGGCAGTAATTTATTCTCCAGTTAGTATATATGCCCTTGGAAGAACAGGATCATATTTTGTTTACCTCTGAGCAGACCAGATCAAGAGCACATCGTGGAAGCATCCTAAAGGCAAAAATTCAACAGCGACAAAAGTAGTTGCTGCCTTTATTGAGGAACTACTATGCCTGTCATTTAATCCTCACAACAGCCCCGTGGAGTAGGTGCTGTATACTGGTCCCGTTTTCAGTTAAGAAGAGTAGGCCGAGCTAGGCTAAGCACAGAGCTCGTAGGGGGCAGCATGGGCTTTCAAACCTTGCTTTTCTGGGGTCCTTTGATCAGGTTAGCTGCTTCCCTGTGGAGTAAATGGCTTGGGTACAGGAGCTTCCTTCCTAATGCCCAAATCTTTGGGTCTCTAAGACGTCTGCCCAGGAAGCGAAGTTGGCAAGGCTTCAACAGCTCTAGTTGACATCAAGCAATAAGTGCATGAAGACAACCTAACACTGTTGGCAACGCCTCCCATGAAGATTTAGGAATGAGTAAAATGCTCGTCCAGGAAAACAAATAGAGCAAAACTAAACGTTAGAACAGGAAAGCCCAGGCGCCTATTTAACTTGCTGTGTAATGGGATCCTGGAACTCAGAGTTACCAAGCATGACGTGATTTCAAATATTTGGCTATGATTAAAGCAGGAAATGATATGAAAATATGTTTAGCTAAAGCATGCAGTTCATTCTGGAGGGGATCATAAAGAGGGAATCTTTGATAACAGCAAATAAATCAGAACATGTAAACAGAAAGGCTGGCCTTATGAGCCGTTTTATACCATCAGCAAGTGGGATCAGTAACCAGGATAGACATGGCAGAGCGTTTCACTCTTTACTACCATGATCTGTTATCTTCTTGGTAGACGTAAACAAGTGCACAAAGTAAAGGTGAAAGTCTACATACTATTTCAGGAACACTCTGCACTTGAGTTTGTGCATTGGCTATAAACCAAGCAACATGCAAAGGGTATGTGCGGAGCTTACTTTAGAGAGAGTGCATAAATGTGCAAATAAAAAACAAAGCACTGCTGAGTAGTAATAACTCAACATTTTTACTGTAACAATTAGACTGTGTCCACTGATAAGCTGTGTTTTCCATGATGGAAACTTTTATTCATTGTACTCACAAGGAAAGTCGACCAATGGAAATGAAGTGGGTTGGTATAGACGCAGATGCGTAAGAGGCTTAGCAAAGTATTGGTGGCACTGGCAGCTGGAGGAGACATGTTGTGAAGACCGTGCTCAGTGAAATAGTTAAAATAAGCAGTGTTGTTACTTCTGGTAACAACATGTCCAGAGAAAACATGTCCTCTTGGCAAGCATGTATTTTTTCTCACTTGCTTTTCCTTCCAAACTCTGCCTAACCTCTCATTCTTTGGGTCATCTCTCTTTTCCCTAAAGTAAAAGCAAAGGGGGGAAAAACTTTTTTTTTAATGGGTTATGTAGGAAAAACAAATAAGGAATGATGGTTGAAGCTTTAACAATAGTGTTCCTGTTTACAGATGATCTCGTTTTGCACGTCCCAGGGACGTGGAAAGAGCATGTTCCCATGTACATGGGACCAGGGCTGGGCCAGGCAAGCACTGAGAGTAGCACCTCCTTAAATGTTGTTGTTGCCACACCCTAGTCCCAGTCTGCATGGAACTGGGACAGCCCAGGCTCTGGTCCCACTTCTGTTGACAGCCACGTGACCTCACCAAGGAGTAACTGATTCCCCCTCTAATATGGAGGAAGGGGCTTGGAAACCGCAGGATCACAAAGACTATGGAAATCTTATATTTTTTATATAAATAATGTCTTTCATTTTGCTAGTGAGTAGCAGTAGAAAACTCTTCACTTGAATCTTTTTAACAGCTTTATTGAGATATCATTTATAGACCCTATATTTCCCCTGTTGGAAGCATACACTTTAATGGTTTTAGTATATTCAGAGTTGTGTGTCCATTGCCACAATCTAGTTTTACACTATTTTCATCACCTTAAAAGAAACCACATACACATTCATTTTCACTCTATTCTTTCACTTTCCCAGCCCAAGGCAACCACCAGTCTACTTTCTGTCTCTATAGATTTGTCTGTTCTGGACTTTGAATATAAATAGAGTCATATGTAGCCTTTTGTGTCTGGCTGCTATCACTTAGTATAATATTTTCAAGGTTTACCCATGTTGATAGCATGTATCAATATCTTGTTTTTATTGCCAAATAATGTTCCAGTGTATAGATATACCATATTTTGCTTATCCGTTCACAAGTTAAGGTACATACAGTTCTCTGTTGAGGATCTCCCGAACTGTTTTCCAAAGCAACTCCACAATTCTGTACATTTCCACCAGCACTGCGTGAGGATTCCGATTTCCCTACATCCTCACCAACATCCTCACCAACACTTAGGATTGTCTGTCTGTCCGATTATAGCCATCCTTGTGGGTGTGAAGTGGAATCTCGCCGAGGTTTGGATTTGCAGTTCCCTAATGACTGATTATGTGGAGCATTTTTCCATATTCTTATTGGCCATTTGTATATTTTCTTTGGAGAAATATCTATTTAAATCCATTGCCCATTTTTAAAATTGGATATTTATATTTTTTATTGAGTTGGAAGAGTTCTTTATATGTTCTGGATACAAGTTCCTTATCAGATATATAATTTGAAAAGGTTTTCTCCTCTTCTGAGGTTGTCATTTTTGACACAAGTTTTCAGTTTTAATGAAATCCAATATCTATTTTCTTTTGTCGATTGTGCTTTTGGTGTAGTAGCTAAGGAACTGTTGCTAACCCAAGGTCAAGAGGACTCTTTCTTAAGGGTTTTATAGTTTTAGCTCTTACATTTAGATCTGTGATCCATTTGAGTTCATTCATCTGTTTTGAACTTGACAAAATGATCTTATCTGTGGATTGGATTAATTTTGACCAATGTTTTGGACAGGAGGTAGAGCCCGAGTATGGCTGCTCTAGAGGCTGTCCCCGCCGTGTACCGTGGTCAAACCGCATTCATCGCAGTGAGCCTTGTCCGCCGTACCTCGGGCAACATGAAAAGTCCTCACTGGTTTTTAATCTTTGCTTCCTTTTTATGGCTGTTAAATGCCCTTTAGGTGGTGCTGTTGCGTTTGCTCTTTTTTTCTATCTTTTTTGGCTATGGAAATGAGAGAACTTATATCCTGCTTTGGTAAGCCACATTATCTACTGGAGGAAAACATTACACCAAAAGAGAAAGGTAAGATACTGCATTTAGGTGACATTTACCTGATCCTTATCTAATTTAAATTCTTTACGATGTTACACAGTGAACATACTTCTCCAACTTGGTTACTTGGAATGTGCGCGTTAACTATCAAATGAGCATGCCGAGATCTGGGAGTGCAACCGGTTGAGATCTCCATGTGGAATTAATGATGGTTCCCAGCTCTTTCAACTTCCATGTGGCTAATTAAAAAGTAAAACTTTCAAGTGGTTGACTTCCTAAAAGAAATGCATTCTTCATGTTGGCTATTTGCAAAATGCCTCTTCTGTTGAGGAGCCTGTGTACAGTTTTTACATCTCATTTCCTGGATTATCTTCTCCGTGCCAACTCACAGTATGGGACATTAGGAAATGGTCTGCCCCTTTTTTTAACCACTTAAAAAATTCCCAGGAAGGTTTTTTTCCACTCCAACTGCCTTCCCATTATGTTCTGCAGTCTGCCAAGCTTGCCAGAACTCAGCAGGTAGCCCACATGGTATGCGTGTCTGTGTGAGAAAGCTCCCCTGATGTGGACAAGATGTTGGTTGTAAAATGAAGTCAACATCTTGTCCACAAGTGTGCAAAAATACAGTATATCCGCAAGCAGCAAGGTCATAAAGAATCTTTAGTTAAATATGGCTTGCTAGAATGACTGTTGTCATAAATGTGACTCAGAGATCAAAACTTCTAAGTCTCAGGAAGAAAATCTACAGCCAGACCACCTATTTTTCTTTGTACTTTTTCCAAAACACAAAACATCATAATATTCGTGTGTTGTTGTTTTTTTGGTCTTTTTTTTTTTTTTTTTTTTTTTTTTTTTAGTAAACTAGACAATCCCAAAAGACGGTTAGGGAGAGGTTTTACTGTAGATTATTTCCTAATTTAGAAGTAGTTCCGCTGGTTTTCTGGAGCTTACATGCCAGTCAGTTCTTCTCAGCACTCAGAGGATCATCTTGGAAATATATCTGCTTAGTAGTTATCAATCAGCTAATGATTATTTTATAACTTTGCCTTCTCTGTCTGAATTCAAAATTAGGCTGCCTTGTAGATCTATTTAGACCATGAGTTGGATGTTACCCAACCTCTGACTTGAGAGCATTATAATGAGCGTTTGCTCTTCGTTGGTCCACTTTTACCAGGAACATTTTGGACCCCATGTAAAGACAAATGATAGGAATGACCATTTGAATATATTTACTTAAAGAAAAAAAAGGCAAAATTTCAAGTTTGGAAGTGTTTGAAGGGGGCATTTAATAGCTTTGCCCTATTTACTTGAATTAGGTTCAGTTTTGTATGTATTTCTCTCCCCCATTGGACTGTAAACTCCTTGAGGTGAGAGACTCAGATTTGTTTTACTACCTAACCTGTGATTACCCCCAGTGCCAGCCCAAGTAGGTACTCAGTCAGTGTTTGTAGAATTGAATTGAGTTCATGGTTCCTGGATCAGAAGCTATAGCCAGGGACAAACAGGCACGAAAGGATTGTGATGACTTTTCTTTCAGTATATTACCTAGGAGCTTTGTGATGAAGTTTTCCATTGTAGTTCTTCCATCTGAGGGTCTTCTTTGGAATTATAGCAGAAGATTTGTAGACAGCTGCCGCCACCCTGTCGAAATTAAGGTGTGATGTGAAAGCAAGTAAGTGGACTTTCAAGGGATGGAATGATGGTGTTTTTGAAAAGGTTATCACTTGATCTTTGTTCTGCTTCTGTGTTCCTGCTTTATACCAAGTTAAAATGGAAACGTGGACTTCTCTTGGCTCAGACATGCCTTGGGCTTTTTTCTGCACCTGTGAATCCACTTACTGGCCCTGTTACCCACAGGGCTGGGAGGAGCTCTTTGTTAGCACATGGGAACAATACGAGGACCAGACTACATGTATTGACTTTCGAGTATGTGAGAAGTCTTTGAATAGCATAGCCACAGAATGCTAAACCAATCAGAATGGCAACTTCTACTTTATGCACTTCTAATTTACAGGCGGCTCTTAACTTACTAATGGGTTGGATTCCAAACGTCCATTTATAAATCAGTTGGTTGGAAAATAATGCACTTTCCAAAGAAACAGCATTGTACACGGTGATCAGAGTACCAGGTTAACTCCCAAAAGCTAATCTGTAATGTAGCTGGGGTCTTGAACATGTGTGGTAAATGAAGAAAACAACACCATAGCAATGAGTAAATGGGCACTTGAATTTCAGTAGTTGATTGTTTATGTTGAATTTTATTGATGGTCTAAAAACATGTTAATTAGAGAAGAGAGGGAAGTAAATGAAAATGTCTGTGGAGATTTAAACTCTAGGAATAGTAAGGAAAGGAAGAAAGAGAGATTCTGAATAGTCCAACCTCGGAAGCAAGAGGGAAAGCGTAAACAAGGATATGAATCTAAGCATTAAAAAAATTAGACTCTCCCCAGAGAAGTTATCTGAGCTGCGAAGAATAAGAAACAATACAGGAGCCCTGGCCGTTTTGGCTCAGCAGTTAGAACATCAGCCCGTGGACCAATGAGTCGCAGGTTTGATTCCGGTCAAGGGCATGTACCTCGGTTGCAGTTCGTCCCCAGCCCTGGTTGGGCCATGCAGGAGGCAACCAGTCGATGGCTCTATCACATCGATATTTCTCTCTGTCTCTCTCTCCCTCCCTCCCTCCCACTCTATCTGATGATAAATAGAAAAATATCCTCAGGTGAGAAATAAAAGAAAAGAAAAAGAAACAATACAGGAAAGTTTTTGAATCATCCCCTGGTGATAAGTAGATAAAGGTATTTTTTCCTAAGATTTCAAAGGCCCCCACAGTGTTCCTTTATTCAGGTCAGAATGGGTGTGGGAGTTTTTGAAGATTTCTATGTGTGAAGAGCATAGTATTATGAACTTAGAAAAAAAATAATTCTACCAAAAGATTGGATGTTTTTGGCATATCTCTTTTTTTGGTCGATATTCACTCTAGAATTTTTTACATTTGGAGGAGGAGGAGATATGGATGGCTTAATGGATTTTGGAGTTAGACAGGCCCAGGTTTGAATCCCAGGTCACTTTATAGGACCTAGGTCATTGTTGGACATCTTGACATCTCTGAGCCCACTTTCCTTCATTGGAACATGGAAATAATAATACCGGCATCACAGGGTTGTCAAGAGTCTTCTTCCTGGTAAAATGCCAGTGAATGGAAGTCATTGTCGCCAGATCTTATAGATCAGATTTGCACATCTCTGGCTCAGCATGTTCATATTTATATAGAATATCAAAAATATCAGCATAACGAAGAGTAAAAAGGTTTAATGTAGGTTAGTATGTAAACTTCAAAGCTAGAAGAAAAGAATCTTATTTCTCAGTAGCCTACCAGATCACCACACATTTAAATGGTTCTAAATTCATTCAGCTTATAGGTTTGTAGGCAAGCGAGTGAAGAGTTTTATTAAATATATCATCACCAAGTTCATTTTGACATCTTGAAAGACTTCCTTTTTCATCTTCGGTCTTGATTTACTTCTAGCTGTAGCTATTTGAAGAAAAGATAAGTTGCAGTAAATGGATACACATTAAAATGGTTTGGGATAAACCATTCATTTTTAGTCTTTCTTTAAAAAAAAAAAAAAGAAGTCTATTTCATGTTGGGAATCTTCAGTTTCATTTGGTGTTTCAGGCTAATTTCAGAGATGAATAAGACCGTAACATGTGCCCACCTGCCACCTGCATTATAGAAGATAGTGTCTGATTTTGCAGAGCAATACTTGTTGTAAAATACTACATTATGATGTGGCTTATCAAACACTGGTGTTTTTGTCAACTGTGTCTAGCCACAGCTATAAGATTATGCTATTTCAAACAGCATTCTAAGTACCCATAGACAAGACCCATGTATCATTGTATCCAGGGTGGGCCTTGAGAACAATTGGGGAAAGTGCCTTAGGTGACTGACCACCTAGTCCCCTCTAACTCCAAATGGCCTTCCAAACCTTGGCTTTCTCTCTACTCTCCATACCCATGTAGCTCTTCTCTATCCTTTCCCCCTTTTTCCTAGGCTTATCACTCATTTCTTATACCCTTTTTTTTTTTTAAATCACAATAGCCCATGCTTTTAGTGAGTCAGGAGAGTCTCTGCTCAGGATTCAGTCCCTGGGGACTCAAGGAGACTCCTTCCCAAGCACATCCAGGCAAGGCACCCAAACCTGATTCTTATCATCATGTGCACAGCATTCCTGAGCTGCCCAGGTCTGTCATGCCTCACAAGCAGAGTTCACTCTCATAGTGTGATAGTCATGTTTTTTTTTCTTTTTTAGAATACAGACTTTAAAGAATGATTTTATAATTTGACGGTTTGGTCCCTCTCCACCAGGGACCAGCAAACTATGGCTTGTAAGCCAAATCTGGCCCACCTCAGTTTTGTTTTGTTGGTTTATTGTTTAGCTTTTTAAAAAATCTTTATTGTTGAAAGTATTACAGATGTCCCTCCTTTTTCCCCCCATTGACACCCCCCCACCCACCCGCCTTAACCACACTGTTGTCTGTGTCCATTGGTTATGAATATATGTATATAAATTCTTTGGTTTATCTCTTCCTGCCTTACCATCCCCCTTTTCTCTGAGGTTTGTCAGTCTGTTCCCTACTTCCATATCTCTGGATCTATTTTGTTCAATAGTTTATGTTGTTCATTTTTTTCCACAAATAAGTGAGATCATGTGATATTTGTCTTTCTCTGACTGGCTTATTTCACTTAGCATAATACTCTTCGGGTCCCTCCATGTTGTCTCAAGGGGTAAAAGATCTTTCTTTTTTACAGTTGCATAGTATTCCATTGTGTAAATGTACCACAGCTTTTTTATCCACTCATCTACTGATGACACTTGGGCTGTTTCTAGATCTTAGCTCTTGTAAATAGCACCGCTATGAACATAGGGGAGCATATATTATTTTTGATTGGTGCTCAGGCTTCTTAGGATATATTCCTAGAAGTGGGATCACTGGGTCAAATGGCAGTTCCATTTTTAATTTTTTGAGGAAGCTCCATATTGTTTTCCATAGTGGCTGCACCAGTTTGCATTCCCATGTGCTAGGGTCCCCTTTTCTCCTCATCCTCACCAGCACTTGTTGTTTGATGATTTGTTGATGGCAGCCATTCTGGCAGGTGTGAGATGATACCTCATAGTTGTTTTAATTTGTATCTCTCTGATGATTAGTGATGTTGAGCTTTCTTTTTTTTTTTTTTCCATGTCTCTTTGGCCCTCCCCTGTTTTTATAAATAAAGTTTTATTGGAATGCAGCCACACCCATTCATTTAGGATTCTTCTATGGGTGCTTTCACACTTTCACAGCAGAGTTGAATAGTTGCAACAGGGACCATTAGGCCCATAACGGCTAAAATATTTACTATCTATAGAAAAAACTTGCCAACCCATGCCCTACATCTAATCTCATTGTAGATGGCCTTCCAGAAAACAAAGATTTACTATGGCATTGAATAATTATTCCTTGCCACAAACTTACACAAGGAACAGTAGACAAAGTCATTTAATTTCCTTAGGTCTGGTTTCATATTGTGTAAAGATGTGATTGTTAACACCTGCTTTGTTTTTCTGAGAGCTGAGCAATAGAAAAACTTGAAATTACTGTTTGTATGTATTTGAGGGTTCAGAGATGCTAGGGTTGGATGTAAGGCCACTGCCCTGGTTATGATTGTGATTATTTTTAGCATATACTTTTCCAAGCACAGCATTTAGCATTTCCTGTTTTTATTTTAATTTGCTTTCAATATATAGAATAAAATTAGATGGAATGTTTGTATTATATAGACTATATGAACATTTTCTTGGTGGTGAGCAAATATTTATCATTTTGGGTTCTTATGAAAGTATCGGAAAAAAGACTATCTTTTTTTTTTTTATCCTCACCCGAGGACACTCCCACATTCATCCTCAGACAGAGCAGAAGGGAGATAGGGAGGAAGAGAGAGAGAGAGAGAAACATCTATGTGAGAGAGACACATCGACCGGCCGCCAGCCACACGCACGACCCCAACTGGGCTGGGGACAAACCGCAACCGAGGTATGTGCCCTTAGCGGGAACCGAACCCGGGTCTTTCTGGCCTGCAGGCCAACTTTCTAACTGCTGAGCCAAACCGGCCAGGGCAAGAGTATAATTTTTTAACTATATCTCAAAACCAACAGAATTATCCAAAAATGAACACATATATGTTGTACTGACATTTTTGTGTCAGTGCAAATGTGTCTTTTTTTTTTAACATCACTGTGACCACTTCTGATGTGTTCCTTTTGGGAGAAATGGAGGACAGGCGAGAATGTTGCAGAGGCCACCCAGGAGGACAGATGCCAGGCTTGCAATGACATTTTCTCATCTTGTTCTTCTTCGTAGCCATTTCTTTATTATTTTCATGTAAGATACACTTTAGTATTATAGTCACTTCATAATGATCAAAAAGTTCTACATATGTTCATTATAGGAAATAAAAACAAATAGAAGGAAACATTTCTATAATCTTATCACCCAGAGATTAGCACTGTTGATATTTTGGTGTATATCCTTCCAGGATTTAAAAAATATATATATTATATGAATTTTTTAAATTTTCTATTACACTTTCTCAGGAATAATAATAATGCTGCCATTTATTGAATATTGGATTTGATATGTACTTGCTTACAGCTTTATATGCGTGATCTCATTTAATCCTTAACAGCATCCCTCTGGTGTGCAGGTATCATAAAGCTCATTTGGAGAATCTAAGACCCAAGAAGTTAAAATCATTTGCCCAGGATTCCATAGCTCACACCTGAATTCACTCTCAGGCCCTGGACTCTTCTGCCTACAAACTTGTACTTATAGTCAATAAGCTAGTGTTTGAAGACGGGCAAGCTAAGGAACTTCTTTGTGGCTAATGTACTATTTAGTAATCTGCAGTGCACCCTGTAGTGAGTGTCTTCATTGAAGATTGCAGAATGACCCTCACTTCCTCTGTGAGTCTGCATCTACTCCACACAGCTGCTGGAGATGCTCCCTGGCCTGCCAGCCAGCTGAGTTTCCAGGGTGGCTGCCACTTCTGCCCCTCCCCCTGCTGGCCACAACACACAATATGCTGGGCATCCCACAGGCCACCGGGCAATGCCTGGCTGCCCACTGGAGCCACCCAACCCTAAATCACAGGGAAATATTGTAACCACTAAATAAATCCTGAAACAGAATGTAGCAGCTCCTCCAAAGGAGTTGGCTCCTAGAAGACTGCTTTATTTATAAGTTTTGAAGAGGAGGTCAGAGGGAGAAGTTGCAAGAACATTGAGCTGCCAATTTAAGCCAAATCTTGAACACCCCGCTCCTTGCCCATGCTTAGATGTCGAGCCTCCAGGGGAACACTGTCCCTGCCCTCCTGTTGCTAACTGCCGTGTGCTCTGTCTGTTCAAAGGCCGTGACTCAAAGATGGTTACGGCAGAAAGTTGCATGATCCGAGGGTGTGCTAGAAGAGGGAAGGTGAATCAGTGTACCTCAGCACGTACCAAACTAGACCTTAACATAAGCAAGCTTTTAACAATTCTGTGCTCATCTGTGTTGGAAGGTAAATCTAAAATCCACTGCCACCCTCTTTAGTGAGAGCCATAAAAGCCCTTGCCTGCGACTGGCTTTCCATTGGGAGAGCTAATAAAAATTTGTTAATGCATGTGATTCAAAATTACTATGAAAGTTAGGAATAATAAAGCAGAACCTAAATAAAGTGCTCTTAACTGTGTTTATATCTGCATTGGGCTAAGCTGCCCTGGCAAGTACATGTTTTTACTTTTCATTGTTCAACAGTTTCAAATGTACCAGAAAATGCTGGCCAAAGACTTGCCTAACTGAAACCAGATAGGTCCTGACTTCCCAAGGCTCTGAGGAGAAAATAAATCCCTCTGTTCAAAACAATCTGAACATTTTAAGTGTAGCAATCACATACCATTTGACACAGTTTGGTACAGGTCTGTGTTGCTTTTCAGTAATTATATGACTAAATAAATGTAAGTGAACTATTCAGATAATACATAAACATGTTGACACAAAGTTATATGACCTCATGTTGCATGTGGGCCTTGCAGATTCAATTATTATGTCATTTGATCAATAACATGTAACGTGAGAAGTTTTCATTGTAAGGTCCCTGAAAATTGATTCCGGGAAGAAACTCTTACTTCCAGAATTGGTTCTGACATTCTTATAGAATACTAATTAGCATTTGGAATGATTTAAAGGGTGCTGAGGACCCCTTACCCGAATAGTGTTCCCAAATCCACTGTTGTGAATTATTTCTTTTTGTAACCTCTTTCCATAGTTCTTTTTTTTTTTTTTCAATGCAGATAGTCTGCAGGAGTGTTATTCTACAAGAAATATGGATTGATTACTCTATGTAAGACACCATGGTCCCTACTCCTCAACAGGCTTATAGTTTAGTTGGGGCGGGGAGGCGTTAAAATTTCACTACTTGTAAAAGGCAAAATGTCGTACTATGATAATAAAAATACTGTAGTACATTTGTTGAGCACATATTTATATATAGGTGTGTGTGTGTGTGTGTGTATGCCAGACCTTGTGTCAAGCACTTTAAATCATATAATTTACTGGTCACAACAATCCTATTACCCCCATTGTACAAATGAAGACACTAAGGCACAGAGATGTTGAGAAGCTTACCCATGGTCACACAGGGAGTAGATGGTCAAACTGGGACTCGGAACACAGCAGCATAATTCCAGAGTTCATGCACCATTTACCATGTCTCTAAAGGACCTCCTAGGAATGTAAGGTTCCTCACTCATTTCCATACTAAACGGTAGAAATAGAAGCTCAGGAGAGCCCTGGGGTGGGGACTCCGCAAGGAATTCTCAGCTGACCAGGACAGAGCTGCAGCTGCGGCCTCTGGGAACCCCGGGAAACTAGGAGGTGGAGCAGCCTCAGCGACTCATCACAGGCCCTACGTTTCTGAGTAGGGTGGCTGTCAGACTCCTGGTTACTCCCTTCCCCCTGCCTCCCTCAACTTCTAGGAAACCTGGGACGTCATCTGAACCAATTCACAGGAAAATCCACCCAAGTCTTTGGCCTGGCTACACCATGAAGAGGAAAGGGTGACTGTGTCTATTACAAAATGAGGACCTCCTGGGGAGATGTCCTGTCTTCCAAGAACCCACAATGGTGTGATCTAATGGCCAAGAGAAGAGAACAGTGCTGCTGTCCCCTGACACAAATGCTGTCCTTGCACATTCCCTTCCAAAAGAGCCTTCTCGCCTCCTGCCCCTAGGCCTGGACACTGCTCAGTCTCCAGTCGCCAGTGTGGACTGGACTGGACTGGAAAGAGCACCAGCCTGGAGACGTTCTTGAATTCCTTATCCAAAAGCACTCTCTCTCAGCCACTGTGCCTCAGTTTCCTTGTCTGTAAGATAGATCTTATAACACCTTTCTTATCTTCATCACTGACTTTGTCGTGAGGGTCATGAAATCTTCATCTGTATTGACAGGTGTCTGTGGAATGCCTACTATGTACAAGCTTGTAAATGAGATGACAGCAAAATAGTGAGTCTGGGGAGCCGATCTGGAGACAGCTCTCAATTTTTCCGGTTGGTGGAGCACCCACGTATTCTATTAGCAGAAAGTCAGATTTTCTTAACAGACACACATTGTCCAAGCACACCCCGTAGTTACTCAGTCCAAAGGGTTGCTCTCTGTTCCCTTCACGTGCCAGGGGAACAGAAAGCCAGGTTCTAAGCAGTTGTCTTCTGTGTTAGGATGAGCTCGCAGGTCCCATCAAGGCCCACACCAAGGTTCAGCCCCCGCGTGGGACTCCACCCACAGCTGTTTCATCATTCTACTGTAGCCATTGTCCCCCCAAGTCCAGGTGCTGCACCCAGGAAGCCGGATGCAGATGTGCTTCTAACAGCCACGTGCCATTTCCAAACCAGCCACCCCCTCCCCCACCCCCGCCCTCATGAGCCTGGGTCACTTGTCCACACTCTTGCTGCCCTAGTGGTGACACATTCCCTTTTGGGGACTTTCTTTTTTTTTTTTTTTTTTTTTTTTTAATCCTCACCTGAGGACATTTTTTCATTTTTTGTTCAGACAGAGTAGGAGGGAGAGAGAGGAAGAGAGAGAGAGAGAGAGAAACATCGACGTGAAAGGGCCACATCGAGTGGCTGCCACCCGCACGACCAACCAGGGCCGGGGACAAACTGCAACCGAGGTACATGCCCTTAGCGGGAACCGAACCCGGGTCTCTCCGGACCGCAGGCCGACGCTCTAACCACTGAGCCAAACCGGCCAGGGCCCTTTTGGGGACTTTCTTATTGCACATGCAGAATGGACCGTGTACCTCAGGGGATTGTCCAGGCTGCCAGTGGTGAGGTTCCCAAAGTTCCTAGTACACCCTTCCTCATAACTACAGTCTGTGTGTGTGTGTGTGTGTGTGTGTGTGTGTGTGTACACACATACATTAAGTCAAAGACAGCCAGGTGTTTGCTCAGAAAAAGATGATCTACATCTAGGTGACCTCAACAGAGGTGACTCTCAATGTGGGAGAGGCTACAATGATTTTTAAGGACTCCTCTGATGGGCATTTTACTTATTCTCTCTTTCTCTCTCTCTCTCACACACACACAGACACACACACACACATGCACACACACATGCACATGCACACACACCCCGGAATGTATGCATCCAAATGGGTGCTGTCTTCTAAAGTGTCACACTGGGCCATGTTTGAAGGTACATTTCAGTGAGTCTCCCATTGTTCAAACCATGCTGCAGCTGCTGTTTCGGAATGGCCTCCACGGGCAACTTCCAAGCCACGTGAGAGGTTCAGGCTCCCCTTCAGCCACCCTTGTTTGCTTTGGGTGAGTTCCGCTGTGTGCATTTAGGGGTCTTGGAGGCTGAATCATCTGCCTTCTTCTCCAGTCGTGATTGTAAATGGCCTTTGATGCCTCAGCGATAGAGTTTTCACCCTCAGTGATATTCCCAATGTTTTCCAAAGTTGTTCTCAAGAGGAAGTCTAAAATATCTTTGAGTAATAAAGTGGCAGCCCCGTGGAGCAGTGCCTATAGCGGCAGCAGTGAAGAGGAGAGCCCTGTCTTTTTATTTGTGTTCTGGCGTTTGTCTTAAAGCCAGTCTGGTCACTTTCTAGTTAGACATGCCGTGTCGGGAAAGCCCTGTGTTCATGGCGGGCGGTGATGTTTGTGTCCTAAGCGATTCTGGGTTTGTTTACCTAGAGCTGAGCTCATCGCTGTCTTAGCAGAAAACAGGTTAGAGTGCAGATTTGCCCAGAGAATGCACCTGGTACCTCACTGGCTTCAAGAAAACGAGGAGACTTTTAACAGCACCGGTTTCTCTGCGTGCTACCTTCACATGGCAGCAAAGTGAAGTAACGTTGGCGCCTCCATGCCTCCTTCCATTATCAGATGACACGGTTGTCTAAATAAGCGCTGAAATCAGTACCTCTCTTTCTGGCTCCCGCAAAGGAAAAAGCTTTAGAAAGATGAAAATATAAGTCACAGCTGCTAATTCATTCTGTTCTCGTTCACTTAACTTTCGTGAGATTTTTTTTTAAGTCCTTATGTTCTTTTTATAGTGAAAAATCTATAAAGTGTTCATTTTGTGAAATACCTAATTAATTATCAGCAATTTGGGAGCCAATGGTGGGCAGTGTGACTTCGGCCTGTGAAGGCAATGAAAGCTACCTGGACAGACAGCGACAGTGAGCAGGACAGCCCCGGCCCTCTCGCCCCTCCTAGGAGAAGGGGGTGAAGGAGCGTTTCTCGAGCAGGAATGAAGCCCATCATAATTTGTGGGTGGATTCTAAACGGCCCTTTGGACCCAAACTGATGCATTTCGTTCTGTTTCTCCCATTAGCCCTGGACGAGCCCATCCCGCCCACATGTGTTGCATTTACATCTCCTTCCCTCAGGCTCCAGTGCTCAAAATTTGGTCTCAAGCTTTCTCGGGTTTAACTTCAGCCAGTAAATCATGTCACTGCAGCATTGGTTTCCTCCCCGTGCTGAGGATATGCAAATACATCAGGCTTAATCCTTGTCACCTGTCCTCTCCTCGTGGGCCAAGTCTGCACGCAGGCCAGACTTTGGGGAGACTGGGCTGGGGCCACAGGGAGCCGCTGGGGAGAAGGGGCGCGAGGAATGGCTGTAAATGTGGGCGGCGCCAGGCCCAGTCATGCTCCCGTTGCTGGCAGCCCCACACCTGCTGAGAAGCGTGTAGTTCCACGGCCACAGCCTCCCCGTGGGACATCAGCCCAGGGAAGGAGGCTGAGCCTGGCATCCGGATGCCAGGCCCAGTAGGAGAATGTCTGACACTGGCTCTGTGAGGTGGGGATGGGGTGTTGACAGTTCGTGCTCAGAGCACCTGTTTCTGAACTGGACAAGGCTGGAAACTCACCGTTCTGACTTGGGGTGTTCATTTGGAGGGTCATTTTACCGGAACCCAAACCTTTGTTGACATGACCTTACAAACATGCTGGTCTCGTCTATACCACTGAGTAGAGGCAAGGAAAACCTCCGACACCGAATGTGTGTCCTTGGGGAAAGCAGCAGTCAGCTGTGTCCAGTGACCACAGTCAGACTCGCCAGAGTCCCCAGGGAACCCAGTGCCGCCTCTTAACTCCCTACAGGTCTTTCAAAAGATCCCGTTAACTGATCAAAAGTCCTGAGGAGAGAAATTTTATCATATGCAATACCAGCTTCTTTTTCATCGTCTTATCACTTTCCTATTATTCCGCGTATCCTGGCTTCCAGGGGCGTGCTGTTTTCCTGCCCGGGAGGGGGATTTTGAGGAGACCCCCTGGCCTTGGAGTCGGTAGGAGCATGTATCTCTGGGTGCTCGGGGGCATCCGGGGTACCTGACACAGATGAAACCAGTAAAAGGAAATATTTTGGTCAAATGCTTCCTCTTTTAAATTAATACTCCCTTGACTGCCATTATGAAAAAAATAAAATCAGCCACTATTAAAAGTTGTTTGTACTTTTGCCGACTTGAAACTGTGAAAAAAAAATTCCTATTAAAAGTTGTCGGTTATTTTCCTGACTTTACGAATATTTTATAACCAGCATAAAATGTGGTTCGAAAAGTACCACCTAAATGAAAACAAACTCTTGTTTTATTTCGTTCTGTCTTCAGCGTACTTCTTTAAATATGAATTTCTGTCAGTATGATTTTTCTTCGCTCCATCCAGAAAGC
Organism: Tadarida brasiliensis; assembly: GCA_030848825.1. NCBI lineage: Eukaryota > Metazoa > Chordata > Mammalia > Chiroptera > Molossidae > Tadarida > Tadarida brasiliensis. Next base: position 89,477,921 of record CM061267.1, on the reverse strand, counting down.
TTAAAACGCAATATAAAAATGCCCTGTGAAAATTCACACTGAGTTCCCTAAAACACTTGAGAAATGCACTGAATTTTGTTAGGCATACACTTCATTCATTAGAATGAAAACTTGGCTGAGGAAATCATGGCATTTGTCCACGTAACTAACTTCTAGTTTCTCCGCAGTATCCTGGCCTCTAAAGCCTGGATGTGCTAGGAATTGCCCTTTTTAAGTCAACTAGAGCCCCACATTCCTCATAGATAATCTTAAGAATTACTGTGATGACAATGATTATGATACTGTCCTGAACACTGCAGTGTGTTATACCTGTGTTCTGTTCCTAGGGCCCTATAGAGATTTCTCCATCAAGCCAGCATGCCTTAAATGAGTTGCCAAAAGTGTTATGCTTTTAGTGAGTCTTTCGGATGAGTCAGTGTCAGCCTGCCCTTATGACAAACATCTTTCCAATGAGATGTGATGTGTGCAGTTTGGACAGTTGTGACTCCCACTTGACTGCCATTCCAAGAGGAGCTGGGCTGGTAAGCTCCTACAAAGCTTCTGGCCTGCAGAGGGCTCTATAATACCATGTTTTCCTAGCCCACACAGGGGGGAAGCAAAAAGCAGTGCTGGCTGGAAGGGGGAAGGGGAAGCCCAGAGGCGTTTTAATGCCTCAGCAGTCAGTCTGGTTGCAGTCTGGTAAACAGAGTAGGAATTGTGGGCCAAGTCCTTTTCCTTGAGTTTTGTACCAAGCATGAGATCGGACGACTCTGTCCCGACTCATTACTTTACTAGCCTACAGCTAGTTCACATAGCAGCGGGAGTCCAGCAAAGAGGCATTTCATTATTGAAACTAAAACTGGTGCGTTGTAACTGCTGATTAGTAGTAGTCAGATTTTTTTCAGTGTTTCAAGTAATTTATAAAGCGTTTACACACACAAATAGAAAGCTTTAAATGCTGATATTCCATAAAAAGCAAATAAAATATATTTTTGTGCATGAAGACTTAATTAAGTGGCATGATTTCATGTCACAAATTTTAAACGGGCGGGTGAGACTTGCCAACATTACTGCAGCTGTGTTTTACATTAGGAAATTAATTAAAGCGGTCATTTCTGCTTTTTTCCACTTACAAGTATTTAGACCTCTCTGTATTACCCCATATATTTTCCCTTCAGTCATTATATTAGGATAATCTGCCTTAGCAGGCCTTATCTTATTTTGTTATTGGTAGAAGAGGGGGGTTGTTAATGAAAAATGTGTCCTGTGCTACTGAGGCACTTCCCGGTGACCGCAAAAGAGGGGGTACGTTTGTATGTGTTCATGTGCCCCCTCCTTTTTCCCCATCTTAGCAGAACTGTATTTTATCTCATTAGAATGGGTTTTTGGTTTGGTTTTGGGGTTTGGCATCCGGAAGAGAAGCAGAGGGAAGCAGAAAAATATTTGACATGCCGTGTGACACATCATCATTGAGACTTCACTGCTCTGTGAAACATTCCTTTTGAAGCAGACCAGCTTATACATTCAGTTATGGAATGTGCTGACCCTAAAGCAAATTCAAACACACCCAAGTGGGCAGTTGATGTGCAGTTTGCAATTCAAATAAATATTGTCCCGATTTGATAGATCAGAGCTAAATCATTACTCCCTGGAGGTATCAGGAATGAATCGATCACTCTGTGTTTGGTTACTGCAGTTGTTTATGTCAACAACTGCAATAAAATGATTACTTGATGAAGTTTTAATGATGGAAGTAATTTTGCTCCCCAAGAGGCATCAGCTGCCAAATGAGGCTGAAGTTTTTTTAAAAACTGAGGACTCGGTATAAGAAAGCATGACCATACCGTCTTCACTCTTGGTTGTAATTTACAGCATCTTAGGTCGGGGCCAGGGGCTTTTGGTGAGGAGGCACTTACTTCCCTTAAAGCACTCACACCTGTCATGCAACCACTTGCTTGGATTTTAAGGGTGGTGTCCAGGATTCTGAGGTGCAGGCAGTCACACAATTGCACAGAAAGTAAACTCAACCAGTGGAATCAAGGAGCAGGTTTTCCTCTATATACATTGCCATTAGCGGTTTTTAGGGCTAGAGTCTGTTTCCAACATGTGTTTCTCACACTGATGAGCTACTTTTAGTTAATCAAAGACATAGGTGAAATTGGAGTCCATGGTCCTCATGAGTATTCCAGTAGTCAGACAGCGCTGAGTTGAGCCCACTCCTTCCTTCTGTAACCAAAAGTCACCCTCTTTTCTGAGACTTCACCCAAACCTATTGTGTGCTTTCCAGCAAAGTTGGCATTGCTTCCATTGTTATCCTGGAATGTGTCCTCATGCTTGTTTTTGTCTAGCACTGATAGTTACATTTTTTACAACAAAATAGGCAGCTACAGACTTTAAGGCATTAGTGACACACTTGCATCTAAGCTCAGTGGTTCTCAAACCAATGGCATCTTCATCACCTGGGAACTTGTTAGAAATGCAGATTCTTAGGTGCCCCCGGAACTACTAAATCCATTTACCTTTGAAAAATGAAACAATAGAGTGTTCTTTTTTAACTCTCATCATAAGTGTGAGCATGATTGACTAAAGATCTTTATTTCTCATTGGTTTATCCCTACAAATTTTCCCATTTCTATTCCTAATCACAACTTGAGGCAAGGCCCAAAATGTTTCTCTCTCCTGAGAGCTCCAAAGTTGTAATTCCGCAAAGTATAATTTTATAGCCCATCCTAATAGGATAGTGCACCCACCTATGTTGAGTATTTAAAGTTGCCCATTACTAGGATCTGTGTGTCATTATGATGTCCATCTGCTTTTAAGATCTATGACGTTTTGCATGCTGGAAAGCAAAAATCTGAAGGCAGAGGTGCAGGGCCAGGTGACTTCACCAAGTTCCAAATACAGATGATTGACGTTGATGCAACTTGAAACATACTTGCGTATTCCTTTTCAACAATTAATGCCATTTCCCATGTTTAAGCAGAAATTTAATGTGAGCTTAGCAAATTTCATTTTAAATCCCACTAGCTAATTTCTCCCCCTAAGTTATCACCACTGTTTTCCACTCCTTAGTTCGTTTTGGGAAGATGTGAACAAGCCAAGACATAGTCAAGTGGTTCAGAGAAATGGAAATTTCCACAGGTGGTAAAAACTACAGCAATTAATGAAGCAACCATGTGGCTGCTTGCAACTGGGCTCTTAAATTTCAGATGTAACTGTGCAGGCAGAACGCACTCAGTAACTGTAAATAATAAATGGAAGAGTTCAAGTACTGTAAAATATTGACAGCTCCATTCTTCAGCTAGATTCTATCTGTAAGCTGCTAATTTCCTTCCTTTCCACAAGAGGATACAGAAGATGTTGTGATGTGATCTCTGATCTCTAGAAGTCTTGGATCTAATCAGTGAAGTGATAATAATATATATGAGCAACTATAAAATAACCTGAACCTTGTGATTTTCTTATAGTTGGAATTGGCATCCACACAAAATAAATGTTGACTGGAGTGATGGTGAAAATGTAATTGAGTCAGGGCTTGAAGGATTATTAGTATTTTTTTAAGAGGGTATTTGGGCTAAAAGAAGAAAATAATATAAATGTGGTATAAAAATGTGATATACTTTCTATTAGTCAAGATTGGGCTTAATTATACTGCTTTAACAAATAACCTCCAAATCTCAATGAGTTAACAGAAGTTTATTTTTTGCTTTACCGTACATGTCCAGGGTAGCTCGTTGGGAGTGCTCTGCTTATTTCAGTGACACAGCCACGTAGTCCGAGAAAGGCTTTATTTTGTTCCACATTCCATAACCACCACAGCAAGACGGAGTGTCACTGTGTGTCGTCATTGCCACACATGTTTCACTGGCCAAATCAAGTCCCGTGGCCATGCCCTATCATGTGACCAGAAACTGGAGAGCCAGAGATCCTGCGGAACAGCTCAGTGATTGCCATATATTTCTGTATAATCTTTAGAAGGAATACACCACTTGGCATACTCAGTAAATAAAACTGTATCTTATACAAGCTGATCATAGCTTTAATATCTCTAGTTTACCTTCCGGGGATTTTTAAATAGTTTGCTCAGCTTCAGCTTTCAGCTAGGAAACTGGGGATACAAGTCGCTAGTCTCCTTCAAGCTCTGCACTTGCAAGTCCCCCAACCAGTGTTTCAGCAGACACTGTATGTTCTGTACAGAGCTTGCTGGTCTCCACCCCAATTCTCCCTCCCCTTCTCATTTGCTGGAAGGGCCCTGAGTTTGTTCAGCTCGTAAATTTTGAATAGTCTAAGCTCATTGGTTCTCAAACCAACAGCGTTAGTAACACCTGGGAACTTGTTAGAAATGCAGATTCTTAGGTTTCACCCCAGACCTGAATCAGACACTTTGGTCAAAGCTAATGGTGGAAATCCATTCTCCTTGCCTCTGATTGATGTAAAAGTGAATAATTTGATGCAGGTCTAGCAATAAAACTCAAGGGGAAACCTGCTAGTTTGGAGGGTGAAAGAAGGCATTTTGGAAAAGGTCCTCCTTATCTTTTTAAAGGACTGTGGCCCCATGAAAAGATGTGATAATGGGAGATGCTGCAGCCTTTTTGCAACCAGGAGATGAGCATCCAACCTGCTAGGGATGATAGACCAAAAGGTAGGCGGAGCCTGAGTCCTGGGTGCTACTGAATTAACTAACCATCCTGAAATTACCCTTTATTCAACATTTTTTGTGGATAATACATCCTGTGTTAATGAGATTACTTGCAGCAAAAAGCATCCCAGAATGCAGCATTCTCCAGCAGTGTTCTCCCTGCTTTGCCACAGTTCTCAGGAGGCGGCAGCGGCTTTGGGGATCAGGCTGACCTGAATCACTGTCCCCAGCTAGTTCTACTCTGAGACCCCCTTTGGCTGTGCAAGTAGCCCTTTCTGCTAGCTCATGGATTCTCCAGCTGTATACAATTCACATACCAAAGCTGCCACTTTTGTACTCTACACAGTCGGTGTTAGCAGGAGCCCCAGATTCCAAAGAGGATATTTAACAAGCTCAGGTTTGTTGTCTGGGCCCCGCTGTCTCAGTTCCTGAGCATCGATGGATAGGACTCTGCTCACACCCCTGCATAGCCAGGCCCTCCTTCAAACGGAATCTGTCAACCAAGTCAGCTGTGAAACCCAGGACAATGACACATTAGCTCATAAACTGGCCCCTTTGCAGATGCATCTATACATGTTCCAAGGGGCAGATGAGCCTTGAAGGACTACTTAAGGCCATTCAAAACTCATCACAGGATCCTTTTTCCTAATCCTCACCCGAAGATATGTTGGGTTGTTTTTTGTTTTTTTTTCATTGATTTTAGAGGGGGAGAGGACATCGATTGGTTGCCTCCCATATGTGCCCCAACTAGGGATCGAGCCCGCAATCTAGGTATGTTCCCTGACCAATAATTGAACCTGCAACCTTTTGATGTACAGACAACACTCCAACTAACTGAGCTACCTGGCCAGGGCATCATGGGATCTTTTCAAAGAAGGCATGTAACAAAGCAAGAGGCCCTCTATGTCCAACTTAATAATACAAGAAAAACCCTTCCCATAGTGAATCCACTTCTTTCCATCCAAGTAATTAAAGTGACATTCTTACAGCCACACATCCTACAAATGCCATCTAACATTGTGGCTCTTTACCTTGTGTCTGCCCAGCACACTCACACACATAGGCAAGTCCCACATGGAGGAATCCAATTCTTATGGCTCCTCGCCAAGCAAAGTCCTTTCAGTACATTTTAAAGCTTCACCTCTTCCCTTCCCCAACTGAAAATCACTGATGTACTGGTTGCTCTTCTGTTGGTTGAGCTATTGGTTTTTCTACCTAGTGCAAATTCTCCAAATTAGAGGGAGGCTTGTTTGGCTACTCTCAGAAAGCAAGACCACCTGGCACATAGTAGGCATCTAATAAACATTTGCTGAATAAGTGTTGTTGAAGTTTTGTATGTCTAGGCCAAGGGGCAGGAAATTCAAGTGCTTAAGAATGTCAGACAAATGATTTTAGTGAGTGGAGCTGGCAGGGTACTAGAAATATAGGGAGTGAATTTGAAAGCCCTTGTGCCCCTTGAGTGGGAATCAGGTTCTCTGCTTGCTGTGGAAGAATGTGAGCCCAGTGATGCCAGGGCTGCCACTTTTCCAAAGGAACCTGGAAGTCTGGATTGTCATGTGAAATCTCGTTTTTTGATCTTGGGTCAGCATTCTGTAAGGCCATCAATTTGTGATCTCTGGCTCAGATCCTAATATAACTGCTAAAAAATTTTAATTGAATCTTAACTCTCCTAGAGAGAGGTGTTACACATGACCCATAAGATTACATTGTGAATATCCTTCCCATGAAGGTAACAGGCAAGAAATCTTGTGCTGAATCTTTTATATCAACAACGTCATTGTTGATATGGAACTATACAAACCCCAGATGTTACCTAATGTCTCTCAGTGTGAAATGAAGCCCTATTTGAAATATGTAGATAAATAAGAAAATGTGTGACAAGAACTTGAAATGTCCCCAAAATATATATTACTTGAAGCTCTAATTACTTTTCCAATTCTTCTAAAAGTGAGTAATTCCCAGAATTTTTTCAGGCTTTAGTAATAAAGTATGTATGTTCTGGCCCACACCATTGCATGAAGGGCCTAGCACAGGGCCGAGATTGCCTTATATGTGAAGAATTATGGTGCGTAAGCAAATGGAATACATGGCTGAATGAGCAGTGTAAGCCTGTAGTATAAGGAGCAGTCGATCCTCATCGTTGCAATTCAGATTTTGTAAATTCGCCTATTCACCAAGTTTCTTTGTGAGCCCAATACTTGCAACACTATGGTTCAGTATTCACTAATTCAGTGTTTTCAGCAATTTTGTGGAGCTTAACTACTGTGAGTAACTGGAGAACAACTGCAATCCTGTTTACAGGAGGGGAAAAAACCATTCCATCGGTCCTCTTTACATTTAATGGGTTGGCTTGTTTTTTTTTCCCCTGAACCATCACTAAAATGTTGTGTCTGAAACTTAGGCTACAGACCACCTTTTAGGTGTAACTAATGTCTTCATGTATTTGATTACAAACTCCTTTTAGAAAGACTCTAAGAATGACCAAACCAATACCAGAGAATTCCAATTCACCAGCGTGGGAGTGATGTGGAACGCTCTCTTCGTCCCTCCCCCCACCTCCCCACTCACATGCATGTGTGTGCCTGTGCACGTGCGCACACACACACACACGCGCACACACACACACACACTCACTCTTAACTCTTTTAAGGAATATGTGAGGTACAAGGATAAGAGTGTGAGGTCAAATAGGTCTAAACATGAGCTGAGATTTCAGTTGAATTCCAGATTGTTTCATGATCAGATCTTCTCTTACAAGAACCCTGGTATTCACCAGATAATATTTCACTGTTATCTTGAATAAGTCAATAAATCAAGTCCATCATGTTTCAAATTTAATAGCTGCCTTATTAACCAAAATTGAGTATTAATAATAAAGTCAACATATTTACTGCCTTTTCAGTAGGGTGATTTTCATTATTCATTACTCAATTACTTTTGCAGTAAAGTCAAATGAGTTATGATTTGTTTGGGGTGAGCATGTTATTAAATTAATGGCTTGTTTCAAATGTTTTAACCTAAATATTGTAGTTGAAAAACATTAGTAAAACTTTGCACTTTACCTTATCCAGAATAATAAACCTGTTCAAAACATTTAAACTCCCTCCATTTTTTAATTACTCTACAATAATATTGTATTGTTAGATGATACCTGGAATGTGAACTTTTTGAAAAGTTGTAGTGATCACATTATGCACCTCAATTAATTAGGCAATAACCCATGAAAGATCTACTGTTACCAGTGGGTGAAAACTAGTTTGCTATTTAATGACCCAAGCTGAAGGCAGGCTGAGCTAAGCTGAAAGAAGGCACTCGTTAACCACAGGAAGGATGAATTTTGAGAATTATAATTACCATATTAAATGGAATTTGCTGCTTTATTACAGCCCCCTTTTGAAACATAGCATTATAGAGAATTCCTGCCCTCAGCAAGGCAGGAAGCTTGATATCCTCCCTGTTTATTTTATAATTACTCAATAAAATCCAGACGAAATTAGTTGTTACCAGTAATTAATGACAAGTTTAATAAAAAGGAGGAGAGACTAGCAGATGGTGATTATTTTTTTAATAGGACCTGCTTGAAGGGATCATCTTGAGATAAACTCGTACCAGGAATTTGTAGCTGAAATGGCTGGCTGCCGCCGTCTTGCTGGTTACTGGGGCTACGTCTAATCCTTGCTTTAGCTGGGCTCGTGCCTTTGCTTGCTAACGTTCTTAAAGTAAATGGCGCTCTGGTTACTGCCACAAGTAAAAGGTTCCATTGGCACTCAGAGAGGGCGATTCTAAAAGACAGAGAAGCCCTGTGCCTGTCGTGGGGAAGTCAGAGGTCCCTTTTCTGTGGCACTGTTTTGCATGAGATGGAGTCAAGTTGAACAGACAGCTAAGATTCTAAAAGAGCCCTGTGTGAAATGAAAGTTACTATCATCCAGTCCTTTTTAAGAAGTAGTACGTCTATATGGGAGAATGGCAAGGCCAATGTTGGCCACACGCCCCTCTGGTCCTTGGCTGGTGAGCAGGATTTTCCATTTTTAGTAAGGGATGTGAGGCTGTTTTCCTGGCCGTCATTCTTAACACATGAGGGATTCAGAAATGTGGTCTGGAAGCAAAGGGTACACAGAATTCATGTAGCCATACACTCCAGAAGCTGAGGTTCTTCATATCCAAGACCCTGGCTCAACCACACATGCTCGCCCTCTGCTTTCCTGGCATTCCCCGCACCGCGCTTCAGAATCCTGTGCTCTCCCTCCCACTCCCTGTACCTGCCGCTGGCGGGGTGAGGGCAGCGGGACCCTGTCTTACTCCTGTCTCTGCCTCCTCAGCCCGCACACCTCCATGAAGAGGTGTTGAGTGGAAGCACAGCACACACCGTTCTTGGCTCCATAGCTGCTCCAATTCCTCACACTCGTTCGGAACTTCTCAATGTGCAAGAATTGTCAGGAACGTTCAACCCACATAGCAACCATGTAATGGGGCGTTCTTACCCCAGTTCGTCTCAGCCCCATTTCTGCCTCCATGCTCTGTCGCCAGCCTTGTTTGCTTTCTACTATTCATTCTGTTTTATTGCCTTTTGTGTATCCTGGAAAGCCACCTTTCATTCTTCCAGAACTGGTGGAAATAAATCAATGAGTAAATAAAACCCTCATTTTACAGATAAGAAAACTGAAGCCCAGAGAGATGGAAAATTTGACCGTAGGCCTATAGTTAGCATGTGTTAGAGCTGGACACAGGTCTGCAGTTCCCACCTTGGTTTTTCTGCATCACTGCCCCTGCGAAGTGACAGCCTTGCTGAGAGTGAGAGAGAGAAATCAGGCTTCAATTGCTGTAAAAAGGAGGGTAGGTCACAATGAAGTGGCCAGAGTATCTCTCTGTTTGCATATAAGAGGGATGAGGCAGCTAAAAGTGCTCCCACAGGTGGGCTAGAATTCCTTCTTCTGGAAATTGCAATCAGGTAAGAGATGGAAGAGAAGAAAGGATTTGAGCTGAGTTCTGACCCAGCCTGAAAGAGAGCAGTTTCCATCCTTAGTGCAGTGAGTGTGCTGAGAACCCATCATCTTCAGTGCCCCAACGAGGCTGCCCAGGCCTGGCCCTCCCAGCTCTGTCCACGAAGAGTGAGATAAGTCAGGCCTTAGAAAAGACAACTCTCCTCAGCTGTCCTACTTATCCAAAAGCTATGACCACCTTCTGTTTTTTTCTCCTCTCTTTTTTTTCTTAGCAACATATTGCACTGTGTTGGTAGAAATTTTAAAGTAAAAAGATCAGAAAAAGTCCATTTGTTTACAAAAAGAAAAGGAGGAAAATCATATAAGCTATTCAATAGTGACTTCCCTTTGGCCCCATTAGGCCTGATGAGGCATTTTCTCAGGGACCCTCAGGAGGTGAATTAACTCTTTCCAAGGCACTGGGGTTCCATTCTGTGAATCACCCACTAAATGGCTCCCTGGTATCCTGAAGATATAATGTCTCCTCACAGATTCCTCATGTTCTCCCAGGGAATGATGCAGACGGGTTAATTGCACAAGAGCGAATGCCGGCTGTGTGTAAATTAAGCGGCCGATTGCAAACGCTGCCTGCACCTATCAGGAGTGAGGGTGGAGACTGGGCTTCACGTGGCATCCTCCAGGCTCCCCTGTTTTAATAGGCAGCGCTGGCATTGTTTGCATGCTTTGTGCATTTTAATCCCAGAATTCCTCGTGCGTGGATTCTGCATTTTTGTGCTGTGAGTAGTCACCAAAGCCCCATGTAAACTCTATAGGGAAAAAATTGGAAATGTTTTAATGGGCTTTTCAGAAGGCTAAATTTCAAGGTTTTTATTTTAACTTGACCCTTCATCATAGCAGGCTCATTGATAGCTGTCTCACTGCCCTCCTCCATCCTCCCTCTCTGCCTCACCCACCTCCACCTGCAGGGGTGGGGAGAAATGTCCTTTTGAAGTCAGTGGCAGTTCCAGACCTTACCAATTCAAAGATAACGATTATGGGGGCAAACCAGCCCAAGATCTTTCTCACCCTCTCCAAGAGAAAACTGTTTGGTCTTAGCTCTTACTAAAGTGAAATTCCTCACTGCAAAGGCATGGTGAGCAGACTTTTCACTCCCAATAAGGAAAAGGACTAGAGTTTTTCTCTGGATGACTTTGGTTACAGTAAGAAATGCAGGATCAGCCCTGGCTGGTTTGGCTCAGCTGTTAGAGTGTTGACCTGCAGACCAAAGAGTCTCGGGTTCAGGCAGGTACCTTGGTTGCAGTTTAATCCCTGGCCCTGGTTGGGGTCGTGTGGGAGGCAACCAATCAATGTGTCTCTCTCACATAGATGTTTCTCTCTCCCTCTTTCCCTCTCTCCTTCTCTCTCTCTCTCTCTCTCTCTCTCTCTCTCTCTCTCTCTCTCTCTCTCTCCCCCTCTCTCTTTCTCCCCCTTCCTCTCTCCTTCCCTTCTACTCTACCTAAAAATCAATGAGAAAATATCCTCAGGTGAGGATAAAAAAAAAAAAAGACATGCAGGATCAGATAACTCCCCAGTCCACTGCACCCCCCAGGCAACTGCAAGGGCGGCTAGAATGAAAAATCACTGTCGAGTACCCTCCACAGCAGGGACCTGCCTCAGAGCTTTTATTTCAGCAACTTGTTGGGCCCATTATGAAGGGTTTGCGACAGTCTGAGACTGAATTTGAACCACTTCCTGCCCGTTGCACCACAGCCACGTGATGCTGGGTCCTGTGCCTAGTTTTCCGTACACAGTGTACCCAGCCCCGGGGTGGAGGGTGTAAACAAGGGCCTTTCTCAAATGGAGGGTGTCTTTGCACCAAGCAGTCGAATGAATAAATAAATATACTTTTTCATTACAAAAGGCAGATGTTCTGTCTCAAGCAATATATTTGTTCCCCAAATGCTCACCTAAAAATATAAGAGAAATAAATGAGTAAGTGTGAAAAGAGAACTATAAACCAAGAAATTGTATAAAAAGAACTAGAAACTAAGAACTCTGTTCCTCGGTAACTTTGAGGGCTCTTCTCCCTCCTGCTGTCTAAAATATAGGCATTTCCCCCAAGTTTCTCTCCTCAACCCTGTCCCTCCTGTCTCCTCCTGTGCTCTCTCCTGTTTTCCCCGTTGGGTGACTCCTCCGATGACTCCTAAATCTAGGTTGCCGCCTGTTTGTTCACAGCCCTTGACTGTCCCACGACTGTTTCAAACCCAGTGTACCCAGTATAACTGAACTGGTCTCAGCTGTCAGCACTAGCCAGTAGAACTTTCTGTGATGGTAGCAGTCTTGTTTCTGCACCGTACAATATGATAGCCACTAGCCGCTTGTGGCTCTTTACATGTAATTCATTAAAATGAAATAAAATGAGAAATTCAGCTCCTCAGTCTTACTAGTCCTTCAAGTGCTCTGCAGCCTCGTGTGGCTAAGAGTTGTTGGTTTGGACGTCACAGAGCTTTAGCCTTTTTGCTTGTATCTTTCCTATGTCATTTTATTAGCTATGGGTCCTTGGGCAAGCTACCTAATGTCTCTGAGGCTCAATTTTGTCATCTGTAAAATGGGACTGATAACAACCCCTGACAAGGTTGTTATGAGGATTCTGTAAGTAGTCGTTACAAGTGTCAATTTTAAATTACCACAGTTAGCATAGTACATACTGAAAAGGCTTTTTAAAAAATTATTGGCCCTGGTGGTGTGGATCAGTAGTTAAGAGCACCATCCCATGCTCCAAATGGTTGCAGGTTCAATTCCCAGTCAGGGCACATGCCCAGGTTGTGGGTTTGTCCCAGTCCAGGTGCATACAGGAGGCAACTGATCGATGTTTCTCTCTCCCTCCCACCTCTCTCTAGAATCAATGAAAAAAAAATCCTCTGCTGAGGATTTAAAAAAATTATCAATCCTTTTCCCCTATCTCTTCTCTAATATTAACTTCTAGATATTCATCCGAAGCTTAGATAATGTGAACACTCACCAGAGCCATTTTAAGAATGGGTCAGTTTGTACGTTGTAGGGAACACCTAAAAATACTGTGGGTCTGAGCTGTAGGCCTCTGGGTTGGGCTATTGGGGAAGTGCTGAGCACTGCTCCCTTCAGGAGCGTTAGTACAAGAGTGCTCTGCAGGACCTAACACGATCTCCTAGGCTGCTTGGAATTATTATAGTAGTAATAGCATTACTACTATAGTATAGTAGCATTAGCCTTGTTTCCCAGGACATAATGGCAGGAGAAGAATCCCCATGAGGCTAGCGTGGATAGGAGCATGAGAGGTGTCCAAGTCTGCTTCTCTGTAGATGGGGGGTGGGGGACAGCTTGGTTTGCATGCGTGAACCTGATGAGGCTCCGTGGGCGTTAGAAATGGTCTGGGTTTGGAGTGCAGAGGTGTCCAGGGCCTTCAGTCCCTCCACAGGAAGCCCTCTGGCATGGACCAGTCCTGCACACTCATCAAGCACTGAGTTTAAAGGGGGGTTGCACGGTTTATATCCTGGCTGCAATCCATTAAAGCCTTAATTACACTAATTAGGGATTTGGGATAATCAGGTTGGCCAGACTGAAATGGGGGCCTGTAGTCTCTGTGAAGAAAGCTTTGCTAAATAAACCAGCAGGATAAACAGAATTGTGGGGGCACATGTATTTCTGGGAACCAGCTGACGCTCAGGATTAATGCATGCTTTTGGCATACAAATGAAGGCTGCTCATTGTAAATCAGCAGAAGGGCTGGAAGCCCCTCCAAGAAACACTTCATTAGCAGTTCAGTGCAGTGACATTCTTCAAATTTTAAACACACATACATACACACACCCTGAAATTTTTCTTTTTCCAAATAACCTGTAAATTCTCAGTTTGGGGTGGAACTTGTAGGAGAAGGGTAGCTAGGGGATCTTGTAAAATAAATTCATTTCAAAGCCATATTGAATAGTAGTTTTGTGTTATTCCTTTTTCTCCCCTAATTTAAAAGACACCAGAATTATCATTATAATATTTAAAGCAGTACACCATTCAACATTATAACGGTCCCCGTAGCTGAAAGACTTGGGAATTATTGACTCAGACCTTCCAAATTAATAACCCTTTAGTGTGTCTGTTATTCAATAGTATTTACCCTGATTGATAATACTCACATTTTTCAAGCATTATAGTTTAGCTCTGTGTGTGTGTGTGTGTGTGTGTGTGTGTCAGAGTGTCAGAGAAAGACAGAGATCCTACAGTCATGCTACTAACCAAATTAGTCAGTTGACTCTTTATTAGGTATTTCCCAGGGACTGTGTGAAAATTGTTCTTTTTTCCCCTTATTCTTCTTCCATTTTTGTATCCCTATATATTTTTAAAAAAAATTTTTTTAATCCTCACCCGAGGATATTTTTCTATTTAGCATCAGATAGAGTGGGAGGGAGGGAGAGAGGGAGAGGAGGAGAGAGAGAGAAACATCAACGTGAGAGGGACACATCGACTGCCTCCCGTATGACCCCCACCAGGGCCAGGGATGAACCACAACCGAGGTACGTGTCCTTGACTGGAATAGAACCTGCAACTCATTGGTCCACGGGTCAACGCTCTAACCACTGAGCAAAACCGGCCAGAGCTATCCCTATATATTTTTCAAGTGACTATGTGAACACAGGATGGGAAATGCATGAACAACCATGGCCTACAGAGGGAGGAGGAGGGGAGAATGTTTGAACAAATGGCAAAAGGTTGATAACATGGCAGCTCAACATACTCATCTCTCTTGTTTTGTAGGCCTTTGAAATTATCTGTAGTGTCAATTTTAAATTACCACCTCATCAGTCCCCTCATCCTCTCCACCCCAACATTTACACAGTTTACAGTTTTCCAAACATCTTTAGAACTCACAGACTAACTGGGTTAACTCAAGGGGAAGAACAGACATGGAGGTTCACACCGCTTACATTTTTGTTTTAATGATTATCCAGTTTTCAGACGTGTGTATCAAACACCTGAACACACTTATCGGGTGCCAGCCTCCTGGAAAACAGGGTATACCAAACCCTTTATTCCAGAAGCAGCTTAATTGAATTCTTGCAACAAAAGGGAAGAAAATCACTTTGAGAAAAATCAGTTTCCAAGGCCCATGAAACCTGAAGACTGTAAGCCTGTGATACCTACAGACATATATTTTGTGAAGGGTCAGCCCATGTGTAGAACTGACTTTGCCCCCAAAAGAGTTTCACTGCCTAAATGGATGAATCCATTTCAGGAAAAATGCTGTGGCTCTACTCTGTTCCTAAACAATGCTAGTCTGCTGGTTGCTACTCTGTGTATAAGTGAGGCACATGTACACAAAAATAAATTCGAATGAGCAGTTAGCCTTGTAATTGTATTTATGAATACATGTAGTTATCGGAATATGTTTAGTGGGGACAGCTGTTGTCTTGGACACATCTTTCTCTCCGATACCATGTTTATTGTCTGCCATCTTTGCTCCCTGATTCTCTGAAAATGGAAAAAGTATGTACCAATTGAGTTAGGAAATGCCTAACCTGGGTTATTAGTGGAAATATCAGTGGATTGGCCAGGGGGAGGGGCTTTATAAATCAGGGATGACAATTTTAAGCTTATGTGTCACTTTAATCAGTGGATAGTGGCATTGTAGGTCATGGTGATGAGGAAGAGTCTAAGGCTGAGTCTGTAAGCAGCACAGGCAAGAGTGCCGGGGTGATCTGCCGTGGCTCTTGTGAGCAGGTGGGTTATAAGTGACACCATCCCTGACATAGACAAACCCTACCTGTGGGAGATCTCCTCTGACATGAAGAGTCCTCTACCATTAACCAGAGCCCTCCAGTGTACCCCACACCCCAGTGCTAGATTCACTTGGAGTCACTTGTCCTTCATAAATGTTGACCGTCACCCGGCCTACCTGGCAGACGAGTTCACCTAAGTAGAACATCATGGCAGCATCAGAGAAGTATTTTCTTTGGAAGCAGAGACTTTTGATCTCAGACTTAGATACCTATCTAAGTCCATCTGTGGACCACATAGGTTTCACCCACAAATAACATCATATGTAGGAATTATCGATCAGATGGCTGCTGCATTTTTAACATAATTCCTAGGTGAGAGTCAGGAGCATAGGGCCAACACCAGTGGAAATACCAAGACTCTGAGTGGCCTCCTGGCGGGTATGAGAATATTATGTTTGGCCAACTGCTTTTCATGTGTTTATTTAATAAGATCTTGACAACTCCTCATGGAAGTAGATGTTAGGGTTACCTCTGTTTTATAAATGAGAACCCCAAGACTAGAGAGGGTAAATAAATTGCCCAAGCTCGAATACCTTGTAAGTCAGATGAAGAGTTTGTCTCTAGAACCTGGACTTTCAACCACCAGACTGTGTTCACAGCCGTTAATGATACTGACACAAAACCTCCAGAGACTCTACATCTCATTTTTCTTCTTTAGTTTTTAAACTTCTCCCAGCTTATGTCATTATCAGTTTACATGGAAACCTCAAATAACTTATTTAATTTACTTCCAGAAGAGGCAAAACAAGAAAACTCAAAAGTTATTTGTAGGCTTGTACCACAAAACCTCATAAAATGCAATTTCTTTGTTTTGTTCATTGGTTTTCACACTGATGTCAAATTAGCAATGAAAACCATGTGTAAGAAATGACCAGTTATTCCTAATTGGGTGGAAGCAGAAAAGGAATGGAAAGGATGATAGAGGGTTGCCAAGAGAGGGATATTCCAATTGGCCTCCAACCCAAAGATTTGTGGGTATAGTTTTCAGAAGTGGTTTTTCTTCTTGACATTGACCATGAAAAAGACCATGGTTTACTCTAGCCAGGCTAAAGGTAAATCAAAATTAATTGCTTCACTGATAATTTATGCTGACCTGTGGCTTAAAATAGAGGTTGCTGGGATCTGAACCAGAGCTTTCATTAAGGTAGATTAACTATACCATTCCTTAGTTCTGAGAAAATACCCAGTACTTATTGGGAATATACAAAGTCATGGTATTCAGGAATGGGATTTTATTAATTATTGCAGTTATTCCTCTTCCATGCATGAATTTCATTTGAGTGCTAAAATTCTGGAAAAGAGATTATTGGTTTGAGAAAAAAAAAAGGAGTCATTCCAAAGTACTATTCACAGAGCAGCTACTAGACTTTGAATGGTGCTGTTCATGAGGGTGTTTCCACTGGTCTGCAGTCCCCAAGTTGCCCCGGGGTATGTGAGGGTAAGGAGCAGGAAGCATCCAGCACCCCCGCCCTCTGTGTATCCTTCCATCAGGAGGACACTCGGCTCCTCTCACCTTTCTCCCAGCTCTTGGAAAGCAGCAGCTACAGGATTTGGGTGCTCTTGTATTTGACGTCTCTCAGTTTGCCCAGAATATTGCAAATGATTCTTCCTAAACTTAACAGTTCCATTTTGGTCAACATCCTTGAAACTCAATTTTTAGCTATGGTAATGATAGAAAATAAAGTTGAATATTTTTAATAACTTTTATCTAGAGAATAAATATAAACAATATATTATTATAAATAGTATTTCACAATATACAGATGTGGTTACAAAATAATAATAAAATTCTATATTGTAGTTTCTCTGCATCTCAAAAATAATTTAAGTAACATGTTTCTGATGTTGTTTTATTATTATCATAATCTCAGAATAAAGAACAGTTTTTCTGAACAAAGGATTATTTTATTCCAAGATAATCTCTCTCCTATATTTTATGTTAAAATGGTTTTCTTTTGAATGAGAGGCCAGTAATGGAAGATAGTAGTTAGATAAGGTACTCAACTTGGCAATAAAAATTGGCAATCCGGCCGTGGCCTGTGTGGCTCAATGGATAGAGCATCAGCCTGCACACTGAAAGGTTGAGGGTTTGATTCCCAGTCAAGGGCATGTACCTTGGTTGCAGGTTCAATCCCAGGCCCTGGTTGGGGCATGTGCAGAAGGCAACCAATCAATATGTCTCTCTCACATTGATATTTCTCTCTCTCTCTCTCTCTCTCTCTCTCTCTCTCTTTCTCTTTCTCTTGCCCCCCCCCATCCTCCACTCTCTCTAAAAAGCAATGGAAAAAAATATCCTTGGGTGAGGATTAACAAAACAAAAGGGGCAATCCAATGTTAGTTATTAAATACGTATTTTTAAGAGTTTCAGAATATCCAAGCTATATAGTATACCATAAAGAATGTAAATTAACTGTAGTTCCCCTAAAAGGGAAAATACAAATAAATAGAATATGGTTGTCAAGAGAGTAAATAAGAGAAAGATCACCTTTTATCTTGTCTTTTTTTCTTACCCCCTTCTCTTTTCTCGTCTCCCTCTCCCCCAAAATAAAGTGAACATTTATAAGCAACATTAGCTACAAGATTTGATATGAAATTGGCTTGCCCTAATGTGAGTTTATTTTGTGCAAATTAGACCAGAACTCTTCAAAGACCAGGAGCTATAGCCTTCTGTGCATGTCAGATATAAACTGAGTAAAGAAAAGATAAAAGAAAATATAATAATGTCTTAATGCAAGAAATCTGTCAGTTTGGGTTTGGTACCCAGGCCCAAAATTCGATTCATTGGCTGGGTACTTTGCAAATTAGACCCACAACCCATGCGAATATCATGAATATCACACACACACATAAAAACCCTTACAAGCTAAGTGCCAAACTGATCTGATCAGATGGTGTGGGTTTTTCCTGGTGCTGCTTTCAGTTTTATTATTTAGCATTAAACTTTTAATAGCAACATGTTAAAAGAGGCTCAGCATTTTGGTGACACTGCAAAAATTTTTATGGAGCTTCAAAATCCACCCCATAGGCTTCAGATCATGAAGTCAAAAATAGCTCTGGGATGAGAAGCGAAACATATGATTGTTCGAAACATTACTAGAAACTTTCTGAAGTCAGTGTTAAGTCTTCTCTTGTCTACTAAAAAGAAGAACATTTATGAAGTTCCCAGATCACCAGAAAAGGCCCCGCTGTCAACAATGGGGTGCAGACACGAGGTTCCTCCACTTGCTGGTCGCAGGTCGTGTTTCACTGGCCAGCTGTTTTAACCAGATACCCCATCAACTTCACTGTGGCTTTAAGTTGCTGCTAAAACGAGAAGACCCACCTCATGAATTTATTAGCAGATGTGCGTTCTGAAAGCCATCATTACTTTGAGACCGAGAGCAGCCACATTCTCTGACATGTGGGCCACACATGAGCGCATGCTGAAATAGACCCATTGTTCCCGGGGCCGGTTCCCACGGCCTCCATTCCAGCGCCCTTCGAGTTGTTTGCTTCCTCACTGGCTTTCTGTCCATCCTCGTCCAGGATTGCACGTAGTAGTAGTCGGAGGAGAGAAAAACCCATCATGCACGGGTTGGACTGACTCTACTGGAAAGACTGACCTGTCCTTGTCAAGTCAGCAAGCTCATTTCTGGAGCCATGCATTACCAGATCAGGGAGTGCTCAGAATCTCCCGATCGATCGGCTCCCGGCGGCTTCCCTCAAAGGCTTTCTAGGTTTCACAAACTTGTTTTCACTGAAAAATAGCAATGCCCAGAGGGCCATTGAAAATGCAGAACCAAGCTTTTGAACTTGAAATGAAGCCATTGGACATGAAGCTTTGTGCAGAGGGGTTGTGGACCTCGTCAGAACCTTGAGCAGCCTATGAGTCTCTCAAGTCGGGGACAGGCCTGCGCTGCACAGAGAGACCTCTTTTTGTCAGCTAGCTGCGTGGACCGTCGCCTATTGCCTGTCCTGCCTAAAGACCTTCTACAGTTTGGTTCTTCTCAAAAGTCAAGGCAGAGAAGTAAAGTAGAGGAAGTGTGTGGGTTTATAGATAGCCCCCAAAATGTTGTCCCTGAGGAGAGGAACCTTCCCTTTGTATTTTAGCTACTATAGCGACCTTCTTGGATTTACCTGCAATTACAGTGGTAGTTAATAAATGCATGCAGAACCAGGAAAGGTGGCCCTTTGCTTTCAGGACCAGCCAAACTCCTGAGAGCAGTACTTATCCTCCTACTCGATGATTCAGCTCTGAAGAAACCAGATTGCTGACGTGTCAGAGATGAAAGATTTGTGAGTTGGGCTTTCCAGAACAAGTACTCTGCATATCCACTGTGTACCAGGAACCTGACATTTGTCCAGCACAGAGTGCTAGGCCCTGTCCCAGGTGCTTCACATGTATCAACTCAGTCTTCACAGCAGCTCTGTAAGACAGACCGTTATTTCACCACTGACAAGTAAGAAAGCTGAGGCACAGAAAGGTTAAGTACTGTGCCCAAGGTCACACAGCTGGAGAGCATAGAGCTGAGGTTAGAATTTAAAGAATCTACTTCTAAAGCCCACTGTCTCAACTGCTACTCTGATATGTTCCAATCTGCAGGCCATGTCCTATTAGTAGGTCAAGACATCAGTGGTGACCAGGAGATTTTGTTAAAGTTGAATAGAATAGGAAAATGTTAGCATATATCACATATAGTAAGAATTGTTTTATGAAATTTTTATTTCACATTTACATAAAAAAATGTTTTAATCTCTGTGTCCAGATAGAGTTCATAATTCATATTTTTTTCTGATTTCAGAAAGGTAATATGGTACAATGACTTCATGTTACATAAGACTGCACTGTCAGAGCCATCCTCTGGACTCAAACACATTCATGTCTGCACAGTGGAGCATATAAATGTTCTCACTAAATGCAATCAGTAAAGTTGAACGTAGTTTTGAAGTAGTTCACATCAGAGTTTGTCTCCCAATGAGCTTTACTGCCAAACTTATATAAGAAATTTAGCTTTAGAGCTTTGGAGATGTCAGACTTGCAGATTACAGACCTAGTTACACATCTGTGTGTACAGGCTCCCAGTAGAGGGACATTTCTTATAATGGGTTGAGGCCAAATAAAAGCCTGGGAAACTGCATGATACTATTGCTGGAATTATTGACCGTTGGAGGTGGGAAGGAATAGGGGTGATATATTCCATATATCCATAAACCCCAAACTCCTCAATCTTAACAAGCAGAAAAACCAGGGCCAGAATGGAGAATGTCGGAACTTCCAGAGGCCACCCGCTTCTCCCTCCCAGGACAAGACTCCTGACACACAGCTCAGGCCTCTGGACCACACGCCCTCTCCAGAGTCTTATAATAACCACCAAACCACACTACGCATCTCAGAGTTTGGATTCTTTTCAAGTTTTCGTGAGCGAGACTCAAGTTTCGCGTGGTCACTTCCATCGCTGGGCGGCCAGAGCCAGTGAAAGCCAAGTGGCTTTTCCCCAGCAGGACACTTAGGCTCAGGTATTTGGCCGTAGAAGGAGGTGGCGGCGGGGTCTCTGCCCGGGCTGCAGTGAGTTCTATAAATTTCCTGCGTTTGTGGTTGAAACGGGTCTCCCTGGACCAGCAGTTTGACATTTCCCCCTGTGGTGTTACATTCATGTTTCCACGTTTAACGTGTCAGACTGAATGAACGTTGCGGTCTGAGGATTTCAAAGATTTATAATGGAGTCTTGAAAATTTACTTAAGGAATATGTACTTCCCCAAGCAATAACAAATATTACTACAAATGACCATATTAAATTAAAGTAACTTAGGCATTTCTGATTTGTAGGAAAGTTCAAATTAATCTACGGCGGTCTCAGTTTCAAAATGAAAACATGGCTTTGCCTGACCGCAGGTTTCCAGGCTGTTAGTCAGCAGTGAATAACCTCAGGTGACGGGGTCTTTCCCTTAAGAAATAGTCAGTTTTCTCTGTTTGTGGAAAAGCAATCCTAGAAGGAAGATACCCTGAACAGTCAACCATAGTTGTACCTGGGAACCAGGAAACTTCAAAATTCTTTTTTCTATAAACTGAGTGGTGAGCAAGAGATGTGTTACTTTTATAATTTTTAAAAAAGAAAACAAGCCTTTCTTACCCATTCTTTATTCCTTCCCTGATTAGCTCCTTTAGTGAGTAGACAAATGCTTTCTTTCTTCATTAAAAATAATAATAACTTCAAAGTCAAAGGGCTGGCAAATGTTTTATAACTGACTCTGGAAGAGATAAAAAGCCCTGATTTATAATATTTGCCAATTTCCATGGTGTAATACTCCCGCCATGGCCAATTTCAGGCTCCCAACATGACGTCACTGAACAGAGCTGGAAGGGAGGGGCAGTAGCAGTAGCCCACCCTTTAGGAAATCTGTCAGAGACAACATTCATGGAAAAACCTCAGTAACATAGATAATAGGAAAGTAAGTAAGAACCAACAGGCTTTGAGTATTACTGCCTTTGTTTTTAATATATTTACTCTAATTACAAGTTCATATAATTTAATTTTTAATAATGGGTGTGTTTAATTGAATTAACATAATTTAATTTTAATAATGGGCTCACGAAATCCCTGAAAATGTGAGGGTCAGCTCTCACAAGGCAGCAAGCCCACCCCAGGGTGCTGCTGCAAGATTAGAGCAGTTCCCACTGCAGAGCAGAGAGTGGGGGCGGGCATGGCCACCTTCCCTGCGTCCCGGGGCCGAGCAGCCCCACGCGGCACAACCTGGCAGACACGGGGAAGGGAAGGCCTCTCCTGCTCTCCCAGCGGCCCCACTTCCAGCACATGAACCCCTAGGCGGATTCCCTCTGCATTTCCCCAGGCCCTAAGCTCTAACTCCTTAACCCCTTTCAACTTTGAACACCATGACTCTGAAGCAAAAACCAGAAGGCGCAGGGTTCTCTGTGCCCGTGGCAGCGTGGCGGGAATAGGAGATTTAATTCAGTCTCGAGCCTTGATTTCTCTGGTGCCATCACAGTGACCTTCAGTGGGTCACTCCACCTTAGGTCCCAGTGGAAAATGAGGTGGTTGGACTAGGTAATCTGTCTCATCCAGGTTTCTTCCAGCTCTGAAACCTTGTTGGCTGTGATTACTGAGGGCTTCAGAAAAGCTGACCAATCATCTCTAAATCCATTGAGAAAAACTCATCAGACCACAGAGTGACGTGGCTTCTCACGCCTGAACTCCCTCTCAGCCTCGGGAATAGAGGGGATCATTTCCAATCCTGATAGTAGAAAGAGCTAGGCTGTGGTCTTCGAGGCTGTGTCAGGGTGCAACTGCCTTTGGAGGTGGCAATGGTTTTGTCTGGTTTTCTGGTCGGAATAACTTACTCGAGTCTTTAGTCCTTGGCTGCAATCAGAGTCTTGACTCAGTCTCCCCAAGTGATTCCTCACATTGGGAATCTGCCCATCTTTCAACAAAAACCTATATTGATAGGACATTACTTTGAAACTTTAGGATTTACTAAGTGTCCAAAAGGAGGCCAAGTCCTGGTTAGTAAGTGAGAGAGGAGGGGGAGCAGGCCTAGGTGTGCTGCCGCCGACCGTCAGCGGTGCAGCCCTGGGTCTTGGTAGGGCAAGGTGGCCATGATTTATGGGGGTGGCTGCCAGTTCATAACCACCAATCCAAGGGAGGGAAGGAGGTGGAGAGAGAGAAAGGCTGGCAGAGCACTTCATGAGTTTCATGTTTAATGCTTTTAGCATGGTGCCTCATTCTCACGTCTAGAAAGCACTCAGCAGACACAAGGCAGAAACAGGCTGCTGTCCGCAGCTGACCAGACGCCTGTGGCGGTGAAGGCCGATGCGTGTGCGTCGTGGTGGTGGTTCACAGGTGTTGTTTCGTATCTGTGCTGTAGGAGAGTATATGTTTCACAGTAAAAAGCAGGAGCTATTGATACTTTTTAACCAGAGTGAGAGAAGACATGGAGGACCCGCCCTCCCAATCTTTGACAAGAGTTCGTCTGACACTTTCTGTGACTCTCTGGGCGTGAGCCATGAACCAGGTGCTTTCAGAGCCGTGAAGGCGCAGCGCACCCTCCAGAAGCTGAGTCGGGGAAGGGATAGACAGATGAAACCGCAGTATAAAGCTTTATGTGATGATAACGGCTTCTAGGTTTTGAGCCACATCCTCTGGCAGGCCCTGCTACCCCACTGAATCCTCGCCGCGGCCCTCCAAAGTCGGCACTGCCATTGCCCTGGTCCCCAGCAGGTGATCCTCTTAGATCATAACAGTCAGACTCACAAGATGACCAGATGCCACGGTGGGCACTGGGTCTGTTCAGAGGGGTAGTGGGCAGAACCACGGCTTCCTGGCCAGGCAGTGTCCTCCTCCGTGGGGTCTGGTACAGGGCACAATGCAGAGACAAGATGCCCTCCGGGCAGAGCTGGGAGCTGCCCTGGTGTAAGAGGGGATAAAGCCCTGTAACACTCCACGCACCAGGCACATGTCTAGCAACAAGATCCCCACACTCAGGAAGCCCAAGACTCCGTCTTCCTAGTCAGTTTGTGTGGATTTCTCATTCTACCCAGTCAAGATGTGATTTACCAGTCCAGGATTGGCCTATTAGCAGAGTTGACATGTCAGCTTAGCAGGTTACCAGAATTAACCAAAGATCAAATTCTCCTGCAGAGAAAGGGAAAAGATGTATGGGACCCCTTTACCTACAATTTTTATTCCCATTCCACAGAAAGTAAAGCTGAGGTTTAGAGAGGTTTCTCAATTTGCCTCAATCACGTAGTCAGTAACATAGCCAGGACTTGAACCCCGGCCTGCTCCAAGTCCCATGCTCTTCACCAAAATGCAAGATGTAGGTTTTTCGTTCGACCCCATAGCATATGTGTTTATTTGACTATTTGAAACACTAACTTGAACTGCCTACACTGAGAACACTGGTGTCCCTGGGAGAAGCATCCACTTGGCCTGTGGTTTTGCCCACACTGCTAGCCCCAATTTGAGAAGCTCAGCACCAGCCGTGAGTAGAATAATAAAGCAAGCACAAGGTCCTTGTCTTCTGAGAGCCCACACTTTGAGTAGAAGTTTATGAAGAGGGGGAACGGGCAGTTTTAAGAGCAGTAACGCCATCTGAAAAGAAACAAATACCTGGCTACCGGGCGCAAACAGTTGTGTTTTGCACTGTGCCTTTCTCTTCCAATCATCGCTGTCCTGTAGCACCAAACCTATGCGCTCAAGGCAAAGCATGTAGCTTTTACTACAGTTCGGTTCTACATATAAAATTCAGTTTATGTATCTAGATTGTATTGCGGAAGCCATTCAAGAAATGTGCCACTCACGTGCCAAGTATAAAAATAGACATTTTAAGACACTGTAACAATATTGTAATATTGTTTCATTGGGTGTTTGATCGACTCTCAGCTTTTACCAGGCCTTGGAACTATCTGGTGACTTCCACAAGTTCAGAGTGTGATGAAGACAAATGCTGAGGAATGTTGCAGGCAGAATGAAATGGGTTGGGTAAAACAGCATGCTTAAGTGCAAGGGAATTTATGACGAATTATATTAAAGTAGTCAAAACACAATTGATGGAGGAGGGCAGGGTACGGAGAGGACGTGAGCAGCCTGGTTCTGTTTTCGGCCTCGGCAGTGGGCACAGGTGCCTGTTTTATTACCTATGTGCTTTCAAACACTCAGTCCACTAGGCTTTCCGTCGCAATTTCCCAAAACGCAGCTGACAAAGTCTGCCTGCCCATAATGCAAAACGAGATTTGCTCTTTAGGTGAGAGATAGTCCACAGATTGTTTTGAGTCTTATATTACATGGATTTCTGTAATGTTAGATTATGCAGAGAAGAATGAACAAAGTTTGAATATTCCTAACCTAGGAGAGAAGTGTTGAAAGAATAATTTTGAAGTTTCCAAGGTGAATTTATCAGGAAAAGTCACCTTTGCCTTTATGAGTAATAAAGTTACACCACAGACAGATCCTTAGTGGTGATCTTCCTCCTTGAACTGCTCTGGTCCCTTCCTCTGAATCTGCGTGGGCTGACAGATTCGGTCATTCTGTCAATGCTGAAATGGGCTTGGCAGTGTGCTAGCAATGATTGCAGGGACTTGAGTCCTTTCCTTTCAGTTAGTGGCTAGGGAGACAAGACCTTCAGTCAGCCAAGAAAAATTTAAAAACCCATATAACAGTATGAGAATCCAGAGTCATACTAAAGGAGTCAAAGTTTTCATGAGGCCGTGATGTCAACCTACCTATACAGGAAGCCCTCTCTACCTGGGAGTGGCTGGGGAGCTTTGAGAATGGAGGGCTTTCTACCGGCTGAAAGAAAGAGAGGACCTTCCAAGAGAGGGGCAGTCTTGTAACTGATGCACTGCAGTGGGTACAGGTGGAATCTGTGTGCGTTTCCCACAGGGAAGGTTTGCCTAGGCAAGAAATGCGCCCGACTTTGAGGAAACGAGCTGGAAGATGATTTTATCATGTAGTAAAAGGGATTCGTGGTGAGTTTTGAGACCGGGACAGACCTGTGAGCCCCTTTCCCAGGACGGGGCAGCTGTCAGATTTAGGGTAATTGTCATAGTCCTAACGTTCTGTACACGGCCCGCCGTTACTCACCTGCCGCTGTCCCTTCAGATTTGTGACAGACGCTGCCCGCCGAGAGCAGGAGTCCCTCAAGAAGAAGATTCAGCCAAAGCTCTCGCTGACCTTGTCCAGCTCCGTGTCTCGAGGGAATGTGTCCACGCCACCACGCCACAGCAGTGGAAGCCTTACTCCCCCCGTGACCCCGCCCATCACGCCCTCCTCTTCATTCCGCAGCAGCACCCCAACTGGTGAGTGGCTGGGCCCTTCTACCTTGACAGTGAGCCTGGGGGACAGTGAGTGAGTGTGGGATCGTGCTGGGGCCAGGGACAGATGGTGACTCAGACCCACCTGTTTGACCTTTCCTAGTCTGTGTAGAGTTTGTTGATTCATTCACCTATTTGTTATTGAAGAAACATTTGTGACTTACTGTCTGTAATGTGCATGCGATAATGGATTATAGCCCTTACCGTTTATTGTGTGTGAAGTGATGCGATGTCCTGGGTTTGCTCAGGTGGAGGAGTAGATGACACAGGATGGCCACGTGTTGATTGTTGCTGATGCTGGGTGATGAGTACATAGGGCTTCATGATACCAGTCTCCCAATTTTTGCTTCTTTAAAATATTTCCCATACTGAAATGATTATTATAAAAACATTTAGAGTGCCTCCTACATGCCAGGCACTGAACTACAGTAGTGAGCCCAAGGAGACCCGTCCCTGTCCTAAAGAACTTAGGTCTCTGCAAGATGTTGGCATTCTGAGGCCACAAGCACAGTCTTGTCTGCCCCTCCCAAAAGTGGAAGTAACTGAAAAGTAAAACAGCAGTCAGAGGTGAAGATCAAATTCAAGTTTGTTACTGCAGAAAGCTAAACTACAGAACTGAGCTTGGATTCTTAGCCATCGGGCTTCTTAGTATGTCTTCCCTGGGTTTAACTTGCCAAATTACCCCTCTGAGCTTACCGCGGAGCGCGTGCAGACCGGAGCGCGTGCAGACCGGAGCACCGCGGCCCCCCGCTGAGCGTGCGCTTTCCCTTCTCCCAGTTCAGAGGTCCCTCGAGTCTTTGTTCCTCCGGGGGCAGTGAGTACAGACCGGGTAGAAAGAAGCTGGAAAGGTCCCTCCTCCTCTTTTTCCCATCTGAGAAGCAGGGAATATATTTTCCTTCTCCCTCGGAGGACAGACAGGCATTAACCAAATAAATACACCAATAAGTATGACACTGTAACCATGACTAGTGCGCTGTGGAAGAACTCGGTGATAGGAGGACATCCAGAGAGAAGTCTGGCCTGATCAGGAAAGGCTTGCTTGAAAGATGAGTGGGAGGCAAGTCGGTAAGGAGGGAGAGGAGGAGCAGTTGGGGAAAGGGATCCCCTGATGAGTTTGGGGAAATGGTGGGTTGAACAAGGTAAACTGGTTTCTTTAATGCAGGGCCTTAATATACACTTATTCTCCAAGGGGAGAATTTAGTAAATTTCCCAAACTTAGTTGACTGTGATTACGGGACCTCTTTTCCTAGGGGCTCTGGGGGGCCTCATGGTTGAGAGACACCCTGTGTTCTGTCAGGATTGGGCATTGTGAAAACAGGCGGGGGTAGGAGGCAGATGGACCGGAGTTCCTACCTGAACTTCTCCCTTGGCCAGTTACAGTAACTCCTATTCCCTAGGTTTCTGTGTGAGAGTCAAACAGGACAGCCCGTGTCTGCACAGATCAGGGTCCTTCTTCCACAGAGGACGCATTGGTTCCCTTTGTGTTGGCGTCCGTCCTTGTCCTTAGGTCGCCCACCATGTTTCCCTCATCTTTTATTCTGTGAGGATGTACTTTCCAGCATCTGTGTTACATTTACTGTGTGGCTGGCTCTAAGGCATGCTGTGAGAATGTAATTCTGTGATCCTCTTTTCTGAATATTTCTTTGAATATATTCACGCAGAATATGAATTAAGGGGCAGTTTTGCACCTGGCTGTATTTTCTACATGACTAATATTGACTGCCTCATGGCCGACACCAGATAACCACGGCTGCCTCGGGTAGTGAGGGTGTCTTGAACCCCATGAAAATCAAGACAGTTTAAAAGTGAGAGTTTATTATTTTTCATGTAAGAATGTTTGGAAGAAATGGAATCATTTCCTTTCCTTCAGACATAAAGAAATCTTTCTGACACCTTGCCTATTTTAGCCATTTCCCACCAGGAGGATTGATTTATGTTGTGGTAAAGATGTATCATTTTCAGTCTGTCAAGATCATTGGTAAGTTATTTGCTGCTTGAAGAATGTTCCATGTAAACATCAAAAATTAGCAGGGGAAATGGTTTCTTAAACCCCTACCCTGTACAATTTTGATTGTGTACATTTTTCAATGTTTGAAATGTTGTTTTACCTGTAGTTAGAGAGATCAGCTTATTTCGCCTGACTAATGTGGTTTCAGTCACTTTCGCTGCCAGGTTGTAAATAATAATCCACGTTTCTACCTTCTGAATTCACTCTTCCAAGTTCCATATTCAAAGAACAGTCCTGGCGCAGAAGTAAGTCATCTTGTAGAAAATTTCATTTACAAAATATTCTTTACAATTTACTGTCTCGACGAGACTGAAGCAGGGCTCGGCTTCATCCTAGAGTCTCAGGTGCTGCTTAGGGATTCTTGGAACCAAGATGTATTTTGGAATTTCTAAATCCTAGGAGAACCTTCTCGTCTCATCTTTTTCATTTCCTCTCCTTATTTGTTTGGTTTCCTTTTAATGTGTTTTGGTCTTTCTTAAGTATTCACTTAAGCAAAGGTTAGAATGGTTAAAATCATGGGTCAGCAAGCTTTCTGTAAAGGACCAGATGGTAAATACTTCATGCGTTGAGGGCCATACGGCCCCTGGTTCAGCTACTCAGCTATAGAAGTACATAAACAAATGGGCACGTTGTGTTCCATTAAACTAAAAGTTTCTGTACAACTTTATTTACAATAACAAGCCTGCCCTGGCTGGTGTGGCTCAGTGGTTAGAGAGTCAGCAAGCCCAAAGAAGGGTCACAGGTTTGATTCCTAGTCAAGGGCACGTACCTGGGTTGCAGGTTCAGTTACCAGCCCCGGTTGGGGTGCTTGCAGGAGGCAACAAATTGATGTGTTTCTCTCTCTCCCTCACCCCTTCCTCTTCCTCTCTCTGTCTCTCCCTCTCCCCCTTTTCCTCCCTCCTCTCCCTCTCCCTCCCTCCCTTCCACTAAAAAAAAAAAAAAAATCAATGGAAAAAAATACCCTGGGGTGAGGATTAACAACAACAAAAAAAACACAGGCCTGATTGGGCCCACAGGCCATGGTTTGCTGACCTCTGATTTAAATCATAAAGATGCAGAATTTAAAGATAAATCTAATTAAATTCCCTAAAAACAAAGTGTTAAAACAATTCATACCGTTCTCCTTTAGAAGTAGTATCTGGAGAGTTGCTAAGGCTTGCTAAGGCAGAATGGCAGCTTTTGTAGAGTGCTGACTGTCTGTGCTTACCCTGTTCTTTATGTATGATGTTGTTGTTTTTTTAATCCTCACCTGAGGATATATTTTTTTTTCTATTTATTCAGATAGAGTGGGAGGGAGAGAGAGAGAAAGACATGATGTGAAAGAGACACATTGGCTGGTTGCTTCCTGCACGACCAGGGCCGGGGACGAGCCACAACCGAGGTACGTGCCCTTGACCGGAATCGAACCCGCAGCTCCTTGGTCCGAGTGCCGACGCTCTAACCACTGAGCCAAACCGGCCAGGGGCTATGATGTCGTTTTAATCCTAACACCAGCCCCACTGAGACAACATTATTATTCCCGAGTACAAATGAAAGAAATAGACTTAATAAGGTTAGCTTGCACAGAGCCCCATGTCTACCTGCTCAAAACAGGTGGTCTCCCCCGAGCACTCACACTTCCTCTGCACATTCATACCTTTTCCAAAACTACTGGACCTTCAGCCCTCTAGCTGCCCCAGTGACTAACCTGACAACTCCAAGGCCCAAGTACAGCAATGTGTTAGAATGCTGGAGCTGTGGTTCCCCCTCACCGCAGGAACTATCCAGCTCAGTTTAGTCCGGGTTTTTGTTCAGGGTGAGTTAGAGCTGACTCCAGAGAGCCCATTGTTAAATATTCAGGTTTGCAAACCAATTAAAGTATTATCTTGAAATTGGCCATGGGGAGAGTATTTCCCTACCAGTGAAATTAGCAAATGTGCCTTTCAGGAATCCTCCCCCCCCCCCCCTTCACCATTATACCACCCTCTTATCCTTTTATTTATCAGATTAATCTCACTTTGTTTGTAGTTCAGGGATCATGGTCTTAACTAGGTCTGTGAATAAGCCTAAAGCAAAAATCAATCACCAATAAATAAGTAACGGCCACTGCAAACAGTGGGTTACTCCGTAGCTATTCACAGCAAAGGTACAGGTCACCGTGTAATGACATGACCAGGTTATGAAGCTGTATATGCATTATGATCCCAATCTTATTTTTTATTCCAAAGAGTTAACTGTGGGCACCTTAATGTGAAGGGAAGATTAATACTCTTTTCTTTTTTCCTATTTTCTAAAATGAGCCTGTATTACTTTTATAACTAAAATAACTGTTCGGTACATATAACCGGAAGATACAGAGAGGATGATTCTGGAACCCCCCCCCTCCCCAAAAAGAGAATCATTTTTTTCTTTCAGATTAATTTAATTGACTTTCAGAACTGGGTAGGGGGTGAGGTTATCCTCCATGAAGGGCCTTTAGCCCACAGATTGTTTCGGTTATTAGTGCCTATAGCTTAGTTAAGAAAGTAATTTCTTTTTTTCCTGTCCCCATATTTTCCCACTGATTCTCTTAAAAGAGTGACTCTCAATCAGGCTGAAGATGGAAATCAGCTAGAGAATTTTTTCAAACCCTTAGCCTGGGCTCCACCCCTGAGACTCTGATTTGGTTGGTGGGTGGGACTCAGGCATTGGGAGTTTTTAAAAGTTCTCTCGGGTTAAGTAATTCTCACCTATAGCCACAGTTGGGAAACCACTGCTTTAAAATGTGACCCATCTAGTTGTCATGGCTGTGTGTTTTCTTGCTTGCGGTGACATATTTCCACCTTGCCTGGAGAAAGGTTACTGTAGCCATTCGCTTAGGCTCCGAAACGAGACCAAGGGGACTGAACAGATGTTTGCTTATGTCTTCATGGAGAAGCCATGGAAAGAGTTGGCTGCATTTCTGGTTATAATAGCGTTGCATAGTCTCTCCTGGAAAATATTTGTATATATATTTTGGCTGACTCAGGGGGAAAAAATTCAAGTATTAAACCAGAGAAAGGCACCCAAGGAAATTAAACCTTTTTTTTTTATTATTTCTTGTTTAGGTTACCTATAATAACCGTGAAGTCACAGATTGTCTATTAATGCATAACTTAAGTTTCTACATTGTGTTATTTCACTTCATATTCTTGTGTCTCCTGCTACTTGGCCTTATAATATGATCTTTAACATTCTTCCATGGCTTTTGCAATAAATTATTCAAACTATGAGGATTTAAAATTTTTCAGGAGCTACTAATATACAGCAAATTATTTTAAAAAGTAAATATTCCCCTCAGGATGGAAATTACTGTGCAATGCAGACTTACAGAACTGGTAGAATTATACTTGACACTTCGAAGCTCTATCAGAATGGAGATGAGATGAACTCCCCCCCCCACACACACACACCCCCAAGTCTTTATTTTTAAAATTATTTTTTCCTTTATTGATTTTAGAGAGAGAGGAAGGGAAAGGGAGAGAGAGATAGAAACATCGATGAGAGAGAACATCGATTGGCCGCCTCCTGCATGCCCCCCACTGGGGATTGGGTCCACAACCCGGGCATGTGCCCTGACCGGGAATCGAACTGGCGACCTCTTGGTGCATGGGTCGATGCTCAACCGCTGAGCCACACCGGCCGGACCCAAGCCTTTATTTTTAGAAATCAATATAATCTTAGGTTTAATAAAGGCAGAAAATCACAGAGAGAAAAAGATAAACTAAGTAAGGTAGGGTCTAAAATAGCATACCTCCCCCTACACACCCAAAAGAAGAGAATGCAACAGGAGAAATTGTAGAGAGATCAACTTCATCCTGTTTAATGGTGGGAAGTAAGGAAAGCAACGCTGAACCTTTCAGACTGACCGAGCTTTTTGGTCTGGTGATGAGCTAGCTCCTGAGGCCGTGGAGCTCTGTGGCCTGTGACGAGCTAGCTCCTGAGGCCATGGAGCTCTGTGGCCTAGTGATGAGCTCCTGAGGCCGTGGAGCTCTGTGGCCTGGTGACGAGCTAGCTCCCGAGGCCGTGGAGCTCTGTGGCCTGTGATGAGCTAGCTCCTGAGGCCGTGGAGCTCTGTGGCCTGTGACGAGCTAGCTCCTGAGGCCATGGAGCTCTGTGGCCTGGTGACGAGCTAGCTCCTGAGGCCATGGAGCTCTGTGGCCTGTGATGAGCTAGCTCCTGAGGCCATGGAGCTCTGTGGCCTGGTGACGAGCTAGCTCCTGAGGCCATGGAGTTCTGTGGCCTGGTGACGAGCTAGCTCCTGAGGCCATGGAGCTCTGTGGCCTGTGATGAGCTAGCTCCTGAGGCCGTGGAGCTCTGTGGCCTGGTGATGAGCTAGCTCCCGAGGCCATGGAGCTCTGTGGCCTGTGATGAGCTAGCTCCCGAGGCCATGGAGCTCTGTGGCCTGGTGATGAGCTAGCTCCCGAGGCCATGGAGCTCTGTGGCCTGTGATGAGCTAGCTCCTGAGGCCATGGAGCTCTGTGGCCTGTGATGAGCTAGCTCCCGAGGCCATGGAGCTCTGTGGCCTGGTGACGAGCTAGCTCCTGAGGCCATGGAGCTCTGTGGCCTGGTGATGAGCTCCTGAAGCCATGGTTTGGTATTTGGAG
The DNA here is from genome assembly GCA_030848825.1 of Tadarida brasiliensis. NCBI lineage: Eukaryota > Metazoa > Chordata > Mammalia > Chiroptera > Molossidae > Tadarida > Tadarida brasiliensis. The sequence goes on along the minus strand of CM061267.1, from coordinate 89,445,154 downwards.
CAGGTTCTGCCCTAAGGAGCCAAATGTCTGCATGAAGCCTAAGAAACATTCCTAAACCCCCCTATTCACAAAACAGGGCTTGATTTGTGTTTCCCTTTTCAAGACATGCTGTATTATCTGGCTTAGGTGAGGCTCGGGTCTCTAACACACCCTTTCCTGGCCTGTGGTTTGTTTGCTTGTTTTTTTATATTCTACTTTGTCCTAATCATTGTTCTTTCATCTTCTTTATTGATTGACTTGTAAAACCTTTATCCTGCTTCCTGAGTGTCTTGCAGCTAATTTGGCTTCTTTCCCCACCATCTTATGTGGCTACTTTTTTTAGTCTCCACTTGCTACTCAAGGTGTTGGTAGAGTGAGGATGGCAACAATGAATTAGTATTTCAACTACTTTTTCACAACTTTGCCACTTATAAGAGAGCTTCCCAAACAAAATATCTTTTTGACTTGAAGAAAACGATCCGATCAATGCTAATTTGTAATAATAACAGTAATAGATTGTAGCGCTTTATAGTGTACAAAAGCCTTCACATTCACCATCTAATCTGATCCTTATTAACACTAATGACACCCAGGCAAGCATTATTGTTAACCCCGCTTTTAAAACAAAGAAATTAAGGCCCTGGCCAGTGTGGCTCAGTTGGTTGACCATCGTCCCATGCACTGAGAAGTCACTCGTCCAATTCTGATCAGGGCACATGCCCAGGTTGAAGGCTCAATACCCAGTAGAGGTCGTGTAGGAGGCAGCCTATCAATGTTTCTCTGTCTCCCTCTCCCTTTCTCTCTACAATCAATAAAAAAATATATTTTTTAAAAAGATAAAGAAATTAAGGTTCATTTAAGTGATAACTTGCCTAAATTCACGTGGTTCCCAGCTAGACTAGCCGCTGTTTTCCATGACACCAGGATTTGGCAGCTTTTCATTTGACAGAATTTATTGAGCGTCTATTTTGTTATAGGCACTGTGCCAGGTATCAGGGATGCAGAAAAGCAGAAGGCTTTTTTCTAATCCTTCTAGATTAGAATTTACATCTCTTGGTAGAGGCAGATTATACACGAGTGGAACAGACACTTCCTGAACATGACCTGCACACGGATGGACTAAAGTATCAGCATGGATGATGAGTAAGGCAGGACAAACACACACGGGGTCATCCTGTCTGTGCTATTTTAATGCGGTTGTAAGTGGTATATTCACATCCAGAAAACGGCTAGATCTTGTCAGGCAAATGTAGATTCCAAGGGAGTAGGAAGAAGGTGAGAGCAGTGGAAAGTGATTTGGGGCAGTTGTATAGCCCATTATCATTAGGGATATGTTGACAAAGGGTACAATGTAAATCCGGAGTGTTCTGGGCCACCTTCCAGCACTTGGGAACATGGAGGTAAAGTGAGGAGAGCCTTTGGCCTCAGAGGGATCTGGATTCAAATCTTGGTTCTGCTACTTGAGAGATAGGTGGCCTGACACCCTTATACCTGTCTTTTGTGGACATATGTTTTCATTCCTCCTGGGTCAGTACCTAGAGTGGAATTACCAGGCCAAAAGCACTTTGGGTTTGGAGCCCTGAAGAAGCCGTATGAGATGTGGGTTGCGGCCTCCTCAGCTGAGAGGAGGAACAGTGTTGTCTGATGCCCTCCCCTCTCAGAGCAGCCTGGAGGGCACTGTCTGCATGCACAGGAAGGAGAATGTCCTCCAGGCTGCTGTGAGACAGGTGCAAGGATGTACAGAGCAGCTTTTTTCATAATAGCCCACACTACTAAGTAGTCCATCTGCCAACAAATGGATAAACAAATTGTGATCTAGCCATACAATGGAATACTATTTAGCAATAAAAAGGAACACAGAGTACTGATACACACAAAAATGGATGAATCTCAAAAACACGATGCAGAGTGAAAGAAGACAGACACAAAAGAGTACATATGAAATTCCAGTACAGGCCAACCGATCTGTGATGATAGAAATCAGAACAGCGGTGGACTCACGGGAGGGGTGGGGTGGTGGGGAGGGGCATATACAAGAGAGCTTCCTGGAGTGAGAGCTGTATTCCAGGTCTTGATTGAGATGTTGGTTATACAAAGGTATACATTGATCATACCCATCAAATTATATAATTAAGATCTGTGCACTGTACTATATGTATTTACCTCAGATGGAAATGTGGTATTGGTGGCCCAGGCAGAAATGAGTGACTGGAGCCCACAGCTTCCACCCATTCCTTGACCGGGCAAATACATTTCCTCTGCTGTAAACAATCATTTAAGAACAAAGGAAGTAAATAAATACAGTAGTTAGAGTAGGCAAATCTCTGGAATTTCCTCTCCATTGAAGAAAGACAGTAGATGGAATCCTTTGGTGTCTGCTTTTTTAGCTTAGGAACATGCAGGAAACAGCCGTGTGGTCACATAAAACAATTGCAACATATATTAAATGAGAGAGAGAGAAGGAGGAGGAAATAAGGAAAGAAGGAGAAACCAGTTGCCAAACACTAGGTCTTAGGTCATGGTTAGAATTGGTTAATGACTGAAAAAGTGTCTCATAGAAAGTCATAGCATCTGCATCTTCCGGTATCCAAAATGTATTGAGTGCTTCATTATGTTGAAAATTTTAAAAGAAAATTAAAGCTGCTCATTTTCAGCCCATGTTGAGCACAGCTTCTGTAATAGGCAGCCACTTAATAGCAGCTTATCTTCAGATTCAATATTTGCAGTTAGAGAAAGGTATTAATAATTTACCTTCAAATAAAAATATGTTGAGGGAGGCCTACCATTTTAGCACTACCATGCTTAATCATTTACATTTAGTTATAAACCTAAATTTCATTTATATATTCAGTTTTATTGTTTCATCAAACTTGGTAAAAATAATGAGTCTACGGTTAAGAATTTACACAAGAAATCCCAAAGGTCTTTCCCATCATATTTCACCAGTTGCTAGAAACACAGTGCATGGCAAGGCTTTAGACCCTCAATCATTGTTGCTTTTTTATTTTTTGGCCCAACAGGGGTCTCTGTACTGGCCAAAAATATATCAAGAACCATCACAAGATAAAGCTATTTTAAAGGGTACACATTAGGACTGTGCTGCTCACACCCCTCCAAAAAAAATGAATGCAATCCCTTTAAGGCGAGGTGCAGCTCTCGTGTGTATGCCAACACCCAGCCGTGCACACTTCTCAGTAATTTTCCTTTGAAAGCAAGCAGCAGAACCAAAGTATGAGCGCTAAAGAGAGCAGCCTACTGTAAGCCTGGGAAGTGGTGCAGATTCCACTGGAAACACAAACAGACGCTCAGTGCTCCAGCACACCTCTGCTGGGAAGGCGGTGGAGATTTAACACCTGCTGAACACCTAGCTGGACCCCGCATGTATGTCTCCAAAGGAGCTTTTTTTCTTTTTCCCTCCCCTCTGAAACACAGCATATTAAACTCAGAGAAGCCCTTTCATCTTCGTGGGTATCACGGCAGCAAACTTATTTAATGTCTTTTCCATGTGGGTCTGGCTTTAACAATGAAATGATCCCCAGGCATGCCCAGCTGCACAGCATTAAAGAAAGAATCTGCAGAAAAATGGGAACGCTTTGAGCTCATTTATTCTTGCTAAAAAGACAATCAAGGTACAGAATCTCGGTCCCAAGGCTTTGTTCAGACTTCTTGGAAATGCACCAAAAGGAAGTGGTGGTATTTGACAGGAAGGGAGAGACGGGCTGCTGGAACCTTTCTGGTGCCAGGGACGGAAGAGTTGCTGTTTGTGCCATCAAATTTACATAGTTCCTCCGCGAAAGGCTGGACACTGCTGTTCATATATATTCATCAAACCAGCAACAATTTGGCTTGATCTTATCAGATCAAAGATGTGTTTCATACTCCACTAGGCTGAATAAGTAATTTTTTTAAACCTAGCCAATTCATGCTCTCTTTGGTATGGAAATTCACATAGAAAATCACCCCCAAGAAACTAAAATTAGTCGGGGGACAACTGGAATTTAACATCTAAGAATGCCACCATGTGCCGTCTTTTCTGCCTATGTAACCTCCCCTCCCCCTTTTTTTCCTAAAAGAAAAAAAGGCAGCCAAGGTGTTCCAGGTGGTTCCAGGCCCAGGAGCAAGTCACCCTCAGGGAAACTGCCTTTCCTCTTGTCAAGATAATTTTGGGTAAAGTAGCTAGATAGTGCCTGCCATTGTCTACCAGATGAGATGTCTCTGCAGCCTGGGTCTGGGGGGAATTTTTAGTTTTCAAATAGATACTTCCCCCCTCCAAAATTACCGTAATTTTCAAATAAGAAAAAATACATGTAAAGCAGATTTCTCTTGTAGCATATAGTGAAAATGGTGCTATCCAGTGAGCAATTTCAAGCTCTCTGAGATATGCCGTAACTGTATCATTAAAATTCTAGCCACAGCCCTAGCTGTTTGGTTCAGTGGTTAGAGCATCGGTCCGAGGACCAGAGAGGCCTGGTTTCAGTTCCCGCTAAGGGCACGTACCTCAGTTGCAGTTTGTCCCCGGCCCTGGTTGGGGTCGTGTGGGTGGCAACCAGTTGATATGTCTCTCTCACATCGATGTTTCTCTCTCTCTCTTCCTCCCTCTTTCCCTCCTGCTCTATCTGAAGATGAATGCAAAAATGTCCTTGGGTGAGGATGAAAATAAAAATTAAGAAAAATTCTAGCCACAGTGTTTGGAAACAGTTGCATAGAATCTTAAACTGAGGGGCACAAGGACCTGGACATACACAGTCCACTGGCTGTCCTTTTCTGGATTGTCTGCCAGGCAGAACCGTGTGGTGTTCTCTAGGCTGAACTCTGATGCGCCAGCAATTATGGGGACCATGCCCGGCAGTCGGTTCAGGGGACACAATCATGATCCTGTACCTTAAATAGACCCCCAACCCCCCACAGGTGGTCCCTTTCTAATATGACACAAAGTTCTAAACCATTATTATGTTGAGAGTCGCCCTAAAAATCATCTGATGAAGTGAATTTGGGCAGAGCCCTCAGATGCAGGGAACGGTATTTCACTGCCGTTAGAAGGAAACAGCCTTTGAAAAAAGTGTTTAATTAAAGCCACTTGGTTTCAGTAATGTAAGTGTGTAATTTAGAATAGGCTGTGTGGCACCTAAAGGAAAATTATTTTCTTAAGACTAACAAAACTTGACAAATGATTAACTTTTAAAAGCAGAAAATTAAAATGTTGCCGCTCAGTGGCCAACGAGCTGCCAAAGGGCTTGGCTGGGGTTGGCCGTGACAGGCTCAAGAGGGCCCTGCCACCACCTGTGGGCACACACCTCAGCCTCGAGGGGTTTTTCCCTAGGAGATGAATAAACCGCTTTTGGAAACTAAAACCATAAAATAAAAATTATGAAGTAACTGCAAATATAAAGTTTGGGATTTAAAATAATTTTTTAATAAATCAGAGTTTCTGAAATAACTATATAATGAGTATGCATTACAGACACATAAATGCACCCTTGGTAACTAATACATGGTTCTTGGCAAGTAAATAGCAAATTAAAAGTTTAATAGAATCCAGTTAACACATTTGTAAATAATCTATAGGGCTGTGTTTCCTAAAACGAATAAGTAATAAATATTCCAAAAAGGATTTTTTCCCCTCTATTTTTGCTTCTCGACAAAGATCTGTTTCCTGACATCATCAGAAGAGGAAAGTTTGCCGAGACCAGAAAGCTTGTCCTTTGCCATGTGGAAGCCCTTTGAGCCAAGGCTATAAATGTGGCTGATGAACATCGTCGTTTTCACTCTGTCAGGCTAGGCGGGCAAACTGGAAAATGAATTATGCTATATATAAACTCAAAGTAGCTTCATCTTCATGGTCGTTATGCCTCTTAAAATAGCATCTTACACTCGGGGGGTGGGGGTGGGTGAAGGTGGAAGGAGGGTATAGTGGGATAAATAGTGATGGAAAAAAATAAAAAACAATTTTAAATAGCATCTCACAGCCTCCTAGGATCTCTGTTCACACTGTGTGTCCCGTTGTAGAAGGATCTGTTTGGAAGGTGGCAGGACTGAAAAGGGAGGATATTTTCTCAGCACATTTAGCCTCATCTGTCATCTTCTGGAAGATGGCACCCTCTGGCTTCTTCGGAGGGATACCGGGTTCCCGTCTAGAAAGTGTTCTGAGAGGCCTGAGTGTGCTAACTTACTAAACCACGTTGTTACTTAGGTGTCCAGGTAATAGTTGTTCTTGATTCTTCTCACTGTCAGAGAAAGATGCCCCACAGAGGCAGCTCCGCCTGCTGGTTCTAGAGGTGTGTAGTAAGTCCTCTGCCTCTGTGTTCAGGGTGCTCGCCAACCCCAGTGCCACCACTTGAAGTCCGCTCCTGTGACCAGAGCGTGTTGTTAATAAGTCTGCGATTGTGGGTTTCATTCCCACGTGAGCCAGTTCACTTGGCTCCATCCTGGGGCCACGAATCATGCCCTTGATGCTCTTTGAATGTCAACAGACGGGTCGTGTGGTCCCTTGAAATCTCTCAGGCAAGAGATCATAGAGATATGGGAAACACGCAACGGGCAAATCAGGTTCTCAAAGATGTGCCTTGCCCTCTGGCTTGGCCCAAGAGATCAAGGTCAGAGCGAGAATATCATGAGTATGAACAACAACTCAAAGCCGCGTGTCTGTGAAGTATTCTGAATGGCCTCAGCTTATCAGTGACAAAGCAGCAGCATTGCTGTCACATGTGTGTCTTTGTGGTCTTTGTGTTCAATGCAAATATCTTCAGAATACTCAGAAAAATGGGAGACTGACAAAGACGAGTTGGTAAAAGTAATTGTCTTAAGACTGAGGAGGCCTTGCCCTGGCCGTTATGCTCAGCGGTAAGAGCGTCACCCCCAGACCGAAGAGTCCTGGGTTTGATTCTGGCCGGGGGCACGTACCTCGGTTGCGGTTCGTCCCCGGCCCCATTTGGGGTTGTGCGGGAGGCAACCAATCGATGTGGCTCTCTCGCCAATCGATGTTTTCTCTCTCTCTTCCTCCCTCTCTCCCTCCAGCTGTATCTGAGGATTAATGTAGAAATATCCTCGAGTGAGGATTAAGAAAAAGAAAAAGAAAAAGACAGAGGAGGCCTCAAACCATGTTGTTGCCTAGAAAGGACAGAGATTGTATGACTTGGATGGAAGGGGGCAGTTCCACTTATTGCTCTCTTTAAAATGACAGAGATAAGAGAGAGCAGCTCCCTCCCCTGCTCCACCTCACAGGAGAGAATTCCTGGAAGGGTAGCAGGTGGGTGATGCAGTGGCTTTATTATGTAAGTTGTCATTTCTTAACACCCTAATTTTAGGAGGTGCTTTAGTGCCCCAAAGTCCTTCCAATTAAAGAAAACAAAGGAGGAGCCCGGCCAGTGGGACTCAGTGGCTTGAGCCCCATCCCATGGACTGAGAGGTCCTGGTTCAATTCCCAGTCAAGGCACATGCCCAGGTTGCGGGCTCTGTCCCCAGTGGGGGGCATGCAAGAGACAGCTGATTGATGTTTCCATGGCTCTCTCCCTTCCTCTCTCTCTAAAAATCAAAAACATAAATAAATGAATAAATAAATAAATAAATAAATAAATAAATAAATAAATCTTTAAAAAGAAAAGAAAAAGAAAGCAAAGGAGCAAAAACAACATGACAGATAGCATCAGATCTAGGTAGAGATCATCTAGGCTATTGTAATTTGTCAGTTGTGGCCAGCACCTAAAAAAACAAAGAAGTAGAAAATAGGTGCTTCACACTTAGTAAAGGTAAGTGTTATGTGGGGAAACTTTTAGTTTTGTGTGTGAGTGTGTGTGTGTGTGTGTGTGTGCGCGTGCGTGGTTTTCTGAGTTGTGATATAAAATGTCAATTTTTTACTGGATCGTGGTCAGAAAATGTGAATGCCAGTGATCTGGACTTGAACTTCATACAAGTGTAGTGTCAAGCCCAAGGTCATATAGGCAAATTGGGTCAAAACAGTACCAAAGTCCAGGCTTCCTGATTCTCCCTCGAGTGCTTGACCCTCAGTCTCAGTGCAAAAGGCTGGCTGTGTTTTCAGAATCAGTTGGGTTATAGTCATAGTTCTCCATTCACGAGACCTCATTCAGCCAGAGCCATACAATTTCTTCTGGGCCTGCAGACCCTGGGATGTTCCCAGACTCCCCAAATCCAGAGTGAGCACAAGGTCCCTTACTAGAGCTTAACCGCAAGGAGGAAGAAAAATGCTTTTTCTCTATAGGCCTTTTTTTTTTGGTAAAAATTTCTCCTTTGTGTGATTAGCTATTCATCTTAGGCATTGAGCACTTAGCATGCAAAACCATCACTGGGTGCACCAGAACAGAGTAAAAGTGGGAGAAGATATAATCCTCAACCTGGGAACGCAGTGGAAAGAGAAGAAACGCGTCACAACAGCTAAGACACCCGTGAGAAAGCCGTGTGTGTTTGTGTCCGGTCACGAGGACAAAGCAGGGAGGCAGAGAAGGCCACCGTGCGGGGCAGGTGCGGTCGGGGGGCTCCTGGAGAAGACGTCTCCTACCAGAACTCGTTTGGCATTGGGGTGTGAAACTTGGGGGTGCAGGCCCTGCGCTGTCTCCACAGGAGGCCGTCTTTCCCTCTCGGAGAGTCAGCTGACCAGAATCCAAGGCCTTGTACACAGGTATTTTCTCTTGGCTCTGTCCTGGGTTTGGTGAAAATTATTTCTTCCAAGTATCCAAGCAACGCGTCCAGCCACCTACCTCTCCCGGTCCCGTAAACCTGAGGTGAAAATAGTGGTGAGTTCCTCTGGGTTTCGCACGCGAGTCTCCGATGTTTTTGGAAGCATTTCACCCCGTACCAGCTCAGACCAGTGCATGTGCATGCTCGCTCCGAAAGCCCTGCAGCTGCTGAGAAAGCGGAATCTTTTCTGCGGAGGCAGAGCGAGAAGATGGTCAGCGTTTCCTCGCTTCTCCGGGGCCCTCTGCGGAGCTCGCAGCCCCGTTTGGTTCTCCCTGACTCTCTCAGCTGAGGTTTCTCCCTCGAGCTCTTGTCTCCCTTCCAGACCTTGATTTGATGGGGAAGAAAATAAACATAGTTTGTGATAAATTGGGGAGTACTGGCTTTCCAACCCAGCCTCTGCCAAAGCCCAGCGCCCTCTGGGAGCCTGCCCTTTGCGAGGGTAATTAGTTGTGTGGGAATTTTCACAGACCTCCCCAAGGACCGGTTTCACCAAAGAGTAACCCCTCTCGTCTAGACCATGCAAACCCATAAAGTCATCACTAGCTGGGGTTTCCAAGCTACAAAGCAGCAATAGAAAAGACTGCGCTGGGCGTGACAGGCGCGGGCACAGAGCGCTCATTGTGGAAGCCTGCCCTTCCCACCCGGGCCGGCCCTGCGGCAGCTCTGGAAGCGCCTGGGCTCCAGCCCCCGGCCCCACCCGCCTCCGCTCCTGCTGTTTTGGCACCGACACAGCCTTGCCATCTCCTGCGTTTTGCACCTAGAACGCTATCTGGGATTTCATTTTTCCGGTTTATTTTTTAGAACGGTCCAGCTGTGCCTTTTACTTTCTTGTTTGCCAAACTATTGATTGATGAGATAAAAGCAGTTTAATACATAACATTTTAAGAAACTAGGCTGGCAAAGCTTATCCAGTGAGAGACTGAAAGGATTCAGACTCCTAATCCAGTGCTCTTTCCACTTGGCACAGCGCTGGCCACTGGAATGACTGGCGCCGAGGAGCCTGGAAGATGGAGCCGTGTGACATCCGGAGGGCAGGGGCGGAGGGCAGGGCGGGGCCTGAGGCTCCTGGGAGTAGAGGCAGAATCAGATGATGGCGCTCTGCTGAGTCCAGTAGAGTTAACTTCTCAGAAATGATGTTCAAAGGTTATCGCAGGAGCCAAACAAATCAGGAAAAAGGATTAATGAAATAGTGGCTGAAGCAGGTTGAAGAGACAGCCTCTGGCCCCTACCCCACCTTGGCAAGGGGCATTGAAGTTAGCCTGCGGCGTGCTTACCTGGAGGAATAGGAATGGCAGTGTTATCGCCGTGCGGGGACACCTAGCATGTGCCGGGCGCTTTGCTGAGCATGTTAATTACATCCCCGGTTTATAGGTGAATGGAAACTGGAGGGTCAGAGAGGCTAAGGAACTTCCCAAGGCCGTGCTGCACTATCGGTAAGTTTGGGTGCCTGGATCTTAACCCAGGCCTGCTGTCTCCAGAGCACACTCCTGGTTGCTCTCCTCCATGACGACTGAAAAAGTGAAATGTGAAATGTGATTGCTTTGTGGGCCTTTCAGAAGCACTCAGTACATCTCGGCTCCTGGGATGATGATTTTGCAGGCATAACTAGGAGAGATATTCTTAATACACAGAACAGACATCTGAGTGCGTGCTACAGGTCAGACATATGTGCAGAGATAGAAGACAGAACCCTGGTCCTCAAGTAGCTCAGAGACTAGTGCGGGAGGCACAAAGGATGCTGAGTTCCCTGACAGACCAGCTCCACACATACTCACAAGGAAGGGGCACCTTTGGGTGCAGAGTCACAGACCTCGAGGCAGTGATACCCAAACTGAGTCTTAAGAATGAGTACGTCTTAAATGAAGGAGAAGGGGATATGCGAGGCTGGCTGGTTCAGATGGGTGGGGAGGGAAGAAAATGCCCAGAGGACAAGAGTTGGCCCCGTTTTCTAAGTGAAATAGAAAGCGGTTGGCGGAGTTTAAACAGGAATGGCGTGGTTTGCCTTACGTTTTTAAGAGATGATGCTGACTGATGAATGAACGTTGGCGGGGTGGGACTGAGAATGGCTGACCGGTTGGGGTACCGCTGCAGCAGGTCAGTGAGACGGCAGCAGTGGCCCTGGGACAGCAAGTGCAGAGGTGGGTGGACTCGGTGTTTGGAGGAAGAGGCTGCAGGAGTCGGATGAGGCTCTGGAGAGGGAAGGAGGATGCTCCTGGGTTCTTCGCTGGGGCAGCTGAGTGGATGGGGCAGCCATTTCCTGAGCACGAAGGGGCAGGAGCAGGTTTTCAGGGCAGTGTACGGACAAGGGCTCTCTTTTAGAAGTGTGCCTTACCCCACTGGCCACCTCGTCATGACAGATTGCATTTCAGTAGTTCCCTAACTTGCTGCAGTGACCTGGGAGCATCTTAAAGACATGGACCCCTGGGACCCACCCTAGACTTAGTGAGTCACATGCCAGGGGTGGAGCCGGGAACTAAGAGCTCCCAGGTGACCCCAGCCCACAGCCGTCCATGGATGCCCTGGTCCATATTCGCCACGGCCAGCCTTGATGACCTGAGCAGTATTCCTGCCCAGCTGCTAACCTGGTGTCACCCACACTGCCATCTGCCATTACCTGTGAACCACGGCAGTTTTCCCAGATGAGTCACTCTGAGATTAAAGGAAAGGCCTGCTGACTGCCTTGTTCAGGCTGTGACTCTGAGGTTTTCCCCTCAATGTCAGGTGTATCCTAACAAGTGAGGAACCTTGAAAGAATAGCTTTTCCCCTAAGTGACAGGAATGTTCCCATACAGTAATGTCTTTCATAAGGACCTGCGGCTCAGATGTCTGTCTGAATGATCGGATCCTCGTAAATTGGCGGATTGGTTCTGGAAATCACATGAGCCTCGGCTTTCTTGAGAGATTTACGGCACTTTCCGCTCACGTGCAGGCCAGGAATAACATCGAGACTCCCTCAGCATTTCTGGTTCTCATTCCTGGGGGGTGGGGGGCACAGGAAGGGAGAGGTGGGCAGAACCAATACCATGTTGAAAGGAAACAGTCCAGACTTACTTTCCAAAACCTCAGAAAAAGCCACACGTTCCTCTGAGGGCATGATGGTTTATTGCCCTCTCTCCTTTCTGTGGGGATCTTCCCGGCCTCGTCTCTTGTACCTGGGTGGACTCCCTGGTGCGGGAAGGGGCGAACGCTGGCCGGAGCTCAAGGGCACATTCCAGGGTGGGGCCGGCCTCCTCAGGCAGTGCCTCAGACCTTTAGCAGAGGTGGGACTGCACTTTAGATAAGCTCATTTACACTGTGTTAAGATTTTTCCAAAACAATGTCAAATATCGAGTGGCAGTGAATTCCCTCTTGCTGTGGCCAAGAAGAGGATCTAATGAAGATGGCCATTCCGGTTTGACCGCACACCTGTTCAGCCAGATTACACACTAGATTGATGGAAGTGGGCATGACTGTTTTTAGTCCATATAATAATTGCTTCAAAGTATCTGCGTTTACCTTATCAGCAGCGTATCGGACAAGAAGCAGAAATGTTATACCAACTCTAGAGTAGAGACGACCGAGGACCTGGGTCTAATGACTGTTGCTGGAAGACCCAGTGCTGATGCTCGGGGGGTGCAAAGGTGAATTAAAAAGAACCACTGCCCTCGAGGACATGGGGCTGCAGTTGCAAAGGAAGACAGGTGTGCAGATAAAGCTCCTCTAAGACCCTGAACCTACGAGCCTTAAGTTAAGTGTTACCATAGTCAAAAGAAGAAGTCACTTCTACTTGGGAAAGTAGTGAGATCTTCAAAGATGTGTGCAGGTTAGGGGAGCAGGTGGGTGGGTGTTGTGTTGTGTATTCCAAGCCCCAAACCTAGCTGACAGCAGGGAGAAGGTTGGGGACCAGTGATGGTGTACACACCAGTTAGGTTGGTGTACACACCAGTTAGGTTGGTGTGCACACCAGTTAGGTTGGTGTATTGGATTCAGGAAGTGTTCACATAGATACAAGAACCTAAAATGCTAGGCTAAGGAATTTGCATTTAATAGAGTTGGCAGTAGGGAGCCATTTTTTTTTTTAATCCTCACCCAAGGATATTTTTCTATTTATCTTCAGATAAGAGTGGGAGGGAGGGAGGGAGAGAGGGAGAGAGAGAAACATCGATGTGAGAGATACATCAACTGGTTGCCTCCCTCACGACCCTGACCAGGACCAGGGATGAACCGAAACCGAGGTACGTGCCCTTGACTGGAATCGACCCCACGACTCATTGGTCTGTGGGCCAGTGCGCTAACCACTGAGCAAAGTGGCCAGGGCTAGGAAGCCATTTTTAATAAGAGAAATAACTAATGCAATCAAAGAAGATCCATATTATAGATTAAAGCTATTTGGGGGCATGTTAATTTGGCAGTAGAAGGAGGATGGATTGGAGGGCAGAGAGACTGGGGGCTGGAAGGTCAGGGGGTTATTTCAATAGCCAGGGTGAACACAGGGAAATAGACTGACTTTCTTGATGAAATTTCTGCATGTTGGACGGGAAATGACTCGATGGGGAAGGCTTTTCAACACTGTCCTGCGTAACACACCAACCCCTCCCGGCCGATAGAAACCCGCCCAACCTACTCAACAGAAGTAAACCTTGTAGACATTGGAATGTTTATGTTCGGCCCAAAATGGCTCTGGTTTTTTTTTACACAGCTGTAAAGTGTATTTAACTCCCAAATATAAAACACTTCTTGACTACTGTTTCATAGCTTCATAAAAGAGGCTCAACTGCGTAGGTGTTCTCCGCAGTCATCCTCTATCTTTCTACGCAAATCTGTTTCCTGATATTGTTATTCCAGCGGAAGAAAATTCAGCCCCGCGTAAACTACCCTGTTTTACAAGCAACTATCAGAAGAAAAGCCCCAAAGACAATGAGCAGCCTCCGCAATTATATTTTTAACCCAAGATTACAGATCTAACTAGCAAGGAAGCAAAATCGCTGTAATTGTGAATGTTTTTCATTGTGGTTGTAAGTGTAAGTCAGTGACAGATGTTCATTTTCCCCAGCTCAACTGTTTCTAATTCTTTCTTGAACACGGAGAACGAAATCTTTAAACATTTGCCAGAGTTCAATTAACATCGCCAGCTAAAGGTGGAAAATGCCCTACTTTGTTTTTTCTCGGCCGCAGACCTGCTCGGCTGCTGTGCCACAGAGCGGCAAGCGCAGGTCCAGCTGGCACGGCGTTTATTACCGCAGAGCTCATTTGCAGCATCAGCCTTTGGCGGGAGGGGTCTGTTCGATGGTTAATATATTTATTTATTTACTCTCTTTCGTTATAAATAAAATGGCGCTGTAAAACTTCGCAGCTTAATTGCAGGAAACCCAGTGCATTTTTGTTGTTGTTCTGCAAGTGGTTAATAGCGTGTGTTTTGTTTATGTGGCGTTGTGGAAATCGTGTGTAAGAATATGTTCACAGCCGGCTGTGTGACTCGGTTTATCGTGTTTTCCCTGTGCTCTGTGAACAGACGGCTGTTCATTATTGAAAGGCCTTTTCTCTGTGGGGAACGGAGGTTTTTTTTGGGGGGGGCGTTTATGCAAGAATGCGGAATGGCTTCCAGAGGCCAGGGCACTCGGTGGCTAGAAAGCCTGGCCTGCACTTACGCAGGGACATTACAACAGTTTGCTGCAGCACCTCAGAAGTACTGGGCTGCGCTTTCTAACCGAGTCCCGACAGCAGAGCACAGCCGGCCCTGTGTCCGCACCGCGAGCTCGCCCGGCCGGGGGAGGGACAGCCGCAGTTTCCACCCGCGCTCCGATTCGAGGGCTCGCCCTGCGCTGGGGCCAGCGTGTCGTACGCATAGGGGTTTGGCTTTCTAAACTTCTACTTTTTAGAAAAATGTAGTCACAGCCCTGGCCAGTTTGGCTCAGTGGTTAGAGCGTCAGCCCACGGACTAAAGGGTCACGAGTTCGATTCCCAGTCAAGGGCGTGTACCTGGGTTGTGGGTTCGAACCCTGGCCCTGGTTGGGGTCATGCAGGAGGCAGCGATTAGCAAAATAAGGTGAGGATTAACCAACAAAGAAGAAGAAAAAAGAAAAATGTAGTCACAGAAAACATTTCTTGTGGATTACAAATCTTGAAAACGATGCTCCTGGAGTCCTTTGTGAAACAGCCATTTACAAATGAAGCTGCTTGGGCTCTGGTGACATTGCCCATCCCAAAGGCTTCCTTGTGTCCCCCTGAAGATTTGCTGAAGATCTGTTCATTTATCTTCATTTAGGCAACCGCAAGATGCTTCCTTTACAGTCTGTGACACGTGGATTGTCCCATCAGGAAATCTGAGGGTGACATATGACATCGGGACTTGCAAAGGGTCGTTAGTTTGTCTCTGGATAAAAAGGAATGTTCTCCTTACAGAGGGGAACAATGTGAAGGGAAAAATAGAGCCGGTCAAGAAATGGAGGGTGGCCAAGGGTGTGATAATCGCGTCACCAACGTCACAGCCCTGTGGCACGCAGGACGGACTTTGCTTCAAGGTCTGCCTCTCTGCCTCTGGGCCAGGACTGACTTGAAAAATGGACCATTTGGATTTAGCGTTGGCCACAGATCAAACTCAAAACCACCGTGGAGGAGGGGGCTGGGGCAGTAACGTTATTTAGTGATATGATAATTTAGGATTGAAAATTCTCACCTTCATTTTTCCCTCAGGACCCAACTTCGACCTTGATATTAGAGGGCCAGTTTAAGAGAAGTGATTAAACCTCTTCTCGTATATTCATGAGGCTGCATCTATATACACAGTTCATGGCTGGGGGACACACAGACTTAGTCAAAACAACGTAGGTTTGCTAACTACCTGTGCTTTTCAAAAGAACTACTCTTTCCACCTCACATTCTGAAAAGTAAATAGGCCTCTTGTGTGGATGGACTCCACCTGGAGCCCTGGGTGTGTTCGCTGAGCCAGCTCCTTCTTGTGTGAAATGAGGGCGTTCCCGTCACCTGGCTTGCAAATGCCGGCTCTCCCGTTTATTTGACCCAGGGAGCCACTGGCAGGACATTGGCAGGACAGGGGCATCCGGAACCTGGGTGCCAGGCTTCCCTGTCGCCTGGACCTTCGCTGAGTGAGCCCCCAGGGACAGGCCACCTCCCTGGGCCTCGATCTCCTCCTCTGTGAGGGGGAGGCAGGTCCAGAAGGCTGAGGTTCTTTCAAGCCTTGAACTTCTGTCTTCTGACCCAGTCCAATAGTATGGCCTGAGGTGTGCTCAGGACTTATGGGTGTACTAGAAAAGCATAAAACAGAGTCCGGCTGTCTTGGAGCTGAGAACAGACCTGGAGACATACCTGAGGGCAGGTGGAGGGCAGGGGACATGAGAGGAACAGAGTAGTGAGAACCCCTGGGAGGGCCCAGCGGGAAGGAGCTCATGGGGGGGGGGGATAAATGAAGTTAGAGAGTGGGGCCCAGTTAGTGGAGGGTTTCAGGAAATGAGACACAGAAATCCAGAACAAATTCTTTCTTGACTTGGCTCAGAGAGTCAGATCTTGGTAGAAATACCATTTCCTAACCTAAAAGGAAAGAAAATGGCGACTGCGAGGTGATGTCGTTGTTGTTTGTTATAGATAAAGCCCACTTCCTACCAGCGTCTTTCTGGCCTGTCCTCTCCTGGAGAAGATTCTGGAAAACAGGCCAGAAGCAGCCCCTCGGGTGCCCCATGGAGGCTTGACATCTGTCTTGGGCACGTGGGGGAGGAGGAGTGGGGCGAGGAGAAGCCAGCTGACACAATGTCTGCACCTCCGGGCTGGCGCCTCACGACACAGCTGCCTAAAGCCTGCGCAGTGCTCGGCAGGTCTCATTCATTGCAGTGACCGTGTCCACACTGGCCCCGGGCAGGGCAGGCAGAGGGAGTGTAGGCGCCTGATGACTGGGAGGCTGACTGGTAAGGAGAGGTCCCTCCGTTTCCACGTGAGGTTTGGGCACAGTGACGGGTCTTCGGTTATTTCCAAGGCAGCTTGTCTGGGACCAGCAGCCCAGGGCTGTTATTATTTTCAGCCTTCAATGGATTTCTAATAATAAACCCTTAGTCTTGTCACTGCATCCTGGGAAAACCTCTTGTTTACTGCCTGTGGCATTTATAGGGCACCGTTCTGTTAGGCATGATGTATTGTAAGCACTGTGAGAAGCGTGGCCTGTCAATGCAGGACTTCCAGCCTGACAATGCATGTGCCCCTCAGAGGGACCCTGCAGCTGACCGAAGGGGAACAGGGGTGAGGAAAGGGAAGAGCCCACCTACCTCTATTCCAAGCATGGAAGAAAGACGTCACGCCGTCGGTGCGCGTGACGGTCAGACCAGGGTCTGTGCTGAGCCTGTTCTCTGCCAGGCGCCATGGAAACCTCTTCCACGTACTGACCAGTCCTTAGTGGCTGTCAGGTAGATACTGTCACAGTTTTCAGGTTGGGTAGCTAGGGCTTGATGGAGGTGAGTTTCCCAAGTCCCCTCAAACAGGACCTGACTCCAGGGGCCCTCCTCTCGTCACTAGGCAACCTCTCCGGGCAGAGTTGATGCTTGTAAGTTGCGACAATGGGGAAAGCTCAAAGCCACTTCTGAAATCAGTGGTGCCCATCTCAGAGTCCAGTCTTCTAAGGAAGTGCCATCATGTCTCTGACACACAGCACATGCAGGGCAGGCTGGGGTGGGGGGTTGAGGGAGCTGGCAGCCAGGCCGGAGCAGGTGAGAAACCCCAGGGAGGGTGACCAAGAACAGCAGTGGGGAGGAAGACCGTGGAGGGCGTGGCCAAGCTCCAGGTGGGCCAGAGCAAGCCAAAAGGCGGGTGAGCCGCAGGAGGTGGCTCAGCACAAGGTCAGAGCTGAGCCCAAAGATGGTGGCCTGCAGGGACGAGAACCAGCCACGGCCATGCTGGCACCATGAGCAGGGGAAAGGGGCGGCTTTGTTGACCCCCACTGCTCCTGGGGTTCATCACTGAGCAACATCCATCGTCCTGATTGGGGCTTTAATTGTGAAGCCAGGCGTCGCTGGGCCGGTGAAGTTACTGACAGCTGACAGCGCAGTGTGGCAAGTCCTGGCTGACGCACTCCCCCACCACTCACTCACTTAACCCCAGGCGTGGGTTCTGTGCAAAGGGAACTTGAGTGAGTTGACTGAGGTCATCGGGTGAGTCGTTGGGACCCAGGCTGTCGGACTAGAAGTGTCCTCCGAGACTGTGTGAGATGCTGCTGAAGAAATAGAAATAATAGGGAGAGCGTCCTCAGGGTCACTGGAAGGTCACACTGAGACTCTGCCTTCCAAAACCTGCCACGGTGACGGGGCAGGAGAAGCTGTCGGAGGTGAGTCAGCCCCGGGCGGAAAGGCCGGGCTGCCCACTTCTCACCGGAGCCTTCACTGTCAAGCCTGAGTGTCGAAGTCTGACTCATTTCTGTGACATATGTAGAACGATCTCCTTGACTGAGATGTTCTCGCACCTGCAGTTTCTCCCCGTCACTTGTCGAGGTTTGCCGCACGCGTACGTTTCCCGGATGTCAGCGCGGCCGACGGTCCTGGAGCGGCCCCAGTGTGCACAGACCACGTCGCTGCTGCTCTCAGGAAGCTGCCCCGTTAGGAAGCCAAACAGCCTTCTTAAAACTCAGAAGTACTCTCATAAAACTTGTTTTTCATGCGGCACAGGCTGCAGTTTCCACATGGGACAAAGTGTGAAACTAAGCTTTTATGGGCGATCCCGGAGACTGGTGTGAGCTTTCAGTGACTCCACATTATTCCCCAGAAAAGCCACTTGTTTTTGCTGTGGTGCATTCTCATGTCATACACTGTGTCTGGAAAGAGCCAGTTCCTCCGATGCGGTAGAAACTGGTTTTTGCTGGCGGTCCCTAATTACTTCTCATCTTGATTGTAGCAGCACTTTTCTCAAGATCGACCGTCTTCCTTTTCCCAACCCTCCTCCTTGGCGTGAAAATCTTCACTCTGTCTGTTGGTTTGCACCCTGTAAATATAGCGCATAATATTTCACAGTTAGATGGGAAAACACCACGCCAGCAACCAGCCCTGGCACGTTCCCGCAATACTGCAGAGAAAAGCTGCACGTGTTTCAAAACAGACGGCTCTCTGCTGCGGTGGTTTCCAGAGTCCCTACGGTTAAACCCGGGGGAGGGGTCTGGGCGCCGAGACCTCACTGCGCACCCTGAGGCCGGAGACTGCGTTTCATCCCCAGGTCTCAATATTGTGAATGCGTTAATGAAAGTAAGTTGAGCAGTATCATCCTAAGTCATTTTCTTTTTTTCCGACAGCGTTAGAAATCCATATCCTAATCCATTGTGTTGAAAATGTAAACTAATCTTAGACACTTTTGTCTGTGCGTTTTAGGCAGATGACCCTAACTGATGGTTTCTTGTGAGGTTTCGTAGATCCCTGGCCATTTCCTTCCAGTCTAGACCATTTTTAATTACCGACGGAAATAATAATACCATCCAGGGCTAATATGGTACGTAACGACGTACCAGAAATTAATCACTTTAGACATATCAGACCATAGCATCTTCACCATAGCCCTGTGAGGTTAGCGCTCGTGTGCTTCCCATTTCACAGGTGACGAAGTGGAGGTATAAAGAGGTAGAATAACTGGGCTGAGGCCACCAGGTGTACGCGAACAGCCCGAGTCCCAGGACAGCCCGCTGCCAGGCCCAGGACTACCCGCCTGCCACGTGGGGTTGGTTTGGTGTTTGTGGTGGTGCTGACCAGTTCCCTGAAGGAAGAGGCTGCTGTGTTGCGCACATTGTGGACTGGGACCCTAATATTGTCATCGTATTCAGTAAGTGTAATTCCTAAGCACAAAATACAGGTGTTGCATACAGACACCCATGGATCGTGTCACAGGGCACCATCACTCGGCGCTCGGGGCCCTGCCATGGACATCCTGCCTTCCACAGAGGAGCCGGGCCGCCCAGGCGCCGTGCTGGCTGCTGGACGCCGTGGGGAGGGAGAAGGGGCCCTGCCTCAGAAGGGAGTTCCCTGTCGGCCTCGCTCTCCTTTCCCACGCCATCCCTGTCATAGGTGAGGCCATAGCTCTGTCCTGTGCCACCTGACGCTTCTCAAGTCAGCTTGCCGACAGCTCTTCCAGGTGGGATTGTAGACTTCTGCCGGCTGACACAGTCAGCAAGACAGCCTTTCTGTTCTCTCCCAGCCTGTTTTGCGTCCTATTAAATGTCAGTTAAAATTGTTTACTTCTCCCCCTCTGGATGAAATGTTGGTCCTTTTAGAATAAAATTCTGTAAACTGAAATGCTGATGGTCACAAATGGCTTTCAGGTTTTTACTGTGACACAGTGAGAACCGTGATTTACATGGACACACACTCTGATACTTGCTGTTGCGTTCTGTCGTTTTATTAAATGCCGGTCGTTCCCCATTAAAGTGGTGTTGTGACCCACGTATGGGTCATGGTCTGCCATTTGAAAACACTGCGACTCTGTGTCAGATACAGTGGGTGCTACGCTTTGCCGAGGGCCTTGTTAAACCTCCCTGAGCCCTGAGCAGCACCTGGAAGGCTAGCGGGAAAGGAGTGTTTTGATCTCCCCTGAGGGTACCCTGGGACTGATGACGGGATGAGAGGTGGGGGAGGGGATACCACTGAACACGCAGCACCGAGGAGAAGCCGTCATTTCCTACCTCTCATTTGTTCCTGAAAAATAGCCAAGAAATGGGAACAGTGAAGGAGACGCTCTTCTCTCTGGTTTTAGGGCGCGTTCTCCTCTGACCAGCGGGGAGCTGGGAAGTGGGGGCCAGAGAAGCAGGCCTGGCTGGAGCCTCGGGAGGAGAGGCTCCTGGGTGAGGGAGCCAGAGCTCAGAGCCAGGAACCAGACGAGGGTTTGACTCCACAGAGGAGGCGAGAGAACACACAGGGGGCTGCTTGACGTCTCGAGAGAACAGAAGAAAAGGCTGACGGGCCTGAGAGTAAAGGGTTCCTGAGAACGGGGTCCGCTTTTTCCTAGGTGTTCACTTCTTTTCATCTTTTTCTGAGACTGTGCCTATTCCAGCGCAGGATTTCTCACTCTTGCTTTGTGGGATTTTTAAAATCTGAATTTCCGATGTTTAGAAGATGCTGATTTCAGTAGCCTTGATATTGACCTCAAATCAAGTCACCAGCCGTGGAGCTGGGATGACATTCTTCCCACTTCTCTGATGGAGGATGAAGGAGCTAGGAGGGGAGTCACAGCCTGCTCCCTGCAAACCTCGGCCCCTCCAGTGACAGCGGTCACATCACGGTGACTCTCAGTGCCTGTGGGGCCTGTGCTCTCCTGGCGAGTCCGTGCTGGCCCCAAGGCTGGCGGGTTGGGGACAGCCTCGTCTTCCTTCCAGCCCCCCATGTCAGTGTTCTAGCAGGAAGTGCACTGCCTGTAAGCATTGCACTGACTTGTGATGTTCATTTCTTTGTCAAAAATCAACACAGAGAGGTGGCAGGGAACTCATTAGTCAGCAGGTGGCAGAACCTGAAGCCCAGGCACTTAGGCTTGTTTGTCTCTTCACTGTGCCTTTGTCACATGCTCTGTTCCCCAAGTAGCATCATCGTGTAGTTGGAAAGCAGTGGCCTGAGTGTCAGGAGGCCTGGTACTGCTCTTGCCTTTCATTTATTTGTTTAACAAACATAAATTCAGCTCCTACTGTGTGCTCGGCGCAGAGCTTACTCCTAGTAGAGAAGGAAAATAACAAACACAAAACAAGATCACTTAGATGTGCTATCCTCCCAGGGGAGGAGAGGGTACCTGGAGAAACACAGGCTTTTTATTTATTTATTTATTTATTGTTAATCCTCACCTGAAGATATTTTTCCACTGATTTTTAGATAGAGTAGAAGGGAGGGAGGGAGACAGAGAGAGAGAAAAACATCGATGTGAGAGAGACACATCAATTGGTTGCCTCCCACACGACCCCAACCAGGGCTGGGGATCAAACCTGCAATTGAGGTACGTGCCCTTGACCGGGAATCGAACCCAAGACTCTGGTCTGTGGGCCAACGCTCTAAACGCTGAACCAAAGCAGCCAGTGCAAGACAGCCTATTTAAATGAGCAGGTGATCAGGGCTGGCCTCTTGGAGGAGGTGGCTTTTGAACTGAGACCTGGATGCTGAGGAGGAGCCAGCCGTGGGGAAAGCTGGGAGAGCATGTCCAAGGAGAGGGACAAGCAGGCAAAGGCCCTGAAGAGGTAACGGGCTCACCATTTTACAGACACCTGGCCTCTAATTTAGAGTGTGGAGAGCGGTGTCACTGAAGTGACCCCAGCGTGGGAACGAGGACACAAGCACCATAAAAGAAGAAAGGGAAATGGTAGGCTAGGGAAGTACCATACTGCAAAGAAGATCAATTTAAATATTTAGTTGAACAATATATTTTATTTTATTTTTTTCAATTACAGTTAACATTCAAGATTATATCAGTTTCAGGTGTACAGTGTAGTGGCTAGACATTTGTATAACTTACTGAGTGATCTCCCCGCCCCCATGAGTCTAGTACCCACCTGGCACCATATTTATGCATACATATCAATTTATAGATAATTATTACCATATTATTGACTGCATTCCCTATGCTGTACTTTACATCGTCGTGAATAACGTTTTAATGGATTAGTTAATGTTGGAGTTAAGTTGGAAATGCCAATAGTGAACTCATGGTCATAAAGAGAAGTCCTTACAGCTCTGGTGGCTCAGTGGCAGTGACCGACACTGACCCTCGTGGGGGGCAGTCCCACCCCACCGCCAGCACCTGGAGTTGGGGCTCTCTGCTGCCCCCTACTGAAGGGAAAGTAGAATGTCTGGGAGCAGCCCCCCGTGTGGCTCGGTGGATTGAGCTCGTCCCCTGGACTGAGAGGTCCCTCCGGGTTTGATTCCCTGTCAGGGCACATGCCCGGGCTGCAGGCTGATCCCAAGTGAGGGACATGCAGGAGGCAGCCCCTCAACGTTTCTCTCTCTTCCTTCCCCTCTCTCAAAAAAAAATCAATAAAAACCTATTTTTAAAAAAGAACGTTTGGGAGCAAGAAAAATCCAAGGCAGCCTGGGACTTTGTTGTCGCCAGAAAGGAGTCTTTCCAAGCAGCCAGGAACCTCTGAACGCGCACGTGCCCCTGAAACGACGGAGTGAGGTCTGGCGTCTCCCCCACGCAGACAGACACGCGAGGCGCAGCCCGAGGGCGGAGGCCAGGAAGCCAGGGCCGAGCTGGCCACGAGGCAGTCGGCACCTGCGCGGACAGCAGGCGGGGGGCCGAGGAGCCCCGGGAGCCGGCAGGTGGAGCCCCGTGGCGGGCACGTGGTTTCTCTCGGGGTGACAGACATACTAAGGTCGACAGCGGGGACGGCCGCGCCGCCCTGTGCGCCGGAGGTGGGTGCCTTGTGCAGTGTGAATTACATCTCAAAGCTTGAAGAAGGATTAGAGCAACAGAGACCTCGGAATGTGGGGACAAAGAGGAAGGAAGAGGCCCTAAGTCTCCCGGGAAGGGAGGGCAGGTTCTGAGTCAGGAGTCCGGGTGGCGTGGGCGCCTCCGCGGCACTCGGGGAGCCAGAACACCCGAGCAGAGGCTCCAACTCGGGGCGGGGGGCTGGGGGCGGGGACTCGTCCCTTCACCTCGGCGGCTGCAGTCAGGTGCGAGGGCAGAAGAAAGACATCTTCACATTCAAGGACCCAAATGTTACCTCCCATGACCCAAGCAAGAGGAAAATGAAGGAAGAGGAAGACAGGAATATTTACAAAAAGGGGTCACCTTGCATGGGGAGACAAAGGGAATCTGGGGTGGGTGAAGGGAGACCCCCAGGGTGCCAGCCCTGCGGCAGGCGGGACGTTCATTCTGAAGCAGGAGGGTGGACGGCAGCAGGGACTGTGTCTCGGCAAGAGGAGGGAAGTGGGGAGAGAGAGGAGAAACAAAACCAAATGGGTGATGAGGGGAAATCTACACTTCCCCTTGAGAGTTTGGGGTGAATTCAAGCAAGCAGTAAAATACACTGGTGAGGAACACAAGCCAGGAGCCAGGCTGCCAGGTTGGAACTCTTGCTCTGCCACAGAAGACCTTTGTGACCCCGACAAGTCACTTTGCCTCTCTGAGCCTCTGTCTTAGGTAAAATGAAGATAACAGTACCAACCCTACAGGTGTGTTGTGAGGTTCAAACGAGTGACTAGATGCACAGTGCATGTGCTGAGCCCCACATAAGTGTCGGCTGCCCTGATGGTGGTGGTGACGATGGTGATAGTGGTGGTGATAGTGAAGGTGGTGGCGATCGTGATGGTGGTGGTGGTGGTGGTGATGGTGATGGTGAAGGTGGTGGTGATCGTGATGGTGGTGGTGATGGTGGTGGTGATGATGATGGTGATGGTGAAGGTGGTGGTGATCGTGATGATGGTGATGGTGGTGGTGATGGTGATGGTGAAGGTGGTGGTGATCGTGATGGTGGTGGTGGTGGTGGTGGTGGTGGTGGTGATGGTGATGGTGGTGGTGATGATGATGATGGTGGTGATAGTGAAGGTGGTGGTGGTGGTGGTGGTGGTGGTGGTGGTGGTGAAGGTGGTGGTGATCGTGATGATGGTGATGATGGTGGTGATGGTGAAGGTGGTGGTGATGATGATGGTGATGGTGGTGGTGATGATGGTGGTGGTGGTGGTGATGATGATGATGGTGGTGGTGATGATGATGATGGTGGTGATAGTGAAGGTGGTGGTGGTGATGATGGTGGTGATGGTGAAGGTGGTGGTGATGATGATGGTGATGGTGGTGAGGAGAAAAAGGATGCAGATGAGAAAGACAACAACCACATAGGCTACAGAAAGGGTGTTTATTAACTGATCATAGTTCACTACATGGTCCAATGTCATAATAATGCAAACACTGAATTCTAGTGAAAGCAAATGCTGTAATGGAATTTGACTAGGAGGAGGAGATGTGCAGGAGGGGAGATGGAAGGTATGTAAAGGATCAGAATTCTTAACTTGCATGGTAAGAAGTCAATACATAGCCAAAACTGAACATCAAAAAATAGCAAATAGCAGTAGAGGTGTAATTTAGAAATGGGAGGAAACCTACTTTAAGTGGTTGCCATGAGGGAGTGGGGAGGGGAGGGATGGGACAGGGGCTCCTCTTGTTCATCACAGCCCCATAGAGCTACCTGACTCTCACTGTGTACATGGCGAGTTTCAACCTGTTTCATCCTGTGGCACGTAAACTAATTACTAAATGCAGCACATCAAAAAATAGACTATATTTTTTGCCCATCTGACAAAAAAATAGGTGTACTTCTGATTCATTCACACCTGATGGCTATTGTTGTGTTGGCTGTTGTCATTCTTTTATTTGACAATCTAGGGGAAAAAGAGGTCGGTGTCCCAGACTAAATAGTCAGGTTCTGCATGTTTTAAAAAATCCTTGCACTGCACCGGTTAGAAACCACTTGTGTACAATGCTAGCTTTGATTAGGGAGAAAATTCAAATTAAAGATAGTGATGGAGAAACACTCAAAGGACAAAGGAGGCCACTGGAAGGGGCTCCCCTTGGCCAAGCTGTGCTAACGTATGGTCGGAGAGTATGGTAATTACTGGTGCTCAAGGGCAATTAACTGAATCTGTGAAAATCAGTGAGTCCAAAATGGTACTCAACATGGCGAGACTGATATAAAATGTGCCTGAAGTAGCTATAATGCAAGAATGGTGACAATCATAGGAGGTGCTTACATTTCCGTGAATGTCGCTGCCTTGGGGAGCGCGGGCATGGAGGAGCTGTTCTTCTGTCCAGGAGATGTCTGTGCATAAAACGTGGGTGTCTTTTTCTCCACCTCCATGAGCTGACGGCATGGAACTGGGAGAAGCTGTGTAGTCGCAGGAAAGATAGGAGCCAGGGCAACAGGAGGGAAGACACCCCACACCCTGGTCATACACGGGTGGAGAGGGCCTGGCAAGAGTGCGCTGCAAGGTGGGGGTGCAGCCGTGCACCCGGGAGGGGCCCCTTGTGCCCCGGGAGACGCCATCTCCAGTGGCCCTAGTAATTTTATTGAAAATGTGATATAGCAAGAAAGACACAGGCTTTAAAAATCGTTTTTGGAACAAGCAAACCGGAAACAAAACACTCAGGTGTCCAGCACAGGAGGTCGAGCACACACCTTTTTTTTCAGCAGGTATTTGATTCACTAGAAAACAGTGTTTTTGTTTGTTTGTTTCATTGTTGACACTATTACAGATGTTCCTATCCACCCCCCCTTTGCCCACCTCCACCTAGCCCCTGCCTCCCCTTCCCTCTGGCTAGAAATCACAGTTTTTTAAAACTACTACTAGCAATACAAATAATGCAGTTCCTAAAATTTCTGTTTAAAAATTTGCCGATATATGTATGCCATTTCCCCTTCTTCCTTGCACAAAAATGAGCACAGTCTATACTTTTTTCAATTACAGCTAACATACACTATTATATTCCTTTTAGGCGTACACATAGTGATCAGACATTTATATCACTTAAGAAGTGATCACCCGGTAAGTCGAGTGCCCACCTGACACCAGACAGTGTTAGTACACTGCTGACTGTACTTCCTAGGCTGACTTTACATCCGCATGACTGTACCTGTCAGCTTGTACTTCTTACTCCCTTCACCTTTTTCACCCAGCCCCCGCAAGCCCCCTTCCCATCTGCTAACCATCAGTGTGTTCTCTGTATCTATGAGTTTGTTTGTTTTGCTTTTAGATTCCACATATAAGTGAAATCGTACGGTACTTTTCTCTGTCCGACTTCTCTCACTCACACAGCACCCCAGGCCCACCCGTGTTGTCCCGAATGAAAAGAATGAAACCACGCCAGCAGGCTCACTCCTTTCATTCTGACCATCCCGACCAAGAGGCAGTTGGTCAGTAACCCGGAACCCCGCCTTCACGGCCTGAGATCAGCTCCTGTGTCTTTTAGGTCTCGCCAGATTCTTGTAACCCCAGGAAGGTCAAAGCGAAGAACAGAAATAATGAAAAAGTAATTCAAATCCATAGGACCAACTTGTGTAATCGTTTTTGATTATTTGTATGATTTGTCTGCTAAGTGAAATAGGCCAGTCAGAGAAAGACAAATACCATTATCATTTCATTTATGTGGCATTTAATGAACAAAATAAACAAAATAGAAAGGGACTCAAAGATACAGAGAACAGACTGACAGCTCTCAGAGGGGACAGAGGTTGGGGACTAACTGGGTGAAAAGATGAAGGGATTAAGCAAAACAAAAAATCATAGACACAGGTGGTTACCAGAGGGAAGGGGTTGGGGGAGGCAGGAAAGGGTAAAGAGGGGATAGTGACGGAAGGAGACTTGACTTGGGGTAGTGAACACACAATACAGTATACAGATGATGTGTTATAGAACTGTACACCTGAAACCTATATAATTTTATTAACCAATGCCACCCCAATAAATACAATAAAATTTTTGAAAAACTACATTTTTATTTAATAGGATCTGAATATTTAGAAATATTTGTTAAATAAATTTATAGGTGTGAAATTTTAGCAATAAACCAAGTACAAGTAGTTTTGAAGTTTTCTTATCAAAAAAATAAAGTCCTTCAGATATCAAAGGTCCAAGCATCCGTGCTGTGGAGCGAGGTCAGGAGGCTCTGACCGGCTGCCCCTCGCTCTGGGCGCCCCTGGAGGGCTGAAGCAGGCCAGCGGGGCAATCCGGTGCACCTTTCTAAGGCTCTGGGAGGCTGTGCAGTCTGGCATCCCTTCCCCCACTGAAGTCTGTGAAGTGGATTCTCTCATCCATTCGTTCAACACACACACGTGCATTGGCTCCGTGAGCACACCCCCGGGCACTGTGGGATAACCAGAGGTGGTGATTCATTGGTGCTGAGTCCTGCGAGGGACGCACTGCTCCCGGCTCAGAGCACCGGGCCGCTCCCAGTGAGCCCGGCCGGGAGCCAGGCGGCCACGAACTGTCCCCGCAGCCATTAGTGTGTCTCTCGTCATCATCGTCATCCTCATCATCCTCTGTTGCCAATTCATTTAGACGATTGTTGCTTTGGCTCATAAAAAGTAGGTCAGTACCAATTAAAGCTAATTCATAATGATAAATCTATAAGGCAGAAAGGCAATTCTTTGCTAATGTGTTTGCCAGAATTTGACACCCCAGAAGAGTTTTATTTGCTGTCACTGCAGTTATCACTTTTTCATGAGTATTAATGGCGCGTGCTATAAGAGAAATGTAGCATGTTGGGTTTCTGTAAGAGGATTCCTTATTTGTGTCTCTGTATGTCGCTGTTGGTGAATGCAGGCTGAGAACACTGGGGGTGCGAACATGGATTGCGGCCAACTGCATGGAGTTAAAGGGTGAGCAAAGGACAGGGTGGGCAGAGGTTTGAGGGGAGGGGACAAGATTTGAAATGGCTCCGTGACGAGTGAGAGTGAGCTCAGCAGAAGCACGTGGGCTCCGGGGCGCTCGGTCCCGGTGGGTGAACACGTGTGTCCATGGACAGGCACTCCAGACCTTCCTGTGTGATTCATGAAACCAGCTCTGCTTTTCACTTGCTTTGTTGACAACCAGCAGGAAGTTTCAGCGGTCCTATGGGAATATATATGTCTTGAAATCCTAGCTACCAGGCTTTGCTCGTTTCCCACAATGAAATGCTGAAGTGAGCTCCAGGCACCAAAGGCACCTCTCTCAGTGCTGTCCTGCCCAGCTCAGGCCCCCAAGGTGGGGATGCCGCAGCCATGGAGGATGAAAGTGGAAAGTTAACCCAAGGAAGTTAGTGGCTGCCAATTTTTTACATGTGACAGCGCATGATGAAATTACATTTTTCTTGTAGAAACTCTAACTTTGGTGAATGTCATTTTAAAGTTCATTAATAATGTCTAAGAGCCTGAAACCAAAACAACTCATGTAGCTATTCTTTGAAAGACTGGACTGCAGCCCAGGAAGGAGAGCCCACCGCCTGCCACGTGCTGGGACACCCGCCCCCACGCTTGGCTGTGGGTGGCTCCACGCCATGGGGCCATTTCCCTCCCTCCCCAGTGATTCGGACTTTGTATCTCATCTTTCTCTCTCTCTCTCATTCAGGAGATGTTCAATTTTAAAATAGATCAGAGGAGCACAAACTTTGGAACCAAAGACCCGAGTACCAGTCTAGCCTGCCTGTTTCCAGCCAGGTGACCTCGGCAGTCGGCTCCTCACCTCCTGAACCCCAGCTTTGGCCTCTGTTAAATTGGGGAAATGACGTTTGGTTACATGCAGAGCACCTCTGAGCACGAGGGTCACAGGAGGCCCTGCCGAACCTCAGTGGCCACAGGCACCTCCCAACAGCTCTGGTTCCAAAGTGCGTGTGAACCAAGCTGGCTCATTCTCGGGCAGCTACAATTTCCCACTGAAAGAAGAAATCCAAAGACGTGCAGGTAGATTCAGGTACACAGGTAAACGCCAGAATTTAAGGAACAAATGACTTAAAGCAAAAGGAGGCCAAATTAAAACAACAAACAACCCAAAATAACCAGGCATTTGGCTGTCACGCCACGTCCGCATTCCTGCAGTCTTCCTGCTGGTGCACTGAGAGTCCCAGGGTTTATGGACGAGGGTTGGGGCAGAGCCTTGGAGCCATGGAACTTTGTAACCAGAGCCTCAACAAAAACAAGAACCGTCCTCCAGAAAGGCCGCTTGGCTAAGTCACGGGGCGCTCGCCTGCACCCCAGCAGCCAGCCGGTCCTCAGGTCCCTGACCTGGGCCCCTTCGGGATGTAGGTCTTTGCCAGTGTTTTCTCAGAGAACAGGGTCACCAGAATCAGAAATCTGGGCCAGTCCGTCAGTCTTTAAAAATGCAGGACTGTCTTTGCTTTGCGCCCCTGCTCTGCCAGCTTCCCCAGGTGCACAACCCAGAGGGTGGGGGCACTTCGGGAAGCCACCGGCCCAGCTGCCGTGGCTCTAAGGAAGCTCTTTCCACAGGATTTCCATCTCTGTTTCTTAAGGTCGGTGGGTTCTCTTTAGTTGTGAGAAAGCTTTCCTCTGGACCCTTCAAATATTGAAGTGTGGGGAGGGGGTGTTGGCACAGAGCGAGTTTCTCTGTTGTGTGACACCCAGGCCAGGATCCAGGGCTGACTTACAGAAAGGGGGTGTGGGTAGAGGAAGGGATGAGGAAGGTGGGTGGGTATGTGCCAGAGCGGAACCTTTTCCTGCCTAGAATCCTGAGCCAAGGAGCCTGAAGAAATGACGCCCCCAGACAGACCGCTGCCGCTGTGACGGCGGGCCACTCTGACTTCTAAGATGTTAAAATGAGTGTGAGGTTCAGTGGCCTGTTAAGTTCTTCCTCATTCCCAAATTCTGACTCCGGACCCAGTGTTCCCCAACAGAGCTCGCTGGGAGGGTGGCCTTGGAGGACACCTGCCAGCCTGTCCCCACACGGCTCTGGGCCCCAGTAGGGGTAGATTCTCTCTGTGACTCGTACCCTCCAAAGTCCTTTCCTCCCCACCTCCCTGCCGCAATTACTTACCTCTGCAGATAGGGCGTTGGGATTTTATTTGCCTCTTTCACACAGAGGAAATGCTTTTTATCATTTTTGCATACAAAGTGATGCAGAAATGGTCGTTTGTGGATGCCACCTGGTCTGCAGGCAGCTGTATCCACAGCACCAACCCCTAGGGTCTGGCCCTTTGATGGGGAGTTTTGAAGTTTCTCCTCTGCTGGGCTTCATTAAGCCCTCCTGTCTGAGGCCTTCCCCAGGGGTAAAGGCCGTCGGCTCGGTGCTCAGGTCAGCACGGCGGCCTGCAGAGGTCCTGGTGGAGGGCTGTGGGAGACAGCGCGGTGGCTTTCTAACAAGCGACTGCAAGGACGCCAGCGCGTGGCATCCGTTCAGGAGCACACGTCTTAACAGTGCCCTGCTCACAAGCAGGTTTCCAGGTTTGCTCAGACTCGGATGTGGCGCCGGCCCTGTTGTCTCCCGCGTTTCCAGTGATCTCATTTCTGGGGGCCACAGCCAAGGACAGCAGGGCTTCCCGAAACCCGCGCGGAGCTCCAGCGCCTCGCTTTTGCCAAATCGGTTTTTTTGCACCACCGGAGAGTTTCAAAACAGATGACTTTGAATTCTCTCTGAGTGGTAGATGGTGAAGAACCAGCGACTCAAGGAGGCTGGGAGGGACCCCCCCCCCCAGAGAGCCCTGGTGTTGGGGGCCGGGAAGTGGCGTGGGAAAAAGTGACCTCCCTTAATGGCTCATTTAGAATGTATAAGCCCTTGAGCCTCACAGGGCTCAGTCTCCTCACGTGTATGAAAGCGACAGTCATCCCCACCTCACAGGGTCACTGGAGAATTGAGTGAGATGAGGCGTCTGACGTGCGTGAAACCTAAGAGGCCCTCAGTCCACTTGCCGTCCTTCCTTCCTCCCTGGCTCCTTTTAAGTGTTAGCCTCAGATGCTGGCGTCCTTGTTCCTGGCTCAACGGGCTCTTCAAACACTCCTATTGATGCCTATTAAAATGAAACCCAATAAAAGTGCCAATATTTGGTGTTGAAATAATTGATGTAGCAGAGTGAGCCCATGGAGCACCCAGGCAGGCCCCTGGTGCAATTCAGCCTCACACCTGGGGGATGAATTTCACAACTGTAATTGCTACCATATAAGTCTTATTAATGTTGTGCTATAATTCCTATTTATTCCGCCGGGCTTGTAAATGCATTAGGACTTGTCAACATATTATTTTACACTGTTTATGATCTGTAGAATTATGTCCTTCAGGGTTGTATTGTGCACAAGCTCAAAATAAATGGCTTTGGGCCTCATTTAAAAAGAGCAAAAGGGGGGCTGCTGGTTGAAGTGCTTTTCCATCCCTGCCGTCCAGAGCAGAAGTCGGTGAGGTCGATTTTAACTTCAACTATGAGCAGAGCCGTTAAGTTCAGCAACACGGGGAATCCCCTGCTCCCGTCTGCGCTGTCCGACTGGGGTGGGTCGGCCCTCCCTGCCTCCAGGAACGCTGAGCAGTTCCCCGGGGACAGGTGTGGTCTTCGTGAGCTGGCCTTGAGTTTGCCCTCAGAGCTCTGGGCATTTCCGTCCCCCTGTTCCCTCGCTCGGGGTAACCTCCTTTAATTCCTGACTTCCTCGTGGTCTTCCCAGCTCAACCTATAAAGAGAAAGATCTGAAATGCATTCCCACTGAAGGGGAAATACCTAATAAGTGTAGAAGGTAACCCCTCTCAGATCCCTGCATTGACTAGGCCAACAAAACAAAACCGAGGGGGCAGAACTCTGTCCGTGGGAATGTCAGGTGTGGCGTGTGCGTGCGTGCGTGTGTGCGTGTGTGGGGGGGTGTTTGTCCTCACTGATTGGTTTTGGTTTTGGCCTCCAGGCCTCCCAGCGCTGCAGTCACAGCCTGGCCCGCCACAGGACCGAGTTCAGGCTCTTGCTCAGCCAGTTCCTGGACAGGAATTGTTGGGAAGTCCTTAACCTGGTCTCAGGGGGGAATGCACACGTTCCCCCCAGGCCTGTCCTTGGGACCAGATGCGTTTGCAGGCCGTGTGTGCCTGGGATGCCCTCTCCTGGGGCAGGAGGAGCTGCCTGTCCCAGCCCTGGGCCTGCCCCTGGCTCTCCTGTCCTCTGGGTGGCAGAGTGCCCCTGAGGGGAGGTGATTGCTCCTGACACTCCTTGCTGTCCTGTGACCCTGCAGGCAGTGAGTACGACGAGGAGGAGGTGGACTACGAGGAGTCCGACAGCGATGAGTCCTGGACCACGGAGAGCGCCATCAGCTCCGAAGCCATCCTGAGCTCCATGTGTATGAACGGAGGGGAAGAGAAGCCTTTTGCCTGCCCAGTTCCCGGATGTAAAAAGAGATACAAGGTAAAGTCCCACCTCACGTGTGACCACACCAGACAGCGGCCCCTCCCTCCCGGAGAGCCGTCCTCCGCTGCGCTGGCGGGTCCTGGCCCGGGGGACACAAGCCGGCGCTCTGGGTCGTCGGTGGGTTTCCCCCTCTGATGTGTGGAGCTGCAGGTCAGGAGATTCTTTTGGTAGGAGGACCACATCTTTGATAGTCTTCAGATTCACGTCACATCAGTCAGAATAAAAAACTCGTCACCTATTTATGTGCCAAACCCCCTCCCCAGTGGCTGGCTGTCCAGGTGGCTCGCAGACCACTTTGAAGTCTCACAGGCCTGGCTCAGAGCCCTTTCGGGAAAGTCGTCTCGGGTATTTAGCTTCCAGCTGAGAAAGTTCTCGCTCCCTTCCCCCCTCGGCATGAAGAGAGATCAGGAGAAAAGGGGCTTTGATATTTTTCTCACCAAACCACGGGCTTCAGGGTCCGTCCGTGTCCTTTCTTCTCCGTAGATGGCACAGACTGTGACTCTGAGTGCCTGACTCTGGGTGTCATAGGACACTGGGGGAACCAAAATTTTTGTTTATAAAACTCAATAGGACAAAACCAGAGAAACATCCACAAAAAGCTAGTGTGGGTTGCGGGCACTTTTTTAAAAGAATGCACTTTCCCGTGAGATGTTAGCAGCTTTTTAAAACCCAGTTCTGAGGCGTGGCTCAGTGGCTGGAGCGTGGTCCTGTGGTCCTGAGGACTGCGAGGTCCCAGCTCCATTATGTGGGGAGCGAGCCCAGGTGGCGGGCTCCATCCCCGCAGGGGGCGTGCAGGAGGCAGCCGAGCGAAGTTTCTCTCTCTCTCTCTCTCTCTCTCTCTCCCCCTTTCTCTAAAAAGTTAAAAAAATATTAAAAAAAAATAAAATCCAACTCTTAGAAATATAAAAATCAGAAACACCAGGTGCATTTGACATGCCAATGTCCCAGAGCCCCGCAGACTGGCTGTTCTAAAGGGCTGGAAGAACGCCTGAGGGCATAAGCACTTCTTGTACTGCTCTTTCTTAAATGTCTCTGAACACTAAAGAAAGTCCATTCCAGCGCTTTTTATACTGGCTGCTGATGGGAGAGCATTGAACACAAATGCACCGCGAGCTAAGTGGCCCAGGGTTTCACCTACTCTGTGGCCTGTTCAGACCTTCCTGTGGCAAGTTCCGCTGTGCTGAGACCACAGTGAACGCCCAGGATGGAAGGAGTCCCAGGGGGCGTCCCGAGGAGCGCTCAGGTCAGAACAGGCCTCCGAAGGCGTGAGGAGGGAGAGGACAGCACACCACAACCCAGGGACTGGTCGACGAGCTCTTTTTCCCAGAGGGCAGCTCTGCATTGCAGAAAGAGGGTGTTTTGTTTTGTTTCCTCCTTTTTTATTTCAAAGTGGAGAGAGTTGGGCAGGGAATGCTGTCATTGGATCGGCCTGCTGTTCCGAGGCTGCTTCCCTCCTTCACGGGGCGGGTCCTCCGTGCTGTCACCTGGCTGTCTTCTCTCGAGCGTCCGGATTCTGTTTGAGGGACGTCTTGCTGTCAGCTGTTGAAAGAGAGGGAGCACAGTGACGACCCAGACTGATCTCACCGAGAACACGCGCGACACCCTGTATCCTGCTCGAGGACGGGCCTTCTCTCCTCCGCCTCCAGTGTCATTCCTCTTTCACATCCTTCCCCCGGTCATTTGTTTTGTCATTTATTCTTCTTTTATTTTCCTTGGGTTTCCAGCAATTTCCTCCTGGAGTTGTCTATGTCTGGGTCGCCAGGGGCATTTTTGGGTGCTGCCCTTTCTCCTAAGGCCAAGAGCAAGCCGAGTGAGCCCTGGGCTGCTTCGGCATCACTGACACGATAGGCTGGGGGCAGTCAGCGTCCCGCTCTGCACGAGGGACGTGGGAGTCTCCTTTTCTGGGACAGAACGTCAAGTGGCAATAGAGGGGACAAGAACAAGCATGCACGACACCTGGCCAGGTGTGAGACGAGCGCGACCTTGTTCTCTGAGCTTCAGCTGGCCTCTCTCTGTTGGGAAGAGAGTGGCGCCGGGCAGTGGTGCCCCCTGGAGTGATTGTTCACCATTTACGGGGCGGAGGCTGGCTGGGAGCTGCTGAGGGAGGGTTCAGGGGGCTGGTGTGCTGTAGAGGCGGCGGGGTTGAGACGCGCCCCATCTTGTTTGTTCCGGGGCTAACGTCCCACCTGTCTTCTCCCTGCCGCTGTCAGGGAGTCTCTAACAGTTGGTCTCATGGGCACTGACCCAGGATCAGCTCTTCTCATCATTTCACTGGCAGAACTGAAAGATGATGAGGTATCTATCTTCCCAGGCTCACACTGCCCAGGGCAAGAGAGAGGGGCCCAGCAGGACAGATAAAAGTCTCGGTGCTGTTTTTGATGTTAACTCCTTTGCCTTGGACGCCCCCCTACCCCACATTTCAAGGCACAGCACAAATGCCACCTCCTCTGGGAAGGCCCCAACCGTTCCCAGACCAGCTTCCCACTCACAGACTAAAGCTCTGTCCTCTGGCCTTCCCACAAGCTCTGCTCAAGGGTCCGTCCACCTCAGACCCCTGAGCACCAGCACAGGTCGTGGGCACAGTAAATAGTCTGAGGATAAAGGGGGAGGGGCAGAGCGCAGGGGGAGAGGGCAAGCGGGCCTCCTGCTGACCCCCGGCACCCACAGCAGCAGCACCATTTCATGCTCCGGGATCCCACCCTCCTGGTGCTGCTCCCACTCTTCCTCCTACTCCAGGCAGCAGGGGGGGCTATCCACCCGTGTACATGGGGATGGGTTTAAAGGATGGGTTGAAGTGCTTTGAGGTTTTTTCCTTTGATAATTTTTATATTAGTGGTTGGATTGACAGCATTTTGCCACTTTTAAGAAATAGAAAACAGACCAAGCCCTCCCCCTGCAGTTTCTCTGAAACCAGAGTCCTTGCTGCACGGAGACCACGACCGTCTCAGCAGCATCAAGGAAGCCCGGCCTCTGCTGTCTAGACATGCAGGCAGCAGATGTGTGGCTCCAGGTTTCCCAGGGACAGCAGCCTTCCCTCCCTCGGTGGATCCGGAGGTCCCCTCGAGGAGCCTTGGTGGGACAGTAACTGATGACCTTTCTGGATGGTGACCTGGCAGTAAATAATCAGAACTTGTCAAGAATGTTCATCAGTTCCACGATCCTCCTGCAAATGTATCCTATAGCACATCACCAAGGATCTAAAGACAGATGTGCATTATTTAAAGCCAGCACCAATTTAGGAGATGCTAAATTCCTAACAGGGGAACAGAAGAGAATTATGCCATCAATCCTATTTTCAGAAAACATTTAATGAGGGAAAGCTCTCTCACAGGAAAATTATTGAAAGGAAATGCCTCAGATGTTAAACAGTGATTACATCTGTTCTTTTTTATGCCCTCCTGTATTTCCTAAATTTCTGCAGTTACCTACACTGCACACAGATCACTCAGTGATCAGGAGAGAATCCGGGTTCGCCCACTCGCGCGGACGTTCCATGCGCCGCCCTGTCCAGTCGATGGGAGGGATGTGCGTCTCAGCTCTCCGGCTGGGGGTGGCTTCCCTTCTAACTCTGCTATTCCCACCCCACCCCCAGGTTCTTCACTTGTCTTCCTCATCAAATCCCCAAGCAACGTCATCCTCTTGTCATTGCAGCACATCAGAGCCCGCGGGCATTGAAAGTGACAGTTTTTCTATCAAGGGTGCATGTCACATATTGTACTTACTGAGGCCCGAGTACTGACAACAAAGCTCAAATACAGTTAAGGACATGCTGGCCAGGCCTGCTGGCCGGACTCAGGTTTCCTCTGACTTGGAGTGGAATTTTGACAAGAGCCTTTAAATCAGCGGTTCTCAACCTGTGGGTCGCGACCCCTTTGGGGGTCAAACGACCCTTTCACAGCGGCCGCCTAAGACATGTCAGTAGCAAAATTACAGTTATGAAGTAGCAACGAAAATAATTTTATGGTTGGGGGTCACCACAACACGAGGAACTGCATTGAAGGGTCGCAGCATTAGGAAGGTTGAGAACCGCTGCTCTAAATGGCTGTCCATTGCTGGCCCAGTCCCCTCATCCACGCTGGTCGTTCCTAGCATGGAAATGAGCCAGTGCCAGCCTTGCCCAGCCACCACCCACACCCAGCCTTGCTCTGTGCCTCCTGCCCTGCCCTTCCTTCACACGCTGGCCCTGAAGGCCACTGGACTCCATAGGCAGCTCTCTCCAGACCGTGTCCCAATCCTTCCCAGCTCCCAAGATTTTTCAGACTACCAGCTGGTCGCACTAGGGGATGAGTACCTAGTACTTTATTTAGGTGTGGAATTGGGGGACGGAGGTAAACGCAGACTCCGGAATCAGGCATCCCCGGCTTCCCACTGCAGTCCTCATTCAGCAGCTCCGTGTTCTGGCAAGTTACCTTCTCGAGTGTCAGTTTCATCTAAAACAGGCATTGGCTGTTTTATTTTATTTTTATCCTCACCTGAGGACATTTTTGCATTTATCTTCAGATAGAGCGGGAGGGAGAAAGGGAGGAAGAGAGAGAGAGAAAACATCGACTTGAGAGAGACACCTCGACTGGTTGCCACCCACACAACCCCAACCGGGGCCGGGGACAAACTGCAACCAGGGTCCGCGCCCATAGCGGGAACCGAACCTAGGACTCTCTGGTCCACAGGCCAACCCTCTAACCACTGAGCCAAACTGGCCAGGGTGGGCATTGACTGTTTTAGATGAAACAAGCACTCAGCAGGACCTTAATGTCAGTTACCTTCCAGGCCCTGTTGAAGCTGAATTCCCTTTCCTCTCTTCAGAGATCAGAGGGTTCAAGCATTTCATTTTCAAGCTGCCTGCCATTATTTGTTAGTTTTTAAAGACCAAACTCATCTTAAGGTCTCTGCAATTAGAAACGTAAGTGAACCTTTTAAGCTCCTAAAGTCTTAGAAAGTGGGAGTCCCCGTTGCTGTATGTGCATGGACAGAGGCGGCAAGCTGGAGTCTGATTAGAGCCCGCACTAACACTGTGATAAGCGTGTACTTCGACACTTGTGAACATTTTAAACCACAGCAAGAAGAAGAGGTGGTCAGGTAGGTCTTTCTTAGGTTCTTTGGGCATGTGTTTCCAAAAGTGCAGCTGGTTTCCTAATTTTCCCAGATTAATAAGGATGATGTGTGGAATCGGATGTTTTCCTCAGTCTCACAGCCAGACTCACAGCCAGACACACAGCACCATGTCTGCATTTCAGCTGGGAACAGAACATAGAACCTGCTGGAATCTGGGCTTCTGTTGGACTGGCTTCTTGTGGCTTTTGTAATTTGATTACAAACCTTCCCTCACCTAATTAGTTGTAAAAACTCAGGCCTGGATGGAGTGTCTAAGCCCTGATCCTGCTGGGAGTTGCTATTCCTTTTTGCTTATCGGCCTGGTGTTTATTATTGGTTTCCTCCGTTCTCTGATAAGGTGCGAGCAGTGCTGCTGGGGCACAGGGTAGCTGGATTTTTAAAGATCCACCTTGCAACAAGTTCCCTGTGAGAACAAGGACATGAAATATTTTAGTAACCTTTCATCCACAGAAAAGGACCCTACTAGGTGCTCAATGAGTATCTTGAGCTAATAAATGGGATATGAAGCAGGCAAATGCAAATTTCTGGCATTGGTGAGCCAGGAGACTTCTTAACATAGTGTTACAATTTCTTGGAAAGTTGAGTCTTTCTCCAATGGTCATAAAACTGTTATTAACTCTTTCTTTCAAGTAGCTTAAACCCATTATCTTCCAGGGTTCTGGGTTGCCTGGCTCCAGCGGGGTAGTTCTCGCCTGGGTGTCTCATGGCTGCAGCAAGATGCCAGGTGGGGCTAGAGATACAAGTTGGCTTCTACACATGCTGGGTGTCTGGTGGGACAGCTGGGACAGCAGGGGGCTGGCGGGGCACATCTACCCACCTATTTTAATGGGTCTGATTCTGCCACAGTTACTGCCCTCTCCATATCCCACTGCAGAAAAGCTCTTATTCCCTCCAGAAGACTAGCGAGGTGCGCTTCCTCCCCCTGCACGCAGGGATTGATGCAGGAAAGACAAGAGCAGGTAGGTGTTCAGGGCAGTGGGTCCTTGTGATTCAACTCACTGGACAACCTTCAGACTCCAAGCACTACCACCTGGTCGCTATTTGATACCCCTGGGCTCAACTAAGTCAAGCAGGATTCTCTACCATAGAACTTTTAGAAGGTATTAGTGAGTACTGTGAATCTCTAAGAAGGAAATGTAAATAGTAATAACCACTGTTTAATGCAAACTCTCAATTTCTCCCAGAATAGTGATGCACGTTCCAACAAATTCATTCACTCCAATACCAGAGACTGTGCTAGATGCTCATGAAACAGCAGCAGTCTGTCCCCATTCTCTGGGAGCTCACCAAGGGTTGCTTATGAAACACTGTGCTGGAATGCTTTAGTTGGGCACAGGACTGGGCTCAGTGGGACTAAACTCACATAATAATCTCGGAAACAGCCTACTCCTCGGGTGATCTGTGCTCGACAACTTCACGTCTCAAACCCTCTCTTCCCCCTTAATCCCTAATCTGGCAACAGCTGACTTGAGAAATGTCCAAGACTTGTGCTCTAATGCACCTCTGCCATTTCGTTCCTGAATCTTCTGTCTGTGCCCAGAGCCCATTTCCTCACCATCTAATGGGATGAGCAATAGTAACAGTTTCATTTGTTAAATCTAGAGTGATTCTAGGCATGGAGTCTTACACAGAATGTGCTACTAAGCTAGTAAACCCAAACCAATGAGCAGAAATCCAGAAAGGATTAGACACTGTGTGTCACCTAAGATTTGCAGGCCAATTTGTAGTCTGGAGCTCTTCTATTGCTGAGACTTCCATAATCTGAAGATTTTCAAGTTCACTGTATGTCTGGAACACAGTACATACTGGTCTGCTCAGCGGTACTTACTTATGGGCAGGTAGCTCCCACCGTGGCAGAGAGGCCGACTTCACGTACAGTAGAAAATGGACAGACATCCTAGTAAGGTAGGGATCGGCATCACAGGTGTCGTCTCTCCACGTATTGAACTCTATTGCTGTGTTTTTTTCCTTTTGATTTTTCTGGCCAGCCTGGTGATATTTTTATATAATTGCCCATTGTTAACCTTCTTCAGAGTGGAAAAAAGATGCAGAGGCAACTGTGCTTCTATATAGTCTGTGAGTCTTAAATATATATTTTATATAAAATGTGAAGTCAGTACTTTCATTTTCAGAGTGAGGCGTGTTTGAAATTCCCTTGAGTTAGCGGTGCATGGCCCAGTGTGCACAGCCTACTCTGTCACCAGCTGCCATCCAGGAGCACACGTTTCCCCACTTGGACAGACATTACATGACTCCATCTAATAGGTGATATTTCTATCTTCTCCACAGAATGTGAATGGCATAAAGTACCATGCTAAGAATGGTCACAGAACACAGATTCGTGTCCGCAAACCATTCAAATGTCGTTGTGGTAAGAGTTACAAGACAGCTCAGGGCCTGCGGCACCACACAATCAATTTCCATCCCCCGGTGTCGGCTGAGATTATCAGGAAGATGCAGCAATAACATGCTGGTCATAACTGTGCCAAGAAATCCTCACCAGCAGTTGCTGATTTTGAAAACAGCCACCTTTTTTCAGGGGAAGCATTCAGCAACCCTTTAAAGAATTAAATGCATGCTTTAAATTTTTTCTGTAATTTTGGAATGATGTATCTTTGTAGAGTTAATGATTTTGTACATTTGCACATGTAATCATCATACCCATTTTCATTACTTTGATATAAGGTGCTAAAAAAAGCTCTAGGTCTCAGCACATTTCCCCCCAAACAAAATATGGTTGAGGGCATGTTGCATACTGTTCAGCTGTACCGCAGTGGTCATCAGTTGGGGGAGGGGGCTGGCACTGAGGTGTGCTTCCCCCACCCCTCCCCGGATTTGTAATGTGATTGAGGTTTTTCAACACATCAACTCACTATGTTCAAAACCAAAATAATACCTTCATTATCAAACTGGTTATCATTGCCTTACATAATGGAGTTAGTATTTGTGAGTAGAAGAATTTAGGTAATGGAAATATAAATTAAGAAAGAATGTTTAACATAATATGCTAAAAATATTTTCATATTTAAATAACATACATAAAAGGTGTGCTTTTCTGTGTTTTATATTATCTTGCAAGTCCTTTTGCCCTTTAAAAAACTGAAAATTTTGCCATCTGACGTACCAATTATT
Organism: Tadarida brasiliensis; assembly: GCA_030848825.1. NCBI lineage: Eukaryota > Metazoa > Chordata > Mammalia > Chiroptera > Molossidae > Tadarida > Tadarida brasiliensis. The sequence continues at coordinate 89,404,462 of CM061267.1, read as the reverse complement.
TTAGTGTTATAAATGGCATTTTTGTACGATAGTCTGTTCAATTCACTCATTAATTTAACACATTCATTGAGTGCCTGCTGGGTGCAAGGGATTCAATTTATGCTTATTGATATTTGCAGACCAAGATACCAGTTTATTGAAATACTTTTCCCTGAATCTGTTAGGAAACACTTTGAAATACTTATGTGCAAATTTTGTGTGAAATTTAGTTCTATCTTCATCTTTAGGTGAAGTTTTAAAGCACTTTGTAGTTCTCTATTGCCAACAGATTTAATGTTTTATGTGTTGCCAACTCTTACAACCACTGCCCTAACAAACCTGTGGGTTGCAAATAAGAGTTAAAATTCCAAGCACGGTTCAAAGAGGAACATTTTTGTTAAGGCCCCTACTGCCTCTTCTTCATGTTCATTGTGTTTTTAGACTTTTTTTAAAGACACTTTTCCTAATACATTATAGATGTCTTATTCCACTGGAAATGTCTGTTTAGCTTTATAAAACAATTTGTCGAAATGAAATTGAGCCTTATTGACAATTAAGTGCTTTCTTGCAGCAGGTGGTCAAAGAATGACTAATATATGACCCATTAGAGTAACCTATGTCTGGACCATTCCTGAAGTTTTTCTCACCAACAATACCATCATGCCTTGAGTGTTCTTTTCTCCCAAGTGCTATTCCTTAAACATGAGTTTACCAGTTGCCTAATTATGCAATAAAAATTGCTTTGAGGTGGCCAACTCTCACAAAACTGGTGAAAAGCAAACTCACATTGCTTATAAAATAACTTTCTTCCCATGTTCCCATTTGATGAAAGTCTTACAGCTGGGAAGCAGGTGTCCCTCCTCAATTTCAGACATTTTGAAAAGATGACACAATTCTGTTAGCCAGATGAGTAAGCTTCTATATTCTTGAGTTGCGAATCCCTCATACTGAGGGCTTCACAAGTATTTGTAAAGACACTGCCCTTTAAAACTTTCCTCAGATCTCTGAAGAGTGTTCTTGGTCCTGAATATACAGTGCTACCCTGTATGTTTAAAAGGGTGTGATCCAGACAGGAAAAGCCATTAGTTGGTGCATAAGGCATTCCTATTTGTCTATTTCATATCTACCTAGAACTGACCAAAATTTTTTCAGGCCATCAATTATTTAGCTTCGCTCCTTTTAGTGCAAGAAACCGCAGGCTGGATCAGTAGTTCAAAAGCTAAACAGTCATAAGATAGTCATTGTGCATGTTGACATTTCTTTCAACTAAAAAAATTCCAATTTCTACTTGCTTATTCATTGTGACAGTATTACTAAACAGGTAAGGATGGGAATATTTTGTTATACTGTGTATAGTGAATGTATTGTACTGTGTCTGTGAAAACTGTGCTTTAAATTATATTTTCTTATGTTTTGTTGGGGACAGAGCACATTAAGTTTGAAAGCGACAGATTTTAGAACTGAAGGCAACTTAATGAATCAAAATTCTGTCAAGAAAAGCTGCTTATAAATGTAAATGAAATCACATTTTAAATAAACTGTCTCTGACCCAAAATAAACATGGCTCTTTATTTTCATTAGCATCCATTATAAAAAGCCAGTATCAAGTTTACCACAGAAACTACTCTATCCACTCATGACTTGTTCTACTTTGAGGTGCCTTTGCCACCCCCCCCCACCCCCAGAATTCAGCAGACACATGTAGATTGCATTTAATTTTTTTTGCTTAATTTTTGCCTAACACAGAACATCAAAATATGGGAGGCAAAAAGTGATAGAACTGTTAAATAAATCCACTGTTTTATTTAGAGATGTCAACACCCCTCTATCAGCAATGCACAGATCCAGCAGTTAGAGATCAGGTAAGGATTTAGTTGAACTCAACAGCATCATCAATTAACCTTCACCCAACAGAATCTAGGATGCTCAAGCTCACTCAGAACATTCACCAAGAAAGACCATTATAAGCCACAAAACACACTTTAATTCCTAAGAATGAAATCCTACAAAGCATGTTCCTCACACCACAATGGAATTGAACCTATTTTGGTGTTTTCCAGCTTGAGGCGAAAAGCTACTCAAGTTCTAGACCAGTAAAATGAACAATTTCATTTCACTGGTAGTAGTACTATAATATCCTAAGATTTTTAGATCATGGCCCATAACTAATGCAATAGAAATGCTCCTATCATTGAACATTTTCTCTGAAATATTCTGCTTATCATGTGACCTATCTATCTATCAGGAAGCTAAAACATGGAGTCAATACTATTGCCCCCAGGCCTGCTATGTCCTAATGGAAATCTGGCATCTGACTACCTACTACTGTTTTCCCTAGATTCAAAACCTTTTTAAAGGATTCCAACAATAGACAAATTCTGCTCCTAGAAACAAATACAAGCAACATGATATGTAACACAATTCACATATAGCACCCCAAATGCCACCACACTGAATATTAGGTTAACATCTTAAATAGCTAGTTTGCTTTGGACAAGCTTGAGTATTTTCAGCAGAATAAAAAAAGCCAGTACTTTAAATTCTTAACACTCATAGTATAAAAGAGAAAGGAACTTTTTTAAAGACCCGGACGAAGAAGATGCTAGACTCAATGAAAAACTATCCCAAATAAATATGACAATAAAATTACCTCCAAAATTGTGTCCTCTTTAATGTTAATGAGAATACTATACACAGCAGAGACACAACTTATTTATGTATTACATTTTTAATCACTGATGATGTTATATCAGAGTCATACTCTCATTAGGAAAATGTGAAAAAATAAGGATACGTTTTCTGTGATTTTATGCCACAAACACCACTATTTAGTAGATCATATAATATGAAACAATTGCAGTGACATATCATTTTCCCACTGGATAGAAATATAACTAAGATGGCTTAAATATAACCATTCAGGCTATTCTAAAAACATTAGCAAAATATGCCTTTCATTAATTCCTAAAGCAAACATTTCAAATATAAACAGAATATTTGCTACACTGCAAGCATGTGATCTCATTCTACATACAGCCCCATTTCTAAAGAGGGTTAAAAAAACATTTCTTGGGCTAAATTATGCAAATTTCTGTATTCAAAGAATTACTTTGCAAGACTGTTAAGATAAATGATTTTTATTACATAATATTAGTCATGCTCAATCAACAAGGTCAACAGAAACTTGTAAATAATCTGCTAAATAACACTATAAATACATATTTTTTTCGGTGCAGTAACATTAAAATAACCCGTCTTCTTTAGTCATATAATTTTACAAACTGGGGAATAAATGAAAATACAAACACCCAAGAACTTCTTTTCTTAAGCAGTTAAGATTAAAAGAGGTTAAAATTATATTTATTGATAAGCCAAAGATTGACCCTAACCCTAGTAACACCAAACTCAAAGTAAATCTTGGTCAGAAGAGTACGGGAGAGGGTGCATGGAAGTGATTACCTGTGGCTCCTAGTGATCTATTTGAGATTATTTTTTTAAACTGCTAAACTGTATTATAAACTAATCAAAATTTAAAACATTCTGATCAAAATGGGTCTGCACATGCCTTTCAAAGCCTTGCTGGTCATAGTCGGGAGGGAACTGCTCGCTGCACATGGGGCACACCTTCCAGTGACTTTCAACATGTTCTTCAAATTTGCTCTGATCATAGTTGGGAGGGAACATTAATTCACAGAGGGGACACTTCTTGTGAACATCAAAGCTTGAAGAAATAGGAAAATGAAAGAATTACATATTTCTAATAAATTTCTAACAATGGTATTCTTCAGAATATGACATGGCTATATTTATCTAGTTAAGCTGATTCGTACTGAACAACTCACCTTGAAAGTCTTCATTTACTTCAGAAACCTGTGTCTAAACGCTTGTTACTGACAACTTTGCAAACCATTTTTATAAAGCCTCTAAATTTACTTCTACAATTAGATTGACAAAGAAAAACCTTTTTTCATTAAAATCCCCAAAACACAATTACATTATGTGAAATGAGGCTTAGTGACAAGAATTCAATTTTTAACAGAAAATACCATTTGTAAACATATAAAAATTAATACAACTTATAATTCCCAACAGTGTTCATTTGGTTTAACAACTAAGAGTGTCTACAGCACTGGTTCTCAAAGGATTTTATGCATCAGAATCACCTAAAAAGCATGTTAAAATACACTGTGCTGGGCCCCACACCAAGAGTTTTAGGTTCAGAAGGCATGAGGTAGGTCCCTGATCACATGCATTTCTAACAAGTTTCCAAGGACCAAACTTTGAGAATCCTGGTCTATATAATCCACATTCTACATAGGAAAGAGAAAAATTACCTGGAATCAAAGCAGAAGCCTGTTCCACGCCCATGTAAATGCTGAGTTGGAGGATCAGGAGCAGTGGGCACATTCTCATCCTCCTAGCAAAAAATAATTTTGCAATTTTTCAGAAAAGTGAAACCAAACATAAGTGTCTTAATTCAATCAAACACAGTATAAAGAATACAAGATTGCACTTTTTACATTTTTACGTCTATTACCATTTAATTAGATTTTCATAGTAAATGTTTTTGCAGAATATTTCACTATGGATTAAGTCTTACTGTCTTGAAGAAATAAAAAGCAGTATTTAGTGGAAAGGAGAGCATACTACACCTATATGTGTGAATGAAGTGGAGATCATTCATGTACGTAACCTCCATGTACGTAACTTTGACTTTTTTTATGGTTCCATAAAAATCTTAACACAGCATTATTTTTCCTGTTACTCTCATTCAGTAACTTAATTTGCAAGACAGTATCTTCTTTTGACAAAATACATCCATTGCACAATATAAAGAAATGCTAAGTGAAAGCTAATTAAATATCTGAGTTTGCATATATATGCACTTGGGCACACATACACACACACAACACAGAGAAAGACATATCCAATCGACAAACCAAATTAAAGCAAATCACCAAACTACAGACTTCACAACCCTGTTGTGAAAAAATAAAAGTCAAAAGCAACTATTTGATTAACAGATTGTCAATGAAGACTCTCCGTATGGCCACTTTTTAGACATCTCTACATGCTACGTTAACAGCCAAACAGACTCTCAGACACATCATGGCAAGTGCCCATTTGCTTCCCTCCTCTGAGCAGCTACTAGCTGCTCTTATGTGCTGGACTAACAACACATAAACAGGTTGAGCTGGCACTGATGTGTCCTTATGCTGCTGGGTGGTCATGCTTGCCCGTGCTGCTATTGGGCTAAGTAGTCAAGTCTATCCCGGGAAGAGGTAACAAAAAAGTGTATGTTGTGTGAAATTCAACATGAACAAACAAAAGATAAATTGAGTTATCTTTTTATTTGGGGGGGGGGGTGTAGGGGGGAGGACATGGCTATTATTCTGATGATTATCCCCTGAATGGTCAAATAAAGGGCTCCAAAGAAGCCTTTTTTTTCCTGTTCATCAGGTAAGAAAATACTTGTTTACATTTATGATTCCCTTAGGATATATGTGGCAAAAGAAAAACTGGATAGATAAGGAGGGATTGGGGAAAATAAAACAAGTACTTCACATATTTCAAAAATTAAAAGTCTTCAAGTGACTAAAATCTAGACAGCTTTTAAATCTATAAATACAAAGAGGAAAACTATAGTAGGTGAATCTATTAAACTTAACATATATGACAGTAATAATATTTAAACACTGAATCTGCTTAAACAACTACATACCAAATAATGATAAAATTTTCTCATTTTTCTTTGAAAAAAGAAAACAATCTTTGAAATGGTATTTAAGAAAATAATGGGAAAAAGAAAAGATCTTGATATTCTACTTTTCAAAATTCTTGATGACATATTTATAATAAAATACAACTTTCTAGGGGCCAAAATATAATGGAACCAAAAAAATCTCACAACTTCTTTCCCTGTTTTATAACAGTTAATAGTTTACATCAATTTACTGCTTCCACAAATCAATCAGCTAACAGTTTGCTGCTAGCTAAGGTGCTAGACTCAGACCAACCAACAGACATGTTAACCCTGCTCATAAAATATCAGGGAGCAGGGAAGAGTAATTTATACTTAGTAGTCCTAAATCATGTATAACTTGGTAATGACCCCATTATTCTGTATCTTTTATCACTTATTACCGAATAAAACAAATGAGGAGCTTGAGCAGAATTCTAGAAGTTATGAGACTTAAGTTCCCATGAAATAAGAACTCACTCAGAGAATAGTTCAAAACCATAAAGTATGAAGTTCTATGACAATTCATAGTCTTTTGTGACCTTGATATGCAAAATGACCAGTCAAATATCACTCACAAATAGTACATTTATTCTATTTTATTCATCAAGGGCAGTTAGTTTCCAAAATCATGTGAGATTAAATATAACCAATTAGGTTGGGAAGTGAGGCTATTAAAGGCAGGCCCACTGTCAGCAACAAAAAATAGCTACTAGTAAAAAGAGAAAAGCAGACAAAACTCAAAACATCCAATAGTATTTCAGCATCGGATCTCACAGCTTTACATTTTAAAAGAACATGATGACATCTTTAATGTTGATTTTTAAATTAATAAACTTAAGCCATCAAGGTTATGTTAGGTATTCTTAAGAAGGCAGAGAATCACATATTCCAGGTTAGAAAGATTTCCACCCCAGAACTACTAAAATAATCAAGTTTTAGAGCTGAAAGTTGTCAACCCAAAAGAATTCTGAATAGCAAATTTTAAAGTATCAGAACCTAGTATTTTAGCTAATCTCCTAAAATAATCTTGTAAGCAAAATTTAAAAAATAGTTTATTGATTTTTAGAGAGAGAAGGGAGGGGGAGAGAGAAACACAGATTGGCTGCCTCCATCATGCCCGCCCACCAACCTTCTGATGCATGGGACCACACCCAACCAACTCAGCCACACTGGCCAGGGCTTGTAAGCAAATTTTATTGGGAATACCACACTGAAATCTATTTAAGAACAGTTCCAAATAATTAAATTTCTTAATTTTTAATAGCATTTTAATCTCTGCAAGACTAAACCACCATACATTGTTTATCAATCTTTAGACCCATTAACACAATACTATTTCTATTACAAACGGGTTTTTGAGCAAATGAAACAAGCTACAGTAAACTGCTCTATTTGACATTCAAACACTTCTCATTAGATGCCCAACTCAAATATAGTCTATGAAAAAAATTCTTATCAAATAAATAATAAAATGGATTAATCTCTTGGGCAATAAAACAGGGTTAATCATACTAAATTTAAAATGCAATCATGGCCCTGGCTGGTGTGGCCAATGGTTAGAGCATCGGCCCACACACTAAAGAGTTGAGGGTTCAATTCCCAGTTAAGGGCACGTACCTGGGTTGCAGGTTTGATCCCCGCCCTGGTCAGGCACATGCAGGAGGCAACCAATCAATATCTCTCTCTTACATTGGTTTCTGTTTCTCTCCCCCCACCCCCTTCCACTTTCTCTAAAATCAATGGAAAAAATATCTCAGGGTGAGGATTAACCAAAGAAAAATAAATAAATAAATAAATAAATAAATAAAATTTAAAAGTGCCACCATGACTGTAGATATAATTACTGTACATGATACAGCAATTCCAATTCTGTCTATAGATCCAAAAGCAGGAACTGGAGCAGATATAATCTACATATCTATTGTCACAGCAGTGTATTCCCAAAAGGTAGAATCCAACTTATGTCTATCGATGGAAGAATGGATAAACACAATGTATACACATACAATGGAATATTATTTAGCCTTAAAAAGGAAGGAAATTCTGACACGATACAACCTGGATAAATCTTGAGGACATTATGCTAAGTGAAACATGCCAATCACACAAACACCAACACTATGATTCCACTGATGAGGTACTGAAATGTTAAAGGTGCCATGAACTGAGAAAGTTTGGGAATCTGCTTTAGCCTATTTGATTGATAGGTGGTTAAAGACCACAGCTTCTAGGGCCAATGTGATGAGGCTGAAATCCTGGCTGTACCCTTATGAGCAGTGTGATGTGAAGCAAGCCAGTTAAGCTGTCTCACAATGCCTCTCAATAAAAACAGGAACAGTTCCTCACAGGACTGCTGTGAAGAACAAATGAGTTAATATATTTAAAGAACTAAGCATTAGCTGGTAAATAAAGCTATAGAAATGTTTGTTGCCATCACCATCATCATAATTATGTTACAGTTATTGCTATTGCAATTATTAGGTAAGAGGGAGTTATAAAAGGTTTTTGATCTGATAGCTGACCCACTTCTGGTACAGAAAGAGGAGATATGGCAGATGCATGACTGGAATAGGCTGGAAGAGTAGGCTGCCTCAACCCCAACTCAAAGATGCTGGGTCCTGTATCACTACCAGGGCAGAGAACCAAAGAAAAGGAACAGGTCAACTCACACCTGCTTTCCATGTTCAAACTAAAATTACTTACTAAAATACTTCACTTGCAAGTGATTTTGTGGTTGTTTTAATAATGAGTTTTATTATTTTTTTAATACTAAGGTCTGAATGTACATACAAATAAATTTCTGTGTAATGTGAAAAATCTTTTGATTGCAAAATACAATTACCCAAGGTGTGCCTATTAAGAGCCCTTCCATCTCATTACCAAATCTAAGCATGTCAGCAAATGAGCACAAGCCTCTAACACTGCTTCTCATGGGTTTGCAGAAGGGCAAAGCACACAGATCAGAAAGAACATTCGGCTAATTAAACTGAAGCAGATGACTATGGAAGAGAAGGGCTTGTCACATATAACATCTGTGCCAAGAATGATCAGATTAAATATGCAAAATGTGAAGAAAAGGTGTGAAAAAGCGGTAAAATGATACTCTAGACCTTAAATAGGCTACAGAAGTTCTGACAGTTTTCCTAATTATTCTCAGTAATGGACACAGGAGGCCAAAAGGCAGAAGAGAGAAATACATTTTTCTCCATTATGAGTGTTGAGCACAAGGGCTAAAATCATGTCTGTCTGAACACTGATCAGTTTCTGCAAAGGTTAATAGCAATTAAATGCAGCAAACTAGATTAAATGAGAAACAGGTCATGATACCACTGTACTTGCAAAGAGCACGATAAAGCATTTCTTTAAAATTCATCTTAATGCACAGGAAATCCAAAAGGAGCTGCTATGAGGAAAAGAACCTATTTATTAAATGAAGAAATCCCTTAAATGAAATAAAAATAATAGTGACATGTTACATAAACTAAATTATTATCAGTATTGTGTTGCTGAGAGAATACTAACAATGTCTAAAAGAATATTTCTCTGAAAAAGAATAACACACATACTTCCCTCTTTTTCTCACTAAATAAAGAGTCCACCTTAAAATTTAAAGTAGGACATAAATGCTAAAATGAAAAGATGCAGAATATCATCAGTAACACTATGCTTCTTCCAGTCTACTACATCTATATCAAAGAATAAATTAGTGAAAATTAAGATCAAACTATCTGTGACTATGGTTAATAATACTGCACTGTATATTTGAAGGCTGCTAAGAGTAGATTTTAAGTTCTCATAACAAGGGGAATAATTGTAACTAAAATGGATGTTAACTAGACTCACGGTGATCATTTCACAATATATACAAATATATATTGAATCATCATGCTACACATCTAAAACCAACAGTGTTGTATGTCAGTTATGTTTCAATAAAAAAGCTTTCTTAATTAAGCTGTTAATATTTTGATGTCCTTCTCCAAACTTAATATTTTACTTTAGTATAAACCCTAAAGTATAAATATGAAGCATATAAACTGAATTTAAATACAGGTATTTTTTTAAGTCAAGTAATCATGTGTACACACAAGCACACACATTCTCTAAAACACATATGGCCATGTAACTCTATTTACACCGGAGAGAAAATAAAAGGGACAGGCTCAGAAATTGGAAATTCAATTTACTTTGCTATCCTCAGGGTCTTCTAAACCATCAGGCCGACTAAGGTTTCGAGCAGGCTGGCTGCAGACAACATTATCTTCCAGTCCCCAAGAGGGTACTCTCACAGGTGGCCTTTGGATTTCATCTGGGTAAAAAGCACCATCTGCTCCATCTGAAAAAAAAAAAAAAAGTTTGCAAGGGAAAAGTGAAAATGTGGTACTAAAATTGGCATCTCTGTGTATAGCTATGACAAAAAGAATATAAAAACCATTTTAGCACATCAAAAAATGCCTTTATTTTTAACCCAAGTGACTTTTAAAATAAGTACTGTATGTAATAAGCAAATTAAGACTATTCATTCATGGAGCATCACTTCTGGATGAAGCCAGTTAGTGTTAAACATTAAAACTGCTCATTATAATGTTTCTATTAGAGTTGACTGTACCAGTAGTTCTCTAATCCCACAAAGATATAAACAAAAAATCCTCCACATTCAGCTAACCCCAACCCAAAAATATTTTAATAACCTCTTGTTTCCTGTGTTGCATAAGGATTACCAAATTGCAGAACTGGTTGTGTATCTGGTACTGAAGAAACATGACCATTTTGTTCTGGGCATGCGTTGAGACCTTGTGAGATATGCTGAGGACTCTGGGAATTCTGACCTTCCATTTTCCCTTCTGCTTCATTTTCTAGACTCCTTTTAAGTTCCTAAAATTAACAAATACAAAGGCAAGTAATCAAAGAAATCAAATATTTTGTAAACAAGGGCAGCATTAAACATTTAGCCAAAATATAACAATAAAATTATTTCCCTATTACAGTAGACCCCATTATCCAGTTTTTCTTTCTGTGGTTTCAGTTACCCACAGTCAACCACAGTCCAAAAAAAATAAACGAACAATTCCATAAACAGTGCATAAGTTTTAAATTGCACATGATGAAATCTCGCTCCATCCTGTTCTGTCCTGCCCAGGACAAGAATCATTCCTTTCCAGAATATCCACTGCCAGTATTGCAGTGCTTGTGTTCAAATAACCCGTATTTTACTTAATAATAGCCCCAAATTTTATCATAAAAATGTGGGTATAGGAAAAAACTCTCACTATAATATACGGTTCAATATTATCCAAAGTTTCAGGCATCCACTGGAGCCTTGGAATGAATCCCCCATGGAAAAGTAGGGGTACTACTATGCTTAAAATGTACACTTGGAGCCCAGCCGATGTGGCTCAGTGGACTGAATGTCCTCCCATGGACTGAGAGGTCCCGGGTTCGATTCCTGGTCAGGGCACATGCCCAGGTTTCGAGCTAGATCCCCAGTGGGGGACGTGCAGGAGGCAGCTATCAATGTTTCTCTCTTACATCGATGTTTCTATCTCTCTCCCTTCCTGTCTCTCTAAAAAAATCAATAAAAACATATAAAAATAAATGAAGTGTACACTTGGGAAAGGCTGGCTCTCAACTTCTCATAAATGACCCTTCCACATACAACAAAATCAGAAAGCAGAATAAAGCCCAATGTACTTTAAAATTTATTAGTGCCAAGAAAGTACCCTTTTTATTGAGCTGAGGGAAAACTGAATCTCTTACAACTTAGCTATTAATAATAATCAAAAGCCAAAAAAAACACCCCAGATTGTTTCCCTAGTAAATTCTATCAAACATTTAAGAAATTTATTTTTTTTAAATACTAATTCAGACAGGGTGGGGGTTAAGAAAAAAAATACTCTTCCTGTATAAACTCTTTCAAAAACTAGAGGCAAAAACACTTTTCAACTTACTTCACAAGGCCATTATTATCCTGATACCAAAACCAAACAATGACATCACAGGAAACCAGCAGACCTAATCCCTCATGAATACTGATGCAAAAATCCTTAACTTGCTAAGAAATCAAATCCAACAATATTAAAAAAATAATAAATCACGACCAAGTAGATTTTATCACAAGAAGGCAAATTTAGTTTAACATCCAAAAATCAATGCAATTTACCATGTTCATAGACTAAAGGAATAAAACATTTCAATAGATGCAGAAGTATTTTACAAAATTCAAGTCATTCATAATTAAAAAAATAAAAATCTCAACAAAATAGAAATAAGAGTTTCTTTAACCTGATAAAAGACATCTACAAAACCTACAGTGAACCTTAATAGCAAAAAACTAAATGATTCTACCCAAGATAAATATTGGCAAGATGTCTGCTCTCACCACTTCTATTCAACACTGTACTGCAAAGTCTAATCAGTGGATTAAGGCAGACAGATTGGAAAGGAAGAAATATCTTTATTCACAGATGTCATGATTATATATGTAGAAAATCCTAAGGCATCTATGAAAACTACGAGAATGAGTGAATTTAGCAAGGTGGTAACATACATCCTCAATATATTAAATCAATTGTATTTCTACATATAAGCAACACACAATTGAAAAAAGAAATTTTTAAAAATTCCATTTATATTAGCATTGAGAAATAAAATTACTCAGGAATTTATTTCATGAAAGTTGTGCAAGGCCTATACACTAAAAACAACAAACATTACTGAGAGAAATTAGAGCCTCTACAAATAGAAAAATATACCACATCTATGGGCTGGAAAACTTAATATTTTAATGCTATTAATTCCCTCCAAATTGACCTATAGATTCAGTGCAATCCCAATTAAAAATCCTATCAGGCATCTGTACAAATTGACAGGTTAATTCTAAAACAGGGTAAAAAAATACAAAGGTCCTGAAATAGCCCATTTTTTAAAAGCAGAACAAAGTTGGACGGCAACTTGATTTCATGACTTATTATAAAGCAATAGTAATCAAGAAGGTACAGTAATGGCATAAAGATAAACAGATAGCCCTAGCTAGTTTGGCTCAGTTGTTAGGGCCTCAGCCCTTGGACCAAAAGGTCACGGGTTCGATTCTCAGTCAAGGACATGTACCTGGGTTGCAGTTTTGATCCCTGGGGTGGTGCAGGAGGCAGCCAATCGATTCATTCATATTCTCTCCCTCCCCCCCATCTCGTTGATGCCCCCCCTTCCCTCCTCAGGTGAGGATTAACCAAAAAAAGATAAAACACATAGATAAGAGGGGGTTGGCAAACTTTTTCCACAAAGTGTCAGACGGTAGATATTTTCAGCCTTGTAGGACACAAAGTATCTGTCACAACTACTCAAATCTGCCTCTGCTGTCACCACGATACCTAAATAAATGGATGGGCACAGCCACGTGCCAGTAAACATTTTTTTACAAAAACAGGTCACAAGACATATTTGGCTTATAAGCCTTAGTTTGCTGACTCGTTATAAAATTTTTTTATTAACAGAACAGAGTTCAAAATTATACCCATACTTTCAATTAATTTTCAACAAAGATGCAGAAGTAATTCAATGGAAATGAAAGCTAGTCTTTTAAACATATGATGCTAAAAAACTGGATATCTGTACACAAATTATGACTACATATCATACCATACCCAAAAATTAATTTTAAAAACATCACAAAGCTAAAACTATAGATACGTAACGAAAGAAAAAAAAGGAGAAAATCTTTGTAATCTTGAGTTAGGCAAAATTTTCTTAAGATAGGACACAAATAGCATGAACCACTATGAAAAATATTGCTAAACTAGACTACTTCAAAATTAGAAGCTAATGCTCTTCAAAAGACATTTCTTAAAAAGGCAAGCCACAGCCCTGGCCAGTTTGGCTCAGCGGTTAGAGCATCGGCCCGCGGTCCAGAGAGACCCGGGTTTGGTTCCCGATAAGGGTATGTACCTTGGTTGCAGTTTGTCCCCGGCCCTGGCTGGGTCGTGCGGGAGGCAGCCACTCGATGTGTCCCTTTCACATCGATGTTTCTCTCTCTTCCTCTCTCTCCCTCCCACTCTATCCGAACAAAAAATGGAAAAATGTCCTCGGGTGAGGATAAAAAAAAAGGAATTGTATTTGGAATCTAAAACTCTTAAAACCAAATATGACCAAGAAACAACCAAATTAAAAAATAGGTAAAAGATCTAAACAGACACTTCACAAAAGAATACAAATATAGATTCTTATATAAGAATATAAGCACATGAAAAGATGCTCAGCATCACTAGTCATCAGGGAAATTAAAACTAAAATCACAATGAGGCAATACTACACATCCACTAGAATGACTAAAATTAAAAACTGACAATACCAAGCGCTGGTGAAGATGTGCAATGGAATGTTCACACACTGTGGTGGAAATGCAAATGATATGGCCATACTGGAGAATAATTTGGCTGTATCTTAAAAACATACACTTACCATATAAGCCAGAAATTCCTAGGTTATCTACTCAAGAAAAATAACAACATATGTCCACAAAAAAACTTATATAAGAATGTTCAGAATAGCAAAACATTGGAAATCATTCTTTTATCAGCTGATGGACATTTGGATTAATGTCGATGAACTGGTGAATGGATTCATTCTGCATGCTTGCATTTATATGTAAGGCTGAAAAAGGTAAAACTATATAGTAACAGAAAATAGATCAGTGGTTATCTAGCACTGGGGGTTGCTGGAGGAGTAGACTGCAAATGAGCATGAGGAATTTTGTGCAGCAATGGAAACATCCTAGAGTTTGAATGTAATGGTAATTACAGAACTACATATTTGCCAAAATTCATCAAATATTAATATTATGAAAATTATACCTCATTAAAGCTGTTAAAAAAAATCAACCAGAAACATTAGCAAAGAATATAAGAATAAAAAATTCATCTTTAAAATAAAATTAAGTTGGGATTTTTCTGTTTATTGTCATCCCTTGGGAGTAGAGATGAGACCCTATGTTAACAAATTTGTATCTATATGAATATCCTTAAAATGAAATAAGTGACCTGAAAATAGAATAACTCTACCTTTGAGAACAAAACTGGTAAATGTGAAAAGTGCAAGTCAATTTAGGTCTGAAAAGAAATACAGGAATTAAAAGTTCCTCCTGCCCTATCCGGGTGACTCAGTTAGATGCAGTACACCAGTACACCAAAAGGTTCCATTCCTGGTCAGGGCCCGTACGCAGGTTATGGGTTCAATCACCGATTGAGGCGAGTATGGGAGGCAACCAATGTCTGTCTGTCTTCTCTCCCCACTCCCTCTAAAAATCAATAAAAACATCCTTGGGTGAGGATTATTTTTTAAAAAGTTCCTCCTAATAAGCATGTGAAGAGTACAGAAGACATCTGAAATAATCTACTGCAGACTGGTAAGTGAATGACATGGATAGAGCACAGGATGCGTGTTAAGAGTAGGAGAGATGTAGCTGAAAAGACAGGTTGAAGACCAGATGTGCTAAAACTATGTCATACAGTTTACTACAATAGGCCTAACGGTTCTTGAACATAACACATGGTAAAATGATCTTTTAAGGTTAATCTAGCAAAGCTATACTGGGCATACTTGAAACTAAAACCACGCAGGGGGATGGAGGGAGCGTGACATTAGACTGACCTAATTTGCTCATCAGCTCTACCACCAATAACCCTGAGGAACTTACCTTCTCCAAGCCTCAGAGGACTACTGAGAAATGCAGGGAGTGTTTAGAACACAATAGTCCCTCAATAGCTATTCCCTCATCTCCTGCTATGATTCAAAAAACCCCAAACATGCTATTTATAGTAATTCAGAATTGTGAAAAGTGGCAAGGTGAATAGAGAAAATAGAAGTTAAAAAAAGTATTTCAAAGATGTTTCAAGAAAACAGAAAAAGGGCACCAAAGCCACAAAAAAGTTAGAGATGATAAAATACTTCTACAAAAGTTTAGGCAGCCCTGGCCAATTTGACTCAGTGGTTTGAGCGTTGGCCCGTGGACCAAAGAGTCATGGATTCGACTCCGGTCAAGGGCATGTGCCTCGGTTGTGGTTCAGTCCCTGGCCCTGGTCGGGACCGGGGTCGTTCGGGAGGCAACCAATCGATGTGTCTCTCTCACATTGATGTTTCTCCCCCCACCCCCACCCCTCTATCTGAAGATAAATGGAAAAGTGTCCTCTGGTGAGATTAAAAAAAAAAAAAGTTTAGGCAAATTAATTAGAGGAATATAGTTAAGTTCTTCTGTAAGCAAACAATAAACTACGTACTTAAATGGAGTCAAGGGTTTCATCAAAGATTTATGCATGCATTGGTACAGTCAAACAACTTCATAGAGAGAGTTGTGACCTAATAAAGAGTTTACTCTAAGTTAATATCCTCTCCTCCACCATAAAAAAAAAAAAAAAAAAAAAAAAAAAAGCATAAATCCTTTGCAAGTAGGATGCAGGGTAAGAAAAGGACAGGTAACAAGCAGCTTTGATTTCTCATGGGGGAAACTGGAGGCGGGGTAAAGAGACATGGACAAGATAGTTATGGTTAGGTTGTTTGGCGAATTAAGACTGAACTCTTGACTTAGAGAAGATTCTTAAATTTGCATTCACAATGACCACCCTCACCCCAAAAATGGTCTATGTTTAGAATTCAGGGGATCCATGAACTTAGAAGGGGAAGAAATTTTATATGTTTTCACTAACTTCTGACTGCCATTAGCATTTTGTTTATGAATGTAGGCAAAATAAAAAACCACAGCAATAGGTGCTATACCTTTAACTTTGCATCACCTAAGAAGTCACAGATATATTCATTTCATATTAGTCACTGTAGCTACCTCAAAACAGCCTTTACATTCATCACTACTTTGAAATTATGGTAATTAGACATGCTAAACCTTACTTAACATTTTAATAAGCAAGCACATATACTCTACTATCACATATATCAAATTTTAAAAAATATTTTTCTAACTATGTCTTATAATTTGTTTCCTTTGTAGTCCTGTATTTTGCTTTATTCATTTAAAAATATTTCCTGAAAATAGACTTCACCAGACTGTCAAAGGCCTTTGGAACAAAAATGGTCAAGAATCCATGTGGGACTTCCTCCCCTACCTTAAGACATTCATAACATTGAGTATAGCTATCTTACCTGAGCAAAACAATTATTAACTGCTGATTTGCAAGTATCCTAAAATAAAGCCTCCACAATTTTAGAAATAGATTTTGTTAGAAGTCCTCTTTTACAAGTTCCAGTTCCATGGCACAAAAGTTTGCTTAGCTGGTTTTCCTTTGCTAGATAGAGTGCCTAAATCATTTTGTTTTTCTTCAGGGCCCCAAAATGTCTCACAGTAGCCTCGGTTTTACAAATTACTTTTACTCCAAATGTTAAATGGATGGAATAGTACATTGCTCTTATCTGCCACATGTGATGCTGTGAGAGTAAAGGAAAACAGACATTAAATGTTTTGAATTATTTTAAACTCTGAACAAGTTGTTCAAGGTATAAAATTCTCATAATTTTTTCTTTATCACTTCCAGACAGCCTCTAAGTTATAGCAAAAAAGGTAAATAAATGGTAGTCTATATTACTTTTATAAGGTCAGTTCTTTAGGGGTCACTATTATTACTTAATCATCATGCTATTATATTCTAATGAAATACTATATTTCTATTAATGACTTATAAGTATATATATTAATCACTTTTAAATATGATATATATATAAAACTCTTCCATTCACAGATGGAAAGTAGACCCTCTGGAAATGTAAAAATAATGATTCAGAAAAATCAGTCAGGTATCTGATGTTAAGAAACATTTGAAACAGTTTTAACTTAAATTTTTTTAATTTTATATTTTTCTCTGACAATAGTTAATAGAATATTTCCCAATATTTTTACCATTTGCTCTTGCTTTATTATTTTCTTTACTCTTTCTTTTTCAAATTTCTAGTAAAGGGTTTATGCAAAATATCTAAAATAGTATTATGATATAAAAATGATAAATAATCCTAAATAGTGGTTTTGGAATGACATAAAAAGAAAACACACTTTAAGCTATTAAGTTTATAAGTAAATTTAAATTGAAAGAGTTTTTAATCCTAAGAGATACAGTAAATTACTTCATAGTATTAGAATTTATTTTTGAAATGTAAATATTTTTATAATACTAGGGAGGAGTTAATTTTAAAAAACTATGAGTTCCTTTATTCACACAACATATGTTCAATAAATATTTAATGAGTATCTACTATGTGACAAGCACTGCTCTAGGCACTAGGAATTTGGAAATAAAGACAAAAATTCCTGCCCATATGGAGCTTATATTCTAGAGCAGGTAAGATGGACAAAATTAGTAAAATACATACCCTGTTAGATGGTGATAAATCCATTTTCTCATTTACCTAATCAACTAATGCTTAATGATCACTTGGTTCATTCCAGGTACTCTGTCTGGGTCTAAGTTTCAATGTTGAACAAAAAGAACTCAATCCTAACCTTGCAAAGAATTGGGGTAGAGCTGAGACTTCTGAGAAACACTGGAGAAGAAAAACATTAAGCAAGGCCTTGGAATAGCAAATAGAAATTCTTTTGAAGTAACATAAAGCTATGGTGTCACCAAGAAAATCAAGAGTAACATAAGAAGATACAGGTAAAAAGGAAACTGGCCAAACTTCTGATGCATTTCTTACAGGTTGGGGTATTAACTGACAATAAAACTGCTATTACAGTACATTTCTTTTACAAAACGTTTTTAAAAGCAAATGCTATAAATTATGTTTGCCCCATTTAATTGTTTATTTATTCAACAAATATTTAACTTCAAATAAAGACACAATTCCTGTCTTCATGGACCTTACAATTAAGCAGAAGAGGAGGCAGATGTGAGACAATTAAGAACAGAAATAAATATTAATTACAAATTATAGGTAAGTCCTATAAAATAAAAGTACAGACCCCAGGTATAAGTTTAATAATAGGAATTCTGGGGTATACTTGGAAAAAAATACCACTGGGGGGAGGAGGGAAGGAAATATGATTGGATAAATAAAGTAAGACAGCCATAAATTAACAATTGTTGATGATGGGTGAGAAGTACAACAGAATTCATTATTCTCCCTATTCGCATATATGCTTCCATTCTTCTTTAAAAAAAATTTTTTTTAGAAAATAAAGAATTGTAGGCAAGATTATTCCTAGCAAAGGACATGAATGAGGGCCCTGAGACACAAAAGCATTTAGAGAGTTGTACGGCCTGAGTGACTAGAACAGTTCTCAAAGTGTGGTCTCCAGATCAGCAGCTCCAAGTGCTTAGAAACGAAAATCTCAAGCCCCACTCCAGACCCACTAAGTCAGAAATTCTGGGAATGGGAGCCAAAAATCTGTGTTTTAACAAGCAATACAAGTGGTTTTGGTGCAAGCTTGAATTTGAGAACCACTAATAGAGATTCTACATAGAGGATAGTGAAACAGGAAATTATGGCTTATGATGGAACTAGAGAGATAAATGGAAGCCAGTCATATAAAATATTATAGGCTATGTTATAAATTTTGGCCTGTATCCTAACTGATTGGGAGGGCTATTAAAGAGCTTTTAAGCAAGGGAGTGATCAGCTTTACATTTTTAAAGGTTACCCTGCCCATGGTTTAAATAACGTTTTACCTGAGTCAAGAACAGAGTTAGAGACTTCCGGTCAAGATGGCGGCATAGGTAAACGCGGTATCGCGTCCTCCCACAACCACATCAAAATTACAACTGAACTACAGAACAACCATCATTCAAAACTGCCTGAAATCAAGCTGAATGGAAGTCCTACAACTACAAAATTAAAGAAGAAGCCGCATGGAGATTGGTAGGAGGCGTGACTGGCTGGTCCCACACCCACATGTGCCGGATAACAATTAGGAGGGACACCTCGGCTGGGAAGGTCCTCCCAGAGGACTGAGGGGTCCCTGTGTCACAACAGGTGCCCAGCTCAGGGTTCCAGTGCCAGGAAGAGAATCCCCATAACTTCTGGCTGGAAAAACCAGCGGGAACTGAGGCTGAGGCGGCTGGAGCCCGACAGCTCCTCTTAAAGGGCCCACGCACAGACTTACTCGGACTTGCACCTTCCAGGCTCCAGCATGGGGGAGGCAGCCTGAAAGGCACCAGAATCATATGGGGAAGAACTGAGCTGATTGGCATTGGAGCAAGGGCTGGAGAGGCAGCTTTCTCCTGGACAGACGTTCTATCAGAGGCCTTTGTTCCTCTGGTAAGCCCTTCCCTGGGCTGGCAGACGCCGCCATATCTGGGACTCCAGCAACCTGGCTCACACTGTTGGCCCTGCCCTGGTGATTCCCTGAGGCCCCGCCCCATCCAACTTTCAGGCCCACCCAAGCTGTTGCCAGTTGCTTTACCATAGGATTGGCCTGTCTTGGATCTTGCTACAGCGTTTCCAAAATTCTTTCAAACAAGCAGCATCTGATCTCAGCTAGCGCCACACCTCTCACTAAGTAATACATAGAAACAAACACAGGGAGGCAGCCAAAATGAGGAGACAAAGAAACAGGTCCCAAATGAAAGAACAGAACAAAACTCCAGGAAAAGAACTAAGTGAAATGGAGTTAAGCAACCTAACAGATGCTGAGTTCAAAATACTGCTTATAAGGATGCTCAATGGACTCAGTGAGAACCTCAGTGAACTTAGTGAGGGCCTCAAGAGCATAAAAAAGGACCAGTCAGAAATGAAGGAGGCACAGTTAGAAATGAAGGAGGCACTAACTGAAATAAAGAATAGTTTACACAGATTCAATAGTAGAGTAGATAAAGCCAAAAAGCAAACCATCGATTTGGAATATAAGGAAGCAAAAAACACCCAATCAGAACAGCAAAAAGAAAAAAGAATCCAAAAAAATGAGGATAGTGTAAGGAGCCTCTGGGACAACTTCAAGTGTGCCAACATTCGCATCTTGGGGGTGCCAGAAGGAGAAGAGAGAGAACAAGAAATCAAAAACCTATTTGAAACAATAATGGCAGAAAACTTCCTGAACTTGGTGAAGGAAACAGACATATAAGTCCAGGAAGCACAGAGAGTCCCAAACAAGATGAATCCCAAGAGGCCCACACCAAGACACATCATCATCAAAATGCAAAAGGTTCAAGACAAAGAGAGAATCTTAAAAGCAGCAAGAGAAAAGCAGTTAGTTACCTACAAGGGAACTCCCATAAGGCTGTCAGCTGATTTCTCAAAAGAAACTTTGCAGGCCAGAAGGGAGTGGCAAGAAATATTCAGAGTGATGAAAAGCAAGAACCTACAACCAAGAGTACTCTATCCTGCAAAGCTGTCATTTAGAATTGAGGGCCATATAAAGAGTTTCCCAGACAAGGAAAAGCTAAAGGAGTTCATCACCACCAAACCATTATTATACGAAATGTTGAAGGGTTACCTTGAAGAAAAAAATAAAAAAATATGAACAAACAAAATGGCAATAAATACATATCTATCAACAATTGAATCTACAAATAAAATGAACAAGCAGAACAGAAACATTCTCATAGATACAGAGAACTTTTGTTGGTTACCAGATGGGTGGGGGCTGGGGGGATGGGTGAAAAAGGTGAAGGGATTAAGAAGTACAAATTGGTTGTTAGACTGACAAACCTCAAAGGGAAGGGGGGTTGGAGGGTAGGAAGAAACAAACCAAAGAACTTATTTGTATATATGCATAACCAATGGACACAGACAACAGTGTGGGGAAAGGCAGGAGGGGGGCAGGAATGGGGAGGAGGGGGGCAATGGGGGAAAAATGAGGAACATCTGTAATACATTCAACAATAAAGATAAGTTTAAAAAAAAAAAAAAAAAGAACAGAGTCAGGTAGTTACTTTATGGAAGATGGCAGAGTAGGACCTGTGGCCCCAAGTCCAACAGTTCCCAAGTAACTGAATCCTGATAACAATCACTTCAGTAAGCTTGGAAGTAGATCTACACCTGTGAGATGACTGAGCCACAAATGACACCTGACTACTGCAGTCTTGTACAAGATCTAAAGCCAGAGGACCCAACTAAGCCCCACTGAAATTCCTAACACACAGAAACTGAGATAACAAATGTTGTTTTCAGCCAGCGATTTTCAACCGGTGTGCCGCAGTAATTTTTAAAACATGCAATACTTGACTGTTTAGTCAGGGGCACTGACCTCTTTTCCCTTAGACTGTAAAATAAAAAAATGACAACAGCCAACACAACAATAGCCACTAGATGTCAATGAATCAAAATTATACCTATTTTTTTTGCCAGACTGGCAAAAAACTTTTGGTATACCGCAGAATTTTAGTAATTAGTTAGCGTGCGCCATGAGATGAAAAAGATTTAAAAAGAAATCATTGCTTTAAGCCACTGAGTTTTTTGGCAATTAGTTACACAGTATAGTTAATATAGTCATTATATTGTTTCCCAAGTGTGATTTCAGCCATTTATACCACAACAAAATTTACAAAGGGTTATAATCATTCAGGACCATCTGTCTATCGTTCAGTCATGTAATTAACTTTAAAATAATATATATAAATATATAGATATATAAAATATATAAATATATATTTATGTATAAATTATATATTTATGTATGAAATACGTATGTAAAAATATA
This sequence comes from Tadarida brasiliensis, assembly GCA_030848825.1. Classification (NCBI taxonomy): domain Eukaryota; kingdom Metazoa; phylum Chordata; class Mammalia; order Chiroptera; family Molossidae; genus Tadarida; species Tadarida brasiliensis. The sequence continues at coordinate 89,382,113 of CM061267.1, read as the reverse complement.
AAGTATCTTGATTGCTTCTAGCATTATCTCTAAGCACAAAATACATTTAAGGGTTAGGTTTCTGATTAACAACTGTGAAGTTAGACAGCATAGGCACCTGGGCCCAGGATCCTAAGAACACTAGAAGGCCAGAAGAAACACCAGATAAGCCAACACAAGAATGTCACCATCCCTCCACTCTTGGCTCACACAAAATGCAGAATTTTATCTTCCAAGTGCTTGCTTCTCCTACCATGACATGGAAAATTCCACAAGCCCGGCTTTTTCAAAAAGCCATCTTTCCCTCAAAGCCTGCTTTGTCCCTAGCTTATAAAAATAGGCAGGCTGAGGCAGGCAGAGCCAGCCCCTGAGCCAGTTCAGAGGGCTGCCTTTTCCTCTGTGCTGCCTCCCTTGTGCTTGAGCATAAGCTTAATAAAAATCTTTCTGTGTATTTTTCTAGGGCCTCTTCTTGATTTCTATCTTGGGAAACCCAAGAACCCCAACACTGGTAACAAAACTAAATACATATTTCACTAAGTTGTCTTAAGCATTTGGATTATACATATCCAACTTCTTATCAGATCTGATTAGATCTTCATTGCTTTAAATTTACAATACATCTGACCAAAAATAATACCAGAAATAATTTTCTTCCTCTTCATTTGTTTTCCTATTGCTTTAATTACCTTTAATCCACCGTTTAATTACAGGAGTCTTTTTTTTAACCCACTTGCCATTTTGTGTTACCACACACTGAATGGGGGAAAAGTATGGAGAGGGAGGGAGAAAATTAATGCCAAATAACATATGAACACAATATATTGATAGCCTAGGGGGCAAAAAACAAAAGCAAAACAAAATTGCAAACAATCTTAAATTCTATTTTTACTAGGTTTTCTTCTCATAGTGGTGTGGTTCTATCAATTCTAAAACTATTTTATGTGGATTACTGGATTCAGCAAATAAATAGATGTGTTGACATTGTTCAGCACCAGCATTCTCACTGTAAAAGCGGTGTACAAATAGGAATCGAGGAAGGCAAGGAAGAACCTTGTGAAGACGGACTGTAACTCATGATATCTAAAATGTAAATGCTTCCTAGTTCTGTCCACTAAAAGAATCTAGAAGCAATAAACACAAGTAATAATGTGAACACCTAGGCCCATGTTTTGGTTTCTAAATACTGTTTCTCACTAGTAAGGATCACACAACTCCTTGAGGAAATAACTGCTTTCAGAGTGGGACCAGAGCTTCTTTCTAATAAAATAATGGCCAATTACAAAGATGAAGTAAGAAATGGACAAGATAACCTAGACTATCTTGCAGTGCTGGAAAGAAATGAAGTGCTCAAAAAACCAACAACATTCTTTTGATACTAGGGTATATAAGCAACCAGTATGAAAGTGCTCCCTCCCTAACTAAATCTAGGACTGTGTGAACATTAAGAACAGTAACAAATTCTAATCCATTAATTAAAAAGAGTTTTTACTGATGACTATCAGGTAGCTAGGTAGACAGACAGATGGATAGACACAGACCCAAATATAAATTACAAATGCAAACACACAAACATACATATACACAATTTGTGATATAAAAAAATCTATTTGGTCTTTGTCCCCAATTCCTGGCACAGGTCCTAAAACTTGGAATTTACTGAATCATAGAAGTTAACAAGTCCTTTTAAGCTTTAGACCATCCTGAATTTATGTTAACAAAGTGACTGTTTACTGGTGGTATTTCAGATAGTTTCATGGGAGGGCCTGGTCACCAGAAAGACCAAGCTACATGCCTGGAGAGAGCATGACAGCTCTGCAGCACGCCACTCTCACCTTGCCCCATGCATCTCTTCCACTTGGCTGTTTCTGAGTTGTACCCTTTATAATAAAACTTGATTATAAAATGCAATCATAAGTAGTGTTTTCCTGAGTTCTGTGAGTCATTCTAACAAAATATCAAAGCGGGGACAGGTGATGTGTGGGACTGAACCCTTAAATGAGTCTGCAGTAACTTGAATAGAAAGATGAACTGAATTGCAGTATACCCAGATGACTGATGTCAGAGAATCGTTGCTGGAGCGTAAATGAGGGCAAAGGAAGGTTCTTCTTCATTACAGAATGCCAAGAGACAAATAGGGCAGAAGTGATGGATTTGAAAAATCAGAATTTTGCAACTAAATGTCATCCAACCTTGAGATCTATCTAGCACTTTGAATGGCTTTTTTTTTTTTTTTAAACCATGTGTCATTCTGGAATATTATCATTGGTCACTTAAACTACTGATTGGTTCACTGAAGTTTATGTAGATCTTCCAAATGCTGACACATTTCACACTAAACAGTTTTTAAAAATCACAGTCTTAATATTACCATCCGTCTCCTTAGAAAAGTCTGTAAGCCTTGGGAAGTATGGAGCTTGTGATAGATATAATATTCCCAAAATTCTAGTTTTGCTTAAAAGGTTGAATTTTATCGTTCGCACAATTGTTTTTCCTTAAAGTAATAGGCTTACTTCACTTCTTTTTAAGTAATGTCTGCCAAACACCCCAGTCTGAATAACCAAATTTTGTCTATTAGTCATTCTTTAAAATAGAAATAATGTGCCATGAAAAAAGAGGCTAGTTCAGCCCGCAACTCCAACAACTGCACAAGCGCTTTACCTTAAGATAACCACTGTACTTCATTAGGCAACAGAAGTGCTTTGGGGGTACTTCCCATTTCATCACACAGAATATTAAAAAGATCTATACCCCACAGTCAAACTTTAATAAAATTAAGTATTTTACTATTTCATCATCTTAAGCAAAATAGCTTTTTTTTTTTTTTTTTAAACCGCGAATGCACAGTCGGGATGACTACAGTAACTACTGCCGCACTTGGTGCCACTGCCTTGACGTAAATTATACGTCAGCAGTTTTCCCACCACTACTTTCACACCAAGTATGCAAATACAACACAGTAGGGGGAAAAAGAAAATAATATTGTAGCATTATGGAACGAGTTTTATTTTTATAGACTTCTAGAAGGAAATGGGAACTCCCACCCCCCTCCCCCACCAAAGAACCACAGATGAGCATCTTTTGTATTACAAAGTACACTCTAACTAAATGTTAGGTTATGCTATAAATCATTTAACAACTTTGTTTCTATTACAAAAGAAAACCAGATGAACACATTATATATACTTTCAAATTTTGTTACTGTTTTCCTAAATTTGAACATTGTAAAGTTTGTGTTATTGTTAAATATAAACTATGTAAGAAAGACTAAACTAAGTTTCAACACTTAAGCGTTTTCTCATTATTATAAAGTAAAATATTTTAAAATACTCAACAAAAACATTTCCACCTAAAGTCTCAATAGTGTTTTCTTCATTCATTAACTATATTTTCAAAAACCACCCTCACATGAACTATAAAATTATCTCTTCATAAAGGTGTATTACATACAAAACATTTTTTAAAGTGCATTGTTCAATACCTTCTCCCTGGAGAGGTTTTCCAAATGTGAAGTTAGACCATTTATTTCTTTGTCTTTCTCTGCCAACTGAAGCTAAATAAAGAAAAAAATTGTAATTATTTTTTTCATTATCTACTCTCTCCTTAAACTTTCAAGAGAGTTTATACCATTATATCAAAATAATTGCTATCACCATATCCATGTGTTTTACTTGGTTCTTATTCTTTGACATCTCTGAATCACTTGTCATTACTGACCAATTTCCCTTACTCTTAAAACTTCTGTTTATATGAAACTGCACCAACTCTGTACTCCTCTCATGCTCTGTGTCCATTTCTTCACAATTACAAATATGGGTATCCTCCAAAGTTTCTTCTTTGGCTTCTCCTCTTTGAAAACTCCCTTTCTTCTATGCTTTCAACTATCATCCTCATGGGAATAAATCATAAGTACTAACTCATGTGCCACACTCTTTCTTTCCTAAGTTCCAAACCAGCCTTTTTAATTGATGGTTAGACATGTTTCACGGCTGTCTTTCTGCACTGCAAGGGCAAAATGTCCCAAACCTACTTTTCTATTTCTCTGTTAATTGATATTATCAATCTCAGAGCCCACTGTGAATGAAGCTAGGAAATTATGTTGGAATACTTCTTCCCTTCTCCTCTTGTTCCCCTACCCAGCATTTTTAGTTTATAAGTTATTCATTCATTCAACAACCACCCATTGTTCACCTATTACAGCATAAGCATCATGGATGCAAATATAAATAAGACTACTCTTCAGTGGCTTTTCCCATAAGAATGTCTTTCAAAGGTTTCCTTTATAAACTTGTGTCCTATTCAGTGGTAGGTAATCAGGGAAGGTACCCAAGGAGGTGGCCTTTATCAATTAATCCAAGAGTATTTCTACCTGATTTTACCTTCAAAAACCCTTTCCACCTATAAATACTCTCTGTGCTACCAAATTATTTTCAAAAAGACCCACTCTAGTTGGGTTGATTTTCTCCTAGAAAAATCTGAGCAGCAAAATGTACCCAAATTTGGCTTTGAGTTGTCTTTCAAGTCTAATCTACTCCACTACAGACACAAGTCGTATGACTCAAAGAATGCTAACAGTTCCCAGATGATGCTCTCCACTCCTGACCTCCAAATCTGTACTAATGCTTCTCTGCTGGCTTAGAATATTGCGGCTTCCTTTCCTAGCTCTGCTTCTCCTCCCCTCTAGCTGGGTCTTTCAAAGGTCTAGTTTCCCCATAATGTTAACTCTTAAATATTCCATTAGGAATAGTCCTAAAGTACTTGGACTTATCATAGAACTCCATCACAGTTTGCCTTGCCTGGTATGAGTGCTTGTGTTTAACAGTGAGAAGTAAGCGAAAAGGGCAATAAACAAAAAGCCAAGCACCTTTACCAGCTGTTGTAACCTTAAAAATGTTGCTTAATCCCGATGTTCATTTTTACCATTAATAAAGTAAAAATAGAATTTAGCTCCCCATTACACTTCTAACAATCCCTACTAGTACTTCATAAACTCCTTAAGTATAGCATTGTAGCTACTTATATGAATGATCACTAGACTAATAGCTACATACTCCTTTATGTATAATTGGCTTCAATAAGTATTTATTAAATCATTTTTTGTCAATCTTCAAAAATAAAATTTCATATAAATTCAGTATTCAGCTTTATAAATAAGTGAAGTTAGTAACCACTGAAAATAATATCCACAAGGATTTCAGAAGCAGTAATATCATGAAATAAAAGTTTCAAAATTTCATTCTGACCGAAGATAATACAAGAACCACCAATAAAGTTACCTTAGTCTGTAATGTGCCACCCTCTCCAGTCCCCATGAAACCTGAAGTAATTCTTGGTGTCATTAAGAATATCACATTTTAAAATTAAATTATAGGTACAATTACTTATGACTTAGTAAAATTAAATAATTTAGAACTTCCCGGTCTTTATTCATTCACACACAAAAATATGCCAAATTATATATACACATATATCTTAGAATATATAAGATTACACTTTGTTCCTTAGAGGGAAAAATACCTTTCTTCTTATTAATTAGCTAAGCCTGCGAATTTTTTTTCTAACATTCTTACAAATTTCAATTACCATTTAGGCTTGTTTGTTGGCTTATGCTACACTGGCAAAAACGTATTCCACAGTATTTCACTCCCAACTGTTAAGTAATACACTCTGGTGATAAATTTGAAAATTCTTACATAAACTTTAAAAATTACTGATCATATATTATTACACTCCTACAAAAATGCCAAGGCCCTAAAATAATTTTACATATACATTCATGTTCTTTTTAAGTCAACAAGAGACTAATGAAATGATCACTTTTCATCTTTAAATACTAAGCATAATTAAGAGATATAATTTTAATAAACATCTTAATCCAGAGAATTAAAGCCACAATGGCAATGCATATGGACATCAATGTTCTCAGTTCATAGTTATTGAATTATATACAACATAATTAAATTCATAGTCTATTTTTATTTATACACAAAAATATTATCCCAATTACCCATATTAAAAATATATATTGAAAAATGTACATTGGATTAATAAAAATTATAGATAACACATTTCCAAAAGTACCAGGAACTATGCCTCAAGTTATACGAATACTAAACTTACTTTGTAATTGTCCTCTACTTCAGCTAGTTCTAGTTTTACATTTTCAGCAATTTTTACTTGTTCTTTCCATTTCAGCTCCATTTTTGCAAGTTCATCAGCATATTTATTGCACTTTGTTTTCTCATCCTAAATGAAATTAGTAAATTACCAAAAGATTTTAAATCCACATAGAGCCAATAGCTACACAAACATACTTAGGTATGTGCTAAATGTTTATTATAACACTGTTGTAACAATAAAAAAATTGAAATAACCAAATGTCTGTCAGTGGAAGACTGAAAAATCATTTTATAAGCACATAATGAAATTAACAAAGAAAAATGTCAAGATACATTAATTGAAAATAGCAAGTTGCCAAAACAAAATACACAGTGTAATCCTATCTTTGTTTTAAAAGTTGTTTAACAAAATTTTATATGATGTCTATGCAATGTTGTATAGAAAAATATAAAACATTATTAATAGCTCTTTTCTCTGGGGATCAGGATCATGATGATATTTTTACCACCATTATTCTTTATTTCTGTTATGTAATATGTCACAAATACTATGTATAACTTTTGCAAAGAGAGGTAATAAAAATCATATACTTTTAATGCCACTGTTTTCAGACATTGATAAATAAAACTCTGGGATTTCCTGACCAAGACAGCCTCTAGGTTGACTTGTTATATACTGCTCTACTATATAATCCAGAACATTAAAAGGAAGGAGTTACAAACATGACAAAAAGGCAAATTGGCCAATTTCATTTTGAATGTTTTTGTTCAAGGTGAAAGTTTTAAAACATGCTTTCAGCAGTCAATGGAGAAAACAAAGTCTTTTCATCAAAGAATGCTGGATCAACTAAATATCCATTCTACACATACCGTACCTCACACTACACACAAAAATAAACTTAAAATGGCTAATGCATCTATATGTAAACCCTAAGATTATAAAAACTTCTAGAAGACAAGGTAGGAGAAAATCTTTACAAATTAAATTAGGTAAATGTTCTTTGAACATAAAAAAAAAAGATACTCTGTACTTCATCAAAATTAAAACTTTTTCTAAAAATACCATTAAAGACCAGGCGGTGTGGCTCAATGGATTGAGCGTTGTCCCATGGACTGAGAGGTCCCAGTTCAATTCCTGGTCAGGGTACATGTCCAGGATGTGGGCTTGATCCCCAGTGGGGGACATGCAGGAGGCAGCTGATCAATGGTTCTCTCTCACATTGATGTTTCTCTCTCTCTCTCTCTCTCTCTCTTAAAAGTCAATAAAAACATATTTAAAAAAATAAATTAAATTAAAATACCATTAAGGAAATGAAAAGGCCAGCTACAGACTGGAAAAAATAATTACTACACATATATGAGACAAAGAACTTATAGCCAGAATAAAGAACACAAACTCAGTAAGATGAATAACCCAATTTTTAAAATAGCAAAGATTTCCTCTTGCAATGAAAAGGAGTTAAGGACCAATATAAACAACATGCGTAAGTCTCAAAATAATTATGCTGAAAGAGGACAGGAAACAGAGTATAGACCATATGATTCCATTTATAGAAACTGTACAAAAAAGGTAGGCTAATCTATAGTGGCAGAAAGCAAGCCAATAGTTTCTCAGGGATGAGCTGCAAATAGGTACAAAAAAACCCCAACATTATAAATTTCACAACTATATATGGCAAAAAATGATCAAACTGCCGACTTTAAATATGTACAGTTTATTGGATTTCAATTGTACTTCAACACAGTTGTTAAAAAAAAAAAAAAATGTACCTTAAGAAGGTTTTAGTTTCAACGGGACAATCTAGCTTCCTTTCAATACTACATAATGAGATTTTTAATATTCATACAGAATTGTTTTATACTGAATGAAAAATAGTTTAGTTCCTTATAAACAACTACTTTGAACTCAAGCATAAACCGTACTAATCAAGACTTCCACAGAAGGAAAGATCATTTGAGGCAACATAAACATGCAGTTTAAAATCTGATTAAACAATTACATTAATATTACTTAGAAGGCAGTAGCATAAAATATTTTAAATTACTCTAGTCAACTTGCAATAACATGAACTTCTCCAGCTCTAAGAATTATCCCTCTCCTCTCCACGTGCACAGAGGAACAGACACAAAAAAATATTTAGTTAAGAAAAAATTACATACACAGAATACCTTCTCCTCCCTTCTCCAAATCAGGGATAAATGAGAAGCCTTTTCCCTTTAAATACTCTAGAAGTGAATGCTACCAAGACAGTTGCAAAACTGAAATGTTTGAATAATACAGTTCAAAATAATCAAAATAAATAACACTGTAAAGGCAACAACTTATTTAATTAATGTCCCCTTTTTCCATTTTGCAAATCTGGTCACTTTATTTTTTAATCCTCACCTAAGGACATTTTTTCATTTTTTGTCCAGATAGAGTGGGAGGGAGAGAGAGGAAGAGAGAGAGAGAGAGAGAGAAACATCGACGTGAAAGGGACACATCGAGTGGCTGCCACCCACACAACCAACCAGGGCCGGGGACAAACTGCAACCCAAGTACATGCCCTTAGCGGGAACCGAACCCGGGTCTCTCCGGACCACAGGCTGACGCTCTAACCGCTGAGCCAAACCGGCCAGGGCACAAATCTGGTCACTTTAAAATGTGGTAGAGCCTTGGCCGATTTGGCTCAGCGGTTAGAGCGTCGGCCCGCGGTCCAGAGAGGCCCGGGTTCAGTTCCCACTAAGGGCATGTACTTCGGTTGCAGTTTGTCCCCAGCCCTGGTTGGTCGTGCCGGTAGCAGCCACTCGATGTGTCACCTTCGCATCGATATTTTTCTCTCTCTCTCTTCCTCTCTCCCTCCCACTCTGTCTGAACAAAAAATGAAAAAGTGTCCTCGGGTGAGGATAAAAAAATTAAATAAAATGTGGTAGAAATATCTATTATTATAGGAAATGTAAAAAGAGCTCGTCTCTTTTATAAAGTCAAACATTTTCCATGTATCCTTATAAGAAGACAGTAATATCCAACCTCAATTAATCACCTGCCCATTACCAAGAGAAGGACATTGGGTGAACAGAAAATAATTTTAGGGTCATGATTTTACACATGGGTCTACATGGAAAGGTACATAGAACAACCTCCTCTCAACATCTCAATAGTTAAAACAAAATGCCAGTATGTGTGTATGAAAAAGAAACTCTAGGACACCCATCAATCAAAAACAATAAAGGTGCCCTGGCCGGTTTGGCTCAGCGGTTAGAGCGTCAGCCTGCGGTCCAGAGAGACCCGGGTTCGGTTCCCGCTAAGGGCATGTACCTCGGTTGCAGTTTGTCCCCGGCCCTGGTTGGTCGTGCGGGTGGCAGCCACTCGATGTGTCCCTTTCGTGTCGATGTTTCTCTCTCTCTCTTTTCCTCTCTCTCTTCCTCTCTCTCCCTCCCACTCTATCTGAACAAAAAGTGAAGAAATGTCCTCAGGTGAGGATAAAACAAACAAACAAAACAAAAAAACCAATAAAGGTAAACTAAGCCATTACATTTGATAAATCTATTTTTCACTTACAAGTTAGCTAGCTTACCTGCAAAAGTTGTTTACATTTATTATACTTTTCTGTTTTGTCAGCAATTTCTTTCGTCATTTCACAGACTTGCCCTTTTGTTACAATGTCAAAATCTGTCTCAGCTACAAGGCAGGAAATAAGATTATTAAAAATTAGGTTTCTCCTTATATTACTTTCCTGTTCAGAATAACGTGAAGGTCAGTATACTGTAAAATATAGTAAATGGAATACTGAAGAAGAAAAACACCTATTTAAACATATCTATTCATACACAAAATAAACAAAGGAGGATAATAATCAACCCTAGGTGAGAATTCTTTAAATGTCAGTTTGACCAGAACCAAGTTCACGCTCAGTAACAAAAGGATCATTATTTTTTAAATTAGCTAAAAATAGTTCTAAAATGGCACAAAAATTTATATAACTGAACAGACAGGATAAGCAGAAAAGCCATACACTTTGAGAGAACATTTTAAATCATTTTTTCAGTCCTTCACTACTATTTACTAGGTCTTTATTAAGTAAATATTGTACACCACCATGTATGTACTACAGAGTATGTACAGAAATATAAAACAGGATCCTGTTCTGTAGCAGCTGAACCTAATTAAATATTTAATAGTATAGGAAATTTACAATACATTTAAAAAGTATAAGACATCAATTGCCCAAAAATTACACAAGGAAATTTACTTTTATATACCCCAGTACTTACTTTCATTATTGCTAAATCATTAACACAGGTTGAAAAAAAGATATGAGGACAAGTAAAACCCTAGAGTTAATTCAAATTTACATGTTGTTCATGTTTTCACTATGTCTCTCTAATCTGTTCCATAAATTAATAAACTAATAAAAAATTTGCCTTATCCACTAATAAGTATACTAATGAGAAAAGTACCCTATTGATCCAAAGCAACCAGAGAGAGACAGATATTAGACACACCAAACAGGAGATTTATTAAGTCATTTCCCCTAACAGAACTGAACTGATGCCAGAAATGTTTCAAAATTCCACAGATTTTAGAATATTAATTAAAAATTCAATTCTTGGCTTTTGTTCCTATAGCCCAAAAGCTATACGCATCTGAGCTTACAAAAACCAGGTCATTTAATACTTGTGAATATTCTCATGAAGATAAATACTAGTTCACATCACATTTTGTATATTCACACATGCATGACTTTATCTTAATATTAGACCTTTACTTTCCCTTTGCCTCAATTCTTTCTTTTATAAAGATTTCTATAAACTCCCTAAAATTCTTACTCCTGGAACAAGGTAGTATAAATAAGTATGAATACATTTTAAGGCAGAACACTACACAAAAAGTCTAAAAGATTTTTACCTGCAGTAGGTTGGGGTTTTATGCCTATAGTAGAGGCAGTAGTAGCTGGGTCTGTGTTTATTGAGGCATCATTCACTTTCTGCTGATTTCCAATTTTCTTTGTGAAGACATTATTGTTACTGGCCTATTCAAAATGTTAACAATAAGTTGTTAAATGAATATTTTCTCCCTTCAGCCATTATGTAAATAATAATCATATCAAGAAATCCTAAAGTCCATAAACCTGCTACTGTCCTAAAAGCCAAGAAAGTCTAAAGTTACATGTATCACTTTACTCACATTACAAGAGAAAACCTTATGTTTATTCTTGTCAAAACACCAAAACAAAGTCATAATATAGTTAAAGGCCCCACACCAAAATCTATACATGTGGATCACACTTAAAGTGTAATGTTTTTTCACAAAAGCCTTCCTATTTTATCTCATGCATTTCTTGCTTCTTTTGTCTCCTTTCAGATTTCAAATGACTGGAAAAATATCATTTGTCATATAGTACAGAACAAATAAAATTTGTCTTTACAGTAAATCTGGTTAATAAAGAGAATCGTGATACAATTTTCAACTTCAGATTTTAAATGTGTTTCTTCCCTTCCAAGACTCCATTACATAAGAAATTTTATATTTAAGCATAATTTGGGGACCTACATTAAAACACAGACATCAAAAACAGAAACATTATCATTGATTTTATTAAATCTGCCTACCCACACTCAAATGGAATACAAAACAGTTAGCTAATGCTTTTTAACTCTTCCTAATCTAGTGGGTATGAATAGGAGGAAAGAACTCACCAGTGACAATTAATCAATGATGAACCCCACCGAGGACAGGTGTCATTGTCACAAGGAGGAATTCAATAATATGTATTGAATATTTAAGTGAAAAACACATCAACTTAAGAGGAAAATAGTCAAGAAAAGAGGGCTCTTTTTTTATCCCTGCTGTTGCCCTTGCTTCCTTTGTTGGTTCTCCAGCAAATAAAAATTCCAGATTTAAAAAAATTATCATTACAGTATTAGGCCAATGACTTGAAATCAAGCAGAGGTAAATTATATTAAAAAGGATGATATTTTCAATACTATAAATTTGATTTGTAAACAAAAATATTGATGAAAGAACTATTTCACTATATATAAATTCTGTTATACTTACTGATTGTTCTGAAAGTTTATTTATTTGTTTTTGGAGCCTCTGGCATTCCTTGAATTTTTCTTTATAATGATCTGCTGCCATCTGAAGACGAAGTTTCAGATCTTCAACTTCTCTTCTCAGTTCATGTTCCAGTGTATCAGTTTTTTCCTGAGAGAAATAAACAAACACTTCCTCTAAGAAAAAGATAAACATTTTCTATCATAATGCAGTAGTAGTAAATTCAAACTTCAGTTTCACTTTTTTCTTTCTGGCTTTATTTGTTTTGGGAGTTTTGGCTACAGGGCCATATTAGTTAGTTCTCCTAATAAATCCAGCTTTATATTCTTAGGACTAAGATTCATTAAGAAACTAGAGAAGACTAATCCACCTCCTGAGGAGCAAGTATTACTCTGTTAAATAACCATAATACCTCTTTATGCAGCTAGTAAATAAGAAATTCCAGCAAAGTATATATACCTGACATCAGAAAGTTTAATTAAGAATAATAGACCAGTTTTTACTAACCATTAGGAATTTGCTTACAGCAGTTTTTCTTAAAGCTTACATTAACTTCAACCCAAGAAGTTTCAATGACTAAACAAAATTAATGGAAACTTAAAATTCTGATCAGGAATCTGACCTGATTTATTTTAATTTTATATAACCCATTCTTCTAATGAGTTTTGATCAAAATGGAAACTCAAAATTAACCTGCTTTACCTGGTCTTTTTTCACAGCATTTAGTTTAAGTTCTGCCACTGCATCAGCTAACTGCTTTTTGACTTTCTCATTTTCCAAGCGTGCAGTATGTAGATCTGCCATCGTTTTATCTCGCACATTTACAGCATCACTAAGTTCTTTAGTCAGAAAGACAACTTCTTGTCGAGTTGCCTGAATCTGTTCCTCTGCTTTACGAAGTTGCTCCTTTAAAAGAAATGTATCTTCCTGAAGAAAGGCAGGCAAATACATTTGTAATTAAAAGATTCAACTAAAAGAACAGAAGCAAAAACCATTTTTACTCATATTTCAACAAATCCAAAATTTTAAATTAAATATTGCTTTCTGTTCAGAACTTAGATAAAGCATATAAGTCTAGACTTTGTTTTAGAGTACTATATAACAATCCTACAAACTAGGCATCACTACCACCACTTCACACAGGAGTAAACTGAAGTACAGGAAGTCAGTGGCCTGGACAAACTGAGACTGGAATGAAAGCTCTTGTCCCCCAGAATCTCTTCAGCTAGAAGTATTGACCCTCATTTTTTATAATCACCAATAAAAATAATTTCAAAAACTTCTTTGTAATCAAAAATATAATTTTTAATTCTTTTTTTTTTAAAGAGAGAGAAAGAGAAAAAAAAAAGGAAGAGGGGGGGAGAGAGAGAGAAAAAACATCAATGTGATAGCAAAACACAGATCAGCTGCCTCCTGCAAGGCCCCTACCGGGGATGTAGCATGTGCCCCAACCAGAAATCGAACCAGCAAACCTCTCAGTGCAGGGGACGCCACCCAACCGAGCCACACCAGCCAGGGCGTAACTCAAAAACTTTGTTAAAAGATATTTCTTACTATCTAATCTAAAAATAACCAATATGTTATGAAAATACAGGGGGTGGAGGTGGGGAGGAGGGGGGTCAACAATGAGGGAAAAAAGGGGGGACAGCTATAATACTTTCAATAATAAAGATAAAAAGAAAAGAAGAGACAGAACAGATTTAAAACTTAGTTTTAAAAAAGTATTGATATGCAAACAGCAAAGATGCATTAGGGAAACGAAAAGTTAATTAAGCACCCCTTAAAACTACAAATATCTTTAAAAAGTAAAAATTGCCATGATGAAAGTATTTCCTTTAATATTAACTAGACATCATGAGCTCAATAAATCTAGTTTATTCAACATGCCTATTTTCATCTCTGTACTAAAAATAACGAAAACTCAGAAGAAGTATAACTTATTCTTGGTTTTTAAACTATTAGCTCCTTAGAAGGAAATGTAAATGATTATTTATGTAATGTTAGGGTGGAGAAAACATTATTAGATCTAACTATATAAATATTGTCAGCTTCCATATGTGGAAAGGGCAAAAAGGGGGGGGGGGGGAGGCTATAATTATTTCATATAAATGACTTTCTAATTAATAATAAAAGGGAAAACCCCAAGCCAAAAACAAAACTGGAGAAAGGTATGAATATGAAATTTTTAAAAAAGAAATGGCTAGTATGCATTCAAAAAAACATCCAACTCAAATAATCAAATAAAAAAATTAAAACAAATACCATTTACCATTTTTCAAATTGTTAAAGATTAAAAAACAGTAATACTCCATTTGGATGGGGTTAGGATAAATCAGCAAATTTACAAACAGTTTCACTCACATAATCTATTTAACCTTTCTTATCAGATTTTTGCAACATTCATGAACACCTGTATAAAAAGCACATGACTTTTGATCTAGCAATTTTATTTTCATGAATTTCTAAGAAAATTACTAACAGGTAGGAACACAGGTTTAGATTTACAGGAATTCAATAAAATATTAATATTATGAACAATTTAATTAAATGTCTAAAAATATGAAAATTTATTACAAATTGATATATCCTCCACACAATGAAAGTCTATACAGCTATTACAAACAATAGTACATATCATACATTGTTGGTATATTAATTTTTTTTAAAACAGCATAATTGAACATTTTAACACTTAACTGAGCAACTGCACTTGGAGGAATGTGTATTACAAATTTATATGTGTGTCTAGATATCTGTATAAAAATGTTTACTGCAACATGCTTATAATAGCCATGGACTGTACACAACTAAAAATGATTACATACTGTATATTAAACAAAAGGGACACTACACAGCTGTTGTAATGAAGGAGAAAGATCTGTATGTACACTCATATTGCAAGATGCCCAGACATTTCTAAAGTTTTTTAAATGTTTTGAAACACTACATATTCTCATTTTTGTTAAAATATGTCTAAATATTACATGCATATTCAATAGATTTCCAGAAAAATTTTTAAATTCTACAATGATGTATCTGGGAAAAGACAAGGGTTACTTTTAACCCTCATGTACTACATGAATTCTTTTATAACCAGGACATTGTATTGCTTTTATAATTTTTAAAAAGTTCTAACAATTAGGAATCATTTTTTCCAGGTATTTCCATACATATGTTTTTCCTCACAGAAATCTTGCTTTAATAGGAAAAAGATGATTAGAGAAATTTTTAGCATTTTATTAAATAATAAGTAATCAAATATACTTTTCATTTTTACATTTGCAATCTGCTACATTAAATGCCCTGTAAAGTCATTTGGGCCTTAATCATTAATTCCAAATGTCATGTATGTCTGACGTTTTAGGTGGGTTTTTTTTTTTCTTTTTTCTTTATTGATTTTAGAGAGAGAGGAAGGGAAAAGGAGAGAGAGAAACATCAATGAGAGAGAACACTGATTGGTCGCCTCCTGCATGCTCCCCACTGGGGATCGGGCCCACAACCTGGGCATGTGCCCTGACCAGGAATCAAACCGGAGACCTCTTGGTGCATGGGTCGACGCTCAACCACTGAGCCACAAAGGCCGGGCCGTTTTAGGGCTTATATTAACTAAGTCTGAACATGCTTAACAGCAAACTACTGAAGAAAAAAAAACAAAAATACTCATCCATAAAAATTAAGGACTAAGTCAATGTAAATCTACAGCCATTTTTTTAAAATTAGAAAGATCTCTATAAATTGATATGGAATGATTCCCAGTTAATATTATTAAATGAAAAACAGCAAAGTACAAAAGTATAGAGCACCCGGCCGGTGTGAGCAGCACCCCATGGACTGGGAGGTCCCAGTTCGATTCCCAGTCAGGGCACATGCCCGGGTTTTGGACTCAATACCCAACAGGGGAGTGCAGGAGGCACAGATCGATGTTTCTCACATCGATGTTTCTATCTTTCTCTAGAAAATCAATAAAAAACTTATTTCTTAAAAAGGATACAGCATGCCCTGGCCAGTTTGGTTCAGCGGTTAGAGCTCCACCCGCGGATCGGAGAGTCCCGGGTTCGGTTCCTGCTAGGGGCATGTATCTCGGTTGTGGTTTGTTCCCAGCCCTGGTTGGGGTTGTGTGGGTGGCAGCCACTCGATGTGTCTCTTTCACCTCGATGTTTCTCTCTCTCCCTCTTCTCTCCCTCTCGCTCTATGATACATGCAAAAAAAAAAAAAATGTCCTCAGGTAAGGTTAAAAAAAAGTATACAGCATGGCACCTTTTTATAAGAAGGGGATCGAAAGGAGTTGTGCGTGCACACACACACACATGCAACATATTTTGTCATGAAAAAATCAGAAGGATAAACTGACAACTAAAGAAAATGTTTACCTATGGGTATAGGTTTAAAAAGGGGGTTTTTAGGGAAGAGACTGAGCCACGAATAAATTTTTTCTATCATTTTGACTTTTGTATGATGCAACTATTTTACATATTCAAAAAATTAAATCAAAATGTAAGACTGTAAAAACAAATCTTAAAATTAAATACATACAAATAAACTGAACTGTATTACAAATTCATAAGTATGTTAAAATTAATTCAAGTAACTTTTGAACATGATGCCCTGTACATCCTTAGTGAAATATACTCTAAGAATTGGAAAAGGTCTTATTTAAGAGACTTATTGTTGGAAGTGGCATTGACATAATTCTGAATCTATCGGTGTGTATAGCTGGGTAGAAAACAAATATAATGATGTTTTGGAAAAAAAGCGTTCTCACATTGGTCAAAAAGATAAAAAAAATTTTTAAAAAAAGGTAAGGAAGAACCCTAAGGTACTAGATTTGAATGGAAGGTATCAATATAAATTAAACACTTAAAACATCCAATGAAAATACAAAGAAACAGTAGCAACTCCTAGTAGCAACAGGATTCTTGATTTCAAAATACCATTTCCTATTAAAAAAAAAAACAGAGCTCCTTGGAAAAATGACTAATACCTAAAGCTGTAACATACAGTTGTGCCACAAAGAAATTAAGTATTCAAAGTATTAAGGGAATGCAAAAGCAGGTTTGAAAAGGTTCCCCCTGGCTAAATATGGGACTATTTGGGTATAAAAATAATGATGATGATGATGACAATGTATAATATACCGAACGAAAAAGAATCCAAAGACTATAGTGATATATATTAATAAAGGGGGAGAAGGCAATGGGGAACCTCTCATTATAAAAGAATATCTACTAATAAATGTAAAATGAATGACAGAACTTTTAAATCACCATTTTGCAATCACTAATGTAATGTGATGCAGGTGAGGATCATCAAGGGATAAAAAACACTGGGTGAGAGACTACTGGGGAACAGGATGTTCACATAATCTCAAATATGATCCCACAGATTACTCAATAATCACAGAGGGAAATGCACTGATATAATGGAGAAACAGGCAGGCATACCTTTAAACAAACGAGTAAACCTAACATCAGTAATGGAATTAATGCTGTGTGACTTTCGATATGACTGCAACAGAATGTACAAAACATCACCTACACCTTTTCTTGCCAAAAATGTCTGACCTAATCTAATCATGAGAAAACAACAGACAAATCTAAATATTAGAACATTCTCTCTGACAAGCCTGAATTCTTAAAAAATATCAATATCAAAAAAGTATAGGGAAGCTATTATCGATTAGAGCAGACCAAGAACACAACAACAAATTAATGTATGATCTCTGACCATCCATGGATAAGAAATTTAAAAGTTAAATAAAAATATATTTGAGACAATTTGAATGTGGACTAAAACTATATATAAGAATTGATATTAAATCAGTGTTCAATTTCTTAGGTGTGCTAATGGTACAATGGTTATAAAGATGTACTTGTTGTTAGGAGAGACATGCTGAAGTATTTTGGGTGAAATGTCATAATACCTGCAACTGACTTTCAAATGGCTCAGAAAAGGCATATACATGGGGGAGATAAAGGTGGTCTGCCTTTACTTGAGGATGTTTATTCACTGTTTTGTTCTTCCAACTTTTCTATAAGTTTGAACTTCTTCAAAAAAAAAGCTGGGGGAGAGAAGATTAAAAATAGAAACCACCATTTTGTATACAATTAACAGAGACAATGTTTTAAAATCTTCAAATAGATGTTGCAAAAGTACTTACCTTACTTGAGGTGGTAAGCAGGTAAGCCCTTTGCAGACTATCCTTTTCAGCCAAACAGAACTGCAGTCTGCCAATCTCTTCTTTGAAATGAGTAATCATGTTTTCTTTATTCCCATCTAAATTCTTTAAAGTTTGGACCTCTGACACAAGCTTGGTATTTTCTATTTCTCTATTCTTCAAATGAACCTGTAACAGTGCTTGAAAATGTCAAGAATAGTCTAACTCCATAACCTAAGTCAGTCAAAGTTTAAAACACCATTGTTCATCTCTAATCCAAATATGATTAAGGGATAGGAAGACTTACTAGACTTGGAGTCAGGAGACATAGTTCTGTGACAAGTAACTATGTGGGTGCAGAACATGGATTTTCTAAATTGTTTATTTTTTTTTTTACACCAATTTTCTAAGTTGTTTTTTTTCTTAACTTTCCATACAGGCTAGTAATTCTAAGATCTAACAATATTACCTGATCTCTAAAGTCTTTTCCTCTGACTTAATCATTTTAATTTCTCTTAAAAATCACAAGTGGATTTGGTCGTTCTTTTGGTGAAACATTATGTTACATACATATTCAGATATAAAGGCATAATGAAATTCTGGAAAACATCTTAAGCAATTCAATTTTTGCTTGTGAAAACTACTATATCACTTACTTCCTGTATGCCTAAAAATATATGTGTTGATTAATTAACCCAATAGATTTTTCCCAGCAACTTTGGCTGCAGCTGCTCATTTGCTCACAACAGATAAACAAATTGAATTCTATAACTGAAATTATAAAGAGTACGAATATCTACTTTCCACTATAAAGGATTACCTTGCTTTGGTTAAGGGTACCAGAGATAAATGAATTAACATACTTCTTACATTTGACTCTTTAAAAGTATGGAATGCTGAAAGACTAATTTCTATTTACAAGGACAGAATATAACTTTGGGTTCTCTTAAGGGCTCAAGATCTTTGCAGCATCACTTTAACATTACTACCTAATTTTCATAATCATCAGCTTATGCAAGTGTTTTACCTATTCTTCTAAATTCTTATATGGCAGGGATGGGTTATAGGGGCTAGGAGGGAGAGAAAGGAATCTCTCTGGTATTCACATCAACAACTTGAATGGGAAATTCTGAGGTTAAGAGTATAGTTAAGTCTTGCTCTGGCCAGGTGGCTCAGCTGGTTGGAGCGTCATCCCGTACACCAAAAGGTTTCGGGTTTGATTCCCAGTCAGGACACATACCTAGGTTGCAGATTCTATCCCCAGTCAGGGCTCATACAGGAGACAACCAATAGATGTTTCCCTCTCACACTGATATTGATTTTTCTGTTTCTCTCTCTATAACAAAAAAACAAAAACAAAAAACAATAAACATAACCTCAAGGTGAGGATTAAAAGAGTATAGTAAGTCATATCAAACTCAGTAAGTAGACTCTCCTTGCCAAAGTAACACACACACACACACACATAAAAAAACAACACAAAAATCCCTATGGAAGAGTTTTACTTCTAATTTTCAGGGCACACACATACAAATGAAATACTGTTCAGAACACTGGGGTGTACTCAAATGGAAATTTTGATGTCACTTTGATCTCAACTTCTAATTATTATACAAAACTAAAGATATGAGAACACTGTAAAAGAATAAATCCCTAAGATACCTCCTTCTTGCACTTCTTCCTTCCTGCCAAGTCTTTTACAAAGGATTTGTTATTCAGGTGTACAACTGACTATACAAAGAAAGTCTTGGCAGAAAGTGGGAGGAAAAAAAACAGAGAGATAATGTAAGGGATACATAATTTAGAATAATAAAGAAAAAAAAAAAACACTGGATGTACCCTAAAATGTGGTTGACAACCTCTATAAAGTGCTATTCTCAGAATAGAAGAAAAGAAAGGCAGGGTGGAAAGGTGACAGGTTTAGATAGGTTGCCTTCTTTCCAAAATAAGTCATCCTAGTTATCATTACACTGGTTTACTTAACAATACCAAATAGTATGCCTTTATGATTCATTTTATTTATTACTGAATTAAAATGAAGACACAGACATTCTATTAATCTTATTATCTCCAACTGTGCTAACAGAAACACAACATGGAAAGCACTTAATTATACAGAGAAATAATGCCCAGGTCTTTTCCTGGAAACAAAACTGAAACATTCTCACTGAAATTCATAGTAACATTAAGTAAAAAATTATTGCAGGTGCCAAATTTTCACTTAGTTAAAAAATTCATTTTTACTTAAAAAAAAAAAACCCACTTTATTTAAAGGTAGTTTGCAAAAACATCATATAAATGGTAATCCAATCGCATCTGTTCTTCCTCTATGTAACTGTATTGTTTTCCTTTTACATAATTGTATTCAAAAACCAAACATCATTTCTGGGCACTTTTTCTTAAAGTGTCAAATCATAAAATCATCTACTAGTGAATTTTCAACTACTTTTATTCCTGTTTTGAAAGTGATATATACACAAATGTGCATGCACTCACTCAGGGAAAGAGTTGTTGAGTTATCGTAAGAAATAGAATGGTTTTTTTAACCCATGACAAGCAAAACATCCCTATCCATGCTCTGCTCTAAGGTACCCCATAGACTCAACATTTTTATCTTTTAAAAAAAACAACCACCAAAAATAAGTAGGAAAAACCCAGTGGCAATACAACAAATCATATTCTAGTTTCTCAATACAAACTGTGACTCTCAAATACTGACTATACGCAGTGTTGCTGTCCTTTTCTCACTGAATATATCCAATCTAATCTCTTGATAAGATATATCGGGATCTATCTGGATAATACTGACAACCCAGAATGTTCTTGAAATTCCTCATTTGAAACTACTGTCAGGAACTGCTTATGCGCCACTTAAGATAAACAAGACTCAATTTGCATCTACAACATTACTGACAATTAAGCTAAGTATTTCAGAATCACATAAAGAGGAAAAAAATACAAAAGGTAAAGATTTTTATCAGTAAGAATATCCTTTTGAAAATGACAGTCCCTGAAGATTATTCCAAAAATCAAACTCTAAAACATGACAATCATCACTGAAATAATGTTCTCCTTAAGGTTTATGTTCTTAAAGGGGGAAAATAATTGGTTATATAAATACTGATGAACAGGTATCTTGTTACCATTAAACCTCTTTGACTTATTATACATTACCTGCTAAGCATCTAAAATACCAGCAAATTGCCTGGCCAGGTGGCTCAGTTGATTGAGCGTCCTCCTGTACACCAAAAAGGTTGTGGATTCGATTCCCAGACAGGGCACATACCTGGGTTGTGGGTTTAGTCCCCAGTTAGGGTGTGTGCGGAAGGCAACCAATCGATGTTTCTCTCTCACTTCTCTCTCTCTCAGCATGTCCTCGGGTGAGGATTAAAAAAATAAAATACTAGCAAATTAATTTTCCAAAAGTTAACTTTTATGAACTATATATTAAATGAGGTAGTTTAAAAACACATCCCCAAATCCCTTGACACTCCTCTCTTCAAGACTCAGAGTCTAATTCCCCTCTCCCGAGTCACTGGACCAAAAGACTTGCTTCAGTGTACAACTTTGGAGACTAGAAACACTGTAACTTCCTCCTTGCTCTCTCTTGGATAGCTCACTCTAAGGGAAGTTGGCTGCCATGTTGTAAGGACATTCAAACAGCCACTGAAGAGGCCACACAGCAAGAAACTGTAGGGCCTCTTGCCAGAAGTCATGTGAGTGAGCCACCGTGACAGCAGATCCTCCAGTTCCAAAAAAGCCATAAGGTGACTGCAGCCCAAGCCAACATCCTGAACTGCAACTACACAAGAGATCCTGAGCTATAACAACTCAGCTAAGCTGCTCCCAAATTCCTGACTATTAAATAAGTTTTAGAGTAATTTCTTACATAGCAATAGATAAGTAATAAAAATGGAAAGAATAAATTACCTTATATAGTTCCTTCTCATCCTTTTCTGTCTTCAACTGATATTCAAGTTGTTCTCTTTCACACTGTGCCTTCCTGAGTTTGTCCTTTAAACTGAGTTAAGGTCAAGTAACATTAATATACACATACAAAAACTTTGTTAAAACATTTTTAGAACATAAAGGTATCTTTTAAAAGTGTCAGAAATACCTGTCCAATTCGGTTTCTTTTTCAATTGCTTTATTTGTCACTAACACAATATCTTCCTCAAGCTTGACGGCTTTAGATGTAGCATAATTGTATCTCCTCTTAAATTCTTCATTTTCCATTTTTAAAGTTTCTGATACTTCAGTAAGTTCCTTAGATACAACAATCAAGTATTTTGAGAAACATAATATGACAAATATTCATCTTAAAGAAATCTATGTTATTAAATTTTAATCCCACGTTTTTCCCCTCCAAAGTTTATAAACTAAGACTAAAAACTAAACCTGAAATTGTAACATACATTCAACTTTACATATACTAAATTAATTTTTTTCCTGAACTCTTCATACACACTGTTTGTTGATTTCACTATCTTCTCCACCAGAGGGCAGGCAACAAAAATGAGGGGAAAAAATTTAAATTAGTCACTTTCATTTTTCACAGCTCACTTTTCGATGTTACCCCAATGACAAATCAGGTTTCATGATACCACCACCGTTAACCCTCGCTTCTTCTAGCATAGATCACTAAGCCCCACTGATAATTATACCAAAACACTGTTATCTGCCTAAAGCAATGTTCCCAATGCTCCTGCCACTGTGACGCAGAGGCATGAACAAACATTCAAAGAACTAAAACAAATATAAAAGAAGTAGTAAATTTAATAAATAAAATGTATTTCTATTTAAAGTAGAATATTCTACCTTAAACAGATAATTTAAAAGCATAAAATTTTGATCATATCAATTAAGACAATTAGATAACTTATAAGAACTTGATCAAACTCTTCTATATGCCTGTTTTATAATCTGTAAAATAGAGATAATAGGACTTTTCTGCCTAGTTTATAAAATTATGAGAATCAAATATAATAATGCATATGGAGGTACGTTGTTATGAAAACTATACATTAAAAGAATTGATAAGCCCGGCTGGTGTGGCTCAGTGGTTGAGCGTCAACACATGCACCAAGAGGTCACTGGTTCAACTCCAGAACAGGGCACATGCCCAGGTTGTGGGCCAAATCCCCAGTGGGAGGCATGCAGGAGGCAGCCAACTGATGTTCTATCTCATCGATGTTTTTATCTCTCTCTCCCTCTCCCTCCCTCTTTCTAAAATCAATAGAAAAAATTGATAATGGTTTTGTTTAAAAAAATTTTTAATTTCACATTAATAAAAGTACCACCCCCATACATACAAAATCACCATTCTGCAATTTTAAAGTATCAAATGTTATAATATTTACAAAGCTACTTTTTCATAAACTCAGCCAAATTTTTACCTATAGGTGAAATACCATTTTTTTTTTTTTTTTAAATCCTCACCAGTGGACATTTTTGCATTTATCTTCAGATAGAGCGGGGGGGAGAAACATTGATGTGAGAGAGACACATCGACTGGCTGCCACCCACCCGACCCCAACCGGGCCGAGGACAAACTGCAACCAAGGTATGTGCTCCTAGTGGGAACTGAACCTGGAACTCTCTGGTCTGCAGGCCGATGCTCTAACCGCTGAGCCAAACTGGCCAGGGCTGAAATATCATTTTAAACATCTTACTAGAAGATGAAAATTGCTATGTTGCGTCACTTCATTAAAAAGTTTATCACAACAGTGGCTAATACTACTCTATTTGTTTACTTTTCCTCAAAGCAAATGTTTGCATTACTGATCTGCAACATTAACCAAAGACTGTTATACAAAACCAAATGTTTTTGTGATTCCAACATAACACTACAATACTGGAGAAAACAAATAACATTTATTCTGATGCAATTGTTGTCAATACCCAGTGACTGCTGTAAAAGCTGACACATGTTAAGTATTTGTCTTGCTGATTTATCAAGACAGCCAGAGAGGTCTCTAAATAGGTTTTTACATTTTTTTATTTTTAGTTTTACAAAATGCTCTCTTGGCACTACAAATAGGCTACAGATTTAGCCCTAGGACAAAGACTAGATTATATTGCCCAGAGGCAAAAACTAGTTTCTGATTCTGTAATTAATGAAGTCCTAAAGTATGTAAACAGCATTCTAAAAAGGTATGAGGCAAAAACTAGAAAAGAGTCATAACCAACTAAATGCAGCACATGAACTGCTTTATATAGTGTCAATTAACTCTATGGCGAGTCACAAATTAATTCTAAGTATAACTTGCAAGCCTCAAAATCTTTCTGGTACCCATAAAGACACCTACTTGATAGGTTCTCAGCATCCAAACCTAGTTTCAAAAGTCATGAAAACAATAAAGTACAGACTATTTTTCAAGTTTCCAGTCCTCATGTCTGAGGGAAGCATAAGCATCTTCAATGTGGCTAGTCTTCCTTAAGGTGAAAATGGTATCAAGGTCCTTTAGTACACGTACAAAACACTAGGAATACTGTTTTTTAAAAAATAACTTTTTAGCCCTGGCCGGTTTGGCTCAGCAGTTAAAGCATCGGCCCACAGACCAAAGAGTCTCAGGTTTGATTCCAGTCAAGGGCACAAACCTCAGCTGCAGTTTGGTCCTGGTCGGGGTCGTTCAGGAGGCACCCAATCCATGTGTCCCTCTCACAATGTTTCTCTCTCTCTCCCTCCCTCCCTCCCATTCTATCTGAAGATAATGAAAAAGTATCCTCGGGTGAGGATTTAAAAAAATAATAACTTTTTAAAAAAAGTAAAATCTACAATACAATCTTTGAAAAACACTTGAGATTTGAGGTAAACAGTAATTTGGTCAGTATTTGCAAATCATGCTAAAACGGCATCATAATTCTAATATTAAAACACAGAAAAAACAGGTAAGTCTGCCACTGTCCCACTGTCCGTTTTCCAAGAGAGCAAAGTTTACATACAATAAAATGTAATGAAGACTACTACTAACTTGTCAAAAATCTGCCATGAGAAAATACACTTAAATTCTACCTTTATAAGAGAATACCAGTTCAAAGGACTAAATATTTTGGTTGGAGGAGAGAGGGAAGAAAGATAGGCCACAGATAAATCTAATGTCTAAATTATTTCCTGAACATGTATGCATTCCACAGACAAGTAATTCTAACATTTTTAAAGACACAGGGAATAAGAAAAAATTTAGGATAGCATAATTTTTACTTATACTGCCTTTTATTTTAATGTAAATAGTTTATGTGTACTGTTATAATGATCTATGTTACACATGGATATGTAACATGTTACACACAGATCAATGGGAAAGAGAGTCCACAAATAAACCCATGAATACATAGTCAATTATTTGTGACAAATGAGCCAAAAATATATAACGGGAAAAGGATAATCTGTTCAATAAATGGTGCTAGGGAAACTGAACAGCCACATTCAAAGCAATAAAAACGGACCCCTATCTTACACCACACACAAAAAATAACTCAGGCCCTGGCTGGGTAGCTCAGTTGGTTAGAGCACTGTCCAGATACACCAAGGTTTCAGGTTCGATCTCCAGTCAGGGCACATACAAGAATCAACCAGCGAATGCATAAATAAGTGGAACAACAGATCGATGCTTGTTTCTCGCTCTCTCTCAATCAATAAATTTTAAAATATTAAATAAATAGCCCTGGCCGGTTTGGCTCAGCGGTTAGAGCGTCGGCCTGCAGTACAGAGAGACCCGGGTTCGGTTCCCGCTAGGGGCGTGTACCTTGGTTGCAGTTTGTCCCCGGGCCCTGGTTGGTGGTGCGGGTGGCAGCCACTCGATGTGTCCCTTTCACGTTGATGTTTCTCTCTCTCTCTCTCTCTTCCTCTCTCTCCCTCCCACTCTATCTGAACAAAAAATGAAAAAAATGTCCTCAGGTGAGGATAAAAAAAATAGTAATAATAAAATAAAATATTAAATAAATTTAAAACTGGATGTCCAATGCAATGATAAAGATTTCAAGAAGAGAAAGCAATATAAACATAGTTGAAGAGATCCACACAACCCACAGCTACCATAATGAATGACCTTTTCATGTTCTCTCACTCCTATATTATACCTGTGATAACTCCCAAATGATAGTAATGACTCAAGGTACTCAACTTAGTTTGTGAAATTTAAGAACCAAAACAATATGTATACATAACAGTTCATAACATGCATCTTATATTGTATAAGCAATATACAATATATTTAGTATCCTTAAGAAGGATTCAGTGTTAATAAAAAAACACATCTTATAATAATATAATAACCTGATAATAATCTTGTATTATCAACATTCAAGTTAAGATCTATTTTATGGAAAACATCATAGTTTAGGCTCCCCAAAATTATAAACTATACTAACTAAAAAACTTAACAGAGCCCTGGCCAGTTTTGCTCAGTGGTTAGAGCATCCACCCATGGACCAAAGGGTCTCGGGTTCAATTCCCGGTCAAGAGCATGTACCTGAGTTGCAGGTTTGATCCCTGGCCCTGGTTGGGGTCGTGCAGGAGGCAATCAATCGATGTGTCTCTCTCATATCGATATCTCTTTCTCTTTCTCTCTCTCCCCCTCTCCCCCTTCCACTCTACCTAAAAATCAATGGAAAAATATCCTTGGTGAGGATTAATAAAAAACAAAAACTTAACAGGGTCACAGCTGTTTTAGTCCTATCTAAAAAACAAGATTCAACATTACTGGTTTCCTAACTAAGCCTCAGCTTTCAATCTTTTAAATTTCAAATATGTACCTAACCCTCCAAAACATAAACAAGAAAAATGAATAGACAAGACATGCAAACTGCTAATTTTTACACAAGTCTAATAAATGCAAAGTTGGGGTAGAAAAGACTAGTTAATCAATATGATGAAACATTTGACAATAAAAAGAAATATAGTACTGACACATGGATGAACCTTGAAAAAATGTTAAATAAAAGAAGCCAGTCACAAAAGACCACATACAATTCCATTTGTACACAATGTCCAAAATACACAAACCCATAGACTCAGGAATTTGGATTAGTGGTTGCCTGGGACTGGTGGGGAGGGAAATGCAGTGTGTCCACAAATAGATACAAGATTTCTTTTGAGGGTGATGAAAATGTTCTAAAATTAGGTTATGGTTGCACAATTCTGGAAATGTAATAACCAGTGGAATTGTATACTTTAAAGTGGTGAGCTTTATGGTTTGTAAACTACATATCAATACAGCTGATTTTTAAAAAATCAATTATTCCAGTTTTGTTTTAAAAAATAAAAGATCATTTAGATAAGGTCTTATCTTCTGCCCTCAAGAGGCAGAAGTATACAGTGTCATGAAGAGCCCTGGTATAGCAGAGTAGCATAGTGTCATTAAGAACACTGGCTGGAACCAGATTGCCTACCACATTTCAGGTTCTTGATCTCATGAGTTACGTACATGCTGTACCTGGCCATTTTCATCAATCATCTCTCTCACCTCCGTCCCTCCAACTTATAATAGGGGGGGGGGGGGGGGGACTGGCATTCCACTTTGGAAATTGCCGAATCCAGTTTCAAATTAAAGTTTAAAGAACAGAGAGAAAAGAGTAATAACTACACAAAAACAGCAAGGGAGTTATAACGACTAAATTAAAAGATTTAGCTGAATGCCCCAATAGTCAAGGAGGGCACACATGATGAGATTTTATTATATTTTTGATATTTGGTGTACCTGCTTTAAAGTTCAAATTTAAAAACTGGTTCCTTAACCAAACAGGATAGCCTGCTCCTATTGCAGGGCAGTCCAACTACAAGATTCCAAGTGTTCCCCAAGGGTAAAATTAGGAGAATAACTGCATAAACTAAAAAGGCTAATGTTAATACAGACAGAAGACTACAGATGTTTATAAAGAGATTTATAATTACCCACATTGTTTACCCTCTAACTCCAAAGAGCAATCCTCAAACAAATAGAACGAGGCAAGAGAAATCTCCAGAATTTAAGCCCTGTTTGATAGCCTCTCTGCAGAAGTGTGCAATATACAATCACTGCATTGGAGTATTAAAGTTGAGAATCACTGCACTAATGGTTCAATTAACAATTATTAAGCAACTGCTCTTGGCCTTGTTAAAGAATAATGGAACAGACCCCACCCTTAGGGAACAACAGGTCAATTTATCAACAGACATAAGTATATCTGATTAGTTGTGAGATTGGGATATGTATAATCACAATCTTTGTAAGTTTGTCAAAACTAACAAATTACTTTTCTTGTGAAAATATTAAATAAAGAAGTCAATGACTAGGTTATAGCTTTTTTCCCCCATTTTTTCAGCTACTAACTAAAGTCCATTTGTATCTTAATGAAACCACACTGTTTTATACTTACACTTTTTTTCTTAGCTCAAGAAACTGCACCAATATTAATTAGATATTTTTAGGATAATTTACAGAATTTTTCACATCAAGGATTTCAAAACTCAGTCTAATACTACATCTCATTTCATTGAATTCTGCTTTTTGGAAAAGTAATTTAACTATTTTATTCTGCTTTCCCTTATTCGAGGTTTATTATTCCTAACTGAATTTCAACCCCTCCCCTCAAAACCAATCCAATAGTCTACAATTAGATATAAAGCATCTAGAAACAGTTGTCAGGCACTATGTCATCAAATCTGGTACCAAAAATCCAAAATTTTAATCATTCACAACATAAAAAAAGTTGTGGCAGAAGGTTGATAGAAATTGACCTGTTTTTGTATAAATATCTGTCTAAATGCTACTGTTCTTCAACACAGGGTTTTCACTCAATTTAATTGGTTCGGTTCTTGAAAAAAGTGGGTTTCAGGCAATATACTAATACTATACCAACCCTATCAGTTACATGGACACAACTAACCTTTTTCTCTGCTTGCAATTGGTCACATCTTTCTTTTTCATGGTTAAGTTCTTTTTCCATTCTTTCAACTTGTTCTCGAAGTTGCGTGGTTTCTTTTTCCAGAACGGTAAATAACTTTAATAGTTCTTCTTTTTCTTTCATGGTTTTCTCAATTTTCAACTGTAAAACAAAAAACTCAAATTGTTGTGTTTTTTTAATAATCCTAAAATGCGTTACAAATTGATTTCCATTTCAAAAAAATAGTAAAGACATTCACAGAAAGAATTCTTACATACTACTTCATATCAATTAGCCTTGTGTAAACATTCAAGTAGAAAAGTTCATGAATCATAAATTTAAACCTTTTGGTTGGGCAAAGAAGAAAAAAATTAAAAGTACAAAATTAATGAATTTTATTATGAAGTTTCCTACTAATCACTTTTCAAATCAGTACTAAAAATAAGACATAAAACTTCATAAGTGAGTTAACTCTGGGCTTTTATCTTGAGTAACAATCAAGAAGAAAACGCATACCTCTTCTGAATGCAAGTTATGGGAAATCAATGAATCTATTAAGAACTTCTTTATATTATATAAGGCCTTCACCTATGGGATTACTACTAAAAGTTTTGGTTCTTTAAATAAGGTACTAAGGAATACATTTCGATATATAATGCCCTTTATGTGGCTAAACTAAAACAAACTTTATAAGTAAACACAAATTTTAGGACTAAAATGCAGACTGTAACATTATATTAATTATTATAGAAACACTAATCGTTACTCAGTTCAGGAAAATCTGAACTCCAATATTCTAAAAAATTACTAAATTAAGGGACCTAAAATGGTTACTATTTTTCTTACAGCCAGTAATGAATGATTCTAATATTGTACATTCATTCAGAGGAAGACTTTACAAAGGAGGCATCATATACATTTAGCTAAAATAAAATGTATTCCCACAGTAGACCCCCAGGTCAGTTTTCCAGGGTCATGAAACCAAACTGGTTAAACTCTAAAACGGCCTTTATGAAAGCTGAATGGCTAAAAATTTTTAGAATGACCCTTCTACCTCATTCATCACACCAAATGAAAATGACAGGAATAAATGCCCTCAAAAGAGAAAACTTTATTCACTGAATTTCTTTCATAACTTGCTTTTTAAAAAATGATTTTGGGCTCTAAACTTTCTCACAGCTTAAAAATATAGATACATCTTGATATAGTGCAAAAGGAACATGATAAAAGAACCACTCTTCCCAGTGATTCATTTAATTGACACAAAAATTCAAATTAGATAAAAATATATACGTCAAATTTCTGCCCCCAATTTTGTATGAAATCTTTCAAGCACACAGCAGTTAAAATTTTACAATGAACACCCATACACCCATCACCTAAATTCACTAATATTTTGCCATGTTTATTTTATCTTCCTTTATATTCTATACTTAAGTTTATGTATGTAATTTTGGAGGGAGGTGGGAAAGCTAAATATTTGAAACAAAATTGCAGACACTTCACCTCTAAGTACTCAGAGCAAGCATCTCCTAATAAGAACAGTTTCCTATTCAACCACTATCATTATAATAGCTAAGAAAATAATTTTATAAGATCCAATGGATAGTCTAGTTAAGTATCAGCCACTATCCCCAAAACATCTATTTTTTAAAACTCTAGAATCCAGTCAAAATTCACACACTGAAGGATGTTTCATTAATCACTTTTAATGTTAACAGTACCCTAGATAACGTCTCACATCTGTACTATTTTTGTGCAGTTTTAGACGAAATCATTAAAGATTTTGATGAATGTCAAAATTTAAAAGACTGTGCAAAAATTGGTCATAATGTAAAAACATTTTATCTCAGAAATAGTTCCCTGAGAGACAGCAATTTACATTTCTTCATAAAGTAGGAAGAAGCTAAATAAATTGTACGGTGTCCCAATTTACTTAGAAAAAGTACACAAGAGAGATGTAGATGCCAAAATGCCTGTTCTTCTGTTGGCGGCCCTGAAATCAGGGTGGTCCAACAAGTTTTCAAAAAGCTGCAATATAAACTAACTGCATTCTTAAGAGCTGGGCTTGTTTCAGCATCTTTGACTAGCATTCAAATACCAGGCTAAAAACCTTGATCATCAGGCAGTTGTCAACACAAAATGTTTTAGTCACCCTATAAAAGTTACATTTCTTTATTTAAGATAAGAGAAGAATTTGTGGAAGGGGGAAGAGAAGATATGGAAGAATTCACAAAAAATTATTGGTTTCTTCAAGCCGCCTTAGTTTGACTGTTTTATTAAAATAAGGTATTTTATCTATAACTTGTCTTTTTTCTATAATCTCAGTTATTAAGGTAAATAAGATAAAATCAAAGGCATAAAATATTTATATATAAAAATACATCTGACTATAAAGAAAAAGCAGTGACTTGTCATAGACTAAATGTGAATATTAAGCAATCAAAAATGCATGCTAAACCAATTAAAGAAGCTGTTTTTCACAGAAACACAAATGTAACATTCTAGTACTTAGGTTTAGGGTAAAGATATTGAGAAATATCTTGAAATAAGAATGTTCTATTTTCTTCTTCAATAACTACTAAAAATTAAGACATAAGGCATTTATTAGACCATATGCATAGTACATTTCTACTGGAGTTAATACAATGATTCCAAATATTAAATTAAAAAAATAGTATGAAGCTTTTCACCTTTCCTTTTTTTTTTTTTTATCCTCACACGAGGAGGACATTTTTCCATTTTTTGTTCAGATAGAGTGGGAGGGAGAGAGAGAGAGAGAAACATCGATGTGAGAGAGACACATCGACTGGCTGCTACCCGCATGACCCAACCAGGGCCGGGGACAAACTGCAACCGAGGTACGTGCCCTTAGCGGGAACCGAACCGGGTCTCTCTGTACCGCAGGCCGACGCTCTAACCGCTGAGCCAAACCGGCCAGGGCCACCTTTCCTTTTTAAATTACAGTTAATCCGCCTGGCTCAGCGGTTAGAGCGTCGGCCTGCGGTACAGAGAGACCCGGTTCGGTTCCCGCTAAGGGCACGTACCTCGGTTGCAGTTTGTCCCCGGCCCTGGTTGGGTCATGCGGGTAGCAGCCAGTCGATGTGTCTCTCTCACATCGATGTTTCTCTCTCTCTCTCTCTCTCTTCCTCTCTATCCCTCCCACTCTATCTGAACAAAAAATGAAAAAAATGTCCTCGGGTGAGGATAAAAAATAAAAAAATAAATAAAATAAAATAAATAAATTACAGTTAATCCAATCTTATTCATTTGATCAGATGACAAGGGGGGAAAAAAATCATTCTAAAAATATTCCACCTAAACTTAAGGAGACTGGGAATGCTTCCCTGATTCACTGCTACACTTGGGATAAAGCATGTTCATGGTACAGTAAAATAAGGTCCACATCTAATGAAATTTATTGCTTCATACCACTTTCCCTTCAGCTTCACCCTCCAAATCTGTACTATTCTACAATTAATGGATTAGGCCACCACCAAAGAACAGTTAGGGCG
Organism: Tadarida brasiliensis; assembly: GCA_030848825.1. Lineage (NCBI taxonomy): Eukaryota > Metazoa > Chordata > Mammalia > Chiroptera > Molossidae > Tadarida > Tadarida brasiliensis. The sequence goes on along the minus strand of CM061267.1, from coordinate 89,349,446 downwards.
AGGGAATATTAGGAAAGCTTTAGGTTTAAATTCTCTCATTAGTTATTTATTGCACATCTAGTATGCACAAAATACTGATAGGGCCGCGGGACAGTGAAATCAATTAATATAATTGTGACAGAAAGACATTTAAAATATTTCAAAAATACACTAAGTTTATTATTTAAGAAACATTTGCTTTTTAGGTTATATATTTGCATAACCTGAAAATTCTTAAGGTGCCAATTAACCTGTGCTCTTACGTGCTCTGTTCTTAAAACTATGAATCACCAACTCACTGTTGGTACCAACCTCAAGAAGGCCAGCTTTTGTGGTCACCACCAACATGTCAGAATTTCCTTCATCTTCCATAGTAAGCAACTCTTCAATTGGAGAAGCAGCTCGAAACTGGAAAGGTGTACTTGCTCCACGAATTTCACCCTTATGGGTAACATAACAGAACTGATAAAACTCTCCATCGTCATTTGGAAGGTAATATCCTAAGAGGAAGTTAAACAAAAAATTATTAAACTTCCTACTGTAAAATGTTATTTTGATTTAATTTAACAGTATTTGCTATCTCTTCATTCCTGACCTTGTTCTAGGCTTTTAGGGTATGTCTTTCCTCTCATATTTCATAAATTATCAAAACTAGACTCTCCTTCCCTTAACATGCCCAAATTTTTCTTATCTTAGGACTAAGCTTATATTCCCAGAATATCCCTTCCCCAAATCTTCTAAGAGCAAAACTAACTCATCTGGGGGAGTGTCGAATATGTAGTTTTCAGTGAGAGGGAGGCTGGAGGAGGAGCAAAGAAGAACCAGCAAGAAAACCTAGGATTATTAGGGGTGAGAATATGCCATTTAAAGAAATCTTCCCTCAATTCATTAAATGTAAAAGGTAGATATTAACAAAAGGATTATGCTATACATATAAACTGTGTAATGGCAAAAAAGAGGATGAGGTCCACTGATGCTGCAGAACAAAAATAAGCTTTGTTAACTACACAGATTTATTCTGGAATTCCAGCTCCACCACTAATTATTATTTACTTAACTTTCCTGAGTCCCCGAGTTTCTTAGCTATAAAATAGACACAAAGCTACCTATCTCAGAGTTCCAAAGTATCTATAGATAATGTATTTATACCATCTAGCCCACTATCTGACAAATAATGCATGTTCAATGTTCCTTTTTCAACCCAATTGTTTACACCTTCTCTTTTACATTTTTCTGGATTATCCTAATTCAAAATTAATTTTCCTCCTCTCCAAAGCTACCATAATTTTTTACATTAAAAAAACAAAAAAGCCCTGGCCGGTTTGGCTCAGCGGTTAGAGCGTCGACCTGCAGTCCAAAGAGACCCGGGTTTGGTTCCCGCTAGGGGCACGTACCTCGGTTGCAATTTGTCCCCAGCCCTGGTTGGTCGTGCAGGAGGCAGCCACTCGATGTGTCCCTTTCACGTCGATGTTTCTCTCTCTCTCTCTCTTCCTCTCTCTACCTCCCACTCTATCTGAACAAAAGGTGGAAAGGTGTCCTCGGGTGAGGATAAAAAAAAAAAAAACAAAAAAACCTTCATAGTATACCTTGTATTACTAGTCATTATACACACACTTTATATCCTATATCAAGACCTCAGAAATATTGTGGGGAGACATATAATATAAAAATTCTGGAATCCCACAGAATGACTTGTAAAAAGGAAGCATTAAATTATTGTAAAATGAACATACAAAAATGAATATATTCACCTTATCTTGGATATTACTATCTACCCAGAAATCTGTAATCACTACGCCTATCATTCTTTCATATCTTAAAATTTTCAATCTCATTATTATGATATCTACCTCACTTGATTTCATTCTTTAAAAAAAAATAGCTGGCCTTTCTCTTTAGAAACAGGATAAAGGGACAAAGAAAATTCAAGGTAAGCCTAGAACATCATCTGGGTGCTTGAAAGTAAAAAAGAAGCCCTTTAAAAAGAAGTGGGGAAGGAAGGGAATGTCAAAAAAACAAAGGAGTCCACCTGATGGAGTTACCTATGACCAAAGAAAGGTAGAACAATTTGAGCAACTAAAATATATTAGACTTTATTCCATAGAATAAAATAAATATCTATGAGTCCATGGGAAGAGAAGTTTTCTTAACATAATTCCAACTAATAAATATATGAGGAACGAGAATAGAAATGCATCATTAGGCAAATACAACAATAATATTTGTTGTAAGCAAGACTCAGTGACGGATACTAAAATGAGTGGGTAAAAGCTTGAGAAGAAACAAGATATTTCCTTAGTCTCAAAGTAGCTCCCCCATAATAGTCATTAATTACAAAGGAAAAACTACTAACTCTACAGTGGAAAAACCCAGCAGACACCACTTTAATCAAGTGATCAAGATTAGCATCACCAGTAATAAGATATATGGACATAGTACTCCTTGATATAATACACTCAGAAGGGTATAACATTAGTTCTATGGTATTCTTCCTAAAAATGTATAACCTCAATGCAATCATGACAAAGCATCAGACAAACCCAAAATAAGAAACATGCTACCAAAAAAAAAACACTGAATAGTACTATCCAAAATGTAAAGGTCATGAAAAACAAGGACAATATGAGGAACTGTCACAGACTGGAAGAAACTAAAAAGATATGACAATGTGGTATTTTGGATTGAACTCAGGAACAGAAAAACTAGGAACACTTGTGAAATTTGAATAAGGTTTGTACTTTAATCAAAAGTATTCTCCCAATGTTAAATTCCTGGTTTTTAGAATAAATGTACTATGGTTATGCAAGATGTTAAAATTAAAAGAAGCTGGGTGAAGAGTATAGGCAAATTCTATGTACTATTTTGGTAGCTTTACATCTAAAATTTCAAAATATAAAGTTTTTTAAAAGAGTAAGAGATATTTTTTAAATATCTAGCAAGATATTTTTTAAAGTTTTTAAAAACCCCACCCTCCTAACATCTACTACTAAATCTATTAATCCATGACTCAGTAACTTTGCAAATGTCCATTAGACTTATTTTTAAAGTTTAAATAGAAAACAAAAATAGATTCTGACTAATCACATCTGGTATTATGATAATAGAAATTCTACAAACTAGATATTCACGGTCTGATTTAAAAAACGCTCACAAAAATAATACTAAGAAATATGGTTCAAATATCATTTGAGATACAAGATGTAGTTATTCAGAGTTGCAATTTAAAGCTATCTAGAAAAGGCTCGTGTAGATTAATAACATTGAAAATAGAATAGGAAAATTTAAAAACCAATCTCTCAGTCAAATTTTATAGCCTGTGACATTAGCTATCAGCCAAATGATAATAAACAAATAAGGGTCTCTTTAAGAAAACAATTCCATTTATGTATTTTTGTTAGTTGTTTTGAGTTGTGCATTTCAGGATTCTCATTACTCATCCATAAAATGAACAAAGTGATTTAGATTGTGCTTAAAATCCGTGTTAGTGCTAATATTTGATGGATATGTTTTTCATGATTCTATCCTGCCTTTTTTTATATAACAAACAAGTTCTATGCAGATAGAAGCTTTTATTTCTAAACTTCAAAGTAAAATTAACATGTTGAATTTTCAAAAACTTGTAAAACTTACTGCACTTATGCTTAGCTCCCATGAAAATGCTTTTAAAGTATAAACAGAAATAAACTGGATGCTTTTCTCCATTTTATAAAACTCTTTTTAAACTTTTTGCTAAGTCACTAACAAACAAATTCATTACTCAATATAACACATTCTGTAAGTTAACTTCATTACAAGGCTAACTAATTACATTAAAAATGACTAGAAATAAACCCACAACTTTTAAGAACAAGTATCATAATGATAAAATCAGTTCCAATATACACACTTGAATTTGACTATCTTTTAAAAAGACTATGAATCAAAAGATAAACTACATGTATAATCTGTAATATTTCTTAATCCAGAAAACAAACAAGAACTGCCCAGCCAGTGTGGCTCAGTGGTTGAGCATCGACCCATGCACCAAGAGGTCACCAGTTCGATTCCTGGTCAGGGCACATGCCCAGGTTGTGGGCCCAATCCCCAGTGAGGGGCATGCAAGAGGCGGCCAATCGATGTTCTCTCTCATCAATGTTTCTCTCTCTCTCTCCCCCTTCCTCTCTAAAATCAATAAAAAAGGAAAAAAATTTTTAAAAAACACAAACAACCTAAATCTTTGCCTATATTACAGTACAAAATTCATTCTCTGAATATTTGTTTCTTGACATAGTACATAAGGACATGTTTTTATATATGCAAGCTTCATATGGTCACATTGCCAATCGATGTTCACAACAAACATATACAGTATAAACCTCAGAATAAAAAGTTTAAAAAACATAAACTACCAAAATCCCAAACACTGACAATACTGAATGCTTGCAAAGATGTAGGAAAAGGAACTTTCATTCATTGCTGGCGGGAATGCAAATGGTACAGCCACTTAGGAAAACAATTTGATGGTTTCTTATGAAACTAAACACACTCTTATCATATGATCCAGCAGCCACATTCCTTGGTATTTACCCAAATGAGTTGAAAACTTACATCCACCCAAAAAACTGTGCATGAATGCTTAAAGCCGTTTTATTCAAAACTGCCAAAACTTGGAAACAACCAAGATGTCCTTTAATAGACGAATGGATGAAAAACTGTTACATTCATACAATGGAATACTGTTGGTTTCCTTTGCAATTCTATGCATTTTATGTGTATAAAAATACTATACTGAGACAGAGTCCATTAGGTTCCCTAGACCAAAAAGAATCTATAGCATAAACAAAACTAAGAATTTGCTTTAATACAACCCCAAATCAGTACAATGATAATACAAAATCACTCTGCACCAAATTCTGTGATAGGTTTCTAAATTTTTTTTTCAATCCTCACCCGAGGATACTTTTCTCCATTTATCTTTCAAAAGAGTGTGTGTGTGTGTGTGTTTTTTTTGGGGGGGGGGGGGGGAAGGCGGTGGCGCACAGACATCGATGTGAGAGAGAGACATAGATTGGTTGCCTCCCACATGACCCTGACCAGGGCCAGGGACCAAACCGCAACCAAGGTACGTGCCCTTGAATGGAATTGAACCTGCGACTCCTTGGTCCGCAGGCCAACACTCCAACCGCTGAGCCAAACAGGCCTGGGGCAATAAGAGCATTTTAAAAAATCTGTACATAATGCCAATCTAAGACAAGAATGGATTTTAAGTTACTTATATCCATTTTATAGGCAACTTTTCCCTAGAGAATTAATATATCTACTCTATAAATCCTGTTAATCATCTTTGTGGTTTTCATGCAGAATACAATGGTGGGCAAAAGTAGGTTTACAGTTGTTCATATGGAAAATAATATATAAATAATACAAGAATAAACTGTTTTGGGTACTCACAACTGTAAACCTACTTTTGCCCACCCCTGTATTTTTCTCACCTCTAATTTGTTATATTATTCTAATATCAGTAACAGCATTGTTTTCTCCTTTGGGGGGAAAAAAAACATCAAAAGTAAAGAGCTAAAATCAATTCTCTTCAATGCAAGTTCACAAGCAAAAACACCTTTGCAATGTCTACATAAAATATCATGTGACCTACAGTAGATATTTACATCCTTATGACTTTTGCTAAACAAAGATACAAATTAATTAAACTGTGGTATGCTGGATATGCCTAAGTAGATAATTACTACAGGTACAACATTTTTAATGGCAATAAAATACCTAATTTCATCGGGTTCTGTAGCTTTCCATTCTTACCTTGAAATGCTAATACACAATTGACTGTTGATCCTTCTACATAATGTTCAGGCATTGGGGACCATAAAAATGTGTAATAATCACGAGCAGTACTCCATCCAACCTAAAGGGAAAAAAAACATGGGAGATTATTAGTAAGTAGTTTAATATTAGAGTGGTATCTTATAGCATATTGTTTTTTTACTGCGTCCTAAAGTTAAGACATGGGTTAATATGTTTACAAATCATAGTATTTTAACAAGCATGTCAAATTTTATGATTTTTTTATTAAGCTATAACCTAATGCTATAAAAATCTATATAAATGGAACAGTTGAGTTTCTACTATGTATTAAAATGCAATTTGATATCCAATTTCTTAAGGAAAATCTTAGTATCAAATATAAAACTTATGTTTTGCTTAAAATTTGAATTCACTAAAACAAGTTTTTAACTTTATTTTATGCCTCAAAAAATCCACTAACTTCACTAATCTTTCATCTGTACAAAGTCTTGCTTGCAGCCTATTGGGAAATTTTGTAAAAAGGCCTTTATTACCACGATGGTTACAAACAGTCGACCTATGTCCCACATATCTCTAAAATGTATTTTCAACTTACAACATGTATACATTACATATCTGTCTGTTTTTTCCAGATAGGATGTACTGTGTTAAATATGGATTAGAGATGTTTAAAACAGGTACTAGGTATCTATATTCTTAATTCTGATTGACATAGGATTAGAGATTTACAGAATACTGAAGCTGGAAGAATTTCAACAATCTTTAGTCTCTAAAGGAATGTTTTCAAACAGTAGGAAGTGGTAACATCAATTTAATGGTTCACATTAATTTTTTAATTATATAGAATTAGAAAAGTATCAGAGTGCATGATAGCTAAGCATTGCTTCATGAAAATCTGTTTCATATGTATTTGCAGGCAATTTTGCTAGGTCGAACCACAAAATTTATTTCTGTGTGTCAAGGTAAAAAATGTTTGACACTATAGTTTTCATCTCTTTACAGATGAGAAGTTTGAGGAATCTGTGATGTAAGTGACTTACATCACCTATCTAAGGCTTGAGTTTTTCCTCTTAAAACTGTTAGAAGGCCTGGCCAGTGTGGCTCAGTGGTTGAATGTTGACCCATTCACCAAGAGGTCGCCAGTTCGATTCCCGGTCTGGGGCACATGCCCAGGTTGTGGGCCCAATCCCCAGTGAGGGACATGCAGGAAGAGGCCAATCAATGTTTTCTCTCATCAAAGTCTCTCTCTCTCCCTCCCTCTTCCTTCCTCTCTAAAATCAATAAAAGGGAAAAAACGAACTGTTAGAAGATTAAATTAGATGAATATAAAAGCAGTTATTCAGCAGTGTACCTGACCCATGGTGAGCACTCCTTAAGTGGTAATTTTTGTAAGCACAGTGTATATTAGTGATGAAGAGCACAGGAAGATCGATCACATTGCCAGAAAAGATCTCTTGCTAGCTATATGACTTCACATAAGTTATTTCTGTTCCCTCCTCTTTAAAATGGAAATAATGGTAACCATCTCAAAGAGTTTTGTGTGTATTAAATAAGATAATCCCTGTAAAGCACTTACCACAGTACCTAGCACATCAATTATCATTACATGTTATCATTAGTTAATTCCCAAAGACACACAGACTTTTAGGGACAGTGAACTGACTCTACAATGTTATGTCCCTCATTTCATATCCCCCAATGCTTCTACCATCTCCTGAAAAAGAGCCCATCTGACGTTTTTCCCCACAACAGATTCACCTGGTACAAATCATAGCTTGCATTCTTTGGCCCTGTCCATACACTGATCTTAAAAGAAATACTATCTATAGCCACATCTGTCTTGAAAAAAAATCTCCCTACATGAACAGGCTCTGTCTACCTGAACAAGGCAGACAATAAGAGGGCTGAGTATGCCATTTATCTGTGATGGCAGACATGCAAAACTGGTATCACAATTATAGATTTCTGATTGAAGTGGCACTAGGAATAGCAGTAACAGATACAGTTTACTGAATGTTTGTTTTGAAGCAAATATATTGTCCTCATCTTACAAATTAAGAAACTAGTAAAAGGCCAGCTAATGGCCAAGATTTGAACCTACAGTTTAAGCTCTACACCACCAGGACACCACTCACTCTTCTGGCAAAATATAAAATACTCCCACACTTCTCTAAAATTCTATCTCCTTCCTCCAACACTGAGTCAAGCAGTCAACAAAAGACAGCTACCTTTCATGAGAAGAAAAACAAAATGGGGAAAATAAGATCTCTTACAATTATCAGAAAAATACATATAAGAAAAGAGATGTGTTGAATGGTTTAGTCTGTGCTGTTTTCTCTAACTGAATCACATTAGTTCAAGCTGTTCCTTATTGGTTGACTACAATGGTAACTTACACATACTTTGTCTTCCTTTATCACATACGTCTAGGCAACTCTTTTCAAGAGAGTGGTCAACCATGCTAAGAGATGTCCCATGTATCCCATTTTGAACCCATAGAGGAGGTGGGGCATGATGCAACCCAATCTGAGCATAAAAATCAGGAATATGCTTCACGCTCCTTCTGAGGAAGGAAAACTGAACATAGTTCTTAGATCACTTTGGGAGGGGCATGTCAGGCGTACATTAAGAAATAAACATAAAAGTCTCTCAATCTGGAAAGATACAGAGTACAGGCTCCTTTAGGATAGGTATGTCTTATCTCTAAACTCCAACATGAAAGTACAGTAGAACAGACCACAGTGGGGAAAAATACAGAAGATGGACAGCAGGAAATTATGTAGGAGCATATGGTAAGAATAATAAATCTAATCAGAAGAATCAATAAACCACAAAGTGTCCAAGTCACAGGTTGTTTCTCTTTGCTTTATTTTCCTGGTCACCTGGCTAGAACTTGGTTAGATTTCTGGACTGCAAGGAAATTAGATTTCTTGAAATGCAAGGGAATTTGCCTTTTAGTCCATTAGCAGCAAATGTAAAGAAATTAGGGGGACCGGAAAGTAATGTCGTTAAAGTAATGACATGTTAAGGGCGGAAGTGGAAGCAAATCCGTGTCAGACAATCAAGGAACTGTCAAACACTCTTAACCAACCTTGGTCGACCATCCAAGAACATTTGCAGCAGATTGGTAAAGTAAGCAGAGCAGGTGTTTGGGTCCCGCATAATCTGTCCGAAGAAAACAAAGCTAACCGGTCCACCACATGCAACTTATTGCTTCAGCAGCACAATACAGAAGCGTTTTTTGATCACTTGATCACTGGAGATGAAAAATGGGTCCTCTATGATAATCCAAAACGCAAAAGGCAGTGGCTCTCTCCGAAGGAATCGCCACGAAGTACAGCTAAGCCAGGTATATACCCCAAAAAGGCACTTTTGTGTGTGTGGTGGAGTATTCGTGGGGTTGTTCATTTTGAAGTGCTAAAACCTGGACAAACTGAATGCAGACCTTTACTGTGAACAATTGGATCGAGTAAATCAATCTTTAATTGAAAAGTGCCCAGCGATTGTCACCAGAAAAGGCGTTATTCTGCAACACGATAATGCAAGACCGCACTGCGCAAGACGAACCCTGGAAAAAATTAATGAATTAGGGTGGGAGGTATTGCCTCACCCACCATACTCGCCCGATATTGCGCCATCGGATTTCCATTTATTCCGATCGCTACAATATTTTCTAAGTGGCAAAAAATTTGAAAATTTGGATGATGTCCAAAATGCCACCTCCAGATATTTTGCTCAAAAACCAATTGATTTTTATCGATCCAGCATTGAAAATTTTCACACTAGATGGCAAAAAGTTGTTGATAACGAGGGTGATTACATCATTGATTTAAAATAAAAACTTGTTAAAAATTTATGTTTGAATTTAATGTAAAAAAAACGACATTACTTTCCAGTCCCCCTAATATTACATTTAGCCCTGGCCGGTTTGGCTCAGCAGCGGTTAGAGCATTGGCCCATGGACAGAAGGGTCGTGGGTTTGATTCCCGGTCAAGGGCACATAGGTGGATTGCAGGTTCGATCCCCAGCCCCAGTTGGGGTTGTGTGGGAGACAACCAATAGACATTGTCTCTCTCAAATCACTGTCACTATCTCTATCTTTATTTCTCTTTCTCCCTCTCTCCCTTCCACTCTATCTAAAAATCAATGGAAAAATATCCTCAGGTGAGGATTAACAACAACAAAAACTATTACATTTACAGTTAATAACAGCAATTTTAAAATCATTGAAAAATGGCGGGGAGAATATGACTACATTTAGAACAATGGAACAAACAGTTAAAGTTACCTATGACTGTCAGTATATTTTGCTTCTAGTAACTACACTTGAATCCAGTTATAAAAGGGTATATCTATGGTAAGGAAGGAACAACAGATGTTTCACATAGTTTAGTCTGGGAAATTACAATAGTACTGGCACCGTTCTTCTGTTACTAATGCAATAGTGAAATAAGACCAAAATAGGAAATTAAATAAGGGTGAGTGATATGGAAGGTGATATGGAAGGAAAAACAACAACCACCTTTAAATGTGATTAACATTTTAGAAAAACATATTGAATAAGAAGTATTGATTATAAAGAAAATTCTAAGAGGGAATGTAAAGATCAGAAGGATACCAAGGTTACCTAACAAAAATAAAAACATTAATAAATTCTAGAGAAACCTAGAGAAAGACAACATCAGGGTGAAGAGTGTATACAAGAGCACTTTTAGAGAGAGAGAGAGACATGGAGACCCAGGGGGCACTGATTTGGGGGAAGGGGGTAAAGGGAGACAGACAGAAGACTTGAGTAGGAAAGGCACTGAAAATATATTTGCTGGTTATATATGGACAAATATAAAACCTACAAAGTAGTATATAAAATGAGCCTATGAATTTTTTAAATCTAGAAAAATATACACCAAACTTAACTACAGCTATTTCTGGGGAAGGTGGGAGTACAATGGGTAGAGGCACTCACTTTCTTTTGTATATACTGCAGTTTTCAAAAATCATATTATTGAAAGAATAAAGGTCCTTTCTTTTTAAAAGAAAAATACACCAAAAATGCCACATATAGACGGGGAGGATGCAGTGCTGATTCTTAGACAGAAATATCATTAAGGGCATAAATGTCCCACCATGAGATAAAATGTTACAGAGCTATATTAAGAAAGTGGTTGTGAGTGAAAATTTCAGGACATAAAAATGGTCATGCAGTACTATTCCAACTGCTTTCAAAATATGTGCATTAGAAAAAAGACTGAAAATCTTCCTTTAATTAAAAAAGATTGGAAGGAGCCCTGGCCGGTTTGGCTCAGTGGTTGGAGCATCGGCCTGAGGATCAAAGAGTCGCAGGTTCAATTCCGAACCTAGGTTGCGGTTCAGTCCCTGAAGTCCCCGGCCCTGGTAGGGGTCGTGCAGGAGGCACGACCAGTCAATGTGTCTCTCTCAAGTCAATTTTTCTTTCTCTCTCTCTCTCTCTCTCTCTCTTCCTCTCCCTCCCACTCTATCTGAAGATAAATGGAAAAATATCCTCAGATGAGGATAAAAATAAATGAATAAAAAATAAAACCACGTAATGCCAAAAACAAACAAAAAAAGACAATTCCACTTCCAGGAACTTATACTATGAAATAAGTGGGCAAACAAAGATACAAAGACCTTTATTAAGCACTGTTTAATGATAAACATTTAGAAATTTTTCCAATAAATCCCACAGTGCATCAATATCATGTGTGTATACTTTATTATACACAATGTATGTGTACAATTTTTTCATTATATGTAGCTATATGCCAATGTTAACAATGCTTATTGTTACGTAATAGCATTAAAACATGATTTATTATCTTGAGTCTTCCTGTATATTCTGAAATTTTTACTATATACTTGAACTTTCTATTGAGTTTTAAAGTATTATTCAGCCAAAAAAGATGGAAAGGGTCTTCCACACAATTTTATTCACTTTATTGCTTAGAAAAAAGTTAGTCCTTGGAGTGCACAAGGTTGAGAGATAATATTTTAGCATTACGAAAGAAAAAAAAAAAAAAAAAGCAGCAGGCAATGACAAGAAATGTGGCTATACATCAAGTTATATAAAGGAGCCCTACATGGCACACTAAGTTATTTGGTCTTGGTATTATTCTATAGATTGAAGGTAAGAGTTTCAAACAAGAGGAAGATATGTTCAGCTTTTCATCTTATAGTTTATATTAGAGCAGTTTGAAGAGCAGAGAGGGGTGCAAGAATAAGACCAGGGGAAACAGGTGATCTATTGTTATAATCTTGGAAAGAGATAAATAAGGAGGGCATGAACATGGGTAGTGGTATTAAAAATGCAGAAATACATACACAACGTAGACAGAATTGTTACTTGGCTGTATTTAAAGAAAAATTCATAAGCTTTTGGTTTAAGCAATAGGCCATTAAATAAAGATGAAAAAAATAAGTAGTCCAAAGGAAAAAGGTAAAGATTCATCTTCTTGAAACACAATTTATCACACATCAGCCTACATATCTACATTTGCAAATACTTCCCACTGCCAGTGAGAAAAAATTCTACAAACTGTTTAGCCTTCATAGGCAGAATAAAGCTTAATTCCAACCCTTATCTCATCCCACCTCCCTAAATCAAGCTTGTGTTCTAGTTACACTGACTCCTTCTCATGAACATTCTCATCTCTGTGCCTTTACTTATACCATTTTCCTGTCAAGAATGCCCTTCCCTCAATCTCATTACCCTGCTCTATTGTTCTCATTTTTTTTTTCCCAGGTAAGAAATGGAGAACATGAAAAAAGAAAACAAAGATTCTGGAAAATTTTTTACAGGTCCTTAGGTGAAACTGAACCTTTTGATCACAGAGAGAAAAGCCTGAATTCAAGTTCCCAACATTTGTTGTATACTAGTCCACTATTAAATACAAAATGTTTACATTTACAAATGTAAATGTTTTACATTTGACTTTCACAAAAATGACCTGTTTATAAAAATAACCATTAATTTAGAGTGAAGATAGAGCTAGTATAAGCTACTGATCAATTTGCTTAAAAGAAAATAAAGAGTACCAAGATGGAAGAAATATGCAGAAAGATTTTCTTACCTTGAATATACCAACCCAATCTTTTGGATGTGGATGAATATATGGAGTTAGGGTGTAATGACATTCCAGGTGTGCATTAGGAAGATAACTCTTGGCCACATTTTGAAAGATGACATGGGCAAAATTGGAAGTCTGTGGGACTTCTTGAAAGGATGTCATTGTGAAATCTGAAACAAGTAAATCATACAAGTTGAATGATACCCAACTAAGAAAAACTTTAATCTTCAGAAAATGTATCATTAAATGCAAATTACATGGCTATTTACATAATTTCTGTGAAGACATAGACTTTTTAATACTGGAACTCCTCCTGAAAAATGTGCTTCAATATAAAAGTAAAGACAAATTGGAAATAAAAAATTTCCAATATGGCTCAGAAAGTTACATGGGGGTTAAAAAGCTTTTAAATCAAAATAAAAAACAAACCATCAACTCTCCTGAAAAGCCTAGCCCTTTGCTTCTTTTGCAACTAAGAGCTTCTATGTTGGACCCTTGAAATTCATTATTTTCCTCCCTAATCTGACCCATCACATCTTTCTCCTAGGTTGTTGGCTCCTATAACAAAAGCTAACCTCTTAGTGCCTGCACTCCTCACTAATGTTTATGATCCCCCGGACCAGTGTTTCTCAACCCTGGCTACACTCACTCTTTAAAAATAAAATAAAACAAAAAAATCGAAAATAAACCAAAAAAAAAAGAAAGAAATAAAAAAGACAATGACTTTCTGGAAGTGGGACTTGGATGTGTGCATGTGTGTGTGTGCATGCATTTTTCTTTTAGCATCTTCCCAAATAATCTTAATCCTGTGCGTAGTCAGGACAAAGAACCACTACTTAGACTCTGACCCAATTCAACAACCTGTCTCCACTACCATCTCTCTCTCATTTCCACAGACGCCTAGACCCCCACAGCCTATCTTCTTGAGCTTCTAGTACATGCTTCTTCAGAACTCTCAAACCATGTAAAATCTCAGCTGGTCTACTTATAATAGCTCAGCCTATTTGTTTCTCTCTACCTATACCAATTCTACCTTTCATTCAGGGTTCAATAATCCTACCTTGACTTCCAGTATTCCTTTTCCCCCCATTAATATAGCTACTGATTAAAAATAAATGTATATATTCTCTGATCCGCGGGCCGACGCTCTAACTGCTGAGCCAAACCGGCCAGGGCTGTATTCTTTACATGAAATACATACTGTAGAAATCTATTATGGATTCAGGAAATGATCACTGGCTTAGTGAATACCAAACACTGGATGGAAGATGAATTGTTCAAGTAGACTACAAAAATCCATAAGATCCAAATGTTTTTTGTGCTCTACTTTTGAGAAAACGAATACAACTGAGGAGTAACTTCAAAAAGCAATTTATACAGCGTGTCACAGACTCAGTACAATCATTGATTCTACAATACACGAAAGAAACTAGGGCACTAACCCTATGGCACTTGTTTTCTGAGTCATCAAAACAGGACTGTGTGTAATAATGAAGAAAACTGGAGCAAGACTTTTTGCTAACCAAATTAATCTAATTTACTTCACAAATTAATTAAGTTTCTACATGACAAGAACAGCAGTAAGACTCTACTCATGTTTTAATAATTATAAAGTCTTCATTGCTAGGAAAATCTAAGACAAGATGTTTTTACAGTTGTTCCTTTTGCTGACCTGTTTGAAATACTAAGGCAAAGTTTTATGGTTTTGAAATAACAAGCACTTCAGAAAATATCCACTTTTCTTTATGTGTCCTCTTTGCTTCTGTTATGGTCAAAGTACTGCTTTATTAAAACAACATATTAGATATCCCATAGAGAGACTTGTTGATCGTGAACCTGGAAGCCACTGCCAGAATTCAGAGCTAAAGAGTGCATTCAGTAGCAATCCTCCCTACCTCTGCATTTAAAAAGACTATTATTACCAGCAACCGATTTCACAGAAACACTTAACTGTCAATATTCCCCAGCTGGTAACCCAAAACCTCCAGGAAAATAAAAAAGTGGCACTTATAAACCCTGGAACTCCACCTAAAATAACTGAAAGAGTTCTATTACTTTGTCTCTTTGAATTGTCTGAGCTAATCTGGGCTCAGGGGGATGTCATGAAGCTGATGAAGTCACTAATGATAATCTCTTTTTAAGTCAGCTGCTTCATAAAGAAGGAAAGAAACTCAGACTCCGGTTCTGAAAAAATGTTCACTACTGATTTTAAGATACCAATAACAAAAACTATAGTTGAATCAACTGAACCAACTTCTAATAGATACAACTATATTAACCGAGGCAAGTGAAATCAGTAATATTTTCCTATGAAAAGAGTGAATATTTACGTTTCTCTGATGAAGATATACAGGAAGGCTAGATTAGAATGACTTTCCCATGTTTTTAATTAAAAGCGGTTTAGGAACAAAACTTTTTTTTCTTAAACCCTAACATTTCCCAAAGTAAACTAAATCAACAAAACTGTAATTATTTGTTACAAAACAAGGCAGTGGAGTTTAAACTTTTGTTTAACCTCAATTACAATCGTGACTTAAAAATCCCTAGTCCAACCTTACACTTTTACTTCACCGAAAAAATTTTAAGGTGTAAAATAGCACAAAGGTATACATATATGTTATTTATATCTGTGTGTAGATATGCTTATAATACATCAAGAGGGACTCACCATACAGTTAACAGTCTTTACTCATGAGGGATATGTTTGAAAAAAGGACTTTGAACTAAATTGACTGAATTTAAACCCTCCCCCCAAAATTCAAGTTTTTAATACAAAACCCTAACACAGACTTTAAATATATTCATGATGCCTATATATCTGAAGAGTAAAACAATCTGTGATCATCTTTTTAATAACCTTTATTAATCCCTCTCCAACACTCCAACCTTCAACGTGATTAGAACTATAGAAATTTTACAAGTCATTCTACTCTTGTTTCTACCTTACTTTTTAAAATTAAATGCCAATATCTTCTCATCACACAAAAGTTAACAAGGTACAAAATGAATCAACCCATTTTAAATAGTAAAATGAAATTTCTAATTCCCATACAGTTTTTCTGTTTCACTCTTCACACAGATATGAAAGGGAGTGAAATGATAGGCAAGCTTATAAAAATGTTGAAATTCAACGAAATACCAATGTAGCAAGATGATTCACAGGTAAACTAATATACTACACATGCTCACACACATACAGACACACACACCACCCAGTGGAAAAGTAATGTGCAAAGTCACTGCATCACCTTGTGGTAGTGCTTGGGAAGTGTAGCTTAATTAACATACTAAGAAAAAGAACAAACTGCATCTCAGTTGGAGAGGAAACAAAGCCACTATATACAAGAAGTGGAAGCAGGTTTACCATACCAAATGTTTCTTCCCATTCTCTAAAGCACATCTCCGGAAACATGGGTATGTTAAGATGCAAACCAAGGCTAAGTAAAAATTCTCAGGAAGTAAAGGACCAGACACATTTGGCTGGGAAACAAAGTCTGAAATGCATATACCCTAAAGTTCTAACATCTCCAGAGTTCCTTTGTGTGTGTTATGTTGTAAACTTTATACTATAAAGTCTTTGGTGTAAAAGCAAATTTTGTTACTTTGGGGATTCATCAATATTTAAGAAAAAGGATAAATAATATGCAGTGGACACTGAGTCAACTAAAATAAATTTGGGGGAAAGGAAGCACGTCAATGTTATCTTCACTTCTTCCTCTTGGAACTTTTTCAAGCCCTAAACAGATCTTGGTAATTTTTCCAATGGCTCCTTACACTCATTTTACTTGACTAGCCCAAAAAAGTGTCTCAGTCAAATAAGATAGAAAATAGACCATACTAAAAACTTCTATGCATTAAACATACAAAATCAAATTAAGCTTTTTAATTTAAATAAATATTTTACATAATTTGCCATTTCTAACAATTAGAATTCAAGAAGAAATAAGGTAATTTTGTTCTGTGTGATAATATGATTATGGTGATTTTTTCTTCCAAGTCCCTGCCAGTTAAACACGCTAAGCTAATTTGAAGTGAAATATCCTGATGTTTTAGATTTGATTTTAAAACTCAAGAGGAAAAAAATGTGTTAGAGGGGGTTAATAAAACAAAACTAGCAAGACAATGTTTTTTTTTACTTTGTTTTCCTCTTGTGTATGTTTGAAAATTTCCATAATAAAAGTAAAACCAGAACAAATAAAAACTAGTAGTGAAAACACATTGCATGTAATGGTTGGCAAACTTAGCGAAAGTTTTTTTTTTTTCATCTTCAGTTAAAAATATATGAACTTTTATTATCTCCAAACTTCAGTTCTAGCGGACACACAAATATCTGAAGGATAAAATGTCTGACATCCTAATAGATTACAACTATTCCTACAACAACTCAAAACAAAGATTAGCAGCTGGTTTACACACCAGAAAAACATTATTAGCAAAATTTCTGGGAGGCAGAAGTCACCTATCTGATAATTTGCACTCTTACAGGGATCTATCTCCAGAACTCTTTACAGGTGAGTTCTCTGCTCAAATGTCACCCACATCACTTTTTACTCTTTAGGTTTTAAAATTTGGTTTCTAAAAAGCTATGACCTTGGTACATATATATTACAGGAGAGAAAATTTTTTCCTCTATTAAGGGTTTATTTAGGGCAAAATAAACTTTAAAAAGCCAGATGTTCACACAGCCAAAATTTTACTTAATAGTATCCAAAATGCAAAAGAATACAATCCAATAAACTTCACCTGAGATAATCCCCCTCCCAAAGCAGTACAAAAAAGCATCGTTAGGATCTTTCCTAATTATTTAACATCATTAAAAAGATTGAAATTTAAATTCCAAAATACTGTTATTTTGTTAAGGAAAGGATATTTACTGGTTAATGCTACACAAGTGGCTGCGGCCATAATTGTAAACAAGTGTGCAATTTAGAATGTGATAACTAGAAAACAAAAACTACAATCATATGTTCTTTGAAGTTGCAAATAAAAACCCTAATAAGTCGCCGTCTCTAACGTAATCAAGTAATCCTTCAAGAAATCAAGTCCACCCGTGTTGCTAAGAACAAAACGAAGGCCTGGCTGAGCTCAGCCCTTCTCTACACCTGAATAGCACTTTGAGAGCAATTAACATCTTTAGATTAACTGGTTAATCAAATAATCTCTTTAAATGCTTTTGGAATTGAGCCCCAAAATTATAATTAGTAATTGTGCACGGTTTGTAGAAATTTTGCCAATACCGGAATGCAGAGTTTAAAAAATTAAGATTTATTTTCCCATCTAAATCCCTGACTTACTAGTAATTCATAACTACTATGTGAAACCTAAAACCTAACATATGTAGAAAGTCAAATGCCAGTGTTTTCAAACAAAACTATTATGAATAGGGTAATATGTTTATCAACACACACACACGCGCGCACACACACACACGCCTGCCCCCGCGACAATGATTTTCCAAAGCAAGGAACGCCTCGTCGGGACTTGTCAACACACTGCGGCCTTGCGGGGTGTCAAGTGGAGGGAAAGGAGAGTTGTGAAATCAAGAAAAGTTGCCTAATCGAAGAAAGATGTGACTCTCCCCGGAAGATCTGTTAAGTGCCCTGGGAACACTGTGCGTAGGAGCCATTAATAAACACACGGAGAAAAGCGCTATCTAATTCCAGGTGCAGCAGGCGCGCCGGCTAACCCCGCCCGCGGCCCCTCACGTCGGCGGCGCAGGGAGTCTCCGCCTCCTCCTCCGCCCGCGACTCAAACCAAAACACTTGGGTTTCACTCCGCACTAGGAAACCTCAGCGTCCTTTCCGGACTCGACCCAGGTGTTTACCCAAACTCACCCACGCCGGCAGCACCCCCTCTGCCCTCAAACCCCCCACCCGAGAGCTGAGCCTCGGGCAAACAAGTTTCTTCTTTAGGGGTCTCCCGCGTCACTCGCCTCCGCCGAAGAGCCCGGGTCCCACACGCCTCCCCCAAATCGCGAAGGCCTATCTCGGGCCTCCCCGCGGTGTGGGGCGGCCCCCCGTCGCCTTTTCCAACTCCACTGCGAACCGAACTCGCCCGCACCCGTCACAGTCGCAGCCCGGAAGGAAAGGTTGTCCTCCACAGGGAAAGCGCAATCATTTGGCTGCGTCGTCACCACGGAGACCATTGCTGAGACCCGCCAGGCCCCTGGACTCTAGGAGCTGAGGGGCGTCTCCCGAGCCCCCAAAGAGCTCCAGCTAGGGTCTGCCCCGCAAAGGGCACTAGGACGGGCAGGGGGAGCGCTTACCCAGTGAGGGGCTCCCGGACAAAGGGAGAGTTACAGAGGTTTCCAAGGCTGAGCCGCCATCAACTGCCGAACCTCTTCCGCCACCACTGCCTGCCTCCAGCGACCGGCCCCACCTCCCCTTCCCGAAGCCGGCGTCACGTCACTTCCGCCCAGGGGTTCGCCCCTTCCGCCGCCGCGGGTTGGGAGGGGGGATGGCCCCTCCGCTGAAACCCCGCCTCCGCCCGGGCTTCCCCAGCAGTCCTCCTGCGGGCGGCCCCGGATTAACCCTAACGGGCCGAGCCGGCCTTTTCCTTGGCCGGATACTCCTTCTCTTTCTTTGGCCTTGTCGTTTTCACTCTGAAACTCAGTCGCAACGAAACAGGGTCCGTTTGCATTTGCATTTTTGACTTTCTTTTTTAGAATATAGAAAATTTTTTTCTAAATTGTCTTTATTGTTGAGAGTATTACGGAAGTCCCCGTTTGTTCCCCCATTGATCTCCTACTCCCTGCTCCTGCCCCCCACCCAAGCTTTCACCTCACTATTGTCTGTGTCCATTGGTTATGCATATATGCGTATAACTTCTTTGGTTTGACTTTTTAATTATTACTTTACCCGAAAGTTAAGTTTCCAGTTAAGTGGAAAGGATAGGCCAGAGTTATATGGACTATCACCGTGTCATTGCGTGGATCTTAAAAATGTGTCTAAGCGAAGCCTTTCATTTTATAGATAAGAATATGGAGAACCATAGAAGTGGAGGAGCCACCTCACGGCTGGGGCTGCAACCCCTCACCCCAGGGTTCTCTCCCAACTCCTGGTCCAGCCTGTTCTTGTTTATGAGGTTTACTTCTCTGTAAAACCTCGGTGTCTCCTAGGAGCTTTTCAATTCTAATACTCTGATTCTGTTTCCTCTTGCTCCAGCAGTGGCCTCTTTCTACCTACATTTCTATGAGTTGTTAACTGCTTTTATGTGTTATTTTGTGTGTGTGAATTTTGTCCTGTATTCTCTGTTCAATTATAATTTCTAAAATCACTTGACTATATTATATCTTACCTTCCTATAGCAGGCATTCATTTTGAATCCTAACTCCACGGAAGCATGTGTGTTCTGTTCTATTCATCATATTCCTGGGTTGCCATAAAATCCTGATAAAATTTGCAATATCACCAGGGAAGAAAGGATAACAAATTAGATCACATTAAACGTTGAAACACTTTCTAAGTACAGAACTACAAAATCCTCTTTTATATACTTTCTTTTTCACTTCCACATAATTAAGATTACAATGCTTTCAATAGTAATAGGTTCTCAATATTTGATGACTAATTTGTTTCATATTAATTGAAATTTTTGAACTTGGACGTGTCTGTATGTCCTACTTGATCATAGAATTGCAGAAGAACCTTTACATGTCATGTAGCCCCAACCTCCTTATTTTACAGCTGAAGAAAACAGTGTGATAATATCAATAATCACTGGAGATACTGGTAACAACCTTCTAGTAGTGGAAATACCTGTCCCTTAAATGTAAATATAGCAGTGAACTTCATAAGCACAATTTTTTCAGAGGTGTCACTCTTTGTATTTTCTAATCACCAGTTTTCAGTTCATGATATCAGAAAAAACAATATGTTTATAAAAGCTATAATTTGAAAACATTTTTATGCAGGTTTTTTTCTTTATTTTGTTATTTTTAACAATTTCTTGAATTTTTAGACCTTATTTCCCCCATGAAGATATTCATTTAGGAACTTTAAACTTGTTTTAATCCTGTTAATGATGATCCCTTGAATTTTTAGACAGTGTTTCTCCCAGCAAGAGAAATATACACCATTTCAGTATTTAATTGATTTTTTTTAATTAGCCTGTTATATGTATAGCGGTATACTATGGCTATAAGACATATGGATCCACAATCCCTTATATGAAATCTTTGGGCCAAAAGGATTTCAGGAGTCCACATTTTTCAGACTTTAGAAAAGTATACTTTATGTTACATGACATCTCACAAGGTCTGAGGCAGCACTCCATAATCAAGTTAACATCTTTTTCTGGAAAAATTATGAATATTACACTGCTAAGTAGCAGAAATAAAGCATATAGTCTTACTTTAGTTCAGATCTGAAGTAAGGTTTTGCCACTTGGCCACCATGGGTTCAGGTCACGTTTTATTGACAAATAAGTTCAAGTCAGGAGAGGTTTTGCACCAAATGTTAGAAAAACATTTGATCAAAGGTTTTTGGATTTCAAAATAGTAGCTAAGAGATCATAGATCTGTTCAAAGAATGATTGCAAAGTAAATCTCTCAGCATCCCATGATATTTCTGGAGCAATGACAATTCCAAGTAGTTTTCTAGGCAGTCATTCTAACCTGACATATACCACTGTGTCCTATATTTTGATTGGGAAATATCTAAAAGACACCGTTCCTATATTACAACTTATGGTAGCAAAGGGAAGAAAATGAATGAATCCATGTAAAGGTAGGTAACTAAAGTATAAAATATATTATAAAATAAAATAAAAATTAATAAAGTATAAAATAAGATATTCGGAGATGGGAGTTCTCAATATAGGCTTGTGTGAACAGTATACTTTTCTTGAAGGAGGTAGGCCTAGACTGTTAAAGTTAGTAGGGTTTTGATGGAGAGATAGAAAGAAGACTTTAACTCAGGGTATAAGAACTTGGGCAAAGGAGTCAGATAGGGATAAGATTGTTAACAAAAAATAAAAATTCCCATCTGTGGAGTGCACAGTGCTTTCTAGGCACTCTGCTAGATTCTTAGGTTGTCTCCCCCCCCTCACAGCCACCCTATAAGGTATTTTATTCCTGTTTTGCAGGGGAATGTGGGCTCAGAAAAGTTAAATAACTTGCCCATTGTTAAAAAACAAAATTAGAACAAGTAAATTTGGCGATCTAATTGGTTTTATTAAGCAATTCATAAATCGAGCAACATCTCATCTAGCAAGTAGGATGGAAAGTTTTTATAAGCAGAAAATGGTGGGACTAAAGTTAAGAGTGGGTTATTTCAGGCAACGACATCTTCCCTTAGTGGAAGGCAGGGGGTTCTTATCAGACAGATTACCTCATTGGTGTGAATCAGGAAATTTCAGACTGACTGGTTTAAAATTTCACTTCTGGGAGAGTCTGAAACTACAATTAGGTTAGGTGTTCAATCTAGGTTTGGTATCAGGGGCTTTTAGCACAAGTGACACCATTTCGGACCTGTGGCTTTTCTGTTTCCACCATGATCACAAAAAGGGTAAACCAAACTTGAACCCAAATCATCTCTGATTCCCAAAGTTTATGTATTTTCCACCATGTCATACTGCTTCTTGATAAAGGCTTTTCGACCATTTACTGTGTGCTCTGGGTTATGCTAGGTGCTCTGGAGAAAACTAAGAATAAACCATGGATTTTTCCCTAAATCTACTTTAAATCTAATTAAGATATTACAAGATGGTATAGTAAAGTCAGTTTGTAGGAAATGGACTCTGAGAAGTAAACTAGAAAGAAGGATTGATACAGAATAATTAATTTTGGAATTAGCAAGATTTTATTAAAGAAACTGAACTCTAAACTTTGAAATATTAACAGGATTTGAAAATGTAAAGAAAGGACTTATGTAGAAAGAATAAAAGTTCACAAATGAGACAATCAGGTGGTATAACATGGGTTGAAAATTAGAAAAAGTAATTTTAAATAGGCTTGTTATAGAAATATTACAGGTTTTCAAAGCAGGCAAAATAAGCCATTCTCATCTTTTGGAATAGTGGTTTTCCTTAAAGTTTGTATGAAAGGTTCCCTTTGCTAGAAGTTATTCCTTTAAAAAATAATACATTTGTAAACCTCTGTTTAAAAAAGAGTTTTTTTTAAGATGAGATTTGAATAGTGGTAGGTTTTGGATACATCAGAGGATTCAAAACACTCTAAAGCAGAATGTTCGTTTCCTCTTACGCTATGTTAGAACATGGTTTAACATACACCTCGCTCATTATTGTTTCCCTACCATTACCCTCCCAGATGTTCGTTTAAAAACAAACAAAAAAAAAAAACTGCTCCTTTGGGGTGCATGCCAATCAGTTATAACTCCCTCTTCCGTCCTTGTTGCTGTCACCTGCTGATCTCCAAGTCACTCTTCCTCATTCATTGAAGACTGTCATGTACTGCCCAGCCTTCCTCTCCATTCCAAGCCCCTCAGTACCTACTTGGATGAGATTAAAATTAAAAGGCCAACATCCTGGCCTTTTCATTTTTTTTTAATCCCTCATCTTCAATAATCTACTCCACTCCACTCCAGATACTTATTTCCATGATCATATCTTGGACCTTGCCATCATCTGAAACTGCTTCACCTTCAAAATTAAGCATCCTGCTCTTTTACAACAACATTCTATTATTCTAACTTTCTTATTCAAATATGCCCCCTGTAACTTTTTCAAACTCATCAGGATCTCAAATCCATTAAGCTTTCTTATTTTCATATTTTCCTTGTTATTCAACTCAGAGTCCATAGACTATCATTTTATTAACATTATTTCCAATAACCTAAAGTCCCTTGATTTTTTTTATCTTGCAAATTAAGTGCAATTTCTTATAACAAATGTATAATAGACACTGTGGTCATCACGTATTCTGTCACTAAAGGTGATGTCTGGGAATACTATGCAAAAACTTTGATGTTAAAATTGAATGTCTTGGGAGGTTTCTTGCACGATCAAAGAGAGAAATTATGTAACTTAGGATATTAAGAAACAGAGCCTGCAGAGGTTTATACTCTAGTAAGACCTCTGCCCCACCTGACTCCTAACAGTGTTCTTTGTTCCTTGTGCAACTGAGAGGTCACTAGAATGTAAATATTCTCTAACCTCTGTTCCTTATCTTACTGAGAAGGGGAGTAATAGCACAGTACTTTGAATTCTTAAGGTATTTAAGATCAACAAGGTCCTTTCTTCTGTGTTTCTCATCATATACCTTTATTTTTTGAGTCACTTGCATACCAAATGGTTTCTAAAATTAATTAAAGTTATTTTAAGAAAATATTACTAAAATAATCTTCTAAAGTTTTATTTCAACAAAGGCAGAATGAGTTTTAGGCTGAAATGTGTTTTTATGCCCACAGATCTTAACTCCTCCCACCCTCTCAGGAACCCTACATTATTGGATATTCAAGTCCTCCATCTCCACTGGATCTTTCCCATTGTCTTTTCAACAAGCTCAAGACTCTTTCACTTACATTTTTATAAATTCCCTTCCAGCTGTTACTGACTTTTGTCTTCCCCTACACAAACTTCTCACTACTACAAAGAAACGTCTATGTTACACTCGGTCATTTCCCACCCTTCCTTACCCCACTTCATTGCGGATGCTGTCCCCATCCAACCAAAACATGTTGCATTAATATCATAATGTGCTCTAGACAGACAAATCCATCTTCAGATTCATGCACGTCCCATGGATACTAACCCAGTTTCTGATCACATCCCATAATTTGCCTGTATCTCAGGAGATCCATGAAAAGAAATTTAAATTTTGTCCATGATTGAAGAATTCAATCACTTACCTGATTGATAGCCAGCCTACTTCATAAAACATTTTTGAAGGGCCTAAAAATTGGGGCAGGGAATGAAATTTGGAGATCACTGTTGTGCCAATTACCAATTTATTACCTCTCACTTCTAAATTCACTGTTTTTACCTGCTCTGTGAAAATGCATCTAGGTCCTTCAAATAGTTTTCCTTTGCCAGCTAGAATGATTTAAACGTTGTCAGTAGAAAGTGCTGGAGAGACATTGCAAGAGGAAAGGATTCTGCTTCCTGGTTCCTGTGTACCCACTCAACAGACTCGTACAGTGCCTATCACTTGAGTGTCCAGCTGCTGCTGCCCACCCAGCTTTCCCAGTGTCCAGCTCCTGCAGTGCATGGTAACTGGCAACACCCAGCACCCATTACCTTTACCCTCTGGGCAGTTTTGTGGTAGAATGCCTGCAATGAGATCCTTCTCCATGAACAATTTTTTCCAGAACCTAAGAGGGCAGCTTTCTGAAGGCAAGTTCCACATAGTGGATGTCCAGCAAGTTCCAGAGGTGATTTTCTGGCAAGTTCCACCATCTCAGCAACAGAGGGACTTTGTGCGATTCTCTATGAGACTTCTTCATTCATTGACCCATAGTAGTACCCTCTTCAAGGTCTGCATCTCAGCCCTGGAGGTGCTTTTGCTTGGGCATGCATCTCAGCCATGGGGGTAGTGTCTGCTCCTTGTATCTGCTATTCCTATAGTCTTTAGAGTTCCCTTTACTCCTACTAGCCCAGATACTCCAGTCCCCTGTTATAGTTGATAATTCTTTATATTAAACTTTCCCTGTTCAAATCACTGTGCAACGATTTCTCTCTACCGATTGGACCCAGACTGATACAAACACTATACCCCTTCCTTTAGCTTCACAGATAGAACCTGTCTTGATTATTTTTTCTTCTTCTCCTTAATTAATTGCTCGGTGAGTTAATTTAGTTCTGACCAGCTAGGGTTATTGCATGTAGCTCTTCATTGTACTGCAATTTTGTACTGCTATTTGATGTTAATTATGATGCATAGGAGCTAGAATTTCTTCTGTAATATATAGTTTAGGTTGTAGAATTCAATAAACAATGATTTATTACCATTTAACATTGGATTTCCTAGATGAAAGAAATGCCTTTATTCCAAGAAGAGACCATGGCTGTGCTGATCCTGCCATGAGAACAAGAGGAAAAATGAAATTATTACTAAGTACTTATGTTGAACATTTTTAGAAGTGATTTATAATACCTTTTACTAGTTAATCATGAAAATTGACTTTGAGATTGGTTGGTGTGATATAGCAAGTTCTAAGAAGTTAAGAATAGACAAAATTCTCTTTCTTGAATTATTCCTTTTCTACACTTTTCCCACTCTTTCAGGTACCCTTTCCCAAGCTCAACCATCCCTTCCCCTCAGGCATCAAGTGGTCTTGTCTAGGGAAAACAAATAAACTGATTCTCAATATTAATCTCTGTCTTATGAGGGATTTAATGCAAGTATGAGAATCTCAAAGACTTGTGAGTATGAAGCAATGAGCCTGTCATGGTAGGATTTCATGTGTCTATGAGGAAGATCTCTTTAGGTAAGGGACCCTCCTTTTGCTTTTTAAATCACAATTGCTGTCATTCCAGGAGAACCTTCTTTTACCCCATATCCTCTTCTGACAATCTTTTTTTCTTCTTCCCTTCTCAAATTAACTTTTGTAAAGACCAATATATATGACAAGATAATATATTTGAGATAGTAGCCTATTTTTTTCAATTTTCCCCTCCTATAGCTTGCCACTTTCCCAAAGTTATCAAACCCATAGGTTTGTTGACTTGGGGAAGAGATATAGATGAAAAATCCTTTTGACATTTGTTTACAAAATTTGAAGCCTCAAAATGGGGAGAGGATTTAGGCCACAAAGAAAATGGCTTAAAGAGAAGCCAGGGGCTACGGCATAAATGTGGAGGGAGAACAGGTAGCATCTTCCTTCCCAGCTCTAGAAATAGATTTCTCTGGGCTGGAGAAAAGTAGAATGATACATCTAGGTGGACAGAACCACTCAACCTGTCTAACCTTCCTGGGTCTCCAAATATCCTCTGCCCCATTGAGTAATATTTCCAAATCCTGACAAAATTGGAATTGGGAGACTCATAATAGAAATTGAATTGATGGAATATAGCAACACTTTTTTTTTTTAACTAGGATATTTATTAATTTAGCAACACGTTTTTATAGACTTGAGTCATGTGCTAATATTAATACGTACATATTGCATCCCCACTTCCTCACTGATTATTCCTTCTTTCCTCCCCATGCATTATGCTAAACACCCCAGTCCACTAAAAGGTCTGATGATAAGGGCATCAATAACCCTCAGATTTCCCAACCTAATTTTCAATTCTCAGACTTTATCCCACAAACTTTTCAATCAATAGGTCAATATAATTGATACTATTGTCTCCTCCTTCCTTCTTGAAAATTTTTCCTACCTCCCCTCTGTGGCACAATTGCATCCTACTCTTTCTTTTCTTTCTCTGAGCACTCCTCAAGTTCATTTGCAGGCTTCTCATTTCGTAGTTGTCCCCTTAAATAGTGACCTTCTTCAGAGTCCAGCCTTCTGACTCTTGAGCTTTAAATTATTTCCTATTCTTATTACATATTTTCAACTGCCAAATATACTAATACAATTGTTAATAACTACCATATCTCCATCCCAGGCTTCCCTCCTGACAGCAGCCCCATATCCACATTGCCATGTGGATGTCACACAAAGTTCTGGCAGGAGACAGATAACACACTAAAGAAGTCACTGAAGACAGTTTAGTGAAGGGGTTTAAAACAGTCAATAAGGATTCTCTAGCAACAGCGGGGAAGCTATTATCCCCACTAGACCTAAAGGGTTTGGGGAAGGAGCTCTCACCTGCATGTGGAGGAACGGCTGCCTGACAGAACCTGTGGCCACACTCATGACCAAACTGTGACCTGTCACCATAATCTCTTGCTAATATCACCCAATGACCAAACCCAACCTGAAACCAGAGGTCAAAGGAGCCCAGGTGATTTAGTCCACAGATGTCTACTTCCTGGGCACAAAGCAATGGTGTAAAGGGTAAAGAAAAGCTCTGGTGGGACAAATGGAGAATCATTAGCGCATCACCTCAGTGTGGCACCACCAATGACTCAGTTTCTCTCGCTAGGAACCTGGGAGTTTCTCTCAACTCTCTCTTACTTACTTCACTGTACCCAGTCAATCACCAAATCCTGTACATGTTACTCTGTGAACGTTCTCACATTCATCCCCTCTTTGCCATTCCCACCAGTGCTCCAGCTCAGGTCTATGTCTCTTCTTACCTTGATAGGTGCATGCATCTCTTATCTAGTCTCTCAGCTTCTCGTTTCAAACCATCCCTTCATTATCCCTTCACATTGCTGCTGAAGTTATCTTTCTAAAAGGCTAAGCTCTGAGCACTTGAATGGCAGGACCATGCCTTTTCCCCTCAGTTTTTAATTTAAAAAAATGTTTAATCAATTACAAAATCACACAATTGTACTTAATTACAAAAATCATGCATCATAATTCTAAGGAAAGCACACTTTATTGCTATATTAAATGTGAAATTTTCTAAAGAGGTAACCATTGTTAACAATTGGGTTTTATTTTTCCAGATAGATATTCCCCCCAGCTTTATTGAAGTATAGTTGACAAATACACTTTTTTCCTTACTTTTTATTTTGAAGTAATTATAGGCTCATTGTAAACAATAGTACAGAGAGTCCCCTGTATACTTCACCCAGTGCTGTGACTTGAATTGTGTCCCCCAAAAAGATATGTTCAAGTTCTAATCCTGAGTGTCTATGAATGTGACCTTATTTGAAAATAGGGTCTTTTCAGATATAATCAAGTTAAAATGAAGTCATACTGGGCCTAATCCAATGACTGGTGTCCTTATAGGAAGAGGGAAACTTGGACACATACACAGGCACACAGAGAATGCCATGTGACAGCAGAGGCAGATGCTGGAGTAGTGGATACACAAGCCCAGGAATGCCAAGCTAGGAAAGAGGCAAAGAAGGGTCCTCCTCTAGGGCTTTCAGAAATATGAGAAAGTAAATTTCTGTTGTTTTAAGTCCACCCAGTTTGTGGTGATTTATTACGGCAGCCCTAAGAAACAAATACACTCAGCTTCCCCAATGGTAATATTTAATTTAACTATAGTACAATATCTAAGGAGGGAACTTGACATTAGCACAATACTATTAATTAGACAATAGGCCTTGTTCAGCTTTCATCCCAGATTGATTTTTTTAATCACAGAGAAGTGTGCATGCACACACACACACACAACACTTCCATTGCTTTTTAAGTTCCTTAGTTCTCAGTTTAGATAAAGTTTACCCATTGGTAAATGTATGTCAGACAAAGGATTTTTATATGAAGCATACCGTCAAATCAAGAAAAAGACTAGCCAATGGATAAAATGGGTTAAAAGATAAATAGGCAATTTATAGAAGGAAAAATATAAATGACCAACAAGTACATGAAAAGATGTTGAGCTTCACTAATAATCAGGGAAATTATAAATTAAAATCACAAAGAAATATTTTTTCACCATTAAATTGTCACAAATATAGAGACTGATGAGAGATACTCATACTGTATTAGAGAGATGGGATGTAAACAGGTACACAATTTTTTAGAAGACAATTTGGCAGTATCTATAAAATTTAAGATGTTTATACGATTTGACCCAATAATTGCACTTCTAGGACCCCTGGAAATACTTATACATATGCACAAGGATAATATCTAAGAGGATTTTTATTGAAATGCAGTCTTGAATAGGGAAAATATTGTTTGTTTTTTATCTTTATTATTGAAAGTATTACAGATGTTCCCCCTTTTTCCCCCCATTGACCCCCTCCTCCCCACTCCTGTAGAGTATTATGCTGAGCAAAATAACAGTCAGGAAAAGACAATTACCCCATGATCCCCCTTATTTATGGAATATTATGAACAAAATAAGCTGATGATCAAAATAGATCCAGAGACATGGAAGTAGGGATCAGACTGACAAACCTCAGAGGGAAAGGGGGGTTAGGGGGTGGGAACAGATAAACCAAAGAACTTATATGCATATAGGATACATGAATTTTGATATGCCCATATGATGCAGCTGTTAAAAGAATAAAGTAGACAAATATACTCACATATATCAATATGTTAATACACAAAACAATAGAACGATAAGTGTCAGAGAGGCTGTAATTAAAGAGCATAGTCTCTATTTGGATTCATAACCCTGGCTCCACCACTTGCTAGCTCTCAGACCTAGCATAGTTTAAATATTTACTTAACCTTTGGAATTTCAGTTTCCTCATAGGAAGATGAAAATAGTACTGTTTGTATCTATCTTATAGGGTTGTTGTGAGTATTACCTTAGTTAATTCATATAAACATATATTAAAATGGTATCTGGCACACAGAGATTGTTCTGTACATGTTAGCCACTACCATTATTATTGTTTATGTAAAGAATATATATACATATTATCAATACTTTCAGTAGATTGTGACTTCCTCTGGGAAGGAGTATAACTTTTTTCTCTAATAATATAGACTTCTATGTCAGTTGGAGAAGCAGTTGAATTTTGTTATTGTTCTTGGCCAACACATCTGAACCACTTTGGCTTTTTCTGGAGAATTCCTCACCTTATGAAGCAGGACAAGCATTCCACTCTAGAAACTGAAATGCATGCTATGTGCTTTTCCATATTCCCTTGTGGTCAGGGCATGGGCTGCTCCAGTCAGATGCTTACAGAATCCAATCTAGCCCAGGAGAGGCAGCAGCCTGCCAGCAGCTATATTCCAACTGCAGAGGAAGACAAGTCAGCATTGCAGTACCCAAGTGGGGTTAGCTGAACCAGCTGTGAGATCACTGGAGGCAGGGCAAGGAGCTCTTCTTGAGACCTGCAGGGCAGTATGATTTCAAACCTTCCCAAAGAGTTACCCACTATCTCTTTAATACGGAGCTTTTCCCTAAATTAACCAGAGTTGGTTTATTTACTAGAAACTAAAAACACAGACTGATGGAGTATATATTTGAAATTAAAAGCCTTCCCAACATTTTATTATGAACAATTTCAAACATTTAGAAAAGTAAAAGAATAGTAAAATGAATATTTACATACCACCCACCCAGATTCAATAATTAGTAATGTTTTCATATATTTGCTGTATCTGTGTGTGTGTGTGTTGCTGAATATTTGAAAGTTAGTTGTAGGCACTAAAGAAAATAAGTAATACTTTCACAATATCCTCATATATCTAGGCCATATTCAAATTTCTTCAAATATCCTAGGAATGCCTTTTGTACTTTTTTCCCCCAAGCCAAGGTCCACTACAACACATTGTGTTTGGTTAGGCCTATTCAGTGTCTTAATTTAAAAATGCAATGAAGAAAAATAAGGGAATTGATGGGCTTTGATCCTACTTTTATTGTTTTCCACCTAATGATTGAGAAGATAAATACCAGAACTAACAGTTAATAAGCAGTAATCACATGCCAAGCTTAAGTGAGGTGCTAAGCATATCAAAATAAATAGGACAAGGTCCCTGACCTCAAGGATTCAGGCCCCCTGAGTTTCGCCAAATACACACAATGTGTTGGTCTCACTTTTAACCAGCTAAAGGAACAGATAGAGATTGGATATCAGAGTTAATTATTTCCTTGGCTCAGAGCCACGTTATAGAGCGAGAGAGCTGAGCAAGGCTGGATACACAGGTCTAATCCTTTATCTCCCGCTACTTTCTGAGCCCTGTACCCACTCAGCATAGCAATTCAGCACCGTCACCGCCTGATTCCAATCTAACTTTCCAGGCTCAGCTCTCACCACTTCCTCTTCTAGAACTCAAACTGGACCCACAGTTTCTAGAATATATTTCATATTTTCCCAACCGTATATTCTACTGAAATGCTTCCACCGCCCACACAATTTTCAAGCCCCCTCCCCCCCCCCATTACTGCAAGGCCCAAAGTGCACGCCACAGGTTCAGTGAAAAAGTTCCAGAGTCTACCTCTAAGGAGAAGAAAGTTTTCCTTCTTTTGTTCTCTTGCTTGTATATCCCTCCTTTTGCTTATCAAGTTTTGTTTAATATTATTGTATTGTGCTTTTTTCCCTACTAAGAAAACTCATTGAGCCCTGGCCGGTTTTGCTCAGTGTCAGCCCATGGACCAGAGAGTCCCCGGTTCGGTTCCTGCTAAGGGCACGTACCTCGGTTGCAGTTCGTCCTGTCCCGGTTGGGGTCCTGCGGGTGGCAACCAATCGATGTGTCTCTCTCACATCGATGTTTCTCTCTCTCTCTGCCTCCCTTTCTCCCTCCCGCTGTATCTGAATGTAAATGCAAAAATGTCCTCAGGTGAGGATAAAAAATAAATAAATAAATAAAAAGAAAACTCATTGAAAGCAAGAACTTCAATTATGTTAGTTCTTTCCCATACTACTTGTCACATAGTAATCGTAGTGAACTTGATTAAAATCAATCATACAACTTTGAGAGCTATTTGAGAGTAATTCTAGCAAAACACCAGGCAGAAAATGGAATTCTAGAGCCCTGGCTGGTGTGGCTCTGTTGGCTGGAGCCTCATCTCATCCACAGAAAGGTTGTCCCAGTCAGGGCACATACCTAGGTTGTGGGTTTGAGCCTGGTCGGTGTTTCTCTCTCTCTCCTCCTCCTTCCCCTCTCTCTAAAATGAGTAAAACATATCCTCAGGTGAGGATTTTTTTTAAAAAGGAATTCTAGAGAAGCTAAAATTTAGAAAGTTGATTATATACATCTGGGATCCCTCACATCAAACATCACATCCTTGAGAAAGCCTTCTGATATCCTCCCAAACTAAGGTATTAATATATTTTCCCCATTATAATCTTTCAGCATCATAAACCTTTTCTTTATCCACATTTTAAAATGATAAGTTTCTTTTTTGTGATGTTTCATTAATATCTTTCTTTATCACTAAGAAAGTTCTGGGAGGTAAAGGATCCTGTTTGGTTTTATTCATCATCATGTCCCCTGTACCTAGCAAAGTGCCTGGCATTTCACACATTTTTGTTAAGTGAATGAATGGATAAATGAGTGGGTATTGTATTATCATGGTGCCTAAGAATGAAAAGTTTATAAAGGGCAATACTAATAACTGCATAATAAATACTCCCAGAAAAGTGATCAGATCCTTAAGCAACAAAATAACACATGTATACCATGTTCTGTGCAATGCACCATTCTTGGACTTTGATAAGTTTTAAAAATTACATGTGAATTAATATACTAGAAAATCAGTTTAAGAAGTCTGTTTTTATAAACCTGCTACTTTTAAGAGTAGTGGGCAGTTTTCAAAAACACATTTTCCATATATATGTATGTATATTATGATATATACGATACACACAGAGATTTCTTTCATTGGTTTATTAAAGCTATTTTTAAATTTCTAAGAACATTACCTTGTAGCCTGAATCAATGATTGACTCTGTGTCTAATGTGAAGAAATTAAGGTGGAGATTTAGCAATTATCTGATTCATGTGATAAAGGCATTCAATTGACAATATAAACCAAGAAAATAAAGGTGTCTAAATTACCAGCTTATTTACATTGATCATATCCTCTTGGTGATTTATAAATTTTCATTTTCTTTACGAAGAGAGTAAGCATACTTATAGTTTTATTATTTAATGTATTTAAAGTAAAAACAAAAAGCAGCTTACCCATTCCTCCCCACCTAACACTTATCATTAAAAATAATGAAGAAATTTCCTTTTCAGAGCACTTTTAATACTCTCCCAAACAGTCTGACACCTTAGACTCTAGTACAAGTACTGTCTTTGTCACACAGCTAAGGTCACATGTTGTTAACATTCCTTATTAAGGAAAAGCCTCTCTGTGTGTTTCCGATGTTCATTTCTGACACTTAATTAGAATTAATGAAGTTACCGCATTTACAGATTGCAAAAGCTGCCAGGACTCCTGAAACTGCTAGAAAGCGCCATGAAATCTGTGACTTTCTCACAGGAGGCCAAGTGATATGAGACACATTAATTCTACATGTGTAGTTGAGAATTTGTGTGCCTCCCTGTCTGTGCAGAAGGGGCTAAGCGAATCGAAGCCATGCTCTTTGGCTGCTTTATGCAATATGATGGCATGATTACAAATGTTTATAAAAGAATACATTCGAATCCCTGGTATCCCTCAGTGGTATCACTACATTGTCAAACAGTAAAGGAATGTTTAAATACGAATAAATTATGCTTTCCCTGAATGAAGTCTCCTCTACTGTGTGTAATTACTGGATGTGTACTTGGGAGTTCCAAGTTTGAGTATTTCATTGCTCACTTAGGGGATTCAGCTCACCTCTTGGCACCCATGATGCAGTAAACAACAGCTTCCAGACGCCAGAAGCTGCCGGCAGCCAGTAGATGGCTGTGCAAACGACAGACATGATGCCTCACACACTCCATCCTGGGCTGGCTTGGTTGACTTGCTTACTTATCTGATACTTGATACATTCAATGGAAGTCACATAACTTATATCTAAGTTTTGAAGTGTTATGATAGTCAACTACGAACATGCCACACAAACGCAAGTCGAACTAGAATATCATCAGTTTTTTGCACCTACCTCTATGTTCCTCTCCTACCTCATTCCTCTGCTTTCTCTTTAGAGGCAACCACAATCTTCAACTTCTGTTTATTTTTCCTACTAAAAAAATAGTTTTAGCACATATGTATATACCTTTAAACTTTGTATTGTTTTGTTTTCCTTGTTTTATGCTTTATAAAAATACCATATGTAATGTAGTCTTCTGCAGCTAGATTATTTTTTTCACCCAAAGGTGAGTTTCTAAGATTCATCTCTGCTGTTATGGACTGCTGTAGTTCACACATGTAAATCCGATTTGACCATAACACAACTTATGATGCTGTTCTAAAGTAAATGGACCTGGTCCAGCCAGTGTGGCTCAGTGGTTGAGTGTCGACCCATGCATCAAGAGGTCGCCAGTTTGATTCCCTTCCTCTCTCTCTAAAAATCAATAAAGAAGAAAAAAATTTTAAAGTAAATGGACATTTGGGTTGCTTAGTTTATTTAGTTTTGGGTTTTTGGTTTTTTTTCCATTATAAACAATGCTTTTGAGATTGTGTCCATTGGTGAACAGGTTCAAGAGTTCTCTAGGAGGGGAATTGTTGAGTCATAGAGTATTCAGAAGTTGAAGTTTATAAGACAGTGCCAAAGTTGTTCCAAGTGGTTGTATCAATTCACATTCCCACCAGTGATATGTAAGAATTCCTATTACCCACATCCTCACACTTGATATTATCAGACCTGCTTTTTACCAATCTAGTAAATGTAAAATAGCATTTCGTTTGGGATCAATCCTGAGCTTTCTTCACCTTGCCGCACCCTGATGACATTCCAAGTTGTCCCAGAGCTGTGGCTCTAGAAGGAACTAAAGGCGGTAGATAAGGGTGGAAGGTTTCATAATGAGCCATGAAGACCCTGAAATTTGTAGTTGGTCCCTGCAAAAGCATTTCCTGTGAGACTCAATGTTATATAACAGGTACATCATTCATTGAATTAATATTTTTAGTTTCACCGATGTGCCAGGCACTTCCCTGGGCCCAGGAAAATCACAGTGAATGAAACAGATAAGGTCCTTGCCCTCGTGGAGCTTATATTCTGGTCAGAGAGGAAAGAGAAAATAGACAGCCTAGCCGGTGTGGCTCAGTGGATTGAGCATCATGCATGGACTGAGAAGTCCTGGTTTGATTCCCAGTCAGGGCACATGCCCGGGTTTCGGGGCTCAATCCCCAGTAGCGGGCATGCAAGAGGAAGCCGATAAATGTTTCTCTCTCACATTGATCTTTCTATCTCTCTCTCCCTTCCTCTCTCTAAAAAAATTTTTTTTAAAAATCAATAAAAACTTATAAAAAATATCTTCAAAACAGAGAAAATAAACATAATATATGACAGAATATCAGAAAGTGAAGACTAGCTTTGGGGCCACATAAGCCAGTGCCAAATCTATTCTTCACACCTTTGGGGGACACTAGACCTCTGAGCCTTAGTTTCATCTTTTATAAATAAAAATTATCATATCGCAGGATTATTGTGAGTATTAAGAGCTGGTGTGTAAAGGTCCCTAGTTTCATGCTGAGAAAAACTGTTGGTCAGCATCAGCCTTTTCATTTGGTCCTGAAGACTGCTGCTCACCTTTCACTTGTTTTAGCGAATGCTTTGGTTCTGATTCTACTCCTGTCCCCTCCGTGAGGTTGTGAAACTTGGTATTGAGTTCTAGTCTTTCCAGCCACACTATCCTTCTTGCTATTTTTCAGACATTCCGGAAAACCTCATTTAAAAATTGATTTTAACAAACCAATTAGTAAAAATATGTATGAGCCAACATGGAAAGGTTGAACACTAGTGAATATCAGATGATATTAATGAATTATTGAGAATTGTTTAAGTGTGATAGTGATATTGTGGCGTGTCAAAGAAAAGTGTTCTTAACTTCAGAAAAACATACTAAATGTGTATTTGACATCTTGGATTTGCTTTCAAATAAGCCAGTATTGGAGGGAAGGCTGGTGAATTGGTTGGAAGTATAGAAGCAGAGTAATGGATACATAGGGTTCATTATACAATTCTATCTACTTTTGTATATATTTCAGTTTTTCCACAATAAAAAGTTAAAATGGTGCAAAATGTTTCTGCCTCAGAATACAATTTGCATGTGCTATTACCTCTCCTGGAATGTTGTTCCTCCAGAAACCCACGTAGCATACTTTCTCAATTTATTCTAGTCTCTGCTCAAATGTCACCTCCTTAGAAGGGCTTTCTCTACCTTATGCAAAACAGCATTTCTCTTCTGCTCTACTTTTCTACTTCTCACTAGCTGATATTTGCCATATTTTCATTCGTAAAAATGTAGGTTTCATTAGGATAGGGACTTTGTTTTATTTGTTACCAATGTCTCCATGTCTTGAACAGAGCCTGGTACATAAGAGAAACTCAACAAATATTAAAGGAATGAATGTACATGTTATAAAGCTGAGTGTTCCCATGAACGCCAGATCAGATCTCCTGCTATACTGAGTTCCTTTATCTCCCATGAATTGATTCTCTGTCCAGAGTTCTACTCGTGCATTTAAGGATGGGGAAAAGCATTTTGTAAATGCTAAAGTGCTACATAGGTTTGTCATTATTCTCAATCCAGTTTGGAGACATGAGAACGGAGTTATCAGATTACTACACTTAGGTCACCAGTCTGCAATGTCTTAGGAAAGCTTCCATTGCAAAATCAGCTCTTCTCAAGGTCATTGCCTAGAAGCAAATATACTCTGGCTAATTCAACCCTTAGAAACATAGACCATTATGAAATTTCACAATTGAACAATGGAGTCTCCCTTTGCTGGAGATAGGTAAACAAGCTATTCTTTGAAGAAGATAATTTTGGATTGCTTTTCCAATATAAGTGAACTTACTCTGGGATCCTTAGAGCTGTAGACCCGTCCTCAGCACAAGTTGTACAGATTCACAAGAAAACTGACCAGGCTCTGGCTGGTTTGGCTCAGCGGTTAGAGCATTGGCCCGCGGACCAAAGAGTCACAGGTTTGATTCCGGTCAAGGGCAACCTTGGTTGCAGTTCATCCCTGGCCCTGGTCGAGGTCCTACAGGAGGCAGCCAGTCGATGTGTCCCTCTCACATCGATGTTTCTCTCTCTCCCTCCCTCCCACTCTATCTGAAGATAAATAGAAAAATATCCTCGGGTGAGGATTAAAAAAAACTGACCAGGCCTCTGTCCACGGAACAAATAAAACCAGGGTCTGGTCTTCATTCACCAAACTAAAGCCATGGGAGACCCATGCCCCTGGTTCTCTTTCCTTTACTCTGTTTAATGTGGCAATACTCTTGACTGGGGCATTCTGGACACTCTCACCAGACTTTGACTTCCTCTTTTTCCTTGGTTCTGCTCCTGGTGTTCCCCATATCTTTTTGGGGGGTGGGGGTGGTAAATAGCAGAGATAGCTACTGTGCCAGAATATCTTGGAGCTGCCCATTCCCCATAGACTGGCCCACAGGCAGAGGATAAACAACACCAATAAAATCTAGATGTTCTCTTTATGTTCTCTTCATGAGCAAAAAATTTTGAAAACCATGAGTTTATTTGAAGATTTCATTTCAGTTCAGAGAAATAAACATACTTCTCTAAGATTCTAAGAACATTCATATTGCAAGCATTATACGGAGCACCTCCGTACATGATATCAAAGACCTTTCTTATCTGAACTACACTCATAATGGAATGTCACATAATTACTGGGATGATATCTAAAAGGAGAATAAAATTTTAATATGAGAAACTGTTAAATATACTCAAGTTTGTGTAAACAGTGCTAAAAAAAGCATTTTCATAAAGTTTGTTTAACATTTGCTTGGAAGGAGATTTTTCTGCCTACCAAACAGACCCATGGTTAGGTTCCCACATCTTGTTAAGGATGACTGATGTGCATTCTGACTCTTTTAGCACATAAAGTTTCAGGGGGAAAAGCCTGGGATTCTGGGAAAGGCCACTCTCATTTAATAATGATGCCTTACTCTCAATAGCTTCCATAAGAAAGGAAGCACACAATAAGAAATGCGGATAGCATGACCAGTGACCGACGTCTGCATCGTGCGAAGGTAAGGCTAGGAGGAGATGTGGAAGAGCAGATGGACCCAGGGGGCAGAAATGGGATCGCAGTGGGCCCTGGAGGAGGCCAGGGGTTCCTCCAGCACTCTCAACCTCCCTCTAAGAATAAAATGTCAGACTTCCATTCAGAATGGAATCATTTTCCACAGAGGCTTTATCTGCAGACTTTTCCCTTTGTTTACTAATTAATTCCTACAAAGAATGTTGAGTGTGGAGCAAATTCAATGCTCAAGAAATATCAGGGGACATGGGAAGCAAATCCATGGAAGATGGCTGAAGATTAAATAGTTCATCATTTTTAAGATATTTGACACAGAAGTATATTTTGTGCTTCTCTTGCCCTTGCTTAAATGAATTAATGCAATATATATATGTATATATATACACACACACATACAACATCATATATATAACTTATCATGGAATATTTGAGACATTAAAAAAATATGAAGAATAATAAATTGCCATGTACCCTTAATCCAGTCTAAAGAATAAGATTTTCTCAGTACAGTTGTAAGCCCCTATGTACCCCTCAGAGATTATATTCCCCTCCCTATAGGGATAACTAGTATTCTAAATTGAGTAGTTTTCATCCTATATATTTCTTAAAAATTATATTTCATGCCAAACCTGTGGAGGTTATAAACAAAGTCTTTTAATTCTAAAGCTCTAGGGCCCTTTTAACATTGTGCCAAAAATATCTCTCTTATTGCTCTATAAGTTAATACTAAAAATATTTTTAGCATAACATGAAGCTTTCTACAGTATATTATTTTAAATGAGTCGATTAATTGGTAGTAAACATCTCAAGCTAAACAATAAACTTAAGTAATCTGGGAACTCTGTGGATTAAATTTATAGTTTTTATTCTACCATTTTTAAAACTTAAAAAAAAAAAAAAAAAAAGCCATTCAAAAGTAGAAGGAATCCTTGATTTCCTGGAGCTTGGCCAAATTCTGTGGCACATATAAGCAACTGACAGTAGCCAGAATGTAATACTTTAAAGGGACTAATAACTAAGGGCCGTACCCTATATTCTTTAAGGTGGGTATAATTCCCAATGAACTTAGCCTTGTGCCCGACACTCCTTGGTTATAATTAGGTATGTTTCAGAGTTGTATGAATGCTTGTTAACCAGCAGGGCAGCATTTAATAAATCTCTGTACTGTTATAGTCATCCAAGAGGCCTGTCTGCTAGACACCACATACTTTAGCCAGAGTGGTAGATGCACTTAGAAAAGGCATTGTTTTAGGCTAGTTCAGTAAAACATGAATGGGTCAAATGGAGCAGTTTATTTTGCAAAGGGCCAGATCAATGATGCATTGTTGGGAACTGGCAGTTAAGATAGCTATAATCCAGTGACTTGGATTGTTGGTTTTCAATTCTTAGGACAAAGACCTTGTACTATTCATTCAAGTCCACAATGTTGTATCTGAAAATGACACTTTAGGAACTCTGAAAGTTGACAATTTGCTCACAACTCATTTGATGCCAAAACCATATACTGGTCTGAACTCATTTAGGGGCAAGTCATCACCTGAACTGACATTCGGCTACTTAATGTCTTTATTTAAACCACTTACTGTGGCTATTTATATGTCTCACTGCAGAAATATCAATGTATTTGATTAGAAGGGTTTGCTCCAGACCCCCTGGGGGTGCTACATAATATATAGAATTACCATTTTAAAATCTAAAAACTTCTGAATTCTGGAACACAGTTGGCCCTACAGGTTTCAAATTAGGGACTGTCGAACTCTCGTGGCTACCACTGATTTAATAGCTACCATGGGCTGTTAGCTCTTACACTATTTCACTTTACTCTCACATTGACCCTATAATTGAGAAAAGCACACTTCTGTGCCTTTGTTGTTGCATTAAAACACATAATTGGATGTTGAACAAGATTTCCCCTGTTGCCTCTGATTGCTGGGTAAACCCTAAAGCTGAGAACATTAGATGCAAAAACCTAGGAAAATAGGCATTTGTACTTTCCACCTTCAATTCCGAAGAAACCCTTCACATATGTGCCTTCAGGACTTGCTAAAAGCAAAGCTAGATTTCCTACTCTAACTATCATCCCTGTCACCAGCAGCTTATATACAAAAACCAAACATTCGAAAACAAGTATCAGGATGGTGAGCTCCCTTACTCCAAGGCTTTTTTTCTGTTTCTTCCTGTCCCATCCCCCACAGGCCAGGAGAGGAGGACAGTAAGAGAACCACCTTAGATTCAGAAATTTAGAAAGTACCTGCAAGAAGAGAGCCATTTTCCAGCTGAAATTAGGATTATGCCCTGGAATTGTTCTGTGCCTATTTAAGCAGAAGAAAAAAGAATTGAAGGGTGATGACAAGGAGGAGAGTCGAGGAGCAGCCTGCTTCTTTGCTAACGCAGAACAGTGGATGTACTCATAGATGGTACCCTCTTAGCTGGTAAAACATAAGTGTGTCTATTAAAATGCAATTGTGTTTTTATTTAGTCAGATTTCCAACAGGTATGGCAAGCATGGGAAAGTTTCTCTGGCCAAATATACAATGAAAAAGACTGTATAAGCAGACTAGAGCTATCTTGAGGGTACCCTACTTAATAGGGCAAGAAGACCCCAACAGCAGGGGTGGGGGTATGTTACAGGTGGGAGAGAAGAAGGAATTGATGGACTTTAAAAGACATCAGGCTCATGTATCCCATATTGGAGAAACAGTGACGAGGTCCACTATAGAGACCCTCAAAGGACCTCTCCATATGCTCCACAGGCTGCTTATTTCACTGAGACCATCTAGAGTCAAGAGAGGACAACAGCACAGTTAAGTAAAAAGACATTTGCCCCCTTTCCTCCCTCTTGCCACAATCCATAGAGGAGGAAAGGACCCAGGAGAGTGTGTGCACGTGGGTCTCCCTTTTAGGCTTCTCTCACTTTGATATTGACCATGCCGCCCTCCATCCTGTTCCATCCTTTCCTCTACCCCTGACAGAGAAAGTGCTGTTCTCACTCTCTGACTCAACCATGAACAAAAGAACATTGTGTCTCTCAGCACAGCAAAGCAGGCTGGAATTTTCCAAAGAAACCTGACTGAAGACAAAGGGACACATGAGCAAGGAAAACACAAAGTTCATACATACAGTCAAGCTAAAAAAGTACAGCTTTCCAACCCTAAAGAGCTAAACAGTGCCAGGCTCTCGACTGTTGTGTCCATACCCTCTCTGAGAGCCCTGTCCAGAGAAATGCTGTTTCAGATCATCCACAACCCTTCTCTCTGCACCTTTCTTTGCCTCCACACCTTCTTAGAGGAGGGTTTGAAAGACATCCTGCCTGAACAGCGGGTGATACATACATGGATGAAGAGATACAATACTTTCTTAGCTCTTGACTCAGACAGACCTGAGTGATTTTATGAGAGTTACTTCACCTCTCTGAGCCTTATTTTCTCTCATCTGTATAGCACCGATTTGGTAGACTTGTGAAGTGCTCCCACAAATGCTAGCATCCGGTAAATACTCAAAAAATGTTTGCTAGCATTATCATTATTCAGTGCAGGAAGACAATGCCCTGTGGTTTCAAAAGACAACTACCAGGCATTGTCTTCCTTCTTCTCCCTGTATTTATGTCTCTATCTCCCCATTCTTTCTCACATTCCTCCTACCCACATGTGGAGGTAAAGCTTATTTCCTCACACCTGGATGTATCTAACAGGTTTCCCTATTACTTTGAAAAAACTGTATCATAGGTTTGTTGGAATAAACCACATCAAATTCATCAATCCACTCACAGGTGAAGCTTGGCTTCTTTGCCTAAAGTTCTAGCCTAGTATCTGGATCATGGGACCCTAGTAACAGGACACATTAGCACACCCCAGGGCTAGCTGAACATTTCTGTCTGTTTCATCTCTGAAAGACACCTTCACTTCCAAAACCCAGGTGGTGGACCTGGTCAAGGTCAGCTACTCATCATACCTTCCCCAACTCATATGGCTTATGTTGGAGCAGGTGCACTGCACCTTACTACTCCCCACCCAGGAGTCAGACAGACCAGGCTCAAACCTTGGCTCAGTACTAGATTACTAACAGCACATGCTTAATCTTTCTAGGCTTCAGTTCTCTCTTTGTGGAATGCTGATTAGGATATCTCCCTCACAGTCTTTGAAGATTAAATGAGAGAATATCAAGTTCTTAGGGCAAAGATTGGCCCATAGTACCAGAGGCATACATAATGAATGGTGGCCGAGATCATCACAACATGCTTATCATATCACAATTACTTTACATGAGCAAGTAAGAGGACAATTTATATCAAAAGAGTAAAAAAAAAAAAGGACTTCCTTTTACATAGTTTCTTACCCACATAGAACCTTGTTAGTGAACCAGTGATTTTCAACCCTGAGGTTCATAAGAGTCACCTGTTTACCTCTGAACCCTGATAAATGTCCTGCTTACTTTGATAGAAGTACAAACAACATTTACGAACTTGGGTACTATTGGTTCCCTAATTAGGTTCATCTTTATTGCCAATTCCAATCACATGATTAAACAAGTTTCCCAGCATTTATTGTTCTTGGAAGCCTGTCAGTTACTAGTAGAGCCCCATGCCCCAGTCTGCCCTTCTTTTCTATCCCAAGTCCTCCTGCAAAATGCAGCCAATTCTGCTACATAATAGGAGCTAAAATGCTTGTTAAACAGGTGAACTCACAGGCAGAGGATGGCTAAATGCCCCTCATGTTGCCATCTTGTCTGAGCAATAAGTGGTTCATGGATGGCAGACATGGCATATTTTCTTTAAAATATACTAGTGGGAGGTGCACTGAGCTTCTGGGTCAGAGATACCTGGATTGGAGGTTTGGCTCTGTGTGACCCTGGGAAGGTTAATTAATCTCTCTGAGCTTCTATAATGAGGAGATAA
This sequence comes from Tadarida brasiliensis, assembly GCA_030848825.1. Lineage (NCBI taxonomy): Eukaryota > Metazoa > Chordata > Mammalia > Chiroptera > Molossidae > Tadarida > Tadarida brasiliensis. Next base: position 89,306,159 of record CM061267.1, on the reverse strand, counting down.
CGATAGCACTTACCTCTTTGTTTGTTGGGAGGATTAAATAAGTTAATCAATGAGAAGTTTGGAGCTTTTAAGAGACAGTCTCCTGGATGTTGACCTCACATCTGTCCTTGGGGTTTGCCAATCCTTCTTTTCCTACTTTTGTTCACAATTTATTTCTGACCAGGGACCTGCCCTGGTTAAATCATTTCTGGAGAATCATGTTTATTTCTGGGCATTTAAAGAGGACTTTCACCCGGATTATAAAGTCAGAAAACTAGCATGTGAACTTTTTGACATTAGGTAAAAATGAAGGAAATATGAGTAAAGTGTGGACTTTAGTTAATATTGGTTCATTAGCTATGAAAAATGTACCATAATAGTGTTAACTAGAGGAAAAACTAGGTGTGTGGTAAATGGGAACTCTGTAATATTACTGCAACCTTCCCATGAATCTAACACTATTATAAAATAGAGGTTATTAACTGTTAAAAATATCTCTCAATATCCAAACTATAGACAGTCAACAATTATATGTATGTTTATAATTTATTCCTGTGTGTACATAATAAGAAACTATCAGAATAAAAACGGCAAGAAAATTTTTAAAAGGACTTTAGCCAGAAATAAGGAATACTTTGGTGAGATGATAAAATTGAGCACTTTCTTCAAAAATTTGCAGGTCTCTTTTGTGAAAGATAAGATATATGCAATTACAGATGATGCAGTTCCACCCCCAGTGATGATTAAAACTGCCCCCCACCCCCGACAAATGGACACATTCTCAAGTAGTGTATGACCCCTTTCAAAGTAGTTCATGGAGAGGTTGACCACCCACCAGGGAGATGTTGAGGAGAGTGGGTAGGAAGTCGCCCTTGATAAACTTTTATGTATTTTATGACCACCTCCTTCTCTTGTGCCTATCTGTTCTATCTTGCCCTTTTCTACCTTTACCCTTTGAATATGTTAAGTTTCAGATTTGGAAAGGACTTCAGAGACCATTTAGTTCTTGAGTGTGTGGATTTTTGCCAGTCTTCTTGGCCTCTGGTGTTATATGCAGGCACGTCACCAGGAATCTTATTTGTTCAACTTAAATCTTATTCTTTGTTCTTTCTTACACTGGCTCAACATCCTCATCGCAGGCTTTCCCTGCATTGACAGCCCGTTTGGATACACTTCTCTGACTCTGACATGAGAACGCTTACAGATTTGTTCTTGCCCTCCTGCCACACACTGAAGCCCAGGATGGTCCTGCTGCCAGTCAAGTCCCAGGGACCTGCTAGGCAACGAGGAACAGAAGAACATCTATCACTGCCTGGCCCTGGGGCTGACATCCAATCTCAGTAATTATTTTCACGCAACACTTATAATCAGGCCATGGCCTTTTATGCCCTTGTACATGTGCACAAATGGATCTTGAGAAATGAAACAGAAATGCAGCTTGAAAAATGCATCCTGCCTCACAAAACAGAACAACTGCACTGAACCACAACATACCACACACACTATTTAAGATCAAACTGATTGAACCGTAGCGCCTTCTGATTCACATCTTCCAAGTAAGACCTCAGATAAACTAACAACTAACACTGCAGACTCATGTGTACTACAGATAGGACAACTGGCTCTTCCAACAGCTCACATCGTTTACAAATGCTGACCAACTTCTGCCCAGGCCACACTATTAACTGCCATCCAAGACCATCTGATGATTAACTACAGCCTCTAAGTGACCTTCCCTAACTCCTCCCTTTGGAGATGCACAATGGCTGTGCTCTGCCTTGCTCAATATGTATACACCCACCTTTGGACCATCAACAGGTTCCCCTAGCAATCTTTCATTAGGGAGTTTAACAATTCTGCCTGGCTCTCTGCCCATTTTCTTCTTTTGTGTCTAGCACTCACCTACTTTGCTTCAAGAATTCACTTAAATGTCAAACTAGTTTTCCCTGATTTCTTCTTCATCTCAGTCCTCAGCACCATTCCTTACCCCATTCTCTATGTTCCCCCAGGGACTTGGCTCAGACTTCCATTAGCTTTTCTCTTACTTTATTTTCATTCTTTAATTTATGCCTGCCTATTCTCTCCACCTGTCCTTAAGGGCAAGATCACTTTCATGCATCTTTGTATGTCCAGTGTTTACCCTGGTCCTGGGCATAGCACAGACACTGAATAAATGTTACTTAAGCCCAGATTATTTTATAACCAAATTGCAGACAGAACCTTAAGGGCTATGTGGGTCCATTATTCTTTCTCAGCCATTATTTATAGATGGAGAAGCCTCATGTGGAACAAACCTCTGTCATGCCCCTTTCTTTGTAGTGAGAAGAGTCTATATAATCATATACTGGGTGGCCAGGGTCACAAATAGTGATATAAGATCTCAGGGAAGGGACACAGGTGATGGGCATGGCTAATACTGTTAGCCATTCTATTTTGCAAAGAGGAAAATCAACCACATTAAACATCTTCATTTAAAAAAAATTATTTTAATTATTAAAATAATAAATGTACTATATATAGCTAAAGCTAAAGTCCTCTTAGAACACTAGCTCAATCCTGATCCCAGCCCTACCTCACCAGAGGTATTCGTTGTTATCAATTAAGCATGCATCCTTCCAGATTATTCCCATGCATTTATATACATAGGAAAAACAAAAAACATAGCACTGTTTTGTGTATGTGTTTAATATAAATTTAATCATCAGTAAATGTCTTTGGACCGTCACAAACATGAAGTTTTACATATGAGATACCAACGGTAAAAAAATGTATAAAAGACGTTCATTTATTGACTCTGTTACTTAACCTATGTCTCAGAGTATGTGTGTATTTTACATATAACATATAAGTACTTATATTAATAAATATAAATATATATTGTATTAACCTTATGTTCCTCAAAGATTATGACTGATTCCCAATATAGCTTAAGGGAGTGTTATGAAGATTACTGAGATGATTTATAAAACTATTTCAGCTGTTTAGAATGCAAAAGCTAAAAATAAAGCAGTAAGCTTTGAATGATCAAAAATACCTAAATGCAGAAAAGCTATATATTGTCTTTAGTGGAAAATTAATTATTACTTTATAATCAAAAGGCCTGCATATTGTCACAAAGTACTTATTCAACACCAGAGAAATAATAAATGGACATATCACCTCTTTCTCAGTTACCTAGTCTGCCTGTGTAAACTGGTCATAATTACATATAGAATTTTATATTTTATAATAGGAAAATCACATCCACCTTCAATAATTTTATTTTAGCACCAACTTGAAGTTTTTCCAACCAAACACTAAGAAGGCACTCTGAAATGTATGATGAAAAGTATCAAGGAATGATGAATAGATGTATTCACAGTTGGAAAGTGTTTGTGGTTCTGCTGTATTTGCTAATAAATTGTGTTTTAAAATCTGCAAAAAGCTTTTAGAAATGCAATTAATTTACACATTAATAAGCATTGCAGGAAATCACCCGCTCAGTATTGAAAAGTAATATGAATAAAACATGTAGTCAATATGATATTTTAATTATATAGTCCCTGCCTTATGTATGATGGCATTGTGTGTCCTAAACATGGCTAGAGTAAGCAAGGTATATTTATACCCAGCTAAGAGCTCATTCCCCCCCACCCACACACACACACACTTACCCTTTATAACAGAAGCTTACTGTAACCAATATTCTTTGTTATTGAGTCATCATCTTGTGATATCAAATACATGATATTTCAACGACATGTTTTAAGAGGGGTGCTTTTTCCCAAGGGAGAAACTAGGCCAGAGGTAACTACAGTGAAGTTGATTCCTGGGTTTCTGTCAAAGAATTTATTATTCAGGCTTCTCTGGAAAAACAGAACCAATAGAAAACATATATAAATGAGAGGGAGAGGGAGAGGGAGAGGGAGAGGGAGAGGGAGAGGGAGAGGGAGAGGGAGAGGGAGAAGGAGAGGGAGAAGGAGAGGGAGGGAGAGAGATTGGAATTGATTTTAAGGAATTGGCTCAAGCAGTTTTGAAGGCTGACAAGTCCAAAATCTGCAGTTCAAGTCTAAAGATCATCAGGCTGGATGCCCAGGAAAGAGCCGACACTGCAGTTCAAGTCCGAAAGCTTCCAGTTGCCAGAATTCCCTCTTGCTTAAGGGAAGTCAGTTTTTTGTTCTATTTAGGCTTCAACTGATTGCATGAGGCCCATCCTTATGGAGAGCAATCATTTTACTCAAAACCCACTGATTTAAATGTTAATCTCACCCAAAAACACCCTCACAGAAACAGCTAGAATAATATTTGACCACATATCTGAGTACCATGGCCCAGCCAAGTGGACAGAGAAAATTAGCCATCGCATAGAACTTGACCACTATGCCAGAAAGGGCACTGGGGCCTCCCAGAAGAAAAGCAGTCTATTGGAGATCATTCTGAGATCTGTGAGAATCAATCAGCTTTTGCTTTCAACATGAAGTCTGTCCTGAGAGGCCCTTCTAAGTATAGCTCCCGTCCTGGATCTGCTCTTTTAAAAAAAAAAAAAATTTTTTTTCTTTCTTGATTTTAGAAAGAAAGGGCAGGAGAGGGAGAGAGAGATGGAAACATCGATTGGCTGCCTCCTGCATGCCCCACACTGGGGATTTGAACCACAACTTGGGCATGTGCCCTGACCGGGAATCGAACTTGCAACCTTGTAGTGCATGGGTTGATGCTCAACCACTGAGCCACACCCACCAAACTGGATCTCCTCTTTTAAAATCACTTTTCAGCAGGTAAATGATTTTAAAACTCTAACTTATTATCTCATCTAATCTTTTACAGTAACCTTGCTAAGCACATTCCCCCCCTCCCCATTTATTCAAGAGAAAATTAGGGCTCAGAGAGCAGCTTGCCTGAGGACCTATAGCTAATAAGTAGCAGGGGTAGTACCAAATTCAGGTTTTAACCAGACTACAAATTTCATGCTCTTGCTCCCTAGAGAAACGACTGTCCTTGCTTCAACTGCATTTTCAATGTCATGGTGATGTCTGTGGCAGACTGCTAGTTGCCTATTCATTATCCATTCTTACCTTCTTCCTTAGAAACAGAATTATTTTTTCTCTTTTTTTCTCAGCAACCGTGGGCTGCAGCCATGTGAATAAGCTCTCGCCCAACCACTCCTTGCTTCCTGTCTGGAATGTGGGTCTGATGATTCGAGCATGAACAAGGGTTGTCTGACTTTGACTGTGGTCACTAGCACATGGAACACACTGGAAGAATATAGGACATAAGCCTCATAAATGTTTTTTAATAAACTTTTTAATTTTAAAATAACTAGATTTACAGTGAAGGGGAGCAAAGTTTGCCAGCCCAACATCCCCAAATATGCCACTTTGGGATATTGATTATTTTAGGCTGGTTAATTTTAAAAAACAGCAGACATAGGAGAAACTCTGAAAAACAAGAAAAAGTTACCCTTTGGAAAGGTCATTTCCATTTGTAAGGGAAATCTCCATTGTACAATTTCCCTCTCTGTACCTAGCCTGCCTTCACTATCAATGGAGAAGGCAAGGACTTAAATGTACATGACAATCTTACCCATTTGCTGTGCTTTCCTGGGTAACCTTCCATAACTGACCACCCCCAGCTTCTTCTTTTGCCTTTAGCTGGAGGTGGTATTTCCAGTGATGGCTTCTGCCATTTGGGCGAATTATTCATTGTTCCTGTGTCTCTCTTATGTATACTAGAGGCATACATGTTATTAAACTTTAATATGTTTTTCTCTTGCTAATTTGCCTCATGTTAATTTGATTTTAAGTCCTGCCAGAAGAACTTGAAGGTTAGAGGATAATTTTTCCTCCCCCACAGAAGGGAGAGACTACCAGATGAGGTGATTTAGTCAAGATTTGATATTTGGGCTCCAAATTAATTTAGTGATGGCCTCAGGATAGATAGATATAACTCTGAAGCCAATTCCCAAGCACATTTAATATCCTTTCCATATTTTATTCTTCTGCCTAAACAAATAATTGTGATGCTTATGGGAGACAGTAGGTTTTTGCCAATTTTTCTAGTTAAGAATAGATGCAAAAGATTCCTTCTGCCAATATTCCTGAGATGAACTCAAAACTTCAGGTTTAAATACTTACAATTTTTATAATAGTTTGTGGTTACATGAGAATTAGTTGCATTAACAGAAAAATGGAAGTCAATTTTTTCTTTTTGAGTTCTTATCACTACTTTTGGCTCTTAATAGTGATGAGTCTTTTCATATTTTACATTCCACCAACCATTTTATCCACAATGATTAAAACATGTCTGTTTTTCTGAGAAACACAATTTTATGCCCACAGGCATTGTCTTATGTTTATAGAAGTATCAAGGACAACAACTGCATTAGTGTTGGGGTAGGTGAATTTTGTCATAAAGGATAAAAGATTGTTTCACAGACCATTGTTCTATGTAGATTTTACTTAAATCTCAACAAGTGTACCTATTACTGGTGATGTTGGCTTTTGGTTCTTAAGTTCAGCAAACAAATTCAGAGCCAAGAACTCAAATCCATGAGAAAGGTTATTTAGCATGCAAAGCAAAAGTACAGTTGAAGAGAAGATTCAAGTGGGCTGCTCAGAGAGATGCCTTGGCCTTCTAAAAAGAAGTCACAGCCCTGGCAGATTGGCTCAGTTGGCTGGAGCATCATCCAGTATACCAAAAGGTTGTGGGTTTGATTTCTGGTCAGGACACATACCCAAGCTTGCAGATTCAATCCCCAGTCAGGTTGAGGCACATAGAGAAGGCAATGGATAGATGTTTCTCTCTCATATCAATGTTTTTCTCCCCCTCTCTCTCTTTCTCTCCCTTCCTCTCTTCCTGTTGTGGCACGAGAGAACTGAGAGACCACCAGAGCCAAATTAAAGCCAAATAGATAGCAAAGCCAGCTGGCGACTGATCCCGAGTTCTCAGAGATCAGCCCCGATATGCTTTATTACATGCCTTTTATACGTTACAGAAAATAGGATCTTCTTGATATAATGCCCAGGGCTACAACAATGCTGTATAGAGTTAGTTTGCCTTGCGGATAACAGGAACACCCAGGCCCACCCAGGAACACCCAGGTATTTCAAGGTATATTGGGTCACACTTAGCCCCAAGCTGCACAAACACAATGCAAGCCTAATTCCTTGAGATTGTGGGGGAGGTCGAGTCTCTGACTCAAGACCTCCAGTCTCCGTGAACCCTGTCAGACACGTAGCTGGCTCCCAACAATTTCTTGGTTCAGGGAGTATTCCAATTTACTGAGGTTATTTTGATCTCTATCCTGTCTATAAACAAGTCAGCACAATAATTTACCAATCATCAATTATGGGGTTATAAACATGTCAGCACATTCCTAAAAAATCAATGAAAACATATCCTATGGCGAGGATTAAAAAAGAAAGTAAGTCACAAAAGCAGAAGAAGCGAGCTAGCTGGGCTATGTGGACTCAGGAAACAAGTAACAGAGGCAAAAGAAGGGCCTTTGGAGACGGTTCAGGGGGTTAGCCCAGCATGAGCTGCTGCTGCCTTCTGCTCCCCTGATTGAAAGTCTCACGGGGACCTTTAGAGTATAAGAGAAAGAAAGCAAAGATACAGGCCTGAAGAAAGAAGAGCCACTCTATAGAGAGAGTGCACCCTAGGTCCTTTGTCTTAAGGGTTTTTATCTGTTCTCTAAAGGCAGAATTTTTAGGGGAGGTCTCAGGGAAGAATCTCAATAGAATATTCATCAGCTTTGCAGGTAAGTCCTTTAATACACTGATTCATCAAAATTAGCTAATAGAGTCAGGGTCATGGTCTCTACTGATTGGTTGTTGCTAGAGTAGGGGGGTCATTAGTCATTATATCTGATCCTGATGTCAGCCATGGTGTCACTTTTTCTGGTTTTGCTGCTTTTCCGGGCCTGGAGCTGAAATACAACTAAGGCCTAGATGTTATCTCTAGTTTGACCAAAACTCTGTATCTGTGGTCAATAGACCCAGACCTTTGTTCTTTATTTGATGCTGATCAGGACCTCATTGTCCTCAGGGCTTAATGCTTAAGGGAGTACACATGCAAGGGAGAAGGAGGCAGGTGAGTCAGGGGGCTGGAAGAGACCAGTTTGAATCAGCCATCTGTTTCAGTTTCCCCATTCTACTTGCCAAGGAATTTTCCTAGCTTCTTCCTATCCTACCTCATACCTTTAGCTGAGGACTGCTTTTCTATAGCATTGAAGAAACTGGATTGAGAAATAACCAGGTAAGTATTATGAACTGCCTGAAAACCAACTTGAATCATCATCAGTCAGTCTGTTTATGTTGGCATGTATTGGCAAACCATATTGATTTCCAGAGTAAATATTAGCTAAGATGCTTCTGGATGGAAGTAAAATACAAATAAACATTTAAAGTGGATTGAAAAATAACTTACTTTTGCCCTAGCTGGTTTGGATCAGTGGTTAGAGTGTCGGACTGTAGACCGAAGGGTCACAGGTTCAATTCCCAGTCAAGTGCAAGTATTTGGGTTGCAGGCTTGATCCCCTGCCCCAGCTGGGGTCCTTCAGGAGGCAACCAATTGATGTGTCTCTCTCACATTGATGTTTCTCTCCCCCTCTCCCTCCCTTCCACTCTATCTAAAAATCAACGGAAAAATATCCTTGGGTGAGGATTAACTAACTAACTAAATAAACACATACATACATACATATGTAAATAAATAAATAAATAAATAAATAAATAAATAAATAAATAAATAAATAACTTTTATCACAGAACAAAAGTCCAGAAAGCTCTAAGCTGATATTAGGGAGGAAAAATTACCCTCTACCTTTCAAGTTCTGGCAGTGAGGGTATCACCCTTACAAATGGATATTTCCCTTATAAATGTGAATGTCCTTTACAAAAGGTTACTTGTACTTGGTCTTCAGAACTTTTCCTGTGTCTGCTGTTTGTTAAAATTAATCAACTTAAAATAATCAGTCCCAAAAAGGGTTACTTTGGGGTGGCAAACTCTGTTCCCCTTCACTGATTTTTCTGCAATTTCTTATTTTTTTAGAGAGAGAGGAGGGGGGTGAGAGAGAAAGAGAGAGAGAGAGAGAGAGAAACATGGATTGGTTGTTCCACTTATTTATGCATTCATTGATTGATTCTTGTATGTACCCTGACCAGGGATCAAACCTGAAATCCTGGCATATCGGGATGATGCTCTAACCAGCTGAGCTACCCAGCCAGGGCTGCAGTTTCTTGATCTTGACCCTCATTGTCACAAGATGGCCCCCTGGGCTTTGAGCATCACATCTTCACACAATCACATTAAAAACAGAAAGGCGGCGGGTGGGGAGTCAGGACAAACTTTTCTTTCTTTTCTTCTTTCTCATAAATTCCAAGCAGACTTCCCCTTACATCACTGGCCAGGACTGGGGTCACAAGGGAGGCTGAGAATGTGAGTACTTGGCATTTTTTGCCTCCAGTGGGAGAGAGCCATGCCAGCAAGGAAGAAGGGAAAGTTGGTATGACCTTGGGAAGACAGCCAAGAGTGTCTGCCACAGGGACCTTGTAGCTATGGTCACTGCATGTGCCTTGCCTATTTCTTCTGGTCAATGAGCAAAAATATGGAGTGTGCAATGTCACACGAAGTAAGAGGAAGAGGAGAGAGTGGAAAACAAGTGGCTGGTATAGAAAGGCAGTCTGATGAATCGGTAACCTGCAAGAGTCAGAAAAGGTGTAAACCATCCCTAACTCACAAAGCTATTCAAGTCAGCAGGACACAACTGCCAGATTAATAAACCCAATACTGAATACTAAATACTGAGAGTCCCCTCAGAAATGCCCACTGGATCTTTTTCCCACTCTCTCACATTTGGAAAGTGATCTCTCTGTTGGGGTTTCCCTCTTAATGGTTTGACTGGAAGTTTACTCGTATTTGTTTGTTCAGATTGTTATTCATGAACTCTCTTGCATTGCCTCAGGATCGGGGTCCTTAGGCAGTTAGGAATTCACGGAAATCTAGAAGCCAATGGAGAAAGCATTGTTTACTCTGCTTATTAAAGATAATATAGCATCTCATTTGCATATATTAATAAGGACACCCTCCCTTATAGAATCCAAGGAATAATGCCACGTCAGATTTTCATTTCATTCAGTAGAACCCCATCTTCCTAGCTGTCTATTTCAGAACTATTCTCAGTATTTCCATTAGGACAAAAGATTGTTAATGAATAGCAAAGCAAGGGGTGGGGGTTGACTGGTCATTGTATATTGTAAAGTGGAAACAAACATCCTTTGTTTTGTTGTCGTTTTTTAATAAAAACATGATAATCAACATCCTAACCAAACGTAAAAGGTGGGCATTTGAATATTTTTAATTAGAAGGACTAGTGCATAGTGCCACATTTAGTCAAATCTAGAGTTCCCGGTTCAGGCTTAAATCATAAATGTGGGCATTATTGCCTTTTACAATACACCATTGATAGAACACCAACTTTAAAGCCAATTAAAGGTTGGCAATCTTCCTACCATTGGCAAAGTAACACTTGTTAACAGTTCCCCTTGTGACACGTTTCAGCATAATCACTGATTTCTGGAAACCTTATTTAGCACTTACGGATATTTTGAAATCTCTAATGAATTTCTTTTTATAGACATTTTTACGTTTTACTCTAATTTTTTAAAGGTGTTCAGGTAGTTTAATTTTATACACTCAGATGGTGCGTGTACCCAGATATTTATATGTGAAGGACAAAATGTTAGAGTATGTAGAACTATACTCTATAAATAATAGTTTGCTCGTAATACTCAGATTTTAATGGTTCCATTTCTGAAATCTAATTGTACCCAAATTCATTCAGAAAAACTTCATACTAGAATCTAAATATGCAGACAACTGTTCTTTCTGTTTAATAAATTACAAGTTCTTGTCATTTAAGAATTGGTTAAAAATAGTTAGAATAAGTAAATTCTTTCATGGTTATTTACTTCAAATAAAAGTGTTTTGGAAGCTAGTAAATTCTTTTTTACATTTCATATGGAAATAATTTGATAAGCTTGGCAAAGATGTGACAAATGAGCTAAGAACATTCAAGTTATTTTAGTCCTGAGTTACTAACACTGAACAGAGAACTAGTTTTCACCAACTAAAGAACAGCTTGATTATATGCTATGCAAATGTTAATGCAAAGTAAGCAATAGTTCATTTTCAATTAGATTTTATGTTCTGGCATGCTTCAAGTAGATAATATTAATTCAAGATGACACAATGCGTCTGTACACTCAATACTAGAAACTTGATAACATTAAAACCAGATTACAGAAGGTATCCAGATATTCAATATTAGCAATAGATAATATTAGTACAAGATGATACAATGTATTCCAATATTCACAAAGACGAAGGGTAAAATTCTTGCAATTATTTTACATTTTTATTCTTTTGTTACTTGGAATGACATTACACAGAAAATAAAAAATACCATTCCAAGTCAAGATAGAGACCTCAGAAGAAAAGAAGAATCTTTATATTTTAGTACTTTTAATAGAACTTTACCCTACTTTTTAAACAAGAGGTCCCATGTTTTCATTTTGCACTGGGTGGCAATTACGTAGCCAGTCTTGACTGTGGGAAACCAAAGTACCATCCGTGAACTGCCTACTTTTGTGTTTAAATCACTGTTATTTTGGTTTAGCCAAGTCTAATCCTAAGTGGCACTTATGGTACACACTGTAGCCACTAAAATCACTGTTAAAAAAGGATATTTGATTATTTGCAAAACTTACTTTTGTTAGGTTAAAAAAAAAAAGCAGGTTATGCACAATCTGTGACATTTTTGTTTTTTTAAAAATACACACAGCCCTGGCCGGTTTGGCTCAGCGGTTAGAGCGTCGGCCTGCGGTCCAGAGAGACCTGGGTTCGGTTCCTGCTAGGGGCATGTGCCTCGGTTGCAGTTTGTCCCCGGCCCTGGTTGGTCGTGCGGGAGGCAGCCACTCGATGTGTCCCTTTCACGTCGATGTTTCTCTCTCTCTTCCTCTCTCTCCCTCCCACTCTATCTGAACAATAAATGGAAAAATATCCTTGGGTGAGGATTTAAAAAAAATAAAAAAATAAAAAAATAAATACACACAAACATATAGACACACACAGAAAAAAAAAAAAAGGGCCAGAAATAATTACACCAAAGTTCATAAGGTCTATGTCTAGGGATTTATTTCTAGGGACTGGGATTATTGATAATAAATATTTTCTTTGTGTGTACGTGTGCGGTTTTCTGTACTTTTTCATCTTCATAAAATGAATATGGATTATTTTTTTAATTAGATAAAATTTAGAAAATTTACAAATGAATCCTGAACTGGTATGAAATTTACCATTAAATCTAGAAACGGCATAAAACTCAGCCTCATGTTATTTTGTACAGTTTGCTTAATTTGGGGTTTTTCAAATTATAAAAATAATAAAGACTGGTTGTAACAACTGAGATAATATAGTCATATATATATATATATATATATATATATATATATATATATATATACCAATTTTATCTCTCTATTCTGTCCCTGTCATCTGTCTAAGGTAAACATGTTAAAAGACTGACATGTATCTTTTCACAAATTATGTAGTATAATCAAACCTATATAATTTGTTCACAAATTACAGACACACATACACATAGATGGAGAAAAAAGAGGAAGAGAGGGAATGAGATTAATTGAATTTTGGATTTGTTTTCCATGAAATAGAATCTTATTGTACACATTTCTCCACAGTTTAACTATTTTCACTTAATATGTCACAAACTTCTCTACAAGTCAAAAAATATGAATATAACTTTTTTCTTATTCCTCTACACATACATACAGATACATATCATTTTATATCCCATTTACCCATCCCATTTTGAAGCTTGGAGGTGTCTTTTATATATAATTTATTAAACACTCTGTCTATTAAGCTGTGGGGGACAGGAGGTGGTTTGTGTGAGGGGTGTTGCTTCTAGGTGAACTCACTCTTGATCCTAAGTTCATCAAAGGAAATGCTTTTAATATATGTTTCCAAACAAGACACATTCCCCACCCACCTGTCTTCTTGCCTCTACTTTCTTACTCCACACTTCATCTTAAATATCTAGTCACACTCTTGGTTCGCAATTTGCTTTTTGGTGCAGCATCCTGTTACTCTTGAGGGAAAGTAGATTTGGTGCCTTGAAGATGTAAGCCAGTATACCTTTCTTTTTTAATATACTGTTTTTCCTTTTTTTAAAGAGATTTTTAAATTATTGAGAGGAAGGGCGGGGGGAGAGAGAGAAGAGAGAGAGAGAAACATCAATCAGTTGCCTCCCTTAAGCACCCCGACTGGGGATTGAACAGACAACCTGGGTATGTGCCCTGACCAGGAATCAAACATGCAACCTTCTGGTGTATAGGATGATGTCCCAACCAACTGAGCCACACTGGTGAGGGCTAGCCAGTGTATCTTTCTTTTTTTTTTTTTCAATCCTCACCAGAGGATATTTTTCTATTTATCTTCAGTGGGGGGGGGGGGGGGGGGGGGCAAGAGAGAGAGAGAGAAAGAGAAAGAGAAAGATCGATGTGAGAAAGATACATCAACTGGTTGCCTCCCGCACGACCCTGACCAGGGCTGGGGACAAACTGCAACCAAGGTTTGTGCCCTTGGCTGGAATCAAACCCAGGACTCATTGGTCCACGAGCCAATGCTCTAACTGCTGGGCCAAATCAGCCAGGGCTGTATCTTTCAATATTTGTTCGTTTCACCTAAGAAGGCAAGGGAAACCAAAAGCTTTCAGCATAGCAGTACCTGCTGAGGAATGGAGGGAGCTGAAATAGACTATGTTGATATTTTTAAATTAAGGTTATTTCTACATGATACTGAGAACAGATTTTTATAAGGCACTGTCTCAAAACTGACCAGTTTAGGGCTTTGTGTAGACAAAGTCTCAGTGAGTTCCTCAGTGACCTCAGTGTCCTTGTTAGCATGAGACAGTTAGAAGAAGATTCTGTCTGTTTTCCGGGGCATGTGCATGCCCTTGAACTGCACTTAAGTCTTCATTGAATCTGAGCTGGTGAAGAGTTACTCTACAAACCAATGGTTCCCTTATCATTTTAAAATATATTGCATGAATAATTAAGTTGTTTCTTTTCAACAACAAGTTCACCATTGCATCATCTATTGATAATGAATCCACACTTTCTTAATTTTGCTTGTTTATGGCTTTATTGTCATAAACAATTATTCACTGTGCACTGACTGTGTTCTGCAGCCTCTGCTGATGAGACTAGAACATGTTCCTGTCATCACAGGGAATGCGTAATTACCCTTTGGGGATTATTTTCTTGAAAAATAATTTGATGGAGTTTTTACTTCTGAAATGAGTGGACAGAAAAATATCTTTACGGTATGCAAACGAAAATATACATGAAACAGGCATAACATTGAAAATCATGTGGAAACATAAGAAAATAAGAGGAACCCCTCAAATTCTACAGGTAAATCTAGCTTTCCCAAAGCTAGATGTTTATACCCAAAAATGCAGTTGGGCCAATTTGTTGCTTTAAGTAACAATGAAGACAGGAAGTAACTTTTTGTTTACAATGCAGATGGAAAATAAAAATTAAACACAGAGGAAATTAAAATGAACGCTCTGCTACAAATATATATTAAGAAATGCCTATTTCTCCTCAAAGCAAGGTTATGCCAGGCTATGTGTGATGATTAAAGAGGCGTGTCTTCAAGGGCTGGCCTGGCCAGAGGCAAGCTTGTGCAGTGAGGAGTTTGTCCCTAGCACACCCACTCTCCAAACATCTCCCTTTGCCCTTTGTAGTCACCTCTCCTCCTCTCTCGCTCTTGCTCTCAGGGGTCTCTGTGTCCCTGGCTAAGTTAGACTCTCAGTTGGCAGCTAATTAATGGGTAAGAAGTTAGGTTTGCAGAGAAAACGGTGCTGCTAAGTGTTTACAATGTCTTTATACGTTTCAACATTTTTCAGTTATTAGAAACAGGGAGGAAAATTCTGGTAGTAGAAAACCAGGTTGGCTCTGGGTCAGTAAACCCATCTGGCATTTTAATAGAAGCAAACCTCAGTCATTAATTTTACATCGTATTGTGTTCAATGACCCTAAGGTATCTAAACAGCAGAGGTGGAAGAGGGGAGGTAAAAGTTAGTGGTGCTTTTGAAATTTTCTTTTTCATAGTGTAGAAATAGTCATGAGATCTACCAGAGTCTGGAAAAATTGCTGTTTTCTTCTTTTTTGATAATTAGTGGGGGTGGGGGAGAATCACCATCAGGAGAACTGTAATCTGAAAGTTTGGGTCTTGTGGGGGTTCAAATATAGGCTTAATAGGCTTAAAAATTGGGAAAATAGAGTTTAAGCCCAGCCAGTTCCCACCTACAGCATAAACAAACAGACTAAAAGATGGTGGGATGAAAAGCTTCAGTAGGTCCTCTGGCCAAATCTTTATTTAACAGGGAGAAACTCACATTTGATTAGACGTAAGAGTACAAAAATTAAGTTAAGGTAAGAAAATGTTAGCTTAGTTAAGTATGAGTATTTAGCCCTGGCTGGTTTGGCTCAGTGGTTAGAGCGTCGGCCTGTGGTCCAGAGAGACCCGGGTTCGGTTCCTGCTAAGGGCATGTACCTCGGTTGCAGTTTGTCCCCGGCCCTGGTTGGTCATGCGGGTGGCAGCCGCTCGATGTGTCCCTTTCACATCGATGTTTCTCTCTCTGTCTCTTTCTCTCTCTCCCTCCTACTCTATCTGAACAAAAAATGAAAAAATGTCCTCGGGTGAGGATAAAAAAAAAAGTATGAGTGTTTACTAAGATGTTATGTTCTTTTATATCCTTCTTTTAAATGAGACAGTTTTCATAGTTAATTATAGCTGTACGTTATACAATCATATTTTCCTAGTGAAGAGTTTAAATTGCTTGAGGTGGTTCCTGGTTCTTTAGAACAGGGATCTTCAAAATTAATTGCATGTGTATCCTGAATGAATTTGGAAAAACATAGGATGCCTCGAACATTTTACACTGATATCTAAAAATGTTTTACCTTTAAATCATTGCAGAGAATGTACTTCCTGATGTATTGTAACTTGAATATATACTTCAGCTTTGTTTTTATCAAATCCTTGGAGCTGCAGGTTTAGCTCATTCAGTTTATGAAAAAAGTCCACCATATAAAGATTGTCAAATCAATCTTCATTGACAAACCAATCAGTTAAATCAGACTGACTGTCTATCATTTTTAAATTTACATGATTGGGATCATATTCTTCTGAGTCCTAATTCCACATGAGAGAGACAGAGAGAAGGCATGGAGACTTGCCAAGAGTTGGCCGCCTAGATAAAATAAGACTTGAGTGATTTTTACGGAGGCTCTCTCTTTGCTTCATTTTTGGGAGGGGAATGGGAGAATGCTTCCTCAGAGGCAATACACATTTAATCATCTCTTTTGAATTGCCTCCAAAATGGTTATAGCCTGGAGCAACGCACCAAGACAAGATTCAGGCTGGGAGAGAGCTATGTTTCTCTTCTGTGAGATGGGAGAAGGGTGAACATGAAAAGGGAGGTACTGGCAGGACTTGGGACATGTGGAAACTGAGAATGTGAAAATAGATTGCCAAGGCTTAAACTATCCAATCGCCATGTGTTTTTGGAAAGTCTTCATGTACCCTAGCAGTATGAGTGCCCAGTTTGAAGTCTGCTGTTCTAAACCCTTTTTAGAAGAGAATGCACGCGCTACAAAGATCCAGGATACAAGACAGCCTTCCAATAGGGAGACGCTCAAACATAACAGGCATTCCAGAAACTCAGTAGGACAAAGGGAACTGCTTTATTAATGCTTCCCCTTATGGAATAGCTCACAGTCCAAGGCCTAATTCCCATGTTTAGATACAAATCTTTAGAGATGAAAAAGCCTCTAAGACACAGAATTGTAAAGCTAGAAAAGTGGGGTGAGCAAACAGCACCGAGATTATTTTGCATTTTTTGCCTCTACCTAACTAGCAGAAGGCATCTTCTGATTTAATGTTTTCACTGAAGGTCCTAAATTATGATATCACGTTAAATGAAAACTTAAAGTAATACCACATGTTAGAGGAGTTGAAAGCGTGCAAAAATTGTGCCTTACTTTGAGAATACTAATTGTAAAAAACTTTATAATAGATGAGCTGATATTTCAAAGGAATGCTTCAAAGGACATCCTTCAGCATTACTTTATGCTATACATGTTATAATTTTGCAATTCTTTCCCACAAAGCGTACTTTTCCCTGTTGTTCTCCAGGAATTATGAAAATATCCAAAAAGAGAGAACTAACTATGAGGAAAGGTCAATCTCTACCAAAGGTGGATTTTTGTTGCCTTTGTTCTTTCCACATTTCTGTCTTTTATCTTCAGGTAACATTTCTCCACATTCTTTGGAGTATTTCATTTCCCTCACTACTTGCAATTCTGAGCTGTCTGCCACTCGTACTTCCACAACATAGAAGTTGTCATGTGTTATAGGTCAGACTATCCCATCCTCCTGACCATACACTGGCCTGGGAGTAGGTATATGATGCAAGCTGGGCCAATTAGAATCCTTCCCTGGGATATTTCTATAAAATTGAGAACATTTCTTTTTTTTTTTTTTTTGGTATGTGCCCCTAGCGGGAACCGAACCTGGGACTCTCTGATTTGCAGGCCAATGCTCCAACCGTTGAGCCAAACTGGCCAGGGATAAAATTGAGAACATTTCAATGAAGTTGCTCAAACACAAAAATGCTGAATTTTGTAGGCTTTTTAAAATAGAAGATGATAAAGAATGGAGTTTGTCCCTTGGGTTCTAATGTGGAACATTACCTGGAAGGCCATGTGGATATAGTGGACAGAGAAAAATAGAAAAACACAAATAAGGAAGGACATACACATTATAAAAGGGCCTTGAGCTTCTCCACGCCCTGGACATCACAGGTAAATCTGAGTAAGGGAGGCCCCTGGAGACTTATGGATGACAGGTTCTAAAAACTAGAGTTCAACAAGTAGAAGTTGCCAGGACAGATGAAACAGGAAGGTCCTGTTATGTGACTCTTAGTCAAGCAGAATGCCCACGAGCTTGTTGACAGTGATGGAATTTCAAAGTGTGTGAAAGGGGAGAGGGATGCTAAGTGTTTAGAGGAGATGTAGGTTGATTCACTATAAAGCTCTGCATGACTAGGGGCAAGCTGGGAGTGGCTGTGGGGTGGGGTGGGGGTAGGGGAAAGTGTGTGGAGGGGGTACTGAGGCAACTGCAATACTTGTGTTTCAATTGCGCCACCATGTGGCTGTCATGCCAGCAACAGCCTAGCCCTAGCCCAAAATGCCACCTTAATTGACCAATTGTAAGACTAACTGCTCAGTCTCTAAGGTATATGGATTTCTTATGGTGGGAGATAGGCAGAAGAAAGACATTTTTTATGATATCAGAGGGATATTATTTAGAAAGCAAAAATAGATGGGTTCTCATTTTGAGCCCTAGGTAGGAGAAGTAGAGTTTATAGGTAGTGGTGTATTGGAGTTGGCTTGTGCCCGTTTGCAAGAGATAATTGTTAAATTTTCAGGACTTTTGCAAGCTGACTGTGAAGCAAGGCTGTCATGAAAAATTGACTACATATGTCAGATTTAATGACAATAGATTTATGAGGAAAAGAGTTAGCATATTGGGATGTAACTCCATTTGTCAAATCATAGTTCAATTGCAACCATATGTTGGCTACAGATACAAAAGCTTGGAAAAAGTCAACAAATTCATTCTGTAAGAATTCATTGACTATATGGAAGTTATAATAAGTATTGTATACTTTATATTATTTGTGAATAGTATGACACACATCCTTTATATTATAAAAATTCATACTAAATACACACACACACACACACACACACACACACACACACACACACTTTTTCCCCTGTAGAGTTGGCTGTTAAAAATTTACTAGCACACCAATGCTTATAGGCTATATGTTTATAATGAATTGCTAATAATAACAAAATATGAATAATGCATCATTTCATTTCACTCATACCCTCTTAATTCCAGACCAGTATGACTCCATTCTGAGTCACACTCTATCAGCCTACAGAAAGGTCAGGCTGTTACCAATGCTTAATAGGAATACCCATTCATTGTTTCCTTCATTTCCTTAAATGCTTTGGTGGTAAACAGACAACTGAATGCCTATAATGTTTATGCTGATACTTTAAAACCATCCTAAAGTGCTAAGTGATTAATATTTCTGGGAGGTGACATTCCCACCTACATAGTTCACTTTTATATAATTATATATGAGGTTAGATCTCACCATGAGCTAGAAAAAGTAGACAGATTATTCTGCATGATGACAACCAACACAATTATTTTGAGACTCTAAAAATTAAGGACTAAGGAGAGGCTTCTCACTGGCAGACTGTACACATGTGTTTGATCTGGATGCAATTAAAATGAAAGTAAAAGAACAAAAATCAAAAAAAGGAAATAAAATCCCAAGAATGAAAAGAAGAGGATGAGAATCACTAACAGATGAAGTTTTTTTTTTTAGGGAAGTCAAAAGAGATGCAACCATGTGATGGATTAAACACAGGGAAGGAAGCCACAACCCAGATAAGATCAGGAGAACTGTAGGAGTCAAGCTGTCCAGTAAACCCTCAGAGATGTTCTAGGGTTGGAAACTGTCAAGTAGGCTGTAGAGCAAGATAACAATATTCAAGGACTCAGGAACTTCCTTTCTTAGGAAGCTACTTGATGAACTTACTTGAGAAAAAACAAGAGGGAAGAAAATCAGAAAGAAAATGACTTGGAATACAGCAAACATGGAACCTACCCAGCATTCAATGAATAGAAATCCCAAATGACTGGGAGTGCTGCAGGCCTAGAAATAAGTCTTTCCATATTAGAACAAGAGTTCAGTGGGGACCAAAAAAAGTAGAATGCCTTTATTAAGAAAGGCATAAATTCCATGCCATAGATAGAATAAATAAGGTGTTGGAAGATATTTGGGTATGGTGAAGAAGGCATGCTACTTTTCTTAGGGGAAAAAAAGCAATTAGAGATTTCAGGAAAACAAACAAAAAAACAGAAATAAAGTCGTGGTTCTAATAGTAATCAATCTAAAATACAGCACAAGTTTGAGCATAAGGAAAAACAATCTGTTTGATTATGATGCCAAATCATAATAGCTATTGCTAAAATCCTTTCTAAAGAGGTTCTATCCATTTTGACAATAACTATTAAAATACAAAATGTATATTTGGACCCAGATTTATACTTACATCTTTGTTCAAATATATAAATTTAAGCATGGTCATTTCATCATTATTTAGTGACAAAAAATTAGAATTGGTTAAAGGAATTGTGGTATATTCACATAATACTGTGCAGCCTTTAAAAAGAATGAGATAAGCCCTGACCAGTTTGGCTCAGTGGTTAGAGCATCAGCCCACGGACCAAAGGGTCACGGGTTTGATTTTGGTCAAGGGCACAAACCTCAGTTGCGGTTCAGTCCCAGCCCTGCTCGGGGTCGTGCGGGAGGCAACCAATCTCTGTGTCTCTCTCACATCGATGTTTCTCTTTCTCTCTCTCCCTCCCATTCTGTTTGAAAATAAATGGAAAAATATCCTCAGGTGAGGATTTAAAAATGAATAAATAAAATAATAAAAAGAATGAGATAGCCCTGGCTGGTTTGGCTCAGCGGTTAGAGCGTCGGCCTGCGGTCCAGAGAGACCGGGTTCGGTTCCTGCTAGGGGCATGTACCTCGGTTGCAGTTTGTCCCCGGCCCTGGTTGGTCGTGCGGGTGGCAGCCACTCGATGTGTCCCTTTCATGTCGATGTTTCTCTCTCTCTCTCTCTCTCTCTCTCTCTCTCTCTCTCTCTCTCACTCTCTCTCTCTTCCTCTCTCTCCCTCCCACTCTATCTGAACAAAAAATGAAAAAATGTCCTCAGGTGAGGATAAAAAAAAAAAAGAAGAATGAGATAAATCTATATGTATGATTTGAAACATATATAAAGTACAAAAAGCAAGATGTAGAACAATGTGTATATTGTGCTATCTGAGTAGGAACAAGGACACACACATACATTGTAAAACTTACTCTGTTGTTGACTCTAGAGAAGTGAATAATGTCTAAAAGGAGATGAACATTTACTTTGCTTGTTCTTTTACACTGCTTAAATTTTACCATGTGCTTATCAATTTTTTAAGCTTTAAAATATTTAAAAAGTGAAATAAAATGAAAACTAACTCACCTTTTCAGTTAGGATACCTTTTGCCTGAAAGTAGCAGAAACCCAGACTGCACTTAGTTTTTATTGGCTCATGTAACTGGGAATTCACAGGTCCACATAATGGAATTCCAGAGCAGGGAGGGCTTCAGGTTCAGCCTAGTCCTGCCTGCCAAGACCGTTATTCCTGTTTGCTGGATTCATCCTCACACTGACTTTTCCCATGGCAAAATGCTGCCTTCACATCTGCTTTCCTCAATGTCCAGGGAAAGAGAGGATGTTTGTTCCTGTGTTTCTCTGTAAGAACA
This sequence comes from Tadarida brasiliensis, assembly GCA_030848825.1. Taxonomy (NCBI): domain Eukaryota; kingdom Metazoa; phylum Chordata; class Mammalia; order Chiroptera; family Molossidae; genus Tadarida; species Tadarida brasiliensis. The sequence goes on along the minus strand of CM061267.1, from coordinate 89,284,658 downwards.
ACGGAAGCTCTTTCTCAGAAGGTTCTGCACGCTTCTTCTCATTTCTCATGGACCCAAACTCATTTCTATGTTGCTCCCTGTGGCCAGAGGAATGCCATGTGCAGACCAGCTTAGAGTGCCAGCACCCAGTCACTGTGGCAAGGGAGATGGCATTACCTTCACTCAAAACAATCTTTCTCTGGAGCTGGGTGTGACAGTTTCCCCTGATGTACGTAAGAGTCATACTGGTACCTGAATCAGGATACTGTTAGTAGGGGAGGGCAATGGAACTGGGTGCCTTATAGGCAATAACAATGACCATTATTCCCACTCTAATCTTACTCAATGCTATGAAAGGCCTTTTCACTGTTGCCTTCACAAAGTTATCCTACTTCATACAACTATTGTCAAAGAAAGTGAATTAATTTTTCCTTTGTAACAACAAATGGAGTAAAGCCTGGTAATAAAGATCATGATATGACCTTTGAAAAGATATAATTTACAGGATGTTCTCCCATTTGAAACAGAATAGATCATTTGTTAGAGGATCTTATTACTTAGGATGCAACCATTAGGGGAACAGAACTATATTCTTTTTTTTTTTATCCTCACTCAAGGACATTTTTCCACCTTTGTTCAGATAGAGTGGGAGGGAGAGAGAGGAAGAGAGAGAGAAACATCGATGTGAAAGGGACACATCGAGTGGTTGCCTTCTGCACGACCCCAACCAGGTCCTGGAATGAATTGCAACCAAGGTACATGCCATGCCCTTGACCAGAATCAAACCTGCAACTCATTGGTCCACGGGCCGACGCTCTAACCGCTGACCCAAACCGGCCAGGGTCAGAAGTATATTCTTAAAGAATGTCAAACTTGGAGGGAATATAGAATAATGATTTTCATGATGAATATGCAATGATTATAAACTCCAAAGTGAAATTCATTTGGTTTAATTTCCCCTCACTAATGATTGACTACAAGAAACAATGTAAAGATTAAAGAAAGAAGCCCTCCTCCCCCAAAAAAGTCCAACAAATAAGCAAAATAATCTTTCCTTGCTAAAAACAGGATCAAGTAAAAATTACCATGGACATTCTGTCTCTCCCAGCTCAATTTAGAGTAAATATTGGTTCTCCAGCAATTCCCCTAATTTGAAAGAATATATGCATGCCTATGTTTATTTGAGCATTATTTACAATAGCTAAGATTTGGAAGCAGCCCAAGTGCCCATCAGTAGATGAGTGGATAAAAAAGCTGTGGTACAGTTACACAATGGAGTACTACTTGGCTGTAAAAAGAAGGAAATTTTACCATTTGCAACAGCATAGATGAACCTAGAGGGTATTATGCCAAGTGAAGTACATCAGTCAGATAAAGACAAATACCATATAATTTTGCTAATATATGGAATCTTAAGAACAATATAAACAAACAAAACAGAAACAGACTCATAGATATGAAAAACAAATTGATGGTTGCCAGATGGGAGGGGGTTTGGGAGACTGGGTGAAAAAGGTGAAGGGATTGAGAAGTACAGACTGGTAGTTACAAAATAGTCCCAGGGATGTAAAGATACAGTCAATAATATTGTAATAACTATGTATGGTGCCAGGTGGGTACTGGAAATATCGGGGGAACATTTTGTAAAGTAGGTGACTGTCTAACCACTATGCTGCACACCTGAAATAAATACAAAATAATACTGAATGTAAACTGTAATTGAAAAAATAAAAACAATTTATGAGAAAAGTAACAGCAATTCTGAACATTCTGACTTATTTGTTTTTTATTGTATGCCCAGCAAAAGATATTCTTGAAGAACTGCATAATGTAAAGTTGAAACGTTCATGGGTGCCATCTACAAAACAATTATTATTTGGCCATATTTCAGACTTCAGAGTCTGGTATTTTAGGTTTCAAAAGGCCTGAGGGTCTCCTGGACTGCATGAAATTCTTCTAGGTAGGTTGCTGGAGTGGTTATGATGTGAGTAATGGAGAATTGCTTGGAGTGAAACCCATAATTGTATTTTTTTAATCCTCTCCTGAGGATATTTTTTCATTTATCTTCAGATAGAGTGGGAGGGAGAGAGAGGGAGAGAAAGGGAGAGAGAGAGAAACATCGACGCAAGAGGGACACATCGACTGGCTGCCTCTCGCACTACCCGGACCAAGGCTGGGGACGAACTGCAACCAAGGTACATGCCCTTGACTGGAATCGAATGCCAGACTCTTTGGTCTGCAGGCTGATGCTCTACCGCTGAGCCAAACCAGCCAGGGCCATAATTGTATTTCAAATGCAGTTTGAATGGAGTTAAAGACAAATTGCATAGGGGAAGATTACTCCGTTAAGGGTAACTGCCCTCTTAAGAAGATGGCCTAAATCGGAATTATTCTAGTATTCTGTTCATGGATTCTTGGCCATAGATTTAGTGGTGATGGGACATAGACCTGGATTTGAAATGCCTTACGGACGGGTTCCAAGTATGGCTCCCCTTGCCAAGAGTTCTGTAGGAGCAGAACCTATTTGGCGGTCTGTACTGTTCCCACATTTTGCAGGTGTATCTTGCAGGTGCAAGGTAGAATTTCCTGTCCAAGTGTGAGCAGGCAGAGGTAATACATAAACTATCAATATCTTTGGCCCCATAACCTCTGAGATGGACACAGAGAAAAAGGCAGGTGCATGATTAAGTTGCATGACATTGTCCCCTAGCAGGCTTAGGGGACAGGAAAAGATAAATAGCTCTTTGGGAATCATTGACTTATCTTTTGGCCAAGAGTATCCTATGCATTTGTCTGACTAACGAAAGAAGTTATGTTGCATATGGGACTATTAGAGTCCCTAACGAGTCAAATCAGCTCTCTTGAAAGGGCCCCAGTGGCCTTCTCAGTTTGCATCCTGGCATAGCAGAAAGGTCTGGATCCAAGTCTCGTCTGCTGGGACATGTAACTGGCTATAGTTTCACTAGAGGTCTTCTTTACTCCCAGTTCACACCATGTGCTAACTGTCAGGGTATTCCCAGAGTTCTGTCAACCATGGACAGATGTAGAAATTTTCTTTTGGTGTCACTGGATGAGGTTTGCCAATCTTTGCAAGGTTGCAGATTGCAGAGGTTTTTGAATGAATGATCTGGGATGGAGTAGCTTTCTGACTTCTTGATCTCAAAGCCCATTAAAACCTGAAATTAACCATTGGAAGAATTAAGCCTCTGGCATTAATTTCTAGGGGCCCATAGCTGCTTAGAGCTTCATTCTAAATTTCCTAAGAGTGCTAGGTTTTTTTCATTTGTTTGTTTGTTTTTTGAGGTGGGGTCTTTAGGAGTTGAAGGTGGACTTCATTGTGTTTTTATACCCTTTTAATTAAGCTCATCTGGCTTTAGTCTGTGTGAAACTACTGAACGTGTATCAGAGGCACCTGCCCAAGTGTTCCTTGGGACAATGGCATTGGAGGCGTCAGTCTATTACAAATGAATGCCCAGGGATAGCATGCATTACAGGGTTGCCAGCTTCCTGACTGTCGTGGCAATGGCTGGGTTCTGAGTGACCTGTTGGCCATTCTCTAGAGCTGTACTGTCCAATTTGGTAGCCACTGGCCATATGTGGCTACCGAGCACTTGAAATGTGGCTGGTCTGAATTAAGATATGCTATAAATATAAAACAGACCCCAGGTTTCAAAGAGCTAGCATGAAAAAAGAATGTAAACTATCTCATTAATAACTTTTAATATTAGTTATATGAGGAAATGATAACATTTTTTATATATTGGGTTAAATAAAATAGATTATTAAAATTAATTTCACTTGTTTCTTTTACTCTTGTAAAATGCAACTGCTAGAAGATTTAAAATGACATGTGGCTTGCATTGTATTTCTTTTGCACAGTGCTACTGTAGAGGATAGTCAATGAGACAGGTAGGCTAGTGAATGTGTGACCAGACTGTACAAAATCCTAAATCTCATGTCTGGGCAGCTCCCACTACAGTCAAGGCTTTGTGTCTTTTTGCTGTAATGAATAGTTTATGTATAGCCCTGAATACGACTATAAGCTCAGTCCCTGGTTCTTCCAGTGAATCCCTAAACCTAGGCATGATCTTGGAGACCCCCGACATGTGAAGTAATATACAGAACCCACTGGAGGAAGATGTGAATGTGCATGATTTTTGGTTTGATTTCCTTTCTTAAACAGTGAAGAGTTGGAACCCTTAGATACACCTGATATTACAGAATGTGGGTGGGAGCACTTAAGCTGAGGCTAATAGTTTGTGGGAAACTGGCAGCAGACGAAGTCTTCTCAAAAGACACCTATTCAGTTCTAAATTTTCCATTAATTTATTCTTTTTATCTTCTGCTTCTTTGCTGAGACTTTCTAATTCTTTGCTGAGACTATTTTTTCACTTGTTTTAAGCATGTTCTAATTGCTAATTCAAACATTTTTCTGATGCCTGCTTTCAAATCTTTGTCAGATAATTTTAACTTCTGTCACCTTGATAATGACATCTTTTTCTCCCATTCAATTAGAGATATTCCTGATTCATGATAAGATTAATAATTTTCTATTAAAACATGGATGTCTTGGGTATTATGACACTCTGGATCTTATTTCAAGATAAGATCTATTTTAGCTGGCTTTTCCTGACACTGTTCTGGCAAGGGAGGGACTGGAGGGAGCACCACCTTTGCTAATGCCAGGTAGGGGTAGAAGTCTAGGTTAACTATTCTGCCTCTACTGACACTGATGGGTGAGGGTAGGGCTCCTCATTACTGGTGGGCTGGGGTGGGAGTTTCAATTCCCCACTAGGCTTCCACTGATACCTCCCTAGCTGGCAGGGGTAGGAGTGCCTCATTACTGTCCCCGATGTGGCATCCACTGGCACCACCGTGGGGAGGGGTGGCCTCCTTACACTGGGCAGTGGTGAAAGTCCTGATTCTCCACTCGGCTCCTTCTCTGATTCCACCCAGGCAGGGACAGGGTGGGGTGTCTCATTACTGCCAGGTAGGGGTGGAAGTACAGGTTCCTCACGTTTCTCCAATGACAACTTGAGGATGGGGGAGGGGCACGTATGGAGGGGTCCTTGTTACCAGCCAGTGGTGGGAATGTAAGTCCTGGCTTTCTACTTGGCCTTCCTTGACACCACATCAGGTTGAGTAGGAGGATTACGGAGTTAGGATTTGGGGGTGTCTCATGATAGTCTGGATATTGTGCAAATCTGGGCTCCTCACTCAGCCTTTGCTGGCATGGTGGGGGAAAGGCCATAGGTTTTTACTGTGTGGAGTTTGTCTACAGTAGAGCGGTTGTTTTCTAAAAGTTATCTGGCTTGGTAGGCTGCAGCTTTTCTTTTTTTTTAATCCTCACCCGAGGACATTTTTCCATTTTTTGTTCAGATAGAGTGGGAGGGAGAGAGAGGAAGAGAGAGAGAGAGAAACATCGACGTGAAAGGGACACATCAAGTGGCTGCCTCCAGCACGACCCAACCAGGGCCGGGGACAAACTGCAACCGAGGCACGTGCCCTTAGCAGGAACCGAACCCGGTCTCTCTGGACCGCAGGCCGACGCTCTAACCGCTGAGCCAAACCGGCCAGGGCAGGCTGCAGCTTTTTCATCCTTTGGTTAGAGAGAGTAGCCTTTTACTGGAACATTTTTGTCTGTGCCTGTTGGCATTTTCAGGTTTCTGATTTTTGGTTTCTCTAGTACCCAGTACCGGAACATAAAGTTAAATGAAAACCCGAGAATTACCACTCTGTTACTCTTTGGGTCCTGAGGTCTCTGGCTGGTATGCCTTCTTTTCTCCACCTGTTTTATATACAATGTCCATAGGGTTTAGTTGTATTTATTGGGAGAGATAGAGAAAAAGACACCTATTCTATCTTCCCAGGAGCAGAAGAGAAGAGCCTACAATGCACTGAAACACAATTTCAAACAAAACTAGTGACAGAGACTTAGGGAGAAGTTGCAGTGCCTTTCAGACAAAGATATCAGGAAGGCAATCAAATAAAGAAAAGCCGGCTCTAGATAGTAACTGCCTTTGCAAATACAAGAATATCTGCAAGCACCTTCAAATAGTAATAACTAAAAATCATAATGCTTATGATAAAGTTCTATGAAAATCTCAGAGCCTTAATTTATAAATCAGTATAGGGCTTCCGAGAAGAGATATTAAACTACACAATGGAGGGATATGGGGAAACGGTGATTTATGCTCTGGTCCTAGTTGAGCAAAAAGAATCAAACTTTTAATGACACTCACTTCCTTTTCGAAGCCATCACATCAGTTAAAAAAACAACAACAAAAAACGGCAAATTAAAAAGATCTCATGCCCAGCTTCAGTTCTGCCTGCTCCTATTTCTGAGGCCCCCTTGGAGTCCTAAGAGAACACTGTTGATAGGAGGCAACCTTTTGTAAAGTAATACTAATTTTCAAGAAAAGAGCCCTATAAACAACCTAGAGAAACAAAAACAGTAGCTTACAATAAAAATGACAAAAACAATCTGATTGGATATAAAATCTCAGGAGGAATGGGATATAAACTTTAGGAGCTGGGAGATCAATTGATATGTTGTCCTGTGCTGTAAATAGCTCTGCTATGTAGGTTGACATAGTTGAAAGGCAGGCTTATTTCAGCAGTTAATTATAGAAACCTGTCCAGGGAGCTAAGTTTATTGGTTGCAGGAGGTCTATTCCAGCTAAAACCTAAATAAACCAAGAAGAGGACATCAAGTAGAAAATGCTAGGAGACTGTTCCAATGGCAGAAATGATTTTTTTTTTCTTTCCTTTCTTCCTCCCTTCCTTCTTTCTGGTTGGTGTGGAGTACAGGGTTGGGATGGAGAGACAGCCAAAGAAGGAAACTGCTTTTGTACCGGTTACAAATGGGAACCCTACACTTTGTACCAGTTCCTGGAAATATTGCTAGCATGCCCAGAACCAGGAGAGAGCCTGCATGGAAATTATCCAATTTCTTTGCTTTTTCTTTAGGCACTTCCAACTCCCTGAGTGACTGGGCAAAAGGTCAAAGTCAAATCTGTTGATTCTGCTACTTAGATTAAAAGGTTGGGTGAGCACAACCTAGGCAAATGAATAAACAAAATGAATTTAGGGGGTAGTGAACACTCACTCTGGGGTTCCTATTGCCCTAGCTAATCCTCACTCACCTTCCTTTGCAAAGGCTGCAAGTCTTGCTTTGGTGTGTCCGTGGCTTCAAACACTTTGATGGGGTCTGTGGGAAGGCAAGCCCTGCAATTATCGCCAGAGTTGAGATTCAAATATGTACATCAAGGACAGACAGAATAAATAAATCTCTAGGGCACACACACACGTACACTCCTTTCTGGACTTTCGTGTAACTTCAATTTTGCTTACAAAATGGATGCAGAATTTTCAAACATTAGAGAAATATATATTGGAATAGAGAGTGTAACTTCTAGTAATTCCACCCTTCAAAGAGAACAATGTTATCAGCTTGTTTTCCTACTATTTTTCAAATTTATGAAAGAAACTGTTAAATAGAATTAAAAAGTTATTGTATTCACGGTAGGTTTCTGTGATTGTTTCCAAATGAACAAATACTAAGACTATAAATGCTAGCATTAAGAGACCCACGTATTACTGCAGTTAAAAACAAGTCGCATACTTAGAAAACTTGGGAATTTCTTCTCTTGCCTAAAAATTGCAGCAGCAGCTGCGAGTCACAGTTTACTACTGGGCTGCAAGAAAGCAACACACGCAGTTACAACCCTCCGAAGGGGCGGTTCAGGGGAGTTGGGTGCTCTGGGGAGGCGATAGTGAGTGACAGCCACCGCCTCCCACACACCCGCTACTTTTTGGTAAACAAGAGACTCCCCCACAGTCTGAAATAAGGGAGGAGCTTGGGGGCGGGGCCAGGGCGCCTAATCGAGGGTATTCGAAAGGCTTCCTATTGGTGGTTCGCAAAGTGCGGAGGCCCTGCGAACCTTGATTGGTTCGCTCCCTGGATTGACGGCACCTTTGACGGGCTGCGCTCCTCCCCTCGCGGGTGGGTGCCGGCCCCGAGCGGCAGAGCGCGTGCGCGCGCGGGCCCACGCCGATGCTGTGCCCGCCCGCTTGGCCGCGTACACTCGCAGTGGGCGAGCTAGAGCGGCGGAGGTCACAGCGGGGAGGTGGGGCGGGGGCAGCATGGCAGCCTCCTTTTGGCTCCGTGGAGCCGCCTCCGGCCTCCGGTACTGGAGCCGCGGGCAGCGGCCGGCAGCGGCCGGCCTTGCAGCGGGTAAGGACCTCGCGCTTCCTTCCCCTGTCCCTCCTCTGGTCGCCCACTTCTCGCGACCTGACGGCCGAAGAGGTCTTTTCACGGGAGGCGCTGCGGTTGAGTCGGGGCTGAAACTCAACATTTTGGCTGGTCCCAGGGCCTGTCGTCTTCTGCGGCTGCCTCTCGCGCCGCTTGTGCTTCACCCCAATACCCTTGCCCCTAATCCAGATGAATGGCGTTCAGAGTCCTTTTCGGGATTTAGGTAGGGGTGGGAAGACCTTGGGGTAAAGGGAATAATATTTGGGTCTGGGGCGTGCTCCTTTGGAGTTAGTTAGGGTTTAGAGGACAAGTGGAGGGCCCAGCCTCAGGGGCGACCCCGCACTCACGCCTGCGACCCTGGCCTTGCAGCGTCAGCTGGCTTTTCATCTCCCCTAGGGTGCACCCAGGGTGCACCTTGGGCGGCAGGGCCTGACTTTTGTTTAACCAACTTAATCGTACAAGATGGTTTTACACAAGTGTTGTTAGTGCAAACCAGGCGGTAAGTCATTCCAGCAAAGTTTTAACTTATCCTTGACCCGTAAGGCGAGCTTCCCACCGCCTCTTCTTTGGACTGAAGATGGCACTTCTGTCAAATTATTAACCAAAACACTTTAAATGTCTTCAAAACTGTGGCCTGAACCTATCCTCCCTCCCTCTCCTCATACCATTGTAAGTTATGGAAGCTAACCATTGACTTAGGAAGAGGCAGTTTTTAGATCCACAGAGAAAATCTTTTTCATTTTCCAGGTGAAGAATTTGAGGCCCCCCTGGGCTAGTGAATTAGGGCATCTATCCCAGCAGAATCTAGAAAGTTAGTCCTTGATTCTTCCTCATTCCTGCATTTTCTACCATACCAGGATTCCTCTTTTCATTGAAAAATTGGTTGATTTGTAGGGACACTGCTATCATTTTCCTGTAATAGTGTGAGTTGTAACACTGCACTATTTAGCAAACTCATATTCAGGATTTTTAAAAGTCTTGATATTGGTTTTGGTTTTGTTTTTGTTTTTAATCAATCTTTGATTAAAGAAACAGCAGACTGGGAATTGAGTTCTTAATAGCTCCCCTTCCTCCCTCTCAGTAAAAGCTAAGCAGAAGAGTGAATTTCCTCCCTGCCTTGAGAAGGGCAGGCTCCTTGTGATGCAAGAGAACAGATGTCTGATACAGAATCACAGTAACAAGATACAAACTCACAGAATCTGCCAAACTTGAGTGTAACGCTATTTGAGCTACTGTACTGAGCTACAAAAAATGCCTCCCACTTTAGAGATACTTAAAAAAATCAGTTAGTCACTTTTCCACAGTAGTAAATGTCACCCCAGTTTTCACATGTGCAATTCTTTTCTTTTTGATTAGCCAAGGAAGACATATGTGCTGTTTAGTGGTTTTATAAGGTGTTCAAATGATATTTTAATGAACTCTTGATGCACCTTTTGGGGTTATGAAAGTTGTTACAATTCATGATAGAGCCCGAGGCCCAAGGCTATAGTAATTGTCTCTGTAAACGGAAATGATGTTTCACAGTGCTGGTTAGATTACTTGTTCCTTAGGTTCTTTCATCCGAAGATACTCTATGAACATAGATTTATGCTACACTTTAAATAGTTCTTTTTGTGATGATTGTTTAAAAACACTTAAGCAATTGCTTTTATTCTGGAATTGTTTTAAGTGATTCTGTTAATATTAGTTAACAAATGTTAACAAATGTGTTAACTTTTTTTTTTACATTGAAGTCTTAGAAAAATCTACATACAAGTTTGTAGTCTAGGGATATTAAGATGAAGAACCATGTTCAAATAGTAACACATTTCGTGTTCTCAGTTCTGTGGCTTATATGTCTCCATAGTATGTTTAAGATGCTTATATCATATGGATGGTGGTAATATAAAGATCTATATACTTATTTACTTACTATTTTTAAAAAAATGAGACCTGAAAGTTGCCACATAATAGCACACCTTAATCTTACAATATTTAGAGTATCAAAAAGGAAATAGAGCCCTGGCTGGTTTGGCTCAGCTGCTAGAACGTTGGCCCAAGGACTGAAGGGTCACAGGTTCCATTCCAATCAAGGGCATGTACCCAGGTTGCAGGTTCATTTATTCCCGGCCCTGGTTGGGTCTCGCAGGAGGCAACCAATCGATGTGACTCTCTCACATCAATGTTTCTCTCCCTCCCTCCCACCCTCCCTTCCACTGTCTCTTAAAAAAAAAAAAAAAAAAAAAATCAGCCCTAGCAGGTTTGGCTCAGTGGTTGGAGCTTTGGCCCGTGAACCAATGAGTCTCGGGTTCAATTCTGGTCAAGGGCACGTACCTTGGTTGTAATTCATGCCCAGCCCTGGTTGGGGTCGTGTGGGAGGCAGCCACCCCATGTGTTCCTTTCACATCGATGTTTCTCTCTCTCTTCCTCTCTATCCCTCCCACTCTATCTGAACAAAAATGGAAAAATGTCCTCCAGTGAGGATAAAAATAAAAATAAATCAATAAAAAAAAGGAAATAGAAAAATGAGTAATATTCAACTATATATTACTGTTAGATCACCATTTAATAAAAGTTTTATATTTTATATTTAAAGGTAATTAAATTTAGTTTTAGACTTTATTATACAGATTTTTAAAAATCTACACACGTAGGCCCTCTGTAGTCATTGTGACTCATCAGCAGGTACATGGAAAAATTATCTGTATCAGATCATCTAAAGTGACTGCCTGAACAGAGGTGGATTGGGAAAATTAAACAGCATCATGTACAGAAATGGGCATACATGTTTTTTTTTTTTTATTATTGGCCCTTTTTGTGCATAAGAAATACACTTTTAAAACAACACATAGCAGAAATAAAATATATAATGGCATTTTTTCCCTTTTACATTAGCTTCTAGGGATGCACATGGAGCTCTGAAAAGCTGCACATGGCCCTGGGACCAAAAGTTGGCCTTAAACTTGTGAAATTACATAGGGAGAATATTTATTTCTGAAATAACTTGACTCAGTCCTGGCCGGGTACCTCAGTTGGTTAGAGCGTCGTCCTGATACACCAACGTTGTGAGTTTGATCCCTGCTCAGGGCACATACAAGAATCAATGAATGCATAAATAAGTGGAACAATAGATCAACGTTTCTCTCTCTTGCTCCCTCTAAAATCAATAAATAAAAATTTTAAAAAATGAAATAAACAATAAAGGCTTTTATAGAGTAAGTCACCATCCTTAGTTTAGTAACTCTTAATGTTAAATAGAATGCTTGTAACAATATATGTGATAAAGTAGAATACACAGTGTATGTACAACACAATCTCATGATATAATGAAAACATGCATTTAAAAGACTGATTGTTTTTGTGTAGTGAGAGTACCTTTTTCCTTTATGACTTTATACTTTTTTGGGGGTATTTTCCCTTTATCTACAATGAAGTGCATTACTTTGATTAGGCAAAAAAAAATCTTTGGAAATGTAAAATAATTAACCTATTGCAATTTTTGCATCTTGAAACAGAAAAGCCCGAATTTTTATATCACTTAATGTTACCAAGATATGGATAACTTTGCCCATGTCCCATTGGAGAAAGGTGACATAATCTGTAAATCTATAAATTTAGAAACTACCAAATTTCCCAACTAGTTTCTTTACCCATCAGTGTCACCTTTGTATTGTGTTGACTGGTTTTCTGCCAGCTTGATTTTATTATCTAACTCTAATATTTCCACACATTAATATGTGTGACTTACTTAAAGGAAGATGTATTTTTTAAGTTTGAAAGCTTTTAGGATAATGATTGTGTTATACTTCTTTGATATCTGCTCCTTTAGGAGCATATTCTTCTACACTGTCCAGGCACATCTTCTTGGGCATCACCTTAACTAAAAGCTGTATTTCCTTAGACGCAGGGCATTCTCTTAAAGTAGTCTCCATCCCTTCTTCTAACACTCTGGCTCTTCTAACTTGCTAGGCAAAAAAGGACATTTGGCATGGGACTTATACCCTCATACTACTTCTTGACCATTGATAGCAAAAGTAGCAAATACTTATTACTATCACGTTCCAGGCACTGTTTAATGCTTTATATGTATTATCTCAAGTAGTCTTTACAATAGCCTGAACAAGTTATTCTTGCTGATACAGATGTCTAGAGAAGTTAAGTAACTTGTTAGTTCAAGGGCATACATCTAAGAATTAACCTTGCATGGATAGGAACGTTGGTCATCTAAACTGAGAGTTCTTAAATATCACTATCAATAAATAACCTCTCCTCTCGTGATATCAGATCACCTAATTATACACTGCTTTCTCTACCTTTGCCACAAGCAAAGATGATATGAAGACAACTGAACCCATCATTAAAGACTTCACGTTCATTGATTTTCATATTGGCCCTTCAGAACCTAGGCCTCATCATCATCATTATTATTATTATTGTTATTTTTTATTTTTAACTTCAATGGATCTTTTTTTTAAATTTAATCTTCACCTGAGGGCATGTTTTTATTGATTCTAGAGAGAGAGGAAGGAAGAGAGAGAGAGAAACATTGATTAGTTGCCTCTTGTATGTGCCCCAACCAGGGATCGAACCCTGCAACCTAGGTATGTGCCTTGACTGGGAATCAAACCTGAGACCTTTCGGTGTACAAGACGATGCTCCAACTAATGGAGCCACACAGGCCAGGGCAAGGGCCTCATTATTTTTTACTTCAATTTCAGCAACTAATATCAGCTCTCTACTTTAGCTCTTCTAAGATCTCATCATTAGGAATTGCTATACTGTCAATATTTCAAAAGCTGACCTAGCTGATGTAGGGGGGTTGATATAACCCCCCTCTGATTTTTGTTCTACTGACGAATATGCTATTTATCATCATCATTGACCCTCTTGTGGACCAGAAGGTCAGCCACAGGACTCCTGTTATACCCAGTGTGTTAAACTGAGCACTAGTAAGGTGGATGTTGCACAAGAATGACACCCATATTTAATGGAAATGTTAGAGACGATCATCAAGTTAAAAGGAATTAATTACGCTTTTAACTCAACAAGACCTCTAATTCTTAAGTATCAGGGCTTCAAATAATTTGCTTTTAAGAAATCTCATTGCATTTAGATTAAGTTCAAGGAAGAGCAGGGGATTCATAAGTTGAGAGGGCTTGAAACTTAAAAGGGGGACTATGCTTAGTTGGTGTCCTACACAGTTTTAAAACTGGAGTCCTTGAAAGAAAAAGAAAAAAAAAAAAAGGTAAGGGATGAGAAAGGTATAGTTATTTCTCTTTCTTTTTTCACTGGACTGAACTTTTTGAGGGCAAGTCCCATAACTTGCTTGTGTCTATCTCTGAGCTGTCATTAACTAACTCTATGCCGTAGATATTTGTTGAATGGAATTGTAAATCTAGAAACAGAAATAACGTCTAATGTTATTTTCATGGTAATTCAAAGCCTCTCTGCTGTGATTTCAAAAAGACTGTGAAAAAGAAGAAAATCGAATAAAACCAGCATACAGCTTTTTTGGAGAATGACTTTTTTTCCTATAAATGGAAGTGCCTCTCCTCTGAAAGTGCACGGAGTTGTTAGTCCAAGGTCCTGAGATTGTTATTCTTGCCATTTAAAGCCCTTGAAAGTGTCCCCCTCCTCCTAGAACCCTTATGTATAAACTGGTAACTTTTAGTTGAAATACGTTCTCGTTTGTTAACATTGTATTCAGATTGTTTTTTCTGCCACTGGAGGGGATGGTTTCTATAAGTGTGTGGGTGGGAAGGTAAGAAATTCTCCACTCTGGACCTTGTCCAAGCTATAGGTTTTATTGAATACTTTCAGTTTTTTTTAATACACATTATTAAAGGAGGTAATATAGTTATGAGGAATCTAGAATCCTTACATAATAGGTAAAGTATATAATACGTATTTTATAAATGATAACATTTTAAAGTTTACTGTTACAGATGATTAAGGCATATTCTAGAGGTAGAAAACAGAAGAGAGATTGCTTAAAAATTTATTCTTGTTTCCTGGAGAACTAAATAATTAGAAGTTAGTCTGCATGCACATGGTCAGTATCTTTAAATATGATAAGATCTTGAGTTTAAAACTAGCCTTTAAAATTTTTTTTAATAGAAAACATCTAAATAACAGTTGACCAAAATGACCTGTAGATACAGAGAACAAGATGATGGTTGCCAAAGGGGAGGGAGATGGGTGGCAAAAAAATAACAGTTGACTTACTAATGTTGAATGAATGTTTACAATAAAAAATGTTATCTGCTCCTGTTGAAAGTAATGCATTGAAATCAGTGTGTTCTAGGTCAATGGCCTCTAAGACTCCAGTTGGATTCATTGGACTAGGCAACATGGGGAATCCAATGGCAAAAAACCTCATGAAACATGGCTATCCACTCGTTATTTATGATGTGTTCCCTGATGCATGCAAAGAGTTTCAAGAAGCAGGTGAACAGGTAAGGTCTTTTCTTAAGATTTTGATGTTTAAAAATGAATATACATTCAAATAAGTGACAGCTTCTTAGTATACCCAGTGGCATTGTAAACCTGATTGCTAATTTTTGTTCTTTCCATCTGTAATATATATACACAGTAGACCATGTGTTAATAACTGAATTGAGAGTTTTGTTTTTTCAAGATATGAAGGAAATTCTTCTTGTACACGTTGTAGAATGGTAACTGAGGGCTTAATGTAATCCCAGAACAGGGAGAATGCTAAAAAATATCTGAGAATACAGCCTTGGCTGGTTTGGCTCAGCGGTTAGAGTGTCGGCCTGCGGTCCAGAGAGACCCGGGTTCAGTTCCCGCTAAGGGCAACTGCCTAGGTTGCAGTTTGTCCCCGGCCCTGGTTGGGTCGTGCTGGAGGCAGCCACTCGATGTGTACCTTTCATGATGTGTACCTTTCACGTCGATATTTCTCTCTCTCTCTCTCTCTTCTTCTCTCTCCCTCCACTCTATCTGAACAAAAAATGGAAAAATGTCCTTGGGTGAGGATAAAAAAAAAATTTTTTTTTTTTTGAGAAATACAGAAAAAAGTGAGAGAAAACATAAAATTAAACAATCAACTTCTGGATAATAGAATTGAAATAAATACTGAGAAATGCAATGCCTATGTGAAGAGCTGGCTTAGGAACTTAGAGGCCATTTGCAGAACTGGTGTTCTCCAACTCCTTGCCTTCCTGGTTTGTGTGCCGTATGGGGACAGCAGCCTTGTTGTAAGAGTATCATCTTGGAACTCTTCAGGGTAGAGTTGTGGCTGCCATACAGTCTCTGAATACTGACACTGTAGCACCAGTTTAGCAAAGCTGTGATAAGTCAAAAGAAAAAGAGTTTCATTAGTTTTTAGTAAAATGCGCATTACATTGGGTGTGAAGGCAGTTAGGGAAGTTCTCTCTGAAAACTAAACATTTAGCAGAATAAGTCAGATTTATTCAGATGAACAATGGTAAAGAAGCAATTTTCTTTAAAAATGGAAGCCTCAGTCTCCAGGTTTCTAGAGATTTCTACTTTAGGTTAACATGTACAGGTTAAGTACCTGCCATGTGTCCTCGCAGTCCACCTTGTGCTGTGGAGAATAAAATAGTTTGAGTTGGATATGGCAAGGTATCAGCTGTGTCTCAGGTCACAAGATAAATAGCATTACAAGGAAGTTTTTACTAAAATTGTATTTGACTATAATAAAGTGCTGAAACATTTTTTGAGGAGAAACAAATAAGTAATTAACTGTTAAGAGTCATTTCATTTCTGGTAGGAAACTACGCTGATACTGTGTATAATCTTTAATCACCTTCAAACAGGAATGAGGTAGTCTGAAAGGAAAGTTATGGAGACAAGATCTCTCAGATTCCTGAAAATAAATTAGAAGGTTCTGGAACCCAGGCTGAATTACTAGATTTTCCTTTTTTTCGTCTTCCTTGAGATATGTAAGTGGGTGAGGAAGGAAAGAAGTCGGGTTCTGGGCAGCTCCCCCTCGAGAGTAGTGAAGAGTGAAGACTTGTTTTAGCTTCTTGTCTGCAGTTCCCACCCCCGCCCCCACACACGGTGGGAAAAGTTCTGTGTGTGGTTCACACCGAAGCAGCAAGCCTGGAAGACAGAATCCTCTTTCCCACATCCCATCTCCCTCACATCTCTGGTTGCCTAAGAGTCTCCACTCTAAGAGGTCCTCTGAGTATTGATTATAATAACAGCAGTGGAGGGTAGGAGAATTTGAAGCGCAGATGAATGAAGGGAGAGAGATAAAGGGTAAAAGAGCTTTAGGCCTGAGGGGAATAATAAAATGAAAATGTTTGTTGACAAATGACTTATGCTAGCAGCTTTAAAAACGTTCTGAATAGTGACAGTATCATTTGAACAAGTGTGATCTCCTGAGTGCTACTTTAAAAGGTAACATTAATTTGGATGAATAAGTTCTGATAGAGTAAAATGTCAGTATTATTTCATTGTTATATTTAGTTTTATAATTTTTTGGATAAGAGAAAATAGGAGTTTCATTCTATTACAAGGCAAAGATAAGACTGGGGATATGATGGGAAAATGTAGGTGAAAACCCGGAAACTTCTTGCCATTGTGCACAATAGTGCAACGAAGGGGTTAAGGGTTTAAAAATTCAGAATATATTTGAGTTGACTCTTACATTTTAAGGACAGGTGTTCCCTTCTTCCTGCATTGTGACTATGTCAAGTGAAGCTGATGAAATGGCAGCCCGAGAAAAGAGGTCCCCCCCAAAGACTGCAGAATTGCTGGCTAGTTGATTTCTAATGTCTACTGTGTTTCTGGTGGGAAATTTTCAGGGAGAAAAAGTACCAAAATAGGCATATCTAGGTCAAAAGCTGTCAACTATTTCTAAACATTTTTGGATATCTCCTTGAAGAAGTACATTTTCTTTCTTTTTTAAAGCAAAAACTGGGGATTTATTGCCTCATATAACACGAGTTGGGGAGTGGTCTGACCCCAGGCACAGCTGAATTTTGAGCACAGATGTAGTCAGGTTCCTTTCTGTCTGCCTCTTGGCTCTGCTTTCTGCAGGCAGGATCCTCCCTCTCCTCAAGGGGCAAGATGGGCACCTGTGGATCGAGGGGAAGAAGTGTTCCAACCCTGGAGGTTTTTCTTCAAGCTCTACCTAGCTTGTCAAATATGTTTTACATCACTATATTTAACCAACTTATATAAGCTTTTAAATGTTAACCTGTTCTGCCTGGCTGGTGTGGCTCAGTGGTTGAGCATCGACCCATGCACTAAGAGGTTGCCGGTTCAATTCCTGGTCAGGGCACATGCCAGGTTGTGGGCCAAATTCCCAGGGGGGGAGCATACAGGAGGTGGCCATTCGATGTTCTCTCTCATCAATATTTCTATCTCTCTCTCCCTCTCCCTTCCTTTCTAAGAATCAATAAAGGAAAAAAAAAATTTAAATGTTAACCTATTCTAATAGGGAATTTATAACTGGTTAAATATGTTATTTGTGGTCATTTCCATAAAAATGTGTGCATTCTTCTTTCAGTATCCCTTTATTATATCCTTATTTCTATTGGAAACTCCAGTTTAACCTACAATGAATCATTTCATCTTTTAGCATCTTTTTCTGAGAATATAACCCATACTAATTATTAGACCTCTGTATATTAGAAATCATGAATCAATAAGTTGTGAATGTAGTAGTTTATAAACATAACCCTGGAATCAGATTGTCTGGACTCAGATCTCTGCTCTACCATGTGCTGGCTGTGTGACTTCAGACAAATTATTTAACCTCTCTCTACCTAAATTTTCTCATCTTATAAAATGGGGATAGTAATAGTACCTTCCTCTTAGTCCCAGAGAACTTGGCAAATAGAAAGTGTGGGGGTATTACTACTGTTGTTATGAATGTTGTATCTATATCATATTTCTCCCAAATCTTCACTCCCCAACACCACACAGAAACACACCACTGTCTTGGCTGAACCATTGAGTCCAGAGTGCTTTGGAAGAGAACTATAGACATATTTTTAAATGATGATAAAAATTAAAACCAAACTGGGAGATAGTGATTTGACAGCATCCCTGTTTAAGAATATATTCTGTACCATCCCTTCCGTTACACGCTTATTTTGCAGAAGATACTGATTTCTCTTTGTAAGCATTAGCATCAAGGACATGTAACTTGGGCTTCATTTTTATTTTCATTGTCTAGGAATTTCCTTGGAGATGCCACTGATCTGTGCCAAAAGTCTTGCACCATTTCTGCATGAGTTTTCTGGTTGAACTAGGCTTAATTAGATTCTCTTTTGTTTTCTCTTTAAAAACTTGGAAAGCATCCTGTTGTTCGTGGGTTGTAAGGCTGAACATGTCTGGTTAAGTAATTCTCTTAGGATCTAATCTGGCATCCACTCAGGTCTTGTTAAATGAGAACTTTAAAAGCCTCTTGCTGAGTGGGCTCCATCATTGTTGACCAAGTGTTTCAAGATGTAGGCACAAATTGTTTTTGTCAATTTTTTTAAGCATAGTGTAATTTTGAACTAATAGTATGCTTTCCTACTTGGAAAGATTAAAAAACACTGAGTGGCAAGTTTAACCAAGGTCACGTTCATCTTATTTCTTTGCAAGTTTCTTTTACCCACTTACTCGGAAGCAGTGCTGAGCTTGACTTATGTGACTTTTTTGTCTAGAAGAGACAACAAGGTTTTTCTCTTTATGTAAGCAACTAGTTAACAGTTGGCTCCTTCCAATGGATTACCCCGGGACCTGATGCTCTCATCCTTCCTTCTTCCCCTCACCCAGCAAAGCAGGTTTTATCTTTATCTAGCCTTCTACTCTTTGTATTGCACACCTGCCATTGATGTGTGCTAGCATACAGATAAATCTAAATAGAAAGAAACTGGCTACAAAAACTTGTAAAGACTATAGATATCATGGTACACAAGAGAACCAATCTCCTGTAGTCAATGGAAAAGTAGAGTTATCCTAATTCATAATAGCATAAGAATGAGGCAGTTGCAATTATTAGCAAGAGATTGTTCTGGGATGGCCATGACAATCAGAACATAGCGATGGCCCACAGTCAGCCAGGTCAGTGACTGTCCACAGATGCAAACGTTTAACAGAGTCTTGCTAATGCTATACATTTGTTCTGAGTCATTGCAGATGCTTTCTATCCCATCAGCCCCCCCCCCCCCACCTTTTTTATACTAGAACTTAAGGTTTCTAAATATGAAAAGTTTCTTTGCCTGAGTGTCCTTTCTGCTTTGGAGATAGAAACCCTTAAAGAGAACCAGAATCATTCTTATTTTGTAGATTCTGAAACCTAAGCCAGAGAGGTTAAGTGATTTGCACAAAATTACACATGACTTATTGGCTGAGCTGTAACTAAACCTGGGTGTCTGGCTTCCCAAATTAGTGTCCCTTTCACGGATCCATGCTGTCTTTGCTTATCCATTCAATTAGCAAATGTAACTGAAGGGACTCTAATTAGTTTGGCTCCTAAAGGCTTTTGTGGTTAGTGTCAGACGGGCAGCATGGTTTGTTTTCCCCCCCCAGCTTTTGAGTCGTGGCCAAATTTTGTCAGTCAATTATTTCAGACTCTTGAAGTCATCACATGGAAGGCAAGATGATTTGAATAGCTGGACACACATGTCTGTCTAATAAACATGCCTTCTGTAGTACAAATTAAAGACTTACTATAATATACCAAATGTATTTAGTCATTAGCTATGGCACAGTTGTGGCCAGTACAGTGGTGACATTCCAGCTATCGCTATCATTGTGTGTTTTTTCCGGACCTGTGAGCTTTGACACTACTTTCCTATATAATTGAGGGGTTAGCGGTCCTCTGGCAACCCAAGCATCCCAAGAAGCAGATGCTAGGGATGCAGGGGGCTGATTGGTCACCCCATGCACTTGGCAGTTGCATGAATTGGCACTGCCAGTTCATTGGCATGAGAACCTTGGAGGTGTGAAGTATCTTTAGGTCTGTGAACTAATTGTTGGTGCCCCTGAGGGCACCTCTCAAGGAGTCATCTAGATGGAATTGAATTTCCTTCAATCTAAGAGTCTCTCTCAATTCCTAAGATAAAGTCTGAAATTGACTCTTAGACCTCAAGGCTTTCTGCAGTCCCTGGAAGATCGGCCATAGACGGAAAGGCCCCTGAAAGGTATGCCACTGTTTTGCACTGTGTTTATTACTTCATTTAAGTAGGCATGAACAGATGGGACTCTCTGTGTAACCCACATTCTTTTTTTTTTTTATATATATATATTAATTTATTTTTGTTACAGATGTTTCTCCTTTTTCTCCTATTGACTCCCTCTTCCCCCTCCCTCCCTACCCTGTCCCCAGTTTTGTTGTCCATGTCCATTGGTTATGCGTACATGTGTATAAGTTATGTGGTTTATCGCTCCCCTCCCCTACCCCCTCTTCTGGCAGTTGTCAGTCTCTGCCATGTCTCTGGGACTACTTCCATGTCTCTGGGACTGCCCTATTCCTCAGACTGTTATGTTCATAATATTCCAGAAATAAGTGAGATCATATGATATTTGTCTTTCTCTGCTTGGCTTGTTTCACTTAGGATAATAGTTTCCAGGTCCTCCCATGTCGTCTCAAAGGATAAGAGATCTTTCTTTCTTACAGCTGCATAGTACTCCATTGTGTATATGTACCACAACTTTTTTATCCATTCGTCTACTGATGGACACCTGGGCTGTTTCCAGATCTTAGCTATTGTAAATAGTGCTGCTATGAACATGGGGGTACATATATTCTTTCTGATTGGTGTTTCAGGCTTCTTAGGGTATATTCCTAGGAGTGGGATCACTGGTAACCCACATTCTTGATACAGTCCAGGAGGAGAGAACTATGACTCCTATAACTTTTCCTTTTCTTATTTCTTCATCTTACTGAGCTGTGTTTTTCTTGAGAGAACTTGAACTGTTTGCCAGGAAATAGTTGCCTCTTTTAGAATCCCAGTATTTATTGGGGTGTAGGAAGGGTTTTCATTTAACTTAAGTATTTCTTTTTTTAAAGATTTTAAAATTGATTTTTAGAGAGAGAGGGAGAAACATCCATGTGAGAGCAAAACATTTATCGGCTGCCTCCTGCATGCCCACAACCCAGGCATGTGCCCTGACTGGTAATCTAACTGGCGACCTTTCAGTGCATGGAGACGACACCCAACCAACTGAGCCACACCGGCCAGGGCAACTTAAGTATTTCTTTATAATTGATGGAAAAAACACTTTTTTCAGAATTATTTGTGGCAAATCCCCATGATACATCAAAATATATATGTTGAATATGCTGCATTGTAGACTCTAAAATGCTATATTGCTTTTAGAATAAAACATTGAAAAAGAATATCTTTTGTTTTTGTTGTTTGAGGGTCTGAGATGTTTGATGTTATCATTTAATGTAGATACACAAAGTGCTGGGATACTTGAGTGTCTGAAATTTTAAAGTATGACGTGAAATTTATGTTAAAATCACATTTATCTAGAATTTTATTTAGAAGGTTATGGAAAATTGAAATGTAATTACTTCTAGCTCATAATATTTAGGTGACATGCTGTGCTTGGCCCTCCTCGTTCTTTCACTTTCATCAGCTGTGCCTCAAAGACACCAGGAAAGTGTTATGTGTATTTTCACCACATGAAAAGCAGAGGCCTTCCCATTCCTAAGGTGCTTATGTGTGACTTCATGATTTCTGGTAGAAAATATGTCAATTTCTAATACATATGTCAGTCATTCTGTGGAGAAATCTTCAGTTAATGATGACACTCTTTTGTCTTTTTCTAAAGAGAGATATGGCTTTAGAGACAATTGGGGTGATGGATTCTTTCTGTTAAAGGAGAGTTTGAGTCAAGGAGTGAGCTCCTGGTCTCTTCTGACTTCTTTGGTTAATGAATGGCTGGCCAGGTGAATCAAGGTGTTTATATGAGAAAGAGCAGGGGGTTGGAGGATGTGAGTGAGGGTGTATACACCCATGGAGACAAACACATACAGAGGACAGATAGGGCAACTTTACAGCATGTTCATGGTCATCAAGGAAGCCGAAATGAGGGTTGAAATGAGAGCAAACCCTGATGCCTATTTGTATGTCTCTCTTGTATATATAGTTTCTGCATGAGTCCTGATAGCGTACACTGTCAGCCTTCATGGTGGTACTCACAGTCAGTGCAGGAAGTGTTCATGTTCTTGTCCTGATCTTTCCTTTTCTGAATTTTGTTTTGAAAATAGAGACTGGAAGATTGGGGCTTGATCATTTTACCAGAGGATTTTGTTGCTCATTGAAATCACTGGTGAATGCTGTAGTTCGGTTACCAGCCCCTGTTGTACTAGACTGTTTTTCTTAGTCAAAACATCTACCAAAAAGTATGCTGTTTAAGAATCCAAGTTGGAGGAATCCATGAGAAGTGTGTCTGTTCCCAGGACTGTTGGGTTTTGCCCTTTCCCCCTCAACTCACTTCACACTTTTTAAAATAAACAGTAGATTTGATTCCATACAAACTGCATCTGTATGTGTGTAAGGAATGGACTCTATTTTAGCCAGTAAGCTTTTTTTTGTTTTTTTTTTGTTATGTGGAAACAAGGATGAGTTTTAGTCACTATCACTGTTATCAGCATGCGTAAAAAGTGGATCCTACTTGTGCTCTAGAAACTACTTACATTTTAATGTAAATGTGCCTTTTAATTTTTTTTTAAAGGTAGTGTCTTCCCCAGCAGATGTAGCTGACAAAGCTGACAGAATTATTACAATGTTGCCCACCAGTATGAATGCAATAGAAGCTTATTCTGGAGCAAATGGAATTCTAAAGTATGTATTTCTCAACTGTGGATATTTTCTCATTATGATAGTTCATGAATTTCACATTTATTGGAACTGTTAAGAAATTACAGTTATGTTTGTTAAAACTTTCCATACTGTTTTCTTATTTCTTAAAAGCGAATGGTGTGGTTTCTCTCTCGTTGTAAAGGGTTTGTTTTTTCACTGAAGTCAAGTATGTGACTTTTGGGAATACGTTGTGTTTTTTTTTTTTTTTTTTTTTTGCGCTTCTGTTTCTTTCCTTTAACTCTTGCATTAAACTTATGCTTTCATTGTAACATGTTTAAGAGACTTTTAAAGCTTGCATGTTAAACTGTACAAATGTTACAAGCATAATATGGCTTATAGAAATTCAGGAAAAGGTTTCTATGAAAAATAAAACCAAACATTGGAAAGAACACCATTATTTAACATTTTATTATATAATAAAAAGTTATTGTATGTCCTCTGGGTTAGTACATCTGCAGTAAGAACTTTGAGGAGTTGGAATTAAAGGTTAGCAGTTGCTCTTTAAATAAAATATAGTTTAGGTCAGAGTTTCCTAGCCTGTGCCTAGCTTCCCTGGCTTCGAGAACCTTTTGGTTAATTGCTGCCTATTACCAAACCCTTGTGGTTATGTTTGGATCACAGTGGTTGAATTCCCAGTTTAGTTTTCTGGTCTTACTGGTTCCTGTTCCTAACTTGTTTTGTTGTTGAATTTCAGCATAGAGGTAGAACAAACTGGTAGGCCCTGAAGACATATGAAGGGCTAAAAAGAAAGGGTTTAATTTCATGAAGCTGTAATGTGAAATTTAAAGTTTTTGGAAATTAAATTGCTTTTGAAAACGAACAAACTTGGAAGTAAAAGACACTTGGATATTAGGCAGAAAACTGATAAGATAAATGTTTAGATTCAGGGAAGGTTGAAAGACACTCATTTTGGATGGAGCCCTCAGGCCCGCAGTGTGTGTGGTCCTGAGGTGACCTAGCTGTCTCATTACCTAGTCTGTTCCAATTATGGCCCTGCATTACCTCTCAAGGAAAAGTTACTAAAAACTTGTGTGGAGAAAAAATCCTACGTTTATTAATATTCTTTACTAAGGAATATGGTGACCAACTACCAGAGCAATCTTGTCTAGGGAGTGCTTTGAAAGAGTTTGGCTTTACATTGAACTATAATTTGCTTCTTGTGGGTGGTTCTTTATTTTCTTCTGGGTCATCTCTCCACATCCAGTGCATGTGTACTTTCTGAGATGATTTCCCATTTCTTAAAGATTTAAGATCTTAAAAATATCAATATCACAGAAGACTGGTAAACTTAATTCTTATTTTTTAGGTTGCATAGAGTGAAACTCTGCATATTGAGATGATCTATATTAGAGTATACTGTTTTGTTTTCCTATGGAATATATACAATTATTGCATTTGGACCTGATTAATTCATATGTCTAAAATTGTTACAAGCATTGTATGTGCTATTTTTTTTTCTATAGGAAGATTTTTGTTTTTTATTTATAGCATTTAGAAATGATTATTTACCCCTTCAGTATTTATATTTATTCAATTCTAATTTTCCAGTCATTATTCTAATTAAATGTTTTCTGGGTTAGTACTATCTGTAGCAAGAACTTTGGGAAGTTTGAATTAAAGATTAACCATAGCCCTTTAAATAAATTATAATTTAGGTCAGAGTTTCCTAGCCAGTTATGTTATAGGTTACAAGGGAACTAAATAGTATATAGTCTGCACTTACAGTATAAACAAAATTGTTTTACTATAAGAATGCCATTTAAATATTGGTGTAAAATATGATATATGAAAAGGCTGCTTCCCCCTTTTACCAAAGTATATATATAAATTTACCATAAAGAACAAAAAGACTTTGTGAAATTTCCAGGTCTGTTCCTGTATTTCCTTTTCTGCCTGTTTGATATTTTATTTTGTCTTTAAAAAGTTAGTTATTTTATTTTTTATTTTTTTTCTTTATTGCTATTAGAGAGAGAAAGGAAGGGAGAAGAAGAGACAGAGAAACATCGATGAGAGAGAATATCAATTGGCTGCCTCCTGCATGCCTCCCACTGGGGGTCAGGCCCATAACCTGGGCATGTGCCCTGACCAGGAATCGAACCGGTGACCTCTTGGTGCATGGGTCAATGCTCAACCACTGAGCCACACTGGCTGGGCAAAAAAGTTACAGTTATTAAAGAATATGCTGTCCTGAAGCAAATGGCTAAATTTCAAATTGCTTATATTTATTCTACCTAGTGGGAATAACATGGATATGTGAAATTTGCAGTATGGCTTTTTGAAGAAAAATCAATTACTTATAAAAGAGACCCTGTGCCCTGGCCGGTTTGGCTCAGCAGTTAGACCATCAGCCCGTGGACCAATGAGTTGCGGGTTCGATTCTGGCCAAGGGCACGCACCTCAGTTGCGGTTCTTCCCTGGCCCTGGTCCGGGTCGTGCAGGAGGCAAACCAGTCGATGTGTCTCTCTCACATTGATGTTTCTCTCTCTCTTGCTCTCTTTCCCTCTCTCTCCCTCCCTCCCTCCCACTTTACCTGAAGATAAAAAGAAAAATATCCTCGGGTGAGGATTAAAAAAAAAGAGAGACCCAGCTACTTTACAAACAAAAATTTAAATCCTACCAAATACCTCTTTTAAAGTTAATATATATTTTAACCTAGCCGGTGTGGCTAAGTGGATTGAGCCTCCTCCCATGGACTCAGAGGTTCAATTCCCAGTCAGGGCACATACTGTGTTGTGGGCTCGATCCCCAGTAGGGGGTGTGCAGGAGGCGGCCAATTGATATTTCTCTCTCACATGGATGTTTCTATCTCTTTCCCTTCCTCTCTCTCTAAAAAATCAATAAAAACATATTTAAAGTTAATAGATATTTTAAATTGCTTAAATCTTATCTTACCTATATTTTTATGGTTAGTGTGTATTTAATCTAAAACCAGAATTTATACCATATAGTTTATTAGATTATTTTGGTTTGTTTGAAAGAGTTTGAGTTTACTTTGAGCAATAATTGATCTGAAAATGAATTTGAGATTTTGAAACATGTCTGATAGTTCTGGCAGCTTTCAGCAGATTCTGATTCTATAGGTAGTTGCATGAAATGTATATTCAGCATTGTAAACTATATTTTTAAAACTATAGTTTTTAAAAAACTGTATTTTTATTTATTTACTTAGAAAAGTGAAGAAAGGCTCACTATTAATAGATTCCAGTACTATTGATCCTTCGGTTTCAAAAGAATTAGCCAAAGAAGTTGAGAAAATGGGAGCAGTTTTCATGGATGCCCCTGTTTCTGGTGGTAAGTGGTATTAAAATAAATGCACACCTATTTCTGTGTGTCTAAAGTAGTGATTAAGCTGGTGGGGGGGACAAGGGGTGGAGTGGGGGACATCTGTAATACTGTCAACAATGAAAAATAAATAGAATAAGTAGCTATTGAAGTTTTGTGGTATCCAAGATATAGCCAGTTATTTTTAGACCTGTTACAGGGATTCTAATTCCCTCATTAAAAATAAAAACAAAACAGAATGACTTATGTTATTTAGTGCTCTCAAAAATACATTGTTTATTCTGAATTCAGATAAAAGGATATATCACAACTTGGAAAAGTTGTAAATTTTTGGTCCAAATTGCTATGGGTAGGGATAGATCAATTCCTGGAAAATTAAAAAAAAAAAAAAAATTTTTTTTTTTTTTACTGATTTTAGAGAGAGAGAGGGAGAGAGAGATAGAAACATCGATGAGAAAGAATATCAGCTGGCCCCTTCCTGCACGTTCCTCACTGGGGATTTGGCCCACAACCTGGACATGTGCCCTTACTGGGAATCGAACTGGCAACCTCTTGGTGCATGAGTCGACGCTCAACCACTGAGCCACACCAGCTGGGCAATTCCTGGAAAATTTAACTTTTCAGAATGGGTGTAAGAAATAATTAGCTTAAATAATCTTATAACTCTTAAACTTAAGAAAAAAGAAAAAGAAGAAAGTCATTCCATAAGGGAAGCATTAGGCCCAGATAATTTTACAGATGAATGTTAACAAAATTTCAAGGAGCAGATCATCTTACTTTTTTTTTTTAATCCTCACTCGAGGACATTTTTGCATCTATCTTCAGACACAATGGGAGGGGGAGAGAGAGAGAGAGAGAGAGAGAGAGAGAAACATCAATGTGAGAGAGACACATTGACTGGTTGCCACCTGCACAACCCCAACTGGGACCGGGGACAAACTGCAACCAAGGTACGTGCCCTTAGTGGGAACTGAACCCGGGTCTCTCCGGTCCACAGGCCGACGCTCTAACCGCTGAGCCAAACCGGCCAGGGCTCTTATCTTAGACTTTAAAAAAATTCATTTACAAGTATTTATACAGAGATATTACAAATACAGTAGTATTCTAAAAATATAAATGGGAAGTTCTTCTCTGGTTAGCATTTTAAGGAGAAGTTTTAAAAAATATATATTTTTATTGATTTTAGAGAGAGAAACATCGATGTGAGAAAGAAACATCGATCAGTTGCCTTCTGTATACACTCCAACCGGGGTTCGAACCTGCAACCTGGGCATGTGCCCTGACTGGAATTGAACCAGTGACATTTTGGTTCATGGGACAACGCTCAACCAATTGAACCACACCAGCCAGTGCAGGAGAAGTTGTCTTTTTTTTTTTTTTAACCCAGTATAGATTGTAAAGATAAATTGTATAGATTTTTGAGCAAGTGATTGGTTTCTTTAGTCTAGCCTTTTTCTCTACTTCCTGGTAACTATTATTCTTGGGAGTAAAATAAAAAGAATCATGACTGTATCATTTTACCAGCCCACGGAGTAATAGATTAAAGGTTTATTCCAGGTTTCATTTTGATATTTATTAGACCCATCCTATAGCAGCTCTTCTATATATCATCCTTATTACAAATAATACAATTTTATTTAATTTCTAAATGACTTTAAAATAATCAAAAGCAGATTTTGGGCTTACACTGTTATAATTATCATCCTAAAACCTGAAATTATCCTGTAAATAACTATTTTATACTTGCATAGTTATCACTTTATAGGGTAGATATCACTTTATGAAATACTTTGGTGTGCTCAGCTGATTTGGCACTTCCTTTTGAAGCTGTCAGACTACATGCCATTATTAAAGCTCACATTCTATTATATTTATAGGCATTGATTCTCTTACTCTTGTAGAGTTGAAGCTTTTTGCATACAGGGAGGAAGTCTTTATTTTTTCCATTGGTTTTTATTAAACGTTGAATATATATGCAAAATATTTATAAAATATCCAAAGGTTAAAAGTATAATATAAATTGAACCCATGTGTACCGCCCTCCCAGTTTAAGAATTAGAACTTTGAAATTCTTGTGTGCTGCTCTCAATGCTTTATTTTTTTTCTCCCTGATTATCAGGAACTGGTAACCTGAATTTTCTGACTCATTCCCATGCTTTTCTGTATAGTTTAACCCCGTATGTGCTCATCTTTTACCAGTAGTTTATTTCTCATGATTTGGCACGGTATGGAAATGGAATCATTAATGAGCGTATTCTGTGACTTGCTTTTCCACCTGCCATTCCTGAGTTTTGGCCATGGTGCTGGCA
The DNA here is from genome assembly GCA_030848825.1 of Tadarida brasiliensis. Classification (NCBI taxonomy): domain Eukaryota; kingdom Metazoa; phylum Chordata; class Mammalia; order Chiroptera; family Molossidae; genus Tadarida; species Tadarida brasiliensis. Next base: position 89,256,057 of record CM061267.1, on the reverse strand, counting down.
GAGCCAGTGGCCTACTCTGTGCCTTTGTGAGAACTCGCAGGAGGCACTTACTGTGTACTGAAACAGCCCCTCAAGTGAACAGAAGGTACCTGTGTAAAAAGGAAAAAGTACTCCTTTCTCTGGACAGATGAAACCCGCATCAGGGTTTGTGGTTTGGCAAACCCTATGTGGATGAGACGTCAGCCTCTACTTACCCTCTTGGCTGATGCCCATGTGCAGTGCATAAAATGTATTATCATTATGTGGTTGTTACATGTAGTTCATTAATTTTAATTTCTCTGTGCTATGCTTCTATATAAATAGATCATGCTTTATATACATTTGGATTCTTTTCCATTTTTTAAGTATTACTCACATTCTTCCTCATTGTGTGGTGGAAGTATCTTTTTAGTTTCTGTTTTCCCAGCACAATACCTGGAATCTTCAATAAATGTTGAAAAACAGATAGAGTTCAACTGGAAAAGCAGCCATGTGCAACATGTAGGACAAGTGGTGAAGTTCCCATTTCCCCAAGGATGGAAGTAATACCCAGAGATACTAACTAACTATCTCAAGATCATACTGTTGGTCAATGGCAGAGTTAAAGACTAGTTTCTAGTTGAAGATTAGAAAGGCTGCACTGAAGAAACCAATCATTTGCCCAACACTAAGACTAGACTTGTTTTATGTTCTGCATTAGGAGATACTATTTTCTATAAAGTTCTAATTTATTCTAAGAGGAAAATAAGGGTTGCTAAATGGAAGGCTGTCCTTTAAATTATAAAATCATTCTTATTACTTGGCTAAAAATAGCTGACAGTTAATGTGGGACAATGTTACAGTAATGGCCCTTAATTTCTCACATCTCTAAATCCACACTGTGTATCTACTCCTTACATTGACTCTGGGCTTAGCCATCTTACTTGCTTCGGCCAGTGGTATGTTACCAAACGTCACACAAGGATAGACTTCAAAAGCTCTTTGTACATTGAGTCTTGCCCTCTCTTGCTGCTGGAAACTCCTCAATTGCTGCATAGAGAAGCCTGGACTAGCCTGCAGGAGACAAAGCTAACCACCAAGCATGTGAGTGAGGCCATCCTCACCATCCAGCCTGAGTCAAGTTCCCAGATGGCTGCAGCTGCATTAATGACCTCAGGCCTGACCGGCAAAGAACGCCCATCTGTGGTAGTCTAAATTGCTCACCCACATAATTGTGATCAAATAAAGCCACTAAGTTTTGGGGCATGTGTTATGTAGCAATAGGTAATTGATGGAGCCAATGTAGTTGATATTCCCATAATAATGTAGGTTTGTTACTTATTGTATCAATTAGTGTGCTACCTGTGCTTATTTAGTGTAAGTGTTATAAACCCTTTTGGAAGGAGAATTATTGTAATGCAGTTAGTGTAAAGGCCGACTTTAATGGCAAAGCTAAGTTGCTCAAATATTTTATTATTAAGCCAGTTCAGAAAAGAGTTATGTCTGCTACAAACAGGTACCTGACTATGTCTCTATATTTCTCATTACAAAGGAGAATGTTTAACTACATGTTACTTAAGTAGCTACCCTGGTGATCTGATATGAGATACTTTTCCAGATCTTACTAAATCTGGGTAAGATGGTAAAAATTTAATAAATGTCATTTTGGTATTCTTGTGGACTGCCGGGGTTAAATAGTATGTCTAGCTTTTAAGTGTTTCTTGTGCTCTTAGAATTGGGTTTTATTATTGAAGAGACCTTAGCAATGATTTAATTTGACTCTGTTATTTTGTAGATGACAAATTGAAGTCCAAAGACGTTAATTGACTTGCCCAGGGCTCTCTAGCTTGATAGATTTAGGTTAGACTCCTGCTCTCCCAACTCAATATAAGGTTCTTCTACTTTTGCCAGACCTTCCCTTCAGCCCCATTCTGTGTTGGTCTTCTCTCTTTTTCATAGTAGTTGCTTATTATTGACCCTGTTTCTAACAATTTTATCTACCCCAGTGGCTGGTTCTCTGTCTTCTGTCTGGCTAGTTGACAGGCACTGCCATGGAGTGGAAGCTGTTGGGGGGTGAGGGCAGCAGTTCTTTTCCAACCCTCAGATGCTGGCTTCTAACCTGGACAAGGCTGAACATTTCTGTTCTAGTCACTTGAACAGAAGCCATTGTGCTGGAATCTGCAGGACCCTGGAGAGATCAGATCAGTCCTGTTGCGTTAGCTTCATCCTGGAATGTTTATTTTTCAATTTAATTTAATGTTATTTTCCAATTTTTATTAAATTATTTTTGTTACAGATGTTTCTCCTTTTCCCCCCTTAGACACCCTCCTCCCCATCCTCCCCGCCCCCCAGCATTGTTGTCTATGTCCATTGGTTATGCATACATGCATATAAGTTCTTTGGTTCATCTCATCCATCTCCCCCCCCCCCCACCCTCATCCTTCTCCTCTGATGTTTATTAACTGGCTGACAGGGGTCTTTTGTTCTGCTTATCAGTTGGAATAGAACCAGAGTGTTTTTGGATCCACCTGGCTGGTTAACCAGGTAAACCTGCAGGAAAAGAGAAAGTGATATCTTGAGATATCTCTAACATGTTTGGGTTTGATTGGGACAGGATCTGTTCTGAGGTGTGAGGACGTGGAGTTGAACAGGATTATACCTGAAAGAAGATGGATGAAAGGGCTGTTCTGTGTAGCAAGAATGAGGCTATTTTCCATGTCCTTCTGTGTTCCCATAGTGTGTGATCTATGTGTTGCAAGGACCACTGTGTTATGCTTATGTTTGTGCCTGTTTCTTCCACTAGACTCTGAAAAGGATAGATAGCATGTTTTATTCATTTTTATCTCCAGTGTGTATCTCCTGGGGGGCATTTAATAAAGTATGGTTGATTGAATCAAGAATCTTCTATTTTTTAAATTCAAGATTAGCCTTCCTGCAGTTATTTCTCCTTTCCACGCTGTTCTCCAGATTATCTATCTTCAGACTATTGACTTATCTCTCAAGTTAAACTAAGTACCTGCCTGTACGTTCTGTCATCAGTCAGAGAGTATTTACTGTGTTCAAAATGTTATATTTTATTATTAGATGCTATTGGGAAGTGTGATTGTGATCAAAGTGGTGAGGTTGGGATAAAAGAAGTAGAATAATAAATATTCAGAACAACTTAAAGAGGAAGTCCTTACATTAGAAGTTCAGAATTTAGGAAAACGTACTAATAAAATGACTTGCAAATATTTACAAAATGCAAAATAATACAGTCCAGTAGTATTCCCAACACTTAACAGCCAGAAAGGGAATGCATCACTGTGATCACAGCAACATGCTAGGCAGCACAGAAGAAGAAACTGTCTTTGTCCTATTTGGGGTGGCTGTTCTTATTTTAACTTTTAGCTTATATTCGCTTTTATGGCTATTTAAAGGGAGGGAGTGATGCCAGATTTAATTTATACAGCTGATTCCAGGGCAAAAGAAGAATTTTTAGTTCTGAAAATCAAAAGTTTATGTTAAAGATCAAGTAGAAATCTCATAGGTGATAGATATCTGAGGGGAAGCTGTGGAATTTGGAACTTGATTTGACAGTCCTTCAGTAAATATTCTTTAGGCAAGAAAGAAAGGCAGTTGGTTAGTTCATATAATTCTCTTATCACATTTAGTTTCATTTTTTGTTGCTCTTCTGTTAATAAAAGAAGTTCACTTGGAGATTAAGGAGAGCCTGGAACTTTTAGAGAGAGAAAGGAACTCTAAAAATGAAGATTTTAGTGTTTTCTTCACTGAAATGTCTTGCACTTAAAATGATTGTATTTATACAATTCTTACAAGATTGTTTACTGTTTTCTGATTATACACTCTTTCTCTGTTTTGCTTGACAGCACCTTGATTCCAAGGGGAATGCTTCATTCTTCATTTCACGTCGTGAACATTTATTGAGTACTTTGTATGTGCTGATATGTTCTGGGCACTAGACTTAGGGCTTTAAGGATATTCAGGGTCTTACCTCATGGTGCTTATGGCTTAGTAGAAATAGAATAAACAAATAAACAAAAATAATTTCAATGATAAATGCTAAGAAGGAAAAAAAGGCAGAGTAAACCATTAAGGAGACATACGGGGAGGCCGTTTTGCATAGAATAGACAGGATGGTTTCTCTGGGGAGGTGACATTTAAGCAGAGATGTGAAAGCACAGGGCCAGGGGAAGAGTGTTTTAGTGGAGAGCGCTGCTCTGAAACTGAACAAGCTTGGTATGTTTGTGGAACATTTATTTTGTATCACCAGGACGTAACAGGTAATTTCACTAAGTTTGTTAAATTGAATCACCTATAAATTGCCCCTCCCTCCTTTATGTTTAAAATCATGTTTTTGTTTAACAGTTTGTGGTTTTCAAAGTAAAGCTAACTGGGCTTTTTGTAAGTTAGCCCATGATACTGGCCTCATAGGTATGATCCCCTAATTTAGTTACCTGTCTTGTGTAAGTCACATTTTTATAAAAATTATGGTCATTCTTTAATGTCAAATGTTGTTTAGTTGCACCATTTTGGATACATGCATTTTTTTTTTTTTCAGTGTGCAATGGGTCTGTTACCACAGAGCTAGTTTCAATTTGATCAGCTCTCTTGTGTAATGAATGCTAGACATAAAGCAAATTAAAAACGATTGTTTGTGACTAATGACCAGTACTGTTCAGTCTGCTCTCAGGGCATAATTACAGCACTTAACTGTGCTTGAATAATTGAAGGATAAACTCACTGATTGCCTAATATGTCTGTAGATTTGCATAGAGACCTTGAGTTGAAGTGACTCTGAAGTGGCACTTGCAGTTAGCCCAAGGCTTTCTGTGCTGGCAAGCCTCATTGATTTGCTAAGCTGTATTGCTCCAGTTAGGGTTTAATGTCAAAATTAAATAATTGAACTTGTGTGTATATGTTTGTGTAATCGTTCCCTACTAGGAAACCAAATTTTATACTTTACGGCTGGGTTGCATTTTAGTAATTTGTTTGAGGTATTCTTAGGATATGGAGTAAGAAGCACAAAACCTATGAAGGAGTTTCTCTTAGAGCGCTTGACTTGCTTGCTAAATTCTTCGATGAAAGCCTCATATAGACTCCCATTATTGTTTTTATAATCAAGTGTGCAGTCTTGGCCTTTACTGCTCACCGAACTGGATACCTACTGTTTTTCCACTAGATCTGAATCTAATTTATAGTAAAGGGACCACAAAACAAAAATTATTTATATTTTGGCACCTAACACCATTATAGTTAAGGGTCTGTTGGCATTTCCATTAAAACATTTTCTTAGAGAGGTTTATAACTTGGCACTTTTACTTGGCTTTGGGCTGAAACATTGCTATTTCTGTCCAAAAGCAAATTCTTTTACCAAATTTCATAACTGAATGTGCTGTGGTTTATAATGTGTGGAGGGGGAAGGGCTGTCATAATAGGTCTTTGATGCTCTCGCAAGCTGCTTGATTACAAAGTAGTATTGTGTGGTGTTTATTCTTCCATTTTAGTCTTTCTTCAGTCTGATTTCATTTTTTTAATGTTTTGAAGTAAGCTTAACATGATTAACAAGTTTAACATGATTAATATAATTCATTTTCATGGATTCTTCCCTTTAGAGAATTGTATTACTGTGATGATTTTTTAAGTTCTTTTTAAGTTAATCAGCTTCTATTATTTATTATAAAATTTAAAAGTACTTTGTGGCATTGACTTTTTGTGTAAGAGACTTGAATTAATCTTGAAAAATATTAAATAAAATAAGCCTTTACTTTGTCTAATTTGGTGGTATTTAAAGTTTTAGTGAAAGTCAGCCCAGCCGGTGTGGCTCAGTGGTTGAGCATCAACCCATGCACTAGGAGGTCGCCAGTTCGATTCCTGGTCAGGGCACATGCCCAAGTTGTGGGCCCGATCCCCAGTAGGGAGCATGTAGGAGGCGACCAATCAATGTTCTCTCTCATCGATGTTTCTCTCCCTCTCCCTTCCTCTCTCTAAAAAAATCAATAAAGAAAAAAATTTTAAGTTTTAGTGAAAGACAAATATCATATGATTTCATTAGTATGTGCAATCTAAAGAACAATATAAACGAATAAACAAAACAGAAACTCAAAGATACAGGGAACAGACTGATGATAGTTGCCCGAGGGGTGGGGGATTGGAGGACTGGGTGAAAAAGGTGAAGGGATTAAGAAGTACAAATTGGTGGTTGCAAAATAGTCATGGGGATGTCAAGTACAGCATAGGGAATATAGTCAATAATATTGTAGTAATTATCTATGGTGTCAGGTGGGTACTGGAAATATTGGGGGGAACACTTTGTAAAGTATATGATTGTCTAACCTCTATGCTGTGTATGTGAAACAAATAGAAAATAATACTGAATGTAAACTGTAACTGAAAAAAATAAAGCTTTAACTGAAATAATTAAATTTTTTAAACTTTGATGAGCAAATCCATTTCCTTGAAAATGGCATAAGACTCATCAATAGTGATATACCAGAAATGGGTTAAATATGTTAGCCATTTACATTTACCCATAATTTCACAGGCATACCCTGGAGATATTGCAGGTTTGGCCCCAGACCACCAGGAGAAAGCACATCATAATCATTTTGCTGGTGGAGGGTCTTGCCTTAAATTTGTAAAAAACGCAACATCTGTGGAGTGCAATAAAGCAAAGCGCAATAAAGAGAGTCATGCCTGGACTTATTATGCTGCATCCATTAGGTATCCTTTTTGTCTCTGGAGGATACCTTTTGCCTGGGATTTTCTCCAGTTTGCACAAGTAGTTTAGAAATGTTTGGTAAATAAATTACAAAGATTTTGAAATTAGTCCTGGAGAAGAGGTGCCCATAAAAACCTCTTTCGACATTTTGGCATGCCTAAGATTCCCTTACAACAGTGTCATGGACAAGAGTCTCTATATAACGTGCTAATGAGTTCTTAACACATTTAGGGAAGACTGCTAACTCACTGCCCAAGATAACATGGTTGAGACGGTTTTAATAATTTGTCTCCTAAGAAAATAGAAGAATGGTTTAGAGAAGGCAAGGTGATCACTTCACTTAGGTTTTGTATTATTGCTGTCATTTATTGTTAGTCATATTATTATCATTGCTAACAACAACCTAGTTTATTTCTTAAGAATTTACTTTCTTGCAGTTTGCAAAGTCCCTCATCTCCAAATCTGCAGGCGAGATTTTAATTGCATTGCAATTTCCAGTCAAGTAACCATTACCAGTGTTGCTTTTGCCAGGCTCTGTCCTGTGGTGGAGGGACACTGTGTTCTCTTTACATGGTTATGTTGGAAAGTGCATGGATAAGGCAGGGGTCCTGCCTGAAGTAATCCCAGGGTATTTTTAATGTCCTTTAATTGCCATTCAGGATGTAAGTCAGACCAGACACAATTGGGTCTGGTGGCATAGTTCATGATTGCCTAGTGATGTTTATATAAAGGTGAAGTAGATTTAGTAAATAAATCTGAAGCTCTTACTAATATATAATTTATTTTTCATTAACATCTATTGATCCTTAAGCAGTGTGAAATTAGTTCCAGTATACCTTATGTGTTCTGTGTCTTTATTTTGTTTTGCTTGTGATCCCTGGATAGCATTGAGGAATGGGGGAGGGTGGGTGGGAGAAGGAGGTGGAGAAATGGAATTAAGAATTTGCAAGGGCTTTGTCATCATGAGCAAACCATTACCAGACTTATTTACAGTTTTGTAGATGTCTGGTTTTCTTAAAGACAGTTTGATAATATTAGCCGATGTAAATATATTGAGTTTAAATTCTTCTCTGCATATATTTGCCATACAGTTCTATTTTGTTTTGCATTACTTTGGATGTTTTGGTTGTGAGAATTTTAAATTTAAATGCACATTTCATAGTAGTCATCCTTGTATTCTCCCATTATGGCCAGTGAAGTGGCAGCTGACTGACTTACCTTCTCTCTTCTGCCTTGAAGTAATTGTAACTTGACCTGAAGGTAGAGAATTTTTTTGGCTGTTTGGTATTAAGCTCAAACTACCTCCAGCAATATGAGAGATGTGGACTCTTTTGGAAGAGTGTTAAGAATTTTAAGGTTTGTACTTGACATCTTTTTTTATTGAGTTGTTGACCATTAGGTATAGTCGTCATATTTCTCCATTGCAATCTCTCTTAGGGAGTTATTTTTATTTTTATTTTAAATGAAACAATATGAGGCATCCAAATAATTTTATCATTAATTACATTTTATTTCCTCTAATTCTTATGTGTGGGTAATACTTATTCTCAGGTGGCCAACATTTTTAATGTACTGTGTACATATATTGAAAGAGTAGAAAAATAGTCTTGGCAGACACTGAAATAATTGGCTTTTCCAGCCAAGATAGGTTTGTAAAACATTCTGAAATTTAAGAAGTGGGAGGGAAAGAATTTTTCTTTGCATTAATATCATACTGTATTAACCCATTACCTTAGGCTATAACATTTTTCTGCAGCATTTTTTTTTTATTAGATAAACAGCTAGAAGAAGAAGGGTAGTTGATTTATCGTAATTATCAAACATTCAGATAGTTAAAAGAATTATTTTGACTTAAAATCCTGAGTTAGAGACAAGATTTTTTTTTTCTCTAAAAGTCAGTGATAATTTTGAGCAAGGAATAAGGACAACAGCATAATTCTGGCTTTGAGATCTGTAATCTTTAATAGGAAACTTTTAAAAGCAGCATTTAGAAATATTTGATAGTATCTCATGGTCTGTAATTGGACTGTACTTTTATGTTCTTATTAGTACTCGTATAAAATCAACAGCTTTTCATGATCAGGTATTTACATCTTAAATCTTGCACACTGCTCTGTTAGGAAATAGACCGAGCAACATTGGTTATTTTGAAGTTAATAGGAATAGTGTACATTTTATACAGAAAAGTTGCTTTATATAACTTTCAAGGGCTAGTGGACAAGGGGAGAGAAGGGAGGGGAGGGAGAGGCAGGGCAGGGGCATGTGCAGGGAATAAGAGAGATATTACATTGTCCTTTTCCATTTTAGCTAGTAGTTTGGAGTAAAACTGTAAAGTTAAACTTTTTGGAATTGTTACTACCCCAAGTGGGAATATAAACTATATTGAACAAAATTTATTTAGCCTGTTAAAAAGTCAACCTAAAACTATAGTTAATTAGCTTACATTATTGCATCACTTCTAGTAGACTCAAACTGGTACCAAGGAAGAGGAGCTCTATCAGGTGAGCTGACTGCTGCCCATATGGGGCTTTAAGATAATGATGAGTTTAAATTTCCTCTGAGAGCTAAGTGAGAATAAAACTGGAGGCAATAAATACTCTTGGCCAAAGCCATTAAATGAAAAAGCTGGGAATTCTCCAGCTCTTGACTTAAATTGTTTGTTTATCAGCTGGCGCCTAGTCTGGAGTCAAGAGCTGGAGATTTCTATCTGTGACAGAACTTTGAAACTCTTGCAGGACACTTTCATTTCAACTTAAGGTAACTTGAGTTTATAGCTTTGGCTTTAAAGATTACTAATGATTTACTCATTTCCTTACCATTTAACCAGAGTGGACTTTTTCCCAGGAAGGGATCTGTGTTTATTTAGGGCCTTTGTCTGCGGAGGGATTAAAAGGCAGCCCACCAGCATTGTGAACTTGATGGTAATAAAAGGTCACCAAAACACACCATAAAAACATTCTTACCATGGAATTAATTATACAGTGTAATTTTACAAAGCAGCTCGGTTACTCCATCCCTACCTTCCTCCTATTCTTAAACATTTCATCTTTTAAAAATGAAAGCTTTGTGACAATTTAGGTTTTTGAAAAAAGATATTTTGCTTCTTTTTGATATCTAAACACTGAGGAATTGTCACCTGCAGTAAATTGCATAAAATTTTTAAAGTTTTGAAATAAAAATGATCATTTAGTGTTAAACTCTGGGACAAATAACTTGTTTGTGAGGAGGGTAGAGTAGTCAAAAGGGATGGTTGGAGGTTTATAGAACAGCTGAGTTTCTAAAAACCTAAGCCTAGTTAAGAGTTTTTCTGTGCCACCAGATGGCATTGCATCCAAACCTGCTTGTGATAAAGGGAGGGTTTTAAAATACATTCTTTTTTGTTCATGAGAGGTCATAATACATTCTCTACATTTTGCTTTTGAAGTTTACTTAAAAATACATCTAAATCAAAGTTGGTTAAATGTCTCCAAAGAACTGAAAAGATTTCTGAACTCTGCAAATATTTGCTTTTAGGAGGTTGATATTGAAATGAAAGTAAATTAAAATGTTGAAACATTTGCAGAGGATAGCCTTTTTTTTTTTTTTTAGTAAATGAACATTTTTGTCTTACTTGTTTAAACACTCCAGAGAAGATCCTGCCTATGAAAACTCTTACAAATGTTACAAAAATTCCCTTGGTGTGGCACCCCACCCCCCACCCCAAACACACACGCACACACACACACACACACACACACACACACTCTCTCTCTCTCTCTCTCTCTCTCTCCCCCTCCCCCTTATAAAAAAGTGTCAGCAGGTTTCACGTGTGGGGATTTTTACAAAGGGGAAGGACCTCTGAAAGGTGCACGTTGGTCCATCTCCCAAGCCTAACTATGATTCTTTAGGCGGTTCATGTTCGTGTCTTAAAAGCTGTTTTGGGGAAAGTAAATTCTTGCAGTTTCCTGTACTGGTTTTGAGGGAGTCTCTTCAGTCTTTTGAATCAACTCATTTTAAGAAAGTGATATGTAAAAGCAAATAAAATAAAATAAAAATAAGGCTCTTATAACTTTTATAAAAGTAAGATATTTTTCATTAAAATATGTATTAATATTTTATTTTTATAAACCCATAAATTATATAATACAACTATCTGGATGCTATAATATGGTGTCAGAATAAATTCTATTGATTTTTATCCTTTTAAAAAACGTATTCGCCGTGCAGAGAGATGTTTAATGCTTAGCTTTGATCATTTATCAAAAAGCTTTATGAAATGTTACTCATTTTATACCCTGGCCTCTTCTCTGAGGTTTCTTAGTATGCACAACCTGTTTAAGAAATGTATATGTTTTCAAAGTAAGTATTTGACCTCCCACCTTGATGTTCCTGCTTTTAAACACATACCCCAACCCTCCTCTTCCCTATATTTTGAATAACTTGATTAGAGTGTATTGTACTAAAACTAAATATATACAACCTTCATTATTACAAAGAAATAACTTTGTTTTAAAAATTATGACAATTTCACATTTGAAAGTAGTCTAGACAAAGGTACTCATGACATTTAACCCTGAATATTTTAGTCTTAAACTTGATACAACAGTCTACTTCTTAGCTTTGTTGTATGCTGATATTTCTGCTTATTTAACATCAAAAAGCTGTATTGGTTTCTCTTTATAGATTGTGCCTGTTTTCTGGAATTGCCTCCTGCTGTCCATGAATTGCTTCTTGGCTTGTTTTGTTAGAATTTCTCACCAGGGTTTTTTGTAGCCAGCATTGAAAAAAATTTTTTGATACAATAGGATTAATAAAAATTACACTGACTATTCATAATTATAATTAAGCTGCCTAGTTCAGCATATCGGTTTTATGTAGTAAGAGCAAGCACATGCAAATTTCATGTAATAATATGCATAATAATTGCCTACAATGATTCTATTTTTTTAGTTACTTTTATAATATTAAATTATTTTTTTGCCGAAATTCCAGAAATCTACTTTTTCATTAGAAAAATAATAAGAAAAAAATCCTTACTCATTTGGGTGTATGTAATTTAGTAATGAAGCATTTAGATTTTGGCTTCTCTCATTTCAGTTGAAAATAGTATTGGTATAAGTGAGTGTTACCACGGGAACCTCCACATACACATAAAAAGCAAGACTGTCTAAGTGGAGGAGGAGGGGCTGTGTACCAGAATACCAGTGGCCTGAATAATCTACTTATGTATGTGTTGGGGTATAGGAGAAGCTAGGATGAGAAGGGAGGAGCAAGTAGTACAGAAAGTAAATGTTAAAACTTAAAACCTGTACTCCTATTTCTGGAGTCTCATAGGTGGAAGTGTTTTTTAAAAATTTGAAGTGTGATTCTTTTTTTTTTTTTCCATCCTCACCCGAGGACATTTTTCCATTTTTGTTCAGATAGAGTGGGAGGGAGAGAGAGGAAGAGAGAGAGAGAGGGAGAGAAACATCGACGTGAAAGGGACACATCGAGTGGCTGCCTCCCGCACGACCCAACCAGGGCCGGGGACAAACTGCAACCAAGGCACGTGCCCTTAGCGGGAACCGAACCCAGGTCTCTTTGGACCACAGGCCAACGCTCTAACTACTGAGCCAAACTGGCCAGGGCTGAAGTATGATTCTTAATGATTTATATATGTTGGGGAGTTTTTGCATACCTTATTATTATTTTGGTATACCTTAAACTATGTCGATAGAACATGCTTGACTTGATTCTTGGTGAAAACTTGATTCAGTGAAATTTGTTGGTTGAAAAGTTAGGATTTTGATCTCTGGGATGGCCTTAATTACACATTTTATTAAAGATAGTTATCATACTTAATTCTTTTTCACATACCTGAAAATTGGGGGGGAAAACCCCACTTGACTTTGCTGACTAGGAGACAGTGTGGCTTCCAGAGAAGAGCTGGCGTTTAGGCTCTCCAGTATTGTTAATATTAGAGTTTAAAATGATATACTTTTAGCACTTTTCTGTAAATATTACATAAGAAAACAATGACTTACTATATCTGCATGTATACTCTTATATGGCTTTCTAACAAAAATAATGAAAAGATCAGAAGCAAACATCAAATCCTTTTACATCCCCTAGAAGCACATGTGTAGCTGCTGATAAAAATGATTTGAGAACAGCCAATTTAACTGTATATAAAGCAGTGGTTCTCAACCTTCCTAATGCCGCAACCCTTTAATACAGTTCCTCATGTTGTGGTGACCCCCAACCATAAAATTATTTTCGTTGCTACTTCATAACTGTAATTTTGCTACTGTTATGTCTTAGGCGACCCCTGTGAAAGGGTCGTTCGACCCCCAAAGGGGTCGCAACCCACAGGTTGAGAACCGCTGATATAAAGTAACATTTTTGTTTTTCGTATATTTTAGGTTACAAAAAAAGCAGTGAGATTGTGCCAGACTTAAGTTAGCCAGGTAAAACGCAACATCATCATCGTGGCAATGTTAACACGATGGATACTGGTTATCAGATACATATGTAAAAAATGAGAAAAACATTAACCTGACAAAAACTGTTTAAACTGACCCTTTTAGTCAATCCAGAGAAAAAGTAAAGTTGCCAAGGTAATAAACCATCTGGAAGTTTTTAAATTAAAAAGAGTAATTTAAATTAAAAAAAGGGAGGGGAAGAGTGGGAAAAGAAAGTGGGGGGGAAGAGATTGCACACTGCACCCTAGGCCTGGCTGTATCTGATGTAAGTTCACCCGCCGTGGAAATATATTGTTTCCAACTCCACAAAAACAATGTGAGCATCTTTTTGTGGGTGGGTGAGTATTGGGGTATTAAGAAGTGAACTGGGATTCAAAGAGTTTAGTCATCAGTGGATTCTGTGGCTTAAAAAACAGCAGGGTTAAGATTAAAGAATGAGAGAGTGTTTACATATAAAATTAACCAAGTGAAACCTTCAAGTGTATGGAATAATTCATAACTGAGAGAATGCTTAATCGTCAGTAATCTTCAGTTTTTATTTTTAAAGAGTGAGGCCTCACACTGAAGTGTTCCTCAACCAAGATACTGGATCCCTTTTTAGGGATACTTTTGACATGCGATACCTGTTTAGTTTTAAACTTGACTTCTTAAGAACAAGAAGACTAAGAGAACATTTTTTTAAAAAAAATAGATAATAAGAGGGATAAAAAGTCAAGTTTATTAAAAAAATACTTAAGAGAATAAAAGTAAGGAAAGCAGCCTCTGTGCTGTTTTTCTGTTTCGGTTTTGTCGGCTGCTTGTCCTCCACGCCTACCCCCTTCCTTGGAGGAAATCTGACAATCTCAATGGAGTAGAAAGCATAAAAAAAGCGCACAGCCTTATCAATAGGCATTCAAAGTATTTTTACTTTAATCACCTTCAGAAAAGTTTCATGATACAGAATTTTCTAGAAGAAGGCAACTAAGAATGTATAAGTACCTTTGGTGTGTCAGACTATCATGCTGGGTGGTTGTGTATTTTAAACCATTTAATCTTTATAGCAACCTCATGAAATGCAGATTCTTCTTTTTTTTTTTTTTTTTATCCTCACTCGAGGACATTTTTGCACTTATCTTCAGATAGAGCGGGAGGAAGAGAGGGGGAAAGAGGGAGAGAGAAACATCAATGCGAGAGAGACACATCGAGTGGCTGCCACCCACACGACCTCAACTGGGGCTGGGGATGAACCGCAACCAAGGTACATGCCCTTAGCGGAAACCGAACCTGGGTCTCTCTGGACTGCGGGCTGATGCTCTAACCGCTGAGCCAAACCAGCCAGGGCAGATTATTCTTATTTTTGTAGTGAGGAAGTTGAGGCTCGTTTAGGAAGGGATGATATGACAACATGCAGTTATTATAAGAATTTGCCTGACGTATCAAAGACGTCTTAGGTGGAGGATTTTATGATAGGGCTAGTACTTTCAAGTTTGGGATTTCTTTTGGTGACAGAGTAATGAAAGGCTTTGATTTGTTTTATTTAAAACCAAAATGAACGAAAATACTTTCTCATGCTCCACTGATACCACCGTTCACTGACACCCCCCCCAATCAAACTATAAAAAAAAAATTATTAGCTGACTAAAAGAGTCCACTTAGGTAATTTAAAGCAATTTTGTTTTTAGTTTTATATGCTTGAATTTAGTCAACTACAGGAATAAAACGGACAAGAGAATGTGAAAACAGAAGTGAAAACCACAAGTTTCAAACCCTCTAAAATAACTTCCTTGGAAGGTCTTTTAGAGGCTGGGTATTAAAAAGAGCCAAAGGGTATCTTATTTAGCTCTGTAGTCAGAGTATGTGTATACAGGACAGTTTCACTTACGTTTTCTCTTTTAACTTGTGTTTTACAATTTTTATTTCCCAAAGTAAATTATTTCATTAAATACACCTTCAACAACTTTTTAAATACCAAAAATTGGCCTTTACAGAATATCAGTGAGTCTCAGTGTGTATGTATACTTTTAAAAGTGTGTTTATGGTATTCAGCATTAAGACTTACTACAGACAGTGTATCAAAGCTTATTGTTCAATAATAATAAAGCATCGTATTTAGTCTTAATTTGACATTACAACTATCATTTTGTGTAATTATAATATATTGGGAATGGAGGATTTTCATCTTGTCAGTATTTTAAGCCCCTCTCAATATATACAGTAAGAAATTTGTCCCAATAGTTTCTAACAGAAGGTCTTTAAGAGTAGTGGGGGATATGTGTGTTTTAATAGTTTAATCTAAAGATAACTCTGTGAAACCTGATTCAGATTATGTTTGGGGGGAAAAACACACACACAAACCCATACTCATTATAGCTTAACTATAAAACATACCTTCATTGAATGCTATCAGAAAATACATTTATGTCATTAAAAAAATTGATCTTTAGAGAGGGAAGAAGGGAGAGGGGGAGAGAGACAAAGAGAGAAACATTGATGTGAGAGAGATACATCAGTTGTCTCCCATATGCATCCCAACCAAGGATTTGAACCCAAAACCTAGGTATGTACCCTGACTGGGAATTGAACCTGCGACCTTCCAGTGCACGGGATGACGCTCCAACCAACTGAGCCACACTGTCCAGGGCTATGACATTTTGCTTTGCCAGTTTTTCTCTAAATTTTATGAAGATTACGTATGCTAAAGTAGGAAAGGCTAGTGTATATGTGGAAAACAAACTGAACCCCACCCACCTCTTGTGCATATTCTAAGAGTGAGCATTTCAAGTGTTTAAATAGTCTGATATGTCTTGTTTCATCTTCATAGATTTCTGGCTTTTAACATGATTGTATCAATTTAGAAAGTGAAGAGGAGATCTTTCTTCCCCTATATTGGTGTATTCAACAGGGAGAAAAACTAAGCCAATACTCTTGTTGTTATAACCCAGAGCACTAAAGAAGGGCCTTGTACCAATTCCCAGATTATTTTGGAAGTCATATGTGAAGCTGCTTTCATTTGTTTGTTTTTCTTATTCTGTAGATTCTCAACTTGTTATATACCAAATTGTTTCTAGAAATGCTTACTTGGATTGCTGTGGAAGAAAAGGGTGGAAAAGGCAGAGCGTATTGGCAAGAAATTTCTGGAATAAAGAAATTTAAAAAAGAAAAGATATTCTGACCCAACCCTTACCAGGCTAAAGTTCCAAGGAAATGATGATCATTACTGGTCAGAAAATTGTCTAACTAGATAGTGATGAAAACTGGAATTTAGCCAAATCTTGTTTTTGTATGGTTTTGTTCTTTCTCTTCCTGTTGTTGGTTGTATTAGGAGGGACCTTTTGTGGGTCATCTGATTATGACAGGATGAAGGTTAAGTTTAGCATTGCCTGACTTCAGTGATGTTATCTTTTCCAACCAAAGTAGCCTATAATAATGAGAATCTTCATCAGAAAAAAAAAGAGCAATTCTTGATCTTTATCTATACATCAGTTTTAAGAGGTGGTGTGTTGTTTTTTTTTTTTTTGCAGATTGAGGTTGTGACTTTAAAAGGGTGAACTGCGATATTTCAGGAAGTATGCTGATGTGAACATGTGACTGTTTTCAGGAAGGAGAGGTGATATGGGAAAACTGTAGTAAGGAGGGTGAAAAAAACAAGAAACCTAAAGAAATACCCATTCTGTTTTGTTGTTTAAGAGAGAGAACTGGGGGATTTGTATGTATTATCAGTTACATGTGGGTGTAAAGTTAAAAACATAGGAAATAAAACAGCTTCCGAACAGTAATTTTGATGTCCACGCTGAGCACCCCTTATTAAGTATGTTTGCAGTACAGTTGAACACCAAAATAAACTTCATATAAATTCCAAAATAAGGAGGTGTTGACTTTTATTTTAATTTGTAGTATGTGTCATGTGAATATGAGGGTCACACCTGGGGAATGAGTTTTGGGAAAAGGTACTACAGAAGTGAGCTGTTTGTGGTTTAATGCCCTGTTTGCTATTTCCCACTTTTTCCATCGACATCCTAGGTATGCCTCTGTGTGGTACACATCTTCACTGGCTCGTCTCCTCTTCCCCGACAGAATGAAATTTTAGCCTCTCAGGAATGGAGGTTATTTTTCTCTGTTATTTCCCCCACATCCCACAGTGACTTAAGCTCTTGGAATTTTTTTCCCCCATTGGCACTACAAATGAAGGTGATGTCCTTCCTTTACTTATGTCTGAATTTTAAATGTTTTTTAATTTGTTGTATGTTGATACCACAATGTACACAATTGCAGAGAGGGGACCAACAGAGGGAACTTAGAATTTGTCATGTGAACCATTTTTGAGGGGGGAAAAGAAAACCTTTCCTACAAAAGAAACCCCTACTCTTTTGAAAATGTGTTATTCAATTGTATTTGCATTACTTAACTTTCTCATGCTTAATTTTAATCATAATTTTACAAAACTAATATAAATGTAAAGGATTTAAAATAAAGTTTAGGATAAAAATTTGATCAGTTGCATCTGTTCCTGCATTTTCTACTGAAATTCCTTAAATAAATTCCTAACTTTTAAACCCTCTTTAAAATGGACACAAGGAAAGCATTTGGTAAACTTTTTTCCCTGTGGACCCAAAGCACAGATTTGATGGACTGTTATTGGTATATACTCATATGTGAACACATGTCTTTGATACGACATTTGCTTTCTGAAGGGCTACTTAGTTATTCCCTTCCAGGAATGATCTAAGGTGGATGCATGGGAACTTTCTCATATTCTCTTAAGGTGTCCTGCATCTAACCTTTGTTCGAAGGGGTGATCGTGTTATTGTGTGTCTAGTTTGAGCTGTACCCACTTTGTGTTGGTCATGCTTCTGAGTGGGCATACGTTTTGCTTTTCTTTTCAGTGTTCACTCAGTACGTAATTATTGATATGGATTGGTGATAAAGCTTGTGTGGGAAAGAAGTCTTGTTTCCTGTCTTTGTTGGGACTTGTGGGTTCCTAATCTCCTAAGAGTCTTGGGATGTAGATCAGTAACATCACAACTAGGGGTGGGTAGTTTTTATGACGAGGAAGAGGGAAAAAGATAGTATTGAAGCAATTCCTGTCTAGGTCTGCAGAGTGCAGATTGCATTTCTCTTTCAGTGGTGTTAGGTTTATGGCCCTTTTTTTGGAAAGTGCTATTAAGTGTTTGGAGACCTTTATCTTTCTCTGTTTTGTTGTAGCAGATGGAGTTGTCCTCTGGTGGTTTGCTAGGTATGATAAATGTTGTACTAAAACTGCTTGGTGGAAGTTTGATCTGGGAAGATTACTACTGCTTTCAGTTTCCTGAAGAAAATGGAATCATAGCATTCAAACTATTGGGCAAACAAGCCCATTAGCAGATCAGCAATAAGAATGTGTACTTTTCATGGATGCTTGTGATTTTCTTTTTTTTTTTAAAGAAGGTTTAGGGATAAAAACCGGAAATGGTGATCAGTTTTGTCTGAAATAATATAAAAGGTAGAAATAGTCAGACCTTTTTCCTCAGAGCATAAAGGGACAGATATCTGCAAAATGAAGAATTGTTCCTATTTTATAAAAGAATGAAAGCAAAGAAATTAAGCAGTTCTCTTGTGCTCACAGAAAGCTTATTCAAGGGACATGGTGTTGAAGTTTTATATAACATCTCTCTTTAGTTTTATTGCTAAAAAGACTTTTTTGGGCATATTTCTAATATTCTGAGAGGCATGCATTTCCCTCTTTGGTCACACCTTTCTTCCTTTAATTTTGATTAGTTTGACTAGTAGTATTTTTAGATAATTTTGTACTTCTAATAGCTTTTATGCCAGTCTGGTTTATCTACACAGGAATTGAAAGATGTTAGCCACCACTTAGCTACTGTATTGAAATAAACGTTTGATTGATTGAATTCTCCTGACAAACTTGTTACTAAAAACAGGTAGGAGGTTCTAACCAAATTACCTGGCTTTCCGAGACAGAGTGTTTTTTTCTTGAGTGATTCCCACTCTAGATCAGCTGGGCATAACTGGTGGTAAAGTTATAGCCTGAACTGAATTTGTGGTGTGACTTGCAAATTTCTATTACCCTCACATTTCAGTTATTTACACTCATACTTCTTACATTAATATAGATAACTGAAGAAGGACTCGCTTTTTAAAAATCTAAAACTCCCTCTTCCAGCTCCTTTATATTTTGTTTTAGCTTTTATGTATTCCTAGCTTTAACAGTTGAAGAGCACCATAGTGAGGAATAATAGCAGTGTCCACAATCTTAAGTCTTTTTTTTTTGACTGGTGTTGGGGGGAAAGTGGTGAACCTCTTTGGAATACTAGTGGGCTTGGTGGTGTCTGAAGTTAACTAAGGTCTTTGACTGTGGTTACAACATGTGATGTATAGGATGCAAAAGACTCTGGTTGGGGGGATTCTGGCAGTACCTCCCACAGTGATGTGGCCTGTGTACCTGTTGGAAGATTGTTGCCCGCAGCAACATGTTCTTTTTACTGAGGCTGCTAGGAAACAGAGCTAGATTTTGGCACCCAGTAATAATAATTTTTCCCAGCCTTCCCTTTTCCTCTATGGTTTCCATGCTCACACATAGCTTTAGCTTGACACATATATTTCGTCCTTACTATCTGCCAGGCACTGGGAAAGCAATGGTGAACCTGAGAGACTGACTTTCCCTCCTTTTAGTGTGTAGTCCATGTGTTTGTGTCATCTTATAAACTATCTCAAAGTCCTCTTTGGAAGTAAGGATATGAATCATAAATATGGACTCATAGGGCCATCAGGTTTTCTTAATACTTCTCTCTCTCTTAAAAATCTTCCTCTGTGTACTTTTATTTCTGCCTATATTTTTATGTTCTTTGTTTATTTTTCCTTCAATTTGTTAATGAAATGAAGGCTCCCTATCTATCTTTTTTTCTTGAAGCTTTTGTATGTTGTAATAGAAGACTGTCTTAATTTTTTAAAAATATTTTGTTGCTGACCCAAGACATTATGCTCAATTAATACTTGACAAAGGTGCAAGAGCATACGGTGGAGTAAAGACAGCCTCTTCAATAAATGGTGTTGGGAAAATTGGACAGCTGCATGCAAAAAAATGAAACTAGACCATCAACTTACACCATACACAAAAATAAACTCAAAATGGATAAAATATTTAAATGTGACTTGTGAATCCATAAAAATCCTAGAAGAAAATGTAGGCCACAACATTTCAGATATCATACACAGCAGAATTTTCACTGATACATCACCTAAGGCAACAGAAACAAAGGAAAAAATGAACACATGGGACTACATCAAACTAAAAAACATTTGCACAGCAAAAGAAACAACTATCAAAATGGAAAGGGAACCCACTGTATGGGAGAGCATAATTGCCAATGATACATCAGATAAGGGGTTAATTTCTAAAATATATAGAGTACTCATACAACTCAACAAAAGGAAGACAAAGAGCCCAATTAACAAATGGGCAGAGGACCTAAATAGACACCTCCCCAAAAAGGACATACAAATGGCCAAGAGACATATGAAGAAATGCTCAACGTCACTAATCATCAGAGAGATGCAAATTAAAACAACTATGAGCTATCACCTCACACCTGTCAGAATGGCCGCCATCAACAAATCATCAAACAACAAGTGCTGGCGAGGGTGTGGAGAAAAGGGGACTCTAGCACACTGCTGGTGGGAATGCAGACTGGTGCAGCCACTGTGGAAAACAGTATGGTGTTTCCTCAAAAAATTAAAAATTGAATTGCCATTTGACCCAGTGATCCCACTTCTAGAAATATATCCTAAGAAGCCTGAAACACCAATCAGAATTTATGTACCCCTATGTTCATAGCAGCACTATTTACAATCGCTAAGATCTGGAAACAGCCCAAGTGTCCATCAATAGATGAGTGGATAAAAAAGCTGTGGTACATATATACAATGGAATATTATGCAGCTGTAAGAAAGGAAGATATACTTTGAGACAACATAGAGGGACCTCGAGAGTATTATGCTAAGCGAAATAAGCCAATCAGAGAAAGAGAAATACCACATGATTTCACTTATTTGTGGAATATAATGAACAAGGTGGGCTGATGAACGAATTAGACCCAGAGACATAGAAAGGAGTATGGTTCAGACTGACAAACCTCAGGGTAGGGGGACGGGGATGGAGGTGATGAACCAAAGAACTTACATGCATGTATGCGTAACCAGTGGACATAGACAACAATGCAGGGAGGTGGGGGGGCAGGATGAGGAGGAGGGTGTCTGGGGGGGGGAAAGGATAAACATCTGTAACAAAAATAAATTAAAATTGCAAAAAAAATATTTTGTTGCATGTATATGCATATGCACACATAAAACAAAGATAGGATTCTTCTCTACAACTTATTTTTTCATTTAATGTAATTTAGTATCTTTTAATGTATAATAGGTTTATTTTATACTTGTTATTTACTACAAAGTATCCTATTATGTGGACAGACTTCTATTGCAACAAGGCTACATTCAGTATTCTTGAATATAGATCTTTCCATGTATATGAAAATTTATCAGTAAGAGAAATTCTAAGAAATGTAATTGTGAGTCAAAACTTGATATTTTAAAAAAATTGTGTATTTTAAATTTTGGTAGACATTGCAAATTTTTCACCAAAATTTATACTTCCATCAGCAGTGTAGGAAAGTATTTTTTCACACTCTTGCCAACACCATCTTTACATATTTTTTCTAGTCTGATTTAAAAAATGGCAGTGTGGATTTGATTTTCTTTTTCTTTTTCAAATTATGAGTTCATTTGAGCATTTTAAGAATGTTTATTGGCCATTTATTTGTATTCGTTTTTTTTCAGTGATTGCTTCTTCCTGTCCTTTAGGCATGTTTTTATTGGATTCATTCATTCAGCAGCTATTTGTTGAGTACTTAGAGTGTGCTGGGCACTGTGCTAGGCATTGATCTTTTCTAATTGATATGTTTGAGTGTTAAATGCTCATTCATTGATTCAGCAAATATTTATTGACTATCTACCATATACTAAGTGCTAGTCTAGGCCTGGGAATACATCAAAGAGAAAACACGCGTACATTCCTGCACTTAGGGAGGTTATATTTTAATAAGTGTGAATATGTGTGGGTAAACGTATTTATTGCAAACATTTTCTTCCAGTTTGTCCTTTCTTTATTCATTTTGTTTATAGTACTTTTTGAAATACAGAAGTTCTGAATTTTTATGTGGTTAATTAAATTTGTCAATCTTACTTTTTATGGCTTCTGAGCTTTATATCCTGTTTAGAAGGGCTGTACCCTCTCCAAGATTGTAAAATTTAAAAAAATTACACATTTTCCTTTTAGTTGTTTTATGATTTTATTATTTTAAAATGTAAACCTTTGATTCTTTTGGAATTACTGTGGTGGAGGCAATGAGGATAGAGATGTAGATTACCTTTTTGTTTATAAATATGAGAAGTATCGATTTCTATATATTAATTTGAACTCTGCTTAGTTTTTGAATTCTCTAATCGTTTCTAGTAATTTTCAGTGGTTCTCTTGAGTTTTCTGGTTCTAAAAATGATAATTCTGCCTCTTCTTTGCTAAGTTTTAGATCTCTTTTTTCTTTCTTAACTAATTACATTGGTTAATACTTCCAGAACAGTTTTGAATAATAGTAGTGATAACAGGTGCCCTTGTTATGTTCCCAACATTAATGAAAACACTTTTATGGGCTGGATCTTAAACACAATGGTAGCTCTTGGTTTAAGGGAGATTATTAAAACATTATGTTGAGGAAGTAGCCTGTTATTTTTATTTTAATGTGTGTTTTCATTATTCATTTCCTCAACAAATATTTATTGTGCTTCTAGTATGGGTCAGACTCTGCATTGGCACTGGAAAATGAACACTTGGCATAGGCACAGGCCCTGTCCTAACTGAATTTATCATCTAGTCAAGGGGAGACAGATATTAATCTTATGATCACGAAAAGCTGTACAATATTTTTACTATGATGATGCATTTGCTGCAGGAGTATGTAAATAGGGAGCTTTTCTTGTAGGTTAGGAAAGTGTCGTTGGAAAAAGTAACCACTGATTTGTGACCTTCAAGAAGGGAATGAATTAGGTAGGCCCAGGGGGAAAATATTCCAACAGAGGGTGGCACATTTGAAGGGAAGGCATTTGGTGTTGGATGAGGCTGAAGAGAGAGGGTAGGCAGGACTATCAAGACCCTTTTAGTCATGCTATTCATTTTGTTCTTTATTCTGAGAACAGTTGGAAGCCATTGAAAATTTTAAGTAGGGGGAGGGCAGCATGATCGGATTTGGATTTCTAAAAGATTACAGTAGCTGTAGTGTGGAAATCATTTATTAGAAGAGCCAGGTACATATTCATAAAATAACACATTGTGCTGAATGTAACATACAAAGTATGAAAAGTGAAGTTATTGATCCATTTGGGGGTATCTAATGGTTGGCTTTTTGTAATAGGTGAGCTCCAATTTACATTTAAAAGATAAATAGAAATATGCCAAGGAGAGATGGGGAGGCCTATTTTCAGGAAAGGGAATATAGCTTGTGCTGAGGACACAGAAACATGAAATAGCACAATGTTTTTGCTGAAATATGGCAGTTTGATATTTCTGGATTTGGATGTTTCTGGTTGTATATGTAGGGGAGGTGGCAAGAAAAGAAATGGGCCAAATTGTCAGGACACCTTGAAGTTTCTTCCAGAATCACTGTATTTAGAGCATTTATGTTGAATGGGGGGTAAAAAAGGATAGCGTGAGAAATTAAGATAGCAGTAAATTTAGTTTTTAGAAGCCCATGACTCAATTAAAAAATGTCTTTTCACCTAGACTAATAAGTAAGTTGTTAGACGAAATTTCAAGAAGGCAGATTTAGTTGTACTTCTAAGAAAATACCATCTTTTTTTGGTTAATCCTTACCCGAGGATATTTTACCCTTGCTTTTTGGAGCGAGTGGAAGGGAGGGAGGGAGAGAGAGGGAGAAACATCTATGTGAGAGAGAGACACATCGATTGGTTGCCTCCTGCATGACCCCGACTGGGGCTGGGGATCAAACCCACAGCCCAGGTACATGCCCTTGACTAGAATCAAACCCGAGACCCTTTGATCTGAGGGCACATGCTCTAACTGCTGAGCCAAACTGGTCAGGGTAAATACCATCTTTTGTAAATGCCTTACATATGTCGTGTAAATGCTTGCAGATAATAAAACTAAATAATGAAAATGCCTATGGGGCTCCCTGGAGGCAGTCAGAACTTGCAGTGGGCTCAGTGATGTGTAAGAGAGCCGAGAGGGCTCAGGTCCTCACCACGCTTATAATTACCTCCAGGGAGAGGCGAGAGTTGTGGAGAATATTAAATGATTTTTTTTTTTTATCCTCACTTGAGGACAGTTTTGCATTTATCTTCAGATAGAATGAGAGGGAGAGAGGGAAAAAGAGAGAGAGAGAAACATCGATGTGAGAGAGACACATCAGCTGGTTGCCACCTGCACAACCCCAACATGGGCCTGGGACAAACTGCAACCGAGGTGTGTGCCTCTAGTGGGAACCGAACCCGGGACTCTCTGGTCCGTGGGCTGACGCTCTAACCGCTGAGCCAAACCGGCCAGGGTGAATTTTAAATAATTTTGATTGTACTCAGTTAATTGAATTTATATAGTGTCTCTGTTTAGAAAAACTGAAAGCTAAGCTTAAAATTTTTTTAAAAACTTAAGGCTTAGATGAGATCGTTTGAAACCAAAATTTGGTGGTGTTATCATTAAATCCCTTAGAAAGAAAACTAAGGTGGTTCTGTTGCAGTATTAGCATTTATCCTGAGCTATTTTCTTCCCTCCTTAATCATTTCTTTGTTCCTTGAGGGAGATAGTCACGGATTGAAACTAACCAAATGCCTCACTGAAGGGCTGGACATGTAATTTCACTTAACCATTCATGGCAGTACCTTTTAAATGTGATAAGAAAGTGCTTTTTTTTTGTAGTTTACCCAAGCCCCTTTATTCTCTTATTTTTGGTGCAAATTTAAAAAAATTAAATGTATTGGGATGACACTGATTATAGCGGTTTCAAGTGTACATTTTTCTGGTCTGTATATTGCACTACCACCCAAAGTCAGTCATCTTCTGTCACCATATATTTGATCCCCTTTACCCTTTGCTAACCCCCAGCCTTTCCCTAAACACCATACTGTTGTCTGTGTCTATGAGTTTCAGTTTTATCCCACATATGAGTGAAATCATATGGTTCTTAGCTTTTTCTGACTGATTTATTTCGCTAAGCGCAATATTCTCAAGGTCCACCCATGTTGTTGCAAATGGCAGTATTTCATCTTTCCTAATGGCCGAGTAGCATTCCATTGTATATATGTACCACATCTTCTTTATCCAATCATCCATCAAAGGACACTTTGGTTGTCTCCATGTCTTGGCCACTGTGAATAATGATGCAACAAATGTAGGGGTGCATATATATCTTTGCGAATAAATGTTTTCAAATTTTTAGGTAGATACCCAGAAGAGGAATTGCTGGGCCATATGGTAACTTAATTTTTTTAGGCCTATCTCAAGAAAGTGCTTTTCTAATTCCGGGTGCTAATATTATGACCAGACTTTGAAGACAGTGATATTTCAGGTTTACAGAAGTAAGTGAGATCTTTATCTAGGACTATGAAGGAATTAACAGATACCTTCAGAATGCTATACAGCTGAGGTGTAGATAAAGGTAAGCTCTAAAGGGACCAGATGGGTGGTTGTTAAGTAATAGCAGATGTTCCTTTTAAAGTCTGCGAACCAGAGGCCTGTTAAAGTACAGTGCTCGTTCTTTGGCTGACTTCATTCAGTGGGAAACTTTTATATTTGTGCTTTATTATGCTTCTGAAAGAATCAAGAAGAAACCATTCAGATGATTTAGAAATTTGGGGACCAGTATTTTTGCTTTGTAAAGTGAACGGATTTGCATAGGAAGGAAATTCTGATTAACTAGTGGGGCAGCAAGATCATTACAGCATGAAAGCACATGGGACGAACCGAAAAGAGTGCTTATATTAGAAATCTGAGGACAGGTTTGAGTTCCGTGGTTTCCACTGCTCATGTGGTTTTGGGTAAATTAATTAACTTCTCTGAACTTCTACTTTTCTGGGTATAAATAAAAGTGGTAAGAGTATTAATACTGAGTCAGTGTTAATTATTTCGAGGCTTAAATGAAATAATGTATAAGATGAAAACTTTTATTGGTCTGTAAAAATACAACCATTGAATCTCCCCGAGTAATCACATTTCTTTCTGTAATGCAATTTTAAGGCCTTTGGTTTTTGTGGAAATCACATAATGAGATTTCTATCTTTCCTTTTTTTTCTCTCTCTCTCTCACCAAAACCCCAACTTCAGAGTTGACTTTATCAGAATGTTCTATTGTATTCAGAGTAGAAAAATATACATGACTATTTACACGGGAATGTTGTAACCCAAATCAGACTCTGCTTCACAAAACAAGATTTCTAGAAGTTGGAGAAGAGGCAGCAGGATGGAGAGATCATGGGGTTTGGACTCAGGACTCCAGATCACGGCACTGACTGGTTGTATAGACTTGGGCAGGTTCACTCATTTCCAGAGAGAACCATAGAATCCATGCCAGAGAGAAAGCCCCTCAGAGAACAGAACTGTCTTCAGTTTAATTTATATTTAAAGAATATTTTCCCCAGACCACATTTACAATCTGGTAATTGTTTTACACCAAGTGGATGATTTCTGGTTTTCTCTTAGTTGCTACAGTAAATTAGAGGCATTGGAGTTCAGAGTTAGTTTCCCTGCTAAACACTGACCATTGACATTGAGCAAGTTATTTAACATCTCTGTACCTCAGTTTCCTCATCAGTAAAATGGACATTATAAATAATACCTCATAGATAGCCTTTAGAGGCCTTTACTGATCCATAGTGTGTTCTAAACAGTGTTACTCCTGTTATTATGATCACTGTTGGAATTATTAAGGAGAAAAAAGTGAAGTTCTCATTTAGTTGATACGAATTTGAGAACCTAGAGAAGTAGTTTAAGGATGAATCCTAGTTACTGATTTTTACTTTGTATGTAAAGATTTGGAGGTAAAGGTGTTACGCACCGTAGGGGAGAAAAAAATACTTTTTCCTTCTACCCTCCTAAGTTCTCTGGCTGGGACCCTGTAAATGAGACAGTCAGAAGACAGATTAACAAAAGAAAAAAGCATACACATTTATTTTCTATTGGTATTATGAAATAAGGAGTCTTTATAAAGAAGTGAAAACCCAAAGACATGGTTAAAGCTGAATGTTTTTATACTGAGTTTGAAAGAGTAGAAAGTGGTGGGAAAATGTGATAGGACAGAGAGTAGTAGACTGGAAGACTTCGCAAGGCCTGTCCATTGGGATTCCTCTCAGAGGGCCTTGCATTTGGAGATAAGGCTGCTTGCTCCTTTCCTCTGGGTGCGGGGAGGGCACCTTTCACACGAGGGTCTTGTGTGAACTGTTTCATGGGACGAGGAAGGTCAGAGAGTCCTTCCTGCTTTGGCTGTCTCACATTCCTTCAGCTGACACTGTTCAATATGTGAAGGCGCCATGTTTTGCAATAGCATGTTCTGAACCCTGTCACCACCATAAATGTTAAAACAACTAAAATAAATCTTAGGTCTCTCCTAAGTAAAGTATAAGCGTTGTAATAATTTCTAAATGTATTAGAAGTATACTTTATTTACCCCTTTTGTTAATTTGAGTTTATAAGTGGAAATACAACATGCTGATAAAACATTTTATTAGATGAAAATAAACATTTTCAATATTACTTTATTTCCTAATGTTGCCATTCCCTCATTTAAAAAAATGTCATTACTGTGGAATAGCTATATGAGTGAAATAATTTGCTTACTGTTTTAATTTTAACTTGTGTAATTTTTTAATTTGGTCCCCGAAGTTAAAAGATGTTTGCTTTTTAAAATCATCAAAAATGAAGCATTTCTTAAACAATTTGATTTCAGGAGTTTAAGAAACATATCGGGGTCTAGAAGCATATAGGAACTATGCCTTTTCCCACTTCTTCAAGAATAGGGTAAAACAGTAACAATAATGAGAGAATATAACATCTTATGCTTTTAGTGTGTCGATTTCTCTGATATAATTGAGAAAATGTTAGTAATTTCTAGTAGCAAAATTATAGAATTGTGAATTAGTAAAGCATCTTATCAGGTAACAAGATGATTTTGTGGTATATTTAAAAATACTATATATTTTATTATGTATATTTAAAATCTGTAAGTCCCCCAACCCCTCTGGTCTAACAGGCTTTAAACCTGAAATATGTTTTAAATTTGGCTTGTGCCCGGCCAGCTGTCTTTTCATTCTTTAGTTTTGCAGTCAACAGTGAGTTGTTATTTGCAGAGTGAAGATCCTGAACATTCCTTTGCTGGAAACATTCCTTGGGGGCTGGGGTGCAAATATCATTCTGTCACTCTGTAGTGCCTGTTTTAGCTGAATTTGTGTTGGTATTTGTATCATTGTATGATTCATAAACGAACACTCAGACCCTTTCCCTCCTAAACTGGTCTACTCAGATCATAGAAACTGCTAGTTTGGAAGTGCAACGAGTGACACACTGTCTTTTTCTCTTACCTTCTCCGTTGTTTAAAATGTCTAACTTTATAATGGCATTACTTGGGTGCGAATCTTTGAATTACAGATTTATCCTGATGTAATCTTTTCTAAGTTGTCTATTGAAAGGGTTAGAAATAGTTAAATGTTTTTGAATATTCATATCACAAATCAGCTTCAGATTACTGGTTAAAATGAGTGATTGAAAGAAAAAGAAACCTAATTGGGGTAGTGGTGAAGGGGGTGCATGAAGAGGGGGGAGAAAAATGTGGGGAGGGGGTGCTTCGCTGGGGAGGGGTACCGGGGAGTGGAGAAAGTAGACCAGGCAGTGCGCCATTGATATGAACTTTCCTTAATGACATTTATTGTCACTTCTTTCCTTTTTATTTAAAAATGGGTATTAGTAAAAGTACTACTATGGCATTTGCTGTAATAATTCATTTTTTTGGTCCAGTATAACTTGTTATACCAGATTTTTCTTTCAGTCATTAAGGTTTAAATTTTGTATTTCTGGTTGTAAAACCATCTCTGTCAAGAGTAGGGAGGCTGCTGCTTTAACACCACTTCATGTCTGATTAGAAGGTTTCCTTTTGTAATTAATTTTCCTCTGAGCTCTTTGTGGAGAACAGTAGCCCACTGCAGAGAGGTTAGAATACCATGGACTTTAGCTGTTCAGCTTTAATGATACAAGGGAATAGCAAAGCAAGAATAAATGAGGTACTTTTTGGTGAGCAAAACGTGTGAACTGACTGTCAGTGTGAGATTGGTTCTAGGAGCAGTTAGCCAGCAGTAATAGGGCACACTTGAGTAATTGAATTTGCATAACAAGGCTTGCTGAAGAGATCTGACAGGCATAGAGATTTGTCTAGCTAGAGAGCTCCAGATGGACGTGACCACGCAGCAGCTGGGTGGCACGTTGCTCAGCATGGACAGCACCGCCCAGACTGGCAGCTGGACCCTGGCGACTGCAGGGCTGTGGCAGACCAGCTGGTGGCTTCTGACAGCCAGTGGCCCTGAAAGAGAGTCTTTTTATAATGGCTTGTCAGGGTACTGGACCTGCAGGGACCAGCAGGAGAATGTCACAAGTCACCATTGAGGGTTGTTAAGCTGAAGAAATCTATCCCAGGAAAGTATAGGTGGTCACCGTTGCAGCCACACAGCTAAAACACCTTCAAGAGTGGTTTCCCTCCTTTATATGAGGACAGGCCCCCCCTCCTTTTTTTACACATTTGCTCCAGACGACGGTCATTATGGATTATGCTGTATTCTTAAAACCTTGAAACCAAGTTGGTCACCTTCCTGAGAGCCAGTGTTGACTGTCATTTGAAATGGAAAAGAATATTGCTTTTCATGTTTTCCCTCTGTCTGCATATTTGCAACAAGGGCATATTTGTTTTTTGGGAAATCGGTGATAATTTAACAGTTCGTCTTGGATTTATTGCTCATAGTTAAAAACAACATGTTTAAAGAATTAACTGCAGAGAAAATGAGTGAAAATGAACTGCTATGAAGCCAGTTTGTTCAGGTTACCCCCACCCCCACGCCCACCTCCAGGTGGACTGCATTTATGTGGAGGAATTATATATAACCACCCGTCTTCTCAGATTAGAGTAAACATGGAAGAAGGCCAGCTTTGTGCTTGCTATTAATAAAGTTTACATCTGTTTTTTTAAATTGAGAATTTTGCCATCTTACATTTCCACTCTAAAAAATTATGTAACTAGACAATACATGTTTTTTTAAGGGCAGGAAAACTCCACTTACTTAGGAAGGATTTCCCAGTGAAATGAGAAACTTGCTGTCAGAAGCCCCAAGCTCACTTTCTATGGTTAACTGGATTCTAGTGGAACAAGAAATTCTTATTGGAGCAACTTGGACTTTGTACCTGGAAGAACAGTCCAGAGAGTTAGATTTTATTGTTGTTAATCCTCACTTGAGGATATTTTTCCATTGACTTTTATTTTTTTATTTTTTATTTTTTGGGAGGCAACCAGTCGATGTGGCTCTATAACATCGATGTTTCTCTCTGTCTCTCTCTCTCCCTCCCTCTCCATTGACTTTTAGATGGAATGGAAGGGAGGGAGGGAGAGAGAGAGAAGCATCAGTGTGAGAGAGAGACACATTGATCTATTGCCTCCCACTTGACCCCAAACAGTCTGCAGGCTGATGCTCTAACTGCTGAGCCAAACCAGCCAGGGCCAGAGAATTAGATTTTTAACCTTCAAATTGGCAAAGATTCAAAGCTTGTTCTGAACAAAGGGAGGGAAAATGTATAGCTTCATAGTCTGCTTTGGGGTATGTAAATTACTTCAACCAATTCAGAGAACAGTTTGAATGTATGCATCAAAAGCTTTAAAAATATATAAATAACTTACCTAGTAATTCTACTTCTGCAAATTTATCTCCCCAAATTAAGAGTGTGTGAAGATTTATCTGTAAGAATGTACTTTTAGCATTGCTAAGAACAGTGCTTCTCAAGGTGCCATCCATGGATCTCCAGGGGGCCCTGAGGTAAATTGATTTTAAGAATAACACTAATATTACTCATAGTACAAAAGGATTGGTGGGTAAAACTCCTGGCCCTTAGCATGAATCAAGACAGTGACGTTGTGTTCTTCACTGCCACAAGCATGTGGTTTCACTTAAGATGGTCCTTGATGAAGCAATAAAAATAGTTAATTTTATTAAATCTTGACCTTTGCATGCATGTGTTTTTTAATATTCTGTGTGGCATACAACGCTCCTGCTACAATGGTACTGTGGTTGTCCTGAAGAAAAGTACTTTTGTAATTGAGTTGCCAGCTGAACTATCTGCTTTTTCATGGAACACCATTTTTATTTAAAAGAATGACTTGACAAGACATTTTATAGAAAAAGAACAAAGTGAGCCATGAGCCTGTTACTTGGAGGAAAGGAGCTGGCAGTATACTTGTTGCCAATGATAAAATTGGATATTTCAAGCAAAAATTAGAATTTTTGAACACTTTTATCGATTCTGTGAGGCTGACAACTTCCTAATACTATAGACTTTCATGATGAGATATGTGGTTCTATTAAAGAATGTGTATTTCTAATATTATATATTGGGAATTTGCAAGATCTGTGTGTGATGTTACAGAATTATGCCTGGGTAAAAAAAGATGCATTCAAAGTGCAAAATAGTCAGATTTTTTATGTAACAGACTAAAATGTTTATTAATAACAATTTTAGATTCCACACTGCAACTGGCCTTTAATAAATTACCTTTCGTCAAGTTTTGGTTTAATATCAAAGAAGGATATTCATAATTATTTGAAAAGGTTATTAAAATACTCCTCCTTTTTCTAACTATGTATCTGTATGAGGCCAGCTTTTCTTTATATACTTCAACCAAAACAACATGTGTGTCTCTGCTTCTGCATTCATGCTGGTAAGAAAATCCAGCTGTTTTCTATTAAGCCAGAATTAAAGAGATTTGCAAAATTGTAAAACAATGCTACTCTTCTCACTAAATTTTATTTATTTTTTTTGCTCTGGAAAGTCTTGTTATTTTTTATAAAAATATGTTAATATGTAGTGGGTTTATTATTAAGTGAATTAAATATTTACATTTTTTTCTGTTTTAATTTCTAGTAAATACTGATAGACATGATCCACATAAGCAAAAGCTTTGGGGTGCTCAATTTTACACACACACACACACACACACACACACACACACACAAATTTATTTTTCAATTACAGTTGAGATACAATATTGTATTAGTTTCAGGTGTACAACATAGTGATTAGACATTTATATACCTTATGAAGTGATCACCCCATTAAGTCTAGTACTCATCTGATACCACACATAGTTATTACAGTATTACTGACTATAAATATTTAATACCAAAAAGTTTAAGAACCACTGATTTAAAGTAATGATGACTTGAAAATAACCCAGTGTCCAGTAGGAGGGAATTAATAATTAGAGATTAAATTACATAATATGAACCAAAGTGATAAATATTTGACACAAAAATATTTTACAGTATTTTGTTAGGTAGGAAAAGCAGGTTATAAAACAATACGCACAATATGATTCCATTTTTGTAAAAATTATGTATATAATGTTTATTGCAAATATATTCTATAACACTAAGGTATTAAGCAGTTTCCTCTGGGGAAAGAAGGTAAAAAAGTTTAAAAAAGTTGTAAGGAAAAAAGAAGAAAATGTTGTAAGTGTAGTAGGCTGCATCATGACCTACTGTTTCCTCCAGACCCTTGATGAAGGCATCTTGTTCTTTACTAGTTTTGTGATTGGCCAATTTACCTAATCTGAATTTTTTTTTTCCTTAAAAAAATCAGAACAGTAGCTACCTCTCAGGCTTGTTGAAAGACTTGAGTGAGGTAATGTACCCGCATATAATACTTATTTAGTGTACACTTGGCCCTGAACAACACGGGTTTGAACTGCACAGGTCCACTAATGCAGATTTTTTCCAATACATATATGGGGAAATGTTTTTGAGATTTTCTTACAGCTGTGCAGCAATCGTATAGATTGTAGGAGTCCCCCACACGCAGTTGTATTACTGCTTCATTGTCAGTGCATGAATTATTTTACCTATAAATAATTTTTTCTTTTATTTTACTTTTCCATCACCAGCTATTCCCCCTACCCCTAGACCTTCTTCCACCCCCCAGCCCCGCAGTCACCACACTGTTAGTGTCCATGAGTTCTTTCTCTTTTTTTCTATTTTGCCCAATCCCTCCACCTCCCCCTACCAGAGCTGTCTGCCTGCTCTCTATGAGTTTGTTTTTATTTTAATATTTTTTATATTTTCTTTCACTTTTGATGTCTAGTGTTAGTAATACATATAACATCTACAGTGTTTTGTATCATATAAGACACTATTGATGTAGTGTCTTAATTGACAGATGATTTATCTTGTAAACAAATGCTGTAAACTTACTATATCAAGAAATATAGTCCAGTACTGCAAATGTTTTCTCTTCTTATGATTTTCTTAACAGTTTCTTTTCTCTAGCTTTCTTTGTTGTAAGAATAGGATATATAATACATATAACATAAAAATATGTGCCAATCGGCACCCCAACCCCCACAATTAAGAGTCAACTGTATTTACTGCCCTTTAACATCTCTCTCAGCTCTAAAATTCTGCATACTAGCAGTGTATCTGTGACATTCCGTGACTGGTGAAGCTTCCCTTGAAATCAAAATAAGGATTCTCTGAGAACAGGAAGAGTGTATCATGTGAATATCATCTTATTTCTGTGAAAAAAGTTTTGTGGAATAATAGCTGTAATACAAAAAATAAACAGTAAGTACCATGCGCATACCTTTTGGTAAAGATAGGTAAAGGAAATTAACATTTAATAAGCTGCAATTACATAAGTCCCCAGCCAGATACTTTTGTAAAATAGCTGGATGCTTTACATTATCTCATTTAATCCTCACAACAACCCTGTGAGGTAAGTACATTTTACTGCTGTAGAAATGGTCTGCCAAAGAGGTTAAAGAATACGTCCTAGTCATTGGTGGAGGTGGAGTGGATTCACACCCAAACCTGGCTGACTCTAAGATTGGTGCTTTTTACCCATATAATATGCTACCTCTGATTAAAGAGAAATGAAAACCACCTGATGAACACAAGGAAAAGCTAGCTCAGCTCCTCACTCTAAGAGACCAGATGGATGGATTCTGAGGTGGGGAAAAGCCTGGATTAAGGTTCAAAATTTCAAGATCTCTGGGACTTAAAGACTCATCCTCCCGTGTTCAATTAAATAAAAATAACAAAGAAAACACAGTGCCTGGTATATCATAATCATTCAGTAAATGGAAATGAATTATTATAACTCTATGACCAAGCCAGAAGTTTGAATTCCTGCTCATAAAATAGAAAAACAAAACAAACAAAAAAACCCCCACTATAATCCCTTACTTGAAACTCTTGGAGCCATGTGAGTTTTATTTTCGAATTTTAGAAAGATAATACTGTATACTTACCATATATTATGTAACATTCACAGCAGGGTCCAGGGCAGTCCTCTGTAATCAAACATACTAATTATTTCTGCAGTGAAATATGTTTGTGTTCACACTAAGCAGAATAAATGAAGACTGTAAATAACCTCACATCGGTTCAGGTTAAGGTTTTATTGTCAAATGAGGGAAGGAAAAAAATATTTTGCTTCTGGCGGATTTTGTACAAGAGAGTTGTAGGAAAGCGACTGTGGACTCATAGTACACACAGTGATGTTCCAAGGAGAATAAAGAAGCATGGGTTACCTTACCAACCGAGGAAAGATAGTCAAGTGCTGGTTCTGTCCAGAAGAGACTAAATCTAAGTCAAAGCAGTAAGTCTTTCTGGCTCCTAAACTCAAATACATTAGTTGTATCCAAAGAGAGAAAACAAGCACCTCGTCAATCTTCTCTCAAATAAATATGCTTCACTTTAAACAAAGTTGAGGGCAAAATCAAGTACAGTCGTCCCTCGCCACTTCGTGCTTCGACTTTCGCGGCTTCACTCTATCGCAGTTTTTTTCAAATGTATTCATTAAAAAGTTCATCGAGACAGTGAAAATGATACAGCCCACGCTTGGTTGTCTGAGTCAATTATACACCCCTGTATTACAATTAAAATTAAAATTACTGTACGTATGGACTGTAGGCCTATGTATTCGAGCACCCCAGGAATCCTTTAATGCCAGGTGCAACCGCTAGAGTCTGGAACGGATTAACCGCGATAGCGAGGGATGACTGTCCCATGGTTCTTCTCGAGGATCTGCCATTATCAGAGAAACCACAAGAAGCCACGTCTGTTTGAATTGGTCTCTCTTTCCAGATTTCTTCTTATAATAGTCTCCTTTCTTTTTGGTGAGAGTGGAAAATGATGTCTTGGTCTTTAAGTGCTGAAGTACCTGCAAATACCAAACTCTCCTGGACTGTAAAAGGGACTAATTATAGGCTATGTCTGGTCATTCCTGAACACAATTAATCAAGAAATCCACCTTTTGTACAAGAAAAAGAATTGAATAATATTAAAAGAAGGGCATTCCAAATATAAGGAAGATGAGCAATTTAGTTAACGGCAGTGCCTGATGGAGTTAGAACTGAAGCGGAGTAATAGGCAGCCTCTTCCTCCTTGTCCTCCTCATGTCCTCACTTCCTTTCCCGCCTGGTTTCTGTTCCATGGTACATGATTATCCATAAGCAGCTCCTGTATTCCTCTTCCCCGCTGTTGAGTTTGACCCCCCATCCCTGGTCGAATCCAGCTCATTTCCCCTGCAACTGCCCTGGAGTAGCTGAACATGGAGTAAATGGATGACTGTGTTGGCCTGGATTCACTTTCAAATTAATGATCACTAATCTCAAGTGGGCCCTTAAAGCTACTTGATAGTTTTTCATTTCCTTAGTTAATTCGCCTTTTCCATCACCTACCAGAGGTGAAGAACCTTTTTTCTGCCGAGGGCCATTTGGATATTTATAACATCATTCACGGACCATACAAAATTATCAACTTAAAAATTAGCCTGCTATATTTTTGGTCAGGCTAATTTGGTGAGGTGTGTGATGTTAGTTGGTATTGATTTTGCAGGCCTTAGGCAGCCTGTGGGCTGGATGTTCCCCACCCTGAGTCCTAAGCAATCATTTCATACCTTCTCTTCTCTCTTCAAACTTCTAGTACCCTTGCCCAAAGTCAGCTGATGACCTTTCTTCTTACTTGCACAGAGAAAATAGAAGTCATGGAAGAATGGCATGATCTTGCCACCATGTCTGCTAACCTACATGTGTTTATACCCATACACCCTGCTTTCCTCCTGTCACAGGGGATAACCATCAGGGTCTATCTAAAGCTAACTTCTCCTCTTCTGCTCTGATTTCTCCCTCTCTTGCTTTCTCCCTAATTAAGTCAGAATCTCTAAGAGTTGTTCTTAATGTGCAGTTGTGGGTTAAGAACCATTCAACTAGAACAGAAGCTCTACGAGAGCAGAGATCTGTTCTGTTCTGTTCACTGCTGTGTTCTCAGTGCCTACATCAGTACCTAACACATGGTAGGCACCCAGGCTTGTGTTGAATGGACAGGTGAGTGAATGGATGAATGATTTTTTTCTAGAAAGAGAATATAAAAATTACAGTATAAACTCTGAAGAGCACAAAACATACCTAATAAATCATCTTTCCCTATGTTTTATAATCAAATTGGAAGCTAAAATCTTATCACCAAAAATTAGTTTAGCCTGGCCAGGGTGGCTCAGTTGGTTGGAGCATCATGCCTTGCACTGAAAGGTTGCCAGTTCGATTCCCAGTGAGGGCACGCATCTGGGTTGCGGGTTTGATCCCCAATTGGCACATACGGAAGGCAACTGATTAATGTCTCTCTCACTCTCTCTCTCTCTCTCCCTCTCTCTCTACCTTCATCCCTCTCCCCCCCCCCCTTCCTATCTTTAAGCATGTCCTTGGGTGAGGATTAAAAATAAAGAGTTTTCTACTGAATTCCTACAAATATGCTCACCTGAAAAATTTTCCTGAAATGCAGATAATCCTAGTTACCTAGATATTTTTTGATTACTAAGAACTGGGAGTTTTCTGATTTCTACATGCTCAAGCTTTTCTTTTTAAAGGGATTTCATTGGTGGCAGTTTCACAAATGAGTGGATCTGTAGAAACCCAAGTCTTTTTTTATTCAACACCGCTGCTCATAAGACCTGAGTTCAGTTCCTGTGCCATCACTTTTTCTCATCTGTTTGAGGAGGTAGGGGATGGTGATTCTTCTACTGAGTAATGTCTGTATGGCCTTACAAAAATTGATTGCGTTTCTTTCATTAAAATCAGGGGAAGAGTGTTTATTTTCTTAACACCTCTGTTTCATGAAAAGTCATAGGAAAGACAGCCAAATACATTTTTGTTTTATTTCCCCAAATCCTAATTTATAGAAATGTGGCTATTCAGATAGACTCCCGTGTATTTTGAAAATGTACTGCAGTGTGGTTTTAGTGTGGAAGTATGCATTATGGATTTTCATGGGCTGTAACCCAATAGCATGGCAGTATGTTATAGAAAGTCTGTGAGCCCTCTAGGTTGCTCTCGGTTTTCTTCCTAATGTGAGTCAAATAGTATTAGGATAAAGATACCTAACTTCTCTTTTTGGCAGTTGAGTTCTTATTTGTAAAACAACCCTAAAATGGAACTCAGCTAGGTAATTTCTATACGTAACACCCTGGTAGGTACCCTAGAACAAACACCATTAGTGTGGTTAGTCATTTACTTGGGAAGCTATTACCAAGGCAGACTCAGAGCTACTAGGGAAAGAAAGTACATATACAAACCTGATTGTACAAATGGAAATACAGGGTAACTTAGCCATATAATAGCATAAGTTAAGAATTATTGAGTTTATAAAAATTTGACTCAGATGTTTTAAGAAAGTATCTTTTGCAAATCAAGATGCGACTATTGGTCTTTGGGTCAGAATTTTTCCTCCTTCACTTTCTGCCTTTTAAAAAGACACAGTAAAAATAGAATTAATGAAACATTTCTAAATAATAAGTACATAGAGATTCCATTTATGTGTGGATAAGTGCTCTGCTATCAACTTATTTGTTCTACTTCTAATTTCAATTTATACGCTCTCCCATCCCAGTACTTATCTTTTTGGCTGAACCATTCACCCCATACCTATAGACTTTTAGCATAAATCTCCTGAGAACAGAGACATTCTCCTGTATAACTCCAAGACTACTATCACACCCAAGAAATTTGACATTGTTTCAGTGTCATCTAATAAATAGCTCATATTCAAATTTTCTTAATTATCCCCAAAATAACTGGACTTTTTCCTTTTCTTTGATCTAGTATCTAGTAAAGGTTCATGCATTACATTTGATTGTCATGTTTCTTCAGCCTTCTTTAATCTAGAGCAGTTCCCTTATTCTTCCTTTAAAAAAAAGCTTTCATGTGTTTACATTTTTGGAGTCCAGATTATTTATCTTATGGAATTTTCTTCATTCTGGATTTGTCCAATTGTTTCTTTAATATTGGTTTTAGGTTAAACCTTTTGATTACCATACAGATCCTGATTTTTAAGAAGACAAAGGTTTATACTCAGAGAGAATCTTGACTTGCCCTGCCTATTCTCAGATGTTTTTCTTACAGTCCCAGCCTCTAAACCAGGTACAAAGAAGCAGTGGTTGAATTCTCTTTTTGTAAATACTGAAAACCTAACTTATTGTAGTGACAAAAATTTGGTTCTGTTTTTAGTCAAAATCAGCTGTCCAATTTGTGATCTAATGAGCCCTTCTGAAACCTGATGATAGGATGTGTACTTTTCTGTTACCTCACAGGAATCTTAAAATGGCAGCATTAAGTATTCTCTTCTGAAATGCCAGGCTTTTAAGTTTATATCCAATTGAAAATGGCCCATTGTGTAAAACAAAAATAGATGGAATTGCAAGCAGCTATACTACATTACACGGAGAAAATGAAATATTTCATACCAGCACTCTTACACCTATGCTTGTGGAAAGAAATGTGACATTCCAAAATCAGTGTTTTTAGAGCTTTCTGATCTTTACTCTGGTTGATTTTGAAACTCGTGTATAAGAAATAAGAGGTTAATGGTGAACTTTGTAACCAAAATGGCATTTTATTCTAACCCTAGTATGCTGTCTAAGAAAATAAATATTTTAAATGATATATTGAACTTATAAAATCATGTACCTTCAAAAAATAATGTTTCTGCCTGGCCGGTGTGGCTCAGTGGATTGAGTGTCATCCCATGGACTGAGAGGCCCCAATTTGATTCCGGATTAGCGCACATGCCTGGGTTTCAGGCTCGATCCCCAGTGGGGGGTGTGCAGGAGGCAGCCGATGGATTTTTCTCTCTCACATTGATGTTTCTCTCTCTCTCTCTCTTCCTCTCTCTCTAAAGAAAATCAGTAGAAACATATTTAAAAAAATGTTTTTCCCTTAGTTGTAACAAATGTTTATATTTAAGTATATCTTCAAATCTATCTTTTTAGAACCCTACCAACGCTCCAACTATCACTCAGCAAAATTTGCATACTAAATTCTCTAAAAATATTGTTTTGTTTAAAGATTTGGTTTTTATATTTTTATACTAAAGAACAGTAGATATTAATAATAGTGACGAGTACATTTTTGGTGTTTTTTTTTTTTTTTTTAGGTCAGCAGTGTTTAGATTAATCAGGTTGACATTTCATGCTGGTGGGTCATAGACTGTTGATAATAGCATTAAATGGTGATTTGGTTCTTGGAGAAGGTATAACTCATTATCCAGCTACTATAT
Source organism: Tadarida brasiliensis (assembly GCA_030848825.1). Classification (NCBI taxonomy): domain Eukaryota; kingdom Metazoa; phylum Chordata; class Mammalia; order Chiroptera; family Molossidae; genus Tadarida; species Tadarida brasiliensis. Next base: position 89,216,056 of record CM061267.1, on the reverse strand, counting down.
TAAATCATCACAGAAAACTACTGGCACCCCATACCCATGTGTTCTGTAGAAATAGCACATGAGGAGGTATATATGTTTCTTTTGTTACATCTTAAATTTATTAGAGGCTCAGTCACATTATGTAAGAAAGCTGCAGCTTTGCCACTACTTTAGAGAACCAGGATCAATACCTTGACTGATTTTGGGGCATGAAGGGATGTATAATTCTTTTAATAACATACCCAAAGTCTCTTCTTCATATCGTGCGCCTTTCTGGAACCTTGTGTTAATAACGAGTACAGCTGGGTAGCAAGTAATAAAAGCAAATATGTTTACATATTTGTAAGTTGGGTTTAATTTTAACTTAAATTACTACTATGGGCATATGGATACTTAAATATATGTATTTTAAGGGAGAGATGATTCTTGGAAAGTTCATTTATGTGCTATAGAAGTAGATTTTTTCGAGAAGCGTCATTGTTATAAAATCTCTTTAAGAAAACTTAAGAAATGAACTAGATTTTTTTTCTTTACATTTGCTAATCAATTGCCTTTTAAGATAAACCTCAGTAGTTGGGTATGCAGTGAATGACTAGCATCTTTGAGTCTTAAATTAAAATGTTTCAGCATGTCTTACGTGTATCGGCAGTGAATCAGTAGGAGCGTGATTTTTGTATTAATGTTGATTTCCTTTCTGATTGGATAGTACAGAATGAGTGAAGTCAGTTTCCAAGTATTAATAAAATACCCCAAGCACCCAGCTCAGAGTCTTACAGAGAGGGAGGTGCTCAGTCACAATTTGTTAATGAATATGTGATACTTGGACAGAAGCAGGAGAGCTTTTTAGCACTTTGTATTTGTCACACAGAATGTATTTTAAGGAGGGAAAAATAGGTAAAAGAAATATTTCCCTTTATAGGGAAAAAGAATATTAACATCTTCAAAGTAATAGTCTTATTTCGGGTAAATAGGTTCTTGGAATCTAAGCTAACTCTTTAAGAGAAACAATATAGCATTAGAAAATTATAGGCCACTAGAGGTCACTGTTTGGTAATCAACTTTTAATGAACCAGAACAGTCAGAAAAGCCAATAAATTACAGTGTGGATTTTTCTAATTATGAATTCATATTTAATCATTCAATGACAAGTTAACTATGGCAGTGGTTCTATGTACTTTTCATATGTGGTTATGCTAATATACTATTATATTTCTCAGATGCTGGTCCTCCATCATTAGAGTAGTACATTGCCAAAGGCATTGTTATCTAGTCTTAATTACTAATTATGAGATGTAATTAACTTTGTTACTACCTTCACTCCTTTCATGGACCAAAAGTTCTTTTGGAAATAAAGGTTCACTGTCAATGAAAGTTACATTTACGTGATCACAGGAGTAATGGTTCTGATCCATTCCTCCCTCTTCCCCTTGTCTAAAGTCTTTTTGCTTCACTTCTGGTTTCTCTTGTTCCTGTCCCTGCTCTCTGCTCTGTTCACCTGGTTTCTTTCCTCCCTCCTTTAGGTTCCTTTTCCACTTTAATGTGAATCAGCTGCTTTATTTCCTCAGTGACTGAGGTTTTTATTTTTATTTTATTGTATTAATCCTCACCCGAGGATATTTTTTCCATTGATTTTTAGAGAGAGTGGAGGGAAGGCGGGAGGGGCGGGGGAAAGAGAGAGTGAGAGAGCGAGAGAGACAGAGAGAAACATCGATGTGATAGAGCCACATCAGCTGGTTGCCTCCCGTACAGCCCAACTAGGGCCAGGGATGAACTGCAACCGAGGTATGTGCCCTTGGCTGGAATCAAACCCGCGACTCATTGGTCCGCGGGCCGACACTCTAACCGCTGAGCTAAACCGGCCAGCGCTCTTATGAATATCTTAAAGGAATTCTGGCTAAGCCAAGCAGCAAAGGGAAGCTTGCACGCATGCATACAAGTGTGCTACGGCTGTTGCCACCTCTGCTGCGAGCAGATGGCTCTCCTTAGCCTGTCTAGCCCCGAATCCATTCAGGAAAAAGGCAGATATTCCTACTCATGTGATAAACATTAAAGACTAGGCTGGTTGCCCAAGGGAGGCCTCCAAATCATAGTTTAAAACTGAACACGTGTGCATGTTCCTTTTCTTGAAAACAGTCCTGTGCATTCTGCTCAGAAAGCAGGTATATTAGCGCATGGCTGCTCAGACTCCCTCTGCTTCTTGTTGTCTTTACTACGCCTGCTGCTGGGCACTGCTGTGTGCTTATATGCACTGGCTGTGCTGAGGTTTGCTTTCCACTGCACAAGGCACACAGCTGATACATTGTTCAGCCAAGCCAGCCCAGCCTTCTCAACCTGCCACTCAAGGCCCTCCACAGTCTGGATCCAACGTGCTTTTCTACCCATGTTCTTAGTACTTATCTACGCATGCCTTAACTTCAAGTCAAATTGTGTACCTCGTTACTTAAGTCTCTGGTTTTTGTTTATGCTTTTGTTTTACTGGGATTTTAAACTCTTCCTCATTTTTATCTGTCAAACTCTAAGCCCAACACAGATGCCACCTCTTGTAATATTTAGGTACAGGTGAACCTTCCTGTGAACCACCATTACTACACTCAGGGCACTTATAGCCCCGCTTTGCATTGTAATGGCTTGTGTACCCATGTTCTCTCCTCAACTACATTGCAAAGCTGTTGAGTCCAGGGATTCTTGGCAAGTAAATTAAAAGTACTAAAATTTCCAACCAAGAAAAGCTTATTTGGTAGAGTGTCAAGCTTTATAATCTTATTCCTGGAAAATTAAAATAATTGTGTAATGCCAATGTCATGATATTAAGGAAGGTGGTGGCATATCCTTTGCTGGAAATATTTTTTGTAAAGCATAGGCCTTTGTCTATTAAAATGAGTGTGTGCACACGAGGAATAACAGTCAACTTGCCTTTCTTGACTGTCTGCTTTGCAGTATCACTGGGAGTACAAACAGTTTATTTTTAAATCTCCTAAGTGACAGGAAAATGTAGTTTATACTTTGAAATGATGCCTCTTGTATTTGCCTAGATCTGTTTTGAAGAAATTGAGAGTTTAGTTAAATATAACTTTTTGCTTGCCCTGGCTGGTGGCTCAGTTGGTTGGAGTGTTGTCGCATGCACCAAAAGGAATGTTTGAGGAAAATTAAGTGAGAGTCAGTATATCTGAAGTTTTAATGATTCCAAATTCAGGTGCTTACTCTTTTCTGAACAGATCTCATACTTTTATACTTTTACATACTTGCTTTTGCAATTCACATCACCTGGAATTTCTCTCTCTGCTCCAAATCATTCCCTGCCAGCATATTATAATCTTAATAATCTTTTCTGGCCCATACTGATGCAATCTTTTTAGTGAAGGCTCTCCTACTCTCTTTTCCTAGTTTTATTCTGTGAAAGAATGTGATGTTTCCTTCCTTTGAATTTTGAGCATTTTAACTTTTTAATGACAATTAACTTTCTTTGTATTAAAGTTAATTTTATAGTGCAGTAACTCTTGTCTGGATCACAACTTAATTTGAGCAAGAATTGAATTTTAATTATTTTTGTATACCCTGAAGAGGCAAGAGTGGGTTCCTTGTATATAGAAGATATTCAGTAAATATTTGGCTTATGTATAGTAAGTATTTTGAATGAGATGTATGAAACAAAAAGAAAAGCACAAAAATTAAAGTGATCTAGAGATTTCAAGTACCTAATGTTTCCTTTTAGATTACTTTCATGGAAAATATTCATAAACTTGATTGACTGCTATATCTAGTTGGATGAAATTTCTTGATTTCACTTGTAATGCCATAAAAGCAACATTCTGTTATAAATTTTTAGTGTAATATAGGTGTTAATGGTAAAGATGAAACCTGTTTTATTATCAGAAAAGAGTTAAGAATATCCTGATATAAAAATAAGATGGAAATCAATCTTTCTTTGACATTTAAGGACCCATTTTGTTTCTTTACATAGGCATCTACTGCTTCAGGCAGTATGGTGGATTAAGTATGTTAAAATACTGTGCTGTCATACAATACCCAGATGTTGGATAAAGTACCAAAAAAGCCCCATACTTTTAAATGCATATCAGATTCCTTAAAAAATAAGGGAAATCCTTAGTGACTAAATAATTGACTAGTAACTTGAAATCAGAGTGATAAGCCTAGAAGCTCTGGCTACCCAGGGGGTCACATGTCAATTTCAGGAACCAGGGGCTTTAGGGATTAATATTTATAAGTGAAAAATCATGGGGGTAATGGAAAACTAGGCCTTGTGTTCACAGAAAGTGAGAAATCTGACCTCTGCCTCCCATTGCTCTCCCCTCTAAAAGCCCAAATACTCGGAGGCCATGCCTTCAGGGAAAAGGGTGGTCTGTGGATAATCTGCCTACTGGTAAAGGCAACTAATTAGGAAATCTGTCTGTCTATGCTAGTTATTGGTTGGGAAATAAAATAGTCTCCCCTGAATCTTTGAAAACAGTAGGTGTGATCTCACAGGTACAGAGTTCAAATTTAAACAACTCACCCAACTGGAAAAATGCACAACTAATAAATTTAAGGGCTTCTTAGTTGGTAGGGCCTGTCACCCACCAGAATGAATAAAACTTTTCTCTGGAGAAAATCATCTTCAATCCAGGACTCTCAGAATTCACAAATGTTAAGTACAGTAATAATGAGCTCACACACATACAAAAATTCAGACACATAAGAAGATAAGTCACCAGAGCAAGAGTCAACAGGAACAAATTTAATTCCAAAGAACTACAGATATGAAAATTAACGAAACAATATAAAATGACTGTATATAAAACATTTAAAGATAAAAGATGGAATTGAATATAAATGAACAAGGAGCAAGAGAATATCAAATTGGCGGGGGGCGGGGGAATCATTGAAATTTAAAAGTCAATAGATGAGTTAAATGGCATATGGAAGCTGAAGATAGAATTAGTAAATAGGAAGAGAGAGCTTAAGAAATAACCCAATGTAGTATAGAAAGACTTGGAGATGGAGAATATGAAAGAAAGGTTGAGAGAGACATGGATATGTGGCTAGAAAGAAAAAGTCAGATATTCATCTGATTGGAATTTCAGGTGGAATTGGGGGAAATGGTCAATATGATAATAATATCTGAGAATTTCCCAGAATAGACATGAATCCACAGTAAAAGGAAGTACAAAGTATCCCAAGTAGGAGTTAAAAAAAATTTTTTTTTTCTAAGTACATAGTGGTAAAACTGCAAAATACCAACAATAAGGAGAAAAGTATTTAAAACAAGTAGAAAGAAAAGACAGATTACTTACAAAAGAATAACAGACAGATACCAGACTCCCCTTCAGCATTATTGAGATATAATTTGTATACAATAAAATTCACTGATTTTAAGTTTAGAAATGAGTTTGAACAATTAGATATAGTCATAACCATCACAAATATAGAATATTTTCATCACTCCAGAAAGTCCCCTCATGCCCCTTTGTAGTCACTCTTTTCCCTCAGCTCTAGGTAATCACTGATTTACTTTCTGTTATCATGGTTTTGTCTATTCTAGACTATCATGTAACAAAATAATGTAAATATACATGTAGGATTCATGTGTGAATTGTGTGAATTGCAGACTTCTTAAGAGCAACAATGGAAGTCAGAGAACAGTGGAATAATATTGACAAAGTACTGACATAACTTATCAACTTAGAATTTCATCATTCTTCAAGAATGATGGATAGGTTCCAGTTCTGATTAAGATAGAGTAAAAACACTTTGCTCTTTCTCTCCTGCCGAATGTAACAAAAAATCTTGGACAGAACAAATGGAGCAGCTGTTTAAGAACTCTGAAAAGTAAATGATAGCAGGAAGATTGGAGAAGGAAAACAGAAGCTGAAGTACAAATACTCTGCCAGCGATTTCCTGAAGCCCTCTTCCCCTCTTTTGTATCTCCCAGCTTGGATTCAAAGGCAGCATGAATTCTGGAACTGTGTGTGAGTGCAAAAAAATAAAAAATAAAAAGATTTCCAGGAGAAAGGCACTTTCTAGTCCAAGGAGCAGGAAGAGAGGCCCTATGAGACAGAGAGTGGGGGATAAATTCTCTCTTTTCTTCCCAGCTCTGCCACAAGGCAAGCCTTACTCCTGAACTGGGATTTTGTGGTGACAGTGGCGGCTGTGCAGACACTTAAAAATCTGAGGGAAGGGAATCCTCCTCTCTGACCAGAGAAACTATAGTCCAAAGAGTATGGAAGAATCTCTGTTGCTTTTTGTTATCTTTATTCTTATGGTCCTTGGCCCCAGACACTGACTTAGTTGTAGGAATTGCAGGACTTTATAGCTAGAGGATCAGAAGGGGAAGATTGGAAGTGGGGGCACTAGAGTGTTGGGGTGTTCACAGAGAGAATGCAAGAAAGGGATCACATAATGTTATATGCTCTCTTGGGTCCACCCCAGAGCCATACAGCATCCCCAAAAAAGACTTAAGAACTTAACTGTGGGGTAGACAGCTTCCCAAGTGTCAGACTGGCCCCTAGCTGATGCACACATAGGACAGATTCAAATACTTTGAAAAACTGAACTGACATTGGACCCAGAGCCCACAGAAGGCAGGTTGTGATTTGCAGCTTGACTGTAACCAGGTTGATTGCCCGGTAAAACAAATAGACAAAAACCAAAACATAAAGTTCTTCATAGAATTTGAACAAAATCCAGAGTCTCATAACATCCAATATTCCAGATGTCTATGATATGATGAAAAATTGCTTGACACAGAAATATCCAGGAAAGTCTGATAAATTCTCAAGTGAAATGACAGTCAAGATGCCAACCCTGAGATTACGCAGATGTTTCATATCAGGCAGTGACTTTAAAAACAGCTATTATAACCATGTTCCAAGAAGTAACGGAATAGAGCTATAAAAAGAACCAAAATGAAGTTTTATAACTGAAAAATACAATACCCAGAAATTTGAAGAAAAAAAAATATCACTGAATTTGTTCAAAAGCAGAGTGGATCTAACAAAGGAAAGAGTCGGTGAATATGAAGATAGAAATGACATAAATAGAAATCATTATCTATTCTGAACAACAGAGAGAACAAAGACTTTTAAAAAATGAACAGAGCCTCAGGATCCTGTGAGATAATATCTAAAGGTCTAACATTTGTGCCACATTAGAGTTCCAAAAGGAGATGAGAGTGTGGTGCAGAAAAAAAATACTTGAAGAAAAAATGGCTTAAAGCTTCCCTATTTTGACAAAAGACAAACTTATAAATCCAACAAGCTCAGTGAGCCCAAAACAAGATAAACTAAAAAAAAATCCATGCCCAGATACATCAAGATCAAACTACCAAAAACCAGAGTAAAAGAAAGCTTAAAAGTAATCGGAGAAGAATGATGCATTGCAGGGAACAATGATTTGAATGATTCCAGAGAAGCCATGAGGCCGAGAAGGCAGTGGAACCACATTTTCAGAGTGCTGAAACCAGAATTCTATATATGGCAAAATATCCTCCACGAGTGAAGGTGAAGTAGAGACATTATCAGCTAAAGAGAAGCTTCAGCAGACCTGTTCTAAAAACATCATGTACTGCACCTAATAAAAATTACCAAAAGAATAAAGCAAAAAAGTATGGAACCATAGGAGAAACTGATAAAAGGTCTACCATTATAGTAGGATATTTCAGTCTACTTCTCTTAAGCCATCAATGACCAAACAACAACAAAAATGATAAGGGGATAGATTTGAATAACACAATTAATGGGTGCAGTCAGGAGGACATATTATAGAACCTCATACCCAGCAATGAAGAAGAAATGTATTTCTCAAGACATATGGAAAAATTATTAAAAATTGACCACACAGAGGGCCATAAGCAAGTCTCCAAAATCAGAGAATCTATAGCTTATTGATTGCATTCTCTAACCACGGTGCAGTTTACTTAAATATCAATAGCAAAAATATCATTAAAACCTTTTTATACATTTGGAATCTAAAATTACATTTCTATAGAATTCTCCTTCTTTAGTCACAGAAGTCATAGGCAACAAAGAATATTTAGATTTTAATAAAAATATGTTTCTTAAACTGGGATGCAGCTAAGCAGGACTTTTAGGAAAAAGTAAATGCAAATTTTGAAAGTATCTTATAAGGAAGCAGGCTTGGTACTATAAGAAAAAGCTCATAATAATTTAAAAGGTTTCAAAATATAATATATATATTGAAAAATACAATGAACCAACAACAGCAACAGTAACAAAAACCAAATAACCCAATTAAAAAATGGGCAAAGGGCTTGAGTAGACATTTCTCCGAAGAAGGTATACAAGGCCAATAAACCGAAGATGTGCAACATCATTAATCATTAGGGAAATGCAAATCAAAATCACAGTGAGATACCATTTCACACTCATTAGAATGGCTCTTATGAATAAAAATAAGTGTTAGTGAGGATATGGAGAAATTGGAACCCTTGTGCATTGGTGGTGGGAATGTATGGTGGTTCCTCAAAAAATTAAACATAAAATTACTATATGATCTAGCAATTTTACTTCTGGGTATATACTTAAAAGAATTGAAAGCAGGGACTAGAAAAGATATTTGTAGACCAGTGTTAATAGCAATATTCACTGTAGCCAGAAAGTGGAAACAACTTAAATGTCCATCAATAGATGAATGGATAAACAAAATGTGGTATATATATATACACAAAGGAATATTATTCAACCATTAAATGGAATGAAATTCTGATACATGATACAATATGGATGCACCTTGAAGACATTATGCTGAGTGAAATCAGCCAGACACAAATGGACAAATCCTCTGTGATTCCACTTACATGAGGTTCCTAGAGTAGTCACATTCATAGAGACAGTAGTAGTGGTTACCATGGGGTAGGAGAAGGGGGAATGGGAAATTACATTTAATGAGCAGAGAGTTTCAGTATGAGATGATGAAAAAGTTTTGGAAATGGATGTTGCTGATGGTTGCACAATAACATGAATGTATTTAATGCCATTGAAGTGTACAATTAAAATGGTAAATTTTATGTTATGTACAGTTTACCACAATTAAAAAAAAACAGTAGTTAAAGAAATAAAATGGACATTGCTAAAAACTGAATTGGTGATCTATAAATTCAGATTATGTAAATATTCCAGAATGTATAGAGTTGAAATTGAGTAAAAACATAGCTTTGTCAATTCATCAAAGGGAGAAAGAGAAAAAGTGGGGGGAAAGTAGAAAATAAAAATCCAGGAATGAAATTTTAGTTATAATAATGTATATAAAGATCCTCAATATCACTGATCATCAGGGAAATGCAAATTAAAACCACAGTGAGATATCACCTCACACCTGTCATAATGGCTCTTACCAGTAAACCAACTAATAAATGCTGGTGAGTATGTGGAGAAAAAGGAACCCATGTTGTTGGGATTGTAAATTAGTACAACTGCTATGGAAAACAATATGGAGTTTCCTCAAAACATTAAAAATAGAGCTGCCGTACAATCCAGCTATTCAACTTCTGGGTATTCATCCAAAAAACACTAATTTAAAAAGACATCTGCACTCCTATGTTCAGTGCAGCATTGCTAGTAATAGGCAAGATATGGAAGCAACCTAGATGCTCATCAATAAATGAATGGATGGAGATGTGGTACATTTATACAATAGAATATTACTGAGACATAAAAAAGAATAAAACATTGCCGCTGGCGACAGCATGGATGAACCTAAAGGGTATTATGTTAAGTGAAATAAGCCAGACAGAGAAAGACAAACATTACATGATTTCACTTACAGGTGGAATCTAAAAAAGAACAAACAAAACAAGAACAGACTCATAGATAACGGAGAACAAACAGGTGGTTGCCAGAGGAAGGGGCTGGGGGCTGGGTGAAATAGGTATAGGGGATAAAGAACTCACAGGATGTAATGTATAGCACAGGGAATATAGTCAATAATCTTATAATGACTTTGTATGGTGACAGATGGTAACTAGACTTACTGTGGTGATCATTTCATAATGTATAAAAATGTCAGATCACTATGTTTTACACCTGAAACTAATATAATATTGTATGTCAGCTATAAGTCAATAAAAAGAATAAATAAATGCATCTTGTAATTTGTTATAAAAAGACCAGTATGGCTTTCCTCAATTTTCTCTAGGTAACTACTTTAAGGATTTGTACAATTTATTGTATTAAACACTATCAGTGTATTAATAATTAGCATCTTATTGAAACACTGTGGTCTTTTGCAGTGTGAGAATCAGAATACCACCAATAAAAAAATTATTTTTCTTTGGTTTTCTTTTTAAGTTATTTTTTAGTTGTCGTAAAACACACAACATAAAATTTATTGCATTAACCATTTTTAAGTGTGCAAGTAGCATCAAGTGCATTCACATTTTTTATTCAAGCATCACCACCATCCATCTCCAGAACTCTTTTCATCTTGCAAAACTGAAACACTATACCCATTAAACAGCAACTCCCTGTTCCCCTCTCCCTCCAACACCTGGCAACCATTATTCTACTTTCGGTCTTTATGATTTTGGCTATTCCAGGTACCTCTTGTAAGTGGAATCACACAGTATTTGTCTTTTTGTGACTAACTTATTTCACTTAGCGTGATGTCCTTACGGTTTATCCATGTTGTAGCGTGTGTTAGAATTTTTCTTTTTATAGCTACATATTAGTCCATTGTATGTATATACCACATTTTGTTTATCCTTTCATTCACCAATGGACATTGGTTGCTTTCGCTTTTTTGGCTATTGTGAGCTATGGACATCTGTGTACAAATATCTTTTAAGACCCTGCTTTCAATTCTTTTGGGTATATACCCAGAAGTGGATTTGCTAGATGATACGGTCATTCTATTTTTAATTTTTTGAAGAATTTCCAATCTGTTCTCCATAGAGGCTCCAGCATTTTACATTCCCATCAACAGAGCACAAGGATTCTAATTTCTCACATTTTTGCCAGCACTTGTTATATTTTGTTGTTGTTGTTTTATAGTAACCATCTTAATGAGTTTGAGGTTTTCTTTGGTATTCTTACAGAGTCAATTCTGATTCATATATATTGAGCCAGAGTCTAGACTTGGAATGACAGGTTGACTGTTGTCCCTGTACTTAGCATAGTGAACAAATTGTAGCTGTTGGCTGTGCATGTAGTCAGGAGGTTGTATTAAGGGTGAGGAGGGAGAAGGCTGTCATAGGGTGATGTATATAGTTTATTCTTTACTTCTCCCCGCCCCCAAAAAAGTTGGGCAAGGAACATTCCTTTCTGCTGTGATTCATTCTCATGAAACCAGATGGTGTTCTCCCCACTTATATCGTAAACATTCAGTAGTTGCCTTTATCACATATTTGGTCTCACAGCACTTTGTAAAAGTTTTATTCCACAGGTTTTAGTACTTAAAGTTGACCACAAATATAATAATGTTTCATTATTTCCTATATATGAGTGTTTTTCTACTCAATAAGGAAATAGTAAGTGAGATTCAAACTCTGTGTAAACAGTAATGTGTCCTTGGTTCGCGTGCAAATCTGGTTATTTACTCTTTCTTAATGTTATGTTGTGCAACATCAGAAATGGTCGCAGAAGGATACATAATAGCTGAGGGCCCAGAAAGAATGGCAGAGTGGATCAAGTCCAGCTTACATTTGGAAGCACCACTTTTTCAACTATGCTTTTCCAAAAATTCAAGAGTCCACATTCTCAAGGGATTCCCACGTGGTTTCCCGAGATGATAATTCCTGGTTAGCTGAGTGTAGTGTATCAGCACAGCCTTCTCTTACTCTTTAGTTGCTTGCTATCCTCAGTTTACTCTGATTGGCTACCAGGTTATCATCTTGCCTTTTCTTATTGCTCCTTACTCTCTACTGTTCTTTTACCACCCCCCAAAATTATAATACATGTGGACCACCAATTCTCTATAAAATAGAGGGCAGGTGATCATTACACTTGTTTTCTTCTCAAGCAAACTGGAGTGGGGAAACCCAGGCTGGGGTGGAAAATGGCAGTGATTGGATTGCTGAGAATTGGGTTATTAGCATTGTTTTACTTTGTGATTGTTAATGCTGAATGCAAGAAATGTATAGAAAGTGTATAGGGAAGAATATCTGATTCCTGTCGCAGAAAAAGTTTGCAAATTATCCAACTTCTAAAGAAAGTAAAATAGAAGGACTTTAAGGTTGGAAGCTATTAAATGCAAGATTTCTTATTTGGCTATTAAAAATGATTTTTAAAGCTGAAAGATGCATTATCTACAAGATGGAGTTTTGAACATCACATTTTCCAAATATGTTAACTTTTCCCTTGGACTCCAAATACTTAGCTTTCAGGAGCCCTGTGCTTCATTGCAATTCAGTATCATGCACCATCTCGATCTGGGGTGAATTCGTTTTTCAAGTGATTTTCAAAATGAAAGCAAACCATTTCATTCTTTGATTTACCCCCACCCACCCTTTTAAAACTCCACTCTGCATTTCTGTCTGATGGCTTCCATACTGTGCTGGCTTGGCTCAAGCCAGCCCAGCGCCAGGCGGAACATTCTGTTGCTCTTTCAGCATAAGCAGGTCTATTGTGATATTTATCTGAATTCAAACAAGGCTAATTAAAAGAGCTGCTGACAGTTGTTGTGATCTGACTTTGACTGCAGCTTGATGGTCATTATGGGTAAATAATGAACCAGGTCTGCAAATGTAGCAGCTGCCAACTTGGGATAGAAGAACGGCTATTGCTTCCAATTTAAGGATCTATCGACCGCTTCCCTTCTCCCTGCAGATCTTCTGCAGAAAACTAATGTTTTCTGCTGCTGTGTATTGTGGTTTCAGCTGTTTCAGATATAGCCTATAATTTCCTTCTTTAATATTTAACTTAGGACATTATTAGCTTTCAGAGTTAACAACTTTTCTATTTTGAAGAAGTTCAGCTTTGTCCTTGTGTCTGCTATAACTAGCTAACCAGCTGTGGTTTATTTATATGTGTTTAATTTGTATTATGCAGGAAACAGCTAGTCTAGAAGAGCAAGGTATAGCTTTATGAAGATGTTTCAGAATCCTGTGTAGATGTGTGTGTGCGCGTGTTTAGAGATGTCTCTTGCTTTTGTTTTCTTCAAGATAGACATCTCCTGCCAAACCTTAGTTTCAGGTTTTGTTCGCCTCATCAATGACTTATGAAATATTTTGATACAAAGCTCTATCAATTCAGAGTAACCGTAGTGACTTTCATTAAATTGCAATACTGAATATATTGTCACTTCATCATGAGCTTTTCCTTGTCTTATTAGCAAGTAGAAACAGGTGCATTAAAGGTAAGAGAAAAGGCATATTGCATTCATAGATTAATATACTTCCTTGCATGTTGTCCACACTTATAAAATACAGTTTCTGGGTTTAAAAGTCACATTCTAGAATTTAACACCAGCCTGTACTTAACAACACATCCCTGGCGTTTGTTCCCCTGCCATGGAAAAGGCTCTCTGCATTATGTAAAGTCAGAGGATACAGTGGTGCTCTCTGCATAATGTGGCTGGGCTTTGAGAGCTTGCTGCGAGGAAATGATCCCAAACATGCCCCTGAAAGACAAGTCTTATTTTAAAAAATAATGATGAAAAATTGTTTATTTCTCCATGTATTTGTGTCTGTGTTCATTTCAGGAAAAACGAACTAAACTTTGTTTATCTGGCTCCAGAATAGTACTGTGAGTGTTTTTGCTCTTCTCTTTCCAGCTTGGATAATACCAGAAATAGTGTTAACAAGGGGTTATGTTATGCTGGCTTATGTTAAACCAGATCACCCCCTAACATGTGCAGAGCCATTCATCTGTGTCACCAAAACCCAAGAGAACATCTGACATGGACTCTGAAACAGAAACAGTGATCACTTACAAATCAAACATGGCACGCTCTAAACTGATTGTGCACGGCAATCTTTTCTAGAAAGGACAACTAATTGAACATGATAAAGTGTAAAGTTAATTAACACCCTTAAATTTGTTGATTACTTTCACGGGATTATATTGTTCGTTGAGTAGCAGCTTTCTGTCCCAGCTGTCGCCTTTTTCAGCGAATGTCGCTGGTAAACAATAGAGACACCATAACAAGTCGTAAATGGTCCCTGTGACAGCAGCCCCTTGTGAGGCTGCATCTGTAGAAAATGATTAGAACAATTGCATTTTAAAGACGGCTCACATTGCAGCCCAAGTCCCATTGGTCCTCTTCTTGATCTCTTTTGATGGCAGACTGGTTAAAACATTTAAGTTCTTTTGAGTAAATTAAGTGATTTACTGCGTTTTGCTATATATCAGTGAGAGTGCTTCGGTGGCAAGATTTTTACAGTATTAAAGATATATCTAATTTGATGTACTTTTTAGATTTCCATCTCTTCCCTCTCTGGATTTGAAGGCCTCTTTCCGGTACTCATAGAATTGAAAATGATGTCCTTATTTTGACTCGTAAATGGTTGTTCTAAGCTAGCAACACTTGCATAATAGTCTTTCTGTGACAACTCTTGGTTCAGATTCTCAGTAAGACTGAATTCCAAATTTCAGTTCTTTGCTACTGTTAGGCCAAAGACTTTGACGTGTCCAAGCCGAGTAGATTTACTTGTTCTGTTTACATTTTTTATAATGTGTGTGTAATAACTGTGTAAAATGTCTTTTCAATGCATTATTTCATTTGAGCTTCAAAGTAAGTATGGCAGATGTTTTTATCACCGTATTCAGATGGAGGAATCAAGATTGAGAGGTATCAGCCCTGGCTGGTTTGGCTCAGCGGTTAGAGTGTCGGCCCGCGGACCGAAGGGTCTCGGGTTCAATTCCCGGTCAAAGGCACATGCCCAGGTTGCAGGTTTGATCCCCAACCGCAGGTTGTTCAGGAGGCAACCAATCAATGTCTCTCTCTCACATCGATGTTTCTCTGTCTTTCCCTCCCTCCCTTCCACTCTATCTAAAAGTCAGTGGAGCCCTGGCCGGTTTGGCTCAGCAGTTGGAGCGTCGGCCTGTGGACCAGAGAGTCCCAGGTTCGGTTCCCGCTAAGGGCATGTACCAAAAAAAAAAAAAAGAAGTTAATGGAAAAATATCCTCAGGTGAGGATTAACAAAAAAATTAAATACATATATTAAAAAAATAAGATTGAGAGGTATTATAACTTGTCCAAGCAGTATGACCTTCACTGCAGGTGTCTTAACTCATATCATATGCTCTTCATTTTTAAGTCTTCATGATAATGTCTTCATACGTGTGCACTTATGCTTGTGCGTGTTTATGCAGCCATAAGCGAAAGTGCCATTACCCCATGTGGAGGGTCATGCCACTTTATGATAAGCTAGAAAATGTTGTCTTACTTAGTCTTAATTAGTATTCTTGGTCATTTTATTAATCATTGATTTCTTCTCTGCCTACCTCCTAAAAAGACAATGACCATTTATCAGAGACATGTTATATGCTGGGTGCTAAGTTTCAAACTGCTCATGTCCAGAAGGATCTTACCAAGGCACACCAGAAAAACTGTTGATTAGTGTAAGTGCTTTATTAGATATCACTAGGAATGTTATAAGGATAGAGAAAGGGAGTCATGGTCATGAACTGCTTCTCGTAGCTGACATGAGTTGAGTCTTGAAAGATAAGCAGGAATTAGCCAGGCAAAGAGGGAAGGGAAGGAAATTTCATACGAGGGAACAGCCCAGGCGAGGCATGGATGCATGAAGAACCATTGCACATTCAGCCCCTGTGAAGTGTTTTCAGTATGCATATAGCATCATAGTTTTCGTTGCAGGGGTTAGATGAGGAAACCAGAGAAGAGGTTAGAGTTCATGGACAAGAAATATTAAAATTAAAAATTCCAAAACTATTTAAAGGGATAGAAGAGAAAGTTATTGCTTCCTATGACTCAAAACAAAAGGAGAAATGCAGTGAGTTACATAGTTCTCCTTTTTGCTGGAACATAAACATGCAGGTACTTCAAAAGAATAACTTTTACTTAATGGAAGAAAGTAGGAACTGTGAGACTCTATAGAAATGGTGAGTAATAGTGACTAAATGTCCTCAGCTGCTGTTTTGATTCTTATATCAAACAAAACTGCCCAGATTAGGAGACCAATAACCATAATCATTAGAATGAGGCGATTCATGTTAATAATGACTTGTATTACAGGTATAAGGCTAAGATTAGCCAGAAGAGGATATAAAGCAGGGACTGAGTTTTAACTCAGTTTATCTTGAAAAAAATTATTACTTCTTTTGATGTAAAAATATGAAGAACATTGTCCATTACTTCATTTACTGTCTCCTGCATAAAGTTCCAAATGAGAATTTTTTTAAAACATGTAACTCAGTTCCAGGAAAAGTTATGTTTTCCTTGAGGCTGCTTTATTCCTCTCCCCAATAGAGTTTGCCAAGGCTTCTAAGTTACTCGGATGCACATTTGAAATTTATTGTCAAATCTTGTGGTTTTATTTTTGTTGTTCTTAATTCTGATTTTCAGTTTTCTGATTGTTTTGTTCTAATAAACAAACTCAAATCTATTATAAAGAGAGGTAGGGTATTATGTGCATTTAGGTAACCGGCAGAACTCAGTGTCTGTATATAAAACATGAGAAATTACTTGCTCAGTTCATGTTATTTTAAGCTGCTATGAACACAGTTTGCAGATGAATTCAGAATACCAATATTCTTATCAAAGTTTTCACAAGCCTACCCACAGCTGACAGCAAGACCGTTACTCTATGAGAGCAATTTCTTGTTTCCTTTTCCACTCTTTCTCTTTCTGAGAGTTCCTTATTCTTTCAGTGACAGAAGTTGAAAAATGGAGGGAAAGGGGAAATCAGGATTTGGTGGAGATTGTCCTCATCTACCTGACACTTGGAATATGATGCTACCTTTTGGCATTTACTTCTGAATGCATGTCTCTTTCCCCTAATTATATTTAAATATTTTGAGGACAGAGGCCGTCCTTTATACCTACCATGACCTTACATTTTGGACTTTCAGGAATACTTGTTCTTCATGTATTCTCCTAATACCAGAAAACAGGTCCTGATTTTTGATTCAGAAAATATCCCTACTCATTGAATCTTTGCATCTAGCACAGAGATCTAGCAAATTGTTAAAGGCACTGAATAGATACTTGTTGCTATTTTCTTTGTTGAACCTTTGCACAGCTATATTTGTACTTCTCTTGTAGCATGAGTCTGTTATAATTTGTAATTGTGTATTTACCTTGTCTCTTCTTCAATCTCTGTACACACACACACACACACACACACATACACACACACTACTATCATCACAAACACTAGTTTTCAAACTCCTGAGGGCAAGGACTGTTTCTTTTTCATTCCCAGGGTGCAGAATCATTGAAGAATGGATTTTAAATTTTTTATGTTAACTCGAAGTAGGAGTGGAAGGAAAAAAAGAAGAAAATTTAGATGACGGATGTGTCTGATGACACCTTTTTCTAATAAGAGGGGTTGGGGGAGCTAGCTTAACGTAGAATTAAAGTGCTTCTCCACTATAAGGGTGATTGAAATCAAAACAGACTAACAAAAGAAATGATAGATATCTGTCTCTTTAAAAGCAAGATGGATAGTCAGCCACCCATTCTGAATGGTTTGGACTTTTGCCTTTTCTTTTTTAAAACTTTTTTTCTTTATTGATTTTAGGGAGAGGGAGAGAGTGATAGAAACATCGATGAGAGAGAACATCGATTGGTGGCCTCCTGCATGCCACCCACTGGGGATTTGGCCCACAACCTGGGCATGTGCCCTGACCGGGAATCGAACCCGCGACCTCTTGGTGTATGGGTCAATGCTCAACCACTGAGCTATACCGGCCGGGTGACTTTTGCCTTTTTATTTATTTGTGCAAATGAGTTCCATTTTTCTGATTCTGGGGTCATGGGAGAGGAACACTGGAGCCATCAACACAGGAAAGTGTTAGATAAAGCATTAAAAGCAGCCACAAGTGTTTAGTCTTGTTCGATTTAGTCAAGGAAGTTACATGAGGAAACTAATCTTCTGATTCTTTTCTCTAATTTGGAACTATTTATATGTTATTTATATAAAATGAAATATGTCTCGGTTTTGTGTATTACTATGATAAATGTGGGGAGTAGATGTATATAAACTTGAAAACCCTAAATTACAAAATTTCAAAAGCTTAAAAGTAACTAAGTGATGATCTTGTTCAGTCATCTCACTTTATAGATGGAAAATCTTAGGTCAAGGAGCACTTAGTGACTTGCTAGAATGAGAGATGCTTGGTCTGCAACCCTCGGCATCTTGTGCGTATCTCTGTGAGAGCAGTTATCACCGGTACTGTAGCCGTTCATTTCCTGGCTCTTCCCTCCGTCATTGCTGCCTCCTCTCCCTTTCTTTGAACAAATACTCTATTTACTGAGCATCTCTTATGTGCCAGACACTGTTGGGGTGAAGGAGCCAACACAGTCGCTGCTGTTATGGAGCTATTGGGGAATACATGACCAGAAACAGATAAGTAGAAACATTTACATAAACAGGTGTTAGGTAATAAATGCTGTGAACACCACTGAAGCAGGAAGAGGGGATAGAGTGATTGGTTACCATTTTAGATTATTAGATTGGTCAGGCAAGGCCTCTCTGAAGAGGTGAATTTTGAGAAGAAACCTGAATGAAGTGAAGGAAACAAGTCAGAAATGTCTAGGGGAAGAATATTCCAGGCAAAGCGAACAGCAGGTGCATGGCTTTGAGATGGGAATGTCCTTGATCTGTTTCGGAAACAGCAAGGAGCAGGGTAGCTGGAAAGCAGTCAGCATTAAAGAGAGTGGTATGAAAGGAGATAGGAGAGTCAGGGCTTTATAGGACTTGGGGTTTTATACTGAGAGGATGGGGTACTCTTGGAGGCTTCAGAGTATGGAAGAAACATGAACTAGATGATGTTTTTAAAGGATCCTTCTGGCTGCTGTATGGAGAATAGACTAGAGGCAAGAGCTGAAGGGAGATTAGGAAGGAGGCACTTACACCCTGGCCGGGGGCCTCAGTTAGTTGGAGTGTCATCCCCTACACCAAAAGGTTTCGGGTTCGATTCCCAGTCAGGGCACATACCTAGGTTGTGGGTTTGATCTCCAGTCGGGGTGTGTATGGGAGGCAACTGATCGATGTTTCTCTCTCACATTGATGTTTATCTCTCTCCCCTTCCTCCTCCTTTCTCTCCTTCTGAAATCAATAAACATACACTCAGGTAAGGATTAAAAAAAAAAAAAAGAAGGAGGCAGTTGCAACAATCCAGGTGAGAGATAGTGATGGCTCCGTCCAGGATGGTAGAGATGTGTAAGGAGAGAAGTGGTTGGATCCTTGTGTAACTTCTTAGGAGCAGGGACATAGGATATTCATCCCTAACTCAGAGGCCTTGATTCCTGGTAGGTTAATTTTGTTGAGTGAATAAAACCAAACAAGGGCAGCATTCTTGTCACTTTCCCATACACTACACCGCCATTGAAGGTGTCACCGGAGGTCTTCACTGGAATCTTAACATCCTGACTCTGGGCCACTTTAGTGTTTCCTAACCTGGGCTGGCCTGCTTCCATTGTTAATAGGTTCAGCTCAAGCCAGCCAGCATTTAGTCAGAGAGGCTAAAATTATCCTAGATAAGACAGCAGCTTAGATAACCAAATTTGAAAGGACTTGAGGCATTATATAGGTAAAGCTAAAACTCCTACCTCACCAACTGAAGTTACAAAGTAACTGTGGTAAGGCCTTACATTTAAATAGCATTTTACATTTTACAGCATATGTTCATATATTCACAGCCACTCTCTGAAGAAGTTATTAATGCTTTTCCCATTTTTATATACTGAGACTCAGAGAAGTTAGGTAATTTGTTTATAATAACAGCCAGCAAGTGGCACATCCCCAAACCAGATATTCCATTCTGGATCCTTTACTCCTTCGACCATGCTCATAAATTTATTGACTGAACAACCAGCTATTGAATGTATCATGCACCATGATAGCTAATGGGAATGCTGACATAAACAAGACCCAATGCTGACCTTGTAAGAGCTTATAGTGTAATGGAGGAATCAGGTAAGAAAATCAAAGGTTTTAATGAGGTGCCGTAAATGTTGTAATAGAATTAAGCACTGGATGTATTTTGGGTTTGTATATACAATTACGAAAATATAAGGTAAAATAAATACTTTTCCCAGTATTTTAGCAGCTGCCTGAGTGTATATTCCATGTTTTTCTATTTTGGGAAGTGGACGTGAATTACTTAAAATCACATGGCAATGTAATAAATTTGTTTATTATTGGTAAGCATTAAAATGTATACCTTGTCTTCTGAAATCTATACGATGTCTTACACAGCTTTAGAGTTCCAGCTTTCTAGATGTTATTTTCTAAGCTCAAAATGGTTACACTGATTTTAGGATAATTTAGGTCATGAGTTTGCTTTTGCAGTGGGACTAGGCTTGACAATGTTGTATGGTTAGAGGAATTTGTATTAAAAGATACAATTTGGTCCCAAGGAATGCCAAACTTTAGAATTAACCAGTTCAGTCAGACCCTTCCATTGGTAGGTAGGCTATGATAGTCAGGAATAATTATATACACCATCACATTGAGAACAAGAAAGAGTGGAAATACCACAGACCTCTGAATTAAAAGATGAATTATTCTTTCTTTTGCGGTCTTCTTTTGCTTAGGTAACTTATTTCTTCTTTTTGAAATATGTGTTTGAACAAGTGAGAAAGTACACTTGTCAAAAGATTAGCCAGCTGAGAACCATTGTCAGCATTAATTTTTCCTCTAATAAATGACTCTCTGAAGCTATTTAGCAGTCTGTAATCTAGATCCAAAGCTACTGACCTATGATGGATAGTGCTGGATTTGTTTGTAAGCTTTGGCTTAAATTGTCTGCCTAATTTCTCTACGCCAGATCAACAGGATTAGAAGTAAGGGTGGTTATGTGGTTTGAATAAAAATGGCTATAAAAATGGAGAAAAATAATTATAAAACATTAATGATCTTGGTGAAGTAAATTAGAAACTAAGAAAATGACAGTCACTTAAACGTCAGTGTTATCAGAATGGTCAAATGACACAGATTGGGTAATTAAAAGCATTTGTAATAATTGGGTTTTTGTACATAATAAATTCCAAAGTGTGTCTGAAAATATTATGAAATAATGTAATTTAACCGTATGTATGAGCCTCTCAGGCTTTCACAGCATGTGGGTACTCCCTCTTCCAGAATTGTTTGGCTAACATAATGCTGACTTCTTTTGCTTTTAATAATTAGTTAAAAATAGCATGACCTGTAAAATAGAAAGGCTACTTGATTTGGCAATTGCAAAATATTCAAAATTTGAATGAGATAGGGCTTTCCTCACTTGGGCTTTTTATGTATTAAAACTGTGTATTTCATTGAATAAATTAAATTAAAAAGTAGGCCATTACTTGCAGCTGTCTGTTCTAAGGGCCAGATTTGATACATAGGGCAATCAGGGTTTTTTTATTCCTAGCTGTACTATAAAGTAAGTTGTAAAGGCAAAAACTGTACTAATATAGCTCTTCCGTGTACTTTCCTGGTTTTGCACAACAAAGACTAACTTGAAAATTATGAATTAAGATTTCTCTAATACTAAAAACACTAATAATACTCTTTGTTTATTTTATAGTTAATAAATATGTAAATGAATAAAGCTCTCCTTCCCCCCATTTTAGGATAAGTCTAGGCCATATTTCCTGGGCTAACATAGAAATAGCTTCTTCACTCGTTTCAGTGAATGAGCACGCATCAGACTAAAGAGTGCCTAAACCCGTGTTACAGTGTATTTCTTCTTCCTGCTCATATCACTGGGAATGAATTGCCCAAAAGGTGGATAGCAGGAGGGAAAAGAAAAATCAAATAATATTGGAAAGTACACATCAGGGAAATCAGTCCAAATAAGCAACTATTTTTTTTTTTACTGAAATGCTTACTTGTTTATGGGAAAAAGAGCTGTGTCTCTCTCTCTGTAGATCTTATCTGTAGATAGTATATGGAGAGCAAGTGAGTAAGCCAGAGATCCCAAATTCAGACTCTGGCAGTAAACTCCTCTGGCTGCTCCCATGCTGGTTAGGGCACAGGTGACCTATTTCATATACTTTCTGTTACTGAATAGGTTTCTTAGGAGCACAGGAGATACATGGGAATGATAACATTCACATTTCAACGTTCCATATCTGTCATGCCATGATTGTGCCAAAATACTTAAGATGAATTGAGAGTTTGATTAAATCTGTCTCTTTTGGTTTATGATTAACCTACATGACATTTGATTATTAAAGTATTCCACAAGAGCCCTGGCCAGTTTGGCTCAGCGGTGGAGCATTGACCCGTGGACCAGTGAGTCGCGGGTTCGATTCCAGTCAAGGGCGCATGCCTTGGTTGCAGTTCGTCCCTGGCCCTAGTTGGGGTCGTGCGGGAGGGAACCAGTCAATGTGTCCCTCTCACGTCAATGTTTCTCTCTCGCTCCCTTTCTCTCCCTCCCACTCTTTCTGAGGATACATGAAAAAATAACCTTGGGTGAGGATTAAAATAATAAATAACTAACTAACTACATACATAAATAAATAAAATATTCCACGAGAAATTTAGAGTATCTTGCACATACCTGAAAAATATAATTTGGAAGCACAATGTTTTCCTTTGGTTTGGAGAGTGTCTCTAATTTTACTATCCCTGTACCCTAAATCATTCAGGTGTGGGAGCTGCTCGGTCTGGGAACCTCACGTTTATGGTGGGAGGAGTTGAAGATGAATTTGCTGCTGCCCAAGAGTTGCTGGGCTGCATGGGCTCCAATGTGGTGTACTGTGGTGCTGTTGGGACCGGGCAGGTAACATTTTCATATTAATAACCCTGACTTGTGCTGTAAATTTGGCCAATGTTCATTTCTCATTCCTGACCACATTCCTATTCCTCCTTTCTCTGTTCAATCTTTGTTTGCTCAAATGTTCTTAAATTAATTTGGAATAAATTAATTTTCCTTCATTCCTGTTGGAATTAAGCAGACATCAGTCACCTTATAAAGTTCCATCATTCAGATTTTGACATATCATCCCAGTGACCCCTGAAATCATCCTTAAAACTGTTTCTATTTGTAGTGCACATGTTGTCTGAGTTGTTATTCTCCTTCTTATTTTTGAATTACTTGCTATAGCTGTATTTACAGTATAAACAGGTAGATGTAATCTATGTGCTTTAGTCTTTTTCTTGAAAACCAAATAGTTTTCATTTAGAAATGTTATATCAACTTCCTTGTCATATAGAGGTTAATGAAAATTTAAAACTCTGAAATCAAACTAGTTGTCCCCCTTTCATCGAAGACACACATACTCACACTCACACTCACTCCTCTTAATACTCTGTCCTGGTCACTAGCGCCCTCTTGGTCTTACCTAAGATTGGTATTATCTTAGATATGTCTATTGTCTCCACTCCCTTGTCCAGTCAGTCTCCACGTTCTATTGATTTTTGCTTCAGCGGCTCTCGTTGTTGACCATCTTATCCATTCCAGACCAGATGTTACCTGATCCAGTCTTTCTCTCCTGGTCTCACACTTCGTTCACTGCTCAGAGGCCTAATGGGTCTCTGGATCCCAGGTTCACCACACCGCCCAACACTGTAAGCAAACCAACTCCATCAAGATGCTTGTATTATTACAGTGCTTCCCCATTCTGAAACTTTGAATGGGTCCCTATTTCCTATCATGGAAAATTTTAACTCTCCACCCTCCCTAGCTTTCATAGCTCTTGCCCTAGTCTTAACTATCAAATTTCTCACCATTCCTTAAAACATGCACATGAGTCAGTTTTCTTCTTGTTCTCAAGAATATCCCATGCTCTTATACATTTAATCCATCTTATATATTTACTTTTCCCCTGTTCTCCTCCTTTCTCTCTTTTGCCTAATTAAATCCTGCCTGGCCTTCTGAGAAATGGTTTTAGGTTCCACTTCCTCTTTGCTCCTGCCCTCAGTGATCTTTTCTTTGAACTGCTGCTGTCTCCGTCTTAAAGCCTCTACCATACAGTTGACCACTTACTTGTTTTCGTTTGTTCACTGCCTTCTCATTCAGTGTGTTACTCCCACTTCCCTAATTAGATTGTAAGCCCCATCCCTTAAAGAGCGGTCATACCACATAGATAAGTATTCCCAACATGCTGAGCCCACAGGAGGAGCCCACAGTGAGGTTCATACCTGGTAGAAGAGATACCACATCCCTCCCCCCAGCCTTTGCTCAGGGATAGTGTGTTAGGCTCAGGGGAAGCATGCAGCACCATGTTCCTTTCTCCATTGGAGAGAATCAACTGTTGAATGCTCTTACTTTTAGAAAGAAGCTTGTGGAATTGGGTGAAGAAAAACTTCCTGTGAGTTATAATGTGAAAATAAAGATAATTAATATGTACTCAATTTGTTTCCAGGCTGCAAAGATCTGCAACAACATGCTGTTAGCTATTAGTATGATTGGAACTGCCGAAGCTATGAATCTTGGAATCAGGTTTGTTGAATAGTACATTTTCACATTCTAACAATTTTTATGAGCGTTCCTATTTGATTTTTCTGATGTTGGAAAAAAAAAATGTTCATGAGAGATAAATGAGTTGATCCAGGAACATTTTGAAAGTACTTCATTATTGAACTTTAATAGACTTTGCTTATTTGACGACCAATAGGACCCTGGAGAGCATGAATATTCTTTGCCATAGCCATAAACTGTATTGTGCTGTATATTCGAAGTTACATTATCCTTTTTATGGGGAAGTTCCATTTCTTCTATTATGTTGAAATGCAAGAAACACTTTTACTATAAAATTTAAACATGCTTTGGCAGTATAGGACAAATTTGTATAAAACGTGTTTTTAATGTATAGTGAGTTCAAGTGTTATGCTGCCACGTGACTGGTTTTATGTCTCTATTTTAAATATAGTCCCCAAGATCTACTCTAAAAGAGCTCTTGGTTGCTTGTCTCCTGGATAAACTGGGTGGCCTTCATAAAGCTGCGACTCATGCGCACACCTCTTTCATGTGAACTTGCCTGTGGTTTTGTCACCTTACATTAAGGAAATAACTTTCCATTAAAATAAAATGGCATTCATACTTTGCTTGAAGCGATTCAGGAATTCTCTTTTTCCTACCATGATGATCGTCCCTTAGAATGCTGAAGGTTAATGTCTTAATTTTAGCCTGTAATTTTTTGGGTTGGGAATGCTACATATGATTAATCACCTAATTAATTTGTTAATGTTTTGATTCCATGAATATAATAAGTATATATTTCTTACTTTAGAAAATGCTTAAAGAGCAAGATGCTTTATTCAGGTGTTTTTCTCACACTTCCCCAAACTAGGTGCCAAATATATCACAGGTCAGAGTGGTGTTTCATATCACAGCTTCTGATAAAAGCAATAAAAAGAGCCAATGTACTTGAGATATTTTTTAAAACACAGTAATGGATTCACATTTCCTCTTAATTACCATATCAAGATGCTGTTGTTTTATTGAATTGCCCTTGTCTCAGATGTTAAACTATCTTGACCTATTAAGTTGTCATGTTGTAATTGAGATAAAAGAGGAATTTGCTTTGCATCAGTGCTAATTGGTTTATCAATATCTTGTACCATTTACATTTTAAAATTGAATGTCTGAAAAATGGTAAGCTTAGCATATCTATGCAAAGCTTTAATAAAACTGGGAATATATATAGGGAGCTAGTCACTGTATCTCTGTATTGTAGCCAGTTTTAGGCTATGGTTCACTTATCATAATTGAAAAACTGGTTACTAGTAACTTGTTTACATGTCCAGCCTCTAGAATGATTTCATGGAGGAGGAAAATATAAATTTCTGGAACCAAAATTGCATACAAAATTAATTGGTGTTGACAGTAGGACTGGAACATTAGTATGCATGTGCATCTTTAGAATTTTATCTTCATTTCTCCAGATATAAATGAAAATATAGTAAAAAAGATAAAGCCTGGATGAACCTAGGTTATACTATAGTGAAATTTCCTTCTTTATCTGTGCCTGTTATTTTACATTCTGCTTCTTACCTTCAGCGTCACTGGGGCAGGATGTTCCTTAGGCAGAGTGATGTAGCTTCTGACATTCCTCACATAATTTTCCCAGCAAAACTCCTATTAGATAATCGATCATTTGCCATTCTCAAATGAAGTTTGTGTATGGTAAGTGCTTGTGGAAGTCTAGCTCCAAACACCAGCTAATAGCGAACAGTATGTCCCTGGCTGGTGTGGCTCAGTTGGTTGGAGCGTCATCCCGTACACTGAAAGGTGGTGGATTCAGTTCCTGGTCAGGGCACATACCTAGGTTGCAGGTTCGATCCCCTGTCAGGACATGTGTGGGAGGCAACTGATTGATGTTTCTCTCTCACATCGATGTCTCTCTCTCTCCAAAAGGGTAGTGTGAAAATCAGTTGAATCAAATTAATTGAATGAAATGCATACAGTGAAATGTATACATTAGCTACTAGAGTGGTTTATCAAAGAAAAAATGAAAAATGATAAAATTCCAAATAGAAATGTTAAAAACAGAAGCAATAAATAGATTTTCTCTTCTCGTTGGCCTTGATCCACTATGATAAAAACAATATTTAGAAATATGAAACTTTTAAATGTCTAATTTTTTTCAAAAACTCTGTATACGTTACTGTTCCTGATATATTTGTTTATGTAATATTTCTATATATATAAAAACATGTTTGAACACAAAGCAGGAACTCACTAGTTTTACTTAGTTGTTACAATGATCTATACATTTCTGATGCTTTGGATTGTGTTAATGAATTGCTTATTTTCGTAACATTAGGATTTTATCAGTTTATCTCACAAAGATTCTCAGTGGTTTGAAAGTCTTAAAAATGATTGCTTCTGCTATTGTCTTTTCTCCATGGTTTACAGACATGGTTTAAAATGACAGGATTGTTCTCTAATAGAGTATAGAGAGCGGCCACAATTTATTGAGCTTTGCAAGGTGAAAGAGAAAATTGGCATCAGCAAGCATAAATTCCCAAGTAGTAAATTCCCACAAAGTAGTATGCCATCAAAGTGGTTCAGTCCATTTATATTCTGTTCACTCCAAAGTGAAATTTTTTTAGAGCATTAATGTCAACATTTACAAATTAAGTCATCTATTCCTATGAAGTGATCATTTCTGATTAATTTCATTCTAAGTCAGTGTTTTTCCAGAACACTGATGTTTCCTTTAAAAAAAAAAAAAGTAGAAGAATAAATCTTACAGTTAAAAAGTCTTATTGACTCTATGATCTTTTACAGCAAGTCTTTATGGATGTTAGTGAAAGTTTAAAATGCTATAAAAAAGTAAACCATAAAAAATATTGGTATACAACATATTTGGGGATTCTTTTTTATTAGACCTTTCTACCTTCTGATTGGGTTCTAGTTGGGACTCAGTTTTCTGGCACTCACAGTGCCCTGCTCCCATCAGAGAGCTTTTGTTCCTGTGCATCGCATGGGAGCAGCTTTGATAATGTCAGTTGTGTTGTTTTGTTTTTATTTTTGCTCCACCAGGAATTGTTTTTTTGTTTTTACTGTTTTCAGTAGGGGTGGTAGAAGGAGTTATTTGCATTACCAACCAGGGCCCAGGCCCTTCCAGCAGCAACCATCTTGTCTTCTTCCACCAAAAGCTTGACAGTTGCACTTCTGGAAGGCTGTTCAAATGAAAAGTTTCCCACAAGCATAATTTTAGTTTCTGGGCGACTGCCCTTAGAAGATGTTGCCTTTTTTTTTTTAGGTGTTGACTGAAGCCTTAAGTATATACCCTAGTAGATTTAACATGTGGCAAAAAGTTTGTAATAAAAATTTGACCCAATTTCTTAATAAGCTGATACAAAGCCATCAGATAGACTGATTGGCTATCAGGTTCACTACCCACATGACCCAGTGGGATTAAGTATGGTGAGAGTTTAGGCGTCTGTTGATGTCTGCATCCCTGCTCTGCCATGGACTTAAGCTTTTCTCATCTATAAAATGACAAAAATAATCGTATCTATCCATAGGGTTGTTATGAAGATTAAATGAGTTAATCCATGTAAATCTTTTAAAACAGATCCTGGCACAGAGTAGGTGCTCAGTACATGGTGATGACTGATGTAATGGTGGTAGTGGTTAGTATTTGAATTGAACTGTACTTAAATGCTTTTGCTTCATAACACTTCTCACTAGCTGGCATTCTATATTTATTTATTTGTTTATTGCATCTTCCCAACTGGAATGCAAGCTCCAAGAAGGTGGATGGCTTTGTCTGCTCATTGCCATATCTTAAGAACATACTTATAGCACATAGTAGGCACTCAATGAAGATTTGCCAAGTGGATGAGGAGAGGAGAGAGGGAGGAAGGGAGGCACTTCTCCTGCCTCAGGTAAAAGGTATCTGGGTGTGTGTCTTAACTGGCGCACTCCTGGAGGGCAGTCACAGCCTCTTAGCTTCTTTACTCTGGTCTCCTTGATTCCAGGCACAGCACCTGCACATGGCGGATCTGTGTGCGCATTAGGTGAATAACTGAATGATTGACGAAGATTGACATGGTCTTAGGTGTTTCACTTCTAGAGCTGTTCACTTTAGTGAAATCATGTGCTTTGTTCTTACATAAAACCAGACAGTGTAGATAGATATAGAGAATATAAAGTGAACAAACTTATTTGGCCCTTGAAAGCCTTGGTTACAGTGAAGGTAAACGTTTGGATTATCTAATTTTGTTTTTTACAATTTCTGCATTTTTGTTTCACCCAATAGTTTATTTAAAATTCTTGTGTTTTAAAGGTGAGTCGATTTGACACAGTGACGTTTATTTGAGTTGCATTATTTATGCAGTCAGAGCAATGAATTCATTCTGTTTATATCAGAGAACATTCCAGCAATTGTAAAGCCACATGCATGCACGCATGCACTCTCGAACCACATCCAGTGGCAAGTTATTATGGGGACTGACAGACTGTCATCCTTTTGATGGCTTGAGCTGTATATCTCCTGAACAGCAATGGGGCTCTTATGCAGAAAGTATCATATGTTCCCAGCCAATTTACAGGGAAACAGCAATAACATTTTATCATGGTTGAGAGCCCAGTAGCTGCTTCCTATTAAACTTGCCCTTTCAGATACCTGTCTTGGATTAATTTGTTGATTTCAGATGGAAACTCAGTCTTCTCCAGTGAAGCATGACGTTCTAGGATAGACTCTCTGAATGACAATTACTGTGTATTCTAGCTGGTTTCAGACCATTACAAGCCTTGGGCACAGTGGAAGACAGAGGACTTCAGTAACTGATTTTAATATCATGTCTAATTTTAACTGTCAGTTATATATGTGCCAGTGGAAAAATCTCCAGAAAGATGAAATGCAAAACACTTCTAACTTGCTCTTTTTAATGATGGGGAGGGGGCGGTTGGAGGAAAAGCGGAGAGGGAATCGCCATCTCCTAAAGGGAATCAACATGGTGGGGAGGCAGCACGTTGAAAAGCGAGCAAGTAACAACTGCCACCTCCTTTTTGCGTGCACCCCTCAGGATGCTTCTGAATAGTAATGTGTTCACCCAAAACGATTCCATAAATTAGTGCCAGTATTTTTCCTTGAACATTCAAGAAAAATGAAATGTAGGGGTTTACAAAGGATAATAACCGTTGCTCACCATTTTGGTGAATATTACAGACAGGGTATGAATTTCTTCAGCAGTAAAGATGGTTGTGATGTACTGTTAAGTATAACCTGGTGGATTATAAAGAGAGGAATAACTCTGCTGCTTTAAATGTGATAAACCATTTAAAAAGAATCTAAATTAGGAAACCCCTAAATTTTATTTCAAATGGAAGGGAAAAGCGATGTTTTTGGGTCTTTAAAAATATTCCTGCTCGTGGAATACATTAGACGTAAACATTCTTGAACATTTGTGCTTAGAGAACATATTTGCAGTTGCAGCAAATTAACTAATTGTTAATTTGTGATTTTACTTATCACAATTCTTCCCTAAGCACATTGGCTTTTTCTTTTCCTAAGTCATCTGCTACAACAGCATACTGATAGCCTAATTTTATTTAAAAGGGAAAGAAAGTATCAGTAGCAAACTATACATGTAACAAACTTGGATTTTTATAAAAGAATGAATGAAACTGTTGGGTTTCTTCCCAGCAGCCTACAGTTGAACAGAATATGTGATAGCCCATTTAGATTGGGTCTTTTGAATCTCTTATAAGTCTTAGGAAAAACCTCTCCTTATAACATGACCCACCATATGAATTCATGTACATGGCATGCCATGTAGTATTATATAACAGTTTTATTACATGATAAGTCCATACGCATCCTGGCTCTTAGCCCGAGCCCCCTGTACTAACATTGGCAAAATGTTATTCAGCTTGGGAAATAAAGAGACATAAATTTTGAACACACTAAGTAAATAAGAACTTAAACATATCAAAATGCACAGTTTGTTTAACGTTTATATGTGTCTTTCAGTCTTTATTTTTTTTATTATTCTAGAAGAGATTGGTTTTAAGAAAAAGCAGCAGGTATTATTTGAAACTTGATTTAGTGATACTTAGTAAAACTGTACTTCCCAAACCGCATTAAGAGACTTAGGATAAAAGTAATATAGCATTTGATTCTTTTTTTTTTTTTTTTTTTCTGGGTCCACATTGAACAATCGTTTATGCCATCAGCTCAGTGATAGAACAAATGATGTTTCCGCTTGGGCAAGCTTTGTTTTATCAGGATCAGTAACCTTATCAGCAGTTGACCCAGAACTATAATGCATGTCTCCGAATAGATAGCATATGTCACAACTCTGTGCAGACTTGCTTCATAAGCAAGATTGTCTGATGAAGATTTAATAAATAAGGAAAAGTTTGCAGCAAAAAATGTCTTTTATAATGATAACTTCTCTTAAGCTCATGTATTGCTCATGTTCAACTCTTACATTTATTCTTAGAAAAGCTAAAAGAATAAATACATAAAAATGCATCCACACAGACTCCCATGATGCACAGTTTATTTGTCAATACTTCTTTCTGAAATATGTCATTTGTGAATAAGGAATGTAGAATTTAGATGATCATATTGGTTTAAGGTTCTTATGTGACACGTAAATGCATAATGTCCAAAAGAGACATTTACTTTTCTTAGAAAACCCTCATGTGTGATAAACCAACACTTTTATGTGATTATGATATTTCTTAAAAGTAGGATAGTGCAAGTTTTCTTTCATTTCAGAATGTCTGGCTCAGAATGGTTTAATCACTAGCTTTTAATACCTTATAATTTAAGATTGGATTCTTCACTCTCATCAATCTGCTTTGATTTTTAAAGACATAAAATAAATGGAGAGAGAAGACAGAGCATCCTCACAGGTAAATAAGTCACGCATGACTTGTATATTTTGACATTTAACACTTCTTTTCTTTGACCTTTGACAGGTTAGGGCTTGACCCAAAGCTATTGGCTAAAATCCTAAATATGAGCTCAGGACGGTGTTGGTCAAGTGACACTTACAATCCTGTGCCTGGGGTGATGGATGGAGTTCCCTCAGCCAATAACTATCAGGGTGGATTCGGAACAACACTCATGGCTAAGGTATGGTAAATGCAGAGGCTACCCAAGAGAGGGGGAAATGTTTAATGGTCTAATTCTCCTTCCCTCCCCCCTTTCTCCTCCCTCCCTCCCCTCTCCCTCCCTTTTTAACAAAGCATATAGACATAGAAGGCAAAATTCTAGAAGGCAGAATTACTAAAACAATGATTCACTTACTGGAAATGAGTTAAAACTTAGATAAAAATCCTTATCTATTCATTTTTATTCCTGGCCTTTCAAATGAGAAGAATAGGCTGGGCTTTTTCTTTTGTGCTTGGATTTGTTTATAATCTGAGGTGGTAAATTTTGTTCTTTATCATAAATTCACGTTAATTTACCAAATCCTTAGAAGGGAAGCAGTAAGAATTTTCTGATGGTTGATAATACATTGACATTAGATATACATACCACAAAAGAAGAGAGTTTCTTTCTCATGATACTAGATTTCTAAATACATCATCCGGGCTTAAGAATATATATGTGTTTATGCATAAAGTCATTTGAAAAGCAAACTGTTGGCCTCTTCTCATTTGTGATCACAACTTTAGGAAATACCTTACAGATTAACAAATGTTCAGATTTCTGCACAAAGCTGATACACCCCTCCCCCAATTGACTTTTTTCCCTTCCTGATTACAAAAGTAATAGTGCACACCCCTGGATACCATACTCAGCTTTCTCTCCTTCATTCCCCATGACGTTCTGTCCATTCTGCTTGTTGACAATGCCTTGAGTTCATCCATTCCCTCCTCTGCCAAAAGCAGTAACTTGGCTGAGCCTCATGTAGGTGACAGCACATCAACTCCTACCTGGTCTCCTTGCCTTTCATCCTCATCTTCTTTTGTTCATTTTCCACCCCATTGAAAAGTAAGCTTCCTAAAATGTCAAAACCCGACTATGCCATTTTTCCCGTTTAGTTGCTTTCATGGTTTCCAGTTACTGTCGGTTCAAGTTCATCTCTGAATGTTGTTCTGCAAGGCTCTCAGTGATTTGGCCTCTGCTTGCCTCCCCAGCTCAGTCTTGCCGTCCCACTCCCCTCTCTGCTTCAGCCATGCCGCACTCCTTCCTGCCTCGCCCTCTCTCCCGTGCAAACCCCCATGCTTGCTGTTCCCTCTGCCTGGCTCACTCTTCCTTGCCCCCTCTACTCCAGCTCCTGACACAGTACCTTACACTTCATCAGCACACTTTAAATATTTATTGGATGAAGCGGTGTTTGATGTTTCTTATTTTGTTTCCATGTTTCTTATTTTACAGTTTTGTTTCTTCTCATGTTTCATCTAAGAAATATTTATTTTTATGCCAGTCTGGCCCTTGTATTTAGGTTGCATATCCTCTGCGCGGGCTTTTATCATTGTGCTGTGGGGCTGTTGCTGGGAACAGAAAGTAGCTCCTCGGGTGCATTGTTTTCATCAGCACTGCAGGGTGATTTATTAGGGCACATGGAAGAATGAAAGAGTCACACTGTATGAAGTGGGTTGTGACCTGTTAGCTTATTTAGTTCCTAAAATACTGCTAAAGGCTCCAACAGAGGAAACAGCTAACAAACAGAGTGTAATAGGAGGCAGGAGGCCTCTAATCAAAGGGGATGGGTTTGGGCGGCCTCCATCCTTCTGCAGTGCCGGCTTTGTTTGGGGACTCTTCTCCGGAGCTGTCCTTGACTCATCTGGACACCTTTACTTTAGTCATTTTCTCCAGTGTCCTTGCCCAGGAGGAATCTGCCACTTTAATTTTAAAGGTCCTTCCTTTATAATGATTGTCTTGATAATAAAAAATCGCTTTTTCAATTAATCGCATAAGATAGTACAGTATTAAAACATGGATACTACTGTTTTATTCTTGTTTCCTCTATGAAATGCATTTCCCTTATAAAGAGGAACACTTCTTTGTTTTGCTTAGAATGAGAGTACTTAGAAAGGAACTTTTTAAAATTTTTCATCACTTCAGAGAGCTGTTAGCACAAATACACCATAACCAATTAGATTTGTATAGACAAATTGATAGAGACTAAAGAAATCCCCATTAATGCCACAATGATTAAAGCAATTGTCCCTTCTTGGGCAGATCAGGGTTTTACTTACTTAGAGATGTTTTGCTTAACTGCCATTAAATCTTGTGCTAGGGAATATGATGCTAGCAGGTCACTGAGGCAGAAGCTTGTACATTTATTTTTAGGTCTTAACATCATAAAGTTCTAACATATTGTATGTATTTACTCAGAACATAGTCAATACAAACACTAGATTATTCTTCTGAACTCCCCATCCTAGAAGTCTGTTTCTGATGGGCACAAAGAAACAACTTATGGGAAATCATGATGACTCTTGGTACTCCCCCAATATATCTGTTTCCTTATAAAATATAACAGCTTGGTCCTCCATTAATTTATTGATGCCTTTTAGCAAATATTTTGTATATTTTCCTGAACCACCCACTGAGCTCATGGATTTGTAAATATTTTTTGATTAGTGAAGTGGGATATTCATTTGTTTTAAATTCTATATAGTAAGCTTCAAAGGATACTGTCTTTTCCTAACCCTTCAGGATTACAGGAGTGAAAGGCAGCCTCTCCCTTTTAAGAATGTCCATCCTTTAAGGGAGCAGCCACCAAAGCTTTTGAGTTTCCCTTTTTTTGGTTTTATGAACTCTTACTTGGGATAATAATTTACTTTCCTATTTGAAAATAGGAAATCATTTCTTAATAGAAATCATTTTTCTCAATATGTTACTCTTGTCTGAGTTCTTACATTCTAGTTATATTGCTAGGCTAAAAATTAAGTGCCATCTTTCTATGTAAATATTTCTCTGTCATTTAAAAATACTAGCATCTTACAGGTGTGCTGCTAAATGGCGTTGACAGAAGAGGCCTGTCTCCTGTCCGGGCGTGAGCAGGCACGTCGCTGTCCACACTTGTTCAATGTGTGGGTGATCATTAAACTTACTTTTTAGTTGAAGCTATAGAAGAATTTAAAGTTAAGTAGATTTTCCAAATCTATGTGTTTACATGAGAAAATCATACCCAAAAAAACCCCACAAAATAATATTTGTACTTATAAAGTATATATACATAATTTACCATAGTGCTTGTAAGCATCTTTTTTCTTCAAACTTCATTTTTTCTTCTCTGAAACCAAAGCATTGGGAGCCACAGTTCCAAAGGGAGCCTTCCCTACCAGTCTCAATGTGTTCCTCCTGCCCTTGTTTGATTTAGGATCTGGGGTTAGCACAAGACTCTGCCACCAGCACAAAGAGCCCCATCCTCCTGGGCAGCCAAGCCCATCAGATCTACAGGATGATGTGTGCAAAGGGCTACTCGAAGAAAGACTTCTCGTCCGTGTTCCAGTTCCTACGAGAGGAGGAGACCTTCTGAGTTGGCACTTTGGCCATGGACCCTGTTGGAAACCAAACTCTGTCTCGGAGCCTCCTTACAGCCCACTCCACAAGTAAATGAGTTGAATCAAAGGTCACCTGTCTACTTTTGATTGTCTAGGTCACAGTTAAATGGGGTTTTCACCCATTTTTTATTGCTTATTTTTTTTATCTATTCAGCAAACATACATTATCTGAAATTGTTTTTCTGCAAGACCCCGATGGTCTCTGTTAACTAGCTGATTGACCTTTTTCAAAAGTTTGATCCTTGATCATCTTTAGCTAAATCGTTGATTACTTCTGTCAGGATATTAGTTACACCACTTTACAAATAAACCCAAATATTTTTTCAGTAGGATAAAACTGGTCTTAAAGGAAAAGAAGAAATCGGTGTGAGGAAAGGAGTTAGAGAAAGGGGAAATGTAACTACCTGCGTCCCTCAGGAAGTTTATCCTGTTAACCAGCTGGCGATATTCTCGCATTCCTGAGGTTACTGAGCTATTTTCTGGGGAATTGGTAAAACAAGAGCACTCCTTGCTGTATGTGTTATAATTTGGACTCCGTTATAGTATCTTAGTGTCCTTCTTGTAACAATTCCCAATACTCAGCAAACTTGTTTTTTATATTTTTCTTCCTTGTACATTCTTAGTACATATTTTTGACTTCAAAAGAATGACATCTTCAGACCTGTTTCAGAGCCAGTGATGATATTTGCTTTAGATAATTATTATAGTATTCTAAATAGAACCATATTATTTTGAAAACAAATAAATTTGTATGCTGATAATACTTTCTTGGAGTTTATGTGTCTTCCCAGCCATTATGTGAACAATCAAATGATCTGAAAAACTGGTGTTTCAGACAAATGGGGAAAGGATGGGAAGAAAGCGAGGGGAATGGGCCAGTGGCAAGCCAGCACCCTGCTGCTCTGCCTGAATCCTTTATCACATTCATTGGAATGTTTTAGGTTGTGGGTGCTATAGGAACTCCGCTGCATTAAATATGGTCCAATATGGAGCACTGTTACCACTTTCCCCACCTCAGCCCCTAGAAATATCCCAGGTGATAAATCTAGACACCAGATTTGGCTGAAGTACAACTCCCATCGTTTTCCTGGTGATAAAAAATTCCAGGCACTATAGGAAGTGCTAGGGCTATGGTGATGAATAAAACTATAAAATCCTGCCCTTGTAGATCATAAATTCTGGTGTCACACGTGTGTGTGTGTGAGGGGGTGTGGCAGACAAGAAGTAAATATTCAATATGTCAGATGATCATAAGGACTAATAGGGGGAGCAGGGTAAGGAGGATGGATGGGATTGCCAGGGGTATTTTATTAGAGTGGTAAGGGAAGTCTTCTTTGATAAGGTGACATTTAAGCAGAGAAGGAAATGAGGGAGCAAACCATGCAGATATGTGAGGAAAGAACATTGTAAGTACAGGGAATAAAAAGTGCAAAGGCCCTGAGGCAGGATAACACTAGATATGAGGAATAACCAGGAGACTCTAAGTGAAGTATCATGAGATGGGGTTGCGCATCTTATAGGGTCTTACAGGGTATGTTAGGACATCGGCTTTTATTCTGAGTGCAACAGGCAGTGTATCAGTTAACAGGAGCAAAAACCTAACTGATACACCTCCACCCCCAAATGTATTGGCTTAAAATAACAAACATTTGTTATTTTTTAAGATTCTCTAGGTGAGCTATATTCCTCTTCTGGACTGGGCCACCTCATCTGGAACTGGAGGGTCTAGGTTGGCCTCATTCCGTTAGGGCTTCTCTCCACATGGTCACTCATCCACCAGGAGGCTGTACTATCCCATTGGCCAAAACAAGTCATCTAGCCAAGCCCAGAGTTCACACAGGAGGGGACTGTGTAAATGTGGACACGGAGCGGTCAGGGTGGCCATTGTGCAAACAGCCTGCCACAGCCAGCCCAGAGAGGATCTTGTTCAGAGGGCTGATGTGCTCCGACTTACTTTTTAAAGGGATTGCGGTGCCTGCTCTGTGGAGAATGCACTGTAGGGGCAAGGTGGAAGCCAGGGGCCCAGTTAGGAGGTGATCGTAATAACCAGTTAGGAAAGAGCGGCAGCCGGGACCAGAGTGTAAATGATGGAGGGGCAAGAAGTGGTCAGATTCTGAACGTGAAAGAGCCACTGACAGGTGAGAGAACGGCAGGAATCAAGAGCCACTGACAGGTGAGAGAACGGCAGGAATCAAGAGCCACTGACAGGTGAGAGAACGCCAGGAATCAAGGATGACTTCAGGCCTGGTGGAGAAAGCGGAAGAAAGGAGTTACCATTTACTTTCTGGGGAAGATGGTGAGAGATTTCAGAGAAAAAAAACAAGTTTATTTGAGATACCTAAAAGCCATGTGTGAAGGGAAAAGCAGGGGTCCAAGCCCTGTGTTACTCTTTTTGTGGCTGAGAAAATGAAGCAGAACCGGCCCTGAGGAGGAGTGGCCAGTCAGGTAGGAAGAAAGGGGAGTGGTGTCCCAGAAGCCCAGTGAAGACTGTTCTGTGTCACAAGCTGCTGGCAAACTGAGGAGTAGAAGGGCAGAGAATGAATTGTTTGGATTTGGCAAAATAAAAGTCATTGGTGACCCTGACAAGGGTTTGAGGGAGTGATGGAAATGAGTTTGGGGGTGGGAGGAGAGAAATGGGACGTGATGAGTAGAGACAACTCTCAAGGAGTTTTGCTGTAAAAAACAAAAACAAAAAACAGACAAGTGGGATAGATATTGGCAGGGAATATGGGGTCAAGGGAAGTTCCCTTTATGTTTTTAAGATGAGAGAGAGTATGGGCTTATGCTGATGAAGGTGGAGTGGTCAAATAAAGAGGGAAGCCCTGTCCGGTTTGGCTCAGCGGTTGGAGCATTGGCCCGCGGACCAGAGAGTCCCGGGTTCGGTTCCCACTAAGGGCACATACCTCGGTTGCAGTTTGTCCCTGGCCTCGGTTGGGGTTGTGTGGGTAGCAGCCAGTCGATGTGTCTCTCTCACATCGATGTTTCTCTCTCTCTTCCCCCCTCTCTCCTTCCCGCTGTATCTGAGGATAAATGCACAAATGTCCTCTGGTGAGGATTAAAAAACAAAGAGGGAAAAATGATGCGCAAACGAGAGAGGACACTTGCTAAGTGATTGATGTCTTTGAATAGTTGAAAGGGGAAGAGTGCAGGCGTGGATGATTCTCTGGAAACTAAAACCAGCACACACAGGTCATGTGTCAGGCTGCCAGTAGTAGCGTTGAAATTAATTCTAGTTTTTCAACATAGAAGAATAAATATTAAAGCTGGAAAGGACTTTGCTAACCTCTAAGTGTGACCTGTTTGTTTCCCTCCTCCGACCATTCGTTTTCTCATCTATGAAGTTGTTATAAACAATGTAGCCTAAGATGAAAATGATTGCTTGGAAACTTGAAACAAAAAATAGGAGTGAAGGGCAGTCCCAAGTGTTGAGCATGTGGAGACGTGAACGCCCCTCAGACAATGCTGCTGGGAATGTAAAACAGTGCAGCCACTTTGAAGAAGTGTGTGGCAGCTCCTCGAAAGGGTAACATAGTTGCCACATGACCCAGCAATTCCATGCCTAACTATATATTCGAGAAAAAGGAAAGCGTGTCTGCATAGACACTTGTACATGAGTGTTCATAGCAGCATTATTACTAATAGCCAAGAGGTGGAATCAGTCCAGATGGCCCTCAGCTGATGAGGACGTAGCCAAACTGGTGTATCCATGCAATGGAAGACTGGCCATGGGAGTAATGAAGTACTGATACAAGCTATGACATGCATGAACCTTGAAAATATAAGTGAAACGCCAGACTCAAAAGCCACATACTGTAGGATTCTGTATGAAATGTCAGGAATAGGCAAATCCGTAGAGACGAAGTAGATGAGTGGTTTCCAGGGACCAGGGGGTTAGGGGGAAGTGGGGAGTAAGTGCGGATAGGGATGGAGTTTCTTTTTGGGGTGATGAAAGTGTTCTGGAATTTGATAGTGATAATGGTTGTACAACTGTGTGAATGTATTAAAGACCACTGAATTGTACACTTTTAAATGGTGACTTTTATGGTATGTGAATTATATCTCTGAAAAATAAGGGGAAAAAACATGAGATAAGATCTTTCTCTTTTGATAAGGGTTTCTCAGCTGGGAGAGTTTTGCCCCCAGGGGACATATGACAATGTCTGGAGACATTTTTGGTTGTGATACTGGGGTGGGGAATGCTGTTGGCATAGAGTGGGTAGAAGCCAAGGATGCTGCTAAACACCCTACAATGCACAGGACAGCTCCCGTGAGAATTCTCCGCCCCATGTCTGTCATGCAGTTTGAGGAACTCTGCTCAGGTGTAGGTTCCACAGGTACCTCCAGCTTGGCACATCACAACCCGAGCTCCCCATCCTACCCTGCAGACCTGCTTCTCCTGGTCCCCGTCCCATGCACGTTCCCAGGAACCATCACTGGCTCCTTCCTCTCCTCCACCCATTCTCCATAGCAAATTCTAAATCTGTAGCACCTTCTTCAGGCCTCATCTCCGTTGTCTAGGATACTTCAGTCTCTGCAGTTGCTTCTCTTTTTTTCACTAAGTGCTTCACTGAGGTGTAATTGATACACGATACAATTTGCTCATGTTAAATGTACAATTCAATGACTTTGAGTAAGTTTGCAGTTGTGCAGTCATCACCACAATCCAACTTGAGAACATTGCCATCTCCTCCCTTCACTCTGAAATTTCCCGTGCCCATCTACACTCACTCCCTGTTCTCACTCTGCCCTTGAGCCCGCAGCTGTGGGCACTCGTGAATCTGTCCTCTAGATTTGCAGGTGCTTCTTAGCCACCGATTTGGTTCTTCCCCAATTCATCTTTCACACTGGTGTGAGGTCTTCATGAGACTGACATCCAGTTCAGTCATTGCCCTGCATAAAACCTTAGCCTCAGATGCGATCTGAACTTCTCAGCGTGCTATTCAGACCCCCTGTACTCTGGCTCCTATTTTACTTCACCAGCACTTGGTGTTTCCGAAGCATGCCCTGCTTCTCACACCTCAGTACCTTTGCACATGCCACTTCCTTCACCTGAAATGCTCGTCTCCTCTCCTGGCTGACCAGCTCAGGCACCTCAGGCTGAGCTGTTTCCCCTATTCCCATAGCTCTTTGTTGTCTCTTGTAACATAGGCCTTATCCTCTTGCATTATATTTGCTAGTTTGTCCACCTGTCTTCCACAGCAGACTGGGAGCTCTCTGACAGCACTTGGCATTGGGCAAGGGCTCAGTCAGTGTGTGAACGACTGAGTGA
The DNA here is from genome assembly GCA_030848825.1 of Tadarida brasiliensis. Taxonomy (NCBI): domain Eukaryota; kingdom Metazoa; phylum Chordata; class Mammalia; order Chiroptera; family Molossidae; genus Tadarida; species Tadarida brasiliensis. The sequence goes on along the minus strand of CM061267.1, from coordinate 89,175,808 downwards.
TGGAAGCTAGGACACTGACCTGTGTCAGGTGAAGTACTAATGGCATAGACTTGTTTCTAAAGATTCTTCCTCGGCAGATCAAGTTTCTTTTTCTCAGTTGTAAATGACGCCGTGTGTTATCCACAGCTGCCCAAGAAGTCTGGCAGAATGTGGGTCTTTGACAAAGTTGTTTTAGTCAAAGCGTTAGCTTATGCTGTTTGACTGAAGAAACTCATGGGGGAAAATAGGCATTTTTTGGTAGCAAGCTTTTGTCTCACTTTTTATGTACTTTAAATATCACCTTGCATGCAGATGGGCACACAAATTCCCTTTACAGAGCACGGCAGTTCCAAGTGCAGTCTTTCCTAACATTCTGCAGGCATAAGGTGAATCTCATCATAACACATTTGATTTATTCAAGGGATTCCATGAAGCGTTAGGTGTTTGAGAGGTTCTTTTGCTATCCTACTGATGACATCATGATAATGCAGTTTATGCGCAGCCACAGCTGAATCCACATGTAGGCAAACCCCACATTGGATGGGGCCTCCTTCTTGGCCGTTTTTCTCATTGCACAGATTTTGATCTTGACTTTGATGCTAAGCAATCAGAAATGTGTGTTATCTGTCCACTTCCTGCGGGGAATGGGGGAGAAAAGCAGAGCTGAGCAGTGTTATCCATGCGCATAAATTCTACCCAGGCTACTGTCAGAGCCTGCTGCTGCTCAGGAAAACAGCCTCAGCTGCAGTAACTGCACCCTTGAGCATTCTCAAATGGCCAGCCAATGGGGAGTGGGGTTTTTAGCCATCTTTCAGTTCAATTGAAGAGCGAGCTTAAAGACATCATAGGGATTTGTAACGTTCCATGCAAGGTGTCAGACCCATAAACTAGCATGTCCATTGCAGCGATGCGTGCATGGAAGCGTCTCTCATTGGTGGCAGAGAGATTGAAGATGACCTTTTACTATTTGTTTTCATCATTTAGTAATTCAAGAATACCTAAAAGGGATGCAGACCTCTTTATTCAGACTAGAATTCGACTCTTTCGGAACGTTAATAGGAAAATACAGTAAAGCAGAAGCACTTGGCAACCAGCCTGCAGGGAGGGCTTTCGCGTGTCTTGGTTACCAGATCTGTCCCTGGCTGAGAGACTGGAGAGCTGTGTTCTAGCCCTCGGTCTGGCCCTGGCCGGGAGACAGGAGAGCTGCGTTCTAGCCCTCGGTCTGGCCCTGGCCGGGAGACAGGAGAGCTGCGTTCTAGCCCTCGGCCAGCACTAACCTGTGCAGTATCGTGGATCACTTTCCTTCTCCTTAAAATGAGGGCATTGCACTGATCTCCAGCGTTTATTTTAGCTCTAAAATTCTTCTTCCTTTTAGTTAAGGGTTTAAGAAAATGTGAAGCATGCGCTTGTGACAGTTTTTGGACTTTCTCTGGTTAGGTATTATTTATTGCTCATATCGCTGTCTCATTTATTAGGGTTTTTTTTTTTTTTTTTTTTTTTATAGCCGGGAATAGATTCAGAGATCAATACATTTTTATTAATGATAGTCCGTCATGCCGGGTAAAGAGATGGGAAGAGCGCTCATCTAGAATGAGCCACTTGAACAAACCTGACACACAAGCTTAGCTGTGAGCTGCGTGTTGGCAGGCCTCGCTGCAAAATAATGACATTGGCAGAGCGAGCGACTGTGGAAACCGTGCTCACAGCCAGACTCATAAAACCAAAGGGCAGGTTCGGGTGTGTTTCTCAGCCTTGGCCGCATATGCAAATCCCATGACTTTTTGAATGTAGCATTTTATCTTCAAAAGGACAGATTTTGGCATTTGCTGCAGTCATTAAAAATGATAAATGCCTAAAATGCTTTCGAGTTGGGATTATCGTAGGTTCGAACAAATATTGTTTCAGCACCAAACAGGATCTCAGAGCAGAAAACTTCTCGTTGATGTTGTCAATTCAGAGAAATTAAAAACAAAAATCTTTCATTAGTTTCCCTTTAAGTCTTATGAAATTGGGCATAATTGTTACCAGTGCTCCTTATGAAAATGAATGGGCTGCTGGGAAGTGAATGACTCTCCTCACACCATTAGGAGATAGCCTTGTGCCCTGAAAGAGTTAATTTGCCTCCAGATGGAGCTTTTTCAGCCCCTCTGAGCAGCGTTCAGATGACATCAAGTTCACGATTTTACATTTATTTTGTGCCTGTTGAACTTAATTTTCATTCCATTTACGGATAGAATTTGAACTAGTCTGTGGTAATTTTAGACTATTTGAGGCCTTTTCCAGAAATTCCACCTTAGAGTTCCAATCTCAGAGGCCCTGTGAGCAATGTAGCTCTAATCCCTGTCTCTCTCCACCTCTTAATGACCTTAACCCTGACCCCAGGCCTGCTCTCTATAAGTGCCAAACATGATTCATTCTTCTTGCTTGGTTTAGTTTTGTCTCTTTAATGAGCCAAGATGACCAAGGAGACCTGATAGCTTATTTGTGCTAATGTAGTATGCTCTACTAGTTAGCTCCTTACTCATTTATTTGGCTTCTCCTTTTGCCTGGAATTGACCCTTTGTCTCAGAGATGAAAAGCCCCTATTTTAGACAAAGGAGATGCAAACAGTTAACGTGAACCAGCCAGTCAGGAGACACACTACCCGAGAATGAAAGAGAAAGCAAACTGCTAGAGAAGGGGAGAGCGTCTTTACATTCTGTGCCTGAACCACCATGTTATAGCTACAGTGTGAATGTTTGTTAAGAATACATTCTGTTATGTAGTTCGCAGCTGCTGCTCAGAACCGTTTTCTTCTTCTGAGTTCTAGGAGTCATGCTGTCCCCGGGTTAAAGATTTTTGTGCTTGGACTTTGTGGTCTGAATGTCTTAATTCTCCAGCCTCTGGAACATAACTTCTGATACGTTTATGTGGGCAGGGATGCTTTGGTGTGTAATACATATCATCTGATTTTTTTTCCCCAAAGTTGCAGTGGCAGAACTGGGCCATCAAGGACACTTAAACGGTAATAAGCAGAAAGAGATTTAAAGAGAAGATTTACGATAGGTGTAGTTTCCCTGTTGTCTGGCTTACCACTTTCAGCCCAATTCATTTGGGGTTGGTAGGGGTCTGACCATGGGGTTCTGACAAATGTGTTTTTACCCCCATGAATTTATGCTTGTGTCAGTATCTGAAAACCCCCACGCTATTAAAAACTGATATGACTTTGAACAGTGGCTTGATCCCTGATTATGGCCTTTCCTGGACATCCCATTTAATTTCTGGCTGGTCCAACTAGGAACATTAAAAGCTGCCCCTCCCGAGGTTGGATGTTCCCTGCCTCGCCCTGTACTCATGGCAGTGTAGTCTGGCTCCTTTTATAGGTCAGTGACACCCTCAAGCTTGTACACCCGTGTCACCACAAATCTTAACAGATGCAATTTTCTTGGCAGCTTCATCCTCCTAAGATGAATTGGTGGCGGGAGTGAAGGACAGGACTCTAATCTCCATGTTAGGACCAGGGAGAGCAGACGTCTGCCCCTGTCCTCCCTCATACAGGCCCCAGGGAGACTGCTGGTTGAAGGACTCTGGAAGAGTTCAATTAGTGGCATTATCCCGTGCTGGAATTCTTGTTTTTACTTTATTTTCATTTTAAACAATCTGCTTGTTCTCTTCTGAAAATACCTGGACCAGTACTGATGGCATCCCGCATCCCCGGTACAACGCTACATACTTGTTCTCTTCAGATGAAATAAAATGAAAACTTCAAAGCAACTTCCCCTCTAGTCAGAGTTATCTAATCTCCAGCTCTTCAGAGCGGGGGGGTCTTTTCTTGTGTGAGCCCTGGTATACCAGATGGTTTCCTCTTTTAAAAAAAACACAAAAATCATAAATGAATTCTGCATGGTCAGGTATTGTCATCTTTGCAGAGAAATTTTCTTTGCCTAATGTCCTATCTGATGGGCCATTCTATGTATTATATGCTACATAATCTCCGCAAATGTATACGATGGTCCATAAAACTGCCATACTGTTTTCAGAAACTAGTAATTCACAAAGTAAACCTGAGACAGTGCTGTTAATAAACACAAATTGCAAACAAGAAGGTAGTAAGTGGAAATAATGCACTCATTTAGGACTAATAAAGCCTTTGATCTTACTTTGAAGGAAAGAGTCTATGCTTAAACTACCCATTCAGGGACAGCCAGATGCCCATTAAAAAGCAGTGCTTTGCTTTGATAGAAAATCACTGAGGCCTGTCTAGCAGGTCTGGTTTGTAAACAGATTAGTTAAGGGCTCATCAGGACTGATTTGCATAGGATTCAGCGAGCCCCAGTCACTTTTTCAACCTTAATGAGCAATGTTGTTTCCAGGTTGGAAATTACACCATTTTTTTTTTTTTTTCCTAGCTAGAAATCTTAGGTAATTACTTTGCGGGGAAGGGGAAGAATATCCATATAAAGTGAACCCTGGCTGTCCTCAGCTAATGGGAAAATGATGACCTAAGACTTGTTTTGCTTGCTCTACATGGCGAAGGATGTAATGAAGGAAATAGGTTATGAGTTAAAAATTACGTGGCAAAAAGGTTTCCTCCCTTCTGTTGTTTGAGAGATAGAGGAGGATTATTCTGAGTTACAGTGGAAAAGGTAACGGGACTGCAGAGTCAGACCACAAATACGTATCCACAAATGTTTATGGAGGACCTCCTTGGAGCCCGGCTGTGTGTGTTCTGGGGCCTAGACTCCCTTGGTGCTCAAGGCAGGCAAAAGCCCTGCCCTTATGGAACCTACCTTCCAGAGCCTTCCACTATGGAGAGATGGAGGCAGTAGAGGAAGGGAATTGGGCCAGTTTCAAGACGGGTTCTGAAATTTCTACTCATTAGCAGCCATTTCCTTGAGAGATGGCAAGACCAGTATTTCCAGAGAGAAGAGACGCTCCGATCAGCCTAATTGCACTCTTAGTTTTGATTTTCAGAATAATCGGCAATCTCTTCGCTGTCAGTAATCAAGAATATCTCCTCTCCTTCACTTTTGGAGTGAAGAAAACATCAAAAGAAAACCTTTGCTTGGTCTGATCACTTAATAGATAACAACTGGAGCAGCTCAGCAAAGACATGGGGTAACTTTGAAAATAAACAGCCCCTAAATGAAATGAAATGATATTGGGAGTTTTCAACTCTGACCTTCCAAAGGTGCAGTGAGTTAGTGGTGGACAGTGGTCTGTTTCCTTGTCTGGCTTACAGCGGCATCGTTCTGCCTGGGAGAGATGTGTTTAGGTATTGTCAACACTGGTGACACTAACTGGCTTAGTTGGGAACTTGGGTTTAAATAACAACCTTCAGCCTTTGTTTCCTGCCTTGTCAAGGCCAAGGTCCTCAGCCTTACCCTGCTTCCTCGAAGCGAGATCAAATCAGCACACTGCTATAAATGTCACCTTGGATATAGTCCGCCCCCAAAAAAGACAGTCCAGCTCTGATAAGTGTTAGGAGAGAGGCTGGGACAATTTCACAGTGACTTAGGCAGGACTCCAGGGCCTGTCTAGGTAATTCAGATGGATGGGGGGTGTAAAGGGAGGCCATGCCCTCTGTGCCTCGAAATGGATTTGATTAGGCTGAGGAGGAAGGAGAGGCCTTGTTCGGTTGCCTGATTGTGAAGATTGCTAGGGAGACGCTTCCAGTAAAATCCATTTGAGGCCCAGTAAGACACCTGTACTCCTTAGGAAAGCTGGGTCACGTGAATTCTGTATCTCTCAGGGGAACGTGTGTGAGGCCTTGGCGGGCCCTGCGCTTCCCCTTCCTGGCACCCCCTTCCTACTGTTACCTGATGAGGAGCTCTCTCAGTTTCCATCTGGGAATGTACCCGACAACCTCTTCCAGGCAGGTGCGCTTACCTGGCTGGGAGCCTTCTAGATGGGCAATGACGGGGCCGCGCCCTGCCTCTCAGGGGTCATCTTGACACATGGCGACACCTGCATCCCTGACGCACGCAGTGGGAATCTGGGATGTTCTCCCACCTCCCCTCTCTTTCTGTAGACATCCCTCTCTAGTTCCATTCTTCCCAGTCTGGCTGGCATGGGGCCAGTCAGCATGACCACTGCCTGAGCAGGTGTTTCAGTGTGAGCTCTATGTGAGGACCATGGTTTTGTCCCTGATATATCCCAAGCCCCTAGCACAGTGAGGACTCACTAAATACTGTGTTTGTTGGGAGAATGAGTGAATGAATGAGATACTAGTTTTCTCTTATAAGCATCCCCAATTTTTGTTGTTGTTGTTCAGATAGAGTGGGAGGGAGAGAGAGAGAGAGAGAAAGAGAAACATCGACGTGAAAGGGACACATCGAGTGGCTGCCTCCCGCACAACCCAACCGAGGCACGTGCCCTTAGCGGGAACCAAACCTGGGTCTCTCTGGACCGCAGGCCGACGCTCTAACCGCTGAGCCAAACCGGCCAGGGCACATCCCCAATTTTTAATAGTAGTACTCTTGACACACCCGCTTCTTTGGCTCAGCAGGAACAGCCAGAGCCAAAGCTCCTGCGGGCTGTTTCCTTGGGCCCCAGAGCAGGAGAGGGTGGAGGGAAAGCGGACTTACGTGGCGAGGCGGTTTGCAATGCCTAGGGAGGCTGGGGCAGCGCTATATGGATGGTGCCAGCCCCAATATTTGGAAGCTTTCTGGAGTTAGAAACAAAGAAACTTAGCCCCTGTTGTTGTGGGACCCAAGGCCAATTTCAGGGCGTCAGAAAAAGTCCCTCTAAACAGCCAGTTCCACACGCAGAGCCACTAGCACAGGCTCTGACCTGTAGTAGGTGTCAACACCTGTCCCTGTCTCGGAGGTGTGGCTGTGTCTGAGTGCTGGCAGCTAAGCTCTTCGACGGGGCACGGGCCTGGCACGTGGAAAGGCTGCTTGTGCCAGCCAAGCGTAAAGACCACGGAAACCCATGCAGCAGGGAGTCATGGGTTTGCTTCACCGTGCTTGCCGAGGTACTCAGATGAGTGAGGCAGGTTTTAAAAACCAACTTTGTTTCATAAATTTGTAATCAAACTTTTGAAAATCATGCCGAAAGCCATCCTTCACTCCCCCACCCACCTGCACTTTTGAACACGGCAAAACTGAGGCGGTATAGTTGGGCCACGAAGCCGTCAGGCCTGAGTGTCAACCCCCCTTACCCTGTCCCAGCGTGTGTGGCCTTGGGCAAGAGCAGCCTCTCGGCCTGTTTTCTCATCTTAACGTAGGGATGGTCATGGCACCCGCCTGGTGGGGGACCTGAGACTAAAGACGCGTGTGCAGGCATGGCACAGTGTCCACCAGAGTAAACTCTGTGAGTCATTCCTAGAATGTATCTTAAAAAAATAGAACTTATTATTTATAACTAAACACACAAAGACACATTTACGAATGTACTCACTCAGCTTATTTTATAGTATTTGCAAGTGGTTCGGTTCTTTTTCTGTGGCTTGGTCTTCTCATCAGCTCTTTCCAGCCGGGCGTGGCCAGGCGGAGTCAGCTGGTGAAAAAGTTTGGCTTTGACAGTGGAAGGAAGGTGGGAAGAGCTGGTACAGAACTCTGGGAACTCCAGAGTGTTGCCCACATCTGTCAAATTGTCGGTGGAGGCACGACCTGGCCGCTGCTAATGATCCATCCACCTCGCTTCTCACCACCTCTGGCCCTCCTGGTTGTTAGAGGGGGAATGCAAATGATTGCATATAAGCGGCCAAATGTGACCCTAGAGTGACAGAGCCATGGAAAGTACAATAGAGCTACTGTGTGCAGCCAGGAGAACATGGGGCAGGGAGTGGGGGAGGACAGGTGATTGGGTAGGGAACTGCCATTATCCGGCACAGTGTCTAGGGGACAGGGAAGAGAACATGGGCTTTGGAGTATGGGAGACTTATATTCGAATACCAGCATTGCCAATAATTGGCACACTGACATTTCTGAAGCATAGTTTTCTTATCTGTAAAATGGAGAAGCAATTCATAGAGCTATTGGGAGAATTAAATGAGATGAAAGAGTTTTCTATGTAAAGCATCTGACCCATGATGATACTCAATAAGACTGAGTTCCATTTTCAAATATTTTGTCCTGTTGTCTCCTCAAAAACAAAACAAAACCCTGTGCTTTACAATGTGTGTTGATTTCAGACTCAGAGGACATAATGAATGTGATATCTTAAAAATTATCTTATATCCGAGATGTGAATGGTCTGGTTTGTAGTTGGCATAGTTTTAAAGCATTTACCCTTGTAACCACCTTTTCAATTAAAGACTCTGTTGTTGATTGATTCAAGAAGTTGGTTGAATAATGAAGTAGTTTAAAACGTGGTTACATGAAATGTAGTGGTGAGCCCTCCACTGCGTGCTTGTGTTTACTATGGTAAGTTGTGTTCATGCCTGTTGCAGACTGACAGAGGGCTTTGCAGTGCACTCAAAATACAACTAACCAGGCAGGTCAGGGAATGGATGGGGCTGATATAGAACCTGCTTTCCTAAGTGTCCCGTGCAGATCAGCACCAAGGCAGAAGGAGAGTTAAGAAATGGTCCCCTACGCCTAGGCCTTCTGTTTCACTCCTTTCTGTCCAGAGCACTTGCTTAAGTAATTTACAGTTTGGGAAGCTGTGGTCACCCTACCCAAAGCACTAACAGCTCCTGGTGAAGCTCCCAGTTTATCACAGGCAGTAAATGCTCACGAATTGTAATGGACTAACAGAGCCATTGCCCAGGATTTTAACGCAGGTGATAATACCACCGAGGCAAAGTCTTTTCTTCCCCTTAAAACTAATATCCAGTCTACTGGATGGTTTAGAGCTGACAGTTGTATATTGTGGTTTTTGATTTCATTAAACCAGATCCAAGGTTGCCTTTCATATTTGCCGTAATGTACCCCTTGTCTTCCCTTCATGTCCCATTTCACTATTACCTCTATCCCAGTGGGGCTTTGCTAGTGTTTGAAGAGGGTGTGTACTTACTGGTCTTGGTTAGAACAGGAAAATACATGCAAGGAAAATGTTAGCATTTGCATTCAATCAAGAATTAGCCTTCTAATTTCAGTAGCAAAATATGCGTCCAAAACGTCAACACTTCAGCAGTGATGGAAAGCAGCGTCGTTGGAAATTGCACAGTAGGAAACATACCTGCTGAGTTTACAGTGATGACCAAATTCCATCCTACTACCTTGTAGTGAAATCAAACAGTTTCTTGTCAGTCATAGAAATTATTCAAAACCGATCCATTTAGCAAAAATGAGTGAACTTATTAGTGACAAAGAACAGATTTATTAAAAGAACCCCAGAGTTCTGCTCTGTAAAATAATTTTAAAAGATTGCCTCTACATATTACATATCCTGAAACTTGAGAGGCCCTTGGTCATGTCAGTTTTGAATATCTCCAAAGGGGGCACAGAGTCCCATTGCTTCTCATGCTTCCCCAAGAAGCCAGAATGCATGAAGCTCCGCCCCCAAGGAGCAAGACCCTGAGGCCCTAGGCTCACTGCACTCACCTGCTCCCCAGACCCTGGAGAGGGGAGCGCTTTATAGAATGCCACCTCGTTCTCTCTCCTTGCAAAGTCTGTTCTTAAAATCAGCTCCAACTGGAAAATAATAACTGTGATAGATTTGACCTTTGGGAAAGAAACATTAGATCCTCTTTCTGGGAGCTGGAAAATTTAGTACCAGCAACAAAACTGCGAATCACTGACAGAAAAGGGTCCTGTAACTGTAACTCACCAGTGCATGAGAGGTGGGCAAAAGGCAAATTAAAATGTTATCTTGTGGCTACTTCAGCTCTGATTCCAGGGATTTGGTGTGTGGAATTGCAGGCTGTATTTTCCTTCTTCTCCACAGCCCCAGTGCATTAGAATTGGGACAGTGACCTGGCTCATGACAGGCTTTCATCCCTTGGCCAGAATTAGACCTCAGCAAAGAAGAGGCAGTGTGGTCTGTACGCAGGGAGTTACCCAAAGTCAGTCTCATCTCAGGCCTTGACTTGCCAGACAATATGGATCAGTTTCTGACCAGTAAAGTGGGGAACCGTGGATGAACCTCAGGAGGAAGAATCCTTAAACCACTATCTACCACTCTAATCATCTCTGTAGTTTTTGTTGGTAAATATTTGGAGATTCAAAGGAACAAAGAATAACCAATTCAATAACAATGATGAAGAAATGGACTGTGGCCAACTATCCAACAACAAGTGTAAAAAATAGTTACGGAGCCCTTTAAAAAATGAATTGCGTGATAGGTGACATACTTCTGCTTTCAGCAGTGGCAGACTAGGAAATTTGGATCAACCTGCTTGTTAAGGACAATTAGAAAAGCCGGACAGAATTATTTTTAAACATCTGCTTGGAGGCATTAAAGAGCTATTAAGGCAAAAAAGAATTAGCAGGTTAAGATTTTGGAGAAAATAGAGACTCTATGGCATTTGGGGTCACTTCAGCCAATTACAGAAAAGGTGGTTGAAAGTTTGAGAAGCTAAGAAGGGCCCTAATAGCCTTGCAGGACATGGGGAGATAAAAATTGGAGTCTAAGTCCGGCCGGTGTGGCTCAGTGGTTGAGCATTGACCCATCACCAAGAGGTCACTGGCTTGATTCCCGGTCAGGACACATGCCCAGGTTGTGGGCCCAATCCCCACGGGGGGGGGGGGGCATGCAGGAGGCGGCCAATCCATGTTCTCCCTCATCAATGTTTCTATCTCTCTCTCCCTCTCACTTCCTCTCTCTCTAAAATCAATAAAGGAAAACAAATTTTTTTTTAAAAAATTGGAGTCTAAGGCTTCCCAAGGTAAGGGATCCTAATAAGCCTTCCATAAGTAGATTGATACCCCTTAGTATCTATATCCTGGAAGTAAAAGTAACTGGAAGTAAACTAACTCTCAAGGGGTCTGAAACTCAGCTTCAAATCCTCCCATCTCTGAGTCTAGATTAAAGGGATCCAAGATAGCTAATATCCTTGGTTATCATCCAGAAGCAAGGATAAATCCTTTCTGAAGGAATGATACCATCTTAAACTTTAAAGTTTTTTTTTCTGTTATTTTTTAAATATCTAATTTCAGACACTCAATCAAAAACCTACATACAAGGGAAAAACGTACACACACACAAATAAAAATCAAGAGAAACAATAGACCCACAGATAATCCAGACAATGGAGGTATTAACCAATATTTTTAAATAATCGTATTTGATATTTTCAAAGATATATAAGATAAAGTTGAGATTTTTTTTTTTTTTTGGCCGAGAAAAATCAAATGGAAATTGTAGAACTGAAAATTTCAGTAATTAAAATGAAGAACTTATTGGGTTTAATAGAAGATCAGACAGCTGAATAGAAAATGAACGAACTGAAAGATAGGTCATGAAAAACACTTGGAATGATGAAAAATTACAGAAGAAAGAATAAAAGACATGGAGAGTCTGTGAGGAGGTCTAACATAATATGTGATTAGAATCCCAAAAGTGAGAAGATAGATTGGGCAGAAGTAATACTTGAAGAGACAGTAGCTGGGAATTTTAAAAAATCGATGAAAGACATCAAGCCACAGATTAAGAATCACTATAAACTCCAAGCAGAACTAATAAAAGAAAAACCAAACCTAGGCACATTGGAGTAAAACTATTCAAAACACCTTTAAAGAATTGACAGAAAATCGCCCTGGCCGGTTTGGCTCAGCGGTTAGAGCGTCGGCCTGCGGTCTGGAGAGACCCGGGTTCGGTTCCCGCTAAGGGCATGTACCTCGGTTGCAGTTTGTCCCTGGCCCTGGTTAGGTCGTGCGGGTGGCAGCCACTCAATGTGTCCCTTTCACGTCGATGTTTCTCTCTCTTTCTCTTCCTCTCTCTCCCTCCCACTCTATCTGAACAAAAAATGAAAAAATGTCCTCGGGTGAGGATTAATAATATTAATAATAATAATTGACAGAAAATCACTGCCAAATTAGAATCCTATACTCAATGAAAATATCCTTCAAGATTGAAGGTGAAATTAAAACTTTTTCAGCCAAAAATGGATGAGTTTATCACCAGCAGACATATACTAAAGAAAGTACTAGAGACTGTTTTTTACATAGAAGGAAAATGATCACAGATGGAACTAAGAGATGTAGAAAGGAATAAAGAGCTAGATTATTAAAAGTAAAATTTGCCATTAATTTGAAGCCTGGTTTTTAACTTAATATAATCTGAATAACTTTCCCTGTCATTAAATGTTATATAGTATTTTTAATGGCTGTAGAATAGTCCATTGTATAGCTGCTCTATAATTTATTCAGCCATTTTCTTATTGTTGGACATTTGGATTATTTCCAAATTTTAGAAGTAATAAATACTTCTAATGGGCATTCCTCTGTACATTATTTCTTCCCTGAGGATATATAACTACAGGTATAATTGGTGGGTCAAAGGGCCTACAAAAAATTAAGTTTTTTCATTCATATTACCAAATTGCCTTTCGTTAAGCTATATCTACTTACTTTTTAATTGACTGGGTAAGGAGTATTGGGGATATATAATAATAGCTTTAACAGTCTGCACAGTCTGTCTATGAAGCCTGAAGCTTGCTGTCCCTGCTGCTGTGGCCACTCCTGGACAATTGTGCCCTGCAGTGCATAATTGGAATTCACAGAAAGGGAGTAGTCTTATGCATGTGTTAATCTGGGAAAGATTCATGGAGGTGAGGCTTGAGGGAGGCCTTGAACGCTGGTAATAGACTGGTCCAGAGGTCAAGGCAACAGCTGATACCAGCCAAGCAAGGGGGTGTCTCAGAGGCTGGAGAAGGAAGGTGCTGGGTGCTGCCCAGTGGAGCAGAATCAGGCTGGCTTCAGCTGGCTGGGGATGGGGCAGCCACCCCATGCTGGACGGGTTAAAACAGGTCCCTGCATCCAGGCTCCGGAGCAAGGCAAAGGCTTGATGAAAGGGACATGTCTGTGTCTTCATTTGCCCCCCACACTGATGATGCCTCAGAAATGGAAAGAAATTGGGGCTTTTTCTCTTTTCATTATATTAGGGGAAAAAGACAAACCCGATCCTGCCAATTTGCCAGATATTCTTGAAAGGATAATAAAAATGAAACTTTCTTCCTCTCTCAGCAGAACAGAATTAGACTCACCTTGTTACAGATTGTGCTGCTACCAATTAAAGAGAGAAAAGAAACTCTGCTGGAACATTCTCCACTTTCCATCTGCTTTTATTTAATCCGTGCAGTTGAAATTCCCCCAGGACCTTAAACTAAATCGACCACCAAATATTGAAAAATAAAAACAAACTATTAATTAGAGGGATTGCAAAGGATGCCTTTCCTTCTGTTTCGGAAAGTGGGGGTGGGGGGCTAGAGAAGATACTGGGAGGGATTCCTTTAAAGGTGAGAAGGAAAGAAGTTGAGGGCACCTTTCTTTCTCTCCAGGGATTTCAAAGCAAAGATTTGTAAAGACTCCAGGAAGCCCCTGGACAGCACCGGCTCTTGTTAAAGCAGGGAGGGACCTCATTAGAGATGGAAGAGGGCGGCGGTCTCCCTGCTGGGAGAAGGTGCAAGAAGCCTGAGTGGAGCCTACTCGGGACGCCCTGGGACAGAAAGGAGCGGGCCAGAGCAGACGCCAGATGACCAGGGCAGACCCTCACCTCCAGGAGCAGGCCTAGTTAGATCGCCGTTACCTGAAAACACAGCCAAAGTCTGCCTGGAAGAAGCTGCTCCAACCGGGGCAGATCACCTGTTAGCGCATCTCAGCTGGTGCAGGCGGGGAAAGGGTGCTGTCCAGTGGCAGGATGACCACGGTGCCCTCTCCCTCCTGCGCCCGGGTACCACACACTGCCCAAGGATTTTGATCTCCTCCACCCTGTGCCATCTTGGCCTGCTGGGCCATGTCACTGAATTTAACAACGGGACTTTGCGGGGCTGGAGTGGGGGGGGGCGTCAAGAAATGGAATTTTTAACTTTTAAGTTTTTGTTGTTTTTAAATCTACTAAAAGAGCGTGAGGTGTATTGAGTGACAGAGTCACACTGCCCAGGTGAGTTTAGGTGACGAGCTTTCCTCTAAAACCTGTCTCCTCTCTGTGAAAGGGGGCTGTGAATGGAACAGTCCTCGGAGGATGTTGGGAGGACCAGGTGAGATGATGCCCTAACCGCCTAGCAGAGTCCTGGCACGCACGAGGTGTGGGCAAGTGGGGTCTCCCTCACACTCCTGAGTCCAGGGAAGTGCTGCCTGGGCTGGGGCCTCCACTGCAGTCAGGGGTCAAGTGAAAATCACAAACTTCCCATTAAAAGAAAAAAAGTCTTTTAAAAGAAAATGTTTATGTAAGGCAGATGCACTCCTTCTGGGCAAATATGCCGTATCTGAAAGAGGTATGAAGCGGGATTCCGAGGCCAGACAGGCGTGCAGCCGTCTGCAGGGATGCTCGGGCCAGATGAGCACCAATCCGCCGGAACCAGGCTCCAGAGGAACCCGAGGAGCTGGATTTTATCAACGTTTAGTGCCCTGCTGCTCTGGTTCGGGGCTTTATTTCCCAGTTTCCTCTGGCACGAATGTGTGTACTTTTGCAGTAACTTTGGCCCATGTGGGAAGCCTGCGAACAATTATGTAGGCACTGACATGGAAGACATTTCCTGACCCACGGGATGTCAGTGACGGGGTCCTCTGCTCCACCACGGGCTGCACGCTGGGATATAGAGGCCTGTGCTGCACCTTCTCCTGACTTGGGCTCTAGTCGCTGTCCTCCAGGTGACCAGCTTCCAACGTGGGCACTGCCTCTGTGCCATGGGGAGACTCAGTCTGTCAGAGCAGGTGAATGTGGAAGGGGGTCCTCAGCTGTGGCTTCCGCTAGGGAGTCACCAAGAACCCTGGTCAATTGCAAATGGGCCATCACTAAGGATGCAGTGTGGTCTTGGAGGCATGAGGCTCACGGAAAGGCTGCCATCTCCACTTGGCTCCTGGGGGCCAGGTGAAGCTGGAATTGTCCTGGGCAGCAACCAGGTGGTGGGGCGCACAGTGCAGGAGTGTTTCTGTGTGGACCACCTTCTCCTTCAGAATCAGGGAGGGTTTTGTTAGGGGAGAGGGTAAGTCGGGTTTTTGAGGGTCCCTCAGAAAACTCTCCTGTTCTCCAATCAAGGCCTTCACTTTCCAAGCAGTTGCCAGGCTTCCTCACTCTCTGAATCCTTAAAATATTCCTATTTTGCTAAAAACATGTTAGTTAACTGACATCCTGGAAGAGAATGAATGGGACAAGTCTGTGTAATGCTTTGCCTTTTAAAATTCACATCCAGTTCGCCAGAGGGTAGGAGCAATGTGACGGTTGGCCAGGGCACCCGGAGGGAGCCCCACCTCGTCCTCAGAGCCCTCACCATGGAGCCATGGCTCCCGGCTGAGGAAAGCCCCAGGGAATGCCCACCTGTGAGCCCACCTCCCCGTGGATTATCCCTCCCTATTTCCTCCACATCCCCAGAAATCTTAGCTAGATATAATCATTAGAAATGTAGTACCTAAATATTAAATTTTCAATAATGTGCTCACGTTATTTCTTCAACCCCCAAATGTATCATTGAATTTTCTGTAGCATGTATCCTTTGATGTGTATTCATTGTATTGGGATCTTTACTGAATTAATTTTACTAACTGATACATGCACCTAGTTAGAAACTAAAAATGTCCCAAACCATGTACAATGATGAGTAGGCTCCTTTCCTCTGGCCCTAGCCCCCACCCTCAAGGCCTTTATTTCCCCTGTTCAGGGAGCAACCACAGTCAGCAGTCTTTCTGTGTCCTTCCGGAGTCAGTCTGTGTGTGTATGCATGTGTGTGTGAGATCCTTCTCTTCAAACCACAAGAGGTGGGACACTGTAAACATTGTTTCTGCACATTGATATTTTTCACTCAACAGTATATCTTGGCGCTTGCTGCACGTCAGAATAATCTACCGCATTCTGTTGTTATAGTTCATCCAGTTCCCTACTGATGGACAGTTGTGTTGTTCCCAATCTTTTGAAAGTATAAACAAACTGCAGAGAATCTCCTTGTGCATAGGGTTTGGGGAGGGGGGAGGGGACAACTTATGTGTCCGTGGGTTGAAATCCTAGTAGTAGGTTGCTGGGTCAAAAGGCATAAACATCTGCAAATGTGATTGGTAATATTCTATGTTTTTGTCCATCTGACAGTGTATCAGGGCTAAAGGTTAAAATAAGACTAAGAGGCATGCTATTAAAATAGCTTTAAAAAGGATGTTTTAAGCAATTTTCCATGGCACTGAAGCAGTAGAGAGCGTTCTGCATGTAAACTAGCCTTGGAAAGCTTCTGTAGCAAGAACACAGAGCACTCGTGAATCTTGACTTCATGTCAGACTTTGTGCTTCTACACATGATCTCATTTTATCCTCGGAACAAACACTCCATGATGTTTGTGTTTTGTCCCTAATTTCTTTACCCCAAATTTCTTTTTTTTTTAAATTTATCTTTATTGTTGAAAGTATTACAGATGTTCCCCCTCTTTGTCCCCCTCCACCCCAGTCCTGCCTCCCCAGGCCTTCACCACACTATTGTCTGTGTCCATGGGTTACTTAATATGCATATGAGTTAATCTCTTCCCATCCCCTACCCTCCACTTCCCTCTGAGGTTCATCTGTCTGTTATCTGCTTCTATGTCTCTGGATCTGTTTGGTCCATCAGTTTATTTGGTTCATTAGATTCCACATATAAGTGAGATCATGTGACACTTGTCTTTCTCTGACTGGCTTATTATGCTTAGCATAATACTCTCCAGGTCTGAATGAGGGGATTAAAGCACAGAGAAGTCAAGTAACTCACCTAAGGCCACACAACTAATACATAGCAGTGCCAGCATTTGAACCCAGACTGTGTGATTCTGGAGCCTTGATCTCAACCACCGTGCTATCCTGCCTTATAGTAATCAATGAGACGCAGAAATTCTTTATCCAGGATGTATTCACATTAGGATATTTTTCAGAATGCTACTGCAGCATTAGCATACACAGACAGAAATAAGCCTCAATAACACAAACTTACCTTGCTTTTGCTCATTCTGGCTGGCAGAGGCTTGGTCCTGGTTAGGTTGGGCCTACAGATTAGGCCTGCCTGGTCCAGGTATCTGTAGATTCCGGCTTACACAATCACCAAACACGTTCTTGAATTTAAGGCTTGTGCTCCAGACTCACCCTCTGCCCTTCTCCATGCCGCTCTGAGCCTTGAGAAGCTGACCTCTGGGAATGGCAAGGTCCAGGCTTCCTGCCCTCTGGCTTCTGGTTTGGTTTGGCCAACGGAAGACACTGGCAGGAGATGAATGAGCAGGAGTTGAGAAAGTTCAGGGCATTTTTTCCCACATGCTCTTTCCTTCTAAGCTGCGGTCTACAATATCTTAAATCTTGACCTCTGCTGCTTGCTTCAGGTCACTAAATCTCAAATATTGCTTCTGCCGTTTGCTCTAGGAACAGTCTTTTCAAACGGAGCCTTTGATTTCTTTGGAAGACTGTTCCCCTATTATGCTCTGCAAAATTCTGGCCCTGCCCGCAGAAGGCCTCTGTCTGTCTAAACTGAGTGTGTGTCTCCATCCTCTCAGGAAGAGCCAGCATCTTTCTGCACACTGTGGCAGGAGAAGGATTGTTCTTGCAAAACTCCTTTCGGTGGAGAAACCGCTTTCTTGTAACGGGTGCGCTTGCCCTCACCTTCACTTTGCAGACACAATGATCTTGTGCAGAGCTATGACCTAGCTCCCTCATGAAAGGTTCTCTGAGTATCATTCTCTAATCACTTCGTGGCAGATTATATTTCAAAGATGGAAGCAGTAATATCTCTCATCGCCATGCTCTTCTGGGATATGACCTTGACATTCTTCCCGGGTACGGTTTTTGTCACTCCCCCCCTCTTAGATCTGGGTGAGCTCATGACTCTTCTATCCATAGAAATGGGCAGAAAAGATGTGTTGTGACTTCTGAAACAGGGTCAGAAAAGGCCGTGTGCTTCAGCCTGATCTTCTTGGAGTGCTCACTCCCCAGAACCCCTCTCATACCTGTCAGAACCTAGCCCAGGCTGTGAGAAGCCCAGCCATGTGGGGTGGTTCAGTCCATGGTGCTAGTTGAGCCAGCCTTCCACTCATCCCAGCTCAGGCACCAGACAAGTGAGTAAAGAACCCGTCTGGGAGGTGGACCCTCCAATGCCCACTGTCCTGGCCCCCAGCTGTCCAACCCTTCCCAGCTGAGGCCCCAGACGTTATGGAGTGGAGAACCATCCCTGCTCTGCCCTTTCCAATCGCGATCCCTGGAATCCATGAGCATAATAAGTGGTTGTTGTCTTACCTTATGAAGTTTGGGGTGGTTTCTTATGTAGCCATGGTAACTGGAACATGAACACACTTCCCATCCAACGCTGTGGTTACATGGTTCTGGGACTGGCTGATTCATTCAGAAATGCACAACTTCCAACAACAACAGCCCCTCTCCACCTCTATTTTAAAAGGAGGAGAGATCATGGACGCTAAGATTTTTCTCCAAACATCAGTTCAGTGATTGGAAACAAGCATGGATACTTAAAATCAAAAGGATACTGTCAACAATAACTACATTGCTCAGATAGTAAGAGATCTTTCTTTCTTACAGCTGCATAGTGTTCCATTGTGTAAATGTATCACAGCTTTTTTATCCACTCATCTACTTATGGGCGCTTGGGCTGTTTCCAGATCTTAACTATTGTAAATAGCACTGCTATGAACAGAGGGGTGCATATATTCTTCCTGATAGGTGTTTCAGCCTTCTTAGATGACATGGAGGGACCTGGAGAGTATTAATGCTAAGCAAAATAAGCCAGTCAGAGAAAGACAAGTACCATGTGATCTCACTTATTTGTGGAACATAATGAACAAAATAAGCTGCCGAACAGAAGAGATCCAGAGTCATGGAAGTAGGGAACAGACTAACAAACCTCAGAGGGATGGGGGTGGGAGAGGTGGGAAGAGATAAACTAAAGAACTTATATGCATATATGCACGACCAAGCAACATAGACATTAGGTTGGGGAAAGCAGGAGGGAATGGGAGCAGGAAGGAGGGGGTCAGTGAGGAAAAAAGAGGGACATCTGTAATAACTTTCAACAGTAAAAAATAAGAAAATTAAATTAAACTACATTCTCAGATTCCAGTGCTATTTTTATAAGGTGAGGTCGCATGTTTTCTTCCTTTTGCTACAGTTGTCCCTCATCTTGTACCATCCACCCCTGCTGTGATGAAACTAGAACATCCTCTGCCTTCTCTCCCTGGTTCCTGCTCAGATTACATGCTTATGTTAGATTGCACTGCTTGAAATTGCCACTTTGCAGACCATAAGTGGTTAACTCAGCAGTTTCACGTGGTTCAACCTAATGTAACCTCCAACTCTTCAAATACCTGTACCATTGAATTGTATTCTTAGGTGTTAACCTAAATGGGGCTTGCTTCCTGCTTTCCTTTCCTGTCCAACTCCATCTAAATTGGGTTATTCTGTATCATAGCATCTTGTTCTTTCCTCCACAGCACTTATCACAATTTGTAATTATATATGTGTTTATTATTTAACATCTAATACTCTAAATAGATTTATATGAACTCCTTGAGCGCTGCACATCTCTGTATCCCAGCCCCTGGCGCGGGGCCTCACACATCATCGACACTCAATAAATGTCAGCTGAATTAATGTATGTACAATGTGGCTCTCTTCATGGCAGACAGTGTTTTTATTCTGTTGCCAGAGTGTCCTGTACACACTGGTCCTTGTCTTCGTATCTGGATCCGAATGTAAGCTTCTAGAGCAATGAGTGATTCCTAATCCTGTCTACCCATTAGAAACACCAAGGAAGATTTTAAAAAATACTGAGGGGTCTGTCCTCAAATCCATCACATCAAAGTCTCCAAGGAACAGAGCCCAGGCATGGTTGAGAACACTGTTCTGGGGAGCAGAGGCCCCATCTCCAGGGTGCCTGTGCCCAGTGCTGTGAAATCATGATACTTTCCCGCTGTTGCCCCAGTGATAGAGTTTCAAACCCGGATCAGCTCATTTTTTCTCAGCCCTAGTTGACTTCAGATATTGCTACCAACCACTAACCTTTTGAGAACCAACCAAACTCATTCTGCAAGTAGCTTTACCTGTGCCTATACCAACGGTGGCTTCAGCCTTCCCATAGACTTGAACAATGCTCCCAGATCTACCCCACATACACCTGAAATCTAAAGTAACAGAGCATGTGCCTCAAATCGGGCTCTCCAGCCTCTCCTTCCAATAGTACTCCCATGCTCAGGCCCTTCCTATAAATAAATCCTCAAGCCATCACTTGATTTTCCCTTTCCTATCTTTCCAACTCGAGATTTTCTGGAAGTCACAATTTAAGGGGAGTCCACGTACCCATCTATTTAACCTTTTTTCTGTCTTTCCATCCATTTGTCCATTCAAATATGAACACCCACTATGTAGTCTTTCTACATTCCTGGGATCATGTCTTCCCCATCAGAGAGCACACCAAACTGAACAAGGCTTAGTCCCACCCCCTGTGAGCTCATGCAACAAAAAATTGAAACAAGGTGATAAGTGCTTTTTTAACATAAAGTGTCATTGGGACACATTGAGGGCAATGATTAATTATTGGTAGGAGAAATAAAGGAAGGCTTCACAGAGGTGGTGTTAACTGGACATTGATAAGTAGGAGTCCACTGGGTTGGAGGCAATGAACAAGTGACAAATGTCTGGGCAAAAGCAGAGCCTAAAAATTAGAATAAACCCAACAGTCCTGGATGTAATGAAAATAAATCAAGCAATAGATAAATATTTGTTAACCCTTTATTCTGAATGTGGCCCACACCACAGAGGGTCCCCTCCTCACAAGTATGGAACATGCTGTGCACTTGTTACCCAAAGTCACACCCAACTTATTCCATTTTCATGAACTTCATTGATTCCACCGTGTTTTTTATAGTTACTGATTTTATATACTGTTCTCATCAAGCTGCAAGTTGATTATTTCACTTTGTACATAGTAGAGTAATTGGATTGCTTGCTTAAACGGCACAATCGTTTTTGCACACTTTGCCGGCGACACTGCTGATCTAGTGCAGTTTATCCTGCTGGACCACATGGTTCTAATTAACTCTCCCACAGCTAGCTAAGCTGTTTCTCTTGGGGATTGCCTGGGAGGCAGAGAGTCTTATTTCTGTCCCACTTTGGCATTCCTAGGGATGAGCAGAATTTTGAATTGGCTTCACTTTCCAGTAAATACAACCTGCCTGGTTCCAAATCGGGGGGTTGTTTTGGTGATCTATGCTGCTTAACAAACCACACCAAAACTTACTGGCTTAAAATAACAATGACCATTTATTGTATTTCACAATTTTGTGGGTTGACTGGGCTTAGCTGGATGGTTCTTCTGCTCCATGTGGTGTTGGATGGGGCTGCAGTGGTCCAGCTAGGAGCTTCCCTGATATGGAACTTGTGAACTGGCTCACCAACTGGGCTGGAAACGGGCGATGGCTCTTGTCTGGAAGCTCAGCTGGGGCTGTTGACCAGAGCACCTGTTTTCTCCGTTCAGTTTTCCCACACGGCTTGAGCTTCTCGAAGCATTGTCTAGCACACATCGCAGAAACAGCAGATCTCTCAAAGCTCAGCCTCGGAAGCTCCACAGTGTGACTTCTGTTGCGTTCTATCACACTCAAGGTGAAAGGATACAGTCTCCACCTCTTGAGGAGAGGAGTGGCAAAGAATTTGTAGCCATCTTTAATTCACTACACCTGTTTTCCCCTTAGGGCCCAATTTATTTGCTGAGGACACAGTGTACCACAAAATACCTCTGACACTGCCTAACCATTTCACACTTGTACAGGTCTACTGCATTTCTTGGAAAATCAACTCAAAGGCCAGCACCACCCACCCCCTCCTTTTTAAAATTTATCTTACTACTATGGAGAGTAATTAGGTTCAGGAACTACGCTTCTGTTTCCACTTCTAGCACGATGCTATTGATGACTATTAGTAAATAAAGACATGCTTTCATTTTACTTCTTCATTCATATTTTATCATTACTGCATTTTTGGTTGAGTAATACTTATATATCCTTTATGAACTTTAAGCAAAAGAGAGCTCTAATCAAGGCAAGTCTAAATAGGTTTAAATAGGTTTTCTTGAGAACAAAGTTAAACATAAGCACAATTTGCCAGTTGTTGCTGATATGATGTTGAAATGAACTCTTAGCCATAATAACATTTGTTCAAGACAGTATTTTTCTAACTTTTGCCTAACTGGTCTGGCATTTGGTGTAAATTTACTTATTGATTCATCTACCCATTCGTTCCTACATTATCTTGGTACATTGCCCCTTGGATCCACTTGGGCACTGTTGATACAAAGACGAATGAGACAGAGCCCCTCTCAACAAAGACCTCACAATTTGAGGAACCAAAATGTACACACATTTACATGTAACACGCTAAATGATGATGAGGACAATGATGCTAAAAAGCAAGGGGTGAGGGAACGCAGGCAAAGGGGCAATCAGTTCTGCCTGGAGAGTCAGAGTAGGCTTTGCAGCGCATGTGGGGAAGATGGCAAATGCCAGGGGAAGGGGTGACAGAGAAGCTGGGAAATGTAAGTTGGGTCAGGTCAGATTGGGAACAACATTGAACACTGTATTTTCGCTGCCTTCTTATAAGCCGTGATGAGAGGGCAAAGGTTTTTAATAAGCAAGTGACACTGTCTTGAATGGTAATGCCTTTGGCAGTGTGGTGTGGGAGTTGGAAGAGGGTGTTTCAGAAAAACACTTATAGAAAAAGCACACAGATGGAAGAATGGGCAGCTAGAGAAGGATAGGTGGCCCTGGAAAGCCAGTGGCAGCCCAAGGCCATTCTGGTGTGTGCCCAGGCACTCTCCCCTGTGGTCTGTCTGGGCCCAAGCCCCTCAGTGCGTGTCTCTGTACCCAGCTGTTTCTCCTCCCTATGGCATCAGAATGGGGTTGGACTTCCTTCTCAGGCTACCAGTCCTTCTTGGCTTTTTATGCTCCCCGCATTTTGGGGCTCCCCAAGTGTGCCCTGTCAGAGATGTTCCGTCTGTTCTGCTGCCCCATGGCACACCTACCTCCTGGTGAGCCCTGATCCCTTGTTTTGTTGGGGTAGATGTCACAGAGCCCTGGCTGATGTAACGCTCAGCTTCTGGGGGGTAAAAAAGAAAGAAAAAAGAAAAAGAGAAAAGAGAATTTCAAAGCCCTTTATAATCTGTAAAGTTGTGTGCAAACAGTATTATTCTATCATTACGAGTTCCAGAATTCTGCAAGTCCGTGGTGATAAGAAGCCTGTGTGTTTTTAATTTCCTCCAAGGCACTTGGCATAGTCTTTTGTTGGTATATATGTCCTGAGTAGGTCATAACATGTGATGAATGGTAATAATGTATAGTTTATTTAATATCTGTGTTTATTTTCAAGCACTGGGTAATTTTTCTTCCAAGCACTGGGGTCTGTGGACAATTTTAAAAGACGCACCAAAATTCAAGAGTTCTTTGTTTATTCTTTCCTTTCCATTTTGGAATTTTAATAAAATAGCTGCTGGCCAGTAAAGCCTGTATATCATGAGAGTGTAAGAACAAAGTTAAAGATGAGAAATTTCGGGGACCGTGAGATAACACTTCATACCATGAGGGTGACTATAATAAAAGACAGGTAATAACAAGTGTTGATGAAGATGTGGAAAAATTGGAACCTTCGTCCATTGCTGATGGAAATGTAAAATGGTGCTTTTGAAAACAGTTTGGCAGATCCTTCAAATGTTTCACACAGTTATCATGTGACCCAGAAATTCCTCTCCTAGATATGGAGCCAAAAGAATTGAAAACATATGTTCACAATAAACTTGTACATAAATGTTCACTGCAGTATTAATGATAACAGCCCACAGTGGAAACAATCAAATGTCTATCAACTGAGGAACAGATAAGCAGGATGTGGTATATACATACAAGGGAATAGTATTCGGCCATAAAAAAGAATGAAGTACTGATACGTGCTACAACATGATAAACCTTGAAAGCACTAGGCTACCTGAAAGAAGCCAGTCACAGAAGACCACATATTATATGATGCTGTTCATATGAAAAGGCAGATCTATGGAGACAGAAGATAGGAAGTGGTTGCCTAGGACTGGGTGTCAGAGAAGGGGAAGAGAGTGGCTGCTAAGGGGTATGGGTTTTATTGGAAGGTGATGAAAATGTTCTAAAATTGATGTTTGCACAATTCTGTAAATATACTAAAAACCATTGAATTTTACACTTTCAGTGGGTGAATTGTATGGCATGTGGATTATATCTCAATCTATTTTTAAAAGAAATTATTGCCAAGAGAGATTTATAAGCATAAAACTTTTGTTAGGGTCCATCCGTCTTCTAGTTCTGATCATCCCAGAGTGAAGTTGTGGTTCCTGCTCCCTTTCTCTCCCTGTCCCTGCAAGGGGCTACCTGTGTGGTTTGCATCTGACTCAGCCGTCCTTCCTTCCCCAGACTCCTTCGTGGGCCATTTCCTCCTTCCACAGCGTTAGTCCTGGTCCCTCAGGCTTTGTAAATCACACTCTCCATTCTGCCTCTCACTTTAAAGTGATGTGAGATACTTTGTGTAAAGGATGAGGCAGCACATAAAAATAACTAATATTGTACCGATTGGTCTCTTCTGGTGGTTTGGGGGATACATATTTATAAAGTTCTAGCAAATGTGAGAAGCCACAGAAAATTGCCTCTCATCCAAATGGAGGAGCTAGATTTTTTATTGTGTTTTATTGATCAGTGAGGGTGCAATGACATTTTACTGCGAAGTTTTCCTGCAGGAGCGACATCCACCCAGCCTGCAGCAACTTCCAGGACAACTAAATGAACCAGTTATTCCAGTGCGCCGGAGGCAGCCACAGAGGAGGCAGCTCTATGGATTCATGGGCTGGCCAACTGCATAGCCCCAAACTGCAAATGCAACTCGAAGTATATGACTTACTAAGGGAGCACTTTGATGCAGACAAGTTGGAAGAGTCTGTTTGACAATTGAAGTCAGACCGTTTTGATTTTTACATAAAGACAGTTAAACATTGTCTTGACAGGTTTATTCTAATTTGGTAAAGGCAATAATTTTATGGGATGGTAACTGTTTCCTTGCAGTCATGATTCCTGCTGTTAATCTTGCAGTTTCTCCTAATTGGCAGATTGATGGGCTCCCAAGAATTTGCTCAAAAACCATTTGCAGAGGAAGAAAGACAAACCAGAGGGGCTTGCTTTCTCTCCTGAAATACTACTTCTAATACTGTGGGTGAGGGGGCTATTTTTGCACATAATTTACAAATTATTTCTGGCATATTAATGGACCTTTTGCCATTTAAATTTAATTTGTATGACGGTAATAAATGTGCTTAGTTTAAAAGTCAAACACTACTACAAGACTTATAAAGAAAAACAGCACGTTTTCCCCACTGAATCCCCTCCTCCAGTTCTGCTTCCATGAGGTTCCAGGACATTATTTTAATCTCTTTAACTGTTTCTGCATTATTTACTGTCACATTTCTAAATAACAACATTATACTGCTGTTTTTCTATTTTTCAGTTATGGGTATTATCCATTCACTTCCTGCTATGGAAGATCAGAGCTCAGCTCTCTCATATTCCTCCAGCTTATCATCCTTGGAATTCCTGTTTCTTCTCTGTTGGATCCTGTGGTTTTGTTTGTTTATCTGTTGATGTTGTTAATGTCATGTCTTTCTTTTTTTAACTTTATGTTTATTGTTGACACTATTACAGATGTCCCCATTTTCTTTTGTTGTTGTTGTTTTTAGTCCTCATGGAAGGATATATTTCCACTGATTTTTTTTTTTTTTTAGATAGAGTGGAAGGGAGGGAGGAAGGGACAGAGAGAGAGAGAGACAGAGAGAGAGAGAAACATCGATATGAAAGAGACACATCAATTGGTTGCCTTCCACATGATCCCAACCAGGATTGGGGGTCGAACCTGCAACCCAGGCATGTGCCCTTGACCGGGAATCAAACCCATGACCTATCGGACCGAGGGCCGACACTCTAACCACTGAGCAATACTGGCCAGGGCCAGATGTCCCCATTTTTCCCCCTTTGCCCAACTCCACCCAGCCGCCTCCCCTTTCCCCTCTGGCCATCACCACACTGTTGTCGGTGTCTATGGGTTATGCTCTTTCTAACTGCCTTGTTTTGGTGGAGCATATCCTCTAGTACCTTTCTGAGAATGATACATAGAAGATACATTTTGAGATCTTGTCTTTCTTTCTTGTCAAAGCTTAGCTGGGTATAAGATTCTAGTTTGGAAATTATTTTTCATTTGGGACCTCAAAGACATCATTCCATTATCTTTTAACTTCTGGTATTGCTATTGAAAAGTCTGATACCATTCTCATTCTCTCTCTCTCTCTCTCTCTCTCTCTTTCTTCTTCTTCTTCTTCTTCTTCTTCTTCTTCTTCTTCTTCTTCTTCTTCTTCTTCTTTTTCTTCTTCTTCTTCTTCTCTCTCTCTCAGCTTTTATTTTATTTTTTCAAAATTTTTTTTCTTTATTGATTTTAGAGAAAGAGGAAGGGAGAGGGAGAGAGAGATAGAAACATCTATGAGAGAGCATCGATTGGCCGCCTCCTGCATGCCCCCCACTGGGGATTTGGCCCACACCCTGGGCATGTGCCTTGACCGGGAATGGAACTGGTGACCTCTTAGTGCATGGGTCGACCAACCACTGAGCCACCCCAGCTGGGCATCAGCTTTTATTCTTTATCCCCAGAACTCTACAATATCATGATGATAGACTTTGTTGTGAGTCATTTTTATTCATTGTGCTGGGCCTTCATTCAGCCCATTCAATCTGAAAGCTCACATCCTACAGGAAAGTTTTCTTGTATAATTTTTTATTAATCTCTTATTCATTTTATCTGTCTTATCTTTCAGAAATTAGACTTCCTAAATTAATTTCTCTTCTGCATGTTTTTGCCTATCCTATTTTCTGGAAGAGTTAGCCAATTATCTTCTAATTCTATTACATTTAACATTTCTGTTATCATGTATTTAATTTCCAAGAGCTTTATATTGTTCATTGGATATTCCTCTTTTCTAGCATCTTGTTCTTTGAGGATATCAATTTCTGTTCCCTGAAGTTTTGCCCTGCTCTGCAAAACTCCCTGCATTGCCTCTGTGTTCTCTACTACACTCGCGTAATGGGATGGATAACTCAGTGTGCAGCTCACATGGCTTGAGCCAAATTAACAGGAGAAAACCACTATTAAAAATTTCTTCTTTTTGTTTCTGGAGATACTGCACCATACTGAGTCTCTTCCTAATACATTTGACCTCTCCTCTTTCCCTTCAATGCATCCTCTTCTGTCCTTTAATTGAAGGGCCATCACTTGATGGATCTGTTACTCTTCTATTTATAAACTTAAAAAGAAAAGAAAAAACTCTGAGAGTTTCCTTATTCTCACAGCTTCAGCTATTACCTCTGTGTGGATCTATGCTGCTTCAATCTACATTTCTAAACTGTCTCATACACAAAACCTGGTTCTAGGTCAGCTATTGCCTAATAGATGTTTCCCCTTGAAGATTCTGACACACATCAAATGCAACATGTTTGCACCAAACTAATTTAAAGCAATTGTTCACAAAATTAACTTCTGCTCCCAGCAATTGTTCACCAAATGAACTTTGGGAACTACCTATTAGTCATTCTTGTTTTTAATCACACTGGCCATCAACACTGAGCTGATGCTTACTTGGAATCCCTCATATTCATATATCCCTCCCCATTCATTACTATCCTTTCACTGGGGGTGCATATTTGAGAGTGTTCTATGTAGAAACTGTTGTGAGGCCCAGAGCTATGAAAGGTATAAGACATGATCCCTGTTCAAGGAGCTTACAATCTATAATCTGGAAGTGCTAAGACTCAAGTTCGGGGTGTGTGTTGGTGTCTTCTAGATTCCTACTGTTGTAGGTTGGGTTCCCTAGGAAGCAGACTCGGAGGTGGAGATTGAAGTGCAGGAAGTTTATTGGGGGGGTGCTCTCAGGGTCAACCCCTGAGGAAAGGAAAGAAGGAAGCAGGATCGGGCAAAGGGAGAAGTTGAGCAGTGATGTGGTCTTCGTGGCCTCAGCAGGCACTAAGGGAAGTTCTGAGGTTGGGACAATTCGTTAGAATTATCCCTAGTTGGGAAACTGGGGCCAGTGCTTTATACTTTCGTAGACCAGTCATTCAATGCAGGCCATCGTAAAAAGGGGTGACACTGGACAAAGCAGCTCCCTTGAGGAGAGACAATCCCCAAGGGTTTTCTGGCAGCAGCACCCCAGCAGCTGGGAGAGTCAGGCCTTCATCCCTGAAGGGGTGTGTGGCTGGTGGTGCCTTTTGGCTTCCACCAGATGCGTGGACTCACGCTTAGTCTTGGACGCCTCAGCAGTAGATAACAAATAGTCAGGGGTTGGTTAACTGAGTGAAAAATTCAGGAAGAGTGAGGTAATCTTTCATTGATTCATTTTATTATATGCTAACCAAACAGTCAGACTGTGTTAGGTATTGGATATAAAACAATGAAATTCCCAGGTCCTGCATTAAATAAACTTGTAATCTAGTAGGGGGTACCAAAAAGTAAGCAAACAGTATATAATACAGTGAGAATCATAAAACAGCGGATTGTAGTCTAAAAATACATTTTCAAATAAGTTTTAGGACATAATAAAATGCCAAAAAAGAGAATACAAACTATATAAGCAGCTTTGTTTAAGTTCTCATTTCCCAGCACATATTTCTGTTAAACTGGTGCTAAAAAAAGTCTCTTGCAATCTGATCTTTACACTTTCTGAACCGTATTTTAAAGTTACCAGTCACCTAGAAACACTGCATACACTGAACTGTTTTCATCCAATATTCTCCTTGTCTTTTTTGCAGCATTTGATTTTTCCCCTTTTCTCAGTGTGTAAAACTGTGCTGGCACTTGTTTCTGGGAGTGGAGAAGCAGAAATGCTGGGAAATAGGGAGCCTTGAGTGATAAGAGGCGAGGCTACAAGGGCAAGAGGGGGCTGATCATGAAGGGCTGGAGGGATCAGGAAGGTGGCCTTCATCTGGAATCCAAGTCAGACACATTCATGTCACCTTATCTCAGCCTGAAAGGACCCACAGCTGAATAAGAAGTTGATCAGTGGGTGCTGTTTTGTGGAACTTCTAAATAGTAGAAGGAAAAGTTGATTTAGAATGAGAAGATTTGTGCTCGACATGGAGTTTCCTGGTGACCTGACTCAGGCAGGGAAAGCGCTCTGCTGAATGTGGAGAGAAGGCGATTTAGACATGACCGCGCGCGCGCGCGCACACACACACACACACACACACACACACCCTTAAGACTCTAGCGTGTGTATTTTAAGAAGAAAATAAGTGAGCCAGCCCAGGCTCCCTTTGCATGCTTCACAAGTAATAACCAAGATTTGCAGGTAGCCCTGTCCCCGGATCTGAAGTCTCCACAGGTCACTAGCTGTGTTAACTGTTAGCAGCCCAGGAATCTATTACAAACACATGTTTGGGCCTTACAGTCTAACGCTGCAGGCATGCATTTTGCTGAGCCCTTGTCTTACCTTTGCAGAGCTCAGCACCTCTCCGTCATATGTGCCAGCTGGGCTGGGCTCATGGGGCAAGCCTGGAGATCTGCTCTTTTCTGGGGCACCTTGGGGAGTACCCACACTGTTTTCCCATCCCTGTCTCCATTCCCTCCTGTGGATAAGTAGTGGGCATTGCCAGTCACCACTTATCCTCCTGCACTGGTCCTTCCTCCTCCATCCCGCCAGCTCTGCCTCGTGGACTCTCATCCCTCTCTCAGACGGTTGCCATATGCTTCTGACTGCAGCCCTGCTCCCCTCCACCTGTTCTCCTCGCCACCACCTGGGCAGTCTGTGAGCAGAGATATGAGGGAGTCACTTATCTGCGCAAAACTTGAATGACTCCGATGGTCTCTGGCAGAGCCCAAACTTCACTGCCATTTTTATTCGTAGTTTCTTTTTTCTTGTTTTATTATTTTGTTGTTGTTTTGGTTTTTATTTTTCAATTACAGTTTACTTTCAATATTATTTTGTATTGGTTTCACGTGTAGAGCATAGTGGTTAGACAATTATATACTTTACAAAGTGTTACCCCCAATATTTCTAGTACCCCCTGACACCATACATAGTTATTACAATATTATTGACTATATTCCCTGTGCTGTACTTTACATCCCTGACTAGTCTGTAACCACTAATGTATACATCTTAATCCCTTCACCTTTTTCACCCAGTCCCCAACCCCTCACCCCTCTGGCAACTACCAGTCCACTTTCTGTGTCTATGAGTCTGTTTCAATTTTGTTTGCTGTTTTATTTTGTTCTTTTGATTCCACATATAAGTGAAATCATATAGTATTTGTCTTTCTTTGACTGACTGACTTCACTGAGCAT
Source organism: Tadarida brasiliensis (assembly GCA_030848825.1). Lineage (NCBI taxonomy): Eukaryota > Metazoa > Chordata > Mammalia > Chiroptera > Molossidae > Tadarida > Tadarida brasiliensis. Next base: position 89,145,419 of record CM061267.1, on the reverse strand, counting down.
AACACCTTTTAGGTCCATGTATGCTGTCACAAATGCTCAGATTTTATTCTTTTTTATGGCCAAGTAATATTCCATTGTATATATGTACCACAGCTTTTTAAATCCACTCATCTATTGATTCCCTGCCCTTTTAAAAAGATTTTTAAAATTGATTTTGAGAGAGAGAGGAAGTAAGAGGGAGAGAGAGAAACGTCAATGTGGGAGCAAAACATCAACTGGCTGCCTCCTGCATGCCCCTTACCGGGGATTGAACCTGCAACCATGTGCCCTGACTGGAAATTGAACCAAGGCAACCTTTTGATTTCCCTCAACAATGCCCAACCCAATGGGCCACACTGGCCAGGGCTCCCCACCATTTTTAAATGCACATCACACCCTCGAGGCCCTCCACAATTGGCCTCAGCCTACCTCACAGACCTGTCTTCCACCATCTCCCAGGTATTTCTGACATCTGGGCTCCCTGGGAGCACTTGCCATCAGAGGCAGAGACACTGCGGGCTCACCCTCTGCTACCTTGCTGAGGCTATGATGGTTTGCCTTCTTCTCTGCCCGGGTGACGTGGGAAGAATGGGCTTTGGAATTAGACTGAGCTGGGTTTTAATCCTGTAATAGCATTACTCAGTATGTGATCTAGGGTAAGATATTGAATCCCCTCATGTTCCTCATTTGTAACAGGCAGGAATCTTACTATCTCCCTCACAGGGCTGCTTTGACAATTAAATTAGATAATGTTTGTGCCCCAGAATGTGGGAGAGGACTTATCCTGTTGTCTCAGCTTTTAAATGAATCTCCAAGATGGAGCCATTAGGTGATAAGGAACCCCACACTTGAAAGAGTGGAATGAGACATCCCCCACGATTTACAAAGAGGGACCTGAGAGATCCAGCAATCGTGGCCCCAACAGACTGAAAGAGGAGGCTAGAGATTCACTCAGCTTCACTGGGCCTACATATTGAACTGGCCTAGTAGTCCCACCTCCCTAGAGGTGAGAGGGCAAAATCTCTCTTATGACCAAGGGTGAGATTTCCCCCCCAAATACCCTCCTCGAAAAAAATCCCCTTTCCTCTACTCTTGGTGCCCAGTTGAAATTTCAGCCTCACCATCCCTTCACACAAACAAAGATGTTAAGTAAAAAAATCACAACATGCCCTGGCCAATTTGGCTCAGCGGTTAAAGTGTCAGCCCATGGACTGAAGGGTCGAGGGTTTGATTCCTGGTCAAGGGCACAGGCATGGGTTGCAGGTTGGATCCCCAGCTCCGTCGGGATCGTGCAGGAGGCAACCGATGTGTCTCTCGTCTTCAAGTCGATGTTTCTCTCTCTCTCCCTCCCTCCCTCTCTCTCTAAGAATCAATGGAAAAATATCCTCGGGTGAGGATTAACAAACAAACAAAAAAAATCACAACACCACAACACATGAGCTCTCCAAGGGAGAAAGGTAGAGAAAGGCAGCCAGTTCCTGCCAGAGCAGTTGGGTGGTGGCCAGTGAGGTTGCTGCAGCCAAAGTGTCTTGTTTCTCAAAAACTCTGCTGAGAATTTATTGCCCATCTTCTTCTAGTCAGGGAAGGGCGGTTGTAAGGTTGCCAGCTTGCTCAAATAAAGAGAGGAGGATATTGAGCAATTACAGGGGAAGCCCATGAAGTCAGGCACAGCTGGTCTTCACGGGGATTGCAGATGGCAACTGGGAAGCCATTAAGGATCCAGGCAGATTTAAACCTGATCTGAGTCTAAAGTTCTGTCTTAGCCTAGACTGGACTTCGTCATACCTGAAATCATTGAATATGACCAGGAGAGATAGCGATCTGATATTGTCTAATTTCTGACAGACTATGTTTGAAGGAGATAAATAAAGATGCTTCTAGATTAGAGCTTACTTCATTGGGCCCATTCAGTAAATAAGTATATTGAGTATGTAAAAACAGCACAGTGTTTGGCATAATAAGTGCCCAATAATTATTAGCTATACTAATAATGGTTGTTATTATTATTATTATAGTATTATCACCTAGTACCTAGCACACAGTATTATTATTAAAGTTATTTATGTCCATTATTATCTCTTCCTTGAATAGACCAACACTCTATTTGTTAAACTAACTATAGCAGGTGAGGGAAGAGCAAACTTCATGAACATGGCTTCCTTGCACCCAACAATGAAGAGCCTTGCACCCAACAATGAAGAGCCTGGTACCCAACAATGAGGAGCCTGGCACCCAACAATGAGGAGCCTGGTACCCAACAATGAGGAGCCTGGCACCCAACAATGAAGAGCCTTGTACCCAACAATGAGGAGCCTTGCACCCAACAATGAAGAGCCTTGTACCCAACAATGAGGAGCCTGGCACCCAACAATGAAGAGCCTTGTACCCAACAATGAGGAGCCTTGCACCCAACAATGAAGAGCCTTGTACCCAACAATGAGGAGCCTGGTACTCAACAATGGAGAGCCTGGCACCCAACAATGGAGAGCCTTGCACCCAACAATGAAGAGCCTTGTACCCAACAATGAGGAGCCTGGTACCCAACAATGGAGAGCCTGGCACCCAACAATGAGGAGCCTTGCACCCAACAATGAGGAGCCTTGCACCCAACAATGAGGAGCCTGGCACCCAACAATGAGGAGCCTGGTACCCAACAATGAGGAGCCTTGCACCCAACAATGAAGAGCCTTGTACCCAACAATGAGGAGCCTGGTACCCAACAATGGAGAGCCTGGCACCCAACAATGAAGAGCCTGGCACCCAACAATGAAGATCCTGGCACCCAACAATAAGGAGCCTGGCACCCAGCAATGAGGAGCCTTGCACCCAACAATAAGGAGCCTGGCACCCAACAATAAGGACCCTTGCACTCAAGCACATGCTGGGAGTACTTGATGCCCAGTGGTAAAGCCTTACGTTCATTGGTTCTGATCAACTAGTGCAGACATGCTGAAATTCTGGATCCTCTTCTGATATGACTTTTGACAAGAAGCAATGGCAACAAGATATAAGCTAAAGAGGGAGAAGCAAAGAAAAAAGATATTTCTAGATGGCCTACTATGTGCTAGGGACCATACTGGGCTCTTTACATTTGTTATCTCATTTAATGAGATGAAAGAATGCAAGTTGTGGTTTGCATTACCCAGATAGAACATGGAAACATTTTCAAATGTGAAATGCTTGTACAGAGAACTATGAGCCTTTTTTCTTCCATTATAATTTTTGTGTAAACATAAAATGACAAGAGTTTAAAGATGGAGCGTCCCTGGGCACAAGCCTAAGAGTTCCTAATATAATCAAAATCCTCTTATTTATTTTCTTGCCTAAGTGGCTTCTCCCAGGAGGACAGCAGTTGTGTTTCCTTCATTCTGTGCAGCAGTGGTTGCAAATTAATGTCCTCTGCCATCAAAACAGCTCCACGCACCTCTGCCAAATGTAGTTATCTCATCCAGTAATAGGTACAGCCTAGAGACGGTGCGGTTTTAAACCTCAGATCTTAGAAATCCTGGGCAATTAGCCACTCCCTTGCAGAAAAGAGCAAGGAAGGGCAAGGCTGCGGTGAAACAAAACCTTGTTGTGACAGCTGCTGATCTGAATAAAATCTTCTTTATGCTTCTAGACACTTCTCCCAATCTATAAGCCTGAGTGAGTGAATCGAAGTGATAAATAGGAGGAAAGACAAGGTGAAGAATGGGGAGGTGATGGATAATTAGCAAGTTCTCAGCTTAGAGTGGGTTCAAGGTGGTGGGTATTGGCTGGAGAGTGCCTTTACTTTCAAATTGAGATAGGAAGATGTAAGCCTAAGAAAACGCCACAGAAATATAGCTTTAGAATTTTAGAATCAAAATATATTTGAAGCACACTAAATGAATAATGTCCTACAAAATTAAAGTCACACACACACACACACACACACACACACCTAGATAATTAAATTATACCAATATAAGAATCTGTTGAATTCAATAAAGAGGTGTTTTTTCCTATCTAAATCTTATTAGCCAAAGTATATTTTTTAGTTTAGAAATTGCTTGAGTGAAAAACTACTGGTTCTAGAATAAACAATTCTTGACATGGTTTTTAGCCTAGTTGTACCTGGAAAGAATTTGCTTCCAGAGACCTGGCTTTAAAAAGTTTGCTGGAGACAGGGGGTAAATTCAGTCATAAATACATCTCCATGATGTGATTCAGTAAAAACTCCATGTGCCCTGTTCAAAGAATATTACTTTATCTTTCACCACTTGTGTTGAACAATTCTGAAATATAACTCTCTTGTTGACTGGCTTTTGGGTTTATATGGAAAAGTGTGTGTAATAAGTCTACTTAGCTCCTAGCTGGTGGGATTCTGGGTGAGAGTCCCTCGGTTAGTGTCCCAGATTTACCCTGACTTCCTCTGTGAGTAACATCTCCCTGGCAGACCGAGTTAGCTACCTACTGGATATTCATTCTCTTGTCCCTGATTTCAGAAACACCATTCTGCCCAGAGCAGCAATATGTCCAACTCCAAATATTCACTTCTCAAGACTCCCTTGCAGCCAGGACTTGTTGAAAATGTGTCTTATTATACCGAGAGAGCCCCTCAATCGCATGCATGGTCCTAGATTTTATTCACAGAATATTACAGTACAAAGGAAACAGTGGTTTAACCAAGGCCCCAATGAGATGAACCATGCTAAACTACCTCTTGCCCTTATCTGAAAAGGAGTCATTCTAGAATTAGGAGTCATTCTAGAACATTTGATTTGTGGTGTCAAGGGAGCCCTGATGTGAGGGCAAGATTTGTCAGAAGAGTGAATCAGGGTTTAAATTAGAAAGTATTTATTTCAGAAAAAATTGAGTTGTATATGATTTCAAAGAGTGGTCACCATAGACTTCTTTTAAAAAGTGAAGACCCCAGGATTGAAGAGTCATAGGTACTTTTAAATTTTCTTTATACTTTTCTGTGTTTTCCAAATATTCCACAATAAAGATCTACTCTGTAACCAGAAGAGAAAAGAAAGATATTTTGGAGTCCAGTAAAAGGTTTTAGAGGAAAAAACAAAGGCCTCATAAATACAATTTCCTTAGAGAATAACATCACATAAAATAATATTAAGAAAAACAAATACAGGTGGTCTCCGACTTACAATGGTTCGATTTTTCGATTTTACAAATGGTGCAAAAGCAATACACATTCAGTAGAAGCCATACTTCAAAATTTGAATTTTGATCTTTTTCTGGAGTAACTATATAGTACAATACTCTCTCGTGATGCTGGGCAGCAAGCAGTGAAATGATTTTTCTCAAGTGCAAGCTAATGTAAGTGTTCTGAGCACATTTAAGGTAGGCTAAGCTATGATGTTCGGTAGGTTAGGTATATTAAATGCATTTCGACTTAAAGATATTTTCAACTTGTGATGGATTTATCTGGATGCTACCCCATCATAAGTCAAGGAGCATCTATCCGTATCAGCATGAACATTTGCATCACCCATGTTTTGAATGCCAGCTGCAACTTGCCTCTATCATATGTGGATGTCAAATAACTAAAATGTTTAACATCCAAGGATTTAATAAAGTACTCTGCAAAATTCCTGTGCATCTAATAATTGTTCTCCTTTAGGACAGACAAGAAAAGCTCGTTATCTTCAATGCACGATTCTGCTTACAGAAATGGCCTAAATCTTGGGGCTGGAAACAAGAATTGAGCAAATCCAAATAACTCCCAGCTAACATTGGTATGACATTTGGTTAGGGAAGATGTCCCAAGAGAAATGTAAACTATTTGAAAACATCCTGTTACTAAAACTTGAACATAAGAGGAATGACAAATGGACTGGACTCAACAACTTAACTCTAAGCACGCAGGAGTTTAGATCCTGCAAATACATTTCTAGCAATACTATTTTTCACGTTCTCTTACATGGATAGCATCCCTACCATGTGAAGAAAGACCAATGACATTTACGACTCGCTGAAGAACAGGTTGGAAGCAATCAGCACCCTCACTCCTGGCCTGGGGTCCTGCCGAGTGAGTCACGGAATCCTTGATCCTTGCTGGAGTCTCTCATTCAACTTCCCTCCAAGGCTCACTCACCCCTGGGGACTGATTACAACCATCTGCTAAGAGCTATTCCTCTGACCAGACAAATTAATAGCTACAAATTATCAAACAGGAAGAATACAAGAACAACAGGGCAAAATGACCAGATCTTAAAGCGTGCTTGGAATTTATGATCCCCAAACAGCTGCAAATGCATCCAGCTGAGATCTCAGAAGGTGTGGGTCAAGTGTCCAGGGAGCAACAGGCTGAGACTTCATTGCCACTGGAGTTGGACCAGTCGATCTGGGTCCAGGGCCTCTGAGGCAGTGTGTGACTGTTATTGCTACATTTTCTCTGCTTACAGTCCAGCTCCATTTGGGAGAACTTGTGGAATGGCTTTTTGGTCTGGGTAGTTTATTTATTGGCAGATTTACTCTTCCAAGATATTTTTTCAAGGCAAAAGAAGTAATAGGAAACCTGCAGCATATTAAGAGTTAGCTATTCTCTTGGAGGAAGTGGAATGATTAACTGAACACGTTGAAACACGCAATGTGTGATCAGTATGTGGACAGGGAGGATCAAGACGAGGAAACCTTACCTGGAAAGAGACAAGAGAGGAGGATGGCAGTGTTAACACCATCTAAAAGCCAAGCGTTCCTTTGGTAATGAACTGTAGCTACAAACCACAAGGGATAAACCACCTATCGCTTTATTAAAAAAATGAAACGATGAGGATGTCTACAAGAAAATTATTAGAGATCATGTCTTAAATGTTCCTGTACTGGAAAACATAAAGCCATATCCAGTTTGTTTTCACTTTCCTGACTTTTCACAACCAGCACCCAAGAGGTGAAGGGATTATAGAAGAAATGTCCTGGGACCCAGGGCCAGTCCCACATAAAAGACAAGCAGGGGCGTCCATGTGACTGAAAGGTTTCTCCTCATCTTTGCAGATAGTAGGTGCTTTGATGGTACGGTCTGTATCCAATTTTTACACTCCCCCCCCCCCCAACACTGTGTTAGCCACAGAGAAGTGTCTCAATGAAAGCGAGGTGAATCAAGCTGCATTGTAATAAAGGAGTTTTGTTGACCTTGTTCTTTAAGTCATATTTTCTCTTAGTTGCTGTTTAGATTTGAGTCTTGACATGAATTCTACACAAGGCTTAGGACAGATTAAAGACAGAGAATGAGAACAAGAAAGTTGGGGTAAAGAAGAGCGACATGTGGCCTTAATTGCCCGCTCTGTTAAATGAGGAAGGTGGACGAGGATGACCTCTTAGAGTTCCTTCCGGTTTTAACACCTGAGCTTGGCTGCATCCTCCCATTTCGTGGGTACTTTTGCTTTTAGCATCTCTCAATTCAAACCTTTTCGGAAAAATCACATTTTATATTTATTCCATCACTATTCATCTAAAATATTGGAATGTCCAACCAAGAGGAGCTTTAAATAAAGTATTTATTAAATAAAATATGAGACATCTATGTAACAGAATGCTATTGACAATGTGGCTGGTAAGACATTGATCGTGTCACTAGATGGCCTCTTGGTATGTGGAAAGTTGTTTATACGTAAAGAAAATGCTGAAATCCATGATATTATAGTAAAAAACAAAACAAAACCCTGGAATATCTGGAAGGAGATTCAACAATACATGATTATCTCCGGATGGTGGGTTGTGAGTGACTTTTACTGGGTAATGTATTTTCTAATATTTTTACAACAAACGTAGATTACTTATGTTAGAAAAACAGGAAAGAAAAAAAAGACTGCATCTCAAATCACTGTTAAAAGGACTGCTCGAGCTATTCTTAAACCTTTCTGGGGAAGGGGATTCCTGGCACCCCATTTATCCATTCATGGCCACCGGGGCTTATTGACTTCACAGCAGAACTGCAGCTTCCACTTGACTGAATCCGTCCTCCAGTTTGCATTAGCTCCACCTCTGCCAGGCTCTTTCCAACCATCGCCTCTCCCCCGATTCTTCTGGACTAGATCCAGTCAGCTTCTTCTAGGTTCCTTCTTGTGTCAAGGAGCTGGAAAGCTGAAAGCTCTATTCCCAGACTCCTTTGAGGCTGTGGTTCTGCAGTGCGATGCTCTTGCATGAAGGTGAGAAGACGGAGGAGGCAGCGGCTGTCTTCCTGCAGGGGTGCTGCCTGACAGGCAGACCCTGACAGATGTGGCCGTCATGTGCGTGTAGGGTGGCTGTGGAGTTCCTGGCAGATTCCTGACCTCTGCATCACATCCACTGTGGAGTGACCTTGAAACCAAACATCTGGCCTAAAGACACCCCACCCCCCAACTTATTCCTCCATCCCTTCCAGTGATTTTGGAAGGCATCTAATTCCCTGAGTTTCATCCCTTTCTGCTTGATGTACCTGTAATGGTTTCTTTTTCCTGCATCACCCATGCAAAATCTATCAGCCATGCAAAGCCTGGTGTAGGTCCCATCTTCGTCATGAAATTTCACTGAAGATTGTGTGGATCTAACTAACAATGACCTCACCTCATGGATTCCACTAGATTAGAGCAGTGATAACAGACTGCTGAGGGCCCCCTTGCATGGCTTTTATTTGTTTTCTATTTGGGGTTTCATGTACAGATTTCCTTGAACAAAGTATTCCATATCAAAAAGAGCTTTGGGACCCACTGGACTACCCTTAAGACAAGGATCTTCTTGCATAAAACATGCTATTTCTTGTAAAACCTTTATGATGTTGCAGCCAAAGGAATAGAGACAAGAATGGGGTGTATTCTGTGCTTTCCTTGTGGTGTGGGACATGCACATTTCACTTAGGTTCCTGTCAGAGACATACAAACCCACCCTTCCCACTGAGGGTGAGCCAGGGCCCACGTTCAGTGATGTGGAGCAGCTGCTCACCATCTTCTCTTTCGCCCCTCTCCAGTCTGGACAGTCTCTTTCCAACTCCATTTTCAAATTTATGTTTATCCAAAGTGAAATTTGGAACTTTCTACAAAAAGACTGGTGGTTTACATCATCTGATACAGAGGGCTGGGTCTGAACAACAACAAAACTGGCTTTTAATGAGAGCCTTACTATGCTCTGTCCCATCACGGTAAAGCTCAAAATGGGACGTCAAAACAGAATTCCATTCTTCACCCATGCAGTAGAGTAGTTCATCTGTCATACATGCAAAACTAATAGTTGTAGATTGAATACATTTCTCCATAAATACATGTCTCTGTAAATCTGGACTTGAAGAACCAAAACATATTCTTGTCTGCACAGTAGCTCCTGTAGAAGTGGACTCACCTCTCAGTCCCCAGAGATGCAATTAAAAAAAAACCAATGTGATGATAAGTCATGTTAGCACACCTTTCATCAACAGTGTTCTAATAACTTTTTTGACTCCGTGTAGGGAGAACATTGGGTATTTCTGGTCGTCATGATGATCATGATGTTGGGAAGCACTTAAAACTCTCATCTCAAAAAATCCTGAGAAGCATCAGGTGACTCTGAGCAGTCTTACACACTGTCTGGGGCGTGGGAACATTGTTTCAAGTGTCATGGACTCTTTCACAGCATCTAGTGAATCGTGTGTGTGCGAGGGGCTTCCTTTGTCCCTAGTTCCCTAACTTTCTGGAAGCTTTTGTTAAGTATCAAGTCAGAGGAGAACTGTTTCCTTCCAAAGAGGCATCTCATGTGAGTTTGCATTTAATAGGCTTGGGATTTAGGTGGCAGCACACACCACATAAGTAAGTCAATGGGTGCCAAGAGACTTGGAAGAATGTAGAAGAATGTAGCATTATTATTATTATTTTAATTAAGTGTAATTGCCTTATTAATCCTCATTTGCATAATACTGGGTAAAGCACTTAGCTAATACATGGCTATATTTGCAATTTTCTTCACCCAGAATATTTCTATTCAGCATTTATATAGCATCTATTGGTTTATGATACTAATATAGTAGATTCATGCTTCTGTTAAGGCTTAAATGAAAGAAGTTGAAAGCCAAATCCATTATATTACCTTCTTTATATGGAACCTTTCATCATGAAGAATTCCAAATTGCTTTCTGAAGTACAGTGAAACCCTTTTACAATGAATTCCTAAGGGGGCAGCTACAGCAATGTTAGCTGGGGCATTTCTTCATCTAAGCATTGTATTCAGCATTATGGGATTGAGGGGGAAGGGGTAGATTTTAAAATCTTATGGCCCTTGGGAACTCAGATTGTGTTATCTGCCAAGGTGTCTACACACAGAGCGAAGGAAAAATTAAATTCTTTTATTATTATTAGATGAAATTTTTGTCTTAAAATATAAAAAAGTATGCACAAAGAAAATATGTAATATAAAGAAAAAAACACACCTTAATACAGATACATCATATGCAGAGAACGTACTAGTAAATACTGAGTATTTGATAATTAACACATTTTTTCAAAAGCACAATTTTTCTTCATTTTTTTAAAGAGGTTATTCAAGTATAACATTTAGAAAAGTGCAAAAACCACAAATTGACAACTCAGTGGATTTTCACAAAATGAGCTCACCTGTGTAACCAGTGTCCTGTTGGAGAAATAGAATGTTCCCAGGACCCCAGAGGTCCCCTCAGTTATTACACAATATCCTAAAAGGAAACACTGACTTTTAAGATAATGGGTAAGTTTTACCAGTTTTTCAACTTTTTTGCAGATAGAATTACATGGTATGTACTATTTATGATGGCTTCTTTTACTCATTATCATGTCTGTGAATTTATTCACATAATTGTACATTCCCCAAATTGATCTACAGATCCAACACAATCCTGTTCAAAGTCCCAGCTGACTTCTTTGCAGACGTTAAGAAACTGATCCTAAAATTCATATAAACATGCAAGGAACTGAGAACAGCCACAACAATATTGAAAATAGAGAACAAATTGAAGTACCCACTTGTCCAAATTTCAAAGATGACTACAAAGCTATAGTATTCAAGACAGTATGGTATTAGCATAAAGTTAGACATATAGATCAGTGAATTAAATTGATGAACCAGAAATAAACCTTTATGGAAAAATAACAAATAAACATTTATATTAATTGATTTTTGACAAGGGTGCCAAAATAATTCAATAGGGTAAAGAGTAGTCTCATCAACAAACAGTACTCGGATGATCAGATGTTCAGATGTAGAAGACTGAAGATGGACCTCTACCTCATATCAGACACAAAAATGAACTCATAATGGGTCAGACCTAAATGTTACAGCTAAAACTATAAAACTCTTAGAAGAAAACATAGGGGTATATCTTTGTGACCTTGTTATAGGCAGTGGTTTCTTACATATTACACTACAGCACACACAACAAAAGAAAAAGTAGATAAACTGGGCATCATCAAAATGAAAATCTTTTGTGCTTCAAAAAACACCATCAAGAAAGGGAAAAGACAACCCACAGAATGGGAGAAAAATTTAGCATGTTATATGTCTGATAAGGGACGTCTATCTAGAATACATAAAGATCTACTACAATTCAATTTTTTGAACCTTGAAAAATATTATACTACATAAAGAAGCCAGTCACAAAAGATCACTTATATGATTCCATTTATGTGAAAGGTTCAGAATAGGCAAATTTATAGAGACAAAAAGTAGGGGATATAGGAGGGGTGTGGTTTCAGTGAGTGACAGGTCATAGGTATGGGGTTTCTTCCTGGGGTAATAAGAATTCTAAATTTGATTATTGTAATGGATACACAACTAGTTGAAGATACTGAAGTCATTGAATTGTACACTTTAAATGGGTGAGTTGTATAGTATGTGAATTATATCTCAATAAAGCTGTTAAAAATAGCTTTGTTTCCAGATTACAAAATCAATACACATTCTTTGCAGAAAACTTGTAAAAGATTCAAAATACAAAAGGATACAATATAAGTAAACCACAATTCCACAGATAAGAAGAGTTAAAATTCTGGTGTATATCAAGGACACTCTTGCCCTTTGGAAGAAATAAGCCAATTCTTCAACAGTACAGACTATCAAGAACTGTATTGGCTTTACCAGGTCCCACAAGTCATGCATTGGCATATGACATTGTTTTTACAAAGCGCTGATACTGTCAAAGTGGGTTCATTCTCTGAGATGGCAAGAAAGCTAAGCCATTCTCACTTTAGCAAGTGAGTTTGAAAGTGAAATCTCTTGTGGCCTTGGTGGAATGGGACACCCAAGGATAAGTCTTCATGGGAGGTAGAGGAATAGAAAACTTAGGAGCCTGGGCACCTAGGAGGTATTATGACCTCAGAGAAGGGAGCAGTAATCGAGTATTGAAGTAGAAGGCTAGGCACAGGGAGACATCTTTGAAGATAAGCCTTACCCTATTTCAGTGATTTTGCACAGTGATAGTCCAGGATTTGACAAAAGACGTATGCCAATAACCACATCTAATAGACCTTCCAAGCATTAATGTTATTACTAGCAGTAACCTCTACCCCCTTGGATAGTATGACAGATTGTGTTTCCTAGAGATGGCCTCATCTATACATTTATCCCATCCCACATGTTATTTTACAATGTGCCTGGTGCTTTTCCACCAAGAGAAGCATGGAGGTCTTTCCATGAATCTTGGTGTGACTGCTTTAACCAATGAAGTATGGTGGAAGACTTTGAGGCGAGGTCATAGAAAGGATATAGCTTCCACCTCACTCCTGGTCAAGACACTTGCCCTTGGAACCTACCTACCATGTTCTGAGGAAGCTCAGGCCACATGGAGAAGCCACGTGTAGTATTCTGACCTTGGGCCCCAGCTAGACCTTCAGCCAACAGGGTAGAAGCTAAAAAATCGAGAGATCTTAAGCTTACAGTGGAACAATACAATGTCATCTGATCTCCTATGTCTCTTTTCTAATATAACGCTGCCCGTTTTGAGGAAAGAAACCTAAAAATATCTCATTCCCCCACTCTTTTTACTTCCTCAGCCAGATCTAAGGAACTGAAAATTATCTCCAGTGGTTCTCTCAGCAAAACAGCAGCTTTTACAACTTACTGTAGAAGCAGACTCTGAAAAAGTTTTACAATCTCAGCTTATACCTAAAGCTATTCTCTTATTGGCCCAATATCCAGTCATTTAGACTAGTGTTAAACCAAACTTAACACATTTTAAAATGGAAATCTAAATAAGATTCCTGCCAGTTTGGGAGGAAAATGAGCTGTGGGCAAGATCACTGGGGAAGCAAAGATCATTCTAACTCCCCTTGGTCCAGGGTTCCTCTGGGCACAAAACAAAGTGCTCCTGTTGATGTCAGAGTTGATGACAGTGACTACACAGGAAAATCTCAGTGATGGCACTTCTGGTCTTTGTAAGGAGGCCTGGCATTGTCCCACTCCTAATGTGGCTGAATGCCTTGGCTATGTCCCAAGTGGAGATGTAATAGAGTATCCAAACAATACTGTGTAATCCTCAAAAGACTCTTCTTTTAATTTTTTAATTTTGATCTTATTCCATGAGGACCTACTCAGAAGGAGAAAATAACTTAGTATCCTGTTGCTCAGCAGCCAAAGTATTCACCCTGCCTAGCCCCCTCCTTCCTGAACCCCCTCCCTCTCTTCTTTCTTCTTACCCTTTTTTCTTTCTCCCTCTCTTCTTTTCTCCCTCCCTCCTTTCCTTCCTTCCTTTTTTTGAGAAGTGAAGTGTGCTATAAATGTGGGGACAAGCTATATTTATATTTGATTCGTTTTCAATCCATGATTGTATTATTGCTTCCCCCTCTTGGAGTATAATTCTTGATGGCTGGAAAGGATCACTCTTTCTAATAGTATCTTTCCATTTCAACAACAATTCAACTGAAGCATTGGTGGTATTCTTAGTCATAATTACTGTAGAGTGTCTCTATTAAGGAGAGAGTAGTCTTTGCAAGAATCTTGGTTTGGGTGTGTGACTGCCCTCACTTTCAATCCCACTTGCTACACACATATATTTAATATCTGCACCTGTACCAGGTACCTATACAGGTACCATGCTTGTACCATAAAGGTTCCACCTGTAAGGGACTTACAATATGGTTGAGAGAAACAAAAATGGCAGCAGTTGGAGTGAAAGAAGTTCTAAACAGAGGTGTAAGCAACATGCTTTTTATATGATGATGGTGGTAGTGGTGTGTGTGTATGCTGCAATTAGAGGGCTCTCCCTTGTGGGAAATAGCGTTTAACCTAGAAGCTCATTTGTCCATTGGCCTTAGGCCGACATTTGCTCTGGGTGAGAATACATGGCTACCAATATGCCTAAGGGGCTCCAAAAAGCTCCTGACCCTTGCAATGAACAACTCCTTTGCCCTAAAATGTCATCTCTCAGGGGCCTGTCATAACACCTGAAGTCCCACTAGTGGGCTTAGTCCTTTTAACTCTAGATCCTGAGACTCCAGAGGACACCAGCTAAAACTGTTAGCATGGTCCCTCTGAGAGGGACACATTACATTGTTGGCATATATGGTATCAAAGTAGTTTATCAGTTCAACTAGTTGTCACCTTGGAAAGTGAAATACAGAGTAGGTACATGTTACTGGATTCTCCCCACACCTCCCAGAAGACTTTTGGAGGTTGAAGCAGTGTAGTACAAATGGTAGGGGCAAGGAAGGGCGTCCATTATGTGGAAAAGGGAGACTAGAAAACATACTTCACTCATGAAACACAAATGCCCCATCTCTGTCTTATCTCCTTTACTGAGTGGATTATGAGTGTGTATGTGGGGGGGGGGGGGACAGGCAGGGGTTCTGTGGGTGTGAGGTTCTCAGTGTGACCTTGCAAACACAGAGGGAAAGCTGCAAGGCACCAAAGGACCCAATATTGGCAAAGAATGCAGAGCCGCCCACGCCTTCACTAACTCTTATACTCAAAGGCTCTGTTGATTGGCTACCAAGTGTCTATTCTTCCATGCCTTCTCCTATAGTACTCAGTTTTTCATGTTAGCCACTTCTTGCTCATGGAGTCCTTGTGCTTCAGGGGAACCTCCTACTTTGCCCAACTTTCAAGGTGGGGCCCGATAGGCTTAAACAAACTTCATATATCCCATTGGCTCATAGGTGGACATGTGACCTGAGCTGGTCCAATTGGGTTGATTTTCTGAGCTATCTTGGCAATCTCTCACTTACTGGATGAGAATGAAGAGACAAGCGCTGGAAGCTATTATGTGAACTCTAGATGAAGCATCCTTTGACTTCATCCTCAGCCATGCAGAAAAGTGGAAAAACACTGGATTCTTGAGGACAAGGTAGAGCCTCTAGATAAGGTATCCTGAAGCTTGTCCCTACAGTTGCCTTGTCAGGGACATGGCCTATTAAATGCTTTCAGAAGTGTAGTCTGAAGACCAGCAGCATGAGCATTACCTGGGAGCTTGCTAGATATGCAAAATCTCAGGCCTCACTCTAGACTCATGAGTCAGAATTTGCTTTTTAGTAAGATCTTCAGGTAATTAGTGTGCACTTGAAAGTTTAAGAAGTACTGCCCACTAAAGTTTAATCCTGTTGACTTGAGTTTCCTGCTCCTCTCAATTGAATAAATCTTAACTGTCACAGGCTCCCTCACCTGGTGACTCTGGGCTTCTCTGGTTCTGTGGTCTTGATTAGCCCCTTTATGTTTCACCATAACTACCCCCACCCAACCCCCAACTCCTTTTTTCTTACCATTTTCCATTTAGACAACATCTGGAGATGTCTCCTTTTCCCTGCTGACCTCTTAATCTATTTCTTAAACATCCAACAGATATGTAAGCTGGACCAATTCCAAATGGTTTTTAGAGCAGCAAGAGGGAGTTTTGTACTGACTAGCAAAAGACAACTTTACTATTTGTTTATTGCAAGGGTCAGAAGGTTAGCTCTTAGCACACCAACCCAATTCTTTGCAAGTGGTTTCTTGCTCAGGCCACCAGAGGTGTAGAGTTTCTGAAATACTTGGGAGACGAAGATTCATTGGTTAGTTCCATTGTTGTGTCTGAGATTTAGAGGAAACTTATTAGGCAGACCCGTATGGAAGGATCCCATTCCTCATTTATTTGGGGAGGGGGATGGGAATCCCATTAGAAAGCTTACTGATCAGGGCAGCACCTGACAGATTGCACATGCTTAATAAATGTCATATCATTGGTGCCCTCTTCAATATAGACATGACAATGATGCCCATTTCAGGAGGGAATGCCTGACCATGTGACCATCAGCTAATGTTCTTTCTGAAAACAGACAGTAAATGCTGTGCAACCCACTGTGTGTCAAATTTAAGGAGTAAGTCATAATGATTTTTGCATTGGATTCCACACAGCACTTAAGGCTTTCCAGTTCAGGCCCTTGGGCTGAGACTCAGAGACTTTCTTTTCTCTCTGGTCCTGCAACAAACTGACCGATGGCTTGGGACAGTCACTCTACCTCCCAGGCCCTCAGCCCCTTCCACTGTCAAACAGCATGGCTTCCCAAGTCCCTTCCAATATTCTAGGGACCCATGACTCTGCTCCGGTCTGTTTCTATAGTATTTTTCTCTATAGCCCTCCGTAGAAGTGATTCCATTTTAGAAAACTCCATTATGGGAAGGGACTTACCCTGAGGTCTGACGGTGAGAAATTAGAAGCAGAGATCTAGGGAAGTCCTGCTCTCCCTGAGGCCAGCTGGGGCCTCAGAGCTCGTCATGGGATTGCATTTGTCTCCAGCAACTCCCTAGGACCAGAAACAAGTTCATACAAGTGTTCAGCTCTTGGCAATATGTTGATTCTATTTCATGAACTCTCATTTTTAAATAAAAAGTCTAGATTGGAATGTGGTTTCCTTGGTCTAAAAGGATTTTGTAGACTTTAACCGTAGTTTATTTTATTCACCTAAAGGTTTGAAAGAGGACAGCCCCACCACCTCCCTAGGTCTGAGATGCTGTCTCCGTTGAATGGTGGTTTTTCAATCCTGTATTTGCGTAATAAAACCAGTTAGCAGACCAGCCAGTGAGTTTGCTCTGGGGGGCTATTCATCAAGCTTATAATGGAAGGAAGAGCACCTGGTAACATCACAAAGCAGACTTCATTTCCCTTTGTAATTACAACTGTAAAATAACTTCCAAAAACCCAAATTGCTATTGAGAACCAGATAAGGCAATTCTCACGTCTCCACCTCAGTGAGTGACAGTCTCATTTCTGCTTAATTGAGCAGCAGTCAATTGCTTTTTGTAGCCAGGGTGGTAGCATGGTCTGGTTCTTTTCCACTGGGGTGAGCTAGTTATGATGGTGGGAGCAGCGGTGGCCTCACTCGGCCTGCTGGTGATTCCACCGTCAACTCGTACAGACTGGCTCGGCAGAGTAACTTGTCATTTCTTAAGGAACATGGAAAATAATCACCCCGAGTAACTGCATTAACAGTGTCTGCTCTAACAGCAGTGGGTTACAAACAGCAAGAATTCCATAAATGGCCCCTCCTAGGCTGATAGGAAGAGATTAAAGTTTTCTTTTTCATTTGCTG
The DNA here is from genome assembly GCA_030848825.1 of Tadarida brasiliensis. Taxonomy (NCBI): domain Eukaryota; kingdom Metazoa; phylum Chordata; class Mammalia; order Chiroptera; family Molossidae; genus Tadarida; species Tadarida brasiliensis. The sequence continues at coordinate 89,127,987 of CM061267.1, read as the reverse complement.
AAAAAAGTCAGCATTAAATTTAATCAATATTAGCATATGACATGGTTAGATTAGACCATTGTTGGCCTTCACATAGACTATCAAATGCTGTCAATTACCCTCCCACATTCTCTTTCTCATTAAAAAAAAAAAAGGCTATTACTACAGAAACAAGGGATTGTAGGCTAAGGGATAGCAGCTGTTTGATTTTTGTCTGAATTTTAAAATTCCGGTCAGACTGCCATTTAAAAAATCAAACTCAGAGTTAAACATATGTAGAGAACTATTTAAGTCGGAACAAAACATGCATGTATGTTTCTGAAATGAAAATGTTACTACATGTTTATTATTAATCTCCTTGAATCCCAGTTGCAGTCTGTCCCAGCTGGGCGTCCTTGAGCAACTTCCTGACCCTCCCCAGATCTCCATTTCTTCATTTGTCCAGTGGCAGTAATAGCTCCTATCTCATAGGGTGGTTGTGAAAATTAGATGATATCTATGCATATGGAAAGTGCTTGGTACAGTGCCTGGTATTACTGTAGTAAGTGCTCTAGTACGTGTTTGCTATTATCGTTACTACACATTTTCCACTCATTAAAAACTCTTAATTGCGACAATTAAGACATGTGATGCTCAGAAGGATAAGCATATTCTTTAGTCGCCCTAATTTGAGTTAGTACGTAATGGAACCTTTAGGTTGTAGACTGCTCCTCTGAGGAGCTTGGCTAGAGGAATCTCCACCAGTGGAGGTCTCAGCTTAGGGCGGGTACTTGCCATCCTCCAAGCCTGCAAGGAAGGGAAAGGGGACTAGAGAAAGTGAAAATTGTTGGAGTCAGTGAAGTCTGCTGCAGGAGCTTGTGTAGAATAGCCTCTGTCTAGGAGTGGTCCTCAACCCTGGAGGCCCATCAGAATAACCCAGGCTGCTGTCCAAGCCAGTACATTAAAATTGCTGAGTGTGGGACCCAGGCGTCAGAATTTTGGGGGTTCCCTCAGTGATTCCAATGTACAGCCAAAGTTGAGAACAACTGCACTAGGAGTAGGGGAGAGTTGAGTGAGTCCTGAGAAAATGTCCAGACTGCTGCTGCTGTGGGGAACTGCCCAAGGAGTGAAAAATAAAAGTGGTGGACCATCTGGGATTAAGTAGCACAACTTTGTAGAAGACCTCATAGGAATTGCTTCTTGAGGTGCCTTTGGTTTGTGGAAGGTAGACACTTAACTCTGGCCAGCATATGAGAAGGAAGCATTTGCTGGAATGACACAAAGGTTTCTCAATAGAAGCCAAGGACAGTGAGGGAGGCAGGAAAATGCTAGGGGCCTGAGCCTGAAGAGTTCAGCGTCCTTCTCTCTAAAGTTCTACCGTTAATAAGGCTCAAATCAAGGCTTCCAGTCCAATTTCAACTTCCTGGAAGAGAGCTTGATGGGCCCAGTATGGGCCAGTAGTCTGTTCCTAGACCAATCAGCTGCAGCCAGGGGACGAGGCCTGGCAGCCCACCTCTCTGTACATCTCCAAAGAACAGCGATCATACTGAGCCTGATGGACACACCAAGAGGGTTCCATGACTTTATCTACCTCTAACAATACTTGACATCTTAGCAGAGGGAGTGAAGAAGACCAACTTCGGGGGTCTGCAGGGCTGCACATTGTGAAGGCAGGCGTGGCAGACCGGCTGTCATCGTCAGTAGACAAGGGTAGCCGTGCAGCTGGAGATGAAGTATGAGAATAAGGAGCAATGACTGTAAGGAGAGCAAACACCGACATAGTACTTAGGAGCCAGCTTCTGTTCCAGGGCTTTGCCTGCTTTACTGAATTCACTTAGTCCTCACAACCTTCTGAAACAGTACTATCATTATCCTTATTTTTCAGATGAGAAAATTGAGGCACACTGTATTTAGATGACTTACCCAAGGTCTCACAAACCCACAAGGTCAGGCTCCAGAGACGATGTTCCTATGTGCTTTGAATCAACACACTTGTTTGAAAAGGTGGCAAGTCCTGGTGATGCTAGTTGAGAGTCGGGTACATGAAAAGTAGAGAGTAATAACGACACAATGGGGAACTGAATCTAAGATGTGAGTCTTGGAGGGAGGACAGTTCTAAGGGAAGAAGAAGTCATGTTGTTGGGTAGTAGAGGTGATAAATTCAATTTTTAAAAAGTGGACATGAAAATTTTTATTGAAAATGACTCTATTAAATGGCCCATATGATAACCAGCCTATAATTATCATATCATTATCCAGGTGGTGCTCCTGACACCAGGGTTGAACTCTGTTGTTGACCTTTAGTTCTTCATAAGAATGCAGGCTCCTTGAGGGCAGGGATTACCCCCCACCTCATCCCCCAATTGGTACTCTAGAAATACTCTCTTGGTGGATCTAAATTGAGAGTTTATTTTCTTCAACCTCCATTCACTGATGTGGAGTAATTAGCTTGATGAAAGAGAAAGTTACTAACCAAGAAATTCTTCCCTTCCATACTCCATGTTCTATTAGTGCTGTCTAACTGTTCCTGCAATGATTTGCTACCATCGGGACCGTGATTTAATTATGCAAAGTGTGACAGATCACTTGAAAGTTGTTAGTTGCTGAGGAAGCACATTTGTGATGTGGGGGAAAAATCCTTTGCATTTTGCTAAGTTTCATATCCTCTATGAATACTTCTTAGTGGGAAAGAACTTAATGATTATCCTGCAGATTTATGAAATGTCTCAACTAGATGTGACAATGAGAATGTGCTCAACTGTCTGCAGGGATAGAAAAGAAAAATGATATGCTCAAGACCCTGACTCCATTGCAGGTACGAAGAATGCAAATGCCTTACCTTCCTTCAGCACCCAGACTGCATCCACCACCTTGTCTCTTCTACACCCCTCAGGTCACCTGTGCTGGGAGGCATACACATGGGACTCAAACACCTCTGGGGTAGTAAGATCAGGGCTAAGTCTATACATGGAAGGGAATCAGGCTCTGACTCAGTTTGTTGACAGAGCCATCTTCCCAGTTGTCATGATACAATCAGATGAGCCAGAGGCTCTGTTCTTCAAAGTGCTGCCGACCAACAGCATTAGCATCAGCGGAGAGTGTGTTAGAAATGCAGAGTCTCAGGCCCTGCTCCCAACTGACTGAAGCAGAGTCTGCATTTTAACAAGACCCCAGGGGTTCACATGCACATGGAAGTCTGAGAAGCACTGGCTCAATCCAATGATCAGTCAAGAATTCTTTCAGGGCAGGCTCAGTACAGTTAGTGGAAGCTCAGTTACTTGTGTTGAATAGAGTGGTTCATATGCGAAGGCACACATTTATTCAAGTATTGGGGCTTCTGAAGAATGCAGAGTGGCTGTTGTATAAAAGAAAAGCAAGTGCCCTTCTTCAACTTGTATTTATTGAGTACCTACCACATGCCAAGTATTATTCTAGGCACCTGGGGTACAGTGATGAGCAAGACACACCAGTGCCTGCCCGCCAAGAGCTTACCTTCCCAGGTACACAATAAATAAGCGGTGAGAATTCCTCTTCGAATAAAAGGTGAATAGAACCTTTTGGTTATTGGATACTGGGACCTCACCAGCTTTTGCCTAAAAATCAAGGCAGTCACATTATTTTTCATTTGTCCTTCCTCATTTTTTTTTTCCCTTTCTCTCTACCTATAAGAATAGAAAAAGGCATGGATTTTAGTGATGATCCTTATGGGCAGCAATGTAACTTCTTAGTTGTATTAAAAATCTAAATAGCCCTGCTCAGTGTGGCTCGGGGGTTAGAGCATCAGCCCGCGGATCAAAGGGTTGCAGGTTCGATTCCCAGTTGAGGGCACGTACCTGGGTTGCTGGTTCAACCCCAAGCCCTGCAGGCCCAGTTGTGTATCTTGCAGACTAGAAACAGATGACCACTATCAATTGTACCATCTCAGGACATTCCGTCTGGAACAGTTGCATGTCTGACAATCACAAGAAAGGAGAAATTGACTTAAAAATGTCTTTTCCTTTTTTCACATTACCTTCCACGTCTTGGGACCCTGAAACATGACACCTGAATTGAACATACTTTTAGTGTTGAAAGTATGTCACTTTTTTCTTGGCAAAAAGACGTGGAACCCATCTTTTCACAAACATGGTAGAGGAAACATCTGGGTTTGGAGTGCTACCCAAATCTATAATATTATTAAATAAATTTCTTTTCTGCTTAAACTAGCTAGTTAGAGAGGTTTCTGTTGTCTGCAACCGAGAATGCTGACACAGCTATCTATTCAGATGGTTTTCATTATTTTATGTTAGTAATTCTCAAGCCTTTTGGTTTCAGGATCCCTTTACTTGCTTAAATATTATTGTGGATTCCAAAGAATCTATTTTTATGTAGGCTATATTTATTAATGTTTACTGTACATATTATATCTTTAAATATTTTAATGTGAATTAATTCATTTAAAATAAAAGTAAACCCATTTCATGTCAACGTAAATAACATATTTTTAAGAAAATTAAGTTTCTGAAACAAAATATTAGTGAGAAGAATGATGTCATTCTTTTTATTTAAACAAGTCTCTCTGATATCTGAATAAATAGAAATCAACTTAATTGCTATATCTTCTACATTTAGTCTGTTGCAATACATTGTTTGGTTGAAGTATATTTAAAAATTGGTTTTACACAGATATTAATAGCTTTTCAGATAATTATGGGTATTCTTCTTTGATATTACACCAAAACTTGACAAGTAACACTTTCTTAAATGTTATTTACAATGTGAAATCTAAATCCATTATCAACGAATTTTTCATATACTATTACATTAACATTGATTGATATCTCTCAGTTTGATTGGATCTCTTACCCATGCATGATTTTGAAACACTACATGTTGGTCATTTGGAAAATGTACGTTCAACATTTTATAATATAATATTTTTAAAAAATCATATCCATCACTATTATCTCTAATTTCATCAGAAAACTCTTTAAGTATATGGAAGCTGTTAAGCTCCCAGAAACCAATACAAGTTTTCTAAAATTCTAATTTTCACTTGAAAGACCAAATTTTATCCTTGGCAACAAATACTGTCACTTGTTTTCCTTGAAGTGACAGTCTCACTTTGTTCACTTTCAGGAAGAAGTCTGCAAAACTCCCAAGTCTGACTTTTTTGTTGTTCTTTCAAGTCAAAAGAGGTATTCCATGAAAAAAGCAGCTAGTTCAACTTACAAGTCAATTGCAGGGCTTGCCTTTCCTCCCGACAACTGTCATACTTTGTTATACAGAAATGCTTTATGTGAACTCTCCATTTCATCATGCAGAATGTTCAAAGGATGTGTACTCAGGAGTTGGATTTAATGAAACGTAACTTTTACAGCATCATCAAGGACATTCTTAAGAAAACTGGCTTTTTTTCTGCAAGTGTGTGGTGGTAAAAATATATGATGACTATTCATATCATTTGGTGCCAGTATTAGAATACTTATTAGTGCAAATGTCAACACAGGGCAAAGGCAAATAAGGTCTTAGCATTAGTATGAAAATAATTTTGACCTTGCAGACTCCCTGAAAGGGTCTTGGGGACACCCAGGATGACGAACCACACTTTGAAAACTGCTGATCTCGCCCTGGCCAGTTTGGCTCAGCAGTTGGAGTGTCGGCCTGCGGACCAGAGAGTCCCTTGTTTGGTTCCCGCTAGGGGCACGTACCAAAAAAAAAAAAAAAAAAAAGAAAACTGCTGATCTGTGTAAAATGTGTAACACTAAATTATGAGGTAGTGAGGACTATATAATAACTATAGTTATTATAATATAATAACTATAATATAATAACTATAACTAAGCTAATAATAACTATAACTAAGCTAATAATAACTATATTAGCTTATACATGGAGGATGGACACAAGAAAGCCAAGAACACCTGAGGAGAATGTTCCTTTCCCTACTCTCACATATAAATGGTTAATGTTATAGACTGCACTATGTCCCCTAAAACTCGTACGTTGAAGCCTTAGTGTTTGATGTGACTACATTTGGAGATTGGTCCTTTGAAGAGATAATTAAGGTTAAACAAGGTCATAAGGGTGGGCCCTAATCCAATAGGACTGGTGTCCTTATGAGAAGAGTAGGAGACACCAGGAGTGTACACACACTGAAGAAAAGCTGTGAGGACACTGAGAGAAAACAGTTGTCTGCATTCCGGGAAGAAAGTTCTCACAAGAAACCACCCCTGCCAGCTCCTTGATCTTGAACTTCAGCCTCCAGAACTGTGAGGGATACATTTCTGTTGTTTAAGCTGACCAGTCTGTGGTATTCGATGACAGTTAAACGCAAGCTAAAACAGTTAAATACAAGGCTTTTGGTAGTCATCATGGACCAGGCTTCTAGCCTGAGCCAATCTGTCCATACAGTCAATTGCTTTGTAAAGCAGAAGTTCACTTCATCAGCCAGTGGGGTTAAGTGACATTGTATCACTTCGAATTCCTCTAGTCATAAGTAACACAAAATTGTCTTAACCTGAAAGAACAAGGCGTCTGGGTGTCGCCTAGGTTGGTAGCTCAGAGGCTCAGGGACAGAAGGAATTTCCACCTTTCCACTATACTGCCCCATCACGGCAGTGAGTGCCCCCCATGGTGGCACAGTGGGTATAGAAGTCCCTTGCATCAGAAATTGACTCTCAGACCAATAGCAAAACATAAGGGATATTCTTGTCTAGGCATCTTTTCCCCACAACCACAATCCCAACTTCCCCTCAGCTTTCACAGGCCAGGCCTGGGACACATGGCCATGTCTGTGCTGGTCATTGGCAAGAAGACTGAAACCACCTGCCGGGGTCTGCGGCGGGTCCTGCCTGCGTTGATAGCTAATCCAAAGGGAAAAGAAAGGGCTGCTTTGTACCATCCTCTGGATCCCGGTGTGTATTTGTAATCACGCTATAGTAAGCTTGTAATTGTGTTGTGGTAAGTCTGCACTTTGGACCCTTTCAGATGCTTGAGCCGTGACTACAGTGTTACTCAAGGCACGTTGCCAACAGTGAGTCCAAATCACCTTGCCCCGTTTGCAGCTGCTAGAGGAAGGAGGCGGTCTCCTGGTCTCAGGCCACTACCCTGTCCCTGTGGCGTCTTCCAACTTGCAACCTTGGGCAAAAAGCGCAAAGGTTATGATTCAAACTGTAGCAGCTGCTCACCTGTGTGTCCGCATCCCTCCAACCCCACCGTTTCGCTGCGCTCTCGAGAGCAAGGATGACTTCCTACTGCCAGTACCTGCATCTCCAAGCCCAGGGGCTCTTTCTGGAATTCAGCAAAACTCTCTGCCAGGAATGAACAACCCCTCCCCCAGCAGCCTTCAACTAGCCACGGTCTGCAGTTGGTGTCTAACTACCCTGGTTTACCCGCCGTCTGGTGGGCTAGTTCTGGGGCGCGCATCATACACCATTTCCCAGATTCAGCTCGTCTCTCACTGTGACACTTGGCGTAATTACTCACCCATTACTGGCTGCCGTCCCTGCCTTCCTTCCCCTTTCCCCTGCTAGTGTTCCCTCATCTCTGAGTGTACCTCTGGGGAAGCTCAGACTAACGCAAAATATCCTATATTCTATCAATCAAGCTGGACGTAGAGACCGGGGAATGCCTAGGGTCAGTTTCAACTCCATCTTGAACCATGAAAAATAAGAGGAACTTGAACCAAACAGGGCATGTGTCCTGACCACATCTCATAGGTGCTGGAGTCAGAGTCCGTTCTGAACCTGCTGGTGAATTTTATAAGATCTCTTGAGAGAGTTGTCTTGCCACGGCATCCCAGGTAAGCAAGCCCCCGCAGGAAGTCAGGAACCTATGTTATACTTTGGGGGAAACGTGGGGACATCTCCAGAGACAAACAAAATGACTTTATATTTACAAGAGCAAATAAATATAGTGCAAGCTGAGTATGTAGGAGAACTGGGGGGAAAGGTAGTCAAAGATGGGAGTGGTCCACCAGCTCTGTCCTTAGGAATACGGACTCCGGCTAGTGTTTGACCTGGAAAAGGATTTCGGAGAGTGTTCGCCTGGCTTTTGACTAATTAAGTGCAAGAAAAAATCTAAAGTCAATAATAGAGGGTTGTAAATGCAGAAGGAAGAAAATCTTTAAAACCTTTTTATATGACTTTTGTCCAATTTTCCATTTCTACTCATTGTTTTCTGTGTCTCACTAAGCGAAGCATACTCCTTGTTAGGCGTTTTTACAGCAGTTCCTCACTCTGAAGTGTGTTGCCACCTTTTTTTAATCAGTTTTCCCCACAACAGTGGTAGGTTAGGTCAATATCATTATCCCTGTTTGAGGAAGAGCAAAGTCAGGTGAGAAAAAGGGGAGATGTCATTGGTTCAGGTCAAATAGGAAGCTTTGAGAAACGTTGACTGACCCACCAGCCTGGGGGTAAGACCACTCTGGGCCCCGTGCAACAAGTTCAAACAAGTCTGGCAATTCAGGCAATTAAAAACTACTAAATTGGAAAATAGAAAGCCTTAAAAAAAAACTTACCACTACACTGATGATGTGGAAATTATTCAGACATTCATGTATCATAAGTTGTGATGCCAAATTAATTTTCTCCTTGAATTTCCCTACCTTCATCTCTTCAGGCGTCCATTTTCTCCTCAGATCAAACCTCACCTCTTTCAGGAAGTTCTCCAAGACTATGACAGCCTTCAAGAATTGACTTGTCCACTCTGCATCCAAAAACACTTTGTCATCATATGACAGGTGTTTTGCTGTTCAGCGCTGTTTGCCTAGTCCCTTCCATTATCTCATTATCTCTGGCACACAGAGGTTCAATATGTATTATTACGTGAATGAATAGCATTTTGTAATAAACATGATGTGTGTGTGTGTGTGTGTGTGTGTGTGTGTGTGTGTGTGTGTTTGGGAAATGGGGAGGAGGGTCCAACCCCAACCCTATGCTTAACCAGCAAAGGTGGGCAAAGTCTCAGGGACAGTAAAGGTATTCCCTGGAGAAAGACCAGACTGCCATAGTCACAACGGGCCTTTTAGAGACAACATAACCACGTCACTTCCTGCACATTCCTGACCAAATTAATTCTATTTTTGACATTCTGATTGTTCCTCGCTGTCATAGCCTTTGAAAATATTACGGCTGAAGGCTCGAGAATGAGCCGGTCCACTCGGTTGACCACCCAACAGACAGCTGTCTCACTAGGTGCTGTGGGAGAGGACAGCAAGCAGAAGGCCGCACTGCAGAGGCCACCTGTCCTGTGCACGCTCCCACCTGCATGTTTGCAGAGCCCAGTCACAGGAAACAGATGAGAACGCCTTCACTTCCCTGGCTCTTAGATTCCCATCTCCCACTAACAACTCATTCATTCACAAGTGTTTACTGAGCGGCTATCATGTGCCAGGCCCTAACCCAGGGACCGGATATATAGAACACATTTATTCCACATCACTAGTGTTTTGGGTATGCTTCAAAATTTCTGGTCCATTGATGATGGCATTTTCCATGTTGTATAGTCTTCGCTGTTATTATATAGTAATTTTTATTACAGATGATAATGAATAAGTGTAGATACATGCTCCTTTTGGACTTGCCCTAACTCTCCTGCATTCTCAGTGGGCACTCCCTGTTGCCCAGTGGAGGAAAGGCAGCAGCAAGAGTCATGTGCCCGTTTGGTCCTCAGTTCCCTTAGCTGGAACTTGACAGCACCCTGGGCAGTCTGCAAAGCCACCACTTCCAGCAGCAGCATACAAACTTAGTCTCCACTCAACAGCTTCTTAGCTGCCTGGCACTTTCCTCAGGGGGCCTCCCTCTAACCCACCCAGGGCACACTTACAGTGAATAAGGCACAGAATTCACTGTGCTGGATGCTTCCGCCCACTGAAGGCTTCATTATAACCCAACGGGAAAGAAGTTTAAACAAATGCTCACTTTCCTTTTCTTCCCCACCCATCAGTCTCTGTCAGCTTGATCGAGAAAATATGGCTGTTAATAGGCTACAGTGGAACAAACATTTGCATAACTGTTACCTCAGAGCCCATAACTCTAAGCTAATTGGCTGATGGTGATTAAAATGATTAAGTGATTGTAATTTATATGATTAACCAATTAAACCATTCTCCAGCGATTGGCTCAGGGTAGGCCTGGGGATGTGCGCTTGTCTCCCAGCATGAAGGCCAAGTTAAGTGTTCTTTCAAATGCTGAGTTGTTCCTCTGACCGGCAGGGAAAACGCTTTACACTGGGTAGTTGATTTTAGCGTGTTAAGTGAGTGGCTACCAAAAAAAGCTGTGCCTGGCATAAAATAAATGGGAGGCCGGGCAAGGATTCTTTCACGTGGAGGGACAGGGTGTGTGTGGTGTTGCCCAGAACCATGATGGTTGTTTGAAGGTAGCCCACCTTCCACTAAAATGCAAGAGAGACACGGTGAAGATTTAGAACCCGGGAGCCGTGTGGCTGGTTCCAGCCCTGGTTCTGTGATCAAGGTGCTGAACCTTTTTAAGCCTGTGGGTTCCTCTCCTGTATATAATACTACCTACCTCTTAAGGTCATTATGAAGATCAAATTAGATTATAGATATTATACTCCCAATAAGGATTAGCTGCCATTGTGATTGTTGTTTCTGTTAGGACTTTATCATTACTCCACTGGGATATAAACTACTCCTGGTGTTCAGCATGGTGCCTGGCACGGAACAGGTGCAAAAAATACAGTACGCCTCCCTTGTCTTCGGTTTTGCTTCCTACGGTTTCAGTCCAAAATATTAAATGGAAAATCCTAGAAATAATTCATAAGTTTTAAATTTCACACCATTCTGAGTAGTGATGAAATCTCGTGTTACTCTGCTCTGTCCCACCCGGGATGCGAATCACCCCTTTGTCAAGTGTATTCATGCTGTATGTACAGTAAAATAAGACATGTTGAGTTAGAGAGACCATATTCACATAACTTTTATTACAGTACATTGTTATAATTGCTCTGTTTTATTGGTTATTGTTATTAATCTCTTACTGTGCCTAATTTATCAATTAAACTTTATTATAGGTATGTATGTATAGGGAAAAAACATAGTACATATACTATCTGCGGTTTCTGGCATCCACGGGGTGTCTTGGAATGTATCCCCCCTCCCCTCAGATAAGGGGACTACTGTATGTGCTGATGATTGAAATAATAATAGTGGACACAGAGCACTAAAGTCACACGGGGCATAAGTGCTTCACGTTCATTAACGTGGGTCACCCTTGCAACCACTCCATGAGGTATGTAGAATTATCTTCTGCATTTCAGAGGTGAGGAAACCCAGGGAGAAACCTTAACTTGCTCAAGGTCCCAGTACTACTGAGAGGTGGGTTTGAGAGCAAGGCCTGCGTCAGGGCTCCTCTGTAACTAGTAAGTAGGAGGATCTAGGCATTTTCCCTATCCAAGGTACAATGTCCTTGCCAACTGAGGATAAGAAAATAATACAGTTCCTTCCATTTAGGGAGGAAAACAAACTGGGTTAATTTGCTTGATAACACATTTCAGGGAGTTGGCAACTTTGGCAAATGCAATAAGCAAAAAACAATGTGACTTCTCAGAACCAACTAGACAGGTAGGCAGAAAGCAGAAATCGAGCGTGTTCTTTGTTAATCTGCTGGGTAAACTCAAGGTCACTGTGATTCCGCATGTCTACGTCCCCACTCCCACCCCTTTGCCTTCTACCAGCAACCACCTCACTCTCCCTGCACCCCGGGCTAAACACACCACCTTCTTCCCCAGATTCCCCGGGCTTTTAGCTTCTGGGAGCTCTGAGATCTAGCTGGTGGCTAGACTTACGGCTGTTGGTTTTCAGTCTTCACGTTTGTTGGAAAGTGGAAAGAGAGGCAGGTAATTGACATCCCTATTCTGGAAGTTTCAGCCAACATTCCAAACCTAGCTACTTGCGGGTGTCTTTCTCCCAGGCCTCTTCTGATGACTAAATGTCAGCATAAGAAAACTAGCAAGCGTTTTACTTCCATTTATAGAATAACATTTATAGAATAACATTAATAGCAATAACTAATAAAACAGAGCCATAGATACCACCAGGGACGAGGGGTTTGTACTGCTGCTGTACTTATGGCAATAAATGTGGATGTGAGGGGCTGGAATTTCGCGACACTGACCCCAACACTTTCTCGGTTCCAGAGCCATTTGACTCAATTCAGTCTTTTTCTGACTTTCCAACTGCTCTTCTCTTTATTCCATTTCTTCCTAGCCCAGGACTTAATCCTTTCCTTCTCCCTCTTTTCCTCTCTCCTTTCTCCGTCCTCAGCCCACTTCTTGGACATGAATGCTTAAGACACCTATTGCCATGGGACAAACTGGTTCATTGTGATGAATATGGCCATTCAGTAGTGACTGGTGAGTGTACGTTCCCTTAATAACTCCCATGTGATGGAAGTGGAATTTTTATTGTTAACCTGATGCCAAAATGAATTCCACTCTCTTTCGCCACAGGTTCTTGGTCTATGTTCGTGTGACTTGACCCAAGTTCTTTTGTTTTTTTCTTAAAATGAATGCATTTTCATATTATAAATTTTATAGAATACAAAAAAGACAAAGGAGAAAATGTAGATCACTTCACTATATCTCTCCTAATGTTTTTCTTTCCTTAACTCCTCCTCTACCACAAAACAGTGAAAAGTTATTTTAACCCTAAAAGGCTGTGCTCCGGGTGTAGGCGCGTGCATAAGGGGTGGGTGTTAGAGAAAGCCCTTTGAGATTCACTGGGCTTGAAGAAATATATCACAATATTTGACAAGTTCAAATTATGGCTGGGTCCCCACAGCACTAACCTCTGGAGCCCTAATCTTTTCCAGGGTTTAGGGGAGTCAGTCTCTGGCTACTGCACAAGCAGGAGAGACCCAAGCTCTAGACTTGGCAGGTCAAAGCTATTCAATTCAGCTCTAAATCTTTACAAATCCAAGAATTTCCCTGAAGTCGTCATTCACTCTGAACTTGTCCGTTGCTTTTCGTAAAGGAGAGGAAAGAACCTTGCTTTGGTTAAACATCGGCTCCCGTGAAACCAAGCGTTGAAAGGGGGCAGAGTCCATAATTGATTTTCTGACAGGTTATAAAATATTAAAAGATGGGAAAGTTTTAAACCTAATTTTTAGGTATCTGTCTGAAGCCATGTCCAGTTGGCCTGCAGAATCAATGAAACAACATTACAGAGAAATGCTGAACTCATCCTCTGCTGGCTAATCTATATTTCAAAGATGAGACTGAGCTCTTAAATGACCTACTCACAGAGTGAGCTGATCCCCGGTTTAAACCTCCCACTTGGAAGCTTGGTTGCAAAGATTAACTATTTCAAGGAAATGAAAGTCAACACATCCCTGCAGGACGGGGAGAAAATTCAGACCAACCGAGCAAAACAGGGCAAGTAAAACCCACAGTCTTTCTGTCAATTCAGTGTCGACCTCTTGGAATGATTTGCAGCTTTTTATTTTATTTTATGTATTCTGGTTTACCTCTCGCTTTCGGGGGAGGCATGGAAGGCAGCCTTTATTATCCCTGGGTATTCCCTCAACAGTGGCATTAGGGACATGTGTCTGACCTATGTGCACATGAGGTCTGTCCTAGGCAGGATGGAGGTGTTTTCAGTTTCTTTGGCTCCGCCTCCAACAGGAAGTGCCACCTGAGGAGCACAGGAAGCTCCAGGGTTTCCAGATCAGCATGGGGATCAGGAGTGTGGCCTTCGGGCTTTCAGTCCTGTCTTCACCACTATTTGTCAACTGGCCTTGAAGTAAAAGGAACATTTTTGGCCTGAGGTAAATGTGGATGAGAATTCTATCAAACCGTTCTTAGAAACTATCTTTTTGTTTTTTAGCCTCTGAGGCTGGGCCTCCTGAGTTGCATTCCATCCTGCAAATGTCCTAACCCTCTCAGAAGGTTCTCTGGAAGCCTTTCCCAAGGCTTCAGGTGTGTCTTACTGACCACTCTGTGATCTGGGGACTCCCCACACTTGGGCATAGTATTTAAGTGTTCTTTCCTCCTTTCCCCCAATTCCTCACTGTTACTCTCCCACTTCTTACCCCTACACACACCTTCCCACTCCCATCACCATTAGCTCCTTGAAAGCAGGGATTGGGCCTTGCTCACTTCTATTCCCAGAACCTAGGGTAGCACCTGGCACCATGACCATCTGACATATATTTTGTTATTTATTTTATTTTCTAGCTCCCAAAGTAGAACTTAAACTCAGGGAAAGCATAGCTTTTTGCCAGATTTGTTTACTTCTTGATCCCCAGAGTCTAGAAGAGTGGCTGGCACATAGTAGGTGCTAAACAAACATTTGTTGGACGGACAGATGGATGGATGGATGGACGGATGGATGAATGAACTGAGATACAACGCAATAGTAGAAACATGTGATCAAGGTGTTATGGGAATGTAGTTCTGGAGCCATTTGTTTTGAAAGAATTAAGAAGAATGTTGGGAAAGACTTAGCTGAAGAGATGAGGTTGGAGCTGGGCCTTAAAGGATGTCTTTGCTACCTAAAAGTGATGAACTAGAGCTGCAGCAGAGGGGAGAGTGTGGTCAGGGCAACAGGGCATGACCTCATTTGAGACATACAGACCAGAAGAGGAGATCGGAGCATTAGATTGGGGCAGCACTCTGTACAGATGAGGTTAGACAGATAAATTGAGGCCAGTTGTGAAGGATCTGGGATATTGTGATGGGCATTAGGAGTTTATACTGTAAGACTGTTGAAGGCTTTTAAAGAGAGGAGTGATAGCACTGGATCTCTTTATAGAAACTGTGGAGGATGGATAGAGTATGGCAGGGGGAAGATTGGTACAGGGAAGCCAAAGAGAAGGAACCTGCTATGTATGGACACTTGGCAGGAGATGGGTGTGAGCCAACCTTGAGTTTTATCATACTGTGCCTTGACCATAGGAGAGGTTCTCCAAAGAGTGGCTGAATGAATACTGCTGAATCAGTGCTGAGGGTTCTTGAGTTTCTCTTAAATACATGTATTTTCAAAGTTAATTCAGGTCCCATTAGGTCACTAGTGCTCAACTGGGGTGATTTTGCCCCTCAGGGCAAAGTCTGGAGACGTCTTTGATATAGAGGCCAGGGATGCTGCTAAACATCTTACAATGCACAGGACAGCCCTCACACAAACACTTATCCAGTCCAAATGTCAATAGTGCCCAGGATAATATAATCAATTTAAAAACATGAATAGAGGGAGTAGGTCCAAGGAATGTGTGTTTTTGCTCTGCTGAAGGCAAGACCTTAATCTAAGAGTGACTCCTCTGAGTGATTTAGACAAGAGGACTTCAGAGTTGGGGTGACAGACACCCTGAGGCACTGGCCTAAGTATATTGGACCTTGATCGCCTAACTTATTGCAATTAGATGAGTGCCCACAGAAGGTACTACTAAAGAGATAACATAGGTAACTTGCCTGCCACGGGGTGGCATTTCATAAATGCTGTTCCTGTTCCTTTTTTAAAAATAACTTGTACTGATATTTCCTCCTGAATCCAATTCTAGTTCTTCTAATTCACTCAAGTGTCCCCTTCCCAATGTGGTCTTTTCTGGCTGTCCTAGTGAAAACTGAACACTCCCCCCCCCATACTTCCTATTCTCCTTCTCTACATTATGTTTTCCTCTCTGACACAATCATATTTTGCTTATGTGTTTATTATGTGTCTCTCAACTGGAATGTAAACTCTGTCAAGTTATATGCCTGTCTTATTAGTGCCATGTCCTCAGCACCCAGAACAGAGTCTGGCATTTAGCAGATGCCCAATAAATATTTGTTGAATGAATGAAACACATCCCAGTTTCTAATAACCAGAGAAAGTTGCTATGATTCACTGAGTCTTTCTGCATTTTCCTATGATTGGTATACAATGAGTGTTTCATCAGCAAGCATAAGGAAAAAAATTCCATGAACTACTGAGGCCAATTTTTCTCTTGAAAGGAGGCAAGTTGTAGTAACCTAGATGGTTCCATATTCTTCTGCATGTAAAGGAAAGATGTTCCAGGCTGATTTGTTCACTCTGCCCTCTCTCACCCGAGTCCCTCTGCAGGGAGGTGGCCATCAGGCCCTATCAGCGCTGCTGTGCTCATAATCAGATTTTAATGACTGTCTGCTTCCCTTCCTACATGTTTATAGTCCTCCGCACTCTGATTAGGCTTTTGGTCCCACAAGATAGTTAAAAGCCCACAATTTGTGCTGGGTGTTTTATTTTTTCTAAGTCAAGTGAGTGGGTGAATGTCCCTTTGATGTTCCCGCTGTGGATGAGAGCTGGTTGTGTTTTTAAGGCCTTCACCAATTATGTGAAATGGACTCAGGACGGGGCCTGAGGCTGGCCTTCTGGGTGGTTCAGAAGTCCCTCAAAAGTTTTCATTCTTTCTCCTCCTGTCTCCCCCACATCCCAGGTGCTGAAAGAACAGAGGAAAAGAAAGCAGTTAGAAGCTCTGGGAAGAAAAATGAATGGATGGTCTAGGCTAGCGGAGGGTCAGCTTTCATAGACATTGTTCCAGGAGGCTGCAGCCTCTCTCTGTGGGCTTCCCTCACCTTTAATTGGGGAGGTTGCCAGTGGTGGGGAACACACATCGTTCAAGTTGTCATCCCCATGGAGTTTGGTAAGCAGCTCCACGGGAAGGCCGACCAGGAGGAGACAGTCCCAACCATCTGTGGGGCTGGATTTGTAGCTGAAAGGCGTAACCAACAGACCTCTTGTCATTGCACTTATTCCAGCAATTATGTGTGCAAGAGGGATGGAACTGTGGGCCTCACAGACAAGGGAGGGGACCACAGGAATCACACACATGCCTCGGGGGCTCCCAGGTCATGTCAGGTTTGAAATATGAATGCCATGCTGGCTGGTGACTTCCTTGTGGCACGTATACATTACCCTGTCCATGCCACAACTAAGTCACATGCAATAGCACTTCATTATTTTAATTAAGTTTATTGCAAGACTAATCATCATTGCCGTCAGTATCCATCATCAGTAATTTTTCCGATTATGGCCGTGAGTGGTGACAGTTCACACTGACAATAAATGATCGTGCCTCTGGCTTGAACTGACACTTCATCGGAATTTGCAAGGTTGCTCTAAGCACTCCTGGGCTTGCTATGTAAAGAACTATTTATCTATGACAAAAGCTGGGTCTAGCTGATATTTGTTTTTGCTTCCCAAATGGATAAGTTCATAATATTTGCAAAATTCATCCTTTAGTAGATGACAGCCCTGGAGTCCAAAACACATTTAGAAAGAAGTTATATGCTCTTAGCTCAGGGCTGCTGTATCACAGCCATTCCCCAACCTGTCCTAAAGGCATATTAGTTGAGTTATGGCTCTTTCTTCCAAATGGACATGGGAATGAAGTTGTTTCGACTGCAAAATGGCTCTTGGCTGTTTCCTATTTCTAAGTGGAAGCAGGAGGAAAGAAATCGGAGGGAAAACAGCTCTTCTTCCCTTTATAACTGGTCCTTTCTGGCATCTGACATGATTGAAATTCTTCAACATTTAAGTAAGACATCTCCTGAACAATAACCTAGTTGCTTATTATTCTTGTTACTGCATTTCCATGGTTTAAAGCACTCCCTGGTCTCAACCGTTGGTGCTACAAATAATTTTAATTGAGCCGAGAAACCCTTGACATTTTAGAAATTATCTTCTATTTATAAGACTTTAAGAAGGAACCTTCCTGGCAGTCCTGACCTCGGTGTGATTTGACCTCCCCACCCCCCTACTTTGAGTTTAGTTTTTTATTTTCATTGAACCAAATTACTTTCATTCCTAATTTAATTTTTTTAGTAGCAAATAAAAAGCCAATTGGATACGTCTGTAAAATCCCACGCAGGCCCTGAAATACCCGGGCTCCTTCGACTCACACATATCAGGAATCTGGTCATCTGAAGTCCATTTTGTTAAGGTTGATAAAATAAGTCCTGGGAGGATTACTAACAATGAGGGTCTAAAAACAGAGGCTAAAATATCCTTTGGGGTTCATGGAGGTTTTCTGAATAGTACATATTTAAATTTTTGCTATGTTTTCTCCAAATATCACAAATCCCACTGGGGTAGGCCTGTTGAGGTAAATTTGATTTTGATAGCAATAATAAAATACTATACATCTGTATAGTACTTTCACATTCATTGTCTTCTTTGATCTTCAAAGTAACTCATTCATTTGTTCAGTTAATATTTATAGACCACTTACTGGCTTCCAGCCACTATTCTAGGCACCGTGCACACAGCACTGAACAAAGCAGTGAACTGACATTTTCGGGAGAGAGAAAGAAAAAAATAAACAAAATGTATTTGTTTGGAGTTAAATGTCAAATAGTGCTAAGTGTATTGTAATATAAAACAAAAGCTAAGCAGGGAAGGGAAACAGGAAATGCTAGGGTAGAAAGACCTCACTGGTAAGATGACATCTGAGAAGGGGACTGGAGGAGCTAAGGGCAAAAGCAAACTTCCATGGAGAGAGCACAGCAAGTACAAAGGCCCTGAGGCAGGAACAGAAAGGAGACCACTGGGTGTAGAGTAAAGTGAGCAAGGGGGTCGGTGGTAAGGAAATATCAGAGTGGAAGCAAGAATTCCATCATGTAGGACCTTGAAGGCCAGCGTGAAGACTTGGCTTTCACCCTGGCTGAGATGAGAGCTCTGGAGGGTTCTGAGCAGAGGGGTGACATAGCCTAACTTCTGTTTAAAAGCACCAGTCTTATGGCAGTGTAACAATAGGTTGGGGAGAGGGCAAAGGCAGAAGGAGGGAGGCCAGTTAGGAGATCATTGTATTTATCCAGGAAACGATGACAGTGGCTTGAATCAGGGTGATGGCAAGGGAGGTGTGGAGAAGCAATCAGTTTCTGGATATTGAAATCTCATTTTTAAAATGAGAAAATTCAGTCTCAAAATAACTGACTTTGTCAAGAATATAGAGCAAGTGTGTGACAAAATTGGGTTTGAAACCAGACTGTTGGTGGGAATCCCTCCCCAGCACCCTGTGCAGCCCACCTGCACCAGAATACAGCCCAAATATCCATCTTGGAGCTTCTGCCTCAGAGGTGTGGTCATGTTCTTGCTAACATAATAAAGAATCAGGAAGAGCAAGGGTGCTCCAGTCCCCTGGATACCTGTGTGACTAATGCTACCTGACAAGGAGCAGGTTGGAGCCTAATGAATGGCTGGGAGAGGGAGCGGGAGAGTTGCTTCTGGGGGAGGAGTGGCGCTCATTAGTGGTCTAGTTGCTCAGATGGTTCAGGTTCTCACTTCCAACAAACCCCTGCATTGCCAAGTATCTTTCTGGAAACAAACACTACTATTGCTTTGGGGCCCCAGGGTGGTCAATTTGTTTTTTGTGAGATTCATATAACATAAAATTAACCATTTTTATTTGAAAGTGAACTATTCAGTGGCATTTAGTACATTAAAAATGTTGTGTAGCCACCATGTCTATCTAGTTCCAAACTATTTTTATCACCTGGAAAGGAAACCCCAGTAAGCAGTCACCCCCATTCCCCACTCTCCCTAGCCCCTGACCACCACCCATCTACTTTCTGTCCCTATGAGTTTACCCATTCTAGATATTTCCTATAAATGGAATCATACAATATGTGACATTTATGTGTCTCACTTCTTTCATTTAGCATAATGTTTTTGGGGTTTTGCCAGGTTATAGCATGTATCAGTACTTCATTCCTTATTATAGCTGAATAACACTTTATTGTATGTGTCTGCCACCATGTGTCTCTCCACTCATCCACTGACGGACATTTGAATTTTTTCCACCTTTTGCCTATTGTGAATGGTGCTGCTACGAACATGTATTTTTTGCCTGTTTTCAGTTCCTTTGGGGATATGCCTAGGAGTGAGATTGCTGGGTCATATAGTAATTCTGTTTAGCTTTTCAAGGAACCACCAAACTGTTTTCCATAGCAGCTGATTCGTTTTCATTCCACCATTAGTGTACAAGGATTCCAGTTTCTCCACATCCTAGCCAATACCTGCTATTTTCATTTTTTTAAAAGTTATAGCCATTCTAGTGGGTGTGAAGTGGCATCCCACTGTAGTTTCGATGTACATTTCCCTGACTAATGATGTGCTTGTTGGCCATTGTTATATCTTCTTTGGAGAAATAGATGTCTATTCAAGTTCTTTGCCCACTTTTCAATTGGGTTGTTTATCTTTTTGTTGTTGGGTTTTAAGAATTCTTTATATAGTCTGGATACTAGACTCTTATAAGACATATGATTTACAAATATTTCTCCCTTTCTGTAGGTTGTCTTTTCACTTTTATGATAATGTCCTTTGAAGCACAAAAGGTTTTCGTTTTGATGAAATCCAACTTATCTGTTTTTTGTTGTTACTGTTGCTCGTGCTCATATCCTTGGCTTATTTAAAACAGTGTTAATGGTAACAACAGCAATAATAGTAGTGAACACTGACGCAGAAGGAGGAAGTCACAGGAGAGCATCTGAGTTTTTCCTATTTTAGAGCAAGAGCTACAATAGACATGGAATTTTCCAAGCTCAAAAGTATGAAGCTATAGACCTCAAAGTATTCCTCTTATAACAATATATTCCTCTGTTACAATATATGTCAGGCTATCATCACAAATATAATGACTTAAGCCAGAGAGAAATTCATTTCTCTGTCTCGTGTTAAAAGTAGGAGGGCTTAGCAGGGTCAGGGCCCCAGGCTGCTTCTAATGTCTTGTTTGCCATCCTTAACACATGGCTTCCATCTTGTGATCTGAGATGACTGTTCCAACAACCACCATCACATCAGCCAGCCGGAAAAGGAAAGGGGAGTTTATGTTTCTTTTCTTTTTGCAAATATCCCAGAATTTGCACACATCACTTTTCACCTCCCATTGGCCAGAAGTTAGTCACATGACCACACCTACAGGAGGCTGGGAAATGTGGTCTTTCATTCAGCAGCCCTGTGCCCAGCTGAAAGCTTTGTGACTATAGAAGAAGAGAAAATGCATATTGAGAGACAAAAATCCAGTCCCTGACACAGAACCCCAAGTTCACTAACTCTCTGAGCAGTGTTGCCAAAATTAGGAGGAACAGACAGGAAACTTCATTTCACCCTGTGGTTACTATCCCATCCATTAAATGATCTTTCTCAAGGTCCCTTCAGATGAATTGGGAAGGAGGACTAAAGCTTGGTATGAAGATAAGTCCTCAGGGGAAAGACTCAGGTAAGTACAGGGAAGGGAGAAGAAAGGAATTCACTGGTGAGCTGTCTAAGGAGGCACAGAGGTGATGAGGTAATGGAGAAGAGTCAAGTATTTCTATCAGAGTCCCTTTACTGTGAAAGATTTTTATGGGCAGAGAGTTCTATCTGGAACACAAATCAACAACAACACAAATCCAAGCAGATGTTATTTTGGTGGTTTACAGCATTTAAAGTGCTTTCACAAACTTTTTTCATTGGGTTGTTATAACAGTACCAAGGAAGGCAGAAAATGCTACTTCCCTCTCACCTCTACGATAAAAGGGAATCTCAGGTGTTAGAGGTTTCTAGATTTTTGGTGGCAGAGGCAGGATTCAGACTCAGCTCCCCCTGACCTCATCTTGTAGGACTTTCCCATAGTGCTTTGCTCCCAACCTTGCTCACAAATGGAGTTAATGAGCCAGACCACTTGAAGCCTGAAGCTTGACATACCTTCCAGGATAGCCTAGAGGTCCTACCTTCAGGCCTCTATCTACCCAGACCTGCTGTTAAACTGAAAGTGTTCCTGGAGTGGCAGTTCCACTCGTCTGCCTCTCTGGCCTGCTGTAAGCACAGTGTGGACAATGAGACAACGGGCCAGGGAAAGGGAAAGCAAGATGCTAGGTGAGTGATGTTGGCAAATATGCTGCAGGGAACCTCTGTGCTGTTTTGAGCACAATGGGAGTTCACAGCTCTGGGTTCATGTGGAACATGCTATCCAGGGCCCTAGTCAGGGCTCGGAGTCAGGGCTCGGGGTCAGAGGTGGTCACATGCACATCCTGGCTATTCCCTTCAAGCAATCCATACCCCATCTCAGGGACACCACAGAGGCACGCCGGACACTCTGTATTGGCTGCATGAAAAAGATACAGTGAAATAAAACACTTTGTCTAATTATTTTCCCAACAAGTTGGGGAGGGTTTTAATGACAGTGACAGGAGGTTATGACCTGAGGTTTCTTAGCTGGGGCCCAACATTGCTTTGAGGAAAAGGCAAGAGATCTGAAGGCAGAAGTCGTGCTGCTAACTCACCATAAGATCTTGGGCAAGTCATTTAAGCTCACTGAGCCTCAGTTTCCTCATCTGAGAAATGGAAGCTAGTAGTCACCACAAATACAATAGAACACATCTCTTGGGAAGTTCAAAGATCAAATAAGAAAATAGGTGGGGAAATTGCTTTGTAAACCAAGTGATATAGAAATATTTATTATTATTATTATTATTATTATAGTATAAACCTAGCCTTTCAATGTCAGACAACAGAGGGTTAGGAGGAAATATAAATGAGTTCAAGGACAGCCATGAGATCATTGACTGGGCTTCAGTCCTGGTTGGCTGACATGGCTTTCTTCTGGTGGGGATGGGGGTCCGACGTCAGTCAGAGGTGAGAATCATTAGAATGATACTGACTGAGAACCTCACCTCCCTACAAACACAAAGTTTTCCAAAGTATTTTATACAACTTTTTTCAAAAATATCATTCCTCTAAATGTCAGAAAAGGTTTATTTTAATAGACATAGAGGATTATTTGTTAATTCTGAGGCACATAGACTTAGGGCTTCTATTTCAAGATATAAAACAATTTAAAGGGACAAAATTATAGAGCATAGGAAAACCAGCTTTGTACAAATCATAGCAATTTTAAAAACTATTTTTTTCCATCTAGGGATTTCTATTACACTGTTGTCTTTCATATTATTTTTAGTCTATAAATTATTTTTCTCAACAATTTTGTATCATATTAAGGTCTAGGCCTATTGTTATTTTATGCAGTCCTGAAAATGAGACATCTACTAAGATATTTGAAGAGGAGGAAATATTGACCAAACTCTTAACAGTGGTTACCTCTGAGGCGGGATTGGGCAGAACCAAACAGGTCGGGGAGTCGATTGCTTCTTGACTCTGTTACAATGAGCATGTAATGTAGTGAAATGACAAGTAATGTGCATATTAAAAAATAATAAAATAGGAATGAATTGTTTCAGAAAATACTCTATTCATCCAAACAAGTCCTCATATTACCTGACAAAAAATATCAACTTAGACTCAATTTTATTTCCCCAACCTTTCTCCATGCCTTTACTTTTCCTCCCCAACAACACATTGACTTAACAAATCATTGCCAATTACTGGAAATTTTGAGGAGAAAAGCAAATTCAATTTTGGTGTAAGTGGTTACATTCACAAATCCGAACCAAAGAACACTAGACTACAGACTCCTCAAGACCAAGGCGCTTTTATGTTTCATTCTTTAAATCATTCATTCATTTAAATCATTCATTCATTCATAAATGCATATTGAGCGCCAGGTACTGTTCTATGCACAGAAATACAGCAGCTAATAAAACAGATAAAAATCTCTGCCTACAATTAACTTAATTTCTAGTCTTGATGCATAGTCTTAACAAAAATTTGTTAAATAAGTGAATTTAAGAAAATTTTATTGAGCACTTACTATAACCCAGGCATTACTTTAAGCAGTGAAGGTATAGCAGTGAACCTGACAAATCTTATATTCTAGTGAGAAGGCAGACATACCAGTGAAGTCAAGACATCAGTGTCATGTGAGATGATAAACTGTACACACTTGAGCACTGTTGCCGATAGTTCTCTCCGTGCACACAACTGTAGCTTCACAAATGGGAAAATTTGCACACCTTACTTTTTGCCTGCTGGTTTGGGTCTTTGAACTTATCATGACAAGTATTACAGATGTCCCCTCTTTTTTCATTTATCATGACAAATGGAACTAAAATCCCATCAACATCTTACATAGCATTGAGTCAAACCTCCCATTCTTTTGCCCAGTCGTCCCACAGAGGTATTGCCTAGGAGGCCCTTGGGCAATACATTAGTTTTCCTGCTGCCATACCAAATGACCACAAAGGCAGTGGCTTGAACAACACAAATTTTAAAAATTCTCACCCAAGGATATGTTTTTATTGATTTTTTTTTTTTTTAAGGAGAGGAAGGAAGAGAGAGAGAAGAACATCTATATGAGAGAGAAACATCAATTGGTTGCTTCCTATATGTGCCCCAACTAGGAATTGAACCTGCAACCTAGGTATGTACCCTGACTGGGAATCAAACCTGCAAACTTTTTGGTGTGCAGGATGATGTTCCAACCAACTGAGCCACCCAACCAGGGCAACCATACACATTTTTAAAAATTTATCTGTATTGTCAAAAGTATTACAGATGTTGCCCAGCCGGTGTGGCTCAGTGGTTGAGCGTCGACCCATGCACCAAGACGTCGCTGGTTTGATTCCCGGTCAGGGCACGTGCCCAGCTTGTGGGCCCAATCCCCAGTGGGGGGCATGCAGGAGGCGGCCAGTCGATGTTCTCTCTCATCAATGTTTCTATCTCTCTCTAAAATCAATAAAGAAAAAAATTTTTTTAAGTATTACAGATGTCCCCTCCTCCCCCTCCCCCCATTAGCGCCCCCCCCCCCCCGCCACTGCCTTCACCACTCTGTGTCCAGTTCTAGAGGTCAGAAATATGAAATAGGTCTCACCCGGCTCAAATCAAAGTGTTGGTATGTGCGTTCCTTCCGGAAGCTCTAGGAGAGAATACATTTCCTTGCCTTTTCCAGCTTCTAGAGGCTGCTCACATTCCTTGCTGTGTGGCCCCTTCCTCCACCTTCAAAGTCAGCAACATTGGCTGAGTCCTTCTCACACTGCCACCTCTGCTCCTCCCTCTTCTACTTTTAAGAACTTTGTGATTACACAGGACCCACCCAGATAACCCAAGATACTCTCCCATCTCACGGTCAGCTGATTGGCAGCCATAATTACATCTGCAAACTACTTCCCCTTTGCCCTATAACCCAACATATTCATAGCCAGAGATTAGAACATGAGCATCTTCAGGGGACCATATTCTGACAGGCTAGAAAGGAAGAAGACACTTTTTCTTCTTTAGTCCTTATCCCCAATTTCTAGCACAGTGTTGAATGTCTAGGAAATATTAACTGGTTTGTTTATGATGTTGGTGAATAAAACAGAAAATGCCACACTCCCCAGACATCAGTAGACAGGGAGCCTGTACCTATTTGCTGAGCCACCTTGCCTTTCCCTGGCTGGCAACAGAACGGGGCAGCAAGCTTACTTCCACAGGCAAACTCAAAAATTCTTGCAGGAAGGTCTTTAATCATCTGCTCGGTGTTTTCTCAGATCTGCTGAAGTAGAGAGAAGACTCCTTTTGGCAGCAATCTCGTATCTCTTATCTTCCTGTTCTTCCCTTTTGCATGGTGCTTTACAGTTTATAGAACACTTTCACATAATCTCACTTGACCTTCATGAAAACTCTGTTGGGAGGAAGGGCAGGGAGTAGTACAATTCAGCAGTTAGCAACTGAACTTCAGATGGCAGGCTTGGCTTGTCCAAGATGATGAAGCCAGGACTTAGTCGTGTTTTCTGTTCCAAAGCCTCACTCTCTCCATTACAACATGTTATCCCCAGTAGTCATTTTTCTTGGTTCAGGGCTCTGGAGTCCCTGGACCAAGTTCCATCCTCAGTACACAATCATCATCGCCATCATCACCATCATCCACTTCTTTGTCATCATCTTCCTTGTCATCATATCACCATTGTCATCAGTATTACTATGAATTTACTCAGTTATGCATCAGAAGAAATCTCTTTCGAGTGCCAGCAAGCGCCTTTAGCTATGTCCATGAGGAGAAACCATGGCTGGGCTCACAGCCTCACTTTCTGATTCAAGCTATCAACATGTCAGGAAGTCAGTTGTTCTGATTTCTGTCCCTGGGATTAATCCCTTTGCCTGTTCTCTCTAGTGACACCCAGACCTAGTCCCCAGACTGTTGAAAAAAATTAGGGTGATGCTCAGTCAATATCACCAATACTACCAGCATCAACATGCATGCCCGGCACACCTATTTCAATTATCTATGGCTGTAAAACAAACCACTCCAAAACTCAGTGGCTTAAAGCAACAACCGTTGTATTTGCTCATGATTCTGCAATCTGAGCAGTGTTTAGCTGGGTAGTTTTCCCCTCAGTCCTGTTGATGGTCATTTATGTGAAAATGAGAATGAAAAAGAGAAACAGTACCTTGGTGTTATTAGGGCAATAGTTTTGACCTTATATACCATCTGGAAAGATCTCAGGGACCACTCCCAAAGGTTCCCTAGAACACACTTTGAGAACCATGACCCTACCTATTTTTGGATCTACATTTTCAGACTGGACCATGGCTTGTCTGGGAGGAGGGACATCAGTTAGCTCCAGGGACACTCTCCAAAGTCTTGAGGGTGCTGGGGAACTTTTCTGTTTGCTTTCTAATTCAAACAGTGAGCAGGAGTAATCAGTGCCCAATCTGCTTGACATCACTAAATTCAATTTCTAACCTCCAGAGCTACCTGGCCTCTGCAGTGCTACATGAAGACCCTAGGTAAGAGGATGTCCTAGGCAGAATCCCTATCATTTTGTTACAAGGTGTATAGGATTTGTTTTGGGTCAATTTTTTTTTTCTCATCAGAACTTTAAATTTCCACTATCCTGCTGGAGTCTTGCTTCATGAATATCTTCCATGACATTTGCCATATTTTCAAAATGTCCCTCAGCCGCATCTCCCTTATATTTATTAAAGGGAGGAGGGGTTGAGCGTGCAGCACTTATTAAACCCACAGCAGTCACATTGCTTTGAAAATTTAGTGGTTAGCTAATATAAAAGTCATAAAAGGTTTGGGGTTCTGGGGACTTCCATAAAGTTACAATTTTAGGTGCCCTGAGATGCAATTTCTGAGCAATTTCTTTGATCTCTGGCTGCCCTGGTAAATCATTTATTAGGGCAGCTTTTTTAAACAGAATCCTCTCAACCTCTCCCACAAGATATATAAAATAACGTACTCTGCAAACAGTGATCCACCCCCTGTACTTACTGTATTCACTGATTACAAACGGATGGAGATGTTAGGAGGTTTTATTTGTTTTAGCCAATTCTTTTTATTCTCCGAAATTTGCAGAAGAGACAGTGATGATGTGCTATGTGATGCCTGAAATTTCCAGAATGAGACATGCTGTCCTAAGAATCCTTCAGCGGTATTTGTTTTTAAAGACTTAGATATTTACAACGGATAGAGTCCAAGTCTCACTCTGTCAATCTCCAGGTCAGCTGCTCCTCTCAGCTTCTTATAGCATCCTTGTGTTTCCCTCCTCTTTCCCTAACCTGCTCAATCATTCTATCTGCCATGATTTTTAGAGACTCCTAGTGAAGGGAGGAATCATCAGACCTCTATAACCAATCAACCCATCTGCACTCCTGTCTCTGTCTCTCTATCCCTGCCTCTCTGTCTCTGTCTCTCTCTCACACACACACACACACACACTTGCTTCCCTGCTATTTCTGAGGACTTCAGAAAAATCAAAAGTACCTGCCTTCAGGAAAATATTTGGGGACTTTTGACTTAGAAGAGTATACGTGTCGTGATAATTACCAAATGTCTAACACAACTCAAGAAGAGGGGTTTGTGGGGGAAAATCCTGGTGAAGATTTGGAAATGGCAAATGTTCAAGTCTCCACCACCATTATATTCAATGCCCAAAGTCCCTGGTGTTGCAGGTTAAGAAAAAAAATGGTTAAGTCATCCTGAAAAGAATTACTCTTATGACCTGTTTAAGTAACAGTTTGTGCCCCAAGATTAAAGAGGAAAACCTATCCCTGAATTTGTAAATCTTGAAGAAGGAAACAACTTTCTAAGCAAGACAAGAAGTCAAAGAAAAAGATGGATACATCTGATCATATAAAAATTTAGAATTTATGCACAAAAAGTCATATATATATAACAAAAGGCTAATTTATCTAAAATTTAAAAGTTCTTATTAATCCATAAGGTAGAAAAACAGACAAGGAAGCTAACCAACCAGTCAATGGAAAAATAAATACAAATGGCAAATAAACACATAAAAGATTCATAAATAAAAACAAAACAAAAAAAATGTGATACTATTATAGGCTGAATGTTTATGTCCCCCCAAAATTCAAATGTTGAATCCCCAGTGTGATGGTCTTTGGAGATGAAGCCTTTGGGAGGTAATTTGATTTAGATGAGGTCATAAAAGTGGGGCCCTCATGACGGGATGAGTGCCTCTATAAGAAGAGACAACAAAAGCTTGCTCGCTGTCTTTCTTTCTCTGCCATATGAGGACACAGGGAGAAGGCGGCTGTCTTCAAGCCAGGAAGAGAGCCTTCACCAAATCCCATCATGATGGCACTCTAATTTAGGACTTCCAGCCTCCAGAAGTGTGAGAGATAAAGTTCTGTTGTTTAAGCCACCCAGTCTGTAATGTTTTGTTATGGCAACCCAAGCAGACTGAGAGAGATACCATTTTTATCTGCAAGATTGTAAGCTATTTTAAATGTTTGATGGTACCAATGCTGGCAAATGTGAAGTGAAATAAGCATTCTCCTACCTTCTTGTTGCAACTATTTTGGTAAGTCACATGGCAATATACATCAACTTCTAGAATCCATATATATTTGACTCACCTCCAAGAATTTATACTGTAGATCTATTTGTGTACATATATACACAATAGTATATGTCCAAAGATGATTTTTTAAGGTGCTGTGTAGTACCAAAAACTGGAAGAAGCATAAAAGTACATTAGTAAGGAGTGAGTTAAATATTAATAGTTTGTCCTTAGGTGGGCTACTCCATAGCTTTTTTAAAAGAATGTGCTAATTGTAGATTTTAAAAGATGAACACATAGATGTTTGCTGAATGATTCTTTAAACTCTTCTGTTCATTAGAAGATTTTCATGATAAATAGTTGGACAGTAGGGGGAGAATAAAGTAGATTTATAGATGCTGTTATAGAAACCAAGGTAGAGTAAGTGAAAACAAAAGCTGCAGAAAGAGGTATATAGTATTATTCAGGATTTTCCAACCTTTGATCCATGATTTTTGTGGATTTCAATTCCCTAAATTTCTTTTATCATTATTACAAATAACTCCATAATAAACATCTTTATTCATAATCTTTTTGCACGTCTTTGTTATTTAAGAGTAAAATCACAGATGCTTAGAACTTGAGCTTATGATTATTATTAAGGCTATAGATACAGATTTTTAAAATGCCTCTGGCAATGTCCTTCCAATTTGTTCTTTACCAGAAATTACACAATTTAATAAACAACTATTCTGTGTCCACATTATTGAAAATACTAGGGAGAACACCTTATCAGAATTCCCGAAGAGTTCTCACCACTGCTCCTAAGCCACTAACACGATAACTAATACTTATTTAATGCAGACCCCATGCTAGGGATTTTATAGGCCATGCCCACTGCCAAATTCTGATGCTGGGGTTTGTGTCTGAGTTATTTCTTTGGGGAACTGATTTTTTAAAAGGGAAGCTAATTTCCCTGGCCTTCCCAACTCTTTACTCCCACCCTAATTTAAAAAGAAAAAACAAAACAAAAAAGATTATATTTCTTTGCATACAGCCAGCCCTCCTCTTTGAAAAGGCAGTTCAGTTAACATTTCAGCCCCAAGATAATCGCCCTCTGGGAATTTCTGCTGGAGGAGCAGCCAAGCCCTTCCACCTAATTGGTACAAAGGTGGATAGTGAGTGAGGACTCTGCGGAATTGCTGGGCCTAACTCAGAATGGATTAGTAAACGAGAACGAGCGAAATCGCAGAATGTCATTGAAGGGCAGAAAAAAGGATGTGGATGCTTTCAGGATAATGCCAGTGGAGCACCTTATAAAGTAAAATTCAGCTGTTCTTTTTCCTGAGTTTGCTGAAAGACCATGGTCCATTATGTCACTAATGATTGCTGTTATGTAAGAGCCTGCTTGAACATGTATTTAGAATTTAGTTCCAGGATATTCTTTATCTTGCTAAGGAATAGGTATGCTTTCTTTCTGAATAAAAGAACTAGGGATGTTCAGAGCCAACACTGATGTTTAATTTCAGCAACTTTATAGTGTTCATGATTTGTAAGCTTCTTTCTTCTTCCTCCCAATTTTCTTTTTTAATTTCAATTTTACTGAGAATATTGTATGGATCTTCTTGAGCGTATTTTGCTTCAGATACTTTTTAGAAAGGAACCTAATATGTAAATAAGGTATTCTTGGCTAATGTGTACTGCCTTTGGTGTCCAGGCACTTACAGCATCCTGAAGAGCTTGCATGCTTCCCCTTCATCCATTCATTCAACAGAGATATATAATCATGGAGGGACAGTGTAGGGCAGTGGGAAAGGACTCAGGTCCCACAATCAAACAGGCTCCACCACTTATAACCTGTGACCTCCAGCAAGTCATCAAATTTCTCTGTGTCTCAGTTTCCTCACCTGGAAAATGGAATTCATAACAATGACACTCTTAATTCTTAATATTAATAGTGAAGATTAAGATAAATACAGGAAAAGTACTTGAAACAATGCCCAGTACATTATATCTCAATAATATTAGCTTTCGTGATCATCAGTATTATTTTTTAAATGTATCTTGCCCTGGCCGGTTTGGCTCAGTGGTTAGAGCGTCGGCCTATGGTCCAGAGAGACCCGGGTTCGGTTCCCGCTAAGGGCACGTACCTCGGTTGCAGTTTGTCCCTGGCCCTGGTTGGTCGTGTGGGTGGCAGCCACTCAATGTGGCCCTTTCATGTCGATGTTTCTCTCTCTCTCTCTCTCTTCCTCTCTCTCCCTCCTACTCTGTCTGAACAAAAAATGAAAAAATGTCCTCAGGTGAGGATAAAAAAATAAAATAAAAAAAATAAATAAATGTATCTTTATTGTTGAATGTATTACAGATATCCTCTCTTCTTCCCCACCATTGACCTCCTCCTTCCCGTTCCCGTACCTCTCCTGCCTTCCCCACACTATTGTCTGTGTACCTTGGTTATGAAACTGACAACAAATGGGTCCAGGCCACCTGTCACTACTTGAGCCAATTAAGCAGAGAAAAGATTGAATCATATATGAGCATTTATTCCAATATTGCTGGCAGCATGGGAGAGCAGTGGGTCATCCCATAAAATCTGCTCTGCTCCCCACTCACTAGCCAGCCGCTTTGAAAGGGTAGAGAGACAAAGACTACGTGAGAAGAGGCAGTTGGGCAAAAAGGAAAATAAAATGGGTATAGTGGTCAAAGGCAATTACAATCACAGGGAAGGAGTACAGCCTGGGGGATGGCAAAGGTTTCAGGACGGGGAGGAATGTGGGGAGGGTGTGGGCTGGGATTGCAAAAGGTGATCGCCAGTGTCTCCCTCTGGGGTTCCATTGCTCCAGTCACCAAGTTGTTAATCTTTCCGTGATGTCAAGCAGTTCCCCCTTGTCCTCAGATTAGGAGAATGGACAGCATTCCTAAGGTAAACTTCTGAGGCACGCACCTCCCAGCCAGGTCAGAATGGGCTTCTCTTTAATCAGAACAAAGCAATCACAATTAACATTGTAAAGGATGATTAACATTTCTTATAACTGTGGCTAGTACCCCACTATGATTACTTCTCTATTATTCTATTATTCTCTCCTGCCCCTTTCAGTTATGCATATATGCATGTAAATTCTTTGGTTTATCTCTTCCGCCCGCTCCCCTTCCCTCTGAGGTTCATCAGTCTAACAACCAATTTGTACTTCTTTTTTTTTTTAAATGCTCACCTGAGGATATTTTTCTCAAATATCTTCAGATAGAGTGGGGCTGGGGAGTGGGGCAGGAGAGAGAGAGAAACATCAATGTGAGAGGGACACATGGACTGGTTGCCTCCTGCACAACACTGACCAGGGCCGAGGACGAACCTCAACCGAGGTACATGCCCTTGGTAGGAGTAAAATCTGAGATTCTTTGGTCCCCAGGCTGACCCTCTAACAGCTGAGCCAAACCAGCCAGGGCAATTTGTACTTCTTAATCCCTTCATCTTTTTCACCCATCTCCCCAACCCACTGCCACCTGGCAACCAACAAAAATTCTCTGTATCTGTGAGTCTGTTTCTATTCTGCTTGTTCATTTTGTTTGTAGATTCAGTTGTTGATAGATATGTATTTATTGCCATTTTATTGTTCATATTTTTTATCTTCTTCAGGAAGACCCTTCAACATTTCATATGATACTGTTTGGTGGTGATGAACTCCTTTAGCTTTTTCTTGTCTGTGAAGTTCTTTATATGTCCATCAATTCTAAATGATAGCTTTGCAGGGTTACGTAATCTTGGTTGTAGGTCCTTGCTTTTAATCACTTTGAATATTTCTTGACACTCCTTTCTGGCCTGCAAAGTTTCTTTTGAGAAATCAGCTGACAGGCTTATGGGAGCTTCCTTGTGGGTAACTGCTTTTCTCTTGCTGCTTTTAAGATTCTCTCCTTGTCTTTAGCCTTTTGCATTTTAATTATGATGTGTCTTAGTCTTGTTTGGGAGTCTCTGTGCTTCCTGGACTTGTATGTCTGTTTCTTTCACCAAGTTAGGGAAGTTTTCTGTCATTATTTTCTCAAATAGTTTTTCAATTTCTTGTTTTCTCTCTTCTCCTAGCACTTCCATGATGTGAATGTTGGTACGCTTGAAGTTGTCCCAGAGGCTCCTTACACTATCCTCATTTATTTGGATTGTTTTTTCTTTTTGCTGTTCTGATTGGGTATTTTTTGCTTCCTTATATTCTAAGTCAATGGTTTGCTTCTCAGCTTCACCACTCTACTATTGATTCCCTGTAATATTCTTTATTTCAGTTAATGCACCCTTCATTTCTGACTGGACCTTTTTTATGCTGTTGAGGTCCTCAATAAGTTCCTTGAGCATCCTTATAACCAGTGTTTTGAACTCTACAGCTGTTAGATTGCTTGTCTTCATTTTGTTTAGTTCTTTCCCTGGAATTTTTTTCTGTTCTTTCATTTGAGACATGTTTGTCTCCTCATTTTGGCTGCCTCCCTGTGTTTGTTTCTATGTGTTAGGTACAGCTGCTACATCTCCTAGGCTTGGTAGGGTGGCCTATTGTAGTAGGTGTCCTGTAGGGTTCAGTGGCACAGCCTCCCTGATCACCCAAGCGGGGCACTCAAGGTGCATCCCTTGTGTGGACTGTACACCCTTCAGTTGTAATTGAGTCTTGACTACTATCTGCACATCAGTGGGAGAGATTCACTCAGGCTGATCAGCTGCAAGGACTGGCTGTGCTCACTGACCACTGGCCTCTGACCACCTTGGAGGATCAGCTGTGCAGGGGCCCACCACACAGAGCAAGACTTACTTCAGCAGGGCTCTGGTACCCACTGAGCCCACCCCTTGAGTATGTTGCTTATGGAGGTGGTTGGGTGGTGATACTTCCATGTGGTCTGAAGCTGTCCACTGGGTGTGTTGACTCTGGGGCCTCCCAGGAAGCACAGGCCAAGGTCAGCTACTGCCTGTGTTCTACCCTGGGGCCACCAGGCATACATCTACAGATGACTGCTTCTTGTGCTGGGCTTGGAGGTGCCCAGGCAAGGCCAAGCTGTGAACCAAGGCTGGCTGCTGCTAGTGCAGGGCCTTGGGCCACTTAGCGAGAGGTATGGGGCTCGCTGAGGCCAGATGCTGCTTGTTTGAAAAAATCTGAAGCATAAGCCCAGACAGGTGATTCCTATGGTAAAGCCACTGGAAATAGCTTGGGTAGGCCGAAAGTTGAGTGGGGCAGGCCCTTAGGGAATCACCAGGGCAGGGCAAACAGTGTGAGCCAGGTTGCTGGAGTCCGAGATATTGTGTCTATCTGCCAGCTCAGGGAAGGGCTCACCAAAGGAACAACAGCCTCCACCAGCACGTCTGTCCAGGAGAAAGCTGTCTCTCCAGCTCTCACCCCGATGCCAAACAACTCAGTTCCCCCGTATGACTCTGGTGCCTTTCAAGCTGCCTCCCCCACGCTGGAGCCTGGAGGGAGCAAGTCCGAGTAAGTCCGTGCGCGGGCCCTTTAAGAGGAGCTGCCGGGGCTCCAGCCCCTCAGCCTCAGTTCCCGCTGGTTTTCCAGCCAGAAGTGATGGGGATTCTCTTCCTGGCACTGGAACCCTGAGCTGGGTGCCTGGTGTGACACAGGGACCCCTCAGTCCTCAGGGAGGACCTTCCCAGCCGAGGTGTCCCCCTGATTTTTATCCGCACACGTGGGTGTGGGACAGCCATCCCCTCCGCCCCTCCCAGTCTCGGTGTGGCCTCTCTTTGATTCCCTAGTTGGGGGGCTGCCATGCAGCTCGATGTCAGGCGGCCCTGAATGACGGTTGTTCTGTAGCTTAGTTGGTGTTTCGATGTGGTTGTGGGGGGAGGTGAAGACCACGTTTACCTACCCGCCATCTTGACCGGAAGTCTCCCATCACTATTATTCTTTATTAGATGCTATTATGGACTGAATTGTGTCCCCCCAAAATGTGTGTGTTGAAGCCTTAACCCCTGATACCCCAGAATGTGACTGTATTTGGAATAGGGCCTTTAAAGAGGTGATTAAGTTACACTGAGATCATTAGGGTGGTCCCCAATATGACTGGCGTCCTTAGGAAGCAGTGTGGACACAGGTGTGTACAGATGGAAGACCTATGAAGACATGGGGTGAAGGTGGCTGTCTACAGCCCACGGAGAGAGACATCAGAACAAACCAACCCTGCCAACACCTTGATCTCAGAACCTCCACACTTTTGAGAGACATTTTTCTGTTGTTTAAGTCACCAGATCTGTGGTATTTTGTTATGGCAGCCCTAGCAAACTAACACAGTTGCCTACTGTATACCCAGCTGTTTCCTAGGCACTGGATATATGGTGTTGAAGATGACAGATTAGGGACCTGATTTTATGGAGGTTACATTCTAGTGGCAATAATTACGGTGTAAGCAAATCTATGAACATCATTTCAAGAAATGGTAGGTGCTATAAAGACAATGGTAGGTGGCATGGGGTAGTGGGGCATCTATTTAGACTAGAGGGGTTGGACAGCCAGGGAGGGCTGCTCAGGGAATGCTGAGAAGGAGCCAGCATGGGAACACCAGCGGCAGAGCAGTCTGGGCAGAAGGACCGCGCTTGATCTGTTTGAGGATCAAAGAGGTGGACACTGTGGCCAGAGAACAATGAGGGCAGGAGAGGAGGTCAGGAAGCATCAGGGCCAGGTCACAAAGGGTCTGCAGGCCAAGGAAAGATGGCTAGGTTCACATTTTAAAGGCTTACTCTGCTGGGAGGAGAATGAGTGAGGGGGATGGAGTGGAAGCTGGGAAAGCAGTCAGAAAGGCGGTGCACGTGGACTGGGGGAGACTGGGGGAGACTGGGGGAGACAGAAGAAAGAAGGTGGAGAGATGGATTCCAGATGTATTTTGAAGAAAAGTTTATGGGACTTGCTTGTGGATTAGCTACCAGGTGGGGGGCAGGTGACTATCAGAGGGATTAAAAAGGTGTCAGGTATTTAACTGAATGAAATGGTGCCATTTGCTGGTTCAGGGGAGACAGACAGCAGGGGCTGGGGGAGTGGGGAGCAGGCTGGGGGTGCAGTTTAGAGCTACATCATGGCCAGACCATGACTGAGATGCCTATTCCACATCTAAGTGGGAATGTCAAGGAGCCTGCTAATGTTGGAGTTAGAGCTCAGAGACTGAGCCTGAGACACACATTTGTGAGGTAGCCGTGGCAATAGACAGGATCGCCTAGGAAAGATGTGTGGGCAGAAAGCCTGGGACTAGCACAGAGCCTTCATGTGCTCCAACTTGAGAGCATGAGAGGAGGAGACTGAGAAAGAGCCACCAGTGAGGTAGGAAGAAAAGCAGAGAAGTGGAGAGGAAATGAGAGGCAGTAACTACACACATTGATACCACATTGACATGCACACATGATATTAAGTGTCTGAGATGCACATGTGCTCCCAGAGGACTAACACACATGTGCACACATTGTAAGGTTGTCTGTCGGTGTGTATACTTATGGAATCCAATGCTTCTAGGGTTTGAAGCTCTTTTTAAAATTACATTTTACACATCAGTAAACTTGTAATGCAGGAACTGCTTGCTTAGGGTTATTTATATCCCTGGGTTGCAGAAGGATTTGTCAGGAAATAATATGAATGTTATTTATCTGACTGTTCAGCTTTATTGACTGCTACATTTCACATCCTTCAGTTCTTTTTGGCAGAGGAGTAAATAACACTGCTATTAACCTCTAACACCGGTATAAAAATAGGCAGTTATTAAGGGGTAAATATTACTTTGACGATTATTGCCCCAGTCTGCTTTCTCTGGGAGATGTAATAAATAAGGCCTCTCGTGGGGTCCACAAAGTTCCCAATTTTGTTGGGAGCTGGCAGCTCTCCTGGCCACGGGCTGTGATTTGGAGCCATGTGGAGCTGATAGGACACACTCCAGGAGCTGTTGCTTGTTCCTGGGGGAAATCAAGGCAGCGTTAATGCCCAGCTGTGGCTGTGTATTTGGGAGCCAAAGGTGTCAGGTCCTATAGGTTTCTACTGGGGGAGAATTAGGACTGAAACCCCCTGCTAAGAACACAGGGAGCTGGGTTCAGGAGCAGGAGAGCACTTGGAAGCCTAGGGTTTGTTATGCCGACCTGTTGATGAACCCAAGCTATGGCTGTGGAAGCTCAGGGCCCTGAGTTTTCCATGGTCACTCTTTATTCATGAACAGGTAAACTGGCAGGTCGACTCCCTGGTGTATCCCTGTTCTGGAGATAAGAGATGGAGAGTTATGGTTACAGGTAGAGAGTGTTGGACTAGAAGTCAAGAGCACTAAACTATAGTCTCAACTCCAACCTTCGTTTGTGTTATGAACCTGGGCAAGTTCATT
The DNA here is from genome assembly GCA_030848825.1 of Tadarida brasiliensis. Classification (NCBI taxonomy): domain Eukaryota; kingdom Metazoa; phylum Chordata; class Mammalia; order Chiroptera; family Molossidae; genus Tadarida; species Tadarida brasiliensis. Next base: position 89,091,108 of record CM061267.1, on the reverse strand, counting down.
GCCTTTTTATCCGTGATAAGTGAGAGGACTGAACGACATGATTTCCTGAGATGCCTCCAGTCCAGCAGTGCTTTGTCAATCACCCAGCTGGGCGTGGTTGGACGAGCTCACCAGGTCTGGGGAAAATCCTAGTGAGCAGGGAGCCATTGTCTGGTCATGTCTGCCCACACGGTGGACATGATCATGGGGTGCAGCCAGCGATGCCCTCATCAACCTGCAGGAAGCCCCGGCAACAGCGAGGCCTGCGTGCTCAAGCAGGCCCTGCCGCTCAACCAAGGGCTGCAGGAATGCTGGCGACCATTGTGTGTGCTTATTTGCTCTCCAGGGCTACATTTTCTTGGCTTCAAAGATGGGTTTTGATCTTGTGCTACCCTCTGATTGCAGGTGTAAACAATGTGGGGCTTTTATCTGCTTAGAAAGCATTTGGATTCCAACCACGTGATTAAAAATTAGACCATTTCATGCAGAATGAGAGGCACGCGTGCTGCGTAACTGCAGAGAACTCCTGGAAAGCTGCCTCTGTGTGCAGGCCATCTAGGAGCTCACAGTGTCGAGAAAAGTTTGTAATGAAGGATCCAGCACGGATTAAACTTGTATGTTTGGGAAGTTCAGGTTTTCACACATCAGCGGTGGTGGAACCGGTGTTTATTTATGGTGATTTGCTTTCCTACATCTAAACTACACTAAAATGATCAAAGGTGGTGTCACTCAAGCTGCTTGCCTCCGTAAGACAAAACTTGAGAGGATGTGACCGTCTTGGCACTTCTATTCCACTTAGAAAGCAGACGACAGAGAGTTTTGTTTATGAAACAATAGAAATTGCACAAAAGGGTGAAATATTTGGCATACAAGTCAGCAGAATGGTTTAGAAACCCAGGCCTCATTTAACTTTCCAAGAATTTGCTATTTTATACAGCAGCATTGTGAGACTCTATGCCAGTATTTCCTGAAGGTTGTAGATTGTGGCAAGGGGACATTTAAAATCAGCATGAGGGCCACGGCAACTGGCCAGCCACAAGAAAATGTGCCCTGTTGAAAGAAAGATAACTGTGTGTTTATAAGTAGCATAGGGTGTAGACACATCATATCATTCACATATAAAGGTGGGAATGGAGCAAATGGAGGGAAAAAATAGAAATTGGAAAGATGGGGAGAAGAGATCACAGGGAGATCGGTGTAGCTGAGGGAGAGAGAAGTGCTTCTGTAACCACAGAACTCTGCATGGATGAGGAACTTCATAGACGCACTGCCCAGCCACTCAAGGATGGGACAGCCAGTCTGGGGAAGGTTGAAAGTCCTGCACTAACACACTGCCAGGGGGTCCAGCCTTCCTGCACAGCATAGCCCATGGGTCAGGGATCACGGGAAGCATTCCTGTTGCTATGGAGACTGTGGCTATAGTGCTCCTTGGCATTAACTCCTCCAAAGAACTCTTTTCCTCCTGTCTCCTCACTCCTTTTTATATTGGACTTTTTCGTTCTTTCTAGCAACAAAATAGAACTTTGTATGGCCACGGTTCCTACTTGAAAATGAGCCGGGCAATGAGGACTTACTGAGAGAGAAGTCATTCTAAGGGAAGAAGAACCCTGTCACCTGAAGCTGTACAGACTAGTTTGGGACAAGTGATTGTGAAAACAGGGTGGTGTCTTTTACCTAGAATTGTCTGCTGGCTGGATCCCCCACGGAAATGATTGTGGGTCCTGTGGTTGGGGGCGGGGGTGGGGTCTCAGTAAAAACAAACAGAGCTAATCAAGAGAAGGGGGGAAATGTGTGAGCCCATGTGAGACCCTCCCTAAGGATTCCCCCTAAGAACTGTCACAGGACATTGGACATGTTTCTGGGGTCTCTCTCCATGGGTGGGGGCAGGGCTGCTGTACACCTGTGAGTATTGATTTAAACAAGAGCTAGTAGAATGTGAGTTATTGTTTTGTAATTCCATCTGTACTCCAAGATGAGAAGACCTGGACAAATCAAGTCCCCACTGTCAAGTCAGATGCTCCCCCAGATGCCCCGGTATACATGGTTTCAACCCAATGGCATTGCCACTGTGTGGTCCTTGGGCTGGCAGCATCAGCGGCAACTGAGAGCTAGTTCAAAGTGCAGCCTCTCAGGCCCCATTCTCAACCTACTGAATCAGAATCTACATTTAACAAGACCGCAGGCACATTAAAATTTAAGAAACGCTTCCCCAGAGCCACGGTTCTCAGTTTTGACCACATAGCAGAATTATCTGGGGAGCTTTAAAAACTACTGATGCCTGGGTCCTATTCCTAGAGAATCCTAGGGGTGTCCAGGACTCTGGGATTTTTTTCTAAAGCTCCTGATATGGTTTTTTTTTTTTTTTTAGCCTCACCTGAGGACATTTTTTCATTTTTTGTTCAGATAGAGTGGGAGGGAGAGAGAGGAAGAGAGAGAGAGAGAAACATCGACGCGAAAGTGACACATCAAGTGGCTGCCTCCCGCACGACCAACCAGGGCCGGGGACAAACCGCAACCGAAGTACATGCCCTTAGCGGGAACCGAACCCTGGTCTCTCTGGATCTGGACCGCAGGCCGAGGCTCTAACCGCTGAGTCAAACCGGTCAGGGCCCTGATATGGTTTTAATGTGCAATCAGGAAGGGAAACTAAAGGAACTTTTTTCAGAATTCATGGCAATGGTCTTCGCCCAATAACCCGCAGAGGGAGCCTCTTGGCTAGTGGATGTGCGCCAGACTACCTACTGTGCGACCTCTCTTCAGTGTGTTGGGTGTATTCAAATGAACATGTTTGCATTTACAAACTATTAGTTGTGACTTGTGATCACAATTACAGATATATTTGGGCGAACGTAATAGAAATATGAAAAGTAACGTGCAATGACGTGTTTGTAGCTTGAACCATATTTCCACACAGATATATTAACATTTCCAAAGTCTTTTACCTAAATCTATGCCCTCTGTTAATATTATAGTAACATAACACACTTGTTATTTAAAGAATCTTGCTTGTATAAAGTAAAGCACTTATTTATAATGTAACAGTCCTATCTAGATGTTCTAAGATTCAATTTTCACACATTAGGCTTCTTTGAAGGGTGATCAGACACCTCATGTGCATGTTCCAGTCTCCTAGTTCATGACCTTGTCTTACGAAGTCCCTATATTTGAACTTCAAACTCCATCAGTATTAATTCGTCCTTTCTCTCTGCATCCCTGCCCATGTCCCTTTATTTGCTCCGCCACAGATTATATCCGTGGTAAATGTATTTCCCTCCCTCCAGACACTACATTCCTTGAGAAATGGAAAGATGTGTGACCACCTCAATGCCGTGTCCCCACGAGGTGCTCAATAAATGTTTGCTGAGCACATGCTGGGTGAGCAGCGTGCCAGTGAACAGGGCCAGAGGGAGACGGGCGGTGTCCTCCGCACCTGCACCGGCTGGTCAGGGAGGCAACGCTGCGCTGGACAAGCAGTATGGAGGGCTGGATAACCACATCCCCCAAGCTTCCTGCTGCCCCCTCTCTCCCTGATAAGCCTCCCATCCTGGCTGTGGGTACATGCTCCACTCTTGGTAGCACTGTTGACACTCAGGTACCAAGTATTCCTTGAGTTCTGTCGTGTAGATGTATTGTCACCTTCTTTCTCCTCTTTTTTTTTTAATCCTCTCTCAAGGATATTTTCTCAAATATCTTCAGATAGAATGGGGGGGAGGGGAGAGAAACATCGATGTGAGAGGGACACATCTATTGATTGCCTCCCGCACGACCCCCACCAGGGCCGGGCACGAGCCACAGCCGAGGTACGTGCCCTTGGCCAACGCTCTACCGCTGAGCCAAACTGGCCAGGGCCTTCTTTCTCCCTTTTCATAGAAAAAAAGTAGACTCTCCCCTTCCACCCAAACACGTGATCTTTTCTTACACACCTCAAAGAAGGCACACATGTAGGGGAGGCCCAGGTGAACCCAAATAAACATGCTAGACAAGATTTTTGGTTGCGGGATCTGTGTGGCCTGGACGTCCTCTGACTTGACCAGGCAGTATCAGGCCATCACTAAATGGGAGCCATTTTAGGACAATGCTGGAATTCTTGTCAAAACTGTTTATTTCATCCAAATTTGACCTTGACGTGAACTGAATACTCTGAATGTCATAAACAACACTTACTGATGGAAAGAGGGAAAGAGAGAAGAAGGAAGGAAGAAGGAAGGGAGGGAGGGAAAGAAGGAGCAAGCTGCTTTTATACTCAGAAAGCATTTTTATCCCAGTGAAACGAAGTGCTGAACTATAAGAAAAGCATTAGAAAATACTCTGATACTCAAAACTATACATGGAATGATGAGTAGAATAACTCATTTTTCTAAATCATTGATAGAAAATAAAATATCACCAAATAGTGTTGCCTCCCACAGAGAACAAACATGTTTTTATTGGGTTTTAGGGAGGAGGGTAGGAGGGAGGGTCATCCTAACCTTCTGGCTTGACTGAGAGCATTTCAAAACCAAAGAAAACACAACTTCCCAGTTAGGAAACTGGAAACTTTGGCATCTGTGTTTTCCTTTAATGCCTCATTCTACATTTGGTCTTGTCAATCATTTTTAAAATGTAGTTAATGACTAGATTTTCCATTCAAAATTACACACGGTCCCCCTACCTCAAGTGTGGCTTTATTTTGTGGACGATAATATGACCCTTACACTAGACAAGTGTGAGCTCCAATTTCTTTGCTACTTTAATGTTTTCTGTTCCACCCACAGGGGTATCAGAGGGTCAGACTCTTTAGGAAAGCAGAGACAAGGTTAAAACAATCATTGATTGGAGATTGAGAAATGATGGAAATGCCCAAAGAAAAATCTAGAGTCTTGTAATAGCCGTATCCCTGTTAGGTGAGAACACCTAGTCAAGGCAGCATGCATCTCTCATTTCTGTGCTTCTCAAGGAGGATGTGTGTCACTGTCCTCCATCCCAACTTCCCCACCTGGTGTGTGTGACAGAGGGGCGGGACCACAGGAAGCCACCAGACAAACTCAGCGAGTCTAATTTACCTAAGAGATGGAAGAGAATTGGAATAATGTCCCCCATCCACACTTTCACACCTCCAATCCACTGGATACCACATCGATCTTATCCTAGAATCAGCAAATCTGACTCTATCATGATTTCATGGACCAGCCTACATGATCGGACTCTTTCTGCCAGCAGCATCCTCATCCTTGAACTGACTCCTTGCCTGTGTTCTTTCCTCATTTATCTTTTTGCCATTTCTCAAACATCCCTGCAGTCTGTCCTGTCTCAGGGCCTTTGCAAAGAATGCTGTCTTCTTCCCCTGGTTGACTCCTACTTATTCTTTGGCTCTTTATTTAAATGTCACTTCTTCAAAGAAATGTTTTCTAACCCCCCACGTGAGGTCAGATACCCCAGTTATATGCATGTATAGAACCCTGCATTTCTATCTCCCAGCACTTACCACCTGACATTCATGGGTTCACCTTTTAATTCATTTCAGTTATATGTTTTGTGTATGTTTTTCTCACCAGACTGCAAGCTTCGTAAGGGCAGAGCCCATTCCATATGTGCAGCACCATGAACTTAGCACGGTGCCTGCTACATAGCAGGCACTTAGTGAACATTTGTTGCTCTTATTTAATAAATAAGGGTTTAAAGTGACATGTTAATCCTAAAGCTTGTCTCCAATATGTGGGGTAGTGGCTCCCATCTCATGACATGTATATTAGACTCTGACCATATGCCCAGGAAGGAAAAAGCAACTATGATGTTAGGAGAAAATCAGGGCTGTCAGGATAAATGGGAGCCTTTGTACGCACCACAAAGGATACGAGTAGCTTTAGAAAGAATCGTGGAAGAATAATGGCTTTCTCAAAAGAAGTATGAAGAAGGGAGAGAGGAGAGAGAAATTCCAAGTGTGGAATTTGGGAGGTTGTGTGGACGTAGCTGAGGTTCTGCATGGGGGCTGCAGGGTGCATGTGAGGGAGGAGTCTCCGTCAGTGGCAGAAGGACAGCGGAGAGCCTCAGGCCCATTGGCACAATAAATTCATTCATCTGGGTTAGCTCAGGTGAAGCCCAGAGCCACGTTTATATGACAGAGAAAAGGGGGCCTTTCTAATGCCAGGAATAAAGGACTGCCAGCAGGAGATGAGATGAGAAAGAAAGAAACTCAATTGTGGACATACCTGACTTTAAAAAAAAGAATATCCTAAATACACCTGATTTATTTGACTAAAAGGCCAGTCCTGGCATAAATGTTAAAAGGCCATTTGTTTTTCCATTTTGCAAAATGTGAATCACTAAATTTGCAATATGAATGCTTTATTGTACTTTAAAAGTTCTGAATTCTTTAGGCTGGTCTTTTTCTGTTCCAAAAAAGCTATTTTAAAAGCTCTCATTAGAATATTTTATAACTCTTTTATCCCTCCTGAACATCTGTGAACTGGAAAGAATATAGTATATTACAGAAACAATCCATTTAAAGAAAAACAATTAAAATGAAAACTGCTTCCATTCCTGTGGCATAAAACTCTAATTCTGTCCCTTTTGCAATTTTATTGCCACCCTGACATGATATAGTCACAGCTTCGTTTACGCACAATGTTAATTTCACTCATACTCTACTTAATCTTCAAAACACTGCAAAATAACATTTTTCTTTAGTAATTTATCATTTGCTATGATCAGGCAATGTGTTTAGAGGATGTTAGAATTTTTTTTTAAGTTTGCATTTATCTCAATGCTGAAATGTGCTCTGAATGCCATTAAAATATATCATTTATACACTTTCACATTTAACTATATTAACTATACCTTAACTAGACATTTATTAAGAGCAGCATATTTATTTCCCATTCAGGACTTTTTAAATCTGCGGAGTCAGCTCTATGAAAAGGAGCGATTTTTGCGAGCCTTACACTGTGTAATAGGTTAAACTGAGCAGAAACCCCAGGGCTCCATTGTGGTGGAGCACACAATTGCATGTTTTCTGGGCTTCCTTACATCTTTTTCCAATGCGGGACCTCTCTTCATTCCACCTGAGATATGTCTTGAACTCTAAATAAGCTCAGGACAGCTCTCATCCTCATTCATTTGTTATTGATCAAATATCTTTTATGCATGGGTACTCCACAATGAACACCTCTGACTTCACAATCTTCCCCTTGAGGTTAATAATAAAAGCATAAATTCCTCTTGCTAATTTTTATTTATATCAAAATATAACTTATGCACAAGCTTAGAAATTCAAGGCTTATAGATCTTATCCTGAAAACCTACAGTTCCTGTCTCACCCCTCCTGACCCTTCATCCTGCTGTCCAGAGGTTATCACTCTCAATTTTTAGCCGTTTCTTCTTGGTTTTATCTCCGTAGTTTTAAATACTATGTTTTTCCTGCTATTTTTTTTTATTTTTCTGTTTTAGATAATATCTACAGACTCCCAACTATGGAAGACTTTGGAGTTTTTTGTCTTCTTATAAAGCTGTCACCTCCTCACATGCATCCGATACTTGCCCTCCCCCCTCAGTGCGGTATTGTGGTGACTAAGAAATATTATTGGCAGTTGAACCACAGTCGTACACTATTCCATTCCTTTTTTGTACAACTTTTTTTCCCCCTGCAGTTAATAATTGCTTTTCTTGTTTAGTTTTCCATGTCTCTACAGATAATTGAACCCTAAATCCTCTGACAGAACTGTAAAATCTCCTTTCTGTATGTTAAAATAAACCAGGTTACCTATCAGTTCCCTTTTTTTTTTTTTCTAAGACATCAACCTTGGAGTCTTTTGTTCTCCTGCTACAATCTGGACTGGTTGCTCCCTAGACCTGCTAACCATCTGCCAGGCTGGGACCTCCCTGTACCTCTTTCCTGTGCTGGAGCCCTGTTTCATCAGTATGGAGTACATCCTCTAGTAGCTTTCTGAGAAAGGTGCATGGGAGGTACAAGATGCCCCCAAATCCTGAGCCTTTGTAAGGGTCCTGGCACAAACAGTCTGTTTCTGATTGTTTTCTCTCTTGCAGGCTTATGTTTCAGCTCTTCCAAGCCTGGCAAAATAGTTAAGACTATTGGCCATCAAAATTTTGTTGAAATCTCTTTTATGCTGCTGTTTCCTCTTGTTCTCTTAGTCTTTATGAGTTTATGCCTTTCATGTATTTTTAGAGGGGTTTCTGGAGGGAGTGGAGATAAACACATGTGTTCTATTTACACATTTAGCCTGCAATATAGTAATTTTATAATACTAGGGATTAGTTCTGCTATTTAGATATGACTATGCATTTATTCTTTCATTTACTTAACAAGTAGAGTGACAGAACACATAGTATATGCCAGGCTTTATTCTAGGCCCTGGGGATACAGCTCTAAACAAACCTGACAAAATTCCTTACCCACATGGAACTTACATTCTAGTAGAAGGAGGGCTGGAAAATAAAATAATTGACAAAATATATATCACATAAGATGCTGATTTGGCAGGGGGAGTTGGGAGGAGGTAAATAAATAAAGCCAGAGTGGGAGCAGGGCATTCACATATCAGTTGGATGTCCAGGGAAGGCCTCAGTAAGAAAGGTACTGGACCACAGATCCAAAGGAAGTGAAAGAGCAAGGTATGCGTCTCTTTGTGGGAAGAACACTGCAGACTGGAACAGCATGTGCGCTGCCCTGAGGTGGGAGCATGCCTAAATGTTCAAGAAAGAGCAAGGGAATCCATGTGGCTAAGCAGTGAAAGCGAGAAGAGGAGGTCAGGGAGGTTAAGTGGGAGTCAGGCTTATGTCATCTCTGGCTTCAGAAGCTGTCCCTGTAAGGACTCATGTTCCCTCACTAGAGCTTGGTTTATGAACTCTCTCCTGACTGGTCATTTCTCTATGCATCTACTTAAGGCTCTTTCAGAAAATATGTTTCTGGGGTGGGAGTTCTTTTTCCCTTTAAAGAACATGAATATTTTAACCTCAGAATGCTCTTTGTTCAAATATCTGTATGACTGACCCCTTCTCATCATTAGGAGTCCCCTTCATTGGTACCTCCTCTGACTTTAGTACCCCCAAGTCTCCCAGGCATTCTCCACCACCTTCCTGTCACCCATCCATTTTTCATAGAACTTAATACATTTTAAAATTGATGTTCATTTGTTTGTTGACTTGTGTTTTGTTTTTGTTTATTTTTGCTTTCCTTTTGATCTCCATCTATGAAAATGAGGTTTTGTAGAGGGACAACATCCAATTTGCTGTGCCTTTCACACCCCCGCCCCTCCAGATGGACAGATGGATCGGGATGACTTTGAGCAAATCTGGGAATGCCTGATAATTGCAAAAATTCAGGTCTTTTAGGACATCCTTCTTTTATCCTATTCTTTAGTTTCAGTGAGCTTGTGCTTTTAATTACAAAGAGGCTAATGAAAAAAAATGAAATGTCTTGAATTAACACTTCGAACATATTCTCAAGTTGCATTTCCCTCTTCAGGGTGTTTTATAATCTTTATTTCGTCTGCTAATTATAACAATATAAACCACAGGTTGTGAGCCTAGCTCACATACAACTTAATTGAATGGAATAAGTTCCCTCCCCCCCAAATTCAAATCCATTATGATTTGAAACCCCGCATCTTTAATAAGCAAAATCCCAATTTTCTTAGCATAATAGTGTCTACTTCATTATCACTTTGTTCGTTTCTGAAAGCTGAGATTGGGGTGGGGGTGATGAAAGTGGATGGGGAGAGATGCGGAAATGCTAATATCACCCATAAAGATCCAGAGCCACATGAGAAAGGAGGAAGAAAGAGCAGGGAGAGTTACAGGAATTTTGGCCAGAGATCGATTGAAGCTGCTGAGCCCCCTACTAAAACAATGATATGCTAATGACCGCGTGAGAATTTGATGGATGATGCTAGGGGTCAAATAAAAGTGAATTAACACAGGCAGTAAACAATATGGAAGAAGCAGCAGGCAGCGAGAGGAGAAAAGAATCTACATGGAAAACTCGGAGCAGCAGCGGACCAGAAGGAACAAGGGGGAAAAGGAAAGAATGGTTGAGGCCCTAGGGACTCCCCAAATGACTCCTAAATGTTGAGCTACAATTGGCTTCTTGGATGAAGCCACCATTAGTTCAGTCTAACTCTTTTTAGAGAGGAAATTAAGATGTTGTAACATTGTTTAAAATGTTTATGTTTCTTATTATATCCCTCTATCCTTTAGCGCTTTTTTTAAAAAGGGGAACTTAGGGTAAATTCCTATAAATTTAAGTCAGAGAAGTAGAATGGATCTTGGGGAATCACCTGGCCACACCTCCTCTTTTTTATACTTTAGGAAACTGAGGTCCAGGTTAAGTTGGCTGAGGTTACACAGCATAGTCTTTCCTAGTAACTTGCAGCTCTACACTGGATAGTTGGGTCTGGTTCACCTATGGTGTTCCTACCATCCAGCGCTCACAGTCCAGCATACTGTAAATGCTCCTTAACATTAGTAGAGTTAGAAACAGCAATTCACTGTTTCTATTTGGGCCTAATCCTCATGGCCTGTCTTCCTCTAACTCAGTATTTCTAGCATACAAAATAATAATGGTTATGGGTAGGAGAATGGATATCTGCAGTGTGGCAACTGGGAATTTAAGGAAATGCATCCCCTAGAGCCCTCCAGAGCACCAATGCTCCAGGGATCCATAGCACCCCTTCCACACTCACAGAGGTGGCCTCCAGGGTACCACAGTGCCCCTTATAAGAGCTGCTCATCCACAGAGCTGACCAGTGACACCTGTAGCTTGAGGTTTATGACCTTACTTCTCGATGATTCCACTGTTCCTTCTGTTAAGTGAAAATCCATGTTTCTAAGTCATAAGATGTTACTATATACATTTAATAGTTTTCAGAGCTGACAGAGAAACTGACATAAGTTTCTAATTGAACACAAATGATGATGTGACATTAGTTAGTTCTCTGTTTTCCATTTGGTCCATGCCAATCTTTGACACCCTGTAAGGTGTGGTCCAGCAAAGTGCATAGCAAGTGGAAAATTCCTGCATATAGCCCTACTCAAGTATAGCATCAACCTTCTAAAATGTATGATTCCACTCTGTCCATAGCTTAAGAAATCAAGGCTTCGCAAAGTTAAGCCATAAAAAGCCCAGGTTCGAACCAAGGACTGTCTGAGTATAGCACCCTTCCTATACCTCATTTATTTCCACTAGTGAGAACACAATCAGGTTGAAAAAAATGATCAAGGCCATGCAGTTGACTTTGGGATCAGGAGAAAGATTTACTGACTTGTTGTAAAGGCTGGTCTTTGGAATTGGCAAGATCTGTACTGAGCTTTTCTTGGCTGTCTCTCCGACCATATATATCACTATGTAATCTATACAGTGGTGTTTTAATGGACAGAGCTCTTACCTGTAATAATTTTCTTTGAACTCATATGCTTTAAGAAATGCCAATAAACTCAGTTAAAGTAATTTCTTACCCATAGCACACGCATTTGTGCAGAAGGATCCTAGATCTCATCAACAAGAGAACACTCTGTAAAGTCCACACAGAGCAGCCATTACATGCAAAATGGACGTTTGAAAAAGAAAACGTTTGACCCGTCCATTGATTGAACTTTCCTTCAAAGCGCCCTTCAGGGAGCACTGAGCTGGTTGCCAGGAAACAGAGATTTTTTCTGGAATTAATTCTTGTCATTCTAAGTGTCTTTGGATGTGTCACTTACTAGAATCTTGGTACCCAACTTACAGTGGGGTATTCTCCCTCAATAAAGAAATGTCAGAAGATTCAGTATATATCTGTGAAGAGTTGTAAGGTTACTGTGGATGTATGAAATGACGATCCTTTAACACTGTACATTATAATGGAGCTATTTTCCAATATGTCATTTAGAAGGTGCTGAGTGATGGTAATTAAAATAATGAAAAAATATTTTCCACATTGGTTCTGTGTGAGTGTGAACTTTCCTTTGGTGTTAGGATGTAAACTATATATTTTGATGCATTTTGAGGGAGCCTGGAGTTTGAGAACAATCTTGGGTGAGCAGATCTGAGTTCTAGGCCAGCTCCTGTCAGTCACCAGGGCCAGTGTCTTCACCCCCTAGGGCTCTTTTTCTTAACTTGTAAAGTGGGAGAGTTGGGTGAGGTGATCTCAAAGGTCCCTTATAATGTTTGTTTACCTCTTTTTTTGTCACACTTTTTGTTACCTCTTCTGGATCACACAAAAGCATATAAAGCCCTTGGCCTCAAGTATTTTATAGTCCCCGGAAAGAACAAACAAGTAAGACAAAAAGACTCAAATTGGATTGAAAAATTATAACTCAAGTCATATAACACATTCAAGAAATGCATCTATAATGAAATCACCTGGAAAGACTGAAAGTAAAAGGATAAGCAAAGACATCGAAATTAAGTACAAGAAAAGAATAGCAAGGATCATGATAACATCAGCTGAAGTTAAATTTAAGACAATACTACACAAAACAAAGATGAACACTTTTAATGATAAACATACAATTTAGTGAATTTTCATGCAGCAAATAGCACTGCTTTCAAAATGCATAAAAGAAAAACTGCCATAAATACAAAGAGAAATAGACAAAAAGGCAATTGTGGTGGGAAAATTTAAATAACTTTTCTCATTCATGTCAAATCAAATGTCAACAAAAGAAAAATAAGATTACTGAAAATCTGAATCCCATAGTTAATATGGTGGAGCCCATGTGTGTGAGTGTGTGTGTCCACACATATGTGTATGTATTATCTCTATCTGTATCTATATATCAATACCTCTAAACCCTGAATGCAGAGACTAGGCAATTGTTCTAGAAATAGTGACAAAAATAACCATATTTGTAAAAGTTGAACCATAAAGAAAAAAAATCTCAATATATTTCAAAAAATAGAACTATTACATATCAGAAACTCTGATCTCAGTGCAATTAAACTGAAATTAATTTTTTAATCAAAGACAAAATATCTTAACCATCTGGACATTGAGAAGCTCTCTCTTGACTCTTGGCCCAAAGAGGGACTAAAAAATACTGTGTCTAGAAAATATTGATAATGCAAGAACTATGGATCAGGACTTTTGCAATACTGTCTCTCACAGCATAGTTCTACTTACTAGCATTACTAAACAGGAAAGAATAAAAATAAATAGTGTGGGCAGTCAATCAGACGAGTTAAAAATCATAATCAAATATACCTAAATAAGACAGAAGAAACTAATTTTAAAAATAGTGAAACTAATAAATAGACTCAAGAGGTGATATTCTGGGGGGAAAAAATAAAGCAAAGAAAACAATAAAATACAAAAGCAAATCATTAGCTAGCCTTCTCAAGTTGGGGGAACAAAAACATACAAAATTAGAAGTAACCACAGGTAGAGAGGGAAAAGGTATAATAAAATGGAGAACCAACAAATAAAATAAATCCAAGAGCAAGTTCTCTGAAAACAAAACCAAAAAAAATATATATATCTACTGCTTAATATAATTGTTTTTTTCAAAAAAAAATTTTTTATCTTTATTGATTTTAGAGAGAAAGGAAGGGCGAGGGAGAGAAAGAGATAGAAACATCGATGAGAGAGAACATTGATTGGCCACCTCCTGCATGCCCCCCACTGGGGACTGGGCCCACAACCTGGGCATGTGCCCTGACCAGGAATCAAACTAGTGACCTCTTGGTGCATGGGTCAACTCTCAACCACTGAGCCACACCGGCCAGGCAGCTTAATATAATTTTTAAAAAATGAACAAACAATTCAAAATGAAAACAGTAAGTGGAGAACTAATAGATATACACAAAATTAAGAGAATTCTGAGATACTTCTTTGCTCAGCTCTATTGAAATAAATCTGAAAATCTGGGTGAAATGGATGGTTTTCTAGAAAAATATAAATTACTAAAACTAACCATAGAAGAAGTTATAGAAAATCTAAGTAGCTAATTATCATAGAAAAATAGAATCAATGATCAAAAATATACCCCTCCCCCAAGCATCAGAATCAGACGCTTTCACAGATATGAAGAATATCTTCACAAATCTTTACAGAAAACATAATTCCAGGACTACTTAAACCATTCCAGGTCACAGTAAAAAAAATAAGAAGAAAAATGTCCAAATTATTAGTTTTTGAAGCTAGTAAGATATCAATGCTAATATACGTGTACAAAAAGAAAAGCTATAGTCTAAACTAATCTATTAATATCAAGGCAAAATTATTTAAATAAAATTTTAGCAGAAAGAATCCAGCAATATGTTCAGAGAATGATACCTCCTGACCAGAAATTCAAAGATGGTTGATGAGCACAGATTCAGGAGCTAAACTGCCTGTATTCGGATCCCATCTGAGTTCCTCACTACGAATAGGACCTTAGACACATAATTATTTAACTTCCCTGTGCCTCAGTTTCCTCACTTGTAAAATGGAATTAATAATACTATGTTAAAATGATTCAATGAATTAATGTATGTAAAGTGCTTAGAATCGTGCCTGGCACATAGTAAATGCTGAAAAATATTAGCTATTTATTATTTAATATTGGAAATGCGAATACTATAATTCACATGTCATTAGAGCAATGGAGAAAAATCATAGTCACTTCCATAGATGCTAAAGGTCATGGAATTATCTTACATCCATTTTTTATTTTTATATAAGTTTTAACAAAATCTTATTGATGGATGCTTTCCTAAAATCTTAAATCAATAAAGTAACAAGATTATTAACCAAAGCCTGGCTCATATTGAATGGAGAAACCCTGGAAGCCTTCTTATTCAAATCAGAAGGCCAGGGTGTCCACTGGCTCCTTTTACATTTTTGTAATCAGGCAAAAATGTCAAAGTTTGTAAACACACTATATAACATATTGCAAAACATTGGCACCTTGAACATTGTTGAAGGGAATGAAATTTGGTGTAAACGCTACAGAATGTAATCTGCCAAAAATAAAAACACACAACCCTTTTGGCTCAGCAACTCTGCTTTAGGAAATCGTACATTTGCCAATGTAATCAAAGTTGCATCTACAACGTTGTCTGGAAATACAAAACTGGAAACAGCCAAAGGAACTGGTTAAATAATTTATAGTATATTCTTAAAAAGAAGTGTATGTGTTAGTGTAAAGAGACCCCAAGATGTGTCATGAAGTTTTTGAAAAAGTGGTGTGAATATGTGTGTGTACACAAATATAGGTGTGAAAGATTTCTGGTAGGTATGTATGGAAATGTTGTAGGTTCTAGGGAATAAGGTCAGGGGTGGGAGGGAAACTCATTTTTTATTGTATACCATTTTGTGCTATATAAAAAAAATTATTTTACTGTGTGCAAGTGTTACTTAAGTAATAATAAATGTGAAATTTAAAAATGTTGAAAACAAATAGAGAAAATAAAGATTCAGGAGTGATTATACCAGGGACTTTAAGTATATGAAGAACACGTCTACCATGGACAGTGGCTAGCCATTCCCAATTTCCACAGAAGAGACCTTCTCCAACAAGAGGGGACAGAAGATTTAAAAGGAATATATATTTTGGATTGAGGAAACTAAATAATTTCCTGATGGAGTTGGAGGAGAGTTACAAATTCCTCTGCAAGGCTTTGGAAATAGGGTTTGAGTCTGGGGTGGGTGGTGAATGATTGGGGGAGGGGAGGACCCTGGTGGCCTGAGGGAGGCTTCTTTCCACCCCAGGATGCTGTGACCCTCTTCCCAGGAGCAACACCTCTCTGCTAGCTGACAGTTTAATGAGCATTTTACCCAAGGCATTCACACTGGTAGGAAATCCTGTTAGATTTACAAGTGCCCATTAGTTAAAAGTCCTCCAGAGCTACTGTGTAGGGTTTCTGTTTGGGACTTCCTTATGCTTCCCAGTGTTGAACACCCAGTGCAAAGAGGGCAGCACCTTTGGGAACTTGGTTCTTCTCTTGTACATTACAAACAGTCATGGCCAAATCTTGAGCTCCTCATAGTTGACAAACTACAAAACCTACCACTGTCCCACAAGAAACTCCAGCCTATAGGGCAAAAATGGGTTCCTTCCATGAATGAATGACCCAGGACACTTCAATGAATGGGGAGCATATTGAGAATAAATGAAGGAAGCCAGGGTAGGAAGGAAGCCAGCTGAGTTTGGGCAACTGCTGGTTTCTCTTTGCTGCAAAACACATTCCATCATCCATTCCCTAGGTGGTTCTCAAAGTGTGCTGCTGGACCAGGAGCAACAGTGTCACCTGGAAACTTGCTCAAGATGCAAATTACCCCAGACCTCCTGAACCAGAAACTTGGGGGTGTGGTCCACCAATCTGTGGCTTCTGGAGGAAGACCAGCCACTGAGAGGAGTGGACACTGACTTCCTCTACGTTCTTCCCTCCAAAGGAACCCAAAGTGACACAGTCTGTCCTCTCTGAACAAGTTTTTACATTTCAGCCTCAAGGTGCCTCTTCAGCTCTGGGTGTTAATTGAGCACATCAGCACCTGCCTCTCCAGAGTGGAGCATCATCTGATGACACTGGTTACTCCACAGGAGGCACAGCCATTCCAGCTCCTATGCTGTGGCGTGGACACACTCCAGAATGCCCAGGGAAGCAGGGCTGGCCCTATGTTCTGATGCACCATGATAGCCAGACGTCCACTTCACACCCCAAGTATATGCCAGTGATTGTAGAGCACTAAATCTCACCATTGAAGACTGGAACCTTTGGAGGTCAAAATCTCTCATCAAGATTGATAGTCCCTTAAAGGAAATCATCTGAAGCTTGGCAGGATTAGCCTTGTAACTGTCCTTGATGTTACTTTAATGTTTTCCTCCCTTTTCTCCTTTTGACTTTGGGTCTCACACGATCCACAGACATACATGTAGTAGACAATGTCAGATGCTGCTCCAGTGCGACCCCCCACCCCCTTTCTATTGGGAGGTCAGCATTTTGTTCCAGCACCTCCCCTTCCCCTTACAGTCCCTGTGCCCTCAGGGAAGCCTACCTGCCCCCATTGCAAAGCTGAACCTAGTTGGTCTGAGGAAGATCCCACTCCTCTTACTGGTGAAGGGTTCAGGACAGGCAAGCAACTCAATTCTGGCTACTGAGGTTCAAGAAGTTGAATTGAGGTTCTGGGGCAGCTGGGCAGTTTCTTGTTTACCTTACTCTACCAGGAAAACTTCCAGAAACAACCCTGCCCCTCTCCTCTGGGTGCTCTATGCCCCCATGTGAGGCAGGGAATTGATGACCCTGTTTCCCTAGTAGCCCAAGGATGTGGTGACATGAGAAGGAGGCAGGAGATGCTGGGTCAGGAAACCAGAGCCACTGGGCTTCCTATCTAGGAGTCAGTAGATATTTTGACTGTTGAGAACAATGTGACTTGGGTATTTTTGTTATTTGTTGCTGAAAACATCTTACTGATAGAGTGAGGATTATTATCCTTTTACGTGGATGGGGAAACTGAGACACAGAGTGGTGGCTTTTGGGCTACTTTGTAGTAAATGACAGAAGTTAAAGTGAAAGCTCATAGTTACTCTGGGCTTGTACTCTACTGCCCACTGGAGATCAAGTCACTAAGGGTGTTTCCTGGGCACTGGGGTTGGGAGCAGTGGAACAGGGTATTGGAGCTGGCATGGACAAGCTTTGCCTACCCCCCAATTTTGTCTAAGGATGCCAAGATGGAAGAACTGGAGGTAGGAATACAAGAAGAAATGATAAAGAAGGGAGATGATAGTTATTATAGAAACATAAAGATGATAATAGAAATAAAATGTGTTTTTATCACTAGGGCTAAAATCCATCCTCTATGAAGAAGTTAATAAGTCTTGTAAATGCTTCTAGTAGTTCAGTGTTGATATGTACAGAGAGCACTGGCCCGTGTTCTGCCTGGAGCAGAGAAGGCCATTCTGTCCATTGTTCTCACCCAATGACTCAACACTGCTGCCACAGAGCATTGTGAGTGTTAACTCTGCAACTCTGCAGAGCAGACACCACTCTTTGGCATCAGAAATGTGCTGCCTAGGGTACACTGGGATGATCCACCCAGTTAGGGACTGGGAATACCACCCACAACAGCCTTACCTTGAGTAGCACCCAGCAAAGCCCTACTCAGAGCTCCCCTCTCTCTGGCCCCTGGGATGAGGAAAACAGAGATCTTCTGAGGCTGTAGGTCTCTTCTCCCCCATTCGATCTAGTCAAGTTGCAAATCAGTAGTGCAAATCAAGTTTCAAGGTTACATGCAACAGAGAAAGGAAGAAGGTACTTGGGAAATCATTTATCAAGACCACATTTAAAAGAGAAATAAAAGCTCAGGTCAAAGATGGAACACAATCTCTTAGCTATATTCCCCATTGGTGTTGGCTGTATCTCAGGGTGCTGAGATTTAAATGTCGTTTTCAATGGGTTTTGCAATTTGGGGTCAGATGTCTCATAAGTGTTCTTGGTCACAGAGTTTAATGCATTTTTTTTCTTTTGCTGAAAGGGATCAAATGGCTTGTTTTCCAATGTGAAGACACTAACAACGTTGGGGGCTGCTAGGTGGGCCTGGCTTCCTAATCCATACCTATACTTTCCAATTGATCATATTTTATTTTTGTTTTAAAAAACAAACATTTTTAAAAATGTTTTATTGATTTTTGGGAGAAGGAGAGAGATAGAAACATCAATGAGAGAGAAACATCAATCGGCTGCCTCCTGTACATCCACTACTGGGGATCAAGTCCACAACCCAGGCCTGAGCCCTGATCAGGAATCGAACCTGTGACCTCTTAATGCATGGGTCTACACCCAACCACTGAGCCACTCTGGCTGGGCCAACTGATCATTTTTTAAACTAGATACCCATGTTTGTTTTAATGAGGAATTCGGTATTTGGAGGAATTAGTAGTATCTGGAAAGAGGTACAAGAATGAGAAATCACACTGTGAGGTTGCAGGTTGGAGGGCAGGGGTGGGGAGAGGTGAGGGTCAACAATGGTGAGCAAACTGAGGCTCACAGAGGTTAACCTAATTGCCCAGAAAAACCTCTTGTTCCTGATTCCTATGTGACTAACTGCAGAAATGGCATAGGAGTATCACCAACAAAACGGACATGTGAGAAGCATCCTCTCTTCATCTCCCACCACTTTGGCCACTGATGAACCCTGACCTGGCCACGAACTTGCTGATACTGCTGCAGAGCTGACTGGGCCACACCATCCTAACCCTGGTGTTATGTGTAGAGGGGCAGCTGGATGCCATATCCCAAGACGAGGACCCCCCTAATGCACCACCTCCTGCCAACCCACTGAGCAACTCACACATCACCATCCCCTCAGCAACACACAGAGAGACTTTGCTTTCTAATATAACACAGAGAAGTTTGCTGGGGTTTTGCTTTGAAGGCCCTATCTGCCCCACTCCTCCCCATACCTCCCTCCTCATCCTTCAGAGCCTAGACAAGATTCCCTACTTGGTGGTAAAACTTGTCCACTTAATACTGAATCTTTGACTTCACAGACTTTATTTTTTTAATTTATTCCCACAAACTCAGCAACACCATTTGCCCACTGCTGTCTCCATGACCCAGAGGGATGTTTCAGAGGAACAATAGCTACCTGTGTCCTTGGTTGAATGGAAGCACCTCCTGCCTTCAACAATGCCCACACCCCACCTTTCCAAATCAAGTCTCCTTCAACCCAAATGGATTCTTCCCATAGGAATCCCAAAGTGCTTTGTCCAGAGGTGAGGAATGTGCTCTATGGGGCTATTTTAGGCTCCTGGAGCACAACCTTTCTTTCTATCAGAGAAATAAAACACACTGCCATTAAAACACAGTCGTTGAAAACAGCAACAGACCTTTGATAATCTCTGTAATAGTAAATAGTAAATTTCATCCTGGCACTTGAAGATTTGCTTTTGATTTTGGAATGAGAATATTCTTCTGGTAGCTGTATTCATTTATTCAACCTTCATTTAAGCTGAAAGATTGAAGATGATAGAGCAGATGACCATTACAACTTTGGCTATGGTTATTTATCTTCTTCATCTGAATTTCTCTTCATCAAATACCTGTTATTTTCTCACTTTGTTTGGTACTAGTTGAGGACATCATATATCTCTTATGCTTTTCTTTTAGTATATGCTGGTATATACATCTGACTTTCCACCATTTTTGATATGGAATGAATTATTGCATACTGCCCAAAGATCTGCAAAAGGACTTTTTCTTCATTTAACAAATGTCTACTGTTCATAAATTTTTTAAAAAGAAAAAAAAAAAAGCAACAGAAACATTCCATCTGGGTGAATACATCAGAACGAGGGAAAAGACGTGGGGGAGGAACAAACTTTCATCTACCCTCAAGGTTCTTCTGTCTGCTCTAATAATCTAATAGACATGGGACAGATTAGCAAGAGAAAATAACCAAATTTAATACATACATGTGTACAGGAACCCCACATCCATGAGAGAGTCAGAGACTGCATGCAGGAGAGGTCCAGAGATAGAAAGGGTGATATATAAGGCATCCTGAGCTAGGGATGAGGTCATGCACCTTGGGGGCTTCAGAGGGTCATTGCAGGATGATAAGAAAACTAGATATTTAGTAAATAAAAGTTTGCCCTGCCACACAGATGGGTCAAAAAGAGATTATGGCTGATAATCTCTAATGAGCAAGGCCCCTAAATTCAAGTTCTTCTAGGTAGTTAAAGCAAGGGGCACAAATTGCTCTTGAGCTGGAAGCTAAAACTACCTTGAGCGCAGAATAATCTGCTTGCCACAGAGGCACATCTTTGGGTGGCTCCTGCTGAACCCCACAAAGGCTTTTGTCACCATGCCCTTGATCCTGTGCTGGCCCCAGACACTTCTAGACTGAGATGGGGGCGTTCACATACATCCTCACCCTCCCGAGGGCAGGCTTACACTGACTGAGAAAAGTCGAAACAGCCTTACAGTCTTTCTGCTGGTCACCTGTTGTTCCTTCAATTATTTCTATTATTCCTGGGTTTAGTTCTCTAACATCTCTGGCCAAAGAAAAGCCCAGATAAGCTCACATAAGAATTTGAAGCTGTAAAACTGAGATGCAAGTGAAAGCGCCTACATGACCATTAACCTCTTTGTACTCATAGCCAGAGTTTTTGGACCCTAAGAACTAATTTAAAATCCATTTGTCCTTCAGGTTTGGACTATGAGTCTCCTGGGGCTTAATCAGAATGAAAAAGAATCAAATACCCCATCAGCTGCAGGGCCTCTGGTCCCCAGCTCTTGCCTGTTGACGAGCAAGAGATTTAGATTTCCACAGATTCCCTAAAATCATCTCAAAGGCAGAAAAGAAAAGCATATCACAGAATCCGTCTGTAGCTACTTAATGGCAGGAAAGCTGGTGAACTATGCACCAAATGGAAACAACTCTCTTGAGCTTCCTGACTCGGGGTCTCAAAGCAAGTGGGTGGGGGTGGGCATCGTAAGGGTGCTACATGCCACTGTAAAATGAAACAGGATATGCAAGATATCCCATTGCAGGTAACAGTGAGGGCGGGTGAGAGGGAAAGTTATGGGCGGTCATGGTGGAGGGTCTATCTGCCCAAAGCAAGTGCGGACAAGGCTGCTTTTTTATGGGCTGCGTGAAACAAAAGACATCAAAACCATTGCTTCATTCCTGGTCTAGCCCAGAGCCACAGCCACAGTCTCATAATAAGGAGCCCAGCGCAGAGATGTTTCCAACCGCTTGTGGAATGTGTGTCTCCAGCCCTCTCAATTTAAGGGAGGCCCCAAGCTACTGAACACGCAGCTGTTAATCTGCATGATTACTGAAGAACAGTAAAACCATCAACCCCCTGGTCCAGCTCAGCAGGGGGCAGGAAGCAGTCAC
This sequence comes from Tadarida brasiliensis, assembly GCA_030848825.1. Taxonomy (NCBI): domain Eukaryota; kingdom Metazoa; phylum Chordata; class Mammalia; order Chiroptera; family Molossidae; genus Tadarida; species Tadarida brasiliensis. The sequence goes on along the minus strand of CM061267.1, from coordinate 89,069,335 downwards.
CGGCTTGATCTCTGGGAAACAGTAGAAGAAAAGGCCTGGCCGGGAACCTGGCTTGAAAAAGCAGCCCCATAGCACACCGATTTTTCCCCCTTCTTAGACCTTCTTTCTGGGCCCAGACTCTGGAAACATCAGTGAGGAAAGGAGAGCACTAAAGAAATGCTTTGTTGAATCCTTGGGAGCTGCTAATAATTGGGAGGGATGTTCGGAACCAGTTCATTTTTAATAGTATTTTGTGGTTTTTCACGATCCATGTAATTAAAGGAGAGAAGTCAGGGGAAAAAACACTCTAATTATGTTCACCAACAGAGGAAAACAGGATCGCCTTTTCATAGAAATGAAACAAACAAAAGTGTCTCCACTAATAGGGTCTCACTCATTTATTTTCTAAATATTTATTGAGCATCTATGAATGAGTCTCTTTACTGGGTAAGACTAGGATCCATTGCAGGGCAAGGCAAGGTCATTGCCCACAAGGACATGCAATCCCGGGGAGAATGGGAGCCATGCTATTCGGGAAGTACAGGATACCAGGAGAGGCATGAGAGAGACACGGAGCCAATCTGGGGCATCAGGGAAGGCTCTGCAGAGAGGAGATGTCAGACAGCAGACGATAATAATAGCCAGGGATGGTCAGAACCAATTAGAAAGAAGTTTCAGACCAAAGGAACAGCAGGTGTCCTGTCGGATGGGGCAATCCCTGTGTCTGCTTCCCAATCTCATGCCCAGAATTGCTCTGGAATTTTAGGAATAATGATGAAAGCCCCTTTTCTTAGCCTTCTAGCCAGGGCTTAATCCCACTCCTCTCAACAGCTCCGAATGCCAAGCCTTTGAAACAGGTTCAGTTGACTGTTTTGACTTTAGTTTGATGTTATTCTATTTTTATTAGTTCCTATAAATAAACCTGAAAGTTATTCAAAATAATAGAAAATCTTTTTACTCATTATATTCAGGAATTTTATAGCAGCCTCAAGCATAATGTTTGGCTGAGTCTTTATGACGTGAACTTCTAAGTAGAAGTGTGTTGCCTGGATGGAATGGAAGCAGAGCATAGGAGCGAATTCCTGCTGGTCTTGAAGAGGTAGGACCTTGGAAAACTTCCTGAAGGAGCTCTACCCCCATATTAGGTATAACAGTTTTGCCACAGTGGAAGTAATAAGCCAGGAGTCAAACAACATAGAAACAGGCTCCCGAATGAGTTTATGTGTTTGTAGCTGGAATGCAACTAATGAAAAAGAGAGAGAGAGGGAGGGATTGGGGGGGGAGAGAGATATGAAAAGTAAGATCTGGGAAAAACTACAAAAGCAGTTAGTTTTATTTGGAGAGACAGAATAAAGGGAATATACCAAAAATAAAAAGAAAGTAGGTTATCAGGGATCCCTTTCCTTATTTGAAGTCAGTATGGTATTAGAGTTAGGCACATAGACTCTGGAGTCAAACCACCTGGGCTGAAATCCTGCTTAACAACTTACAGTCATTTTATCTTGGGCCAGTTACTTAAGACCTTGTGCCTCATTTTTCCTTATCTATAAAATGGGGCTACAAGAGTATTTACCTTATGAATTTGGGGTGAGCATTAAATATCGACAGACATGTAAGTATGCCTGGAACATAGTAGTGCTCAATAAATTTAGTTATTGTTATTATTAACCCCCACTTTTTACCCGAAAAGAATGAGAAAAAAATGGGCTTAATTATAAAGAAAGGATGTTAGTCTAAATAAGAAGGAATTCCCCAAGAGCAAGAATGCTTATCAACATAACAATCGTTTTCTTAGACAAAGCAAGTCTCAAAAAGGTCTACCATTAGTCTGTAGGAATGAAATTGAGCCTGATCTGCTGAGGATGACTAGTGTGAAATGACAAGAGGGCCTTGTTTGGCATGCAAGAAGACAGCAATTAGAGACAAAATACTTGGGTTCAAGTCTCAGCTTCACCATGTTAGAAACATGACAATAGGTTCGGCCAGTGTGGCTCAGTGGTTGAGTATTGATCCATGCACCAAGAGGTCGCTGGTTCGATTCCTGGTCAGGGCACATGCCCAGGTTGTGGGCCCGAACCCCAGTGGGGGCATGCAGGAGGCAGCCAATCGATGTTCTCTCTCATCGATGTTTCTATCTCTCTCTCTCCCTCTCCCTTCCTTTCTCTCTAAAAAAAATCAATAAAGGAAAACAAAAATTAAAAAAAAAAAAAAAAGAATAGGCTTAAAAAAAAAAAAGATAATAGGCCCAAAATGAAGTCCCTTGTGCTAAATCCACATCACCTAGCCAAGATTTAATTATAGTTTTGACTCTCTCAGAAATGTATTTAAAACCCATCAGTCAGGAATCGCCTGATCAGTATTAGTTAGGTAATCTGCCTGATAGACCCCTGCCGTCCCCTATAAGAACATAGTGGGTTGCAATAACCGACCCATACTTTTGCCCAGTACAACTCCTGTTTCTGCTGCTCCCTTCTGCCTATAAAATCTCTTGCCTTACATAGCTCATTGAAGCTCCTTTCATGAATTACTGAGTAAATCCAACAAGATCTTTACAATTTATTAAGTTGAATTTTGTTTTTTAACAACCACAAATCAAATCCACACTGTTTTCCATAATGGCTGTACCAATTTACATTCTCACCACCAATGTCCGAGTGGGAACCATTTTCTTCACATAAACTCCCTGCCTGTTTGTAGATGAGGTACCCTTTTAGCAGCTTCTGTTTTTTTGTTGTTGTTGTTGTTGTTGTTGTTTTAATTCTCACCTGATGATATGTTTTTATTGATTTTAGAGAGAGAGGAAGGGAAAGGGAGGAGGGAGGGAGGGAGGGAGAGAGAGAGAGCCATTAATGTGAGAGAGAAACATTGATTGGTTGCCTCCCATATGCACTCTGAATCCCGACCGGGGATCGGACCCATACCTGGTTATGTGCTGCGATCTTTGGTGTATGGGACAATGCTCCACCCAACTGAGCCACACCAGCCAGGGCCGTTCCAGCAGCTTCTGGGCTAGATACTGATGTCTGCTCTAACATTGCAAGTGTACACAGGAACGTTGTTGTTATTTTGAAAGACTTGCTATGAAAATGTTAAGATGAATTTAAAACTCAATTAGATTAATAAAAGAAATTTCAACATTATACTTGTCAGTGAAAGAAAAAGAAAGACCCTTTAAATTTTTAAGTAGATTTGCAACTGTAGAAAATTTCTGAATGATTGTAAAAATGCTTTTAATTTTTTTTTATCACCTACTTTGAGAATACAGTCTTTCTCTGGTGACCAAAAGGGTTTTAAGAAATCATTGTTAAAAGTCTTATTTAGGAGTTGAATGTAGCCATTTCGAACATAAAACCTGAAATAGAAAAATAGACGTCTATAGAAGCAAGCTCAAGTGTCTCATCTTAAAACTTATAAAAGGTTTTATTTGGAAATTTTGTACAAATTCAATGTTAATATCTTTCTTATTTTATTTTCCTATCATAAATATATAACAAAGAAAAACTAATGATTATTTTCACTGAGCCTCATATAAGCTCCCATAGCCCCTCCAATTTCCTCCGGTGTGCCATGCAGTATTAGGATTTCCTACATGTGGTATGTGTTGGAAATCACTGGAGAGCATTGCCTTAGAGAAGACAGCAGACCCTATTGATGCCTAGACAGCGAGAATTCACTAACTTGTTCCTTGTTAAATGAACTCACATTGATTCAGATATTGAGAGTCTGGGCTCCAGAGGATGCCCACTCTCTCCCCAACCCCAAGCCAATCATGTAATTTCATTCTTCGTCACAATGATAAGGTTTGGCATAGACATGTGATATATGATTCTAGCCAGTGAAAAATTTCAGAATGGGGCAGACAGGGGGCTTCTGGAAAGTTTTCTTCCAATTAAGCAGAGACATAAAAAAGGGACATTCTTTCTTCCAGCCTTATGTACATTGTTCAATGAGTTTATGACACTTGGAGCTGCTGCAGCCATCTTGAGACCATGAGGAATTAATCATTAGGACAACCCAACATGTTGGGGATGGTGGAGCAGAAAGGACATTGGACTCTGATGACCAGTGAGCCTCTCAATCAGTCAGCCTTGGAGTTCTCTCTCCTCTGTACAATCTTGTTATGTGAGATAATGAATTTTTATTATTTAAGTAATTTTTTGTCTAGATTTTCTAATACTTGCACTTATAAATATTTTCACTGATGATACACAATGGGTTTGATGCCCTTCAGATGACAGTCTCAATTTACAGTGTGCCGGTAGAATACGAGAATGCCTGCTTCCCCTTACCAGCATCACAGTCATTGTAATTCTTTGCCAATTTGATAGGTGGCATTTAGTTAAAGATTGATAGGGCCTGCCCATCTACTTAGAAGGAAGAACTGCTCTGAGGACTTGCTTCTTCTGGCTACAGCCGTGGGCCTCTGCTTTAATCACAGTGAGTCTGTCTGTTGATTCAGGCTGGCCCAGCAGGAAACCTGCTTTCTAATTCCAGTCATAAAATATGCTTAAAAGTAATATATTTGCACTTAAAGGGAACACATTCTTTAATTTAAACTTTTCATTGATTGCCACCAATCTTCTTCCAATTAGTTGTTTTAACCATACTTGTGGTTACAGCCATGTGTTGTAAAATGAAAATCAGTCGAAAGTAATAAACTAATGTATACCTCCATCGTGTATAACAACTTGCTGAGATGAAAGTGTGTGAGTGTGTGGTGTGAGAGAGACAGAGACAGAGAGGGTGAGCCAGGGAGAGACTTAGAGACAGAGAGAGAACACGCACAGCACCGTCGGGTCTCTCCTGTAAGAACAGTGGTTGGTCCCATCCCAGCCCTCTGTGAGTCAGGGAGGTGTGATCACAGTGAACTTTGTCCCTTTACATTACTCACTGAACGTGAAAGGCATAAGAGGCATAAAATAAGACCTCCATAGACTTGATTTTCAGTGCTGTAGCTAAATCCAATTTGTTCATTCAAGAGGCTTGGCACCACTTAGACTATCTCATTTACTTCTCACACAGCCTTACTTGGAAGATATTGTCCCCATTCTAAAGACACAAAATTGAGACACAAACACATTAATGGCCAGGGTCATACAACCAATATGAGGCCGTGTGGATTTGATCTGGTTGACACAAGCCTGTGGTGGCACCACACCCCTCCATGGAGTGCTTTGCTAGCAGCAACTACCAGACCTGATTACATAAAGACTGAAAAGGTAATAGGCCTAAGTACTTCATTTGTAATTCATCAAATAATGAGCTGACATGAAATTTCAGTTCTGCTAAATCATATGGAACAAATATATTATAGGCTCATTCTAATTATCACTATGTCTTTGGACTTTCTGTTTTTATGGTTTACTTTTAAGAGATAATAAGAAATAATATGTGCTCAAGATAGAAATTTTGGAAAGTACAAGGAATAAAATAAGGCAAAATAAGCACCTGTTGTCCCATCACAGAGAAAAAAATTACTATTAACATTTTGATGAAAGCCCTTTGGCTTCTCAAAATCATGTAAAATATGGAAGAATTGCTCTCTATTAATATTGCTGTATTTTTGTAAAAGACAAGTTTCATTTAACATGACTATGATGGTGAAAGGAGCTGCCTGTAGCTACGTTTGTCAGTGACCTTACCATCTTATCACTGCTTCATACTCTGCTCTGGTCCTATAAGCTTTTAGAGGTAAAAATACATTACTATGGAAAACTACCTGATGTGTCTGAGCTGCATTATTAGGGGAATTTGCAAGGATTTGGTTATACTATTAAAAATAGCATAGAGCAAAAATCAAACCCCCAGTAGAAAAATTGGCGAAGCCATGAACTTAATTCACAAAAAGTAATTCAAATACTCAATAAACATGAAAACATGTCCAACCTCATTATTGATCAAAGCAATCAAATTAAAAACATGAAAGTCAATATTTTACCTACAAAAGGGTCAAAGATTTGCAAATATAATAATACTCGATGCTGGTGAGGGTTTCAGGAGATAGAACTCCTCCATCCATACCCAATGGGAGAGAAACTGGCACAATCTTTTTGGAATTATATATCAAGAAGCTCAAATTTGTTCCTGCTCCTTACCCTTTCTACGAGAGAACTCTTCTCTGAGGAAAAATATCAGGGAGGTGATCAGGGATGTGTATACAAGGTCCTTCCCAGCAGTGTAATTTATAATAGTAAAAAACTGGGAACAACTTTGAAACCCAAGAGACAGGGAAATGAATAAATGATGGAACATCTGACCAATATAGAATTAAGCTGTCATAAAAAATTTCTGAAGCTCATTCAATGAAATGAGGTAATACAATAACAAGAGGTGATATTCACAGTAAGCAGAGGTGAAAGCAAGATATAAAACTGTAGGTATACTAGGATCCAATTTTTATTTATATATATGCAATTAAAAAATTTGAGGACAACATATTAAGTACTCACAGTTACCTCTGAATGATTAACCCAGGATTACATGTCATTTTAAAATGTTTTTTTTTTCTTTCTGAAATAGTCTATAAATAAGAGCACATTATCAGAAAACAATAAACTAAAAAATGTCTAGTAGTAACTAGGCTCACTCAGGAAAAGACAACACAGCTTGAGCCTGCTTACCCTGAAATGTCCTTGGAGGATTCCCAGTCTTCAATCATCCCCTTTCCCTGGGGACTGGGAATAATTACTATGAAACCCGCAACTGCCTATATTTATTGAGCAATTACTATGAGCCAGTTATTATGCTAAGCCTTTTACATTCGATCTTGCATTTAATCCCCACAGCAGCCCAATAAGGTAGGTACTAGAATTTGCTCCATTTTACAGAAAATGAGACTAAGACTTTGAGACATAAGTGCTTCACCTAAGGTCATTCAGGAATTAAAACAGAATCAAACAAGGTTGGACTCTAGCAAACTGAAAACAATCAGCAATTTTATGTATGCATTCTTGGCTTCTCTTAAATCTCCCTCTAGGCTCTGCCTCTCCAATTAAAACAATTCTTAATAGCCAAGCAATTTAGTTTTCCAAGGTCTAAGCCTTTGGAAGAAAAGCACTATTTCAATCTAAGAAATATATATGGTAAATAGGGGTAGAAAATTTGTTCTGTCACTTTAAAGAGCCACCAGGGTCAGCTTCCTGGTCCTGAGACCTGTGCAGCCACACAGGGTCCCACGCTTACAAAGGCTCCATGCTTGATTTAATGTTCTGCTGTCACTGTCTTATAATTCTTAATACTTTTCAACAAGGAGCCCACATTCTCATTTTGCACCGGGCCCTGCAAATTATGTCAGCAGTCCTGCGAGACAACGTGAGTAACAAAGCCTCAAGACTCTTTAAAAAAGACACAGTTTGAGATTTAGAGTTGTGTTCTTTGTTTCTTATTACCTACCTGGGCCCCATGCCTGGAGAGAAAGTACTTTCCCTTTCTTCAGTGAATCCTCCACTGGAAAACACCGGCTGTTATCAAAGCCTCCCTGGCTTGCTCGGCCTCATCGCATCCAGTGAGCGCCCTTTTCAGCCTGTGGGTTCCCCCGCGACAGCTCTGGTGCATCAGCCGGGTGTATGTGACACAGTCTGGTGTCACAGCTAATCAGTGTTGGCTGCCTTCCGGTGAGAGGCTGCAAAGAAGGCTTTGTATATTTAGAACACCAGGGTTTCTTTCTCCCCACCCCCACCCCCAGTTGTTTTATTTTTATTTTAAAAGACTTTTTAGCCTGGTTTTCTTTTTCTAAAACATTTTTTAATTTTCCAATTACAGTTGATATTCGATACTATATTAATTTCAGGTGTACAGCATGGTGGTTAGACATACATATAACTTATGAAGTGATCCCCCCTGAGTGAGACCAGGGATACTTCCAGACAAAAAAAATAAAAGCTCCATCCCTGGCTAGTTTGGCTCAGCGGTTAGAGCATCGGCCCACGGATGGATGAGTTGCAGGTTTGATTCCGGTCAAGGGCACATACCTTGGTTGCGGTTCATCCCTGGCCCTGGTCAGGGTCTTGTGGAAGGCAACCAGTCGATGTGGCCCTATCACATCGATGTTTCTCTCTGTCTCTCTTTCTCCCTCCTTCCCACTCTATCTGATAGTAGAAAAATATCCTCGGTAGAGGAATAAAAAATAAACAAATAAAAGCTCCATAGTATGTGCTGTTCAATAAGGTCACTGTCAGGGAGGAGAGAGGATTATGTGAGCTAGATGGCCCTACTCTTTTGAATAGGGTAGTAGCTAGGACAGTCATTTGGTACCATGAGAAAAACACCTTGATGATAAACTACCTTTCAGGACATTTGTGGATATTCTGGACTGCCAGGCCTCACTTCAGAGAAAACTAGGACCTCTCACCTGCTTTGCCTCTTGGAATTGCATAGGAGTCTATATTACTAACTTCCCTGTGTGTTTTTCCTTCTAAAATGGGATCTAGCATAGAATTAAGTTAGGGCCTCTGGGGGACTTGATGCTTCTGCCAAACCATTAGGTTTCCTAAGAGGGATGCACAATCTTTGTGCCTGTGAGAAGTCCCAGGTCTTGACATGAGCAAGCAGAAGCCACATGGGATAACACGGGTGTTGCCATTGAAATAAAATTAGGAAATACATAGGGACAGTAAAACAATAGAATTTAGTTTTTGGTCAGTACCCCAAATAGTCTCTTTTTGCTGCCTTATTCCATAGCAAACACACAGATATTCTCAAATGTGTTGGCTACCAAAATCACAGGATTCTGTTGATTGTCTACTCTTTATCCATCCCCAATTCTTCCTTCCTATGAAAACTCTGACTTTGTTCAGGTACCTTCCCTTCCCCCTGAATATTTCATGTGACTCAGGGGATGGCTTTGATTAGACTAAGCCAACCATAGAAATTCCATGGCCCTTGCTCCATCACTGATGGAAGATGGCATGTGCTCCAATTCTGGAGAAGAAAAACAATGTTTCTGGACGTTTCTAGGAAAGTCAGTTATTGGTTATAAGAAATAACAATGGGGAAATCAGACTCTCTTGTCTGCCCCAATTGCTACTGACCACCATTTTTAGCAATGAGAAAAGCCAGCCAGAAGCCCAAGTCAAAGCACAGAGGAAGAAGAACTGCAGAGAAAGTCAAAACTTGGATGGAACCAAGCCTGAAGCCCACTCCTTCCAGCCTTCCCATTATATGAGACAATGCAACTCTTCGTTATTTAAGCTTGTTTGAGTTGGCCTTTCTATTGCTTAGAGCTGAAAGCAAAAAATGACCCGTCACATGGGGGCCCATTTGGGGTCTGGAAGAACCAAGTTCTAGGCTTCAGCCTTCTCAAATTACTTTGTACAAATCCCGGCTTCCCCAAACCCCAGTTTTCTCATCTGGTAAAACTGGACATCGTAAGATCTGTCCTGTTTACTGTGGGGGAATATCACTAGGGCCAAAGAGACAAAAGATACAAAAGCGCTTTGAAGCATGTTGTTATATACGTGTAAGATATGCTTACTCTTAAGGTAAATAAGATTGTAATGTGCCTAAGAAATCTACTTGTTTTTCTGGATACATGTGCATAAATAATAATGCCTTAGTTTGAGTTTTCCTATTTTCTTTCTTATTTCCCTTTTGAACCGTACTTAGCCTCGCATACATGTGTGGGAAGCAGTGACAGAGCTTTCCAATGTCATTTTTCTCCCTGCTCAGAAGATTCCCAAAATACCAAACAAAAGGATACAGTGAGTTCTTTAAAGCATCTCATTGAAAACCTCCTTGTTCTCAGAACAGGAATTAAGATGTGGTACTGAAGAGGCTTTTTGGGGGCCAGAAAGAAATTTGTCTAATCCCAGAACAGCATATGTGGGACATTTATCCTCCTAAAAGGTAAATGAAATTGTCAAAGGCATTTAATAGATGGGCAGAATGTTAAATGGAAACCGTGTGTTTTCAGAAATGCACTAACTTGTGATCATTCACTGCGGAGGGAAATTAAACTGAAGTGAGGAAAAGAAAAATCTAGCCTGTGAAACACACACAAGTGCAGAGCAAGGAACCGTCGAGAATCTGGGAGACCAACTGGTCAATTAAGTACCACGTAAAGATTTCCAATTTTCTTGTAGTAAATTATTTATTTAGCTCTTACATACCATCAATATATTTTACAAGTTTAATACCCAAATTATAGCTGGCCCACCCATTTATGGCCCCATAAATGAGTCCTGACTTACCAATGTGAATTCTTGTTCCTGGCAGTGTCAGATTTAGATTGGATTTGGATCTATTGCTTTTATCCTTATCAGACATTTCGAGGCTGATATTTTATTGCCATATTTAAAATGGAAAGTGCTTTAAAATAGACTTGGGAGGGAGCACAACTGATTCCCGCCCGATATGTCATTTCCCGACTTAACATCCTACTATAATCTAGGATAAAGGGCTGGAAGTCCACATAGAATCCCTCTCCGCTGGCAATTTCCCCCCACACAGAGAATTTCTTGGAGGAAAGTGAGTGATTATAAAAAGAATGACTTTAATCTTAAGTAAGAGTAGCTGGAGCTCTCAGTAGTAAAACTGACAGGCAATTTCCATGCCTATATACTTTGTAAGTCAAATGAATAATAAAGAATATAAATGAAACACATCTAGCCATTTCATAAGTTTTAAAGTGTATATGGAACTAAATTACCAAGGCTTGTTTTTCAAGGGCTGGATTTTGTAAAATATGTAGAACAAACCAATAAATTAATGGTAGAAGGGAAGATTAACAAAGCAAGCCCGGGGAAAAGCTTCCACGTACAGTTATAAAAAAGTATTATAGCTCTGAGATTAGTAAACCTTAGTTACAAACATGGAAACAAATGCAAGGTATGACAAATGACACCCAAAATTATAATAATATCCATTTGTAGTTTTTAGGCCTTTGAAAAAAGTCACCAAAATGATTTTTTAAACCTTTTCACATTCCTTTTTTAAAAATTACAATGTGAATGTTCTTTTAAAGATTCTCATAAGAAGTTTTTTAATGGACCATAAAATGATGAACTTGAACATGAGATTTCAGAAACCAGCCAACATGGTATTTGGTATTAAGGAAAATTATTTTTTAAAAAAGAAGGAATTGTCTTATCAAGGAACTTAGAGTCATTTTTAAAGATAAGATCAACTTTTGAGTTCCGGCCACACCCCTCAGGCTCCAGCACCGCGCGACTTTTGCCAGGCCAGCTACATAATTTGTGGGGCACACTGCAAAATAAAAATGGGGGGACTCCTTGTTCAAAAAGCAGGGGGAACTAAAAGTACTAAGTTATAAAGCTTTTTTCTTTTCTTTCTGTATCTCTCGAATTATTGTGATGTATTCTGATTTGCCATACACTATACTAAATAAAGAGAAATTTAAATTTTGTAAATTATTGGCATGAATTTTACTGTTCATCTTTATATTGCACAATGCCAGTTTTAAATGAAAATATAAGAACATTGATCTTACATGCAGAATCACCAAAATCACACAATTCTCATTTTGCACTTCATACATGCACATGTATTTTGTTCTTACAAAATGGTTTTCTTTCACTTCTGGCTAAGTGCATATTCTAGCAACACTCTACCTTTGGCTTTGGCTGACTGATGAGGAGGGAGGGACTGAAGGAAAGAGAACTGCAGTTTGCCCTGTCTTCTCCTTTCCTTTTGCATTGTCATTTTCAGTATCAGGGGTGACTGCTACAGGGGAGCAGCACAGGTAAGCGAGGATGCGATTGGGTTCACTGGTCGTTGGTGTTTCCTAGAACTCCACTTCTTTCTGCATTGGAAGCCAATTCCAGAAGCAAGTTTCTGAATGGAAAGCCTAGCTCCTTGGGCTTTCAGCTCCCTGGCAATCGGCCACCAGAATTTTGTGCTCATGAGGCATCACCAGCCCTACATATGAATGGGGCGTAAGGAACAGTGAACATAAATATCGCACGAACGCTCAGCCCACGCTCCATGTCCCATCAGACATTATATACAAAACACAGATTCAGAAAGAGAATTATTAAGAATGTCAAGATGTTGACAGCAGAGCCTTAAACCAAATGTGGGCCTCTGATCACCAGGCCTTGTGATACTGTACACGTCACACCTATGCAGCCGTCCTGCCCTCCACCAAATCCCTACCTGCGGTCTCTGGGATTCCCCGTGGGAGAGACAGTCACCAGCCTCCAATAAGCTCTTCTCTTCAAATGCTCATTACCTGTCCTGTCCTGGCCTTAGGGAAATCCCCGCAGACAGCCTTCCCCCTTCTCTCCCTCGTCCTGCTGCCTTGGGCACATGCATCCCAACCTGTCCACTTATTTCTAGACTTTGAGGAAATGTGAAGTAAGCCCTCTTCCAATTCAAAAGCAAGAAAACAAACTACATTCCCATTTGCTTGTACCTTTCCCTTTTCTCTTAAAACAGTGTTTATGCCCCAAGCAATAAAGCACATTTCAGTGAATCTTCACTGTTGCCAAATTTTAAAACCTATGGCAAAGAATAGAGTTCTCATTCATTGTATTACCTGGGCAGAACTTTACGGGGAAAGGCAACTTACTTTTTAAAAAAATCATGGGCTAGAAATTTATTAAAAAATTCATGTACAATACCACTATATGTGAGTTTAAAAAAAAAAAAAAAAGAGCTCACCTAAGAAAAATCACAGGTTTGGGATGAAACCCATGCATTTCTCTATGCAATGCAACTTGGTACTTCACTCTAGAGGGGGAAAAATAATGAGGCTGTGCAATAATAAGGAAACAGGGTGAGTTTATTAAGATTTCTTAAATAATCCTGGAACACAGACAGGTATTTGGAAACTCTTTGCACTCACTGAAGAATAATGCCTGAGGGGAAAGAAGACGGTTTTGTTGTTGTTATTTTCCCTCTCTATGTCCAGACTCGCATTCCCAGAGTTCCCAGGCTTATAAAACAATTAGTGAAGAAACAAGGCCACAGAGCTGCTCTCGGTGGTCCATGATTTTGTTTCCTATTTCGCACCTGTACAGAAATATGTTCATTTCCACTGTAGGACTTGGGACTCTCTGAGTCAGGAAGGGCAAAGATGGATGATTTCTTCTTTGGCTTTCTGAAGCTTTAGAATGGCACCCTACCAGAGCCTGCTAACCAAGCCACTTCCCGCCGAGATTTAAGATCAAAGAGCTGAGTGTCCAGGATCCCGCAGATTTAAGCACCGACCTCTCAGAGAGTGAATAAAAGACTACACATCCTTTTTCCGAGAGTCCAGCTTTCTTCGGTGCTTAACACATTCAATATGTTGGACAGAGCACAAGGGCATCCTTCTGGAGAGGTTAGCAAACTCAAGGGCCAGACTGACTACATTGATAACTCGGTGGCCGCCAGGAGCACATTCCTCACTTTGTTCACAATCCCCATAATGAGCCCTTCAATGTGGCCAAATTCCAACTGCAGTCGTTTATTCCACCCTCCGTACACCTTTCCTGGAACTCTAAACGGACATCGTTCTTCCCTCTTGGCTGGCGGGCGCCCGTTGTGCTCTGAGGGTGGTTGTAATCAGGCGGGGAAGCTGGAGGCCCTGGCAGGTAACTATTTAATGATCAGGAGAGTGCTACCTCCCTGAAGACCTGTGCTCTTTCCCTTCTCGTCCTTTAGGAGCGGAGTTCTTTGGAATAAAACGAGCTCCTCAGAACTTAAAATGATTCAGAACTGGCAAATCCACCGAGACAGAAAGTAGATTAGGGAAGGGGGCAGTGAGCAGTTATTACTTAATGGGCATGGGGTGTACTTTGAGGGTGAAGAAAAGTTTTGGAACTAGAGAGAGGTTATGATTGTACAACCTGGTGAAGGTGTGAAATGCGCCGGAATTGTACACTTTAGAATGGTTAGTTGTGTTACATAAATGGCACCTCAATTTCTTAAAAAAGCAAATTGTTCTCACAGATTGTTTTCACTTCTTCATCCTCTAGGCAATTCTCTTATGAGACACGGTTTCAGGGACAGGTTTTGAGAGAAAATTCACATCACCAAGTGAGTCCATGAGAGGAGAGTTTAACAATCAGCCAATGAGTCTGTCCAACAGGTATTATTTGAGACAAAAGAATGTTTTTTCTCAGTCACCTAAAAAGACTTCATTTCATCTTGCCTAAGGAAAGACTATGTCTCTCTTTATTTTTTAATATTTTTCCTTTATTGATTAGAGAGAGAGAGGAACTGAGAGGGAGAGAGAGATAGAAACATCGATGAGAGAGAACATGGATTGGCCGCCTCCTGCATGCCCCCCACTGGGGATCGGGCCCACAACCTGGGCATGTGCCCTGACTGGGAATCGAACTGGTGACCTCTTGGTGCATGGGTCAACGCTCAACCACTGAGCCACATGGGCTGGACTATGTCTCTCTTTAGATGAGGTTGTTTTCTCAGACAGCAAGCAGCACGTGAGGGTGGAGATGCTGAAAGTGGTTCACTGTCATGTGCTGGGAGTCTCCTCGCTCGAAGCTCGTGTGTGAATGTCTTTTGCTGGAACAACAGGGCCCAGTATGATGCCCACACTCCAGCCCCCCGTCACTGACCCACTTGCTTTGTCCAAGTTAAAAGGCTCACGCCACAGACATTAGTGACACCCTTCAGTGTGAGGTTGGCTCCCTAGTCCCACAGTGCTCAACTGCAAGGCAGGTGCCACATGAAGCAGTAATTAAAGAAATGTAGAAGCCACACACGCCAGACCATTACACAATCAGCCCTGACGGGGGCTTAAATATGTCTACTGATGAATGTTCCACCCTGTCAAATGCATGCAGAGCAGAACTGCTAAGGTATGAGCTAATTGATTTGATCAATGTTTTAGTTCTCTCCAAAATTAAAAAAAAAAAAGAAATAGCCAAAATGTGTTTATGTTTTAAATGTGTACATTCAGTTTTACTCTTTCGTCACACCAATTGTGACAGATGCGTGACCCCAACTGGCTTGGTGCCCTAGTTGCATGTGCTTCTGGGTTTCCATGAACATTTGTTTACAAACTCATGACTGCCCAGCTGCTACGTCCATTTGAAGTTTCAGATTTGCCTGGTATATAATTAGTGCTGAATTGTTGGTTTGTTTTCCAGTAAAAACATAAAACATACAGTAAAATTTAGAAAACTCGTCAGCCCTTTTCGTAATATCATAGAAGCTTAGAACCAAAGAGGCTATAGAGAGTTTATTTTGCAAATGTCCTCATTTCAGAAATGAAGCCCAGAGAGGTTGAGTGACTTCCCCGAAGTCCCACAGTGGGTAAGTAATGGTGTCAGACCAGAAGCCAGGTCTCTGATCCCTCTTCACTGGCTGTGATTCACCACTTTGCACTTCCTCACTTAAGAGGATCTGAAGACAAGAGATGATGCAATCCAGAAATATACCATGATATCATATTTTAAATTATTTTTCCACACATGGCATAATGAGAAAAAAACCCAAACCACAACAGTACCTTAGAAATCTGCATCGCGTCTCACACATGTGTCTCCCTGGCATTAGGCAAACCAAGCAGGCTGGGGCCCTGTTGAAACCTTAAAACAAACCAGGCCAATTCTGAGGTCTAGACAGGCCCCAGACAGGGTTTCCCGAAGCTTTGAAATGCGATTTTAGAACTGGGTAATTTAGAGGCAATTTAACCCAGAAACCAAACTGACATTCAGAACATTTATTTTGAAAACATTTTTAAAGCATCTACTCACCCCTTTAAAATACGATTTTGTGTTTTACTTGGGGCCAACCAACTGGAATTGCAATGATTAAGGTTCAGAGTCGCTAACTCTTAGTAAGTTCCAAACACAGAAAATGCAGCCTCCTTCCTAGGTGCGCTTACCCAGGATCCAGGAGAAACGTGCTTTGTTGAAGCATATTCCAAAAATCATATTCAATTTTTACATCGCTTTTATGGCAGTTGAGGGTTATACTTTTAGGTTCCATTTTTATATTAAAGAGTTCTGGAAATAATTTCAACTATAATGTGTTCAAGCCAGCCAAATTATTCATCTATATGAAAGCATCATTGCTGCAGAACGCGGTCTTGCAATTAGTAAGTATTCACAATTTTGCTTTCTTTCTAGGGCGCATAGACTGGCCCATAGTGTTCTTTATATATTAACCAGGAATCACAATTAAGAAGATGCCAGACATCTATCTATCACATTGTAAATGTTACGTATTAAGTGGGATTCCCGATATGTGGAGAAGCAACCGTTTCTATTTCAGGCTTGTTTTCCTTTGTGGCTCCTGCTCAACGTCGGGACAGTTTTATTTTTCAAATCAATGACAGTGCTGGATGGAGAAAAGTCTCTGAGAGATCAGATCACGCCACAGACGAGGGTGAACGCGTGGTTCTTCAAGTTTAGATCTCGGGAAGGCACAGTTACTCTCTCTCAACAATGTGTGATTATCGGTAATTTACCTTGAAATATAACTGTAGGAAATAACAGCAGGCTGTGACGGCTCTGCAGTCTCTGCGTTTCTTCTCTGAATCCTTTTTAGTCACTTAACATTCAGCTTTTTAAAAGTCTTAGTCCAGTTGCCCTTCGGGAACAATAAAGTGGCAATTAGGTATGACAAAGGCATAGAATAGACACAATTACTTATTGCCATAGTAAAAGAAAAAAGATGGGTCTATGAACCTATCAAGCAAACCTGCAAAATGGAATGGGCTGCTGGACCTTATGAAAAATGTATCCAAATATTTGCAGAATGTGCTTTTGGCTACCTCTCTCTTGAGATATTAAACCATTTTCTTTTATCAGAGAATTTACTACCATTACATTTTATATTAATTTAACAACTTGATCAGGCAATCATCATTTATTTGCCTAAATTACCAGTCCCTTAATACTTCGTCGGCAAAGGGAAATATTTCATAGAACATGAGGCAAAGCCTCTAATTACTATTAGAACATAATTTAAGGGAATTTCAACAGGTATTGTAATTTTGACCAATTGAGTTACTAATTTGGAGAATCGATTATTTCCTGCACCCCTTCAATTTGCTGCCTTATTTAATTGGCGATGGCTGTCCAATTACACATCTGACATAGCAGTAATATTTGCATCTGCACATCTGCAGCCAATTGGCCAACTGAGCCTGGTTGTCAGGTAATAGTTGTGTGTGGGTTTGAAGAGTCTGATACATTTGTGTATCAAATTGTATTTATAATTTGTATCAAAGCACTCAAATTTTTCTCCCCATATAATCTTTCCTCCACTATTCATCTAAAAATTTTAAAAATTTACAGCAATTTTATTCACATATTTTGTCTGGTATCCCTTATACCCTCTGGCCCCAATAAAGACACTCAATCTCAAAAAAAAAAAAAAAAAAAAAAAAAAAAAAAAAGGGAACAATTTACTAGTGCCAAAAAAAAAATAAAATTTAAATTAACTAATATCATTCAGTGCTGCAAGGTTAAGTCAGTACAATTCTCTACTACTAATTACAATGTAAATTATGCAAATCTTTGAAAAGCAACAGGGTTGTGTGTGGCATAAACGTCCATGCACTTTGATCTGTAATACCATTTCCAAGTTTCATCCTGATGAAATAATTCCATAGAGGAAAGAAATCTATATCGCAAAGATATTCTTTCCAGTGCTGATCATAACAGTAACAAAAAACAACAATAAAACCACAAATAAAAACTGAAACAAAAATGTCTAAAAATAGAGAAGTATTTAAATAATCTATGTCAAAAAATAAAACATGTAGCCATTCAACAGGGAAATTATTAAGACTATGCAGAAATATGGAAAAGGTCTTTGATAGTAAATGAAATAAGCAAACTATAAATTGAGAACATTGCAATAATGTACAGGTGAGTGCCCATATTCTTGATATAAAATGAAGTAGAGTAAGTGCTATAATCTCTTAGAGCTAACCAACGTGCTTTGGGAGCTGAAGAGAAGGAGCCAACACATCTATTTGGGAGACTGGAGATGGCATGTGAAATTGGCATTCACGGGTCTCCAGGACCACTGAGGGTTTGATTTGGCTGCATTGTGGGGCGTGTACATGGGCAAGGTGACACATTTGCCTGGAAGGAAAGGCTAGTATCTTACCGTGGAAGGCTAAAGTTAAGGTTTCTTTCTTAGTCCGCGTGCTCTAAGCAGATGGAGAATTGGGGAAACTGGGTTTGAATTCTGTCTCTGGCAGGTGGTCACTTTGTGGTCTTGGGCAAGTCACTTAAACATTTGAGTCCTGGTTTCCTCACCTGGTCATACCTACTTCTTAGGGTGGTTGTGGGAATTAAAGACAATATGTATAAGTACTTGGTACCTAACAGGTACTAGATACTGTTATTTGTTATTAATAAGAGTAATCTGAGGCAGCATGTATTTGGGTAAGGAGAAGACGAAGGTGCAAGGACTTTAAGCACTTACTCTGCTAGACTAGTCACACATGAAAAGAAATGAGGTCTGAAGAAAGGTGATGTTGGTGGCAAATTGAAAGAAAACAGAATCAAGAAACACCATGAAGGAAGACCCTGTAGGGCTAGGCCAGCGTGAACCCAGGTTTGATGTGGTATGAAGCTTATTTAATTGGGAGTTATATAAGATTACAACTTATGTCTGTTGCTCAGTGGTTGAGCGTCGACCCATGCACCAAGAGGTCGCCGGTTCGATTCCTGGTCAGGGCACAGTTCCAGGTTGTGGGCCAAATCCCCAGTGGGGGACATGCAGGAGGCAGCCAATCAATGTTCTCTCTCATCGATGTTTCTATCTCTCTCTTCCTCTCCCTTCGTCTCTCTCAAATCAATAAAGGGGGGGAAAATTTATATATATATAATTGGGAGTTCTTTTTAAACAAAAAGAATAAAATATTCAGCATAAAAGTGAAGGTTTCCTTAAAACAAGAAAAGAAATGATAACAAATTACAAAACTGAGAAACCCAACTACCACTAGCATCACACACACAAAAACAAAAAACCCATATTTAAAAAAATGAACTGCCTGACAAATGTCTATGATTCTTGTTTGTATACATTTTTGGCTATATTCTCCTTGATTGCTTCTTCATATGACCAATATTTTATTAATAGAATTTTCTATCAAGAGAATGGAAAGATAACTCAGTCTTTTGTCTATCCTGGTTGATCAAAAATTTTTTTCTATTAATGGTAGTTTAGAAAAGTTTCTGTTGGCTCATAACTCATTATTGGTGAAGTCATGTAAGATATTAGGATTGTTTTCAAATTAAGAAACATTTCCATTAAGTTCCTTTCTTATGTGAGTTGTTATAGACACACTTATTATTGATAGTCCTGCTAGGTTTGTGCCATAAAAACACAAGCTGATGAATTCTATTTTTTATTATTCTCATTAAAAAAACAATAAGTCTATGTATCCACTGCATTTTAGAATATATTCCTGATGGGAGAGAACTAACATGTTGACCAAGTGTTAATGAGACATGAGCCCTCTGCTTACAATTTTACGTGTCCAAGAAGCTGGGAGGACTTTCCACAGACCAGCTTCTGGTTTCCCTTATTTGCACCTTGTTTCTCCTCCACACCTGCCCAGCGTGATGCACCCCAGCCTTACTTCTTTGCGATATGAGACCAGGTGATTCAGCACAGCGGGCAGTACACATATACTGGAAGCCATCCCCAACATTGAGACAACTAGCAATAATTAAATATAAACAGAAGCGCCACCAAACACATAGATATGTCCCTTTAAACCCAAATAAACATATTCTCAAACTCAAGTGGCAAAGGACATCTGAAAAGTCTTATTTTTCCAAATTTTACAAAAACATATGGCCTATACAAAAACACATTGCTGGGGCCCTGGCCAGAGGCCTAGAAGAGAGACTTGTACACAGAGGGGACTTGCACTTAAGCTTCATCTGTTTCTTGGTAAATATGTCTTTTCCAGCAATGATCGGATATAGTAAGTGGACAGAGAAACAGGAAGTAAGATTATGAGCACCAGCAAGGGGAAAAATTATGGTGCAATTAAGGCAAGAAAGAGATGAAAAGGAACAGGGTTAGTTTTGTTGCGTTATGGAGTGGTTAGGGAAGAATATAATCATAAGTCTTATCTTAAATATGGTGAATTAAGATGCCTGTGGGACCTCTGAGTAAAGATGTCAAGCAGGCAAAATTACTTCTTTAAGGCCTAAAATCAGAGATTCTCTGATTAACTGAAAATAGTTCTCTGAGTTCTGAACCTGCACCTGCAATATTTGCTTACATTCTTAACCCTTTCATTCATTCCTGATTGGCCACCTTACCTTTACTGAAAGCAAATCCGTAGCCTGAGATCACTGTGGTTGGAGTGTGGGTAAGGCACTTGACATAAAGCTTCAGTGAAATTGCAAAGTCCTACTTTCTATTCTCTGTCTTAAATAATTCACAGCAACTCGCGTGTTTTAAAAGTGTCCTGTGACACAGAACCAGCAGGAATCTTACTTATTGTTCTCTTTCTGCCAATTCTCCTAGCTTGGAATAAAAGTAAAAGAGATGACGGATAGTTCACTTATTATCTTGGCCTTCATTTAGACCATTTCGTCTACCGTGCAAACAGAGTAATCAGAGAAGGAATCAACAATGAGAACCATTGTGGCTACTGTACACA
This sequence comes from Tadarida brasiliensis, assembly GCA_030848825.1. Lineage (NCBI taxonomy): Eukaryota > Metazoa > Chordata > Mammalia > Chiroptera > Molossidae > Tadarida > Tadarida brasiliensis. The sequence goes on along the minus strand of CM061267.1, from coordinate 89,048,805 downwards.
ACTGCAAATCCATGCTCATTGAGGCTGTTGCTGCTTGACAGACTATTTTTCACATATATTACTTTTGCTATCTATTTGTGTCTCATCCATTGATAGTTAATGCATCTTCTGTTATTGTTCCATGTAGCGATTGTGGTTATCTGCTAACAATACAATGATACAAGAAATTAAATATTAATAGGCAATTTATAAAAGGGCTGAAAATTTTATATTCTAATAGATAAAATTGAAAAATGGAACATGTAAAAGGCTGTAAGAATTGGAAGGCTGTTTCTCACTGAATGTGTAAATCAGATGCTTTTAGTGTTGTCTAAGGATTAACAGAAGTTAAACCCTAAATGTCTACACTGGAAAATGGGGTACACCAACCGGCATAAAAAGAACATTAGGCAATCTTTGTTTTGCCTTTTTGGAAAAGACTCAAGTAACTGGACTGATTTCAACTGACAACAAAAAGAATAAATTTGGGGAAAAAGCGATCTGAACTGACTCCAAACAAATCACTCCTAGGGACTTGATAATGCTCATTTTTTAAAACCTCTTCTCTTCCCTTTCATTGTCTCCATTCTGATGGAAGTATGCATCTCACCCTAGTTCTTGGATTCATCAGGGTCAGAGATCAACAGTGTGACAATGTAGGGAGAAATCTGTTATCTCAGAATTCTGGCCTAATTGGATTTAAGGTCCTAATCTTGACCACAAAGCCGATTCTCACGAAGTTGGCTTTCATTCAGTCAAATACATTGATTGGGTCTCCAGCCACTGGGCTAGGCAATGTGGTGAGGACCTCCCCTAAGGTGGTGGTAATGGGAAGAGAGGGAGGAATGGATGGCAATTATTCCAGTTTCTATTGCTATGTTACAGTTTACCCCAGAACTTAATGGCTTAATACAAAAACAATCATTTTATCATCTCTTGTGGTTTCTGTGGGTTGAAAATTGGGAAGGGCTCAGCCAGGCAATCTATCTATGCAGGGCTATCACAGTTGTAGTCAGATGATGGTTAGGACCTGAAAAGCAGGGGAGGCGGGGTAGTGGGAGTGAGCCAAGCATCTCTGTCTCTTCACATAGTCTTAGGGTCTCCATGTGGTTCATCCACATGGGACAGTTTGGGCTTCCCCACAACAGGAAGGCCTATTGCTGGTGAGCTCTAAGGAGCGTGGTAGAAGCTGAATCACCTTCTGTGGGTTAGCCTGGGAAGTCATATGGTGTCACTTCCACCACTCTATTGGTCAAGACAGCCAGTGAAGTCTAGTTTCAAGAGGAAGAGACATAGACCCACCTTCAATGGAGGAATGTCAAAGAATTTGTAAATATATATATTTTTTTCCAATCCTCACCCGAGGACATTTTTTTTTCTACTTATCTTCAGATAGAATGGGAGGGAGAGAGGGAGAGGGAGAGAGAAAGAGAGAAACATCGATATGAGAGGGACACATCGACTGGTTGCCTCCCGCATGACCCCAACCAGGGCCGGGGACACACCGCAACTGAGGTACGTGCCCTTGACTGGAATCGAACCCGAGACTCATTGGTCTGACCCTCTAACCACTGAGCAAAACCAGCCAGGGCTGTAAATATATTTTAAATTACCACAGCAAGGGATTAGAATTGACAAGGCTTGGGGATTGGATTTTGGGAGTGAAGGATATGGAGTGGAAGATGACTCCCAAATTATTCACCTGGTATCTTGGTATGTTCAGGATGCTCTAACAAAAATAATGTACACTGAGTGGCTTTAAACAACGAGCATTTATTTCTCACACTTCTAGAGTCTGGGAAGCTGGGAAGATAAAGGTGCTGGCAGATTCAGTGTCTGGTGAGGGCCTGCCTCCTGGTTCGTAGGGCTATCTTCTCACTGTGTCCTCACATGGCAGGAGGTATGAGAGAGCTCTCTGGAGTCTCGTTTACAAGGACACTAAGACCATTCATGAGGGCTACATCCTTATGACCTAATCATCTCCCAAAGGCCTTGCCTCCTAGTGTTATCACATTAGGTGTTAAGATTTCAACATATGAATTTGGTGGGGATGTAAACATTCAGACCATAACACCTGGGTCAATGGGAAGAGGTTTGATGAGAAAAAGGTAGATTTAGGACATGTCCAAGCAAAGATGATTAGCAAGGCAAAGTTAGAAAGTTATGTCTGGACCCCAGGAGAAAGTTAGAGCTAGAGACAGAAATCTGGAAGCAACTAGTATCTAGGGATGCTGTAGTCTTGAATGAAATTTCCCAGAGAGAGTGGTTAGATCAAGAATAGAAGTCTATACAAAGGGAATAAAATGTTGAGGCCATTTGAGTGTCCCCACCCACTAAGTAGAGTATATCTACTGAGTCCACATGAATCCCTTGGTAGCTGAGTGGATATTAAATAGGATTGGCAGCTAGAGGCCATCCTGATGGTGGTGAAGAAGGACTGGACCCAAACTGTATGATCCTAAGGCCCATGCTTTCCCCCCACTAGACCACCTTGCTCCTTGCTGTGTATTCCCTTTCCACCAGAACACTCAACAGTCCTCACCCAGTTGCTGCTTGTCAGCTGCCCACCTGTCCCAACACTTGGTTTCTCTCTCTTTTGCTAAAGTCTAGACTGAGACTAATTCTCAGCTCTGCCAATCTGACAGACAGAGACAAGCTGCTCATACTTACTTGTGTTTCCGAAGCCATTTCTACTGGCTTGTGCTATCCTTTTAATGTCTTTTTATTAAGTTTATACTTTTTCATTCAAATATCTACCTCTCTTCCTCCAGAAAAGGAGTGAGAAACTCTTCTAGATTCCTCTTGACTTTTATCATTCTTTTTTCAAATGATTGGGGCTACATCACTTACACTCAGACTGAATTTGACTTTTCGAGATCTTCATCAAATCACTTGACATTTTCTACCTAAATAACAAGCCCTGAATAAAGGCCAGGTCACCTGGCCCCTCGATCTTAGTGGAGATCTAAAGAGTAAGTTGAAAACAGAGCTTCTTAAGCACAAATATGGGCTCGTTTGATTTTCTCAATGTTCCTGTGAAGGAGATAAGCAGAACAAGTATTATTGTTATTATTATTCCTATTTCTGCGGATGAAGAAATGGAGCCTAGGACAGACAGTTGTCCCGAGATCACTACTGCGAAAGAAGGTAGCCCGAATGCAAACCCAGCTCTCCTGCTGTGACACCATGATGCACTCTTCTCCTAGGCCTGTTATATATGGCTTCCATTACCGTGAAATGTGGAATAATTTTTAGGTGACAGAATTGTTTGTAATGGAAATAGACATTCTGAGGAATTGATACTAAATCAGGAGGGTATCAGCTGGATGGTGTCATAATCCTGGTTCCACTGAAGGTACTTATTTGTAGGATTTTGTTTGTTTGCTTTTTAAGAACAGCATTGGCACCTTTGTTACAATAACTCTCTGAGGATGTGGAGTCTTGAGGCATTTCTGTGGACTAGCACCTTATGAATCGCTAATAGAGTCCTGGCTTTCATTTTAAACATGTGTCCAGACATTGAGGGGAAAACTGGGAATTTAACCTTCCAGATTCTTGTGGCCAACTTTATATCCTGTTATTGAAATAACTCCTTTCTGGGGAGGCAACATGAAGGCAGAAAGAGGACTCTATTGGCTGCAAATCGAGGTAGAGGGACTTAAGCCACTTTTGCCCCAGGCTTTTCCTGTCCCTACCTTATTTAAACACACACACACACACACACACACACACACACACACACGCTTGCAACCTCCTTTGATTTACAATGCTACAGCTCAACTGTTTTGAAAAGCTGATGTTGTGGAATCCTTAAGTCATCTGTGACCTAGGTCACTAAAGACAGGATCAATTTAGTGAGAGTATTAATTGAAACTCTCCTGACAAGCCCTACTCCTCCAGATAAAGTTACATATCAAACCCACACAGGCCGCTGGGCTATTCTGAGCAGCCTGAGATTTTCAATATCTCATAAACAGGCCCCTCAATCACTACAATCTAATAAGGCTATAATCATCATTGACACTATAATGATTAAAATGAATAAAACCCATTAAGAAAAGTCATGTTGAGTTATTAAAAGTTTCGCTCTGTGTGATATGTAATCTTTTATCCATTTTTTATGATGAAATCTGTAACCATCTATCCACAAAAGACCATTAATTTACTGCTCTGTGGATGTTACCATGCTCTTTAGTTTAACAGCTTATCATTGATTTCTTGAGGGAGATATTATATTTGGAGAAATACACATGGAACAAAAGCCCGAATGTCGCTGTAAATTTCCCACTGACAGGATGATCAAAGTATTTTGGTCTGGTCTGCAGCCCAGGGTTGGCGAGCAAGTTTTCTAGAGCAGAGAGAGCCCTCCGGCTACTAGGCAGCAGACACATGCTTTGGGGCACTGCAAATGCTTCTAAGGGAAGGTCATGTGCATGGCAGGGAGAGAAACAATAAAATGTCCATTAACTGGAGCCTAGTTAACTGGCTTATTGGCATCTATTAGAAACAAATTGCAAACAAAACTGATCCTATTATAAACTTCTTGTCATCCCCTCCATCAGGGCCAGTCCTGATTGGCTCAGAAGAGACCCAATAAATACAATGCTGGCAGATGACTCTTTTATTTGTAAAGGGGAAGATTGAGTTTCGGCCAGTAGCGGCCTACAACGCCAATCAGCAGAGGACTACAAAGTTGGGAGCAACTAATGTAGTCTTGTCCACATTCCTTCACCAGGGCTTTTTTTCTCCCCTCTAAGCAAACAGCAATAAAAAATCTGAATGGAAGAATGTGGACAGAGTGCTGAACTAAGTGGTGGGGAACCCTGATTCTTAACGTGTACTTTTTCTCATAATAAACTCTGCTCCAATATCTTTACTGCCCATCTCTTATTTAATCTTATTAACAGTCAAACCTAAAAAGCTAAGGAGAGGGTGTTGTCTTTGAAGGTGTTCACTTTTCCTGAAATGATGAATAAATCCGTTTGCCAGTCTCTGAACAGACTGGCCAGGTGATGACAAGCTCCCAGAGAGCAAGATGAAAAAGGTTGCCTTGTGTTTTATCAGAGATCCTTATTTTCCAGATTTGCTTCCCTCAGTAATGTCCTGCTGGTTTTTTTCCCCTTTATCTAAATAACATTAGGTTGTAAACGTCATTCCATAACATACCATCTCTTTTACTCAGAGAGGCTGGTCTTTACCAAAATGATCAAATATTCTTTATGATCCTCCCTCTTAAAAGAAAACAGTAAATTCCATTTATAAAGGTTGAAGTATAGTTCAAAAAGCATGGTGAAGAGACATCGACTTTTACCAATCTTTGGAGAGTCCATTTAAATCTCCACCCTTCTGTCATGGAAGACAGAGAGGTTGCTAAATGAAATTAAAAGGCAAATTCGCCAAGAATAAAAAGGAAATCGTTCTTTATATAACACGTCGTTAACCTGTGGAAGTAAATGCTTCAGGGCATGATGGAGGCTAACAGCTTAGTACAAATTTTTAAATGATGTAAAACTCCTACAGATCAGAATGGCGTGAGTAACTAGTAACTAGTTGGCATGCCAACCCTCACATTCCTGCGCGTACACTCATACCGCAGTTAAAGCCAGAAGCCATTGCACATGCCCTCGTCACACTAGCAAACAGTAAGTTGGTGACATATAAATACAGTGGTGTCAGGTGCACAGACAATTAACTTTTTCTGCTGATCTCATACTGTCCTCTCATCTTAACCATATTGATGTCAACTGTGGTTCAGGTGGAAAAGGGATTGGGTGAAATATCTGCCCATTTCTCTGTGGCAAGTCATTCTTCCCCTCCCTTTTGGGGGTGGGGTGGGAATCAAGATGTAATGCAGTATAAATGGTCATTTCACTATAGCTAAAGGCCCTTAAGAGAAATACTGGATCACTTAAACATTCCAATAAAAAGGAACTGCTATTTAGAAGAAAATTGTGTGTGTGTGTGTGTGTGTGTGTGTGTGTGTGTGTGTGTGTGTGTAGCATAAAGTAAAATAAATAAACCAGAGAAGGGGATAAGGAAATAAGGAAGAAATCACTTTAGTACATCAAAGAAGTCTTCTTTTAGTATATCTTCAGAGAAAGTGAAATGGACTGTTAAAATACCTATAAAAATTTTAAAGACATTCATGAATTTTAATTTATCATCATGGTATTAAAAATATAGCCATTTCTAACCATGGAAGCACTGAGAATTTTGTGACAAGAAAGTTTTCCTGGTGTTAATTCGAGCCTTTAATTAATTATAACCTTTTAGAAGGGGGTTGTTTAACTGCAAAGAAAAAAAAAGGTTACACAGAAACCATGAAAAAACAAGACTTGGTGCAGATTTCAGTGAAGCTGCGTATCAGTAAGCAGTGGTGCAAGAATGATGAGTCAGCACTTCTGTGATTACAGGTGGAGAGAGCAATAAAATCTTGCTGAGTTTAGTTATTGAAATTATATGGTTTCATAAATAGTGTAATGTTGTTCTCAGCGGGTAAATGTTATATTTTAATGACATCCGTATTACAACACATACAAATTCTCGAGCTCAAGGTCAACAGGGCCTCCTTCTATACGAGCAGCTGGAGTCCAGTTCTGAGGCTGGAGCTGAATGATTCCGGCGGGGAGAGAAACTGAGATCACAGTGACTTATTAGTCAGGAGAAAAAATATTTTTCTAGTAGGCCATTTGGAAATGTGTGCAGGTTTGAGCTAGTTAGAACTTGATAGGTGACCACGCTTTCTCGTGAGGTAACAACTTTATGCGAACTTGGCCATAATGAAGGCAGCGAGCTTGCTGCAGCGGTCAAGGACTTTGAATGAAGGCAGCGAGCTTGCTGCAGTGGTCAAGGACTTTGAATGAAGGCAGCGAGCTTGCTGCAGCGGTCAAGACTTTGGTTTCCAGCCTTCACTGTGTTCAAGTACAAGTCAACATGCTGCTTAGTTAGTCTCAGAGCGGTATACCCTTGTTTAAGCCCAGAGGTTGGAAGGATGGGTGGCACATTTGCACATCTAAACCCCCTCCTAACTTTTAAAAAAAGTTTGAAGAGACTACATTTGTTTGGGTTGTTAATAAATCAGCATTGCTTCATTAGAAACAACTATTCATTCGCTGTAATCCTTCCAGATGTTTTCCCTTTGAGCCCACCTCTTTGAGTCTACTGCCAAGATTGGTATGGATATTTTTGCTTGAATAAATGGCACATTATTGCTTCTCTTTTAAAATATCTCTTAAGTATGGATCATGTAATAGTTTACAAAGCGCTTTCGCTTGCATCAACTTTTATTTAATTCTCACAGCGAATTTTAAGGTACTGTGAATTAGATATCTCTGTTTTAGAGATGATGAAACTAAAACTCAGAAAAGCTGAGTCAGATAATTGTTGAAATTGGGGAACAAATTAGGTCTTCTATCCCAAATCCATCCCTGCTCCTACCTTACCAAACTTATGTTAGGAATTTTGAACACCAGGTGATGATGCTCAGTAACTCTTTAAGTCACAGCATGATAGTCATTGCCAATCCTTTTATGGGTTTTGTTTCTTACCTCCCAAAAAACACTACAGAAGAAATGGCTTTAAGGACTGTTGCTGCTTGCCCAGCCAGTGTGGCTCAGTGGTCGAGCGTCGACCCATGCACCAAGAGGTCGCCGGTTTGATTCCCGGTCAGGGCACATGCCCAGGTTGTGGGCCAAATCCCCAGTAGGGGGCATGCAGGAGGCAGCCAGTCGATGTTGTCTCTCATCGATGTTTCTATCTCTCTCTCCTTCTACCTTCCTCTCTCTCTAAAATCAATAAAGGAAAAAAAAATTTTTTTAAAAGAACTGCTGCTGCTTTACTCTGGTAAATCAGTAAACAAACAGTATGAGCGATGGTCATAGACCTGACGGGTTGCCCACCCAACAGTTATTCCCCTTGCCTTTCCTTGCAAAAAGAGCCCTGATTTTGTCTGGGACCATCCTTCCTCTGTGAAGTTCACAAGTAAAGCCTGATTAGACCAGGTCAATCAAGGTAATAGCTAGTCTTCCAGTGACTGGTTTAAAAAGGGTATGTAACACAATCCTGGCCTATGCAACTCAAGGTAAAGTCTACCAAGCACCCTCAGGAAAGTTTCCTTGATTTAAAAAAAAGTAAACACTCCCATTCTTTTAATCAATAGCTTGTCACATGACCATGAGGTGGGCTAGCCTAAGGAAGGAGCCAACATACTGAGAATGACATAGGGGTGGCAGGAAGCTGGGTCCTTGATAATGAGTTGATGGCTTCACCAATCCAGGGGCCATTGTGCCTCAGGACTTCTTGTTTCATGAGAAAATAAAATGCCCTTATTGTTCAACACAGTTGAGTCGAGGTTTTCCATTACTTACAGCCAAACATCTAACAAAATTTGTACAGATTGCATACATTTCTCAATTCAATGGCATTTAAAATTATACTATCGCCAGTTGAATGTGTCTTACACTGTCTAAACAATGTGGGATACTATTATATTTGTGAGGTGCTCCAACTTCCTTAAAAATATATTTTATTTTCCCAGATGAGAATCTTTTTCTATCTAGATCTGAAACACCTGAAGGACCCAATATAAAACCATCTCAGTGTTTTAATAATAACATGTGATTTTAAATTTGGAGATCAGAATAATGAAATGTTTAGAAATCTATTAGTTAACAGCTTTGGATACTATAGTAATCTTGGGAAATCATTGTGAGTCTGTCTTACAATGGAGAAATTCTTAATACTGACAGACCAAACTGCATCATCGGTTAACATCACAAATATATTTGTAGTAACTCACAGAATCCCCAAAATGACACCTAAAATGAGCCAAGCTCAAAAACACAACCAAGATTTACTGTCATGCTGAGAAAAAATGCGCTACTATGTCTTCCTTGCGAGATGTAGTGATATAAAAGAATACATGTAAACCATATTTCAGGATGAGAGTAACAAAGATGTAAAATAAAAATGGAATGGTGGCACATCTAAGATCCACGTATCCTCATATATGTCAAATCACTCCCAATGAAGAGCACCTTGAATCGAGCATACTTGAGCTACCCATTCTACTATCAACAGATTTTAGGAATTTCAATTAGTTTGAGATAAAGGTCATTTTTCTGGCTCCTGTGTATCCTAGATCAGTGTTTCTCTGGGCCTGTTAGATGTTAATTGATGTGTAACCTCCACCCCCAAGAAGGAGGGTCTTGGATTGGCTTACAGCCAATTACTAGCAGAGTTAGGAGGACAACCTGGGTGTCCAGACTTCCCATCCAGTGTTCTTCCCACCAGAGCTTGTTGGTTTTCTTAACCTTAGATTTAAGTTCTCTGTTCAAAGCAAAATAGATCCTACTAGAATTTCTTTTTTGGTTTTCTCCATGCTAAATCTAAAAACACTTTTCCCTGTAGACTTATCAGTGTATCTCTTGGACTTGGTATGCTCTCCCATTCATTGAAGTACTTTTCTCCTCTCCTGACTTCCTCAACCCCTCTCTCAAGTTTGGGTTAAGGGTCTCTGTAACTTTCCTCTATTATCACTTCACACCATCTCCTCCTTTTGACTCTGAACTCCCTGAAGGCTGGGTCTAAATCTGGTTTATCTGGTACATTTTGGTCAGATGAATTTTTAAGTGTACACTGAAAGAGAAAATTGTTGGAATAGGTTAGAATAACCTCAGGTGTTGAGGTAAATGAGATGACCCTCTGATGTCAGTCATGTTCTTACTGAAGATGTGTAAATTAGAGGTCCATACACTGACAACCTCTGGAGAAAAATGGTCCAGTCTAGCTAAAGTCTCTAAAGTGGGGACCGTGTGAAAGCCCTAGATCTATCAGCTGGGTGACATGGACAGTCATTTCTTAGTTCTCTCTGTAGCTTCCCCGTCTGTGAGGGTGTGCAGGGGGAGGGGTGGTGGCCTTAGATGATGTTAAGGTCATTTTTAGTTTTATAATAGTAAGAGTCTATATTCTAAGTAAAAAATCCTCACCCGAGGACACTTTTGCATTTATCTTCATATAGAGTGGGAGGGAGAGAGGGAGGAAGAGAGAGAGAGAAACATCAATGTGAGAGAGGCACATCGACTGGTCGCCACCCACACGACCCCAACCAGGGCCGGGGACAAACTGCAACCGAGGTATGTGCTCTTAGCGGAGACCGAACCCGGGACTCTCTAACCACTGAGCCAAACTGGCCAGGGCTATTCTAAGTATATTTAATTAAATATAACCCCACTAAAGGCTCTGAAACTATATTGTTGCTCTCAGATTAGATATTAAAGAAATTACTTAGATTAACATAATATGTTTCATAACATACTCTACTCATAAGTGATACAAACAAACCTTTCGAAATCTTTGAGTAAAACACACATATTTTTAATCACTACTTAGATTCAAAAACATATCAACATAAAAGGCTCTTATATCAATTTATTCATTTATACTATTAAAATTTACTCTCTGAACACTGTAGCATTTGATTCTTCAACAAAGCCAATAAGTTCATATATCTGGTCAGTGATACTGATAGGTCCCCACATTAAGAAAAAAATTATTTTCTAGAGAATCAGAGTGCAAGAACCCTGGTTTCATTTGTCTTCCTAACATGAATATTTGTGAGTGTTTTCAAGGATAGAAAGAGAAGGCTAACTATACTGAATAGACTTTTTGGTTTCAAGAATTTAAAACAAAGTCTTATGCAAAAGTCTTATGCAAAGTCTTGTGCATAGCAATCTGTAGCAAGATGGTCCCTGCTCCAGGGAGGAATGGAGAATTCTATTTCTGGAATGGTTTGCAAGTCATCCCACCAACAACAGAGCCATAAATAAAAAGACCTGGGAAGATGCCCTCTCACCAGGGTGCACGTACGCATGCACAAGAAACGCCTTTACATTTCCCTTTATTGTTTTCAAGAATACTCCTAAACTGAGTAGGGAGTAGGAATCAAAAGGTGGAAATTCTTTAACATGTATACTTAATGGGTGAAATCTTGAATATCAGGCTGCTTAAGAAATAGGAGTTTTTCTAGAAGCTATTGAACCATAAGGCAGTTAATCAGTGTAGAAATGTCTTTGGAACTGAGCAAAAAAATGATTGTGTAACAAGACCCCATTTCTCTAGGGCAGAACTGGGGAATTGATTAAACTAAAACTCAGGAAAGATCTGCTTAACATAGATGTGGCTATCAATGGTCCACTGGTCGTTGTTTGAAACCAATCACTGTCCTCTGTAATAATATTAAAGTGTGATCTATCCCTGATGACTCAGACCTAGTGGAAGCTAAACTAGAGAAACTTGGTAAACAGGAGACAAATGGAGGAAGTGACAATTTCAGCATGTGTTAATTGTGCTAACTTAGCACATTAAACATCCTATACAATTTTTACTATTATTACATATATATCCTACATCAGATTGGAAATTGAACTGAAAAAGATTCATTATGTTTGCTGTGTATATGTTTGTGTGAGAGACAGAGAGAGACCTAGAGACAGAGACAGAGACAGAGACAGAGACAAAGAGACATAGAGGCAGAGAGAGTGACCAGAGTGGGAAGATGAAAAGTACAAGCACTTACTTGATAACTTACACCTCACCAGGCCAGTGTGGCTCAGTGGATTGAGTTGTCCCATGAACTGAGCCATCCTGGTTCGAATCCTGGTCGGGCACATGCCCTGGTTGTGGGCTGGATCCCCAGTAGGGGGCATGCAGGAGGTAGCCAATCAATATATCTCTCTCACACTGATGTTTCTATCTCTCTCTCCTTTCCTCTCTCTCTAAAAAATCAATAAAAACATATTTAAAAAAAACTTACACCTCAAATATTATGAACTTAAAGTAATTTTTTAAAATGCACCCTCTTGAGCAAATAACTCAAACACAGACACAAAAATCCCTAAATTTCCATTAATATCAAGTACACAACAGGACACACTAGTCAAGGATGTTAGGAGTTAGGATAGTGGTTACCCTGAGATGAGGGTGATGACTGGAATAAAGGTCACACAGGGGGACTTCTAGGGTGCTGCTTATAACCTTCTTAATGTGCTGGTTACATGAGTGCGCTCAGTTTGCTCAAATGTATCAAGCTGTACACTGTGACACGTGCACTGTCCGTCAGTTGAGTGAGAAGCAGGTGCTGACATGGACAGACAAGTGCAAAAGCTTTCTTAGAGAGTAACATCTGTGAAAGGAAGAAGGGGAGCGGCAGGACGGGGAGGAAGAGCTGTCGGACCGTTTGCTCATTGGAAGCCCACAGCACAGGTTGCTCATTGGAAGAATTCCATGGTAGGTGGAAATGACTAGGCCTTGCTCAGTCATTGGCTGGGGCCATCTCGAGAAGAGCGTGAACTTCTCAGCTCAAAAGTAGACCTGGAGATGTCTGGCAGGTGTGGCTCAGTGGTCGAGCGTCAACCCATGCACCAAGAGGTCTCCGGTTCAATTCCCCGTCAGGACACATGCCCAGGTCGTGGACCAAATCCCCAGTGGGGGGCATGTAGGAGTTGGCCAATGGATGTTCTCTCTCATCGATGTTTCTGTCTCTCTCTCCCTCTCACTTCCTCTCTCTCTAAAAAATCAATAAAGAAAAAAAATGTTTTTTAAAAAGTAGACCTGAAGGAATTAACAAGCATGAGATGCTCTCAGGGAACCATACTCTTTGCCAATGGGCAATTATTTCTTTCTTAAAGGGGGTTTGAGCAGCACACGGATCCTTATGGTGCAAGGGGGTGGGCTATATACTATTTAACACAATATATAAATATATTGTATTTCATTTAAAAGTGTTTTTAAGAAAAAAGAATGTCATCCTCTCTTAGTGACATCTACTCACACAGAGCTCCAGTGTTATACAAGTTAAATCAATCAAAATGTTCCACTAATGAAAAATGAAGATTATTTTTTCGATTTTCACAGAACAAATACCTAAAATACACAAGTTTTTCTTATTTTTAAGTTTTTATCTCAAATTCTTCTTAAATCTTTTACACAATCTATTTGATGTCTGTGCAAGAATTAAAATAAAATGATGTCTAATTTAGCACAAAATTATATATATATATTTTTTTCATATCAGTAGTTCATGAGATTTCATAAAGAGCACCGAGACAGGTGTCCTACCACAGGAACAAGTTTGAGGATCAACTAAGCTACTTGGAAAAATGGATGCTTAGAACTGTGAGGAACACACAGAGCATCAAAGCTCTAATCACTGGCCACAAGCGAAAAAATGGTTCAAACTCAAAGGTCACAATCAATTAAGGTGCTGTGTATGTCTCCCCACATGTACTGGATACTGTGCTGTTGTCTCTCATCTTACAGAACTTAGAGAACAAATTACCTGTTTATTCTTTTAAGCTCAGTTTACATTGTACCTGAATGCTTAGTCTCCTAGTCTCTGATTCTGCCCACATGTGTTCCATCAGTCTGCCTATCTGGGTACCAGAGACAACCCAGGCCTAGATCTTAATCATGCTCTCTGGGTTCCAACACACACACACACACACACACACACACACACACACACACACACACACCCTTCCAACAATCCTTTCTGAACCTTCTCACTCATAACCTCTTACCCTCACATCATGCTCTCTGCCTGACTCAACCTGGCCTGATTCCCAGATCAGAGGCCTCTAGACTTGCCCTATCTTGTACCCATCCTGGTGCTGAAATATGTCAGGTATAAGAGCATTTTGTTTTAAGTTCAGACTAGAAGCCAAGTGTGTCAGGGCATATATATATATAATTCTTCTGATAATAGAACAGCAGTCATCTAGGAATCCTAAGATTAGAAATGCTTTACAGAATAATGAAAAGTGATCAACAGTCATTTACCTGCAAATTCATGATGTCATAAGCCAATAAGATTTCAGTACTAAAAAAAAATCCAATAAACACCTTCTTGTTAGAAAGAGACATCTATTGTTTTGACTGCACAGAATCTATGTCCTTTGTTTGGATAGAGTATGCCTGTTTCCTTCTGGAGCCTCCCCTTCCCATCCCAGTAAGCAGCTTTGATAGGACTGTCAACCAAAGCACAATGCACACGCAGGCCAAAAGAATAGCATGTGGTACAGGCTGGACCAATCAGGCTCTTTGGATTTTCCATTTTTATTAAAGGGGCACAAGGATAGAAAAATAAAATGGTCAGAGGTTATTCGTTACAGCAAGGTCTCCTGACAAATGATCAAATAGTTCCAACTTCTTTGCCCTCAGAAGCTACTGTTCTTCCCTGATCTGGCTTTTCAAAGAATGGAACCATTTTCAGTAAAAACAAAAACAAACAACAATAACAACAACAACAAAAACTCCCACAGTTTTAATGAATTCCCATCATAAGAAAGGACAGAGTTCATTCATTCATTAAACATAAGTTATCAAATTTACTAAGACTTATGCTCTGGCCATGATACAGTAACAGGGATCTAATTTACCATCTTCCTGAAACAAACGAAAAAGCAAAATACAGTTTTCAAGACATAAGACATTGAAGAACAGCAATGCCTGAAAGGTGGGAGACATACAAGATGGGCCCTGAAATTACCTCAGACCTTTGAGGCTCTGGCATAGGGAGGGGAAACCCAGGAACAGACCCAAGATCTCCCTGCACTGGGGAGCTGGGAACACAGAGAAGCCAATGCAGCTAGAACACACTGGACAAAGTCCCAGAGAAGAGAAAACTGCCCAAGGAACGTCCCAGATTTGCAGAGGAGTCACCCTCGAGTAAGTACTCCAGTACTGATTAGAACCTGTAGATGAGGAAACCACCTGAGGCTGGCAAAAGGAGCACTTGAAAGGATTAGCGGAAACAATCTCCAGAAATCATTCAGCGCCAGGAACAGTTCCTCTTCCCACCAGCCAGAGTGGGAAGCCTCACAATTCCGGGGCATTTGGTAGAGTACTCAGAAGTGCTTTGCTTCAGTAGTGGGCAAAATTAGCCCTAGGCTGAAGCTCTGGTCTTGCCTGAAAAAGCTGAAAAATAAGATCTGAAAGTATCAAAGTGTTCCAAGTGCCCTAACTGTCTTGGCAATTCTTCTGTAAATCTAACATTATTTCGAAGTGTTTTTAAAAAGTGACATTATGTGCCAAGAAAAGATGATATAAATCAAATTTCTAGAGATGAAAACTACAATGTCTGAGATGAAAATTACACTGGATGGGATTAATAGCAGATTAGACACTGCAGAAGGAAGAATTAGTGGTCTTAAAGATAGAGTAACAGGAACTATTTAAAATGAAACACAGAGGAAATACTAAAAGAAAAGAAAACAGCATCAGTGAACTGTGTGACAACTTCAAGAGGCCTAATATACATGTAATTGAAATCCCTGAAGGAAGGAGTGGGCAGAAAAAAATGTGAAGAATGATGGATGAAAATTTTCCAAATTACATTACCCACATTTCCAAGAAACTCAATAAACCTCAGGCACAAGAAACCCAAATAAAATTATACCAAAGCATGTCATAATCAAATTACTTAAAAACAGTTATTTTAAAAATCTGAAAATCATTGAGAGAATGTGGTAAATATAAAATACTTTTATTAAGAACCTACCATGTTCCAATGCAAGGAATAATCTTCTCCCTCCCTCCCATCTTCTCTCTCTCTCTCTCTCTCTTTCTCTCTCTTTCTCTTCTCTCTCTTTCTTCAAAGAATATAAGGTCTAACAGAACTTACATATGTTTTCACTTTGGACCCCTGGTTCTTTGGATTCCAAGGATAATTTTTTCATAAATCAGATACTCTCCTTGACTTGAAACTTGTATAAAATACTCAATATTCAAGCATTCAGACTTCTGCTTTATTTTTCTTGAGGACACCTATTGTCAAGTACTCCTAAATATATGACAAAGATCAGTGTTTAAAGTTACTTGCAGATAAGATTTCACAAATGAAAAATAAACTTTCCATCATTGTAAATGTGTTTTGAAGGGAAAGGAGTTCTGAAGTTGATTATAACTGGCAACTGTACTCAGAGAGAAGGAGAAGAGAAATCTGAGAGTAAAGGGAAGGAAGGTTTCCAATCTCGAGGCTTTTGATATTTTTTAAAGTATAGAAAGATGGGAAGTCATAACAGTTGTGAGTGAATGTGTGTGTATGGGGGCAGGGGGCAGGCAGATTTTAGAGGTCAATCTTCTGTTATCATCCACCTGACAAAACAGAGCTAAAGATTTCTTTACACCAAACATACTTCTTTGTTTATAACCAATGCTGTGACCATGTTAGAAATGTTCCATTTAGCCCAGCCAATGTGGCTCAGTGGATTGAGCATCGTCCCGTGTACCAAGAGATTCCTTGTTCAATTCCTGGTCAGGGCACATGCCCACGTTACAGGTTCGATCCCCAGTAGGGGAGTGTAGGAGGCAAGCTGATTGATGTAGATGTCTCTCTCTCATCGATGTTTCTATCTTGCTCTCCCTTCCTCTCTCTCTAAAATCCATAAAAAACATATTTTTAAAATGTTCCATTTGGACATTCAACATGGCATGTGCTTCATGTCATAGAAGATTTTTGACAGGCTGCTTGGTATTTATTTGGACTATGTAAGCACAGAAGTCTAGACTCTCTTTTCCCTTTGCATCCCTGCCTCCGTTTCCTCTTCCTCTATTCCTTTCCTTTGTGATAAATATGTCCTTTGCTTCAAAAAGAAAGAAAAAGCTTGAACTAAGAGGATTTTCTGTTCACTTTCATTGTTCTTCAACTCATTATCCCTCAATGGACCACTGGAGACCCTGCTGCCATATATTCAAATCACCTTAGACATTAGCTGGGGATGAATTTATCATGAAACTTTTATAATAGAGAGGGCCACAGAGAGTAGAATGCTTTTAAATGTCTCCCCTCCTGTAGACAGGTGATAACTTCACTCTCTGGTGAGTCCCTGCTGCTTTACTATTACACTCAGATGTTTTTATTCTAAGGAGAAAATATTATGGATGAACATAAAAGTTTTAGTATTTGGATGGCTGGATTGCACAGCAGGTAGTTGGATCTTTTTTTCTATCTTTAATATATTTTAAGATCAGTTCTATTTAATGCTTCTGATCCAACTGGTTCCCAAGACAAATGAAAATAAGAGTCATAGAAAAAAAGAAACCTAGTTTGAGTTTGAAGGAACTGCTTTGCCCAAACTTCCAACCAGAACGTAAGTCTCCCCTATTGCATTCTTATGGCATCAACCCTCTCTAACGAATGAGAGTAGTATTGGGGGTTTATGTGAAAAGTCAGTCCAGGATCTGGACAAAGATTGAGAATCAAGGGCTCTTTTGAGTCACAAAAGGGCAGGACCACAACAAAGAGACTGGCAGGAGCAAGGCCACTACAAAAGTTGTACGGGCTGTGCCCTGAACAAGTCACAGACTACAATGAATGCTGTCCCCTAGAATGCCTATGGCAGCCCTAAGCAAAAGTGAAACAAATTTAAAACACAGTAATGAGACTGAGGATAGGATCAGGAACTCAATACATAGGAAAGAAGAATTAAACAATATATACCAAAATATTGGCAATACTTCTTTCTAAGTGGTGGAGTTAATTTTAATAACATTTATTGTGAAATTGTTTTGTCTCAATTACAAAAATAGCATAGTTTTCATTGTACAAAAACAGAGAGGGGAAAAACAAAGAAGAAAATTCTAAATTACTTGTAATCCTACCAGCCAGGAAAAAAAAGCTGCTAACATTTTTGGAGTATATATTTCTGAACTTTTTAAAAATTAAAAATAATTTTTTTCTTAGAAAAATAATAGTGTTGAAAATATAGATGAGCAGAAGGAAAACATTTATGAAATGATTTTTATTTTCTTTCTTATTTTTATATTATAAACTTTCAACAATGAATATACGTTGCCTCATAATGAAAATTAAAAATGATTTGAGCGTGTCTCTCATACTTCCTCAGCTTCACCTGGACTACAGGAATTCAGAAAAAAAAAAAAAAATCACTGGGTGAGCCCTGGCCAGTTTGGCTCAGCGGTTAGAGCGTTGACCTGCAGACCAGAGAGTCCTGGGTTTGGTTCTCGCTAAGGGCATGTACCTCGGTTGTGGTTTGTCCCCAGCCCCAGTTGGGGTCATGTGGGTGGCAGCCACTCAATGTGTCTCTCTCATGTCCATGTTTCTCTCTCTCTCTTCCTCCCTCTCTCCCTCCCGCTCTATCTGAAGATAAATGAAAAAAAAAAAAAAAAAAAATGTCCTCGGGTGAGGATTAAAAAAAAATCACTTGGTGTTAATGGCTGATAATGGTTTAATACATAAACCTCTCCCATTTCGGCCGGGGCTTTCTGTGTTATACTAGGATGGGCAACAGCATGAAGCCTACAGAGACACAAACCATAAAGGGCTTCTAAAAGTACTGTGGGCCCTAGCACTAGGCCTACTGTGCCTGATAGCTACACTGGTTCTAGCTAAGGAAGGGGAGGTAGAAGAAGCAGGGTGAGCCAGACCCATCAACCCAAAGAAGTAAATATAAAGACATTTCCAGAAGACCTGCTTGGATGTCAGGAGGTACTTGGGGCTACTTAGAAATCTTTGTTGACCTTCAAACAAATAGCATATAATCACATCACATATTAGTGTTATCCACTTACACTTCCATAGTGCTTTTTGTATTTATAAAGCATGTCTACACATAACCTTTCATTTGAGCAAGTAAGCTATGGATTATTCACCTACTCACTGGTGCAGACAAGGTAAAAGCATGTGTTCAGTTACCTAGGTCTCCCTGGAAGCCAAAGTGGTATCTGGCAAGATTATGAGCTTGGAAGTCAAGGTAGATCTGGGTTCAGTACCCCTCTTCCAACAAGTCATAGTTGTATAACCCTGAGCAAGTTGCTTAACATTGCTGAGCCTCAATTTCCTCCTCTATAAAACATTGTTATAGTCTCAAAATATCATTGTAAAGCTTAAGTAAAATGATACATCGAAAGCATCACTATAACCCCAAAATAATTTAAGAATATTTTGTGATTTTTTTTAAAGCTTTATGAAGAGGAGCTTAGGACACTATCAAAACTGGAGTATCTCCTGCTTACACGGGCAGCCAGATAAGGTATGAGTGTGTGTGTGAATGTGTGTGTTTGAATGTGTGTGTGTGAGTGTGTGTGTGTGTGTGTATAGGTTTTGGAAGAAAGACAGGTAAAGGAGAAGGATTGAAAATATGTCTCAGCCAATGTCCCTGTGAGAGCCAAGGTTTAGACATTTGGTTGCTGGCTGTGTGGGCTAGCACTTTCAGGTGTTGGCCAGGTAGGAAATGGGTTTCAGTCTCCTATAATCTTTGGAGGCTTTCAATGGTTGCAGATGAAAATGAATTCTGAACTCCTCTGAGCATATTTCATGAAGTATATCTGGTAAATTACCAATAAAACTTAACTGAGTTCATCTCATGTCAGGAGACCCTTAAAGCTGCTATCATAAAACTCTACTGATGAAAGCGTTTCTTATTGATTGCAATCATTATTGGCTCAGCCCGCCCAGCAAAAAGCAAATACGCATTACAACCCTTGAGAAAACACATTTCAGAACCACACCAATTTTATGAGACAGGCCTAAGAGATGAAAGCATTTACTCAAAGTCCCATTGTGATTTTTCAGGAGGCCTGTCTCAAACCAGGAAGTCTCTGTAACCCAGAAAACTCCAGAGCAGCAGGTGATGTGATTCATGCAACCTGGCCATAGTCATGGGGTCTGATTGGAAAGATGGTCCCAAACTCAAACAGCCAAATTTGCTATTTTTTACTATGTTCACATTTCACATCTATTCACACCAACTATTGATCTGAAAATAAAATTAGTTCTAGTTCTTGCTTTCACATAACAAAGAAGAATTGCAGCTTATATGAAAGAAATGCTCATACTTGATTGCATGATAGAAATTGTGTTTCCTTATTACAAAGGTATCTAATTAGCAAAGATTTTCGTTTTCCCCTGATGTCAGGGGTGGGCCAATCACTATTCTAAGCACATAGCTGTCTCTTAGGTGCATCAAAATTTGCATCTTACCAATTCCTTTTGAAACAATGCCTTAGAATGAAACAGAATATAGATTTGACATGAGGTTTTGAAGAGGAGAGGATAGAGAGTTCTATTAAGTGGCAACAGTATTCCTCGGGAATCATCCAGGGAATTCTTTAGTCTCCCAGGATCTTCTCCACAATTTTTCACTCTGCCTATGTAAAAACATTCTTTAGAATTCTCAGCATAATAAATAAGATGTTTTGTATTTTCCCCTGCTGCTCTGTAGGTTCTTATAGAACATCAAAATTTTAAGTTATGTTAAATATAATCCCAAATTTATGGTATAATTAAATTTGTAAATAAAATAATTTTGAAATTAAATAATAACATCCGCCCGGCCGGTATAGCTCAGTGGCTGAGTGTCGACCCATGCACCAAGAGGTCGTCAGTTCGCTTCCTGGTCAGGGCACATGCCCAGGTTGTGGGCCTGATCCCCAGTGGGGGGCATGCAGGAGGCGGCCAATCGATGTTCTCTCTCATCAATGTTTCTATCTCTCCCTGTCCCTTCTTCCCTCTCTAAAATCAATAAAGAAAAAATATTTAAAATAATAATAATAATAATAATAATAATAATAACATCCAAGGCTGGTAAAGGTGTGACAAAACTGGCTCTCTTGTGCATTGCTGGTTGCATGATAAACTGGTACCACTCATTTGGAAAACAACACAGTAATGTGTATCATTAACTATATAAATGTTTAATACTCACAACTCATACTGCCACACCAGGAGCCTCAGGGACAGGGTAGCAAGTTGGGTTTTTCTTGCAAGCAACAGTAGTGAATTGATGAAGTTAACAAGAGGGTAAGGGAATTTAATGGAAACATCTGGAAAGGCTGAAGGACAAGGACTGGAGTATCTCGAGGCTATAAGGATCGTCTTCTCAGGGCACCTCTGTTGGGAGGAATCAATAACCACCTTTGTCTTCCAGGCTCCACTCAAGATTTACATTCTCCAGAGAGAACATCTCATTGGCCATGCCTAGGTCATGTGACCATGGCTTAACCAGGGGATGGCAGGCCAGTCCCACCAAAGCTGCACACAATAGAGGAGAGTGGGATCCCCACTCTCAAAAGAGAATCAGGTTACCAGAAAAGAGGAAAGTGGATGCTGGGCAGACAGAAAGAGGAGGTGCCTGTTACATACTGGGAAGCAAGAGTTTCCTGAACTGTGCTGGTGCCCAGGTATAGGCCGAGGAGTCACCCTGAGCCTTACAAAGAGGAAAAAGTGACTCTCACCACTGCTGCTCCTCCAACAGCTCTCGATTTCTAATCACATGTTACAGTATCATTAGGCAAGTAGCATGTGAAATCAACTAGGAACATTTCATTTTAAACTTTGCTGATTATTCAAATTTGCTTTGCATTCTTGGTAATGATTTCTTGCTCTATAGTGCCATCATACATGAGCTTAGCCCCATTAGACATGAAGTAAGCATTATTTATTATTATAATCAGGGTTATGAAGCATTAAAATAGGAAAGAAAATTCTTTCTACAGACCTTTCCAAAGGCTTGAAAGTTGGGGTTTAATTTTTCACATTTTTGCTTTCTTCGTGCCATGGGGTGGTGAGGAGTGTTGAAGCAAAGTGATCAGTGGCTCAGGAGTCTTTGGCTCATGTTATTACATGAAAGTGCTTGGATATTTCCCCGATCTCACCCCAGAAAGATGAGACCCTAGTTGAACTCAGTCTTCTTTGACAAGTTTGGTAGGAGCGAGGCTTCTCATATCTAGATTTTAGCCTTATGGTTAGAAGGGTGAACCATGGTAAACTGGAATTCAAGGATAAATTAGGGTACAGACCAGATGGCAAATGCCAAAGACTACATCAGTGCAATACTATATCTTATCAGCATGTGAAACATATGTTAATACTTATGTAAAACCATTGTTGGAAGAGGAGTGTTTTTCTTCTTCTTCTTCTTCTTCTTCTTCTTCTTCTTCTTCTTCTTCTTCTTCTTCTTCATCTTCTTTTCCTCCTCCTCCTCCTCCTCCTCCTCCTCCTCCTCCTCCTCCTCCTCCTCCTCCTCCTCCTCCTCCTCCTTCTTTTTCAAATTGGCTAAACCTTCCTCTATATTGACAAATATGACACAAAGATGCTTAGGGGAAGTTGCACTGAAATAGAGGTGGGAACACAGGAGAAAAGTAAAATAAAAGGGCTAAAAATTAAGCTAACTTTAGATTCCCACATGATAAGTCACTTAAAGTTTTGCATTAACAATGAGATATAGCCCAGCGGTGTGGCTCAGTGGTTGAGCATCAATCCATGCATCAAGAGGTCACCAGTTTGATTCCTGGCCAGGGCACATGCCCAGATTGTGGGTCAAATCCCCAGTGGGGGGCATGCAGGAGGTAGCCAATCGATGTTCTCTCTCATCGATGTTTCTATCTCTCTCTCCCTGTCTCTCTAAAATCAATTAAGAAAAAAAAAGAAACAATGAGATATAGCCAATTAAATAAAAATGTTAATAATGAGTGTGTTTGGTTAACTTCATTTTTGCCTCGTATTTTTCAATGCACTAATTGTCAACAGTTATACTTAGTTCATAATAGTATTCATTTAGCACTTTTTTTAAAAGTCTGGAAATAAGACTTTCTCTGCCATTAGGCATATAGCACTGGACGTCATGAGGACTGATACCTTAGGCATCCCTACCATTGACAAATATGGTTCTTATTGACTGAGGGGCCAGGGGAAGGTGATAAGGAATTGCAGGAACACAACTGGGGAAACAGCCATATCTTAAGTGTTCCTACTTTTCACCCTTGACATTTGTCTGACACTGACAACTAGAAGGCATTTCTCCAACATTTACAGATATTTCTCTTGACCAGCTCATTCAATAGGTCTCCCTGCAGGACCTTAGGGTCTCCTTGAGTAGAATACTTGGTACAAAGAAATTTTCCTTTGTCCTTGATCTGCACCTAGAAATTATAGCTAAACATGGTTAACATCTATGAGTTAAGAAGTAGGTAAAATTATCATCCTCACTTTACAATTAGGAAACATAGGCTCAGAGTAACTAAATAACTTTAATGAAGTCACATAGCTGCAATTTGATAAAGTCAGAACTTGAATTCAGGCTGTTTACCCAAATCCTGACAGAGACCCCCTGGCTACAGTTATCACTCTATTAAAGCAGAGAACAGTCTGGCAGTTCCTCAAAATATTAAACATAAATATGACCCAACAATTCCACTCCCAGATATATACCCAAAAGAAATGAAAACACACATCCACACAAGAACTTGTACATGAACGATCATTGAAGCATTATTCACAATAGTCAAAGTGTGGAAACAACCACAATGCCCATCAACTGATGAATGATAAATAAAATGTAGTCTATCTATACAATTATTACTCAGTAATAAAATACCAGCTACAACATAGCTGAACCTTGAAAACACTATGCCAAGTGAAAGAAGCCAGACACAAAGGACCACACACTGAATGATTTCATTTATATGAAATGGCCAGAATAGGCAAATCTACAGAGACAGAAAGTAGATTAATGATTGCCAAGCCCTGGGGGAGTGGGGGAAATGGGGAATAACTGCTAATAGGCATAGAATTTCTTTGTGGAGTGATGAGCATGTTCTACAATTACATTTTGGTGATGGTTGCACAATTCTGTGAATATACTAAAAACCATTGGACTGTACACTTAAAATCGGTGAACTATATGGTATATATCTCAATAAAGCTGTTTGAAAAAAGAGTACCTAGATTTCTCCCCACCCCAAAACACACCACAAATCAAAGATCTGAGATTAAATTGCAAAAAAAAAAAAAAAAAAATAGAATATTGTTTTCAAGCTTGAAATAAATTTATTAGTGTGTAAATTAAAAGAACATAAAGTAAAGAAGACCTAAACTAATGGAAGCTCTCTTCCCAGAAAACCATAACTAAATATGGTTATTAGACACCTGACCGTGACTTTGCTGTGGGAGTCAGTGATAGTGGGACATTAGGAGACAGCAGGGACCATGGCCACAGCTGGGGTTCTAATCTTTTCTATTTTTTAAAGTTTTTTTTTCCTTCTTTATTGATTTTAGAGAGAGAAGAAGGGAGAGGGAGAGAGAGATAGAAACATCAATGAGAGAGAACATGGATTGGCCACCTCCTGCATGCCCCCCACTGGGTATTGGGCCCACAACCTGGGCATGTGTCCTGACCAGGAATTGAACCGGCAACCTCTTGGTGCATGGGTCAATGCTCAACCACTGAGACACACCAGCTGGGCAATAATCTTGAGACAAGAAAGGCAACAGTCTGAGGCTCTGGAGGCCCAGGCCCACTGCTTGCCTCGTGAAATCCACTGAGGTCTGGCCCAGGCCTGGCAGCAAGTGCTATTATATATATACCATCTATTTTAACTGTGAGAGCCCAAGTCAAATCATAAACCTACATTTCCATAGATCCCAGACAAAAATAAACACAGACTATTCTTCCTAATCCTTCCCCTCTGCTTTTCTCAGAGTACTGATTAGATTGCATTTTCTATGAGAGGATGGATGAGTTCAGTCTTTTTAAAAGTATTTCCTCACGGGTTCATCCATGATTAAGGACACAAGTTTTTCCCATTTGAAAGATGCATGATCCAGCTGTTCCTTTTGCCTGCCGCAACTTCTTGTTAACCTTTCTGGAATTAAGGAGAGAAAAACGATGTTTAATTATTGTGACCTGAGCATGTCCCTCCCAAATGAGAAGAGAATCTTTTGTATGTACACCCAAGATAATAGCTTCTTTTAACCAGTGATCTGTCATTCTAATTCTTTGTTTACAATTTCAAAGGTTGGTATGTATTTTATCTTTTAGGTCTTTAAAAAATACAGTCGTTCTGGCTAACGTGAAATGTCATACATCGAGGACTGATGAATTGAGACCTAAATGTTGTAAGACCTCTAAAGTAATAATCACTAAAGTGCTTAATTTCAAAATACACACCATTCATTTGCTTCCACAGGATCAAGTGCCCATCACAGAGTCCCAGCACTGGCACCAGGCCAGAGTTTTCTTCCTGGGCCTTTTGAACATTGAGGTTCCTAAGGCAACGAGTTGTCTCTCTGGGCCTCCCAGTTTCTGCCTTTCAGGGTTGCTGAGGCCCATCCCATGTATGAACAGGGCAGAGGGAGCCCTTCTCCTTCTGCATCGAAATCCAGAGTTGCCAGTTCTAAATGAATGTCTAGGTCACCTCCAGTGCAGTCAAAGCTGTGAGAAGTGACTTCTGCCTGGGTCCCTTCCTACAGCCCCTGCTGGAAATGCTGCCTAGGAAGGCCCGGGGGATTCTTGCCCAGAGATCCAAATCACTGTCTGTGTCCTCACTCACAGACTGGCCGATTTCCAAGAAGTACCAATGCTTGGCCCTGTCCTGTGGGGAACCAATTTAATTTATATCGGGTGGGGGGGGGGCGGGGAAGCTTGTCACATAATCCAAAATCCAAAATAATCAAATGACATATGGACTTGAGTCAGTGAATCACTCCCATGCAGGAAACAAGGCAAGCAGACCTCTGACTGGCTGGGACCTGGCTGGGGTCTGGCTGAAATCTGGATTCCAATTTAAAGGGTAAATCAAGTTTTTTTCTCTGTTAAAGGACAGGCAAGTCAGGGCAGTGTCTACTAGGCTGTGGATCTCCAAGTTCCAAGCACAGAGAGGAAACGTCAAGCAGGAAAGCAAAAATCTTAGACAAAAAATTCCTAGACAAAGAAATGATTATCAAAATGCATATAAGTTTAAATTTAAAAACAGAAGGTGCTGAGCAGGTGTCCACATGTGCCAATTTTTGGTAAAAATAATAAAATATGAAATGAAAGCTGGGGTAAGAAATATATATTCCTACTTGCTTAAGTTTGCATAAAGAAACTCTAAAAGGCTATAACACTAACTAGAACAAACTGGTCACTTAGTTTGGGGCGGGGGCTGGGAGCAGAGGACGGCAGGAGAGGCAGAGTACTACTACGTATCTTTGCACACAGTGTTCTGTTTTCACCGTATGTGACGGGCTGCTGTGTGTGCATAGAAGTATCAAGGAACAAAATCACTCCCTCTAGGAGCTTACATCCTAGTGAGAGAAAACAAGTATGAACACACAAAAGTAAGTCAATTGTATGGTACATTAAATGGTCTTAGAAATTAAAAAGTAGAGAAGGGTGAGGGATGCAAGAGGTTAGGAGATGGACGATGTGCAGTATTGAATACGGTGGTCAGAGGGGCCTCAGTGGGTTGGGAGCTGCACTAAGATCTGAAGGAGGTGAGGGGATGGAGAGGCGGATCTTTGGGGGAAGAGTGTGCGGGGCAGACGGGACAGCTATAGCAGTGGTTCTCAGGGGACGTTTGTCAATGTCCAGGGACATGTTTGATTGCCATGACTGGGTGTGGGGATGCTACTGGCATCCAGTGGGTGGAGCCCAGGGATGCTGTTAGAACAGGACAGTGCCTCACAAGAAAGAATTAGCCAACCAAAAATGTCACAAGCACCACTGTGAAATGTTGAGCTAGAGCAAAAGCCCTGAGGAGGGCGGACGCCTGGTACCTTCAAGTAACAAGGGGCCAATGAGGCTCTGAGAGAAGTAAGCTGTCCTGCTTCTTAAGATTGTTGGGCAAGCTGCAGTTCACTCACACTCACACACTTCCCACAGCAAACGTGAATTCTAACAGTGAACCCCGGACCCTTAAGAATACCGTGTCACACGGTTACTGCTTGTCGCAGTGCTGACACGTCATCTTATCATGCTGTCAGTGTTCGTTCTGTCCTTCACTCCTCCCCCATCGCTGGCCCCTTACAAAGCACAGCTTCACAGAGATTGCAGAGACCACCTCCTTCTTAGCTCAGGATGGAGAGAAATTCAAAACGAGAATATGACCTTGGAAAAAGGAGAATGATACCCTGGGTGAAGGACGTGGAAGAGAAATAGAGGACATGAAAGCAAATAGGAATTATGGAGAGGGAAGCGGTTTTCTTCCCTTTTCAAAGAGAAAGAGGCACCAGGGGTCCTGCAGAGGGGACAGGAAAGAAGGGGGCCCTTCAAGTTTATTGACTCGGCAAGCTAATGGAGACTCGAGACACACGGCCACGTCCCAGGATTTCCCATCATTTCCAGTCTCCATGTTACTGTTTTCTCTTTAGTTGCTACCTAGTCATTGCTCTATAAATGTTTGTTGAACTGAACTGTTGTAAAACAGAACTGGCTGACATGAGGACTTTCCTCAGCATTTCTAGAGCCAAAGTATATATACCAGTAGGCAGGAAAACACAAGGTGTATTTAGGTTAGAGAGACTGGTTCAATTTAACTAGAATATCAGTCAGATTTAGGAGAGCAGAGAGTAATAAAATTAGAAGCTAGAGTGATATTAAAATATTTAGTAACTGGTATGGTTATAAAAATTAATATGTAAATTGATACATTTCTGACACTTAAAAATATATCCTCTTATAATCTCTAAATAAACTGAAGTCTATACGTGTGTGTGGAGGCATACTAGCAGTCGTTAGAACATGGGCTTTGGTGTCACTTGGACCTGGGTTTGAGTCCTGGCTCCACACATTTGTACCAGCTTTGAGGCCTTAGACCAGTTATTTCAATGCTCTAAGCCCCAATTTCTGTAGCTATAAGATGGGGGTAATGATAATATCAACCTCATAGAAATGCTGAGAGAATTAAAACTATAACTTATGTTGAAAGCAAGGTCTGGCAAGAGTAAAAACTCAATATCAGATATTAACATCACAATATTTATTTTGCATTTTTTGTATGCCAACAAGACATTAAACTTCTCAGTTATTTCCTATCTCATTGTCAATATTTGCTTTTACGACACTTACCTGGGCAAGCGCTTTCTGTCTGAATTATCTGGAGAACTGTTTGGCTCTGACTAGAAAGGCCTGGCCAAAAAGGGAGGCCAGGGGCCCCTCACTGTGCACACCTCAGTGTAGGGGTATTAAAAGTGGGTGTCTATCTCAGGCGTAGTGCTGGACAATGGAAGTGTTCTGTTTTCATACAAAGACATAAATGGAAATAGATTTTTAATTGACCATTAAAAAAGAAGTAGATATTAATAATACTGAATTGAAACAATTTTCAAGATCATTTGTTAAATGGAAAAATCAAGGTACAAATGCACAAATAGGACAATTACATGTATGTTTATAATATACACATATGTATGTATGTCTGTATACACACATTCACATGCACTGTGCATATGTGTTTATAAATGCATGTGTGACCTGGAAGGACCTGCATGGAAGGACACATAAAGAAAGGTTCCATTCCCCTCTGCGAATGAAAACTGAGAGATGGAGTCAGAGACGGGAGGTGGACTTACTTTTCTGATACGTACTATATGACTTATAAAAATAATTTTAAAAATTATAAACTAAAAAAATGGCTGTAAATTTCATGGAGAAAAAAGCTCAATGAATAATACAACATTTTAAAGTCTGAGAATGCCGGATATTGGCAAGAAGTGGGGAGAAATACGAATACTTACTCTTTTCTCCCAGAGTGTGAACTGGCACACTCCTTCTGAAGAGCATCAGACAGTATCTAGTAGGGTTGAGAAGTACGAACGTTACAAACGAGCACTTCTACTCTTAGACATATACCTAAAGAAATTCTCCCTTGTGTATCCAAGGAGATGCGAACAAATGTTCATAGCAGCATTATTTATCAATAGCAGAAATAAAAAATAACCTAGAGTTTAATTATACATTGGAATATTATATAGCAGTTAAATGAATGAACTAGATATATATCAATGTGAATAAAATTCAGAATCATATATTAAAATTTTTTTAAGTTGTAGAACAATCTGTTGAGTATACCATTTATGTATCATAAAACACATAAACACCCAAAATGATCCTTTGTAGTGTATATAAATGCACACATTTGTAGTTAAAGCTCAGAAACAGTCAAGGGAAAGACACATCCCAGTCCTCCTATGACAGTAGCAACCTAAGGTGGGGAGGGGAGCAGGAGGGAATAGAGTATAGGGAATCGGGGAGTGGGGGTAAACTATATCTCTAAGTTCTCTTATAATCCCATTTCAGCCAGGATCTGTGAGGCTGGGCAGGAAAGAACATTAATATATTTGGTCCCTGTTTTGAATGAAGTCCTGGGTCATTTGCCCAGAAGCAGATGGGATTAGATGAGACAGTGCACTGCAAGAAACAGCTCTGGGAGTCACATCCCAGCTTGGACACTTCTGTGGGCACTGTGTCACTTTAAGAAACTTATTTAACCTCTGGGGCCTCAATTTCTCCATCTGCAAAATGAAACCAGTAAAAGTACTTCACTCATAAGATTGTTATATAGCTCCAAGGAGAAAATAAATGTGAAATGCTAAAACAAAGCCTGGCACATAATAGGTGCTCAATAAATATTAGCTATTTTCCGTCAGCCTTGAGCCAAGCCCATGAGCTCCTTCCTGCTCACCTCCTTTCTGGAGAAGAGAGCTACAGCACAGTTTCTAAGAAAGGCCCCAGAGGGCAGGTATGTTCGGAGGTGACCTTCCAGGAGAGAAAGCTCACACTCCCCCAGAGGCCTGATTTAGTGCCACCACCTACAAGGAAGGCTGTTTAAGGAAAGGGCGCTCCGGGCAGCAAAGTCAGCACGTGAGAAGGTAATACTTGCAGATAATTGGCGCAGGTTGTCCAAACACCTCTAACAAATCATCAGGAGAGAAAAATAAGCCACTCTTAGGGAAAGAGCGATCAAAAGTGCTTTTCGGCGACTTTAAGTATGCAGCTTGTTTATGAGGGAAATCTTTTTCACCTGTTTTAAAAATCCGGTTCTTAGCTTATGAATTAATAGGAATCTAGGAGTGGCCTGTTGTGCTATTTTGTTCATGAGGTTTCTGAACTCTGGAGGCTTTGAGTATTTCAGAAAGTCAGATCATTACAGTCTCTGAAACGACATCACAGCATCCCATTATAAGACAGCCTCTGAGGCCCAGATGTGGGTGTCCTGCTGGTCATATAAGGACAGAGCTGGGTGCTAGGAAAAGTGAAACTTAGAAATGAGTGATCTGGGAAATAATGGCAGTCACAGTAACATCTGTGACTAATATTCACTCTGTACCAGGCACCGTCCTAATTATCTTGGGTGAATTATCTCACACAATCCTCAGAACCTCTATGAGGAAACTGAGGCCCTGAGTGGTTGGGTCACTTGCCTGAGGTCCAGGAGCCGGTACGCGAAATCTGCCACTGCCCAGCTGTAAGCTCTTGGGCTGGTCACCTCACCTCTCTGGATCTCACTCCATTCATCTGTAAAACTAAGGATGGACTGGATGATCTAAAAGGGCCCCCTACCACTTAGATTTCAGATTTCCATGGAATTAAGTAACCTCCCTCCACCGATAAAACCACAATTTTCAAAGCCTTTGTTAATACAGATTGCTTAAAAGGACTAGGCTCCTTCCCTGATATTAAATAAAGGTTCCAGTGTTTTGGTCAGAAAACGTTAGGGCTCTGAACAGCCCTGTACAACAGTGTTTGTATTTAGGGCCTTGGGGTGGGGGTGGGGGGTTAGGGACAGAGAGGGAGTGGGCCACGTGCAGGAGGAGCCAGGCGCTGGCTCTTGGAAAATCATGAAAGTATCTCCCGCTTGAAGTCACAGTCCCACTAAACCAGGACCCCTGAAAACCAACCTTGTGACCTTTCTGCTGGGAATACTAAATGAGCCCCCAAGGTCTTTAGAAATATGGGACTTACAAATAAGGCCAAATATTTCACCTCTGATTCTGATGAAAGGTTTATGAGCCCCAGAATAGTTCAAGCACAACATGTCTGGATTGAATATTTGGTGCGCACTTAACACCAACGGGTTTCAGAGGCTTCGTGTTTCACAACCAAACTTTGGCAGAACTGTGTTAGTTACCTGATACCCATGGTAGGGGACATTTTCTCACTTCTTGGTGCCATAAATAGTGCAGGCTCCTGTCTGTGGCATACACTAGTTAATTAGGCACGTTAAGCTTCAGAGATTTGCCGGCATTACTGTCCCTTGACTTTGTGACCATAGAAAGTAAGGCTAAGGAGATGATGACATGCAGCTATTGAGGTTCTGCGAGGGTGACCATGAGGTTCCAGAAAAACAGTCAAGAAATGCAGCTAGGGATGTGGCCGGTCGGGGTCAGATTTCAGAGATCAGTTTCTCTTCACTCGAACATACTCACTGAGCCTCGGTCTTAGTTAGCACATGAAAAGGGAAAGAAAATCCTCTGAATCTCAGAGAAGATTCAGTTCTATTTGGAGATAAAAGAGGGTAACTGACACTGGTTTGTTCTCAAATCACTCTCATTGATTGAGATCTATCTTTAGAAAACATGCAAGTAGGAAGGACAGACAAGTAGCATGAAGGCGATAAACACAATTGATTCTTTAAAAGAATGACTTTGAATCTGCATGGCATGTTGTAGTTTACAAAGAGCTTTCTCACTCACAAAATAGCCTGTATAGCTCTCAGTGGAGAGATAAGAACCAGTTTCTAAAGGTAAAATCTTGTGGTATAAACTCATACCTTTAGAAAGTGAAATCATCTGATCATCGATAGGACTGACCACATACTGGCCACAGGGACACCACCTCTTGAAGAAAGGGAAAATGCCATTTACTGGCTACATGACCTTAAAGATACTTAATCTTTCTGATCATCAGTTTTCTCATCTGCAAAATGGGCATAATAATAGTACCTATTTGCCTTAGTGTGCTCTAGCTGCTATAAATAATATATCACAGACTGAGTGGCTTAAACAACAGATACTTATTTTTCACAGTTTTGGGAGCTGGGAAGTCCAAAATGAAAGTGTCGGCCAATCTGGTTTCTGGTGAGACCTTTCTTCCTGACTTGTAGATGTCCTCTTAATCTCTTAATCATGGCAGAGTGTGTGTGTGTGTGTGTGTGTGTGTGTGTGTGTGTGTGAAAGAGAGAGAGAGAGCACGCTCTTTGGTGTCTCTTCTTATAATGACACTAATCCTATCAGATTCAGGCCCCACCTGTACAACCTCATTTAATCTTAATTGCCCCCAAAATATCCTATCTCCAAATACAGTCACACAGAGGATTAGGGCTGCAACATATAAATTTTGAGGGACACAATTCAGTTCATAACATTTCACCAGGTTTTTGTAAAGGATAAATAAAGTAATACTTGTTAAAAGATTATTAGGGTCTAGCATTTAGTAAGAGTGCAATAACAGTAAGAAGTATTGTCTTTTGACTTGTTAACAAAACATAAAGAAAGAGCACAATCGTTTAAGTCAGATGACTATTTGTTTGATCTTAAGCAAATTGCTGAGCCACTCTGGATTCAGTTTCCTAATCAATGTATTTGTTTCATATATTTAGTGTGTTGGCTTCTTTTCTTGCTTGCCATCTCATGATTGCAAGATAGCTGCAGCACCTCCAGTCATTTCGTCTCCATTCCCCACAAGAAGGTAGAAGTAAAGGCAAGGCACAGGCCAGCGAGGTTTGTCTCTTTTTACCAGTAAAGCAAAAGCTTTCCCAGAAACTGTATCCAACAGACTTCCACTTACATCTCATTGGCCATAATAGAGTCACATGGCTACCTCTTATTAGAAAATAACTAGGGAGAAGGGGTTTGTGGCAGTGTCTGCCATAAAGTAGAAAGGTTTCCTAGAGTGAAATGAATATGTGCATACCCATGTTACTGTTGTCCTAGAGATGACAAGGTAGACTTATTGTGGGGTCACCAAAGATTGTCACCTTCATCACATGTGGTCAGTGGCAGCCTCCACTAACAGCATCCACAAAACGTACCTAGAACTAACTTGGGAAAAAGAGAAAAGGAGACATTTACACTCAGACAAATCTGAAAAGAAAAACGCTACAGTGTGTACGATAATATACAAACAGAGAAGCTAGCTTCCTCTGCCCAGGTAGCAATGGACAGCTTCATTCCGTTCCCCTTCCTCCTCCGAACCCCATTTTCAGACCATTCTAGCAGTCAGAACGGAGACACGACACTCTCTTAGGTTCACATCACTCCCTAACCAAGCCACAGTGAGAAGCACGGAGTCCTGACCTGGTGGTGCCTGGTCCTCCCCCAAATGCTAAAAGGCTTTTTAATGAGGCAGGCAGGCAAGCAACTAGATCTCAGCCAGGGCATCTCATTCCCCACAAAGGAAGGATCAAGGTCACAGACTCTAGGCAGAGTGGGGGATCTTTATGTCATGGGGAGAAAAAAAAAGCCTAAATAATGCTGCAGACATTCCAGAAATCTTCCACTCCTGAGGGCGAGAGAGGAGGTGGCCAACCTGACGTTTTTCATGAGCACTGTCAGGAAGGATCAATGAGCTTCTCTTTCATCTACTAGCAAAAGCAAACAAATCACCGAGCCGTGTTTACTCCGGGAGGTTTCATGCAAATATTTTAAAATTCAGATTTTGTCAAGCTGGTTTAACTCGGAAAGCCTAGTTAGAAGAATATGCTAATAAGTCATTAAAGTGCACTCATATCGTGCCATATGGTACACTTGAAACATAAAACACTGGCCTCTATTCTTCAGGCAGGGTCGTTTGATAAAAGAGAGCCCTTGGGAAAAGATTGTTGCTCTGTCCACCCTCACTTTATATGCTAACTCTTATTACAGGGGCTTGTTTGTTTTGATGAAGCTTGGCAGATATCTGTAAATGGACTCTGTTTGAGAAAACTATTGCAGATGTGTTCATGTGAAATCCAAGCTGGCAGAAATATGCTTGCGTGAACTCAGTTTCTAGAGTGGCTTTTGTTTTGCTAATTATTAGTACAGTTTTTGATAATTATATTCTAAGTTCCACATCTAGTAGTGTCTGGTCTTTTAAATAATCATTAAAAAATAAGATATACTTGGGATCAATGCATATGACAAGTAAACAGATTATACATGGAAACTGTGTGTTTAGTGGATGTCTTTAAAATGCAAGTCAGGCCTAGGGTGATGCACATTCAGAAACTGAACTTGGCAGTTTGGGCGTTTAATTTGAGGAAACCACAGATAAACACAGAAACCCAGTGCTTAGTCCCTGGCTGCATCAGTACCTCCCACCTACCCCACAGCTGGCCATCGGAGAGGGTGCACGGACTCACACTCACCAGAAATACCATCCAAATGTCAGAGGTAAGTGCGTTTCATTTCAGCACTGGGTTATTAAGGAAAATATATATTTCAGAACTTTGGGCAGAGACTCTGCCTTTTATTTTCGCTTGAACCTCAGTACTCAACTCACTCCAAGTCCAGGGCACTCAGGTACTCGATCAATAGACAAGTATGTTTGTCACAACATCACTCCTTGACATACTGTAGAGAGAAAAAATTGTTTTAGTTATTTTGCAAAGATGATCTTATCTCCTAGTCTATGGAAGCAAAAGATGGAGGGAAGAAAAGACAGCCACTGCCCATGATAGAAATAAGCATCCTGGAAAGGTCCGTGTGCCACAGAGCTTTCTGGACCGCTGTCTGTTGGGCCAAATCCAGGCCAGAGGCAGGACAAACTAATAGCAGGATTAGGACAGCTCCTCTCGGTTCCCAGAACAAAACAGCTACCAATTATTTATCTAATGAATTACATAAGCCTCCTACTGATCAATTAGTAAGTATGATTTTTATTTTTTACTTCCATGATTACAATTTCTAAGCAACCCCTATATACAGTGACTAAAACTGTTTTATAATTACATAATTATAACACATTGTATTATTACAATTTTTACAATATGATAATTATATAATAATCTCTTATAACTATAGAACTATGCCTATATAATAATTATTTCACTTCCCAAGATATATTGTTAAGTGAAAAAAAAGTTAGAGTGTCTAATATGTTGCCATTTATTATAATTATTTTTAATCACATCTGTATTATTTTGGTTTTTTTTTTTTTTTCTGATTACAAATAGAATACATGCCAAACAAATTCAAACGTGGAACAAGTTAACACTAAATATCAGCTCTGGGTAACCCCCTCCCTCTACCTCCACCAGAGCTGTCATGTGGGATTTCTATGTTAGCCTGAGATAGAGGTTGTATGTGTGTATGTTTTAATGAGTGTGTAATGCTGTTATCTGAAAAAAGAGTAAATATAAAATTTAAAAAGGAAAACATTTTCATCTTGAATTCTTTTTGAAAAAAGGGGCAGAACAAAGAAAGTATTTTTTGAGTCATCGAAATTATCTGTTAACCAGCTGGGTAATTCTGATCCCTCCAAGAGCTCAGCAGAGCATTAAAAAATCATAGAAGCCTAAAAGTTTCTGCCTGATCAGGTACCTGGGACTGCTTAGAACTTAACTGCAGGAACCAAAACATCACAAGACCCTGCGGCTTGCGCCGTCCTTCCCGGAGAGAGGAAGCAGCAGGCATGCTCTTCATCACTACATCCCTGCTGTCTTCCTGCCCAGTGGACTGTCTAGCACATACATGTTGTGATGAATTAGTTTCACTGTTCCCAGCTTCCGTCCCTGTCAAGCTGTCCCATTCTTCGCTGCCAGATGGATCTTGATGGGAAGAGATGGCCAGAGCACAGGCTGGGAATCAGAGAGACCTCAGTGGAAACTCCAAGGCTTCTTCACTTCCTGGCTATAAAATTGCTTAAATTAGAAAATACATGCCTCAAAATACACACCACCACCACCTGTAAGTGTCCTTGCTAAAAAACACACTCATCATCTGAGCCAATGATCACCACCAGTTCACAGGAAATCAAGGGACAGGAACATATTACATTGAACAAGGGGAGGTATCAGCGAAGTCGGAATGTGGAAAAGTCTAAGGACAAAACCCTGTTTCTTTAACTAATAAATTTCAAGAAAAAAGAGGAGAGGAATGGGGAGCTTTTTAATAAAAGAGACTTAAGAGACATAGCAACCAATTTTAATGTATAGACTTTATTTGGTTTCTGCTTGAAGCGAAATAAATTGTTTTTAATTTATGAGACAATCAAGAAAATGTGAACAGTGACTATTTGGTGATATTTTAAAATTCTTATTTAATTTAGGTAGGATGATAGTATTGTGATTATGGTGGTTTTTTTTTAAGTCTTTGTCTTTTAAAGACACACACTGAAATATTTATGAAGTGATATGATGACTGGTATTCCTTCAAGATAATTAGTGGTGGGTGGAAAATGAGGGGTAAAGATGAAACAAGATTGGCCATGCTGATCATTGCTGAAGCTGAGTAATAAATACATGAGTTCATTGTAATTTTTTTAAAAATTTTCTCAAGACAAACTTTTTCTTTTAATGCTGCCATTTTGCAAATTCTGGAGTCTGTTGTTTGCATCTTCATGTATCATTTAACATGCTCCTCGGCTCTCTGTCCTGCAAACTACCAGCAGTGTCCAGAGACTTGATCACATAGAAATTCCATTATGGGCAAGAATACTTCACAGGTAATTTCCACACTGTTATCAGGAGGCACATAATGTCCATAATAAAAATATATTTTAAAATTTGTTTTCGCAACTGAAAAATAGGGATGCTTCCTAGACAGGTCATTTTGAGATTAAATTATTTATATAAGTAAAGGACCAACACAGACCTTGGCACATCATCATAGGTGCTTTACAAATGTGCTTTGCAGATTTCTTCCTTCAACCCCTCAATAACCTTTCATAATTTCCACTATCTACTAGATCAAGTTTTTTTTTAAATCTTTATTGTTGAAAGTATTATAGATGTTCCCCCTTTATTCCCTCATTAACCCCCTCCTCCCGGCTCCCACCCCACTCCTACCTTCCCTACATTATTGTCTGTGTCCATTGGTTATGCATATATGCATATAAGTTCTTTGGTTTATCTCTTCCCAGCCCCCCCACACCCCCACACCCCATCATCCTTCCTTCTAAAGTTTGTCAGTCTGTTCCCTACTTCCATGTCTCTGGATTTATTTTGATCGTCAGCTTATTTTGTTTATTTATTCCATAAGTGAGATCATGTGGTACTTGTCTTTCTCTGACTGACTGATTTCGCTTAGCATAATACTCTCCAGGTCCCTCCATGTTGTCTCAAAGGATAAGAGATCTTTCTTTCTTACAGCTGCACAGTATTCCATTGTGTATATGTACCACAGCTTTTTTATCCACTCATCTACTGATGGGCACTTGGGCTGTTTCTAGATCTTAGCTATTGTAAATAACACTGCTATGGACATAGGGGTGCATATATTCTTCCTGACTGGGGTTTCAGGCTTCTTAGGATATATTCCAAGAACTGGGATCACTAGGTCAAATGGCAGTTCCATTTTTAATTTTTTGAGGAAACACCATATTGTTGTCCATAAGTGGCTGCACCAGTCTGCATTCCCGCCAGCAGTGTACTAGAGTCACCTTTTCTCCACACCTTCACCAGCACTTGTTTGATGATTTGTTGATGGCCACCATTCTGGCAGGTGTGAGGTGATACCTCACAGTTGTTTTAATTTGCATCTCTCTGATGTTGAACATTT
The DNA here is from genome assembly GCA_030848825.1 of Tadarida brasiliensis. Taxonomy (NCBI): domain Eukaryota; kingdom Metazoa; phylum Chordata; class Mammalia; order Chiroptera; family Molossidae; genus Tadarida; species Tadarida brasiliensis. The sequence continues at coordinate 89,011,352 of CM061267.1, read as the reverse complement.
TTTCATATGTCTCTTAGCCATTTGTATGTCCTGTTTGGAGAAGTGTCTATTCAGATCCTGTGCCTATTTTTTAATTGGATTGTTTGTCTTCCTTTTGTTGAGCTGTATGAGTACTTTATATATTTTGGATATTAACCCCTTATCCAATGTATCTTTGGCAGATATGTTCTCCCAAAGAGTGGGTTCCCTTTTCATTTTAATGCTGGTTTCTTTTGCCATTCAGAAGCTTTCTAGTTTAATATAGTCCCATTAATTAATTTTTTTTCTTTGTTTCTCTTGCCCTAGGCTATCTATTGGTGAAAAGTCCGCTACGTGTGATGTCTGAGATATTGCTGCCTACCTTTTCTTCTAGGATTTTTATGGTTTCGTGACTTACATTTAAGTCTTTTATCCATTTTGAGTTTATTCTTGTGTATGGTGTAAGGTGGTCTAGTTTCTTTTTTTTTGCATGTACCTGTCCAATTTTCCCAACACCACTTATTGAAGAAACTATCTTTACTCCATTGTATGCTCGTGCCTCCTTTTTCAAATATTAATTGAGCATAATGTCTTGGGTCTATTTCTGGGTTCTCTATTCTGTTCCATTGATCTATATGCCTGTTCTTGTGCCACTACCAGGCTGTTTAGATTACAGTGGCTTTATAGTATAACCTGATATTCTGCATTGTAATCCCTCCAACTTTGTTCTTATTTTTCAAGATGGCTGTGGCTGTTCATGGTCTTTCTGGGTTCCATATAAACTTTTGGAGTATTTTTTCTAGATCTGTGAAATATGCCACTGGTATTTTAATAGGGGTTGCATTGAATCTATAGATTGCCTTGGGTAGTATGGACATGTTAATGATGTTGATTCTTCCAATCCATGAGCATGGTATATGCTTCCACTTTTCTATATCTTCCTCTATTTCTTTTTTCAATGTCCTGTAGTTTTCTGAAAACAGGTCTTTTACTTCCTTGGTTAAGTTTATTCCTAGGTATCTTAATTTTTTTGTTGCAATGGTAAATGGGATTTTTTTTTTTAGTTTTCCTTTCTGAGTGTTGGATCAAGTTTTAAAATTCCAGATCTCCCACAATCTATTCCTAATCTGCCTTTCTAGTTTTATCCTCTGCCTTAAACATGCGTCCTTCTCCTAAGAAAAATGCACATATACCTGCAAAAATGTGCACGTTGTTTCATGTGTTTCTAAAATGTCATTTAAACAACTGGTTTATTCCTTCACTGCTCCTACCAAATCTACTTGTAGTGATAGATGGAATAGTGAAATATTATTTCTGTAAAAAAAAAGTAAATGTTCCCAAACCATGGCATGTTCTTTCGGAGAAGCTACTTGCTTTCATGGTGTAACAATTCTCCAACATTTCAGGAACTGCTTGAAGCAATGATCAGGGTCAAGTGGCCTTTGTGAGAATTTGGGGACAATTTTGGATGATTTCTTAATAAGACAGTCATTGTTTCTTCAGGGAGAAAAAGACACACCACCTAATAGAACATGTAGAGTAGAGGCCTACTAGGTCTATGATAGCAAGGCTAGAAACAGTGATATAGATTTGAGGGAGTGCTTCAAGGGGACAGATAAGGGCTCCTATCTGGCTATATTTTGCTCTGGGATTGACCCCTTGTGCTCCCTGGCACAGTCCAAGAGAAATGTTTCCACAGTCACAGTCAGTTATTAACAGAATGACAAAAAAGTGGCACAATTCACAAAGTCATTTTCTGCTGGGCCCAATTCGTTATAAAATGGCTCCTTGCTTCCTAGGGTGCTAAATTCACAAAAGATTCATCCATATCCCTGTAGCCATGTTTTTACTGCAGTTCCAAAACAAAACCATCATGTTGCCTATTATCTTAACTGCCCATAGCTGATAACTTTCCTAATTAGCATTACACATGTTTAAGTCTCTCTAATCATTTAATGATGGTCACCAGGTAATTCATAATAGCAATTACATATCTGAACTGTCAGGGACTATTGGACAAATATGTAATGGGGCATTTTAAAGGCATTCAAAATGTAATGCTAATTAGAAAGGTTATCAAATACAGTACTCACCATAATAGGGAACATATTGGAATTTTTGTGGTAAAAAAAAGCAACAAGAAAATGGTGTTTATTAGCACTTATATTTTTGTGAATGTAAGTAAGAATAAAATAAAAGGATATGAAGAATTATATGGAGCCAGAAACATAGATTTAATGCAAAATTCTCATTTTATTTGCCCATTTATTAGATAAGCATCAATTAATCACCTACCGGACTTTTCCAAGCATTAAAAGCTAGTACCAAATATTAAGAAGGATATGTGGCTTGCTCATGCCCTTGAGAAGTCTGAAATCTGGTTGGAGAGGCAGGCCATAGAGAAATGGAATTACCAGAGATCAATTAACCAATTGCAATTAGTATTACCATAATAAAAAACAATCTGTAATGATCCCATTCCAACTATATGCAAAGCACTGAATAAATGTGACAAAGACTTCTGGATGAGGCCAATTTCCAGAAAATTCTTGAAAGGGGTGGGGGATAAAGATTGATATGTACTGACAAAGAGCCAAAGAGAGAGTATTAGAGACTGAGATCATTGAGACTATGGCTTAAAAGCCAAGAAAGGACACTGGACTTGGAATCAGAAAACTTAGATTGAAATCCTGGTTCTACCTCTTACTAGCATTTTGATCTTGAATGAGGTACGTCCCATAACCCTTAGTTTTCACATCAGTGAAATGAGGATAATAAAGCCTATTTCATGGATTGGTTGTGAAGATTAAATTAGTGAGCATATGTGAAAGTATGATGTTTAACAAAGTGTTTGAAATGGAAGGCATGTAGATGCTCTTTAAATGAATGAGAACAAAGTTGTAACTAGAAGCTGAAGCAGAGAGTGTGCTTAAAGAGTAACAAGTCCATGAGGCTGTACAGGTAGAGTTGGTTCATCTGGTCTAATGCCTTGAACTCAAGGCTGAATCATTTTAGGTTTGTTCAAAGTGACTAGCAGGATCCACTGTCAGCTCTTTTTTATTTATTTTATTTTTTTATTTTATTGATTTTAAAGAGAGAGGAAGGGAGAGGGAGAGAGAGAGAGAAACATCAATGAGAAAGAACATTGGCCACTTCCTGCATGCCCCTGGGGATCAGGCCCATAATCTGAGCATGTGCCCTGACCAGAAATCTAAATGGCGACCTCTTGGTACGTGGGTCGATGCTCAACCACTGAGCCACACCGGCTGGGCCACTGTCAGCTCTTGAATGGGGGTGTGGGAAAGGTGACCTTAATATTGTCCCAACAGTTATGGGATGATTGGAAAAGAAAGAATCAAATGGAAATTGGAAATTAAAAGGCTCTAGGTATGTCTACACATGAAGAGATAAACCACAAGCAAATGGAGCTACCAATATAAAGAGAGAGAGAAAGAAGGGGTGAGAGTTGAATATGAAGTAACCTGCATAAAGTTGATACTCAGCCCTATCACCCTAGTCCAAACCACCACCTCTCACCTAGACCCCACAAGAGATTCTGGGTTAGTCAGAAATGGTTTCAGCTGCAGGTAGCATTTTAGTTATTTGTGGTTTAAATAATAAAGACATTTAGTTGCTTCTAGATAAAAAATTCTGAACAAATTCAGACTTCCCAAGGGCTCCAGGGTTTTTCAGTGGTCCCATATCTGTGTCTCTGTAACTTTCTTGGTCTTTCCCTCATGGTCACAAAATGGCTGCCACAACTCCAGGTATCATTAGATCAAAGGCAAAAAGCAAGGGCACATGGCAATAGGAGGAAGATAGTACCAGCCAACCCTCACATCTGTTCCTTTCATCTAAAAACAGAATATCTTTTTTCAAAATCCTTGCAGTAGACTTACTTTTATGGCACAGATGAAGTCTGAATTCCTTACTTATTCTGCAATATCCTACACTATCTTGGTCTTGCCTCTCCCTCTAACTATACTTCTCATGGCCCCTCTCCTCCTAACTCATTATTTCATGGTCAAAATGACCTTCTATTAGTTCTGTCTGAGGGGCTCTACACCTGTTCTCGATTTGGGGATGATTTCCTTCCCACATCTCACCCAGCAGCTCCTTCTCACTCAGGTCTCTCTTCCTCAGGGAAGTCTTCTCAGACTACGCTATTTAAAGCAGGTCTCATAAACTCAAACCCCATTGTTCACCAAACCTTGTTTTTTTCCTTGCTTATACTTACCACAATCCTTAATTTCACTTATCACCATTGGTCATTATTTTGCTTCTTTTCTTTGTATGTGCCTCCCCCTCTGGAAGATAAGCTCTGTGAAGATGGATATCACCTTGTTCTCCCTTTTGACCACTTCTTAGCACAGTGCCTGGCACGTAATAAGTGTTCAGTAAATATTTGCTGAATGAATGGATGGATGAATGAACACATGATTGCGACTGGGTCTTAGACAATGAGAGGAAGAAGAAGAAACAGTGAAAGAAAATGAGTGATAAGGGAACTAGGGGGAAAAAAATCAAAGGAGCCTGTATTGTGTAGCCAAAGAGCTTCAGGAGCAAGAAGAAAGGATTCATCAGCATCAGATGCCATAAAAATAGCAAAGAGAAGGGAGAGTTGAAAATACCAGTGAATTTGAGTAGGAAGGGCCTGTAGTGACTTGGGTTTAGAGGCTATTTAAGAAGCACATGTTCTACCTCTTGCAAAAAGAGCTTCAGAATCCAAGAGAATTGGTTTGCTTTTCCTTCTTCGGTCCAACAGACACTATATGATACCTTTTTTATGCTTTAGTTTTCCTGATATTAAACAGCAAGAGAAATATCTTAAATCCTCCCCTCTGCCTTGGTAAGATACCTCAAATATCAAATAACAGGCCCAGCCGGTGTGGCTCAGTGGTTGAGTGTCAACCCATGCACTAAGAGGTCACTGGTTCGATTCCCAGTCAGAGCACATGCCCAGGCTGTGGGCCCGATCCCCAGTGGGGGGCATGCAGGAGGCGGCCAATCAAAGTTCTATCTCATCGATGTTCTCTCTCATCAATGTTTGTATCTCTCTCTCCCTCTCCCTTCCTCTCTCTAAAAATCAATAAAGAAAAAAAAATTTTTTAAATCAAATAACAGAAATAAAATAACCTGAGCACCCAGGAAGCTAAATAACAGAATAATTTAATAATAATCCAGGGCACAGATGTGTATTTGGAAAAGGACGCAAAACAAGCATTTTCATTCTTTTCCACTGGTGAAGGGAGGCAGACTTTTATTTTCCCCCATACACTTCTGTCATTTGCATAGTTTTTTTTTCTTCCATGAACATGTACTACTTTTATAATTTGAAATAAAAGTTAACTTTTTAAAAGTGTAATAAGTGATATGTGTAGATATGTGTGTATGTACATGTTTATAACCACACGATACTATTCCTAGTAGGTTAAAAATATCAAATGGTATGAAAGATCAAAATGCTGATTACAAAAATACCATGTTACCACAGGGCATTGTTGTTAAATGATTCGCACTTAATTGTCAAGCTTTTTTTTTTTTACCTTGGCATTTTGGGATACCCTCTTGCACCTTCTGTAACTAATTATTCAGTGCTAACTGTTTCTTTCAGAAATGTATGGCCCCATTGGGAAGCCCAGTTGCGGGGCACATATACCATACTGGATGAAATCCCTGTCTTCTGAAATCTTCAATATTTTGCACAGCATTTGAGAAACATTTAAACTGTAATATCTAGAAATGAAAAAATCAATTTGATGTGCTCTGTGTAAAGCACAGCATCTTGAAAATCTATTGCTGAGCAGTTTCATTATCAATTGTATCGACATAAATAAAAACTTTTAATAATAAGGATAATTAAAAAAGTCTCACTGTGTCTGTTAGATGCACATTTTTATTAAAAAGGGCGAATGTCTGTTAATATAGCCACCTTACCTACATATTCAGTAGCTTCACTTCTTCCTATCTTCCTAATATTTGTCATGTTTCTCTTTTGCAAATCTGATAGGTTGTACAAATCTAGCTCATGTCTCTCTCCAATGGGACATTTATCGTCAGTGATGAGAGATAAATGTCGTTAATACTAGAGGAAATGTTTTAAGCACAGAAATGGAAGAGTCCTGTAATGACATAATAAGCACAACACTCAGAATAAAGATAAAGCTTTAGAAAATTAGGTTCTTTCTTCTCATTAGTTTCTCAGGGTCTTTTGATGATATCACATATATAAAGCAAGTAAATCAACTTCCTTCTTTTTTTTCTTCTTTTTTTCACTTGTGCACTTGCTTCTTGCTCTCATGAGTAAGGAGATAATGATGGAACCAAATCAAACCAAGTCTAGTTTTATCTGCTATTGTTGAACACCACCAAGTGCCTACAGAAATCAGCTGGCCATTCAGAAACCGTTCCAAATATTTGGAAACCAATCCTCAAAATAAAGACCAAGGTGGTCTATGATAAGCTATGATTCAGGGGCAAGCTTGCTGGATTGGAGTCACATGACCTGGGTGCAAATTCCATTTTCTCATTTTCTGCCACTGGGTGCTTTAGAAAATCACAAAGATTTTTCTGAGCATCACTTTCCTAGTTTATTAGAGAGAGATGCTAATTATGCCTATCTCCCATAAAAAACATTCAATAACTATTTGTTGACTCCACAACAGCCAGATTATGTGGTGGAATAGATGAAATTATATACTTGCAAGCTCTCAACAGGTAAAACAGTATGCAAGCATTTGGTTGTATTACCTTGTGCAATTACCACCAAGAGAGGCAATGGAATATAGAGATTAATGTTACCAGTTTAGCACCAAATTACCTGAATTCCAATTCTGACTCCTCTAACTTAAACTCTTTGAACTTCAGTATCCTCATCTGTAAAATGGGGATAATAACCTTTCTTATTTCATTAGTTGTAGAGAGGATTAAGTAAAATAATGCATGTAACCATTTAAAACAGTATCTGCCACATAGTATGTACTCAGTAAATGTTTTCTATTTCTGTAGCTACATTAAATCAGCTTTAAATAGTGATGTTGAAGACTAACTCTAAACCCAGCACAGATCAGACCTTCTTCCACTGTGGGATCTGGAAATGCTGATTATCTGCATGCCCTACATGTTTTCACCTTGAACAATGACCCCTCTGGTTCCTCCCACTACATACATCTAACAGAATCATGGAAATTAAAATATTACGTGGTTGTCCAGAAGCCTTCAACTGCCTACATGCTGTAGGAGACAGTCTGACCTAACCCTTTGCAAGGACAGCCAAATCCAATTCAGACAGAAAAATTAAGATGCTAAAACCCGGTGTGGTCCCAGTCATATACTGGCATACCCACATCTCTAGGGAAAGTGCTTGTCTAGATTAGTGCAAACTATATGCTGCAAACTTAGATTTTTAAGATGTTTGAAGTCATGGATTCTTTTGAGTATCTGAAAGTATGCCCTCTCCCTAGAAAAAAAAGTTTATATGCCTCTATGTACAAACATATAATTCCAGGGAGTTCAGGTATTTCCTGAAGCCCACTCATAATTAACCTCAGCTTAAAATATAATTATGTATGTGCCAAAAAAATTTTTTAAACATCAATAGATACAATTTTTTAATCTGAAAAGGAGCACACTAAAATATTAATAGTGATTTACTTTCTCTTTTGCCAGCTTTCATTGTTTCCCTTGATAAATTTATATTACTTTTATGACTTAAAAATTTAAATATATGACTATTTACACTGCACAACACAGAACAAACAGATTCAGTTTATAATCTAAATTCAAACTGGATTCAAAGGTAAAGATTCCTATTTGATATTTGAAAATATTACAAGTGAGTTTGTTGATATAGGCAGAATGGATTCAAGAGAAGTTTCCAGAACATGAGTGAAGAATTCAACAATCATTTTTACTCAGTGGAGGATGACTTTTGGAAAAGGTAGGATGTAAGTTCTTGAGGAAGGAGGGACCCTGATAATTAGTATCATTGAAGAAGGAAACCATAGCAACAGAGCCCGGTCTTCCCATTCCCAACCCCAGTTCTGACCATTCAACACTGGGAAAGTCTGTATGGCCAGAGAAAGAACACAGAACTCCACCCTTCCTGGGATCCCAGTGACCTGGGGTTCAGCTAGGCTATGAGTCATAACCAGTCAGAAAGGCAAGGAGAAGGTCAGGTCAGTCTTTGAATGCAAAGCAAATGAGAACACTTGTTTACCCACAAAATTCATCACCCCATGACAGTGCCAGTGTGGGCAAGGACTGGTCCAGGTAAAAGGTCAGTCTGTAAATCAGCTGCTAGGGTGAAGGATAGGCATAGAAAGTGCAAGTAAACAATAACTGAAATGAGGGGAGGTCCTGTTTGTCTAGACTTTTATAACAAAATACTTTCCTTAATTACACTTAAAGTATCGCATTGATCATTGGGCCTCACTACTATCCCTTCATATGTTAATAGAATACATGGTAATTCTCAGCCTTTTCTATTAAGTGTCCCCACTGGTGGAAGCTCCACTTTGATCATGAAGATCTGAGGACATAGTTCAAAATAGCCCACCAAAGCCATGAAATTTCTTTGCAGTTCTTGTGTTCTTATAGTTTTCTCTTAAAATCATTCAAATTTCACATTCTAGCCAATAGCATACCTATTTGTTCATTCAAAACTATTATTCCTAGGTTTCCTAACAAAATAAAATATTCAAACAATTCTTACTTGAGAAGTAAAGAATCAGGTGTTACATTTTCTCCATTTTACCAATTAGAGCCATAGAGCTATTTAGTGGAAGAGCTGAGATTTAACACACATCTCATTCCAAATTGGCAGCATTTGTTCTATGATTACATGTGGCAAAGGAGGGAAATAGCCTAAATACTAAAAAATGTTCAAATAACCTAAAAGAAGGAAAGGGGAAATAAAGGAGTAAAAAGAAGAGAAGGGGAAAAAACTCACAAAAATAAATTTAAAATAGTAGACATAAATCCAACCATATTAATAATTGTATTAAATGTAAATGGCCTAAACATACCAATGAAAAGAGAGTGTCAAATATGTTTTTTTTAAACATTACCAAACTATGCACAATATATAGGAAATTCACTTTAAATACAATGGTATAGATAAATTGAAAATAAAAAGAAACAAAACAAAAACATGCAAACATGAGTCAAAAGAAAGCTGGAGTGGCCATATTGATATCAGAAAAAGTAGACTTCAGAGCAAAGAAAATCACCAGTGATAAAGAAGGATGTTATACAATGACAAAAGGGCCAACTCACCTAGAAAACCTAAGTGTGTATGCACTTAACAACAAAGCTTCAAAATACATGAAGCAAAAACGGACAGAACTGACCAGAGAAACAGGCAAATTCACAATTACAATTGGAAACTTCAACACTCCTTTCTCAATAATTGATCAAAAAAGTAGACAGAAAATTAGTAAGGATAGAGAAGACATGAACAACATCATCAATCAATTGAACATACTTGACATTTATTGAGCACTCCACCCAACAACAGCAGAACACACATCCTTTTCAAAATACACATGAAACAGTCTTATGACCCATATCTTGGTTCTTAAAAACAAATCTTAACAAATTTAAAAGAACTAAAACCATACAACGGATGTTCCCTGGCCAAAATGGAATTAAGTTGAAAATCAATAATTAAAGATTACTGAAAAATCACCAAACACTTGGAAATTAAAAACAAAACAAAAACCCACTTCCAATTAGTTCATGAGTCAATGAAGTCGCAGCTGAAATTAGGAAATATTTTTAAATGAACAAAAATGAAAATATAACAAATCAAAATTTGTGGGATATAGCTAAAGTGTACTTGAAAGCTGTATTAGAAAAAGAAGAAAGGTCTCCAATCAATTATTCTACCTAAAGACACTAGAAAAAGAAGAGCAAAATAAGCCTAATGTAAGCAGAATAAAGAAAATAATAAGAAGAGTGCAGATCAATAAAATTCAAATCAGAAAAATAGAGAAAACCAGTAGATCCAAAAGCTAGTTCTTTGAAAAAAGATCAATACAATTGATAAGCCTCTAGCAAGATTGAACCAATATTAAGGATGAAAGAGAGATATCTCTACAAAGGCTGCAGACATTAAAAGAATAATAGGGAATATTATTAATGATTCAAATTCTACAACTTTGATTAAATAGGCCAATTCCTCAAACCAACAAGACCAAAACTCATCCAACACGAAACAGATAACTGGAATAATCCCATAATAAAGAAATTGAATTTATAGTTAAAAATACTTATGAAAAGAAAATCTCAGGTATGCATGGTTTCACTGGTGAATTTCAGCAAACATTTAAAGAAAAATAATTCTACACAATCTCTTTCAAAATAGAAGAGGAGGGAATACTTTCCCATGTACTTTGTAAGGCCAGTAGTACCTTAACAAAATCATCCAGAGTCAGTAAGAGAAAGCCATAGATCAATGTTTCTCATGGTCATAGATTTAAAAATCTTCAACAAAATTTCAGTAAATCAAATTCAAAAATATATAAAAAGAATAATATGCTGTTACTTAGTGGGGTTTGCCCCAGTAAAGCAAGACTGTTTAATATTATAAAATCAAGCATATTAATTGTCTAAAGAAGAAAGACCACAAGATCATATCAATTGACCCAAAAAGGCAACTACTGTGTGATTCCACTTATATGTAATATCTAGAGTAGTCAAAATCATGGGAGGAGGGGGAAACGGGAAGTCGTCCTGTGGGTATAGGTTTTCAGTTTTGCAAGTTGGAAATGTTCCAGAGATCTGTTACACAATGTGAGAATAATTAACACTACTGAACTGTACACTTAAAAATGGTTAACAGGGTATATTTTATATTAGATTTTTAAATCACAATTAAAATTTTTAAACAAAACAAAAAACCCCCAAGATTTCTAGGCTCCCCTTCATTTGATGTGAATATTTGGAGGTTAGCCTGGGAATGCATTTTAACAAGTTCCCCAAGTGGTTTCATAGCACATTTCAATTTGAAAAGCTCTGTTCTGGAACATATTTCAAACTACCTCAGCAAGCTACTGAATTATTTGTCATCTCTGCCCTCTCCCACCCTCTACCATGTGGAGGGGGGCAGGTGGGAATCCCCTATAACATACTACACACAGGCATCTATCAGATTTTCAAATAAAACTACCTCCTTGAGTTTTTTCTTCTTCTGGGGTCTTTCTCCCCTCAGCTTCTCTTTTGCCAGGGGGAATCCCTGACTTTGTTCTCCACTGAGGGCTGGCTTGCTGCCACCACCAGGTGACCCGCTCTTTCTCCTGAGAGTGCCTGAGCAAGCCCTTCACGGTTTCCTTGTGTTGTTATCTGCACAGATGCTGCATGATCAGATCTGCCCACCAGTCTCTCCCTGAATCTTGACTCTCATAATCTGACAATATAGCACAGCCCAATAAAGAGACCCCTCTACCTCTCTCCGGTAACCCACAGCATCAGGTCTGTTTCAAGTTTGATTGGGAAGGTATTTCTCTTGGTTAAAAGACTGGGTTGGCCCTACCAAGGTGTATTTGTGTTTTAAAAGAAGACTGTCTCTATCCAAGTAAGTCTCTACTGTAAGTAAATTCTCTAAGAGGAAGAAGTTCAGAACAGGGGCGTAGGAGGTGGCAGCAATTAATCCCCATTTTTCAAGAAAAGGAAGCTGAGTCTCGAAATTTCTTTGGCTTGGCCAAAAGTAAACCGAAGAATGTGAAAAGAAGCTCTACTTTCTAATCAGTGATTCCAAACCCTGCCCTCTTTCTGCTAGTGAAAGTAACTCTGAACATGTATTTATAATTTAAGTGTGGCCATTTACCTCTTAGCTCACCTCCAATTATCAAGTTTTTTATATCTCATTTAAAAATTGATAGGATCTATTTTTTACAATTATGTTAATTTAGTCATCCATTAATCCAATATTTATTAAGGACATCCATGTTCTAGGCACTGTTCTATAATAGTTATTTAAGAAAAAAATCTGTATGTTGAGTATTTAAAATCAAGCATCAAGTCCAGGAAGCAAAATACTAAAGAACAAATAACACCTGGCTGGTGTGGCTGAGTGGTTGAGTGTCGACCCATGCACCAAGAGGTTGCTGGTTCGATTCCCAGTCAGGGCACATGCCCCGGTTGCAAGCTCAATCCCCAGTAGGGGATGTGCAGGAGGCAGCCAATCAATGTTTCTATATCTCCCATCCCCTCTCTCAAAAAAACAATAAGAACATATTTTTCAAAACAATCTACTCTGTTCAGGCCTACCCAGACTTTTGGACCTAGGCAGGCCAATTATTCAACAGCCTAAAGGGGCTGAGATAGCCCACCCAAGTAAGTTGTAGGATTTGTCATAAAGCGTTAAGACAGGGATATAAGAACCAGCATTTAACTTTAATGTGAACATGGTCAGTGCTTTTATCCTTTTTTTCTGACTTTGGGTCATTAACTGAACCTTCCTGGACTCAGTTTTCTCATCTATAAAAATTCAGGCCTCAAGAAAGTCCCTTCCAGCTGCGTGTCAATCGCTGTATGATCCGTATGAGCTGTGCCCTAGAATGGAGCTGTAAATCCACTCTGTAACCTTCTGGGCTCCCAAAACTGTCGAAAGCTTATGAATGGCCCTCAAATACCTAATCAAGGGCAGTCTTTGTGGTCAAGATGTGGGTTAGGGTTGGGGGCAGTGGTGGGTAGACAGTGAATCTAGGGTTGCTCTCTGGTGTTTGAATCTTCTCTAACATGCCAGTGTCACTGAGGACAGGTTATCCAAGGCTAGTGCTTTTCAAACTGTGGGTCCAGATCCTTTAATGAATCAAGGAATTTAGTGGGTTACTACCAGCATATTTTGAAATGGAAAGGGAAAGAAACCATCAGAATTCATGAGTAAATATAAATATGGTTTTAGCAAACTTTTGTTTTGGGATCTATGTGTGTGTGTGTACTAGGTTGTGATATAAGATCTCTTTCTGTACTGTGAGAAACACTCAATAAATTGAAAAACACTGATCTAGTTGTGTGTGGGGGGAGGGGGATAAGGACAGGTATCTTTTCAGACCTTTCCAGATATGGGCCTGGGAAAGGGTAGAGAACAAAGGGAGACTAGAATTGTTCCATGGCCTAAATCCCCAAACTGAGCCTCTGAGAACTCTCTCAGGATCCTTGAGAAGAAGGAAGAGAGGAAGGCCTCCCACATCCAGAAAGTGGCCCTGGCCTGTTGGCTGAGCTCCCTGGGCACTGGCCTATACCAGGGGTTGGCTTTTCTGTGTATTTTTTTTTTTGCCAAAGCACTCACCGTGCAGAACTAACCATGGCTTCTAAAGTCTCTGCACAGCCACTGTGCCTCACATTGCCTTGCTATTTTCAAAATTCAGAATGGTCCAAACAGGATTTTAAACTTCTCTATTTAGTGATACAATTTGCAATTTTCACTGCAAGAAGATTTTAAGTATACATCGCCCCCAGGGACAACCAGCCCTGCTGACACAGTCTCACTTCAAAGCTTCCTGCCTTATCTTCAGGTCCCCGAGTTGTTAGAAGGAGGTGTGTTACTAATTACTGGGGCTTTAGGGGGAGGCAGGATGTTTTGTGGCATTGCTATCAGTTTTACATTCCTCTTTACATAGGAGCTAGGCAGGTATCCTTCCTCAAAGGCTTCCCTGGTTTCAAAGCTGCACATTTCCATTACATCAGGTTGCCTCTTTTGTTACTGAGTAAGCAACTACATTGTGTATGAATCTGACTGACTTCCATTTGAGCTGTTTGAGAAAATTTTCATACTGCTCTCCCAGCTGAAGAGTTCAAATTACTCTTTGAAGCAATAGCAAAAACCAGTGTTGCAGACGCTACAGAATTTACAGTGAACAGGGATTGTAAGTGTGGTTTTCAGTGGCATTGAAAACATATGGGATGATTGTTCATTTGACCACCTTCTTTAAAGTTAAGACAGTAGGAGAATTAAATGCACAGAGACTGAACATAGAGAATACTCTTGACATGAATACTGGAAGCCTTAAGCTGAATTTCCAATGTGTGAGATCAAAATTATTTATATGGAACATATTTCCAAAATAACAGAAATTAGCAAAGTATGATTCAAAATACACAATTCCTTTGAATAAAGCTTTATTTTTACCAAGTATATAAAATTAAGTCTATTTATATCAACTCCATACATATTTATAATTAGTGCCTATAAAGTCCTTGAAATGAGAAGGTACTCTTTTAAGATTTAACTCTTTGAAAGCCATTTAACACTCTTACATGAATATTAATTTTAACTTGACTCATTTTTAGCTTCTGAGGTAAATATTTTCCTCTGAAATAAACCAGACTGAAGAAGCTTAATTTTTCACCTTCCACAAGACCCATATATACACTGACCTATTACTGTTCTGTACCAAGGAACTGATAAACAAAATTTTGGAAATCAATTATCCTCATCCACTCATAGAGCACTGTTAGGTCCCCATGCCATTCACTGTGAATCTCATGATTCAATGTGATGAGAGAGGAGACATGGCCTGAAAAATGAGATTAAAGGCAGAGTGCCTACAGCAAGCCAAAAATGAGGCTATTTCACATGCCCCTTCTCCCAAGAATGTGTTGCTTTGTCCTGAAATTGGAATAACGGACTTTGAAGGGAGGAAGGAATAAAGCACAGAACTTGTTCTAATCCCTATATATTAATTAGCCAATAGCCAAGACAACTTCCTTTAACCAATGGGCCTGTCCATCAACAAGGCATTTAAGCACTCATTATGTAAGTCACAGCAATTTCTTAGGCACAGTGTCTAAAAATTACATTGTGGAAAAAGGACGAAACTAAGTCTTTATGTTACTGGGACTTAACTTCACAGATAAAAGGAAAGATTAAGGGGTTCATGGTTGATCCTGAAGATAAGACTCCATCTCAAAATCATCACTGATATAAAACACCATGCACCACTAGGCAAACCTATACCACACATCTGGAAGTATACATACTATGTTAAATATCCAGATGATCACTTAGTAAATTCTATAATGTCTCATCACTAGGGTTTACACCTGAAACTAATATAATAATGTATGTCAACTGTAATTGAAAAAGAAAGAAAAGAAAATAGCACTCAGTTAAATTCACAACTATACTTCAGTAGAAACTACCTCTTAAAATGCTTCTAGTAACCTTTAAAAAGGTTTTGTGGAACCCATCCTAATATATGGAGACTGATTTGAAGAGTGTTCCTGGGTTGTATTGTTGAGAGACGGGTTATGGGAAGTGGATCTGAACCTCAGTTCACTGTAAGAAGGTTGTAAGAAATGCTAAGTTTAAGAAATTAAAAGTCTGACACAATCTTCCCCACAAATAGTCCAGGAAACCAGCACATGCTACAAATGAAACCCAGAACCCCCCTGCTCTTTCTCAGAGGCTGTGTAAACCTCTTACTCCATCCTTTCAAACCAGAGAGAGGCAATCCTATAACATACAAATAGAACAGTCCATTAAGTGTCCGCCCTTCAACAGATGGTCATGTGAAGTCATCTAAGTTTCTGTGGTGCTCCCGCTGTGTTATCCACAAGCCTGATTCCTCCACTGGTGGGAAATACAATGAAACTAGTAGAGGACCCATTGTCACATCTTACTAAAACCCTGTTGTGGATTAAAAAAAGTGAGAGTTTCAGCAGGCCAAAATGGTCATTCTAATTTAGTAAAAGAGCATCAGATATGGTGTAGAGTCATCAGTAAATTCTAGGGGTGTGATCAGTGACTTTCCTCTAGGTAATTCTAAGTGACCAGGAGCTTACACACTTTACATGATGAGCTCAAACCCAAAGTGTGGGTCTCCAGACCCAAGCGGTGTTTCCTGTTTCCTCCAGCCCACTCTATGACTTGAATAGTTTTCTGAGATTTGCAGTTATACTCAACTCTTCCTTCCTTTCTTTTCTTTTTTATTCCTTTGATCTGATCCGGACATCCCCGTAAAGGTAAGCCTCTGGCTATGCAGCAGAGAGAAAGCATCCTTACCAAGGTGTCTCTGGTTACTTCAAGAATTACTATGTTATGTACTAAACTAAATTTATATCTTTAACAAAAAGTATTTTCCTTGCAGAAAGTAGATATATTGGCTCTCTTTTTCATGGATATCATGGTAGTTCAGAAGCAGACTCTATTCAGACAGTGCTAAGAGCAATTTCCTGGAATTTTAGACATTCTCTTTGGAGGTGCAAGATTATTTTTACACATATTTCTTTCAGAGTCACTGCCACCTCCAAACCCTATCTCTGCTCTTAAACAATCATGATTCCCAAAGTCACTTGGCCAGTCCTGGTCATCTAGATAACAAACTGGTGGAGCTCTCCAAAGATCCCTCACCCCCATCCCAGGCACAATGTGCAAGCTTCCCTTCTGGAGCCTGCAAGGGAGCCTATAACTCCTCCTTTGTACTTCCTTCCTGGTAGTCTAGTGAGGTAACATGTGGGTGAGAGTGTGCCCTTACACTGTTTTTCTCAGCACCTTGCCTTTCCCTAAGTTCAATTGCTGACTCCAGAGATGTGCAACTGGAATGTCAACTTCCAATGAAGGTCCCAGAGCACCACTAGGAAACATAGCTTTGGCCTTTAGATCTGGACATGTTAGCATTGCCCAAGTGAAATATGAAAGGAATGTGCAGTCACCCACACCTTGGCATCAAAATAAAATGAGAACAGAGGTGTCATATTTCCTATATAACATCCTGTGTCTGCTCTAAATCCACAGTAGCCATACAAGGTGCATTTTACCTACAGAAAACTTAAAAAAAACCTCTAAAGTGAAATAGTTTGGCTAAATGATCTAGAGGGTCATTCCTGGCTCTGAAATGTCAGGGTGCCTCTAGATATGTCGTATATCCAAACTACTAAAACTTGACTTAGTCAGTAGAGCACCTGAGTGGATTGTGTATATTTAAAGATAAAAAGGAGACCCAGATCCTTTCCTATTAATCTCAATCTCAGTTCAATTACAATTAATAGAATTTACTGAGCACCTACTAGGTGCTAGGGCAAGCTTATGCTTTCCCTTCCCCAGTGCTTCTCTGTCTGCACATTGCACCAGTAAAAAGGACAACCTCGGGGAGTGTTGAAAACTACAGATGTCCAGACCATCGCTTCTAAGAGTCAGATTCAACTGGGTTAGGGTAGTTGATTATAATATGAAGCCCACACTGAAACTTTCCATGGCTAAAGCCACCATCATGACCACCACTACCACCACTACCCCCACTACCTCCTCCACCACCATCACCACCCTCATCTCCATCACTACTACCACCACCACCTCTACCACCATTACCACCATCACCACCACCACCATCACTACCATCATCTCCACCACCACCACCACCACCACCATCTTACACCACCACCACCACCACCACCACCACCACCACCACCACCACCACCTGTCTGTTCCAGTTCTGTGGCAAATACCAACAGGCCAAACTTACGTAAGTGGCCTCTACTTTCCTTTACCCCCAGAGAAGGTGGGACTTGGAATTAAATCCCACTCTCACTCCAGGAAATAAATGGAGGTAGGATTAGGGGTAACAGATTAGAAAAAGAGCAAAGAAAAGGGAAAGGAATTAAAGTGCTTTATGCTTATTATCTCATTTAATTATAATTACCGCTTCAGGATGAGGAAACTACAGCTCAAAAAGATAAAATGACTTGCTGTATCACTCAGCCAGTAAACAACAAAACAAGAATTTCAATCAGTCTCTCACCCC
The DNA here is from genome assembly GCA_030848825.1 of Tadarida brasiliensis. Lineage (NCBI taxonomy): Eukaryota > Metazoa > Chordata > Mammalia > Chiroptera > Molossidae > Tadarida > Tadarida brasiliensis. Next base: position 88,993,647 of record CM061267.1, on the reverse strand, counting down.
AAAGCCTATATTCTTTCCATGCTGCACTCTCCATCCTGAAAGTCTAACTTCAAGGCTTCATACCATATACATCACTTCCATCTTCATTACCTACCAGATGTAATTCTGGTTGCCAGGGGTCATGCCTCCGTCCAAGTTCTGTCTTTGTGCAATCAATTTGCAAGAGTGGCTTCTATTCATTTTTGCCCTACTTAATCTTAAATACTGTATTAGTTAGAATTAGGTTCCATTCCATTGGATAGAAAATCCAAAATAAGAGTGGTTCAGTGCAGACAGAGCTTTTTTTCTTTTTCATATAAAAGCAATCCAGAGGTAGGTGGTCCAGGGGGATTCCACAGTGTCAGAGACCCAGGCTCCTTCTATCTTTTTCTGCCTTGCTCAACACGTGGCTTCCTTTTCATGGTTCAAGATAACTTCTTGAGTTCCATCCACTATGTCAAATTTCAGCTAGAAGAAACAAGAAGAAGCAGAAAAGGGCACAACCCCCTCCTTTTAAGGACACTTCCTATTAAATCACACTCACCCTAGCCAGTTTGGCTTAGCAGTTAGAGCCTTAGCCTGAGGACCAAAGGGTCATGGGTTCAATTCCCAGTCAAGGGCATGCACCTGGGTTGCAGGTTCGATCCCTGGCCCTAGTCGAGGTTGTATGGGAGGCAAACAATCGATATGTCTTTCTCACATCAATGTTTTTCTCTCTCCCTCTCCCTCCCTCCCTTCCACTCTATGTAAAAAAAATCAATGGAAAAATATCCTTGGGTGAGGATTAACAACAACAACAAAAATCACACTCACTGGGTCTGCTTACATCCCAATGGCCAGAACTTAGTTACATAGCCTCACCTAGCTGGCTGGGACATGTAGCCTTTATTTAAGTGGCCATCTGCCCAGATAAAAACAGGAGTTCTTTAACTAGAGAAGAGGGAAGGGTATGACAGGACAGGGGCAATTAAGTCTCAGCTATGTTTTCCTTCCTGGTGCTCCAATCTACCCCTGAACATCACCAGCCTAACAAGTTTGGGAGCCTTATTTGTCTAGTTCTCCTTGCACCAATTTCTCTTGCTAGTTGCATAGCAATTATCTTTTATCTCAGACTGCTAAGTAATAATGCATCTTCCACTTCTGTCCTTTTGTTACTAACTCCACCTTCCTAATTGAGTAGCTCAGTACTGAAGATTTATGGAATCAGAACTGAGCCCCTTTGGATGCTGGTTGCTCATTTTTGAGTTGGCTTTTAGTCACGTTGATTTCACTAGCTAGGTCAGGCAGGACTGGGAACCCTCACCTAGTACCTGACAATTGCCTCTCCACCCCAGCACAATATCATCTTGCATGGCTCCCACTAAAGTTATAACTTCATGATAGAGAGAAATTGGGCAGCTGAGGCAGCAGAGTGTAGCAGAATAAAGGGGGGGGGGCTGGAGTGAGACAACCTGGATTTGAGTCCTGAATTCCTCCCATTTACTAGCTGTGTGACCTTTCTGGGTATATCAGTCAGGATTCCACAAAGGAACAGAACCAATAGAGAGACAGAGAGAGATAAATATAAATATGAATATGAATATAAATATAGATATATCAAGAGATTTATTATAAAGAATTGGCTCACATAATTATGGGGGCTGAGAAGTACAGATCTAGGAGAGCCAATGTTCCAGTAAGTTCCAATCCAGGTTCGAGTCTGAAGGCACAAGGAAACTGATGTCCCAACTGGAAGACAGACAGAGAGAAAAAATTCTTTGTTATCAGCCTTTTATTCTAGTCAGGCCTTCAACTGATTGGATGAGGCCCACCCACACAGAGGAGGGCAATCTGCTTTGTTTACCAACTCATAAGTTAATTTCATCCAGAGACACTCTCACAGATACATCCAGAATTATGTTTAATCAAATACCTGGGCCAAATTAAGTTGACACATGAAATTAACCATCACATTGGTCTTTCCCCTCATCTCTAAAATGGTGATAGCAATAATTTTGTCTCACATGGCTGGGGTAAGAGTGAAGTATGATAATATATGTGGAAATGCTTCATTAAAAAGTGTAAGCCCACTCTCCACATGTCAGTGAGTGTGATTGCAAATAGAAGGGTAAAAATAGTATTTGCTTGATGCAGGGAAGAATGCCTCTGAAAAGTAAGGAACAAGGTAGCTGACAAGACTGTCCTACTTTACCTCTCATCTCTAGGCATTCTGCCCTGAACTTTTTCCAAATCTTCCATTCTATTCTCTTTCTATTCTGCTTCCTCTTCCCCTTCTCCTTACAGCAGTGACTCTGCCTTGCCTTTCTTATAGTCTTTTAAACAGTCTTGCAAGAAAAAAGAGAGAGAAATTGAAATAAGAAAGTCTGTGAAGACATTAGTACTCAATTGGATCAGAGGATGCCTCTGGGATCCCAGCAAACTGGTGCTGTCCTAAGTTCTTCATCTTTATAAAGTCATGTAATGCTCACAAGGACCCTATGAGATAGAGTTTGTGGGAAGCAGGCTCTAAGGTAGTCCCCAGTGATCCCTGACTTTTGGGTTTGATGCCTTGTGTAATCCCTTTGAGTTTGGAATAGATAGGTCTGGATCCAGTGGCTCACTTCTAATGAATATAATATGGCAAAAGTGATAATACAGCAAAAGTGATGGATTGCCATTCCTAAAATTAGGTAACAAAAGGACTGTGGCCTCTCTCTCTCTCTCTCTCTCTCTCTCTCTCTCTCTCTCTCTCTCTCTCTCTCACTCTCTCTCTCTCTCTCTCATGCTGTCTGTCTTATTCACTCTGAGGAAAGCCAGATGCCATGTTGTGAACTACCCTATGGAGAGGTCCACACAGCAAGAAACTAAAACGAACCTCCAACCATCAGCCAGTGAAGAACTAAGGCCTTCAGTTAAACAACTCACCAGCAAGGAACTGAATTCTGTCAACAACCACATGAGTGAGCTTGGGAGCAGATCCTCCCCCAACTGAACCTTTAGATGAGACCACAGCCCCGGTGGACAGACCTGAGCTAGAGACACCCAACTAAGCTGTGAAAAGATTCCCAACCCACAGGAATTGAGGTGATGGTTGTTGATTTAGGCACTAAGTTCTGAGGTAACAGCAAGAGACAACTACTACAGGCCTATCTTTACCATCTCCATTTTGCAGATGAAGGAACTGTGTCAGAGAGATTCAGAAACTTTCAATGTTATACAGCTTGTAAATGGCAGAGTGTGGATTCAAACCCAGGAACTCTGGTTCCTGAATCTGTGCTTTTGAGTTGTTTGTATGGTTGATATCTTAATAAATAGTTGTCAAAGTGTTTGTATTTTTTAAAATGTAAAATTTCTGATGCTAAAGATGTACAGGCTCTAAATCAGATAACAGATGAGCTCTCTTTTGCTAACTTCCCTGCCGAAGCAATTGTATTTCCTACCATAAAATCACCCTAACCACACTGGTCATCACCAATGAGTTCTTCTCAAGCAAAGCACACATTAGTTATAATAGGTTACAAACACAACCTAAGCCTTATCAGCACCAAATTGGAAAAGAAAGAAAATGTGTATAAACCCAAGTCTGTTATTGGCCATACAGTAGGTGCTCAGTAAATATTGATTAATTCATTCATTGGATTAAATTGCTCACTGAATGTCACACCCCAAAAATTGTATATTGTATTTCTGGAAGGTAGAGCAGAGTGTGGTTTTTAAAAATAGATACATGAGTCCATCCTGCCTCCTACACTAGCTACCCTTATCTAGAGCCCACTTCTGATGTCAGCAACTCCTGGAGAAACACAGTCAGTGTGCCCTTAGCCACCATACTACACCACAAAGGAAATCAGACTGATCTACTAACTGTGTGACACAGGCAAATTACTAACTCTCTGTGCTTCAATTTCCTTATCTGTAAAATGAGAAGTATCATAGTGCTCACCTCAAGGGGTTGTTGTGGGAATTAAATGAAATAATACATGGAAAGCATAGAACAGGAATGGCATGTGACAAGTACTCCATGAATGTTAGCTGTTCAACCTTGTTGCCCAGCACCACAAATCTGATCCCTGGACTTTCTAAGTGAAGGCAGAGAAATGTAGGAGCCACAATTACTGCTGATTGAAGAAAAACCTCAGTGAAGTATTCGCCCACTACCTTCCTTGAACCCAGAAGCCCATCACCAAGAAGCACACATTCTATTCTAGTCTCTCCCTCAAGTTCTTTCTCTCTTGTCTTCCTTTACAAAATACTGTATTTGGAAATGACATACCCAGGGATATACAAATTAATATTCTGCTCTCGCCGTTAAAGAATATGCATTGCACAGTGACTGGCCCATGGTAGGCTCTCAAATATTTGCTGAATAAAATCCTCCTTGACTGAACCCTCCAAGGTTGGATGGAGACAGAATATCTAAGAGGTGCTCAGATCCCTAACTCTAGTGAGAGCTGGAGGAAAGAAAAAGATATGTTGTACATCGTCTATATCAAGCCCTGTCTTCTGTCTATCTTATACAGTAGGAAAATGAAGCTAGGAAAACAATGTAATACAGATGACACAGCTATTTAGGGGCAGAGCCCAAGCTACAAGCTTTATCTTCTATTTTCCAATCCAGTGTTATTCACACATGGTACAAATGACCCTTACTAACCAGAGGTATGACTTTGGAAGGCCTGGGATGCAGCGGATAGCTCCTCCTCAAAGAGAGGCCTGGGATTCAGACCCAGGCCTCCATTTCTGATCTCAGCAGACCACTGGCAAGGTTTGACATCCACACTTCACTGGGGCTGGTCCCTTTATGGATTTTCTATTCAACATGGCAAGGGTTTGGGCCTGTGTTGACTTTATGAGGGACACCCTGAAAAGGGATCCCAGACATTCCCTCCTCCTCTACCCCAGGGCTCCTTGCAGGCTGTTTATTCCCACCTTCCTCCAGGCTCCAGTGAGCCAGTGGCTCCTTCGCAGGTCTCTGTGCAATCGGCTCCCAGTGCCTTGATGAGGCATGTTTAATCTTCCACCCGGATTATTTAACCTCCGCATCCTTGTTAACAAACAGCCATTATTAACGAGATGAGAGACCACATGGGGTGGGCTTCTACAGACAATGCACTCTCCCTTGGCCTTTCTGCCTGCAAATTCATAATCCTCAGCAACTCAGCCGCCAGAGCCCTCCTGCCAGGCCGGAGAGGGAGTCAGGAAACTGAGTAGAAACCGTGTGATCTGGACCCTCAGCCACCATCCCCACGGCTGGAGGGTCTGGATTCTGCAAGACGGAGCTGTATCTCTCCCTTCCTTCCCTGCCTCCCTCCCTGGCTCGATCTCCCAAGGGATTGCTACAGTGCGTTATAAATTTTACCTTTCCAGTGTGCAGGAGAGGCGAGAGGAGGCTGTGTCCCAGCTCCGGGCAGCCCGTCCCCGAGGACACCAATTAAAGGCACTAATTGGACAGCAATGCATCAAAGTCGTTCCCGGGAGTGGGTCCTCTGAGCGCCAGGAATCCATTACTTGAGCTTTTGTTTCAAAACACAGAAATACAGAGGAAGTGGTGCTTTTGCTGTACCTCGTGGACGCCGCTCTGTCTTCGCTGGGAGCCTCTTGCTCCAGGCTCCGCACATCAAACGACCATTCCCGCTTCTCTGTTCGGAGCCCACCTCACTTATATCCCCAAAGAGCTCCGCCTAGAAAGGCTCCGTTTCCCCTGGACCCGTGCCCAGAGCCCGTGTAGACGCGGCACACGGTTGTAGCTAAGCGCGTGTACCGACGGGGGGGGGGGGGGGGGGCAAACGCACTTCCCGGTGCACACTCTTCTGGGTCTTTGCCTGAGGAGGCAGCGGTAGACACCTCCGGGAGGCACATGTCGCCTGGAAGTCGTGACGGCGGCCGCGCCTGCATTGGGCTATGACGAGGCGCAGGGACGCCTATGCCAGGGTGACCACGATGGGAGACTGCCTGATCAAGAGGGTTATTTCAGGAGACGGGAAGACTTCATGGGGGAAGGATAGGGTGCTTTTTTTGGAGAACGGGACGCTCGCTGGTCAGAGGCCCCAGGGCGCCCTGAGAAGCCGGCCTGGGAGGGGTCCAGGCCCAGAAGGACATGTAGCGACCCCAGGCGCGCTTTCTGTTCCAGGACGGCGGCGATGGGGTCGCGGCTCTAAGAAAATGAGGGCCCTTCCCTGCCGTCGTTTTAGAAAGAGGCCAAGTCTAAGAGGAGGCTGAGCCTCCGGAGTGCAGAAGCCTCCAGGTACCCCAGCCCACCCGTGCGCGCGGAGAGGCCTCCCGACCTCTGCGACGATGGCCCGAGCACGTTAGACCCGGGTCCGTGCCCGGTGGAGACCGAGACCCCGGCACCAAGTGCAAAGCCCTGGGGCAGCTTGCGCGGGGCGCTGCTCCTCGAAAGACCCGGCAGGGCCACATCCGCCGCCGAGGGCCTGGCGGCTGTTTCCCGCCCGACCTGGAACACGCGAGGTCGAGGCTGGCCGGGTGTCTCCACTGCAACCAAGGCGCAAGCTGGCGCGCCCAGCAGACCCGGCCTCACCTGGGCCGCCAGGAGGCCAGAGGCCGAGCCTGGAGAGCCCCTCATCCTGCGGGAGCCGCGCCCGCTCCCTTCCCTCGGGGAGCCAGATTGGAATGGCTGCTTTTGATCCCATTTGTTTCTAACCCCGGCATTTGTTTTCCATTTTATAAACGCCTCCCTTTAAGTAATTGTCCCTGTTAACAGCGTATACCTTTCAGCAGCCATCACTGCGCTATAAATAATCTGGATGAAGATGCAAGGATATGACTTTCACAAGATTGGACAATTGATTCAATCTGTGACCCGCAATCGCGAATAATATTGGAAGGCTATTTAAACAGATGAAGGCCTAAATTGTCTTGCTTGTATCTGAATTAATTTCTCATTCATCATCATTATGAAGTGATTGGTCTATTCAAGTTCTTCAGCCTGCTGGAACGGAGCGGGATTTAAATGAGATTGTAACACAATTTAAATGCTTGCCGACTTTAACGAGGCCAATTGAGCAGCTGCAATAAATACAAATATTTTTCTAAACAGCCTTGTTTTAAATAATTACTTAATGCTTTCATGTTATTTTTAAGTGGCAATCTTTCTCTCCTGCTCCTGCTCAGAATATCACATACTTATTTGCTGAGAAGGCGATTTTGGAAACAAGTTTGTGTTTCTGTTTGCTTTGTAGATGGTAGCGAGCATTTTGTGGTTGGCTTTTTTCCCCCCCACTAAGGGTCAACATTTCCAGGTCCTGCAAGCTGGCACAAATGGTGAGCTGGGCCCTGTTTCGCCGTAATGCAGGCTGATGTGCCTGCCCCCACAGAGCCAGGGAGGAGCTGAGTGATGGAAGAAATTTGCCATTTGGATCAAGTCGCTTATCCAGAGGCATTCTAGCTGGGTCTTGCAAACGAATCCCTGCAATTGTACTTACAAATGACACCCAGAAGAGTGGCATCATTTCTGACTTGTCCTGATGACCATCATCATCTTGAACAAATCAGAATTCAGTCTTTCCCAAAGGTGTCCCTTAGGAAGTTCAATCTGCCAGCAGTTTGGCTCCCCTGCAAGTCGACTGGAGTGGGTGAAGGCTGGCTGAGGATTTCTTTGTTATGCACAGAAAGAGGATCTGGCCGTACCAATTGTTTGAGAGTGGAGTAATTAGAAGAAGAAATTCCCATTTTTTGCCCCAACCTCCTTTTCCCACCCCATCACTCATTTACTCCTACTCCTCCCTCTCTCACTGCGGGGTGATGTGCGTGGAGAGGATGCTAAGAAAGTAAAGCTCCTCCCACTTGGAGAATGTCATCCCTCTGTCCACCCTCGACAACTGTCCACCGTGACACCCATGCTCTTCAGCCAACATATGGTGGTGGGGGTTTTCTCAGTTGAGGAATAATGGAAGCAACCAAGCGGGAGAAGCCTGGGAAATAAAAGAATCTTAAACTTTCGGGAAAGGTCTGGGGGTGGGGGTGTGGAGACATTGCTGTGGGGGACCTAGGCTCCCATTTGCGGTGACCACCAAGGGCCACGTTCCCCTGGGAGACCTAGGGTGAAAGGGTGCATTCTGAATCACTCTGTCTGGGATGGAGGCAGGGGGACTGGATGTCTGGGGTGTGCGGGTGCAGGGTTCCTGGCTGGGAAGACAGAGCCCATATAGTCACTAGAGAAGTCATGTGTGGGGCAGATCACACTGGGGAATTAGATCAAACTGCAGGCCAGAAAAAAAAAAAATGGGACAAGGGTGGAGGAAGCAAGTGATTTGCTATGTAACTGGGCAATTTAATGCCAGAGTTAGGGAGCTGCTGGCCAGAATCATTTCGTCTTTGGAGGCTCTGCCGAGCTCATCCTCTTTGCCCTGTTGTTTAAAATGAGCATTATCCCAAACATATGCAATGCAATCAGTTTGGTCACACTTACAAGAACACGCTTTAATAAGGCAATCAATCACTCGCTAACAAGCGGGCGACGGCCCGCGCTGAGCACGCATAGGAGCTGCCGGGCGGCTGGTCTTGCGGGGCCGGCTGACCACAGTGGAGCGCTGGTCTGCGCTACCAGACCCCGCCCGGTTCCTGCTCGGTTGAGGAGCCCAGGGAAAGTGCGAGTCCGAAGTCAGGAGTCAGACTTCGAGAGGGATGACCCTGGCCTGTGGGCCCCAAAGAGGCTCAGGCCAAGGGAGAGGAAGCCGGAGACTGGAGTTCAAAGTTGTCTGGGCCACTAATAGCTGTGAGATCAGAAGCCTCCGTTTTCCCACCTGCAAAATGGGACCGAAATGGGGCAAAGCTAAGTAGAGGCGCTCAGAAAGTTGAAAAATGAAAAAAACGATAATACCATGGCAGTCCTGTTGCTTGGTTTAGCCTTATTTTACAGACGAAGAGGCTGCAGCTGTGGAGGGGCAGTGTCATATTCCTGGTGAGCCTCCCTTCCCCCACCCTCACGGAGGTAGCAGCCTACTTTGGGCTGCAGGGTGCCGGCGGGCAAACCTGTTTTTAGGTGCGCGGGTGGGCGAGGGAGTATGAGAAGTGGTGCCTAGTGCCAAACCGCAAACCTTGGCAAAAGGGAAATTTCATTATAAAGTAATGAGTAATTCCTCCTGGCAAGATGTATTGTTATATCTTCCACTTCAATTTGGAAGAAGAGAGGCTCAATTACCCAGAAAATACAGTCAATTAAAGGCTGCTGATTGGACACGAGGCCGGATCATCGATCTTGTACTTTCCAATATCGCTGCAGACACCTCATTTTCCCTCCCTATTAACTGAAAATACGCCTGGCATTACGGCAACCCGCAGCCCATTTACCTGTCGCAAGCAATCTCGGCCCAACGCGAAGTAACCGCGAAATTTGCCGGGATTTGGCACCGGGAGCTTCCGGGCTGCAGGAGCTGCGCAGGGATGGGGGGCGGGGGAGTGGCGAGAAGGATGCTGGAAACCTCCGCACAAGGTTGTGCTTGGGAGGGCAGGCGTCACTGTGTGCAGAAGGGTTTGCTCTGGAGCTCAAAGAAGGATGGAGGCCCACTGAGGAGTCCACACCTGCCCATGGATACACCTGCAGAGGACCTTTGGCTCCCAGCCTGCTGCGGACACCCATCTCTCCCCTACTTGAGCAGGACATCAGAGGCAGCCACGGTGGCTCTCCTATGGAGACGGAGGATGGGAGTGAGGTGGCTGCCCAGCACTGTCAGTCCCCTTGCCCTGATCAGACCAGAAATGCCAGTTTGAGGGTGATTCAGACCCTTCCATCCCAAGCAAGGAGTCCTCTCTCTCATCTCCCTGAACCCTAATTTTCAGACCAGCAAACACAGCTCTCTGCAATGCTCAAGTCCCACCCCCACTGCCTCATTTGTCTCTACTTGAGTTGGGGTAGGATCCACAAAAACTATAGTCCAGAGTCTCCTTTCCTCAAAGGGTTGGAGCAAGTGGAGAAGGAAACCACAGGGATGAGCCCCAAGTGGGGTCAGTGCTCTGCTGGTTTAGCCCTGGAAGGCTCCCAGCATGTACAGAGGTAAGGAAACATGCCCCTTACTCCAAGGGCAGCTTGGAGCCTGCCTTCTCCACCTCTGTGTAATGTCCATGTGGAGCCTGCCGATGCCCAGCAGAGATTTGGGAGACTCTCCATCTGTGGGTCCATCTTTTGGTTCCTTCCCTGCCCAAGCCTAAGGTGGCTGAACTAGCAATTCAAAAGGAGTCAACCTACTGCCTGCTGCCAAAAAATTAAAATACTAAAGTGAGAATCATGTCCAGGTTTTATTGCAATATGGTCAACAAATTGTAACAGCAAATTCTTTGGACTTCAAAGAAAAACCAAACCAAATTCATTCCCTACAGGAAGAACCACTCCCTCCCAGCCAGGGTGAAGCTTGCATTGGGGGTTACATATTCTCCTATCCCTCAAAAAACTGGCTGCAAGAATGAGTGTGGCAGTTTGGGAGTGGCTCCCAAACAAGCCCTGGTGAAGGGGAAAGACAAGTTCCCCAGAATGGGCAGAAGGCTCCCAGTGGCAGCTTGGGAGGAAAATGAGAGGAAGCATGTTGTAAAATGCCAAATGCAAAGGGAAGGGCCAGAAAGCTCCTGGTGAAAGCAAAGGTTGAAAATAGCCTCTAATTTGCCTGCAGATACTGAGGGAGGGAGATGAGGTCCGGCTCCCTGAGCTCTTCCCTGGGCGCCTTGTTAACAGCTCAGCTCTGGCCGGCTGCGTGGTGATCATTATTATACATTCAACATTCAAAAACCCTCCTCACACACACATCACTTACTAATCAGGGTGTGTGTTGGGCCCAGGGAGAAGAGGCTTGGTAGAAGCCGCCAAGGGGTACTGGGGGTCTGCAGCCTCCCTGCCAACCTTAAACAAAAATTGGGGTGGGGTGGTGGTGGGGTGGGGGGCTGGGATGGAGTTGCAAGTTGAGAGATACCAAGAAGCTAGGAGGGAAGGAAGAGATCAGGTGCTGGTAAATGGCAGAACCAGAAGATGTGTAAGTGAGGCTCCAGGATGGCAAGAGAGCCCCCAGGTTCCATGGGAGGGCCAGGATTCTCCGTGGTAGTAAATCATCTCTCTCACTCTCTCCCCTAGATGGCTGGTGCATTGCCATCCACAAGCCCCTTGCCATGCCTTGGAAAAGCTGGCAAAGATTAATCTCTACCTGCTCTGCATACACAGCATTTTGTTTAGAGAGACAGCAATTTCCCTTTCCAGTGCTTGGGCTTGACTTTGGGGGGAGGGGAGGTGGCTATCCCGAGTGAGGAAGGGGTGTGAGGGGCGGAGGAGGGTGCTTAGAGGCTGGATATTGGTTGCTTTTGCTGTTAAGTTTGTTTAGCTTTGGAGCCATGGCCTCAACCCGGCTTGGGGGCAGTGGGTCCGATGAAGAATGGCAAAGTGGGGCCGCCCCAGAGGAAGGTCTTTCAGCCTCTGCCTCCCCATTCCCGCTCCTGCTTCCAAACGCGCCAGCCAAGGCCGTTTCCCGGGCGTCCCATCCTCGAGACTGAGCGTTGGTCCTTTGCGGCCCTCTTCTTTCCCCCTTGGTGGCCTGGGGCGGGAGGGGGCACTGGCTGAGTCCCCGGGGCCCCCACGGGTGTCCTGGAGCCGGCAGCCCGCGGGCAGCCCCTTATCTGGTGAGGGGCACCTCCTCTCTCTGGTCCAGTGCGACGGAGGATGCTTTGCTGAGCACGGAGGGCGCGAAGGTGAGGAAGGAGTCCGAGCGGGAGGTGGAGGCACAGGTGAAGTCCGAGGCGGCGGCGGCGCGGGGCGCCAGCCCATTGGCGGGGCCGCTGTGGCAGGCGAGGCAGGAGCAGGGGCCGCCGGCCGAGGCGCCCAGTCCGTGCGCCGGGCCCGGGTAGAGCGGCGGGTGGCGGAAGGCGCACAGCAGTTCGGGCCGCGGGTAGGGCTGCGACAGCACGCGGAAGGTGTCGAGCGGGCGCAGCGGGCCGCTGAAGGGCGAGGCAGCGGCCGAGGCAGCGGACGCGGCGCCCAGGCCCACGGGCGAGTAGTAGGGCAGGGGCAGGTGCGACGGGAAGGGGTAGGGCAGGCCGCCCGCGGCCGCCGCGTGGCTCATCATGTACGTGTAGAAGGCGGGGTCGGCCGGGTGTGGCCACGTCATGGCCAGCCGCTGCCGCTTGTCCTTCATGCGCCGGTTCTGAAACCACACCTGGGGGAAGAGAGGCTCAGGCTAGGTGGCTGCCCTGGGCCCAGGGCGCAGAGCCCGGAAGTCCTGCCCCACTGCAGGGGACGATGCCCGCGGCGCGGGGAAGAGCCACGGGAGCGAGCCCCTGGGCGAGGGCTGATCCCACCACCACCTGGAGCTGGAATCCCACCAGGAGAGGTTCAGACAGCGACTCCAGTGTCTGTCCTTCCTCCCCTCAGCCCCCGCAGCCAGAAATCCCCGGGCTGCCAAAACCCGGTGGCAGTGCGCTAGTAGTGGGGGACCAAGGACCCCACGGGTCTGAGGCATCAGGCAGCGCTTCTCCCGAAACACCTCCCCTTCCAGTCGTTCTCCCTTGGGACGCTTCCTTGCCCCATCCCTGCTGTTTGCTAGGCTAGGAAAGGGGACAGAGTCGACCTCGTGGCAGCAGTGGCTGCCTAGGGACTGTCAGAGGGTAAATCTGCCACACTTGGCGCCTGCACCAGGCCTGGACACTCTCAGCCCAGCTGCCACGTGGGCAAGGAGACCACAGACCCCGATTCCTGGCTCACGCACGATTTAGAAACCCGGCAGTGGTATTTCTTTCCTGCTGAGTGGGCACATCCCCTCTCCCTGTTCTCCGGAGCACATACCTTGATGGTGGTTTCTGGCAGGTTTAGGGCGGCAGCCAGCTCGCACCTCCGCGGCCTGGATACGTAGTTCTCCCTGTAGAATTCCTTCTCCAGCCTTGCAATCTGCTCCCGGGTGAAGGCAGTGCGGTAACGGCGCATCTGGTCACTGGCGCTGCAGGCCAGGGCGCCCTGTGAGCCGCTGCCGTTGCTCTTGGGGGCCTCGCTGCCGCTGTTGGGACTGCTGGCCAATGCTTCGGAGCCCGGCCCTGCGCAGGGAGCCCAGAGCACACGCGCACACAGACAACACAACAGACACAAAAAGGCTGCTGATGTGGGGCTGTAGACCCAGGGTGGAAAGGGACTCACCCCACCCCAGTAGCCTCAGTCACTGCTTCTGCTGGGGTGCTGGGGACTTCAAGAACGCGGGAATGGAGGACAGGGTCTCACCATTCAGATGAGCACATAGCAACCCTTAGGCGAGGCGAGGCTGCTGTTTGGGAGGCCTTTAATGCCTGCTGGGTACAGAAGCCCCAGACACCTGCCCTGGGCACAGGTGAGATGCAGTCCCTTTGAGCTTTCTGCTCACCATTGCCAAGAGTGGGCAAGGTTGTGCTTATTGACAGGCAAGTGAATTGACATGCATCACTGCTGGAGTGTTGTGAACTCTGGATCTTAGCGCATTGCAGGATGCTGGCCACAAACTGTTTTCTTGTTTTTTTTTGTGGTGGCATGTGTTGCATGGATGGGATAGGAGCGTGTGTATGAATACCCTATTACCTTAGAATATTTGAGTGGAGTATGAGTTGTTCTAAGACCATGCTATGGTTAGGGAGTCTGGGTTGAGGTGGCAATGGGTGGATGGAGGGCTCAACAAGGAGTTGGCTGCCAAGGCTAGGGGATGGTAGGCTCTTCATAGTAGGCTTTTCCCACCCACCCCAATAGCTTTGTGGAGGAGTGTCTGCTGGTGGGCTCTCTAGCTTTCCACCCTCTCAGGGAGACTCCCTTCCTGGCCATTCACTACCACCCCACACTAGGCCCTGGTCAGGGAGGGGATCGCCAATCCAAGCAATGTGACAGGCTCCCCCTCCTTTGGGCCTAACCCAGGGAAGGGTGGGGCTCCTGCCCCCTGCAGCTCCTTTTCCTTGGGGTGGAGAAGTGGGGCTAGGAAGGAAAGGGGAAGGGGGGAGGGCCAGAGCTCTGCCTTTTCAAATGCAACCGGAGACCAAAGGCAATTAGATCATTGGGACCATTTCCGACCTGGCGCCACCAAGCCCGGGAAGTGACAAGGTAATTTGGACCTCTGACCGACGTGCAAACTGGTGGAAGGGCCTCAGCACCCAGGCGGCCCAGGTCAGCCAACGATTTTACGGTTTTTTATGGACTCCCGGCTTCCGCGCCTGGATGCGCCTTACACCCCGCCAGCCACAAACTGCCGGCACCCGCGTTTGATCTCACCCACGCCACCGGGGAAGGTATCTTCCAGACGCAGTTGAAACAGTACCACAAAACTCTGGGGGGGTTGGGGTGCACTGTGAATCCCCCTCAAGCCCAGGGCTTTCGTCTCCCTCCACCCCCCACCCCCAAGCATAGCTGTCACCCTCAGTCCCGCCAATGCCAGAGCACAGGAGACCCCCACTAAGGTGCAGATAGCAGGGAAGAATTGCTCAAGTGGATCCCCCCATCCACCCTGCCCGGGGGGGGGGGGGGATGTCTTCCTCCCCTCCAGAACTGAAGCGGAAGGTGGGCGAGGTGGGAGGCCCGGAAAGGGGGCGCGGTGGCTACCTTTGCTGTGCTGGTACTCGGCGTTCCCCGTGGCGCAGTCCGGGGTGCAGCTCACCTCGATTTCTTCATAGAAATCCGACTCAGTGTCCGAGCTGCTGGGTTGCCCCTGGCCGGAGATGCTGTCGGCGGAGGGGGCCGGAGGCCCGGGGCCAAGCACGGCTGCCCCGGCTGCCCGCGGCTCGGTGCCCGGCCCCGCAGCGCTTCCTGATAGTCCGTCGACCGGCTCCTCCTCCACGCCTCCCCCGCTGCGCTCCCGGGAGGCCGGAGGACCGGCCCGAGGGCTCAGGCAACCACGGGGCACCATCTTCTCGGGCGGCTCCGGCAGCGGGCTGCCCACGGCTTCGGATAAATTGGAGACCCTCTTGCCAACCAGAGTGCCAAGCTGTCCCCCATCCAAAAACATAACCATGTCCTTTCGGCTCTCCATCCCAGGGCTCTCCAGGGGGAGGAGAGGGAAAGCCCCAAGTGAGCTCCTAGCCCCCGGCTCCCTGGGTCCCCAGAGATCCGACAGATCTTGGCTGCCGGAGGGAGAAAGAGAAGCCAGGCGACTGGATGGGCGCGGAGCGGCCGGAGCGCGATGTCGATGGTGACGGCGGTGGTGGCGGTGGGGAGCTGGGGTCACCTTGTGATGCGACCGCTCCTCTGTGCCGCACCGCCTCTGGGAGGAAGCCCCATTGCCCTCTTCTTTCTAAGCTGTCATCCTCCTGCTGCAATCGTCATTACAGTACCGCTGGTGACGCCACTCGGCGAGCGCAAGTGGATAAATAGAAACGTCTGCCACAGCGAAGATGAAAGGAGACCCGCAGCTAATGGCTCGGCAGTGATGCGCCAGGTGTGGGCCTCGCTCGAATGGGGAGGAGAGTGTGAAAACAGAGAGACACACACACTGAGAGAGGGAGACACCCAGGCAGAGGGGATGCAAATGGAATTCCGCAGAAAGAAAACAGCTTAATGCGCACCGCGAGTACCGCAGGGGCTGCGGGACTCGGTAATTGAATACGCTTTTGATTTTTTTTATTGTTTTGGCTTTGGTTTTCTTAACTTGGTGCCTTGATCTAACACTGATAAGAGAACCCATAACCGTATTTTAGGAGTGTGAGGACTGAGTCGCAAGGCTCGCTTCTCCGGGCATTATTACAGCCGCCTGTCCCTGGCAAGCTAACCTCAAATGGGCTCCAGAGTCTTTTTACAAGCTACGGAAAAAAACATATTCCGCCCTCCCTCCAAGTTGTCTGGAGAGCTTGAGCCTGGGGTATCCTTTCCTCTCTCTTCCTCCTCCCATCCCCTACCCCCAGCTATCTCCCTCCTCCTGGGAACCAAAAACAAAACAAAACACACACAAAAAAACTTTGCTATTTTTCTTCCCTGCCTTGGCTGCTGACTCACAACGTTTGCTTATATATTTTTTAATTTCCCCTCCCCTTCTAGGTGGCCTTAAGCTTTCTACAACCCTGCTTGACCTCCAGGTGTAGAAGAAATCGCTCTCCCACTTGCTGGGGCCTCGCCTACACTTCAGGTATGTAGAGTGGAGAGAGGTTCTAAGAGTGGCCTTTTCTTCTTTTCTTGCCCATATTTTAAGGTACTCATTCAGAGTCAACGAATTCCCCCCAAAACAGGTTTTTCGAGTGAAGAGGCGCCAACCAGCACGCCCCTACAGCGGCAGTGCCGGAGCCCTCGCTGTAAGAAGGCACTCTTCTCACCAGAGATTTGGGGCAGGGGTTCAGAGTGCCTGAGCTGCACTATTGGGGTTCACAGAGATTTGACTCACAGTGTTCCCTCTGAGGCGTTGGGTCCTGAGAGAGATGTCACCAGAAATTCCCAGAAAGAGATAGTGACTGGGGGGCTCTCTCGACTCTTTGAGAACAGAAGGGGAACTCCATGGCAGAGCTGGGGAGAGGGGCATTTGTTGTACTTCGTGTCTTTGGGAGCGGCCACCCACAGGTTCCCTCTCAGGTCTTCTTCCAGGGAAGGTAAACTAGAACCCCTTGCCAGCTCTGAGCAAGCTGCCGGGGCCACGCAGGTGAGCTGGGTCTCTCCCCACTTTGCTGAGGGAGGAGGAAGGGCCCTTTTGTGCACCTTGACCCCTACAACTCTCCTTTCTTCTCCCCTCAGACCTTCTAGCTTTAAACCATCAAGGGCTGCCCCTCTCCTTCTCCATGTCCCAAGACAAAGCCCCAATTTCTGAGATTCTAAAGAAAAGTCCCTCTATCATTATCTTTTTTGTCATTCTATCTCCTACTTTCTTCTCCTCCTTTTTCTTTTCTTCTACTCTCCTCCCTGTCTTCCTGCCTCAGTCTTCCTATCTGAGGACTGATGGAGGAAGTGGAAGAAGCAAGGGGTGCAAAGAGAGAAAAGTCCCCTTCTTACCCTGCTTTCGACTTCTCCCCCTTATTCAACAATATGCTCATTAACTTGTGGAACGGATTCAGATGGTCATGTCCGCATAGACATCTCCATGCCCTGGGACTCCCAAAGCCACCATCTGCTGAGCCCCCAAATCCTGGGGGATATTTAAAAGGTGAGAGGAGTGTCTGGGAGTGGAGGGGATCAAATCCCGAAGCCTTTTGCTGCGGGTGCAGTTTTTTCGAGGATTCGGTCACGCCCTGCCCTTCCCAGCCAGCAGCCAGAGCCTGAGGGACCATCTGGCTTGCTCTCTCTCCTTCCTGTCAAAGTCGAGCCCCCAGCATCTGTGTTAGAGCTGCCACAGTTGCCCACCCTCGGTTGGGCCCTTCCAAAGCCGGGCCTGGGGCGCGCCCACGCTGTCCTTCCCCCGGTGTCCTCCTCCTTCTCACAGAAGCCCCCGCTGTGCTCACCTCGTCGGGGCTGGGTCCTCAGAGAGACTCCTGGCTCCCCCGCCCCGCCCCCCGTTTTGCATTCAATGGGAGTGCTCTGCGTTTGATCCTCCTCGCCGGGTTTCCCCTGCTAGATGAAAGCGGGTGGGATTGAGAGATCAAGAAGTGCCACTGCTGTCTTCTTCCTGGGTCCAGCCCAACTGAGGGGGCTTCCCCTTGCGTCCTGGGGAGGAAGGAGACTCAAGCCAAGACACAGCCACTCTGGGAGGGGGGCTGCCTCCTCCGGGCTTGGTTCTGAAGCTTCAGGAACGACCCCCGCCCCCATAGTCCCACTTCCGCCCCATCCTTCTCCAGACTCCTGCCTCTGCCCTTTCAAAGCAGTCTCCGTTTCCCCGGTCGCTGGGGCCCTTTTGCAACCCGGGCACAGGAGGGAAATTTTGTTAACCAAATGTCACTTCCAAAAGCATCCCTTCGTCAACATCAGATGAAGAGATCAGATTTTTAGCAGGAGGGGACTGAATGAAAATACTTTCTGGTTTTTGTTGTTTGGTTTTGGCTTGGGGGTGGCGGGTATTTTAATACCGTGGTTATCACCGTGTCTTGAAGGTTCTTCCCAACACCGACCGAGAAGGAAGGTAAATTCCTAGAGGGAGTGTTGCCGGCAGCCTCCAGGTCTGGGCAACCCCATAAAATCGGAGAGGGGATGATATAGCAGCCTATGTCGGGTCGGGCCCAGCCCCCAACGCTTCCCACCTCCCTCCTCGGGGAGGACCCCTGCCCGCGACCGCTGGCCTGCTGTCCCCTCCCCGCTGGGTGACAGGCTTAGGTCCTGGCGGCTCCTCTGGGATTGAAATTCTCCGGACTTCAAAAGCTCGCGGCTCCGCTTCCTCTCGGGCTGGGCTGGGCCGGGCCGGGGTGGGGGGGAGGGGAAACCCCGGGAAGCGACGCGGAGATAAGATGCGCGGGTTGCGGTCAGCGGAATCGGAAGCAGGGCCTGGGCCACCAGAAGCGCTGATCCGCTGGAGTCACTTCGCTTCCCAAGAAAACCCGGCTCGGGAGAGCGGCGGCGGGGGGTGAGGAATGCCTCAGTGGCCTGCAGACCCGCCGGGGCTGATGGTCTGTGGCCTGAGTACCTCCTCCAGCCAGGGGCAGGGCCTCCCAGAGGCGATCACGAGTCCTGGCTGAAAGGAAGGGGCGAGTCCCTGGCAAAAGGGCACAGGGTTCCGGGAATGGTTTGGCTGCTTTGGTGCCAGCAAAAAATTGATCAGGAAAAAATTGGTTTTGGTTTTCACTTTTGGTAAAACGTAAGAACAAAAAGAGCTTCCCTTTAAACAATAAGCTTCCCCGGCCTGTTGTAGATCTTGGTCTTGGGCCCCCCGCCATCTTCCAAGCCCTGGTGAGGCCCCCGAAGTTCCCCAGCTGCTGTGTCTCTACAGTGGGGATCGTGGGGGGTGAGGGGACTTCTGCGGGTGGGTTCTGTCGGGTCCCTGGCAGCTGCCTCCGCCCATCTGGAAACCCAGAGCTCAGAGGCACTGTGGAGTGGACCCTCCAGAGGCCCAGCTTCCTCAGGCAGAAGATCACACCTGGACCGCTTCCGCCACCCCCTTGCCCACCCTGCAGAGGTAGTTGATGACTGTGCCTTTGGTTGGGACCAGACCTTCAGTCTGGCAGAATCCTCGACTTCTGGAACTCTGGTTTGGACAAGCACCCCTTCTCTCTGCACCTCTTGAAGCGAAGGGCCTGGCCTCTGGGACAGGAAACTGGATGCTTTCTGGACCCGGCTGCCTCCTCCTCCTCATCCTTGGAGCTGGCCAGCCATGCAGCAGCGCTTGCAGCTTCATCTGTTGGCCTGGCTCCTGTAGGCCCAAGCCTGCAGCTTCCCCAGCCTGAGCTGTGGACTAAGGACTGGGCAGCCCACAGCCCTACATAAATCACCTGCCCATCCCAGAGCTGGAGGACCCAGGGCAGGACTGGAGCCCTGAGGGTCTCCCCAAGCTTGAGGCTTGCCCCTGCCTCAAGTCATCAAATGGAAGAGCCTGGTTCTGGTCAAGGAGCAATTCCGCAACACCCAAGCTCCCAAAGGCCCAGGCATTCCCCCTTTCCCACTCTAGCAGAGATTATATAGTTTTTTTCTTTCACCATTACTGTCCTGAAATTTGCTTTTATTACAAAGTGCATTGATGCTCATTTCTTGTTTAATCTACATAACACTCCTTTAAAAGTCCTCACCAGGCTGAAGTGCCTTTTCTCCCATAGTGATGGGGTGACCAGTGGTCTTGACTCAAATAGTCAGGGCCCAGCTGAGTGTCAGACCCTGGACCAATGCTTCTTCCAAGGCCTTATCTCTCCCTGGCCTGCAGGGATGCCGCAACACCCAACAGTGCCTTAACTCTCTGTAAACTAATCCTCCATAAACTCCCAGCTGTTTCTAGGATCTAGGTGGGTCCAGGGGCCTCTCAGAAAGGGTACACACCTGCCCTCAGAAGGGCCTACACACATGGACTGTCCTCACCCTGCCCCACCTATGATTTCCCAGGAGGGCAAAAAGTAACTCCATCTGGAAGTCTGGGAACCCCACATGATAAGAGCAGTCACTGTTCTAAGCATTTCACCTGTCTTAGCTATTTCCATCCTCACAACAGGCCTGAGGAAGATATTATGAATCATCCCTATTTTGCAGCTTAAGAATCTGAAGCCCAGAGAGGAGCCTTATATATAAATGACAGAGTCAAAACTTAACCCCATCCCTCTAGCTTCAATTAGAACTACTAGAAAACACAAGGCATTGCATTGTGAGCATTTCCTTTCCAAAACTCGTGTTTTTTGTCAAAGCCTTTCCTCCTCATCATCATCAAACCCAGATGAATTCATAGGGGTTGGGAGAAGGGGGGGGGGGAGCAGTATGGGCAACTAACCTCTGGCTACTTGCTTGGGGCATAAAGGAGAGTACAGGGGGAAAAAATGGACCAAAAACCATTTGGCAACTTCCCAGAGTAGATCTCCAGGCCTTGCCCTCTTAAAACAGAGCTGAGGCTGGGTGGAGATTGTGCAGGGGCCTGCAGGGAGGCTGGAGTCACCTTTAGTGATGTGGGAGAGGAGGGACTAACTGCTCTGCCCAAACAGGTAGCAAGAGTCTTCAGGGCCTGAGTTCCAAAATATCAGAAATGTCACTGTAGCAGCTGATTCTGGGGACCGTTTTTGACCTTCACAATCCACTGAGGCCCTGAACACCTGTCTGGAAATGGGCAAAACTCACCAGGCTTACCCAACCAGTTTTAACCTTTTGAGAGTCATGCCTCTTCGCACAGAGGCTTTGAGGTTAACCTTCAGTTTCCCAGAATCTCCTACCCCCATCAGCCCCCCTCCCCCACCCTAGAGCCACCAAACCCTAGGCACAGTTGCCTAATCTCTTTGATAGGGGATGTGGCTTTACCAGGGTGTTTTGCCTTACAAGGGGCAGCTGCTTCTCCAGGATTGATTGGCCTAAGTGATAAAGCCTGAGGGTCTGGCCAAGCCTCCCACACTGAATCCTGGACTAAGCACATCCTCCTGACTCTGCACATGCCTCCAATCAAACCTAGGCCCTGGAGGTGCATCTGGGGCAGGGAACGGCCAATCTGCAGCCTCCCCTATAAAGCAAGACGGGCCTTCCCTTGGGATAAGGGAGATCCGGAGTGCAGGGAACAGGCAGTTATCATGGAGTCCCATAC
This sequence comes from Tadarida brasiliensis, assembly GCA_030848825.1. Taxonomy (NCBI): domain Eukaryota; kingdom Metazoa; phylum Chordata; class Mammalia; order Chiroptera; family Molossidae; genus Tadarida; species Tadarida brasiliensis. Next base: position 88,972,651 of record CM061267.1, on the reverse strand, counting down.
ACCATGGGTTCCTTTTTCTGCATGGGGAAGAGTAAAAGGCGAGTAGGTTTTCGGTTTTGCTTTTAGTAGGTATCATTCAGGCACAAACCCCTTCCAAGGGCTGGACTGCCAAAAGGCCAGACGAGCCTGACAGCCCTGCCCTCTTGCCCAATGGAGCGATACCCCCCTCTCAGCTTAGAGCTGGAAGAGGGACCCCGCCTACTGCTGCACCCGTCAGGGCGGTCTAATCTGGGTGCAGTCGTTACTGGGTGGGATCTCTCCTCCGCGACTTAACTAGCCCTAACTCTTCCCTCCTGGGTGCGGGTCTCTCTGTGTCTGTTTCCGTGTGCTCACCGACCATATGTCTGTCTCCCTCGGTTCCCGGGCCGAGGAGGAGGCCGCAGCCCCTCCCTCTCTCCCTGCTCCGCCTTCGGGGTCAGGAGACGCGGTGGCGCCGGACTGGGAACCGAGGACGCAGTCCCGGAGTGAGAGGTACAATAACCGCCCCTAGGCGAGGACATCTAACCGGTTGGGCGGACTAAGCCGCTCCCTCCGGCGAAATGGAAGAACTCTTGCGTGAGGAGTTCTGGGGACTGATTTTTATAGAACCCCCTCCGATAGGGAAACCCAGACTACCCTTCCTCCTCCTGAACATCACAGAGCCCCGACAGGGTACAGTTCCTCCCGTCGCGCAGGGGAAACGGACTCCCAGAGAGGCTGAAGAACCTGCCCCGTGTCACACAGCTGGGACCTGGCCGTGCTGCGATTTTAACCCAAGTCGTCCAGCCTCCAAAAGCCAAATTCTCTCTCTGACGTTAGGTTGTGCCCCCAGGGCCGAGGACTGCTTGCCTAACACCGCAGACAAGCGTGGTGCCCTTGGCATGACTGAAAGACCCGGACAGGGGCCACCCTTCTCTGGTTGGTTTGGCGAATGCGGCAGCGGGTGAGCGGGGGGCAGGAGCCAGCTCCGGCTGTCACCGTAAGTCTCGGAGGAGCGGGGCACAACGGGAAGGGTGGCTAAGAACAGGAAGGGCCGGAGGGCGCCGCGACGTGGAGGGCCTGTGTGTTCCTGTCCCAGCAGCTGGGCCCTGAGTGAGTGGGGGTGCGCACGCGCCGGCGGCAGTTTCAGGGGTGGTGCACGGGCTACGATGGGCTCGTCGTAATGGAGGCACCGCAGGAGGGATGTCGGTCCAGAGGACAGGGTGTCGCCGGCCCAGGACTGGAGTGTGCACACAGACCTGGCCCGGACCTGGAATCTCAGTCCCTTCCTGTCCCACTCAGGGCCGTGCCAAATGCAGCCCGGAGCCTCCTGAGCGTCCCTTTCCGCCTTGGAGCCCGCCGACCGCCCCGTCCTGGTTCCGTGGCCCTTTCTGCGCCCTCCTCCCCTCCCGCCCCTCGCCGCCGCGGTGACAAAGCGCAGCTCCCGAACTGCTGTCTTGGTGCGCCCCCCACTGCCGACCGCCAGAGGCGGAAATCGTGGTGCGTCCCAGCATCCACGCTGGCTCCAATCCCGCCACTCTGCCAAGGCGGCAGCCCCAATCCCCGTTCCCCACAAGGCAGCCGATCTTCGATTAGTAGAGAGCCTCACCCTGTCCTAAGAGCCCGCCAACTAAGCTGGACCCCAAGAGGGATGGGTGGCAGATCGGCACCCCTTAGCCTCAGTTTCTAGGGACCAGTAATTAACTGTGCACGGGTGAGGGGCCAGAAGAAGCAAGCAGCTCCTTTGAAAAGGGGCGCAGAACCCCCGCCCCGCTACCTGTCCAGGCTGGCTATCGGATCACATGGGTGGGGGTGCCTGATAGATTCCCCTGGTCAGCCAGTCTGACCATCACGCTCCCAACACACTGAGTTGACCCTACTTGTGGAAACTAAGGCATTGTCCCCACAGACCTCCAGAGATTCTTTCTTCAGCCTTATTTAGTTCTGAGGCCCATTTATAAACAATGTGGCCTGGTGGCAACTCTTTTCAGATTCCCTTTGACAATGTTTCTTGAAGTGTAGTCCCTGCATCACCTGGGAACTTGTTAGAATTGTAAATTCTCAGACTTATTGAATTAGAAACTCCAGAGAGGGGCCCAGTAATAGGTTTAACAAGCCCTCCAAGTTCTCTGGTATTAGAACTGCTATCCTATGGATTTATTTCATCACCCTGGTTTCTAAGTTGCTATGATTCTCCATTATGCCTAGAATGGCTTCTTCTTCTTCTTCTTCTTCTTCTTCTTCTTCTTCTTCTTCTTCTTCTTAATGTACCTTCTTTTTTTTGTACCTCTGATACAGAATGTTATGCCTCTGTTACCCATGTTTACTCACCCCTGTTCTTTCCACTTTATGGCCTCCATGTATCTCTTTGCACACTAACATATTACCTAATGGTGTCATTATCTCATTTAGCTCCTCACTCATCTTCTCATTCATCCACTAAGGACACGCCTCACTCAGTAGCCGATTAGAAACTGCTCTGGAACTGAAGCAGCTGGAGCAGAGTGGAAAACTTGCCCTATCCAGAGATTTCTCTCACAAAAGGGAAGCAGGGGCCCTAAGATGTGATTGGCTTGCTGGCTCCAGAGTGGAAAAGAGCAGATTTCCATGTCTGGGCACCCCTATCCTGGCAGAGAACAGATGTAATGGAAAGGAGGGCCTGGGGACAAGGGAAGGTGAGGTGTAGAAATAGGTTTGTTATGGGCTCCCCAAAGACTATGGGCAGGGATCCAAGGGGGTTCTACCAGCGCTTCCTGCTTGCAGACTCTTAGGCATGAGTTATAAGTATTTTTCTTCTCTGATATCTCAAGATAGTGATTTAGGCATCTGGCTGGTTAAAAGCAAACAGGTTCAGTAGGAGCCAAAAAGGCCTGAGCTACATGTCTATAGATACAAATGCTTTTACATTCAGCCAGATTTTTCTAGTATCAGATATACTCCGAAATGCCATTTAATAAGTTAAATTTACAGCTAATGTTATAAATTAGGTCTCATGAGGCCCAGGTGCCACCAATACCCATATGTAGGAACTGTTCTAAATGCTTTGCTGGTATTATATCATTAATCCTCACAATTCCATGAGTTAATGTGGAGAAACCAAGTCAAAGAGGTGTTAAAAGCCTACTCAAGATCACACAGACTGTTTTTTTTTTAGTGGCAGTGATGAGATTTGAATCCCAGGAAGTGTGATACCAGAGGCCAGGCTCCTACTCATTGGACTCAACCCCTGCCTGTGGAAGCTAACAGGCCATGCTCTGTGATCTCACAGGATCTATTTCATTTCCAAAGGTGACTAAACTAGTTGAAACCCTGCAAATACTGCAACTTCGCCAGGCATTACTACTACTATTATCAATAATAGTTAACGGTTGGATGGTCTTTTCTTATTCCGGTAACATTTCACACCCACTGTCCCATTTGATACTATAATCCTGTGTAACAGAAGAGCAGCTATTAACATAATCCCCATTTTACAGATGAGGAAACTGAAGCTTAGGGAGGTTAAGTGCCTCCCCAAAGTCACTCAGCTAATCAATGGCAGACAAAGCAAGAAACAGTGTTACTCCTTTTGATAGCTTTGTCTTTGTTTCTTTCTTTTTTTTCATTCTCACCTGAGACATGTATTCATGTATTATCATATTAATCCTTGACATCTCTCTATTACTTTAGGTTACTCCAAAGGACTTCTATGTCCAGCTTTTTTTTTTTCCCCTCCTCCCAGGTCCTAATGAGGTAGAAGAGGCCAGAGTTTTTCTTTTCAGTTTCCAGTTGAGGAAGCCAAGACTCAGAGAGTTAAGAGGGCCTGACAAAGGTCACCTACCCACAAAAAGGATCAAAGTCTCAGACTCTTCACAGGCAAGAGTATGAATTTTATAGAGAATTCTACAGAATGAATGAATTATTCTTAGTTGTTTCCCATTCTTTTCTTTTCTTTTTCTTTATTGATTTGAGAGAGAGAGGAAGGGAGAGGGAGAGAGATAGAGCCATTGATGAGAGAGAACATCAATTGGCTGCCTCCTGCACGCCCCTCACTGGGGATCAGGCCCACAACCTGGGCATGTCCCCTGACCGGGAATCGAACCGGTGACCTCTTGGTGTTTGGGTTGACACTCAACCACTGACCCACACAAGCTGGGCTGCTTTCCCATTCTTAAAGCCTAGCAATACTGACAGACACACAAAGGAAAGGCAGACAGTTTTGAAATACTACTGATAATTTAAAACTATATGTAATATAATGTGCTGTTAATGCAAGTTTTTTTTTTATTATAATGGACTTAAAGTTGTTTCATAACTTCCATTATTGGCAATATGTCAACTTTGGAATATTTTCCTAATTATTCTGGACTCAGCCTTACTGTTCTTGGAAAGAATTAGAAGAGGAAAGAAAGGTCACTGTTTTAAAAATAGGCATGGAAAGGGCCAAAGGAACCAGGATCCAGGATATAACTCTGCCCTGGTCTTAGGCCCTCAGGATCGGGTCTGCATTTTTACAAGCGGCAACGGTCAGGCTTGATTTTCATCTTAAATATGGTCCACCAACAACTGAAGAGCCTGATTACCTCCAACAATTGACCAGTTTTCCTTTCATTAGAACCTTCCTTCCATCATGATCTTCATCTTTTCCCAACACAGGCACTGGAAAAAGAAAACCCTGCTTACTCCGGCTCTAAGCTGAGAGCGTGATACGCTCACTCACATCGAAGCCTCACCACAATCCTCAGAGGGAAACTAGGGCATTGTCCCCCCAGACCGCCAGAGGTTCTTAAGCCTTATTTAGTTGAGGCCCATTTATAAACAATGTGACCTGGTGACAACTCTTCTCAAATTCCTTTTCACAATGTTTCTTGCAGTGTGGTCCCTGCATCACCTGGGAACTCGTTAGAATTGTAAATTCTCAGACTTATTGAATTAGAAACTCTGGAGAGGGGCCCATTTTACAGATGAAGAAACTGAGACATAAAGAGGTTGAGCAACTGGCCCGAGGTCACACAGATAGTAAATAGGAGAGCCAGGGCAAAACCCAGGCTTGTAAATACGAAATTTTACTTCCAATAGCTATGAATCCATTTTCTTAATGGATGTAGATTTTCTTTCTTTCTTTCTTTTTCTTTGTTACTGTTTTTATTTTATTTTTTAATTTCAGATTACATTTAATATTATTTTGTATTAGTTTCAGGTGTACAGCGTAGTGGTTAGACAATCACATACTTTACAAAATGGTCCCCCTGATATTTCAAGTACCAACCTGGCACCATAGTTATAACATTATTGACTATCTTCCCCATGAATATTTTGTGACTATGCATCTGTGCTTCTTAATCCCTTCACCTTTTTCACCCAGCTCCCCAACCCCCCTCCCCTCTGGCAACCACCAGTTTATTCTCTGAATCTATGTGGACTGAGATTTTCTGATCCAGCAGATTTTCATGTCCAGCAGTAAGAAGCTGACATGAAGTGCAGCGAGGCCTGGAGGGAGAGAGAGAGAGAGCCCAGGGACCTTTGGGAAGATGGAAGATGATCTGTAACTGCTGTGAGAACAGAATAGATGATGGAACAGTGCTTCCAAACTTGTCCAGTCAACATTTCTTGTACTTCAAAAACAATTGGTGACAAGGTAAGAGCATGCACTTGGAAACCAGACAGACTTGAACTTGAGCCCCAGCTCTGGCACTTACTAGCCTGCGACCTTGAGCAGACCAAAGCTGCAGGATGTCACATCTAAGATGCAGCTGTTAGGGGGAATAATACAAGGCCTGCCACTTGGAGCTGTTCTCAAGATTTAATGGGATGCCAAATGGGAAGGGCCTAGCACAGTGTCTGGCCTACAGTGGGTCCTCAATAAATGCAAATTCCCTCTTGTCCCACCTTGGCAGTGTCCCTACTTCACCCTACTGTGTCTATGATTCTCCTTTCTCAACATTATACTCTCAGTGAGTGAGAACCAGCAGTGATTCTGAAGTAAAGAAGAATGGTACCAGGGAACCAATGATATGTGTGTGCCCCTCTACCTACATGGTGGTAACATTTCCCCGAAATAAATAAGTATGTAGCAAAACAAGGGGGCATTCATGCATTTGTTGGAATTCAACAAATATGGAGATGGTAAATGCATAACTGAAATCAAGAACTATCTGGCTGGCATCTTTGCAGTACCATCATAGATGGCATCCATGATCTTGTGTCCTTTCTGTAAATTTATTCACTGGGATCTGGGATAGTGAGAAGGTAATCAAGACAAACCTAATGCACCCAGCTGGTGTGGCTTGGTTGGTTGAGTGGTGTCCCATGCACCAGGAGGTCTCTGGTTCGATTCCCAGTCAGGGCACATGCCCCGGTTGCAGGCTCAATCCCCAGTAGGAGGCAGCCGTTCGATGTTTCTCTCTGTCTCCCTGTCCCTTCCTCTCTCTGAAATAAATAAAAACATATTTAAAAGAAAAAAAGACATATCTAATGTGCTCATGGAATGGTCCCTTTGTGGTAAAGGCATAGGCAGGTGATCTGTAAATAATAATAAGGTACCCTTACTGCCCTCTTAACTGTAGTGGAAATTTAGCATAATGTTAAGTGCTCAGACTCAAGTTAGACTGCTTGAGCTTGAATTGTAGCTCTGCCACTCACTGTACTAGCTGCTCTCAGCAGAAATGTCACATGGCAATTTCCAGGCACTTTGTTTAAAAGACAGAAATGTACAGGGGTGGGCAAAAGTAGGTTTATAGTTGTTCATATGTAAATAATACAATAATTAATAAATAATAGTACAAGAATAAACTGTGTTTCATGTGCTCACAACTGTAGACCTACTTTTGCCTCACCCTGTATAAATCCTTTGCACAGGGTTTCTTTATTGTTCCTCTGTCTTATTGCCTGGAGCTTGTCTACTGACATCCTAGACCGACATATGGCAGAGCAACAAGGTGGAAGAAGCCTGGGTCTCTGACATCATGGAGCACCATACCAGAAGGACCAAAGGCCTACAAAAGAATGGGAAATTAAGGAGTCATGTTTTCCAAATCCAAAGCAGAGAGCCAGAAAGAGGAAGAAGGGAGGGAGAGAGAACATTATAAGAAAATGTAAATTTCCCAAGTTTTCTGGGTGGTGATAAAAGGGAGTATGTGTGTGTGTGTGATATTTTCCACTGACAAATTATACAACATCTTCATAGAGCTTCAGGGTGCACTAAACCTTTTTCCAGGCAGGCAGCCGAACCAAAGAAAACGTTGCTAGAGCACAACCAGTGACCTAATTATTTTTACATGTACAATATGCCACTTTTAAAAAATAAAAAGCATTTTACCTGACAGTGATATCACCTAAGTGAGATATTGCAGAGGGATTGTGAAGGGGGCAACTGAGAAGTATTTCTGGAGATAGAAAGAAAATGAACCAGCCTGTCTCAGGAAACCAATTGAGAAAAACAACCAGCTCTTCTATTTCTATTTCTGTTCTCAATTTGCTGGGAGTCCTTAAGTGAGCTATTAAACATCTTGGACCTTATTAAAATGGGGTGGTAATTTCATATAGAGTGGGTACTGTTAAGCCTTCTTGATTGCAAATCCAAATTGAGCCTCTCTCACAAAAAATGTAGGTTTGTAGGCAGTTCACTTAGGGCTGGGCGGTAAGAGGATATGTCTGAAGAGCTAATGCTGTTACAGATAGCTATTCCATATGCTAACTTAACTGAAATGCCTCAAACTTTTATTTCCTTGATGGAGACACATCAGGGTCTCTGGCCTCTTTTACATGCTTTAGTCTTGGGTGGGAAGTGCCTCTAAGTAAAATAAGAAACCATTTCAGCAGTATTTCTCCTTTCCCACACCAGTTATTATCTCTAACAACTCATTTTCCATCCACCGTGGTTCCCTGTACTGTTTTTATGATAGGGAGTCTCCACCACTGTAGGCCCTCTGCTAGTCTAGCCAATTCTTTCTGGCTCCCCAGTGAAAAATGGGGACAGAACTCAGAATTATGACAGGGCTGGCACTGTGATGTGGCTGTTACTGTTCTGGTCTCCATCCACCCTATAGTTGGCAAGTTTGAAGGTTTGGGAAAATTCCCCTGATGGCTAGATGCATGGATTTCCAATGGGATCAGATTAGCACGTTCAAGTATAATTGCTATAGTACTGGCCAGGTCTATTTTCAGACTGTGCATGAGGATGAGGAACAGCTGCCTACAGTTCTATGAAGTTCCTGAAAGTAAGACACATGCCACCCCCTTATAGCTTCTCTCCATTCTGTAGGTGTAGATGGAGGCGAGGGAAGCTTGGTTGGTCTGACCAATGACTAGATCAGAAGTCCAAGACCCCAGGTCACGATCATGTGCAACATCTTTGGCCACTAGCTGTGTTTTATTGAGGCCTCTTGGGCAGCCAGGAGAAGGAGCCAATGGTCAGGAAAGTGGGCTCTAGTCCTGCCCCTGCCATTACCTGACTGGGTGACCTTGGACAAGTCACTTCACTCCTCTGGGCCTTCATCAGTGATTAGAGCACCAATTCCAACTCTGCCACACACTGGATGACCTTGGCCAATTCCCAGCATCAAGTATCAGAGGAAGTAAAGGGAATTGTTTTCAGGGTACCCCCGCCATAGCATTTTGTGGCTCCAACAGGGGACAAACAACAATGCCTATGGGAGCACCATGGTTGTAGCAATGAGAAAGATGGCCTTGGTCATGTTAGAAATCGAGCAGACTGGGATGGCAGATTCTCAGCTCCAGCTAATAATGTTGCCAGATATTTCATTTTCAGTGTTTTTACATGTTGGTAATTAATCTGAAGTGTTATGAAATTCTATATTGGCCAATGACTATAGGCCTGAAGTGGCCTGTTAGGGCAATGGAGACTTCTACAGTCTACTGACCCAAGGAAGAAACCCACTAGCTGGGAACCTGGGCTGGGGTGGGTGCAGTGTGTGCCATCTGAAGGACACAGCTGTCCGGGCCAAGGCTGGGCTGGCTGGGCTGAGCTTCAGAGCCTTGCTGCTCTCACCCAAGCCTCAATTTCCCCAGTGTACCTGAAGTGGTATAGGTCAGCCTGGGCCTATTTTCCTGTACCCACAGGTGGGCCTGCCGGTCGGGGAGGAAAAAGGAGTAGGCAGCAGGCAGGAAGCGAACCCTCAGGGCGTTCACGCCTCGGCTGTGGGTCCCCAGCCTCCTGAGTCCTGCCACACCTGAGACGTGCGGGCTGCAAGCTGCAAACAGCGCCGCCAGCAGGTGCAGGATGACGCGGCCTGTGACACCGCACAGCTGCACCTGGCGAGAAGCCCCAGAGCGCCGCTTCCTGCCCGCGGGCGCGACAGCGGGCCGGGGCCTGCGGCAGGCAGCCCGGGAGCTCCCTAAAACGACTCTTCAGTCGTTGGGAGGAAATTCGACCCTTGAGCAACAGTGGAAGTCTATTCCTGCTTGGGTTTAAAAATGGATTCTCCATCTGCTGAGAAAGCTCTGCGCTCCAGTTGGTGTCCGGCTCTTGTGAGTGGTGGGGAGCCCAGCAGACACCCCGACCCCGGCGCCTCGCTCCGATCTGCCCTCCCCGCGGACACACAGCGGGGTCCCTGACGTCGCGTTCCTTTCCCGGCCCCCTCACCTATCCCAGCCTGCCCTCCACAGAGGCGAAGCTCTGTCAAGTTCAAATGAAAAAGCCTATTTTCTATATAATTCAGTTTGTGCCAAAGAACTTTTGAAGACGGACCACAGCATATAAGGACACTGTCATGCTCACACTATTGGTGAAACGTGAAACATGAAAAAAAAAAAAAAAAAAAAAAAAGATTAAACCTCTTTGGAGGCAATTTTGATATTTGTGAATTTGCAATTATTATTCCATTTGTTCCCACAGTCTCAATTCCTCAAAATTTTCCTATACAATGCATTAAAAATATTTACTACAACATTTTAGTGATAATAAAACAGTAGAAATAACCCAACTGTCTATCAACATATAAATAAAATGAATAAATAATGAGTAGACATAATGGGAAACGCTCTATATAAAAAGATGTTTGTTCACAGGCAAACAGGTGTAAGCTTATATTAAGTGAAAAAGGTAAGTTGTAAAAAACATATATGGTATGATTCCACATTTGTTAAAATGCATAAGTAAATTTTAAGTAAATGTCTGCAACTCACTCAGATATGATTAGTGACTTTTTATTTCATGGATGATTATGTAGGAAATATATGTATATTTTATAGGCACATACATCTGAAGGAACATACACCCAAATGTTACATTGTTTATCTTCGGAGTGAGAGAGGAGTATGGGGAACATGAATTTGCCACGCTATATATTTTTTCAGGGTTTGCTTTCTTTTTAAATAAGCATCCATTAGTTTTGTATTTCCCCCACACACAAATAAACAATAAAGACTTTAAAAAATCATACCCCTTCCCTGTCCCCAGACCACCAGATAGTTATCACTTGTTCACTTCTCTCTGATCTTTTTATTATTATGCTAATTTGCCCTTCAATCTCTTCTCCCTGAACTGTATCCAAGAAACTTGCATTCTTTTCAACTTACAAATTGCCTGTTTTATAAGTGCAAACAGCTTTTAAATCCTTTCAACCAAAAGAATGAAAGAAGTGAGAATATTACTTCCCCTTCATCTATTCACACAATTCAAATGAAAAGATTACGTACAGTATTTTTTGGCCCTTGAAAGCTTTGCAGTTTTGAATCCATTACTTCTCAAGTTCTGTGTAGATGTGGCCTGTTTTGTCCTCTAGCTGCACAGATTCTCAATGCAGCGAACCATGACAGCAGATCTTTAAAACATGGTTTTGTTTCTATTTAATCCAGAAAGGCTTCATACTTCGTGGAGGAAAAGCCTTGGAAAGTAGAAAGGGGCTTTCAGGGACAGGAGTTGGAGTGGGATGGGCACTCTTGGCTGAAGAAGGGACACTGAAAGAGGCTGGGAGGGAACTGTGATTTGGGACATAGGCTGTAATTCTGGAATTGTTTAAATCAGTCTGAACGTTGTCCCAGAAACATGAGCTCAGTTCATACTATGAGAAATGAGCATAGCCACACTTCAAACAAGCAGAAATGAAGGGGTTGTCTGGCATTTTAAAATATTCATATAGAAAAATGGCACCCAGCAGCAATAAACAGAAAATCCACCCCACCAAGATGTCTGGTATGGTTCTTATTTATACATGAAACAACATCATATTTCCTTAGGCAAAATCTCAGACTATTCCAGGCTCACACACTCACACACATAATTCAAGATTTTTGCCCAGACCCCTAACATCCCTCTCCTCCTTTTCATATGCATTAATAGCGTCAGAGTAAAATGCAGATGCCCTGGAACAGACTACCTGCGTTCCAACCTACCTCTGCCACATGTTAGTAGCTTATGACTCAGGTCAGATTGTTAAACTTCTCTGTGCTTCAAGTTCATCACCTCAAAAATGGAGATAATAACACTACTCATTTTACAATATGTTGTGCAGTTTAAAAGAGGTGATCTACATAAAAATTTTTAGAACACTAAGCTTTTTAGAATAATAAGAATTTAATAAAAGCCACAAATATTATGCAGTCTCCACCCCCCCCCCCAAAAAAAGCTTATTCTTCCTCCATTGTCCTCCCCTTAGACACTGGGATCTCCACATTCTCCAAAGTGTCTTGGTTCTACCCCTTATTTAATGCAGATTCTAAGAGTAGTTCCTCCCCTGCTGGTTGCCTTCTCTCTCCGGCCCAATAGCAGGCAAATGACTGCACCATAGTCTAAAGAACACCTCATTGGAAACCTGGATTCTGTTCTCCCTCTTCTGTGATACTTTCTGAGTTTTAAAGAAATACTTTCTGAGTTTTATTGACATATATTTTACATATCATAAAACTCACCCATTTTAGGTGTACAACCCAAAGATTCTTAGTAACTTTACCAAGTGGTGTAAGCATCGCAACAAATCAGTTTTAGAACATTTCCATCCCCCCAATAAGATCCCTCATGCCCTTCTATAGGTCATCTCTATTTTCACCTCCAGCTTAAAGCAACCACTAATCTACCTTCTGTATCCAAAGGTTTACCTAGACATTTTAGATAGATGGAATCATACAATAGGTAGTCTATTGTGTCTGACTTCTTTCACTTAGCATAAGTTTTTAGGTTCATCCATGATGTAGCATATGTTAGTAGTTTGATACTTTCTATGTTATCATTGTAAATCAGAATGATTTCTGCCATGGCTATAAGAATTACATTATATAACAATATTAATAATATGTAATTAAAGCTAACTATTATTATACCTGCATTAGTCTAGGTACTGGGCTAAGTGCTTTATTTGCATCATAAAACTTAAACTTCACAACAGTTTTATGGGCTTTCTGGGTGATATGATTATAGCCATTGTTGAGTTAAAAACAAAACAAAAAACACTTAATTTTAGAAATGTGAACAGACTTGCTCAAGGTCCCAAAGCAAGTAGGTAGCAGAATGGAGACTCAAATCTAAGTCTGTGACTCCAAAGCTAAAGCCAGGGTCACCTTGCACTTCAAAATGCACTTCTTCATGGTCTAGACTTTTCCATCATCACAAAAACAAAACCCAGGGAAGTATTCATAGTAACCCCACCAAACAGATGGAGAAAGATGGCCAGTGCTTTGTCAATTGTAAATCTCCACTCACTGGTATGTAAGGAATTGTTACTCTACCATTTTCTCCATACCGGATGCTGCCCCTGTTCTGCGGACACTTGGCTCCCTTGGGGGAAAACTGGTGGCATGAAGGACTCAGTTCTGCTAGAGTAGGGTTTCTGGTCTCTGCAGAGGTTGCCTTGGGCACTGGCTAGGTGACCTGGGAAGGGAGGCTGGACATTACCCATCACCCTAACAGAGAATAAACATGTAGGGAAAACACCCCTTAGGATCCATGCCCCCTACAGTCTTTAGGTTGGATCATGGAAGCACATTGTACTAATGAGGATGGACCATTCCAACCTACCACCCAGGGGTACTCGAGGGGACTGTTCAGTAGGAAGATTCTGCTTGCACAGGCAGAAATGTTCTCCTCCAAAGATTTCTGAAGAAATCTCCAGTTGTTATTTAAGGTAGCAGACATTCTTCAAGGTTTTATGATGAACCCCAGGCCCCACATTTATGATGAGCCTCAGGCTGGAGACACTTACCTTGTTATGAATGTATTAATAATATTTGTTTTAGTAATAATAAATACTGCAACAAGTCACACTCAAAATCTGTCCTATTATTTCTGAGATACACCCAAGTCACTCTCATTGGTCAAAGGAGGAAGGGTCCTCAGAGTGAAAGCCAGCCCTGTCATTCCATGAGGGGCACCAGAGATCACAGGAGGTGCCTCAGTATTCTGGGAGAGGGTGGAGGTATGAATCCAGGTCCCTAGTCCCTTGAAAAGATCCGAGAGAAGCAAGTACTCAGATAAACCCCTTTCAGGCTCAGCAGCAGCTAAGTTAGATAAGGGGCCTCTTACTCATGGCACTTTATTGTCTGTGTGCAATGACCTTTACAGCATCATTATTTGTTGAATGAAAATAACTACTTGCTGGTGTTAGATGTCAGGATAGTGGCTCCCCTTGGGGGAGTCTTGAGGTGCTGGTTATGTTCTGATTCTTGATCTGTGGCTGGTTACTTAAGTGTGTTCACTTTGTGATATTTTGTTGATCTTATGATTTATGCACTTTTTGTGTACATAATATCTCAATTAAATTTATTCCAAACGGCACAAACAAAACAACAACAAAAAACAAATATTTTAGGACGAAAAGAGCCTAGCACAGCGCCTGTCATGTAATAGTTGGACATCACATAGGTTCATGGAATAAATTACTTCATTTGATCCTCTCATGTAGGGTAAGCAAACGCGAATAGTATTCTTGCTGTGGTCAGCATTAACCTTTCTTCACAGGTTAGAGTTACACGACTTTGCCCATCACAAAGTTAGTTGAGTCGCAGAGCCGGAGCTTCAGTCCCTCTCCCCCAGCTGGAGGAGGATCGCGGTCCCCTTTCGCTTCAGTCGCTGTGCCGGCCCCCTGGCCTGGCCCAGCTCTGCCAGCCCGAGACGAGACGGCTCCCAGGACCGCCCCAGGTCAGGAGGAGGTCTCCCCCGCCTCGGCCCAGCCCGCGGACCCCCGCCCGCCCCGCCGCGCGCTCCCTCGGGCTTCTGCTTCTCCTGGTCCTTTGCCGCCCCGCTGGTCCTCCCGGCCGCATCCGTCCGTCTGCCTGTGTGTCTGTCCACTGGCGCCTTCCCAGCTTCCTCACCGGCCTCCACGCCTGGTCTCCCACCCTGAGCGACGGTACCCTGTGACCGCCCAGGAAAAGAAGACCCAATTTCTCATCACTGTTGGATGTCTTCCACCGGACGTGGTGGTGGTGGCAAGGGGAACACAGAAACGTGAGAACCACACACGAAAGCCTTCCCCTGGGGCTCCCCTTCACCGGGACTTAACTGCACAGGTCCACCTGTGCACCTGGGGCTCCCTGGTCGCCCAGGGCTGCTGCCGTCCAGCTGTGGGACCTTGCGCAAGTCACTGATCTTCTGCCTGTTTCCTCGTCTATAAAATTGGAATAACAATAGTGCCCAATTCATAGGAGAGTTTGAGTGTTCAGTGAGAGAGTCCCTACAAAGTACAGCATCTAGAACATAGGGGTGCTGGGCAATTCTTCCCTTACCCTCCCCTGATCTTTAGCCAAACTGAGTTTGTGCTTATTCCCAACATGCCCCTTGCATCCCCACCAGACAGAAGCCCCTCTGATCCCCTAGGCCCAGGACAAGCACCCCAGGCTCCTCTATGCCTGCCCCAACCCGGACCCCCACACTGCACACTCTTATTGACTGTTAAGTTTCCTTGAGGGTAAGTACCCCCTTCTCTTCGTGTTAAATGCCACGCAGTGCCTAGCAAGAAGCTTTGCTGGCTCAATAAATGTCTGTTGCAGGGCTGTAGGTAGAGAAGGCCTGCTCCACCCCAGCCTCCCCCTGTCAACCCCCACCGTGCAGCTCCTTCCCCCTTCCCTGCAGCTGGTGGTGCTAAATACTAAGCCTCCACCCCCTCCCCCCAACTCAGAAGCCATATTCACCCTAGCCGTGGTGACAGGTTGATGACTCCTATAACAGGCCCCTTTCCTCCTCTGGGGGGTTCCTGCCTGCATGGAGCCTGGTGGAGGGGCCACCAGCAGGGCCGGAAACCTGGGGAGACCGTCTCTGGCTGCCACTGACTTCTGTTACTAGAATTGGTGTTTTTCTACAGTTACAACCTTCCCTCCTTCATTACATCTCCTGTGTTCCTGAGGTAGTAAATACCAGGGATATGCATTACATTTCCCATAACTTACGTTCAGTGATCAGAAAAGCATCTATTACTAGACCCACTGTTGATGGGGACTCTGGCTCTGAAGCTCCAAGTAAGGCTTGTAGAGCAGTGGCTACCTGCTTAGTACAGAGATGCTCACCTCCCCACTGGGCCACTGTCTCTTCCCAGTGCATTAACAGGAAGCAGCAGCAATTAGCAGCTGAAAACATGGCCTCTGGACCCAATGCCTGGGTTCAGCCCTGGCATTGTCCCCTAGTAGCTGGATGACCTTGGGCAAATTAATGAACCTGGCTGTGCCTCTGTTTCCCTATCTGTGAGATGGAGATAATGATAATAATAGTCCCTAGAGTTGTTTTGTGGATTAAATGAGTTAATATTTGTGAAATGATTAATGTAAGCACTCAATGAGTAATTTTTGTCAAATACCTGAAGCTTAATACATCTGGAGACCCTGACTCCTAGGTGCCTACTTAACCTTAAGTGGTAATAACCTATTCTAGAGAGACTAAGAATGCCTGTGAGACCATATATATATATATATATATATATATATATATATATATATATATATATATAGATACTCAAGCCTGATAGAACTGTTTTGTGAATTAACCAATTTCTTTCCATCTTTACTTTCCTTCATTTGTGTTTTATGTTTGCACATTAAGAAAGGAAACCTCAAAAGAGAGGGAGGAAGGAAGAAAGGAAGGAAAGAGAAGGAGGAAGGAAGGAAGGAGAGGGAGGAAGAAGGAGAAAGGGAGGAAGGATCTGGTCGAGATGGTAGGATTGTGGTAAAATTCTTATTTTTAAAATTGTTTTCTATCAGCATTATATTAATAATGCCAAATGTTCAATAAATTATGCTACACATACTTTCCTGGACCTTACAGTTTTCAGAACACCTAGGTGAGAAGAGGTTGCTGGGTCTCAGAACTGGAGGGGTGGGGGGGGGGAACGAGCTATCAGGACCCCTTATTGGATAAGAATCTGCCAAACAGCATCATAGAAACAACCTCGCACCGCAACATTTGCAATAGACTCTCCACTCCCTGACACACCCAATACTGTACTAAGCAGGTTGCCACTGCTCCCTGACACACAGGTTGCACAGAGCTCAGCAACTTCCCACTTCAAGTCCAAGTATGCCAAGAAAAGGAGCTTTCTTTTACTCAAGGCTGTAGAAAAGGTGAAGCCTGGATCCCCCTGCCCCAGCATCTATCTTACATACACACACATTTATCCTAGATTAGTGTGTCTGGAGATTTGGATTATAAGCCCTCAAAGCTACATATTTGTTCAAAGGCTTCATGAAGGTGCTGCAGTGGAGGTTCAAGACAGCCCTGAGAAGGTGTTCATGGTCCAGCTGTCCAGAGAGGCCACAAGAAGAGGGAGCCCTCCATCCTGCTCCCCGGGCTCTCTGAAACCCCAAAAAGATCATTTATTTTAAGCAAAGCACTCCATATTTTCCCCCAGATGTGCCTGCCTCACAGAGGCCTAAACTGGTGGTTCTCAGGTAGGGGCAATCTGCAGGGGACAGATGGCAATGTCTGGAGATATTTTTGATGGTCACAACTTGGGTAAGGGCTGCTGGCATCTCGTAGATAGAATCCAGAAATGCTGCTTAACATCCTACAGTGTACAAGACACACTCCGCAGTAAAGAATCATCCAGCCCCAAATATCAACAGTGTCTAGCTCGAGAGAGCCTGACCTAACCCAAACTCCCACTGCCTGGGAGGAAGTAGTCCCTCAGAACTCCTCTATCTTCTTTATTATTATTATTATTATTATTATTATTATTATTATTATTTATCCTTATCTAAGGACATTTTTGCATTTATCTTCAGATGGAGCAGGAGGGAGAGAGGGAGGAAGAGAGAGAGAGAAACATGGACGTGAAAGAGACACATCGAGTGGTTGCCACCCCCACGACTCCAGCCGGGCTGGGGACAAACTGCAACCGAGGTACGTGCCCTTAGCAGGAACCGAACCCAGGACTCTCTGGTCCGCGGGCTGACGCTCTAACCGCTGAACCACCTGCCAGGGCTCCTCCATATTCTTAAGCAGAGAGCAAACTGGAGCACCAGGAGGGGAGCCCAAGAGGACCCTTTCTCAGGCCCCCCACTAAGAATGGGGAGGTCCCAGCCCATTCCTCCTCCTGCTTTGCCTCCAGAACCCAAAACCCTGGCATCTGAAAAGATTAAATAAAACCCTGATTCCCAGCCCCTCAGGCTGCATAACCCTGCCCCTCATATCCTATTTCCCTCCTGCACCCACTCCCTCTTGGAGCACAGTTGGAAATTTGAATTGCAATCTTTACTGTCCAGCCCTCAAAGGCTGGGCCTGCTTCCTCTCCCAGGGATAAAGTCTCCTCAACGTCCTGCCTCCCTTTGAGATGAACCCCCCAACCCTGCCTCTTTCACCAACTGTAAGTTTTCCTTCCCCACCTCCCTCTACCCCTGGCCTTCTCTTTCTAATTAAACCACATCCAGGGTGTTGGGAGGGAAGGGGAAAGGATTCTGAAGACTTCCGTGCTGCAGGTTCTGGGGGCCTACAGCCTCATGTTTTTTTGTGAGGTGCCAACCACGCTGTGATCATTAAACTCCACAGTGGTGGGGGGGATTTTCTCATTGCTGTTAACCTGGGAGCCAGCTACATCTTGTTTATCAGACTTGTTTTAATTCAGCTTGGTCAGGTTCCAAGTGTTGAGGTGGAGATTAAAGGCAACTGAAGAATCCAATTAGCCTCCCAGTCTTCTTTAAGCCAAAAAATCAGGTCACAAACTAGATCAAAGTGAAATTATTTCTCGACAGCACTGTTCATTAAGGGGAGGGTGGGAGCTCACACTGCTAAGCTGGGCTCATTACGGGGACTGGCATTTTAAATACAGTATCTCCCCCAAATTACATGTTTCAGAGGTCAGAGGGAGAAACCAAGATTATCTTACGTGGAGTCTCTGTTTGGCTAATAGAAAACAGAAAGCTGAAGAATGAGTATATAACTTCTAGGAAAAGATTTAAACAAGGCCCCAATTTTCTTGGGCCAGAAAACCAAATCTGGAAACTGAAATTGGCAACAATCACTCCCAGGCAGAGAATTCCTCCTCCAGGGAATCTAGACAGCTGAGAAATCTAGGTTTTGCAGGTGGCCCTATTCACCCATTTCCCTGAGACCCCACCCCTTTCCCTGACTGGGTGTAGATTCAAGGGAAGCCCCCTGGCAGCCCAGCCAGCTTTCCCCCAGCCCTGGGACCCAGGCAGAGAAACCACTCACCATTTCTGGATTTTGAGTCCCAGGTAGAGTCATTTCCAGAGGCAAGAGTCTCCCCTTGGGCCTTTCTGTGTTTCTGTGGGCTCTTTTGAGGGGCTGAAAAACAGGCGAGGGAGAGCAAGGAAGGAAGGCCCTGATCACGTTCACTTCCCAGAGGGAGGATCAAATATTGGATTGCTCTGTGGGCTTTAGAAACCCTTGATTCAATGAAAAAGTACATTCAAAAGAGCAGTAATAAGACTCATGCCCTTCTTCTGTGAGCACTGATTTTACACTGAGCCAGGAAATCTACAGAAACACTAGCATTTTCTCCCTTTCCCCTCTGCTTGCAAAATTCTGCTTAGCCTCACAGGCAACCAGGAACCTGTGCATTAGAAGAGAATCTTTTTAAAGCCCTGTAGGCCACAAACCTGTGGGACACTGAATGTGGTTAATTTCTTTTGGGGGGTGTTTGGGTTGCAGTCACTTCTGGGGTCTCTGAAATCTGAGCCACTTGTGAAACCCTTCCTCAAACTTCCCTGTCTCTCCATTCCATCCAACTAGGGCCTGGGAGCAAAGCCACTGGTACCTGGAGGCCTGACCTCCTTGAGTGGGGAAAAGATGGGAAAGAGAAAGGGAGACACAAGGGGAGAGAGAAAGAACAATGGGAGTCTCAAAGCTTTAGTCTGCACCTCCTGCCAGGGTCTTGGTGTCCTCAAATTTCTAGCTGCTGCAGAACTAACCAGTTCCCTCCTCCAGGTCTGGAAGCCTTGGCAACTGCATTATGCCAGGCATCCAAGGCATAGAGGTTATTTGGGGTTGCAGCCACCCAGGACCTCCGCCCCCACACTAGGCTTTTCCTCTCCCTCCCTTTCACCTCCTGTAGCTAGAGCCTGCACCCTTAAGGGGCAGGTTAGGAGCTCACATCTTAGAAACTCCCCCCACCATTGATGGATCTGAGGACCCCAGACCCCTGAGCCCAAGGAACTCTAGCCCAAGGGGATTCTCCTTGCAGGATGCATTTGGAACAGTAACAAATCGTGTCTAGTGGTTCCCCCTTTTCTGTGTGTTTCCCTCCCTGAGATTATGTCACCCTCGCAGATCCTTCCACACCCACCTATTCTCCATGCCCTGGGGCCAGCAACAGTGCTGCCAGGCCTCTGACTCCCACACAGATTTTCTTACATGCCCTGCAACACGAATGAGCGCCAAATGTTTTTGTTTTGTTTTAAATCAGCGGCCTAAAATGAATGTCAAAATCTGGTCGTTTACTAAGGAGAAATGAGAGGACACAGGCCCGCGGGAGAATGTAGCACTAACGGGAACTCGGCCGGCGGTTCCTGTGCGGAGTCGGCGAGCCTCCCGCAAAGAAGCCCTCGAGCGAGCGGGCACCGAAGCAGCCCCGACCCGCCCGCCAGTGAAAGGGGTCGCCCACCCAGAGGCGCACCAGCTTGGCATCGGGTTGAGTGCCGCCCCGCACCACACCACGGCCTTGTTGTTTTTGGCCTAAAAGCCCGAGATGAAATGGAGGTTTGGGAAGGCGAGGGCTGCTGTTGCCTGGCAAACGTACGTCTTTGTCCCTCGGGGGCTGGGCACCGTCCCGGACTGCTGTCCCTGCACTGGTCACTCTCACTGGGCGGGCGGAGCCGCTGCCCGAATGTGGGGACCGAGGTTACGTGTGGCGGGGTGAGAGGTGCCAATACGAGACCTTACATGGTTCCCGAGAGGCCCGGTCAGGGTAGGAGGCGCTGGACCTGCCTTTGGGGGCGGACGTGCGGGACCGAGGGTCCCCATCCTAACTCTTCTCTTGGCTCCAGCAGGAGCCGCCACCCAAAGTAGCACGTTCACCCAGAGTCAACCCTGTGAGCCGACCCGCACCCCATCCCAGCAAGGACTGGCCTGCGCCTTTTGGAGAACTGTTTGTGGCCTCGGCCTAGAGGTCGCATTTCTACCCGGAGCAACCTCCCAGTGGGGGTTCCGAGGGTGCGCAGGGGAGCCTGATGGGGAGGTGGGGAGCAGGCCGATGAGATCTGAACAGCCCGGAAAAGGGGAGTGCTCGCCCCTGCCCATGGTGGGGGCTGCCTGCGGCCGGGAGGGCTCCAGGCCACCAGCCCCAGCCACCTCCCGTGCCAGGCCCTGCGCGTCCCGCTTCGTAGACCCGCGCGGGCTGCCCCGCTCCTCTCTGCCGCCGCCGTCTCTCCTGCGCGCCCTGAACCTGGCACAGAAGCCGCCCAGTAGACACTTCGAACAACACGGGAGAGAAGAAAAACCAGTTTGTCCGTGTAAACGCTACGAGTCCCTCTCCAAGTTTCCTGGCTTCTCGTAAAGGTGGCCGGGGCCTTTTACAGTAAGAGCGGAATAATGTTTGCGACTGTACGACATAATTATCTCCAGACCTGCTCTCCCCCGCTCCCAGCTAGGGTTTTCACGAGCGAAAGCGGCTAATGCATTTGCACACATTAAACATCTTGAACGCATAATTACAGGCTGCAGACAGGCTGGACAATAAAATATCTCGGCTCGATATTTTTGGAAGCCTTTTGCGACTGTGCCTGGAATAAATAACAACCGCTTTCTATATCCTCAGCCATCTAACTGCAGCCACCTTTATTTCAGAACACCCCCACTCCACCTCCGCCTGTGCTTTTGAGAAACGGGGCGGGCAGGACCTGCGGGAGGGTGTGGCTGCCTGAAGGGGTCTCTAGGGCCATGGGGTCTGCTGCGGGGTGCTCCTGGGCAGGGATGACTGGGATAAGGAGAAGAAAATACGTTCCTACCCCTGGAGGCCATCTTCCTCTTTAGAGGGACGCAAGTGGGGCCCTCTAGGTTCCACAGTCTCTGGGCACAGCGGCCTCCCTATGGTCTCCCTATACAAAGGCTAAAGATTTTGAAGAAAGCTGCAGATCTATCGTCCTGTTCCCTCCTCACAATCACCCTGAGAAGAGCATCTCCAGATGGAGCTGGTTCCTGCTACCTGAGAAAACTGTTAGAAAAGAAAGAGCTCCCCATTGAAGCAGCAAGACTGGGAGGAGGAAGCTGGGAGTGATTCTTTTTCCCCCCCAGAGGCCTGGGACAGTCTAGCTGCCCTTGAGTCTTAGTTGCTTTGTCTGTAAAATGGAGATGATTATAACAACCTCGGGACCTACTTCACAGGTCGTTATAAGGAAGCACTTTAAATTTTTTTTATTGCCATATAACTTACATATAGCAAAGCATAAAAATCTTAAGCACCCAGCTCGCTGAATTTTTATACGTATATACACTTGTGTAACTACTACCCAGATCCTGATATACAGCATTACCAGCCCCCAAAAGACTCCATGAAGAAGCACTTTTAAAACTAACTTTAGTCAATGGTAATATTATTATCTCTAACTCACGTAGTCAGCACCCCAGTCAAGTATGTGGAGCTTCTTGAAACTTGAGGACAAGAGTTAACACACCAAATATATACATAGACACATTAAAAATATGAACCATTCACACCATGGCTAGGAGCTGTGGGGATCTCTAATCTGAAGGTGCTGGTAGGGGCCTTGTCTATAAACCCTCAGGCATTCAGGGATTGCAGGAAAATTGGAAATCAGGCTTTAATTCCTTTTGAGACAATGGAGTTCTGTTGCTGTGAATGGCTGGGGTTTTTATATCCTGGGCTGGCATGTTCATTTCCAGGTTAGAGCCAGCCCAGCAGAGAAAGACCTGAGAACCCCTCCCAGGAGATGGGAATCTGAGTGGATAGCCTGTAAGGCCCAGGTCTAAGCTTTGGGTGCCTTATTTTAATGTCTCCCCCGAATCCAAGTCTGGTTTGATGTGTGAAGAGAAATCAAAAGGTGTGTTTGGCCATGAGATAAATGGGGCACCCTATAGTCTGAAAATTGTTGACTCAATGGCTAACACATGAAATTGGTGCGCATTACAAACAATGCAAAATAATTTATAGCAAAAGGTGAATTCTCCACTGGACCCTCTGACCCTCAGTTCTTCCCAGAGAAATCCACTTTTACTAATGACTTGTCTAGCCTTCCAGCCCTATGTACACATCCCCCCTTTTAAGCGCACACTGGTAGCCCTCACAATACATGCTGCCATGGCCTTGGATTTTTTCCTAAATAACCGCTCAAGACAATTCTCCATGATGAGTATACTGGTTCAGAAAATTATGTTCAGCCCTGGTGACTCAGCCCAGCTGAAATTCAAGCTAACCTTGGATGACCTGGCACAGGGAAGTGTCACTATAGCCTGGGTTCTAGATCCTGACCTACCTCAAACGGGCTTGGCAACCTTCAAAACAATCAGCTAACTTGGCTGCACCATCATCAGCAATCCCCTCACCCCTTCTTGGGCAACCTGGGGGAAATAATCAAGGCACTGATCATGACTTTGGATCTACAACCATTCTCTGGAGTCAGGGGAAATTGGAAGTGCCTCTTGGAATTTTTAACTATTCTGTCTAGTAGCTATAAAAACTGTGTTCAGGTCATTAGCCCACCCTGGGTGTCTGTCTCCGATCCTATTTCCTCAGTTCTCTTTGGAGCTGGATGGGATGGCCCTCGTCCTGGCCCCCACCCGGCCTGGGCAGAGGCGGGAAGGCACAGTGGGAGCCACAGCCCCAGACTTCGGACCCCGCGGTGTCCGCCAGGAGACGTAGGAGGAAACGCGTTTACCACCTGGGCGACCTTGACTGCTGCCGATTAAAGTTTAATCCGAGGTGTGTACTCAGCCTTGCTGTTATTTAAACACATCAAAGGTCATAAAAAGATTCCAATGGCGAGAGTGGTCCCGACGCAGGCCCGCAGGGAGCCAGCGTTTGATTCTGGTGGATTCCAGAGCCAGGATTTGGAGTGCAGGACGAGGAGGGGGCAGCAAAAAGAAAGAAAACTTTGCTTTCCCAACAGAACGCCACACTTCCCAAAGCAGCGGGGAAACCGAGTCTCAGGCACCGGGAGCAGACAGCCCCCTGCAATTCTGATTAACTGGGAAGACATCTAGTGGGAAGAGGACGGAACTGCAGCAGCGCCGTGTGAGCATCCTCTCACTGCCTACGGCGACGGCGACTGCCGCTGGACTGGGTGGGGATGGGAGGGCAAGACAGAAGACCCTCTTTCCCTGGCCGGCCCTTCGAAGCACGGGACTGTCTTGAAGATGTCAGGGTCAAGGCGCAACTTCCACCTCGGAGAGGAAAAGTCCAGTTCTCATTGGCTTTCCTCTCTCCAAGTTGAGGAACTGGTAGGCCAACTGAGGGCAGGAGGGGTCCAGGATCCCCCGATTCTCATCCAACCCATCCTGGGGTTCCTGAACCTAGAGCTGGTAGAGTCCTGGAGCGACCACATGAAGGTTCTCCTCTAGGGTACTGAGTGACTCTGGGGACTAACAGCCTAAGAAATCCAGGTGAGGCAGGAAGTCCTGAGGCCACCCCACCCAGAGGTCGGCTTTAACCCCTCGCCACCTGCTGTGTAGTGTGGACCAGACACGCTAAGCTGTAGAAGCCCGGCTTCCCAGGAACTGCAGGCGGTATTTTCACTCCATCTCTGTCATGGGGCCATCGGACCTTGCCCTGTCCGCTTCCTCTTGCCCAGACTACCTAATCTCTATGGAGGCCTGGGCATCTCTCAGGACGCTGAAAGCTAAGCCCCATGTGTGGAATGATATCTCTTACCTCAGCTCTCTCCACAGCATCAGCGCCTCTTTCTAACCCGAAGGCTGCTGAAAAGATAGGCAGAATCCCTGCCGTCCTCCCCAAATCTGCCTCAGAATTGCCAGTTGAAGCATCTCTATGGGGGTGGTGGTGGGGGGGAAAGTTACCTGTATACAGCGGGGTCTCCCTCCTGGGGGCCTCCTGGATGACCACTTTGGCTGAGTCTAAGTTCTCTGTCTTGTTCCATTTATTGTGGCATTGCATCATTGTTGAATTGTCAGGGAGGAAGAACAGCACCAGGAAGCCTTCTGAGGATACAGAGCCCAAAGTATACACATAGGTCACATTTCAATGTGGGAATCCCAGGAGCCACCACTGAGTCCCCAGCAGTGGTCCTATAGCTCTACTGGTAGATTTTCCAGGCCCTTTGGGGTGGGACTGCAGGGGACAGAGATGACTACTGAGAGTAGCTCTCTGTAGGAGGACCCTGCCTTAGACCCAGTCCAAGGCTGTCACAAATGGCTCCCGTCCCTCCTCCCTTTGCCCATCAAGATGCTTTCTCCACACCTACCCATACTCTAGGGCTTGGCCCCTCATTGATTCTCAAAGGAGAGATCAGGGAGCCCTCTTTTTCAGCTTTCTGTTATCCTCCGCCCCCCCCCCCCAAAAACCAACAACAAGTGAAAGTAACTGAAAACAGTGGATGAGACCATCTGGGCAAATGCCTGAAGTCCAAGATGTTTAGCCAGCCCTGTCACACACTGAAGTACATCCCCAAAGGGATATAAGGGGTCTGGCCCCTTGTGCCCGCTCTTCTTCATCACCTCTCAGCTGGGTGAATCTTGTCCCACAGATAGGCAGGCTCTCTTAGGTTTTGTTGAATCCACTACAGACCACTGGAGGAGTGGTGAGTGGGGGTGGGAGGAAGGACTGCAGCTGTGTTAACCAGCTTTAACTTCAGGGAATAAAAAGCTGAGATTTGGATCCAGAAGCAAATGAACCTGAGATCCAAGGGCCTGAAGCAGTCTGGGTCCCACAGGAGCTCAATGGGCTGATGTGCATGCTTGGAGCACAGCTGACCCCTAGCTTCCCTACACCGACACACACCACCCAGAAAGCCCCCTCCCAGCCCACCAAGCTAAGCCAGCATTGGACCCATGACTGGATCGCACAGCCCCAGACAGCTCTGCTCTAATCCCATCCCAGGCCTGTGGGGATGTCTATTCCTCTGGGTAACAAACGAGTCTGCTTGCTCTCAATGACATCAAATTACTTTGCACCAGCCAAGGGTCCCATGACCCGACATAACCCCACATTAGGTCCTAGAAATGTAAAGAAATATGGCCTTTTTAAAAGTGGCTGAGAGCACGTAATTGCTAGCAGGCTCTATTGGTTGTCCCAAGTCTGGCTCAAGACCTGTGCCTGGACAGCTGATAGCAGCCAGAATTCCTTGCTTGGATTCTCTGTGGGCAGAAGTTCAAGCCCACATTTAATTCTGGACTCCAATCAGTTTCTCAAAACCCAGATTATTGTTGTGCAGTTAAAGAAGTTACAGGGAGGCTTGCAGCCTAAGCATCCACTCCTCACCAGCGGGGGCCCTCAGCCAGGCTTCTTCAGCGAACAGGCTTCCGCAAAGAATGCATTTCTGCAGGATGGTTTTAAAAACACAGGCCTGCCTTGAGCTGCCTTGGCTTGACTTTTTGTGGGGAATTATGCTTTCTTTGCTTCTTATATTTTGCCCTCCCATCCTCTTTGCCTCCCAGTGTTTCTGTGATGGCTTCTCTTCCTCCCAATCTTCTCACTTCTGCAGTCCCCAACCTGACTCTGACTGGAACCCTCCAGTCAGCAGACTAGAGATGTTTGAAGGAGCTACTGTGCCCAAAGCCCCGATAGGGATCAATCTTGCTGACACCCAGAGGCAGCAGGGGCGGCATCTCCAGGGGCTCCTGCTGGGTGCTGTTGGAATTGTTCGAGAGTTATATAATAACAATATAATTATATTTGTGCATATAATTCTCTTGTTTAATTTACACATTCCTTATTAGTTTAGCCAAATAGCCCTTTTCTAATGCGATGAGCAGTTAGTTACATTAGCACATATTAGCATAAGAGCATCCCAGAGTAAAAGCATCCCAGATATTTAACAATGCCTCAAGAAAAGGTGATTAAGGAACCATGAAGATCCAAATACAAAATAACCCAACACTTTGCCACAAAAAGGACGACAAATATCCTCTCAAGACTAGTGGGGTTCGAACTTATGAAGTAGCTGTCTGGTGTAGGACTGGTCAAATTCAACAGTTTGCTCTTTTTCATTTTTGCCTTTTTGCTTTCTAAAGTTGTCAAGATTTTTAGTTAAACCACACTTCAGAGTTTGCTGGGGAGGATTATGTTCATTGTCAATTAGACCACTGAATTAAAACAAAATAAACCATAATGATTTTATTTATTCTTTAAAAAATATTTTACTGTTGAGGAGATTTTTTTTTTAAGTACACTGAATTATATTTCTTTTTGAAAACTATGGTTGCTGCAATGGGCTATCAATCCTGTACAAATGTCCCCTTTCTATCTTCATCATTAGAAATCTCTTTTTGGTTTCTGCCAGGGAAGGAGGTATGCTGAGATACAAAACTGTCATGTGTCCAATAAGAAGAGAATATATGTCAATTTAGGACACAGAAAGGGCTGAGCCGTGGTTTTCATCTCTCCCCAGGTCCTGATGCAGCAGTGGTAATCTTCTATTAAAGGATGACACGCTTCTGGAAAAGGGTAGCATAAGTCTCCCTCACATGTATATTTGAAAAAGAAGAGACATAAAATTTCAAGCAAGATGTCCCACACCCCAAACCCCCTTTCTGTTCAGATATCTTTTCGGTGGACCCTTAAATTTTTTTCTTGATTGTGATAGAACAATTCAAGTTCAAACACACTGACCTCTTGCCCTCAGACATAGGAAGGATTCCTTTTTATTGAGCAATTTTGCTCAACCTTGAAATTTATCCTCAAAACCCTGTGTTGGGAGTGGAATGATGCGATGTCTAGAATTTTCTATAAAATACTCAAAAAAGTGGACGTGGGTGATAAAACTTGAAAGACAAAATGATAATAGTGGGAGTTGGATATACAGGGGTTCATTAGACCTTTGCGTGCATTTGGAAAATTCCATAATAAAAAGATTTTTAAAATGTTGTATTAGGCAAAGGTGGAAAAATTATTCCTGCCAGGGGGCTCAAATAAAAACATAGTCCAGTTGGGTAGCACCTAGAGGTACCCATTTAACCTTCGTTTTCCAAGAACGGAAAACGACCTCGCTCCCTTTTCATTTCTCCGGAATCAGCCGGCCATCCTCAAGCTTTCTTTCCGGCAATCTCCCTTTCCCAACCCATAAACTGAGCATCCAAACCCGAGGTTGGGGGGCTGATTAATGGAGCTTCCGTACTTAGCTCCCCGGACCAGAGTGTAAATACCCATAAAAACTAATATCAAAAGTTTTTATTGAGCTGCTTCGTTTCCCTGAGCGCTGGGCCAAGCGGGTCTGGAGCAGCGGGACAAAGGAGCTGCGACTGCGCCCTGAGCTGCGTCCGCGCCCCTGGTCAGCTGCGCGCGGGGCCCCAGAGCCAGCCAGAGTTTCTGGGGAGAACACCCGAACCAGGTAAATGCCAGTCAGGGGCTCGCCTTCCACTGGGGACAGGTGTATTTACACAGCCGCGGGGGAGGGAACGGTGAGTGGTCGGAAAAATCAGATTGGGTAGGGAGACGCCAGTTACCCCAAAGTATGTCACCAGGCTGGTCCGACAGGGTGAAATATTTTTCCTCCGGACTGATGCCTGTATTTCACCCACATGACGTCGGATGTCTTTTTCACTATGTGTGTGGGCGCATTTGATGTGCGAATCTGCGTGTGCATATCAAGGCACACACATCGTTATGATTACAGCAAGGAACGCGCTGGTAAAAGTCTGATCACACCTCTGCGTTCTGTTCTGACTTCCCCTTCCCCGTGGCTACCCTTGTGGGTTTCCCTCCTTCAGCTGCTCTCAGCATTAAGAATTCGCAGCGCGGGCCAGGGACGTGGAAGCCTGTAGGGTTCGAGGAGAGATGGACTCACGCGGGCCCAGGCCGCCCGGCCGCCTGCACAGATTTGTCCGCGAGAAAGCCGGGACTCCGCCGAGCCAGGCTTTAGTCTAACCCCCCAGTTCCTTCAAACGCTCGAATATCTTCGGTATATTTGTTGACATAATGAACCCAAAGCCCAGCGCTGGTTTCCTGTTTTGTTGCGGGCAGGAGCATCAAACTAGAATGGGGGTGGAGGCCGGCGGGGAGGACAGATAACGTCGGGACTGAGACCGCTCGGCCTTTCCACATCGCCGCCGCCCGGATTCCTCGGGCCGCCCTGCAATGTCCCCGTGCCCTGGCCGAGTGACGGGGGGCTCACTCCCCGGGTGGTGTGGGTCCGGAGTTCGGCGGGCCCGAACGCCAGCGGCCAGCTGAGAATTTGGAGAAGGCGATTCCTCCTTCCTGCGGAGCGCTTTTCCGAGTCCCTCCTGCTTCAGATGTATGCTCTGGTCTTCTGGCCCAAGGCTGAGCGTCCAGGTCCAGTGAAGCACAGAGCAGCGGCGGGCACCGTCGGGGCACGCAGCGCTCTCCTCTATCACCACCGCCACTGGCGGAATCACCCAGGCCTCTCTGAGCCCGAGAGCGCCCCTCATTTCAAGTTTGCGCCAACCCTGGAGAGTCTGGGCGAGGCTGGTTGGCATGGTGCAGAGGCGGCTGCTCCTCGGAGGAGCCTGGGTCGTGGGTCCGGTTGTCCTAAACAGTGTGTGGGGGCGTCCCTCTCCTTGCTCAGGGACTTTCTGGGAGCAACCCTACAGGGCTGGGTTGCAACTGAGGTCCTCCCTGGCTTCTGCCACGGTCCTTTCTGAGGCACTATGCACTGGTGGCCTTGAAAACCTGGTACTGACGGACCCCACCAGGCAGCTGGAGAGCTGCTCCTCCCAAAACGTGTTGTCCTCAAAACCCACAAGATGAGGGGATCTTAACAGCAAAGTGGGATCTGCGTGGGTCTTCCTGGATCTTGCACTTCCATTTTCACTGTGTCAGCATTGGGTCACCACAGTGCCAAGTGACTTCCCAGAGTCCAAAACTTTTCTTACAGACTTGGGCCTTTTGCTGCTTCATTAATGCTTCAAATGTACAAAAATCTAGAACCAAACTTGAGCAAGTGACTCGGGATGGGCCGTTGTCCTGCCTACTGATCAGCTTCAGCCCCGGTTTCTTCAGAACTCACCCTTTCTCCTTAAGAAAATGAATACAGCGTCCGCCCTGCTGGGAATAACGGTGGGAAAACTCACAAAGCCCACCGTGAACAGAACGGCCCTCCTCTTGTCTCTTCTCCAAATGGTCTGGTGGGCTGCAGGTTCCGAGGTGCTCTCCCATTCAGCTGTTTTTCCCGTGTCTCTTTCTGTCTCTCTTTCTCTTTCCCTCTAAGCTAGCTTCCGCTCCTCAGCCATTTTCCCCTCCACATCTTTCTTCCTTTGCCATTATCTCTGCGCCCCCACCCCTCCTGCGGTGGGAGAGAGAGGGTTAAGATGTTCTGCAAATGCTGCTCGTAAAGCTGCTTGGATACATTAGAAACACATGAATATCTTGAAATACAAAGTGTCTTTAAAACCAACCGAGGAATGTTTATCCTAATGCTGGATGGACGCAGAGAAATAGTGCCAGGGAGCGGTGCTGACAGCCTCCTCCCAGTTAAAGTGAGAGCAGGTAAATTTCATTTGCTAGTGAAAATCAAACTCGATTAAAACCTGGTTTCCCTTTGTCCTTTTCTCTTCTAACCCTGAGAGCCCAGGGCCCCATGGCCCAGGCTGGTATGGTAACAAGTCCCCCATCCTTCACCCCACCCCTCAAAAAAAAAAAAAAAAAAAACCAGCCAAGGTCTCTTTCTTCAGAAGGAGGCTCCAGGATAGCAAAGCCCCAGGGGGCACCCTAGCTTGCTCTAAGAGGTAAGAATCCATGCCTGCCAAGGGTCTGGCAAAAGAAAGATTCTGCCTCCTGGAACAAAGGCCAAGCCACTGGACTGCCACCACCCTCCCATCTTGCCCTTGCTGTCCACTCAGGGCCCCTTGGGGGAAATCAGGGAGCACCAGGCAGAGCACACCTCCATCCCTGCCACCCTCTTGCTCAAGGGGCCACTTCCTCCCTCAGATCCCATTGGGTGCCCTGGCTTCCCTAGCCTAGCTCACAAAGGGGTACAATTGTCATTGCCAGGATTCAAGTTGATGGCACCTCTCTGCAATCCCATAGGAATTCCTAACTGAGCCTGGTAGACAAAACAAAAACAAAAACAAAAAAACTGAGGGTCAGGGCCAACCAGATGAGGGGGCAAGAATCTTGACCTTGCTGTTGGGAAAAAGAAGTGCACTGGGAGTTCTGTGCTTGCTTCCCAGTGCACACTCCATTCTTCATTGCCCTGCAACCTTTCTTTTTCCACAGCAAGCCAGTGTTGTGGCTGTCTGGAGGGCTGAGAGGCTAAGACACAGTATTGGGAACCATTAACAAATCTCTTGTGTCCCTTGAAAAAGGACAAGAAAGGAGAGAAAGAGATTTTTTTGCTTCGAAGCAAGTAGAAATCCTAGAAATTGAGACCCAAAATTATTCACGGAGCTCATTCAAATTCTACAAACCATTCCCACTGGTTAGTAGCTACAACTCTATATCCAGCAGGACCTGCAGACTTTAAAACAGTGACTGCATGCCAGGATGCCATTGACTTGCCTGATAGAAAAATCATTTCATATATATATCGAGATCGTAGACACGAAGGGAACCAGCAGACTGACTCCCTCTAAGTAACTATGTCTCGAGAGTTTTTGAAAGTTGATAGGGAACTAAGAAAATATCTGGATAACTTGATCACTAGAGATCCACCACAAAGCTCAATAAATAATTCAGACCTGAAGCCCTTCCCTGGTGGGAGCCGCCAAGTAGGGAGCAAAGCCTAATTTGAGATGCAACCCAAAGCCTTCCCCCAGCACCGTCCTTCCCAGACAAACCTGCTCTCAGCTCCTCAGCAGACAAGATGAAATCTTGTCTCACCATTTTTGGTGAGGAGGGACCCAGTCGACTTTGGCAGTCTGTGGAGCCGGGGCCCTTCCTCTGCGTGCAGGGCTTGGTCTCCGATGGAGTGGGGAGAGGGACTGAGGAATGTGGAGCTGGCCTTGGCCGCTGTGTGCACCGGCAGCTGCGCCATGGCTAGAGGTGAGCTGGCACAGGCGCCGGCTGGTGGGGGCTCCCCAAGCTGTGTTTTCGTTTTTCTGGGTCTGGCCAGAAAACAGAAGAGGCTTGAAGCTCGGGCCAAGAGCAGGGCGGAGGCAGAGAAGAAGAGTCTGTAAACACCGCCCCAAAAACTCCACAAAGGCAGCAAAAAAAAAAAAAAATGCTCCATAACCAAGCAGAGCCAGAAACAAGAATTCCAAAGGAGAAAGGAGTCAAAAGTGAGGGGAGATGGGCGGTGGGCCTTTCACAGCTTCCTGGGCCTCCAGGCTTGCATGGCAGTTCTCAGGCTGGCTAGACTGCAACTTTCAACTTGACCTTGGCCTCCAGCCGCGTCTGACCAGTATGTAAAACAGCCCTAAAGTCCTCAGGAACTGGGGCCTTGAACCCTACCCTGCCTCTTTGTCACGGTGAGTTTTACTATGCCACTTGGAGGAAGGAAGGGGGGAAAAACAGGCCCAGAAAGTAACACAAAAATCAGGTCCCTACAGAGGCCAGTTCTTTAGTCTGCAAATGGACAGTCAGGGAGGAGGTAAACTGGGGGCAAATCAATATTTACCCGGAGCTACTAAAAAGGCAGGAGGGAAAGGACACACTGGTTATGTGTATGGTGAATGGGGTGGGGTGGGGGGTCATAGAAGGTTTTATTGGGCAACACTTACATTGGTCCGGGCAAACCTGGAGATCAGAATGGATAAAAGCCGGAGCCCAGCCTCCTTGGTCTGGACCTTGCAGGAAGACCAAGAGCCTTACAGAGTTGACGAGGCAGGATGGGGGTGGGGTTGTAGAGGTTGGGGATATTGGGATATTTGAAGTGCCCAGAGCTTAGGGCTGAGTCTGCAAGCTGGGACCAGAGGACAGGTCCAAGCCTGGCTGCTCACCAGTTCACCTGGGGTAGAAAGGATCGGAGCGCTCTCTCCAACCCTGACGTTCTGGTGGAGTGCACCCACTTTCACTTTGAATGCATGTTCCCTTCTGGGCTTCTGACTAGATTACAGCCTCCACAATAAGAAATAGGAAATAGAAGTGTGTGGCTCCAAAGTGACAGGACCCCCAGAATTCCTCACCCAATTTTGGCAGCTGCTTGGCTCTTCCAGCACCAACATCCCACTGTGCCCCCAGAAAAGGGTCGCATTCCTCAGGCACAGAGGAAAGGCTTCTCGGGCTGGTTCTTGGATGGAAGAGGACTGGACATTCTCTGCATGATGGAGACAGTGTTCTCCTCAATCCTACTTGGGGGGAGGCACGAAGTGGCCCCATAAAGTCCCTTTTTTCTGTCCCAGAACATAGTGAAATAGGGAGTGCTCAGGTACCTGGAGAGTCAGCTCCTGCTCAGGCTTTATGAAGCTTCATTTAGGCCCCAGAAGGGGGGCTCTTTTGAGTCCCAGCCAGCACCCCACCAGCCTGTTCCTCTTAAACTCCTTCCAGGACTGGCCAGCTCGGCTGGAGGTGTGGAAGCACTGGAGAACGGTGCTCACAAATTTCTCTCTCTGTCTCACAGTCTCTGGAGAAGGAAGATGTGTTACTGGTGCAGAGTGAGGAAGAGTCTGTATACATAAGTGTGAATGTGTGATCAGGGTACACTAGAATGTGTGTCAGTGTGGATGTGATGGGTCATTCTAAGCCTATCGGCCTAAGTGTGAATGTATGAAATTGCCCACCAACACTGTGGGCAAGGAAGAGGAGGGAGCTCCGAAATGCAGTCCAAGCTTTCCAGTGGAATGTCCTGGGACCCATGAGCCAGGCGCATCCGCAACCGCCCAGCCACTTTTCCCCTGGAAAGAGAGCCAAATCGCGACGCTATAGAAGCGGAAAGCGCTAGTGTCCGTGCTGGCGCCTCGCTGCAGAAAGACGCGTGGATAACCTGAAAAGAAAACAACACTGGAGGCCCCAAGAAACACCCTGCCTGGACTAGCCTCGCTACTATCCCATCTCTAGCCCACCACAGATTTACCTGACCTGTCCCCGCCGCCTCAGGTCGCAACCCAACAGCGCGTCCCTGTCCCTTCCCAGTCTTACGCTGCTCTGAGTCCCACTGGGATAAGGGAAAGAAAGGGGATCCGCGAGGAAGCCGCCCTTCCCTCCCTACCGCACCGACCGCCCGCGTCCCCTGCCTCTCCCCTGGGTGAAGGGTGCACGGCCGCACGGAGGACGCTGGCGCTGGGGACCTCTCGGGCGGCGGCGGGGACCGCGGGTGCAGAGCGCAGAGCCAGGGTTGGAGCCGCCCGCTTTGCATACGCCGTGGGCGGAGCGGGGGGGGCGGGCCAATGGGCGGCCGCCTGGCGCGACCCCGCGGGGCGCGATCCGCCCCCCTCGCTCGGGCCCCGGCCCCGCGCGGCGCGCTCTTCACTTCTTGGGGGCTTTTTAAAACAGCGCCACTGGGGTCTTCTCCATGCGGCTCGGGCTATGACAGCCTCCGTGCTCCTCCACCCCCGCTGGATCGAGCCCACCGTCATGTTTCTCTACGACAACGGCGGCGGCCTCGTGGCCGACGAGCTCAACAAGAACATGGAAGGGGCGGCGGCGGCGGCGGCAGCAGCAGCGGCGGCAGCGGCGGCCGGGGCCGGGGGCGGGGGCTTCCCCCACCCGGCGGCCGCGGCCGCGGGGGGCAACTTCTCGGTGGCGGCGGCGGCCGCGGCGGCCGCGGCAGCCGCGGCCAACCAGTGCCGCAACCTGATGGCGCACCCGGCGCCCTTGGCGCCCGGCGCCGCGGCCGCCTACAGCAGCGCGCCGGGGGAGGCGCCCCCGTCGGCCGCCGCCGCCGCTGCCGCCGCCGCCGCCGCCGCTGCCGCGGCCGCGGCTGCGTCGTCCTCGGGAGGGCCCGGCCCCGCGGGCCCGGCGGGAGCCGAGGCGGCCAAGCAGTGCAGTCCCTGCTCAGCGGCGGCGCAGAGCTCGTCGGGGCCCGCGGCGCTGCCCTACGGCTATTTCGGCAGCGGCTACTACCCGTGCGCCCGTATGGGCCCGCACCCCAACGCCATCAAGTCGTGTGCGCAGCCCGCCTCGGCCGCCGCCGCCGCCTTCGCGGACAAGTACATGGACACCGCCGGCCCGGCGGCCGAGGAGTTCAGCTCCCGCGCTAAGGAGTTCGCCTTCTACCACCAGGGTTACGCGCCCGGGCCTTACCACCACCATCAGCCCGTGCCTGGCTACCTGGATATGCCGGTGGTGCCTGGCCTCGGGGGCCCCGGCGAGTCGCGCCACGAGCCCCTGGGTCTTCCCATGGAAAGCTACCAGCCCTGGGCGCTGCCCAACGGCTGGAACGGCCAAATGTACTGCCCCAAAGAGCAGGCGCAGCCTCCCCACCTCTGGAAGTCCACTCTGCCCGGTAAATGGCGCCCCCCTTCTCAGCTCTGGTCCTCCGGCTCTGCTCCAGCTTCTCCTCCGCTCGCTCCAGGGTCATCCTGGCACCACTTTGCTGTCTCTCCCTGACCTGCCCTAGCGGCGCTGCACCCCTGGGAACCGACCCCGCTGACTGGCGCTGCCCGTACTGCCCTTGAGTTGGGCTGGCTCCTGGCTCTCCCTGGGTGAGGGATGGTAGGAATAGGCTTGTTGGGACCCTGGCTGGCTTCCTTCTCCCTCTGTGCCCCGCCCTCCCCAGACTTTGACATCGACTTAAGGCTGGGAAATTGACCTGGAAACGGTTTACTTAATTGCGGGTATTCATTCTTTCAGAAATGGCTTCAGTGTAGAAGCATCAAGTGTTAGAGGTTGGGGAGTACAGAGAGGAGCTAGGCATCGAACTGTTGTCCCTTTAGCCCAGTGCTAAATTGTGGGCCGCTAGGCCAAGAGAACAAGGGAACCCGGCGCGCTGTGCGGGCAAGATAGCCTGACTGGGATGGTCATTGGAGCCCTGGGTAATCTTATTTCATTGCAGAACTCATCAGTTTCCCCACTGACCCTCCAGGTTTGGGTAAAGGGCCGGATTTTTGCAGAGCGTGGCAAAGGGTAGCTGGGCGCTGCAAAGAGGATAGCTCAGATCAGGCTGTCTCCTGTGTCCTGGCCTGGGTCTGATCCCTATGTAACTTGCCTTCTTCCCTATCTTCCAGACGTGGTCTCTCATCCCTCAGACGCCAGCTCCTACAGGCGGGGTAGGAAGAAGCGAGTCCCTTACACCAAGGTGCAATTAAAAGAACTCGAACGGGAATACGCTACAAACAAATTCATTACCAAGGACAAACGGAGGCGTATATCAGCCACCACGAATCTCTCCGAGCGGCAGGTTACAATCTGGTTCCAGAACAGAAGGGTCAAAGAGAAAAAAGTCATCAACAAACTGAAGACCACTAGTTAATGGATTAAAAGTGGAGAAAGAAGGCAACTTGAAGAAATGCTTCGGAACTCATTGCTTTACCCAGATAATGATTATAATGCCAAATAATAATTGAAGAATGGGAAAGAGAAAGAGAGAGACACTGGCATTTTGCTTTCCTAAGGGGGATCTCTTTCTCCTTGGTGGAATCAACTATTTTAAAACTTTAAGAAATGGTAAAGACTGCCAGTTCTTCTGCCAACCCCACCAGACCATTAAATGACAAACTCTGGTGTCACATGTCAACCCCCAAATACGCAATTTCAGATAACTTACGCATTTACTGAAATCTTGTAAGTATTTATGTGACCGTTGTATTTTAGGACATTATGTTATATGGTAATAATCCGAAAACTGGTTACAAAAGCAAGAGGCTGTTGTAAACATCTGCTTGTCCTTCGCCATCGCCATCCCCTTTGCATGTTAAGTGACTGCTCAGGTAAATCTTAGTTAAAACCCTACCTTTGTTGTATATTCTGCAGAACGTGTCATGTATAGATTTAGAGGGGAAAAGAGAAGAAGGTACTGAACTAATGATTTTGGACAAGGATCACTTGTCTTGGTAGTAATACAACCAGCTGAGCCTTTGAGGCTACAAGGGAACCCCAGGTTGGGAATGTCCTTCTGATATTAATTTTTATTTTCTTATAACAAGCGTATTTTATGGCATTTGGACTACGTTTTCTGCCCCGATATAATATACTTTCCAAAGGATTTGCTATCATTTTTTAAAATATTCAAAGTAGCAGACGATTCACAGAATTCATTTTATGTCAGATCTCCTGAGAGATGATGCCACCCTAACATGGTGGATTTTGGTTTAAACACAATTTTTTCATTTAAATTGCTATTTTCCAATATTTACTAAACATATTACAGGAGAAATAATTTTTCTTTTTTAGAAAAGTCAGAATGAAAATCCATTACCCTGAAACATTTAGATGTTTACATTCTATATTTTGATCTATTAAGGGATTCATATTTTTCCTTTTTATTGTGTTATGAGACAGCATTAGAAAGTTTAGGAATTCATCTTCACAGCACATTTTTAATCAAGCAGTTATTTCAGTCAGCACATTCATTTTGTTCATATTCACTATAAAATGCTATCTTGTAAATAAAGACATTCAGCACACTGTGAAAATGTATTTGTGCACCTGCTTTCCAAATATTTCTACTAAAAATAATAATTAAAAAAAAAAACCTTAGACCTGTAGATAGTGCTATAGTGGTGTTAATTATGTTAATAAAATAGTCACTGCCATTAAAATCTGAAGGAAATACTCATTATTGTCTTATGCTAAACGTGCACTTCACAGAAAGAAAAGGAGCAGGTTTGTCCTACACAAACCAAGGACCATTCTTTTCTATTGTTATTTAGCTTTTTTTTTTCTTTTTTTTTGCTACATTTTTTGTAAAGCAAAGGCAGAAATCCCTCATAACTAAAATCCTAAAAAATTATAAAAGTACTTCAAGAAGGTTAAAATATCAGGTATTCTAAAAGAGAGAGAAAAGGAGGAAGAGATAATATAAGTTCTCAGGCTCCCTGTAGAAAATGAAAACCAGTTGTTTAGTATCAGTGATGCCCAGGCTGTCGTATTTTAAAATCTGCTGTTGGGTCTGCATGCATCTGAGAGGACAGGTTTTGATATTTGTTGAAATGACAGGACTAGGAAAGGCCTTAAACCTTGACCTTGACGAAAAAAGACAATTTGTGACCTTGACTTTTGACAGCTCATGAATTGGCCTCGGCTGGATTAGTAGATCAAGGGCGCCACCTCGCGTTGACAAGCTTCCTTGTAATTCTTCAGCTTCAAGGGAATCAAAAGGTCTTACCTTCTTGACTCCTTATAGATTTAGTACTCATTTCTTTGGCTCCAGATGGAGCAAATTTGAATATATGTAAGTTATACATGTGCCTGTACATATGTGAATATATATCATATATGTGTATACATATATGCATATCAGTGCTTATGTGTGCTTGTGTGTGTGTGTGTATTTGTAGAATTTGTACAGATACAGTATCATTAATTACTGATGACTTGAGATGTAATTTAAGGTGATTTCTAGAGTTGAGGTACAAAATGTACTTTACATGACGAAGTTTTGCTCCTTTTCTTTAATGGCCAAGTTCAATTTGTTTTTATAGTGACTTGCTCTGCATCAGACTTCTGCAGATCTGTTTTAAAGCTGTACATTTTTGTTACAATCTAAGAGGTGTTCTTAAATAACCATTCTTTCCCTCACCCTCCAAGGTGGTCTACCATCCTAATTAGAGCAATAGGGGAGTCTATAGGGCAAATAAAAAGTTTCAGATGCCTGGCTAACTCTAGAGTTCTAGAGTTACATTTCAGAAATTCAAAGAAATCCACCTCTTAAGAGGTCAGTATGGAAAGCTTAAAGATCTCATATCTACCAAATAACCATAATATAGATGCAGAAGGATAGTTACCCTGGATAGCTCAGAGCTGAGTGCTGCTCCTGGGTAGTGTGCAATTTTATATTGATGTTTTGCCATTTGATTTATGGAAAAATATATACATTTAATATTAATGATCACCATCAAAACTATAATAATAAGTATTATATTTACTACTTAGTGACCCCTAACAACACATCAAAGCTTTGTTCAGAGTCATAAATAATACATATGTATGTTTGTGTATTAAATATACACATGGGGTAATGTATTTTTGTGGAACCCATGCTATGCATATATATATTGCAGTGTTGGTGGAAACAGGAGCCTTATGATACAGAATTTTGAGAAGAGGTTAATTTTATCTTTATGTTCGAAGAAAGTCATTGTGACTAGAAGAACCATATTCATCACTTTATGGAAAATAATATTGGTTGGTTTCAAACCTGATGGAAACCTCTCCAACCTGAAGACATAGAGTTTGTTTATACATGGAGAATTATAGAATCTCTAAATCTGTCTCAAAAACAGCATGGTCTTGAAACATACATATGGAAAGGCCTTGTGAAGTGCAATCAAATTTTGCTGCCCTGAGGACTTTACTTGTGGAAACAAATGAAAATGATGCTTTGGGATCAACCCCCCCAAGTCCTGTGCCACAGCACTCCATTTCTGAATGAGCTGCCGTCATTCCAAAGTAACAGCTTTCACCCAAAATGTTTAAAGTGGTGGAAAATCCCCTCAAAAGTGGATCACACTGTGTATTTACGAACAGCTCTAAAGGGGACTCTTCTGTTGACGGGGATATTTTTCTTTAGATGTAAGAAATATTCTGAGCCTCAGGCCCAGGAAGGAGGCCAACAGCAGCTCTGCAGCGGGATACCGCCCCTTTCACAGCCATCTCTGCTGCAGGAACTCTGGGTAAAGTAGTCCGGTTTTTGTTGTTGTTTTTTGTTTTTGTTTTTTCTCTCTCTGCAGTTTTTGAAACTAATAACAGAAGATATTTTTAAAAATTTTTTTATTACCCTCTCCTCGTTCTAAAATGGTTGTTGATAATGTTGATCTTACCTAACTCTCCTCTTATTTAAAATTCCCCCGGATCTACCAGCCAACCTGAAGTAAGCATGGGTTATGATGGCTCCCTGATGCCCCCAAATGAATTAGTCTAAACCTTTAGGAAAAAAGACATCCACCATATACGAAACATAACGCCAGACACTGGGATAGTGTAGATGAATAGCTGATTTGAGTATTTTTTTTAAAGGGAAACTTTCTGAATTAGACACTGTATATATGCAAAGAACTAGACACCACCGTTTTCATTTATTAAACTAGCAAAGATTTTAAATCCTGTAATGGCCTGTCACGTTGCCATTTAAAAATTGTAAATATGGAATTTAGGGGGGGACCCTACTTTTCCCATCTGCTCTTAATACTGTCAAATTTATTAAGGTATTTTAAGTGGATGATTGTAAAATGTCACTTTTCATTTCACTACTATTTATGCCTGATGCAGAGCTGAAGCCATGCATTTAAATTTTGTGTGTGTGTGTGTGTTGGGGGGCGGGGGTTGTTTTTTGTTTTGTTTTTTTTTTTTAACAGAAAAAAGAAAAGTTTTCAAGAAAGAAAGGGAGGAAAGAAGATTATTCTTTTAAAAATATTTAAATCTAATTGAAATGTTTTCTTAAAAACTCATGGGGCAGCGCAATTCAGCTGAGGGTGACAGTACGTGTGCGGGTAGTGACACGATTTCACCGTGTAATATATGTGCCGCTTACACCCTGCTGAGTGTGTCTGATGAAGATGCAGCCTCTCGCGTCCTCTGCGAATTCTCGAGACGGAGGCTGCCCGGGGACTGCTCAGCCATCGATTCTTAGACGCGGTGGGTTCAGAGGCGCCCCTCTGGATTTGCGGACCTCTCTGGAGGAGACGGAGGGGGCTCTCTGATTTATGCGCATTCCTTTCAAGTTGATCGAATGCGTGTCAGCAGCCCCAAACCTGGAGAATCAGGGGAACATGCAGCCAGTTGCTCACATGCCGTTTTTCATAAACAAAAATGTAGCGTTATCCAAGAGGCCTGCAGAGGTTTTTGCCTAGGTTTTAGGACAGGCACACAATAATTAAGTTTTCATCTGCTGGGACGCTGGATAAATAACAGGCGACTTCACTCTTTATGAAAATACCTGCTTTCTGATGGGGCTACTTCAATCCTCGCGCATCTGCCCAGCGCCCACGAAAGCCTAAAAGCGGTTTGCTATTTTATTGGATTTTAAAGGGAAGAAAATAGACTCTGGCACAGAAAAATGTCTCGGTTAACGCAGCCAAGGCCTTGCCACAGTTGATTTCATTTCTGCACGGCCCCGTCGCGCCGCTGAAGCGCTGGACCCACCAGGCACGGATCCTGACAAGGGCGCCTCTGCGATGGTCCAGCCTTGGCTGGCGGCGGTGCGGCAGCGCGGGCCTCCCCGGGTGCGGGGTGCAGAACAGCCAGAGAAGCGCCGCTGCGGACTCGGAACAGCCTATGTCGCGCCCCTCGGGGACAGAGGCGAGGCTCAAAACCCTCCACGCTGTCCATGAACCCTCTCCTCAAAATGGAGGCTCAAAGCCTGGAGAGCCGGCCTCACTTGGGGCTCACGGGCGTGCGCGGGACGCAGGCCGAGGTCAAGGCCCTGGACGCCCGGGCCCGCGCCGGCGGACTCGGGGCGCCCCGCACCCGCGCTGGGAGTCGCCCCGCAGCTGCAGGCTGACGTCATCGCCTCCCGAGCGGGCCTTCGCGGGCCTCCCCAGGCGTTATTTGATGAGGACAAGCCGATTGAAACGAATATTTTGTGCGGGTGTCCCCTTCTCTGCCCCGCCCCTCGCTCCCCAAGAGAAGAATCGGGTATTTAATCTCTCCGGGTCTTAATTCTTGGCAGCATGGGAAGGTGGTTTGCAACGGGAAATAAAACTTGACAGGAGCATTTTCTCTAAAAGGGGTTCTGAGACGGGCTGAAAAGAAACCGTGTTTTTCTCTACCAATACTTCCGTTTCCCGAGCCCCGGGCCGAGGGGTGGAGTGAGATCCGAGGGAGCGGAGAGCGAGCTGGGTACACAGGGCCACGTTGTGGACCCGAGCAGCCAAATCCTGGCGCCTGGGCCCGGAGGCAGCCTCGGGCCTCGCCGCGCCCGTGCCCCTGCGACGCTCCCCTCGGCCGGGCGCCGCCCGCAGCCCGAGGCCAGGACCCCGCGCGCGCGAGGTTGGCACGGCCAGGGGGCTGGTTGGCACTCACAGTCGTCCCTGGCTCTGGCTGAGGGCGGTTAGGGTCAAGTGAGAGAAGAGGACGCTGGGGAGGGCCTTAGAATGCTTGGCTTTAACTCTGAGCCTTTTGGCCTAGGAGAGTTGGGGACAAGAGCTCGAAAAGGAGGTGGTGAGAGCACTGCTGGGGGCTTTGTTCGGGCTGAGAGTCTGCGGACCCTGAATGAAATGGGGGGGGGGGGAGGATGAGGGTGAGCGATGCTGCAGGCGAGGATTGTCAGGGCTGCTACTGGGTGGGAGAGGCTGGAGACAGCTGAACCCCCCTCCCTCCAGTTGCAGGAGCGACCTCCCCTGGAGCCGCAGAGGTCAAGTCCTCGGAGTCATGGCTGCCTCCACGGTCAGGGCCGGTTGCAGCAGTGGCAGTCCCAGGAAGGCACAGGACATACAATTGGCCAGCAGCAAGCAGATTCTGATAGCCTAGGCTCAAGGACTGGGGTCAGGGGTTTTTTCTTAGTTTCTAACTCCATAGTCCCCAGCCCTATTGAAAAGTCCCTGCATCCAGGGGTGGCCCAGGCTATGCCACCATGGAGTCCTGAAGAGCAGGGTCCAGGAGACTTTGAGTACCTGAGGCCTGGCCCTGGTGAGAAGCAGTAGCGCCTGCAAGGTGGAGAGACTGAAGATGGCTAGATCTGAGTTCTGAGTCCTTAACTCTGGTAGAAACAAGGGACCAGGTAAGGCCAGTGGGCCAACTGGGCCAGGAATAGGATGAGGGAGCAAGGACCCTGCTGGGAGCCTTTCTTGAGGTGTCTGAGTCCAGGCCAGCTCCCTTAGTGTGTGGCAGGCCTTTGGTAAAACCTTTGATGCCCTTCCTCTCCTGCCTAAAATATGGACCAAGAAGCGAGGTGCATTCTGTCAATGGCAAAAAT
Organism: Tadarida brasiliensis; assembly: GCA_030848825.1. NCBI lineage: Eukaryota > Metazoa > Chordata > Mammalia > Chiroptera > Molossidae > Tadarida > Tadarida brasiliensis. The sequence continues at coordinate 88,930,348 of CM061267.1, read as the reverse complement.
CCATGATTCTGGGCCCCAAGAACCCCCTCACTGTGTTCTGGAGGCATGTGAGCCCTTCCCTCTGCCCATGGCCTGCTGGCAGCAGGTCACTACATCAGGTCCAGTGGTCAACAAATAGTGTAAGCCTGGTCTGCCACTGAGCTTTGCTCCAGTGAATCAAAGATTTCTTTCTTTCTTTCTTTCTTTCTTTCTTTCTTTCTTTCTTTCTTTCTTTCTTTCTTTCTTTCTTTCTTTCTTTCTTTCTCAGAAAAGGTGGGCTTTAACCCTAGGGCTGCATGATGGAGGAGGGCCTTGAGAGGACACTAGCCACTGGAGAGATTGCCTGTGGATGGGTACCATTACAGAACTGCCTTGCAGGGCATGTGGCGGAGACTCTCAGGGCACAGTTGGACTGGACAGGGATTTGACCTTCTCAAGTCTGGAATATGAACCATGAGTTGTTGCTGAGTTGAAACAGAGGAGCCTGAGGAACCATCCTCAAGGACATAGGGGTTTCCTGTGAGTTACAATTGTGGGGACCAAGACCCCAGGGCCAGAGCTGACCTTCTGGTTGGGCTGCCCTCATTTGTCCCCTTTATTGTAGACACAATCAGCTGGGGAAACCCGTTTGGACCGAAGTTACAGGGAGAATGGAAGGCAGATGCTGAGAACCAGGGCTTTGCCCTTCAAAGTTCCCCCATCCCATTTGTTCCCACTTGGTAAGGGGGGGAAATCTCTAATGAGTACACAACAATAAAAATAATAGTTCTTCTCGAAGAAAGTAACCCTCTTCCTCCCATCAGTTTGGACCCACTAAACTAAATAATAACCAGATTGTTTGGGTGTCTGAGACTTTCAGTTGAGCTCTATGCCCCACCCCTCAGAGGCCAGGGGAAGGATGAGAACTTCTTCAGATATTTAGAGATCTCTGATGATTGAACCTGTGGGTCAGAACCAACCAAAAGGTCAAGTTCAAGGCATTACCTGTCCCCGTGCTATTGGGAAGAGTAGAGGAGCTTGTGGACAGGTGAGGTGCCTTGCCAAGGAGATTAATTAACCCCTGCCTCCACCTAGCAATGACAGAAGGGAATCTCCTGATATTTCATCTCAGCCTCAGTGCTGCCTCTGGACAGCACCTGGAAATGATAGATTGGCTCTGATCTGCCGATAGACTAATGTCCCATGTCCCAGGCTCACCGAGGAGGACAGATGCTCCTCCAGGACACGTCCCATTGGGAAGGAGAGAGATCTCAGTGGAGGCCTAGCCTCTGACCGCCCCCCCAAGGGTTCTATGGCCATTTCCACCCCAGGTCCTCCAGCTGGCTCTTGCACCTGCATGCAGTATGGTCACTGGGGTTGAAATAGTCTTCTGTGTCGGTTTCTAGAAACAGGTGTGACAGTTAAGGACAGAGAAAGGTAGAGGCTCAGACCAGCAAGAAGAGGCAAAAAAAAAAAAAAAAAAAAATCGGTGCCTTAAGTGATCCACAGATAAATGACCATAGATCGTTGGTAGATAGTTTCTGTCTGTCAAGTGGGCCTGACTCCTCCCAGGCTGGCTGCCATCCAGGATTGCTGGGCCTAGAAAAGCAGAAGCTGGGTCCCAAGAAGAGAAGGTAGAAGTGCTGGTGAGAAAGGGAGAGAGAGAAAAAGGATGCGGTAGGGCCTTGGAATGGGGTGTTCAGAAGAAGGTGAAAAATCCAGTTTAGATTTCTGGTGGAGGCCTGAAATGAGAAAGAGTCAGGAACCTAACAGCCTCCCTTTTCTGTGCTTGAGTACTGGATGCTCTCCAGTGGCACCTCAGTTCTTGCTCAGCCTAAGACAGGCAGCAGAAGAGGCAGGAGGCTGAAGAAGGGGAGACTGAGCTGGAAAGAAGCAGGCTGGGAGACAGGCGAGCGGTAGCTGCAAGGAGACAGGATCGGCTAGGGAGGGAATGGAGTGAATGGGCGCATTCACACGAAGGACTATACACTGAGCAGTCAAAGGGTTGCAAGTGCAGGCACTGAGGACTTCCGGATTCTCAGGTTGGGGGACAACGAGCCCCTGCCGGCCCCCAAGCCAGCCCCAAGGAAAGAAGAGGGCAGCCTAGCACCAGGGCCCGATGCGGGTGGTAACACCCGACCCTGGAAGTGTTCCCTACCCCTAGCTCTGTCCTGCCTTGGAGTGAGCGGGTGTTAAGCCGCCTATCCAGTGACAGTCTTTTCGGCTCATGTCTCTCAAATGACTATGCTGGAAAAAACCCCAGCACAACAATCCCAGGGAAAAGGCCTCACATTGCCCCGGTGCGCACTGACCGCGCCAAGGATACCCAACGCCAGGCGCGGCCAACAACCGCCCTCCAGCTGCTGCCCAGACGCATCGGCTGCAAGAAGAAGCGGAGGCGGCAATGCTGGGCAGAAGCACCTGGACACACTTTATTCCGATATCCCGCCTAGGAAGGCGCGTGGAGCGCGGCGCGCACGAATCATCCTGTCACCCGCCAGGGCGCACTCAGCCTGCCTGAGGAAGGTCCGGAGGCGCTGCAGAACCCCCAACTCCCCCTCTCCAACTTTAGGGCCAAATCAAACGAAGCCTTGGAAAGGCTTGGTCTGCTTTGCCGAGCAAATCTCCTCGTTAGCCATTTCCGCCTGACGAGGTTGGCGCGGGCGCCAGCCTTCTCCTCTCCGGGTGGCCATCTCCAAAAGCTGTGCGGGCAGCGACAGGGCCGGCCCTGCGAGGGCTGCCTAGACCTTGAAGTTTGGAAAAACAACAAGAAGAGAAGTTTGGAAAAACAACGAGAAGAGATCGAAAGGGCTCCCTCCCTTCTCCTTCTCCGCAGACACACACGCACCGTCAGTCCGCCGCCACTTCCTGCCTTTGTTTTTCTTCCTCCAAAACATTTTTGGCCTCTTGCATTAGCTGCCGTGGGGCTCCGGGTTGACGATAAAAGGAAATACACGCTAAGGACTGTTTTTTGGAGATGGCCCCGCGCTGCGGAGCTCTTGAAAAAGAACAGCCCATGAAAAACCAGTCTCCAGGGCCAATGTCACAGCCTTGCCGGGCTCAGCCTCTTCAAGAAATGCAACTCGGACTTGGACTTCCAGGGCGGCCTTAGTCCCCGTCGGGTCTTCCCCTGAGCCGGGTGGGCTCAGCTCCGCTGTTGGGCCTCCTGCAAAGCGGAAGAGTCAATTAGGCTCAGAGCAAAGTAAAAAAACCCGCAGATTTGGTCTGATCCTCAGAGCTGCGCCCACTCTCACCGCCCCCCCCCCTGCCACCCCCCAGACATTCACACAGTCAGTAGGGTCAAAGCTGGGAACAGTGCGCAGCCTTGGGGATCTGATGGAACTAAAGCGTTCACCACTCCGGGCATTTTCCCTTCTCCTGGCATCAAAAGCCTTTGCCCCTATCCACCTTCGCGGCAGCGCCCCCCACACGCCCCCTTCCAAGCTACAAGTCCCTCCCGGCACCCCGCTTCTGTACATCCCTTCGAATGCCCTGCCAGCCACTCCTGGAATGCCTTCCTCTGCTCCAGCCTTTCCTCGGGAATTTGCCTTTGTCTCCTGCAGACACCCATGGGATCCAGACCTGCCGGCACCCTCTCGGCTTGGCTTTCAAGGGCACAGGAGGCATTGGTTATGCGGAACAGAGCACATCCCCATACCGACCTTTCTGTGGGTACCCCTTCTCTGGCACCAAGGGGAAAACCGATCTAATTAGAAGAGGAGCTGCTGCAAGCAGCTGGGGGAGGCAGCCTGGCGTCCCCCGCTGGTGGGCCACCGCAGCCGGTCGGCTCAGGCACAAGCTGAAGTTGACTGCCAAAACTGCTATAAAACCCCAGGTCTGTCTAGAACTGTTTTCGGTTCCCCTAGACGCCCCCGGGTTCAATTATAGTCTTAAAAGCCCTAATACAAGTGCAAGAATTTGTTTGCCTTTACCCAGGGGCGGGGCAAGCCCCGCAATGGTGGCGCCTTTGTTACTGAAACCCCTCTTGCATTCCTTTTGTTCCAAGGTGGGGGTGGCGGGGACTGGGTGGGCTGTTGGGAGAGAGTTTGGGAGAGCCAAAATCAAGCCAGAGAAAGGCTTACATACTGCTACTTGAAAACCTCTCCTTCTCCCTTTTATATTCCGTCTCCAAGAAAGAGATACTGTGGAGAAATAAATATTTTGCCCTGTTGGTTGCTGCTGGAAATAAAAGTTTTTTGGTGTCCCCCCTCCCCCCACTGCAGGGCAATCCCATAATTGTGATTCCCAGCTTTAGGAGGTCTAAACTACCCTTCCCCACCAACCTTCCTTCCCACCAGACCTTCTCCCTCACACTGCTACTGCCCTCTGCACAAGCCACAGTGGACAAATATGTCAAGCTGAAGATGCACAAATAATTTCAAGTTCAGCTCTCAGAGATCCAAGGAGCATGAAAGTTCTTGCAGCAAACCCCGAATAAAGAGTTCATTAAACCATGTGTCGGAGTAGTATGATTTGTGATAAGCTACCCTTGTAAAGGAGGGGAGTAGGAGCCACATAAACATTAATGCTAATAAATTAGTTTACTCCACTACAGAGTAAATTACTTGATATTACTGATATTTACAGCGGGCATTCAAATGCAATGTTGAGCCATCATTTGGAGAAAATACATAATGAGAATATTCCTTTTCCAATGCAATACATGATTAGATTTGTTATTGAGTCAGTTACAGTCAGCTCAGCAATAAATAAATAAATCGATGTTGACACTTAAATACCAAAGATCTTAGAGTTTATACTCTAAATCTCCCCAAGATATATAAATACCTTCAGCTATTTCCTGGATGGGGAAAGGGAAAAGGTTATTCTTTTTCGTTTTCGACTTTGCTTCAGCGACATCCAGCTCCTTCCAAGAAGATAGGTGTGGGGAGGCCTCGGGCTGGGCCCCTCCCAGCTCCTAGCCCTGCCTGGCTAATCTACTTCTTTCATTTTCCCAAGCATTGTTCATTCAATCCTGCAGGGTAGTGAGCATTTTTCACCATCAATTTTTTTCTTTCCTCTTCCCAAGAAAACTGGACTCACACTAGCCGCTATGGCCTCTGTCTCTATCTTTACCTTAAACCTAGCCTTTTCAAGTCGGCCTTGTCACCCAAGGTGCTGGGAGTTTGGGAAGCACATCTCTTTTCTTTGCATTGTGTTTCTTCTGTGGGATGAGTAGCAGGAAAGGCGCAGAGCCTTCTGAGTTTCTGCCCTGCACATCCCTGGCTCTCACGCTTTGCAAGGAAGGAGAGGAGGCATGTTACCCCTTTCTCAGCCACACTCCCTGGCCCTCGCCCCCTCTTCACTGCCCCCACTATCCCTACAGCTCTGGAGTTCACTAGCAGCCTGGTGGGCCCCCGACGGTGCAGCATACCCAGGAGACGACCCCTCAGATGTCACCGCCTCTAAAGAAGCCCAGGCTCGCCTCTACTGCGTGGTTTCCCGAGTCCTCAGCTTCAGAAGACCAGGCGGGCGGGAGGACCAGTGCGCAGCTGCGCAGCCCCCGCGCCTCTGGCTCCGCAGAATGACTCCGAACCCCGGCAGGCAGGGAGGAGGAGGGGGTTTATCCAAGGACGGGGGGTGGAGTGAGGAGGCCGGTAGGGAGGATGCAGGGGAGGTGGATCCCGGGTAAGACGAAGGCCCTCGGGGACCTGCGGATCCCTGACAAACCGCTGGGGAAGCCGCCCTGGTTGTTGGCGGTTTAGGGACGGAAGGCACTAAAGCAGTTCGGAAGTGACCATGAATGCGAGCGTGTAATCAAGTCACCGTGCAAATCGGGCAAGCCACGAGGCAGGCACATCCACGGCTGCGAACCCTGGCCCCGAAGGGGGTCCAGCCAGGGTCGGAGACAGAGGTGGCTCCCACAGCAAGCCTGTGGGCGGGGGACAGCGAAGAAGGAGGCGCGAACGCGATCCTCCAAGCGAATTGATTCCACGACCACGCACGGGACACGCAGCGACGAGCTCCCACCCGGCCAATCTGGGGCATCCCTCACCCGGGGAGTGGTGGGTGGCAGGAGTTGAGCTCTCTCACCGCCCTCGGCGCATTGAGGGCCAGGACCGTGCAGCTGAGCACAAGCGGGGCGCACCCCAGCCTCACCGCGCGCCGGGAGGCCCCCCAGCCAACATGAGTTACACCGGCGATTACGTGCTTTCGGTGAGAACACCGAGTGACGATCTGTTGCTTCCCCTGAGGTAGCTACAAAGAAAGGAAACCGGGGAGGGAGGGGAGGGGGGAAAAAAGGAAAGAGGGAAAAAAAAAAAAGGCCCGGACTAGCTCGCAGCTTGTCAATTTCAACATCGGGTCACATGACCAGCACCTCCCTGCTAAGGATGGGGATAGATTTCCACGTCAGCTTACGTCTCCAAATTTCTACTTCACGGATCCGCTTCAAAGAGGCAGCTGCAGTGGAGAATCATGTTAAGCTCGGCTACTGCGGAGAGCCCAAGGTAGCCCAATGATGGATTTTGATGAGCGTGGTCCCTGCTCCTCTAACATGTATTTGCCAAGTTGTACTTACTACGTCTCGGGTCCAGATTTCTCCAGCCTCCCTTCTTTTCTGCCCCAGACCCCGTCTTCGCGCCCAATGACATACTCCTACTCTTCCAACCTGCCCCAAGTCCAACCCGTGCGCGAAGTGACCTTCAGAGAGTACGCCATTGAGCCCGCCACTAAATGGCACCCCCGTGGCAATCTGGCCCACTGCTACTCCGCGGAGGAGCTCGTGCACAGAGACTGCCTGCAGGCGCCCAGCGCGGCCGGCGTGCCTGGCGACGTGCTGGCCAAGAGCTCGGCCAACGTCTACCACCACCCCACCCCCGCTGTCTCGTCCAATTTCTATAGCACCGTGGGCAGGAACGGCGTCCTGCCACAGGCTTTCGACCAGTTTTTCGAGACGGCCTACGGCACCACGGAAAACCTCGCCTCCTCCGACTACCCCGGGGACAAGAGCGCCGAGAAGGGGCCCCCGGTGGCCGCGGCGACCTCCGCGGCGGCGGCGGCAGCGGCCACGGGCACGCCGGCAACTTCAAGTTCGGACAGCGGCGCCGGCGGCTGCCGGGAGGCGGCGGCGGCGGCGGAGGAAAAGGAGCGGCGGCGGCGCCCCGAGAGCAGCAGCAGCCCCGAGTCGTCTTCCGGCCACACTGAGGACAAGGCCGGCGGCTCCAGTACGTATAAAGGCAGGGCCCTGCGCTTTATGAAAGGGGAGTTGGAAATCTAGCGCAGCACCGCTGTTAAATTTTTATATGCTGTTTTATAAGCATATAAGGTTTATGAAGGGCCTTTAGGTTTCCCCCAACAAAACTTTGTTATAAAAGGCGGGATCACGTGGCGAGTGCTGAAATTGGCCGTGAAATACCCACCGGCCAAGGCATGCCTGCAAAAAAAAAAAAAAAAAAATACCCTCCCTTTTTCCCTTTTTCTCCTTCTCAGCTCCCAAGCCCGGCAGCTCGACCCCGCTCGGGGCCAGCTCGGGGCTGAGGAGCCGGAGGTGGGCGCCTGTAAATTCCCCCTGCAAGGGCTCCAGGAGCCTTTGATAGCGAGGTAATCCGGAGATTTTTATAAAAACCATGTGTTGCGCTGGGTCTCCAGTCCCGGCCGGGATTCAAAGGCATCGCTGTTTAACGATGGCGCTAGAAGCGTGTTTAACAGATAAAATAGCCCGCTTAGCTCAAGCAATATATTAAAAGAAACAAATTAACCCAAAGTTGGCCTTTTTGTCCAAAGGAAGCCATTTTCCTCAGGCGCAATGGCAATTACGTGCTGCCTTCTGTCCAACTGCTTGTTACTCACAATTGTTATTCAATCTGTCAAAAGCAGGTTTTTTCTTTAGGTCTTGTGCAGTTTTATCCAAAGAGGGAGCAAGTCCAGCCAGCCCACAGCTTTGGGAAACCCCTCTTACCTCCACCGTATCTAAACAAGCAGCCCTGCCCTGGGGGGACCATGATGGCTGTGTGGCCTTGGTGCTCAGAGAAGGCCCAGGGCAGGGGGCTTCCACTGCCATCTCCTGACCGAGGAAGCCAGGAGGCTGGCCAAGGAGGCAGGAGCTGATGGCCAGGACTCAGGCTGACAAAGAACCAGCAGCTGCCCCAGATGTTAACAAGGGGGAAGACCGGGGCTGGGGCCGCCTTTACTGTCTTGGAACCGGCCGCCAGGTGCTGGAAGGTGAAATGTCCTCGGGTGGCTGTTTGTTTAGTCTGGCCGGGCTGGAGGCAGCCAGCAACCCCCACTCCGCTGCTTTGAAAGCGGCCTCCGGCACAAACTCGCCTGTTGCTGTGAGGAGCCCTCCTTTCTGCTCTGGAGGCAGCTTGAGCAGCCTCCCTGGGGGCCTATCTAGGGAGCTGGATTTTATCTGGGGCTGAGCCTCTGCCTGCAGCCTGTCCCTAGCCCACAGTAGAAGCTTGAAGGTAGGGGTCTGGGGAGACCCTGATGGGGCTTGGACAGGGCTTCCAGTCCCTGGGGCCAACACCTTTCCTCCACTGGGGCTCTGGGATGGACTACAGCTCCCATACCTGTCTCACTCCCTGCCTCTTCCTCCACAGGTGGCCAACGCACCCGAAAAAAGCGCTGCCCCTACACCAAGTACCAGATCCGGGAGCTGGAGCGGGAGTTCTTCTTCAGCGTGTACATCAACAAAGAGAAGCGTCTGCAGCTGTCTCGTATGCTCAACCTCACCGACCGTCAAGTCAAAATCTGGTTTCAGAACAGAAGAATGAAGGAAAAAAAAATTAACAGAGACCGGTTACAGTATTACTCGGCCAACCCGCTCCTCTAAGGTTCCAGCCAGCTGGAATTGGGTGGGGGGCTTCATACACATGAGATTATATGCAGATTTTGCCCTTGACAAGGTCAAGGCACACGGTGACTTTTGAAGAAAGGAGGTGTGCAAGAGAGGGGCCACTACAGGGAGATAGCCTGGAGGAGGTGGCCCAAGGCTCTCTTGGACATCTGTGGTTAAGATTCCTAACAATAATTGGATTCAGAGAATTGTGCATCAACTAGGATGAATGGTTTGGGACCCCTGCTGGTTCATTCTTGGAGACTGTGGAGCTGTGGGCTGGGTGTGGTCTCCATCTGGGACTGGGCCTCCTGCCAGGCCCCCTTGTGATTGACCCTCACCCAAGACCCTCCACTTGGAGCCTGCCCACCCCCCAGGACCCCTGCATCAAGAAGCTATTCAATCTCCAAACCCAGTTCAGCTTGGGGACAGGAGCAAGAGGAAAGGGGAGGATTCCTAGTTGTCCAGAATGGGGCTGCTTTCCAAAGCCAATGTGAAAGACAACTGGACTAAGAGGTGGATATGAGGTGGGAGAGAGCTGCTGATCCTTGAGGGAAAACAAAAAAACCTACTATTCCAGGTGGCATTGGTGGCTCTCCACTCCTCCTAGCCACTCACTGCACTGTCTCAATCCTGAGCTTCTTAGCAGTTGCCTCCTGCAGCCCATCTAATTTTTCCTATCAGTGAGGGTCTTCACCCTGGTCTGCCACTCAGGCAGGCCTAAAGCCTGGTTGCAGAGTAGATTATTCCCCAAGGTGGAAGACATCAAAAAGCAAAGAGGCTTCGCCCAGGCCGCTGGCCCCTAGATCTCTGCAGGAAATGCCTGTGGAGTGCGGCAGCTTGGCAAAGCCTCTGCCACACTTAATGGAAGCTTGGATTTGCTCAGCGGAGGAGCGGGCCTGGCCAGCGGTCCCCAGCTATGAGGGGCGCAAGTTCCCCAAAACACCCAGTTCCAGCGCCACACTCTACCCTTCAACACCCCAGAACTGAGCTTGGAAGCTTCCAGCGACCTTCCAAGAGCTCAAGAGTGATTTGGAATTATTTTAAAAGATAAATATTATATTATATATATATTTCCCTGCAGGAACCAAAGCGAATTTTAACAGATGCAATGTAGAGGAGAAAAAAGATGATGAAGAAAATATTTAAAGGCTCTATCTGTTTACAGTGTTCCATGGTTAAACTCACTCACTGCTAAGAATATTTGAATGTACGCTTCATACAGGGATGGTGTTCAAAAGACTTGTAAATAAAGAAACCATAACCTATTTTGTTTGAATATTTTTTTCTTTTCTTTTCTTTTCTTTTCTTTTTGCCATTAGTTGATTTCCTTTGGGGTGTTAGAGAGGGCAGGAAGGATGTTGGGAATTGTCTTTTTAATTTCTTGCAATATTTTGAAAGCGCTTGGGTGTTTTCTCCGAGATAGTTTTGCCCAACAGTGTCTGGGGACCTCAGCTGAGAAAGCAGGCCCCCTCCCATTAAATCTGCCTCCCTGTGCTAAGAAGAGTCTGGTGGCTCTGTTTGTAACAGGAGTGTTGGCCTGTCCTCTGTTTTCACCCACCGTGGATGTCGCAGCATGTATACAAGCGATAGGGCACAAGGAAAATAAAGACTGTGGAAACTTGAGTATTGGGTCCTGGTGTGACATTTCTCTCCTTGCTCACTTTTTACTGCCAAATGTCTACCCCATCACCCCCCCCACACACACACACACACACACACACACCAGAAAAGGGGCAAGTTACCAGGCCCCTGGGGAGGTGGGGAGGTGACTTAGGATTTAATTCCACTAGAAGCCAGGCTTAGGAAGCTAAGGTGACTGGACAGGTCCTTTGGGGAAATGGGATCCCAGGAATAGGTATCTCAGGACTTGGAATATGGGGTTTCATCCTCTGACTGACCCAGCCCTAGGAGAAAAACTTGGGCCCCAGGTGGTCAGTGGGTCTGATTCTCAGGCTGGGCTTCCTCACCTCAAGACTAGCAGGACTGAAGTGAAACCACTCTAGGGTGCCCTGGGGAACCCTTCAGCAAGAGGGAGACTGGTCTGGGCACAAAGAGCAGACTCTCAGGAGTCTCTAAGGGTGCCTTCCCCCCAGCTCCCAGCTGACACTGCCTTTTCCCTTTGGGGAAAGAAAGATGCTGGTTTCCTCTTTGTTTCCTGCCTTTGAACTTCTGCCTTAAAATTGGACATCACCCATAACCTTGAGGGGCAGGGCGGAGAGGCCAGAGCCTTTTGTTGCCACCCCACCCCCACTCCACCCTCTCCCTAGCCACCCAGGCAGGGCCAGAGCAGCAGAGAAGATTAAATTTGGAGAGGGGCCCCAAGCCCCAGGCCCCAGACCGGGCTTTGTTTATTTGTTTGTGTGTTTGTCTAACTGGCGCGACTGGGATAATCAAGCTCAGGGGGGAGTGGGATAGACCCCCGGAGATGAATGTCTAGGTTGATAGACAGACATAGAGCTGAACAAGGACTCTCCTGAGGGACAGGGAGGGGGTGGGCAGGGAAGCCCAATGTTTAAGGAAAGACTTCCTTTGGGATGGTTAAAGATTAACCAAAGTCTCACAAGTTGCTAGAGAGAGTCTAGCCAGAAAGACTGTTCGCGGGCGGCGAGCGGGCGCGGGTTTGATTTCTGAGCCTTATAAAAGCCCATCCTCCGATGGCTGTGACAATGTGGTCGTAAACCCGTCCGGGGCCGGCCAATTTGCATATTTGGAATGCGCCGCTATAAACCCGGCTGGGGTTTTGCAGCAATTTCTTAGATGTAAAAGTGAGATCTCTTTAGCAGCGGGCTGGGCACATTCTCTCCCTGTTTCTGCCTGGAGCCTGCTTCCCTCTCCCGGCTCGGGTCGGAGCTCGGGCCCGGAGTAGGCGCTCAGCCGCCACGAGATGGCGCACTTCCGATCAATGTCAAAGCCGCCGGGGAGCCGGGAACCCCAGCGCGATTCTTGGCCTTTGTTCGCTTCTGATACTAAGAGCAGCACGTTACATTATTTCACTTGTCCTGCTCCTTTTCATATTAAAAAAGGGGTGCTCACCTGCAAGAAGTGGTTGGTGGTGTAATTTAAAGCAACGCGCCTTCTCTAGGCCTCGCAGGCGTCTTGGCGCGGAGAAGCCAGCTGTCCCTTGGCAGTGATTTCGGAAATGTGTCAAGGTAAGAGGCCACAAGTTTAGCAATTTCAAACTGGTTGGGACGGGAGCGGGGAGGTGGCCGATGTTTGAGCAGGGCTGGGGAAAGTGGCTGGGTTTGTGCGCTCCTGGGTGACGCTATACGTGGTCAGCCCACTTACCCCCCACCATTGCTCCCTTAGGTTGGAAAGGGGAGGCCTAAGTGGAAAAGTTGACGATTTCAGCTCCTTGCACCCGCTAAAAACCCAAGGCAATCTTCTGATTTTGTAAAAGTATTCAGAATGGGATGAGCCAGGGATGGAGGACATCCAAGAAAAAGGGTCCCGGCTGTGCTGGGATAGGGGGTTGTGGTGCGTGTGTGTGTGTGGGGGGGGGGGGGGTGGCGGGATTGGGGAAAACAGAAAGTTTCTACTCCAAACAATGAAGTGGTCAGCAACCGTGGTCGCTGGGGCTGGATTATTCCCTGGGGCAGACATGGGGGTGGTCGCTGGTTTCCAACTAGGTGCGGTCTCTAGGTCTGCCTAGCAGCCTGGGGGAAACCTTTGTTCCAAAAAAGCCCAATTCAAAAAAGTCGCATTTTATTTTCGAGCTTCCCAGAGAAGTCTGTATTGCTTATTTGGAATGTACCGCTATAAACCTGGCTGGCATTTTGCAGCAATTTCTTAGATGTAAAAATGAGATCTTTTGCATATTTTGAAAAATGCAAAAATTGTATTGGTATATATAAACCTATATATTTTTAAAAGCTGGCACTCAGGATAAACTATGATTGACCATCCCTCCATCAGGGTTGTCTTAAACAGTTTTTAAATAATAATTTCACTTACATTTTAGGGGGCAGCTTCAAATTCCCTCTTTTCCTGTATTTAAATCTTTACTCCAATATGTTCTCATTGGTTTCTTGAAATTGTTGTTTTTCCCACAAATATACAGTGCATAGGTGAGTGGGGGAATCTTAGAAGTAGGTGCTGCCTATGCATGTGTGTATACATATGTGTAAATTTTGCCATCAAGTCACTAGTCTTTGTTGAGCACAAGCTTCCAAAGTCTGTCAGAATAAAGGAACCAAGAAGTGGGCGCTCTCACGGTGCTCTCTGCAGCCTGAGCCGGTCCCTAAAACCCCAGAGTCACCTCGAGTTTCAAAGCCTGAGGCAGTTTATTATGGACAAAACTAAGAATATTGCAATTTAGGATGTATGTGAAAAGGCCTCCAAACTTCCCCCATCAGGAGAAAAGGACCAGTTCAGTGGTCGGATTTAGAAAAAAAAAAATGAAGTGAGTTGTTTAGGGATAGATTGCACCTGATTGATTCAAAGCAAACACATCAAATATCCCTGGAAATATTACTATTCTTAAAGATGATCGGAAAAAGAACGTCATTGCTTACAAAAAAAAATTCCTGCTCTGCAGTAAATGCAGTAATTGGAGCAGTCCAGAATTTTTGTTAAAGCGGATATGTGAAAGGAGCGTTTATTTTTCCTCTGCGGGCCGAAGCCCAACTCCACGGCCGGTCTGAACCCCGAAAACACTGAGAGCGACCTTCGATACAAACTGTTTACTGCCTATCTCAATCTCAGTAACTAGTATTTTTAAAATAATTTTTTGTAATAACAGTTTGTTTCTCGTCGTTTGCAAGGGCCTTCTCGAGAGAAGGAATCCGCTATCGGGTGAACTGCGTCGTAATCCTCGCCAAAGGGTTTATTCCACCCGCCTGGCGTTTACTTTTTGGCTCCACAGCCATGGGGGAGGGGAATTATTACCCAGGTAGAAATAGGCGATATTTACTCCTAAATAAAACGTGGACCCTGGCGGGTTTCATATAACCCTGCACAGGCCTGGTTGAAGCAAGCAGTCACCGAGAGTTTTAGGTCAAAGGCATCCAGAAGGCGAGAGAGAAATTCAGCAGCTGGGAGGGAGGGCAAAGGGGAGAGAAGGTAAGAAGGCAAATGGGAGAGTGAGAGAGAGTGTGTGTCTAGAAGCCGACCCTTGCTGCAATTGAATCGCTTTTCTTAATCTCTGGAAGGGGGAGGGAGAAACCGAGGGGTTCGATAAGTGGAATATTCTATCGAGCAAGCTAACACCTCGGTGTTACAATCTGGGAGTGTGGAGCCTTGGAGGCGGTCGGGGATGCTGAGAGCTCCGAGACCGACTGAGTGGGATTAACTTTGAGCTTCTGCTGCGTTTATAGCTTCTCGTTCCAACCTGCGGCAGCAGGCCAGTGTGCGTCCCAAGCGTACTCGCAGCCTCTCCATTCGCTCTGGGCGTTGCAAGCCCAGGTGGGGGTTGGGCGGCGGTCCTGGGTCAGAGAAGGGCTCCCGCACGGGTTTACACACTTGTTTTTAAAGCAAGAAACAACACAAACGCAACACCCCCAATTGGTTTATTACAAGGGGTGGGGTGGGATGGGGACCCTGGAGAAAAACATCAAGCTCTCCCCAAAGATAGGTGAAGACCCAAGTGCCAATGCCATGGTCTGGGAGCCAGCAGCTAGAAGCCTTCTTGTAGCAGTTGCAGTACCAAGCTGACTTCTGTAACTTGGATTGGCACGTGCACGCTCTTGGATCCCATCCAGCCTAGACGCCCATTTGGCCACCCTACAGGGCCCTGATCAGACGGCCTGAGCTGCCTACAGCAGGGCACCAGGCTTGTCTTACCAGTCAAACTGATAGGGGTGCTGAATTCCGGGAGTCCTAAAACATCCTGGAGGGCCTTCTGGGCTCTGAGGGGTCTGTGAGCTCCTTGAAAATGATGGGTCAAATTGTAGGAATGCACAGATTTCCATTTTTCACAGGTCAAGAGGCAGAACTTGGCCTTAGATTTTGCAAAGGGGCCTTAACTTCCAAAAAGGTTAAGAAAGACAGGTTTAGATCATAGTATTTCGCTTTATTTTCTTAGCCTCCCCATATTAAGTATTCTTTCCTCTGGTCACTGGTCCTTCCCAACCTGTGGCCTGGGTAGTTGCTTTCTGCATTTAGTCTGGAGAGGCACAAAGTCCTGGCCCATTGCCCTGCTGGGGCTCATGTTTTCCTCAAGAAACCCTCTCTTGTTCTTGTGACCTACTTCCCACTTGGCAGAGCTTTCCTGAGAGGTATGAACAGTACTGAGGGGCAAAGCCCCCTTCTCAGGTAGCCCTTGGCTTTGTGGCATTTCTCAGTAGCACTACTGAGCATAGCAGTCCTAGTCAGTTCCACCCTCCTGGCAAGGCAAGCCAGGTAAGGACCAGGCCCATCCGGGAAGAGTCCTAGGCTTCAGTGCTCTGAAACTTTCTGTGCTCAAGTTCCTTGGCCTTATGGGCTTAGCCAGGTTAGAATTTGCCTTGGGCTTGTGCATAAGAGCTACATGGAGAGCGAAGGGCAGTTTGTAATTTTGTGCACTTGATTCAGCTTCGTGGATGCTGCAGCCTCAAGACCCTGTCAGATTGGAGAGAACTGGCTTTCTCGTGCTCTCTCTCCTCTTCTATCCCTCTGTCGCTTTCCTCTCCCTCTCTCCTTCTGTCCCTCTCGCTCTTTCCATTTCTATTCCCCTTCTCTCCACCCCAGAGTCAGTAACTTCGGGTATCAGAGGTTGAAATGGCTGGAGCGGAACGCAAGCGTTGGCGTGGCGTCCCAGGCTCTGCGCTCCGAGTAGCTGCTGCCGGCAGAGACTGCAACTGCTTGCATCTCAGAAGCCAGCTCCAGGGCTCTGTCTCCTGCTCTCCCATGCACTCTCTGGGTCCTCTTCGGCTTCGCTTCCTCCTTGGAGTTGGTTCATACTGCGAAGAACAAGGCCAAATGCCTGGCAGATCACCCAAGATGCAAGGGTCTTTTCCACCACACAGAGGCCTGAGCAGTTGGCTGCCTAGGATCTCAGCGTGCAACAACCCCAGTGAAGGCCTCTGCAGGGGCTGGAGCTGGTGGGGCAGGCAAGCCTAGGGCATCCTGGAGAGCTGTAGCCCGCAGGCCAGGGGCAAGGCCGCGACCTCCTGGGCTCCACTGGATCCGGCCGGAAAAGGTCAAATTTCCTGAGACATGTATGAGGCCCATACTTGGGGGCTAGTGCCATGGGCCGGCCATTTCCAGTTGACTTAAAGCTCGTCCCTACGGCCAAGGAAGAAGGAGACCCTGGGGTCTGCTGAGTAAAGGGCCTATCCTCGGAAGGCTTCTATAACTGGGCCAGGAGCCCAGACCGGCCAAGCAGGGAACGGATTTCCTCACCGCGGGCCTCGTTAAAATGCGCACACCGCGGGAGTGAGGGCTGCCCCAGCCCGGGTTTGGAGGGGAGGGGGGAAGAGGGAGGGGACGGAGAAGCAGGAGAGTGGTGACACTGGCTCTTGTCATACATAGCCTCCAGGAGCATTCGAATGCCAAGGCTAAAGGGAGAACTCGAGAATACTGTGTCAGAGGTGTCCATTGGCCACCCCTCCTCCAAGTTTCCCTCTCCAGGTCTTCACCACAGGGCAAGTCAAAGACCCTGAAGACCAATGTTTCTTTCACTTCCCTGAAAGGGCTTGGATCCGGGAGCCTGACAAGGTGATGGGGCTGTGGGGTGCCTGGACCTGGACTCAGAGGAGGGGTGGGGGAGTCTTTCAGGTTGCCAATTGCTTCCACAACACCCATTCAGGCTAGCCCACCAAGGTCCACCGACAGGCAAAGATCAACTAGATCAACAGACTGGCAGAGGAGAGTATGGGGGACTGAGTCCAGGGCGTTGCGTTTTGGGGAAAATTCTATGTGGGATGCAAAAAATAAGTGACAATTGTCAGCTCCAGTCCGCTCTGGATTTCGGACACTCTGAGGGTCCTGGTGGCCTAGGACCAGATCCGCCACGTTTGGGAGACAGCTCCAGAGCTGAATGGGAAGAGCTTGAGGCCTGAGAGGACCCCTTAGTTTTTAGAGTAAGGAGGGCTAGTGGCCGATTCCAAAATAAGGAAGGGGAGCACCCAAGGCAGACCAGGGTGCACACCATAAACACCCCACTTGTTAACAGCCAGGGGCCCTAGGACCCTTCAGACAGACCCCGAAAGAGGGTTCACGTCTGGGCAGAGACTGGGCGAGCCCAAGGGCCAGGTTACTCCCCTCCACCCAGCCACGTTGGGGCAGCCCCTCCCCCTCCCCCCCAGGCTCCTGGCCTTTGGGCTGAGGTATCGGGTGTGCGTCTTGCGGCCCATCAATACAGATTACATATTTATATCAATCGCGGGCTCGGAGGGCGCCCTCCGAGAGCGGCCCCAAGCCTACGAAATCAAACTGGGAGTGGTCGCGCGGAAACTCTGGCTCAGGATTGGCTACGGGCGCCCGCCGCGGTGCGGGGGGATTGCTAATCGTATTCAGCATGTTTTGCACAAGAAATGTCAGCCAGAAAGGGCTATCTGCTCCCTTCGCCAAATTATCCCACAACAATGTCATGCTCGGAGAGCCCCGCCGCGAACTCTTTTTTGGTGGACTCTCTCATCAGCTCCGGCAGAGTCGAGGCTGGCGGCGGCGGCGGCGGCGCGGGGGGCGGCGGCTACTTCGCCCACGGCGGAGTCTACCTGCAGCCAGCCGCCGACCTGCCCTACGGGCTGCAGAGCTGCGGGCTCTTCCCGGCTCTGGGAGGCAAGCGCAATGAAGCGGCGTCGCCGGGCGGCGGCGGCGGCGGCAGCGGGGGCCTGGGTCCCGGGACGCACGGCTACCCGCCCGCGCCTATAGACCTGTGGCTGGATACGCCCCGGTCTTGCCGGATGGAGCCGCCCGAGGGGCCGCCGCCACCGCAGCAGCCCCAGCAGCAGCCGCCGCCGCCCCCGCCGCAACCACCCCAACCCCCGCCGCAGGCCACTTCGTGCTCTTTCGCGCAGAACATCAAAGAGGAGAGCTCCTACTGCCTCTACGACTCGGCGGACAAATGCCCCAAAGGCTCGGCCGCCGCTGCCGAGCTGGCCCCCTTCCCGAGGGGCCCACCACCCGACGGCTGCGCCCTGGGCACCTCCAGCGGGGTGCCAGTGCCCGGCTACTTCCGCCTCTCCCAGGCCTATGGCACGGCCAAGGGGTACGGCGGCGGCGGCGGCGCGCAGCATCTCGGCGCCGGCCCGTTCCCCTCTCAGCCCCCTGGGCGCGGCTTCGACCCGCCACCTGTGCTTGCCTCTGGCTCGGCGGATGCAGCCCGGAAGGAGCGAGCCCTCGATTCGCCGCCGCCCCCTACGCTGACTTGCGGTGGCGGCGGCGGGGGCTCGCAGGGCGACGAGGAGGCGCACGCGTCGTCCTCGGCCGCCGAGGAGCTCTCCCCGGCCCCTTCCGAGAGCAGCAAAGCCTCGCCCGAGAAGGACTCCCTGGGTAAGCAGGGTGCGCTCAAGGGCCGCAGTCTGGAAGGCAGACAGGCAGACCGACCCAGAGAAGGGAAGGAGCAGAGAGCCAGGAGTCCGCGCAGCAGCCGACCGGCCTTGGCCCGAGCTGCAGGCAGGCTGACCTTGTGAACTTGCTTTTTAATATTTGGGCGTGGGGACACCGTAAAAATTCATGTCCAGCTTAGTGCCCCACACCAAGACGTCCTCAGCGCTGGCCTCAGCTCACCCCGACTGGGGGCAAGGACCCCGGCGAGCAGGCCCCCTCTTGTGCATGTCCTTCTCCGTGGGCCGCAGCACCCTCAGCCGTGGTCTGGGCCCAGGCTACAAGGCGCGGCCCACGCGGGGGGAGGAGGAGGGAGGGAAAGTGGCTCGCCCGCAGATAGCACGGATGTTTGTAAGGCATCCAAAATAAGCAGCCGCCAGCACCAATAAATAAGCCCATTAACCGGCGAAGTTCGAGTTTACGATCCCCCATGCTTTTTTCAAAGTTGCTAGAGGGGCGGGAATCCTTGTTTCGGGTAGAAGAAAAGGCAAATCCAGCCCGGACGCCGGGGCCCTGAGCTGAGAGTCAGAGAGGGACCTTTTCGCTTTCCCTGGAACTCAGAATCGCCCAGACTGCACGTCCCTGGCTCCTGGAGAGACATGACGGCGGCAGGCCCTTGACCCCGAATCATTTTTTTGTGCCTTCCCCAAGCCCCAACTACGTCGTTCTTCCTCCCCTCACCAGGCCTTGGGCAAGGAGGGGGCTGCAGTGAGACACAGCTATGCTGCCCGCCCCCCTTCCAAGTAAGCATCCCGGACCCCAGCCTGGGGGGCTGAAGGAAATGTTTGTATGCCTTGGGGCAAGAGGAAAAGAAAAAGTAAGGCGTTAAGTTCAAGATGTACAGGCCTGCCCTCCCAGGCCGGTCATTCTGCAAGCACCTGGCAGCTTTGTGCTAAAACAGGTGTTTGGGGGAAAGTGAAGGGAAATGTAAATTGGGAGGGTAGGTGTAGATTGGAGGCCCACTGGATTTTGCACATGCCTTTTGGAGGAACTGCTCTTTCTGGGTAAGCAAGCTAAAGGGGAACATACCTTCTGTGTCTAACTTAAGGCATCCCTCTTGTGGCAGAGGCGGCCCAAATTCACCCATGTAATCAGCCCACATAGCCTCGATTTAACTTTCCCCTCTTTATTCCCTTAAATGCCAGGCAATACCAAAGGCGAAAACGCAGCCAACTGGCTCACTGCAAAGAGCGGCCGGAAGAAGCGTTGCCCCTACACGAAGCACCAGACGCTGGAGCTGGAGAAGGAGTTTCTGTTCAATATGTACCTTACTCGAGAGCGGCGCCTAGAGATCAGCCGCAGCGTCCACCTCACGGACAGACAAGTTAAAATCTGGTTTCAGAACCGCAGGATGAAACTGAAGAAAATGAACCGAGAAAACCGGATCCGGGAGCTGACAGCCAACTTTAATTTTTCCTGATGAAGCTCCAGGCAACACTATTTTGTTTTGTTTGTTTTTTTCCCCCCGCTTCCAGAGCTGTTCTCCCTCTGTCTTCGGCCTCTGCCCAGGAACTCGCACCTGTGCGGGAGCCCCATTCCTCCCTCCCACACTTGCCATCTTGCTGGCCATTACATCTGTGCAGGGCTGGTTTGTTCCGACTTTTTGTTTCTTTGTCTGTTTGCTAGGTGCTGGTTTACTTGTTGTTTTCTGGGGGAAAAAGCCATATCGCTCTAAAATTCTATATAGATAAATATTGTCCTAAGTGTCAGGTGGTGAACTGGGATGGTTTGTTGTCTTGGTATTCCACTGCTCAAAATGGCCCCTGTTCTCCCGGTGGAGCTGGTTTCCTGCGGGGGGCCGGGCAAACCTAGCCGGAAGGCCCAGGTCCCATTGTAGGCGCTGAGGTGTCTGGCCTGAGGTCAATGGTGCAAGGAGCTGCCACCGGGCTCCCTGGCCTGAGTGTTGGGCTGTGTTTAATCAGGGGATACAGGCCCTAGGTTTCTTTCTTCTTTCTTCCTTTCTTCCTTGGCAAAGAGAAGGGCTTATGGGCATGGGTATACAGGTTGGCAAAAGGGCTTGACTTTGGCTGATTGGGAAACTGAGAGTCAGAAAGACGAATGTTTCCTTCCTCTGTAAGATATCCTAGCTTTAAAGGAAAAAAAAAAATGACCAGGACGGACAAGGAAACTCCTCTTCTAGTTTGTGTAAGGTCTTGCATTGTGGGACTAAATTATTTCCCTTCCTCTGAATTTCCATATCCTCTGGCTGTAGATAAATAATCTGATATAGTTTTGTTTATACATGTGGATTTAGTGGATTTTTGTCATAAAATAATTGTTACCACTGGTAACACACGACAAGCACACCACAATTCTCCCTATCTTGCGGAGGTTTTTTTCCCCTCACTTTTTTCTTTCTTTTTTTATTCTTCTTTCCAAAATTCATGGAAGCCAAGGAGGGCTGGGGCAAGCAGAATAGATTAGAGAAGGGAGACATTGTTTGGTTTCCTTTATACTGTGAAGTTACATGCATAAAAGGGTCAAACCTGTAGGTGCAGAAAAAGAAAAAAACTATAAATGCAAATCTGTATAAATGTCTATTATTATGAAAAATTGCCAATCTTGTTTTATGCAAATGCATTCTATCGTTATTATAAATGTTAGTTCTAGCTCTATTTACTTCTAATCTTAAATCAGAATAAATTAATATTG
Organism: Tadarida brasiliensis; assembly: GCA_030848825.1. NCBI lineage: Eukaryota > Metazoa > Chordata > Mammalia > Chiroptera > Molossidae > Tadarida > Tadarida brasiliensis. The sequence goes on along the minus strand of CM061267.1, from coordinate 88,909,494 downwards.
TAATGCTGCTGTGCGTGGAAAAAAGACGATGTTTATGTTCTTATAGAAGAATAAAAGCTGTGGAATGAAGCTTTTTAATTTTACCTCTTTTTTTGACTTCTTATCTTCACCTTCCACTTTATCCCGTCCACCACTTTTACAACAGGAGGACTAGCCCGCGCCCCCTGCAATTACTTTAGGCATCTATTTAAATATTACCTAGACAGTCGTAATTTGTCTGGGCCCTATAGCCCTGGTGCCGTAAGGTTTGTCGGCTTTTGTTCAGTTTTATGACTTGCTAGTATATCTGGATTGTGGCTGTCTTGGACCGGTGGTTTCAGTTGAGAGAGGAGCTTCATAGACAGAGGAAGCCAAACAGGATTTCTTTCCGGAGCCCCAGGGAGGCTCGCAAAGACTGGTTATTTTGTGGGTCCCCTGGTCCTAGATGACCCCCAGTCTAGGAATCCGGGGAGCAGGCTGGGCCCATAGCCCTCACCAGCGTCCGCGGCATCGGTTAGGTAGACCGCGGCCAGGCTGCCTGGACACCCCCCTCCCCCAGCACAGCCTCCCCCACCTGGTCGCCCTCCGCGGGGCCACGCGTTTCCTGCTCGCGGGAGGTTGGAGGGGGGGCGACGGAGGGGGGGATGGGGCGCGGGAGCGCGCGCCCCGGCTGGCTGCCTGGCGGGGAGGGAGAGAGGGGGAGAGCGAGCGGCGGGGAGCGAGCGCGGGAGGCCGAGACCAGACTGGGAGCCGGGCTCCGGACTGTCCCTGGCGCTGCTGAGTCTCCCAGGGCTGCCGCTGCTCGGCGCCCGCTTGCTGAGCTGCAAGGTTCGGCAAACAGCACGGACTGCTCGTTCTCCGTTCTCGCTCTCTCCCCTCTTCTATTCCTCTCTCTCCTTCACCTTACTTCCCTCCCTCTCCCAGGTTTACCTTACAGGGGCCGGTGGCTTCTCCCTCCGTAATGCTTAGCGGCAGCCCGGGACACTCAGTGGCAGCGGCGGGCGCAGGTTGGCGAGGGGCCGGGCCGGGTGCGATCGCAGGGCTCTCCCTGGGCGGCGGCGGTGGCTGCAGTGGCGGCAGCGGCGGCGGCGGCGGCGGCGGCGGCGGCGGCTGCGGGCGAGGCAGCCCCGCGCGGGCAGCACCAGAACTGGTCGGTGATTTAGGTAGTTTCCTGTTGTTGGGATCCACCTTTCTCTCGACAGCACGACACTGCCTTCATTACTTCAGTTGAAATCGTCTCCAGGTACCTGTGCGCGCGAGGGCCGGGCCGGGCGGGGCATCCAGGCTCTGGTCGTGCCAGGCCTGTGGTGGCAACCTCGGCTTTTCCCACGCAGGAGCCTCGTCCCTGCCTCTTTCTCAGAGCTCTGCCAGGCTGCTGGCCTCACCCCCATCCCTACCTGGCCCCGGCAGGTATGGTCAGGTTAGCTGTGCCTCAGCGGACGCCGGGGGCGTGGTAGGAATTCTGGGCCCCCGGGCCATTCAAGGTCAGGGGCGCACACTTCCATCCTGGGCCTCCCCTGCCCCTGTCCTGTACCTAGCCAGGGACCCCGCCATTCTTCTGCAAAGCTAGGACAGCATCAGCCCCAATCCAGGATAGGAAACAAGGAAAGATCCCTTTGCCAGTGAAGACTCAGGCCAAACTAGAACGTACAAGGCAGACAGGGTCTGGGATCCTGGCCTTGTCACTTACCCTTCTCTCTTGTAAGCCGCTTTCTGCTCCAGGAGTCGCCTTTGACTCTTTTCTTTCTTCTTTCTTTCCTTCCCTCCTTTCTCTTTTTCCTCTACATTCTTTTCCTTACATCCTCCTTCTTTCTTTCTTTCCCTTTTCTTTATTATTCTTATTTTTTTCACCCCCTCTCCTCCCCAGCTTTTCCTTTTGGAGGGACCCAGGGCTAGCATGGGGAGAGCCAGGGTTTGGTGGGTGCCTTACTTTTCTCTTCACGCTCAAGTAGAGGTCGTAATCTGCCGAGGAAGGGTTCGCGTGGGGCTTCTGTCGAGGGCTGTGGATCTGAGCGCAGACAAGGCCTCGGTTACGATCACGACCGGATGGCGGCGGCCTTGCGTTCCTACTCCACTGGTCAGCAACAGCAGACAAGGAGATCCGATTAGGGGGCATTCTGCTTTCGCGGCGTTTTTGCAAGGAGGCCTTTGCCAGCTTCACTGGGGGCCTGAGGCTGGGACCTGGCTGAGGCTCAGCTAGTCTCAGTGGAGCCTGGCCACTAAGGGAACTCTCCCGGAAGCTTCCTAGGCTCAGGCCCTGCCGGTCTCCGCTCAGGCTTTAACCGCGATAAGGGAGCCCAGCTAGGGCAAAGATTGGCTGCTTGTTTGCCAGTAGCTTCTTTCAGGTTCAGAGTATGTTGGATATGGCATCCTTGTGCGGACGACTGCTGGAGAAGGGGACCCTTCCAGTGCCAGTGTTTCAAATAATAGAGGAAAGGAATTCTAAATTTAGAACCATTGGAATACAAAGTTGAGTCCTTATTCCAACTTCTAGTCCACTAACTGGAAGCCAGTCCGACCATTCTCGTTATTACTGGGAACTGAAAACAACCTCCATCCCTCCCTAGCCCTCCACACACACCGCCACTCGCCACTCGGGGCCTTCAGACTGTTTCCATTTAGCAGTAAAGCCCTTCCCACTCAGCTTTGGGCCCAGGAACTGTTTTCACTGCTCAGCCCCTGGTCCTGTAATCTGAACACGGTATTACCCTCAACTCTTCTCTGCCATTTTCAGGACCTGAGTATGGGATTTGTTTTGGAGGCCAAGGTTTTAGAACTCTCGGGCAAAAAGAGAGTTCATAATCACACTCATTTATTATTTCTTTATGTACACACAATTCCCTTTATTTCCAAAATAAAGGCAGACACAAAAACCTGAATGGTCTGTCCCCAAACGTCTGGCCTGAAGAAGGATAATTTCGGTTTGTGATCCCCCCCCCCCCATTCTAGGCACCAGTGAGGACTACTTAACACTCAAGCCCTGATAATTACTTAGTAGCTTTCCTATTTGGGGGCTAAGGCTATTTAAAGGACAGCTTTTTTATTTTTTAAAAATACTATAAATAATTCGTGTCTTCTCTGAGTACAAAAAAAGTGGAAAAGGCAGCCTGGCATGTCCAGCCCATTTGCAGACAATTACAATTAGGAGTGAAGGTTTCCTCCCAGATTAATTTTTCTTAATACAAACCTCAGAGGCCCCCCGAACTGTCCGATATTTGGGACACCGTGGGTTGCGGAGGGGGTGGGAATAACGCAGAGGAATTTACAGGGAACGGAAAAATATTAGGGGGAGGGGACTGAGGTGGCCAGTAACGGCCACGTCGGAGTTCATTGTGTCGGCCACTTCCCTCTTCCAGCGAGGGCCCAGAAAGGGGTACCTGGTTGGTCTCCCCCTCTGGCTTCTCGGGAGGAGAGCCTGGCATTTGAGGGTAACCCCCCCATGCGGGATAGGGATGTATCCGGGTTTGGGGAGGGGTTACTGGGACTGTTGGGGAGGATGAAGGCAAAAAAAAGATGGAAGCAGCCGAGGCAGCCCGCCCTCGCCGCCAGGGAAGTGGGCTAATGAGAAACACACTCTTGCAGGCACAGTGTTCACACGTGAATTTAATTACCCCGTTTTTAGGAGTCGCTGCTTTACGTTTGTATCTGGTGTGGGTTTTTTCTTCCAATTAACAAAGAAGCCGAGGCCTTTTAATTTACCCCTGAAAGACTAAAAGTGGTGAGAATCACCCTCCTCAATTTGGCCAAGCTGAGGGATGGGATTAAAGTCAATGCCCCGTGCTCCTCCCCGTTTTAATTTCTGGCCCTGGACTTGAGCTGCGACCGCCTCACATTGGGCCTTGTAACTGCGCTGAGCCGCCTGGCTGCGTGGGTAACTCAGGCTGCCCCGCCAGGGGCAGTGGCCAGGAAGGAAGGAAGGAAGGAAGGAAGGAGACCTGAAGGATTCATACTGGGCCCTGAGGCCAGCCTCTCCGGTGCGGGCCTCCCAGCTACTGAGCTGCCGGGTCTCTTAGGCCGAATTCTCCTTTTATTGATGCTGCCTCGTGGTTTTTTTTTTTGCAGCTCGGGTTAGGGGAGTGCGACAAGGCTAGCAGAGCTCAGCATTAGGGTCTGGGAGGTCGGAGCGCAGGGCTGGGGTGCCTGCTGCGTCCACGGGTGGGGGGGGGGAGATCGTGATTCCAGCTGACGCAGTGCAGGGTCCGTTGGGCGCGCGTGTGTGCGGTTGTGCCCGAACGCGCGGCACAACCAGGCACCCAAACACTTCGCTCTCTGATGGCTGGGCCGCTCCTTGGTGGGGCGCTCGCTGGAGACAGAGCGGTAAATTTGGGAACTGCCTGGACACCCTGCGATCCAGTAGGGCAGATTCCAGGGGCCCTCAATAGGCTGTGTCCTCTGGGCAGCCTGTCCCTGCCCAGCGCGCTCGGGCAGGGGTAGTGGTGGCTCAGTTTGGGAAGGCTACTGCGTTGAATTTGACTTTTCAAGGCCGGCCCCTGGTAAACTCGCATCTCCGGGGACTGCGGAGATTATTTACAGGGAGCCCGCCAACCAAACACAACAGTCTAATTTAACCTTTCCAAGTCCTCGTAAATTTTTACAACTGGGAGCCACAGCGAGGTAAACGAATCTGTTGGTCGTTCCCAACTTCCCACCAGCCTGTGTGGCTTCTGAAACAATAACTCCTTATGAAATATAAATATAGATTTAAATACAGTAGAGCGAGAATGCGATTTGGCTGCTTTTTTATGGCCTCAATTATTGTCTAATTTTATGTGAGGGGCTCTGCTGGCCGCACTAGCACGCGGGACCCGCGCCTTGCTGATGGCGTGATTAATTGTGATATAAAATAGTCCGTTTAAGAAGTGTGTGTCTGGTGGTGGCGGTGGGAAGGGGAGGGAGTCCGGAGGCAAGGCCAGATTTGATCTTTTAATCTTCGTTGGCCACAATTAAAACAAACCCGATCGTTGAGCGCCGCGATCCCTTTGCATAAAAACATATGGCTTTTGCTATAAAAATTATGACTGCAAAACACCGGGCCATTAATAGCGTGCGGAGTGATTTACGCGTTATTGTTCTGCTGGGCGGACACGTGATGCGCGTGGCCAATGGGGGCTCAGGCGCCGGCAACTTATTAGGTGACTGTACTTCCCCCCCTGGTGCCACCAAGTTGTTACATGAAATCTGCAGTTTCATAATTTCCGCGGGTCAGGCCAGCCGGCAAGGTGCGGGGTACGGCGATGGCCACCACCGGGACCCTGGGCAACTACTATGTGGACTCATTCCTGCTGGGCGCTGACGCTGTGGATGAGCTGGGCGCGGGACGCTATGCTCCGGGGGCCCTGAGTCAGCCCCCACGGCAGGCGGCGGCACTGACGGAGCACCCCGACTTCAGCCCATGCAGCTTCCAGTCCAAGGCGGCGGTGTTCGGTGCCTCGTGGAACCCGGTGCACGCGGCGGGCGCCAACTCGGTGCCCGCGGCGGTGTATCACCACCACCACCCCTATGTGCACCCCCAGGCGCCCGTGGCTGCGGCAGCGCCGGATGGCAGGTACATGCGCTCCTGGCTGGAGCCCACGCCCGGTGCGCTCTCCTTCGCGGGCTTGCCCTCCAGCCGGCCTTACGGCATTAAACCTGAACCGCTGTCCGCCAGAAGGGGTGACTGTCCCACGCTTGACACTCACACTTTGTCCCTGACTGACTATGCTTGTGGTTCTCCTCCAGTTGATAGAGAAAAACAGCCCAGCGAAGGCGCCTTCTCCGAAAACAATGCTGAGAATGAGAGCAGCGGAGACAAGCCCCCCATCGATCCCAGTAAGTGTCTCCTCCCTCCAAACTGGCTGCCGCCTCCACGCCGGCCACCTGGATCTGCCAGCCTGCCAGCTTTCTCTCGAGCCTGCCTTCGCCCGCCTGGGAGCCTCCTGAGCAGAGGCCGAGAGCCAGAAGTTGCTGTTTGGGACGCCTCGGATGGGGCCCCAAGTCCACAGAGCTGTGACTAGCGGGCCGCTGGGCTAGGGGGGAGGGGAGGTGGCTGCTACGGAGAGAGGGGGCGGGGCGGGTGCTGCAGGCCGAGCCAAGACCAGCCACCCCTCTCCCTGGCTGCCCAGGACCAGGACTGAGATACTTTGGGCTGTTCTTCGAAAGCAGCGTTGCAGAGTCTTTTGTGCGACTAGATTGTCCAGGAGTGGCGGCAGCAACTGCAGCCGGGACGCTGGGGAATACGGCCGGCCGATTCCCTTCACTTCTTGTCTTCAGCCAGTGGCGGCGTAAATCCTGCCCAAGATGAGGCTGCAAGCTACCAGGCCACGAGGGTCCCCATGCCAGATTATTCTAATAAACTGGAGAAGTGATCAACGGCCTTGGGGCGCCTACGGGCGCAGTGTGGGCCTGCCCCTCTCCCACAGCCTTCCAGGGAGGTCAAATAAGGAGTGGGAAGAGTAGAAGGAAAGGTGGGGAAGGGAAGACACACAGAGTTACTGAAAGGGAGAAAAGAATATTAATCTTGCTACACGAACACAGGGCAGCGTGGTTTCCCCCTGCCTGGCAAGAAAGAGATCTGTTTTCAAATTTCACTCATCACACAATGTTCGGAAAGTGGGAGGGGAGAGGGAAGGACAGGAGGACAGAGGAGGAAAAAGGAGGGCCTCGGAGGGGAGGGGGAGCCAAGGTTTTACTGCGTGCAATTGTAAGTGACCGTCCCTGCGTCTGTCTGCCAGGCGTCCATTGTGTCGGAGGCTCTACCGCCTTCCCTAACCAATTCAGCAGCGTCTTTGGCGAAGACCCCCGGAGGTGCCCCAGCCCCCAGCAGAGCGGGGGTGTGCTTCTCCTCCTTCTAAATCCCGTTTTTCTCCCCCCCCCCACCAGGCAACCCGGCTGCCAACTGGCTCCACGCGCGCTCCACGCGGAAGAAGCGCTGCCCCTATACTAAACACCAAACGCTGGAGCTGGAGAAAGAGTTTCTGTTCAACATGTACCTCACCAGGGACCGCAGGTACGAGGTGGCCCGCCTGCTCAACCTGACGGAAAGGCAGGTTAAAATCTGGTTCCAGAACCGCAGGATGAAAATGAAGAAGATCAACAAGGACCGAGCGAAAGACGAGTGATGATGCCACTTGAGTTCATTTAGGAAACAGACGGAGCTAGAGGGAAAGAGAAAGGACTGACTGCCTGCCCCCTTCTCCCACCCCACACCACCCAAGCCTCCAGCACCCCACAACAAAGGGGCACTAAACTCCAGGCCTCATCTCCCCCCTGGCAAATCTTTCTCAGGCTGGCTCCTTGGCCTGCCGCTTTCATGGAGGAGGTATTGTAAGCTTTCCATTTTTCGTTAAGAAAAAAAACAACAAACAAAACAAAAAAAAAAAAGAAGAAAAAGAAGAAGAAGGGGGCATTAGCGCTGATAGCTGTGTATGCTAACTTGTATATATTTTATAAAATCTACCTGTTCCTGACTTAAAACAAACAAAAAAAAACTACCTTTTTATAATGCACAACTGTTGACTGCGGGCTGTATAGTTTTTAGTCTGTGTAGTTAATTTAATTTTCTCTTTGTGCGGCAGAGCAATCTGCCCAGATACTTGAACACTGTGTTTTATTGTGGTAATTATGTTTTGTGACTCAAACTTCTGTGCTGGGTGATGCACCCGTTGTGATTGTGAAAGCTAGAATTCAATTTGAACTCAGGTTGTTTATGAGGGGGGAACAATTGCATAGAGTATAGCTCTGTAGTGGGATATGTCTTCTGTATAACTAGGCTGTTAACCTTTGATTGTAAATTAGCTGTAAGGATTTCTCAGTGAAATAAATTTTTAAAAAAAAGAAAGAAAGAACGGGTTCTTTGGGATGCATAGATTCATGGTTTTCTCCACTTTTGAAATTCGGGCATTTTAGTCACTACATGCTCTATAGACCTGTCTTGTCCATTGTATATACAATCCATGTATTAAACAGCAATCAGACCAGCTTAAATATTGTTTTTGCACCAAACAGGGAAGAAATTCGGAGCTATACGTATGTGCAGGTTACTACCTATGGTTTACGTTTAATTTTAACTGGGGAGAAATGATATTGTAATGGAGTTAATTTTATTGATAATAAATTATACACTATGAAACCGACATTGGGCTACCGTAGATTTGTATTCTTGATGAATCTGGGGTTTCCTTTGGGCTAAACATACACTGTATATTTTGCAATAGTTACCTCAAGGCCTACTGACCAAATTGTTATGTTGAGATATTTAACTTTTAGCCAAATAAAATATATTGATTATTTTTATTTTATTTACCATTTTAATTTTATTTATTTATTATTATTATTTTTGCGAGTCAGCTCTTTGCATCTTCTTCTCCCGGGGCAGGGGAGCCTTGATGGTCTCTGGGTAGGGCCAGGTTGGGATAAAAGAGGCCGGAACCTCGATTTTGCTCTGCCGGGCTTTGGGGAGCTGGAACCTACCGCAGGCAGCCACGGGCTGACCTCGGGGCTCCGCACCAGGCCGGCTGCCTGGCGGCACCAGCCGCGGAGCAGCGGAGGAAGGCTGGGGACACGGGGCAGCGAGGCTGGGTTTCCAGCCCTGTGTCCATTTGCCAGACGGCCAGGAGGACTCTGAGGAGCTGGGCTGGCGTCCTGGGTATCGCTGCCCGGCAGTAAGGAAAGGCCACTCTTTCATCTCGGCGCCCTAAGAAATTGCCCAAGCCCGTGTCCACGGCGACTGCTGGGCCTTCCCTAGCAGTGTGTGTGTGTGTGGGGGGGGGAGCGCTGGACAGTGAGCTGAGGGCCTGCCTCCTAAGGGGTCTCCAAGGAGGGAAACAGGAGCCTGATCACCCCAACGTGGCTCTGGGGACAGACATCTGGGAGCTCTCAGGGGACCGAAAGCCTGCACCCCCCTCACCCCCACCTCCTGGCAGGCTGGCCCGGGGGATTCTGGGCCCTGCTCCGAGCGCCCCTCCCTGAGCACAAGTCCTGGCAGAGGCCGGGCCCAGGCAACGGACGAGCCCGAAGCACCATAAAAGAAAATGAGGGTTGTTACTGTTTATGGGGTGTAAAGGGCTGCGAGGGGAACGGGGCCACAACCTCAGAGGCCCGAGCACCTTCTAGATGTGACCGGAGGGTTCAGCCTTCCCCCCTACACTGCCCCCCCCCTTGAGGACTTCAGCAAAGGTATCTGTATTCGGACACGTAAAAGGGGAACCAAGGCACCAGGGATGGGGCGTCCTCTCACACCCCACCCCCACCCCGCCGCCAGGTTGGGACGCCCTCTGTTGTTGCAGACAGAAGGAACTTCAAAGAATGGGCACTAAGGGTGTGCCATAAAGGCCGGGTCTGCGAACTGTCTGGAATTCGGCCCTTAATGAGTTTACAACTGTCCAGCCCCAATTAAGATTTTCCACCAAAGCCCTTTCATTTGTTTGCTCTGTCTGCCGCCGATAAAGCGATTGCGGAAACAGCTCTCTTTTATGGGCACTGCCCTCTCGGCAGCGTAGATTCCGGGCTCCACGCAGACCCCCTGGGACCCAGCCCTCGCAGTCCTCTGAAAGTGGGGCGCCGGACCCGCGGCAGCTGCCAACGAAGTTCAGGCGCGGCACCTACCACTGCAGTACCAGAGCTCGGCCAGCAGATGGCAGTATGACTCCACGCAAGAGGTCCCCACGCCGCCATCTCCCGCCGCCGCGACCCTGGGAAGTTCCTAAGATGTCGACTTGACGCGAGCCTTTCTGGCATGGGAGCCCCTGATTTGAGTGAACATCAGTGGTATATTTTTCCGTTCTGCTCACGCCAGGATAGAAGCTGGGAAACAAGCAAGCGGCGGGGGGCTCGCCTGACCTGCACCTTCCAGTCCCCCTCCATCCCGGGGGCCTAGCTCTGCAGGACTGCAGCTCCAGGCGTGGGGACGGCTCTGGGGTCACCATTCCCAGCCCTGGACAAGCCTCGGTGCAGCGCTACGCTCGGAGAACCGGCTGACCGGCGGACAGACACAGAGACTAAAGGCCTACAGCCCTCGGACCTGATGACTTCCCCCCAGAGGGTGTGCAGAGGGCGCATCCGTGCCAAAGGTCCTGGGCGACCCCCAAAGGCTGCGCCCTAGTAAAGGGCCCGAGGAGGAGCCAACACCCCGGGTGAGCCAGAACCCCGGGACTCGGCCACCGTGAATACGTGACAATAAAATTAGGCGGCTGAAAATTGGGCTTAAAGCATTCTTGGTGACTATCTAGTGTAGGTCTGGCGGCTGCGTTGCCTAGGAATGGGAATCCTTGGGGACAGACCAGGAACTGCTTTGGTTATTCTAAAATTAATGTAATGTTTTAAATAATTAAAATAACATCCTAGCTCCAGAACAGGCGCTCACGTCGTCGTGAAAGACGCTGCTGCTTTCTCTCGCCGTAGAATTTCCTCGGCAATGGAGACACTGAGGCTACTCTGGCGTCCTCTGCTCAGGAGGAGGGAGGGGACCCCAATCAAGGCCCAGCCCATCCCAGACCCTGAGTGAAGAACCCGCCCGGAGCCTTCCAGGAGGCGCCCTGAGAGCGGGGCGAGGATCAGCCCCAGGTGCAGAACAGTTTCCCAGAGAAAACGCAAAAGCAAACAGAGGACCCTTGGAAGCACCCTGGAGCCCTGTAAACACTGCACAGGGTGCATTCATTTGGATTGTAACAGTCTCTGCCAAGCCCACAAAATGTTTACAACCTGCATCTCCACGCTGTACACGCTATAAAACTGGGGACTGGATTTTGGCTGACATCTCTCCCGGGTCTCCCCCCCCCCCCATCCCCTCTCCTTCCTTTTTCTCTGTTTATATGCACATGTCGGTATTACAGACACACGTCTTCATTATATTTCATTACATAATACACAATATTTCACAGCATCTGATTGTAAGAAGGGTTTTATAACTTCCTGAGAGCTGTCCGTGGCCGTGTATCCAAGCGGCAGATAGAAAGCTGGGTTTATGTAACTACAAATAAGTGGCAAAGGAGCAGATCGGTAGCGTAGCCACCGCTTCTCTCTCCAGGTCTCGGAGGCCCCAGGTAGGTGCAGGCCGGCGGGGATCTCAGAGGCCTCATGCATCGCCAGGCGGGGCCTCTCTTGCCCTTGGCCTGCGGGTGGCTGGGAAGCAGTTCTCCCCGCTCGGCTGCCTAGGACCGGTTTCCCAGTACGCCGCCCAGATGATATTCCGCAAGAGCCAGATCTGCTTTGCACTAGTGGGGAATGGATTTGTCCCGGAGCCGAGACCCGGGACTGCTCACTGAATGGAGAAATCGAGGCGCAGGTCGCGCGAGGGGCGCGGACAGAAAGGTTTAGAGAAGCAAATTGCCAGCCGCCCGGCTCTGGCAGGCTCCATTCGCTGTCAGAGAACTGGGTTTACATTCTTAGCTGGATTTAAATGTTGAGGACAATTTGGCACCAAAAAGCAGGGGAAACACATATTGCTTGGTATATAGGAACTCAGCCCCAGGAAAGCGGTGGACAATGTCTTTATCTAAGGAGAGTGAGGCACAGGACCCCGCCTACGCATGCCTGCTGCAGGCCGCGTCAAGGAGTATTTCTGTGAATATTAGCACAAGTAACCCAGGGCAATTGTGTCTTTTCGGCCAAATATGTAGGAAACCAATGGCTCAAGAACACGCGGTTAAAGAGGCCTTATTGAAAGCCAGATTCTGTCTAGCCTTTTCGTTTTAAAACTCTGCCACAGAAGGCAGGAGGGGAGAGAGAAGCCAGAAACGAAAGGGAGGTTTCGGCACCAGCGGGACTCGGCCCAGTTGGTTGACTTGGGTCCAGAGAGGCCCAGGCCTTGCGGGGCAGTATCCGGATCCTCCTCGGCCCAGGCAGAGGGGCAGTGTGTCCTGTCGGGACCGCTTGGATTTGCGCGGGACAAAACCAGGCAGAGATGAGCCTGTGGCGCGGACTTGCAGCGCTCTTGCGTTGGGTCCCGCGCTCCCCAAAATCGCTCCCCGCAGTCTGTAGGGTCAGCTAACTCAGGGCAGGTTCTACTTGAAACGCCATCGCTGTCGGCTGCTTCAGCCACCGGAGTCTAGACAGACAACGGTCGGCGGGCCTGGGTCTTTCTCTTTGCATCTTGCTGTGTCACTTGAGGGACAATTTATTGGTCTAAAGCTGTCTAATTCCTCCTCTTTGATCTCCTAGCCCTCTTCTTGTTTGTTTCATCTTCCTTTAACTTTCTTAAGTTTTTATTTCCTGCCAGAAATTGATGCTATTTGGAATATTTGTTTTTTTCATCCCTTCCTGACTTATCTTCTCTATTCCCCAACCAAGACAGTTAGCATCCTGTTCCACCATAAAGGGTATCCCGGATATTGCCTCCTCCCCATGGCTCGAGTACCTCCAGGGGACATCACCCTGGCCCCACCTGCCCAGACAGCCCCCACCTCTCCATCCACACCCTGGGCCCACTAGGCCAGAGCCCAGGCTCTGTTGCGTCGGGGTCTGAACCCGCCTGCCGCCTTTTGTGCTCCTAGTACCCCCTGAGAGGGTGCAGTGAACGGGGGCGGCCTGGACCCTCTGAAAGTGATGGGAAGCGCTTTGTACACGAAGAACCAAACTCTATAATTTAGAGGAAAATTTCCGGGGCAATTCCATTGTGAGGTCGGGTTTATGGTGTGCAATCGAGCTGAGCAGTAAAAGGCGTACTGACCTGGCCGCCAGGCTTCCAGCTCAGCCTGGGCAGTTTACGAGCGTTTAGGGGAAGGCTTCGCCCCACCACCCTCAAAGGAGCGGGTGAGCAGCGGGGCCTTTGGCTGTTCCAACCCTGCCCAGGGGTTGGAGGCTTTGGAAGGTAAGCTCCAGGAGTTGGGGGCCTGGATGGGAGAGAGTGTGACTGCTGTGCGCCTCCCCTCTCTCTGGAAAGGTGAAGCCCCCAGAGCTGGGTGGCCTGTTGGGAGGGGTCTCCCTATTTGTCTTTGGGGTGCCCAAAAGAAAAGGAGACCCAGAGTGGGCGGCAGTCCCCAGGTGGGCTGGGCCTCCTTCTCTTCTCTCCAAACTGGCTTTAAAGCATGTATTGCTACTAGGCACTCAGGCCCATGAGGAGCTGTAGAGGCCCAGGGGTGGCCACAGGGGAGGCCATCAGAAACCTCAGGGTACAAGTGGTACCTGGAAAGGTGTAGGGCCTGAGGTTCCTTCAAGCTGGGGGAGACTTGGTTCCCCTCCAGACAGGGAGAATCCAGGGTTGCCGAGAGGACAAAAGAGTGCCCAGCCATTTCTTGGGCTGCTAGAGGCCAGGCAGGTGCCCAGGAGAGAAAGCACAGAGCCTGAAGGGCCAGCAGTGTCCTGGAGGAGAGAGGGGAATCCCACGATAGTAAATATGTTGGCAAATGAGGCTCATTAATAGATAAATATTTCATTGCTTCCTTTAGGGCAGATAAACAGTGCGCCCTGATTAAGGAAAGGAAGCTGGGAGACCTTGACTTTATTCGAACCACATGGTTCCAGTTGGCTGTGGCGTTCTCGCTGCAGCTGGAAGCGACGCTGCCCCGGCTCCATCTGAATCGTAGTCTAAGTGCCCGCTGGACCTGGGCAAGAGGAGACACAGGCAAAGAGTCGATTTACCCAGAGTAGAGACTTGACCACGGGGCCACTTTGGGGTACACGGGGTGCAAAGATCCTCCTTGGGCTGAGTCAGTGGGCAGAAGAGGGGCAGAGAGGACCCGCAGGCTTGGCCCAGGGTTCGGTGAGAACGGGTTGCGCCCTGCCGGCCCCGCGCAGCCTCTGTGCAGGCCAGGGGTGCAGGTTGGCGGCAGGCTGAGCGGTCCCGCGGAGCCTGGGGTTCTTTTCCCGCAGGATGCGCCAGGCCCGCCACGCGCGGGCAGATTCGTTGGCCACACATTTGAGCCTTTTCCGCTTCCATTCTAGGCTGCCGCGGGCCCCGCGGAGCAAGACCACCTGTGAGGGCTGCTGAGATTGGCGGAGGCGGTCATGTGGGCGGTCACGTGCTGCGGCGAGCTCCGTCCAAAAGAAAATGGGGTTTGGTGTAAATCTGGGGGTGTAATGTTATCATATATCACGCTACCTCGTAAAACCGACACTGAAAGCTGCCGGACAACAAATCACAGGTCAAAATTATGAGTTCTTCGTATTATGTGAACGCGCTTTTTAGCAAATATACGGCGGGGGCTTCTCTGTTCCAAAATGCCGAGCCTACTTCTTGCTCCTTTGCGCCCAACTCGCAGAGAAGCGGCTACGGGGCAGGCGCCGGCGCCTTCGCTTCGACCGTGCCGGGCTTGTACAATGTCAACAGCCCCCTGTATCAGAGCCCCTTCGCGTCCGGCTACGGCCTGGGCGCCGACGCCTACGGCAACCTGCCTTGCGCCTCCTACGACCAAAACATCCCCGGGCTCTGCAGTGACCTCGCCAAAGGCGCCTGCGACAAGGCGGACGAAGGCGCGCTGCACGGTCCGGCCGAGGCCAATTTCCGCATCTATCCCTGGATGCGGTCTTCAGGTAGGCGCAGCCGCTAGGCGGGCCGGGTGGGCGGGCGGACCGAGTGGGGAACGCGGGGCTGGAGAGCGCGGAGCTGGGAGCCTGGCGGCTGCAGCCGGCGGCCCCGTGACTTCTGGCGGCGCTGCCTTTCTGGTTTTAATTAGAGTCGAGGCGCCATAGCGTGGAGAACCCGTAGCATTGTATGTAAATGAGGCTCATAAAACTTTTTATGGCCCAATTAATGGGTTCAATCCTCGTAAATTTATTTAACTCCATTTGCCTTGGAATTTTAACATTAAGTTTGTTTGTTCGCTATTCTCTCTCTTTCTCCCTCCCTTTCTCCTCTCTCCCTCCTTCCTCCTTTTCCTTTCAGCCTGGCTTTTCTTTCTCAAAAGCTGGGAGAGCCTAACCCTTCAGGGCCCCTCACACGCTCCGGTGCTAGGGGCCTTTTAAAGGCTGGCGTGGAGGGCTAGATCGGGAACAGAGGGTAGGAGTACCCCAGGAAGGTCCGGGGATAGGGGCGCAGGCTGCTAGGGAGGAAGGGGGCCCCTGAAGTGCGGGCCACCTAAGGTCGTCCACTTGCCTAGCCAGGCAGGGAAGCAGCCCCACTCGTCTTTGAATGGCAAAAGCGCAGCGTCTCCCACTTGCCCACACTCTATATTTACAATTTCCCTTTGTCAGGGGGAAGCTGGACATTGTGGAAGCCTAGCCGGCTGGAAAGCGCGGTTGTAAAGTTGGGATTCTGTGCCTTCCCTCTTCAGGGAACTGCCTGCACGTCTGTTACCGCAGTTGGGGGTCTTCCCCTATCATTCCTGCTCCTCCCCCAGCTCAGTTCGGGGGCTCGGGGCAGAGGGGAACGTGCCCGGGTCAGGGCTGGGAGGAGGGTATGAGCTCTGGGACAGCGGCCTGGCTAATGTACTATCCTGTCTGTGTCCTTATCAACTTGTCTGTCCCTGTGTCCATGGGTCCACATATCTGCTTGCAGGGCCTGATAGGAAGCGGGGTCGACAGACCTACACTCGCTACCAGACGCTGGAGCTAGAGAAGGAGTTCCACTTCAACCGCTACCTGACCCGGCGCCGCCGCATTGAGATCGCCCATGCGCTCTGCCTCACGGAGCGCCAGATCAAGATCTGGTTCCAGAACCGCCGCATGAAGTGGAAGAAAGAGCATAAGGACGAAGGTCCGGCAGCCGCCCCAGCCCCCGAGGGCCCCGTGCCCGCAGCTGCAGCCACTGCTGCTGCCACCGACAAGGCTGAGGATGAGGACGACGATGAAGAAGAGGATGAGGAGGAGGAGGAATGAGGGGCCGAACTGAGCCCTTGGCTGCACCAGACAGTCGAAAAAGCGTCTTTAGAGACTCATCAATTTTATTTACAAAAGTGGAAAAATAAAAAGAAAATGTAAAAAAACAACAACAAAAAAAACAGTCCCCAACCTGTACCTCATCTACCCCATTTCCCACTCCAACTCCCAACTTTTTTGGACAGCAGCCGCCTAGACTGGGTCCCCTTGGGGATCCCCTCTGCCTCCGAGGACCCCCAGCAGATACCCCCCCCCAACCCAAGGCCAGCTGGCTCTGCGCTGGCATGGTTAAAATACTACCTAGCACAGGCCTCGGAGAGAGGCACCCCCAAACTACCTATGGGCCCAGCCTCAGTGGACCTCCACTCCCAGGAAGCCCAGAGTGTCCCAACACTGGCAGACACCCAGCACCTCCCCCATAGGTCAAGGACCTGACTCTCTAAGTACTACCTATTTGTCCCAAACTACCTATATTGTGCTTGCTGGCTCGCCTGCTACCTAGTGCCGGCCCCTCCCAGGCCAGGCCCCTGCTGCTTGTGGCTGGCAGCCTTTGGGGTCCCTGAGGCTGCACTGAGAAGGTGCTGGGGTCTGGGAACCAGGGCATTGGCTTCTATTTAAATTGAAAAATAATATATTTATTCCAAAGCATTTTAAGTGCTGCAACCTAGAATCCCTCTTCTCTGGCCTGGATAATCCAAGTTCAGGCCCATCACCCCCCCCCCCCCCACTTCTGGAGGGGAGCATTCCCAAGCTAGCTGCAGATTTCTAAGTTAGCTTCTGCTTAGTAGGACTGCAGAGATGCTCCCAGCCTCCCTGCTCCCTCCCCACCCATGTCCTACTGTCCAGCCATGTTGAATATGTACATCCTGATTTTTCCTACAATAGCAAATATTGTATATTTGAACAAGATTTTTTTGTCATTTATATAGTTTTGGAGCTCATTTGTAAGGCAATGTCTTGACTTGGGAAGGATGTGTTAATGGGGTGACCTTGTAGCATGGTGTGTTGTCTTGAGCTAACTCTATAGCAAGTGGGGAGAGGCAATGCCCTCCCCAGTGCCCTTCATCTCCTGTGTTGTCCTGCGTCCCCCTCTTATCCCTCTCAGCTCTAGCCTTGGGTTCCAGGAACAGGAAGGTATGCTTTCAGTTTTGCCCAGCTAACTGTGTTTTATGTAAAAGAAAAATAAAGATGCTTGGTGACAAAGAAATGTGGACTGTTTTATCTGGGGAAGGGGGCTGCGGAAGAGGGTGATTATGGCTGGAGAGCAAGCCCTAGCTGTGTGTGTGTCCAAAGGAGCTTTAGAGAAACCAAAGTGGAAGGACAAATAGGGTCCAAGTGTTGAGTGCCCATGAATCGGTGTATATGCATGTCAAGTTCCTTTTTGTGTGGAGTTTTTATGTATGGGTTTGTATAGGTATGTGTGTACTTCTTTGTGTATATGTATTTCTGTGTACGTCTGTGTGTATTTTTACATGAGTCCATAACTATATATTTCTGTGTCCGTAATTAAGTGAACATGTTTCTGTGTGTAAATAATTGCATGTGTTTCTGTGTCCAGAATTGAGTGTATGCATTTTTGTGTGTCCATAATTGTATATGTGCATTTCTCTGGGTGGAGATTTTTGTCTGGTTTGTGTGTGTGAGCACAAACATCTTCCAAATACCTTGAAAACGGAATCTTTGATAGATATTCTATGAACTTCCCTAAAAGCCTCCATAAATTCAAAGAGGGAATCCAAAATCCGCTCTTTCCTCTAAGGCTGTGGAGTGAGCTTGCAAAGGGGTATCACCTTGCGACTGATTCCGAATTTTCCATGAGCCCCGAACCTGGCTCCAGGCTAGGAGGTGTGATTCAGGGCCTCTGACGCAGTCCCCCCACCCCGTGTGCAGGCTAAGTGTGGGTGCCTCAGAGCCCAGCACTGCAGCTGAGTCGGGGCAGGGCGGCAGACCCCTGCTGCAAACCTGGGTGGGGGTGTCTGGGTGCGGAGAAGGATGGGGGGCTGGGGAAGAAGCCAGAAGGCAGTGGGGACAGCGCAGAACAGCGTGAGCTCTGAGGGCGAGGACCTCGACTCCAATCTCCTGCCTGGGCTGGGCCGGCTTCTTATAGCTCTTTTAATAAAACCTGGCCCAACTGGGTCTGTAAAACCTGCCGCCCCAAGTCGGGGCGGCCTCCGTGGTAAGATGGCGCCGGTGTAAGAGCTGCCTCCTCTTAGAGATGGGGAAAGGGTCATAAATCCGTTGTTGTTTATGAAAATTTACAACTTTGCAATACAACTTTATGAGTTGTTCGGCCCTTCCATTGGCCGCTGTCGGTCATGTGGATGGGAACCGTGAACATGAACTTTTTTATAATTTCCCTTGCGAGAATAGAGCCGCATTCTTTTGCTCCGCTCCGTCCTGCCTGCTTCGGAGCTCTGCCTTCCAGCCCGGCTCGGCTGCGCTTTGTCCGGCGATGGCGAGCGAGAGGAGGCCCGGGGCCCGACCCGGCCCGGCCGCTCCCGCTGGAGATGGGGCGCGCCCAGTTCCAGGCGCTGAGGCGGTCGCTCTGCAACTCGTAACCTGGCTAATTTCCTGCGTCCTCTGGCACCAGGAAGGAGGACAATTCGTCTCCCCGTGCTGCCCAAGCGACAGCTGTCAGAAGGGCAGGAGCTTCTGGGAGCCGCCATCTGAAGGTGAGACATGTGGGGAGACAGGAGCAAAGGTGGTGAGATGGCAGCCAGCGCCGGTGGTAGTGGGAGAGGGCACCCAGGGTGGCTTTGAAGAGGGGCATACTCCCCGTCACCCACACTCACCCGTTCACTGTCGTCCCCTAATACATGACAGGACAGACCCCCCCCCACCACACACACACACACACACACACACACACACACACATACACGCATTCCCTTTCTCCTCTCCCTGGCTCACAGGGGTAGAGAATGCCCGTCTTCCTTTTGGTGGCACATCGCCCTGGCATAAGTGCAGGAGCACTGAGGTCTCTCTCCCCTTTCCCAAGGACCTGGCCTAGCCCCAAAGGAAGTGGCCCTGCACCCTGCGTTCCCCGCCAGCCTCTCGGGTTTGGATTTTTTTCTTTTTTTCATTCATGACCCAATTGGTTCGATTGAATTCCCCAACGACTGGGGACAGTTCCCAACCTGGGAAGGTGGGAAGAGATGAGGACCGAGTGAATTTATCGACAGGCGTTTTATATCGACACAGCGCCTTCTATTCCCCGGGAACTGGTTTGTGGAGAGAATGGTAGAATGGGGCGGGGAGTACACAAACAAGAACTTACTAATTCAGCCAGAGTCCGCTGCTGATTGCCTGCTTCCCTCCACGCGGTTTTCCGATGAGAGAGATGTCAGAAGCGCGGGGAGAGGGAAGAGGTGCGCGGGTGGAATTCTGTGTTGGAGGAGAGGATGGGGTTAATTGGCTGGGTGTTGCTTGGCGGGAAGTTTCGGTGCAGAGGATGGAGCGGTGTTATTGCGAGGGGCAGAGGCCCGCAGCTAAGGTTGAAAGGAGGACGCGAACCGAATCTGGGCGATAGGAGGACACCCACCCACCCGCCTCGGCGCAGCAGGGCCGGTGATGGCGGGCCCACCTTCAGCCAGCGGGGAGAGGACTGTGGAACTGCCCAGGCGGAGGCGCGGAGGGGACCGCAGGGTTGCGTTAGGTCGCAAGGTGGCACCAACCACGGTTTGGTCTGGGTGCCTCTCCGCCGGATTTGCCCAGGGAGCTTCCTGGGATAGCGACCAGAAACCATTCTGAGGTTCTGGGCTCGAGTTCTTTGGTTTTTTGGTTTAGGTTATTGAAGTTTTCCCACCTTAAGATACTACCTTGGTGTGCGTTAGATAATGAAGAAGGGGCTGCGGAGGTTCGGGACGCCCGCGGGCACTGTGGTGCACTCAGAGAGGATAAAGCGGCGCATTTGCATTGCAGGGCCGCGGGCAGCCTGACTGCGGCTGCCGCGGGCCCATTATTTATTGCGACCGAGCCCGGGTGGCTCGCTGCTGCCACGCTGTGGCCGTCGCCGGGACCGACGTCAGCCGCAGCCCCGCGTCGTGCAGCCTGGCGCGACTACTGCTCGGGCCCCTCAGAGATTCCCAAGCAGGCCGAGGAGAGGGGGGCGAGGGAGGACCTGAGAGGCGGTCTCCCAGGGCCTGACTGGCCGGGAACCTTCCCCGCCTTGGCCACCTGACAGGAGCTGGACGCCCGACTAGACTCGGGTCCCCCCCCCCCCCCCCCCCAGCACCAAGGAGACTGGTTGTACAGGCCGCCTGGCACGTCATGGCTGCTTCTGTCCAAACTGCGCGTCCTAAGGCGCCC
The DNA here is from genome assembly GCA_030848825.1 of Tadarida brasiliensis. NCBI lineage: Eukaryota > Metazoa > Chordata > Mammalia > Chiroptera > Molossidae > Tadarida > Tadarida brasiliensis. Next base: position 88,889,478 of record CM061267.1, on the reverse strand, counting down.
TGGGGGCGCACGCTGGTTCGGGGAACGCGGCGCTTTGGGATTTTGAAATCACAGAGACCACTGGTAGTCCTGAGGCCTGCAGGCCTGGCTGACACTGAGGAGGATTGGCTATGGCAAGGAAGGCGGGCTTTGGCTCCAGGCGAGAGCCCGTGACAGGGGCAGGCCGCACCTGTGTGCTGTGGGCTCTGGCCTGGGCTAGAGATCAGGGCGGAGGAGGTGGCCTTTAAGGTCCCCCCACACCAGCAGGCCGTCCTCCAGGCTGACAGAGGTCAAGGAGCTCAGTGGGCAGCCCAGGGAAAGGGCGGATTGTGTGGCCCTGCTCGCCATCCTGTCCCCTTGAGGAGCAGCCGAAAGGTAAGTGGACTTTCTATGTGGCTTTGACCGAGAAGAGAGAGCCCTGGTGGCCATTCTCACCATCCCAGTAAAGGCTCCCTCCACCGTCTGGGGCTCCTATTCTTGCGGCTTGCTCTCTCTACCCCCCCCCCCCGTGTGTGTGTGTGTGTGTGTGTGTGTGTGTATATATATATATATATATATATATATATATATATATTTCACTGGTTGGAGAAATAGATTTGGGCAGTTGCCAACATGACATGTACCAGCCTTGGCTAACATGTAGAGATCTCAGTTAAATGTATTTTTCCATCTTAGTGCCTATAGAAGCTAGAAATACAATGTGTGTGGGTTTTTTTGTTGTTTTTTTGGCTCTTGTTTGAGAAATCAAATTCTCTTGTTGGCTGGGAGCATTATTAGATTGAGAATCCAGGTCAAACCATAACAAATAATAATAAGAGTAGTAAACTGCCACCAGCCCCAAAGCTATGTGGGACCTGGAGGAATGAAGCAAAAATTATAAATGTAATCATTTATCAACATTTTCAAACGTTTTTTTTTTCATCTTACATAATAACTTGCTTGAAATCACTGTCATATGATGGTCTTGTTTAAGAAACAATAATTCAAACATGATTTTCTTGCAACATAGCTTTAAAAAATAATTCCCTTTAAAATTTTTTACTCTTGAGTTTTTATTTTCATCCTTTCCCTGAAGAATGCAAGGGAAATATAAAAGTCTATCCTCTGCTGCCAGGCTCTTTTTATATATGCAAAGGAAAAACTTTCCCAGCTTGGATTGATTGGGGCACAACCAGAAGACTTCTAGGCACAGCCCCTTTCAAGGGTGCACGCTAGGCTCTGTGCACCTAACTAACCTTTGCCCAGTTTTTTCCAATTTTTTTCCTTTGGGGGAAAGTGAGGGCAGGGGGTGGGGGATCGAAAAGCAAGGAAGAGATTAAGAAAATAATTTCCAGATTCCTAGGGGGCATTGCCATGCCCCACAAGTCTTGAACCCCATTTTCTGCATTTGCCAGAGTTTTACAAATCTTATAATCATCCTCTGGAAATTCGACCAAATCATTTAAATATCATTCTTCACTATCCACAGAATTGAGGGTTTTAAAGCGAATTCAAGGGGTTTTACAAGCTCCCAAAATACAGCCGTAAAAATGCCATTGGAAAGATCACGTTTTACGAAATGAGATTGATCCATGCGCTGTAAAAGTCAACTTTCTCCAAGGCACACCTCTGAAGGAAGAGAGAGCAGCACAGGACAGGCTTTTCATATTCTGTTTGGGGAAGGCCAGGTCTGGGACTGCGGTAAAAGCAATTCAGATGATTTCCTTGAGCTGGTGAGACAACTGGTCCCCGTTCTGGAGCAACTGTCTGGGGCAGGCCATGGACCAGTCCCAGGAAAGGCAGGAAAGAGACACACCCCAGGACAGTGTGGGGGCATGGGGCGCCCCAGACACCAAGCACATCAATTATCCCGAAGCCTTGGGCCCAGGTGAGCTGCCCTCTATGACCAGAGACCATGGGTGGCTCGCACCTCTGGAATGAGGACACAGATTAGATTCCATGAGTGGATCTGTCTCAGCTCTGAACGGTCCAGGTGGCAGAGAGCGATTCCCGGGGCTCTGCGCGAGGGGAGCAGGTCCTGCGGCTGGCTTTAGAGCTCAGTCTCAAGGCCACTCCTCTGTAGGTCCCTTTCTTGTAGAAACCAGTGGTTTCTGGCTTCTCGGTTCCTGGATTCAAAGGCGGAACGGGGCGCACAGGTTGTGGGGGTGCTTTGAGGCCAGGCAGTCGCTGGCTTTGGAGGGGAGGGAGTAGGGACTTAAAGAAGACCAGTTTTATGTGGGAGGAGGGGGCCGGCGGGGTAAGACACAACCTTTGGCCGCGTCCTAGTCAGCTCCAGGTGAGCCTCCAGCCCTCTGCGGCTGGCAGGCCCAAGCCCTTGATTCAGTGGGGAAGGAGAGGAGGAGGGGATGCAATGATTCCTAAGGCGCAGGAGTGCGGAGCAAGGAGCTCAGGCCTGGTTTCTCAGAGCCCTTCCCCAGCTCCGGAACCTGCACCCAAGGGTAGGGGAGTGCAGGGGGAGGGGCAAACTCTGGGCCCTGCGGAGAAGGCAGGCCGCAGAGAGCAAAGCCATCCTTGTCACCGCCCCTCCGGGAGCGGGACTGTCAGGTTTCCTGTTCGGAGAGAAACACCAGCAAAACCCAACAAGGCAAAAAGGGGAGGAGGAAAGAGCGGGCCTGACGGGGCCTGGCGGCGGCCCGGGCACCCATACCCCGGCCTGATCCACACACCCCTTCCCAGGCCGTGCCCGCCGCTGGCGTTCGGGAAGGGAGCCGGGCCGGCCGGCTGTGCGCGCCCATTAATCTGCCGGGAGGGCGGCGGGCGGGCGGGCTGGGGGCTGTTTGTAACTTTGCTGCCTCGGTCGCCGCGGTCCCCGGGGAGCGGGCTCCGGCGCTCGCTCCCATTGGCCGCCGCCGCGTCAGCTGGTGCGATTTGCTGCTGTCGCTTTTGGCGTTCGGCCATCCAGAAACAAACCAGTTCGATGACTACTAATAGTTATAGCCAGATGTACTAATACACAACAAATCACAGTCCTGCAGAGGGGCGCGCAAATGAGTTCCTATTTTGTGAATCCCACTTTCCCCGGGAGCCTGCCCAGCGGCCAGGACTCCTTCTTGGGCCAGCTGCCCCTCTACCCGGCCGGCTATGAGACGCTGAGGCCCTTCCCGGCCTCGTATGGGGCGTCGAGCCTCCCGGACAAGACGTACACCTCACCTTGTTTCTACCAACAGTCCAACTCGGTCCTGGCCTGCAATCGGGCGTCCTACGAGTACGGGGCCTCGTGTTTCTATTCTGATAAGGACCTCAGTGGCGCCTCGCCCTCAGGCAGTGGCAAGCAGAGGGGCCCTGGGGACTACCTGCACTTTTCTCCCGAGCAGCAGTACAAACCCGACAGCAGCAGCGTGCCGGGCAAAGCCCTCCATGATGAAGGCACCGACCGGAAGTACACGAGTCCTGTTTACCCCTGGATGCAGCGGATGAACTCCTGTGCGGGTAAGGCATTTCCCTGCAGCACCCCCCACCCCCCGCCCAAGAGAGTGGAGGGAGAGAGGGAAGGAGACAGGGAAAGACGGAAGGAAGGAAGAGACAGAGAAAGTCGAAAAAGGAAATAGAAAGACTGGAGAAAGAATGAACAAAGTTTCTTTGGCTTTCAAAAACAAGAGATTAAAAAAACCCAACCCATTCCCAATGGAGCAATGAAGCTGTGGCAGAGTGAAGGCAGGACACTAGTGTCCATGTAAGGTGACACCTTAGGGGAGCCTGTGGGGGGGGGGGGTCATTGCCATGTTAGGTGAGACCCGAGAGACAGAGGCAACCTAAAGAGAGAGCCAGGCTGGATTGAAGGGAGCTCCTGCCTATACTACATCCTGGTAACACCCTGCTCAGATTCCCAAACTGAGATGGCCTTCTGCACCCATCACTAATGATTCCCCTTTATCTCCCAACCCCCTCTCCTTTCTGCCCTTCAGAAACTCATATAGACAGAGACACTTATTTGGCCTCTTCCATGGTTACCCCAAAGCCTTGGAGGGCCACATCCCCAGCTGCAGTATTTCTTCTCTCTCCTCCCTCCCCTCCTCCCCCTTCCACTCAACTGCTCACTTACAGCCAACTTCTGCCTCCTTCTGAGATCCTGCGGGTATCTCAGACACCCAGCTCGGAGGGAGCCCCCACCCATGGGCCTCTTTGGCACCAGAACAAATAGCCCATCACAGTTCTACATTTCTAGGAACCCCAGATGGCCCATAGCTCCATCTCTTTGCCCCTAGTCTCCCCAAAACTCCACAGGGAATCCTTGGATCAGGACAGTGCCTAATGCGAATTTAAAAACTTATACTGTTTTGCTTTAAAATCCACTTGTTTTTTCAAGGAAGCTTTACACTTCTTAGAAGGACCATACAATCTGGGAGAATTTGCAGATTTGAGAAGGCTGACCATTTTTAACTTCCCAAATAGTGTATTGAGTCCTGAGATGGCTGGCCACAGTAACATCTTCACAGAAATCCATATGTGGATTCAGTGTGTCTACCCTACTCATAGGGTTACACATCCCCACTCCCAGACATACACACACTACACTCCCACAAAATATGACTTAAGCACCCCGAATTAAGAATGCTCATTATATTATTTTGCTTGTAATGGTTTTCTTACAGAGCAGATTTTTCAAAAACAATAATTTCCCACCCCAAGTCGTTTTAGGTGGAAAACATCTCGCTTGGTATAAAATAATCTTCTCCCATCCAGAAGGCTTTTGGCCCAAGACATAGTGGGAGAGGTTAGAGTGGAGGCGGGTGGTTTCCAACCCAGAGGCCCGGGCACGGGTGCCGGGTTGACTTGCTCAGCTGCCCGGATTCTGGCTCACGGGCGCCTGGCCTTTTCTGCCCGCAGGTGCCGTGTACGGGAATCACGGGCGCCGAGGCCGCCAGACCTACACTCGCTATCAGACGCTAGAGCTGGAGAAGGAGTTCCACTTCAACCGCTACCTGACCCGGCGCCGCCGCATCGAGATCGCCAACGCGCTCTGCCTCACCGAGCGCCAGATCAAGATCTGGTTCCAGAACCGCCGCATGAAGTGGAAAAAGGAAAATAAACTCATCAATTCCACACAGCCCAGCGGGGAGGAAGCTGAGGCAAAGGCGGGCGAGTAGACGCCTGGGCAGGGACCAGGCCAACGGCACAACCTCCCTCGGCTTGCCCCCTTGCCTTCGCCTGCTCCCCAACTTTTCTCCCTGCCTGCTACCATCCGGGGGGCTTATGCAGCTTCAGGGGAGCCCGGAGCTTTGCAAACGCCTGAGCATTTATTTCTTACCAACCCCCCTCCCCCAAACACACACACACACACAGTCAATCCCAGCGGTGGAGCGGGGTGCACTGCATACAGTCCCACTCTCCAAGGCTGCCCAAGCCCGTTCCGGATCCCAGGGCGCGCCCCTAATTCGTCCCCGACTCTTGTGCTGGCGCCTCTGCATGCCCCTGAGCAAGGGACGCGAGGTTGCTGGAGAGGAAAGAACCCCGGGACCGAGCCTCTTTTGGTGTCTGGGCGTTTTGGCCTCGGCCCCTTGCCACCAAGTCCCGAAGGGCACCACCAAATCGACTCGGGCCACTGCAAAGAGGGGGCCTAAAGGTTGGGGCCCCAGCACTGCGGTGGCCTCCCAGCCCCCACCCCCAGACAGGAAGAAGCTCGAGGAACAAAGGGGGCCCAGAGAGAGCCAAGTCTCTCCGCCCGCGCAACCGTCCGTGGAAGAGAAGCAGCCTCAGCCGAGCTCAGTCAACCTGGGCGCCGGTGGAACTTTACAGCCCGAGAGCGACTGGGCTCTTGAAGGCTCCAGGCTCCGGATCCCAGCTCCCCGCCTCCGACAGTGCTGGCGCTGCCACCACAGCAGCTTTCAGGACCTAAGGAGGGGGCCCAGGGCCATGGGAGTGGCAAGAGTCATGGTTTCCAAGCCTGCCAGGGGCGCCTGCGACGCCGGGCCTCTAGCGGGGAAACCCTCCCTTGCCTTTCAGCTATATTTGTGATTTACTTTCATCTTTCAGAACCCAGGAAAATAACTACGGAGATACTAGGCACTGCCACGAAATGCTTCCATTAGCGCCCTCATTTTACTCCTGGAGGTCTAAGCAAGACCCTAATAACTCGGCCTACGAATCCCCAGCCCCCAAGCAGCTTCTGTGGCTGTGGGGAGCCTGGGCCCACTCGCTGGGTTCACCTAGAACCCCTCCGACTTGGGGCCCGACTGGCTCCAGGAAAAGGACCCAGTGGTGAAGATTCCCCAGGCTGGATACTTAAAGCAAATCAAAAAGCAAACTAATGACACGAAAACCATATTTACACGAAAGAAAAATCGAATCTGGTTATAAAAGTGTATGGAGTTTGACCTCGCCTCGGAGAAACACTACACAAAAGCTATCTTTAATAGACGCCTGTCATTTAAGAGCGGCAGGGATACTGTCCCTCATGCGCTCGAAAAAACAGAGCCGTAATTGTAGCTGCTGCTGCGGGCAGGATTTATTTCTCCAATTGGCTAAATGGCCTCCCCCCTTTCCCGAAGGTGATATCTGTATTTTCAATTTTTAGAGCTGCCGGCACGACGGGCAGAACCGACCCCAACCTCGACACAAAAATAAGAGGGGCTGCACAGCGGGGAAATAAAGTTGTTGTAAATAAAATCCAAGTCACCATCTCCCCCCAGTCCTCTGCATCCTCGCCGGGCACGCGATCGGCAGCTGACGGCCTCACAATTGGTACATCCTAATGGAACTGCGAGGGAAATGCAATAATTTTGCCATAATGGGCTGTAACCTCAATTCGACCCCGGCCCTTGCAGCCCCAGGTCGGAAGCGGAGCGATGAGCCGTGCCTCCAGCGGGTGGCGCTCGAGTCCGACTGAACGGTGGCGGCGGGCAGCGGGCACGCGCCTGGGGCGCGCGCGCCACCCCTCTCGCCTCCACCCAACTCCCCCATTAGTGCACGAGTTTACCTCTAGAGGTCATCAGGCAGGATTTACGACTGGACAACAAAAGCACGTGATTCGAAGTCGTACCCCATATTTGGGTGCCTACGTAGGAGGGAACCAAGTACATGTCCCAGTCATTTCCATAATTCATCATAAATTGTGCAAGGGTGCTATAGACGCACAAACGACCGCGAGCCACAAATCAAGCACACATATCAAAAAACAAATGAGCTCTTATTTTGTAAACTCATTTTGCGGTCGCTATCCAAATGGCCCGGACTACCAGTTGCATAATTATGGAGATCATAGTTCCGTGAGCGAGCAATTCAGGGACTCGGCGAGCATGCACTCCGGCAGGTACGGCTACGGCTACAATGGCATGGATCTCAGCGTCGGCCGCTCGGGCTCCGGCCACTTTGGCTCCGGGGAACGCGCCCGCAGCTACGCGGCCGGCGCCAGCGCGGCGCCCGCCGAGCCCAGGTACAGCCAGCCGGCCACGTCCACGCACTCGCCTCCGCCCGACCCGCTGCCCTGCTCTGCCGTGGCCCCCTCGCCCGGCAGCGACAGCCACCACGGCGGGAAAAACTCCCTGGGCAACTCCAGCGGCGCCTCGGCCAACGCCGGCAGCACCCACATCAGCAGCAGAGAGGGGGTTGGCACGGCGTCGGGAGCCGAGGAGGACGCCCCCGCCAGCAGCGAGCAGGCGAGCGCGCAGAGCGAGCCGAGCCCGGCGCCGCCTGCCCAACCCCAGATCTACCCTTGGATGCGCAAGCTACACATAAGTCATGGTAAAGCCAGCCTTTTTCTAAATCCACGCGGCCGCGGGGACGCGGCTCTCCGTCTCCCTCTGTCCTTTACCTCCCTCTCTCCCCGTCTCTCTCCTGGTCTTGCCTCTCCCAGCCCTGTGGAGCCTCTCCCCGCCGGTCTCCTTCCCTGCCTTCCTCCATCCTCCTTTTCTTCTTTGCAGCGCCCTTGCGTTCGTAAAGGGGGGGGGGGGCGCTGGTTGGCAAGTTTAGACGTTGAAAGGGGGAGGAAGGAGAAAACCTATGTCGAACCCCAGCGCCTCGGAACGCGCTCCCGGGTCAGGCCAGCCGAGCAAGGCGCAGAGAGGTAGAGGATGGCAGTAGGGGCTGTGAATCGGGCTTGTCAGGACGGATAATTTATGAGGAGGGCTACGCTGGGGAAACAGCGTTACTAATTAGAGTCCCCAAAAAGGGGCTTGGGGGGGTATAATCCAGGCGAGAGCCGGCGGGACTCTGAAGTTTGGGGGCAGGAGGAAGAGTAGGAAAGGAAAGGGAAGAAAAAGAAAGCAGGAGCCCCAAGCGTGCAGGCTGGAACAGGAGGAAGCTCTCTCTCGGGGCTGGAACTTTAAAGGAGGGTGACCTGGAGGCCACTTGGGCGCTCAGAAAAGGGCCTTGTGTTGGTGGGTTTCTGAGCGGTGGGTAGCCTGGAAGGGCTGTGTCCCCGCCTCGGGGCGCCAGGGGCAGGGCCAGAGGGCAGGAGAGGGCTGAGAGAAAGCCGGGAGATCCTCCAGGACGCAGTTCCAGCCTCGGATGGGCCGATTGTTCCCAGAGTCCAAATCGTATTGTTTTCTCTCTAGAAAGGAAGAGGGAAGGAAATTCGGGGGCGGGGGGGGGGGTGGTGGCGAAGAGAGAGGACTTGTTGAGCTTTCCTCCCCTATTCCCTGCTCAGGACCCTGGCTCGTCCAGCTGGCGGCCTTTGGTGGCCAGGGGCTGAGGAGTTGGTGGCTAAACCGCTGACTTTTCTGTTGCAGACAACATAGGCGGTCCTGAAGGCAAAAGGGCTCGGACGGCCTACACGCGCTACCAGACCCTGGAGCTGGAGAAGGAGTTCCACTTCAATCGCTACCTGACCCGCCGAAGAAGGATTGAAATAGCACATGCTCTTTGCCTCTCCGAGAGACAAATTAAAATCTGGTTCCAAAACCGGAGAATGAAGTGGAAAAAAGATAATAAGCTGAAAAGCATGAGCATGGCGGCGGCGGGAGGGGCCTTCCGCCCCTGAGTATTTGAGCGTTTAAAGTACTGAGCAGTATTAGCGGATCCCGCGTAGTGTCAGTACTAAGGTGACTTTCTGAAACTCCCTTGTGTTCCTTCTGTGAAGAAGCCCTGTTCTCGTTGCCCTAATTCATCTTTTAATCATGAGCCTGTTTATTGCCATTATAGCGCCTGTATAAGTAGATCTGCTTTCTGTTCATCTCTTTGTCCTGAATGGCTTTGTCTTGAAAAAAAAAAATAGATGTTTTAACTTATTTATATGAAGCAAGCTGTGTTACTTGAAGTAACTATAACAAAAAAGAAAAGAGAAAAAAAAAACACACAAAAAAGTTCCCCTTCGACCTCGTTTAGTGCCAATGTTGTGTGTTGCACTCCAGTTGTTTAACTGTGCATGTGAGTGGAAGTGTTCCTGTCTCAATAGCTCCAAGCTGTTAAAGATATTTTTATTCAAACTACCTATATTCCTTGTGTAATTAATGCTGTTGTAGAGGTGACTTGATGAGACACAACTTAACTTGTTTGACGTGTAGTGACTAGTGACTCTGTGACGAAAACTGTGACTCCAAGCGGTGTGTCCCTGCGTGCCTTTGTAGGACCCTTTGCACGAACTCTGGAAGTGGCTCTTATAAGCGCAGCTTCAGTGATGTATGTTTTTGTGAACAAAGTTTCAAATATTGTCCAAGTCTGGCTGTTTAAGCAAACTGTGATCAGCTTTTTTTTTTTTTTTTTTTGTATTTGTTTTTAAGGAAAAAAATACTGACTGGAAACAAAAAATAAACTTTCTATTGTAAGTTCTCTTGGTCTGATTTGTGCCAAATAGTGAGCGGCTCTTTCTGCTCTTCTGTCTGTCCAGTCCTGCAGGCTGGTGAGTCTGAGGCTACCTGAGCAGTCTGCCTGTGCAAGGAGACCTCAGACCAACACCCTGACCCGCAGCCTCCCTAACTCTGACCTTTCAGAAAGTTCAGGGCAGAAGGTGGAAAAGCTGTAGGTGCTTCCAAAGCCTGAGTCCAACCTGCCCACCTCTGAGGAAACCAAGTTAACTTGCTGGGTACAAAAAGAGGAAGAGAGAGAAAGGAGGAAAAGCCCAGGGCTTTGTTAGCGGCCCACGGGGCCCACTCAGATGCTGCCTGTTTCCTAAGGCCATCCTGGGCCTCCACTTGAAGAGGCTGCTATGCCAAGTTGTGGCCCCCAAACTCTCTGCCCCTAACCCACCCAGGCACCCCTTCCCACTCCTCACCCTGAACCCAGTTGGCTTCTTTTGCTACAATTAATTTGCTACAAATGGAAGGTACTTACCCCATCCTAGCTCGATTGGGAAACTCCTCAGAGCAGCTAAAGCGCAACTAGAGATTTGCACATTTACCGACTGCTTACACTGATGCCGTCTTTCCTTTTAAAAGTTATAAAACAGTAAACTTTATAAGCCCCAGTTCCGGCTATATGACATTTGGGTGCCAAATGAATAGGGTTTTGTCTATGAATTAGATCGTAAAATCATCCATAGCACAGACAGATCGGCTCACTGGCTATAAAACGTCACGTGGGGCCATTAAAGTAAGTTTTATGGTTTTGGGGAGTTGACATCCAACATTATATACCACATAACATATAATCTCACTGACGCTGGACTCCATTTGACTCTTTTGCAGGCTACGTGTGCCGCCTGGTCATTCAAATTGTCAATTTTAGGTCCAGAAGTGTCCAAACCACAAGTTCTCAAAACTCTCTGAAAAATGGCTCCCTTCGAGTTAAGGTAAGCTCGCCTCCTGAGCACTTTCAAGTTTATTTGTACTCTAAAACTTTCTCCCTGGATCTTTCTCTCTCTTTCTTTCTATGTCTCTGGTTCCATAACTCTGAGGTTACCTCTGAATTCAAAAGGGGAGCGCCAACTTTGCGTCTGCGCCCCTGAGGGCCAGGAGCCTGCTCCGCGGAAGCACGGTGCACAGCCCTGTGGCCGCGCCGCATCCCAGGCCTAACTTTAATTGCTGCACCACCGCGGATGTTAATGACTTCCGCTGCTCTCGCCGGCGTGCAAAAAGATGATTTTTGTGTGCGAATGGGCCTCTATGTGGAGACTTGACTGGGCCGCCCCCCATTCCGGGCTGGTGGCTCCCGGTTCTGGGGGGTGAGGTGTCGCGGAGCCCTAGGGTGGGGGCTGGGAGGCAGCGGGGCGAGGGCTGCGGGCGCCGAGAGCCGCTCTGAGCTTGGGAGTTTGAAAGAAAGGCCCCGCCAGGGCCGAGGCGGACTCTGGCGGGATTCCTTATGGGGCTGTGGCAATATGTCTTCGCGGGGCCTGGGTCATTTGGCAGCACTGAATTGAGGCGGCGGCCTTCGGGGCCGGGTTTCAGGCTGGCTCGAAAGAGTCGGAGGATGGCAGAGGTCGGCGAGACGCGGGCCGCACCTCCAGGCTGGGCTCCTGGGTTGCCAGGCCGAGCCCAGGACGCTCGCGCGGACAGGACGCTGGGGACTGCGGGTCCCCACCTGGGGGGAGCGCTCACCACCCCCTCCCCCGCACCCCGGACCAGGCCCTGAACCTTGCTGGCCTGCACGTTCTTTTTATTTCGGTGGGACTGTTCTCACCCGCCTGTGAGTCTGAAGCAATAAACTTTATGGCCGGATTTAACTTTAGTCTTTGAATCCCCAGGCTAAATGAAAGGAGTTAAAGCCCTTTCTTTTCTTCCGGCTTGCCTTTCTTCTCCCTCTCTTCTTTCCTTTTTCTCTCCTCTTTTGTGGAATTAAAACATCTATGCACAGGACCCTCAAAAGGCAACTTAGGCGTCCCCCTAGATTACACTTAAAGATTAGAGAAATTTACTCCCCCTCATCATACAGGGGGAATTCTTCCAAACTGTGCCCTAAAGTTTGGGGGGAAATCGAGGTGTCTTCAACACCCAACTTAAAAGTCCCCAGAGCCATTAGGTTGTTTTCCCTGACACGTCATAAAGGGTAGTTGAGGGAAGAAATTGGTCGTTTGTCAGTAGGAGATTTCCGCCTTTCTTTTGTTAGCTGCTTTTTCTGTTTGATCCCAGGAAATTTACATAATCTATGATTTCCAAAACAGTCCCCAATATTGCACCAACGGGTGAAGTAAGGTGAAATAAATTTTTCCTGGGTACAATTCCAGCTTGGCCTCAGCCACCCCCTCTGGCCCCCACCCCCCACATTCTTCAGTGGCAAAGCGGGACTGGGGACTCTGTGGCCTGTCCTGGGGTATTTCTCTGGATGGGTATCCACATGGGACCTAGCGGATTTCCCCTATCCCATCTGAAGAATTCAGCCAAATTCTCCAACTTAGAAATGAAACAGAAAATGGGATCTTATGTCTCCAAATGATTTTCTCCTTAGGAACTGGGTGGTTTTATGCAAGTGCTAATTGGTAAAGATATTTATTAAGTGCTTAAAGTGAAAAAGTTTAAAGAATAGATTTGGAATTTCAACATACTTTATTGTGCAGAGGCCACTTACACTCAACATTAGTCCAACAGATGTTTCCAAAATCAGAGGCCCAAAAAGCAAAATCTGGGGAGTTTTTTGAAAAATTGAAACCCTCCCACACGTCCCACTTCTCTTGAATAGTGAGTGGCAAGACAGATCCCTGAAGTCATTTTTTGTAACCTGTTAAAGTGAGCATTGCTATTTCAGTACTCAGGAAAATGTGTCTGCACCTTGGTGGAAACCAGAATAGAAACTCTCTTTGGGTCCTGTTTTATTATTTTAAGTGTCTGTAAGAATTCTAGAGTCTTTGTTTTGCTGCTCAGAGTTTTGGGCTCTTTATTGGAAAATACTGGGTGAAGGTTTTATTTTAGTTGCTCATTTGGTGATCTTGCTTGATTTCTTGGTGACTAAAATTAGTAGCAGGAAAAAAAGAGTGATAGGGCTGCTGGCAGATTCACTTGAGTAACTTGCCTGGAGGAAGTGGCCACACTACCTCCGTGGCCACATCCCACCCTGGGGTGTGGGAATGGGCACAAAGGCTGTTGGACCCATATCCAGCATCACACAATATAGAGAAACTTTCCCATGAATTAAAAGAATTAGAGGCTATAAATATTGTCAGCTTGCTTATTTCTGTCTGTTGTAATCTTCATAAAACTTTAGAGTTTAAGGAGCAGGCCAACTCACATGGAGTTGAATGACTTTTTAAAAAATATAGCATCCAGTCAGACCTATGTGAGCATTACTGGAGGAATTTTTTTTCTTTCTTCCTATTTTCACAGGAAGCATAGTAAAGAGGATGGCTGGTTATCTGCTCATTTTGTAGATAAGTTACTTCTTCTCATGCATTCTTTTGAGTTGTTTTTACAGAGAAACTTACTTAGAAAGAAAATATCTGTCATTGAGAGCTTTATGAAGACATCCAGCCCCAGCCGGTGGCAGAAGTGTCTGTCTGTGTTCCTTGTCTTGTAAAAGGAGAAGGTGTCCGAAATGTGCAGGGCCCCGTTTGTTTCTACAAGCAGAAGAGACAATATTTCCTGAACTATAAATATAATAGGAAGCTTCTGGTCACACTCACTTAGGGGTTTGTTAGGGTTTCCATGGTCTAATTTCACAACATTATGCCAAGATTCCCTTTCTTCTGCTCTTTCCCCCAGCTTCATTGTTGGTGGCTCTGGGAGAGCAAGACAGAATTTTCTACCAGAAATGGAGTCATGTTCGTTTGTTGAGATGTGAAGAGTACTATATCCAAACAATTAGTGAGGGGAGAGCAAATCACATCCTTAAAGATGGGCTATTAAAGAGGAAAACAATCCTTTTAAAGCTTACAAGATGCCCTTCAAAGCCTCTCCCTGCCTTAGCTTGGGAGTCTGTCCGAGGTTCGCCCACCATGGAGAGTGCAGGACGGTGTGGCTCTAGATAAACCTTTGGCTTCTAGGGCAGAATTTCTTTCTAGTCAATGACAAAACTATAAATGGGGCTTCCAGACAGGGCTAAGGGGGTCAGCCTAGGCTCCCGCCCACATAGGAGTGGGGTGCCTGAGTCTTAGCCATTCAAAGCCCCAGAACTGGAAGATTTTTCTAGGTTAGTTTTGTTTGGTGTTTTTCACAAAGAAAGCTTCCTTCTCTCACCATTTCCCCTCCCCACAAACCATCTTTTCAATAATAATATTTGTTATGGAGGTTATTGGGTAATTATTGCGATTTTGTGAAGCAGCCCTTGCTAGAGGTGAAGTCTGTCATCACCTAACAAATGACGCCCGCGCAGTTCACTGCCGGGTTAAGTAAATGCAGAGAAGATAAATCTGCACACCCCAGGAATCGCCAGCAGAGCACGCTTTAGTACAAGTTCACAGTCAACTCGCTGGCCTGGGCCAGCTCGTCCAACAATTAGGGCTGCGTCTTTATTTCTAAATAAAGAAAAAAATGTCTCCAACTTCCATTACCTGCTTCCCCCATCTTCTTTTTTCTTTTGCTATTTGTGAGGCTCCCTGGCCCTACTCCCAATTTTCCTTATAAATGTAATGATAAGTGATTTCAAAATAATCTCATTCCTATTTTAAGTGCTGAGAAAAAGAGGTAGGAGGCTGATTTGACAGGAAATACAGTCACAAACACAAAAATATCCAGTGCACCTTCTTATTCTAAAAGGCTGTGGCAGAAGTAGGGCGTCCCTGAGATCCTGGGAGGGGGCCTTCCCCCTGAAAGAAAAGGCACAGCTTTGTATATCTTTGTGGTTAGTGCGTTGCAACTGCAGGTCAAAAAGTTGAGGGTCAAAAGTTTACGTTGTGCAGCACTCTTAGTCATCTGCCCAGACAGAGTTTGATGTCAATGTTAGAGCTGCGATCTTGACTATCAGCACAAAAGATAAAATGGCTTGGAGTGACGCGTGTATCACGGTATGGACTCCAGGTGAACCCTAGTGGTTGAATGACCTCAATTACGGAGAAAAGGATAGAAAATTCCTCTTTTCAAGAGTAATACATGCTGTATTTCATCTTGAATTATCGCTCCCATTCTGAGGGAATAGCAGCAGGTAAATAGGCTTAGATTACTGAAAAACCAACACCTTGGAAGTTGGAGAACCAGGAGTCTGCGGGTGTGTCACAAAATATAAAAGCTCAAAACTCATCAGTGGACCTTTAAGAAATAATGTAGCAACTTTCCAATGCTCTGTGGTACCTTCAAAGGCACGAGAACCGGCAGGAAACTTCCTTTATTTGAAAACAGTGATTTTGATTTGCCATTTCTTTCTTTTTAGTACCTATAATGATCCCTAAAGTGTGTGAGAACAAGGGCAAACACAGGCACTTCTTGCAAAATGCATTCTTTGCAATTTTCAAGCAGAGAATGCTTTTCCTGAAACTGCCACCCACTAAATGTGAAGAGTTCTTACAGCTGAGAAGGGGAGGAAGGAAACGGAAACCCTCCCCCAAAGGGACAGGATTCCTCCACCCCTCCACCAGTGAGAACACGCTTATTGGTACCATGAAAATGTTTCTGTTGTTGGAAAATTTTCATTATGCTTATTGTTAACCCTACATCGAATGTAAGAGAAATGCTACAATCTATAAGTGAATAGCTAAACTGTAAAGAATATGCCATTTGATCAGGAAGGTGGAATCCACAAATGCTAGAGCACCTTGAGAGACTTCTATTCTCCAGAAAATACTCTTTAAAAACACATTTGGAATAAAAGCTAAGGAGAGGGGAAGCACGCTAAGGAGGAAGGGTGGGAGAGTGGAAAAGAAGGGAACAGTGTGTTAAGGAAGCCGACTGGAACCATGCCTCATGTGTGAGTTGCAACTGTAGAGCTAAACAGTATTTTATTTTTTATGCACCTATATTAACTGTGTTGGTGCCATTAGAATCTATTTTCTGAGGGACATGTTTTCCTTTTCCATGTATCGATAGTTAAGTAACCATTGTAGGGAAGCAGAGAAGAGAAAGATGAAAATTTTTTCTAGGTTTTTCTTTTTAACTACAGAGATAAATTAATTCAACTACTCAGAATATAGACTCTTGCAGGGATGTTTAAGATCATCCCAGTATATTCTGGTTGATTGGATTTGCTGGTGCCAGGTACATTCAGTGGTAAACATTTCCCAAACAGTGCCTTCGTGGAAGTAATCAGATTGCTTCCACTGTTGGATGTGTAAAGTTTTCACTCCGGCCAAGAGCTTGAAGCCAAATGGGGGTATGCCAGATGAAAACAAGAAAGGGAACAACTGTGGTGATTGCTGTTACAGCAGTGAACACTTCACCACATCTGGGCTAGCAAAATGAAGAAAACTGAAACTCCTGCTATTACTCACCAAGACAATTATGTGTCTCTTTAAGAAAAACTTGTTATTGTATTATTGGTTTAAAATGTTCCATGCCTTAGGAACATGTCAGCTTCAATAATCATAGACACCCCTTAGCTAGTTTTTAAAGTAAAATGTACCTGAAAAAGTTAATGCTTTTAGAGTGTGTACTTTTTTATTTGGAGGATTTTGATTTTTAGGCCTCATACTCAATCCCGGTGAAAATTCATATATAATGCAAGTATAAATTTCAATCTTTATTCCTGGGTCATGTTCATTACTATAAACTACTGCAAGGAAATTACCCCCAAACAATTAATCGGTCAAATGGCTGATAAAGTATTGCTTCTTAAAAATGCCTAGTGTACAGTGGGGGAAAGCCATCAAATGCCACCATCAGGCATTCTGAAATTCAGCCATTCCTGTGAATGCTCCAGAGATGTGCTTCAGATAGAGAACAGTCAGTCTGGAGGACTCTTGCTCTAAAGAACAAAGGACAAATACAGTCAATACATTCCATAACGTTTACATTTCCTTTGCTTTTTCCCCCCTTGGTTTTCCTGAGAAGGAGTGACCTGGGCAAAGACTCTGCTCTCTAAAAGACACTGTATAGACCTTTTAGAAGCGCAAAGTCCAAGGCCGAGGTGAACTTCAGGTCAGCGCGTCTAACAAATATGAAAATGTCGGCTGGTGAAGGGCGCGCCTTGTGATTTAACAAAGACTGTCAATGTGTAAGATTAATAAGAAACAAAATGCACATGGTGTCACTGTTCGGTCACTTTGAATCTCCGGACAGGGTTGCATTCAAGAGGGAAGGCTATTCCAAATATATTCAAAATGATTCAAATCAGATTCAAACTAGGCTGCAAACACTGTCTTCCTCTCGTCCTCCCTCTCCCTTGGACTCCCTTCGCTCTCCTTCTCCATCTGGGATTCGAGGACATGATGAAAAGTTATTTCACTTAATGGGATTTAAAGAAAGCTTTTGTTGGGAATATATGTTATCCCTGCACGTGGAAATAAGCAAATGTGCTTACCAGCTTCCCAAGAAAAGGATAACGTTTTCACCCTGATTGGGACTGGAGCCAGTTGGTGTGGGAAGATTAGCACACTCCCTCTCTGCTCCATTTCAGAGCATCCCGTTTTTCTCGAGCTAGATGCTTCTGGTAAACTTCAGTTTATTTATTAATTGAGTTAGTTTCTTTCTGGCTTTACTTTGATGTCTTGGATCTTATGTAAAGGCAAGAGTGTTTTTTAAAAATGTTTTTCAAAAGATTATTTGATTCAGTGGAATGATGCTGTGGCTTGCACAGAGAGATTGTGGAAGGATCAGAAAAGGTACTGAGATTGTTTATTACAGCCATAAATCTTGCAGTAAAATGTCAAAATGTCGGTGTGTGAGATAACACTTGGTGGTCCTGGCTCCATTTGTGTTTATGATAGGAACCACAAAGACAAGTTACAGGCCTTGGGGGATTCTGTTTAAGCCCATCTTCCTAAAGTAATAGAACCACATGAAACACAGGCACAGTTAACTCGTTTAGGCTAACCATATACAAAACACTGCCCATGCCTTGTTAATACTTTAAAATAGAAACCCGGTGGAAGGTTCTGAGGCTAAACAACATGAATTTTGTGTTTTAGTGTCTGTAAATAATATTAAACAAACATGATTAAGACCCTAGTACTCAAGGCTGATGACATGAGAATGAAGGCAAAATTTCCTTGTCATGTTTTTCCCTCCCTGAAGCTTACAAAGCCCAGTTTTGTAAATTACATTCAGTATGTATGTATATATTATTTTTTCTTACTGTAGAGAGATATTGATTTAGGCAGCTGTATCACAGGCTAGATTTCCCCCCAAATCTAGAGAGGATGTCTAAAGATTACACTCAGCATTGATTTGTCTGTGGCTCAGATTTCATTTAAAAAAATATTCAGGGTGCCCCACGTCGATGGACAGCACTCTTCACAGACACACAGCCAATGTGGAAAACCTCTTTGTACCACTTCAGGGTGATTCCAGTTAAAAAGCTAACATGATCCCCTTTTAAACCTCTTTTCCTAAATTAGTTTAAAGATTAGTCCCATATAATAGGCTTTATGTGGCTAAGCATTAAATGACTATCCATCAAATGGATATTCCAGCATTTAGTAACTCATATGAGTAACTGATATAAATGAAGATAGAATTGACATTCCTTTTGAAGTGTCTCCAGGCTTAGGCTATAACTTTCCTTGTCTGCCTTCCAGACTCAGTTGTGAGAAGGCTGTTTATACTGCTCTTTGAAAAAAATCAAATAAGGTGCACCAGCTGAAAAATCCCTGCTTTACATGCCAATATGAATGTATTTTTTAAATGGTGACTATTCTAGTCTGTAGTGCTTTAATCTAGGCTGAAAAGTAGAGGATCTAGGACTGTCTATTATTCAGAAAAGGAAAGAGAAAGCACACAATTCGAGCAAGGCATCAGTATTTACTTTAAAGATCAACATTAGGTGGAATTAATAGTAATTTATTTGTTAATAATGGTGTAATTAGTTTACTCATCAAATTTCAATTACCAAATGGCAGGCAACAGTTCTCTCTCCCCCTTTCCAGAGCTACTATTATCGTTAATATGCTAATTTTCAGCAATCCAGATATTATAGACCATCCTGTAAATAGAACTTTACCATGAGATTCAGTCTTAGAGAGCAGCGTCCAAAATACAAAACAAAATTCCTAGCGGGAAAAGATCCGTCAGCAATCAGACTGGGCAAAGTGCATTCTATCCGTAGCTTGGTTTTGTTTAGGAATTGTTCTGAAATAAGTAGTTGTTGGTTTCAAAGCTCTAGTGGAAGCGCCGCTTCCATCCGGTCCCGCACCCTTAGACCACCTTCCCTGTCACAATCGCACCTCGTAAATGCAAGACTGTTTAATCCATCAAATGAGATGTTATGAGAAGGTTCTGATTTTTCTTAGGGGAAAAAAAAAAAAGATTCTGTCTGTAAAAGGAAGACAAAATGAAAAGTGCCCACCCGGCTATACTTGAATGGCCTAGCTTTACATTTTCAGGCCGATTTCTCTCAGCTGCTCACCCACCCACCCTCTGCGGCTCCTGATGGGCTTCTCAAAGCTGGGTACTCCGACGCAGAGGCGGCGAGCCAGGTGGGGAAGGGGATCAGCTGGTGAAAAAAATGGGTCTATTGGCCTCATTCGTTTTATTCCGGGGCCAAGATTAAAACCAGAATACTTCTTTGGTCCCAACACCATTCCCTCCCCCAGCCGGCCTCGAACCCTGGAGGACCGCAGGCCAGGCTGGGCTGGGCCCGAGGTCAGCGCTGGGCCGCGGGCACCCGGTTGCCCTGAGGCCTAGGCCAGGAGTAGGGCACTCAGAGGGCATGGCCTGGGCGTCCCAGAGGACCTGAAGCCTGGAGGGTCCCTAATTCCCAGCGGGACACAAAGTTGGGGGGGTTGGGGGACCGAAGCGCCAGCTCCCTCCCTCCGCCGGGGACCCGACAGCAGCATCCATCACCTCCCGCGCGCTTCCTGATCCGGGTCCGCGCGCGCGGCGCTCCCATTGGCGGGGGCGGGTCACGTGCGGATGCGGGGCGGGGAGGGCGCGGGCGCGGGCGGGGGAGGAGCGGCGCGAACTTTGGTGGCATTGGCGGCGGCGGGAGGGGGAGGGGTGGGCGCTTGACAGCGGGGGAGGGGAAGGGAGCGGAGGAAAGGGGGGATGGGAAGCGAGGCAGGAGGGGGAGGGGCCTCGGCGAGCCCAGAAAAACGACAACGCGAGAAAAATTAGTATTTTTGCACTTCACAAATTAATGACCATGAGCTCGTTTTTGATAAACTCCAACTACATCGAGCCCAAGTTCCCTCCCTTCGAGGAGTACGCGCAGCACAGCGGCCCGGGCGGCGGAGACGGCGGCCCGGGCGGGGGCTCCAGCTACCAGCAGCCCCCAGCGCCCGCGGCCCAGCACCTGCCGCCGCAGCAGCCCCAGCTCCCCCACGCGGGCGGCAGCCGCGAGCCCCCCGCCTCCTACTACGCGCCGCGGGCCGCCCGCGAGCCTTCCTACCCTGCGGCCGCGCTCTACCCCGCGCACGGTGCTGCCGACGCCGCCTACCCTTATGGCTACCGCGGCGGCGCCAGCCCCGGGCGGCCACCGCAGCCCGAGCAGCCCCCAGCGCACGCCAAGGGTCCAGCGCACGGCCTGCACGCGAGCCACGTCCTGCCGCCCGGGCGGCAGCCCCCGCCGCCGCCTCCCCCGCATCATCGCGCGGCGCCCCCGGCGCCCGCGCGGCGCTGCGAGGCGGCTCCCGCCACCCCGGGCGTCCCGTCAGGGGGCAGCGCCCCCGCGTGCCCGCTGCTCCTGGCTGACAAGAGCCCTCCGGGCCTGAAGGGCAAGGAGCCCGTGGTGTACCCCTGGATGAAGAAGATCCATGTCAGCGCCGGTACGTGGCGCCGCTGGGGAGGCGCGAGAGGGTGGGCTGGAGCCTGGCCGGAGTTTGAGGGTCTGGGCGGGGGTCAGAAGGAGAGGACGAGGGGAAGGAGGCCTCGGGAGGGGAGCCCCCATCTGGCCCAAGCTACAGTGGGATACGGGTGTGTGCGCGCCAGCCAGCCGCCTGATCCCAATGTGAGAACCCTTTTGTACCCAGGGTCCCTTTATCGGGAGATTTACGAGACGCCAAACTGTTAGGGCAGTAATTATAGCCCCCATAAATTTAATTGCCCTGGCAGAGGCTTCAGGCCATGTGTCTTTGAAGCTTTTCTTCAGCCCCAAGGCCCAGCACCATTCTTTATGGCTCTCGGGTGTTTCCCGTTGTCAATAGCCTGTGAAACATTTTCTTTGCCGTTTTATGTATCTTGCGTGAACTTGGTGTCAGGTTATTATATAATGATGATGTCCAATTGCTCTTCCCCACCCCACCTTATCTCTCCTCCTCCTTTCCCTCTCTTTCCACTCCCTCCTCCTTGGCTTTCCTCCTTGGGGTTATGGGCTTTCAGTCAACCCCAGTTATAACGGAGGAGAGCCCAAGCGCTCTCGAACCGCCTACACCCGGCAGCAGGTCTTGGAGCTGGAGAAGGAGTTCCACTTTAACCGCTACCTGACCCGGCGGCGCCGCATCGAGATCGCCCACACGCTTTGCTTGTCTGAGCGCCAGGTCAAGATCTGGTTTCAGAACCGGAGGATGAAGTGGAAGAAAGATCACAAACTGCCCAACACTAAGATGCGATCCTCCAACTCGGCCTCAGCCTCAACAGGCCTGCCAGGGAAAGCACAAACTCAGAGCCCACACCCGCATCCCCACCCCCATCCCCACCAGGGTGCCTCCACACCCATTCCCTCCTCCATATAATCTTCTTGAGATCTAGACCAGTTTCTTTCCCTCACCTACTTTTCTCCTCTCTTCTACCCCCTTCCGCATCCACTCCTCTCCATCTGGACCATAACAGACCCCAAAACAAAACCCAACTTGATGAAAAGTATTATAAAAAATTTTAAAAAGAAGAAGACGACGACATTATCGTGGTAAGAGTGTGTGCTGGTTGCTACCCAAGAGAGGACAATGACCAGGATGCTGGCTGGTGGAACAACCTGCTGGCCTAAAGAAGGCTGCCAGGTTTGGGTACCTGAGAAGGACCATTTGGCATCAAATATTTTTGAGATGGCTGAAGTCTGCTGGACACCCCATGCTGACTGGGGACATGTATATGTATATTTGTTGCAAGCAGAAGAAAACAGACCCTTTCCCACTTTCCTTACATTCCCCCCCCCCCACCATTAAGGCAGCTCATACAAGCTTGTCTTGAACTGAATAAATGAGTAGACATTGTGGACCTCACAAGATTATTTAATTCTCAAAATGTATAGACCTCAATGGTAGATGTGACACCATAGTTTCCCTTCCTTGCATTTATTTAAAATAGTGTTGTAGAGCTATTGTTGTCTTATTCCAAGGCACAACCTTTGGGGAGAGGGGAGTGCATTTAGACCCATGTGCAACTGTACAAATTGTGGTGTGGCTATATAGAAAGCCATTGCTAAGAATAAACTGTTAAAAAAAACCATTAAAGTTCTAAAACACATTTGTGTGTTTCCTACTTTTAATTGTTAAAAAGAAGTGCTCTGGATTGAAGTGCTTGACCTTGCATGTGAAAATCTTGTAGATGGCTTGAGTTGTGTTCACTTGCATTCTTACTGCTCATATAATTTGTGTGAGTGTGTTCAACTTGAGCTGAACTCTTGTCAAGTTTGACCCACTGTGGGAAAAGTTCCAAAGAGCATGAAGGCTCTTGAGCTCTGAGAGGGCTCCTCTTCTTCCCAAACTTGGCCAGGCTTTCAGGCTTCAAGTCTCTGTAAGGCATAGAAACGTGTCCTTCCCTGCAATGAAAGGTGAAACCGTGCAGTGCTGTGGGCCCAGGAGTTTCTGCAGCTGCTCTACTCACTGAACTCTGAGCACACTTGGAAAGAAGTGGTCCCTCTGGTATTTATGGCACCTTCACACTTAATCTGCCTGTTTCCCGGGAGATAACAAATAGTTTGTGCAAAGGGTTGAGATTGCTTTTGGTTTCTTCACGGTTTTAAGGTTCTTTTCACTAAATACAGTTTGGGATTTTTTTTTTTGTTTGCTTTTTTCTTTTCTTTTTGAAGCAAGAGCTTTAAAAATAAACTGAATTTTCCCAGTACATCCTCCCAAGTTTCTTCTGAGAAAAAAATAATAATGATACCCCAAATTGTACCCCAAGCAAAGTAGACCTGGGAGTATTCAATACCGGAAGAAAACCAAACTCTGAACTAGGGTCACTTTCCTCAAATGCTCCTGGACTTTTCTGCCCAACCCAGAGATCTAGATTCAAAAAGTTGAAAATAAAATCCACTTCCCAATCTCCATAACCCTAGTATTTGTTTACTGATTTACAAATCAGTCAAGAGAATTTAGACTTGATTGTCACTGAAGGGACAAAATACAAAACACCAACATACACTAGCCCCAGAATATTTGAATTGTTACTTGGGCTTGAACGAGGGCAATTTTTAGTTAACGTAATAATGTTAGCAGAGATGGGAGGGGGTGCTCACCCACCTCTGCAATAACAGAGGAGTTTTAAGCACATTTTTCCAATAGTGGTGAACTCAGCCAGTGGTCAGTGCTGTTACTCCTATCGCCTGTGTGTAATACAGGCAAGGGCGAGCTGCTGTCTACCTATGAACAAACCAGATTTGAGAGGAAAGTGATGGATGCCAGCCTCAGAGGGGCCTCCACCTCTCCCCAATAAAATTCAGGGGCAAACAAGTGCCCGCCTTCCCAAGTCAGGCCAAACCTGGCATAAAGTGCATTTTATAAGGTGTGAACGAGTGCCAGGGATCTCTGGAGTCACTGCAACTGCTGCTGAAACTTATTAACCCTTCCTCTACTACATGCACTTGTAAACCGAAATTAAATCACGTGGAAAATAGCAATTTTCCCAGGAATCATTAATCACCTCATACAATAAATACTTCTTTGTAATTCAACAGCAATTCTGAAAGGCATTCTCTGGGAAAAGTCTGTGGAGAAGCAAGGGATCTTCTTGCAAATAATGTGTTCTCGGGCAAAGACGCAGCATCTTGGCTGTCTGCTCAAAAAATGCCTAGACTCTTGGTGGAAACTGAGTGTCGAGCTGCAAAACCTCACATGGCAGATTATCATCAATTAAGGTAAATTCTTATATTTCTCCTTTGTAGTGAAGGAGGGGGATGAGGGCATTAATTAGCTGCATACTAGAAGCAGCTGTATGGGGCTAAAAGGGGTAATGAAGAGAGAGGATGGAGATTGTTGGTTTTTGTTTTTTTTTTAAACTATTCCAGTGCAAAATGGCATTTTTACCCGAACTGTCTTGATTATTAAGGTAGTGGTTAAGTTCTACCAAGTCAAAATGGTCCAAAATGATTCAGATGATTGTGTCATTTCTTCAGTGTTTTGCCTGTTTCAGATTTGGTCTTTTAAAAGAGCTTGTTATAACAGCTTAGAAAATCCCACTTTGTGCTTCAAAATCGTGCATTGTCTGCCCTTTGCTAGGGCAACCATACGAGTTCACCCAGAGGACAAATTTTCTATCTCATTAATTGTTGTTGTTTTTTTTTTTTTTTTAAGCAAACCCTACTGGCCCCTCAAACCCTTGACCTTTAAAGACAGTATTTTGTGTAAGCTCTATAATTCTCCTACCAAAATGACCCTTACACATGCTCTCCTCTTCTTTCTCTCTTTCTCCTTCTCTCTAACACAAACTCATCTGCTTTAGTCACATAGCCAAGCTGTGCATGACTCGGGAAATAAAAGTTTTGTCAACATCCGAAATCAACCTAAATCGGGTAGGAGACACTTTAATGGTCACAGTTTGAATTAAGTACTTAACAGTCTCCCCCCTGAAGAAAAATGGCACTTTGCCGGCTCTCTTTCCTAGTTTTGCTGAAATCTACAATATACCCGGTGTTTTATTACAGTAGGAATTCAACTGTGACAAGCATAGTAGAGTACTTAATACCCAGGATGGAGCTCATGGGAAGATTACCTAGATATATGGGGAGTGGGCCTTTGCACAACATCTCTGACTTTGTACTCAGCTGTCCCAGGGTGCCCACATCCTTCCCCACCTCTCAGCCTCCTCTCCATGGGGTGGGTATTACCATGCCTCCTCCGTCCCCCTGCTCCCCTAAGCTACCAAACTGTGCTGTTCTCACCCACCACTGCCTTCCCTCCAGCAGTTTCACATGGAAACAGATCAACCACTCTTTAGAATGGAAAGAAAGAAAACCCCCCAAAGAATCAATGTATCAAACAGAGACCTGGGACTTCCCATCTGAATGAATGGGTTCTGTGCAGGCAATAAACAGTTCTTTAAACTCTCGGTCTCTGCATCCCTAGCCGAAGTACGGTCCTCTATTGGAGAACACAGTCTCACCCTTCCCAACAGCTGCTCCTCCAACAGTTGCCCTTTTCTGCACTATATGCAGACCCAAGACTAACTCTGCTTCTTCTCTCAAAGAGTATGGGCTGGGGAAAATAGATGGAAGAAGAGAGACCTGTGTTGTAACTCTTTGATAGCATCAAGGAGGCTGCTGCAAAATATTCTCATCTGAAATTTCTGTCTTGGAATTCTGTCATGTCTTATTATCAAGGCCCCAAACTCATGAAGTAATCCCTGACCCCTTTCAGGCCAGCTCTGGTCTCTCTGGAATTGATTCCTGGGGCTAAAAGAGATCCCTGATTAAAAGAATATCTCGGAAAAAAAGAGAGCTGGAGGCCGTGTTGGTTCCATCTCAGTTTATGGATGCGGAAACTGAGGCAGCTGAATGCTCCCCCCCCCCCACCATGTTCTTTATGTTAATGAGTTGTGGATTTGATCTCACCTTGGATAGGGGTAAATGCACAGGCACCTTTCTTTGGCAGAAGTTTATTTTGCCTGGAATGGACCAGAGTTTGGGTTCACACCTGACATGGAGGGCCACAGGTGTGTTACACCAGGTTAGAAGGGTGCTGAGATAGGTGGGCTCACCTCTGGGCTCAGGAGGTGACAGATGTCAGGATGCCTGGGAGAGCAGTGGACATGCCACTGTTCACAATTCTCATAGTCTCAGAATGACTAATTCTGCTATGCTTGCCCTCATATTTCTATGGTGTTCCCTTGCCCACAGCTGGGCAAGGATGTCTGCATTCTGGAGGCCTGGGAACTGAAAAAGCCAACCATGGACCCTGGTTGCAGCAGATAAAGGTGTAGCGTCTGTTCAAGGGAGATATTGAAATTGTAATCTTTGAGGTCACGTGACTCATTAAATAATTAATGCCAATCGTCAAGAATGGATGGAGTCAGCAGGGCCTCACTAGGAATGAATCTCTCAGAAGTAAGACCCCCAACTTCCTATTTGATTTTTTAAAACACACACCTTCAGATTTATTTCCAAAGGTTTTTAACTCCTTCAGGAGGACTGGAGAGAGCCCTTCAGCGGGGAGGACCCGAGCTGGCGGGTCCATCCTGGGTCTTGGGGCTTTTTCTGCAGGGTTTCTGCAAGTCCGGAGAGCGCGCTGCGTCCAGGGAAATGTGAGTTGGAGCTCGGGTTTTCTGCGGTCATATCCTGGCTTTGGTGATGAAATGGGACGGATGCGCAGACAGTTGGTAATGTTCTGATTCACACTGGGGAAGGCTGCAGAGATACCACAGGACAGGCGCGCGGCTTTGTTCAATTTTCCCGGTGTTCATAAATCACCCGCGCCAGGCGAGCGAGGGAGCAAGCGAGCGCCAAAAACACCGAGCGAGGCCACAGCGGTGGCGGCGGCCATTGCAGAGGGAGAGACCTGGGCAACATCTCTTTGTGACTCATTAGTCTGAACGATTTATGGGGAATAGCAGCCATGAATATTTGACTTGGGGATAAGAAAATAGCAACAATAATAATAACCATAATAATTACAATACTCCTAAGCCTCGCTGAGTGGGGGTGGCTTGGCGGATTGTGGTGTAGCGGATCTTTCTGGGACGAAGTTGAGTAGTAACATGCAGTGTAGCTAAGCCCCACTTTGCTTAGGGTCATGCCAGGAGCACCAAGGCCAGGGGGCACTCCCTTTGGGAACATAGAGGACGAGTTTGAACACGGGAAAGGGGCCCAGCATGGATTCTGAGTCTCAAGTGCCTGATGGAGGGTAGAGGCTGCAGGTCGTGGTGGTGGTAGAGGGCAGCTAGCTTCTGATTTGCAGGCACTTGTTCAGTGTGCTAGGGGGCTGTGAAGCCTGGAGGTCAGGGAATCTGTCAGCTATTGGGTAGCTGCTCTTGGTAATATCAGCAGGATTGCATGGATGTGGGACAGCCATTGAAGTCTGATTTGGGGCAGGCTGGAGTGTGGGCAGGCTATTCGGGTTTGGATGAAGGGGTAGTGGGGCAGGGGCAGGGCTGTGGAAGCAATCCACTCGGCAGGCAGTCCCAGTCCAGCGGAGAACTTCTCCAAGCCAGAGCTCATTACCTAGGATGATTCTTGCCTCTTCCCCAGCGTCTTCCTCCCACCCTCAAAGTTGGCTGACCATTTGCTAGTTAGAGAGCAAGAGAGGGTTGCAGATATCTTGAGGGACAAGGTGGTAGTAGAATTAGGCATCCAGGGGCTTGTCCCCACTGCACAAGGTGAGGCTGGATAGGGTCCCTAGATCGGTATTGTCGGATGCCCACGTCCTTCCCAGTTCCCCCCTATTTCTAGCAGCCGTAGTTGGCCTGCTGTGAGGGACTGGGCACTGTAGTCCCACCAGCCCACTGGGGCAGAGAAGTGACAAGCCACAGGCTTGAATGAACCAGAAGACAAAACCTCTCAAGGCTGCCCCTGGCCCATGGGCTGAGCTGGAGTTTGATTTCGCGCCAAACAGAAATGAACACTATTAGTGAGGTTTCGGGAGAGTCCGTGATTGAATGCTCCCAGACAAGGCTTCCCTTTGTTAGCAAAAGAAAATAAAGCGTGCATTCACATTCCCCAAGTTGAGGTGAGTGAGGAGCTCTCGGAGCAGAGCAGGCACCAACAGCCAAGCCCTTCCACCTTCCTATCTTGCTCCGCCTCGTCCATTTTCTTCCCCCTTCCCCCCTTCCCACCCCCTATATAAAGAAAGAAAGAAGAGTGTGGGTGCGGAGATGGAGTATGTATTTATTTTACAAAAATAAATCACCATCTTCAGGCCATTTGTAGACTGGAACCTTTCGAGCAATGAGTGTGCCGCATGGACGAATGCCCTGGCGACTCCTCCGTGTCCGCGTCACCCCGGGGGCCACCCTGGTGCCCCAACTGGCTGCGCTTCCAACTCCGGTCCTCCGACTCCCTTCCTTCGCAGCCACCGTTCACCCTCTGCTGTTTATTTATCCTCAGAGCTCCTGGACACCGGAAAAGGCGATTCCCTGAGCGCCCCGGAGTTGGAGACAATTTGGGGTTCAGTCTTAAACATCTTTCGAGGTAAGCGCGGCGCCCCAACTCGTCACCACTTGGGGCTTTGCACCGGGCCTTTGGCAGGAGTTTGCTTTCCCGCTCTCCGGGGCAGCTGCAGCCCTTGGAAAGAGGTTCTGGTCAATGTTTAACTTCAGAGGAGTTTTGGAGCTCGGTTATCTTCAGCTGCACGTTCTGCGAATGCGGGGCTTCAGGCAAACAAAGAGTCAGCCCGCAAAGCCGACGTTGTGCAGAAAGGGCGTTTGCAGAGACCAAAGATGTGTGTGTTTGGGGGGCGGGGGTGTCAGAAGGTTGTATTTGTTTCTTCCGGCAAGTTCCAAACAAACCACTACATGGAACAGCAGGGCAAAAGCCAGCAGAGGCCACGGGCGCGGCGGCCGCTGCGTGGGCCGTTCTCCTTGTTCACTGTTGGCGGCGCCTGCGGAGCCTGTGAGTTCGGAAATTGCGGTCAGTCCAGCTCTGCATGGAGGAAACTGGTCTCGCTGCCTTGCAGATTCTCCTGTCCTTTGGCTTTTCCTTGGCGAGAGGGAAGTTGCTGTATTTCCAAAGTGTAGACTGTCGCACGCACAAAGTGTAGACTGTGGCAGCGGGCTTCTAGGTTCCTTTAGCCAGGCTGACCTGCTCACTGTTCTTCCTACAGGAAAAGCACGGGTTTTCTATGTCTCAGCGTTTTCTTTTCCTATTTGGAACAAGGGAAAACTCTTTAAAATTCTTTCCCAGTTCTGGCTTAATTTGTTCTCTTAGTTTGGGATGCAGGGAGGTAATTACTGTGGTTTATTACCTTGTAAAAGATCCATAAATTTCGTGCCTATTTGGGGGAGGGGCTGCTGGAATAGCTTTCTGAAGCTTGGTATGAAAGAATGGGTTTGCTTTGTTCTTTGAGGAATTACTTCTTTTTAAAATTTTTCTGAGATTTTGTTTTCTATTCCCTAGGCCTCAGTCTTCCCTAAACTTTGCTCCCCAAATAGATGCCAGCTTGCTAATTTGTTGCAACATGCTATTCTGAGATGCTCTAAGGCTGATATGGTGTTCTGGATACAGTTCTTATTTTATTAGATAAGAAGTAAACAGAGTAATAGTAAAGTTGGGTTACTTTCTCGGCTACTATGTGTCTATTTATATCAAGTATAGATGAGCATTTCAGGAATTTGCAACTTAGTTTGCACATATGATTTGCATCTCTGCACACAACAGAGCCATTGCATGTATAAACAGTTGCAGGAGTTTGAGACCATGTATATAAAGTGATATACACATCCGTGTGCATCCAGAGAACTTGGAGCCCATTTGTAGTGCAGTTGCACCCACAGGAAATATCTCATGTTAAATAATGATCTATAACACACACACACACACACACACACACACACACACACACACACACACGTGGGCTAAGAATGCCTCCTAACCTACACTGAGTAGAAAAACCACTAGAGTTAACTAAGAGGAGAAAAATGTTAAGTGTATTTTTGACAGAAAAATCAGATTGTAGTGTTTGAATACAGATATATCTAATCTGCCAACAGCCTTGCAAATATTGACTAAAGCACTGAATCCTGAGTCACCTGCTCCTTCTGAGACAACTTTCTGCCTATTGTGGCTCTGGTGGCCTGGATCCAGGGCATGTGTCCCCAGGGCTGGGAAAGTGAGTGGAGCAGTACTAGCAGCTGGGTTTCCCAGGCTGGGCCTAGATACTTAAGCATCTCCATTCTTGTTCTCTGGAATAGAAGTTTAAAGGGTCCATAGCCTTTTCCCAGGAAAGCAGATTTCAGAGTGGTGAAGGAGGACTCTCAGCTGCTGGTTCCCTGGTAGCTTGCCCAGACCAAGCTCTCTCTTTGGGAAGCCATTTTCACCTTAAAAGTTAAATTTCTTTTGACTTCTTCAGATATTTTCCTTTATATCCCACTATATCACCTCATCCTACCCCAAGTCATCAGTGTTAATTGTTAAACAGCAGTTGGAGCATTAACTGGGCTGTTAATAGCGGCGTGGAGGCTCCTGGCTGGAGCTGAGATGCCTCTGGGCCTTGCTGGCGTTAAGGCATTTCTCTGAAGCACTACCAAAGATGTCTCCCATTGATTTATGGCTTTGGGAATTTCATTTGCTCCAGACTGTTCTGAGAGTTCTGAAGGGGGCCCCTTCTCATCTTTGAGTTGAAGCCTCTACAGAAACTTTGGTTGGGGGGAGTGGAGTTTGCCAACAATTGGGCAGTATTTCCAGGTCCTTTCTAGGCTATCTGGAGAGCTCAGTGTAAAATATTTGGGGGTAGTGGGTAAGAGGAGCAGAGGACAGTATATTACTGGTCTGAGTCCTTGAGGGGACTGGGGAGTGCTTTTTGGAAACCAGCCTTTGGTTCTGTCCTCCACCTCACCCCTAAACCTGAGAGAAGCAGGTTTTCACTTTGGGTTCTTACTTTCCAGCTTGTGGCTTAGGTCAGAGCTGGGAAAGTTGACATAGAGGTTCTCTCCTAGCCATAGCACAGAGAGAACTTTATTGGAATACTGTTACCAGCTTAGGCCAAGGCTCACTTCCAAGGGGTGAGGTCTCCTCCTCTTTCATTGCCATTCTGATTTGGCCACCCCTATGACCAGGCCCCTTTACTGAGGGCCTTGCAGTCTTACTAGGCCCTTTCTGTTCCCCTGCAGCCAAGGAGGGGAGGGAAAGAATCATGCACAGCCTCCTGCAGCTGCTACAAGTGACTCCTCATGGTTAGAGAGGCCCAGCTAACTGAAGACCCGCTCTCCAGGAACAAAAGAATATGGCATGAGGATCTCACCACCTCAGAGTACTCCCAAAGTTCAGAAACTAACACGTGGAAAGAGGAACTTTTTAGATAGCTCCTGAGAGGGTAAAGTGTTGAAATCAGTGGAGAATGTCACCAACCAGAAGGCAGGAGTGTGTTTGTGTGTGTGTGTGTGTGTGTGTGTGTGTATGGGGGTGCTTATTTATTTCAGCTGGGTTCCTTCTGAGAAGAGGTGGTCCAGTTCAGTTTCTGCTGGTGGACACAGAGTTGTCTTAGGGGACAGTGAAAACAGTCCTGTCTACAGAAAGGGTCCCAGATTGTCTTATAGTAGGTTAGTTAATTCAAGGGATGCTAGCTAGCAAAGGTTGTGTTTGTTTCCTCTTCTTGCAGAAACAATTAGATCATTTCCCTTTACATTTTTCATCATTAGAAGCCTATAATTTCATGTATCATTCAGCTCTGCACTGAGGAAAAGCATAAGTGCAGGTTTGGCCTGGGCACTGGGTCCTTCCAGATTTTGCAAAACTCTGACCCAGCACTCTAGAGGCAAGCACCTCTTTCCTAGGGGGCTTCCATCGAACAAAACCAACTGAATTTGGAGGAGATGCTTAAGCCTTTTGTCAGGTAATTATGGGCCTTTTGGATTTCTATAGTGGCTGTGGTGTGTGGCGTGGGTGTTAGCACACTCCATACAATGCAGGCTGTGAGGGAGTCCACTGGGTTTACTCACATTTTCTGACTAGGCCAACCATTACTGGGTTTTCTGGAAACAGGGCCTAGGCCTTGCCTTTTGATGTATTGGTCAGAGGGCCAAAGGAGACTGAAGTGCTTGGGTGGTGCTGGGTTCAGGAGGTCTGTGAGGGGAAGAGTGTAAGGAAAGTTACATGGACTCTAAGAATGAGGATAGCATTGCTGTTTCCTTATGTTTGGATCGAGTGCAAAGAAATATAAGGGGAGATAACTGGCCTTGTGCAGCACATGTTGGGAGGGGGATACAAATGCCCCCAGCATCCAACTGCCCTAGACAAAACTCTTCCCTACTGCTGGTCAAGACCCCCCACTTCCCCTCCCCTAAAGCTAAATGTTCTGCTTGGAAACCTAGTTCCTTCAGTGATTCCCTATTTCAAATAAAAGGATTTAAGTTGACGTATGACCACGTGAGCACATAATACAGCACATTATTGTGGCATTTGGAGCGGAGACCCTGGCGGCTTTGCCTGTGATTACGTTTTCTAGATTCTCTACAGAGAGAGAGAGAGCTTCCCCCCCCCCCTCCACGCACCCACCTCCTCCTTCTCCTTCCCCTTCTCCGGAGAGCACTCTCCTAGCTGGTTGCAGTTTTCAGCACTCATGGAGCGGTTCTGGGCCAGCTAGCCGATGGGACTGGAGGCCACACCAGGAGGATGGAATTTATTTTAAGGTATTTCCGTTAATTGTTCATATCTAGAGTGAGTTATGGCTGTGAGAGACAAAGGTCAGGCGAGGAGACCCTGGTTCAGGGACAGGACCCTCAGCCCCCCTCTTCCTTTGTTTCTCCTTTAGAACCGAAACCATTTGAAAGATCTCAGAAGTGCCTCAGACTAGACTGAGTTTAATTCCCTGAAAAGTGTTGAGGGGTGTAAAGGAAGGGGCACTTGGGTGCTAATCGGTGGGCCTGGTGGCCCCAGTGCTTGGGTGGCTTTGTCCGCTACAGTGGGGCTTGAGTCCCGGAGCTGAGCCCCAGGCAGAGGGAGAGTCCTGAAGTGCCCGAGCTTACAGTGGCCCTCACTGAGCTCCTAGGCGACACTGCCTGGAGGGGGTGGACGCTGAGTAAAGGAGAAAGGAGAAAGGGAATTGCTCCCCCATTGCTTCTGCTTGCTAGCCAGGGATGGTAGACTAGGGCTGACCAGGGCAGCAGGAGCAGCTGGGAGAAGGAAATCAATGAGTGTGCAGATGCTCTGCCATTTTATTGATGATGCTTCAGGCCACTTTGTTCAGTGCTGGGTTGCAGGATGCGCTTTCTCACACAAGGGACGGAAGGAGCTGGACTCTGAGGACACGCCTTTGTTCCCCCAAACACCCTCTGCCCGGTAGGGGTGGAGAAGGACAGCTCCGATTTAGGAGAAGCTTGGGGTGGGGGTGGGGGGTGAGTGTACTGGATACCCAAAGCTCTGTTATTCTAATATTGGGGATACAGAGGAAAGAGGGAGCCTGAGCTGGGTTTGGACTTCATAATGAGCGTGGCCTGGCCACCCTCTGTACGCCCCCAGCTGGCTTGGAGAGGTGGAGGACTGGCCTGTGCACTCTGGGCTGGAGGGAAGTCCAGAGGCAGAGTCTGAAGGAAGCAGAGGCAGACTTCTCTTAGGCTTCAGAGCCCAAGAAATGGTGCTGTAGCCAGAATGGAGGCAGATGAGGGTTAAACTGTGTGTTTCCAAATTATTGGGAAAGCCCTAGCTAATTGGGCTTTGGGGACCCAGCACTCCTGGGAAAGATGTAAACTCCGGGAAAAGGTGAAGGAAACTTCTCTTTCCTCTGCTCTCGAGCGAGCGCAGGGGAAAGGGGTGTCTACAAGGAGTCAGGAAGCTGATTTGCTCTGTGAGTTTTTTTTTTTAATCTTATTTCTTTTTTGTACTTGAAAAAAAAAATCAAATGAGGCTTAACATACTTGAGTGGGATTTACTTCCCCAGAATGGGAGGGCTGCTCTGCCCTCCCCCTCTGCCAGCCTCGGCAGTAACCGTGTTTAACTGAGGCCATTTCAAGTGCTCTAAAACACCCCTTGGAAATAAAATGTAAGCTTTAATTGCTGTTCAATTACTTGTCAGCATTTCATTTGATTTATGACCCAGTTCTGGCGCATTTTTGACCCAGTTAAAGACTCATAAATAATATAGTTTCACTAGAAAGAATGAGAGAGGGAATAGAGGTTTATTAAAGGCATCTTTTTATTGTTGCGTTAGTACCAGCAAGCAGAATAAATATCTAAGGAAGGAGTCTTGAACTGATTCTGTATAAAAGCGTGCACAGTGAGAAGAAAACAACAGTCACATATATAGAGCACCGGTTGGCTTTTGCTCCAAGGAAAGAGCTAAAGCCACTCTATTATAGCTAAGCTGTAGCTATTTAAAAAAAAAAAAAAAAAAAAAAAAAAAAAAAAAAAGGCTTAGTCCCTTTTCATCCTCAAAACGCCAGACTCACCCTCACAGGCAAGTGTATTTCCTCATTAATTTTCCTCCCCATTCTGGAATTTCGATGCCTCTTCTTGCCAACGGTTGCTCCTCACCTTGGTCCCTGGCTGCACAGGCAGCCCCACCAGCACCAAGGCCCTCTCAGACATGTTCACAAGGAGACCCCTGAGAAGCGTACCAGCGCACCTTCGCTGGTCCAAATATTCTTCTATTGCTGAGAATACGTTTTCTTCTGGTCCCCATGGGCGAGAGAGATCAGAAGCACAGGGACTTGGGAAATTTAGGGGGCCAAGGGGCCTTCTTAGCAAAGAAAACCTCAGTGGTTTGGTGGAGCCGGTGAATGGCTGCGGGGTTTGCCTAGAAAGGGCGCGGCTGCGGCAGCAGCGACCAGTCGTTTCTGGCAATGGAAAATCGGCAGGAGTAGTTTTCTCTTAAAATACAATAACAAACAAAAAATTACCTTCAGCTTTTATAAAATATCGTTTTTAAAAGCACCTCGCCTGCCCTGTTCCAAAAGCCAGCACTTTGGATTTCAGCAGAGAGGCCTGAATCCAGGTAGTCTGCATGTCGAGGCGCCAGACTCCAGGTTGGAACCCCGCTTCTGCCCGCCGCAGCTCGAGCCCAGAAGCCACCTATTTGGGGCTGGCGGAGGCCCGGGCCAGAGCTCCTGCCCCGGCTTTCCCCTGGCTCTCCAGCTCGGCGGGTCCAGCTCCCGTGTTTTGACGCTAGTGGAAAGGTATGCGCCCCGGGAGCTCCAGCCCTCACCTCGGCACCCTCGGCTTCCTTGGCCCCGGCTGGCCGTCCCCTTCCCTGGCAGATTCTCACAGAGAGCTGGCCGTCCCTCCTCCAGTTGGCTTAGTTGAGAAGGCGTGAGAGTCCCGTCAGCAGTTTGGAGGAGAAAGTGCGGGTTGATTATTGACCCACGCCTTCTTTCTTCAAATGCCACATCGGACCCGGACAGTTTGAAGAGAAAATGCCACGGAGCGGATTTTTGCGGCTGGCTCTCGCCTCCTACGCCGCCCGGTTTCCCCTTTCAAGTTGCGCTGCCGCAATATGCCATAAGGAGCAAGTGTTTGCTGTTTTGTGCTCTGTTTACAGCTTTGGGGCGCCGAGTCATAAATCTTGCCCAGCCATAAATGACAAAAACCATTGGTATGCATGAGGCCACCCTGGCCGGGAGTGCTTTTTGATTTCTCCCTTTTCCCTTGGCTTTGTTTTTGCTCTAAGGTGACACTTTGGCTCCCTGACAGTTTAAACATACTACTTATATTTTTAACACCTTCCTTTGAGAAGGACTGGCCGTTGACACCTTGGAATTGCACAAAAACTCCATTTCTCTCTTTTTGCCACACACATACCCTTGCAGAGTTCGCTTCTGAATCTGGGGAGTTGAGGGAGGCCATAGGAGGGAGGAAGACTATCCTCCTTAAAGTTGTGGAAATATTACTGGGCATATGCAGGCCCTTCCTCTGCTCAGCTTTCCTGTATACTACTAATGGGAGGTGGGGGTGGGGGTAACCACAGATATTCGTTGCTGTTGGGGTCAGAGCTTCATCAGGCTTTCCCTGTGGGTGACCTGCATGTTTGTACTGTGCCGCCCTCACACAAGAGCTGAAGACCCGGGTTTCTAGACTCTTGTGTGTACCTGAGCCCAGAGCTTCCCCACTGCCCGACCACCATGCATCTCCCCCAGGTTCCTTCTCTCCAGGCTGCCAAGAATTAAGTGTTTCTGCCTAGAAACATACCCACAGGCAGCCCCGTTGGCTCTTGGGGAGGTCTCTCGAGAAAGGAGGCCCTATCGGAGTCCCCCAAAGATTGGCTTTGAGGTTCTTGGATTAGGGATGGCAGGTGAGGTCAACTGCCCAAAGTCTGGGGAACTCTCTTCTTCTGGTTCTCCTTCTCCTCGCCCCTCAACTGGAAATGTCCAGGGCAGAGGGTTACATGGTTTCTCAAACGGATTCCTAAGAAATAGAGCCCGGCAAGAGATCCCCTTTGTGAGAGCCGTTTGTCCTCATTAGCATAATTTTCCTGGACTTTAGTGACGCCCAGGAGCAAGGAGAGGGAGGGCGTGGGGTTTGGGGGGAGGCTGCCCTCCTCTGCCGCCGCTGAGCTCCCCCTCTTGCTCCTGGCCCTCCCCTCGCATCAGTCCCATCCCCCACGCTGGGCCCGCAGCCCCAGCCGCCTCGGCCTCCCCTCCTGCCCGCCCCCAGCACCCCCCACCGCACCCCCTACCAGCCTCTGCTCCGCGCGTAATATTCATAAGAAACATACCCAAGTCGGTGCCACTAGCCCAGGCAGAGCCTGCGCAGCGCTAGCGCTTATCTCCGGGCCACGGCTGCTGCCCTCAGGAAGGGCAGGGGGCGGGGGTGTGGGGGAGGGGTGGGTGGGTGGGGTGGGTGGGAGGGGGGGTCCAAGCCGCCCCAGTCCGCCCTGGGCGAGCCGTGCCGGAGCAGCGAGGCGGCCACGCTCTGCGCCGCGGCGTCTGGGCCTCGGGGTCTCCCTCCCGCCCGCCGTCTCGGCTGATGCTGAGGGTCGGTGCCCATCCGGCGCTGAGGGGACCCAGCCGGGCCGCCAAGCCGGGGCCGGGGGCTGGAGCCCGAGCCCGAGACCGAGCCTGCGCTCACAGCGCTCGTCAGAAGTTAAGGTAAGCAGGGCCACAACCGGCCGCTCTCAGCGCTGAATGGCGGAGTTTACGTCTCGGTGATTTATGGCCGCAGACTTAAATCTCGGTTCAAGAAGAGTTCACAAGCCGGAGCTTCCTTCCCGGCAGTGACTGATACCCTTACACTTCGAGTTCAGGCCGCTTTCCCATCCCCGCCCCCACCTCTTCCCTCTCCCCTAGCCCAGCCGCAACTTTTCCGGGTTGGGAAGGGAGGGAGGGGTGGGCAAGGGGACATAGGGGCTTTACCCTGAGTTCCCACTTTAAACTCGGGGTGAGGGCAGGCTGAGGAAGGGGCGGGAGTGGAAAGAGGGAGCGGTGTCTGAAGGAAGGAGGTTGAAATTTGGGCAGATCTTCCAGAGAGACAATAGGGTTTGCTTCCTGTCCTCAACTTAGCCTCCTCAA
The DNA here is from genome assembly GCA_030848825.1 of Tadarida brasiliensis. Taxonomy (NCBI): domain Eukaryota; kingdom Metazoa; phylum Chordata; class Mammalia; order Chiroptera; family Molossidae; genus Tadarida; species Tadarida brasiliensis. Next base: position 88,852,438 of record CM061267.1, on the reverse strand, counting down.
CTCTCTTTCAGCTCTTGCACCTGAGGGTTATTGTCCAGAAACGGACCTTTTCGGAGGAATCGCCTCCCATCCCCAGCCCTTGTTTGGGGGTGCAAAGCAAAGTTTCCTGGCTGGCAAATCTCCAACTTCTTTACTATGTTGCAAACTTTGGGGGCTGGGTTTGGGGTGGTGGACTGTGTGGGCCCCAAGCTGGTTATCTGCTGACCTCAAACAATAGGAAGTAATTTAGTGGGATCCCAGAGGTGAATTCATATTTTAAGTTTATGGGGGTGTTTGTTTGCTCTTTGAATTTTAAAGGTATTTTTGTTATTTTACAAGACTATGTACAACTTGATGAAAGGACTTAGGTAAACAGCAGGCCGATGTAGCTTATGATAATGGATTAGCAATTCACTTGAAATAATGCACATTCAAAATCAACTTAATTTTGTTTTATCTAATATCTTGCTGTTCAAGTGTCTGGAGTAATTTTCTTAACCTGATGTTTTATTTTACACAAGCCTAGTATCTTAAAAATTTATAATGGCAGACATTAACACTGCCAAATGTAATAGGAACTGTTTTCAGTGAAAGAACAAGAAACAAATATTAAAGTGCTATTGAGTTTTAAATTTTATTTTACCATTTATTTCCTTTTGATTATGGTTAATGTAGCATTCTATCTATTTCTAAAAGAGAAACAATACTCTAGGGCTCAAGATCATGCACAATAATTCTGGATAGGGATGCTGTAATTTTTAATTGAGGTTCTGGAAAATTAATTGTGCATGTTTTCCAGATGTTGGTCAGATTGTTTGTTTAATAATGAAATCCAAAGGAGTCCGTTGTTAAAGACAAAATTACAGTATAATCATTCACTGGTAGATGCTTATTACATTAATTTTTCCTGGTTAACAAAGTGTTTTCTATTCCTGGAAAACTTGAATAACTCCAGGACTCAAATTCACAGAGTTGGGGTGTGAAATGTAAACGATTTTCTTCGTGAATTTGTCATTAAATGGTCAGAGACTAACATTCTGAGTGTGTCAGAGTGTAAGTGTGAATATGTGAACTCACATGGAACTTTTCTGAGCAGAACCAGAGGTCGACCATGCAGAGGTTGAAAAAAAAAAAAGAAACAGATTTCACTTCTGCAAACTGTTTTTGAAATTAAAAAAAAAAAAAAGAGAGTTGAGAAGGTTTTCCATTGGTTTTTAGATTTCCAGGGTTGCCCTTTACTGGTGTTTCCGAAGCAGGTAAATAGGCCAAGTAACAAATATCAACAACAACAGCACACAAAGATCAGGGAACTCTGGCAGGATTTTATGGCTTGTGCTTCCATCCCTCGTCCGGAGCCAAATGACCCCCATACATCAAATTACATAGCAGTTTCCAAGACAGAACCTATTATCGTTAAGTTGGAAGGAGAGTTCAAGCCGTGGTCATGGAGATGAACGCTGGTTTTTCAGGTTCCTGGTGGGTTGTTTTTTTCTCTAATCCATCATGTTTTAACAGGTAGAATTTGATAGTTGCGCTGAATTACAGCACCTCAGAAAGTCCAAGGCAGGAGGGTCTGGGGACCTTCTGTAGCAGAGGAGAAGAGGTGGGAGTGGCTTGCTGGGACATGCCTGAGAAACAGGAAAAGGAGAGGAGTAGAAAGCTGTCCAGGATTTGAGTTTGACTTGCTGGAGTGGGTGTTGTTAGTAGTCCCTCTCACACAGGATGTCCCATCTAAAGTTTTCTCTCTCCCCTTCTTAGCCACAAGGGGCTCATCTGGAGGTGGGTCATACCCCTGCACAAGGGTAGACAACTGACTAACAATATCAGCTTCTGAAATCCAGTAGGGTCGAGTAGGGCGATTACCTGTAATTTTTGTGTGCAAACCTCTCTTTGGCTCTGGAACGTCCAAGAAGGGGCTGGATGGGACCACCCCTGTCAGGGCTCTTTTGGAAAATATAATCCTAAAGCAAAGATTAGAGAAAAAAAATTGGCGACTCAAGCTCCCCTTTGCCTCCTTGCCCCCTTCTCCAAAATTCCCAGAGAGAAGGAGTCTGGGGGCTTGCTGGACGAGGCCAAGGAGCAGAGAGGAAGGGACACCAGAGTTTCTTCTTCCCTGGAAAAGAAGTATCCCATCCCTGTTCCTTTCTAACCTATTAGGCCTTTCTACTTTTGGACTCCAGCGCCAGAGACCCAGCTTCCAGTCCTCACTCACTCTCCTCCTCTCTCCCCGGAAAACCCCCCAACTCCAGACGCAAGTTAAGCAAATATTTGTAGCCGCCAGTAAATTCCAGCGGCTTTTTATAGCGCGGCTCTCTGCGCCCGGGGCCAAGTCGTGCTGCTAAATATTGCTGACCACTTTTTCTTTTATGGCTTTCATGTCACTTAGCTATTGAGAGTAAGATGGATTTGCGCGGAGCCCTCACCGCGCGGCGATTCTCACCCCCCAGGTCTGCGCAGGGCGGCCATTGGCGGCGGAGCGTCACGTGACCGCGGGGGCGTGCCAATGTGCGCCCTCACGGGTGTCAAGCCCCTGTCAGAGTGTGTGATCAAGATCGTGAAACAACGCGATGCAAAAAGCGACCTACTACGACAGTTCCGCGATCTACGGTGGCTACCCCTACCAGGCAGCCAACGGGTTCGCTTATAATGCCAGCCAACAGCCGTACCCAGCATCCGCAGCACTGGGCACGGAGGGCGAGTACCACCGACCCGCCTGTTCACTCCAATCACCCGCCAGCGCTGGGGGCCACCCCAAGGCGCACGAGCTGAGTGAGGCATGTCTACACACCCTGAGCGGCCCGCCCAGCCAACCCCCAGGCCTGGGCGAGCCGCCCCTGGCCCCACCACCGCCCCAGGCTGCGCCCCCTGCCCCTCAGCAGCCTCAACCGCCACCGCAGCCCCCTGCGCCAGCTCCTGCTGCGCCCCCACCCCCCTCTTCAGTCTCCCCACCTCAGAATGCCAGCAGCAACCCCACCCCTGCCAGTGCAGCCAAGAGCCCCCTACTCAACTCGCCCACTGTGGCCAAACAGATCTTCCCCTGGATGAAGGAGTCTCGGCAGAACACAAAGCAGAAAACCAGCGGCTCCAGCTCAGGTAAAGGGGTGCCTTCTGGAGGAGGGTCCTCTGGCCTGGCTCCCAGTTTCCCAAGCCAGCACCAGGCACAGCCAGCACGGCCTGGAGCGCTGGAACGTTTCCAAGGATTAACTGCTCCTCCTCTTTCCACCCTACACAGGTTTCAGGCGTCTTTGCAACTAGGGAGGTGACAGGACTATGTACACAGGAAACCCTAGAGAGAGGCCTAATGGAAGTCTCTCTGGACTTCTCCAAGAGCGAGTGGGGCCTAGTGAGTTTAGAATCACTTCTTGTTCCACTCTGGGAGTTAGGACCTTTGTGGAGAACAAACCTGAGCTCCACTCTCTTTTTAGCACAACTGTTCATTTTTAGTGAAATGGTGACACCACCACACACTGAAATGTGGCAGAATAAAAGCAGGCCTAATCATCCTCCAATTCAGAATCACTGCTTTACTTATAATCAGAGCCTATTTTTAATTTTTGCTCCAGCAGATGGAGCGACTGCCTTACCTCTGGGAAGGCCCTACTCAGACTTAACACAATGAAGGCAGCCAGGGATCTCCTGGGGGAGGGGATTCAGACTTGTCATCCTAATAGGAACCACATGGGCTTCTTGGAACCCAACTCCAGTGGATGATAGGCCCTGGGTCTTGGGGCTTCCCAATATCTTGGTTACCTTTGCCCCTGCCTGCTCCAGTTGCCAATGCTCTGTTCTGAGAATCTGGGACCTTCCTGAGTCAGGATTTGGGGAGGCCAGGGATGACAGGAGGCCACAAGATTAGTGGGCAAAGCTGGGGCAGACTGTTTGATGACATGGAGAACCCTAATTAATAGCATCTAGCATCAGGGACCTGGGCCTCCCCCCCAGAAATGGATACTGTTGATGAGATCTCTTCCCTTGGGCAGAGAAAGCTTCCAGATTGGAGCTTCTATTCCACCCATCTCCACTGGGGAAATTAAATAAGTGGCCAGTTGAAGCAACTGTCCAGTCTTTCAGACAGACGGTGATTGAAAGAAAGGTTTATTGAGCATGTATTAAGTGGCCCCCATTCTAGTTAGTGTGAAGGGAATGAAGATGGTGAGACCTGCCCACAGGGAGCTTGTAGTCTGATAGGCCTGCAGGATCATTAAAGAAGTCAGAAAGTGAATAGCTCCAGGAAGGAAATGCAGACGAGAAAGACAAACTGGGGGTTCTACTTTTCTGTCTTTTACCCCCTTGGAGAACCCTATGATTTGCAATTTGACTGAATGAAGGGCTAGCTGGCCAGCTACCAGCACTGTTTCCCCACAAGGACGGAGGACAGTACTTTGTTCCTTGTCCCCCTTTCTGGGCCCTAACAAATGGAGGGCACTTTGGGGTTTACAGCAGGGAGGGGCCTGGTTGGGTCACGGACTGGGCGGGGTTGCAGAGCAGCCCCTGATACCACTCTTCCTCTCTCTTCTGTCCTGGCAGGGGAGAGTTGCGCAGGCGACAAGAGTCCGCCTGGGCAGGCGTCCTCCAAACGGGCGCGCACAGCCTACACGAGCGCACAGCTGGTGGAGCTGGAGAAGGAATTCCACTTCAACCGCTACCTGTGCCGGCCACGTCGCGTGGAGATGGCCAACCTGCTGAATCTCACCGAGCGCCAGATCAAGATCTGGTTCCAGAATCGCCGCATGAAGTACAAGAAGGATCAGAAGGGCAAGGGCATGCTGACGTCATCAGGGGGCCAGTCCCCAAGTCGCAGCCCGGTGCCCCCGGGCGCTGGCGGCTATCTGAACTCTATGCATTCACTGGTCAACAGTGTTCCCTACGAGCCCCAGTCGCCCCCGCCTTTCTCCAAGCCCCAACAGGGCGCCTACGGGCTGCCCCCTGCTTCCTACCCCGCACCCTTGCCCAGTTGCGTGCCCCCTCCGCCCCCACAGAAGCGCTACACAGCTGCGGGGGCAGGCGCAGGAGGCACACCCGACTATGACCCGCACGCGCATGGCCTGCAGGGCAACGGCAGCTATGGGACACCACACTTACAGGGAAGCCCCGTCTTTGGGGGGGGCAGCTATGTGGAGCCCATGAGCAACTCTGGGCCAGCCCTCTTTGGCCTAACTCACCTCCCCCACGCTGCCTCAGCTGCCATGGACTATGGGGGTGCTGGGCCGCTGGGCAGTGGCCACCATCACGGGCCCGGGCCAGGGGAGCCGCACCCCACCTACACGGACCTTACAGCCCACCATCCTTCTCAGGGAAGAATTCAGGAAGCCCCCAAGCTCACCCACCTGTGATGGTGGGCTGGGGCTGAGCGCCAGGAGAGTCCACGCCCCCCCCCCCACCCCCAACTACCACCTTTCTTCTTCTTTGCTTTTTTTTTGTGTTTGTTTTAAGGTTCTCCCTGCACCTCCCCTTTCTCTCTCCTCCGCCCCCTTTCACCCCCCCCCCCGTTTGTTTTCTTTGGTAACGCGTTTTTATAGTTTATGTGACGTAGCAATCTTGGTTGCTGGAATGGCTGTCAGTATCAGTAGCGATATTTATCTCCTCCCACCCCCCTGCTCGGCCGCTGGCCCTGCACCCTTTACCTTCTCTACTCTTTGATCAGAAACAGGGTATATGAACAAATTTTCTAGCCGAGTTCTTCAATGTGAATTTGTTCGTACATTATGGCTCCCGAGGGGAAGCGATTACTTTTTTAATTTTAGTTTTTTTTATTGCACTTCTTGTAAAGAGCGAGAAAAAATCAAAGGCGCTTTGAAACAGGGGCTCCCTGTGCAAGGATGACTAAGTGTACGTCTTTCCGTGTGTGTATGCTGGTGAACAGTCAGATTTATTTATATTTTTTTTGCAAGCATTGAATAATCTAAGTTTTAAATATTATTTATCCCCATCCGTTCGTATTTATATTAAAGAAATTCTGTACCCTGATTGTTCAGAAGGTTTCTTGAGCCTTTTGTTCAATAGTGTATTGGCGTACATAGGAAATTTTTTTTATTTCAAAGGGAAATGTAATTCCTTTATTAAAAAAAAAAAAAAAAAAGGTAACGATGCAATAATACCAGAGAGGATCCAGCTTTCAAAAACAGTGATTTTAAGTTTGTAACATCCGGCGAAACTGAAGAAAATAATCTGTAAACGGGAAAAATGCTAGATTTGTTTTAAGAGTTCTACATTCCTTGCTGCTCACACTCTGAGAAACAAAACAAAACAAAAAAGATAATAAAGTTTTTATTCTGAATAATATCCGCGTTCGGAAGGGGTTCTTTGGCCGAAGATGGGGGTCTGCGTGGAAGTGCAGTGGAGGCGAACTGGCTGAGTAGGCCGAGGCAGGCCGCGGTCTCCCTGCAGCTGCGGCTGGGGCCTGGCCGGCGCCTCGCCGGGAGCACTGCGAAGTCTCGGGAAGGCAGCCGGTTCCTGGTGGCTGCAGCTGCGGAGACGTCTGAGCGGCCAGCCCGCTGGGCTGCCGGTTCCCAGCTGCCACGGAGGCCGGCGGCGGGCGCTGGGGCTGCGGAGAGCTGAGTGCGGGAGAAACAAAGGCAGCCGGCCCAGGCGCGGCGGGGGGAGCGCAGGTGCCCGGGCGGCCCCGCGGGGGACGAAGCGGGCTGCCTTCCAGTCCACGACCTTCCTCAGGTCACAGCGGACCAGCCAGCGCCTTAACCTGGGAAATCTCCAGCCGCGCGGAGCATGCCGAGCACTTTCTAGGAGCAATCGGACTCTGCGGATGCTTCGAGGTCGTTTATCCAGCCAGGAGGAAAGAATCACTTCTACAATTGCCGTTGGGAGCGAGGCGGCTCGAAGGAGACTGAGAGGCCCACCAGAGTCTCCGGCACAAGAAGGGCTGAGCCCCTCCCTGGACCGCTGGAGCCCCAGCGTGGGCTTCCTTTCGGAATTCAGGATTTGGCACTCTCTGGATTTATTTCCTCTCCTTCTTCCCTCCTCGCTTTTTTTTTTTTATGGCCCCAGGGGGAGGGGGAGAGAGAAAGGAGATTAATATCTTTCTAATAAAAATGCAATTTTATAAGTACTTCTTTCATTTGATGCTACAGGAGCTAAACATTGCATTTCTATTCCTGGGCTGCCTACTGGCCGACTGGCAAAGGCAAAGACAGGCACAGGAAAGGGAAATATTTTCATCTTCAGATTAAAGAATTGCTCCGAGAATGAACCAAATTCAGAAAGTGCAAACCTCACAACTGCATCCCCATCAGCATCCCACCTCAAAGCTGGAAGTGAGGAACCACCTGCGTCTGGGGATTAGGAGTATCGGATGTGAGAAATAAATCCCCCTTCTCCTTGGATGCTATGTTTCTGAGGCAGAGGTGGAAAATGTCGCCATTTTGTTTGCAATCCAAAATATTCATCTTCATGGCCTCTATCTTCCCCCTGAGAAACTCCCTCAGATGATCTGTAGAAACAGGCACTGGAGCAATTTTGGGGTTCCTGCAGGTCTGCAGGAGCTGCTTTTAGGAAACCTCCTCGTGTTTTAAAGAAAAAGAAACGGTTTATCAGAATATGCAAACCTAGGCAGCTGTAAAGATCTGGGTGTTTCTCTCACAGCCAGAGGTGCTTCCCTCACATCTGTCCTGGGGCTCCTGAGATATATATATATATATATATATATATATATATATATATATATATGTATAAATAAAACGAGTTAGGGCTGTGGAAGAAATGGATTTGCTCCCCATCCCATGACAACTTCCCTGCTGAAATATGGCGCATCTTAGAAATAGAGAGGCTGGAAAACCAGTCTTTGTGAGGACTGGAGCTCCCGCCTTTCTGGTTGTGCACATCTACACTAAGCAGGATGAACAGCCGCAAGTGTCCTCTTTTAAGTAATAATTTTAGAGAAGTGCATAAAATTAAAATTACCTGGGACAATAAGGATCAGTTGAGAGAGAGAGAGAGAGAGAGAAATCTTTCAGAGATACCATCATTGGAACCTGTTTCTAAAATCTACTCTTAAGCTGAGGGATGACTGGTTTGGAGGCTTCCTCCTCCCTCCAGGGCAGAGATTTTAAAATGAGATTCCAATATGATTTTCCACATCTTGCCAGTCAAGACATTCATTTTGGCTTTCAAAGAAAAAAATATCGATCTCACCCCTAGCTTCCTAGATATTAAAAAGAAATCCTTATTAAAATATCTCCTGAGTTAAAGTAATAGATTTGGAGAAGATTTCAGTGTTGAATGGTCAAAGAAAAGGGTTTTCTTCCAGATGGTATTTGAATTAAGGCCGCTGAGGCAGCAGAAAGCTCTCACCCACGCAGCCCCTGACAAAGCCTCAGTGATATGGGGGCAGCGCTACTCCCTCTCTGTAGCACCCCCTCCCCTTAACTCTTCAATATTTTCTGGTAAAAGCAAATACCAAAAGCTGCCATCCCAGAGTCCGAAAAGCACCTTTCCTAAAAGCAGCCTTATAACTTTCTGCTGCCAAAAAAATATCTTTAAAAAGACCAGTTTTCCTTGTTTACTTGCGTTTCCTGCTCTCCTCTTTGCTGGGCCACATTTGATCTTGGAAAGAGCTCGAAGCTGAAATGTGTTCTTAAGGGCCAGAAGCTGTCAAGGCTTTTGGTGAGCAAGATTGATCGCGCCCAGACTTCCTTCAGAGCTTTGTTTGGAATAAAAGCAAGAAAACTGAAAAACCTCACATTTTCCAAAATAGCATCTCTATCTGTAAGGCAATGCTCTCAGCTAGTCAAGACGGAGGGCACTTTATATCAATTTCCAACCCAAACCCCTTTGATGCCGACCTCAGAGATGGAGTCCTATCCTTGCGCCTTGCTCGGCCTTGCTTGTTTTCTACATAGGGTTTTCTCTCCCACCAACCTCTCTCTCCCTAGCCATCAGAATGATTTATTTTCCTGCCACCGATGCCTGCTGGCCTGGGGGAGTCTGATCACTTGGTCCATTTCAAAGGAAGCAAACGCGAATCATCATCCTCAGGGTTTGGGGGAAAAGATACCTTCAGCTTTCTCTCTCAGCCTCCTCCCTTCTTTCTGGCTTGGTGGATTTTTAAAAATTTATTGTTTGGTACCTAAAGGTGTTGTCTTTTGAACCCTCCAGCACAGTCCAAGATGCACTCAGTCTGAAGTCTCCGAATTGGAAAAAAAGACAGTGAACAGAGAAAGAGAACCTTTATAATCTCTCCTTGGGTCGCCCTGTCTCACCTGCGGTGCTGTTTCCCACAACAGAACCCGAGTGCAAACATCCCTGGTGGCTAAGGAACGGGAAGTTTCAGGAGACAATTGGGGCTGCCAGGGAGCACTCACTACCTCTGAACCAACAAGCCCCCAATCAGAGCGACAAGGAGAAGAAGGAGAGGAAAAGAAAAAAGAGAATAAAACAAGCTCCTTCTGCCTCCCTGCTGCTAACTTCCAACAGACTTCCTGGAAATCGGAAATACTCACCAAACCCGAGCCCTACGGGTATGAAACCCAGAATGCCAGGAGCCGCACACGCCTGCTTGGGGCAGCATTTCTTTGGCTGGCCGCCGCCCTGGCTACAGGGATTTGAACACATGGACCTGGGGTTGTTGTCTCGCTTGGCACATGCATCTATCTCCTGAAAAGTTGATGGCGCAGGAAGATCGGGAAGCTTCGAGAGCAGCCTCCCGTTTGCCGCTTCCCTCTGGAGCCAGACGCAAAGCTGCCGTGGAAAAGCCGGCTAACAATGGGCCGGGGTCCGGGTCCGGGGGCGCGGGACTCGGAGCTGGGCTTTGGGAGGGGGGCGAGAGCCTGCGGGGGTGGGGGGAGGAGAAGTGGACAGAGGAGAGACAAGGAGGGGGAGAGGAGAGAAGAGGGGAAAAAAGAGGAAAAGAAGGAAAGACAGAGGAAGGAAGACTAGGATAGAGAGGAGATAAGTTCTGAGATCCAGAAAATGGTTTTGGAAAAGGCAGAGGAGAAAAAGGGAAATAAAAGAGGGGGACCCAAAAATGAATCTCTCTCTCTCTCTCTCTCTCTCTCTCTCTCTCTCCCTGTCTCATCTCTCCTTTCCCTCTGCTCCTTCCTCCTGCCTTAGCAGAACTTATGTGGCTGGGATGGGGGGCCCTCGGGTGTCAAAACTTTGAAGATTAATGGATTACTTTGTTAATGACTGCAGGCGTCAGACTGAGGTGCTTAAATGATTTGTGAGGTGCGAGGCGTCTTCCCGACAGTCCCAAACAATGCGCAGAGAGTGCGGGGGAGGCAGAGGGCAGCCGCCCGCGGGACCAGCAGCAGGGCTCACTCGCACACTCACACGCACTACCAGGCGCACACACCAGGTCGTTGTGGATCGGAAGGCAGCCAGGCACCCTCGCCCCCACGCACTCCCGGGCATCCCCACCCACACCCACATATATGTATTTTTGCCCAGAAAAAAGTGTAAATAAAGCCTCGCTGGCCCCCAATGAGGCGTTCCTTCCCGACTTTTTTGGATCAATCAAACAGACAGTGGCTTCTTTTGATTAAAGCCCAAATTGTCATTGGGCAGAAGCAATCATGTGACAGCCAATTCGGTCCAATTTCAACCTTGTCTCCATGAATTCAATAGTTTAATAGTAGCGCGGTCCCCATACGGCTGTAATCAGTGAATTAGAAAAAAAACACCCCAGCAGCGATCTTCTATGATAGATTTTTTTTCCCTCCGCATTCGCCTTTTTCCTGGGCCTCGCCCCCCCAAAGCCCCTCCAGAAGAGGGAACTTTTTCTCCGAGGGGGCTCCAAGGAGAAGGCCATGAATTACGAATTTGAGCGAGAGATTGGTTTTATCAATAGCCAGCCGTCGCTCGCTGAGTGCCTGACATCTTTTCCCCCTGTCGCTGATACATTTCAAAGTTCATCAATCAAGACCTCGACGCTTTCACACTCGACACTGATTCCTCCTCCTTTTGAGCAGACCATTCCCAGCCTGAACCCGGGCAGTCACCCTCGCCACGGCGCTGGCGGCCGCCCCAAGCCGAGCCCCGCGGGCAGCCGCGGCAGCCCAGGGCCCGCCGGCGCCCTGCAGCCGCCCGAGTACCCCTGGATGAAGGAGAAGAAGGCGGCCAAGAAAACCGCGCTGCCGCCCGCCTCGGCAGCCGCCGCCGCCGCCGCCACCGGCCCTGCCTGCCTCGGCCACAAAGGTCAGTCCAAAGACGTGGCCCCAGGTCCCGGGACCCTGTTCCCCTTCGGGGCTGCCCCGAGAGCGGTTCTGGGGGGAGGGGAGCGTGGGCTGGGAGAGAAGGTGGAGAGGGAGAGATGCTTGGCTGCCTTCCCTTCCTCTGTGGGCTCAGGAGTGGGTTTGATGGAGAGAAAAGGCATCCTGCGCTCCACAATGAGACATATATTTTTAAGAAGGGGGGGGGGAACTTTCCCTAACTTGTGTAATGTGGGATGATTTATTTGAGTTGGAACTGACCTCCTCTTGTCTAGTTGTCCTAGAGTTTGGCTTTTTGACAGTAATGAAGAGTGATAGATCGCTCTTGCTCAGCTAAGCAGCTGATGCATTAATTATAAATTGTGGTGTGGCTAATATAAAGTTTGCTCCCGGATGGAGAGGTTGGGGGGAGCTCCAGGCAGGAGTCGGACGGAGGTGGAAGAGATGGGGTCTCCCCGGGCTGGGCTCCCAGGAAAGGCAGCACAATAGCTCTACTGCATCCAGGGGCGGCCATTTTGTTGCCGTTGATCTTTTCTGCTATATTTATTCTCCAGTGGAATAACCCCGCTCGGACCCCTCCACCTCCAACTGTGCGTGTGTCTCTTGTTGGTTTCCCTTTCCACAGAGTCCCTGGAAATCGCCGATGGCAGCGGAGGGGGCTCCAGGCGCCTGAGAACTGCTTACACCAACACGCAGCTTTTAGAGCTGGAGAAAGAATTTCATTTCAACAAGTACCTTTGCAGACCCCGGAGGGTGGAAATAGCAGCGCTGCTGGATTTGACTGAGAGACAAGTGAAAGTGTGGTTTCAGAACCGGAGGATGAAGCACAAGAGGCAGACCCAGTGCAAGGAGAACCAAAACAGTGAAGGGAAATTTAAAAGCCTGGAAGACTCCGAGAAAGTGGAAGAGGACGAGGAAGAGAAGTCGCTCTTTGAGCAAGCCCTCAGCGTCTCCGGGGCCCTTCTGGAGAGGGAAGGTTACACTTTTCAGCAAAATGCCCTCTCTCAGCAGCAGGCTCCCAATGGACACAATGGCGACTCCCAAAGTTTCCCAGTTTCGCCTTTAACCAGCAATGAGAAAAATCTGAAACATTTTCAGCACCAGTCACCCACTGTTCCCAACTGCTTGTCAACAATGGGCCAGAACTGTGGCTCTGGCCTAAACAATGACAGTCCCGAGGCCCTCGAGGTCCCCTCTTTGCAGGACTTTAACGTTTTCTCCACAGATTCCTGCCTGCAGCTTTCAGATGCAGTCTCGCCCAGTTTGCCAGGTTCCCTCGACAGTCCCGTAGATATTTCAGCTGACAGCTTTGACTTTTTTACAGACACACTCACCACAATCGACTTGCAGCATCTGAATTACTAAAAACATTAAAGCAAAACAAAGCACCACAAAACAAAAACCCCTTTGACCAGGTGGTTTGGCCTTTTATTCTGAGAGTTGATTTTTATTTTATTTTTTCTTGACCTACTCTCTTCCTCCTCTAAATGTTGATTTTCTGTTTAGTGATTCCCCTGACCCAGTTTCAGAGGCGTCTTTTACAGGTTATTTTGGAGTTTTAGTTGTTTTAAATCTAATCCAACAACCCTCTATGTGATTTACTAAAAGCAATACGAGGCCTGCAAGAAAGTGATCATATAATTGTATCTTCACTTTCTTTTTATTTTTGTATTACATTAGGATGCATTGTCATGCGTATTTTTGGTAGAATAAATTCTCCTTTGCTATAAGTAGCTTTCTTATTTTTTTTCCTTCCCCTTTTTCTCAAAGCTCCTAATGGTTTCTTTTTCTTCTTTTAGTCTAACTTGGTAAATAAAATTCTGGTCACAATTCATCTTCTTTTTCAATTTTAATATATTTATTAAGGGGGCATGTTTAAAATCTTCAACAGAGAGCAACAAAAAAGAAAGCCAGGAAATGGTTAGGGCATCTGAGAAGTGTTTGTTTGTTTTTGTTTTTAGTTTTTTTTAAAGGGAATGGATTTGGTTTTTCAGTGTAGAGGTTCAAGCCATAGATTTAAATTGGTAATGGAAACAGGATTGGGAAGCCTTAGAGTTGGGCCAAGCCCAAGCTTTTGAAAGTGGAGAAATAAAGTGCCTACAGAAACCCCCAACTCCAGGAACATGGACTTTTCTTTAACAAGCTACTAATCTCCAGGTCAATAACTAAGTTATCAACAGTTCATTTATTTATACACATTTGTTTCAAACATCTACATTCCAACCCCTCCCCCACAAATCCTGAATATTTTCAATATGGTTGATTAGTCTCCCAGCTGTTGATGAGTCCAGGCAAACAGACCTAAAAGATAGAGAAAAACAAAAATAAAACAAAACGATGGTCACTAGCTGGAAAATACACTTCAGAAAGGGTTCTTTCCAATCCTCTGGTTCAGTCATTCTAGGATTCTTTTTATTTTTTCAGGGTCAGAAAAATCAATATTTCATTCTTAAATCTGTTTACATGGCAAATAATGGAGCATTAAAGCTTTGAAGTCAGGTTAGCAAGTTCAGCTTTAAAATTAAGTGTTTCTGCACCCTAGGTTATAAATTAACCAGTCTAGAAAAAGAAAGAGAAAAAAGCACTTTAAATGAAATATCAATAAAATGTGATCTAGGGTATGTTACTGGCTTGTTCTGTCCCCCCCTTCTTATGTCTCCCCATGTTTATTTTTCTCTTACTGAGCTCTGTTCTGATGGCTACTTACCGTGAGAAAACGCAGCGTGTAAGCAACATGTGTGGGGGCGGGTTGATTTAAGAGCCCGGCTCTTACTAGCACAGGCTTGGAAGTTATGATGAAATCGGGATCTTTCTCCAGGGGTTTGCTCCCTACCTTCCCCCACCCCTTTGCCCCCTAAGTCCGGGTAGCGGCGGAGGCTCTGAGGACCCGGCGGGTTTCTGCCCTCTGCGCAGCGCGGAGCAAAGCTGCCGGGCAACGGCCAGGGCTGAGCCGCTGCTGTTTGCGATTCGTCCTACGCTCATAAATCAAACGCTTTCTATGAATGAGAATGTCATCAAAGAGATCAATTGCAGGAACACATGCACAAATAAAAATCCTCTTACGTATTTGCCGGGGATCCCCGTCCGAAAGCATTAAGTTAGAAGGCGTTTAGTCATAATTCATTTTTATTGCTCTTTTAAAACAACAGCTTGGCTGAGCCGCGTTTGCTATGAACAGCTCAAGGCCTCGGCGGCGTTTTGTCTGCTCCTCGCTCCTTCTCTTCCTAGTGGAAGAGCCCTGAAAGAGGCGCTTGGAGCCGTGCAAGCCGCTTGCAGGCGATCATTTAGTGACCAAACTCGCTTTGCACCCACTCTCCCTGGGCGTTTAAAGGGAATTTAGCTCAAGTCGTGGGGCGCTGGCCTACTTGCCGGGAGGACAGAGGGTCTCCTACCCGGCAGAAAGAGCCTCAGGATTTTGTGGGGGTGGGGAAGGACCGGAGCTACGGAAGCCTGCGGGCTTGAGGCCAGGGAGGCTGTCTTTGTGAGCTGCTCCCGGAGATCAGCGCTCAGGGCGGCCAGCCGGGGCGGAGCCGGTTTGGCTGCGAGAGCCGGGCCTGCGTAGAGCAATGCGCCGAGCCAGGTGGGTCTCCCTCCCGTGTGCCAGCCTGTGTGCCAGTGCAAGCCTGTGATTCCAAGAAATGCACTCTTTCCTACTGTCCCTGAAAAGAGCCGCGCAGGGAGGAAGAGAGGAGCACAGAGGCCGAGAACTAGCAGAAGGAGACCGGTTGTGTCAAGGGATGGCTTTGTGGCACGAGCCCTGAGGCCGAGGGGGTCGCGTAAACCCGGGCCCTTAGAGGCCGACAAAGGGGCAGAAAGGAGGCCAAGGGAGAGAACGTACCAATGAGCTTCGGCTTGGAGAGCAGATCTTCCGCAATGCCAGCACAAACCCTCTCACGTCCCGCCTCCTCCTCCACAGGAGCCCCTTTTCTCCCCAGCGCTGGAGGCCTTGGCGCGCCCAAGGAAGCCGCCTCCAGGAGGGCCGCCTTGCCTATTCCCTTCTCCAGGATAACGTTCCTCAAGTGCTGAAAATGGGGCAGGAGTGACTTTGCCTGCCTGTGTTCCCTCTTAACTGTGATTAGGGATGAGTCAAAGGTAACATACAAATACCCTTTCAAAAGACAATGTTAAAGGAAAATGTTTCTTTGCTACTGAAGGGAGTCCATAGTCACATGTCTGCAAGTTTTTCCTTCTGGGGGGCAGATTTGGGGGGAACCCCTGTATGTGAAGAACAACGCAGAAACCTGAAAGGTTTACTAACACCTTTGAAATGGGCCTGCCTTAAGCAAAACCTCCTTCTTCTAACTGGGGAGGTAAAGCTAGAGGGGAGTGGAATCCCCAAATCCACATACAATCCTCAGATAAATTTCATCGTGTCGGATTTCCATGTGGTAAACATGGTCAGAGTAAAAATCTATACATCATTGGCTGCAAAGCTTCCCTGGATGATCTCTGGATTTCTTTTACCTAAGAATGCGTCAATTCTCGGCCTCTGGCCTTTTCTCTTTACAAGCCAAGGGTTGACACGAAACCTAATAGTAAACAGCAATTAACGACCCGTCAGCATCAGCATCAGGGTAGGATGAGGGTGATGGAGAACAGGACCCCTGGCCAGGGATGACTCTCAGATTTGCACGTGTCTCTCTAGGGAAAGACTTAAAGGTTCATACAGGGAACTACACAGTCAGTTACAAAGAAGAGGAGGTGTTGGGGAAGAAGAAAATGTCCCGTCCACCATCAGCCATCTGTCCACCGCCCCTCCCACCTGCCAGTAGAATGGGTGTGTGTGTGAATAAAGGAAGCTCTACCAATTCCTAACATCCCCTCCCCCTAAGAAAACGAGAAACGTTGCGGGAGGGGTGATGTCAGCGTACTTCATGAGAGCTGTGGTCTCGCCCTTCCAGACCCCCGCCGGAGCGCGCAGGCTCCTGGGTCCTGCAGAGCCGGCAGATGGCCTGCAGCGCACAGCCCGGCCCCCACGCTAGCCACGTCCGCTAGCGTCATCTCTCTCCCCCGCCTCCTACCCCTCAAAATCCAGTGGCCGAGCTGCTCCAGATCCCGTAGGGCTCCCAGAGCACAGTTGAGTAGGGAGGAGAAAGGGGCGGAGAGCGAGGAGAGAGGGAGGGCGATGAACCCAGCCAGCCCTGGCCTTTTCCAGCAAGCTCAGCTCCTAGAGCTTACCCAGCTACGGGGCGTCGAATTACAGAAGCTCCTCATTGCCGTATTAATAGTCTGTGGGGGAGGTGGGTGGAGGTAAGGGGCTTCCGAGACCCTCCGTGGAGAAGGGAAGTTTCTTTTCTTGCCCCTGTCTTCTCCACGCCCACCCAGTGCCTCCCAGTCAGCCCTCTGCGCACTTTCTTTTTCCATTGGAGCCTGGAGAGCTGGTGGCCCAGACTAGTCCTAGGCCACCGCGCTCTGCGCTCCTCACTGCCCCAAAGCACCACAGCAGGGGCTGTGCTGTGAAAGCTCCTGGGGAGCTTGGGCTGCGATGCCGGCGGGGATCCTACCCTTCCTGCTCGGCGCGATCCGAGCTCGGGCCCACTGATTCCCCACCCCAGAGAGCGCGGAGCCCTCTTCCCTTCTCACCTCTCGTCAGTTCAACTTTCTGTGCGCCGTGGGGAGGGGGGCGGAGACGGGGGGAATGCTTCCCAGCCCCCACCTCCCGGAGGGGGGGGAGAGCGGAGTCGGCGCGCGCAGAAGGAAGCCTCTGCTCCCCTTCGCCCCAGCGCTCCGAATCTGCCTTTGCAGCCGCCGCAGCTGCTGCCGCTGCCTGGGGGGGCGACTGCGCGTCACCTAGACTGAGGAGCGCCGGGGATTTAAATGCCACTGAAACAGTGATCCATCACCGCGGGAGCCAGCAAACTTTCGCAGGAGGCTCCGCCATTGGCTGCCATAATCACGTGCCCCCCGTAGCGCCCTCCGCCCTCCTGCCCCCCCTCCTGCGCACTGTACATTCATATCATTTTTCTTCTCCGGCCCCATGGAGGAAGTGAGAAAGTTGGCACCGTCACCTAGGGCTTCGCAGGACCCGGTCACTCAGTGACAGATGGACAATGCAAGAATGAGCTCCTTCCTGGAATACCCCATCCTCAGCAGTGGCGACTCGGGGACCTGCTCAGCGCGAGCCTATCCCTCAGACCATGGAATTACAACTTTTCAGTCGTGCGCGGTCAGTGCCAACAGCTGTGGCGGCGACGATCGCTTCCTAGTGGGCAGGGGGGTGCAGATCAGCTCGTCCCACCACCACCACCACCACCACCACCACCATCACCACACCCAGCCAGCCACCTACCAGACTCCTGGGAACCTGGGAGTGACCTACTCCCACTCGAGTTGTGGTCCAGGCTATGGCGCGCAGAACTTCAGCGCGCCTTACAGCCCCTACGCGTTAAATCAGGAAGCAGAAGTAAGTGGTGGGTACCCCTCGTGCGCTCCCGCTGTTTACTCTGGAAATCTCTCATCTCCCATGGTCCAACATCACCACCACCACCAGGGTTATGCCGGGGGCGCGGTGGGATCGCCTCAGTACATTCACCACTCATATGGACAAGAGCACCAGAGCCTGGCCCTGGCCACGTATAATAACTCCTTGTCCCCTCTCCACGCCAGCCACCAAGAAGCCTGTCGCTCCCCTGCATCAGAGACGTCTTCTCCAGCTCAGACCTTTGACTGGATGAAAGTCAAAAGAAACCCTCCCAAAACAGGTCAGTCTTGCCATTCTGTGGATGCTCCTTGATGATTCTGGAAGGAGTTAGTATGCTTAGTTTCCAAGGAAAATTAATAATTAAAAAAAATTCTTGCTTCCCACCAGTGTTGTAGGGCGTTGGGGGATTGCCCAGGTGTGTGATGGGGCAAAGAAGAGTCTGGGACTGTTGTGTTTCCAAGGGGGCTGAGATTTAGAGATTCTGGAAGTAGGAAGTGGGTAGGTGTGTGTGTGTGGAGTTGTTCTGGTAATATCTCTAGGCTCCATTAATCACTGGTCTGACCACGATAATGGTTGACTTCAGATTAACACTTTACACCTCATCACTCACCCTCCCCAGCCCGGTTTGTGTGGAGAAATTCTTGATTTCCCCTTTACCTGAATATTGCTCTGAACCTGTAGGGGATCACATATCGACTGTTAAAATTTTACCTTTTCCTCTCATGGCTTCCCACCCTGCCCCCAGGAAAAGTTGGAGAGTACGGCTACGTCGGTCAACCCAACGCGGTGCGCACCAACTTCACCACCAAGCAGCTCACGGAGCTGGAGAAGGAGTTCCACTTCAACAAGTATCTGACGCGCGCCCGCAGGGTGGAGATTGCCGCGTCCCTGCAGCTCAATGAGACCCAGGTGAAGATCTGGTTCCAGAATCGCCGAATGAAGCAGAAGAAACGAGAGAAGGAGGGCCTCTTGCCCATCTCTCCCGCCACCCCGTCCGGAAGCGAGGAGAAGGCGGATGAATCCTCAGAGAAGTCCAGCTCCTCGCCCTGTGTTCCTTCCCCGGGGTCTTCTACCTCAGACACTCTGACTACCTCCCACTGAGGCCGGCCCAGCCCCAGACTCCGCAGTCCAGGCTACTCCTTGGGCTGGGACTACTTACTCAAAGCACATTCTTAGCTTATCTTCCTTTCCATTTGCAGTCTCTCTTTTCTTTCTGATCCTATCTGGGAAGCTCCTGGGCAGGATAATGTGTTTACTGAGAATTCTGGACTAGATGCTTGATTTGGTGTGTGTGTGCGTGCGTGTGTGTGTGTGTGTGTGTGTGTGCATGTGAACCTACTGTTCCTTTCAGATGCCCTTTGGAAAATAGTCTCCTTTGCCAGCAGAAACATGTCAAAGGGAGGCCTCACATCTTTTATCTATCTGTATATTTACAGTTCTCCCCTACTTTGCCCTCAAAGTGGGGTAGAGAGAAAGGAGAGAGCCCAGGAGCTCATGAAGAAGAGATGCACTATGAGCGTGTTTACACAATTAATTCACCTTTTAATTTAATTCAACTTAGTGTGTGAGTTTGCTGGTTGTAAATACTTTGTCCCAAGAGATTTATCTTTATACAGATTTTCTAGAAATGTTTAGATTAAGTGATTAAAACAGGGTGGGCAAACTCTCAAAGCTGGTACAATTTTATATGTGATTATAGGTTAAAAAAATAAAAGCCCTCATTTAAACTCTATCTGATGCCTCAGAGGGTAGCCTCAATTTGTTCTTTCAATGAGGTGAGAAGGCCTGCAGACCACAAGGTTCAGAAACCTTGCTGCTTGTGCATAAGTCTCTTCCCATCCCCACCCCTTTCTTGTTTCTCTGGCCACACTCTATTTAAACTTTGTGCTGGATTATTCAGAACCTAGATATTATTCAAACCAGCTTCTTCCTTCCTCAGTTATCTTAGCTGGATATGATGTATTTTCAGCTCAATTGTTAATGTGATGGATGGCACAATGAATGTATATTTTGTGTGATTCGTGAATAGTCTTTTGCATGTCGCACAATGTTTTGATGTCCCCAAAGTACCACACTGAGTTCTATCAGTTATCCTTTGTGAGCCTATGATATTTCCCATTTCCTGTACAATCATGAACAGCTCTGAGATCCTGGAGTGATGTGATTCAGAGCAGAGTTTACGGGTCTTAAGATGTCTGTAATAAATATATTCAAGTTTCAGATATGCTTAAGGATCCGTGTATTTGGCTTGGCTACAGTTTGATGGTCCCTACACAGTTGGATCATTTTGTGTGGGGAAGGGGAGAAGGATGGTGTGCATTTTCAAAGAGATGGGACTTTTCTTGGGGGGGAAAAAGGTGCTTTCCACTATGTAGTTGAAGCTTCCCCTATGAGTGTAATTTCACCTAACCAATGTCTATAATAGGTTGATTTTCTTTAAAATAACAGTAGTTTCCTTATTATAATCAAAGTTCATAATGGAAAAAAATGGTGAAGAATTTTATAAAGCAGATCTATTTTTGAAGCAAACATGGGTACTTCCTGGGTCAAGTGCTAACCTTTTCACCTCCAACTGAATGTTGACGTATATATAAACAGAACCCCCTTCAAAGCCGAAACTCTTCAGTCAGTCTTTCCTCACATCAGTGAACCAAGAGCTAAGAGATTCACATTTAATTAGCTCCAGTATAAAGCTGTTTGAGGATGGGGACCCCACCTCACCCTTCTTCCTTCTTTCTGGATTGTCAGTGTTCAATGTATTCCACCCTTTAAATTGAGTGTGGTCTGTTTTAAGTAAATCCTTGCATCCCTCCTGTCAATATCTATCCCTTCCTGCCACCCTCCACACCCCCCTTCCCCTCTAGGTTACACATCTCACTCCCATCAGTTTCAGGTTTGATTTCATAGCCTTCATGGCTGTAATGGGTCTTCAGTTCTTAATTCCATGTCACATAACCCTGGAAAACAGTTTTGATTTTTTTCTCTGGGCTCAACAGGTTCTTCCAGGTGAACCTGTGGAAGCCGTCCTGAAGTCTTTCACTATTGAAGTCGCTTCTAACCAAGGCATGCGTTTCTCCAACAGAGGAAGCCAATGAATCAAAGAAGTCCAAGTGGCTCTCCTAGACTGCTTACCAATTTTTCTTTACTTTCACACATTTTCAGAGGCTTTAATTTAGCCCCAAGGGTAAAGCAGAAAATTTACAGCATCACAAACAAATACAGACATATGACTTCCTTCCTCTACAAAGTATGTTTTACAAAGGATGGGTTGGGGGTCTGGGGGGAGGAAATCCTACAAAAACTTGAAATTCACAGGCCTCCTAGAGCACCTATGAGATTTCCTGTACCTCCCTGTCAAAGGGGGAAAGCCTAGATTTTGCAGACACAGTTGCTGCGGCCATATCAAGGGTACCGGGTGCCCTCCCCTCGGCTCCTGGGTTCTGGGGTTGCTTCTAAAAGACTCAAGTGGATGGGGGAGAACTTCAAAGTGGGCCAACTCTTTCTTTCATTTCCCCCTGCCTGGCCTTATACAGTTTCTTTTGTTTATTAGTGTAAGGCCACACAGCAAAACAGATGGCTGGTTTCCAAATACTTTAATGTGTTAAAGTGTCATTTGCATGCCACTGCCGAGATTTCAATATCTAAAAGCAGGGCCCGACTCGCTGGAATCCTGGAGATTCCAATCTTCTAGGTGCTGGTTTTTTAATGTAGGAGACAGAGAAAGAGAGAGAGAGAGAGAGAGAGAGAGAGAGAGAGAGAGAGATTAATTATGGCTAAATATCCCAAGCCTTTTCTAGGTCATGGAATAAATCAGTTAATAAGCAATGCATTTAGGAAACATTAATATACCTTTCAACAAGAAAAACATTTGTATCTTTGTAGTTGTCCCAATCGATTAAATCAAAGGCGCTTAACATCCTATTTCAAGGTCTCTCTTTTTCTGTTTTGGTCTCTGAGGAGCACAGTTAGCGTCTTGAAAAATGACAGCAATGGTAACTGAGATGACAAAAGAGGCAAAACAGAAAATAACATTTTATTGATAGATTTACAAAGAACAAGAATCTCAGTTAGGGACTTGGGACAAATGCAATATAAAATTCCAGTTTTCAAATGTTTTTTCCTCTCTCCACTCACGTTCATTTAAAATAATCCTGAAATTCTGGGAGTCCCCAAACTAGGCTGTGTTGAGATATCTTACTGTGGCTCTGAAGCCTGTTCTGGGCTTCACCTTTGAAAGTTTACTTTTGGAGGCTATTCAGATGCCATGGTGTTTTCCTCTGGGGCAATCAGATTCAAACCGATCAATATTTACTCAGTCTGAAAGGGTTGTTGAAAAGGCTGCTAACAACAAACTGCTTAGCTGCTCACCCCTGTTTAATCTCAGGTTCACCGAAAGTTCAAGAAGAGATGAATGCAGCGATGGGTCACTTTAGAATGAGTCCCAGCGGTTTATCTGAGCTCTCCGCTGAAGGCAACAATTATAGTTCCATCCCTCTTTGGAGAAGGGGCAACTTTCCTATTATTCTTTTGCTAAACAGTGTTTACTAGAAAGTTAAAACACTTTCATCTCCCTTCCTCGCTCTTTTTTGGGGGAGGAGGGAGAGGAGCTTCCAGCTGCCCTTCTCCTGCCTCCTCCTTTTAGCTTTCTGCCAATCTACTAGGTTTCATTTGACTTAAAATAAATTACATTGAATATTTAAAAAACGTTAAATTAGCTTGACAGAGGGATCCAATTTATTTCAGATGCCACGAGCTATGAAATGAAGCTCTTTGGGCCATTAGAGTTTATCTTCTTTTCGAAAGTACAGGGCAAGATTGAATTGAAATCCATTTGCGTTTGAGTAATATCGACAATCAGAGCCCCAATATCCATCTGAAATGGCTGTTTAGACAGGACTAGGGGGTAAGGAGGGGGAATTGACTTGTGCAGAAGCAAATACCTCAGGTGGAAAATCAACTTTAAAATTTTATGCTTTCCTGGTGCACGAATTACTGAGATGAAAAAGGAAGAACCAAGGAAGCCAGTAGGGAATGGTGGGGGAAGATGCTGGACACTGAAGCTAATTGCTACAGCTCTTCAGAGGTCAAAGTTCATGTAATCACTGAATAAATGCATACTAAATAGGGATTTATTAAGCTTTTCTGATGGCTGAGCACGTCTATGAAAAACAACTGGTCACTGCTGTTTGCGTTTCTTCCTGAAGAATAATCATTCTTGCAGTTGAAGCTCTAGGAGTCTGAGTCTTTAATTTACTATTTTGAATGACGGATAAACCTTCTGTTTTAAAAATTTGAAATTGGCACCCTGACAGCTTCTTTCTTTATATTGGATGGGACTGTAAAATATGTCTCTCAACTCTTAGAAATGCTATGGCTTTTTCAATACACACAAGGACACAAGTTAACATGTGTCAGATAAGTCACTCACTAGATGGCTAAGCTTGGTGACCCTCTGCTGTAGATAAGCCTACTTTTGCCTAAGTTCTTTTTTTTTTTTGCCTGAGTTCTGAGAGTACACAATAGTTCTTCCACAGGACTACTTGTGCCTAGATGTCCAGAACTGTAAAGGACTCATGACCCAACCTCTCATTTTTTGAATCAGAAGGACAGGCATCCAGAGGTGAATGGATCTTAGAGCCCATGGTAGTATCAGTGCTCTTGCTTTCTAAATAAAAACCAGGGTGGCTTCCAACCTGAGGCCAGTGCACTTCTTAATTCTAAATTCCTGCCTTGATTTTGCCCCTTCTCATTTATTCTGTGATTTTTTTCAGGATGGATATTGTTTATGTTTTCCCACTTCTGGTTTACAAGCCAAGTCCTCTATTTTGAGGCCATCAGGATTACTGAATCTTTGAACCGACCTCCCAGTTGAATGTGTTCTGCCATCTTGTTTGAACAATAAAATGTTGGGCTACTTGCTGTTCAAGACAAATGTTCTTAAAATATGAAGACAGAGATAGAGCAGGTAAAATTCAACACATACATTTGTTGTTGTTTTTAAATATAAACAAGAGGACAATAAATGAAAGAGGAGTTGCCCCCACTCAAGTTCAACTGCCATTAAATTGTCAAGAGGTGTCAGCTAGAATAAGGGCTTAGAGATGCAAAAAATAGTCCAGGAGGTATCTTAACCCTGAATCTTTTTCTTTTTTCCTGTTTATTTCTGTTTGGTTTGTGGCACAGCATAGCCTCTTATGAATTGTTCTGGTCCATATTTCTTAATTTTCTCCACGCAAATTAATTATCTAACACACACACACACACACACACACACACACACACACGCCAGCCCAAACAATTAAAGTCTCCTTGCAACACAACTTTCTACATTTTCTTTCCTCCATGGGTTTGTCAGCAGAACCTGCTGCCCAAAGGGACATTTATGGCTGTCAGTGTTTGAAAAGCTGAACTGGAATCCCTGGAGTTTTAGACCCTTATTTTTAATAACATCAGTCATCAAATGTAGCTGACCTTCCATTGCAGAACTGCAAACCAAGTATCAATCAAGCAACTCTGCTCCCAAGCCTCTAGCTTAGTTTATGAACACTGTGGACTTTTGGGGGGTGAGGGGTAATCCCAAACGCCCTTTACGTCCTGCAAAATATTCCAAAAGGACTGCGTTTGGGGGTTTATTGGAAAGAAATGAAAAGACCGCCGTCTCTTTTTCAACATTTGCAGCCACAGTCAAAATACGTTTCCATTTTTTAAACCTCCCATTAAAATTTTTAGTATTAGAAATGTATTTGTAAAATATCTAGTCCCAAGGCTAATCTCTAGAAATCAGGTTGTTTGCGTTTTCATTTTAGGCTTGGGTGGTTCCTTGGTTGGGGTAGGGGTGGGGGGTGGGGGTGGGGAATAACAAAACGCAACTGCTTGCAACAGAAAAGAAAGAAAAAAATTATTGAATGACTTTTTTCTTTTTAGATTGGGATACTCTTGAGCTGTGCTGGACGGTTTACAAATGATAACCTGCTTCCTTTTAAAAGAAAAATCGCCACAGAACCATAAGAAAAATGCAGAAAGCGATGATTTTAAAAGGTACGGATTCCCCCCCAGCCCCCCTAAATATCAGCAACCCTAAATATCAGCAGCCCGGCTCCGGGCATGGCCCACGCTGAGCAGCACACGGGGTCCCGGGCCCCGCAGCGCAGGGGCGGCCGCGGGAGCCGGGCAGCTGGGTCCGCGCGCTCAGCTCGCGGGCAGCGCGGCCGCGAGAACTCGGACGCCGCCGGCGTGGCGTCGGGCGCGGCGGTCAGCGCCGACCTCATGGCGGCCGCCCGGGTGTTCGCGGCCCCGCGGGTGGAGGGGAGCCGCGACGCCAGGATTGGGAGGACGTTCCTTCTAGGCTTCCCCGCCTTCTCCCTCCGAATTCTTCAGCAGACGCCGCCCCCCTTCGCGTCCTCCGGACCCACGCGGGGCGGGGAGGGAGCAGCATCTGGGCCCTTCGGGGTGCGGGCCCAGCCTGACAGCGAATGGGGCCCGAGTCGGGGGCCCGCTCCGGCGGTTCCCCGGTGCTCGCCCGCCAGCAGCGCCCGGCTTCCAGGTGCCGGGAAGGGGAAGCCGGGCTGACAGGCGGCCCGGCCTCTCGGGCGAGGCTCCGGCTTCCACCCCGCGGACCCAGCGCTTCTAACCCCAGGAGCGAACGTTCAAGTCGGAAGCCTGGCCCCTAGTTCAAGTTCTTCGGCTCTGAAAGGGCAGGGAGACTTTCCTCTCTATTGGCTCCCTCCTCCCAGATATTTTCAAAATACGTGTAATTGAGTAACACTCATCGCTTCTGGTCGAGCCGAGCTGTTCTGAAGGGTGGAGGTGGGGTTGCAGGTGCTGAGCACACGTTTCCAAACAGTGGGTGTTCCTGGAGAGGCCGGGGAAGCACCCTTCTCACATGTCCTCTCCCCACTCAATCGCAGAGGCAAACCCTGCCCTGCCTCATCTCACTTCTTTCTAGAAAGTTGTCTGTACTACTTCCCACTCTTTCAGCTGAGCCCCTCTTCAGAACTCCACCTTTCACACGGGGAGCTTTGCTACACAGAACCCGAGAGATTGTGAACCAGACTGTCCACGTGTGTTCCTCTTGACTCCCCGCAAAGGATCTCAAGCTTCTTGAGGGCATGTTACTGACTTCCAGTAACATGAAGAGATCATCCCTGTAGGGTACTTAACCTTTCTATACTTTCAGAGTTTTAAATGACAAACTAAGGTAACTGTTCTTGTTCACTTTTAAATTTTACCCTCTAAAACTTATGTGGTTTTTTCAGTATGCTGAAAATCTGGTATTTATTCAAGATTACTCTGAGCCAAGAAATGTCCAATACTATGTCAAATACTTTGCATACATTGGCATTTCATCCTTACCCTAAGAAGGAGGTATTTTTTATTATCTTTGATTTTACAGGTAAGGAAATGGAGGGGTTACAAGATGTTAAGTAACTTGTCCACTGAACCCAGAGCCCAAACTCTTACCCACTTTGTTGTAGGGCTTCTCCACAGGGCCAACCCACAAGTCCCCTACAAAAAGTTACCAAGCTACCATTGTTGATATAGGTACGATAGTGGACAATTGCTTACTGGTAAACAGTCAGAGAGCTGGAGCACCTGACTTTTTAATACTAGACTTACATGCAAACTATGGCTATGCATTCTTGGGAAAATAGGCAAATGACAAAATTTGAGTGAAAACAAAGCTAAAGAGAGGTTAAATTTGCCTTGCTGGTGTGGCTCAGTGGTTGAGCATTGACCCATGCACCAAGAGGTCGCAGGTTCCATTCCCAGTCAGGGCACATGCCCAGGTTGTGGGTCCAATCCCCAGTGAGGGGCATGCAGGAGGCAGCCAATCCATGTTCTCTCTAATCCATATTTGTATCTCTCCCTCTCCCTTCCTCTCTCTCTAAAATCAATAAAGAAAAAAAAATTTTTTTAAGAGAGGTTAAATTTAACAATAAAGTCAATGAGGGAACTACTTTAACAATAAAAGACTTTTCCATATCTGACACTAATTGATTAAGGGACTTCTTGGGAGAGAAAAGAAAGAAACCATTTATATTCATTCACAAGTTATGTCTGTGGTACACCCAATATGTGGACAGAAATGGAAATATTCAATATATAATACAGATATTTTGTCTCTATGAAAGCTAAAATCCATATGGCTGGAGACATTTGAATGCATGATATTCTGCCCCAAATTTTCATTTGGTTATTGTATGTACTGCAAACCCAGTCACAATCTACATTTAATAAAATTTGAAAAAAAAAAATCCCTGGCCGGTTTGGCTCAGCGGTTAGAGCATCGGCCTGCGGACCAGAGAGTCCCGGGTTCGGTTCCTGCTAAGGGCATGTACCTCAGTTGCAGTTTGTCCCCGGCCCTGGTTGGGGTCGTGTGGGTGGCAACCACTCAATGTGTCTCTCTCACATCGATGTTTCTCTCTCTGTCTTCCTCTCTCCCTCCCACTCTGTCTGAAGATAAATGCAAAAAATGTCCTCGGGTGAGGATAAAAAAAAAAATTGGAAAAAAAAATTAAAAAAAAGAATAATTCATGTTCACCCAAAAGGGCTAGTCTTTATAGTTTACTTCTTAGCACGTCTTGACTAAAAATAAGCAGAGGAACCAGGTTCAACAAGAATTTGAAGAAATATATTATGAGGCCTAAAAAGAGCCAGTCTTTAGAAGCCAGTTATTCTCAGAACTCAATTTATACAAAGTCAGATTAAGAGTTGTATGTAGAAGAACATAACTTTGCTTCCTTCTACTTTTCTAACTTTTATAAGTGAACAAGGACTTGGCATAATTATAAACATTACATTGTTTCTAATATTATTTAGTTATAGGATGATAGGAAGTAAGACAAGAAGAGACATTAGAAGTCATCTAATCTGTTTTTTTTATTTTACAGGTGAAGAAACTGAGTCCCAGAAAGGTGCCAGTGACAACAATGGTAAGAAAACATATTTCCTATATCTTAATATAAACTTACATGGGTATTAAAAATTGCATGCAAAAATTAATCTCAGGCTAGATACATTAATAACATTAATAATTAATTATTGCATTAAGTATTATAATTATAGTAATTAATAACAATAATAATTAAATACTGGAGATCTAAAAGTTATTAAGAATAAGCAGGTTTGAATAAGGAGATGTATGGCCAGAGGGTTTCTTCCTTCCTGGTTACCTCCATGACTTTTATAGAAAGGGTGCTCAGATCCTTTTTATCCATCCCACGGGTAAAGAGAAACTGGGTGATCCATTTTATTTCCTCCATTTCAGAAATTCTCTATATGGTTTGACAGGTGAGACAGAGACAAAACCAAGAAGAAAGCCAAGCTTCTTAATTGCCCTGCCCCAGCCACTCAAATAGCATGTTAGCTCCCTGGTTGCTGCTTGATTCAGGAGCCATGGAAGGTTAGGGAGCATTCTGGCTTCATTGGTGTATTCACTATGGACCACAAGGACTTGCAATTCATTATCTTAGATAGAAAATATTCCTTCTATGAGAGAGAACAGACTTTAGCAAGTTGTTGACAGTTTATTTTTTAAATTTATTTTTTCCTTTATTGATTTTAGAGAGAGAGGAAGTGAGAGGGAGAGAGAGATAAAAACTCAATGAGAGAGAACATCAGCTGGCCGCCTCCTACATGCCCCCACTGGGGATCAGGCCCACAACCTGGGCATGTGCCCTGACCAGGAATCGAACCAGCGACCTCCTGGTGCATAGGTCAACGCTCAACCGCTGAGCCACACTGGCCAGACGTGACAATTTATTTTTAAGAAAAATTTTGAATTACAGTTGACATACAATATTATATTAATTTCAGGTACAACATAGTGATTATACATTTGTATACCATATGAAATGGTTACCCTGGTACACTAGTATTCATCTGACACCATACGTAGTTATTACAATATTATTGACTCTATTCCCTGTGCTGTACTTTACATCCCCATGACTATTTTGATAAGTGGAAGTTTCTACTTAATTCCTTTCAAATACCATATGATTTCACTTATATATGAAATCTAAAAAACAAAATAAATGAACAAAACAGAAACAAACTCATAGATACAGTTATGTTATATCATAAAGGTTATCTGTGTTTCTGTGGCATATTTTTAATTTAATGATAGGTTAAAACATGGATGTAGGATTGGCCAACAATCTCAACCTTTATGTTCAAGGAATTTCTCATTGTGAGTCAGAAAAGGCCATATCTTTGCTCTCAGTAGCCTTATCTATTTCCAGTATAGCATGGTGAAGGTGCTAGAAATGGCATCTAGAAGCAACCAGGTCTAGTGGTTTGGCGGGGCAGGTGACAGTTGTCTCCTTACCAAATTGGCTCTATGGTGACATTTAGCGCTGGCTGCCAAGCTTTCCATTTTTCAATCTGAATTTCCAGTCTTCCTAGCCATTTTCAGAGTTACCCAAATGATCCTTTTCCAATTAAATCAATAATAGTCAGTTTCTTTTGAGAATCCTGATACATGTGCCATGTGTTACACCAAATGATGGTGCTTTGACATTTTTTTAGGGCCTGTGGGCTGAGGTCTGGAATTGTGGGATGAAAGTTGGACTTTGTGATTTAGAAAGTATCTGTATAAGATGGGCCAAATGGCAGCTTCTTCAAATTCCATTTTCTCTCCTTCCCCAGCCTTGTGCTCTTTTAATGCACACTCTTTTGCCTTGTTAAACTTAAATACATAAAAAGAGCAAAGATGGCTCTTTTCTTTGCCCACCAAGAAAACACAAATTTATGTAACTGAGTTGTAGAAGATAACTTATTTCCTATTTTATTTTGCAGCTTTCCTATCTTATCATCAAGAGTAGCTATTCTCCTGAGTCTGAACCTATATGTACAAAAGTAGCTAAGGCTTGTTGATAGCTTATGTTGTGCTAGGCACTGTGGATTGGCTCTTTTGAATCTTCTCCACAACAATGTGAAGTGTAGGTGCCTTTATAATCTCTATTTTAAAGAAAAGGAAACTGAAGGGAGAGGTCACTCAGCTAGAAAATGCTAAAGCTTAACTTTTAAACCTAGCAGTCTGGCTCTTGAGCACTCATTCCTCCTTTTCTTTTTTGAGGGTTATTATTATTATTATTATTATTATTATTATTTATTTGAAGTTAAGGTGGAATATCAATTCTTTAAATGTTTGTTGTTTGTTTTTATTTTTTAATTTTTAATTGAATTTATTGGGGTGACATTGGTTAATACAATTATATAGGTTCCAAGTATATAATTATACAATGCATCATCTGTGTATTTACCACCCCAAGTCTCCTTCCATCACCATTTATCCCCCTTTTTACCCTCTTCTACCTCCCTCTACCCCCTCTTCCCTCTGGTAATCACCATACTGTTGTCTGTGTCCATGAGTCTTTCTTTCTTTTTTTCCTTTGTTTAATTCCTTTACCCTTCTCACCCAGCCCCCAAACCCCTCCCCTCTGACAGCTAAGCACTTATTCTTTTTTTTTTTTTTTTATCCTCACCCAAGGATATTTTTCCATTTATCTTCAGTCAGAGTGGGAGGAAGACAGACAGAGAGAGAGAGAGAGAGAGAGAGAGAGAGAGAGAGAGAGACAGACATTGATATGAGAGAGATACATTGACTGGTTGCCTCCCACACAACCCTGTCCAGGGTCAGGGACCGAATTGCAACCAAGGTACGTGCCCTTGACCAGAATCGAACCCACAACTCTTTGGTCCACGGACCGATGCTCTAACCCGCCAAGGCTGAGCACTCATTCTTAATAATGTTGTATATACTCTTTCCCCTAACTGGTTTGACTGACTCAATTTTTCCTTTTCTTGCATTTCCTCTCTCTCTCTCTCTCTCTCTCTCATTTTTTCTTTCTTATTTGAGAATGACATGAAGGCATGCAGTCCAGTCCCTCACTGAGCATCTATAATTGTGTGAGGTGGGGAATGCTTTAGTACTAGCAGCTGCAGGTGCCCTTCAGAAGCACCTAGAGATTTGTTCTTCTGGCTCTAGGAATTCCTTCTGGCGTCACCTCTTGCTGACCTCTACTAACTCTATCCCTTCCCCCTCTTGGAACTTTTCTCATCTCCTTACTCTGGTTTCTTTCTTGCTGCCTTATATTTGAATCCTGTCTCATGACTTTGCTCCTTCATTAATGAAAACACCTATTCAGGGATGATGTAAAATTTTGAAGAGAGACAGATACTATCCCTTTCAAAGGAGTGTACAAAGCGTTATGAAATATAACCTATTACCTAATTTATGTCACATCACATTATTTATTAATATTTTTATTAGAATTTAGTTAGACATTTCAACTTTTAGAATTTTATTATCAAAGTTCTATAGAGTAATTGGAGGTGACATTTCTTTCTCTCCAACTTACTTTGAGAGTAAGCCTTTAATTATGGTTGGGACAGTGATCAACATGTGATTTGGATTTTATGATGACTTTTGCTACAGAAGACAAGGTAGATCTGGGAAATATTAACATAAACTTTATGCCCCTAACTTTCATGTGAAGGTCAAGGGAATGGAAAGAGAAGAAGAAAGAATTATAGAAACTTGGGGCTTTTCAAGTGTTTGTGAGTCAGAATTGATGAAAAGGGAGAGGATACAATAGATGGAAATGACCCTGGGGAGACTGTGTACTTAGGAAAAAGGGGATCTAATTTTGGGAAAATTCTGTAATTGGAGTCTAAAGATGCTACCAACTCAGACAGAGTTCTTATGGTTTCAAGGTAATCAGTTTTTCCAGATCCAGTGCTGGAATATGTGAGAGACTAGAGGAAGATTTTAAAAACTTCTGGTTCAAAAAAGAAAATAGAGTTAGGAGCAACTATAAAAGCAAAGACAATTTACCCATAATTAATTTAATGTGTCTATGCAAATATATATATCTTTCCTCATAATGCCACACAGCTCACATTGTTCACCTTTCTTCTTGAATTCCATCCAAAAGTCAAGCTCTTTTTTGCCCCAGGGACTTTGCACCCTGCGATGAATCCCCCCTCCCCATTTTTTCCTAAGACCTTGAGTTTAGCCAGGAGATGCTTCCTCAGAGAGGCCTTAACTTAGAACCCTCTTTGTTTCCTTTACATATTTACCACAGTTTACAAATGTAGTTTTACATTTTTGGTCTCTCCTAGAGCATAAGCAACCTATATCCAGAACACTTTTCTGTCTCTTCACCACTTTATATTTTCCCCAGAAATATAAAATTGCTACCACATAGTAAATGCTCAATAGACATGGAATGAATGTTTATATTAACTAGGGTCTGGCTAAACTGCTGTAACAAAGAAACCTAAAATTCAGTGGCTCAAATATGGCTAAAGTTTAATTTTTTTGCATGTAACATTTCAGAGGAATATAAGAGCCCAGACTGGGGGAGTGCCTTAGCACCATGAGGTCATTCACAATCTGGGTTTCTCCCATTTTTGCTGCTCCAACATTCTTTAGGTCTTGTCTGCATGATTATAGCTATGTCACCTCCACATTTCCACTCAAGTTTTTAGGAAGAGGGATAGATTATTGAAAGTGGAGGGCAAGCAATTTCTTATAAAGTAATTGACTTGTAAGTGGCACACATCACTTACACTCACATTTTATTGTGGTAAACTTAGTCATATGGCCACACCCAGCTGCAGAGGATACTAGGCAATGCTGTCTCTTTTGGGTGGCCATGAGCCACCGAAAATGGAAGGAGAGAATGGGTATGGGAAATAACTAACCATCTGGCTCATTGCAGGATAAATGCTTGTTAAAAGAAAGAATATTCATTCTTACATTCTCAGAGATTGGAATAATATAGGGGCTTGAAGGCTGTGTTTTAGAACCCCAGAAAATATGAGAGGAATACAAAATTATTTGGCACTAAGATAACATCAAATGTATTTCATGACACAACCTATTCACCTGCAAATTTGGACACAAGGGGAGAATTAAAAATCTAAGAAAGTTGCTTAGACCAAGAAATTGAGCAAAGCAGGTGCAGGGCAGCTCTGGGTATTGTGAGTACCCACCTGGCTTTGTTAGAATTTGGGGACAAAGTCTCTGCCATCAGCAAGCTTCCAGAAGTAAGCCTTTAACTGCTACAGTGAGGTAAGACTTCCCTGTAATCCTTCACTGGCAAGAAGGGAGCTATTCTGAGGCACAGACATTACTTGACTACCAACCTTTTCTCTTTGTTATTCAAAATTTTACATTAACAAGGCTTTGAAATTCTAAGGCCCAAAATAGAACAAAACCAAATGATAACTATTTTAAAGGATATGTATAAAATTTATGTTCCACTGATGCGTCCTGATACAAGTGTAATCTGACTATGGAGTTATATGACAATGCTTGCACCTGTCCTCCCCTACAAGTGGCTAAAGCCATCTTGGCAAGGCTTATCTTCAACTGACCTCCCCAGATAACTGCAGATGAGAGCAAGGGGCCCAGCTGCTGCCACAGCCTAACTTGTCTTTATGTTTGTAGCTGCAGGAGACACTTGGCATTAGCCTCTGCTCTCTTAAATTCCCTCCTCATAAAAAAGGTTACCATTCCTCTCTCATTTGGCCAAAAGATTAGGGAACCCATTTAGCCCCTTTCTCTGCCTTTTGCCTTGTCAAATTTCTACAAGCTGAGCTCATCTGTCCTCTGTGAAACCTACCCCAGGGAGAGGGGGAGTGAATCCCTGCACCCCTGTCCTCCTTTAGCATATTCTGTTTGTCAGAGCACTTCTCACTTTGAGACTTTAAGTTGTATTAACCTGTTTGTGACTCTTCTTTGTAAACTATTTCAGGAGAGAGACCATATCTTATTAATCATTGATTCTGCCTTGTAATATCTGGCACATGGTAGGCACTTGATAAATGTCTATTGAGTGCATGAATGAGCGAACAAATGAGTGAATGAGGGAACAATTCTTCTTCCTTCCTTCCTTCCTTCCTTCCTTCCTTCCTTCCTTCCTTCCTTCCTTCCTTCCTTCCTTCCTTCCTTCTTTCCTTCTTTCCTTCTTTCCTTTTTTTTCTGTAGCCTCTCAGCTATTCTACTGTGGTTCATGACTCCCCAAGGTTAGGAACACAAAGTGTGACTTCAAGTTCTTCCTTGTTTCCAAAATATTTTCTTATCTGCTTAGCAAAGTTAAATTGAAGCTCAAAACTCTTTAATGGAGAACTGACCTTTCATTATACAGTGAGGTGTAAAATGGTTTAAATATAAATGTTGCTTGAATTAACATACTGACTAAAGCTCATTAAACTAAAGTGTAACCAATCAGTCAATCGAAAAGTGTAAATAACTGATACTAGAGTCTTTTCTGTTTTGACAGGGGGTGGAGGTCAGAGAAAAGTTGGTGCTTGGGGCCTAGTGGGGGTGAGAGAGGATAGTAGGTCAAAGGGTCATCTAGGTAGAAACAGAACATAGAAAGGGGAACTAGGGGCCACTGATTTAGCACTTCCTTAAAGTCTCAATTTTAGAAGTATAGCACAACTGCTCATATTTGCAACTTGGTGAGAAAAATGGTGAGAACTATGTTGCACACCAACACTGCTTCATAGGATTTGTTAAGATCTGGGTGTTTGTGTATGTGTGCAGTTTAAAAAGTTGACTTTGCTGCAGAGGAACTACAGTTTTCAGAGAAGTTAATTAAGATCATATAATCCAGATTTTATCCTAAAATATCTTTTCCAGTAGTAGAACAATATGAGTACTTAGCATGACTGACTAAGTGATACTGGAGATGACTGCGGACAGGGAAGGGTGGGAGTTGTGGCAAGATTTGCTTTTGAGTTGGAACCACCTAAATGGGTGCTGCCATAATCTACATTTTATGGTAAATTGCTGTTCTCCTTTTTTTTTTTTTTTTTAAGAATTAAAAAAAATTTTTTTTCTTTATTGATTTGAGAGTGAAAGGGAGGGGGAGATGGAAACATCGATGAGAGAGAACATCAGTTGGCTGCTTCCTGCATGCCCCCACTGTGGATTGGGCCCACAACCTGGGCATGTGCCCTGACTGGGAATTGAACCTGCAACCCCTTGGTGCATGGGTCAATGCTCAAGCACTGAGCCACACTGGCTGGGTGTAAATTGCTGTTTTCAAAGGAACTCTGGTACCTCAGATTATTCAGGTAGAGCTACTTAAATAGCTCAAGGCACTTTCAAAACTTCTGGTTAGTTCTCTCAGTGCCTTTGGAAGTTGAGAGCAAGTATGTGCCAACAGAGGCCCAGTGCTACACAACTGGTTGAAAATTGGCTGTTTATGCAGTGCCAAATGATCTGTTTGACTTTTGTTTTTAAATCTCCCTCAAACTGGAATTGAATTTGAGTATTGGTTTGAGAGTCAGATGTCCAAGGTTTTAGTTTCAGGCTCCACACTGAGTAGCTGTGTAATATATCACAGATCACTTCTTTTCTCCAGGTCCTGGTTAAATACTAGATAAACCTTCCAGTTCTAACACTTTCTATGTTTCTACTCAGTTGCAACAACTAGAGTATTGACCTAGCAAACCAGTAGGCAAGTTTGGATTGGAACACATATTTTATAACTCATTTAACTTCTACTTTACAAACATTTTTATACCTTTTTATTGAAGTATAACATATATATAGTATAGTAAATACCCTAATCTTAAGTGTACAGATTGTTGAATATTTTAAAAGTAGTTATTGAATTATAATTTAATTATAATAAGATTCAATCTTTTAAAAATATGTAGTTTGATGAGTTTTGATAACTGTATACTGTTGTGTAACAGCACCACAGTCAAGATATAGGCCATTTCCATCATCTCAAAAAGTTCTCTGGTTCCCCTTTGCAGTCAGTCTCCTTCCAACTTAAGTTCCTGGTGACCACCTATTGCCTTTTCCGTAATGTCATATAAGTGAAATCATACCATATGTAGACTTTTGGCTGACTTTTTTCTATTATTATGCTTTTAAGATTCATCATATATCTGTATAATTTCCACCTAGGTCAAGAAATAGTACTTTTCCAGCACTCCAAATTGTCCTCTCATGTTCTTTTCCAGTCAATGTCTTCCTCCCACTTTCTGACTTCTACCATTGTATTAGTCTTATCTGTTTTGTATTTCATATAAATGGAATCATGCAATAGCTGCTGTATGGCTTTTTTCCCTTACTGTAATATCTGTAAGATTCATTCATGTTATGCCTAGTAATAATAATTTATTCTTTTTAAAAATCTTTGTGCAGTATTTCATTGTATGAACATACCACATTTCATTTATCCATCCTGTGTTGGTATTTGGGTTGCTTCTAAAATTGTCTATTTTGAGTAAAGCTGTTACGGACATTCTTGTTGATGTCTTTTAAAAAATATTCTCTCAAGAATATGCATTTATATCTCTCATATATATTCCCAAGAGTAGAATTGCTAGATCATAGGCTAGGCATACGTTTAGCTTTAATAGATGCTGCCAAACATTTTTCTAAACTGGTTGTACCAATTTATCCTCTCATCATCAGTGTATGAGAGTTTCAATTTTTTCCATATCCTTGCTAACACTTGTTATTGTCTGTTTTTTTTTTTTTTGTTTTTTTTTTAATAGTAACCATCCTAATGAGTGTGAGGTGATATCTTATTATAGTTTTGGTTTGCATTTCCCTGATGATTAGTGATATTGAACATCTTTTCATGTGCATATTGGACATCTGTATATTATCTTTGGAGAAATATCTATTCAAGTTCTCATCCATTTTTTAATTAGGCTATTTGTTTTACTGTTATTGAGTCTTAGGAGTTCTCTATATATTCTGGATATTAGTAACCTCTACTTAAAATTTTTTTTAAATTGATTTTTAGAGAGAGAAGAAGGGAGAGGGAGAGAGAGAGAAACATCGGTGTGAGAGCATAACACCAATTGGCTGCCTCCTGCATGCCCCCTACCAGGGGTCAAGTCTGCAACCCAGGCATGTGCACTGACTAGGAATTTAACCGGTAACCTTTTGGTGCATGGGACGATGCCCAACCAACTGAGCCACACCTGCCAGGGCAGTAATCTCTATTAAAAAAATTTTTTTTTTCTTTATTGATTTTAGAGAGAGAAGAAGGGAGAGGGAGAGAGATGGAAACATCGATGAGAGAGAACATCAACTGGCCGCCTCCTGCATGCCCCCCACTGGGGATCTGGCCAACAACCTGGGCATGTGCCCTGACTGAGAATCGAACCAGTGACCTCTTGGTGCATGGGTCGATGCTCAGTCAGTGAGCCATACCAGCCGGGCAGTAATCTCCACTTTTAAATAGAGTGAAATTACATGTGCAATTTCAATACCAATAATGCAATTCAGAAATGTGGAGAATCTGGAGTGATCAGTAACAAGACAACCAACAGGGGCAAGCAGTAGTGGAGCCACCCTTTGTTGCCAAAAAGACATGAGTTTTAAAAATTTACTATTGCGCCCAGCTGGTGTGGCTCAGTGAATTGAGGGCCCTCCCATGGACTGAGTGGTCCCAGTTCGATTGCTGGTCAGGGCACATGCCCAGGTTGCAGGCTCAATCCCCAGTAGGGGGGCATGCAGGAGGCAGCCGATCGATGTTTCTCTCACATTGATGTTTCTCTCTCTCTAAAAAAATCAATAAAAACATATTAAAAAAAGACAATATTTTAAAAATTTATCATTTCTGTATCACTAAGAAATAGTGGTGGTGGTGGGGGTCCCTCCCTGATCCAATCATCCCTTTTCCCCTTTAATATTTATTTAATCCCAGTTTCCCTGGAAGAAAATCTCTAGGGCATTAGTTGGTGAAGACCCTTCTCTTTCAGTCTTATCGTAAGAAATAGGTGACTTTATTCTTTTATTTAAGACAGGCTTTGGAAGCCTGTATCAAACCTATTCAAGAATGGCAAGGTGGCTGCAGAGAATCCACAAATGGAGTATGGGTCCATTTGCATGTCTGGGGCAGAAATGAGCTTTATATTGTCAAATAGAATTTCCAGGAAACATAGTGAGGCCAAAGGGTCCATTTGGGATTCAGCTGTTACTCTTGATGTTGACAGCAGCAGGCAGGTTTGAGCTGGTCGGCTCTGGGTGGTCCTTGCAATGTGGTCATTCATCTAATAACATGCCTATGAAACTACAGCCAAAACTGCCAAATTTTTTGTACTCTAACCCTAATGTAGACTGTATAATGGAATTTTTATGTGTACCTAAGAATCACTGTGCCTACCTTTTTAGAGTATTTCTGGCCACTGTACAAAATACATGAATCAGATTAAGGAATAGTCAGTCAGACTTGAATTAAATATATATTCCCATAATGGTGATTATCTTTTTTTCTTGGCTTGACATTATTATAGCAAGCTAAAATAATAGGAGATAAGTAGCTATTATAAATGAACCATTAAAAGCAACAGTAAGCCAAAGTTATCATTGATCTCTCTCTGCCTCTTACTTTATAAAAACTAATGTAGTAAATTGCCATAGAGTTACCTACTTTAATAATAAATCTGTTGTGTCAGAGCAGCGACCTGATGTTTTCTTTTACATATAATTTATAGTCTATTGATTTAATCCTCTGAATATCTTACCCTATTGGTATAGCATAAAACCATCTCTTAATTGAAAGACAAAGGAATCTTGGGATGAAATCACGTGGTAGAATATTTTTTATTGAAGATTGCTACTTGATCAATAGCCAAATAAATATGAACTTATTTTCAATGACAGTTTCAAGTTTAAAAGACCAAAAAGGAGATGCTTTGATTCATCATCTATTTGGGTAATTGAGTTATAGATGTATTTAGAAATTTAGATTTTTTTTCATGGATATGGAGATATTTTAAGAAGACACTAACTTCTTTTATTAGTGAGTCATAAACAAGAATGGGGAAAATGAACTCAAGTAGCAGACAGTTTAATGTGGCTACATAATGTGTCACTAAAGCTTTTCTTTCAACTTGTGGAATAGAAAGCCAACACTTTATTCTAGCCACTATCTGGTACCTTTCTATTTGGCAATACATGCCAAGATGCCAGGCGCCTACCCCTCTCTCACTTGAATAGAGCTACTGACTTCCTCTTACTGTCAGTTTTAAATTTCTGATAACAACTATTACCATGGTCTTGTCATACCTCCCGTCTAACTAAACAAATCTTGAGTTTAGTGTCTACTTCCTGTGCTGTTTTTCACTTGTCTCAGGCAAAAGTGTAATGAGTACCATCAAAAATTGCTGAGAAAAAGCTGAGAAATAGCAAATATAATAGAAATTAAACACAGGATTAATTTGGCAGAGGCTATTCTCTATTTTTGTCCATTTGTCTTCTTATTTATTTGTTTATTTTTCTTTAGATGTCACAGATCTTACCCAGGTAAGCTAAAAAATAAATGACCATGCATCATTGTCATGTGACAGGCATAACTCAGTTTGGAAGGAAGCAATTTGAGGATGGCTATTCTATTACCATGCTTATTTTTTTTTTCTTCACCTAACAGATAGCTGTACAGAATACGAAAGAACACCTTAATACTCACCCCTTGAAGAGAAAGCAGTGATTTTTTTATGGTGCTCGTAACTCATGCCATCAATTTTATCTGTGGTAGGTCCATGTCAAAATCAGAGTAATTAAATGGAATGACAATCCTGTTAAATGTGTTCATGCCATTGCATTGCAATAAAGCATGTGCAAATTCACAATTAAGGCTTGTCTTTCTCCTTAGCCATAGGGAGTTGTGACAAACATTAAGTTGCACAGCCATAGGGACCCAAAAGGGTATTCATCAAAATAAAAACA
The DNA here is from genome assembly GCA_030848825.1 of Tadarida brasiliensis. Taxonomy (NCBI): domain Eukaryota; kingdom Metazoa; phylum Chordata; class Mammalia; order Chiroptera; family Molossidae; genus Tadarida; species Tadarida brasiliensis. Next base: position 88,813,158 of record CM061267.1, on the reverse strand, counting down.
CCAGGTGGATACTCTCAGGATTATAATGGCTTCTTATGCAATTACTCTTTTTCACTGTATATTTTTGACTGAGTAATAATTACTTTTGCACTGAGAAAAGGCAGGATCAACTAGTTTCAACTTGTTTTATTACAACCCCCCTTTTTGAAATTTGCAAGGCACCATAGAACCATAACTGTTTATTCAGGTGAAAGTATATTTGTTCCAGTTCTTAGCTTTCAAAGGGTAACAGATTCTTTCAAATACAGCACACTGAGCTTTTAATACAGTCACTTTGGTGCTAGGAAACACACCATCAAGATGCATATGGATGGTGTGGTTAATTTTCTAAGCTATCACTAGGAATCATCAATATAACAGAGATAAAGGAGACTTGAAACCTAGCCCAAGCAGTGAATTGACAGCCATCTTTAACCACCATGACCTAAGAATGACCCTGAGCTCTGCTGGGTGCGGGAGTTAGGGGAGTTAGATATGTTACACAGCACAGGAATCAGATATCTAACAGGCTGGGAGGCCCCCACTGTGTGGCAACTGCAGAATCACTTGCAAGGTAGGATACATAGGTGACGAACAGTGATGCCAACTCCATGCTCTTTTATTTTATATTTCAAAATAGAGTTGTGAGCGTTTAATGTTTATTTCAGCTGCTCCATGCTTTGTAAAGTTAAGATTTATAAAAGAAGAATTTAAAAGTTTTAAAACTATTTTCAATATTCTCATTTGACCATGGTACTGTTTGTGTATACATTTTGCACATATATACATCAAGAATTAATTTTACGGCAGTGGAACAATATATTCTAAAGTGCTTAAAACCACACCTGACGTTTTATGATAAAATGTACCCTTTGTTTTGTTTTTGCAGCTCTTTATTTCTAAGTCTTTTCTAAATTTATTTCTAAATTTACCTTTTAAATTTCTTGCTTAAATCTTTATAATTTGGTCAGTAATGATCCGTTTAGGGGAAGCACACATACAGAGTTGCAGAATATAGATTTAGGCTGGATTGCCATGCACTCTTGTTGCAGAAATGCTATGTGAAATGGTTATTTTAATAAAGCAGAGTTCTTAATAAGGGGACAGACATTTAGATTAGTTAAGCAATAGGAATGCAGATTACCTCATTAGCTTTCAGTGACTAGAGAGTTTTGGGTTGTTTTCTCTTTTGTAACACTTCTTTTTCTAGGATTTTCAGGAATGAAAAACGATATACTCATCTTAAAAAAAAAGATATAAATCAAATTATTTGTACTATTAGCATATGCATACTGACTAAAATGTTTACATATCAATCAGTGAAAATGCAAATAAAGTGCTATCTGTACAATCTCTTCAAAGTGTAAAATACATTTAAAAGGTTATTTATAAAGCCCTGGCTCAGTTGGTTGAGTGTTAGGTTCCCAGTCAGGGCACACGCCCAGGTTTTGGGTTCTGTTGGCCTGCATGCAGAGGCAACAGATCAGTGTTTCTCTCTCACATCAGTGTTTCTCTTTCTCTATCTCTCTCCCTCTCCCTTCTTCTCTCTCTAAAATTCATAAAAACATATTTAAAAAGATTATTCATAAGCAATAAATAATCATATTAAGCCTCTGTTTCTCTGAAGTCTCTGTGATTTTCAGTTTTTGAAAGACCACTGCAGCTTGCAAATAGATTCTGCATTTGGAATTTGTTAGTCACTTTGTTAGTTCCACAGGCAGCACCATAGGAACTGGTCTCCCAGGTCTTTGGGTGGTGGGGGTGGGTGTGGGAATCTATGACCCTGAGGCAGTGCTAAAAACAGGGTAGAGCTGGAGCTCCCACCTTGACTTCTTTGGCGGGGGGCCTTTTGTTTGTTTGTTATGATAGAGCTTTTGAATAAAATCTTCACAAATACCAAATTTTATTTTATGTTATTTTTTGTTTGGGTCTGTATTTAGTGAGGATTTATTAATTTATTTTTGTTACAGATGTTTCTCCTTTTCCCACTTAGATACCCTCCTCCCTATCCTCCCCACCCCCTAAGCATAGTTGTCTATGTCCATTGGTTACGCATACATGCATATAAATTTAGCTGAATCACCTTCCCTCCAGGGCCATTACAGGATGCCAAATTCAACTGCTTCATTTACTTTCAAGCCTATAGTTTTCCAAGGATGGCATTTCATGGTTATTGTTCCTTGCTGTGCTTTTAATGAGAGAAACAGGTAGTGATCTGCATACACTAATTGGTAATGCTTTCTAAAAATGTTGTGATCTGGGTTTATGTAATAGTTCTTCTCTGAAAAGTATGGAGGGATCTGTGGCTAAGAGAAGAGTATTGCCTCCCTGGATCTGTGACAAATGAGAATTTTAATCTGATTCATAACCTTTACAAATAGCTTCACTTCTACCAGACCACTGTATTTGGTGACCTATTCAATTTATTAATGTTTTACATTGGGCCTAAGTGCCTACAATGGGGAAATGACAACAAGTGAGTACCAGTGACTTCATTAACTTGGCTAGCACTACTAAATGGATGGCTTGTCATTATGGAAGTTTGTCCCATGGAAACCCTTCTACCTGAGGATAGACAGTAAGACTATCAGCTGCTGCGGAGATTTATATATTCTGCTGCTTTGCTCATTTGCATACACCCCAATGCATTTTCTTTTTTGAGTGCTATCTTTTGTGCCCAAATGACACCTCCCTGTAAATGGGATTTATCTCTGAGTTGACTTGTTTATCATCACAAATCTGTAATATTTTTAGTAAGTAGACTCTTTCATGATTCACTTTCAGGAAGCAGAAACCATTTTTTTTTTAAAAGAAGGGTTTTAAATATAGGGAATTTTGTTCTTATAAAATTGGAGTTGTGAGCTCAATGTTGGGCCTGCAGGAGTAACTCCCAGAATAACACTGCTGAACTGGCCTGAAATTTTAGCTGCTACTTGACCAGGAAGGTCAGGAAATCAGGAGGTTGCCATGGGACTGTGGGATTCAAGAGCTGGTCACAGTAGCCTCACAAAGTTAGTGACTGGATACTGGCATTCTGCTGCTGAAAAGCCCAACCTCTCCCCTCCCCAACCCTACTTGCCAGCAGCAAGAGAACAGCAGAGCAATTGCACTCACCTCCCTTCCAACTTCCAGATCGCATGTGATTGCATCTACTTGTTGTGTCCTGATTCCTGAACTCTTGCTGCAGGGGAATATAGGGAAATAGATTTTTTTAGCTTTCTAGTCTCTGCAGTACTGGAAGACACCCTAGAGGGGAGTTGGAATGGATGTTGATTGCTAATTCCTTCTCACAGCCTAAAGAAGCAAAATGTGGAATAGGATAGGAAATCCATGGGTTCTCTTTCCCTTCTTGATGCCCTTTGATTTCCATTTAGACAAGTGAATTTTTTTCACTAAAGTAGTAAAAACAATGAAAATTCTACAATATTTTTCTATCGTTTGTCTGAAATAGCCTGGCACCTTCACAGTCTTTTCCTAGATGTTGATTGAAGATGTAATAACCTGAGTCTCAGAGATTCTCCATCTTCTTAAATCTTCTATTCCAACCAGTTGCTCCTGATATCTCCATTGGCTCACACTTGTTTTTGTTTCACTCTGTGCCCATTCCCCTTAAATTATTGCCTTAGTGAGATTGTTTTGGTTGGCCTCAGCTTTCTTTCTGGAAGATTCCTTTGGGATCTTCCTTGTTCTAAGCTTAGGATCCAGGGGAAACCTTTAGCAAATTCCTACTCCTGTTCTCACCCCAGCCTGGGTGTGTCACTTGGACCTCCAATTATCCATGAGGAAGTGGGGCCAATAAGTTATGTCACTGAAATGCTCTTAAAAGTTTTTGTTATAAAAATCTCAAACAGAGCCCTGGCCAGTGTGGCTCAGCGATTGGAACGTCGGCTTGCGGTCCAGAGAGACCTGGGTTCGGTTCCCGCTAAGGGCGCGTGCCTCGGTTGCAGTTTGTCCCTGGCCCTGGTTGGGTCGTGCGGGAGGCAGCCACTCGATGTGTCCCTTTCACATCGATGTTTCTCTCTCTCTTCCTCTCTCTCTCTCCCACTCTATCTGAACAAAAAAAAATGTAAAAGTGTCCTTGGGTGAGGATAAAAAAAAAATCTCAAACAGAACTATATATGTCATTTGAACAAATGGAAATATTTAGGACTGCATTTGTTTCCCATTGCTGAGCTGCCCTGACCTTGCTGTAATTAGCACCTAGCACAGTCACACAGTAGGCATGCAATATTGATTTAATTAATCACATAATTTAAAGGCCATAAAGACACATTTTCAGAACTCATTCATGTATTTTGATAAGTAAGAGTTATGCTTTAAGTTTATGCATCTCCCTTTGGAGTGCAAACCTTACTTACAAAGTGCTTTGCTATCAAGCCATCTGACAATATAGTGTGGCTTAATTATGAAATGGAGCGATTAAGCTACATATCAGAGTGCTTCAGGTAATTTACTGTACTCACACAGCTAAAGGCCAGGGACAGTCTTCAAGGGCAGCTGGTGAGGGCTCACATGATGTCATTAGAACCTGTCTTCCTTTCTTTCACCTCCAGTGGTTATATGGCTACCTTCTGCTGTATTAAATTTATGGCTATACATGATGGCTTTAAGCAACTACAAGAACATAATCAAATATCAAATCCTGTGGGAAAGAGTTCACTTGTCCCATAGCACAAACAGAAATGCAAGACCTGAACCTCCTTGGCCCTGGTTGGCCTTATATAGGTTATGTGCCTATCTAGGAACCAATCAGTGTCTGGGGGAATGGGATGCTTTGATTGACTTAGTCTTGGTCTTAAACTCTACCCACAAACTCAGTGATAGAATCAGCTTTATCATGGATTGAGAATGGGCCTGGAGTGGATCCCCAAATGGAAATTTAGGAATTGATATCACAGGAAGCAAAAACAACATGTCTACCACAAGCAGAAAGCAAGCTACCTCTACCAAGATAATACTGTGTCCCCAAAATTTAGAGGAGATATGAAGTCAAGAACCAATGTCACCTCACCCTGACCAGTTTGGCTCAGCAGTTAAAGCATTGGCCCGAAGACCAAAGAGTCACCGGTTTGATTCTGGTCAAGGGCACGTATCTCGGTTGCAGTTTGTCCCCGGCCCTGGTGAGGTTCGTGTGGGAGGCAACCAGTCGATGTGAGAGACACATCGATGTTTCTCTCTCTCTCTCTCTCTCTCTCTCTCTCTCTCTCTCTCTCTCTCTCTCCCTCCCTCTCCCTCTCCCTCTCCCTCTCCCTCTCCCTCTCCCTCTCCCTCTCCCTCTCCCTCTCCCTCTCCCTCTCCCTCTCCCTTTCTGCCCTTCCCACTCTATCTGAAGATAAACGGAAAAATATCCTCGGGTGAGGATTAAAAAAAAAGAACCTATGTCACCTCAATAAATTTAAAAAGCACGCCTTGAAATTTCTGGCTGTGTTTCTGTGTTCTGGGCCATAGGTCCAACTGATTCTTTGAAAGCACTCCTCCCCTCCTCCCCAATGATAAATGAAATCAAAGCTGAGAGCCAACTTTATAGATATGAGCCTAGAGTCAAACTGAGATGGTAGTCCTCAAGAATGATTCAGGACTCTGGGCACTATTTGTCTGGATTTCTGTTTTTCATTTAAAATAGTTTTTGCAATAATATAATACTTAAAAAGAAAAAAAATCAAACATACACAAATGTTGAGAGATGGTACAATGAACATCCATCTACTTGCCACCCTAATTAAATTTGTATCTAGATTTTGGCATTTTCTTTTTAAAAATGTTTTTCTTTATTGATTTTAGAGAGAGGAAGGGAGAGGGAGAGAGAAATAGAAACATAGAGAACATCTATTGCCCTGACCGGGAATCAAACCGGCTACCTCTTGGTACATGGGTCGACGCTCAACCACTGAGCCACACCAGCCAGGCAGATTTTGGCATGTTCTTAATCTATCATCTCCTTTTCCTCCTTTGCTGAAATATTGTAAAGCAAATCCTAGATATCATGTCATTTTACCCCTACTATTTCAGTGTCAAATGTTCTTTTTAATAGCCTTGTTTTGTTACTGTTATTTAATACAACTAAGAATGACTTAGCTAAAAATCCAAATATTCTGGAGCATCAGAAGCTTGAACTCCTTTTCTCCTAAAACCATAGAAGCCAAATACACCTCTGACCCAGTACCAGGCCTATAGTAGTCAAAATACTAAAAGATTGCAGCATTCTAAACAATAAGAAAGAAATAAAAAAGATAGGCATGTTCTATGCCTACATGGACAGGACTTTGGCTGGCTTTCTGTTGAGGCAATTTAGACATTTGAAAGCTACCAGGTTTGTGAATCTGATCATTTTTAACAGTTATCATTTTATTAGGGAATTACATATTTTTTCTTGAGATTTCAACATGATATTTTCTTTCTTTCTTTCTTCTTCTTTTTTTTTTTTTTTTTTTTGGTACATGCCCCTAGCGGGAACCAAACCCGATACTCTCTGGTCCTCAGGCCGATGTTCCAACCGCTGAGCCAAACCGGCCAGGGCAACATGATATTTTCTTAGAAAACTATCTATAAAATGAGTGTGAAGCTCAAAATTTATTTTAATGTTATTAATACTATCTTGCATTCAATACAGGAACCTAATCTGGTTAGCTTGAGCCATTTTCTATGTACAATTTGATATGCAGGGATAACCAAGTTCCAAAAGAAACTTGTGGTTAGAATTTTGATGCAAAAATTTTGATTGGGGTTGTTTTCAGAGAGGTTATAAATAAAAGTTTATACATATACTTTAGCAGTATCTCTTTAAGTAAAATATCTGGTATAGTTTCTACAAAGTTGTCAGTGAATCTTGTTCCCTAACCTATTATTCAGAAGGTCCCATGAGTCTTTGATCTCTGGCAGTATTTCCATTGCTATTGATCTAGGTGAAACAAGGCAGGGGTGGAAAGAGCAGCTGGAAATAGCTATTGATTTATTCATTTGACAAATATTTATGGAGTTTCTGTTACAATGCCAGGTACTGTGCTAAGTACTGTGAGTAAATTAAAGAAGAAATGACAAAGACCCTGGTTACAAGGAGCTTATAATCTATTGGAGATAAGACCTTAAAGTAGAACATGAAATGTCATAAAAGGAATATGGGTATTTTGAAGAGGGAAAGATTTGTTACTTCCAGATTCTGTCATCTGATATGGCTGCATGGAGAGATGGCAGTTGAAATGAGTTGGGGAGTATATTTTGAATTTGGATGTACAGACATGGGAAAGAAAGAAAATAAAGGCCCTGCAGACCATTACAAACTATTGTATCTTTTACAGAAGAGCCATAGAGGGGCAGCTGTCATGGTCCTTTGGGTGTAGGGACAAATAAGTGGTATTGCTGTTTGTCATCTTATTATTATTTAAAAAACATTTTTTTTCTTTTTTTCTTTTTTTTTAGAGAACGAGGAAGGGAAAGGGAGAGAGAAACATCAACGAGAGAGAACATCAATTGGCCGCCTCCTGCATTCCCCCCACTGGAGATTGGGCCCACAACCTGGGCATGTACCTTGACCGGAAATCAAACCAGCAACCTCTTGGTGCATGGGTCGATGCTCAGCCATTGAGCCACACTGGCTGGGCTGTCATCTTATTTCTTATTTATTACTTACATGTTATGTACAAATTATGTATTACTAATTGTAAAAGAGACAAAAGAAATTACATGTCAAATATTCTGATGCGACTATACCTTATCAGCATTCTAAGAATCTGTTGTAGCTTTGTTTCTGTAATTCCTCCAAGATTTTGGGATGCATGGGGAGCAAGATATCACTTACATCAGTCCTTAATGTGAAAAAAAATTCATAAACTTTGAACCCCTTTCCCATATGTAAAATGAACAAACAGTATAAATAAAAGGGGACAAGATACAGTATACAACAATGATTAAGTTCTATCTGTTTTACCTCCTTAAGCCTGTTTTCTTTTCCTCATGTTCACTACCACTATCCAATTACTAGTCAATAGTTCTCATTCAGGACTCCCTGCCTTTAGCTCTGTTCTCTTCCATTCTGTTCTCCATTCTACAGAGTGAAATTTGTAAAACACCAGTCTGATAATATTTCTCCTTGCTTAAAAACCCTTCAGTGGCACCCTGGCTGGTTTGGCTCAGCAGTTAGAGAGTTGGCCTGTGGACCAGAGGGTCATGGGTTTGATTTCTGGTCAAGGGCATGTACCTGGGTTGCAGGTTTGATCCCCAGTCCTGGTCGGGGTCATGCAACCAATCGGTGTATCTCTCTCACATCAATGTTTCTCTCTCTCTCTCTCTCCCTCCCTTCCACTCGATCTAAAAATCAATGGAAAAATATCCTCAGGTGGGGATTAACAACAACAACAAAAAACACCTTCAATGCACTGCATTACTCTTAAGATAAAATTTGAATTTCATTACGTGTTTTGACAGGCCCTCCATGATCATTTGATAAAGGATGATTGTGTGATAAAAGAACATCTAAATATAATATAAGCAACTGAATAAAAAAGGTATAATATTATGTTATGGGGTAATAAACAGTAACAGATATCACATAATACATTTACTCTAACTATATCTTGTTTCTTACATGAGCCATTTAGCTGAAACTTACTTTATGGAATAGATTCTTTACTCTGTAAAGTGAATTTCTCCATTTTAAGTCTTTTCCACTTTAAATTTTATTGTGGAATTAGAAACTGATCTTTCTGTAAGGGTTGTTGACCTTAAGATAAAAAAAAAAAATTAAACTTTCAAGCATCATCTGTTTAAAGGAAATGAAAATATGTTAATTAAAGTTTAAATATATAATTTACATATATTTAATATATAAATTTAAAACAGGATTATTTTTATTTTTAAGACAATGAAATAAAGGTTATTCTAGAAAGATGCCAATGACTTGATTGAATATAATACAACAGACTGGATAATCATAATTTATTAACCTCCAAATCTTTTTTTTTTTTTTTATCCTTATCCGAGGACATTTTTCCATTTTTTTTTGTTGTTGTTGTTCAGACAGAGTGGGAGGGAGAGAGAGGAAGAGAGAGAGAGAGAGAAACATCGACGTGAAAGGGACACATCGAGTGGGTGCCTCCCGCACGACCAACCAGGGCTGGGGACAAACTGCAACCGAGGCACGCGCCCTTAGCGGGAACTGAACCCAGGTCTCTCTGGACTGCAGGCCGACGCTCTAACCGCTGAGCCAAACCGGCCAGGGCTATTAACCTCCAAATCTTAATAATCTACAGCACGATGGCATGTGATTTTCATATTCTGTTTCTTGATGCCTTTAGAAATTGTATACTTTAGAAACACAAGTTGATCTGGGCAGAAGAGGGAGTGAGTTACAGGAAAAAAGCCAATGCATTGATTTAAAATCAACAATGACTTCAACAAATGGGACGGTGCAATTATTGACACTTATTCAAAGGAAAATAGAGTGATAAGAAAGTAACATCAAAAATACATTACTGAGCCCAGCTGGTGTGGCTTATTTGGTAGTGTTATCCCATGTACCAAGAGGTCACTGCTTCAGTTCCTGGTCAGGGCACATGCCCAGGTTGCAGGCTTCATCCAAAGTAGGGGGCATGCAAGGAGGCAGCTGGTAGATGTTTCTCTCTCATCAATGATTCTATCTCTCTCCTTCTCCCTTCCTCTCTCTCTCTAAAAAATCAATAAAAACATATTTAAAAAAAAGATATTACTGAAATATAGGACAGGAGGTCCTGAATTTTTGAATGGTCTGCCGGGGTGAAACTTTAATTCATTTATTCATGGATTCATTCATTCATTCAAATGCTTATTCAATGTTTACTCAAAAATATTTATCAGACACAGTGAGTAAGTCCTGAGGATATAATGGCAAAGAAATCAAAGTTCTAACTTTTAGAATTTTCAGTCTAGTGTGGGAGTGAGGGGAATGGTTGAGTGGAAACAGATAATAAATGAGTACATAATAAATAAGAAAGTTAATTTTTTATAGAAGTAAGTTCCATGACAGAAATAAGACAGTGGAAGATTATAGGGACTGCAGGGAGTGGGGGTGGGGGTAAGGGGCAAAGGGTAGGGGGAGTGGTTACTTTATATAGGCTGATCCGGAAGGGATTTTCTAAGGACAGAGCAGAGACCTCTGTGATGAGAAAGAGCCAGAGAAATAAATGACTGGGAGAAGAGTGTTTCTGGTTGAGGAAACAGTAAATGCAGAATTCTCGAGGTAGAATTAAATTGGCATGTTTGCAAGAAACTCAGGGGCAAGGGGGAGATGTGGGGTGGATAGGCAGGGTAAAGATCACCCTAGGTCATATAAGCCATTGTTAGGAGTTGAGGTTTTTATTTTAGACTAAATTAATGAAAACCTGCTGTGTTAAATATTGTCTTAAACGAGTTCAGTCTAGTAGAGGAGATAGACATATAAAAAATAATGACAAGTCAATGTGATAAATTTGGAGATAGTTGATTTCTACCTCCTATCAATGGCGTTCAGTTATGGCTGAAAATTAGAGAAAGGAACTACATACAGGGTGGGGCAAAAGTAAGTTTACAGTTGTTCATATGGAAAATAATACAATAATTAATAAATAGTAATACAAGAATAAACTATGTTTCACTTACAACTGTAAACCTACTTTTGCCCCACCCTGTATGTCTGGGTGCCATCCCATACATTTCTGATTTTAACTGAACTGAGCAGAGGTTGGGCCTCCATATGTTTAAGAAGCCACACAAATGATTCTAATGCCATCAAGGTGTGAAATACTACCGAGGACAAAGGCTTGGTTCCAGTGGGCAGATGTTGGTTTCCAAGCAGGTTCACTCAAGAAACCACAAGTCCAGCACCTTGGAAAATTTCCTTGAAGATCAAGGCTGGAATCACATAGCTTATATAATGTCCAGAAGTTCATGTTCATAAAGAAATATGTTCAAGGGATAATCACAAAGTCTAGACCAGGTAGATTTATGAATCTTGTGTAAATTTTAAAACAAAAGAGCATCTTTTCAAGAGAAAAATGATACAAGAAGAAAATTAGAGGTAACATACATATTTTAGAAGAGAAATAAAAATGAAGCTATCAATTTGACAGTGAAATTATTGAGTCCTGATGGTTAGCCACTATTTGATGTTCTAAATAGTGTGTGACATCTGCCCTGCAGCAAGGGAGGAACAAAGGGAGCTATAGAAATGCCAGCTTTTTGAAATGGAACATTGGCAGATGCTGTCTTCTGCAATTCAGTGATTCATCCCATGATTTGTAGGACTGTTCATGGTACGTTCCCACAAAATAAATAACAGGGTTTATCAGTCTTTACTTTGTATCTTATTGTATTTTCTGAGAAAGCCAAGGCAGTGACAAATCGCATTTGGGTCAGTGCCACAATCCAAAATTAAAATTGGGGTATTACTAACACCATTTACAAAATTACTAAATAGATAATAATACATCTTAGTGACTTGAAAAAAATTAGAGGCAACACTTCAAGACTTACTTTTTTCCTTAGGGTTTGTGCATAATAGAGTTGAACAGGATATGCATAATGTATTGCGTTGATTCTGATATCTCAATTTAACACACACACAATAACTTTATTGTTGCTGAATTATAGTGTGTGTGTGTGTGTGTGTGTGTGTGTGTGTTTGGAAATAGTTTGGATCGCTTAAACTTATATCCTGCTTATTCTATTTGTATTTCATGTTTTCTGTATAAAATTACATTATGTGGTAGTTTCTCATTTTTATATAATTTTATTTATTTTTTACATTTTACTAAATTACCTTTGCTAAAATCTGTTAAGGAGATGTCACCAAATAATGAGCCTCTAACCTGTTACCATTATACTGCTCCAATCTTACCATTTTATTAGTTAGAGACCATTCAATTGTCTATGGAATTAAATATAGACATTTTTTCTAGATGACCTCTAGGACAATGATTTCTAAACTTTTGGATTTCATGTACTTGTAAAATTTTAAAATAAAGGAATATTATAAGTGATTGCAAAGTGGTCTAAGTAAGGCCATTAAGGAAAATAAATGCTGCCTAATAGAATTATCAGTTCATTAAAAAGTGCTAACTCCAAAAAAGTAAGAAATGTTTCCTTTACTATTCCTTCTAATCTTAAAGCTCTATTTTAAATGCTGATTGTATAAGGTGATAGTTGCCTTTCCACATTCCTCTATAATAACCACCATATTTAGCAGAGTACTAAAAACATAGGTGGTTCCCAAGAAATATTTTAAGACCAATATTCTAGTTGTCTTAGACTCACATGATATTTGAAGCAGCAGTAGCTGCTCAATAAAGAGTTATTGAATGAGTCACTGAATAAATGAATGCATGTTCTTTGTTAGTATATCCAGAGTTCAGACACTGATTTCCAGCACATTGAGCAGGTCAATATTATCACCAAGCCCGATGCCTGGATTCTTCTCTATATCTGTCATTTTGCTGCCATAAATAAAATAGCCATAGTCAATGAAAATATAAATTTGATTACAAATGGTTGAATTTTTGCTATTTATGAATTAGTTCATCCTATGTAATTTTTAATAGGTACTTAACCTTTTCCAATTTAAATTTTATTGTTATCTTGAATGTGAACTGATGAATAACTTTGCAAGCAGTTTGATATTTTTCATCTAGTCCATTCTGTTCCCTAAGTACAATAATCTTTTTCTTTTTCTTTTTTAATTGCCCAACACTTTGACATTGAAAAGTTGATGAAAAAGGTCATGTAACTTCTTAGGGAGATGATACATGTGTTTAAATTGTCCTCAATTCTGCTTTCATCTGCAGGCTGCATGTTTCTATTGACTACTAAATTGGATACAAGTGAGTTAGCTCATTACTCTTTCATTGAAAGCTACAGCAATTAGGATCAAGAAACCACAAATGGATCTAGATCTCATCCCAACTTTTTTTTTTTAAATGTAAAAGTAGTGTTGGCTCACTGAAAATATTGAAATTATATAGAAGTATTTGAAGTATAAAAAGTCCCCTCTTGCTCTGGCCGGTTTGGCTCAGCGGTTAGAGCGTTGGCCCGCGGACCAGAGAGACCCGGGTTCAGTTCCGCGCAGTGGTTCTCAACCTTCCTAATGCTGCGACCCTTTAATACAGTTCCTCATGTTGTGGTGACTCCCAACCATAAAATTATTTTCGTTGCTACTTCATAACTGTAATTTTGCTACTGTTATGTCTTAGGCGATCCTTGTGCTAAGGGTACATACCTTGGTTACAGTTTGTCCCCAGCCCCAGTTAGGGTCGTGTGGGTGGCAGCCAGTTGATGTGTCTCTCTCACATCAATGTTTCCCCCTCTCTCCTTCCCACTCTATCTGAAGATAAGTGCAAAAATGTCCTCGGGTGAGGATTAAAAAAAAAAAATCCCCTCCTGACCATTTCCTTTCTCTACCTCTAAAGGAAAATTCTTGTTAACAATTTGGTATTTATCCTAATACACCCCCCCACACATACCAAATTTCATAAAATTTTACCTTTTAAAAATTGTGGTAAAAAATGCATAACATAAAATTTACCATTTTAACTATTTTAAAAATGTTTTTATTGTTTTTTTAGAGAGAGAGGAAGGGAGAGAGAGAGAATAATTGATGATGAGGGAAAGAAACATCATTTGGCTGCCTCCCACATGCCCCCTACTGGGGATCGAGCCCACAACCTGGGCACGTGCCCTGACCAGGAATCAGACCAGGGACCTCCTGGTGCGCAGGTCAATGCTTAACCTCTGAGCCACACCAGCCAGGCCATTTTAAGTGTACAGTTCAGTATTCTTGTACAACAGGGCTCCAGAACTTTTCATCTTACAAAACTGAAACTCTATGCCCATGGAAAAACTCCCCATTTCTCCCTCCCCTCAGCTCCTAGTAGCTACCATTCTACTTTTTGTTTCTATGAATTTGACTATACATTTAAAAAAACAAAAACAAAAATAGGATCAATCTACATCTACTGTTATGTAATTTGCTTTAAAAAAAAAAAAAGACCATGTATTAAGAACTTTCTTCCATGTCCCCATTTTTTAAAAAGTAAAAATTATTTGCTTTTATTTCCCAATGCATTAATTTTTTTTTTTTTTTTTTTTTTTTTTTTTATCCTCACCCAAGGACATTTTTCCATTTTTTGTTCCGATAGAGTGGGAGGGAGGGAGGGAGGGAGGGAGAGAGAGAGAGAGAGAGAGAGAGAGAGAGAGAGAGAGAGAAAGAGAGAGAGAAGCATCGACATGAAAGGAACACATCGAGTGGCTGCCTCCTGCACGACCAACTAGGGCCGGGGACAAATCGCAACTGAGGTACATGCCCCTAGCGGGAACCAAACCCGGGTCTCTCTGGACCGCAGGCCAACGCTCTAACCGCTGAGCCAAACTGGCCAGGGCCCAATGCATTAATTTTTTTAAAATATATTTTTATTGAGTTTTAGAGAGAGAGGAAGGGAGAGGGAGAGAGAGATAGAAGCATCGATGAGAGAGACACATCAATCAGCTGCCTCCTGCACACCCCCAGTGGGAACTGAGCGCGCAACCCAGGCATGTGCCCGGACCAGGAATAGAACCAGCGACCTCTTGGTCCATGGGTAGATGCCCAACCACTGAGCCATACCAGCTGGGCCCAATCCATTAATTTTTTATGATTATAGAAATAATACATCCTCATTAAAAATGCTTATAAAGTACTGAAAATAATTAAGAATCAAAAAAAAAAATCACCTATAGATGCTCAACCTAGAAACTACTATTGTTGTTTTTGCACATTTCCTTTATTAATTAAAAATTTATTTTTTACATTTATTATTTTTTAAATTTATCTTTATTGTTGAAATTATTAGAGATATCTGTCCTTCCCCCCCATTGACCCTCTCAGCCCTGCTCCCCTCACCCCCCAGGCCTTCACCACACTATTGTCTGTGTCCATGGGTTATGCATATATGCATATTAAATTCTTTGGTTAATCTCTTCCTGCCCCCTCCTTCCTCCTTCCTTCTGAGATTTGTCAGTCTATTCCATGCTTCCATGTCTCTGGATCTATTTTTTTAAAAAATATTATTTAAAAGTTTTTTTTTCTTTATTGATTTTAGAGAGAGAGGAAGGGAGAGGGAGAGAGAGAAACATTGATGAGAGAGAACATCGATTGGCTGCCTCCTGCGTGCCTCCTACTGGGGATTTGGCCCACAACCTGGGCATGTGCCCTGACTGGGAATTGAACCGGCAACCTCTTGGTGTATGGGTTGATGCTCAACAAGTGAGCTACACCAGCCGGGCCTCTGGATCTATTTTGTCCATCAGTTTATTTTGTTCATTAGAGTCCACATATAAGTGAGATCATGTGATACTTGTCTTTCTCTGATTGGCTTCTTTCACTTAGCATAATACTCGCTAGGTCCCTCCATGCTGTCTCAAAGGGTAAGAGATCCTTCTTTTTTACAGTTGCATAGTATTCTATTGTGTAAATGTACCACAGCTTTTTATCTACTCATCTACTGATGGACACTTGGGCAGTTTCCGGATCTTAGCTATTGTAAGTAGTGCTGCTATGAACATGGGAGTGCATATATTCTTTCTTGTGTTCAGGCTTCTTAGGATATATTCCTAGAAATGGGATCACTGGGTCAAATGACAGTTCCATTTTTAATTTTTTGAGAAAACTCCATACTATTTTCCATAGTAATTGCACCAGGCTGCATTCCTATCAGCAGTGTATTAGGATTCCCTTTTCTCCACATCCTAGCCAGTACTTGTCATTTGTTGATTTGTTGATGATAGCTATTCTGGCTGGTACCTCATTGGTGTTTTAATTTGCATGTCTCTGATGATTAGTGACTTTACTCATCTTTTCATACATCTTTTGGCCATCTGTATGTCCTCTTTGGAGAAGTATCTCTCTAGGTCTTTTGCCTTTATTTATTTATTTATTTATTTTGTTAATCCTTCCTGAGAATATTTTTTCCATTGATTTTTAGAGAGAATAGGAGGGAGGGAGGGAGGGAGGGAGAGAGAGAGAAACATCGATGTGAGAGAGACACATTGATTGCCTCCCACAGGACCCCAACCTGGGCTGAGGATTGAACCCACAACCCCAGGTACATGCCCTTGATCTAAACTGAACCCATGACCCTTTGGTCCTTGGGCCAAAACACTCCAACCACTGAGCCAAACTGACCAGGGCCCTTCTCTCATTTTTAATGGGATTGTTTGTATTTTTGGTGTTGCGTTTTATAAGTACTTTATAGATTTTAGATATTAACCCCCTATCAGATATTTCTTTGGCAAATATGTTCTCTCATTTAGTGGGTTATTTTTTCATTTTGTTGATGGTTTCCTTTGCTGGGCAAAAACATTTTAGTTTGCTGTAGTACCATTTGTTTATTTCTCCTTTTGTTTCCTTTGCCTGAGGTGATATATCAGAAAAAATACTGCTACAAGGAATTTCTGAGATTGTATTGCCTATGATTTCTTCTAGGATTTTTATAGTTTCAAGTCTAACATTCTGAATTTATTCTTGTGTATGGTGTAAGAAAGTGGTTTATTTCATTTTTTTGCACGCATCTGTCCATTTTTCCTAACACCGTTTGTTGAATAGACTATCTTTACCCCATTGTATGTTTTTTTTTGCCTCCTTCGTCAAATATTGATTGACCATAAAGGTGTGGGTTTATTTCTGGGCTCTCTATTCTGTTCAGTTGATCTGTATGTCTGTTTTTATGCCAGCACTATGCTGTTTAAAAAAAAAAAATAGAGAATATTCTTTTTTCCCCCCCTTTATTGATTTTAGAGAGAGAGGAAAGGAGAGGAAGAGAGAGATAGAAACATTGATGAGAGAGAACATCGATTGGCCGCCTCCTGCATGCCCCCCACTGGGGATTTAGCCCACAACCTGGGCATGTGCCCTGATCGGGAATCAAACTGGCGACCTCTTGGTGCGTGGGTCAGCGCTCAACCACTGAGCCACACCGGCCGGGCTGCACTATGCTGTTATGATTACTATGGCCTTGTAGTATAGTTTTATATCAGGCAGCATGATTCCTCCAACTTTGTTCTTCTTTCTCAAGATTGCTGTGGCTCTTCAGTTTTTTTTGTGGGTCGATATAAATTTTTGAAATATTTGTCCTGGCTCTGTGAAATACGTCATTAGTATCTTGATAGGAATTGTATTGAATCTATAGATTGCTTTGGGTAATATGGACATTTTAATGATGTTAATTTTTTCTATCCATGAACACAGTATATGCTTCCACTTATTTGTATCGTCTTCAATTTCTTTTTTAAGTGTCTTACAATTTTCTGAGTACAGGTCTTTTACATTCTTGGTTTATTCCTAGGATTTTTGGGTTTTGGTTTTTTTGGATGCAGTTGTAATTGGAATTGTTTTCTTAGTTTCCCTTTCTGATAGTTCATTATTGGTGTATAAGCATTGCCTCTGGACACAGAAAATAGGGGCGGTGAAGGCCTAGGATGGGGTGGGAACCAGGTGATGGGGGTAAGAGGGAAATAAAAGGGGGACATCTGAGCGTGGCTGGTATGGCTCAGTGGCTGAGCATCGACCCATGCACCAAGAGGTAGCCAGTTCAATTCCTGGTCAGGGCACATGCTCAGGTTGTGGACCAAATCCCCGGTGGGGCGCATGCAGGAGGTGGCCAATTGATGTTCTCGCTCATCAGTGTTTCTCTCTCTCTCCCTCTCCCTTCCTCTCTCTCTAAAAAATCAATAAAGAAAAAAAAAGGTGGGGGGGGACATCTGGAATACTCTTAACAATAAAGATTTAAAAAATGCAACTGATTTCTGAATATTTATTTTGTATCCTGCTAAAATTGATTTATCAGTTCTAGTAGTTTTCTGGTGGAATCTTTAGGGTTGTCTATATACAGCATCATGTCATGTGTTGTATCCTATCCTTTTCACTTAACATTATATCATAAGCATTTTGACTTTTCAATTAAAAATATTTGTATTCATAATTTTTAATAGCTGTAAAATATTCCATTTTTTCTATTACCATAATTTGCTTTAAACACTCCTTTTGTTGGGCTTTTAAATTGTTTCCAACATTTGCTATTATAAACAACTCTGGCACAGCTTTGGGGATAAATAGTTAACATTTTCCATCACTTCCTTAGGATGAACTGTCAGATGTAGTAATACTAGATCTCAAAGGATGAGATTATTTATAAGGTTCTTGATTCATATAACCAAATTGTTTTCTAGAAGGGATCAATTTATTTTTCAAAAGTAAGTGAATATAAATATCCATTTCATTGCATTCTGGCTAGCATTGGGAATAAAAACAATTTTAAATATTTTCCAATTCAATTAAAAATTTTTTTTATTGTTGACAGTATTATAGATGTCTCCCATTTTCCCTGCCTTTGCCCCCCTCCACCCAGTCCATGCCCCTCCCCAGGCCTTCACCACACTATTATCTGTGTCCATGGGCTATTTGATTTTTCGATGTGGCATTTTATCCTTTTCAGATATTTTAAAATTTAGAGATTGTTCTCTTCGTCTCCACTTGATGTTTCTATATTAACAAATATATTTTATGTTTATCAAATTTCTTACATAGAATCCAGCAAATATGGGAAGAAAGCTAATAAATTTAGGATATAAGGTTCTAGAATGTAAATAATTTGTCTAAACTTGAAATAAGTAGCTAATAGTGCTATTAATGTTTGTAGCTGGAATAGTCTTCATGTATCTGATTGCAAACATTGTTATATTAATTTAATACCTCTCTACCAGTTTGTATAAAAAGAAATTGGAATATAGAGATTTAAAAATATAAAAGCCATCTGAAATGGCACAACCAAAAAAATTTTGCATAGATTTTGACAGTACAGAAGCTAGCAAAAGCAAGTTTTATTGTGAAGTAAAGAACAAGTACTTTTATTTAAATGGGTGAAAACATTTCCATTCAATTTTAATGCCTTTAAATGACACATTTCCTACTGTTAATAGCAGTAATCCCCATGGAGCGTAACATTCTTGTTAAAGTTATAATAGATCTCTATTCACTCATTTAACAGCTTGAATGTACACTTTTTAGACAGTAGAATAGTAATTAATATTTGCTGCAATATTTCTGCAATGACTTGTGAAAAAGAGGATCATTACAATTGGTGAGTCTGTGGTATTATTACTATACATTTTAAAGGAACTTTACATTTTTAAATTAGAGATAACATTTACAAATTTAGAGTCATCTTTACCAATGACCAATTCTTCTTTTTACAATTGTAAATCGTAAGTTTAGGCTCTGGAAACAATTATACATCATTACATGTCATTCTATATTTCTCATTGAAAATTTATGTCAAAATGTTCTGATATTTAGCAAAGTGTTTTAACATACTAATAATCTACTTTGCACTCTATGGCCAATAATCATAGTTATAATCTAAATACACAGTTATGTCATATTAAAATTGCGTGTATTATATTAGAAAAGTAGGCTGGCTGAACTGGGTCTTTATAATATATTAGTTTACATTCATTTCTCATTTATCACTAAAGACTATTAATATACTTTCTAGGTACTTTCCTAATTCAACAATTATTATTCTTTTTGAGAGAAACTGAGGTGATAGATGTTAAGTGGCTTGCCAGGGTCATAGAGCTAAGAGGAAGATATTAAGATTGCTGAATCAGTTCTTAACCATTAGACCAAACTGTTAGTATATAATGATATATAACAGTTGTTAACCTTTTGGGGTCTCTGGAAAATACACATGTGCATATGAAAGGGGGCATGTTCTAAATCAATACACAGCTAAGCCAAGATTTGATTAAGGAAGAACTCATTAAAAAGAAAGCATTGATAACTACAATATTTTTCATTGAATTATCTCAGCATACTTGCAAGTATTATCTCATGATAAATATTACATTTTCCTTTTCCTTATCAAAGTGCAATACTGAATATTTTTGAAAAAGAAAAGAACTCCATAATTACATTACTCTGATTTAACTATTCATCTGTGTATAAAGTCCATTGTTTTATAGATTGTTTGTAGATTGTTTTTCAGGCTTTGCTCACATCCATAATTTAGTTTTTTTAACATAATTGCAATAATCATATACATACAATTTTTACTTGGATTTTTATAATTTTATTTTACATTGTGATTTAAGTAATTCCCTAAGGACCCATATGAATGAAAAATTCTTAAACTCATAAACAAAATCCAGACATTCTAATAGTCTGTCATATACTAAGATTATTTTGCAACACAGACTATTTTGTTAAACTTTCTTGACTTCATACTGAGAACCCTTGGAATCATGTGATTAATTCTTTAGGTATAGTTGTGAAAGGAGAACAGCAATACAGAAATTCTCAAAGGTGTTTCAGAATAGAGTCAGGCAGGAACAGGCCACCCAGGGCAGAAATGGCAGGGGGTGAAGGAATAAGACTGTAATTCAACTGAGGTTTTTGAAATGGCCATTATCATCAGACTCTGGGTGGGTCTAGAGAGGAAGTGCAAGTTATTGGGCTCTCCATTATAGATGAGGTGAAAGATATACCAATAAAAGTATATGTATCTTGAAAGTCTCAGTGAGGATAATCGTGTTCTTCAACAGGAATGCAAAACACAGGTACACAGAATCTAGGAGCTTGTGGTGTTTGAAAATTGGCAAGGTCAGGTTGGTATTTCAAAACCCTTGGCTTAGGACTTAGGATCTGTTGCAGGATTCTCTTCCCTGAGAGGGGCCCGACAAAAGTCTTACAGGGCATAACCCCCAGGGACTGAGATCATCAAGGATTCACTTACCATAAATGGAGATTTGACCTATGGAGTAAGACCAAAGTGCACTTGACAAAACTGAACTAGTTGGGCCAGTCAGAAGGGATAAATTGAGCTTGGTTCCATAGTATTGAGTTAAAACCCACTAAATCATTATTGTCTAAGGTCAGGATTGGTTGTAGAGACAGGGGCCAGAGTTGACACCAAGGGTGGGAGAGTAGGAGAAGGGGATGAGGAGAAAGTGGAATGCAGTTGAAGTCAAACAGCTTGAATTGTCTGGAAGGGTGAGAGAGGATGGAGAACTTGACAGGAGTGGATTGAATGGATGCAACTAAAAGACACTAGATGTTTTTAATAATTTTTACAACTCAAAATGGAAAGTCAGAAAATTATTTTTTAGTTTTAGGGATACTTGGAATAAAATTTACCTGAGTTTTTTCACTAAAGATGTACAAGCATTCGAGCAAAATAATGTAATTGTTATACCAGCTATGTGAAAGCTTCAGTTGCCATTTTTAGTGGCTTGTCTTAATGATCAATCAGCTTTAATTTTTCTTGAAATAATCTCTTTCCTTCTAGATAAGTACTTAAAGTCCCTTTTAGTTAGTGATTATTAAAATGTGCATGATTTGACACAGAGCCTCCATTCTTTTTTTAAAATTGAGATATAATTAACATATAACATATTTATTTCAGGTGTACAACATAATTCAGTATTTGTATATATTGATCACCATAATAAGTGTAGTTAACATCCATCTCACACATAGTTACATACTTTTTTTCTTGTGATGAAAACTTGTAAGATTTACTCTCTTAGAAACTTTCAAATATAAAATATATTATTATTTATTATAGTCCCCACACTATATTTGACATCCCCAGGACTTATTTTATAACTGGAAGTTTGTGCCTTTTGACCTACTTCACCCATTTCTCACCTCCTGCCCCCTGATCTCTGGCAACTACCAATCTGTTCTCTGTATCTATGCATTTGGGTTTCTTGTTTGTTTTTGTTTTCTAGGATTCCATGTATAAGTGAGATTATACATATTTGTCTTTCTGTGTCTGATTTATTTGACTTAGCACAATGCCCTCAAGGTACATCCATGTTGTGCAAATGGCAAGATTTCCTTCCTTTCTAGTGGCTGAATAATACTCCATTATAATATCTATGTCACATCTTTATCAATTCATTCATTGGAGGACACTTCGGTTGCTTTCATGGGTTGGCTATTGTAAATAATACTTCAATGAACATGAAGGTGGATATATCTTTTTGAGTTAGTGTTTTTGTTTCCTTTGGATAAATGCCCAGAAGTAGAATTACTGGATCATATGGGAGTTCTATTTTTAATTTTTTGAGGGACTTCCATACTGTTTTCCATAGTAGCTGTACCAATTTACATTCCCACCAACAGTGTACATGTTTGTTCCACATCCTCACCAACACTTGTTATTTATTATATTTTTGATAATAGTCATTCTCAAAAGTGTGAGGTGATATCTCATTGTGGTTTTGATTTGCATTTTCCTGATTATTAGTGATGCTCAATACCTTTTCATGTACCTTAATTATTAATAATTAAGCTGGGGCAATAGATATTAGTCAGGGCTGTCACAAGCAAACCAAGATATATAGTCATCCTAGTGTTAGGGCATAATTCTCTTTGGTTCCCTAACATTTATTTCTGCGTGACTTGTGCAGAACCTTTTCTTCAGAACTATTTTTTTTCAAGACTGTTGGTATAGTAAACAGCCTTGGGAGAGAGAGAGAGTGCCTCTCTCTGGAGCAGAAGGAAAAGATTGAAGTTTTCTAAGCTTAGGGTTCCTCTCCTTTAACACAACCCACTGTGTGTGCAGGTGTCTCCTGGCCTTTGTTGTGTTACCTTTAGGGAACTGAGCCTTGGAGAAATGGCACAAGAAAATGATGTAGGGGCTACTGCTGTTCTGTCAGTAAGAAACTATCCTTTGTCTCTGATCCAAGAATCTTGTGTCTTCTGCTAGCAACCATAAAATTGTGGCAGGCTAACTTTTTAGTTTGCAAATAAGGTAAAGTCTCTAACTCTTCACATTTCTTGCCACCCGGTACAATATAAACCACTATACAATGTAAAGTATTACTGTTACTACTACTATTATTATTAATTCAGTTGAAATTTCATTCAGTGTATTTAAGAATTTCTCTCCCTCAAATATCCTAAGACATTAACAGCAGCAAAAACAAAGATAGGCATTGTTAGATCTGATCTTATTGATTTTAAGATAGATTGTTTCACCCAGCCAGTGTGGCTCAGTGGTTGAGCATTGACCCATGCACCAAGAGGTCGCTGGTTTGATTCCCAGTCAGGGCACATGCCCAGGTTGTGGGCCAAATCCCCAGTGGGGGGCAGGCAGGAGGTGGCCAATTGATATTCTCTCATTGATGTTTCTCTCTCTCTCCCTGTCCCTTCCTCTCTCTCTAAAATCAATGAAGAAAAAAAATTAAAAAAAAGATAGATTGTTTCAATCAGATCAAATATACAACTATTATAATTAATAATGAAATTATTAAAAGTAAATAACTTTATCTCAATGCATAATTTAATTGCTTAGCTCTATTGAAAATTGATCTTAAGCCCATGTAAGCATATTTTGAACTCAAAATGTGTGTGGATAGAAATTGTTCTTCTAGAACAATGATCCACACTTTCTTTTATTATTTATTTCTTTTTTCTTCTTTTTATTGATGTTAGAGAGAAAGGAAGGGAGAGGGAGAGAGAGATAGAAACATCCATGAGAGAGAACATCGATTGGCCGCCTCCTGCATACCCCCCACTGGGGATTGAGCCCACAACTTGGGCATGTGCCCTGACCGGGAATCAAACTGGCAGCCTCGTGGTGCATAGGTCAACACTCAACCACTGAGCCACACCGGCCGGGCAGTGATCCACACTTTCAAGGAGTATATAACTTTGTGTGTGTGTATGATGATGAAGTTGGATTTATTATTATTTTTATATCAGCTTTATTGAAATAGAATTCACATACCATGCAATTTATCCATTTAAAATGTACAGTTTTATGGTTTTTAGTCTAAGAAGCAGGTAGCTTGATATAACAAGAAAGATGTAATAGAATGTGCCAAATTCCAAATTTCCCTTTCTTCTACCCTAACTTAGTACGTGTACTTTTTTTTTTTTTTTTTTAACTTCTTGAACTTTCCTTAACCTTTTGTAAGTATTCCAGGACTGACGCACCCTTACAAGCCATAGAATTTTAAGGTGGCAGATAATTGCAAAGAGATATACAGTGTACACTAATGATAACATTTAGCACTTAGGCAGTGTTTTAAGAACATTAACTAATTCATTTGCACAGCACTCCCTGTGAAGTAGTAAGTAGCATCATCTCTACTTTCACAGTAAGAAAATGTACAGAGAGGAGCTAGTTGACTTTCCTGAGATATTAAAGCTACTGAGGTCTTAATAGAAGTTAAAACTCTCCTGAATTTAAACTTCTGAAACAGGCTCCATGCATGATGGAAGTTTATTTGAGGATCTTTGAAAAATGTATATTTTTAGGCTTTCTGCTTTGCATATGTTCATATTATTTATTTTGCAAAGTATATTATTAAAATTTCTTTATTCAAAAAATAGAAGTCCTTTCATTAGCCAAATGTTTTGAATTAAATGATCTTTCATACCAATCAGAAGAAGATTATTGTCCTGAGAAGTGGAATTGTGTGACAAAATGTTTCAGTTATAATAAAATGAGACAGGGGTCAATTATTAGTCTGTGTTAGTTTTTTTCTTTTAATTTTTTTTTCCTTTATTGATTTTAGAGAGAGAGGAAGTGAAAGGGAGAGAGAGAAATATCGATGCAAGAGAACATCAATTGGCTGCCTCCTGCATGCCCCCCACTAGGGATCAGGCCCACAACCTGGGCATGTGTCCTGACCAGGAATCGAACTGGTGACCAGTTGGTGCATGGGTCAATGCTCAACCACTGAGCCGCACCGGCTGGACTAGTCTGTGTTAGTTTAAGGATCAGTTAATGTTGCTATTTTACTCTTATAACCAAGTCTCACATACTGAAATACTGGAACTTTCCATATCAAAATGATGCGCAGCTCATTTATTATTAATTTCTAAATAAATAATTTCTAAATTATCTATTTGAGTGGTTATGAATTACCTTAAACTATTTCTATCTCTCTGCTTGTCTGATTCTCCTTGTATCCATGGGAGAAATGGCTTGTCAGAACAAAATATAAAATTGTGACTAGAAGGTCAAAAGGCCTTCTTGGAGATTGAGCCCTTAACCTCACCTCCTTACACTAATAAACTGAGCTAATTAGTCATAGTGCTTATTGCAGTATGGTACAAGTTGGCAACTGCTTTTCAATAAGTCAATTATGTTACTGTGTCACTGGTTTAACAAGAACATTTATTGAGCACCTACTTCATGCAGGTAATGTACTAGATACTGGATTTAAGAGGTAAAAAAGACACACTTCTCATCCATGAAAGATCTAGATGATTATCTATAGCTAGCAGGTAATTTCTAAATCACCTAGCTGTGAATAAAAAACATAATTTTATTATTAACTGTATTTTTATTTTAAAGGGTATCATTGCATATCCATAGACAAAATAGCAAACCATTCTCTAGGATGAGCTGCCTTGTCAGCTTATCACTGTTTCTCCTACTAGTGAACCCTCATATGTGTGTGCCAAAGAAATGGCGCATTTTGACAGAATAGGAGCTGGTCTACCTTCATTTTGTTTTCTCTTAAGATAGTATCACTAGCAGCTCATATCCTTGACCTGATTTGGGCACTTGATAAGGCATTTGGGTTGGTTAGATGTGAGTGGACAAATTCAATGAAAAAGTATATTAATAAAATTCACTTGGGAAAGAGTAATGATATAGTGAAGTGAAGCAATTTTCTTATTCATGTGATCTAAAAGGAAGATTTGGGTTTGGAATACATTAAATACAAAGGTTAGATTCCTTTCTTTCTTAGTAAAAATGATTCTCTATGTAAGTTAAGTCAGTGTAGTTTTACTAGAAAAAGAATGGGAATTACAACCTTCAGTAAGACATGTACTTTAAAAAAGTACATGAAAAGTAAACTCAAAATGAGAAGTAAGTAATTAGAATTTTATATTTAAGGCAACATAAAACCACTTACATTCAAAATGTGACTTTATGGAATGAGATTTCTGATGAAAAGAAAGCAGATACTTTCTTTTTTTCCTCTCTTCTTTTTGAAAAAAAAAAAAAAATTCCCCCATATGGAAACATTTAGTAGCCTGAACTACATTTGAAAAACTTGTTAACCTTGGCAATTGATGATAACCTAGAAAAGTACTTAAACTTGCTGAACACATGGGCAAAGATGATTCTTTCAAACAGAATAACTTTATTTAAGAAAGATAAGGTTCAGAAGTGAAAGTGAAAAGTAGCTTCAGATTCTAAAATACTCCAAAGATAACATTAGCACTTATGGTTCACCTATAGAGTTAGAAGACAGGTCCTCACAGTGGCTGACACTTTATCTGACTAACAAAAAGGAGAGTGACTTTTTGTATTCACTGGTTAAAATTGTTGAGGTTATTTTTGAGTACAGGCAGAGTAAATTTGATTAAAGTTTTTTTCTTGGTTGTCTAATAAGCTGCTTAAAATACAATATACCCTAATTTAATTAGTTTATTTTTATTTAAGAAAATGAGCAATCCCATATACAGTAATGAAGTAATGTACTCTAAGGACACAATACTGTTCAAAGTTTCTTCTTCTTTTTCAAAGTTATATATACTTATGCAATATTTGGAAAATACAAAGTAACATAAAAAAGAAAAAATACTCATTATCCTCTTACTCTTAAATATTAATTATTAGTATTTTGGTGTACTTACTCCTACTCAGTATTTTTGTGAGTAAATATTTCTTTTTTACATATTTGTCAAACAAGACGTGCAATTTTGATACTCATTTTTTCTTTTAATACTACATATTATATATTTCTCCAGTCATTTGTTATATCATTTAAAATAATTTTATGATTGAAAAATGGTGTATAATGTTTTATTGAGTCAATGTGTAGTAATTTACTTAGCCTTCTTCTTTGTTGGATGTTTAAATTATTTCATATTTTTATTATAATATTTGAATAGTGTTTAAAAATTATTCCATGTTTACAGTTTTTCCTTAGGATTGATAATTAGTGAATACAAAAAAGAAAACAAAATTTAAAGCTCTTGATAAATATTATCAAATCACTTTCCAAAGAATGTGTAGTACTATAAAAAAATTACTTTTACATTTATTATTATCTAATTTGATGGCATGACAAACTCCAGTTAGACAGGACAGATATTGTTATGCTCATTTGCTAGATAAAGAAATTGAGGCATATAATGTGTGAATGTGTTAACCCAGGCTCACTCACCTAATCATTAACAGATTTGAACTAGGCACTGTGGGAAATACAAAATGAATAAACTCAAAGTTGAGTTGAAGAGATAGAGACACCAATAACTATTTTAAAAAGTGACCTAGGAGAAGCTGCAAAGGAGGTCCGAAGGGCAATGAATGGGTGCCCAGAGTGTGCTCAGATTTATTTCAGCCAGGGCTATGTGAAAACACCCTGGGGTGGTGGAGGCATGGTGTGGAGACAGAGGAGGAGATGGAGGGGTGAGGCAGGGTATTCCAGATAAAGCTAGGAAATGGATGGGGGAGACCCCAAGAAAAAGGTGCTATTTTAAGAATAATTTTTAGCTAAATAAACAATGACTTTTGTGTTTTGAAAATATACTTATCCTCTTAGGCTCTATTAGAAGGCATTTGCTAAAAATATTGTCTTATCCTAGCCTGTTTTTTTTTTTAATTGACCCCTAAGTATGATGCTAAAATACTGGACTCATTTTGAGTACTGGATGACCAAACTCTTTATGTTTTGAACCACTTAAAGACTTTTCTTGAGGCAACTGAAAGGCAGACAATCACTAGCACAGTGTGTGCTCACAGCAGCTCATGGCCTAACAAGCACTGTCAGGCGGCAGTGCATTTCAGCTGTTCATTTTGCTGAAGGCAGATAATTTATGCTACATCCCACAGCACAGATCAAGTTCATAAAACCAGAGAGGAATGTTAATGGAAAATGTTACAAATTCTTAAAGTGACAGAGTTTTGAATACTTTGCTGATTTAATCTGGTTGCGGTATTATCAGATCCTGTGAAAATTTGAATGATATGTAGATAATGATAATGATAAATGTAAGAACTTTGCAAGAATGAATAAATACAGAATATTTGATCTAAAACAGAGGGCAATGTCTGGCACATAGGAAGCATTCAGAAACATTTATTGACTGAATAAATGAATGGGTGTATTTATATTTTCTGATATGCTTAATATACATTTTAAAATTGTGCTACTACTGAATTTTACTGAACTGGCAAAAATTTAAAATATGCAGAATTAATTATTATAAGGCGGATAAATCTTTAAGCAAATGAGTTTTGTTTTGTTTTTGCTAGAATATTTGAGACATTTGCCTCATTGCTTTTATGACTATGACTTAATTATAAAACACAACACATAAGTATGGGAAGAATATTAATCATAGCTCCCAGAGACAATGCAAAATTTTCAATTACCTCAGATACATTTTCTGCTCAGTTTAGTTAAAGCAGAATAATGAGAGCCAGATTGCATGGTGGACCAATCCAAAAGTATTCTGATACCTTGGGTAAATTACTTCTTTCTAGGAAAGACTGATACATTTTCTTAAAAGAGAAAGTTACTTCTGTTGAGAGCAAGAACTGATTCCCAATAGAGAGTATATTTTGCTTCTCTACTCTGAGAGGTGGGCTTTAAATTTAATTAACAAACAACCCTCTGATTCTTTTTTTTTTTTTTTGCATTGAAGAAAGCAATAATAGCTATCAATGATTAAGCACTTTTCATGTGCCAGGGCTGTATGTACTAAGGCTGTACTAAGACATGCCTTGTCTCATTTTATCTTCACTCCAACATCATGAGGTACTGTTATTGTCATCCCATTTTACAAATGTAGAACAGAGACATAAATAAAGCTTATATGACTTGTCCAAGGTCACAAAGCTAGTGGAGGAGGAGCTAGAATCCAGACTGAGTTCGGATTCTAGGTAGTCCCTGGGATTTGCTGCTTTTCTATACAGATGCTCAAATTGTTATTTAAAATAGCTCGCAACACAAACATTTGAAACTTTTTTCAGTTGCCAGTGAGTATGCAAGGTCTATTCTTAGGTTTGATGCTACAGGAAAGTTTTCACGTTCTTCCGCTCTCAATTCCTATTCTCTAAGCCTTAGGAACTGAGATAAGCTACTAAATTTGACCTTTTTTTATTTTATTTCAATCCTCGCCCGAGGATATATTTCCATTTATCTTCAGATAGAGTGGGAGTGGGGAGGGGGGGGACAGAGAGAGAGAAACATCGATGTGAGAGAGATACATTGATTGATTGCCTCCCGAAGGACCCCACCCAGGGCCAGGGACTGCAACCAAGGTATGTACCCTTGACCAGAATTGAACCCACGACTCTTTGGTCCGAGGGCTGATGCTCTAACCGCTGAGCCAAACTGGCCAGGGCTAAACTTGCCTTTTGAAACAACACCATAATACCAGCCAACATTTAACTACTTACTGTATGCCAGGCACTTTCTAATTGTTTTATAAACATTATCTTATTTAATCATTGCAGCATCCTGAGGAAGGTACTATTATTAGCCCCATTTTATACATCAGGAAACTGAAGCTTAGCAATGTTAAGCAACTTACAAAGGAAAGCAATTCAAAATCACATAGGTTAAGTACGAAAACAGGGGAGCTGGGATGTAAACCTAGGCAGTGTGACTGACAATAGGCTTATCTAACTGCCTCGCTCTACTGACTTCCTAAATCATAAGCAGTGGGCCTGTCTCCGAGCAGGTTCAGACATCACCTCCCCTCCCTGGGAAGCGTGCCTCCTGCTGACATTCCCAGTCCAAGTGAGAAGCGTGCAAGAGTCAAACTCCCATAGAACATTGCTCTGAGCTCTATCAGGCCTCCACATGTTGGAATGTTCTATATAGATTTTTTGTTTTCTCATGGCTAGAACATTGACAGCCTTCACAATTCCCCTGAGGGAGGACAAACGTTTTTTCTGACATGTGAGCCTCACTCTGATTGCAGATGGAGGGTGTGGATTGCATCTGTCTTGGGGCAGTTTCTCTGTCTTTCACTTACCAGCTGAAATGCCCCAAGCACTTGCCTGCTTCTTTCGTTCTCCCACGATTTCCCACAGTTTTTTTTTTTTTTTTAAGGTAAAACAGATCTTTCTGTTTAATGTAGCACCAGCTGTCTAGTTTGCACTCCTTCACCTTCTACCACCAGTTGGAGCAAATGGAAAAGAATACATTTGCTAAAATGGGATTGACCCATGCTGCCTACCCCTGTTGGCTCAGTGGGTACCCTCTGCAGGGGAGACAGTGTGAGTTTTTGTACTCTTGCTACTCTCCCTGGGAGGTCTTTTAAGGGTTGAAGTCCTAGAGATGTTTTTCTATCAGGTCTTTTTTTTTTTTTTCCACCTAGGTTTGATCTTGCATTGCACTGCTAAGTCAGATAGCAGTACCTAATATCTGCTGTGGAACTTTATAGTTTACAAATTTCTTTTATATTCATTCTCTCATTTAACACGTACAACCATCTGGTGGTGTTATTCATACATTTAGGGATGAGAAAAGTGGCTTAGAGAGGTTAAATCAGTTACCCAAGATCAGAAAGCCCAAGATCTTTTGCCAAGGAATTCCTGGTCCTTTGTACTACATGATGTTACAGTAGCTTTTAAGTAGCATGATCATCAAGTTGAGTGAAACTCAGGGAGATGCTTTCTACCATGGAAACTGTAGCAAAGAGCATTTTGGAATGTGGAGGTCAGCACAGTGCCCACGCTGTACCAGGTGTTCAATAAAGTGTTGAACTGAGCTAGTCAGACATTGTCACTAACTTGTAATATGTAGTTTAGCCTCAGGCACCCCTTCTAACACCCCTTCTAACCCTTAATAAGAAAATTTTTTATCAGCCCTGATGATCTCAAGAGTTGCTATGAAGATCAAATGAGATAACATATAGCTTTACAGAATGGTATAGAAATGTAAGGAATTAACTCTCAATCTGAATTTCCCCACACTTTGTTTCTTTATGAGTATCTTTCTTTGGGATGATCTTATCTCAGAAACTCTGTGAGAGTGTGTTAGTGACTGATTACATCCTTTTATTAAAAAGAAAGGAAGGCCTGGCTGCTGTGACTCACTGGTTGAGCATCGACCCATGCACCAAGAGGTCGCCAGTTCGATTCCCAGTCAGGACACATGCCCAGGTTGTGGGCCAAATCCCCAGTGGGGTCATGCAGGAGGCGGCCAATCGATGTTCTCTCTCATCGATCTTTCTATCTCTCTCTTCCTTTCCCTTCCTCTCTCTCTAAAGTCAATAAAGAAAGAAAAAAAGAAAAAAAAAAAAAAAAAAGGAAGGAAGGAAAAAAGAGAAAAAAAGAAAAAGGGTTAATGGGAAGGATACGTATTAGGCCAGGGAAGCAGCACTTTTAAAGAAAGGTAAACAGCAAACAATTGAAGAGCAGGTAAAATAGCAGATATTTACACAGTTCATACTGCAGTCAGACACAGTTCTACATGCTTTTTGTGTATTAGTTAATCCTTATAGTGACCTTATGAGGTAGATACTTTTCTTATCCCCACTGTGCAGATGGAAAACAAGGCACTGTGCAGTTAAGTAATGTGTACAGGCCATACAGCCACTAAGTGGTAGAGCTGGCAGTGGGGCTGCTTAGCTTTGCTCCAGGGCTCAGGCCTTGCACTTCACCTTCTGCCTTTGGAATCTGAAGTGTGAAAGAGGCAGTATATGGGTGTTTTTTAATAAATTGAAGAAAATGCTCAAGGAGAGAGTATTCAATCATACTATAATGTAATTCCTCTTTAGAATACTTATTGCTCACTCTTAAAACATGTATGCAAATCAGCAAAAATACATGGGATTAGTAGATAATATTTTGGGAGTCTTTCAGCCTGTTTTTCAACCAGAACCAATCTAGTTTCTTTCACTGATGCTTTTCTAATTTTTATTTTTTAATTTTTTTATCCTCATCTGAGGACATTTTTTCATTTTTTGTCCAGATAGAGTGGGAGGGAGAGAGAGGAAGAGAGAGAGAGAGAAACATCAACGTGAAAGGAACACATCGAGTGGCTGCCACCCGCACGACAAACCAGGGCCGGGGACAAACTGCAACTGGAGTACATGCCCTTAGTGGGAACCGAACCAGGGTCTCTCTGGACCGCAGGCCGACGCTCTAACCGCTGAGCCAAACCGGCCAGGGCTAATTTTTAGTTTTTAACTTCCTGATAATTTATTCTCTAATTCAGACTACAGATCCTTCTCGATTTACAATGGGCTTATGTCCCAATGAACCCACCATAAATTGAAAATATCGTAAGTAAAAAATGCATTTAATACACTGAACCTACTGAACATTATAGCTTAGCCTAGCCTGCCTTAAACGTGCTCAGATCACAATATAGGAAGAACATTGGCAACACGGTACATTTAGAGCAGTGATTTTCAGTTGGTGTGTCCCAAGAATTTTTAAAACAGGCAATTCCTGATTATTTAGCCAGGGGCACTGACCTCTTTTCCCTTAGATTGTTAAATTAAAAAGTGACAACAGCCCTGGCTGGTGTGGCTCAGTTGCTTAGAGCGTTGTTCCATAAACCGAAAGGTTTTGGGTTTGATTCCCAGTCAGGGCACATACCTAGGTTGTGGGTTTGATCCCCCCTCCCGTACCCCGCCCCTCCTGAGGTCGGGGCACATACTGGAGGCAACCAGTAGATGTTTCTCTGTTTCTCTCTCTCTCTCTTTCTCCCTCTTCCTCTCTGTCTAAAATCAATAAACATATCCTTGGGTGAGGATTAAAAAAAAATGACAGTATCCAATACAACAAAGCTATGCGGTGTGAATTAATCAAAATTATACTTTTTTTTTTTTGTCAGATTGGCAAAAAATATAACATTTTTTGGTGTGCCGCAGAATTTTAGTAATTAGTTTATGTGTACCATGAGATGAAAAAAGTTGAAAATTGCTGCTGTAGAATATGGGTTGTTTACCTTTGTGGTCACGTGCTTGACTGGGAGCTGTGGCTTGTTGCCTCTGTCCAGCATCACGAGAGAGTGTGGTACCACCCATCACTAGCCATGGAAAAGATCAATGTGTGTGTGGCTTTTCCACCATTATAAAGTTGAAATCATTAAGTCGAACCACTGTAAGTTAGGGACTGTCTGTATCGTGCCAATAGCCTAAGAATGAGACTTTCTTAGTATTTTCTTTCTTTTAGCTCCTTTGCACTGAATAAAACCACTCTTTCTTTCTTTTTGATTTAAATTTTTGAATAGGCAATATATCATACAGTTTAAAAATAAGTAAAAAAGTATAAGAAGGTATATCACGAATATTGTCCTCTTACTCACTTGTCTTTCATCATGCCTAGTTCTCACACACCCTCAACCCCAGTAACCAGTGTTTGGTTTTTTAATGTATCTTTTCAGAGTTTCTTTATGAATACAGAAGCAATCATAAATGTTTTTCTTCTTCTTTAATGCAAAAGGTAATGCTATTCTGTGATTTCCTTTTTTTCTTAA
This sequence comes from Tadarida brasiliensis, assembly GCA_030848825.1. NCBI lineage: Eukaryota > Metazoa > Chordata > Mammalia > Chiroptera > Molossidae > Tadarida > Tadarida brasiliensis. The sequence goes on along the minus strand of CM061267.1, from coordinate 88,779,726 downwards.
TATATCTTTGAAATCTCTCCATACCAATACATAGAGAACATCCTCAGTGTCTCTCTCTCTCTCTCTCTCTTTCTTTCTCTCTCTTTCTTTCTTTCTTTCTTTCTTTCTTTCTTTTTTTCTTTCTTTCTTTCTTTCTCTCTCTCTCTCTTTCTTTTGCATAGTAATTCATTTTATGGAGTACCATAATTTATTTAAGCAGTCCACTATTAATGGACATTTAGTTGTTTCAGTCTTTTCAAAGTTGCCTTAGTGAGGGGGTATATGGGGCAAAGGTAAAACTAGGACAAGAAGCAAAATCTAGAAAATCTCCAGATAAGAAGTTGTGACCTGGGAGGCAGAGATAAAAAAAACAAAAAAACAAAACAAAACAAAACTTCTGGCTGCACTGTGACAGAGCACATCTGGAATGCCGGAGGCTTGCATTTTGACTACACCTGTCCTAGTTAGAGAAAGAAGGAAAACAATATAGTCTTGTGAAGCTTCAATACACCTGAGCTTGGTTTGCTGCAAAGTCTCAGGGTGAGGAAAGATTGACAGCTGGTGTATGAGCTGCCCAAAGGTAAACTCCTATGATAAAGAAATTGATAGCATGATAGATAGAGGTGAGATAAGGACTATTATCCACAGGTAAAGTTCTTTCAACAGGCTGCTACCAACTCTCATATATAACTTGCAATAGAAAAAAAAAATAGTTCAACGCTTTATTCTTAAACCTTTAAGTAAGCTCTGACACCTTATCAAAGAGCAGGAGGGAAGATTTACCTTTGTACCTTGGACACATGTCAAATATAAAACCTCAGTAAAGGGTAAAGTATTTAAAATAGAAATGACATATCTTAAATGTATAATATTTAGCAGTTTACTAAATGCTTGTTTTGATGACAAGATCAAGAGGCAGTTTAATCTTTTGCTTTCTAAAAAATAACCATATATGTGTGATTTTACGTCATAGTTTTGATATAGATCCATCATTTTTGTGTTTTTATTTTTTATTTTATTTTTTATCCTCAGCCAAGGACATTTTTGCATTTATCTTCAGATAGAGCGGGAGGGAGAGAGGGGGGAAGAAAGAGAGAGAAACATCGATGTGAGAGAGACACATCAAGTGGTTGCCACCCACACAACCCCAACCAAGGCAGGGACAAACTGCAACTGAGGTACATGCCCTTAGCGGGAACTGAACCCGGGACTCTCTGGTCCGTAGGCCGACACTCTAACCGCGGAGCCAAACCAGCCAGGGCTGGATCCATCATTTTTATCTGTTAATAAATAGGAATAGATTATCACTATACTTAAAAAATGAAATATATAAAAATACAAATGTATAATTTATGTGTTACACAAGCATTGTTTTATGGATTGATGGTGAAGTGGAATATATATTTTAACTTGTTATTGTTGAAAAGAATTTCCTGGTTTGCATGGTTAAGGAAGAAAACTTAATTTTATTACTGATGTTTAGATCTAAACCCAAAGATTATCTTCTCCTTCCTTTCTTCCTTCCTTTCTTTCTCCCCCACTCCCTCCCTCCTCCCTTCCCTCTCTCCCTCCCTTCTTCCCTCCCTCCTTCCCTTTCCTTCCTTCTTCCTTCCTTCCTTCCTTCCTTCCTTCCTTCCTTCCTTCCTTCCTTCCTTCCTTCCTCCCTTCCTCCCTCCCTCCCTCCCTCCCTCCCTCCCTCCCTCCCTCCATTCCTTCCTTCCTTCCTTCCTTCCTTCCTTCCTTCCTTCCTTCCTTCCTTCCTTCCTTCCTTCCTTCCTTTTTCTTTCCTCTCTCTCTCTTTCTTTTTTAAGCTCTATTCTCTCTTGCTTTTTAAAGAACCAGATGAAAGGAGAGAGAAATGTCAAGGAAATATTGGTTTCAGTTTTATAAATATTGGTCCTGAGTGAGAATCATAAGGCAGATACAAGAAAAAAGAGCTTAAGTATGACCAAGGCATGCAATCAGATTTCTCTAACTTTGATTTTCTATTGAAGCCTTTTCCAAAGGTGCATTCTATGGATATAGCAAGGTTCTTTAACATTTGGAGCTAATTAAATTGTAAGGAGCTTATCAGGACCCATTTTGTGTCCTTTGTTACTATGGGAAACTTTTCTAAGTTTCATTGAGGAAAATGTTTTAAAACTCCACATAATTGTAAAATCCAAGTAATTTTGGAGGAAAGGCAAATTGAGTAATTGTTTTCTCCTCTATGACGATCAATAAGATGTAAAAATATTATTTAACCAAAGCAACTTTTTTGTTTAATTTTTTTTAATATGCATTTTTTATTGATGACAGTATTATAGATGTCTCCCATCCCCTCCCCCTGACCAATAGTTAGAAAAAATTTTAAAATATAATTTAGTTCAATAATTTTATGCTTTTGAAAAATATTTCTTGAAAATTTGAAGGTGACAATTTCAGAAACATAAATGAGTATCTTGCTTATTCTTGAACCAAAAGATTTTGAATCCATGATGAAATAAATCAAGTTGTGTCTTCCTAAGCAGTCCACTTGGACACTGACTTTTTACCCTCTTCCAGAGGCTAACAGTCCAGTTTTTCTGAAAATGTGAACCAGTTACATTAGGATCACTTAAGGTCTTTGGGTATGATTATTGTATTATAGTCATGTTAAAAAATAAAGTAATTTTCTTTTAGATAGAGATACAAATTGAAGCATTAATTGATAAAATGTTAAGATATCTGGGATTATCTTCAAAATAAAATAGTGATGAAGGGTAAATGGGCAAGATATAGATGCAACAAGACTGGTTCTGTGTTGATTATTTATTGAAGGTGGGTGATGGATATGTGGGTAACCTTATACTATTCTCTTTAATTTTATATTAAAATTTATAACCAGAATTTTGAACTCTGCATCTGTTAGATTGCTTATCTTCATTTTGTTTAGTTCTTTTCCTGGAATTTTGTTCTCTTCTTTCACTTAGGACATGTTTCTTTGTCTCCTCCTTTTTATAGTTTAAAATTTCTATTGCAGATAGTTAAAACAAGAACTCTTGTGGTCTTGTTAAAAATTCAGATTCCTGGGTTCCAGTCCCAGATTACCTGAGTCAGAGTCTTAAGATTGAGACATAGGAAATGGCATTTTATGTAGTCCACTTGTGCTCACTGAAATTTGAGGACTGCTAGTAAAAGGTTACTTTCTGCACCTGATTCAGTGTATTCATGTCACTCATTCATGCATTTCATGTTTTGCACACATCAGCATATTTCAGTTTACAGAATGCAAATTAAAGCACTTGCTTTGGATAAGTCAAACTTTATAAAATTTAGTTTCACAGGATTCATAAAGTGAAGCAAAATAAAACCAAAAACACATCTGCTTCTAACTGAAATATTTGAGCAATATTTAACTTTCTTTCACTTTCAGCTGAGAATAGATTATTTTTGTGAATGTCTTAAATTCCTTCTACGACCAGGGCATTAACATCCTATTCCAGACACTTACTTGCTCACAACAGTAGTTACTTGCATTTTCTTTTCTTTCTTTTTTTAAAAAAAAACTTATCTTTATTGTTAAATGTATTACAGATGTCCCCCCTTTCCCCCCATTGACCCCCTCCTCCCCAATCATGACCCCTCCTGCCTACCCCACACTATTGTTTCTGTCCATTGGTTATGCATATATGCATAGAAGTTCTTTGGTTTATCTCTTCCCGCCCTCCCTCCCCCCTTCCCATTGAGATTCATCAGTCTAACAACCAATTTATACTTCTTAATTCCTTCTTCTTCAACCATCCCCCAACCCCCTCCCATTTGGCAAGCAATAAAAAGTTCTCTGTATCTATGAGCCTGTTTCTGTTCTGCGTGTACATTTTGTTTTTAGAGTCAATTGTTGATAGATATGTATTTATTGACATTTTATTGTTCATATTTTTGTTGTTGTTCTCCTTCAAGAACACCCTTCAACATTTCATATAATACTGGTTTGGTGGTGATGAACTCCTTTAGCTTTTTCTTGTCTGGGAAACTCTTGATATGTCCATCGATTCTAAATGATGGCTTTGCAGGATAGAGTAATCTTTGTTGTAGGTCCTTGCTTTTCATCACTTTGAATATTTCTTGCCATTCTCTACTGGCCTGCAAAGTTTCTTTTGAGAAATCGGCTGACAATTTTATGGGAGCTCTGTTGTAGGTAACTAACTGCTTTTCTCTTGCTGCTTTTAAGACTCTGTCTTTGTCTTTAACCTTTGGCATTTTGATGATGATGTGTCTTGGTGTAGACCTCTTTGAGTTCATCTTGTTTGGGACTATATGTGCTTCCTGGATTTGTATGTCTGTTTCCTTCACCAAGTTAGGGAAGTTTTCTGTCATTACTTTTTCAAATAGGTTTTCAATTTCTTGCTCTCTTCTCTTCTCCTTCTGGCACCCACATGATGTGAATGTTGGTATACCTGAAGTTGTCCCAGAGGCTCCTTACACTGGATTCTTTTTTCTTTTTGCTGTTCTGATTGGGTGTTTTTTGCTTCTGTATATTCCAATTCGATGGTTTGCTTCTTGGCTTCACCTACTCTACTATTGATTCCCTATAAATTGTTCTTTATTTCAGTTAGTGCATCCTTCATTTCTGACTGGTCCTTTTTTATGTTGTTTATGTTCTCACTAAGTTCCTTGGAGTTCTCCTTAAGTTCCTTGAAGGTCTCACTAAGTTCCTTGAGCATCCTTATAACCAGAATTTTGAACTCTGCATCTGTTAGATTGCTTATCTTCATTTTGTTTAGTTCTTTTCCTGGAATTTTGTTCTCTTCTTTCACTTAGGACATGTTTCTTTGTCTCCTCCTTTTGGCTGCTTCCCTGTGTTTGTCTCTACGTATTAGTAGAGTAGCTATGTCTCCTAGGCTTTATAGGGTGGCCTATTGTTATAGGTGTCCTGTAGGGTCCAGTGGCATAGCCTCCCTGATCACCCCAGCTGGGCCCTCAAGGTGCACCCCTAGTGTAGACTATACACACTTGATTGCTATTGGCATGTCAATGGGAGGGATTTACTCAGGCTGATCAGATGCAAGGACTGGCTGTGCCCACTGACCACTGGCCTCTGACCACCTTGGAGGATCAGTGGTGTAGGGCCCAACCCACAGAGCAAGACTTACTTCAGCAGGGCTCTGGTACCCACTGAGTCTACTCACTGAGTGTGTCACTTGTGGAGGTGGTTGGGTTGTGGTGCTTCGATGTGGTCTGAAGCTGTCCACTGGGTGTCCTGGCTCTGGGGCAAGGTCAGCCTCTGCCTGTGTTCCACTTGGGGCCACCTGGCATAAGCTACAAGGTGATCTGCAGATGGCTGCTTCTTGTGCTGGGATTGGAGGTGCCCAGGAAAAGCCAAGTTGTGAACCAAGGCTGGAGGCTTCTAGTGCCAGGCCTGGAGCCACTTAATGAGAGGTATGGGGCTCGCTGAGATCAGATGCTGCTTGTGTGAGAGATTTTAGGAAAATCTGAAGCAGGATCCAAGACAGGCCAATCCTTTGGTAAAGCCACTGAAAACAGGTTGGGTGGGCCCGAAGGTTGGGTGGGGCAGGGCCTCAGGGAGTCACCAGGGCAGGGCAAATAGTGTGAGCCAGGTGGCTGAAGTCCCAGATATGGCACCCATCTTCTGCCCCAAATTAGGGCTCACCAAAGGAACAACGGCCTCCCACAGTAAGTCTGTTCAGGAGAAAGCTGCCCCCTCCAGATCTTGCCCCAATGTCAAACAATTCAGTTCTTCCTCATATGTCTCTGGTGCCTTTCAAGCTGCCTCCCCCATGCTGGAGACTGGAGGGAGCGGGTCCGAGTATCTCCATGTGTGGACCCTGTAAGAGGAGCTGCCTGGGGCTTCAGCAATCTCAGCCTCCCTCAGCCTCAGTTTCCACTGGTTTTACAGCCAGAAGTGATGAGGACTTCTCTTCCTGGCACTAGAACCCTGAGCTGGGGGCCTGGTGTGGGACAGGGACCCCTCACTCCTCAGGGAGGACCTGCACAGCTGAGGTATCCTCCTGATTTTTATCCACTATACGTGGGTGTGGGACTAGCCTGTCTGCCTCCGCCCCTCCTACCAGTCTCGATGTGGCTTCCTCTTTAATTTTGTAGTTGTAGGACTGCCATTCAGCGCTATTTCAGGCGGTTCTGAATGATGGTTGTTCTGTAGTTTAGTTGTAATTTTGATGTGGATGTGGGAGGAGGCAATACTGAGTTACCTATGCTGCCATCTTGACCAGAAGTGATAAACAACAGTTACTTGCATTTTCTCAAATGTACCATGTTAGCTGGCACCTCTAAGACTTTATATATGTGGTTCCCTCTGACTGAAATATTTCTCAACCCTCTTTACCTGGTTAATTTCTATACTTCTACTCCACCCCATTGCCAAGCCTTTCTCCTACACAGAAAAGCCTTTATTGTATTTGTAAGGAGGGTTAGGTGCTATTCCTTTGTGGTTCCATGGTCTGCTATAATGCCATAATGCTATAATGCTAAACATATTGTCATAGCACTTTATACTTTTTCATAAGGCTCAAGTTACCTGCCCTCTTTTCTCTCCTTCATTAGACTATGCATTTCTATAGATTAAGAATTGTGCTTTGTTTATGATTATATCTCCAATGCTGAGCACTGTACCTGGCATGTAGGAAATACTTACTGAATACATGTTTGGTGAACAACTGAATGAGTTCAGAAAATATCTTGGTACTGTTTACTAACATGCCAGAGAGTCTTAGGAAGTGTCACAGTCATTCTTTAAGGAAACAAACAAACAAACAAACAAATAACCTTTCTGGATCTAGAAAGCACTCCTTGGTCATAAAAAAAAATCTTGGAAAAAGTTCCCCAAAAGGAGGCCAAGACTGCACCAAGAATTTCTGTCTTGGATACAATAATATTGATCATCACTTTGCTTCTGTTTGCTTTCTTCATACATATTTATTAACTTACCATAATTAAATTATGTCTCTTGGGAGACTTCTGGTCAAGAGGCAGCGTAGGTAAACTCGGTGCTTGCCTCCTCCCACAACCACATCAAAATTACAACCAAACTACAGAACAACCATCATTCAGAACCGCCTGCTATCGAGCTGAGTGGAAGTCCTACAACTACGAAATTAAAGAAACAGCCACATCGAAACTGGTAGGAGGGGCAGAGGCACAAACGGCTGGTCCCACACCCACGTGTGGTGGATAAAAATCAGGAGGGATACTTTGGCTGTGAAGGTCCTCCCTGAGGAGCAAGGAGTCCCCATCCCACACCATGCACCCCAACTCAGGTTTCCAGTGCCAGGAAGAGAAGTCCCCATAACTTCTGGCTGTATAATCCAGCCGGAATTGAAGCTGAGGGAAGTTGAGACTTCTGGAGTCCCAAGCAGTTTCTCTTAAAGGGCCCGCACACAGACTTACTCGGACTCGCTTGCTCAAGGCTCCAGCATTGAGGCAGCTTGAAAGGCACCAGAGACATGTGGGGAAGAACTGAATTGTTTGGCTTTGGGGCAAGAGCTGGAGAGACAGCTTTCTTTTGGACAGACATGTTGGTGGAGGCCGTTGTTCCTTTGGTGAACCCTAACTTGGAGCAGAAGAGGGGTGCCATATCTGGGACTTCAGCCACCTGGCTCACACTGTTTGCCCTGCCCTGGTGATTCCCTGAGGCCCTACTCTACCCAACCTTCAGGTCCACCCAACCTGTTTCCAGTGGCTTTACCAAAGGATTGGCCTGTCTTGGATCCTGCTTCAGATTTTCCTAAGTTCTCTCAAACAAGCAGCAGCTGGCCTCTGTGAGCCCTATACCTCTTGCTAAGTGGCCCCAGGCCTGGCATTAGAAGCAGCCAGCCTTGGTTCACAGTTAGGCTTTTCCTGGGCACCTCCAAACCCAGCACAAGAAGCAGCCATCTGCAGATCACTTTGTAGCTTATGCCTGGTGACCCTGGGTAGAACACAGACAGTGGCTGACCTTCCCCAGAGCCAGAACCCCAGTGGACAGCTTCAGACTACATTGAAGCAGCATCACCCAACCACCTCTACAAGTGACACACTCAAGGAATGAACTCAGTGGCTACCAGAGCCCTACTGAAGTAAGGCTTGCTCTGTGTGGTGGACCCCTGCACAGCTGATCCTCCAAGGTAGTCAGAGGTCAGTGGTCAGTGGGCACAGCCAGTCCTTGCAGCTGATCAGCCTGAGTAAATCCCTCCCACTGACATGCCAACAGCAACTCAAGACTCAATTATAACAGAAGGGTGTATAGTCCACACTAGGGGTGTACCTTGAGGGCACAGCTGGGGTAATGAGGGAGGCTGTGCTACTGGACCCTACAGGACACCTACTACAATAGGCCACCCTACATAGCCTAAGAGACATAGTAACTCTACCAAATACATAGAAACAAACACAGGGCGGCAGCCAAATTCAGGAGACAAACAAACATGTCCCAAAAGGAAAGAACAGAACAAAACTCCAGGAAAAGAACTAAACAAAATGGAGATAAGCAATCTAACAGATGCAGAGTTCAAAACACTGGTTATAAGGATGCGCAAGGAACTTAGTGAGAACATCAGCAACATAAGAAAGGACCAGTCAGAAATGAAGGATGCATAGTCAAAAATGAAGGATGTGCTAACTGAAATAAAGAATAATTTACAGGGAATCATTAGTAAAGTAGGTGAAGCCAAGAAGCAAACCATCGAATTGGAATATACAGAAGCAAAAAACACCCAATCAGAACAGCAAAAAGAAAAAAGAATCCAAAGGAAAAAAGAATTCAGTTTAACGAGCCTCTGGGACAACTTCAGGCATACCAATATTCACATCATGTGGGTGCCAGAAGGAGAAGAGAAGAGAGCAAGAAATTGAAAACCTATTTGAAAAATAATGACAGAAAACTTCCCTAAGTTGATGAAGGAAACACACATACAAATCCAGGAAGCACACATAGTCCAAACAAAATGAACCCAAAGAGGTCCACACCAAGACACATCATCATCAAAATGCCAAAGGTTAAAGACAAAGAGAGAGTCTTAAAAGCAGCAAGAGAAAAGCAGTTAGTTACCTACAACAGAGCTCCCATAAAATTGTCAGCCGATTTCTCAAAAGAAACTTTGCAGGCCAGTAGGGAGTGGAAATATTTAAAGTGATGAAAAGCAAGGACCTACAACGAAGATTACTCTATCCTGCAAAGCCATCATTTAGAATCGATGCATATCAAGAGTTTCCCAGACAAGAAAAAGCTAAAGGAGTTCATCACCACCAAACCAGTATTATATGAAATGTTGAAGGGTGTTCTTGAAGGAGAACAACAACAAAAATATGAACAATAAAATGTCAATAAATACATATCTATCAACAATTGACTCTAGAAACAAAATGTACAAGCAGAACAGAAACAGGCTCGTAGATATAGAGAACTTTTTGTTGGTTGCCAGATGGGAGAGGGTGGTTGGGGGCATGGGTGAAAAAGGTAAGGGATTAAGAAATACAAATTGGCCCTCGCCGGTTTGGCTCAGTGGTTAGAGCGTCGGCCTGCGGACCAGAGTGTCGTGGGTTAGGTTCCCGCTAAGGGCATGTGCCTCGGTTGCAGTTTTTCCTTGGCCCTGGTTGGGGTTGTGTGGGTGGCAACCACTCGATGTGTCTCTCTCATATCGATGTTTCTCTCTCTCTCCTGCTCCCTCTCTTCCTCCTACTCTATCTGAAGATAAATGCAAAAAAAAAAAAAAGAAATACAAATTGATTGTCAGACTGAGGAACCTCAGAGGGAAAGGGGGAGGAGGACAAGAATAGATAAACCAAAGAACTTATATGCATAGTTGCATAACCAATGGACACAGATAATACTGTGGGGAAGGCAGGAGGGGGACGGGAGCAGGGAGGAGGATGTCAGTGGGGGGAAAAAAGGGGGACATCTGTAATACTTTCAACAATAAAAAGAAGTTAAAAAAATTTTATCTCTTGACCCCAATTTTTCCAATGTTTTATTGTGAAAATAAAATACAAAACGGGAAAGAATTGTGTAGTATACCCCTATATTCACTACCTGAATTCTACAGTTAAAACAAGGTGTTCCAAAAATGTTAGTGCAGTTTTATGCTTTAATAATTTCAGAAGTATAAATACTGCAAACTTATAAAAATATCACTTAAACTTTTATTTGATTTTATATTTATTTAATTTTGTGAATTTTAATAATATTTTAATTTTGGTGTTTTGTTGTGCATCTTTGGAGGGACTGAAAGAAAAAAAAGTTTATTGTCAAACTTCATAAAACGAAATAAGTCCAAAAATTTGAGTAATTAAACTTTCAAGTGATTTTTTAAAACGTTTGTAGCATTAAATTATAAAAACTGCCCTGGCCGGTTTGGCTCAGCGGTTAGAGCGTTGGCCTGCGGTCCAGAGAGACCTGGGTTCGGTTCCCGCTAAGGGCATGTACCTTGGTTGCAGTTTGTCCCCGGCCCTGGTTGGTCGAGCGGGTGGCAGCCACTCGATGTTTCTCTCTCTCTCTCTCCCTACCACTCTATCTGAACAGAAAATGAAAAAATGTCCTCAGGTGAGGATAAAAAAAAAATAAATAAATAAATTATAAAAACTAAAAACTGCAGTAAGAACACTATCAACAAAATGAAAATGCAATACATGGAATGGAATAAGATATTTGCAAATCATGTATCTGACCAGAATATAGTATGAAGAACTTCTACAACTCAACAATACATAAAATCAACAATCCAATTAAAAAGATAGATAAAGGCCCTGGCCGGTTTGCTCAGCAGTTAGAGCATCAGCCCTCGGACTGAAGGGTCTCGGGTTTGATTTCCAGTTAAGGGCATGTACCTGAGTTGCAGGTTTGATCCTCAGCTCCAGGCCATCCAGGATGCAACCAATCAATGTGTCTCTTTCACATCAATGTTTCTCTCTCTCTCTCTCTCTCTCTCTCTCTCTCTCTCTCTTCCTCCCTCCTACTTTATCTAAAAAATCAGTGGAAAAAATATCCTCAGGTTAGGATTAGCAATAAATAGTACCCTTATCTAAAAGAAAAAAAATAGACAAAAGACTTGGTTATCTCTCCAAAGATTTACAAATGACCAGTAAGCATATGAAGAGATGCTTACCATCATTAATCATTAGGGAAATATAAATCAAAACCACAGTGAGATGCAACTTCACACGTAGTAGGATGGCTATTATAAAAACAAAAACAAGTGTTGATGAGGTTGTGGGAAAATTGGGACCCTTGTGCATTGCTCATAGAAATGTGAAATTGTACAGCCACTATGGAAAAAAGTGTGGCTTTTCCAAAAAAGTTAAAAATAGAACTACCATATGATTCACCAGTTCCTATTATGGGTATATACCCAAAAGAAGTGAAAGCAGGAATTCAAACAGCCATTTGTACACTCGTGTTCATAGCAGTTAAAGTGACCCACATGTCCACTGACAGATTGAATAGATAAAGTATGGCATATCCATACAATGGAATATTATTCAGCCTTAAAAAGGCAGGACATTCTGACATATGCTACTCAACATGGATGAACTTTGAAGAGATTATGCTAACTGAAATAAGTCAGTCACATCACAGATGGACAAATACTATATTGATTGCACTCCTATGAAGTACCTAGAGTTGTCAGTTCATAGAGACAGAAAGTAAAATGGTGGTTGCCAGGGGCTAGGGGAGAGGGAGGACTGAAGAACTATTGTTTAAGGGATAGAGAATTTAAGTCTGGGAAGATGAAAAGAGTTCTAGAGATAGATGGATGGTGGTGCTGGTTGCACAGCAATGTGAATGTACTTAAATGCCACTGAACTGTATGAGTGCAATCAATATAGTATTTGTCCTTCTGTGATGTGACTGACTTATTTCAGTTAGCATAATCTCTTCAAAGTTCATCCATGTTGAGTAGCATATGTCAGAATGTCCTGCCTTTTTTTTTTTTATCCTCACCTGAGGACATTTTTTCATTTTTTGTTCAGATAGAGTGGGAGGGAGAGAGAGGAAGAGAGAGAGAGAGAGAGAGAGAAACATCGCCATGAAAGGGACACATTGAGTGGTTGCCACCCGCACGACCAACCAGGGCCGGGGACAAACTGCAACCGAGGTACACGCCCTTAGTGGGAACCGAACCCTGGTCTCTCTGTACCACAGGCCGACGCTCCAATCGCTGAGCCAAACCGGCCAGGGCTGTCCTGTCTTTTTAAGGCTGAATCATACTCCATTGTATGGATATACCATACTTTGTCTATCCATTCATCTGTCAGTGGACACGTGGGTCACTTTAACTGCTATGAACATGAGTGTACAAATAGCTGTTTGAATTCCTGCTTTCACTTTAACTTAAAAAAAGTTAAAATAGTAAATTTTATGTTAAGTATTTTTACCACAATAAAAAGTGATGGTTTAGAGATATTGAGTAAATATTATAATTGAGTAAAGCAAATTTGTCTGTTTAAATGTTAATATTAAAAAGAGAAAAACTCAACCTTTAAAGGAAATTAAAAGGGAAAAATATTTCTTCCTTTTAAGGAAGGTGTTGCAACAGAAATGAAATTGTCAAACAACTGAGTCAGACAATAGGTTGGTTTAATCTGTGACTGTTTGCTCTGGTAAAGTGAATATAGAAAGAGTAATAAGGAGAATTGCTGACTTTGGTAAATTTTCCTCATATATTCCCATTGACTTCTCCTTCTCTTTCTCTCTCTTTTAAAATTTTTGTCAATTTGAATGTCTTAGATATAAATAGCTTGTCCATGGATGCAAATAATATAGCACTTTCCCTGAAGGCAGAATTTGTGCATATGGTAATTTAGAAAATAGGCAATTTAGCTCCCTAGTATAAATAGCCATGACTACCATGGATCTGCTTCTTGGCATTAGGGACAGTTAAGATTGAAATTATTATGAAATCACTAGTTTTGGCCTTATTGAATTAGGTTTATTTGAAAGGATCCAAAATTGAATTTATCATTTAGCCTAGTTGGAGAATGGTTACCAAAACCCCATAAAATCTCACAGAAGTCTTTGTTTAGTGTAGAATAACTGCTACAATGATGACGAGCTGAAAGGGCAACAGATTTGGGCATCATAAATCTATGGATTTATAAAGTTTGAGTTTTCTAAAAATAAAGATCAAGAAGACTAGAATGCAAATCATGTATATGGAATAGTCTTAATGCTGACTCCACCACAGAACAGACATTGCCTTTAGAGATCACTGTCAGGTTTCCTTCAGCTTCAAAACAAATTAATGGAATGTGATATGCTGTCTTCTTGCCACAGGCAGCAACAGGAAATAATGGCATTTTATACTATTGAGGCCTCCAAAAAAATGAAGGGAAAATACCAGAACATTAATGGTTAACTTGGCTTTAACATTTGAATATTGTTCTTTTCTCAGCCATTTTTTTTTTTTTTTTTTTTAAAACAAGTCCCAATAACCCATTTAAAAAAAATCAGGCTTTTATGGAGAAGGGAGTGAAGAAAGGTAATTGGGTAAGAATTGTTTAAAAAACATATAAAATGTTTTCTTAACTGTGAAAATCCATAAGTAACCAATTTATATTGTACAAAGTGTTATCTTTTTAATTCAAAAAACTGATTTGAAATTATCTTCTAATGTATGTGTAAATTTAGTTGTATTCTCTTTGTTTTTATATGTCTCTGAATTGACCTGCCATCTGCCTTGGGCACAGGACACACAAAATTGCCTGGATCATCATATATCCTACAGGCTTCCACCTTGAATTAGCCATTTTCATGTGTCCAAGGAAAATATTTGTGGTTTTGTTCACATCTTTTTTCCTGTGAATAAAAACAAAAATTTGAACTCAAAATTTCTTTTAAGTGGTAAAGCTTTTTAAAATGAGTATGGCTGTCATAACATTGTATATACTATACTAACACAGAAAAAAGAAAAAATATATAATTTCTAAAAGAGTTTCACTGTTCAAAAACAAAATCTGAAATAATGTTTCCCTCTAGATTTTATTTGGAATTATTAACTATAGACCTCTTTCTTTTATGGGCTATAGTCCCTGAATGTGCTGTACCCTCCTTGAGCACAGTAGAACACTCCTGAGTGTCACTGCTCTTGTTATTGATGTTGATGGCAGGGCCTTCTAATTTAACCCCTGCTGAGTCTTTAGAAATCCTGGTAGATTGTTAACATGGTTAGCAGGAGTTCATGAACTCTGCTCTGTATAAATGCAAAATCCTGAGAACTTTGATATGGAATTGGCATTAAAAGATTTCTCTTCATGTTTCTGAAAACATATTAATAGTTTCTATTTAAAAGGATAAATTTATAGAAGCTTATTGGGTTTTAATATTATAGTTTCTACTAGATAAATTGTGTATTTTCAAACATAACATGCTTAGAGAATTGTTATTAAGCTCATTTTTTGGCAATATCCTTATAACCCTCCCCCTAGCCATTTAAAAACAAATAGCAAATGTTTTTCTATATGCTAATGGTGCAATTTAGAAATATTTAGTTATTTACATAAAGGAAATGTATGGTAGCAATGCAGTGAAAATCAGTCATTTGGAAATTACTAGAACCTGTAGTCATTAAAGGGTATATTTATTACGTAAAATTAAGGACATATCTAAAGGAACAATCATTACATTAGATTTACAGTTAAGATACCCAGTTGTATGGGTTGCAGTTATAAATCAAGTGTATTTTTCCAGAGGGTATTTGAGTATAGAGGCTAGAAAAATTTCCCAGTGGCCACTTTAACTTTTCTCTGCTTGTTGGAAATGATCTCAGCTAAATAAAGAAGGGAGAAAATGAGACAGAGGTACATATATATAGAGAGAAAGGGAAATGAGAAATAAAAGCTAACATGAGTGAGAGACTTAGTTTTGAATTTTTAGTGCAAATTTCCTACCAACTAGATACCATTTACTTGTATATTAATTTATTCAAGTGCTTTTTAGTATCTACTGAAACCAGAACACTGTGGAAAGGTTCTGTTTAGTCCTCAACTTTGTAACCAAGGAATCAGGACTCTTTTGCTATGTGGGAAAAGTACAATGAACCATCAAAGGAATGGCCATCTATTCCTCTTTCCCTCCCTCTCTCCCTCTCTCACCTACCCTCTTTCAATCCCTCTTTTAAGCTGAAGGAAAATATTCTGATCTTATTCCAGGTAGCAGTTGATTCACCAGCCTACCTACATGGGCCTGAAGAGCTCTCTCTGGGAAAGGACAGCACTTTCTGGAAGGTCCTACAGTTCTTCCGTTGTGTGAAAAGCTGATTCTCTTGGCACCCATTAGCCTTTATTGAGTATTTAGTGAAGAGCCAAGGACACCACAAGGAGTAAGATCTGATGCCTGTCTTTCAGGAGCTCACAGTCTTTGTCTCACTTGTCCAGGGAGATAAATATATAAACCACTACTTGCAGTGCATCTTGAAAAGTGGCCTGATAAAGGACCAAAGATGTCACAGTAGATCTAAGTGATTTATTGGGCAGTGAGGGAAAGCTTTGCAGATGAGTGACATTTGAGCTTAATCTTTAAAAAGGTGGAGGGGGCTCACCAGGCAGGAAAAGCTTTTTATGTAGAGGGAACAGAACATGTACAGGCAAAAAAACAAGGATCATGTGTTTGGAGAGTAGCAAGTAGCTTGATGTGATTGAACTGTAGGGCTTGACATAAGGGTTGTGGGATGTAGTGGGGGGAAGGAATTGTAAGAGATGGGTATGTTAAAGAAGACTGAAGCAAGATTATGAAGAATTTAGAATTTTTATTTTTGGAAGCAGAGAGGATCTATCAGAGATTAAGGTTATTAAAAGGGAAAGTATTAGATTTATGTTTTAGAAAGTTCTCTTTGATACAAAGATTGTCCAGAAAAGATACCAGAAACAGAGAAGTTACTTAGGAGGCCAGGTGGAAGATGAGACATTTATCTAAAACAGTGGCAGTAGTATTGAAAAAAGAGTATAGATTGGAGAGAGATTCGTGGAGTAGAGTCAACAGCACCTGGTGATAGATTGGATTTGGAAGTTGAAGAAATAATCAAGAATGACTTCAGCCCTGGCCAGTTTGGCTCAGCAGTTTGAGCGTCGGCCTGCGGTCCAGAGAGACCCGGGTTCAGTTCCGGCTAAGGGCACCTACCTCAGTTGCGGTTTGTCCCCGGCCCTGGTTGGGTCGTATGGGAGGCAGCCACTCGATGTGTCCCATTCACGTCGTCGTTTCTCTGTCTCTCTCTCTTCCTCTCTCTCCCTCCCACTCTATCTAAACAAAAAATGGAAAAATGTCCTCGGGTGAGGATAAGGAAAAAAAAAAAAAAAGAATTACTTCAGAGCTGCTTTTCCTTTTGGAACTGGTAGATAGGGTGTGGATGGTGGGAAGAGGTTTAGGAATAGTGGAGATAACAGCTTTTTAAAAATTGATTTCAGAGAGGAAGGAAGGGAGAGAGAGAGAGATACATTGATTAGTTGCCTCCTGCACATGCTCTGACAAGGGATTGAACCCACAACCTTACAGTGCACTGGATGACACTCCAACCAACTTTGCCACACAAGCCAGGGTTGACTGGGAGTTTTAGAAGAGAGGATGGATTTAAAGATGTGTATTTGGGATTCATCATTATTTATGGGGTAGGAGAAGCTGTAGAAATAAGTAAAATTGTTCAGATAGCACTGCTAGAGTGAGAGCCCTAAGGAATGAATTCTGGGCACTAATCAGGGAGGGTGCAGGAGTTGGAGGAATAGAATAAAGATGTGTCCAGCCCTAGCCGGTTTGGCTCAGCCGTTAGAATGTTGGCGGTGGACCAGAAAGTCCCGGGTTCGGTTCCCGCTAAGGGCACATGTACCTTGGTTGCAGTTTGTCCCTGGCCCCTGTTGGGGTCGTGTGGGTGGCAACCAGTCGATGTGTCTCTCTCAAGTGGATGTTTCTCTCTCTCTCTCTCTCTCTCTCTCTCTCTCTTCCTCCCTTTTTCCCTCCTGCTCTATCTGAAGATAAATGCAAAATAAAAAAAGTCCTCAGGTGAGGATAAAAAAAAAATAAAGAAAAAAGATTAAAAAAAAAAGATGTGTCCAGAAAGCCAGGGGCTGAGGAGTTCCAAGAAAGAGGGAGCAGTCAGCAGTGCTGCCCACTATAGGCAAACTGCCCCTGAAGCCTGAAGTCTTCTCTCCACGCTGCCCACTGAAGGAGTACTCTTTTGGAGGCTAGGAAGAGAGAGAAACTGCTTCCCGTTGAGTAGATGTTTCCTTCTCTCTCCTCCTTCCTCTAACTCACTCTCTCCTACCTCTTTACTCTTTTTTAAAAAAATTGTGGTTGCTTCCTGAAATGAATATGGGGTGCGTAATCTGCCACCTAACCCACCACCTTTGCTGCGTGCGCGCGCGCGCACGCACACACACACACACACACACACACACAACCAACAAAACAATTCAGAGTACTTGTATTTCTAGTTCAAAACTAATAAATGCTGGATTTGAGTTATGATTCATTCACTTTGAACATAGAATTTATTCTCTATGGATGCAGTTCAGACTTCACTGCTCTTGAAATTTGCTTTTAATAAAGTAGTCCCCCAGAGCCCAGGTGTCATGGTTACAAAGGAGGGGATACAGGCCTGTCCCAGAGCTCAGGCTGGGCTGAAGTCTATTCAGTGCCTTGGAGTCTCTGCCTACTGCTGTAACATTGTTTGAGAGGGAATCCAAGTATAACACTCTCTGATTAAGAGGAGCCAAGCATTCTTCTTTTCTAATTCCCAGATTCTCTGAAACTTCCTGTTATGAAAATTGTTCTTCATCAGATCAACAGGAAACTTAAGTCTTTTGGGATTCAGACAACTATGAAGGCCATGGGACTGAACATCCCATTTACTCCAGGGATCGGGAAATTTTTCTGTCCAAGGTCACTGACCCATAGAAAATGAATAACGAAGTAAAGTGTCTAAAGTTTTAGCAGATGTGAATGAAAGTTAAAAAGAAGGAATATAGATGAAAAGAATAAAAGAAGGAGAGAAAGGTGCACCACTAAGAGCCAGACACCTGCTGTGTATTTTGTATTATCTGATTTCATCCTTACAACAATTCTATGAGGTATCATTCCATCCACCTTACAGATGCAGAAGCTGAAGCTTAGAGATGTTAGGTTAATTATCAAAACCACAGACACAATACACGATGGGCTAGATTCAAACCCTGACACTGGTTCCAAAGCCCATGTTCTCACTGGTGAAAAGATAAGGTGGCAAAGGACTAAAAGGAGAGAAAGATATAAAAGTGGATGAGAAGGGAAGAGCAGTATTTCCCCCCTTCTGAGCTTGTATTTTTGGCAGCTCCAGTTGCAAGGCTTTCAATCTTTTTTCCCCTTCTTGTCAGGTGTCAGAATCTTCCCTTTTCATTGCCCAAGAATCCCTACCAATCAGCCTTGTATCTTCTTTTACTGGTTCAGGCTGGAATTTACCTTTGCCTGCATCTCCTCACCCCGAGTGTGCTGACTCAGAGGATTGTGCACGTGTCTGAAAGAGAATTCCCCCAGGAAGGCCCGGGCAAGCATCTTACCCCAGGAAGACACATTCCTGCTGTTTGCACAGCCGTTTTTTGCTGCTCTTAATGGTAGGGAGGGGAGGCTCAAAAGACACTTGGTTTTAGAAAACTTTTCATGGTCTAGCCAGAAGAAATTAAACTGAGGGCCAGAGGTTTCCCATTGCTTTTTCTAGAGTCCAAGAGTCTTTTTCTTTTTGAATTCTCTCTTGTCAATGAGGAAGTGTTATAGCAACTACTGCATAAATGTTACCAATTTATTTTTGAGATTTGCCTGAAGGAAGTTTCTCCCTAAAGAAATTATTTTTCTCTCTTTCTAAAAGATATTTAAGTTCTCTTTCTAAAAGGAGTGTTTGTGACTTTTCCTTGCCCAGAACTAGGTCATTGTATTCAGTGACCACATTGCTCAACAATGCTGAACCACCCTCCTCCTTTGGCCTCCCCCAACAAGTCTGGGTCTGTTTTTCAATTTAAAGCAACTGTTTGTAGAAATCATGCCACGAAGGAAAATATTGTAAGTCATTACACTTTGGGCCAAGTCCAACCCTCAGAAAACATAAGCAGTAGTACTTGTGCAAGAAGTAATTTGCCCCATGATAGTAATAAATCTGTTATTTGTATGTCATAAACATAAATGGCTAAATGTATTCCAAGGTTTTGCTTGAAATTAGTTGAATGGATTTCCCTGTGTATCCATAACTAATTTAGTGACTATTTGTAGACCTATTTTTACTTAGATCCTAATTAATAGTGAGTAAGCTTTATTTAAGGATTCAAATAGGGAAGAGATATTTATTTGTAGTAAATGTAAGGCCTCATCAATATTTGTGTTGCTTAAGCATTTATGCCTTTTGGGGCAGAGGTGGTGATACCTTACCTTAGGTAACTCAAGGGACCGCCTGAATGATTAATAGTGAAAATATTGGATTATTTAGTAAAGAGATGTTAATATTGCAATGACTAGAAAATTTTTGGTGTCCTCATGCAATGTTATTGCAAAGGTTCTTTCCAGGTAGGTGACCTGTTTATGTGCTGTCTCTAAACTAAATGGACCCCAAATCAGATCTGTGAAGTATAAACCACATTAAAAATTATATTTGGACTAAAATCCCTTCTCCTTTCCACAGGAATTACAATTTTGATCAAATCAGTGCTGAATAGTATTACTTTTTCTTCCTTGGTATGGTGTGTCTAGAAATTGTTTGTGACAGAAAGTATTTTTATAGCTTTGCTTTCAACATGCATTTACGTTTTAATGATACATTCTCCGCCAGTAAAAATGTAATTATAGCACACAGAAAATCAACCCATTTTAAGCTTTCTGAGTATATTTAAACTGTCAACAGTGTGCTATCTGACATACAACATTACTCTGTTTCCGCCTTTAATGGCTAGGTTGTTTTCTAAAGACAGTCTAATGACATAAGGCTCCTAAATCCTGTCGGACAATGTGAACTAAGAATGACCTGAGTGGATAGGGATGCTTTGGCCATCTGTCATTGATAGCCATATTGATCTTGAGATGGTGGCTGAGGGCACTGTGTTACTGAGAGTATGGCAGTTTGCTGAGGTGATGATAACCATCACTGATACCTTTGTGATGGGCTGGATTTCTCATTGTCTATTCCCCATCTATGGAACCCTAGGGCAGTAAGTAACCTGGTTTTGAAAGTACACTTCTAGGTCAAAAGGGTACATCAGTCCCCATACATTATTCTCCTAGGCCATGCTTCAGCATGTTTAAGTACAAAAAAAAGAGTTTCTTTTTAAGTTTTTATTTTGAAAAATTTAAAAGCATACAGGAATTTATATCCTCTACTGAGATTCATTAATTGTTAATATTTTGGCTTATTGCCTTTATCTATTGAACCATTCCAAATAAAGTTTCAGCTGTCATGACAGTTCAACCCTATATACTTCAGCAAACACTTCCTGAAAGTAAGGAAAATTTCCTACCTATCCAAAATACCATAATTATACCTAAGAAAACTAACAATAATTCTCAAATATCATCCAATAACCTATCCATATTCAAATTTCTCCATTTGTCCCCCGTATGCCTATAATGTCTTTTTCAAACTAGCATCCATTCATGGCTAATGTATTACATCTGATTGTTACATCTCTTAAGTCAAAAGAACTCCTTTTTAATGTTCAAAAAGCATGGCAAAAGCGAAGAGAGAAATTCTGATCTCAGATTTTATTATAGGTAGAATAGGTAATTAAAGTGTTTTCTTCACACACACTTTACTCCCTAAAGTCTAAAGGAATTCAGATTCTAGCTGATGAAATTCTGACCAAGTTTAAATGTTGCAAGAAGGCCTGCCTGTATTACCCCTCTTTTAAGAGAGACTGACTTTTCTCTTTGCGACAAACCTTTTATCACTGTGCATGGTGATAAAAAGTTAAACCCTTAAAAGACTGCCTTACAAAAAGTGCTGGTGAGGATGTGGAGAAAAGGGTACTCCAGTACACTGCTTGTGGGAATGCAGACTGGTGCGGCCATTATGGAAAACAATATAGTGTTTCCTCAAAAAATTAAAAATGGAACTGCCATTTGACCCAGTGATCCCACTTCTAGGAATATATCCTAAGAAGCCTGACACACCAATCAGAAAGAATATATGCACTCCTATGTTCATAGCAGTGCTATTTACAATAGCTAAGATCTAGAAACAGCCCAAGTGTCCATCAGTAGATGAGTGGATAAAAATGTTGTGGTACATGCAGCTGTAAGAAAGAAAGATCTCTTACCCTTTGAGACAGCATAGAGGGACCTGGAGAGTATTATGTTAAGTGAAATAAGCCAGTCAGAGAAAGACAAATATCACATGATCTCACTTACATGTAGACTCTAATGAACAAAATAAACTGATGGACAAAATAGATCCAGAGACATGGAAGCATCGAACAGACTGATAAATCTCAGAGGGAAGGGGGGAGGAGGTGGAGGGAAGAGATAAACCAAAGAACTTATATGCATATATGCATAACCGATGGATACAGATAATAATGTGGTAAAGGCATGGGGGGTGGGGGGAGTGGGGAGGAGGGTATCAGTGGGGGAAAAAAGGAGGGACATCTATAATATATTCAACAATAAAGATACATTTAAAAATTAATAAATTTTTAAAAAAGACTGCCTTAGATAGATTTGTAAAAATTTTATTTTTGACAAATAAAAAAATTTTATACAACATAATGTTTTGATGTATGTATACATTGTGGAATGATTACCATACTCTAACTAATAACATATCTGTTACCTCCCACAAGTTATCTTTTGTGTGTATATGTGTGATGAGAACTTGAGATCTACTTTCCTAGCAAATTTCAAGTTTACAACACATTATTATTAACTGTAATAATCATGCTATACGTTAGGTTTCCAGAACTTATTCATTTTATAGTGAATATAGGTATTTACATATTACTAAGTACTCAGGGAAAATTGAATGGCCACATTGGTATAATGAATACATTATGAATATGGTGAAAAGTCATAGTTGCGAGTGACAGATCATCTCAAAAGTAGTATTTAGTTCTAAAAGTTGATACATAGTGAGTTTAGTCAGTGTGGTTTAGGTTTGCATATGGTGGCAGCAGGCTCTTTTGGATTAATATAGTAAACAAGTGATAACAAATATAGGGCAATTAGAACTAGTGGTAATAAACACAAATGTGATCAAAGGTATTTTCTGTATATGGGAATGGCATTTGTTTTTTACCCTTGGTCTTTCTATGGTTTCATAAAGATGTCTCTCAGTAGATAATACTCTATACTATTGTCTTATATATTTAAAAAGTCTGGTAGAGTGTTGTGTGTTTATGTATTAGACACTCTGTAAATGTTAATGTCCTTTTACCCATTGGTGTGATCTCTAGATCACAGAAGAAGACAGTAGTGTTGAAGAGCTATATAATGTGTAAGGGAAACAAACACTGAAGGGATAGAAGACATATAATTTTGGAATGGTTGTGTTAATCTATATTGGAATTTGAAATTGTTTCGCACTTATTAATACACTTTATTCAGCATCTGCTTGTTAAGAATTTTTGATGTGCCAGGTGCTGTGTAGAGGTATTACATTAAAAAAATATTTTTATTATAGAAAAATTCAAACATATACAAAAGTAGAAAAAACAGTATAATGGATCCCTACGTACCCTTCATTAAGCTTTACTAAATCATAATATTTTGCCAATCTTGTTTTATCTATTCTTCCCACTATTTGGGACAGGCAGTAGTGGAGGAGTATTAAAGCAAGTGCCAGATATAATAACATTCATATCTAAATACTTCTTTCTGAATTAGACAATGAAGTTTTATAAATATTATGAAGTTTAGTTTTCTAAAACATTTTGACTAAAGATAGATTAGTAACTTTAAGAGATTCAAACCCTATAGTTAGTACTTTATCATTGACCAGTATTTATTTAATAAAGAGATTTGTTCTATAGCAAAGTTGAAGAGTTTGAAAAATCTTATGAAGACATAAAATGATGAAATGTTAATAATAAGCATCTTCATAGAACTTGAGTTATAAAACACTGATCAGTATATTGATTTAAATAATGTAGATTATGGTTTTTAAGAGGGTATTTGTGTGTATGTATATGTGTGTGAAGAGAACAGCATTGAATTTAAGACACACAAACACACACACAGCAATGGGGAAACAGTCTGTAAGTCTTTCAATCACACACTATTCTCTGCCAAGTCTAGGAATAGTAATATTGTAGGATTCCTATATAATTTATCACTTTCTGATGAACTTATGACTCAGAAGAAAAATCAAGAATGATTTTATTGGAGGCGAACAAGAAAAGACAAGAAGCAGAGGCTCAAGCAAAGTTTAACTCAAGTAGATGACTTTTAAGGGTGAAGGTAGAAGAGGAGGTCCCTGTTTGTTCACTCTCTGATGTGCTTCCATTGTGTCCTGGGACAGGACCATGGATGGGTTCATTGCTATTGCTGAGTTTGCTCCTTGAGTTATAGTCCTTTATTTTATTATAGAATCATATAATATAGTATCAAACATAAAAGGAACCGAGAAAACAATTGGCCTAACCAACTTCCTTATTTTATATATATTTTTTTATCCTCACCCGAGGACACTTTTCCATTTTTGTTCCGATAGAATGGGAGGGAGAGAGAGAGAAACATGGACATGAAAGGGACACATTGAGTGGCTGCCTCCCGCACAGCCAGGGCCGGGGATGAATCGCAACTGAGGTACGTGCCCTTGGCTGGAATTGAACCTGTGATTCATTATTCCAAGGGCCGATGCTCTAACTGCTAAGCCAAACTGGCCAGGGCCCAACTTCCTTATTTTAAAGAAAGATTGCTGAGGCCCAAGTTTCAGTGACTCGAAAACTTGCAGTTAAGACTATAATCCAGTTTTCCTGATTGCTAAACTAGTGGTTTTTCTACTTCACCATGTAGCTTCTCCATATTGTTTCATATTCAGAAGCAGTTTAGTCTTAAAATAAATGAGATACCCTCTGGTGCCTCAAATGTGTAAAAGTTTTTCTAAAATAGTACTTCAAAATGGGTAGAATGAACATTCTCCCTAACCTAAAGTGAGGGGCAGAACACTTCATCATTTCAAATAAAGATATAGTTCACTCGCAGTAATGATGTCTTTATTTTATAAATGTGCATATAATTTCAAACTTTTTAGAGAGACAATCTGACTTTAAGAATGGTTACTTACTTTATTGTAAGAATGGTTTGTACAACCTGCACTCTTGTGGACCATTGACTGTTACATGGACCAAGCAATTTATAAGTGAATTTAGCTAATCAGAATGGGCACACACTATAATAGAGGTGTTAACTACCAGTAATTCTATTTTTCTTGGAGGGTCAGGGAAGGCAGTGCCATTGATCTGACATTTGAGCTGAGTCTTGAAAGAAATATTTTGCCAGGGATATGTGGAGAAGAGTGTTCCAGGCAGAGGAAACGGCATGTGAAAAGTCATGGAGACATATTTTGGTCAGAAAAGAGGGAATCCTTTGACCCTAAGAATGTCAGTTGGTTTGGGGCACTCTTGGAGTTTGAGTCTGTTCTGGATCTGGTAGTGTATGGCTATCACTAAGACTCCTTTTCCTCACCACATCATCCTGCCCAAAGTTCATCCCTACACTTTCACTTGGTTCTCTGTTCAGACAGGGGTCTTGAGCAACTCTTACTAACTTAGTCTCTTAACATCCCTTCACCTCACTGTCAGTTGGATTCTATTTAGATCCATCTTCACTGTCTAATCCCTTTGCACTCAATCGGTTACAGTGGTTTTCATGTATTATGGGTAGGCCAGAGGAGTAATCTAAATAAAATTTTCTTAACAGTTACTAATAATTCTAAAAAGTATATTCCCAATAACATTATTACAGTTTTCAGTGTTCTTATAAGTTGCCATATGGTGTAGTGGTTAGGGGAATTGGAATCAGACAGACTTTGATTTGAAACTTGGTTATGTTACTTACTAGATTTATAATCTTGTTTAGGAAATTTATTTAAAATCTATGAGTCTGTTCCTTTAAGTAAAACATTCAGTTTAGTGACCAGCATATCCCTGTCTCAATCAATCAATCTCTCTCTCTCTGAAAAGTGGCTTTACTAGACTATTCTGATTGGGCCCAAGTGAGATACTGAAGAAAGAGAAAAGCTGCACAATATAGTATTCATTTGCATTTGGGCTGTTCTGTGAATGATTTCTGAAGACATTTTCTTATGTCTTTTCTCATTTTCAGCTGAACTGTGAGCAGTTCAGAGTTAGGGACTGTTTTTTTTTTTTTTTTCTCTGTATAGCAATTAGGACTGACTGTACAAAGGAGTGAGCCATATAAGTGTTTTTGATTAGCTGATATCCTGGACTTCCCAGGGCATCCTGGGTGTGATTCTGACCTTTGCTTTGCCATTGGAGCCATCCTGGTCCAGATTTAATCCCATGGTAGTGACTGATAGTGAAAATATTGGATTATTTATTAAAGGGATGTTAATATTGCAATGACTGGTAATTTTTAGTGTCTTCTTGAAATGTTATTGAAAAAGTTCTTAGAATTCAACTGCCTTAGATTTCAACTTTGTGCAGGTCCTGAGACTTTGGAGTATGACATTTGTGTGTGTGTGTGTGTGTGTGTGTGTGTGTGTGGTGTTTACGTATATATACGTGTATACATACACATACATGAATACACACATTATACACACACACATATATACACATGCATACACTTAGAATTTCCTACATATGTAGAATGAGTTCAGCATTGGTGTTAGGTTAGGGAGAAAATGCTGAAACATTTGTCTTTTACCTAAGTCCTGGAGGTAGGGCTTTGTACTGATTAAAATGACAATCATTTTGCCCTGGCCGGTTTGGCTCAGCGGTTAGAACATCAGCCCATGGACCAAAGAGTCGAGGGTTCGATTCCAGTCAAGGGCACGTACCTCGGTTGGGGTCATGCGGGAGGCAGCCAGTTGATGTGTCTCTCTGACACTAATGTTTCTCTCTCTCTCTCTCCCCCTCCCTCCCACTCTATCTGAAGATAAATGAAAAAAATATCCTCAGGTGAGGATTAAAAATATATAGATAAATAAAAAAAATAAAATGACAGTCATTTTCCTGTTCAGTAAGATATCTAAAAAGTTCCATAGTTATGTCTTTCACTGTAATATTAAGTACCCAAATCAAATATTTTCTCAATTAAATAATCATCTTTATTTCTATAGGTTTTTGAAATCTACACATCTCTTTAATATCCATTTATGGCATAGGTACTAAATATGTGCTGGTGAATCAACGAATGAGTACCATCAACTCCTCAAAACAGACCTATAAGGTAGACGTAGTAAGTATTAATATTGAATATCATTATTTCTATTTGCAAATGAGAAAACTGAGAACTATTGAGTTAAACCATTTCCCCCAGAGTCATAGAACTAATAAATGGTACAGCTAGGACTCAGCTTAGGTCTTCAAGTTCCCAAATCAGTATACTGTCTACTACTATCACTGATTACAAAAAGACATTTTTAAAACTCCAATACTTAGGGAGAGATCATATTATTGCAATTAATTCTCCTGTTTTCACACTAGATAGTTGGTGCTTCTGATTAAGGCTTATTTGTATACCTCTTCTGTGTGATAACGTTTTGATTAAATTTAGTCTTAGCTGTAAGATAGTTTATGCCTCATGAAATATTATAAGACTAGAACATAGCTATTGATCAAATTCAATGCTTACTGCATTTAGTATGCATTAAATCTATTATCCCAATAGATTAGTATACATGCTATCTTCTTAACTAACACCTGTCTCTCATACTTCACTGAAATTACCAATGAAACTATGACTAATAAAATTGGTTTAGAACCAAAATTCAATAAAAGCAAAGTTAATTATGTGTTTGTAAGAGAATAAGCATACAGTTAGATCAATATGCAAATTGTGACCTTCAATGGTCTTTTCTGTCTTCTTTTAAGCCCTTAGTCTTGTAAAGATTAATTTACTACCTAGAACTTCATTTTATGAAGCCACTAGGAGTTAGATTTTTAATTGTTTACATATCAGTGATATGTATGTATATCTATCTTTGTGGGGGAGCCCTGTTCTAATAGCAGAAATAGTGTATGAGACAAATAAATATGTTCAGCTTCATGTTAACAAAAGAACAGAGCAATTTAGAAAATTAAGTTCACATCAACACTTTCTAGGTACCATTTTGACATCATGGTTGATACCATGGGAAGTACAAACTTAAGTAAGACATTTTCTGGCCCTTAAAGAGTTTACAATCTAGTAGAAGAGATAATAGTCACATTCACAAATAAGTAAAATACAACTTAACGTTTGCTTGTTTTTAAATAAAGACACAAACAAAAGCAATAGAATGGAAAACAGATGGAGAGATTTATTATATACTTGGGAAGGCTTCATGGAGGAGATGGCATTTGAGGATTTTCATTAGAGGAAGTGGAAAGGCAAAGCTAGGTAGAAGAAATAACAAAAACAAAGGCACAGAGGACATAGTGTAAACATAATTGGGGAACAGTGACTAGTACCCTCCATCATACTATCTAAACATATGGCAAAACAACATCTGGCCCTGCACCTTCATATCCTGACATTGTGTGTGTTTTCACAGTGGGTGGTAGATGTATTCCTGAAAGTCATTCTTATTTTGGAAACAGCTGGTAATAACTTACTTATACATGGAAGTGATTGCAAATCACATAAATATCTCACTCACTAAACCCAAAATGAATTTATCACCAATTTCGCTTCCCCTTGGATCTCAAAATGTTTGTAGCTACTCTGAGACACCTCCATGAGAGTAAGTGTGATGGAAGGAAAGTCAGAGAGGAAAGAGACAGTGCACTTACCTTATTGAGAATAAGTGTCTTATTTTTGCAAATTTTATAAAAATATATGACCATGTAAACACATTGCCAGAGTCTTAAGCTTCATTAGTTTTATGGTAAATTAACTTGCCTATGATCCTGCTGCTAACCCCCTTTCTACAAATTCATGCAGTGCTTTTTCCAGAAAAACACCTGCTAATAGATAAGAGCAGACTTCTCAACTGTTGCTGAAGATCTTACAGCACACTGTAAACAAAGCATTTGCACATGTAGAAGATATGTAGGAGTAAGCAGGCAGTGAACTCTCAGGGCGCTGTTTGCACTCAAGCTACTGACAAGTTCAATTTGAACCAGTGCGGAAAACTACTTATTTATTTCTATTGCATTTTGTTTGCTCTTAGGCAGTCTGAAAAGCTAAGATAAGCTTGTTTAATTTCCAGATAGCTTGAGACTCTTTTTCTTGGCTCCCTTCCTCAGTTTTGTTTTCTTTATTATTTTCTTTTTAAACAAAGGAAATTTTGCATTTTTTAGGTTAAGATTCTAAGGTCATTTTTCTTTCAATGCCAGCTGTGTATATAATATGGAATAAAGAACTTCTGTCTTTAAGGCTATTAACTGGACCCTTTATATTATAGAGAAATGTTGCATTTTGAAAGAAACAAGTTATTTTTGTGAACTTCCTGCTTACTGACCAAGAAAGAATTCCCACTTGTGTCCATTTAGGCCCCTTTGGCTTACAGGGTCATTCTACACCCTTGGGTCTGTAGCCATCAAATGACTTATGCTAAGTGATCTGGGACAGTTACATGGAAAAGAAATGAAAAAGAAATTCATTAATGCCATAAACATTTAGTGAACACCTATTTGAGGTAGGTGCTATAATTAGTTTCTGGAAATACAAATATGAAGAAGACACGGTCTCTATCATCAAGAAACTCAGAAGCTAATAAACAAACAAATACAGTATCACAAGGTAAATCCTATTGAGGAGAAAAGTGTAAAGCATGTAATAACTTTCCTTGCCTGGTGGCGATAGGGAAGGCTTCACTGTGGTGGTATCATTGAAGCTGGATCTGAAAGGATCCATGGGAGTTTGCAAAAAAACAATAGGTAAGACATCATAGGTAGAAGGAATAACATGTGCTAAGATCCCTTTTTTGGAATAGTGCCCCAGAAAGTGAGAAATGTGGTAGGACAGGAGCATGTGGTACGTTTGGAGGAATGGCTGGAGGTATAGCCAGGAATTAGATTGAGATTGATTATACTAAAAAGATTTGATTATACTCTGTTTGTAATGTGAAAGGCAGAGAAAATATAAACTTGAGGATTATTTTTAAAGATTTGTTTACAGATAATCCATTACTTTTTTGTTGTTGTTGATTTTAGAGAGAAGAAGGGAGAGAGAAAAATATCAATGTGAGAGAGAAACATCAATCAGTAGGGCACGTGTCTTGACAGGGGCTCAAACCCACAACCTAGGTATGTGCCCTGACTGGGAATCAAACCCGCCACCTTTGGTGTATGGGATGATACTCCAACCAACTGAGCCACACTGGCCAGGGTGATCCATTAAGTTTTGATCTACAGAACTAAAATTTGGTCACGTAAAATGATGCTTTTAGGTTAAAATAAATCATTTATTGCATGTTTTCAGATTATCTGCAATTATTATAGTGTGAAACATATTGACTGTAGGCCTTATAGACTTTAGATACAAAACACGACATTCTCAGGCAACAAAATTTCAGACATCATACGCAGCAAAATTTTCACTGATATATCACCTAAGGCAACAGAAATAAAGGAAAAAATAAACACATGGGACTACATCAAACTCAAAAGCTTCTGCACAGCAAAAGAAACAACCATCAAAGTGGAAAGGCAACCTACTGTATGGGAGAGCATAATT
Source organism: Tadarida brasiliensis (assembly GCA_030848825.1). NCBI lineage: Eukaryota > Metazoa > Chordata > Mammalia > Chiroptera > Molossidae > Tadarida > Tadarida brasiliensis. Next base: position 88,749,995 of record CM061267.1, on the reverse strand, counting down.
GCCTATGATATATCAGATAAGGGACTAATTTCCAAAATGTATAGAGTGCTCATACATCTCAACAAAAGGAAGACAAAGAACCCAATTAAAAAATGGGCAGAGGAACTAAATAGATACCTCTCCAAACAGGACATACAAACGGCCAAGAGACATATGAAGAAATGCTCAACTTCACTAATCATCAGAGAGATGCAAATTAAAACAACAATGAGGTATCACCTCACGCCTGTCAAAGTAGCCGCCATCAACAAAGCATCAAACAACAAGTGTTGGCGAGGATGTGGAGAAAAGGGGACTCTAGTACACTGCTGGTGGGAGTGCAGACTGGTGCAGCCACTATGGAAAACACTATGGCGTTACCTCAAAAAATTAAAAATTGAATTACCATTTGACCCAGTGATCCCACTCCTAGGAATATACCCGAAGAAACCTGAAACACCAATCAGAAAGAATACATGTACCCCCATGTTCATAGCAGCGCTATTTACAATAGCGAAGATCTGGAAACAGCCCAAATGTCCATCAGTAGACGAATGGATAAAAAAGCTGTGGTACATATACACAATGGAGTACTATGCATCGTTAAGAAAGGACGATCTCTTATCCTTTGCGTCGACATGGGAGGACCTGGAAACTATTATCCTAAGTGAAACAAGCCAAGCAGAGAAAGACAAACATCATATGATCTCACTTATTTCTGGAATATAATGAACATAACAGTGGGAGGAGCAGGGTAGTCCGGAGGACGTGGAAGTGGGGTACAGGCTGACATCTGCCAGAAGAGGGGGCGGGGGAGGGGAGAGATGAACACAGAACTTGTACGTATGTACTCATAACCAATGGACATGGACAACAAAACGGGGACGGGACAGGGAGGGAAGGGGAGGGGGGTGTCAACGGGGGAAAAAAAGGAGAATCATCTGTAACATAAGTAAATTAATAAAAAAAAAAAAAAAAAAAAAAAAAAAAAAAGAAAAAAAAAAAAAAAAACAAAACACGACATTCTCTTATCTTCCTTACATTATGAGAATAATTACAAGTATGAATTGTTACAGTAACAAGGAGCAAACTGAGGTGTTTTGAAAAAGCAGTAAAATTTTTTATTAAGGCAGAAACCTCACCCCATGATTTAATTCAAGTTCTGTGTTAGATTTGATGCCATTTATTGATGGATAAAGTGAAATTATGCTTTAGCTTAGACAAAGTAAAGGGTGTATTTTCTTTTAAACTATAGGCAAATACTTATAAGGAGGTACAAATGACCAGTCTGCGAATTTTTTTTAATGGTCTTCTTTTCTCCCAGGCCACATAGTGAATATGCCACATGAAGAATAAAACAAGTAAAAGACTCTAAAATAGTTTTTACTAAGTACTGTAAATGGTTACTAATGATCAGTAAGTGGGAAATGGACCAGCGGCCTTTCTGTATTCATGAAAACTTTAAAGGTTGTAAAACAAAAATGTCATTGCTTTTCTCTTATTAAAAGAAGTTGAATAAACATTTACATGGAATTACACATTATTCAAAGCCTATTAAAATAAACTTGCAAGAATTATAGCTGTGACCTTTTATCACCAATCTTATTAGTTATAAAAGTATTTGTGTAAATAATATTCACTGATTGCTTATTCTGGGCATACTTGGTGCTATGAGAGTTTCTCAAAGTACATTAAATGAAAAAATAACTAATAGTGTAAGACACTAGAAAAATAAGTCACAAGATGATCCATGATTATGTGCCAAAGATGGGGCAGACATAGGTACTGGGATCCACAAGAAGATTCTCAAAGATGAGTGTTAATACTATTTTACATAAATAACATATTTTACATAAATGATAGCATAAAATATATTTATTCTGTAATTCTTTTTTTTTTTTTTTTTTACTCAGCAGCATGTGAGGTCTTTCCATGTTTGTGCATAAAAAAAAATTTGTTATTCTAAAGTTGCATAGTACTTTCTGGTACGTCTATACCATCATCTTTAACCATCCTCCTGTGTTGGTTGGCATTTAGGTAATTTCCAATAAGTACATGAACTTAAAAAGGTCTGGAGCTTCCAGAGGGTTGAAGTAAATTTTAGCTTTATTTGTTATTTTATTTTTAAATAAGAAGGATATATTATTGTACTATTTGTATAATTACAAGTTAAACATTTTAATAACACTTATTTTGGGGCCACCATTTAACATTTGCCCCCACTTCCATCATCCCTACAACAAGCTGTTCTATGTGCTCTACCTCTGATATGTATAGTCAGTCAACCAGTTTGGCCAGGTGTCTCAGCTCTCCACTGGGCACTGGTAACCACTGTGGTGGGAGCTGTCCCTAAATCCCAGTCCCCGTGGCTGCAGCTTTGTTTCCCTGTCTCCTTGCTATCAGCCTCTGTTGCTTCCAGGAAACAGTATTTTAATTCTCAGTGTGGTTGGTTTACTAAAAAGCAAATCTTGATTTAATACTGTCATGTGCTTATTTGAGATTGAGCTTTCTATTTCATCTCTTTTATTTTTCAAAGAAAAATTAAAAAGTAGTTCTTGTTTTATAAATCTTAGTTTTCAATGTAAATTTCATCTTAAATAGTTTTCATTTAGAAAAATTAGGCCTTTAGTAGTATTCTATGAATTCAATTTAGTAGAAATCTGTATTTAATAGCATACTAAGAAAAGAACAAACCAACACTATAAACTGCAAATAACAGAGCCGCAATTAAATCTTTTGGGCCAGAGTCTTTCCACACTGTTTTTTCAAAGTCATCTATTTTCCTGTGAGATAAAGATGAAGAAACTAAAAGTAGTCATTGTAAACAAATTAATACATATAAATGTTTCGGAGCTTGTCTGATATTTTTCAGAAAAAAAAAAGCTGCAAGTCTATTGTAATCCTTGTTAAAAAGAAATAACAGCTAGTTCCTTTAATCTTAATTTTACTTTAGTAAATTGAGATTGGCTAATAAGATTTGGAGTATTTTTTTCCAAGTACAAGATAAAATGGTCCCTATAAATGGGATTTTAGAACAACGCCATTTAAAATCGCCTTCAGAGTATTTCTGAAAACTAAATTCTATTTATACAATAAATATTTGAGGCAGAAGTTTAGCAGAAACATTCATAAATTAAGTATTTAAAAGAATAATCTCATCTGTTCTTTGCTGTTTTAAGAGTTGTTTTGGAAATGCCCAAGTCACCACACAGTGATAGAGTATCATACACATTGCTAAAGGTTAAGCCATAGTAATCCTGACAGTTTACTTCACAGCTTTGTTTCCAAATATGCCCTTTAAAAACTGTGTTTGGTGTCTTTTGTCATAATAGGAGCAGATTGTGAAAGACTTTTGCTACTTGAAAAATATTCCTTCCAGTTTACGGTTGTGGGAGTTGCAGGGAATGTGTTTCTAATTTTCACATTTCCTAGCAGGATAAATTTTATTCTTTGCCTTCTCATTGCTGTGTTTATAGATGAAATAAGGAAGCAGGTAAAAAGCAGGGTACATGCAATAACTAACCTAAATGAGAAAGACATAGCCATTGAAATCTAAAAGGCAGGGAGGGTTCGATCTTTGGGCTCACCTATAATTTGTGCACCATAAATGTAGAGGGAAGTCAGCAGGGACTTTTTAATGACAGTGCTGTCTATAACAGTATCATCAAGCAAGACATTGGCATAAATCATTGGCACTTTGCAAAGTGTCACTTCTGTCAACCTTCTAGTGATGTGATCTTTAGTCTTTCAAATCCATAGACTGGCATTTGGATCAGCTAAGCATCTTACATGCTGTCTTGAATATTAAAGCTGTTTTAGCCAATATTGAAATGCTAAAGTAATGCTTGTTCTAAAAATATTTGTAAGCAACTGCCTTAATAACTAAATTTTGCTCTTGGTATATAGCTTGCAGAGTTTCCTGTTTGTAAATTCAAAAGTGAGGCTGTTATTCATTTTAGGAATTTCCCCAGAAAAAAAAAAAAAAGATAATGAAGCAGGGGTGATTTTTTTTTAAATATCACTTCAAAGGATTTTTATTAATAAAGCTTTTATTTTAAGTTCAAAGGCAGTTTTACTTTTGGTTTAAGTTCAATTTTCAAAATAAACTTCTTATTAAAGTGATTGATATGCAGTTGGATGAATTTTATAAAAACAACAATAATAACATTGATAAACATAATAAATTATCCTTGCCTAGATGAAATGAAATTATTCTATATTTGTACATAATGAGATAGAAAGTCTGTGTGCTTTACTTTGATTTAATTTGAATGAATGCTTATGCTCAGCAGGATTGCTATTTGCATCTATGGAGTTCAAGTCTTAAAGAACTTGTAGTGGTGTTTAGTGATTGGGAAGTTAAACTGAAAAATATCTTGAGAGGCATAAAGCTTATTCATACCTCCCTATTAATTTTGCATCATCATTTTCTCCCTAAACTTTATGTCTGAGTACAATGTTTTGAGAAGACTAAATTTGGGGTAGTAGACCTCCAGTTATACCACCTTAGTGTTACACTTTGGGGATCCAACACTGATGTTAATTTCACATTAAATTCTTTCAGACGTACATATTTATCACCTTTGGAACCGTAAAACATGCTCCCTGTCTTTATTTATTTAAAAAAAAATTTTTTTTTTCTTTATTGATTTGAGAGAGAGAGGAAAGGAGAGGGAGAGAGAGATAGAAACATCGAGAGAACATCGATTGACCGCCTCCTGCATGTCCCCCACTGGGGATTTGGCCCATAACCTGGGCATGTGTCCTGACCGGGAATCGAACTGGCGACCTCCTGGTGCATGGGTCGATGCTCAACCGCTGAGCCACACCGGCCGGACTACTCCCTGTCTTTCTAAAACTATGTTCTTACCTCCATCATTATTATTCTCTACCCCCTGGTTTAGCAGCCCAGGAATCTAATACCCTTTCAAACCTGTACTCTGAATTCATGGTGTCCCAGTATCCTTGGAACAATCAAATTCCCCTTTATCTAGCTCCCCACAATCCCAAGGAGAGCAGGGAAGGATCCTGTATGAAACCATCAGGGTGACTCAGACAAGAGCAATATAGTCTGAGACCTGCTTTTCCTACCCAAACTAAAGGAGCTTCCAAACTTTTCCTGGATTCTCAGAATATTGCTAAGATAGCCAGAATCCAATTGACTCAGTCACACAAGACATAGAATGAGAGGCTGTGAGATTCCCTGGGATCCATTCAATTTCTAGGGGACTTTTATAATAGAAATACCCTTTAAGATGCTACAAGACTCCTAGAAAGACAAGACATATTCTCAAAAGTTGCTAGATGTTTCTTTTTTCCTACCTGCGTATTTGTGGCATCTTTTAATTTGAGTCTTGGCTGCCTGTCTCCAAAGTGACTGGACATTAGCAGAAACTGTAAAATATTGACTCCTCTGTTTGTAATTTTTGTTTGTTTTCTTAGAATGGGTAGACCTATCACTTTGTTCAGAGCAAATCCTGGCTTTAAAGGAAACAATAAAACCACTATTTCCAAAGCTAAGTTTGGCACAAGAATAATTTTATTGGACAAAGCACTACGTTCCCAGTTTTAGTTCCAATTCGGTCACTGATTCTCTGCATAATAAAATGGAGAAAAGGGGAAACAACAGAAAATAGTGCTGCAAAGAAAACAGGTTCTCTGTCTTTCCTCCAGCTCTTCTCTGAGATCTCATAAAAACAGTTCTGTTTCAACCTCCCAGTTATAAAATGGGAGCGATCATTCATGTTTACCACAGAAGGTACTTATGAAACAGGTTTTAAAAATTCCAGAATTTAAAAACTTCAACAATCTGCTGGTTTTCCTCAGACCTAATTGTGTGTCAAACTAGAAATAGTTCTAAAGAAGTAGCTTAATGTGTAGATCTGATTGCCCCAGATTCATCCCCAACCTTCCCTGCTTGGCCTGTATTACAGGAGGGCAGACCTTTGCAGGCTCCATTTCCCTGGCTTCTGAATGAATGAGTGAGGCTAAGGGGCAAGAGAAAGGGAGAAGCCACCATATTTCTCTTTTGCTCTGCCTCAGGCAGCAACTGTCTTCACCTGTGGTTCTAGCTTCTGTGAGGTGACCCCACTCCCCAGGCTCCAGTAACTGCCTCCTGTCTTGACCTTCTGGGCTAGGGGGTGGTAGGGCAGTGGCTTTCTGCTTTGCTTATCTTGTTCTGCCTCACTGTCTCCAGTTTGCAGTTTAGCTCTTTTATCACTCTGTTTCCAATTTCTTTTGTTTCAAATACTTTTAGTGGCTTGTTTACCTGATTAAACTCTAAGTCACATATCTGCATTATTAAGAATAATGATTTTACCTTGAACTTCTTCAAGAGAAGATAAGGAAGGAGACAAGATATGAGGAAGGAAGAAAGGAGGGAAGGAGGGAAGGAGGGAAGGAAGGAAGGAAGCAAGGAAGGAAGGAAGGAAGGAAGGAAGGAAAGAAGGAAGGAAGGGAGAGAGGGAAGGAGGGAGGGAGGGAGAGCCTTCAGTATATTTTTCCTTCTTTTCCCTTGCTATCATCTCTAATTAAAACCATAGGGTGGCCTGTTTGTTAGTAGTGTCTTCTAAGGTCTGGGACCAGGACTGACATATAAATAGTCTGGGAATTGAGGTGGAATGGGAAGGAGTACTCGAATCTCTTGTAGAAGGATCCCAGGTGAACCTAGGGTACTCTGGAACTGGGAACGCTTTGACTTCCAACTAGACTCAGGCTGCTGCCCAATGGCCCCATATTTCCATCCTCTCATTTCATTTCCATTCCACTGCTCACTAACTTCTCCAAACTACCCACTGCCCCTGCTATGTTTTTCAAATAAAGTTTTAATTTGAGAACAGTTTAGATTTATAGAAAAATTGCAAAGATACTAGAGTCCCATGTTCCCCAAACCCAGCTTCCCCTATTATTTGCATCTTACATTACATTTGTCCTAATTAATGAATAGATATTGTTAGATTATTATTAACTAAAGTTCATACTTTATCCAGATTTCCTTAGTTTTCTCATAATATCCCTTTGCTGTTCCAGGATCCTATCTAGGATACCATATTATATTTAGTCATGTCTCTTCCTTAGATTCCTCTTGGCTGTGACAGTTTCTCAGACTTCCCTAGCTTTATTTTGTTTTTGATGATCTTGACAGTTTTGAAGAGTACTGGTGAGGCATTTTGTAGAATGTCCCTCAGTTGGGGTTAGTCTGATGTTTTTCTCATGATGAGACCAGGGTTTATATGTTTTTAGGAGGAATACCACAGAGATAATGTGCATTTTTATCACATTATATCAAGGGTATATACTATCAACATGACTTATCACTGTTTTCAGCCTTCGTCACTTGGCTGACTTAGTGTTCGTCAGGTTTCTGTACTGTAAAGTTAATCTCTTTCCTCCTTTCCTTACCATATTCCCTGGAAGTAAGTCACTATGTACAACTCACACTGAAGGAATGAGGAGTTATCCTTTGAGGGTGAAATATTTATGTAAATTAATGGGAATTCTTCTAATCAGGAGATTTGTCTACTCATCTGTATTTATTTAATCATTCGTTTATATTACTATGGACTCATGGATATTTATTTTATTTTTTGGGTTATAATTCAATGCTACTTTATTTTATTGCTCAGATTGTTCCAGCTTTGGCTACCCGGGACTCCTTCATTTGGCTCCTGTGGCTCATTGACATACATAATCATTGTGGGGTTTCTTTTAGTACTTCCTTACTTTCTGGCACTACAAGATGCTCCAGACTCATCTTGTGTATTTCCTGACCGAGTCCTGGAACCAGCCATTTCTCCAAGGATCCCTGGTTCTTTTTATTGAAGAGTAGTATTAGAAACTAAGATCTGGGCTCTGTGTGTACTCATTGTCCCCACTCCCCTTAATTCTATCCATTAGCATAGTTAATCAGTAATTCTTCAATACAAAGCTCCAAGTTCCCTTTGCTTTCTTTATTCCTAAAGATAATTTGCATGGCAGTAAAGCTCAGGATAAAAAAAGCAGAAAAAATAGTTGTTCAGGTCTATAAATAGGTATTGGGTCACTTCTGGGAACGTCGTAGATTAGAAGGTTAGACCAAATGACCTAAAAAATCATGGTCAATACTCATACTTTATTCTAATGGCTTGATGTAGGATGACATTCCATTTATTTTCCAGGTAACCTGAGATAAGTGAGATGGGAATATACACGAGGATAGGGAGTATGCTAGTGTGACTGGAGTAGAGAGTTTTTATAAGCAAGTGCCAAGAGATATGGTTGGAAAAGAGGACTGAGACTGTGTGTGTGTGGTGGGGTGGTGGGGGTGATGGCCTTGAATACCAGGCTACACTCTATAAGCTGTGGTAGCCATTTTATTTAAGGAACCAGATTTCTATGTCCAATGTTTTCTAATATATATGAGAACTAGTATTCAGTGTGAGGTTGGCCATGCAGAAATAGGGAAATATTAATGATTTGTCATGCAGGTTGTTGACTCCACTAGGGGTAATGGCTGGGGGTGCCAATTCCCTTTCTGTTCCTTAGTACATATTAATCAGTTTCTTTATTACCTAGTGGACATAGATATTCAAATAAATGATAGGAGCATTTAAAATACATTATATGAAATTAAGTCTGAAGTGGACTGACTGTGCAGACTCATTTTCCTTCATAACATTTTGTTCCTATCAGATTTCAAGCACTGCTAGAAAACCCTAGAGGAAATAGAAAAATTGTATATGTAACCCAGTTGTCTCACTGGACGATTATATGTATATATATAATCTCATTGTTCAAGGCTAGAAGATTATAGGGGAGTGAGAATAATTTTGAAGCCTTGGGCAGGAAATATTAGTAGGTCTTAGTCTTTAAACGAATATAGTAAATATTGTCCTGCTTACCTTTTCCTTCTGAGTTTGTTACATATTAATTCCCCCATCACCCTGTACCCTGAACTTTAACATTTCATGTATATATTTTTTCATTTTCATATATATCTTTTCCTCCTTATGATTCATCCTTCTGTATCTGAGTTTGGATTAGGTGGTTAACTTATTTAATAGGGTAATCACTCTCTGACAGGATAATAATTCATAAAGAAGCAGTTTACCTTGCCCTAATCCTCCACTGAATTGATAACCTTGAAGAGGGAGCACTAATTCTCACTTTTTAAATTTTTAATTATTTTATGACCTGATCTTCCCTTCCTTTTCTTGGCTCTATAGTTACTGTTTTCATCTAAACCTTGATCTGAATATTTGTATTGATCATCTGCAAGTGATAGTTGTTCAGGTAACAGGGAGTTCACTATTTTCACTAAGAAGACCAAGTCTTCGTTTTTTGATCTACTCTATAATTCTTGCTTATTGAGGTGTGGATACTCAGATGGTTTCCTCAATACTGTTTAGAGGAAAAAACATTTTAACAGGCTAGTGTCATTTTTCAAATATTTTAGGAGCATTTTACAGTAGGGTTTTTTAAAGGAAAAACATAACATCTCCTTTTGCCTCTGTCGTATATCACATTAAAAGCAAATTGGATTAAAATAAAGAGAGAGAAGTGAGTCCCTGGAGGCAAATCAGAGTACCAAAGGGCTTGGCTGCCAGGACCACAGGGAAGCAGAGGATACTTCTGAGAGAAGAAGAAAGGACTTTGGAAGAATAAGAGTGATGGAGAATTCTGAATTGAGGGATGGTTGCCTCTTCTTGTCTTTGCTGGAAAATGTTACAAGCTTTTAAAAAATGAAAGTGGATAGTAAGACCAAAATACTTTTAGGGGTTCAAAATGGTGAGGAGAGAAGTAAAAAGTCAAGTCCATCAAGCCCAGTGATGAATTTAAATTGTGTCAGGTCAAGACAAAGATAGGTCTCCCAAAGGTAAATTACCCGTTATTTCTCATTTGTTGATCTGGATACATATTTTCTGCAGTTTTTATTTAAAAATTATACCTCTCCCCCCCCTTTTTTTTTTTTACAGATGAGGAATAAGTGCCATTTAACCTTTTACAGGTCAGTGGGGGAATAGGGAACAGACAGACTAATTTTTAAACTTGCCTGCAATGACCAAACTTTCAGTGACGGTTTCCCTTGGTCATTTTCATTATTGTTTCTACTGGCTCAACTAACTATTGGGAAGATGGCATTTTAAGTGGGTGTATGATGAGGCTGGAAAGAACTATGCATTTTCATCACTTCCCACCTTCCTAACATCACGATGTAAGTCTTTGCCAAATGCTAGTGGAAAGAAAAGGAGCCATGCCGACATTCTCCGGCTGGCCTTGGACAATGCTGACAGCACACATCAGCCACTCAGCACTTTCCCAAGTAGCAGCTAATGCCCTGCTACTCAACTTTAACCCGGGAGAAGGAGGTCAACTTAGGAAAGAAAAGCATGTCAGAGATTGTGCTGGTGGTCTGCTGGGGAAGATCGTGGCCTGTTGGGGATGATAGTCTTCTAAGATTTCCTTTAGCTCACTGTCAGCACCCTCTTTGGGGGTAGTAATGCAAGTGCTTATTTGACAAGGAATGAACTAAATGTAGATTCATCATTGCCAGCTGAGGGAAAGAAAATAGTTTTTTATCTCAGAGAATTGGAAGAAATCATAATAATTAACAGTTTTGAGCACTTACTAAGTGTTAGACACTATGCTTAGTGTCTTACATAAATTGTCTCATTTAATCCTTAAAATAATCAGAGCTACACCTCATTTTTCTCCCAAGATTAGCTTCTTCTTTTAGTAGACATTGTGATTAAAACACCACTTATTTAAAATTACATCCTATCTCTGACCTAGACTTTATAATAATTGCACTATATTATGATATAGTCTGTCTCTGACCTGAGTTTTATTTAAGCTCAAATATGCCTTCTTTTTCTCCACTTCTCTTCTCATTCCATTGTTTTATACAATGAATTATGGAGATTGAAAATGCCCATTTCAGTCTCTGTCCCTTGCACACTCAGAACCATGTATGTGTGTTTGATAGAGCTTTACAGCTATATCTACAGGAGAGTCCAGCTCACTTCCATAGCCTCATCATTAGTCCAGACACCCCTAGCCTAGTGTAGTAGGCTAAATAATTATCCCCATGGATGTCCATGACCTAACCCTAGAAACCTGTAATTGTTACCTTATATGACAAGGATTTTGAAATGAGGAGATTTTCCTGGATAAGTGTGGGCCCCCTGTAATTGCAATGGTCCTTAAGAGGAATGCAGGAGGGAGAGAGAGAAGACCATGTGATGATGACAAAAGCAGAAGTTGGAGTGGTGTGTTTTGAAGATAGAGGAAGGAGTCAAAAGTCAAGGAATAGCCCTGGCCGGTTTGGCTCAGCGGTTAGAGCGTCGGCCCACGGACCAGAGAGTCCCGGGTTCGGTTCCCGCTAAGGGCACGTACCTCGGTTGCAGTTTGACCCTGGCCCCAGTTGGGGTCGTGTGGGTGGCAGCCACTCGATGTGTCTCTCTCACATCGATGTTTCTCTCTCTCTCTCTTTCTCCCTCCCTCCCTCCTGCTCTATCTGAAGATAAATGCAAAAATGTCCTCGGGTGAGGATCAAAACAAAACAAAACAAGGAATACAGGTGGCCACTAGAAGCTGAAAAATCAAGGAAATGGATTCCCCTCAGAGCCTCCAGAAGAAACCAGCCCTGCTGACACCTTGTCTTTAGCCCAGTGAAACTGATTTATGACCTCCAGACCTATAAGAGAATAAGTTTATGTTGTTTTAAGCCACTAAATTTATGGCAATTTGGTACAGCACTAATAGGAAGGTAGTATACCTAGTTAGTATAAAATTTAAGTCTTGTGAGACACTTGTATGGAGCAACCTGCAGAAATTGGGGTGCACACAGTGCACAGCATAGGACATCTGAGATCTCAAGATTAGTTGTTGCTGGGTAGTGCCCCACCCTAGGACCTCTTGTCTTTGTCTTCCGTTACCACAGCTGGCACTTCCCAATCCCCATAGACACACACACACACACACACACACACACACACACACTCACACGAACAAGTAGCTTCACTCTGGGTGACTAGTTGATCTTCATTCTCAAAATAAGAATTATTTTACATTGTTTTCAAGGAAGGTCTCAGGGAGAAAAATATCTTTGACTTAATCTCAATGACTCTTAGAGCCATCTTTGTTTCTAGTTAGGTGTGCTGAGGGATTCATTCAGATAGAGAGCTGGGATGCCAAGGGTAAGCAGAAAGGAAGATCTGTTTGTTTTGCCCTATGTTATCTTAGGATAGTAAAAATACTCAATTTACTTACCCTTTGGTGCATTGAAAAAAATATGTTCTTATTGATTTTTTAGAGAGAGGAAGGGAGAGAGATAGAAACATCAATGGTGAGATACATTGATCGGCTGCCTCCTGCACGCCCCCTGTCGGGAATCAGCCAAGCAACCGGGACATGTGCTCTAACCAGGAATCAAACCGGGATCTCTCAGTCCATGGGAGGACGCTAACTCCATTGAGCCACACTGGCCGGACTCTTTGGTGCATTTTTATGAATGAAACTTCAGAGTGCTTTATATTAAATACTATTTGGAATCTTTGCAATGAGGAGCTGAATAAAAGGCTGTGGTAAATTCTATGGTTAATCGAGAAGAATCCTAGGCATTGTGGTACAAGGAGAGTGATAATCTCAATTAGAAGCAGCATCTCAAGACATACATTAAAATGATAGAGAAAAAAGAGAGATTTTAATAGACCATCAACTACCAAATTTTAAGGAGCATCGTATTACAAACATCATCTCTAATAGGCAGTTAGAAAATAGAATGTTCTGGTTGTTAAAAATTCATAAATTGAGAGTAGCTCTATATCAACAATTGATTTTCAAAGAATATAATAGGTTAAAATTCAGTTAATATTGAAGCTAAATTGCATGTAATTTATCAAATTCAGATCTTATATGGGATTATGTTATGTTCCTAAAATATCACCAAAGTGTAAAGGTACAGAGACAAGGGCCTTTCTTTACATTGCTGCTCATGACCACCACCTGTAGCAAATTTAAGTGCTTTATTGGCACTGAAGAATCCAAAATGGTGAAAAATATTTCCTTATCATCACTGTAGTTACCAACTGAAATCGATGTAGTTACCTTTCCTCAGAGAAGAGTATATGTGGGTTATAGCAAATTCCAGAGGAAAAGAGCAATGGAGTAAGATGATTCGACTTTCAGAGTCTGTGCATGACTTCTCCCCTCAACCTCCGTCTTCACGAGGCTTAAAATAGTGACATTCAGCTAAGGAAATACTCTTTATAAATTTTCAATAGGATCTTAATTTGAAATTGCAGTTTGAGAAGACTAATATTCACACTGCTTTTAAGAAATGTTCTGTGCCTATACATACTCAATTAAAACGCCTGTATTTAGGCCAAATCACTTTGTTGTGGTTATATTCCTGGAAGTACTCTCATTCCCCTGACTGGCATTTCCAGGAATAATGTTACAGCTCTGGCCAATCAGAGAAAAACAAACAGAAATGGTAAAGTATTTCTACTAATTGCAATAAACAGTTAAAGAAAACATAAGGAAAGTAAATGACAAATGTTCAAGTCGAAAGTGAGCTAGTAAAATGAGTTCCTTTTGGACATTCATTCCTCCTAAAAGCACAATTTAGTATCGTTCTGTCACCAATCATTTAGTCATTGAGTGCTGGGAACTGAAAATCTGTAGGCAAGAAATTGCACTGATTCAGCCTCTTCAGGAAATATAAAATGGGAAATGTTAGAATAAGCAGTATATGTTATATACAGGAAATATTAGAATGAAAACTATGTAGGCAAAATTCTCTGTCACTTTTTATTACCTCTTGAATGGAAGTAACTATTTCTGAGTATACTATTCTAAATAAAACAAAACAAGACTTGAATTTTTAAAAAATCATCTTTATGGTTTTCTTCTTTGGTAGTATTAATTTTTAAAACAACTTGATCTGGAGATTAAAAAATGGTAGAGCCATCATTATCATTGAATATTTTAAGATAGTCAGTTTCTGTGAAAATTCTGCCAGTTCTGAAACTTGTCTGTACAGAGAATGTTATCCATATCCACTGGGATCATTATCGGGGGTTTGACTGTAAATGAACTCTAACATTAGACTCATTAAAAAGTCTGAATATTTTTTTAGATATGTTTTTATTGATTTTAGAGAGAGAAAGGAAGAGGGGGAGAGAGAGAGAGAGATACAAGTTGATAGGTTGCCTCTCGCATGCGTGTGCCCAGCGACCCTTTGGTGCACAGGACACACTCAACCCATTGAGCCACACTAGTCAGGGTAAAAAGTCTGAGTATTTTTGAGAGGTGTTCATATAATGGTCCTTCATAATAATTCTCATCTTTTATTATACAAATGAGGTTTTAAAAATTACTTTAGAAAATCGCCTGTTAAAATGGATTGTTTCTTTTTGCAAATAACTAATTCAATTTTATTTTATAGAAATACAATAATAATATATGAAATAATATATAAATAAACACATGCACTATATAATATACTTGGACTTATGCTCTCAAATGCTGAAATAGTAGGTCTCTTTATTGAGTTGATTGAGCACTGTCTTTTCAGATGGTATCATTGGTAATTGAGTCATTCTGTAGTAAGACAGGCAGATTTAAAAATGTGATTTATATCTGTGTCTTTCAGCTTATTGCTAATTTTAGGGATAAATATACAGTAGTCTAATTTTACATATTATTTTTCAGTGGTATTGGAATGATCAAAGTAACAGCTGTTGCTGAAATTTCTTTAGGGACTTGAGTAATTTAAAATAATGCACCTAAAATACCAGCTATCCCACTTAGTTTGCCTCAGTTATGATCCTAGAGGCAGACTCTACATCTGTCTTTCAAAGAGAGAAAACAAGTTGATGTTTTCATATGCCCTTATAGCTTTGATTAACACACTTATATTTTAAGTGAGCTGAAGAGAAAAAATATTGTTCATGTTCACCATTGAGTTTTAAGAAAACTTAAAATTAACATCATGTTTTTCTCCCCCTGTTAAAACAAACCTCTGAGATTTCACCCTCAGGCTTTGACAGTTAACAATTAACAAGGGTTTGAAGAATGCTCTTACCACCATTTTCCCTGGAGAACTTTGTAAGCTTTGCATGTAAATGCAAACAAAAATTTTAAGGCTTTTGATCTTGGGAATTTGATGAAATCTCCAAATCTCCAGAGCAAATTTAAGGATTACAGGCTACAACAAGTACACATATGAAAGCATGACAAATTAACGGTAAATATGTAGTATTGATCCCAAACAGAAATATGATGGATTTATTTCTTACGATGACATTCTAGTCTGAGTCACTAAAAAAATAAATGTCACTGGGATGGGTGGGAGTGGGAGGAAGATGGCAAAAGTCTGTCTATTGACTGTATTCATATTCATTTATATGCAAAAGAAAGAACACAGCTCACTCAAAGGCTTCATTTACTTTCATCCTTTTTCTTTCTTTCCCCAAACTTGTTCTAAGTAGAGTGAAATTCAGTTTTGATCAGACCTGAGTCACCAGGGAGTTGATATCCCAAAGGCCTTTTTGTTTCCCTTGTGTCAAGATCTGAGTGAGCTGGTATTTAGCTGTGGGAGCATAGGAAGCCTCTTGCTAAGCAGGACAATGACCAGGGCTTGTGGAATTACCATAGCTCTATGTAGTAATTGTCATTCTGAGAGGTGATCTATGCATTCCCTCTCCTACTTGGTAGCAATGGTAGCAAGTTGACCTGGTCATCCAGGTTCAAGTGTCATTGATTGGCCAATGATGGACAAGACAAGACATGAATCTACTTGACATTTCATTCAGCAAGCATCTTAGATATATTATCTAAATCAGTCTTTCTTTTTCCTTTATTTTGCTCACAGTTTAGCAACAGTAGCATGCAGGGACATATCACCTTTTTTTGTACCTGGTAGTGACTCTAGAAGGAAAAAAATAGGTCTCCCATAATCTTCTGTAGACATTTCACATTCCACAACTGTTAGAGAAGTTGATTGAACCATAGCAGGTGCTAAAATGATCTAAACTGGCTGCAGTTGTCTCTAAAGAAGAGAAACAAAATGAACCTGATCCTGTTTCTTTTACACTAGGGGCCATTGTTGCTTTATTTCCTTGCATGTTTTAAATACTGAGTAAATGAAACTTAGTGAAGTGAGAGTTTCTATTTGGAGTACTCCGTGGAATTTACACAAATCCGAATATGTGAAACTTGAGAAAAATTTTAATTTCAATATAAAAACCTTGTGAGAAGAAGCATGTTTTGTTTATATGCTGGATGCATACTTTTGTTACCTTCTATAAGCTTTGATGTCTAAACTGAAGCAAAGACTTGCCCGGGCTCAGTGGTAGATAATAAAAATGACAAAAATATGTGGAAAATGAGATTTATAAGGAAATGATAGGCAACTGAGGATGTTTGGAGAGAGGCCAGAAGCATAAACAGGGAAATTCTCAGTGAGATGGTAATCACACTCTTTGGCTTGGGCCTAAAGGAGATATCTATAGAAATGGAGAGACTTTGATCTCAAGTTCTGTACCCTCTCTTTTGGGTGATGTGATTAACAACACAGAGCAAACTAGATTGAATTCACATATTTAAAAAAAATTTCCCACCCACACATATATCTTCAATTTTCAAAAATTTACATAAAGGCTTGCAATGTTGATTTATATTGTAAATAGTTTTGAAAATAAAATTTCAAATTATAAAAAATAGTATCCACAGTGTTCTATAGGGTATAATTCCACATGATTGGACAAAGGTCATAAAACATAGAAGTTCTCAGTTCAGAGCTGTTTTTGATTTAATTTTCTTTTTAGACTTGGCTAAGACCATAGTTCAAAACTTTCATGTTAAATAGATATTCCTGCCCTGGCCGGTTTGGCTCAGCGGTTAGAGCGTCGGCCTGCGGTCCGGAGAGCCCCGGGTTAGGTTCCCGCTAAGGGCATGTACCTCGGTTGCAGTTTGTCCCCGGCCCTGGTTGGTCATGTGGGCGACAGCCACTCGATGTGGCCCTTTCACGTCGATGTTTCTCTCTCTCTCTCCCTCCTACTCTGTCTGAACAAAAAATGAAAAAATGTCCTCGGGTGAGGATAAAAAAAAAAAAAAAATTAATAAATAGATATTCCCAAAATTCAACCTATGTAATACTGAAAACTTTTAGAGGAGTCTATTACAAATATTGAAATTAGAGAGTAGAGGTAGACAGATATCTAAGTTAGCAGTAAAATTGAACACATACAAATTTATGACTAAATAATGAGCCTCAGATTAATGCACTGTATATAGGATAAGGTTTATTACTTAGATGTAACCCTTAGGATTTAGGTCAGATATGGCCTTACTTCATCCATTCCAGTCATTTACTGTGACTGGGGAAGAACTTTCTGGGGAAGGAACTTCTCCGGCTGGCTTCAGAACAGGCAGAACTGGAGTCTCGGGACTTTGAGGCCAGTTGCTTTCTGTTGTATAGATGAAGACGTGTAGATTCCTAGAAAGTACTCAGGCCATGACCCAGGAATTGCAAAGGCATAATCAGGCAAGGGAACAGAATGAAAGTATCATTCACCTACAAGTCTTCACTTTTAGCATACAGAAGATCTCTGATAAGACTATAATCCAAGAAACCCAGAGAATATAGAGCAAATGGACAGAAATATAAATAAAGTTAGGCTACAAATTAGTTGTAAGTAACAGTTTCTGACAAATATCCTGTTGTGGTTGATTATATTATTATTCCAGTAACTTGTAAGAGAACATCTTTCTGTAGGCAGAAGTGCTATATGCCAGATCCTAGTTTAAGACATACCATATGTTTCCAGCAGCTCTTGTTATTCTCCTTCTGCCATGAGAATGAGATGACCCCAGGCATGCCCTAGAAAGGGGCCATGGCCTCAACCTGGGCCTTGGAATGAAGATTATTGGAGCAAAACCACAACCAGTTTACAGCTCACATAAAAAGTAAGCAAGAAACATTTTTTTCCTAAGTCCTGAGATTTTTTAGAGTTGTTTTTGCTGAATAGTATGGTAAAAGCTGACTGATACACTTGTCAAAAAGAAAACATTTTAAATGTGTAAGTAAAATTCCTTTGTCATCTTCAGTACTCATTTATCCATAAATTTTATTAAGTACCTTCTGTGTTCCAGGTACTTGCGAGGGCCTGGAAATACAATATATCTCATGAAGCTTCCGTTGGGGAAACTTTCAAGGGAGGAAGGAGACAAGAGGTAAGAAAACAAAGACACAGTTAAAATAATTATGGCTGTAATAATTGCATGAAGAAGATAAGCACAGTGCTGTGATGAATAATAACTAGAAATGGGGATTCAAGGAATCTAATCTACTTTATAAAGGATGGGAATGATAGATACCTTTAAGAAAGTGACATTTTAACAAAGACCTGAAGAATGAGAAACTGGCTGTATGAAGAACATTCTAGGTCAGGGAACAACAAATGCAAAGGCTCCATGTTTTTCTTCAACTTGCAACTTGGCCAGTGTCTAAAAGATACTAATAGTATTCTGAGAGATTGTGTTGTAAGTCACCTCAGGAGATAGACTTGAGTTTAATCCGTCAGAAATGCATGGGATTGCACTGCCTTCCTTAAATAGAGCAGAAGCCAAGAAGCATCTTCTCACTGGGTTATCGTGTCCTGGGTATAGAAATATAGAAGGGATAATGGTGACAAGTGTGCAAGCCAGACTAAAGAGTAGTTTTACTTTCTCTTTCTGAGCAATACCTCAACCAGCCTCCCTGCTAGCCATTTCCTAGTTGGTTAGAAATTTTTTGTCCTACCAAGAGTACTCTGGAGCAGGCCTCTCAGAGTTCAAAATTGCAGCAATGCAGAAATACTTATAGAGTGTCAACTCTACCCAAATATCCCATTCCAATGTGGACCTGCACTTTCAGGGTTTGGCTCCAAACTGGTTTGAGAGGAGTGGGCTACTATTTCACTGGCATTCTGCTGGATATTCATATATTTTTTTTTAAATCCTCACCCAAGGATATTTTTCCATTTATCTTCAGACAGAGTGGGAGGGAGGGAGAGAGAGAGAGAGAGAGAGAGAAAGAGAGAGAAATATCGATGTGAGAGAGACACATCTGTTGGCTGCCTCCCGCACGACCCTAACCAGGGCCAGGGACCGAACCACAACTGAGGTACTGCCCTTGACCAGAATTGAACCCGCGACTCCTTGGTCCGCAGGCCAGCGCTCTAACCACTGAGCTAAACCGGCCAGGGCTGGATAGTCATAATTTAATCACGTCACACAAATGCTTCCAGTGGAAGCATGTTCATCCTGCATCTGGACCAAAGCTGGAGAGCTGCCTGAATATCTAACCTGATTTCCAAATTCTAGGTTTCTCTTAAGGTTCATGCTGATATAGATCAGTGGGAATATAGAGGACTCTCACACCCACCTGTCCAGGCAGAGAAATCCACAGGAAAAGCAATTAAGTTCATTTCAATTGACATGAAAAAAACACACACACAAAAGCAACATCCCTCCTCCCCCACCCCTTTTCTCTCCCCTAAGGCAAAAGGTGCAGGAAAACAATTCTTGACTTGGTGTTTTTAAACTCTAAATTCTGCATTTCTGTGATTCCTAACTCGACAAGTACATTTAGAAATCAAAACTCAAAGCTGGGTTGGGAAGACAGCCAGTTCTTTGCCCATTGCACCTGGTCCCTTAAAAGATAATTTATTTGTGAGGTAAAAAGCCATTGGGAGTGTTCTCTCTAAAAGGAGAAAAATGCTTTTATCTTTTACAGGCAGAATCTATAGATAGCAGCAGACAATTTATATGTATAATTCCCCAATTTGATGTAGTAAACTATTTTATCTGGCTTTTGCAGTGATAGAAAACACACTCCTGTAGAGCTCCCATATAACAACAACATGAAGCAGGAGTAGACCATAGACAGATAAAATAGCATAATGCTCTCATGATGGTGATTTGAGAAGCAATTGCTACATTTCATTTGGAACAGGTAGAGTGCCTTCAGTCTTAGAAAAGCCATGATAGTCTAATTAGGGATGCTGGTAAATAAACACTCCTAGCCATTCTGATTTTTCAACATTATTTTCTAAACGAATTCAAGGCACAATTTTAAAATAGAGTTAGTATTAATTAAACAAATTAGCAAAAATTTTTTTCTCTTTAGAAAGTGGATGTAAAAGGGCATAGTTTGTAAGCTATTTCCCTGGCTAAAATGCTAGTTGCTGCAAACTGATCATAATTTGGGCAGAGTATTAAAACTGAAAAACAGAGAATACCAATGTAAATGTTTTAGGGAATAAAATCGCAAATTAAGCCAGCTTTAAATTGGTTGTCAAATATTGGTATAAATCCTCAAATAAAACCCTGTGTACAATTCATAAAAATTCTAGGACATTAAAAAATACATGCCAGGTTTGAGTGACTTTGAAAGGTAATACTGAAAAATATATTTGGGATGTACTGAGTGTCTAATTACTAGCAATATTTTCATTGTTTTATTTTTTATAATTGTAACATTAATGTGTTCATTTTACATTTGTTTATATTTTTAAGCTAGAACCCAGAAGTAATTAGTATATGCCCTTCTTGGAAAACCTATTTAATAGGTTATTATTATTATTTTTTTTTAATCCTCACCAGAGGATATTTTTCCATTGATTTTTAGATAGAGTGGAAAGGAGGGAGGGAGAGAGAAAGAGAGAGAGAGAGAGAAAGAGAAACATCAGTGTGAGAGAGACACATCAATGGGTTGCCTCTGGCATGACCCCATCACACCTACATCCCAGGTACATGCCCTTGACCGGGAACCAAACCCACAACTCTTTGGTCCAAGGGCCAACGCTCTAACTGCTGAGCTTGGCCAGGGCAAGATAGCTTATTCTTACATTAACTATCTTATCATATTATCTTTCATAATGTAAACACCCTTCCATTAGATCTTTTAAGTAGTTTCTGTGATCAAGTGAAGTGCTTAGTATTTAGATAAGTTCTTCTCAGTAGTGATTATCTAAACAGAGTAGAACAGTGTAAAGGAATTTTGAGTACTTTAAAAATAATCAGTTTTTTAAAATCCCTTTACTTTTACTTTGGAAAGTAAAATAAAATCACTTTTACATACCAACTTTATGTTGGTAAGTAAAATAAAATCTGTATTTCTCAAACAGCTTAAAATTCTCAAATGAGGTGTTTTCATCATTATTCTAAAAACTTACCTGATAAAGCAAGCCAAACAACCATAAATTAATGTGAGAAATTTTCTTTTTTGAGGTTAAAAATCACATTTGGTTTTTATTTGAATCAAGGTTATGCATGTATATAGTTTATAAATTAAGTAGTTCTTCAAGTTTTGCTTTGAAAAAGAACAGGTCTGTCCTTCTCTTTCCACCACCATAACTCCATTTCCTAATTTCTGGAGGAAATCACTTTTAACAGTTGTAGCTGCTTCTCTTGGTATTTACCTCTATGTCAGTAAATATTCTTACACTAATGCTTCTTGACTTTTTATTTTTAGGCACTATTTATTGATGTCCCCCTGTGGAAAATACGAATTTATCTTCTGTCACTCTTGTTGCCACCAGTATTCTCATTCCTGCCTGCTACATTTTTGCTTTCCCCATATAATTATATTGTACTTTTGTTTATTATTCAACACTTACATTATTATGACTACATAAATACTATTCACAGCTGAATCATGTAGTATATATACTATAATAATTTTTCTTCCTGTAGCACTATTAAAAAATTTTTATTTGAATAATGGTCTTATTTTTCACTTATTTAATTTTCTGTGAACTTATTATAACTAATTTAGCCCCCAATCCTTTCCAAGTTGTACAAATCTCCTTTCAGTATATTCAAACATTTCAGCAATTCATTAATTTTATTTTTTGGAGACCTCTCTTCTATGGCTTTCTGATTTATTCTAGTTCGGGCCATTTGCTGTATACACTTGCATATAGCTGTTATTCTAAGATCATCCTTCATCCTCTTCCAGGGCATTGCAAACTTTTCATGTAAATTGTCAGATAATAAATATTTTGGGTTTTTCAGGCCATATGGTTTTGGGTGCATTGACTCAACTTTGCATTATGGCACAAAAACAGCTATAGACAATACATGAATGAGCATGACTGTGTTCCTATAAAATTTCATTTATGAACACTAAAACTTGAATTTTATGTAATTTTCATGTCATGAAATATTCTTCTCTTGATTTTTAAAAACAACTTAAAAATGTAAAAACCACTCTAAGCTCATGGGCTATGTAAAAATAGGCATTAGGATGGATTCGGCCCATTGGCTATAGCCAATAGCTATTTGCTGACCCCTGTTTCAGGGAATTCTCTGCTTCTTTCTTGTGTTGGATCCCCTAGTTTCCTGGATTTCATGTCTTTCTTTTTATATTTCACATTCTTATTTTGATAGATATATCTTCTAACAGCTTCCTGAGAAATGTTTGAGATCTTGAATTACTGAAATTAATTATTCTACCTTCACATTTAATTGTCTAAAATTAAAAGTTTTGAAGACATGTTTCCTTTGTCTGCTAGCTTCCATTATTGTTTCTAAGAAGTCTGATACCATTCTGATTCTGAATCTGTATGTATGTTTTTTTAAAAAATCTGAAATCTTGCCCAGCCAGTGTGGTTCAGTGGTTGAGCGTCAACCCATGCACCAAGAGGTCGTCAGTTCAATTCCCAGTCAGGTCACATGCCCAGGTTGTGGGCCAAATCCCCAGTGGGGGGCATGCAGAAGGCGGCCAATCCATGTTCTTTCTCTCATAGATGTTTCTATCTCTCTCTCCCTCTTCCTTCCTCTCTCTAAAATCAATAAAGAAAAAATAATAAAATAAAAATTTTTTAAAAATCTGAAATCTTGTAAAATCTTTTCTCTGTGCTAAGGTTCTAAAATTTCATCATCATCATATATATTTAATGGTGTGGGTCTATTTTTATCTATTGTGCTAAGTAACTCCATAGGTCTTTTTATTCTGGAAACTCATATTTTCCAGTGCTGAGAAGTTTCTTGAATTTTTTCTTCAATGATTTCCTCCAATCTCATTTTGGAACTCCTGTTAGCAGATTTTGGAATTCCCAGATTGGTCCTCTTCCATTTTTCATCTTTTCTCATTAAAAAAAAAAAATTTATATATATATTTATATATATATTTGTCTTTTTTTCCTCTCCTTTTTTTGGAGATGCTCTCAACCCTTTCATGGCTTTTTGATTTTTAATTTCCAAGAGCTCTCTCTTATTCTCTGATTTTGTGTGTTTTGTTTGTTTGTTTGTTTGTTTTTTAAAGCATCCTATTCTTTTTTTCATGGATGTATTAACTTTTCATATTTTTCTGAGGTGTGATAAGAGAATATATCTTGTTTGTGTTTTGGAAGTTTTCTTCTCTATGCATAGTTTCTATTTCCTCCAATTTGCTGTTGTTTGTTTTTTTCCTTTATTTGTTTTGCTAGTTGACTTTCATGTTCGAGACTTTTTTCATATGTCTTGGCTGTCTATTGGTGATTGAAAATGGTGAGATGATAAAGCTGATTGGAAACTCTGAGCATGTGAGTAGAGCTTGAGGACTTTGAGCTTTACTGTAGGTTGATCTCTGTGGGCTATTTGTAAGGGAACACCCCAGTATCAGAATCTTTAGATCTGTCTTCTTGGGCTAGTCATATTCCCCCCAAAAGAATCATAAAATTCCTTCTTAGAAAATATAAATCTGGCTGCCAAATTCTGGGAGTAATAAATCTGGTCTTCTCCTGAGATTGGGAAGGGACTATTGTTCAGCTTCATGGAATTAAGGAAGGAATAGCTTTATATTCACCTCTTCACTTTCATAGCTACTTGTCAATTCCTGGGCCTTTTGGGAATTCTTAGAAGCAAATTGGGTTGCTTCTTAGCTGTCCCCACTCCCAGTTTAGGATTCAGCTTCTCAGAGTTTTATTATTTGTTCATTTGCTTTCTAGCTTCCAAAATTTTGTGATTTCATCCCCTGTCTCATTGTTATTCTCCTTGTGGGTTTGTCTTAAAAATTCTACCATCATTAGTGGGTTTGGAGATAAATGAAATTATTCAGTTTGTCATTTTAAATGGGACCAATTTTACGTGAGAATTTCTTTCCTTGTGAAAATATATTAACTTTTTAATATATTTAGTCATTTGGTTTATAAAATATAGGGTGTGAAGAAATAGGTTTATTCTTGAGATGGTAATAGTGAGTGGTTGCATATAGTTCTGACAAGTGCCTGAAGTTATGTGTCCTAAGTTTTTACATATTTTAAATGTATAATAGTGAAAATCTATAGGAGTTCTAAAAAAGTATATAATGTGTTATTACATTGGTTTGAAGATAGTCTACATTTATTAGCAAAAACCCTCAAATAACAGTGGTTTAAGTAATATATGAATGTATTTCTTTCTTATATAAATGAAGTACAGAGGTAAGCAAGTCAGAATTTGTAAGGAGGCCCAAGATCAATGTAAGGAGGCCCAAGATCAATAGGAAGCATGATCCTTCTATATTGTTGTACTATCATCTTCAACATGTACCTTCCTCCTTATGGTCCAAGATGGCAGCTTGAACTCCAGTCACCGTGTTTGCATTTTAGCCAGCTAGGAGAAGGAAGGGGGAATAAAGCCACATCCATTCTCTTTGAGGACACTTTCCAAAAATTGTATGCATTACTTTTACTTATATCCCATTAGCCAGAAATTAGTCATTTAGCTATATTTAGTTGCTAAGGAGTCTGGAAAATGTAACCCTATTGTACATAGCCCAATAAAAAATTTTATGTTCTATTACAAGGAAGAAAGGGAGAATGAATGATAGGCAATAACTAGCAGCTTCTATCACAATATCTAAGATCTTGTATGTAGGAGCTGGGCCTAATAAGGGCCTATGGTCCCTGGAAGTAGAGTGCTACTACAGAACAAAAATAGGCCTGGCTATTGTGGCTCAGTGGTTGAGCATCGACCCATGCACCAAGAGGTCACCCTTTCCATTCCCAGTCAGGGCACATGCCCAGGTTGTGGGCCAAATCCCCAGCAAGGGGCATGTAGGAGGCGGCCAATTGATGTACTCTCTCATCACTGTTTCTGTCTCTCTCTCTCCCTCTCCCTTCCTCTTTCTCTAACATTAATAAAGAAAAAAACAAAAACAAAAAACTAGGAGAAACCAGGAAGAAGAAAGTAGTATTTGAAGAGGGGGTGAAGAAGGCCTCTAGATTAGGGAACAAATGATGAAGAAAGCTCTAGACAGAAGAACCAGACACAAGGTGCTACTCTCTCTCCTAAAATTAATTCTGTTCTCTTAGACAAGTCCCTTACCTCTTTGCAACTTTTTTTTTTTTTTTTTTTTTTTTTTTTAATCAGTATATTGAAGACTATCTAGTAGTGAATGCAAAGACAGAAATGCTCTGGGAGGTAGTTCCATATCCACAGGCTTACTCTGTAGTTTCAAGATCTTTGGTATCTAGTTAAATTTAAGAACATGGGCTAAATTCTCAGTATTTTTTTTTTCTTTATTGATTTTAGAGAGAGAGGAAGGGAGAGGGAGAGAGATGGAAACATTGGTGAGAGAGAACATTGATTGGCCGCTTCCTGCATGCTCCCCACTGGGGATCGGGCCCACAACCTGGGCATGTGCCCTGACCAAGAATCGAACTGGCAACCTCTTAGTGCATGGGTCGACACTCAACCACTGAGCCACACCAGCTGGGCTAAATTCTCAGTATTTTAAACACACCTTCTTGTTTTGACTTAGCTTATAATTAGCTGGATGATCTTGGAAAATTTCTTCAACAATTTTTGGTCTCACTTTGCTAATCCATGAAATGGGCTATTATTCTAGACTCACAGTTCTCAAACTATGTGCTAAGGTGCCTTAGGATTCTGCAATGAACTCATGGGGGAGTTGCAAGGTATCTGAACTTTTCAAGGAAAATACAGTAATACTTGACGTCTTTCATATACCAGGCAAAATACTAGCTTGAGATAATTCACACATTAGCTCACACTACATTTCTTTTGACGTCATATATTTTTGTAAAGCTGGGTGTTTGTCCTTTGCTGTGATAAAAAAAAAAAAAAGTACTATGTGAAAATCAGTGTAGAACAGGAAAGGAGGGTGGTGACATCTAATTTGATTCCAAGATTTTAGATGTGCAGTACCAAACAGGCACACACATCTCATCAGGAAGAAATTGTGGTTTAAGAATGAAATAAAAATATGTTTTTCTTATAATTTGTGTATTTAACAAAATAGCCACTAAGTTGTTAGGACATAAATACTTATTAAATGTTTAGGCCTAACTACTTAATAAATAAGGGTGTTATTTATTGCTTTTGAACTAGAGGTACTGTGACAAAAAGTTACTAAGACACTCATAGTGCTATGAACTGGGAAAGTTTGAGTATCCTTTGGCTAGATAATCTTTTTTTTTTTAAATTGATTTGTTTTAGAGAGGAAGGGAGAGAGAGATAGAAACATTGATGTGAGAGAAAAACATGAATCAGCTGCCTCCTGCACACCCCCTACTGGGGATCAAGCCCAAAACCCAGGCAGTGCCCTGACGGGGAATTGAACTGGGACCTTTCAGTCCATGGGACTACTCTCAATCCACTGAGCCATACCAGCCTGGCTTGGCTAGATAAGCTTTTTTTTTTTTTTAATCCTCACCCGAGGATATTTTCCATTTATCTTCAGACAGAGTGGCAGGGAGAGAGAGAGCACGCAATATCGATGTGAGAGAGACACATCAACTGGTTGCCTCCCACATGACCCTGACCAGGGCTGGGGACTGAACCACAACTGAGGTACTTACCCCTGACTAGAATCGAACCCGTGACTCTTCTGTCTGAGGGCCAATGCTCTAACTGCTGAGCCAAACCAGCCAGGGCTGGGCTAGATAATCTTTAATATGATCCCAATTGCCTGTTTCTATGAGAGCTTTCAGCCCTAGAACCATCCCTAGCATATAGTTAATAGGTTGATGTCCTAGGACCTGAATGTTATAGGGACAAGAAAGCTATAGTGTGACTCAGGGCTGCCATGTACTCCTAAGAGTAAGGACAGCCTGGTTCTAACTACTCTCTTGCAGGAGTTTGTGGAAAGTCTGTCCCCAGACCACTCTTGGATCACAATTTGTATTATCTTAGGGCAGTATGTAGCCTAAAGATTTTTCTACCCATTTTCAAATTTAGAGTTAAGTTACTGGCTCTCAAGAACATCTACGTCTTGCTGAGGGAGCTGCCTTACTGGGTCATGAGATAGATTTTCAGCCAAGAGGCTGAGCAGAAATTTGTTCCTGGCAAGCTAAACTGGAACTTGGAATTCATTTTCATAAGGAACAATGTTATGAATATTTTGATATCATTTACCTAGTCTAATTTTTAGCATTTATCTAATGTGCAAGAATATAGTTGTGGTATTCAGATTTTTGGCATCTTGTAGATAAAACACTCAAGTGACTGGCCAAAATCTTTTCTTGGAAATACTTGGTAAACAAACTCATTGCATTATCAAAAACTTTCTTAGAGCTCCTTTTCCAAGCTCTATTAACTTTATAAATGTGGCCAAATACCCCAGAGTAAACAACCAAACAAATTCTGGGAAAATAAAACAAGCTGTAATGTTCAGATATGCTGACTGGTTAGAAAAAGGAAATTTTGTTTATGTCAAGAAAGCTTTGAATGGTTTAATAAAAATATTAACAATAATGAGTTGCTAAATTGCTGTAAGTTTAAAAAGGATTCCTTTGAATTAGTTTCTCAATCATGGAGGAACTCACTATGAATGTAGAAGCTGCTGTCTTGTATATAGCAGTTTATTTAAAAAAAAAAACAAAAAACTAGAAAATTAGGTATCCTTTTCTAGATTATCCAAATAATGCCCTATGGATTTGGATGGTGTAACCCTAAGGAGACACAAAGGCAGGGCAAATGCTTTCAACATGACCATCCTGCTGTTTTTGTTTATTTTTTAAATCCTTACCTAAGGATATGTTATTGATTTGAAAGAGAGGAAGGGGGGTTGGGAGGCAGGGGAGAAACATTGATGTGAGAGAGAAGCATCAATCTGTTGCCTCCCATACATGTCCCAACTGGGGATCAATCCTGCAACCTAGGTATGTACCCTGACCAGGAATCAAACCTGCACCCCTTTGGTTTACAGGACGATGATTCAACCAACTGAGCTACCTGGTCAGGGTGACCATCCTGCTGTTTTTGATTCTGGGTTGGAATTTTGGATGTTATAAATGAAGCATCGTTTCTCAACTGAATTAATGTGGCTAAGAATAATTTTTATTATCCACAAATCGGGTTCAGATAATATTTCTCACATAAGTATTTTTCTGATACATATAGTAAACCTGGTATTTTCTTATACTAAAAAGAATGACCTGAAAGTTTAATTGATATATCTGCAAATGTTTTGGTAGATGTGTAACATGTGTATATATCCTATATTGAACAGAGAATTTTTTTAGGAGAACTATGTTACAGTGAAAATCAAAAGCACTAAATTTAGATCAGGTCCTTATGGTCTAGTCTACTACATACTATGATCTTTGTCAAGTAATTTAACTCCTCTGTGCCTCAGTTTCTTCACCCACAAAGCATTAAAAAATAGTTGCATATAGTACGTATCCCATCTCTCTGGTCTCAAAATTTCACATTCCTGGTATTCAGGGATTCAGTATGAAGCCAGATAGTCATATATTTTACTCCCTAGGTCTGTGCTTTCTCAACCTTTTGCTTCTTAGTTTATTCTTTTAGAAATTTCCGGCTTAGATTTAGAATGGACTCTAAAATGCTACCAGTTATATAAAGGCCATATACAGGAATGATGGGGTTGAGGGTGAAATGTGTGACTAGGGGTAACAATTCTTCTGAATACATCCCCCACAGTGAGTCTTGCTACCCTCACTGGTATGCCTTTAATTACAAGGCCAAGTTTGTCAAAATTGCCAAAGAAATTGCTTACTCAGCAATTTGCATGGGTAAATGTACCTGATGCTGCTGCCCCTGCCTCCCAACACCCGCCCCCTTATGCTTCTCACTGCCTGTCACTACTGACCTTCGTAATAACCTCATATCCTTGACAGTTTGGCAACATGTAAGAATTAATGTTTGGGGAGGAAATCAGTGGATTTCAAAGGCCAGAAAAATTTTCAGACATATTACAAGTTGGAACCAGTTGCATAGAGTTACTGGGTCTTTGAAAGAAAGTGCTGCAGAATAAGGGGAAAGATCTCCCCTAATCCTAGGATACTGCAGAATCCAGAAAAACATAGGTCTCAGTTTCCAACAAAGCAATAAACATATATAAGGAAAGAGTGATAAATATCACCCAAGCATGCCTTAGACTAAAGGAAAACACAGTGATGCCTGCTGAAACAAAAAGTAATGTTTAAGAAAATCCATTCTCTGTAAATATTATGAATTGGATTCTTTCAGTATCAGTAAAAACTTGGGTTACATATCCCAGGAGTCCCAAATATGAAAGCTTTGGCTATCTTGGGATCAATCAAGATCACACCATCCAATGTGTAATCTTTTTGCTGTGTATGTTTTTTCAGGGATTTGCTTTCTTGGCTTACCCACTGGGTTTTGCCTGTTTTTCTTCATTCTTTACTGTGTCTTTAGACAGTACTGCTTCTGACAGCAGGCTGGGTAAATCACCAAGTGCATGCTGATGAGCTTGTTTGCCTTCTTTTGCCAGATTAAATCAGGACAGCATTCAGTTGAGAAAAGGAGAAGATGGTCTGTGCCATTACTTCTGACCTTTCCTTCCTTTTTTATCTGTGACATTTTCCTCTCCTAAAATCTCTTCTGTTATATCCTCAATTTGGGATACTTCCTTTCCTTCATCTTTTCTGGCAGGATCATAAATGTTTCATCATCCTGCCAATTTGTTTTCTTGTTTGGTTTTACTGATTTTACTTTGTGTTCCTTTTCACAAATAAGTACACAACCTTATGAAAATTTTAAGGGAATTCAAAAGTGAAATAGAAAGTCTGTTCATTGACTCTCTGAGCTGAGACACAATATTTACAAATTTAGCTTTCATGAAAGATCGTAATAGAGGAAAAAAGATCTATATATTAGTATTACCCAAAGTTGTTTTGAGAAACACATTCCAGAATCTTTGATATGCTAATGTGCATTGTAAATCTCTAAGAACATATTATTATGCTGCATTTCCTGAACTTATTAGATGATAAATCCTTGTTTCCAAAGGATTTTCAGTGGAGTAGTGTTTCCAGGAGCACACTCTTAAAAATGTTGTCATATTCCATTTTTCTATATCTTATTTTATAATTCAGCTTTATATGTAATTTGATAACTAATCAGAATTTCAAAGAACCATAGACTCCATATCTTTTTTATTTATTTTTTTAATTGATTTGAGAGAGAGGAAGGGAGAGGGGGAGAAAGAGAGAGAGAAAAAAAAATTGATGTGAGAAACATTGATTGACTACCTCCTGTATACATCCTAACTGGGGATCAAACCTGCAACCTGGGCATGTGCCCTGACCAGGAATTCAACTGGTGACCTTTCGGAGCACAAGACAATGCTCAACCAACTGGGCCACACTGGCCAGGGCGACTTCATCTTTTTAACAATGATCTTTGTGGGGAAAGTTTGGCATGAGAGTGGATAAGGATTAATTGTAATTTGAATATGTTAAAATATTTTAACATGGTAGGATTCTTTATATATCTATTTATACAGGAAACCTTTCTTCAATTTCATTTTCATGTTTACCTTAAGAAAAAGTATAGAAAGAGGTGTACCTAGAGTTCAATTATTTTTTTCCCCTGATATTATTTATTTACTATATGTACCATGGGAAGAAGTAACTGAAGCCATGGATATAAATACTGAATTTTACCTGCCAATATGAGTCTTCTGATTTGTCAATATTTCAGAACATTGCTCTTGGGGCTTAGCATGTCACATTGGCATACAATGAAGCCTCCTTTCTTTCCTAAAATATGTTCTGTATGATGACTATGCCCCAGTCAAGGCCCCAGTCATCAACTTTAAACCCACAAGGTCACTTGGTCATCTTGTGATTACAACAGCAGCTTTACTGCTTGTAATTGTCCTACAGCTGTGGCAGGTCAATGGAAAAATGTTCTTTAAACACCATAAGCATCTGATTGTGCAATACCTAAATGAGTGTCATTGATTATTCACACTGCTGGCTGGTCAAAGCTGGGGAAGTAATTAGGGCTTTTTGTGTGGATTATCCACTGAGAAAAGGTCAAATAACTACAAACAGTGCCAGCAGAGAGGAGCCACCAAGGACCATAGCATCCGTGATCAGTTAAGAAATGCTAAAGCAAGGCTTAATAATGATGTGCTTATGCCAGGTTCTACAGAATGTGATCATTCTGTCATAGAAATCCAATGAAGCATGAATGATGGCTACTTTTTCCCTGGAAGCTCTGCTTCAGGTCTCTGATGCCCATCAAACAGGTTTGTCAAGGAAACTAGACTGAGAAGAATTTAAAAAGCAGTGCTTTCCCCCTTCTCCTTTCTTTAAATAAAGAATAAAGGACTTCAGCTAGCAACCAGCCCTTTTATCTCCCCCTTTGAAGCATCATAGCAATGCTGTTTTTCATATTTTTTAAATAAAATATTCCATCAAATAATCTATGTTATAGGGACTTGAAACCATTCATTTGCTGATTTAAATTAGGATCTTGGAAAAATTCTCTTTGAGCCACAATTTTATTTATAGTAATGCAATGTTGAAAACATGTTTCATTTCACTGAAGGGTCTTTGATATTTTCCAAGTTTAAGATATTTCTTCTAAATCCACTTAGTCATATTTCAGACTGGCCTCCATCCTAAATAATGCCTGAAATTCTAAGGTTAAATCATCATCATTTTAGTTTAAATTATTGGTTTCTATTAAACTGAAGGTATTCAGGGAAAGCCAGCAATTTAGCTATTTTTCACCCTGGTATAAATAAAGCATCTGAAAGTCAGGTTTGAGAAGGCATTAGGGAAATAGTATTCAGAATGTCAAGTAAGTAATTGGGGGTACCCAAAACAAAATATTCTTGAGTTACTTCCTAAACTCTGCTTGGAAATGTATACTATAGTGGGAAAAAATAGTGGATAGTAATTAAGAACACCAACTTTGTGAGGGTTCAAATCCTGGTTCTACCACTTACTCTGTGATATTGGGCAAATCACTGAAACATTCTGATCCTTAGTAAGGGGTGGACAGAATTTTTAAAAAGTCTTT
This sequence comes from Tadarida brasiliensis, assembly GCA_030848825.1. Classification (NCBI taxonomy): domain Eukaryota; kingdom Metazoa; phylum Chordata; class Mammalia; order Chiroptera; family Molossidae; genus Tadarida; species Tadarida brasiliensis. Next base: position 88,717,757 of record CM061267.1, on the reverse strand, counting down.
CATCAGAAGCCAGTGAAATAGCAGGTAGGAAATGAACTAACCAAGAAATCAGGGACTCTGAAAGCCACCTTGACCTTATAGAATGCATACTAGCCTGGGTCTTCTAGGAAATAGGAGTTATGACCAATGAACCTCACACAGGGACAGCCTTTTGGGTCAAACTGCAGAATTCTGCCTTGGGTTCTCTTCTTTTTAGTCTGAGTTCCCGGAATCTATGAGACTGAAGTCATGTTTGATTATGGCTTAAGGAGAATCTACTTCCTAAAACCAGACAGAAGAGCTTTCAAAACTTAATGATGGAATTTCAGGCAGTATAACAAACCAAAAGAAAGGTACTACTAATTAAATTCCCAGTTGACTACCCTCTTTTTCTACTCTTGGCCCTTGCCCAGATGGGAAGTCTCCTGAGTTGACAGAAGAATTGTAATGAGAATGAAATGAGAAAATATGTTGTGAAGCGCCTGCATAGTGCCTGGCACGCAGCAAGACTCAACAACAGATAGGATGCCAGAAGCCTAGGAGAGGCAGAAAAATTGCTGTTAAAATATTAAAGTACTTACTTTTCTGAACTATTATTTTAAAAATTCTGCAAGTTCTGGCCCTGGCCGGTTTGGCTCAGCGGTTAGAGCGTCGGCCTGCAGTCCAGAGAGACCCGGGTTCGGTTCCCGCTAAGGGCATGTACTTTGGTTGCAGTTTGTCCCCGGCCCTGGTTGGTCATGCGTGTGGCAGCCACTCGATGTGTCCCTTTCACGTCAATGTTTCTTTCTCTCTCTCTTCCTCTCTCTCCCTCCCACTCTATCTGGACAAAAAATGAAAAAATGTCCTCAGGTGAGGATAAAAAAAAAAAATTCTACAAGTTCTGAATGATAGAATTGTGAGAGTTGTCTGCTCTTCTGTACTAATTCTCTTCCATTCATCATTTAAATAAGGGATTATTTTGTTTTCCTCTTTCTGACTGAGGATTAGTTGTTGAAAAGCAAAGATGGAGTATATGGTGGCTCTGAAAGTTAGAATATTTAAGAAACATTGCAATGACATCTATATTTTGTAAGAAAGGAATTTTTGCTGTTCAGCCAAAAGAGGGAAAAAAATGAAAGCAATATGGTTTAAATGGCAAGAAAGTTAAAAATTCATAAGTCAGATTGTCATTATCTCTAAGAATATATTAAAGACCAAATGAAATATTATTTTGTTGTAGTTCATAAACAACATGAAAACATTTTATATTTCCTATTTGCATTATTGTAATTTATGAGGAGAATCCTGTCTGAGACAAAGCCTAAGCAGGGGCAGCAATTCTCGGGGCAGAGTTTGTCTCTAATTTAATTGGGACCCAGTCGTGGGAACTTGGGAAAGTGATTTTCTGCTGCCTTTATACCTGTTACTGTTTCTGTGGGCTGATGAAGCAGGTGAGCGCCAGGGGGTAGCGGTGACAGAATGACTGAGTGGTGGAAAGGCCACTGGGTGAGGAAGCAGAAGACCTAGGTTTCCATCTCAGCCTCATTTTACATTTGTCTTCTAGCCCAAAAACATTGCGAAGGGAAAAGGTTTTTTGTTTTGTGTGTTGTTTGTTTTAATGTAACAGCTTTGTTGAGATATAATTCACACATCAGAAAATTCATCCTTTTAAAGTGTACAATGAGTGGTATTGAGCATGTTCACAGAGTTGTGCAACTATCGCTCCTATCTACTTCTAGAACATTTTTGTCACCTCCAAGAGAAACATTGTGCCCATTAACAGTCATTCTTCATTCTTCCTTCCTCAGCCCCTGATAAGCACTAATTTATTTTCTGTCTCTATGGATTTCCCTATTCTCGAAAATTTCATATGAATGGAATCACATTAGCTGTGTCAGGCTTTTTTCATTTAAAATAATGTTTTCATGGTTCATCCATGTTGCAGTATTATGTGTCAACACTTCATTTCTTTTTTACTTAATTTTTTTATTGTGGTAAAATACAGATAACAAAATTTGCTATCTTAACTATTTTTAGTGTACATTTCAATAATATTAAGTACATTAATATTGTGCAACCATTATCACCACCCATCTACCAAACTTTTGTCTTGCAAACTAAACATAAATAAGAACTCCCTTGTCTCTTGTAGGTAGCATATTGTTGGATCATGTTTTGTTGTTGTTGTTAATCCTCACCTGAGAATATTTTTCCAGTTTTTGGAGACATGGGAAAGGAGGGAGGGGGAGAGAGAGAGAGAAAATCATTGATGTGAGAGAGACACATCGCCCTGACTGGGGCCAAGGATAGAACCTACAACCCAGGTACGCGGCCTTGACCAGGAATCAAACCCACAATCCTTCGGTGCGTGGGCTGATGCTCTAACCACTGAACCACACTGGCCAAGGCTTTTTGTTTTATTTTAAAATCTATTCCACCAATCTCTGTCTTTTGACTGGTAAGTTTAATCTATTTAAATTTAAAGGAATTACTGATATGAAGGGATTTCTGTGATTTTGTTATTTGTTTTCAACATGACTTACAGTTTTTTTGTCCCTCATTTCCTTATTAGTGTCTTCTTTTGTGTTTACTTGATCTTTTGTAGCGAGATGTTTAAATTCCGTTCTCATTTCCTTTTGTGGATATTCTTAGCTATTTTCTTTGTGTTTACCATGGGTATTATATTTAACACCCTAAATTTAACCCTCTAGTTTGAATTTATACCAGCTTAACTTCAATAACACAAAAATTCTGCTCTTATCATGTTCATCACCACCTCTTTCATTTGTAATCACAAAATTACATCTTTATAGATTGTGTGACCAAAAACTTATATATATATATTTGTTAATTCTCACCCAAGGATATTTTTTTCATTGATTTTTTTTTCTTCTAGATAGTGTGGAAGGAAGAGAGAGAGAGGGAAAAAGGGAAACATCGATGTGAGAGAGATACATTGATTGGCTGCCTCCCACACGACCTCAACTGGGACCGGGATCAAACCTGCAACCCAGGTATGTGGCCTTGACTGGAATCAAACTTGTGACACTTTGGACTGCAGGCCAATGCTCAAACCACTGAGCCAAACTGGCCAGGGCATAAGCTATTAATTTTTGTTTCTAAATTATGTAGAAAACAAAATACAGAGTTACCAATGAATATTACAATAATACTAGCTTTTTTACTACTAATTTTTTTTCTTTTAGTTTCTTATGTCATGTAGAAAACAAAAAGTGGAGTTACATACCATTGTCACAATAATACTAGCTTTTATAATTGCCCATGTGTTTACCTTTACTGAGATCTTTATTTCTTCATACAGCCTTTAGTTACTTTCTAGTGTCCTTTTATTTTAACCTGCAGGACTCTCTTTAGCATTTCTTGCAGGGTAGGTCTAGTGGTAACAAACTTCCTAAACCTTGGTTTATCTGAGGATGTCTTAATTTTTTCCTCTTTTTTGAAGGCAGTTTGTTTGACAGTTTTTGTTATTTGTTCAGCACTTAGAATTTTTAGCTCACTGCTTTCTGGCCTCCAAAGTTTCTGATGAGAAATCTGCTGGTAACTCTATTGAGGATCCCTTGTATCTGATGAGTTCATTCTCTCTCACTGATTTAAAAATTCTTTGTCTTTTGACAATCTGATTATATTGTGTCTCATATAGGATTTTTTGAAGTTTTCCTACTTGGAGTTTGTTGAACTTCTTGGATATTGCTATTCATGTCTTTCATCAAATTTGGGAAGTTTTTTGTCCATTATTTCTTCAAATGCTCTCTTTGCCATTTTCTCTCTTTCTCTCTGTCTTCTCTCTCTCTCTCTCTCTCTGTCTCTCTCACTTGCTGTCATTCTCTCTCTTGTCTCCTTCTGGGACTCCACAATATGTATGTTGCTCTGCTTGTTGATGTCCCTTAAGCTCTGTTCACCTTTCTTTCTTTCTGATCCTCAGATTTTATAATTCTCATTGTCCTATCTTCAAGTTTGCTGATTATTCTACCTACTCAAATCTGTCTTTGACTCCCTCGAGTGAATTTTTCATTTCAGTTATTATACTCTTCAACTCCAAAATTTCTTTCTGAGTTTGCTACATTTTTATTGATATTTCCATTTTGTTCATATATTGTTTTCTTGATTTTCTTCACATCTTCCTTTTAGTTCTTTAAGTGTCTCTGAGACATCTGTTTAAAAGTCTTTGTCTAGTAGAGCCATCATCAAGTCTTTTGTCAGGGACAGTTTCTGTTGGTTTATTTTGGTCCCTTGAATGGGCCACACTTTCAAATTGTTTCTGTGTATTCCTTGTGATTTTTTGTTGTTGAAAATTGGACATTTAAATCTAATAATGTGGTAACTCTGGAAATCAGATTCCCCCCTTTCCCAAGGTTTATTGGATTAAAAAGAATAATAATAATAATGTTGTAAGCTGTCTCTGTGTGAAATATAAGCCTGAGGTATAAACTTAAGGTTTTCTCAGGTCTTGTTTGAGCCTACATCTCCCCCTGGGCATGCATAGGGACTTTCTAATTTCCCCCATATATACAGTTGCTTTTGAATGTCCTACTCTTCAGGTTGGCTCCCAAATGGGGGAAAAAGAGAAAATGAAGAAGGGAGGAGCACTGGATCTTTAAATTTCCTGGGAAGTCACTCCAGCCAGAGGGAGAGGGATTTGTAACAGTAGGGGGAGGTGTAACAACAATGGTCACCACCTCTTTGGTGCACCTCTGAGAACAGATGTAGCAATTAGTGATTATAGAGCAAAACAGTAAGTTCCCTGGATTAATATCACTTATATTCTTAGTGGAGGATTAATCCAGTTGAGAACAGAAAATCAGTCTGTGGCCATAAGAGATTGGTGAAGGCTGAGCAGTGGAACACATCCAAGATTTTAACAGAACCCTTGTTTCAACATGGGATTCAGATACCACATCAGAAAACTGCAGCAGAGATCTGATCAGAGGGGAAAATCCCCTCATACTAGGATGAAAGACCAGAGGTCCATATGTAGACATGTGAATTTTTAATTTGCTATAAGCAGCAAGACTAATTCCACAACTCAGCAGCTTAGAGACCAGGCCCCTTGTTTCTGGGTCATAATTGGTTCAGGAGTAGAGTGGTGCTCAGTAGATAGTAGGAGGTCATTAGTGCCTAAAGCAGAGTTAGACTTAGGGGAGAAAGAAAATGATACTTCTCTTTTAAAATGAGGATTTCTTCCCTCAGAATCTCTGCAGTACTTTTTATGGGGATAATATAGCTGGCAAGTGGCAGAGTTGTGAGCCTTTGGGGAGAAAATATTTATGGAAGCACTCTGAAATATTGTCAAACAGCATCCATATGTAAGGCATTAGAATAATAATGATGATGATTGCTTGTGGCAGCTGATATCTGAGAGGGTGGTGGCAGATGACACAGAGGAGAAAAGGCCATTGACACACAAGTGGCTCATCCCACCTTGCTCAAGGAACCCAAAGAGTTACAAAATTTTAGCATATTTTTGCATCACAAATGTGGTTCTGTCAGATGATGGAGTGACATCCCTTTATGTCTATTTGAAGCTAAATGCTACAGAGGGAAAGGTGAGAAGCAAGTAGGTAAGAGACTATTTTGTTTTACCCTTCTGCTTAACCTGGGTTTTCAACTTAGAAACCAGTTGGATGCAAAATTCTTATTGCAGGACATGATTGTTTCCTTTTATATTAGAGTAGCAGATCAACAGACTGGTTTCTTCTGCTCAATTATTAAAATCTTTGTTCAAATAAAGTAGAAAAATGGGTTGGCCCCATCTCTCAGATGGTTCAGGCAGTGATAAGAAATAAACAGATAAAGCATTGTATTGGAATGCATTTGTAAGAAACAGAACATTGATCTGTAGAGGCATAAACAAATGGGATTTCATATTTGTTACATGAAGGCTGGAAGTAGGCAGTTGCCTGTATTGATCTAATGATTTCAGGGCCAACTTCTTTGTCATTTTCCTGGCTAGAATATAGCTGCCGTTGTGGTAGCTATCACATCCATTTTCAGGACAGGAAGAAGGAGGACAAGTAGAAACATTCTCCTGTGGAGTCTTATATTTTATTTAGGAAAAGAGCCTTCCCTAGTAGACTTAACATTATGTCTCATTGGCCAGAATTGGGTCATATGTCCATTCTTTGGCCAATCCCTGAAGAAGGGGGAAGAAATTACTGACTGATTTAGATCTATTTCAGTTCATTCCCTGTGGCTGAGGTAGGGACCTAACCTTCCTGAAACCCAGGTGTCTCTGCCAACAAGCTGAACACAAGTTGGAGTTTTGTTACCAGGGGAGAGAGAAACAGCTGTAGCTTAGACAAGGTTCAATATCTGGCTTATGTGCCAATGGATCCCAAAGTGACTGCACATCTGTACTGGGGGTAGGGGGACTCCTGGAAACTCGGTGTAACAAGATTCACAGAACTTTGCCACCTTAAGTGAGAAGGGTGTTCCTGGCTAATCATTTGCTCGAATGCATCCATTGTACAGTCCTAGTGGTTCTTTTCTTTTTCACTGTATATTAGAAATAAAGGATTCTTCAGCCAGTACACACCCCACTGCTATGGGTGGTCTCCTACCTTTTTTTTTTTTTTTTCATTCTCTCTCCCTACTGCCAGAGCTTCATAAGGACCTAAGAACAAAAATAGCTAACATCTATCAGGCTCTTATTGTGTGCCAGACATGTGCTGAGTACCTTATATTCTTGATCTCATTTAATCCTCCTAAAAACTCTTTGAAGTACGTACTATTAGTATAATCCTTACTATATAGTTGAGAAACTGTGTTGACCTTTCTAGACTAGGGCCACAAATACCCAGAAACTGTGGACTGCTCCAATTCCCTGGTTAGGAACAGCAGCCCATCATTTTGTTCTTCCATTTCCAATAAGCTCAATTTCTGTGTCTGTCACTTTTATAGTATTTCTCATAGTGTCCTGGAAAAGACTACCATGAAAATGTAAACTGACCAGAGTCACACAACTAGTTAAGTGAAGAGGCCAAGTTTTGACTCCAGGATCTGTGCTCTGAAGAAATGTGTTTAGCTATCTAATCTCTCTAAATAGAAGGCAAGTAAAATGGAGATTGAGAGAGAGGATCCAAATATTTAGCATGTGGTATTAATCTTTATAGACAGCATATGTGCATTTAACAAGGACTTTCTGAAGACACAATACCCCAATTTAATGCTAATAGGAGAGTATTCAGATTCTAAGGAATGCTTGTAGGATAACTGTCTGGGGGACAAGCAGGTTCTTGAGACTTCTTCCAGTGATAGCCGCATCAGCTCTCAAAGAAATATTGATGATATGAGATGATCATTCATTTTCTAAATAACTTCTTTGTCTGAAACCCTAGAACTTATCAGAACAGTGCCTCAAGAGAGGAATAAAGACCTAGGAATCTCATGTTAGATAAAAAATCCTGCCTCTTACAAGTGGCATAAAATGAAACACACCTATTTGAATGTTATTTTTTGCCCTATTTTGTTTCTTCGATATTTTTGTTGAAGTTGAAAAGCTTTTTCTGAACAGTAAGTGACCTTGACAAAAACTGGCTTTACTGTGCAGATGTTTTAAAGTTATAGCAGTCAGATGGATATACCTGATTAATATTTTTTTCACACCCAATTCTCTACTGTTTATTTTAACTTGCGTAACTTGCTTGCATTAGCTTGTACTGGCTCTAACTGCCAGTGGAGCATTCTGTAGTAACTTTTTTTATTTTTATGGCAGCCTTCATACAAAAGTAATTCATGGCACAGTTTGAGCCAAGTTAGTACATTGAAAACTAAAAGGACTGTTGTTTAAGATTGAACTGGAGGAAGACTCTGGAACATTGCCCTTCTAGTGCCAAGCAGTGAACCCATCTAAAATAAATACTCTGTCATCATCATATATAAACAAACATCATCTAATGAGTGCTCTTGTTATGCATAAAGAATATGGAAGAATTTTTTTTTTTCCTTTTCCTTTTTCATTGAATCTAAAAGCACAGAAGGTTTTGCCAGATCAAATATAGTCTTGTTTTTTCTGGCTTATTGATTTAGGAATAAACGAATAACTTGGTTTCTTTTGGAGAGAATTTCTTAGCATTTCATCTTTTTGTTAAAATACCATTCTTATTCTATCAGGTTCAAGTACTGTGACAACTTTTTGTTAATGAGGGTTTGGGGATGGGGTGGGGTAGGGGAGAGGACTGAGCAGCATATCAGAGAGTATGTGTTTGCCTTTTCTATACAATCTCAAATTAGACCCTTGTTCACAGATTAATTTTCTTTATGGAGGAAATACATTTGAATTTCCCACATATACTTAAATAACTTTTGTTTCATATGCAAAATATAGCACATAACTTAGGATAAAAATTTCCATTTTGCAAGCTTATGCATCCAAGTATGCAAAGACTGGTTACAGCTAACAGAACAAACAATAAATGCCTTTGTCAAAGGTTTACCTATTGGAGCTTGGCTATTAAAGGAATTCTGTTGTTACTGCCAAGGATCTGAACTGGCCTAGACATGCTACACTAGTTATGAGTCATCTTGGTGATAATGATGGACAGCAGAAATCCATAATTATAAATAAAGTGCTTTAACTTAGAGAACCTTTTCCTCCAAATGTTCCCAAATGTTCCCAAATGTAATAAATCAGCCTACAACATAATCAGTTTTATTCTAGAGGCAATAAAAGAGGAGAGACACTCTCTCTCTCTCTCTCTCTCTCTCTCTCTCTCTCTCTCTATATATATATATATATATATATATATATATAAACAGGAAGTTAGCCACTCAAAGAGTAAAATATATTCACTTTTTAATTTTTAAAAAATTGATTTGAGAGAGAAGGAGAGAGAGAGAGAGAGAGAGAGAGAGAGAGAGAGACCTCAATTGGTTGCCTCCCATATGCTCCTGAACTGGGGATCAAACCCACAACCTAGGTATGTGCCCTGACTGGGAGTCAAACCTGCAACCTTTTTGGTGTACAGGACAGCACTCCAACTAACTGAGCCACCTGGCCAGGGCTATACTCAGATTTTAATCAGCCACTTGGCAATTGCTGGTTAGGATGTTTACTTCTGGAGAGAGGCTTCCAGTAATCTCTGGTGGAAGAACAGAGACCCAGTAAACTGGAAGCGTTGAAACCACAGGTTAAATTCCTTCATTTTCTGAAATTGTTCTAAAATTGGATTGTAGATAATGGTTGTACAACCCTGAATATACTAAAAGTCATTGAATTGTACATTTTAAATGGGTGAGTTATATGGTATGTTATCTCAATAAATCTGTTTATCACCCCCCACTCTGTCTTTTTTTTGTTGGTATTTCCTATTCTCTTTAACTCCTTAGATATCTTTTAATTAATTTTGCTGCTGTGTGCCAATATAATTTTGTAATGACTGGTTTCACCTTGGAAGTTGATAATATGGTAATTGCTATTTGGGGCATATTTTTTTCTCTTTATCATTTCTGAGTATTTAAAACAATGTGCTTAATTCTTTCTTTTCCTCGGTTCACATGCATTAATATGGAGTTACTTTAATGTTCTAGTATAGTGGTTCTCAACTGGGACAGGGCTTTTGGCAATATCTGAGATACTTTTGACTGTCAAATTTGTGTGTGGGGTGCTACTGGCATCGAGTGGGTGTATGTCAGGGATACTGCTAAACATCCTACAATGCACATGACAGCTTCCCACAACAAAGAATTAGCTGGCTCAAAATGTTAATGGTGCTGAGGTTGAGAAATCCTACTCTAGGGAAACTGGGTGATATGCAGTGACCCTGCACTATTTGCCCTGTGGATAAACTGAGGCCTAATTCTGAACTCTGTTATGGAGTAGCTTAGTTATCCAGAAAACGAAGCTTCCTGTCCTCATTTGACAACAGCTTTTATATTGGATCACAGCTGACATTTCCATGCCCACTAGTGAGTAAAAATGTTTACAAGTGAATGGATCGGTTTTCTGCTATTAAACCAGCCATATACCTTCTTGCTTGTAGAGATGTCTCTTTGTACCCCAATGTTTTATTTTCCAGTTTTAGATATCTCCTCACATTTTTTAAATACTTTAAAAATAATTCTAATATCTATTATTTCATCTTACCCACACAATTATACCATGGGACAGACAGTATGGAAATTATTCCTCTTTCTAGTAGTTAGGAGACTGAGAACCGGAAGGTGGTGACTTTCCAAAACTATGTTTCAGGTTATCAAGAAAGTTGGCACTAGAGCCCAAACATCCTTTCCACTGAGTTATCACAGGCAATATTAGTAATTAAGGGCTTGTGCTTTGATTTCATGCAGACTTAGAATTTTTATTAATTTCTCACCCGTCTAGCCATGTGACCTAAGATGAATTAAATAACCTCTCTAAGGTTCATATTTCCTTCTTGACAAAATGGAGAGTTTTTCTTATAATAGGACTTTTTGGATAGGGTTGTTGTGAGGGAAGAAAAAAATAATGCATGTAAAACAATTAGTGCTTGACCCATTGTGAATGTTCAATAAAAGTTTGCAGTTATTATTCTCTTGTTTCTGAATTAAGGCAGAATTACCCTTACTATATCTGACTGTTAAATACTGTCAAGTTAGTAATTGTTTAAAGGCCTTAGTTTTGTCAAATCTAAAATAAGGGGATTGGATTAAATTATTTGATTTTCCCTTTTAACTCCAAAACTCCATGATTCTTTATTGCTCAGTTACCAAGAGAAGACATACTTCAAAAATAATATAACAAGGTGTTTTGAAGGATTTCTCATAGTGGCTACTGCTTGGGAGACCATGTAATTCTCTTAGTTGTATTAATACTGCTCTTACTATTCATGTTTTTAGGTCATGTTCACTTTCAGGATCATATATGGACTCTGTTTCCAGCCACTTCCTATCCCATTGTGTATAGAAAGAACATTGAAATCACTCATTCAAAATAAATAAATAAATAAATAAATAAATAAATAAATAAATAAATAAATAAAAAGTAGCCAACATGAAAACCCTCTCAGTCTCATGAGACATATTATAGAGCAATATCAGCCCCTATTTCATGTCTATCAGTTTCCTGTGGGAACCCAAATGAGAGAAAAGAGCATATGTTTCTAAACACCTTCAAAGGTCATTGTTGGACTACTTTGGATATTCTTGTTTAGTTAAGCTGTATTCATACCATTTTAGAAATTATTTAACAAAAAAAAAGAATGCCCCCACTTAGCAAAATATGGATCAGACATATTGGAAAGATTATCTCTTACCTAGTGCCAGAAAAAGTACAGGTGTGTAGATGACATATTCCTTCTGTCTTCTCTGCTTAGTCCACTCTGACCCCTGCCCAAGCCCCATTTATCCCTCCCCCACAAGTTTCCATGCTTTCCCTCTCTTATGGGCCCCCTCCATTTGGGCCCATTTCCCTCTTAATTCTCAAGATGCCAAACATTCTTTGCTGCCTTTTCCTACCTTGAACTCATTGCAGGAGGCTCTCCTCTTCATAGTGAAACTTAAGGGCATCGCAAGCTTCAGGGCTACATATTGCTGTTTTATGAGAAGTCAACTAGAAGTTTGGTGTGATTTAAAAATTTTAGCCCTCCTCCCAGCTTTGATCTTTACCATGGATAATTTTTTTTTTTTTATCATGTATGTCAAATTAATCCTCACAACCACCACCATTTCACAGTAACAACCCTAGGAAATGGTTATAATTGTTATTCCCATCTTAGCCCTTGGGAAACAGATCTATTGATCATATAATACAATTCCCCCAAGGCCACACAGCTAAGATGTATAAGAGCTAAGATCCAAGCCAAAAAGTTTCACAGAGTCCATGCTTCTATTAGTCTATGCTACCTCTTCAGTAATAACATTTATGGCGTTCTTACTATGGGCTGGCTTTATACTAAGTACTTTGATACAGTTTCTCATTTAATTATTAACATTACCGTGGACTATTGATATTAATACTACTGATCAGTTTCCTTTTCTGTAAAATGAGGCTATAATACCAGTAACCCCATATTGCCTTAGTACTTCATCATGTCCGCACTATAACATGTTAGAATGATCCAAATGGCTTACATTTTACTCTTCAACTAGAAAGTAAGCTTGCTGAGAATGTGTCATATTCATCTTAGTGTGATGTCTGGCATCTAGTAGGCATTCATGAAATATTTGAGGAGTAAATGAATACGTGCCCTCCTTCATATGGCAAATGAGACAGTGCAGTGTATATGATAGTGCCTTGCAACTTAATTGTTATAAATATGTGATATATGGTTAATAATGATCGTGTTTGACTCTGCTTAATAGGAAGTAAGATGTTCTCCTTTTCTTAGTGATATGTGCACTTTTATAGTGGTTTCTTGAATCATCACTCTGTGCTGCTCAAACCATGGCAGACTCTTTCTGAATATTTCCAGAGACAGAGAAGATTGCTTTGTCTTGAAAATCTACACCCTAGCCTGGCTTGTGTGGCTCAGTGGTTGAGCATCGACCCATGCACCAAGAGGTCACCAGTTCAATTCCCGGTCAGGGCACATGCCCAGCTTGTGAGCCTGATCCCCAGTGGGGGCAAGCAGGCAGCAACCAATCAGTGTTCTCTCTCATGGATGTCTCTATCTTTCTCCCTCTCTCTCTCCCTCTAAAAATCAATAATAAAGAAAAATTATTTTAGAAAAAGAAGAAAAAGTAGCTTGGCTGGTGTGGCTCAGTGGATCGAGCGTCATCCCATGGACTGAGAGGTCCCGGTTCAATTCCCAGTCAGGGCACATGCCAGGGTTGCGGGCTCAATCGCTAGTAGGGGGTGTGCAGGAAGCAGCCAATCTATGTTTCTCTCTCACATCGATGTTTCTGTCTCTCTCCTTTCCTCTCCCTCTAAAAAAATCAATAAAAACGTATTTAAAAATTTTTAAATAAATAAAAAGGAAAAGTAAATCTGTATCCTATTTAAAAAGTATATCTAATCTAATTTTTTAAAATCTTAAGCCTCCCAATCGTAAATGCCAGTAATGTTAGGTCTTTATAGAATAAGCATGGTGAATAAAGCACAAATATATTTGTAGAGAGCTGGAAGAGCCTCGGATGACAGGCAAGTAGATCAGAATAAAGTGTTGTTAATGATTCCCCCAGATGCTTTAAGAAGAGTGCAGAAGATCAATAAATCTACAGAACACTAATCCCTCTTGAAAGTGTGAGCATCCTAGATTTTATTTATTTAAGATTGATATAATTGAGTTATAGTTTTGAGAATCTAATGGAAGAGTAGCACATCATCTCTCAGGAAAGCAATCCTCTCAGCTGCACTGGCTAAACTTCATCTGTTAATCCTTTTGACCAAAGAAGTAGTTGGTGTAGTCTTGTAAACTTTCTAGAGGCAGTCTGTTCATTATTAGGCCTGAACTTGACATAGCTGGAGAAAGAAAGGAAAGTTCAACAGCTGCTCTTGCAGCAAAATAATACAAGTGAGTCTCATTTTAATAAAACCCTAGAGGACAGTATCACCTAGCAAGTAACAGGTACTCAATAAATGCTCTTTGAATAAATGGATGAAAATTTAAATTTGTGAAATAGATCGATAAAGATGTGATCATTTGCACTCCCAGAAGATTTATCTGCTTGTTCACTTTTGAGCATTACTTTAAATATGGATCTTTTACACTAGTATTAAGGAATAAGAAGGTGAGATTTTTCTTTTGAAGTTACGTAGTCCTTTTTCACCATCTAAGGGACATAGCAACCACCTTGGTGGCTTATCACTTTACCTATCATATGTATGATGAAAGAGAGATCTTTTAGTTTCTTCATTTTCATAAGTACCAATATCTAATTTTTTAAAAGTAAAAACCTGCTGGACCACCATGATTTATAGATTTAAAATGTGCTGTAATGTATTATGACTTAGCATACATAGCTTTTCCTCCAACATCTGTATCCTGATTTGTAGTCTAATAACCCTTCCTGCTGCAGATGGCATGTGCATAGTTGTTCTGAGGTGCAATACATCAACACAGCATTTCTAAACACAGAGCAATAATGTATTCAATTAAGGGAGGAAATAAAACATCGAGCCATTTCTGATAATAAATCTTTTACTAAGCTTCCCACATCACATGTTTGCTGAGGAAATAATACATGTCATTCAGACTAAGGGTCATTGTAGACTGCTGAGGGAAACATGAAATTCTGGAGGTTTCAGCAGTCCTGTGAAACCCTGAAACCTGGAAAGTGTACAAATTAGAAAAGGATGTAATATGTGACTAATGATACCTCTTGGGATACCTTTGGAACCCATATTTACTGTTATGATCACTAGATTCATTTAAGCTGCAGGAGTTGAAAAGCAATACCATAGTAAGTGAAAAACACCTCTGAGTTCATTAGATGTGGTTGTAATTTAAGCTCTAAAGGCTTTTTTCCTTGCTGTCATTCTTCATATTTCTGGAAATGTGGTACTTGAGCTCCTAATAAAAGTGGTCTGCATCATGACCATATAATCTACAGTTCCTGGAAAGCACATTTACACCTTCACATCTGTAGCTAAAGCTGGGACTGAACAGAAACTTAATTCACCCCAGATGTCACTCAAAAGAAAGTTCTGGAGAAAGGTTGCTGTTCTTAAAGTGTTCTAGCCACTGAATATGTCCCAGGCAATGGTATGAATATGCAGCCCAGTTCTTCCAAGCCCATTTACTATACTATACTATGCCAAGTGCAAAATTAACCGAATCCCACAGAGTAAATCCCCAATCCCACTCCTCCACTTATGGAGGGAAACAGTGGCTATTTTGACATTATTTAGACAAATGATTTCAGGTCTTTCTGTCTTAAGCATCTTAAGAAATTTTGCTCTTCTGGCTTGGTAAGACATCATTCTATAATGCTTTCAGGTCGCGGACATGACTTTTTTTTTTTTTTTTAAGTATATGTAAATGATTTGGGCTGCTAATCACCAGAATAGCATTTGGTGGGTCAATATAATCAGGCAATCCATTTCTGTCTAGTAACCTATAATACTCTTTCTTAGCTTTGAGTTTCCCTGCCCAGTTCTTCTTTCTCTCAGTGATGGACTAGTTGGTATGGACTTAGTTCCCTCTTATTACCAGATGATATACCTGACTGATAAACTTTATGGCTGAAAAAAGTTCAAAAGTTCAAGTCATAACATTGTAGGATTCTCCACAGTGTGCAGAAATCATCAGGCAAGACTTTAGTCCCACTCTAACCTATTTATAGTTTTAAGTTCGGTCTCTTAAACGCATGTATTTCTTGGTGCCTTACTTAGAGTCACCTTCATTCCACATAAGGCTCTGCCCACGAGGTGTGTGGGCCAGTGAGTCTGCACAGTGTCCTAGGCAGCCCCGCTGATGCTGCAGCCTCTTAGTTGTTCAGGGAAGGCTAGTGCAGGCACATTGTGCCTTATGAATATTGGAGCTTTCTCTAGAGGAAAGTCATTTACTGCTGTGTCATGTCACACACTGAAGTCGGATTACCTAGGCTCAGTTGGTGTAGCTGCTCATAAAAATTACTATTTAATAAGGATATCCTCGGGATTTATTAAGGGGACAATGTAAAAATGACCACGTGAAAAATAGTTTTGCACCTTTGCAAAACTGCTGTTAAAGACATTGTTCATTGACTATTGAATAATTAATTAGAGACTCATCCACCTGAAATTCCTTCTTAATATGTGTTTCCTGAAAACATGATGTGTGTTCCTCTATTGAACATTGAGATATGTACACCCATTAAATTCTCTCTTTTGCTCTGGCTACAACAATTAGAGCTAAATTCCAAGCTTAATTTTAATAATTTTACTCTAGTTTCCTGATATATACTTTCTTCCTCCTTTCTCTGTGGTGGTCTGTAAAATAGTATTGGTGATCTCTAAACACTGGAATTTTTATGCAGAAGTGTGTGTATGTCAATTCACATTTTTTCAGGAGGAAAAGCCTTAAAATTTCATCAGATTCTTAAAGGGATACATTACCCAGAAGAAGAAAAAATTAAGGACCATAGCACTATATGATGCGTTATATCTTTGATTATCACTTTTAACTGCTTTGTCTGTATAACAAATATATTTCAATTATAAATAAGTCCTTTTTTTGTGTGGGGGGAGAGGAAAGGAAAAACTAGATAAAAATGATATAAAAACCAATACAACAGCACATTTTGCTGTCAAGTACTCAGCCTGTTAGTAGGTATGATTTTGGAGCACGTTTTTCTGTTTGTGTTTTCCAGAAACAGTCGACTAAAAAGAATAGCCCTTGCCCTGACCAGTGTGCCTCAGTGAATAGAATGTCAGCCCATGCACTGAAGGGTTAAGGGTTTGATTCCCAGTCAAGAACATGCACCTGGGTTGCAGGATCAATCCCTGTCCCCGAGGCAACCAATTGATGTGTCTCTCACATCAGTGTTTCTCTCTGTCTCTCTCTCCCCCCACCCCCTTCCTTTTCACTCTCTCTTAAAAAAAAAAAAATCAATGGGCCCTGGCCGGTTTGGCTTAGCGATTAGAGCATCGGCCCATGGACCAATGAGTTGTGGGTTCGATTCTGGTCAAGGGCATATTTGTGAATCATCCCTGGCCCTGGTTGGGGTCGTGTGGGAGGCAGCCACTCGATGTGTCTCTTTCATGTCGATGTTTCTCTCTCTCTCTCTCTCTCCCTCCCACTCTATCTGAACAAAAATGGAAAAATGTCCTTGAGTAAGGTTAAAAAAATTAATTAATTAAAAAAATCAATGGAAACAATATCCTCGGGGTGAGGATTAACAACAACAACAACAAAAAGAATAGCCCTAGATGGCACACATCTGTATGAAAATGCAATCTGCTGTCTTTTCTTATTTTTCTCCTATCTTAAAAACAAACAAATAAACAACTATCTAGACAGGTCTATCTAGAGAGCCCCCTATATATATAGGGTCTCCTAAATACTACAGGGAGATAATACATAGAAAATTCCATCGCCATGTGACATTGATACATATTGACCTTGGGACTGAAAAAGTACACTGTGTTGTACATATTAATGTGGGATTTTAAAGAAAACCCCACAGGGGTTAGTTTGCTAATTTGGAAACTAGATAAGTCCCATAAAATGAAAACTTGTTCAGAGATAAAGCCTTGATGAGAAAAAAAATCTCAGGAGATCAAATAGTAACACCAAACAATTGGAGGAGCAGATATATTTCCCCCTAGAACAAAATATCTTCCGTCTTGATTTTTCCACAGTAATATTTTATGAACATATTGTGAATTACACAGGATACCAACCCTGCTGCGTTGGGAGCAAAAAGACAGAGCTGACAGATGTAGTTATTTGCCAGAAACAACCATGTGAATTTATAAATATTTTACAAGTGCAGCTTTCAGAAGAGTGACTTTTACTGCCATATCAATGCAACTTGCGAATTTATAGTCTGGGCATTTGTGGGTTATGAATGTCCAGTATTCCAGGCTAGTGCCGAGAACATGGTTTATGTTTTAAAATTCTTTTTTCTCTGAACGCAGACTTCTTGGCTGCTAAGGTCTGCATTGTAATTCAGCTGCACATGAGGTGCAAGGCTACATAATACATCAGTTCCCACTCCTAATGGCTGGACGCATAAATATACTCATTACAACATACTCCATGTGACAGAATGACACACAAAGCATAAAAATATCTCTGCAGAATAGAGAATTAGTAATAGTAGAAGCAATAGTGGCATGATTTCATGCCTCTGGCAAGACCCATAATATGTGAACTAAAGTTATAATTATGTGCCATAATATAAAGAAAACTGGAATCATATATTTTGGGAAATAGTATTTTCATACATATTAGATCCATGTACTGATCAGTGTTGTCATATGCATTGAATAGCACACTACTGAGAAGACTTCAGTTGCTCCACTCACCTTTTAGTAGGGGCGTCACAGAGGAAGGAGCAGCACTGCAACTCTTTTCTTGTTAATTTGTAAGTTGCTTTCCCCACTGACAGTGTCCAGGGTGAAATTGTTTTTCTAGTGCTCCATATCTAGGGGCTTGAGCAATCTTTTTTTTTCTAATTGGTTTTAGAGAGAGGAAAGGAGACAGAGAGAGAGAGAGAGAGAGAGAGAGAGAGAGAGAGAGAGAGAGAGAGAGAAACATCTATGGGTTGTCTCCTGCATGCGCCCCAATTAGGGATTGAACCCAAAACCTGGGTACATGCCCTGACCAGGAATCAAACCTACCACTTTTGGTGTACAGGACGATGCTCCAACCGACTAACTGAGCCACACCAGTCAGGGCTGGGCTTGAGCAGTCTTAAATTGACCAGCCTTTGGTCATATATGAGAAGGGCCTCCTCTTTCAAGATGTATGACTCAGGCAGCATCCTAGACTGTTGATGAAAGTCAGCACAATTGCCACACTTTTCTTCCTTCCACTAAGTAGCTCTATTATCTTGAACACATCATTTCACTTCTCGGGCTCTCATTTCTTCTTCTGTAAAATGTTCAAGTTGTACTATAGGATTACAAAACCCTTCCCAGCTATGATGATTTTTTTCCCCTAATGTTTGTGTGCCAACATATGTGGATAATGATAAACAATATATTATAATTTGCAATATTAATTGTTCATCAGTGTGCACATATTTCATTCCCTAAAAACTTAAGGTGGGCCCGGCCAGTGTGGCTCAGTGGTTGAGCATTGACCCATGCACCAAGAGGTCGCTGGTTCAATGTCCGGTCAGGGCACAGGTTGTGGGCCAGATCCCCAGTGGGGGGCATGAGGGAGGTGGCCAATTGATGTTCTCTCTCATTGATGTTTCTATCTATCTCTCCCTCTCTCTTCCTCTCTCTCTAAAATAAAGAAAGAAAGAAAGAAAGAAAGAAAGAAAGAAAGAAAGAAAGAAAGAAAGAAAGAAAGAAAGAAAGAAAGAAAACACCTAAGGTGGCAAGGTGCTTCACTGTTTTGCACTCTTATGTCCACCATTTCTTGCTTTAAATTAAAACTGTGTATTACCCCTAAAAGAGTTTATTGGAAGTTGTCTAACCTTAAATAATGGAGAATCTTATGTTTTAACAAAAATTTGTAATTAGTACAGTGAGGAAAGGTCTTCTGAATTACCAAAGCTAAACAAACAAACAGACAAACTATCCCTGTTCATGCCAAAGCTTAATCCTACTGAGGCCCCCAACCTGATTGATCATGCAGCAGGCAGCAAACTGCCTGTTATTAGCTGACCTTACACATTTCAATGAAATGTACTACAGCCTGTGAAAAATGACACACACACCCAAATCCCATGCAGTAATTATATTAGAAAATACTTTGTTACCAGGTTTTAAAGACAGCCTTAGCCTGAAGAACAAGATCCTGTCAAGAGCAAATCCTTCTTCTTTCATTTGCTTCTAACCTAAAGGATAGAAGTAGTCAAATGCTTGTTATGGTCACCTGGGAGGAAGTCAGCTTTAAACTGATTGAATCAATTTTCTTTATCATATTATCTTAGACTATAGCAGTTAAAAAAAACAAAAAACCCCAAGTAGAATGATAGTACACAATCTGGATAGTCACCTATGTCTCGTTTGTTTGTTTTTCTTCCTTTTCCCTTTATCTTTATCCTGACATTTCCCATGAAAAATCCTCCCATGAAAAACCTAAAAGGAAAACAATTAGCTATTTATTCTCTTCTAACACAGCCACATATTCACATGATAAATGGAATATGACCACCCAAAATGACTAATACGACATCCTTATTGCAGGCTCAATTTACTTAATTTTGTGTCTTCCAACTATTAAGACAAGGGTCACTCCTTCTGTGAAATTAATGGCTGATATAAATTTAGAATAAAAAAGCATAAGGAAAATATTTCCTCACCCAAGGTATGGCCAACCTGTGCAATTTACTACCCTGGGATGTTATAGATTTAGTCAATGGACAAATTAGAAAGGGCTAGGCAATTTTATGACCAGTCATAATACCATAATACCCTAGTTATGGATACTAAGAGGTAATAGAATCTCATGCTTCACACACAAGCTGATCATTTTAGGAGCTTTGCAGGAGTTCTCTTATTTCACTACAAGGCTCTGAGCAAGTGGCTCAGTTCATATTGACGTTTTACCTCTTTTTGGTGGAAGCATTGGCTTTTGCTGTGAACAGGATACCACATTCAGGTCACATTATTTTTGTTTTGTTTTCGCAGTTTCTGCTAATACAGTACCAAAGAAAACTGAAGCGACAAAAGAATTTATTCTTTTATTGAATGACTATTTATTGAGGTCCTATCATAAGCCCGCCACTCTTTTGGGTGTTTCAGATATAACGATGAGAAAAACAGAAAAATCCCTGCTTTTATGAAACTTACCTTCTAGTCAGGGGAGAGAGATAATAAGCCAAACAAGTAAGTAAGTTACACAGGACGTTAGAAGGTTTTAAGCATGGAGAGAAGTAAATCAGGGAAGGGAGACAGGAAGCAGTTTACAATTTTAAAAGCGTGGGCAGGAAGAGAGCATCATCAAAAGGTGACATTTGTGCCCCAGGCTATTTGGCTTAGCGGTTAGAGGGTCAGCCTGTGGACCAAAGGTCATGGGTTCAATTCCTAGTCAAGGGCAGGTGCCTGGGTTGCAGGTTCGATCCCTAGTCCTGGTTGGGGTCATGTGGGAGGCAACCAATCGATGTGTCTCTCTCATATTGATGTTTCTCTCTCTCTTTCTCCCTCCCTCCTTTCGACTCTATCTAAAAATCAATGGAAAGATATCCTCGTGTGAGGGTTAACAACAACAAAAAGGGTGACGTCTGAAGCTTGGAACATGTTCCTGAGAAAGACAGAAGAGCAAGTAGAAAGGTCCTGAGGCTTGTTGAAAGTGATTTATTAATTAAAATATATTCTTGATTAATTGGAAGACTCAGGGAAATAAGATAATCTAATTAAATTTTTGTTGTTTAAAATGGAGCTTCAATCATGAGCGAACCAAACCCTCACCCCTGGAACACTTTATATTCTAAAGCTCTTAAGGAAGTAACAACCAGAACAGCAAACTTTGGCTAACACCTAAAAAAATTGTCCATAGCATTTATGAAGTTCAGCCTGGCACATGTTGCTAGGTTTCCTCTAATCAAGAAACAGATCAGGGTCTAGTTTCTTAATCAGGGCCCAGTTCTTCCTAGAATTGACTCCCTGGCTTATTGTCCTTTGAGATTCTTCTCAGAGGAAGGGGGTTTATTGCCCTCTGGTCCCTTTCCTTTCCCTCTGAGACACCCACCTTTCCTTTTCAACAAAAATAGCTCATGTTTGTGGCTGGTTTGCTTTCTCAACCTGACTCTTGCATGTAGAAAATTGGGGGCCCAGAGGAATCTTCATTTTGAATTCTATTTTAGTCCAAGCTGGCCAGAATTTTACTAGTACTACTCTCTTAAAAACTGGTGGACCCCCCATGAAGCTAATTTGGGCCTACACTATGCACTAAAGGCCACATCACCACCTTTTTAGAGGCCACTTTCAGCTTTGGGTTGCATGTCAGATTGCTGTGACTGAACATCTTTAAGATTCTAAGCACTACCTTACCCTGGTTAGTGGTTTAACAAAGGGTCTTGCAGCCACACCCTTGATTTGGAACTTTACCCTGATGTCAGTTCTTACTTTGATAGTCTTTAGTGACTAGAGAGACTAGAGATATGATATAGTTTTATTTTCTAAACTCTCAAGTCTTGGCTGCTTTATATTGCTTATGAATTCTGCTCGCAAACAGCACAGTTCTCTCTGTAGCTCATCTTTCTTCTTTTACCTTATATTGTCCAATTAAAAACAAAACTACTCCTTCAACATTTTGCCTGGTATTCTCCTTAGTCAAACATACAAATTTATTAGGTAAATTTTCTGTCTTCCAAGTTATCATAGACAACAGTTCTGTCATTGTTTCACTATATATAATACAGATTCCCATTTTACCCGTGTGTTGTAGCAGTTTCTTCACTAACTTTCTAGCCTCTGCCAGCAGTTTATTCACCATTTCCCCAATTTTGGTTAACACTCTTTTGCCACTTTTCCAGTCTCTGTCTACCACCTGGCCCCAAAGCTGCTGTTACAGCAGCACTCCAGTCCTAGTACCACTGTCTGTATCAGTTAGCTTTTGCTCCATAACAAACTGTCCAAAGCTATGGATGAAAACAACGATATCTATATGTCTTACAGTCTTATGGGTTGGCTGGGTATTTTTCTCATCAAAACTGGCTCAGCTGGTGGGGTTAGGGGTTAAGATGGTGTTTAAGGGTACAAATTTGTAATAAGTAGTAAATAAGCCATAGAGATTTAATGCACAATATAATTAATATAAACAATATTGTACTATAATGATGTAATGTTATGAATATTGCTTCAATGGCAATTATATTACAAAATATAAATGTATCAAAGTAACACTCTATACACCTTAAATTTACAAAATGCTACATATCAGATTTCTCAAAAAAAAGCAAAAACTGGCTTAGCTGGGGCTAGAAGGTCTGCAATGGCGCTATACATATCTGGGGGTTGCTGTGTGTCTCCTGGAGTGGTAACCACATGTGTGTCACCACCTCTAGTCTGGCCCGGGCTCATCCACATGATATGAAGTTAAAGTGCACAGGACCACATGTACGGGAATGGGGGAGTTTGTGGGCCACCTTTCACAATCTTCCACAACCCTTCTCTTTTCACTTCAGTTTCTCTCATCTTCTTGATTCAGGCACTGAGAGGACTTGGCTTTGTTAGCAGCTTGATTGGTTGCCTTACCAATCATTGGCATTCTTATGCTACCTGGTTAAGACCATGTGAAGATTTACTAAAACTATGCATTTGGCATAATTCAGTACCTAATTAAACTGTGTGTCTTTGGATCTTTTTGGCAAGTTGAACTCTTCTCAGTTTCCATTTGAGAATTCCATACTAAAAACTTTCAGTATTCCTCACTATTTGAGATGTAGTTGATTAAAACCGTCCATACTTTGGGGGGGGGGGGCATGGTTTACCCCTTGTGAGCTTTTAGACCCTTTTCTTTATCATTAGGGAACTGACATTTTCCATGAAACTTACCTTGCCTTTAAGAAGGTGAATATTGAAGACAATTATGAATTTGAAGATGAATATTGTAGTGGTGGGTTATAGGAAACTTCAAAAAATGTTTCCTCTGTCTCAGGTTTCAAAGGAGGAGGAAGTTTGAGAGAGATCAGGTTTGGGAGTGGGAGATGGAATTATGTTTTGAGGAAAACATTTACTTAAAGTTCTGCATTCTTTAATTTTTTTTTATCCTCACCCGAGGACATTTTTGCATTTATCTTCAGATAGAGCAGGAGGGAGGAAGAGAAAGAGAGAAACATCCATGTGAGAGAGACACATCGACTGGCTGCCATCCACATGACCCCAACTGGGGCCGGGGACAAACTGCAACCAAGGTACGTGCCCATATCGGGAACCGAACCCGGGACTCTGGTCCGCGGGCCGATGCTCTAACCGCTGAGCCAAACTGGCCAGGGCTGTAATGTCCTCTGGTCAGCAAAGAGAAAAATGAAAGAGGTAAACAAGCACATGAACCCAGTAATGTCCACGCAATATTTAAGAACCCCTGAGATGGCAAACCTAAATGATCTTGCTTGCTGCAAACCATGGCAACATTTGAGAGGATGAGTTTCCAGTCATAAATGGCACACAAGTAAGGAGACAGCTTCTTCTGTTCTGTACAACCTGAAATATTAGCCACAATTCTCTGCAACTTGTGAGCCTTCTGCTTTCACACAGACCTGCAGTAGAAAACTCAGTGTGTTCTTATGCTTAGCCTATTTCTTATTTTAATTACATAAAAATCTTATTAACATGTTTACAAACTGGAAGTTTAAGCCAAAATTCTGACTTTGTTTCACTGAACTCTCAAATTTATATCTTGTCCTTTTAAGATAATTTTTCTATCCTGTTCCCTCAAAACTGAAGAATTTGTGTTAGAATAGTTAAAATTTACTTAAAAGTGTCTATTTTCAACCAAGATGCATTTATATATACATGTTATTAAGAATAGTATATAAAAATAGAGGGGAGATGGAGAGGGGGACTGGATGAAAGAAGGTGAAGGGATAAGCCAAAGAACATAACCCATAGACTTGGACAACAGTACGGTGAAGGCCAGGGGAAGGTGGGGGCTGGATGGAGGTGGGCAAAGGCGGGGAAAATGGGGACATCTGTAATAGGGCCAACAATAAAAATAAAGTTAAAAAAAATCAACTTAACTACCTTATTTTGTGAAATGGTTACTGGGACTAATGTATGATAAATACACTCTCTTTTGAAGGGGAAAGTCTTTACTCATTTTCCAGGAGCAGTTTATAGCCAGTAAGAGATTTGTTTCACCTCATATCAGTTTCATTAGTACTACCACCATTACTTGAATGTCTTGTTGCTTCTGCTCTGGAAAATTTAAATAGTGTCCTAACCGGTTTTTCCTACTGTATGTACTCTTTAATGGTCACCCAGTCGTTTTCTTCATTGCTATCAGGGTATTTTTCCTTAAGCTGTCATTCTCTAGTTTAGAAACATTAACTGTTTCCTCATAGCCTATGGAATAAAGTCCCAATTCCCTAATTAGCATTTAAGGCTCTCTATTAGCAGGTATCACATCTATTTTCCTCTTTTATCTGAATACAGTGATCTTGGAAAAGAAGTTAACTTTTCTTAAGAAAAAGCACTTTCCATAAGAAAAAAATGATTTCTTATTTTAAGTAGACAGAGACATCAGGTTTTGAATGGGTAGGAAGAGTCTGTATTATTTTAATCTAGAAGGCCTATTGCTGCTCCAGGCCTACTACTATTAGTAATTTGGAGTCAAAAAATAGTATTTACTAGTAGTTCTTTATGTGCCAGACATTTTCACGTAACTTTATCTTGTGATCCTCAAAACAATCTTGTTGGGTGTTACCACATCCAGTTTTCAGACAAGGAAGTTGAGCTCAGAAAAGGTAAAAAAAAAAAAAAAAACAAAGCCCAAATCCTCACGACTGGTCAGAGTGGAGCCAGAACTTGAATAGCATTCTCCTGCATCTATAATCTGTGTGTTTCCCGCTTTACCACAGTTTTAGCAGGATTTCATCACAGGACCATTTTATCTCTCATGGAACCTTCCTTTGGTTTTCTTAGGTGACCTCTACACCAGGATGACTTTGGGAGGTGACAGCACAATAAATGAATTTTTTAGAATTACAGTGTCCCAGGGACTTACTCTCATATATGCTAGGCTCTGAACTGTTTTTTTTTTTTTTTTCTCATTGGGTTGCGTGATGGCAAACAGGTGTTTTCTTCTTGCCACCATGTTTTATTCTAGATATTTAAAGCATGATGTGATGATGAAGATTAAGTTGCAGTAATACTGAACATAAAGCAGTTTACAAGGTGAGAGTTCACAGCCTTTGATGCATTCAATGGTGTTGCCAGTGTTGCCAAAAGCAGGAATGAACATATTCAAAAGACATTCCAGGTATTGTGGTTTAGTTTAAGCCAGGGTTTCTAAGAAATTTGAGAGATTTTATTGTATTTTGGGCTTACAGAAATCATTGAAATAGTCCTTGAAGTTTTTAGTTAATTGCAAGGGATCCTTCTTCCTGCGGCCTCTCAAATGGTCATATTTTAGAGGATAAATATTTTGTGAAGAGCTCTGGAAAAATAGAGAATGCTTGATGATAGAAATATTGAATACTAATAAGAAACACATAGGCATTTTAGGTACAATGCAAAATTACTTAAGTTGTTGAAGCCAAAATTCAAGTATATTTAGTTTCTAGACTCCAAGACTGTGGTTGGGTCTGAATTCTGTATTCCCAAGCCAAAAAAAAAATTTAATAGGAAACTGTTTTTAATTTATATATCCACCAAAATGTTTCTTTAAAATATTTTGGATATATCTCTTTCAAGTACTTAAAAGGGTCTGAAATTTTATCCTACTTGCAAGCCAAGAAGTTAGCCTGCCACAATTTCATGAGTGCTGGCAGAAGACATGATACTCCTGGGTAAGAAACCAAGGATAGTTTATTACTCACAGTCCTACTAGTACCAGCATTTATACTAGTTCCCTGAGCCTCAATTCTTGCAGGGCAATATGAAGAGGATCAGGTGATAACTGCACATACAATGAGGTGTATTTTAGTTGAGCAACCCTGAGTTTAGGGAGCCCAAATTGTTTATAATGGGCAGTAAGCGTGTCTGCCTTTTTCTCCAAAAGGAGATACTGTTTTCCAGGGCTGAAAGCAAAACCTGCTCTTTGCTTCAGAGCAAGAAGGTATCTATATCTCCTACAGCTGTTTGCTACACATAATTCCTAAAAATGATAGTTCAGAGTGCTTCTGCTTATTAGATGTGCAGAAATGTGAGAGACCCATGCAGAATTGTCTCCCAACACTCAATTTATGGGGTCTCAAGAAACTTTAGGGCATGCTACCAGCTTGACTAGCATTCTCCTATTGAGTAGAACTAGAAGTTATGCCCCATGATTTGAGGGATCCTCTCCCTCAAATTAAGTGCACATCATCAATTACTTTACCATCATAACTTCATTCCTTTGACTCCAAGAAAGATCTACAAATGAGCCCTTTCTCTAAATACAAATACTGCTGGGAGTGATTTCATTTTATCCATCCATACTTTAGAAAATAGAGGTTGGATATTATAGGAAGAATATTTCTGAGTTTGGAATTAGAGAAACATGATCTTGAGGCCTGGTTTTGCCACTGACTATATTAGCCCTCAATTTCTCTGTCTATTAAATATTAAACACTAGAAAACAATGGAGAAATGCTATAAAAATGTAGAGAGAAAATGCTTACCAAACTAAAATTCTATCTAAACATGAGGGTATGTATCTATACATGGGGGTATGTATCTAAACATGAGGGTAAATGTGTTTTCAGATATGTGAGGTCTCAACAGAGTTACTGCCCCTTAAAAAAGAAAAAGAATGGATATGCTCCATGAAATGAACAAGAAAATGAGAAGAGGAAAGCATGAAATAAAAAAGATTAAGGATCTAACACCGGAGGGAGGCAAAGGGAATTCTCAGGACTATGGCAAAGGGAAGCCCCACAAAGGTAGGTGTCCAGCAGCCTAGAAAACAATTAGTCCAGATTATAATAGACAGAGGAGTCCATAGGGTTGTCTCCAAGAAACAAATTACACTGACAGATTACGTGAGGTGTTTGACTTCAGTGAAAGGGGTTTTCAGTTCTAATGGAGAGTTTGAGAATGAGTTGATGATAGGCATATAGAAAATCAAGCAACCAAAAGAAAAAGAAAAAAAAAAGAAAGTAAAACTCTTAAGAAATAAAAAGATATACAATAGATATAATTATAGTGCAGGATTGAGATGTAAACAATATTAACAGATTCATAATTATGTAAACTTCAATTATGGATTTAATCTAAAAGTATGTGACAGTTATGTTGGGAAGATGGAGAAGGGGAAATGTTTTCGAGGGGGGGGATGTGTTAAGAGACGTGGTTCCTTATGTTCAATAGAAGGAAGTAAATAAATAATGTTTAAAATTCAAAAATCAAGAAATAAGTATAAACACGTTATTTATAAAATGGATATAAACATCAAAAGAAAGAGCTAAAAGAATTGAAAGTAGACAACTCAAGGAAACAGGACCAGGGGTTGGGAAAGGGTGAGCTAGAGGACTGCTTTTTGTCATGTTTTACTTCTTAAATGATGTGCATGTATTACTTTGATCAAAATTAAAATTAACTTTAAAATGTAATGCATTAATTGGCCCCTTGCCAGTTAAATGTTTAGCAGAGATTAGTTGAAATTAGAAATGGGATGGAGCCTGGTGGAATAAAGGGGGCACATACCAGAGAGCAGAAGGTGATGCTATTAGGAGAGGTGAGATTTATATTTCTAGCTTGGTTACAACTTTTTTTCTAGGGCCAATTTTGGCTACATCTTTGATCTCACATCATAAGCTATGTTAGAGCATTAATCACATTTAGAAGCTGTACTAACTTGTATGGGACACTAAGGTCTATATGGCAAGTCACTACTCCAGCACACCAAATGCTATCATCTCAGCCTGAATAAGTTAATGAATCTTTGCTGAGTGCCTAATTCAGTATCCAGGGGTACTCCTTATATTTCTGTCAGTCTGTTGAATTTAAATTACCAGTCTCCTGGGTAAAGATGATGTCCAATTCAACATTCTGAATTACATCTAGCAATTGTTATTGCTCAATAAATATTATGGCAGTAATGTTTGGAGGGCTGGGATGCTTGCAGCTTCGACAAAACTGTTGCCAGTTGTGTGGAAATTAGCTCAAACCGTGGTCATATTTCTAGCTGACTCTCAAGTGTTGAGCCTGTGGTAGGCTTCTTATCACGTGGTACCTCTACTCCCTCACTTCTCAGATAGTTCAGCTAATGTAGGTCTCAGAGCTCTGTGATAGCTGCAGCGTCTGCTTTGTGGATTATATGCAGATCTGTAATCTGTACAAATGAGCTGGGGAGGTGGATGGTAGGAAAGAGAGTGGTGTAAGAAAACTATATTAGAATTTTCAAACTTCCACATCCTTTTTGTTTATTCATTAAAGAATCTGAGCAGCTATTATGCACAAAACACTGTGCTAGACACTATAGAGATGCAGAGCTACGAAGAAGGCACAACTCAACATCTCAAGGAGTTAACAGTTTTGATGGAGATAAAGAGTTTTGAATATTAATTATAGTATCAGGCAGAATGCTCTCTGGAGTCAGAGGATCTGGATTTCAATTCCCTGCTTCCCACTGGATGGCTTTAAATGGGTTAATTTTGTATAGGCCTCTATAAAATGGAATAATAATGGTGATGATTAAGGAAGTAAATGCTTGCTTAGCAAAGTGTCTGGCACACAGTAAGGCAATAATAATAATAATAATAATAATAATAATAATAATGATGATGATGTAAAAATTTTATTATCAACAACCAAAATGTCATGGGAGCAAGGTGTTAGGATAAAGGTAACTAAGGAGTGCCAAATGAGCTGAGCACTAGAAGATGAACAGGAAGAAGGAGTAGAAGGAAAGGAATAGTATTTTAGCATTTCAGACTTAGGGAATGGTATGAATGATGGCACAGAGATATGAATGTTTTAACTATGCTTGGAGGAGTCTGTAGTGAGAGGTAATGCTGGAAAATGAAATGAATCCAAGTTGGAATGCACCTGGAATGCCACAGGAAAGGAACTCAAATTTATGCTGTTGGTAGGGAGAAAAGTTAAGAAGCTATTAGTTGTTACCTAATTACAAAGTAGATGAAGAGGGCACTTGTGAGCTTTTCTGTGGACACTGGATATGTGGGAAAAACAGTAGATATCACTGGGTGCCTGGGAAGATTGTGTCACCATTAACTAACATGGAACCCAAGAGGAAGGTCTGGTTTATAAGGAAAGTAATGACTTCTGTTTGGGAAACTGGTGATTATTTTAGTTCTCAAGCTTATTAAAAAATTATTTTCTCAAGAACAGATCCCTTAAATCAATGATTATAGGAAAGCTTAAGTTTTGTGTTGCTCCAGAGGCAATAACATGAATAATTTGACTTTCAAGTGGCCTCCTATGTGCCATGCCAGGAAGTCATATAATATGTAATGAATTATGTTATATGCTTTCAGCACAAGAATCCATTAGCAATATTAACATGCCAGACACTCTCTAAAACCCTCAACATCCCCTCACACCTTAGCAGGAAGTGTAGTATCTAAGGTATGATTAGTGATAATTAGAGGAAGCTTATCTCTTCACATTTGTGTTTATTTAGCTTTGCATTTCTTCAAATTATCTCCTATGCATAGAGAATTTGTTACTGGCTTATCTATAAGGCATGCATTAAGAACTGTTATTAAACATTAACATAATGATAAATTTAGTTGAAAAGTCAGCACATTGAATTTAGAACAAGATCTCCCTTTTAGATGGCAGCACTTTTACTCTCCTCACCTACAGATTGATTGGCCCGGGGATGTACCCTTGAATTCAGTGGGTACTGTACATGCCTTGCTTATAATATTTTTGATATTCATTATTACAGTTCTAATTAGGGTAATTTCTGTTAATGCCACCAACTTTGACCTTGAACTCTGAAAGTTATAAGAAGATGAGTTGGCCAGGAGTTTGGATGAAGGGGTTTAATGGAACTGAGGGGTACACCACTGCTTTTGAGACACATATGCCTGCATCTTGGATCTGTCCTCCAAGATTAAATGAGTTTAGATAATAATCAGATATTTTCCCACTAGTTTGCAAAACAAATTACTCCCCCAACCCCCAATATTTCTAAGGTCAATGAGAAAACATCAGAGGCCTATATCTGGTAATTGTCAAGTATCTTATATTATTTCCCTGCTGGGCTCTTTCAACACTAGAGTTACTGCAGGGTTGGTCATTCATTTATTCATTCAACATTTTCTGTCTTTTTCCTGAGTGTCAGACAGTGTCTTTGGTGCTGTATACCAGCTGCTGAAGATACAGAAGTAAATAAGGTCTCTGTCTCATGGAACTTAAAATTGGGAGAAGGTGCCTGGCCGGTGTGGCTCAGTTGGTTGAGCATCGACCCATGCACCAAGAGGTCACCAGTTGGATTCTTGGTTCAGGGCACATGCCCAAGTTGTGGGCCCAATCCCCAGTGTGGGGCATGCAGAAAGTGGCCAATCGATGTTCTCTCTCATCAATGTTTTTCTTTTATTTTTTTCCCTTTATTGATTTTAGAGAGAGAAGAAGGGAGAAGGAGAGAGAGATAGAAATATCAATGAGAGAGAACATCGATTGGCTGCCTTCTGCATGCTCCTCATTGGGGATTGGGCCCACAACCTGGGCATGTGCCCTGACCAGGAAATGAACCAGCGACCTCTTGGTGCATTGGTTGATGCTCAACCACTGAGCTGCACCAGCTGGGCTCATCAATGTTTCTATCTCTCTCTCCCTCTTCGTTCCTTTCTCTCTAAAAATAAATAAAAATTTTTTTTAAATTTGTGATAGTCAAATCATAAAGACAAACAACTAATTTCAAATAATGATAGACTATGAAAACAAAAAAAACAAGGTGAGAGATAGTGCCTGTATGAGAGGCTGCTTTAAATAGGGGAGTTCAGGAATGGTATATCTGAGGAGGCAACATTTGAGCAGAGACCTGAATGATAAGAAGGAGCCACTTATACGAGGATCTGGGAAAACATAAAACTTAATCTGGTGACAAGAGCAGTGGTTGTATGTGCTTGGTAGAGCATCACTGATTTAAGGAACTAGTTACTACATAAGGATGGGTGGAGAGCTTGCAGTTAACATGGGTTTGAAAACAACTGCAAACTGGTTTCTATGCCCTTAGAAAAAGGAAGGAGTAGTGAGGCAAAAATATCCTAGTTACTCCCAACATCCTGTCTCATTCTTAGTAACAGAATTTCTAGGTAGCACATAGTTTAGAACCACCAAATCAGTTCTGCAGGGCTTATATTTAGACTATAATGTGACAGAAATAAACTGCAATCTTGTTTAATTTGCCAATATGTTAGATCTTATTATGCAGCTGAATCTATATGCTGACTGATATAAGTGAAAATAATGCATGGGGTAAAAATAAGACTGAAGGAAATTTTGAGAAAAAAAAAAAGAAAAAGCCACCTGAAATCCCACTTTTCTAATACAACTATCTTAAAATTTGTATATTATCTTCTGAGCCTCATCCACATGCACGTTTTTACATAATTATAATGAGTTTACATACAATTTGACATTCTGCTTTTTTAATGTTATGTATTTTCCTATGTTTTAACATAGTTGCCAAAGTTATTTTAGCAGCTTTATACCATTATAAAGTGTTGGTATAACAAATCTATTCAAGGCATACATTTTTAAAAATTAGGTTTATTAGTGATCTGGTTGTGTTTACGAGTGCCTCTTAAATGCTTAGCTTAAGTCTGAAATATATACTCAGTAGGAGATGAATATAATAAACAATTAATAAATGTTAGCTGGTATTATTATTATTGTTATTATTATTATTAAGATTGGACTCCATTGTGTGTCCCTAGACATGGGAAAGTAAAGAACAAGATCTTGTTTAAAATAGCAGCTGGGACAAGTTGGAGAACAGTGATGCAAACAACCCTTCAATGAGCTATAACCAATCAATACTTGTGTGCTGTTTGTAAGACACCTAGTTATTAGTTGTACTTATTTTTCAGATGTTCTGGGCTGGAAAGACAACTCAGCCTCCTTCGTTCATCTTTTTTTTTTTTTTTTTTTTTTATCCTCACCTGAGGACATTTTTTCCTTTTTTGTTCAGATAGAGTGGGAGGGAGAGAGAGGAAGAAAGAGAGAGAGAGAAACATCGACGTGAAAGGGACACATCAAGTGGCTGCCACCCACACAACCAACCAGGGCCTGGAACAAACTGCAACTGAGGTACATGCCCTTAGCAGGAACCGAACCCCGGTCTCTCTGGACCTCAGGCCGACGCTCTAACCGCTGAGCCAAACCGGCCAGGGCCTCCTTTGTTCATCTTTAACCACATCTCCTCTCCCTTTACTCTGATCGCTGTACCCCATCTTGGACATTAATTGTTTCCTTTATGTGGTTTCAGGGTCATTGGTAGCTTGCTTAATGTTTTGGATGTCCTAATAGAACTGGATCACTAAGAATAGCATTCCACAGAAAGGCTTTAAATTTCTCATTTAGTATTGTTTTAGCTGAAAGTCTAACATGGCATTTAGTAAAGATGGTAGGGGTTTCTCATGTTGGTAGGTTCTTGGTAGAATAATCAATTAATTTGAGGGTACTTCTGGTAAAAAGTATATTTCAAAAATTTTAATTAAATTTATTTTTATTAAAGTGATATTTTCATTATAATTATGTATAGGTAATATAATCACATTATTTCAAAGACCAGAAAGTATAAAAAGTTTACAGTAATATGTCTCCTCCCAACATCCTCATCTGCCCAGTCCCCCTACCCCCCTTGAAATTAACCATTGTTCGTACTTTCATCCTTTTCTGATACATACATGATAATATATGTATAAATAATAATCTACATTTACATTTACATATATAGTATACATATTACATATGTACATTATTTTCCCTTTTTCACACTCTTATGTCTTAAGAAGCATCTTTTGAAGAAATGAATTTTCAACAAATAGTGTTTAATAGCTAATAGTAGTTTCTGGTAATATTACAGGTATGGTTAAAGGCATATTCAAGGACTAAAATTTGGAATTGTTATCTTCTTTGAAAATTCATTGAAATAACACTAGAAGGAAATTTCATGTAATGTAGTTTATGCTGCTAAAAACAAAAAAGAACAGTCAAATGGTCAGGATACAGCTGGAAAATGCATCAGATTTCAAAGTCTAGGTTTTCACAGCTGTGCAGCACTTACAGCCCAAAGTATTTATGCCACTAAGACAGATTATTGCTGGGTACCCTATAAAAGATGTCACATTTCAGGTTTGCAGTTTGTCATTTCTGATGTCAGATATCAACAGATAAGATCTAAAACCATCTATTTCAAGAGCATTAAGGAGTGATAATATAATAAAATATTCCTTTGACTGTAACAGAAACCCCAACTCAGCATGTCTTGAATAATAAGTAAAATTTCTTGGTTCATATAACCTGAAGTCCAGTGGTAGATTAGGTTTCTGGACTGATTGATATAATCGTTCAATTCACCAAGGACCCATGTTTCTTCTGTCTTTGTTCTCTGTTATCAGTGGTGTCTACTTTTTATCTTCAGGTTGATTTTTCTCATATCTGTACTTCCAGTAGGATTTGGGAGACAATTCACTTTCCCAGGGTGGAGTGGTATGGAATGGGGAAAGACCATCAAGGAATGATGAACATCAAGGAATTCTGGGGAACTGCCCCTCATTTGTGACTTAGAAATGAACCACCATGAATGTGCTCGGTGAGTTTTACAATGAATGGACAAACAGCAGTGTGAGCAAGTGTGCTTATTTAGAGACTACAGTATATCTAGTTCAAGGTCAATAGTTCTCAACTGAAACTACACATTAGAATCACTGGGGAGCGTAGAATGGGAAATACTGATGCTCAAGTACAGTTCCCAGAGACTCTGATTCTTTTGTCCAGGGCTGGACAATGAGTAGCAAGGATTAAGAGCCATCTTCTAGGAATGAAAAAAGTCCAGTACTCTTAGGAAGAATAAATCAGAGAAGTCATACATAGGATTAACTTTTATTTTAATTCCAGTGAAATAATGATAGTAAACATCCCACATTTATTAAGCAGTTAATATAAAGCTTAAAATAGTCTATTATTTTAATGAAAATAAAGGCAGAATCAGACAGAACATACATTTTTATGGTGATAACAAAAGAAGCTAGAAAAACTATACCATATTACCCTCCTTTCTTTACTAATTAACAGCATATTTGCTAATCTCTATACGTTCTTTTCCCCAACTCTTGAATCTGCTCCTTCCCCTCTAATTCTGTTGCTCTTACCTTAAATCTGCACATTATAGTCTTTCATCTGTGCAATCTCCTGATTTGCCATTTCTTCCCTCCACTCTTTCTTTCTCAAAACTTCCAGATGAACTATCTCTTAGTAAAGCTATTATCATATCAATCATATTATCCCTATGCTGAAAAATCTCACATTCTTTATCTTGGCCTTCAAGTGACTCAACAGCATGATCCAAATCTGTTTTAGTCAAATTGAATTAGTCACTATCATAATTCTTTTCCAATTAACCCCTGCTTAAACTTACCTTTTCCATATAACATTTTCTGATAATTCAGCTGAAAAAAATATTTTCTTTCTCAAAGTTCCATAATACTTAACTCAGTATATCTTGTGGCATATACCCTGTTCTACTGTGCAATATGGTGATGTGTGTACATGACTTACCTTATGGGCTGACATCTTTGTGTCCTCTTTGCTTATATATCTGAATGGAGAGATGAACTTTCCAGTGTCTTTTCCTTATGAACTTTAGTTCTGCATGTTTCTATGGTTCCAGAGTTTAGTAGGAGGGACTGGTGATAAAAATGTCTATGTCTCAACTGGCTATTTGGTGATGTTTACTATTTTCTGACTAGTTCTACGGTTACTTTGACTGTAGGCCTGTTGTGTGACAGGCATACAAATGTATTTTATAATTCCCACAACAATCATCTTGTCCTTATCTTTCAGATGAATTAAACTGGTACTCAGGGTGAGTAACTTGCCTAAGTTCCTTCATAAATTAACAGAACTGAAATTCCAGACTTGCTCTATCTCTCTCCAAAACCATACAGGACAGACAGGGTTAAAGCTGAAACTAGAAATGGAGGCTAGATATCAGGCTAGTGATTTTTTTTTTTCTTCTTTTTTTTCCAGCTCATCCAGACAAGGTCAGGTTCCCATCTGCTCATTCACACATCAGTCTATTCTGATGGTATTCCCAGTTCTACTAGGAAAGCTACTTCTCATCCAAACACATAATTAAACAAAGAAAAGCCAAATCTGCATTAGATACCTTGATTCCAGCCCAATCCAATCCTGCAGAAACCATCAGAAACCATTAGGACTTAATAATAGAGATTGAGAAGCATCAAAATGAGAGAATACAGAGCTGTTAAGGAGAGATGAAATTTCATGGGGTAAACAAAATTGGTATGAAAGCTCAGTTGCTTTCTTGTTTCTTACATATTCATATCAGGACATTGAGGTTGTGCCCACATGACCTCAAACGTTCAATTTCAAAGTGGATTTGAATTTGAGTTTGTTACCTAGATATTCCCCAAATAACCAGATTTGTTTTCAGTCTTCAAGATGTTTACCTAACATTTCCACTTCTCATCCAGAGACAACCTTGCAGGAAACTATGAACATCAGTTGAATAAACACAATTCCAGTCCTGTAGGTTTAGATCTAGAGAATTAAATGTAATGGCAATTTGACAATCTATTTCTAAAGCTGCTATTAGAACAGGGTTATTATTTAGTATAACAGAGAGGAGGACATCCATTTTTCTTATTCAAAGGTGTCCCTGTACTATAAACTCCTGTCCTAAGTCACTCTTGTGAAGGCTAAGTGTGAACATAGAGGTATAGCAGCAGGGAAAGAGCCTCTTTTAAAACATTTGAGTGAGAACTATGGGCATGATTTGATTTGACAGCCTAAGGAACATTAGGAGAGACAGTTGTGGCCATCAGATTTTTATGGTAGAGCAGAGCTGTAACTTGAATCCTCATGTAAGTTTTCGTTTCTGGATAATCTACAGAATGACTGTTACAGTTGAAGTCAGGATTGAGCCTTCCAGAGTCAGACTGCTTCACACCAGAGGGACTTGATTGTCTCTGCAGTAATAATACAAAACTAGACACAGTGGCTACCCAGGTACCACAGAGATTTTGTGATGAGATGTGAAACTAAATAGAAAGCAGTTCCCAGAATCTCTAAAATATAGGAACTGCATTGTTTCCAGTGTGCTATGCCTTTTATTAGTGAATACCTTTATTAGTCTCCGTACTGTGGGCTAATGAGTCCCAATTGACATATATATAGAAAGGGTACCAAATTGGTCAGAAATGTGACTTTGCTCTAAGTAAGAGAAAAAGGTGACCAGAATAGTTAGCTGATATTAGATGCTTACCAGGTTCTCAATATTTAAATATCATCTAATAATTTTCTGTAAGCTTTATTTTTTCTTTCCCAGCTAGCCTGAGAGTATAGGTTAGTGGCTAGATAATGTTGTCATAAGGTAAGAAGTTTAAGTTAAATTCCTAGTACACCATGGAGTCACTGTTGAGAAATTTAAAGTCTCTTTCTTTTCTTTCTTTCTTTCTTTCTTTCTTTCTTTCTTTCTTTCTTTCTTTCTTTCTTTTTTTTTAATTTATAAAACTGGAAGATTAATACCTTGATCTCATAGGAAGGCTGGAAACTAAATTAGATTAATAGCTAATAAAGATGGAAAGGCTCTGAGCAAACGAATAACAAGTTATTAAGTACATTTGTTTAAAACTATGTTTAAAGAATACTGGAATGTAAATTAGTACCTTTCAGAAGGCATTTTGGACCTACCTATTAAAATTCAGAGTAATAATATTGGGAAAGGTACTTTTACTTTTCACTTTATACCAGTTTGCTTTTTTTTTTTTTTTTTGCATGAGAATTATCATTTTAATTAAATCATTTAAAATAAAGAATACTGCGTCATTTTTAAAGTAGGAATACTCCAATCTAGCTGGTGTGGCTCAGTGGATTGAGCATTGTTCCATGGACTGAGAGGTCCTGGTTCAATTCTGGGTCAGAGCACATGCCTAGGTTTTGGGCTCAATCCCCAGTAGGGGGCGCGTAGGAGGTAACTGATAGATGTTTCTATCTTCTCTTCCTCTCCCTTCCTCTCTCTCTAAAAAAATCAATAAAAACATTTAAAAAACAAAAAACCACCACCAACCACTCTTTAAAAATAAAATAAAATAAAATAAAGTAAGAATACTTTTAAGGGAAGTGAATCATTAATGTTTGTCTTTATTCCTTAGAGCAGTTGAAGACCAACTGGTTACATAATTCAGGCTTAATTTTTAATTTAGAATGGTAACATATTAATGGCTCAATGTGCCATGACAACAATTTCAACGTAGACTATTATATTCTGTATTTTGAGCATAAGACATAATAGCTCAAATAAAAATGCTTCTGGCCGGCCTTAAGGCACTTTCGAAGAACCAGTGAATGGCTGTCTTTCTGTCTCAGATTTCTTCAAGTTGTACTCTCGAGGGAGAGCAACAAGAGCCAGAGCAAAAATCTTTGCTAAATCTTTGTTAATGAGGTGATAAGTAACCATCCTAAAACTTCTACCCTTAGCATTACAGGAATTATTGGAGAAAATCTTGAGGAGAGGAAAAGAAGAAAAAACTAAAATCAACCTAAGAAAGGACTAGCCTTAGCAATATGGAAATAATAAAAGTTTTAAATCTCTGCTTCAGTTTTGTTCTCTGAAGATACTTTATGCTGGAAAATTCTGCTTTGAGAATACTAAAGGCCTAAATATTCTTTTATTAGGGAGTACTGAATTAATTTTTCATATAAAAAAACTTTGTAACTTTTTTTCTATTTTAAAATAAGGTATTTTTTTTTTTTACAAACAGACACTCCCATCCAGTTATTTTACACAATGCATTCGAAATGCAGTTAGATTTTATTGAGAATATGTGAAGTTCAAGTCAATTTCAGTTAAATTTATGATTAATATACTTTCTTTGGTTAGTCAGTTGATCTGATAATGCTTTTAAATATTGCAAACCCTTTTCTGAGCCTCTTGGCATACTTAGGGAAAAAAAAAAGATGTAGCCCGGCCGGTGTGGCTAAGTGGTTGAGCATCAACCCTTGCACCAAGAGGTCACCAGTTCGATTCCCAGTCAGGGCATATGCCCAGGTTGTGGGCCCGATCCCCAGAGGGGAGCATGCAGGAGGCGGCCTATCAATGTTCTCTCTCATTGATGTTTCTATCTCTCCCTACTTCTCCCTTCCTCTCTCTCTAAAATCAATAAAGAAAAAAAAATTTTTTTTAATGTAGATTAACTTTCCCATTATCTAGAGCTTGAAACAGATTTCGAATCTTCCAAGTTCAGAAAATATCACAATTAAATTTGTAAAGAAAGGTTTTATCAAAACAGAGAAACAAGGGAATAGACTTTGTAACACACAAGAACATTCAACCAGTAGAGCTCTTCCCTAAAAACTTTTAAAACAAAACAAAATGGATTCACTAAGCTATTGCTGTCATAGATTTTGTTCTGCAGTTATTCAGCAAGAAGAAATATACCCACCATCTACGATATATGGTTAGTCATACCCTAATATGTTCTCTTCTTCGTCTAGGCTAACAGTTTTTAGTTGACATGAGACTGCCCCAAATACTTCTCAGACTCCTTTGATCTAGTGTTGTCATGTAATTAAGTTCTGGCCAATGAGATGTAAGTGGAACTGTCCTTTGACTGCTTGAGAACCTGCCTGAAGAGAAGGCTAATGCATGCCTTTTGTCACTCTTCTTTGACATTTCCATCTTCCTGCCTGGAACACAGATGCTGCCATCTTGGACAATAAGTTGAAACTTCACATTTTGAAGAAAACAGAGAAAAAGATCTAGGATCTCTACACATGGAGCAACCATACTGGCCCTGTCTGGACTTTAAAACAAGAGAGAAATAAACATTTATCCTGCTTAAGCCACTGTACTTGGGCCTTCCTGTCATTCCATCAAACCTAAACCAATGAAGACACCAGCTTTAAGGTTCACTAAGTCCATGTTGGGAGCAAACTGCTACCTAGTTAAAATCCAATTTAAAAGACATGGACTGTTTTTGTTGTTGTTGTTATAGGTAATATAGATAAAAAAGCAAAACAGAAAGAAATAAACATCATAGTAGAAAACGTTTTCTACAATACAATGGAAAAATAGAGTGGTGAGGCTCATGTTCTTGCCCCAGTAGTATTACTAATTTCCACCGCTGTATAATGAAATAAAATTAATACATAAATCATAATAGATACAATTCTTTGTTCTCTTGTGTGTGAATAGTCAATTTGTTGTGTGATGTCATAGAGCACATTTACCTTTATTTATATAGATATAAAATACTCCCATTTCAGATTTCTTGAATTAAATTGAGTGCTAGCCAAAAGCTACCTGAAGAGGAAGGTGTTGCTGTTGCTAGACTAATCTTTATTAAACATTAAAAAAAATCAAACCTGCAATTCCTCCTCTTTCCTGCCACACCCTCCTCCATTTCACACGCACTCAGTAGATGCTCTCACCTCTTCTCAGAGAAAATAGAAGCCTTCAGACAGGAAGTCCCTCAACTATCTAATACCAGATTTCCAAACTGATCCATGTTTATATTCATCCTGGCCTCTTTCTCTCTTCCTACCCAAGGTCCATGCTTTGAGTCCCAACATCTCTTGCCTTCTCAGGAAACAAGTGCTATTTAAATATTTTAAATATTGCTCAGCCAGTGTGGCTCACTGATTGAGTGTTGACCCATGTACCAAGAGGTCGCTGGTTTGATTCCGGTCAGGGCACATACCTAGGCTGTGGGCCTGACCCCAGTAGGGGGCATGCAGGAGGTGGCCAATTGATGTTCTTTCTCATCAGTGTTCTTTCTCATCTATTTCTCTCTCCCTCTCCCTTTCTCTCTCTCTAAAATCAATAAAGAAAATTTTAAAAAAATATTTTAAATATCTTCTCAGCTGGATTATTCCCATCTGCTTTTAAACAAGCTTGTTTCACCTATTAAACGAGCGTTTCCTGCCTAAGTCTCTATCCTTCCTAGATAATGTTTAGGTGAACACTGTCAATTCTTGCCTTCATGATTCTCTTTTCTATGCTCTTATAACTGATCTCA
The DNA here is from genome assembly GCA_030848825.1 of Tadarida brasiliensis. NCBI lineage: Eukaryota > Metazoa > Chordata > Mammalia > Chiroptera > Molossidae > Tadarida > Tadarida brasiliensis. The sequence goes on along the minus strand of CM061267.1, from coordinate 88,677,440 downwards.
AGGCTGAGAAATAGGTCCCCAGATTTAATCAGGTTACAGCCAAGTCTTCTGGACTGAGAAGACAGATACTCTGTCTCTTTTAAGTGGTTGCATATATCTGCTTCTGCCCCATTTATGTGAATTCTTGGTTTAATTCTCAGAGGGAAATCTTATGTTCCCAATTTCCTTATTCCTAGAGAGTACCTTACTGTGATTACAAAATACATAGTGCTAGTTTTCACAGTATTTTCCTAACTATAAGAATTCCTCAAAATCAGTGTACATGCTTGCACTGTGTAGTGGCTACAGATAATAGCAGATTTTGTTTCCTGGTCTTGTAGTCTTCAAATTTCATATATAAAACTCACTAAGAAGTGAAATGTTAATTGAGCAATTCCATTGAAAAAAATGAAGTTACTCCTATAGACTTTATTAAAATAATTTGCATTTACATCAAGAGTTTACCAAGATTTCCTATTTTACAAATTCGTATTTAGCCACTTACATGGACCCCACTGCATGGAAGTTAAAATAAATTTAATAAAACTGGAGTGGATATTTGTAGAGAAACAATAAATGCTTCACATTTATTGAAGTGTTTTACGATTATGTCCATTGGAGAAAAGAAACTAAATGACCCACATGGAAAAGATGTTAAAGCAATGGGAAAAAAATATATTCTTCTGATTCAAGGTGATCAGAAGATTATTTATGTATTTTAGGAGCACACTTTCAGTTACATGTTCCCAAGTAACAATGTTGAACCCAGGCAGCAAGAATAGCTGCTTCATCTGAATATTATGATGGCTTTCTGATTTGTTGCTACTTAAGGCAATCACATAAGGGTAAATCCCCAAAACATCAGAAAATGTAGTATTAAAAAATTCCAGTATGGTTCCTTCAGATGAAACTTCATGAGGAGTAGGAATAATAAAAGACAATCCTATGAGTGTGTGATGAGGTATTTAGGGTCACTATGATTAAACTAAATGACTTTCATTTAACTTACACATAGCGATTCTTAAGTGGCATTCCCCCCCCCCCCACCAGAGAATCAGCATAGCTTAGGCACTACCTTCAAAGGCTCTCATTAAAAAATAAAAAATTGAAAATAATTTTCAATGAAAATTCACTTTATAAAAAGATAAGCTTTTTCAAAGTTGGCAACCAGGAAGAACTTTTGAGATTTGTAGACGAATAATAAATGAAATAGTGCCCTCTTACCTCAGAATCTTAGTAAGGGGATAAATATGAATACTACTACATTGGAAAAAGTTTAGTGAGTAGATGGTGAGATCTAAAAAGCAGACTGGAAGGCAGACTGGCATGAATGTGAAGACGGGAAGAAACTCATGGAAGTCTATCAGGCTGGATTGCAGTTGTTATTGCCTTTGTAAATATGTTGCCAAATGACATTTATTATTCAAGCCTGGGGTTTAGGGATGATAGTCTCAGTAGTTTTTGTTGAGGGGATATGTGTTTGATGTATGAATAAAACTGTTTAACAGTTATATACTACAACAAGAAAACTAAAATCATAGGCATTAATATATTTTCTACAAATAGATCTATTAACTAAAATGATATTTAGTTGGTAGTATGACTACATATGCTGGTTCTTATGATTAGTTAGAAATCACTTATTCACTGAATAGATTTTGTAGGTATGTGTATTAGTTTCCAATTGCTTATGTAATAAATTACCACAAATTTAGGTGCTTGAAATAACACAAATATATTATCTGACAGTTCTGGAAGTCAGAAGTCTGAAATGGCTTTCACTGGGCTAACATCAGGTTGTTTCTTCTGGAGGCTCCAGAGGAGAATCCTTTCCTTTGTCTTTTCTAGCTTCTAGAGTTCACCTACATTCTTTGGTTTATGGCCCCTTTTTCTATCTTCAAAACCAGCAGCATAGCATCTTAAAATCTCTATGATTCTGTCATCACATCTCTTTTTCTTATTCTGACCCTCCAGCCTCCCTTATAAGGACTCTTGACATTACATTGGTCCACCTGGATAATCCAAGATAATTTCCCATTTCTTTCTTTTTTAAAAACATTTTTTTTTCTTTATTGATTTGAAAGAGAGAGGAAGGGAGAGGGAGAGAGAAAGAAACATCGATGAGAGAGAACATCGACTGGCCACCTCCTGCATTGCCCCCCAATGGGTTTGGGCCTACAACCTAGGCATGTGCCCTGACCGGAATCAAACCAGCAACCTCTTGGTGCATGGGTCGATGCACAACCACTGAGCCACACCGGCTGGGCTTCCATTTCAAGATTCTTAACTTAATCACCTCTACAGAGTCATTTTTGCTATGTAAAGTAACATTCACAGGTTTTGGGGATTAGGATGTGGACATCTTTAGGAGAGGGGCATTATTTTGCCAACTGCAGTGTAACAGACTGGATTATTGTTCCAACTCCTCATTCCCTCCCCAAAAATAGGATTATACATCTATATCTTTGGCAGTAAATTTTCAGTGTCCTCTCACTGTGGTTAAGGAGCATTATCCCAACCCCTTGGCTCTAGGATTGACCAGCTGATTTAGTTTGGCCAATGAGATTTTAGTAGTTGTGATGCAATCAAAGGCTCTGGGTATGCTTTCTTCCACCCCTGTCATTGCCATGAGAAGAATATGCCCAAGACAAGAGTCTTGTGGAGTAGAGCTGAATGGCCCTAGCTGAGACCAGACTGGATTAGTTAACCTTCAGCTGACCACTGGTGGCCACTCCACAGATATCTGAGAATAAATTATTGTTTTAAGTTAGTGAATTTAGAGATAGCTTGTTGTGCTTTGTTTTTGTAGCAATTTTCCTCTTTCCTGATTTTATTCTCCACTCCCAGTTATTTTACTGCTAGACAGCATTTATTCATAACATATTCAACAATTATTTAACAGCTAGGTACCAGGTATTGGGCAAAGTTCTAGACAGACAGTTGGAAGCTAACCCTCCATGCTCCATTCACATAGAGCTCATAGACATTCCCAAAGGAGGGGAAGGGACAAAACTTGAGGTCATTCTGTGGTTGAGTTGGATAGCAAGATTTGGTTGACCAGATTCATCACAGCAACCTACATTGATGTGCCTGCCATTATGAACAAAATTTTATTTAGTAGCTTGTTTGTGAGTGGGGTAGGTGTTAGGGATATATACAAGAAGAAGATGCAGACTGTTTAAATAGTATTTAGAAATTATGTTACAGATCATAGAAATTATATTACTGATACTAAGTTAATGAAATATTTCTGTTCTATTTAATTTGACTGTGTATTCATAACAGGTATTATAACTCTAATTTAAAAAACATAATTAAAAAAATAATCTGCTGCTCTGGGCTCAGCTTCTGATTCTGCCCCATATGATATTGTGATTTATCATAAGAAATAACCAAAAAACATAATTTAATAGGAAAAAAGTTTGAAACTATTAGTTTAAGATTGGATAATGCCTGTTGATTTTTAGTTATTTATACCAGGGTTTTTGATGCCCATCTTTTCATTCACTGGTAATAGTTTGTGGACTGGCACTTGTCCATAGATGGTATACTGAGTAACACTGATACTGTCTCTTATAAAAAGCAATGTGAATATATTTGAAGGCACAAAATTTGAGGACTTTTACTAATAATTCATGTGTCAAATTTATTGTTTCCTTATATTAGCTTTTATTTTTTATAAAGAGAAATGGTATATGAAAATGAAAATGGGCTATACTTTCTATTAATTCATTCAGGTACATCTTATAATACATGTGATGTCTTATGACTGAAACTGAAATGACTGAATGACTGAAATGACTAAAAATTTCAAAGTGACTAAAACTTTAAATTGTGAAAAATGGTTTTCAAATATTTTCAATTGAGAAAAACAAAACAAAACCAAAAAACCACTACCACAACAAAAATGTGAACCACAAAGATATCTAGAAAAGCAGAAGACACTTTGTTATCTGCCAGAGGAAATTATTTCAGATACTATCTAAGGTTGGCCCTTTGGCAAATTATATGCTGAATCTGTTTTGTTAAGTTTCTCTATGTAAATGCTTCTCTTTTGCAATCACAGTGCTGCACAATATTTTCTTTTTACAAATATTGTATTTGTAAATAAACATAGTTTTACTGTTAATAGGAATACATTTTGTTTTAGACAAGTAAAATTTTTAATATTACTCAAATGATTTTGAAAATGTTTAACCTTGCCATGCTGATGTATGGTTTAAATAGGTGTTCATTTATTTAGGTAACATCATGATAGTACAGGTATTACAGATATATAATGTATTTTTATATAGAAAAGCTTAAACAAAAGTATTTTCCTCAGGTTAGTTAATGTAGGCAGTGTGCTTTTCACTTTGGAAAAAAACAAATATTTCCCTTTAAAATGTTTCATATGAACATTATTTCCCAGGAAGTACATGGCTATATTTTATTTGAAAATATGAAAATGAGGAATAACCTCTTCTAATGTATAGTAGTTAAGTACTACAATAAAAGCATATAATTTGGGGATGCTTCAGGATTTCCCTTTTTGTGCTTCACCAAGAGAAAGTAATTTTTCCAGATTTTAAAAAGTATGCATTTTGACCACTGCATACAAATATAATACTTCTTTTACCTCTGAGAAAAAAATTAAAAAGGCTATTAGAAAAATAAAACCAAATACTCATAGAAATATAAAGCAAGCTGGCTGGAAAGGAGTCAGGTTTGCCAGTGCTATTTCTTCTAATGTGTGGTTTTTGGGGAAGGCACAGTGCTTTCAGGATTAAAGCTGAGAACTAAAATGAGGAAGCAAGGTCCCGATAAGACAGTAATGTGTCTTCAGAATGTTGAACAAATGATTGAAGGACAGCAGAGCCCATCAGTATGGTAAATTATGTAACTCTTAATGTCCTTCATTGTGCCATAGACATGTCTGTGGCAGTCCAGAAATTGTCATAATTTGTCAACAGCACTGACTTCCTTTGCTTACCAAAATTTAATCCATAAGATCACATTAAAGTAGTCATTCAATATGTAAAAAATAAAAGGGGAAGAATTAAGATCTAGATTATCAAGAAAAAGTATCATAAAATTATGCTGTTGGGGATGAAGGTAAAAATTGTATTATGAAATGGGATTGAACATAGATTTGATATATATATTTATGTATAATACTCTATATATTATATATATAAGTATAAGTCATAGTCTCCCTATATATAATGTTCCTATCTTCTCAATCTTTCCTATTTAAACTTTTGAGTTAATATTTACCTTTTCTTTTTTTCTTCTTTATTGATTTTAGAGACAGAGGAAGGGAGAGAGAGAGAGAAAGAGAGAAACATTGATGAGAGAGAACATCAATTTGCTGCCTCCTGCATGCCCCCCACTGGGGATTCGGCCCACAACCTGGGCATGTGCCCTGACCAGGAATCGAACCAGTGACTTCCTGGTGCACGAGTGGATGTTCAACCACTGAGCCACACCAGCTGGGCATATTTACCTTTTTTAAATCACGCATTGAATTATTGCATGTCCAGGCTCTTGCTTCGGTCCTGGATGAATTGCATCTATTCTATGAGCAATTATTAACAGACCACATTAAAAATGTTGAAAAAATTTTATTATTATATAGTTTTTGAAAATGTTTACTTCCATTTTCAAAGAGCAAATTTCATTGGTTCAGTGTTGTATTTATATTTTTTAAAACATAAAGTATAGCCCGGCCAATGTGGCTCAGTGGTGAGCATCGACCCATGCACCAAGAGGTCGCCAGTTCAATTCCTGGTCAGGGCAGTGCCCAGGTTGTGGGCCCAATCCTCAGTGGGGGGCATGCAGGAGGTGGCCAATTGATGTTCTCTCTCACCAATGTTTCTATCTCTCCCCCTCTCCCTTCCTCTTTCTCTAAAATCAATAAAGAAAAAAAATTTTTTTAAACATAAAATATAGTAGATCAAGTTTATTTCCTCAGCTGAGCAAATAAAATTAAATAACTTTAAATAAGAGCTAGAGTTCTTATTTAATTCTTTTTTTAATTAATTAATTTGTGTTACAGATGTTTCTCCTTTTTCCCCTAGTGACACCCTCCCCCCCCCACCTCACAGCATTGCTGTCTATGTCCATTGGTTATACTTATATGCAGAAGTTCTTTGGTTTATCTCTTCCCTTCCCCCTGCCCCCACCCTCCTCCTCTGAGGTTTGTCAGTCTGAACCCTACTTCTGTGTTCTTATTTAATTCTTGAAGAGAAAAGTATCAGCACAGAACCTAAGACTTTATTTTGGTCCACTGCTTTTGTTTCTGGTATGCCGAGTTCATTAAGAAGCACATGCTTCCATGTGTTAACTAACATTATTGTGGTAAACATTCTGCATAATACATGTATGTCAAATCATAACATTGTACAATTTAAACCTATACAATGTTATATGTCAGTTATATCTCATTAAAACTGGAAGAATCAATAAAATAAAAAAATAAAACAAACCACATGCCTCAGCTGCTTGTAGAGGAATGAGGACAAATGGACTTATTTTTTTTGTCATTAGTTAAGGTTTATACTTAAGTGGACCTACCCAGCAGTTTTCCAGATTAGTTTTTTTTTTTTTCCAACTAGAGCTGAAATATATAAAAAAGGACAAAAATTAAATAGGGGTGGGGGTGGGAAGAGGAAGGAATGGAAGAATTTCTGAGTATAATAACGTTACAATGTAAATTATAGGCAAATATTCAAGGCAGTGCTTAAAGTCCCGTAAAAATGTTTTCTGTTTCTTTGCTTAGTAGTGGGACACTATAGAAAAAAAGGGAGAATTTTGTTGAGCCTTTTAAATTTTATTTAATTTTACTCTTATTGGTCTTAAAGTAGTCATTTGTAAAACACTACTGTTTAATATTGACAACTTTGAAAGTCACTGAAAAAAATTAAATGGCAATTTAATGTTAACAGCTGCTTATGGTTATCAAATCCATCAAAGCCCTTCATGAATATATTAGGGGCAAACCCACTGAATTACTGTTGCTGCAGACAGTTTGGTATTTTAACATTGCCTTGTGAGAATAGATGTACTATAATAAGAGGAAGACACTGGTCACAATTTTCTGTTTTGTCTTTACATAGAGAAAAAACCCAGGCCTGTTTCTAATTATTTAATGTTCTAACACCTCTGCCACTTTAGCTATAAAACAATCTGTAGAAGTGTATTCGAAAATTGTCTCATCTAAATTCATGTTTTTAACAATAACAAAACAAAAATAAAATAAAATTCCTGTAACAAAAATAATTAATATGGGTAAGGATAGGGAAAATTGAGTGAATAGTTCATATGGAGCCATTTGATTCAGAGCCCAACTATGAGTCCTCCAAAGTTTAATTAATAAGGCAGTCATGCTATTCAATTTCATTCTTCTAGAAGACTATCTTCTCATTAAATATTGTTAGTATGTTGTGGGACCAGAGCTATCCTAAAGAAAGAAGAAGGCACACAGCATAAAACATACCCATGAACATCTTGCTTGCTTTACATGGCTAGTCCTGAAACCATTCACTGGAAAGTCCATAGAGCCTGCCTTCTCTCAGGGTGTTCTGAATTCCAAAATACTGACTCAGTTATCTTTCATTTAGCTTAATGCAGGTATTAGAAAACCTGACTTCTCAAACCAATCTAGACTGAGGTGCAAAGGAAGATAGTTACCCATCTACTCTCCTAAGTCTCCCGGTAGAATTTCTGGGAGTACAGGTCATGTTTATGCTTGGGAGTGGGGTGGACTGGCAAGGCTTAAATTATACCAGCGACCTTGCACATTACATCTCAGGTTAAACTCAAGGATAACTCTTTCGAAGTCTGTTATGAGCCAAGAATAAAAGGGAATCTTCAAGGTCACTAAATTGGGCTTCTGACGTAGAAAGTAGAGATTTTGATGAAAAAAAAAAAAGAGGAGGATCAAAAGTTCTTGTCTTTTTATGTACACTCTCCCAGTTCAAGGTAACTTCACCAAACCACAGAGTAGTAAAACGTTTACATGGAGAGAGAGGGGCTCTGCATTCAATTTTATTTATTTATTTTTAATCTTTATTGTTGTATTTTCCCCCATTGATCCCCTCCTCCCCACTCCTACCCCCCTCCTATCTTCTGCATTCAATTTTATATAGAAATAGAGAATGAGGATTTTCTTGGCATGTTTCCAGTGCACATACTCTGGGACCAAGCCTGATTAGTAGGAGGCAAGACGAGGATTTGGGTCCATCTATTCTCTGGAGTTCCATCTAGAATATAATACCAGCCTATAAATCAACCCTACCAGAGTAAAGCAGAGCCATAGTCCAAGAGAGCTAGAAGTAATAAAAACAAATATGTCCCTTTACTAAAAGTAGGCAAGGTAAAAAGACTTGGTCTCAGGACCCAGCTAGGAGAAACTCGGTTGTTAGAAGTAGGGTATAAGGTCAGAGCCAAGTTATCATCAGGGTTGACCTTACAATGGTGAGGTCTCTGACCATTTCAAATCTGGATAGGGAAAATTAATTTCAGTTAAAGGTAAAAGAGGGCTGTTAACTGGAAAGAGAACCAGGTAGCATTGAAAAGTCTGAAATGGGATGAACAGCTTCCCCTTACCTTATTCCTAATTTGTAGAATCCTACAGACATATAGCATCTTAAGAACTCAAATTTAAGAACTTAACTTGCTTATTTTTCTTATATATAAATGATTGGCCAGAGCAGCAGAAAGCCTGGGTATATGTTTGTGTGTATGCAAATGAGATGGAGAGCAAAAGAGAAAGAACTGCTTCTTCTATCTAACCCACTCTTATTATAGTACAGGTGTGTATGCTCCATGGCTTTGCAGGTTGTCAATATATATTTCCAGGATTTCCCTTTTCTGTTTCTGGTTAGGTGGGCCACAAAGAGATTTTTTGTGAGATCTGCAGAAGTGAAGCAGCAGTCACTTTTGCAGTTTACATTTGATTCACATCATATTTTGTAGCTCACATGTGATTCACATTGTTGCTTATCTACTAGCTCACCTCACTGGCTTGTGATTCTGTGCTTCTGTGTTCCAGCTTGTCACAAATCTTTGCCATCATCCCTTACTGACTCTGCTTTGTGGACTTGAAGCTCCAGCATCAGTTAAACCACCTTCCACAACTGTGTGGGGTCAAATCTCTGTAACACATTCCTTTATATTATATCTATCCCTATTTCTATCTTCATCCAGGGGCTTTAATTCTCTGATTTAACTCAGATACAGATTGGGATAGTGACAGTATAAAATGAAAAGAAGGTTGAGAAAATTATACAACTGAAAATATGGGCTACCTTTCTTGGAAAAGAAAGGATGAATCAGAGGGCAGAACCAAGATCCATGGAGGTTATTCCAGGTGGGAGTAAGACTGTTGTAACCAAAGAACTTGCCACATTTTCCTGGTTGAATTTTATAATTGCTATGAACTAGTGATCTTTATATACTTCTTATTGTCCCCACCCCTTTTGAACAGGAATGTCTATAGTGGTTATCTTGTGCCTGTCCCACCATTGTATGTTATGTGTGAGAGCAGATAACTTATCTTTTTACTTCATAGGTCTTTAGATCAAGAGAACTGTACTCAAGGAGCTGTACTTAAGAAGCATCATCCATACCTGGATTTGATTTAAATGTCTGCACTTTGAGCTGATGAGACTTTGTAACGAGATGAAACTTCATGGGTGGTTTTTGGAGGGGATGGTCTTATTTTTCACTGGGATAAATGTGAATGATTGGGGGCCAGAGGGCAGATTATGGTAGACAGCTTTCTATATGGCCCTAGTGATTCTTACCTCCCGGTACTCATAGCCTGTGTAGTCCCTTCCCTCTATGTACCAGGTCTGTGTGACCAATAGAATATGGTAGAAGTAAAGTTATGCTACTTTTGATATCAAGTCATGAAGACATTGCAGCTTCTGTCTTAGTTGTGCTATCTCTTGGATCACTTACACTAGGGGAAGCCCGTTGTCATGTTAAGAGGACACTCAGGCAGCCCTATGGAGTTCATGTAGTGAGGAACAGATGAAGAGGAATGGAGGACTTCAACCAACAGTCTTGTGGGTGAGCTTTCTTTAAAGCTGATCCTCTAGCTATGGTCAAGTCTTCAGAAGACTACAACCTAGCCTACAGCTTGACTGTAACCTCATGGGAGACTCTGAGTCAGAGCCATTTAGCTAAACTGCTCATGAATTCCTAACCATCAGAAACTGTGAGATACTGTTTGGTTTAAGCTAAGTTTTGTTATGCAGCAACAGATAACGAATACAATACCTAACTATTTCTTCCACATGCCTATGAAAGCCAAACAAAAGATAAGAGCGGCAGAGAAAAGTACTGTTGTTTTTTTTCAATGCTCATTAAGATTCTTTTAAACCTGGGCCTGTGGGCAAATATTTATTCAGCTAAGCTAAATTTAAAAACAATTTTTTTCTTTATTGATTTTTAGAGAGAGAGGAAAGGTGAGGGAGAGAGAGATAGAAACATCGATGAGAAAGAACATCAATTGGCCACCTCCTGCATGCCCCCACTGGGGAACGGGCCCACAACCCAGGCATGTGCCCTGATCAGGAATCGAACTGGCGATCTCTTGGTGCATGGGTCAGTGCTCAACCACTGAGCCACACCAGCTGGGCAGCTAAGTTAAATGTGAAAGATGTAAGGAAGGGGGGGCTGTTAGCTTTAGTTATAGGGAGATACACAGTCATGTGCTACATAATGAAGTTTTGGTCAAAAATGGACTACATAGACAGTGGTATGCTATAACATCTAGGTTTGTGTAAGTGTACTCTGTGATGTTCGCACAATGATGAAATTGCCTAAAAACGCATTTCTCAGAATGTATTCCCACTGTTAAGTGGTGCATGACTGTATATATACCTCTTTGAACTGGAGGATTTACTTTTCAGAAGACAGATCATAAGATTTTCTTAGAGTCTAGTCTCTTCTTTGCAGAATGGTAGGGCAGCTGCTACTTCTCTTGGGTTGAGATTTAAAGTTTCACTTATTATTCATTTTTGTCTAATATGACTAGTTTAAGAAATGTAAAGTATGATTTGATTTCCTTCCTAGATTTTGTTATGGAAACAAGAGAAATAAGAATATATTTTTCCTAGCCTCTGTTTATTTCTCTTTCTGTCTTATAATCAATTTCAGTAACTTTAACAATAAACAGTAAAAATGATAGAGTATACAAAGCATTGCCCAAGTGAATCCATCACGAAGCTGTGTCTGAGAATGGTTTCCTAAATAGGGGAAATGTGTTTCATACAAAAAGTCCATTTTCTGTTATTGCCTTTTTTATTTGGACTACTAGATGCTATATATTTTAAGGCAATCTTAATAGTTTCCTGTCTCTCAGTAACAAGAATGACTTGTCATAATGAGCAGTGTAGACACTGTCCATTTGATACACTCCCGAAAGCTGTCTGTTTGATACAAGAGTAAATCACCTCAATTCCTTTGTGGAATGAGTTGAGTAATAAATGAATGAGACACAAGAATAAAAAAAAATATCTGGTCAGGTCTATCAGAAGGAAACAAAGGATAGGAACATTTGGAGGCCTAGTTTAATAAAAGAAATGTGACAAGACAAAGAATTATGTGTGATAACTGTAAAGGGAAGAAGAGTCCTCACTAATATAAAATGTCCATGAAATAGTTTCTTCCTTCTTTAGGAAGGAAGATAATTTTGTCGTTTAAGAATAATAATTCTTGCCTGGCTGGTGTGGCTCAGTGGATTGAATGTCATCCCGTGGACTGAGAGATACTGGTTTGATTCCTGATCAGGGCACATGCCCGGGTTACAGGCTCCATCCCCAGTGGGGGGTATGCAGGAGGCAGCTGATTGATATATCTCTCTCACATCGATGTCTCTATCTCTCTCTCTAAAAAATAAAAAAAACATTAAAAAAATAATAATTCTTAATTCTTTGAAGTTGGAGTACCAGTGTTGTAAAATGATTGATTTTTGGGTTTATTTTTTCATTAATTTATTTTTGTTATAGATGTTTCTCCTTTTTTCCCCATTGAAACCTTCCTCCCCATTCCCCCCCACCCCGTCCCTAGCTTTGTTGTCCATGTCCATCGGTTATGCGTACATCGGTTCTGTGGTTTATCTCCCCCCCTTCTGAGGGTTGTCAGTCTGTACCCTACTTCCATGTCTCTGGGTCTACCCTGTTCCTCAGACTGTTATGTTCATTATATTCCACAAATAAGTGAGATCATGTGATATTTGTCTTTCTCTGCTTGGCTTGTTTTGCTTAGGATAATACTCTCCAGGTCCCTCCATGTCATCTCAAAGGATAAGAGATCTTTCTTTCTTACAGCTGCATAGTACTCCATTGTGTATATGTACCACAACTTTTTTTTCCATTCGTCTACTGATGGACATTTGGGCTGTTTCCAGATCTTAGCTATTGTAAATAGTGCTGCTATGAACATGGGGGTACATATATTCTTTCTGATAGGTGTTTCAGGCTTCTTAGGGTATATTCCTAGAAGTAGGATCACTGGGTCAAATGGCAATTCAATGTAAAATGATTCTTTACTCACTTTTACCTCCATCAAAAAGAATTTTGATTTTCAGCACTCTTTCTATAATTCATCACATGTCTAAATCTGAGTAGGAATTTCAGTTTCCATTTTAGAAAAATGGGTTTGTTTTGGGGGTGTCTTTTTTGTTGTTATTTTGAATGTTTTACTTCAATTTTCAATATTTGGTCTTTTTTGTTTTATTTTGAGAAGATTCCAAAATGTTCTTAATTTTTCATTTTACAGTTAGTGTGTGGTATACCTCTTAGAAAATTATACCAAACTGTCAATGCATTTGACTATTTAATTTTTTTACTGTTACTGTCTGAGAATATTTTGTATGAAATATTAATAGAGCTATTATTCTATGTCAGGTTTAGGGTTCCAAGTGGGGATGAGTTATGACAAATTTTGTGCCCTATGATTCTCAAAATAAAATCTCAGGATTTCTAGCATTAGAACCACCTAGAACGCTTGTCTAAAAATGCAAATAATCAGGTCCTCGCCCAAACAGACTGAATCAGAATCCCTGGGAGTGAGACTTCAGAATCTGCATTGTAATCGGTTCTCTCTGTGGTTCTAATGCAAACTAAAGTTTAAGGGCCAATGATCTAGTCGGGGTTAGATGGTAGAGGAATAAACAATTTACATTGTGCTTGGAGCCACAATACAATCTTCAAAATAGTAGCATCTAGGAAAGAGCTTTGCCATGGCAGTTCCTGTCAGAAGAAATATAAATATATATGTATTTTACACACACACACAGCACCAGAACGTGCCTTTTGGGGGTCTCAGAGAAAACCTGAAAGAAGATTTACAGATAGAAGACAAGTATTTGTTGACTAAAAATCAGGTTGGAATGAACAGATTTTATAATTCTATTCTACTAATCACCAGCAATTTGATGCTTCTAAATGGACAATGGTATCTATGTCTGTTTAGCTTTCTTTTTTCTTTTTTTAACTCAAAAGAATAGTGACTAGGATTCCCCACTCTTCGTTCGTGGTAGGGGCAGCCAGTCACCCGGAGAATGCGAATTAGGTAGAAAGTAATGTAAGAGCCAATCAGATAGCTCTCTGGACTGGCTTCTCAGGGAGGACTGGCGGAAGATGGCACATTGTTACCTTCACTCGCTCGGACAAAGGAGGCCATAATAGTTCTGGACGGTCGAAAATTCCTTACGCGTTATTAGGCGAGGTGTTAAACCTCCACGGCGCAGACCGTTGGCCAGAAGGTCTCTCAGTCCGGAAACCTGGACTCACAACGGACACCGTATTTTTCGGGACCCTGCGGAAACGGTCAGCAGTTTTGGCAGTACCAGTAACGGCAATGGCGGCCGGCCGCTTCAGGCGCCGGATCAGGTGATGCGGCCCCAGTCCGCTCCCTTCCCACCGGCCGCCCCTCCTCCCGCTCCCTGACGTGAGGTGGGCGTGGCCTGTCCAGGGGCTCTTTTCGGAGCTTAGGAAAACCGAGGAATACACATGCGCAGTTGCGCACCTCAGGCCTTCGGGTCTCCGCCCCGCCTATCGCCCCGCCCTGATCTGCCGGGCGGGGCTGGGCCGAGAGTCCAGCAGCTGCTGGCTGGGCTTCAGTGACTTCCTTGTTGTGAGCCCCGGCCCGGCAGTGTCCGGAATCGTAGCCCCGCTGTGCTTACCGGGACCGCTAGCCAGAGTCTAGGTCGCTGCGCAACCCAAGCCCGTCGGTTACCCTTTCAGCTCAGATCCTTCCCCCGCACGCCCCGCGCTCCCTAATATGCCCAACCCCAGCAGTACCTCCTCTCCCTATCCCCTCCCCGAGGAAATTAGGAACCTGTTGGCAGGTAAAGAGCGGGAAGGGGGCGGATAACTCTGCGGGGCGGGGGCGAGGGGACGGCGAGCCGACGGGGACAGAAGCTTACAGTCTTTACCCTCCTTCTCCGGGTTCCCCACGTCTCCTGGCCAGTGGGAGTGGGGCTGGGAGTGGGGAGAGGGTCTGAGAAAGGGAGTGGGCGTGTGTTGTATTTTGGTGCTAGGATGGTGGGGAAGCCCTTATTGATAGTTTATTCTGTATGCATCGTAAATTCGCTGTGTGTGTGTGTGTGTGTGTGTGTGTGTGTGTGTGAGAGAGAGAGAGAGAGAGAGAGAGAGAGAGAGAGAGAGAGAGAGAGAGATTGAAAGAGAAAGAGAAAGAATATAAATGCAAGTGTGAGAACTGGGAAGGGATCAGTAGTCAAAGAAGTTGTTCGTTGGTGACCTGGCCAGTGGAGGAGAAGGGTGTAAAGATGCAGAGATGTCTGAGCTACAGGTGTTAGGGATTATGGGATGGAAGGGTTTGTCATTTATAAAACTCCCATTTTTCTTGAACATTCAGTCCACTCATATTTAAGACTTTCAAAGAGGGCCTGATTCTCAAATGGCCACTTGTCTTCAGCTTGAATAACATTAAAAAGGAAGGATGTGTTAAAATCCAACTTCCTGTGTCACGATGAAAGTACTTCATCTTTGCACCCTCATCTTCCCTTTTCCAGTTTTACCATTTATAGGAACTTACTTAAGAGTTAAAGATGCGGTTCTTCAAGGCTATGTACTAAATATGAAGATGTGTATTGTAACTAAGGGCCAATGAAAATTTTATATTTCTGCACAAGGTAGAAAATATATTAGGCTAACACAAATCTTACCTATCTTGATGCTCTGGAATTCTTACCATTATTCATTCTGTCATGCATACATCAGAATTCTGGAAACTGAATTTTGATAGTTTTACTTTAGTTGTCTCTTAAGTATTTATCTTTCAATATTGGTCATGAATATCCTGGATTAAAAGAATTTCTCTTCGATGCTTGTGTTACAAGTTGGTTATTTTAACTCTTAAAAAGCAATATCAAAAATGTGACTTTTTAAATAGTAAGCTACAGTTATAGTATGAGACCAAATCTAATGTGCTGTTATGTTGTTTTGGTGGTTCACATCATGAATATGACAGAGAAAATCAAATCAATGGTATATGGATGCAGACTTAGTTGGTGTGAACATGATTACAAAGTGATGAATGCATTTATGGTGGGATAGTATTTTACTCTAAGAAATGTTTGTTGTCATTAATGGGTACCACTAAGGGAAATATTGAAAGAACTGAAAAGACAGCTTTTATTCCATTATATTAGACTTTCATAGGAGTACTATTTTATTTTACTACAGTTAACATTATTTTTTGTTACAATGCTGGAATTGTATAGAGTATTATTGTTTAGAGTTTTATTTTAAAACTAGATCAGAGTAGTATTTATGATTACTCCAAAAAATAGATATTACCATCTTCAGGATGTTCCAGGTCTAGAACTGAATTTCCTCCCCCTTTTTAAAGGCATGAATTTTTTAATTTAAGAAATAAAGTACAGACCTCTGGGTGCACGGTTTTAAAGCTTGACAGCTCCCACAGGAGATAGTTTGCTATTTTGGTCCATAATCATACATTTGCAGATAGTATGATATGTAGTTTATGAGACCCTCTATTCTCTGATCCCCATATATTACAAGTGTCTCATGTAGCCCTTACTTGAGTAATTTAACTGAAAGCTTAGAATTACATAATATTTAAATTATCTGCCAATGCTAACTTTCTGTATACTTTAGCCATCTCTTTCTTTAGTCAGATAATATAATTGCATAATGTCTGAAATCAGCATTTTAAAAGTTATCTTATTGACATTTCCAATATTTCATATTATTGAAACAAATTACACATTAAAACACATGAAATATTAAAACATTAAAAATCAGAGATTATACATGACTTACACTATTTTTCAGAAGATATTTTTCAAGCTGCATGGCTCTGAGAAAAAAATATTCTAAAGAAATGAAATAAGTGAGCCAGTGTTTTTGTTTTCTTTTTTAACTTAGTCATAGGAAGTTAACATTTTATATTTGACTGTAATTGAAATCTTTTTTGAGCTGGGGAAGTTTTCAAGAATAAATGCTCTCAGCAGTTCTTTCACTAAAAAAATGTCTGTTGGGATTTTGCATGATGATTTGTGTTGGGTAACAGTACATGGTTAGATATAAAATTACTAAAACTATAGATGGAGAGTTGGTATTGGTTTGAAATTTAGAGATATTACTGGCTTATTAGTTCTTTCTTTGAAACTAACAGCAGAGATACTGATGATTGTAGTTAACAGTTGAAAGCTCTTGGAATGCAAGGCACTGTGCTAGAATTCCAAGGTACAGAAAATAAGCACCTAAAGTTTTCAAGCGTTTAAAATCCCTTGCCTTCAGAAAAAAGAATATAAAGTCAAAAGATAATGCCTTTCAAAATAAGATTGTTTGTACATTTTCCTTTGTATTCATGTGTCTATTATTCAAATCATTATGTCATGTGTGTTAAATGTTTGACATTTCAACTGCTTGATAGAGGTAGGTGCTCAAATGTATTCTTATCAATTTATTATTTTCTTTCTTGTTATTTTTCTTTCTGATTTTAACAGTTTTAGGCTCTCCCCCCTCCCTTGCTTATCATTCCTTCCCCCTTAAAAAAAATTCTGCAGAAATGCAAAAACACAAAGAGGCTATCATTCTTAACTCACATTTAATGATACTCTTGAAAAAGTGGCTATATTGTTAGTTATTTATATTCCTATGGAATCATAGGAATATAAATCCTGAAATCCTATACTTTTTAGAAAAGTGTTTTATTATTCTTTTGTTTCATGAATGGAAAAATGTTTACAGATTTTTATTGTTAAAAGCAAATTTTGAACTGCCATATGCATGCGATCTCTAATTTTTTTCTTTTTTAAATTAAAATTTTAAAAATTAAATTTATTGGAGTGACATTGGTTAGTAAGATTATATAGGTTTCAAGTATACATTTCTATGATACATGATCTGTATATTGCATTGTGTGTAATTTTTTTTACACAACAATGGAAGAACAGGTTTAGCCTGGATAATTAGAATCAAAGGATAACCCCAAATCTTGTCCATTTAATCTTCTCCTACATCCAAATATTTTGACTAGGACTAACAACAAGAATAATCTTGATTTATGTGAGTTTTACCTCCAGGCAGCCAGGAAAGTGAGAGGAACTGGAACCACTGGCCCCCCAACCTCCTTCATTTGTCTAATCACCCTTTGAATACTGGAGTGTTAGTGGTTTGCAACCAGATAGTCTCATTCATATGTTTTAGGACAACACACTTAAAAAGGAAAGCTGTAAGAAGATGTTAGTGTCTTTTTATTAAGTTAGAAAATGAAACCAATGTTAATGTTAGAAGAAAATAGTGGATATCATCAATACTCTGAAAAATCAAAACCAAACTAAACCAAACAAACAATAAAGTGGCTATGTGGTTTCTGCAAAGTGACCTTGAGATTTTGTTCATCTGGCAGTCTTGAAATACTGCATTTTTCCCTATTGGGGATCTCCAGAACATTTTTTTTTAACCTTCACAAATTATAATCGATAATCCCTTTAGGGGCATTCAGTAAGGAATGCAATTCAGTTGAAATAGAGGCAGAATTTTTTTTCATCGCTGAAAATAGTATGGTTTGATTTCCACCATTCCAAAGTTCCATTTATAATTTGGTCAACATTTTGGCTTTATTTTTCCTATGAGAATTATTTATGATACATCTAGTGTTCCATAACTTTCTTCCGGGGCATTGGCTGAGTATGTAAAGGGAAGAGTGCCACCTACTGAGTCACCAATAGTCACCTACTTCTTTAGCACCTGGATTTTTCTACAGAGCAAGAACAAGCTGGCCCCATTTTGGCAGTAATAACGAGCATAAAGTTGATATGAGAATGTTTTATCTCAAAATGAAACCAGTCTATAACATCTCTAAGATATTCTCTTCTAGAAATAACAAAATGTGTTTGTAAATCAAGGGACCAGAAATTCAGTTTCTTGTATGAGTCAAATAGCAGATAAATTATATGTGATGTTATTATTTGCCTATCTTAAGCATATGATGTCCTACTTTTTCTTGGGGTTGGGGAATCTTTGGGGCTGACCTGTTTTCCACATGGCTTTCCATTGGAAGTATTTTCATTTCTTGTTACTAAATAAGACACAGTTTTTATAGTTTTATAGTTTTAATTTCAATCCAAATTATCACTGGTTTTCTTGTTCACAAAAGGCAATCTTAATATACTAAAAAATGAGAAGTATATAAAAATTTCCAAATGAGTTTATCTCTACATTATCAGCACTAGCGTATTACTAGAAAGAAGATAGAAACAACAGAGTAGGAAAAGCCTCTAGTGATTTGAAACACAGTTCCTTTGTCTCTCATAAATTTAAGATTAAGTGTCATATATGGGTGATAAAAGTGGCATAGGCTAGTTTTTATATACTCATTATTCACTTAGTTTGTCTTTTTCAATTAAGGCCAAGTCTATTTTTTTCATTCCACTGAGTTTACATTTCTTTTTCAATCACATACTGAACACACTATAATAGATGCTGCCTAACAGTGAATATAGTGTAAATCTCAGACTAATGTGTTATTCACTGTGGCTTCTTTGAAAATGCGTGGTAAAAAGATTTTGATTATTATAGGGTGCTATTTATCAAGAGTCATCTTTTAGAGGTGAAAGATGTTCATCTCTATCCTTCAACAGCCCAGTTTTCTATCAAAATCAATCAGTTAGCCTCCAAAACCAATTCTGAAAATTTTGTCAGATGACAGGATTGTAAGACTCAGGTATGTTTTCTATGAGAACTCCTGTGCTTGTTCATGCCTCTTCTTCCATGTTAGAAAAGTCCACAGTACAACTATAACCTGTACAAGTACGAGGTAATCACGAGAAAGACATCGATCAAAGCAATCAATAACTTTTCAATTAACCATTTTCCAACTTTGGGCATTTGGCTCCATTGATCTACATGTGCCCAGTTTAATTTTTATGTTTTCACCCTTAGGTGTGTTTGGTCAGTCATATCCCCTTTTAACAGAGAAGAAAAGCGTGTCTTTTTTTCTGATGCCAGCTTAAAGTTTGGCTGGAATCCTGACCACATTAAGTTTAGTGATAACACCTCAGTGAATACAAACTGAAACCTGGCCCAATTCATAGAGAAAGATGTGGAATTAAGTAGTAAAGCCATTTGGGGTGTGGTGTGATTGGTTTTACACTTATTTTATTGATCTGGGACTGAGCAAATGGTAGTTGATTCAGTTCAGTTCTTGCCTCCCTCTCCTATACAGTTCAGACCATCACAGAGGCTGTGTGGTGTGTGTGTGTGTGTGTGTGTGTGTGTGTGTGTGTGTGTATGCCTACTCAGGTAGGTATTGGGTGTTGAGGGACAGGCCAAAGACACTAGGCATTACCTTTTTGACTTGTTTAAAACCTCTAGCCTGGAAGTCATATTCCAGGCTGTTTGCTGGTAGAGGATGGTAAAGGCAAGTGGTCAAACATCTGCTTTCTTCAGGAGTGGGAACCTGTGCTGTGTTCTCAGCTTCAAGAAGCCTGCAGTTTATTTTATTGTTTGCAAGAATTTAAAGACTGTTCTAACCTCGTGTGGTTTCATCTTTTCACTGTGTATAGAAGTTGGTAGAAAGCAATTAGCCCTTGTGTGTGCGCATTAGATACCTGTCCTAGCCATTCAGGTGGCAGAAAAAGAAAAGAACAATTGGAGTACCATTTGGTGACTTGGTGTGTGCTAAGTGTTTCCCTCTTAGGGGTCGAGATGGCTGATGAGAGGTTTCTAACTTACACTGCTCAAGGATTGCTGAGCCAAGATATGATGTCATCTGTTTTGTTTTCAGACCTTAACATTTATCTACAGAGCGATTGTAAATCTGATCTTTTTAGAGGCCCTCTCCTCCAGATCTTTATAGTGCTACTGGGAGATAAGGTTTACTCTTGACAGTGTCCAGGAGTAACAGGAGCAAAAATCACCACCACATTTGCATTCCCTGGGATAACTTTTTCCTCCGTGATGACTTGGGAGCAGAGGCTGATAGAGATGGGGCTAATTCTGGGGATGTCCGGGGCACTGACCTGCAGTCTACCAGGCTGCGGGCCTGGGGGCGGTGGGGGTTAGACCTGGTGCGTTGGATGCCTCGGTGAACTGTGTTTCTCCTCTTCAGCGGCGGCGAGTGCGCGCGTGAGTGGAGACCCCTCCTTTCGAGGAAGAGGAATTCTAACTCACCAGGCCTAGAGGCGAGCGAGAAGGCAGGCTGACCTTTTCTTGCAATCGAATTATGGCTGTTCCCCGAATTACGGGCAGTCTGGAGTCAGGGAAATCTGCATATGAACCCAGGGACACGACCCTGAAGGAAGGTAGAAGAGGGCTACTGCGATCCCCAGTTTACCGTTTGCAGGGCTATTCAGAGCACAATAAGAAGCTTCAAATCTCTTTTCCAACCAGCCAGAGGAGCGCTTGATTCGCCCAGGACTTTTACAGCTCGCTTTTGAAATATTACCCCGGCTCTGAGCCACAAAGCCGCAGCAGATCCAGTCCCATTTGTCTGGCGAAGGCGCTGCCCCAAACCCAGTGCTGCCTTCTCACAGCTCCGATGACAGGGACCCCAGGGTTAACACTCTGCGTGTCGAATGTCGCGGACCTCAGAGCCCAAGCATCTCCCAGTAAAGCCCCAGTAACTTCGCGGCGCTCTGCTCTGTCTCAGCCTGGGACCCGGCCGCAGGCCCCCCGCGCGCCGAGAAGGTCTCCTGAGCCTAGAGAGGCTGGTTTCGTTGGATTCCAAAATAAGTGGGCACAGTGTGGGTTTTAAGGAAAAAGCACACACCCAGATTTCAAAAACTTAAAACCTGACCAAATCAGTGGGCAACAACAAACTCAGGTTATTGCAGTAATCGCTTCCACTTTGAAGCTCTTATTTGTTAAAAAAGAAAAAACAGCAAAGCAGTTCCTATGCCTTCCTCGTCTCCTTTGAGAAGTAATTTTAAAAGATTAATGTTTATCAACCTTTTTAGTTGCCTTACACCCCTTTTCTGGGATAAGTTTAGGAATAAATACATTAAGACTACTTTAAAAATATAGATCTTTTCCCTTGCCCGATCTCTGAATCTCCCCCACCCCCACCCGCACCCCAGAAAAAACAAACAACAAAACAGATTTTTTTTCCTGCAGGCTACTCTCTCAACAAGTATTTCCTCTTCAAATAGTAGCAGGGATTGGTATTTTAAAAACAGTTTTTGAGAGTGTTAGGAGACACTACATAGAGCATCTCAGCTTTTTATGTTTTCTGTTTTTATAGAAGTGAAATGACCTTTCAAAGAAATAACTCTTGGGCTGTAATTCGTTCTGTTATTGCTTCCGGAGATAGAAAATAGATCCCGTTTGTTTAAACTTGGGTTGTATAATGAAAATGTAAAATAGGCAATTAAATACTCGTGGATGAGGGAATTAAAGACAAACACTGAGTGAAAGTAACATTAAGCAGACTATTCACCAATCATTGTGCCTGTGATTCTTCCAAGTACTGAGTCGGGTTGGAAGACAGTAGAGATGCTGCTCCTTCCCTTATTCCACTTTCTTAGTAGGTTTATTGTAAACGTCTCAGAGAAGCCAGTGATCGTTTCCATTTCAGGTAATATCTGAATGTCCAAAGGTTGTTTGCTTCTCTGGGTACAAAATTTAGAGTTTAGAGGAGAGCACTTTTAAAAATGTTTTATTATTTTGAACTCATTTTGGAAGTCTGAGTCTAATTTGCACTGGTACTGGGCTATGTCTCTGTATCCTCTTCAAAAGTATGGACAGCTCAAAGAAAGTGAAGCTGTGACACTGCTTTCATTTTGTTTTGATACTTACTTTTAACATTAAAACCAGAAGGCTATTTTAAAAATATGTATCAAGATTAAATTTTAATTCTTTCACTTGTCATATTGATTTAGGGAAAAATTACCTTTATACACTTATTGTGAATGTATAGAGTAACAGTTTAATCAACTTTGCTCATTGGCTCAAGATACTTTTGTAATCAAGAATTTAAAATCAGTTACATTCTATCGCAAATACTAGGTTTTAAATTGTTAATTGTAAGTACAATTGAAAGACTCTTGTACTGCTTTGAATTAATACATGTAATATTGTATCTTTTGATACTATCTTTTTTATCAGTGTGAGTTAGGAGATAAAGTAGCTAAGTAAAAAGAAAGAAAAACATGCACACATCTTCCATATGAAATATAGATGGTTTGCAGTCAGACCTACTTGAAAAATTTTAATGGTATCCTTTGTATTAAAGATCTAAAAGTGAGATTTGAAATTCTGTACATAAAATTAAAATTATACAATATTTCATTCACAACAAGAATGGAACTATTATAAAATCATACCAGTAAGGATTTGTTGGGATTTTATATTAGAGAGAACTAGACAGCAGAATAATTTAGAAGGGTTACTAAACTTTTTTAAAAAGAGGCTATCTGGAAATGTTATATGAGGTCATAGAAATCTTATCTCTAGGTTACTATATTTTAAAATAGTGGATGAATCTATTGTTGTGACTTGTTCCTTTATTTAAAGAAATATTTTCAGGTGGTAATACCAAGGCAAGAAGCTAGAACACACAAAACCACACAATTGATTATCTTTTTATTTGAGAGTGGCTGGCCAGAGTGGGAGGGGCAGGTAGGAAGGAGGAGGGTTTAATTTTGGGAATCTTGGCTAGAAAAGGGGATTTACTTATTTTTCTTTTAAGGCATTAAACACCTGAAAATAGATTACAATGGGAAAAAGAGGCCCTTGCCAGAGACATTAGCTTATACTTATATAACATTGTGAATGACCTATTCATACAGGAACTCACAAAATACTATAAAATGGTAGTAGCACATGCATAAAAGCTCTGTACTTGCTTTTATATGAGAGAATTTGTTTTATGGGGCACCATAGTTTATTAAAACTTGTGTGCTTCTTCCTGGTTTAATGATGCCAAACATCCAAATAGCATTTGCTGTGCTAAGCATAAGTAGAGCATACAAATTTTATTAGCTAAGTGGTGAACAAATTTGTCCAACTTAGTATTTGAAACATACTTCAACTGTTATGCTTTGGATTGATAAATAACTATAACAGATTGTACAGATATTAACACTTATGGGTAGAAACAATCATTGTCCTATTTGTCTTCACAAAAAATGATTCTTTCTTACAATTTGTATCCTGTTTCTTATATTTTATGGTTTAGATGTTGAAACATTTGTAGCAGACATACTAAAAGGGGAAAATTTATCCAAGAAAGCAAAGGAAAAGAGAGAATCTCTTATTAAGAAGATAAAAGATGTAAAGTCTATGTAAGTCACTTACTTGCCTTTTATTACTATTTTTTTTACTTAGCCTCAACTTTGTAATTGATGTTTTAATAAATAATTATCATTGAATTACAATTTTAATGTTATTTAATTGTTGCTAAGTATTTTTAAAGGACAATATATATTTTCACTATAACAACTTTTAGAAATGGACATGGTTATTGTAATACCCTTTTTTTGTAAAGGTTCTTGGATATGTATTTTTCTAAGCATTCTAAATACAAAATTAAACTGTTTGTTTTTATTAGGCAAGGATATATTTGTTTTAAATGATAAAACATAGTTAGGTTGAGAATTTTAATATAAATATGGAAAATAACCTCCAGATACTGAAATGAATAAATGTAAATTATAGATATTAAAGATATGTTCTGATTTTACTGCTGTAACTTAGGTCTTTAAAAATAGTTTTTATAAATCCATATAACTTCTAGAATTGTCATTTGAGGATAGGAGGTAGTTTTTTCCTCTAGATATATGTTTATAATATGCATTTTAAAATAGCTCTGAATTGCTGTCACTTATTAGACCTTGTTTTGATTTGTCAGTCCTCGTTTTAAAATATAATGCTCTTGTTTTATTTTGCAGCTATCTTCAGGAATTTCAAGACAAAGGTAAATTTTCAAGTTTGTCAAAATTGAAATTATTTTTTCCTTGTGGGAATTGTCAATAGGATAATCTAACACATACTGAAATGTTATAGTTGGAATCAAAATTTAAATATCTGACTTGTATACTTAGACTTTCAAGATGAGAGTGCTAGCTCCCCCTGCTGAGAAAAAAATTAAAAAGCATATTCGGAATCTACTCTGCACAATCTTCTGATGAAGAAATCTCCTGTAGTTAAGTTCTTAGGTTTGATGTATCTTAGAGTACATCGTGGCAGAAATTGGTTAAGAAAGGTATATCCTTGCAGTTAGCCATGGAATAATTTGGTGAAGCAGAGGTGAGATACCAACCCAACACCATTTGACACTGCAGAGATGATTTCATAGTAATGATGGGAGCAGGAGGCCCTGTGGCTGGGTACTCATAGGTAATGTGTTTTTTTTTTAAAGAATTGTTTAAAAACAGGATCAATTTTTGTTAAGAACATGAGGAAAATTGTTTTCAAATGCTGGTTTTTAATATCCCTTTGATGTGAATAAATGTATGCCATATAAATTTTCAAAGAAGGGAATTGAGTTTCTTTTCTTTTTTTTGAAATATGTGAGAGTGCTGGTAAGCTGATTGTCTTCGTTTAGATTTGAGAGACAGCTGCTTCGCACACTGAAAACCAAATCAGGAAAGGCAGAGGAAGTTCCTTCTTTTTCATGTCTTCAGTTCTGTAAGGGAAACTGAGTATGGCTCTTACTTGCATGATGCTAATTCATAGGTCATGACCTGAACCCTGTGAATGCTGGTATGAGGGTCACAACATGAGGTCAGTTAACCTATATGGAGCTAGGATCTGTGTTTGGAGGAAAACAGTATGACATCTTCTAACTGGGGTTAGCAGATACCACAGAGTAATTCATATCTCTGCCAACTGATAAGTGAGAGAGTAGTGACAGTTTCAATAAACCAAGTACTTAGCCAGACAAGCCTAAAATCAAACAGCTTAAAAGGAAACCGCAGTACTTTTCACATTAAATCATTAAGATTGTTGTGATTGGAGGGAATGAGATTTTTTTCCATATGAATTTTTTAACACTGTTAAAGAGAAGAGTGGGGAAACTCCTTCTTCCCACAAATACCACTTTTTAATAGTCTACAACAAACCCTAAACCATAGGCTTAACCATGTTGCATTTTGCTTAGTCGAATATTGAAATAATACATTTATACATTTTAATTACAACTTTTTATATAGTGTACTGATTATAGAGGATTTTAGATTTTGCCTGTCTTCTTAAAAGGCATATTTTGTACCAGAGATTATTGGTCACACTCTCATTGTGACTTATTTATACATTTAAAAAGTTTAAGCTAAGAAAGCATGATAATACAAAGTCATTGTATGATTGAGTATGATTCAGTAATAGGGTAGGAACTTTCCCTTTGGTATTCTGGTTTAGGACTTGTTCAGGTGTGTGGATATTAAAATTACATTACTGAGATGCATTCTTTGTCTCTAAAGAGAATGGAAGTTTATATGGTATTTGACAGAGACTGAAAAATGAGCCTAGAATAAGAGTTCAAATAACACAGAATTCAGAGATTCCCCATAATCATTTGCCTCTGAATAAGTCATTTGTAGTTCAATACTGCTGTATTGAGTTAACTAATCACCAAGAGTGCCTCTTCAGAAGTGAGTCTGTGGATAAATTAGATGTATACCTTGGAGAAATATAAGAAGCTGAGTAATTTTATGTCATTTACCCTCAAAGTATATTCTGTTTTGTTCTAAAAGGACCATTCCTGTAGTTTGTTAGGAATAGTAAACAGAAGTAGTGCCCACTTAATAGTTGCAAAGTAATTATTCAAGATACTTTTTATTCAAAAATAGGAATTTATTAATGATCAGATTCTACATTGAGTAAATTCAGTACATCCCTGTATGTTTTGAAAGTGTTGCTTTTCTTTTTTTTCTTACATTTTCCCCTTGGGGTTTTGGATTGTCTTCATCCAAGGAGACCTGGGCAGATTCCTTTTGGCTGTTTTCCTGTTCTCTCTCTCTCTCAGGTCAATATGGGGTCACAGTGAAGTGAACAGAGGCTGTTTTCCTCCTTTTTACCTTTAGACTCCTATTGGTTTTACATACTTTGTTGTTTTTTCAAATGACAGTTAATTACCATCTTAATATCATTACTGGGAGGGAAAAGGACTAGGTAGTGAGTTCTTAAATAGAATGAATTAATTCAGATATATTCATTTCTATTAAGTGAGCTATTAGTTTCTCTAAGGTACACAGCTGTTTAATATCCTTCCTTACTTCTCTCCCACATTTCCTCCTTCCTCACACTAGAAATACTAAGCCCCATCATGAGATTAAACAGTACAGAATTTGCAGTTTGCAGTATTTCAGTTCTTAAAACTATTTGAATGGATACACTAAGCTTCATAGATCTCAGAAGATTTAAAAATTTTTTAATTCCATTGTTTTGAATGAGAATGGTTTGTATTATAAGAAACTTACTTTATTACAGTGGCTCCTAGATACTGAAGCTTGTCCATTAGATTTTTTACTTGCAGTTTATATTTATTTCCATAGCAAGCTGTGTTCTTAACACTTCCCTTTTCATTCCTTTAATTTCTTAAGGTTCTCATTTTTCTCTCTTCATATCCTGAAGTCTATTGTCTATTGAGAAAGTCTGACAGATTGTGACTTTAAAATAAATGATCAGTTGGTTTTCTAAATTCCTTATTTTGCTTATACATAAGAAAGATTGGAATCTAAGCAACTAGGACCCATCTTGCTTAGCCTAGTCCCTGTTATTCATTTGAAATATTGCCTGTTCTATCTAGAATAGAGAGTTCCTTCCTTGTGTCCTTCAAATACTGTACATCATAGAGTTATGAGCTAAACCTGGTTTCCTATTTTTAGTTGCCGTAGCCTAGTAATATAACGTATATCTGATTATAAGCTTCATGCACTAGGATTATGTCTAGAGTTATTTTAGACTAGAATTATGATTATTTTAGAATTTGTTCTGTGTCACATAGCAAGGTCATAGGTCTCTTAAATATGACTTGAAATAATTGAGTAAAGACTGTTATTGACTGAATATAAAATATAATTTTTGATATATATTAGGTACATGATAAAAATGCTTTACTTGTAGTTGTATCTTGCCCTTACATTTGTCTTGTTCTACTCCAGTGATGATTTAGGTATTATTATTATTATTATTATTATTATTATTTTAGAGAGAGGAAGGGAGAGGGAGAAAGAGATAGAAAGATCACATCAATGAGAGGGAACACCTCTCATTGGCCACCTCCTGTATGCCCTTGACTGGGGATTTGGCCTACAACCTGGGCATGTGCCCTGACCGGGAATCGAACTGGCGACCTCTTGGTGCATGGGTCGACGCTCAACCACTGAGCCACACCAGCCCGGCTGATTATTTTCTATATAGAATGATTAAGCTAATGTGAAGATACCTATGCAAGATACATAGCAGGTGTTCAGTAAATATTATATTCTCAGATTCAACTTCATTTATCAAGAGGATTTAAGTAAATCTTGATTTATAATTCAAATAGAAATTATAAATTATTAAAAGGAGGGCATGTATATTCACATGAGGCAAATATTTCAAGAGAATATTTTTCAAATTTATAAAATATTAGTGCCTTAGAAAACATGAATCTATTGCTTTCAATTCCCTTTAGGTGCCATAGCTATTCTCCTTCAAAATATTTACCACTAATTAAAAAAATGTAATAGATTGTGTCTTTAAGACTCCATTGATAACTGTTAAATATGTGTAGATTTACTTAGCAATTTTTGTTGACCTTATTTGTATTATTAAGTTTATTAATGGACTAAACTGCTTTTTAAAATAGCAGGATTGGTAGGTAAGAAGGGACCCATTTTAGTTTGTTCTGGTGCAATCCTTAAGAACAGCAGAAAAGTCAGAAGTGTGGGTGATATTTAATTCCTTTTCTTTTACCTCTCCTAACATAGTGTATGTTCTGCTGAAAGTTAGCTCCTCAATGAAATCTGAGCAGATAACTTGCCACTCTCCCCGACCCCTCCATCTCTGGTTTTGTACAAACGTGTTCAGCATGTTTGAGGCTGGGACCTATAGTAGAAGTATATTGCAGAGGCAGTGCTTGAGAAGTGCTATTCTTATTTGAAAACTCTGCCTCATATTTGCACACTATAAATTAGCACTCCTATGGTTAAAGAGTTATGAAAAGAATCTTACTTGTGGTAACTTAAATCTTTCCAAGCTTTAAGAATTAAACTACAGAATCCCTTAAGAAATGACAAGTTAAATGTGTAGTTCTGTCTATTTAGCTGTATTTTATTACTTCTGAAATTGGTTTGGACAAATGAACTGAGTAGAGAATTAGAAATTAATTTGTTTTCACTCAAGTAATTCTCCCCCACCCCCAAGTTTGTCTTTCATGCTCTATAAGAGGAAGCAGTTATATCTAAATTTTAGGTATATTATTTAGTTTATGGTTTACCTGATTGTGTTTAAAATAAGACTGACAAAACAGCAGTAAATTGGTGAAATCGACTTCAGTGGTGGTAGAGATCATGACTGTTCAGTTGCTGTTGGGCTTCATCTCTAGGAATTTAGGGAAATGCTAATTGATGATGAGCCATATAAAATAGAAGGTTGAATAGTGATTTGAACCCAACTATTATAAATTTAAAATGTTTTTCTGAGAACTATGTTGCTGTGCTACAATTAAGCCTTAGTTTTGCTGTGATATTTTAGTTGCCAATGAATATGGGAAGGGAAGTCTCGGATCATTGTCTTTTAGACTGTTAACTTTGTATCGTTAATTAAACTTTTGAAAGTTGTGGGATAAATCACATGCTTTTCTGGGGAAACAAGAAACAGTATTAATGAGCAACAACCCCATAATTATCCTTGTGAGTACATAACAGGGACACATTCATGTCTTTTCTTTGTGCAATAACTTTTACAAAGAAGTATTTTTAAACTGATCATTAATTTTATGACCACTGAAATGAGATGCAAAATTTATGCTGTTGTCACTGGCACAGGCTCAAGGCACCACTGACATTATGTGTGATTGTAATAGAATGGCTGCCAACTAATGGTTCTGTAGACATTTCATTTGAGCATGCTTTTCTTTTAGATGTCTGATTAGGCTGTAATGCTTTCAATTATGTCTGTAAATTGTATTGGATACGTTTACCTGATGCCCATCGTTGCTTTGGAGTTCAGTTTTCTATTACATAAACACAAGTTGAACATTTTCCTTTTAATTTATAGGAGTCTTTGCAGGTATAGCTGCAAATTCTCAACCCCTGGGGAGAAAAAAATACATTGCACTACTCAACAGCAACCCCTGTGTTCAATTAAAGGTCCTTATAATACAGAGGTCTTTATTGGGTTGAAAAAAATAATTAGGGAAGGGGGAAAAGGGATGGATCATCACTGAAACAACAGTAAAATGAAGACCATTTTGAAAAATGATGTGTCCTTTCAATTTAATGCAGGTTAAAAAGGGAATAACCCTGTACAGATACCACAGAGATTCTTATTCTTTACTTTCTGAGTTAATTCAAGGAAAGCTTAAAAGAAAGTGGGGGAGGGGAGCATGAGTCCAGTAGCAGCACTTAATTCATATTGTCTTGGATTAATATAAATATCACACTGACAAAAAACAGCAACAATTTGAGATGAACTGAAGTTCTTAGAATGGGTAAGTATATGACAATTTTACTTTGATATATATAATCCAAAAATTTTTTTTAAATATGTTTTTATTGATTTTTTTAGAGAGAGAGGAAGGAAGAGTGAGAGCTAGAAAATCAATGTGAGAAATATCAGTCGACTGCCTCCTGCACGCCCCCTACTGGGGATCAAGCCCACAACCTGGGTATGTGCCCTGACTGGGAATCAAACCTGGACCTCTCAGTCCATGGGACGACACTCAGTGCACTGAGCCACACCAGCCAGGTCAAAAAAATTTTTTAAATAAAACAAAAAGCACAAAGGTCTTTAACATGTCATTGACCAATGTGTGTAGAATATTCATAACTCATAAATATTATTGAATTTATAGCTTTAATAATGATCTTTATGCTGTGTATGTGCATGTGTGTATGTATGTATATGCATGGATATACACATAAAATATATAATGGATATTATTGAAGGATAACAAATTAATTCTGATTTTCTTTTTTTAATTGAATTTATTGGGGTGATATTAGTTAATAAAATTGTGTAGGTTTCACGTATACAACTCAATAATACATCATATGTATATTGTATTGTGTGTTTACCACCCCATGTAAATCTCCTTCCATCACCATTTATCCCCCCTTTATACTCTTCTACCTCCCCCACCCCTCTGATTTTCAAAACTTTTCAAGTTTTATTTTTTTATCTTATTTTCATGTAGAGTTTAATAGACTTAAGCCCAAGCATATGAATATTTTCAAAATCCTTTCCATATATTCATTGGTTTCACTGTTGTATTTTAATATTCATAATAGTGTAATATGCTAAGTGCTAAGTTCTGGTGATGTATTTGAAGTATCCTAATACTTTTTTTTTTTCACAGCAAGATTTATTTTATAGATAATGATATGAAATATCATTAGAAAATTTATATTATAAAAATTCTTACTGTATTAAGAATATAAGAGTACTCTAGCAACTAAGAGCAATTGAGAATTTTGTGATTGTTACTACCACGTGTTCTATGAGCTGTCATTCCATGTTCAAACATGTTTTTACCTGCACTTTATGTTCTCTCTTACCTCATGCTTAAAATTAGAGCACTGATCTTTCCATGAAAGAAATATTGTAAGGGATCACTGAATGTCGTGAAAATACTTTGAACATCTTGTAAGATAGAGAAATTAAGATCTGAAGAATGAGTAGTATTTGTATGTGTTCCTTACAATTTTAATTGGGGAAGAAACATCACCATGTATGATGCACCTGGTGGTGAAATCACTGAGGACAATAAGTAGTCATCTCTATATTCTGCTCTTATTGTATTGATGGGAGATATTACTGTCTTTATTCTCGGGATCAGGATGATAAATGCTGATGAAATATCAACATTATAAGGAAATAGAGATGAATATTGATTTTTAAAGTTACTTTGATGGTTTTGCATTGAAAGAGGCTATTTTTCCTACCAAAAATATGGTGAAAAATGGTGTGCTACCCATCAAATGGATGTCAGAGGACACAGATATCCTTTGGAGTGACCAGTAGCTTTCGTTTGCATCTTTTCAGCAACCGTGGTCTAAAAATTAATTCTGTAGGTACTCTAGGGTTCCCATGAAAATTTTCACCATGCTTTTTGGCTAATCCCTAAGGTGGCTGGTTTTCTCTTGAATTGTTAACAGATAACTAGAATTGTTAACAGTTAGATCATTGATAACATATTAAGTATATATTTTTTGTTGTTGAATATGGGTGAAAAATAAGTGCTTATATATAACTGGGCTAGCAAATATCTGAAACACTCTTTTTTCAAAAAAATCATTCTAAATGAGTATGTGGAAAAAATCCAAACCACAAGATTTAGTTGTGGGGACTTCAAACCAACCAACTAACCTAGGATTTGGAAATCATGTAGGAAACTGGCTAGAATATTAAAACTGGCTAGAACATTTTACAGTAGATTAAAAATAGCTGCGTTTTCAACAGCAGTAAGTATCCTGTACAGGAAAAGCTGCTTTAAAACTCATAGAAACCTTTTAGATTTAAATAAGGTTATTTACAAACTAGATACCTTCAATTTTCATTCAATGATATCTCACCATTTTAAAATCTACTCTAATGTTATCATGTGATTTTTAATGAACGCATACAATGTTCATATGGCTTTGAACTATCAATTTCTCATTATAATTTTTCAAATATTGAGTAGGTAAATTGAATAATTTCTCTGTTGTACTTATTTATTTATTCATTTTGGTCATTGTTATCATTATTTTGGTTTCTTTGTTTATTTTGGATACACATTTTGTTTTACCCTGCTTCTACTTTTTTGCATTCATCTTTGTAGAGATCATCATAATTTTGGAAATTGAATCTTTTTGTATCAGAAATAAACAGTTGTATACTGACCTTCAAAAACTCTTACTTTATCTAAATTACAGTAGATATACATGAAAATAGGACCTGTTTTTATAGTTCAAAAAGTTTTCTTTTTTATGACAGCAATTGAATTTGAATGGAAAATTTACCTCTTCAGGCAAAGTAACATTTTTTAAAGATGGCCAAATTGTAAAAGGCTTTTCTCTGATTCTTTTACAGGTGATGCAGAAGATGGGGACGAATATGATGATCCTTTCTCTGGGCCTCCAGACACTATTTCATTAGCGTCAGAAAGATACGATAAAGATGATGAAGCTCCCTCTGATGGTATGTGATATTTTCCCATAGAATATACCTCTTGACACTCTAACACAAAACAATGCAATGTGTAGAGGTGGTGGTCCTGTCAGAAAGCAGATAAATGCGGAGGCTTCGGTTAACTTATCTTTACCAGAACCTTTAAAGGAACAGAAGAGCTCTCTCTAGTGGTTTTCCTAAGTATGTAGTTCCTTCACTTCCTAGGAAATTTTCTTTGCTAGAATTTTTAAAAGAGTGCTTGCATCATCATATGGATATTATTAGTAAGTTTGTTGGTTAATTTAATATTATAAGATTCTTGCTTAATTTTATTATGCTGCTAATGGCTTATTGTATTATTTATTTTATAAATAATGAAAAAGGTTTTTGATCTCTTTTTTCCCCCTGAAAACTTCATATATAATTAGTTCATAAAATATTAAATTAATTATTCCTACATTGCCTTCTCACATTGAGACAGGTTTTCATCAAATGCTCCTTTTAATACACATTTTCATTTTTCTGATTATCACCTAAAAGTGCCCCACATTATGCAGTATATTATAGTGCTTGTAGTAATTGAATTAGCAATAAAGTTGATTGTTTATCTCTAAGTAATTTTTAAAAACTTGCCAAAGTTATGAAACTTGTTTTGCGTGTAACGTGTGCTTTCTCTGTCATAGCCAGTTGAGTGCGTCTGTGTTATAGAGACCTTGTCAGGGTGAAATGTAGTTATAAATTAAGAATGTATGTCGATAAATTAGCCATGCATATTAATTTGTGGCACTCAAAGTTTCGCATAGACATAGAAATGAATAATGCCTTCTGCCACTACATGGTGATCAAACTGTGCAGTTCCATCTCTAAATACAATTGCTGAATGGAAATATGCTTCCTGCAACAGAGCACTCCACATTTTATGTTATCCAGATTATTCCCTTTGGAAACATAAATTGCTTTTATGAGGTATAAAATTATGTCTATTGCAGAACAGGGATAAGTCAAGTACATGCATAAGTGATAAACATTCTAACCACTGATTCAGAACAACACAATCTTTTTATATTCAGAACTTTGTACAATGTGTAGCATTAATAATCATATCCATTTTATGTTGAATTTTACATTTTGGTAAACATTTAATTTCTATTTTTAAAGGAAAGGATTTTTTTCTTTTATATTTTCTATTTTTTAAAAAGACGCACACGTCTCTTCGGTCACACTTGCTATCCAAAAGAGGGCATTACCCTTTCTAACCTGATCTTCAAAAGCACTTCTACTAGAAAATGTTTTATAATTCATAAAATAATACTTTCAGGCAAAACAATGAATTATTATTTGAGTTGAACTATCTTTCAGACACATTACAATGATTTGTTTTGCTTCTCTGTAAAATATTGGTAGATAGAAACGAGTATGTATATATGTATATATATATACATATACAGACACAGAATATTTATACTCAGGAGAACATACACACACACACGGAATATACTCATAGAATATATATACTAAGGATTTCTCAAAATAGTATAAATATTTAGATGTACAAGGGAACATTATATGCATTCTTAAAAATATTGCAACCTAAGAAATCCAACAATTAAATATCTATGAGAACCAGTGCTTTGTTAGAAAAAGGGACTTGTTATTCTTATAGAGCATTTACATGATTATTGTGTTTTCTTTTTTATGAGTAAGTTATTTCATAACCAAATATACAGGAAATACATTAATAGCATGAAAAAAATTTGTTAAAGGGTTACTTTATCAATATTTGAATATTATTTAATAACATTTATGTATAACATTAAATTTTTTGTTAAATACTGGTACATTTTCATTAGTGTTTATGTAAGCAATTCTTAAGAAGATTGAAAATTTAACTTTTAATATTAATTTTTGGTATATAAATAATACCATTTTTATATTTTACATTTTCATCTGAGAATATTATAAATCAATTTTAAAACTACCACTTGGACTTTTAATTTCTGCTTTAAAATAGCATCTGGCCATATCAGTTTTTCTCTCTGCAACTTAGATTTGTATGTGTTCTCTTTCCATTGCTGAATAAATTGTCCTTCATTATGTGATCTCAGTCTAATGATATATTAATTATAAAAAGATAATGCATTTAACAATAAGTATAACTAAATTAGCACAGGTCACCAAAAGGCCTTTTGTCAAATCAGATTGTTGTTTTGTCCTTTTGACTTTTACCTTATGGTAGGCACTAACAAAATATCTGAACTTTGATGGATGATAAACTCTAAACATGATATGTATTTTTCATAATGCTAATGTAATTTTCAAGGTACTGAAAAGGTCAAACCTGCACATCTCTGTGTGCATTCTAAGTCTGTCTTTTCCTTTAATATTTCTTTTTCTCTGTTTCTCTGGTTCAAAAGTTCACTCAGTTCCCAAATGGCTACCTAATTTTCCAGTTATTCCCTCAAGCCATATGTGTTTTGGTTTCTTTATGGTTTATTAGGTACTGTAGGAAAGTAGCATAAGTTATATCTTCTAATGAAATTCAAGCACACTTCAGTGATGCTTCGACTTGATTGCTGGTAGCAATTAAATCACAGCCAAGGAGAATAATGCATAATCGCATAATCTCACAAGGTCCAGACACCCTATAGAAATTGAAAGAGGATGAAAACAGAAAACAAAAACAAAGTCTCCCAACCCTGGCAGACACGCTGTTTCCAGCCTGCCTTTTTTTTTTTTTTTTTTTTTTTTTTTATTGGCCAACTGCCTGATTGATAGCAAAATCATAACTTGCTGCATGCTAACAGGCAGAGTTCACTTGTAGGTTATTGTGAGCTGATAAAGGGTTAGATGGAGTTTTGATTTTCGCATTGGACCTTGGTACACCAGATTAATGGAATTTCAATGAGAGACTAGAGTAGCCACAGCTTTGTCAGAGAAACAGATGGAGATTCTATAGTCATGTCTACTCATTAATACTAGTTGCCTGAAAGGTGTGCTGCTTCTCTATACAAAAGAGTTGATATAATTGATTTTTGAGTGGTGCATTGAAAAAAAGTACCTTATTGATGACTAGAATTGTAACATAGATGGTGACAGATTTTTGTACAGCTTGTAGCTTAAAAAATATCGTATTTTGCAATTTTTTCTTCTTTCTCTTTGGACATGCTTTTTATTTATATTTTTTTGAGGAAAAATACATTTTAAGACCAATAGCAAAAAATGAGAAAATGACGTGCTAAATTGCCTTTTAAGAAGAAGTAAGAGTCTGTATTTTATTTATAAATGATTGCATGACTGCTGTTAGTTTCATTTTGCTATGGTAATATTAAAAATCATATTTATTAGAAATTTCACTTTACTAGCTTTGTGCTTTATTTGTTCTGGAAAATTTAAAAGAAATCACAATGGGTTCTAGACTATT
This sequence comes from Tadarida brasiliensis, assembly GCA_030848825.1. Lineage (NCBI taxonomy): Eukaryota > Metazoa > Chordata > Mammalia > Chiroptera > Molossidae > Tadarida > Tadarida brasiliensis. Next base: position 88,641,254 of record CM061267.1, on the reverse strand, counting down.
ATAGATCACTGTTAGAAGTTTTATGCTATTGTGTATCTGGATATATCGAAGTTTTAATATAAATGGTGCATGTCAATAATCAGACAGAATTAGAGATAATGAAACTCAAAACCTTAAAAAAGAATATCCCTTAGTGTACACATTAGAATGTTTGTTTGGGCACTAACGTGGTAGATGCAGGATAGCCTTTAGATGCTGTATAATGACTTGGGTGTCCATTTTTCTATTTTGAAATTATTTTTCATTCATTCTCATCATTTGTGAAAGAAAGCTTCTAACCATATAGCACTGTGGAAAGTCCCTGAGGTGAGGTGAAAGGGTTTAGTGAGCCAGAAGACGTATCGGCTCTGCCCGTCGATGATAGGTCGAAGGATCCCAGTGGACATTTGTTACAAATCTGATTCAGTCCTAGACCATAATCACTTTGTGGATAAGAATCTGGAACCTCTAGGGTGTGAATATAGGAAGGCTAAAATGAAGCTAAAGAGATAAAACAGTCATTTATTTAAAAATTTTTTTATTTCTATTGCATTTATTGGGGTGAAAAACAGTCATTTATTGTCCTGGTATCTTCCTAACTAAAAATTCCCAAGTTACATAGGTTACTGAAAACTGTGGGTATTGCAAGGACATAGGTTTATATGAAAAAAATATTGGTTTAGGAATGGAACTATTTTTTAAAGCTTGGAGTTTAAGGGGGGGAAAAAGGTGTTTTGATCATAATTTATAATAGTAAATAATGATTTTCTTCTTTTTTGGTATATTTTTCTTTAAGAAAATCCAGTATATAAAAATTTTGATTTATAAAACATATAAATCACTTATTTCAAAGGAGTGCTTTAAAAAGAATTATCTCCACGATGCCTATAAATAACTAACTCACTTGATGCATCTAAAACAAGTTCAGCTATAAACCCATCCACACATAAATTTAATGTGTAAATTTTTATACGTTACACATCAAACTTTTGAGGAAGATATTTTTTTGTGTAAAATTAGGTGTAGCACTAAAAGCCAGGCAATAGATATGTTTTACTTTTCTCTGGGTTCCAGCAGAATATGAAACAATGTTTAAAACCAGGAAAAAAAGGTTCTTTTAGTAACTTACCATTTAGGGTAAGTGTTATTCTACTGTAGTACCATGTGATTGTTGATAATTAAAATCATATATTTGTATTTTTTTCTGATAATTTAGATTAGTTTGCAACATGAATGTCTTTGTGTATATAGCATATATTATTGTTGCACTTGTGTTTTTGTTTTTTTACTTTTTTGTTATTTCAATATATTAATTGCTAGCTTGTGTGTGTTACAGCAGTATAAGAACAATGATTATTTTAATCCTTCTGTAATGTGTATAGCATAACTTCAAGTACTTAGGTAAAAGTGAGGAGTTATAGTTTGAGGAAATGATACAAGTAGAAGATATGTTTTTAACACTAAAGATATATGTTGTGTGATTGGAGATATAAAGTACACAGATGTGAAATGTTTTTATGATATAAAGGTGTATCTGAATAAATAACACATAGCCATTGAGAATCATCTTTCCAACTTTTATTTCGTTGAATGGGAAAATACATCAGAATAAAACAATGTGGGCAAATAAGATTATAACAAAGTGGGTTAGATAAAAAAATATTGCAAAGGCAATAAAACTCAACATTATGAAAAATAATGCATCTTTAATACATTAAATTAGTACAGTAAATTAGTAGTTATTTATACAGTAAATAATACAGTAAATTAGTAGTTATTTACACAGTACATGAAGAAAGGAGCAACATTGGGCAATGGGAAATTCAAAGATAAATACAACAAAGTTCTTATTTTCAAGAGAAATGTCATCTAGATAGAAAGAGATGACAATCACCTAAAATAAGGTAATTAGCATAACAATCTGAGTTCTAAGTAAGGCGGATTCCAAAAATAGTAACTAGTGTGTATTATAATATTTAACTGATTTGATCTATACCAAGGCAAATAATTGTTTTCATTCATTTTATTCCTTAATTTGTCTACTGAGTCAATTGTATGTTTTGGCATCATGTTGCATAAACCAAAACATGAACTTTATGCTACATTCTGATAGTTTGTGGAGTAAACTGTGGAGGGAGGGCCTTTTATTTAATTGAATTTTCCATGGTTCCTGATTTTGCTGGAGAGAAAATGGGAAAAGATGCAGAAAAAACCTTTTGGAGGGGAAGTCTGAAAACTAGGTTTTCATACTGATTGTTAATAATTTTGTTGTCAAGGCTGAGACACTTAGCCTCTCTGGATTTTGATTTTCTGGTTTGTGAAATGAAGAGTTTGGACCAGGTGATTGCTTAGCAGTTCACTAGATCTCTAAATGCTTGTGTCCACATTTCACAATTGGTAAGTTTAATGGTGGCAACAGAGGTGATTTGCGTGGAGAAGGTAGTAACCGCAAGTGATGTTGAACAGGGAAAAGAAGGGGTCTTAGAGGTAAGTGCATGGTGGGCAGTAGGAGCTGACTACCTAGTGAAGTTAAGGAGTTGACCTTTTATTTTGTAGTCATTAAAATATTCCTGAAGCAATATACTGATGTGATGAATGCAAATTTGAGGGAAATTATCCTGGTAGTTTAAAGAGAGGATGAATCAAGGCAAAGAGACCATTTAGTGGAGGCAGCAAGCTAAATGCTTTGCTATATTATTTATTTTTAATCTTGACAGCCTTTCTGTGAGGTAGATATTATCACTACTTGACAATTAGGGGATCTCAGGGACAGAGAGGTTTAAAGGATTTGCCCAAGGTCATATAGCTACTAAATGGCAGAACTGAAATTTTAAATCATGTCTGTCTGACTCCAAGGGTCATGCTCTACTTTGAAAACCATTATAAGTTGCCTCTTCCCCAGCTAGGATACTGTTGATTTTGGTTCAGAAGTGTTGGCGAGAGGACATTGCATTGAAAAGGGAGGGATTTGCGTGCCCCTTTTACTCCAAGTGTGGTTGGCAGACCAATGCCATCAGTGTCACCTGGGAGCTTGTTAGAAATGCTGGATCTCTGTCCCCACCCAAGACCTACTGAGTCTGAATTAGCATTTTAACAAGATCCCCTGATACACATTAAAGTTTGAGAAGCTCTGTTCTGGAGGCGGTTATCCTATTGGCCTTGCAGCTTAAAAGAGGGGTAAACCAGGACATGCTGCTGCCCTTGGGCTGCATATGCAAATGTGTGACCAGGCATGGCATTAGGCAATGTCTTGAAGTAGGTAAAAAAAAAAAATCCTTCTATGTCCCAGGCCAGTGTGGCTCAGTGGATTGAGCATCAGTCCCATGGACTGAGAGGCCCTGGTTTGATTCCCGATCAGGGCACATGCCCAGGTTGTGGGCTCGATCCCCAGTGGGGGGCATGCAGGAGGCAGCTGATTGATGTCTCTCTCTCACATCGATGTTTCTGTCTCTCTCTGAAAAAAAAAATCAATAAAAACATATTTAAAAAAAATCCTTCTATGTGTACACCTACCTTCACTTCCAACACTCTCTTGTGGTCCCTCAGCACCCTAACGCTGTGACTTCCTCAGCTGCACAGGGCCTTCCTGACACTGCTCTCTGTGGGTAGTTGGCCCATTTTGAACCTGTTTTCAGAGCCTCTTCCCTCTCAAATCGAACTCTGGGTCAAGTACATTGGAAAGGCTTTGATAAATTACTCCTTAACCCAAGGGAGTTCAAGCCCTCCTCACAGATCTTCAGGTATCAGCACCAGGCCAGTGGTAAAATGCTTTTGGCTGTCGCAGAGCACCGTATCTCATGATTTAGACACATCACAGGCTTATCTTTCTTGCTGTATATATATGGATTCGGCCTGCAGTCTTTGGAAAAACTGCAGTGTGTAACTTCCTGTTTTCAGTTGTGTCTCCTCATTGCAACCTCTATCCTGTTTGAGCCAAAGTGCAAATTTAGAGTTTGAAAATTGAAAACCAAAGGATCTTTAAGACAGTGGATGGACCCATTTGATTTTAGAGGAATGCATGCTAGCCTGGCACAGGATTCCAAAGAGAGCTTCCTTCCCGAGACAAACACCCAAGAGGTGGCTGTGCTGGTGGGTGGGGTAGCATCTTTAAGGGATTAAACAATCTTTAATTAGTATTTATTGTGAAATAAATCTGGCACTTAGCCAGATTCTTTCAGAATCAGATTGTTTCCTTTAACTGGCTCAAAACTACTCTGTGAGGGAGACATTTTTCCTATTTTGCTGTTGTGGAAATGGAGCCTCGGAAACATTCCGGTGTCTTGACCAGGATATCCAATTCATAAGTAGCAAACTTCAACTCCTTTGGTTCTTTTCCGCCATGCTACTTAAAACTTAGCCTACTTTTTCTTTCTGATTACAAGAGACATGGATATGGTTTAAAAATTTAAAAGAACATATAATATTCAATAAAAATAAAAGCCTATTTTTCACCCTATCTTAACCCCTCGGTCTACTTCCCAGAGGCAGCCACTTGTCACAGTTTCTTCTATAGTTACCATAACAACTTTGGACACTTTACTTTTAGTTCCTGTTTGATCAACCTTGAATAGAATCTGTTGACTTCCTCTGTGATGTATGGAGGGTTCCTCACACCTCCTCTCCCACTTCTGCCTCCCAATTTTTGTTATTTTATTTTTAGTTCTTTTGTGTTTGCTTTGGACTTAAATAAGATTCTTCTTATTTTGTAATGTACCAACCTCAGGCAGTGCCTAGGACTCTTTGTTGTAAAATATGTGTGCCCTGGCTCATTTGGCTCAGCAGTTAGAACATTGGCCTGTGGATCAAAGGGTCACGGGTTCAGTTCTGGTCAAGGGCATGTACCTGGGTTGCATGTTTGATCCCTGGCCCTGGTTAGGGTCGTGCGGGAGGCAACCAATTGATGTGTCTTTCTCACATCAATGTGTTTTTTTCTCCCTCCCTCCTTCCCTCCCTTCCACTCTTATCTAAAAATCAATAGAAGAGTATCCTTGGGTGAGGATTAACAACAACAAAAAATATGTGTAAATTAGTGCACCTAACCTTTCTTCCATCTCTCTTCCCTCTCCTCATTTCTAATTTTGTCAAATTATTTTTGCACTGTTAAGGTCTATAGTACTTATATTTGATTCTCTGACTCTAAGTTGACTATGCCTTGTCTACAAGTTGAATTTTAAGCATTGGTCCTTTTCATTCATGTTTATTGGTTTTCCTGAAATGTCTGAAGAACCTCGGCTACTGATTCGTGTTGATGAGTGAAGGACCCAGTTAGATAGTGTATGTAGGTAGCTTGTGTGGGTTTTCTTTGCTTTTGAATGTCCATTATCCTGAAAGGTTTTTCCTTTGAATGGGAGGTCTGATTGGGGGTTGTGGGTGAAGTGGGCAAGGCTTGCTTAGAGACAGCCTGCCTCCAAGGCACAGAGGAGCACAGACGCAGACTGGAGCCTCCACAGTTGGCAAAATAAGTAGGACATCACTCAGGAGTTTCATTCCTAGATACAAGTTTTTAACCCCTTCCATCTTTGGGGGGGGGGGTTGAGGTGGGGGCAGTCTACAACTATCTGAAGCTCTGCTTAGATCTCAACCTAAGAGCCCTCCTCAGAGTGACTAGTGCACTTTGCTTAGAGACTGGAGTTGGGGATTCAGTTGGAGCACAAATGCCTTCACTGCCAGCTGCTTTGGGGGATGGACCCAACAGTTCTAGCTGCTTTGATTACAGTTCTTTAATGAGTGCCCCTCCTCACAATCCTGCTTGTAGCATTTCTGCGCCTCCTTTGGGAAAACTGACACGGATTCTGCTTGCTGTTCTCCTGGGCTTTGGTGTTCTCTGCTGTGTCCACACCACTCCAGTCTCATCTGGCAGCCACTGAAGATAATCATTTTTGATTAACAGTGTTAAGATTTTATTCTTTAAAAACAAACCAAATGAATTTCAAGGGGGCTTTTAGGAGGAAAGGTTGGTACTCTGTTCCCTTTTTAATAACACCAAGGGACTGCTTTATCCTAACACATTTTCACAACTATTTTACAACTGTTCCAGTGATCTGTTGGAATCATCCTTGGGGAATAACTATGCACCCTGGCTACAGGTCAGAGGTAGTCAAAATAAATATATTAATCAAGCCTTAGATATAGTCACTTAGAGTGAGTGCTGACTTTCTAGAAGAACCCAGATGCTAAGCAATAGAAAACAATGATTCCTTGCCCTAAAAGTATCACAGTCTTATTGTGGGTACACGATATGCATGCATAATAGTAGGAAGCCATATAAACTTTGTTCAAGTACAAAATGTGTAGCGTTGACACTAAATACCGTAGGAGGCCAGAAAAGGAAGAACCTATTGCAAACTCGTGTTACTGAATGTTTTATGGAAGAAATTGGAGTTTGAACTAGAACTTAACAAGGATGGTTAGAATTTTAATTAGTAAGAGTGGAGGGGAGAATGCTCTTCAGATAAACTGAGGAAACTGGAGAAAGGGTATTGGAACTGGAAATGGGCATAGTTTGAGTAACTGTGAAAAGACTAAAGACTTAGAAAGACTGAGGAAGACTGGGAGATGAAGGTGGACAAGAGTAGCATGTAGAAAGCACTGGCTCTGGCTTCAGGTCCTGGTTCTGGCCTTATTGATTGGTTTCTATTTTTTAAAAAGAGTTCCAGTATGGCTGGTGTGGCTCAGAGGTTGCGCATCCACCCATGCACCAAGAGGTCGCTGGTTCAATTCCCAGTCAGGGCACATGACCAGGTTGTGGGCCTGATCCCCAGTGGGGGGCATGCAGGAGGCGGCCAATCCATGTTCTCTCTCATTGATGTTTCAGTCGCGCTCTCTCTCTCCGTTCCTCTCTCTCTAAAATCAATAAAGGAAAAAAATAAAATAGAAAGAGGTCCAGCCCAGCCCGTGTGGCTCAATGGATTGAGCATTGTCCTGTGGACTGAGAGGTCCCAGTTCAATTCCCAGTCAGGGCACATGCCTGGGTTGCGGGCTTGATCTCCAGTAGGGGGCGTACAGGAGGCGGCCAATTGATGTTTCTTTCTCACATCGATGTTTCTTTCTCTCCCTTCCTTTCTCTCCAATAAAAATCAATAAAAACATATTTTAAAAAAAGTTTCATTATTTTGGGCAAGGTAGAATTTAAATAGTGAAAACTTTAAATTGTGTCATAAGAAGTTGATTTAGTAAGCAAAAGAGTATTCATTTTAGATTTTTGAGCAAGAGAGTGTTATGATGAAAAGTATTTTAGAAATTAAATTTGGCTAGTCGTGAGATAGAGGTGGATTGAAGTGAGTGGGAACCTTTAGTTTGTGAGGTAGGTGACCATTCCATTAAGCCAGATGTGGAGTGATCGACATCCAGATTTGACCAGGATGGGGACAATGAAACTGAAAAGGAAAGGGTACATGTGAGAAGAATGGACAGGATGTGATAAGTGGGTATGTGTGGAATGTTAAAAAAACAACCAAAGATAATTACAAAATTCTAAATTTGGATGACTGGGAGAACTGACTGAAATGTGAAAATGTGGAAGAAAACAGGTTAGAGGAAGATGAAAATGATGATGAGTTTGTGGTAACTGTGGACATCCAACTGCCTAGTGATTATCTGGAAATACAGCAACAGAGCTTAAGTGATTCTAGCTTTTCCTTCTCTTTCTGGTTTTATCCCTTTGGGGGCAGATATGGGATGAGACCTACTTCAGTCACTCTAAAAATGTAGCACTGTGGTTGAGAACAGTTTCTAGAGTCATACTGCCTAGATTCTTATAATGCTTCTTCATTACTTATCTCTGTGACCTCCAGCAAGATGCTTATCCTATTTGAGTTTCCTTCTCTATCAAATAAGGATACATAGACTATCCATATCTTATGCTTATTATGAGGATCAAACAGAATAAAACATAAAAAGAGCTTAGAATATTTCCTGGCCCATAGAAAGGACACATTAAATGTTATTATTGTTATCTAGCCTATTTTGGGGATTGCCTTAAATAAATGTTTCTGTGTTAGATCCAGCTATGTGCTTGAGGTATTGTCTATCTTCTATACTATATAGCTCTTCTGTTTCAATGGCTAAATTGGATTTTATAGGATTTTCAGCTGGAAGTTCTAGAGATTCAAATGAATAATTGTATAAATTCCATTTATATGAATTGATAATTTTTAAATGGACTATTCTGTGTTGAAAACTGTTAGTGGTTAAATTTTCAGTAGCAAATTTATCATGCCTTTTCTCAGAACCATACTACCTATGTGTGCCTTAGCTTTTCTCTGTTGAGTAAATAATGCAAATAATGAGAATAAATATACTTTATACCTGGAAAAATTTTGTGGATTGATATGAGTCCATGGAAGGAGTCACTCATTTTATACATGAGCTCAGTAGCCAGTGACTAAAATATTTGCAGACTTTGGAGAGTATTTGAGAGAGTTTGAACTATATTAAAAGATTCATAAAACTATATATTGGGGGGGGGGGATGTGGAGAAAAAGTGGCCCAGAATGTATTAGGAAATGAGGATACCAATTAATGTCTCATTAGTCTCATCCAAGAGCCAAATGGGATGTTGAAGACTAAACAGATACAAACAGAGAGTAGTACACACAACTCAAAATTCAGAGCTGGAAAGTCATTAGTAACAAATAAATGCTCTGTTAATAAGTAAACCCAAAGTGGATTAAGGCAAAATTTTTATATTTACAAGATTTAACATGGAATACAGTCTTTAGTATCTGCTTACCAAAGTGTTTTTTTTTTCAAAACTGAGAATTGATGTAAGAGTCCTTCTTCAATACTTGAGGGAAAATTGGATACAGCATACTATAGATTTTAAAATAATGTAGATCTCATAAAAGAAAATGTCTCTGTAGGGAAAGTGTAAGAATCAACTTGAGTAAATTATTTTCTTGAGGAGCTTTTTCTCTATATGTGAGGAGCAGCTTGCAATACAGAATTGGGGCTAAGATTAAAGCAATTTCTTTATTAAACCTCAATTTATGGCTTTTGAGAACATATACACTTATTGAGTTAAAGGATGACTTTGATTTTACAGAGTTCATTGACAGTTTGGGGGTAAAGTCTAGGATTCTTATTCTTTTTTTAATAATAGCTTTGAAATATAATTAATATAACCATAGAATTTACCCATTTAAAGTATACAGTTAGGTAGTTTTTAATATATTCACAGAGTTGTCCAAGCATTACCCCAATCAACTTTAGAACATTTTATTGTAAAAAGAAACCCTGTACCGTGAACAGTCACTCCCCCATTTCCCCAACTCTGCCCCCTCCCCTCTTTCCCTTATGAGCCGAGGCAACCATGAAACTGCTTTGTCTCTGTAGATTTGCCTAGTCTGGACATTTCATAGAAATGGAATCGTAATATGTGGCCTTTTGTGTCTGGCTTCTTTTACTTAGCATAATGTCTTCAAGGTTCATCCATGTTGTAGCAGGGATCAGTAAGTACTTTATCCTACCCCCTTTTTTTTCTTTATTGATTTTAGAGAGAAAAGAGGGAGAGGGAGAGAAGGAAACATCGATGAGAGAGAACATCTATTGGCCGCCTCCTGCATGCCCCCCATTGGGGATTGGGCCCACAACCTGGTCATGTGCCCTGACTGGGAATTGAACCAGCGACCTCTTGTTGCATGAGTGGCTCAACCACTGAGCCACACTGGCCAGGCTCATTCCCTCTTTTTTTTTTTTAATAGCCCAGTAGTGCTTCATTGTATGGATATACCACATTTTGTTTGTTTATTCATCAGTTCATGCATTTTTGTGTTGTCTCTTCTTTTTGGCTATTATTAAAATGCTGCTATGAACATGTATGTACAAAGTTTTGTGTGAATATGTTTTCATTTCTCCTAGGTATGTACCTAGGAGTGGAATTGCTGAGTCATGTGGTAACTCTAAGTTTAACTTGTTGAGTAATTGCCAAACTGTTTCCCAAAGTACTACATCATTTTATGTGTCCACCAGCAGTGTGTGAAGGTTTCCCTTTCCCCACATCCTCTTCAGTACTTGTTACTGCCTGTCATTATTTAGCCATCCTAGTGAGTGTTCAGTGGTATCTCATTGTGGTTTTGATTTGCATTTTTCTAATGACTAATGATGGTGATCATCTTTTCATGTGCTTATTGGCCATTTGTATATCTTCTTTGGGGAATGCCTACTCAAATCCTTTTCTCATTTTTCAATTGGGCTTTATTTTTATTGTTAAGTTCTAAGAGTTCTTTATATATTTTAGTTACCAGTCTCTTATCAGATATATGATTTGTAAATATTTTTTTTCCAGTTCCATGGATAGTCATTTCACTTTCTTGTAAAAAAATTTTATTGGGCTTATTGGGGTGACATTGGTTAATAAAATTATGTAGGTTTCAAGTACACAGTTCTATAATACATCATCTGTATATTGTATTGTGTGTATGGAGTTTTCTCAAAAAAAGTTAAAAAATGGAACTGCCTTATGGCCCAGCAATTCCACTTCTGGTAATATTTGCGAAGAAATTTGAAACAGTAATTTGAAAGAATATATGCACCTCTATATTTATTGCAGCGTTATTTACTATAGCCAAGATTTGGGAGCAGCCAAGTGCCCATCAGTAGATGAGTGGATAAAAAAAAACTGTGGTATATTTACACAATGGAATACTACTTGGCTGTAAAAAAGAAGGGAATCTTACCTTTTACAACAGCATGGGTGGACCTGGAGAGTATTATGCTAAGTGAAATAAGTCATTTCTCTTTCTTGATGGTGTCCTTTGAAGCACAAAAGTTTTTAATTTTGGTAAAGTCTAGTATGTGTATTTTTTCTTTTGTTGCTTGTACTTTTGGTGTCATGTCTAAAGACTCATTACCTAAAAGTCTTAAAGATGTTCTTAGCTTGAGGCTAAGTTATTTCTCAAAATACTGAGTGCTTTTACTCTAAAGAATTGAGATTAATATACTAATTAAAACAGGGACATATTCTAGCCCTAGCCCACCTTTAGTGTTATTGTTGCTTACTTCATTTAAAAAATTATGCAAATGGCAAAAAGTAATTTTCTTGCTGTGTTTTTTCAGCTCAGTGAACTCTCAAGTTCTGTAGCCTTAATTGAAAAAAGGAATTCTTGCTTTGTGTTGTTGCATATGATATCACTCCTCTCATTTCTAGCAGTATCATCCATGCCTTTTGAAATGTAAATGCAGTAAGGTTTGTTGCATTACAAATATAAGTGTATCTTCTTCGTGTCAGTTTTACTTTAACAAATTATTTCAGAGAACATATAGTCTAAGTAGATTATTTTGTTGATTTCCTGGCTTTTGGGGGCTAAGTTTGTCTATGTATAATTACGGTGGTGGGATATAAAGGGGACTGGGATGTTCATGTTAGAAAAAAGGTTACTATTTTTAGTTTTCAAAAAAAAGTTGGTTTCTTTGATTTGTTTCTTCCTTGTAAGGGCATGTGTTTGTTTGTTTGTTTGTTTTTCTATGTGTCAGCCACTAAACTGAACAGTCTTACCAGATAAAGGAACTGAGACACAAGGAAACCATGTGAAATATCTAAGCATTACTGCTTAAATATGTAGTCTGCAGACTGGTCCAGGTCTGTATCTATTTGTTACTGGTCTGCAACAACATAGGTACAGAAATTGAGAATAAGCACGTAGAAATGTTTATAGCATTTCGTTATTATTGCATTACCCAAATATGCGATATATTTAATATAAACGTACTAATTTGTGGTATCTTGGGCGAAAACTGGTCTTTTGCCACAGCTGGAAACATTGATCTGGGGTTAGAGAAAGAATTGATTACTGTAGTCTTAGAACTCTTAACTTCTGATTTTTGGTTTGATTTTTTTTAAGGAGTCCTGTATTTTTCTCTATATCATCAGTCATAGTGATGATAGTCATGTTTTAATTTAAATATTAAGTTTATTTTCACTATGGGGAAATTTTAATGATTCTTAATCCATATTTCTTGTCAAAGGTACATTCAGGTTCCAATGTCATTATCAGCTATTTAATTATATTTTCATATGACCTTCTCTGAGTTTGGGTGCTATGAAGCAGTGGTGCAGCCTAAAAGCTTTTCATTCAGAATATCTAGAGCAGCAATTTTCAACTGATATGCCGCAAGAATTTTTAAAACATGCAATATCTGACTGTTTAGTCAGGGACATTGACCTCTTTTCCCTTGGATTGTCAAATAAAAAAATTGCAGCAGCCAACATAATAGCCATCTGGTGTGAATGTCCTGTCTTGAACCATAAATATATAGGTCATATAATAGAGTTGCATCTTATTGGTCACATAGCATAATAAGGTTGCATCTGATTGGTTAATTCTTGGTACTAGAAATCCTATATACAAGTATAGGCACCTGATTTTTTAAAAAGTCACTTTGGAGCAAAAAGGGTAGGTAATTACTATTATTATTTTGTGTAAATTAATTAAAATTAGACCTATTTTTGTTGTCAAATTGGCAAGAAATATGTTTTTTGGTGTGCCTCAGAATTTTAGTAATTAGTTTATGTGTGCCATGAGATGAAAAAGATTGAAAATCACTGATTTAGAGAAAAGGTTAATGTAATTTGAATGCCATCTAGTTATTTTTCATGTCTAAAAAGCAGAAACAGATAGTGTTATACTTAAAAACTATCAGAAAAGTAATTTTATCTCAGAGATATGCTTTTCTCTGATTTTGTTTAAATGTCTCAATGTCTTCCCACCTGTAAGCTTTACTATTTTAAACGTGCCCATCACTTTCTTTAATACAAAAGGAGGTTAATAAAAATAATATTTTAATATAAAAATAATAAAATGTCTTATCAATGAAAGAAATGCACACATGTTTCTTTCATTGACTAGGACTTGTTTTGGTATTGGTATCCTGAGATCTATGTCCTGGGATGTATATATGCTATAAACCTCAAATATGCTCAGAATAGGATTTCTTTGCTAAAAGAAAATGTGTCTTATAGGAGGTGAAGAATTGATTTTTAAAAAATATGCATAGTGAGAAAGGGTAACAATGTTGATGTTTTAGGCAAAGTGCTAGATGAAATAATGGTTTATTGCAACAGATTTTATTTAGACTGGGGGAATAAAATGACTAATAAGACATATCACTGCCTTTGAGGATCTTATAGATTAGTAGAGGAAGAAGAGATGTAAATATCAACTCTAATTCAAAGCAGGTTGGTATAATCACTACTGTAAGACAGATAAAGGGAAAAGAAGATGGTAATTGTGATTGTGATTTAGACAGTCTTGATAGTGGAGGTGGCATTTGAGCCAGGTCTGGGAGAATGGAAAGCTTCTGATATGTGACTCACGGAGGTAATAGCATTTCAGATTTGTGGAACAGTCTGGTAAAGGGATGTTTTGGTTAGAACTCTTCTAGTGCTTGGGACAGAAAAGAAACCCAGCTTCAAGCAAAAAGCAGAAAGAGGAATTTATTGGTTTGCCTGTGAGAGTTGGAGTCTTGCTTCATGCCCAGCTGGAGGCAGGTGGGCATGAAACTGTAATGAGTAGTCGCACTCACATCCTGCTTTCCTATGTGTAGCTTCCTTTAAGATGGCCACCAGCCACCTGCAGCTTCTTGGTGGGTTCTACCAGCTTAGCAACCCCAGTGGAAAGATATCTCTCAGTTGTAGCAAAAGCCCTTGACTTGATCGTGTGCTTATTCTGAATCAATTACCATGGTTTGGGCAGGGAAAGGGGTTTAGGGAGCTGGAGGTGGTGGTGTTCCAATTGGCCAGGACTGGGTTATATGCCCAAAAAGGATTGGGCAAGGGTGGGGGGTGAGGTCAGCCCCACCTGAACCCACATGGAGATGGGGAGAGGTATCATTCTCCAAAGGAAAACTGAGGTACTTTTATTGATACAAAGAAGCAATTCAGGGCAGACAAAAACAGATATATACTACAAAGTAGGACACTATAAAAGTATGATTAAGCTTGGATATTATAAAAGCATGTATAAGAAGCTAGGAAAATAAAGGGCTGGGGTAGATAATATTTTCAGATATACAGTCAGCAGTGGGTATTTCAAGCTGATTAAAGGAGAGCAATGTCACTAAAGAAGTAGGTTAAAATCATTACTTAGCTTGCTAAATTTTGAATTGATTTATATAAAGAAGATCTGAAGGCAAAAAAAAAATGTTGTTAAGAAGGCTCTGTCTAGACTGATAACTTTTTAAAAAATCTTCCAACCTTTCTTAAAGGCTGATTTTGCAGTTAGTGAAGTTTTTATTTTGTTTTTGTTTTTTTAATCTGTTTGCTGTTTGGCTATCCTATTTTTCTCTTCTTTAGCAGTGTATTAATATTGTCTCAAATGTGTATCATAAGTATTCTAGACTTTTGCTTGAAATCAACCACTTATTTGGCCCTGAGCTTTCTATCAGCCAGTGCAAAGGGGAAAACTGATCAGGTGCATGATTCATAGTGTCTTTGATATCAAATAAATAAGGTACTCAAGAGAAGTATAGCTCTTGGTAATAGTGGAACCTAGGAAAATTTCTTTCAAGGAGGCTAAAGAAAGGATATCGTGTGATATAAATAAAACCCTGAAGAGTACATTCAGTAACCCTTTGGAGTTCTTCCTTAGAAGATCCATCAGCATAGGTATGTAGCATAATACCAAAACACAGTTTAGGGCAAGTCATTTAATGTGGGGCCAAAATGACAGTCTAGATCAGGAGTTGGCAATCTGTGGCCGGCCCACAGACCAATACTGGTTTGTTTTTTTTAAATAAAAATTATCAGAGCACAGCCACATACTGTTTACATATTGTCTATGGCTGTTTTTTTGCTACAACAGCAGCAGTAAGTAGTTGTGACAGAGACCGAATGTCCCACCAGCAAAGCCTAGAATATTTTCTGTCTGACCCTTTACTGAGAAAGTTTGCAAAGCCCTGGTTTAGGTACACAACTCTCTGATGAATTGATTTAAAATTAAGATAGCAGGTGAAGTGTGGAGAGCAGAGGTCACAAGTTACAAATTTGGCCTCTAGGTATATTTTGGCCAAATTAGTATTTATCTTTTGAAAATTTATACCAACACAGAAAAATTCAGATTTCTACTTTCTCTGGAAAAATGGGCTGATCTGACATCACTGGGCTTGTACTGTGTTTGTCATCCCCGTTAGATGCACTGTCTCTTTCCAATTTGCGTCCCATACTACTCTTATTACCTCCCGGTCCGGGTCTCCTTCACATACTTTTTTGGTGACTGGAGAGATTTAGATTTTAGCCCATGAATTAGAAGAATAGCCAAGCTATACATTCTTCAGCTATATTCAAATATATATATATAATATTTTTTCTTCTTTTTGAAGTGGTTTTAGACAGCAGAGAAATTTAAGATATATTCTTTGATTACTACTTGGAGTATAGTAACTCTGTGTTGCTGCTTATAGTCATATCTGTTTAGCTAGCACGATTGGAGATAGGGTTGCTATTATCCTAAGAAGATGAGGAGCTTATCAAGGATATGTGCCTACATGGAAGACCAACATACGTGTATATGAAAGTGGGAGAAGGGATTTGGCCCAGAGGCAGGCCAAATTTTTCTCAAAATAATTCTAGTTCTATCCCAGTATGAAGACAATTGGGTAGATGAGAACGAAATGACATATCTCTTGTATTTATTACTTTGGCTCATCAGTTGTCATATTTAACAAAGGTAATAATGGGTAAGCTATCACCATAGAAGTAAAGAATAAGGATCAGATATGGCAAAGAAAATATCAGATTAATTATTAATTATTATTAATTACCTGATAAATGTTAACTTATCAGATTAAGAAAGTAGAAATAAGAGTTGTAAGGAATGCATCATAAGACAAGTAAAAATTTAGTTTGCTGTGGGAGAGGAGCTGGAAGTGAAGAGGGACAAAGATTGGTGTACTTCTGGGGAACACAGGTCTGAGAAGATCTGACTGAAGGCCCATTGGTCACCTTGATGGGTAGGGACAAGGAAGAATAAGTACTTAGGGAATATGAGGACGAACCAACTTGATTTCATGAGTATGCCTAAGGTAAACCCTGACACTTAGATTCCTTTCTCCAGGACATGATACCATCTGTAAAGAAAATGGGAAAGTGGATAAGAAAGATCAAGTCTGTTGAACTTGAAGGAGTATTAAGAAATTCAGCCAAAGATATTTAAGAGGGAGTCTGAGATATGGGATAGAGATATGGAGAATCATTGATTTATTTGCCTAAACATGTTGAATGTCATGAGAAAGATAAGACTTGCCAGATATTGTAGAAGGAGATAGATTAGGAGGTTCAGAATAGAGACATCTGCCCCAACTTTCCTCATAAGAAAACCAGATTTGCTGCTTTTGCTTCTAACCATATGATCCTAATTTACACAATTTTAGAAGCCATTAATTACTTTCGTTCCTCTAGTATGATTATATAGATATGGAGAAACATTTTATCTTGATAGTTTTCTTTGGCATTCATTTGAATCCTTGTATGTTCTTAGGCTTTTCTTTTCTCTGTTTTACTATTTAATTATTTTCCTCCTTGTAGTTCAGGTATCATGTTTATTAATTATGTTTGTCCCGGCAACTTAAGCAATTTAAGCAGTCTTCAAAGCAGATCATATGTACTTCTAGTATCTGAAAACTAAATTTTTAGGGGCTTTAAAGTGGATATGTTTTGTACTTCATGATATCAAGGATCAAATTTTATTGTTGTGGTTAAGTGCACAGATGATGGTATCACATATATCTAGGATCAATCCTTTTGACACTGGAAAAGTTATTTTCCCTCTAAATCTAGTACCTGATAGGATAGTTGTAAAGAAAAGTGCCTGTCCATTGTTATCTCTTGGCTCTTGTAATGCCACAAGATGACTAAGGGATTGGATGATTAACTTAGTTTTAGTATGTATTTTCTCTGGAAGTTTAACCCATGTTTGAATCTAGGTAGTTTAAGTTGTGTTAGATGCTATTTCATTTAATCATGTCATATTATGAGTTGGTAACTCTAGTATGATTTAATATTCAACTTTTTACTATAAATATGGCAAGCCGTTTAATGTGGTGGTTCACACATGTCATAACCTATGTTAAATTTCAGTGATCCGTTTCTTTTTATTTGGGTGAATTGTATTTACATCCCTGTCTCTGTTCGAAAATAGGAAAGCAATGAAGTAATAGAATATGAATTTGATCAAAATGAGCCTTAAACCCTGAGAACCATTAACTAGATTGTTTTGTCAGAAAGATGCCAGTATAATAAAAATGTGAATAATTTTGAAATTCTAATGGCTGTATTCTTTGGTTGGGTAATTTTATACCTGATGAGCAAAAAACCCAAGGTAAATAGGTATTATAGAGTTATATTAAGAAAAAATTTTAGCCCAGCCGGTGTGGCTCAGTGGTTGAGCATTGACCCAGCACCAAGAGGTCGCTGGTTCAATTCCCGATCAGGGCACATGCCCAGGTTGTGGGCCAAATCCCCAATGTGGGGGGCATGCAGGAGGCGGCCAATTAATGTTCTTTCTCATCGATGTTTCCGTCTCTCTCTCCCTCTTCCTTCCTCTCTCTAAAAAGCCAGTAAAGAAAAAAAAATTTTATAAACCAAGTTACATTTTAAATATACCGAGAGGTCACTTTTAAGAGAACTTGTTAGTGAATCCTGTTTTATAAAAGGAAGGGTTATTTTTTGTGACAATTATTCCCTATTTTTAAAATCATGCTTTTAAACATTTAATTTTTTTAAATAAGTAAACCTGTATCATGTTACTGTATGTTTCATAGTTAAATAAAAATTAAAGTCTTAATATTGTTGTCTTGAACTTTACTGGAATTTTGCAAAGTTGTCCTTTGGATGATAAAAATATATGAAATATAAGTTAGTGTTGTTCTTTATATACATGGTATTTGCATTTTACATAATAGTAGCTCCTTTTGTTTAAAATTGTTCCCCAGTGTATTTTTTCTTACACTGTTGTACTTACTACCCATTGAGATTTAATAAGGTGTCTGTTATCACAAGCTATTTCTTCTCTGTTGACATTATTTTAACTCCTCTACTCTTTCTGTTCTGATTTTCATCTAACATTAAAATACATCTAATGCTTTCTGTGGATCTTTATGGAAATAGGAGCCTATTGACCTGTGAGAATATAGACACTTCTGAGAACTAGCTGTATTCCTTTGAGACTATAAAAACATTGCTACTGTTATTTAGACCAGAAATACAAAGGTTCAACAGCTATTTATCCCAAGATTATGGCGAAGGAATGTGTCCTAAGAAGTTGAAATGTTGATGTCCATTTTAAATTTTATAAAAGTGTTGTAAACAAGCTATTTGAAGTATATATATACAGTTTTAGTTAGAGAAGGAAAAGTGAGTTAGGTATAATTTAGATCAGCGATTTTCAACCTTTTTCATCTCATGGCACACATACACTAATTACTAAAATTCTGCGGCACACCAAGAAATATATTTTAGCTGACAAAAAAATAGGTATAATTTTGATTCATTCACACCAGACAGCTATTATTGTGTTGGCCGTTGTCATTTTTTTATTTGACAATCTGATGGAAAAGAGGTCAGTGCCCCTGCGTAAATAGTCCGGTATTGCATGTTTTAAACATTCTTGCAGCACACCAGTGTGCCGTGGTCCACTGGTTGAAAATCACTGGTTTAGATAAAGCATATTCTCTAAGATTAATTTTCTATCGCTGTGGTTGTCAGTGTCAACAACATGGATTCAGATAGTGCATTGAACAATTCACGTTAGCAATTCATATCTATCCTTCTGCAATATGCTAGAAAAAGTATTAGAAAATATTTCAGTGAACATCTATCAAATTAGTATGTACCTGTGATTTGATTAATCTTTTTCTAGAAGATTTGTAAATTCAGTCCTTGCTTTTATACTTACAAACTAATTAACCAAAAAACTCTTTTGCCTTATCAAATTTGTTGATTATTGAAATCTAATTGATCTATCACTGATTGGTTTTTGAGACTAAATCCAAAGGCCATCTGTCTGCATAATTGCTAATATATTGAGTGAATCAACACATATTTATATTGTGTGATGATATATTCTTAGGATTTAAAGATCAATAGTCTGACTTTTTCTCCCTAATATTTTAATATTCTTAATTTGCTTATCTTATTATCTGACCTACTTAAGCTACAGTAATACAAATCAACTGTAAACATTCATAGGAAATGGTAGGCTAAGGAAAGGTGGTAACAAAATAAAAAAACTCCCTCGGCATAAGCTTTGCCAGTCTATTCTGAATGTATAACCACCTTACATTTTAAAAGTATGACTAAAACTGATACTAAATGTTTCATAATTGCATAAATTCACAATGTATATTATCTTTTCCTACCATGATTTGACTTTGAACTTATCTTTTGATGTTGCTGTTTCTTTTAGCATTCTTTAGATATTACAAAGTGGGAAGTGCTTTTTTTGTGTGTGAATAAAAATAAATGAAATCTTTTTAATAAAATATGTAAATCAGTTATTTAGTCACAAGGCTATCATATGTAACTATTATGTGTCCATAATTATCTTTTTGGAAAATATACAGAATTTTAACAAATGCTCTCATTGAATATAAATAAAAAGAAATATAAAAAGTAGATAGCTTTGTTTTTCACAACAAAGCTGTAACTAAAATACTTTCATTTTTGTTGCTTGTGGACCTTGTGCAGTTGGTCAGGTTATCAGTGTACTTTGCTAGGGCCTATGATGAAAAAGTGAGATTATTTTGTACGTTTTACTATATTTTAGTTTATCATTCTCAACTAATATTAGGACTCTAAACCTTGAACAGTTCACTGGTATGGTATTTAGACTCCGTTATTAGGGTATGATAGGAAGGATGTAGTGAGTGGTGTAATTGATTTATCCCCATCATACTGAACCTCCCGCTCTTCTTCCACTTTGTCCTCCCTTGGGCAATAATCACAGGGTCGAGCTGCCAATCTGTAGACTTAATTTTTTCCAGCAGTACCATCTGGCTCCTTGGCACCAGAAGTTATATTGGTTCTTTGTGGTTGCTGCTGAATTTGTCATATTGTTAGACAGCTGATAGGATGCTTCTTGCTATTTGATCCTAATTTTCTTTTAACTAATTATTGATTTTTATTTAGAGAATCTTCTTTAGCCATTTCCGAGAACATGGCAGAATTTTACTGTGAGAAGAATAGAATGCACCTGAACAAATATTATGTGTCAGCCTGAGATTCTCATCTCTGTTTTGTATTCGATCTAGTTCTTTAGTAGCCTTCTCTTTCAAGAGAGATTAATTTAAAATTAATTGTGGAGGTTTTCTGTTTCATTCAAAAAATTATATCTCTATTTAAAAATTATTTGAATGTGTACTTAAAATCCTATTTTGATTGCTGTCATTTCCCCATAATGAATATTTAGAAATCCTGTCAGTGGCACAGATAACCTTTTAACATCCAGTTATACTTTATCCCCTTAAAAATGGCCATTTGTGTATATCTTGTGTTTTATTTTGTAGATGAGGTGGTTTTGCTGTCATGCCTAATAACATCCATAAACAGTTTAAAAGGATAGTAGTTAAAAGCACATCTGAGTTGCAGTAATTAAAAAAATTTTTCTGAGCACTCATTTCTATACACTTAACCGGTTTTTTCATATTACATAGTAAACTATACATTTTTGATAAGGGCAAAGAATTACTTGACCCATTTGTTTCTAAAATAAAGGTCATAAACATAAGTAGATTATTTCTTAAACTCTTACAGAATTACATATAAAGCAGTTCATTTTGACATGTATTTACTTTATCATATTCGATTTCATTCATTTTTAATGGAACAAGATATATCTTTTAGAAAGTTTTTAGAGGTGTTTATTCATATACAAGTGTTTTTCCTGAGTTTAAACTAACTAGATGTATTGTCATCAGTGTTGGCTATAATCATGACAGGATACTGATATGTTAAAAAGATTTACTTCAAATCCTTATTGTTGCTGGTATGTGGGTGTTTGAAGTTCTCAAACGGCAATTTTGCTGAGATTATTTTAATGCCACCATTTTAGAAGCCTGCTAACTAAAAACTGGACTTTGCAGAACATTTTAATTTTGTGTAAGATCAAATATACAGCTAAACTGCTGTAATTTGGTCATGTTGTGATGTTCAATCCAGTTGTTTATAATTGTTTTGGTTTAAAGTATATAGAGAAAAGGAGTAATAAATGTCACTGTAAAAAGAACTAAATTATATGTCAGTGAAATGATTCATGTGCTAACTGGAATAGTTAACATGCATTTTATTCTACTGTCTAGCAGGAGGAGGTGGGCTATAGAAAAATGAATTCTTCACTAAATAATTTATAACAATTATATCAAATTTTAATAACTTCAGCTAAGAAGGCATACATATGATTCATGTTCTCACAATCACCTATATTAGAGATTAATTGTGCTTTCCTTAAACAAAAATGTACTCTTATAAATGTTTTTAATTGGTAAATCATGATTAGTTTTATCTTTATAGAGTAACATCATTTGATCAGTTTTTAGCTATAACCTAATGTGAAGCTAAAATCTTGCAGTTCATCTGCTGTCTGAAATGCTAGCTCATTAGAATTTGTCCCTAATATCAAAAAATGCCCTGAATTGTTTGTTGGCTTTATCTTAACTCAAATATGTAAAGGGACAGTAGAGCATTTTTCTTTGGAATCACAGAGAGTTCAGTGACCTTTTTGTGGCAAATTATGTAGAAAGAAAATATTTATATTCATTTAAAATAACCTCGGTGAAGAAATAGTCTCATTACCCTGTTTGATCAATTTCTTGTAGCCTGAGCTGTAGCATGCTGCTATTGCCATTGGTTGATGGAATACACTGAGTAGTGGCTAATGGTGATGGTGCTCATCAGGAAGGGTTCAGCCAGCGGTCAGCAACAAATAATTCAGGACTGTTTCTAAGTTTGTGGCTGGTGGAATTTGCTTCTTGCCCCAAGCCAGCAGCATTGCTGAGCTGGGCTATTTGATTAGAAGAGAGGCATATTTGCTTCTTAGCAACTGCACATTTGCACAACCCATAGTCCTCTACTGCCTCCAAAGGTTTTCCTTTTGTGATGGTAGAATAATACTTTATTGTTGATTGACGGACAAAAGAAGTTCTGATACGAGGCAGGCTTATAACCATTTTTGTTGTTGTTGGCTTTAAAAATTTTTACCTATGCAGAACATTTTTTGAAAAAGCGTAGAATAAATGTATAGTGTTAATAGGCATGGACAATCCCAATGTGTTAGAATTTTAATATGCATGTTAGCAGAAGGTTAGTACAGCGTGAATACGATTGCATACTGTTACAGTTTTCCCCGCAGGTTCAGTGATAGGAAATCAATTCTAACCCTAGTGTATGTATATACATAGATTCATATTCTGGGTGTATCTTCCAACTAGAATTAATGGTAGAGAAAATTTAACTAATAATGTTGAAAGAAAAATTGTTAGTGGAGGTTTTATATGGTTTTGTCAAATTTAAGAACTAGTCTTTACATAAGATTATAAGTCAAATTTGAAATCTTATACAGAGTGAATATAGAATTTGGAACATATTTCTCATAGGAGTCAATCTGCAGAAGAAAACATGTGTCTTCAATAGAAGACAAAGGTATTTATAACTCAGCAGTTAAGAAAAAAGTGAGAAAAGATAAATTTGGGAAGGGCAGTCTGAGTTTTATGATCCTGGGAAAGCAGGACCGGAAAAAACAGGTTTGTGTGTGTGTGTGTGTGTGTGTGTGTGTGTGTGTGTGTGTGTTTAGCATGGTTTTATGCTTTTCTCACTCAAACTTTATGGTTAAGACTTGAGTTTTAAGATTTTAAGGAACATGGTAAAAAAGTGATATGACTATAGATGATGTTAATTTTACTTTTGCATTATTTTTGGTAATAAAAATACATGCCTACTATACTTTAAAAGAATAATGCAAAAACTATTTGAGCATATATATTTTGATATACATAATTTAAATTCATTATTTTATATAAATTGTTGATATAATTCATGGTTAAATGAAATTCCATATATAAGATTAATATAAGGTTAAATTTTTTATGTTCTGTGATTTTATATTTAGAATATATCACTTTTTCTCCCAACTTAAAGGACTTTTTTCTATTTTTATCTCCTAAGAGTCATGACAAATATGAAAGTTTTCACAATTTAAAATAAACAACAAAAAAAAATGCACTGGTATGAAATTTTCCAGTTAACAAATCTTGAAACGTGTTTTGGGATTTAGGGAAAGTTAAAGCAAGTGCAGACATTAACATAGACATAAAGTGTATATGGGCAAATACTCTCATTTCCCAATAAAAGGACCTTAGGGCATATCAATGTGCATAATATGACCATCACTGTATTTACTTACTAATAAATAGCCACTTTAGTGGCAACCTAGAGGCCCAAAACAGGAAAAGGAGTGAAGTTGAGTGATTTGCTATTGCAAGGCAGTAATATGCCCCATCGTATCAAGCAGCTGTCCCTTTGCAATTTCAGTTAACATCTTAGAAACAATCCCTTTAAAAACAAATTGGAGCTCTAGGAGGAAATAGAAAATACTTTTAAAAATAGTTTTAATTTGTTTAAAAATTAACATGCCTGCTAGTAAATTGCCAAAGTTAGAATGAGTTTGATGTTACATAAATTAAGATTATAGTTTTCACGAACATTTTTATTTATAAGGTAAATTGTGGGTTTGATTTAATAAGGAAAATGTTCTTTAAATTACTAAACTTTCTTGAAAATACTTGCAAAAATGGCATTTTAAAAGCTCTAATCTACTGTATTAAAATTACTTGTGTTTATCAGACAATATCATTAGGTGGCATTTATTGCTAAGTGTCCCTGATTTCTTATTTGGGGGTACATAGTAAAAGGCAGTTTTCTTAGTGGGACGTTATAACAATTCTCACCTGTAAATAGGGAGATCTATTTCATTATTAACTAGGTTCTTCCCTCCATTTCCCATCGTGACTATAAGAAGTACAAAGTAATGTACCAAGTGATGTTCCTTTGGACTTCAGTTTTTACACACAGGCTTTTTGTTGGGGGAGAAGATAAACAGGGACAAATAGAGAGTTCTGGTGCTCTTCTAGGTAAGGCAGATATAGGAGTAGGGAAGGAGCAAGGTGGTGAGGTTGAGGGAGATGATGGGATTTCAGTGCTCAGGTGACTTCCTTAGGTCTTTAAGGTAAAGTCTCTAGAGAAATATATCAGAATAAATTTCATCGTGACTTATTGTTTTTTTAATCACCAGAAATAGAAACTCTATTTTTTAAGAACTGTGACCTTGCCCACAACTTTGTTGATGTTTTTGGCTCAGTGAATTATTGTTTTGTTATTGAAGAAGCTATGGCCCAGAGAGCTTAGGTGATTTGTCCAAAGCCACACAGCAAGTAATGGTGGAGCTGAGGTGGAAATTTAGGTCTTTTTTTCCCTCCAAAGCCTATGATCATGTCTCCTGTAGAGCACTAATACCTGCCCTTTGGGCTTGTAGTGTTTAGGAATATGTGTTTTGGATGTTGTCAAACGGGAAATGAAATCTCTGATACTAGCTTTGGACCTGGCCAAATAATTTGGCTTTTTAAAATTTCATTTTCTAGTTAGATTAAAGATAACAAAATCTATTGCATGAGGTTATTTGAGGCCCAAATGAGATAATCTATGCACCTTTCTTTGTGGATATTACAGCATTTTTTTTTTATAGTAAGGGATTATTGTATTCCTACTTTAATGGTGCATCTAAAGTCTTGATTTCTAACCGTGGAAATTATATAGTCTTTTTAGTTCTGGAAGGAACGTAGAAAGTAATTTAGTATGCTACTTCCTCATCTTACAGGTGAACATGTAAGACTTAGAATGGTTAGTTGGCTTCTCAAGGTCACATATCTATCTAATGGCATCACTACCACTTCTAGCACCATGTATTGGATTTTATTTTTTAATTCCTCACCTGAGGATATTTTTCTATTTATCTTCATATAGAGTGGGAGGGCAGGAGGGAGAGAGAGAGTGAGAGAGTGAGAGAGTGAGAGAGAGTGAGAGAGAGAGAGAGAGAGAGAGAGAGAGAGAGAGAGAGAAAGAAAAAGAAAGAGAAACATCGATGTGAGAAGACACATCAATTGGTTGCCTTCCGCACGACCCCATCAGGGCCGGGGACTAACCGCAACTGAGGCACATGCCCTTGACCAGAATTGAACCTGCGACTCTTTGGTCTGTGGGCCGATGCTCTAACCACTGAGCCAAACTGGCCAGGGCCATGTATTGGACTTTTATGTGCCAGGCACTGTGCTGGATATTTCTGATGTTTTATTTCAAGTCTCTACATAAATACTCCCTTTATGTAGGGAGTATTATACTCATTTTGTTGATAAAGAAACTGAAATTTAGGATGATCATACCACTAGGATGTGAGAAGTCAGGATTCCACCCAGAATCTGTATAACTTCAGTGTTTCTAGTATAATGTAATCAGCTTCCCTTGAATACCAGGTCCCAAACTTCAGCCTCCTGCCTCTAATTTAGTAAAACATGATCTCCTCACACCACATCTACATTTTTGTTAAAGAATCTATTAGTAATAGCAAGTGTAAAATTTGAATCATTTAAGTAGCCTTTTATTCATCTTTTTTTTTTTTTTGGTTAATCCTCACCTGAGGATATTTTCCCATTGATTTTTAGATACAATGGAAGGGTGGGGGGGGGGGGGAGAGGGAAAGAAAGAAAGAAACATCGATGTGAGAGAGACACATCCACTGTTTACCTCCCGCCGCACGAACCTGACTGAGACTGGGGATATACCTGAAACCCAGGTACGTGCCCTTGACCAGGGATCAAACCTGCGGACTGAAGGGTATTATGCTGGGCGAAATAAGCCAGTCAGAGAAAGACAAGTATCACATGATCTCACTTATTTGTGAAATATAATGAACAAAATAAGCTGATAAACAAAATAGACCCAGAGATATGGAAGTAGGGATCAGACTGACAAATCTCAGAGGGGGGAGGGGAAAGATGCGATAAACCAAAGAGCTTGTATGCCTATAAGCATAACCAGTGGACGTAGGCAACAATATTGTGAAGGTGGGGTGGGGCTGGAGCCCGGAGGAGGGTGTCAATGGGGGAAAAGGAGAAACATCTGTAACAAAAATAAACTAATTAAAAAAATGAAAAGAAAAAAGTAAAAGAAGGAGATAATTTTTAAAAAAATGAATTTTTCTTTTTACCAGATATGTGAGAGAATTCTAAGATGATAGGAATCCTGTGTTGGTGTTTTAGATGGAATTCTCTTGCAAGGATTGGTATGAAAACATATTAATTGGCATAGATATTAGTGAAGTAAATTTCATTTTGAAGCTACAGTCATATAATTATTATTTTTCTTAAAGAAGGGAAGTAGTGGCAATCTATATAGTAGACTATTTGAAAACTAGTAGTATGTGCTTTTGAAGTAGATGATTTTTATTTTCTCCATGGAAGATTTATCTTCTTAATATATTTTTGCTTGGATTAATAGTGAAATTAGTTTGTACTACAAAATTGCAAAATGCCTAGGGAATAGGTGGTGGCAACTTCACGCTATTCAGTCCACTGGGAGAAACTGGTCAGTAAAATATTTTTAAAAATGAGTAAAACAAGAAACACTTAATTGTGGGCTGATTTATTTTTTCCAAAATGGCATTATAATTTCTCCTTCAGAAATAATTGTGTGGTAACTTGTGATAATGCATCTTTAGGGGTCTATAGAATGGGGCTACCTTATAGTAAGATCACTTTACAAGGATGTTCTTTTATTACTTCAGCAACTAAATTTCTGTTTTTGGTGCCTAACATCATCTACCCTCTAACAAATGAGTTTTACTTTATAGCTAATAGTGCTTCAATAAGGATAGACTACTATATAATTGGTATATTAAATAGTGATTTTATAATAGATATTTTATTTTATAGTATAATTTTTAATGAACAAAATTTGGAGATAAATTAAGAAAAATATAAGACACCTAGAATATGCAAATATTTTGAGAAAAATGCTCTCAGAATACATGAGGCTACTAATAAGAATTAATGATTATCCTGTTAGGGAAACACAAAGTTAGACAAGGTCCTTTGCCTGTAGCCATATACATTAAAAACTGTATAGAATAAAAACTAATGGCGATATAATATATACTATAACATATGTGAAGAAACCGTTTGTTTAAACAGTTTCTCTTTTCAATACTACTTTTAGGTGAAAAGACAAATACATTCATATGAGTACATTTTTTAAAAAAGATCTCTGTTGGGTCTAACCTGCAATTTGTGTATACTCAGCTCAATAGCTAAGACCTTTCATCTTGGAAGCATAATTTAATATAATATTTGTATTTATAATCAGGACTGGAGGCACTGCAAGATCTAGAAATACAAAAATGCACTGTGCTGGTAAACTTTGCGTGGAGATACAGCAGCGTGAGCAGAAGCTGAGAGTGGCCTATGAGTATGATGGGGCTGCAATTAAGGGGATCAATAGAGTTTGAGATATAAGGTGCCACCAACATGGATTAGCCAGTCATCAGTGGATGACTTCAAATTCTAGACCCTGTTTAGAGTACATGCAGAGGAGAAGATGTGGGAAGGTGCTTTCGTCTTTTTATGAAAAGTGGACTGTTCACAAGCAACACAATAAAAAAAATAAACAAGGGAGACGACATTAAACTAAAAAGCTTCTGCCCAGCAAAGGAAACCATCAGCAAAATGAAAAGGTAGCCTACTGAACCAAGATACCACATTGTATTTAGTCAAACTGTCTTATTAAGGCTCCTCTTAGCTGGAACAATTTCTCAGACTTCCTTTGTTTTTAATGGCCTAGACAGTACAAGCCAGCTATTTTGTAGACTGTCCCTCAGTTGGGATTTGTCTGATATTTTTCTCAGGCTTAGACCAGGGTTTTTGGTGTTTGGGAGGAAAACCACAGAAGTAAAGTGCTGTTTTCATCTGCTGTATCAAGGTATATACTATCCTTATGACTTATCACTGTTGATGATAAAATACACATAACATAAATGTACCATTTTAACCACTTTTAAGTATGTAATTCAGTGGTATTGAGTACATTCACAGTGTTGGGAAACCATCACCACTGTCTATTTCCAGAACTTTTTCATCATCCCAATTACAAACTCTGGACTCATTTAATAACATTTCCCTTCCCCCAGCCCCTGGGAACCTCTATTCCTCTATTCTATTTTCTGTCTCTGAATTTGCCTATTCCATTATAAGTGGAATTATATAATATTTGTCTTTTTGTGTCTGGCTTATTTCATTTAGCATAATGTCTTATTTTATTTATCCATTTTGAAGCATATATCAGAATTTCAATTTTTTTTAAGGCTGAATTATACATACACACACATATATATATGCTGCAGTTCGTTTATTCATTCATTTGTTGATGGACACTTGGGTTTTTCCACCTTTCGGCTATTTATGAATAATGCACAACCCTATACTAGCAGTGAACCTAAAGCCTATATATTACTTTATTATTTATTTATTTATTATTAACTAATAAACATTCTATTATTCTCACATTTCCTGTGGTCAGGGATTTGGGAACAATGTAGGAGTGTAGTTCTGACTTGGGGTATCTCATGAAATTGCCATCAGAACGTTAGCTGGGGCCAGTCATCTGAAAGTTTGCTGGAGTTGGCGAATCCACTTTCAAGGTGACTTACTCGCAAGGCTTCAAGTTGGTGCTGACTGTTGTCAGGGGTCCCCAGTTCCTCCTCACATGGGCCTTCCACTGGCTGCTTCAGTGTCGTTATAACGTGGTGGCCTGCTATCCCCAGAGCGAATGATCCCAGAAAAGAGCCAAGTGGAAGCTATATCCTTCTTATGACCTATTCTGAGAAGTCACATAGCATCAATTCAGCTTCCTTCTGTTCACAAGAAGCAAATCATTGACATTGACTCAGATTATAAAACAGTATGTAGAATATGAGGTCAGATATGCACAGAAAATGTCCTGATACTGATTATACCACAATTTTAGCAGAGATTATTTCTATTACTTCTGGTTATTTTCTTCTTTATGCTTACCAGTTGTGGTGATTTAAAAATATGTTCACAAATTCCTTGACATTCCTCCCTTCAAAAGGTTAAAATATTATATACTGGAAACATCTTTTCATGATATTGTGTTTTTCTATACACTGCTTATAAATTTTTGAAGTATTTGCCCAAAATGGTATTTCATTGTTGTTTTAATTTGCATTTTCCCCAGTTTTATTGAGATATAATTGACATATAACATTGTTGCATTTTTTTATTGCTAGTGATGGTGAATTCTTTTCACACTTATATTAATTATTTGTATTTTTTGTGAATTGCCTTTTTAAAAAATTTTTTTTTCTTTATTGATTTTTTAGAGAGAGAAGAAGTGAGAGGGAGAGAGAGATAGAAACATCAGTGAGAGAGAACACTGATTGGCCGCCTCCTGCATGCCCCCACTGGGGATTTGGCCCACAACCTGGGCATGTGCCCTGACTGGGAATCAAACCGGCGACCTCTTGGTGCAGGGATCGATGCTCAACCACTGAGCCACACCAGCCGGACGAATTGCCTTTTTTATATATTTGCTCATTTTAAAAATTGGCACATTCTTTTTCTTTATCAAACATGCATTATATATTAAAGAATCTAAAACATTATTATGTAGGTTGTAAATATTTCTTCCTTATAATTTACATTGATTTAAAAAAAATAAATGGTAGAATTTTTAGAGGTAGAAGGATAGCAAAGGAAATCTAATCCAACACGTCTTACTTATAGATGAAGATGCCTTATTCTCTCCCCTCCCTCAAGATCTCTTTCTGCCCTTCTCCCACCAAATCTGAACCTGTTATAGTCACTTGTCCAGGTAATCTGTGCTCTGCTCATGGTAAAGGGAGTAAAGGACATGATTCATTAGTTAGTATTTGCATTTAACAAATTGGGATTTCTTAATTACCCCAAATAATTAACCACTAATGATGTATTAGGTAAGAGCCACAAGCGAGTAGGAGAAATTTTGTTTTTGTTTTTTTTAAATTAAGCAACTTCCTAGGTTTCACCAATGGTACTCTATTGGTGACAGCTTCCTTCACTGTTTCATAAGACTGTATCTTCTTTTTTTAAATTGATTTGTTTTTTTTTAGAGAGAGAGGAAGGGAGAGAGAGAGAGAAACATCGATGTGGGAGAGAAACATTGTTCAGCTGCCTCCTGCACAACCCTCACTGGAGATCACGCCCGAAACCCAGACATGTGCCCTGACCGGGAGTCGAACCAGGACCTCTCAGTCCATAGAATGATGCTCAATCCACTGAGCCACACTGGCCGGCAAGACTGTATCTTGATCATACCGTTATTTGTTGCCCAGTAAATCTAAACAGAACCTGGGGGTGTAAATAACACAACATTTTTTAATACGTCATCTCTTTCCAAATGGATTTGAGGTGACTAAAATTCTGTTATTTCACTTATAGTGCTGAGAACTGTACCTTGTTAATATATGTTAATTGAATAAATTCACACTACTTTTAAAGTTATCAAAATGAGATATTTATTAGTAAGAAGAAAAATTCAAAAATCGACTTATGAGTTTATCCATTCTATGATCTAAGAAAAGGTTAAAATATTTAATACGTAGATAATTTAATCTTATTAAAAAGCTTAGAGCTTTCTGGTGGGAAAAAGTGGGATGACCTAATATTAGACTATTCGTCGAAAGGAATAAATTATTTACTGGAAAGGACCAACATCGGAATCTTTTACATTCTTCCTCTTTGGCTGTACATAATTACTAAAGTGTATCTGACAAGTGATAAGAAAATGGGCCTGCGTTTCTGTGATGGGGGCCTTTGTATAAACTGAAGCAAATACTGTCTAGCAAGAGGAATATTGGACTTCTGTGGCTCTTAGATACCTTTAGGACTTTTCTGTTTATGTGGTAAAATAGCTTGTTTTGTCTGCTCCTTTACCCACTTCTTCCTACCCCTAGGAATGAAGCAAATTATTATAGATGATATATATTGGCTTTGTAATTTCTATAAATGAAAATTCAAATTTTAATAATCCCTGCACTTAAAAATATAAGAGAACATAAATTATATTATTTCAAAAAAGGGGAGGGCAACCTTTACACATTGGGCTCCTGCTGGAGATAGCAGCTCTATTGCTTATAGAACCAGATGACTTTAGGGATTTCTTCTTTGCTTTTAACTTATGATGACCATTTCCAAATAGAAGGATTTGATAAAGCATTTTCAACTAATATATCAAGTACTTCATAGATACTTAACCAATCTCTTATTCTGGCCTTGGTTTCTTTTGAGCTCTAATTTCCTAAAACAGACTCATTTCCTGACAGCCAGGTAAATTAATTATTTTACAGCCTGGATCTTGCAGCTTTAAAAGTCTGTCAATATTAGCAAGTGTAAAATTTGACTCATATAATAGTAGCTCTATGTTTCATTCATCTGCTTTTTAAAAAGGAGTCATTTTTATTCTGATATGTGAGAGAAACATCACCTGTGAAACTTGAAAGTGGCCTCAGAGATTATTTTACAGATGAGGAAACTGAAGTACCATTGTGTTAATGACTCATCCAAGGTCACACAACCTGTTAGTGGCAGAAATATTTCTATAATTTAGATTATATGTCTCTCATTTTGGGTTAAGGCCTTCTATCTCTTGCCAGGTCATATATAACAGTAGTCACTGTTTATACTGCTAAAGAAAAAAAAATAATTTCAATACTCAGAATTAGGAAGACTTTCCTAGAGAATTTGGTGTGATTTCATCTACTGTGATTTAAGAGTTGTCGGTCTTGTCCCTAGGCTGCAGTGGTGAAGTGGCTTTTCTTGCTTGGATACTGAGCTGTGAGTAATTTTATGTAAGGCTAGTCCACTGAACACTTTCCATTTCTGATTCTAGGGCACAGGGTTAAGGAAAGAGCCCTCTGGAGGACTCCTGAAACTTTTTCTCATCTTGGAGAATGAACAGCTTAATTTCTGGTCAACCTAGTTTCGTTAAGGATAGTTGGCAAGTGTGCTTTTGCCTATTTCACATGCATAAGTTTCAAGTCAGGTAAAAGTAAGCCTGTAGGACCTGGGGAGGGTTATCCTGGAAACAGCAGGTAGGTAAAGTAGTTTAGCATTTCCGAAATAAGGTCCTAATTTCTAGCAAAGTCTGTCACTGCTAGTCTGGAGTAGCCTAATTGCCATTAGGAAAGAATTGGTTTCTTAAAAGGGAAAAATAATGGGGAAAACTTCTTAAGAGCTTTATTACATTCTTTTTCATGAAATTATTTCTGCAACAAATTGATTAATATCTAACTTGAAGAATTTTATGTAGGCATTTCACCATTATGATTTTGAAATATGGAAAGTTCTTGCAAATATTCTTAGATTGCCTTCTGTCTGTCTGCCTTGTAAAAGATCCTTTTAGTTAAATGGACCATCCTCCTTAAATGATGTCATTAGCTCAGATTGAAAAGACATTGCCTGCAGGGAAATCATTTAATTGAACTAAAGTGCCTTATTTCTGTAGATCTTGGAGCAGCTCACTCACTCTTATCTTCAGATTAGATAATTTATATCAGATAATTTTTTCAACTCTATGAATGATAAAATGTTAAGAAAAGTAATCTCCTTTTTAAGGTATTTTGGTGTTTCATAGTTTTCCATTTATATCAGAGTTAGAATTGATGGTTCTTAAAATGTGAACTAAAGTCTTATTTTCAGATAAAAATTGTTATAGTTTATTAGACTAAATTATTAATGCGTTGGGGTTATACAGGTCAGTGGTTTCAAAATATTTTTGACTTCTATATAAATGAGTCAACCAATTTTGCTTTTGATACCTTTCCCCACTTTTACTGTTTTTTTTTTTTTTTGCCTTTGTTTTTATTTTAAGTCAGGTTTATTGAGGTATAATGTACATACAATAAAATCCATTTTTTTAAGTGTATAGTTTGATGAATTTTGACAGATGTATGGAGCTGGGTAACCACTACCACCATCAAGATGGAGATAAGATACAGAATATTTTTAAAAATATGTTTTATAGATTTTAGAAAGGGAGAGGAAGGGAGAGGGAGAGAGAGAGAAGCATCAATGAGAAACATTGATCAACTGCCTCCTATACACCCCCTGCTGGGGATCAAGTCTGTGCCTGGGCATGTGCCCTGACCAGAAATCTAATCATCGATCTCTCTGTGCATGGGGTGAAGCTCAGCCAACTGATCCACACCAGCCAGGGCAAGATACAGAATATTTTTATCACTGCAGAAAGTTCCCTCATGCCCCTTTGTACCAATCCTATGCCTTCATTCTCAGTTCCTGGCAACAGTTGATCTAATTTCTGCTCCATAGTTTTGCCTCATCCAGAAGGTCATATATGTGGAATGAATGATACAGCGGGTAGCCAGGGAAGTTTGGCTTCTAATGCTTAGCATAATGCTTTTACAGTTTATCAGTATTGTTGCATGTATCTGTAATTTATCCCTTTTTATTGCTGAGTAGTATCCCATTGTATGGATATACCACAACTTGTTTATCCATTCACTAATGATAGATATTTTTGTTCTTTTCAGTTTTAGCTAATATTAATAAAACTATAAATGCTTATGTCAAGTCTTTGTGAGGGTGTATGTTTTCATTTCTGTTGGGAGTGGGGTTGCTGCGTCATATGATAAATTTATAAGAAACTGCGAACTGTTTTCCAAAGTTACCATACCATTTTGTATTCCCACTAGCAATGAGAGTGGCAGTTTCTTTGGATCTTCACCAGCACTTGGTATTGTCTGTCTTTTCATTTTAGTCCTTCAAGTAAGTGTGCTAATGATTGTACTATCTTTTAACTCTACTACCTACTTATCTTTATTTTAGTCCGTGAATCTTACGAATTTAAAGTTGGCAAACAACCAAAACATAACATCTCTCTGCTTATTAGTTGAATCTGTTTTAAAGATACTAGATTGGTTTGGTTCATGATTCCAAAATCAATTGTAATCATCCCAGTTAAAAAAATTTTGCATTGAACTCTGCATTCTAATCACTTTTGTTATTATAGGGATAAAGCCATTATCTTCACGTATATTGTTCATGTTCCTAAATATATGACATGTTCCTAAATATATGACATGGTTGAAGCAACACACTGTTCCTCATCTCTTAGAGTTTTCCCTGTTAAGAAATATTTTATTGAATTTCCTTGGCAACTGTATATATAGTAAAAAAATTTTAAAGTTGAGACAATAATTTTTAAAGTCTCAAGTTGATATTAAAGAGTTATACCATTCTTTTCAAATGTATTTCTTTAAGGAAGACATTTCACCATATTTATTAAAATCTTGATAGTCTTCTACATTGAAGTCATTTGGTATCTTAGCATAATAGAAAGTGTTGCTATGCTCCAGGCCTTTTATATAACATGACTATTTAGTAATAATTTTAAAATCCTGCTGATATGTGGTTCCTGCTTTTCTTTTTGGATTAGCACTGTTTTGAAAGGGGGATAATTCTTTGCACAAAAATTAAGGGTGAGTGAATGCTGTCCTAAGATTTTTTTACAATCAGCATTAATTCTTTTATACTGGATACTTTAAAAAAACACACCTAGAAGTGCTAGGATATTGCTATGAAAGCAAATATGAAGTATAAAATATTTTATTAAAATAACTAATATATGATGGCTCTTATTGAAGTAGAAGATAGTAGCAAATAGAATAATATATTAAATCTTATCAGTAATTGAATTATAACTGGTATAGACTTTTCTTAGTATTTCTTCTGAAAACTAGTTCTTAACTGTACCTCATAGTTTGCTGTATCAAAATATTTCATAACTCATGTTGTAAAATTCACATGTAAGATTTCTAAAAAGTTCACCTTATTATATTTAGATGATTTCATGTTATGTAGCTCTTCTATCAGTCATTTGATGTGAACCTCACCAAAATCAGTTGCAACAACATCCAATTTTCTCCTAGTCTCTAGTTCATTGCTAGGTCAGCAAACTTTTATGGAGAAGAGAATGAAAGGGCAAACTGGTCTGAAACAGGTAATAGGCAGCTTTTTGTATCCAGGTGAGAAGGTTCTTTGCTTCCAGAGCTAAGTAATTAGGGGGGTAAGAATCCTCCGATAATTCAGCCAATAAAGGTGTTTAATGATAGAATGAACCGTTAGAGGTGATGATTAATTAGCCCGGGCACTTTGGGCTGGCCAATGTGCATGCAGTAGTACATACTGGCCATCAGCTGGTAAGCATGCAGTCTTGTAAAGGGCTTTCTGCTCTGACACTGGTCATATATCATTGCAGCTGTGCCCTTTGATTACTGGGAGGGCTTGCAGAGTGATTAATAGCCAGGATCAATGTTTCTGCCCAGCACATGACATTTGGTCACAGAGCAACCATATACTTATTCCCCTTTGGCACAACGCTTAGGAGGAATGAAGGATGAGACCTGCCAATTTATAGCTGAGGAGCTTCCAGTTTATAAAATGAGTCAACTTTGACTGTACAAAATTATTCCCCATTGAAATAATTAGTGCAGCATTAAACACAATTAGAACTAAAACTACAGGAGCATGCTTGCTGAATTCAAGCCAGTTGACAGATGGTTAAGACCTGATATTTGGCTGCCTATGATGACCAAGAGTTATTATTTTGCTGAGAAAATGAAAAAGCTTAAAAGTGAACAGTGGCTACTTAAAAAAAAAAAAAAAGGATTAGGTGACATGATGCAAAATGCACATGGAAAATACACCAGAATGTTAGACTATTCAGTGTGACAGCTCTATAAATGTCTGTAACACAAACAATTGACTATCTGTGTGTGAGTGATGCTTATTATTAACACCATATACAGCCACTTAAAGCAGATCCTGGTTAAGACAAAATTGGGTTATATGAGAGCTGCTTTAATATGATATGGTCTTATTTTATGACGGATGTTGGGTCTCTGCTTGCTTTTAGTGCCGCTTATAAACCCTGTTAGAATAGAAGGTTTGCTGGACATGAAATACTGTTAAGAACTTAACTATACATATAGTAAAAATGTTTGTGTTAAAATTAAAAAGAAAAATGGAAACCTTTACCTTGAAATCTTTAGATATGTAAATTAAGCTCCCTTATGTTAATTATAACAACATATTAGAGTAAAACATAGACCCTGTGGTGTTTGGTCTTGATAAAACTTGACAAATCATGGTTCATATTGCATTTGGAGTGTTGGCATTTAGTTCACAATGTATTTTACTATTTCTGCACCAATGCTGGATGTTCTGAGTCATAAGTACTCCAGAAGCTACATTCAGGAAGTTGTCAAGGTCTGTAATGTATACCATATAACATTATAATCATTTAAAAAAATATCTGCATATATATGTGTGTGTGTGTGTGTGTGTGTGTGTGTGTGTGTGTGTGTGTGTGTGTGGTTTTAAGCATATGCTTTCAGGGATATGAGAATTTAGTATTTGGAAGAAACAACAAGAAATTGATAAATTGATGTGAGTAGAATTTTAGTTTTCCAACTTGCACACTTGATTAGAGTTGCATTTTATACTCATGGTAACAAAAAGTCAGTTTTCTTACATGATTTTTCTTCTAAATCATTAAAAAGGGATGTTGGACTAATGTGCTGTTTCTAACTAGAAATAAAGGGGCATATAAATAAAGGGACCAAATAAATTCTGGCAGTTTGGGGTTAATCACTTAATTTATGACATGTCTACATTTCTTAATTTATAGTGTAAGAAAAGTATGTTAATTATTACCTGGATTTATATACTAGCTTTTCCCCCTAAGAATTCTGAGTGCTTTCTGATTTCTCCTATAAGGTCTTTTCCTTTTTTCTCTTAAGCACTGGGAAGATACAGGATATAAAGTTTCTGTGGCTTATTCAAGATCACAGCCAGTGACACTGCTATTATAAGAAAGCAGAGCTTGTTTCTAATTATCTACCTATTCTTCTGTTACTGTAGCTTTGTAACAATATAAAATGGTTACTATCAGCTTTCATGAAATCTAATGAAACATCTTGAATAGTATTTTATAAATATTCAGACCGAATTTTTTGTTGTTGTTCCTTGAGCCTATGGGGATTCTGTTCTTATCTGTCCACACATAATATTGTCTCTTGACCAATATAAATTTCTAAGTTGGTGGGAGTTTGAAAAGAGATGGTTAAAAGTTATTTATGGCTGTGGATTAGAGTAAAATTCTGAGCTCAAACCAAGGAAGTTGGCTTTATTCTTACCTTTGTGCTAGTCTGAGATAGCTGGACATTGAGTATATGAAAACTGAAAGTGAGCTTAATTGAAGATTTTGGAATTCTACTTTTACTTCATTTCTTGTCTCATATTGATATATAAGTGTTCACATGATTAAAAATTAATTTGTTATGGGGAAAAGAGATGCAAAATATTACTTGCATATTAGATAATGACTTGATAAAAAAATGATCTGTAGAAGGAAGAGAGATAAAAGATTTTCTTAACCTAAAACGAACTGGAGAACTCCATAGGTACAATAAAGTCAAAGAATCACATGCTCACAGAAACAGTATATTCTAGAACTGTCACTTTGGGAAAAAGTATTTGTTTAGAAAGAGACAAATAATTTATATACTAAACAGGCTACAACCCTACTCTAGCTAGGGCCCTTGTTTATTATAATGAAGGACTTTCTCCTTCACCTGTGCACACACATGCACACACATGCACACACACACCCTCTGAAGGTGCCAGGCTCACTTCTGCCTTGGGTCAATGCCCAGCCGGGTACTTTGCCTGGAGTGTCTCCCCGACTCCCTTCCACTTTCCCTCTTCTTGACCTGACTGGCTCTTTTACATTCCTCAGTTCAGTGGTCACCTTTGTAGAGAGGCCATCCTGGACCACCCTTTCTAAAGTAGTGTTATGTTTATCTCTTGGAGAGGATTGAATTCTAATCTTAAAAAAATTTTTATCCCCTGGGTCTTAATTTCTCTTGTCATGATTGCAAAACAGTTTGTATATATAGTATTGTTAGGATAGCCTTAGACCCAGACATGCAGGGACCCCCGCTTTGGATTCCACACCTTAGAGGGCCCTGATTGGACCCTTCTCTAGTGTCCATCTCCTTGGGTCCAGTCATTGGGGTCAAGGGCAGGTGCCCAACTCATGTATACACCTCACTTCAACCCACCTTAACTTCTATACCATGCTCTGGATACCCAGGGTTCCTGAAAACCCTTCCCAGATGACCCCAAGCTCGCTCCCAGAGCCTGTGTGGACCTCTTCCCTGGGTCTGTCATCTGGTAGGGGGACCACAGTATTGGTGTGTACACCACGGGCCTAGGGAATGGCTGTGGGTTTTGTGCAGGCGAGTGTGGACAGAGTGGAAAGGTGAACATGTGTACAAGGCTCCTTGGGGGTGTGCGATGCAGCCGGAGGTGGGAAGTAAAGAGATGTGGGACTCTTAGGAATCAAGATTCTAAATTTGACCCTGGTCATCCACATTATCATGATGATGTGTATTTGTCATGGCTGAAGGATAGACCATATTTGAGTTAATACTTTTATTAGCTTGATATATAGCATCTTAATATTTCGATGTATGCTGTGTGGGCCTCCATCTGTACTCTTGTTCCAGGCCTGCAGATGTCAGGGGAGGTTTGAGTGTTGTACCTGAAACTTATCTTCCTCAGATCCTAAAGGCATGGGCCTTTTCCTGTAAGTTGAGTATATTAAAAAGGTTTAGCAGGTTTTTAATGAAGGTGAAAACTGCCTGGCTAGTGTAGCTCAGTGGCTGAGCAATGATCCGTGCACCAAGAGGTCGCTGGTTCAATTCCCAGTCAGGGCACATGCCCAGGTTGTGGGCCTGATCCCCGGTGGGGGACATGCAGCAGGCGGCAACTGATGTTCTTTCTCATCGATGTTTCTATCTCTCTCTCCTTCTCCCTTCTTCTCTCTCTAAAATCAATAAAGAAAAAAAAAAAAAAAAAAAGGTGAGCCCTGGCCGGCTTGGCTCAGCGATTGGAGGGTCGGCCTGCGGACCAGAGAGTCCCAGATTCGGTTCCCGCTAGGGGCACGTACCAAAAAAAAAAAAAAGGTGAAAACTATTTACATGCCTTATGAACAAAGAAAATGACAAGTCAGTTTTGCTCCAACATTTTATTATGAAAATTTTCAAACTTACTGCATAGAATTAAAAGAATTTTACAGTGAATGCCTGTATATCCACCACTTAGATTTATCATTAACATTTTCCTATCCTTGCTTTATCACATATCAGCTTCCCACCCCCTCGATTCATTCATTCAAGTCCTCTTATCTTTTGGTGCATTTCAAAGTAAATCACAGACACCAGTATACTTCCCCCAAAATACTTCAATATGAGAATTCATTTTTAATAGGAGACTAAATTCCTCACTCTAGAAGCTTAATGTTTTTAAAGTAAAATTCCCTTTAATTTGATAAACTGTGTTGTTCTCACTCTGCAACAGTGCCTTTGAGCTTCCACCATGTGTCAGTCTTCTTCCGAAGATGTGTCTGTTGGTAACTATTTATTGTAACTTGATTCAGCACGTGGTGATTTGCACCTGATTTTGTCCAGGTAAATCAGACTTTGAGGGTGCAAAGATGAATTTGAATTGTTCATGTCCTTCAGAAACAAATTCTAGCGTGTATGGGGGGCTGGGGGTCACAGACAGCCACATGGAAAACTCTAATGCAGAGTGATGAGTAGTGATATTTTTGTAAGTGTTTAACCACTGGCTCTTGGGAGAAAGAAACTCTGATTTGGAGCATTTGCTGATTTTCATTGTATGTATATTTCCACCATGGCCATTTGGGAGGAAAAACTTTTCCTCTATCAATTTAGGTCTGAATGGTAGTGGTTGTGGGTTGTGAATTCACTGACAGTAGACAGGAGAAAAGATGAGGTTTCTCCACACTTGTGTGGGAGCACTCAGTATAATAAGTGACTCCCTCAAAAACCAGAGGTAAAGGTTTGTATACCAACCTAACAAAAGGAGGGGGGTTAGGGCTTCAAAGGAGAGATGGTTTTGATAAGGATTGTTTACACAAACTTTTTGAAATGTCAGGTGCCCAAGGTTAGTCACCTCCTGACAAGAGACCTCTGGAGTGGAGTGGTGTGGGGGCGTTATGGCAGTGAACTCTTGTAAAGTTGTTTTAGTCAGATAAGGGGAGGTTAGATAAGATTTCTTTCTATAGCTGCTGTTGGGTTTTTGGTCCCTTCAGCCAGTTCCAAGCCACCAGTATGACGCCACTGCAGAGTTGGGAAGAGTGCTAATAGCTGGCTCAGGACTGAGCTCCTGCTGCTCCAGCAAACCCCTGGAAGTGCTACAGTGGAGAGGAGTCCACGGAAGGGCTTCCCAGTCCAGGGGAAGACATCTGGAAGCGACGGTGCTTAAGCTGACTCTGGAAGGATGAGTGTGAGTTAGATGATGAAGAGTGGGAGAATGGGCTGGGTAACGTTGGATTAGTAGCATGTTTGTTTAGATACTGGAGGTTCTTGAATATATTGCTTAGGAGTGTGAGGTCATAAGGGAAGTATTGGAGGATATCAGGTTAGGGGAGTGGCATTTTCTCCCCACAACATCAGATTAGTAACAGTATCGATGAGCAGAATACCAGAATAAAGGCAGGAACGTGAGTAGCTAGGACTTGGTGACTGACTTGGAGAGTAGACTCAATGATAAGTCCCAGATGTCTGACTTTGGCAAATGAGTGGGGCATGGTACATTTCACTAAAGTAATTCAAGGAGGAGGAATGATTTGGGGAGATTTAAAAATATTAAGTTGGAACTGCTTTGGGGACACAAAAGTGGTAGTGTTGGCAGTCAGATATGGGTCTGGAGCTCAGGAGAGTGATCTGAAATCATAATATATATATTTCAGGGAAGGCAGTAATAATTTGGTACATTCTGGTGTTCTTTTTGTGCATGTTTCTAAAATGCATTATTTAATATAATCTTTTTTAGTTAACATTTTTTTTTTGGTAAAAACAAAGATAAACTTTAGCCAACCTCTTCAGAAAATGCCAAAGATAATATTCACTTATTATAATTTGATGTAGCAGATGGTGATATGCCTCTGACTTTGTTCTGGTAAACCCGACTTGAGACTTACCACTACCTTTTATTAACTGTCAGTTACATAACTACCAGTTTAGGTGAAAGTGCCAATAAAAAATTTCCTCAACATGTGTACAAGTGATTTAATGTCTTATAGCATGTATAGCAATCAGTAAAATCATCAGATTCCTGTTATGTGCCAGGATTATGCCAGGTATTGGGATTCCATCAGTGCTGCCCCTGTGAAACAATGTCTAGTGGAGAAACAGACATTAATCACGCAAGGATAGAGTCATACAAAAGCAGTCGTATCTGCAAGTTCACGTGCCACAAAGGAGGGGTGTATGATGCTGACAGCGGAATCTGACCTGGCCAGGGAGGTCGGGAAAGCTTCCCTGGGAAGGAAACAGTGGCTGCAGTGTGAAGGACAGTGTGCAGGAGAGCGGACAGAGGGGATGCTGCTAAGGGGCTGTTTCAGAAGTCTGGGGAGGAGATGACAGGAGCTCGATCTAGAGAAGTGATGGAGGTGATGACCAGCACAGCAGTGGTGGAGATCCAATCATGGGACTTGGTGATGGAAGAGCAGAGAGGGAGGTGTCAAAAGTTGAGTCTTAGCTTTTGGTTTAAAATCTTTGTTGTCACTGTTCATGATTAAAATGACAAAAAAAAAAAAAAAAAAAGGCAGCTACACAAGGCCTAGACATAATCCCTAGCTTCCTTTTAAAAGATCTCCATTAATAAGTTTCCTTTTCAACTAAGACTTTGTTGCAAAATTCATTCATTGGTGATTTTAGTAGCAGGTAAATATGCAAATATCTCTGCCAGGAGCAATAAAACCCAGGTTGACATTTGCAGTTCCATCTTCTTTTGACAGGTATATAGAATTTTTACTGATATAAATTGTAATTATATGCAAAGTGAGCAAATATACCCCCCCCCCAGAAAGACTTTATCTTTTTTTACTAGAGAAAAATCCCCACAAAACATTATTTTTCCACTGGGTTTTAGATGCACCCTGTTCTGTTCAGAGCTAATGTTATGTATGACACACTGTTTCCAGGCTGTAAGAGAATCACATTTGTATTGATTGTGTATTGCTGAGGGATAAGCTTCCATCTTCCTCTTTTATTAAAAGTATGTCTGTTGGCAGGGATTTAGTGAGTCTGGATAAATACCTTCTTTTATTGTGTTAATGAAAACTGGCAACAGCTCTAGTTATCTTGTAAAATAAGCATTGGTAAATAAAGTTAGCATCTTAATGGACATTTCTGTTACTTTTTGCTAGTGATTTCTGTTAAGCTTTCAGTTATGTAACCATATACTTAACACAGTACAACTTCAGACCCCAAAGAAACTTAGTGTAATGGCCTTTTGCACTATTTTAACCATGATTTTTTATGTGGTATGTTTCACTAGAGCAAATTGGA
This sequence comes from Tadarida brasiliensis, assembly GCA_030848825.1. Taxonomy (NCBI): domain Eukaryota; kingdom Metazoa; phylum Chordata; class Mammalia; order Chiroptera; family Molossidae; genus Tadarida; species Tadarida brasiliensis. The sequence continues at coordinate 88,598,727 of CM061267.1, read as the reverse complement.
AGGGGGAAAAATGAGCCCATGAGCTAGATATTATTCCTTATATGAAAATAAATTTTGCTATTTGAACATGTAGAAGTTAGGAAAGCTGATTACATTCACTTTGGTTTTATAGAGAGAGAAATTATGACAGAAAGGGTCATGTATCTAAAAGTGTCTAGATTGGCAAACTATGGCCTGCCAGTGATTTTTATATTTTTTAAATGATTGAACAAAAATCAAAAGAATAATATTTGGTGACTCAGAGAAATAATATGAAATTTAAATTTCAGTGCGCAGTTTGTGGGACACAACCATGCTAATTAATTTATGTATTATCTATGACTACTGTGAGCTACAGTGCAAGACTGAGTGGTTGTGACAGAGTCTGTCTCGCCTGAAAAACAAAGCTGTTTACTATCCACCAGTGGTCTAGATATCCCCTATGCCAGAATGGAAATTATTTAGGCCATTCAAAACCAATTGCATGATTTTGAAAGAGGGGTGACACAAGTATGAATTGAACTAAGCAGAGAAAAACATCTCTATCACAGTAATAATAGCAGCAGCTAAAGTTTATTGGGTGGGCATTTGTGCCAAATACTCTTTTAAATACTTTATACACTTGACTCATTTAATTCATACAAGAACTCTGAGCTATTGCTTTGTCTCATTTTACAGGAAACAGCACAGAGAGGTTAAGTAAATTGTCCAAAGACAGTTAGTGCTGAAAACAGGCATTTGAGCTAACTTTGAAATTTATCCCTGTGGTTTCTCACAAGTATGTATCTTATAAGTACTTTCTATTGGTATTACATTTCTTGAGTAGGAAGTAAAGGTATTTTCCTTTGTGTGATGCCAATTGCTTGTTCTCACTTAGAGCACTCCTGGGTCGTAATATGTTTGTATTAGTAAGAGCTTAATCAGTGCAATTCATCTAACTTCAATTTCAACCTGTTTTTAGTGATGGTTTCATTAGATTGCAGTATTATGCAACAAGCTCTGTAGTCTTAAAACACAAATTACTTGTTTTTTAAAAAATGAACTTCAAGTGTTTTCTCATTGTTCATATGTAATTTATGACCAATTCAATTGTTTTTTACTTTTATTTATATACATTTTATGTCACTTCCCTGATCAAAATCCTTCAGTGGTTTCCCATTGCACTTAAAATCAAGTTCCAATTTATTTTTTATTTTTATTTTTTCTTTATTGATTTTAGAGAGAGAGAGGACAGGAGAGGGAGATAGAAATATCAATGAGAGAGAATATCGATTGGCCGCCTCCTGCATGCCCCCCACTGGGGATCGAGCCCACAACCTGGGCATATGCCCTGACCGGGAATCCAACTGGCGACATCATGGTGCATGGGTTGACGCTCAACCACTGAGCCACACCAGTGGGCACAAATTCCAATTTCTTAACAAGGCTGAGGTGTCAGCTTACAAATCTCAGAGAGGCCTCCTTGAGCATCCTTTCTAAAATGAGTCTCCCTCTCTGCCCCCTGTATTATTCTTAATCCCTGTTTGTTCCCTAATAACATTTACACAATTTGTAATGTTTGTGTTTATCTGTTACTTGTTTTTCTGTCCACCTCCTCCATAAAAGAAGGGACCATGAGTCTTGTTTACCATTGTACTCTCCATGCTTAGCACAGTACCCAACATATAATAGGTTCTTTCTGTAAAAGAAATTAATGAAGGAGATCTACTTGTAATGCTACTATGTAGTCTGAGACCTCATTACAAAAAATTATTGTGGCTGCCTTCTAAACTAAAAGATCTCTTAGATTTCTTTTATACTCTCAATTCTAACCTGTCTGATATTATAAAATACTGCATTGATAGAATCATTCTCTTTCTCAAGATCCTATAGCAGTTCAAGATTGCCTACCAAGTCAAGTCCAAATCCCTTTGCTTGTGTTTTAAGTCTCTCCACAATCATAATCTTCTACTTCTCTTTCACATAACCCTTTGCTTTCATTAGGCTGGCCTCTTTCACAAGCCATCAGCCTATGTCCTTTATGCTTACTATCTTCTAACACTTATAAGAATTCCTTCAGCTTCTATGCCTTCTCCATTAAATCCAACCCTTCATCCGTAAATTCCCATTGTAACTATTGCTTGACCCACACTTAGAACTTAGATCTTGATCATGTACTTGAATAGATTCTCCAATATAAATCTTGTTTGTACAATGGTATTGAACATCCATCGTGAAAGTTTTGCCTCAGAATCTAATGAGAAGCTAATCCTAACTTCAGCACAATATATTTTATAGAATGATATGAATGGAGGTGTTTTGTCATATGATCGTCAATTTGGGGATTAGAGAAAGATTAAAGTGATACTATTTCTGTCTTGGATATTAATTGGGATATTTGATATCAATGAACAAAGTTGCATTTTATCTTTATTAAATTTCATTGAGTATAGCTAGGCTTCAGATTTTTCTGATCTTTGGCATGTAGAGAACTGCTTATAAAATTAATGGAATTCCATTCCATTAATTCAGAATTTGTGGTCATAGGGCAGGAGGTTGTATTCTCTCTATAAGAAAAAATGGGTTTATTCACTGTGCAAAAAAAGATTGTAGAGAAAATGTCTTCTTAGAATTATTGTATTTTATAAACAGGTATTTAATGACAGCATTATAGATAATCCTTAACAGGTTTTTCAAAGCAAGAGCTCCCCCCATCAGAACTTGATTTGGAATTATTGATAGATTCAAATTTCTATTCACAATAAAATTAAGAACACTTAATATCATTGTGTTTTATAAAAGTTTTTTAAATTCAGTTTTTTACTCATTCAAATTTATTGCCTCCTAGTTCATTTCAATTAGTGGATTTAACTTCCTGAGTCCTTTGAAATTCAAAACTTAAGTTTAGAATGTCTCAGCTATTAAGGCTGACATTATATAGTTAGAAAAAAATTATCTTTTTAGCTGCTTTTGATGTTGACAAGGCAGATCATTGTGATTCATTCACTTGCTTTTTTTTTAGTATTGTATCAAATATTTGAAAGGAAGGACATAAATTTACTTTTGCTTTAAATTTATATATACTGTAGTATATATAATACTTGAATCATGTTTACTTAATTACAAAATATATTCCTTTTAGACCTATTAAGAAATATATGTGTTTAATATAAGTGTTACTTTCTTTCCCAGAAAAGTAACTTACTTGAGGTCATCCAGCCCCACTGAGTGCAAGAACTTGAACTGGGAAGTCCAGCCCTGTCTGGCTCTTGAGCCTGTGACTTTGACCAATGTGCTAGGCGCTTCACAGACATATAGATGATCACAATGCAAAATAATGAATGCAGTGAAAGAGATATGCTCATCCACTCAAAGTTCTTTGTTGTCCTTAATGTCCTTTTTATAAACTTAAAGGTCTGCGTATGTGTGTAGAGTCACAGAATATGGAACGAGAAGGGCCTGGAAAACTGTCAAATATTCTTCTAAGTGCTTTACATAAATTATTTCATTTAATCTTCAAAACAATCCTATGAGATTTATACTCTTATTAGTTACTTCTGCAGCTGAGGAAACCTAGGCTACATAGAGGTTAAATAACTTATGTTCCCAAGGGAGCCTATGCTAAGCCCAGCCCTATACTTTTAAGTATTCTAAATTCTGCCTCCCTGAGTTTTTTCCCCCACCTCTTAAAAGTAAGGGCTTTCTTATTAACAAGTAATGATTTTCCTGTAACTAACAACTTTTAGACTTGTCTCTATAATTCTTACAGCACGGCAGGCTTCTAACCTAGATCTCAGTGGTCAGAAATAAATTCAGGGTCATCAAAAGGATTCTGTACTACCTTTCCTTGTGGTAGAACTTATGTAAAATGCAGTTAATGATATTGCCATGTCAAAATGTGCAGCTCATAGAATTATATACTTCCAGTATTTTATTAGTTTAAATACATGCAAATTAGTTTGTTTATAGATGTGGAGCTGTGAAACAATGGGTATGTAATATTTTACCAGGAACTTAGTCTGTTATTCTGTTTTTACCTCAAAATACCATTCACACTTCTTTTGACATGTTTTCTTATTACAAGTATTTTGTTGTTTGTTAGTCTTGACACCATTCTCTGGACTTTTATTATAGCCTGTTACCCTAGTATTCTTACGTTTGCATGTGTACCAAAAGGACCAGCTGCTTTCTGCAGACAGTTTGGGTACTCATTTATATTCCCATAGTGGTGATTGGTGATGTTATTTTGAAACACACTGCTACCCTGTGGATAAGCAGAAGAATATACTGCCTGAGGGTGTGGATTGATCAGTCTATTATCAGTGCTTAAAGGCATAGCAAGAATAATGCAAGAAGCTTAAAGCTAAATCACTGGGAGTCCTGCACACTGAGGGAATGCCGCACATTCAAATAACTATTAATGTGTACTATTTAATATTTATAAAATTTCATCAGAAGCAACCAACTTTTATCTCCTTTTTTTCTGTTATTTAGTTTATTTGGAGAGCTAAAGATCTCACAATATCTCTGAAAAATTCATATAATGTCTAATCACTGGGATGTACACCTAAACTAATATAATATTGTATGTCAACTATAATTGAAAAAAAAGATTTAAATAAAGAAAATGGGGAAAAGGGAGAGAGGTTTACCTTGGGGGAAAAAAATCCATATTTTAGACTTTATTTGTGTTATATTCAAGTGTCTACAAAGATGTTATCAAGCACCTCAATTCTTTTTCTGGCCTGTTTAGGAGAGTATTTGAATTTTATCCTTTGGAGTTAAAGGAACCGAATGCTATCATCTCCAGACAAGATATATTTTACATTAAATGTTTGAAATATTTGTTCTTTTATTAAAATTTAGAATATTTTTAAGCATTTAAAAATTTTTTCCCTCTGAATATGAAATCAATTAGTGATTTTTAACTCTTTTGACCTACTAGAAGGCCCAGCTACCATTTTGGTTCCCTTATAGAGTACTCTGGATTCCAAATTTGAAGACCCGAATCATTGGTTTTTGAGACAGAACATTTGGGAACTGCAGGTAGTCTGGAATGCTGAGATCTTAGGATGCAGATGTATGAAAGGTGAAAGAAAATGGAGAGGTAGGCAAGGGATAGATTTTGAAGGGCCTTGTCTACTGTGCTAAGTTAGGCTTTAGGAGCCACTGTGAGATTTAACACAGGAATGACATATGAGATTTGTATCTAGGTAAGAGCACTTAGCAGATGTTTGGAGAATGGCCTGTTAAGATCAGAAATAGGGAGAAGCTATTGTAATGATGCAAGTGAGAAATGATAAGAGCTTAAACTAAAGAAATGGTAGTGGGGGGTGGGAGGAGGGAATTAACTCGAGATATTTCAAGAATAGAGATGATGGTACTTATGATGTGAAAGTGAAGGAAAAGAAGTTGAGATGAGTTAGAAGTTTTAGGATGACTAAGTAGATGTACTGTTCATTGAGATAGGGGTTATAGGAAGGAGAGGAAATAGTTGGAATTGGGACATAGTGAGAGAAAGGGGGATTATGCATTAGTTCAGTTTTAAACACTAAATTTAGAAGGTAAAACATTTAGTCATTTGAAAGTATGAGAAAGATATTGGCTGTAGTTTTCAACATATAGGAGGCAGTGGAAATTATATGTGTGGGTGAGGAGCACTGGGAAGGTGTGCATAATTTCAAAAGAGAAAACACTGGGGATGGAGTGCTGAAAGGATGTCAGCGTTAAGGACTGTGATGAGGGGGGTAGAGTCTACAAAAGTAGACTAAAAATGAACAGCATAAGAGAACTAAGAATGATCTGACTAGAAGTGAAGGGAGAAAATATTTTTTAGGGAAGGGATCAGTGGTCAGTAGTGTCAGTTGCTTCAGAAAGACTAAGAAAAATAAATACCAAAAATTGCCTGTTGAATATGGAAATTAGGAGGTTGTGGTGATTTTATGAGCCATCTGTGGAGCAGTATGGGCAGAAGTCAAATTGCAGTGGATTGAGGAATAAGAAATAAGAAGTAGAGAAGCACACCTTTTTTTAAAAAAGCTAGATAGTAACAAATTAGGGTACACACATACCTTGGAATACTACTCAGCAATACAAAGGAATGAACTACTGATACACATGACAGTTTAGATGACTCTCTAGGAAAGTATAAAAGCCAATCTCTAAAGGTTATGGACAGTATCATTCTATTTATATAACATTTTTGAAATGATAAAATTATAGAAATGCAGGACAGAGTAGTGACTACCAGAATTTAGGGAAGGGGGTGGGTATAGTCATAGGGTGACATGAGGGATCCTTGTGGCATTAGAACTGTTCAGTCTTTTTTTTTTTTTTAACTTATCTTTATTGTTGAATGTATTACAGATGTCCCCCATTGACCCCCTCCTGCCTTCCCCACACTATTGTCTGTATCCATTGGTTATGCATATATGCATAGAAGTTATTTGGTTTATTTCTTCCCACCCTCCCTCCCCCCTTACCTTTGAGGTTCATCAGTCTAACAACCAATTTGTACTTCTTAATTCCCTCATCTTTTTCACCCATCCCCCCAACCCCCTCCCATCTGGCAAGCAACAAAAAGTTCTCTGTATCTATGAATCTGTTTCTGTTCTGCTTGCTCATTTTGTTTGTAGATTCAATTGTTGATAGATATGTATTTACCGCCATTTTATTGTTCATATTTTTGTTCTCCTTCAAGAAGACCCTTCAACATCTCATATAATACTGGTTTGGTGGTGATGAGCTCCTTTAGCTTTTTCTTGTCTGGGAAACTCTTTATATGTCCATCGATTCTAAATGATAGTTTTGCAGGATAGAGTAATCTTGGCTGTAGGTTGTTGCTTTTCATCACTTTGAATATCTCTTGTCACTCCTTTCTGGCCTGCAAAGTTTCTTTTGAGAAATCAGCTGACAGTCTTATGGGAGCTCCTTTGTAGGTAATGAACTGCTTTTCTCTTGCTGCTTTTAAGATTCTCTCTTTGTCTTTAACCTTTGGTATTTTGATGATGATGTGTCTTGGTATGGACCTCTTTGGGTTCATCTTGTTTGGAACTCTCTGTGCTTCCTGGATTTTATGTCTGTTTCCTTCACCAAGTTAGGGAAGTTTTCAGTCATTATGTTTTCAAATAGGTTTTCAATTTCTTGCTCTCTCTCTTCTCCTTCTGGCACCCCCATGATGTGAATGTTGGTATGCTTGAAGTTGCCCCAGAAGCTCCTTACACTGGATTCTTTTTTCTTTTTGCTGTTCTGATTGGGTGTTTTTTGCTTCCTTATATTCCAAATCGATGGTTTGCTTCTTGGCTTCACCTACTCTACTATTGATTCCCTATAAATTATTCTTTATGTCAGTTAGTGCATCCTTCATTTCTTTTTTATGTTGTTGATGTTCTCACAAAGTTCCTTGGAGTTCTCCTTAAGTTCCTTGAAGTTCTTACTAAGTTCCCTGAGCATCCTTATAATACGTTAACCTACACAGGTGATATATAATTTAACACACACACACACACACACACACACACTCAAATGAGCACACGAAAATCTGGGAAAATACAAGATTGGTTAGTTGTATCAATGTCAATATCCTGGTTGTGATAGCTACAGTTTTGCAAAATGTTGCCATTGCAGAAAACTGGACAAAGTGTACAATGAACGCTGGATTATTTCTTACAGCTGCATATAAATCTGTCATTATCTCAATAAGCATTTCAAAAATATTGAAATAGTGAAGTGGAGGAAAGAGAGAATAGCCAGAAGAGTTGCTAAGTTGAGGGAGGGACTCAATCATTTGTATATGTGAGAGGAGGCAGCAGTTGGAGAGGGAGAGATTCAAGATGCAAGGTAAGGAGAACATTCTCTTAGCCAGGAAGAAAGGTATAAGGATAGATGTGAATACAAATGTATGCATGTGAGTGTGTTTTTGTGTGTGTGTTTGTGTAGGGGGAAGGCTGAGAGAGTTCCCTCTTAATAGTGTCTCTCTCCCACCCCCATCTCTGTCTCTCTATCTCTGTCTCTCTGATTCATTAAAAACCACCCTAGTCATTGCAAATTATTTTTTTATTTTTTTAATCAATGACTGTGACGGACTTAAGTATTCTGACTTTTAAAAAGTCTCTTTAAAATAAAACTTAGCAACTCTTTGTTCCAAATCTATGTGGGATGTGGTGCCATTTATCTACCATAGGCAATAACAAATACGGTGTTTGTAAGCTTACGTGAACAGCACCCTGCTCTTTTTTTAAAATTTTTTTTAATTGCAATTGCAGTCTGATCTAACTCAAAATATTTTCAACAGGGTTAAAAAATAGAGAGTATTGGTGCTATTCCTATTCTTTCTGGGCTATAATTTCAATCTGTACCACAACACATGTTTTATACTATTTATAGCATATCTTAAGACCCAAAGTTTTAGAATGGATTGCTTGCTTTTTAGGCTTTGCCAAAAGAAGCCATGGCATGATTCACATTCATGTGGGAAAGAGTGATTCAGAATGGTCACCCTGAACTAGGGACTTTGAGCTGCTAAGGGATTGGCTACTCACTGGGGGAAATCCTTTTGATTGGTAGCAAAAATAGGCATCTATATACATATGTACAACTGGATCTTGTCCTTTCCTCCACCAACACAAATTTCAGCAAGGCAGAGACACTGGAATTCTTTCTCCCTCCTTTATGCCTTTCAAGATGCATATTGCTCTTTTTGAAGCCTGTCTCTCTTCAGAGTTGTCCTTGATGTGCTTTTGTTTTTATCCTCACCTGAGGACATTTTCCCATTTCGGGAGGGAGAGAGAGGAAGAGAGAGAGGGAGAGAGAGGGAGAGAGAGAAACATTGACGTGAAAGGGACACATTGAGTGGCTGCCTCCCGCACGACCCCAGCCAGGGCTGGGGATGAACCGCAACCGAGGCATGTGCCCTTGGCCGGAATCGAACCTGCGACTCATTGGTCCGCGGGCCGATGCTCTAACTGCTGAGCCAGACCGGCCAGGACTGTCCTTGATGTGCTTTTAAATCAGGTTTTACCTGTAAAAAAGGTTGACATCTGGGAGAAAGAGAAGTGTGCTGAGTGATACTTTTCCAACGCTGCTTTTCTCGACCACACTGGGCTTTGCATGGCATACCTCACAGCAGCCTTACCCCAGGTATTACAGTTTCAGTTACATTTGATTCACTTTATATATTAAGCTTGCGTAACAGTTATTGTTCAACCTGCTGCTGCTTTTCAGGTGTAAGATATGAGCCCTTTAAAGGCAGAACCTGTGTTGTCTTTGTCATTGTCTCCCCAGGGTCTAGCAGGGTTCTTGACATATACCAGGTTCGTAACAAATTTTATTACTCCTTGAATAATGACTGTCACCCCTTGTTGACATGGGATAGAGACTGTGTGAAAAAGATTATATTTTATTCTGAAATAAAGTTCATAATTGAAGTTATGAGGTTTAGATGGAGAAGGGAGAAATTACTGGGAGATGCCCATCACTTTATCCTGCTGTCCAATTGCAGAATCACTGTATTAATCCGGTGTTCGTTAATCTCCTTTGGAAATGTATTAGCTAGAAGATGCAGAGTAAATGTAACTAGGAAAAGCCTGTAGCATGCCAAGAAATACCTAAGGAGAATGCTAACTTAATACAAATTATCTTGCCTTCATCCTCAGGGGGGCAATAAATCTAAATTCATATAACCTGAAATGGAAAAAAAAAAAGAGAGGGTTTTCACCTTTCTGTCCTTAGTCAGGAGACAGGAAGAGAAAAATGTAAGCTGGCATCTCATTCCATTCTTCTGGCGCCCTCAGCCAGTCTGTAAGTAACATCTATGGCAAGGGAGCAGGACATGGTGTATGTGGCTGCTAGTTGTGGGCCTACAGAATTACATATCTGAATTAGCCCCCTTTGTTTGAGGGGGAGTTTAAAATGAGTCTAAACTTCAAGTCATACAAAGTGTATTTCTGGAGAATATCATTCTCATCCCATAGGGGGATGTGTTTTATAGATGACAGACGGAGTTGTCAAGGCCATCGGTGGACTGAGTGAGTAGAAGGCTGGGTAGAACAGGCTACGTGTTATCACTGGGTCCAGCATTATCCTAAGAATGCAAAATTTCCCATTAGTGTTAAAAGTTTATTAATTATTCTAGACTCTATGCAGAGCTAAATGAACATGTAGTGTAACTATGAAGTGATACTTTATATCTGCCACCATAACTATAAAAGTGATATTTTATATCTGCCACCAATTAAAGTTACATGCCGTAAAAATAATTGGCTCCCACAAAACAAACACACACATGGATTGAGTTTCACTTGGAATTTCCTCTGGCTGGCTGAATGTGTGCCAAGTGCTTTGTAAAGTGCTGCATACAAAAAATTCAATAGGCCTTGGTTTTCCTGATATTTACGTAGTGCTCATGGACTTCAGTGAGAGTTTTATTTCCTTCGGAGGCCATTATATGACTTTATGGTTCACCATGGTTACTCTAATTTCACATAAAAAGTAAAAACAATCCTTTGGTGTAAAGGATGATCCGTATATTATATATCTTTATTTAATAACCCTTATTTATTCAACATGCATGTATGAAATGATTATGTTCCAGGCTCTGTGCAATTGGAACAGGAAGGTGAATAAAACCAGTGGTTCATGCCTCTAGTAGCTTATGCCCAAACCGGCATCTCCCCAAAGCTGTTTGTTATCAAATATAACTTTCTATTTGCTGCTTTTCTGGTGTCATCTTATATCCACATATTGAAAGAATGACCTGAATAAAAGTGCTGTAGCTTTTACTTTGATCATTTAAATTATCTTGATAAAAACATCAGTATTTGCTTTATGCACAGTACTTATTTATTATTTTCAGAATCTACTAAGTCTGTTTTGTCAGGTTTATACATTTATTGACAAGCAGCTTGTTAATTCCCATTTTATAGGTGAAGAAAGTAAATGTTAAGTCACAAATATAAAGAAAGCTGGCTGCATAAGTACTTATTCCATTTTAGTAACTATATAAATATTCTATAAATATTTGTATATTTTCTATTAATTACACACATAAGCATGCATATTTCTGTATATTTTCTATAAAATGCACATATGCACAGCCAACTCCATATAGGTTTTGTACCTATCCCCTGGTATTACAAGTTCACTATAACTTTGTGAATATCAGTTACACCACCACCTTGCCATTAGATATACTACCAGTATTCTGGTGTATCCTTGAACTCTACTGGTTGACTTTCTTTCCTTTGAACCATTGAGGCGAGTTTGGGGAAGCATTCAGATTTGTTTTCTCTGTTGAGTCTGCGAGAAGAGCTTCAGAAAACAGGCTTTTTGATTAGAGTAGGCTAGTGTACCTTTTGGTTTGAGTCCTCAGGTCCCAGACTGAGTGTTATTTAAAAACCTTATTATCACTAGCTATACCTAGGAGTATGTTGGCATATTAACAAATTATAACACTTATCTTGCAGAAGCAATGCTTTCTTTCTCTTTGTTGGAGGAAATTTATACCATCTACTGTAAACAATAGAATAATGACTACTGTGTTATAAATCATAACCAGAAGGTTCCTGAGGGGAGTTATGATTTTATTTCCTTTGGGATATCATTGGGTAAGCTTTACCTAAACAGTTATTGTACTTTCCTCCAGTTTGAGTTTTTTTTTTTTTTTTGGGGGGGGGGGTGGGTATAAATGGTATGTAGTAAAGATAAGATATTAAAAAACATCTTTGCATAAATCAACATATTTTAGTGTTATTAGAATGTAGAATACTAGAGTTGGGAGGAAGCTTACAAATTATCCAGTCTATGGGGAAAAAAAAGGAGAAACATCTGTAACAAAAAAAAAAATTAAAAAAAAAAAGTATCCAGTCTTTTATTTTACACATGAAGTCTGGAAAGATTAGATCATCTGGGGACCCACAATGAAGTGTAGGGGCTGACAGGAGTAGTCTTTTGATTCCTAATTATTATTTTCTTTTTCTTTTCTCAAGGGTGACTATGCTATTGTTATTTTTTATTCCATAATTTTTCTCAATATATGAGGTGCTATACCTGGTTGCTATGTAGTTATAAAATATTAACACAAACACACATGTACGTACATATGTACATACACACACAAAGTCATGTTGGCTGAGTCTACCAGGGCAAGAATCAGCTATTTTTCTTTCCTAAATATTCAGTTCCCAAATTGTCATCATTCGTCTAGCTTTTAGCTTTTTCCATATAAAGAATATTTGATCTCTCTCTCTTTTTTTTTTTTAAGTTGGAAACATCACTATTTGCAATCATGGTAGAAATAATTAATTTTTAAGGCAAGAGTCATCAATGAATGCTAAAACTTAGTGGGAGAAAGTTTGAAAAAGAACCAGGATATTTACATTATCTCAAAGAATCTCCCCTAGAAGATCCTTATTAACTTTAAAGTGTAAAACTAATGGGACAGTAGAGAAATTGGCAGATACCACCTTACATAGGTATGAAAATCAGCATTATTTGTGATGGGGCAAATTGCCACCCTGTGCCTCCTGGTATGGTGTGCTGTGCCATAATAATGGTACAAATTTTGAAATAGAAAGTTGTTGCCTTTGTATTTTTGAGATTCCTTAAAATAAAAAATTCAGATGTTATATTTTTAGGTCTGAATCTACAAAGAAATGCATGGTGTTACATTGTCAGTGTGACCACTGATTTTCCTTCTTCGAGATTTTCTTATATGGAAAATCTTGATAAGGTGATTTATTAATATGACTGAAAAACACAAGAAAATGATACTCCAGAAAGTAAACATTTGCTATTATTAAAATTTAAATGACAATATTTATAGTAATCTGAAGTCTCAGACCTGAAGATGACATTTTCTTCAGAACATGTAACTTCAGTTGGTCAGTGGCTGCTTCCTCGCTATATCCTAAAGAAGAACCTGGCGCTGGACTACATGTTGGTTCAGTTAAAATGTATTGTGAAGGAGGCCAGTGTTACATGTTTGATCTTATATGGGTGTTATTTTGTTCTCTGGCTGTGCATATAACATTGGCAAATTGGCTTGCAAATTTATGATTTTGGTTACTTGGGTGTCTGAACTAAGAGTGTGAAAAGTTTTTGAAAGAAGTTATAAATTGCCATCTTTTGATCATTCAGTTACCTCACCTTAAAAAAATACTTACTGGCCTGGAGTGTGGCTCAGCGGTTGAGCATCGACCCATGCACCAGGAGGTCGCCGGTTCGATTCCCGGTCAGGGCACATGCCCAGGTTGTGGGCCTGATCCCCATTGGGTGGCATGCAGGAGGCAATTGAAGTTCTCTCTCATTGATGTTTCTATCTCTCTTTCCCTCTCCCTTCCTCTCTCTCTAAAATCAATAAAGAAAAAAAAATTTTTTTTAAACTTACTGTTTCTTAGAAAATTGTTTTTAGTTGTATTTAAAAGTATAAGCTATTTATGAACATCACTATGATTTGAAAAATAAGACAAACATTAGCTCCTCTAGGATTTACTGGGCAGCATTGCTTGTGTGCATTTCACACATACATATATACACACATTTTACATGAGAGAGAACATTAAAATCAGTATGTCCAGAGTCTTAAGGGATTTCATTAGGAGGTTCAAAGGCAATAGTAGATCTAAAATATTTCAATATGAGTAAATATGTAGTTTGCACAATAGATTTTTAAAAGTTATGTATAAATTGAACTTTGTAATATAATTTAAATATACCAGAGGAATATCACTTTTTCAAGATGATATGAATGTCATCGGTGACTATGACCTCTAAAGTAATTTTACAGTTTGAAAGAGATTTGAAATGTATTTTTCTTAGCTGTTGGCTAACTTTTCTACTTATCTAATGTGCCATATTCTTGACATGGACAAATCACCAACAATATCAAATTAACATCTTTTTATTCACTCTGTGTATTAGCTTCTTTCAGTAAGGCTGATTAGAACCAGTTGTTTTGTAAGATTTGGTGATAGTGATGTTCACGTATAATTCTTCTTATAGCAAATTCAACTGAGTAGCAAATTATTTTGCTTAATATCTGAAAAGCAATTTTAAGATCAGTCTTAAAAATATGTAACATACCATAAAAGACATTTTTTGCATTACTTTACAGATGTTACTCTAAATTTTCAATGCTAGTTATTCTTTGTAACCTATTATTCATTTTTAATATCATACATGAATATATTATTACTAAATAAGGTCAAAATGATCAGATTAAAAAAAATGCTGTATTGACTCTTGGTTATTTTGAAGACTAGGTGATGCATTAAAGTGGAATTTGATATGGAAAAGGGGATATTGCTAAAATATTAAATTTGAAAGTAAACTGGAAATGCTTTTCTCCCTGGCTATTGGTCCTTCTCTTCCCCACCCCATTCACTACTGAGTTTTTTAAAAGACCAATGATCTTTACCTGATTCCACTTTCTCCCATTTTAATGGAACTTTCAAGTACTATTAGCTGAGAACAGGGACCTTTACTTCATACATGAAGATTCTCTAAATGGTTCTGTATGCATGAACCTCTTTTCTTGGCCAGAAAACTTCTGTTTACCTTGACTTAAAAAATTAATAACAAAACAAGCATTATGAAGAAGCATTCCAGAATCAGCCAGAAGACTTTCAGGGATACATTTCCTAAGGAGTGTGAGCTCAGTAAATCAGGTGGCTGGAGTTAGGAAGGGATAGTGGTGAGCCTATTTGTAAACTTTGGGATTCTGAATGTTAATTTCAAGCTTCCTTTTAAAAGGCCAGTGTTTGTAGAGCTTATCCTGTCAGCAGTATCCTATGTCAATTGTCAGGTCATGTTTAACGTGTGGAGATGTATTAATCTGCCATAGCTAGCACTCTAAGAGGCTGGGATAAATAGAGGGCTCAAGCAGATGAAGAGGGATTAACTGTGTGGATTGAGCAAACTCTTCAATCACTGAACCAGTGATTTTACAAAGGATTAGCTGCTGCTTTTACAAATATTGATTACTGATTTGCTACTCCGAATGGAGATGACATAACTTGTGCAGTTGCTGCGTCGTGTGCTATGGGAAGTGTACATCACTCATATTAATGGATTTGTCATAGGCATTATAGAAACTGACAGATTTATTATAGCAGCAGTTGCTAGAACTGTTATGGTCCAGGTTGTGTCAGCATATCTATTAAAACTTCAGGATTTTAGAAGTTTATAGTCTAGCCATAAAATTCATTTCCCAAGTGGATTTTGGAATACCAGTTATAGCCTGGCACAATTATTTTTATGTATATTTTTACATGAATCAGTCTGAAGGCACTTAAGTTGAAGTAGAACAAAAATACATTATTATGTTATTTTTGTAATGTAAAAAATTAGATTTATTTCATTTTTTAAAATTTAAATTAATCATCAATGCTTGTTTTCTAACCAAGAACATGTCTAGCCCATGTGGACTTCCAAAAATCCATCAGTATTTTTTCCAGAGCAGAGTTTGTCTGGAAGCCTTTGGTTGTTTCTATAATCAGGTGGAAATTTTTAGAAAATATAGAAATATCCTGATAATTAAAAATCAGTGACTATTTTGTTTCATTTAAGTGACTTCTTAGAACACTAAAAATCAGTAGTAAGAATTATCTATTTCAGAGAAAATATTTTCCTTTAGTCTTTTAAAGAATTTCGTTTTCTTGCAGATGTTTTCATTATGTCACAATGGGAAGGCTTTTTTGAGAGTTGAGTTGTGTCTTGAAGGGTGAGCTGGAAGCTTCTAGACAGTGAGAGTGGGAGGGATGCCAACGTGAGAAAGGTGAGAGGCAGCACGTTCCAGGCAGAGTGAAAGTTGTGTGGACACATGAGACTTAGCCTGTTTGACGAATAGCCAGGCATGTGAACATTCTCAAAGTCAGACCTTCATATGCGTTGAGAGGATTGTTTTCAAGCTGTATTATTTTATCATACAACTACACTTATATTGATGAAATCAAATCTTCTGGATTAGTGGTTGAAGGTTTTCTGGATATGATATAAATAATATAAAATATTTCATTTAAATTACTTAAAAACCTGTATACATTGTTTTTCTTTTTCACTTAAATATTCTATTATGTAAAATTTTAAATGTAATACATGCTTATAACAAAGAAAAAATTTTTTTCACCAAAAATAACTCCCCAGAAGTTAATAGTTCTAATATGTTCTTCCAGACTTTTCCCCCCTGGATTATACAAATATATTTGTGCAAGAATAAATATGGAATCATATATATATTTTTAAAATGGAATATAACTATACATGTTATTCTACAGTTTATGTTTTTCACCTAAATATTGTGAACATCTTTCTGCATTAGTACATACCCTTGCACATTAATACACATTATTTAAAGGGTTTCATAATGTCCCTCTTGCTGGACATTTTCCATTTTCTGCTGTCACAAGTAGTATTTAAGTGACTATTCTGGCACATACACAATTATGAACTTGTGCTTTATTTATTTTATATATATATTTTTTGATTGATTTTTTAGAGAGAGAGAAACATCCATTTGTTGTTCCACTTATTTATGCATTATTTGATTGATTCTTGTACGTGCCCTGACCAAGGACTGAACTCACAACCTTAGCAATGCTGTAATCAACGGAGCCACATGACCAGAGACAAACCCGTGCTTTAGTTTGTAGGATACATTCTTAGGAGTTGAATTCTTAGAGTCAAATTCTTAGCCACTGAGCTGTAGGAAGTTACACTCCCCAAAAGCAGTGCAGAAGAGTACTGTTTCTGTCCTCCCTGCTATTTGATGTTATTAATTATTTGTAGTTTTTGCCAGTCTCATAAGTTAAAAAGTAGTATCCTGTTTTAGCTTGTTTCTTTAGTTTTTGTAAAGCTTTTTTATTGACTCAGCAAAATTTAGCGAGTACTTACTGTGTCTTAGGCACTAATCATACTGATTACCTTTTGTACTTATTCTATGAATTGCCTGGTTCATATTCTTTACCTTGTTTTTCTGTTAAGCTGTTTATCTTACTGATTTTCAGGAGTTCATTGTCTATTGTGACATCCACACAAATATTTTTTTCCATCCATCCCTTGAAAAAGTCATCATTTGATAGATTAATGATTGTACTAATTTTTATCCATGTATGGAATTGTAATACCATATCTGATTTCTTTGGTTGGTAAGAGATCATTGGACCAAGGGTTAAAATTTCCATAATTTTCCACCTTTTGAGGAATTTATGAGATATTTCTTTTCTCTAATGTGTTTTGATACTTTTAAAAGTGCATTAGAACTTGGGTCTTGCATGAGACTTCAGGCTGTCCAGATGAAGGGAACTTAATTGAATTCATTGATTTAACTAATAACTATTATCTCATTATTAGGAAGATAGATATAACATTAAATATATAAAAATAGTTTTTTCCGTGAGAATATATACCATGATCTGTTCATACATAATTTAATTACAGGCTGAATTGGTAGAAAAACATATAATGGAATATTTTCTCATAAGAGTTTACTATACCTGGATTGATTTTTGAATAAGTTGTGTCATATCATATATTCATATAGAACTCAAGTGAGATGTACATCTTTTAAATTTTAAGTCTTTTCCATGTTTTTAAGAGGTCATTGTGTATTTCAGATATTCACGAGCACGTGACAGTCAGAGTTCAGACTGTTTTACTGCTTTACACTCCCCTAAGGTAACTGCCAGCCCCTTACATCGTCATGAGAGATTGCACTGTCCTGCCTTTGGTGTGATGTTCATATGTGGCCGAATAGTCCTGTTTGTTTACATGAAGTTGCATCCGTTGTTATGTATTGCTGGCAAACATTTTATTCCATTTAATATTCTATGAACTTTTTTTTGAAGTTTTAATTTTGACTTTTTAAATTTGAATAAAAAACAAACGTTAGTGGTGAAATTGTTCTGGTAATGATAATGCCAACCCTTAGTTGGCAGGAAAGGAGACCATGGGTGGTTGGACTGAGTCAGCTCTGCGAACCCAAGGCTGGGAGAGTCCACATAGTGTGCCAGTTATGGGATTGCCTTATGATGTCTAACTCATAGTAAATATTGGTTTCTATAGTTGTTGATTTTTTTATATCATGGATACTAATTTTTGAAAAACAGGCTAAAATCACACAGCTAAGCATAGGTACTTTTTATATTATGTGTTCAGACCCAGTTTCTTGTTTTCCTTTTTATTGTATTTCTTACTCTGTGTTGGTGGTTATAAAGTTTAGAACTGAATTGGAGGGTTATTAATTTGAAAGTAGGTATTAAGGAGGGACAGGAATAAAAGGATGACCTCTTTGTTCTTCACTTGTGATAGCCCTTTCTTGCTGTCTTATCTCTCACCGTTGTGTTTACTCATCAGTTTCTTCTTTGCCTACAATTCATCAGTTGAAGACTACACCTGCCACAGTGAAAAGTGTATTAAATGTTTATAAAATTATTTTAATGACTCAAAAGTTAGATACTCTGTAAATAAAAATTATCATCTTCATGACCATTTATGTGTCTGGCATTTCCCTTCTGCTTTCAGTATGTGCTGATTGCAAAACTGGACTTTATCTACTTATTGATGTCCTTTTGATATTGTATTAAACATTATCTTAGAGCATATTTTATAAACCCTATAAACAAGTATTACATGAGGTTTTTTTTTGTTTGTTTGTTTTGTTTTGTTTTTTAAATATACCACTAAGAGCAATGTAGAGAGTTTACTTCAACATTGTACTTCTACAGTTTTAAATAAGTACCCTTGGTGATTCTTAAAGTTTGAGACTCTCTGTCTTATGATCCCTTGCTCAAAGTCTAGGGAAAAAGACAAACTTGTGAGCACACTGCTTTAGCCTAATGTTGTGGGTACCACATGGATGTCGCTCTCCCTGGCCATTCTCACATACGGCTGTTAACAGCCATTCCCCCCTGAAGTTAAGGATCAGAGAGAATGAAGCATGTGATATGCTTTTGTTTTCAGGTACTGAGGGGAAAGGCTATGCATTAACTGTTCTAATATTGAAGTTCTAATATGAGTTCTCTAGTTGTTTACTCAGTTACATAGGTAACAAAACTTTGTAATTCTTTCAGTTACCCAGGTATATATATATTATTACCAGTTCATGCTGAAGAGTAGACACCGGCATTTTATCATTCTCAGTAACATGTTCCGTGGATGCTCTGTTTATGTGAAGTAGGCACATGCTTAAACCTTTTGCAAGCTAGAATCATTCTGGCACTCAGTTTGAACTTTATGAGCAATTGCTGATTGTTTTTCTGTTAAGGTGATCTTCATCTAGTCATATGTCCCTAAAAAGCTATTAAATTTTATAAATGTTTATGAAAATTTATAAATAAGAGCATATCAACATTAACCCAGCTTGGCTGCTCGTGAAGGGATGTGGCTTCTGCAGTAACACAAAAAGAGCTGTGTTAGTTTCTTACAGGGATTCCTCTTCTGCTTGGGATTTAATCTTTACCCAAAGTTTGATCACGACAAATAGTATTTTAGAAGGATTGCCTGAAAAATATGTAGGGTTTCTATTCCTATAGGTACTCTATGATCTTATCCTTGAGTTTCACAATGCTGTTTGGGAACTATGGACAGTACTTGGCTACCTGGTTTAGTACTCTGTAGAACTGCTTTTACTGTATTTTGCTTTGGCATTATGCTGTTGGCTTGATGTGAGTGATGCTATACAAAGCAGCCCTATAAACTTTGATTTTACTTACTGTAAAAATGTTATTGCAGACCTTGAGAACACATGGGAGGAATTTCTTTCTCATTTCAGTACCAGGAACCAGGAACCATTATTGTATGTTCCTCCCTGAGCAATGATCTGTATTTATCTTATGGGCAATGAATCACACAATTTATTATTTTTGTTTCATGTTGGTTGTTATAAAGCTTATAACAATCCTTGGCCCAACCCACTACGTGTAAATGACTTTGTAGTTTCAACTTGTTTTGTGCTTTACCCTGACTTCTAGTTTTGCCTTGAAATTTTTTACTTACATATATTTTTACATTTGAAATTATGTCATTTATAGAAAAGTTGCAAGAATAATGCAAAGAATTCCCATTATACCCTTCACTCAGATTCCCTTAACATTAGTGAATATTTTTCTACACAGGTATTTGCTTTCTCTCTATATACACACTTTTCTCCTATTTGCTTTTAATTTCCTTACCAAATGTACCTGTACAAATGCCTGTGAAATGCTTTTTGGGATGAATGAAGCAGTATACTACTAAAATAATAATAATAATAATAATAATAATAATAATAATAAAGAATGTAATGTCCTGGCCAGTGTGACTCAGTTGGCTGAAGTGTTGTGAGGGTTGTGGGGTTGATTCCTGGTCAGGGCACATACCCAGGTTGTGGGTTTGATTCCCAGTTGGACTGTGTACGAGAGGCAGCCAATTGATGTTTTTCTCTCTCTGTCTTCCTCTCCCTTCCTCTCTCTCTAAAATCAATAAAAATAAATAAGTAAACATTTGAAAATATATTTGAAAACTAAAATTAAATCAAGTAACTTGTCTAAGTCACAGCTAGTGGTCAAGCCGCAATTAGAATCCAAGATCCAGGGTTTTAACCACAATTCTAAGATGCAAAATCAGATTGGGGCACCTTAATTGTGCTAAAGAAAAATATTAAATTAAAACCCAGTTCATAATTGTATATATTTAATTTTATATTATTTAGAACATCAGTGAACATTTTGATATATTTAGAATTTTACTTTGAAGAGAAAAACTGTATTCCATTTTAAGTGTATATCTAATTTTCTCAAAGTGTTTATCATAGGCTTTTTTTTAAAAAGCCTATTGTTTTTCTGAATTAAATTAATTTTTTCTTGCTTTAGAGAAGATGATTAAGATAATAGGCAGATAATACATACATATATATATATAGAAAAATTAGTAGTCAATTGTTATGTATAATAAGGGGTGCAGTAGGCACAATAATAGTCCTCCAAAGAAGTCCACATCCTAGTCCTTGGAACCTGTAAATGTGTTGTTCCATGGTAAGGGAATATGAAGTTTGTAGATGAAATAAGGTTGCTAATCAGCTGACCTTAAAATAAGGAGGTGATTCAGGTGGGCCCAATGTACATACAAAAATCTTAAATGGGGAAGAAGGAGGCAGAAGAATCAGAACCAGAGAGAGGCCATTGTGAGAAAAACTCAACTAGCTATTGCTGGCTTGGAAGATGGAAGGGGGCCAATAGCCAATGAAATAGGTGGGCCTCTGGGAACTGGACAGGCAAGAAAATAGATTCTCCCCTAGAGCTTCCAGAAGGAACACAGCCCTGCTGACACTTTGATTTTAGCCCAGTGAGACCTTTTTTTGGACTTCTGACCTCCCAAACTAAGATAATAAATTTGCATTGTTTAAGCCACTGTATTTTTTATTTATTTTATTTTTTATCCTCACCTGAGGACATTTGTGCATTTATCTTCAGATAGAGTGGGAGGGAAAGAGGGAAGAAGAGAGAGAGAGAAACATTGATGTGAGAGAGACACATTGAGTGGTTGCCACCACCACCCACACGACCGCAACCGGGGCCAGGGACAAACCCTTAGCAGGAACCGAACCCGGGCCTCTCTGGTCCGCGGGCTGATGCTCTAACTGCTGAGCCAAACCAGCCAGGGCTAAGCCACTTTATAAAAAAGATATTGGCAGATACTAAGTAACTGAGAAGTTACTCTATATAGGAGATAAAATTTGATTTAAGTTCTTTCTGTGAAATCTAATGATCTATCATTTAAAAGTAGCCTTCACCAAAACATAAAAGTGTAAAGGGTACTCTGTATTATAAATATATGAAGGTAGTAGTCCTGTCTTTAGAGTGAAATTTCTCATAGTGAACCATATTTTTAAATGATTGATTCAGTATATTCAGTATATTCATATTCCATCTCTGTAAATAATTGAGGGAGTATTACAGGGATTTTTACAAATCAGTAACTCTGGAATTTTTAGATAAAAAGCATTCTTTAATTCTATATGGATAATTTTTATGTATTATAAAAATGTGATACCTTGTGGACTATCATTAGACCAAAGAATGAGAAATCTTAAAGATACTTTTTTGTATATATAATTTTATGAGCTAAGACAGCAGTCCCATATTTAAAAAGTATCTAAAAAAACAATATTCGGGTATGTAATTAGGTAGTTCAAGTTCTGGTCATACACTTACTGTACTCTAAAGTAAAAGAAGCATTTTAAGTGAATAAGAAGGACAATATAACTCTGTGGATAATCTAACCCGCACATACTTTTGATCTATGGCTTTTTTACTGAATATTTTAGTGAATATTGATGAACACACTTGATTTCAGGTTTGTCTTAATTTTGACTCTTAATTATTATTGCCATTTGAATTTTACGTATTTTGGTAGACTTCCATGAAAATTGGTAGCAGCCACAATTATATATGTATATAATTTTATATAAATTAGAAGCTTTTAATTAGACTGTGAATAGATCCTTAATATATCTTGGATCATATTCATGAAGCATTTCCTGCATGCATGTAGCTATAATATTAATAGCTAGTGTCTTCTTTGGTTTCAGATAGTCCTATTTGAAGATACATTGGAACTCCCATGAGGCTATAGTAATTTCCATTTCAAGAAGTAGAGCTAATAAAGGCAAACTTGAATTACCCTAATAGTTATTCAGTTCTTGCTTAGTAGCTTTCAAAGTGACTTGCCACTTTACAGAGTGGGGAGAGACTAACAGATGGCAAACCTGTGAGCTGCAACCTCTGCTTTTGCCCCCAGCGTCATTACATGGGTCATTGTATTAGTGTTTAAAGCCTTGTTCCCCAAGGCTTAACCCCTGGGAATTCTGTGATCCTACTAATTAGAAGTTGACCATCTTTATGTCTAAGCATGCTATGAGCCTTTTTTTTTTAAAGGATATTTTATGATAGCCTTAGACATCACCAAAACTAATTAGTATATGCATTGGTTAATCTTTCTGAAGAGAGTAATAGTGATAAGTGAGAAAATAAGGTCTTTGAAAGGACTATGCTGAAGTAACATAATTAGTAATCTTTTACTGACTTAGTAGTTATTTTCTTGTGGGTTATTGTTTCATATGTCCATTGAAAATAATTATTTTCTTTTTGCCACTAAAAACTGATAAAAAGATGTGAAATTCTAAATTTCCATGTGGAGGGGAGAATTAACATAATATGAAAAATATTTAATTTATTCTAGACCAAGATTCTGGCTGGAAATTAAACCTTTAAAATGACATAAAACAATTAATTCTATGCTAGATCTAAAGAAAGTTATCAGTTGCTCTACAAAAAAGATAAGTGAACAGTTTCCACATGTGATATCTTTGAAAGTTGAATCCATCTCGGATCTGGGCCATTTGTTAATTAAAAAGCACAAGAAAAAATATTGGTACGGATATAGTTCATGGAATCCTAGAATTAGGAGGGCCTTAGAGATTATCTAACCTAATTTTTTCCTATTTTAGATGAGGAAACTGATACCCAGAGAGGCTTAGTGACCTGCTGACAGTCATAAATGTGTAGATCCAAGGTTTTATTACAGACCTCTTTCACCTATACCATGCATCTTGAAGTCAGTATTAATGTAAAACTAAGATTATTCTGGGTATCTGCTATATCATGTAATCATTTTATTTAATATTTATATTAATTAAGTTTAGGTTTCTCTCCCTTGTTAGGGCATAGTTTTTCTGTTTTGTTTTGCAGGCATACGAGTGAATTTTTGCACTTAAAACCTTTTAGAATAATAAGAAAAAAAGTGTCAGCAACTCTGTGTCTTTGTAGCTATTATAGAGTCTCTAGAAATAGGCATCGAAGTTTGTGAAGTAAAGTGTAATTAAATTGCACTTGTGGAATAATGAGTTCTGAGCCAGGAGTAGCTCTGGGAACTGAAGTTCATTTATAGACTGTTTTCTAAAGCTAAGTACCCAATATACCCTTCAGCCAGAAATGTCTGCAAGATCCTGGACATCATCTGGAAATATATAGGAAATAAAACAAAGCATTTTCTACCTTTATACAAAATTATAATGCATGAGATACTGGAAATAATGGAACTTTTCTCCGTTTTTCAGATTCTACAATTTATTCCTTTAGCTTGTTGGTGGAACACATCCACTGTATACACAGTTTGTTTTTATGGCAAATGTTTCAAGACATTCTAGAACTCTTGAGTTATCTTTTAAAAACAGTAGCCTTTTGAATAAAATACCAACTTAACTATAAGAAATTTGGATTCCACTACTGCCTTTCCCCTGAGTTGGTAGGAAGGGATATAGTAGGCACTTGATACGTGAATATTTGAATTCACGGGGACCTTGTTGCCATTGTGCATGTTTCAGATTCCCTAATTGCAAGTTGGAAGAAGACCTGTTCCTTGCTTGCTCTTGTAGGGTGTTATTTTCAGTGTTTAATAGGTCGAGCTGCTTTAGAAAAGTAGGACTGTTATATAAGCAATACATGTTCATGTTATAAAAGGAAACTAGTCTTTGTCAGTGCATCTTCTTAAATGGTGGCACACTATTGACCATTGTAGGTATAGTGATAGGAAGTCTAAGTGATGTGGCAATTTATGTTTTTTAAAGAGCAGTTACTGCTTTTTATATTTTGTTACAAAATTTCAGTTTCTGCCATCAAAAGTATTGTGTTTATATGTTTATGGTGCTATACAAATCAAATCGTTCTTTTAAGATCTTAAAATCTGGGGGATTGTGAGGAGGATGAAGAGGGTAAAGGGGGTCAAGTATATGGTGATGGAAGGAGACTAGACTTTGGGTGGTGAGCACACATGGAGTATACAGATGATGTATTATAGAGTATTATAGTACACCTGAAACTTATATAATGTTATTAACAAATGTTACTCCAATAAATTTAATTTAAAAAATCTAAAGTATCTAAATGGATTACTATTAATAAATTTTTGTTTATAAAAAATTTACATGTGTATTAAACAAATCCTAGATATTGGACAAATAGCAAAAAAGTTTAGACAAATGAATTTCTCTGTGAGTACAACCAGGAAGAGAGAACAGAATGTTGGCTATGGACTCAGAGAAGCAAATTTTAGCATTTGTTTTGAGGGGAAAATCATTTTATGTTTTACTTGATAAGAAGAGGGACATACAAGTAAGAGTCAACATGTATCAAAATTCTTGAAGAGTTAATCCAACATAAATAAACAAACTTACATGACTTATTTGAAATCTCCAACTTCTCTTTCATGGTTCTATTTCATTTATTTGTAATGGTTTCCTAATCCTTTCTGTAGATCGAAAAATCTTTAGAAATCATTCAGTTACGTAAAATTGCTATATTTAGGGAGCATAATTATTAAGATATAGGAGTACAGAACTTTCTTCTTTTGCTCTTGAGATTTACAGGAGGAGGAAAGGGACTAGTCTATGGAATGGATCTGAAACAAAGCTAATAAACTTGGATTTAATTAATTTGGGTAATTAAAAGTACGCTGAATCTAATGAGACCTGGTACTTGGCTTTTCTAAAAAGGATTATTCACTACTTTTCTCCTCTACTTCCCACAGGAACCCAGTTTCCTCCGATTGCAGCACAGGACCTTCCTTGTGTTTTAAAGGCTGGCTACCTTGAAAAACGCCGAAAAGGTAAACTGTAAGATTCTAATGAAAAAGCTGAAAATGGTTTTATCCTTGGATAAAAGATGCTTGCACTATACATGTGGAGTCAATATTCTCTTTAGATGATTGAAGAGTTTTAAGACTCTAAGATCTGGATGACATTATCCAAACCAAAAAAATAGAGCTTGTAGCTCTAAATAATTTTTATAACAAAACATTTGATCAGGCTTTTAGTTTTCAACCTCAGTTGTTTGTAAATGATTCAGAAGCTGTTTTCTGCCTCTTAGAGGGAGGCGTGGGCCACGATTATAATGCCAGGGATGGGATTTCTCACCATTATCCCCTCACCAAATAACTGGTTCTCCTGCCCTTGACCTTCGTACACCGTGTCTGCTATGGTCCAGGTCGAGCCTGGCCCATTTTCCACCATTTTCTATGATTCATTCAGTGTTCCCCTCCATTGGCTATGATAATTGGGAATTGACCATATGGTCTCACTCTTTCAACACCAATATATAATGGAAATGAACTATGGAGGTGGTGTTATGATATGGGAAATGAAAAGCAGAAAGTCTCTTCATTACTATGCTGCTTATCTCTCAGGGAGTCCCTTTGTGCCTTTCTATTTATATTCCATTTGCTTTTCTTAGCTTTCTTAGCTGACTTTTAAAGCTGAAAGAGATAATAGAAATAATCTAGGTCAACTCCTCCCCCTTCTTTTTATAGCAGATGAGAAAATGAGACCCAGATGAATCAGTTATCTCCAGGCTGTATAGTCAAATGCTTTTTTGACCAACCCTGTCAGGAAAATTTGTTAGCCATGCTGTGCTGTTGATCCCATAAACGTTGCAGTTCCATCTCTGCTTCACTTTATTCCTTTTCACTTTGTTTTTCTCTCCTGAAAAGAAGATACAAATGAATTAGTCCTAGAATTTTAGAGCTAAAAAGGAACCTTAGAAATCATATTAACTCATTTATCCTTTTACAATAAAGAAATGGTGTTATGTTTATATATGTTATGTATATTGTCTAAGCTGTTCCCTTTCCCCCTTTATTGTAGATCACAGCTTTCTGGGATTTGAATGGCAAAAACGGTGGTGTGCTCTCAGTAAAGGAGTATTCTATTATTATGGAAGTGACAAAGGTAGTATTGGTTTCAGTTATCTCAACTTCTATTGCATGAGGGCTTGGGAGCCATTTTTCACCCCCCCCCCCTTTTTGGTACAGAGTAAACTGAAAACAGATGGAGAAAGAATAACTGAGAACTTTAATAATTATAGTCTAAGACTGATTTATAATTCTATTTCATTATTTGACAAATTCTTCAAATTCCAGAATGCCCTAAAAGTTAATACAATTATGTTTTATTGAATTAGCAAAGAGAGTAAAATAACTTTCATCTGTGTAGCCTTTCACCTTAGGAAATATTTATCATCCAGGCTACAGTCATAGAATCTCTGGAAAAGTTAAGACGATTAGGATTGTGAGAGTTTAGCTATCTAAGCACTTCAGCTATGTTAACTTGTCTAACTACAACTGTTCGGTAAGGTACTATTATTAACCCCATTCATTCTACTGTTTGGAAAACAGAAAGAGAGGTCATGGCCACAGAGCTGGTAAGTGGCAGATCTGGGCTTTGAGCCTAGGCGTAATGGTTAGAGTCCGTACTGTTAACCCCTATTGTCACTATGTTAATTTAGAAACAACAAGAAACATTTTGTAACTTCGTTTGCTAATTAACAAATCTCTTAGTCATAGTTCATATCATTTTAAGTTCATTATTTGAACAAATAAAGTCATAAAATATTGAATTTAAAGAGTGTAAACTTTTCTAGTTTTGATTTTTCCTAGGAAAAGAAGGTCAGAAATTGAATATTATAAAGTAAAGGTCATATAGAAATAGCTAACATTCATTTCCATAAAGGATACTTGGGGAGTAAAAAGACATAAAAGTTTAATATCACTGAATACAAGTTTTCCTATGGAATTCTTATCAGTGTTGTTACTTGTGGTGTTTGGAAATTTATGTTTTATTTGACATTATTTGCAGATTTTAGGGTTTTTTTCTTATTATAAAATTGGGCAGATATAATGGATGAGTGTATTTCAGATAAATATGAAATACATACATGATGCTAGAAGTTGATCTCACCTTTTGCTAATGGAATTAACAAATTAAGAATGAATTTAGTTGTAGTTTGTATTCTGTCACTAATTTACAATATGTTCAACTGTAATAATGGCATCAATGAAGTATAAACTATAAATAACTGTTAACAGGCAGCCTTCTTTCTTCTGCTAAGGGTAAGTGATTTTGTCTGAAAATTTAGAGTCCAAGTTCAGTTATGATTATCATATGTCATTAATGTGCATTACTTATTATAGAAATATAATGTTGAATAGTATTGTGAATTGAGATCAAGCTCTTACTTTTCTATAAAGAAATATCCTTGATTTTATAAGACCAGAGGGAAGAGGTTTCAGAACCTTATGACTTTGGTTCAGTTAGGCTTCTCACTTCTAATTTCTTTGACAATCAACAAATACTAATGTCTATTTCCCCCACGCTCAGTCCTAACTGGTCTATACCAACTGTTAGGTCAAAGATTTGCAAGTTTCCAAAAATCTAAGGAGTGTTTATATTCATTTCAAAGGTTAATATTCAATAAATAATTTCCAGGGGCTTTTTGGGGGGTGGGAGGTATTAGTTAAATTCCCATGTTTAGTCTTATTTGATGAGACCTTTTGGTAACAACATTTTGTAATTTGTATTTTAACTACTTTGTGATCTATTTAGCCAGCTCCACCACCACTGTTCTAAAAAAAATTACTATTCCAGCATTCCTTTTTTATGTAGATATTTGAAGATCTGGTTTATATTTCCTTAAATTCTTCCCTGTCTGTTACTATGAAGCCGCCTGTTTCCATGGAGATTTCAGATCTGTTTTTAGTGGTTCTTTTCTCTGTGGCTGCTTCCTTTGGAATTTGTAGCCAGTTCTTCTCCTTTTAGGGACTTGAAGGGGAAAAAAATCTATCTTTAACAATTTTAATTGCTTGTTTGTTATGATCCTAATTTCCTTCCTTTGTATCTTTTTCTTTCCAGGAAAATTTATGTGTCACATGAAATTTTTATTTTCTTTTGTGAAATTGGATAACTGATTTATACAGTCTTGTTTACCGTGTGAACCATTTACCTAAACTTTGGAAAGAGCTATTTAGATATATGAGAACTATAATCCTCCAACTAAGTAGGATTTAGATAAATGGATTATAGAGGCACAGAAGGAGTTGATACCACTTACTAGGTTAAACTGTACTTTGTTACTGTTTGACAGATACATAGTTCATATTTTCTAACATACTGTGTGCGCCAAAAACCATTTTGACCCATCAAGATAGTAATGGCTTAGAAAGAGTAGTTCCAGCCTCTAGGGTAAATAATGCACTTACCTTTGTATCCATAAATATTATCTGTATTTATTATTCATGGCCATTTGGGGCCCATAAGTAATAAATATATATACAGAGAGAGTACATATTTCATCACTTCATAAAATTGCATCCACCCTTTCATCTCCTTCCTCGTCCTTTGATTGTTCGAATCTCATTCATCGAATTTGTTTGATCCTAGATGCTGAGACTGCCATCAAGGTAGTCATTCATTCACTCATTTATTTATTTATTATTTGATAAACATCTATTGGCTACTTGGTGGTTACGAGGCACTGGGAATCCAAAAATAATCCTGCCTTAGAGGTACTCACAGTTTAAGTGAGAGGAAGTTGTGGGATTGGATAGTTGTAAGTTGTGGGGCTGGATGGATAAACTGATAATTTCAACCAGGCATAATAAGTGATTTTTTAAAAAAAATTTGTTTCCCTTTATTGATTTTAGAGAGAGAGGAAGTGAGAGGGAGAGAGAGATAGAAATGCCTCCCACTGGGGATCAGGCCCACAACCTGGGCATGTGTCCTGACCAGGAATCAAGCTGGCGACCTCTTGGTGCATGGGTCGACACTCAACCACTGAGCCACACCAGCTGGACTATCATAAGTGATTTTTTTTTTATCCTCACCTGAGGACATTTTTTCATTTTTTGTTCAGATAGAGTGGGAGGGAGAGAGAGGAAGAGAGAGAGAGAGAAACATCGACGTGAAAGGGACACATCGAGTGGCTGCCACCCGCACGACCAACCAGGGCCGGGGACAAACTGCAACGGAAGTACATGCCCTTAGCGGGAACCGAACCCGGGTCTCTCTGGACCGCAGGCCAGCGCTCTAACTGCTGAGCCAAACCGGCCAGGGCTATCATAAGTGATTTAAATAAAATGTCTTTGGATCACAAAGGAGGAGTGGCTAACTGCCTCAGGGAGCAAGGGAATACTTTCTAATGGAGAGGATATCTGGCCTTAAATAATGAGTAGGAGTTTGTCAGGTGACAAAGGATAAAATGGGCATTCCAGGCAGGGGAAAAGCAGAGATTCTGAGTTGAAAAAGCCTTGGATGAGATCAGAGCTGGAATCAAGGCAGAGCATAGAGTGAGTGAGGGGAGGGGCACATAAAGCTAAAAGAGTGAGTCAGGATCTGATGAAGCATAGGGCTTTTTGACCAGATTTAGTTTTTAGAAGTAATTGTAATAGTATTGTGGAGGATGGATTGGAATGGAGAGAGACTGTGTCAACAGAATCATTTAGGAGGATACTGAACTAGTGTAGGCAAGAGAGGCTGCTAAGAGGCAGATTGAAGATCAGTGCAGACCTCTTTGGCTCTAAAATCATGCTCTTTCCACAGCTTGATTATTACTAGCCCCTTCATCATGCCTGTAAATGATGGCTCATTGAGGGACCTGTTGCAAACTCATGTTTTATTTTGTTTTTCCATTTTTCTTTTTAACCTCTATATGATCTTGAATCAGCATTATGAACGTTACTTATCTCATCACTTTTGAAAGGGAAATAGTTAGTTTGTAGTATTCTTTTTCCCACTTAAGAGGTTTTATTGCCCCTACCCCCACTCTCCAATTAAAGCAAACCTTAGCTCCATCCAGTATGTGGCAACTGCAAGTAGCCTTGGTCCTACCAGGTCATCCTAAATGTATATCAGAAGTTATTTATTACATCAGGGAGTTGTAATTTTTTCTGTGTTCTATCCTTTCAATATATAATAAAAGTCATTAGCACATTGGGCTTAATACAGATAATTTAAAATAAAACCTTTAGGTTAGCAAGGAAATAAAATATTTAATTGAAATTGACCTCTCTGCTCTCACTCCCGCCACAACCTCACCACTGACAAAAATAGGATAAATTTGTTGAGTTTGGATGAAAATTATAAAGCATCTTTTGATGTTGAAATAGCATCAAAGTTCTCTGTGAATATTTTAAAAATATTGTTAAAGGAGAGAGTGTTTGTACAATTGTCTGTTGTTTTATAACAACAACTTTAGTAATAGTCATAAAAGCTTACCTTTTTTTCCTGATTCATTTGATAGAGGCAAATTTCTGAGTCTAGGCATCAGCATTTGATAACTGTATGAGAATATGTATAAAATGTGTGAGTGAACTCATATTTTAAAAATTTATATTATAATTTTTGTGTAAAGAAGGATAATATCTTTATTATTTTTTAAGAAAGGGGAATAGTTAATTCTACTTTTTATCAGAATTATTGTAATTTTATAGACTTTGAGGCCTTTGATATGCAATTATTAACTTTACGGTTTATCACAATAAATGTGAAATAAAAGGCCTTTATTTCTGCCTTTATATATAGTTAAGAGACCCTGTAACAGTGTAGAGATGTTAAAATGTACTCTGATGTTTCGTAGGCTTTTATAAACGTAGAAATATTCAGGTACAAACTAAGTCCTATGAATGGTCTGATGATGACAAATCATGTTGGTTTGCAATAAAACAGGACACAGTTTGATTAAAATATATCTACATCCATATATAGATTGAAGATATATAGAGATTGAAGGTAGATATATTTTAAATCACACTGTGCACTGCTATGACTATTATATAGATATAGATATATGGATGTTGCTGTATCTATCTGTGTATATAGAAAGATAGATACAGCAACATCTATACCAATAGACTTTCTTTGAACATCTATGTGTCAGCTATTATTAATACAAAGCGATATAATACATTGGCTCAGAGGAGTGGGTACAGAGGATCCATAAAACAGTATGATATGTAGAAGCTGGCTCACTGGGGCAGTAGGTGAGTAAGGGCTGTGAGTCAGGAAGGGATGGGGTCAAGTTGTTACATGTCGGGAGTGTGGCCTTCCCTGTCTAAGGGACAGTTAAAGATTATAAGCATGAAGATAAGTAGATGGCATGAGAACCTCTGGATGTTGGAAAGATCACATTGACAGCTGTCAGGAGAAGGTGAGACTGAAGGCAGCTGGTTCTGAAGCTGAGAGTGACTGAAAGTTCGGAGAGGTTGTTTACCACCTGAAGTGCACGAAGGAGCTGCAGGTTGTTTATCTGAGACATGTTAGCCATGTCCTTTGTTCTCCAGTTATCGCAGGAGGATATGAAGCTGATCTCTGTGCGATGTGTATCTTAACAGAAGCTAAATGTTATGATCATCTAATAGACCATATCATAATTAGTATCTGAATTTTAGTTGTAGAGAAAAACAATAGGTATAGTTTAAAAAGTAGAAACACGGCTTTAACTTCCTGTTTTACAAAAATGCCTGTAATTTATTTGTTCTCCATTCACAGCTACCTCATACTACTTTGTTTTTTTATTTATGTTTTATCTTAATTGTTGCAAGTATTACAGATGTCCCTCCTTTTCCCCCCACTGACACCTTCCTGCCCACCTCCCCACCCCCACCTTCACCGCGCTATTGTCTGTGTGCATACTACCTTGTTTTTAACCATGTTCATACCTGTGGTTGAAAATGTATGGCTATGTAAAAAAACCACTTGATTTTTATTTTAAAGAAAAAAAAGGTTTTGAAAATTCCTAAAATGTCCTGTACCAGATCATATGAGCCAAACTTTCAATTCTAACTAACATGCTTCCCTTTGGACCCATAAATATTGCCTTTGTTTATTATGCAGAGCCATTTGGGGGCCTTTAAGTAAAAGTATATATAATTTGATATTTCCTCACAGTATAACTCAAAACACCAGAAGTATATTTCTGAATTAGCATTAGCAGCTGTATTTCTGTGAGCTGTATAAACGGAAAATGTTCACATATCTTTAACTGAGGGCCTAGAACAACTTGTTAATCACTTTGATAAAGTTTATTAGAAGGGTTTAGTATTAAGGTGCGTATTATCCTCTCACCTGCTAATTAAATGAGCATTAACACTTACAGAGATAACATGAGTTATTCAGTAAGGGAAAAGGCCTTAAATACAAGAAGCAGACATCAGACATTTCAGAACACATTGCGTATCTTTTTGTTCACCAGCTGTTTGTACCAAGTTAGCATTCTTGGTATAAACAACAGAAACCAACTTTGTTTAACTCCATAGAAAAGGAGACTACTGGGAGAATATCACTCTCAGACAGAACTGATGGGAAGGCTGAACAACTGGGTTCAGAAAGCAGGCAAGGACTCGGGGGCGGGGGGGAAGATGTTAGAACTTCAACCCCACACTTCGCCCCAGAGAGACACTGCTGGGACACACTGCCACTGTGCACTGACTCGTCGGTGAATGCCACTGCCCTAAGAATGGATTCTGAGCTCTCCACTGATTCTTCCGTTACTCAGCTCAGCTGTAGGTCCCAGGCCGGAATATCTGCTTGGCTGATCAGGGTCAGGGAAAATCTACCTCCCTCCGGCATCTGTGGTGGGAAGCTGGCTGTGCCCCTGACAGTCCCAGGAGTAAAATAGGAAAGATACTTGGATTCTGGGGATCCTCAAATGACGAATGCCCACTACTTATTGGGATGCTAAATGATTTAGAATTATTTAGTTGCTGTGTTTGTTTGTTTATTTTAATATTCACCTAAGGGTTTTTTTCAAATATCTTCAGATGGAGGGAGAGAAACATCAATGTGAGAGAGAGACATCAACTGGCTGCCTCCTGCACAACCCCGACCAGGGCCAGGGACAAACTGCAACCGAAGCACGTGCCCTTGACCAGAATGGAACCTGTGACTCTTTGGTCTGAGGGCCGACGCTCTAACTGCTGAGCCAAACCGGCCAGGGCTGTTTATACTGTATTTAAAATGGTAGGAAAGTAGTTGGTGTTTTAAGCATATTTTCTGAGAGCCCATAAAGAAGAGAAAAAGTGAGCACATTTGCAATAAAATAGGACTGATTGGATTTTGGTAGGTGGTAGTTGGGTGGAGGGACAAAACATGGGGATAGTTGATGAAGAATGATTTTTAGTTTTCTATTTGGGGGGCTCAGTTAATGGAGTTGCCACTTGTTGAGAAGGAGGACAGAAAAGAAAGATCACAAGTGTTCTTTCTTAAAGTGATTGCCCCTGTGGGCCCATAGGACATTTTAAGAGATGAAACGTATAGTGAGCAGATGGAGATTTGAATGTACAGTTCTAAAGGTGGACTAAAGTGGGAATGATGAGTCACAAGCGTATTGATAGGAACCTAATCCTTGACATTGGGTGTGGTTGTCCAGTGAAAACCGTGCAGTGGGAAAGACCGGGCTTTAGAGCATAACCTTCATGGCTGTGTAAGAAAGGCGAACGAAGAGGAGCCCGTAAGGCAGTCTGAGAAAGCGGACCCAAGTTGCAGGGGGAAATGCAAGATAACGTTTATCTTCTCTACTGAGACTTTATAAATTACATGTTCCAGAACAGTCGTTTTTCAAGCATTAAATGTATGTCGGAATCACCTGGGGTGCTTACTAAAAATTTAGTTTCCTGGACTCACCTCCAGAGATTCCTATATAGCAAGTGCAGAGTGGGAGCCATTTCTGCCTTTTTAACAGGCATCCAAGATGATTCTAACATGAAATGTACCTTGGAAAAGACCTTTCTAGAAGACAATGTGAAATGGTTGAATAAGTAAGGCTTTGGAATCAGACTTAGGTTAGGGTCCTGGTTTTTACCACTTAACTAGTGGTGCGGCCATGAGGAAATTGGTTATTTTCAGGTTGGTTTTCCCATCAATGCTGGGGATACAGAAAATACCTTCTATCTCTTAGAATTATTACGAGGTATATATGAGGTATGCTACATTAAATTCCTGGCATATAGGAGTTCAGTAAATGTCACTTGTGTTTTTGGCACTTGAAAAACCCAGAACATAGCTGTAAACCTAAAAGCCAGTGAAAAAGGAGAAGGAAATAGCTATCATTAACCTCATGCATTTTGTTTTGTAAGCCAACTGCTTTTTACCTTGAGCCTACTGAATTAGAATTGTGTAAAATTAAGTTACTGATTTAATAGATTTCATTATCTATGTTTCTCCTGGCAGCCTTCAGTTCTATAGACATTTAAATTCGAACAGCATGATATAGGCAAGGTTAAAGTGTAAAATAGAAGCAGAAGGAAATTTAATAGAGGGACAAACACCTCAAAAATCTTGAGGGCATCAATGTGTTTTAACAATATAAAAAATAATACTTGCCCTGGCCGGTTTGGCTCAGCGGGAGTGTTGGACCAATGAGTTGTGGGTTTGATTCCGGTCAAGGGCACGTACCTCGGATGCGGTTCATCCCTGGCCCTGGTTGGGTCGTGCTGGCCCTCTCACATCGATGTTTCTGTCTCTCTCTCTCTCCCTCCCTCCCACTCTGATGATAAATGGAAAAAATATCCTCAGGTGAGGAATTAAAAAATAATAATAATACTCAAATTAATACTACTAGATAATCAAGGAATTGTTAAAGTATGTTTAAAAGAATTGTCTGAGAAGTCGGGGAAGTATATATTTCAGAAAGATTTCCGTTATAATTACTAACATTTTAGAGTTTGGGCACTTAAATGAGCTTCTGCTATTTGGGAAGTTCACTTAAATAAAATATTTTATTCATCGTTTACAGTTCTGGGTAGATGAAGTTATGACCTTATTTCTCATGTGATTGGCATGTTACTGTTTTTAGCAATCTGTCTCAAGTCAACAGGTGACCTTGAAACTATCCCTGAAGGCACTGTGGAACTAACCTAAATATAAATTGTTATGAATTGCCATCGAATGCTAGGGTTCTCTCCTTTTTCTCTGTCTAGAAGAGATGCTAATGTGAGAGGAGAAGAA
Source organism: Tadarida brasiliensis (assembly GCA_030848825.1). Taxonomy (NCBI): domain Eukaryota; kingdom Metazoa; phylum Chordata; class Mammalia; order Chiroptera; family Molossidae; genus Tadarida; species Tadarida brasiliensis. The sequence continues at coordinate 88,562,969 of CM061267.1, read as the reverse complement.
CAGAGTTTTATCATAGCAATATTTTGCCCGTTTCATGTCATGAGCTTCCTATCTCACTCTGGCTCATTGGAAATATGGCTACTTTCTGATTATGGATTTACAAAAGCATTGAGAAAGAGTTATGAATGTCCCTCCGTTTTCTTTAGCCTTTCTGGTACCATACTCCTACCCCACTTGGATGTTTATATTGATTATTTATCCTCTAATACTCAACAGTGTTATCAGCTGAATAGGTCTAGCTATTAGTTTCATTTTATTATTTTTACTAGGTTAAACACCACCTTTGGTTTTGTAGACTTAGGTCTTTTTTTGGTGGAATGAGATTTTCTTCTGTTATATCTCTGATTATTGTCACTTTTTTGTTACACTTCTTCCAGAACACCCATTTTTTTCTTTGGTATTTTTGTTACTCTTCTATATATATCATATTCCCTTTTGCTTGCTTTTCCTCTTATCCTTGAACAAGGATCCATATCTCTGTAATCTGGGATGCTTACTTCTAGATTTGATTAGTGGTTTCTCTCTAGTTCATCTGACTAGATAGAGGCTGTTCATGTCCTCGTCTTAGATTATAACAGAATATCTGATACATGGTTCCATAGCCTAGATCTAGGGATTTTTATCTAAGGTGGATCTGCTAGTCTAATGAGGGATCACCTACTTGGCTGTCTAGGTGGTTATCTTATTCCTAACTAGTCTAGCACAGGAAAGTAACTGCTCCCTGCAGCTCTTCCAAACGTAGTCTTTATAGTACTGATTTTACATATCCAGACACAAACTCCCAATCCTTACACATTTCTATCCCCACTCATGTTACATTGCTAAGAATTTTGACCCAGATTAGAGGTAGAAAGCATGAGCTTTAGATCAGAAGGACCATGTTAGTGGAGTGATTGAGCGCTTGTGCAGCAAGAGAGCCACTTTCCTCCTCCATCTTGGTCCTTGGAAACCCTGTTTTCCTAGTGAGTTTAAGGAAATCTCTCAAAATTGTCCTGTATGGCTTTGATATGTTGCTTCCGACTACTTCCATATCTTGTAGTGAAAATTCAGTCCTTTTGCTGCCTAGTGGATCATTGACTAATGTTTCAGGAGCACTTAAATTTGTTGTGTGTGTGTGTGTGTGTGTGTGTGTGTGTTTCAATGAGAAGGTAGGAAAAGTCTGGTAAGGTGTTACTAGCTTTTGTCTCACCGTACCTGTAATGCTCCCTCATTTGTTCTAAGTTCTTGGTATAAATTTGTTGAATGAGTGAATGAATGACTTAGTCTTCTTTGAGAATTTTAGAAGAACCAACTGTGCTTAACCATTTATTATTATTATTATGTTGTTGTTGTTGTTATTGTTGTTGTTCTCCAAAATTATTGTTCTAGTTATGTATTTTGCAAAATATTTCCTCGGAATGCCATTCCATAAAATGTTCTGTGAAAAAGGGTTCTGTGGACAAATAATTTTGGGAAATGCTGCATACTAAATCTTTCTCATAGAAAGTCAATTAATATGTAAATATATTAAGGGCCTCAAGAAGGCCTGCACTAACAAAAACTGTTTAACTTTATTTAATTCAGAATTTCCCAAACATATTTGATCATAGAAACCTATTCATATCCCATAAAGCACACTTTGGGAAATGCTGTGCTAATTTTTATAATTTTTCTGAACGTCATAGAGTTCATTGTAGACTGTTTCCACAAAGCATACTTCAAATTTTTGAATTTGAATGGTTTATTCAATCATCCAAAGAGATGTAAATTATGATTAAGTATAATTAGAATGTCCAGATTTAAGTCAGGAATTGCTAACTCAGATTTCTTTTTCATTTGATGTTTTGAACAAGATGTGATCCCAGTGACCTTTTAAAAATGTACGTTACTTCAGGCATTAAATTAGTATATTTAAGAAAAGGAGATAAATATTATTTGATGCATTGAGCTGAGAGAGTCCGTCACTCCACGATATGAAAGCATTTCTATATATTCCCCAAGCTCAGTAAAAATGACGGCTGTCCTTAATTTAATATTACATGTTAATCTAGGAAATAAACCTATAGCAGTACAAGTTTTCTGTCAAAATGGCATAACTGGGTGAAATAGGAAAGCTAATTTTCAGAGTATCAAATCCATTTTTGTATTTCTGCTTTATTTTTCTTTAATATCTGACTAACGCTCAGCTCATCTTTTCTTTTGATACTTCAACATATGGGATTCAAGTGCTTTACTAGTTTCATTGTTCACTGACTGGTTAAGAAACCTTCTTTTTTTGGTTTGGTTTTGGTAACTAATGCTTCTCTACTTGCTTTGCCACTCCTCTCCATGCAAATACTTTGTTTTCCCCTCACAGCTTTTCATAATTAATTTTGTTTTGTTCTGCTTTGCTTTTTAAATTTAATTAATATGAATTTAGGAATTTTTTAATAGAAAAGTTGCATTTTAGAGGCTTTTGGAGTGGTGAGGGTTAGGAGGGTGGTGATGAGAAGAGATAGTGGTGAATAAAGCCCAGCAATTTTCATCTAGTCCGGTTTTCCCACTGGCTTACCAGATCTGGAAGAACCACAGATTTGTAGAGGGTTTGTCCAGCAAGTTTTGAGTTCCAGTTCTTGAATTTTTTCCGTGTGAAAGTATCTTATTTCCACACTTCTTCTGAATAAGATCTCTGCTTCAGACTCTTCCTTCGGTTCACTAGTACATCCTTTGTAAACCCGCCCATCCCAAATACTTCTGTACTTTTAGAATTAAAAGCAATATCTAGAAGCATTATTTGAACATTATATTATGAAAGCAATATGACTAAAAATGACTCTTTCCAAGACTTGACAAAGAAAATCTAAATACGTAAAAGATAATTGACTGGGCATTTGTACTCAACTGTAATAAATGAAATTCTGACTTTCATTTTATCTTCAACAGACAAACAACAGAAAGGTGAATTTGCAATAGATGGCTACAACATCAGAATAAATAACACGCTTAGGAAGGATGGAAAGAAAGATTGCTGTTTTGAAATCTCTGCTCCTGATAAACGTGTCTATCAGGTTGGAGTTTTTAATGTTGTTTTGGAATTAAGTTGATAAAATGTTCTGATTTCATTTATAAAGACATTAACATTTTGTTAAAACAACTCTCCCTGACATGTTAATAATAAAACATACTGGCTTTTATATATTGAACATTCATATAAGAGGTAATACATTTAAAAAAAAAATTCAGATTAGTTCAAGTGATATCTTCTTGAAAGAGAACAAGTGAATATGTAATTTATCAGTTACTTCATATGTTGCATTTCATGTCTATTTTAATAGAACTTTGTGATTTCTTAAAAGAATCACATAGCAGAAAGAGTAAAATTATCAAAAGAAAAATATCAGCGTGTTAATGCGTATTGTATTGCTTAGGGTTGTGGGAGAAAAGGAAGGTAAAGGCACGTATCAGCTCTGCAATTCAAGAGCTATCAGTGAGCATCAATATGGAATGTATGTTTAATAAGTTTTAAATATCTGAGATTGCAGTTGAAAGCCAGTTAATTAAGTTGTCAGATAGTGTGTTGGAATCTGACAAGAACATTTTTAAGAAAACTGTACCCAGCAGTCTAAAGAAATTCATGGGTGTCTTCTAATTGTCAAGGGCAAATTTTGTTCATCAGTTCTGTCTTTGACATTGATGAAGAGAAGCAGCTTTTTTTCCTGCACAGCTGCCAGCTGCTGATCAGAGTTTCAAATCCATCATCCTCTGCTTCAATTACGTAAATTTGTCAAAATTAACTGTACATTATAAGAAGCATCCTTGCAAGAAAAGTAGCACTAGACATGAAAAGAATTACTAATGGTCTTAAAGAAATGATAAGAATGTGACATACCTTTCATTTCTACTGTGGTGATTTTTCTTGTTATTGTTTGTTTTTTTATTAGTTCACAGCAGCTTCTCCCAAAGATGCCGAAGAATGGGTACAGCAGTTGAAATTCGTATTACAAGGTAAGAGCAATACATTGAACAAGTTATTGCAGCCTTTAAATACTGAATAACTGAATGATGTGGATTTTCATATATCAAAAGCTTATTGAATTTCTGTGAGAATGACCAAGGGAACATGACTGGTATTAACACAGACCATTGACTTCAGATTTATAAAAGTATTCTGTAAGTCCAATTGACAAATTTGAAATTCACATATTTATACAACAATCAATTTTTTAATGTTTTAATTTAAGGATAATAGCATATAATGATATTGTGACTTTGTAGGGCTGCGTTAATTTAGAAAATAGGGTTTTGAAAATCTCTTTTGCATTTTTAAGAATTCATGAACAAGTAAGAATTAATTATTTCAATGGTATTATACATTCAAGATATTTACTTCCCCAAACGTGTCTTATAGATATGGGATCTGATATTATTCCTGAGGAGGATGACGAAGGAGGAGAATTATATGATGATGTTGATCATCCTCTACCAACCAGCAGTTCACCAGCCAGCAGGCAACCAATTGATGATGAAATTTATGAAGAACTTCCAGGTATTTATTATCTGGTGATTCATTTAAGGATTTGGGTCCTTTTTTTTTTTTATTTTTAATGTCATCAAGTTGACAATATAAATAGAAAATGGTGAGCTATTAAGAACAAGGACAAAAAAAATCTTTAAAATTCTATTTTAGAAAGAGGTTCTGCTTGAGGTATTTCAAGTGAGTAGATGTACTCTTATGAAAAGTGAACGGAATGTTAAAATGAAGCAGATACAGTCCTAATCTCATGGGACTTTTGGCTCATTAGCATTGTTTATGCTACATAATTTTTTAATTAAAAAATTGACTTGCCTTACAGTTTTTTCCACCAACTCACACATCATTTTTTATTTATACATCTTGGAACTTCCATTAACCAGAAGTTCTATGCACACCCCATATGTCAACGACTTCTGCCTCATATATTCATCCTTGCTGTAGTGTATGGCATTGTCTTGGAGGAATATTGTTGAATAAACAAAGGCCTTTTAAGGCTTGGATTTTTCTTATTTGATATTTTATTGATATGAATGTTTTCTTATTCTACCTTTTCAAGCATGCTTTAGTATTTGTATGCCTCAGTACCTGTTACATAACATAAAATTAATTATCTATTAGCTTATTTCACTTGTAGTTTTAAAATAGAAAAATAGGCATGTGGAACTTAGGATGCTTAGAATATGAAAACATTCAGTGGGTTGTTGCATTACTCTAGATTAAAATGAGCTTTTTTCTGGCTATTAAAAAATCTGCAGAGAATAAAAAGAATTATGAGTAGTATAAGTGAGATTTAACTAACATCATCTAGAGGGGCTACTTTTCTCTGACTAGACAATTTAATGACATAGTATAAAACTTAAATTTGATTTTTAAAATACTTAAAATGTTCCAAATTAATGTACAAATGTCATTTTCAATGAAGTCAATAGAGTATGGACTTTAGAATCAAAAGTTTCAATTCTGGCTGTACCATCTAGTTCAGTGACTTTAAAAATCAATTTCTTCATCTATATCATGGAGGGGGGATAAGCTAATGTATCTAAAGCTCTTAACACCGTGCTTGAATCACAGAAAGTCCATAATAAATTGTACATCACTATTGTTTTCATTATTGTATCTGGTAGATTATTACCAGTGCTTATATAAGGTATAATAATAATTTTCTGAACAAGTAAGAATGAATGATTTTAATGGTAGTATACATTTAAGATATTATAAAAACCTCTCAAAATATGCATCTACATATTGCCTTTCACTACACTAGAAGATGATGATTAGTATAAAAGCATAATTTTGTGGAGAATAGTAATCTGTACATTTTGTTATTTTAACGAGCAATATGTTTATAGCTCCTTCCTTTTTGATGTATCCTAAGGAAATGGCATCAGCCATAGCATCAGTTATCCTCAAGAATATTCTGACTGCTTGCTTTTAGCACACCATATCATTAATACAGTTATTTTAGTTTTAAAATGTTCTTAAGAGCTTGTGAGAATGTAGACTGATGTAAAATGCAAGAGCATAATCCATTCAGCATATTACCGCCATATACATTTTATTCCTTTAAAACCCTGCAGTGATGGCATTATGTTACAGTTGTTGAATTAACTGTTAATTAAGTTCTGTGTTTCTTCAACTTGATCATTCTTTCCCCGCCCCACCAAATAAAATATTGGTAAAGAATAAAGATCAAATATTCATATTATTTTCATAATAAAGACCCAAAGAAAATCTCCTGTAAGTAGCTTGAAATCTTAAAAATATGAAACATCTTTTATTTTTTCTCACTACAGATGTTTTCTTCCCTTTTCTTGGCCTGGGGCCATATGACTGTTGGAAAAAACTGGTTACTCTTTAAGTAGTTTTATTTCTTGCTGCGGTACTGGACGAAATCTAAGCTGCTCTGGGATTCCGTGGCCCCTGCTGGGATCCCAGTTGCTGTACAAAGTGATTGAGCTTGATAGAGCCTGCAACTGTGCCCCTGGGAAGGAGGCTGGTGTAGGCAGCTGTGGAATGTCTAGTTCTTCCTTCTCCCCAGTACAACCAAGACCCCCTTCAACATCTGCACAGTTCAAGTTTGTCAAGTTTGAGCCAGTTGCTACAGAGGGGATTTTTCTTAATAAAAGCCCTAAAGTTGTCTCTTAGAGTTAGAGCTTTAGTTTGATTAAACATCTAAAACTAGAAAGGTAACTTTTTTCCTTTTAAAGAAAATGATCCCCCTTCCAGGATAAAAATAAAGCTAACTGCTTTTACTTTGGTGAAATAGGAATATAATTCTGAGAGGAAGTGAAAACAGTGCACTTATTTACAAACTGTTGGTGTTTTCCAGTTCTGGACAAAGAACTGCATTTCTCGGAAATCTGACTGGTTAAATTCCCAGAATTAATAAATACGGCCATTTTAACACAATTTTCTGTCAATTACATATAGTTGAAAATTAATCCTCTTAGTTGAAAGATGAAGCATATAAATGTGTTTGAAGAAAAATGTAAGCATTCAACATGTTACTTTAAATCACAGAGTTCTTCTGAGAAAGTAAAGCTCTTATTCTAATAAATGTATTTGTTAATGTAAAGTAAACCTGCAGTGTTTGAGTAAGAAGAAGGAAACATTGTTTAAAAAGTTGTATTGCAAAATGTCCCTTGAAAAATGTTTACAATTCTATGGGAGTATAAGTAGTTTCACTGTAATTGTTTTTGAGTTAGAATATTCTAACTTTATTACAGCAGCTTCTCTTTAATTTCTTGTTCATTAATTTTTAACTAACTTCATAAAAGAGTAAGAATAAATTTGTAAGATTTCTTTGCGTTTAGGGGATTTATACAAATGTACAGAAGTGTTGAGAGAGTACTATTTCTGGAGAGTATTAAAAGTATTTGCCTTTTCTTCAAATACCCTAATGCTTTGACACCTTTTATGTCTTAGGACCCATTAGCACAGGCCAAGTCAGGTTTGCTTATATTGTGTTGTTACTATAGCATGTTTGTGTTTGCAGAGCTAACGTATTGATCAAAGTGCGTTAAACTGTTTCATAACACAGTAATGAGTTCATTTGGCTTAGCACAAATTTCAGAAGTTATTGCTCATTTTTCCATTAGAAATGCAGAGGTGCATTTTTATTTGATTTTGAATCTTGAAAAAAATAAAACAGTACTTGGGGAATTGCCGCAGAAATCGACCCAACTTGCTCATCTCTTCTAGTTACCATGTCACTTGCTTTTTAATTATTTTTTTTAATGTCAGGAAATTATGCAGAAGCAACAGAAACAAAACGATGTTTCTAGATATAGACTGAATAGAATTAGCCCAGTAACAAGAATGGTAACTACCCATTAGCCTATTAAATCTGTACCTTTCAGGGAAATTGCATTTGAAATTCTTTTGGCAAGTGAGCTAGAGGAAAGAAGGCAACATAAAACAGGAAGACAAATTCCCAATTCCATTAACCTGTTTTTTTAAAGTGTTAATTCATTCCTTTTTAAAAATTTAATGACAGATTGAACTATTCTGAGCCTGAAAAGGGTGTTTTTATCCTTTGGTCATTCAATTTCATTTTAAATTTATTTAGTCCGACTATCTGTATTGAAAATGAAATATGAAGCAAAATGCAGCTGTTAATTTTTTTTCAGTGAAACTGTTATGTATACATTAAAAAGAAGAGTGTTTGGGTATTTAAATTTGGAGTACTCTCCAGCAAGTGCATACAAATGCTAACTTCATCAGTAAGTGGTTACAACCACCCAAAATACATTGTAGCTTTATTTTCTTGCAAAATGATTATCACTCATATTACCAAGTTATTATCAAGATTATAGGGGTTGCTAGAGTCTCTATAAGTGATGGTCAGTTCTGGTTTCACCAAAGAATTTTTCTCATTCCTTCTTTAGAATGCAATGGAAAGATACCAGTGGACTTCCACAGAACCACATATGTTCATCATTTTAATATTGTTAATCAGGCAGTCTGCTGGAATTCTTTTTTCTTAAACTATGGTACTAGTGATCTTGTGTCCTAAGATATTGTATGGTACATTTTTTTCCCAAGTAGATAACTAGATTACAGTCAATTTTTTTGGATGGTTTTAGCTCTGAACTCTACTGAGAGGGTTATCTGATGTTACAGAATGTAAGGGAAACATTCATAAATTAGGGTCACTACACACATCTAATTGTTTATATTTTTATCTTTGTGGAGTATAATGTGGTATCAGTGTTCTTTATAGAGATGCCTCTTTCATAATATGGCCTGAGGCTTTGGAATATGGTTTTGCCTGTCATGTAGCTTTTCTCTACTTTGCCGTTGGCATTGCAGACGAATTATTTCCATTACAAGAGATAGTTTATATATTAAAACCCAAAATGCCTGTGTGCATGCAAAACAGATTTTTGTTGGTAGAAAGATAAAACTAACCCATTTTTGCACCATGGAGCTACATCAGTGGTTTTCAACCAGGGGAGATTTTGGCCCCCAGGGTACATTCAATGATTTAATGCCTGAAGACATTTTTGTTGCCACAACTGGTGTGTGAGTGTATTACGGGCATCTAGTGGGTAGGGGCCAGGGATGCTGCTGCTAAACATTCTATAATACACAGGAAAGCTCCCCCAATAATCAAGAATGGCCCAAAATGTCAATAGTACTGAGATTGAGAAACCCTGGCACAGGGATATAACAGACAGCTTTGGCTTTATCACCTTTTTTTTTTTTTTTTTTTTTATCTGTATCTACTGAGTTATAAAAACCCATAACCTGCACTCTGTATAAAAGTATACTTTTATGGACACAATATAGGTTTTCTTATATACCTAAAGCTAGGATTACATAGACTGGTTCTAGGTCATAAGGGACCATGTGGACCTGTCTGTCACTGTTTCCTTCAGGGGGTTGAAGTGATATTAATCTTCAAATGAGAAAACCATGACAGACAAAAAAAGAAGGAAAGTATTTCCTCTATTTTCGTAAGCCACAATATGTGAAGAAGAGTCCTTTTTATATTGTAAATGTCTTATATAGATACTTGGTTTATAATATTCTGATAGGGTTGATCGTTTGAGGCTGAACTGACACACCTGTGCTGAGGGATTGGCTCTTCTATAAAGGGAGTCAGGCATCCTGGGAGAATGTGGGGCTCAGCAGTGCTAGGGCCACTTGCCATTTGGCAAGCACCTTTTAGAGGGGAGGAAGCCCTCTTATAGGAATTCTGCCCCTTCCTGGGACTGGATTTTGAAGAGATTAATGGGCAGATGGCAGGGAAGATGTTCTCTGTCCCTGGAGGTCGACAGGGAGTCACTGAGGCAGCCCAAGAGGGGCTCAGTGAAGATGGCCTCACCTGGGTGACTTCACAATGAGTCACATTGGTGGTTCTTTCTTATTCTCTATTCATCTGCTTCTTGCTCTTGCTAAGTCTTTTTTTTATTTTATTTTATTTTTTTGAGAAAGAGAGTGAGGGAGAAACATTGACCGGTTGCCTCTTGTAAGTGCCCCGATCAGGGTCTGAACCCGCAACCTAGGTGTGTGCCCTGAGCAGGAATCGAACCCATAACCTTTCAGTTTACAGGATGACGCTCCAACCAACTGAGCCACACCACCCAGGGCTAAGTCTTAATTTTTAAATATTTATTTACAAACAATACATGCTCACTGGAAAAACCTTAAATATAGCTGATGTGCATAAAATAGAAAACTGGAAGTCACCCACTCCCTACCCTGAGTAAACATTGTTAACAGTTTGATATGAATCTTTTTGTCTTTTTTTTTTTTTTGCCCATTTACATATAAGCAAATGCATGTAAAACTTTTTAATGAGATCTTTCTTTTTATTTAGTGTCTCTGATCTTTCTTTTATTTCCTTTCCTTTCATTTTTTCCCTTCTTTCTTATTACCTGCCTCCATTTCTCATTCTTTTATTTTCCTCCCTCCCATTTTCCATTCCCATCCTTTTTTTTTCTTACTTACTTTTCCCCCTTCATTCCATAAATATTATTGAGCACCTACTATGAGCCAGGTACTATACCTAGATCCTAGGAATGAGTCCCTCTGCCGTTCTACACAGACCTCGAAGGTGCAGCTACCTCTGCACTTTCTGGCCCAAACCTTGACTTCTACACACTTACTCCCCATGTTTATTTATGTCTTATATATTTTTACTATATTCATTTCACAAGTTTGTTGGTTTTGCTTTTCTGATATAGGAACCCTGTCTTCTAGCCCATAGTGTCAAAACTAGCCTTCTCAAAGCTGTCATGACAGAACTATAATGACACCTTTTCTCTGGCCATCATCCACCTCCCCTTCTCTCCTCTGCCTCTTATCTGCTGGCTCCACCCCTGCCCCTACACACAGAATGCCTTCCTGTGTGTCTGTGACCAGTAGATTGCAGAGGTTGAGAGCAAGGGCTTTGGAGGCAAGCACACGTTGCTTTGAATCCCAGCTCCGCCCCTTACTACAGAGGAAAGGTGAAGAATACAAGAAACAATAGTGGGCATAGGTAAAATATGCCAGTAACTTTAACTACTGATTATTTTAACTAAAGTTTATTTTTTATTGAATTTATTGGGGTGACATTGGTTAATAAAATTATATAGGTTTCAGGTATACAATTCTATAATACGTCATCTGTATATTGTGTTGTGTGTTCACCACCCCAAGTCAAGTCTCCTTCCATCACCATTTATCCCCTCTTTACCCTCTTCTACCTTCCCCACCCCCCTTTCCCTCTGGTAATCAACATGCTGTTGTCTGTGTCCATGAGTTTTTGTGTTTGTTTCTGTGTAATCTCTTTAGTAGATGAGTGAATAAAAAAGCTGTGGTACATTTGCACAATGGAATACTGTTGAGCTGTAAAAAGAAGGAAGGAAATCTTACCTTTTGAGAGAGCATGGGTGGACCTGGAGAGTATTATGCCAAATGAAATGAGCCAGTCAGAGAAAGACGAGTATCACGTGATCTCACTTATATATGGAATCTAATGAACAAAGTAAACTGACAAACAAAATAGAAACAGACTCATGGAAACAGAGAACAGACTGACAGCTGTCAGAGGGGTGGGGCATGGGGGCTGGGGGGAAAAGGTGAAGGGTATATAAACCAAAGCTTTTTTTAATTTAAAAAGAGGTAAAACTAAATTTATCTAACAAAAAATTAGCTGGGGCAAGATGGAGATGTGGGGTAGTGAAAGCAGGCTAAGTGTTGTCTTGTTCAGGAGGAGGGAGGAGAGAAATGCTGAGTAACTTTAGTCTTTGTTACGAAATGCATGTTAAAATTTTAAAGTTAACTACTAAATAAATGGCAGTTCCCAAAGCAGCAGAGGGGAAATAAAAGGTGAACACATAAAAGAAATTTAAATCCAAAAGAAGGCAAGAAGAAGGAGCAAAGAGGAGATATGGTAAAAATAAGCCTCAATACAAAAGTAATTACAATAAGTGTAAGTTGATTAAATCAATCTGTAAAAAGACAGAAATGATCACATTGAATATATCTATGTATTTTAATCTAGCAACATTTTTCTTAGAGGTGATGTACTTGAAACAAAACCACATAGAACTTTTCAAAGTAAGGGAATGGAAATAAATACACTAGGCAATTTTATCCAAAGAAAGCAAGTGTAGCAACTGTATTATCATCAGACAATATAGACTTAAGGCATAAGGCAATAATAGGGCTACAGAATGACACTACATAATAATAGTAAATGCATCTGACCACATAACCTTGAAATCTATAAAGCAAAAACTTATGAGACAAATTGGACAAATCTTCAATCATAGTGGGAGATTTTAACATACCACTTTTAGCAACTGATAGACCAAGGATGCAAAAAGTTAGTAAGGATATGGAAGATATGAACCAAAAGAAATGAACAAACTTCATCTAATTTATCTAGAAAGATAAAAAAAAAGATGTATGTTCTTTTCAGTACACATAGAATATTCATGGAAATTGATGATATATAAGTTCACAATTGAAATCTCAACAAATTTTAATGAATCTGTATCATACAGACTGTATGTTCTTTAACTACAATGAAATTTAATTAGAAACCAACACTAAAAAAGATAGTTAAAAATACCCTAGCCCCTATGTTCAGAGGCTGAAAAAAAATCTTCTAAAGAGCTCTTGAGCCCGGCCAGTGTGGCTCAGTGGTTGAGCATCGACCCATGCACCAAGAGGTCGCCAGTTCGATTCCCGGTCAGGACACATGCCCAGGTTGTGGGCCCGATCCCCAGTGAGGGGTGTGCAGGAGGCAGCCAGTCGATGTTGTCTCTTATCATTGTTTCTATCTCTCTCTCTCTCTCTCAAATCAATAAAGGGAAAAAAAAGAGCTCTTGAGTTTAAAGAGGAAATCACAGTGGAAATTATAATATATGTAGTTCTGAAAGACAATGAAAACAGTACAGATAAAAACTTGTGGCATGGTGCTTTACCCATATTTTGAGGGATATGGTGATGAATAAGACAAATGAGAGAATTAATCCCTAAATAACAAGAGATGAAGGAACAGTCTGAAAAAAAAGGTTCTAAAATAAGTGTGTTTAAAATTATTAAAGAGACAAAAAAAAAAAAAAAAAAGAAACTTTAACAAGAAAAAAGGACTGGATGAAAAAATATCAGATTTTTTTTTTTTAAAGAACCAAATAGAATCACTAGAAATTCTTGTTTATTTAGCCACCAAATTCTAAATTTTTGAACTCACATATTTATGTTTACATTACCTAGGGTACCATTAGAATGTATATGAAAAATTGTGAACCAAAAGGTAAGCAAATGTCAACCACTCTAATTAGACCAAAATACTAACATTTATAAAGCAAGAAGAAAAATTACACTAATGGGGCTGGGCTATTAAGATTTTTCTGTGAACCTTAGCTGAAGAATCCTAAAACTGTGCCAGAGGTTAGTTATTCACACTGTAGGTTTTGTATCTGTACGTAGTTGAGTACTTTATCTCTAAGCACCAGAAATCTCAACAATTAGTTTCAAGGCAGCGCTTCTAATCACCTTTGTATCAGACATTTTAACTGGAGTCTTCATTCGCAGATATGATTTGCCTTTCATGTAGAATATAAATAGATCAGAGACTGCTTTTTTTAATTCCTTTATGCTTTCAGAAGATGGAATATGATAAAGTTGTAGTAGCTTCACAAAAATATATTTTCTTCTTTAGCTTTCAGAACACACACACACACACACACACACACACACACGCACGCACACCCTCCATGAGCACACACATCTTCAGAGACAGACGGCAGCAGGAGAGCATCAGGCTCCACTGTTTTCACAGATAGGTCAGCTGGGAATATCAACTTCCTAAGAGTACTCAGCTGCTTACTTTAAAGCGGTAATTAATAAGAATGGACAAGTTCAACAAAATGTCAGTGATAAATATAAGCACTCTTCATATCTGGCCTCAGCAAGTGCTACAGTTGAGCAAGTACAAAGCCCTCAATAAAGTTGGGTGGGGGGATCAGGCCAACTTAATTAAGCTTAAGTGAAATTGTACCTTGATTTTCTTTCAGATAAGACATTCTTCTATAGATTTGTTCCTCCTCATCAGAACTTCATTAGAACTCTTACTAAGAAATAACAACTCCTATGTCTACTTATCCGTTAGCCCCTTTGTCCCTTATTACAGGAGCTGAGATGGGCAGAACAGTTTTCTCGTAGGTGAACAAGGAAATTCAGATGCACAGTTACATTTTCGAGCTCTCTTTGGAACCAGATCCCATATCTCCTGCCTCCTTGTCTGGGCCTCTTTCCATAATCCTACAACCTAATTCTGTTTCTCTTCAAAATTCAATTTTTGGGAGACCTCAATTCAGTCCCTGTCTCCACTGCTCTCTCCACCTGCTCACTCCTTCACCCCTGGCACTTGTTTTCCATACTTATCCCGTAACTAAAACAGCTTCCTCCAAGTCCCCAGTACTCTCCCAGTTATCAGTCACTGTCCTCAAATTCATCTCGGGAAATTGTATTTTACTCGCCACCCCTTTCTTTGTGAAACTGCCTCCTCCTTTGGCCTTTCCCATTTTGTTTTCTTGTTACAGATAATATTTATAAATAAAGACTTGGCACTCTTTTATTTTATTATTTTTTAAATTATATTTATTTTTATTGAGTTCAGAGAGAGGAAGGGGGGGGAAGAGAGAGAGAGAGAGAGAGAGAGAGAGAAACATCAGTTGCCTTCCATACGCGCCTCCATCAGGAATCGATCCTGCAACCTTTCAGTACAGGATGACACTCCAGCCAGCTGAGCCACACTGGCCAGGAACCATGGCACTCTTTCAGATTTCCTCATTTCCTGATGCTTGCTGGTTGTTTCAGATGGTTTTCTTATTTATCCTTTATTTCTTTAATAGTGAAGCTTTGTGTTTCTACTTTGTCTTTCCTTGTCTTCTCATCATTCGTTCTTATTATTATGCATTTAATTAATTGATTCAACAAATGCTTATTGAGAGTCCCTTACATGCCTATTGGGGGTTTAGGCGTTAAAAAGGCAGACCTGGTGGTCTCAAGATAATGACAGATTTTAGTAAGTGTTACAAAGATAATAGGATGATGTGAAAGGAGTAACTATTTTGTATTTTATGGTCAAGGATGAGGTGACATTTAAACTGAAACCTCTTGGATAAAACTGACAAATGCAACAACCCAAATGAAGTACCTTCTAGGCACAGGGGACATATCATGTGTTGCAAAGGCCCTGAGGATGGAGAATGCTGGGGTTTCAGGAATCAGAAGGAGGACCACAGGTAGCCATGCAGAGAGAGGTTAGGATGAGATTGGAGAGATAGGTAAAAGCCAGGTCAAGCAGGACCTTTATAGGACAGAATTGATCTTTAATGCATTCTTGTGTGCGTAAATGACACTTGAAAAATGTGTGCTGAATTACTAAAGTGAGACTGACATGTATAATTATGTGAGGTTGCCCAAGTACATCAAATGCTGTTTAATGGTCCTATGTGATGAAAAAATTGGATTTGAAGAGCTCTTTCTCGCTTTACTCTCCCCCTGGGCAACTTTATACCTTCAAGTATGACTACGTGTACATGCATATGATTAAAGCAATGTAACAAAGTAAGACATCTTCACTGAGTAGATAGTTCATCAAAAGAATTTAGAAGATGATACGATGGTAATTATAACAATAATGGTTAACACTTAGCATGTACCAGGTAGGTACTTTCCTAAGTATTCTCTCATTTAATAAGCTTACATATTAGGTGCTGTTACTTTCTGTATCTCACAGGTAGGGAAACAAAGGCGCAGAAAGATTCAGTAACTTGTCTAGAGTCACAAGCTAGGAAGTGGTGGAGTTGGGATTTGAACTTAGGCATTCTGACTCTGGAGGCCAAGCTGTTAGCCAATAATTATCTCTTCAACAGAAATGTGGTAAGAATCACTTTGTCCTTAACCATTAAGTACTGTTTACTGGCACACATGTACAAAAGACACCAGAAAGCATAATATATTAACATTTTCACATCAGGCCTCTCCTCTGAGCTTTGGCCTCACATTTCAAGTAACTTTTAGCTATCATGTCAAACTGGTACCTGAGATCGAATTTATCATTCTTCTTGCTAATTCTGCTCTTCTTTCTTTCTTCTCTGTTTAAAAAGATAAAACAAGACTCAGAACTATCCTTGACTCCTTCTTTGATTCCCTCCCCCAGTCCAATCAGTTGCCTATCGCTGCTGATTCTGCCTCTAAAGCATCATTGATCCCCAGCTCTCCAGTCACTCAGGCTCTAGTGGTTTCTCACCGGGGTCATTAGAAGTGCTCCTAAGTGCTCTCCCCACTGGTGTGTGTCTCTTCCACCAGCCAACCTGATAACCTGTTCCACATGCTGCCAACGATTGATCTCCCTAAAACATAACATGGTCAAATTAATCCCTTGTTCAATAACCTTTATGGGTCCCAACTTCCTAGTGAATCAAGTTTGAAGTCACTGGCCAGGCCCGAACCCCTTCCACAACCTGGCTCACATCTACCTTTCCGGCCCCATTCCTGCTGCTCAGACACCTGTGCTCCAGACAGACTGAACTTGTCACCACTGCTCATTCCTGTCCTGTGCTTCATCTCAGTGCCATCACCACCTGCACGGTACTAGGGACCTTGTGCGAAGCCGACATGTTGAGTTAATTAAATAGTTAAAGGGCAAAATTCATTCAACTAGAATATAGATAAAACTTTTGGTTGGTTAAAGTTTTCATTTTTCCATCTCTATAGTCCACAATCAACTCTACCATATTTTCTAATTTATCTCACTATGTACCAGATTATAGAATGGATGCTAAGATGATGAATAAATAGCCCCATCCTCAAATATGCTATAATTTAATTAGGGAAACAAGTATAGGAATATCTAACTATAGAAAAAAACAATAAAACTAAACACATATAGATATCTATCGATATCTATCTATCTATCTATCTATCTATCTATCTATCTATCTATCTATCTAAATCACACTCTTACCAGTCCAAAGTCTGATAGTTTTACTATACACCTTGACCATATTTTCCCTATCCACACCTATCATAGTCACCCTTTATATATAAAGAACCTTTATAGTCACCCGTAAGAAACAATGAAAATACCAGTCTGTATATTTATTACACCATTGTGTACTATTGGTATAAATATGATACTTTCTCTAAATCCACTTAGGTGGAAACTTTGTGGTCATTTGATTAGAAACAAATTGTATATTTATTGGGCATAGTACAGTACTTTTTTTAAGTATAAAATGGTATTATACTGAATACAGTGTATTATTATGATGTAATACTAAATACAATATTATACTATCATATCCTCTACCATTCTGGGCAATAACACTTTTATTAAGAGTGTCTCACCCTGGCTGGTTTGGCTCAGTGGTTAGAGTGTCAGCCCATGGACCGAAGGGTTGTAGGTTTGATTCCCAGTCAAGGGAATGTACCTGGGTTGCACGTTTGATCCCTGGCCCGGGTCGTGCTGGAGACAACCAATGGATGTGTCTCTCTCACATTGATGTTTTTTTTTTTTTTTTCCGCCCCTTCCCTCCCTTCTACTCTGTCTAAAAATCAATGGAAAAATATCCTCAAGTGAGGATTAATAACAACAACAAAAAGAATGTCTCATCTGATGCTAGGAGACAACATATACAAAATAATTAAAGCCCTGGCCGGTTTGGCTTAGTGGTTAGAGCTAGAGCATCGGCCCGCAGACCAGAGAGTCCCGGGTTCAGTTCCCACTAAGGGCACATACCTCGGTTGCAGTTTGTCCCTGGCCCTGGTTGGAGTCGTGTGGGTGGCAACCAGTCGATGTGTCTCTCTCACATTGATGATTCTCTCCTACCCCCCCCACCCCGCTCTATCTGAAGATAAATGCAAAAACGTCCTCAGCTAAGGATAAAAAAATAATAATAATTCAAAACCTCCTTTATAAACAGATTAATACTTTTTCATTTAATGGAGAAAATATTTTCAAGAAAAACATAAATCAGGAATTTCTTAAGGCATTTATTTTTACTGCTCCAAAACATTGGCTAGCTCTCCCCTGGTCATAGGATAAAGCCCATACTCCTTACTTTGGCCTTCAGAGGTCTTCCACAGGCTGATCGAAACTTCACACTCAAGCCCAGTCCCTGTTACACTACACCAGCTCTCTAATTTCAACAAACTCACTTACTCTCCGTTCTCCCAGACATCTCATTCTTTTCCAGTCTCACGTTTTTTTCACACACTCCCATCTGTCTGGAATGCTGTTTCCTTAGTTCAGATTCTAACCAGATCCTCTCTGCTTTCTAGGCCCAGACCAAATCCTATCTCCCCAGAAAAGCCTCTTCTCCCCACACCAGCAGGAAGCAACCTCTGCCTCTCTGACCTTCTGTAGCACCATTCATTTGAAAAGTAATCACACACAACTATGTAACATTTTTATGTTGTTATCTACTGTTCTGAAAATCTTATATTAATGTTTTGCTTTTCATGTGATTATTTGGGAAACAAGCAAATGAATGGATCTTTATAACTTATCTTTATTATACCTGCAGGGACCAAACCTTGTATTTCTTGGCATTCCCCTAGAGTACTTAGACCAGTGCCTTCCTCATGAGAAGTTAATAAATAACACCTGAAAAATGTAGTCTTTAGTTAGAGGGGCCTGTTAGTTAAATTAGGAGAAATCCTTTCTCTATGATGATTCTTTTCCTAATAGCACCAATTACTGCAGAATCCTAAAAGAATGAGATCCTGAAACGTGTACTATTAATGGTACATTGAAGTATGGCTGTTCTCCCAAAACCTTGTTAAAATCTAACATTACTATTCCAGTCAGCATAGTCTCAAATAAATAAACTTATGAAATGAAATACATTGAGTGATGAAAAGCTCTAATACCATCAATCTTTTGTACCGTTAAGGATAGATCATCTACTGTGAACAGCAGGACGACTTGAGGTAGGTTCCCTATGGTAGGTTAGTCATCTCAAGCAAGACACTTTCCAGGAAATGACATTCTCCTTCACTTCCACTCATTTATAAAAGACCACGGGTAATGTAGGTTTAAAGAGCACAGGATCATAACTATGATTTTTAAAAGCTGACATCTGCAAGGACAAAAATCAGAGCACTTAATGTAACTAGTAAGAAAATAACGAGCTTCATGTTTCCAAATAAACTCAGATATGGAAGGTTGCATAAGCAGCTTTCAGGGTGGTGAAACAAAGGTTAAGAATCAATGATTAGATAGATGCTGGGGGAAAGGGTTTATAAATTATCTTTCAGGCCACTACTTTGAGTCAGTGGGCATGCAGGAGACATCGGAGGATCTAGAAAACAGGAAGGCTGTGGTCCGTATTCAGTTTGCTCACTCCTAGTACCAGCATGGCTCACCTCAAGCCCTTTATTTCCTTCTCCCCTCCACGCCCTTCCCTTCAATGAGGCGAGCTCCTTTTCTCAGCACACTGTTCATATCCCTGCTCCTGATTCCACACACTTCATCTTACGTCCCTGGTCAGCCTGTTTCCTTTCAGAAACTACCTTACATCTCAGTTCTTCCTGGAAACCTAGCTCAACTATGAGGTCACAGTAAAGGTCATTTACACCCATAATAAAATATAATCTCTCCCTATATTGCCTAAGACAAAACTGTAAGAGACAGTAGTCTCAAAGTATGTAAGTATACATGTCTAGACACTTTAAAATATGTGAGTTTTGAGCCTGGTTGTTTATTAATATTTTCTAAGAGTCCAGCATGAATTGAGAGGTATTCTGAAGAGATCATTTAATATTATAATACATAAACTGAAAAGGAAGGGTGAAGGAAATGAAATGAGAAAAGAAAAAAGAAAAGCCCCACATTTATATAAGGAATTCAATGATTCGTTATTCATGCAACAAATTGTTATCAATTATTCATGTCAGGCACTGTGCTAGGCACGGGGGGATGCAGTGTTGACCAATATAACTCAGAGTTTGTTAAATAGAAATATAAAATGTAACAAATTCTTGTCTGGCCGGTGTGACTCAGTGGTTGAGCGTCAACCCATTGCACCAGGAGGTCGCCGGTTGGATTCCTGGTCAGGGGGCGTGCACATGCCCAGGTTGTGGGCCCGATCCCCGGTAGGGGGTGTGCAGGAAGCAGCCAGTTGATGTTTTCTCTCATCAATGTTTCTATCTCTCTCTTCCTCTCACTTATCTCTCTCTCTAAAAATCAATAAAGGAAAAAAAAATTTTTTAATAGAACAAATACTTAATAAGAAACAGTTTTTAAATAGTTATCAGAGACTGAAGAGAGACTGACAAGAAACAAAGATCTAAGCCAAGTCTACGCCAGTAGATGAAATGTCAGAAAGGACCTATTCATTCAATGCTACTCATATCCGATGAGCAAAATGTGCCCCTGAACACCACCTGAAGTGCGTTCTGAAGATGACAGTAAAAGGATTAAGGTCGGGGAGTTTACTAAATGAAGATCCTTTAAGAAATGTTTAGGTATACCAAACTAATGGTGTATTTGGAAGAGGCCAGATTATAGCATATTCATGTCATAGGGAGAGAGGGGAATTTATATTCATGAGGAGACTTACGAGTTAATCAGAAAGGAAAAGACAACTGCCAAGTCCCCTCAACATTTAAACCTATTTTTAATTTTTTTCCCAAAAACAACAGTAAAAAAGACCTTCCAGAGGAAGTGGCAGAAGAAACCCCATTGCTTGAGGCATTCAAAACCAGATGGCCCCAAACCCCAGAAAATATTCACGCGGGATCAATCCTTCACTGGGTGGAAGCAAAGGGACCAGCTAGTGCAGTGTGTGTGTTTTGAATCTCTAGCTTAGCAGTGCTATAAAAATAAAGATGTATGTTTCCTTGGACTTTTCCTGAATTTCTTAGCTCTTCTCTGTACCCTCCCAGCATTCTGTGTTGACTTCTGGTAGGGCTGGCCACAGGAATTGCCTGTTTACTTGGGCGTCTCTTCTGCTAGCTCCAAGTATTGCGAGTTCATCACGTTTTCTCCCTACCCCTGCGGGAGTGCTGTGTGCCCTGGGTTCTGGAAACATTTCTGCACAATGGTTTTGCATTTGCTCCTGCCAGAGCCCCAGGAGTTTCACAATTTTCATGTTAAATTTCTTGGCTTGGGAATATCACACTTGAAGATAGTATAAATTTGGATCTCACATTGTTCAGGCTTGGGGTTTTGATTTCTCACAGGAAACCCTTTCCCTCCCCCTCTGACCACCACCGTCCAGAGCCCTGGCAAGTCAGAAAGCTTTCTCATGACTTCCATGGACTGATCGGGGTCTTATTTCTAACTCTCTGCTTCTCATTGGCCCAAGGCCACATCTCCTGTGTCCATGAAGATGTTAAAACTCCAGCCGCAACCCCACCCTACAAATGGTCAGTGGGGAGAGACACTTCTTTTTCAGCTTGGTTGACCATATTGCTGGAGGTTGAATTTCTGGCCATAAGTAATCAATGATTGCAAAAACACTACAATACTTAGCTTGATTATAAGTGCTTGATTTATAAACTTTAATTCAAATGAAACAAAAATTTGGGTATACACTATAGGCAAGACTCTGTCCTAGGTGGCTATCTCCCGTCCCCCGAGGATTGATGGGCTTTATACTCTTAACATGAATTACTTCTTGACAAGAAGAGATTTTTGTTGAACTTAGGATGCTGAATTTATGAAGTACATGGTCCTAAACGGCTGCTTATTACTATTTAGGGGAAAATGACATTTGTATATACAAAGAATTACTCAGAAGTTATATCAAGGTAGAGATCCATCCAGATCCAAATGTGTACCTTGGTTTTCTAAGCTAAGAATATAACATAGTTGCAACTGAGGTCATGTCAGATGAGGTCAATGTGGTTACATGAGAATATATCTTAAAAATAGGGTTGACATTCCAATCAAATGAAGTCCTTCTCATTTACATAATGTATTTTATTCTCTATGCCAATCAGTCATTTTCTCTCGCAGAAAGTCAAACCAGTTTTTGCACTATTGATTTGCAAAACTTACATGACATAAACAGTATGTGACAGAAGTTGTTTGTTATTAAGAGAGAATATCATCTCCAAGAAACTTGTCATCTGGAAACAGGAAAAATCACACCAAGTAATTTTATTTGTATCATGGCTTTTTCACTGTTGGCTACATTTGTGACAGCTGATTTCATATTAAATATTAACAGTTTTTGTTTGTGCTTGAATGTGCTATAGTAGGATGTAGATTTTACTCAGAACCTTCCTGGTTAGAAAGGGCAGCATTCCAGTTAAATGATACACTTGCGGGCTAGTTTAGAAGAACATAGACCTTACATATCTAAGAAACTTAGGCTACCACCTTGGTGTCAAAATGTTGAAGTTTCACATTACCCTTGAATCTTATAAAGTTACTGTTTTTGGATGTCAAAGTAGTAATATGTTGGGAATTTCACTTGGTTCAAACTAATAGAAACAGTTGTTAGCAACAAGTATGACCCTTAGGAAATCATGGATATTAATATAATTGTATGATTATAATGAATGAGCTACGGAAACAGTTAATCTGTTCTTGGACATTTGATATAGAAACCAAATTAGAGTTTATATTTTTTATTTTCAAGAACATTGTTTTATTTGTGTTTCTTGCAGTGGTATAACAAGTCGTATTTGTAAATTTTTACCTAATTTTGGTGACACTACTTTAAAAAGTCCTAACTGAATTGCGTGGAATCTCTTGGGTTTGTGAAGTATGTCTATGATTTGTTTTGTTTTGCTATTACTTTTCAATACCCACGAGGCGGGCTCCTGCTGAATTTCTGGTCACTATGTCATCAGTGCTGTGAGTGCACATTGTCAGTTGTTTAAACATTGTTGAATCCACTGTGGGCCGACAAGAAGCATCTGGGAGCCAGACTTTTCCTGTGGACACATGCCAAGTAGTGTATTATATTTCCTCACTAAAGTGAACTATATTGAGATAATTTTTCTTCTTGAGTTATTTTAATCCAGAAATTATTTTCCAAAGCTAGTGAGGATCATATGATAAAATTGTTTATAACTACCTGAATTCTATAATAAGTGGTTGAGAATTACTTTTATTTAGCTAGAGTAAGTGTAAAGAAGTCATACAATTAAACTACATTCAGATAATTAACATTGTTCTCCTAATTAGACTGTTCAAGAAAGTTCTTATGTCATTTCATATATTCTCTTTAAGTCAATGATTTAGTCTAAGGAAGGACAATAAAGGCTGAATAACCCTTTAATTAAGTACTATAGTTGGGTGTGCCATTAAATTTACATGTGTGATTGCATTATTTAATTAGATGGAAATAAACCCTAAATTGCATTTTAATATATGCAATTATAGCATAACATTTATGTTAACTAAAAATGCCAGAAAAAGTTTATAAAATGCCATATTTAATTTTAAAAAATCTGAATAGTTGTAGTTTGGGGATGAGAAGACAAGGACGCTTTGTCACACTGGAAAATAGGCTAGGGGTTAGCCTTGGAGCATAGACTGCCTAGTCTCTAGGACCCTAGGGTGGCAGGGATTTGTCTTTCCAGAACAAATACAATTACTCCATCTGCTACACTGGGACACTGTGGGTTAGACCTTGAAAAAGTAAGACCTGCTTACCCACCATGTACACTGAAAATACCCTGGCTCTTGTACATAAGAGCAGACATTTTGTTTCTGTTGGCTTTCTTTCTAGAATCCAAGTAAGAGACACTTTACAAATGAGAGTTCAGCCTGTCCCTTTAGGGGGCCAAAAACTGAGCAAGTGTGTTGTTTTTTAAGCTCAAGTTTTTATTCTGATGTACTTTGAAGGACATCAAATACTATTTTGCAGGAATGACTACCAAGACCTCCCTCTAACGCACTTAGGATGTCTAGGCTCCCCCCTTGCCCCTGCAGACTCTACCTTGCTTCTCCTTGGCAGCTCCTTTCTACAGAAATGCCCTAATTCTACAAGATCTTTCCTTTTCTGTACCACATTTTCATCTCCCGTTTTCTATAACTATCACATATTTTATCATAAATTTGTCTGCATGTCAAAAAGTACATCTCACCTTAGAACTGAAAAGGTCTTAAAATCATAATTCTGAAAGTCTATGCACAGCCCCTCATAGGTACATGGAAACTTGTATTTTGAGAGTGCCATTCTTCTGTGTCATATAAAGTGCTTTAATTTGCTGCATTTTTCATGTCTCACTGCAGTCAGATCTGGTGAGGAACTAGAGCTGTCTTCTTCAG
This sequence comes from Tadarida brasiliensis, assembly GCA_030848825.1. Taxonomy (NCBI): domain Eukaryota; kingdom Metazoa; phylum Chordata; class Mammalia; order Chiroptera; family Molossidae; genus Tadarida; species Tadarida brasiliensis. The sequence goes on along the minus strand of CM061267.1, from coordinate 88,538,733 downwards.
GATTAATCAATCTCCTGGCTCGGACGGAAGCTGCTCTCAGCTCGGCTTGCTTCGGGGCTTGGCCTTCCTCTGTTTTCTCATCATATTCAGTCTCTGAGAGGGAGGTGATGGGAGATGATTTTTCCATTTGCAAGCTGCCTTCCAACCGAAAGAAAAATGGAGGGGCAAGTGCCAAGCTTTTCACTTTCTGTGGCCATTACGAACACGACTCTCCCCTGTTTTTCTGCATGTACACTATTTTTCAAGGGAGCTATTTTTTTTAGACTGTCATAGGTAGCTAAGTTATTTTGTCATTGAAGATTGTTAAAAATAATATATGTCAGTGTGACATCATGAGTATTAACTTTCTCATAAGGTGTGTGTTATGGCAGTAGATTAAAGTGCTGTTTAATTAATTAACAAACACAGGAGCAAGAGATCTATGCAAGGTCTTTCGTAGAAGACAGTGTCAGGGTCGAACTTGGGCTCTGGAGGCAGACTGCCTGGCTTCAACTCCTGAGATGACTTCTTATAGCTGTTATGCTGAGCAAGTTCCTGAAGTATGTCTGTGCCTCCATTTCTTCATCTGCAAAATGGGAATAACAGAAATACCTTCCTCACAGGGTTTAGAGGAGGGAGTGAGATTTATGTGCATAGTGGGTAGCATGGTGTTTAGTGCAGAATAAATCTTCAGATTATTATTATAATCACTATTACTATAAATCTTCAATGCAGCGGGCATTGTATTGGCTACTTCACCTCATTTTATCCTCACAATAATTCTCTGAAGTAGATTTTGTATTTCTGTTTTCCAGATTGAAAATTGATATTCAGACAGTTTAATTAGCTTGTCTGTGTTTGTACAGGTAGTAAAAGAGGGTAATACGAACTTCTGGAGTATGATTTTATTTACATTTCTATAGGAGATTAATTTCTGCTTTACTAATTTCATTATAATTAATTTTTTATTAGTATTATTTAGGGAGGTATAGCTGTATTTTGACACTTCAAAGGCAAGTGACATTTGAAGATACAGTATTCTAATTAATTTACATTCAAATAATGATAGAAAACAAACCATTTAAAACCTGTGTAAAAGAAATTCTCAGAAGATATGGCTTTAGGTCAGGCCTTCTGCAAGTGTAGCCCCAGGACCAGCAGCATGGGTGGGAACTTGTTAGAAATGCACATTCTTGTGCCCACCCCAAATCCACTGACTCGGGAACTCTGCGGGTGGGGCCCAGCAGTCTGGGCTTGAACCAGCCCTCCAGGTGATTCTGATGCCTACTAATGTCTGAACGCCACTACTCTAGGTAAACAGCATGTCACGGGGTTATGCCAGGGATATTGATGTAGCTCATAATATCTAGTCCCAAACTGGAAGTTATACATCGCAGAGGGAGCACGTGGTGGTAATAGAAAAATACAAGTGGGGCTGTTACTTGATAATTGCCCTATAAATATTAAATATTCAATACTGTGTACTCAGTCCCTTCCATTCCTTGGATTTAGGGCTTCTAAGCAGGTGGTAGAGTGGTGCTTTCAGGCAGAGCCAAGTGAGTACAGATACTGAGTCACAGCAAAGCATTCCCGACCCTCAGCTTCCTATGGCTAGGACACACGGCGGGGGGTCGGGGTGCTTAGATTTTCCTAGTAGTTAGCAACTAAGAGTCTTCAACTAAGAGGAATTGATGCTAAGAATATGGAGAGAAAGAAAAAGCAATAAACAGTCATTACCATTGCATCTTTTTCTTTCTTCAGATATAGTTTAAATGTGGAAGTAGCATATTAAAAAGTGAGTGAGGCCGAAGGATATAGGAAGTAAATAGGGAAACCGCTGCTACATCCAGATTTAATTGTGGAAAACATTAGACAAAAGCAGTTGTTATCTTAGAATTCATCATAGCCAGTGAGGAAAAAACTGGCCATTAGCCAGACATATTTGCCTAGACTTTAGGAAGGCACATTTCAGAAAATTCAGAGAAAGAATAGGCACAAATGTATGATATTAAAGACAAACAAGTATTTAAAAATACCATTTAATCCCAAATGATCCCAATGAGGAAAAGGAGATAAACTAGAAGATATCATGCCTTTGTGCTAGAATCTATCCAATGAGTGTAACTTTAAAGAGGCATGTGTTAACCACTGAAATGGCCAGATAACCAAAGAACATATGAAAATAGCTGAAATTTGTAAATTATGCTAAGTACAGCGAAGGTATATGATTGCTATGTGGTTTTGCTTGTTTTTGAAATTCACTAGGGGCAATAATTCAAATAAAACAATTCAGTTTCTATTTTATTTGCTCCTTTTCTGTCAAGAATTATCCTTCAACTGTTTGGATTGGTAAGAGGTAACAGAAGCCTCGGATGGTCAAAGAGATTCTAATACAATGCCCAAATCATTGAGTTTTCACTCAACAAACATTCATGGAAAACACGTTTTTGTTCCCCTATGAGTCGTGTAACATAAATATACCCTTGGGGAGCTCACACTTGGAGGAAAAGCACACTGACTGGTAGACAAATGTTCGGAGTACTCCGTGAGGAAGGACGGTGGAGGCCTGTGCCGAGGCTGTGAGAGCGGGAGGGCTTCGGGGAAAACATCCTAAACTGGGGGACATTTGAGCTATGTCTTAAAGGTGAATAGGAAGAAATCTGTCCTCTGGCTCAGATAACACTGCATCACAGGACAGCTTGTGAATGAAGTCATTGAACTGCTGTCACTGATTTTGAGGGAAACATGGAGGCCGAAGAGATGTTAGAGTATGGAGTCTAGCAATTCAATTGTGAACTTTTCAAAAAGAATGGAAAGTTTCAGTTTCTTAAGTTGGGTTCCCTGAAGCAGACTCTGAGACAGTGGTTTGTAGATTTATTGGTGAGTGATCTTGGGAGACACCCTTGTGTGAAAGCGAGGAAGGCCGAATTGAGCTGGAGAAGCTGACCCGCCATGCAGCTGTGACTGAGGCCTCAGCTGAACTTTCTCTCAGGGCGCCATGGGGCGGGGATGACTCTGCAGAGTTGTGCCAAATTGAGGCAAAGGGGCCTGTCTTCATTTCCCCACACTAGCTAATCATTGGCTCCAGGCTGTCCTCTGGGAGGGGTGTGACCTTGAGTGAGGCAATTTCCTGCAGCCAAGGGCAATTTCTTGTGAGGGACACAGCTGTGAGCCAGCAGCAATCTGAGTTCCCGAAGTTGGAGGACGGCTGTGCTGGCCCTGAGGAGGGCACCTGGGAGGGGCCCTGCGTTATCCACTACGGGTGGATTCTGCTATTTCTAGACAGTTTGGGGACTTTGAAGTGGACTCCAGAGAAGGTACTAAATAAGACGTCAAAGAGTCCTTTATGCAACCTAGGGTAAGAAATAATGATTACCAGAAACCAACATAGTTCAAAGAAGTGACCTATAACTGGACTTTAGTAAGTCATTTGGGCAGGATTCTCACAAAAGCTTTGTAGATACAAAGACCATTGGATAACTGATCATACAACTGTGCCCTAAGAGTGTTGATTAATTGATTTTATGAATGCCTTAGGGTTTAACTCTCAATATTCTCATATCGTTATATTAATCAATGCCTTGGGTGAAGATACACAGGCAATGCTCTCAATATACCTAAATCATGGATCGAATCTAACAAGGTGAAATATGATAGGATATCACACTTGCTCCAAAAATCTGGTTGCACAAGTATAAGAAAGAAAAGACTTGGCTCAGCAAATGGGAAAACACATAAGGATTTTGGTCAACAGCTCAATATGAGTCAACAATGTAATGTAATTCATTCCTGAGTTTGTGTGCTTTGGGAATATAAGATAATTATCGGTGTTATGGGTTAGCAGGGTATCAGTTTTTTCATGTCACGGATCAACAATGTTTAGATATTTAACAACACTACCCTAGAAAGTACGGGGCAATAATTCTCAAACTTTTTGTTCTCAGGAGCCCTGTACAATCTTAAAAATTACTGAGAACCCCAAAAAGCTTTTGTTTATGTGGATTATACCTCTCAGTATTTACTGTGTTAGAAATTAAAACTGAGAAATATTTAAAATGTTTATGAATGAATTAAAATTACAATGATAAATGCGTTATATATGAACATAAATAATGTATCTTTAAGAAAAATAGCTATATTTTTCTAAAATATCAGTAAGCACAGTGGCATGTTTCCATTTTTACAGATCTCTTGAATGTCTACCTTATAGAAGACATTGAGACTCTCATATTTGCTTCTGCACTCACCCTGTTGGGGTATGTTGTTTAGTTTAAGTACAGTCAGCATATGAAGAAAATCTAGTCTCACACAGATATGCAGTAGGAAAAGGAAAGTATTTTAATAGTTTTTGCAGGAAATTGTGCATATTCTTCATTGATACTGTACTCAAAACTTGACAAGGGGTAGTTAAATGTTAGTTGTAATGTGGAATCCAAAGCTGCATCAGTGAACTTTTCATACTCTGTTACACTGACATTCATGGGTCTGTCTTGTACTTGGGTAACCATGTGTGGTTTTGTAACATCATTGGTCAGTTGAAAAGCATTGGTTCACTACATTGTACAGAGCTTCCAAATATTGACACAACTGTGATACAATTAAAAAACCACATTCATTAATAGCTCCACCAATTTCATCAGAAAAGTCTTTAAATACTGGGGAGTTGTTGCCCGGCCCGTGTGGCTCAGTGGTTGAGTGTTGAGCCATGCACCAAGAGGTCGCCAGTTCGATTCCTGGTCAGGGCACATGCCCAGGTTGTGGGCCAAATCCCCAGTAGGGGGCATGCGGGAGGCGGCCAGTCGATGTTCTCTCTCATCGATGTTTCTGTCTCTCTCTCCCTCTCCCTGCGGAGCTGTCAAGCTCTCAGTGGCAGATGTCAGTTACTAAAATTCTGATTTTTACTTGAAACCTCAAATTTGATCATTGGCCAGATCATTGTCTGTTGTTTTCTTTGAAATAAGAAGCTCGTTTAGTTCATTTTTTGAGAAATATCTGCCAGATTCCCACGTCTGAGCGAGCGTAGTGTGTCCGTTATTCTTTTGAGGAAGAACGGTGGGAGAAGCCGCTGCTCAGCTCGCCACTCATCCCCTTGCACATCTGGAGATGCAGCAGAAATGTTTTATGCGTTCCTCCCGTTTTATCACACAGAACATTAAAAAGACATGGACTCAGGGTTGCTCTTAAATGAAAATAATTTTTTCTACTTTATCAAGGACATTCTTAGGTGAAACTGGCTTGTTTGTTTGTTTTCAGTGCTAGTGCAAGGCAGCGAAGAACACAGTGACAGTTTGGTGCCACTGCGTTGATTTATGCTGAGGTGTCAGCAGTTTACCCATCATTGCATTGCAGCGTCAGAGCAAATGTTAACACAATGAAAAAGGCAAATACCTTAACTTTATTATGGAAATAGTTTGACCTCCTAGACCTTCCATCCCCAAAAAAGTAACCAGTGCTGGTGCCAGGGATATGGAACCAATAATGGGTGATGGTTCCTCTCATGGGTCTGTGTTTTTGCTTTCTTGGGTCTTGAAAATGAGGTTAAGGCGCACTGCCTGTGAAGGGGTGAGTGTATTTGCATAAGCAGATGGAGGAAACAGCCAAAGCCTGAAACAACTGAGCTCTGCATCTGTAGACCTGCTTCCCCCTAAGGTTATAGTAGACAGTCGTAGGTCCGCATGAAACAGCCACGTTACAATGAGATGATCTTAACACCAACCTATTTATCATTAGATGATATGTTTTTACAGATCAGATTTTAAAACAATTCAAAATCTAAGTTGAGATGAAATATTTTACTTTCTAAAAAGGGATTCAACACAGTTTATAATGAAATACATGTACATTTGGGATATTCTTATTTAAAATGAGAATAAAGAAAACCCAGAAACTGAATAAAGGGTCTAGAAAGATGTTAGTTATGATAATGGAGAGATAGGTCTTGGATGATTTTTAAACATTTTTAGTTTTGCTTATCTCTATTTTCTGACTTTCAACAATGAACAGATACTGTTTTTATAATAAGAATAGTATGAAAAAGGTTAACTTAAATTTTAAAAAGAGAACTTACACGTGGTAAACTATAATTGTACCAAAAAGCCAGTAGTTTTATAACTGAGTAGTAATTTAATTTGGACTTCCTTGGGTTAAAAGAATTTTAATATGCATAATTTATTATAAATTTTGATTAAAAAGCTAAGAATTTGAGCTTTAAAGAATAACTAGAAGAATTTTATATTATAGCAGATAGTGAATAGAATATACTGGGCAAGAAGGAGCCACATGTCATAACTGTCCCTTGTCCGGTTCTCTTTAGGCGGAGAATCATTTTCTGCCTCACAGTTGCTTCTGATGGAATCTGGCCTATGAAAACCTTACTTTTAACCTGTGTGCTTTCCTTGCCTGTTGTAGTTGCATGCAGGTGATCAAGTCTATAGAGGACTGCTCCTGAATAGACAGGTCCCTCTAGAGCAGCGGCAGGCTTGCTCAGAAACGTCTGCAGTGTGTTGCACAGAAGGCAGTGCAGGGACAGGAGAGCAGGGTGCAAGCTGCATGACCTTGGTCCGGTCACTCAGCACCCCAGTCCGGTTCCCCTTTAATGAAGAAGGGATTGTATCTAAGGTTTCCTCTAAGTTCCCCCTGCCCCCAATTCTGTCAAATGAGATCCTTGCCTGAATTTGAGTTTTTTCCCCAACATCCTAGCTTGATGTAAATAAGTTTAATGCCTGTAAAAAAAATATCATTATTTTTGTACTTCTTTCAGAGTTGTGTACAAATTATTAATTTTAATATAGTACAGAAATGTACTATAATCTAATGGCATTCTTTTTTGCTTTTGAAATGTAGTGGTAAACCCTACAAGAATGAATGTCAAAGTTGAAAATTAGATTGTATGATTACATAACTATTGCTTATTTTGTTGCCTTTTATATCACATTAACTTTCTTGGTTGCTAAATTAATAAATGGTTGCAAAACACCTAGCTCCTAAGGTAATTAATTTGATATTACATGCTAATTGTACATTTTTTTTCTCCTGAGAAATCTGATTATCTCATTGTCCTCCTCAAATTCTGTTCAAAGTGCTATGGGACAGACATTCTTTCCACTTTACAAAGATAACACTGACAATTAGAAACAGTGTCAAGGTTACATGCGGAACTGGAACCTTCACAATAGGCCGCAGTTTGCCTCATTTCCAGGAGAGTGAACATGACTCTGAATTTGCCATTTCAGTCATCTTTATCTTTCTGTTCATTTTGACGTTTTGATAATACTAAAAGGCACATGCTTTTAACTTTATAAAAGTGTATTTATTATTGCTATAAATGATATGTCAGTCTATTAATAGATAGAAAAAATCTTTAGAAGTGTCATATTTGAAATGACCAGTAGTGCAAGGTTTATAGGCCCTTAAGAATGACTTTTCTCGTTGTCATACTTTGTAATTCCCTTGTCTGTACCCGTGTGACTACTCTTCCCCTTTTCTAACCCTCCATCAGCTGCACAGCTTGGCCCAGGTCCTGAGAGAGAAGAGGGGGAGGTACCATTAGTGTAAATCCTTCTTGCATTTCTCCCTCTTTTACATGGTCTTGCTAGGACTGGCCAGAGGTGTCTTTGGTTCCCCATCCGTTTGTTCCATCTTCTCCTGCTCAGGGACACCTTGCTTGCAACACCCTGGGCCTGAATCCTTGATGAAACGTTACAGTAGCCCGTTGTTCTGAAATGTAGGTGAACTTCCTTCAGATTTTTGTTTGTAGAAAAACTAAACTTTACCCTGTACATTTAACCATGTTTTCCATATTGAAATTAAGTGAGAAAGCAAAGCTGGCTGGCCTAGAAATAAATCCATTTTCAATTATGAGTTTGCATTAGAGACATTTACAAAACATCAAATACCGTGTGCTGGCTTTAGGGGCACTGGAGCCTGCGAGACCTTAGAGGCGGGGTGGGAGAGCTAGAATAGAAAGGAGATGCAGAGCGTCCCAACTTGAAATTCTGTTTCTCACTCATCTCTAAAAGGATCACTTAACCTAAGATGTACTTCAAGTACAATGCCGTGGGAGGATAGAATTTACCCACTTATGTGTAAATGTTTTCCAAGTTCACAAACAGCCAATATTCTAATGAAATTTTAGAAAACTATCCATCTATACTGACGATATTCCTGGAAATCAAGGAAGTGGCCCTGTGACTTAGAGCTGGGGCTTTAGAGGGACGTGCTCAAGCTGAAGTCCCAGCTCTTGTCTAGCTGGGTATGTGAAGCTAGACAAGTTAGCCAAGCTCTGTAAATGTCCCTTTTGCATCCATAAATGATGGTAAAGGTACCTATTATTACCTTGTAGAATTCTTGTGAGGCTTTAGGTACAGAGTGGATACAAATGCATCTAGTATGAACATTTAAGCAATAAATATTAACTTCTTGAGACAACTCTGTGGTCACATCATCAAGTGACGCCTGGACAGGTTGAGATAAACCCAAGCTTTATCTCAGAGCATAACTTTGATTCTGTGTTTTATGTCTTTTAAAATACATTATAATTCAGTAGAGCTCTTTTCTGAAGGTATTTAGTGAGAAAGGTAGTCATCGTGTGAGTCAGAGATTTTTTTATGTTGCCTCCTCTTCTCCCTGGAAGACATGATAAAATAGAAACAGACTCATAGACACAGAGAACAGACTGACACTGTCATGGGGGAGGGGGTTTGGGGGGCTGGGTAAAAACAGTGAAGGGATTAAGCAAAAACACAAAACAAAAAAAAACCGTAATGGACACAGACAACAGTATGATGATTTCCAGAGGGAAAGGGGTTTGGGGAATGTAGAAGAGGGTAAAGGGGGGATAAATGGTGATGAAGAAGACTTGACTTGGGTTGGTGAACACAGAATACAATATACAGATGATATATTATAGAGTTGAACACCTGAACCCTATATAATTTTATTAACCAATGTCACCCCAATAAATTCATCACATACTCTGGTTTGGTCCTAGCAAATTGTCCTTAGCCTTTTTCAAGAAATGTCAGTACATGTGTAATTCACTTAGTTTTTTGTTGTTGTTTTGTTATTTATTCTTTTAAAAAAAAAAACAAAAAAAACAGTAATAAACCAGAAATAGCCATTTTGTAAAACCTGCATAGCTAGACAGATTTGTGATCTTTATTAGGGTAATAATCCATCTGTTATGGAACTGGATCAATTTGTAAATTAAATTGATTAATCTAGCAGGAGAAAAAAAAAGGTCTTGACTTTTCTCACAGTAAGCATTTTCTCAAATGGTCGTCATCCTAAAAAGATTTGGGAAGACTCGGGTCTCAGCTGTTCTTCCCCTCTTTACTCAACTCGGAAAGGAGGGCTCGATGTGTATTGAGAAGACGAGAGAGGATGGAATTCATTCTTTTGGATTCTGTTGGGTCTGATTGATCCTGGAAATTTCATATTTTTGACAGGGTTTAATGTTAAAACCTTTCAGTGACTACCTAGAACATTTCTGATATTCATTGATTAGTTGAATAAATAATAACTATGTTTGAATTATATCCTGCAATTTCACTTTACTCTTATTTTCATCTTGTCTGATAAAAAAAATCTTCTGATGATCCCTCGAACAATGTGTGATTGGAATAATAACTTCACATGTTGAAGAGTTTGTGCTGCAGCTGAGAGGCATGTAAATACAAGCTGCTTATTTGCAAGAAGCTTCCAGATTTGCAATATGATTGCTATGGAAACCACATAATGAAAACCTTATAACCATCTGTGTGGTTTGATGGATTTTACTGCATAGCTGAGCTGTTTTTGTTTACTGTTATTAAAATGTTGAATGGAGTATATTAACCCACAAACGTTGACTATTTGAGGTATTAATTAGTATTGTATAATGACATCGTGCCTCAACACCAAAATAAAATATGTTTAATAATAAACCTAAATAAAACAACATGTGTTTCTATGTCTAATATATTGTGAAGGTGGTTATTACCTAGAGTTTTAGTCACTTGTCCTTATATATTTTTTTGAGTGGTGTGGAGAGGTGTGCTCTGTTAATAAATGAATATAGTAGAATTTATTTTTATGATTTTTGAATCCATTTGTTCACTCAGTATTTATTGAACATCTCCCTTGTATCATATTCTATTCAAGATTCAGTCTGAGTTTTTTTTATCCCTAAGATTAAAACACACACACACATACACCCCAGATTTGATTTTGTTGTCTTTTATATGGAAGCTGTTTGTATTATTAGGGAAAAAGTTGATGCATGAAACTCAGAAGGCTTTGACATAAAAATATCAGTACTAGGTTTGAAATGGAGAAAGAAAGTGTTTTTAATAAGCATCTCATCCTCTAAAATACTGCTTATTAAGCAGCTCACATGGATTTCAATTTGAATACTTACAGTAAATACTGATACTTAAGTAAATATTTTTAATATCATTCTGGTAATTTAAGAATACACTGTGCATATTATAGGCATGTACATTTTATAAAATAAGAATAAGCATATAGTAATAAACTCTAATTTGTTGACTTTGCTAAGAGCCAGGTTTTTTCATTTAATTGTTATACTTAGTTTTTGTGATATCTTGACACTGACTTTGGGTGGTAAGTCTAAATCCCATAGTCTCTTCTTAAGAACCAAGAATACTGCTTCCTGTATTGATGGGGTTATGGTGAGGACAGTGCCCTTACCTGTTTTTTAATTTAGTTCCTACGATTGTATTTGTGACCAAATTGTAAGAGAGAGAGATTGCTGGGGAAAGAGCAACTGTGAACAGTAAGGGAGGTTTACTCTCTCATCTTTTAAAATACTATCTGTAAATGGCTGTAAATGTGCCTGATACCCTTGAAATTTGATCAAAACACCCTATTAGCCCATGTATGATAACTAGTCCTTGAGGCTTGGCACAAGTGAGGTAACTGTTGTTAAATATAAAAGAGACAGGATTTAGTGTCCGACAATTTATTAGGTCTTTTACGTATTAATTACTATTTGAACTGTATTACATTGCCAATGTTAGGTTCAACTTAATATGTGTAAAGTTCTGAATATTTTCAGCTGTTCCTTATATTGGAGCTTTCATTATTTTGTTTTTAATTGAGTTACAAAAATTCGAAACAACTGTATTTGTCTAAGTACAATAACTCCCAAGCTTGATTTAATTGTTGATGTTTGCTAATCACCACTTTAAAATTTGCATGAGCCTTCTAACTGTACATGTGCAGTGCTGAGCTCGCTACCAAGCTCTCCAGGTGCCCACTGGCCATGTCCTCTAGGTCACCCCACTGCTATATTCCATCTTTCCTTGTGTTTCCTCAGCAAGAGAGCTTATCTCGGCTATTCCCTTTTTAGTAATGATGTTCCCATTTCTCAGTTAACTAAGCGCAAAAGCTCAGCCATCCTTGGTTGCTCTTTACCCCCTCCTTGGCCCTCCACATCCATTCAGGCACAAAGTTTATCAGTTCTAGTTTCTTTACCTCTCGCGACCACCTCCTTTCCATTTCCTCTGCCCATTCAGTCAGGACTTCCTTCCCCAGTACCAGATCTGCGTGTCTCTCTCCCCACCCTCCTCCAGGATCTGACAGTGGGATCAGATGACCATTCCTCCGGCATCAGTTCAGTCCTGCCCTTTCTCTGCTCAAAAATCTTCTGGGGCTCGTATTGCCCACCAAGTCAAAGTCTACAGCCCACAGAAGGGTGTCCATGGCCCTTCAACCATTGGCCCAAACCACCAGCATTACCCTCCATCCTGCTCTTTCTCTCCGAGTACCACGTTCTGTAGCTAAAATGAATATGGCGGTGCCTTGTTCTTTTGTGTATGCCTCTCCTCTGTCTGGAAAGGTTCTCCTTCCCATCTCTCCGTATTCACTTCTCTCCTCTCTCAGAGCCCTAGTGGCATTCCCCCATGGGGTGGTTTCTCTGCACGCCTTCATACCTGGACCTCACAGGTCAGGTTTTAGGTCCCATCCCAGTTTCCTTTAGATTCTGCTTTTTGTCCCTCTAGCTTGTCAGCTCCCTGAAGGCAGGAGCTCCCTGCTGTCCTTGCCTCCCTGGTGGACTCTCTCTCTTGCACATAATACTCAATGAAGAGTTATTGGTTGAATTATTTAATAGTCATAATAGTGACATGATATATTTTGCATTTTTTAAGTTTTAGATTTTTCTTGAAATTATGATTCTTTTTGAACCCACTTTTTCTTTGGCATACCATTTCATTCATATTCCCTGCCTTAAATAGTTCTAAGTTGTATATAAGTTCTTAGGTTAGCAAAGTGGTAATGTAATAAATGTTTCTTTGATGTAAAAGAATTAAATAGTGTATTGACTCTGTTAAAAACTGTTCTCATTTAATCTTACCATATTTCTTCCTGTAACTTGGAGAAGGAATGTGATGAGAGAGTGTAGAAATAGGTAAGGCACGTAATACGTGCAGGATAAAGAACACGGACTTTACAATCACAAACCTACATTTGAATAACAAAAATTAGAAATTTACCGTTTTGGGTCTCAATTTACTTGCCTGTAAATGAGGATTTAAAAATTGTTTATCTATGAAATCTTTACATCTGCTATGGTGTATGATGCATAGTAGATTCTCAGTATAAATGGAGGGGAGGGGTTACCTTGAAGGGTAAGAATCCTTCTAGTGTTCTCCTATGAAGATCAAGTGAGAAAACCTGTGAAGTCTCTGATACTCAACACATGACTGTATTTTATATCACACATTTTCTCCTTTCTAAATTGATGTTTTAGGGCCCACGATTTTATCTGGGTACTCCTGCCACAGTATAATGTGGTCTGTCTATGTAGTGCTGGGTGTCGTTTTACTGAATGTCAGGGCTTTTCTGGGTCTAAAATGGTCCCAGATGAGTTTCTATAAGTATTTAACATGACCTATGCGAAGCACTAGTACACATCTTAAAGTCTGTTAAGCCAACTGGTAAGATTGCTATTTGGAAATAGCTAGAGGATTATTTGTTCAGCTTTAGATTATTGAAAAAGGAATGTGAATGTTGAGTGGTTTCCTTCTTTGAAAAGGAATCTTTTTGTTATAAACTTTTAGTTTTGCTCTTAAGATGGGGTGAGTCCTCTATTGTTCTCCCGAGGAAACCCTTCAGTGTGCCATTTGTGTTGTTTATTTACAGAAGAGGAAGAGGACAGCACTCCCGGGAAAGTGGAGGAACAAAGGAGGACGAGTCAGGACAGTGGTCATCACACCACAGGTAAGGAATTGCGTAGCTTCCTGGGAAATTACTTCGGTTTGTTCACTTTCTCGCTGCTCTAAAGACGTTTACACAGCTCCCCAAAGTTGGCTCCTTCAGTCTGGCTATCTCGTGGCTGATAAGCTGCTTAGCCCCATTTAGGATGCATGAAAACCACTTGAGAAGGATTTATAAAGTAAGCCAATTTATACAAGGTATTCCTTCCTGAATTACTTTGTAATGACTCAATTAGCTTTCATTTCTGCACAAAGGAGATTTAGTTGCATAAATTAGCTTATCATCATTGAGGAAGTGTCACTGCTAAAGGACAGTTTATAGATACAACACGCATTCGCTGTCAAACCTATAAGAATGTAATATAGACATCTGTGTGTACTTTGTGCTTGAGCAGAACAGACTTCTGCCATTCAGAGACTAACAGGGGACAACAAGTTGCCCTGGGGACTGGCAATGTAGACATCTCTGAAAAGGTCAACTTGACACAGGCTCTGACAATCGACCCACAGCTCTGTCTTCTTTGATAAAAATCAGATAAACTTAAGACCACTAATTGATCTGCAGCCTGTTTAAATGTTGGCCATGCATATCTTCATTGCATATGATTAACACAGAAAGCAAATGAATTGGGTAAGAAATGCCAGGGTCCAGTGACAGCAGCTTGAAAATGGGAAAAGGACGCTATGGCCTAGGAGTCTAGGAAGGAGAGTCCCCTTATCCATTTCCACTTGCCACATGGCCCCACGTACTAATTATGACTGAGACTGGAACAATAACTACACATGCTATGTACAAAATCACATGACAGGGGCAGCTTTTCTTGCTGGTTGTTATTTCCAAATAGCAGGAGATAAACCATATCTGTTGTGCAAGCATGAGGTGAGTTTTGATAAACCAGCAGTTATTTTACGCAGAAAGAAGAGAAGGACTGCCCTCTTACCAGGACTTCACCCCTCTCCGCCGCCACATGTCAGCTGGGGCAAGGTCTGCCCTATCATCCCATGTCCTGCAAAGAGCTGCAGTCGGGGGTCACCTTCCCTTCTCTGATATGTCCATACATCACTCTTCCGAGCTGTCAGAGGCAGGGTGGACAAGAAGTGTGTGTTCAGGAAGTAGCTTTCCAGAGTCCTTCCTACTGTGACATGTGGAAAGGAAACAGAGGCCTGATTTCCGGACCTGGACAGGAAAGCAGGAGCAGGCTGCTGCAGAAGGTTTGGGTTTGCTTCTTTCAGAAAGGAAGTGAGGACGAAGTCATTAGCTGTTAGCACTCAGGTCCTGTAAAATGCAGCCATAAAACACGGCGGTGGAGTGAGACCTTGAGGACGATGTTCAGTAGTAATTTAAGTATATATGTTTTATTATGTGTCATAAAGCTTCTGCCAAAAGCATGTCGCTTTTTAAAAATTTCAGTGCAGGTGTAGAAGGAAGACACATATAGATATTTTTTCCACAAAAAAAGTATTTTGGCTTAAAGCACCTGTATTTTTCAAAACCCTTTTATAGTAACTATCTCCCAAATTTTTGCCTTTGAGGGAAGGAAAAAAAATCAGGTTTTCCTCAGAGGAATGCATTAGCTAGATCTAGCTTTTCATGCAATAGCTATAAATTAGCACTGCAATAATTCTTATCTTTCGTGACATGAAATTCTTTTCAAGCAACAGTTTTAATGCTTTTGCATAGCAGTGACCTTTGCTCTCCCGAGGCTGTCGAAGATGTAACACTAGAAGTTTGTTTGCTGTGCAGGGCAGCGAGTTGACAAGGGCATTACTATCTTGCTGAGCATCACATGATGTGAACTTCTAACCTTACTCAAGAATGTTATATATTTTTCACATTGACTGATATTACTAAAAAAAAAAACAACAACTCAGGCTAATGTAAAATACGTAAGCAAAAACAAAATTAATCTTGGATACCTTACAAGTTCTTTCATGTTCAAGCTTATATATCTTGCTTATGTTTATTATATTTATAATAAAGATTCCATTGGATTTTTTTTAACATTGTACAATATGCTTACCTCTCTAAAACAAACGTATTTTTTAAACATATAACACTACTTAAGGAGAAAATCTCCATTATTTTATTAGCATATTTTTTATCCATTGTCATCATTTTTAAAACCTTTTCATTTTTGCAGGAGTACCTCCAATGTTTAGTTTATACTTTTATAATAATTTTGTTATTATTGCCCAGTGATCTGTTTTTGTATTTTTGAGAAAGCAGGAGCAAATACATTGTTTACATCTGTCACAGGCTGGCTAATTTAGACTTCTTTTCCTTTTTTAACCATCCATGCCTCTCAGGACAAGAAACATAAATAATAAGATGATTTTTTTTTAATATTTGTAATTTTGAAAATGTAGATCATGATGTGAATAGAGTAGAAAAATTAATCCATGCAGTGAAGACAACTAAACAGACTTCGTTCGTATTCAGGATGTATGCTTATCTGTGGTTTATAGCATTATGCTTCATCCCACGTTTTGTTGTTTTTTTAAAAAACCTACTTCGCATGGGTTATTTTTCGGTGTGTGGGTGAACAGTGTTAACTTCTGTGAGCCCACTGTGCTTTTGAGCTACCTCTAGGCGTACGTTTTCGGTGTTTGCTCAGCCACAATTAAAATGTTTAAAAGTAAACCAGAGGAGCTTGCTGCTCTCTAAGGAACAAGAGAAGCCTTAATTTTATGTCTAGAATTTATTCTAAGAATCTGAACGTTACTTTCCTGAGGAGACTAAGGCTAGGGAACGTCTGCTGCCCGGCTTTCTCCCCAGCTGTGATTGCGCTTTGTAACTAGTACAGAGTGCTGACATGGAGAGAACAGTACACTGTAGGTCCATGCAGCCACGTGACGCCACAACTTATTATTTCTAACAGAGCTCACATATGGGACCCAGAAATGAGGTTGGTCTTTGGGTAACATCATCATCAAGATTATAGAAAGCACAGTGGAAATGCATCTTTCCCCAGTACTGCCACTTGGCCAGCCCCGCTGCCTCTCAGGGCGGTGAGGCTTAATGAAATGCTCATGACGCACATCCAGGGAGAGATGCATCTTGCTCGCGGTGGGGGTCTCTGTGCCCCTCACGTGCTCCTGGAACTCCCATTAGTGTTAATGGGAGTTTCACCAAGCGCATCGAGGGGAAGAGAGACCCCAAAGTGATAAGGATTATTATGCATTAGAAATCATCATATACTTTTCTTTTTCTTCCTTCCTTCCCCCCACCTTTTGAAAATCTATCGAATGAGAAAGCATTGTGCGAGAATCTGAGAAAGGGAAGAGCAGGCAGCAGGCTGGAAGCTGGATAAGCTGCTGGGATGCCCTCGCCAAGCCACAACTTCTACTCTAGTATCTAGCACAAGTTTTGTTTCTTCAGTCTTTTTGAATCAAGCCTAAGGCTGAGCAGCACGGGGAACACACAGGAGCCTCAACTACTGAGATCCTTTTACGTCCTGGCCAGTGACTGTGGAGAAGGGCAGTGCATTGAAATGATGTCATCCTCTCTCTGCTCTAATTCCTGGACTTTTAAACTGACACTGACAGACTGCATGGGGCTCAACATTTGACCCATTTAGCAGTTGATTTAATCTGACTAGGATGTTTCAACTTCTAAATCTCTATTTGTCTAAATAAGTGGTTTTTAAAGGAAATCAGTCACTTTATTATTAAGTAATTTTTTTCTAAAAAAATTTGACAATGTTTGGAGTGATCTGTCCAGCCAGAGTGCCCTCTAGTGTCCATTTATAGAAATTACTTAAAATATGCTTTGGGGGGAAAAAAACGTAATGAAGGGCGGCCACAAGCATTGTTAGTTCTTGGTTGGATTCCCAGACTTGTGCACATCCCTGCTGATGTCAGTGATGGGTGTTCAAATGCTAGAGTGGAGAGGTCAATAAGGTGTTCGTCTCTCTCTGTCCCCCTCCCTTCCTCCATCCCTCCCTCCTCTTTCCATTTCCCTCATTCCCTCCCTCTCTTTGTTTTAATTCTTAGAAATGAAAGAAAAAAAATTAATAGGATTTTGCTAGATTATGGTATTCTAGTCCTTGTTTATTTTCTTAAAATTATAATGGAAAAGTAGCATCTTACTTGCTAATATTCAGACTTCCCAATATTCGGATTTTCTTTTTGACTTTAAAAAATATTTCCAACATTAAAGAGAATTTGTAAAATTTCTAATGAACACAACACTTTGAACATATCACAGACCATGTGCTGCTATAAGACAAACGCTCTAATGGCATGCTAATGTGACTGGTTGTGTTGGAATTGCCAACGAGCCTGCTGTGTGAGAGCCATACAACAAAACTAAGATGACAACCCCGATCCAGCATGTGTCTCCACAGTTATCCCCTCAGAATTCAAAGATGACATTCAATGATGGAAGTTGTCAGCCCGTATATGTTCTGCCTGGTTAGTGAATACATGGACATCTCACTGATACTACTTGCATTCTTTTTGCATTAACTCATCAAAACTCAATTATCATGAAATTAAAAACAGGAAACAGTTCTCAGTGTAACAAAAGCATCCAGTGTATTTAACTCTGTGCTGTGTTTCAGGAGAGCCACATTGTATAAGTGACAAAGCATTTATTACCCGGTTTATTGTGGTATTACAGAGCGGAGAGCGCTAAATAATCAATCAGTTAATGGTCTGTATGGCAGTTTGAGCACATCACATCCATTGTGCTTATGCTGTTAGAAGGATGAGCTGATAACTCCTGTGTATGTTGCATGTTTATTCAGAGCCTAATGTCCTAAACTAGGGCTGACAGAAATGTTGAAAAAAATGCAGCTTCAGCATTGACAATTTCTAAGTTGTTAAAATATTTTTGAAATAACTTTGAGAGGCTTTGAATACAAAAATCCCCAAAGATATGAGCTAGAATTACCCTTTGTATTATTTCCACTTTATCCTCTTTCTTAAACTAGCTTTAGGTTTTAGAATTAAAAAAAAAAATGTGGTTCCCTAGTTTGGGTTAGATTTGTACCTTAGCTCCTTTATTATGATCATTTTTATGAAGTGTCCCAATTCTGTAAGGTGGTTATTTCGCAGTATGCTGATCACATCTCTGGCTATCGCACACTGTGCAGTGTGGGTCCCATCTGCAAAGCACGTTGCCATGGGCTTAGGTTCCTATATAAAATAAGTGGGAAGTAACTTTTAGGTGCTGGTTTGATGAGAAAACATTGCAATTACAGGTTTTAGATGAACAACAAAGAGAGAAAGAGAAAAACAGACATTGGAAATCAGTTCTTTTTGAAAATGGTCCCTAATTAGATGATAGAAAGAAGTAGGATTCTTGTGAGGATGTAATAAAATTTTTCTCTGAGTTAGAAGTGAATTTTTAAAGACTATTTTGGTGGTTTTCGGTGGCACCTTACTTTCTCTTGGTTCATTTTAAAATGAGGGTCCATTACATGAAAGATCTAATTTATGTTTTCTCTTTCTTTCTAGGAGACAAAAGCACTGATTATGCTAATTTTTACCAGGGTTTGTGGGACTGCACAGGTGCTCTTTCTGATGAGTTGTCATTTAAAAGAGGTGACGTGATTTACATTCTTAGCAAGGTAAGACGGTACCCCAAAATGACAACTGTAAAGGGTGAATACAAAACTAGATTTTTATGCATTTGGATTACAACACTGGGGAAAATGCCAATTGGAATTCTTCTAGGGCCTTGTTAACAATCGGGAGTTCACAATAATTAATTATTTTGTCAAGTGAAATATAATCAAAATTTAAACACAATCAGATAACAGGATTCAACTTAACAGTGTGTTTACCTATCACTTTAGCCTTTGGCTCCCATCCACACACTGCCTTCTCCAGAAACAATATACTTATGTGAAAGTTAACATTGTAAGGTATTAGGTTATTTATTATGTTTTTCTTTCCTCTTCCTTTTTATTCTTCTGTGTGCTTATTCTGATTTTGTCTGCCATTCACTACTGGAAACACCGTGTTTATAGAACAAGCTTTTCATCTTTATGTAAATACATCGGGTGTTCCGACAATTTAAGAGCAATGCTTTTCTATTCAGACAGGTTTAGGTAATTTTTTTAAGTTTAACATAATTGTATTTGTAAACATAATAGCAAAGTATGTTGCTATGAACTCTTTATATATAAAAAATCATGCTTCTGCCTCTTTAAGATACTGGATAATTCAAAATCTTTGTCCTTTAATCTAAAAGTTTCTTTTTGTGATTACACTTCTGATGACATATGTGAGCTCCCTTACTCTTCACATTTAAACTTTCCTTACTTTCACATTTTTTAATATGGGTATTTAAAAAAATACCTTCTTCAGTCTCCTTTATGAGGCTATTTTAGAAACAAGTGATATATGGAAACTATTTATAAGTATGGCCATGTTATATAAATCATAAGTCTAGGAATTTAATGTGATTTCTTGATTAGAGGAATATTTTGGACTTTTCAGAAAGATAATATGATTGTTAGATACAGAGAGAATTTGGAAATAAGGTCACTTACTGAATTTTAACATTCGTTGGCTGGTGCGTAAAATCATAACAGAGAATCATGGAAGGATTGAGTGAGGGCTCTTAGGGATCATCTATCTATTCATGGTTTTCACAGGTAAGGAAACTTGGGTCAAGAAAGTGCCAGAGCCTGTATTTAACGGGGCATCTTGACTTCCAACCAGGGCTTTCTGCTCTGTTTCTTTCTTGTGCTTGTATCTTCTTTCCTGCTTCTATCCTTCCTTCTCTTTCCCTCTCTCCTCCTTCTCTCTCTCTCTTCTTGTCTTCCTAGTGTTTAATTCGAAACCATCAAAAAGTACTTATAATGTGCCAGCTCCCATTCTAAGCACCAGGAATGCAAAAAAAAAAAGATGTAACCACTTGTAGATTATTGGGGGAAATATTTAGTAAGTAAATACGTATAGCCAACTGTGATAATTGCTAGTTGAGGTCCCCAAAGCTAAGACTTGTCTTTTATGTCTGTCCCCTGCTCATTAGTGTGGGATTTTTTTTCTTTTTAGAAAGACACTTTTAGTTCTTAGAAATTATAGATAGCCATATCACAACTCTTGCATTAAAGCCTATTATTGAGCATTTAATTGCCTGAGTTAAGAAACAGTGTTTTTTTTAGTTAATTACTTAATATAGGAACCAAACTGATTAGTTCTTGACAAACTTCCTTAGCATCATTCCTCAAATTTACTTACTTCACAGTTTCTTTCACCAATTTAGCTGCAGTTGTGTATAAAATTAACTGGTTGATTAGCTTCCACGTGGAATTTCAGATTGTAGGGATAAACAGCAGATAGTCATTATATCCCCGTGGTAAATATGAAATGCACGAAGCCCAGGTGGGTCTGTTCGTAGAGCCTTCTTTCCGAGTCAGGTTGTCTTTATTGCCGAAAGCCTTGGAGTACCAGCCTCCAGGAGAGGCTGTGAAGTGAGCAGCACTCCCATAGGCACGTCTCGTTCCTACCACTGCCTTCTAAATCATTTTCTGTTAATATGAAATAAAAAATATATGTGTATTATACTTCTAGGATTCCAGGGGAGGCAATTCCATTACTCCCAAAACTGTTGTGTGGAAATTGTAATTTTATATGTGAAGCCTGATCATAGAGCCAGTGTTCGTGGTGGTGCAGCTTGGAGGAGGACATACCACCATCTGAAATTCCTAAATGCTATTAAACACATTATCACCATTGGCTGAATGTTTACCCACCTGTGGACCTAGTAGAATCAACCAGGCAACTCTCAGTGAGGGTGAAAATAAAGGACACCTCGCTCTCCCTCCATGGAATTTGTACTAATTCTGGGCCATTAATGGGTGTTTTGGCTGTTGGTTGTTAGGTTGCTTTAGGGGTTAATATATGTTTGTGAAGACTGAGTCCTCCACTTTGCGCAAGTTCAGATTGGAATCTCTGGAGACGAAATTTTTATTTGGCTTGGTCTTCCAGTTTTTATCAAAAATTTTGCAAACATAGACTGTAAGTTAATATCATAAGTTCACTTAATATATGAATGGTGACAGCAATTTGAGTACTTGGCATGACTGTAAATTCAGAACTCAAGGCCCTTAGTAGAAGAGAGTGAAAAATTGCTCAAAAGGGCTTGTTTGTAGAGCAAAGTAGAGATGGTCTTAATGTTGATAGATTTTTTTTAAGTGCAGTTAGAATAGAAGTCACTCGCATTGTTGTATGTCTAGAAATTTGTTTAATCTTTCTCAGAGTTATATTTACACTGCGTGGTGATGGAATGAAAATTTACCGTTTTAATTTATTTGTTACACCATCTAGTGGCTCAGAATGAGTGGTGCAGGTAATTGCAGCTAATGCGCAGAGTCAAAATGATGTCATAAATCCAACTTTAAATCCAGCTATGGGCTATTACTTTCCTATCTCATGTCAATAAAATATTAACATTAATCACAAAAATGTTTTCATCATTTTGAATGAAATATAAAAATTGTGTACATAAGGAAGAATACATTTTAAGGAGCCTAATGATGTTTATGGAGACAGAAAATGTGTACTTTGTAAAGAAAGTAATGCCACAACTTTTCTAATAACACCATTTAAAAGATTTTAAAGAACTATGACTTGCTTTTAATAATTAACTTATCTACAATTTGCAATATTCACTGTTTGCCTTACCTTCTTATAGAAGGCTGTCAGTTCTGAAAATTCTCTTTTAAAAAAGGCACTCTGGCTGGTTTGGCTCAGTGGTTAGAGCATCGGCTTTCAGACCAAAGAGTCTCGGGTCGATTCTGGTCAAGGACACGTTCTTCCGTTGTGGTTCGGTCCCCAGGGTCGCGCGGGAGGCAACCAATTGATGTGTCTCTCACGTTGATATTTCTCTCTCTCTCTCTCTCCTTCCCTCCCACTCTATCTGAAGATAAATGGAAAAATATCCTCAGGTGAGGATTAAGAAAAAGAAAAAGGCAACAGAAGACAGTTTAAGAAAAGATGCATTCTTTCAGTTTAAATAAACATTTAAACAAATCATGAAATAATATGGCATACATTATAATAAAGAGTGTTTTAATTTTGTAAATGTAATGACAGAAACAGATTTAACTGGCTTGAGGATTAGGCTGTGTTCATAGAAACATATTTTCATTTTTAAATCCAGTCGTCTTCTGCAAGGAAGCCTTGATGGGGTGTCAGTTGTGCTCACTCGGGCAGCCTGGGGTGATTTATTTATCTGAGACCTCTTTTGAGAGTTATATAAATCTTAGCCTTTCTTTTAATATTTTTAGTGAGAATCAAATGTTGCAGTAAAGAAGAGTAGGCAGATACCCTGCCCTTCCCTCTTGTCTTTTAACATTTTCCAATTAGCAGCTGTCATGTGACCCCGGGCTGAGATAGCCCCTCCTCCAAAGTGTCCTACCTTTTCTTGGTTTTAACCTTAGAACCTCACTAATAATAAATCTAAATACTGCTTGCCTAAAAAAGCTAGCCAGTAGTAACGTTTTGCTTACAGTTCTTTTCATATAGGGTTGTGGCTGTTTTCTGTGTTAAAATTAAATACTTTATTTACTTCAGTAGTTCAGTGGGATTTAGAAATCCCACCCCCAACCCCCACAAAGGATCACATTTTCTGGGGTGAATAAAACTGGGATTTGTAATTTTAATGACTATGTTGTTAGTGAATTAACTAAAACACAAGGCCTGTTTTCAGATTAATTTGATAGGGAAAAAAAAATCATATTTGAGGTAAGAAAATATATATTTTTTAAATTTAGGAATCAGGTTGTTTAAAATCATGTTAAATTCTTTTACTAGTTTGCATTTCAGTTTTATTATCATCTTAAACATGGACAACTTATCACCATAACTAGTGTTTTCCTAGAACTATGTGTGTGAAGTTTTCTGACTTTAATAGCAGGATCCAGGCTACGTAGCTACAGGCATGTTCCGTGGCCCCGCAGACCTCTTCGGTATGTCATTCCACCTGCTGTTCTGGATTTACATCCTCTCTGAGTTTATCTTTCAATCTGTACTCATCAGTAAATTGCTAACCACATTCCTATTCTTACTTTTAAAGCCATAAATTATTTGTAGAGACTTCATGACAGAAGAGCTATGCTTCAGCAGGAAAGAGGCATGCTACTCTGTCTGGTATTAACAGAAAAGTAAGAGCGTTAAGAATCCTGGAATATTTTATCTAGTCTCGGGCATATGTGACTTCAGCTTTACAGCTTTTGAAATTTTTTTATTAAGTCAGAAACAGGAAATGTAGTTTGACAGTGTTCACTAATATGCAGTAAAAGGGCTTTTTTTTTTTTTTTTTTTTTTTTTTTTAATGTGTATTGCTTGGAATTCCAAGCGACGCTCTTTCTGTTTGTTTGTGACTTTTTCCAGGGATTGTGAATTATGACTGTCACCAGTCATTTGCTTCTCATTGTGAAAATGTAAAGACTCAGTTGCTAGAGCTTTTTTTGGCTTCAAACCTACTAGAAAAATAAAACGAAATGAAAGTCTTGCTGAGTTCTCCGGGCAGAGGAGAATACAGAGTCATTTTCGCTCTTGGTTTTTCCTTTGTGGCCATCTGACCCATTGTGCCACAAATAGAAAACCAACTGCTGAAGAGTAACTAGGACATCTCAGTGCAGGACACATTGTTGGCTCTCGCTGGTTCCCAAAATGCTGTCATATCTTACAGCCTTGTGGGAAGGAGAAGGAGCATTAGGAGTAATTGTACTTGTAACTGTGCTTGTCTGGGTCTGGTGGCATTCAGTTCCTGTGCTCTCAGTGTGGAGGCGTTGTGGCCTGGGGCACAGTGAAGCAGTTTGTGGAGACAGCACCACGTCAGAAGATGTCCTGCTTCCACTCATGGGACTCCTCTTCTTGTCTACTCGTGAAGAACATGCCCGAGTGCTTCCCTGTTCTCTCTTACACACAATGGAGGGAGCGGTCCAGGAAAATGCTGACGGGTGAGGGGAAGGTTCAGGGGGAGGCTGGCTGGCAGGCGGAGCCCCTGCAGTGGCCTGGGAGGCAGAGGAGAAACCGAAGGTGGTGTCAGAGAGGCCTGGTGAGCTACTGGCCACAGGGCCTGTGTGATTTCATTCCACAGAGTGAGCAAGCATTTGCCAGAAGCAAAAAAGAAAAAAAGCAACCGACAACAACAAAAACACCTTAAAGAAAAACACTATGCTGATCGTTTTTTAAAATCCTGAATTGTAAAATCCATGATCTCTGATGCCCTCCACTCTCCCACCCCAAATTAGGAGCTCCCTCAATGTCTACATGGCACTCTTACTCCTCTGAGATGTCTCCTTCCTCATCCCTTTAAAGGTCAGATTCCCTTTAGCCGAGCAGGGTAGGGAACTGCTCATAATAATCACATTGCCTTAGATTATACTCCAAAATACTCTCTTTGTTGTTGCCCCGGTATTTTGCTATGCCAATCAATAGGAAGGGAGAGGGAAGAAATGAGAGACTATTATGCTAAGCGAAATAAGCCGGTCAGAGAATGACAAATATCACATGATCTCATTTATATGTGGAATCTAATGAACAAAATAAACTGACCATCAAAATAGGTCCAGAGACATGGAAGCATGGAATAGACCGACAGATCTCAGAGAGGAGGGGGGGGAGGACAGGAAGAGATTAACCAAAGAACATGTATGCATAGCCCATGGACACAGACAATAGTGTGATGAAGGCCTGGGTAGAGCAGGGGTTTGGTGGAAGGGGGCAAAGGGGAGGAAAATGGGGGACATCTGTAATACTGTCAATAATAAACATTTTAAAAAAGAAAAGGAAAAAGTATTTGATTCATACCTACAATATCCTGTTCTAGGTACGCAGTATGCTTTCACTCATCTGTTTCCTGAGCTAACCCTGTGAAGTACATAGCATTGTAATTTTGCAGATGAGGAAACTGATGCTCAGTAAGGTTATTATGTAAATTACCTGAGGATACCAGCTAGCAAGTCCCTTCTCCTGGAATCAAGGCACATCTAACTGTAAAGCCTTTTCTCTTTCTGCTTTGCTCCCTAAGTGGGCCATGACCAGGATTATCCATTTCTCTTTCTCAGCCCTGAACTCCTTGAAATAGGCAATGTGTCTTAAGTTTTTTTGTTTGTTTGTTTTTTGCATCTCCAATACCTAACACTATTGCAGATAGATGTTTAATATGTGCTATGAAAATACTGTTAAAAATAGGAAATAATAATGAACTTATTAAAATAATTAGAATCAGAGAGTTAGGAGAACCTTGGTGCTAGCCCTTCACTATAGAGGGGAGGAAGCCTCAAAGCTCAAGATAATGGGGGGAAATAAATAAAAAGCTAAAGGAAAAAGAACTACCCTTGCGGAGACCTTAAAACACAGTGGAGTTTCTGCACTTGAGCTTCCAAGTCAGCCCTGAGCTGCAGTTGGACTTACTGATTTACGTGAAGTA
The DNA here is from genome assembly GCA_030848825.1 of Tadarida brasiliensis. Classification (NCBI taxonomy): domain Eukaryota; kingdom Metazoa; phylum Chordata; class Mammalia; order Chiroptera; family Molossidae; genus Tadarida; species Tadarida brasiliensis. The sequence goes on along the minus strand of CM061267.1, from coordinate 88,513,140 downwards.
CATAACTGGATTATTGTGGAGTCTCGACGAGTGAGGTAAACAAAACAAAAAATCATCCCTCAAGAATTTGGGGATTGCCCAAGGTTGCATACCTAGCTAGTAACAGAGCTGGGATGAGACTCTGGGTCTTCTGAAAAAATAATCACAAAAATAATAAGAAGGAGCTGAAAACCCAGCAGATTGACCCTTTACCTGCCTGTTTCTCCCATTGCAGGGCTCTGTCTTAACTTCTTCAGTACTTACAATACATTCAGCTGAACTCATTTCTTCAAAGAACTGGCATTATTTGGTCCCAGTTTTGCAGGAGACAGATATCTTTATTTCTACTGGTGGAATTTGAGCTCTTTAGACAAGGTGTTGTGTCCAGTGCATGGGAACATGTGGTGGGCCACAACCAGCCACCAGTAGGAGTGACACACTTCATATTGCGAAGCTAAACATACTTCAGAACAAATGTTTCGTCATTACTAAAATCATTCAAGCATGTCTAAAAAAGGATATTCCTATTTGAAATTACATTGCTTTAGAAAATATCTAGACTAGTCAACTGGTGCATCATCAAAGTGAAGACAGCATGTTTCGTCATCCTGTCTGTATTTATTGAACGCCTTTCACACATACTGCAGGTGGGGCATGCAGATTTGGTGTAAGACACTGCTCCGATCTCAGGGAGTTTGTACTTTTAGCTTTTTAAAAATTTATTTGTAATTTTTTTTATTGAATTTATTGGGGTGACATTGGTTAATAAAATTATATAGGTTTCAGGCATACAGTTCTACAATACATCATCTGTATATTGTGTTATGTGTTCACCCCAAGTCAAGTCTCCTTCCATCACCATTTATCCCCACGTTACCCTCTTCTACCCCCCCACCCTGTTTCCCTCTGGGAATCATCCTACTGTTGTCTGTGTCTATGAGTTTGTTTTTGTTTATGTTTTGTTTTGTTTGCTTAATCCCTTTATCATTTTCACCCAGCCCCCAAACCCTCCTCCACTCTGAGAGCTGTCAGTCTGCAATCTGTATCTATGAGTCTGCTTCTGTTTTGTTTGTTAGCTTATTTTGCTCATTAGATTCCACATATAGGTGAAATCATATGATACTTGTCTTTCTCTGACTAGCTTATTTCTTTTTTTTATTTTTTATCCTCACCTGAGGATATTTTTCCATTTATCTTCAGATAGAGTGGGAGAGAGAGAAAGAGAGAGAGAGAAAGAGAAACATTGATGTGAGAGAGACACATCAATTGATTGCCTCCTGCATTACCCCAACCAGGGCCAGGGACCGAACCACAACTGAGGTACATGCCTTTGACTGGAATCAAACCCACTACTCTTTTGTCCATGGGCTGACGCTCTAACCGCTGAGCCAAACAGGCCAGGGCTGACTGGCTTATTTCACTTAGCACAATACCCTCCAGGTCTATCCATGCTGTCACAAAAGGTAAGATCTCCTTCTTTTTTACAGTTGAGTAGTATTCCATTGTGTAAATGTACCACAGCTTTTTATCCACTCATCTACTGATGGGCAGTTGAGCTACTTCCAAATCTTGGCTATTGTAAATAACCCTGCAATGAACATAAGGGTGCATATTTTCTTTCGAATCAGTGTTTTGGGTCTCTTCAGATATATTTTCAGAAATGGAATTGCTGGGTCAAAGGCAGTTAGTTCCATTTTTAATTTTTTGAGGAAAATCCATACTGTTTTCCACAGTGATTACACCAATCTGCATTCCCACCAACAGTGCACAAGGGTTCCCTTTACTCCACATCCTAGCCAGCACTTGTTTGTTGATTTATTAATGATAGCCATTCTGACAGGTGTGAGGCGATAGCTTATTGTGGTTTTAATTTGCATTTATCTGATGATTGGTGCTGTTGAGCATCTTTTCATTTGTCTATTGGCCATCAGTATGTCCTCTTTGGAGAAGTGTCAATTCAGGTCCTTTGCCCATTTTTAAATTGGATTGTTTGTTTGTTTGGTGTTGAGTTTTATAAGTTCTTTATAAATTTTGGATATTAACCCCTTATCAGATGTTTCATCTGCAAATATGTTCTCCCATATAGTGGGTTGTTTTTTCATTTTGTTGATGATTTCTTTTGCTGTGCAAAAACTTTTTAATTTGATGTAGTCCCATTTGTTTATTTTTTAATTTCCTTTGCCAAAGAGATATAACAGAAAAATTATTGCTACAAGAAATGTCCGAGATTTTAGCGCCTATGTTTTCTTCTAGGATTTTTATGGTTTTGAGACTAACATTTTAGTCTTTAATTTATTTTGAGTTTATTCTCATGTATGGTGTAAGAAGCTGGTCTAGTTTCATTATTCTGAATGTATCTGTCCAATTTTCCCAATACCATTTATTGAATAAACTGTCTTTACCCCATTGTATGTTCTTGCCTCCTTTGTGAAATATTAATTGACTCTAAAGGTGTGGTTTATTTCTGGGCTCTCTATTCTGTTCCATTGTTCTATATGTCTGTTTTTATACCAGTACCATGATATTTTGATTACCATGGCCTGGTAGTATAGTTTGATATCAGGTAGCGTGATTCCTCCAACTTTGTTCTTTCTCAAGATTGCTGTGGCTATTCGGGTTCTTTTGTGGTTCCATATAAATTTTTGGAATATTTATTCTAGTTCTGTGAAATACACCATTGGTATCTTGATAGGAATTGCATTGAGTCTATAGATTGCTTTGGGTAGTATGGACATTTTAATGATGTTAATTGTTCCTATCCATGAACACAGTATATGTTTCCACTTATTTGTCTTGTCTTCCATTTTTTTCTTCAGTATCTTATAATTTTCTGAGTATAGGTCATTTACATCCCTGGTTAAATTTATTCCTAGGTTATTTTATTTTATTTTTTTATGTAATCGTAAATGAGATTGTATTCTTAATTTTCCTTTCTGATGGTTCATTATTGGTGTATAAAATGCAACTGATTTCTGGATATTTATTTTGTGTCCTGCTACTTTACATTTATCAGTTCTAGTAGTTTTTGGTTTAATCTTTAGGCTTCTCTATATACAATATCATGCCATCTGCAAATAATGACAGTTTTACTTCTTCCTTTCTAATTTGGATGCCTTTTATTTCATCTTCTTATCTGATTACTGTGACTAGGACTTCCAGTACTGTGTTGAATAAGCATGGTGAAAGCGCAAATCCCTATCTTATTCCTGATCTTAAGGGAAATACTTTTAGTTTTTGCCCATTGAGAATGGCTGTGGGTTTGTGATATATGGCTTTTATTACATTGAGGTATATTCCCACTTTGCTGAGAGTTTTTATTATAAATGGGTGCTAGATTTTATCAAATGCTTTTTCTGCATCTATTGATATGATAAATGGTGATAGAAGGATATTTTACTTGGGGTGGTAAACACACAATACTATCTACAGATGATGTATTGTAAAACTGTATACCCAAAACCTATACTATTTTATTAACCAGTAACCCCAATAAATTCAATGAAAAACAAAAAGAAAAGAAGCACACACACACACACACACACACACACACACACACAAAAGATCGTGTGATTTTTACCCTTCATTTTGTTTATGTGGTGTATCACATTTATTGATTTGTGGATATTGTACCAACCTTGCATCCCCGGAAGAAATCCCATTTGATCATGGCATATGATCTTTCTAATGTATTGCTGGATCTAGTTTGCTAATATTTTGCTGAGGATTTTAGCATCTATGTTCATCAGGCCTTTAGTTTTCTTTCTTTGAAGTGTCTTTATCTGATTTTGGAATTAGGATAATGCTGGTCTCGTAAAATGAGCTTGGGAGTCTTCCTTCCTCTTTAATTTTTTGGAACAGTTTGAGGATAGGTGTTAGTTCTTTTTTGAATGTTTGGTAAGATTCACCTGTGAAGCCATCCAGTCCAGGACTTTTGTTTGTTGAGAGTTTTTTGTTATTGCTTACATTTTACTAGTTGCGATCTGTCTATTCAGATTCTCTGAATCTTCCTGATTCAGTTTTGGAAGATGATATGTTTTCAAGAATTTATTCATTTCTTCCAGATTGTCCCATTTGTTGGCATAAAGTTGTTCATAATATTTTCTGACAAACCTTTGTATTTCTTTGGTGTCAGTTGTTACTTCTCTTTCGTTTCTGATTTTATTTATTGGGGTCCTCTCTCTTTTTTTCTTGATGAGTCTGGTTCAAGGTTTGTCAATCTTATTCATCTTTTCAAAGAATCAACTCTTTGTTTCATTGATCTTTTACATTGTTTTTTAGACTCTATTTTGTTTATTTCTGCTCTGATCTTTATTATTTCCTTTCTTGTACTCACTTTGGACTTTGTTTGTTGTTCTTTTTCAAGTTCTTTTAAGTGTAGAATTTGATTGTTTATTTAAGATTTCTGTTACTTCTTGAGGTCTGTAATGCTATGAATTTCCCTCTTAGGACTACTTTCGTTGTATCTCATAGATTTTGGGTTGTTGTGTCATCATTTTCATTTGTTTCAAGGTATCTTTTGATTTCTTTCTTAATCTCATTGTTTAGTAACATGTTGTTTAGCCTCCATGTCTTTGTGTATTTTTCAGTATTTTTCTTGAGATTCATTTAGAGTTTCATACCATTATGGTCAGAGGAGATGCTTGATATGATTTCAGTCTTGAGACTTGTTTTATGTCTTAACATGTGGTCCATCCTAGGAAATATTCCATGTGTACTTGATAATAATGTACATTCTGCTGCTTTGGGATGAAATGCTCTGAGGTTATAAATTAAATCTATCTGATCTAGTGTGTCATTTAAGGTCACTGTGTCCTTGTTAATTTTCTCTCTGGAAGATCTAGCCATTAATGTCAACGAGGTGTTAAAATCCTTTACTATGACTGTTTACTGTCGATCTCTCCCTTTATAGCCATCAAGATATGCTTTATATATTTAGGTGCTCCTACGTTGGGTGCATAAATGTATACAAGGGTTATATGCTCTTGTTGGATTGCTCCCTTTATAATTATGTGGTGTCCTTTTTGGTCTCTTACTATAGCCTTCAATTTTGTCCGATATAAGTATTGCTACCCCAGGTTTTTGGGGTTTTTTTTAATTTCCATTTGTGTGAAATATACTTTTCCATTTCTTTATGCTTAGTCTGTGTGTATCTTTTGTTCTGACATGTGTCACTTGTAGATAGCATATATATGGGTCTTGCTGCCACTCGCTGGGTGCTCGTACACCTTTTGGTGGGATGGGGTCTCAAGGATTCATCAGGGTGAGACCAGCAGAGTTTATCAGGTCTAAACAGACCAAGATTTGGCCGTGTGAAGGGAGAGGGCTTTGCACTGGTCAGCCATGCTACGGAAAAATGGTCCCCATCCTAGAGCCACAAAACTCAGTCTGTCCCAGATTCTGCTGGGAGCTCAATCTCAGCAAGGTAGAGCCACCGGGAGTTGGGAGGATGGGGCTACTGGATCTGCCTTGAGGAGAGGTGCCAGTCAGGCTTGGGGGAAGGTGGAGGGCATGGTGCCTACCCCAGAGTGACACAACTCAGTCTGTCCCTCAACAGAAGGGCGGAGCCACCAGAAGTCAAGAGGGTTGGGCTGCCAGGAACCCAGAGAGTGGGGCTAGAGGACCTCTCATGAGGAGGAGGGGCCAGTCAGGTTCTCACAGCCAGATATTATGTGAGTACCTCTTCCTGGCTCTGTGCTGGACAGCCCAGCTTGGGGTTGAGACCCCATAGTTCTCAGGGGGAACCTGTGCAGCTGAGATATCCTCTGGAACCTGAGCCGCCACCCATGGGAGCAGAGCCAGCCCTCTTCGTGTCTCTGCCCTTCCTGCCAGTCTCAGTGGCGCTTCTTCTGTTAATCCTTGATCATAAGACTTCTCTGCAGCCAGTCTTCAGTTGATTATTCAGGTTGATTGCTCTATATTTTAGTTGTAATTCCAGTTGGGCTGGGAGGGGGTGAGTGTAGTGTCCACCTACCCTACTGCCATCTTGAATCCTTTGAGTTTGTACTTCTAGTTGAAGAAACAAAACTAACGTACTTAAAATCCACTCAGGAATAAATGCTGTGCTTGAATGAGAGATGTGAGTATGGATTAGATAATTCACAGAAATATTTATGACAGATGGGTAATTTGAGTCGGGTCTTAGTCTCTGGTCAGGATTTGGGTGAGGGAGGGGAGACGTTCCCTGGGGAGGGACCACCACATACAGAGGTAGGAATGGTGTAGCGTGGAAGGTTGGAATGTGAGGACCAGAAAGAGAGAGAAGAATATTGCTAGCGGGGTGGGGAAAAGCCACGCCGAAGAGCTCACAGTAAATGCATTGAAGAGTTAGTGCAAGTTCTTGAGCAGCAGAGTGAACTGACAAAGGCTGTTTCTGGGAAGAACAGAGAGGCAGTTGATGCAGTAATCCAGGGTGAGGTGAGGCCTGAACAAGAGTGGTGACCGTTGGAATAGAGAGGAATGGGTGAACCTGAGAGCAGTTATCAGAGTCATGTGTTGGTTGGTGAAATACAGAGTACCAAGGCCACCTTCCACTGAGCCTGATTTCATCTTTCTTTGCCTAACAGTATGTGTGAGTCATCAATCTGAATATCAGTTTTTACTTTACAGTATTGTAAATGTTGACTGGGTGACATTTGAATTAAGTGTCTTTACTCTGTAATATAAACTAAAATTTGTTATAACAATAAAATTCTTACAATTAGTTTGCTTACTTGTCCTTACACAGGAGAAAAAAAATAGTAATTCTTTGAGTTAGAGTAACTCAAAGCCACACTTGCATAGTAAATTATAAAGTAATAAGGTTGGTTTTCATAAGCCGTTAGGAGACTGTCTTCAAGCGGGTTCATGAATGGCGGTGCTCAAACATCATGGAGGACCTTAGAGAGACTGTTGGTGTCAACTTCCTCATTCAACAGGTTAGGGGACTGAGTTGAGGAGTTAATGTGTAGATGGACATAGTAAAACACTGAGGTTGTCAAGTTCCTGTTGTGCATTTTAAGAGACCCTTTGAGATGATGGATGTATGAGAAATGAAAGGATTCTTATAAAGGTTCTAATTGGAGATATTGAAAAGGAAGAGATTGAAGAGGTAGCCTTAAAGAAAGTATTTCTGTATTTAAAATAGTTATCTAGTGTTCATACTATTACAGTATTTATGAATAATTTGAAAAATTGAAAGTATCACAGTAAATAGAAAAAAAGATGTATGTTTGAAGAAAGGACCTTTCTAACACCTGTCGCTTTCAAACAGATTGGTAACTAATTTCTGAAAGGGGTAGCACATCACAAAATCTTATTAGTGTTTCAGGTTTCTGTTAAGGCAGCATTCTTTTACCATATGGTGAGCAGAAAGTGGATTGACATGCTTGGAAACCAAGAATCATGGTGCTGAAAGGATTGAAGTAGTAAGTGTTGGGGCCTTATTTAAGTGTAAAATAATACACCTCACAGACAGAGATGTAGTTAGTGAGTAAACATGGGCATACGTTTACTATCGTGTTGGATAAAGCCCATCTCACTTTATCAAAACTAGTCATTTTTTCCCGCCTTATTACTCAATCACTTTAATTTATTGCTTAATACCTATTAATAGAGGCCTAAAATTTTAACTACAAAATAAAACTACTAAAAGCGATTTTAATGGTATGGAAATTGAAAACAGGAGTTAGATTACAACTGTTCAGTGCTGCTTTACGATTATTTTCTTGGCTTATTGGGCAAGTTTGGCTTTTTTCTCCTTCGACTGCCACATCACATTTTGCCTTGAAGCCATCCGTTTTGCAGATATTGAATTCCGTTTGAGTACTATTTTTATACAGTAAGCATCCCTACACCTCTGAATCTTGATAGCATTACTACAGGAAGAGAAAGAAGCTTTGTGTTAGTAATTACCTAACATTGTCAGAAGCTGACTGCAGGCCTCTTTCTAGTGATAACAGAATAACCGCATAATGTAGCTTTATAGTGCATGATTAATAGAAAATAATTACACGTCCTACAAAGGGATGCAATATTTCTTATAAATTGACTAGAATGGTTTCCTGTAGATTAAAGGACTCTTCATTATTTTATCAGTCCTGCTGAAGTGCAGTCACTTGCCTATGTTAGCGTTTCAGCTGATGTTAAGAGCCGAATAGGGTGAGGGATACCAGATGGCAGATCTTCTTGTACCTGAGCTCACGTGTGCCATAAAGATGACATGATGCTTCCTAACCTTTCAAAGATTTAGATGGCAGCCTGCTATGGTTTTGTCTCTTTATTTTTTGTTTATTAACAAGATCAGGTTTGAGAGTTGTTTTTTAATGACCCACCTGTGACTTTTAGAACAATACTGTAATCAGTATGTGGACCGCAAGACAACATTGTATGGATTGTATTATTTTCCACTGTAAGTAATCTATCATTCATAATCACATTTGTTTGGGGGAAGGCAAAAAAAGGCAGATTTTCTTCTTCAAAGGCAACCTGGTATGATATTGACTCTGCAGGCTGAAGTTTAGAATCCTGTACTCCAAGAAGCATCTTCATTCCAGTTTATAGGCTGCAAACGGTTTAATTGGGATTCATGTTGCTCTGGAGGCTCATCTGGGGGATGGTAATGATGGAAGTAACAGCCTCTGTGTTTGCCGGCTTGTCGACTACCCTGACGGCGGCGGCGGAGATCCGTAAATTTGCCTACTAGACTTTTACCTCACTATATTTTATCTTGCCTCTTAATTCCACACAGGAGTATTATACGGAATCCTTTACGGATGTAAAGTAATAAACATTGTGGTTTTTTATTTGTACCCTTTTCTGATTTAAACCTGTGATATTTTTTAAAGTACTTTCATGAGGTGTGTATTTCATATGCTTTTCAATTATTTTAAATTAATTAAGTGAAGCATTTACGATGATTTCAGTCGACAACTTTAATTTTTTTCCTAGAACGTTACTTTTAAGGGATTTGTTTACAGCTGGATAAGCTCCTCCTTGCTGGTTACTACAGTGTTTGCTACTTAATGAATCTTCCCAGTTACCGTCAGGCGGAATTCTCTCACGTGTGAAGTGTGTCATTGGACCTTTGTTGAAGTGATTTGTTGAAAATCAATTTCTTAAGTGTGGATGTGAGTCAGCTTTTTGAGAACAATAATATATCCTTAATTGAGAGCACAGGTTATAACCACAGCAGAATATTGTAGAGTAATATGAACTTTCTGCTTTGTAATTGGAATCTGAACATTGAGACCCAGATTATGGGCTATTCTCTGAAAGCAGCTTTGGATCATAATATGCCTCTCACTGAATGTGTTCTGTGTCTGCCCTTTGGAGGCCTTAGTTTCTTTACTCCTTCCAAATAATCAATTGGAAAAATCTTAGATTGTTATTGGGAAAGAGCGCTCACACGTTTTCACTTACCCTGTTAACCATCCAGTGTGAAATTTTACAATGAAAGCCTTTGGCCTCTGAAAGGTTAAATACGTTTGTTTTGTTAAGCATTAGGCTCTAATTGTATTCATTGCCTTAAAAATGGAAAAGGGCAGTTTTATTAGGTACCTATTAGGATATAATGGTTGCTAATCTTAGCTTTCAGTAAGTTGGTTTTTTCTTCTGATAAATATATCCCACATACATTATAGTCATCATCATTGAGCACTGGGCACCAGACTATTTTTGTTTCTTAAGACAGTTTTGTCCACTAAGTTCACACTATCAGAGATCTTTGAAACTTACAGTCTTGAGTCCACTGCCTCATAAGCCAGATGTGCCCTCGTCAGAATCAGAAGTGCAGGGTTAGCCTTTCTCCCCCTCTCCTCCCCGCTGTCGTCCAGTAAATCTCATTCTGATATGTCACAGTTAAAATGAGCACGTGTAGATTTAACCCAATAATCTCTCTATTGATAGGCTACATATCAATACACACGTTAATGTTGCTACATTTGTATTGAAGAACTGTATGATTTTCCTTTCTGTTGTCAATAGCATACCGATCAATACAATGTTAAGCCTGTGCCTGTGTGAACATTCCCTCCCCACATGGAACTGTGCATGTGCACATTTGTGTGTGACTCAGACGCTGGAAAGTCACAGCCTATTGAATTACTTTGGGGATTGATTTTAAAAATTTATCTATATGAAAAATTAAATTTGGATCCTCCAATGCTTTTGTGGAGTATTACTTCTTGAAACTTATAATTCATTTTACTTTGTTTGTCTCTCACTAAACATAAATACGTTTGAGATAAAACTACATTTGTCAATCTGGCAGACATATGAGACCAGTTGCAGAGCGTCCATGAAGCAGTGGCGTGCCTGTCGGTGGAGGCAAAGGGACAAGTGGAGGGACAGGTTTCTCTCACATTGCAAAGTGAGGGCAGAAGCCACCCATCAGTCACTCTTTTTTACAGCTGGGTGAATATTTTGCCTTTATAACTTGGCATACTTTTACTTCCTATTGATCTTCTGTAAGGGTGAATCTAACACCACCTTTAAATTCCTTCTACCCATTCTTTATCTGTTGTAGTCTGTGATCAATAAAAAGAACAATAAATGCCTTAGGGAAGCTTTTATAAAGGAGCACTTTTGTGAATGGTTTTATAAAGAATTTATTTTCTATTTCCTTATTTTCTATAATTTATCTGTTTAATATATCTATACTCATATACTAGATTTTCTTAAGAAGGGGCATAGCTCTACATTCTAAATCATTTTCAGTCTTGAGTTTAAGTAGAAATTAAATAGTTTATTGTGAAAAAAAAAATCTATCTTTGCTAGATGATAAGCTTCTTGAAGGCAGAGATAGTATCCTAAGGATCCAAGCTGAGAGAGAGAGAGAGAGAGAGAGAGAGAGAGATTCACTTGCCAGGTGACTGTTTCTGTGTTCTACACCCAGTAATAAACAGGCTTTGCCTTATACGTTAATTTAAATCTTTGCCTAACAGCATTTTTAAAGTGTCCAGAAACAAAAAAAAAGATTAAAATGTTTCAATTTTCAGCTCAAGCTCTTGTAACTTTATAAAAAGAAATAACATTTCTAAGAAGTTGCACACAAACGACATTGTACTTCCACCAGTCTAAAGGTTAATATTGCATATTGTTTTCAATTAGGAATACAATAGATATGGCTGGTGGGTAGGAGAAATGAAGGGAGCCATTGGCTTGGTGCCGAAAGCCTACATAATGGAGATGTATGATATTTGAGAGTCCTGGGTAAGTACATTTTAATCCAATATTCTATAATAGCTCATATGTTCTCTTGGTCTCTGCCTTAGGAGGCTTTGCCTTTTTTAAAGTCTTGGTAGTTTTCTGATAACACAGAGACTGTGCTCCCAAGTCATCTTCTTTTTAAAAAATATCTGGTTCAAAAATTTAAAAAATCACTTCATAGAATTTACTTTGGAAACATTAATAAGAGACGGTCCCTTTGATAATTGCCAGCTGTTTTTCCAAACCTCCTCCGCTTTAGTAAAATACCTCTTTTTATGGCCTTTCTGAGGAACCGAACTGACAAAAGGTTGAGTAAACATTCATTTTTTTCCTTGGCTAAAAAAAATGTAATTTTTTTCTAAGCAGGAAAAACCAACATTTTGATTGAAGAAAAAAATGACAATGCAACTCTCCCTTTCTGCCTGCAGGAAAGGACTCTGCTGCCGCTGTGCCAACGCTTTGGACTCGCATGAGTGATGGTCCTGGCAGCCTCTGCCTCACTCCTCCTGCTTCACCGTCCCTCTGATGTGAAACTCAGGGCAGGGGATTCGTGCAGATTAGATACAAGCTGTAAAGTTAGACCTGTTGCTCGTTTGCAAAGAAATAATTGTAGTTTTTACTTCCTCCTTTGATTTGTGTGAGAAATTCAGCGCATTTTCTATGTTCCACATAGGCACTGCTACTTCTGGTATGAGTTGCAACTTCTCTGAATATTGGATGTTAGTTATTTTTTTTAAGACTAATATGTAACCTCATAGAAATTTAAATTGAATATATCATGCAAGTTTTGGGGAGATACTAGTTAAAGAATAAGGTTTTATTGAAACTTTGGGGATGATTTATGTTAGTATTTATTTTTCACACAATAGTAACATGCTTTTTTGAAAGAATTTTTACCAGGTGGTGAATTTACTTTGTGTTAAATAGAGCCACGAGAAAGAAAAGGGATAGAATTGCAAATGGCAGTGTGTGGCCACCTTCTGCAACACGTGCGGACTGGCACCATGGTGTGCAAAGTCCTGTATCAGTAACAGACATCCTGGTTGGATGATGGGCTTGCCAGCATTTTCTGCCATAGTTTTGTTTAAATTTAAGAAAATAAAAAGTTCATAAGAAACCCCATTTTCCGCTAATACAACGGCAGAAAGAATCTCAATGTACACCAAAAGTAAGAAGGTGTAACCCAGCACTCTCTTATCCTGCCTGATCATGGCTATGATATTCAGGTCCCACCACAAAACCCAAAGCAGTACAACTCCAGATGTGAGTCTCCTCTGCACACTGCAGAGCAATGAAAAGACAAGGCTGCTCAGACAGGAGAGTGTAGGTGTCAGGGCGGGCACACTGCTGCGGGTACGTGGAAGGTGGTGTCAGCCTGACGCGGGAGTTGTACTCTCTGCTACCTGCGCAAGATTTGCGAAGTTATATCAGTTCCTTTCCATGTGTATTTGAAATCAAAGCTATGTAAATGCTTACAAGGTACTGGTCTGGTCTTAATATAGATCAAAAGGTACTGCTGAATGGATAATTATTTGGAGTAGATATAATATCCTCATATTGAATCATTGATTAGTACATACTACCTTTGTTGAACTTTTCAGATCTCTGCTTTATGAAGATAAAGATTCTGACCATGCAAACAAACTGATAATATTTTAAAACCTCCATTATTTACATAAAACTTTTTACAAGCACTATTTCTGAATATATATTTACCATTATTCCCTCAATCCCATGATCATGTTATTTCAAATGTTAAAAAATATTAATTTTAGGGATTGTGGGTAAACTCCGGTTTCTATAAATTAGACACTGTTGAGCTAAAGCTTTCAGAAATTAATTTGTGTACTCGTTAATCTTGTCCTAACAGAGAGCCATTCAATAGATCAGAATTATCTTGGGAAAAGTAAGACAACGGAGATGAAACTAGTGGACTGGTTTTCAAATCCGGAGAGGTTGAAAAGCAAAAGCAGTGGTGGGTTTCCATTGAAAAGGTGGATTTGCTTCTGGCTTAAACGAAGGTTTTAGCCCTGGGCCAGTAGGTGGCAGCAGCTTTTCATTGCATACCAAGCCACTTGGAACCCCTCCCCCCTTCAGGCCCAAACTCCTGCAGCATGTAAAGCGTTTAAGAACCTTTCTGCCTCCTTTTACAGTTAATCCAGGAGAGGGAGTCCTTTGCCAACTGATGACCAACAATTCCAAGCCAGATAGTCTCTCCGTGAATGGTGGCAATATAGAAATAAAGTGTTACTTCTGTCTCGAGCTCCTCTGGCCTTTGTTCTTTTTTAACTTGAATCCAGGCAGGAGATAGGAAAGAAAACAAAAGATTTAAAATTGGAGTGACAGGAAAATAATCATAACTTTCAATTCATGACAACTTGATATTCATTTGGTGAAATCATTTGTCTGCTACCAGGGAGAAAGTTTTCTTTACACCCTTGACAATATATCACACACTCTTCAAAATCATAATAATATAATTAATGTGAATTTAAACAACATGGCTTGTTAGAAAATCTGCTAATTGCTATGTTCTCATTATGTTTGCTTAGCTTTTATTTGTTTTTCTATGAACAGTTAGAGAGCTAATTTTTTTCAAAGGTGATTGTAAGTCATATTTTATATAGCATTTTGCTTGATTATTTGCTCTGTACTGAATTTGTACTCTATTGCCATTAGATCTTACAATAATGTTCCACTCTGCAAATTTTTAAGGTTCAAATAAAGTTTAATTGTTTGCAAACTGTTATGATGCTAATAATTCAACGGCCTGCTGTGTTACTAATGAAATTACTTTGTTATGATTAATTTGGAAAATAGTGTGTTGATTGTAGTAATTAAGCACAACAAGGTGAAGTAAATGATTCTAATGCCATCTGGCCTCCAAAGTGAATGAAGAAATGAAATAGGGCTGTCATCTGAATTTATTCAAAGAAGTAGGGATAATACAAATGACTTTCATTGCTATAAGGGTTTACACTTAACCACAGCTCACTCCTTCTGTTTTTGCCACACTCTCTTTTATGAAAAAGAATGCTGTAGCAATTGTTTTCAATACTTTATATTATTTTAAGTTAACTATTTTTACCTTGCACTAATTTAATTACAGAAATTACATAAAGTATTATAGGATCATAGAAAATCACTTTTCACCCATCTGTAGGTGAAGTCTATGAAAGTGGGGTTTTTTTGCTAGTGTGTAGTTTACAAACTCATCGAATATAGCCTTTCATAAAGAGCAGAGATTCCATTCAGTTGTTTCCAGAGTGTTTCTATTCAAGGCTCTCTCACAGTTCTTATGATTTCTACTTTTCTATGCTTTCTCCAGTCTGATCTATTCCTACTCACTGCATAGAGTCTGGTACCTTCCAGGGTCATGATTCAAAACAGAACCGAGAACCAGTTATATATTAGTGATCCAGATTTGCAGTTCAGCCACTGACCTTAACATATGTGTTGTTAACAGCTTGAACTTCATCACTGAGGCTGAGTGAAGCATTGTGAGAGTTTTTAAATCCAGTAAGGTACTTCTAAACTTCAGGTACATCAATTGTTTGTATCTCAGTTGTTAGATGGAAATACAGACACAAACTATATGGAGACCACGTTTACTTCTCTTGAGTTCCATAGATTCAAGAATATTGAAAAGCAATTCATATGGTAAAGAAGGAGGTGTGGTGGAGATTAAAACAGGATTAAACCCATTGGATGTTCTCTCTCATCGATGTTTCTATCTCTCTCTCCCTCTCCCTTCTTCTCTCTGTAAAAATCAATACAGAAAAAAAAATTTTTTTAAACGAACAGGCTTAAACCATAGAAAATATAGCTTCACCCAGGTTGTAGGAACATAATTAATATATAAAACATAAGAACATTTGCCAAAATGGCCTAGTTTGTTAGTAAAATCCTGAGTATTCTGAACTACAGAGAAGTAAATAAGTAGTATATTATTAAAGTGTCTTTCTACAAACTTGACCTACACTCCCGAATAAGTGAACCAGTTGGTGGTCTGGATCGGGAACGAGGAATTTTGGACATCCTCAGCTTCAGCCAGCATTACCTTCCACAGCCTTGTGGCTGAATTCTTCTGGAAGACCTGTTAGAACCCCTGATATTATAACATTTTGTTGTGATGAGGTAAATACTTATAAAAATTATATGATCATAATCACACAGAATGACATTTCACTAACACTATGTTGAAGGGGCTTTTTCTGGTTTCCCCTAGTAAAATGTGCTCTATCATTACTTGGTCACAGATATATGATTTATTACCATCATGGTACTTCAGAGTATATGGTGTGTATCCAATGAATATTCTTTAATCAACTGACTTGGTCCCATGACCACAGTATCTAAGGACCTGAGATTTAAGAAGAGCCTGACTTCTATACCTGATAGGGCAAATGCCTTTATCAGTTGTTACACTGGCTTTCTGACGGACAACATTCTCTTCATCAAAAAATCAGTCCTTTTTACTAAGTCTTTAAAAGCAGTTTCATTGTCCCCATAATGCCATCAACAAGTGGACTGGATTGGATTGCTGGTGACTGAATTGAGCGGGACTGTGCATAACGAAGTGGCAGTTAGTTTCTAGGTGTCTCTTCCCTCCCTGTCCTGTGTTCAGTGTTGTCACTCTTTCAAAGAAGGCGCAGCCACGCAGGCAGCCTGGGGGAGCCATCTAGTTTCACTTCCCAGCACATGCCCAGTCGCTGCTGTCCCGCACCCCTGGGCCAGCAGGTGTTTCCCAGCTTGGACGGCTCACCTCGGATGGATCAAAAAGGAATTTCCAAAAGTGGGAAGTTTCACGGTTGTTGCAAATCCAACCATAATCCAACTTTTGTCTCTTTTTTTAAGCTTTACTCTCTCTTTCTTTAAAGTTGTATGCTTATGATAACTTGAGTGCTTTGAGTCCCCAAGATGCGGGAACCGTAAGTGGGGAAGGTAGCCTCAGTCACACCAGTGCTCAGCTTAGGTCTGTCACGTTGGAAAAGGGGCTGGACATTGAGCACACCAAAAAAACCCCACAAGACTTGTGAATACGAAATTGCCCCAAACGCCCATCTCTTAGGAGATTTCTTGACGTTGGAACCTTGGAAAGCTTCCTCGGTTTCTCTCTTCGTCGTCCCCACCGTTCTCTTTGCTGGTCACCATTACTCAGGGAGGTAACAGAACAGCACGCGTCTGTTTTCTGTTTCTGGGCCTCAACTTTGTAATAGAAAAACATCTCTGCTGCTAGAGGAAAAGCAGGTGCCATTTGGTAGCTTGAGCTGCAATTTGCCTCTTATTTGAGGAAAGGGTCACAGGTACTCTCAGAGGAGGAAATTAAGGACACCGGCACATGCCAATTAAAATGACTGCTTCAGAGGACGAGCGAGTGCCAACAAATAAGCAAATCCCCGTACACAGCCTCCCTCCCAGCGCGGGAGTCCGTCTCGAAAACCCTGTGTTCTCTAACTATCATGTCAAAACGACCATAACGGTTTACATCAGACTCCTAACAGCAACGACTGACGTTTACTGTTACTGCTTGACGTGCTGTGCTCCTTCCAGTCTCCCAACCACCCTCTGAGCGAGTTCTGCTGTTTCCTCCCACTTTCTTGTTAAGGAAATGGGGTGGGGTAGTAACTTATCCCGAGGCCCAGGGGGAATACGGTACCCAGCCTCCCTCCCTTGGATTCAGCACCGCTCTGCTTCCCAGTAGTGTGACGAGTTCAAATCAAATACTTCATTCTATCCGTTCCATATAGTAGGCACTCAATAAACACTTACTTATTGAGCATTCTTATAAAATAGTCCGGAGCATGTGAAAAGAAAGTTCCAGAAGGGACAGTCAGGCAGCCGAATTTGCCTGTTAGTAGTTCAGGTGCACCCTGTGACTGTCAGAGCCAAAGCAGCGACCAGTCCACGTGGAGAAGACGCTTACTGCAGGAAGACATCTCTCCGTGAGCTTCCACCGGCTGCAAATGGGACGTCCGTCACGGCGGCAGACAGTCGAGAGGACACGACCAAAGGGACCCTTTCCAAGTCGCCTTCTCCTATCCTCCTTACCTCCTCAAAAGTCAAATCCAGGGAGCAGCCAGGGGAGGCTTGGAGCGGACGTTAAAGCTGGCTGCCTGTGTCTCAGACAGTTTTCAATTTCGTAGTTGCTTTTGGGGGGTGGGGGTAGGGTTTAAATTGATTGGGGTTTGTGGTTTTTCTTTACTTTCTTTTACCAGTTTAAAAGATTATTATTATTATTATTATTATTATTATTATTATTATTATCAGGCCTTACAATCAATGAGCAAACTTCATTATAAAACTTGTATAATTTTGTAACTGAGTGATGGCGTTAGACTTTTCCTTGTTGAGATAGGAATTCACTGAAGGATAACTTTTACTGGAATATCAAGCATTTAAATACAAGGTCTTATGCTTGGGAACCTACATGGTGTCTTGTACACGGCTCCATAACAAAAGACTTCTGTTGTGTTTTTTGAACAAATCTTTTTAAAAAAGTCTTTTTTTCATCAGTGATTGGAGGCTGGCCGGGTGGGGTAGGAGGTGGTTGAGAATTAACATTCACTGTGAGGCTCTGAATGTAGCCAGAGGAGGGGTAAGCACGAACCCTCTCTGGTCTAAAGTGTGCCCTGAAATGCTGGCTGTCTGTAGCCCAAAGAAGCGGGGTGTCCTGAACCCGGTTTCCAGGGCGTTTTCCATCCTCTGGCGTGCTCTGCAGTGTTCCCATGCCTGGCACTCATGCGTCTGGAGGACAGGGGGCCAATGGCTTTGCATTGTCCTGATCTCCAGCTGCCCACCAAGTAGATCTCGGTGTACAATGACTGTCCCATCCGGATGGGTAGACAACACATTCCCGATTCCCGGTTCAAGCACTTGTGGGCCCTGGAGTCCATCACTCCTAGCTTTCACCTCCTTCCTCCACTTTCCTCCTCTTCCTCGGGCTTTCCCAAGGAGCTTAGTCACATGAGGCATGAAACATAAAATTCTTGTCACTCTACAGAGTTATCAATATCAGTCTTGCTCTCTGCTTTCTGTGAACCCAGCACAGCGAGGTGTATCTCTGTGTTCACCCTGTTCCATGCATCCGGAATTGGGGGACAGCAGCGAGGCTGTCCTGTGAGTGTGCCTTGCTATCTGTTGCTTTGCTTCAGTCGGTCGGCATATTTGTGTTATTCTTTATTGTCGTCTCAGGGCTTGCTATTTTTCTTCCTATCTAATTAAGTGATTTCATTTTGAATAATTACATTTAAGTGCCAACAGTGTGCTAGGGGCATTTCAAACATAGAATTCGACACAGTCTTTCCTAAGCAGACTCACAGTGTAAGTAAAACAGACAGGACATTAGCTCAGGAAAGAGAACAGCCCCAGGTAGCTTACCTTGGTGCAGCTCCTAGCCGGTTTAATCACAAGCAGTGTGCCAAGGCAGAACAGAAAGGTTCTCCAATTTTGTTACATCTGAACCTAGCAAACTAGTTTGGAAACAAACCGGGGATCCTTTCTTATATACATTTGAATTACAGAGCGGGGGGGGGGGGCGGTCAGTGTTGGTTCAGATGAAAGGATTGATTTGGGGAAAATTTCTGAAATGCTTGTAGCATCTGAAGTAAGTGTGAGGTGTGAGGGGGACCAAATTGCTGTGTGTGTGAATAACGTGTGAACATCTTTTGCAGAGTTGCTGCCTATACGGTAAAGCATAGTCTGGAAGCCGAGACTGACCCCTACCCCTTTAGATCTCTTTTCCCTCAGTTGGGGACAGAGGTGTACCAGCGCTACTCAGCCCAGAGCGTGTAGGAGGAAGACCACTGGACGTGCAGTCAATCACAATTCTAGTTTCAGTTCTCTACTGCATCACGCCTGACCTAGAGAAAGTTTCCTTGCCTACAAAATACCAGACCTGTTCATTCCACTCACAGGGTGTGGTTGGGGTTATATGTGGAGGTGACTTGTAAAATCAGTGACAATATTAAGTCTGGCTTTCCTGCATCAGAAGGTATGAGAACTGAAATGACACAATGTGCCAAAATGAACATTTCTCCTTCACACCAGAAGCAAGCAAGGGAAAACAATGTTAACACTCAGTACGAGCTGTGATACTGCTTAGAATGATGTCAGTGAGCTGTTGGTTTCGATATTTTAGCATGAGAACTGATGTGAGTTATCCTAGAGGACTTTGGGATGAAATTCTCCTATGATCTTAAACACATTTGTGAATCAAGCCATTGGTTTCCAAGCTGTGGTCATTCTGTTCATGGAGAGTTCAATAACAGACGTCACTTCTGTCTGTAAAATTTCAAAATGAACTTTTCCTTTGATATTTAAATGCATCAGTCTGAATACTAGACTTTAGGTATATGTTGTCTGTACTTGGTTGGACTCAGCAGAGAATTTCTTTTTGGAACAAATACAAAGAAAAAATGTAGTACAGACTCCCTTTGGCCAATGTCTGCTCCCTCTATGAACTGTTTCTTCCAAATGGGTTTCTGTGGTTATTTGCGTGTGAATACAGACTTTGTAGTTAAAGATTTTCTTCAGAATCATGTCTAGGACTAAGACGGTTTTATTTGATCGAATTAGCCTTGTAACATAACACTAATCTCGGTTTGTAGTTTGTAAAAACGTGGGACTAGAATTAAGGGCAAAGCAGAACATCATTACATGTAACCTTAACACTTTAATGTTATAACTTTAGGCAAAGCTAATAAAAAATGCAAAGGACTCTTAAATAATTTAAATTATCTAAAAAATTGAGCATATTCCTTCAAATAATAATGGCTTTCATGATCTGACTTTTTTAAATTCATTTCTCATGTCTTGAATAACTTAGAAGTGCAGATATCGAAGTAAGTTTGAGTTTATTTAAGATTATCAACTATATTTGTTATCATACAGCATCACCGAAGACTCCATTTTTTTAGCCTAGCAAGTATAATCTAAAATGTTATGCAACATATAATTCTAGTAACATGTTTGATAATATTGTTACTGTATAGAGTTCACTTTTAGCACCTCTCTTTAAACTAGTGCTCTGTAATGTGGTTCCTGGACGATGTCGAGCCATTAATTAATTCCATTAACTTTTTAAAATAGTCATATTGTGTACCTGTTATTGGCTTTCTAAAATAATATAAAAGCTTCTCTTACCATCTTAAACTCTGTGGGGAAATGATTACTTTCATAATGTATTTTCATTACTATACCCTTTTGGTAAAGGAACGTGGTTAGGAATACAATTAACCATGGTAACTGTGATTAAAGTAAAAATCAGTCCATTTCTAAAACTTTCTCCCCTCTTCCTAAACGACTACCGTAGAGAATTTTGACTTCCTCTGGTGCTGTGGTTTATAGCAATACTCTATATTGATTACTACTTAATTCTAATGGAAGTATACTAAAGCTGGAAACTCATTATAGCTTAGCATTTAGTGCCTTAATTTTTAAACAGTTTTTAAATTTTAAAAATTGATGTAATTGCCCCAAATAAGCTTCTGTGATTGGACCCATATCATGCTATAAAATTATTCTCATTTCATATCTTTTCTAAAGATTATTTTGTTCACATATTTTTCCTGGCACTTCATTGCTATTTTTGCATAACTGAAAATCTGTCATTTCCATTTTAGCTCAGTTTGGAAATATGAAAACCATGTCAGAGCAACACATTAAAGATTAGTATAGAAGCACAAAAAATTAATGGAAGAGAGCCATGTAGAGAGTTTAAATGTAGTCAGATTATTCAAGTGTGCAATTTTGATCCATCAATCGGGTTTGAGACTGCTTAAGAGAAATATTTCTCTCTAAACGAGGTTTTTCTCTTTCAAGATATACTGAAAAGAGAAACCTCTCATCTAAAATAAATACTTTTTTTTTTTTTTTTAAGAAAAGGATAAAGCAAGAGCTTCCCTAATACTGGGCTATAATTTATTGTTAGTCAAAAACAGATTGCCATTCACACACTCGGTATTAAAAGCTAGTTATAGTCATTAAAGGTGGTCTCTTTAAGGCTGTGTATTGAGATACTCAATATAAGATTTCTTCTCAAGCTTTTTTGGGGCCACGAGGGAAGGTGTTTTCCTTATGAAGGGAATTCTGTATTTGACTTCATTATTTGTAGGGTTGGTTTTCTCTTTGTTTTTGTAAATATAAAACGGAGAAGGAGAGAACGGAGCTGGTTGTTTCTCTGAACACAGTATGTCTTCTTAATGAACCTGCGGCAGCACCCAGCAAACAGCCCCCTGCAAATAAACACGCTGGAAGTGATTTAGCCACAATGTCCAGACTGTGTAAACATCTAATTATTACAATAAAATTGTCAATAAATTTACATTACTGCTCCCTTTTCAAACGTTAACCAACTTTTTCCTGGCTTGATAAAAGAGCATAAATTGTATTTTTATGTGTTGATGTTTTTGTTTTCATTACACTTCTTGCTGCACTCTAGACAAAAGACCTCAGGCCTTAATGCCCGGAGTTACTCCTGGTGGAGAAAACTCCCACAGTTGTTTATGAATGTAATGTGCCGTGTGTCCTTTCACAGAGGGATGGCCTCGGAACCTTCACAGTCCGATCTTTAGTCACGGCATTAAAAAAAAAAGCCGTAAAGCCGGGATTGTAGTCACTGCAGCTTTAAGACAGACACAAAGAATTAAGGCCTCTTATAATCCACCATTAGAATGGGAATTTAAGTTATATTAGAAGCAAAAGATAAAATGGTCAAATGCAATCATTTCCTTTAACAGAGATTACATCCAGTTTTCAGAATTATGATATCATGTTGAACATAATTGTGGAATAACCCCCACACCCTGTATTTCTTATATAACTGGTACATTAACATTAGAAAAGCAGAATGATATTGAATTCTAATGAGGTCTGGCCTATATGCTCCGCTAGGAGAAGAATGAGGGTCGTTCATTTGTATTCTACAAAGTGCTCAGAAATCCACGCGCATCCCTGTGGCTTCAGCGCGTGGTGCTGATCATCTGTTCCTGGGGGGGGGGGGGGGGGGAGTCACTGCTTTGAACAGCATCTGAGCTGGGCAAGATAGTTAACCACTTTCCTGCTAGCTGTTGTCTCCTAATGACTATTTAATGTGGTTGCTCTGTGTATGTGTTGGCTTTACCTGTTCTCTTCAAGGAGCTTAAAACTGTGGCGCTGTGGCGGCCACCGCGCACCTCTGCAGATGGCAAACAAAGAAAATGGGGGGAAATTCGGTGGCGTGGATGTGATTTCACCAACCTCGGTATACATGTCGCTTTTAAGTAAACAATGAGATGACACTGAGGTATTTGTTCATTAAAAAAAAAAAAATCTGAAAAATGCTCCATTTGATCTGATATTGGCTGTTCAGGAAAACTGCATCCATTTGTGAATCTTGCTGATATTCGGAGAAAACAGCCCATTTTGGATAGTTATACTTAGCAAAACCAAGGAATGAAAGATTTTAGCAAATTGCCACGTAAAATGATCTGCACAAAAAGGCATTGGGGAAGTGAGCGCGGGCCTGTGCCAAACAGATGGCACCCCCTGCTGTGTTTTTGATTGAAAAAGAAAGGTAACATTTGCAGCCACGTCAGAGACAGTGATCAGCTAAACAAATTGGTCTCCGAAGTACCCCGTCGCTGGAGCAAACCCGCTGCAGGGTACAAGGGAGGCTGTATTTCAAAATAATGCTATGTTTGCGTCTTCCCTAAGTGAGGGGAGATGTCCCCTTTTCATGCGGCAAAGGGAAGACGAGGTCTTTGTTGAAGTCGACCGCGGTGTTATGTGCGGAGCAAGCAATAGCGCTCGGTAGCACCAGGGCCTGTCTCCTCTGATCGCCACCAAACGCGCAGAGAACGCTCGCTCGGGGAGACCCCGCAGCGTCGTCTGTTGTCCGCTCCCCGGTGCAAGGTCTCCGGGGCGCACAGAGAAGCAACTGCTGGGCGGCTCACAAGAAAACAGAACCCCAAATCAAAACACACACGGAAACCACACCACGTCGTCACAAAGGCACATTCGGAGGAGGAGGGAGAGGAGATGACCAGGAAAACTCTCCTTACACTTGAATTTAATTCCAAAATACAAACATCACAAATGGCAAAGAGCGTGTCAGTGCACGAGTGTGAGCGCCTGTGAGGGAGGGTTTTTTTTTTGGCTCATCTCAGCTGGCAGCCTTATTCCGCTTCAGTAAAGACAAGGTACAGAAATGTCCTTTGGGTGACATTCAAAACTCGATATAAATCCTCGGCTTTATGAGACTGCAGTGCAATAAATTACTTAGCCTAATTGTAGATGTAATGAATTACCATAATTAGTCATGGGCTACATTAAATTAATCAGCATGGTACATTATTTTGCTAAATTACATCTTTGCCTTCCAAAGCCACCAGTGCAGCAATCAGTGCTTCTGCAAGAGGGGATGATGCTATAATGAGAAGCCTTTCTGCTCCTAGGACGGTGACAGGATATGAATTTTGATGGGAGGCAGGAAGGTTTGGAAACACCGGAGTTTCAGCTGGTGCCTGAAGTGTCTTTGGTTGTTAATGATACCCGGTCCTCCTGCAGGGGGGCAGTGGGCTGTGTCTGGCCAAGGTTCTGGAAGATTCCCCTCACAGGGGAAGAAAAACACTTAGATGGTGCTTTAAGGCAAATAATGTAGCTGATACAACAAGTCGCAGAGCAGTGGGGTGGCGGAAAGATAATGTCTTTGAAAATATTAATAGATTTAGAATGTTCTTTTACATTGGTTGATGAGATTTATAGTTACCAGGTATTTTTTATGATTATTATTATTATTCATACCGTTTGGAGCCCAGATAAAGCCTATAGCTATTCTTGTTTTTTACTTAAACCTCCAGCTGTTCAGCATCTCGCGTCGGCTTCGCAGTGGGTGAGCTGGAGGCAACCCACAGATGATCTAAATATTATTCACTACTCAGGAAAGTGCCGGGCAGCCCACAGACCCATATTTCTGGGGATATAGGTGCCTGCTTCTGTGAAAGCTCTTTTTTACCTCCTTACAGCGGGGCTGGGGAAACATTCTGTCAGGGAAACCATAGAAAATAAGAGTTATTTCAGCGCGTTAACTCTTGGTGTGGAGTAGCTTTGTAAGCTCCGCTCTGGAAAAGCAATGTTCATCCCCAACCGGGTTGCCTGGTCCTTTCCCTCCGTGTGCTGTTATGAAAGAGAGTTTCTGCAGTGGGATGGTCTTGATCCCAGAACAAGTTCTTTGGGGTTTTTATACTGTTTTCAAGAGTCTCTTGGTCTAAGAGAGGATCTGTTACCTACCTGCTCATGCGTGGGAGGGAAACCCAAGTCCGCTCTAGGACATCGTTGGTGTTTTTGTTTACACGCCTGTCTGCCTACACCAAAGGAGAACGAGTCATCAACCAATTTGGAAGCAGTATTAAGTGGAATGATATGGAGAATGACTATGATATGCACACAATCTTTAAAATCGTGGAAGTGAATTAAAACCTAATATCTGGAGAAGTCTACAAATAAAGCTTGGTCACAGCTGTAGAAAATGCATAGGGATGCAGAAAAGCCCTGTATTGTAATTTGTGTTTTTGTCCTGGTGGGAACCCATTTAATTAGTGCAAGGAGGTATTGAATTTTAGCTTATCATGCATATTGTTTTCCAGCTGTACTGAAGATTGCCAAGTTCCTAATGGCCTGACCCCGTTCTGTAAATCAGCAGTAAATGCGGCATTTACACTGAGCAAAGGCAAAGGGCTCATTCTGTTGGGTTTGTGCTGTCACAGGAACCTGGGCTAAGGGATTAATGGGCTGATGTTAAACATCTGTCCCCTGTCTTTGGGGGGACGTAAACACACAAAGAGGGAATCTAATGCCATCTACTAAAAGATCTTCAATGAGAGGAAGCCCTTGCTAACATTTCCATCCAGTGGCACCGTAGACACATTGCCTCTTTATGCTAAAACCCCACAGTGCTAAGGGCCCTATAAATAGTCTCCATGTGACAGCTCAGAGAAGAAGAGAGGTTTCCTCCAGACATTAGTTGTGCTAAAAGATTCATCATTACCTGCAGTCATGAAATAAATCTTTGATACTTACAACTATAATATCCATGCTCTACGTTTTATTGCAGATATAGGTAGACAGTCATTATTTCTGACACTTTCTCAGCATTACAGGGAGGACTCTAGGGGGAAAACTAGTGTACAGTGTTACAGAAATAGATTGATATAACCACATGGAAACCAGTTACTTTATTGAGCCATTGTAACCAAGACAATATTCCCTTAATGATATTAAACAATCACATAGATTCCAAATTCAATGTAAGACACTGATCTAAAAACAACCTCCGTTATCTACAAATTAAGTCACCAAGAGGGAAATTTATTTGTTTTACATCATATGGTAGTTTAGACAAAATGTATTCCTGAATGAGAATGGATTTTTTTTAAGCATTAAAGTTTATTATTATTTAGGGGACATTAAAACAAGACAATGGTCAACAGCAGTCACTTTATAGCACTCGTGGGACATCAGAATTCAGCATGTTGAGAACCTCTTGTTAAGAGGTCTTGGAGTGGTTACAGTACAGTAGATATTGGTGTCACATAAATTGCAATAATGTGATACATCATACAGAAGAGGTGTTAAAATTGTCTTTGGCCATGAGCTATTTAAGAGAGAGGCTCCTGGTGCCGTTTTTGAGCCCAACAAGTGACTTATGGGATCCTGGAAGAGCCCCTCCTTACCCGGAAGTCACTGCTTTTAGCAATTGTCGTCTGCTTTTCAAAATCCCTGACTTAACAGAGAGGGCAGGATTACAACTTTCCTTTTTCATTTCATCACGTCCCTTGGTTCTCTCCATTTCGATGATGATGTTAGGAGACCAGAGGCTAAAGTGATGGTGTGCCACCACTTTGTGGGGAGAGCGTTTGCCTCATTCAAACGAACTCTGTGGGACAACTGGGACAAGCACTGGGACGTACTGCTAGGGCAGGAATCTCATGGAACCCTCCAGTCGCTAAATTGGCATGTGCCCTAGCAGCTCTAGAAGGCCATCTGGTACACCCAGGGACCACCTGCTTTACCAGACCAGTCCCTGGATCACTGGACTCAGCTAGTAGTAGCCACTTCAGAAAAGAGTCATCAATTCAAAAGGAATCTGTGTGTTTGCATATTTAAAGCCACAATAATTATTGGTAGACTCTGCATAACAAATGTAATTTCAATTAAACTCTTTTTCTAAATTAAAAACTATTGCTTGTGTGTAATGAGTATTCCTGTATTTTTTTAAAAGTGCACTTTTAATGTTTTTATTTTAGGAACATTAAGAGCATTGAACAAACGGTTGTCCAACTACTATATAATGCTAACAAGCCTGCAGAACCCTCATCTCTGTGGGAGTGAAGCAGAGCAGGGCTGTGCAAGCTGACTGTCCCAGAGACTGTCCGCACCAAGCTCGATGGCACACTGTTTGACATTGTATGGTTATACAAGAGATTGTTTGGTTTTCAAGAAGAGTTGCAAGGAGTTGTGCAAACATTTCTTCTTCATGGCTCAATATCCATAACATTTGATACTGTTGTGTTTCTTATGTCGAAATAATCTTGAAAATTCTACCCACATGTAGGCTTCTGAATAAAATTAAAAACATGATAAGGCCTTCTGATTGTATATAAAAAGATGGATTGCACTCCTGAAAATTGGTCACGGTACATAGAATCATGTAAATGTGTTCAGGCAAATTCTAAAAAGATGGCATTGAATGGAAAAATCAAACCTGAGACCTTGATTTCCTTGCCTTGCCAACTGGTTTCTGTGGCTTTCACAACCGGGGAACTTACCGCCAGCACACGGTCTAGCAGCTGGGACCGTCGTTGGTGAAGAGAAGTTTGCTTTGTTTTGTTTTGCTGCCACCATGGATGAACCAGCTCAGGAAAAGTGGAAATCCATATGTAATCTCTCCATCTGACATTGTATCACTGACCTCAGGCCTCGCCATAGCGTGTGCTTCTTCATATCGGGAGACAAGCAATTAAAAATGACTTGCTAAAATGCATCTTGGATGCTTCTTTCCTATTTTCTAAAAGCAGGTTGGCTGTTTTGCCCTTGAGCCTTAAGAAATGTTGCTGATTGGCTGTTTGTTATTTTTTAATAATATCTGGCATGTATCCAAGTAAGCATTCCTATGACCTCGACAATAAAATGTGATTCTTGGCTGCAAGGTCTACTGGGGGGTGGCAGGCTGCCAGCCACTCATACATCATTTACAGGTGGCTATTTCTGACAGGCCAGTGTTAGTTATTGTAAATGAGTGACAGTCCCTATAACTCACCTGTGAGCCTTACTCCGCTGGCCCAGGGATTCCCAGGCCCCCGACCCCTTCAGCTCACGTGCTCCTCCCTCTCCAAGACCCCCTTGCACGGACCTTCCCGTGCACACCACTGCCTGCCCGGGCTCATCGGAACGTGGAGGTACCTTGTATGTGATTGACGATAATTAGGTTTCAACTGCCTCCTGATGCAGAAATCCACACCATTACAGCATGGCCCATTCTGCTCCTGCAATCTTGCTCTGAAAGGGTATTGATTCACTCTTTCACATTTTTAAAAGGTCATGGCAATAATTCCATCTGAACTGTGCTAAGTGAAAATAGTTTGTAGAAATAATATGGTTGCTTCTTAGTTCCATTGTAATTGAAAGCCACAGTAGCTTGATTTTTTTAGTATATTTTAATTACATGTGTCTCTCTGCCCCGTCGTACCCTGATGAAGTGTTCGTCAAGTTACAAAGCAGGCGGCCCTCCGTGGCAATGTCGTCTGACTTTTGGGCAAAGAGTCCTTTTTCCCCCCCTACAGTGCAAGGTGAGGCCTAACCAAACACGTGAGTCACACTGCCTTATTCATTTAAGAATTAAAAAGAGGAGACGAACCTTTTCCCTGGCACTGTCCTCTGCCTGCCTGTTTTAATGAGATTGGAATATATGGGCTTTGGTGAACAGGATGCTAAATTTGCTTACTTGCGCAAATTTTCATTGTAGCTAAACAGCCCTTTCTGGGTTGACTGAAAAATACGCTTCTCGCTGGCCATCAGACCATAATAAAACGAGTTCATTATGAGAGTGCATGGCTCCGATAGTGTCACCGCCCTAGCAGGTGACAGGGAACTATGAATGATAAAGCATACATTGCTGGAATACTCAGAGCCACTGAGACTTTCCTGCGTCTTCATCTTTTCCGAGGTAAAAGAGTTGGAAAGTGCTGCTACTGCATGTTTTCTGAACGCGGTGATCAGATTTTATGCTCCGGGCCACTCTGTCTGTCGCTCTCTCCCAGTTAGAGGGCGAAGAACGTCTCAGCTGTTTCTAGTTTCAACAGCGAGCCCGTCATTGTACTTGCAAACTAAGGGGCATAGTCTCATCCCGAGCGTGGGGATTTACGCACATAATCACCATTAATGCTAATGGCATTTATGTCTGTACAGCCCCACACATCAAGATGAGAATGTATTTCCATGTCTTCCCGCTGTGAAAGTCCATTTGATATCATTCATTTTGCAACCGATTTTTTAAGATGATGTTCACATTCTGTCGGGGCATACAGATGCCTAGTGAAAAGTAAATGTGGGAAATATTGGGAAGAGATGTGATCGCTAAACTTGTTCCCGTCGATGACATATTGCCAAACTCAAATCCATTCATACTCTTGAAACACAGCGCTCTATTCGGCTTTGAAACTGCTGGCACGCTTTTCATTGTGTTATAAATTTGTCAGCCTAATGGGACATTTTGTAGATGTTTTCCTTTCTAAGTGCTTTAACAGGCATAGGTATTTCATTGATCCAAAAATTCAGCTCAGCGTTTCATGTCTTAGACAAGAATCATACATTTAATGTCGTATCAGAAATTAAGTGGTGGGTGGTGCCCTTCAACTCTTCAATGGAGGAAAATTCACTCCCCGCTGAACTCTGCTCTCTTCTGGCCTCTGGGAACGTCTCAGGAGCAGGGCACGGCTGGCAGCTGAAAACATCAGTGGTCATCAGAATCTGAGGGAGTTCTATCTCTTCATTGATTATATGATCGTCTTTATGCATCAGGCCCAATAGCCTATTGAAAGGCGTCTTCATGTCTATGCTGGGCAAGCAAATTCAGATCCAGGTCTTGATTGATCTCTCCTGGGACTGGGACCATTAAAGGAAAAGAATGGATCTGTCTCACCTGTACACTCTCTGAAACCCTTATCTTCGAGCCAAGCCCAAAGCAAAAGGGTTCTATGTTGAAAGCATAGCAGTAAGAAGGGGACAGGCATGCAAAAGTTCTTCCTGAAAGGCTCTTCGGGTCTCCTCCATGGGTAGACAGCCTCCGGGGGGCGGGGGTGGGAGGAAGAGAAGAGCTTCCCAATGGCTCTTAGACGGCTGCTTGGAGGAGCCAGGTGGCTTCTGAATGAGCTAAAGATGTCCAGCTGAGCCCAGCAGGGTACCCCCCCCCACCCCCAGGCAGCCACTGGTCCTCTCTCAGCCTGTTTTCTCATCGGTGAGATGGAACGGGATAAATATTGAGTGTTTTACCACCTTGAAATTTTATAACCAGTGCTATGTTGTATTAGGCTTTTATAAATATTGGGCTTATGGTGAATGACAATTAATAATCACAAGAAACAAGGGACTAGTGCAGATGAGGAGGTGAGACTCCAGAATATTGGATGCCTCGACACAAAACACAGATGATGCAGGTAAGACAGCCCCAAGCCTCATTCCCAAGTCCACGCCCCCGTCCTGATCGCGCTTGCTTTGCCTTCCAAGTGGTGACTTGACTACTAACAGCTGCCTGCTGGCTGCTGTCAGTGACACTGGCGTTAAGTCCGCAGGGGCAGAGGGCAGTGGGAACCCTCGAGGGAACCGTACAGCTTACCAGCTCTCCTGGCATGACCAAACTGGCAGGTGGTGTTGCTTTGCCTCGCCAATCACCATTTTCTGGGCTTTTTCTCATAAGATCCCCATTTCCTCATCACAGAACTCTTTAGCCCCACAGACCTTGCCCCCCCCCCATTTCCTTCGACTGTAGGAATATTTTGTTTTTTTTCTCAGTGCCCTAGAATCGTGCTTTGGCTCCTTCCACTCCACAGGCATTACAGGTGTTTTCAAAAAGACCACTATTCCATTTTAATCACGTGGGCACCTCATCCTCATTTTTAGAATAGGCTTCTTTAGCATTAACTTAGCGCTTATTGGGCACCTGCTGTGCACCAACATGCGGCAAGGACCTGGGGTGGAGTTGAAGGAAACACTGTCTGTGGCCTCCAGGGCTTGAATAGTTAACATGTGTACTGTGGTGTTGAACAATTTCAAGGGACTTTCACATGCATTTTCTCCTGTGCTTTCCATGACAATTTGAAGAGGTAAGCCTAGCAGATGATACTATTATTTCCATTTCAGAAGAAAATGGAGACAAGAAAGACTAAACCAGTGGCTCAAGGTCATGGGTTAGAGTGTGGAGTGGTATCTCACGCCCAAGTCTTAAGACACCAGATCTCTCTCCGACCTCTCCACCAGGGCCTCCTCAGAACCACGAGTCAAGACACAGGTGTTCCTGGGACAGCCTTCTCTGTGTGTGCCTGTTTCTGAGATGCATCTGACGTTGTCCTTGAAAGAACATGAGGGCCACAGTGGT
Organism: Tadarida brasiliensis; assembly: GCA_030848825.1. NCBI lineage: Eukaryota > Metazoa > Chordata > Mammalia > Chiroptera > Molossidae > Tadarida > Tadarida brasiliensis. The sequence goes on along the minus strand of CM061267.1, from coordinate 88,482,347 downwards.
TCAGAGAGGCTGGTAAGGTGTGTGACCCAAGCCTAGGCCTTGCTTGTTGGACTTTTGCCTCCTTCGGGTGTGGAGGGCGGGGCAGACCGGCCCCTCTCAAAGTCTCCAATCGCACAGCTGTGTACTTTTCTGAACTTACACCATTGAAAAATAGCAAGGTCAGAACATGATTGAAGAACCTCTTCCTCTCTTTTAACTCGTCGCGCTTATATGATATTGTTTTCCACTAAAGAAGGTTCTCTTAAAAATGAGGTTGAGGTCCCTAAAGAAATTGCTTCAATCAGCAGCAGGGCTTAATGACTGTTAATGGGAAGTGGAGATAGGATAGTAAGTGTTACTTTGATTAATAAGAGAACTGCAGAGAATTTAAATTGTGCCACTGATGGATTATTTTCTTCAAGCTTGATAAGCACTTCTCATTTGTTCTTAAATTTGGTCAATACTGTTAAAGGCAGCAAAATGAAGTATAATTAATTCTATTACTGCTGCTCAGACCAAGTGTTACTAAGAAACAGATTATGATGCAGACGATGGCAGTCACAGTGTTGACAGTGTGAGGCTGTGGATACCTGTCACTGCTTGTTAGCCCGAAAGAGGGAAGAAAACATTTCTGGACTCTGATTTCCAGATACCTAAACCTGTTTTGTTTTTGTTTTCGCCTGTTCCACTGACCCGATCTAGGGAATATTAATAAGATGATCAACTGACATGCAGATTATCCTGGTGTGGAAGTATGGAGAGTAAATAAAACATTGAGATGATACAGCCGTCAACACGTTAAGAGCTGTATGCTCATTTGGATTAATCACTAAGAAAATGGGATATTGATTTGACGTTGAGAGAAAGCTTCATATATCTCCCCCTTTTCAACAATTCTGCCCCATATTATGAACCATGCTTTTCTTTACGTTTGCTATTAACTTTATTCAGAACTATAGATAAGCAGATGGCATTTAGAGACAAGACACCTCATTTTAGTAGACAGTGTTGCTCACTGGGAGTGCCAACGCCCAGGATGGCACAGGGTTAGGCCTATGTCTTCCCTGGTTCTCTGTAAACAGCAGGCTGCAGCAGTGTTTTCTGAATAACTTCCCCCCCAACCCATCTGAAATCTATCCCTGTCTACTTATTTAGGGACAGAACTCACTTTGTAAGTCATACTAACAGTCCTGCCTGCCTATGGATTGATACACACAAGGTCTTACCTACTGGTTTTCAGCGTTACTTCAGTGATCTTTCTCAGCCTTGCTGTTCATTCTCCAGGGCATCTCTGGGTAGCTCAAGGAGCGCTCTTAAGCCTTAACATGAAAAGAAATTAATTCCACTTTATTATTTTTTTTAGAGAAAATGTGCAATCCGTCCATCCTGCTTCACAGAATTCACCCAGCAACAGCAGGTCTCACAGCTTCAGAAAGCCTGAACCGGACCCCCACTGAGCATCTGTCCTTCTGTTCGAGCTCCATTTCCAGGTCTTGTGTTCCTTCCAGTGCGTGTCAAGTCACCGGGTGAGTCATCGTGGATGAATAGAAAAGCTGGGAGTGGTGGGCTGATGGTGCCATTATAAAGTTCTCTGACGTTCTCATTCCATTATTTAAAATGTAAACCTTATCTATTATGAATTGAGAACTAAGTCTCCTCTCCAGCTGTCCCATAAACATCATTTCTAACGGTGGGAGAATTACAGGGAGAACATTTTCTGCATAGAATGGGAAAGTCAGGCTGTTCTAGGAGCCGTTGGCCAGAAAGTTTACCCTTGGAGACAGCCAGCGGGCTGCGGGGAGCCCAGACTCTGGGCGACGTCTGCCCTGCAGCGCCAAACGACCTGGACAGTCCCTCACTCCCTCTGGGACTAAGTCTCTCCTCTCTAAGGTGAAGTATTGGCCCAGCTGATCTCTCACATCTTTTCACCCTTGGAAATGCTGGTCTTTGAGGAAAACTCAAGCATGAGATATTTAAACGATCCCTTTTAAAGCTGTTGGCTTGAAATGAAGTGGTCCAGTACAGTGCTAGAAATACCCACTGTGCTTCAAGGTCATGATCTCCCAGGATGGATAATTCATTCTGCCAGTGGAAAGCGGGCCGCCACATGCCAAGCCCGGTGCTCTGTGCTGGAGATGGAAGAGTGAGTCAGTCCTCCTGGCTTTTCTCCGCCCTTCAAGGAGCTTACACCCTACTGGGGAGGCAGGCCGTAAGCAAGCAAGGGCACAGACCATCACAGAAGTAAGTAAGTCTTTTGAAAAGTGCATTGAGAGATGCAAACCAGGAAATGAGTGCATGATAAGAATGGGATCAGGAAGGCTCCCTGGCAGGGAAACCGGGAGTGAGAACAGTGAGCCCGGAGGGGCGGGGATGAAGGCAGAAGTAGGCGTGGTTCTCACCTGTGCGGTCCCATCACCTTGTCTCAGGGCTTCTTTCCTATGACATACACTTACAAGGTGCTCCTGTTAGCTAAAGAAAAACCAAGCAGAGAAAAGATGGTCTCCATGGCTTTTTATTCTGTCATTCACAGCTACAGCAACCGCAATCATTTTTACTTTGGTTTTTCCAGATTGCTGCAGACGATTCACGTTTAAAAACTTTGAGTTGGGTTATTTCCATTCCTACCGTATCTCTGTGTTTGCCCGGAGAATTTGGTACAACTTACCACTTGAGAATTACTGTATAATGCTCAGAGGTGTGAAACGCCATTTGGAGTAATGCCTTTCTTCAGTTACTATAGATAAATATTGATGGCAGGCAGCAGTAAAACAAGTCATTAAATCCCCCGGTGCACGTGTGTCCCGCACGTTGCTGGAAGCTGCAGGCACGCCAGGCCCCAGCAAAGCCTGCGTGTGTGACGGGCGCGGGTCTTCCCGCCTCCTCGCGCCACACGGGACACGGGCACGCTGAGGCCGGGACACAGCATGAGACACCAACAAAAATGGGGGTGGGTTTCATTGCTGGTCTATTCTATCACCCGCTCTTTCTGCTACCACCCTAATGAATTCCTGGGTGAGCCAGAAACCTTTGAAAAATGGCAATCATTGACAAATGGGAGCTCTGGAGCTCTGAAAACAAAGAAACTTTAAATCTAAACTAGTGACCCTATAAAACCAGCTAAAGATTTGGAGGGCTAATAAACCCCGCCTGTGCCGCCGTCCCGATGATTTGACGCCCGTGTCTGTGGCGGTGATGAGCTTGGCGTGGGTCGCACAGGGCCTGGAGGGCTGGCTGATGGGGCCACGTGGCACATTTGTTGCCTGATTCCTAGGATGAAAAATGAAAGGAACCGTCCTCTCATTTATGGCGCCGTCCTCAAGGAGTCCAGCCCGGTATGGATTTTGAGGCTCCATGGTGCCGGGTACCCTTTCTTCGGGGTGCTTTTAATGAGCTCAGGGTTGTCGGAGACACCGCTCTGATAATGAGGCTGAGCCCTGCGCGGAGAAAGCGCCGTAATGAGGGGGGAGGACAATTTGTCACAGTTATGTGGTTACTTGGCCATAATATCTTTTTGAGGTTTATTAAATCATATAAAATTTCAATTTACACCATAATATTCTATAAAAGATGGAGCACACAGAAGTAATAAGTAGGACAACATTTCTTTCATTTATGAATCGTATTGTTGATTGTGTTAACACGGCCACATCCAGAAACAGGATTATTTATGTCAGGACAGTAATTTTCTATCTCCAATTTAATTTTGTAAAAGTTAATTACAAATTAGAATAAAATGAAGGCAGTTATGGAAGGCAGCGGAATGCTGAGATAGGATGTTTCGGGGGGAAAATATTTACTCAGAGATCATTGTCACAGAAACCCGTGGCTAACAGGGCTCTTGTCACCCATGTCACCCACTGCGGGAGGGACGGAAGCGCTCGGTTTCATCTACTAGGAAGTGAACTGTCCTCGGAGGAACCGAGGGCATCTCGGCGGTCATTCCAGTGAAACCCTTCCTTTCCCAGAACTGGGACAGAAAGGTACCAGAGGTCAGGTCTCCTGACACCAGGCCAGTCCATTTTCACGCCCCTTTAATGCGCACAGACGTTCGTGTCTGCCTTAAAAGGTGGGGACAGGGGTTTAGAGGGGGCAGAAAGTGTCTCCAGATTTCATCATGAGCCCATCGGTGCCTCCGGCAAGCGTCCCTCCAGTGGGGACCTTCTCGCTTCTCGCCGTCTTTCCTTCTCTTCTTCTTCCATCTTGTCACTGGCAACAGCAAAGTTTCTTTGATGGACTTTCTACCAAACCAAAGCAGCTGAAGAGCCAGCTATAACCCTGCCGGGTCCCTCCAGCCAGACGGACCCCCAAGAGAGAAAAGAAGGCAAAGCAGAAGTGGAGAAACGCCCCAGGCTCCCGATGTGAAACTCAGTCCGTTTACCTTCCGCCACTTCCCCGCATGTGCTGTCCCCTGTCCTCGGATGTGGTCAAGCACTGTGCCTCTCACGGGAAGGCAGGGAGCTCAGTGACACCCACTGGCTGTCCCGCACACTCACTCCTCTGTTCCAACCACACGATCTCTCCTTCCCGCCCGCCCACCACGCCTGCACCATTGCGGGCGGGGCCCTCTGAAATATCAAGATTGACTTGCTAGGCAAAAGACTTTTATATTTAGCTTTTAATAGAGCAAAAGTGACTCTAAATTTGTTCATATTCTTTAGGTTACATAGGACAAATTACAGATAAGTGAATCAGTAATGAAATTTGTAATGAGAATTTCTCAAGTATGAAATGTTGGCGCAAGGAAAGTTAATTGCGGGATTTTACAGCCATTATAGTTTATATCATAAATGCAAAAATGACTAGGGCCATTTAATTACAGTAGGAACACACTAAATTTTTATGGAGTGCCATTTTGTTAAAGAGGTACTCTGAGCATTAAGAACAAATACCATCCTAACAGTGGGTCCAGGTAGCTTTGGCAACATCAAATAAATATGCTATCGCTACAAAATTGTTCCTTAGATACTATAATTGACATGATGACTAATGAGATGGGTTTATTCTCACAGCTTCACGTACTCAATTTACGGTGTCTGAAAGTTATTTTTTCTGTCATCCATAGACCTGGAAGAAACCAGAAAAATCCCTCTTGGAAAACGTTGTCTTCGCTGCTTCTCTAATTAACCTTCAAAAATGCATTTTGAAATATAGAAGTTGGTGCCTGGCATAGAAATTGGATTGTCTCAGGAAAAAAAAAAAAAAAGACCCAAGTGCTAATTTGTTCCTTATTAAATATCTGACATGTCAAAATTACAAGCAGTTAATGTTTTCGTGCCTTTCATGGGGCTGGGGACAGTGGGGTGCTTCTGGGGACCAGTGTTCCCAGTGCAGTCCTCACTGACCCCAGCCCAGTCCAAGCTTCCCCCTCCCCCTCAATCTAGCCACGTGCCTCTGGGTGTCAGATCTTCTGGTCTCTAATGGAAGGAGCATGTCTAAAGGGACAGGCACAGAATCCTGGAGTACCCCCATCTCTGTGGGGTTGGGGGGGTCCCCTCCTCATCTTCTTATCCCAGGCCTCGGGAGCTTCCAGAATAGAAGAGAAGATTTTGTGGAGAAAAGATCTATGTTCACTCTGGATCCCTGCAAACGTTTCCTATTGTTTTGGAAGCCTGGGGAGGGTGCACCCCCCCCCCCCATTATCCAGTGAAGTCCCAGGGAGAAGATTCTTCTAGGCAATATTTTTTCCTACCAAAAGCAAATGAAAGACGTATGTGGTCTCCTGTGTTTAATCAATGGAACAGAAATTCCAGGACTGTTGGGCTAGGGTGAGGGTTGTGGATCAGGTGTCATTTAACTTTCTTTAGTCCACTCCCTGTGTTGGGTCCTTAATGTCAGCACTTCTCAGACTTCAGGGTGCACAACCTCCACCCCAGGTCAGTGGGTCTGAGGTGGGGCCTGAGGTTCCGAATTTCTAACAAGCATCCAGGTCCTGACAACACTGCTGATCCGTGGACCACACTCCAAGCAACAAGACCTTATGTGGCACCTGTGACTCAGGATCCAAGAACCTGTTCCTTTGATATGGAATCAACATGCTTGCCTGTGACATGCAAAAAATCCCAAGAAAAAGCTGACAGATTCCAGGCCCTGCATTCTTCTGTTTACCAAACTGTCTAATTTCAGATCTAATTATAAGACAACAACATAAAAACATTAAAGTATGTTTACTGATGCATTGGATTCATTATCAAACAAAAGCTTTACATTTACTGAAAAACAGAGCCCAAACCCTCGTAGATACACCTGCTGTGCAAGGAAGATTAGTGAGGGGATTTGCCGATCTTCTCTGAAGTGCGCAAGGCTGGGTTGAAGCTAAAGTTGTCTCAGCCTCAGTGGATTTTGGTTTTACTTCCACCTAAGGAGGGTTAATTCGGCCTCGGATATCTTCATGAGAGCGATCAGTGTGTATGTAACACAGTATTGACTCTGTAAAACCCCTAGGACCCATGGCAGGTTTTCTGAATGGAATTCCCATTCATGCATGTAGAATAAACTCATTGTCACACTGCTACTCCTTAATGTCTCTAAAAATGTTTTTATATAATATGCATGCTTCAAAATCCAAGGAACACAGGAGACTTGTTTTCGCACCAGCTTCAGGACCCTATACTAAGCAAGTAAATGTTGTAAAAGAATCTCCATGGTCAATGTCACTGTGTAAGATCAGCACACCATTTCTACAGCACACTTAGTAAATAAATAGTGAACTAACTCAAATGTTCCCAGCAGAAGAAATATTTTATAGGGCTAGCAGCAAACTCTTGCCCAGTAAGGCGTCTATGGGACCAGGCGCATACTGTCTTCTGCAAAAGCAAGACTTGCCGTGTGCCCGTGTTAGAGACCACTCATGGATTCCTGGGAAGGACCATCGATGTCGTCCAAGAACCGCATGCAGGCTTGGCATCAGGGCATCTTCTTTCTCACCTACTTCCTCTGACGACATTTGATTATCGAGGCTGCTGGCATGTCTGATTCTGTGGTTCTGGAGTTTTATTTCCACATTGTGTCTCAAGTCCTTCCCCTACTTTCCACCCTCATTGGTCCCAGCCCAGGTCCTCCTCCTCTCTCACCTAAGGTGTCGCGTCAGCCTCCCACCTGCCCCTGAAGCCTCACTGCCCCCTCCCCTCTGTGCTGCTGCCAGAGAAAGTTCCTAAAGCACAGCTTTGACACGTCACAGCTGCCCCTACCAGTGCCTTCCACGGCCACCAAATGGACAGAGGTGCCTCCACGTGGCCTCGGTCCAGCCTTCCCCCTTGACCCTCCCAAGCACCCACCTGGACTCTGTGCTCCAGGTCGCGTCATTTATCCCCTCAGTAACCCTGCCCCACTTTGAGCAACTGATCTTACTCTTCTCTCAGCCTAGGGTCTCATCCCACCCTGCCCCCTAGTCTTTGCCTTCTGCAGTCTCACTTATCCTCAAAACCCATCCTTCCCCCACCAAGCCTCTCCTGGTCCCCCAGAGGGACACCATCTCCCAGTCCCCGTTCACCTGGGGTGCTCAGCTTATGGTGTAGTCTTGTCTTAGTCTCCACGTGGTGCCCTCCCAGCGGGATTACACTGCCAGGTCCTTCCTGGCTGGGTAGGGCCATGGCCTTGCCATGGACAACGTGTAGGGAATGGAAGCGAGGTGTGTCCCTTCTGGGATGAGAATATTTAGCTGCTGGAGGGAGCCCGCCCTCCATGTCTCCCTGCTCCACGCTCCTTGGAGACCTTCCACGTTCAAGGTGGTGGCTGCTTTGTCAGCCTGAGTCCTTGCGTGACCATGGTGAGCAGAGACCCCAGCTGACCTGCAGTGGACACGTAGTATGAGTGACAAATAAACTTTGGCTCTTTCAAGTCATTGAGGTTTTGAGGTTGTTGCCACAGTAAAACCTGGTTCCGCAGGCTATAAGCTCCACGCAGCTAGGGGTTTTGCCTTTGACGAGAGACGTCTGTGACATCTAACAGTGCCTGCATGGGATAGGAACTCAGAAATCACTGTGGAATTAAATTTAATTGGCCTGCTTCCAGTAGCAGGTGCTGGGCAGGGACAGCAGCCAGCAGCAGGCGGTGTTGCCTGGTGGCAGGAGCAGGGCCCTGGAGTCAGGGCACCACTGTGCAGCTTCAGGGTGTGGGCAGGTGCCTGCCTCCCTCCCACACCCCCGCACCCTGGGCTTCAGTTTCCCCACCCGTGGAGGGGATAGTCACAACCCTCCCCTAGAGGTAGGGCCTCCAGGCTCTTGTGAGGATTGGGTGAGATAATGTGTACGCACATTGTAAACAGCCAATAAATGTTAGCTGTTATTAATTGTCGCTATTGTTATTATTTATGCAGCCAGCCTGCCGGTGCTACAGTGGTATTTACTGCGGCTTAACTACAGGATTGGACAAGGAAGAAATGGCTGGAAATCCAATAATGCTAGGATTGGAGTCACAGTGGCTGGGAGAGAAGACTCCCATCTGCCGCCCCCCCCACCCCCCCCCCCACCCCCCGCCGCTGACTCAGGCCACCAGACGCCGAGCCCTTCACAGCCCGATGGCAGAGGGACCCACAAGGCAGCAGCGGCCTCTCGAGGACCCCGAGCCGATCAGCAGGCGTTGGGCTGTTTACCCACATGTGCTCTTGGGGCCCTGACTTTAAACTCCAAGGACAGGGTGTGTGTTCTACCAAACACTGAGCACAAGCTAATGCCACCAGCAGGGAGAAGTAATAAGCAAATGTGTTCATTACAGCTAATCCGCCTTCTATGTTTATCTCCAATCTTTCTTGGAACCGGAGCAGTCATTACAGCCTGTTGTGTCCCCGGGGCTACATTTTCTGTGTTGCGCATTTTACCAGGGTCCTAGACACAAGGTTTCGTACGTGGTTACCTGTAATCAGGCCTCAGTCTTATTTACGCTAACACGTGCTTGTCCTTCTTAATAAAAGAATAAGCAGAACTCAAATTTTCCTCTGCATTTATTCACTAGTATTTATTGGGTGGCCATAGTCCCTGCCCCCAAGACGCTTATAGTTTAGTAAGAAGTTCTGGCAAACAGCTGACATGGTAACTCAGGAGAACCCTGGCACACAGGGAGAGGCTTCTAGAGGAACTAAGTTGGTGATGTGTCTGTAAATCTGAAATGAAGAATATTTAAACAGAAAAAGAAATGACCCAAAAGTACTATAGATGTGTTCAAAATGTCAAGGACTGTCAAGTTAAAAATGGAGAACACAGGTTCTGTCTGTTCCAGAGCGTTGATGGCAACTTAGCATGACATGTCTCAGAACTAGCGCCATCCGGTGGTGGCAGAGAGAAAGGAACAGAAACGAGCCGGCGATGGAAGCATCGTGCTGGGCGGCATCAGCACCCCCGGTATCTATGTAAGGCGGAGGGCTTTCCTCAGGCCCTTGCCCTAGACTCTCTCCAGATCTGTGAATAGGATGACCTGCTCTGTCGTGGGATTTTCTGCTTCCTTGTAAGAACACACTTTAAATTTAAAAATGGAAAAATAGGATTAGCATTCTATACATTTCCTGTAATGTATATTGGGGGGGGGTCGAGGGGAGAGAGAGAGAAACATTGATGTGAAAGAGACACATCCACTGGCTGCCTCCCACATGACCCCGACCAGGGCCGGGGACGAACTGCATCCGAGGTACGTGCCCTTGGCCAGAATCGAACCCGCGACTCATTGGTCAATGGGCCGATGCTCTAATCACTGAGCCAAACCAGCCAGGGCTGCCCTAATGTATATTTAAACATATAAGTACATAAAACATGTTCAAAGCAACGAAGGTCAATCGGTATACAAAAGCTTATAGCTCTCTTGCCAGGTTTATAGACCAGACCTTGCCACGTGGTGTGCTATGACTGGGCATGAGCTGCCCTTTCAGAAAACTGGGGTGACCAGGGGACCAAGTCACACGGCCTTCTCCAAGCCCACTGGGCAGTAGATACGTGGAAATTCCAATGTGCAGGAAGTTTATGTGGCTCTTTTCTCCTGAATAATAGATGCTCTGTCGAATAGTGTGTTTCGTGCTGTGACAATTCATTCCTGCACTTGTGACAGGACCACCGGCTAATTTCACTGTGCTCAATTAGGGGAAAATGCATATTTTAATCTGCCCCGCAGCGAGGTAACACTTTGCTCAGTGGCCTTGGCAAACTGGCCATTTAACCGTTTAGGTGGGTGGAGGCTTTCTCTCCAGCCTGTCATTTAGCTGCCAGCAGCCTCTCTATTCCCGTTTTGTTGCCAACACTTCCCAGGTTTCAGAGTATAAACAATTAAAGGCCACTCCATCATTCTCTGAGCCACTGTGCTGGGCTGGGCCGGCCCAGCGACAGCGGCCACCTTCCGGGCTGGAGCGATGAGCTGGGTGTCGTGTGCCCGCAGGTGAAATGTCGCTCCTCTCTCCTTTCCTGGCCTGGGCAGTTGAGAGCCCAGCGTGGACGCCTGCACGTGACATTTCTGCTGGGGTCTGTGTTTCTGCCCCCAGGCCAAGGACAGAATCTGGGGCCTGCCTTCGTCGGCTCTGGAAAGGCTGTGCCAGGCCAGGCCAGCTCTGGCCTTGGAGTCCAGCACCCACCTGGGAGCTGACAGGTGACGACTCCTCTGCCACGCTCCCTGCCAACCTCTCCCCATGGTCTCCGTCGCCCCTGTAGAGAGCAAAATTGTCTGGGTTTTTGTTTTTTTGTTTTTCCAAATAGTGAGATGATCCCTGTGAGGTATCTTCTTCCTTTCTTTCTATTCCTCTTCCTTCCTCATCGGCCCTGTAGAGTCCTTAGATCTTCAAATACACACACGAAACCTTGGGATTAGGTAGGGGGAGCCTAGGGCGCACATCAGAGTCAGTGGACCCATCATGCTAGAGTAGACACCTGTGCCCCAAGGCTGGGACGGACCTGGAACCCGATCTTAGAAGTCCCACTAACTGACCTAAGTCATTGAACCCCTTGTAAGTCATACTTTTCTAATTTTTAAATGGGAAGCATGATAGTCCTGGCCTCGTAGTGTTTCTGCGAGGATGCTCCTTAGATACCTAAAGAATTGATGTTAATTGAGCTCTCTCCTTGTGCCCTGAGGACTGGCTGAGACAAGCCACCATCTCATTTATTCCTGTAGTAACCCCCGATTGTCCCCACTTTACACAGGCAAAGGCGACCCGGAGGTTAACCGCAGGGAGGGCTGCGCAGTGCGTGGGGCCGGGCGCCAGGTGCCAGGGCTGGGAAAACCTTCCCTTTGTTCTCTCCCAAATCTAAAAGTTCCAGACTAGGGGTAAAAGCTGCACCCCCCGAGGGCAGAATCCCACAGAGCTGAAGCTGAGTGTTCCCGTAGCAGATAAAATGTCCACAGAATGTCCTCAGAGCAAAGCACTTTCCTCTTCCCATTTTGAAACGAGGAAGAATTCCCAGACTTTTCAGCATCTCTGACTTTTTAAAACCAATTCTTCCCAAATGGTTTCCTCCAACTCTGGAATTGACAGCCTAGGGCCAGGCTCAAGCCCCCAGCCCTTTGTGTGAACCTGCCTAGGGTGGGGACCAGAGAGCTGTAAATTCTGCGCACGGTCACTGTGACTTGTTGCCAAGGCCTCCTCACTGCATCACCCTGGCTCAGGGTTTGGGGAGCACTGGCCCCAGGATCCGGGGCTTCTTGTCTGCAGAAGTGATCACTCAGCAGCCTTCCTTTTCTCCTCCCCCGTCTCCCCCGTCCCCCTGTTCAAGCAAAGTATCATTAAAGGATCAAGGGTCCCTAAAGGAGTCCTGGGCCCCATGGAGAAGGTTGAGGAGGGGAAACAGCATGACCCCCACCTGTACCCCCACCCAAAGTGAGCGAGGCCTCCCCAAAGGGCATGATGGATGGCTGCACCAAAGGATAGAATTTTCCAGGTCATCATTTTCGCCTGTCTTCTCTCTAGAGATGCAGTGTGTTCCATCCGTGTGGCAAAATTTCTTTTCATTGCTGCACTGCCTTCCCGTAAGACCTGTGTCTTGATATCAGTGTCTCCCACGTGTAAGACTCTTCCTGCAGAGAACCCTGCTGAGGTGTGTGGCACGTGGTGTGTCTTGTACTTCCATATGGGCACATGCATGAGCTGAGGTGGACATGTGGGAGGTGGGCATGAGTTCTGCACTTAGGTTTGTGGAAAGCCCCTGGGAACCCACCCTCGGAGCCTCACAACCCAAGATTTTTCTTCTGCAGGGGTCCCAGACTCTTAGATAAAAATGCTGCTGCAAACCCGGCTAGCAGTAAGACCCCACCAGAATGACTTGGGTCGCCTCATTTCTGTTCCCTTTGCCCACGGTGTGGTTTCTTTTCCTTTATAACTCACTGTGGGGAATCGTTCCACCAGACCTGAGAGGAAGAGGGAAAGTGAAGACCGGTTCCTGCTTAGAAGGGCCCTGAACTTGGTTTAACACTCTGAGGTCATCATCTTGAAATTCTGAAAAATTTTCCAGTAAAGGGCCCCACAAATTGTGTAGCTGATCCTGGAGAGAACAAACATTTGTCAAGCACACGCTTACTACGTTCTAGGCTCCCAAACTTTGCTGCACATTCGAATCACCTGGGGAGCCATTACAATTCTCGCTGCCCAAGCCAGACCACAGACCAGCGGAATCAGAACGTCTGGGCCTCGGTAGCTTGAAGAGCCTCAGGTGCTGTGACTCCGCGTGCAGGGAGGTCCAGGAGCCACTGCTCAGGCGCTCTCATTATAAGAGCTGTTACTACTTGAAAGGGTTAGTAATGTTTTAAAGGGTAAAGGTAAAAGCTTGCAAAAGGCAGAAACTGTGAAAAATTGTGTTGCTTTCATGACCTCTGCTCAGCCTTCTGTTGAGTACGGATAAGGTTTATCTGGATTGTCCGCAAGGCAATGAATCACCCAGCAGGTGCAGGACCAGATACCTGACCAGTCCAACTGCAAGGTGGACAATGGGCCAGGCAGAGCACGTCAGCAGGAACTGCCGGAAGCTAGAAGTAGGGGCATATAACCTACACCCCAACTGTTATTCGAGGCTGAACCCTTCTCGGCTCAGCCTGCTTGCACCCAGGCGTATGCAATAAAGCCGTTTTGTTCTACATTGGCCTTGCATTGTGGATGTGATCTCCTGCCGGCTCAGACCTTTTATTTTATTTTATTTTATTTTATTTTATTTTATTTTATTTTATCCTCACCTGAGGACATTTTTCCATTTTTTGTTCAGATAGAGTGGGAGGGAGAGAGAGGAAGAGAGAGAGAGAGAGAGAGAGAAACATCGATGTGAAAGGGACACATCGAGTGGCTGCCTCCCGCACGACCAACCAGGGCCAGGGACAAATCGCAACCGAGGTAAGTGCCCCTAGCGGGAACCGAACCCGGGTCTCTCTGGACCGCAGGCCGATGCTCTAACCACTGAGCCAAACCGGCCAGGGCCGGCTCAGACCTTTTAATACTTACCTGGTGCAGAGGCGGTCACGGAGGTCTAGAGAGGCTGAATGGTGCCCAAGCTCACCCCTCATCCTGAGCGACATCAGGTTTGATCCCAGTCTAATCTGACTCTGAACCCCAGTTCTTTCTATCCAACCACATGACTTAAGCCAGCCTGCTCTGTGGTTCACTAAGTTCGGTGGTTCGTAAATTCTCCTGGTTTCTGAATGAAATGGTCAGGTGCACAGTCCTTTCTACTCTTAGGAAAGAAAAAGGGAGAATTTTGCATAACTGTCCACACATGTTGGGAATGCTGTGTGGGACAGGTGGGCAGACATCCAGAAACTTCCCACAGCCAGCCAAGCTGCAACCACCTGGAGTCGGTTCTGCTCTGAGCAGGAAACATGTCTGACGTCCCTGTTGACACCTGTCACCCTCTTGAGAAAGGGCATCTCCATTCAGTGAAAGTCACCAGTCCCCTTCGAGAATGCCCTGCATTTGCCCTTCATGGGTCCCACCGGCAGAATGTTCAGAGACCCCGGAATCTGCAGGACATCAGAGAACCCACTTTGCTCTTATGCAAGCCTAACTGCTGTTTCTTTCATGACTGCCTTTACCCAAATGGAGATGCCTTCCTGATGTATATACATTAATTTATTTTCAGTACAGTTGACATACAATATTATATTAGTTTCAGATGTACAACTTAGTGATTAGCCTTTTTTTTGTTAATCCTCACCTGAGGATACTTTTTCCATTGATCTGTAGAGTGAGTGGAAAGGAGGGAGAGAGAGAGACAGAGAGAAACATCTATGTGAGAGAGACACATTGATCTGTTGCCTCCTGAACTCACCCCAACCAGGGCTGGGGATCGAACCTGCAACCCAGGCACGTGGGCTTGACCGGGAATCGAACCCTTGACCCTTTGGTGCTTGGGCTGACATCCTAACCACTGACCCACACTGGCCAGGGCATGATTAGACTTTTAATACCTTATGAAGTGATCATCCAATAAGTCTAGTACCCATCTGACACTATACATAGTTATTACAATATTATTGACTATATTCCCTATGCTGTGCTTTACATCCCTGTGACTGTTTTTATAACTTCCAATTTGTACATCTTAATCCCTTTCATCTTTTTAACCCAGTCCCGTAACCCCTCTCTCATCTGGAGACCATCAGTTTGTTCTCTATATCAATAAATTTATTTCCGTTTTGTTTTTTCATTTATTTTGCTTTTAATATTCCACATATAAGTGAAATCATATGGTATTTGTCTTTCTCTGTGTGGAAAATAATGCGTAATATTCCATTGTATATAGGTACCACATCTTTATCCATTCATCTAGCTATGAACACTTAGGTTGCTTCCATATCTTAGCTATTGTAAATAATGCTGCAACAAATATAGGGGGTGCATGTCTCTTTTTCAATAAAAGAAACCCAAACAACCCAATTGAAAAAATGAGCAGAGGGCCTAAATAGACACTTCTCCAAAGAGGACATACAGATGGCCAACAGATGCATCAAAAGATGCTCAAAGTCACTAATCATCAGAGAGATGCAAATTAAAAACACAATGAGATATCACCTCCCACCTGTCAGAATGACTATCATCAATAAATCAACAAACAAGTGTTGGTGAGGGTGTGGAGAAAGGGGACCCTTGTGCACTGTTGATGGGAATGCCGATTGGTGCAGCTGCTGCGGAAAACAGTAAGGAGTTTCCTCAAAAAATTGAGGAAAAAAACTACCATATGACCCAGTGATTCCACTTCTGAGTATTTATCCAAAGAAATATAAAAACACCAAGTGAGATTTTTTTTGTACAAGCCCCCAGAGTTTCCTTTCTTCCGGGTTCATCTGCTCTGCACCCATTTCCTATTTCTGACCCGACCTGTGCCCTCAGCTGGGCCCAGCCAGCCCTGGGATGGCTGTGTGTAGAGGGAGGGGGACAGTTCCTACTGCGCCTTCCTGCTGCACACGGCAGCCTCAGACACAGCTGCCCTCTTCCGAATGTGCTTCCTGCTGCGTGCCACCTGCCCTGGTAGGACACACCCAGCTCAGAAACCAGAAATCGTGCAGGGAACCTCGCCCACAGGACAGGCTAGCCACAGACACCTGTTGCATCTCAGCCAGGCACGGAGAAAATGGCCTGAAGGTAGGGATACAAAGGTCAGAGCATACGGTCCACAAAGGGGATACCCCCTAGGAAAGCCCAGATAGTATCAATAATAGTGGGGATCAAAGGTGAAAGCCTGGGCTGCTAGAAATGCTGCCCCCTGCATCCCGTGGAGCCTGCCCAAGGACTGCTCCGCGTTCCCTGCACCCAGATCGTTCGCTCAACCAACGAGCATTGAACACCTACAACGCATCAGGCTGGGGAAGGTGCTGTGGGGTGCAGATACATAAGGTATGATGTTTGTCTTCAAGAAGTCCCCCGTCTGTCAGCTGGACGGCCCATGACACAACAGGCCACTGGCCCCCGGGCTCCAGCCACCCCTCCAGACACACTCCAGGGTGTGGCTTGGAAGCTGCCTGCATCCTTGTGCCCTGGAGCTGGGGGCATATTTCTAGTTTGTTCAGCGAGGCTTCTCCCCGGCTTGGTTTGCTGAGCGACTTGGTTGCCTCGTGCCTGCTTGTGTTTACTTCTCTCTCGTGCCCACAAGATTAAATGGCCAAGGCGGGCCCTGTGCCACCCTCTGGCCTTCAAGGGCAGGATGCCGGGGGCTCCAGAGGGCATGGAGGATTTCAAGTGAGGGGTTTGAGGAAAGCGGTGCAAAGAAGTCAGTTGTGAAATGCACGCTTCCTCCGATTTAATTTGCATATTTGGAAAAAGAATCTAAATTAAGCAGGTGCTCGGGGATTATTTACCTTCCCTGCAGTAATCGGTTTTACACCGACTAGAAAGCTGTACCAGAGAACAAGGATGCAGTCCAGAAAACTCTGCCCAGGCAGCCAGCTTTCGGAGGCGGGACAGGTGGCTTGGCTGGGATCATCCGCGGGGCTCGGGTGCCAGGGGGCAGGGCCTGGACAGGGCTCCCCCTCACCTGGTGGGCTCCAGCCCTTGACGAGCTCCTCTCCGCCAGTCTGAAGGAAACAGGCCTGTCCACGAGCCTGCTTGCGTCCTCCTGGTCTGCGGATAGGACCTGAGGTTAACGGATGGCGCCATCGGCTCGGGAGGCTGGCGGCCGATCGCAGAGGAGCCCAGAGGGGGTGCTTCCCGCTTGGGGGAGGGCAGGTAGGCGGGGAACTTACAAAGCAGTCAGCACACCCCCTCACAGTGTAACCCAAACGTGCCCAGTTTCAGTGACTGGAAGGTTCTACAAGGCCAGGGTACTGGCATCAGTGAGCACAGTGGTGTTAGACTCACGGTGTGACGCTCCGAGTGCTTGGGGACGGGACTGGTTGGAGGTCGGGGTGTGACTCTTCCCGCAGGCAGCTCCCAGACAGGAGCAGCCGGCGTGCGTTCTGCCCGGATGCAGCGGGGTCTTCGCAGAAGCACAGCAAATAGAACTTAATGCAATTGAAAAGAAATCTAACAGACTCCAATCTAAAGACTGTCATTTCAGGAAAATAGCAGCAGCTTACAATTTATTGCTCCTAAATTGGAAAATCAGTTTTAGAACATCGTAAACTTTTAATTGCACGCAGCGCGGAAACAGATTTAAAACAGAAAGGAGGGGACAGAGAGCTCACTTTCACCGAGCACCTTGCATCGCGCGTGGGCCAGGCACAGTCGTATTTCTTCCTGTCATCCTCACAACAGTCGAAGGAGACTGGAGTTCTTTTCCCTGCGTTATAAATGAGGGAACTGAGACTCGGCAAGGGAAAGTTATCTTGCCCAAGGTCGTGGGGTGGAAAGTTTGCAGAGTTTGGATCTGAAATCAGGCCCGTTTGGCTCCGAAGCCCGTCCTGGTTGAACCTGCTGTGAAACACGCATGGAGACATTTCCTTTCTTCCACAAATCAACTTCAACAACTGCCACCTCGGTGGTTCCAGAAGTCGGTGGCTTGAAAGAATGTCAGAGCCAGGCGAGGAGACAGGCAGACACAGTGGAGCTGGGACGCAGTGGGTGGCAGAGCGGAGACCCGCTGCACTCCGAGAGGCCAAGCCCCTCGCCTGCCCTCTTGCTTGTCCTTGTCATCCCCCTCCCAAACGAGGATTGGCTTTACTGTGACCACTGTTCTGCTTGCTTTTCCTGGGTATCCCCCTTAGTTGTCACCAGGAAAGCCCCTGTCCTCTCACCCTCTCTCTTCTCTGAACGTCCATTCCTCTAGGTCACCCCCACTCAGTGGCAGCGCCCAGTGTGTGGGTCTCCCTCCACAGCCTCTCTCCCAGATCCTGCTTCACACCCTCTTGGCTGGCAGAGCACCTTCAACACAGTGTCCAAACCAACCCAGCTCCCCAGCTCCCCCCAGAGGAACCCTCTAGAATCTAGAGTCTAGATGGTCCCATTTCTTTGAATGATTCACAAAGACTTGAAACTGTAAAGTTTCTCCTCTTAAATCTGCTCTTATTATTTGTTTATTTTAATTTTCATTGTGGTTACATATGTGTGTAACATACCACGACCGTCTCAACCATGATGTGTGCAGTGCAGTAGTGGTACGTACATTCAAACTCTTGCCAGTCATCACCAACATCTGCCCCCAGAACTTTGCATCTTGCAACTGAAACTCAATACCCACAAAACAGCAACACCCCATCCCCCTCCATAAAGACATGTTTGACCCCTCAGCCACAATGTCGAGTCACCACGGGCGGAGGTCAAGCTCCCCTATATGCCTGCAGGACCTGGTACAGTACCTCCATATGCAAATAAGTTAAGAAAGGTTAAATAAGTGGATGTCCTACTTATTTCACCCATGTATTGCCCAGTAATTGCTATTTATCCAGTGCCTAGAACTCTGTGCAGTTTATTTTTACTTCTCAAAACTCTTCTGGTGGTGTTGGCTTTGCTGATGAAGAAACAGAGGCCCAGAGGTTAAGCAACAGCCTGGTTAACACAAACTATAAAAGGCAGGCCAGTGTGTCTGACAGCAGCCCACTCTTAACCAGCAGCTTCCGCTCCTTTCTCATTCATCACGTCCCTTGCTGAGGCCCCCTCAGGCTCATGTTGGTCCAGGAGCACTGGGACAGTGCTGCTCTAACTCTGTCCCCTCCGGTCACCCCTCTCTGGTCCTTTCTCTGCTCACTGCTACCAGATCAGGCTCGTTCAGTCCCAGCTCTGCCCTCAGCTCACCCTCTTGACTTTCCCAAGTCTCTACAGACAGGCCTCTGTATCCACACGGTCCCTGAATGAAGAACCCTCCCACCTGTGCCTCCAAGTGCCTTCCCAGCAGCTGCTTCCTCCCCAATGTCACAGCCATGCAATGATTTGCCTTTTCTTGTCTCTGTACCTGTGTTCTTTTCATTTATTTTGTCCCAAATGTTCTTCTCCACTCTCTCACCAAGAACTGTGTCTGTCTTTATTTGCATTGCCTCCCCAGGGCCCAGCACATTCCTGACACATAGTAGGTGCTCAATCATTTTTTTGAATGAGTTAGTGTACAAATGTTATACTCCTTCCTGCCATTTAAGGTTCTGTCTCAGGCATCTCCTCCACCAGGATGCCTTCTTTAATACCCTCCACCAGGACTGAATGTTCTTTGCACTTCATTTGTTTCTGCCTTTTCACATTCCATGGTCTGAACTAAATTAAACTTTTTGGCTACTTGTCTTAGCCTCTCAATTAGATTGTAAACTCCTTGAGACAGAAACACTGTCTTTTTAAACATTTACATGCCTCTTCCTGTATAGGCCCATGCGTCCATGCACACACATGCACACACGTATACAACACACACATACAACACACACATGCACACACGCGTACATGCTACAGACACACTGCAGACAGCACAATGCTGAGCACTGACCTTGAGCACCCGGTGGTGTCACTCAGCACGTGTTAGCTGATCTGAATGGAACCAGCAGGTGTAATCTCTCCTGCCCTCTCATCTCTCTGCAGGCATGGGGACTTGGTCCTCCTCTCCACCCCATTTCTGCCCGGGCCCCCATTTCACCATCATGTGGCCACTGCAGCATTGCCAACTGGCATCTGTGGGCCTGAGAGTGATTTACATGCGCTGTCATGCTATTCGCTTTCCCCACACAGAACAACAGGTAGAGGATGAAAATGAATTCTCATAAGAACCTTAAGTTTTTATGTCAGAGAAGGATGCCAGGCAAAGAATGGTAGGAGGGATGCCCAGCACAAGTCTGAGACCCACTGGGATAGTAAGTCTCTCACTGTTGCGCTTTAGGAGTTCTTCGGGTATTTTGGATACTAGTCTTTTAACAGGTATGTGTTTTGCAAAGATTTTTCTCCCAGTTGGTGGCTTGTCTTTTCACTCTCTTTACTGTATCTTTTACAAGCAGACATTTTAAACTTTAATGAAGTTTAATTTATCAAGTTTTTTTTTCATGGATCATGCTTGATATTTTTTTAATCTAAAAGCTCCAAGCCAAACACACGGTCACCTAGATTTACACCCCGTCCCCAGGTTATCTTCTAAAAGTTTTATAGTTTTGCATTCTATAATTTTTGTGAAGGGTGTAAGGTCAGTTCTTAGATTTTTTTTGCTACTGTTGGTTGGAAAGATTATTCGTGCTCTATTTAATTGCCTTTGCTTCTTTGTCAAAGATGAGTTGCCTATATATGTGTACTATATTGCTGACTATATTTCTGGGCTCTGTACTCTGTTACATTGACCCATTTGTCTATTTATTCATTATTTATTATTTTTGCCAATACCTACTGTCTTGATTACTGTAACTTTATACTAAGTCTTGAAGTCAGGAAGTGTCAGTCCTCCGACTTCGTTCGTCTTCAATATTGTGTTGCCTATTCGGGGCCCTTTGCCTTTCCATCGAAACTTTGGAGTCAGTTTGTCACTATCTACAGAGTGACTTGTTGAGATTTAGATTGGAATTGAGTTTGATCTATACATCAAGTTGGGACAAACTCAAACCTCGACCACATTGAGTCTTCCTACCTATGAACACGGATACGTCTCCATTCACTTAGACTTCCTTTTACTTCTTTCATCGGAGTTTCGTAGTTTTCTTCCTGTAGATCGTATACATATTTTGTTAGATTTATACCTAAGTACTTCATTTTTTGGTGCTTATGTGAACCAAATCAGTTTTAAAAAATAAGTTGAACTGAGTTATTGTTTTTAAAAACAACTTGGCTGATTCTTCTACTAGTTTCGCAAATTAAATCAAAGTAGTTTGCAGAAGTGGAAATACACTCAAGTTGTCAGCTCTTCTTATTTATACCTAATGATTCTGTTCATAGAGCATAATTATCAACTACACTCTACTTTTGATTATTTGCATGTTCATGAGGTCAGAGGTCCCTAAAATTAAATAGAAGTTGAATTAGAATTTTAATTTATTATCAAAAATAAAATGCATTATTCAGATCAGAATATTTCACTGGGTACTGGATCCCAGACCTTTCGCTGATAAAATTCAAAACAATAAGAAAATGCTTGTTTCTTTGTGATAGACCCTTCCCTTCCTAGCTAAGTAAAAGCCTTGGATCTTACAACAGGAAACTAGTCTGTGAGGCTCAAATTTCTGTATTTTATTTGAAATTACGTTAATGGCCAGCTATTTTAATTGGAAATTAAGAAAGTGTCCAGCCACACATCCTAGCCTCAGTTTCTCCACTGGAGAGTCACCTTAAATGCTTTGGACCTAGCAAGAGCCAATGTGCTAAGACCCCCGGTCCCCACGCTATAGACCAGACGAGTGAGACAATAATCAGAGAAACACTTTCCAGATTCCAGTAGGCAATGTTCATGCCTTGATTCATTATGGGTGGGTTTTCAAAAATAAGCTACTTGAAACACTCCTCTTCAGATGTAGCATTTGCAATAACAGACTTAAGAAATGAGTCCCCAGGAATGGCCCTGTCTAGGCTGTGATGTCAACTGTGCTTTTTCCCCTGGCAGGTACACAGCTCACCAGGTAACAAGGTGGCCTGCGGCATCTCTCTCTTTTCCATGAGCACCCCTTCTCATGAGGCCAGCCTCCCTCGACTGGCTCTTCTTTCCAGTGCTCTCTAAGGAGTTAGCCTTGACAATCACCAGCGTTGTGTTTCACGTATATTCACAGGCTCATTTGCTCAAGCTTTCAACCTTAAGCCATTGAACACATGGGCATGACACCGGGTGACTCACCTCTGGGTTTCATGGGTGGCCGCGGATTCATCCTCATGCGAGGGCATTCACCCCTGATATTCCCTCTCCCAGGACGAAAGCACCTCCTTGAAGCAGCAAGGTCAAAACCCCTCATCCCAAGGGTCTGGCCTGAAAACCATTGCCCATCTAAGCGTCTCACGCCATGAATCAGGACTAGAACCTGCCGGCCCACAAGGTTGACACTTCCGGTAATATAATGGAAAAGTGTTTGGAGTTCTTCAGAGAAAAAAGGATATCTAGGGGCTAAATTGCATTGCAGTCAATGGAGTAAGAACACGGTTTTTAAATTGCAAGACCTGGTGACAGTTTCGCAGTGAAACTATGTATTAGAGCACACGAATTTCAATTTCCAGGTCCAACGTGCCCAAGCCGCTCCGCAGCAGTTTATGGCAGACTTTCTGATTTAAGTTCTGTGATTTGAGTTTATTAGTTTCTGGCATTGAGACCTGTATTTTTGAGCGATTCCTATAAAATGTACTTGGGAGTTATTATTTTCCTTTAAAGAATGTGATACTAAAACAAGTTTTTAATAAAGTGTTTTGAAAAGGCAATAGGCTGGAAAAAAAAAAGCTGGGCAAAACTTCAAGCTGGTAATGAACTGAATATGTCTCTAATTATATTGAATTCACAAGTAATAGAATGAAGCAGGGCTAGCAATTACTTTTGAGTGAAATTGCGTGCCTGAAGGAAGAGAAATCTCTCTTTAAAGTTAGGAAAAGTAGATAAAAGTGCTGTATCATTACATTTGATTTTAAATATCTTTCATTCTAGATTTTCTTTTTTCTTTTTTAAGTCTTTAAAAAATTTTTTTTTTCTTTATTGATTTTAGAGAGAGAGGAAGGAAGAAGGAGAGAGAGATAGAATCATCAATGAGAGAGAACATCGATTGGCTGCCTCCTGCATGCCCCCCACTGGGATCGGGCCCACAACCTGGGCATGTGCCCTGACCGGAAATCAAACCAGCAACCTATTGGTGCATGGGTCAACGCTCAACCACTGAGCCACACTGGCCGGGCTCTTTCACTCTAGATTTTCAAAGATCTAATCAGTTCAAAAATAGATTCTGCAATAAATATTTTGTAGAAACTGATGGTTTTCTCAAATCTAAGTTTGGTTTTGATTTGTTTGAAGCCTTGCGTATGGACATCTCTTTGCTGTGTAGTCCTAATGCCCATGAATTTTCAGGGTGGCACCCCGAAGTAAAATTTGAAAAGTGATTAGAAAGTACTCAATAGAATTCCTACATACCAGGCTGAAGACTCAAGAGTTAAACAGGTTTGAATTCTCCAATAAAACAATTTAACCGAATGTATAAATAATTCATTTGCTGCTTGTAGAACTGCCTCCGCATCATTTGTCTTTAATAAGCCAAATCCACAAATAAATAGGGTGCTGGCTCGCACTGAGGTTCTTGTCTCTCACGATGTGACTCGGAATCAAACCCCACCTTGCCCAGAGGAACCATCCGGCCTTTGAGCAGGTTGCTCAGTGGATAGCCGCAGCCTGGAGTAGGGAAGCCCGGGGCTGTTATGGGGTTTGCATCCCATTCCCCAAACCACGTCATTCAGTCCCACTCTCACAGTAAATTCAGGTCCGCTGTCTACAGGCGAGGACTGGTGTGCCGGGTCAAAGGACAGTGGTGGGCTAGGACCCCTGAGGCCAGGAGCTTTCTCCTTCAAGGGACTCCTCTTCCCTGTTGTTTAAACACACACTTTGTGGTCCTGAGTTTTCCATTTCATCCCCACAACACCGCCCCAGGTGAGTTTTATTATTGCTATCCCCATTCTGTGGACCAAGCCATGAGGATTCAGAAAGGATTCGCATCTCATGCCATGTCCCACTGCTAACCCACGGCAGAGCCAGACTTCAGTGTGGACTTTTGGTTTTTTAGCTGCTAGACTATACAGGTACATGGATCTTCCCCTGAGGTACCCAGCATTGTAGAGGTATTCTGAAAAGTTGATGGGCATAGATATCAAATAGCCTCCTGGGGAAACTGAGGTGCAGAGAATTCAGTGACTTACTAGGATCACAAACATATTAAGTCAAGGGCAGATTGGAGGTTGTTTCAAGGAGCCTCCCTCCAAACTGGAACATGTGGGGCTTGTGCATGACATTCACACGGTGGCCCAGCTGGAGCCAGGGACCACAGTGGAGGCTCCCATCTTGGCTCTGTCCCCATGTGCATCTCTCCTGGGCTTGGGCCCCAGTTTCCTTTTATGTCATATGAAGGGAGATACAGTATCAAGTCTTTTGAGTTCAATTGCATCATTAAAGTTCTATAGCAACCACAGCCAAGGATACTCCACTGTGGAGTCAACCACACATCACCTTTCTGGGGTGCAGGGCTAGAGCGTTGTGACCCTGCTGGACAGATGAAAGTGTGAGACACTGGCCCTGCATCCCAGCCCTGGTTACCTGCCAATGGGCAGACCTGACCTCCTCTCAACCCTCCCACCCCCCCCACCCCCCACCAATGATAAAAGGACTTTGGGAAGCTTAAACCGAAGTATTATGGCTTTTCTCTAACTGCTCACTGCCATCTTGGGCGAAATTTGAGCTTCTACTTGAATGGCTCCATATTCGTTTATCCTTCCCTGGAGCCATTTCATCCACCGGATTATGAGTTCTTGAATCAGGAAGCGAGATTTTACCTTCCGCGTCCTAGAAATTGCTGTAAGATCTGTCACAAGGATGAAACAAAGTCATTTTCAGGAGGCTTTGATAACCCTTTAGTCAGATGCCTTTGCATAAAGTATAATCCTGGGTGGATTTCCTCTGCCAGGAGTTAATGCATCGACAACACCGCATCGTGGCCAACGCCACTGCCTGTCAGTCGCTGCACATCAGGGTCATAAAGAACCCGTCTGCCCCGGGTCACCTTTATCTGTCAGCTCCTCCCTGCCCACTGGCGCTGGCTTCTGCTTTTTTTTCAGTCCTTGGATAAAGACCAGAGGATTGCTTCAGGATTCGGACTTCGGTGTAAAACCACATTAGCTTTGCAAGCTCTAAGACCAAAATCCAATATAATTTGTATTCTGATTTCAAAGATACGATTTGAGGGCACCTTTACGATGACCCCTGAAAATAACTGACATGTAGACAGCAGATCTCCAGACATGCAGGGTCATTGTTCGTCTTGATCTGTGCTGCAGTCGGCCTTCTCGTGTTTATGCGCCCCCAACAGTTTTACTGTATGTCATCACTCTTATTATCATCGGCATTCTGGTGCCCGTTTTCTTTACTTTATCTGTTAAGCAGAGTATATTTTGTGTTCAAAGCGATACATCATAAAGGTAGAGAAAGGTGAACCCTTTGATATATTACAAGTCTTTCATAGCATGAAATAACTATTGCCTATTATTTTACTCCTGACGTTTTTATTTTTAAGGGAATTTCGCTTGATTTGTGGTGCTGACACCTCTGATATGTTGTTTCCGGTGACCTTACATCCAAAATCAGCAGCGTGTGACATTTGATGGGCCAGATAAAAAACATTAATGGTGGAAGAGAGGGTTTATTTTCCTGGTCATAAATTAAGTTTAAATAACTCTGAATTTATTTTAAACTCTCCAGTACTTTTTACTGTCCAAGCAATAAATGTATTTATTACTGGGGGCTACCTGGGTTCTGACACGGATCCCTTTGCTTGGCGGCTGTGAATCCTGTCCTTCTCCCTCATGGAAAACTCATCTCACCTGTGAACGCTGATTGCACAGTGTTCTCTAATTTCCACCAACGGGATCAGAGAAAGGGCTGCTTATCGGAGAAGTCGACCGCAGGTGTTTTTGTTGGGGTGACTCAGTCCTGCAGGAACTCCGTTCCGGAATGAGCAGGAGAGGCAGAGGCACAGCTGTCGTGGCCTGACCTCCGGAGCCCTGTGTGGAAGGCTTGCTTCAGACTCTGATATATTTTCACAAAGGCGGAGCCCGTTTGCCCGTTGTGATCTTTCTAACTTTCCAACTTTATGTGTATGTTTTTTGTACTCATTTATGAGAGGTATTGCAAAATTGCACTGAGAATTTCCCAGTTAAAAATTTTTTTATTTAAACATTTTTATTTATATGTTTGAAAATTGCCTTATATGTATTTTATTGAGATATAATTTACATTCCGTAAAACTTGCCATTTCAAAGTGGACAGTTAAGTGGGTTTTAGTATAGTCACAGGGTTGTGCCACCATCACCACCATCTAATTCCAGAACATTTCATCACCCCAAAAAGAAACTTCCAGCACCTGGTAACAACCACTGACTATTCCTCCTTCCCCCAGCCCCTGGAAACCACTAATCCACCCTCTGTCTCTGTGGGTTTGCCTGTTCTGGACACTTAATATAATTGGAATCATGCAATATGTGGCCTTTTATATTTGACTTCTTTTATTTAGCATGTTTCTAAGCTTCATCCATTTTGTGGCTGAATAATATCCCATTATATGGATGTACCACATTTTGTTTATCCGATGGATAGATTTTTTCATTAAAAAAATTTCATCTAGCCTGGCCAGTGTGGCTCAGTGGATTGAGCATTGTCCCATGGACTAAGAGGTCCCGATTCGATTCCCGGTCAGGGCACATGCCCGGGTTTCGGGCTCGATCCCCAGTAGGGGGCGTGCAGGAGGCAGCCGATCGATGTTTCTCTCTCACTGGTATGTTTCTCTCTCTCTCTCTAAAAAATAAATCAATAAAAACATTAAAACTTTTTCATCTATATGTTTGAAAGTTGCCATGCCATTCATTCCCCATGCATGTCTCCTGTTTGGAATATTTTTTAAAGGTAGATCTTTGAAAAAAATGCTATAAAGTATGTTATTTTAATGTCTTCAATGATAACAATCACATATCTCTTACTGATTTTGTATAAATTTCTTAAACACCTTAACAATGTCATTCACAAAATATAAATGCCAATTTAAAGATTACATGTGATTCTTGACTATATGGAATGCTGTTCAAAGGGCTTCCCATGAAGACCAGTCATGTGACCCCTCCTCGGACCCCAGACATGTCCCCTTGGAGCACAGCCATATCCAGTATGAGTTTATCCTTCCCTGGGCTGTAGACTCTTTGCAGGCATAGGCTGCATCTGCTTCATCCTTATCTCCAGAGTTCCAACACAATGCTTTTACCCAGAGTTCACTCAGCAAGAGAAAAACAAGAGACTTTCATAAAAGGCATACTGACTCCCTTCACATTTAGAGAAACACAGAATTCACACTGCATTGCTTGATGGATATTCACAAAGTAAGTACACCTGTGTACCAGCCAGAACAAAAGCCACGATGGACCAGACCCCCAGATCCCCCTTGAGCTCTCATGGTCAATATCCCACCTTTTTCTCCAATGGCAGCCACTATTCTGACTTCCAGCACCATAGGTGATTTTGAACTTTACATAAATGGATATTCCTTTTCTACTCATGACATTTTCAAAATAAGAATGAAAAGCATGCCCTGGCCGGTTTGGCTCAGCGGTTAGAGCGTCGGCCTGCGGTCCAGAGAGACCAGGGTTCGGTTCCGCTAAGGGCATGTACCTCGGTTGCAGTTTGTCCCGGCGCTGGTTGGTCGTGCAGGTGGCGGCCACTCGATGTGTCCCTTTCACGTTGATGTTTCTCTCTCTCTCTCTTCCTCTCTCTCCCTCCCGCTCTATCTGAACAAAAAATGAAAAAATGTCCTCGGGTGAGGATAAAAAAATAAAAAAAGAATGAAAAGCACACTTTTCAGTCTTATAATAAGGATATGCATGACATACCATCTTTAGATCTAAGCAGCAAAGACTGAAATAATGTAAAGGACAGAGATGCAACCCCCATTTCGTCTGAGCACACTGAATTAAAAAATAATTGTCATGCTTTCTTATGTTTTAATGATTATTCCTTATATTGCTTAATATCCAAGCATAGAAAGTGTGAATTAGGCAACGTTTACCTACCTCCTTCTACCTTGGATTTTTCTTCCTTTATCTTTTTGTTTCTCTCAAGGACCTTGTCATAGTCTATTTGGGCTACTGTAACCAAAATTCCATAGACCAGATGACCACGTACTGAACAAACTTATTTCTCACAGTTCTGGGGGCCAGGAAGTCCAAGATCAAGGAGCCAACAGATTCAGTGTCTAGTGAGGGTCTGCTTCCTAGTTCACAGACAAATGGTGGTCTTCCCACTGGGTCCCCACATGGTGGAGGAACAAGGGAGCTTTCTAAGTTCTCTTTTAGAAGGGCACTAATCCCATCCATGAGGTCTCCACACTCGTGGCATAATCACCTCCCAAAGGCCCCACTTCCTGATACCATCACACTGGGGATTAGGTTTCAACATATGAATTTTGGAGGGAACACAAACACTGAGTTTTTAGGAGATCCTTCCCTAGTTCCAATTCTCATCTTTCACCTATAATGTTAACTGACAATGAAGTGTCCAATCACAATTACTGACCATTTCCACCTGGATTTCTCAATATTTGAAAGGTCTTAAATGCTCAGGAGACACTGCAATTTGAGATTCTGTGGCTGTGAACCAGGGTATCATGAGAACTGGGAGCTCAGAGAAATGAGGATCCTGAATTCAGCAAACCTTTTGACACGGCCTATCACGTTATTCTTGAGGCCCAGAGAGAGAAGCGTGGGACTGGCAGAATAACAGCCTGGCACTGAACTGGGAAGTAAAACTAACCCACCAGATGACAGAATTATGACACAAAAAGATTTGCAGTCTGAAGTGGTAGCCCCAAACTCACTGAATTTCATGGTGATAAACATGAGGTTCTGCTATCAGGATAAATAACTAATGACACACCTACAGGACAAGAGAAGCTGACTGCATTCCTTCAGGAGTGAAGGGTCCTAGGGACTTCAGTTGGCTCTAAGGGCAACATGGTGTGGCTGCCGACAGACTGCTTTAAATCATAGACTTGTCCAGAACGAAGGTGGTCACGGTTCCTTTTGGTTTTCTTCTGCAGTAGTCAGAAGCATTTGGTGTATTTGATTTGGTTTTTAACATCACATTGAAAAAGGAACATAGTAAAACTAGAGTGGGGTAAAGAAGGGTGAAACGATGATAAATTATGGGGAAACCTCCTCATTCAAGGAATGGTTGGACAGTCTGAGCATTACGGGTCAGGGTGCTCTGCAGTTTTCTCATCTGAAGGGAGGTGAGAGGTAGCATAGAGTGGAGCTACTAATACTAACTTGCCTATGACCTTGGACGGCATCTAGTCTTTCTGCAAGTTATGAACGAGTTTTGACCAGGTGATCACTAAGTTCATTCCAGGAACAAAGCTATGCATTGTATAACCCACATAAACCAGAGATGTGTGTGGTTCGGTCTTAGTGGCCCACTCAAGAGCAGTTTAGCAGCCAGACTTAACTAAAAATCAATTCCATTAAAAGATTGACTTTTCTCAAAAGACACCATATTTACCTATGCTCATTCTGATCCATCACCTTTTCCTCTCCTCTGCTACCTTATTCCTTCTAAAAGCCCCGGAAGAAAACTAACATGTCGAACACTTAATATGTGCTAGGTCACCTTTACACATAGTGTCTCCTTTAATTTTCACAAACTCCATGCAAACGATATATTATTGTGATGATGAGCATTTTTTGTGTGAGACAAGGCCTCTCAGAAGGCATCATTTGGCCCAGGTCACAGCTGGTTAGTGCAGTCTGGGATGAGACCTGAGGTCTCCCTCTCCCAGTGGCAGAAGCCTCACAGAGCTAAGCCAGATTTGTCTCCAGTCTGCTTGCTCCATTTGCCTTGGGTGTTGTATCTGGCCCATGCTTCCAGCCTCATTTTTGATCTGGGGACAGAGAACCAGGCTGACATTATGAGGCAGCTTGTTTTTACTAAGAAAACTGTTCCTCTGGTCTCTAGTTTGCTCCTTCCATGTCGGGATTCCTCTGCTTCTGGCCTTCTCAACACCCACAGTGTACATCAGTCCTTCTCACACTCACCGAGAAACACTGCAGAATGAGCTGAGCCAAGGAGAAGGGACTCCAAGTGACAATCGTGCTTCCTTTAGCCTGCACCAAGGCCAACTGCTTGACCTGCCCCTAGGTCAGTTCACTCACTTTTTATGTGCATGGCTGGCTCCTCAGTTTCACAAAGGCTGCTCCAGAGGCAACCAGAGACACAACTGTTGTTTTCAGTACACTGTACCATCATGGAGAAGATGGCATGGTTCAGGGGACAGACAGTAAGCTAAGGGCATATTGGCCCTGCTCTATGCAGAAGGCTCACTTCTTTTATATGAGAAAGGAAGATTGGTTCTCCAAACTCAGTGCCACCAACACATGTTTATCAGATGAATGAGTGAATGAACGAATGAATGAATGCTCAGTGTCATGTTCTGCTGCTACTTTAGAGAACTCCCCAGAGTCAATGAGATCAGGCTGCTTCCTGCCTGATTCTGTGGTAACTCATGAGAGTTCTGATTTTTGAAAGTCAAGGAGGCACATTTGTACAATATATAGTACTTGAATCTTCTTGTTCATTAAATAATTTATTAACAAAGCAAAGTTGGTCCCAAGGATTTGTGCAATAAAAAGAAAAAAGGAGTCAGACCAAGGGTAACTTAGAAAGCCTTTTAAACTCACCACGTAGTGAGAATCTGCTTGCTTGAACCCACTTACTCAAAGGGAGAAAAGTCATGCAAAGCAAGAGAGGCAGAGGAAAATGGGTGACAAGACAAGAAAACTCTTCCCAGTAAGAAGAAAAAGGCTAACCTGTCTTTTAGCTTCTTCATGGAGGATGGGGGCCAGGTCACCCCATCATGGTGACAGACAAAGCTTCAGGGAGGAAAGTTGCCCTTCCCCTGATTGGGGCTGAATCTAGAGCTGAGTAGTGCGGGAGTCTCTGCTACTTCTCATTAGTATGGGGCGCTGATAATGGTCTGCTAAGCTCTTTCATTCATTACTGATGGATGCCTTCAGAAGACCTCCACAGACTAACACCTCAGCCAATTACGTGAGCCCCCTTCCCCTGGTCTTGGTCATTAACCCCAACACACTTACTTCTATTGCCAGGAACTCTGCTTCTGATTTTTCTTGGAGGTTTGGGAGGGTCAGGAAGTAAGGAAGAAAAGAAGTAGAGTTTGGTTATCTCTTAACTTCCAGCAGGAACGCCTGGCTGCTCACAGCCCGTAATGGTGAGCAAATGGTTGTGAAAATCAGAACCCTCCCCTTAACACTGACTAATTGATTAAACAAGAGTTCTTGAAGAGAATGACTTGATGAGAGTAATTTATTGAGATGGTATCTTTTGTCATCATTTTGTCTTTGAGAACACGGAAGAAAACAGCTTTCAAAGGATGCAGCCCCCCCGACGTGAACAGTGGCGGTCTCAGCATCATCAGTTACAGCGGACCGCTCAATTTCGTACCTTTCCAGCTAGTCAAATATCCAATAACTACAAAGGGAAGGAAAAAACACATCCTCACTTCTTGTGTTTTAAACTTTCCAGCACTGGCTTATGAAAATATTTGGGGTTGTTCACTGCTCTGCTCTCTGTAGCATAAACATTTATTTAAATGGGGCTGTCTCTAGTAATGAAGAATGAAGGAAAAACAATGGTCTGATTTTGACAAATTAACTTGTGATTTGGAGAGTCAGTGAAGCAGGGAAGAGACATTCCTAACTATACTAATTAAATGAGCTTGCAACATTTATTTTAATGCAATGGAACCAGCCATATGAAGATGAACATTTTAATTTATTTTGCAGTGACATTATGAAAAATTTCACTGCTGCAGATTATCTACAAAAACAAATCTCATCAGCATCTAGGTTTGTGCAGGAAATTTCCATCTTTCACACGAGCCTGACCTTCCCCAGTGGAAGCAAATGGCAATGAGCTAAGTTACTTGAAAAGTTTTTCTGAAGGTTGTCTTTCCACCGAGGCTGGGCTTTATGTTCAAATGACTTCTATGCCAAATACATTCATTTTTCATGGTGCGGCATAGATGAAAAATTCCGAAGCCATTCTACGGGGAATGCAAATATAGCTCATTAGTTCTAAAACATTTTTCATGAAAGACTGCAGAGTATTTGCCGGCAGATGAGGCTGCATAGTTCCAGCCAAGAATGAACACCACATGTCTCACTAATTGTTTTTTAAAGTTGCGCCTTTCCTCTCTGGCACCCAGGAGCTATTGGAAAGAGAGAACAAAGTGAAAAATGGAGGGGCTGCCTCGCGTGCTTTGACATTATTCTGCACTTAGCGTCTTGCTTTTTTTCTTTCTCTTTCTCTACCTGCAGCCATGTTCTAGAAGGAAAAGGCACAGCTCTGTAGCCGAGTGGAGCATGTTTGCTTGTCCCAGAGTCCCGCCGAGTGCCGGTTTCCTGCAGAGGCGCCCGTCCCCGAGGGCAGCTCCGCGGGAGCCCTCCCGGCAGGCAGGCCGCGGGCTGGGGCGGCTGGCGCAGCACCAGGCAGACAAAGTGGCCTCCTTCCAGAGAGAGGGTGGGTGGGCTGCTGGCTCCAGGCCACCGCCACGGCCAGCTTTAAGAAATCACGAAGTCCAGATGTGTTCCAGACTGATGTTCCCACTGGAGCCCTGCCAGGGAACCCTGGCGGAGAGCGGACCACCTCCCTTTCGGAGTGCGTCCCGCCCACCAGCTCATGCTCAAGGCCTCGTGGGTGCAAACCTCTCCTGCTCTGGATCCCCCCCCCCCCATTGCGCCCCATCTGAGGCGCCTCGGTGGTCTCGCTAGACCACACTGCGCTGAGTAAACCTCGGTTCCCATGGAGGTCCTCTCTGTGATTTTTGGCCTTTTCTATCCAACTCACCACATATTGTTGTGATTGGGAAGAGGCCACAGCCTCCTGGGGTTCTGACCAGCTCTCTTCAGGCGTGGACTCAGCACACGTTAGGGGGTCACGGGGTCTGCACGCACCCGCAGGAGCCGAGCGTCAGCCTCGGGCTCTCAGCTCGCTGGCGCCTCGCAGCGCTGCCCCTCGCGCTGCCCCTCGGCCTGGGCACAGGGAGCCGCTGAGAGCGCATTCCGGACCCCAGTGTACCCCGTGCCCTAGGTCTCCACAGGCCTGGTGGCCACTGGCCCAGCAACATGCATGTCCTGTGGGGAAGGGTGGGTGCACCTGGGTACGAAGGGTCTGTTTTCTCCACCCTGGTTGGAGAAACCTCAGCAGGGTCTGCAACACCACCCGCAAGCTTTGTGCAGTTACCCGGGGAGCTCCTTGGTGTCCGGAGGACCCAGCTCAGTGGCTCCATCTCAGAAGCAGGACAGTCTACCCGCCCACTGGTGCTGCATCCTCTGGGGAGGGTCAGCCTGCTGAAACGGGCTAGTTCTTCGGGATCTTCTCATATGTGTCCATGGTATTGTTTGGAAAAGTGACTGTTACTGTCGTTTCCTCAGTAGAGGACATTGCCGCCAGTTCAGCTCCTATCAGCTGTTTAAGGAATGATCATTTCATGTAAAAAGTCCCATGCTCAAAAGAATAAATGCACAGTTTTTCACAGCAGGGAATTAAAGCGGATTACAAGCAAATCCTTTGGTAGGACAGTTTATTCCCACTTCTCTACCATCTCTGCAAAAGCCAAAGAAGCCAGTTAGACATTAGGAGGATATAAATCACAGGGTAGGAAGGGCCCATTTAAGGTTCTGTTGGGACTCAGCTGATAGCCCCATGGAGAATTCCTACTGCGTTCCATGAGAAGATAGAATTAGGTTTCCTGGAATAAGCATGATAAATTTGAACACGAGTCCCTAAAAAACATCTTGGAAACCCATTTTCTTCCAACTACCCCTGCTCCCACCCCTTTTAATGGCCCTCACTTTAGATCCCTGTCCAAACCCAAGACAGCCTGGCAAATGGCAGACATTCAATACGTGTTTGTGAGATGACCAAGTTAGACAACAATCTTTTGGAGGGGAAAGAGCATGCTGGAGTAGGGGTCTTGGCTGTAGGCACCTCTTTGGAGGTTTCCAAACAAAGGAAGTATGGGTTCCCATCTCCCCAAAGCCAACCGACTGGTCCAGAGGGACTCTTAATGGACCCTTAGCTCAACTCTTTTGTTCTACAGATAGGAACAACTAGGGTCCTAAGATGGAAACTGACATGTGTAAGCTCTCATGGCTAAAGTCAGGCATGGTACCCACCCCAGAAGTCCTTAGCAAGGATTTTGAAACATGCTGCAAAATCCAGACACACTCAAGTCCCACCTGGGCAGGGCAGCAACATCACTGCTTAGTTGCAAATATTTGTCAGAGCTCTGTGCTTGGTACCCTTTTGGGTTTCTGCTAAAGAGGAATTTATAATGTAGCTGGGAAGATAAAAATACATGTGAATTAATGCAAACATCATCCATTGTATTAAATCACTCAGCACAGTCTACGTATAGTCAGTACATGGGAAGTGGAATAAAGGGTAGAGCGGGGCAGATGTAATTTACACAAACCCTCAAGAAGCTTGCTTTCGTAGGACATGGAGGTGGAGGGCCTGGCCCTCAATGTCTCCTCTCTCAGGGGAGAGGCACACTTCCCACAGTTTCCTCTGTAGCTGGTCACAGATTCCATTTAAATTACAACTTGTGTGGGCAGAGAAAAGATTACACCTTTATTTGCCTGTGACTAAACTGTCCTTCCTCCGGTAGGAGGGACATGACGCACTGTCCATTGTGTTCACATGTGGTTCAGACAACTCAGAAGTCCTTTAGGTGGTGTCAAGACTCTTTTAAATGAAAATATTCCACCTCTCGGAGATATCCCTCCTACACCATCTTCTTCCCCTCTGAGGGTATTCAAATATGTGGAGGGACGGGGGGACCAGCAAAGCCACATTGAGCATGGTAGATTGGAGATCCCGGGGCATGATCCTCAGCCTCCTGATCTCCTGGGTGATGCCCTGTGTTCACCTGGGACCTGCCTGCCCTGTGGGCAATGGCGGCTGGGGTCTAAGGCTGGTGGAACTCCTAGTCTGCATGGGGAGGACTCTGGCCCTGACTCAGGGGTCCACTCTGCAGCCTTTGCTAGAGGGCCACCTCATCCCCGGGGATCCCCTCTGGCAAGCTTTGCCCAGCCAGACCCTGAGCAGCCTCTAGGCCCTGCCTGTGCCACATGGACCCCAAGAGATGGCTTGAAAGCCAAACCTTAAGATTTCTGTCTTAGTGTGCTTGACATGACATAGTACCACACACTGGGTGGGTTAAACAGCAGACGTATATTTCTCCCAGCTGTGGAGGCTGCAAGTCCCAGATCAAGGTTTCTGGTGAGAAGGCTCTTCCTGGTTGGCTTTCTCACTGTGTCCTCACACGGCCTTTCCGCCCTGTGTGCACGTGGAAATCCCCCCACTCCCTCCTTGCCTCCCTCCCTCCCTCTATCTCCCCCCTCTATATCTCTCTCCACTCCCTCTCTTCCTTCTTTTAAGGTCACCAATCCTTTGAGATGAGGACCCCACCCTTACTACCTCAGTTAACCTTAATTACTCCTAAAATCAGCCTGCAAATGCGGTCCCATGCACGTTCAAGGCTTCAGCATGTGAACTGGGGTGAGAGGTGGGCACAGTTCAATATACCTGCTCTCTGTGCCTGGCCACACTGTGAGGCCAAGTTGCCAGGGGAACTCTGAGAGGGGCTCTCTTTCCAGAGTATAAAACAGTGTAGAAGGGACAGCAGCCTCTCTTGCCCCTAAATGTTACCTAGATCAGGAAAAATGATGTGTGTGGCTTGTAGATGCGAAAAAGAAGCTAAGATGGCATTTCTAACAGCAAAGCGGAACGCTTGAGACTTGAGAGGCCTGAGTTGTAATCTTTTAATGATTTTTTTTCTGTGATCCTAAAGTGACATGCTCTCCCCTTGGGCCTTGTCCGTTCTTCCCTCATTTAGGGGGCTGTCTACCTGCTTCCTAGGGTGGTTGAGGGGAACCAGCAGAAGACATAATTGCAAAAGTCCATTTTGCAAACACGAAGATGCTTTTAGGTGCTGTAAACAAAAATAATGCAGGAGAAATGCCTCCTTTTAAAACCCATGGCATCTGCAGAGGAAAGCAGGAGCGCTGTTCCCTCTGGTTTCGAGGACTGCTGAGAGGGAACACGAGTCCTCCCACCCGGGGTGAAGGGGAGGCTTGGGGAACTCCGCCTAACTGAAGAGAGATGGATTCTGTGAAGTTCAGGACAACACAGAAAACAGTCTGCACAATCCTCCAGTGACAGTTTGTCAAAGACAAGCAAATCCTTCAGGACATTCTCTTTAATATATTTTTAGTAAATGTTTTATTGTATTGGATTATGGGAATTAAGGGAACGAAGGATCCATACCGTATTTTTCAAAAGCAATATTTTTAGAATCACAAATTATATTGAAATTTTTATACCAGGAAAATAAAAACAAAGATCAGAAGAACTAAACAGCATTTATATATGTCTCTGCAGAGATATATATGTATATTAGCAAATTGAAATATAGCAAATACCCACAAAAACACCCACATAAAAGAGATGCAAATTATATTTTTGACACATTTTCAGCACAATCACCTAATACAATTTTCTTTTATAGGCAGAGGTAATAAATAGTGCAAATGTATATTTATGGTGTGTTTGACAAATGTGTTTGCTTTGAGTCAGAAGGAAAAGCTCCAGTGATTTTACGGTGGAAATGTGTCTCATCTACCTGGGCTAAATTGATCTTTTTCTTCTGGATTTCTCACTGTGACCGAGTCTGAGGTGGGAACCACCTTTTGGTCCCAGAGCTTGGTACATGCTTGGAATAAGGATTTGGCGCATACTTGAAAATCAAGATGTCACAGTATTTGAGTGTGTTTGTATTTGAGTGTGTTTCTGTGTCTTCCCTCTAAGACCCTGCGCTCCTGGAGAGTAAGGACAATGTCACTTCTCTACGAGTCTTTCCACCTCCAGAAGACTGATTTGCAGGGAAGGGGTCACCACCAGGCTGGCTGTTGTTGTTCTGCCAGAGTGGTGTGGTGTCCAGGGAACCAGACCCGTGCTGTGTGCCCCTGAGAATCAGAGCAGTGACTTGCCCTCAACCCAAGGAGACGACAGCGTTTCCCCCGCTGATGAACTTAACTCCCAAGCTGTGTTTCCCTTTGAGTGGCTCCACCTCTCCAGTGTGTCATGTGGGGTGCAGATGTTGACATGTCGGTTTGGTCCAAAGGGGCAGACTCACCTGAGTGCCAGAGGCTCACCTGGAGAGGAAGGAGCAGCCCGAGAACCGGAGCAGAAAGGGAAGGTCCGGACCGTGCCCCTCAGCTAGGGGGCCCTGCCTCACCTCAGACTGCCCCGGGGGGAGGCTGCCTGGGGCCCCGGGTTGGAATGCGGAGAGGTGGGGGATCAGCCAGTGTGTGAATTCGCTCTTGTCGCTGAGAGAGGGGCCGAGGGCAGAGGGAATGGGGACAGCTGAGGAGCTGAGGCAGAGAGGGGCAGGGAACAGCCCTCAGAGCCTAGTGGGCTCACCATGGGGACAGCTCTGGGAGAGGACGCTTGGGCTCTGGCGCTAACTTCATCACAGAGACCCAGCTGGAGAACAGCCCTTTCTCATCAAGGCTCCGAAGCCACAGGACTCCCGGAGGAAGCCGACTTGCCAAGCTCAGATGCAAAGGGACGTCAGGGACACGAGAGGCCCTGCCTCGGTCCCACCCTTCCCCTGCCGGTTCCCTTTCTTCGTTCCCTGTCTGGTGAGGAGGGCCTTGTCGGGAAGGCCAGGTGTTCCTTCCTTTACATGTGCACATCTCTCTCCAGGCCTGATGGGGAGACCCCGACCACCCCCACCACGCTGCTGTGAATAGACATACTTAAACTTCTTTAAGCTTGGGCGACGTCCTCGGATGAGAAGCTCTAAGTACCAAGAATTATTGTTATTACTATGTAGTTACTGCCTAGCACGCAGAGAATTACCCTGCCCTGCTGTGTAGAAGATGTATAGTTGGATGGGAAGGAGGAGACACGTGGAGACTGCGGGAAGAACATGAATGAAATGTGTCGAAGAGTGGCTGGGACAGGGGTGGCCATGCGCAGGGTCTCCCAGCACACTCTCATGACCGGAAGCGAGAGAGCATTTCTTTCCACTCAGCAAACATAAGACGCCACGAAGATGCTCGCACTGGCCTGGATTTAAATCCCAACCCCAGCACTTATAACTGTGCGCTTTGGATGAGCTAATGAGCCTATCTGGGCCTTGGTGTGTGGTGCTTGGCACATAGGAAGCTCTGAATGGTTGTAGCAATTATTATTACTGCCATTACTGCTGCTACTATTACTTGTCAGTGATTTGCAGAAGGAGTCAGTACATACTCTAAAGCATTGTTTTCAGACAGAGTCGGGGTTTCCCGGGAGGGGTCACCAAAGAGATCCAGGAGAAATGGGAACCCACAGCCTGCAGGGAACCTCTAAAAGGGGTCAAATGGATGCCTCCCCGAATTTCCCAGGACCCCCACTGAGTGGAGGGGGGTCTCAATTCAACTTAAAAAT
This sequence comes from Tadarida brasiliensis, assembly GCA_030848825.1. Classification (NCBI taxonomy): domain Eukaryota; kingdom Metazoa; phylum Chordata; class Mammalia; order Chiroptera; family Molossidae; genus Tadarida; species Tadarida brasiliensis. The sequence goes on along the minus strand of CM061267.1, from coordinate 88,444,308 downwards.
AGTGTTGAGAGGTGGCTGTCTTGCTGATGAACTCTGGGTGTGTGTTTCTGGAAGAGCAGCCACTAGGCTTGATCAATGACGATGCGATCAGTGACCCACATCAGTCTGTCCATCAGGAAATCTTGAGACAGTTCTGGAAGCCATGCTGCACCCTGTGCATTTGGTTTCTCCCCAGGGCGTCAGGGGTTGGCCGGTCTTTGCCGAGACTTCACACCCCATCTCAGCTTCAAGCACACACCTCACCAGCTGGGCTGACTTCTGTGGTTTATAGTCACCAGACAAGCCTCGCTGGCCCAAAGGAGTCTATGATAAGAAGTATCCCTATTGGCACTGCCACAGAGAACTAATGACAGAGGAGGTAGGACAAGCATCAGAGAAAGATGACAGACAAGCTGAGACATGACTGGACAGTCAGTGCAGCTGGAGTTTGGATTCAGAGTTATTTCAGTTCCAGTGATCAGGAGATGCTTCACTGCTTCCTGGGAGATCACACGGCAACTCAAAATGAGAACATCCGATCGAAAATGCAAATAAACACTCCCCCAATGACACACTGGGTGATGTCTACACGCTTTCAAACCAAGATTTAAAAGGGCCTTGTCCCAGTGACTGGTTGCCTGATCCAGTTGAGGTGGTTCTGGTTGAGGTTGACAGTAGGATTGTTTTCCACCCAATTGTTTGAAGTGGTCTGACGATTTAGGGACATGTAACTAAAAACATCCCCACTCCCTCCAAGGAATGGAGTGATACGAATTAACTCGGAAGAACAGTTTCACCCTGAATAATATCCATGGTATTTGAGTGGCAGAAACTATTGGGCTGTTGGCTATGAAAGCTGAACCCCTCATCTATTTCCCTCACTTACTGTTTTCCTTTTAATCATCCCTGTCTCGGTTTATTCTCAGAGTGGTGAAATTTCCAGGCCTGAGTATAGTAAGTCGTCACTCACTGGAGCATTAATTGAAAGGTATCTTTCCATCTTCCCTCTTAAAAGCTCAAGAATTATTTTTCAGACTTCTTTCTCTGTTGAACTAATCAAACAAAACAAAAACACTTTTTAAAAAGTCAAAAAATACCCCAGCTGCCCCGGGGCAGTGTGGCTCAGTTGGTTGGGCATTGTCCCGTTCACCAAAAGAGTGCCGATTGGATTCCTGGTTGGGACACGTGCTGGGTTTCCAGCTCCATCCTGGTAGGGGGTCAATGTTTCAAGACAAGAGGCAGCTGATCAATGTTTCTCTCTCTCTCCCTCTCCCTTCCTCTCTCTCTAAAAATCAATTTAAAATTAACAATAAAAAATACCCCACTAAATAGAACAGGCTGTGAGATGCCAAGCAATTTAAATTCCATCAGTATATTTTATTGATTCTATTTTAGGGAAACAGGACAACTCAGAAGCTTGAGAAACACATGGGCATGAGTCCTGTTTTGGAAGGAGGCCACTTTGGAACCTGTTCCTTGCCATCATTCCACACCTTCAATGAATTAATTTAGATTTAGGAAGGAAAAAAACACCACAAAAACTCCTTCTCTGTATATGGAAGAATTTCACTGGGATGCAAAGTGGGGTTGGAGGAGTGTGAACTTATGATACAGTTCCACTTATGACACAGAATTTTAGGGGCTCTGTGAACCCAACTGCTTCCGGGACAGGGCGAGTAGAGGAGGGTGAGGAAGGCCCCGCCAGTGCATGAGAAAGCAATGGGCTATTTTGAGCCATTTTACTGAAAGGAATGAAAGAATAACTGCGTTGCTGCTGGACTCAAAGTTTTCAACAAATGAAAACTTTGGTTCTTAAAAAAAATACAAGAATAGTAAACCACACACTGTGCCAATGACAGGAGAAAATTCTGCACACTTGTACCCCAACAAATTCAATTTTTAAAGGAGCAAATGCTTTGTTTGTTGGCTATCATTTTTACGGCAAGTTGTTCATTGCAGACTGTGACCATCCTGACACAGTGTCTCCCTCCTGCCCCTTCTCCCAGCTGGCTTTGAGGGAACACACTTCCAAGTTTGAGGATTCATCTTGTCTGATTAATGATGTGTACACAGAGATTTCGGTCTCATCTTCCTTCTCTTGGTCTCTTTTATTCCGTTGTTTGCTGTGCTACAACCCTGCGGATAGATGGTTCTGCCGTGATAAATGTGAAGTTTGCATAAGCCATGTAACAGCAGGACAGCCCATTATCACTGTACATTTTCCATGGCTGTGCAAACCTCTGTAGGCTATTTTATTGCTAATAGATCCACAGAGAAACAGTAGTGATTTTACGACTCTTTTTAAAATGGAAATTCATGTTTGAGAAATACAACTGGGAGGAAACAGATGTAAACCACTTAAGCATTTGCAGAAAATTGAGATGCACACTCTTATTTACAGACCTACATAGCCTCCATCGCTTTATTTTCAAAATTAAAATAAGCAATCTGTTTACCATGGGAAATGAGGAACTGTAAACTTGTTGTTTTTCCTTTTATGCAGCAATGGCCACCATCGCTGGGTTTAATGGCAGCCCTGAAACAGGATGGCAGTTCTTTTTCCCCTTAGATTTTATTGTCTACAGCACATTCCCTCTGTAATCTGAGTGAGAGGTAGGCAAGTGGGAGAGATTATAGTATAACTGTATATCTGAACTCACATTATGCTTTAACAGCTAAAATGATTACCAGACTCATTAGAAAGATTCTAACCAAGTATTTAACACTACCTGTAAATGGCTTAAAATACTGGAACAGTCAATCAACCTCTACAAAAAAAATGCTTTTATAGGTTCAAACACAAAAGCACAGCCCATTCCAAAACACTTATTCTTGCCTCGTTTCAACCTTCTCATATCTAAAGAAACTGTGACAAATCTCACATTTTGGAAAGGAGATGTAAATTGAAGTATCACAGAACAACATGTCCATGAGATATTTGTATGTCAGGCTCATCAGTGTAAGTTCCTTAGGACATGTGGATGCTTCTCGGACTTTTGTTAGTGGTGGGTTTTTTTTTTTCCTGTTTTGGAACCATATTTTTTTAAATTGTGGTAAAATATACATAACATAAACTGTATCATTTTAGTCATTTCCAAGTGTACAAGTCAGCAACATGAAGTACATTCACACTGTTGTGTAACATCACCATCAGCCACCTTCAGAATTTTATCACCTTCCCAAATAAAAACCCTGCACCCATTAAGCCCCAACTCCCATTACCCCCTCCCCATAGTCCTTATAACTTCTGGTGTACTCTGTCACGATGACTGTGACTACTCTAGGTACCTCATATAAGTGAAGTCATACAATATTTGTTCTCTTGTGACTGGCTTATTTCACTTAGCATAATGTCTTCAAGGTTAATTTATGTTGTGGCAGGTATCAGAATTTCCTTCCTTCTTAAAGCTGAAAAGTATTCCCTTGTACATACTTGCCACATTTTGTTTATGCACTCCTCTGCCAACGGTGGTCTGATGTTGATGTTGAGGGGTATTCCCAGCACCGCGGGGTGCAGGGGTCCTGCCTAGCACTGAGCACCGCAAAGCGAGCTCAGGAGAATGAGGACTGCCCAGACCAGACCTGCACAGTGAGGCTGGGCAGTCTCCTGTGGACTGCAGACTTCTGTCTCTGCACAATCCCTTGCTCTGTGAATCTTGCTTTCTTCCCAGATTTTTGTTTTAAATGTGAAAGGAGGCTAAACTAGACCCTCTTAAAAACTGAAATCCTTCTCTGAGGCTGGACATGATGAACTTCAGCCCAAGGCTCCTTGGCAACCCTAATCCCAACCCCAAGGCACCTGTTTCCAGGGTCCTGGATGGAGGCATGGGGGAGACGCCCCAGTCACAGCCTGTGGGTCACCTCAAACGAGGCACAGCCACAGCCAGCCAGGCTTTGAGCTCAGCCATCCTTATGGAAACCGGGCTGTACTGAGATGATATTGAGAGCATTCAGAAACCTATTTATCTCTTCGGCTAGAGGAATTAAATCACTGCCCTCTGTTTACCTTGTTATCTCATGGCCCCTGTGATGTATAGGAGCTTCTGTTTATTGCCCCTTCGTGACATAAGCTAATTACAGACCCTTGTGGAAGAAGCTTGGTGGCTCATCTGCTGCGGTTGCCGTGACAGTCACCACGGCTGCTCACGCTCACCCGCTCTCTGCGTTGTTGGGTGTTGTCATTAACAAAGCAGGGTGTTCCCCGGGCCTGTGAAATTAGTTTCTGTCACCAGTGTACTGTCCAACAAATAAATAACCACGGGGGTTGCCTCAACGTCTCTGACATTTTACAAGGGAAAGGGGGCATTTGTTGGGAGGAGATCTTATTACTAGAGAGATTCTTTGGCATTACATACGTGTTGTGGCGAGACCTTCGACAAAAAGGTGTCCACGTGTGTCTACTTATTCTACAGCAATGCTGCAAGGTGTCAGGACAGCTCCAGCCCCCATTGTGTAGATGAGGTTCAGGTGATGTGTCATGGACCTCAGTGCCCTGTGCTCCCTCCGCGGGCCGCCTCCTGCGGTGCCCTCGCCCTCACCCTCCTACATCTCTGTGGCCACTTTCCCTTCCGTCTCCCACGTCTTCCTCAAAGCTTTGCCTTCAATTATGACTTCACCCTCTCCTTCGCCCACTTCCCTGGAGCTGCAAACACACAGTCGTGCCTCTCGGGGCTCTGGATGCTGCCAGGCCTGGGCCACCTCCTTGTCTCAGTGACAGTCTCTATGGAGTTGGCATGCGCTGACATGCCTTCATGCAACAGTTAAATGCAGCCTCTGCGCAGTCCGTTTCCTTGCTTCCTGAAACAGGTTTTCTGTCGGGCGTCAAGGTGGTGTTGATTTGTTGGTTTTTCTTTTCTGTTTTGGGGTTTTTTTTTTCCCACAATTTGACTTATCTGTGCATGACCACAGGAGCCATAATATTTTGCTCTCTTTAAATTCATGGCCTCAGCTCCCATGCACCCCACATGCCTCGTTCACACTCCCCAAATGACCTGCCGTTCTCACTGATACTAATATTAGTGCCAACAGTTCTTGAGTGTTACCTAAATATCAGGCAGATATTGTCCCAATTGATCCTTAAAACAGCCCTGGAAATAGTTTAAATTGTTAAACCCATTTTACAGATGAGGAAACTGAAGCACAAAAAGATAAATTAAATTGCTCAAAGTCACACAGCTGGTCAGTGAAAACAGGGGTTTGAACCCAGGCAGCCTGACTCCAGAACACATGAACTGCTACCCACCAGCTGGCTCCCTTTAATGCATCGCCACCTGTCCTCCTCCCTGTCACAGGGTCACCTGTGTCCACTCCTTCCTTCTAGAAGGGAATGAATAGAGTACTGACCTTGGCCTACTAAGTGGAATAGTGATGAAGTTCTTCCAACTGTCCTGACACATTTCTTTTTCCTTGTGATGGCCTCGAAAACAAAGCCAATTTATCTGCTGATGAAGTCCAGGGACTGAATGACAGCGAACATCCTTGGTTTTATTCCAACTAACACCTAATTGGAGGGTTGGCTGGCTGGGCATGTGTCTCTTGGGTAAGGAGCCTTCTTAACATACATCGTCCCTCTTATTCTCCTCAACCTTTCACAGAAGCTTCAGGGATTATTTTCAATCCTCTCTCTTCTGGAAGATGAAAGACAGCAAGCAGCCAGTCCAGCCCTTTCTCTGTCCTTGGCTTCCTGGCGCATCGCTCCCACTGCCACTATCTGAGACTTCAGCTCCGTCTCGCTTCCCTTTCCAGCTGACTTGCCCCGAGCACCACCGTGCCACATACAGATTCATTCTGGTCACTACTGTTATTCTAGAAACTTCTTTTCTTTTTTTCCACCCCCTGCAAGTTTTGTCCAACACTTACCCACTCATTCTTTCCCTCCCGGGGTTTCTATCCATCCCACCAGATCCTCCCATATACATGCCTTCATTGAACATGTCTTGAATTTCATAGCACCTGTGAGATGGGGAAAGACAGCGTTTCTATCCCCAAGAGATGCTTCTATGGGAATCCTCTCCCCTGTTACTCAACATGATAACTTTCTCCTCTTCCAGGAAGCCTTCCCGGATCACCTTTCCCAGTCACTGGCCTTTCTCTGAACTCACGGCATCTACTTTCTGGCTTCCACATTCTGCAATTCATCCTACTCTGTCTTGTGCCATTTCTTGTATTACTGTCATGCATTGTTATTAATGTTTCATGTATTTATGCTTTTGTCTCCTCAACTAAATTTTAAGCTCCTTGAAGGGGTTTATACTTCTGAATATTCTTCATACTGCCTTGATTTCAATAAATTTTCTATTTGATTTAAGCTCTGGTTGAGTAACAAAATACATTTTATTGAGTGCCCAAAACAAGAGGGTTAGGCGAGCCATTTTGAAATTCCCTGGATTCTAGTTAATTATTTCCTTTTGCCAGTTGGCATTTGAATTTAAAATTAGTGAATGAACAAAGGAGCTATCAGTAAGCAAGTCATCCTCTAGCTTATAGTAAGAAAATACCTTTCAGCATGACTCTATATGGCCTAAAAATAAATTTTAAAAAATTATAAAAATATGAAACACTGTCTTTTATGTGCAGCAACATTATTTACTGGTTAAGAAGGTGTATGCTATGGGCAGAATTGTGTTGCCCCCAAAATTCGTATGTTGAAGTCTTAACCCCTAGTACCAATGGTAAGCAACCACATTTAAAGATAAGGTCTCGTAAGAGGTAATTAAGTAAAATGAGGTTGTTAGGGTTGGCCCTAGTCCAATGTGAATGGTATCCTTATAAAAAGAGGAAGTTTGTACACACAGGGAGACACCAGACACACAAAGAGAGGCACAAGCTGAGGGGTGACCATGTGAAGACACAGCAAGGGGTTGCCATCTGCAAGCCAAGGAGAGAGGCCTCAGGAGAAACCAAACCTGCCAACACCTTGATCTTGGACTTCCAGCCTCCAGACTGTGAGAAAATAAATGTTGTTGTTGCAGCCGGCCAGCCTGTGGTACTTTATTATGGAGCCCAAGCTGATAAATGGCTAACACAATGCAATCCGTACTAAAATAAACTTAGGATTCCTTCTCTGTCATTTAGTCACTGAGTGTCTTGGGGCGTGTTATTTAACTTGTCTGTCAGTTTCCTCATCCGTGAAATGGGAACACCACACCTACGTCTCTGTGTTGTTGTGGTGGTGGAGCTCCAAGGTTAAAGACAGGGCTTTGAGGTTGGACTCTCCAGAGTTTGAATCCAGACTCTACCTATTAACTGTGGTATCTTGGGAAATGTTCCTTAACTACCTACTTCATGATGTTTTCATGAAGATTAAATGAGAACTTGTCACACAAATTCTCAGTAAATGTTAGCTTTTCTTCTTATTCGGGGGAGAGGGAGTCTTAGCCAATGGGTCTCAAATGCAAGACCCTCCTACCAGGAGAGTTGTCTTGACCTGATGCTGTTAAGTACTTAATTCCTCTAAGTCCCTTTGTTGTGATTCCGTACTCACAAAGCAACCTTCCCCAGGGCTCTGCCAAGCAAGAGAAGACTTTGGTGAGGTGCACAGAGTATCCGGTTCTCCTGACAATTGTATTTCTCATTGTCACTCTGCCACTTTCCAAATGGCTTGGACAGTTACTGAGGTTCTCTGTCTTCGTTTTCTTGTTTGCAGAAAGGGGATAATGTTACCTAGATACCATGATGAGTTGAGGAGGATACGTGGTATTAGAAATAACGCCAGCTAACATATATGGAGCATTCACTGTGGGACAGGCACGTGCCAGTGCTTTGCAAACATGATCTCATTAAAGGAAGTGTTGGTAAGTCTTGTATAGCACCTGGCACACCATAAACAATAAAGCGAAGCAGGTAAATGGATGTGGCGAATAGGAGATTGCTTCCCATGTAGTTTATTTGTAGGAATAGAATATGCTGATTATGCCCATCTAAATATTCCAGGGCATGTAACAGGTTTCTGAATATAAAATGTGACATTGGCATTCTGCCTTAAGGCAACATCTCGCAAAAGTGGTTAACGTGTCCATTCCTGAGAAATAATTCCCCTCTCCATGTGAAGGCAAAATCAGGTTTCTTATCTTAAGAGAAAAAGGCCAAGCTTAGACTGTGAAAAATTCACCAATATAGACCTTTTCTTTTGTTGAACTTCTGATTTAGGTAAACTTCATCGTTAATAGGTCTGTTATAATCCATTGTATGAATTTAGCATACTTTACATAACCATTTTCCTATTCTAAGACATCTAGACTTAATCCTTTCCCTATTTTTATAAATCACACTGTAAAGAAAAAATTCTGTATAAAGGTTGTTGTTGCTTTCCCTTTGTTTGAGCTGTGGAAGTTTTTCCATAAAAAACTAAGGGATGCTAAATGATGTCAATTACTAAGTTCACCAGCCTGCCCTTAAATGACTCTAGGAATGAAGTTGGCTCTCTTTTTTCTTGTACCCGGTGCCCATTTGAAGGGGGTAGATAGGGTTGGGATGGGTAAGAGGGTAATAAAGGCAGAGGATTCAGGAACATCCCCCTGGGGTGCACAGTGAGTCACTGCTGAAGCCATTTGCAGAGAACACATGGTCTCCTAACTCGTCTGACTCGAATGGCCAGCGCCGGCTTGCACAGCAGCACTCAGGAGCTGTCGCCTTCATCAGCCATATCTTGAGGGGGTGCACGCAGAGCCGTGAAGACTATTGAGAACGTAAGTGAAGGTTATTGCTGCCAGCCGCGCACATTCCACTCGCGGGCTGATTAGTACACTGAAGAGCTCTCACTGACATTTCGTGGTTTAACATAAAGATTTCTTTTGCATAGCTCAGGAAAGAGAGACAGATTTTCAAACAGCTGTCTAATATCTCTGTCAGCATAGAAATTAAATAGATTTAGGAACTTCAGAAAAACATACGCACATTTAATGCCCAGTAATGATCAATTCCAATTTCCAGTTGCAGAAATAGGAATTGTTTTCAATGTGTTCTGTGGGTTATTCCAGATAAACATCTGGCATCATTTTATTTCTTTTTAATCATTTGAATGGTGATATTATAGGTCTATCTATTTATTTGTCCAGCTATAGAGCTGATGATATTATGAAGATATTGAAATGAATTCATGTTTCCATCAACTTTTAAATGAAAGCATTACATTGTTTTAAAGCAACCATTTTGCTTTTAAATTTGGATTACAAACTTCCTCCAAACTTGTTAGCAGTATTACTTTTTTTATAATCCTCACCAGAGGATATGTTTTCTATTGACATTTAGAGAGAGGAAGGGAGAGAGAGAGAGAGAGAGAGAGAGAGAGAGAGAGAGAGAGAGAGAGAAATATCGATCTGTGGCCTCCCATAGGCAAACTGACTGAGGATCGAACACACAACCTTTTGGTATACGGGACGATGCTCTAACCAACTGAGCAACCCGGCCAGGGCAGCAGTATTTTTTTTTTTTTTTTTTTTTTTACCAGTGATAATGAAAGACAGAGGCACTACCTTGCCTTGAATTTGTGTTTGAAGGAGGGCCACCCTTTGCCTTCCATATTGTAGACAGAGAGCCCATGAAAGAATGATCCAAAACTCCTGATTCTGGTAGGATGTTCTTTCCATTGACTTGTTAGTCTCAACCAATCAAAAAAAAAAAAAAAAATTCCCACCAGGCATCGTGTGTAGTGAGAGGCTCAAATGCCAGATCCACTACTTTGTGACCCTCATCAAAGTGATTCCTTCTCTGAGCTCCAAGTTCTTCCTCATTGGTGCAGATTAATAGCAATCCACTACTAAATGAGCTCATGTATATGGAGCATCTCAAACTGTACACAGGAGGAACAGAATAGACGATAGCCTTTCTTATGAGGGCAAATCCAAAGCCACAGAGCCCTCACTGTAAGTCTATGGGGGACGGAGCTTGGGAAAACAGGCTGATATGAATTAGGCTATGTACCTGAACAAGTAACCCAGAATAACAATAATAATAAAAGCAAAAGCAAATTAACTTGGGTCTAGAGGCCCCACCCCTTCCTCTCTCAGAGGACCACCTCAAACAAATAGGCGGTCCAGCCTCTCTGTTCAGTAAGAAAACATGAATTCACAGTCAACTGGTGCAGGGCTCTGCTGAGAGCAATAGAAACTAATCAAAATTGTAGATCATTTTAATAAGAGGTCACTTTGGAGCCGTGAGGGCAGTTACAGTTACAGTTGATTTAGGCTGCTGTGAGGGTTGTAAAGACAACACACCTTCGGTCTTTAAGCCCTATAGCTCCCTTTGGGTAATGATAAAGAAATACAGCAGTGTGTAGAGTTGCAGCTTCCATGACCTTCCATGGATGCAGACGCACATCTGGGCCGGTCGAGGCAAGTACCACATTCAAGAAAAGCTTGGTCTGATGTGGTTTTCCAACCACATTAGATGTCCCATTCCCAGCATGAGGGCTACACCCACACTCCTCAACACTGGGTAATGTTTCATATGCCATTTGCTTTACCCAGTCAAGTCCCTAAAAGCCTCAGTTCTAATTTCTGTACTCATAGGCAAGATGGCCTGTGGACAAACAGTTTTGGATCCCCATCCTGGCTCTACCACACCCTAATCATGTGACCAGTTTCCTCATCTGAGAAATGAGAGTAATTGTTAATGAGAGTAATCAAATGAGTTGATGCCTGTGGTATATTTTGTCCATTGCCCAGCACGTAGAAAGTGCCCACTGAATGATGAAAATAAATGGTAGCTACTCATAGATTCTAACAGAAAGTATAATGGGTAGTTAATTTTAGCTAAGTTAGATTTGTTTTAGGCTGAGGCTTCTAAAGGTAGATTTATTTTTTTAACTCATCTTTATTGTTGAATGTATTACAGATGACTCCCCTTTTTTCCCCCATTGACCCCCTCCTCCCCAATCCTGCCCCCCTCCTGCCTTCCCCACACTATCGTTGGTGTCCATTGGTTATGCACACATGCATAGAAGTTCTTTGGTTTATCTCATCCCGCCTTCCCTCCCCCCTTCCCTTTGAGGTTCATCAGTCTAACAACCAATTTGTACTTCTTAATTCCTTCATCTTTTTCACCCATCCCCCCAGCCCCCACCCATCTGGCAAGCAACAAAAAGTTCTCTGTATCTATGAATCTGTTTCTGTTCTGCTTGCTCATTTTGTTTGTAGATTCAATTGTTGATAGATATGTATTTATTGCCATTTTATTGTTCATATTTTTTTATGTTCTTCTTCAAGAAGACTCGTCAACATTTCATATAATGCTGGTTTGCTAGTGATGAACTCCTTTACCTTTTTCTTGTCTGGCAAACTCTTGATATGTCCATCAATTCTAAATGATAGCTTTGCAGGATAGAGTAATCTTGGTTGTAGATCATTGCTTTTCATTACCTTGAATATCTCTTGCCACTCCTTTCTGGCCTGATTTCTTTTGAGAAACCAACTGACAGTCTTATGGGAGCTCCTTTGTAGGTTACAAGCTGCTTTTCCCTTGCTGCTTTTAAGATTCTCTCTTTGTATTTAATCTTTGGCATTTTGATGATAATGTGTCTTGGTGTGGACCTCTTTGGGTTTATCTTGTTTGGGACTCTCTGTGCTTCCTGGACTTGTATGTCTGCTTCCTTCACCAAGTTAGGGAATTTTTCTGTCATAATTGTTTCAAATGGGTTTTTAATTTCTCGTTCTCTCTCTTCTCCTTCTGGCACCCCTATGATGTGAATGTTGGCACACTTGAAGTTGTCCCAGAGGCTCCTTACACTATCCTCATTTTTTTGGATTCTTGTTCCTTTTTACTATTCTGATTGGGTGTTTTTTGCTTCCTTATATTCCAAATCGATGTTTTGCTTCTTGGCTTTACCTACTCTACTATTGATACGCTGTAAATTATTCTTTATTTCAGTTAGTGCATCCTTCATTTCTGACTGGTCCTTTTTTATGTTGTTGATGTTCTCACTAAGTTCCTTGGAGGTCTCCTTAAGTTCCTTGAAGGTCTCACTAAGTTCCTTGAGCAACCTTATAACCAGTGTTTTGAACTCTGCATCTGATTGACTGCTTATCTCCATTTTGTTTAATTCTTTTCCTGGAGTTTTGTTCTTTTCTTTCATTTGGGACATGTTTCTTCGTCTCCTCATTTTGGCTGCTTCCCTGTGATTGTTTCTATGTATTAGGTAGAGTTGTTATGTCCCCAATGCTTTGTAGGGTGGCCTATTGTTGTAGGTGTCCTCTAGGATCCAGTGGCGCAGCCTCCCTGATCACCTTAGCTGGGCCCTTGAGGTGCACCCCCAGTGTGGACTGTACACCCTTCTGTTGTAATTGAGTCTTGATTGCTGTTGGCACATTAATGGGAGGAATTTACTCAGGCTGATCAGCTGCAAGGACTGGCTGTGCCCACTGACCACTGGCCTCTGACTACCTTGGAGGATCAGCTGAGTAGGGGCCCACCACACAGAGCAAGACTCACTTCATCAGGGCTCTGGTATACACTGAGTCTGCTCATTGAGTGTGTCACTTGTGGAGGTGGTTGGGTGGTGGTATTTTGATGTGGTCTGAAGCTGTCCACTGGGTGTGCTGGCTCTGGGGCAAGGTCAGCCACTGCCTGTGTTCTATCTGGGGCCACCCAGCATAAGATACAATGTGATCTGAAGATGGCTGCTTCTTGTGCAGGGCTTGGAGGTGCCCAGGAAAAGCCAAGTTGTGAACCAAGGCTGGCTGCTTCTAGTGCCAGGCCTGGGGCCACTTAACAAGAAGTATGGGGCTTGCTGAGACCAGATGCTGCTTGTTTGAGAGATTTTAGGAAACTGAAGCAGGATCCAAGACAGGCCAATCCTATGGGAAAGCCTTTGGAAACAGCTTGGGTGGGCCAGAAAGTTGGGTGGGGCAGGGCCTCAGGGAATCACCAGGGGGGGCAAACAGTGTGATCCAGGTTGCTAGAGTCCCAGAAATGGTGGCTGTCTGCCGCCCCAGGGAAGGGCTCACCAAAGCAACATTAGCCTTTGCCAGCATGTCTGTCCAGGAGAAAGCTGCCTCTCTAGCCCTCATCCTGGGGCCAAACAGCTTAGTTCTTCCCTGTATGTCTCTGGTGCCCCTCAAGCTGCCTCCTCTCCGAGCTTAGAATGAGTAAGTCTGTGCGCGGGCCCTTTAAGAGAAGCTGCCTGGGCTGCAGCAGCCTCAGCCTCCCTCTGCCTCAGTTCCCGCTGGTTTTACAGCCAGAAGTGATGGGGATTCTCTTCCTGGCACTAGAACCCTGAGCTGGGTGCCTGGTGTGGGAGGGGAATCCCTCACTCCTCAGGGAGGACCTTCTCAGCCGAAGTGTCCTCCTGATTTTTATCCATCACACGTGGGTGTGGGACCAGCCCGTCAGCTTCTGCCCCTCCCACCAGTTTCCATGTGGCTTCTTTAATTTCGTAGTTGTAGGACTGCCATTCAGCGCTATTTCAGGCAGTTCTGAAGGATGGTTGTGTTAAAGTTTAGTTGTAATTTTGATGTGGTTGTGGGAGGAGGCAACACTGCGTTTACCTATGCTGCCATCTTGACCAGAAGTTCCAAAGGTAGATTTTAAAGAAGAAGAACTTTTGAAAGAGCCATGAAAATAATGCTGGCCCACAGATTTGAGACCCAAAATTCGTAGGAAAAGCCCAAAGAATGCCACTTGCTCTTCTTGTCACTTCTATATTCTTGCTGATTTTTTTTACTTATCTAGCACTACATGTCTCCCTCAATGATGTTCTATTTGTCAGTTTCTTATATTCTATCAGATGATTTAAAATGTATTTTTAATATTTGCTACTAAGTACATACAAGTTCCTGCTGAATTAAGTCTTTTTTTTTTTGAATATGTACTGATGCTCATTACCTACAATACTGACTTTTGCCCGAGGTCTGTTTCATCAGATATTATTACACCAGCTTTCTTTTGGCTACCATCTGCCTGTTGATACAATTTTTCCTCAGTCTTGTTCTGCCTGTCTTCTATGACGTGATTCTTCCTCTTTCTTATTTTTAGCTGGAGACTTGCTCTCCCGAGTAAAGACTATATTCCCCAAGGTCCTTTGCAGCTAGGTGTGGCCATGAGACTAAGTTCTGGTCAATGAGATGAACATAGATGGGTTGTCTGACAGCTTTCAAGAACCGACCTTAAATGACAATACAAGATGAGCCATTTCTTCTTCTTCCTTCCTTCATCTCGCATCCTGGAATGCAGAAGCTGCCATCTTGGACCTAGTGGTCAAGGCAACCCAATGTGGAATCATAAAATAAAAAGAGCCTGGGTCTCTGATACCAGTGACTGCCAGGGACTCCAACCGATAGGAGAGAAAAAATAAATTTCTATCTTGTTTAAGTCACTGTTATTTGGAGATTTCTGTTACTTGTGGTCAAATCTATCTCCCAATGAATATACCAGTTATATTCTTTTCCTCTGAAGTGTCTATATTCATATGTTTTATAAATATCAATTATAAACACAATTTGGAGTTGTTGTTTTTTGTTTGTTTTTTGGCTATGGGTGTATGTTCTCTTTTAGTTTGAATCTGACTTGATGACCTTAGTCTTTTAACAAGAAAGTTTAATCCATTTCCATTGAGTGTAATTATTAATATATTTGGATTCATTGTACTATCTTTATCTTATTTTGTAATTTTTATTTGCCCCACTTTTTCTATATTTCTTCCTCCTTCTTTTAGATTTAGTTTCTCCCTTCATTCCATTTATTCCCCTCTTCTTCTGGTTTGCAGTCTAATTTTTTTCTTTATAGAATATGCTGTTTAATCTAACAATTTTATCATGCCTATTTAATTTAATACTATCTAAATAGTGTCAGTAAGAAATTTTCAAATTCTGTGTACAATCCTGAATTTGTTGATGCTGATAATGTTTGAAGATTATTTCATAAAAGTATATTATAATATCCTTTCCCTTCATGGAAGAATAACACAGGTTTTGGCCCATTGATAAAAACAATAAGCCCCACAGCTGGGCCTTTGTCCCAGAGTCAGCCCTGAGTTTCTCAACCTTTCCAACATAAGGATACTTTGGTTACTGTTCCCCTCAGGAACCCATATTTTGAAAGGATGTAGCATATGGTAAGGATTTTATGTATGTGTTTATTTATATTCTAACTCAGTCCCACTGGGATTTTTAAGAACACTTACAGAGATGCAAACCTTATAGTAAGATAAAATAAAATGTAAAAGAGTTTAGAGAATTGAAGAAAGGAAAACTGCATTTATTAAGTAATGAATTCTCATTTCCACTTTTATTAATCAAAGAAATGAAACTGCCAGTCAGACTTCTGATTAACACAAGATAACCTGCATTAACCCAGCATTTATAAAATTCTACCAGAACCATGAAAAATAAGCTTCTTCTTTGGCCTGCTTGCCTTATACAAGTTCCATTTCACTTTTAGAAAAGTTATAAATATCCCAGGGGCCCATCCTTACCTTCAAAACTTAGGGTTCCAGGCACCACACTTTAGGAATCCCTATTCTAACCACCTGAAAGCTGGGAAAAGTCATGCTTCTCCCATCCCTCCCACTCCCACATAGGTTGCTCTCCACTTGGCAAACCCTTTCTTGTCCTCATGTCTCATCCTAGATATCACCTTCTCCTGGAAGCCTTTTCTGATCAGCCCCTGAATTTGAACAGAGAGTCTGTACAATGGGCTGTCAGCGTACCCTGATGGCTTCTCAGGGCTGCTATCTCTTTGTGGTAATTGCCTATTTCCTTGCTTACATCCTCCACTGGACTGTGGACCTTATGAAGGTGATCTCTGTACCTAGGTTGCACCTCCAATATCCAGAGCAGTACCTGGTACAGAGGAGCATAAACAATAAGTGATTATTTGATGTATGGATGAATGGATTGATGGGTGGGTGAACTAAAGATGCTTCTACCACTGAAACCGATGTACAGTAGATGTAACTGATACAAATATCCCAGATTGCTGGTTGATGTCTGCCCCTCTCCAATAACCTTGAAATACATTTCTACTGGTAAGTCCCATTGATTGGTTCTAACTCCCCAAACTGAAGAGAAACTGAGCACCTTTGGTGAATATGCATTAAAATGGCTCCCAATAATCCCCGTCTTCGAGCATCCATGGCCTTATGCAATACCTTGAGTGTGGACTCTCTTCTAAAAAAATAGAATATGGCAGAATTGATGAGATGTTGCTTCGGTAATTAGAAAGGCTGTGGCTTCTGTCTTGGGTTCTCTCTCCCTCTCTCAATACTCACCCTAGTGAAAGCAAGCCGATGGTGTGGGTAGCCCTGTAGAGAGACCCATGTGATGTGGTGAGGCACTGAGGCCATCAATGCAATAGCCTGCAAGGAACTGCAGCCAGAGGACAACCATGACAGTGAACTTGGAAGAGAATCCTTTAGCACTACATGAGTCTTGAGATGACTGTAGCCCTGGTCAGCTGTAGCCCTTGACCACACCTCAAAAGGAACCTTGAGCCAGAAGTATCCCGGCTAAGCCACTCTTGCCTTCCTGACCCACAGAAAGTGTGAGGTTATAAATGTTTATTTTTTCAGCTACCAAGTTCTGGGGTAATTTGTTATGCTGCGATAGATAATATAACACCACTGAGTGGCACCTCCAAGGTACCAGGCTCTGTGCTAAGCACATTCATCCACGATCTCATTTCAAGGTTAACCTTCACAGTCCTGCAAGGCGGGAGGCACTATCCTCATTGTTCAGACAAAGAACATAATGCACACTCCCAGGGACATGGTCACCATGTGTAACGCACTCTTTGTTCTCCTCTGATGCTGTTTCCTTTGACCATGGTTATAGAAAAGCCAGTAGCATTGCCTCTATTTAAAGGCCACATGACTGACCCACCGTTCTCTCCTGTGAGAGCATCTTCTCCACTGATCTGCCAGTGGCCCTCGAGTAGTAGGCAGCCATCAACAGATCAGTCCACAAGTCCTCCATAGCAAATATTGCCACCAGTTTTCAGGTCAAGCAGCCCCTATTCATCTCCATGGACCAAAGATCTGCTTTCTATTCTGTTAAGTCAATGGGCCAGATAGAAAGCACTGGTCCCAGAATCCTCCCTGGGGTACATCAGGCCTCTCTAGCGTCACTGCGCATGTTCGGTCACTGCACATGTTAGATCATTCTGGGTCGGCATCAGGGCCATGATGCCCATGAGGTGGAGAATGGGCACCATTACTCCTTCCTGCATTCCTCAAATCCAGTCCAAACACAACTGTAATTTTCTAGCAATGTTTGAAGCCTCTAACATTCTTGACTAAAGCAGAAAATCAGTAAGCAAAAGGCCCACTAAGAGTTTGAAAATGTGTTTCCCTGGGTTTCCTATTAAATTCTGTTTCAAGTGCATCTTATTAATGATGATTTTAACTTTTAAAATTAGCTCTATGGGTCCACTATACATCCCACTAATATCTGAGCCAACTGGATTCAGAGCTGAGTAATGTACATGCACTGAGTTTGTAAAATCTTTCATCCTAAGTTTCTGGGACAGCTGGTTAAATATTTAGGCCTGGTCTCTAACAGTTCTCTAACATGTAAGTTTTATCTTTTCTTACATAAATAAAGAAATAAGGAATTCTGCTCAATCAAGATATAATTTTCTTATACTAATTGCTAAAGGCAAAGGGCTACAGTTTCTGACTCTGCCCATGCTTGACATCTGTGTGGTGACAGACACCCTGAAAGATTAATAACACCCTGAAATAATTAGCAAATTAGATATTTCCTTTCTTCCATCTCTTGAGGGGAAAAAAATTCAGCCTAATGAAGTTTCTTATTCCAGCATAGGAAGGTGTGTACTTGCAGATTGCACCCTTTCATTATACTTGGGGCTCTCAGGTCTTGGTGTGCATCTTTATCCCCTGGAAAATGGTTAAAACACACTCCTATAGACTCAGGAAGCTTAGAGAAGGGTTCAGGTATCTATACTTTTATTAAACCCCCAGAAGATTGTAATATACCCCAAGTTTAAGGACCAGTGCATTGTCTTCTTAGATTATCCATGCCTTCCTCCTTAGCAAGGTAATAAAGGTCAGGAGGGTAAGGGGCTGCCACACCATGTTCTCCAGGGCTGGGCTGGTGAGTAATGACTGTCATCCATTTCTTCAAGGGTACCAAAACTAGGGGAGAGGGCAGACCTTCGAGCTAAGGGGACAGCTCAAGTTCATCAAGCTGAAAAGGAACTGCCCAACCTGTTGCCAACACCAAAGATGCCATGACGAGGAAACCAGGAATCGAATGAGAAGCAGAGAAGCAACAGCAGCGGATCAAGGGGAGAGGCCAGGCCATGGTGAAGGTCAACCATCGTCTACTTGTCTGCCAGAGGCTGGGGCAGCTGCACCTGAAGCACCAGCATTGTCTGACAACTGGAGTGGACTCAATCTGTGATTTTCCAGGAATTAACTGAGACACTGACCTTTGGCTGAGAGAGGGGCTGCATGAACACAACCACCTGATCTGCTATTGGGTCAGCTAGCTCCTTAAGGGAGGCAAGACCTCAAGCCCTGAGAACAGAAGACTGAGGTTGGAATCCTAACTGCCATCACCACTGTGTGACCATAGGCAGGTCAACATCATCTACTCAAGACTCAACATTCTCAGATGTAAATGTGAATAATGTCTATCTCACGGAGTTGTTGTGAGAATGAACAGAAAGTGCCTGGTACAAGGTCAACGTTGAGTCAATGTTGGTAAGTTTGAGAGCAGACTCTTTGTGTTTGTTTTTTATATCTTTGTGAGTAATCATCCAGCAGAGTGTTTCACATACAGTTAGTACACAAATAATACCCCTTGAATGAACAGATTCTTAAAAACAATGAAAATAATGTAGCCAAAGTGATGGAATTCACTGATAAACATCAGGCTTCTGTCTCTGAAACTTAACTGAGCCATGCTCAGCCATGGTGAGATTAGGAGGCACATGGATAAATAACAGTGGTAAGTTATTTAATAACTTACCACTGTTATTTAATAACAAGTGAATGACTCTGAATCTGAACTACTGTGTGGATATTACATCACAGGATGCTAAATATCCACCTGAAAAATTTATATTTGCTATTAATATATAAAAATTTATATATTGCCAAGTATTTATATTTGCTATTAAAATTCAATCAAACATTTCAGTTACATCCAAATATCTGGGTATCTGGGCGAAGTTAGCCAAATGACTGATTGTTTACTGAACATTTCGTTTTAATTAAGTTTATTTTGAGAACGTGCAGCCTGAGCCACTCTTGAGGACACGAAGGAGAAGTCTGAGGAGGGGCCACCCCACGGGTAGCCTTGGAATGTCTCAGGAGCTCAGGTTGCAGACAGAGCTTCAGTGTCACCATAGCCATTGCAGGTTTACAATGAAGAAATCATTTCAGACTCTCCATTTTTAGATTCCATCATAATAAAAATCGAGCTTTGAAGTTTTCCAAGACCTTTATCTCATAGTTTTTAATTCATGAGAATAGCACTATCACTTAAGTTACGTATATCATCTTCTCAGGGGCATAAAGTCCAGCTGGTGGCCAATTACGTTCTAATCTGTTTAACAGAAGTTTGTAATAAAATATCTGATCAATGAATATTTGTACTGTGCATGCTTTACGCTAATACATGGTGACATAAATGCCTAGTCAGAGGCACATGTGTGCCACACACATCAATACTGTTCAGGCTCTTCTGTCTTATAGATTTATCACCAATCTGCTTTCAATGTTTTCTGCATTTGGTGGTGGTGGTGGTGGGGGGGGGGGGGCAGGCAAATCCCTTGTTCAGTTTCAACTTCTAGAAATCAGTCACCAAACTGAAGTTAGTTACCCACCAATAAGTATTTTGCATGCAGATTTTATGGGGTTGCACAGAGCCCAGCATTACAAATCTATGGCATGTCAATTTGTTGCTGCTTTTTAGTATATTGACTGCAGAATTGTCAAATAAAAGAGGTGAGAATTTCTCACCCCAATCCATGAGTCAAATGCAGCCATTCTAAAAGTTCAAGAGTTCTACTAGCTACTCGGCTGAATCTGAACATTTCTCTCCTCAGTTTACTACTACCTTTTGTGCAATGTTTTTCTCTAACCCCAGGAAGGGAGGATTAAGTAAATAATGAATAAACATGTCTCATTGAAGTGACTTTGACATTTCATCTCAGTTTACGCATTAATTAAGGTAAGATTGTTCTAGTCCCCCAACAGGGCTTTTATTCCCCTTGAGCAACTAGACTGAAATATAGTATAAAAGTGTATGAACACTCTGTTAAATGCACAGATTTAACCCCGCTGTTTTGCTCCTAATCATTATTAATTGCCTCCAGTGGTGGACATTAATTTCCTTATTGCAGCAACATGGATCTTGAGCCTGGGCATATCCTAATACATCAAACGGGACAGGTGATATAATTCAGTTGGTCACAGCTGGAAAGGAGACAGCCACCCACATGCAGGCAGTCTGTCAACCTTAGTTACACTGCAGACACCACCACGGCCTCCGAAACAACATTGTACATTTATCTCTGGGGATAACTTTACAAGAAGTATGGCTGCTTGATTCATCCTATTTAATCTGTTATTGTCTTAACAGCTACAAGAATCAAACAGCTGAAACTCAAAACTCTGAATTTGCTTCTAGTTGTTGAAGGGGGAATAACAGAGACATATGGTCGGACTCATGGTGCAGATAAAGTGATAAGTGCTTGGTTCAGAGTGGATTATATTTTAAGATAGATGTCACCCAAGGATTTCGAGTGAGCGGCTGATACTGTTTACTGTGATGCGACTTCAGGGTCCTGCCTTGTTTCGTGGACCTTTAGGAGATCTTGACAAGTTGCCCAGAGTACCTCGTGTTTATATGTGACTGACTCTTTGGAGCAAAGTCTTTAGCTTTGTTTTCTTTGACAATTAGCTTACTGCTCCTTAGTGGAAACACAGAAAACCGAGGTAGGGTGGGTGTTAGTCCTCAGATGTATGGCTGAGAAGAGTGAGAACGTGATGAGGCTGTGGCGTTACGAGCCAACATCAAATCTATGACTAGGACTCAGTTCCCGAATTTTGGCTCAGCAGCCCCGCTCTCTCTGGCAGAGGCACTTCCTCTTCCTCTATAGGATTCATTCTAGGTTAGGGAAATGCACATCGAAACCACAATGAGATACCACCTCACACCTATTAGAATGGCCTCGATCAAAACAACAGAAGAAAAGTATTGGCGAGGATGTGGAGGCATTGAAACACCTGAGCACTGTTGGTGGGAATGTAAAATGGTGTGGCTGCTATGGAAAACAGTACGGTAGCTCCTCAAAAAGAACAAGTGCCATATGGTCCAAAAATTCTACTTTTAGGTATACAGCTAAAGGAATTGAAAGCAGAATCTCAAAGAGATATTTGTACATTCATGTTCTTAGCAGTATAATTTACCATAGCCAAGAGGTGGGAACAACCCAAATGTCCTTTGATAGATGAATGGATGAAGAAAATGTTGTGCATACATACAATGGAATACTATACATCCTTAAAAAGAAGGAAACCCTGTCACATGCTACAATATAGCTGAAACTCAAAGACATTGTGCTAAGAAAAAATTAGTCACAAAAGGACAATTACTGTATAATTACACTCATATAAAGTATCTACAGTAGTCCAAATCATTCAACCAGAAAGTATAAAGGGTAGGGAGGGAAGTGATGGATGAGTGGAAATTAGTTTTCAGTGGGTATAAAGTTTCAGTTTTGCAAGGTGAAAAGTTCTAGAGATCTGTTGCACATCAGTGTGAATTACTAAACTGTACACTTAAAAAGGTTAGGATGGGATTAACCAAAGAACTTATATGCACATATGCATAACCAATGAACACTGACAATAGTGTGGTAAAGGCCTGGGTGGGTGGCAGGGGCAGGGTGGAGGGGGTCAATAGGGGAAAATGGGGGGACATCTGTAATACCCTCAACAATAATGATAATTTTAAAAATGGCTAGGATGGTAAATTTAATGTTAAATTTAAAGTTTTTTACCACTATGAAAATATGACTAGATATATAAATAGAAAAGTCTAGAAGAATACCCCATACAATGTTAGAATTATGTGTGATATTTTCTATTTTTTTTCTTCTTATATGCCTATATTTGTAATTTTTCTCTATGATGATATATATTGGAATTCTGTTCAGATTAGTTTTTCATAGTAACCGTATTCATACAAATGGCTCAAAGCCCATCGATGTCTTGTCCAAGACATAGAAAGAGTGAGCAGTAGATCCAGGATGAGCGTGAGTCAGTTGCTCACCCATCGAGGCAGCAAACACAACAGCGCTCCTCTCTTGCTCCACATTCATGGACGGATTATTTCATTAGCAGGATTGGCTGGACCTTCTCTAGAAGAGCATTCTTGGAATTTTCCTCACCCCCACCCCAATGCCCAAAGTCAGACAGTTAAGTGCAATGTGACTCCTCCTGGCACTTCCTTTCCCCTCTGTTTCTGCATTGATCGCATCCTTCCTTGTATAGTGGTTCTGTGTGGATAGACCTGTTTTCTCTTTCTCATTAGATTACAAACTCCTTGAAGGTAGGAGCCATGTTTGCTGCATGTGTGTATTCCACAACAGTGTGTACTCACTCACAATGCTGCTGAACGAATACCAATAATGAATGAGGGAGTGTGTGAGTGAATGAACGGCACGATGGCTGAACTCTCAATGAGCACATCAGCAGATCAAGACAGCTAGGGCAACGTTTTTCTCATGAGTTCTGGGTTAGTTCTTATTTTATTCAAAACAGCGATCCTTATCCTTATGACTTCTCTTTGATCACTCCAATTTTTATTCCTTACACTTAGCAAGAATTATAATAAGAATTATAAATTTTGTAACTATGTCATCTTGTTCCATATTTTAAATATGAATATGAATCCATTTTTACCTCAATAAAGGCAAATTTTCATCACTTTAATTTGCTTTAGCGTAGATCTCAGACATTTTATATCCAGACAGGACACATGTATTATGAAATGATCCTGCTCTATTTTATGTCTCCAACCTGGTTTCTAGGGGAGAAGTTACAGGTGGGTCCTATTTCGTATATTAGAGATGCCTCTTTGTGTACATAAACTTTTCATAAATCAGATGATGGCTTGATGTCATAGGGGTATCGCTGCTCCAAAGGGACTTTTTAGAAGGGTTCTGTCGAACAGGCTTTGTCAATCAGGTAACCAGCTACCATCTGTGCAGTTTGTAAATTTTCTATTTCAGGTGTTCTAAAAGTGATACATGAGGTTTTATCTATCAGTTTCATCATAAGGGTTTTTTTTTAATTTATTTTTATTACAGATGTTTCTCCTTTTCGCCCCATTGACACCCTCCTCCCGATTCCACGCCCCTCACCCCCGAATTGTTGTCTATGTCCATTGGTTATGCATACATGCATATAAATTCTTTGGTTTATCTCCCCCCACCCATCCGCGTCTTCTGAGGTTTGTCAGACTACATGTACCCTACTTCTATGTCACTGGGTCTATTTTGTTCATTATATTCCACAAATAAGTGAGATCCTGTGATATTTGTCTTTCTCTGATTGGCTTATTTCGCTTAACATAATACTCTCCAGGTCCCTCCATGTCCTCTCAAAGGATAAGAGATCTTTCTTACAGCCGCATAGTATTCCATTATGTAAATGTACCACAGCTTTTTTATCCACTCATCTATTGATGGACACTTGGGCTGTTTCCAGATCTTAGCAATTGTAAATAGTGCTGCTATGAACATAGGGGTACATATATTCTTTCTGATTGGTGTTGCAGGCTTCTTTGGATATATTCTTAGAAGTGGGATCACTGGATCAAATGGCAGATCAATTTTTAATTTTTGAGGAACACCACATTATCTTCCATAGTAGCTGCACCAGTCTGCATTCCCACCAGCAGTGTGCTAGAGTCCCCTTTTCTCTACATCCTCACCAGCACTTGTTGTGTGATGATTTGTTGATGGCGGCCATTCTGATAGGTGTGAGGTGATACCTCACAGTTGTTTTAATTTGCATCTCTCTGATGGTTAGTGACATTGAGCATTTTTTCATATGTCTCTTGGCCATTTGTATGTCCGGTTTGGAGAGGTGTCTATTTAGATCCTCTGCCCATCTTTTAATTGGATTCTTTGTCTTCCTTTTATTGAGTTGTATGAGTACTCTATAAATTTTGGAGATTAACCCCTTATGGGATGTGTCATTGGCAATTATACTCTCCCATATACTGGGTTCCCTTTCCATTTTGATGCTTGTTTCTTTTGCTGTGCAGAGCGTTTTAGTTTGATGTAGTCCCATTTATTAATTTTTTTCCTTTGTTTCTCTTGCCTTAAGCGATGTATCAGTGAAAATTCTGCTGCGTGTGATGTCTGAAATTTTGTTGCCTACATTTTCTTCTAGGATTTTTATGGATTCACGAGTCACATTTAAGTCTTTTATCCATTTTGAGTTTATTCTTGTGTATGGTGTAAGTTGGTGGTCTAGCTTCATTTTTTTGCATGTAGCTGTTCAATTTTCCCAACACCATTTATTAAAAAGGCTGTCTTTACCCCATTAAATGCTGTTGCCACCTTTGTCAAATATTAATGGAGCATAATGTCTTGGGTCAATTTCCAGTTTCTCTGTTCTGTTTCATTGATCTGCATGCCTGCTCTTGTGCCAGTACCAGGCTGTTTTGATTACAGTGGCTTTGTGGTATAACTTGATATCCGAAATTGTGATCCCTCCTACTTTGTTCTTCTTTTTCAAGATTGCTGTGGCTATTCAGGGTCTTTTTGGTTCCATATAAACTTATGGAGTATTTGTTCTAATTCCATGAAATATGTCATTGGTATTTTAATGGGAGTTGCATTGAATCTATAGATTGCTTTGGGTAGTATGGACATTTTAATGATGTTAATTCTTCCAATCCATGAACAAGGTATATGCTTCCACTGTTTTATATCTTCCTCTATTTCTTTTTTCAATGTCCTGTAGTTTTCTGAGAACAGGTCCTTTACTTCTTTGGTTAAGTTTATTTATAGATATCTTGGTTTTTTTTGCTGCAATGGTAAATGGGATTATTTTTTTAGTTTCTCTTTCTGTGAGTTCATTATTGGTGTATAAGAATGCCATCCATTCCTTAATGTTAATTTTGTATCCTGCTACTTTGCCAAATTCATTTATTAGCTCTAGTAGATTTTTGATGGAGTCTTTAGGGTTTTCTATGTACAATATCATGTCATCTGCAAATAATGACAGTTTTACTTCCTCCTTTCCAATTTGGATCCCTTTTATTTTTTCTTCTTGTCTAATTGCTGTGGCTAAGACTTCCAGTACTATGTTAAATAAGAGTGGCGAGAGTGGGCATCCCTGTCTTGTTCCTGTTCTTATGGGAAATGCTTTTAGTTTTTACCCATTGAATATGATATTGGCTGTAGGTTTTTCATATATGGTCTTCATTATGTCAAGATATGGTCCCTCTATTCCCACATTGCTGAGCATTTTTATCAGAAATAGGTGCTGGATTTTGTTGAATGCTTTTTCAGCATCTATTGATAAGATCATATGGTTTTTATCTTTCATTTTGTTTATGTAGTGTATCACATTTATTGATTTGTGAATATTGTACCAGCCTTGCATCCCTGGGATGAATCCCACTTGGTCATGGTGAATAATTTTTTTAAGATATTGCTGGATTTGATTTGCTAATATTTTGTTAAGGATTTTGGCATCTATGTTCATCAGGGATATTGGCCTGTAATTTTCTTTCTTTGTAGTGTCTTTATCTGGTTTTGGAATTAGAATTATGCTGGCCTCATAAAATGAATTTGGAAGACTTCCTTCTTCTTGGAGTTTTTGAAATAGTTTGAGGAGAATGGGTGTTATATCTTCTTTGAATGTTCGGTAAAACTCCCCCGTGAAGCTGTCTGGGCCTGGGCTTTTGTTTGCTGGGAGAGTCTTGATTACATCTTCAATTTCCTTAGTTGTTATTTGTCATAAGGTTAAAAAAAAAAAAGTCACAAATACATTCACAGCTTCTGCATGGAGACACTTGAATAAATCAAACCACCACAAAAAATCGGGATTTCATGAGACAAATCCCAGGCTTGCGGTGACTGTCACACCTTCCTTGCTTTGATGTCCCCTGCTTTTCCAGAGAAGATTCTTGCAGGATCTAGGCCTGAGCACTGTTTTCTTCCAGGCCCTCCCCCACAGTTTATTCCTCTCTCATTCTGCTTTCTCTTGGAAGAGTTTTCACTCTGCTGCAAAGCTGGCCTCCAGTGCCTTTGTCGGTTTAACTCAGGGGCCTGGCTTGGCTTGTGCAGTTGGCCCCCCTGCAGGACTCGCTGTGCTTTGTCTGCCTGAGGAGAAGTCTGGTGCACAATGTTTGGACTGTTTCCACTGACGCGGAGGTGAGAGGCACAGCCAGGTGGGCGATGAAGGGCTCCAGGTGGCTGATCTGCCGCCAGCACCGCCTCCAACCTGGAGCTCCTCTGAGGTTGCTGTCAGGGACTCGTGCCTGACATTTTTGTTATCTAGGCAGAAAGTGTGTTTGGGTTAAACTGCCAGTGCCACCATGTCACTGAGTTCTCTGCTGAGCCCAAGACAGGCATCCTATCAGTGATAGCTACAGCAGACGGGGACCAGCTGCCTCTCCGAGCAGCCGGCTCTCTGCAGCTATGGTGTTTACGGGGCATCACAGGCGGCACCGGGACTGGAATTAGCATGCTGTCTGAGCCGGGGCAGAAACAAAGGCTGCTCCTGAAGACACACGTGGAGAGAACATCACAAAATGTCCTGTGACTTCAGAGATGCCTTTGCAACAACGTGCAGTCCTGCCATTAATTAAAAGAGTTAAACTTGGAAACTAGACTTTGATGCAATATGTTTCCATTCTTGGAAATACATTCACGGGGAGCTAATAAATAATCCATGAATGCTAATCTTTTTAAGTCATTTCAAAGGGATGAAGTCAGCCTGGATAATTGTAAATGCAATGGCTCAACCCCAGCTCCATTAAAATGGAAAGGTGTGAACTGATTAGATACTCAACTGCTTTTGATAGAAGTCTTAAATTCAAATGCCACATCATTTGTTTTTTAGCAAGTGGAGTAATTACAATAATATTTTCTTCATTTTTAAGGTCAGATCTCTTAAAGTCTACATGCCTGTGCCTAATTTAAATGCAGCCGGAATCGCTTTCCTTGCATTCATTGATTAAATGTGTATGTAGCTTAAAGGTAACATCCACCCTTATTTTCTCTGGAGGAGAAATAAAGAAATATTCCAGGTGTCTAGCTACAAAGTTGGAGCGGAGAGTTGTAACAGTTTTTCATGTCAGATATTATTAGTGAAACTGAAATTAACCTGATTTTTCACCCTAGTAACTCTTCTTGCTGAAGAAGGTAGCTTTGTTTAAAGCAAAGGTATGTTCTTGCTGCTGTACCTTCAAACCTATTGTGACTTTACTTTTTAAAACAATGAGAAAGGATTCACTTGGTGATAAAGTCAATACTGCTAATATTCTTACAGCATCACTGCCCAAAGCAAATTTTGTAAATACTTATTTCTTGTGGGAAATATTAATTTCTTGTGGGAATAAGTATTTTTTAGGATTTTGGTGTATATATGAGAAGTTTCTTATAAGAGAAAACTATGCAAGATTTTGTTGTAAGTGGGCCCGGCATGGTCAATGAGGCAGCAGACAACACCTGATCTCAGCTTACTATACGTTAAAGGTTTCCTTTGCCTCCTTCCTCCTGGCTGTTGGGGAGTTAAGCTCTGAAGTCAGTCCCTGTGCCGAAGTCCTGTGATGGAGCGGGAAGCAATCAACCCACTTGCTTAGGACGGGCACGTCTGGTTATAACAGGACCCCCAAACCTCCAGATGCTCTTAGGTGCTGTCAAAATACCTATCTTTCCTTCGAGCAAGCAGCTGTCCGTCTACTTTCAGAATTCCAGCAAAACAAAAGGAACAAGTGCGCCCTGGCCGGTTTGGCTCAGCGGTTAAAGCGTCGGCCTGCAGACCAGAGAGTCCCGGGTTCAGTTCCCGCTAAGGGCACGTACCTCGGTTGCAGTTTGTCCCCGGCCCCGGGGTCATGTGGGTGGCGACCACTCGATGTGTCTCTCTCACATCGATGTTTCTCTCTCTCTCTCTCTCTCTCTCTCTCTCTCTCTCTCTCTCTCTCTCTCCCTCTCTCCCTCCTGCTCTATCTAAAGATAAATGCAAAAGTGTCCTCGGGTGAAGATTTAAAAAAAAAAGGAACAAGTGCAATTCAACAAAACCGGGTGATGCTGACCAGCTGGGAACCATGGACTCACCGGGCTGAGTCTGGGCAGCGCTCTAACCAGGTCTGCCAGGATTACTGGAGGGCACCTTCCAAAAAGCACGTCCTCAGAGATTCGGGTTCCGGGCTCCACGGCACCCGCCTGTACAACCCTCAGGAGGACGCACTCACCTTTTATTTGTCATCTGTTTGCGTACGAACAAAAATGTAGGGGTGAGGCTGGGGTGAAGGACAGACTTGGAAATGTTTGACGCAGGCTAACGGAAGCTGGGGACAGGCAGCCCTCTGGCAGACGCTGCCGCGACACCAAGAGCAGATCTGTGCCTGAGTTTCCCCATCTCGGCTGGGTAACTTCGGATCCACATGTATCTTCTCCAAAACGCAGCTTTCTCACCTATAAAGCAGGATGAGAATAGTACTTCCTTCCTAAATTTGCTAGGGGAATTGAATAAGCTAATGAATGTGAAACCAAGGCAATGAACAATGTTTAGTACATAGTAGGTGCTAAGTGATTATTAGTCATAGATTTGCAGAACACCACGAATGGGCCACCAGGAAGGACGTCAAAGGTCTTCTAACCCAGGATCTCACGCACACCCGTGAAACTTGAATCTGGGGGCTCAGAGCAGGGGTTATGGAAGACATGTTCAGAGAGCAGTGAAAAGACCAGTTTGAGGGGAGGGTGTGAAGACAATCCTGACTAAGGATTTTGAAAGTCATTGTAATAAAAAATGGAGTTGATCGAGCTAAACGTTCCTTTGTGGAACCTTCTGTGGCAGTTACATGCTCCAAATGTCAGTTTAGGGCCTGACCTGACCGCTGGCTGTAGAACCCATGGAAAAATCACGGTGGGGGTGAGGAACGTGGCCTTGACCTTGTGGAGAAGTGGGTTTGGAAGGAAAGAGCTGGGAGTGAGGAAGACTCTGAGGTTTAAAGAATGAATTAATGGGATGGAGCATGAGACATAAAACGGGGGGCAGGGGCTCTGTGTTTTGAGTCCAAGCAGAAATTTGTGCAGGCCCTGGTGATGGAAATCTCTGCCAGGATTCCCAAGGCTGTGCTGTCCTTTCAGCTTGTACTAATTTGATTGCCTTCATCTGCGTGTTCCTCGGACAGGATCGTTATCTCGTGTAGACTCACATAAAACTGTGAATTCTGTATTCCTGGGAGTGTAGTAAAAAAAATCGCTATTTATTGAGCATTCACTATGTATGCCAAGTACAAAATTAACTTATTTAGTCCTCACCACAACTCTAAGAGGTAGATACTATCATTATACCCATTTCACAGATGGGGAAATTAAGACACAGAGGTCCAGTGGCTTTTTGAAAGCTACTCACTGAGTGAGCGAGGAAGTAGGGACTTGAACCCAGGCAGTGTGGTCCCAGAGTCCTGGTTCCTGATGCCTGAAAAGGGATGAACACTCCACAGTCTGCCCAAGGTCACAGCTAAATGGTGATTGTGTTGGGATTCAAACCCAGCTCAGACACCAGAGCTGGGTGGGGTTCTTTCCTCCATTCCACGCTGACCCCAGAGACAACACTAGCAATTCAAAACCCACGTTCGACCAACAGGCCAAAGGGAAACTACTTGGAGTAAAGTTGCCAGGGGTTCAGAGACGTAACTTCATAGTGTAACCCCGAGTAACATGAAGCAGATTTTTCTCTTGGTAGATTATAAAATGTATGAAAGAAGGCCCTTTCATAAAAGATAGTTATTCGATTTGTAAATATGATATCTATATACGTGCATGTCCACAGATATACATGGGCATCTCACAAGGTGGCAGGCTGTGGCTGTGTATAGCAGGCCACCTAATTATCCCTCCTTCGTTGATGGAAGAATCTCACAAAAACTTCACGGATTCCAGGACACAAAGCTGCAAAACTTGGTAGACAATTATCCGGTATCAAGAAAAGACATCTAACTTTAAAGGATAAAAAAAAAAAAAAGCAACCAACCCACAGTTAAGTGCCCACCGTCTCTTGTTGGGTTTCTCCTGGCTGCACCCCAGCTCTATACCTTCACTGACAGGGCTCGCCTGGTGAGCTGAGGGATGGAGGGATGGCAGAGTTTCTAAATGAATCTCACTTGTAATGGATTGGTCTTCTCATATCAGTTTGCAAGGAAGGTGGCAGAGTGGGGGGACACACGTCCTGTTTGCTGGGACAGTCCCACTTTGCCCCTTCTGTTCCACCTATCACTGCAGTGTGCCTTCCTTCACTCCGTGTCTGAGTTCAGATGAAGTGATACGCTCATCTCCTTGTAGACTAGAGCACAGCCTATCTCTCGCTGGGCCCAGGGACGAGAGCCGCCCCTTCGCCCACAGGCACAGCAGTCACGGTCCCGTCCTGGCCCTGCTCTCTCTGTGCGATCACTGAAATGTCTCAGCCCCCTATGTCACCTTGGGGCTCAGCCAGTCCTCCCTGTCCTTTCCATCCCTCCTTCCCACTCCCTTTGCCCAAGGCTAACACCAACTTCACGAGTCCCCAAATCTCACCTCTCATTGATCTGCTCCACCACGAAGCTCCACGCAGCCGCTCAGGCTCAGGTGAGTTTCTGGATGAAAGGGAGAGGAGAAACTGAGGTCTCTGGGGACCCCATAACAATGTCTGGCAAGTTGAACTAATTCCCAGAGTGGAGTGAATCTAGGTGTGTAAAGAAGACAGTCGACCTGCCATTGACACCAACACATCATACAAATAAGCAGTTATGGGCTTGAAGTCTGACAAAAAGAAAAGAAAACACACACATGTACACATACACAGGAAGACATGTTTGTAGAATGATAAGTGCTTAAGAGAAATGAAAGGAGAATGGGTGACCCTCCTAGACTTCTCTGAGAGGCAGCATCCGCGGTGGGGGAGACCTCCAGCCCTCAATTCCCACACATCTGAGTTTGCAGTCCAGCTCAGCCACATCCTAGCTACTGGAACCTGCTTTATGATCTGTGCGATGGGAATAATAAAAGCATCAAAGCATCATTATGAAGTTTTGAAGATTAATGTGATAATGGGGGTAAACTAACCACAGTAATTATTCATTAAATGTTAGCTAGCATTGCTATTATTATAGATATATTGTGACAGTGTCATGATAAAGGTACACTGTGACCTTAAAAGAATATGTTACTGGAGCATAGTATATGCTGCATAAAGGTTAACTGTTATTATTATTACAATTGTTAGTTCAGCCAATGTAGCAATTTATCACTACAATGGCAAGAAATTGCCAATCTAGTTCCTGACAGTGGGTTTGCCATCCTGTGCTGCTTCCTTGGTCTTCCCTCAGGGGGCGGAGGGGGCTGCTGACATTCCCACGGAGCCCCAAGGCTCCCCACCCAGCCGCAGATGCACCCGAGGCCCTGGAACCAATGCCTCGCTGCAGCTCTGCAGAAGTCCCCTGCCCGGCCCTCAGCATTCCCCATATGACATTCGGGAGAGTTTCTGCTCGGAAATGAGAGGAAAGGAAGGGAGGGAGGTAATTGAATACTGAGAAGGTGTTCCCCACTGGACATCTTTACAGCCTCATACGGAAGGAGGTCCTTTCTGACAGCACTGTTCTATTTGTTTCATAGTTTGGTGCCATGTACAGTAGCATTTTTATACTGAAAAATGAGGGCTCTAAAATGAGATGGTGGCCGTAAATTTTTAATGGGTGCCTTGCACCGTTTACACTCTCACTTTACCTCTGGGCGGCACTCAGCTGGGACAGCTCGAAGCTGCCAGAAGCTCGCCGTTTGATTTGCAGCCAGCTCCCTGGCTGAGGAGTGGCTGCCCACGCACTGAGCGGCGGGCAGCAGGCTCCGTCCCTTTCCCAGGTGGCATCACCAGCTGCTTCTGCCACTGTGGAGAAGTCACTCTCTCTGGGACTTCTTAGACCCCAGCTGCTTGGGGTCAAGTCCAGCTACCTGCTTGCCTGCTATGAACCCCGAGCCGTGGCATGACCTCTGTGAACCCGTTCCTCACCTGTAAGGTGAGAATAACAGTAGACTCACCTGCTACGCTGCTGGGGGTTAACTGAGACCAACGTAAAGGGAAGGCTCTGGGCGTACGTAAGTGTCCAGCATTACTATTGAGCAGAGACTGGCCAGACACACACACACACACACACACACGCAGGTGCTTTGCTGGTGAATCATGTTGAAGCTTCACAACCCTGAAGGGTAGTCACTGTCATCCCTAGGTATGTGTGAAGAAACTCAGGTTCAGGGCTAGTCACTTGCCTCCAGGCACAGAGCTGATGATTATAGAACTGGAATTCCAACTTGGCCTCTCTGATTTCAAGGTCTTACTCTTCCTGCCACGTACACCGCACAGAGGCCTCGTAAATAAGGCCTTGCTGTGGGGTTCAGGGTCTGTGCACAGTGATCTTGACCTGGCTGTGGGTCCTATCCCCCAAGCAGCCCAGCAGGGTCCGCTCCAGGCTTTGTGGTTCCCCCAGAGTCATGCGTTAGGCAGGACGTGAGGTGTGGGGTGCTCACTTACCAGCCTGGCTTATCGGCTTGGGGGCAGGGCCTTCCTGGCTTGTGGGTTCATGACTTGGCACAATTACAGTGACCACAGTGAAGTCGTCCTGTGCTGCTCTGCCTAGAAGCCACCCAGGCCAGGAGCCTGAGAAGAGGCAGGATGGGGCTTTGGTTTATATTTCAAAGGCTGGGGATTAAGGGGCCAGTCCCCCAACTTCCTCGCTGGTTCTATCTAGTAAAAGCAGCCATCTCTTTATTCTTTTTGTTCTCCCATTATTTCAGGAACTGAAATAAAATGATTTTTCCTCTCTCTCATACCTGACTCACTCTCTATTGTAAATGGCAGTTCCAGGGACAGTCGTCCAGTTGCTTTTATCCACCTGTGTAGGTCTTCTGTCCCACACCTGGACTTTCCTCTGGGGAGTCACTGCTTCTCTTCTCTCAGCTCTTGGGCTTTGGTAAGACAACCCCCGCCCCGCTCCAGGCTCAGGAGTACAGCGTGTGACAGCCACGCCAGTCAAAGCTCCGCCCTCCACTGACTGCAGGATGGTTCAGGACTAGGCGTAGGCCCACTGAGATGGAAAGAAACCTTTGCTAGGACTTCTCAAACATCATTTTGAATTGGTTACCATCAGGGAGGAAATAGAGAAAGTTTTCATCCCTATTTACATACTTCTTAGCAGACCACTGGGTACCCCTGGAGTTACATGTCCCCCATGTTGAGAAGCATGGTCCCACGGATAAATTCCAACCTGCTGTGTAGTCCATATAAAGATCTCCACAGTTTGATATAAACCCAATGTTTCAGCCCCATCTCTTGCCACACTGAGTTTCTTGCTATTTCTGGAAAAAACATGCTCCTCCAGTTTTCTATATCTTTGTAAAAACTATTCCCCTTGCCTAGAATGCATTCCCCCTTCTGTGTCTTAAGAAGTCCACCTGTACATCTATCTGGACCCACATCAACTGTCTCCTCCTTAAGAAGCTGTCTAACTTCCCCAAGTTTCAGCTGATTTGTCCTTGGTTAGAGGACCTACCTTGACCTGGGCTTGTCTGATTCTCTGTTCCTCACTGGACTATGAGCACCCCAAGAAACCTCTGTGTGTCCAGAAGCTGATATAGAGCCTGAATAGAGACTTATTGGATGGATGGATGGATGGATGGATGGATGGATGGATGGATGGATGGATGGATGGATGGAAAGATGGTGACCACTGTGCTTAGAAAAAGCATCTTGTGCACCTGCCACCGCATCCTGGCCCAGCTGGCATCACTTTCATGTCACAGTGATGTGAATAGCACATAACCTGGCTCTTACACAGGCACAATTCTCCTTATTAATTTCCAACTTTATAACAATTCATTTCACGGTCCATGTCTGTTAAACTCTTGAATGCTTAATAAGAAAAGGAAGGCCAGCTGCTCTTTTTCTTCGTCTGCTTGCTTCCTGACAGCTGCCAGAGAGGAGTCAGTCTTGGGGCTGTGGCAGAAACCAGCTGGCTGCCCACCAACCCCATTTCCTTTCCCTCTTCGTCACACAGCTAGATTGTATTTCCCAGCCTCCCTTGAAGTTAGATGTGGTCATATGACAGAATTCCAGCCAGTGGAACATGGACAAAGTGATACACACCATTTCCAAGTCTGGCCCATGAAGACCACCCATGTAAGATCCTGTGTTCCCTTTCCCCAACTGCTGGCTGGCAGTGAAAGGCTCTGAGGTCACTGGGGGGTAATAGAGATTCAAGATGGAAGGAGCCTAGGTCCCTGAATCACCACGTGGACAGCCACTGCCAAATTTTCACATTGATCTAGGTTTAAATGAGAATTATCACATTATACTCTTAAACCCAGTGATGTGCTGGAACTGGCTTATTCTAGCTTGTAAAGCCAATTATTAAATTTTGCAAGTCAATTAATTGTTAAATATAGTCATTATGAAAAGTTAAACTTTAAAAACTAACAATTAAATGCGTTATAATTTTAAAAGGTAATAATATTCAAAACTCCTCCTGACCTAATACTTTTATCATAGTTAACCGTTATATACTGCTATTGAGGTTATTTTTGTAAAAATTCTGTGTAATCAAAATGATACAAATATCTCTTCCCAACTCCGCACTCAGTGACATCACATTGTGGCTTGAAATCAGCCACGGTGTCAGTATTTACACCATGGAAATTGGCAAACATGATAAACCAGTATTCTCCTCACCCCCACTGGAAAAGTTTAACCAATTACCAGTATACCATTCCAAGGTTTATCTCTTATAGGCACAAATACTTCCCTAACACATTGACTTGCTCCTTTAGGAAAAGAGCATCACAGATTACATGCACATTGGCTAAGTGCAGCTCGGAATAACGGAAAAGAGCCTGAGAGCTCTCGGCAGCAGCCCAGAGCCCTGGCAAACGAAGCATCACGCGGCGCTCCACACGCCCAAGCTGAACGTGACATTGTGTGCCTGAGGTCCTCACTAATCTTCAGAGCAGGAGGTTATTAGGACGGAGACACAGCAGTTGTCATGGCCCGGGTTCACGTGTACTGGGTGCAAATAGGAGGGAATGGAAATGTGGATGCTGAGTTTCAACCCACAGCTCTTGCTAGAGAATACAAAAGTGGGGACACTCTTTGTTCCTGCCCAGATTCTTTGGGAAAGGGGATTTTTCCATATTTTAACTCTCAGCAGATGCATATATTTTGGCACCAGCGTCTGGAGTGGACCTATGCCGGGCAGAGAAGCCAAGAGGGTGGGACGTCGGGGGCAAGGCGGGCCCTGGGCTGCAGGTGTGAGGACAGCAGGCGTTGGGCCAGAGCCTGATCGACAGCGTTTGAATTCACCAGGTTTGCACATGGCAAAACGATCGAAATAATTATCTTTTGTGGAAGCCATCATATTTCACGTAGAGGAAGGCAGTCAGATCCTGGGGCAGCTCGGTCCTCCTCCACAGGATATAAACTGCTGAAGTAGACCCCAGAGTGCAGGGCCATTTGTGAGAGACATCCCACAATTCCAGGATGTTTCCGTGCAGACACTGGATGAACTAATTCTGCTAATAGAGTATTTGATTTAATGGCACATTAAAGGGGAACGGGGAGCGCCGCGCACATCCTTCAGCTCCGCAGCTGATGGGTTACTGTAGATATCATACACGAAGGAGCCGAATCCTCCTCTGCCTTCGCCAGGGCAAGTGAGAGGCGCAGGAGCAGACCCGGGTCATTGGCAGGTTGGGCTCTGGTTCAGGAGCTTGGAGTAAAAATCACCAGGTTAATGCAGTTCTTTTGCACTGAAGTTATGACGACTGGTTGGAAAGACTGACCCACATGATGACGAGTCTCTTTCTCTTTTTGTTAAAAAAAAAAGAAGTTTCTAGGTGATGCCAGAGTGGAATAACTAGAAAGAGCAGTTCCACAATGGATCATCACATTTCCTTTCAGCGTCATTTGTTGTCAGCCTTGTGCCTTTTGGTTCCTTGTGTCATTTTTGAGTGTTTTCAATGTGCCAGGCTCTTTACATGTATGCCATGTATTTGCATGTATTTTGTCATGGAACCCTGGGAGGGACACACTATTATCATCCTACTTTACAGATGAATAATCTGAGTACAGAGAGGTTAAGTACCTTTCTCAAGGTCACATGGCTCGTGGCCAGAGCTTGGATTTAAATCCAAATTTGTCTGACCCAAGAAGCTGGGTTCCTGACCCTACTAAGTACTGTCCTCTCAGCTGGAAGGTGGGGCACAGCAGAACCCATCAAACATCATCACCCCAAAAAGCCCAAGCCAGAAGTGGTTTGTTTAGAGAATCAAACAAACCGTGTGTGTGTGTGTGTGTGTGTGTGTGTGTGTGTGTGTATCCCCAGAGATATATATTTGGAGCAAACCTTTAAATTTTCCATTTCAAATTCAGTTTTTTAATTTTTAAAAACTGCTTCCCTAAAAGAATCAAATGGGAGTTTTATGGTAATTTTTTCAAGAAAATTTCACCTTGTATCCTTTTTTTCAAGATGAATATATGAACCCTAATTGAAAAAAGTGGCCATTTTTAATGATTTTGGTTTACTCATTCAGTAACTGTTTATAACCCCCTCCTATTTATTTTTTCATTCAGCTGCCAGAATGCCTTTTCTGAAACTGAAATCTGATCAGATCAGTCCCTTCAAAGGGTTTTCTATGAAAACGGGGCTGACCTCCCCAGCATGGCACGCTCATCATGGGGCCCAGCGCACCTCTCACCCCATCTGCCCGCCCTGTCCCTCTGACTTGCACTATACATGTTGACCACAGTAGGCTCCTTGGAGATTCTCAAGAAATTTGTGCAACCTGCCTTTCCCACTCTTTGACTGGAAAAGGTTCAATTCCTGCTTCTTCTTTGAAAGCAGCTCAGGGTCACCTCCTCTAGGAAGTCACTGTGGACTTCATCTACTTGCCCTACCTGTGTTTGGGTTGCTCCTCTCTGCCCCTATTGAAACTGGGGCTTACTTCTGTCATGGCCCTTGTCACATTCCTATACCTTTCTCCACATTCGAGTATCCTCCGTGCCTGGTACAGTGACTCAAACCTAGCTGCCTGATAGCATCACCCAGAAATTCTGATTTATTTGGTCAGTGGTAGGCTAGCTGGGTTGAGAAGTTCTGGCCTCATTGAGGCTTGCTAAATGACATGGGTGAGTGAATGAATGAATGAATGAATGAATGAATGAATGAACGAACAAACGACTGACCGAACAAATGAACATACGTGAGGCACAGAGCCTTAGACTCTGGCTGGCCCCCCACCAGCCCTGGAGACTTATGACTCGCTCTGCCCTGACATACTTAGAATTTGTCTAATATGACTTCTTGGTCATGCCCAGGTTAGGGGGCTGCAAATTCAGACCCAGTATGCTCATGAGCTTCCGCTTGTCCCAATATACAAAATGAGAAGGATGATTCCTCCCACCGAAGGAATCTGAAAAATTCTTTCTGGAGTTGGATGGCAGATGCTATGTTACAATTCTGACTCGAAAGATATCCCTTTCTTTCTTGATCAGCTCAGGCGACAGCTCATCTCAAGTTCTCTGCCGACGACGACCTCCAGAACCCTTGGTGGTTAGAAGGTGTAGCGGCACCCATGCCCAGCGACCGCAGGTAACACCTCCGAGTGCTAGACGGCTGTCATCCTGACCTGGACTACACCCCTGGCAGAAGCTTCCTGTAAGCCCATCCCAGAGGTCATAGTGGAGCAGACCCCACCAGCACAGCCAAGTCTGGGAGGTCAGTTTGTGGAATGGGCCAACCTTGTTCTGTTATAGCTGAGAACTAAAAGTCAAGGGCAGAGACCCCTGGCTAACCCTGCTCCCCTTTGTCTGCATT
Organism: Tadarida brasiliensis; assembly: GCA_030848825.1. NCBI lineage: Eukaryota > Metazoa > Chordata > Mammalia > Chiroptera > Molossidae > Tadarida > Tadarida brasiliensis. Next base: position 88,406,278 of record CM061267.1, on the reverse strand, counting down.
CTGAGGAGAAAAACAGCCAGAAGTCCTAGCGAGTTCAGTGTGCACAGCCCAACCTCACCCGCTGTAAAATGGTTGGCGATCTCCTGCATTTGAAAAACCACAGATGCATGCGCTGCCTTCCAGCACTAGGCAGGAGAAATGAGACAAACAAGCTTGGAAAACAAATCTGACTCTCCCGGCTCCAGATAGCCAGCCGACAAGTGTTCGTCCATCTGCCGCGAGCATTCCCACGGTGAATTCATTGATTTGATAATACCCTCGCATAATTGATGGAGGATGGGTCTGGCTCCTTGACTTGTCTCTGTGTTTGTTGTCTGATATCTTCTCAGCACTGCTCTCCCCACTTTATGTGTGACGAAGAAGGAGAAACCAAAGATCGGTCTGGCACTTTCTGATAGGATGGCACACAGACGGTTGGCTGTCCTGAGATAGTACACTTTCTGAGTTCTTGAATGGCAGGAACTGTTAATTGAGTGTTTCTTTCCACTGACATATTTTCCTTATCTTCACAATATTGTATGCATTCTTTCCACCCTGGCTATCCAATTGTATTTCTAAGTAACAAAAAATAGCTAGAGGTCTGTTGCTATTCCTGAAGTCTGTCCCTTGTGAGAGGGGCACACGGCAACCTGGACTGGCAGAGAACAATGCTAACTGCAGAAGTTGCCTGAGATATTAGCCTGGGGAATAATACTGATCTTCCTGCTCACAGCAACCACAACAACCCATCCGCCGCCCTGCGGTTGTGGCATTCAGTTGTCACCACCATTTCATTAAATGGGATCAAAACAGCTGTGAGGATGGCTGTTTTATTTTAATGTACAAAGTCATCATAACTTACTTTATAAAGCAGCTCTCACAGCAACCACAACAACCCATCCGCCTCTCTGCGGTTGTGGCATTCGGTTGTCACCACCATTTCATTAAATGGGATCAAAACAGCTGTGAGGATGGCTGTTTTATTTTGTCATACGAAGTCATCATAACTTACTTTACAAAGCAGCTCGCAGCTAGCAAGCGCGCCAGAAATGGAAAAGCCGACTGCAAGAGGATGAACATGACAGGGGACAGAACAGGGGCTGGTGGAATTGGGAAACGGCTGGGAGTCCTGTGGCTCCCTGGAAATGACTAGAACACATGACCATACAGTGATTTGTAACTGACTGTTAGGCAAAGATACACTCTAGGACAAGTTGAGTTTTAAGCGTCTAATAAACAGACACCTAGATGCTAAGATTCAATTCAGCCGAAGAGCCATCACCACCTGGCCACCCCTAGAGACAGAACTCAGGCAATAGCTCTTCCAGGTTCCCTCTCCCACCTGCAGTACTCAGCCCCCACCCCTGAGGCAGCACAAACCCCACGGAGACATGTTTTTTTACATCTTGGAGGCACGTCAACTTCTTCAGCATGGCCAAGGCAGTGTGGCCCAGTGGTTGTCATGGACTTTCAGGTGAAGCAGAAGCTGGATTTGCATCTTGCCCCTGCTGCTTATTAGCTGTGTGTGATGGAGAAAGCTACTTACCCTCTATATCTCAGTTTACTCATCTGTAAAATGGGCTGCTTGGCATCAGCAGATCTTGTCAGTGCTCCGCGCTTACCTTGAACCTTACGTTTTCCAACTGCATTCTTTGCCTTAAAGCTGTTTCTGGTGGTCAGAGTTCACTGTGCCTGCGCACCTGGCAGGATGACTGTACCAGAGAATTAATGCTGCAAGAGGGAAGCTCTCAACCCGTGAGGACGTGGGCTGGTGCATACGTTGGTGCTAGGACCTAAATGCCTCAATTCCCTGGCCCCTTGAGTGGAACTACTCTAAAACACAGTTCTGTGTCGACTCCCAGACTCCCACAGCATGATCTATCTCCAGCTGACCACAACATGACTTGCTTAAAAACAAACCCTTTGCTAGTGGCCTCCTTTTTTGTCTCACTTCCCCACTCACCTTCCGAGGTTTCCTGAAATCATCTCCCAGATGAGTCCACAGAGTGCCTTTCTCCCATTGGTCTCTCCAGAGAGAATGCCTGTCCTAACTGGTCTCCCTGGTAGATGTGCCCTTTTTTTTTAAGCCTGTGGTCAAGGACACCCTGCAAATCTGTACCTGAGATTGTCCAGTTCCCAGATATGTTTGGCCTCTCTGCACAGGCATCCTCAAGACCCAGCGATGCTCCTGCCCAAACTGGTCTGCGTGCATGTTGTTTGAACTGGAAAATTCCAGGCTTACCTTTTGAAAACTCCATGAGTAGGCCAGTGAATTAAGCCGCGCAATGCGTTTCCTTTCTGAAATTGGTACATTCAGTCCCATATCGTATGTCTACAATGTGCTGGATCAATACTTCACCCTGACAACCCACCTCTCCGAGAAAAGCACAGCACATTTCTTTATCACAAATCCCATTTTATTCTTGACTTCCAGTATATAATTGGGAATATTTCCACAGAGCAAAAATCCATTAATCACTTTTTCTCTCTTAACCTGTAGGGTCTTATGAGAGAATCCAGGTACTCAAAAAATGAGCAACTATACACCAAGAGTTTAGGGTTTCTTGGTAATGGCACTAGTTGAGAATTAGCAGTTGTTAGTGGGACAGTTGAAGTCTAGAGCTTGTTAGCACATTTATTTGGAGCAAAGGTGTTAATGAAAGTAGTATTTGCATTTATTTCTCATCAAGGCTAAAAGAAACCAGGTAGAGTTGGATCAAGTTCATCTTCTGGGGGGAAAAGCAATTCAGAGCACATACTCTCTTAACAGTGAGACAGTCACATAAGAATAACAGCCAATAGTATTATTAACCCTCATTATTTGAAGCCCAGTTTTTGGGTCAGGGCACCTATACAAAGGAGTAGCTGTAGGCCTGGGCACCTGGGAGCCATACACAGCTACCCAGTGTGGTCATGGCACGTCACATAGGGGCCATTTCCTGGACAGCAGCAGCGTCAGCTCCCTCTGGAGAGCTGACTCATCTCTGAGGGTCCACAATCCATGAGACGTCTGATAACTCTGATGTGTGTCTCAGGGTAACACTGGTTTCAATTCTTCCCCCTTTCAATCAGTTCAAAGTCAAACCTGTTTCAGGGCTGATGTGCCAACACCGTCCTTAGGGAGCACTCATGATCTGTTTTCTGCTCATTTAAGAAATTTAGGAATGCCTGGTAAACAGTATCTTATTGGGACCAATGAGGCCCACATAAAGCTTAAGGGATGTCGACAAATCTGTTTGTGGCTTTCATAGAATTTCTTCCTCTGGTGTCCTGGACAGCCCATACTTTGTCCAGGGAAAGGGCTGCTTCAGAAAATTGCACTCTTTATGGTGGCAATTCAGTCTTACATCTGAGTTCTTGATGGTAAAGTAGTTAACGTAAAAGTATATTTTGATATAGAGTCTACAGAAACACACTCCCTCTGTTATTTGGATACTCTCGCCAAGCAGAGACCTTGGGGCTGGCTGCTTCGTGACTATTTCGTTTTCCCATTCAATCCATTTTCACTGAAAAGGAGACAGAAGCAGTGAAGCCAATATAGTTTTATTGGATCCAATGCACTGCCACTAAAACAAATATATGTACACTCAGGCCAATACACTTTTATTAAAACAAATAGAATTTAATTCAGACCAGCATTCAATACATTTTCTCAAAGCAATGAAATTAAGCTCTACCAGTACTTCTGCTCAATATGTTTTCCCAATCAGACCCATTTGAACAAAGTGAAATATATTTATCATAGATAACACATTTTTATTAAAAACAAATTCACTGAAACCAAGTTTTGCTCTGAACTGATAGATAGAAATTCTAACCAATTGTACAATTAGATCATAGAAACTGATGTATTTTTACTTTTAGCAAAAAGCATTTCTATTTAGGTCCACTTTGAAGCACACTAATGAATAATAAAAGTTGCTCCAACAATGTCTTTAATGGAGTATTCTCTCAAAAGTATGTCCTTTGGGGCTGAAGTACAATCTAGGGGAAAAAAACCACTTAGGAAAAAGGAACAGTGCTGGGAATAGAATTACAATAAATTCAGATTTGTAATGATTACATATTTAAGTCTACCTATGTGCACTCAGAGTGACGCTGTTGGACATGTGGAATGCAAAAGACATGCATGGGGATATTTGAATCCCTCCTTATAGGTGTTCAAACATAAATTCTCATCTATCTGAGGTTAACCAGGGATTCTTCTGTATAGGGAGAACTTGATGGAATGGGAAGTAGTGTACTTGCGTGGCTCTTTGGAGGGGATTTCCATCTTGGTGCCTAGATCACAAACCATCTTCACATCTTCCAAAGAAGCAGGGAGAAGGAGAACCCACAACATACAAACAAGAGTATCCAAATGCATAGCACCGGACCTGTCTACACAGGTCCACCGTGCTCCTGATGTGAGGTAGGGCCTCAGGTTGAGAAGCACATGTAGAGAAATTAGAGCCCAGCCTCCCAGGGCACATTAGGGCTTTCCTTTAATCCATGGCCATGAATACCCTGTTTGCCTCTGCAGTAATCTCCACACTCCATCTTATCTGCTTCCGCCCAACTCTAAGGCTGCAAGTCATAGGGAAGCAAAGAATTCTACTGCCTTCACTAAGTAGCCCATGAAGTGGTCTTTAAATCAAGACTGTGGGTTCCCAGCACTATTTCCTCCTTCCTGTCTGGTAAAGTGCAAGTACAAATTGTGCCCACAAGTCACTGGGCAAATAATTCATTGACCTCTGGGGCACCCTGGCCTTGAATGGACTGGACCTGCCCTCTGAAACACAGCTAGTCACGAGGGATGCCTTGAGCACAGTTAGCACAAGATGTTCACCACAGAATTATATACGAAGGTGTATGCTGGAAACCCAAATATCTAGCACCCATGGGATTGGCTAAATATATTGCAATGACATCTTCCTGATGTATATTCTATAGTATTAATATCAGCACAGTATTACAAGCATTCAAAGTGGTATTGTAGAGAGATTTATTGACTGGGAAATGTCCATGGTATACTATTAAATTTAAAAAATGTTTGACAAAACATTATGTGTAATAACTTCTTATCTTTTTTAAATGAATATGCATGTCTATGCATAGACAAAAGATGAGAAGATGACCCTAAAATGTTAACAGGATTAAATGAGTGGTGAGGTTATCAATTTCTCTCTTTTTAAAAAATCTGTATTTTACAAATTTCCTACAATGAGCATGTATTACTTTTTTTTCCCTTTATTGATTTTAGAGAGACAGGAAGGGAGAGGGGGGGAGAGAGAGAGAAACATGGATGAGAGAGAACATCGACTGGCTGCTTCCTGTGTGCCCCCTACTGGGGATTTGGCCCACAACCTGGGCATGTGCCCTGACCAGGAATCAAATTAGTGACCTCTTTGTGCATGGGTCAACACTCAACCACTGAGTCACACTGGCCAGGCGAAAATGTATTACTTTTGATATAAGAAAAAATTATTTAAAAAGTGATAATTTTTTAAAGATGGTGTTAAGTCCAATCTAAAAGGCAGTCATCAAATATCGGATCTGCCTCAGTGATCTGAATTCTGTATCCCTTCGGAAAGGGGCAGAATTCCACCTCACATTCTTTGTCCTTTTGCAAGACTCTAGTTGAAGACCTTGTTCAACTGGTCATCCAACATGTACTCTACAAGAACCCAGGTAATACATGTCTTTTTGAGTTTCTTCCAGAAGCAGTGGTTCAGCAGAAAAGATGTGCACGCTGTGTTTTGTCAGATGACATGAACTATGTCACCCCAGACTTCTCTTTTTGCCTTAGCTTAAGCCATACTTGGCTGTTTTAATGATCTCATCTCAGATGTCTGGTAACATCTAATGCCTCTACTCCTTTTCAGTAATTTAAGTTCTACTTTCTTCCTCTATCTTTTTTTTTTTTTTTTTTTACTATACTTACTTATAAGAGAGACCTAGATTTATTTTGGAAACAGATTTGAATTTTTAAAAAAATCTGTAGAATGTTTGTTTTGGCATCACATATACTAAAATTGAAACAAAACAGAGAAGATGAGCAGTCCCTGTGCAAGGGTGACACCTCAGTTCATGAAGCATTCTATATTTTTTGATGATTGCCAGAGGGGAGGGGCATGGGGGTATGGGTGAAAAAAAGTGAAGGGGAATAACAGGTACAAACTTCTAGTTATAAAATAACTAAGTCATGGGGATGTAATGTACAACACAGGGAATATAGTCAATAATATCATAATACCTTTGTACGGTGACAGATGGTTACTAGACTTATCTTGGTGATCACATCATAAGGTATATAAATGTAGAATCCCTACATTTCAGGTTGTACACCTGAAACTAATATAATATTATATAGGTCAATTATACTTTTACCTATAGAGGCAAATCCTAAACAAATATAAATATTTGACCATGATTACACAAAGAAACTTTCTGCTACCTTCTCAAGGATGTGGTGAGTCCACACAGCCCCAGCTACACTGGATGAGTGACAGCTAAGGAGGAGCCCTTGGGAGAACTGAAGCTTGGGAGTCACCTCCCTCCCTCTGTTCAGACACAAGATCCTCTGCCTGCTTGGCACTTATAGGAGCAGGTCAGCTTCCCTGAGTGGAGGAGTTGCTAGGGCGCCCCCTGTGGCCTGGAGGTATTGGACAGTGAGCCCAGGAATGGAAGGCATCCTCTCTCCTTCATTAGGATCCTCTGTGTATCCTTTGGAGAAGATTTGCTTTTCTGGGCTTCTTCATGCATGTGGTTCATAGCCATGGGTTCAACCCCTTCAACTGTGTCCTTATTTGGTGTTTTTCTGTGCCCCACCGTGAGGAGGAGAATGGGATGAGAAGGAGAGAGGGATGGTTTGGTGGTTGGTGGTAGAGAAAGAGAAATGCAGACAAACAGAAGAGAACACAGAGTACACAGGACATGTTTAATTAATACCGACATTTATCCAGCTGCAGTTGAAACATGGGTAGAAATAATTGCTGTTCATTGTATTGTTTTTGATGAAAATGGTAGAAATAAATGGAACTGTCAAAGTTATAAACTTTCCATCTTCATTAAAAATAAAGAGTTAAGAAGTGGAAAGCAGTAGCAAGGAGGCAGGGTGTTCTGAGATTTCTTTTTCTTCACCCCGAAGGCAATGTTCCCAACAAAGATTGTCACTGAGGCATCCAGTTTTCTGTCTCACTATTTCATTTTCTGCTTCCTTGGCCAAGGGACACTCAGAGCCCACCTGCACCCCCAGGCCAGGCCTCTCCCAGCCTGGACTTCTTCACAGACCAGTCATCCCTCCTCACTGACCTTTAAAGCTTCCCACTCACCAGTTCTTCTTTCTGGCCCTGGGAAAATGCCTTCTCCAGAAGTTGTCCACACATCAGCCAATCTAAACCTTTTAATGATGCTCTGAGGTAGACATCTTGTCCCCATTTCACAGAGGTGGAAACTGATCCTCAGAGAAGTCCAGTGACTGACCCTGGGTCACACAGCTCCTGCATAAACTGAGTGACAGAGATTCAGACCAATCAGCTGATGCCAGAGCAGGTGATGGCCTGCTTCTTGCTGCTTTCCTGGGAAGTCACGGATCATCTGGCTTGATGTGCACCTGGTGCAGAAAAGGAAACTGAGGCCCAGAAAGGTGAAGTGGCTTGCCCAAGATCAGCCTTGGGCTCTCTCCACTCCACCACACACTGCATAGCTCATTATATTCAAATACTTTAGCTAATATATTCAGTAAAATTCCTGCCACTAAAATTACTGCCAGCATTTTCTAAGAGAAAACAGCTTCGTTCCAGCATCATTCACCATCTTTTTTTTGGTTTGTTTTTTAAACCAGAGGCCTAATAAACATCACAGCTGTGGTTTTGTTTCATCTCTTTCCATTTCCTCTCCCTGCCCTCAGGTAGGGGTGCCAATGTATGACAACATGGCTCTAACGTGGGCCAAGAGAAGGAAAGCCTTGGAAAATACAGGAAGAATCTGCGCTGCTCTCTCTCTCTCTCTCTCTCTCTCTCTCTCTCTCATTTTCCACTCCACTGTCCTTCCTGTGTCCTTGGGAATCCAACCTGTCTTTTGGGCTTGGGGAGTGACTGAAGCCAAAGGCTGGTCTCCGAGGGAAAGAGGAGGCAGGCCCACCAGGGACCTGGGAAGAACTCTGAAACCGCATCCCACCCACATAATGCAGAGAGCACTCATCGGCTGCTGCTTCTCCTTGAGTGGGAGAAGGTTGCTCACCTGTTTCTATCAGCTTCACAGACCCTATGAAAAAAAGAGACCAGACAGAGACATTTAATGTGTTGCAATGTGAAGGTTGAACTGTTGATCCAGACACAGAAGGTGGTAGAAGCATGGACCTGAGAATCAAATGGGTTTTGTTCAAAGTGGGACTAAGTAGTCAGTAGGCTAACCACTCGGCTCGGGGTGTGGGGAGGAGTTTATCCTCTCTGAACCTCAGGTTCCTCGCCTGTAAAATGAGACGCTAGAACACAGTGGACTCGCAATATATACAGGGTGGGGCAAAAGTAGGTTTGCAGTGTGAGTACGTAAAACAGTTTATTCTTGTATTATTACTTATTTATTATTGTATTATTTATCATTATTATAACCCACTTTTGCCCACTCCTGTATATATTTGATTAATTGAAATTAGAGTATTTAAAAACATTTGGGTTGCTGGTTTAAAGTAAGTAGAATAACCCAATTCCTGTTCATCTGGAATTCAATTGTCCAGTTTGGAGTTTCAAAGGCAACAAAATCTTAATGGCTGAATATCACTGGGGTGATCCTAAAATGTATTAGGAGACCTGTAAGCTCCAGGATGATGGTATCCTGGAGGCAATGCCCAACGCACATAGTCAGACCTCTGATAGACAAACTTGAATTTGCAAGGCCACTCACTTATGAGTGATGGTATGCGTGAATGTGCACACCCACACACGTGCACACACTCACACACAGGACCATGAAACACACTAAAAGAAAGGAGAGGGGAAAAATCATTGCACTCAACCAACATGAACCCTGTAGAACTCAACAATGAGGGTAAGTTTTCTCCCTAATGTCCCAACAGGCTTGAGTAGCCACAAGCTTTTAAATAAAGTATTTATTATCCAAACACTAGAAGACATTTTACTTAAATCCAGAAACGTTCTGCCAAGAAAGAAAAAGAACTAACAAAACAGAAGGTAAGTGGCGTTTCCCAGCGGCTGGACTTGGTGTTCCAGCCACAAAGAATATTCTTTTTTTTAAATTATTATTATTTTTAAATATTCACCGGAGGATATATTTATTGACTTGAGAGAGAGAGAGAGAGAGAGAAACATCAATGTGAGAGAGATTCATCGATCCACTGCCTTCCGTATGTGCCCTGACTGGGGATGGAACCTACAACCTCGGCATGTGCCCTGACTGGGAATCAAACCCGCCACCTTTTTGGTGCACAGGACGACACTCCAACCCATCGAGCTACCTGGCCAGGGATTATGTTCTTGTTTTGTCAGAAGCTCCAACAGTCCAACGCCACAGTGAAATATCAGTAACCTCTTAACATTTTTCTTGATGTCTTTAAGAGTGAACATTAGGCGTATTAAGAACAACAACCCAATCATTAAGCCCCTTGCGGTCCTCCTAGGAGCCAGCTCTGTCACTTCAATCAGATTATGGACAACTCATTCTCATCCTGGCCATTTGTCTTTTTTGTTTACGAACACACCAAGTGGCATTCTTCTTAGCATCAAAAAAATAGTCAAACAAATTGAGAACAACAAAAGACCTTTCATTATTTACAGTGCTCAGTAACATCTATTTGCTTTCATTAGTTTCCAAACAGTGAAGTACAGGCTTCTGATTAGACCTGGCACGTGTTAATTACATCTGAGGTCTGGGGTTGTTTTGCCAACAATAAGGGATTACTAAAGGGTGAAACCCAAGTCACTGTGAGGCTCCCGGCCCCCCTGTGCTTTCTCGGTGGAAGTTTCCAGGCTCAGAATGGCAGAAGCGGATGTGAGCTTGTCACAGAAAAGTTAGGCTGTTGGGTGGGTTTTGGTCTGAAGCCCTCAGCTTTATCACCCGTTTTATGGGCTGCAGTTCAGCGGCAGTACCATGCAGTTCGCTCTCTTCTGCTCAGCGCTAACAGCCGTCCTGAGCCGTAATTAGAAGTAAAACCACCACATAAATAACGCGGCAGAAAAATCGCCACTAGGACGAGCCAGACTTTGGCGATGGGAAACTTCAGCAGGTCCTGGGTATCCATCATACTTAAGGGGCACTGCGTGTTTTAGCCTGTATTTGTCTTACTAAAGCCAAAATGGGAGCCATTTAGACTTTCAAATAAGCTTTTAAAGATAGACAATGCCATTGGAAACAGACTGTCTGCTGCTAAGTGTGATGGAGAAATCCTGTGCCAGGAGGCCAGGGTGGCTGCGAGGGCTGGGAGGGAGAGGCTGGGAGTCCAGAGGCAAGGAAGGGAAAAAACTGGAGAGGATGCATGGTCTTCCCCCAACAGGGAGGTCTAGAAGTAGTTCACTGCAGAACCGAGAAGTTCCTGCACAGCGCTGAGCACGAGAAGTTACACTTTCCCTGGGGAGCCAGTGAAGCTGGTGTCTGTGAACATGTTGCTCCATGGCTTCCACTCAGTGATGAAGTAAGAGCAAGGAGACTAACATTTCGAAGCACCTAGGCATCTTACATCAATTTTCTTTCATTCTCATAACAGTCTTAGGAAGTCGGAGAAAAATCAAATCTATTGAGTCGTGCACCTGAAAGTGACCTTGAGGAAATAGGGCCAGCAGCCGGCCGTCTGCATTTGGCCTGCCCATTTGCAAAGAGGCAGTAGACGTGAATTAACACGGTGTGCCACACAATCATCAGAACAGTCTCCTCCTTCCCTGAATTAGCCTCTTCAGGCCGGGGTTAGGACACCAACCACAGTAAACCTTTTATGGAAGAAACATGCTCTACAGTGCAGTGTTTTTCAAAACCTGAATCATTTTTAAAAAGTGATTAGAGTACATCCACTTACTTTTTAAAATAAGGCATATGTATTACTCTATTGATCAGCCAGCACAGTTAAGATCTATTCTTCACGTGGAATGAAAGGGAACATTCCTTTGGATATTCTAAAAGCCCATATGTGTTCTCTAAAGAGAGTGGTTGCTTTCTCCTTTTCCTTCCTTCCTTTATAAAATCAGTCATTCAAAAAAACAAAATTAAAAATAAAAGCAAAGCAAAATTCATCAAAAACTCCATGTTGAGAGTTTAAAAAAAGAATTATGTCTGGCATCAAGCAGTTCATTCAGTGAAATGGCCTTCAACTTCCATAGGCAACACAGCTCCATTTCACACGGGGACTTTCGTCTGTGTTCATATCTGTGCAGGCCGCATATGGCGTGACACCGACATTTTTTAAATTAAGATATTAAGTGCTCATTTGTGTGTGTGTGGACCTGCTATATTCTAACAAATTTACTACACGTCTCAGAAAACATAGCTTTGCCAAAGTTGGTGAGTAGCCCAGCATGGTTTATCTCCAGCCCACAGCTCTTTCCCTGAATTCAATACTGCAGGCACAATTTAATGCAAACCCAATTTATGACTTAATGCTCTGGGGACCGTAGTGGGAGAGTGTTACATTATTCTTTTCTAATCCTATTTGTGTTTTAATTTGCTAAGTCTGTAATGAGGTGCATGCCTTGAATAGATTCAAGATCTTTCACATTGCTTTTGACTTTGTTTAATATAATAGATTTTACAGTTTGCATTAAATACCCAGGTGCTACGGTCAGTATTATCTCTTTATTTTCTCAACTAGAGTGAATAAAATTACACCCTGAAAGTAATTGTGCACATGTTTTCTTGTGTATTATAATGGTTTATTTCCTATTATAATTCTTGATTCAAATTACATCTACTTTTCCAAGTCAATTCTCTGTGGGTTCCTACTTCCCCTTTCCACACAATTGTTAGTCTCCAAAGAGAATGGAGTCTTGGATGACAATTGATTGGTTGAGAAATAATAGAATATGTTTTCTAGTCTAAGTTATGGTACTTCAATTAAACAGAAAGGAAGAAAGTGAGGAAGGGAGGGAGGGAAGGGGAAGGAGGGAGGAAGGAAGGAAGGAAGGAAGGAAGGAAGGAAGGAAGGAAGGAAGGAAGGAAGGGGGAGGTGTGGTATCACCATTCACTCGCTGTCTTATTTCTGGCATTCGGCTGCACCATACCATCCCTAATCAGAGTTGCTATATCCCCCAACTTCACTGTGTGTCATTTTCTATCCCTAACTGTGTTACAGCTAATTATAGCTAAATTCTCTGCTCTATATGCACAATCAAGGGGCGTCTGGAATGCATTTTGCTATTTTCTGAATCCTATTATTGCAGACATGTTTATTACATTCCAAAGATGGCTTTCTGAAATTACATTGGAATTGTATAACCCACCTGCCATTTACACACAAAAAGACCTAAATATTTCTTAACAAGGAGAAAGTTCGTTTAGGTCTTTCCTGGTAACTTTTCCCGTGTTAATCTTCTTCCATAACCATTTTTGTAAGACTCGCTGCTCAAGCCTCTATATATTTTTAAAAATATCTAAGCTGTCCTGTTAATGTTTACTTTTACATTAATAACAGCATAGCAGTCAAAAAGAAGTTGTAAATAAACTACTGACACCTGGGGTAGAGGCTCGCTGCCATGCTCATTGTGACCTTTTCTCAGACTATGTAGAAAGGGATTGTGAAACTGATTCTAAGTTATAACGATTTGATCACCCTGAAATAACTCCTCCGGGCTGCCTGTCAAAAGAAAAAAAAAATCAAGTTATGTCTTTAAATTTCATTTGGGGCCATTTGAGGAGGAAAGTGTGTGCTGTTAGAAAGACACATGATATCTATTGGAAGCGCAGCACCTCGTCATTAATTATTAAGGGAGAAATGGAAGTGTTTCTAAACCACATGCTTCCCTTTTCCCTTCCACTGAAGTTTATACTCTCAAATTCCCCCCACCCCAAGCTTACTTTATTACTGGCATTTGCCTGGCAGAGCCAGGGGATATTACTACCTTTTTATTTGCTATTTTTACAGGACCCAACAAAGTGCTTTTAAAATATAGAACCACTTAATTCAAGTCAAGCTTCTTCAATACTCCTTTCATTCAAGCCCTTTCTAATTTGTTTTCCACCAGCCAGGAGCCCAGAGAAGACACTGTGATTTATGTTTTCATTTATTTATTTTATTTGGGCTTTTCATTTAAGAAAAGAAATTCTGCACAACCCCCACCACCCTCGCTCGGTTCTGCATCATCTCTCCCCACTCCACCCCTTTGTATTCGGACCATTAAGATTTTCTCAAGGCCAGACCTTGGAGTTTTAAAAGGATTTCTTTGGAGTTTTGACCATGGTCTGGAGGAGGCTTGGCTTGGGGTGCTTCCGGGCACACCAAGGGTGGACCACTCAGGGTGGACACAAGCCAGTGCTGTAGATTGCCATCTCCTTGAGGACAGGCTCTACCTTGTCCTTCTTTCGACACTTCACACCCTGCCCAGTACAAAGCTCCCCTGCAGACGGAGCGCTGGAGGAGCGCAGCCTTTCCCCAGGGACGAGAGATGCTCCGCCATGGAGCTCACCTTCCCACAGAGATTCAAGGTGTGTGCCGTGCAGCAGGGAGGACATTACTGTTCACATCAACCTATCATTTTGGTTTGGGCCCTGGCACGGGGTGAAGGACATTTCTACATGACGTCGAGACCTTGAGCTAAACTGTCCTGCAACCATGGGTTTAAGTCTCATTTCCACGTCCTACCCACTCGTTTCGAGTGAGTTAGTCCTCCTCTCTACACTGATTTGTCAGGCCAGTGAGTCAGCAAATACTTATTGGGCACCTACTATATACCAGGCACTGAGTCAGGCACAGTGGGTAACAGCCACACAGACGTGATTCCTGCCCACACTGATCTAGTGGGGCCGACAGACAGACAAACATTTTCAGTAAAATGTGACAGGCATGATAATAGGGGAAGCCAGGGAAGTCCCCCCCCCACCACCAAAAAGAGTGATATGTAAGTCACATGAGGGCCAGCAGGTGTGGCTCAGTAGATTGAGCGTGGTCCCATGGACTGAGAGGTGTCGGTTGGATTCCTGGTCAGGGCACATGCCCGGGTTTTAGGTTCAATCCTCAGTGAGGGTCGTGCAGGAGGCAGCCGATCGATGTTTCTCTCTCACATCGATGTTTCTATCTCTCTCTCCCTTCCTCTCTCTAAAAAAAAATCATATAAAACATATAAAAATATATAAAAATTTTTTTAAGTGACATGAGATCAATTCTCCAAGGTAAATAGGAGGTAATATAATACCTGTCTAATGGGGGCGCTATGAGAATAACAGATAATTTACAGTAGGGCTTTGCATTGAACCCCACAAAAAGTAAAAACTCGTTTAAAAAAATTATAACGCAAGTATTATCGTTATTGCTAAGTATCACCCCAGGGGTCCCAGAGAAATTAATAGTAGAGGACCACATTTCACCGTTTAGAAGACACACGCTTTACCCTGTAATTTTAGTGCTTTTGAAATAGAGAATTAAATAATGTTGTCTGTAGAACATTAAAGTAAATGTGAAGATAAATGAACTTAAATTAATAGGCTCTCTCAAGTAAAAATCTCTAACAATTGACTCTTCATCAAACACCAGCTTCTCCAGGTCAATTCTACCCACTTCAAAAGAGGATTCCTCCTCCCACACTGAGTCATGGGGCATCGGCAGAAGAAGGCCCCTCCAAAGTGTTCTAACCAGTTTCTAAAAGGTAATAGCATTTACTTTCATTTAAAGATAGCCAGAAGGCACTTTTAAGTGAATATTTTTAAATGAGTCATCTGTGCTCACTGTAAGTTTAGAAACGCATCCCCACGGAGGCAACCTTTGACTTTACCTATCACCAGACAAACCCACCCTCGGGAACCTGCTCACCCCAGGAAGTGCTCCATCCAGGATGCAGTATGGGTCAGGTACTCAAGCATTAATGCGCATGATCTTTGATTACTTACACAAATGTCACAAATATTTGAGGATAATCATGTTAGTTTAGCTGTAGCAGCATTCATCTTAAGGGAGAAGACTTCATTTTAGCAAATACTTAGATGGGCCATTTTGGTGCCTTCAGATGGGGTTCAAGACAGAGATGAATTGCTCTGCTTAGCAACATTGGAGAGGTTTTGAGGTTCTGGGAGCAGCCCAAGAAGCAGAGAGGGTGGAAGAGGTTTTGAGGGAGAGGGACAGAGCAGCTGGTGGGAGCTGTTTAGGAGGAAAGCTGGCAAAGAGAAACAATGACCAAAAATGATGTTCGATGTTCCGTTCTCAGTCGGCAGTGAGTTATCTCCCACGCTGGATTGCTAGGTAACATTAGCACAGACACACACAGAATTGTCACCATAGGTCTATGAACATTGCAGTATATGAGTAGTTATCAGAGACCCTCAAGAAAACTGGGGGTGTCTTCATGGCCACAGACCAGAGAAGAAATAATAACCTTGGTGTCCAAGAGAGATCCAGAGGTCAGCAGGAACAAGGTATTAGAAGAAAAGACCCCAAGAACGTGAGCCCCTAGAAAGTCACAGAAATCCTGGGCAAGGCAATGATACCCATACAGCACACATGAACAACAGGATCTGAGCCCGTTTTACCCCCCTGGGCTACGTATCTGCATGGAAACTCAACAAGCCCTTAATCCTTTCATTGGACATTCTTACTAAGTCAGGGTAACCTGAAAATTTAAGCAGCTCTGCTGGATGAGCCCTCATTTCAGGTTCTGGAATAACTGACAAGTGGAAAAGACTACATGGAGCTATTTTTTTAGAGTTTCAGAGATACCAGCTATGGCTCGTTTGCATTTTAATAGTACTATCCCTTTAAGTAGGAGAACCCTGTCATCAGTGAATGGTTGCTGATCTAATGACTAATTTATAGCAGAGACTCTAATAACCTAATAGCTCATTAGAGTTGACTGAGCCAGCAGGGGTCTTCGAAAATGTTTTTATTCCACTCTGAGGCTTTGTGAGTTTTCCTGTACATACATCAAACCGTGGCCCAGGTTATTAAACTTACAAATGTGAAACCACAGCAAGAACAAGATGGACCTATACAAATATAAGGACAAATATAGAACCCACGTGACAGAGATTTATAACACTGTCAAAATCCTATGATGGGAAGCTAGAGAGAAACATGCTGGGAACCAAATGGGTTCCCAATAGGTAAGATCTCAAGCCAAGAATTGAGTCGTCACCATGATAGTGTGGGAACAGCTTCAAAGGGAGTTAGTTCACCGTTCATTCATCGTTTAATAAATCAATTTTTATTAAATACCTATTACTCATAAGGTAGTATATATAAATGCTTTATAGACATGATAGAAATTTATACAATTGCCATGGTCATTTCACATATAAGAAAATCAAGCCTCTGGCAAGTTAGGAGGCTCGAGAGAGTTATATAATATGTATATAATATATACACACCAGGTAAGGAACAGATCTGGGACACCAATCCAGGTCTCTCTCCAAGTTTCTACTATTTTGTTTCTCAACACATTGTCCCTTAAAGGATTCGAACAACTCAAGCATCTTAGTTCTTGGGAAATATTTGTATCTAAAGATACAAGGAAAGGCGATTGCTGCTGGTATCTATTTAGAAAGAAGTAGCCAATTCTGATAACATGAATAATTAAAATATTCAGGTAAGCCCCAAGCGACAGTGATGAAGAATTCTCATTCATGCTCCTCTTTCCATCACTGAGACCTCCACTCTTGGGCTATGGATGCCCCGTGGATGAATGAGTTCCCTTCCTGGCAACAACCCTCATTCATTGATGGAGCTGGAACTTCGGAGAAACAGAAAGGGATGAGAAGCAAACGCCCTGGAAGATTGACCTGTGGCGCAGAAGTGTCTCTAGTTGCATTTGAGAAGATACTAATATTTTTGTCCAGCACAACCAACCCCACCTTACGTATAACTGAAGTTTTCACTGAAAGCAATCATCAGAAAAGCAACGTAAGGTTTCAGGAGTACGGCCAAGGGATAGACTTTGAAAGAGAGTTACATCCATACATTTGGCCAAGATATTTATTCTCCAGCTTCCATTCAGCAGGGCTGAGGGCTGCTCCCAGGGGCGTGAATTCCGGCACTTCAGGCTCCGGCTGGCCCAGTGCAGGCCCTCTGGTGGAGGTGCTCGCTGAACGATGCTCAAGACAAGTGCCAAGGGGATATGAGCAGGCTTTGGACAGCATCTGCCACATCTGCTTTTTTTCTAGAAGAATGACCAGAACAGCCCCCAAACCCACATCTGTTCATGAGCATACAGAACAGGAACATATTTTTACCTTAGTAGTGTGTAGCTGATACACCCTCTCCAGTACCAGGAGAGTATATAATAGTAGCATAAACATCCTGAAATATGTCAAGCTGTGGAGAGGCAGCTGTTCACCCCTCTTTTAAAGGATTCAGGCAATGTTGGTTGACCTCCATTACAGAATTGGCATATATTAGCTGAAATAATCCTTTAACAGTTTTTTAGTACCCAGCTATATGTTCTGTTATAAGGAATAGCAAATGTTTAATCATAAATATTTTAATGGCTTCAGGGATTCATGGTATTCAATGACCGTGTTAAATGATAATAATCACATCTGGTTTATTACTATAGTAATTCAGCGGCTTCTCTTCAGCAGTTATTTTTTATTATATGTGCTGTGCTACTGTCATGGTCATTTATGGCAGTAATATTTTAAAGTGGCTCATTTGTTTGTTTAAGGACAGTTTCACAATATATTTCTGTATTAATATACATTTCACACTATTATTTCCAAGCTGCCACTGGAAAATTGATCCTAGCCTGTTACAACTGGAGAGGCGGGAAGACACGAGAAATGCCCGAGCAGAGATGGAGTAGAGCGACCAGATGGGGCTATCCTGGCACCCACTGGGGCTATGACAACTGCTATTGAGCCTTGTTCATAAATGAAGATGTGCACTAAGAAAGAGTTAAGAAATAATAAACGTAAAGGGAAGACCCTAGAGTTGGGGAGGCATTTCAAGGGAATACCATCCCAGAGGCAAAGGCATTTGGGAAGAACCCAAAGACGCCTGAGGCAGGCATCAGGGTTTGGCAGGGATCTCAGCTGCAATAACAAAATAACAGTGAGGGAGCAAAGAGTGAAAAAATGTGAACTCACAAGAGTGAAGCAAGGGCAGATCAAGGTTATCCGCTTGTACACTGATACCAATTTCAAACCTGCTGGAAGTGGGCACTAGGATTGAATTGCAGAGACCCGGGAGAACAGCGCCCCCTCCGTGTCCTTTCATTGGAGAGGTTCGGAGCAGCAGGTGTTACACTGGACTTGAGTGGGATACCTGCTGCATTTTTGCCCCATATGTCACAAGGTGTTGCTTGCGATGGGGTAAATATTAGCCTGGAGCCGTATATTGCTCTTTAGAGGGGAGTGGGAGAAGGCGGGGGTTGTTAATAACCCAGGAGAGTTAATTTTCTGTAACATTCTGCTGAACCAGGTTGTGGAAATTCAGAGGAGTCCAGAGAAAACTGCCAGGCTCCTGCTCTGCTTCCTCTTGGCTGGATCCTGATTGGTTGGGTGACAGAGGGCAAATGGCTTTTGCGGCTATGAATGATGTATGACTGTAAAATGGTCTGTAACCAGAAGTGCCAACTGACATGCCTGCTGATTTAACGGACACCCAGGGTTATGTTTGCACAGAGACGCTTAAATAAACACGTGCTAGGTTTGAAGTCGTTTACTAAGCAATCATTTCTCTCGCTCGTCTTTTCCATTTTATTTTACTTCATCATAAAATCGAGGAGAGTAAAACTGTGATTCCCTTTTTTATAATAATGAAGATTTACTCATTGCACTGGCGGCTCCTCTTTCTTCCTCTCTAAGGAGTCTGGCCGGTTCTCCCTCTTCCTACCTTCAGGGGGCGCTGCAGTAGACTTCCCGGGGCCCAGGCAGGGTTGGCAAGGGCCGCCACGTGAATGAGTTGCACTTCGGGAGTGGAAGGCCTGTGGTCTAGATCTTTTTGGTTTTGGTGAATTAGGAAAAGAAAGCCCCGAAGCCGCATTTCATCACTGGAATGGGAAGATTTCAGCTACAAATCAGCAAAGGCACCAAAGTCTGGAAATATGATTTGCTCTTGATGGTTCTCAAACTCAAAAGTATCCAGTGAGCCCTGGCTGGTTTGGCTCAGTGGTTAGAACGTTGGCCTGTGGACCAAAGAGTCGTGGGTTGGATTCAGGTCAAGGGCAGTACCTTGGTTGGGGTTTGAGCCCCTGGTCAGGGTCGTGTGGGAGGCAACCAGTCGATGTGTCTCTCTCACATGGATGTCTCTCTCTCTCTCCCTCTCTCTCCCTCCCTCCCACTCTATCTGAAGATAAATAGAAAAATATGCTCAGATGAGGATTAAAAATAAATAAATAAATGAAAGAACAGAATATTTTTTTAAAAAGTATCCAGTGAGCTTACTGGTTTCTTCTAATACATTGCCACACCCATAGCAGCGATGATTCATGAAAAGTTAGATTTGGGCCTGGAAGCTTAATCTATATGATTGTTATAGAGCTACTGAATGGTCATTAGAGGAATATAAATTTTACAGAATGTAAGTTTTCGCA
Source organism: Tadarida brasiliensis (assembly GCA_030848825.1). Taxonomy (NCBI): domain Eukaryota; kingdom Metazoa; phylum Chordata; class Mammalia; order Chiroptera; family Molossidae; genus Tadarida; species Tadarida brasiliensis. Next base: position 88,386,644 of record CM061267.1, on the reverse strand, counting down.
AATAAATCGATCTGAAATCCATAAGACACCATAGAGTAATTCCTGGTTCCATCCGTAGAAAATATCCCATAAGATCCATTCGACTTCTTGTTCCAAGCTGAGTCAGGGATGGAAAATTCAACCCCAATTTTTTCCCACTGGATCTCAGTGGGACTTGTAACCTCTTTCACCGGGGCCTCCAAGTAGACACTCCGTGTCGAGCTGAGTTGGCACTCAAGACAAGACTTATTTGCTGCTCCTGTTCTAGAACTTTTAGCTCTTTACCTTCTAAGAAGAGGAATTTACAGAACTTCCCATCTTTGTGTATGGCCTGGATTTTTCTTTTTTAAAACTAGTAGAATTGTCTGTCTTTAAAAGAGCATGCAAACCCATCTGATTCTGGTGCCTTGTGCAATGATAAATCTTCAATCAACGTTCTTCTCTGATAATCAGTCTACTCAAGTTTCAGTTCTTCTTGGGTCAATTTTGATAATGTTTGCTAGGAAATTGGCTATTTTAGGTTTTCAAATATATTGCTCTGAGCCGCAGGTAAGTAGTCTCTTACATTTTTTAAACAACGCTTTAAAAAAACAAAACAAAAGTCTATACTTTGCCTTCATATGAAGTGTTCTACTTTCCCTTGTTTCTTAAATACTTTATAATTTACCTTTTTGTATCCTCTTTTGCCAAAGGGTTATTCAAGAGTGTATTTAAGTTTTTTTGTTTGCTTAATTCCTTCATCCTTTTCACCCAACCCCAAACTCCTTCCCTTCTGTTTCTACATTGACTGTGAAATAAGTTCCAAAAAAAGTCTACTAGAAAAATAAAATAATTTTTAAAAAATTCTAAAAGAGTGTATTGCATAATGTCTAAGTATATTTTTATTCATCTTTTGAGTATTCATGCCTAATGTCATCAGCTTATAATGAGAGAATGTGGCCGATCTCTACTCTCCAGATTGATATAGTCCTTTCCAATCCTGCCATCTGACTGGCTCTTCCTGTCTGGTCCTGTAAGCACTGGGGTTTACTGCCCATGTAGTATTTTTTTTTAATGTAGTTTTTTTTTAAACTTTCTAAACCCATTTTCCTGAGCACATTTTTTTTTGTCACTGAAGAGTTTTTTTAATTGAGATATAATCGTCATATAACATTGTGTAAGTTTAAAGTGTACAACATGTTGATTTGACGCATGTACATGTTGCAATATGAGGAGCATTAGCTAACACCGCTCCCATATCCCATAATTGTGAGAACAATTAAGATCTAGTCTCTCAGAAACTTTGGAATTTATAATACAGTATTGTTGACTATAATCACTATGCTTGCGGATTAGATCTGCAAGATTTATTTATCTACTAGTTGCAGAAAGATGGAAACATCGGCCTCAATGTCTCTCCGTCTTCCCTTCCACATGGACCCTGTGGTAGCTGCCATTTACTGAGCACTTCATATGCACTAAGCACTGTGCCAGAGTCTTTACATCTTAGCCCCTTTGTTTGTGACAATCACCTGTGGGAGTTGGGATTATGCCTTTTTTACAAACAAGAAAACTGAGGGTCGGTAAAGTAGATAATTTGCTAAAGATCAAAAAGCTAGTTAGTGGCCCAATGAGGATTCAGACCCAACTTCTGCCTGCTGCAAAGCCCATGCTCTTCATCATTATTAGATCCCGCCTCCCTCTCGTCTATATCTTTTCTCCAGTTTCTCCAAACACACATGGTCTCCTTCTCCCACTTAGGTCTCCCTTCTTGTTTGGAGGAAGGGGTCTGATAGTTTCTCAGAGCACATCACCCAACACAGTGTAGAGTTTCCATCAGTGTTTTCTGAGATGATGGTGGGAATCTCTCAGTAATACTGATGAGGTGACAAAACCTTCAGACATTAATGATTGCTCTCCTCCTGGGGACACTGACACCTTACATAAAGATGCTGGAAGAATACGATGCTTAACTTAATAGGTGAGTTAGTAAGAATAGAACTCTAATTCTGTATACAGAAAGAGAAACTGACAAACGGGGACAGTGGGGACACCATGTGAGTCTCTGCTTTGGGTTTTCGGCAAATGTGTGTTCGTCTTTCCCCCCGGAAGTGAGTGTGTGTGTATGGCCAGAGGGAGGTGCCTGCTGTGTGCTGGGGTCTTCCCCAGCTTCCTCACAGTGCCTTGCACAGAGAAGATAATCACGAGGTATTTATTAAATAAAAAAACAAATGAATGTTCATATTTAACTCTTTCTACATCTCCTAACTAATGCCTGCATCTCACAGGGTTTTTCCTCTCTTAATTGAGTGAGAAGCAGTGTAGAACTTCTTCCATCAGAATGTTGGATCGAAGGCTGTTACAATCTCCCTCCTGGGCTCTCCTATATTATTTCCTGCACCAGTTATCATTCACAACCTACGATTAAGTCCCTTTGTGCTCAGATTTTTATCTTACATCTCCTGCTTATGTTGGTTCAATTTTCTGCCAGCCATCTATCCACACCAATTTTTACTGAGCACCAACTAGGTGCCCAGCAGGCACTGGGGAGCCAGCAGGGAACAACAGCCAACAAAACTCAAGTGAAGATAAATAGAAAACCAAAAAGTAGCATCAATAATATGTCCGAGGGTGACAAGGACTGTGGAGAAACTAAAACAGGGACATGGATGGCCAGGAGAGCAATCTCAAATGGGTCAACAAGAAGGCCTTGTTGAAGAGGCAACATTCAAGCAAAGACCTGAAGATGGTGAGGCAGTGACCTAAGTAAGGGGCCAGCTGAGCAAAGAACCAAAGACATCGGGGGGAACAGTATGCCAACCAAAGGAGCAGGTCAGCATGGCTGGGGCAAAGGAGGAATTGGTCAAGATTAACAAGAGGAGGTTGTGGCCAAGGGCCTTGATGGCCAATATGAGAATCTTGACTTTCATTCCACATCATGTGGGAAGCCAGTTGAGCGTTTTGAGCAGAGATGTGACACAATCCTGCCCTATTTTAGGAGGCAAATTCTGGCACCTGAGTTGAGAATAGACTGTGGTGGGGCAAGGGCAGAAGCAGGGAGACCAGGTGGGATAATCCAGGTGAGCAGTGATGGCAGCTGGGAAAGAAGTGGAGGTCGTGGGGGTGGTGAAAAGTTGGGGGGTGCTGGGTGTCTTTTGAAGATCTTTGGAAATGAAATCCGCCTTGAAGACAACTGAGCTAATTCTGCACAGTTACTGGTCGTGGCTGTATGTTATTCACGGAGCTTTATTTAAATGTGGAATCCATGCATAGAATTTTGTGAATGCCGGAGTTCGTGGAAAGACAAAAATGTGTCTGGCTTTTAATCTAATTCAACCCCCTTGTGGGTCATCTTCTGAAAGGAAAAAGCCTGCAGGTTCCAGTTTCAGTTTGCACTCCGACTTCCCCGCAGCAGTGAACATGCCTTTAAATGGAACATCCTCTTCCCCTCTCCCTCCTTTTCCTCTAGGTCCCCCCTGAGCTCTTTGTAGATGTCCTGGGGACATCCTGAAGCTGTGGGAACCCACAGATTTTGAGTCCTTTGACTGTCACTCTCCAGTGCCTCTGGACAGCCAGAACCCCAGCTGGCTGGCCACACGGAGACACTCCTGCCGGGCCTGGGCCGCCGGCCAGGAGCAGGCCTGGAGTTTGCAGCTCAGCGAGGGCAGAATGCTGGAGTCCGGTCAAGAGAACAGATGTGCATTATGGGCCAATCTAACCACAGAGAAACATTTCCCCACACGTTTTAAAGGTGCACAATTGCCTGGTTAAGCCAAGGCAATTTGACACACATTACCTTGTTCATAAACAGGGGGAGAGAGAGAGAGAGGGAGGGAACCCTTCCTCCCCGAGGGTGTGCAAACAGTCGGAGAGCAAGCCAAGGGCCTCGGAAATGTTGCAGAGCCACCTCGGGAAAGAAATGGCCATGGAAAGAGCCCAACAACATATTAATGGCCTGGATGTTGGCACACTCAGGCCAGACGCAAGAAGCTATTGATCATCTGTTCACTCTTCACTTCAAAGCACGAGTGGAGCTCTTTACACAAGGGGCAAAAGCTCCATTCCATTTAAAGGCGCCCGCCCCTGCAGACCTTTCCCTCACTCCTCCAACACCTACCCATCATCTGTTCTTCTTCATAGTGCCTGCTACTTCTGGTAATTTCACGGAATCCCAAAGAAGTGGCAGCGTATTTGTTCTTAAGACACTTAAAATAGAGCTGGGGAGACCAGATGTCTGTTGAGTGCAACACCCAAGGCAATAGAGCAATAATGTTGAGAGAAAGGACTTCATCAGTGAGACCAGTCCTATATTCTCTGCACTCTGCCTGGAATGTCCCATCGACCAGCACTATCCACCACCTTCCACCATCCCATGCCACGCCCCTGGTGATCGCCATCTTCTCCTTCCAGACTGAACTCAGTTCAGTTCCTGAATGAAACCTCCCCCAGCACATACCTCTCTCCCCTGCTCCCTCTCCTCTGGCTCTGAACATACAGAGTCCTCTCCACACACCTGTTTTCCCACCAAACTATGCACAGTGTTGGCGCATAATGTGTGCTCGGTTAATACTGATGTCCGTGAATTGAAAGTCTGGGCTTTGAATTATCTCAGGGAGCTTAAGGGAATCATTTCTATGATGGGGATAGGAGAGAATATGAGTAAAGACATGGAGGTGAATTGAGCAAAAGCAGCTATTACTTACCATGTGAGACATTAAGTCCAGTGCTTCTCATGATGTACAGAATGGAAAAATTTGTAAGTCTACATATTCCGTATACAAGTTTTTGGGGGGTGTTTATCTGGATTGCTTATTCAGTCTCCTATGATGTTTGCAAAGAATCACAACTTTTTATTTTAATAGTCAAATTTATCTTTTTTAATTATTATCACTTTTTATGCCCTAAGAAAACTTTAACTAAGACAAAGTCACGAAGATTATCTCCTTTGTTCTATGTTCTATAATTCTAGACTTTACATTTAGGTCTCTGAGCTATTTCAATTAACTTTTGTGTATAGTGTGGGATAAAGGTCAAGATCCATTTTTTAAATATAAATATCCACTTGTTTCAGCATCATTTATTGAAAAAAACTATCCTTTTCCAATTATACTGCTTTAATACCTTTGTCAAAACTCAACTGACCAAATATATGTTGATCTAGCTCATTGGTTTTTAAAATATCAAATGTTAAACTTTGAATCCAGTAAATTTTTAAAAATAAGTTCAATGCTATTGAAGACAGATTAAATTATGGAATGTAGTCAGGACATTTAAAAATGTAAACAGCCCCGGCAGGGTAGCTCATTTGGTTAGAGTGTCGTCCCAATACACCAAGGTTGCAGGTTCGATCCCCAGTCAGGGCACATACAAGAAGCAACCAATGAATGCATAAATAAGTGGAGCAACAAACAATGCTCCCCCCCCACCCCCGCCCTTTCCCCTCTCTTTAAATCAATAAAAATAAAAAATTTAAATAAAAATAAAAACAGCCCTGAAAGAAAGTGCCCGTTTGTGTGTGTGTGCCCTCACTGGACACCAGCCCTTGGAGAACAGAGACTGGGCCTGATTCAGGTTCGTCTACCCAACACCTGGCACACATGGGCTCCTAGTGTACACATTCATGGAAAGAAGGAAGGAAGGAAGGAAGGAAAGAAGGAAGAATAGGAAGAAAGGGAGGGAGGGAGGAATTTATGGTGGCAACATAAAACAAAAGAGCTTTGTGGATACTTCTGCTGTCTCCAGCAGAGCTATTTATTTACCCAAATTTATTCGAACTCACCAGTTTCCAGGTGGTTCTTTTTAAAGTAAATTAGATTAAGCCTTTAATAAAATTAATCTGATAAAGCTTGAGCTCTAGAAATCATCTGTTGCCCTGGCGAGTGTGGCTCAGTGGTTAGAGTGTCAGCTGGCATACCAAAGGGTCTTGTGTTTGAGTCCCGATCATGGGCACATGCCTGAGTTGCAGGTTCAATCTCCGGTTCCAGTGGTGTGTGCAGGAGGCCACCAATTGATGTGTCTCTCCCATCAATGTTTTTCTCTTTCTTACTTCCACTCTCTCTTGGGCTCCAGCAGAGGGAGGGCAGACTGGACTGGAACTGGGTGGGGACACCGGGATTGAGAGTTTTTGCTGAGTCATGGCCGCACAGGACAGTGGCCATCTAGCTGGGGCAGCCCCTTCCCGGACCCAGGTGGTTCTTTTCTTACATGAAACAGAAACTTGGACTAGAACCAAAAGGTTCTTACCATCTTTCAGGGAAGGGAAACCTCGGCAGAGGGCTCCTGCCCGAGTGTCTACCTGTTCACTCCTTTACCTGCGCCTCCATTTCCTGGTCTGTATTTAATAGCATTTCATGAGCTATCACTGAGCTAATGCCTCTACCACCGTAAGTGTGCCCGGAAAATTCTCCCTGTGCTCCACTCGGCGGGATTGTGAGTCTCCCTCTCCAGGAAGGCGGGGGCAGCTGGCAGCTGACTCATCCCCTCAGTGCCTACTGGTTGCTGCTGCAATGTCTACATTCTTGCCCAAAGGGTCCATCTGGACCTGACCCTCTCTGCCTCTGAGCCATGTGAGTGGCAGCAGCCTCTGTGACCGGCCCTGGGAGGGGCTCTGTCTCGGAAACCAGACACAGGGCCCTATGGCACTGACCCGCAGTCCTGTCCACTCACACACGTCACCTCTGAGGAAAATTGGTTTCTTGTCTAAGGACAAAAGTCTCTCTCTCCTTTTGCTTTGCCCAAACATTTTCCTCTTCATCATGCATCCTCTACATGTGTCCCCTGAAGTGATCAACACAGCTGACCAGCTGCTTGATGGGGACAGAGAGCGAAACATCAGGGGCTAAAGAACAAAGGGTTTCAATCAGACTAAGTCTGGAACATTGGATGTGATCAGTTAATATTAATTGAGTTGTTACTGTATTATTATTATTATTAAGGGGGAGCTAGAGAAGAGGAACCCCTCTTTCTGACAGGAGGCACGGTGAGGCCTTCCCACCAGGCCGGCCACAGGGCCGTCTTCCTTCCCCTGCTGTTCACGGAGCGCCGGCCAATTTCACCCCACGTGACCATGCTTCCAGCCAAGACAATTTGAATTAATTTGGGGCATGAAATTTGGTGGGATGCAGTGCCAAATGTGTAACTGAAATCAAGATGCAAACTTCCCTTCCTCTACTCGTTTTGTAAATCCTGTCAAAAATAAAATAAAAGCCATTAAGCTCGTCTGGCAACATTTGTCCTTCATGCACCAAGCTATTCATTGTTCCTGATTCCCTTCTCCCCTGCTTGCCTGCCCATTCCACCCCCACCCCCGCCCCAATATCTGTTCTGTTATATTTATGGTCCCTGGGCAGGCCCAGCACACTGTCAGCTTTACGGACTTTGCCAAGTCTAAGATCCCTTTTAGGGACTTATTTTATTTAAAGAGCACCCCATTAATGGGTTTAATGGCCTTTCAATCACTTAGCATGCATTGTCAATGAGAAAGAATCGATTTTCTGAGAATTCCTGTTCTGGGAGGAAAACAAATAGCCCTTCTTTCCCGTTGCAGTTTGGCCAATGCACAGCTGCAGACTCGCTCGGTCCTGGGTTCAGCAGGACGGTGAGGAAGTGGCCTTGGCCAGCGCCACACTGAGAACGCCTTGCTCCTTTCTTTCTGCATTTCCTTTCTCCTTTGGGCTGTGGGGACACCTTGCATACGAACTTGGGATGAGGTTGAATGTAGCTGTTACCAAAGACCCGCTCCTGGGCTCATGCCACCCTCATTGGGGAAGACCATTACCCCTGGGGCTTTACCAGGCCCTCTGGGCCACAGCAGCAGAGGGGAAAGAATGGCTGGCTTTCCAGTGGCCCCCAGACACAGACTTTTAAGAAGGGTACTGCCCCTCCACAATCTTGAGTTTCAGAAACTCAAAGCAATGATCCAACACATATACTCTCACTGGGGTAACTTCTAATTAGCTAAACTCTCATGGGGGACCTCTAATTCCATAAATATCTGTTGATGACTTTCTGTGTATGAGACATGCTTGACACCATGGGAGATCGTGCCGGGGACATCAAGAAAATAAGACAGTCTTGCTCTACACTCAAGGTTTGTGTCTTCCAAGTTAGGATCTTATAGGTGGTGTTCACCAAAGTTCTCTGTCCTCCCTGTTTGGTTTTCCTCCCCTTCTTCCTCCTCCTTTCCCTTCTTCTGGCCCTCACCTCTTCACTCCCTCCCCAGCCCTTCCCCGAGAATCCTGCATTAAACCTCCACATTCTCAGTAACAACAGCTCTATTTTATGGAGACTGACAATGAGCTAGAGTCCCCTCCTTGGCACCCTACGTGCACCAGTCTGCATCACCCTCACCACAACTCTACGTAAATGTTATTCTAGTATTACTAAACCCCTTTTCCAGAGAAGGAAGTCGAGTTGAAGGAAGGTCATGTCATTATTTGTGCAGCCGGGTCCATCCGACTTGAAAACCTTTTCTCTTAAACCCGACACTTACTTTGTCTTCTCCTGCCCTTTGTAGGGTACTTTGATCCCCAGGGAGTCCTGGCTAGCAGGGACCCACCGTCCTAAGCTAAGGTAAGTGAAACAGTTCCCGATGTCTGGCTGGTTAGAATAACAACATTAATAACGGCTGTCCTCTGCGAAGTGCCCACCCTGTGCCAAATGCCTTATAGACCTTTTTTTTTCCACTTAATCTTCACAAGTACCTCATGAGATGGAGAAAGGGGCAATGTGAGATTAAGGGACTTGTTGAGCATCTCACATTATTAAGTAGTAATAATAATAAAAATGCTAGCACTGATTGAAGGCTTATTATACGCCAAGTGCTAGGTTAAGGTTTTTATACGTATATATATTTTTAACCCTAATAAATTATTGTTATTTATAGTTTACAGATGAGGAAACTGAGGCTCAGAGACTAAAGTAACTTGCCCAAAGTTACCCAGCCTGTCAGTAGTGGAGTCAGCATTTGACCCACGTGGCCTATGGCTGTGCTCGTAATAACCACGCCACAGTCGCGTCCCAAAGCTCGTAGTCTTCACATTGCACCAAAGCCGCCTCTGTCCTCCCCGAAAGCCCTTCGGAAAACGTCCCATAAGTTTTCCCAAAACAATAGTTGAAGACAAACCTGAGAGACTTGGGGCTGTGTTGCAGGGCTGTCTCTTAACAAGCTCCAGCGCGACACCGGAATCTCATTTGCATTTGTCCTTTCGCAGTAGTTTCCAATTCCCAAGCAGAACACAATTTAACTGTAAAATTCGCCTTAACTAGGCAGCTGTCTGCTGCAGTCAGGCACCAGACTCAGGTGCGACTCCCAGTAGGCTCCCCGCAGCAGCGTGCCAGCCTCTGTAAAGCAATATAAAGTCACCTCCGAGAAATTAGATGCCACTTGGAAGAGGCATATGCTGCCATGCCCGCTGGTTGTCAGCTTGGAACGGTGCAGGGGGTGCCAATCATGTCTCAATTATTCCCGGGACTTCTCTCCTGAAGGCTCCCCTGCCATTGATGAGAACCAGTGCAGGGAAAACTACCAAATGTCCTGAACCAGGAGTGTTACTTGGGATGGGATCTCGGAAGGGAGGAGTTATGGGTTTAATTGGCTTCCCTTCACCACATTGTCAACAAGCCATCAAAATGAGAGTTCCCAACATCCAACAAGCAAGATAATGCTATTCAACAAATGTCATCTGCACCTCTACTATATTCAGGACGTAAGGCTAGGGGATACAAACGTGAGTCAAAAGCCCAATCTTAGCTTGACATGACTGTACAATTTAGACAGGTACCTAGAAGTGCCGAGTAATAAAAAAGTGCCCTTAGCGATGTATAACCAATGGAGTTCAAAGACATTTGTTTAGAGGCTGTAGTTGAAATGAAGGGAGCAGATGAGATTATTGAGGAAAAGACTATAGGGAAAGATGAAGGAAAAAATGCCCAGAAGGGAATTTCTGCAGAGGATTTCCCCCTAAATCTATGGGGCAGAGGAAATGGCAAAGATATCCTAGCAATGAAGCCAGGAAAGAGAGTGACACCTCAGAATCCCAGGACACACAGGATGGCAAGTGGGAGGGGCACGTCCATAGTGTCCACTGAGACCAGGGTTATAATACAGGAGAAAAGGACATGGACCCTGGAGTTTAGGAGGGTGCTGACTCCTAGGAAATAGTGTTGGTAAGGGCAACCAGAGGTTTGCCCAAGGTCAAGGAGACACGTGGGTTGGAGGAAAGTAACTTAAGAGTATAGGCCGCTCTTTAGAACTGTTTAATAATGAAAGGAAGAAGAGGTGGAGGTCAGTAAGGTAAGGGGGTAGCAGGCCTGAGGGACATGCTTTGAAGGATGGGGAATATTTAAGCATGCTTGCAGGTCCCAGGACAGGAGCTGGAAAACACAGGGAGAGCATGTGTTCTTGATGGAGTGAGATTCTAGGACAGGCAGGAGGGACCAAGGACGCAGGGGGGAAATTCACATTGAAAAGGTGGAGAGACACTTCACAGACAGGAGCAAGGATGGAGGGAGAGAGAGAGTGCAGCCATTCTGAGATGGAGAAGGGGATGTTGAAAGAACTTTTAACCGGTAACCTTGACTTTGCCATAATACCAAAAATGATCTCCAAAACAGTGAATGTCTTATCACAATAGTGTGGGGACTGTGCTAAAATGGTCATCTTCTGAAAGAAGATGCTAGAAGAAATGGGGGGGAAGTCTCTGCATTCATTTTTCATCAAATTTTCATCTTTTTCTTTCTTGTTGATTTTTTAAATTACATTTATAGTTACAGTAAATTTCGTGCTTCAACCTTGCCTATCTTTACTTCTCCCTAGGAGTATCTTACAACCTTTATCTCAAGGATTTGCTTCCTCTTATTGCCATCACCTCTAGAGTGTGTAGGGGCTAATTATCCAGGCTGAAGATTATCTGGGTCTCTCTTGTTTTCTCCCCCTCAGACTCCCTGTTCTCAGCCATTTCATTGCTCATCAGTCCTTCCACCAGATGTGGGCAGGGGGAACCTGGAAAGCTCAAACTCAGATCAGTTTATTTTATTGCTTATTTTGGGATCTAGCCAAATATTTTAAGCTATTAACTCAAATGAGGTTGGGGGCGAACTGTTGTTCATAATTATTTTATTATCCCTGAATGGAACTACCACCCACAATTAGTCCCAAAGTCAGAATGATGAAAATGTCTATGTGGGGGGGGGGGGGAAGACTTAGTGAAGGTCCTACTGTCAGAGTGCTAAAGAAATAACTCTTGTGTCATAGCTTTGACAATCTCCTTGCTGTTCATCTGAGACTTGCTTTGTCATAGGGATTGTCTAATTTGAAATGTCATATATTGCATTTTCAGGTTGGAAGCTAAGAGTTAGCACTGCCAAATATTAACAGATGAGTGGTTATTCCAGTGCCTGGAATGTGATGCTCAAAATATTCATCAGCATCACAGTTAGGGCAGCTTTTGATGCTCCATACTCTGCCTGTCTTGTTGACAGTGACACCAGGGCATGATCTGATGGTACTTGGTTTCTCTTTAGTTATAAAATTTTGGGAAGTATGTATTTTAATAAAGTCCAAAAGGTTGTGATGTTGTGCTACAGGTTTTCAAGATGTTACCATTGGGAGAATATGGGTAAAGAATCCATAGAACCTCTCATATTACTGTGAATCTACAATTGTATTGTGAATGCAAAATAAAGTTTCCAAGTAGGGAACAGACTGACAAACCTCAGAGGGAAGGGGGGTAGGGAGGCAGAAAGAGATAAACCAAGGAACTTATATGTATATATGGATGGCCAATGGACACAGACAACAGTGTGGTGAAGGCAGGAGTGGGGGCAGGAGCAGGGTGGAGGGTGTCAATGGGAGGAAAAGAGAGGGATATCTGTAATGCTTTCAACAATAAAAATAAATTTTTTTAAGTTTCCAAGAAATTTTTACCATCAGAACAGCAAAACCAAACAAAATCTAACAATGACTTTCACATATTCAATATAGCCATTAATATGGCTAAAATTAAAGACTGACAACATCAAGTGTTGGCAAGGATATGAATAAACTAGGACTCTTATATCCTGCTGGTAGAATATACAACCACTTTGGAAAGCAGCGTGGCAATTTCTTGTCAAGTTAAACATACACTTATTATATGACCTCAGACTTCTATTCCCAGGTCTTTACTCAAGAGAAATGAAAACATATGTCCACAAAAAAAGACTTGTATACAAATGTTGAGTACACTTTATTCATAATAGGTCCAAACTGGAAACAACCCAAGTGTCCATCAACTAGCAAATAGCTAAACAAATTTTAATATGTTCATGCAATGGAATACTACTCAGCAATAAAAACATTAAAACCACTGACACATACAATATGAATGCATTTAAAAAACATTTTGCTGAGTGATAGAATTTACACACAAGAGTACATACTACATAATTCCATTTATTTGAAAATCTAAAACAAGCAATGCAATCAATACTAACAGAAAGCAGATCTGTGGTTTCCTGGAGACATGAGGGATCGGGGAGGGGATTGACTACAAAAAGGCACAATAGAACTCTTTTGGGGGAATAGAAATGTACAATATCTTGATTAGATGGTGGTGATGGTTACACAGGGGTGTGTGTGTGTGTTATTTTGTATAAAGTATACCCCCAATAAAGTTGATTGAGAGAGAAAAAGGCACCAAGAACCTCTAACCAAATGAGAAAAATAAAATAAACCCTAGCAATAATTTTCTTATACTCAATAGCTTAACTTCCTAATCTTAAAGGCTTCTTCAGTAATCAACAGTTACCCAGAGTCAATAGACCCTGGCTTAGATCAGCCAGTAGAGGGAACTCTTCCTCAAATTGAGGCTCCATCAACTCAATGACCTACAAGATCAATCTCTAAACTGTGAACATATAACTCTCCTATGTCTTCACATCTCTCCCCTCTCCATAGTTGCAGGTAGAAGGAGCTCAAACTATCGCAGTGGAGAAACCAACTTTGTTCCCATAGAGACGCTGGGGATGGGAGCAGTTCCAGACCACCAGTTCAGTGCTTCAGCATCCAAGCCTATTTTCTACTTTTCCCCCTCTCTGATCTTTAGATGAAGCTGGTAATTATTAAGAATGCTTGTAAGCCAGCCTTTCTCTTACTCCCCAGCCCCTACAGTCAGAGCCCTTCCACAGTGCTGTGTCTGCCCTTCTGTGTCAGTTGCTTAAGGTGGGGTCCTGACTTGTTTTTGCCTGCTGTTTGTTCCATAACCTAGAGTCCCAGTGCCACTTAATGCCAAGCCACCCTAGAGCTGGCCTGGTCTTCCAATTTCATGCAGCCAGGTCCCCATGTTGTTTTACTCTGTCCATTTTTCTGGCTTGACTGGACCATGATGCTGTGACAAAGAAGACAACAGACAAAAACCAGGCATGGAGCAAGGAGCTGGTGAGGGCAGTTCTGCACCTGTTCAGTCTGCAGAAGTGACATTTAGATGCACTGGTATTTATTAAGGATGCTTGTAAACAAGCCCTCCTCTTACTCCTCAAAATAGATACTTAGACTGATTAAAATGTAAACTTCTGTTTCACTATAATAAGAATGAAAAGGCAACCCACAAAATGGGAGAAAATATTTGCAACCATATATCTAATAAGGGATTAGTATCCAGAATATTTAAGAAACTTCTGCAACCCAACAACAACAGAAACCCAATTTAAAAATGGGCAAAAGACTTGAATAGACACTTCTCCAAAGATAATATAAGTACCTGAAAAGATGCTCAACAGCACTAACTGTTAGAGAAATGTAAATCAAAAACTACACTGAGATACCACTTCACACCAATTAGGATGGCTATCATAAAATATAAATAAAAGGAAGAAGAAAAGACCAAGCATTGGCGAGGATGTAAAGAAATGGAAACTTGTGCACTATTGGTGGGGGTATAAAATGGTGTGACTGCTGTGAAAACAATAAGATGGTTCCTCAAGAAATTCAACACATAATTACCACATGATCCAACAACTGCACTTCTAGGCACATACCCTAAAGAATTGAAGATGGGGACTCAAAGAGATATTTGTGCACCAATGTTCATATCAGCATTATTCACAATAGCCAAAAGGTGAAAATAACCCAAATGTCTGTTGACAGGCATGGATAAACAAATTGTGGTATATAAATACACTATGATAGTCTTCCATTTTAAAAAAGAATGAGCCCTGGCCAGTTTGACTCAGTGGTTAGAGCGTCGGCCCTTGGACTGAAGGGTGGTAGGTTTGATTCCTAGTCAAGGGCACATACCTGCATTGCAGGTTCAATTCCTGCCCCGGCCGGGGTCATGTGGGAGGCAACCAATCAATGTGTCTCTCTCACATCGATGTTTCTCCCTCCCCCCCTTCCACTCTCTCTAAAAATCAATGGACAAATATCCTCAGGTGAAGATTAACAAAAAAGTAAAAAATAAAATAAATACAAATTAAAAATAAAAAAGAATGAAATTCTGACACATGCTGCAACATGGATGAATCCCAAAGACATTATGCTAAGTGAAATAAGCCAGACCCAACAGAACAAATACTATATCATTGCATTTACGTGTGGTATTTAGAACAGGCAAATTAATAGAGACAGAAAATAAAATAGAATTTATCAGAGGTGGAAGGGAGGAGATGATGGGGAGTTATTGTTTAGTGGGTACAGAGATTCAGCTGAGCATGATGAAAAAGTTCTGGAAATGAATGTACTGAATATTACTAAAGTGTATAGAGTCATGCGCTGATACTGACCTTCCCATCGATGATGGACTGCATGTATGATGGTCTCATCAGTCGTAGCACAAGGCATTCCTCAGCTGTTGTGGGGATGCTGGTATAAACACTCTACTACAGTCATAAACACTCCTAGCCAGTCATATGAAAGTATAACATGTACCATTATGTACAGTACATGATACTTGATAATGATAATACACAACCGTTACTGGTTTATGTATTTACTACACTATACTTTATCATTATTCTAGAGTGCACTCTTTCTGCTTATAAAAGAGTGTTTATTGTGCAACAGTAGCCATGGTACAGCAGCAGCAGCCTCATACATCTCCTGTTTACCGCGTCTCTTGGTTGCATCATTTTCCCTTGTGCTCGGGTTGTGTTGTACAAGAACATGCAGGCTTGTGGCCAAGGTGTGGAGTCGGCTGTATCATAGGTTTGTGGAAGTGCACTCTGTGATGTTCGCACAACGACGGAACAGCCTAACAATGCATTTCTCAGAATGTATCCCCGTCATTGAGTGGCGTATGACTGTATTTTTAAATGGCTAATAGGATAGATTTTGTTAGGTCTATTTTACCACAATAAAAATCTAAGAAAAAATAAAAAACAAAGCATGAAATCCAGTGCTTGTCATGTGCCAGGTGCTGTTCTGAATGCTTTTCATGAATTACTTGAGTGGATTATCCCAACAGTCCCATGAAGCAGAGACTATTATCATCCCCATTTTACAGATGAGAAATGGAGGCTCAGAGTTTTGCCAGTGGAAACAGAGGTGGTAGAACTGGGAAAGGAGCCCAGAAAGTCAGGCTCCAGGATCAGCCCCAGTAAACCCTACACCACACATCCTCCCAGCTGACTAACAACCTGTGAGCATTCTCTGTGCTTGGGCAGGGAGAGGACTAAGTGAGGAAGGGTGGGACCAGGCCCTGGCCTGGCTGTAGGCCCTTGACTCAGCATCTCGGCGATGCTGGACAAACCAGATACCCCCAGGCCAGCGCCTTTTCCTTCTGACCTTTACTGCTGGTAGCAGAGCCCTGATGGGAGATATAGTTCCACATATAGTTACTGTGAACATAGAAGGGCATGTGACCTATCTCCTTATTTGGTGGTGGTGGGGGGGGGGGTTCTTTAAACATTCTCCAAGAAAAGGCCTAAGGGAACATGTGCCAGTCTAAAGATGTCTAGAGATTAGTTGGCCCCTCATTCAGCTAGAAATCCTTTGAAGTTAAAAAAAAAAAAAAAAAAGGAATACCTAATACTGTTGGTGAATCATTGACTAAAATACCTGCACAATCTGGTTTGGGGGGAAATTGTTACATTGGAGGTTTCAAAATGTTGATATTTTACTAATGTGTATGCTGGTTTTCAATATGTTAATAAATTGAATTACTACTATACTATTAATTAGTGGTATGCTGAATTTCAGTATAGTGAAAAACATCTTTCTTTTCTGAACTCCGAACTCTCTCTGGCTATAAAAGAGACCAGTGTTATCACAAAGGTTCTATGTTATTAATATTTATTGAGATCTTACTACATGTAAGCTCTTCACATGTATTATTTAATCCTCACAACATCCTCATTTTATAGCTGAGAAAACACACAGAGACTGAATAACCTGTCCAATGTCAACTAGCAAGGAAGTGGAGGGCTGACAGTCACACCAGGCAGTCTGACCCCAATCCTTACAATAAACCAGCCCCATGACCTCGGGAAACTCCCTTCAGACTGTTAAGGGCCCATTGTCTTCATCTGGGAACGAGGGGATTGGACCAGACAATGTGCGAGATTCTCTTCCAGCTGGAACATGTCTGTTTCCTTGTCCAAGCACATGAGTGACATGACCTTCCACCAGGGCTTCCCAGATGGGTGTCCACCAACATCCCTGCTTGAATTATGGCTGCCATTAACACCATAGGACTGGAAAGGAGAGTTGAGCTCAGCTGAAACTGACAAGTCCCCTGAGCTGTTTATCATTCTTCTGTCCTGCCCCAAACACCTTTACTCTTCAACTGCACTCACCCCTGATGACCTAAATATCTCAACTATCTTAACAAAGTCTCCCCAGACTCTGAAATAGCCTAATAAAAGAAAGCAAGAGACAAAAAAATTCAAGACGAAGAGGAGAAAGGGTTCAAATTGATATTCTCATTACACGTTCTTCCCCCGAGTCACTCAATTTCTCCTCACTTAGGAATTTTCTAACAAGCCTGTATAGTATAGTGGTGTGCTGGTAAGTGATTAACAACCAGCTCTCCAAGAACACAAAAAAGCCCTGGTTGGTAGCATCTGCTGAGTCCTGTAGTTCAAATATTCCCACCATGGCTCATTTCAAGCTACCAACACCAAGTCACTGAACACGAAGTTGGAAAGAGGTAGGAGCCAAAGGAGCTGGTCCTGCAGCACTGAGCCCGGGTCGTGCACGGCTTCCCCTGGAAGCCTTGCAGCTGCAGGTGTCATTTAGTCATTGTTCAAGCATCCATTCAAATAACTTTTAAAAAATTAAACTGGAACTATGAACAAGGTATTTTTAAAATTAGTTATTTATTACAAATCAAATGCCCTATTGGGTTTATGACAAAATATCACTTTTCCAGAACTTCTCCCTAGAAATTCCTTGAGACAAGACAGGTGGAATGATGGCTTTTCTACCTTCAGATAATTCACTTACCCAGACCAGATTAATCAATTTGCTTCTCTCGGGTTAGTAATTCTCATTAATACTCTAAGCATTGGGCATCAGAATAGCCTTGATTATAAAAGCCTAAACTGCTTTATTATAGAAAGTTTACAAAACCAATGCAAAAGAAAAAAATCAGACTTCCGGTCAAGATGGCGGCGTAGGTAAACGTGGTATCGCGTCCTCCCACAACCACATCAAAGTTACAACTAAACTATAGAACAACCATCATTCAGAATCGCCTGAAATCAAGCTGAATGGCAGTCCTACGGCTACGAAATTAAAGCAGCAGCCACACCGAGACTGAGAGGGGGACGGAGGCGGACGGGCTGGTCCCACACCCGCGTGTGGGGGATAAAAATCAGGAGGACACCTCGGTTGGGAAGGTCCTCCCTAAGGACTGAGGGGTCCCCATCCCACACCAGGCACCCAGCTCAGGGTTCCAGTGCCAGGAAGAGAATCCCCATCACTTCTGGCTGGAAAAACCAGCGGGAACTGAGGCTGAGGCATCTGGAGCCCCCCCCCCCCCGCCCCCCCCCCCACCCCCCCCCCCCCCGCAGCTCCTCTTAAAGGGCCCGCGCACAGACTTACTTGGACTCGCACCCTCCAGGCTCCAGTGTGGGGGAGGCAGCTTGAAAGGCACCAGAGACATATGGGAAGAACTGAGTTGTTTGGCATTAGGGTGAGGACTGAAGAGGCAGCTTTCTCCTGGACAGACATGCTGGTGGAGGCCGTTGTTCCTTTGGTGAGCCCTTCCCCCACAGGGCCAGCAGGTGGCCGCCATATCTGGGACTCTAGCAACCTGGCTCAAGCTGTTTGCCCCACCCTGGTGATTCCCTGAGGCCCTGCCACACCCAACTTTCAGGCCTACCCAAGCTGTTTCCAGTAGCTTTACCATAGGATTGGCATGTTTTGGCTCCTGCTTCTGATTTTCCTAAATCCTCTCAAACAAGCAGCATCTGGCAATAGTGAGCCCCATACCTCTCGCTAAGTGGCCCCAGGCCCAGCACTAGAAGCAGCCAGCCTTGGTTCACAACTTGGCTTCACCTGGGCACCTCCAAGCCCAGCACAAGAAGCAGCCATTGGCAGATCACTCTGCAGCTTATGTCTGGTGGCCCCAGGTAGAATACAGGCAGTGGCTGACCTTGCCCCAGAGCCAGCACACCCAGTGGACAGCTTCAGACCACATCAAAGCACCACCACCCAATCACCTCCACAAGTGACACACTCAAGGAATGGACTCAGTGGGTACCAGAGCACTGCTAAAGTACGTCTTGCTCTGTGTGGTGGGCCCCTGCACGGCTGATCCTCCAAGGTAGTCAGAGGTCAGCGGTCAGTGAGCACAGCCAGTCCTTGTAGCTGATCAGCCTGAGTAAAACCCTCCCATTGACATGCCAACAGCAATCGAGACTCAACTACAAAAGAAGGGTGTAAAGTCCACATGAGGGGTGCACCTCGAGGGCCCAGCTGGGTGATCAGGAAGGCTGTGCCACTACACTGGACTCTACAGGACACTTACTATAACAGGCCACCTTTGGAAACCTAAGAGACATAGCAACTCTACCTAACACATAGAAACAAACACGGAGCAAAATGAGGAGACAAAGAATCATGTTCCAAATGAAAGAACAGAACAAAACTCCAGGAAAAGAACTAAACGAAATGGAGATAAGCAATCTAACAAATGCAGAATTCAAAACACTGCTTATAAGGACACTCAATGAACTTAGTGAGAATTTCAAGGAACTTCGTGAGGACCTCAAGAGCATAATAAAACACCAGTCAGAAATGAAGGATGCACTAACTGAAATAAAGAATAATTTACAGGGAATCAATAGTAGAGTAGATCAAGCCAAGAAGCAAACCATAGATTCGAAATATAAGGAAGCAAAAAACACCCAATCAGAACAGCAAAAAGAAAAAAGAATCCAAAAAATTGAGGATAGTATAAGGAGCCTGTGGGACAACTTCAAGCGCACCAACATTCGCATCATGGGAGTTCCAAAAGGAGAAGAGAGAGGGCAAGAAATTGAAAACCTATTTGAAAAAATAATGACAGAAATCTTCCCTAATTTGGTGAAGGAAACAGACATACAAGTCCAGGAAGCACAGAGAGTCCCAAACAAGATGAGCCCAAAGAGGTCCACACCAAGATACATCACCATCAAAATGCAAAAAGTTAAAGACAAAGAGAGAATCTTAAAAGCAGCAAGAGAAAAGATGTTAGTTACCTACAAGGGAGCTCCCATAAGACTGTCAGCCAATTTCTCAAAAGAAATTTTGCAGGCCAGAAGGGAGTGGCAAGAAATATTCAAGGTAATGAAAAGCAATGATCTACAACCAAGATTACTCTATCCTGCAAAGTTATCATTTAGAATCGATGGCCATATAAAGAGTTTCCCAAACAAGAAAAAGCTAAAGGAGCTCATCACCACCAAACCAGTATTGTATGAAATATTGACCGGTCTTCTTGAAGAAGAACATAAAAAAAAATGAACAATAAAATGGCAATAAATACATATCTATCAACAATTGAATCTACAAACAAAATGACCAAGAAGAACAGAAACAGACTCATAGATACAGAGAACTTTTTATTGGCTGCCAGATAGGAGGAGAGTTGGGAGAAAAAGGTGAAGGGATTAGGAGGTATAAATTGGTTGTTAGACTGATGAACCTCAAAGGGAAGGGGGGAAGTGGGGCAGGAAGAGAGAAAGCAAAGAACTCATATGCAATATATGCATAACCAGTAGACACAGACAATAGTGTGGGGAAAGCAGGAGGTGGGCAGGATTAAGGATGAGGGGGTCAAGGCCGGGGGTGGGGGTGGGAAAGAGGGACATCTGTTATACATTCAACAATAAAGATAAGTTTACAAATAAATAAATAAATAAAAGGGGGAAAATGACCTCTAGAAAATACGTAGACATAATACTTTTTCCTCTACATTGGTATCTTCAAGGTATGTGTGGGTTTTAAAGAGTATGGACTCTGGAGCTTAATTACCTGGATTCAAATCACATTTTCACCACTTATTAGCTGTGTGATTTTGAACAAATTATTTAACCTCTCTGTGCTTTGATTTTCTCACTGTAAAATGGGATTCATGATAGTAATAGCAGCTGTTGTGAGAAATGAATAAATATACATACAATACCTAGAACAACATATAGGAAATTCCCTATAACTGTCAGCAATTATCAGAAAACATAACAAAGGTTTCTTGAATGTTGTCTAAACATGTCTTTCCAACAAGATGGTATAGTCCTCAAAGTCTTTTTGCGGTCCCCATAGTGCCTACAACATAGTATGATTTTAATAAATTCTTATAGAATAAGCAAATGAAGTAACTAATTGATTAAATATGGTTGGATCAATGTAACTCCAGAACATTCTTGCCACAAATAAGCTATTCATTCTCTCTGGATCCGACAGATTTTATGTCTTCATAAGCCTCTCTAAAGGTAAAGAAAGTAACCAAGAATAAGAACTCAGAGTCATTTGTCAGAGTTGTTAACATGTATTTATGTTCAAGAATGTTTACTAGATCTAAGCAAGAAAAAATGAAAACAACTTAAATGTTCAACAACAAGGGAAAGGTTGAATAAATTATGATGTAGCTATTAAATATTTATGTTTTCAGTAAGTATTTATTAACATGGAAAAATGCCCAAATTGTGTTTCGTGAAAAAAGCAGCATATGAAATGGTATAAACCATATAATCCCGATGTTTGTTTTTAAAAATGTGTTTGTTTTAAAGGAGAAACATTTTTTAAAGAGACTTACCAGAAATAAACCAAAATCAAAACAGTATCCATCTCTGATTAGTGGGATTTAGGGTGATCTTTTTTCTTGATATATTTCTGTATTCTAAAGATGATAAAAAGAAAAGATGAGTTAGTAGCTCAGGAATGAAATTAGGTGACCCTATAGCTTCACTGACCTAACCACCTCCGGAGCAGCTACGTCACCCACCCACACATCCACCCGGTTTGACATTCGCCACCACCCATCCCCATCCACTTTCTATCTCTGAGAGTGTCCCAAATCTGACACGACAGCATAATCTATGTTTTGCAAATATGACTCCAATATTCAGCTATTTGGGAGCACCAGTGATCACCTTAATTTTTCACCCTCCTTTCAGATATCTGTTATTGGGTAAATACAGTCAGCCTTACGTAGACATATTTCGAGCTATTAAAATCCAAGCACATTTGTGTTATCTCCTGCCCTTGAGGTGCCTGATACAGGGAAGCATGATTGAGTACCTTACTGATAAGGCTGAACAAATATGTCTTTTGAAATAGGCTATAAGAAAAACTCAGGTTCAGATATGTGATATACATTAAAATCTAGCTAAAACTGGGTAAAAGGTAGGTCTCAATTTAGTGAAGTGTGAATGCTAGAATATTTGTTTAATAAGAGCCATTTTATTACTCTCAAATCCAAATGGGCTTCAAACACAATATTGTGAGTGTAAATTGAGGTAGCAAGTATGCAGTTGGCTCCTGCTTTTAGGAATAGATAAGGATTATTTACAATGAGCATATCAGTCAAGTATGATATAGTCCCTTTGATGTGTTTAAGACAACTTATTCAAAATAATAAAAAAGCAACTTATTCCCTTCAGTAGTGCAATGTTTAGCAATCTTATTTTTATTCTTAATTTGCTTACATCCAGCTCTCCTCAAAGCAATCTCAAGCCAAAGTCTATCTAAAGCATCATAAATTTCAAACTGCTGAGCTAAATCGATAAGGTTTTATGGTACATCTTTAAAAAAAAAGGGGGGGGAATAAGAGGCCTAAGTTAACTAGATGTAGCTGGAGAAAATGCACAGAAGTTGTTTCTGTCCGAGCGTCATTGCTGTGGGTCCGGGAGCAAGCAGAAGTCTCCTTTTTATTCATGGGGAAAATCTCAACACAGTGGTACATCGTGGGACACAATCAGCTCACATAAGGAGAAATGGGAGAGTTTTATGGGCTCCTGAAATACTTTAGGGGAAGAAATTGCTAAGAAATATTTGACTGAAGCAAAATGTGCTGTCTCTATAGTGTGTCATTAATTTCATGAAACTAATTTATTTACCCAACATTTGTTAGGCACCCCTCCACCTTCTCTGCCTTATTCTTCTCCACAGCACGTGCCGGTAACATGTTATATATTTCACTTCTTTATTCTTTTTATTGTCTAGAATGCAAGCTCCATGACGGAATGGATTTTTGTTTGGAGTTCTGTTTTCCGGTTTTGCTGTATGCACTTAGAATGTGCCAGGACATTGGAGGTGCCCCCCCCCAAATATTTATTGAATGAATCAAGCTCCCTCATAATTAAAAAGCATATTCCTGAGATATCTATGATGATGTACGAAGAGCACTAGATTCAGAGTCCAAAGTAGCACTTTGCTTGGCTCATAATAGATACTCGGTGACCATTTTAAGGCTACACAGATAGACAGATGGATAGACAATGAATGATGTTATAATGAAAACTGTCCTTATCTGCAAAATGGGGATCATGATTTATTGTGAAAACAGTTGTAATGCCTTAGTAACATTTTTTTTATAGCCGGTGCAGAAGGAGCAGACACAGACAGTAAGAATCCTAGCCGTACAAGACAAGGGAAGAAATCACTTACTCTCCCGTGTAAACGAGAGGAGACAGGAATTTGGGGAGACGTGTGTGTTTTTATTCCGTCTTGTAGTGCTGCCAAGTCAAGACAGTGTTTGAACAGAGAGGCAGGCGAGAGGCAGCCAAGTGGAGCAGGTGAGCGGGCCACCAGCTTCCAACGCGACAGGAGTGAGGAGCAGCCGTCAGTCCCGCTTCAGCGGCCGCAGTGAGTGGAGTGGCATCCAACTGTCAGGCAAGGTGACGAAAGCCCTTGATAGACACTCTGGTTCTCAGGTCTGGTCTTGACGTCTCAAGGGTAATCTAGCCCCAGAGTTCTTGTTCTTAAGTTTGAGCTTTATGCTCCAAGATAAAGCCTTCTGCTTCTCCCTCCTTGCAGAGTGTTCAGAGTCATGGTGAGTGGTGGGGTGGTGGGGGTGCTGGGGTGCTGGGGTGGTGCGGGTGGGGGGTAGTGGGGTGATGCGTGTGGGGGGTAGTGGGGTGGTGGGGATGCTGGGGGTGGTGGGGGTGGTAGGGTGGTAGAGGTGCTGGGGTGATGGGGGTGGTGGGGTGAGAGAGGTGCTGGGGTGGTGGGGGTGCTGAGGATGCTGGGGGTGGTGGGGTGAGAGAGGTGCTGGGGTGGTGGGGGTGCTGGGGGTGGTGGGGTGACTTGCTCTGTCTTCAGGGAGCAGCACCATCTGCTTGAGTGTGCAGAGCCGGGGAAGAGCACCCCTGAGCGATCCACAGTGTGTCGACAACTCGGGGCACTGAAGCTCTTGGGTCATTTCTTCCACTAGCAACCAGAGCTGAGGGGCAGTAATGAACCAAAGTTGGAGCAGGGGACTCTAGCTTCCCCACTTTCTTTTTTTTTTTTCTTTTTTTTTTTATCCTCACCCGAGAACATTTTTGCATTTATCTTCAGATAGCGTGGGAGGGAAAGAGGGAGGAAGAGAGAGAGAGAAACATCGATGTGAGAGAGACACATCGAGTGGTCGCCACCCACACAACCCCAACCAGGGCCGGGGACAAACTGCCCTTAGCGGGAACCGAACTCGGGACTCTCTGGTCCGTGGGCCGATGCTCTAACCGCTGAGCCAAACCGGCCAGGGCTTCCCCACTTTCTTGATTGGCCACTCCCTTTGCCAGAGATTATGTCCTAGAAAGAGAGGCTGGAGTAGAGGAATGGAAGAAAGCCACGCGCCAGCGGTGAGATGAGACCTGGCCTCCCAAATAGCAGGTGGATTTGGGGAGATGTTCCAGGGCTAGGGGGCACAGCTCCACCTGAAGAAATCTACAGTACCCATCGGTAGCGAACTGGACTAACCTGGCTGAGAAAGGTATTTTCTTCCTGATGTCTTGGGTTTGGAGATCTGAAAGTGTCCCACAGCTACACCTAATATTGTGATGTGCTCAAGAAAAACTCCTGCCTCAGGACCTCAGACCCTCCTGCGTATAGTTGTTCAAGAGGCAAATTCTCTTCCTACTGAAAAAAGACCCCCCAGCTTCTGTCAGCCCCAGCCACCGTTACTTTGAGAGTGGATTGCTCCAAATCTCGGTTGCTCAGGCCTGTGGGAGGTTACACAGTAGGCAGCCTTGGAAACCAAGCCCCAGCGTCAGGCGCTGTCAGGAGCCCCCAAACGTGCACTTCTCCCAGAGCTCTGCCTCCACAGGCTGTCCTGTGTTCAGAGGGGACGGTCCCACCTCTGTCCGGGAACAGTAACAGATGGCCCAAAACAGAAAGAGCAGCATGGGGTTGGCTGGTTTCCCACCTATTGACATGGAAACTATTAATACATCTTTTAATTTCCAACAAGCAAAACAGTTCCCCTGGGATGTGGCAGATCTGTGGCTCAAATACAGTTATCTTCGCCACCTTCCTGTGGCCGTGGTTCAAGGAACAGGCCGTGATAACGAATGTGCAGCCCTGATTTCCACACGATCACCTCCGTCCTAATTCTCTTTGGTGTTAAAATCTTAAACCTGGGAGCAGGGGCTGGCACTGTAGTAAAGCTGCCCGGTGTGGAAGGCAAGCAAGAGAAAGAGTGGATGAAGGGAGATCTGGAAGCCACTTCCGAATGAAGTAGGAGGATGATTCCATCCCTGATACACCCATTGTTCTGGCAATACAACTGAAACCTAGAACAAGGAGAGGAGGAAGTCAGAGAAGGTTCCAGGGAGAGGGCATCCGGAGCTGGCCTGAGCTGGGAGCAGGGTGGTGGATGCAATCCACCCACAAGAGGAGAGAGGACCCAGGCACTCGACCCAACTATGGAAGTGTTTCAGTCCAGAGTGCCAGGTACCAAGGCGGGAGGGACTGAGGGTCTCTCAGGGTGTGGACAATAATGTGGACCCTCTCCCTTGTCCCCTCCCACTGCTTACTCTGGGGTTCCTATAGAAGGCGTATATTGAGGTTATCGTATCATAATCTCAGCCAGGCTTCCCCCCAACCCCACATTCAGTCCAACCCACTAGGATCCCAAAGTAAGTGCTACCATTCACGGAACAATGCCTGCCTGGGACATAATAGGTGCTTAATAAATACTTGCTGAATCACTATACTTTAATGAACATTTCCTGCATGTCAGTCACTGTGCTAAGAACTTTACAACTAGTATTTCTTTTAATTTGCACAAGAACCTTGTGAGATAAGTGTCAACCTCATTTTTTCAGATGAAAAATTGAGGCCAAGAGATGTTGAACAAATTAGTCAAGATCCCACCACCCAGCATAACAGGGAGTTAAATCTGGATCCCTGCTCACATCTTCAAAGACTGAACTCTCCGCTACAACATTACACTGCTTTTCTTCCTATCATGCTTTGGGGGCAAGAACAAGAAACAGACGCATGGAGGAAGGAGGAACAGCAAGTGAGCTGGATTTTGATACCCTGATCCCTGGCCATGGCATCTTGGAGCTGAGCTGGGTTCTAGAGGCCCAGGTGTGGCTGTCCCATCCCTGTTTCCAGCTGAGCCACCTATTTCCTTCGGGTTCTGCCCATCCGGGCACTCCCTGCTCCCGTCTCCGTGTTTTGGACCCGTCTTGCAGGAGAATCAGTTGGAGCGGTGGCCCATGGAAGTAAAATTTCAAATGATGTTTCTCGGAGGGAAGGGAACGCCATTGATAACACTCGGTGGTTTCCTTTGCCAGGCCTTTTGCATCCAGGGCGGCACACACAGCTGCCTTGAAGCTGAGTCATTGCGTCCTCCCATATGCAACATGTCACTGTATGTGTGACTGCGTCCCTTCAGGGTGGATTAACTGAAAATATCCACCTGGCGCTGTGCCTGCAGAGCTTCTAATCATGTCGCCCTGTGGAACAAGTTGACGCAGTGTGTACCACGGGACACCTTTGGGTGGGATTATTCTGCAAGGAGACGCCGCTCCTCCTGGTATTATCCTACCTGGAGGCTCCAAGACCAATAAGTCAAGTTTCCCTTCAGTTCTGTGGGATCATAGCTCATGGTGCAGTATGCGGGCCCTCATGGGCTGGGTAATCCAAACAGTGGTGTGGACCTGGAGTGAACTGGAAACCGAGCATTCCCAGAAGCTGTGCAGTTATCATTGTCATTCCAGCAACCGGCGTGGCCATGAGAGCTCTGGGGAAAGGTGCTACGGGATGTAAAACGAAATATAAGACCCTGCCCTCAGCGCACCTTCCTCCAGTCAGGGAGACCACCCGTGCTCGTATCCGGGGGCCCTCAGGCGGGATCGGAGTCAAATTTAACAGGCTATGAGGGTTGGAAGGGTTCAGAGACTGGATCAGCTTCCTAAGGGCTGGGCTGTCTGGGGAAGCGTGGGAAGAGGCAGAACCCGCCCTGTGCCTTGCAAGGTGGCTTAGAGAGGTGGAGGGAGGAGCAGCAGGGAGGCTTGGGGAGAACGTGTACAGTTATGGCCTGAGAGCTCCCAGGCCTTCCTCTCAACCCAAATGACCGAGGCAGTCACTGGCTCCGATCTGGGAACTCGGCAGGGCAACTGTTGAGTGTGTAGGCGTTTTTCCTTCCACCCCCTGGCGCTGTACACCCAAAGCAGCTACACGGGCACTGAGCTATATCTTTTAAGGCAACTCTACACTTGCACCATGAGCTGAACTTCCGTCCACCTTCATGAAGAATTTATTTGATATTTCCACCAATGCTTCACGCAGCGTCTTTATGACGGAAACAAAAATCATTTTTGTGCCAGGTCTTTCAGGTTCCCGAACCCCACCGATACTGTTTCTTTTCTGGGTGTCTCGACTTCACGTGTTCTTTTCTATTTCATAATCCCTACGTTCTCCCTGCATCATTACCTTCAGGGCTCACCGCATCTAGAGTTCCCTGCCTTGTCCCGCTGTTCCCAGCTACTCTTTAGAGCTCATTCACTACAAGTTTTGGAAATGGGTATACCCTTTGATCCTTTTTTTCCATTTCTCAAAATGCATCATAGCCTAACCTTCCTCTGCTACTCCTTCTTTCATTGGTTCGGACAAGGTACCGGGAGTCCTGCTGACACTGGGGCGAGGCAGCAAAACAAGCCCGAGCTTGAGGCCCTGCGTGGGGCTTATGGTCTTGTTTGTTTTTTCCCTACATCCGGATTTATTTTTACTTTTCTTTTATTTATTTTTTTTGGCTTTTGGACAAGACATGCCTGTAGTATTCTCAGAGGAAATATGCAATAATTGTGTCATACGGTAATAAAATAGAAGCCCATTGACTATGCCACAGACACAAAATGACAGGTGTAGACAGAATGAAAAAGAAAATTGTTCCGGGTCAGAGGTTTTCAAACAGAGCGCCATATCTTATGAGCCTCACGGGTGCAGTAGGGTGGGTGGGGTGGGAACACCGAGCACAGAAGGGAGGGGACAGCTCGTCCGTGCGTCACATCAGGACTCACTTCCCCAGCACCCCACCCACCAAGCAGTGCTGAAGATTACTCCTTGTTACTATGGGCTTCCTGGGAAGATTTATTTGGACAGAATGTTCTGTGGCTGAAAGTTTGAAAACCACAATTTGCCTTAACTTTCTATATTTAGTCTGGAAATATTCCAGACTAGGAGATTTTTTTTCCAGATACCCTTTAAACCTTCCTTCAGGATTTAACTTAACTCTCTTTAAGCTTTTCTGTTTAATTAATGAACTTTAATGATAGCCGATACGTGATGGGTGTGTAATTAAGGGCAATGAGAACATGGGTGTGATAAGTAACAAAATCTCGTAGACCATGCAAATGTGCTAGAAACCGAAAGGCCTAAAACAGTTTTGCACGATATGTAATAAAGGGTGGGGGACCCAGTTAGTCAGGAACATATCAAAAGCAACAACAAACACGTAAGCAATTCTAACAGTTTGACATGAATTTTACATGGGGTCATTTGGTATTTTATTTAACATTCGCTAAGTTCTCGCAATAGTAATTTCTTTCCTCTAATTCTCTTTAGCACCTGGAACCAATCAATTTTACATCTAAACTTTTATGATTCACATACCACCACTGGGATGATTTTTTTAACAATATCTACAGGTCACTTGTACTAGTACAGTAAATATTTTATTTAAATAGGTTCATTTTTAATTTAAACAAATTTACTCTAAAAGAAAACTTTATATCAGTACCCATAAACAAAAGACCAGAAACACTTGCCAAAAATAAAGGGTAACTGTCAAAATAAATTTATAATAATGAAAATAGTAAGTATTTTTCTATCTGTATACCACTTAAAATCCACTTTGGTTCCACCAGGGGTCTGGGCATCACCTATGAGAAACACGGTGTTAGCTCAAAGCACTGTGGTACTCAGCTAGGAAATTAGAACCCAAACCCAGCTGGGCTCTGTTCCCTCCCAGCTCATCGTCCAATCCCACACCCACATGCCCTCTCCCTTCCAAGTACTTGCCTTGCTCTAAACTACCTGAGAACTAATAGTTGATCATTATTAATCTCCTATTGTTGCATATTCATAAGAAACTATTAATTCTTCAAAACTCAAAACATCAGAACTCTGTTGGAATTTTAGACATAATGCAAGCAAATGATACCATTTCATTCAAATCCTATGTATTAAATGATTTATTAATTATCAGCTACTTGTAAACCAGCCCTCATGCCTTCCCACAAGTTCATATTTAGATTTCCTCAAAATGTGGAAATTTGCCCAAGATGAATTAAAGACTAGAATTTGACAGATATGGTCTTTTCAGAATATGATGACATTCTAGGGAAAGAAATACGAATCAATTACTTCGATACACTTTATTGTAGTCCCACCTGTAACTATATTCTCCCCTGACCTACCTAGGAAAGAGGGAAGGGAAGCTGGTATAGGGTCTAACTATTGAATTTATATCATTGATGGTGGTTGTCATTGTATTTTCTCCCTCTCACATTCCAGAATTCTCCCCTCCCTTGCTGCTCTTAGGGACTTTGGGAGAGTTGTCACAGATCAGGTTTCCTAGGAAGCAGACTCTGAGATGAGATTGTATGTGGAAGGTTCATTGTCGAGTGGACCTGGTAACCTTCATGTGGGTGCACAGGGGAGCAGGACTGAGCAGAAGGAGAGGTTGAGCAGTGCTATGGTCACAACAGAGGCCTTGGCCAGCCCAGAGCAGCTGGGATGGCCCTTCAGAGCTGGCCCAGCTGAGGCAAGAGGGCTGGGCCTTTGTACCCTACACACTAGCCAATCATTGGATGCAAGATGCCCTCAGGGAGGGGTCGTAATCTTGGGCAGGGCAGCCTTCTTTGGTCAAATGCAATTTCTGGGTAGGGATTCAACTGTAAGCTAGCCGCAGGCAGAGCTCCTGGCAGTTGGGGCATGATTCTTCGGTCCTAGAGGAGGATCTGGGCGGAGCACCAGAGCATCATCCTCAAGAGAAAACCCACAGTGCCTTGCTCCCCAGTCCTCGCCAGGTAGTGGCAGCATGGAGAAGCCATGGGGTCTGACTTCCAGGCAGTTCCTCCCAGCCATGAACTAGCAGGCCTGGTGGCTGACAGAGAAGGTGAGAGGCAAGTAACAGTATGCCTGTGTGTACAGCAGATGCGGATGGGGACACTCCACACAGACTGTGCTAATCCTCTCTTCTCTTCTCCATTCATCCCTCCTCCACTGAGGAAGTGCTGGGCAGGAAGCAAAGGTGGTCTTGATGCCTCCTGTGTCTACTGGCTTATCAATCTTGAGATAGAGCATTCAATTTCAAAGTTACTTGACCAAAGCCAAGTTACAATTCCTGAGACAAGCTGATTTTCCAGAAAGGCAAGGACGTAGGGAGGCATGAACTGGGGTGAACCTTATAAGGAAAGTCTCAGGAATCTTCAGTTGTCAACAGTTAGCCAAGCATGTGCTGAGTTGCTTTCTTTTCTTGGGCCTGAGGAAGTTTTAAGTGGGGCTGAAAGTTCCGGTGGCTGGCTGAGAAGCTAACCTACAGGAGAGGAGTGCCCAGGCCACAGTTTCCAACTAGGGCACTTTCTTCCCCTACAGGAAGACCAACAGGTGCGTGATGACGCCAAAGGTCACTGATGACCTTGTCTTCATTCACTCTGCTCGTCTTGGGAAACATAGTGGAGCCTGGAGCATTTCTCCTTCCAAATCTTCTCCTTCGTGTGTCTGACTCAGGTGGGGAGAGCACCACATCACTGTACTGGGAAAGGTAGTCTCATCTCTGCAGTCTTTCAACCCCTGCTCAGCCACAGAAGACTGGGCCTCGGTCCTGGAACACTTTCTCCGCAATAGACAAAGAGCCCACACAGCCTGCATTTGTCACCTTGTGTGGGAATATCTTTCCCTGTTGCGGGCTCAATGAGTGTTTCTTTGTTCTGCTTACACATGCACATCATGGCCCTCAGGTTCAAGTGAACCGAAGGGAATGGGGTCAGAGTCCTGCTGCTGCGGCTGGAGAGGGGCACTTGTAGGCCAATTGCCCTGCATTGGTGGCCGGTGGCAGCTGCAAGCATGACAGCCACACTCTCTTCTCTCTGAGTCAAGTGTTGTTCCATCCAGTGCTGCTCTGTATTGTGTTGTCCTCAGCGACTCTGAGATGCACTGGGCAGTAGTATTTGGACTCTGTGCCTCGGGCTGGCAGCGGGAAGGTCTTTGCTATTCCCCATGGAGTTGGGGTCCTCCCTGGCCCTGGGCACTGGTGCATGGTGTTCTGCTCTGTGTTTTACATACTCAGGGTCTGGGCATGGTGAGGACTTGGTTCACGTTGGACTCCAGTATAATGGCAGAGGAGAACCCTTGTCGTCCTCAATATGGTTGACTGCAGTTAATTGCCACGAGGGCTACTTCAGCTGGGGTTTCTCCTAATAGGACCATAAATCCTAAAAGTGTCTGAGAGAAGGTTCAATAGAGGCTCCTGATAACCTTTAGTGACGGTGGCAGGTCAGGCCACGTGTTTGGAGTGAGCTGCCTCCTCTCAAATGTTAGATGTGCTGACACTTCCAAAAGGGACATTCACAGCCCTCCAAGAGAGACGAGCAAGGCTGCTCTGAGGACATTCTCATTCTCACTTGTTAGTTCAGTGGGTCAGAAAAGCTGTCTGTAATTCCGGGGTCAAAGCGACTTGCTGAGTGCTTACAATGTGCTAGGCACCATGCTGAGTTCCTACATGTATCCTCTTGTTTAATTCTTTCTGTTGCTTTTGTTAATCCTCCCTGGAGGATATTTTTCCATTGAAT